>OX452977.1:0-10000000 GCA_949699065.1 Metalampra italica | reverse complement strand
TCAAAGGGTGAGTTGGGATCGAATCAACATCATCAGCAAGCACTAGTAAACACATGACATTAACTTTGACCTTTTACTAATGTAAAACTATGTGCTAGTATTTGTAATGTGTGTCTGATAAATAAATCTAATCTAATCCACTGCTGGAGATAGCCTCCCCCAAGGCGTCCCCCTACTTGTAGGCTTGCCCACTCGAAATATCAAATAGGAATGACAAATCCTAGTAGAACAATAACACTTACAAATAAATAATAATAATTAATAACAAGGACTTATTCCATCTCGTTCCAACCGACTTTAACAAGGAGGAGGTTCTCAATTAGTAACTTTTTATTTATTGAATAGGCTATATTCCAAAGGTGGTCCCATTTCAATTGGAAAACAATGTTTCACATAATATAAAGGTGGTAAAAAAAAATTAGGGTATCAACAAGTTGTCCGTATACATAAATCATAGTTTTTACAAAGAAGTCAGTTATATTAGTATTATTTGTAAAAATTCATAGTTAGAGCGTCAGTGGCGGCGGGGATAAGACGCGGCCTGTCGTATCGAAAGGTCCGAAATCAGATCCCCGGCTGGGCCTACTACCAATGGGTTTTTCTCGAAACTTAAGTACATATACTGACTGCTCTCAAACGGTGAAAGAAAACATCGTGAGGAAACCTCCATACGCCGAAGAAGAAATTCTTAGGCGCGTGTGAAGTCCACCAATCCGCATTGGGCTAGCGTGGTGGTCTATACTCCGAACGCCCTTGTTTAGAGGGTAGGCCTGAGCCCCCAGCAGTGGGGACATGTTAATAGGCTGTTGATTTGATATAAAGTGTGTTTTCAGTCCGACGGCGCGCACGGCGGCGTCGCTGATCCTGCGCGGGCCGACGGACGCGTACTGCGACGAGATGGAGCGCAGCGCGCACGACGCGCTGTGCACCGTGCGCCGCGTGCTCGAGTCGGGCCGGCTCGTGCCCGGCGGCGGCGCCGTCGAGGCCGCGCTCTCCATATACCTGGAGAACTTCGCCACCACACTCGTATGTACACCTTCAAGCATGTCACACACACGGCCAAGGAAAAGATAACATGTGCACAAACTGCAACAATGCCGTTGGTGACCTTGAACACTTGATTTGTAACTGTCAAAAATTCTCATTGGACAGGCCAGTTCTTGCCAGCGAAATAAGGGAAATAACAAATAATTCCTCCCGCCGAATGATCGACTTCATCATCATATCAGCCTGTAGACGTCCACTGCTGGACAAAGGCCTCCCCCAAGGATCTCCACGACGACCGGTCCCGCGACCTTCACCAGATCGTCGGTCCACCTTGTGATCGACTTATTGAACAATAAATACCGTTACATTCCTCTGTATAAATATATTAAAAATACTGTCTCGAAAATTTAAAAGTGTTAAAAGTGAATTGTGTGAAAGTTTTCAAATAAAATATGGCTTAAAGGTCTTGCAACCAAGCCACAAACTCATAAAAAAGACAGACACAGGCGGCCTGCACTGGCGGCGTGTGCCGACGAACAAACAAATATTTAATTACGAATATTGGTTACAGAGCTCCCGGGAGCAGTTGGCCATCGCGGCGTTCGCGCAGTCCCTGCTGGTGATACCCAAGACGCTGGCGGTGAACGCGGCGCGCGACGCGACCGACCTGGTGGCCAAGCTGCGCGCCTACCACAACTCCTCGCAGACCAAGGTGAGGGGGGACACGGGAGCCCAGCCAGTGATACCCAAGTCAAGGCGCTCTGCATGCTCTACATATCATTCAAATATATAATAATGTTTGGACAAATTTACACACGGCTGTTTAGTCCCAACTAAGCCGAAGCTTGTACATGGGTACTCGACAACTGATAAACATAGTTAAATACTTTTTAAATAAATACTTAAATACATACAAACACACAGAATCCGAAAACCAACAGTTATGCTCATCACACAAATGTTGGTCCCGGGTGGGAATTGAACCCACGACCTTTGGCGCAGTAGACAGGATTACTACCACTACGCCAAGAGGCCAGTCAAATCAACAGCCTATTAATATTTCCCCACTGTTATGACTCAAGCCTACACACTCACCGAGGGCCTTATAGCTATAGTCCACCACGTTACATCTTAAGGGGAGGGAATGGGGGTGAAAGTTTGTATGGGAGTGTCGATTTTTTAACTATAGGAAAACGCGGATAAAGTCGCGGGGCATCGGCTGGTTTTTCATATTTTTTATCATCGCCACCTCTGTTTTTCCCCAGGTAGAGCACACCCACCTCAAATGGGTGGGTCTGGACCTCACCGAGGGCGTGCTGCGCGACAACCTCGCCGCCGGCGTGCTGGAGCCCGCAATATCCAAGGTCAAGTCCCTGAAGTTCGCCACGGAGGCCGCCATCACGATCCTGCGCATAGACGACATGATCAAACTGGACGCGGAGCCGCGAGGCAAGAGCTACGAGGATGCCTGCAACGCGGGCGACCTGGACTAACCCTAAAAGTATTCTTTAAGATCTCAGTACTGCGCTAGAACGAAGAGGAATGGTCAAGCTGTCTTCAGTGTCACACGGTTTGTGCCACGTAGATAACCAAGTTTGATAACCAGTTATCTACGAATAATTTTTTCTCCAGGTAGGTAACCGTGGAGGTTTCCGTTCCAGATACATAACCAGTTACTGGCTGGAGTCAATTTTCGTGTAGATAAATAGTTACCTGTCAAGTCTGGTATAAAACGAAAAAGATTTCTTCCTTGGTTAAGGTTGACTTGACACCAGCTAGTAACTGGTTGTCTAAATGGGTATGTAGCTGGAACGAAAACTTCCACGGTTACGTACCTGGAAAAAAGTTACACGTAGATATCTGGTTATCAAACTTGGTTGTCTACGTGGAATAAACCAAGTTATTATAGCAATTCGCTTACTGTCGCGTCTTAAAGTCGGGAAACTGTTGACGATGTCACTGAATTTAAAAAAATTGCAAATGTCAACTATTCATAGTCAAAACCAATTTGACTGTCGTATTACATGAAAGTACCAACATTCCTATGAATTTGTTAACTTTTCTTCATTTGCTTAGAGGTACAGTCACGCCCAGAGTCGGGTATAAACCAACAAACTTCATTTATTAATAATAAAGTCTAAATTAGAATGATGTTGGGCCTTGAACTTTGATCGCGGAGATTGGGACCTTGGTACTTATTAACTCAAAAAAAGTCGTTCGTAGGAAAGAGGTCAACTGTTTTTCCCGTGATTGCTTTCCAGTGATTTCCTACAATAGTTTGAAAAGCCAGTGATGGCATGTAAAGAGAGCTGAAAAAAAATGTATACCACTATATTTTTTGTCTTAAAATTGTCACAACAGCTTTCAGCAACATAAAATACGTTTAAAATTTGTCGGAAGACTTTACTGTGCTGAGATCAATCACTTATCAGGAGAGTGCTTGAAGTGCCTGACTTGTACTTGCAGCATAGCTGATTCATTACTAGACAGGTTCACAGCGCATGATAAAATGTGTGATAGACTGTTTATCCTGATAGCCTTTATTATTGGCTGCTATGTGAATCAGGAAGCGGATACCGCTATCGTCCACTGCATGTGCACAGAACCTAATGTGTATTTATACATTATCATTTCATGATCTACCTGTGTTTTACTGTCGCTAGAGTTTGAATGAAGGTGTTATAAAGACCGTGTTATGTTTACAATCGTTCATCAATAATTGTATTTTAGATTATTAGAATTATTCTAATTTAATATTTGGATGAGGTTTTGGAGCCTGTCAAAGGTTATTCCATGAATGAATCCCCCCTTATATTATGTATCAAATTTAATACTGAACTTTTAGTTTTCAGCTGTGAAACAAATTAGGTCACCTTTTAAGTAATTTCTATGTGAATCTATAAAAGTTGTAGTTAATTTCGAAGTTACGTTTTGCAAACAAATGTTTGTAATGGTTTCTAATACCCTTCTGGTACGTACAGATAGGCAGAAATTAAAGCTCGACGCTCGTACAGTCGACCGCACGTCAGTGGAAACACTTGACCTTGAGCTGGCCTAGCCTATTAGGGAGTTTCAATACTATGAGAGACCAGTTTATACTGGTTTTGTTTCCACTGACGTGCGGTTGACCGTACACTGGAACGCTTATTATTAAGGGAAACGACTCACTCACTTTGCCCATAATTACTCGCATATTTTTTTGAGTGAGTGAGTTTGTAGACAGGGTAGAACAAACAAAACATGTCTCTTGTCTTGGATACAAATAATTTATTTATCCAACAACGGTTTCTTTGCTTTTAACAATTTAATGCTAGTTAGGGCGTGGCGTAGACAAATGTGCGCGTGCGTCACAATTTATGAAATAAAAATAATTTTTAATACTAAAGTTATTGTTTAATTTTAATCTAATACCCACTTTCATGTTCGAAAAAAAATTAACTTCCCAAATTTGTTTAATAGTAAGCTGTATGGCGTTACCTTGGCCAACCGGATACGCAACGAAAAGACGCTATAAGCTATGACACTATTGGAGCGAATTGGCAGGTAGGAGTCGCGGAGGAGCTAGACTGACATAGTCCCCGTAGGAATTCTTGACGGCAGAATGAATATAGTCGCAAAATGCACATGGCTGACAGTGTATATTATATGTGTGCGTAAGTGAGATAGTGTGCTACAATTACATCAAAGAAATTATATAATTATTTACGGGTCTTACACACGAAATAGTTTTATTTACCTTGCCCGACGTTTTGACCAGGTTACACTGGCCGTGGTCACGAGCTGACTGGAGAGGCGAGCTGTCATCTGTTTCTGAAACTACCCTCTGCTGATCTTGTAGAATTATTGGAAATATTATTCTATTATTGGAAAGTCTCGGCACACAACACTCACGGTATCCGCGGGTGTATTCGACGATAAGTCACGAAAAAGGTAAATAAAACTATTTCGTGTGTAAGACCCGTAAATAATTATATAATTATGAATACAAAGCGCGAAAGTCTAAAATGTACTACATCAAAGTAGTCATTGCGCAGAAATCAGCCAACTTCACACAGCCGCCGTTAAGCTACGGGGACTTACCTAGTACCAGGAACAGATAGAGTGACACGTTACTGGACTGATTTTTATGAGGTTTTCATTTACAGATGGTAGGTAGTAGAAGTAGTAGTTTTGATACGGTCGAGTGCAAAGAAATCGGAATAGCTATTCCGATTTCTTTGGTCGAGTGTTAAAAAGCCCACTGTCAGTTTTTTGTTTTTGAAAAAGGATTCTATCTAGAATCTGATAAGTTTAGTATTAGCCTACGTCGACAAGTAGGTACCGAGTGGGCTTTTTAACACTGTAAGGATTATGAGAATGTAGTAATTAAATCATATTTAAATTTATTGGTATCTAAATGGTGTCATTCTATAAATTTCACTAAAAAGTTTTTTGAACTAGGCCGAAGGTTTTTTACCATGATAACGTAAACAAGCTTTCTTAGTAAACGCACACGATACTGTCATGATGTGAAGAGTGTGCGTAAAGTTTTTAAAATAAGTAGGTATAGCATCAGCTGATAATTTTCTGATCTAATTATTACACAAATATAACTTTATTGGTCTCTGTTTACCTAAGATATATTTCACCATAATATGGGCTCCTTAGCAATGTTACATAAAGTAAGAAAATTCGTTTTTCCATTAGTTTTAAACAATTTTAAAGTGTGCAGTGCTTTTTTATCATCATCAGCTTGTAAGGTAAATTTTTGATCATGCGGTTTTTATATATGTATTTTTTAAACTTTTTGAAGTGGCGATAATCTGACAGAAAGCCCACCCTGATAATAAACGCCCGGTCACAGTGTTTCTGATACAGTGGAGTGTGGACTTTACACCGCCACAACAATGCCATTATCGGCTTTAACCGATCTTTAAAAAACTTCAAATCAAAATTCAAAATTGGAATATTTACAATATTCTCATATTGACATGAATCAAAAAATTTTGCCACTCCTACAACGAGATTTGAAACTTCTTGCTTTTTGATGTCAATTCAATTTTCTCTAAAACTACTCTGTTTCCACTCTTACGTAGATAAGTATTCTCTATGTTTCCACCTTCCAGCAAATCAGATCTGTTACCTACCACAAGAAAATATAAATTTACCCCGCGAAAAACAATGTGGTTTTAAGTGGATGCTAATAACTAAAATTGCAGTAATTTTTCAGGAGGAGAAAATAAAGATAAGAAACTGGGATATAAATTACTTAAAAGTTGGTACCGGCCCGCACCATGTCTTCTGCATGCCGGGGGCCCTTGGCTCCATATGGACGGACTTCAAGCCACAGGTGGAGGGTCTCAATCGAGACAAGTTCACCGTAGTCGTATGGGACCCACCTGGCTATGGAAAAAGCAGGCCTCCAGAAAGGGATTTTCCTAATGACTTATATGAGAGGGATGCTCATTATGCTTATGAATTTATGAAGGTAGGTTATTATTTGTTTAAAGATGTCTAATATCTGATGTTTCTTACTTAAATGGGTGTGGATTGATTAACCTTTTAACCCCATGTTATCTCATGTAAATAATGAAAATGTCATCTATACTTATGATATAATAAAGCAGTAGAAATCGTGTATCTGTACTTTTAATAAAATAAAAAAATGAGTTTGGGCGATAAAAAAAGAGTAACAAAACACAAAAAAAAAAAATTTTTTTTTGTCTTTCTGTCTGTCTGTATGTAATCGCTAATCTCCGAAACCTCTGAACGGATTTTCTTGTGGTTTTCACAGGTAGATCTAAATATGGTTTATAAGGTTTGATATCTCACAAATTCTATTATGGATTTATGTCAGATCGTTGGTGGTTAAATGCATATTAAAATAGTTATAGTCAATGATTATATACCTACCTATCTTATTAGATGCCCGGCCCCCTTATATAAGATAAGATCTATTAGATACTACGAATAAACGTGAAAGTTTGTAATGATGATTGTCATGTCATTTACTATTTCATGCAAAAACTACGGAACAGATTTTGATGAAACTTTACAGTAATATAGATTAAACACATAGGCTATAGATAACTTGGGTAAATTCTTTCTATGTGGTCGAAACTGCATTAAACAGCTAGTAAATAAATAAATCTAAACTTAATTTCAGGCTCTCAATATAGCAAAGTATTCAATCTTGGGCTGGAGTGATGGTGCCACATCCAGCATAATCCTAGCTGCCAAGTATCCAGATGCCGTGCGCAAACTGGTAGTGTGGGGAAGCAATTCCTTCATACTGCCTAAAGAGATCGAAATGTATAAAAGTAAGATACCTGAATGAGATATTTATGTATTCATTTTTAAAATTAGGAATATGATATAATAATATGCTGATTTTATTGCTCAATTTGTAGCTGGCTCCGGCCGTGTTTGTAACCGAGTTTTGTAACCAGCTACAGTTACAAAACTGGGTTACAAACACGGCGCCGTAGCCGTTTGGGACTGCGTAAATGAAGCGGAAATTTGCTCGGCGTCGCCTCGCGCTCGAGGTCATTCATACGAGTTTGTTCTTTAGGCTATAGTGATATGGTTCATTTGACAATGACGTCAAAAAGTGCGCGGGCAAATTTCCGCTTGGTCTGCAATAACTACGAACTAAGAATAATTGAAGATCCGAAAATTATTTGGTTACATACAAAACATTCATCAATCGTAACTAATTACCAGGAAAGAAATACAGCGATCAAATTATTCTTGTTTCGTAACTTAGTTACAAACAAAGAAAAACTGATGAGCTTTATCCATAAAAGTATGTACCTACCTACCTATAGAAATTATTGTATGATGTAACACACGCTACTATAATTAATTATGTATGAGAGCACTTTCTGCCAACAAACTGTCATTACAGTTTGGCATATATTTCCTGTAAAATCTGTTTGTTGCATAGATAAATTATTTAATTAAATTAAATTATTTATTATTAAAAATCTTCGTTTGTAGCTAGTTACAAAACTCGGTTACAAACACGTCCGGAGCCGTTTTATTTATTTTTGTCGGTAATAATAATGTATTTATTCCTTGTATTATTTTATTCGTTCCTATTTTTAATTTAATTTAATTGCAAATTGTTGCTTGTTACAGAAGTAAAGGACATCAGCTCATGGTCGAAACGCATGAGGGAACCAATGATCCAGGTGTACGGAGAGGAACTGTTCGCGAAGTACTGGGCGCAGTGGGTCGATGGGATGATCAGCCTGTTCCACGCAAGGGATGGGAACATTTGCTCGGATATGCTGAAGGATGTCCGGTGTCCAACACTAATCCTATACGGGGAGAAGGATCCCCTGGTAGACAACGTCCATGTGTCCCATCTGCACACTCACATTGAAGGATCAAGGTAAGACCAATAAGGGTATTGTGAGAACGAAGATCGAGCTCAACTTTTTGAAAAAGGACTAGGTACACAATGGTTTTCTTCAGTAAAAATCATGTGGTTAAGTCCAGTAAACATAAAGTTGGAAGAAAATCGCATTAAATTCTACATCAATTCTTTCTTCTCATTGGTATCCCACTACTTGGGAGATAAGAGAGGAAAATTAGTTGTAAGCATGGAACTATTTGGGAAGAAATGTCCATGACATCACTGACATGTGAGCTATGGAACAATTGAGATAAAAAAGTATCATTTTGTACTGATATCATATTCTATTGGGCTCCCTAAACGATCATGCGGCATGACATGCATTACGTGCTGTCACTCATGCATGAACGTCTAGCTGTAGTGATTGACGTGCATTACATGCAAACTACGTGCTGGCCGTTGCTTCACTGTATTGATCTATAGCAAGCATGATGGTCCATCATGCAGCATGACATTCACGTAAACGTTGCATGTCATGCAAACATGATCGTTTTGGGACACTTTATGAAACTTTATTGGGAACTATCGACTGTGACCACAGAGTACAGAATGCGCTGCGCGCGCATCGCCGCGTGGCCCTGGGCGCCTCCGCGGGGCGGTCGGTGACATTTCCATACTCTTTGACTGTGACCATACTGTTGTTTTCAGAATACATCTTTACCCTGAAGGCAAACATAACGTCCACATAGCTTACGCTGAAGATTTCAATAAGAGAGTCCAAGATTTTCTATTACTACCATAGAGAGTAAATGGCATTATATCACAATTTAATATAACCGAAGATACAAGCTGTTCCCACAACGAACACACTATTCTAATCAATTCAGTGGTTTTGGAGGAGAAAAAAAAAACAACGCGAAAAGCAACTGTCGTCTAAGAGTTAATAAGTATAGAGTGATTAAGTAATTTTAATGACTTGATAGCTTGACTTGTAAGTGGAGTTTTAATATACTTTTATAAATTGTTCGGGTACGAATCTTTTCATTTAAAAATATTACTAAACTAACACCTAAATATGGGAGGCATCTAAATAAGAAGGCCTGCATGCCTGCCTGCTTGTGTTATGCATGCCGGGTATCTTCAGCACAATTTGGACAAACCACGGAAAAAAGAATCAAGTGGAGGGGTTCGACAGGGAGCAGTTCACGCTCGTGGCGTGGGACCCCCCGGGCTACGGGAAGAGCAGGCCCCCAGTGAGAGATCGTTACCCTGTTTGTTTTTACACGAAGCGGTAATTATGAAGGTACCTATTCAAGTAGGTATACATCTTCGCTATATTGGCACAGGCCTCGCGGCGAGAGGGCGTCGGTTCGACCCAGAGATATATAAGCATCGCTGATCGGACCATAAAAGTAATAATCGAAATAAAAAGTTGCCTTTTGTAGATGTTGTATCTTAATAATTATGTCAGCCGGAACTTTACTAACGGACGCTGATTGAGGTACCTATATACTTACTGACTACACGCACCTACACGTAGTCATTGTATTGTAGATCACCTTAATTTTTGTTGTTTTTTTAACCGACTTCAAGTGAGTAGGATATTTTTGATTTTGGCCCCACTTATTCGTCGTTTGTTTTCATGTCGTGTACCTGCAATAAAAATTAATTCCTACTGTGTGTAGTCACGAGAAAATTACACGATAATGTTACCTTTAAAAGCCACAGCGCGCACTCATTCAAAATAAATAATTAGACACGGTAGGTACCTATACTTACTATGACGGATGCCATGTACAGGAAAGTAAAAGTCTCGCATTGGGATATAAACTACTTAAAGGTAGGGAGTGGGCCGCATACAGTGTTCTTCAATCCGGGTACCTTCGGCACAATCTGGTTGTGCTTCCACAAACAGTTGGAGGAGTTCGACAAGGAGCAGTTCACGCTCGTGGCGTGGGACCCCCCGGGCTACGGGAAGAGCAGGCCCCCAGAGAGAGACGGTTACCCTATTGATTTTTACGAGAACGACGCGGATCTAGCTTACGAATTTATGAAGGTAAACTAAATCTTAGATTATTATTCTCCGAACTCTCATTTTATGTATTCTCTTTTCAAAACCGTTTTAAATAGGTAACACGCAGTTATGTTACGGTTAATACAAATAAAATATTTAAATGGAAAACATACAAATTCGTTCATGACATATCCCCTCACTTCTAGCGATCGATTCTACTGATTTTCCTTCGACATCCGATACAAAAATCTGAAGAATTGACCGCTCGAAGCGAGGAGAGCGATTCAAAATAGAGCTGACACAGAATACATAATAGTAGGGACTCCTGATCTTGATACGTCGTGTAGGTCGACAGTCGCTCGATTTATTATATTACCTACGAATCTGTTTCGTATTCTTGTTGAGTTGACGTGAATAATTCAATGTAACGATTTATGCAGGCTCTGGATATAACGAAGTGCTCTGTACTGGGGTGGTGTGGCGGCGGGATATCAGCTATGATACTCGCCGCTAAACACCCCGAGGTGGTCCACAAGCTGGTAGTGTGGGCAGTGAGCTCGTTCTTACTCCCTAAAGAGTTGGAAAGGTATAAAGGTAAAGTTTACTCTAGTAACAGCAAAACATTCTGTCGATTGTTTACTGAACAAAGCACTGCCGGCCTATTGTGTCTACTGATACAATAGGCCGGATTTGACATAGCATGCGATAAATTGTCTCTAAATAATGTTGTAGCGAATGAAGATCCTCAAAAATGGCCAATTCATCTAAAGACAGCACTTGTGGGTGAATACGGATTAGATTTGATACATAAATATTCTAAAATGTTCCGGGAGGCGTTGGAAAACATGCACAAAGCAAGGGGTAACATGTGCTCGGACTTTCTGAAGCACATCAAGTGTCCGACGCTGGTGATGTACGGCGAAACAGACAAAGCAGTGGACAGAAGCCATGTTGACTATTTACACGAACATATTGAAGGCTCAAGGTAAAATATGGCCGTCCAAGCGAAAAGGCTCCAATAGGCAGTCTGTCAGTAGTGCCACGAGTAATGGTTTTCGGATTAGTTGTGCCACGGGGAAATAAAATCTGCGATAGCACCACTAATATTTGAATGGTAGTGCGACGGGAGAGTAAAATCAACCATGGCACAACTCCGCACAACTCTGCTCAAAAACGGTTTCGGAGTTTTAGAGTTTTTGTAATGAATATTAATTAATGAATAGTGAAAAAATAATATTTCGTAATTTTGATTTATACTGTATTTGACCACAGATTTTCGTATAAAAATTTCAATAATGGATTTCTAAACTTGATTTTTAATGACTTTATAGAACAATTTATTTTTATTTCTAACTTCCGAATCCAGTCTTAATTCAACCCTGGACCCTCTTGGACGGCCACAAATCTTCTCATGTTATTTGACTACTATTGTACAAATATGAAGTCAAAGCATTTAGAACATAGTTAAATATACATAGTAAGTTAAAGTAGGTATAATAAGCAGTTAGCCTACTCCATATTACACCGTAGCTTTTTTGTTAGCGGTGCAGACGTACCTACGTCTGTCCTACGGACTTTAACTACTGGATCCAAGAAGCTTCGAATCTCTTTGATGGCGCGCGCGCGGAGTAGCAAATTTTTTTGATTCATGACTGGATCGATTGCATGAGCTAAATGAAAGGATTTTTTGTTATTCTTTCAAGCTGTAACGGCTGAATGAAAAATGAAACTTGATACTGTGATTGCAATAACATACCTATAGGCTACTTTTAAACAGTAAACTGTTCCCGCGGAAAACTTACGTCTGGCCTGTTGGCGTTGTTAGTAGTGACCCTGCCTACTGCGCCAAAGGCCGTGGGTTCGATTCCCACCGGGGCCCAAGATTTGTGTGATGAGCATAACTGTTAGTTTTCGGATTCTGGGTGTAGTATGTTTATCGGTTGTTGAGTATACACATTAACAAGTCCGCACTGCTGCGGCTCAGGCCCACATTCTCAACGAGGGTGTTCGGGCTATAGTCCACCACGCTAGCCTAGTGCGGGTTGGCGGACTTCACATGCGCCTAAGAATTTCTTCTTCGGTGTATGCAGGTTTCCTCACGAGTACCCATTTACAAGCTTCGGCTTAGTATGGGACTAAAAAGCCGTGTTTAAATTGTTCCATTATAATTTGTCCAAACTGCAATTTATGGGAAAAATAATATTATACATTTCAATACATTTCTTTTCCGATGTACCTACCTAAACCTACTAAAACAATGATTTGTAAGTTGTTTACAACTACAATGTACTCTTTTCGAATTAAATAAGCAGGTAGTTTTGTTAAATTTCATAAAAAAAATTAAATTGACGTTTCAGAGTTCACTTGTACCCCGACGGCGGCCATTCGATTAACTTAACGCATGCGCAAGACTTCAACACAAGGGTGCAGGAGTTTCTTCTGGAACCATAAAACAATTTTTATAGTCAAAAATTGAAACAAATGTATACTGATAAGCACGTCTATTAAAATTGAAATATAATTAGTATCGTACAAGTATTAAATTATTATTGAACTTAGCAGATACCATAAACGATACCATTAAAGTTCCACCGAGTTTATATTATAAGGGCCGTAATAGAATACTACCTGTGGTGTATTCCTGTACCTACCTGTGGTGGTCACCACAGGGGCACTCAGTAGGTACAGTCGAACGCACGTCAGTATAAACACTTTGACCTTGAGCTGGCCTAGCCTAATATGGAGTTTTAATACTATAAGAGACCTGCTTATACATACTGGTTTTGTTTCCACTGACGCGCGGTCGAACGTACCTATTATGGTAGGTACCTACCTAAATGATTTGAGTCAATAATATGAAATAATTGTAAAATTAGGCTCTCCTTTGTAGATCCCCTTTACTGAATGCCTTTACCTATCTAAAGCTACCGTTCGAGTAACTATAGATATTACCGTAAGGTTACGTTTAAATTAATTTCCAGATTAATAATAGTTATAGTGCCATAGGTACTTAGTTAAATGAGCTAGCTACTTAATGGTGAGAACTGAACATTGAGAAGAACAAAGCGGAATTTGTTAACTTAAAAATTATGATGACGCCTGTGTAATGAATGATTGTTACATTTTATGAATTAGGATATTATGACGCCTATACTGTCTAATGATTGTTACATTTTATTTCATGGGTAGGTACCTACTTATTTTTCAATTCGTGGGCTGACTATAAAAACATAATTCCTAATAACATGCACGTTAAGATGCAAAGTCACGAACAAACTACATGATATGAAAGCCACAGCGAGCGTTTTATACACTCGTATAAAGTCAACATGTCACAGTACTCAGACACTATGACGGATACTATGGACAGGAAAGTAAAAGTCTCGCATTGGGATATAAACTACATAAAGGTAGGGTGTGGGCCGCATACAGTGTTCTGCATGCCGGCTACATTCGGCACAATATGGACACATTTCAAGATACTAGTAGAGGAGTTCGACAAGGAGCAGTTCACGCTCGTGGTGTGGGACCCCCCGGGCTACGGGAAGAGCAGGCCCCCAGAGAGAGACGGTTACCCTGTTGATTTTTACGAAACTGACGCGGATCTAGCTTACGAATTTATAAGGGTAAACAAAATCTTAGATATTTATTATTATTTGATTATTGTGTTTGTATGTGTCGATCCATCCCACCCACGAAACAGGGAGGAGAAAATCCTACCTAAAGCTGTGTGAGCGTAGGGGACTTTAAACTGTTCGGTAACAGTTGAGGTCGCAACTGCCGGGGTAGTCCAAGGATCGCGATCCTGACAAACCTCATTCTCTTGACATACCCTCGGCGTGACCACGCGTTCTCTTCAAGAATCCGCTCTGTGAACACTCATCTCTGATCTTGATACGTCGTCTAGGTCGACACGTCGCTCGATATATACGTATCTGTATTGTCTTCGTGTAGGTATTATATATACACAGTTGAGGTAATTCAATGTAACGATTTATGCAGGCTCTGGGTATAACGAAGTGCTCTATACTGGGGTGGTGTGGCGGCGGGATATCTGCTATGATACTCGCCGCTAAACACCCCGAGGTGGTCCACAAGCTGATAGTGTGGGCAGCTAGCGCGTTCTTGCTACCTAAAGAGTTGGAAAGGTATAGAGGTAAGTTTACCAGTATACCTACCTCAATTACTTTTTAATTAAGTACTGTTAATAGATATATTTTGAGTAATTAGGTATAATTATAGATACTATACCTACTAATGAGTTGGCCGTTTCTCGAGGAATATTGTGATGTTTGTATTGTTGTTCGATTATGTTGATGTATGGTATTGTTCCTGGTCTTTAGGTAGGTACTTATATTTACTAATGTTTTGGTAATGTATACTTACGTACAAAGTAATGAAACACCTGTAATGATAGATTTTTTATACGTAATAAAGGTCTACGAAATAGAGTAGGTACGATAAAATCATCGACTGAGGTATAACATTTAGCATTAAATGTCTTTAAGAAGAATGGCCTACAAGACAGTAGGTACCTACTTATTTTTATTTTTTAATATAAGAAGTTTAATTTTAACATTTTGTCAAATAAACACTTCAATAGCTTTTGTAGACACTACTGGCTGGACGTAGGTGCGATAAATTATCTTTCAATAATGTTATAGCGAATGCTGATCCTCAAACATGGCCAGAACGAGCAAAGGCAATAGCTGTGGCTAAATACGGCATAGATTTGATATGTAAATATTATACTATGTTCGTGGAGGGTTTGGAGAACATGCACAAAGAAAGGGGTAACATGTGCTCGGACTTTCTGAAGCACATCAAGTGTCCGACGCTGATCATGCACGGCGAAGTAGATAAAACAGTGGACAAAAGCCATGTGGACTATTTACGAGAACATATTGAAGGCTCAAGGTAGGTACAATTTAATAAGGCCATTGCCAAGCCAAAATCACAGAGTGCATGTAACCTAGTAACTATACTGAGGCCAATAGTCTGTTTCCGAAATATTTAAGTTTTTGTGAAGAACAGTGTGAAAAATAACATTTCGCGATTTAAATTTATTACTTATTATTATTGTAATATGAAAGACCACATTTAAAAATATAAGAAAAGGGAAATGATGTAAATTTTCTCTTATAATTATAAAACTTTCAGAACCCAGTCATAACTCAAACCGCTCCACTGGACCCTCGGGTTTGGACGGCCACAAATATTCATAGTTAATAAATAATTAAATTGAGTTCTTTAATATTGACGTTTCAGAGTTCACTTGTACCCCGACGGCGGCCATTATTTTCACATAACGCATGCGCAAGACTTCAACACAAGGGTGCAGGAATTTCTTCTGGAACCATAAAACCACAGATTTCTAGAAATCTGTGCAATGTGCATTAAACAGTCTTATTATTTTTAGAGTCAAATATTGGAATAAATGTAGTTGATCTGATAAATCATGACTATTTATTTTTATTAAAATAAAATATAAGTATTAGGTATCCTACGAATTTTTATTACTTTTATTGCCAGAGGGCAATGGAAAGAGCTATGCTCGAAGTTTCCCTGCGAGCTCAAATCAGAAATGAGGCGATCCGCAGGAGAACCTAGGTCACCGACATAGCGCAATGAATTGCGAAGCTTAAGTGGCAGTGCGCAGGGCACATCGCTCGTAGAGCTGACGTCCGTTGGGGCAGTATAGGTTCTCAAGTGGCGACCACGTATCGGAAGACGCAGCGTAGGCAGGCCTACCACAAGGTGGACCGACGATCTGGTGAAGGTCGCGGGACCCAGCTGGATGTGGTTAGCGCGAGACCAGTCGTCGTGGAGATCTTTGGGGGAGGCCTTTGTCCAGCAGTGGACGTACAGAGATGTATCTTCCGCCGCTTCTTCACAGCGCTATAGGCTCTGCTATAGGTACTATAGGAAGCGATGGTATAAGTAGTGATTGTTACATTTTAATAGGGTTTTATGAGATTTGTTTCATTTCGTGGGACGGCAATAAAAAATAACTTCTACTAACATGCACGTTATTAGATTACTTAAAGCAAAGTCACGAGAGATATCAGCATACCCATAAAAGCCTGCGACTAGGTACTTCATTCTTAGTAAATATTTAGACACGGTATAAGTATAGGTACATATTTATTTATATGTATACACTGTGATGGAAACTAGGGACCGGAAAATAAAAGTCTCGCATTGGGATATAAACTACATAAAGGTAGGGGATGGGCCGCATACATACAATTTTGCAATGAATTCGGGTCATAAGGCCTTTTCATAATACGAGGTCACTTTGATGCATAAGATATGATGGTGGCTGATGTCCGGAGTACGGATGGAAGAGGTCCAGAGTGCTCCATAGCTAGCTAAGCGATCTTAACTTGTGGATCAGGCCCACTGTAATAAAATAACATGACCACATTAATTCAAATAAATCGCTTTTAAGTGAATCTAGGCGAAAGTATGTAAGGATTTTTATGACTTTGTGAGGGCGTTATTCTTTCACGCTGTAACGGCTGAAAGGATTTTGATGAAACTTGCTTATATCCTGGAATAACAGATAGGCTTTCCCACGATAAAAAAAAACCTATTCCACGCGAGAAAAGCTGCGGGCTATAGCTAGTCAGTCGCATATTATAAATGTTTATTTTGTACAATGAAAAATACCTTCAACTAATTGTAGAACGATACCTACAGAATGTTTCACGTATTCCCACGTATTTACCTACCTATATGTATGTTAAACTTTAAATTTGGATTTTTGATAAGACATGCTAAATATATTTTATAATGTATAAATGTAGGACAACAACTGACTTAATTTACATACGCGTTTAGATAAGTAATGCAATTTTAATTGACAATTAAATTACAATTTTAGTTCATCATAATACTTTCGATTGTTAACATATTATGCTTTATTCACCAAATTACTGTTCAAAATATGAATGAGGAAAATAAAATAAGAATATCAAATTGGAATATTAACTACTTAAAGGTAGGGAGTGGGCCGCACACAGTGTTCTGCATGCCGGGTACCTTCGGCACAATCTGGACGAACTTCAAGCATCAAGTGGAGGGGTTCGACAGGGAGCAGTTCACGCTCGTGGCGTGGGACCCCCCGGGCTACGGGAAGAGCAGGCCCCCAGTGAGAGACGGCTTCCCCGTGGACGTTTTCGAGAATGACGCGGATCTAGCTTACGAATTTATGAAGGTAAATCCAATCAACTATCAACGTTTAAAGCGTCGCAATGGTTGGCGCAGTTTCCTACACATTTTTTTGCCGAACGTGGCTCTGCCAGATGACGCATATGAACATTTGCGAAACGGATCAAAAATGGATAGTCCATATTAACATAACCATACAAATAAAAGGTTTAAAACCACCAAGTGCGGGTTGGTGGACTTCACATGCGCTTAAGAATTTCTTCTTCGCCTCGCGATGTTTTTCTTTATTGCTTGAGAGCAGGTACGAGAAAAATGCGAAAGTTTAAAATGTACTGGTTTTAATGTCATTTATCATGTGTTTAGGCTGTAGGCAAAGAGAAGTTCTCGATGCTCGGCTGGTGCGGCGGTGGGAGGTCGGCCATAATCCTCGCCGCGAAGCACCCCGAGTGCGCACACAAGCTGGTCGTGTGGGCCACCAACTCGTTTTTCCTCCCTAAAGAGTTGGATATGTTTAAAGGTAATACTTATTATTTCTCAAACAAGCTTGAAAAGTTGAGCATTATTGTGACAACCTTCTTTGATAAATTGAAACTGGTGAAAAACGCGAACAGCGGCCGGCAAAGTTGTAGCGGCCGAATAAATGTGTCCGTTCACCTAGCGTACACATAAGAGATTCTGGGCTAGTTTTAGTGCCAATAAATAGTACCCAAATAGTACCTAAATAGTACCTAGTTCAAATAAATAGTACCCCTGTTACTATGGAAAAAAAACTCGTATCAGCCGTGTAGTTTAGAAATCGAACGATCTTTCTTTTTACTCCGAAACATGCAACCAGTTAGGACTAGATAAATTTCGAACTGGCTTTCGAATAGAAAGCTATTTAAAAATAAATAAAATGAACATTTTGACCATTTAAGGCGCTTGCAAAATTATTGTTGTTCGTCTTATTTGCACTAGTTAAGGTCATTGGCTACATCATCATCAACAGCCTATTAATGTCCCCACTGCTGGGGCTCAAGCCTACCCTCTCAACGAGGGCGTTCGGGCTATAGTCCACCACGCTAGCCCAGTGCGGGTTGGTGGACTTCACATACGCCTAAAAATTTCTTCTTCGGCGTATGCAGGTTTCCTCACGATGTTTTCCTTCACCGTTTGAGAGCAGTCAGTAAATGTACTTAAGTTTGGAGAAAAAACCCATTGGTACATGGCCCAGCTGGGAATCGAACTCCGGACCTTTTGATATGATAGGCCGCGTCTTATCCCCTACGCCACTGACACTCTAGATTGGCTACATTTTGAAATAAAATGTTCTACATACATCCTCCCGTAGCACTACTGCGTTGATTAAACTACATATAGTTTCGATGAAAAGAACGATTGTTGCAGCGAAAGCCTGGCGAGACAACATGAAGGATCAGGATCCTATGGTGGCCATGTACGGTGCTGACTTAGTACGTTATTACCACGCATTGTGGGTGGATGGTTTGGACAAACTGTTTGATGCCAGGGGCGGAGACGTTTGCTCCGAGTTCCTGAAGGACGTCCGCTGCCCCACGCTGGTCCTGTATGGCGAGAGAGATGCCAGGGTAGACAGAGGACATGTCGACTTTTTGCACTCACGTATTAAGGACTCGAGGTAAATAAACATTTCAAGAGTCTATTCAGTAAGTCTGTTTTAAATGCTTTATACTGACATTTTGAACTTCGGTCTTAAAATGTCAGAAAGTCTGTTTTTTGAATGATCTTGATTCTAGATCATCATCATGTCAGCCTGTAGACGTCCACTGCTGGACAAAGGCCTCCCCCAGGGATCTCCACGACGACCCGTCCTGCGCTAACCTCATCTAGCTGGGTCCCGCGACCTTCACCAGATCGTCGGTCCACCTTGTGGGAGGCCTGCCTACACTGCGTCTTCCGATACGTGGTCGCCACTCGAGAACCTTTCTGCCCCAACGGCCGTCAGTTCTACGAGCGATGTGCCCAGCCCACTGCCACTTCAGATGTGGTGTGGACTATGTCAGTGACTTTGGTTCGCCTGCGGATCTCCTCCTTTCTGATTCAATCTCGCAGGGAAACTCCGAGCATAGCTCTATCCATTGCCCTCTGGGTGACCTTGAGCCTTCTTATGAGGCCCATAGTGAGCGACCACGTCTCGGTACCGTATGTCATCACTGGCAACACACACTAGTCGAAGACTTTCGTCTTGATTCTAGATGTTATAGGTATATTTGTGAATTTTCTTGTTTTTATCTTATTTGCCTTGTCTGATAGATTGTATAGTACAGGAGAAAATACTAATTTGTGATTAAACATTGTGCATGATTTTTATTTTATTTAAGTCGATGTTTCAGAGTTCACTTGTACCCCGACGGCGGCCATTCAATTCACAAAACGCATGCGCAGGACTTCAACACAAGGGTGCAGGAGTTTCTTCTAGAACCATAATACAATTAATAACAGAGTACATATTATTACCTACATATTTGATACATATCTTCTGCATAGCCAGATCATAACAAGTTCTTTTTGATCAGGTGTAAAACGAAAAACAAACAACAAAAATTCCCATATTTTATTTTCATTTACTTATTTAAGCATGTTTCATTGCAGAATAAAACAATTTACATTCAATAACACATAATTTAAGGCTGAACTGACTCATTTATCTGTACAAGTATTTGTAGACCCACCAACTATTAACGAGCCTCGTTCAAACGCAGCTAATTTACTTGCTTACATACAACTCGCCTACAGGTAGTCCAAATGTGTACCTAAATGATACAATAAGATTGATCGTTTTTTAATAATCTGTGGATCTGTCAAATGGACGAAATTATTTGTCAAAAGGCAAGCAATATTATGAGAATCGACATTAAATTGCGTACCTAGTGCCATTACAGACGCACGCACCACAGAAAGTTATGAAAAAATTACTGCCGGTTACACAGAGCTTGAAAGTAATTCATTATTGTAAACGTTTTTAAATTATTTATCACAATAAGGTTGGTTGATAAAAACCTCTGTCATCTTCAACTGGATACTGGGTGACAATAATAAAATATTAACATAAAACTTTTTTTCTTTCATCCCGTCTCAATTACGCCGTCTTGTTCCGCGCACTGTCCTGTAATTGGTCGGCTGGTATTGTTAAGCTGCGCCGATACTACGCTAGTTGCGAACTTGCATTTTGTAATTAAACATTAATTACTATAATTTTTTTATAAATAAACTCACTTCACTTCAATCACTCAACTCTAGTTTTCTTCTACAACCACAACACGATACCAACTCCTAAAACCTTAAAAATAAAACAAACAGCTATACGTATATTTTGTATAAAATGGCAAACGGTTTTATGGACACTATCACCCTAAAATGCCATGCATTATTTAATTTTGTATTGTCGTGACTAAAGACAACAAGTGCGCAAGTAAACTAGCTGCGTTTGAAACATTGAACGAGGCACTGCTTTTCCATACACCGTTTTGTTCTGACATTCTTGTAACGTTATATTTCGCGACTACAAATTAAAACATTGTATGTTGTTAGTGAGAATAATACCTACTAAATTATGTCTGTAATTACAATTTGACTGTGCCAGAATTCTGAAACTACCGCCATAATTATGTGATCGTTTTGTCTAAGGCGCGAGGTGGTAAAGTTTGGTATACACAGGGGTTAAATACGCTCTGTGTCGGGTACTGTATAGGTACTTTTTTTAAAAATTCAGGCTTACATTCCTATTAGGACAATAGTAAACTGGTTATTTGATCAATTTGTAGGAGAAGTCGACTTTATCTATCAATTGTTAGAAGTTAACGGTAAGGAAACCTATTATTATATTATACGGAATTTAACATTTTTCGAATGCAACGCTGTTTGTCATCTTCGCATCAGGACTTCTCGTTTTTTTTAATTAAGTTGACATGAGACTTAACTGACACTTAATTTTAACGAGCGTTTCAATATTCCGGTTCCAAACCCTCGATCAACACAAAATAATAAAATATGCAACATGTGAGTTTGAACCTTGCTAATAAATATTTATTGCACTATACAATGTCGTTTTATTAAAAAAATTGATACATCATGTCGATAATTAACTAAAAACCTCTTGCAGGGTGAAAGTATTCAAGAAATAGAACAACTTTTAACCTTTCTCTTGGCAAATTGCGGGGTTTTGTATAGTGCAAAAAAGTACAAAATTTACCCTACGCAATTACGTATCTGCTGTTGGCTGTTCTACTTTCTGCATACTAACACTCCAATAGATTTTGCGTTAATCACATACTAATTTTATACAAATTACAATCATCTTTTGGAAAAATCCTAAAAATGCTCCGAAGGCACACAATGAGCTCATCACGTGAAGACTTGTTGGAAGCACTTCGAACGGTACAATATCATACAATATACGATGTTTGCGCGTATGCGCATGACTTCATATCGACCCTGGACACTCACAAAATGTATGGGCGAAGACGAATAAAAGCCCTTTATGCACTATCCATTCTGCTGTCCGTCCGTGCACGATGCAAAACGATGGTGCGCAGGCTTGCTGGACAGCAAAGTATCGTGCAATTGGTGTCCAGCAAGCCTACGCACTATCGTTTTGCATCGTGCACGGACGGCCGACAGGATGGATAGTGCGTAAAGGGCATAAGGCCTGTGGGTAATCGACCGATAGGATTTAGTTACATTAGTTCTGCTATTACGAAATCTTATTGGTCATTTAATCCACACGACTTCGGGAGTAATGGCTCATTTACTAGGTCCGAGTCGCGAGGCGAGGTGTGGTGCGAAACAAGGTATGCGTCGAGGGCCGAAACACTGGGCACATATTCGCCGAGTATTTAGACCGCTACAGTTCGAGGCACCATCACAGAATATATTAATGCACCATACAAATTGTAGAATATGTTACGAGCTGTATTTTCTTCAAACGTTTTTTTTATTGTATAAAAGAGATTGGTTAAGCGTATAATTACTAGTTTTTGCCCGCGTAGTAAAGTTTTTCCCCATAGGAACCGCTTTTCCTATCATATCTAAAGCAAACAAAGGTGACATTGTGAAACAGCGTCATCTTGTAGTTTAATGAAGTTTAATCTTTAAATTTTCTGTATCAGCGCCATTTGTGGCAATCTGTTCGAAGTATTTGGTTCGTAAGTTTACATGAAATCTGTGGTTACATTATTGGCCAATTTACACAATATTTTTATAGTGTGATGTTCAATCTATATTACCTACGGTAAAGTTTTCTGAAAATCTGTTCGGTAGTTTTTGCCTAAAATAGTAACAAACATCCTTACAAACTTTCGCCTTTATATTAGTAGGATAAATATCCAGTTAATAATCAAATTGTAACATACAAAAACCACTAGATTTCAATTTTTTTCCAATGACTACAGTAAATGTAATTTTTCTATACTTTATTGCAATTAAAAGTTTGATAATGACCATAAATCTACTGAATAATAGAATTGTAAGTAAAATTAAGTCAAAACAAACTATCACTGTTTGATCTGAAATGAAATATTCTGCAAAAAGCACACGCCTAAACACATGACAATGCAAACATCGAAATATTGCGCCATTACCCTAGCCTCGCCACTCGTGATGTGTAAAAGGGCCATAGACTATAAAGCGTGACACACACTGGGCGGCGGCGTTGCGAAAGCGTTGCGGCGGCGAAGGTTTGTATGAAGAACGCGGCGCGCCGCCGCCGCTTTGATGTAAAGGGCTTCATACTATTTCGAACATTACAGAGAAAAAAAACAACGCTTTCGCAACGCCGCCGATCAGTGTGTGTCACGCTTAAAGCGTAACACAGACAGGGCGGCGGCGGTGCGAAAGCGTTGCGGCGGCGAATCTGCGGGAAGCGAATATAAAGCGGACCCCTCCAGACAGGAATACCGCCCGCGCCGCTCTGTGTGGGGGTTCTCATATACTACAAAGGAATACAACGCGCCGCCGCCGGTACCAATCTGTGTGCGCGGTTTTGTCGATTTCGCCTTCGCACCGCGCGTTTGCCGCGTCGCTTTGATGTGAAGGGCTTCATACTATTTCGAACATTACAAAAAATTACCGCAATGCTTTCGCCCGCCGCCGCCCTGTCTGTGTTACGCTTTAATGTAATTTTATGAAAGAAAGCGTATGAGGTTATAAGGCGGAAGTTGGGACGAGTGACCATTCGTATATATATATCACTATATACACACTAATAAACACTAAGGAACAAAATAAACGAATCATTGTAACATTGTTCATACATTATAGGTTATTTCAAACCCTTGGCTCTCAGAAAAGGAATGATTTGAGTGAAATCATGTAACCGCCCGCCATAACCGCCGACGCATCGAAAGAAAAAAAAATTGTAAATAGCATGAATAAAAAAAAATTGCCACTCCCATATGGACGAGTAATAAAAGCATTCTATGGGTGTCAAAATCATGTCAAAGTAATCACAAAATTATGACTCACTCACACATTCTCATTTTCAAAACTCGATATAAATTTGTATTAGCAACCTCCTCCCGCTACTCCGCTTCCTTTGTCCGCACCCCCCCGGTAAATGGCACCATAGGTTCCGATACTAAATATGCGAGATGCGATCTCCACAGGGAGTGCGCGCGCGACCAAAGAGATTTGAAACTTCTTGGTAAATAGTAAGCAAATCTATTAAAATTTAAATTTTTGTCTCAAAACATTTTTTTAAATGTTACACTGACAATATTGATGTCAATTAATTTATTTCTTCGAAAACGTCTATTTAATCAGATTGATCAGATCAGAAGTTTACGTACCTATTCTTGTCTTAAGCTGTCCCTAGACGATCATGCGGCATGACATGCGTTAAGTTTACGTGAATTATCATGCTGCATGATGGACCCTCAATGCTTGCTATCAATCACTTAGTACAGTGAAGAGTACGCGCGATTGTCAACCCGTAGCCCAGCACGTAGTTTGCATGTCGTTCGCGTAAATCACTACAATTAAACGGTCATGCATGAGTGACAGCACGAAATGCATGTCATGCCGCATGATCGTGTATGGACCGCTTTATACCTTCAATCGCATGAAAAGCCACTATGAAACACCACCAAATCATGACAACCAAGGTTTATTTATGACAATTTATGACACAAAGCACAACAATTGGATTAATTTGGTCCTAGTGTGAGTTCTGTAGTTACGATTAACAAACACACATAAGCGACCTACCTCGATAAATACATAAGAAAATATAGTGACATTATGAAATCATTCGCTAAATCGAAGCTTGTTCTTATCTCATAAATAATTTCTCTAGTTAAATTACAAAAATAGTATACACTGATGGAACTACATGTCGCGCGGTCGACATATGTCCAGCGAGAACGGAGGGGTTATTTTATGTCATAACACTTGAACCAAATAATATTATGTATCATTTCAACGTCCACTGCTGGACGTAGGGCTTCACCACACTCGATCCTCCGCACTCCGGCCACCTTTTTTAGGTCGTCGGTCCATCTGGCCGACCCACCCGCGGTCTTCAGGCCGTCGATTCTGCGACAGATGTGACTGCCACTTCAGCTTGCTAATCCTTTCGGCTTAGCCGGTAACCTCAGTTGTCCGTCGGGTCTCCTTATTGCGGACCATGTACTCCGAGCATAGCCCTCTCCGCGGCTCGCTGAGCGACCTAAACTTGCGGATCAAACCCACCGTCAGTGTCCACGTTTCTGCGCCATAAAGGCCGGGTCAAACCGAATGCAGCACGGCGCAGCACAGAACAGCGCAGCACGGCTTATGACGTTGTTAATGTATGGAATATTATGAGGGGACACACCAACGCACGATGCTGCACAGCGCTGCGCAGCTACGCGCGTATCCGTGCGTCAAGCCACGCAGAGTCAACCCGAGCGCGCGCGGTCTGGCAACGTCGCGCGACCGCAGCACGCGGCCTGGCAACATCGCGCGCGCGCCGTGCCGTGATTGGTCCTCACTAGTTGACGTCACACCGGGTGCGTCGATTGCGTTGCGGCACAGCACGTCGCGACAAGTGGCCGGTGTGACGTGCTACGCAACGCGCTGCGCTGCCACGCTCTGCGCTGCACCTGCATACGCATTCGGTTTGACCCGGCCTAAATCATGACTGGCAGGACGCACTGTTAAACTCGTCTTTAAGGATTGTGGAATCGGCGACGTGGTTACTTGACGCAGTCTTCCAAATGCAGTCCAGCCAAACTGGTTTCCTCTGTCAGCTTTTCTATCGATTTTGTTGCTAAATGTATATGTTTACAATCTGAGTCATAAAAACGCCGTTCCCATGGGAGGCTCAGGCCTGAAATATCCGTTTTCCTAAAATGTAATTTTTCGCAAAATGTCAGCTTTTCAATATGACATTATGCAAAAGACGTGCTCACATTCTGGGATAGCAGACATTTTGCGAAAAAATACATTTTAGGAAAACGGACATTTCAGGCCTGAGCCCCATGGGAATCACAAGTCGCAAAACTGCAGGGGGAATCGAGGATCACGCCAGAATCGGTCATGAGCACTTAAGTGAAGCACTTACTCCCAAAATAATATTGAAGGTTTGCAGTCTTGTTCAAAAGTGATATGACGTGAAAAATCTCCCCTCCGCCGCCGGACTACATCGGTCGCGGCGAGCTGACAGCACCATAGTTACTCTCGCTGTGTTTACTCGCTGTGTACTACTGTGATCCATCCATTACATATATTACAATAAAGGTGAGTGCACACTGACCGCTACGCACCGCAAAAATGCGATTAATTTAGCTCTACAAAGACCGTGGCGGGGTAAGAGATGGCAATTTGCCTATAAATGATTTTAACTTAATTTTTTTTTCTTTGATTACTTACTTTTAATTAGTACGTACGACAAATGTGGCAAGTATTATTGAAAAATTCGCAGTGGTTCCGTATAAAAAAATCGAATCATTTTTTTTTCTTTAAAATACAACTACAGATTTTGAATTGAATAATTAATTCATAATTTCCAATAAAGTTGTTTATACGGAACCACTGCAAATTTTTCCAATAAAACTCGGCACATTTGTCGTACCTACTAATTATAAGTAATTAATGAAAAAAAATGAAGTTAAAATCATTAAGGGCACTTTTCTTAACCCGCTACGGCCTCTGTCGATGCATGGAACAGAGAAAATCAAAATAACGCTTGATTTTTCAAACGCACCAAAATCTGCCTATTTAAACTTTAATCCGAGTGTGCGCTCACCTTAAAACTACTCTTACAAATACATAACGATAGAATATTACAACATTATCACCGGGATTATTAACAATACGGTTTTTTTTATATTTAATTAATTAAATTTAAATACGTTACATTCCTTACGTTTACAAAAAAAACCTACAGTTTTAATAGAGAGAGTCAAAGGCACACAGTTTGTAAAAAAACATGATACAAGTTAGTCGCAGTGTCTCTTGTATAACGGCGCACGCGCATATCCGATTTTATGATCTGTTTTAGGGAGGCCTCCGATTTTCTAGTGACTTCAAAATAACTCTTTTCAATGGGGGCATCGGGGTTTTTAAGACCCCAAGGCGTCTTCCTCAGCCCCTTGTTTATGTAGATACCCAAATCCGTTTAAATTCAGTCGATATGGCAATAAGGATGTATTGCTAACCGAATTCTGATGTAATCAATCATCTATTGCAGATCCAGATATACTAGGAAAAACAGTGGATTTCAATCATCATTCAAGTAATATTGAGTTGGAAGAAAACGCTTCTAGCTGTAAATCTGCCAAGATTGTACACCGGAATGAAAAATATTGAGTCGCATATTATGTTCCACTTTTTCCAAACGCCTTATAAATCTAAACTTATCATATTTAAGGCCATGGCATTTATAGTTTTACAAGCCTAGGAGATAATATCAACATCTATTGTACATTTTAGTGATAAAATAAATAAACTCACTGTATAACATACGACGAAAAGCAGCCATTTCCACGGAATTCCGATTTTAGCTGCCGTAGATTTCCCCAATGGTTCAATACAGGAGACAAACGAAACCATCCAGAGGTCGGTAACCTCTCAACGGTTACGATTACACATAGACTGGCCCCTGGTTATCATTATCATCCAGATTGATTTTGTTCGTGTAGCCATCATCAAAAAATCTCCTAAACGTGAACTCGAAAAACCCATGGAACGTCTTCCCATTATCCAACAGTTCACTGTCGGATTTGTTCGAGTCAGAACTCCCAGAGTTTCTCAATTTATCTGGATCGATTGGGTCGAAATTGGAGGTGTCCGTGGGGTATTCTATTCGGGGTATGTACGGGGCGACTTGTTTCCTCAGGCCCTTGTCGAAGTGGATGGTGCTGAGGAATGGGTGGTGCTTCACCTCGTCGGCCTCCTTCCCGAGGCGCGTGTCCTGCCCGGAGCACAGCTGCAGGATCAGGTCCATGCTCTCGCGCGACAGGTTCGCAGCGTCGGGGATGTGGAGGGTGCTCTCCCAATTGATCACCTGTTCAAATATTCACGTTTTTAATAAATTATACGACCCGTTCGCTTTGCATAGACACATGGATTCCACGACTCGTCATAGTCATGCATAATAGTAGCCTTAACAAACGGATCGCCACCAGCCCTGTTATGAAAAGACGTAGGATTATGATCAACAGGCACCCGCCCCAGTAATGCATAGACGTAGGATATCAGGCACTCGCTCCAGTAATGTATAGACGTAGGATTATGATCAACAGGCACCCGCCCCAGTAATGCATAAACGTAGGATATCAGGCACTCTCTCCAGTAATGTATAGACGTAGGATTATGATCAACAGGCACCCACCCCAGTAATGTATTAGGATTAAGATTAACAGGCACCCGCATCCGCCCCAGTAATGCATAGACGTAGGATATCAGGCACCTGCCCCAGTAATGTATATACGTAGGATAATAGACACTCGCTCCAATAACGTATAGACGTAGGATTATGATCAACAGGCACCCACCCCAGTAATGTATTAGGATTATGATCAATAGGCACCCGCCCTAGTAATGTATAGACGTAGGATTATGATCAACAGACACCCGCCCCAGTAATGCATAGCTGTCGGGTTACTAAGCAACATGACGGTACCTTGAGCTGCGTCTCCGCGGGCGTGGCGGCTAGGAACGGCGGAGATCCGACCAGCATCTCGTACAGTATCACGCCCACCGACCACCAGTCACACAGCTGCGTGTAGCCCGTCCGCGTTAGCACCTGCGCACATACATTTGAAATGAAATCAAAATCAAAAGCCTATTAATATGTCCCCACTGTTGGGGCTCGGGCCTGTCCTCTCAAACCCTTCAACAGGGCCAGCGTGGTGGGCGTTATGGCTATAGTCCACCACGCTAGCCCAGTGCGGGCTGGCCTTCACATGCACCTAAGAATACCTTCTTCGGCGCACGCAGGTTTCCTCGCGTTGTTTTCCTTCACCGATTGAGTAAATGTACATAATTTTCGGGAAGTCGTTAAGAGAGAGCGAAAATGTATTTTAGGGTTCTGATTCATCATCAACAGCCTATTAATGTCCCCACTGCTGGGGCTCTGGCCGACCCTATCAACGAGGGTGTTCGGGCTATAGTCCACCACGCTAGCCCAGTGCGGGTTGGTGGACTTCACATGAGCCTAAGAATTTCTTCTTCGGCGTATGCAGGTTTCCTCACGATGTTTTCCTTCACCGTTTGAGAGCAGTCAGTAAATGGACTTAAGTTTCGAGAAAAGACCCATTGGTACATGGCCCAGCTGGGGATCGAACTCCGGACCTTTCGATATCCCGCGATAGCCGCGTCTTATCCCCGACGCCACTGACGCTCTACGGGTTCTGATTAAAAATATAAATAAATAGTTATACCTCGGGAGAAGCTGCTCCCGCGGCAAAAACTTCTGTACGCGGGCGCGGGAAACGTCAAGTTATTACTATAAGACGGCGGGCGTTACCTCCGGCGCGATGTAGTTGGGCGTGCCGACGAGCGAGTGCGCGAGACAGCGCTGGTGCTCGCGCTTGCGCCGTCTCTCCAGCGGCTTGAGCTGGTGGCAGCGGCACTCACTCAGCGCGCCCCACTCGCCCTCCACCGGGTCCATCGAGTCCTGCCGCCCATGGTCTGCAACACACAACACACCGGCCTTGCAGTTCACATCTTCAGAATATTTTGTGATTAAAAAACTATCATATAAACTATTTCTTCATCCAAAGGGACCTTGCGGCGGAAATAAGTTACCTACAGGCAGAGAGTTGTAAGTATACATAGAGCGCGCGTTAGCAAGTCTGAACTGTAAGTTCTGAACAGTGTCTGAACAGTCTCGAAATTTTCGGGGCGATGCTACTAGTCACAACACGTCAGTAGTGCTGATAGTTGCTCTCACCTATATTTATTAAGATTTGGAGTAATCATGGTGAAATGTGCAGTGCCAAGCTGTAAACACGATTCACGGAAACAAAAGATCTAAACAAAATCTATATAGAAGCGTCCATAGAACACCTGCTTACACTTGGCACAATGGGCAATGAGCGATGCGCGCGCTCTATAGCTAGTATACTAACTCTATGCCTACAGGCTGAAAACGACATAAATATACCTAACCTTGGTCCAAAAACCAACCTTCTAGCCCTTATGGTTTTTTTGTTTGTAGGGACGCAATGGTGTCGTGTCGTCGTTTGAGTAATTTATGAAGCGTATCCCAGATACACGCGGCCTGCGGTGGCGGCCTACGTAGGCCGCAGCCTCAATATGCAAACGCAGCCCGCGCGTGTCTGAAGTCTCACATACATTGCATAGGCAATACAACAGGCCGCCACCGCCACCGCAGGCCGCGTGTGTCTGGGATACGCTTAGAGTTTGATTTGGAACGCCACATATCTATTTTAAATAGGTCTCTAGTAGACTGTTAGTTTCGGCCTAGAATTATAGACGAGTACGAAGGACAGTGTGTTAGTAGACGTTTTTTGCCAGTGGTTTTTATGGGCTACATATATGTTAACAAAAAAAAATAAAGGATGGATTTATGAATTAAATCAATCAAAAGTAGCCAAACTATTGCTCACCATTCCTCTGGTAGTATTTGGAGTTGTGCGTCCACCGGAAGCCTGTGCACAGCCCGAAGTCGGTGAGCTTGATGTGGCCGTCCCGGTCAATGAGGATGTTGTCGGGCTTGATGTCGCGATGGATGAAGCCCATCTTGTGGACGCTCTCCACCGCGCACGTCAGCTCGGCGATGTAGAACCTCGCCAGGTTCTCCTCGAAGATGCCCAGCTTGATCAGCAGAGACATCAAGTCTCCGCCCGGGATGTAATCCATCACGAAATACAAATTGTCTTTGTCTTGGAAGCTGTAGTACAGCTTCACCACCCACTCATTGTCGGCCTCCGCCAGGATGTCCCGCTCGGCCTTCACGTGCGCCACTTGGTTGCGCTTCAGCACGTCCGCCTTCCGGAGTGTCTTCATGGCATATAGATGACTAGTATCAATCTTCCTAACTAGCGTCACTTCCCCGAACGCCCCGACGCCGATCGGCTTTATTTTCGTGAACATGGACTTGTCCATCTTGGCCCGCTTCAACCTAATGTAGTTGGACTCCTTCTGAGACAACATCTTCCGCATCTGACACTGCGCCTCGGCGCTGAGCCCTATTTTCGTCATCTCTTTCTCGAGCTGCATGCGCCGGAACGTCCGCTGCTTGTATGACTTCAGAATGTTCTCGACATGCTGTTCCATGAAGAATTTAAATGCTTGTGGGGAGTAATTTCTCACTTTGCAGTCCCTCCTTTCGTCCTCCTTCTCTTTACTAATATTTTTCCTTTCAGGAATGGGCGACTGATGTCTAATCTTCTCTAAGCCCTTAGGCCGGCGCTCCGTCGAACCGTTCGTGCTCTTGTCTGAGCCCGACGCGACCATGTTGTCCTTCAGCAGATTACAGTTCTGGTTGGAACATTTGATGTCCATCCCCTGGGACGTTTCTGCTTTGGGATCACAGTTGTTGGAGAACTTTTTGTGCAGCGGCGAGTGGTGCGAGTTGACCGTGGTCGTGTTGTCGTTCTGGTTGCCGTAAGGGGGCGGCGGGACGGGGTGCATACCGCGCTGCACGGCCAGCGCCTGCATGGTGATGGCGTAGCTGGGCGGCTCCGTGGTGGGCACGGCGGGGGGCGCGGCCGCCGGCGGCGCGGGCGGCGCGGCACCGGGCGACGACGGCTTGGGCGCTAGCGGGTAGCTGGGCGGGGTCTGCGCCTGCTTCTGCTGTATGGAGGTGGCGTAGGAGGGCGGCGGCGGCTGCGCGGCGGCGCCGGCGACAGGCGGCGCGACCGGCGCGATGGCCGTCTGCAGCACGGGCTTCTGCACCTGCGTGCTCTTCACCGACTGCATGATGATGGGCGGCTGCACGGCCTGCCGCGCCGTCCACGCTTGGATGGGCGTCGGCCGGGTCATGCCCGACGACGAGCCCGTCGACTGCGTCACCGTGATCGGGCTCGGCGACCCGGCGGACGTGCCCCCAGAGTATATCCCCGACGAGGGGCTTTTCCTGTAGTCCTGCGACTGCGTGGGGCTCTGGCGGTTCTGCATGGAGACCGAGTACGACGGCGGCGGCGGGACGCCCGCGAGCGGGTAGGGGGGCGGGAGCTCGGCCCCCGTGGCGCCCGTCTGATAGATGTTCAGGGCCTGTATCTGCTGCGTGAGCTGCTGCTGCACCTGCGGCCCGTTCTGCACGATCATGGGCTGCCTCGCCGGCGGGGCGGGCGCGCCGGCGGCGACGGGGCTGGTGCCGCGCGCGGGCGGCAGCGGCGGCGCCGGGGACATGCGCTTCATGAGCTGCTGCACAGAAGGCGGCACGGGAGGCGTGGACGGGCATCGCGGCGGCGGCGGCGGCGGCGGCTCCGAGAACCCGGACGGCGAGTACTGACGGCTGAGCTTCTCGTGCGGCAGCGGCGGCGCCTCCGGCTGCCGCGGGCTGTCCGACCTGGAGCTGCCGGCGCCGGAGTCGAGCGCGGGGCTGCCCCTGTGCAGGTTGATCTCCCGCTCCAAGCTGGGCTTCCGTATGAGCTTGGTGCCGAGCGCGCTCAGGTTGCTGCTCTTGAGGACTCCGTTGAGAGGCTCCTGCTGCTTGGACAGGTAGTCGAGAGCCGCGTCGATGCGGCCCCCGGCATATTTGAGGGCTCTGACTGCCAGATCCTGCAATGACAGTGTTATATTCTCAATTATCTGAAAAAGATTTGACTTACCCATATTTGGAATTTGAAACTGTACTTACAGCTAGCTTTTAAAAATGTAGTAACATTAATTCAGATTTTTCCAATCAGATCCACAAAATTCCATGACCCTGCCTTGCCATTGCTAATAGGTTAAAATTTAAAATACTTACTAAAATTTAGACATAACTAAAATTTTCCTATTTCTGTCGTCACTGATATCACATATTATCAGGTCACTCATCTTGTTATACACATTTACTTTAAATTAGTTATAATCATGTTGCCATGCCATTTACTTGTGCCTGCGAGTCAGGAATAGGATAAGCCATACACAATGTGTGGGTCTGTGATTATTACTTTTATTTATTTTACATTACCTCATTGCCAAGCAATACTACATGTACTTATCTTGGTGAAAAACTGCTGGACAATTTTATATTAGGTGTTTGTTTTAAGTTGCAGTTGATCCAGAATTTTTTGAGTTATATACGGGGACCAATAACAGGGCTTTGCTATTAAAGTATGTGTTATAAGGGGTCCGTAAAAACAAACAGTTCTTACTTAAGTAAATACATACCTCATCATATCCTAAATTGATAAGCTGATTAAGTGATTGCGGTAGCACATTCAAGTCTTTGTCAAGTCCATTTCCCGAGGAGGAACTGAAACCGGAGCTCACTCCCGAGCTGACAGTGCTCGCTGCAGACGAGCCTGGGGGCTCTAAGCTGCCAATGTTAGCGAATGGGAGAAGAGAATTGCGGATTTCGGCAAGCGCCTTCTGGTGGTAGCCGGAGGAGCGCGTGGCCGTCTTGCCGGGCGCCGGCGGGTTCATGGCGCCCGCCCCCCCGCGCGAGCTCACCCCACCCCCACCCCTCCCATCACACCCTTACCCCCCGCACTACACATGGACACGTCGAAACAATCCGCATTTGCATTTATTGTCTTTCAATTGATTAGATACCACCACGGTCCACTTTAAATCTTTCAAAAGCCACTTGTTTCTTCTCACTGTTTAGCTTGTATTGACATTATTGTTTCCACAGTTCACACAACTATTCTCCCCGTTTGGCACTGAAAACAACAAAGGTACACACTGTAGGCAAACATACACAGATCCTTTATTGATTTTATCATCAATAGAGCAATTTGTTGTTGTAATACTAAACATTGCAGCTGGCACATACATGCACTGTTGTTCATTATCCACTGTATTATAGCTAAAACGGTTTTAAATCTAAAGAAATGGCAATTTCCAGTTAGAGCGAGGCCTCTTCCCCAGTCCAGACTAAAGGAAAGCTCATGACGAATCATTCATGACAGAACTTGTGGAATGCCAAAATTAGAGACGGCTTGGTAACGTGTTTGAAGCGCAGAACAGGCACTGCTCTAACATGGCTTGTAGGAATAATGAGTTACCTTATAATTTTTCACTCTCTGTAAATCCAAATAGGAATTACAAACGTCATAATCCCGTAAATTATAAACGATAGTCGAGCTCTCACATTACCGATGACATCTATCGGGCACACCAAAAATTTTCTTTTGTATTCTCTACACTCATATACAAACCTAATAATAGAGAAACTGAATATAATTTTGTTTAATTAATACAATACCAAACGAATTACGAAAACAAAGAACTCGGAAACACAGACATGCAAGTTGGCAAACCATACAAAGCGACCATTTTGAAGAATTACCACATTCTTTTGTGTGTGCGGATATGCTATCAAATATTGACCTTAATGACTTTATCTTATTATTTTGATTTTATTTTATTTGATTACAATACAACAATTCTAATTAGTTTATTTGATAAAACATGAAACCAATGCATTAGTAATCTACTGCTGTAAACAGATAAAATGTTTTTTAACATAAAGTCGGACTAAACGTTTATAGGGTCGAATCCGTCGAAACTTGGAAAAAAATACTACTTAAATGTATCCGAACGTAATATCGCAAAAGACGGTTGCTGTCAACATAGGTTTGTTTTCTTCGTCGGTTTTCTTGAAACGCTAGTGACGCTAGATGGTATGGGAGAAAGAGATAGTTCGGTATAAATTGTATAGCACTGGTTCTTACTATCTTAATATCTACTACATTTATTGCTTTATTACAATTACACATCTTGTCACTGTCATGTCACTTGTGATTTGTGAAGTATTGATTTTGATTTGATCTAGTTTATTATAAGATTTCATGGTTAATTGGATTTGTTTTGTTCTTGAAATTAACTAATTACCTACTTAGAAGTATAATCAACATATTTAGATGCTTTTATCTAACGAAGGATCATAGATTAAGTGTAATTTTTGTAGTAAACTTTCTAGTCAAACTTAAAAATGATTCAAAAGATAATATTTCCCAGTGTAATTTTACTATTTTTACCTTACCTGGTTACTCCCGAGGATAGTTCTGTGTACGATTATACTTCAGACAATTTCAAGCAACAAATCGAAGAAATGGATGGGAATTTCATTATGTTCTATGCTCCTTGGTAAGCAGTAAATGCAGCAAAAGTAAATGTTTAAAAAATTCTATTTTTAACCTCATACCCCGTACTTCGGTCAGTGTGGACAAAAGGGGGCATTGAAAAAATTACTCGACACACATCGCTCTTTCTTGTTACCTCCTTCCAGGTACTGTCGCTCGATCCAAGGGTCACCAGTAACCTAACGAACCGGTTAGTGTGGACAAAAGGGAGCGCAATGGAAAAATACTTTTAAAAATTTCACTTTTTTGGAGTACTGTCGCTCGCTTCGCTCGCTCCAATATTCACCAGTAACCTAACGAACCTAAATTTCCTCAGCACCCCTTTTCTTCACTCCAACCAACAAACCTAACCTTCGGGGTGCTCCGACTGCTGACTGTAACACATTTTTTTCCCTCTGCCCCCTTTTCTCCACTCCAACCTATACTTCATAGTAATTGTTTTGTTTACTCGAAGGTGTCGTCATTGCACAGAATTCCAACCAATTTGGTTGGAATTGGCAGAGCTGGTGAACACTAAAACTTCCAAATTTGCTATTGCTCAAGTGGACTGCACAGTCCATTCCAAGGTGTGCCATGATAATGATATTACAGGTACTTACATTATTTTATTTATTATTAATGATTGATAACCTAGGTCTTTTTCTGGTAGGAATAATAAGTCAAAGAGCTAAGCTGCGCGTTGATATATCAGTAAGTCAATACAGGGCCTTTCTGCCGTGTGGCATGAACACACTGGTGCCATTGCCTCTACGTTACATATCTGCTCTAGGGTAGGCGTTGTATTACCAAGAATATGTGAAGTTAGAATTACTGGACAATCAAAAAGTCTGTCTTCATAAAACATGGCATCAAGAATATTGCCCGTCTCCAGCTGGTATTATTTCTAGCTTAACTTAAATGGTTATATATTGCTATTTTTTGGGTGACCAGAATAAAAAGTTAACAATTATTCGAGAGCGTCAGTGGCCTCGGGGATAAGACGCGACCTATCATATCGAAAGGTCCGAGGTTCGATCCCCGGTTGGGCCATGTACCAATGGGTTTTTTCTAGAAACTTAAGTACATGTACTGACTGCTCTCAAACGGTGAAGGAAAACATCGTGAGGAAACCTGCATACGCCGAAGAAGAAATTCTTAGGCGCATGTGAAGTCCACCAACCCGCACTGGGCTAGCGTGGTGGATGGACTATAGCCCGCACGCCCTCGTTGAGAGGGTAGGCCTGAGCCCCAGCAGTGGGGAGATTAATAGGCTGTTGATGATGATGATGAATTATTCTGAAAATAATTAAGATATAGAGAATATGCTTAGTGCAATACAGGATCTTGTAGATAGTCATGTCCCTAAAGGGAGAATACGTAAGAAAATAAACAACAAACCTTGGATCAATAGAGATATAAAAAATATGCTAAAAAATAAAAAAGGTGCCTGGGATAAGTACATGCACACAAAATTGATGCAGGATTATGATGTATACAAGAAAGTTAGAAATAATTGTATTGATGCTCTGCGTAGATCTCGCGCCCATTATGAAGCCGGTATAGTTGGAAAGGGTGACAAGGTGTTTTATGCCTATATGCGCCAGAACACCTCTTCAGCTGTAGAGAAGCCTCCTGCCATTCGGGATGGAAGTGGTAACCTTGCAACCACTGAAGACAAAATAGCCAATGTATTTGCAGAACAGTTTGAACATACCTATGTGGTTGAGCCTCCATTCAATGATACGAGTATATTGAATCCGAAACTAAGAGTGGAAAACTCTTTAACAGACATTGACTTCACTGCTGAAATTGTTTGCAAGTCACTATCCAAGCTTGGCTGCAACTCTGCGCCGGGCTTGGATGGTCTCCCATCTCTTGTATACAAGGAACTGGCTCCAACTCTATCTGTTACACTTAGTCATTTGATGCAACTAAGCTTTAATGAGGGCTGTCTCCCTAAGCAGTGGAAACAGAGCATTGTGATCCCGATCTACAAAAAAGGAGATAAGCTTGATCCAGCCAATTATCGACCAATATCTCTCTCATGTATTGCATGTAAATGTATGGAGCGTATCATTGTTGACAAATTAAGATATTTTATAGCTACAGAAAAAATTATTGTGGAGGAACAACATGGATTTACACCAGGTAAATCCACAATTACCAACCTGCTGACCAGTCTTGATGCTTGGACGAAAAGTTTTGATGAGCATGCTCCCGTGGATGTCATTTATCTTGATTTTCAAAAAGCCTTTGATAGAGTACCTATTGAACGTCTCATTGCCAAGCTGGAGCTCCTAGGAATTCGAGGAAGACTGCTCCAATGGATAAAAGCGTACCTAAGCAATAGAAGTTTTCAAGTCAGAGTTGGAGACCAGCTATCAGCACCCAGATTTGTGCTTAGTGGAGTGCCTCAGGGGGGAGTATTATCGCCATTACTTTTTAACATCTATGTAAGAGACCTCAGAGAAGCTATTGTGTCGTCCGTGGCGTTCTTCGCAGATGATGTCAAATTTTTTGCCGATCCAACTATATCATCTGGCCAACTTCAGGATGACCTTGACAGAATAGTGGATTGGACCAAGAATTGGCTTATCACTCTTAATCCGGATAAATGCACCGTCTTGCATATTGGGAACAGTAATAGGACACCATGTACCTACTTTGTGGAGGGCAGGCCGGTGTCTTCTGTTAGTCAGCAGAGAGACCTAGGTGTCATAGTCTCGGACGACTTAAAGTGGGAGCGTCACATTAATAAGATTGCTACATCTGCAAATGCTACAGTGTATTGCATTCGGAAAACATTCCAGTGTCTCACTCCTACACTATTTCTCAAGATCTACAAGACTTACATAAGACCAATTCTGGAGTATGGGTATCAAGTGTGGAGCCCCTACTTCGAGAAAGATATCACCCTTCTAGAGAATGTGCAGAGGCGAGCTACAAAACTACCGCATGCACTCAAAAGACTCGAATATGATGCTAGATTGTTGCGCTTGAACCTTACTACACTTAAAGAACGTAGAGATAGAGGTGATCTAATTGAGACCTTCAAGATTCTGAGCAACCATTACAACTCATCTGTCATAAGGAACATATTTAACCCTAACCCCATAGAGAGACTGAGAGGGCACAACTTGAGAATACAAAGAGCCAATGCACAGCTGAACCCCTACAGAAATTTTCTAAGCAACAGGGTTGCATCCAAATGGAATAATCTGCCAGAATCTGTTGTATCTGCCACTTCCGTAAACATGTTCAAGAACAGACTAGACAACTTTCTCAAATCTAAAAAGACGCAATAAATTAATATAAATTATGAAAGCAAGTCGACTGCTGATATGGAAGCATCAGCTTTAGCTGCCTTTCCATTTAAATAAAATAAAATAAAAAAATAAAAAAAAAATATAATAGATGTATTTATATAATTATCTTTAACTAATCTGCTAATCTTTCCAGGGTACCCAACAGTGCTGTACTTCCACAAGAACACTTTTTCACCAGTAGAATATAAGGGTACGCGGGATCTACCTTCTCTCACTCTGTTCTTGAGTGATGTATTTAATATGAAGGCTGAGGTATGTATTGGAATTATGATCTTTAGTAATTTAGCAAAGTAGAAATAAACTATCACATCATTTCTTAATTCCCAAAATTAATTAATTAATTAAATTATTTTATTTCGAAAAACAAGTTTCATAGTTTTTATTAAAGTATTTATTTAATTTTAAAAAAATTATGTAATTACACAGATTTTTTTAAATTAAATAAATAAATAAATATATTATAAAATGAAGATGGCAATCCCTGAAACTCTTAAATTGATCTGGATATTATTATGACTTTTAGGTATTACTAGCTGTTGCCCGCGGCTTTGCCCGCGTGGGATAAGTTTTTTTCCCGTGGGAAACAGTAGCCTATATGTTATTCCAGGATATAAGCTATCAGTGTACCAAGTTTCATCAAAATCCGTTCAGCGGTTACAGGGTGAAAGAGTAACAAACATCCTCACAAATATCCTTACTTTCGCCTTTTTAATAATAAGTAAGATTTTATAAATGTACCCAGTGTACTTACATGCATAAACTATAGAAGAGTGATGCTGATTGTATGCCATACATGATGTTTGAATATTTTCAGGGAGTAGAGACAGATAAACCATCAGCAGAAGTGAAGATATACAGTGGCATGGCGTACTTAACAGATTATAATGTTGAGAAGTTTGTGTCCAAAGGACAACACTTCGTCATGTTCTACGCGCCATGGTGCAGAGCGTGCCAGGTACCTTATAATATTAATCAACAGCCTATTAATTTCCCCCCTGCTGGGGCTCAGGCCTACCCTATCAACAAGGGCGTTCGGGCTATAGTCCACCACGCTAGCCCAGTGCGGGTTGGTGGACTTCACATGCGCCTAAGAATTTCTTCTTCGGCGTATGCAGGTTTCCTCAAGATGTTTTCCTTCACCATTTGAGAGCAGTCAGTAAATGTACTTAAGTTTCGAGTAAAAACCCTCACAAACATGGTCCAACCGGGGATCGAACTTCGGACCTTTCGATATGATAGGCCGCATCTTATCCCCGAGGCCACTGACGCTCTAATTAATTTTAATATTATTAATTACAATATTAAAACTAAAAAATTTAAGAGAGGAACTGGATGGAAAATCAAATTAGTATCACAGAATACCATGTTAGTATTATAAAATAAGAATCGAAAGTACCTTCATATGTGCATGTGAGAATAGGCCGCGTAGAGTAAGTAATAAAAGAATTTTCATTTTCTCAAATTTGCATTTTTACTTCTTGATGGATGATGAATTAGAAAGAAAGGTATTTATTCACAACACAAAACCCTCAAGCCGACCGGCACGAACTAATAGAGGGAATTCCAATAGGAACTACGTTTGTACACGAGTTGTCTATAGTCGGTTAGAGGCGCCCGGCCGACGTCGTCGGTCCACTAAAATAAGTATTTTCCCGCGGGAACAGTTTACCGCGGTAAAAAGTTGCCTATGTCATCACTGTACCAAGTTTCTTCAAAATCCGTTCAGCCATCGTGAAAGAGTAACAAACATCCTCACATCCTTACCAAACTTTCGCCTTTATAATATGAAAGAGAGACGGACAGACAGACGGACAACGGAGGGATCCTTTAAGGGTTCCTTATTTCCTCTTTTGAGGTCGGAACCCTAAAAAATAGGATGAATCAGATCCATTGCCTGAGTATGTAATGTAAGAACGTCACCCATCTACTGCTTGTTTCACTTAAATCGATGCCACTAAATTCGTAAATGCATAATGTTTTAACCCCAGTTATACAGATATTCTACGTGAAAGAAAGTTAAATACACTACCATGTGTGTAATGCACTGGGGAACACATCTACGGCAAAAAAAAATCATTAAGAAAAACATGTGGTCAATATATGCACTCAGCCTGTTAGTGCACTTGAGTTTTCAGATGATCTGTTTCCAATACACCTATTCATTGACATTGAATGAACGAGGAAAGAAAGCCTGATATATTCGCTATATAATACCATTATAGTTAAATAAAAAAGAGGATATTCTTCTCCGTAAATGTTTATTAATTAAGTGGTTTCCAAATCGTCTCTGCCTTATAAAGGGTTCAATTCCAGCGGCTGGCGCCCGTGTGGGCGGAGCTGGCGGTGCTGTACGCGCACAACCAGTACATACAGATGGGCAAAGTAAACTGCATGGAGAACGGTGCCACATGCACCAGCTTCGACGTCAAGCAGTTCCCGTACCTGGTGTGGATCGTTAACGGGAGAATCGTGAGTGGAACTATCGAATTTTATATTTTACTAGCGGCCCGTCCTGGCTTCGAAAGGGGTAAAATAGAGCTAGAATAGCTTGGGTTACGTTACTTAAGTTTTAGTAAGGATCGCTAATCTTTTCTAGCAATAAATATAGCCTATGTCACTCAGGGTGAATGTAGCTTTCCAATGGTGAAAGAATTTTTGAAATCGGCACATTAATTTTTGAGTTCATTCATTGCAAACATACACACACACAAAAATACAAATCTTTCCTCTTTATAATATTAGTATAGATTAAGACGCGCATGAAGAATCATGAAGAAAGATCGCTTAACGGGCTAAGGAAAGAGCTATGCTCGGAGTTTGTCTGAGAGACAGGATCCGAAATGAGGTGATCCGCCAGACATAGCTCAAAAAGGGTTAGCACGTTAAAGTGGCAGTGGGCTGGTCATACATATCTGCCGGAGAACCGATAATCGCTGGGGTAGACGAGGTCTCGAGTGGAGACCACGGCTTGGCAAGCGTAGTGTGGGACGCCCCCCGGCTAGATGGAGCGACGACCTGCGTAAGGCGGCTGGCAGTGACTGGACGCGGAGAACCGAGGATCGGATCAGTGGCGCGCCTTGGGGGAGGCCTATGTCCAGCAGTGGACTAGTGCAGGCTGATGATGATGATGAAGCATGAAGAAGATAAGCTATCACTGGAGAGTGAATTTGAAGAAGCTATTATTTGATTTTTAAGGACCATGAAGTTTGAATTTGTTTCTTTTTAGTTTGAAGCTTTCTATCCACATTCAGTGCTTTTATGAGGCATATTTTAATAGTAAATTTCAATCTCTATTGCACATTATTTACTACTACTAATAGTAAACTTTTTTATTTGTTTACTACTACTACCCGCGGCTTCGCCCGTGCAATGAAGTTTTTCCCGCGGGAAAAAACCCTTAGTGGGCGTCAGAGCTATATGAGGAACCTATGTGCCAAATTTCAAGTCAGGATGGGAGAAAATCTTTGTTTGGCATTAGACAAGTGGTATGGAGGACCCCCGCCTAAATGGGATTTGGTCGGAGCATTATGAGCCCACGTAATTAATGGACTCCCCTTGCTGCGCAAATATAGAGAGTGCCCCTATGGGCAAAACATAGTGAAGCCAAATAAAGTGTACCATCTTCAAATACTGTTAACCACCTATATTTACGAATAAAGAGTTTGAATTTGAACTAAATTTTCACTAATACAACTGTCGGCAGGTAGGCGTGTCTGAAGCTGACAATCTGGAATACCTCAAAGCGTATGTGGAGAAGATGCTGCTGACTGAGAACCACGACCCTGACAAGTTCATGAAGAAGAGGAAAGCGCTGCCGGTCGCCAGAATATCAGAGGAGACCTTCGAAACTTTCTTGCAGAAGGAACTGGTTTTCATCAATTATTTTGCACCTTGGTAATTATGTCATTATTATTATTATTATTTATTATATTAATGTACATTGCACAGCTTACAGTTGTTAACCAATCGCCATTGCAAGTTAGTCAATAAACTTAAAACTAAATTCTATATACTAACTATAGTACATTGTTAACCTAGGTGTGAAAGTAACTTATTTAAGTCCCGAGACGGGGTTTGGCGCCCGACGCGTAGCGAGGGCGCCAATAGTTCGAGGGACCTCTAAATAAGTCTTGAACCCGAGGGAAACACTGTGCTTTTCATTAAGAATACACTGAAAGAAAAAAAAACATAAAATGAGTGTTAATACAAATCTCTGCTATACAGAAGTATAAACAAAACTCTACAACTCGAAAAAACAAATGAAGATCGCATTGCCGCTTTCCCGTCTACTTTGTTTTTTTTTCTGTGACCGGCCAGTTTCTATTCTGCCATTATTTTTCATTTCCATCATTGAAAAAATGGTACCTAAATATTTTGCCCGAATCTATGTTATTTCAAAGAAATAGTTGACAGTAATAATTATAATAAAGTCATTTAAAAATATATATTCTTTAATTATTACATAACTTTGTTATTTCAATTTTACATCGCGATGTAATTGAGTGGCTGTATAGACAGTTGGAACATGGTCCAATAGAAATGTCAAAATAGTACTAGTTTTTTTTATATATAATTTGACAGCTGTCAGTTGAAAGCGATTCTCCCTAGGGCTGAGATGTATTACTTTCAACCCGCTCCTCAGGTAACTTCAGACCTACTTTCAGAGTATGAGTAATGAAAAATAACATGTCAATAATTATTAAGTGATCAAATTCATAAAATAAAAAAAAAATTACAGAAGGGGATTGAAAATAGCGGCCCTCCTACTTGTCTGTCGCTCACACAATATTTCCGTCTATATTCGTGCTATTTCGCACGCACCTGTAAAGTCAAAATAAAAGTAAAACCATTTTTTGGTTTTCGCCTCAGATAATGGTTTTTTTGTACTAGGTATTATAGGCCACATACACCCTAAATTCTGAACTGAATTTAATAATAATAAAAATTGCATGCCGACCATACAGCTGTCAATGGCCGCCATGTTCAATTCCTTTCTTTGAATTTGAATGACTAAGATAAATTTATATAAAATACTCGGAAAATACTGAATTTAATGAAAAAAAATTTGCATGCCGACCATACAGCTGTCAACCGCCGCCATTTTCAATTCCTTTCTTTGAATTTGAATGACTGAGATAAACTTATATAAAACAAAAAAAAACAGGCTGTTGTTTATTCGCTACGCTGTTGGCTGTCGTAATTGTAAAGATGTTCATTGGTTATTTCCACAGGTGTGCCCACTGTATGCAGCTGAGCCCGAACTGGACGAAACTTGGCCAGAAGTTCCAGAACGAAACACGTGTTCTGATCGCTGACGTGGATTGCGTGCGTTCGAAGCCCATCTGCCAGATGGAGAAGGTTTGTATCGTCTTCAGAGTTGAATGATATAACTCAGTTAATATTATAGTCCCGCGGAGTTTAATGGCGGCTGTGTGAAGTTGGCTGATTTCTGCGCAATGACTAATTTTAGGTGTCAAAGGGGGAGCTGTGCGGGGATTCACTAGAGACGCTCATTCAATTTTAAGAAATGGCTCATTGATTCGATCAACCGAATCAGATTTTCAAGTTTTTGGACATCTCTATGTAGCACACTATCTCGCTTACGCACACATAGACTATAAACACTGTCAGCGATGTGCAAACAATTTGTGACTATATTCATTCAGCCGTCAAGAAATTCCGTGGGGACTACTATTCTTGTTTTGGTATTAAATTCTGTACGTTAATTAAATATTTACTGTACATACAATTGCCAACACCTCCCCACTGCTGGGGCTGTAGCCCACCACGCTAGCCCAGTGCGGGTTGGTGGACTAAGAATTTCTTCTTCGGCGCATGCAGGTTTCCTCGCGACGTTTTCCTTCACAGTTCGAGAGCAGCCAGTACTTGAATAGATGAATTATTTATTATAACAGATCAACAGCCTGCCAACGCTCATAATGTACAAGAACACGAAAATTGTGAGCACGGTGACCGGCGGGCGGCCGCTGGACACGCTCATCTGGCTGGTGCACCATCACCTGCAGGACGCGCCCGCCAGCGAGGAGCAGACCAAAGACGAGCTTTGAAACTGGCTCTAGGTAGAGAAATAAACAAATTAAAAATGAAGCGCGTGTCTTTATTTTAAAACTAGCTTCGACCGCGTTTTGTACGATAATTCTGACTTTTTCCTTTTTGCTCGGCTCCATAGGGTCGTAGCGTGATGTTAGAGAGGCCATACTATTACATTATTACCTTCATACATTATACATCATATATTATTATTATTATTACATTATTAAAAAGATTTAAAGCCGACTGGTAGGTAGTTCCTGAGATTAGCGCGTTCAAATAAACTCTATAGCTTTATTTTATTCATAATCTCAGCCTGTAGACGTCCACTGCTGGACAAAGGCCTCCCCCAAGAATCTCCACGACGACCGGTCCTGCGCTATCCTCATCCAGCTGGGTCCCGCGACCTTCACCAGATCGTCGGTCCACCTTGTGGGAGGCCTGATGCGCGTCTTCCGATACGTGGTCGCCACTCTAGAACCATTTTATTAGTATAGTAAGTAGTTTTATGTGAAACATTTGGTAAATACATATTTTTCCTGAAATTTCCATAATTTACCCATTATTGCCAGGAAATTTTACATGTATATTCCAAGTTTCAACTCATTCGGTCCAGTAGTTTTTGAGATAACCGCCGGACAGACAAAAATATCTTCCGTTTTATGGATGCCGCGACCAAGACTCAGTCACAGCGTTTGGAGGGCCTTTGCCGAACGAAGAAATTTATTTCTTTATTTGCATCTAGTAATAGCTCCCACTACATGCGATTAAAGAAATAAAATCCTTCTTTCGCAACTAGTTGCGAACAAAAAAGTACTTCTTCTACGGCAACTGGTTACGAAACGTGGTTGCGAATTTGGCCCGAAGGAAACAACCTTCACATACCTTTTTCATCTGCTTCTTCACTTAGGGACTGCGCCAACGAAGCGGAAATCTGCCCGCGCACTTTTTGACGCTATTGTCAAAAAGTGAAGAACAAAATCGTAAAATGACTTCTGCACGTCGGCGTCGCCTCGCGTTTGAGGTCATTCATACGATTTTGTTCTATAGCCTATAGAGATATGGTTCATTTGACAATCAAAAAGTGCGGCGAAATTTCCGCTTGGTCTGCCTCGACTCACCAGGTATAGGAACTTGAAACTGTTGTGTGAACGAAAAATAAACCGCGCATGTCAGTTGCCTTCCTTTTATTATGTAGAGAAATGCGGAAGCAAACTTGTATACAAGGTAGTACATAAAGTAGCATTAAACATATTTTTATACATATTTTTAGGATATTAAAACACACTAACTGCTGTTAGGTTTGAGAGTGGAACAATATTCCACATTATTTGAATCAACTTAGGCTATTTCCTTACTAAACTTACAATTTAATTGGAATACAGCCAACATGGAAATTGTCGAAATGGATTTATTTATTTATTTAGTATTTTATTGCACACACATAGACAAACATTACAAAATAATATATATATATTATCTTAAGTACAAAGGGCGAACTTATCTCTCAAAGAGATTTCTTCCAGCAGACCCACCAGAGAGATAATTTATAGATAATGAAGGCAGACAACGTGTGTACATACATTAAAATAACGATGAAATAAACTATATATCCAAAAACCATAAAAATATATTACAAATAAATATTTATACACTAAATACATATTAATATGTAAATATAATACAATAAATAATAATAAATATAATACAATACATACGTAAAATACATAAATATGGATGTCAATTATATGTGAGTGACAGATAGTGCTCTTTAACGCGTTTCCTGAAAGTGTAATCAGATTGACTATCACGAATGCCGGGCGGTAATGAATTCCACAACCTGGCAGCATGCACAGAAAATGAGTAGCTATAGAAATCGGTGGTGGGAGTTGCAGAAGGGAGGCGATGTGGGATCTAGACAACCGTTCAGGAGGCCTCAACAAGTTGAAGCGCTCGCGCAAATAGGTGGGAGAAGAGGGATTTTTAAGAATTTTAAACAAAAAAAATTAAGGATTTATTGATGAAAAAAACCTATTTTTTCTAATTCAAATATTAAGCTATTTGAATTGTTCTAACTTAAACTTTGTAAAAATAATAACCTGAATTTGGTCAAAATATATTTTCCACACAATATTACGTTGAAACTTTGCAGATGTTGTAGGTATGCAGTCTGCACTTTGGCTGTTTTCATGCGATTCAATTCAATTACCATGACATTTTTGAAATTTGTGAACTTGTTTGGAGTATTTCAGGTATGGTATTGGTATTTAGTCTATTTGTATGCATATTTTGTTTTTCTCTTATATGTTTACAGCTTAGAGGCAATCTGCAGCTTTATCTGCAATAAACATCTTTGTTGTCAGCGTCACCGCCGGCGGGTCTCGTTTGCTGAGAGAGTTCCAGTGAACTCCTATCTCGTAGTTTGAGTGGGACCAGAGTTATTCCTGGAACCTGGTGAGCAGGCTAGTCAGGGTTACATAGACATATATATTTTCGATATTAATCTTTTACATATAAGATCATTCTGACCTTATTTAAGATGGGGGTAAATCGCGCGTTGTCTATTAAGCGCGACACAGACAGAGCGGCGCCGGAAGCGTTGCGGTGGCGTTTTTTTTTGTAATGTTCGAAATAGTATGAAGCCCTTCACATCAAAGCGGTGCGGCAAACGCGCGCTGCGGCGGCGGTACGAAAGCGACAAAGCCGTGCGCACAGATTGGTGAGCCCCGCGCGGCGCGGGGGCGGTGCGGCGCGGCGGCGGCGCGTTGAAGGTATATGAGAACCGCCACACAGAGCAGCGCATTCTTCAGACACACCGGCGCAGCGCCCCCTCCGCAAGCGGTATACCTGTCTGAAGGGCTCCCCTTATATTCGCTTCCCGCAGATTCGCAACCGCAACGCTTTCGCACCGCCGCCGCTCTGTCTATGTTGTGCTTTAGTGACTGGTGGAAAGTCTATTTATCGCAAGATCGCGTTTTCGTGCGATATATCGCTCATAGTATTGTAGAACAGTCTTCAACATAAAATTTTCAAACTTCTATCTATTATGAACTAACCAACTATAAATGTTTTTTATCTACAGTCTGTGATTGGAAGAATGCTCCGTCTGCCTGTGTGGCCGTCCTGTTGATCTGTTTGTGGCGGTCCCGGGATACTATTTCTTCTAAAACCTCACCGTCACCTTTTATTAACCTGGAAACAGGACACAACTGAGGCACAGCAATGTAGATATGCTATAAATAAACGGATTGTGATCAAATCATCTTCTACCAAACATGCATGCTAGGACTATACTTGGAAGAACATAGTCTGGTATACAACGTTTGATGAATACCTAAGGTCACTGATATACCAAAAGGGTTAGCAAGCTGAAGTGGCAGTGGGTGGGCCACATTCGCAGAATCACTGCAGTAGTTTTCGAGTTATCCGGCAGACAGGCGGTTCAAACAAAGATATCGAGGGATGTACAGAAACGGAAGAAACAAGAATGATAGGATAACCTGTATCGTCCGGACTCTTCGTCGAGCACCCTCCGCACTACACTCCGGCGTTGCTCCCATTCCTCTTTGGTCATCGGCGCCATGGCTTTGGATTTCTCCATTAATTCTGAATCAAAACTTCAATTTAACTTCTACCCTTCAGTTATTGTTTTGAAAATGGCGGGTACGCCAGCAGGTAGAATGACGATGTGATGATCATTATTTTTAACCCACGGCGGTGACCAAAGGTCATTGACTAGTGTAGACTGGTTGGTTGATAGGTAAGAAAAATGTATTTTTTATACTAACCAATAGGAATGTCAGTACTCTGGCTTTCCTCTTTTTCAACACATTCCTCGCGACTGAGGCTCGCGCTCTTACTTCTGCGCTTCATCTTGAGCTTTTTCTTCTCTTCTTTCAGCTTCTTTTTGAGCGCTTTCTCAGTTTTCTTCTGTTCTTTCTTTAATTTCTTCTTCAGGTTGCGAAGTTTCTTTTTCTCGCGGGAAGACTCCGTGCTACTGGAACTAGAGCCATCATCGGATGTTGAAGACCGTTTTCGTTTCTTTTTCTCCTTTCCCATTGTTGAAAAGCTTTATTTTATTTAGTTAAAATCACAATCCACATCGATGCACTCACTTGATAACAATCAATCAATACTCAATGAGATCAGCACAATCAATCAATCCAATGTTGACATTTTACTTTTTAAAGCAAAGCCACACTATGTCATACAACCTTGTCTGCTGTAAGCCGAAATTAAGCTAAAATATTTTTGTGGCCTATCACTGCGCCTTTGTGCCTATGAGCACAACACTTGAAACTCTAACAGCAGAGGCATTATTACGGAAAACCCCATTTGTAACGGTTCCAATTAGTAGGGAATTCGTGATTTCAGAGACATTTTTGATAACACATGTGTAAGACCCGTAAATAATTATATAATTATGAACACAGAAGAAATAATAGAACTCGATGGAAACCGTACTTCTGTGTATAAATAATTCCTCCATCGAAACCGGTTACCTTCGTATAAAATAAATAAAAAATAAAAATAACCTTTATTTGCTGTACCTTTTATTGCTTTAATTGCTAATTGACATATTTCTAATATAATACTTGAACTACATACTAGCGGCCCATTTCTGGGCATAGGCCTCCCCCAAAAACACAGAAGAAATAATAGAACTCTATGGAAACCGTACTTCTGTGTATAAATAATTCCTCTATCGAAACCGGTTACCTACGTATAAGTAAAAATAAATCCAGCATCGAAACTGCTTACGTACAATTAAAAGTAATTCTTTCAGCAAAAACGGTTACGTACAAGTAAAAATAATTCCTCCATCAAAACCAATTACGAATCCAATTACAATACGAGTTTATTTTGTCGGAAATAAAGCCGTGTTGTGTTACTCGCTCCCGTTTTATTCGCAAAAGTATGAGTAGGTACCTCGTATATACAGGAGTGTTTCATGAGCGTTTGGTTTCTATGGCAGGTATCGCTTAAACTCATAAAAGGAACACCTTGTCCTACAACTATAGAAATTAATGTACATATTTATGTAGTTTCATATTTATTGTTATAAACAGACTAAATGAGAAGCGTCGCGAAGAAAAATGAGAGCGTCAGTGGCGTAGGGGATAAGACGCGGCCTATCATATCGAAAGGTCCGGAGTTCGATCCCCAGCTGGGCCATGTACCAATGGGTTTTTCTCGAAACTTAAGTACATTTACTGACTGCTCTCAAACGGTGAAGGAAAACATCGTGAGGAAACCTGCATACGCCGAAGAAGAAATTCTTAGGCGCATGTGAACTCCACCAACCCGCACTGGGCTAGCGTGGTGGACTATAGCCCACACGCCCTCGTTGAGAGGGTAGGCCTGAGCCCCAGCAGTGGGGAGATTAATAGGCTGTTGATGATGAAGAGACTAAATTATTATTTATTATTATTAGCTTTCCTGTAGTACAGTCAATTTAATTATTGTAAAAACATTGCATGCAAGTTCTTATCATTCTACTGAAATCGTCACGGTAATAGAGTTTATAATGCACACAGTCATTCTTATGTATTCGTCACTATTATTATTGTTTTTATTAGATTTAACTTTGTCACTTTATTTTTCAGGTAAGTCCATCAGACTAAATAGTATTTTCAATTAACACCATCCAGTTGTCTAATTTGTGTCGTCATTCTGTAGGTAGGTATGTCAAGAAAATGTAGGTATGTAAAATCACTCACGATACACTAATTACAGTGTGAGCCTTATTAAATGTAATTAAATTATACATGAACACAAGAACATTATATTTCAAAGTCGCAGCACAAAAGTTGTTCCCGAGAGTTGTAAGTATACATAGAGCGCGCGTTAGCAAGTCTGAACTGTAAACACGGGTCTGAACAGTCTCGAAATGTTCGGGGCGACGCTACTAGTCACAACACGTCAGTAGCGCTGATTGTTGCTCTCGCCGGTATTTATTTAGATTTGGAGTAATTATGGTGAAATGTGCAGTGCCAAGCTGTAAACACGATTCACGGAAAAGAACGATCTAGAAAAAATCTAAATAGAAGCGTCCATAGAACACCTGCTTACACTTGGCACAATGGGCAATGAGCGATGCGCGCGCTCTATAGATAGTATACTAACTCTATGGTTGTACCATATGAGGAATTGAGGACCCCATCAATATCTGCTCTCTAGGTCTCTGCCCGACGCATGTACACGCCCTGTATAGACACAATATCGAAGTCGCTAAGTAGAAGCGAACAAACTCTAGGTAGAAATAGTTCGTGTATACAAAACGCTCAATCCGCCAAACAAACATACGTAACTACCTACAGGATGATTGAATGCGGGACAATCGGGCACGCACGGGGGTCCCTATGAATAATAGAGGGAGCCGATACGCATGCGCGGGACACGGGCGAGTGACGGGCGTGACGGGACATCGAGCTCGGCCCAACATCTGCTGCTATTAACGCATAATATTTAATTCAACATTAAAACCGCTGCAGGCCCACCGTACCCTGGCCGCACCACTGGTGGTACGGAATTCCCGTAATGAGATCCTGCAGAAATACGCGTGGTTTGTTTTGTGACACAGGCTGAAGGGAATAAATACTAGTAAGTATATTCACCTACTATAAATTTTCACTTGCTAAATTTTAGAAGATTTTTGATAATGTCTACTATTATGTATTCTGTGATAATGTTTATGTAATAAAAGCGACTACTAGGTACTGCTACTACGTTTGAGTAGCGACTACATGTCATGTTTGAGCCGTTTGGGGTCGAGACGCTCGGCTCGGAAAGGGAGCTCACCGTCTCTTTCGAGAGATCTCCAAGCACCTGGTCGAGGCTGCCAACGACCAGAGGGCTGGGCATTACCTCGCTCAGAGGATCAGCCTCACCATTGAGCGGGGTAATGCCTTCTGGGCACGCTCCTAGCGGTGGACAGCCTCGAGGGGGTTTTCTATTTATAATTCATTTGTAGTTTAGTTTTAGATTTATAATAAGTTATTTTTAATTAGATTTGTGTAGTCATCAACAGCCTATTAAGATGTCCCCACTGCTGGGGCTCAGGCCTACCCTCTGAACGAGGGTGTTCGGGCTATAGTCCACCACGCTAGCCCAGTGCGGGTTGGTGGACTTCGCATGCGCCTAAGAATTTCTTCTTCGGCGTATGCAGGTTTCCTCGCGATGTTTTCCTTCACCGTTTGAGAGCAGTCAGTAAATGTACTTAAGTTTCGAGAAAAAACTCATTGGTACATGGCCCAGCTGGGGATCGAACTACGGACCTTTCGATATGATAGGCCGTGTCTTATCCCCGACGAAACTGACGCTCTCTCTATTGGTGTAGTAATAAAAATAAAATATTATGGTGTTTACTAGACCAGCAAATGCTCGTAGTTAAGTATAAAACCGATACTTATTAACTTTAGCCATCTCTAAGGCAAAGGTTGGTAGCGATGGATGCGGAGGGCGAGAGCGCCGCCGTGGGAGAGGAGGCGCCCAGCGACAGCGAGGACTCGGAGCCCGAGCCGCAGACAGAGCCCGAGCCGGACGTGGCGCTCACCGAGGAGTGGGCGCGGGAGCTGCTAGCCAACGCGGGCGTGGTCGGCGCGCAGGAGGTAATGTTTATTGTTTGGAAACACCTCTTTATTAAAATTACTACCTGTTTCCGCTTCGCCCGCATTCTACGCGTTCCGCGTTTTTTCCGCGGGAACAGGTTTTCCGAGGTATTTGTAGATATTCATGACCATCAGCAGGTGCGCGTCGAGTCTCGTGCAGGGGACGCCGGCACACTGAGCAGAGTGTTGGCAGTCACCATCAGCTACCAAGCGAACGGCGAGTGCGAGGCTCTGCCCCTCGTGGTGAAGCTCCCGCCGTGCGACCCCTTCGGGCGGCTGTTCGTGGCGGAGGCTCAGTTCGACACCAGAGAGATACTGTTCTACACGGAGCTGGCGCCAGCTCTGAACAGGCTGGCCGAGGAGGCGCTAGGGCCGGGGCAAGGGCTGCCGATACCCAAGTGCTTGAAGGCCAGGTTACCAGGTCAGTGCTGACTGCTGCGCGACACCGCTTAGTTCGAGTACCGAAAAAGATATTCGGGTATATGAAGTCATGAGTTAAAAAAAAGTCGATAGGTAGGCGAATATCTTGAAAACTACCGACTTTTTACTGAGGTCAATTGATATTCTTATTATAGTCCTACTCGTATTACCTACCTCTTGTATAAACAAATAGGTACCTACATCGCGTCACTTACCTCGTTACGGTCTCTTGACCATTAACTATCGTATGTTGCAGACGAAATCGGCGGCGATAGTGAACTGGTGCTTGAAGACATCACGGCACTCGGCTTCGATTCAGTTGATTTCGCTGAAGGTCTAAACGAGCAGCGCGCCCGAGCCGCCCTGCACGCCGCGGCGCGCCTCCACGCGCTCTCGCTCGCCCTCCGCGACAGAGAGGGCCCTCTCGACCAGAGGTTCGACTTCCTGTTCCCGTGCGAGCGGGCCGCCGCCGGATACCTCCGCCTGGTGAGGCGAGGCTTGCCGCAGCTCGAGTCGTTCCTGCGAGCGCGCCACGACTGCGCCGAAGAGGCAGCCGCCGTGTCGGCTCTGTGCACCCGAGCGCCATCTTTGCTCGGCACCCTGCTAAGACCGGCCGAGCCGGCGTCCTTGGCGCACGCGGATTTCTGGAGCGGGAACCTGCTGTTCAGAGAGACTAACGGAGGGAGCGATTGTATAGCGTTGGACTGGCAGATGGTGTCGCTAGGGAGGCCGATGGATGACGTCGCGCTGCTGCTTCTCTCGTCTTTGGCGCCAGAGCTGAGGAGGGCGGTGGGCGAGTCGTTGATAGACGAGTACGGGGACCGTTTGGAGGTGGAGTGTGCGAGGCTGGGGGCGTCCGCTGCGGGGGCGATTGTGAGGCGCGGCTTGAAGTCCGACTGGCCCCGGGCGGCGCTCCGGGCGCTGCTGCTTTGCGCTGGAAGCGTGGACGTTGCGTTGGGAGAGCCCCGAGCAGAGATACGGCTCCTAGAAGCTGTGAGGGACCTTCATGCGCAGGGTGTGCTCGCCCTCAAGCCAGACACAGAATGCTAAGCCAATGCGTGCCAACATCAATAGTTTTCAGTTCGAAATAAATGTCTAAAGCCTAGTTTTTTTGGAATAATTTTAAACAGATTACAGTAAGAATAGTTGTGTGTTATGTATAAGTGCGACATGTTTGTAGTACTTAGTTAATATTTAGTGTATTAATTAAGTATGATGGATGATGTTTTATCGCTATGGCGACGATGACGATCTGAAGTGTGAAGCCTATAATCAAAGACTGAATATACGTATTATCTACATCATGCGTCTATGTACGTATTGTATTATTGTTCATCGTATCAGAGGCTAGAAATTCATTGCGGTCTATTGACTATAATTTAAATGAAAAATTAAATACCTAATCAACATTATTTGAGGAATTTCATTCAGTAATACCTATTCTAGAGCAGAACTATAAGTTTATGATGACTAACTATTGGCAAATGACTCGGTCCGATCTTTGTGTTAGATACAGTTGGCCAAAAAAATTGTGTTCCACCCTAAGGTTGACATTCGTTTGCACGCCATAAAATAATGAGGTCTACTATTTTCACTGTCAAAACAAATGCTATCTGTATATCCGACCTGTCTGTCCTATTGCCTGAAATGACTTAATTCTACCTTCACACAATAAGGATTGGAGTGTACGAAAGGACCACCTATGAAAAATACATACATAACTAACTTTAAAAATTTATAATATTTATGGAGAACCAAGGTCACCGACATAGCTCAAAGAATTGCGAAGCTAAAGTGGCAGTGGGCTGGGCACATCGCTCGTAGAACTGACAGCAAGGGGCAGAAAGGTTCTAGAGTGGCGACCACGAATCGGAAGACGCAGCGTAGGCAGGCCTCCCACAAGGTGGACCGACGATCTGGTGAAGGTCGCGGGACCCAGCTGGATGAGGCTAGAGCAGGACCGGTCGTCGTGGAGTTCCTTGGGGGAGGCCTTTGTCCAGCAGTGGACGTCTACAGGCTGATATGATGATGATGAATATTTATGCTTTCATGTCATGTCTCTATGACTGCCCCCGAGAATATAGCTTGAAGATATGTAATGAGGTCTTATCCCTAGTAACCTTTGAGTAGGTTTAATACTCAAAGCTAGTAACTAAAATTCATTCTAACCGGGATCTATAAAAAAACTAGATTCCGGCATCGAATGTCTAATCAATCAATGAAATCAAACTGCTGAAAATATTTTTATATTTTATTATATCTTGGAACGAAATTGAATTTCGGGTAATGTTTCAATGGCATCAATCTAGACTGTATGCCAGAGTGTACATTTCTAATCAATCAAATAAAAAATTCAATCAATCTGATCTGGCAACTGACTGACTGAAATGAATGAAATCATGTTGTCAATGTCAAAATAGTTCTACGTGCTTTGTCCAATAATATTTTTAAATTCCATTATTTTCGATAGAAATCTTTATTGTAAACTATTTCCATTATATAATTAAGTGTACAAAGATGGCTCAGTCGAACCAAGTGACGCTGGACATCGACGAGGAGGCGCCGGCGGAGAGCCCAGCTCGTGCCAACATGCTTCACAGACTTGATTCAGTATCAAGATCAGTGCCCACCAACAGGAACAACATAGGCCTTGGAGACCGTCTCAACAGTGTCTTCAGGGAAATCAGGCCGCTCGTGGAGCACGCGCGAATGGTAATTTCGTTGTTCCTTTATTTAATTAACACTGACAAAATATGCTTACTTTTCTATACAAAACGCCATTGGTTTCTGTTGTAATCGGAGATGAATCAGCACTAAAAAGAACTCCTCAAACCTTTTCTTGCATTGGCGCCTAATATGGTACAATGTTGTTATGCAATATTAACCTAATATTAATCTCAAAGACATTATAATAGCTTGAGGAATTTAAATGTTATCGCGGCCTAATAATAATAGCGTATGAGCAGTGCTCCATGTCACAAAGACAGAGGTCTAATTATCACTGGCTGTAACTCTCTGTCGCACCTGGTTGGGAAGGCAGTATGTACCTTCTTTTTATAGGACTTGTAAGTATAAGGCAAACTGAGATAGAAATATATGTGGAATATTTGAGCCATAGTATCCCCTTCTGTTTTATAACAATTTTTTGTAAAATTAATATAATTGTAACTAATAGTTGTTTCCACCAATTCAGGGCAACAATGCAAGGCTATCTCTCCCGACTTGGCTGCCAAGGAACACACCAGGAACGCATCAAATCATCGAAGGTGTACAAAGACCACAGAGTTCAATAGCTCACGTTAACTTAGGCCCTAATGCCCAGACGTTCATTGTCACAGACCGAATGACCCCTCCAACTCAACGACAGCAGTCCACGAGCCAGGGGCTAAGTAATAGTGCGTCTAATGACTCGAACTTATCAGAGCAGGGTCAGGAGCACCCGGAGATCAATGTGTCGGTGAATCCAGCAAACAATAACAATATACATGATGATGCTGACAATGATAGTCATAGTGAAGATGGTACACAACAGGTAATTTTTATTTCAAAGTCAAAGCAAAATATTTTAATACAAATACACTGGGTACATTTACACACGTAAATTTTTGTCTACCACCTTTAGATGCTTTATATTAAAAAAATCAACAGCCTATTTACATGTCCCCAATTGCTGGGGCTCAGGCTTACCCTCGCAACGAGGGTGTATGGGCGATAATCCACCACAGTAGCCTAGTGCGGGTTGGTGGACTTCACAAGCGCCTTAGAATTTTTTCTTCAGCGTATGCAGGTTTCCTCACAAATGTTTTTCTTCACTGTTTGAGAGCAGTCAGTAAATAAGAAAAAAACCCATTTGTACATGGCCCAGCCGGGGATCGAACTTCGGATCTTTCGACATGATAGGCCGCGACTTATCCCCACGCCACTGACGCTCTTATACTTAGATGTTTGTGCAAATTAAATGCAGACTTCAATGAAAATCTTTTTATTTAAATGGTATTTTCTTTGCTCTCATTCAATTCTATGGTTACCACATTGTCAGTGAATCCATAGACTGCAACAACTTTAAAAGTAGACTATAATACAATTAATATCAATGTTCTGTTTTAGAAAATATGTTTTGTTTGCAGGTAGTGGATGTGAGAGCAACGTTAAACTTGCTGATCCGATACGCTCCCTTCTACTTCATACTATTTATAAAGTTTATGTACGACAGCCGGGAAACCATATTCACCTTTTGCGTGCTTTTTTGCACGTTTACCCACTGCAACAGTTTAGTTAGGAGGTAGGTGCATATCCTTGTGTCAAAATAAAATCTGTTTTTCGTTGTGTCACAGTGACATAAGAGATTTTATGTTGGCAATGACGATATTATCTAATATATGTCTATTTATTGGCTTAGTCCATGAATTTAAATAAAAGCTAGTCCCATATGGATGAGTAACAAAATCATTTAAGGGGGTGCCAAAATCGTGCCAAATGTATATCGAAATTGATACTCACACATTCTCATTTTCAAACTCCATATAAATTTGTATGAGCAACTTCCTCCCACTAATCCGCTACATTTGTCCGCACCCCCCCTGATTCTGACAGAATTTCATCGTAAATTTTCGTAGTTAAATTTGCAAGATGCGATCTCCACAGGGAGCGCGCGCGCGACAAAAGAGGTTCGAATCTTAGTCCCTTGGTGATTGGAGTCGAGAGCCATTGGTGCTGCCTGTTTGTAATGTTATCCAGGCACAGCTCAAACCGCTGCGTGAAAAATTGAATTTATAAAATATGTATAACAATTTTTCGAAAAATAGTATCCTTTATTTTGTAAGTAGGTGTTTTCCCGTGGGAAAAGCTTTTCCCGAGGTATCTATAGCCTGTGTTATTCTGATGTATAAATATATATTACTGTAAAGTTTCATCAAAATCTGTTCCGTAGTTTTTGCGTGAAAGAGTAACTAACATCCTTACAAACTTTCGCCTTTATAATATTAGTAGTATTAGCTTGTTCCACAGATTAGATAGGTTACTAACAGGACTATTATTGCACGTTCCAGAGAGCACGGAAAACAAATGAACCGTAGCATAGTCGCGCTATTCTGCGAGCTGGTGTTCACGACTTGCTGCGTCGCGATCATACACTTCTTCTGCGGCCACGGGCGGCTTCTGCCCAACGTGATCATGTTCCCCGGGTACACGGAGCCCATCGACGTGTGGGAGCTGCTGTGGCTGGTCGTGCTCACCGACCTCATCGTGAGGATCATCACGGTCAATGTGAAGATATTCGTCACCATGATGCCGGCGTGCTTGCTGCCCTTTCAGAAAAGGGTGAGTTTTAGACTTCTTTTTTATTTATTCTTTATAGTTAGCTGTATAGACCCAAGGAGTTTAATGGCGCCTGTGTGAAGTTGGCCGATTTCTGCGCAATGTATATGTTAGGTGTCAAAGGGGAGCTGTGTCGGGTTCACTAGAGACGCTCATTTTCAAGAAATGGTTAATTGATTCCATCAACCGAATCTAACTTTCATGTTTTTGGACATCTCTATGTAGCGCACTATCTCGCTTACGCACACATAGACTATAAACGCTGTCAGCGATGTGCCCCCTTTAATATCTTAAATTAGTCATTGCGCAGAAATCAGCCAACTTCAAACAGCCGCCATTTAACTCCGCGGGGACTATACTACGATCCATACGAATTGCTTTAATATTTTACTCATTTTGATTCCCAGGGCAAAGTGTACCTGTTCGTGGAGGCTGTGTCGCAGCTGTACCGGTGCCTGCTCACCATCCAGCCGTGGGTGTTCTTCCTGCTGCAGTCGTACGAGGGCTCGGAGCGCATGGTGGGCATGTTCCTGGCCAGCGTGTACGTGGTGGCCAAGGCGGTGGAGGTGCTCATGCGGCTGCGGCTCTTCAAGAACGCCACCTGGACGCTGCTGCAGAGCGTGGTGAGTAGACTTAAAATCAACAGCCTATCAACATGTCCCCACTGTTGGGGCTCAGGCCTACCTTTCCTTCTTCGGCGTGTGGAGGGTCCCTCACGATGTTTTCCTTCACAGTTTGAGATCAGTCAGTAAATGTACATAAGTTTCGAGGAAAACCCATTGGTGCAAGGCCAAGCCGAGGATTGAACTCCGGACCTCTCGACATGACAGGGATTCAGCTCTAAGGGATTACAGACCTGAGTATTTGATATTAATTTCCTCCACGCGTTCCTGAGTATAAGGGTCTTGCTTGACAGACAGACGGACAACGAAGTGATCCTTTGGGTTCTTTTTTTACTTTTGAGGTACGGAACCCTAAAATAGGTATTAAACTCAATTTTCTTTTCCAAATTTTCACGTTCAGTTTGTGTGCAACAGAACCTGGGCACGAAGCCGACCGGCGAGCAGCTGCTGTCGGCGGGCGACTCGTGCCCGATCTGCCACGACGAGTACACGACGCCCGTGCGGCTCGGCTGCAGCCACATATTCTGCGAGTTGTGCATCTCCGCGTGGCTGGACCGCGAGCACACGTGCCCGCTGTGCCGCGCCAAGGTCGCCGACGAGCCCACGTGGCGGGACGGCACCACCACGTACGAGTTCCAGCTTTACTGATCCAACACTCGAACACAGTCGCGGCTGTAGAAAGGACTCGTGTGTTCGTTCAGCGTGCGTTTCGTTTAATTGTGCGGGCGGGAAGAAACGAGCACTGCTCGGGTCGTTGTGCCTAAAAGAGGCTCAGCTTCTTTGGTCTCAACAGTTTCGTTAGGCCGAACTACTGAGCCTTCTTTAGTCTCAACAGTTTGGTTAGGCCGAACTATTGAGCCTTCTTTAGTCTCAACAGTTCGGTTAGGCCGAACTACTGAGCCTTATTTAGTCTCAAGAGTTCGGTTAGGCCTAACTACTCAGCCGTCTTTAGTGTCAGGTTGTTTTGTCCAATGCCGAACTACTGAGCCTTCTTTAGTCTCAGGACCTCCCTGTCCGGCCACCTTTTTAAGGTCGTCAGTCCATCTTGCGGGACATCTAAGCGTCATACGTATCCCAGAAATGTGGACACTGACGGTGGGCTTGCTAATCGAGCTATGCTCGAAATGTCTTTGAAGTATAAGGACGCCTGTGGGATATCTTGTCTTGTTACAGATTAATTAATTAACAATTTGGCCCTCTTCTTACGTGTTAAAGAAATCAACAAAAAAATACATTACATTTGCTTCTGTAAGTTTAGTTAATGTGTGTATTATTTAGTATTTAAAATGACCACTTCCTGAAATGTAAACCTCAACTTATATCTTACAAAACTGTAGTTTCTTCCCCGCAGTAACTTTCCCAGAATCAGACGTTTCGCCAGTTTTTTCGACGTTTTTTCTTTAGGTTTTTTTTTGTAAATGGGTTGAGATTGTTAAATGGCTGTGGTCGTTATTTTAGTGATTGGAATCACTAAGAGATGCAACTTTAAGGGTTTAGTTAGACGAAATTTTAAAAGTAAGAGTTAGGGATTATCGCCGGAAGTAGGTATTTACCACCTATAAATGCTAATCGTGGCGATTCGGATGGTGCTTTAACAAAATTTTAATTTCTTGTGGCTTTTTTGAACTTTAAAATTAATGGCCTGAATTTTAGAACTGTCAAATTAGTTCGGCCCTGCCCGACAGAGGGAGTTTTAATCATCATCATCATCAACAGCCTATTAATCTCCCCACTGCTGGGGCTCAGGCCTACCCTCTCAACGAGGGCGTGCGGGCTATAGTCCACCACGCTAGCCCAGTGCGGGTTGGTGGACTTCACATGCGCCTAAGAATTTCTTCTTCGGCGTATGCAGGTTTCCTCACGATGTTTTCCTTCACCGTTTGACAGCAGTCAGTACATGTACTTAAGTTTCGAGAAAAAACCCATTGGTAATCGGGCCCAACCGGGGATCGAACCTCGGACCTTTCGATATCATAGGTCGCGTCTTATCCCCGAGGCCACTGATGCTCGCCATATTTTAATTGCAATAGAAGTCCGGGACGTTTACGTGTATCTGATTGGACTAAACTATTTGACGGTTCTAACAAGTAAAAGTCAGGCCATTCTTTTTTTTAGTTAAAAAGAACAGAATTGATTAAAATTTAGTAAAGCGTATTCCCAGCCTCAATATGCAAACGCAGGCCGCCCGTGTCTGAAGTCTCACATATGTAGGTGGACGGATAATTAGAAACAGGGCAAGATTTTCGCACAATCGAGGTCACTTTGAAGCCATGGTTCTCCGTGAAGGATTGATGGGGGCATGATCTGATGACGGTCATCGAGAGAGTAGATGGAGGACTTAGATCGCTACAGATATCCAACAGATCAGATAAGCCGTTTGGAAGCAGCATGGTCATGAAGAAAAAAAACCACAAAACGGCACCAAAATGTATGAAAATCTTAAAGTTAAGGTATCATGACCATGCTGCTTCCAAACGGCTTATCTGATCAGCTGGATATCTATAGCGATCTGAAAGTCCTCCATCTATTCTCCCGATGACCGTCATCAGATCACGCCCCGATCAATCCTTCACGGAGAATCATGGCTTCAAAGTGACCTCGATTGTATGAAAATCTTGCCCTGTTTCTAATTATCCGTCCACCTATGTACATAGCATAGGGAAGACAACAGGCCGCCACCGCGGGCCGCGTGTCTGTGGATACACTTTAAAGCGTGAACCATATGAATCGATAATAGCACTTTTTCACGCTAAAGCTGCGCGTTCACCTGCCCGCACCGACCATACGTTGCGTGCGGCGCGTGCGGTGCGGCCAAGTCGACGCGCACCTTAAATATCCGTCAAATGCGTGTCCTTAAGCGATCCCTAAACGATCATGCGGCATGACATGCGTTACGTTTACGTGAATTATCATGCTGCATGATGGACCCTCATGCTTGCTATCAATCACACAGTACAGTGAAGCAACGGCCAGCATGTAGTTTGCATGTCGTTCGCGTCAATCACTACAACTAGACGGTCATGCATGAGTGACAGCACGTAATGCATGTCATGCAGCGTGATCGTGTAGGGACCGCTTTACACCTCTAGTTAGCTAATGGATGCTTAGAGTTTAAGAGCGTTCAAATATTTGGTCATAGACTTTCTTCCTTTTTTTCAAGAGAAAGAGGCCTAGCATTATGCATGTATAAAAGAAATATGTATGTACGGTTTTAAATGTGTAATGTATGTACATTGTTTATAGTATGCCCTGGCTTTGGAAATAATTCTTTTTATTCATTTAGCTAAGTAGTTTTGGATATATCTTTAGATAAAATGATTCCTAATTTCTATATTTAGTAATATCTTATTTATTGGCACTAAATTGTTTTGAATAATTAAATAAATATTTATAGCTAGAAGCTCTTTTATGGATTAAAAAATGCATTTCATATTTGTGCATTTAAAAATGTTACCTATAATGTTTTATAATGTTAGTCTTAAATAAGTGTAAAGTCAGCCCGAAAGTGGTTCGTCACCTTAAGGACGATAATCGTATGCACGCGCTGGCTCCATAGTGTCGGCAGTCGATATCACACACTGTATACAGGGTGTTACAAAACAAGTAGTAAAGCCATTCACATACCCCAAATAATAATACTAATAAAAATTTTCACTGTTGTGCATCACCGTATTTAGTAAAAAATATGTTTATTTTCACTGATGTGCAAACCTTTAGAAAAACTATTTGGGTCCCTGACATGACAGCTTACTAGGATTGGCTTTGATGCTTAATTAATTTTTTACGGGGTATTTTGTAACACTGTATATATTGTTCGGGAAACCTAAGTAAACGATAAATGCTCTTCCAGTTACTTCCAACATTCTCTGCTGAAAGCTACAATCACTTTAGTGAGTATGTGAACTCAGCGAACTTACTGCAAATCGTCGCCTAGCTCTAATTAAGTCTTAACTTCCATAAATAAAATTAATCGTCCAACTATCTCTAATAAATGCATTGTTTTAAATAAATTATGATAACACCTTAAATAGTAACTCCATGATTTTAATAAAAGAAACTAACGTAGGTTTTCTTGTGCACACGATTTGTTTTTTTTTGACGAAGCACTTTCCTAGCCGACCGTACAGTTCTTGTTGAATGAATTTAAAAACACATTTAGCTCAATAGTGTACAATCTGCATAGATGAATCATGATAAGAAAAATCCTGCATTTGTAGTAGTGTTAAAGAAATATGGCATCCAAAACAAAAACAATCTGTAATATGTATGACGGATACGCCGCCATATTTGCCGAACATCCGCGAAACCGACTAAGTCTAAAACATACTTATCTTCAAGGGTTAAGTTTGGATTCTGGTGTATTCCCTGTTGTCACCCGAAATCTACCCCCCTGTGTTGAATATTATTCCCATCTCGACATCGATGCATGTCATCTAACTGAATTGTCTTTCAGCGAGGTGATATTGGTAGCGACCCGATAGATGGGAATAATTTTCCCCTCTTTATTTAGTGAATGGTGGGGAATGAACAAAGGTCAAAGATAATCTAAGGTGGCGAATATTCAATATAAATTTAATTGTAAACTATTTATCCAATGTTCACAGATATTGTATTGATGTAGCATTTAGCTAATGTTAAATAAAAAACACTAAGCCAAATATATAAAAAAAATGTCGTTACGATTCCATACTGTAAATAACAATTAGTATAAGTCTAATGTGATAATTGTAGTGTATTAAAATGTACATATAATTATTTTTATTATTATTAAAAACAAGAATTTATAGGTTCTATTAGGTCTATGTTATGAGTTATGGTTAGGTTGTTAAGAGTGAAAAACTAATTGAATATTATTTTCATATTATTGCATCATGCTTTAAAAAAAATTAATTCTATTTATTTAGTAATTTGACGGTCACTTATTATTGCGTAGATTTATTAACATTTCGCACATTCACAACATTCAAGCAACAGAATTTACGTCGGAAATTATACAGAATCTGGAGATTGGCGTTGGAGTATTCCCATCTGCCACTCTGGGTGCTAGCAATATAATTAATCAAACTAAAAGAACAACTTACTAAATGACTGAAAATTTCCACCCGTCACCCCAAGGAGGGAGAGTCAGGGTGACTGATGGGAATAATCCTTTGCGTGCTCTTTTTTACACAACACTGTTGTTTGAATTGAATGTGAAATGACAATATTTATTTTTATGTTTAGGCATCAAATCAAAAACAGTTAACGGGAGACGTACATTTAGTCACCAGCAATAATTAAACAAAGCAAAGAATTTTGAGTGCTGACATCTCAAAAAATGTAAGCTAATTTATATTAAGATTATCAAACTCCGTTTCAACGTTATTCCCATGTCGCCGCACCCCCGCCCGCTTTCGTCCGCACCCCCCGCCGACGATAACATTAGCCAGGGTTGGAATTTAATAAAATCTCCTAAACTAAGGTATTTTCTTTTACAATGGTTATAATTATAGCCCAGATAATTATTGCATGTGACTTAATGTACACATATATGTATGCAAAATGTATGTCTGTCTGTCCTTATTGCAACTCATGACATTCCTCTATTATTTTTTTATAAGTTTAAGCTGTCTTTAGTTATTGCAATTAAATTATTCTTTAAATACACCTTCAAAACTTTCACTGTATAAAACTTTTACAATTTAGTCCTTAGTACAGTCGCCTATAAAAGGCTCAGATAAAACAAAAAATGTTACTAAATGTTCGTGTAGGCAGTTAGGGCTGCATTATAATGGGCGGCGGCCGCGTGGCGACATTACATGAGTTTGTATGAGACGAATTATTTAGGCGGCGGCGCGGCGCCCGCGCATTTCATAAATCCCGTGCTAAATTCGCCGCCGCTCATTATATTACAGCCCTAAGAGTGTGTATGTTTGACCATGTACAATATTTATTAGGAAATTCGTTGAGTGCCTACAAAACCGTATTATGGCGTCGGATCGGTAGGCCAACCTGTCCTGTAGCATTAATACATTGAATTATACGAACCAAATTGAAAAATAATTGTTTCCTTTCTGTAGACATCCTCAGCACGTCATGAGCATGCCCGTCGTATATATGCTGAAGTGTGGACTTTCCAAAATATTATAGGCTTACGCCAGGATCCATCCCTCAGAATGTCTATGCCATAGAGTTAGTATACTAGCTATAGAGCGCGCGCATCGCTCATTGTGCCAAGTGTAAGCAGGTGTTCTATGGACGCTTCTATATAGATTTTTTCAAGATCGTTCTTTTCCGTGAATCGTGTTTACAGCTTGGCACTGCACATTTCACCATGATTACTCCAAATCTAAATAAATACCGGCGAGAGCAACAATCAGCGCTACTGACGTGTTGTGACTAGTAGCGTCGCCCCGAACATTTCGAGACTGTTCAGACCCGTGCTTACAGTTCAGACTTGCTAACGCGCGCTCTATGTATACTAACAACTCTCTGGTCTATGCCCATACCTCAGAATTATAAAAGAAAAAAAATCTACAAAAATGTTTGAGCTGATTTTTCAATACTGGCCTGTTGGCGTAGTGGTAGTAACCCTGTCTTCTGCGCCAAAGGTCGTGGGTTCTATTCCCACCCGGGACCAACATTTGTGTGATGAACATAACTGTTGGTTTTCGGATTCTGGGTATGTATTTATTTAAAAGTATTTATGTATGTTTAACAGTTGTTGAGTACCCATTTACAAGCTTAGGCTTAGTTGGGACTAAACAGCCGTGTGTGGATTTGTCCAAAACATTATTATTATTAATAATGATAATAGTCCAAAGTTGGCAACAGGTGGCGTTGCATGGATGTATCAAGAAACTATGAATGAAACAGCGCATAGATATAATCACATTTTAATCCTTAGACTATACACTTTATATAATTCACATAACATATTAATATCGCTTACAATACTTTTTTCGCCTACAAACGTGAAAAATTAAATAATTTAGATCGTTAATAGTAATTATTATTCAAAGTATCACAAATATCTGATAGAGTAACACTGCATGCATTGCAAGCGCGAAGCATCTATCGTAGCCACACTTACAACTATACGGAACGCTTTCACATTTCGATGTGTTTGTTAGGAAACCATTTATATACCCTTTCATACAGCATGATGCGAGGAAAGTTTATCTTATCTTCTTAGGGGGGCAGGAATACCTGGCGACACTTCGACCCTATGGGATCTGTTGTGCCAAACCCCTGTCCGCCAAACGGTGCCCCAATCCGTTTTTGGTGGACTTCACATACGCCTTAGAATAGTAAATACCAGTCTTTGGCGTATGCAGGTTTCCTCACGATGTTTTCCTTCAACGAAAAACCTTTGATATTTTAATAAACCGTACTTAAGTTTCGAAATACTCATTGGTACGGGCCAGGTTCGAACTCACGACCTCATGAACGTGAGGCGAGTGCACAACTAACTAGGCTACCACGGCTCTTACGGAAAGTTACATACAGAAAGGAAAATGAAATCCTTAGGGTCGGGGCAGACCAAGCGAAAATATGCACGCGCACTTTTGACATCATTGTCAAATGACCCACTAAATGCACCACAAATTCGTATGAATGAACTCGAGCGCGAGGCGACACCGACGGGCGGAAGTCATCATACGATTTTGTTCTTTAGGCTAAAGTGTTATGGTTCATTTGACAGTGACGTCAAAAAGTGCGCGAGCTTGGTTTGCGCAGTCCCTTAGACAAGTCAAAGAACATTTTCTCACTGGCTGATCTTTTTCCTCTTTCCTTTCTTTAAAGATCTGTTGTTATCAGTAATAACATGTTTGTATGGTTGTTTGTTTGATCGCGTGTGTATTTTACAAATATTTTTTAGTATTGAATTATTTGTTGTATAAATTCAAATTGACTCCATTTTAAAAAACCGAGGTGTAATGTTCCACTGGTGTTTCATTATTAATACGTTACATCTGAAACTTGAAATTGATAGTATTTTTTAATAAAACACGAAAATTTCGTATATCTGAAGGTTTTGTACTAAGGTGTGTTTGGATTAATGCAATCTAAATGATGATGATGATAAATGAGCTGAGGTGACAATCTCGGCTCCGTAAGGCCTTCCATACACCATGTATAACCAAAAATGTCTGCCCACGCATCAAACTATATGAAACATATCATATCTATCAATCGTCTATGGAACATCATATCTTCACACTCCGACATAGATCAGAATAGTCCTAAATTGACGCTGAATAACCTAATGTCATTCAAATTTGGTTTCAGGATAATTCTGATCAATGTCGCACTGCAGTTGACTGGGACAGGGCGATAAGTTTGGTAACGTTACGTTTCGTAACGTTACATTTCGTCACTAGTCTCGCACGGAACTTATGGACCGCGGTAAAAAAACAATGACCCGTCTACGGACGTCTATTGGGCTCCCTAAACGATCATGCGGCATGACATGCATTACGGGCTGTCACTCATGCATGACCGTCTTGTTGTAGTGATCGACGTGCACGACATACGTGCTGGCCGTTGCTTCACTGTACTGATTGATAGTAAGCATGATGGTCCATCATGCAGCATGATAATTCAGGTAAACGTTGCATGTCATGCAAACATGATCGTTTAGGGACCACTTAAGTCATAGGTGACATTTCAATATTGGACATCACTGTGGACGTCCCGTCCGGCGTCCCGGACCAAAATTGGCATTCGTAGCATACGTACAGAACTTTACGGAACGTTACGGTCGTCACGTTACAGAACATTTCGTCACGAGCCCCGCTCGGAACTTGTACGGTCGACCGCAAGTCAGTGAAAACAAAACCATTATGAACTGGTCTTCCATATTATTGAAACTCTAGGCTAGGCCAGCTCAAGGTCAAAGTGTTTGTACTGACGTGCGGTCGACTGTACACCGCGGTTTCACACGCAGTTGTCCGTTCAATATTCGTCGTTACCGTGGACGTCCCGGGGGCAATAATGGCTTTCGTAACGTTACGTAACGTTTCGTTACGAGTCCCGCTCGGGGCTGGGGGACCGCTGAGTCTCGCACGCTGTCGTCAGCTCCACCTGGTAATAATAAATACAACTGAATTATCATAATCTTGGCTCTTCTATCTTAAAACAAAGAATCCCAGTATCAATTACCAGTATGCAGTTTTCCACATATTTGATGGCATTTTAGATCTATTTTTATTCAGACTGGTCCCTGGTGTAAACGGCTAGCCTGATCAGTGAGGTTTGTACCGCACTCTGGACCTCCATCCATACTCCGGACAACCACGAGCAGATCTCACGCAAACCGTTAACTAACGGAGATGTATGCAAAAGGACCTGTATCCGTATAGAGGTTTGTTTTTATTTCCATGGTCGCTGTTAGTTGGTATAGTGTAATCTGCAGGTGTACCTTGTGTTGCGCGCCGGCGGGCACGGAGGTGCCGGCCTCGGGGTCCGGCGGCGGCGCGGCCGAGCCGTACAGGAACAGGCTGCGCAGGCGCGCCGAGCGCGACGCCGCGGACGGCGGCTCGTCCGGCCAGCTCGCCGCGCTCGCCGTGTCCGACATCGCCACGTCCGCGGTCACCTGCAACACACACCACGTCACACTACTGTATCCATGCCAGTCTCACAGGGAAACACATCGCACCTCCAGTACTACAATGTCAAACAGTGCTGTCATTTTGTAAATTTTACAGGGGAGTTCTTAATGTTTTAATACTGGGTGCGGCTGAAAATCAGCGCCTAGTCCCTTTGGGCTAGGCATAAAGCAGAGCCGTTGCCCTTTTACTGCCGCAGTACAAGCTCACATGATTCATGTGGGTATTATTTTTAGCTATTAGTTTGTAATTTTATTGCTCAATATTTAATGTTTTAATTAAATTGTAATTATTTGACGTCAACATTATCGCTTTGGATATATCTGTAATGATAATGTTTGCAAATAAAAATATACAATACAATACCTACGTTTTATATTTTTGTTGTTTTATAAAATACATATAAAATGTGTTGTACCTCTAGGCGGTGCGCGGCGGGGGAGTGCGTCTCGTGGCCGCCGAGCGAGCCGGCCAGCGCGGCCAGCGACGGCGCGCGCGCCTCCGCGTGGTGCGAGCCCGCAGACAGCGACGCGTCACCTGCGGCACCAAACATACATACGGTTAAAAAGGCTTACGCCATACGCAGCTTTTTCATCTGTGTCTTTTGGGAACTGTCGCTTCAAGGGTTCATGTCAACCTCGCAAACTATATGACCTAATCAATGTTTTTTTTGGTTCCTGTCGTTTTATTGAACTTTATAGAAATTTTGTTTAATTATTATTAAATTATTTAATCTTGATCTTTACTTTAGATATCCAATGATTATTTATTATTATTTATATATAATACCTTGATGGCTCCAAGAGGATAACCTCTGGGGTGTGGCCGAGTTTCAAAGTATAGGTGGACAGAGTAGTTTTTGACAGAATTGTCGTCAAAAAGAAAGTACTGAATTCCAATTTCAATAAACGAATTCTCATTTCATATGGCGCTCTGGGTCTCGAGTCTAGAGGTTAAAATAGGGTAGTGTTGTACATAGCGATGTATGTATGTTACCTATGCTGGGCTCTAGCCGGCGGCTGGCCGCGTCCTGGTCGTGCGGCGCGTCGCGCTCGTCGTCGTAGGGCGCGTGCGCGGGCGGCGCGCGCTCCGCCCCCGCGGCCTCCGCCCCGCCGCCGCCGCCGCAGCCGCCCGCGCGGCACAGCGACACCGGCACCACGCCGTACACGTAGAACAGCAGGATCGGCACGCCGATGCCGACCGCCAGGCCCGCCACCAGCGGAGACACCAGCAGCTGCAATGACGGTGGGAAAAGTGAAAAAAAAGTTCTATACAATTATAAATAAATACTATGTATTGATAAACGGAAGAACACCGACCCCCAAGTTACAGGCTGACCTAGTTTTGGGAGTCAGGGTCTATTAATTATGCTATCTAAATACTGTATTCAATTGTAACAATTGTACTGTATTGTTTTTGATTAAATAAATTATTATAAAAAAAAAAACATCGGATGAGCGTCAGTGGCGTCGGGGATAAGACGCGGTATATCATATCGCAAGGTCCGAAGTTCGATCCCCGGCTGAGTCAATGGGTAATTTCACGAAACTTAACTACATTAACTGACTGCTCTCAAACGGTGAAGGAAAAACATGAAAGAAACCTGCATACGCCGAAGAAGAAATTCTTAGGCGTATGTGAAGTCCAGTGGTGGACTAATCCACCAACCTGCACCAGCAGTGGGGACATGTTAATAGGCTGTTGATTTGATTATAGATCTCATTATATTGTAGACAATAGTATTAATTTCACTTCTCTACGATACGTGATTTTAAATAGAAACTTGTATGTATAGTTACCGCTGCCGCGACGGCTGCGGCGACGGCGGCGCGTCGCTTGGCGGGGCGCGCGCGGCGCAGGCGGCGGTGCGCGCGCCGGCCCGCCCACAGCGGCAGGCCGACCAGCAGCGCGGGCAGCGCCACGCCCGCGACGACGGCGATGCCGAGCGGCGCGCCCGCCAGCGTGCCCAGCTGCCACAGCAGCTTCTTCTTGCGGGACCACGGCTTCTTGCCCCAGAACGTGCACCCGCTAGGGCTGCAACAACAACATCCGTTACAAGACTGCCAGTGCCAATATGTCGATGGCAAATTGTAGAATTCGTCTCATTACAAACGGCGTCGCCAGTTTCTAAACGCTCGCTGTTTCCTACTTATATCCTCATCATCATCAACAGCCTATTAAAATTGTATATAATATATATATATTGTATATATTGTATATAATTATAAATAAATATGAAAGTTTGTAAGGAAGTTCGGTTGTGTGTATGTTTACGACTTTGTGAGTTCGGATGTTTGTTACTCTTTCACGGAAAAACTACGGAACAGATTTTGGTGAAATTTTGCAGCAATATAGATTATACATCAGAACAACACACAGATTATAGATACTTCGGGAAAAGCTGTTCCCAAAGGAAACACTTATCTACGCGGGTGAAGGCGCGGGAAACAGCTAGTTTTCTATAAAGCCAAAAAGAATTACCTACTGTCTTGGCCGCAAACTCATTGACTTGTCCTTGGCATCATATTAAATTAGGTTGTCATTTTGACATGAACTCTTGGAGCGAGCTACAGTACAAAAATAAACTGATACCAAAACAGCGAGCGTTTATAAATTGACGACACCTAAAATTTGTTTGCCTAAAATTAGCATATAAGTATGATAATGTTTGGACAAATGGCTGTTTAGTCCCAACTAAGCCGAAGCTTGTAAATGGGTACTTAACAACTGATAAACATACATATATACTTAAATACATACAAACACCCAGAATCCGAAAACCAAGAGTCATGCTCATCACACAAATGTTGGTCCCGGGTGGGAATCGAACCCACGACCTTTGGCGCAGTAGGCAGGGTAACTACCACTACGCCAACAGGCTAGTCAAAATATCAGTAGACTAACAAGAGAAAAACATATTATGATAGGTATTTGTGTAGGAAAGACAATCGATCTCAAGGGTATGGTGTGTGTGTATGACTGGGTGGCTGACCTGAGGTAGTGCAGGTCGGAGACCTCCTTCATGCAGAGCCAGCAGAACTCCGCGCCGCACACGCAGCACACCATGTGGTTGCACGAGCCGTCCTCCACCTTCACGATGAGCACTGAGCAGCGCGGGCACGGCTTCACCTCGCCTGACACAAGACAACGTCCAAAAAAGTCAAAATATGCACGAGTACCTACACTGGGCACTTTTATGCAACGTAATTTTTTATCTACCACCGCTTACTAGGTGAGGCTGAGATTTGACGTTTTAAAATACCGCACACAAACAGGTATTTTAAAACGTCAAATAGGTTGGCACGTAGCAAAGCAGAGCTCATGCTTAGAGCAGAATAACGTCATGCATTTTAAGGGAAAAACGCCAAAACTGTAATATAATTATAACTATAGTTTTTCTAAGAAGTTTCGAGTCTTGTTACCATTTTGTACAATTTGTACCTATACATATATAAGTGGAGTAAGGCTTCTGGCCGACGGCGGCACTGTTGCAGGCTGCTCGTTGCCGAGAGTGATGGTGACTTATCAATTCATCATCATATCAGCCTCTTAACGCCGGACATAGGCCTTCATCAATGAACGCCACCACACCCATCTACCTATCTTCCGCATCGCATCCAGCCTTTTTTATGTCGTCGGTCCACCTGGCGGCGGGGGGTGGCGTCTCACCGTGGTCGAAGTCTGCGTGCGAGGAGGGCTGCGGCGTGCGCGGCTGCGGCTGTCGCGAGCGGCGCGCCGCGTCGCACGTCTGCGTGGGGTGCCATGCCGCCTTGCAGTGGTAGCAGAACGACGCGCCGCAGCCGGGCGCCAGGCACGTCAGCTTGGGGCACGACGCGCACCCGCTCGCCACTACGGCGAAACTGCAACGCACCACCAACAACGTGACAATCTTGTCCAAAGTGACAAAAAATTATGTGCATTGTGGGATAATTGTATTGTAACCGGACGATATACGCCTCTCTTTAAAATGAAAATTTATTTTTTTCCCAGGACTCTTTTGGCGGGAGCCAAGTGTTATGGTCGTCTCTTATATTTTATTTTCTAAAATTATGTATTTTGCGGGTTTTAATGTGTAATGGTGATAGTATTTTACACATTATGTGTTTGTGGTTGTGCATATTGTGCGGGAAATTAAAATAAAAGCGTGTAACAACTCTTTCAGCTCGTACCAAAATTGTCCATTGGAAATCTTCATTACTATCGATTTAGTGAGGATAAGAACCTTAGTGAAAATCGCCGACTAACTCTAGTCGTGCTCTGTTTTTGTGGAGGCAGTGCTGTAACCGCCGGTTTAAATAGAAATAAGACTTTAAATTCAAAATAAGATATGGCTTAAAGGTCTCGTTACCAAGCCAAAACCTACTTTAAAAAAATCCCAGAAATGTCATTCTTTGATTGCGTTTGGTTCTGAGTTTAGTAGCACACGTGCTCTATTATTTACCTGCAGTCGGGCGCGGGACACCAGCGCGTGTCGGGGTCGGCGGCCAGCGCGCGCCGCACTGAGAACTCCTCGTACTTGTCGTACATCGCAGGGTTGTCCACGATCCGCCGGACGTCTGCAACCAACCAACCATTACATCACGTCTATTCAACATTTTCTTTTACAAGTCAGCAATGGGTACTGTTGCGATGTTCGATCCCCAGCGGTGCCGTGCTCCAATGGGTATTCTAAACTTAAGTACATTTTACTGGCTGCTCTCAAACGGTGAAGGAAAAACATCATGAGGAAACCTGCAAACGCCGAAGAAGAAATTCTTAGGCGCATGTGAAGTCCACCAACCCGCACTGGGCTAGCGTGGTGGACTATAGCCCGAACGCCCTCGTTGAGAGGATAGGCCTGAGCCCCAGCAGTGGGGACATATTAATAGGCTGTTGATGATGATTCCCAACTCGGCCACCTGCCATAAATCACTTGATGGTACTGACCTAGGGGATGCATGCTCTCGTGACAGACGGGGCAGTTGACGGGCACGCGCGCCTCGAAGATCTCTATGGCGAGGTACTGACGCAGGCACGGCTCGCAGCAGCGGTGCACGCACCACGTGAGCCGCACCATGCCGCCGGCGGCGAACGGCGACAGGCAAAGCGGGCATTCCAACACCTCACCCTGGAACATACGTCATATTGTACAGTCAACGTTCACAAGTGCAGTAACAGTTTCGCAACTCAATACATTGAGAGACCAGTCTCACTTAAGACTTTCTTTTATATCTGTGCTCACACACGCACATATCCAATAATATATTATGATTAATTGATGACTTATTGCTATGAATATAAGGTTTAAAACACGCTATTTACTTGGGTGCTCACTTATATCTAATTGGTTTTCGTGTTGTCGTGCGCACCGCTGTACAGAAAAATGACTCTTAGCGTGCTACTGCACTTATGAACCTTACTGTACATGTTAATGGCGGAGGGCTGGTCACATCTGTCGGAGAATGGCGGAGAACCGAGGATCGGGTTCATTGGCACGCCTTGGGGAAGGCCTATGTCCTGCAGTGGAATAGTGCAGGCTGATGATGATGATGTTACGTTTTCGACAATCTGTATAGCCCTAGCCATCGATGCCTAAAAGGTTCAGGCAATGTATAAAATAATCATGTATTCCATATTCCAAGACTTTTTTTACAATATAGATGAAAACGAACCTAACAAAAGATTTTGTCCATCATTTTAGGACATGAATACTCTGCGGGATCTACATGATTTAGAGTAATGTATGAAATCATGTAAAGATATTCATAATATTATGTTTTCACATAATTAAAAAATTTATGAATCAATTACTTTCTGTCGAAACAGACTATTTTTATCTTATACATTAATTATGTGCAAATTAATATTTATAAGAATAATTTAGTTATTTTTGTACAAATGAAAGCCATATCGCAAATCGGGTATCATTTATCGGTAAATTATCGAACGATAATGCATTTATTCTGAATTGATTGTGAATATAATGAGTTTCAGATACGTTTATCGTATCAAACAAAGAAAATATCAAGAGGCAGACATAATAATACAGCGTAAAACATTGCATTGTTTTTGTAATTCAATGTCGGCTCAGAAAAAGAAAATATGTGAATAGAATTAAACAACTAGTACCTCCGTTCATTAGGTTGAAATTTTTATGTCAGAAAAAATAATCTTGAATAATTTTGGCAAGACTTAAGCCTTTGATTGTTTTTTCCGTTAATAAAAAATATATAGGTATTCAGTTTAAATAGGTAGGTATATAATAAAAAATATAGGTATATATAAGCATTTAATTTTTTTACAAAAAATCTGGACATTCGTTTTAAAAAATTGAACCTGAAAGTCAGGAGGAATTCCGAAAAATCCAAAAATGAACCCTCTTGGTATAAGGCAGTTAAGAGTTATATAAGTTGCATTATTATATATTATTATTATTATATATTAGCTCTGTACTATCACTGAAAGCCATGCAGTGCGCACTAGAGACTTTTTAATCTGTCAAACTATAGGCCGATTAGTCCGTAGAGCGCGCGCTGTCATAAAAGGAATAAATTCAAATTTACCCTGTATCTGTATACGTGTATACACGTCTTGACGTCGCTGTTCCTACGGAGGATAAATTGGAAGTAATGGAACGACGCCCGACCCACTTTATTTAGATAAGTTGAATTTCTTAGGAAACTGACGGTCAAAGACTTGGCGGAGCCGCTGAATACGAAAACGCTGTATTTCAAAAAGTCTGGAAAGCGCTACGCTATGTTCGTCATTCGTCTCGTTCACTCATTATTAAAAATTCATTAAGAAAACGGCCTACTAACATGTCCCTACTGCTGGGGCTCAGACGAACCCTCTCAACGAGGGCGTTCGGGCTATAGTCCACCACGCTAGCCCGGTGCGGTTGGTGGACTTCACATGCCCCTAAAATTTCTTTTTCGGCGTATGCAGGTTTCCACACGATGTTTTCCTTCACCATTTGAGAGCAGTCAGTAAATGTGCTTAAGTTTCGAGAAAAAACCCATTGGTATGTACATGGCCCATGGGATCGAACTTCGGACCTTTCGATACGATAGGCCGCGTCTTATCCCCGACGCCACTGACGGTCTCTGAAGAAAAAGGCAGAAGTTACGTAAGCGAAAGTATCATACAGCGTTTTGCTATTCGACGGGAGAGCGCCTGCCTTCGCGTTTAATTACGGACCGTTGACTTCCTTTTAGGTTGAAGGACCTATAGACATAAACAAAGGCGACCAAAACGGGGATTACCTTGTTTGGATTTTGTGAGCTTACGCTTATCATATACGGTGTCATCATCAACAGTCTCAAAACGTTTGTTGCACAAGAAGTGTGGTGTGCGGGCGGAGGGAGCTGTACGCTGATTAGTCCGGTCACTGTCATAATCAGTTTTTTTTAAAGTAGGTTTTGGCTTGGTAAAGAGACCTTTAAGCCACATCTTATTTTGAATTTAAAGTCTTATTTCCTAAATCTGCGGTTACAGCACGGCCTCCACAAAAACATAGCACGACTAGAGTTAGTAGGCGATTTTCACTAAGGTGTATTTCCTCATTATATCGATAGTAACTATAATGAAGATTTCCAATTGACAATTTTGGCACGAGCTGAAAGAGTTGTTACACGCTTTTATTTTAATTTCCCGCACAATATGCACAACCATTAGCACATAATGTATAAAATACTATCACTTACACATTAAAACCAGCAAAATACATAACTTAAGAAAATAAAATACAGGAGACGACCATGACACTTCGCTCCCGCCAAAAGAGTCCGTCATATTTAGTCGAAAATAACGGTGCGTCCACGTGGTTCGACAACGTGGTCCGACAGTCGAACCAAGTGGAATTTTGATTCCTTGTGGTCCGACAGTCGAACCAAATGGAATTTTAAAAATCCACTTGGTCCGATGGTCGAACCAAGTGGAATATCAAATTCCTGCGGAAACCACGAGGAATCAAAATTCCACTTGGTTCGACTGTCGGACCACGTTGTCGAACCACGTGGACGCACCCGAAAATAAGACGCGCGACATATTTTTAGGAAGTCGACGTGACTGACCAAGTTTATTGCAAGTACACTGGGTACATTTATACACGTAATTTTTTATCTACCACCGGTTCCTAGATGTTAGCGCTGAGAAGATGCGGAAGAAGCAACAAACTTCTGCAACACATCTTTTAAAATCAAGTTTGTATGTACATATAATGGCTTAGAAATTGGCGAACTAACACCAACATGTCCAGTCTAAGATCCAAGGTCTCATGACCTAATAGATCTGATTCAGCATGTCATAGATCGCTGTAAGATATGGTGTGTACACTGTACACTCAATTGTTAATTTTCTTACTGACCTTACTTGTATTTCCCTGGTATTATCTACATAATTATAATATACAGGCTGTTTGGTGGATCGATGTGGAAATTTAAGAGGCTGATGAAGAAATTCATTTGCAGTAGGATATACTACTGCAAATGAATTAAATAAGTAGATAATTTAAGCGTCATATTTAGGTGGACTTTTCAAATAAATTATTTGTATGATCAAAAACTTGAATAAAAAACATTTGCTGGGGGCGCGCGCGCCACCAAAGAGATTCGAACCTTCCCGATCAAAATAATAATAATAATATTTTTTTATTATTCAGGCATAAACCCATGATGTACACATAATACAGCTTTTTTGGAAAATGTACGGGTTCCCGAGTCGCGTTGAGTATTTTTGAAAATCTATGAATGCAGTTTTTCTTATCTCTAACATCGATGTCGTGGTTTTAGAACAAATTACTATATCTATTACAGTTTCTGATTTCCCCATACTGACCGGTCGCGATACACCCTGTATACGTATAGTAGGCAAGATAATGCAATCTAGAGAAAGGTGGTTTTGTATGTTCGTTACGAAATACGCTAAGGCAAGCGAGTTACGAAGAGCGTCAGTGGCGTCGGGGATTAGACGCGGCCTATCATATCAAGAGGTCCGAAGTTCGATCCCCGGCTGGCCCATGTACCAATGGGTTTTTCTCGAAACCTAAGAACATTTTACTGACTGCTGTCAAACGGTGAAGGAAAAACATTGCGAGGAAACCTGCATACGCCGAAGAAGAAATTCTTGGGCGCATGTGAAGTCCACCAACCCGCATTGGAGTAGCGTGGTGGACTATAGCCCAAACGCCCTCGTTAAAAGGGTAGGCCGGAGCCCCAGCAGTGGGGACATGTTAATAGGCTGTTGATGATGAAGCGAGTTAGCGGGTGTGACGTAGCAATGTGGCGTATACGAGCAAACCAAAATGATATACTCCCTTACCACCGAAGAGATAATAGTAGTGCCTTACACAGATCGTCGCTCCATCTAGCCGGGGGGCGTCCCACACTACGCTTGCCCACGCGTGGTCTCCATTCGAGAACTCGTCTACCTCAGTTTTCGGTTCTCCGAGGGCATGATCTGATGACGGTCATCAAGATAGTAGATGGAGGACTTTTAGATCGTTATAGATATCCAACTGATCAGATGAGCCGTTTGGAAGCAGCATCGTCATGATTCCTTGACTTAAAAATTTTCATACATTTTTATGTCATTTTGCGTGTTTTTTTCTTCATGTCGATGCTGCTTCCAGGCGGCTCATCTGATCAGTTGGTTATCTATAACGATCTAAAAGTCCTCCATCTACTCTCTCGATGACCGTCACCAGATCACGCCCCGATCAAACCTTCACGGAGCACCATGGCTTCAAAGTGACCTCGATTGTATGAAAATCTTGCCCTGTTTCTAATTATCCGTCCACCTTTGTATGTATATAGTTATAAATCTATAAATTAATAATCCGTATAAATATAAACTCAATTTTAATAAGGCCTTCGATTTTTTTCCGTTGAATAAATATGAGCAATACCAATAAGTACCGCTACGAACGAATTACTCGTAAATTTATTCGCAAACATGAACCTTCGGGGAAGGCTTCCGTGATTTGATTAATGCTCAGGGTACGCCATGTTTTTTTTTCAATTTTCAACGTTTTATTCTGTCAAAAAGTAAATGTGTGTAATATTTTATTTGAACGCCTCTATCGCTTAGTCATTAGACCAGAGGTCGTGGGTTCGATTCCCACTGGGGATCGACAACTTTGTACAAACTGGTCCCGTCCCAGTTTGGATGTTATATATATTTATTAAAAAACTTTATTGCACACAATGGTACGAAAGGCAACAAAAGTAACATTCGCGTGTAAGTCCCTTGTCTAATAAATAATAATGTTTGGAGTTTACACACGGCCGTTTAGTCCCAAACTAAGCCGAAGCTTGTAAATGGGTACTAAACAACTGATAAACATACATAAATACATACAAACACCCAGAAACCGAAAAGCAACAGATATGTTCATCACACAAATGTTGGTCCCCGGTGGCGCAGTAGGCAGGGTCACTACCAACTACGCCAACAGGCAGTCAAATATAATGAATACAAAGCGCGATAGGCTAAAATAAAATATAAGTAGGTACCTATGTATATTTATTTTTAATCAGTTCAGTAATACTGTAGATAACCTAAAGCAAACTTACAACTTTACATCAGTGGATTATGCTTTCGCCTGAACTTTATCTTAACGACATTCGCAAAACAATTACGTATCATCATAAAATTATCACTTCGAAGAACATGCGATAACATAATTTAATTGCTGAACGAATTGCAACCCGTCACGGTAGACTGGGTGACAGTGACATCGTGTGACAGGCATTGTAGTGTTGCCAACCGTCCCGTAATAATATGGGACATCAAATTATTTCTTGGTCATTTCCATTCCTCCCGACGTTATTAAAACTTAATGTCACAGAACTTATTTATTAATTTAATTTAATTAATCCGCGTATCATAAGTACCTATATGAATTTAATTCAAGTTAATTTAATTAAATAGCTTGTACCAACCTATTGTATTAAGAAATAAATTATTATTATTACTTTTAAAAACAAAATGTTAAAACTGCAATATTATATTGTTTAATGTTTATGCATGTTGGGCATTATTGCTCAGAAAATAAAATATACATTAGATTGCTACCTAACCTAGGTACTGTAACTAAATACCCGTACACTTTGCTTTGTTGTCCTATTTAGGCTGACGTATTTCAATTAAATCTTCTGCTTTTACAGGTGTCCCGTGAATGTCATTAGTTTTTTTTTTGAGTTGGCAACTCTAGACAAGATGAATCATCAACGTGTGAAATGCAATTTATTGCCGACGGACATGGAAATAATTTCGCAATACTTGCGTCACGTAAGGATTATTCATTGACCTGTGTATGCCTGTGTATCCGGGTGGTACAGTCAGCAACACATCCATGAACACATCGAAATTTACAAAGAACTTGCACACTATTACTACACTTTTCCACATGTACTGAACAAAGCGTTGTACAGTCGACCGCACGTCAGTGGAAACAAAACCATTATAAACTGGTGTCTCATAGTATTGAAACTCCCTAATAGGCTAGGCCAGCTCAAGGCCAAAGTGTTTCCACTGACATGCGGTCGACTGTACAAAATATTTGTGAACATTTGAAAATAACAAAAGTCACTTATCAAAAATCGTTGAACATTTTTAATAACATCAATAGACGAATAGAAAAGTTGTTCACCTATTTAAGGAATAGTAGTATACAGCGACTTTTGGAAGTCTGATGTATAAATGTAATTTTGCACACAACTTTGTTTATCAACTTATGAACAGTCGTGTCTAGTGACTTTTCTAACGTTATTGTGTTTCGCGACTTTAGAGGCTGACTGTACCGGTAAAAAGAATGATAACACTTCCAGTCTTCATGAGGATATGATACCGTATGAGGATTGATGCTAGAATTAAAAACTGCCGGGAAAATCTCATATTCTAAGGAATTTTACTTTTTCATTTAACATTAACTACATACGGTACCCAACACGCATTTTAGTGACATATTTTACGTGACATAGGTAGAGTATTGTTCCGTTAAAGTACCACAATTGTATTTGTTATATCTGCGACCAGTTTCGTATTTATATTACAACATAACAGGCAGCTTGTTTGGCGATGGAAATACAAAACCGGTCGAAAAATAACTAGCGTAGCATTAAAACCTACAATGAAAAGTGTGAACGACACATGTTTACGTCATACTGTATTCTGTGGTCTTAGATACAGTTTCTGTGGTGTGGTGATACTTGAGAGATCATTCTTGACATAAACCGGGGATTTACCTAGGTCTGGAAAATGAGATGAATGATGGAGTTTGACGATTACAACGACGACAAGAAATAATACCAGCTTGGTCCACTGGAGGACATGACGTTATATCTTAGCAAGATTAAGTAAAGTAAAGAAAGACTGATTGTGATGATTACTAAACTGACTTTGATGATTTAATACAGACATAATGGCCTTGGTTGGACCAGAATAAAGAGCTGGTCAAAACAAATGCAACGCAGCACAGCGCAGCGCAGCTTAAGACGTTGTAATGTATGGAATATTATTACGCATTATGCATCACGCTTTCGGTGTGACCAGGTCTTAATAAAATGGTATGGTCATGAGATACACTTGCCTTTTCCGCAAGGAACAGATAGCACCCATATAGATAGCAGAATGCAATAAATACCTACGCAAGCAAACACTACGTCTAATATTTATGAAGTAAAAATAAGGAAAATCCCCTGGAGTCGGCACAATTTATATTGTTGTTTTTCGCGAAGTCACTCCTCGGTCCAAGACGACAATTTTATCTTGTTTTCGTTGCCTGAGCCAAATGGCTTCTCCAAATAAGTATTTCGACCAACCTAGCATAGCTCTTTGAAACTAGAAATGACTTATCTAACTTTTCAACTGCCGTTTGTAGTAAGTACTTAAATTCTTTGGAACTAAATTCTATTTTATTAAGTACCTACCGATTATCAACAGCCTATTAATCACCCCACTGCTGGGGCTCAGGCCTACCCTCTCAACGAGGGCGTGCGGGCTATAGTCCACCACTCTAGCCCAGTGCGGGTTGGCGGACTTCACATGCGCCTAAGAATTTCTTCTTCGGCGTATGCAGGTTTCCTCACGATGTTTTCCTTCACCGTTTGAGAGCAGTCAGTACATGTACTTAAGTTTCGAGAAAAAACCCATTGGTACATGGCCCAACCGGGGATCGAACCTCGGACCTTTCGATATGATAGGTCGCGTCTTATCCCCGAGGCCACTGACGCTCTAACTTACCGATTACGAGGCGTAATTCACTTTTACGCCACCGTTCGTGTTTTGAACAATGTACCACAAACTTACAAACTTCTGGTGGCACAAACGATGCATAAACGAGAGGGATTAAGTAGACAATAGAAGTTGGACGTCAGAAAATTAGAAGAATTCAAATAAAACATTCTAGACCCGGTTTAATCCGGAATGAAGCGATTCAACTCCAATGACTCAGTGTGGGTAATCCCAGAAGAATTTCATTAATTTCGTGTGAACATTAAATGTCAGTTTAGTGCGTCGAAAAGAGACGAACAGTCAAGTTTTACTGCCGCAGTTTCCTTTTAATAGTCGGGTTAGTACAATGTAACGGTATTTATTAAGAACTAACGTCCTCTTCCGGCAATTCATGCTGTGAGCGGTGATCCCATGATCGAAGTAACTCATTCATCGAATATTGATCGAAAGTGAGTCTTAATGATTAAGACAACCGCGACAGTTAGATACAACGCTAATTTAATACAATGTAACGGTTTTTACTTAAGAACTAGCGTGCTTTTCCGGCTATTCATTCTGTGAGCAGTCAAATATCCCCCCATGATCGAAGTAACTCGCTCATCGAATGTTGATCGAAAGTGAGTCTTAATGATTAAGACAACCGCGACAGTTAGATACAATGCTAATGCGAGTACCTCATCCAGACCGGGCGGATGAGGGATGCTCTCAGTAGGTATGCTTTTTACTGGTAATAGCAATAGTAAGTAGGTACTAAAGTAAAAAGTACTGAAGTAAAAGTAAGTCGTAAAACAAATCTCCATCGTTTGCGCAGTCAGTTAAGAACTCGTAATAGTTTGCATTCTATATACACTCAGGAGGTACTTACAGCAAATAGAATAGAAAGTGTTTCTCTTTGCAGCGGCGCGAGCGAGGAATTCGGATTAAGACGACGGACTGCTACGTGACCTGGAAGGCCAGCGGATAGGCGGACCTTTTCTGCCAGATTATACTTTTGAACGAGACTTGTGCCAAAGGTCAGTGTACAATGTGACAGTGTAAAAACTTTAAGATAACTTCATTTTTTAAGTATTTACTATCTGAAGCTACATCTATGTGTATCATGTGTGATTATCTAATTCCCACAGTTCAGGTAAAATCTTTTTTTTTAAATAATATTTATTGCCGCAATCTGTCACTCTTCGACATTCAGCTGACAGTTTTAAAATTAGTACAGTTGGCTTGCGCGAAAATTAGTCCAGTGACTAATTCGCCTACTAGCTGACAAGCTCTTGTGGGGCTCTTCTCTTTAGTCTTGTAAAGGTTCTTTGTGTGCGCATCAGGTTCATTGTCAGAGTGTTGGGATGGTTATTAATTCTCTCCTTGTAAGATTTCAAGTAAAATCTTAGTTTGGGATTAAATAAGTTATAGGTATATGAAACCGTATCTATTAAGTGATGAGCGAGCAATAATAAAAGTGATTTATCACCTTACTTACACTTACCTCCAAAGCTTACTCGTCACTTCTTAAACTAAAGTATTTAGCATTTTCAAAATGGGTAAACTGTAACCTCAGAAGATCCAACTCGTTTTTTAAATCAACTCCAAATAACCGCAATTATGGAAAGGTTGTAGAGTAGCGCAACAAATTAGTGCACTACTACTAGTATTATATATATTCTGTGGCACTACTCGTTCATAAAGACTGTTACATTCCTTTGTATAAATATATAAAAAATACTGTCTCTAGAATTTAAAAGTGTTAAAAGTGAATTGTGTGAATGTTTTCAAATAAGACATGGCTTAAAGGTCCTGCAACCAAGCCACAAACTCCAAAAAAAAGTGACAAGAGGTGGAATGACGCCTCCAGCTGCCGGACTACTGTAGCCTTGTGAAGTTGACGCGGCACGCTCGCTCAAGTTAGTTTATTTGTTAAGCTTCAAGCTCGCCTATTGGCTAGAGGTCACATAAGCACCACATTGCAATTCTAAGGTGTCCTTACTTCAAAGGCGTCAATAGTCAATCAGTAACTTGGTCGGATTATGGTCGGAGCACAATGAAATGTATTAACAGAACATAATGTAATTATGTTATTGTATGGTATTTTTTTATATATGGCCTTTTATGTATGGAAGACGTCACGCCATCACCATCAGTTGCGTAGCCGGAGCAAGCGAAGGATTCTATAGTTGAAACACGAGCGTAGCAAAGGATTTAAAGGCACAAGAGCCGAAAATGCAACTTTTGGAATTTTTGTCTGTCTGTCTGTTCGTCCATCACGCTTGTGCCACTGAACGGATTTTGACGAAACTTGGTATGGAGATAGTCTATATCCCCGGCCAACATATAGGCTATAAAACATCTCGAAAACTAGCCAAGAAATAGTGACCAGCAATAAGAATGTCTCATTTGTATGAGCTTGCAGTTCAGAGTAGACAGGCTGGTGTTGAATATGCTACAGATGCACTTAACTAAAGTCCACGCGTACGAAGTCGCGGGCAACAGCTAGTTGGTAATATAATAGTGCTAAGTACTCGTATTATGGTACACAGTCTGAGTCATTTCTCAAGTATCAACTCATATAGTATAACAATATTTGCGGTTTTGTGAGGAAAATCGTTCTACAACTGCACAATACACTGCACAAAACGCTGGCTACTTTTAACTAAACTGCAGTTACTTGAAATTGTTTGCGAATGACGTCATTATTTTAAGACTGGCTTATTTGTATTTTAAATGTAAAATACTGACCGATAGACATTGTTTCGGTGCAATGGAAACATTTCTTTAAGCAACGTTTTTATAAATTTTCACGTTTTTGTTTAATTTTTTTAATTAAAAATCATCTCCGTTAAATGTATAACTAAATTTAATGGTATAAGCCAACGTCAGTTTACAAAATAATATAGTTTATCTTAATTGTTAATTAGTGTATAGTTTTAAATGAAATTTTAATGAAAATTACGTTCATTTAATTTACTCTCCTATACGTTGGTATAAAAATAAATAAAACCGATAAACGAAAGACACACGATTCACAACCATATTTGGTTTCCCATGTTCGCAACCTTTTGAACAACGGCATAGCTCACCGGATGCCATAGATGGCACTCGCCTCACGTACTTGCGGTCGTGGGTTCGAATCTTGGCCGGTACCAATTAGTTTTTTCGAACTTAATTACGGATTATTTATATCACAGGCTTTTAGGTGAAGGAAAACGGTTGTGTGACAAGGGTTTGGCACAACAGATCCCTAGGATCGAAGTGTCGCCACGTATCCCTGGCCGGTTATTAAGGATATAATCTATCACTGTACAAAGTTTCATCAAAATCCGTGCAGCCGTTACAGCATGATTGAGCGTGATGCACATAAAGAGAACCTCCTGTATATGAAGTCGGGTTTGTGTTTCAATATCTCGACCGCGTATCGGAAAGAAATCGATAGTGTCATACCATTTCCAACAAAACAATAGGTAGGTACCTACTATCAAACGGCTTAATGGATTGATGTTTGAAATATTTGTCGGTTGATAAACTGAAAACAAAAGATAATATCATAAACATCATACCAGGCTTACGTAAAGCCATATCGGCCTTTCAACGTCCACTGCTGGACATAGGAATGTCCCAATGAACGCCACCACACGCGGTCCTCCGTTGGTTTGCCCTTTACCTTTTACTATGCTTTTATATTCCGTTGTTCGATATATACCTCATCATCATCATATCATCCTGTAGACGTCCACTGCTGGACAAAGGCCTTCCCCAAGGATCTCCACGACGACCTGCGCTAACCTCATCCAGCCGGGCCCCGCGACCTTCACCAGATCGTCGGTCCACCTTGTGGGAGGCCTACGCTGCGTCTTCCGATACGTGGTCGCCACTCGAGAACCTTTCTGCCCCAACGGCCGTCAGTTCTACGAGCGATGTGTCCAGCCCACTGCCACTTCAGGTTCTCAACTCTCATTCGCTGATCTCCTCAATTCTGATACATACCTACTGCTATATCAATCCATCAAACTAACACTCAAGATTATCACCGTTGTTGGCGAAGCGAAGACGTTCCAAGTTTATGCGTTTACGGAAGAGCCGATAAACTGCTCGTTAGACGGAATGGGTCGGGAAGAAAAACATCTGATGCGTCTGTTGTATTGCTGCTCATTTACATAGGCGGACGGATAATTAGAAACAGGGCAGGATTTTGACACAATCGAGGTCACTTTGAAGCCAAGGTTCTCCGTGAAGGATCGATCGGGGCATGATCTGATGACGGTCATCGAAAGAGTATACGGAGGTGTTTTAGATCGCTATAGATATCCAACTGATCAGATGAGCCGTCACTACTGGACATAGGCCTCCAGATACATAGGTGGACGGATAATTAGAAACAGGGCTTGATTTTCATACAATCGAGATCACTTTGAAGCCATGGCTCTCCGTGAAGGATTGATCGGGGCGTGATCTGATGACGGTCATCGAGAGAGTAGACGGAGGACTTTTAGATTGCTATAGATATCCAAATGAAATGAAATAAAAATTATATATTTACAAGAACATAGTGTATAGTTTAGATCTACGTAACAATTTCATCAGTTCCATATGTCGTACCGTTAATATAAACAGCTAATATTAACAGGCACAACTAAATCTAATATGCTTTCAAATGTCATTCATTATTATTATGTCAATTCTATTAGTGGTATTAATTCATTTTGTTCTGTTCTAAAAATTCTATAACTGAATAAAAACATATGTCCAACAACCACTCTGACAACTTCTTTTTAAATATTATTTTACTTGAGAGATCTTTTAAATTCTTGGGAAGGTTACTATATATTCGTAGATCAGATGAGCCGTCACTACTGGACATAGGCCTCCAGATATGTATTCGTCATTTAAACTTGCCCCAAATAATAATAAGGAATATCACTGAGTTCTTAAAAACTACACGCGGCTGAATGGACGGGAGGCGGTGAGACCTACGGGAACGGATACAAGTTAATGAAAATCTTCATCATCTGCCTGTACTAGTCCACTGCTGGCCATAGGCCTCCCCAAAGGCTCGCCACTGAACTCGGTTCTCCGCATCCAGTCTCTGCCAGCCGCCTTATGCCGATCGCCGCTCCATCTAGCCGAAAGGTGATTTACACTACGCTTGCCAATCGTGGTCTCCACTCGAGAACTCGTGAAAATGACATGATTGACTGGCCTGTTGGCGTGGTGGTAGTAACCCTGCCTACTGCGCCAAAGGTCGTGGGACCAACATTTGTGTGATGAGCATAACTGTTGGTTTTCGGATTCTGGGTGTTTGTATGTAATTTAAGTATTTATTTAAAAGTATTTAAGTATATTTATCAGTTGTCGAGTCCCATGTACAAGCTTCGGCTTAGTTGGGACTAAACAGCCGTGTGTAAATATGTCCAAACATTATTATTATTCACTCATCAATTAGATTCTTAAGTATAAATTTTTATACTTAAGAATTCCTACTTTTATACTATTCAAATAGTCCAAGGAGTGTTACCTCTTCGTCTACCGCTATTAGTTCCACAGCTGTCTGCTGCTTGCCGTGGGGCTCTGCGCTCTGCCTCGACGGCCGCCCGTCGCCTTGGTCCAATACTGAAACAATGCAAAGTACCAACATAACGTATACCGTCGCAATAATTCTTGTACAGTCGACCGCAAGTCAGTGGAAACGTTCGACCTTGAGCTGGCCTTTTGTTTCACTGACGTGCGGTCGATCGTACAGCCAAGCTCATATCAAGCGATACACTTATGTGGCAATGTCAACTTTATTGTGTCGCGGAAAGACCACTGTTCTATTTTTGTTAGAATTGTTAGAATGTATTTTGCGGCAACGGGGGAGGACAGACGGACGGGGGCGGGGCGTTAAAACACCAAGACGTAACAAATGAGCCTTGAACAATTTTAGCGGTATTAATTAGCACTCAAAATTCCTAAGATTGTTAATTTATTGCAGGCGACTAAATGAGCATCATGTATAGTAAACAACGATTATGTTTGCACCAAACACGCGTTACTCATCCGTAGGTATATACGTGCTCCGCGGCGCAACGAAACGCAAACACGACGCAAACGTGGATTCTGAGCAACAACCAAACGTGACTTGGTAAAAAAACTGCCTTTTATGCAATGCGTTCGCGGAAATAATGTAAGCGTTTTCTAAGGTCATCCTTTAAAGCGTATCCCAGACACACGCGGCCTGCGGTGGCGGCCTACCGCAGGCCGCAGCCTCAATATGCAAACGCAGGCCGCGTGTGTCAGAAGTCTCACATACAATGCATACGGAATACAGGCCGCCACCACAGGCCGCAGCTTCAATATGCAAACGCAGGCAGCGCGTGTCTGAAGTCTCACATACATTGCATAGGGAATACAACAGGCCGCCACCGCAGGCCGCGTGTGTCTGTGATCCCCTTTACACTGACGAAATGTGCTGTAATTCTTAGATAAAACCAAAGGTGAAAGATACGGTACTCTCTTATATTGCATAAACGACAGTTATAGGCTCGGTGCACAATTACACGCACACAGGCTCACACAGCTGAAATCAAGTTGCATAATATAAACAGTTAAATAATTACTACTCAACTCTTTGACTCTCAGTCTACTACATGTAGTAGGAAGACACCTAGCTAGTTATTCCGTCGGGTAATATGTCATATTATCCTGTCATACATTGTCCTAGACCTAGTAAAATGACAGTTTTTTTGAGTGACTATATCAGGGTGTCCGAGTTTCAAAGGTCTGAATTTCGCGAGCCAAAGGGTTAAACAAATTGCAAAAAATTTTTTTATGCATAATACGAACTTTCAATGAACCTTTGTAATTTTTTTTACAATGTCGGCACACCGCACGTCATCTATTGATCTGATCGTGTGATCGACGCATCATGGTGACATTAAAATTCATTGCGGACGCGACGCCCGGACGGTATCTATGTATACCTAACAGCCTATATGTGGACTATAGATAGCGCATACACTGGCCAGAGAGCGTATAGGGTTGTGACTTTCGTTTGATTTGAAAATTCTGTTACAAATAAATATAAATAGCCCTTTATTCAGACCTTTACAATATGCTGACTCACAATATATTTTTGACAATGTCAGAAATTTATTTTGTTATCTGTGTGTCCTCTGACAAATGCATCTGACTTCTTCCCCGCCTCTCCTGTCTCTTGCCAATCTCGTCCAGGTTTCTCCCGCTACTTTTACGAGGTCATCATCCCATCTAATAACTGTCTCTTCTGTTTATTTGCTTTTGGGCAAAGAAGAAAGAAGGCCTCCCACAAGGTGGACCGACGATCTGGTGAAGGTCGCGGGACCCAGCTGGATGAGGTTAATGCGGGACCGGTCATCGTGGAGATCCTTGGGGGAGGCCTTTGTCCAGCAGTGGACGTCTACAGGCTGATATGATGATGAAAGAAGAAATAATAGTACCAAGTCTTCGGTAACAAAGTGTCACCTTTTTACTCCATTTACCAATTAACCGTTACTTAGGAACATTATTATGGCTAGCATGTCCAGAAAGGTTGGCGAGACCACGACCGCGACCACATGCACCCCCGGCACTCAATAGCGAACTGAATTATTATTTACCAACTTTTTAATCTATAACAGAAAAGACGGCTACATACGGTATTACGGTTTAAAAAACAAGGACTACGTAACCGGTCTGCTTACGGAGCCAAATAGAGAACACTCAAACCAAAAACAAAAATTAATATGTAAACGCAAAAAATTTTGCACATTTTTAAAGCCGGAAAAGTCGATCAAAATCTACTCTTCTCAAATTGTTGTTTTTGTAGGTGGGAACCTTAGCTAATAGTATTGCAGCCAGCGGAACAAGATACCAAAAGGGCGCATATTTATGTAAATATAATATAATAATAATAAATTCTTTTATTTAAGGCCACACAATGCCCAATATTGTTAGTAACGTCTATCTACTTAATGCTATGTTAGTAACAAGTGACATGACAAACAAATGATAGAATTGACAGGATACAGGCTCACCGCTTTGCACACTTAATGTGCAAATCAATGAACCTGCCAAGCAGGGCGGAATCCAGTCTCTCGGCTGTCATCTTCAGGATTCTATTGGAGCTCCCCCGCACTCTCCGCACAATTGAGGCTGACATTTTACGCATAATTGCGTAAAAGTCGTCCACTCAATTGTCATGTCATGTAAAGTAATACGTATATGTATTTGAAAAAAAAAACAAAAGTAAAAAAAACATGAGTAATATTTTCTCTATTAATAGGTAGATGGAATGTCCTAAAATTATAATTGTACTCGAATTTCTAGCTGCAGAAAGAGAAAAGATTTGTGTTGCTGATTCTTGTTTTAACTTAAGGCTTGGCTGCATGTCTCTGTTCCCTTGCCTTTAATAAAAAAAATGTACTACTGAATTACTGTAATTTTTTACCAATATACGAATTTAAATTAAACGGTTGTCATGGTAAACATTTTTATTTGTTATTATTAGATTAACAGCACATTTTATTTCGTAGAAGGACTGTAAAAATATAGAAATACATATTTTGTCTTATAACTATTTTGAAGAATAGCGGCTTGTTCAGCTGGCTACGGTACTATTGTGGAAACCCCCAAGGTAATAACGTGTAGGAGGAACACAATTCGTAAAAACTCTTCTTGTTACGGGTTTCTCCCAAATACCTAAGTCCGGATATAAATATATAGACAATCTGGCTGGCTTAAAATAGACTATAAAGAGCTATAAAGAGTAAATAGCCCGTATCCTTCTGCCTTCTACATCAAAACAGCATTTCAATATGATATGAGAGTATATAGAATACTAGCTGCTTCCCGCGTCTTCGCCCGCGTTGTATAAGTTATTTCTCCGTTTTTCTTTTTGCTGTGCCCGTGCGTGATATGTTAAATAGCCTAGCTATACCCTTCCTCGAGAATTGGGCTACCAAATGCAAAAAGAAATTTTCAAATCCGACTGGTAGTTCTCAGGTTAGCGCGTACAAACAATAAAAAACTATTCAGGTTTATTGTAAAGATGGGAATAGAATAATATTGAAAATAGTTCCGGAGATTACCTCGAGCGAACTCACTTCACCTCTTTATCGCCTAGTCTAGACTCCGTGGGACGGGGCGCAGTCGTGGTTTTCTCATAATGATGTCTCATCGTATCTAAACAAAGTCTCAAATGCACCGGCGACGGCCAAACATATCCGTCTAACACAATGACAAAAGAAACTCCTTACTGCGTAAGGAGGACCGGGGATATGTACAAAAAAGCGTGGTCTACTTTTGTATTGGGAAAACATAAAATGGCCGACAATTGGCCTGGCACTACACTGTTTTATTGAACACTTTGACATGTTTCTTTATTGGTCCATATCGCAATTAAAGTCCAGTAAATCTCACGTTTCCCACAAAATTACATGAAAACACATGTATTTCACTGTAAACAGCATCAAACACAATATGGCGAATCGGCCACGCTCAACAGATAAAAAATGTGTTCAAAATGAAAATGCTAGAAACTTTTATAAATACTATATTGATAGCAATTACATTAAATAATTACGGAGCACACTGTGCCCGCACGCAGATCCAAGATGGAAGAGGAGTGTTGCCATGCTATTCCTAAGCATTTGTCCATTTTATATTTTACCTACATTTTTACATTATTTTATGTTCTTGTATTGAACAAAATGTATGTAGAATAGGGCATCTCCTTATAGTTTCTTTCCTCGTAGGTCCAACAACACTTGGCGACGAAAACACTAGAAATAGAACAGTTTTGACAGCTCCCAACTGCCAAAATGGTTTACATGTGCGAAATGTCAAACAGTTTTACGCCGAGCATCGAGGAATTGTTCTGGCATTTGAATGATTTATGTCGATGACAAAATTATTTGGAGTACGAGTACGAATGTTTGTAGACATTTCAAAACGGTATTTCAAATTACTACTAAAACCTACGCATTCGTATTTATAGGCAAACCACATAACTCGCGGGACGCCCGCGGGGCAAGAGGTAGGTGGGCGCGGGTATCGATACATACGTAATTACTTGTTCCGAGATAAATCCAGAGATATATTACTCGAATGCAAAAGAAGATAATGAACTTTGTCATTTCATTTCATACTAGCAGAGCCCCGCGACCTCATTCGCTTTAAAAAGAAGGCTACACATGACATATTATTGAGCTGTGCATGTAATACTTCAAATCAACCAACCAATCAACCAAACCAACCAACCAACCAAACCTGCAAACAAACTCGCAAAAAAACCCCAAAAAAAAACCCGCAAACAAACCGGCAAACAAACAAACAATTACGAACACAATAAAAAATAAACTGAGATTCAGCACCCCCGAGAACCTAGAAAATGGTATAACATCGATGCGTTGCCCGTGATAGTACCACCAGATCAAATGGCATCGAATCTTCTTGTGTTATACTCTTTGCTAAATAATAAAGTCTTCTACTTTTTACATGAAATCTTTTTCTTCATATGGAAAGTCAGTTGCCGATTTGCGTGCATTTTGGTTGCCATGGAGATATTTCTTGTTGAAAGAAAGAATAAACGTTGTATATTAACTGTTTGGCTTGCTTGTTAATTTTCTTAGAAAATATTTTGGACCGTCCATCTTCAGCGTTCATCTTGGGAAATATCTCTGGAAAATTAATCTCGTGTAGATTTTGTTCCGAGCGTCCGTAATCAAAAAGCCGACTGCACGCCGCGGGAGCCGCTAGCGTACTGAGGAACGTCACTTGTGCTCCCTGCCGCGCGCGCGCGCCTTCACCTCCGAAACGCCTGAGAGTTCCTCCGCCTCCACCTACTTCTTGCCCCGCGGGCGTCCCGCGAGTTAAATGGTTTGCCTATAGTTCAAAGTACTGAAATAATAATGTTGTATATTATATTGTATACTGTCATGTGATGTATTTGCGAAATAAATAAATCTAAATACATTTAGGATTAAGCAGTATCTAGAATAATAAATAGTATTAGAATATCCGGGACAGAATAGTATAGTCGGAAACAAAAATGTATACACACAGTGTTAATAAAAGTGTGTTTTCCTCTTTGATGTATTATGTAATATAATAAAGTATCATACAGCCCTCCGTATGAGAAGAATATTCTAGTAAAATGTTTTTGTGGGATGAACGACACAAAAGCAAAACGGTCTATCTCGAAAACAATGAGACTTTTACTAAACATGAAATTGCATTTTCCTAATGTCCAGCCAGACAGGTTAGCTTATACGATTTACGATAATAATGTCCAATCTGAAAAATGTCCAACCGTTGAAAAACGTCCAATCTGAAAAATGTCCAATCTTAAAAATGTCCAATCTGAAAAACGTCCAATCTGAAAAAGGTCCAATCTGAAAAACGTCCAACGCGAAAAATGTCCAACCTGAAAAATATCCAACCTGAAAAATGTCCAATCTGGAACATTTTACACTACAGAACCTTAAAAACCGCTATTTAATTTATTTTTCAGATTGGACATTTTTCAGGTTGGACATTTTTCAGGTTGGACGTTTTTCAGATTAGATATTTTTCAGATTGGACGTTTTTCAGATTGGACATTATTCAGTTTGGACATTTTTCAGATTGGACATTATTACAGTAAACCGCTTATACATATGCCTTATATCATAGCTAGAGTTTTATTAAAATAGCCATTTATTAAGTAGACGCGTTCTCGAGTGGAGACCACGACTGGGCAAGCGTATAGTGTTGGACGCGCCCCGGCGAGATGGAGCGACGACCTGCGTTAGGCGACTGCCAGCTGCGGCGGCGGCTGACTGGATGCGGAGAACCGAGGATCGGGGTCAGTGGCGCGCCTTAGGGAGGCCTATGTCCACTAGTGGCCTAGCAAAGGCTGATGATGATGATGAGCCATTTATTCAGGCACTATATACCCACCCACCTATTTCTTTTCATCAAATTTGTTACATTAATTTTATCAATTTTGTTATTATATAAAGTTTAAATTTGTTATTTGTTCTCCCAAATAAATAATTGCATTAGAACATTTTTTTCATTACACAATGATTTACAAGTCTATCTCGAACACAGGAAAATGTATTTTTAATCTAATTTCATACTAAATTGTGAGGAACACGTAATTTACTTTGTATGCCGAATTTCTAGAGCAGAAATTGTTAAATTCGTTAGCGTACAAATATTATAATATAAGAGAAGATGTATAGTAGGTACTAGGTCGACTTGAATTAATTCAGAGTTGTAATATTGTGCCTACGTTTTAAAACACATAATATAGGTAGCTAAAATTGTTTTTGTTATGCAGTTGCTGCATTTATCAATTTTGTTTGATGATCTTTACTTTATACATAAACTCTATTTATTGTTTTTTTTTCTACGGGTAGTCTTAAACTTTTAGTTATTTTAAGTATATTAAATATATACTTAAAATATATAAGAAATAATATATTAAATAAGACAGGGCTGTATGGACGAAGCTTCCCTTGCCCGTCCTCAATAGAGGACAAATCAACAACAACAAAAAAATTGACACAAAGGTTTATGTTTACGTCACTTTGACAGTGACGTTTCTCTGTTTACATCGGGAATCACTTGTTACTAAATCGAGTGTTGTGTCTATTTAATAATTAATAACTCATGTACGGCCGACTGCACATCAGTGGAAAAACAACCAGTATAAACTGGTCTCTCATAATATTGAAACTCCCTCATAGGTTAGGCCAGCTCAAGGTCAGTCTTTCCATTACGTGCGGTCGACTGTACAATCTCGTCACCTCCATTATTGAGAATACGCGAGCGCGTGTGACATCATTTGACGACTACTAGTTTACATGCATGCTTGACTACACATCTGACGTGTCCAACTCTTCCCACAGCTGGGCGTAATCATCAAGGTTAAATAGGATTTTTTTACGGTGTGACACAGAAAATCGGCGTTCATTATCTGATGGCAAAATTAGCTGTTATCATCATATCAGCCAGTTGTAACGTTGCGCCTAAGGCCGCCGTTACAATCTAAAAATAATAACAATAAAAATAAACCTATTCAAAACTAAAATAAAACAACTATATGTACATTTAATAATTAATTAAACTATTAACTTATTATCGACATTTACACCCTAAATAAAATTAATAACACACTAAACTAAACAGTAAATATACTACGGAACCATATCTTATTAATTAAATGCGGAAGGTTCTCTAGCTGCCTACGGCTTACGGATCGCCAATCGGGCGGACATCTTTTATTTCTACCGAACGCGCTTCACTACGAATTTTGCACTGCGTGCGACTGGCCGTTTTTGTGTCTAATTAATTAAAATTAAAGAATAAACACTCCCGTAAAAAGGAATTAGGTAGTAATGTAACAAATAAAATTACTATTTGTTCACGAAGACGCAGCCGGCCCCCGAGTTGACCACGGCTGCTCAGCATCTTCAAGAGTTGTCAAATAGGAACTGCCTACTTATGCAGATTAGATCGTCTCCACTCGTATCAGTTTACGTAACCCGAGATATAATTCTATCATGGACTAGCTTATGCTCCGCGACTTCGTTCGCATTAAAAAGTATCGTATAAGTTACTAACTGTTGCCCGCGGCATGTAAATTTGATCTGTAAATTTTTGTACCCATACAAACCATATCATATTATCCCTTTTCACCCCTTTAGGGTTGAAATATGAAATAACGTATTCCAATAGTTTTTTATATATATTATAGACAGAAGATAGATGACGTTTACCAAAGCATTTACGAAAATAACACAATGGAAGTCATAAAAATATGCATATAAGCATACAAATTATACAAATCTTGTAATTTATCTTCAGGAAACCTATTTCTTTAGATGAATTATGTTTAAGTGGATACAGCGGGTGCTCACAGAGGGACACGCGAAGAGCACTCGCGTCCCGCGGCGAGAGAATGGTGAGACTGAGCGAAGCGAAAGAGGTGTGTCAGGACCGCGATACTTGGCGCTCCGTTCTTACTGCCTATTCCGTCACGGACATAGCGTTAAGATATGGTATAAACTAAGAACAAGGATCCCATAGAACAGACGCTAAAATAATAATAATAATCAGAGAGGGACACACTTATTACAAAAGTGGTGGTAAGAGTAAGCTAGACAGATATAATATCTTCTAAGTATGCGAATTTTTTCAAGCAAGCCATAACTGTCAACAAACAACAACCCGACTATAATAGATAAGTGATTGTTCAGTTTGACCCCGCCATATAAGAAGCGTCTTCTCAAATTATTGGGGTAAAAGACTATTGCTATTTCATGCTATACGCTGAGTGCGGTTCTATGGGATACTAGTTCTATGGGTATAAATGTCTACCATCGGCAGCGTAGAACGTCAAATGACATTGCTAAGTGACTGATGTCAAAAGATAGCCGGAAGCTTCTGCACGAGGAAATCGAAAGACCGGGCAATGGAATAGAATTTACGACGGCTGTCCAATCCGGGTTCTATATTGGAACTTTGGTCGATGTGTTGGTTACACATACATTACGATGTAATGGCAATCGATTATTGATTTAACCTTTACCGCTTTGGTGTTAAGGACACCTTCACACTAATTTACTTAAGTTTCTATTTTTTAATCAAATGTCAAGGCAGACGACAGATCATGACTTCTCACTATTGACATACAGACAGATGAGTATTTTTAGAGACAAATTCAGACCAAGGGCGTTGAGCTTAAATGCCATCGCAGTATTATATTAGATATTCTATGACTAAACTGACCGAATGAACAAACGGCTGAACATATTTTGATGATACCTGGTAATCATCATCATCGATCCGCACTAGCCCACTGCTGGACACAGCCCTCCCCGAAGATCAGCCACCAGTCACTTCTAGCCGCTTTACGCAGATCGTCGCTCCCTTTAGTCGGGGGGCGTCCCACACTAGGTATGCTTGAAACTTGGTAATAGTATTATAGCTATACTTAATTAAAATAAATAACATATTTCATTTTTTAAAGGTAAAATAAGATTTGGGAAAATTGATAAACATCAGTCAATACGATCCATAAGCTAGTTTATCCCGTTAGGAACTATTATTTAATCTGTGGTTTAACATCAGATATCAAAATCTAGAACAATAGAGATCCTTGACACCTAGACATACAATAGCGCGTTACCAATTCCCCGCTCACGCAAAACAGTATATACATAATACCGAAAATATCGAACAAAGCCGACATTGTGTCGAATTTTAAAAATAGCCATTGGTCGCTTTCGGCCGTTATTTTTGGATTGATATTGAATAACTGTTGTCACGGTACGTATCAATACGTAACGAATGGCACACTTCGCATTTCACTTCTGCCACGCTTTGCTTGACGTTTTGGCGGGCCTGTGTCACTCCACAGTTTATGCTTTAATCTATAGTCTATTTCTTTAAACGGTGCACTATGGCACAGAATATATATATATATATATATATAATAGGACTATGGATATAAAATTGACATACAGTCGGTAAAAACCTAAACTAAAATAATATTGTTATTGTAAACTTTTATACAGCAATAAAGGCTTATTTTATTTTATGGGAATCATCATAAAGGTTGTTCATTCATACCACTTAGTTTTACGAAATATTTAACTTCTTGAAAAAGTATTTAATTTATTATTAGGTATATTATGGATTTACTTTTATTAGTATGTGCATCTGTGACAACGCATTTATGATTAAAATTAATTAAATTTTAAGTATCTAGTTCAATGTTTTAACATGTCTACCAATACCCTTAGTGCAATTTGACAAATAAATTAATGACAGTGTCATATTGCACCGTTTAAAAAAATACTATAAGCGCAAGAAGGCCAAAGGCATTGCACTACTAAAATAGAAAGATAATGTACAGACTCTTATCTTTTAAAGGCCGGAGAACACCGGAAGTGAGCGCTTCGCGTTGCAGCTTAGTTGAATCAAATGTATGGAAGACCGTTGCATTCTCTGCCAGCAGACTTGCTATGTATGAGCGCAAGCGCATCCGGTGTGCTCAGACCTTACGTCGTGACGTCAGCAGGTAGAGGTAAGGTCGTAGAAACGCAGACGGACGTAGCAGTAGTCATTTACGAACGTCACGACTTATTGAGTCTGCTCCAATAAGGCTATCTAGATAGATAATCCAATAGGATATTCTTGTCCTCACAAAAAAGTGACAATCGAGAACAAATCCGCGGACAGTTAATCTCTGGATTAAATGACTATACTGTTACGTCCGCCTGCGTTTGCAGCATCTTACCTCTACCTGCTGAAGTCACGACATTGAGTCTGCTCCAATAAGGCTCTCTAGATAGATAATCCAATAAGATTGCTTGTCATTACAAAAAGGTGACAATCGAGAATATAGCCGCGGACAGTTAATATCTGGATTAAATGACTCTACTGTTACGTCCGTCTGCGTTTGCAGCATCTTACCTCTACCTGCTGAAGTCACGGCTTATTGAGTCTGCTCCAATAATAATGCTTTCTAGCTACAGATATATCTCCAACAGGATATTCTTGTCCCGCGGATAGTACAAAGCATCGGCCCAACTGCATTCTAGATCTAGCTCAACAAGCGAGTTGATGTAAATTACTGCGGAATTCGGTTATAACGACCTTCAAGAGAGCGTGCGAATCGGAGAATTACAGTTTTTATTATCTAACAGCACTTAGTTTTACAGTTATGTTAAACTTGTAATTGACATTTGTGTATCTTATTGCTGTGCTGCGTTTATGACTTTGTTTCCTTTTGCTCAGCTCCTAAGGGTCGTGGAGTGATGTTAATTAGCCTATAACCCTTCCTCAGGAATTGAGCTATCAAATGCAAAGAGTTTTTCAAATCCGACTGGTAGTTTCAGACATTACCGCGTTCAAACAAACAAAACAAACTTATCTGCATTATTATATTAGTATAGATAGATGGACACATTCTCAAATGTACACTATGATTTATTTATTTACAACACAGGCAAAAACTAAAACTCCGTTTGAAACGTGACGTTTACCCGAAAGTACCGTAGGTATTTAATAGAAAATATATGTAGGTAAGTTCAATATAAAAAATTCTACTTGAAACTGACACGGTTATTAAAATCATATTTTAATTGTAAAAAGTTGTAGTAAGACTATGATAAATAAACATCTAGACCTAGAAACATGAAATTGAGGTAGCTTTTAATAAATGTATTCATTCATTTCTTTCTTCATGACATTTCATGATAGCCAACTTTAATCTTTTACAAATTCCCTCGAAAAATCCAAAGACGAAAAGCATTCCGCCATGCGATAGCTCTGAGCAGATATCTAAAATTTTCTAAATCATAATAAATAATAATATTTATACAGCTGCCCTATCTGCTATCTATATCATAAATTCATAATCCAATACTAACATTATAAACGCGAAGCTTGTAAGGATGTTTGGATGTTTGTTACTCTTTCGCGCAAAAACTACTGAACAGATTGTGATAAAACTTTACAGCATTATAGATTGTACGTGAGAATAACACATAGGCTATAGATACCTCGGGAAAAACTACGCGGGTGAAACCGCGGGAAACAGCTAGTGTATCATAACAACAGCTATTCCGATAGTAACGAACCCTGGAGCCCCACTTCCTGCGCCTACGCATTGCTGCTGATGTGAACATAACGCATTCGATATTCCATTGCCCATGGATTGTTAAAGTTGACAATTCAATTCAATACACCTTATTGTACATTTAAAAATTACAGACCAAAATACCCTTTTTTTGGTTTGTAATTTTTAAATGTGCAATAAAGTGTATTGTGTAAAATAAAGTGTATTGAATTGAATTTTAGGTGATCTTATCGCTAAGAGCGATTTCTTCCAGACAACCTTTGTAGAGAATTCAGAGCAAATTAGAAGGTAGGTTGTGCAGTTAGCATATTTTAAAAATCTACATACACTAAAATACATAGGTATACAAAAAATTAATACATACACACATACATACATACACATACTTACAACAATTTTAAGTACTAGATAAAATAAATGTGTCTACTTCACGCTACTAATATTACAAACAGGTGTTGATCAAAACATTATTGTCTTGACCCGAAAACTTTTTCATCCATACAGTTAATGAAGAACGTGGAAATATAATATTGACACAAACGGCAACAAAGACGTTTCACATAAAAGCTTTTTTTTTTCATCATCGACCTGCACTAGTCCACAGCTGGATATAGGCCTTACCCAAGACGCGCCATAGAACCCGATCTCCGCTTCCAGTCACGCCAGCCGTCTATTTGTAATCGATTACTCAAAAATTACGAGCTAAAATTAAGAGCGTCAGTGGCCTCGGGGATAAGACGCGACCTATGATATCGAAAGGTCCGAGTTTCGATCCCCGGTTGGGCCATGTACCAATGGGTTTTTCTCGAAACTTAAGTACATGTACTGACTGCTCTCAAACGGTGAAGAAGAAATTCTTAGGCGCATGTGAAGTCCACCAACCCGCACTGGGCTAGCGTGGTGGACTATAGCCCGCACGCCCTCGTTGAGAGGGTAGGCCTGAGCCCCAGCAGTGGGGAGATTAATAGGCTGTTGATGATGATGATGATGACTCAATAATTACAGTTTCCTTCTAACAAAAGAGATATTTCTAAAAAACCTTACAGTCCAACCGAACGCTGTAGATACTTCCAACATTTATATTGCGTCAACGAAATCCAATTATGCATAAATATTGGTATAATTTATTATAATGCACAATATAGGTGCGGAATTCATTAATTCAATTACAATTTTCCTTGCAAAACAAGCCATAAAATCCAAAATGGGTTCTCAGAAACCGGTCCCATTTGTTACGATGAATTACCTATTGGATAAATAAATATTACGTTAAGCTAAACGAGTTCTCAAACTAGTTCTTGCCTAATTTTGTATGTTTACATTTCAGGCCGTACGTCGTTGGTGTTGGCTTCGGTTAGAGAACTATGAAGATGGCTATGCTTGGGGTTTCTTTAGAGGAATGATCCGAAATGAGGAGATCCGCCGGTGAATTAAGATTACCGACATAGCTTTGGCAGTGGGCAGGTCACATATCTCGCAGAATTGACGACGGGACAGACGTGTCTGGCGTGAAGACCGCCGACCGGTACGCGCAGCTTGGAACGCCTCATCAGGTGAACCGACGACCTTTCTACGACGGTCCTTTCTTACTTTCTTTCACCTTCTTTAGCGGGTGGCCGGAAAAAGACAGACTTCAAAGTATCTTTGTCGCTGTGCGGCGATCAGAAGCTTTATTTTTGAATCGCTCTCCGCGCTTCGAGCGGTCGATTCTACTGATTTTTGTATCGGATGTCTAGGGAAAATCAGTAGAATCTATCGCTCAAAGCGAGTAGAGCGATTCAAAAATAGAGCTCCAGGGCATAGTGTAAGAAATAACACTATTATTTACACTATGACCATAGTGTAAATAATAGTGTTATTTCTTATACAACAACAAAAGGGACAACTAGGAATAATCAGGCCTACCGCCAGACCTAGCGTATCAATGTTGGAAAATAACATGTAAATAAACATGACGCGAACGCACAACTACACTACAACTTCTATTAACCGTTTATTATTTTGGTAGGTACTTAATGTACAGTTATAATTAATGTGATCCGAGTAATTTGCATGACTTTGACGGCAAGGTCCGTGAAGCCTTGCCGCTTATTGATCACATTCATATGCCGTACACCTAACAGCATGTTAGGTTATGTTAGCTATTAATTAAATACTTTAATTATAAATTGCGAAAGTTGATTTGACTGTCTTTCCATGCGTCTGTCTGTTTGTTACGTTTTCATGAACAATTTTTTGATTTCATTATCGAACGGGACCTTTTGAGAAAGGTAACTGTTGAGAGCGGGACATTTTGAGATCGGTACCTTTTGAGTACGGGACATTTTGAGAACAGGACTTTTCTCTAATGGGACATTTCGCGAACAGGTTATGTTTTAACATTTTGCGAAAGGGACGTTACCGTCCGGATCGCTATTTGCATTCACACGCCCAACTCTATACTCAAAAAATTCGCCTACAGTCCTGGTACTGATGAAATAGAAAAAATAAACGTTGATATTTGTTTTATACACATCCTGTACGACTGGTTTTAAATATGTTGTGGGCACATTAATATTCTGGACGTGAGGTGTTTCCTCGTGAGGGCTGCAATGTATTTTGATCGAGTACAAAGTCTCGAAACAATAAAATCGCCGCAGAGTGCATTTGATCCAGAGCCAACACTCCCATTGCGAAGTCAACGCTTGTCTCTTAGTTAAATTACAAATGTAGACAAACCATTCTGAATAAACGGGATTTGGCACAGAGTAAACTAAAAGATTAGATTAATTTATATATATCACTATTACATAATTAAATTCATTAAACAGGTATTCTTATCCTTAGACGGGGGTGGCAGTCCCTGCACCGACTCCACGAAGACGGGAGTTTTGTGCAATTCCCCCCAGGCCGTCAGTCCAGCCATCCCAGCTCCTTGAAGTAGTGGAGTAGGGCTTCTGGCCGACGGCAGCACTGTTGCAGGTTGCTCGTTGCCGAGAGGTCGGGATCTATTGCCAGGTCCGTTTCGGATCTGAATTCCTGTGTTGCGGGACAGTGTAGCACTGCATGCTCCACCGTCTCGCTCTCCTGCAGACAGCCCCTACAAAGGGCGCTGTCTGTGATGCCCAAATTGCCCAATTGAGTCTGTGGTCGCTTCTATTGCGTTTCATTAAAAAATTTGTGAGTTTACCATCGCTGTGATGCATGGATCCTGTCCACTCGGGTTTCCCACAATTTTTCGTGTTCCATGTCTGCATTACACAGGTAATTATTATTGTTAAAAAGATCGTTGGTCTCTGAAAATAATGGTTGTGCGTACCGAAACCTCAATTTGTCTAGTAGTCTTAACAGATAGACAAAAAAGCTTTGAATACCGTTTAACTAGCCAGATGTAGTAGTAGGCTCCTAGTTTCAGTGTATCTGCATTTTCATCGAGTTATAAGCGGACATACATTGAACTGTAGGAAATCCTGCAATCGGCAATAAGGCCAGTAGGTAATACATGTGTAAACGTTTGTTTAGCACAATAGCTTTGCAATCAGTTCTGTGCCATTAATTTGTTCCGTGTCATCGAATCGCACCGCAATACAAACACGGCATTTTAGAGGCTCCAATAACTTGCAGGCTCGCAATGCAAACTAGTGAAGCCGGGCCGAAATATCGATAGTTTGGTTGAGAAATTAATGACCCACCCAACGATGATCTTGGTGCAATTAAAAAACGACGTTCGCGGAGTCAGTGAACGTCAATTCGTTCCCAGGAGATCCATTGGTCAGATCCATGATGGATCTAGTGAATTTTATTTCTCATTAGATTCACTATTTGGCGAGTTTTAGTATGGATAGTAATCTACACAATAGTAAAACGCCGTTAGCAATAGTATTGCTCGTTTTAAGCTATGGATTGCCACGTGTCACTAGAACCGATAGTACGATCGATGTTGTGACTTGTTTTCGAGCTCACGATTGTATCGATAGAAATCGACTGTCGATAGACTATATCTATTCGCTCAACACATCACTAGGTCCGGTTGATTTTAGAACTAAGTAATAGCTAGGTATTGAAAAAGGTTGCGTTTCTACTAGGTAATTAACTACAGAACTTCAAACAGTGCACAAAATCGTAGATTATTGCCGTGGCGTGTTGCAGTTTTGAGTGATAAACCTATGCGTTTGCTGTGAAGTATCTTTTCATATTACGTATAACCTCACAGTATAATACTCGATATTTCCCGGAAACCATCGATGCTAAAACTATCGATATCTGGACAACACTTAAATTAATGCAAACAGGACATATTCGACGACTCCAATTTGCGGGCTGGCAATGCAATTGGAAACGATACAGGACACCTGAGTAAACACAAGGTGTGCTGGCGTGGCTTGTTTGTGGCCGTATTGAATTCATATTACATCTATAGGAACGCCAGGCGGGGCATTGCGCAGTAGCGCGAGAAATAGAACTCTATCAATGATAATAAGTCTACCTATTTCCAATAGTGGACGTTTTCGCATGATTTATGTAGTTAGCAATCGATTTATGTCACAATTCACTGCTACACACTCATCACATGTTGAAGAAATCAAGCCAAATGCAACAAATTTTACAAAAAAAAACAAGATAGGTCCGAGTTCGATCCTCGGTCGTGACATGTATGAATGGGTTCTCTTAAGCGCGAGCGGTGCGGAAGCGTGGCGGTGGCGTAGCGGGGGCGTTAAACGCCACCGCCATGCTTCCGCATCGCTCTGTCTGTATCGCGCTTTAGAGTATACGCTTATGTATCATCATCAACAGCCTATTAATGTCCCCACTGCTGGGGCTCAGGCTTACCCTCTCAACGAGGGCGTACGGGCTATAGTCCACCACGCTAGCCCAGTGCGGGTTGGTGGACTTAACATGCGCCTAAGAATTTCTTCTTCGGTGTATGCAGGTTTCCTCACGATGTTTTCCTTCACCGTTTGAGAGCAGTCAGTAAATGTACTTAAATTTCGAGAAAAAACCCATTGGTAGATGGCCCATGGTTTTTTCTCGAAACTGGGATCGAACCCCGGACCTTTCGATATGATAGGCCGCGTCTTATCCCCTACGCCACTGACGCTTAAGTATGCTCTAAGGTTTTTCTCGAAACTTAAGTAGCTCCAACGGTGAAGGAAAACATCGCGAGGAAACCAGCATACGCCGAATTCTCAAGCGCATGTGAAGTCCACCAACCCGCACTGTGCTAGCGTGGTGGACTATTAGCCTTAACGCCCTCGTCGAGGTTTTAGGACCAGTATTGTGAGTCTAACATCATATTTCTGAGTTGGCCTAGCTATCGTGAGTAGAATTACCATGTGAGTACAGACCAAAAACCTAGTTATTAATGTTATCATTCCATGGGCCATGTACCAATGGGTTTTTTCTCAAAACTTAAGTACATGTACTGACTGCTCTCAAACGGTGAAGGAAAACATCGTGAGGAAACCTGCATACGCCGAAGAAGAAATTCTTAGGCGCATGTGAAGTCCACTAACCCGCACTGGGCTAGCGTGGTGGACTATAGCCCGCACGCCCTCGTTGAGAGGGTAGGCCTGAGCCCCTGCAGTGGGGAGATTAATAGGCTGTTGATGATGATGGTGTCTTATTAAGTAGGTAGGAGAGGACGGTGAGACCATGAAACACCTGCTGTGCGATTGCAAATCGATTAGGTGTCCTGGGTACAGCCTATCCTGACCCCGAGGAATACAGGCCCCTTAGCTGCAAAATAGCTTTTGTGCTGCGAACACTAGGGAAGGAGAGCAACAAGTAAACACAGGGGCTGACACAGTAGATCCCCCAGAGACGCAGTGTCGTCGGGTGAACCGGCCGCCTACTATAAAATAAGAATGTAGGTGAGGTGTGAGGTGCCCATATTATTCTGGGTACTAATTTACATGCTATTTGTTTTATTTTAATAACTTTTCTCCGGTCAACTACTAACTAACGCATGCCCAATTACACCAATCGTTATTTTATAACCAACGAATACTCGTTAACGACATGCATCGTGAACATTCCGTGACTGCGTACATACAGACAGACCTACATAATGAATATAGGATATTTTTTGCGACTAGAGTTGCGCGACGAGCGATGTTAGCATTCAACGCGTTTTATTTTCGCAACTAGAATGTAAACAGAGCGTTATTAACGCAAGTGTTAAGGTGGCAATGGGATGTTAATGTACAATACTCAACGAATAAAGGCTAGATTAAATATTTAAGTGGGGGTTTTCCGTGTGGTCTTGTAACTAGACATATCCGTCTCTAGCAAGACTCTTGTTGAAAGGGAATAAAAAAGACTAGGTAGGTACTTATTCCAAAAAACGAGGGTTCGAAATAGGAAAAGTTTGAAATTCTTTGATCTTCTTTCTTCTTCTGTGGAGGAAGAAACTTATAGTCCATTCAGTTTACCTACAACAATATTGGACTCTATTTTAAAGGAGTCAGTACTGTGCCTACAAAACAGGGCCTTTTCTGAGAATAATGGCGGGCGGCGTAAGTAAACATGGTGAGAAAGCAAGCCCTGTGCGATTCAGTATCAGTGTTGTGTTTGCAACGATATTTTTCCCAATGAGCGCGTTCAAATGTGGGCTGGGCTGTGACGTAGCAACGTGGGAGCCAACAGAGACGGTCGGGGGGTCACGACCCTCCTGATAACCCACCACACAAATTAAATAACACTTACGAAAATCATGCGATTAAACATTTAATAGCTACTTACAAATGATTGCATTATAATAGTAATGTGACGGCAGTACATCCTCTTAGGCTATCACTTTCTAGGCTAGGTTCATCATCATCATATCAGCCGAAAGACGTCCACTGCTGGACAAAGGCCTCCACAACAACCGGTCCCTCGCTAAGCTCATCCAGCCGGGTCCCGCGACCTTCACCAGATCGTCGGCCTCCCACCTTGTGGGAGGCCTTCCTACGCTGCGTCTTCCGGTACGTGGTCGCTACTCGAGAACTTTTCTGCCCCAACGGCCGTCAGACCGTCAGGATAGGATACTGTAATAAATATTAATCATCATCGGCATCAGGACCGGTACGCGCAGCGTGCGACGCCCCTCGCCAGATGGACCGACGACCTAAAGAAGGTGGCCGGAAACGGCTTACTATGCTATGGGTGTCTGCATTGTCACGCCACCCGGTCCTCCACCATCCCCATTGGCCACCCTTTTCAGAATGTCGGTATCATGTGGCAGGGGAGTGTCGACACTGCACTTACTAGAGTGCCTTCTCCACTCCGGAACTCGTCTGCCGAGCGGCCATGATAACCGACTTTTATAATGACTAAGTCACAGATTAGATAATAGTTTGACTAAGTGATATTTAGGAAGGTACAGTCGTTTTACATGCAAATACACAATGCATTAATTACTGCAATCACGGTTATACAACCCGGCGAGATAACAATCGACATAACATAACCGACTATCCATACGGAAAATTGTAAAGCATTTCGTAATAGGTACTTATTATATAACAAATCTTTGTGTGAGCCCTACTTCCCATGGGCCACTTTAGCCCTCAAAGAAAAAAACCGGCCAAGTGCGAGTCGGACGCGCGCACCGAGGGGTCCCTACGTGACTTTAAACTCTCAACAGACAATTATACTCAGTAAGCTTTACTTTCTCACTCGACGATAATAATGATATCTTAAACTTTTCGAACCCATTTCGGTCCGTTTTGCAGTGAAAAAAAATATAGAAACAAATAAACGTGATCAAGCATTATTTAAAACGACTCTAAACTTCAGATATATAGATAGCATTAGTAGTTGCTGAAAAAAGCAGCTATGACAGACGGACGAAGTCGCATAAATTTGGTACAGAACTTTGGTACAGTCTCGTTACCAAGCCAAAACCTACTTTAAAAAAAAGCAAACAGTCGATATTCAAAGTTATTTTGCAATGTTGTTTGATTACAGCGCATAAGTGGGCGGATACACGCGGATATCGGGTTTATTTTGTGATTAATGAACTATCTATCCATTATACACATCTATAGGTGACCTTGACAACAAATGACGTGATGACTGATAACACTATGATATAAACATTATGATATAAAAGTATATTAAATATTCTAATAAGCTTTGTACCTATATAAAACCCAACGCCCGCCCCCGACTAGATGGAGCGACGATCCGCGTAAGGTTACTGGCAGAGACTGGATGCGGACAACCAGTGGGTACAGTGGAGTGCCTCGGGGGAAGCCTATGTCCAGCAGTGGACTAGTGCAGGCTACTTAGGTATAAAAATATTTTAGATAACTAGCTTTTTCCCGCGGCTTCGCCAGCGTAGAAAAGTTTTTCCCGTGTACATTGTTCACAGCGCCCTCTTTAAAGGCGTTTTGTTACTTAGGGGGTATTAGCGGACGCCCCGCGTCCCCGTTAAAAAGTAGCCTATATGTTATTCCAGGATGTAAGCTATCACTGTAAAAAGTTTCATCAAAATCTGTTCGGTAGTTTTTGCATGAAAGAGTAACAAACATACATCCTTACAAACTTTCGCCTTTATAATATTAGTAGGATAGGATAGTAGGGTGTATATAACAAAACTACCTCCATCATCCATTGCCCAGTGCGTGCGTAATCCAAGGAGTGTGTAGGCTGTGAACTGATGTTTTTAATACACAATGAGGCCCGACATCCAACGAGCAGTGTGTGCTAGTGTTGTTAAACATCGATAGTCTATTCGATAGTATATTATTTTTTAGATTGCAGATGCGGAGAACCGAAGATCGGGTTCAATGGCGCGCCTTGGGGGAGGGCTATGTCCAGTAGTGGATGCTGATGATTTGTGGTACCATTGTCAATTTGTCTTGATTTATGATAAAATATTTTGTTTAATTATTAATATGACACATTCAACAAATATTTCTCGGCCAGAATGGTACGAGTAATTTTTAACTATTCCATTATAATCGCAACCCTATCGATAAGCCTATCGATTTTTCAACAACACTAAACGTGTGGAAATGGAACGCTCTATGAATAAACAATCGAGCTACAGATTGAAGCCAAAGCTTCAGTACAATGCAAAGATTTAGGTAAATACAAAGATCATTGCGAATGAAAAGGGTACGCGGTAGTGGGCGACTCTGTGATCTATAATGCAAGGCCGACATCGATATATAAATTTACCAAAAGTGTCCAACCTTATTCTGTCAATAGTAGACAAGGTTGCCCACATGCGAATCGAACGTTTTGTGATTAGACATTTTCTGAATCGTCTGTTTTTTACTGGACGACGGTGAAGCCAAAAAGAGAGTAACATTTTTTTTGATAGAAAGGAAAGATTGATGGAGTCAACTTTTAGAAAAGGCAAGTGCAAGTGGGGCAGAGAGAGCAAACTAAGCGAAAGGTTAAAAAAGGAGAAATAATACAGTACAGGGAAGAGAAAACAAGGTCGGCCGAAACAGAGCTGGCGACGCACGGTACTGAGAACGGGTAACTGTCGGGTACTTACGTGAACTGGTTTAACTACATCTGCTACATTTAAGATAACTCTTGTGCGGAATGCGCCAAAAATCTTCAAGGCGAAACTTAGAATAGAATTTATTTGACGTGCACAAAGAAAACACACTGACAGCGAGAGAATTACTTAACAAAAAAAAACAAACAACAATTGCACAGAGAAATAAAAAATTAGCAACAAGAAACATTAAGAATACTAGATGGATAACATTTTATGGGCGTTATGTCAAACTTTCAAACCGACAAGACTTTCCAGGACCGGCAGGATGATTTGTAACATGTCTTTCAGCATATTTATGGCACCAGGAAATTTCGGTCGGCACATATAGGCACGTTTACTCACACCAAAGGAAATAATCATCATATCAGCCGAAAGACGTCCACTCCTGGACAAACGTCTGGCTGGGGGAGCAGGGACTTTCAAAGGAAATAGATGCGAAATAAAAAACAAAACAACAATGCAGCTTGTAGAATTTTGTGCCACATGTATAAGTGCCAATACAAAAGTTACCGGTGTACGAAGCATTACATTGTCAGCTTCGGTTTCGGACACGAATACATTGTATATTGGATCCCTTATAAAGAAAAGTGAATATATTGGCTTATATGAATATATTTTGGGAAAGCCAGTCTATCTTCAGCTTTATTTATCATCAGCTCATTATAGGTAAATACAGAGATTCTTATCGGAAAAAGAGATACGAGTCGTAGAGAGCATTTTTTTATAACATTAGTGTGTAAATCTAGTACTTATATTCTCAGGCTTGAAACAAACAACGAAGCGGTGTTATTTCACGCAATTAACGCCTTATTGCCGCTCTCGCTAATTCAAAGGATTATCCGAGAAAAGCCTGGCTTACCCGTAGTCATTTCGTCTCAAAATCGCCAGCATAAAATACCCCCTATTTCTGGAAATCGTGATTATGTTTTTGCGATAGAATCACCAGAACCGCTGGTTTTGCCCATTTTGGGGGAATTAATGGGGGTGTTTTGCTCATTGCCGTTGCCTTCCCTATTTCGCGAACGGTTATCTTAGTTTTGTAAGGCTTTTCTTTCAGTGTTTGAGAGCAATGAACGGAATGGAAATTACAAAGTTTAAAAAGTTAGAATTCTTAAACCTTCCTAGGATAAGAAAAGGTCTTCTTTATAAAGTTTAAATCGTACAAAATACGAAAAAAAAATTTTTGAGAGCTTTTTGCCCTGTAAATGTAAAAAGAATATTAATTTGACAGTGCTGAGAAAATAAGTGAACATATAAAATATCCACTTGTGTATTATTAATTTTTATAAAAGGCGACTTAATTTTTGAGAAGAAATTTTTTTGCTCTCTTTAAAATCTAAAAAATTAATTCAGAAGGTTCTGAAGAAAATCACGGAAAATTAATGTTAAGCAATTTGAAGGGCCTTCAACTTTGTCGTGTAATGAAAAAGAGAATGAGAGACAAGACGTATTCTATTGACCTTATGACGTAATAATAATTTATGGTGACTAGCCGTCGTTCGCTAAACATAATCTATTAATATTTATTATGTTCTTTTATTTGAAATAATTCATTATGATGATGCAGTACGAATGAAATCGATAATACATAGCTATACTTTTGTTGTATTTGTTTGTTTTGTAAACTATTTGTAAACTTTTCTTATCTGCGCGGATTGTGAAGTGAACCGTAATCTAAGAAAGATAATGACGTGTAACGTGATTAGGGGATTAACCTACATACATAGAAAGTTTCCCTACAAATAATAGGACTGGTAACACTGGTAATCAAAAATAGGAAGATTTTATTTCAATAAATACATTGCACAATAAAAAAACACAGATACAACAATTAGTAGCCTACATTAGTGAATGTAGGCGATCTTATCGCTAAAAGCGATTTCCACCTGACAACCTTTGGGTAGAGGAGATGACTATTAGAAAAAGGTAGGTTGCGCATATAGATAACGCATATAGTAAATGCAATATTTTAAAATCTACATGAATATATATATGCATAAACACGCAGTGTCGATCGTCGTGGAGATCATTGGGGAGGCCTTTGTCCAGCAGTGGACGTCTTTCAGCTGATACGATGACGATGAAACACAATGTTATTGATAACAACGAAGTCCTAAATTAGGCAAGAGGGAAGTGAAATGATTAGCCAGTGAGAAATAGTTCCTTGACTTTGGGACAATGAAAATTTTGCGAAAATATCGCGGCTACATATTATCATTTAAGTACTGTATCTAGTATTAAAGATCATTGCGTTTATCGATTTCTTGTCATATGTACGTCCTCGACCATCAATTGATCAATTAATTTCGTCGATTAACCTTCAATATGAGAGCTGAACGACCCTCTATACTCAATATAGGCGAAGTAAGATCGGGTTGTATAATGATATAGTTAGTACTTTGAAGTGGCAGTGGGCTGGTCACATCCGTAAGAGAATTCCAGAATCTAGAATGTTTTTGTAATCTACTCCTAAAGCCCTTTCATTTGATACCTCACATGGTATATTTAAACGTTTTTTTTTCTTTGTATTACCACCTTTGTCGTCATATCTCCTCCCTCCACGGGTGTGGTATGAAGCGACAACGTCATTTTTCCTACTCAGGCAACACCGCTGAATACAACGATACTACTTGTTGATATAATACTGTTCAGTCACACAAAAATCGTTATTTTAAGATTTTTTAGGGTTCCGTACCTTAAAAGAGGAAAAAAGGAACCCTTAAAGGATCACTCCGTTGTCCGTCTGTTAAGACCATTTTTTTCAAATCCGCCTCCCTACTACAAGACTTGTGCGAACGCGGCATAACTTGAGTGAAAGTGCTAAGTGACGTACAGACGACTGCAATGTTACAAAAATAATACCGAGTCCGCCATTTATCAACTAGGCAGCCTTAATTTGGTTGGAGGTTTAGCGACGCTTGCCGGATGTGATGACTCGTCAAGTCATCATAACCATGGAAAGTGAATATGGCTATATTTGCACAACATAGCGTAGCAAAATATAACCACATCATCAGAATGTCGAGTTCCGCTATTAGTTATTATATAAAATCAAATCAACAGCCTTGTAATATGTCTCCAAGCCAAGAGCCCATGCCTCTGTATTTTCAGGTTTACCTAGCAAATTACTGGATGGATTTCGATCCGTTTTTCACTATTGCCACAGAATACATAATAGCTATTGCATAATAAAAAAACCATTAGACATGGTTAATTTAATTAATAATAAAAAAACCGGACAAGTACGAGTAGGACTAGCGCCCTGAGGGTTCCGTACAATTTAATTAAAGAAAGAATTCGAAAATCGTTAACAAAAAATTGTAGTTAAATCACAATGACATGGTAAGCACTAACTTGTGGATGATTTGTTCATTAGGTATGCAAAATTAAGTTTGTTGGTAATAGAAAACTTACTATTATTGTGATGATGTAGGCAACTACAAATTTCGTTTTCGGATTATATTCCCTAAACTTGTGCTATATGACATTGCTTCTTGTCTAATTTCATGATTCTATGTCAACGGGAAGTACTACCCGACAACTGAAACGAGTCACTTGGCCTTGGCCTCCCTCCGCCTCCCGCTTCCCTACCTCGCCCGCCCGCTCTCGTCATGGTGCGATAGTACAGTTCGCATAAATGTGACGCCGAGCCATTAACAAATGATGATAAAGATGAAGATTTCTTTAAGTATTTATCTTCTTCTTACACAATGTTTTATTTTTTATTAAAAATATAAATAAATAATAATTTATTCCCACACTTTCGCTCAATACTTTATCAATCGTTTTTGCACTCTGTACCTATCACGGCGGGGCGACGTAGGGGGAAGCGGGAGACGCGGAGTGACTCATTATAGTTGCTGAGTAGTACCGCCCATCGGTTTTGATTACCAAAATACACAAAAATGAGACAAAAACAGAGTATTTGATATTAATTGCAACTGATACCTCCACGCGTTCCTGAGAAAAAGGGTCTTGACAGACGGACAGACAAGACAGACGGACAACGAAATGATCCTGTATGGGTTCCTTTTGAGTTTTGAGGTACGGAACCCAAAAAATTCAGTGGCGATGATCTAACGACAAAAAATTTATTATGACATTGACAGACAGTACAATGCTATTAACAGTTGCGATAAAAATAAAATTATAATGATTGTTTTCAGTTCTTCTGTTTGTTTTGATGACTGTATTAATATTACTCCCACGATACATGAATAATCCAACAATAGAATCGTCTCATTGACAGTTGTTTGTTTTTGAAACGAGCAAAATTAGGTTCATTTTGTACCACAAAATTACGGTATTTTTTTTACAATAGAGTTAAGTACGTAAGTAAAAAGATTTAAATTGGCAGCCCTTTTCGTCGTATGATCATAGTACCACAGGATTTCGGTGAAGGTAAACATTGTGAAGAAACCTGCAAATACGCCAATGATTAGAATTTCCTTTCTAATCCTACATGTTTTATGTGAAGTCCACCAGAAAACGGATTGAGTCACCGCTGGTCCACAGGGGTAGTTAAATACGGCACAAAAGTTCCCAAAAGGGTCAAAATGGTCACTTCGACAGGGGCAGTGCGCGTAACAAAGCAGCCGCGCCTGGCCTGGACATCATCATTATATCAGCCTGTAGACGTCCACTGTTGGACAAAGGCCTCCCCCAAGGATCTCCACGACGCCCGGTCCTGCGCTAACCTCATCCAGCTGGGTCCCGCGACCTTCACCAGATCGTCGGTCCACCTTGTGGGATGCCTACGCTGCGTCTTCCGATACGTGGTCGCCACTCGAGAACCTTTCTGCCCCAACGGCCGTCAGTTCTACGAGCGATGTGCCCTGCCCACTGCCACTTCAGCTTCGCAATTCTTTGAGCTATGTCGGTGACGGTTCTCCTGCGGATCTCCTCATTTCTGATTCGATCTCGCAGGGAAACTCCGAGTATAGCTCTCTCCATTGCCCTCTGGGTGACCTTGAGCCTTCTTACGAGGCCCATAGTGAGCGACCACGTCTCGGTACCGTATGTCATCACTGGCAACACACCTGGAGCTCACAGATTACAAAAAAATGCCGTACGACAAATAGAACCTGACCTTCTAGCAGCACGGGGAGAAATCTATTCCCAGAACCGAACCAATCCACTTGGCATTGTAAACGGTCGATTAATTCCAAGTACAATCATTCATTAGAACCGGCGCGAGCGCTTCCCCGCGCGGATGTATGCACCTCAATTACTTGCGCTCGGGAACCTTGCGGTCTTCCTTTGTTGTCTTAAAGGTAGGAGGCGGTCGCGCAACAATGACGTCACGGATTTCTAACTGAACTTCAACAGCCTTAGGCGCAGGACACATGGAAGAGACGTAAGACGAGGCGTCGCAGACGGGGCGCGGACGTGACTTTTAAAAATGATATACAAGAGAATGGAGCGCGACCTATGACCTATTCAGGAGGCATTGTGGTTTGTCTGGGATCTAGAACGCTGCGCGCGAGACCCGGCAAGCATTGCACCCCGCGCCCTATCCGCACCCCCGTCGCGTCCGCGCCCCGGTCGCAACGCTTCCATACATACTCATACATTTTGTATGAAAGTTCAATAAAGGGGCGCCACGTCTGCGCCCTACTCGTCTCTTCAGTGTGGCCCGCCCGCTTCTAATCTAGGAAGCCCTGCATTTAAAAAAAAACTTCTTTTTTATGTTAGACTCCAGCCTACAATCCTGTTTACGCACTTCTCGCTTCCAGTCATACTCCTTACATCAAGAAAATAAATGTTATCCTTACAAAAATTCCATACAGTCGCCAAATAAAATGGTTGACCATTGGACAGCTGAACTGAACGGAGCTCTCTCAGCTCAATCTTGGTAGACGTCGTTTGTCCTTCATGTATTTTACAGCGTGTAAGATGTCTATTTGTCCAAGTACAGTCGACCGCACGTCAGTGGGAACACTTTGACCTTGAGTTGGTCTAGGCAATTATGGAGTTTCAATACTATGCGAGACCAGTTTATACTGGTTTTGTTACCACTGACGTGCGGTCGACCGTACAAGCGAAATTGTTGGAAAATTGACGATTCAACTCTTTGGCAATGGTAACTTTAAAGCAATGGGAATCCTCTAAGTCATTAATTTATAGCGAGCTTAATCAGTAACATATTAAGATCTATTTGTCCAAGTATAAGCCACTTTGTTGGAAACTTGACCAGTCAACTCTTTCGCAATGGTAACTCAAGAGCAATGGGAAACGAGTCCTCGAAGTCATTAATGCATGGCGAGCTTACCTATTGGCTTAACAGTTAAGCCTCCAATGCCAATTCCACCAACAAAAGTACCTGAGTACCCAAATAAATATTAATGTAACCTTACATATAATTGGGTTAAGGTATTATATAAAGCGGACGCCGGACGCTACGGACGTTACGGACGTTACGACCAATTCCACACGTCGCGTTCAGCCTTATGTTAATGTAATCGCTTCTTTATTATTGTTGTACAATTACCTACATAATACAATGAATTTTTTATACAACTTTCAGGGCCTCTTACACCGCTTGCTGATAAAGTCCCAGATACCCTATAGGCAGGTTATCTGACAGAAAACCAATTTTTTTGGTTTCACAGGTGTCTGTTTGCCTATATCTTATATATTTTATATAGTCTATCACACAGATTTATCTGATAGATTAGTTTATCACTAAGATTACTATCTGTAACAATATCAGGAAGTGGTGAAAGAAGCCCTGAGCGTGATAAATTGTCTTCTGCACGCACAAGCGAGGTAGGTACAGTAAGGTAAGAGTTGTCAATAGGAAAGTAAGCAATTGAATCCCACTAATCCTACTAATATTATAAAGGCGAAAGTTTGTAAGGATGTGAGGATGTTTGTCACTCTTTCACGCAAAAACTACCGAACAGATTTTGATGAAACTTGGTACAGTGATAGCTTATATCCTGGAATAACATATAGGCTACTTTTTAACGCGGACAAAGTCGCGGGGCGTCCGCTAATACCCCCTAAGTAACAAACGCCTACATAGAGGGCGCTGTCTCACAATGTGCACGGACAAAACTTTCCTACGCGGGCGAAGTCGCGGGAAAAAGCTACTCATTTCTATATAGTAGTGACTATGAACTATTAGGCTCTGACTCTTCTTTAATATTAAATCCCATCTCTATTAATAAGTTTCATCATCTGTCTGCCTATATCACTGTTATACTGGCAGAAATCTCATAAAGAGATGAGCCTCACCATTTGCACATGTACTTTCAGTTTTGTCTTTGTATTTGTTAATGTTTTGTGTGTGCAATAAATTGTTAAATAAATAAATAATAAATCCCAGTGGAGAAAAAAACGGTTTCAATTCATTTAAATTCATATAGGTTAAGCACAATTTGCGAAGGGTCCCCTACGCCATATCGAATACCAATTCATCGAATATCAATTAATCAACAACGAAAGAGGTGGCGCTCAGTTCTTTCTGCCTACCCCTTCAGGGACATAGCGTGAACCGTGAAGATATGCATGTACGTCTAATGTACATGTACCTATGTACCATTTTTTTAATAAAAAATTACAGAAAGAGATAAGCGCCGCCTACGACACAAAACCCTCCGTATAAAGTGCCGAAGAAAGGGCGATGCGTGAAGGTAGTAGGTAGGTAATTAAATTCTATTGTTTCTAATTAAGCTGAGCGTGAATGAATGTTTTTAACTTAACATTCCGATCACACATGCATTATGTATGATACCTACTACAATGTGTGTCACCAAACTGATTAGACAATTATAAAAGGCAATTGGAATGACCATTCACACAACGGAAAAAATGCACGAGTAGTTTAAGCAGTTAATGTAAAATAAACCGTATTACATTAGCGCTAAAGTTCAAAACCGAAAATTGATCGCGGGACCGCGCGATCACTATTTTGTTAGCCGAGCTATAATAAAAATCGAATCCAATTGTTTGTACGGTCGACCGCACGTCAGTGGAAACTAAACCAGTATAAACTATGGTCTATCATAGTACTGAAACTCGATAATAGGCTAGGCCAGCTCAAGGTCAAAGTGTTTCCACTGACGTGCGGTCGACCGTACATTATCAGCAACTGGTTGGTGCCCGCGACTTTGTTCGCGTGAAAATTCAACCCCTTGGGCACAGCGGTTGCCTACGTCACCATTTGAGGTGCAAAATTATGCAAAAATAATATGCAAAAAATATATAAAATATGCAACATTTCGAGTTACTATCAACGATTTGAGCTGGAGTGGCCAATGGACCTGGTAGTAAGACCAACAATAACTTTCAAAAAATCACACAAAAAACTTAAAAACAAACTAAAGAAGTGTCACAACGCGTGTACCTTTGCTTCGCATAAAAAAAGAAAGCCACGACACAGCAAGCCGATGGCAAGGATCACTTGAGAATTAGGCAATACTGTTTAACACCGCCAAGGCTGTCTACAATCCCAGCGGACGAAAGGTGGACTTTAATCGCCACTTTCCGACCGAACAGTAGAGCCTAAGTTACAAAACTTGCTCTGCCATATCATATTATACGACTAGCTGTTTCCCGCGGCTTCGCTCGCGTATATAGAAAAGTATTTCCCGCGGGAACAGCTTTTCTCGATCGTATCTATATAGAGCCTACGTGTTATTCTGATGTATAGTCTATATTACATTAAAGTTTCATTAAAATGTGTTCCGTGAAAGAGTAACAAACATCTAAACATCCTTACACATTTTCGCGTTTATAATATTTATTAATCACAACTTAAATAACAATTTAAAATATTTTCGGTGCATCAAAAACTATACTTGATTTGTCTGTGCACCGCGGCTAAAATGCTACTAAATTTTTATTTTTTTAATTTAGTAGGATACTTTACTGGACCTAGCAGACTAGAAACTATCGATCGTTGCGATTCCTGTCTCTCAGAGAATCTCCGAACATGGCTCTTTCCGAGCGACTGTCACGTCTTTGCTGATAAGCAAATCTAGTGTTGATCCAAGTCTGGATCAATAGTCCAGTCGTGAACGACCGTACTTCGAAGATGTCTCGCCGTTTCCTATTACATACATCACAAGAGCGACAATCTGATTTCATTGGCTGAGGCACACTTAGTATTCACCTCATACCGATGCTACAACTGCGTAATCAAATCACTACTCCAATATTTAGCGTCCTCCACCCACGCATCTTGCATAACGAAATACTTAAATAAATAATAATGCCCATAGTTTGATTATTTAAATAATTTTGTCTACAAGGAAGGAATCACAAAATTAAGTTCTCTCTCTATCACTTCTCGTTGTTGAGGCTTGTGATCACAAAAACAGAACCATTAGAAAAAAAAAGCAAATTGAGTTTGCCATGAATCGTTACGTCAAATAATAGGTTTCAGTCTCCTTGCGTTGCGAAAAAAGTGGCGAAAAACATCGTGAGAAAACTCTCATGTTATTTTTTGGCGTATATAGCCTGCGGTAAAAAAACTCATTGGTGCAGGCCCGGGTTTGATTGAACTATTGATCTAATGCAATAAGTTGGCGAGGACACTTATACCAACTAGGATACGAAGACTATTCTTTTGTTAGTGGAAATTGAAAAAATCGAGCGCCTGTTTAATAGTTATAAACAGGCGCGCCTGTATATAGTTGTTCTGTGGTTTTGTGTGTCGTGGCACCTATAATGTCCAATCGCAGTCCAACAATATAATATGTATAAGCGAAATAAATTAATCTAATCTAATCTTTACGTCGTAAGGCTAAAGACGATAAAGGAGTAGTCCGCCATCTGTTCAGCTGTCGCGGGTTTACTGGAAAAAATCTATTATGTACATTAGGTCGTACTTTAAAACGTTTTTGTCCCTTCACTTGACGGTAGGTTCACGAGAAAGAAAGTCAATTACATTTATTCGTCTCCAACAAACAAGTACGAGTACCAAGGATCAAACGCACGCTAAGAGGTCGTCTAAACGACCGTTCACTCAGTTTTAAATCGACTTCAAGCACATTCAACTACACGACACAAAGATACAATACACTGGTCTGGCTTGGCATTCAACGAGCATAGTATACTTATATAGATTATAGGTACACAGATAAGTGTAGACTAGCTTACAAAACATGCGCTCCCATAGTAGACTGCTTAGATAATAACCAAACAATGAATGAATGATGATTATAATTAGATGGGAGTTTTTATTAACAATTGTTACGGCTATTTGCAGTGCGGTGACTCAACTGTTTTCATCTGCGAAGTTCAACCATCCTGCTTATGCTGCATACTACTGATATATATGCACTACAATCGAAATAATGTGTCCCAATCCAATGCATCTGCAGCACTTCTCTAAACTATGCCACATTGTCCGCTTAGTCTTGCAGCTATCTCAAAGGCCAGCGGTCGTGGTTCGATTCCTACTGATGACAGACCTTAGGCTGTTTTGTTTTTTTGTCTCTGGAACCTATTGATCTCATTAGAAATCAATGAAGCTAATAATTTCCTCAGTAGCGGTATTCGGTAACGTATTAAGGCTGTTGACATGATTTGATATCACTCACGCACGATAAGGCAGGCCTTACGAATACGTTAGCGGTGTAAAATTCCTGGTAATAGAGGTTGGTCTGGGTTGAGGGCTGGAATGAGGTTTGTATTTAGGTAAGTAAGCAAATTACGTGTTTTCCATTGAATGATAAACAAGGAAAACTATGGTATAATTAAGATGTGTGGGTACTCATCAGTAAACCTGGGCTTTTGTTAATGCGTTGCGTCACAACTTAATTAATCCTATTAGGTAATGGGTGAATATTATTTCAGCTATGTATAGCAGCGACAGTGGCGTCGGGAATAAGACGCAGGCTATCATATCGAAACGTCCGAAGGTCGATCCCCATTTGGGATCAGCTGTCAGTAAATGTACTTCAGTTTCGAGAAAAAAAACCATTGGTAGGTACATGGCGCAGCCGGGGATCGAACTTCGGACCTAACGATATGATTGGCCGCGTATTATCCCCGACGCCACTGACGCTCATGACATGAAACACAATAAAAGTTTTTTTTATTGTTAAGATAGTTTAATAATCATATGAAAAGGCTTGGTACCTACATTACTGTGGGTTACTGAGGTCATAGTCACAGGTCAAAAAAACTACTTTAATAATATTTCTATTCCATTAGATATCATCTAAATAATGACCTATATGCATTGTACCTACATGTCTAATATACATTGCAATATAGGTCAGTTCCATTACATACCTACATATAATAACATGTATTGCAATAGCTATCAAGCAATGAACAAATTGCTCATAGAGGTCATATTCCTATGTTTAGGACATTAATATGTGGCAATGACCTATATGATAGACCTTCTTGCCTGTCTTACAATTGGTTGTGGTCATAAAATTTCACGCAGAGGCAATGATTATGATTAATTTATTGGAGTTTCGAAGCTCCAATCGGAAGGCTTTCGCAATTGATTCATTGTGAAATAACGAATAGAAAATTGATGTTAGCAAATAGTTATTTCTTATTCACACTTTAAACTGGCTCTGGTCTGGGTGTTATGTAAATTGTTCTGTCTAATTCTCTACAGAAGAAAATCCTAGTTTGGAAAAAAAAGTGTATGGTATTTAAGTATTAATTGTCTTCGGGTTTTTAAGTATTTCAGATACACTTGTAGGCAGGATCAAACTGGGATCTTGACTCTAACTGATGCTTCAAGATTTTGGCAATTTTATCTTAATTTTATATTTAGTATTTTGACTTTTTAAGAATTAATAAAATTTCCTGAGAGGTTTTTTTTATCAATAACACTAAGGTAGATATCTAGATTATTGATTAAGCAGATTTTAACATTTTACTTAATTGTTGTTAGTTAAAGCAGCATTATAAAGTATTCTTAAGTAGGACTTATAATGAAGTTACTACTTCCCATAAAAATGGAGTGAGTCAGCTAGTGAGTCAAGCAGCCAGTCAGTAAGAATCTTAGAATACAATAGAATAGAAAATAATTTATTTGGCACACTACCTATAGAAGAAAGCAGCATCATAATTATTTTAGTTCAAAAAAGATACATTGTGTAGCTGATTCTCCGATAAAAAATGCTATTATAGCTAATAATTGAAGAGTGGTAATTCCAAAGGGTGTACATAAGTGCCAATTGCAAGAGTCTATTTTCAATATATTTACATGTGTAACAATGTATTAGACAAAATGACAAACAAAAATAGATACTATTCCAATTAGCATTTACACCAAACTCTACTTCTTTTCACTTGGGGGAGGAATTGCACAAAACTCCATGGAGTAGAATGAATCTACTAATCTAAGAATAAGAAACATATAGGGCAACAAGGATTATTCTACTCACATAAACCTCTCTGGAATAGGTATCAATTGGGCAAAATTTAGTTAGTTTGCCAGCCAAAAGTTCCCAGAATAATATTATTTAATAGATGATATACCCAGCCGACTGAAGGTTGTGATGAACACAATATTCATTTAATGTGACAATGTAGTTGGGAAATACTTTCAAGGATAATGTAAGATTGCATGTTTCATATACATCTATGCTTGATACTAATATAATAAATATGAAGAGTTAACATGCCTATGTGTATATGATTTATTTATTTAGTGGTGAAGATTGTTTACTAACTATGGATGTATTTCCGAAATAAAAATTTATTTAATTTATCTCTCTGGAACTAACAGTTGGATTTAAAAAATTCTTTTTGCATTTGGTAGCCCAATTCATGAAGTTTATAGGCTATTTAACATCACGCTACGACCCTTAGGAGCTGAGCAAAAAGAAAAAGTCAGAAATAACTTGTTAAACGCAGGCGAAGCCGTGGGAAAGGGCTAGTATAAATATTAGATTTGTGAACAAATGTGATTGAAATTATATCTAGTTTTAGGCCACAGTTTCTAAAGTATTTTGGAAGAAGTACTTTTATAGTGAGTACTCCCAGATGTGGAGCGCATATCCTTACAAATACCAGTACAACTGCAATGCAAGGAGCATACCTGTGTGTGCCAGCCGGCGGCCAACCAGGGGGCTGTCGAGCAGCAGCCGGCGCAGAGACCAGCGCCCCAGCACGCCGCCGCCCCAGCTACAGCCCCCGCCGCCGCTCCCGCGCCGCATCCCCTCGCGTTCCACCATCACTACACACCACTGCACATCACAACACTGTCCTATATCTCAGGTCCGATGCTCCTTGCCGTCAGCCACATGAACACGAGCGACAGTCGCTCTCGCGCTGAGCTGACTACCGTTAGGAAACGCCGACGTCCGACCGCGATCCAGTCTTTACACAACCGTGTTGGGTAATGTCGAGAGGCATCAGCGGGAGAAAGTGCTGATTCGACCGATGGCCAGACGGATCGTACGTGCCAGCCGCCGCAGATGCCGTGTCTGAGAGGGGAAGTATCGTTTTTATCGTACTCCCATTGTGCGCTCCAAAGTTACTACTGATTGATTATTTACACGTCGCCTATAATGAATAAAGTTACTTAAGGTATGTCGTCAAGTAAACGGGCGACTACGGTCAAGAAATTTTCATATCTTGAATAAAATCCACACATTCACACAACCACAAATCCGACAACGAAAGCGAAATGCAAAGATTATAATAATACGCGAATGAAATGTGGATGGATGAATGAATGAGCAACCGAACCGAATGGAGCAATGTTCGTAGCTCGCAACTGTCTGTCAAATGTCTCTGTGTGTCAAATACTCTGTGCTGTCCTCAGATTAGAACCTGAGGTGCTGTCTGTCACTTGCTTGTCTGTCCGATTCGTAGAAGGATTATACTGTCTACGGTCCGATTGATTGATTGATTGATTCTATTCAGCATAGAGTAACATAAATACTGATATTCAGTCCGTCGATTGAGGATGCATACTTCTATTTCTCGTAGACAGCGAAAGCAATCTTTCTACCCCCTTTCTGCGCTAATAAACGCTGGCAGAGCCACCCTTCAGTTCAGACGTAGACAGAGTTATTTGGGTATTTTCTTTCTACGAGTTCAAAGATAACTTGGACGGGTACTGGGTGAATTAAAAATAAAAGAAAGAAGGTGAAATCATTGGCATAGAAGCTGTTTTGAAAGGATATGGAAAACAATGCCCAGATATTTACAGTTTAATTAGGAATCAACTGAATCCATAACAATCATCTGTTTTGCTAGTTATATTGTGATGTCCATTTTTAGATTGGGTGCTCAAGAATGCCAATTAGTTGCCGACCAATTTTTTTTATGATCACTACTTTGTGTCACTCCCATGACTAACTGACACTATATTCTCGACATTTGGCAGTTAGTTTTTCAAAAAGTTTGAAGTTGACATTGGTTCGGATTGGTCCGTAAAGGGAGAAACTGATTGGTCGGTGACAGCGCGGGGCAAAGAGGATACAACCACTAATACAATTAGTCAATAGAATCAATTTGGTAGAAATTTCAATACCAACATTACGTAATTAATTATATTTGAGAATTAAACCCTAGTTATTATTGTACGACGGCAGACGATGATCAGACATGTTATTTATAAAAATCTCAAATTATTGTTCGAAAATAGGAATTACGGATTACTTACCTACTTATTTCCAATTCATAAAAAGTGACAAGACAATACTCTTTGAGGGAATAAATCTGTTTAATAATTTACCACATGATAAAAAAGCTAGTGATAATATGTATTTAATAAAAATAAGCTTATTGTTAGTGTGTTGGTAGTGTAACTTCTACCACATTGGTTGGTATGGAAGTCAAGCAAGTCCATGTAATTTCTCTCTGTCCGGTCAATTCCGGTCCGGCCTACCTTCCACGTTAAATCTTCTTTCTTTCCTTCCTGAATTGCGCGGTATATTATAGTTAAACTGCCTTCGAGTTAATTTCTCTAATTTACTGTGTAGTACAGCATACAATTACTACGCTTTCATTATTGTGGCTCAGCTGTGTAGACAGACTTCCACAGCAGAGGAACTACAAACAAAACCAAGTTTACAAAATGAAGCTCACAATACTACCTTTGTGTGTACTTCTGAGTCTTATATGTTCGGTTTATTGCGAAAACAAATATTCTCGCAGTGCCAATGAAAAGAGCAAGGAAACCAAGAATAAGGACGTTGACTTCCGAACTCTGGAGAAACCCTATCGGATGAACAAACTAAATATTTTGTGGGCTAAAGCTCAACAGGTATGTGGGAGGATTATAGATAGGGGCCAGTAGGGTCATGTGGACTTTTGTCCACAGTGGAAATGGGGGCACAATGAAAAGACTTAGAAAAATTCCACTTTTTATGGAGTCGGACGCTGCCCTGGCCGAGTTGGCGAGGGTGCAGTGCACTATATAGAGACAGAAAATTTTCAAAATATTCATGACTAGCTGTTTTCCGCGGCCTCGCCCGCGTTGAATAAGGATTTTTGGCAAGAAGTTTCAAATCTCTTTAGTCGCGCGCGCGCTCCCTGTGGAGATCGCATCTCGCATATTTAGTATTGGAACCTATGGTGCCAATTACTGGGGGGGTGCGGACCAAGGAAGCGGAGTAGCGGGAGGAGGTTGCTAATACAAATTTAAATGGAGTTTGAAAATGAGAATGCGTGAGTGAGGTACAATATTGTAATCCATTTGACACGATTTTGACACCCATAGAATGCTTTGATTACTCATTCATATTGGAGTGGCAAAATTTTTTGATTCAAGATTTTTGGTGTCCAAATTCAATTCAAATTTTATTGCATGTAAGTACACTGGGTACATTTATACAACGTCAATTTTTTATCTACCACCCCTTCCAAGGTGTTAGCGCTGGGAAGAAGAAGCGGCGAAACAAACTTCCAGGGAGATTATATGCATTTCTAAGTTTTATTGTGCGCCCCTCTTGGAATTTAACAGTTACAAACTACAACCCAGCTCTTTAGAAGTTTAAGCTACAAACTACAATAGTTAGCTACAATGTATTATTATTTATTTATATTTCAGCGCCTCACAGAGCCCAAGTTGAAGTCACTCTACAGCGACCTGATGATACAAGACAAAGAGGAAATTACTCTGAAGAGGGTGAAGAGTGAAGGGGGGGACAAGGAAGGCCTGAAGGAGGCGGAGCTGAGGCGGAAGCTCACTAATATCATGTCGGTATATGGACTGAGGGAGCATTTCGAAGATACAGCAAGGCAGAAGGAGCATTCAGTAAAAACTAAAAATATATCATTTTAGTCGTACTGCTACTGGAAACTATGTTTTCGGGTTGGATCGAAATAGGGCTAATTTTAGCCAAATACCAAAGTCCCCTTAGTATTTTTATTCATCTGTGTGTCTCTCAGTTTTCAATATTGGGTATATGATTTGTAATGATGGAAACCAATCAATACAAATCATATACCGAATATTGAAGACTGAGAGCCCACTATAATATCCAGCCAGCATTAAGCAATAAGCATTGTCTATGTGTCAGTTATTGAGCTAATAACAGCTCAATCATTTCAATATGTCGCCATCATACAAAAACTTTGTGTAAATTTATATGCAGGACTGCAGGTACGGTCGACCGCACGTCAGTGGAAACAAACCAGTAGAAACTAGTCTCTCATATCGAAACTCTCTAATAGGCTAGGCCAGCTCAAGGTCAATGTGTTTCCACAGACATCCGGTCGACTGTACTAGCTGGTTCCCGCTGAGCTAGGCTGTGTGTTGATGAGTCAGTCAGTTTCTTCTTTTATATATATTGATGGCTAACTTTTTCCCGCAGCTTCGCCCGCGCAGAAAAGTTTTTCCAGTTTACATTGTGAAACAGCGCCCTCTATGTAGGCGTTTTTTTACTTAGGGAGTATTAGCGGACGCCCCGCGACTTTGTCCGCGGTAAAAAGTAGCCTATATGTTATTCCAGGATATAAGCTATCACTGTACCAAGTTTCATCCAAATCTGTTCGGTAGTTTTTGCGTGAAAGAGTAACAAACATCGTCACATCCATACAAACTTTCACCTTTATAATATTAGTAGGATAGGATAGGATTAGCACAAAATAGTAGTTTCCTTCTCTTTGACCCCTAGATTATTAGACTTTAAATGTGAGTGTACATTGCAGGCTTACAACTCGGCTATGGACGAGCATATAAACAAGAGTCTGTTCAAAGACAAGAAGCTGAGCCAGCTGTGGGCGAAGGCCGAGACGTCGGGGTTCACGAGCGAGGAGCTGGCGGCGCTGCGCGAGGAGTTCCTGCACCACCAGGACAAGATCGACCAGTACTACGACCTGCTGCAGGATGTCGAGGGCGGCAAGAAGGACGAGTATAAAAGTATGTTATTTAAAATAGTATTTACTTCGTACCGAGTACAAAAGAAGGTTTCGACGTGAGCTGAAGTTCGCCATGTTTTCTCGCCAAATTTTTATTCTTCTATTTTAACAACGTTGTTGGACAGGGCTTTGGCACAACAGATCCCAAAGGATGGAAGTGTCGCCAGGTATTCCTGGCCCCCTAAGAAGATAAGATGAGATCCTCGTTGCTGTTAATCATATGCTACATTTCCAGATGCCCTCGATGAGGAGGAGCTGGATAAGTACAACGAGATCAGTTCCCAGCTGGAGACGAACGAGATCAACAAGGATTACCTGGACAAGACCAACCTGGTGAGGGTCAAACACCGGGGGATCAGGGACGGGTATGACAGACTGCACCGGATTACTGCCAGAGGTAATAAGTGGGGGCATATTAATAGGCTGTTGATTTGAATGTGTAAGACGTCGACATTCGATGGCCGCTTAATTTTTTACTCTTTTTCTGACAAACGTGGACTCATTCCACATAATCAAATTCCACTTTCGACAGAAGAATACAAATTAATATATACAAGCTGTTTCTGCGGCTTCGCCCGAATAGACAAGTTTTTCCCGCGGGAACAGCTTTTCCCGAGGTACTTATCTTTAAGAATTATGTTTATAATCTATACGTTATTCTGATGTTTAATGTATATTACTGTGAGTTTCATCAAAATCTGTTTCGTAGTTTTTGCGTGAAAGAGTAACAAACATCCGTCCAAACATCCTATCCTCTTACTGATATTATAAAGGCGAAAGTTTGTAAGGATGTGAGTTTGTTTGTTACTCATGCACGCAAAAACTACCGAACAGAGTTTGATGAAACTTGGTATAGTGATAACTTAAATCCTGGAATAATATATAGGCTACTTTTTAACCCGGACAAAGTCACGGGGCGTCCGCTAATACCCCCTAAGTAACAAAACTCCTACATAGAGGGCGCTGTTTGACAATGTACACGGTAAAAAATTTTCTAAGCCGCGGGAAAAAGCTAGTCGTTTATAAAATTTGTAAGATCTCCAATGTGAGTTCCACGTTACTATCATAACTGTAATTTTTGGTGATTTCTAAAAGTATATGTGTTCTAGGCCCCAACAACAAGGAGTTCATCGAGCCGAAGGTGCAAGGGCTGTGGAGGATGGCGACCGCCGCCAACTTCACTGTCGATGAGCTCGCCTCGTTGAAGGTAGGTATCACCCTTTTTTTTCTTTTATACGTGGGGAATGCATTATGCATACCTAACTTTCTGGGGGAAGGCCGGGTGATGTGGGACTCGCACCCACTAAAACCCCACGGTGGCCATCCTCGACGTAAACTTCACTGTCGATGAGCCGCCTCGTTGAAGGTATCACCCATGGTCCAACCATATCTGTCAGTACGGAATCGCTCTTTTTCCGTCAGTGCTGCGCTACCGCGTGCGATCGCATGCTGTCTCGTGTCTCTAGCAAATGACGTTCCTGAACTAAGAACAAGGATCCCATAGAACAGCTGCTAAAATAACAATAATAATCAGAGAGGGACACACTTATTACAAAAGTGGTAAGAGTAAGCTTGACAGATATAATATCTTCTATCTCTGTCTACGTATGTGAATTTTTTGTTGGGGGTCAGTGTAACTGCATACCAACTGCCCCCCAACAAACAACAGCCCGACTAAAATAGATAGTTTTTGTTCAGTTTGACCCCGCCATATAAGAAGCGACTTCTCAAATTAATGGGGTAAAAGACTATTGCTATTTCATGCTATACGCTGATTACGGTTCTATGCTTTCTTTTTCTATGTTCCTGAACGACAGAAAAGGATGAAGATATGAAAAAGTGCGATTCCGTGCTGACATTTGTGGTCCAACCCCTAGGAACTATTATTTAATCTGTGGTATGACTTTGTTGCCTTTAACACATAAATTTAGTATATTACTATACATTTGCACTCAGCGTATTGCATGAAATAACAAGTATTTTACCCCAATAATTTGAGAAGACGCTTCTTCTATGGCGGCGGTCAAACTGAACAAACACTATCTATTTTAGTCGGGCTGTTGTTTGTTGACAGCAGATATATATTGTATCTGTCTAGCTTAAACTTTTGTAATAAGTGTGTCCCTCTCTGATTATTATTGTTATTTTAGTGCGTCCTCTATTATTTCTCTCTTTACGCTTTAACACAAAGTATCTTGCGTAGTTATCGTAAACTCTGAAGACGGCGATCGTCAATACTATTAATGATCGCAGTCTGAAGACCACTCGCATCTCGACGATCATGCATGAAGAGAATGGGTGAGACTGAGCGAAGCGAAAGAGGTGTCAGGATCGCGATACTTGGCGCTGCGTTCTTTCTGCCTACCCCGTCAGGGATATCATCAGCCTGTACTAGTCCACTGCTGGACATAGGCCTCTCCCAATGCGCGCCACTGTACCCGATCTTCGGTTCTCCGCTCCATCTAGCCGGGGGGCGTCCCACACTACGCCAGCCGTGGTCTCCACTCGAGAACTCGTCTACCCCAGCGGTTATCGTTACCGTCGTCCCCAGGTCACCGTCAGGGATATAGCATAAAGATATGTATGTATGATAGGTTTTTGCGGTTTACATTCATGTTTGTTGCAGGTGGAGCTACAGCACTACGAGTCGCGACTGCTAAAGCTTCGCCACCTGCAGGCGGACCATGTAAGCAACTTAGAAAAGCATCGTGGGAAGGTTAATTTTGTTTTGTTCTTTTATTTATACTGTGGGTCATCCTTCGGACCCCATCCTGTAATCTCAACAAGATTTAGTACTCAATATGTACGACCGATAGTAGAAACAGAGCCAGTTTATAAAATGGTCTCTCATTGTATTGAAATTGTAGTAGGCTAGGCCAGCTCACAGTCAGTGTTTCAACTGACGTGCGGTCGACTGTACTATTTCTTACCCGAAAATCTTTTTCTTCCCTTTTGTACTTGTTTATTTACATAAGCCATTTTATGAGTTGGTATGGTTATTTTTCCCAAATCAAAAATCGTAATCATAGTATGGGAATCGAACCCGTTATCTCTGGAATAGATCAGTGAGGTGTGTACGTCTCTCTGGACCTCCTCCATCCTTAGTCCGGAGAGCCACAATCAGATCTCACCCAAATCGTTCCCTGACAGAGATCCGAGGGCTCAAAGTGACCTCGAATGTATGAACCCCCCCCCGGTGTTTTTTTCTTTCGAGTATTATGTTTTTTCCCCTCGGCTACATATCTTTGTAGCAATGCTGTACAGCCTATTGCTATGTCCCCCCCCACTGGTGGGGCTCAGGCCTACCCTCTCAACGAGGGTGTCTGGGCTATAGTCCACCACGCTAGCCCGGTGCGGGTTGGTGGACTTCACAAATTCCTCCAATTTCCTCAAGATGTTTTCCTTCATCGTTCGAGAGCTGTCAGTAAATGTACTCAAGTTTCCATTGGCCTGACCGGGGAAGAAAGGTATGTATTACAAATTTGAAACTGCAATGTGTTGTCAGATGGCTGCGGCGGGCGACAAGATGGACCACTTCGACGACCAGCAGCAGATGATCAAGAAGCACTCGCGCAAAGTAGAGAAGCTGCACGCGCAGATCGAGGGCCGCATCCTCGAGCGGCACACGGAGCTGTAGCTATACCGTCGCTGCACATCCTTCCGGCATGCCGGTTGAAGGTTGGTTCGATCGGTTACCAAAAGATATTCTTAAATTGTATATTAATTGTATAGAGAATTAGAGAAACTAGTATACATTGAACTTTGTGATTTTAAGCTGCATTTATGTAGTTAAGCTATGCCGTAATCAAATGCGTATTAGATTACTATGTTAACTATTAATTTAATCCTTCAAATCTAAAATGTCCACTTTCCCGAACTGACTACTTTCCCAAAATGTCCACTGTCCCTAAATGAGCACATTCCCAAAATGTTCACATGCCCAATGTCCGACATTTTTATTATTATTTTTAATTTAAGCAAGTGGTATACCCCGAAATGTAATAAATAACTGCAATAATAATAACCTTTAGGTAATAGGCATCCCACAAGTTTCCCCATGTAAGATATATTTGGTTATATTGTATAAACATTAATTGTTTGGAGATTTCCTGTTGTCCCAGAAAGATTCCTAAGGGAAAAATATTTTGCAGTACAATTGGTGAAAGGGATTTTTGTGGTCATTTTGGGAAAGTAAACGTTTTGGTGAAGTATTCTATGGCAGCAGCACCAAAAAAATGTTTTTCAAAAAGGCAAGTGTCTATGTAAACTTGTAAATATGAATGAATCTCAGTGGATACTGAACGTGTGAAAGTTAGTATGTGGTTAATAAATTCGTATTTTTATTATCAATATTCAAGAGTATTATTTTATTAACATTTATCTACAAATTAACTAAACAATATAAAAAGATTTAGAACAATCTCAGAAGCTGCCGAACCGCTTTTGATATTCTTTCACAGTTGGATAGGTGTTACTATCCATTACAGGCATCAAGTTTGAAAACTCATCGGATTAATTGAATAGAATAAATTGAATTGATTTTGACAATGCCAATAAATAGAGCCAAATAGTACATACAAGAATTTTTCCTTGGGGTACTACGAGTATTTGGCACTATTCTATTCATTGACATTATCAAAATCAATTAGTTCGTTAATGAGTAAACAAACTAGACACATCTATCCATTCATACATATTATCCTGAATGCCTTGTACTACAAAAAGCAGTGAAATGAACCAAACAAGAGGTCCTAATCAAGAAGACACGCACATTATTTTGACAACGGTTTATTTGCTAGAACTTACCGCATATTCTGCCTTTAATCATATTCGAGACATAGTAAGTTCTCAATAATAATTTACTTATAAATATACAATTACCCAAATAAACCTATTAGAAAAAGAATTATTTGAAAAAAAAAAAAAGAAACAGGTGGTATTATTAAAAACACCATGGATACAGTGCATCAATATATGATATTTAATCTTCATTTACAAGCGAATTTATTAATACACATTTATAATTCGACTCTATCAGCGAGCGCATCATCGAAATAATATCGTATTATGCCGTAATATAGAGTGTAAAATATGTATAATAGATGGCGCAAGGCAATGCAAAACACCCAGCGGCACTCCGGAATCACATTCCAAGCTACCTAAAGTTACACGTACGTTAGTCGCGCGCGCGCACGTCTACACGCCAGACGCGGGCACGTCGCTATAAATTGTCTAGAGCGGCGGTTACAAATAAAACTACATCCGACCCCTCACGAGTTCCATTGTGATTCGTTTAATGCTCACTTCAGTCGATCGTACAGTATAAGTAGTTTTCATATCGTTATGTATGACATTCTCTATTATGTATATAGATAATCTGTATAATATAATCTTTCTCACTAATATCTACACCGTTTCCAAGGGTTACAATTATATATAAACCTCGTCGGATAGTGTGGCGCGCGCGAGTTGTTCCTAGGGTGGGGCCGGTGGGGCCGCGACGCCGCCGCGCGCGCCCGCTGTAAGGCAGTCGTCGTCAGCTGGGGGACCCTAGTGAGTCCATTTGCTCCATGTCTGCCGGCAAACCGATACAACACATTGCAATATTAATCCACCATCCACAAACTGCAATTCTGAATATAAAAAATTGTCGGATCCGTTCCGGTAGCGTACACATGAATGAATGAAATGAATGAATTTTACATGTAACATTCCAAGTAAGCGTCATCCTGGCATGCCACCATCACAAACTGCAATTCTGAATATATAGCGAAATTGTCGGATCCGTTCTGGTAGCGTACACATATGGATTTCAGGGTTAGCTTTAGTGCCATGAAGTAAGTAGTACCTAAATGGCAATGGAGAGAGCTATGCTCGGAGTTTCCCTGCGAGATCGAATAGAAATGAGGAGATCCGCCAGAGAACCAAGGTTACCGACATAGCTCAAAGAATTGCGAAGCTGAAGTGGCAGTGGGCGGGGCACATCGCTCGTAGAACTGACGGCCGTTGGGGCAGAAAGGTTCTCGAGTGGCGGCCACGTATCGGAAGACGCAGCGTAGGCAGGCCTCCCACAAGGTGGACCGACGATCTGGTGAAGGTCGCGGGACCCAGCTGGATGAGGTTAGCGCAGGGCCGGTCGTCGTGGAGATCCTTGGGGGAGGCCTTAGTCCAGCAGTGGACGTCTACTGGCTGATATGGTGACGATGATGATGAGTAGTATGTATGTCAACACTTTATTGTACCAAAAACTTACAGATACAGACAGTTATGAATAAAACTAAGTACAAAGGCGGACTTATCCCACTAAGGGATCTCTTCCAGTCAACCTTAAATAATAATAATGTTTGGACAATTTTACACACGGCAGTTTAGTCCCAACTAAGCCAAAGCTTGTACATGGGTACTCGACAACTGATAAACATACATAAATACTTTTATATAAATACATACAAACACCCAGAATCCGAAAACCAACAGTTATGCTCATCACACAAATATTGGTCCCGGGTGGGAATCGAACCCACGACCTTTGGCGCAGTAGGCAGTGTTACTACAACTACGCCAACAGACAGCCAGTCAACCTTACACTAGCAGTTTTATTAATGTTGTACACAACACTATTGACGCGTGCGCACCTGTTTGTCGTTGGTTTGTTGGTGGTTGCGCTCCCAGTGGTGGGGCGGCTCCGGCGCGGGCGGCAGGTAGTGCAGCGGCAGCGCGTGCATGAGCGACAGCGCCGCGGCCGTGGCGCTGCCCCCCGACCCGCCGCCGCCGCCCACCGCGCCGTACCCCGCCTCCAGACCCTGGTTCACGGTCATCTGACCGCTCACCCCCACGCCGCTCATGCCCTGCGAGGAACGAACACACACCATGTTATGGTATTGGAAAAATATGCTCGATGCCTCAAATATTACAGGTGGCGTTGCAACGATTCTCGGTTTTGCGATTAAATTATGCTTAATTATATAATTATTTACGGGTCTTACACACGAAATAAAACTAAACTAAAACTAACAAACAAAACTAACTAACAAACAACACAAACAAACAAAACAAACAAACTAACTTAAATAAAACTATTTCGTGTGTAAGACCCGTAAATAATTATATAATTATGAATACAAAGCGCGAAAGTCTAAAATGTACTAAATTATGCTTGTTTGCATGTCATTCGCATCAATTACTACAAATAAACGGTTATACATGAGTGACAGCACGTAACGCATGTCATGCCGCACGATCGTCTAGGGGCCGCTGAGGCATAGAATAGTGTATCGCGGCGAGTACCTGGTATCTGTCGTGGTCCTGCACCTGGTGGTGCTGGTGCTGGTGGTGCCAGTCCTCGCCGGCGGTGAGCTTCCACGCGCGCTCCGTGCCGATGGGCCGCGGCTTGCGCTCCTCCTCCTCGCCGCCGCCGCCCGCACCCCCGCCGCCGCCCCACTGCATGCCCACTGAGTTCACGCCTACGCCCACGCCGCGGTCTAGCAGAGACTGCGAGTGAAACAACGGTATTAGAAAGAAAGAAAGAAATTAATGGGAAAAATGTATTAATGGATCGTTCACACACTACCGACACGACGTCTCGCAACGCACACTTAGGGACTGCGCATACCAATCGGAAAAAGGCCCGCGAACGTTTTTGACTTCATTATCAACTGAACCATATCACTATAGACTAATCAACAAAATAATCATATGATTTTGTTCTGCTAAAGTGTTAATATGGTGGAATTAGTTTTATTTCCTGCGGGAACATTTTACCGCGGTAAAAAGTAGTCTATATGTTATTGCAGGATATAAGCTGTCACTACCAAGTTTCATCAAAATCCGTTCAGCCGTTTGCAGCGTGAAAGAGTAACAAACATCCTCACAAAGACAAACATCTATGCAAACTTTTGCCTTTATATGTAAGTAGGATGGTCTCCAGCCGTGTTGGTAATCGAGTTTTGTAACCAGCTACAAAGGATTTTTTTCCTTTGTTTGTAACCAAGTTACGAAACAAGATTTGATCGCTGTTTTCTTTCCTTGTAATTAGTTAAGACTGAAGATTTTTCTTAGTTCGTAGTTATGGTATGTATAAGCGGCTTCGGCCGTGTTTGTAACCGAGTTTAGTAACCAGCTACAACTTGTAGCTGGCTCCGGCTGTATTTGTAACCGAGTTTAGTAACCAGCTACAACATGTAGTAGCTGCCTCCAGCTGTATTTGTAACCGAGTTTAGTAACCAGCTACTACTTGTAGCTGGCTCCGGGTGTATTTGTAACAGAGTTTAGTAACGAGCTACAACGTGTAGCTGGCTCTGGCTGTATTTGTAACCGAGTTTAGTAACCAGCTACTACTTGTAGCTGGCTCTGGCTGTATTTGTAACAGAGTTTAGTAACGAGCTACTACTTGCAACTGGCTCTGGCTGTATTTGTAACCGAGTTTAGTAACCAGCTACTACTTGCAACTGGCTCCGGCTGTATTTGTAACCGAGTTTAGTAACCAGCTACTGTTAAAAACACGGTTACAAACACGGCCGGAGCCGTAGGATGGATGGTGGCGCGGTGGATGGGTGGGTCAGCAGTGGGTACTCACTTGATAGGTGTGGTGTGGCTGCGGCGTGTGCGCCATGGGCTTGGGCGCCGGCTGCTGCTGCTGGTACGACATGAGCAGCGTGCTCAGGTTGCCGCCGCTGCTCGCGCCAGCGAACATCTGCAACAAATACCATGCACGTGACAAAGATAAAATAATAATTTATTTGCCTTTGAAAATAAAGTTGGTCATTAAAAATACATCCTCCTATTTCAGCCATTCACAAATAGCATGCAAACAATTTCGAGTAGAAATAATAATAATAAATTACAATAACAAATACCATAATAATAGCTAACGTAAGTCCTTATACTAAGCTAAACTAATGTTACTCTTTAAAACCCACATATATTCCGTACCAGAGTAAACCAATCAATGCTTTATTCGACTGGCCTGTTGGCTCATTATAGTTGGCAGTGTAGTGACCCTTTCTACTACGCCAGAGGTCGATTTTCATTTTAACTGGCATATTGGCGAGAAAACCAATGCTTCCCGAAGCTTAAAGCGGTGCCTAAACGATCATACGGCAAGACATGCATTACGTTTACGTGAATTATCATGCTACATGATGGACCCTCATGCTTGCTATCAATCACACAGTACAGTGAAGCAAAGGCCAGCACGTAGTTTGCATGTCATGCACGTCAATCACTACAACTAGACGGTCATGCATGAGTGACAGCACGTAATGCATGACATGCAGCATGATCGTGTAGGGACCGCTTAAGAAATTAGCTCTAATGTATTTCTAATTATTTGTAAGCATTTAGGATTTTGTAAACATTATAAGCATTAAATAAATAATAAATAAAGCATTTAGGATTTTGTAAACTAAACTAAAAAACATTAAATACATAATTTTCTTCATTGTTCTTCAAATATTGAATATACAGTGTGCCTGTTATTTTAGTTAATTAAAGAAACTATAGGTCTAATTTCACTTTATATAAGTTGAAAATCATTTATGTAAACGACTGTTTGTTTCTGAATAAATAAATAAAAATTTCTCCTAAAGTGCACATCAAATATAACTACAAATAACCTGCTACAATGGGTTGTCTGTCCATTCATCTGACGAACCACCCACCCTCAACATCACACCATGCCCCAATGTTTTGTGTAATGTTTTGGAAAAAAAACAGGTGCAGGAGACACTGGCTTTAGTTTTTTTTCGCATTTGCTTGAAATATGATGTGTGAGTGAGCGTTGTACCTGCGCGTTGTGCTTGGTCTGCATGAGCGGGTGGCGCTGCGCGAAGTCCGGCGCGCGCGGGTTGAGCCGCGAGACGCTCTCGACGCCCACGTACCCCATCCCCAGCGCCGCGCTGCCCATGCTCACGCCACCAGACATCGACACCTGCTACACAGTCAATTACAGTTTTAACCTCCCCAGAAACGGTTATGATCATTTGAAATGAAGATCTCGACGAGAAGTATCATTGCTCTTTACAAACTAGTAGTCTGGGATCAATAGATTGCGAGTTACAGCCGTTTTAAGTTTGACAGCTGTCATCCGAAATGAAGATCTCGACGAGAAAGTATCATTTCTCTTTACAAACAAGTAGTCTAGGATCAATAGTCTCCGAGTTATAGCAGTTTTAAGTTTGACAGACGTATAGAGAAGACGTATCATTTCTCTTTAAGTTGCTTCGTAGTCAATATGATTTTTTAGACCTTTTGATAAATATACATTGTACGTTTAAGGCATTTTGTCTTATAGGCAAATTGCTTTTTAGACGAAATGATCATAACCGTCCAGAAATACTAACAATACACTTATAGCACCTTTTGTAACCCGAGACCCATAGTTTAACATAGTTTTTTGCTCGCAAATGTGTTGAAAAGCGTAGTATGAAACGCGTGAGCATTGGTCATTACACTCTCGGCTCCGTTGAGACATCGCCTTCGGCTCGGACTGCAATCCAACCGTATGAATGACCACCTTGGCTCACTTGTATCATAATGTGCTATTAATGTATCCTAATCCTAATTAATTATAAGTCCATTTCTGGGCTTGAGTCATATCCTGGACTTACCATCATGTTGTGTCCATTCCGTGAGTTGTCTTGGTAGATAGGTCCATTCCGGGACATTCCACTCATGTCCATGCTGTTCACGTTGTTGTTTCCTGCAAACACACAACCCAAGTCTTACTACTTCAAATGTAGGCAAGATTCATATTCTTGGAATAAAAAATTTGGTTAAATAAACCGTCATTTATAAACCGATTTGGATTTTTAAAGTAAACTGTCAAGTAAACAGGATACGAGTATGCTTCCAGATTGGTCCCATTTCAATTTGAAAAAAATGGGTGGAAATAAAATAAAATAAAGGCGGTCTATAATAAGTCATCGGTGTACAAAAATCGAAAATTTTCATCCAGAAGTCTGATTATAATGACTGACCGATGGGCATCGGCTGGTGGTAGGTGGTCTGCGCGGGCTGCGCAGGCGCGTACGCCGGCGGCGGCGTCGAGCCGTGCGAGGACGTGCGCGAGCACGGCGAGCAGCCCCCGCCGCCCGCGCCCCCGCCGCCGCCGCCCGCACCGCCCGCGCCCCCCGCGCCGCGGTACCCAGGCGCCTTGCTCGCGTCCACCTAACAACACACGTTTGGTTTAGTAATCAAATTAAACTGATTAAACATCCCTCACACATAGTCAAGATTTTCAGGGAAACTACAAACAATTGAGCTAAAATTCAGAATGTTATAATTTAGTGTAAAACATTTTTTTTCTAATGGAATGTGTTCGAAACAAAGCACTCAGAAGGCAGATTTCGAATCAAAATTTGTTTGTTCTCATTGGTGGCTTTAACAGTGGTTTGGTATATTCCACTTCTAGGACAGTAAGTCATATTGGCGGAATACTTCAAACACCAAGCCAAACCAGTTTCGTCTTCGAGTCCCGAGTTCGAATTCCAGCCGGGGCAAGCCCTTGTTCTGGGGTCTCGGATGTTTGTATGTGTCCATGCCACCCGCGACACAGGGAGGAGGGAATCCTACCTGATGTGAGTATGTCGCGTTTATTTATTAAGAAGTCCATGCAGTAAGGGGCTAAGAAGGTAAGCTAGTGTCGGTGTATACCTGCGGCGGTGGCGGCTCGACGTTGTGGTGCGGCTCGCCGGCCGCGCCCCACATGCCGCCCGCGCCCGCCGCCGACACGTCCTTGAACAGAGAGTACTCCTGCGCGCCGCCGCCGCTCGACTGCAACCAACAATCAACAGTTTAATTCATTCTGTTCGATTTAGTGGTCAGATTTCGTTTCATTCATAATATTTCACCTATAAGGGTGGAATGTTATTTAAAAAAATTATTCAAGACTTGGGCACGTGTCGACGCCCCGAGCCCTGCATAATCGAGTTGTCTTTAAAATTACCAATCGAGGGCTCGGGTCTTTTGCAACACTGGGTAGAATAGGTATCCCTGCTGGAAGTTTTGCATCATATAGACAAATCAATCTTTCCTATAATGTAAAATTATTCCATGATCGATCACTACCAATCGAAGATGGTGCCACTAGCATTATATTCACGCAACATTGTTTTCTAGAACATTGAGACGTAAAATTAAATGAGATATTTCCTTGAAGGAAAAAAAAACTAATCGGGCGCCCACCACTCACCAAAGAGATCCTAACTCTACGGATATTTTCATTACGACATATTTTTTGAGGTTATCAGATGTTATGTCAGGCAATATAAGATTGGAAAGTTCCAATGAAAGGTGCATGCGTACCTGCGACGCGGTGTTGATGTGCAGCGCGGCCTGGCCGGGCGCGGCGTCGTCCGCGGCGCCGGCGCTCCACGAGCCGCCGGCGGGCGCATCGGGGCTGTGCTGCGCGTCGTGCGGCCGCGTCGGCGTGCGCGGCAGCTCGCCGTCCTCGCTGCGCGCCGCCGCGGGGGCGGGCGCGGGCGCCGGCGGGGACTCGCGCGCCGCCTTCACGGGAGACACGGCGGGCGCGGCCGCGGCGGGGCTCGTCGCGCACATCTGCGAATTCCATGAAGTTTGTATACACCATTTCATAAAGAGTGCGACAGAACGACCCTCTTTCCCGGAAGAGTCGTATTATATTGGATACTAGCGGTATCCCGCTGGAAAAACTTTTCTTAGTGGACGTCAGAGCTATATTTTGGAACCATTGCGCAAAATTTCAAGTCTCTGGGCCCACCGGTTTGGGCTGTGCATTGATCAGCCTTTTCTTATTTTATTGTTAAAAAGAATAATTTTACATTAGCGCGTTCAAACATTTTATATTAGATTTATGCGATTCTTCGAGCTATGTCTGTTCTACTGCGGAACCCATCCTTCCTGATTTGATCACGCAGACAAACTCCGAGCATATCATCTCCATTGCCCTGTGAGTGAATCTAACAGTGGACCCCTCCCGGATGATATGACGTTTCCTCAGTTGACTTGCTTGGCTCCTGGTCTCACCTGCGGCGGCACCCTCGGCTTGGAGTCGGCGGCGGCGGGCGAGGCGGTCAGCTTGGCGGCGAACGTGTGCGAGCGCGCGCCCACGATGGCGCCCGTGTACGACAGCGCGCCGGACTTGCCGCCCGCCGCGGCCGCGGAGCTCGGCGCCGGCGTCGACGCAGCGCGCTTCTCCGATACACCCACTAAGTAACAACACATTGAATGAATCATCATCATCAACAGCCTATTAATCTCCCCACTGCTGGGGCTCAGGCCTACCATCTCGACGAGGGCGTTCGGGCTACCACGCTAGCCCAGTGAGGGTTGGTGGACTTCACATGCGCCTAAGAATTTCTTCTTCGGCGTATGCAGGTTTCCTCACGATGTTTTCCTTCACCGTTTGAAAGCAGTCAGTAAATGTATTTAAGTTTCCAGAAAAAAACCTTTTGGTACATGGCCCAGCCGGGGATAGAACTCCGAAACATTCGATATAATAGGCCGCGTCTTATCCCCGACGCCACTGACGCTCTAGTGGAGTGTGTGTACGCTAGAGTGGTAGTAATGTGTCACATCTTATAACCCGAAGTGGTAATGATGTATCTAAAGGTAAGTAGTGACGTACCGTGCGACTGGAGCCGCGCCGGCGGCGCCCTGATGGCGGGCGCGTGCGTCTTGGCGGGCGTGCGCGCGGTCGGCGTGGCGCGGCTGCTGCTGCTCGACGCCGCGGTGCTCGCCGCCTGATACATTAACAGAGGTTATGGTAAATTTTCTTAAAGGTTTTGGCTTGGTTACTAGACCTTTAAGCCATAAATATTTAATTCACTATTTCTTAGTTAGGCTGTCTCAAGACGAAAGTCTTCGACCAGTGTGTGTTGCCAGTGATGACATACGGTACCGAGACGTGGTCGCTCACTATGGGCCTCATAAGAAGGCTCAAGGTCACCCAGAGGGCAATGGAGAGAGCTATGCTCGGAGTTTCCCTGCGAGATCGAATCAGAAATGAGGAGATCCGCAGGAGAACCAAGATCACCGACATAGGTCAAAGAATTGCGAAGCTGAAGTGGCAGTGGGCTGGGCACATCGCTCGTAGAACTGACGGCCGTTGGGGCAGAAGGTTCTCGAGTGGCGACCACGTATCGGAAGACGCAGTGTAGGCAGACCTCCCACAAGGTGGACCGACGATCTGGTGAAGGTCGCGGGACCCAGCTGGATGAGGTTAGCGCAGGACCGGTCATCGTGGAGATCCTTGGGGGAGGCCTTTGTCCAGCAGTGGACGTCTACAGGCTGATATGATGATGATGATGACCCGGCTGTTACAGCACGGCACGGCAATCCTCAAAATACCTTCTTTAAAAAATTGAATTTCGCTCGTGGACTATTAACTAGATGTCTCTTTACTGAGTAATTTCATTTTGTCCTATTTGCCCTTTGAGAAATTCCCATTGGTACAGTCGAGTTTATAAATATAATCACATTTAAGTACCTTACCGCTCTAATGTAATACAAATTCACTTTTGACGTTAGTGAATACATATTACAGAGTGACAAAATACATTCGCCAAACTCGCCTTACCACCTTACGATTTATTATTGCGTGCGGCTATTAAGCGCTGAGTGACCGCTCAGGCCATTGCCCTCGCTAAACTATAGAATAGGGAGCGAAAAGGGCTTAGCTACGATCGCCACATGCAAAGCAACCAACATTTAAAACTCGTAAAGGTCGTATTACATTATAGCGGCACGGTTGCCGCACGGCAACGACAAAGCTGCACCACAGCACCACCTCAAATTTCGGCTACCGTTATCCGCCCGCGAGGTGCCAGCTCGTTGGCAGCGCGCCACAAACTATATAGTATGCTAACGCATGTCCCGCAGTCGGCGCGCTGTACGCACGCGGTCTCCTCGCTTGCAGCGCGCGGCTCCGCGACGAGTCGTATTGTAGCTGTAGGCGCGCTGCCTGCCCCCCGGCGGCTTTTTATATTGACATTACATATTATACGACGCAGGTTTTAATGCTCTAATTTGAATGACAATAAATTGCTGGGTTGGATCCGTGCCGTTATAGTGTAATATGACCTTAAGCCGGGAAGTTTGTTGATAGTACTAGAGTTGTCAGTTATAAATGAGTGTACATGTGACGGCCGCGGCTCGAACTCTGACCTCACGCCATGACAGGCCGCGTCATACCTTGGGGGCGGGTTGCTTGGGTGCCTTGGGTTGCTGCGGCGGCGGCGGCGGCGCGGGCAGCTTGGCGCGCGGCAGCAGCTGCGCGATGTCCGCCTCCGGGTCGCGGATCATGGCCGCGATCAGCGCCGCAGCCTGCTTCGTCGCCTCCGCGGAGCCCCTGGAACAATCGACCGACACACTTGTTACGAGCCATTAGTCTTCGGGAAATTTAAAACATGATTTTGACGCTCTGCATTATGATTAATTTAATTTATCTTTATAGTATTCTTATAATGATATTCTAATTTAACCTAAACACTAATTAACATTTAATTTATTTTACCAAAATTTACACACCCAAATGCGTTTCATGTAGTACTGGCTCATGGATTGTAATATCTTATAGAACTTCATGAAATGCACATTGACTTTTATTGCGGAAGCGGGCCCAGTTTTTTTTTCTTTCTCTTATATGTTTACAGCTTAGACGCAATCTGCAGCGTAGTCTGCAATAAGCATCTTTGTTGTCCGCTTCACCGCCTCTCGTTTGCTGAGAGAGTTCCAGTGAACTCCTATCTCGTAGTTTGACAGGGAGCAGAGTTATTCCTGGAACCTGGTGAGCGGGCCCGGTGACCATGGGCATTTTTGTATGAACCAAAACTCACTTGATGGTGATGTTGCGCTCGCCCTGCCCCTTGGTCTGCTTGTCCACCTCGATGTGCGCGCCGGTCGCGGACCGGATCGCGTTGATGTTGCTGCCCGCGCGGCCGATCACGCGCGATATGGCGTGCGACGCCACAGACACTTTCTTGCATCTACACGCAAACAAACAATCAACATACATATATAATAATAATAATGTTTGGGACAAATTAACACACGGCTGTTTAGTCCCAACTAAGCCGAAGCTTGTAAATGGGTACTCAACAACTGATAAACATACTTAAATACTTTTAAATAAATACTTAAATACATACAAACACCCAGGATCCGAAAACCAACAGTTATGCTCATCACACAAATGTTGGTCCCGGGTGGGAATCGAACCCACGACCTTTAGCGCAGTAGGCAGGGTTACTACCACTACGCCAATAGGCCAGTCAGACATTTACATCATACATTTGTTGGTCATCTCATCGTAGACGTTTTGCAAATAGTGAACTAATCGATAAATTCTACGTTTATTAAGAAAACGAGTGGGAAAAAACGGCAATGGAAAATAGCGAGCGATTTAAAAATAGAGCTCCAGTCTATACTGGTTTTGATTCCACTGACGTGCGGTCGAAGTTCCTGTCCCCCAGTGGGAATCGAACCCACGACTCCTGGCACTCGAGTCCACATAATCCACTAAGCCAACGCGGCGGTCAAAGCAATAAAAAAAAAGAAAATATATTCTTATGACGTTGTAGATTTCAATTTTTGACCAAAATAAGTACCATAGAATGGATCATACTTCACCATACAAACCACAAAATGGAAGGGACCAACAGGCAAAAGGAGTGTGGGCAGGCCGACGAGACGATGGGCAGATATCACAGAATATGCAGGAACCGGGTGGATTCAAACGGGCAACAACAGAAAGTTGTGGAAAGAGATGAAGGAGGCCTTCACCCAGACCCCTCGTCCTCATTAGCAACATAAACAACTACTAACTAAATCACCAAATAGTTAACTATAATTACTAACAATTATGTAATGCAGATATATGGAAATAAAAAGGCTTATTATAAGTACCCAGGCTCGACAGTGGAGAGCGTCTGCACGCTGGACTTGCGCACCACCTCCTTCCAGCCCTCCTCGCGGCGGCCGCCCACGCAGCCGCCCTTCGGCGACGTGCTCTTTCCATCCATCTCCCATCTGCCATGCAACACACACACAGTTAATACTCCACGGACACTATAAACAGATAACTAATCATGGAGAACTGGGCTCAGTTAATATTAGACATCTGTATAATGTAGGTACGGTCGACCGCACATCAGTGGTAACAAAACCAGTATAAACTGGTCTCGCGTAGTATTGAAACTCCCTAATAGGCTAGGCCAGCTCAAGGTCAAAGTGTATCCACTGATGTGCGGTAGACTGTACCTATGTCCCTACCCCGCCAGGGACATAGCGTGATGATATGTATGTATGTATAATGTAGGTATTACTATTTATTGTCACCATTATGTAAATTGATTCTTAATAATAATCATTTTTCATTGCTAATTATTCACATACATGTCAAAAAATAAAAACAATATGTTTAAATAGTCAATGTCAAATACTTATAGAGAATCGTTTCAATGTCAGTCAATACGAATGAAACAACACAAAAAATAAATAAAAAATATCAAGATAAAACATGTCATTAAAAAATAAAAATGTCGAAATATAAAAAAATAAAACTAGAAATACCAACAGTTGATAACAATTCAATTGTACTTTTTTTTTAATAAAGTGTTATAATTATGTACAACGATTGTTATATGATTTAAAGAAAATAGATATATAGCAGGAATATTATGATTGTTTGTTAAGAAACATACTAGCATGGAAATGAAGTTCAAAATCATTAAAATTTCGCAATTATTCCTAAGTAAGAAGTATAATGTATAAACTCCACACCCCCTATATTCCATTACATCTACATCTAGAAAAAACAATCGTTATATGTTATCAAACGTAAATCAAACCAATGTCAATTGTCAAAGTAAAAATCATGCAGTAAACCAAATTATTTTATGCAACATGCATTCCTACTTTTCCAACGTTTACGGTCTATGGACGGAATCATGAAGTATAGTGCCCGTAAATCTTTTTGGCGGGTATGTGAAGTCGACTGATTCCTGCGCAACGACTAATTTTAGGTGTCAAAGGGGAGCTGTGTGTTCATTAGAGACGCTCTTTCAATTACAAGAAATAGTTCATTAAATCGATCAATCGAATCCAAAATATCAATTTTTTGCACATCTCTACGCATCACATTATGTCACTATATTAACTCAACCGCACTATCATTCACTCAACTTGATCGAAGTGGTAATAAATAATTAAAATAAGATATAGCTAGACTAGCCTATGTGTTTTTTTATACTTAAGTAATTTATGATTCGGACATTTATTTTGAGGACACATTCTCTATATGAACAACGAAGAACGAAGAGACGGTGAGAACAAAACAAATCTGACACTGATTTTATGTTTGACATTTCCCATTACAATAATGTTCGTGATGACAGTCGAAACACTTACTGATAGCTGTGCTGTGTCTTTTTATTTTTGTCGGTAACGGGAGCGTCAACGTCATCTTTTTCCATATTGTGCCTAGTGGATTCGAACACTTGACTCTTTCTAGAGCTACCCCCGTATTTGTTTACGTTCGGTATTATGCTCTTAGGTATGTCCTCCTCGGGTTTTCTGCAAGAACAACATTTCAATCCTTAAGGACGATTTCATGCTTTTAGGCGGGCAGCTCCCGTCGACAGTGAGATAACACATTGTGAGTAACACAGAGTGTTATTGATGATATGTGAGTGTTTCATTCGCTCACTCCACTCACGACGGGCACTACCTGCCTGTAACTACTGAAAAGTTCTTAGTCCCTACGATTACTTACAAGTAAAAAGTTGTTACAGGCCTAATTGTTACAGTTGCTTCAAGTAAACACGATAGTAAAATTAACTGCAAATCAAGCATTAATATCCGCTCGATGGAACATAACATGCAAGCTAGTGTTACTAACTCTCCATTGCCCACCAAACACAGGCACAATATTACGTTCGTTCACACATCTGTAGCGCATAATGCAGACCATCAATTTGGCAACATGTTATTTTAAAAATCTGTGAACAAAATTGGCATATTCTTCTCACAAAAGAAGTAAGTTTCTTGCCAAATCAATGGGTACTGAATAAATGTCAAAGTTGAGAAGAGTTCTATTTCCACAACCAAATTCTGATCAACAGCTACAAACTTCCCATTAGCATGAACCACTATTTTCTCCTGTTTATCATCTACAGCCCTGTTCTCATACTCACTTGTACTCGTTATCAGCGCGAACGAGTTTAGCCGGAGTGTGGCTATCTTTTTACCAAATATTTGGGATCAGGAAATAATAAAACCGGATAAGTGCGAGTAGGACTCGCGCCCTGAGGGTTCCGTTTAAACTTAATTTAAGAAAAAAATCGAAAATCGTTATTTTTAGTTTAGCACATAGGCAGTAACTTACGTGGATGATTTGGTTACACGCAAATTTAAGTTTGTTGATAATAGAAAATTACCTTTTTTTGGGATGTAACTACAAAGTTACAGTTTTAGGATTTTTTCCTTTACTTGTGCTATAAGATATTGTTTCTTGCCAAATTTCATGATTCTAGGTGAACCGGAAATTCCCCCCCATAGGTTTTGATTACCAAAATACATAAAAATGCGGCAAAAACGGCCATATCTTTTTGCTGCATTGACTTAAAAGTTTGATTTTTCCACAACTCGAAGGGATTGCAGACCTTAATATTTAATACTAATTTCAACTTGATACCTCCACGCGTTCCTGAGAAAAAGTGTCTTGACAGACGGACAACGAAGCGATCCTATAAGGGTTCCTTTTGAGGTACGGAACCCTAAAAATGGGAGAAAAATTCAAGGAAATTTTTTTTTTAGTAAAGATAGCCACACTCCTGAGCCGGTAGGATTATTTGCTTATGTAATGCTCATACACATACAGCTGATGATATACAACTTACTTGTCCTTTTTGTCTGCGCGGCGCTCTGGCGCGGGCGGCGCGGGCTTGGCGGGCGTGGCCGGCGGCGACGCCGGCGCCACGTTCTCTTTCTCCTGCTTCTTGTCAGGCTTGGGGGTGGGCTCCTTCTCCGGTTTGCTCTCCAGTTTCGGTTTGATCTGACGAAGGGTAAACTCGATTTCGAATATCGCAATATAGTTTAATCACATAGATGCATGACTATAATAGTATCTTGACCTTATGTGGCGTTTCAAATCAAGACGGACCTTGTGGCGGAAATGACACTTCATAAATTTACCTAACCATTATAGACGTTTATAATCATATCAGGCGAAAGACGTCCACAGCCGGACAAAGGCCTCCCCCAAAGATCTCCACGACGACCGGTCCCGCGCTAACCTCATTCAGCCGGGTCCCGCGACCTTCATCAGATAGTCGGTCAACTTTGTGGGAGGCTTGCCTACGCTACGTCTTCCGATACGTGGTCGCCACTCGAGAATTATATGTGACATACAATGGTAAGTACTTTGTCGGGCTGCTTCTTGGCGGGCGGCGCGACGGGCGGCGCGGAGGGCTTCTCCTCTTTCTTCCGCTTCTTGCACTTGGCGCTGGCGGCCGGCGGCGCCTTCACGTCCGACGACGAGCACGAGCCCTGGCGGTAACATACAATATTTTTAGAGTCTAAAGTTTAGCCTAGTTCTTGAATAATGGCCTTGCACTGCGCTGAACTGAATTATAAATATATAAATAAAAATCATATAAGCATATTGTAAATCCTCCATTATTAGCAGTATGAGCAATGTAACCTTAATAATTATTATTTTTCTAAGTGCTGTGGATTTTGTGAAAATGAATAATTATAGGTCTCTTTGGCTCGAGCGCGCTATCGGTAGGTCAGTCGAGTACATGCGCGAACATTCCCCCACTATGTCACAAGGTACGCCCATGGTTGCAGACCGCACCTGTGAGTTGGCATCAATGCCGGAGTCGCCCTCCTCCTTGGGCACCGGCTCGTCGTCGGGCTCGCCGCCCTCCGAGCACTCGCCCAGCGCCTTCTCGCAGTACAGCGAGTTCTTGTCGTTCTCCTCCTGCAGCTTGCGTTTCTCCTCCTCCTTGGGATACATTCAATACAACATTAATATGCAATATGAGAGCGTCAGTGGCGAAGTTCTAATGCTAACTAACCAATCTTCTCAGGGGGCCAGTAATACCCGGCAACAATTCGACCCTATGGGATCTGTTGTGCCAAACCCCTGTCCGCCAAACGGTGCCCCAATCCGTTTTTTGGTGGACTTCACATACATAGGTGGACGGATAATTAGAAACAGGGCCAGATTTTCATACAATCGAGGTCACTTTGAAGCCATGGTGCTCCGTGAAAGATTGATCGGGGCATGATCTGATGACGGTCATCGAGAGAGAATACGGAGGACTTTTAGATCGCTATAGATATCCAACTGATCAGATAAGCCGTTTGGAAGCAGCATCGTCATGAACAAAAAAAACTCGCAAAATGGCATCAAAATGTATGAAAATCTAAAAGTTATTGAATTATGACGATGCTGTTTCCAAACGGCTCATCTGATCAGTTGGATATCTAAAGCGATCTAAAAGTCCTCCATCTACTCTCTCGATGACAGTCATCAGATCACGCCCCGTTCAAAGTGACCTCGATTGTATGAAAATCTTGCTGTTTCTAATTATCCGTCCACCTATGTATATGTAATATAGATTTTTATATTGTTACTGTATGTATGTTAGTCTGTAAGGTATTTGTAATATGGCTCATTAGTTGGTCGAAATAAAGAATTTATTATAATTATTATATTTATTTACCTGCAGGCTGACCTTCTTCTCGATCTTTTTCTTCTTCTTCCTCTCGCGGCGGCGCGCGGCGGCCTGGCGGCGGGTCTCCTCGCGGCAGCGCTCCGCGTCCAGCTCCTCCAGCAGAATGGTCGCGTTCTGGTTGGCGCGCGCCGCCTGCGTTTCCTTCGCCGCGCGGATCACGCGCACGCACTCCTGGCACTTCTCCAGCAGCTCCTTGTCAGATATTGTGCAGATGTACCTGGAGGGGAACAATCATTATTATTTGTAGCGAACGGAGCAATTGACGTCACGATGCCAGCCGCTATATAAACGAGCCGTATACCGGTCGCAAGACAGTTAGCTTCGAGCTCGCGTGCGATATCCATAGGTCGCTGGTTCATGTCCGTCTGGAAGGACCATTTAGGGCAGTAGCCTGTATTTGAGTTTAGCGGGCTGGATTCTTGGTGAGAGCACGGATAAAAAAGAATACTCTGGAGCAATGATAAACCGTGTACTTCCACTTTCATCAAAAGTACTTATTGTATAAAATACTATCCGAATTATATATTAAAATCCGCAATATACATTTTTAAGGAAAATAAAATAGAAGGGACAAACATGACAAACAACTTCTCCAAGTTTTGGAGAAGTTGTAACACTTACCTCGTCATTTCCTGGTCGGAGGGGAACTGCGTGACGACGGTGACCATCCACTTGACCACTTTGGTGTGGCCCTTCCGGAAGGCGGCCATCAGGCAAGATACCTGCAAATAATTCACAATTTCCTCATTCACTTGTCACTGGCTCAATAAGTTATTGGTTGAAGCCATATAAATTTATGTGTATACGTTAAAAAAATCTTATAACTAAAACTTTGCCATACAAAATGACGATAGGTAAATTGGTATGTTTTAAGCTTCTAAACAAACCCATTATTATTTCAGCTTCATTATTTATGATGGGGCTCTTTCAAGGGTTACCCAGTCATCATCAGTGCGATCATTACTGATCTATTGTGATCGCCGCCTTACTATTCACTTACGTTCAGTGTAAGCTCGGCATCTGTAAGGAACTTCAGCACGCTTTTTGCGCTGAGTTGTTTTACTTCAATAGATCGAAGCGAGTAGTTGCCCAGATGGGTGTTTCTTTTACGCATCAGTGGACCACACACGCACAGAAGGTGCAATGGTGTTTCCTCTGATTTCTGGCAGTCTGCACACTTTTATCATCATATCAGCCAAAATTGACAAAGGCCACCCCTAAGGTTTGCACACTTTATTTCAGCGTAGCCTAGCTGGTAGTGATGCTCTAAATATCGACGTTGACCGACCGTCTCAGTACTAGGCCTCGCAGCGGCCGCTGTCCGGCGATTCGAGGCTTATTGTTATGTTACCTTTCTGTTGTCCTGCGAGTCGATGTCCGCGCCGGCCGCGTACAGCATCTCCACGACGGCGAGGTGCCCGCCGTTAGCGGCCAGCCATAGGGGGGAGTTGCCTTTCTTGTTTTTCACTTCCACCGCCGCTCGTCTGCGGAACAAAAATTCATGTCATCTCTTTCTCATTGTTAAAGTAAAAAAAAAAGAGAGCACAAGAGAATAAAATTTAGTTGAGGCTTGCACTATCCGAATTTACACCAATCTCTTATAAGAGAAATTTCCTGAGATTGGTGTAAATTCTATATCAGTGTATCTTTGGGGTAGTCAAAGTACACTGGGTACATTTATACAACGTCAATGTTTTATCCACCACCGTTTCCCAGGTGTGAGAGTACAGTGGGCACTCACCTCTGAAGCAGCAGCTCGACGAACTTGGTGTGCCCCTTGTCTGCGGCGATGGTGAGCGCGGTGTCCCGCGAGGAGGGCACGGGCGGCGCGTTCACGTCGGCGCCCTTGTCCAGCAGCACCCGGCCCACCTCCACGTACCCCCCGCTGGCGGCCTCCATCAGGGGCGTCAGCCCAGTCTTCGCGCGGTGCTCCACGTTCGCCTTGCGGTCCAGCAGCAGGCTCACTACTTCGTGACGACCTGTGTTTGGGGCAATACATTGCTCTATTACTTAGTTTCTCGATAAGTAACCGTAACAATTTTTTTGCTCGTCCAGGTTAATCTTACTAACATATGCTTATAGTCGATTGACATCAGGTCTAACCAGGCTATCACTGCCCACAAACTCAATCAAATCAACAACCTATTAATATGTCCCCAATGTTGGGGCTCAAGCCTATCCTCTTAACGAGGACGTAAAGGCTATAGTCCACCACGCTAGCCCAATGCGGTGCCTAAGAATTCCATCTTCGGCGTATATGCAGGTTTCTTCACGATCTTCTCCTTCACCGTTTGAGAGCAGTTAGTAAATGCACGTATTAAAGTTTCGAAAAAATACCATTTCGAACTCGGACCTCTCGACACGACAGGCCGCGTCTTCCCCACTGCGCCTCTGACGCTCATTACTTATTTAGTACATCTTTTTCACTCGATAAGTAAATGTATCAACTTTTTTAAACATTGTCCAGGTTAATCTTACTAAACATGTCGACGGTTGACAGGTCTAAATCGGTTATCTCACTGTGAACACTGAACGTAAACCTACAAAATCTTCACTAGCGAGGTGTGGCCAGTACCTTGAAAGCAAGCGAGTGTGAGCGCCGTGTTGCGGTTGGTCTCTATCTGCGCGTTGATGTCCGAGCCGCAGTCGAGCAGCAGCCGCACGGCCGCCGTGTGCCCGTTCATGGCGGCCAGCATCAGCGGCGAGATGCCCAGCTTGGAGCCAGTGCGGGAGTTTATTTCGGCCTACGAACACATCCATATAACATGACCAGGCTTGTTACAATTAAAGCATCCTAAGAGTTCTGCCTCTTCAATAAGACTTCCTCTTCTCCTTGCCTAGTCGTTTGGATTTTTAATCACCCGACATATCAACAAATTGAACTATGACAAATTTTGGGATATTTTATGTTACAAAGTGAATTTCAAACAGTAATAATTTTCGAATGGATTTCGGACAATGAACAATGTCATGATTATTTGATTAACAGCATAAACATGCTATTAAATCATCATCAACAGCCTATTAAAATGTCCCCACTGTTGTGGCACCGGCCTACCCTCTCAACGAGGGCGCGCGGGCTAATAGTGGACTTCAAATGCGCCTAAGAATTTCTACTGCTATTAAATGAAAGTGCATAGAAGATGTAATACCTGGTGGTGTAGCAGCAGCCTGATGATGTTGACGTACCCGCCGGACGCGGCGAGCGAGAGGGGCGTGTAGTCGGACACGTTGCGGTGCTCCTTGTTGGCGCCGCGGCTGAGGATGAGCTCCACCACCTCGTAGCGGCCGCCGCTGCACGCCAGCGACAGCGGCGTGTCCTTGGTGCGCTCCGACTGCGCCTCGATGTCCGCGTCGTGGTTCAGGAGGATCTCCACGATCTTCTCGTGGCCGGCGGTCGCGGCCAGGATGAGCGGGGTGAAGCCCTGCGCATCATGCATGGGTTGAATTAGACATTGTTAAGCATGTGTATCGAGGAGTTATTACCATCTTTCAAAATAGCCATCCACTCAGGTTGAAGATATTCCCATTATCTACCATGGGGTAGCTTGGAAGATGGACCATAAAATCCCAATGTCGATGCGAAAGAGACAATACTATGCTTCTCCTCAGTTCATTATTGCTAATGAATTATTATGATGCATAGTGCGAGCGAATATCTATGGGTGTATGGAATGGGTGGAAAACAAGCGATAGATGGGTGACGTTCTCTTAAGCAATGGATCTGATTTATTATCTATAAGGATACCAACAGAGAGAGATAGAATGATACAGACAGGTGGCGCACGCGCACGAGCAAGATGCAGCAAGTCAATTAGGACATTGTGGCCTTGAGGTCCATGCGATAGAAGATAGTAAAACCAAACCTACGCTTGTTTTCCTTATATCGATGAGTGTATATAACGATGTGTACCTTCTTGTCGCGGTGCTCTATGTCTGCGCCGCGCGAGAGCAGCAGCTCGACGAGGTCCTCGTGGCCGCCGGCGCAGGCCAGCGTGAGCGCCGTGTCCCGGTTGGAGTCGGTCTCGCCGTCCACGTCCATGGCGGAGTAGGCGGCGGGCGCCGGGGCGGGCGGCGCGCCTGCACCGAACGCGTCCGCGCCGCCGCCCGCGCCCGCGCCGCCCGCCGCCGCGCCGCCCGCGCCGCGGGACCCGCGACCGGTGCCGAATCGACCCTGCGCAAACAATGATTACATTACATTTATTTATTTGTCAATACAAATACTAGTAAGTACATAATTTTACGTGCATAAAAAGGTCAAAAGTTAATGTGATCGTCAATAAACAAGAACAGAAACAGACTACAAATGGGATCAATCAATAAGTCGGATTTATTTTTTGAAAAAATTGATGATTGTCTTACTGTGTACATATAGTGTGTTGTTTGTACCTTTTTCTTGACGGCGACTGAGGCGGGGTGGTGATGGGGCGCGTCGCGCTTGGCGTGCGGCGGCGCCGGCGTGGGCGCAGCGTCGCACGCGCCCACGATGCCCATCGCGATGCCGGTCGCGATGCCGCTCAGCATGCCGGCCGCCCTGTCGGCCGACATGCCGCCCGCCGGCGCGCCCGCCATCGGCGCAGCGAACGTCGCAGACCTGCTCATACGTACGACTCCATTAGTATTTATTTTATTTATTATAAGTTAAGTTTATTATTAGTTTTATTTAAGACTAGTTGGTTTCCGCGGGAAAATGCCTTTCTAAGATATGTCACATTTATCTGTTTGGGCTGTGTGCGTTGATCAGTCAGTGAGTCAGTCAGTTTCTTCTTAATTAAATGTATATTTATATCGATTGATGACGATAAAAAGGTATAAATACATAATAATAGTAAAAATACATCAAATATAACTTCTTTGACATTCCTTTCAAAGATTAAGTTGAACTTTTCAGTTTTGGACATTTCTATAATGAATGACTGTAATAATTTAAGTAAAAAAAAGTAGGCTATTATGTTCACCTGTAGTCATCGTAGGGCTGCGCTGGCGGCGGCGCGAAGTGCGGCTGCGGCTCGGCGTGCGCGGGGGGCGCGTGCGCCGCCCCCGGGCACCCCGCCACCCCCGCGCCGGGGGACGCCGCCCGCACGCGGTACTGGCACCCGGTACCCTCCTGAACCGGTACAATACAACCCACACTTTACAGTAACTGTTTGTGATACTCTTAGTTACAAGTATAGCTACCGGCGAACAACTAGGATGGTGTGTGTCACGTTATGGAGCCTGTTTGCGCATGGTACAGTCACACAGGACCGGACGAAATTGAAAATATAATACGTAGGTACGTACATATTCTATGAATAAGCTCAGAATATACAAGTTCGCGGTTCGTTTACTAGTGGTCAATGTACCATAGACACTTTTACTTTAAACGTCATTCGCTCATGTCATGGCGGCCGCAGTCAATAAGAAAGCTGTCCGCCATATAATATTAGAAAAAAAAACTAACCCCCCCGCCCCCCTACATTCTGCACTACCCAGCGTCTTAATAGCATTCTAGTTGTTTGCCGGCACCTGCACTGAAGCAGCAACGAACACACTCTACAAGCTCGGGGATCAGTAAGGTACTCTAAGTAACTGCAAAAAAAAAAAAAACTAAAGAGCAGTCAGTCTTCTTCTGAAGTCGTGATAGTTTAAAAGATGACGTGTATAAAAGTACTACGTACAACAACATCAACAAAGAGATAATTGAATAACAAAGTCAAGTCACTGAAGCTAAGTCATGCTAAGGTAAAGGTAGACTTCCGTGGTTCGCGGCCGCTGCGACAACACTATACGCTATGAAAATGTATGGGCACCGCTTCCGAGGCGAGTCTCAATTTTTTTAAAAAAATATTTTATTGCTACGGGGCAACTGAACAAGCAGGCGGGCCTCCTGGTGTTAAGAGGTCACCGCCGCCCAGAGACACCTGCAACACCCGGAGGGTGCTGATGCGTTGCCGGCCTTGGTTGAAGGGCTCTTTTGACTATCTTCTTGAATGACCCCATATCGTAGCGCTGTGGAAAAGCGTCAGAGGGAAGTTGATTCCACATTTTGCACGTGCGCAGCAAAAAAGAACGCGAGAACAGTGCTGGTCCGCCAGCGATCTATGTAATGTGGGTGAACCGTATTCTGGCGGCGCGCGGCGCGATGGCGAAAACTACTGTCTTTTGGGGACGCAGGCCAAGTTTTCTTCATTTCTGTTGAAGATTGGTTCAATTGGTTTTCGGTATGAGCTTTCTTAATGGAGCAAAAGCAGTTCGTCATTCTCTCCCTCTTCTTCCATGATATCAATGGCACGTTGACTGTGGCCACTGAGAAACGACTGTCGGTGAACCGTTGCGGCATTTTTTAAATTGGTGCTTAATGTCGCAGACGGATTGCCGATAGTGGAAGGGATGACCGAAGAACACCGACTCTCTGGCCAGCCGCGCTCGGCCGCGACCCGCGGAAGTCTACCTCAAGGGGTGGGGGTGGGGGTTGGGTATCACGACATCAATACGAATAAGTATGAGTAGTTACTGTTAGGCAGAGATGGTGGTGTTCGTGCAGCGCTCCGTCCGGGTCGCCATAGTCGCCGGTACTCACGGTGACGTCGAGGTGGTGGTGGTGGTGGGGCGGCGCGCCGGCCGGCCAGTCGGCGGACAGCGCCTCCTCAGCGGCGGCCAGCAGCCGGCGCGTGTGCCGCTCCGGCGCGCCCTCCGCCTCCGCGCCGCCCCCCTCCGTGCCCGCAGCCGCGCCCCCGCACGCCTCCTCCTCGCACTTGGACAGCAGCTCGTGGGACTTCTGCTGCATCACCTGCACAGCCGACATTCACATCATCAATATACATATATAAAATACTAGCTGTTTCCAACGGCTTCGCCCGCGTTAAATATTTTCCCCGCGGGAACAGCTTTTCCCGAGGTAACTATAGCCAACGCGTTATCTATATTATTGTAAAGTTTCATCAAAATCTGTTTCGTAGTTTTTGCGTGAAAGCGTAACAAATATCCATTCAAACTTACAGACATACTTACAAACTTTCGCCTTTATAATATTGGTAGGAAGGAAGTAGGAAGAAACTGACTGACTGGTCAACGCACAGCCCAAACCACTGAGCCTGGAGACTTGAAATTTTGCACAAAGGTTCCTCAAATAACTCTGACGTCTACTAAGAAAGGCTTTTTGCCTGCGGGAGAACTTTTCCATGCGGGCGTAGCCGCGGGAAACAACTAGTACCATATAATGACATTATACCATAATCGTTTGGGTACTGTTTACTTCGCAAACTGCGGAATTGGTGGTGGGTGACGGTATGCGGAATTCAGAGCGAAATCTCGGTGACGGTGGTATGGCAGTCTCACCTGCAGCACAAGCGACCGCAGCTCGGTGGGCGGCAGCGCGACGAGGGACGGCACCTCCCGCTGTAGGTAGGCCAGCACCGCGCCCAGCTCGCGGGCCTCCACGCCACTCGGCATCTCCTCGCCAGGCTGCACAATAACACATATACATAGGTGAAAAGATAACTAGAAACAAGCCTAAATTTACATACAAACAAGGTCACTTTGAAGCTTTTATCGGGGCATGATCTGATGACGGTCATCGAGAGAGTACATGGAGAACTATTCGATCGCTATAGATATCCAACTGATCAGATAAGCCGCTTGGAAGCAGCATCGTCATGAAGAAAGAAAACCCGCAAAATGGCATTCAAATGTATGAAAATTTTAAATTGAAGACGGTAAAATCCAAGTTTTCCGGTAAAAGTATGAATTTAACGTTCGATTCGGACTTTAGTTATCATCATGATTTAGTAAATTAATCGTCACAAGATAATCAGGGAAGCGGTGAAAAGGCTGACAAGCGTATTAGCCAGTTTGTCGCGTCAACTCACCTGCAGCACGAAGCCGTCGTTCCTCTGCAACTCGTGCACATATTGCTGTTGTTGCACCTGTTGCTGCGCTTGTTGCTGCGCCTGTTGCTTCTTCTGCTGCTGTTGCTGCGCCGCCAGCTGCTGGAACTGCTGTTGCTGCAGCTCCTGCAGTTGGTGCTGTGAACGTGCATACGTCTAGTTATTTCTCACGTTCAGAATATAACGGTTTCTTAGTATATTTTAGACTTTCCCGGGTTGTACTGCGCGAGCTGACAGTATCAGTTGCTCCTCTAAAATATTTTATACTTAACTAGCTGTTGCCGCGGCTTTGCCCGAATGGGACAAGTACCAATAAATCCGGAAGAAATTATCTGAATGATAGTGAAAACCGCATCAAAATCCGTTGCGTAGTTTAAGAGATTTAAGCGTACAGAGGGACAAACAGACGGAAACGACTTTGTTTCATACCATGTAAAGAAAGGATTATTGAAACATTAGATTTTAAATAATAATACTGTATACTTTACTACAACAAATTACATATTCTGGATATTGAATTGCTAAATGAAAATGTACCAATTACACATCTCGTTCTAATGTATTACATTAGTCTTTCGAAATTAACTACTAAACTATTTTTTATATTGCTACCTATATTAATTACATAACTCCATGACTATGGACAAATACATTTGTAATAAACATTTTACTGCGATATGAATGACATTACCTGTAATTATACAGTTATAATTTGCGATCGATATTAAATACGATGGTATTCTAATCACGTCTAAATTAATGCAGATTTCAGTCGAAACGGACACCGCACGCAGTCGCTCAGTCGTCCAAATAGTAGAAATGTTATATTTTTAAAACAGAATCTAACCTGTATACCTCTTGTGCTACATTCTTGATTCTTTGTCCCTACCGGTATATGTTAAGTATATTTTTTTCAAATATTTATTTAACTATGGGGCCCTAAAAATTGTTCTAATGAGGCCTACTTTATAAAATGATCAGTATACGCTTGGCAGAGATGACGATCACCACTTTCTTTCATACTTCGAATTTAGCGATGTTCGAATGATGACGATGACTGAAAAACAGCGCTTCGCTGAGTAATCGACCGTTTCATCTCACTACAAAAGTTTTCAGGTTGTATCCAATATGTAATTATGTAATGTGTGATGAATAAATTATCTTTTATGTTATTTATTTATTTTATTACATTTGTGATCACAAGGCTACTCCAGTCTTCGTTCCTCCGAGTACTTGCCCGCAGGCGAACCGTGCGGTGTTTCCCCTCGACTGAAACCCCCCTACAATCTACGGGCGCGTGTGTACGTCGGTTGGTTGTTCGTGCGGACGGGTTACCGCGACGGCGCCCACTTCGCCGATGTGCTGCCCGAGCCGCTGCAGCGCCTCCAGCAGCAGCACCTTGCATCCGAATTTCGTGCACTTGCGCAACGCCCGCGCGCGCGGACGCTCTTGTATCGCAATGGTCTACAGGTCAGCGCGTTGAACGTCAAAGTCAAAATATTTAAATGTATGTAACGGGCTAAGGAAAGAGCTATGCTCGGAGTTTCTCTGAGAGATAGGATCCGAAACGAGGTGATCCGCCAGAGAACCAAAGCCTTCGACATAGCTCAAATGGTTAGCGCGTTGAAGTGGCAGTGGGCTGGTCACACCTGCCGGAGAACCGATAACCGCTGGGGTAGAAGAGTTCTCGAGTGGAGACCACGACTTGGCAAGCGTAGTGTGGGACGGCCCCCGGCTAGATGGAGCGACGACCTGCGTAAGGCAGCTGGCATTGACTGGATGCGGAGAACCGAGGATTGGGTTCAGTGGCGCGCCTTGGGGGAGGCCTATGTCCAGAGTAGACTAGTGCAGGCTGATGATGAAGTACAATGGGTATATTTATACGTCAATTTTTTTATCTGCTACCGCTTCCCGCTGAGAAGAAGCGGCGCAACAAACGCGGGGTGAGTTCGCCTTTGTACACAATCACGAGACATCCAAAACACGAATGATTTCGGCCACATTCGACATACGCGTAGCTAAAAATATGTCTGACTTCACATTAGGAAGAGATCCTCCTAATCGACTGTATGTTTTTAGGACAGAAAGATTAATCTAATCGTTGCTCATTATCTGTCGAAAGTGAACTTACAATGCCGAACCTGCCTATGCATTTTACATTAGGCCGGTGTTTTTAGCGTACGGCCTTAGACAGAACTAATCGATTTTTGTTCGATGATAAGCTAGTAAACATGGCCGAAATCAGAAGGATTTTCTCAGAACAACTTGTATAAATTCTACCAAATTTTCTGTTAATAGTGGAAATGAAACCCACGACTTGGATGTGGCGTTACCTGGCTGAGGTTGGTGGCGAGTTGTTGCACTGGGAACAGCTGCTGCGGCGGGGGGTACGGCGGGGTGGTGGGCGGGTGGATAGTGGTCACACCTGGGCGGACATAAATACACTTTCATTACGCGTTGTCCATGTGGTTGTGTTACTCGTGGTTAATGTTGGCAACACAGAATGTGGTTGTGTTACTAGTGGTTAATGTGCTAACAGGTTGGCAACACAGAATGTGGTTGTGTTACTCGTGGTTAATGTGATAACATGTTGGCGACATAGAATGTGGTGGGGTTACTCGTGGTTAATGTACTAACATGTTGGCAACACAGAATGTGGTTGTGTTACTCAGGGTTAATATGATAACATGTTGGCAACACAGAATGTGGTTGTGTTACTCAGGGTTAATATGATAACATGTTGGCTACACAGAATGTGGTTGTGTTACTCGTGGTTAATGTTGGCAACACAGAATGTGGTTGTGTTACTAGTGGTTAATGTGCTAACAGGTTGGCAACACAGAATGTGGTCGTGTTACTCGTGGTTAATGTGATAACATGTTGGCGACATAGAATGTGGTGGGGTTACTCGTGGTTAATGTACTAACATGTTGGCAACACAGAATGTGGTTGTGTTACTCAGGGTTAATATGATAACATGTTGGCAACACAGAATGTGGTTGTGTTACTCAGGGTTAATATGATAACATGTTGTCTACACAGAATGTGGTTGTGTTACTCGTGGTTAATGTGATAACATGTTGGCAACACAGAATGTGGTTGTGTTACTCGTGGTTAATGTGATAACATGTTTGCAACACAGAATGTGGTTGTGTTACTCGTGGTAAATGTGCTAACATGTTGGCAATTCAGAGTTTTGGAGAAGGAATTGGTTGGACTTACCTTGAGCGCAGAACTGCAGGTCCAGCGCATGGAGAGCCGACGTGGCCAGCGTGGGGGGACCTGGACAATAATCATCTGTTTCAAATAAATATTGTAATTAGACAAGGACAGTAAAACTCACACCGCAATACAATTTCAAGACGGAAATAGAACAAGAAGCAATGGAGTCGTGTTAGAGCCGTGGTAGCTTAGTTGGTTGTGCACTCGTTCACTCATGAGGTAGAGGGTTCGAGTCTTGACCCGTACAAGTTTTCGGAACTAAATGTACGGTTTATTACAATACCACAGGGTTTTCAGTGATGGAAAACATCGCGAAGAACTGTACACGCCGGGGATTTGAAAATTGTTTTACGATGACCTGTCCAAGTCTTCCGTTTACCCGCGCATAACCTTACAGAAAACCAAGCTAACCTACTAACTCAACTCCATTCGAATGTATTCAGTGGTTTCGGAGTTTCAGAGAGCTCTTCTTCTCCGAAACCACTTAATGCATTCAAATGGGGGTTAGTTAGACAGCTTGGTTTTCTGTATAAGAGAGCTCTTATACAGAAAAAAGCTTAGCTTCTACTAAGTACATATGCTTAGCAAATAGTTTATTTCTACTCAGTACGCACCTGCAGCGTCGGTCAATTCGAGCAAGCTCCTCTCAGTCTCTGGCAGTAGTTCGTTGCGTGGCTGAGCCGCGAGCAAGTCGGGCCTCTGGCGGAGACAACAGTTTCATTCGTAAACATGACATCAGTATAAGCAGTTGATATTATTACGGTGGCGCGGAAAATAGGCGATTACCGGACGATGAACAAACTAATGCTAAGATAGATTACCTATTATATTAAAATTACTTTACAAATTTTATACACGATTGAGCTAAAACTAGTCAACTATCAAAGGATTACTAAAAAAATTAAATTTATTAAAATTAAATTAATTAAATTTAAATTACTCAAAAAAATTTTCTTTTTAAGCTTTTCAAATGCCAAACTACAAAACTTTATGATTCAATGTACATTTATTTTTCGTAGTACTAATTCTAATTTTTATGAAGTACAAATGCAATACCTAAGCCTGTGTTAACAATACTGATATTCAACAACTCACGACCGATTTATGTTCATTGTTTGGTTTTTTACATTTCTTGTTAATAATGTCCATCCAAGTGAACCCAGGCGGGAGGGACAACTTAGCCAAGCTCTCGTGGCGTATCTATACAAGGTTGCAAAGTATAATCCTATAAGTATTCTTATTATGCCCTATGAAGAAGCCAAACAGTTAAAATTTGACAGCACTAAATTTGTTGTAAGTCCTGTCATTTTTCATTCTTTATATCATCATATCATAGGTCCTCCAACACAGGTATATTTTATGCTTAACAAGAGGACCTTGGTAGGAATCTAGTTTTGTGAAAAGCAAGGTTTTTAAATAAAACAATTTTGAATTTTGTATCAGCGTGTAGGAGTCCACTGCTGGACAAAGGCCTCCCCCAGGGATCTCCACGACGACCGGTCGCGCGTTAACCTCACCCGCCGGGTCCGGCCACCTTCACTAGATCGCCGGTCGACCTTGTGAGTGGCCTACCTACGTGGTCGCCACTCGAGAATCTTTGTGCTTTCTGCCCCAACGGCCGTCAGTTATACGAGCGATGTGCCCCGCCCACGGCCACTTTCGCATTCTTTGAGCCATATCGTCGACCTTGGTTCTACTGCGGATCTCCTAATTTCTGATTCGATCTCGCAGCGAAACTCCTGGCATAGTTTATTATTACGTTCACGGTCGGAAAAGTAAAAAAGAAATATAGGAGTATGTAAATATGTGTAAGTTTTGCTATATTTATTGTAGAATTTAATAGGTATGTCTAGAAATAGTATAGACAATACAAATTGCACGAACCTGATCGTCGAGTATGTCCGGCGGCGGCGGCAGGTGGTGGTCCGAGTGGGGGGGCGCGACGCGCTGCTTGCGCGGGCACTTGTGCTTGCCGGGCGGCAGCGGGCCCAGGCCCGGCGGCGGCGCGGGCGGCGCGGGCGGCCCGCCCAGCCCGGGCGGCGGCGCCAGCCCCGCCGGACCGCTGCTGTTGTTGGTGCCTTGCTTCTTGCGCCCTGAGTGCATACAACGCAAATGTCGGCATCAAACAACGATCTCTGCCGCTCTCTCTCACTCAACTAGTCCTGTCGGTTACTCAAAGGTTGGGATAAGCCCGTCTACGTATACAATTTTACTAATTGATTTTAAGTGTTGCGGAAGCTTGGTGCGCCGCTTCTTTTTCTCAGCGCTAACACCTAGGAACGGTAGTAGAAGTTAAGGTGTACAAATGTACCCAGTCTACCCATGCAATTTAATATTTCGACTTTGACAAACACACATACATATCTCTTCAAATTGCTAAGCGTATGGAAACACTGTTGATTTCCTATTTTGTTTATTGAACGAAGGCATCCGGCATATTTAAGCCGTGTTGTTCGTTAAGAAGTTAAGATTTAGCTTCTGCAATAATATAAATATAACAAATAAAAATATTATAACAATTAGGCCACACCTTTCCTGCAGGTCGACTTCGTTGTGGATGGTTTTATGAGGGTAGGCCTCACAATGGATGTGAATAGCTGTTTGATATATGATCATACGAATGTACCTCACCTTCGAGATAGACCTTGGCGAAGTTGGCGGGCAGGTCGTGTGGCGGCGCGTGCGGCGGGTGGGGGTGCGCGTGGGGGGGCGCGTGCGGCGGCGGGTGCGGCGCGTGCGCGGGCAGAAGCGCGCGCGCGTGCGGCGCGCCCGGCGCTGGCGCGTGGCTCAGCCCCAGCGCCGCCGCCTGCGCCGCGCTCAGACCGTTGCCCTCCTCCGCGGTGCTTGGCGCGTTACCTACAACCACACATACATTCGTATTACTACTTAACCTTAGCAAATATGCTGGCGCTACTTCTACATTTTCCATGGAACAAGTGTCAAAGTAGTAACTTGATTGGATGATATTTTAGCTTGACGCCACCAGTCCGACACTATTTCAAACAAAGCAAAATAATGTACAAAGGTTTTATGCATCAATATCGAAAATCCAAACTAATGCGGTACGGTACTTAAATAAGATAGTTCAAGTTGAATTTAATCTCCAAATTGTACTTTCGTTATTATTCATTTGTACAATAAAGTATAAAACTTTTAGCTCTCACATCCGACGCTAGCGTTTGCGTCGCGTACAAGTCTCGTTTTTTACAACTTACTTTGCCTTTTTTTGAATAGACAGGATCTGGATCAGTTACTCTACTACCTCCTTAAAGGATTCGCTCGTTCAACCAGTCACGCTGTACTTATGACAGTACAAATTGTGCATGTATAGTTGTCCGTACCTCTGGGCAGCATGACCGAGTGCGGGTAGTCGAGCAGCAGCTGCACGACGGCGGTGTGCCCGCCCTTGGCGGCCTCGATGAGCGTGGTGGAGTTGTCCTTGAGCTTGCGGAACGGGTCGGCGTCGCACGCCAGCAGGAACTTCACCACGTCCGCGTGCCCGCCCGCGCACGCCAGCGACAGCGGCGTGTGGTCGCCGTTAGCCGTCATGCGGTTTACGTCAGCGCCCTGCGGACACAATTACTGTAAGTCGGATGTACAGGTGAGCCATGTGGGGTGGCGGCTAACTAGTGTTTCTGATTAGGTATCTGGAGGTTCCTGGGTAATTGGGTGGGATGCGTTAGCTTAGAGTTTAAGTGTAGCTTTCGTGTGTAACAAGGATTATTAATCAAGTAGGGAGAGGGAGGAATAGCACTGACCTTCTTCGGCTTTTGTGTCCTTGAAATTTATCAATAAAAAAAATATTACAGAAAAGTTCGTACCATTGATGAGATGGGACGAACTAGCAAATAGGCAATTTTTTTTTGCGTTATCCGACGAAATGGGGAAGTAAGTATAGAGACTAGTGGCTGGCAAAGACTTAAAAAAAGAGATCTCCATAGAAACAAGAAAATGGCCAGAAATTGTGTAGTGTTATGGCAATATGGGTTGCAACGAGGATGGAAGAGATCAGACCAGATTCATAGTAACCACCTTGCCGACGAGGAACTGCACGGTGCACGCGTGGCCGGCGCGGCACGCCTTCATGAGCGGCGTGCGGCCGCCCTCGGACTCGTGCTCGAGCTGCGCGCCCGCGCGGAGAAGCAGCTCGGCCACGTCCGTGTGCCCGTTCTCGCACGCGTACGTCAGCGCCGTGTCCGCCGTCTGCGTCTGCGCGTGCACGTCCGCGCCAGCGTTCAACAGGTACCTGTAACATATAACCATCAGCCGGGTTACTACTTATACTATATATACTTATTTAATAGTTTATTGCATACACAAACACAGACAAAAACATCGCAATATAATAACGATTCAACTCTGTTCACTGGCAGACTCTTTAGTTGTTTCGCGCAGTTTATTGAATATTTTAATGCACCTACAATAACCATTTTTTGGATACAAGGTTATCCTTGGGTAATGATCCAGTATTCCTAAGATAATTATATTTATTGAACAAACAGGGAAGGCACATGGAGGCATATTTTAAGTCACCATCATCATATCACCCGAAACATCCACTGCTGGACAAAGGCGGATCTCCACGACGACCGGTGGATCGTGGAGATATTTGAAGTGGAAGACATAATCCAGCTGATACTGACCGCACGAGCTCCAGGTGTCCCTCCTGAGAGGCCTCCATGAGCGGAGTGGAGGCGCCGAGCTCTGCGTCGGCGCCGGCCTTGATGAGGAAGTCCGCCACCTCGAGGAACCCGCCGCAGCAGGCCAGCGTGAGCGCCGTCTCCTGCGTCTCGTCGGTTTGGGCGTTGATGGTCGCGCCCTGGCCGAGTAGCAGCGCTACCATCTCCTCGTGACCTGACACACAAACAAAAATCTACAATTGGGGTGTGAGCGTCAGTGGCGAAGAAAGTATCGCGTAGCGGCTGTATGAATAAGATGGAGGACCGAGCGTAGCAACAACACATTGGGCAAGCCGTTCACCAGTGGACGTCAACAAGCTCTTTGATAGGGGAGCTCAGGCCTACCCTGCCAACGAGGGGCGTAAGTGCTATAGTCTATCACGTTAGCCCAGTGCGGGTTGGCAAACTTCACATATGCGCCTAAGAATGTCTTCTACGGCGTATGCAGGTTTCTTCCCGATGTTTTCCTTGACCGTTTGAGAGCAGTCAGTAAATGTACTTAACCCAGCCACGGATCAACTCGGACCGCTCTGGATGCAACTGCCGCGCGGGACAGTGTGGTCATATTGTTAGGTTGCTGAGGTGTTGGCTCACCCTCCCTGGCGGCCTCCATGAGCGGCGTGTACCCCTCGTCGTTGACCTCCTCGATGTTGGCGCCGCGCTCCAGCAGCAGCATCGCCAGCTCCACGTGCCCGCCGCACGCCGCCAGCGTCAGCGGCGACTCGAAGCTGTCCGTCGGCATGTTTACCTGCGCACACAAACAATATATAATTTTATAGTTTCTTTTTTATTTCTGTCTTACTCTTAGACTATATACATAAGCTAGCTAGCCTATGTATACTCTAAGGTTTTACTCTATTGTATAGTTACTTAGCTTTGTGTTTTTGTTATTTCTGTTTAATGTTAATTTTTATATTGTTGTGTATGTGTTTTGTAGCAGGAAATAAATAAATATCAATATCAACAATAAACGATTATCTTATCGTATCTTATCAATATACTACTCAATACAAAATAACGGGGACTTTTTTATATATTCGAGGTCACTTTGAGTGCCTGGATCTCCGTCAGGGAACCGTTTCGGGGAGATCTGATGGTGGAGATCCAGACCGTACTGATCAGGCAAGCCGTGTTCACCATCGACTAGTCAGAAAAAGGTCTCAAATGGCATCAAAATGTAATGAAAACCGCGCAGGATTGAGACAGCTGACTAGTCTATGGCGTTTCTGTGAATTTACTTAGATACATACACATGGGCCAAGTTGGCCGGTGAGGTTTGGCTGCGGCTTGAGCGCGGCCTACGGCAGTGCTAGCTACATAGTAACCACTCACTTGCGCGCCCGAGTCGAGCAGCAGCCTGGCGACCTCCACGTGCCCGTCCATGCTGGCCTCCATGAGCGCGGTGTGCATCTCGTCGGTCTTGTGCTCGCGATCCGCGCCCGCCGCCAGCAGGAACCGCACCATGTCCAGGTGGCCCTTGTAGCACGCCAGCGTCAGCGCGGACTCCTTGAACTCGTTCGAGTGCGTGTTGATGCCGGCGCCGTGCTCCAGCAGGATCTTAGCCACGCCCACGTGGCCGGCGGACGCGGCCTGGGGGCACAACAACAGCGCTATAAACACCGACAAATATCACTGTAAGAGGTAGGCAAATGAAACTCCTTTGTAGAATTGTCTGCAGTTGTTTCCAAGTTTCCCTCTTCTGGGCGTAACGTCACATCACTCCGTCGTCGAGCAGCTTAATTAATCTTACGAGTACTGTATGAGGCAGTCGATTGCTCAGAGAACAAGACGTTGCAAGCTTAGAAGGAGATACTCTCATCATGAGCCTGCACTAGTCCACTGCTGCATGTAAGCCTCCCCCGCCAAAGACGCGCCACCGAACTCGATCTTCGGTTCTCCGCAGCGAGTCATCCTTCCCATTCCGCCTTATGCAGATCGTCATTCCATCTAGCCGGGGGCGTCCCGCACTACGCTTTCCGTGGTCTTCCCGTAGAACTCACATTTCGCGTTAGTCACACGCACACTTGACATAGTCACTAAAAAAACTGACTTTTAGCTAAACAGGTTGACCAGTAACAATGTTGTGAGAGTATGTGTGCTCGTATGCATTTGTTGAAGAGTGTGATGTTATGAGCTGGTGTGCGAGCGCGTGTGTGAATAAGAGAGATGGCCGGTCTCCGGGGAGGCCAAGATACTATACAAAATTGTAAACATTGGCACTAAACGTAGGGGTTAAATGTTATCACGAGGGTGGCATGTTCTAAAGAGAACAAACCCTCCTTAAAAAAAAGAAAAAAAAAGAGATGGTGGTTGGTCGGTCGGTTGGTTGTTACCTCCATGAGCGGCGTGTGTCCGTTCTCGTTGTGGTCCTCGACGTTGGCGCCGTTGTCGAGCAGCGCGCGCACGCACTCCTCGTGCCCGCCGGCGCACGCGTACATGAGCGGCGTGTTGCCCGAGCCGGAGACCGCGTTCGCGTCCGCGCCGTGCGCCACCAGCAGCCGCACGATGTCCACGTGCCCCGCGCTCGCCGCCTCCATCAGCGGTGTGCAGTCGCCCTGCACACACACACTTACTGTTATACTGAACCCGAGGACTACAGGCTCCTACCCCTTGGGGAGGAGAACAATAGGTAAACACAGGGGCTGAGACAACAGATCCCATAGGGTCGCAGTGTCGCTGGATGAGCCCGGGACCTTCTATCTATAAGATACAGTTATACTAGCCGTGGTACCCTAGTTGGTTGTACACTCGCCTCAGGTTCACGAGGTCGTGGGTGCGAACCTTGGCCATACACTCGGATTTTCATACACTCAAGATTGGCCCCTGTGCTGTGTGTGACTGCGATGTACAGTGTTATCGCTCTCACCTTGATGCCGCGGTCCTCGACGCTGGCGTGCATGGCGAGCAGCACCTGCGCGAGCTCGTAGTACCCCGCCGAGCACGCGAGCGACAGCAGCGACTCGCCCTCCTCCGTGGTCTCGTGCACCGACCGGCCCTCCGTGAGCAGCTTGCGCACCGTGCCCACGTCGCCGTCCGAGCACGCCTCCGCGAGCGACGGCGCGCCCTCCGCGCCCGCGCCGCCGCCGGACGCCGCCACCGACGGCGTGGTGCCGGTCGCCGTCGAGCCGCATTGCGTTCTACAACAAACAAGCGTTCTGTGAACACTTCAGCTGTGTCACAAGTACAACAGTTCACGGAAAGGTGGTACGTCGTCAGATAAGATCAAAGCTTCACGCATCACGGTCGCGCGGCGGCTCGACCGCGCCGGCCGGAGGGCCCGCGGGCCCGGTCACGGCCGGCGCGAGAGCCGCTCGGCGCTTCACGACTCAATCTCGGATTATCATCATGCGAGTTGGGGAGAAGTAGTTTCAAGGGAATGCGGCTGATACAGATATTTGTATCTAATCTGTGCAGTTGTGTGTGTTATTGACAGGAAGGTTCGAATCTCTTTGGGGGCGCGCGCGCTCCCTATGGAGACTGCATCTTGCTTATTTAGTATGGGAACCAATGGTGCCACTTACAGGGGGGGTGCGGACAAAGGAAGCGGTGTAGCGGGAGGAGGTTGCTAATACAAATTTATTTGGAGTTTGAAAATGAGAATGTGTGAGTGAGTCACAGTATTGTGATACATTTGACACGATTTTGACACCCATAGAATGCTTTTTTTATGCCTCTTTTTGGGGCCGCGAGCACGCACCAAAGAGATCTTAACTCTATGGTTATTGTGTTCACTAGTTATATAAGTTTTAGTCTTCCGAAATTAGAACTTTTAATTTTAAAAAGGTAAAAAATTTGATTAGATTTGATCAAAATTATGATTTACCTAACCTAAGCGGCATAAGAATTATTTGCATTCTGAGGGAATCACTCGTATTCGTATGTAACAAGGCGACTTTAATTACAAAATATAATTATGTAAATTAAAAACATTTCTTAGAAACTAAGGCATACTGTAATTGAATCGAGTGGTTTTAAAATAAGACAAGTCACTATTTACCGAGCTCAAGTATTTAATCAATTCTCACTCTTTAGACAAGAAGGTATGAGAATTGATGAAAAAACGGCGAATTCACTTTGGTTGTTTTAAAATCACCCCTTTGGATCAAATTCCGAAGCCTGCTTCCAAACGGTAAATAAGAATCCCGTTTATTAACCGGGTTTCAATTAATTAGGTGACTAAAAAAATATTTTAAGCGGTTCAATGTCATGCCCCTTATACATATATGTATAAAATGTATAAAAATTCAAAAGTCGGACAGGAAGGAAGCGTTGAGCAACTCTGTATTCATGAATAAAATCCCTGCAGGGATATGATATGACCGCTTATGAAGATTACTTCGCACGCGCTGCATTAATGTCGGTTTATGTAATGAAACGAACGTGCTGTACTGTAATATTAAGTTAAGGCATTAAGTTCGCCTTTTGTACAAAAAAATGTGCAATAAAGTTTAAATAAATAAACGGCTCAAAATGAATTATGTCGTGAAGACATATACTCCGAATACATACTTCTGAGTTATACTATCTACTCTTCAAACTTGCAAAATATTTTGTTTGAAAAGTATTGCACACCATCGTTCTGTGTTATCATTGTTTTTGTTTACAATAAAATAATATTCACTTGTCGAGTATTTAAAGATTGAATCACTTTTCCAAATAATGTATTTACTCTTAATTTAGTTTTGTTACTATAAAACTTATCTTTACTATATTTTAAGTGAGTATAGTATAAACTAAAGTTAGCTCTCTAGCTATAGAAGTTATATACTTACTTAAAATAAAGGTAAGTTTTATAGTAACAGTAGTAACAACAACTTAATTAAGAGTAAATACATTATTTAGAAAAGTAAATATAATAATAACACAGAACGATAGTGTGCAATACTTTTACAAACAAAATATTGGGCAAGTTTGAAGAGTTATAGATAGAAAAGACAGACAATACAAGTGAAACAATTAATTGGTTTAAACTATACGAAAGACAATGCACTGTTGCATGTACAATGAGTATGAAGAAATGTAGGTCAGACCTAGGTGCCGTATAAACTCCGGACATCTTGTCATCTTCTTGGTAACCACAGTAGATTTATAGAAAAAGAACTTCTTTTAAAGATATAATTTGGACCCAAATTCTAAAGGGCCGCTTCCTAACTACTATGAATAGAGATCCCAAAATTAGTTTTAATTTACAAATAAATTCAATTTACTTTACTTGATTGCATATTTAAAAAATTACAGGCCAAGAAGAAAAAATAATTAATTAATAAAACATAAATATATATATATATATATATATATATAAAAGTGTGCAACAGATGAATTGCATGCCGTTAGTTATGTTTGAAGTTTTATTTTAAAGCTTTAGTTAGTGTTCTGAGGTTTCGTGTATGTATGTACATATTACGAATGTCATTATTTAGAAAAGTGTGTGGGTTGAAATGTAACAGAATAGCACAGAAAATATGTACGAGGAGAAAGAAAACTATAATAGGTTTTTATAAGTCAACTGACCAATCGGTAGTGAGCCGACAGTCACAGATACACAGTCGGCCCATCCCTAGTAGGTAGTGGTGGGTGGGGAGGGGGTTGGTCGGTACTCACGGCTTGTCCTGGTGCAGATGGCGGTGGTGCGCAGGCGGCTGGTCGCTGCGCATGCGCGTGAGCGCGGCGGCCGCTTCGTCGAGCGCGCACGACACGGACGACGTCAGCCGGCGCAGCACCTCGGGGTCGGCGAGGTGCTTGCCCTCGCCGGACAGCTTGCCGATGCCTGCTGACACACACGGACAAGCGTTACCAACAAACAAACAACAACGTGCTTAAACACACTGAAGGCATGGCCTCGAAGTCTGCGTGCTGCGGGGTAGCGGCGGCGCGTTCAAATGCATAGATTAATGCGTGACACACACTGGGCGGCGGCGTTGCGAAAGCGTTGCGGCGGCGAAGATTTGTATGAAGAACGCGCCGCGCCGCCGCCGCTTTGACGTAAAGGGCTTCATACTATTTCGAACATTACAGAAAAAAACCGCAACGCTTTCGCAACGCCGCCGCCCAGTGTGTGTCGCGCTTAATTCAATTTAATAATCTTTATTCCACATTAAAAATATAACAAAAAAACAGATACCTTATTACAATATCTGGCGGTCTTAAATGTTCCGTATAAATCTATGCATTTGAACTATTTTGAACCCGCCGCTAACGCGCTGCCGCCCCGCCGCCCGCTACCTTGGAGACCAAGGCCTTGCATTATGCCGACATTTTACAACGATGCAAACGAGATGCAACCATATCGCTCGACGGCGACTTTTAGCAGCGATACGTTCGTAAAACGCGTAACTGTAACGTTGCAAAAAGTCGCCGTAAGTAAATAATTTATTTAATTAATAAATTAAATTTATTGAATTTTTTTTAATTTAATTTATTTAGTAAGGGCCCTAATGTCGCTTTCATTAGAAGTTTTTTTAAACTGAAATCGGTAAGACTCGATTTTAGAAAACATAATCTGAAACCTAAACAGCTATTCGGCAATTTGCCCTAAAGTTTACATAGACTATGATGAAATCGGGATCCTAGGATTTTGATCAGAACACCGGATTTCATCATAATCCTGCGACATAAACCAATGACCAAGTCGTCACAGTGTAAAATTATTCTATAATCCCTTACAAAGATCGAAGATGATGCCATTGGCATTATTTCACTTCAAAAACGATTAAAGCCTGTGTAACATAAAGTATAAGTACCATTTTATTGGGTACTTAACCAAAATACAAGGGACAAATCGGTGTCACAATCAAACGTAGTAGTACAGCATACGTGGCCAACAATTGCACTTAACAAGGGCAGCGTTGGCTATAAGTATAAAGGCAATTGGTGAATTATCTATCGCCTGGCGAAAGGCACAGTTGCGTTTGACATAAATATCAATTACCAATCCGGCAGTATAATACGTTAAGGTATTACTGACTCTTCTATCAATGCACGGCGGAAACTCTGGCGGACAATTGAAATTTCGCATGCAAAAAGGTTCAACGTAGACAACCACTATGAAAGGATTTTCTAAATTCCCGCGAGAACATAAAAAAAATGCAGCAAAATCGGCCATATCTTCTGACTGCGATGACTTAGAAGTCTGATTTTTTCACGGCTCCAAGGGACTGCAGACCTAAGCTTTTTATATTAATTTCAACTTGATACCTCCACGCGTTCCTGAGAAAAATGGTCTTGACAGACGGACGGACAGACAGACAGACAACGAAATGATCCTATAAGGGTTCCCTTTTTCCTATTTTGAGATACGGAACCCTAAAAACAGCACAATCATTTTCATCACAGATATAGCAAGCTACTAAGCGATACTTTTGCGTTGTATGGTCGACCGCGCCTCAGTGAAAACAAAACCAGTATGAACTGGTCTCTCATAGTATTGAAACTCCCTAATAGGCTAGGCCAGCTCAATGTCAAAGTGTTTCCGTTGACGTGCGGTCGACTGTACCCAGCAGGTACGTCATATTCCCTCGGCAGGCGGGCGCGAGAGATGCCTGCACCATAACAATAACGTGAAGCCGACTTAGTAACCCATTTTCGTCAAAAGGTGCACTTTCTGTATACATGGCTCGTTCTCATTTCGAAAAGTAGAATCAATGGACACATTGTTCGGGTTCCGTGAGCGTTAGGTTTTAGATTAATTTACCACAGAAAGAGACAACATCTAGTTAAGATGAATAAACCTTTAATTTTTTTTTGTGAAACAAAAAATTCGAACGAGATATCATAAAACAAGCGCATATTGTGTGCCATCTTGGCTTTTTTGGAAGTAAATGTGTAAAAAAATTGTTTCGACACCAATTAACAAAAACTTTATAAAAGCATTGTTTCTAAATAACATACCTAAATAATTATAATTAATATCTAGAATTAATATTTTAGATTTTTGCGATTTTTTAATTAGAAAAATAATCAATTGAGTAACAACTCTACTCATTTTCCAGTGGGGGCCTGGTGACCTGTAGAACAGGACTTGTCCTAATACAGGCACCAGTCTCACACAAAGAGCGGTCTCCGGTTAATTTCATTTCCGGTATTTATCAAACTGCATGCTAATATTGTTATATCTTTGTGTGAGAAAATAAATAAAATTTGAATTTGAACTATTTGATCAGCGATAATATTATTTGAGCGTCAGTTTACAGAAATATTTTTATGCTGCTTACAGTGCAAGGACTTTCGTTATTATTTGTGTGGGAGTAGGCCCTAACAGTGGAGCAAATTCACAGGCCTCATTTAACTAAATTTGGACTCGTAAGCCGGACGGACGGATTAAACGCCTCACTAATCGGGTTCCGGTTCTAAAGGAACCCTAAAAATAGGTGAGCTGTCCTCAAATTTCATCATGTAAGAATAGATTAATCGATGATTAGAGACTAGAGGCATTATAAAGTACTACGACGATTCCAGCCTCGAACATCCAAATACAATTCCTCGAATCTTTAGTACAGTGGTGAAATGGACAGATATGTAGGTCCATTTCACGAAACGTTAAAACTTTTTTTCCGATCTGATTTTAAAAAATCTACCACCGGTTCTCATACTAATTTGTTCTAGTGGAGGGTAAAAGTTACTCTGGGTTACAATTTGGTTATTTATTTATTTTTATGTTACGTGGTTTACGGTAGCTCCCTTACAGTGCTCTATGAAATCATTTCGATTTTTTGGCAACCGAAAAATACGACTTTTTCGAATAAAATTGTAAAACCATCGATTTTATATTAAAAGAAAATGAACGATCTTTGCATTAAGGATTTCCGTTTTGTTTTGAGAAACTTTAAAAACAGGCTTTTGGGTGCAAATACGTCATAAAAAAAAGACATATTTCTGCGGCTTGTTTAGTCTATGTTTATTTATTGTCTATGTTTTGTCTAAGTGCCTAAAGAAAGAACCATGTGGGTAGCACGTTGTATTTCGGCTGCGATACTTTACCACATGGGTTTCAGTTCACATGGCGTAAATTCTAGCTTTTGTATGGGCTTCGGAGACGGACTTTGAATGTGAATTGTGACGTTACAGTAAAATAACAATAACCAGACCGGTTGCGAGTAAACGTGTACCATTGTTGGGTTTGTTGTTTCTTCCCCTTGGCTATAAACAGGTGGAAACAGAGTAGTTTTAGTTATAGACAGAAATTATGTCAAAAAGAGCATATTGTATTCCAATTTTGAATGAATTAATTTTGATTTGATTGATAGGTCAGGTCAAGCTTCAGTAGCTATACAAATAGTTCAAGTTCAAGTTCATTTATTCAGTAACAATATTAAATGTGTTTGAATTTTTGTACATTATTGAAATTAACATTAAGAAATTAAAACAACTAAATAAATTAACAATAATAATTAACCAACTATACAGTTTAATGTAACACGATAATGTCAAGATACAACAAAAGATAAAACCAAGAGAAATCAAATTTATGAGAAGTGGTACAGTAAGTGGTCCATAAAGTTATAGACGTCAGCGATCGGCTAACTGATAAAATAGCATTAAAAATAAAGTATAAAATGGAAGTACTTCAGCATCATCATCATCATATCAGCCTGTAGACGTCCACTGCTGGACAAAGGGCCTCCGCCAAGGATCTCCACGACGCCGGTCGTCGGTCGACCTGCGCTAACCTCATCCAGCTGGGTCCCGCGACCTTCACCAGATCGTCGGTCCACCTTGTGGGAGGCCTGCCTACACTGCGTCTTCCGATACGTGGTCGCCACTCGAGAACCTTTCTGCCCCAACGGCCGTCAGTTCTACGAGCGATGTGCCCGGTCCACTGCCACTTCAGCAGTAAGTACTTGATCAGGTGTTTTAAAAATAGATAGTATTTAATTAGTTAATTAGCTGTCTACGTCTAGACTTAAAGGCTGACTTTAATCAGCTTTTGTTTAAAGTATTTCTAGAAAAGCTGGGTACCTAAAGTCATAAAATAAATCAGTGATATTGCGTGCAATCTTAAACTGCTATCGCAATCGGAAAAAGAACAGACAAAAATGGAGTGAAAAAGGAGCTGAAATAAAACACTGATCGATGCAATGGGTGGAACAGTCGACCGAAAGTCGTGGAAACGTTCGACCTTGAGCTGGCCTAGCCTATTACGGAGTTTCAATACTAGGAGAGACCAGTTTATACTGGTCTTGTTTCCACTGACGACGTGCGGTAGACCGTACTATGCATTTGGCGTCGGCAATTCGTGTAATGAGACCCGAAAGCACCAAGTCCAAATCTTTAACTTTGTAACATGGAGTCACAGAGCCCTACACTCCATTCTTAATACCGCCCAGGGCGGTAACATAAGTTTCCTTACAAGGTTTTTTTCTATGTTGACATAAACATAGCCCCAATATGAATATGAGTGAAACGGATTCATTCAGTCTTAGAATCTCATTCATCATCTAGAAGTCATTCGGGATGTGGTGTCGGAGATGAATGATGAAGATCAGAAAAACGCCAACGTTAAAGTGCTTAAAATGGTACAAAGATGGAGAAACAAGCAAAAAAATAATAACGAACAGAAGAGCAACTCCAAAATGAATCGTCCGCCTTTTCATACATGAGTTTATTGAAAGAATATTGGAAGGAAAGATGAAAGGAAAAGCAAGGAGGAAGACCTATCTATACACAGCCAATTAAAAGAGTAGAGCGATAATAACAAACAGCAGTTGAAGAAGAGTTAAAGAAGATGGCAGAAAGCGGATGAATGTGGGGGCAGAGGAACGGGTGTAGTGCCTTCTTGGGGGAAGGGGTATTGGCCCAGTAGTGGACGTCGAAAGGACGATTAAGCGCGTATTAAAGTGAATCGAGCGCGAGGCCGCTCTGCACTGTTTTATTAAAATCTAAATTGATTTCGCGTTAATGTAGACCGGCCTCGGCGCTCTTTCGTGTCAGAGAGTAGACCTATTATTACTACAATCACAGAATAATTTAAACTATAGTACAGAAGAACAATAAGGAACAAACTTGCTGTTCCACTTTAGTCTGAACATTTGGCTGGGTATTTTTTATTCGCACTCAGCTAGCTAAATGTCACCACTTTCTAAATGTTTTAACTGGGTACGTAAATTGAGGTTATATAAATACGTTTAAAATCAAAGTCAAAGTATTTATTTGCATTCCATGAAGTTATAAAAGATGTGATAAAGGGTTCGATGTACAGTCCCCGTACAGTTTAATGGCGGCTCTGTGAAGTTGGCTGATTTCTGCGCAATGATTAGTTTTAGATGTCAAAGAGGAGCTGGGCGGGGATTCACTAGAGACGCTCATTCAATTTCAGACATAGATCATCGATTCGATCAACCGAATCAAATTTTCAAGTTTTTCGACATCTCTATGTAGCACAATATCTCGCTTACGCACACATAGACTATAAACACTGTCAGCGATGTGCAAACAATTTGCGCCTATATTCATTCAGCCGTCAAGAAATTCTACGGGGAGTATCTCCACACCAAATTTCATCAAAATCCGTTCAGCTGTTTAGGCGTGAGAAGGTAACAGACAGACAGAGTTTCTTTCCTATTTATTATGATAAAGTATAGATTTAAAATATGTACTGTGGAATTGTTAATCTCTAGCGCCCCACCAGCCACATATCGAACGGCCCTGGCGCTGGAATGACGTCTCGACGCGCCGTGGCTTCCCGTATCAAGCATGTTTTGACATTAAACTAATACAACTATGGTCAACCCAACCAGATATAGGTCACGAGTTTGGTTGCAAGCCTATTACGCTACGTGATATTGTATAATAAACCTAACAAAGCAGCTACATAGCCTAGATTACAGCATATTCCGCGATGTTTTATACTATAAGTACTACGTTTTATATAAGAGTTTACATTCTAATGACGCTGGTTAACAATCGATTATTTCACATACATTACCGCGCAAAATAACTAGGATCGTATGTATATTATGTATACAAAATATTATGTACATAAAATAATAATTCCGGCTAAATAACTGGTGATAGAAGAAGGGTGGTTATCTAACTTGGTTTATTCTATGGAGTAAGCGGTTTATTTATACCGACAAATAACTAAACGGATATATTTAGTTTAGCGACACAAAATAGTTGCTCATAATTAATTAGTTAGCAGATAAAATATGTAGAGAATAGATATCGATTTGTAAATTGCACAAACGGAAGTGAATGCAGCTGTGTGGAAAGGTGAAGGTTACCCGACCCTTGGTTAGTGTGACTTATTCGACCGATATCAGAGGTGGAATATTATTTAGCGGTTTTTAGGCTTCGCTTGTACACAGCTAAAGATTTTTGTCTGTCCGTCTGACCGGAGGAAACTCGAACCTATTGAGATGAAACATAAGAAACATTTATGGAAAATTTGCAAAATTTTATTCCGAATGTTTTCGAGATATTGAATCTTAAAAATAATTCCAATTGACCTATTCCACTCATCATATTTACCATCCTCATCCAACAGTTGAAGGGCTCTTTTTGACTTAAGTCACAGAATATATCGTCCTAAGTATACCATCGAAAAACCCAGAATCGAGTTATAATACAGTCAAGTAAGAATGTAAGTTACCATATTACAGCTCGTTGTTTTTACAGAGTTCTTGGGTTGGATACTTTGTACCATACCGGAGTTCGATCCCCAGCTGGGCCATGTACCAATGGGTTTTTTCTCGAAACTTAAGTACATTTACTGACTGCTCTCAAACGGTGAAGGAAAACATCGTGAGGAAACCTGCATATGCCGAAGAAGAAATTCTTAGGCGCATGTGAAGTCCACCAAACCGCACTGGGCTAGCGTGGTGGACTATAGCCCGAACGCCCTCGTTGAGAGGGTAGGCCTGAGCCCCAGCAGTGGGGACATATTAATAGGCTGTTGATGATACTTGGTACCATATGAATAGAACTTACAGAACTTTACTGTGAACGCCGCGCGGCGAAAAGCTATCATAAAAAGTTATATAAATCCCATCGAACTATCGCTTTCAACATTAACAAAACAAAAATGTGCATAAATAGAAAGTAAGCTTGCCGTATACCTAATAAAAATCGATGGTTAAGTGTTATAGAAGGACGGAGGTTTGTTATTGTGAGAGGGAGACAACGAGCGAGCGGTGAGCGCATCGCGAGAGCATCTGGCTGGCGCGGTATATGGGGCTACACACGAGACGCGATCTACACAACTTGTTTCGTCCGACCGAACAGACCGACAAGTTCTTCGTGTGTAGGCACAATTTTTATTTAGTTAGAGTACCTAGTATAAAACATAGTAACAACTGTAATAGATATAAAGAGAGCGGAGCCTCCCCACACAAGCAGTTACTGAAATAAATAATTTTTCATTTTAATATTTTTTTTCATTTTCATTTGTTTACGAGGGGCCTGTTGGCGTAGTTGATAGTGACCCTGCCTACTGCGCCAGAGATCGTGGGCTCGATTCCCACCCGGGACCAACATTTATGTGATGAGAATATCTGTTGGTTTTCGGATTCTGGGTGTTTGTATGTATTTATTTTTTAAAAAGTATATAAGTATGTTTATCAGTTGTTGAGTACCCATTTATTTATTTGTCCAAACATTATTATTAATCACAGAGTTGCCAAAAGCTAATTTCAGGTGAGCTTTTCATTGCATCGCGCGTGAAAATGCGGCGCGTCATTGTGAATGGAAATTATAATGAAGCGTCGTCCGAACTATGCTCGGGCGGGCGCCGAACCGAGTCCGTCCGACCGGGACTGTCAGACGAGATCGCATCGCGTGTAGCTCGCGCACCACGAGCTGTGGTTACGTAGACAGTCGCGGTTACCGGTTGGCGAATGTAGTAGAAACGGCCGTCGCTTATCAATGGCTATAGGGCAGGCGGATGGCGGTATGCACGAGGCATAAGCGGAAGCGATTGAAACATAAATGTGAAGGCATTTTAATTAATTAGGTATACTACATATTAATTAAACTACATTCGTCGGTGCTTTGTACAAACGGCGATTAAGGGTCGAGGCAGATAAAGCGGATATTTGCCCGCGCACTTTTTGACGTCATTGTCAAATGAACCATATCACTAGAGCCTAAAGAACAAAATCGTATAGATGTCCTCGAGCGCGAGGCGACGCCGACGTGCAGAAGTCATTTTACGATTTTGTTCTTTAGGTTTTCCGCGGACGCCCCCGGCACGGTGTTTTTAAGATCGTTTTTGAAACAAATTATAGACATTTTAATTGTGAAAAAACTATATGTCATTTTACGGTCTATCATCTAAAGATGTCGGTTGCTCGATACACGATTTATTTTACTTCACTGCATCGAATAAAATCTTATACAATCTTCTAATTTGTACCCCCGCTGTTCGCTTGTCGGCCAGACCTCGAAGTGTTCGTCCGACTGCCGCGTCTGCTTAGAAATGACGTTGCACGCTTACGCCGTGGAACTACCAACATCGCCCGTCTAATCTCGCGCATACGGTTCAAGTTCCATGCGCCCGCGCACGCCGCCTGGTATGCGGAGTGCCGTGAGAGTGTTGTGTACTTATGCATTATGTTGTTTTCAAATTTCCATCAATTATGAATTAGAAGATGATTATCGTATAGAGTACATTGTGAGGATCGTGCGATAAAGTGCCATTGTCGCAATCATTATATCAGGAAAAAGACGTAGTCCAGCTACAGCACCCGTCTGAATAGCACCTGCGCGAATAGCACCTTGTCTAGTCCACGAAGGGCACCGATCAATATTTTTGGCTGGTGCTATTAGTGGATTGAATTTTATTTTTACATTTTTGTCCAGGAACAGCACCTACGACTCAGCACAGCCCACTACTGGACAAAGGCCTCCCCCAGTGATCTCCACGACGCCTATGTGTCGAAATTCACACGCCGAAACCTGAATTCGCAGCATAAAAGTATAGGAGGTGGTGTTAAATGTTCAGAAGTCAAATTCAAGAGGCTTCCGGAACTTGAAGAAAGGAGCAACTTAGCCAAAGCTCAAACCAAACAAAGGGACGGTAATTGATACCTAACGAAGAAAAGGCAGCACGAAGGTATGAAGATGCTAAGTTAAGTACGGTCGACCGCACGTCAGTGGAAGCAAAACCAGTACGAACTGGTCTTTTATAGTATTGAAATTCCCTAATAGGCTAGGCCAGCTCAAGGTCAAAGTGTTACCAATGTCGATTATACAAGCCAAATGCCGCCCTAAGTACTAAATAGTACATACAGGCTATGCTCCTATTTTTTTTTACTAAACGAGAAGTGGTCTAATACAGAAGTATTTAGGAAGAGGTCAAATAAAGTGGATTATCTATAACACAAAAGAAGCCAGTGGTCAAATCCAGAAGTGGACGTTGTTCGTCTAAACGGCTGAAACGGTTGGACCTAGAAACAATGTCTGCTTTCCAGGAATATGGACACCCAATAATATGGGATTTCATATTCCACTGCACGGTGAAGGAAACACTTCGTGAGGAAACCTGCATACGCCGAAGAAGAAATTTTTAGGCGCATGTGACGTCCACCAACCCGCATTGGGCTAGCGTGGTGGACTCGAACGCCCTCGTTGAGCGGGTAGGCCTAAGCCCCATGCAGTGGGGACATGTTCATAGGCTGTTGATGATGATGATTCCACTGCATACTTAATAATTAGCGATTACTACCACCTATTGTGGCAAGCGGACCTATTCTGCCTCGCATTATTTTTGTGTGTCCACTATGTATCTAAACAAATACCCCAGGGTCATTAAACCAGCAATCATAGTTTATATTGTTTGCCAGAGTAGGTATCAACATTTGATTATATTTGAATTATACTGGTAAATTATAAAATAACTTAACTTTATTTGACACTCGTGGCTTAGGGGCTTGCGCGCTGGACTCGAGATCCAGAGATCGTGATTTCCGTTCTGATCGGGTAAAAAATTACGTAGTCAAATGTTCTGTTTTCCTACAAAAACTCCTACTAATAAGGAAGTTTCTCGGAGAGCAATGGTCGCGTGATTCCATATGCAAACGCAGCACAAACAGAGACTGCTCTGCAATGCCGCCGTGTATAGATACAATAAAAGCAACAAACCCAGTTACACTACAGACTACGTACTATGTCGCCAACTCGCCAATAAAGTTATTTTAGGTTAAGGTTAGTTAGGTTGCTGGTGACTATGGAGCGAGCGATAGGACCCAGAAAATTACATAGAAAAATGTATGTATTTATTTAAATGTATCATTCATCGCTGTATTGCAGCTGGGTATGGACGGTAGTACGATGTACACAAGACGCTGCAGCACAGACTAAGGACGTCTGTGTTGCAACCGCATTTGTAATTTCGCAGCCTAGTCCAATAGTGGACATGCTTTAAGTAGGTGTTATAAACGTTTCCGGTTGTTTCAAAAAGGAATAGAAATGTCAAATAAATCGGCGATTATATCACAGCATAAATAATTTCATTCATTCATTCAGCAGACAATTATACCTAAATCGTTCACGGCGCACAAACAACTTCGCTAGGTATTCTGGGAACTGAAGAGTTTTATTGATTAGTGCTACAATAGTATGTAACCGGTTACTTAGGCGGTCGGTATAGAATACTAAGTCAATGTAGTTCTACTCTTTTATATGAAAATTAAAAAAAAGTTGAATTTATAAATCGTAGTAAAAATCAGTCAGTCATCAGTGAATTTCTTTGTAACAGTACGATTTTGGAAAACCCTGTATATCCTACTAATATTATAAAGGCGAAAGTTTGTAAGGATGTTTGTGAGTGAGGATGTTTGTCACTCTTTCACACTGTAACGGCTGAACGGATTTTGATGAAACTTGGTACAGTGATAGAGCATAAAGGCTACTTTTTACCGCGGTAAACGGTTACCGCAGGAAAATAGCTTCAGCCGCGGGCAACAGCTAATCTCTAGTATTATAATAAAAAATGTTGAACGGAATCATCTGAGGGAAAAAAAAACTGAAATTCTTAAGGTACATTAATTGCATGTCGACATGAGCGCTGCGATCACTATGTTAAAGTAGTCAAGCAATAGCTACTGGAATAAGTTATGCGTGAAAATGGAATAATTTCTTGACAATCATTAACGCATTGAGATTCATTTCTTTCATTTCTAGGCTAAATTTAGTATGCATGCATGTTTGTTCATTAACATTACGATTAATAGTTGTTACTGAATTGTTATTAAATATCTTGGTATGGTAAATACATACAAATATTCTCGCTGTGTCCCTGGCGGGGTGGGCAGTAAGATCGGGGCGCCAACTATCGCGATCCTGACACACCTCTTTCGCTTCGCTCAGTGTCACCATTCTCTTCACACCCGCTAGCAGCGGGACGCGAGTGCTCTTTACGTGTCCGAATAATATAATAATAATAATGTTTGGACAAATTTTGGCTGTTTAGTCCCAAACTAAGCCGAAGCTTGTAAATGGGTACTCAACAACTGATAAACATACACAAATACTTTTAAATAAATACTTAAATACATACAAACACCCAGATCCCGAAAACTAACAGTTATCACACAAATGTTGGTCCCGGGTAATAATTTTGTATGTATAAAAATTTCCTGGAGATGGGTTGAAAAGATCAAAAACACTAGTATTATTATTTGTGATGGCGCTCTTTCAAGGCGTACCCGACCATTGCTGATCTATTGTGATCGCCACCTTACTATAGTTCAGTCCTAAGCTTTGCGTCAGGTTCAGCACGCTTTGGCACTGATTTGTTTTACTTCATCAGGTTGAAGTGAGTTATTGCTCAGAAGTGTGTTTCTTTTACGCACCTCTGGGCACAGTCAAATAGAAGGTGCAGTAGGCGCGTCCAGACCAAGCGAGCCGCCGCGCCGCGGGAGGTGTGGACGCAGGCGCATGCCGTACGCGAGGCGACGTACACACCGACCGCGCTGCCGCACGCGGCGGGCCTCGCCTCGCGGCTCGCTTGGTCTGGACGCGCCCAATGGGTTTTCCCTTGCTTCCTGGCAGTCCGCACACTTTAGTTTCTCTGAGCTTGAGGTAGAACATGTGAGTGTTCACACCGTAAAAGTTTCCTATTTAGCGCTATGGCACCTCGCGCAGTTTTGCGGTAGTAGGCTTAGGTTATCGCTTTGGAATGGTTCAAGCCTGGCCGGTGACGACCAGGAGTCTCTTTTACTTCATTCTTAGGTATAATAACTGGATTTTACTGACAGTTAAGTTACGAAACTGATTAGCGACTTTTTGTGTTACAAACTGTCCAACTATTATACTAGTGTATTAACTATTATTACGACTGTATAACTATTTGCTAGTGTATCCCGCAACTCGCCTGCGCGGCCTATAATATGTGCAATTATATATGACAAAAATACAGTTGAATTAGCTGAACTTTTTCCTTAAACTAAACTGGTTGAAGAATATTTTTTGTGCTATTTGTAAAAGAAAATAGAATATGAAATATCTTTATGGTATGGACAATTAGACATAGGTCTGGACTGATGTATTATTATTAATTAATCCTTTAATCTTAGACAGAAGGGAATGATGAGCGATGAAACTCGGTGAAGCGAAAGATGTGTCAGGATTGCGATACTTGGCGCTCCAGACACGCGGTTGCTAGCCAAGTTTCAGCGAAGAAAAAGGAAGGAACTGGCGACACAGCAGATGCGTGTTGTATTACACAAACATGGTGTGAAGATATGTTATGTATGTAAGTATGTATGTACCTTACACAGTTTATCAGAAAAAATTAAATTAAATTAAAATCGCGCCACGCGATCAAACGTCTAAACATTATAAAATTGCCTGCGATCATGTAACAATATCACATCAAATGTCAAGGTAAACCAAGTATTGCAAGTAGTATAGTAACTTCATAGAATACTAAAATGTGGGATTTTTTTCCGCTAAAAGTCCCTTTGTTTCTCTATCTTATGAAGGGGACATCTTCATACAAAGTTACATATTATAATTATAAATGGAAGTTATTGTTCCAAGACCATAATATTGGTCTCACTCTGTATATTGTAGAAGAAATCAAGAAGTAAATAAAGAACTAACCGGCTGCCTCAAGTAGAGCCTCAAGTCTCGCCTGCATCTCGGGGTCGACGGCCCTCTCCGGGTCGTCGTGGGACAGTAGGAACTTGGATGACTCCGCACCAGCACCCTCGTCCTCCATCTCCGCCTGCCCAACATACACAGGTCAGCGAACTTGGTACACTTCCAATTACTTATCGCGCTTATGTAAGCTTATGATAAAGGATAGATTACATAAGGCTTTACACAAATGGGTACAAAAGCCTTTTAAATTTGCAAAAAAAATAATTAACTGGTTGGCTAACATAACCAAGATAGCTCAAGGTGAACTTCCATCCAGACCATCCATTGTAAACATAAATCACGTACATTTTAGACTTTCTCACTTTGTAAGACCAGTGCTTATTATATAAAAACATAAAACATGGTTAAATATTGACAATAGAAAATTGAGCAAACAAGAGAAATGTTTCCCTTTGTTAATTCAACCTCAAGGCTACAAGAAAGCTAGATTATTGTATAAGGCAGAAATATTTTGTTGTTGATAATACTTTATTGTTAATTATTTAGTATAAATAATATTAATGTACGCTGTTTGGTTGATAACATCTCTGTATTTACAGTTAAATCATACAACATAAGGCTGCAAACAAAAGCAATTTTAGGTTAGTTTCATCTTGGAACTGTAGCTTTATTATAAATGTACAGTTGACCTAACTAAATTTAGCACAGACATAGTTGGACTTGACACAGTTTAGTGAAGGGTTAGTTATGTTAACAGTTTAACACAGGCGCAACCAACAGCTCGTAGTTAATGCAAGTAAACAATGTTAGAATCACAAGGACCATTCAACATCAAGGAAAACAAAACCATGTGATATGTAATTGTCCATCGCACACACATTATGCAGGTTAACGTTCAAACTGCAACAGCTATTGGTGTGGGTAAAGCTTGCCTCACTCAGTCACTTCTTCGACTTACCAACAGATCTGGCCTGCTAAGGCACAGACAAGCCAGCAAGATCTATAACACCAACGAGAAACATGTGAGATGTACTGACAATGTGGTGCTTGAGGACATGATTACTGCTAACAGTTACTGTCAATGGTCCTTGCAATTCACCAACAACCATCATTTTTGCGCGAATATCAGTAGGCGTTTCGCGCGGGCCATCCATAAGCGGGTGACGTCGTGACACACCATGGTTGACGGCGGCTGAGCCCAACTCAATTCCAAATTACATAATTTGCCAGATCGTATCAAAATAACGTCACGGAAACACACCATTCAATGTTTTGCGGTGAGTAAATGCATGTGATTCCCGAAACATGGCCACCGCAGGTCAAACCTCATCCAAAACACAATGAAAAGAACCTCACTGCAGATTAGCTTGTTTCTATCGCGGAATTACAAAGAATCAATTGAATACTGTCTAGGAGCGGCTGGCATAAATAATTTCATGCATTACTCAGTAGTACGTACGTACTTAGGACTTTCTGACGTTTTACGGAATATTTGGCAAGCAACTCGTACTGTATCGAGAATGGAAAATAGATTGTCCCTTCGCAACGTGCTGCGCACGATTCCGATCAGGTGGTACTGGTGGAGGTAATTACAGGAAAAGAAGAAATCGTATGATGAGACATGTTCAAGATGTCCTGCACAGTATTTGGAGCGGTACAGATAATCACATTCCCTACTGCCACCGCCTCTCCCAAAAACAAAACACGTTTTACCTCGGATACAGAGTCATCCTCGCTTTCCGAAGAGTCCGTCATGTATTTGGCAGGCGCTCCTGAGTACGTTTCGGTTTCAGATTTGGCCGGACTCGAAGCCGAACTCTGAGGAGTGGACGATTTTACCACATCAAGTTGCACATTCACCTTATCGATATTTCGGTTTTCAGACTGTCCAACATTCTGCATTTTTGTCCTAATCCAATATAACTTAATTAGTCTTTTAGGATCAACACTTTTTCTACGAAATTAACACGTTCTTATATTAGCAAACAAAATTTATTTCGTCATTTAGCCAGGTTGATACCCGCCATGTCTACTACTATGGCGAGGTTCCCGGATGCTTCAAGTAGGCTAACCAATTATCTCCCTCTGGCGACGAAAATTAGAACTTTTTTGTGCTGCCATCTACCTACAAAAATTCAAAAGTAGGAATAGACAATATTTTACTTTTGCATCCTATAAAATACAAGACTATGATGTCATACAGCCTATATAAATTGCTAGAACATGTTCATTTAAATACTTAAAATACTTAATTAATATTGCTAACAAAACAAATAACAGAATGTTTTAACAAGACATGTTCATGATCGATTTTTCTATGCGTGTAGCATACATTTTCATGGAATTCCATGTTTCGAAACAAAATAATTATGCGTGTAATGGAGTACACTGAGATCGAATTCCATAGACATTTTATTTTTTTATTACAAATATTATTTGTTGAAAAAAAAAGAAAACTTAAATACCTGGTTATAATTTAATTTTATTGTATACAAATAAGTAAACAATAGGGACATGACTATTGTTATTAAAAAATTGACAAGTTTTGTGACCTTTTTGTAACAATTATCATAGCAACATTTACAAAAAAAAAATCCAAAGTATTGCCATATGAAAAAAAAGAAAAATCGTGAAAAACCTGAAAATGGTTGATGTTGATTTGTATTCAAAATATTTTTTTATTTTTTGTACGTAGAAAAAGTAGCAACCTACGCATAATGTGCGGTACAATAGTATTATAAACTTACTACATAAAAGTGACCATTTAAAGAAATGTTTTCTCTAAATAAAGATCAGCTGACATTTTTAATTCTGCGTCAAATCAAATCATTTCCAGTTTTCGATGAATGAAAATCGCATAACGTGTTCACTCCGGAGGTGGTAACGATGTGTACGTGAGCTTTGATACCAAGCAACATGGCAAGGGACGGTGACCTGCCAACTATTTTCAACCCGAAGCGTGTCCGCGCGCCGTCCGTTATCGTCACGAGCGAGGAGGTGGTGGAGACCGAGCGGGGCGGGGGGGAGGGCGACCGGGAGCGCCCCAATGGGCCGCCGACCCCCCTGAGCCCCCGTGCGCCCCTCACTCCCCAGACGTCGGTGTCGTCGGCGCCGCCGCTGACCAGCCAGCCCTCGCTGCAGCAGACGTACAGCGAGTCCGCGGCCAGCAGCCAGGACGAGGAGCGGCAGCTGCGTGACAAGAAATGTCGGTCATGCTGCTCCAGGTTTGCCAAAAAGGTCAGACATTATTATAAATTAAAAAGAAAAGTGTACACCGCAGAATACAACGAGTTTTCGTAAAACAGACGGCCGTTGGGACAGAAAGGTTCTCGAGTGGCGACCACCTACCGGAAGACGCAGCGTAAGCAGGCCTCCCACAAGGTGGACCGACTTTCTAGTGAAGGTCGCGGAACCGGTCGTCGTGGAGATTCCTGGGGGAGGCCTTTGGGTTGGAGTGGAGAGCAGGGGGCGTTGACGGGAAAAAAATGTGTGACAGCAGTCTGAGCACACCAAAATCATTTTTTCATTGCGTCCCCTTTTGTCCACACTGACTGGCCTTTGTCCAACAGTGGACGTCATTCGGCTCATATGTGATGATGACATTGAGCACATCTATTTTCAGATCTACTATGGTATCTGTGTCACCCTGACACTGACAGCATCCTGGGTGACAACCACACACTGCATAAAGCACATGTATCTACAAGAGTACGCACCAAACGGTCACGGACTTGTCTACAGTACAGAATCGTCCTCGCTAGCCTACAACTTTACTTCTAAAGTTCGCACACATGTGAGTACAGATCTGCTTATTTATTTATGCATGTTAAATTCCTCTTGAATCAGAAATCGATCAGCATATGGTAAACGAAATTCATGCAGACAAGAATGTTAAAGACATAATTTATCTTATTTTCTTTATACTAAACATCCCTTTTCATAGAAGGCGTTAATTCAACTTTGATGTGTTTAGATTGGGTCTTTCCTTGGATGACAATATTTAAATATTGAAAGTATGTGTGCACCAAAACATGAAGTAATAGAAAAACAGTATATTTTCCTTAATCTTATAAAATTACCTACTTTGTTATCGACCACCATCTTGTAGCATTTCTCACGTGTCTAGAATGTATAGAGATTAATTAGTTTATTAAGCCATTACATTTGCGCTACAGTTGACAGCACAAACTTAAAACATTAGATTTTCTAATAATATTAAACATTCTAAATTTCATTCAATGTCAAATTAGTGGCCCATCATCATAATCACTGTAACCAACTGCTGCTTCAGAGCAACTGCTTGTTTCAGACCCTATACAATGCACCGTTCTTCACGGCGTGGTTCTGTACCAACTGGCTTATATTCTTCTATCCGCTCTACTTGATAGTGATGGTCATACACAACAAGTGTAAGGCCACCGACGACATCGTATACGACGCTTTTAGCGACTTTAGGGAGAAAGGTTTCACTTTTGGTAAGTGTAATACATTTTAGAAATGTTTAATCCTACTCATATTATATAGGCGAAAGTTTGTAAGGATGTTTGTGAAGATGTTTGTTACTCTTTCACGCTGTTATGTAAGCCTATAACGGCGGATTTTGATGAAACTTGGTACTGTGATAGCTTATATCCTGGATCCCGGTAAACCGTTCCCGCGGGAAAAAACTTACCCCACGCGGGCAAAGCTGCGGGCAACAGCACAGAGTAAGTAATAGTCTTCGCAACAGCAAGTGTACTTAATATGTTGGATAATAATGGCGAACTAAAATGATGAAATGAATGGAGGAAGACACTTAAATGTGTGATCAGGATCGCAATACTTGGAGCTCCGTCCAATGTATGTAGAAGACAGCTTTTCAATCACCAAGGCTTTCTTTAAGTTTTGTTTAGTAGGTTTTTTTTTTCGTAATGACGAACATAGAAACAAATGCGGAGTTAGCTGAATGGAAACTAAACATTATCCCTTCACATGGGCATAATGTAATCGTAATTGGAGGCCAAGGCAGCAGACAAAGAGTGACAGCTCATAGACAAATGACCTATGCAAATACAACAAACGTAAATTAAATTACCTATTCTTACATGTTATATATATGTATATGTAAATAGCACACAACAGAGTGAGTACACTTACTATCAAAGTTGGGCGGAAATCGCGTGCTGACTATTAATGGAGAGCCGGGCACGCACGTAGCAGCATAATCGTTGGGAGGTGGTTGGGACACAGAATAGGTAATAGGACAAGTCGTTGGGAGTAAAATTCTATTTTATTAATGAAAAGTTTAGTTAAAGTTACCTATATTTTTTTTCCGAAAGTGGCCTCAAATCTGTCGCTTTAAAGCGAAGGCCAGGCCCATAAATGTCCGTAACGCCCATTTTACCGTGGAGTAGTGACATTTGCATAATTTTGCTGTATAGCACCGAATACGTTTGATCGCTTTCATGGCGCTAGCGCAGAGAACAACATAGAACTGTGAACCGAATGTTCTCGGGTCGAACGCAATTGGAGATCTTCCGGCGATATGTATTTTCGGTAAAGAAAATTCGCATGGGTACGCCAAAGAAGGAATTCTACGCATGGCAAGTCCACCAATCCGCACTGGTTTAGCGTGGTGGACAATTCGTCTAGCCACGCTCTAGTACGCTCTTTTTATGAGGGTATATAGGCATGTGCCCAACAGTGGGGACGTATTAATAGCCTGTTGATTTGAATAGCAGTTTTTATTTATTTACACTTTCATCATCATATCAGCTGAAAGACGTCCACTGCTAGACAAAAGCCACTCCCCGGGATCTCCACCACGGTCCCGCGCTAACCTCATCCAGCTGGGTCCCGCGACCTTCACCAGATCGTCGGTCCACCTTGTGGGAGGCCTGCCTACGCTGCGTCTTCCGGTACGCGGACGCCACTCGACAACCTTATTGCGCATGTTTTGTGCAATAAGCAAACTTAATGCCGGAGGCATTCTCTACCAGTTAAAGTTTAGGTTGTGCTTAATGATTGTGTATGGAATATCGTTATTTCTAACCCCCAGCACGCTTCATAAGCCGCTGTGGACTCTTCTGCCTGCTATGGGTGACTACAGTGTATATGTACACATACTCGCTGAAGATTCTTCTGTCCACTGACGTGGTCGCGCTGTTCGCAACCAACGTGTCCTGCATCTATTTGCTGTCGTGGGTGATACTGCACGAGCAGTTCGTCGGTGTCAGGGTAAGTTTTACCTCTGGCTACTTTACCCGGCTCTCCGGGCTGTTTGCTATCCGCCGGATAATAATAATATTCAATTTCGTCATGTCATGATGATAGTGAGCGAAGCGAAAGAGGTGTGTCAGTCAGGATCGCAATACTTGGCGCTCCGTTCTTTCTGCCTACCCCGCCAGGGACATAGCGTGAAGATATGTATGTATTTCGTCATGTTTCATAATTGGTCAGAATCATCTTCAATTAATTATTGCAGGTTACTTTATTACATTACTAGATACATTCTGTAAGTCATTTCGTTGTTTGTAGGATGTAAAAAAACACCGAAATTTCAAATATGAGTCATGTGATTGTTGCGGAAGTTTGTTGCGCCGTTTCTTCACACACCTAAAAAGAGGTGTTGACGTGTATAAATGTACCCAGTGTACTCATATGCAATATTTTGACTTTGATGTTGACCGTTGGTTGGCGACAGATCGTGGCGGCGATACTGTGCGACACGGGCATCGCGCTGCTCGCGTACATGGACGGCATCACGGGCAGCTCCACCCTCGGCGGGGTCGTGCTGGCCGCCTGCGCAGCCGCAGGCTTCGCGATATTCAAGGTACATATCACAATTACAGGATACATAGCTGCAGTCACTACTATGCCGTGTAACGAGGCGCTGTTACACGCTAGTACTGGAATTCAGCCATTTAATAGTACATCATCATACAAGTGCGCTAAGTAAGTCATTATTGCAAGGCTAGATTGAGCCCGAGCCGAAAATGAGGGGGTAATGGACCGAGACTGTAATTACCCAACAGAATACCAGCGCTGCGCTCTCGGGCGCAGCACCATGCAGAGTTGGACCTTTTGGTTTATAAACCAATAAATATATTTTTCTTTCTTTCATTTTTACCAATGCTCACACATTTAATACGATGCTTTTCAACACACTTGCGAGAAATAAAATAAATAAGAACCTATTTATGAAAAATAGCTATATTTCTTTTTAAACCTGTAGTTAAGTATGCGCGCGCAGGTGGAAGAAGAAGCACTGACACCTTTTTAACACTTAATAGAGGAGGGACGTGGGAGGGACCCAGGAGTTTTGGGATGCATTATTCTCCCTGCTTTATTATTTGTTCTGGATAGATTGTTACCTGTCTAACTGTGCTGTAAGTTTTTAATTCCTTCTTATTATCTGTACTAGGTGCTATTCAGAAAGGTGATGGGCGAAGTGAACTCAGGCCAGCGGGCGCTGTTCTTCTCCATCCTCGGCATCGTTAACGCGTCTTTTCTGTGGCCGGTGTGTCTGGCGCTGTACCTCACCGGCTCGGAGATGATACCCTCGCACCGCATGCCATGGGCGCATTTACTTCCCGCCAGCGTGTCGCTACTTAGTGAGTGATGTTTTTTAATGGATTTTACGGCTTTGGAAACCAAATCCCTTTAGGCCAATCACAGTTTTAAAACATTGGTAAACAAAAAACAGGCGGCTACAGCACGGCCTCCACAATACAGCGACTGACACTTTCAACATTTACTACAAATGGTAGGTTTTTAAGCTTTATTGGTGGATTTGCAGCACAAAATATTGTCAAGTCAAAGACGAAAATATTTTTAGTGCTGTCAAATTTTAAATGTGTAAGGCACACATATCATTTTAATTTTAAGTAAATGTTCCTAAATGGTCCGTGACCAGGATATCTTCTTATCTTCTGAGGGGGCCAGGAATACCTGGCGACACTTCGACCCTATGGGATCTGTTGTGCCAAACCCCTGTCCGCCAAACGGAGCCCCAATCCGTTTTTTTGGTGGACTTCACATACGCCTTAGAATAGTAAATACCAGTCTTTGGCGTATGCAGGTTTCCTCACGATGTTTTCCTTCACCGAAAAACCTGTGGTATTTTAATAAACCGTACTTAAGTTTCGAAAAACTCATTGGTACGGGCCAGGATCGAACCCACGACCTCATGAACGTGAGGCGAGTGCACAACCAACTAGGCTACCACGGCTCTGTGACCAGGATATGAGGATACATTGTTATTTTTGTCTTCTTGCAGTATTTCACCTGGTGTTCCAATTCGGTAACGTCATGACGTACAACATATTCGTCTCGCTTGGCCTTATAACTGCTGTGCCTGTCTCTGCAGGTAAGCATTTATTATCATTGTTAGTTCAATGTTAATTACTTCAATATTTTTTGTATTGCAAATGAGCAGAAATGGTAAGTCCAATCCACGAAATGGTAAGCGGGCCCCTTAAAGGCCGGGTCAAACCGAATGCGTATGCGTTGCAGCGCAGAGCGTTGCAGCGCAGCGCGTTGCGTAGCACGTCACACCGGCCAGTTGTCGCGACGTGCTGTGCCGCAACGCAATCAACGCACGCGGTGTGACGTCAACTAGTGAGAGCCATACGATTACAACGTCACCACGGCACGGCGCGCGCGCGACGTTGCCAGGCCGCGCGCGCTCGGGTTGTCTCTGCTTGGCTTGACGCACGGATACGCGCGTAGCTGCGCAGCGCTGTGCAGCATCGTGCGTTGGTGTGTCCTCTCCCATAATATTCCATACATTTACAACGGCTTATAAATTCATAAGCCGTGCGGCGCTGTGCTGTGCTGCGCCGTGCTGCATTCGGTTTGACCCGGCCTTGAATACCTGCATCATTGCAACGATGACGTGTTGAGTTGAATTGTATGTACTATAGTAATCTGCGATAAAGTACATTGACCCTTGATTGACCCTATCTGTAGCTAGACGTCGCCGTGAAGGAAGGATATAGGATCAGGATTTAACCCTTTGGCTCGCAGGATTCAGAGCGCAATACCTTTAATTACTCGGACGTATTTCACGTCAGTCGACACCCTGACATTGTCACTCAAAAAAACTGTCATTTTAAAACGTAACCGCGATTTAATTGGTGAAGACAAAGTATGACAATGACACGTATCTGAGTTACTACGAACTGAAAATATGACCTATTAAGCGCCATTTTCACCACACATCTTGGGCGTACGCCCGCTCAAGGTCTTGTTAGAAGGTCATGTTAGACGTAGCATATACGGCGTCATCTAGCGCGGCACCTAGCAAGGCATAGACAAGCTTTAAAAAGTAGGTTTTGGCTTGGTTTCAAGACTTTTAAGCCATATTACTTGATATTTTAATTTAGATATGGCTTAAAAGTTTAGTCCAACCAAGCCAAAACCTACTTTTTAAAAATGTTAGAGCTTGTCTATGCCTTGCTAGAACCAGCACACATCCTGCACGTCGTGCAAGCAAATAATAATAATTATTGCTGTATAGCAAGCCTTTTCACGACAGTTTTGCATCTAGCCCTAACATGACCTTGAGCGGGCATACGCCCAAGAAGTGTGGTGTAAATAGTGCTTTACCCGGCAGAATAACTAGCTAGCTGTGATCTTGCTACATGTAGCAGGCTGATAGGCAAGGAGTTCATGTTTTAATGTGCATTTTTATATTTAGACTTATTATCAATGTTGCTTCTCAGCATTGGACGTGGTGCTATACGAAGTCCAGTTCGAGGGCATGAAGCTGGCCGGCATTGTGCTGATTGCCGTCGGCTTCTCCCTCGTCATGTTCCCGGACAACTGGCCGGACTATATCATGAGGCTACTGAGGTATCGTCACTGCGAGTCTAGCCTTACATCTTTTTGTGATCTCATTGTTTTGATTTACCTGCACTAGAGTGGCAAGTTTAGTTTAGCGTGTTTAAAATGTAGCTGGGAGGCGGAGCGGCAGCGCTGTATCACGTATACGCTTTATGGCCGGTAGAGCGGCATAGACAATGGTTCAACGTGATTTGAAAGTTATACCATAATGATGGAAATGGTAACTTTTGTAGTAACTACCAGGCGCGAAGTCTCGAATAAACAAAACGGTAATTGACCTTTTTTAAAGAAAATTAATTGTCCACTTTACTCTAAATAAAATTTTAGCTTACTATTATCCCAGTATAATTTTCATTTCAATATACTTTACATATAAAGAAGTTTTGAATTTTTTTGACTTTCGGGAGTATTCTCTTTTGCTATGAGACCTTCCTTCTTGTGTAATATCAACGAGAAGTAGAGTGACTGAGTCTTTAGGATACGTGCTATGTTTTTCCACCCAAAAAGAAAATAACTCATTTATAATTTACATCGAGAAAGCGTAAAGTTTTACCCTCGCCTAAAGTGTTTTCACTACGCGACATGGTCGTAATGCCGCTCCGCTCTCGCAGTAGTACGTACGAAGCTTTAACTGTCAATCGGTCAATCATTCGGACCGATTAAGTAAATTCTCAGCAAAAAAGCAAAATTCCAATGGCTGCTCTGTGTTAGACTTAGAGGCTTGTGTCTATGGTGTATAGGTATCTCCGTAAAGAGAGATTGCAATAGAGGACGCACTAAAATAACAATAATAATCAGAGAGGGACACACTTATTACAAAAGTGGTAAGCGTAAGCTAGACAGATATAATATCTTCTATCTCTTTCTACGTATGTATACGTATGTATATGTATACGTAAATAAATATTACTTACTTACTTACTTACTTATGAGAACAAGCCATAACTGTCAACAAACAACAACCCGTCTAAAATAGATAGTGTTTGTTCAGTTTGACCCCGCCATATAAGAAGCGTCTTCTCAAATTATTGGGGTAAAAGACTATTGCTATTTCATGCTATACGCTGAGTGGGGTTCTATGGGATACTAGTTCTATGGGTATCTCTGACTATCGAATAATCGACAAAAAGTTGTGTTGCATTTCCCCAAAGAGCCGTGGTGCGTCAACAAATTGGCAATCGTCCGCGCAGCGAGCCGGCGCGCCCCTTTCTTAGCTACGACGCCGAGGAGAAGGACGTAGCCTCTCGGCGGCCCAGTTGCGAAGTGTTAGTTACGCCTTTATGCATTGCTCAATTCTCCAGCTTCATGTGTCAAGGCCTACATGGTCCATGCGCCACACTTCTTCTAACTTCCAACTCGATACGAATACGACCCATTGACTGCATGACTCTGCCGCGTACTTCTGTGTCTCGACTCTCATACTGGGGACGTTTGTACAGATCTCCTTTCTCATGAGGACGGGCATCACACCATACCCTATCTCTGTATCTATGTATTCACGTATCTTCCAGTCACACTTGATTGTGGGTAGAATCAGCTTAGGGTCACATCATACGCACATAGCTCTCTTCTCTTCTTACTATACATTTAGCATTATGTACAGAGTTGTTAGCGTAAAGTCCGTGTAATCTTGTCAATTGGACTAGTGATGCCTGTGATAGTGAGGAATGTCTATCGACTTTCTATGTACGTACTGTCTGTAGCTGCAAATTCAATCATAATTTCAATAGTATTGATGATAATGCTACAGGTCAAAATTATAGGATAGTAAATAATAGTAATGATTGTTGTGGTCAGCCTTTGAATACTATCGACACTATTATAATCCTCTGTGCTATTGAAGACGTCACAACAGTATCGATGACTTTGCCCACAAACAATCAAACTGTCAATTTATATTCAAGCAAGACTAAGCCAATCCTAACTGTAATGGAAATTTCAAAAATTGCCGCGTATAACAATAAATATCAACCAATTTTATATCAGGCTATTACAGTTTTCACGTTATTACCTGAGTTGATTGCTTACAGATGTAATAGGGACATTTTATTTTGACGTAAGGCACCGATTGCACGGACGTTACGCCTGTGTGTGTGTGTTGTACCGGGACAGGACCGGCAAAACCCTTTACAAAATGAGTTGTAGTAATTTATTATATTCAACACTTTCTAATGGAAATAGGTACTATATTGTGTTTGTGATATTGGACCCATGCGACGAAATTTTCTCTGCTTATTAAGTATAACTTGTTTATAGAATTAGACTAGACAACAAATTGCCTCCATTCCCCACGTGGGATTTTTGGAGATTATTTTTGCCTCTCAAGCTTTTCCCGTCCTGTCTCTGTCATCTTTGAGTATAAAGCCTCCTCCTCACCGGAGCTCAAAAACGCTGCGACACGTCAGCGTCGGTCGTGACGCTTCTGTTTTAACATGGCGTCCTATAGACGCGACCACCCACACTGGCCGGCGTAAAAGACGCGCCTAAAGCGTCATTACAGTTTATTTCAAGATCACTTGGAGATAAAGTTTAAACAGAATATACATTACGCGGCCACTTTATGGAATTTATGTAAATAGTTATTTATCTTTCAAGAGTTTGTCATGCTTGACATGCGTCAGCGTATTTTAAGCTGCAAATGACGCGACCGCCGCGTCAGCGTTTTAGATCTCTGGTGATGGGAGGCTTAAGGCTGCTGTCAGACTGCAAACTTGTAACTTAATCTTTACATTTATTCATACATGGCCAAAAATTAATATAAATAAGATTTTGGCCATTTGCGGTAAACGGTTGCTAACCTGTTTTCGCAAAATCTCGAAGGCCGGCGATGAGTATGCCGTGACGTTGAACCGCTACTAGTTACTAGCCCCGGTCTGACAGCAGCCTTAGGAACTGTAGACGCCTTATGCACCCTTACTGCTACAATACTGTACCTTTTTGCGGGGACGAGATGTTCATAACTATCCTACTCAAAATAAGGGCCATGGGCCTTTTTCACACATTCGAGATCAATTGAGATCTCTGCGAAGAAACGATTCGAGTGCGGATGCAGGAGGTCCAGAATGCCATGCACACTTAACTGATCGGGCAAGTCGTTTTCTAGTCAGAATATAAAAGATACAAAATGGCATCATGGAAATCCGTCAGTCCGAATTGCCTGATCAGTGAGGTTTCTACGGCACTCTGGACCTCCTGCATCCGTACTCCGGACAGCCACCATCTGAAATCGTGACGAAGATCTAAGCACTTAAAATGATCTCGATACCTGACAGAGATGTATGGACTCAAAGTGATCTCGTTTGTGTGAAAAAGGCCCCATGGCCCTTATGTTGTTTTGAGTAGTACAGAAACGCCCACACACGTGATTTGACAACAGTCAATTTTCCACGCACCGACTACTTCACGCTGTGTCAGGGTTTTACCATGTCTATCAGCACGGAATCGCACTTTTGACGTCAGTGCTGCGGCGTGTTATAGCATGCTATAGCACGCTATCGCGTGCGATCGCATGCTGTCGCGTTTCCGTGCTGACAGAACGTCATTTGCTCAAGCGAGAAACATAGCGCGGGTGTACTATAGCGCGCGGTAGCACGCATCAGCAATCCATCGCCCCCCGCCGGCGATTGACTTTTGTCCGTGCTGCCGGGCGTGTTCTCGCTCTAGCAAATGACGTTCCTGAACGACAGAAAGGGATATATATATATATCAAAAAGTGCGATTCCGTGCTAACAGATGTGGTCCAACCCTTATTGTCTACCAGCACAGATTGTACTTTCGGCAATGGGGTGAAGGTAGGATTTGGAAGCACATCGCAGTAAAGCAAGGCGGAGTCTACCAAGTCATACCAATGTTAGGCCCCTCCAGTTTCCACTCAAAGCCTTGTAATAAAGCTTTGGCTCAAGATTATGTATATACAAGGTGTAACGATATACTTGTCACGACCCGTTACAGAGTTTTCCGTTACCTTTTATTACAACAGGGTCGAGTGTTCGACACCGAACAACATTTGTTTTAAGGACTTAAATAAAATCTCTAATTTATATGCACTCCACCCAATGCATAATGAGAACTGTTTTTTTCTCTATTTAAGTACATAATTCTCGATAGAATGCATCTTTAACGGGCTTTTACAAGAATATTGTTACATCATAATGTACCCAACTGTACATTAAATCCATTGCTTCCATAGATGGAGCCGGCGACAGCGCGGCAACAACGGCTCTGGACGTAACCGCGACGCGATGGACTACCGCACGGGTTATATACGCTCGCACCTGAGGTCGCCTTCCGGCCGCGTCAGGTGACCGCCCCTCGACGTAGCTGACAAGTAACCCCCTCTTTCAACAATCGATTAAGGTCCAACGATAGGCTACAATTAGAAGCGTCATAATCACGACGCGCCGGCTACACAGTACACTCGCCTTCCGAAAGCGTCTGACGACCGCCCAACGACGCGTTAATAATAATTTTAAAATAATTAGGCTAGGCTATATTTAAAAGCGGAACAATTTCGATGCCATGGGCTACGCACTTGCTACATAATCTCGAATATGTTAGCCTTACGTCAGGCTACCGCCCCTCGACGCGCGGCAGACAAGTAAGGGTGGTGCCTCATTAGTGCGTTGCGTTGCGTCGTCGCAACGGATCGACGCATTGTATGCCACACCTGCGTTGCGACGATAGCACATCACCCTCCCCCCGCTTCGTCTCTCGTCGGTCGGTCCGTTGAAACGTCGCAACGCTGCGGCGACGCAACGCCTAATGAGGCATAGGCCTTAACCACCTCTTCTTAACACTATCTCTAAGTTCTAACGATAGGCTACAATTAAAGGATAATAAATTAGTTTTCAACTAGTGTCACCTTCTGTGCAAGACTTTAATAGTAAGTAAATAGTACTACCTAAGTGGTCAGCTTAAAATCTCATAATTATGATTATAAATTAGGCCCGATTCTAGCAAACTTAAAAAATTTTGCAGCACTAAAATTAGTGTCGTCTTCTATTTCTTAATACTGTGTGACAGGCATAGAAACAATTTTTAGTGCTGTCAAATTTTAACTTTTTGCCTTGAGAATCGGGACTATTATGTAGTTAAGTAATCTCATATATACACATTATACACATTTGCTTCCCTTATAATTACAAATTAGAGCAACTAAATACTCAGGATTAATCACTGTAAGAATTGAATATTTTGTTTCATATTTTTATAGGTATTAAATTATATCACGTATATACAAAATATACCACGTCATTATTAGTTTGACCTTATAGATACAATAAGAGCAACTAAATACTCAGGTTTACTCACTCTAAGAATTGAATATTTTGTTTCATATTTTTATTGGTATTAATTTATATCACGTATATATACGTACGTGGTATATGTACCACAGATTATACATTATTAGCTTGACCTTATAATTACAATAAATAAGAGCAACTAAATACTCATCTGTAAGAATTGAATATTTTATTTCATATTTTTATTGGTATTAATACGTGGTATATAATATATCACAGATTACACATTAGTAGTTTGATTAATATTCTATCTCTAAATATATATCGATGTTGTGATTCCACCCGTAGGCTTAATAGGTTTTGAGCCATTTAAAAGTGTGAAAACATAAGATAAACAAATATTGTTTTATACTTTTAAAGGCTTCAAATGGATGGCTTCCGATTCTGTATATAAGATCTTTAAATTGATAAAAAAATTGGCGAATTAGTCAGGGTATTATAGCTTAGTATTTTATTTTCGTTTAGGTTTAAAAATTTGTCCATAATCAATCTATGTACCGTATAAATATGTAGATTCACCAAGAATCATTCATTCAATAGAGCATTGTTACTTATGTTTAAGCAAAGCAATGGGACTGATTTTGAAGGAGTTCTCTTCAATATGGAAGAAATGAGGGGGAAGCCCTTATTTGATTGAAGCCTTAGTCCATTCGACTATTATATTCAAACAGGATGGAAGAAGACAGGCTAGAGAATGTTTCTTTCTCCTGGCTACGTAGACAATGGTAGACAGAGAATTTAAAATAATGTTTTTATCGAAATAAAGTAGCCATTGAATTGCTCTTTCAGAATAAGTCCGTATTTATTTATTGCTTAATTAGATTTAACTCTATTCCAGTTATGTTTTGGCACTGTATGAGAACAGTTGACTCATTATGTTGAGTCTAATATTTAGGTAGGTACATAGTTATAGTACCGCCCCAAATGTAGAATTTATTCATAGCACCGTACCACCGTCACGACGTCGTTATTTAGTAGGTTTAAATCGTGTAGTGAGTATATACCGAGCGAGCGTTAGGCCGGGTTCATACGTTCCGTTTGCGGACGCGTTATCGTACGTAACATTTTATACGAACATGTTGTCACGTTGTTCACATCTTACGGCCATAATCTTAAAGAAAACCCAAGGATTTGTTTATAATAAATCGTCCATTTTTACGATCACAGCCATAATTTTACATGAATTGCAGGAGAGTCATATGCCTACTCAACTTGGAAGCATAATAAGCCCTGTTTTGAAGACTAAAAGCGGTCTCCCTACACGATCATGCGGCATGATATGCGTTACGTGCTGTCACTGATGACGCGAATGGCATGCAAGCTAGCATCAATCACTACAATTAAACGGTCATGCATGAGTGACAGCACCTAACGCATGTCATGCCGCATGATCGTCTAGGGACCGCTTAAATAGTTGTAGTCTGTTTCTTTTTAATATTGTTTGTGTCAGAGACCGCTAATTTTAGCAGTACCATTAGGGATTTGGTCTTCAGAATATTGACCAACAAAAACATCAGCCCAGTAGTGAAGTTGACAACCGAAGTATTAAGTAAGAAATAGGCATAATTATAAGACAGTGCAAGTGATTCTAAGACTATTCCTAGAGATACCTAGGCTGTTTTAGCAGTATAAAACTTAAGGCTCTTATTGCAAACTAATTAGTATTAGTAATATTCAATCAACTCGATTCTACAACTAGGAATCGAGCGTTACGATTCGATTAACCCGTAAGGTGTGAACGAGCCTAAACAGAAATTAACGACTGACTCGAATACTCAATTTTTATTCATCACATCATTGTAGAGGTTGCAAAGGATTAGACATGTTTAATAAATAAGTAAATAATTAAATATTACCTATAATAACAGTCACATAATATAGACTTGTAGTCAACCGCCTTAATTTGAATGGTTTTTTTAAAGGTGTGCCTTGGCGAAGATACAATACCTTCTAGTTGCTTTATATTATTCCCTGTTTAAACCTGATAGGCTATTGAATAATTGACCGGAAATCATTGACACACACAACCCAAACTGAAGGATCATTATTCAAGATTTACATCCATTTTTCACACTCAATCTAATGTCTACAAGTTTGTTAACTTTGTTTTAGAATTTAGATCTTTTAATATTGTTTTAGAATTTAGCTCAATGTTATATGTGGTTACCACATAAGATGGTGGTGTTTTGTATGATTGTGTAGTCGTAAATTATTTGTATATTTTATGTATGTGGAAATGTTTAATTCATCTTAACTTAATGTACGGTCGCGCAAACAGTTAAGTAGTCTGATATGAAAATTTATGAACTCTAAATTGCAATACACTTTGGTGTTTAACTTAGACCGCGACTCGACTGTACATGCAAAAGCGATGATATTGGCATAAAGTATAAAATGTTAATTTAATTAAGGTAATGATCTCAAAAATTTGACGTTTGTACATTGGTTATTGTTTCGCATGCCGAATGTTTAATTAGAAAATGTTAAAGACTGAACTATAAAAACGGAAATTGACTAAAATCAATTATGTTGTCATGTTAATTGTCTAGTCCTAGCTTTTAAGTATTGTCGAATTGTGTGTATGTTTACAGATCTGCCATTTGTTTGTGAAAGGTGTCCGGTTTCGCGGCGAAAGGAATACGTACAGTCCGTTGTAAGTTTTTCGTATACTTATTACACTCAAGGACAATGAATTTGGGCCTTTTTGGGCTAATTTTTCATACATTCGAAATCATTTAGAGCCCTTGGATCTCCGCCGTAGTATGATTTGGGTGAGATCCGGTGGCTGTCCGGAATACGGGTTGAGGAGCTCCGAAGTGATTGATTTAGAAAAGATTTGCTCAGAAATTCGATTTAGTGAGTAATAATTATAATTCCGGCTCAAATGTGAACCAATACGTACTGTTCAAATAATGTTGGTGGTTCTGTACACATACATACTGCGTAGTGAATAATAGGGTTGTTTATATCGGTGTTTAGACATTAGATGAACCAGAAGGCTTGTCGTGATACTCTATAGTTTCGTTAAAAAAAATATGTTATGCACTAGCCGTGACAGGTAAGTACAGTCAAGAACACGTGAAGGTATACAGTGGTAGCCTTACCGCAGTCAAAATAAAGTTGACAATGCCACAAAACCATCGCGATAAATCGTAACTTATTGTGATTCTTCGATTATGACTGACATTTCAAAGAGTTCTAAAAGCGTTAGTAATCATTAATACTATACAGTACCACGATAAGTCTACATAAAGCCACCCCACACTGTCGCGGTGGCGTGCAAGGCGCGACCGAAGCTCGCGTCAGTGTGAAGGATATACTTCTTCAATCTTATCGTTGTTACTGGAAAGAGTAAAAAACATGTATTTAATTAATAATTGAAACACTGATTAGAAGGCTTATTTGGCATTACTGCTTTAGGAAATGGTAGCGTTGTGGTTGTAGATAAAGAAAAACTCGAGTTGACTAATGGAAATTGAGTGAATTTATTTACAAAGACCTGCACAAAAGTTCGCATCTAGCGTGGTATTGGCGCAGCGTAACGTTACCAGCGACCAATCGCAGCACAGTGCGCGATGGGTCCGCGCATGTGCATCTAACTTCAGTCTCGTCCTATGTGGAGCTACACTACATAAAACATGTTTTTTTACATCCGACCGACCCTTTGCAGTGACATAGATGTTGTCACAATTGGCCGCCACTGCCAAAGTGTGGGAGACTTTAATAGGTTTATGTATTAGAAGTCACGACTCACCTAACGGTGTCGACACGATAGAAGCGGCAACGTATGGCCGCAGTAGCGAACACGAGATAACACCTTGGCCCCTGTGATTCATTTTGTTACCCGTAGCCGTAATTTGTTGGTCATTAAATAAAATTTGACATAAAATATCGACGTTTTCATTCGGTCTTCCATTCCTTTCGAGTGAGCGTTGGGTCATAAAAAAGTTATGTTAAAAAAGTATCAAATCAAGTCTTTAAAACTAATAAAATTTGGACAAAAAATAATGTGGACCATACTTGGACGAATACTTAAAGGCAACATACAATAGGCTAGGCTGTTAATTTGATTTTTTTAGTTAAATAAAAACTAAGAGTAATAATACAAAATATTTTAAAAATTGACTAAGCCAGTCTTGTTTTTATTGTGATACTCACATACTCCGATGAAATCTTAAAAGCTAGCGTTAGAAGACATCAAATTTGTCTATACCAGTCTCACTAATACAGGCAGTGTACGTGTACATACATCAAACTATGATGTTACATCACACTTTATTCATTGGTCAATTTCCAAATACAACTTACTATAGCGACCAACTTCATAAGTACTTAACTTACGTCACTCCGCTAACTTAATAAAAACAATAATAATTGAAAATTGGAATACATTAACTAGTTCAGGCGCTCAGATCAATCTGGGGGGCATCTGTACACATCCTATTCATTGATTTCTGAACTAAGCAGATCAATTCGCGGCCGCCCCAACGGGGTCCACTGATTTCTTTATAATTAAATTGATAAAAAAAAAGGTAAGAGGTTACTGTCATGCCAATGCCGCCACCTTTGGGTTGCCAGCGTGCAATATTCCAAATGCACAAAATGTGCTAATTAGTGACTCGATTCAATACGAGAAATCAACATCTCTCCTTCCCTTCCATGGTTCTTTCTATCTGATAACTATTCAATTGGTTTTGACGGATATTCCGTTATGTGGAGCCGGCGACTCTGTCCCACCGCCATATGGTTCCGTCGTCGCAGCACGCCAGCAGCACCCTGCCGTTTCTGGAGAGCGTTACCTGGTGACAAAACACGTCATATTGTATCCATGGAATCATACGTCGGAAGAACTATAAACTATAGCTAGCAGCAAAGAATCAATAATGTGGTCTTGAAGAATCACTACCATTTAGCGTATTATAGACACGCGGCCTGCGGTGGCGGCCTGTTGTATTCCCATGCAATATATGTGAGACTTCAGACACGCGCGGCCTGCGTTTGCATATTGAAGCTGCGGCCTGCGGTAGGCCGCCACCGCAGGCCGCGTGTCTGTGATACGCTTTTAGCGGCATAAAAGACATTTATCCGCCTAGTCAAAATTGACCGTAAGAGGGTGTAAAGTAGAGGACCGCATTGCGCTACATCCACCCACCTGCCTGACGGCGGCGACGCACCGCGGGTGCACCAGCTGCGACACCCGCGAGCCGCCCGCCACGCTGCCCAGCTCCCACACCATCGTCTTCCCGCACTGGTTGCCCAGGGCTATCACCTGCCACATAAACATGGAGAATATAAGAAAAGTTACTACGGCGCATATTCCTCAATGTCTGAAGGCAAAAGTCTACGCGTTCTACTCGTGCTCTACGGTGACTCTCTCTATTGACAGTTTGTGACTAGTTCCACTTTCAAAGTCGCTCAATAAACAGGACGCGGAAAGAGCTACGCGACTATTAATTCCTCTGTGGCTACTCTCGGAGTTTCTCTGAGAGACCGGATCCGACGCGAGTGCTCTTTACGTGTCCGTCTATGAGCACCCGCTTTATCTGATCCTCGTAGGTATGTCAGTCTAGGTCGTCCCCGTCTCCTATTACCGATTATTATTCGCTCGATATATTCGCGTCGTCATTCGTTTATCATTGTATGCTAAAATGCCCATATTTAAGCTGTCATACTCTGTGATATAACTCACCCTTTGACTATAGTCGACGGCGAACCGGATGAACCATATCTCGCACTCCTTGTAGTCGAACCGGTGCACGATGGTGACCGCGTTGTCTCCCGGACGCAGCTCCGCATCCTCCAGCCGGCCGGGCTTCCAGCAGATTATCGCGTTTTCACATGACTGTAAATAGATTATTTACCATTTCATGAATATATAAAATAATAACGTACCTACTTAGTTTCAATTTATTGCACATTTAAAATTACAGACAAAAACGAGAAAAACAGGCGGTCTTATCGCTAAGAGCGATTTCTTCCAGACAACCTTTGGGTAGATCATTTAGAGCAAATTAGAAGGTAGAAACACAAATTAGAACAAAGTAGAAATGTTTTTCCCGAGGTATTTAGAGCCTATGTGTTATTCTGAAGTATAATCTATATTACTGCAGAAGCATGAAAGAGTAACAAACATCCTTACAAACATTCTCCTTAATAATATTAGTAGGATATCGCTAGTAAAAATAAAAAGAGTTGACTAGATTTTCTAAACTATAGGGGAATATCATACACTTTGTTCAAAAAGTAAAGGAGTTAATTATTAAGGTTTTGCATAAAAATTCGATGCAAGGTACAAATGTCACAAACAAGCCAAAGCATATTGATAGGACATTGAATGAAACAAAAATCTTTACCTTAGACAATATAAGGTCACCCATCCACCTAACACAATCCACATAGTTCCTATGTATATCTCTCGTTGAAAAGTCCGGGAAGTGTTCCTTTAAAGAATTAAAAGGCCTCAACGCTCTATGTGGGTTGAAATTGTAACTCTGTTTGATGGCTTCATTCATTGAGGGCTTGTCAAGTCTCCAGAGCTTCAGGGAGTGATCCATGCCGCACGACATGATCCTTTCCCCTTTCAGATCAAAGTCAGCGCTGAGCACCTCATCTCTGTGGCCTTCAACGCCCCCAAAGATGGCGATGCAAACATCAGTCATAATGTTCCAGAGTCTCAGAGCGTGGTCTTTACTGGCTGAGAGGAGCAGGTTGGGGTCTTTCGGGTGGAACTTGACTTCGTTGATGGCATGGCCGTGTCCGACGTAGTGCTTGATGCAGGTGTGGGTGGCCGGGTGGAAGATGCGCACGACGCCCCGGGACCCGGCCACGGCCAGAAGAGGTAGGTTCGTCTCCTCCTCGTAAGACCACGCGCATGTGTAGAAGGTCTCGTCCACCTGAATATGATTTGAGGAGTCTCAGTAGTTTCAAGTTTCGTATGGTACAGAAATGGACACTCGAGGCAGGCGTCTGGATCAAAACAGGTAGACATAGTGGCCTTATTTATACATTCAAGTCATTTTGATGCCTTATTCAGATTTGATTTGCTACCTAAAAATAGAGGTGCCTTAGAAAAGGCTTCAATATTGGCTCTATATGGTGTGAGAATTTTATTTTAACTTCTGTTTATTGTTTCACTTTTAATCAATATATCGTTGTCGCCAAAATAAAATCTCTCAAGTGCCGAGGGAGTGACACAAGAGATTTCATTTTGATGATGATAATCTTACGTCAGGATCAGCATAGCACTGCAAGAACTTGAATCCGCCAGCCTCGGGACACTCGTACACGGAGACCCGGTTGCTGCCGACGACGGCAAACACCTGAGGCTCACCCTCTCCCAGGTGGTGGTTGAATTGACACCCGAAGAGAGGCTGTCCGTGATCTTCTTTTGCACTGCAGCTGTTTGAGAGAAATTATTATTATTTTTCGTTGCTTCTTCACTGCAGTGGATCATGACCGTTGACAATTTGCTGAGCATTTTGACATTAGAACCAAATTCAGTTCCATATCATGTCCTTGCACTGTGTAAAGAAACACACACAGGCAACAGGTAAAATGTGCAGGGAAGCAGGTAAAGTTCATCATCAATGAATGATCTATCTATTCATATACTTGTTCTTTATAAGTAGTTTGCATTAAAATCTAATGTTGAACAGTCTGAATGTCCAGTTATTTATCAGCCCTAGAATTGCTTTAGAGTGCTGATATTTGTGTCTGTTATCCTCAGTGCATTCTCTGCGTGCCATGATAGAGAAGGGATTTTAGTATAGAATACAGGTCAGGGGCAATTGGATCAAGCCATTACTTACTTGAATTTGTATGGAGGTTTCACTGGCTTCGTAATGGCCTTTTTCTTGCCTCGTCTACGTTTCTTTACGCGGGAATTCGTTGGGGTCTCGCTGCGGGATGTATTGTCGGTATTTGATGTACTTTCCACGCTGGAAGTGTCGTCCTGAAGATGTCATGAAACCTTATTCACAACCTGTTTCTTTATCTCTAAATACAATTAAAATAACTGTAGATACACCATACAATCTACAGTACCATGTATTTATATTTCTATATGGTTTAATTATTTATGTAGCAATTTCAATGTGAATACAAAGTCACATTGCTGAGTCACAAAATAAAACGATCATAAAACCTTACTTACAGCTTCGTTTTCGGATAAGTTCATGTCGGCTGTTACTTATTATCACACTAACACTGATTAAATAAATTTCAATAGAGATTTCATACAAATAATTGTATTATTTGGAAAAATTCCCTTTCGGAAACTATAAAACAGCTGACACAACGGCGTCGTAAACGTCAAATGTCGAATTTTCGCGGGAGAAGACGGCCATCTTTAAAAAGAAAACGAGTAGTGATGTGCGTCTGGTTAAACGTACTGTAATCGTTGCGTACTCGTTACTCTAGGACGTCAAAAGTAAAAAGTATAAATACGAGATAAAATACGTAATAAATAAACGTTCTTTAGTAATTGACTACTATTACTACAGTTACTAAGTAGGTACCTATATCTAAGAAAATATACATTATAGTGAAGTACCTAGGTAAATAAAAATAAAGAATTGTTTTACATATCTAACTCTGTACTTAATTAGTTATTTACTTACTATTTACTACCAATAACTACAAAGTAGCACCTACTTTACGTACAATATTTAGGAACATTTCTTAAATAGGTAACTTAAATAAAATGTTATGTTCATATAAATACGAAAAATCATTTGTGAATCTATTAATATAGTCTAATCAATTTGTTACCTATACTATAATCACAGCCTCTCTTTCTTAGTTAACTTACATTTCACTATTAGTTCAATATGAACCTCTAATACTGATGGTTGTACTTTTTCAAAGTTATTGTCTTAAGCATACAATAGGTATATCTAAATAATCATCAATATATTTAGGTAGCTATGGAATGTTCATTTCACTTTCTTACTCAATGCGTCGCTGATTCACTTTTTGTAAATGTTATTAGAAAGACGGAGGTAGACAAGTGCACGCATGACGTAGAGCTACTCGTAACCACGGTAAAAATCGATCTACTCGTGAATAAACACCCGGGTATCCTTGTCTTGCGCATCCTCTCCCCCAAGATACTATACCTGAAACGTAAAATAACAGTTACAAACTACTCATTATGAAATAACGATATACTTTCAATACCTACTCACCAACAATAGTGAAGTGTGGCTGCGGTAGTAACAAAGGACCGCCAGAATCGCCGCTACAAGCGTCTCTATCCAATGCGTTTGCGCACAACATTCGTGGTGTAACCTTTTTGCGACCGTACCCAGCTCCGGTACACTCTTCTTGCCCCCATATCTGCACTTCCGCCTACGGACAAAACTAGTATCAAGTAACAGTTACTTCTAGGACGTGAATTTGAATTTAATTATAAGACATCAGTTTCGTTTACCTTCATTGGAACATTAGACGCAGGACCTCTTTCAACAGTGCTTCCCCATCCAGAAACTACAGCTTCCTCGCCTTCGAGCAGATTTCCTTCATCTGCGTCTAGATAAAATTGTACAAAAGTTTCAAAGAACACAATAGGTACCTATTACCTACCTATATTTCAAAAAATGGGCTCAGAGGAAAATAATTATGTACATAATCAACAAATGAAATGAAAAACAAATTATATCTTTTCATTTCATTCTTAGAAAATCTCTCTTCTCTCTTTCTAATGCATGGTCGATCGTTGATCAATTTTTTGAAAGTTTGAAGTTAAAAAAATACTGGTATAAATGCCAGCCAGTTATTTTAAATTATTTGTATACTGGCCTACCCAATTATACAATAGCCATTAAATATAGATAAAAAGTACAATTTTTTTTCTTAAATGGCTTCGAAATTTTTTTTTTGTTAAGTTTTCAACCAGTTTCTACTATATAGTTTCTAACCAAGGAAGTTGTATAACAATAAAGAGTAAAGAGATCAATATGCTTCAAGTTCAAGTGCTTACCAGGCAAGCACGCCGGTCTAAACAGCTTGTCGGGCAGGGGCTGTGCTAGCCGTAGAACCGCGATGTCGTTGTCATAGGTGTATCGGTTGAAGTCAGGGTGCTGCACGACATGGGTGACCACGAAACCTTCGGAATGTGTGTTGTTGACATCGTATTCTCCAACCAGAACGGATAGCCGGGACGCTTCCACCCTGAATAGAAGAAAAACTAAATTACCTACTACTGAAGATATCTAAGAGGGAACCTTTGGTAGCGCTCTGCGTTCGCGAAATCGATAGTTCAAACCCGGACTCGTATTACCGATGAGTTTATTAGAGGTATACGGCTGTATGAGTAGGAACCACAGGCTGAAGTGGTAGTGGGCTGGTCACATCTATCGGAGAACCGATGATCGCTGGGGTTGACGAGTTCTCCAGTGGAAACCACGACTGGGTGTCGTAGTGTGGGACGCCCCCTGGCCAGATGGACCGCCGATCTGCGTAAGACTGCTGGTAGTGACTGTATGCGGAGTAAGTACTTATGATACTCGTAGGGTTATTCCCAACGCTTCTGATCACGCGCCCAATTTCGCATCTGATCAGGGTGTTTAGGCATAATAAGAGGTACAGGCGCGCCCATAAGGAAGGTCTATGTGGACTAGTGCAAGCTGATGGATGATGATGACCACAAGGATTTCGTATCTTTTCCTATCGTGTGTCCATGGATCACAGCTTCACCACCATCAATTTCATTGAAAAGGTTGAGGTACATCCATGGCATAAGAATAAAACAAGATACCTATTAGTATGCGGTGATAGTAAAGAATCAATGGCAATCCATATTCAGCACGTGTAACGTGTTATGCTAGCTCTAGATAATCAATTCGCTACACAACAACACGGCACGACGAGGACAAAGCGTCGGAGGCATCCAATGTGTCTGATCTTGGCCTGCTTCCATAACTTGACCTTGGATAAAAGAGATGAGGCATGTTTTTAGAACAATTACGCAATAAGCACTCTTTGAATATGAGGAGTACGAAAGCGGAATTTGACATGAGCATCTTAAATTCACAGCAAAGGTGGCCTACCACACCTAGTCATCATGTTGACATTCGATCTGGTCAAGCCGGGTGCAACCTGCCTATCTAGATTTAGATACACAAAGTGATTTGCCAGACGAAAGTTTTAGATTGCGCCAAGTTTGCCATGGCAACTGATAAAACTTGAGGCAAGTTTAAACTAGTAGTTCCGTGAGAACAGTAGACCTCGCCAGCCCTTATAAACCAAACCTAAAAGAAACCAACAAAAGTCAACTTTGGAAACAGAAAAAGTACCTACTAAAGTGACAAAAATTAGCATTTTAAAGCTTAATATTTCGCAAACGGATCCCTGAATCGAAAAATGTTTATCACACACCCGCGATATTTTTGAAAGACCCATCCAACGATACCCCACACCATGGATATCACGCGGAAAAAAATAATTTTCCATTTTACGTATGCAGTTCTATGAACATAATTTATTTTTTCAACTTTCTTAAGTCGATCCACTATTACTCAAAAACTAATAGAACCTACTTAGCCGTAATAGTTTTCCTTGTAACTACGTTATATATGCTACTGCCATGAATTTTTTCACATTTCCAGAAGCAACCGTTTAGCTGGCAGGGGGGGGGGACACGTGACTCTAACAAAAATTACCGCTTTAAAGCTTAATATTTCGCCAACGGATCCCTAAATCGAAAAAATGGTATTCACACACCAGCAATATTTTTGAAAGACCTATCCAACGATATCCCACACTATGGGATTCACAAGAAAAAAAAAGTTCACTCCCACTTTGCGAGTATGGTAGGTACTCTAAAAAAAATGTTTTTCAAAATTTTATTCTACTCATTTTGTAGGTTTAATTAATTTATACATATGCCAAATTTTCGTCAAAATCGGTTGAAAAATGCGACCTGTAGAGAATTACAGACAGACAGACAGACAGACAGACAGACAGACAGACAGACAGCCGGACAAGAGCATTTTTGGCCAGTCTCGAAACGTAGACGCTTCGCTCGCTTCGCTCGCTCGGTCAATCAAACATGCATCTTTATCTTAAACTAGGTTCCACTAGAATTCCCCAATTCTATCCCCTAGGGGATCCTATCCCACTTGCTATCCACTACGATTCCAGGAACATAATACTTGCCTAGACAAACCATTTTGACTTAATTTAATTCGAAACAAAAATAAAACTTGCAGCAAGCTTACAATATGCTCTCTGGAAATTGTTCAGGAAAGGAGAAACACGCTCTAGGTTGGGTAAGGATAGTCCACCAGTCGCAATGTGGACCATAATTGACCCGACTATTTAGCCTTTTGGCCGACGGTCATAAATTAGTTCAAATATCATAAATTCGGAATCCATACCCACTGTTCAAACTGACATAGCAGTCTAGCTAGACCGCTGTGGACAAACAGACATTTAATCTCCAGGCATCTAGTTTTCCCGTTGGCTTGTCATGTAAGTCCAATACTTGCACATGCAAATGACTTACAGATATTTTTAAAGGTCACATTTACGTAACCTGAAAGAAAGTGTGCTGAAGAGGCACTGGCACATTCAGTGAGGAGGTCAAACGGTGTTGTCGCCACCCTACTAAGGGCACATTTTTAGGGTTCAGTCAGAACGAAAAGAAAATAGAGAAACTATTTTGTTCAACTGAATGTTACCTAACTGTCGGCATGTCCACATGGAGCATAGTAGGGTATGTAAGGCAGAGTAAAAATTACAAGGTATAGATCTTTGTTACCGCTATTCAGACCATTAGGAAAGGAAAAGTTGGGACTTTGTTCCGTTCCATCCTATCCTTCCTACTAATATTTAAAGGCGAAGTTTGTATGGATGTTTGTGAGTGACATTGTGGGGATGTTTGTTACCATAGAGTTAGTATAGAGTTTGTTACTCTTTCACGCTGTAAACATCAAAACGCTGGCAACAAATATTCTGATTTTTGCAAAGCATTTCCTCAACAACCGTCCATTTAGATAGGCCAATACAAAGCTATAAGTCACATATCTTCACCGAAATGAATGAGAACATCACCTCGCCTGCTAAGTGTTTTGGAAGCCGACTTGGAGGCATATATGTCAATAATTATCCGCTTTCACCGAATGTTCCTCACGGCCCATTGTTTGCAGATCCGATGTGCGGAAGCGACGAAGCATCTCTAATGAGTGCGTTCGAAAACGATAAATATTAATTTCTAGTGTAGGCAAATATTTGGTTAAGTAATACCGGCATTGTTTAGTCACGAACGTACAGACACGGGGTTCTTCATAGACAAGTTGGTAGCAGCATAACAGTCCTTGCACTGTCAACTCCTTGAAGTGTTGGAGGAGGGTGCGTGGTTCTGGCTATCTAATCTTGGTCCGGGAAAAACACCAAAGGCGTGTTCGCCAAATACTGCACGACCATAACAAAAATCGTATGCCGGGGAAACGGCAGCACTGCTACGTGGATTGCATCAACGTAATCGACAAGTACACCGTACCAAAATTAAACCCTTGGCTCTTAGCTCATATCATTGAGCAAACACTGATTAAAAAAGGCTCCGACCACACGTCGGAGGTGATTAAAAAAATGGCCACAGACCACACTCGATGTAAATGGCACACTTACCCGAAAACACAGTGCGTGGCGGTGACGAGGTGGTCCCTGGCGACGACGGTGGCGCCACAGATGACCTTCCCGTCCCTCCGTAGTGCCGCCAGCCACGGGAACTCGCCAGGGTACACCGCCTCACCGCCCACCACGCGGCCGCGGCGCGACACTCCGCATGCTGCGACCAGAAACTTATGTCTGAGTACCTACTGAATTCCTTAAAACAAATAACGCCAACATTCCCATCTCGGCCCCCAAGCATATACATATATACATACAAAAATTTCCATCTCGGCCTCTGCCTAAAATCCTTTTTAAAAAGTCGCTATGATATTAGTTCGGACCGTTTAGTACGATAACGATGTAACGTTTTTCCGTATCCAGTCACTGCCAACCGCCTGACGCGGTCGTCGCTCCACCTAGCCGGGGGGCGTCCCACACTACGCTTGCCCAGTCGTGATCTCCACTCGAGGACCCGTCTACCCGAGCGTTAATCGGTTCTCCGACAGATGAGACCAGCCCACTGCATTTCAACGTAGTTACTAACTTTTTGAGCTATGTCGATGCTTTGGGTTTCTGGCTGGATCACCTCGTATCCTGTCTCTCAGAGAATATATTACCTCAACATATGAGCCTGTAGACGTCCACTGCTGGACAAAGGGATCTCCACGACGACCGGTCCTGCGCTGACTTTATCCAGCCGGGTCCCGCGACTTTCACCAGTTCGTCGGTCCACCTTGTCGGAGGCCTGCCTACGCTGCCTCTTCCGATACGTGGTCAGAGAATATATTACATAAATAAATGTTATTGTTGTCCGTCCGTACTGATTTTTTTTTAAAGAATTTATGGCCGTGGAAGTGGGTTAACGGTCCGCACCAGACAATCACTGCAGCGATAACGCGGCGATAATGTTTCGTATCTCCAATTTCATCATGTTCCGTTCCTTAAAACTATTTTTGCAAGGACAAATAGCACATGTCTGCACTCTGTATGTATACAGAATGTCATCGGCCTTCATAGGCGCTGCGTGGGACGCTCCCCGACTGGTGGAAATAGAACAGTGGAAAGAAGAAGGAAGCAGTTGCACGAGAAAGGCGGTAGACCGGTGTGGTTACGCGCAATGGGAAAATAAGTCTAATGATGAATAATGAATATTAACTGGACCTTCTCATAAGTCAAATTGATATACCTAGTCAATTTGCTCTTCAACCGACTTTAAAATCTAGAGGCTCTCATTTTTTTTTATTTTCTTTATTTATTGTGCGTTTATCGTCACCGATTGTGAACCGATTTGAATGATTGTTTTTATTATTATTATTGAATAGATATTATTATTTATTTTAATATTTCGAGGATGGTCGGTCCCATTTCAATTGGAAAAATACTTCATTTCGAAGGGTGGAAAAAAATCGAGGATTTAATAATAAGATTAAATAAGTCTTCGGTATACAAAAATCATAAAATGTCGGTTTTATTTTTTTTAAACTCAGATTATGTAAAACACCTATCAATAACATGCTATAGTTTTGATTTAAATAGGTAGGTTAGATAGATTTGATGGTAGTTCAACCTAAACCCAATCATCTACATCTTGCCAACAACCTACCGTTTGACAACGAACCGTTAGGTATCTCATATCTATATTATGTTCAATAAAAGCCTTGCCCTGAGGCCTACTAACGGTTCAAAAATTAAAGTTTTTTTTTCAATAAATTAGGTCGCAGTTAATTGACGAAGCGGTTGGAGTTCAACAATGGTATTTATGACCATGCGATAATTATAATGACCCCTGCTGTGATACTCGCAGAGGTGTAATAGCCTTACGGGAGGAGGCATGGATTACTTACTCTGTGGCATGGTTATAGAACAAAGTCACAGAGTAAGTAATAGTCTTACAAAGTGTTTACTCAAATGATTTCCATTTATAAGACTAAAAATAAATTATAAATAAAAAACCCCCTCGAGTGGGGAGCAGTGGGGAGCCCACCGCTGGGAGCGTGCCCAGAAGGCTGGAGGCGGCTCAAATGATTACTATTAACTACAAGTAGGTAAAAAAAGTAATAATAAAAATAATAATGTTTTGACTAATTTATACACGGCTGTTTAGTCCCAACTAAGCCGAAGCTTGTAAATGGGTACTCGACAACTCATAAACATACTTAAATACATACAAACACCCTGAATCCGAAAACCAACAGTTATGCTCATCACACAAATGTTGGTCTCGGGTGGGATAGGAACCCACGACCTTTGGCGCATTAGGCAGGGTTACTACCACTACGCCAACAGGCCAGTCGAGTAGGAACATACCGCACCTATAATTTGTCCCCATGCAGCAAAACACATGGGCGTAACTGTATGTTTCCGAAAAACATATGTCACTTAGGTATAGATAAAAAAATCTGAATCTACCCAAGTAGTTACCCAAGCACAAAAAAAAACAAAAAATACCTTCAAAATCCAACTCGTAGCATATTTTCTCAACCTGCAAACCCAACCATGATGCTTTGTACCTATATCTTGGTATTTAATATACCGTAAGATTTTCATCTATATATTTATTTATCATCATCATCATCAACAGCCTATTAATGTCCCCACTGCTGGGGCTCAGGCCTACCCTCTCCACGAGGGCGTTCGGGCTATAGTCCACCACGCTAGCCCAGTGCGGGTTGGTGGACTTCACATGCGCCTAAGAATTTCTTCTTCGGCGTATGCAGGTTTCCTCGCGATGTTTTCCTTCACCGTTTGAGAGCAGTCAGTAAATGTACTTAAGTTTCGAGAAAAAACCCATTGGTACATGACCCAGCTGGGGATCGAACTCCGGACCTTTCGATATGATAGGCCGCGTCTTATCCCCTGCGCCACTGACGCTCTCCGCTGACGCTCATTTATATACTATATCAATTACTACTATAAACTATACTAATTATGTACCTTTAATTATTACAACTATAAATTATTATTATTATAATATAATTATGTATGTCTACTTTTGAACGCACACACACACACACACGGGGACATCTAGCTAAGGTCCCCAGCAGAAAACCAGCGCTGCGCCTCCTGGGTGCAGCACTATGCTGAGCTGGGGACCTTTTCACGATCACAGCATCGTCTACCACCTGATTTTATGTCAGGTTAATTAATTAATTTCACTTGTATATTTGTTGTGATTGTCGAATAAATTATTTTTCTTTCTTTCTTTCTTTTTCTTTCTAGTTAGGTAACATTCTAAGTTTTTCTGAAAAAATCTGTTACGATAATATAAATGCGTTATGCTGGGGACGTATTTAGGTAAGACAAATAACTTGGCGTTAGACAGATAAAAGTTTGCAGTCAGTACTCTAGCCCTATATGTAGTTAGTTTATTGAACAGTACTACCTACTATTTATTTTCAGCCCAAAAAATAAAGAAAAGTTGTTCCTTGGTCAGACATATTGGAAAGCTGTCTTAATTAGTTAACATTTACTTGCTATTCGATATCAAATAACTGTGAGAATTTGAGGGTAATGTTCGTTAAAACCTGAAGTTGCTTGAAATGTAGGTGAGAAATTGATTTTTGCAATTTAAATTCATTAATTAACACAAGTGCAGTCTCGTTGAAAATCTTAATTAATAGTCATTAAACCATAAACTATATACGTAGCTCGATTTTCGACTACAGGATAAGATGACATAATTGTCATCTTATCATTGTAGTCGCTCCACACAACATTCACAAAAAAGCCAGCGCAATCCTGAAACTTGTACCTTTAGCTTTGACTAATTTAACAATGTACAAACCAGTAGAAAGTGGTGTCTATAATGCACTAAAGATATATAAAAAATTATCGGGGGTACAGCTGTTTTGCATGTAGGTACCATAAACATGGGCCATAGCCCATAGTACTGTAAATATATTAGTCGAAGTCGCCATCATCACCCAATCCTTGAAGGGCTCCTCTGCTGGCAGGAGAGTCCTCCAGGCGGCATCGTGACCCTAAACCTGCTGGTCCATTTGGCAAAATGGACCGTAGACTTTAAAAAGTGCGCAGTGGCCGGGTGTAATCTTGAGGAACTTATGTCCAACAGTGGACAGTAATAGGGTGATAATCAAAACTACGGTCCACACGGTTATTATCTTCAGGAGTCGTTTAATATCAAAAGTGACAATCTGTCGTATTTGTCAAAAATGATCTTTGAGTCTTCGTGCAATGAGAAGAAAGTTCATCTGTCATAAAAGCCCGTTTGCCGCCTTTGACATTAAAAGATTAAACAGTTCACTTACCTACCGCAACTTTAACATAAAAAAACACTTTCCTTTCGTTACCATTTAAGATCACAAAACACTACTTTAAAATTTTCACTATAAACTCAGGGTTATTTGCCCAAAACACTTCAGATAGGTACCTATTAAATCCTGTGCCTACCAAAGATTTGGAGGATTACGATCATAGAAGCGCATGTTTCTGTAGTAAGGGAATAAAACCTAAATATTCTCTTGCAAGAGAATTTCAGTTATATCACTGCAAAGATGTCACTCACTGCAAGGCCTGCAGGCACGAGCCGCGGCTGCCGCTAGCACGAAGAAAAGAAACCAGCGCAGCATGTCTGCCGGTGTGTGGACCCGATGTGGAGGCAAGGGGGGACGCCGGCCCGGCTATTATAGGCCGGCGGCGTCGCTGATAAGGCCAGCCGAGGGCCAGGGTGACGCCAGAGAGACAAGTTCATGGGTACGCGACGAAGGTCCACTCGCGAGTGGACTGCGAGAGGCGAGAGCGCGAGCCGCGCGCGGTGGTAGGGTTGGTGCGGCAACGGCCTTGACATAAATATTTTTGAGTTTAATTCCGTTTGCTATTCGAGTTCGAATTTGTTTTACCTGTGGGCGGAAGATGTTATTCATTGAACGTACCTTGTATAGGTACGTTCAATGAAGTACTTTCCCTGCAAAAATTAAAAATTTCACCACAAAAATTTTTAAAATGCTCTTTGTCATAGGGGGGCGTCCCACACTATATACGCTTGCCCAGTCGTGGCTCCACTCAATAACTCGTCTACCCCAGCGGCCATCGGTGTTATTGAATCCTTTTTTAGGGTTCCGAACCTCAAAAGAGGAAAAAAGGAACCCTTAAAGGATCACTCGGTTGTCCATCTGTCTGTCCGTCTGTCCGTCTGTCAAAACCATTTTTCTCAGGAACGCGTGGAGGTATCAAGTTGAAATTAATATCAAATACTCAGGTCTGCAGTCCCTTGCTGTCGTGAAAAAATCAGACTTCTAAGTCATCGCAGTTATAAGATATTGCGAATTTCGCCACTTTTTGAGTATCTTGGTAACCAAAACCTATGGGGTACTTCCCGTTCACCTAGAATCTTGAAATTTGGCAAGAAGCAAGGTCTTATAGCACAAGTAAAGGAAAAAATCCGAAAACCGTAAATTTGTATTTACATCACAAAAATTTCGTTGTACAAAAGTACCAACAAACTTAACTTTGCGTATGAGCAAGCCACCCTTATAAATTAGTATAGTACAATGACGTAATTAGTACTGAAGAAAATAGAAATCATCATTACAAATCTATATTAAATAATTTCATAAGATTTTACAAATTATACTAAAGGTCTATCTAGGTCTGGAAATAAAATCACTTAAAAAATGAATAACATATTTTGACCATTAACGTGATTTAGCATTTGACATCAATGACAGGACTTGATCTTTTTTTTTTAATGGTTTAATGGCCAATTGGAAACTAGTAGGTTTAGTGTCGATTTAATAAGGGACAATTTGGAACAATTCGGTAGAGTCGTTACACGCTTTTATTTATCTATTCCGCACAATATACAGTTTAATAGGCACTTGTTGCATATAAAACTATCACAGATACACACCAAAACTTACAATATACATTTTTTAGGAAAACTAAATAAAATAAACAACCGTCTCCGACAAAATCCCGCCAAAAATTCTTTTTTTTTTGCACAGGAATTGAGTAATTTTTTTTTCATTCGCTTTATTTGTCCCTTACGGGAACGACAAAGGAAATTGTTCATACAGCCAAGTCAGAGGTTATGAAAATTGATACGGGAGCTCGCCAATTCGTTCTTTTATTAACGATTTTCGAAATAATTGTTTAATTAAGTTTGTACGGAACCCTCAGGGCGCTAGTTCCACTCGCACTTGTCCGGTTTTTTCTTTATTCATAACGTAGGTAGGTAGCTAAATAGATTATGAGGTTATTCATTATCACAATGCGAGGTAAAATAATCACTAGGTACTTACCTAGGTATATTCCATTATTTTTGTTTGCACGAAGCATAAAGAAAGCTTTCCACGCACGTCAGACTAGTGCTGTGAGTAAAAGATCTGCTTAACCAAATAATAAGTTACTTTCATAAATTGCCATAAGAACCGTATTTCAAAAATAATTAATAGGCCATGCAGTACTCACCAACGGCATTCTTCAAGTCAGTAGGTAGCACAAATTTTTTACAGTTTATGATGGCAGGTTTTCGTTCAATTAAAGAAATGTTTCGCATATTGCATGTCAAATCGTATTTGTTTGCTTAATTTAAATGCAGACTTAATTATCATAATCGTCCTGGAATGTTCATTATTACACCTGTAGGTAAATAGCGGATCTCAACAGAAATTATCTGTGTCTTGTGGCGTCCATTCCCAGAATCTTAAAGATGATTTATCAGAAGAAGCGACTGACTTTTATTGGCGACCAGCGCAAGTCTGGGAAACTGCGAACATAATCTGCCCATGAACAGTCGGCCTGCAGGCATATCCTCTCAGAAAGTCAACCTTTTCTTTACGTAACCAATACCTACGTAATTTCACCTCAGCTGCTACCGGATGGACACAACCGCCAGGCACCAATATAGAAAGGAGTGCAAGGTGCATGTAGACCCCCATCCTTGAAATTTGTGAGCGTGTGATTATCTTCACATTCGCATTTTTTCTTTACTGCACAATCGCAATCAGTTCAAATCAAAGGTCAAAAAAGTAAAAATCTTTCTGGATACCTAACCGTAAAGGAAGTTTAAAAGAATCCAACCTCATTTATTTAAATCGGTTCTGGTAGTCTGGTAGTCCCGAACAGAATGCCCCACCCAACCGACCAACAAAACCCTTTCCCGAGCAACTTTACTCCCGGCCTGCCACTGTGCCGGCGGGAAAAAATCCAGCTCCCTGATTGGTTGGCGCCATTTTGCTTCAACCAATCACCAGAGTTAAAATCGTAAAGTTGCCAACACAAAAACGTTGCCAGTACTAATAATCGATTATTGAATGTAGGTACTCGATTATGTGAATCGACTTAAAACTATCAACCCTAACACTTCCCTCGAAGGACCCCTATTTAGTCCCTGAACTAACTCCGTCCCTGAAGGCGGTATACGAGTAGTATATTTCATATCGTTTACATTTGGACAACATTGCCCAACGCGTTACGTAATAAAGGATCAACGATGCATTCTCGCCGTTTTGCAATTTCGATATTTTCGGTTCAAAACAAACATGCAACAAACTTGACCAACATAAGTTTGCGTCGCGGCGCCATTCCACTTTCTCGTTTTATAACACGTGGTGATAAATTAATGAGTTCCCAGCGAGAACAAATGGTTGGGCACTAGCTATGTTAAAATTAAATTGTAAACATACAAAAGTTGTAAGGGCAGGCATTTCCGAGTAAACACCACAATCTAGAGCAGTTACTGTTTATGAGGAACAAACTAAATTGTTTTCTATGGCGTTGAAGGGCTGTGGACAAATATTATTGGCCTCGCGAAAGGTTATATCCGCATTCTGTGGCAGTAAAAAACAACTACAATATACTTAGTTTATGTAAATAATTAATTTGAATTAGACAATTTTGTTTTAACCGACACAACGTGGACATAACATTAGGAATAATATGGAAGTGATACGACCTTTCTGGTTGTAATGCAATAAAGAGTTTAATAAAGTTTAACTCTATGGTCTTCCTTAAATGGATTTGGATAAGTGATTCTATCGATTAGTGCCATATGTAGTAATTATACCTAAGAGCTGTTATTTGTTCGCAGCTGTGTCGTATCGATTACCGAAACGCGAGTTTTAAAAAACATTGTATTGGAGTTTTACTTATCTAGTTACTTACCTACTTTCAAAATACATATACTGAAGTCTCCATTAGGTGAAATATTTCCGATCTCTATTAAGTATTTGGATTTGGAGTAAGTACTTTTCGTCCAGGACTCATAATCGTGAGACGCCCTTTATACATTGCAGGGGGACCGAGCCACGTATGGACTAGGGACTGCCATAAATAGTGAAGTTTACAAATTCTTCATTAGTTTTTCGAAAATAAGAAAAATGTAACGTTAACTATTTTTTATCCAAATACAATTTGGAAAAATTGTGAATGCAGTTTTTCTTTTAAAAAGTCTCCTTGAGTAAAAGTGAGCAGATGAGCCTGATCAGCACTTCGTAAATAAAACAAAGTTTATGTACCTACTCTTCTTTCAATTAGGATATAGTTACGTGTTGGCAATGGGATTGTGCTCACCATAGATTACTAGAGCGTAGCGAGCGGGAACGTAGCTTTTTCCGTGTTCTGTGGTGCTCACCTTGCATTCGTGAGGTTGAGTCCAAGGTTCAATCCCGGCCTTCACCAATTAGTTGACGAATTATTCCCATGTGCTTATCGCTAAAGGGAAATTCTTGGGGAAACCTTCATACACGCCGATCTAAGGTCAATCCAGCATTGGGCCCTAAAATATCCGATCTCTAATAATCTATACTAATATTATAAAGTGTAGCGGGTAATCTCTGGATCTACTGAACCGATTTTGAAAATTCTTTTACCAATAGAAAGCCACGTTATTTGTGAGTGTCATAGGCTATATAAACCCGAAAAATGAAAAGACAAGTAAAATGCTTACCGCCACGGGTCAGCTAGTCAGGTTAGGTCAGGTAGTCAAGTATAAAGATGTAAGGAACCAAGGCAAGACCTCAAACGGAATATAACCCTGCAGGATAAAGTCATGCAAGTGGAGCGATCTCAAGCTAAGAAGAACAAGGCAGAGGAGAAGCAGAAGAAGACAAGAACAAGGAAAAAATAAAGAAGAAAAAATATACGCTCTATGGTTTTGATACTTTCACCGTTCTTCTCTGTATGTGTTCTTCATATTTACCCACACTGGCCACTACTATAGACAGGACAAGGTAGCCGGAAGTACAGTCGACCGCACGTCAGTGGATACACTTTGACCTTGAGCTGGCCTAGCCTATTAAGGAGTTTCAGTACTATGAGGGACCAGTTTATACTGGTTTTGTTTCCACTGACGTGCGGTCGACGGTACTTAGTGGACTAGAGCGCAAGCGAATTGAGTTTGACATGAACTAAGGTGACAACAGTGACCACATTCCGCTATCCACACGGCAGTCCAACCGTTTCATCTAATACCTTAAAAGGAGATTAGTAAGCCCTGAAAGAGCAAGGGTAAATCTATGCCATGGAGGTAATGGTTATCGCACAGTATAGACAAACAGTAGTGGCCTTGCGGCTGGAGGCGTGGTGGAAAGAGCTCCTGCCGCAATGAATCAGAAGATCGTGACAAGTGGGCCAAGGCGCGAGCGGCGGCGCCCGTATGCCGATACGAGCCGAGCCTTCTCCGGTGCGTCGCATGACTCCAATGGTACTACTGTACCAGCATGGGCTTTGATTTGTGAGAGTTGCTTTCGAGTTCCAAGATCGAGATTGAGACCATTAGAACGCTATCAAATAAAATGCTAAAAAGAACAATCAGTAAAAATAATAATACTCATTTATTGAATTAGAATGTATTTTATTCTTAAATGTTAAATCTTAATTTCAACACTTCTAAAACTCTGCTATTTTCCGTGGAAACTGTCTACAATGTGTTTGTCTAAGGGTCAGCACAGACAAGTCGAAAATCAGTGCGGGCGGTTCATATGCTGAAAATTTATTTTTAATAATAAATTATTTAAAATTAGAAAATTAAAATTATTTATGTTACAGAGGGGTTAGCTCGCGCTCACGCGCGATCCCTTATTAGGATTTTATTCTAACACTTTTAAAGATTGATGCGGTGAGTTCGAGTTTTAATAGTAGTGTCCACGTAATCTTATTTATGGATTTGTCTGACTGAATAAATGAAAACGGAATGCACCAGTGACCTAGTATCGCGACCTGATTGGGCCTGCATAAGTATTTGACCATGTGAAATGTTCTAGTTTCATAAGTGTTTACTGAAAATATATCATTAATTCAATAGGTAAGACGCACGCAGCGTAGGCAGGCTTCCTACAAGGCGGACCGACGCTGATGAAGGTCACGGGACCCGGCTGGATGAGGTTAGCGCAAGACCGGTCGTCGTGGAGTTCTCTGGGGGAGGCCTTTGTCCAGCAGTGGACGTCTACAGGCTGATATGATAATTGGGACACAAAATTAGCTGGTATTTGTATGGGAAAGCCGCCAGTGGTAAATTATATACCTATACAGGTCAATGATACCGATTTGAATCCTTGCATTATGCAGAGCTATAGAAATAGAAGAATAGAATAGAATTTATATATATAGCCAATTAATGATATACGATGTATTTTTAACCTCCTGGGACCCCACGGCCAATTTTTATGTTAGTGCTACGTCACATCATATAATTTAAAAACGCCATACAATTTTGTATTAGCAATTACCCTTATTTATAAGATAACATTGCCGTCACAAAATAAACAGGCGCTGAAATTTTACATAAAAAAAAAGAAATAAGGTAGTTATGATAGTAACTAAGCTAGTAACTATTACCTAAGCTGTCGTTATATTATGGTCAGCAAAGCGTTGGTATTCGTCAATTTCAGTTTTCCTCAATTAATTCTGAAAATATTTTTGTCGAGTAGTTTTCGAGCTATCCGCCGAACAGCCAGACTCACAGACATACCGACAAAATATGTTCGCTGTATGTATACATAATGTTTTTTTGATCACAATCATCATCAACAGCATATTCTCCCTTTCAACGAGGGCGTTCGGGCTATAGTCCACTACTAGCCCAATGCGCGGGTTCGTGGACTTCACATGCGCTTAAGAAATTCTTCTTCGGCGTATGCAGCTTGTTTAGAATGCTAACAATAATTTATGTCATCTCTTTAATTTGTTTTGCATAAAGTAGGACTGAAAATTTTTTAAGACCTTACTGATTTGTTTGTTTTCTCGAAAACCAGATGGATATACGAAATTTTTTATAGGTAATTAGGTACCTACTTAATCGATTGTTACTGCCTATACTACCTGGTACACAACTGCCAGTTTGTGTATACCTATTTAATTTTGAAAGACGAGCTTTTTTATATAACGAGACTATTAATTCCTCTGTGATATAACTCTGTTTCCTGTTTGTCTGTCCGGGAGGAAATTGAGATCGACTTTTCCATGAAGGAAAAAAAACTCCCATTAGGGGGCACCCCACCAATGAGATCCTAGCTCTATGGATTTTTCTACCACTCAAACTCGACTGCTCAAATAATCTGGTTTTGTAATATAATCAATTCTATAGTTTTTTTTTTATGTTTTTTTAGGTACACCTATTTACTTTATTTCAAGATTTTTCTTTGACTTTACAAACATTATTGTAATCAGGTATACGCATGCGTAAAATATTATCATAGCTCATAGTACATACTGTTGTATGTCGACAGTACCTATTACGATCCCACATGAATGGCGAATAGTAATGGTAATAATTATACCATTACAGATAATTCTCTTCAAATTACCTCGTGCCTTCTGTTATGGAATTCGTGACGGAGTTTGTAGGCGGGATATAACATGGCGCGGGCAGGGTGATGGTGCATTCGGGTGTGATAGCAGGACGAAGTGGAACGGACGCCGGAGCAGGTGAAAGTGAGGATTCTTTCTCTTTCCTGCTACGATCTGCAGTGCGCTCACGGACCTGCGGAGCGCAGGCCACTTGCCTTCCATAACCGCGCATTTCCCACTGTGAGTTTCTATTTCTAATTCATTTGCTTTTTTACTTTCGAACGACTTTATAGGAGTGAAGGAAGTTTTGTGATCGTGGAAAAAATTCGTATTTTTGATGAAAATCGATGGTATAAAAATTAAAAATAAATAAATTTGTGTGTGTGTTTGTGTGTGTCCGTCTCCTAAACTAGTGAAGCGATTTGAATGAAATGTTGTATTTGTAAGTATTTCGTAAATATCTCCGGGGCTTTTTTTAACTTTGAAAAAACTTTTGACAAAATGAAAAAGTCGATTTTCACAAAAACTATGCATTGAAACTATGCTTGTGGTAAAGACATATAAATGTCTATAATACAGTAATACCCATTAGTCCGGGAGAAATCGGTTAACCATACAAGTTTATACAACCCATACAAAATAAACATTTATTGAGGTTTATCAATCAACAGCCTAACATGTCTCCACTGCTGGGGCTCAGGCCTACCCTCTCAGCGATGGTTTATGCGATTCACTTAGAAATGATGAAGCAATTTAATTATTTAAATGTAGTTTAAACAAAGTTAATTTGCAGTTCAAAATCACATACCCTGTGCCTACAAACCGTACCCGTAACTATATGTTTACAATTTGGCCAACTGCACTAATTGACTTTGTTTTTGTAAACATTTCCAATTCATCATCATCATCTGATTCTGTTTCGAAAACTACGGCGTCGGTATCGTTCATAAAGATATAACCCCGTACAATTTTTTCCAAAAAATATTTAAACATACAGACTCGGTTTTCTACAGAGAGTTGTTAGTATACATAGAGCGCGCGTTAGCAAGTTTGAACTGTAAGCACGGGTTTGAACAGTCTCGAAATTTTCGGAGCGACGCTACTAGTCACAAAACGTCAGGAGCGCTGATTGTTGCTCGCGCCGGTATTTATTAAGATTTGGAATAATCATGGTAAAATGTGCAGTGCCAAGCTGTAAACACAATTCACGGAAACAAACGATCTAGAAAAAATCGATATTGAAGCGTCCATAGAACACCTGCTTACACTTGGCACAATGGGCAATGAGCGATGCGCGCACTCTATAGCTAGTATACTAACTCTATGGTTTTCTAGTTTTAATAAATGAAGTAGGTAGAGAAGAAAATCGTAGGCATACCTATTCCTTTCGACGCATGAGGCATATTTACGTAGGCATAGTAAATACTACTAATACTAAAAAGGCGAAAGTTTGTAATGATGTGAGGATGTTTGGATGTGAGGATGTTTGTTACTCTTTCACGCAAAAACTACCGAACAGATTTTGATGAAACTTATCTTCTGAGGGGGCCAGGAACACCTGGCGACACTTCGACCCGATGGGATCTGTTGTGCCAAACCCCTGTCCGCCAAACGGTGCCCCAATCCGTTTTTGGTGGACTTCACATACGCCTTAGAATAGTAAATACCAGTCTGGCGTATGCAGGTTTCCTTACGATGTTTTCCTTCACCGAAAAACCTGTGCCATTATAATAAACCGTACTTAAGTTTCGAAAAACTCTTTGGTACGGGCCAGGATCGAACCCACGACCTCACGAACGTGAGGCGAGTGCACAACCAACTAGGCTACCACGGCTCTCTTTGATGAAACTTGGTACAGTGATAGCTTATATCCTGGAATACCATATTGGCTACTTTTCACGCGGACAAAGTCGCGGGGCGTCCGCTAATACCCCGTAAGTAACAAAACACCTACATAGAGGGCTCTGTTTCACAATGTACACGGGAAAAACTTTTCTACGCGGGCGATGTCGCGGAAAAAGCACTTATTACACCTCTAGGTCCCACAGCAAACTACTTTCATTTCCGTTAAGTTATTAGTAGATACCTATAGAGTAACCACCAGGCTAACAGGAAAACTGTCGGCGACGACAGAGGCGGGTCACGATTTCCTATGTGCTGTGCATAGCATACCAATTAAAAATCCTTTGGATGTAATATAATAAACCTTGTAGGTAGTTTCAATTTTTCCTTTATCTACGGTAAATTTTATTTTCCTGTAGTAAAAGCAAGTATGATGATTATCAGGATATAAGTCAAGAAGAAGGAATTCTTAGACGCACGTAAGTCTACCAACCTACTGCAGTCAATCAAAACAAATCCTACTATAATAATTATCAACCGCGCCTGGTCCTTCGAACCGGATACCGCTAAAAAGAAAACTTAAATAAAACCTAAAATTACTTGATACTTCCCAGTGTTGATAACTGGCGCGTTTTCCCGCCCAGTGTGTTGCTAGCCTTATATTTAATATCACCCGCATGCGGATTGCTAGACTGATTCAGATTGGTATGACTCTACTTTCAGACTCGCATATCATAATTGTATGCAAATTATAGCAAAACTTCATAGCTTTGAGAGTATAAATACCCTATTTTACGCCAATAGGATTTAAAATACAGGCTCGTTTCAAAAATGTAGGTACGTATAAACGTATCATAAAATTTACTGATGAATAAATAAAAAAGTTCGCTTAGTTAGCTAGTTTTCGAGAAAAAATCAAATCAACAGCCTTTTAATGTGACTCCACTGTTGGAGCACAGCACAGGTTTACCCTCTCAACGACGCAAGGGCTTATAGTCCACCACGCTAGCCCAGTAGGGGTTGGTGGACTACACATACGCCTAAGAATTTCTTCTTCGGCGTATGCAGGTTTCATCACGATGTTTTCCTTGAAAAAATCTGCAAATATGAAAAAAATGCACATAAATATAGTCCTCAAGGAATTTCTTGACGGCTGAATGAATATAGTCACAAATTGTTTGCACATCGCTGACAGTGTTTATAGTGGTGCGCATATGCGAGATAGTGTGCTACATAGAGATGTCCAAAAACTTGAGTTTGATTCGGTTGATCGAATCAATGAACCATTTCTTGAATTGAATGAGCGTCTCTATTTAACCCCCGCACAGCTCCCCATTTGACAACTAAAATGAGTCATTGCTCAGAAATCAGTCAACTTCAAACAGCACCATTAAACTGCGCGGGGACTATCCTACCTAAGAGGTATTTCAGAAATAACCTAAACGCCTATACAACCACCGACTGCTCGGCTCCCTGCTCGCCGCAGCACCACACTGTGACTTGTTCGCGGATGGGATTGAAAGATTGATGAATGAATGCAAGGGAATGCTAGAAAAAGTAATGGCTATTTCGTCCGTAGTGTAAACTAAATTGTATCGCTTTGGATATTTAATCTGTAATGTTACAATAATTTTTATATGAATAATTGAAATTGAAACAACGCGCGGTAAAATAACGTCCGTGCGTATGAAGCCTTGCTGTATGAACCTAGCTTCGAAATTAGCAATATTTTTGCGATATATCGCACCTGAGTGTTATAGAGCCATACCTACTTATATGGTTGATGAGATGCGTAGGTATCGTAGGTAGCGGTACCGCGCGATCGCGCCGTCCAGTTGTTCGACCCCGTTTCTTCGCCATGTCCTTGATTTGCCATCTCGCTGGCCGATAACCGTAGATTAGAATGCATAACGATTCCGCATTAGTAATAGCGCGCGCGCCCCCGTAGCTTTTTTTTTAAATTCATGAAATTGTCCACACAAAAATTTATGACGACAAAAATGTTGTCTACCTTACCAGAAAAGGTTTGTATTAACATTTACTGGTATGTATTTATTTAGCTAGCTGGCCTCGCCCGCGTTTTGTGTTATTTCCGACATTTTCTATTTTTGCTCGGCTCCTAAGGGCCGTAGCGTGATGTTAAGTATCTTATCCTTTCTCAGGAATTGGGATATCAAATGCAAAAAGAATTTTTCAAATCCGACTGGTACCTTGTAGCCAGATAGTGCGTTCAAACAATCTCTTCAGTGTTATTAAATTTAATAGATCCTACTAATAATGCTAATAACATAAAGGCGAAAGTTTGTAAGGTGTTTGTAACTTTGGGAGGATGTTTGTGAAGATGTTTGTTACTCTTTTACGCTGTAAGCCTGTAACGGCTGAACGGATTTTGATGAAACTTGGTACAGTGATCTTAATCCTGGAATAACAATAGGCTACTTTTTCCCGCGGTATACATTGTTCCCGCGGGAAAAAACTTATTCCACGCGGGCAAAACCGCGGGCAACAGCTAGTTATGTTATACATTCATTCCAGAACGATGATGAACTGGCTACTGCTGCTCTGCGTCGTCGGCCTGAGCCGCGGCCACCCGCCGGCGACGCAGCCCGCGCCGGCGCCGGCGCCGCAGGACAAGGGGTTCCTCGACTGGGTCAACAACCTCATCGGGAACTCCCCCACTACCACTACCACCCTCAGGCCCATCAACGACCCCCCAAAGGACTGTCCTGCTTGTCGTTAGTAACATTTTAACATCATTGCATCACATATAGGACTCCCCTTTGGAGAGAGCTATGATCGGAGTTTATTAGGAATGAAGAGATCAGCAGAAGAACCAAAGTAGCCGACATAGCTCGAAGAATTACTAAGCTTAAGCAGCAGTGGACATGGCACATCACACACGTGGACGTCTCCGGCTGATATGATGATGATGAATATGGAGAACTATGGATCTCAACATGACCATGACACCCCCTTATTTCCAGAATGCGGCATCGCGCGCACCCGCAGGCGTATCGTCGGCGGCTACGAGACCAAGCAGCTGGAGTTCCCCTGGATGGCGGTGCTCATGTACAACGGCAGGTTCTACTGCGGAGGGTCGCTCATCAACGACCTGTACGTGCTCACCGCCGCCCATTGCACCGCCGGGTAAGACACATCTTCGGAGACACCTAATAATCATATCTTTATTCATCACGCAAGCTATTTATTACGCAGCTAGTATTCTCGTCTATGAATCAAATCATAACCCACAATTTGGTGCCTCTCCTACTCTACTGGAGATAGGCCTTCAAGCTACATCATGCACACCAAGCGAGAGTTCAGCGGAAGAGCGCAGAAATCAGAATGGCCGTCAGCTCCGCATATTTATTGTTATATCTCTCGCCAAACGATACTGTTATTTGCTGGCTGATAAACCCGCCTATTCACGATGTAGCTTTCCTTAACCACGAATTTCTCCTTCTACACTTAGCTATCCTCAATCTTTTCCATCACGATTAGGTGGTACCGTCCGTGTCCTGCACGTGGTCTACTAATCGGGCTCGTGGTCGCGTCGAGAGAATGAAACATCTGTCGTAAAACTGAGGGCCGTTAGGGTAAACAAGATCTGAAGTGAAGTGCGCGTACCAGCATAGGACGCCCCTCCGTCCTGATGGACAGATGACCTAAAAGTGGTCGAAAGCGGCAGGATGCGGGGACCGAGTGTGGTGGCGTTCATTTCACTGCGAGACCTATATTGCACGTCAGGCTGATTGTAATTGCTCGTACAGGTTCCGCAAAGAGCGGATGTCGGTGCGATTCCTGGAACACGACCGGACCTTGCCGAACGACACGAAGACCATCGACAGGAAGGTCGAGGCCATCATTCGCCACCTGCGGTACAACCCTGGCACTTACGACAACGATATCGCACTACTCAAACTGGATCAGCGGGTAAATATCATGGCTAACAATAAGTTTCGTAACGATGATTAATAGTTCTGGTTCTATGGGAGTGAAGAAAATGATCGTGGAAGTTTTTTTTTGTTTACTTCTTTTGATACCACTCCAGCTCCGTGGAAACACTACACATCAAATACCTAATTTATTACTGTATTGTGACATCAATTTCACTTGCCGATGAAATCGAAGACGCGCCCACCAGAAAAATAACTCAAAATGGCTAGTAAATAATTATATTCTCTTGGATTTGCAGATAGACCTGAGCAGCGCTCTGAAGCGGGAGGGCTCCGACGACAAGGAGAAAGAGCCGGGCGTCCGCCCCGTGTGCCTGCCCCAGCCAGGGCTCTCGTTCTCCAACTACACTGCCGTGGTGACAGGCTGGGGGACCACTGAAGAGGGAGGGTCTGTTTCTAACAATTTGCAAGAGGTTGGTATTACAAAGATTGGATTTCCGGCGGTTGTACGCCTTCTGCATCCGAAATCTATCTTGACAGCTATCTATCATTCACTAGTTCCAGGCGTTCTCCATTGACACAAGTTCTTACATTTGTCCAAAAACAAACATTCTTCCATACTTGTGATGACGATGATCTACATTTTGTTTCAGGTAGAGGTCCCCATAATATCTAACGCGGAATGCCGGCAGACCGCGTACAAGGCCCGGATCACAGATAACATGCTGTGCGCGGGGGAGCCCGAAGGGGGCCGTGACGCGTGCCAAGGGGACTCGGGGGGACCCCTCCACATATACAATTCAACAACCAATATATATCAGGAAGTTGGTCAGTACATTGATAAGTAGTTATCTAATTACTTTTTTAGTCAAATCGTCAGTTAAATCCTACTAATATTATAAACTAGCTGTTGCCCGCGACTTCGTCCGCGTGGATTTTGGAAGTAGGTACGGCCGACCGCACGTCAGTGGAAACAACCAGTATAAGCAGGTCTCTCGTAGTATTGAAACTCCGTAATAGGCTAAGCCAGCTCAAGGTCAAAGTGTTACCACTGACGTGCGGTCGACAGTACCTATCTCTGCTATGCACAGACATCGTCTTGTTTATTTTTATTATGGGAAAACCACCAGATTTTAAGTTATATACTCTGTGGTTAGACCTTCAGGAACACAACTGTGAAAATCGTATCCAATTGGTGAAGTAGTTTTTGCGTGATGCCGGAATTAATAAACATAATATAGACAGACAGACAAACAAAAATTCAAAAATTTTTTTTATTTGGCGAAGCTGAAATGGTATTCCGAAATACACTTCACCGAAAACACTCTTAATCGAATGCCACTTTTACGAAAAAATCATTCTGACTTTTTTATTTAATAAATTCTGACTTTTTTATTTAATAAATAGGTATCTCCTATGTTATGACATCGTCTTGTTACGTTAAATGATTTATCTGTAAATGACCATAACTTTTTTCGCTGTCATCCGATTTCAATGAAACAAAGCCTATATGTTGCTCCAAGTTGTGCTGAATCTACCTGTGAAAACCGCAAGAATATCTGTTCAGTGGTTTCGGAGATTAGCGATTACAGACAGACAGACAAAAAAATTGCTTTTTTGCGTTCTGTTACTCTTTTGTTATCGCCCACACTCATTTTTTTAATATAAATTTATTCAATGTACAGACGCACGATTTCTACTGCTTAATTATAAGTAGTTATAGTAGTGAGAGCTGTAATGGAGCGCTCCCATACAGAACATTAAAATTTAAATTTTTCATTAAGCTATGAGCTTCACCACATTTATTCTTCAAGTAATTCTAAGCATTTCTAGTCCGAGCCACAAAAAAAATAATGCCGCTGCCGGGGGTTGGAGGGTGCAAAGGTGCCGGCCGCCGACCTTTTTTAAAAAAAATCTATACGTTTCCAATTGGCTACTATGGCAAGTTTGGTATCATTTTCGTTTAATATGAGGATGTAGAATTCATTGCTGGTATTTATTTTTATCATTTTAGTAGTAATTTTTGGAATAAATCGTAAAAAAGCGAAAAGTATGCAATGATTTTTTTGCTTTGACAGTTATACTTTTGAATAGCAGAATAATAACACAAACAAAAAATACTCAGTACAGCATATTTTATGCAGATTCTAACAAAATCAATTTCAACAACCTCCTTTTACAAAAAGCTTGTAAATGGGTACTCAACAACTGATAAACATACATAAATACTTTTTAAATAAATACTTAAATACATACAAACACCCAGAATCCGAAAACCAACAGTTAAGCTCATCACACAAATGTTGGGCCCGGGTGGGATTCGAACCCACGACCTTTGGCGCAGTAGGCAGGGTCACTATAATACAGATATACATCAGACAGAATACACATAGGCTATAGATACCTATAGACACCTTGTTCCCGCGGGAAAAATCTTTTCAACGCGGGCGAAGCTGCGGGAAACAGCTAATAACTCATATATATTTTATGATTACAGGTGTAGTATCGTGGGGCGAGGGCTGCGCCAGGCCAGACAGGCCCGGAGTGTACACGCGGGTCAACCGCTACAGCACCTGGCTGAAGAGTAACACCAAAGACGCCTGCTACTGCCAATAAACCGTCTCTATTTATTTAAATTATTCAAGCAAGCTCTCTACTGAATTTAGCTTGTAAATACTAAAATGTTGGCTGCGTTGTTTTCATATTGATTGCCAGTTTTTGCTGGCGGCTCCGCCCTCTCATGACGAACATATCTAAAGTTTAGGGTTTAGGATATTTTCAAACACATTATTTGAATCACTTTACTTTTAAATATTTCTTAATGGCATGAAGCTATTCATATTGTGCTATTTTAAGCTAACTAGACGTCGTCATTATACTTACATTGTTTATGAGGTTTGAATAAGTTTGAAACTATCCTAAACATTTGATATATTCATTATTGTAAGTTAACTATTACACAATTAAAGTTTTAAATTATTATGTGATTATAGTAATCTATTCTTTACTCATGGATAGAGGTATCGCTACAACTATTCGGTAATAAAAAAAACGGGCTGAGGAAATTATTGCATTAAGAAACAAATTAGGTACAATTTTTATAGATTTATTTTCAATAATTTTTACATTTCTTGCATCTCCTTTCGAAACGAAAGTGCTTCTTCCACTACAATTTAATAATGCCGGAGGACTGGCAATAATCGAAATTTAACACTAGGTACGTATATTTAAAAATACTAGGTAACTATACCTAAACAATTTAAACAGTCACTAGTTTTTTTTACGAAATAGACGAGAATCACTATTTGTCGAAGCTTATACATACATATTCTAAGTATATTCTTGATAATTTAGCTTCCAGGCTATTTAGAAGATTGATGATCTAAGAATTTTGATTAGAGATTTACATTTAGTCTTCTTTGTTAATTTCGCAAGGTAGCATTATCATTACTGTCCTGCTATAAACTTAAGTCATTTCATTCCCGCCCAGTCAACTAAGAAAACAAGAAGGATTATATATGTTAACAAAGTATTTTAATAATGTTTAAAGTGTTTATTCCTACTTTTCATAGTACCTAGTCAATTTCACCTAAATTATAATTATATCTGATTGCTTTTTGAGCAAGGCTTGAAACCGGTTTTAAAAATCAAGAATAAACGGTAGAAATTATATATTTTATGAGACTTAGTGCTTCGTATTTTGTTTTACCTCAGACTTGTAGTGGCATAGTCATTCCCACTCAGCATTCCTCGCAATTTCTGTAGCTTATAACAGGAGTCAAAGCCAAGGAGAGGAGTAAGGATAAGCAGGAAGGCTGAAATTAGATTATATTATCTTTTAAAGATTACAAATATTTGAGGAATGATGTTTACTTCTCAATAGATGACTTGGTATATGAATGGAATATTTTGAAGAATCATCTTCTTAGATCTTCAGTAATTATAAATGTCTTAATACCTTTGAATACCATATTAATTTTCTGATATATATTTTTTAGTTCTAAGCATATCTTTGGATAAAAATCAGGAACAGACAGAAACTAAAAATAGGATAAATCTATATCACGAAATCCTGCTAATAACAAAAAGCACGAAAGCAAAATGAAAACATTTCTATTTGCTTACGTCAAACCAGTAACCAGTAATCAAGCCTTGTCTTGGAAATTGCTATGAAAAGCCGAAAGTATCTATGTAAGTATTAGTAAAAGTTTTTAAATAATTGTGCCAGTTCTGACAATATGATGCCTGTAGATGAAACAGTATTCAAACCTGGGTTGTGCGGGAGTAGGCCTCTTGAGTCTGCCAATGTCGAGGTGGTTGTCTCCTCAATAACTTCGTTACCATTCTTCACAATTTTTCGAGTTTCAATTGAACCATCTGCTTTTGTTACACTAGTTGTGATGATAGTCTGGCAAAAGGACCTTCCAGGTACAAGACTGCCATCGAAAGAGGTCATGTCCTCCTTCCTTTTAAGCAACCCTGATATTTGATTGGAAGAAATTTTGCCATCCAAATCTATATCTTTGCGGTCATCATGCTTATTATTGTGATATCCAGGTTTTAAATAATAATCTCTAATGGTGTTACTGTTGAAATTTTGAGGTTCTTCATACGATTCTGTCGCAAAACGGTCGGAAATCGGGATGAATGGGTCGAACTGTTCCTCGTGGAAGAAAGATTTCATGTCGCCGAACACACTGCCGAAAGATCTGAGGACATCATGCATGTGCTTCGTTATTTCTCGTTGTATGTCCACCTCGCCGAACGCTTCCATGTTCTGTTGCTTGGTGTACAGTTCGTCCCCGTCGTCATCGTCGTCGGAGCCCCAAATGGGGTTCCGAAAGTCGTTGCTCGGCGGAACCAGCGACCGCAATCCGAAAAATGAACGTAATTTGTCCATTAGGTTTTCATGTGCCATCGTGAACCGAACTGGATGTCTTCAGGATTGTTGTATTGTACGCACTCTCTACTCACGGGGATTGGAAATGTTTAGATTCTATTGTAAATTGTTATTGCGCAACAAACAAAAAAACTTACAGATGCAGACAGACAGTTGAGATACAGCTGTTTGTTTGTTTGTAATGATTTTTTAAAGGACTTTACGGCTTTGGCAAAGAGAATGTCTTTGGGCACTGCCTACAATCCAAGCCAACTGGATAGAGATGGAGCTGCATTTGATTCACAATAACATCACGCTCAAAACGCGAGATTCGATTAGAATTTGGAGGAGCAAGAATTAAAACGTTAGTATTTAATGTTAATAATTTTCTCACTCTGTCCATCCACTTCTTGCTGGATCCTAAAATTCCACTTGAGCTGTATGATCTAGAAACCTTTGCTATTGAACAAACTGACATAGACCTACTTGATTGATGACGTGAGAATGAATGAATGAATGAAGTTAGGTTAGCTTAGCTGTCATGTCAGTGTCAGCTGTTTAAAAAAAAGTCTGTACATATCATGTAAGAAGAGAATTTACCTTTAACAGTACCTACCTACGGAGAGGTAGTTAGTAGAAACGAGCTAGTAAGTAGTGTATTGGTATTTTAAGGATTGATATTGCTAATAATTCAGTAGAGAAGAGACAATCTTTATTAAAATTAGCTAGAATTTTTAACAAATGCTGGTATTTCTTTGGGAATCGGGTTTTCTAACATGAAGACTTTACTGCTACCCTGATCGCTGGTTTTACAATTTGCAAGGTATGTTTACAAAGATTTTCACCTATTTTAAGCCTTTGACCATTTTGACCACTCTACAATTACTTTATAATCCATACCCTTTCTTTCTTTACTTTCTAATTCTATGCATTTAATAACTTCTATGATTCTACGCTTTGCTGTATTTCCTACTTTTTTAAATAGGTAAAGTTTAGGTGCTTAGAACGCGAATCAAATAGGTTAATTCTATTAATCGTCATGCTTGATTTACATGTTTGTAGTTTTAAATTATAATTATTCAATACTGCTTCATACGTAAGCATGTTAACGTAGAAACCGGTTCGGTAATAAAAATCATTCTGGAGTAAAGACGCAGGTAAAGTAGACTGCGACGACGTCTAGTCTACAGAAGTTACTTTTACCTTCATGGCGTCTTAGGTCTGTTTTGTTACGTAGTAGGTATATACAAAATGCAGATGGAAAGTTTGGCATTGGATAACACATCAGCTCTTCTACATCTAAATGGTTTGTTATTTATACTTATTTATTGCACACTGTAATACATCCATTGAAATAAAATAGCACAATACCCATTTTATACATTACTTATAATCAAAAAATCATGATTTTAATCAATCTAAATCATTGTGAGGTATAGGTGTCAATCAATATGAGGTACCTAGGGTAAGTAATTACTATGGTGATGGAACCATTAAAAAACGCCTACCCTATTTACTTAACAGATTGCCCGGGGATAATAAAGACGAGCCGAACAAGAATACTTTTAAAAACAAGTTAAAAAAACACTTAATAGAAAGCATCTGATCCTATCAATGTAACAGAAAACAAAACATTTTTATTGTAATTAAATTTATTTGTTAAGAGACTGTACGATCCCCCAGTCAAACCGACAAGTCGGTTTTGGGGGACAACTATATACTTTTAATGAATATGCATATGATTAATAAAATAATAAATAAATTTAAAAATCATAGATGTTAATTAATAATGGTATCCCAAAAAGTAGAGTTCTACAATTTAAAATAATAGGTAAAGTTTTAAAATGGATTGTAGTAATATAGCAAAGGCATACATTATAGGTAGTTCAATAAGAAAAATATTCTTTAGACTTGAATTGAACAATTCATTAATTTTAACCAGCACCTTGGTGCACCATGTGCAGTTAAGGTTGGTATCTGGAACACTCGATGTTGCTACACCCCTGCCCTTACCCGCAATCAAATCAATTAATTAATAGTCATCCGCTTCAATGGTGCATCTGCAGCGGAGACGAAATCATACACATCCAGTTTGCACGGTCACAACTGTAATTGTTAACCATTATACGTCCCCAAGGTCACTCTTGTTATGTGATTAAGTTGTAAAATTATACAGACACAAGTGATCTTAACTTAACCACTTAAATTAGATGCAAACAGGTATATAACATATGACAATTTACAATCAGGAGCCATATTTTTGAATTACTTACCTCGTTACGAGCAGTCAATTCTACTAATTTTCCATACAAAATTAGTAAAATCAATCGCTTGATACGAGGCGTGCGATTCCAGAATAGAGCTCCTGTACTTACAAGGAAAGCTTTCGGGCGTGACCTTAACCACATTAGATGCAAACAGTTAAGTAGGTCATAACTTATGACCATTTACAATCAGTCCTACCTACTTTCAAGGGATGCTTTCGAATCTAAATCCTGGACTGAAAATGGACGAAACTCGCTAGGAATGCACAGTGGGTACTTCTGAGCACAACGACATATTTTATGTCTGCCAGTTTTTATTATTTTATATTAGTTTATATTATTACAATTACAATGTTAAAAATAATATATCCGAATCAAAATGGCAGTAGAAATAAAATATATATAATGTGGTTGTGCTCAGAATTATCTGATTCGTACCAAGTTTCGTCCATATTGGAGAGTTCAAGTTCGGAAGTTCCCGAAATGGTTTATCCGAGGCAGACAAACATTCGGCAAATATAAAATAAATATGATTGTGCTCAAAATTACCCACTGTGCATTCCTACCAAGTTTCGTCCATTTCGGGTCCGAAAGGTTCCCTTGTTAGTCCTTTATTTAAAGCAACAAATTTTATCTGGATGTAAGCATTCTTATACTGTTATGTATAGCTTTTGTCCTAGACTCCGCTCGTTCGACGCTGCTGCCCGTTACTTACTCCGATTTAATACAACCGTGTACAATAGACTACTGAAGCATGATTGTACAATACACATACGCACTTTCGCATTTGATCTATCTCGTAAAGCGAAGGCGGGCATACCGAGTACCGACAGACGAAGTAGAAGATGAGAAATTCCAATAAATACCAATCGTGCTTCGGGTGACCCACTTGTTCGTGATAAGGTGACAAAAGGCTCGATCGAAGGGCCGACCGACCTAGGAGAAAAAAATCTTAAAAGAAATGCAGGAATATCATTTATTATCTTGGTGTGAATTGTCTGTCTCTTCTTTTTAAACCACCGGCGTGGGAAGAGAGGAAAAAAAAACCACTTTTCCCAAAAAGTGGAACAGGTGGTTACAGTAAAAATAGGGTTGGTATAACTCTATTTTTAGGTACTTTATTTTAACTAGGTCTTCACCCCGAGACAGGTTTTACAGGAAAAATTCGAGCCTATGAGCGCACCGAGTCTTGAAGTTAGGGCTCGAGGCCTCGAATCACTTGTGAAACACGGTTGCGATGGTGGCCGAAAGCCTTGCAACCATTTGCCTCGAAAGACTTTTAGGAGAAATGATTTAGGTGGGTGTCCGGAGTACTGATGGAGTCCAGAGTGCCATAGACAGTAGGCTCCCACCTGATCAAGCAAGCAGTTTTCACGCTAGACTAGTTAGAATCCTGCGAATGAGAATCAGATCTTATTCAAATCATTCCAAGGCGGAGATCCAGGGGTTCAAAATAATCTCGAATGTTATGATAAAGGCCCCTAGCCTGATATTTGTGTAATAGTGTACACTATTAGTTGAATCTCCTACGCATCCTTATATTTGACCTACTTATTCATCACCGCCTGTGTCACGTATCCCACTGGAATGTCCGACAATCTTGAGACGAGTGTCGCGTTTTGTTGGCGCCACTAATAGGTACCTATACTCTCCCTTTTCCGCAAGACTTGTCTCATTAACCCCATACCCCATATGACTGGTAATGCAATGTTATCATATCACATACAAGCTTTGCCCCCTACTTCGTCCACGTAAGTCGGCAGTCGGCACCGAAATCGAATTTCAATTTTCATTCAACCCTTCGCTCGATGGAATTTTAACCTCGTACAGTTTAGTACCTAGTCGTTCGCCAAATTATTGAGTTTTTATTTTTATCTTACGATCCAAGTACCTCTTTCTGATTTTATTTTTAAATCTTTATTTTTTAATGAGAGTTTGACCATGCCCTCGTATATTCTACACACATTTTTCTATCTACTATCTTAGGTTAAGGCCTGCAAGCGTTAGTACATACAACCACTTGGCTTACTCCGATAAAGGGAAAGCCAGAATAGTGTTTCTAGGACCTCTTTCTAGGACCAAATATAATAATAACTATTGGTCCATTAAATAGGTTACTGGACTTAGGTCGTATACGTAGGTCAAAAATTTCATAATATGAGCCTGGGTTTAGTGATTGTCTAGTAGACCATCGACGGCCATCGTAGGTACTTAGGTAGGTATTTTGCGTAAGTATTGGCATTCTAGTCGGATAAAAATATTGCGAGGAATGCAAATGTTATTGTAAAACGATGCAGTAATTATAACAACAATATACAGTACGATACAATGAGATTAATCACGTCACATATTAGTAATAGGGATTGTTTATACTTTATGTTATATATAATTCTACATAATTGTAACTCGTATTATATATGTCCTGATGGATAAATGAGTAATAGATGAACGTATATGTACAATCGACCGTCGATCTCAATTAAGCATGAATCATAAACAAAATAAACTTAGACCATATTTTATTTTAAAAATCTAGTTCAATATGCGCTCTGGGTAAATAAAATAATAGAATACGTATTTGTTTTCAAACTGCTACGTACGGATTAAAGCAACCTCACACTGAGGCGGTGGCAGGCAAGGCGCGCCCTTGGCTCGATACAAATGTCGGTATACCGCAGGTCGCGTCTGGCATGCGTCTCAGCGTGGCGTTCTCCATACATTCTGCTCCACTCCACCATACCTTTGAAAGACAATAAAGTTGTAGTAACACATGATTCAAAAAACCTTATCATAAACCTATTACACAATACAGTAGACGGTTCTCCGTCTATTGTGCCTCCTTTTCGATTTGGCCAGTCCGATTAAAATAAGCGGTTCCCCGATTTACCACAATTTCGTTTTCAGGGGTGAATATCTAATTACTTGTTGGGTTTTTCCTATGGGGAACCTCGATGTTTAGTCCAGACATAATACCGGGGACAGTAACATTAAATCAATTTTCTAATAGAACATTATAGATGCCAGAAATTTGGATGAAATTTGGCCAATTTACATACCTCGGACATACCTAATATCTTTATGAATTATAGCCTACGTGTTGTTCTGATGTATAATCTATATTACAGTAAAGTTTCACCAAAATCTGTTAGGTAGTTTTTGCGTGGAAGAGTAACAAATATCCTTACAAACTTTCTCCTTTATAATATTAGTAGGATTGTGTCCAGGAATTATTGGGGAAATTCTTGTATCATTTCAGGGAAAGGTGGAACTCCTATTTGTAATGATGATAACATCAAACTCTCGAATACAAACCAAGAATTCCCCAAAGCATTATCTTGTAATTCTGTTATTATTGCAATCATTATCATCTGTGATTATGTCCTCGGCTCTAGAGAACGAGTTTGAGAAACGACCTTAGTTAGTATAACTCCAGTGTGCCACGCTCCGCCGCCGTCGAAGCACAGTCGTGTACGCTTTTTCTTTTAGTCTCTATATTAAATGTCTATTTACCATATAGTTATTTAGTGCCTTTTACGGAGTTTTTATTTGAATTTATTGAGGTAAGGAGTGCCGCTTGATAATATGCTATTAGACGCCATTGAACTGACTCTTAACGTCGCGATTTTAGAAAAATACGCAAGAATTCATGGTTATAATTAGCGGAATATTCGAATGTCCAAATTCTTTAAAACAGACACGTACGAGGACCTTTTAAAAACTGAGATGTATGTAGTGATTAGATAGACATGCGATGTAACTCCGATACTTTCTCTTGTCCGAACCCAGACGTAATTTCAAATTTTTTGTACGTTTGTTTGTCAATAGTTGCAACACGCTGGCGAGTTCATTGACAATTAGATACGCCTAAGGTATTGGTACAAAATACCTGCAGTGATTACAGAGGTATTTAGTATCTAATACTGAACAACTTTTGCTCCACGACTTTGGAAAAAAAATACATCTCAAGAGAGATTTGTCAAGTGCTTCAACTTGCAATTTGGGTAGAAAGTTACAAAGTTTGTAAAGCAAAATATATAATTACTTATATTTTTGCCATTACATCCTGTATTGTACGATGACTCAATTTTTGTTTTCAAAAGTGACTGAAAAACACTAAATAATTCGTTAAAGTAATCCGTCAAGGTTAATTACTAAATGCGTCATAAAATAAAAGTATGGGTAAATAACGTGTGCGGCTAAAACATACTGTACTCCAATTAATTAGCCTCATCTTTTTATACAAAATAGGAAACAGGTCATGTTTAGTGCCAATTGGAAACCTGGGTGAGGGAGGTGCATAGAATATCTCTTTACACTAGTCTAGACTATACTGAAAATTTACGTACATTTTGTTGTATTATCCCATAGTCAATTTATATGTATACCATAAACCACCAGCGTAGATAGGTTGTGTAAAGTCTAATGACTACTCTATTAACTCTACTAACTCTATAGTTACTGCATTATAACCAGTGTTTTTGAGTCGATTACCATATATGCGTTATCTTGGCAGAGCCACGGCCTCTGATTTGAAATCTGACTATTCAGCGGAAATGTAGGTACCTAAATGTACTCGAAAGTTATTATCAGCAGGACCTCAGCCGTTTAAAAGCTATAGGGGTCTATTGATGGCTCTGCCAAGATGACGTCAGCGCAGCAGAGCCACGCTATATCTCGGAAAGTACAAAAGATATTAGCATAAATTATCTGACTGTTTCAAATGCTACATAATGTACAATTTATAGTCGTTTTCGTGCGATTGTTTATTTTATTACTCAGTTACTTAAAACATTTACCTTATCGAGTCACCTTGTCGCATTGTCTTGCTTTTATTCAATAACTATCTGTTGTTATAGCTTCTATAAGGCATCTCTCGTATACATAAATCATCAAACCACCCGCAATCATTGAACCACCCGTTGCCGTGGTCATTCAACGGGTGGTTCAATTTTCCTCTCGATGGACCAACTACTTGACAGTACAACCAAAACCGTTCCCTGTGGTTCAACTCGCAGTCAAAGATCGCTAGTCGGACAGTTGGGATAGATATTCCATCTATATCTACTATTGACCAAAGATGACGAGTAGGTAGATCTCCAGATTAATCTAACGCCCTAAACATAAATCATTAATTGGTACTTGCATAAGCCTGCGATGACGTCACATCTGCCTAATGTGGTCATTATGATATGGACATTGCTCCTGCAAGAGGGAGCGCCTATGTTAACAAGGGACGTTGACAGGTACAGCGAGCGTTAAAAGTCAAAACTAACTTCCAAAATTACGACTGCCCTAAATTCACAAAAACCAGACGTTTTTTAGTTTTCAGTAGTCAGTAAGCCCTCTATTTTATCAAAAAAGTCTGTTAGACAAAAATCGTAAGCATTTTAACAAATGAAACTATGATTGGTGGGTTACGATACTTATGATTGGTTATACATGTTTGAAACTTCAAGTAAAAGATTTTGTTCGACAAAAATTATTCTATATTTTGAAGTTACCTAGTTAATTTTGAAACGTTGTGTAAGTACCTAACGGTAATCATGTACTTTAGAACATTTCGGGTATCCGGTTGTCCGACACCAGACGTGTTGCAAATCTTGGAAAATTAAAATACTAATCTACTTTTGATGCTGATTGTACATGATGAATTGATGACGATATACCCGTGTAAAAAACACCACTTTTATCACTTTCGTTCACTTCTTATTTCTTTTACATTTCCTTCTCGATTCTATCTATCTAGTTTATTCATTTGTAGATAGATCATCATATCTCTTGCTTATCTCAATTGCTTTCGATAAAGTTTATTGTATTTTTAAAGATATAATTTTACTAGTACTTTAAATTTACCTACACTTCTGGTAGCCTAGGTATCTGTACCTAGGCTACACTCGTTCGTTTATTATCACATAAAAAAATTAAATCAAGGGTAGGTTAGGTATAAGCGGCGGTTACTTTGTTTTGATGTTTTTTTATACAAAACAGTAAGTAAATTGAGCTCCGATTTTAATGGGATGAGGCTAAAATCACGTATAGTAGGATGGTACGTAGGTAACGAGAGTTAGGCTATATAAGTTTTACAAGAAAAATGAGAATATATTTGTGCCATTCGGCGTAGAGACTCTAGGACCGTGGGGCCCGGAGGCCCGTAATTCATTCATAAAATAAAGTTCATTAAGGCCGGGATTATTTGCGATATCGATCGGCCAAATTAAGTAATTACAAAACTAAACGAAATCTTAATCTAAAACTAAACCACAAATCTAAAATAATAATAATATTACAAATAAAAAATGTCTTCCAGCGCGCCTCATCGAGGCTTCAGGTGACCACTGGCAGTTTTTTCGGCCAAAGAATTAGCCTGGCTGTTCAAAGGGGGAATGCTGCCAGTGTCTTGGGAACCTTGCCTCGGTGCGGCGCGCTGGAAGACATTTTTTATTTGTAATATTATTATTATTTTAGATTTGTGGTTTAGTTTTAGATTAAGATTTAGTTTAGTTTTGTAATTACTTTAAATAATAAATAAGAAAAATGAGAATTTGGCCGATCGATATCGCAAATAATCCCGGCCGGAAAAGTAACAAAAACTTCACTGAAAGTACCGAAATTTTTTAAGTCTATGCAAGCCACTAATAGTTTTTTCCTCCTTGTCTAATTAACATACTTACCTGTTTACGACGTCTATACAAAACGATTCGCCTCGGTTCTGAAATGCTCAATCCTCGAAGCGTGGTTAATTTCATACTTTCATGTAGTCTATGTTTCATGTACATATGTAGCACTAGCTGCATTCATCTTTGGTCATTCGTGGTTTTCAACATAATTTAGTAGGTACAATTCTTTGAACGTGGGCATGCTTATTATTTGTTTGTTGGAAACATGTACAAACATATTCAAGGCGGCAATTACCTTTACAAGTTCTTCAATGTCAAAATTTATTGCCATCCGTCTTCTGACTTGTACATTGCCATTTATTATTCTATCTTGCTTGACGATTCTAATGGATTGGCTTCGCAAGGAAAAGGAAACCAACAAAACAAATAGTCTCAAATTTTGTAGTTGTACCAGTTCTACATTATTTTATTTTAAATAAACGACGGGTTTCCTCGCTAAGCCATGCGAACCCGCCCCAGTGCAAGAAAACTCACCTATAAAGTGTATACCTGTTGATGGGTAAATTTTATGTTGTGCCATCAGAAATCCTTCTTTAGTTTTGTAATCGGCAAGAACTAATATAACTTGTCGTTTCCTTTTCAGAGCCGCCACCACGCCGCAACATGTCGACCGGGGGAACGACGGGTGCGTTGCTGTACGCGGTGAGCGCCGCCGTGCTGGGCATGCTACAGTTCGGCTTCAACACCGGCGTCATCAACTCCCCCCGAAAGTTCATCGAGAATTTCATCAGCGACAACTACCAAGCCTCCCCCGGTCTTCTCTTCAGCGTCATCGTCAGTATATTCGCCGTCGGAGGTATGTTGGGCTGCCCCCTCGCCAGCTGGGTTCAAGAGAGACACGGTCGCAAAAAGGCCCTGCTCCTCAACGCAGCGTTCGGAGTTATTGGCGCCGCGTTCATGGGCTTCAGCAAGGTCGCAATGTCCGTCGAATTGCTGATAATCGGTAGGTTCCTCATCGGGATCAACTGCGGGTTCGCAACGACTGCTTCACCCACTTACGTGTCGGAAATCGCGCCCGTGAGGTTACGAGGAGCGTTCGGCACTGTCAATCAGTTAGCGGTAGCGTTGGGGTTGGTCGGCGGGCAGATTCTGGGCATCGATGTGATACTTGGCAGCAACGACGGCTGGCCGTGGCTTCTCGGCTTGGCTGTCGTGCCATCAGCCGTCCAGTGCATGATGCTGCCGTTCGCGCCGGAATCCCCTCGATACTTGCTACTCGCTCTCCGAGATGAACAAAAGTCCAGAGAAACTCTGAGCAAACTCCGAGGATCTAACGAAGTTGATGATGAAATCAACGCAATGCACATCGAGGATCGGGCGGAGAAACAAGAACAGAAGTTCAGCATCCCGGATCTGTTCACGATAAGCGCGTTGCGCACACCGCTTTTGATCGGCGTCGTCATGCATCTGTCTCAGCAGTGGGGAGGAATTAACGCTGTCCTGTATTTCTCTACCACAATCTTCGAAGATTCCGGTCTAGATACAGGAACGGCAAGATTGGCGTCTATCGGTGTCGGTAGTATGCTGTTTGTAATGGCTCTGGTGTCGATTCCCCTGATGGACCGTTTGGGAAGACGCACGCTGCAACTCTGGGGTCTCGGAGGTATGGCTGTCTTCTCAGTTCTCATGACGGTGGCCTTGACGAACAAAGGGAACTCGACAATGAGTGTCTTTGCCGTTATTTTCACATTGTTATACGTTTCGTTCTTCGGCGTGGGGCCGAGCTCGATCCCCTGGATGATATTGTCAGAGATGTTCAGCCAAGGAGCAAGAAGTGCTGCAGTCAGCGTTGGGGCCACTGTGAACTGGTTCGCCAACTTCGTGATCGGTCTAACATTCATTCCTATAAGAGATGCCCTAGGCGACTATGTGTTCATTCCTTTCACAGTACTCCTGGTTTTATTCTTCATTTTCACGTACATGAAATTGCCTGAGACGAAGAATAAAACGGTCGAGGAAGTTACGGCTCTCTTCAAGTGATTTCCTATTACTATTTAGACTTAAGATTACATTCCTTAGAATAAGGTGTATATTTAATGCAATAATTCTACACACCATTGTGATAATTTATTTTCAAAGATCTTATTTGTTTTCGAAGACGTTTGATGTTACATAGGGTACAAAATACAAAGAGACATACAGGTATAATCTACTTGCCTGCACTGTACTATCAGTTTCGCATAAAATTAGAAAGACTGAACACCTCGATATAATGTTAAAATAATAATATATTTCATATTTATAAACAAAGTACTTATTCGAGTGAATTTTTATGATATTATAATTTAAGTAAAATATTAGTGTAGCATACATATTGAAGCAATTATTATTTAGGAAATAAGAAACTATTATCACTGGCGAATATTTATTGAGATAAAGGAGTAGTTAGATATAGGTAGTAAATAAAAATTGTAAGGACTCCTTCAAAGTTATAATACACACGGTGCGGGTATACGCGCACCGTACGTATGATTCGATCGTGCTAATGTGACAGATGGCGGCGACGAATACAATACGGGGCAATTTGTTGCTTTGCGAATGCTGCTTTAAGGCCGGATCGCATCGCACCAAATGCGTGCAGGCGTGACCTATGCGGCGCGCCGCGTGGCACCTCTGTTGTGATATATGAAACTGTATTGGAGACGTCGCACTGGTGTCTGTTGCCACGCGCCGCACACGCCACGCAACCGGTGTGAAAAGAGATAGAGCTCTATTTTTTAAACGCTCTCCTCGCTTCGAGCGGTCAATTCTACAGATTTTTGTATCGGATGTCGAAGGAAAATCAGTAGATTCGATTGCTCAAAGCGAGGAGAGCGATTCAAATTAGAGCTCCTAAAGTGTAAAGTTCTGTCTATTGAAAGTGCCGACCTTTTCTAGCTCAATAAGAATGTATTGTATGAGGGAGACAACGAGCTCCATAACCTCGTATACAACGTGAATTTGCGCATGTTTGAACAATTTTTAGAACACATTTTTTCTCTGGTTCGATTTTGCTATATTTATCCTAAGGTTTCGAGGACCAAACGTTTGATTTATTATTTTGAGGTTTGTAATATTAACATTTTGTTAACTATTTTGTTACACATTGTTTAATTTTGTAATATTGTTTGGTGCTCTTTTTGTAGGTATTACGATTGTGTTACAGTTCTCTATTCCAGTGCCTTAGACTCGCATTTGTTCAACAAATCGGTAATCTACTATTAATATTAATGCAGATTTATTGTTGTACGTTTAGAATTCACAGTGAAAGTGGAAATAGATCGTTAAACTCTATAATGCACTTTTTTTCCATTACAATATTTCAATTCTAATTTTTTGGACAATATTTCCGATGATGATCTTAATTCTTACATTCCCTACAATTGCAATAATTTTATTGTAATGAGTAGCAAATCGTTTTCACTCGCGACCTCTTTATTCTTTACATCAATTTAAGAAAATAAATGAGAAATATAGGTAGGTAAGTACATAGTATTACTCACCGTCCTAGTGTACTTTAGTGCCAACAGTGAATCTTTAGACTTAAGTAATAAGCACTAAATAAGATTGTTATACTTCGCACATGGCAGGCACATTGTCAGGAATTTCTTTTGGAAGGGAATTTGCTTGGATGTACTCTCTGAAGCGGAAACAAGCTGGCCTTTTCGAGTAAGTACTTGTTTTTATTTAAAGTAGATCATATATCTGGGAAGGATGGAAGATCCTTTTAAACTCCTGGCTGCGTTCCGAGTCATTGCAATAAAATTATACAATTTAATCTTGTAGTTAGATTCAGGGCACATACTTTTATCTAACTATGTTAAGAGAATATAGGTACACGTTTCAATAAGTGCTCATTATTCTAAAGTAGTTATTTAATTTAATTTTTTTATTTATTCGACAGAACACAGAATTTGTTGGTAATTTCTGAACGATATTTAGGGCTTCTTTCACCGCTTGCTGATAAAGTATCAGATACCCTAGCTGCAGGTTATTTGACAGATACCTAATTTTTTTTGTTTCACAGGTATCCGATTGCCTTATCTGACAGATAAACTAACAGCAAGATCAAGCGGCTGTTATTTTTTATCTGTCTAGATATTTTAATAGAGACTAGAGGAGTGCAACACGAAAAAATTATCAGACAGCTTTATCTGATAGATAAGTACTGTTAGATTACTATCTGTAACAATATCAGCAAGTGGTGAAAGAGGCCCTTAGTATTGTATAATCTCTTATAATTATTATATATATTTAAGATACGTATTCTATTTCTCGTATTTTGCTCACCGATTTTACTTGTGAAACTAGCTTTGAAATATCCCAGTTTTAGTTTTAATATTATAGCCACAGACAGATAGAAAAAAATTACGGCGCTCAGGGTTATGTAATTTTTAATAATTTACTTTGTATGAACACCTTAATACAATCTTTCACTACCGTAATCGTATATCGTACGTAACTCTTTTGTTAGGATTTTAAATTAGTACCTAAGTATTTCGTATGAAATAAATTGTTTTAGTACAAGATATGTTTAAGTAAATGAAATTGCATATAAGAATTTATTCGTCTGTTGATATAAAATTATTACCACGTAAATTCTTGCATTTTATTTTGAAATCGTACTACTTAATGTATCGAGCCCCCGCCGACTTTGTCATAAGCGCATGTCGTTTGCAAACGCGTTGAAATATTGTAATAATCCCTTACAACATACCATTCTATTTGCTATAATAGTAACTAAGTATATTGTTATAGTGCCCGTAAATCTTTTTGGCGATTAAGTGAAGTTGGCTGATTCCTGCTGCGCAATAACTAATTTTGGGTGTCAAAGGGGTTCACTAGCGACGCGCTCATTCAATTTCAAGAAAAAGTTTAATTGAATACATCAACCGAATCAAACATTTTACAGTTTTTATACATCTCTACGCAACGCAATAAGTCCATTACGCACACTGCAAACACTGTCAAGGATGTGCAATCTGTGACTATATTCGCTCAACCGCCAAAAACTTTAACGGGGACTATACAATTCTATTAATAGTGCCCGTGCGGGACCACCACGTGATTCAGGGTTCTACTGTAGGTACGCCAATAATTAGTGCTCATATTAAGCTATAGTATACCACCGATGGGTCACCTAATCGTCTCCACACAGCGCAGAGAACAGCTGCAAAGCCTCATCTTGCTCATCTTCTTCTAGTTCACCTTCCAGCCAGAAGGTCTCCATCATGCCTTTACCCTGAAAATAAGAATATCTGATGAAGCTAAGTGAGTTAAAATGGAACGCACGAATCAGTCAGTCTTAAAGCGTTAAACATGCATCAAATCAACAGCCTATTTATGTCCTCACTGTTGGGGCACCGGCCTACCCTCGACGAGGGCGTAGGGGCTATAGTCCACCACGCTAGCCCAGCGCGGGTTGGTGGACTTGACAATGCGCCTAGAATTCCTTCGGCGTAGGTATGCTATGTAGCTTTCCTTCTGATGTTTTCCTTCATCGTTTGAGAGCCGCCAGTAAACGTACTTAAGTTTCGAGAAAAACCCATTGGTACGTGACACGACTGGAGATCGAACATATAGAAAATCAAGCCGTTGTGTTTTTAGAGCGTACCTACACATACAGAAAATTTTACCTTAACTTTAATGAGTCCCCGCCGCCGAAGCATGAACCTGCCCGCCGGGAGCTCGGCGGCTGTCTGCGCTGAAATTTGGATTCGTCCAGGCTGAAATAGAGGTGAATAAATATCTAAATAATGATTCATACAATTCAAACAGACCAGACCCCCTGACACCTTGGTTGTCGAACAATGTCGGTAAACCCAATTTAAAAAGCTATAAAATAGTCCATAACGCCACAGGTATCAGCGCCAGTACACTAGGTACTGGCGCTGATACCTGTGGCTGTGATATATAAATGTCTAGCTTTTTCCCGCGGCTTCGCCCGCGTAGAAGAGTTTTTCCCGTACACACTGTGAAACAGCGCCCTCTATGTAGGTGTTTTTTTACTTAGGGGGTGTTAGCGGACGCGCCGCGACTTTGTCCGCGTTAAAAAGTAGCCTATATGTTATTCCAGGATATAAGCTATCACTGTACCAAGTTTCATCAAAATCTGTTAGGTAGTTTTTGCGTGAAAGAGTAACAAACATCCTCACAAACTTTCGCCTTTATAATATTAGTAGGTCCAATACGTCTTTAAATATATATTTCAAAGAGGAAGTACATGGTATGTCAACGGCACGAAAGAATAGCTATGATTTATACCGGCCAGTAGCCAGACCCCACAGTGGCCGTGGGTTGGGCAACTCGCACAGGTTTACCTCTGACGTGGTCTGCATCCTGCTGGCGGTGTTGACAGTGTCGCCCACGAGGCAGTACCGCGGCGACTTGAGGCCCAGCACGCCCGCCACGCACGGCCCAGAATGCACGCCTGGGCAATTTGTTTAGCAATGAGCACAGATTAGAGTTATAGGCTCCATGGAATTTCTTGAAGGCAGAATGAATATAGTCACAAATTGTTTGCACATCGCTGACAGTGTTTATAGTCTATGTGTCCGTAAGCGAGATAGTGTTGATACATAGAGATGTTCAAAAACTTGAAAGTTTGATTCGGTTTATCGAACTATGAACCATTTCTTGAAATTGTATGAGCATCTCTAGTGAACCCCCGCACAGCTCCCACTTTGACATCTAAAAATAGTCATTGCGCAGAAATCAGCCAACTTCACACAGCCACAAATAAACTCCACGGGGACTATATTTTTTATCATATATGATAATAAATTAAATAAAGTATTAATAAAAGTCTAATTAAATTAAGAAGAACCTTCAAGGCGGGAGTAGGCTCAGAAGCTCAGTAGCTCAACGAATTGCGAAGCTGAAGTGGCAGTGGGCTGGGCACATCGCTTGTAGAACTGACGGCAACGGCCGGGCATAAAGGTTCTCGAGTGGCGACCACGTATCGGAAGACGCAGCGTGGCCTCCCACAAGGTGCACCGACGATCTAGTGAAGGTCGCGGGCTGGATGAGGTTAGCGCAGGACTGGTCGTCGTGGAGGCCTTTGTCCAGCAGTGGACGTCTACAGGCTGATATGATGATGAGGCTCAGAAGTCTAACTCACCTATAGTGAGCATGGGCAGGGCTCTGGCGACGGCGAGCGCGGCGCTGGCGGCGGAGGCGGCGTGCGCGCGCCGCCGCTCGGGCACGCCCGACACCAGCATGTACACCGTGCCTACCGTCTCCACCTGCAATAGTTAAATAACAAAATACAGTTGCACATTCAGTCACCTGCAATAATATTAGGCAATGCGTCAAAAAACGTTCAATGCTCTTTTGTTACTGGTGTTTTATGATTAACAGCAGCGTTTCAACTCTAATTTTTATTGATAATGTAAGTCTATATATAGGTACCTAAGTACTCAGTCAGAATCAGGTGATTCTGACAAATTTTTTTGATTTTAATTTGATTGCCGTCTTTGATTGCTAGGTATCTTTCAGTTTGCCCCCATCGCTGAACCACCACACCCGGTCCGCCGCCCGTCCCGTCCTGCCTCGTTGAGCGATCTTATTCAGATCGTCGGTCCACCGTCACCTTGTAGACCCGATGCGAGTCCAGCAGCCGGTCTATCCGGGAGTAGACGTCGTTCATGTAGGCCACGGTCTGCATCACGTCCGCGCGCGTGCCCGCCTCCGCCAGCTGCACCCCGCAGAACATTAGGGTGACGCTCTCGAACGCCTGGACCAAGGGGCAAAGGGTTTGAATAATAGTCTAGTCTAGCTATTATTTATTCTGCGCTACTTCGTCCGTTAAAAAAAGTATCCTATATTTTATTCTCGGTTAAATAGAGCAGCTATACTGTAGGTACCAAGTTTTATCAATTCGAACATCCAACCAATAACCAAACTTTCGCATTTGTATACGATGTCAAGAAGTGGCCCAATTCTAGTTTCAATTTCAATTATGAAGCAAGCACGCAGAATAACTTCAACCTCGCGACCCACATGGGCTCATAATCTATCTACCAAAGAACTTTCTTTTAGTATTTTGAAATAGTCAAATTACAGAGTTGCATAGTCAGAATTATTTAGTATGTATTCAACTAAAATGTCAGTGAGGCTGCTCTCTCAAATTGAAGAGCCAAAAATAATCACATGTCAGACGTATGTGTTATGTACCTACCTGACAAGCCGCCATAGGATCTTTTCCAGCCCTCAAATGATCCGCGATAGCTTTTGGTATCATGGAATACAGCAGTTGATCGCCTCTCTTCTTCCACTGATCCAGGAGTCGGCACGACTTCTCCAGCGAGAGGCACCGGGACTCCGCCTTCTCGAAGAGGAGCTCGAGCCGCGAGAGGTGCTGCCAGCCCTGGAGCAGCATCTCTTTGGACAGGCCGTGGCCGTTCATATCGGCGAGGTAAAGGCCGGCTTGTCGCAGTTCATCCAGGTCGTTGAAGCTGGAAATATAGAGTCAGTTTAGGTTTGTGGATTGAGTCAACATGATAACATTATTGGGATCGGAACTACGCAGAGAGGAGAGTAGGCAGTTCGAGACAATGCATAACTTGTTAGATTTTGGCAAATGCAATAGTATTTTGGCCTCACCGGTGTTCGAGGAAGCCAGGATACTATTCAAAATTGTTAGACATTAAGCGTAGGGGCTGAGGAGCTTGCAACAATGAGAGCGAGGTGACATGTCTGTAGAGAACAAACCCTCTTAAAAAAACCTAAACTCTTAGAGGACTCACATAGGGCTACACAAGAAGACGAGGGCGTCTATTTCCTCCAGGAAGTAGATGGGCCCTTTGAGCAGGACGGCGCGGGCGCCCTGCGACCCTCGGCGCGCGTCTCCCACGATCCTGGCGCGCCACCGCATCAGCTCCAGCTCGAACATCATGGTCTGCATGCACACCACCTGCAAATCCTTCACAGTCTATACCCTATACAAGTTCCAATGGGCGTAGGTATTAGGTCTACACCGCACAGAACTCAGAATACTAGCACAGAAGAAGTTGATGCTAGATTGGTTTGAATCGCATAGGTACTCTTGTATAGGCACAGGTGACATTTATTATAAGTTACAGTTAGTGAATAAAACAGTGCAAGTGACTGTGTCCAAAAATTGTGTGCAGCCTTATGGGGGTACCTAAATAGACAGATTTAAAAAATCTTTATATATCCACACACGTTTGTCATGAAGGAGGAAGGATACGGTATTCGTATATCAGGTCACCGAAAAGCCAGAGGTGATTTTGCCATTATAATATTATTGTTTATTTTATACCTACCTTATCCCAAGTGAAAGACACTTTGGGCTTCCGCAAGCGAAGTATTTCGGAGATGGGCTGCTTCTCTATGCGGTGGTACGGCCCTCCCCATGCCTCCACCAGCTGTCGCAAACAATATTATAAGTACTGATAGTCTTCAGCATAATTAACATATAATTATTCAGACCGAAAATATAAACAGACAGACGAAACTTATTTCTAAATAAATGACAGACGTCACGATGTGTGTGCGCAATAACTGTTTGTTTTATAATGTACCTAAATACATAATCTTCACGCTATGTCCCTCACGGGGTAGGCAGAGAGCACGGAGCGCCAAGTATCGCGATCCTGACACACCTCTTTCGCTTCCCTCAGTCTCATCATTCTCTTCACACACGCTCGCCGCGGGACGCGAGTTTGTAATGTACTTAGGTTCACATTCACATATTTTTCCCATTAAACCCTTTATATTTTATTCACAATTTATGTGTGTTTTTATTTCGATAATGGCACAATTTATTAAACAAACATATTGTCTTACTTTAAATCTATTCTTCCTGTCAAATGTTACTGTCAAACTTCTTATTTTTTGACAGTTCGGTTTGCGGTAAGTTACGCATAAAGATAAAAGGATGGAGATGGCCTATAACAGAAAGCTTTATAAATTCGTGTATTATTACTATTAGTGACCCTGTAAGTAGGCACCTTGTCTCCCGCGCTGATGATCTTCATCCTGCGGTCGAGGAGCACCCCGAAGGGGAACAGCTGCAGCAGCAGGGAGGCCGGCACCGCGGGCAGCGGGCACGGCAGCGACTTGCGAAGCGTCAGAGATTGCACCTGCCGAAAGTAATTTTTTTCAGTCGAAAAAGTTTTTTCCCGCGGGAACAGTTTTTCCCGAGGTATCTATAGCCTGTGCTATTCTGATTTATAATCTACATAATAATATTACTTACGGTAAAGTTTTATCAAAATCTGTTCCGTAGTTCTTGCGTAAGAGACAATTTAACTTTCACGTTTATAATATTAGTAGGAAAGGAAGAAAGGAAGGAATATATCAGATAGTTACACCTGTATTATCTCCTTCTTGTAGTTAATTATGAAGCGCCTTGTATAACAATGGCATGCAGCAAGGTGACAATAGGCAGTTTCAATTACTTTTGGCACAAACGGCATCAATAAACATTTATGTTGCCGTATAGGAGAAACGGGCCTGAGGGGAATTTATACGATTCGACCACACGGTGAGATCGTTCGTTCAAAGATGTTACTTAGGTAGGTACTTAGTTACGTTCCATGATTATGACCACCTGTTTATATTATTGGAAACTTCAAATAAAAGTGATGTTTTTTGCTTACCATTAAACAAGAGCGAACCCTACAAAATTACGGAATCGGTCGCCACCGTCTGAACAAGAAGCCAAGACAACAACAAAAACGTTTCTCCAAACCCAACTAATCTAACTTTAGTGATTCCAATCTCCCGGCTTTGAATGAACATTAGAAGTTCGCTGTGTACTTACTTTATTCGACAAAAAACTTACGCTGAAGATAGGATGATGATTAAAGCTGTACTCTACTGAAAATGGTCAAGTTCCAAGTACGTATATACGTATGTATATACGTACTTGGAACTTGACCTACAGGTACTCGATTTTGGCACAGAGTAAGTAATAGTCTATTTTGGTGAGCAAGTGAGCTAAATTATATAGGGGATCCCAGACACGCGCGGCTTGTGTTTGCATATTGAAACTGCGGCCTGCGGTAGGCCGTCACCGCAGGCCGCGTGTGTCTGGGATACGCTTAAATTTTAGATTTTGAATTGATGCCGCAGGTTACGGTCAATCCGTGATCTGGGGTTGGAGCTATGCGTTATAGTCAGTGAGTCCGTATGCACGTATATAGTCATGTATCAAGCCTAGTTTCGTTCAATGTAAGAGAGTGCCTACCGAATCTTCCTGCTTTGGTTGCATCTATTAGGGGAACTAATCTAGTTATGTATTCATGTTCAGAACCTACGAAAACACTTGATAGGTAGGCATCCATTTTCCAAAACCTGCAATAGTCTCAAATCAACAGCCTATTAACATGTCCCCACTACTGGGGCTCAGGCCTACCCTCTTAACGAGGACGCATGGGCTATAGTCCACCACGCTAGCCCAGTGCGGGTTGGTGCGCTTCACATATGCGCCTAAGAATTTCTTCTTAGGCGTATGCAGGTTTCCTCACGATGTTTTTCTTCACCGTTTGAGAGCAGTCCAGTAATTAAGTTTCGAGAAAAAACCCATCGGTACATGGCCCAGCCGGGGATCGAACTTCGGACCTTTCGATATGATAGGCCGCGTCTTATCCCCGGCGCCACTGACAGTCTATCTCTCCAATAGTCTATTTATAGGCTAATAGTAATTCCGGATTCCGTGGGAAGTAATTTATTCAGAGTTTCGCAATATCGGGCGAATCCAAAAACCTCACCGCTCGTAAAACTGGCTTTTAATTACTGGTTTCCATTAACATAAAATCCTGGATTCATTTTGGAGAATACCTAAGTAGGAATTTGAGTTTCTTTTTCCAGTTGCTATGTCGTATTATAATTCGGATCTTTTCGAAAATGATAGGATTTTTGTAAAAAGCCGGATAATTTTAATGTAAGAATAAATTTCGTTATTATTATAATAAAGGTAACACATAATTTAAAATAAAAATAACTTATTATAAATCTAAAACTAATCTACAAATAAAAAAATAAAAAAACTAAACCTAAACCTTAAAAAAAACTTACCTAAAGGTAGAAGATCTCCTCATCCTCCTCGTTATTATATATCCGAGCTATTTTCAGTCTTTGCAAATGCAGGCGCCACGAACTTCATTTGCGGTTTGTTTTGCGACCCTCTTTTTGTAATTAGCATTCCACTGTAATAACGTCTCCTTTTGTTTGACTATACTTAATATCATCTCCTAGCGCGTTCGACAAATATTTGTATAAAACAATAGTGTCGTAAGCGCCTACTTAGGTTTAAAATCACGTAGCTCCCTTCGGACTTGGTGACAAGGGTATAGTATATTCAAATACAGGGAGTGCCTGGAGATGTCGTCCCGCCTACGCATTAGCGACATAAGAAGCGGGTTATGCAAAAATAAGGATCCAAGTCTCGAAAGCGTTTAAATGGTCTTCACAAGTTGCTTGTTGTAGAGTAGTACAGTTAATTTCGACATAAATAAAGGCTGTTAATGAAAAAAAAAAATTTTTTTCAGCAGATAGTGTGTCAGAGATATATAAGGATTAATAAGGAATGTTAAGGAATAATCCGTAGGCGGCACTTTTCTGTTCCATCCTGCCTGTCTAGGCTAAGGCATTGCCACAGAATAAATAATAGTAAGTACCTACCTTACAATTGCATTAGTAAAGAAGTGTTTTTTTTAAACATTATTTTTTTATTTTTTAAAAAGAGAAATCCGTGTAATAAAAAGCAATAAAATCCCTTTAAAAAAAACTTACGTAGTCGGTGTTGTCGAACTCGAGACGCAGCACGGCCACGTAGTAGGGGCTTTCCATGCTCTCTTTGACCACAGACACTTTCAACTTCAGCGAGAAGTAATCCTCCGCTATCTCGTACAATTGACCTGTATCAAAGAAGAAACGCCTAATCTTACAATGACAGTTTGTCATGATCTGATTCTTTGTCGGATAGTATTATTTCCGTAAGGTGAAGACGGTAGACGAGTTCTTGATTGGAGACCACGATTGGGCAAACGTAGTGTGGGATGTCCCCGGCTAGATCGAGCGTCGATGCGTAAGGCAGGTCATGATGATGATATTATGATAGTACATTACATTTTAGACTTTCGTGCTTTTCTTTTTGTTGTATACCGAGAAATTGTACTCCAATTACACAAGCTCAACGAGGGTAGTTGTAGAAACTATTCGCAGCGTTCAACTTCAACAACAGCTCGCCTCTCCAGTCAGCTCGTGACCACGGCCATAGAGGTCGAAACTTCGTCGGGCCAAAATAAAATTGTTCGTGTGTAAGGACCTCTTGCTGATATTGTTACAGATAGTCATCTGACAGATAAACTAATTGATCAGATAAATCTGTTCGATAATATTTTCGTGTTTCACAACTCAAGTCTCTATAAATAACAGTCACTTGATTTCGCTGTTAGTATAACAGGCGCTGTTGGTTTATCATCTGACAGCAATCAGATACCTGTGAAACAAAAAAAAAGTCTATCTGTCAGATAACCTACAGATACGGTATCTGGGACTTTATCAGCGGTGAAAGAGGCTCTAAGACTATATTTGTGATGATGAATGATGATGAAGGTGAATTAGTGACTGACCCATGAGGTAGTGCGTGAAGCCCGTCCGGCAGCTGGTGTAGACCAGCTCTGCGCCGTGGCGGTGCGCGCGCGTCAGCTGCATGCACGGCGAGCGCATGCGCGGGAACGTGAAGCGCATGCGCTGGTGGATGCTGTCCACGGACTGCAGGAACGTGCAGAAGTAGCGGCCCGTCGCGCGGATCATCGTGTCGTAGCTAACATGCATAATTGCACAAAAAACCGAGTTAGATAACCGGCACCATTGAAGAATTCTTGAAATATTCGCCGACTTACTACACTTTAATACATTTTGTGGCCGCTCCTTTTTATAAAACCCAATACCAAATAGCCTATGTTCCCACAAAGAGTATTAACTATCCAACAGCGAAAGAATTATTGAGATCGGTTCCGTAGTTACAAAGATTACTTTCGTCATACATCCATCCAAACATCCAAACAAACTTTACCTCTTTATTATTAGTATAGCTAAGAAGATCTGACGCACTCACAGTTGCAACGGATCAAATGATCGGTTGGGACAAAATAATCAACATTTCTTAGTTGCATCGGATCATGTGATCCGATGGGAACTTTTTGCGTGATCAGATGCAACCCCGAACGGATCATATGATCCGCTGGGAATAACCCTCACTGACTGATCACTCACACACAGCCCAAACCACGGAGCCTAGGAAAATCTTTTCTGCGCGGACAAAGCCGCGGGAAGCAGCTGTTTGTCATAAAAAGCAAGCTTTTTTTGCGATTACAAACTTACATAGGGTACTTGTTTATCCTTCTCCGCATGTAAGGGAATTTTCCTGTTCGCTGATGTTACAATATTACGGACGTGTATTTTGATATCGACTACTGGAGGAACTCACTCGTGCTCAAACTCGTTTGCTCGAATGGTTTGAGTGACAGGAGCAAAAGCTTGAACGGTTATTATTAATCGGTTTCGCTTTTGATATATCATGGCTACGGACTTGCAGAGTTTGATAAAGAAATAAGCTGTGTAAGATTAAATGAATGCCACTCAATACTCACACCCAGGTACCTATGTTATGCCAAGTTTTTCTATAATATCTAGTGATTTTTGCTTTTATTTATGGGTGTGAATTTATATTCGAACATCTATAAGTGCACATTTCTGCCCTGATTTGGAATAAGGCCGTTAAGTGCCAAACTACGGTTTTATAGAATTCCCTCTTTGCACATATCAGTTTAGATTTTTGATTCACTTACCCATAATTACTGAAGAATTTTACAAAACATCTGCCAAAGAAATGCATGACCTTCTCTGGAGTGCCAAATCTTTCCCTCATGATGCTCAATTTGTCTTCGGTCACAACATGATGTCCGAGACTGTTGTTCCTTGGCCTGGCCACAACGTTCGACCCTCGACGCCTGTACACATCCAAGGCGACAGTGCAACTGCTCTTGCGGTTTGTCGTCTTCAAAATCGAGGTCTTTTTGGGAGTGTCAGAATTAGACGAAGATGGGGACGTCAGCTCGGAGTCTTTGGGGCTGGCGATTTGATGGTCTGAACTGGGAGTCATTACAGATTCTTCTGGTCTCTCATCTTCCAGATTTATACCAAGACTTCTTCTGTTATATTCTTTCTCAGTAGACGTACTTGGTTCATTACTTTCTGTTCCAAGTTCGTCTTTCTTATTGATCTTTTCTGCAGGTAGTGCATTTCCTGCTATTTCTTCTGAGGAGTTGTAAGCATCTATTTCTTTCTTGGTAGCAGCTGTCAGAGCATTAGTTGCCGTGAAAGGGCATTTGAAGACTTGGTTTCTGTTGTCGGTGTGAACAGAAGAACTTCGCCAGCTAGGTTTTGATTTGAGGGATGGTTTCCTTGGTGCTGGGCTTTCTGGTTTTGACACGACGGGGCTGTTCGGCTCTTTGGTTACGAAGCGAGCTAAAGCGCTCGCAATTCGCAGCATCAGGGCATCTGGGTATTGCTAAAAGAAGAAGGGTTACGATAATAGAAGAGTTGAATAATTATTAAAACCGGCTAAGTGCGGGTTCGCGATTGGCACAAAAGATCCTAAAAGGGTCGAAGTATTTCTAAGCCCCTAGAAGATAAGTATTGCCATACCTGCATAGCACTGAAGACAGTATTCCGCGCGCCGGCTTCCCGAAGAATAGTCTCCCAGACTTCTTCCCCGCATTCTTGCTGACAACAAACAAAATACTAACTCAAAGTTTGTACACAAAATGGAGATAGTGACTTAGCCAACGTGCCTACTAATATATTTAGGACTTAATGAATAATATAACACCAGGATTAACTCTTATACAAATAGTAGAGTTCCCCAAGTCCCAATGGGAATTGACTCACTACACTAATCGGTTTGAACTAACTACTCTACCATCAACAGCCTATTAACTCCCCACTGCTGGGGCTCAGGCGTACCCTATTAACGAGGGCGTTCGGGCGGTAGTCCACCACGCTAGCCCAGTGCGGGTTGGTGGCTTTCACATGCGCCTAAGAATTTTTTCATCGGGGTATGCAGGTCTTTCTTACGATGTTTTTCTTCACCGTTTGAGAGCAGTCAGTAAATGTACTTAGGTTTCGAGAAAAAACTCATTGGTACATGGTCCAGCCGGGGATCGAACTTCGGACCTTTCGACTAAATTCCTTCGACTTTCTACCTTAATTATCTCAATGATATTATTTAACGCTAAAAGTCGGTTTTAGATTCTCAATGAAAATTTTCATTTCAGATAAGTAAAGCTATAAAATTGGATAGCTGTTCCTGAAATATTGTTCATGACCTTCTCGCGGTCATTAAATAAATTGCTCTTATTTATGGGAAAATTTATCGCTGGATCTCAAGTAGTATGTAATTTGCATAGATACGGTAGCAGCTGTATTATTTCATTACCTACTATTATTAATTTTAGAGGATTGCTCGTCAAAAGAGAATCAAGAAACTTGAGTTAGTGCTGTTGGGCCTATTTTCTTTGATGGGTGTGAAGCTCCCTGCACTGACTCCAAGAAAGTGAGAGTCGGCAACAATTTTGCAGGATATTTGATAGTGAAAGGACGATATCCTCATCGTCAAAACAGTTTCTGATCTGATTTCTATAGTTGTCGTGCGGCGCACAGTCTCGCTGTGGCCTGTCCAAATTGTGCAGTGTTTGTTCAGGTCGCAATTTCCAGTTGATTGGCGCCCATGCCCGAAGAAACAGTATCATCTAAAACATTGCTTGTTTGTTACTCTTTCACGGCTCGATGTTCAACAGCCCTGCTATTCTGTAAGCGTATTTGTGCAACTCGATCCTGAATCCGCAGTGAGATCGGTCTCTAACTCAATGATTCACAGTTCAATACTCACTTTACTTCGCAAGTGAAGTGTTTATTGTGTAGCTTGTATTTGTTTACACAATGCGACATCAAGGTCTTTCATGATCGGATGCGAAGTGAAGTGAGTGACTTGCGATGTGATGGTCGAGTTTTAATTCGTACTTTACAGAATCACACAGCAGATCTCCATGAAATTGTCCACACACGCAGATGAACATAGACAAATTTTTACCATAGAAAAGTGTGAGTGAAAGAGTTATTCCAGCCGAGCGCAGACGCGGGCGACAGCTAGTCATAACAAAATGAATAATGTACGAATGACGACCGAGGGACAGTTGGGACGTGTGGTGATATTAAACAATATGTACAAAGTTTTGGCGCGTCACGTGCACACTTACGAAATGGATCCATGGACCGATAATGGTCCTGCGTCAGAGGTAGAGACACCTAAGGAGAGTTAGAGAAATCTACCCTGCAGACTTTATTATATCACAGGTAGGACTGGCTGGGACGCCCGATAGGGCTGCACGCAGTAGTACATTTTAGACTTTCGCGCTTTGTATTCATAATTATATAATTATTTACGGGTCTTACACACGAAATAGTTTTATTTACCTTGCCCGACGCTTCAACCAGGTTACACTGGCCGTGGTCACGAGCTGACTGGAGAGGCGAGCTGTCATTGTACACCCGCGGATACCGTGAGTGTTTTGTGCCGGGACTTTCCAATAATACAAGATCAGCAGAGGCTAGTTTCAGAAACTACTCACAGCGATCAACAATGACAGCTCGCCTCTCCAGTCAGCTCGTGACCACGGCCAGTGTAACCTGGTCGAAACGTCGGGCAAGGTAAATAAAACTATTTCGTGTGTAAGACCCGTAAATAATTATATAATTATGCACCCTAGTAATTGTAGACCCTCCCTGGTGGTGTCTATTGTTTTAATTATTAAATTAAATAAATTTCTATTTGTCTTTTAAAAATGCAGTTTACTTTACAATCGTATTTAGTTAAGTAACACATGTAACGGCCCTGTTAACACACTTCAAACTATAACATGTGGAAAGATATAAATACGTATGCTACGATAGCTATTACACTTAATTATGACGAAAAGACAAAAGGTCTGCGGCTCAGCATTTGACCATTTTCGCCATGAATCAGTTACAATAGTTAGATTATGATGTAATTAAAATAAAACAAGTGTTAAAAATTTGTTATACATAGTCAGATTAGAGTAGATCAATCTTAACCATAGTTAACGTTTACGAGTAGTAAACTGTCATAATTTATTGAACACAATAATTTATCCATAATGTCTTGTTAAAAACCTTTTCATTTACACTAAAATGTAAAAAAACTAAGAAATCAATTGATTTGTTTAGTTAACGTTTGAGATCGTTACTTATAAATGACACTACCTACGCCGATCTCGGCTATCAATGACGAAGCTTGGAGATAAAGTTTAAAGTTGCCGCGACGAGCCCGTGACGGATACTGATGGTGTGGTTACGCGAGCTTTTCTACTTTATTAAGCTGAAAGGTGCTTTTTCTTTTTCGCACTGTAATTGTATTTTTATTAGCTTACGTCATTAAGTAAACACTTAGTGGCATAGGAACTACCTTAAGGTTAATTACTTAAGTAAGTAGTGATACACACACATATCAACGGGATGTTTCAGATAATCATTGAAAAAATATGTAAGTAGGTATGTATTGTTATAATTATAGAATAACGGTAATTATTGAGAGCGTTGGCGTAATGGGGGAGAGCGCCCTTCACGTGGAGAGGTCCGAGTTCGATCCCCGGCCGTGCCATGTACCAATGGGCTTTTTCTCGAAACATAAGTACATTTATTGACTGCTCTCAAACGGTGAAAGAAAACATTGAGGTAATCTGCATATACGCCGAAGAAGGAATTCTTAGACGCATGTGAAGTCCACCTACCAGCACTGGGCTATAATAGACTATAGCCATAACGCCCTCGTTGAGAGGGAAGCCCCAAAAGTGGGAAAATACTAATAGTATGTTCATTTAATTAGAAATATTCTATTTCTAGCAATTAAATAGTTTCTCAGAGATATCAATCCAGAACAAATCAGCAATAATTTCAACAGTGAACCAATTCGTAAAATCGGTTCAGTAGTTCCGGAGTTTACTTCGAGCAAACTCACAAATACCTCTTCATTAGGATAATATAAACTGATAAAAACGTATTAATAAGGGAAACTTACCACTATAAAATGCTGTGCGCTCTCAAGTAACCACCCGTACATTTTTATTAAAATATTATTTTAATAAGATTATTATTAGATCTCCAAAAAATTCCAATAAATTATGTTGGTACTATATTATTATAATACAATGAATTTCAAAAGGAAAGTTTCTTTAAGATAAAGTGAGCCTTCAAGGGACGTTTGGCCCGTAAGGCTTTCGCGGACCCACTGAACGAGTAAGGATGGGTCGAGCACGCAATCCTATTTAATATTCTCTAAGACGTTGTCTAAACAGAACAATAAACATTAGGTGTATCAAATGATGATATTCAATGAGAAGACAGATAGTAAATCAAAATTTGTTTGATAACGTTGGTGGATGTAATAGTGGTTTGGCATTCCCCATTTCAGGGGATGCCAAACTTCTTTACAAGCTGATTAGATTTTATTGTAAGGTGCGTAGTTAAATTATGTGTGTGTGTTTTCTATTTAGTTTGGTTTTAAAATGTAAACTTTACAGAGCGGCATAGTCACAGGGTGACTAAGCTCATTAAATAAAGATTAAAAAAAAAAAAAATGATGATATTAGAGGATAACATCTTGGTTATTAAAATGGAGGGATTTTGGAGATAATAATGAAACAAAAGCAGGGCCCTGTGCTGTTGGGTTTGTTGCAGTTTCTCCCCTTCGGCGATACAGGTGGAAACAGAGTAGTTCTAGACAAAATGACGTCAAAAAGAAAATATTGTATTCTAATTTTGAATAAACGAATTTTTTGTTGTGAGATTTATGGTAAGTACCTACCATAGAGTTAGTATACCTTACAGAAGTACCTAACCGACCTATACCTAGCGCGTATTTATTCAGTTGACGTTTGTTTTTTAGCGGGATTTTTTGGCGGGATTTTGTCAGATGATTGTCGTTTTTGTTTAGTTTTCCAAAAAAAGTACCTAAATATTGTAGGTTTTGCTGTTTATTTGTGATAGTTTTTTATGCAACAAGTGCCTATTAAAATGTATATTGTGCAGGATAGTTAAATAAAAGCGTGTAACGACTCTTATCTACCGGATTGTCTACGATTTGGCCTTTAAGGACTTGTTTCCAATTGGCCGTAAAATGCAAGGGGCCGAGTTGGGATTTTTTCTTATGTATAAATTCTTGGGGGCTAAAAACCAACTTATAGCTTGGGATTAGACCAGACGTGTAAATACCTTATTAAAATTCCCCTTCCCCGCGCTTGATTCTCCTCATATACCCCGCTATGACCTTGGCAGGAAAATTCCATAAAAGATTGCTTTCAGCCCTTGCTATGACGGAAATAGTACATTTTAGACTTTCGCGCTTTGTATTCATTTACGGGTCTTACACACGAAAAGTAAAGAAAGGTAAATAAAAATTTTCGTGTGTAAGACCAGTAAATAATTATATATCTAAAATAGAAATATTGAAGGACTGTAATTTTTTATGAGATTATACAAATATACTTATACCTACATATAAATATTTGGGTAGTATATGTTTAACACACCCTAATGCTTCATGATTATGTTTCATGTCATGAAACACGTTTCATCAGCGTGCATAATAAAAATACTAAACAATTAAACATACTGTTTTGAACTCTAACACCACACGCTAAGGATGGGAATTAAATAACCAAAAAGGTAAAATAAACTTTCCCCAATTAACTCTTTCCATGCCACCCTAATTTGTCAAGTGAGAAATTATCAGTAAAATTGGGTGTTCAGTGGCTACGGAGTTGCTACGATGCGTAGTTAAGAAAAACTGTAAATATATTTAATTTGTAAAACCTGATAATAAATATCATGTCATGACTCATGACTCATTCATGAGTTGCATTGCCGTGGTAGCCTAGTTGGTTGTGCACTCGCCTCACATTGAGGTCGTGGGTTCGATCATGGCCCGTACCAATGAGTTTTTCGAAACTTAAGTACGGTTTGTTATAATACCACAGGTTTTTCGGTGAAGGAAAACATCGCGAGGAAACCCACATACGCCAAAGACTGGTATTTACTATTCTAAGGCGTATGTGAAGTCCACCAAAATAACAGATTGGGGCACCGTTTGGCGGACAGGGGTTTGGCACAACAGATCCCATAGGGCCGAAGTGTCGCCAGGTATTCCTGGCCCCCTAAGAAGAGAAGATAAGTGAGTTACATTTCTATCAATTTTCAAAAAATGAGTTCTCGAAGCCAGGAGACCACAGCAGGTGGACTCCTGAAGTGTTGACGATTTTCACTGCAGATAATTAATTACTAGAACCTGCTAGTTTAATGGCCAGCACACTTCCTGATCGCTAAAGTATACGTAAGAGTGCGATCGAATTACTTCATCATCATTCCGCAAACGGCATGATGTCATGTCGTGGTAAGACAACCCCCAGAGACAGATTCAGGTTAAAATGACTAACTATGTTATCGTCAGTGTCTCTTCTCTTCTCTGATCTAAAACTTATTAAATCAAAATCAAATCAACAGCCCATTAACTGTCCCCACTGCTGAGACTCAGGCCTCTCGAAGAGGGCGTTTGGACTACTCCAGCACGCTAGCCCAGTGCGGGATGGTGGACTTCACATGCGCCTAAGAATTTTTTCTTCGGCGTATGCAGGTTTCCTCGCGATGTTTTCCTTCACCGTTTGAGAGCAGTCAGTAAATGTACCTACATAAGTAAGATAAAGTGGCAGTGGGCACACCAACATTCATCTCTTGGAGAACCGATGACGTTGAAACTTTGGCTTTTTCCTAAAGTTTTAACTGTTAATAACGAAGCTTATTATTTCGCTGTTACGTTTTTATTGGTGCACAAACACCAACATAACAAAAATAAACTCCAAAATGTCGTCCGTTTTTTGTGTTTAGCTAGTTCCATTTTGTCTAGAGACTGGCTACAGTTAGAATAAGATTACGTCCCTGATGACAACTTATATTTGATAGTGAACTGAATTGGCTCACTTTGGTTCGGTGAAACGCATTGGGGACAATTATGCGGCGCCCTTCGAAGGACACCGCTTCATTCATTGGTTTGTTTTATCATCTAGGTCATCGTTCGTCAAATGTGAATAATCCACACAATTTCGAAAACAATATAAATAAAAAACATCTCTGCGACGTACAGGTGGAAACAGAGTAATTTTAGTTTTAGACAGAATTGACGTCGATACAAACTCTTTGGTGTCTGCAATAACTGGCTGTTTTTCTGCAAAATATTTACTACAAAAGCCGTAAGCGCAAAAAAAAAAATTTAATCTTTTTTTATTGCTGGCTTGAAACCACTTTTTATTGGAGAAGATTGTAATATCTATTACGGACTCTTTTGACTGGAACTGTTTGTGTATAATTTTGATAGTATTTTACCACAGACATCCATAAGTACTATTTAGGGAAGTCTGTGTATTTTATACAATAAATGTCTGTGGATGTGTATATTGTGCGCGAAACTCAATTATAAGTGTGTAAACACTCCTTCAGTTCATATAAAAATTGTTCATATTAAATCTCTATTATAGTTAGTTACTAGGTATCACTTTAGCGAGTCTTGGTGCGAAACAAGTGCGAATCGCTAACTTGCTGGTCGTCTCTATTTTTTTGTTTGTTTTGTTTTTGACTGTATCCGCAGGTATTACCAATGCCATTCTAATTAATTTATAATTGATTAATTGATAATTATGACTTAAAGGTATACTAAGCCAAAACCTACTTTAAAAAAATCAAATATGTATTTCCTAACGTTTTATCCTCAAATTTACTAAACTCACCATAATAAAATGTTGAACACTTTGCAATAGGATTCCGTACATGATTATTTCACGTGTTCCGTCCACGGTGACAAAGGGCACACTGCAATTCTTTTATATTACATGGAAAAATACTTTTCCCTTGCCTATAGGTATGGTGGTTTGATTATACCGAACATTTATATGACGTAATTCGTTTAGTGTTGTCTTCCTCAATTAATTTGATTAAAGTAAATAACAGTTAGTTGTTATTTTATCTTAATTGCTATATGACATCGCAATGAAATTTCATTCCTATAGTACAAATTACAAAGTAAAATTCAATTAGCTACATTTTATTGCACTTTTTAGAAATATGAAAGAAATTTAGATAGCTCTGCAACAAATTCGACGATCTTGCCGCTAGAAGTGATTTCTTAGGCGAAGAAGAAATTCTTAGGCGCATGTGAAGTCCACCAACCCGCACTGGGCTAGCGTCGTGGACTATAGCCTCGTTGAGAGTGTAGGCTTGAGCCCCAGCAGTGGGGACATGTTTATAGGCTGTCGATTGATTGTTTGATTGATTGAATGTAAGGTTTTTTTAAAGCAATTATGAGCGTATGATTACAGAATTTCTGGTGTCTATTTATCATAGACCTTTTTGGTTTGCCCGCAGTTTATTTCAAACACTACTATTTCAGAAGCTCGTATTTATGTATCTGTCGTCGATAACTTCACTGCTGGAAGGTTTTAAAATGCTGGAAGGTTTGTGCCCTAGACACCACGCTAAGCAGGCGGTGCTGCTGCCTGTCACCTGTATTTAGTCACACACCTACTGGGACAGTGGTATCCGTACCGGGTCGCGGGCAAAATTCGTACTGCCGCAATAGAATCATTTATTAGATGTGGTAATTTGAGATGGGGCAATGACGTCTACCAGATCCCGTTAAAGCTACAAGAAAACGTACGGAATTTTTCGATTTCTAGGAGCTATTAACCTTGAACATCTTCTCGTCCCAAATACCGCAGTGTCTCAAGACGAAAGTCTTCGACCAGTGTGTGTTGCCAGTGATGACATACGGTACCGAGACGTGGTCGCTCACTATGGGCCTCGTAAGAAAGCTCAAGGTCACGCATGCGGCCGTTGGGGCAGAAAGGTTCTCGAGTGGCGACCACGTATCGGGAGACGCAGTGTAGGCAGGCCTCCCACGAGGTGGACCGACGATCTGGTGAAGGTCGCGGGACCCGGCTGGATGAGGTTAGCGCAGGACCGGTCGTCGTGGAGATCATTGGGGGAGGCCTTTGTCCAGCAGTGGACGTCTATACGCTGATATGATGATTAACCTTGAACTGGGCTGACCTCATAGAGATTTAGGTTCTTTATCAGCACGAGCATCGAATGAAACGCTTAAGAAATTTTTTGGAAAATTAAATTTTTTTTCGAACTTACATTTTCTCAAAATCAGTGAATGCAGAAGTAAAATACACCAAATGTTAGGGTCAGAAAGAAGGTACGTAAGGTATGTACATAGGGGGTACGTTTTCTTGCGGCTGTAACGGCTCTGGTAGCTGCTATTATGAGCCCCTTTTTAAATTTCCATCTCTGCAATGTCAACCGTGTATGGCTTTAACCTCAAACTTACTGATTTGAATTGAAACGTATCAATCTCACAGCCAGATATCATAGCTGCGCCCGCGCCGGTTGACCTGCACAATTAAAAAGTGGTCGTTAACTTTAAGAATTGGTGCGTTGGTGATCGCTATACCACATTAGATCGCGACCTAGATATTGGCTGAAAAAGTGCCGCTCAACTGCGGCCCGCTGCTTTGAGAGTGAGAGCGCCTGTTTGCGAAGCGATGATTGTACGTTTGATCTGGTTGAAAGCTGGGAATATTTTTCGTGAATGTAAATAATGTTATTCGGGCATGATTTTGTTTGTTCTTAGCATCCCGTGTAAACGGATACCCTCCTACCTATTGCATTTTTACATTTTTTATGTCAAAATAATTGTTTCTCACTAAAGCGTGACACACACTGTGCGAAAGCGTTGCGGCGGCGAAGGTTTTATGAAGAACGCGCCGCGCCTCCGCCGCTTTGATGTTAGGGCTTCATACTATTTCGAACATTAAAGAAAAAATCGCAACGCTTTCGCAACGCCGCCGCTCAGTGTGTGTTACGCTTAAAACATGTTGAGAATTACGTATTTTCAACGAGAGTATATAAAAATACAGATTTTCGAATGCAATGAGCTTGGAAGAACTTTGTTACCGTATTAAAAATGCTTCGACGGTCGTGTTCATAGTTCAAACATAAGGATTAACTTTGTTGGCCAGTTCGACCAAAATCAGTGACCCTTTCATTCCGCGTATCAGAATCACGTAACACGATTTTATACCTTCCAAGGTGCTTCTAACTGCGAAAACTGGCATAGGAGTTGACCACGCCTTCGCTCCTAGATCGTGTACGTTTGGGGTCATGCGCCCACGCATATATTGGTGCGTGCCCGGGGAGGCTGCGCATTCGACGCGCCGCGGCCCGGCCGCGACACCCTTACCCCACCCCGCCCCATCCGGCGCTACCGCGGACTCGACTATAAGGTAAGTTTGTACACAATACTAGCTATCGCTATTTTATCGTAGGTATTGCTATCATTAGGTAGTCCACCAACCCGCACTGGGCTAGCGTGGTGGACTATAGTCCGAACGCCCTCGTTGAGAGGGTAGGCCTGTGCCCCAGAGGGGGAAATTTCATTAGAATCGACCTTTGCTACATAGCATTCCAAAGATAGTGACTAGAGCCTTATATCTATACGCAATGATAGGTTTGTTCTGTAATTTTTGCACTGGTTCCTTTATATTCCAATGGGTTTTTCTCGAAACTTAAGTACTTGTTTACATTAATGACTGCTCTCAATCGATGAAGGAAACATCGTGAGAAAACCTGCATACGCCGAAGAAGAAATTCTTAGGCGCATGTGAAGTCCACCAACCCGCACTTAACGTGGTAGTTTATAGCCCGAACGCCCTCGTTGATGCGATAAGACTGAGCTCCAACACTGGGGACATTATTAATAGGCGATTGATTTGACTTTTTCAAAGACGTTCAGACCTTTTTCTAATATCAAATTGGTCCTTGTGTCTCAGGATCGTAAGATAACTAAGTTTGATAACCAGGCATCTATTTAAAAAAACACATATGTAACTACCTAGTTGCCTGGGTTTTACGAGGGTATATACCCAGTTCTATAGTCCTAGCACCCTTCAAGCAGTCAACTGCCTATAACTGAAACCGGCACGCGCGGCCCACTGACCTGACATGCCGCCCATCTATCTACATACACGGCGCTGTCACCCACAATTGGAGCCCGTAAAATTAATTTTAGCAACAATCATGCCCGCGATGTGAACGAACCGACAATTGCAGCTGCGGGCCTGGACCACTTTCGCTTAAGATTTCGGCAACAAATCGCGCTTTGATTGGTTTAATGACTCTAATGTGTTAGGTTGGTGACACTCTGTTTTTGATTGTGTTATTAATGACTATACTTGACCGCGTTTAGCTTTCGGACGCTTGATCGTGGGCTCGAATTTCACTAGGGGCAACCATGAAGCTACAACGTTGTTGGCGGGAGAGAAAGCATGAACGTTGCTATAGGTGCCGGTTCAGCCGTGTGGGTCCCAACCCCCACTTAACACACTAGGTCACTTAAGTTTAACGTGTTATTTCTATATCAAGTGTGGAATAATTATCCACTCCGTATCGGCCATATTAACATAGCTGGAGACTTCTGATGAAAGTGACTTTTAGTGTAGGAGTTCCTGTCACAAAAAAATGGCAACACAGACGGACTTTCTGCCCGGACCACTAGTCTAAGTTTGTTGGTGTGCAGGCGGTATGTGGTGTCGCGCTGGTGCAGCGTGCGTGGCGCTGCTTCTGCTGCCAGCTGCCTCCAAGGAGCTGGTCGAGCCCGCGCGGGAGCCCGAGCGGCCGCAGGCGCAGGACCCCGACCTAGACTCGTACGACGACTACAACCCATTCAGCGAACGCGACGATGACAACGGTACGTTTTGTAATCTGTGAATTTTCTGTAATTTCTCCTTGCGTCGCATTCAAACGAAGATTATTGATATGGGCCCGGATTTGAACCCTCAAATCTTCTTGTTTAGAGACTTGACAACGGAAAAAATTGTATAAAATCAAAATGGTTTAACTTCTGTCACAGATTAATGATACTATGAATGATAATGTCTTCGACTTCTGTCACACACTTATGTTTTTTAGTATTTTTTATCAATAGTTTTACAAACTTGTATTTTTGCAGCACTAATTACAGAGCATGACTTCAGGGGGTCTGCGGCCACCAGTGAGTTAATGATAAATACTTTTTAGATAACCACCTTTGTTTAGCGAATAAAAAATTTAATAAAACTAACAAAACTCTTAGCAATAAAATATTTTAAATTAGATTGTTGAACTTGATTATAAAGAAGTGGTGAAATACATAAACATGTCATAAACCAATGTCTCTTTCTCTCCAGATACTCCTGGATATGGAAGACCTCCTATACACTCTCCTCGATGTAAGACGACGGAATTTCTTTCAATTACCTACCTAATATTTAACAAAACTGACATCTTTTGACGTGAATGTCTGTAAATTCGGTAGGGTAACCAATAAGGTCGGACACCTTAACTCGAAACTTGGAGCTCTCGAAAACAGCAGTTTATAAACGTATAAAAATGCTTCTCTTCTCTTTCAAAACTATTGAACTGATTAGAATAAAATGAAAGAAAAATAAAATTTGAATAATGCAAGCGGCTACAACATTTCACGTAAAACATCTGCGGCTATACCGAATACAGCCTACCTCATTTTAAAATCATAGTTTTTATACGTGACTGCTCTCAAAACGGTGATGGAAAACATCGTAACGAAACCTGTATACCTACGCCGAAGAAGGAATTTTTAGGCGCCAGTAAAGTTCAACCCTCACTGGGCTAGGTGGTGGACCATAGCCCTTACGCTAGGCTGTCGATTTGATTTTTCTTTCTTTCTTGAAACAGCCCAGTCAAGTCAGAGATGTATTGACATCGGTCGCGCTTGGAGTGAAGGCGAGACGTGGAAGAGAGACAACTGTACTTTATGCCAGTGCTTCTTTGGACATGTCAACTGCTCGATGCTACCAGCCTGCCTCAATGGTACCACAAATTCTCATTCATCTAGGTTTTAATATCTACATAGAGGCTATGGCGGTCAGTTGACATAATTATGGGATTGTAAGGACTACCCCATACAGGATCGGTGACTCTCACGGAACTGTTAGTATACTTTAGTGTGGTGTCATAGTACTTACCAAAATATTGATGACAAGAAGGTACCTTAAATTATTGAAGATAGCCGGTTTTACTCAAATGGGACTTTTATTTTTACCGACTTCCAAAAAAGGAGGAGGTTCTGTTATTCAAATAATATCAATTACCTACCTACTTACTGCATTTAAATTTTAAAAATAGTTTAATAACATATTTTGTCTCCAATTCAAACATGTATCTTTCTCTGTCTAGCACCAGCGCCCAGCAGACCACTACACAACGCAGGAACTGCTCCATCTACATCTTCGAGAGGGGTATTTGGACCACAAGGGGAGGAGGGCCCGCCAGGACTGCCCGGGATGCCTGGGGTGAACGGAGTCGCAGGATCGCCCGGAATGCCAGGGGCTTCTGGTCCAGTGCCTGATGTGAGTAGATAGGTACTCACCACGGAATTAAAGTGGTAAAATATGTAATAGGTCTTGATCATCTTGAATATTCAAGAATAATCGAGTGAGAACACGTATCGTTTCCACCTGTATAGAGTATAAATTTAATAAAAGAATCAATTCGATCCAGGTGAATGCCTACCTGGCGCAACTTGCTGGCACTGGAGGTGACAAAGGACCTGCTTTCGATCCTTACCAGTACATGCAAGCTTCTGTCGGAGCTCCGGGTATCAGAGGAATAACAGGTAGGTACCTACTTACTTTAATTGAGGACTGTTTGTCTTATTCATACTTAATATTGTTTATTGATTAAGATATTGTTATTCATAAGGACCTCAAGGCCCACCCGGTCCGCAAGGATTCCAAGGACCGCGAGGGGAACCTGGCGAACCAGGTCTGCCTGGTCTGCAAGGACCACCTGGGGAAAGAGGGCCGCAAGGATCCGCTGGAAAAGATGTAAGATAATTATCTTATCCGCTAGTTAATAAAAAATAATTAATAAAGAAGCAACAAAAACCTTGTTTTCTAAAAACTTCACTATACTATCTCAATAGCTAATAAATAAATAAATGCAATTTCAGGGTACACCAGGGGAAGACGGCGAGCCAGGGCCAACAGGAGGAAACGGCCAGCCGGGACCCCGAGGTATTCCCGGAGTACCTGGTATACAAGGTCTGAAAGGGCATCGAGGATTTGATGGCAAAGATGGTGCTAAAGGTGACCAGGGGCTACCAGGAGAGAAAGGACCATCTGGTCTGCCTGGACAAATGGGGTCGACTGGTCCTGTGGTATGTGTAATCGAGCAGCTAAAAATAATAACTTATGATAATTTCCTAGTACAGATTTATTAAAACTTTTTCTATAGGGTCCTGTTGGTGCTCGAGGTGAGCGAGGACGTGAAGGTCCTTCGGGTCCACCTGGCATGCGAGGAGCTGATGGAGCCTCCGGCCCTCCGGGTCCAGTGGTATGTATCGCACAGATCTACACACAGTGTGCAACAAACGCTATTATTTTATCTTATTTATATCGAACATAATAATTTTACGTCTTTAGGGTAACGACGGAAAACTAGGCCCTCCAGGCTTCCCAGGTACTACTGGCATGAAAGGTGAACAAGGAGCACTAGGACCAAAAGGCAGCCAAGGCATACAAGGACCAAGAGGAGAATCAGGTCGTCCCGGGCAACCGGGAGAAGTGGGAGCACCAGGATTGGCTGGACGAGATGGTGTGCCAGGAGAGAAGGGGGTGCAAGGTCAACTCGGAGCCACAGGGCCGCAGGGATTCCCTGGACCTAGAGGAACTCCTGGTGTTGCCGGCGATCCTGGGATTGCAGGAGCTAAAGGAGCACCGGTAACATATCTTTTTGTACATACATTAATTATTACTATGAAACAATTTGTTCCAAATAAAATTCATATTATTATTATTATTGGCCGCCGACTTCGTGAGAGGGGGCACGACGCTCGCGCCGGGTCGTACCTGGCACAGAGGCTGTCCATCGCCATTCAGCGCGGCAACGCCATATGTGTGATGGGCTCCTTTGTGCCAGGTGCGACAAGAGGAGGGCTTGTGGTCTAAGTTTACTTATCCTTTTTATTTTATTTTTGAATTTTAATTGTTTTTATATTAACTAATTATGTATTGTCAATTAATTTCATCACTATCTATTAGTCAATATTTCTCTAATTCATTATATGTTTCAAGGGTATACCAGGCGAAAGAGGTTCCAAGGGCGATGGTGGTGTAAGAGGAGAACCAGGTGGCCCCGGACCTCGTGGCTTACCAGGCACAAGTGGACCAGACGGTAAACGTGGAAAACGAGGTCTTCGCGGACCTGCGGGTAATGTTGGACCCCAAGGAGATAAGGGTTTACAAGGGATGAGAGGTTTATCTGGCCCAGATGGTCTAATGGGGCCAAAAGGACAAGTCGGTGAAAGAGGTGGTGTTGGTTTGCCTGGACCGAAAGGCAGTTCAGGAGACCCTGGTAGACATGGTCCACAAGGGTTGCAAGGCCCGAGGGGCTCCGTTGGAAGGCCTGGCATTGCAGGCAAGACAGGACCTCCAGGTGAAAGGGGAATACCTGGTGCTGACGGTAGGCCAGGAGAACAAGGATCACAAGGATTGCAAGGGCCGCTTGGGCTTATGGGTAGTCCTGGCGAACGTGGATTGCAGGTAAAACAGAAGTCAATTTTGTGTTATTGATAATGGCTCTTCTAGTTGTCCTTTTATTGCTTTTTTAATTTTTAGGGCGAACCAGGGAAAGATGGTGACATAGGACAGCCTGGTCCCGAAGGTCCTAAGGGTGATGTTGGTCGAGATGGAGGCCCAGGAATTCAGGGTCCCCAAGGTCCATCTGGTTCTTCTGGTGAAAGGGGGCCGCCGGGCTCAGCTGGACCTACTGGATTTTCCGTAAGTACATTTCTTGAACGTTGTATTGGTAAGAAACAAAAACTGAAAGTTTTATTGATTGATTAAAATATTTATTCAAATAGGGTATGCCCGGAACAGCTGGTTTACCTGGATCTCCAGGCAAAGAAGGTGAACCTGGAGTAGCTGGACCTCTTGGACCGCCAGGGCCAGCGGGACCGCAAGGGGAGAGGGGGTTCAATGGCGAGAGAGGATTGCCAGGACAACCAGGAACATCTGGGGAGAAGGGAGAAGCTGGAAGTCAAGGGCTAGATGGTCCACCCGTAAGTGGTTTATATTTATTCATTAGGTCTTTCTTTACCTAAATGTTTAATCGCTTGGGTATTAAAAGTATATTAACAAAACGACTTGATAACTTAATTTATTGGTTAACACACAACGTTAACGCGTTGCATAACACCCTTACTCCATGTAGATGTTGCAGTTAAGAGCCAAAGAGATATAATTTGTTAAACTACATAGTGACTAGGTATATATATTTTATAGGGCCCTGAAGGTCCTCGAGGAAGCAAAGGTCACCCTGGCCCGATGGGAACAATGGGTGTGCCGGGGCAGCGAGGATTAACAGGTCTTTCGGGAGAAAAGGGTGACAGAGGAGCAGCAGGACCAACTGGAAACGATGGATCACCAGGCATGTATAGTATTTTTAATACTACAATTGTTGATGTTGTACAGGTTCTATTAAAAAAAGTTAAGATCCAGCCATTCAGCAATGGGATAATAATTTTTGATGTAATATATGAGAAGCCCAAGACAAATAAAAGTATTTTGAATTCCTCAGGTCGGCAAGGTGATCAAGGTGTGCAGGGTCCTGTCGGACCCGCTGGTCCTCCCGGTGAACCAGCGGAAAGGGGTGAGACGGGCTCTCCTGGTGTTCCTGGCGATTCCGGCGCTCCGGGGTCTCCTGGGGAACGTGGTCATCCTGGGCTTCAAGGATCACCCGGCCCGTCTGGCCCCCAGGGTTTGACTGGCATGCCGGGAGTGAAGGGTGACAGAGGTTACGTTGGTGCTAAAGGACAACAAGGGTCACCAGGAAGCCCAGGTAAGTAATCGCATTTATCAATATTTGGTTATTTACGTAATGAAGAGATTTCAATGATTCCGGAAATTTGTAGGAATGCATGGTGAACCTGGACTTCGCGGTCTACCTGGCCAAGTGGGAGCAAAGGGTTCAAGAGGTGAACAGGGACACAAGGGTGAAGCCGGACACGCTGGCTTACAGGGTCGACCGGGTGACTTAGGGCCTCAGGTAAATATTCTTGACTAGCTTATTCTTGACTAAAGTTTTCCCGTGTACATTGTGAAATAGCCCTCTATGTAGGCTTTTTGTTTCTTAGGGGGTATTAACGGACGCCCCGCGAATTTGTCCGCGTTAAAAAGTAGCCTATATGTTATTCCAGGATATAAGCTATCACTGTGCCAAGTTTCATCAAAATATGTTCGGTAGTTTTTGCGTGAAAGTGTAACAAACATCCTCACAAACTTTCGCCTTTATAATATTAGTAGGATAAAGCTTATGAATTGATTGATCAAGATACAAACTGACAGATAATATCAAGTAATAATAATGTAATACATTTTATAATAGTATAATTAACAATATTTTTAAAATAATTTTGTACCTACTTTATACAGGGACCACAGGGCAGTGTCGGCCCAGCTGGTGCACCAGGCATATCAGGAGCCAAAGGAGCTACGGGAGACTCTGGCAGACCTGGTCCATCAGGCCCGCAAGGTCTCACTGGCCTTTCTGGCCCTGAAGGACCGAAAGGAGAAAGAGGCAGCGAGGGAGAGATCGGGCCTCAGGGATTGAGTGGTCCTCCCGGGCCTACTGGTGAAAGGGGACCTAGTGGAGTGCCTGGGATGATTGGACAGACTGGTCCTCAAGGTCTTCGCGGTACACAAGTATGTCGCAATCGCAAGACATATCTTTGTAATGCTTACTTAAAGATTTTACAGTTGATCGTATTTTTTTATTGTTGCGTTTAATAGGGTGAAAGTGGTGCTCCTGGCAATCCGGGAGCAGATGGAGCTCCAGGTTCGGCTGGAAGTCCAGGTTTGCAAGGTCCTCCAGGACCAATGGGTGAACCGGGATCTGAAGGACGACCGGGAAAACAAGGTCAACCGGGTATAGGAGGACGTCCTGGCGATAGGGGAACTCCCGGCCACCCGGGAGCATCGGGACCTGCTGGGCCTCCAGGATCACAGGTGATTATGTTTGATGTTATGTGAAACGCTTAACGCTAAGGTCAATTTTCAACGTAAGCCAATAAAATAATTGACATTAATATTTTACTTACTTCATATTACTTTCATTATATTATTTTCAATATCTCTCTAGGGCCCATCGGGTCCACCAGGACAATCTGGGCCAGCGGGTGAACGAGGACTGAGAGGCGAAACTGGTCCTTCGGGTGTCGATGGACCCCAAGGACCTTCAGGGAAGCAAGGACCACCTGGCTTGGAAGGAGCGAAGGGCGAGCGAGGAGAAGCCGGATCCAATGGTGCCAAGGGTCACGCAGGAATGCCAGGGTTAATGGGTATGACTGGAGCATCCGGAAGGGCAGGAGAAAGAGGTCTGCCAGGACCTATGGGACCCCCTGGAAAGGACGGCGATGTAGGTTCAAGAGGTAAATTTTAGATATTCCGAAAACACGAATTTATTTTATTATATTGAGTTACATTATAGCGTTCTCTGATCACTAATAAATTATTTTAACCAATTCAATCAATTAGGTCCAGCTGGTCGCGATGGAAATTCGGGTCCACAAGGCCCCGCTGGGCCCCCAGGTGGTCGCGGGCCGTCGGGTGACACGGGCCGTCATGGACCTCCTGGACCGGCGGGTCCTCCAGGACCCCCAGGCCCACCTGGAGAGGGTCTGGCTTACGACGCAGCTGCCATTGCTGCTATGTTGCAACAAGGTGCGTACCTACCTACTTGAACTATAAATTCAAAGAATACTATTGGTATTACTTAGAGATATAAAAATATCGTTTAAATAACTTATTTATTACATTGGTATTTTATAACTTTTTGTATTTTATTTTTTATTTCATAAATAAGCATATAATAATGTATGTCTCTTGGTATGAAAGATATGACGTTATTCCAGGTTCAGTAAAAGGTCCCGACCCTCTGGGCGACGACCCCAACTCGATGCCAGCTCGGTTCTTCAAGGAGGACATGACGCCAGCGGAGCGCAAGGAGGTCGTGATGAAGGCGTATGAACGGCTCAAGGTGTCGCTCGATACATTCCTCAAACCGGACGGATCCAAGGATGCCCCGGCGAAGACTTGCGGGGATCTCAAGTATCATCATCCCACATTCGACAGTGGTACGTTTAAACATTTAGCAACTAAACTATAGCCTCTATAACGTAGATGAAACCAATAAGAGAAGGAAGAGAAGGTTTTCTCTTACATTTGTTCAGCTTGCAGTTAATTGAGAAACGGAAAGTTGATTTGGTCGAGTCAAACTTTTCTCTTACCTAGATATTCGACTTTCGTAGCTATTTTCGCTGTGAGTAGACGCCTCCATGCTCCCCTCACAGTGGTAGCAAATATACTTCTGGTTAGCGTCATAACAGGACACTGTAACCTGAACTAACACATGCACAACTTGGGCATCTCAGACAGTCCCCTGTGCAGGGGCTGTCTTCAGGAGAGCGAGACAGTGGAGCACATGCTGCTGCACGGTCCCGTACTCCGGGAATTCATATCCGAAACAGGGTTACCAATAGATACGAGCAACTGCAACAGTGCCGTCGTCGGCCAGAAGCGCTACTCACGATTTCAGGGAAAAAAGGTTTCGGACCGCAAAGATTTATTGTTCATCTTGCCCAGGTCAATACTGGATTGACCCGAACGGGGGTAATATGAACGATGCGATCCTGGTGTATTGCGACCTGGACACGGGCTCCAGCTGCATCTTCCCCAAGCCCATGGAGTCGCAGGACATCACGTACATGGGCAAGGATCACGAGGTGTGGCTCAGCGAAATGGAGGAGGGATTCACTGTAAGTATATATTAGGTACCTCCAGAATTACATTAAAGTAGGGTGGTATGTATGTAAACACTAATAACGTAGGGTGGTTATGACGTATTAGATAGAATAATAACAGTCACTTCCCTATCCCCATCATATTTAATTTAACGAAAAACAGACTACAAAAAAATTTATAGTGGTCATTTTGCGCTTTTTAGAAAGTAGGCCTTCTAAATTTCGTTTCGGCGGTTTAGGGCCACAAATAAAAATTACCACTTCTTATAATAGCCATTGCTCATAATGCCCATAACGCGAAAAGTCTACGACACAAAATGTCTGCTACATAAAATGTCTACTTGTTATAAGACACATCTTTTGCATTACCCATTTTGTAAATCCACCATTTCTGGAAATGACTACTTTCTGAAACGTCTCCTTGTTGAATCGGATGTTTTAATAATGCCTGTAATAATAATGTGCCTGATGTAATAATATTGTTGCCTTTTTAATAATAGACATTTCTGTAAATGGACAATTAAAGCTGTGATCATTTTATAAAGTGGTCTTTTCCAGAAATGGTTGTTTTACATAGTGGGCAAGAAGAAGTAGGTATTACTTGTAGTGGGTATTTTACTATGTTGGCATTATAACCAATGGTAATTATAAAAGTGGTAATTTTTATTTGTGGCCCTAAACCACCGAAATGCTAAATTTGTTAGAAGTATTTCCCCAAACGTATTTTTTCTTTGAAGCACATTTTCTTTTCGCATTTTTCCGCTGTAAGTCGATTATTTTCATGTTTTTCCAAACGATATTTTTTGGCAGAAAATTTTCTGTTGCTTTCCAGTCGCATTTTTCTGCTAGTGCCCACAGAACTACTGGAAATAGACGTTTTTTTGCATTAGATAAGTGAATAATTAAAATTTGCTCGTCCTAGGATGTTTTTCACTGTGGTCAATTTGGTTACTTCGACATTTTACCATGTAGACCACATCAAGATCCTAAAGAATCTTGCCACTTTTTAATCGCTAGGAGTTCAAAGCCTGTTCTCTTACGACAGATCACGTACAAAGCGGACCACTCGCAGCTCACCTTCCTGCAGCTGATGTCGACCACGGCGGTGCAGAACGTGACGTTCCACTGCCGGAACACCGTGGGATACTTCGACCCGAAGACCAACAACTACCGGCGCGGCCTCAAGCTGCTGGCGTACAACGACGCGGAGATACTGCCCAGAGCCAACAACAGGCTCAGGTACAGGACCCTGCTGGATGAGTGTCAGGTAAGTCATAATCCATTTTTTCCTGTTTACTGGTGTACAAAGAAAGGTCTATGGATATGAGATTTAAACATTTAAAATGATTCGACGATTCCACCTATTTGCGCATACTGAGAATCGAATTTAGCTACTCTCTATAGCGGGTCCCCTCCAAAAAGATCCTAGCTTCATGCTGAATACAGATGCTGATAATTTTACGATTGCTGCCAGCAGGTCGATTCTCTAAGCGCTCAACTTAGACTTCATCGTTGCCGTGAGACATCAACTCTCATTGATAAATCTCAATTTGTCATTGAGAATTGACGTCTCACGGATAGTATATCAACAGCTCATCAACAGGTATCAACATGGAAGTAATAAGTAATCAACGATGAAGTCACAGATTAGTGATATACCTATTGTCTTACGTGCTGTCACTCATGCATGATTGTTTAGTTGTAGTGATTGACGTGAATGACATGCAATCTACGTGCTGGCCGTTGCTTCACTGTACTGTGATTGATAGAAAGCATGAGGGTCCATCGTGCAGCATGATAATTCACGTAAACGTAATGCATGTCATGCCGCATGATCGTTTAGGGACCGCTCTAGAGAATCACACTGCAGAAGTCTTACCAGACGAATTTCCTTCCCTATTCTGTTCCGTGTTCCCAAATAAACTTACCCATAGTAATACTTTTTTTTAATGGAAACAGTACAAGAAACAGGAGTGGGCGAAGACTGTAATCCAATACGAGACCGACAAGCCGGGCCGGCTGCCGCTGCTGGACGTGGGCGTGCGAGACGTCGGCAGACCCCACCAGGCGTTCAGGATCCAGCTCGGCCTGGCGTGCTTCAGCTAACGAGATGCACACGTTTTAACAATACTACAACTGTCAGCAGTATACATATGAGGAAAACAAGCGGTACCTAGATGGGTGTCTTTCAATAACTATAATACGAACTTAAGAAATAGATCCGATTTATTATCTATGTATATGGATACAAACCAGAGAGAGAAGACACGAAAAAACAGGTGGCGCGCGAGCAAGACGAAGTGGAAAGTGGATAATGAGGTCCTTTGCTAGAGGATGGTAAAGTAACCAATCTGCCGTTTGTTTCCTATAGGTATATATGACAGTAAATCGGTTTAAACATTCGGGAGCCGTGTTCTGGTTGGCCAATTCAATGATGAATCGAATGAATTTTTGGAGACACAGATAGTTAAAAATTTTCTATGAAAACATGCGTGCGTAAATCATGGAAAGCCAAAATGACCGCGCAGTAAGGGGCCGTCCATTAATCACGTGATCTTTTTTAAAGCATTTTAAACCCCCCCCCCCTTCCCCTCCCCCTTGGTGATACATGGTGAGGTTTAAGACTACCTTCCCACACCCCACCCAACATCACGTGTATTTTTAATATCTACAAAAAATCTAAAATTTTTTAGAATATTTTAGAATATTATCCTAAATGTCACACTACACGCCGCTTTTCGATTAAAGAATCGCGCGTTTAAAAAAAAAAAGAAAATAATAAATACACGTAATATCTTACTACACCCCCCCTCCCCCCTTGTGACATTTCGTGATTTTTGTCAACCCCCCCCCCCCTTTTAAAGCCTCACGTGATTAATGGACGGCCCCTAAGTCGCTGCAAAAGAACATTGCCTGTTGAACATAAATTGGGCCAATGTTTTTTTGTATAACTTACCAAAAATGCATTTACATTAAAAGTATATTATGTAGGTAGTAGAAATTACAATAATGTAAGAACCTACCTATTATCTACATCCAAACGCTATAACTCGTACAAACAATAATAGTGATTTGTGAGAAATTAGTCAGTATTAAAAGCATGCACGAATGAAAAGCGACCAATAAATAGTTCTTCATTTCTTTTTAGGTTTTACCTAATATCAATCGCCTATACGGTTTTGTAACTTTCCTAAAGTATGAAAAGTAATATAATGCTTACACCTAAGTAATTAACTTGAATTGGGTCAGTATTATGTAGTAATTAAGGTTAAAGTAATTAAGGTAAAAATAATAGACTCAATTATTTACTTACAATTAAAATAAAACGATAGATATAGGTATTGTTTCTTACATCATAATCAAAATTATGTAAAGAAATATGTTTAATTACTTTGTAAATATAACATTAATACTTTTTTTATAAGATACTTATATAATGTAAGTTTAATCTAAGTCGTCACAACATTTTGTACTTAACTTTTAAGTTAAATTTAGTTAAGTATAATTTACAAAGGTCTCTAAGGCTGTGTATTATTGTATACATGTACATAATGTAAATATATCCTTATTTATAATAACTTAGCCAAATGTCTTGTGATTCTTATTTTTAAAATTAATTATAATTACTTAATTAATTTAAATAATTTTAATTTAGTTTTGTAAGTTGAAATATATGTTTATCTAATTATATTACCGAAAAATATTACTTAGTCTTCCTGTATTTTTAGACGTATCTTTATTAGATACGTTAATTAATCTGATTCAATGTAAAGATATTGTTAAAAATACTAGGTAGTTACTTAAAATTATAATGTTTTACAAATTAAAAGAAAAAAAATAAGTTCATAAAAACCTGTTGAAATTTTTACCACCTAAATTGCTACAAATAATAGATATTAATTTCCTTACTTCATCGAGTACCTACCTAATAATAGTACATTATGATATAAGTGCGGTAAGTTGAAAATTACAGCCAAGGCGATATTGCTAGCCCGAGCCGTAGGCGAGGGCCATAAGAAAGCAGAGGCTGTAATTTTCAAAGCGCACGTATGTCATACGACGTTTTATAACATATTTGCGAGGAAATAAATAAAACTCGGAAAACGAATAAATGTTTAATTACTTGTTAAAGCAGTTATAATCACTACTTGACGACATTTTCAAATAAAAACAATACAGCGAAAAGAAAAAGCGCATGAAATTACATTGATTGCAGGCTTGTATAGCACTTTTCTCAAATAATGCGCGGAAATTGTTTAATAAAAAATTATATATACAGGGTGTTCTTTTTATATTATATTCAGATAGATCTCGTCGAGCCCTTACATTTGAGTACCATGAACAAGGATCTAGCACCAGCCGTTCCGGAGATATGGCCAAAAGAGTGTTTTTTTTTCATTTGGCCATATCTCCGGAACGGCTAGTGCTAGACCGCTCGTGTTTGTACTCAGACGGTTCACAATTTTAATAAAACTTTTGATATTTTTTGGATTTCTGCGCATTATATGAGAAAAGCACTATACAAGCCCTGGCTTCAACCAGGCATTGATGGACTTACGTATGTGTGCCTCGGCTTCGCCTCGGCCCACATTCACACGCTTGTCCATCAATGCCTCTGTTGCGGGCCGCGGCAGTAATATACTATTGCTAATCGTTCGTTTTTAGACGGAGCATCTTGATTAACTGTGCGTTTTACTTTACATTACCGTACACGTGCGTTTTACTTTACATTACCGCACAAGTGCGTAATGAGATACAAAACGATATTGAAATTGGTAAAATAAGTGACCCTTTACGAGCAAATATGTTATAAAAAATATTACCAATACGGACGCAAGAAATAACATGAAATTGAAAGTTTTTTGAATTAAATGAGAATATGTCTGTTGTATATTTCTGTCTTTATGCAATGGGTGTGAAAGTGACCCATTTATTTAAAACTTTATTGCACACAACAGAGTACAAAAAGAGTAGGTACATATATACCTAAAGTGTATCAGTTGACCGTTAATGCGTATTTAAATAAATAAAATGTTGACTATAATCAGCCTCAAAAATCGCGAAGATTATTACAAAAGTTAATTAGAGCGTCTGGGGAGTGGGGAAGACGCGGCCTGCCCCAACAGTGGGTATAGGTATATTAACAGCCGATTAGATTTTGGTATTCTTGAGGTGTTTTGTAGGATATTTATTTTATTTATCTTCCTTTGGAAGACCAGCAGCTATAAAAACGTAAAACAATCATTCCTGATGTTAGATAAGTACATGGATAGGAGGCCAATTTCTACGTCTCCACCGAAAGCACCAGTTTTTTTAAACAAAAAAATACAAGTAAGAGCACTTACAGATCATATACGCATATACTCTTTATTATTAGTATAGATATTGCCCTAGTAGCTAAAATAAAGATAGTAATAATAATTAACCGCCAACATATAACCTGGACTACATATTCGCTAAAATAACATAACACGGAAACCTATGATAAATCAAACCTGATTCGTAGCACGTCAGTGGTAACACTTTGACCTTGAGCTGGCCTAGCCTATTGGAGTGTTTCAATACTAGGAGAGACCAGTTTATACTGGTTTTGTTTCCACTGACGTGCGGTCGACCGTACAATAATAGTTTAGGTTTCTTGCCCCCACAAATTATGCAAACTCACACAGCAAACTGCAAGGAAGCGGTTTCATTATAAATAATATCTTTATTTGTTTCTTCACAAATACAAACTTAAAATAAAGTACAAACAATATGTTTTAGTAAGTGGTCATCTTTTGTGAAGACTGATGCCTGAACTAGACATAGTAGTCTGTTATCCAGGTCACCAGGTCTCCACCCACGGAAAAGGCGATACATTGCATACTATACATATTTTTAGTAATCTTAATCTAATATAGGTAGGTTATAAATATTTATATAATAATAATATATAAACTGTAATAATAATATATATAATAATATATAAATACATAAACTGAGCCAAGCATGTCATCAATTGAAATGCACTTAAAGGAAAAGTTGAAACGAGCATTCGATTAAAATGACGATAAAAGAGAAATTATACTTTCTATGCGTTTTATAATCACTATATTCGGTTTACAGGACCTTATAAAAACAACAAATTAGTATTCTATTAGGTCTGTAATTTAAATACCACGAAGGAACTACCTACTAAGAATTATGTTAATTGTCAAATTGTAAGCCTTCCGAGATATACAGGTGACTTCAAATTGTAATACAAAATCAATGTATAACACACATCTTCCCTAAACGAAGCCCCTCCACTAAGTCACTTGCTTTTAAAATGACCAAAAGTATCTTTTTAATGTTTGAAATTATCCAATTTTTCAAGCATAGTTATGTCTCTTATAATGATATCGATAATTAATAACACTGATAATTAATAAAACGAGTGACAGATGTGACAGTTAGATATTGAATGTGGGGAAACCACACTTCAGGACTTTAATTATTTGTTTTATTAGAAAATAAACGATTATTGAAGCCAGCTAATTTTAACAACTGAGTTATCGTAAAAATACATACTATAATTTTGTCAATAACCGAGACACAATCAAGTGTTTAGTATTACCAATTTGAACTCACCCTGTATAATACAAAGCACGACATGGATCGACAACAGTTTAACGCCTGTCAAAAAATGTTTTACTTAGTAGTCGTAGAATTTCGTTGCGGACTGTTTTTAAGATCGGAGCAGCGGGTGGGTGTCACTTCGCTTTTAGCAGGAGCTCCGCTTGGTGCAGGAGACGAAGGGCGGCACGGCGCAGGCGCAGGCCGTGCACGCCTCCCCCTCCCCCGGCGACACCTCGTCCCCCACCGCCAGCGTGGCGTTCCCGAACACGCACCGCGCGCTCACGCTGCGCACGTTCGTGCCACGGATCACTTTTGAAGTGGGTGACGCTGCAATTAATTCAATAATTAACATCGATATATGGAATAATTAGCGGTAGATCGGTGGCGTTACATTATACCAAGCAATGGACCTGATTTATTAACTAATACCAACAGAGAGAGATAGAATGACGCAAAAAGGTGGCGCGCGAGCAAGACGAAGTAAGTAAAAGACAAAGTGGTTTAATTTATAAGATAGTAATCTTGTTTTACCATAATCGATGTTATCAAATCAACAGCCTATTAACATGTCCCCAACTGCTGGGGCTCAGGCCTACCCTCTCTACGAGGGCGTTATTATTATCGATGTTAACCAATATAATATCCCCATTCAACAGATAATTGAGTTTCCCCGTCAATGGGGATGCAGTTTTGTTCACAAATACCCATCGGGCAAACAACTAAAAGCCACTAAGTAATCCCCATTAACTTACCCCATTATTTAACCAAGATTTTCCTGAGGTACCTACTTAATAATTAATTTTAGTTGCTAATTTTTGCTATAGATAGCCTTGTATTGATCTATAATCTCTCTTTAGGTCTGTATTTGTATTGAGTGTGTTCAGTGTGTCTTAGAGGGCCCAGCCTGGCGTCTAGTACGCAATGCTACTTAACTCCTAAATGCGGCGGCGTCAACTAACAACGTATTTAGCTTGCCAGATCATTTCGGTGTGTAAGCTCTGGACCTCCTCCATTCCTACTCCGAACAGTCACCACCAGAGCTCACCCAAATCCTACCCTGACGGAGACCCAAGGGCTCAATGTGACCTCGACTGCATGAAAAATACACCCGGACCCATATTTTTTTTACCTATATAGGTATCACCGATATATCATATCGACTGGCCTGTTGGCGTAGTGGTAGTAACGATCATAACTGTTGGTTTTCGGATTCTGGGTGTTTGTATGTATTTAAGTATTTATTTAAAAGTATTTAAGTATGTTTATCAGTTGTTGAGTACCCATTTACAAGCTTCGGCTTAGTTGGGACTAAACAGCCGTGTGTTAATTTGTCCAAAAATATTAAAACATTATTATCACCAATATAATGGAATGGACTCACGGCAGATAAAGTATAACGGGCAAGTTCGGGCAAGGCGGTTCTCGGAGAACACGGGCGCACATTTGTCCTTAATGTGGTCCTGGTTGCGGACCTCGAAGCCGCAGTTGTCGTCGCGGCAGTACGCGGCGTCGTCCACCGACCCGTTGAACTGGGCGGCGCACACGCACCACTTGCGGGTGTTCTTAGGCAGGAAATACTCCCCTTCCCTGTAAGTCCTTCCGTCCACTTCGCACGTTGCCAGCTTGGCGATCTCGTCTTTTCCTGCATTATTAAAATCATTTTTAATTATACTAGCTGTTTCACGCGGCCTAGTCTGCGTTTTATAAGTTACTTTTTTTGATCGGCTCCTAAGTATCGTAGCGTTATCGAAGAGAAGAGAAGAGAAGAGAAGAGAAGAGAAGAGAAGAGAAGAGAAGAGAAGAGAAGAGAAGAGAAGAGAAGAGAAGAGAAGAGAAGAGAAGAGAAGAGAAGAGAAGAGAAGAGAAGAGAAGAGAAGAGAAGAGAAGAGAAGAGAAGAGAAGAGAAGAGAAGAGAAGAGAAGAGAAGAGAAGAGAAGAGAAGAGAAGAGAAGAGAAGAGAAGAGAAGAGAAGAGAAGAGAAGAGAAGAGAAGAGAAGAGAAGAGAAGAGAAGAGAAGAGAAGAGAAGAGAAGAGTAAGAACGTATCCATGCACACAGTCACGCACACACGTACCACAAACATAGTCGACGACGCAGCACGAGTCCAGCTCGTTGGTGTTGACGCACTGCTCCTCGTAGCCCCGAAAGCAGTCGACGTCGGCGCACGCCAAGCGGGGCCTCCCGCCGCCAGACGTGAGGCAGACGCAAGACGTCGTGCACGGGTCGTTGACCGCGGCCCGCGGTATCCTCGCCCCGTGGCCGTATGCCACGCCTCTGACAATACACAATATGCACGTTTAGTCACCAGTAGGTGCGTAATAGTACATTATGATATAAGTGCGGTAATTTTCAAAGCGCATGGTTGTCATACGACGTTTTATAACATATTTGCGAGGAAATAAATAAAACTCGGAAAACGAATAAATGTTTAATTACTTGTTAAAGCAGTTATAAAAATTTGAACAATTTCTAAAATTGATTGTTACGTTGCCAGTTGGCATTTTTAATGTTGTCAAGTTAATTAAGTTAATCGTTCGTTTTTAGACGGAGCATCTTGATAAACTGTGCTTTTTACTTTACAATAACGCACAAGTGCGTAATGAGATACAATACGATATTGAAATTGGTGAAATAAGTGACCCTTTACGAGCAAATATGTTATAAAAACTATATTAATATCATCTATACCTCATCTTTTGTAATTAGTCGGAAAAGACAGCACTATTACGTATTTACGTAGTCGTTAGCGAATATCGACGCTGTTACATGTAACTGACCACGAATTGATCACGTGATCTGTTCGGATTGGTCTTAAAGATTACTTTTTGCTTGTAAGTGCAAGAGACAGTACCTATGCTATAAAATGAATATAACTCAGACGAAAAAATGAATTAATATTGAAATAGTTTGAAAAGGTCCCGCTTAAAGAATTTGAAAACTTAAGACCTTTCATTAATGTGTTGTAGGTACATGCACAGACCTAAAAATTTTTCGCTGTACATCCTTAATCTATGGGTATATGTCTTAAATAAAAAAAAAGGTAGGTACAATTTGCAGATATTAATTACTTACAATGAGGCGGTTTTACAATTATTATTATTACAATTAATTCATAAGTGAGTAATTTTTTACGCGAACTCGTCTTCTACAGATAAACCTTTGAAGGTTTTCGCTAGAGGACTGATATGTACAACTTATGTATTATGTAGGTATGGTAATGATCAATAAAAAATAATCTTCCAACAAATCGGACTCAAATATCGCCGTTATATTTTCGTATATGGTTATAAAAATCGAAGAACGTAACTACATTACATTCTATTGCTTTATCAAGACTAGTTTTCAAACCGGGCCTATTAGATTTTTATAAATTTAGTGACCTGCCGTAAGGTCACAGCCACAGCGATCTCCTGTTTTTGTTTAGAATCTAACTAATTTAAAAGTGCCTACTGGATTGTGACAAAGTCTCGGCCATTTCTCGGAACCACAAGGTCAAGATGCAAGGTTGATGGTTAACGGATTGTAATTCTGACTACCTACATCAACATTGAAAAATTGTTAAAATTGCATAGTCTTTACCTCTGTCCCTTTTGGGTTTATTTGATCATCGAATTCCAAGACTATGTAGAAAATCATATTTGTAATTTAAATACATTTTGGCGACAACAAGCTTTCCATTAAGCCTATTGCCACCTCTTGAATTTCAGGTGGCGTCAAAGTAGGTTCATCTCATCATTGATCACAGTCACTTTCTTAACTTGAACTCATTTCGTCAAATTAAAATTCCAAAATCACTAACATGGTTGCCATGTTTCGGAGTAAAAAAGGTCGTTCCATTCATCCGTCCATCGTCGAGTGGTCTATGGTGACCGTCGTCGTCTCACCTGAGGTAGCACATGGTGGGGTCGGGATGGTCGGGGCAGGCGAAGGCGTCGGGGCAGCTGGAGGAGTTGTCGGTCGGGGGGAGCGGCGAGCAGCCCAGCTCCAAGTAGAACGCGGCCATGTCGCACTCCCCGGCCATGTCCGCCACCGCCGCGCCGACCGCTGACACACACATCTTAATATTACAACGAACCACATTCCCCGTCTCCACGAAGAGTCGTATTTATACGTATTATAATTAAACTAGCTGTTTCCTGCGGCTGCGGTTTCGCAGTCTTGTTATAATTAAGTTGTTTCTAACTTTTTTTGCTCGGCTCCTAAGGGTCGTAGCGTCATGAAGAATTGGGTTATCAAATGCAAAAGGAAATTTTCTAATCCGACTGGTAGTTTCAGAGATTAGCGCGTTCGAGCAAACAAACAAACAAACAAACAAAACTCTTCAGTTTTATTATTTTTCGACCGTAAAATCTATTATTAATAAAAAAAATACAATAGGTCAAATTTAGATAATACCTAGGTAATTACAATACAATTCAATAGCCACTCGATAGTTTACCCAAAAGGTAATAATCATACCTAACCTAACCTAACTGAAAAGAACTGAATTCAATAAAATTACTTACCGAGCATCACAATACCAATTTCAGCCTTCATGGTCGAAAAGATTGACTTATAAAAACGAATTGTTAATAAAAAATAATATACAGTAATTGAAATCGCGAGGACGTCTGGCCAGGATGGCGCTCGGATCAAGAATGACCCGCGTTGAAAAAAGGTGCTATGCGCATACGCAGATTAAGGCTTTGAATGGTTATAGGTTGTTTGACACTATACATACAATATGAAGCTATACTGCGCGCTCGACTAATTAAGTGACATTTTTCAGAGGGTCAGCCTTATCTTGAACGTTAACATAGCGACTCATAGCGTAAAATTTCTAATCATCTTAATCATCTGTCTCATTTCGTGTGCACATTGAATTAGGTAAGTTTACCTATTCAAATAAACATCAACTTCGTCTATATCTAATACTACTTAAAAAATCGTAACGGTTACAAGCCTGTTACTTAATTTTTAAGTTTGTCAATAGATGGCGCTAGGTGAATTTTACATCTCGCTATCATTTGGTTCTTCTAATATACCTATATAGGATAAGCGTGCAAATTATCCACCAGTTTTTACCTGTTTAGTAATAGTAATAGACATGAATTTTAAAAAAAAAGCTACTCTCAAATGGATGAGTAACAAAAGCATTTTAGGGGGTGCCAAAATCGTGCCAAATGTATATCAAAATTGATACTCACTCACACATTCTCATTTTAAAACTCCATAATATAAATTTGTATTAGCAATCACCTCCCGCTAATCCGCTTCATTTGTCCGCACCCCCCGGATTTTGACGCCAAATTTTTCATCGTTTCCCATACTAAATTTGCAAGATGCGATCTCCACAGGGAGCGCGCGCGCGACAAAAGAGGTTTGAAACTTCTTGTTAATAGTTAAGGATACCAAGCAGAGAGAGAGACGGAGCAGATGACCGGGCAGTAAGTCGGTGTAAAAGAACATTGCATTTTGAATGTAAATTGGGCCACTGTTAAACAATGTTTGTTCAGTATTACCAAAAATGCATTTACATTAAAAGTATATTATGTTGTAGAAATTAGAATATCGTAAGTACCTATTATCTACATCGAACCACTATAATTATTCTTTACAATAATAGTGATTTGTGAGAAATTAGTTAGGTACAATTGAAAGCATGTACGATTGAAAAGCGACCAATAAATAGTTCTTCGTTTCTTTTAGGTTTTACCTAATAGGTATCAATCGCCTATACGGTTTTGTAACTTTCCTAAAGTATGAAAGTAATATAATACTTGCATTTAAGTAATTAACTTGAATTTAGTAAGTATATAATTAAGTTAAAAATAATAGACTTATTTATTTACTTAAACAAGTAAAATAAAACGATAGATATATTGTTTCTAACGTAAAGAAATATGTTTAATTACTTTGTAAATATAACATTAATACTTTTTTTTATAAGATACTTATTTCTTGTAAGTTTATTCTAAGTCATCACAACATTTTGTACTTAACTTATAAGTTTAACTTTAGTTACGTATAATTTACAAAGATCTCTAAGGCTGTGTATAAATGTACATAATGTAAATATATCCATAATTATAATAACTTAGTCAAATGTCATGTGATTCATATTTTTAAAATAGTATTTTAATTTAATTTTGTAAGTTGAAATACTTATATTTTGTAATTATGTTTAAGTAACTAATTAAATTACCCAAAAATATATAGGACTAATAGTACTTAGTCCTATATTCTTAGACGTATCTTTATTAGAATACGTAATTAAACTTATTTAATATAAAGATAGGAGAGCGTCAGTGGCCTCGGGGATAAGACGCGACCTATGATATCGAAAGGTCCGAGGTTCGATCCCCGGTTGGGCCATGTACCAATGGGTTTTTTCTTGAAACTTAAGTACATGTACTGACTGCTCTCAAACGGTGAAGGAAAACATCGTGAGGAAACCTGCATACGCCGAAGAAGAAATTCTTAGGCGCATGTGAAGTCCACCAACCCGCATTGGGCTAGCGTGGTGGACTATAGCCCGCACGCCCTCGTTGAGAGGGTAGGCCTGAGCCCCAGCAGTGGGGAGATTAATAGGCTGTTGATGAATATATAGATATTGATAAAAAATACTTGGTAAGTAGTTACTTAAAATTATAATGTTTTACAAATTAAAAGAACCGAATAAGTTTATAAACCTGTTAAATTTTTTACTACCTATCTAAAATCGTGAATTTCCGTATTTCATCGAGTACCTAACAATAAAAAGTTGCCAATAATAATACGGACGCAAATTAGCCGTTAGTCCCAAATTAAACCGAAGCTTGTCCTATGGGCACTCAACAACTGATAACATACGTATATATACATAAATATTTAATTAAATACTTAAATACATACGAACACCCAGAACCCGAAAACCAACAGACATGCTCATCACACAAATGTTGGTCCCGGGTGGGAATCGAACCCACGACTTTCGGCGTAGAATCTATAAATGTATCAGTTGACCGTTATGGCGTATTTAAATTAAATAAAATTTTGACTATAATCAGCCTCAAAAATCGCGAAGCAAAATAATATTACAAAAGTTAATTAGAGCGTCTGTGGCGAGTGGGGGAAACGCGGCCTGCCCAGCAGTGGGGATATAATAACAGGCGGTTGATTTGATTTGGTATTCTTGAGGTGTTTCGTACATACTGCGATCATTAGTTTCGTAGGATATTTATTTTATTTATTATGTTTTGGAAGACTGGAGACCAGCAGCTATAAAAATGATTTAATAATCATAACTGAAGTAGATAAGTACATGGATAGATGGCCAAAACTACGTCTCCACCGATAGCATCAGTTTTAAACAAAAAATTACAGATAGCACTTACAGATCAGATACGCATAATACAAAGCACGACAGACAAGAAAGAATCGACAGTAGTTTAACGCCTGTCAAAGAATGTTTTACTTAGTAGTCGTAGACTTTCATTGCTGACTGTTTTAAACGTGAGCTGTCAGAGCTGGTATCACTTCGCTTCAAGCGCAGGAGTTCCGCTTGGTGCAGGAGACGAAGGGCGGCACGGCGCAGGCGCAGGCCGTGCACGACTCCCCCTCCCCCGGCGACACCTCGTCCCCCACCGCCAGCGTGGCGTTCCCGAACACGCACCGCGCGCTCACGCTGCGCACGTTCGTGCCACGGATCACTTTCGAAGTGGCTGACGCTGCAATTAATTCAATAATTAATATCATCATCAACAGCCTATTAACATGTCCCCACTGCTGGGGCTCAGGCCTACCCTCTCAACGAGGGTGTTCGGGATATAGTCCACCACGCTAGCCCAGTGCGGGTTGGTGCACTGCACATGCGTCTAAGAATTTCTTCTTCAGCGTATGCAGGTTTCCTCACGATGTTTTCCTTCACCGTTTGGGAGCAGTCAGTAAATGTACTTAAGTTTCCAGAAAAAACCCATTGGCTCAATGTGACAATATAATGGACTCACGGCAGGTAAAGGCGATGGGGCAACTCCGGCGGTTCTCGAAAAACACGGGCGCGCAGTTGTCCTTAATCTTGTCCTGGTAGTGGACCTCGAGGCCGCAGTTGACGTCGCGGCAGTACGCCGCGTTGTCCACCGAGCCGTTGAACTGGGCGGCGCACACGCACCGCTTGCGGGTGTTCTTAGGCTCGAAAGACTCCCCCTCCCTGTAAGTCTTCCCGTCTACTTCGCACGTTGTCAGCTTGGCGATCTCGTCTTTTCCTGCATTATTAAAAGTTTTTAATTTTTAAAGAATTTCACTCCGTTTGCTTTAGAATTATTTCGTAAAGACGGACCTATGCTTTATTAAGTCGTCATCATAGAGTTGTTATATCAGATTTAAAGTTATAATTGGTTGGCCCAACATGGAACATGTAACTGACTACCAAATAGGAAGGATACAATGGATAATTTGCGAGGCACTTCCTCTATGGGTTAGCATGACTTACGTATTGATATAAATGTGCCTCTGAAAGGTAGTCTAATTACCTTTGTGCAAATTATGTTTAAGAGCTTGTTTGTTAGTCTAAGGTTATGAGAAATTAAAACTTTTCACCGGTTTTTAACAAGACAATGACGCCACTGGTAGGAACAATCACTACAATAATGAGCCTTATAAAATGAAATGGAATACATTTATTTGCAGAGAATAGGGTTCGAACAGGTGGTGGTGATCATAATATTATAGCTCCGCTCTATTCAGCTAGCTTACTTATAGCAACAAGCAAGAGAAGAGAAGAGTCACGCTCATACTTACCACAAACATTGCCGACGCTGCAGCACGAGTCCAGCTCGTAGGTGCTGACGCATTGTTGCTGCATGTCCGAATCGAAGGTCTGCACGCAGTCGACGGCGGCGCACTCGAAGCGGGGCTCCCCGCCGCCGCCGGACGAGCGGCAGCCGCACGCCTGCGAGCACGGGTTGTTGATCGCGGCCTGCGGTATCGTCGCCCCGTCGCCGTACGACACGCCTCTGACAATACACACAACACACAGCATGTTTAGTCACAAACTATATCATCTATACCTTGTCTTTTGTAATTAGTCGAAAAGAAACAGCACTATTACATATTAACGTAGTCGTTAGCGAATATTGACGCTGTTACATGTACTGACTACGAACTTATTACGTTATCTGTTCGGATTGGGAATAACCCCTGCAGAAAAGGGGCAGAGCGGGCTCTGATCGGACCAGAACCTTTGGTGGGTGGGACTCTCCGTACCATTAAAATGGTTTTAAAAGCAAATGCCGAGGAACAACACCCGGCGGTATTTCTATATTAGGGCATTTCGGGAGCTAAGAAACGCTTAAAAGAGTTCATTGGCGCAACTGTCTCAGGCTCTACTATTAAGATCTTTAGATATGACCAAAGAACCGTCAGTCTTATCGTAGAGCGTTCACCAAACACTTCGGAGTGAGGCACCTCCTAAGATGGGGACTATCGGAGACCGTCGTCTGTAGAGCCTATGGAGAGGACAGAGAGACCAGGAAACACCTGCTATGCGAAGCAATGCACTAGCAAGTGTCCTGGGTACAACCTCTCCTGAACCCGAGGACTACAGGCTCCTACCCCTTAGCTGCATAATAGCTTTTGCGCAGCGAACACTTGGGAAGGAGAGCAACAGGTAAACGTTGCAATTGCAACCTCTCAAGTACAAGCATGTTATCATCAACAGCCTATTAATGTCCCCACTGCTGGGGCTCAGGCCTACCCTCTTAACGAGGGCGTTCGGGCTATAGTCCACCACGCTAGCCCAGTGCGGGTTGGTGGACTTCATATGCGCCTAAGAATTTCTTATTCGGCGTATGCAGGTTTCCTCACAATGTTTTCCTTCACCGTTTGAGAGCAGTCAGTAAATGTACTTAAGTTTCGAGAAAAAACCCATTGGTACATGGCTCAGCTGGGGATCGAACTCCGGACCTTTCGATATGATAGGCCGCGTCTTATCCCCTACGCCACTGACGCTCTGTTATGCATAATACAAAATGTATTACATCACCACATTTACATACAAAGTTCAAATAAACTCAACCTCTTAACTTAACCTACATCAAGTAAGTACTTCTGTTAACTCACATCTATTCTTACAAAATGAATTTGCATAAGTTTTAAGTAAAGGAATGAAAACTCTCGTCCGTCTAAAAATTTATTTTTGCTTGTAAGTACAAATCCGAGAAACATCTCGCACTAAAGCAAAAATATGTCAACATTTGAATAACGCGTTATCGAAAAAATTAATGAATATTGAAATAGTTTGAAAAGGTATGTTTATTGCCTCGAGAATTTGAAAACCTTTCATTCCTGTGTTGTAGGTAAGTACATGTATATGACTTATTAAATGTATATGACTTATTAAATTAAAAAACAGGTACAACTTGCAGATATTACTTACAATGAGGCGGTTTTACAATTTAAGTAGATATTTAATCTTCACAAATCGGCCTCAAAGGTCGCCGTTACATTTCCATATAGTGACCTCCCGTAAGGCCACAGCCACAGCATTCTCTAGTTTTTGTTTAGAAGCTACCTAGTTTAAAAGTGCCTACTGGGTTGTGACAAAATCTCGAACATTTCTCGGAAACCACGAGGTCAAGACGTAAGGTTGCAGGATAACCGATTGTAATTCAGAGTACATCAATATTGATAAGTTGCATAAGTATTTCATGGTCTTTACCTGTTTCCCTTTTTGGATTTATTTTACCATCGAATTCAAAGACATACGTTGATGGACAACGCCTGGTTGTGGCCAAGGCTTGTATAGTACTTTTCTCAAATAAATAAATGCGCGGAAATTCTAACTAAGTATAGTATACCTATGTAGAAAATTATATTTGATACAATATACATACATTCTGGCGGCAACAAGTTTTCCATGACGCCCATTGCCACCTCTTGAATTTCAGGTGGCGTCAAAGTAGGTTCATCTCATCTTTGATCACACTCAATTTCTTAGCTTGAACTAATTTCGTCAAATTAAAATTCCAAAATCCCTAACGTGGTGTAAAAAGAAAGATCGTTCCATTCATTCGTCTATCGTCGAGTGGCCTATGGTGTCCGTCGTCTCACCTGTAGTAGCACATGGCGGGGTCGGGATGCAGGTCGGGGCAGGCGAAGGCGTCGGGGCAGCTGGAGGAGTTGTCGGCCGGGGGGAGCGGCGAGCAGCCCAGCTCCAAGTAGAACCCGGCCATGTCGCACTCCCCGGCCATGTCCGTCACCGCCGCGCCGATCGCTGACACAACCATCACAATAATACAACGAACCACATTAACCGAAGAGTCGTATTATATTAGACTAGCTGTTTCCCGCGGCTTCGCAGTCGTATTATAATTAAGTTATTTCTAACTTATTTTTGGTCGGCTCCTAAGGGTCGTAGCGTGATGTAAGAATTGGGCTATCAAATGCAAAAGGAAGTTTTCATATCCGCCTGGTAGTTCCAGAGATTAGCGCGTTCAAACAAACAAACAAACAAACAAACAAACAAACAAACAAACAAACAAACAAAACAAACTCTTCAGCTTTATTAAATTAGTTTAGATTATAAACTACGACTACTTTATGAGAGATTGGTCTCCAATTGACCGTAAAATCGATTATTAAAAAAAATACAAATAAGATATTACCTAATACAATTCATTAGTCACTCAATAGTTTACCTAAAAGGTAATATCATACCTATCACAACCATGAATTTAAAAAAAAAGCTACTCCCATATGGATAAGTAACAAAATCATTTTAGGGGGTGCCAAAATCGTGCCAAATGTATATCGAAATTGATACTCACTCACACATTCTCATTTTCAAACTCCATATAAATTTGTATGAGCAACTTCCTCCCGCTAATCCGCTTCATTTGTCCGCACCCCCCACTGATTTTGACACAGAATTTTTCATCGTTTCCCATACTAAATTTGCAAGATGCGATCTCCACAGGGAGCGCGCGCGCGACAAAAGAGGTTCGAATCTCCTTGATCACAACAGACCTAACTGAAAAGAACTGAATTTAATAAAAATACTTACCGAGCACCACAATACCAATTACAGCCTTCATGGTCGAAAAGATTTACAAAAAAAACGAATTGTTAATTGACAATTAGGTACTGACAAAACTAAAACTTTTTCACGGATCGATGTTTTTGTAATAAAAAATACAGCAATTGAAATCGCGAGGACGTCTGGCCAGGATGGCGGTCGGATCAAGAATGACCCGCATTGAAAAAAGGTGCTATGCGCACACGCAGATTAAGGCTTTGAATGGCAGGTTTAACACTATAGAATATGAAGCTATACTGCGTTCGACTAAATGTGTAGCATTTGTCAGAGGGTTAGCCTTATCTTGAACGTTGACATAGCATAGAATTTCTAATCATCTCAATCATAGAGATAGGATCTCTTTGGTGGGTGCATGCTCGTTCCTGAGTTTACCTATTCATATAAGGAAACCTTTAGGTAAGTTTTTTTATTACTGTTTATTTAGGTTTAGTTTATTATTTAAAATTATGTTTAGAGGTTAAGTTATATTATATTTAGGTTATTTTAGTTTTTTTATATTAGTTTAGTTTTTATTTACCTATGATATGCCTTGTTACATTTGCCACAATAAACCAGAATATGTTTTAAATATAACGTGAATGATGAAATGAACAATGAATTCAATTATACATAAACTTTATTTACTTACTTAAAAAGTTACATGTTGTATCGAACGTAATCAAAAATAAACATATTTAATCTTCTCAAAGTCGTACATTACATATGTTTATTTTTTTATTATTGCCACGGGGGCAACAAGCAGGCGGGCCTCCTGATGTTAAGAGGTCACCGCCGCCTATAGACACCTGCAGCACCCGGGGGTGCTGGTGCGTTGCCGGCCGCGGTTGATGGGCTCTTTTGACTCTCGTCTTGAAGGACCCCATATCGACCTCGTAACTAAGGGTTTTCTCGAAACTTAAATACATACATTTTTACTTTCTTGACCATGGCACCATAGGTACCCCTTGTACCTATGGTACTATGGTAGAGGAAGTATTTTAATTGCGAGTATTTTAAGTTTTCCAAATTTCCCGAAAATGTGTTCTATATGGATAACACATACAGAAAAACCAAGTAGCCTAGTGTGCATTATACTTGTCCTATTATTTATTTATTTAGTATATACTGTTCCCATGAACAGTTAACATGTTAACTGCGTCAACCGCGATTAGTTTTAGACTATAGCTAGCTTGTGACACTGAAGATAACAGCTATCAAGGCCTCTACCACAGAGGATTATATTAGGTAGTTGCCTCTATTGATGTAACGCCAGACGAACCGTACCGGCATGTAGACACCGACATTTATATTCATCACTTTCCAAAATTAGAATTATCAGCTTATCAACCAATTTCAATAGCTAAAATCTTAAACAAAGATCTAATAGCGGTTTTTTAGTTTAAAATTTAAATTAAAGTTGTGTTGTCTGGTTAAGTTTTTTTATTTTTTTTTTTTTTTTTTTTTTTGTTTTTTTTACGGACTATTGGCCTCGACGGCCGTTACAGCTTCACCGGAGAGATGAGCGATCGCCAAGTGCGTTCAACTCAGCTGGCGAAGAGGGCGCTCAGCTCAAGGGGGGGCATCTGGTGAAGTGCAGTACTTACAAGCGTATTGATTCAAAGATCTCATATCAAGGTGGCAAGATAATACAAAATACAACCATACTACGTACACAATAATTACGTACTCACACAGACGTTCGTTTCTCTTTCTTATTAGTGAAGCCGCCACAATAGGTTTTCTCATTCGCACACTTTGTTGGTCTACGCTATTCTATGTTTATGCGTGCAGCTATATTTACTTTGTCAGTAACTATGCACAAATGAAAGATACGCAAATGAAACTGCAGAGTATATTTATTTATTAAAACAAAATATTCACAATCTGTTTAATTTTCATCGAAAAATATTCATTGGTCTGATTTGAAGCGAACTCTCTAGGTAACGGAATAATTCATTTGTTACGTTTTTGTTATTTTGTACATAAAATTCACACCTAGCCATCTACTCGTATTATTTTTTACGAGGACAGAGTTCATCAACCTTATTCTGGCAGAGCTTGGCCTTCTAGATACGGGTCCAAGATTTGAACATACCGTCGAGGCGAACGTAGTGCTTTTTGCGACTAAATGCAAGGAATTAAAAATAATTATTTACATAATAAAAAGCAATAGAATACGAAATTTTCCGCCTGTCTCTTCAATAAGGAATCTGACAGGTAGCATGAAGATACAAAGGACCTACACATTTCTTGATCGTGTTCAGAAAAGTGAAACGGTCCTAATTTTAAAATAACAACGACAACATTCGAGCAGTGTCGTGAAAAACCTATTTACACAACTTTTTATGATTCAAGCAACTAATTCAATGTTGTAGTTGTTTCTATAAAGGAAGTGGCTTAAAAAGGCAGACAATTAACCAGTTAATAATTGGCGTCTGACTCTCTGATTTCTACTGTAATGCCTTTACTTATTACACATTGTAATGCATACAAAAAAATAATTTAGATATCAAATAACATTATATAAGTTATGTTTAGAATAGGACAAGGCATTCGTATTCTGTAGAGCTCTTCTCTTCGCCCTCGAAGGGATAGTAGCAAGCCCCATGACTGGGGTGGATCTGGAAAATAAAAACAATGATCAGGAACCCAAACAATAAAGTTCATCATCATCATATCAGCCTGTAGACGTCCACTGCTGGACAAAGGTCTCCCCCAAGGATCTCCACGACGACCGATCCTACGCTAACCTCATCCAGCTGGGTCCCACGACCTTCATCAGATCGTCGGTCCACCTTGTGGGAGGCCTACACTGTGTCGTCCCATACGTGGTCGCCACTCGAGAACCTTTCTGCCCCAACGGCCGTCAGGTCTACGAGCGATGTGCCCAGCCCACTGCCATTTCAGCTTCAATAAAGTAAAGCAACAATAATATTATTTAATTATAATAAACTAGCTGTTCTCCGCGGCTTCGCCCGCGTTGAGTAAGCAAGCTCTACGAATACCCCATTCAAATCCAATTCAGTGTGGCATTTAGTAAATTTATTTCAAAGTTGTGTGCCACAATGAAACCAATTTATATTCATTACGGGCATTTCGTCCTGCATTGAGGTGAAAACTTGCCGCAGTTTTCCCAATCACCACCATTATCGAACGTAACTAGTGTACGTAATTGTTGGACATAGGCCTCTCCAACGCGCGCCCCAGAACCCGATCTTCGGTTCTCCGCATCCTATCACCGCCTTACGCAGATCGTCTCTCCATCTGTCCGGGTCATCCCACACTACCCTTGCCCACGCGTCGTCTCCACTCGAGAACTCGTCTACCCCAGCAGTTATCGGTTCTTTGACAGATTTTTTGAGCTATTTCGAAGACTTTAGTTCTCTGGCGGATCACCTCGTTTCGAATCGTACCATTTCCCTACCATAATCTTCTGCATCAACGTTATTTAGGTCTACTCAGGAGATGGTCCTACCTCCTAACTGGGTAGCTTACCTTGCCAGGCGTAGTGCAGGCGTCGTGTGTGACCCTGCCGAAGTACAGCTTCTCGCCGTCGGCGGTGACCCCCGCCTCCACCGCGCCGGGGGGCACCTCCCCGTTGGTGGAGAACTGCCACGAGAACATCGAGGGGACCAGCACCTGCAAAATGGCATTGGTTGGGGTCACTTTAGTGTGACAAGCAGGCGTAGTAATCAATTTTTTTCAATTGCGGAATAAAACTAAATTACCGTATGAAAGCAGCTGGAATAGTAAATCGAATGTCTTTTTAAAGATTTTTTGTATAAACTTGGTATAGATGTTTAAAAATTATCTCTTAAAAATAGTACCTAGTTAAATCTCAAAGGTCTCAAAGCACTCAGGAGGGATTTTACGGGGAGAGATTGCCCATTTTGCAAAAAAAGGGTTTCATCTGTACTTTGGTTCCAAGTTAGGCAATTTGAGTTTTAGGCCAATTAAAACTTAGGCAATCTGCAATTTAGACATTGATTTTCGGTATTTTGCGTTTTAGACCAATTGCTTTTTAGACGGAATGATCATAACCGTAATAGTCGTACTTAGTAAGTAGGTAGTCATATGGCACATACGCCAATGCTTTTGTAGGTATCAGCAGCTTTTGTAGGTATTGCAGCTACACTACAAGACCATGGAATAACCTGATCTGTCATGTTTTTGGTGTTACCTCAAACTGGTCCTTTAGAATCTCCTCCCCGTTGAAGGCGATGTAGCACGCGTTCTTGGTGGGGATGACCTTGCAGGGCAGGATGTCCCCCTCGTGGTGGGCGCGGCCGGCGTAGATCTCTTCACCATCGGCATCGGTGCCCACGCGCAGCGCGCCGGGCGGGATGCTGCGCTGGCTGAGGCAAGCGGGGACCCAACGGTATGTACCTGCAATGTACCACGACAAAATAAGCACCACTATATTGCTCAAGGTCTTTGGAGTACAGTGATTTGATTCTAGCGGAAATTATACACCCATACAATAAACAAACATACACTAATACTCTTCCTTTGAAAAATAAATGTGGTAAACAAATTGCATGGATTTTTATATAATATTTATTCAGAGCTCTTGTTAAGGGTTTAGTCTCTAGACAGACAACAAATAATCATCAATTATCACAGTGCAAATCCTCTATTCTTCCCACACGTGACGATACAATAGTACATTGTTAACCTAGGTGTGAAAGTAACTTATTTAAGTCCCGAGACTGGGTTAGAGGATAGTTCGAGGGACCTCTAAATAAGTCTTGAACCCGAGGGAAACACTGTGCTTTTCATTAAGAATACACTGAAAGTAAAAACAAATACATAAAATGAGTCTTACTAAACACATAAAATGAATGAGTGTTACTACAAATCTCTGCTATACGGAAGTATAAACAAAACTTTACAACTCGAAAAAACAAATGAAGATCGGATTGCCGCTTTCCCGTCTACTTTGTTTTTTTTTCTGTGACCGGCCAGCTATTCTGCCATTATTTTTCATTTCCATCATTGAAAAAATGGTAAATATTTTGCCCAAATCTATGTTATTTTAAAGAAATAGTTGGCAGTAATAATTATAATAAAGTCATTTTAAAAAATATATTCTTTAATTATTACATAACTTTATGTTATTTCAATTTTACATAGCGCTGTAATTGAGTGGCTGTATAGAAAGTTGGAACATGGTCCAATAGAAATGTCAAAATAGTACTAGTTTTTTTTATATAATTTGACAGCTGTCAGTTGAAAGCGATTCTCCCTAGGGCTGAGATGTATTACTTTCAACCCGCTCCTCAGGCAACTTCAGACCTACTTTCAGAGTATGAGTAATGAAAAATATTATACAGTTCTATAAGTATACGTACAACATACAGATCAGCAGCATCTTTGAAACTTGTAACATATTCTTAGATCTTTGTACTTTCTATTCTTTCTACCGTTCTATTGTAGTCATATTCTAGTGGTGTACTTATAATAAGACATGAAGTCATAAACTGACTTTACAAACACATAAGCTACGGCCAAAACTCTGTATGGAGTAAAGTATTCACAAAAACTTAATACAGTAAAATACGCGATCTGATATCGAAAAGGTTTTAGGAAGGACTTTTGGAACTAGGAATGGACTTTTGGAACCATAGAGAGGATTGGCCCGACATCGGCTGACATTACACCATAAGCGAAGCTAATACGAAGAGATAACATATTTCCGGTGACTTATTTGCAGATGTGACTAAGCAAATCACCTAAAAATCGCGTAATTTTGTGTGTCAGTTGTATAAATAGTACAAAAAATTTTAGATTTCTATGTAAATAACGCTTCTACATTTTTAAAAATAGATAGTTAATCAATAATTTATACCGATAATGCCACGTGCAAAGATTAATGAGTAGAATGGATTAGATAATGGATTTCTTGAAATAGATACTTAGGTCATATTTGTCATTTTAAAAAGGTCTGAGCGAACCTATCTAGGGATATTAAAACTCTACATTAATGTATGTTATAATCTATAGCTGGAAATTTGAAACTCCACCTGGAGGGAAAGTATATTCTAAAGGTAGCATTACTCAGAGCAAATATTATTTTATTCTAAAAAAATATTTTACTGCATTATATCAAATATTTGAAAAGTATATTTTTTAAGTGAACTTTTCATCTTGTTAGAGGATGTGAAACGATGAAACATCCAAAAGATATTAAAAATAATCACTGAGAATCAATTGGATAGGCAACTTCAACTTTAATAGGTATTTTTAAGCGATTTAGTCAATCCATATAGAAATATTACCTACTTATCAGTTTTAATAATAGTTCCGAACGGCCTAATGCAAGGTAATGTTCTGCGCAGGAGTGACGTGGTCAACCAAATATAGGAGTCGTTAATCAGAATCACTGCACGTAATATCCTATTTTTTTGTTAAAACCTCTTAAGGTCGTATCGTCTAAAATGCAATTTGCCTATAAAGCAAAATGTCTAAAATTGTAGAGTTAGCTCAATAGATCGACTTCAAAAATAAAGTGGAATGACCTGAAATAAAGCGAGCGAATCCTAATCAGTGGACCGCATGATGAACAGTCGACCGCATGATCATGATGATTATTATCCCAACCGTACCACCAGTAAATCTACCACGGAAAGCTGTTATCTCTTCTATCAATGAATTCAGACTTACTCCACGGCAACTCGACCGTTTCGCCGGGCAGCGTTGGCCCTACGTCCACCGGTGTATTGTCGACGACGGTGACCGCGCCCCCGTCGGGAGGAGGGTATGCGGGGTAGAAGTAAGCGGGGTGGACCGGGTAGTACAGCATGCCCGGCCCGGGGGGAGGGGGGTACATGTGTGGGGGGTAGGGTTCGCCCATGCCGGGCCGGCCGGGCGGGCCGGGCGGGCCGGGCTGCCCGGGCGGCGCGTACGCGTGCGGCGGGTAGGCGCCGTAGCCTTGGTACGGATATCCTGGCCCTAGACAATAATACCTGAGTTTTATTCAAGGAAATTAAATATTAATTACTCTAAATTGTTTGAATTTCAATATCGGTAACATTTAAGGAGCCGCCCACCTAGTTTACAAAGTATAGTGACCCGAATCGGCGCGAGCGCAACACTATTCTACTGGCACTCATTCAGTCGCTGGCTTTCAAAAACTTTACAAAACTTTTATTGAACTTGTCAAATACTAGAAACATTGGTAGGGGTAAAACGTATATTAATAATGGGTTGTTAGGTTGGGTGTCATGTTCGGCTTTAATCTGCTTTAGTCATGTTCCTCAATGGGCACGTTTCGCTTTGGTCATGTTTGATTAATGTTTTGTGTTGAATGATATGCAATCATTATCTACATACAGAAGTCCACTGTTGGACATGGGGTTACCCTTACCACACCACATTACGTCTACCCCATTATAAATAATGTTTCAAACAAAATGTTCCTTGATTTCAATTCATGTAAAACTTTAATGCAAGATTAAGGGCCTCTTACACAGCTTGCTGATAATGTCCCAGATACCCTATCTGCAGGTTATCTGACAGATAGCCGATTTTTTTTGTTTCACAGGTATCTGATTGCCTATATCTTATATATTTTATATAGTCTATCACACAGATTTATCTGATAGATTAGTTTATCACTAAGATTACTATCTGTAACAATATCAGGAAGTGGTGAAAGAAGCCCTTAATGAAGTTACTGATCAAAAGTTAACAGATTGGCAAAAATATTATCAAGTTATAATTACTATACGTATACGTGTATACAATTTGTTTATCATACCTGCATGAGATTAGTATTATCTGTCGAAAAATATCAAAGATAAAATATTACGGCTGAAAGCATAACATAATTTTAAGAATGTGTGGCCAGGGTATCAAATAATGTCATGAAAAAAAGCATCAAATTGACCGTGTTTCTATCAAAAAAAATTAAAATCTTGCTGGTTATTAGCTATATATATACCCTTTATATGGATTCTAATGGCAGTCTTTATATGTATACCAATGGATTCCAAATTCCAATGGAAAAGTCGACAAACTATGTATTAAATACCGCCGCAGGCAGTGTGAAAAACTAGTGCATTTGTCAACGAATTTCTTTAAATGTTACATAATTTAATAGATTTTATTATTATTTAAAATCATCTACAACACCTAACGTGGTTTCTATTTAATTACATAATATAATAATTGATATTTGTGTACGTACAATAAATACGTAAAAATAACTTTAAATATAATATTGTTTTATGTACACTATAAAACCGGGAAGTTGGTTTTTGTTCAATATTAATCGTCAACCATGTACCGAAGGCGATGCGTTCTGTTCTTTCTGCCTGTCCCACCAGGGATATATCGTTAGGATAATGTATGTATTCAAACATATTGTAATTTTGCACTGAGTAGGTATCTCAATCGCACTTGAGACAATAATTTTCTATGTATAGGTACCTATAATTGTATGTAATTGTATGATGTTTGCCTTACACTCATTGTTTACTGTAGTCAGTTTTCCCTGTTAAGTATGGTTGAGTACTCGAATAGATGCAATATTTATTGATAAAGTAAAAGTCCTTTACTAGCTAAATCTGACTGTAACAATTTTAAGTAACAGAATAAAGAGAGTTATCCCTTCAACTATTAGTAAATTGATTATATGGAAATTTTCAATAGATATTTCTCGAAACTTATGTAAACCTACACTTACTGACGGCTCTCAAACGGTGAAGGAAACGTCGCGAGGAAACCTGAAGAATGAATCTTAGGCGCATGTGAAGTCCACCAAGCCTGAGCCCAAACAGTGAGTGGGGACATATAATGGGCTGTTGGTTTGATGGCGGTGTGACCATTAAATCAGCCAGTTCGTAAGTGCCATTGACTGGTGACGAGCGGCAGCGTCACCTCTGCTCTGTCGACGTGGCCCCAAATGCTTATTATTAAGTTCAGCAATGACATTAACAGACAGACTAATCTTAATCATACATACTTATATCTTCTCGCTATGTCCTTAATCCTAAATCGTGATGCTAATTTTACATCCATGCTACAAAGTATTGTAGGTACTTATTGAATTCACTTCGAATACGGATCACCTCACAACACAAATCTTATCGAAATTAATCATTTCCTTTAAGTTTTTATCTTTACTTACACGTAAGTGTATCACTATACTTCAAGGACTATGAGTATAGATTTACAAAAGAGATTTATAGCTATCTTCAGCAGGCTTTGTCATTGCGAGAACAGCTGCATTTCAGCTCATGGAGTGTTGACACGGTTTAAATGACAATACGTCGCTAATAGCTTCGTAGACTCGAGTAAAACTGGACATACTAATGTTTTAGGTGTTATCACTTCAAAAATACAAAAAAACTACTATTTGGTGTCATGTTTGTCAACTCGTTACCATTATTCCACAGGAACTCAGAGCTCATCAAGCGTTTTAAATATTAATTCTGGCGGTACAGTCACACATTTTGTGGTTATTTAACATGTTTTTGTCTCTAAAAATGAATTGTTAAGCAAGCTTCTAGCACAATCGGTGTTATCACTGCATTATCACTTATCGTCACTATCAGACACTCACCTGGCATGTCGGCTGGCGTCTTGTCACTGAATGATGCGTAGGCGCACCTACTGTTATATTTATTACACTACAGCTATGTACAGTCGACCACACCCTATGCCATTATGCACGGCGCTTTGCACAGCTGTCGATTTTTCATATTTAGCTTCTTATTCAAGCCTGCTTCGGAAGATCGTAAGCGACAAAAAAACGCATTTAAAAGCCTTTCATCATCATCAGTCTATTAACCGCTGGGGCTCAGGCCTACCCTCTCAACGAGGGCGTTCGGGCTATATATAGTCCACCACGCTAGCCCAATGCGGGTTGGTGAACTTCACATGCCTAAGAATTTCTTCATCGGCGTATGCAGGTTTCCTCACGATGTTTTCCTTCACCGTTCGACAGCAAGCCTTTATTAAAATTCAATTAGGTGTGAAATTGAATATTTTGTGTATAATATGTCGCTTACAGTGTTCTTCCGAAAAATGCTCGAACTTTGATTTGTGATTAAAAGCCACATAAGCGGCATACAACACGTTTATAATAGCTACTCGTATGTTCATCTACCTACGAGTCATTTTTAAATAGATTTTTATGTGACTGACTTTACCGTGACAAGTGATAACTGATAGCGATGAAAAATCAGCTACTATAAAAAATATATAGTTTTGTTGCCGTCCATTGCTGGACATAGGCCCTCCCCCGAAGAGCCCACCACATGTGGTCCGCCGCCCTTCAGCCGCTTCCAGCCATCTTGTTCAGGTCGTCGGTCCATCTCAAAAGCGTGCTACAAATAGTAATACTAGAAAAAAATCGGCCCTCTCCCCATTCGGACAGCCGCTTCCGTTCTCTGCGACACATTTGGCCCGCCCACTGCCACTTCAGCTTGCTAATCCGATGAGACTGTAGTTTGATCAATTTAATTGCATTCTATCAAGGCTAAGTATATAGTTTATGTTTTGGTAGAGTCTGCATAAAACATTTTCATCATGTAGGTACAATCATAGGCTTTCTTACATCAGATTATGATAATTTTCTGAATAATGTTATAGAGAAACTTGATTCATGAAAGCAGTAAGGTTTAAAATTGCCTAACAAACGTTTTATCTTGTACTGCGTGAATCATAAATTCATAATGTGATTACGTCGACTTTTCGGCAAACATTTCAGTATGATTAAAGAAAAGATAATCCGTGTTGTGTCCAGATCTGAAACCAGTCCCAACATACAATCTCTCTGCGGGACTTTTTGGCAGGATCTTTTCAGAGATCTCTCTTCTTTGTTTAGCTGTCCTTAAAAATCATATTTCTGGTTTTGGTGTACGAGTATATCTGTTTTATGTAATAAGTATTATAGGTAACAAGTACATTTATATTAAAGTGTAGTGTATATTGTGCGGGAAAATTAAAGTGTAGGTATGTAATTATTAAGAACTAGCTGTTGCCCGCGACTTCGTCCGCGTGGATTTTGGAAGTAGGTACCTATCTCTGCTATGTACAGACATACATCGTCTAGTTATAATTTTCCAATGGTAAAATGGATCATTCTAAGTACCTTCACCATAATTTAAGGTATACCATACCTTCAGGAACAAACTATGAACACCGTATCCAATTTGGTGAAGACAGATAAAAAATTAAAAAATTGTTGTTTTCACTTCTATTGCTCATAAGACTTCTCATATCAATTTTTATTATACGTGTGTATTTTTTAACTAATACATTATGGGCAAAACCAAAACCATAGGAGATACAGGGAAACTGTCTTAGGAACCTTTAGGTATTTTTTCGTGATAACAATTTTGACATAGTAATCGGAGCAGCTGGAGTTCGGGTGGCATGCATGAATAAGTAGTAAGTTCCTAAGTACATTGCACAGTCTGTTTTATAAGAAAACATTTTATTAAATTTGACTAACTTCTGCTGCTTGGATTTTTTTCTTCCGATACAATAAAATGATTCTAACATGAAACTAAGTCGATACGCATTTTTTAAAAATAATAAAAATTATTTTTCACTGGCGTTCTATGAGAAAACATTTTATTGAATTTGACTAACTTCTACTGCTCAGATTTTTTTCTTCCGATATAATGAAGTGATCCCTACATGAAACTGAGTCGAACCGCATTAAAAAAAAAATTGTGCAAATTGTCTCATTTTTATGGACAACACACGCTTGACCAAAAAATTTCTATGTCATAAGACACTTTACCTGCATCTCCTATGGTTTCGGACTTGCCTATACTGTCCCAGTTAAAAAAAACACTGATATCTCCTATGTCTATGACATCGTCTTGTTACGTTAAATGATTTATCTGTAAATGACGATAACTTTTTTCGCTGTCATCCGATTTCAATGAAACAAAGCCTATAAGTTGCGCCAGGCTGTTCTTAATCTACCTGTGAAAACCGCAAGAAAATCCGTTCAGTAGTTTCGGAGATTAGCGATTACAGACAGACAGAAAGACAGAAAGACAGAAAGACAGACAGACAGAAAGACAGAAAGACAGAAAGACAAAAAAATTTAAAAACGCTTTTTTGTGTTCTGTTACTCTTTTTTTATCGTCCACACTCATTTTTTTATAAATTTATTCAAAGTACAGACACACGGTTTCTACAGATTTATTATAAGTATAGACTAAGGACTAAACCAGTTCATTCCAAATGTCTGCACTGGACTTTATGACAGTTTGATATTTAGAGTGTCGTTTGACGTAGAGTAAGGGGCATTGTATTTTTATTAAATGGATTGTTATTACATTCCACAAGATTTCAGCGTTTCCAAAATACGCTGCGCCAGCTTCTGAAACTTCTTGAGGACGTGGTCGTTGTTTGTGCGGCGGTAGTCGTCGAGCAGCGAGTACGTGTGCACCAGGTCTCGCAGGATGTCGGAGACGATGCCCTTCAAGTCGCGCTGCGTCGGCCGCTCCCGTTTCTCAGCTATTTTCAAAGTCGATACTACCTGAATTAAAATGTGGAATTTGCAAACAATTTTGAACACGAAGTCTTAATGCATATAAAACAAGACTGGAAAACTCCTCAGTATAATCCTCAGTAATTTCAAAGGTCAAGGTCTGCTATCTTATCTATCCGTTTTTGACCCGAAGAGATTTATTTTATACCTACTTTGATTTCTAGACCAGATGCCTGACTAGATGCTAAAATTTCAATTAAAGAGCATTCGAGTTGCGTAGAAAACCCATGTGACAGACAGACAAAGAAATCTTAGAACTAAACAGGGCGAAACAAAATATGTATCTGTAACGGACCGTCATTGTTGAGGTAGCTTAGGTACCTACGTACCTAATTTCATTTGCTTTCTCAAAAAGACAAGATCTCTATCAAAATTCATGTCCTATAGTAAAATCTTTGGTCGAAATCAAGATACCTTCGCCTTCCAGGATTTGAGCATTTCCCCCAGGACCGTTCCCTCGTGCTTATCCCCGACTTTTTGAAGGTGATGACGTAATATGAGTAGATGATGTGCTCGACAAAAATCTGCCAAGAATAAAAACATTTGAGCAAGCAATCAAATCAGTCAAAAAAGCACGCTATGGTTTCCTACAATACAAGTTTAACCGGAGCGGTGGTAGGACTTCTGGGGTGCCACCTATTTCCGCCGATAACGATTTAAATGGAAAGAGTCAGTGTATTTACATGATACACTTGACTGTCCCCAGGTGTGGCAGCTGATTGTAGCCTTTGGTTGGATTATAGAGTGACTTACCTACCTACAGTTGTTGAGCAAACTTAAGGTTCTCTATCAAATAACAATGTTGCTCACCTATTAGTTATCTTTATTGAAATAGCCTTTCGATGCCCACTGCTGGATATCGACCTTCCCCAACAGCTGGTCCCCCGCCCTCCGCTTGATTATTGTATGACACACTGATTGAACCACGGAATATCCTACCTTTTTTGCAGTCTTTCTCATCTTCCCCACCTGGACAGTTGGCTTTACCGTTGCAAATCTGATCAATGGGGATATGGGTGCTATTACCCTCAGGGTTATTGCAGACATAAGTGGTCAGGTACGGCTCGGCTGCACAAGTACGCGTGCATTTCTTGGAACACTTGGGGACACCACATGAAAATCCTCTACAGAAACACCCGTCCGGGGCTATAACCTTCTTGTTCCCAGTATGCGACTTCTTTAGAGCATCGACCAGTTTCTCGTTTACAGATATCAAAAAATCGTACGTGTCTTCTGCTCTGTTCGCATATTCTGGTGAGCTCAGTATCAAATCGTAAACATCAGTCAGCAATGCAAAGCTTCGGTCTCTATGAGATTTGTAGACGACAGGCTTGAATATTGGCTGCGTACTGTGCTTTCGTAGGGTCTCGATAGCGTCATGCAATGTTATTAGTTTGTTTCTGATCGGTACAGAAGTATACGCTGTGGTTTTCGTCTTCAGTTCTTCAAGAAGATTTAGATAAACACCGCTGGCTTGGAACTTATACGCACTGTTATCTGAGACACAAATTAAAAGTGTAGTTAGAAACTTGACATTTGCTTGGCTCGCAGCTAAACAAACCAGCCAATTTTTTTTATCAATCCTTGCATTTGGTACGCATTTAATATCTGACGAGCAGTCAACAAATTTCTGCCCGTAAATTTAATTTTAAAAATTGTAAAGTAAAATGGCAGATTATCCCCTTCCCTTTCAGATACTTACTGTTAACGCAACCACTTTCATCGGTTTCGTCGTAGCAATCAAGTTTGCCATCACACACGTAGTTCAGCGGCACGCCCCCACCCCCGTTGATCGAACGGCAATTCCAACGAGTCAAGGTGTACTTCTGGTAACAAATTCGCTTGCAGGACCTGCTGCAAGCCGGATTCATACAGTATTGGTCTTTACAAGCGCATCTTTTCACGTAATGTTTCGGTACATTTACATCGTCTAAATCTCTTTCCATGGATTCACCTAGCCTATGTATCATTTGATCGAACTCTTCCTTAGCGTTCGCACAGAAAGCTCCAGTGAGAGCCATTACGAAAGTCCTCAGCAGCACCGATACTTCATTCGAGATTTGAGTGACAGTACGTACGTCGTAATCATTAACTTTTACTGATTCACCTTGAAACTTTTTAAAAGTTGTATATTTTGCAATAAAATTTATTTCCGTTTGCAGTAAATCGCTTAGTATTTTGTTTTGTTGTGTAATCAGAGAGCTATTGGTAATTGTCGAGAAACACTTGCGTGTCAGATCTATTCTTTTCATAATCTCTGTGGCACTGTGGACTCTTTCGATAGCTGCAATCAAAAATATACTAGCATAATTTACATACATTATATTAGACATAGGTCTTCCCTCATGCGGAAGTAATGCCTTTAATGGCCATACCGAGGACACTATGTTTCACTTTATGTTTCAGTACTTACATTTAACTAATCTTAATTTTTTAAAATTTATTTGCACTAATGTCAATAAGTTTAATTGCTATCCATTTCCGCAATAATGAGATGAATGATGTGGACTCGATGTTGACTGATGACTATTTGAAATCAACAACAGCCTATCATTATAGTCCCCATTGACAGGACACAGACCTGCTCTATCAACGAGGGCTCCGTTGATGACTATGACTACACCGTTTTCATATTCATATCACCTTGTTTCGCACAGTATTGTTCATCAGATCCATCCGGACAGTCGATGGCGCCGTCGCACAACTTATCTACACCCAATACAGTATCATCGTATTGACATTTCATTTCGTTGAGAAGTTTAAGTGACGTACAAACTCCGGTGAGTTGATCATCACAATTAGTTTCAGTAGTCAAGCCCTGTGCGTGAGTAGTTGTTACAAATACATCGTCGTGGTGTTCGACGTTGTTAGTAAGCTCTTTTAGAGTCATTCGTCGAGGATCAATGGCTTTTAGCATCATTACTTCGAGCCCGTCCATAATAAGTTTGCTATAAGAATTATTTTTCTCGTCTCTGTCCAAATGACGCCGCCTGAGAGCATCTTCAACTCGTTTTCTAATTTTATTAAGAACAATCTTTTTATCTTCGACTGTTGTACCGTTTTTAAAAGATTTTTTGGCGAGGATTTCTAATTTATTGACCATTTGCTTGACGAGTGTCAGTTTACTCTTATCTTCAAAGGTTCTTCTTACGATAGCTGTATTATTGTAACTTTTGGTTGTAGCTGGCGCATGAGTGCTCCTAGTTTCACTTCGTATTGGTGGTAAACCATGAGCACAAAGTTTATAGTCATTGTTAAGGGCCATTAGTTTAATTCCTTGCATAATAAATCTTACATTATTATCCTGGTCAGATTTGTTTAAAGTCTTAGTCGCTTTCTTCAATTTGAGCTCAAGATTTTTGAACATTGCTTTTTTTTCTTGAGATGGTGCATTTCGTATAGGCCCCATTGTGATGTTGCATAACTTAAATATGATCTGTCTGATGGCAGTGTCCATGGAAATATCATTTGATGACGCTAAAAATAAACGGAAGGTCATAAAAACGAGACTCACATTGAATTTTGCACTCAGATTATAAATTTTGTAAGTAAATAAAAAAAGTATTTTTTAAATTAAAGAATGTTTTTTTATATAAAATTGGGATAGTGCAAAATTGGAAAAGTGTGATCATCTTCAATGTTTCTTACGCTTTGTACCTACTTATATTATCTCGTTCAATACTGGGAGCTCATTAATTAAAACTGAATCCGTTTTAGATTTATATTATTCTAAATAGGTAAAAACTACTTCATCAACAGCCTATTAATATGTCCCCACTGCTGGGGCTCAGGGGTAGGCCTGAGCCCCAGCAGCTCTCAACGAGGGCGTTCGGGCTATAGTCCACCACGCTGGCCCAGTGCGGGTTGGCGGACTTCACATTCGCCTAAGAATTTCTTCTGGCGTATGCAGATTTCCTCACGATGTTTTCCTTCACCGTTTGAGAGCAGTCAGTAAATGTACTTAAGTTTCGAGAAAAAACCCATTGGTACATGGCCCAGCTGGGGATCGAACTCCGGACCTTTAGATATGATAGGCCGCATCTTATCCCCTACGCCACTGACTACTGACGCTCTCTATAAAAACTACTTACTTAGTTTGACATTAAAATGTTACTAAATTGTTACGTACCATGGCAAGAAAATAAAAGTAAAACAGTTAAAATTGTGGGCACAAAAAACCAATATTTCATTTTGTATCTCCAGGCGGTGGGGTTTTATTCCTACCGGCCGAGATAAGCACCGTTTCTGTAATAAAACGACCACTTATTATTTTCCATCGCCATTTATTAGAGTGTAATTCGACGCATAATAAATTAGTACCTATATACCAACTCAAATACCTATAAGTAATTTTTAATTGCTTAAACAATTGGCAATAAAGATTTTTACGCCGATTTTTCATTTTTACTATTTAGAAATCTACATCTGGTTAATATGCTGTATTCGGTAAATCTGATTAGAAACCTCTATTTAACGATTTTATATTGGGAAAGTACCTATTCATTTCGGCTGTCACGTTTAGAGCTTCTAGTTCGATCCCCGGCTGTGCCTTGTACCTACCAATGGGTTTTTCTTGAAACCTTAGGTGAAGGAAAACATCGTCGTGATGAAACCTGCATAGGTATCTATGCCGAAGAAGGAATTTCTAGGCTTATGAAGACCACCAAACAAGTACAGGGCTAGCGTGGTGGACGTGATCGTTTTTCAGGACCTTTTGGCTTACTGCGTGCTTCGACCAAAATAAAATGTTATTTTAGTTGAAGACTGTCGTGCGTGCCGAATGGCTACCGGTTCGTATATACCTTCCTAAATATAACAACAAGACAAATAGGTACCTACCATGGAAATAGTAGTATTTGTATACTATTTCCATGGTACCTACCTAATTAACTACCTATGTAGGTACGTACTTTTACTTAGTGTAAAATATTTCCAACCACAGGTGGTTAACCTTAGCGCTTCAGGATTACTATATTGTCACAGAATAGATAATGCAAGTTGCATTTGAATTTATTGTGCAACATGTACATACCTATTAAGCATTCGGATACATTTTGATAAACGCATTTTTGTACAGATATATGAAAATTTGCAAATCGCTCTAGTGCTATTTCTATGTAAAGCGTCCTGCTGTAAACACACCGATAGTTTTTGTAATTAACATTGGAAAATTAAGACAGGCTAAAAAACTTTTACGTTACTAGGGCCAAAAAGCCTATTAAAAATCGACTATTTGGCATTTGACAACTAACCTCAAAATAAAAATTTCAGGAATTTCTTTTCTTTCGTGCATGTCTGGATATTTCTGGAGGATCATGTATAATCAATAACATAAAATAAGAGATATAGATAATAGACAAGACTAGGGCAGTTTCGGAAACATGAATGCATCTATCATCAAATTAGCACAGGTAATATTTGTAAACAAATATACTTCTTCATCTTTTCGGTATTCGGGATGTACAGTGTACAGGTAGGAGCACTGAACTGAAGAGAAGGGCCTGTTGTTACTACAAAGCCGGGATAACAGTGAGTTGGAGTGGAGAAAAGGGGGCGCAGTTTTTTTTTTTTTAATATTCTAGCGGAGTACCCCGAAGGTTAGGTTACTGGTGACCCTTGGAGCGAGCGACAGTACCTGGAAGGAGATAGCAAAGAAGAGTGATGTGTGTCATAGGGTAATTTTGATTGCACCCTTTTTGTCCACACTGACCCAATAAGAAAAACAAAAAAGTAAAAAACCGAAAGTAACAGCTGTCCTGGGATAAAGCAGGGGAAGGGAAAGTTCTGCATCTCTGAATTGAGAAAAAAGTTTTGGTCATTATATCTAAAGTTTTTTTTCAGTCAACACTGTACTGCACGAGTGCTTGTGCACAATGGTCACCGGTGCTTGCTTCCCAGTTGCATACGTCGGCTCCTCTGTGCCGGGTCGTGTCCGGCAAGTACAGGATCACGAAGAAACGCGACAAGCCGCTTACGTACGAAATGGCGAATCCACCGCACTACATCGCCCACCGCAAGTCATGGAACTCTTGGAATTCTTGTGAGTTTATCATTTACTTACTTTTTTAAAGGATTGAAGCAAGCAAAGTCGTGGTTTGAGCTAAAGTAGTCATACAATGTAGAAGGGGAGAATAATTAAAAATCTCTAAATCGATCATGCACATACATTGAAATGTAAACAAAAATATAAGTATAGTAATTTTTTTTATTTTTTTTTTCAGCCAATTTAAAGGACGGTCTTCGCAGATCAGAGACGGCTGTAGAAGACGAGTTCATCAGGAGATTCATGACAGGCACTTGGCACGGACTTGTTTGCAGTGAGGTTGGTTTTGTTTGTATCATGCCATTAACATGTTGAACAACCTTTAAAAAAGTGTCTATTCTCAATTAAATAGTACTACTGGTATTGTGCCTCATTGATTGACTTAGTAATACTCGAAATGTACTATTGCTGGAATTATCATTCTTGAATTTCCTGACCTAATAATTTAATTATTTTAATTTTTTAAAACATTTAAAATAATTGAACTACTGAGAATACATGAAAAAAGTTTACAGTAACAGATAGTGAGGCTACTCAAGCAAAATATAATAATTCCTTTTAATTCTGAGATTGAGGCAGTTGAAGGATAGCAGCCCCCACCAGATCCCCGTAAGGTTAACTTCCTATATTTTTGTACAGGTGATAATAAAGCGTCAGTTCAACCACATCCGCGTGGCCGCCATCATCAGGCGAGCTGTCTCCCCGACCAAGATGTACTTCCTGCTCGGCTACACGGAGGAGCTCTTAGCCAACTGGCTACAGTGCCCCATCACTCTCGAGCTGCAAACTGTCGACAGCTTCCAGGATGTGGTGTTCAAGTATATTTAATTTAAATGTTCGTCTTGGTAGTTCGTAAGTAGGATATTAAAGTTTGTTATTAATTTATTTGTGGTCTTTCTGTTGCTGAACCTATTTTAGACTTTGTGAACCTGAAAATAGAACCTTTTTTCAAACATGTTAATCCATGTAAGGCTCTGTGCACAACCCACGGCAGAATCCGCTCTGCTGTTAAAAGTGGCTGCTGCGGGCTTAAAATGAAGGCAGAGTTTGATGTGATCGTTCGTTCCGGCGGACGGTTCGCTGTTGCATGTGCATAGATACATACATAGCATTTGAAACAGCGCTGCGGATCGTCAGACGGATGTGCACAGAGCCTAAATGATGAATATTTGTTAATTTCTCTCGCTGTGTGTTGTCTTTGTGTACGTTAAATAAATTCTATTCTATTCTATGAAAAATTCATCTATGATATCAAGTCAAGTTTGCTCACAGCCTGGGACATTCATTGAGGATTTTGGAGCAAGGATAAATTGTAATCTGTACCACCAGATTGCCACCAGCGTAAGCTCTACCCTACTAACTAGATGAACAATTAGCAGGTATTCCTGCCAAAGAAATGGAGCAAGCATGTGAACTATGTCCAGCAGTGGACGCTAAAGGCCGAAATGATTATGAGTGATGTGAACTCCACCAGAGAGCGCCACCTAGGGTTCAGACTCCAAAATAAAACTCAGTTATTAAAATTCATATTCTCTTATAATTTGATTCATTCAAATATACATAATGTGTCAACAAACAAAACAGCGAGACGCGGGCCGCGCGGCCGCACACTCCGCCCCTCGGCAGTAAACATCTCACTACACACCGCACTCACGCACCTGACCGACCCGACCGCTCGAACACTATCGAGCCGCTAACTTCTGCACATACGATTTGTACTTTATTTTACACATAGCCAACCATTCACACCTCGATTTTGTGACCATAATTATCTAAACATAAAACATTGTAGATTGTACAATAACAATGTCTATTCAGAAGACACACATTGGTATACTTTTAAATAGACACATTAGGCTGACACTTTTCAATTAGCTCTCTATAACAGATTTCTCACCAAAATAGAGGTCTCTGTTATCTTGTCAAACTTACAAAGTCATTAAGATAAGAAAATATATTATCTTAATTGTTAATATCACAAATCGAGATGTGCAAGGCCGTTTGATGTACCATTCCCTTTCAAAATTAAATTTTCTTTCACAATAAATGCCTATATGGTGTCTCCCTCGGGTAAATTGAATTGTCCGTATCACAGTGGTGTAAAGCATTTGTCCTTACATACTAGTGAGTTTAACATTGCGATCTTATCATTAAACACCTCACAACACGTTTTGTAAAGTCGATAAGGTGCCTCAGAAAATATTTATTTTTCATTATCATGATATTGTTTTATTTAAAAGTCTCAAACAGTCTTGTTTTGAGCTAACTCAACAGGGCCCGTGGAATGTCTGTCGAGTGAGATACAGCTTACTGCTCCGAGGCTACACTAGGGGACCCCCACTTGCGATTGTTGGTCGGTTGTCAGTGTGCGCAGAAGTCCAAACGGCTGACAATATGCTCGCTTTTAGCATTAATTGTTATCGAAATTACATATTTACAAATTAATTGTGATAACGTGAAGGCTCCTCATGGTAAATTCGAATGACAATTCAAAATGTTAGGACACGCGTGAGCCATGTTGCAACTTCCCACTGTGAAATCAACAAATTATACACAGCAACCTGCACGACAGTTAAAGTGACACATTTACACATTACATGTAAATAAAAATTATAATACAAATTATGTACAAATAAAAAATCATTTCCAATAGGAATATTATAAAATAATTACAGTATGTTTTTTTTTTTCATTAAAATCATATCGCATGGGAAGTTTCAACATTGCAAACAGAAATGAATTTCACAATTTTGGATGGCATCAGTTCAGTAAACCAAATAAGAAGAATGTAGATTTAGCCACCTGCAATAATTAACTGGGCGATTCTAATTTACAAACATCACATATCAATAAAACATCTTCAATCCTAGCTAGTGTTGTGCGGCGGCAGGGGGCTGACGGCCCGAGACGACGGCGCGCGGTTTACGCGGTTGAGAAGCTGTTTGTTAATTTTAAGAAAAAAAAACTGGCTTACATTTACCCCAAGTAACAAATGAGCATTGAACAATTTTTTGTGGTCTTAACACTCAAAATTCTTTGCTTTGTTTAATTACTGCAGGTGACTAAATGTACACCTGTATAATACAGTGAACCTAACAAACGTAATGAATGTGCGATAGAGACTCTATTTCAACACTACACACTGCTAAATCTATTAAGTAAAAATGTCCATCAAAATTCTATTAAAAATAAAGAGATCACATATGTTCTACTACAAATAAGATAAACTTGTTACAATAAAGCTCTTGTTTATTCGTAAGCGATACTTACGCATCGAATTGTGTTCTTTTGGCTTGTTCCAATACTGCGATAACTACATGTACGGTCGACCGCACGTCAGTGGAAACAAAACCAGTACATAGTCTTGAAACTCCCTAATAGGCTAGGCCAGCTCAACGTCAAGGTGTTTCCTCTGACGTGCGGTCGACTGTACGTGGATCTAACTAACTCCGGGTTGCCCCGTGTACTTGTAGTTTGTATTTGCGCTTACAATTATCTATCACCAGAGTTCTCAAAAATGGCTGCAATTTCGCTGCTTGAATATTGAACTAACTCCTCAAAATGTCCAAGGGGAATTCAACTATAAGCATTTTCCTTTAGAGTTGAACTTACCTTGATAGGTTTTAGTAATTGAGGAGATAAGTGTAGTCCCCACGGAATTTCTTGACAGCTGAATGAATATGGTCACAAATGGTTTGCACATCGCTGACAGTGTTTATAGTCTATGTGTGCGTAAGCGACATAGGAGTGCTACATAGAGATGTCTAAAAACTTGAAAGTTTGTTTCGATTGATCGAATCAATTAACCATTTCTTGAAATTGAAAAAGCGTCTCTAGTGAACCCCCGCACAGCTCCTCCTTTAACACCTAAAATTAGTCATTGCGCAGAAGTCAGCCAACTTCACACAGCCGCCATTAAACTCCGCGGGGACTATATATTACAAATTAATACAGTGGGTGAGCAAACAACACCGCGCAAGTCAAAAAATTTCGGATTCAGACATTTTAATGCAATTGAATGCGGCGATTTGTGGCGTGTCGATATAATATGGACATGCCTGGTAATTACATAGAGTATTTATTTTTTTGACACAGAAGGGCAATATCCCAATATGCAATCAATCTAATCACTGTAGCATGGTTTGTGACTTCACTAGCAGGCTTTACGTTTGTGAGAGGTCCTGTGTATGTTGAAATTCCCCCCGCATCCTAACGGCCCACCAGAGCTGTCCACCTGGGTAGGCAGTTAGGGATAAATGTTCCTAACCACCCACCTCGGATGACAGCTATCAAACTTAAGACCGCTGTAACTCGGAGATTACTAGTTTGTACAGAGAAATGATAGATCTTTCTTCCTGCCTTTCAGACTAGCCAACCCAATTGAAAACCATGTCCATATTATTCCATACGCTCCGCAAAGTTCTAGCCATTTTCCGTGCTCTGGTTATCATCCGCGTTAAGCGTAAGTATTGCTCACAATAACATCAAATTCGGTACAGCCAAATCTTACAGTACAATCATGTGACATACTAACTGACAATTTAACATTATTGCATGTATTGCTATTGTTCAGAGGCTTGGAGTTCGTACATCTAAACATTATTATGCTTTTACAAACATACTGACCGTATTTATTTTATGACAACGTTTTGGGCTCTACGTAATCTAAGGCCACAGATGACAACGCAAGAATTGTTTCTCTGTCAAAAAAATACTGAATTACACTAAATTATAAAGCTTAAGTGCTGACATATGTGTGCCTTGAGATTATAAACTGTTATTTAAATGCAAGAATAATCAGAACATTTTCAATGTCAACGTGTAACTTGAGATTGAAAACTTTGAATGGACTACCACCTCACCTCGTTAAGTAGTCGATCCTCTAACCAACTTTAAGTTAATATTCAAATGGTAGAGCGCAGAGAAGGCACGTTGGGGCGTTGCGGCCGGAGCTCTTCTAACATATACATTTACTTAGTAGAATTAGTTAACAAATCCACACTTTGTGCTCTCACATACACTACATATGTCGTAGAAGTGCTACGGCCGCCCTCGACGCAACACTATTATAATCCTATTATAATTTACACGATAACTAGAGAAAAATCATCATGATATGATTTTAGAATCTATCTGTACTTAGAAAAAATTATACAGTGTCAGTAGTAAAATTTGATTCGTATAAAACTTCATTTTAACCGCATTTATCCTAAAAGTAATAATTCAAAATAGGTACCCTTCCTTAAACATGATTTGGCTTAATAATTTCCGATAGATTACAAGAGAGACGTATTCCTATCACAATGGTGTCAGTAACATTAAAAATTAAATACAACAGCACCTATCGTTTGATATACGTAATAAAATATATATTGAATTATAAAATATTGTTAATAAAAATCATTCCATGTAAATAAAATCCGACGGAGAGAACGAAATAAGCGTAGATACAACTATGCAGTGGTCCGTTTTTTTGTTTGTTTATGTAGTCAATACAATATAAATGATTTAGTTATTATCACTAGTACTTCGATGAGACAATTAACGCTTCACAACAAGGACTTTGCTAGAGATTGAAACCCGTACTGAGCTTTTACAAAGTTCACTTTGTGGCGAGACGTTTCGGTGCAGAACATCTAATTCCTAAAACTACCTCGAAAAAAAGGGGGAACGGCGACATATAGGTGCAGTCCGTAGGGTTGTTTGCCCTAGGGTCGAAAATTTAGATTTTTCAATAGGGCCCACAACATAGTATATAAAAATTCCCGCCACTTGCACAGCAAAGGCCCTATAACTCCCTACGGACTGAACTGATAAATTCTAGTGATTAAGTTATGGGAATATGTGAGTAACTTATATTTTTGCTGTATTTTAACAGAATTTATTTAAGAACTGGACATTTTGCACGCAAACGGCGGCTCCAAAGTTAACTTTGCAGTAGAGGACAGTGCCATTTACAAAATTCAGCCTATGACTAGGTTATTTAACTCTGATCGACACGGCCCGGGTCATCTCTACGACGACGACACGCGACAACAACAATTTTACGCCTAAAACGATCAGTACATGAAAATTCAACCCCATATGATGAATGAATTTTTTTCATTGAGGTTTCTCCTATTTGATGGGGCAATAGCTAGTTATATTGTTAAAGGGGGTAGGTCTCGAGTTGAGTAACGCTATGGCGCCAGCACCTAGTAGAAAAAAGATTTTTAATTGTTCCTGAATTTTTTTGGCCAAAACATTTTATAATTATGAATTTCGCGGGCCACTACTCCACTCATAGTGTCCAATCTCTAGTGTTATGACTAAAGTTTAGGTAAATTAGTTAATGTGCATCAACTTCTGAATGCCAAACAATGAGACGAGACACTAAAAGTTGGAGCACATTAATTCATTAACTAAACGGTAAATGTTATCACGAATGATTGGACAAAGGCCCGCGAAATTCATAATAATAGAATGTTAGGCCAAATAAATTCAGGAAAAATTACATAGATCCAATTTTTACGACTACTACGCCATCTATTGCTACTCAAATCGGGACGTAATTCCATAATGCAAGTGTAATGATACGGACCGTTCTAGACCACCGATATCTACTTGCCATAATAGGATGTCGTTGGACAAATCTTATAGACCATCAGACGAGAGTACGACCAATCATTCGAACAAATTATGTTTGTCCAAACGACATCCTGTTCACAAGACTAATACTAATTTACATGTACACAATGATTAGTATAGATAGTGGTTAGTAAATTTTAGTGACTTTCAAACCTTGATTTAGTTTTGAATCACTAAAATTTGACAACTATAAGACTAACGACTGAATACTTGTAAAAAAATAAATCTTTTAAAATCTAAACGAAAGCCCTACTCACATAATGTTAGATCTAATAAAGACACTTCGCAAAACATGACAACGTCGCTTAGGTTCCGTCTTTAAACTTTCGACCAATCACAGACCGTCAAGTCACGTGTCCACACGTCACCAAAAATATTGACACTCACACATACATTTGTACTACGCCAGTATGCTACCCGCTATTACTAACGAAGATGGCGGCTCGCCATCGGACACCTCCATTCAATTAAAAACTATACAATAAAATGCATCTAACATTTAGCAATTTAGGATCAGACCACTCGGATGAACATGAATACTGAAATCGACCTTAGAGCTAATGATAAGTTTGTGAATTTTTTATGGTTTCCAATGGGAGGGGCCTAGATCGTTACATAATTTATAAACCTACTTACAGCTAAGGGAGATGTCCGGTGGCGACGTATGTACCGCGCGAAGACTGTAAAAAACCTCAAGAACTTACACTAAGCTAGACCACTTACGTACACCGACAGACGTCTGTAACAAGAGGGGGGTTGGAAGGACTTAATATGGGGAGTTTTCTCGCCGAGAAGTTTGTTGCAACACACGATGCGAAATTAACCTAAGACCGCCCGCCGTAGCGTCGGCCGCCCGTTTGTTCTCTACCCCTCACGTATTCCGCAGGGCTGCGAGCCGATCGCCATCAACACAGCTACCATACACCGTTTACACGCCGACTACTAGGTACCTACATCATTACTTTACCTACCGATCAGTGAGACCGCCATCACGCGACCATGAGGCTTAGAATTGACTGGAGGTTGATCTACGTCCGAAATATCTATCGTAATTGTAAGCAACAGAGGAATTATTGTAATCAAATATCTTTACTATAAGTCGTAAACTTGTCAAATTCATGAACACTTAAATGTAAATACTGATCAAGCGACATTGAAAACGGAAACAGGCATTGATTTTTAGATTCAGTCAATTAATTTTGCTATCACAAGTAGAATTGCTTCAATTGGTTGGATGGGATCACTTTATTTTTAAGAAAGTGCATTTTGAAAAGTGCGTCTCCCATAATTGCTTTCTTTATCTTAGTAGGTCAGATACCCTCCAGTGCCACTCTAAGCTTCTCAATAACGACTGTGCACAAGACACGCGTGTGCCAAAACCAATACCAAATTTGATTCCATGACGAAGAACAAAATAACAGAACATGAGTATGTGCTAGCTGCCTAATCTACTACGAACTTTCTAAGACAACCACCTAGACATAACGAAGTGGACAAAAACAGGAGTTACCGCAAATAAAGGTTCACGCAAAAGGCTCCGGATTCGATGCCCAGATGGTTAAATATTTTCATAAAACACAAGACATTTCCCGTTTCGAATTCCCGACTGCGAAGAAGTCTACAAGGCAAAACTCAAAGGGTTAATGGTTTTCATTGTCATGTACTTGAGTTATTTAATTTAGTTTTATTCTTCATCATCCGAAGCTACTAGTATTTCTTTAACCTGTAACCTTTTGGATTGTTGCATACAAAAATTTAAAGGCAACATGTGCGTTGCCAATCTAAAAGTTATGTATCATTAAATATCTCGGTAATTCCCATTTCAATCCTCTCAAGACACTAAAACAACGTTAGTATGAAGGATTAAATGCTATTAGAACGGCTTATTACTTTTATATCACTTTTAATAACCTATTTATTGATTTGGCGGAGTTGATAATAATAAATAATACTTTAAATTTTACACGCTAGCAGACTCTGGATAAATAAGGTAAGTTGATCGATTGATATCTCTAGAAACATTCAATTTTATTCTAAGTTATATTTATTCTAAGTAAGCGTAGAAATTGTAAAAATATTTATTTATTAACGAGCAAAATGTGTAATCTAAGCGTAATTTAATTAACTGTTAACTCGAATTAATAATTATCACGTTAGTTTTTATGAGTCTTCGATGTTTTATAGTTTGTATTTTTCACACGACATCAATCTAAATCGAATCAACAGCCGAACAGCACAAAATGCGTGTTGTGTTTGTGTCACCTCCGTATTAATTTATTTATAGTATTCAAGGTCATATTTAGGCACTTACATTTATATATACATCCAGGATATTCATATTCTGTTCTGAAAATATCACCGGTAAGGGTTCAAACCGACCCCCACTGGCCTATTGTGGGTGTCACTGGTAAACTAATGTTGTACAAATTCTTCTGTGATTACCAACGGCAATGAAATGAACTTAAATTTAAACGAAATATAGATATATTTCATTTAAATTTAATATAGATATGTTTCATTTAAATTTAATTTAATTCCATTGCCGTTGGTATCAAACCTTAAGATTATCGTAATACCTTAAATTATGATGACATCCGAAAGCAGTTATCGATTCTCATTGGCGAACAATCAAATTAATGAATCGAGAAAACATACTTCCTTATTCTTAGCAATAATCGTAAAATAGTAATGAAAACGGAGCAAGACGAAATCCGAGCCAAATGTTAGGAAGTTTGAACCCTTGACGTCACAACTGAAGTTTGCTTAGTATTTTTATCAACTCCCGCCAATCAAGCCCTAGATATTAAACACTTTATTGCACAACAGTGATGTCATTTAGGCAGTGTTTGATCCGTGGAAATAATTATTACACTAACAGGAAGGCGCACTGCTCCAGAATAAAAAAGAAGAGCGAGATATCATCGCGAGTGTGGTGTGTCCCTTTCTTACGGTAGTAGAAGAAAGGGAGGAAATTAAGAAAGCGGTTAATTATATTAAAAATGTGTTTATATAGCTATTTTACAAACCCGGCCGCGTAACTAATAGATGTAAGAATTACTGTGAGTGATATTTTGATGGGAATGTTCAGTCACTGGACTATTTTGACAAGTTAGCAAAGAATTCTCATATATATTTTTGTTATATGGGACACGGCGGATAAAAACGAACTAAAATCATTAAGATTATAGCGTTTTTGAATAAAGAAGAAAACTGTATTTTAATCAGATAAAAATCGTTTGGAAAATTATGGTAAAATAAGGATTTAAACATCTTTCATGATACTATTCTCTATCCAGGTGAAAAAGGACTAACGAGTATATAATCATGATCAACATTTAGTCCTGCTTAGATTATTTGTGTAGACTTTTAGATATACGACAATCTCTACTAAATTGCCAAACTAAAGTCACTTCATTATACCATGTAAGGACTGAATAAACATTTCTCGTTCCCCGCTTTCGGGAACATCATCTCACAGCAAACTACGAGCTTGGCACAAATTAACATATCAATCGTGAAATATTAAAGCGCCTTGTATACACAAAACGCAATGTCTCACTGATCCCCACATAACAAGTAAGCCAACCGAATCAGGAGGGCGTTAAACTCCGTAAAATGAAAGGCTTCAATGGACCTCCTCACTCGGTCGGGTTATCACATACAACGTACATTGCTTAATAATCATACTATGTCCGATAAAAATATCATCTAAATTATAAATATACAGTGGAGGAATTTAAATACACTAATAGGTAAATGGACGTTTGACACACACACTCAACCGCGAGATGACTTCTTTAGTCACGAAATAAAATATACAATCGAATCAAATATTAGCTTGAACCGAAAAATAATCTCCACATAATCACGTTCCCTTGATTACAAACGAACTAGGAAAGCACATTAAACACATAATTTATTCTTCTGTTCAAGTTATGTCACTTTTAATCATCATTCCTCAACTGTACATTGAAAATCTAAGCGTATATCTGCCGAAAACCTACACCTATTGAAAAAATATTTATATTTCTCGATTTAATTAATTACTTCATTTTTATTTCACTGACAATTACAAACAGCGTAGATACTAGATTCGTTTATTTTTCATTCAATGCGTCATATACTACTTATTAGGAATTCATCGTTAAAAATCTCTATGAAAATTCAAATGGAAAAACTATTGCACTGAAAGACGTGGCGTCTTTCTAACAATCCCATCAAATATTTTAGTAAATCGGGCAGAAATCCGATACATTGCTATCCCGAACCAGTCCTTTGTTCCGTTTTCAAAACTTTATTTCGTAACTCCTACGACTAAGTATTATTCTCTTTTTTTAACTTGTTACCAAATAATATTTGCCACCTTCGTAACTACGAAAAACGATAACATTATTTAAAAAAATCTGCAATAGTAATTTAACTTATGTGAGTTCGTTATTTCTGCGATTTTTCTCTCTCTCTATATATAATTGGCAAAAAGGGAATGGGAAGGGTATGGGAAAAAGTTTAAATTTTCTGAAATTTTTTATTTGATAACCAGTTAACCGAGACAAAATACTTCCTTATTCGTAGGAGTTACGGAAAACAGTTACGAAAATGTAATATGGGACATCGCTTTCCCAAACCCGCTGCAATTGGTTGACCCTTTCTTGTGTAAGCTACTGATTTTCACAAAAAACGGCATTTGCAGTCAACTCGACGAACAAATACTTAAAACATTCTACATTTCGCAGTCAATTCACTGGATTTATCAAGATTATATTTGCGAATATTTAGGTCCAAACTAAATAACTTTGTCAAATTCCGCCTGTGTTGACGAGGTATTCCTAATCAACCCCAGAACAGATTGACAAGCCATACACTAACTACAATAGTACTCAGATGATGTAAAAAAACTATTGAATGGAATACTCCAACAGCGGTGGATCCAAACTATAAAAGTTTACTTGTCAATAGAATAACATAGTACTAATGTACTTATACTAAATAAAATCCAGTGAAGTGACGACATTGGATAAGCCTACAATATCTGTTCGAAGAAATGGTCGACATTAAAATATATGAAATATTAGAAAAAAATCGAGTACAATTATTTACGGGTCTTACACACGAATAAGTTTTATTTACCTTGCCTTTAAGTTTTATTTTGTTTTATTTTAATAAGTTTTTTTTACGCTGGGACTGACCACTGGATTGAGCTCCACCAACCTAAAATCCTGTCCACCGATCGCCACTACTATCCGCGGATAGTGCGAGAAGCTATTGAAATCAAGAAATTCAAAAATTTTAATAGGGAAGATGGTTTTAGATTGTCACCGTCGTGGAATCCAGTGATCGATAAACTTAAATCTCGTGACTTATCGTCGAATACACCCGCGGATACCGTGAGTGTTGTGTGCCGGGACTTTCCAATAATACAAGATCAGCAGAGGGTAGTTTCAGAAACTACTCACAGCGATCAACAATGACAGCTCGCCTCTCCAGTCAGCTCGTGACCACGGCCAGTGTAACCTGGTCGAAACGTCGGGCAAGGTAAATAAAACTTATTCGTGTGTAAGACCCGTAAATAATTATATAACTATGAATACAAAGCGCGAAAGTCTAAAATGTACTAAAATCGAGTACGTACACACTTCGCAGCAGCTTTTCCGAGTTGTTTATTTTTTGTGTCAGGAACCCTCCCGTTTAAATCACGGTTGAGATGATTAACACAAATATAAAAAGTATATTATTATTTTGTATTTACTGGTGATCACATGAAGTGGTCAACATCACATTTATGTTAGTGAAAAATCCTAAATAATTATTAAAATTTACAGGTAACCTGGTGGATATGATAGTCAGTGTTTTCTTGTACGCGTTCTTTCACTCGCAAAGTACAGATTGAAAACGAGAATTGTGTCTAGCTGTGTATTCCGTTATTTTAACAGATTTTGTAATATATTTTAAATTATCGCAATAATGCGACTCTCGCGCAGCCGCTGACCTCCGCAACGAGCATTATGCGGTAATTGAAAGTGTGTATGTACCCGGTTTTATATAATTAATTTCAATATGACTATCGACTCAAACCTGCGTTCAACAGATAAATATCTGTAGTAAACCCATCTTCTTTCTGTTAGAATTCATAGCAATTTGTGGCAAATTTCAAGCATTTCTCGTTACACATAACAACTTTACAATTTTATTTAAAAGCTAATTGCAATAAGTAGGTATACAACTCATGAACGACCAATTAATATAAATTAGAAATATACGCTGGTATTGCTTTCAGAATTGTACAGGGGCAGAACCCTAAGGCTTAGTTGTACTTTTGAAATTTCATAAATTGAATGCACCTCGAAAGTATTACTACATCTTAATGTGCCCAATCAGGGCTATTCAGAGACGTTTTCAGGCTGTTTTATGCCAGGCGTGTAGCGCCCGTGAGACACTCATACTGCAAGACAAAGATAAATACAGTTTGATTCATTCGATACGCTGCGGGTACTACCCGCCCGACCCAAATATGGTCTAACACCAGGCTGGAATGCGGTGTTCTAACACGGAATAGAATAACAGCCGAATCTTATACGCTTTCGTCTTGCTTCACGATAAATCTCCGCATCAGACAAAACGTCTCTGAATAACACCGAATACCTACGCAACGGCAGCAACTAAAACCGCTGAACACTCGGCAACCTCATCACAAAGTTATGTATTCAATAGTATTCTCTGCAGACTGAACGCAACGCGACATCTAAAGACGTGTCCAATACAATACAGTGTCGACCATTACCTACGTCTATCTCTTTCTCATGTTGATGGCGGCGGCGGTGATGTTGTCCCTGGGCGCGCCGGCGTGTGCGGGGTGTGCGGCGTGCGCGCCGCGGGCGGGCGTGAGCGGGCGGCGTGCGGGACGCGGCACGGTGCGCGCGTGCTACCTGCGCCCGATTAGGCCGTTCGAGTTCACCGCGCTCGGGCACATCTCCAGCTCCACCAGCAGGGGGAAATGATCTGGGGACAATCGAGACGAGTAACCATACGTTAGCGGGTAGACAGCCCGCAGCCAGCGGCAGCAACGGATAAAAGAAAAACGTTCCAAAAGCAAAACTACCCAAAATTAATAATTATATAATTATTTACGGGTCTTACACACGAAATAGTTTTATTTACCTTGCCTTGAGTCAGCTCGTGACCACGGCCAGTGTAACCTGGTCGAAACGTCGGGCAAGGTAAATAAAACGATTTCGTGTGTAAGACCCGTAAATAATTATATAATTATGAATACAAAGCGCGAAAGTCCAAAATGTACTACCCAAAATTGGTACAGTCAGTACTATTAAATAGGGTACAAGGTACAATAATACGTTTTGCTTTTGGGACGTTTTGCTTTTAGGTCTTTCCTATATACGAAGACCAAAAATAGGGCACAACTAGAGCTAATCGGCCATTTGTACTAATCAGCATGCTCACTATGGGCGCATGATCGTTGCGTCGCCAATTGATGACCCTATCGTCATCTTCTGAAGTGCGCCCGGAAATGAATCGCAAAACCAAACTTAGTCTTGAAGGTCCGGTCGCAGGTCGCGCAGTTCAGCCCACCACAGGCGTTGGGACTTCGCTTGTTTCGTACTTTAAGTTTAATATCCAGGTATTCCACGCGGGCACGTTCAAAATCTCAATCAACCAGTCGCGTCGCCAATGACAATAGTTCGAATGTCTCACCTGAGGGTATATGTGGGTGCGGACACCCGACCACCTTGTGCTCCCGGAACCAGTCCTGCGACAGCGGCCCCAGCAGCCCGAGCGGCGTCATCGACTGTTTACTGTAGAATATGTAGTCGATGATCCCCTTGAAGTCGAACCTGAAACATATTGTTATTATTTGTGGTGGGGCTCTTTCAAGGCTCATCCAGCCTTGTATCGCTGCGACCATTGCTGATCTATTGTGATCGCCTTCAGAACCTAAAACATAACAAGGCTCGTAACTGGATACGAGTATTAAACATTATAAGATCTGTATTTCAATGTTGGAAAAATTAGAGTTTTTGAAGGCGCATAAAAAGTAGTCTAAAATCCATTGACCAATGGATTTTATTTTAAGAACGAGTATGAGCGTTTCTCACTTGACAATAGAAGGAAAGGTCAAAAGGTGTTGGGATGACTCACGTGTAGTTGGTGTAAGGCATGATGTCCTCGCTGTAGGCGGAGGCGAGCTTGAAATTGTGCGTGAACTCGTGCTCGGAGCCGGCCATGCGGCGCAACGACGCCGCGTAGCCTAGCTCCTTGAAGTCGCGGTGCTCGGAGGGCACGCGCCCAGCGGACAGGAACTCCACCACACCTGGAACAGGCACGTATCATCATCATCAATATGATGTCCTCAATAATAACAAAAAACTTTAGTAACTTGCACATGTGTTATACTTTCTGTTTCCGGCGACTTCGCCCGCGTAGATTTTTTTTCTTACGGGAACAGCTTTTCCCGAGGTATCTATGTGTTATTCTGATATATAATCTATATTACTGTAAAGACTCGTAACATCGTTGGAGTTCAATAGGTTATTGCGAGGTCAAATTCAAACACTGTAATTTCAGATCACATTATTTCTATACGTGAAAACTTGTTATTGGCATCCGTATATCTTGTTGTTTTGTACTATGTTGTTATTTGTCCTGTTAGTTTTCCTTTCAAATCAAATCAACAGCCCATTAACATGTCCCCACTGCTGGGGTTCAGGCCTACCCTCTCAACGAGGGCGTTCGGGCTATACTCCACCACGCTAGCCCAGTGCGGGTTGGTGGACTTCACATGCGACTAAGAATTTCTTCATCGGCGTATGCAGGTTTCCTCACGTTGTTTTCCTTCACCGTTGAGAGCAGTCAGTAAATGTACTTAAGTTTCGAGAAAACCCATTGGTAGGTACATGGCCCGACCGGGGACCGAAGTCGGGAAAGTGGCTAGTTTATGAGGTCAATGCGCTAGAGGCTAGTACTCCATCTACGCTTGTTTTGCTCATATCAATTTAAATTACCCACCACTGTCAGGCAGTGAATTGAAGTCGCCGCATAGTAACAGCTGCACGTTGTCCCGCTGCCCGGCCAGCCGGAGCGTCCGGCCCGAGTCGTCGAGGATGGACCGCAGCTCGTTGCTGAGCATCATGGTCTGGATGAGCTTCACGTCGCAGAACTCGGGGTCCCAGTGGATGTGCGCCGTGCACACCAGGATCGGCTGCCCGAGCATTGACGAGTCCGTTGGTATTCCTGGAATTTGGATCAAACTATTTATTGATAAAGCACTGAAAGAAAGAAAAATAATTTATTCCACCACAGCGATACATTTAAAATTAAATTAATTAAAACCTAAATTAGATCAGGTAGACGGTGCTGTGAATGCGAAAAGGTCACTATCTCAGAATAATGCTGCACCCAAGAGGCGCAGCGCTGGTTTTCCGTTGGGGGCCTTAGCCCCGAGTGCGTTTGTGTGTGTGTGCATCGTGTGTCCGAAAGAAGATTTAAGTAATGTTAATAAATTAAAGTTGTAATAAAAGGTACATAAATTATACTATTTATATAAATAAATAGATGTAGATCTTATTTAATATTGATTTAATATAGGTACAAAGCATCAAGGTTGGGTTTGCAGCACTGCTGATCGAAGCAGTTTAGATTCAGTTTTAACCTGGCTATTCAACGTGGCAATGCAGCCAGCATCAAGGGTACCTTTGAGCCAAGCACGATTCGCGGGGGCATATTTGACTAATGACGTTACTAAACTTTATTCTATACATACCTATGTAAATTATATTTGCAAAGTGTTTTAAAAGAAAATGTAAAATGTATGGAGTAGAGCCTCTGGCGAGCCTCACTCTCATGTAACTTGGCCCTCGTAACCGCAAGGTTGGAGGGTCCAGGAGGAGAGAACTACTATTTAAATTATATTAGTAACATGTAATTTTGTTTAGATTAAAAATCATAATAATTTTTTCTAGCATTTCGTATTTTACGCGCTGCTATACCGTTCATTCCATTGCGATAAAACTTTGTCAACTTGTTTTTCGCACTTGCGCATGGTAATGTTACTGCATAGTACGGTCTACCGCACATCAGTGGTAACAAAACCAGTATAAACTGGTCTCGCGTAGTATTGAAACTCCCTAATAGGCTAGGCCAGCTCAAGGTCAAAGTGTATCCACTGATGTGCGGTAGACTAACTTACAGTAGGTAGGTAGCGCGCGTGCCGTACTGGAAAATGTATTATTTTTCTGCGGCAGCAACGCGCCTGGTGCCAGCTAGTGGATAATAAAAACTGTGCGCAAAGTAGGAGTAAGAAGTTCCCTTCAAACTTGGACAGAACACAATATCCACTATAAGGCAATCAATGTAGTTGCATCAAGTTAGTTAGCATTTGAATTGTTTCAGCAACACTCACCATTCTCCCATGCCGCTTCCTTAGTCTTGAGTAGGGCTGCCAGCCCGATATTGTCCTTCGGCATGACCCGGTTGAGCATGTTGTCCGAACCCTCGCTGTTGGCCATCGCGAGCTGGTTGAACTCGATCAGGTGCTCTTTTACTAACGCGAACCTAAAAGTGGACGTGCATATGAGCATGTAAAGTATTGATATACTAGTCATAGATATGATTTTCCACACATTTTGATGCCATATTAGACCTTTTTTTATTCTGACTAGTCCAAGGTGAAAACGGCTTGCAACATCAGTGAGGTGTGTACGGCATTTTAGACATCCTACGTCCGTATTCCGGACAGCAATCATGAGATCTCACCGAAATCGTTCCCTGACGGAGATCCAAGGGCTCAAAGTGACCTCGAATGTGTGAAAAAGATCCCGTGGCTCATATTATCTTTTGAGTACTCGTAGTACATATGTCGCAGTTACTTGTAGTCGCTAGAGACTATCGCTTCGGACCGCATAAAAATATTCATTAAGTAATAGGAGAAAGAACATACTTGGCAGATCTAAAGAAGATGGCGCACCCGTCGACATACTTCCTCTCTGATTCGGACATGGTCTTGGCGCGCGACTTGGGCGAAAAGATGCCATCGTAGCCGTCGGCCTTTAGCTCCGGAAGGAAGAAGTTGTAGAACTGATCCGTTTCTACCTCCTAGAAGTAAATAGGGTGGAAACGATAAGAGATCTCAGTTGGTTTATTCTGTATCTTCAATCAAATATCAAGTTGTTTAATTTATTGTTTGATATTAGTAAACATATACATTACTAATATCAAACAATAAGTTTTAGTCTTGGTTCGTTACGAAATGACAAATGATTTTATACAAATCAACAAAGGCCGTTACGTTATCCGTAATGAGGAGATCCGACGGAGAACTAATGTTACCAAAATAGCCGAAAGGGTTAGTAGGCTGAAGTGACAGTGTGAAGGTCACATCTGTCTGTCGCAGAACCCATGGCCGTTGGGGCAGATGCGTTCTAGAGTAGAGAAAGCGGAACGGTACGCGCATTTGGGACGCTCCTCCGCTAGGTGGACCGACGACCTAAAGAAAGTGGCCGGAAGAGCTTGGATGCGGAAGGCGGAGGACCGGGTGTGATGGCGTTCATTGGGGAAGGAGTATGTCCAGCAATGGACGTTAAAAGTGTGAGATGATGATGAACTTTAATGTGAGAAGGAACCAATAGTGACTCGCCTGCAAACTGATGATGTCCGCCGAGTAGTGCCTGATCTCGTCGAGGATGCCCTTCTTCCTGTAGTCCCACTCGAGCGCCCAGCTGGGGCAGTAGCCGTACATCTGTCTCGTCGCGTACTTGTCGCATAGAACGTTGTAGCACATCACTGTGAAGATGCCTGCAGAAAAATACTGCGTTAGAAAAAAATAGGATATCTAAAGAATGATTGGGTTCGCACTCCTTGAATACTTTGGGTGGCTTAGTTGGCGTATAGTGGCTTGGTCAATGGAATCGAGCGCCAGGGGTCGTGGGTTTGATTTCCACTGAGGACAGACAACTTGTACAATTTGTATAACCAACCCAAGGCTTCACTGAAAATAATAGAGCTTCTAAAACAGCAGGTTTGCCTGTAGCTTTACAATCAGATGGAATTGCGTCGCCGTAGTTATTTTATTTCATTGCGCGAGGAATAAAACGGCAATACATTCCAGTCCATGAAAATACAAAAAACTATTTTATTATGTCAACGGCAAGAATTAATGCAAAATCAGTGTCTAAACCCCTAGCTGTAGGTAGATTTGTCACCCCTTGTGGGTGGGCCGTGTATCTTCGCATAATAACAATGTTTTACTAATAGTCGGATAACACAATAACCCGTGCGACCGACCACACCTTCGATTCGTGACATTGACGCCGTGAGCATGACATGGGGAACGCCTATCTACTTAAATATGCATCATCTCTTCAGGGTCAGGCAGGTTAAGGTAAACTTGCGTTCAAAGCTGTGTACAAATAAATATGAAATAACCGCCCTGGATGTTTGAAATAGTTTACAACCCCGATCCATTTACGGCCCTCTTCGCACGGCCCGTGAGTTTGTCTAGTGGGAAAACCTTAATCTCCTCAACTCAATGTGCAATTCCATTTATCTGACAATCACATGTCAAGCGTTCATCAAGCAATTAGCTATCTGCAACGCTTTGTTACACTCGGGGCGTTGCGTGACAAATAAAAAGTGTTACAATTAAAATGAGACTCGCATTACGCTCCACATGGCGTGTGAGGCAGAGCGCCGGCACGCGACACAATGGCATCTCTTTAAATGATCTCCTCGGCATTCGACTGGGGGTTATCGTGACCCCCAGTCCGCGACTGTTTACCTATCTTTCATGCAGGAATGGAAATGAGACGTTTAGACGGTCTAACCGCCACGTCGAAACCCCTGGAGCCATTCGTGTGAAGTGTGCATTAGCGTCATCGTTGATGACAAGGAAACGGCACCAACGTTTACATTTATGAGCGAGAACGTACCGACTTAAGCTTCTTATTACTGAGTACCTGAATAGAGTCATATAACAATTTGCACGTACTAGTGAAATACGGGGAAGTTTGCGGAAATTGTCTCGCTCGAACTGGTTACAGAAACTGGGAAGTGGGATTGGGCAGAACCGTCTCGCGGCCGGCCGAGGACGACGAAATCATTTCGACGTATCCACTTATTACGTAAACTAACGTGGCACGACTCTGCTCTCTCACGCTCCTCGCCATTATCTCAGATTTATGCGGACGCGGCGCGCTCGCACCCGTCTCATTACGCGGATCAAAAGCCGCGCGGGAGGAAGAGGGCCGCCCGTCTAAATGTCGACTTCGTGGAAGACCTTGGCGATGCAATTATCTGGATTTAATCGCGCTCAGTCTTCGTCAATCAACGGACAAAAGGACGGGCGTGGTGGTTGTTGGACTTGTATTGCAAGACAAAGCGGCGCTGACGTCCGCCTGACGGCTGGAGGGACAGGACAATGCGGGGCGATGAAGCGCCGAGTAAAGCGGTCCACACATTAACCTGAGCCTTAAGCGTCCGAGGACAAATCAATGGTGGTTTATTCGATAGCGAGCGTTACAATCGCTTTACATATCTGATACGTGGCTTTGATCGGCTGATAACGCGACTGGAGCTCTGTAGAGTAGACAAGTTTGTAATAGTGGATATTGTTGGACAAGACACCGTGTATGTAAATAAAGGAGGTATCTGTGAAGATTCTATATCTATAGAATATTCTATATCTATTCAACTCCTGCTGCTTGCCCAAAATTATTCAATTTGATGCTCAAAATTTCGCATGGCACCACTCAAGGTTGTAAACTTGTAATAATATAACAATGTGTTTAATGATCGCTATAGATGCGCGCGCGTTCGTATCATCAATGCGGCCGCAGCACGTGCTCCGGCTACGGCCATTGTATGGCCGAAGCGCCCGCGCAGAGACGCGGCGCACATGACAAACGCCGCGAACAAAGCGCGCATCGATAATTCGGCGTTTAAGGATCTATACGGAGTGAACCAAAAAGTCAAGTCGCCCGAGTGTACAATACATGTTTTACATTTGGACGCGTGTCTTCCATCTACATTTACGAGTTATATAAACGAGTGTATTGTTTATGTAGCTACATAGGATATTTTGTTGACAATTCTTTTTGAATTATCCAAAAGTCGAGATCCAGCAGACGACATGTACAAAAGCTATTTATAATACAAAATCGACGGCGATGATGAAAAAGAACTTACGCAATAACTACAAAGAAGTGTCCCCTGTGTAACAGACTTAGACAAAATGCGACTTGGTATTCGAAAGATACACGTAAAAGAACATCCAGACCGACTGATCGTGATCTACGCGGACAAAGTCACGGACAACGTATCTACTACTACATAAATACCAATGTTCTGTGCTGAGGTTACGGATGGACAGATCAGACAATGCCTTGGCATTGTGTAGAGTTACTGGTGATGCGTGGAGCGAAGAAAGGCAGTCGGAAGAGGCGCGGCTGTGGAATACTGTGGGTGTATAGCGGCCAGTGAGCCATGCCATGCATGGTGAGCATGCATCAATGTGTGCTGCAACGCCAGTAATTAGATATTCAAATTCATATTCTATTAGATAAGTGCATTTGAGAAAGAAGCTGGCCGGAAGCGGCCCGATGCGGAGGGTGGAGTACCGAGTGTGTTAGCGTTCATTGGGGAAGGCAGCAGACCCATTACCCCATCCATGGCCATTCGACATCAAGGTCATTATGGTCGAATCACAGATCAGATAATTGCAGCACTGGACGTTGAAGGGCTGGATATGATGATGATTAGAGAGACCCCTTGAGCTAGCACCGACGCACTCCAGCGCGATTAGGCACTATAACCGCAGGGTTGGATGGCCCATGAGTGAATTCAACTTACGAAGCAGTCATTTTAATGTGCTCATATGCGAATGCAAACCTAATCTCCTTTGAAAACATTAGGGACACTGAATTTGCCTGTATTAGGTATGCATGTGTGGTTGTAGTGTATAAGTAGTATATTCGCTAAGTAGAATGCAGGAAAAAAAATTAAAGAGATCAGTGAGAAATCAAGGCGAGCGTTTTTTTCTAGTCACAAAACCAAATACGAGTCATTAAAATCGATTTAAGTATACGTTAGATGTCCATTCGGATTGGCGTAGTAAAGAACTCATTAGATCGCGTTAGGTTGGCCGGTAATCGACTGCATGACGTAAGTCTCACTCAATAGGTGCTAACAAGACGTTGTTAGCGGCTGTAGAAGTGCCGAGCCCGTTGCCGAGCTCTTAGCTCTATGGATTTCACCTTCAGCTAATGGGTCCGTGTCATGCGATTCGGACCGAGCTATAATTGAGACAAAGAGCAAATAACAATATAATTCCATACCAGCTACCTGTTTTTGTAGTAATCAATCATCGACATAACAATACCGACTTTGTGATTGCATATAGGTATGTGAAGCTATTTATTCATATCGAGTTTCACGGTTATACGGCAGTTTGCCCAGGTGCTTTCAGTTCTAGATGATGATTTTTATTATTTAAGCACAGATTTTTTTACCCCTACTCAGCATTAAATCAATCCCTTTCTAACGAGGTAAAATAGCTAGAAGAAATTATTAGAGGTTCTCCACAGTCAATAATATTAAAATTTACTTAAATAGTTAGTTGTTTCTCTGAAATAAAAGCATTACTTACTTACTTTTTTACTTACTAAATGACACAGACGATTGATACCTAATATTTGTGTTTCCTGTTTATTGTAACTAAATAAAGGGTCGTAAATAGAATTTGTTGTACTAATTTAATAAATCTATTGTACTAATAATCGACAACACTGATCCACAATCGTATTTTAGAGCATGGAAAATTATGCACTCCTTTACAATTTGCATGGAAACTCAATAATTGCCGCAAATCGAACTATTATAATAATGTATAGCGCCTGGCAGCTTCGACATATGGCGCCAGTTCTATGGGAACAGACATCTGTTCTAAGTGCTTCCACAATGTACCAGTAACGTGATAGTCTAAAGCTATATCAGAAAAGGTTAGCTTTCAGCTTCTGCGAGTTTCAGACTGAGTCACGAGCAAACACACTGTCATTTTGACGAAACATGGAAGACAATAGAATAACGCGGTAAACAATATGAATCATAACAGAATGAGTTGATAATTGCATCATAACGACACGACAATGTTGTTTATTAGTCGCGCGCGATTGAAGTAGTAACAGCAAAATAGCTAGGTACTGTCTTGTCTATACATAAATGTGAAATCCCGCAAACTATTTGCTACTATCTCATCTTCTACAAAGTCATTAACAAGTAAAGCTGCAGCAACATGAAGAGTATAATTAACACCTTCACAGCGTGTCAGGAGGTCAAATGAATAGCTGTCTACACAGCAAAGAGTTGCTGATGAATGGCTATAAGGTCCGTCAGTGAACCACCACAGCATGCATCATAAGTAATACGAGAAGTTAGTAGAGATCTCATTTCAAAACAGTGCCGGGTTTACTAATATGAAGGACCTAAGGCGATAGATTGGTTTGGAAGAAAGTTAAGAAGTCTAAGATCATTTAATGATCCTGAAATATCAACTAAAGTAGGACCCAAAGATAGCCATATAAGGAACAAAATCGTGGACGCTGATCACAAGTTTAAAATCGCTCAGCGAGTTATGTTCGCTCGTCTAATATTCTAGGAGTTTCTTTGGAAGATATGATAGGAAATTAAAAGATTCGACAACGACATACCGGAATGGTTTAATATTAAAGCTGAAGCGGCAATTACATCTATCGCAGAAGCCGTTGGGACAGACGAGGTCTGGTATGAAAACTGCGCATCGAACAAGTGCAGCGCGATAGATAAGTGAGATAGTGCAGCGCGATAGATAAGTGAGATAGTGCAGTGAGATAGATCGACATCCTGGAATAGGTGGCAGGGAAGGGCGAAGGGCCGAGAGTCACCGAGCATTGGGGAAGGCACGAAGGCATATAGCCAGAAGAGGACGTCAACAAGCAGACGAGAAGCGGTAGAAATTGAACGGCCTATGCTAATGAAATGACACGTAAATCCGGCACTGTCTCGAAATATGCGCGGGAACAGACGCATGCGAATAGTACCTTGGGCATGCGCGAGATTCACGAACGTACATTAATCACACATAAATGCAATTCCAGTTATCTCGAGGAACATATTTATAGTTTGCGGAGGGTTAAGCTGTACAATGTTGCCTGGATTAATTTTTGTCGACCCATTTGGCTCGGTTGTTAGCATTTGTTCTCGAGTTGATTGTAATTAGAATTACAGTGAACTGAATACTATCCGAAAAGATGACGAAGAATAACGCCACAACAAAACGGATTTCAGTAGAAAACTAGTTTGAATTCCGGTTTTAGGAATATTGGACGACAGACTAAATCCAAGCTATAAGAAAAAGTATTAAAACACAATGTACTTTTTAAATAAAAAAACAGAGTTTTGGCCTTGCAGAAAATTACAAAATTACGTCAATATTGGATCAAAATTGAAGATGGAATCAATCAAACAACTAACAGAATAGGGGTCCTAAGAACTGAATTTTTAATTGAAATGGATATTTCTAAAATGGCCAATGCTAATGTGACCTGAAATGTCGATTAACAAGGACGTAATAGCGCCTCGTGTTTGATCATTTAATCTCAACTAAAAAAATATAAATAAAAGGATTAACCTAAGCGAGCTGTTTGATGTAGATCAAACAAAACAATGCAGTCCCCGTCGAGTGTTTAGCATAAAGCAATGAAAAGGATAACGCACTGTACTGTGCTCATCTGAATATAATGGAGGGAGGCGCATAACAGTCAGTTTACTGGCGGTGCTATTACGTGGGCACTTTGTATGACTGATTACGTGTCTGCTCAACAAATAATACATAATGTCTTCTATCACAACAATTCAGATACATAATATTTTCTTTGTTACACATGATAAACACTTAGCTACACACTTGGATACGATGAAAAGATTTCTCCAAATAATATAGTTAGGTAATTCGCAAAGGGTCCAGTCAGTACGCCACATCGAATTACACCAGATTCAGTTGGTTTATATTGTAACCGTTACACGGTTGATAAATCATGAATATAACGTGTGTCGCCATTTGGTGGTGGTAGGATTCCCGCGGTGTAGGGCGGTTGCAGGAATAAATCTTATGCTACTTCATAACTCATGGGTCGCGAAAACTGTCCAGACGCACTGTTAGAATGTGTGTAATGGTTATGTATCATCCCACAAGCACCTCTACTGTATGTTCTTTGACCTCGACACGAGCATCGATTAACTTTTTATAGAGCGCTGTCTTTGCAGGCTCGACACGAGAACGCGCTGGGGGTTTGATGCTTTCGTTGGTCAATGTTTATTTTTGTAATTTTTGAGAGCTTCATTCAGTTTATAGCAAAAAATGTTATATCTAAAGAGTTCTTGGAGTTCTATTACATTAGACGTTCAAAGTCCAGTCCGATTATGTACGAATTATCACACCATAGGGTTTTCGTTGAATGAAAACTGAGGAAACTGGCGAACGCTGGGCAAGAGATGTTTAGATGCATGTGAAGTCTACTATCCCGCAAAGGGGCAGCGTGGTGGATTACGGCCCGCACGCCCTCAGTTGTAAGGGGCATTCCTTGCTGCAAACACCTCTCCCTTCGCCACTCCTCTAATCGAGGATCAACAGTTGAGGAGTTGTAAGGGACAGTCCCAATAATGGGACGGACAGGTTCACGGATGCAAGGAGGTCACAGTCGCAGCGAGCCAATGCCTCGCATTGTGCATTGTTCGGCCGCGGATGGCGAGGCGAAGGGCACTTCCTCTCTTCCTACACCGCCTGACCGTGAGCACGATTAAGTTCAATCGACTGTATTGCCTACGACAATTTTATCTTCCTATTCGCACCCTTATGTTTAACGATGGCCTCCGATCTGAACGTTACTCATTCTTAGAAGGCACTATTGAAATACAAAGTCCGAAAATGAATCGGTACCCACACCATAACATCAGGTCTGGAGGCAAGTAATCCCCTTATCCTCCGACAAGAGGCTACAATAGATACAAGCGAACAGTCAAATCAAGGCCAAGTTTTTTTTCTGCCACTAGGTATAACAACTTTCTAAGTGCTAGGATAAGATTGATGTTTTATATTATCGATCGCTCATGGATAACTATATTTCTTGCATTGAAATAAATGGGCTTCGTATATAAATGCATTAAAAGCTTCAGTTAAACTTTTTATGATCCGCGTTTGTATATAAAATATACTTTTTAACAATTTGTTCAGAAATACACTCTTTAGGAAATGTCTCACTTAGTTACTTAATTTATTTTCAATGTACTGTCAAACTAAACGACGGGTAATTTTAAAGAGTAAATGCTCATCTTTATTTGATAGCATTAATGCCAAATAAGTGGCAACATTCGTTTGCTGTGCATACACAACTTCTCAGCATTTTCCGTCGTGGGTAAAAAGGTGTATCGGAGCATCTAACATTGATATAAGCAAATCGTTAGGAAACTTGAGTCGGTTTGACTCTCGATTGCATCACAAACCGTAATTGTGACATAATAAGGGTCTAATATGCGTAACGAGATTGTACAAGTGGCCAACGAATCTGATGGATGATTGACCGGAACGGCGCCGGCGCTTGCGTAACGCCGATCACTTCAATTACATTATTTGTATAGTAATTTTTATAGGGTGTTCGTGGTTTGTTTCACAGTCTATTTACTTAAGCAGGGTGTAATGTAATGTAAACATTACATCATCAACGTGTAGGTAAGTCCAGAGCTGTAGGTAAGAACAGGCATCTCCCAACATAATGGAAGGTTTAAGGTTAGTTTTTTTTTTTTTTTTTTTCTCTTATGTGTTTGCAGCTTAGAGGCAATCTGCAGTTTTATCTGCAATAAGCATCTTTGTTCACTGCGTCACCGCCGACAGGTCTTGTTTGCTGAGAGAGTTCCAGTGAACTCCTAACTCGTAGTTTGAGTGGGACCAGATTTATAACTGGAACCTGGTGAGCAGGCTAGTCACACTGTGCCTGCTTAGTCTTGAGAACTGGATGCTATCTGTACCCATGAGGTGTCTAGCCGTTTCATTTGGGTGGCTTGTCAGTCTATCTTGATATCTGGTGATGTGGCTCTTTATTTCATCTCTCACTGTTGGTAGGCGTAGATCATAGTAGATGAGAGCATTGCTTATGTACCAAGGAATGTTGAAGATTGTTCTAAGAGTCTTTGTCTGAAAGCGCTCCATAACGTCGATGTGGGACTTGGCAGCTGTTCCCCAGAGCTGAATACCATAGGTCCATATTGGTTTCAAGATTGCTTTGTATACCACCATTTTGCTAGATGTTGTTAAGCTGGAATATCGTCCAATGAGCCATGCCATATCTCTTAATTTACCATCCAGTTGTTTCCGTTTAGTCCAAATGTGTGTGCGCCAGGTTAGTCGGCGATCTAGGTGGAGTCCTAGGTATTTGGTGTGCTCTGCTTGTGGGATCTGTTTTCCACTCAGGGTCACTGGCGGGCAGGTCTCTCTACGAAGTGTAAATGTGACATGGGTAGACTTGTCTCCATTAGCTCTAATTCTCCATCTTTGGTACCATGCCTCCATCTGCAGCAGGCCAACTTGCAGGAGCTTCGACGCCGTGGTGGGATCGCTATGTACTGCCATTATGACAGTATCATCTGCAAAGGTTCCTGTCATCGTATCTGGTGTGGTAGGCAGGTCAGCAGTATAAAGCAAGTAAAGCACTGGACCGAGAACACTGCCCTGAGGAATGCCTGATTCAATATCATATAATTTTGAGTTTCTATCATGGAATTTTACTTCAAAGCATCTGTCAGACAAGTAGGATTTTAGGATAATGTAAAGCGAATGGGGCAGGTTACTCTTTAGTTTGTATAGTAAGCCTTGATGCCAAACTTTGTCAAAAGCTTGGCTTATGTCCAGGAAGGCTGCAGAACAGTATTTCTTTTCCTCTAGTGCACTAGATATTTTGTTAACTATTTTATGAACTTGCTCTACTGTTGAGTGTTGCTCTCGGAAGCCGAATTGATGTTCTGGGATCAAGTCTTTTATGTGTGGTTTGAGTCTTTTAAGTAGAATTTTTTCAAATACTTTGGACAGAGTGGGTAATAGACTTATTGGCCTGTATGATGTAACCTCGTGGGGAGATTTTCCTGGTTTTGCTATGAGTATTATTTGTGCTGTTTTCCATTGACCAGGGAAGTTTCCTGTTCTGATTATTGCGTTGAATAGTGCAGTGATTAGCATTATACCTTTTTTCGGTAGTTCTTTCAAAACTTTTCCAGTTATTAAGTCATAGCCAGGGGCCTTTCTTGGTTTGAGATTCCTGAGCAAGTTTCTTATTTCTTTTGGAGATGTGTGATTTACTGGGAGGGACATCTGGTAGCATGAATTTAGAAAATCTTGTATAGCTTCCTTATTTTCAAAACCTTCTGTCTCTGGATGTGGTTGAAATACTTTGGATAGGTGTTCTGCAAACAAGTCTGCTTTTTCTTGTTCACTCCTGGCCCATTTCCCATTTGTAGATTTCACAGGAGGCACCTGTTGTGTTGGTCGCTTAAAAGATTTTGTTGCCTTCCAGAGGGAGTAAAAGTTTGAAGGGGCATGAGGGGTTAAAGTTGACAAGTAGTATTGAAAGGATTCATTTTTAATGTTCTCAATCTGCTTAGTTAGATTCTTTGAGAAGTTGTTGAGTTTTCGTTTGTGTTCTGGGCAGCGGGAGGTGTGCCAGATTTTTCGGAGACGTCTTCTTTCAAGGATTTGTTGTCGTATTTCTAATGAGTATTGTTTCTCCCTCTGGGTTGAGACCTTTTGAGTAGGTGTTGCACTCCAGGCTGCTTGTTGGACAACTACGTTGAGATGTTCAACTCCTTGTTCTATTTCTTCTAGCGTTTTGAGTGGTATTTTCAGATTTATTGTGGAGCTAAGTAGATCTCGAAATTTACTCCAATCAGTCCATTTGTTGGTGAGGGCTTGTAGTTCCTCCTTGAGAATAATACAAGTGCTGGTTGTCAGAAGTATTGGTGAGTGATCGGATGACAGATCATCCATATTTTCTATAAAATTATTATTTAGGGATATGCCCTTAATGATGAAAAAGTCTAGGATGTCTGGTTTCTTATTTATATCTGTAGGCCAGTGTGTTGGTTGAGTTGCTGAGTAACTTTGTAGATTATTTTCAGTGATTGAAAAGTACAGTTGTCGACCCCGTGGGAGAATTAAGCGAGAGCCCCAGCTAGTATGTTTGGCGTTCCAGTCGCCTCCAGCAATGAATCTTGCTCCTAAAGTTTTGAAGAAGTTTGAGAAATCCTCTTTCTTGATACTGTGCCTAGGAGGACAGTATATAGCAGAGATTGTTAAAGGGCCATTAGATGTGTCTGCTACAACAGTGGTTGCCTGTAGGAAGTCTTTATCTGTTTTTTCAATCTCGTAGTGTTTTATGTTACTTTTTATTAAGATAGCTGTTCCGCCATGTGTATTCCCTGATGGGTGGTTTGTGAGGTATGTGCAATAACCAGGGATCTTTAAAAAGCTCTTGCTTGTGAAGTGGGTTTCACATACCAACATTACATCTATATGGTTAGTATTTATAAAGGTTTCTAGTTCTTGTCTTCTGTCAGACAAGCCGTTAGCGTTCCATTCAGCTATGCGGAGGAATTGGATCATTTTGATTTCAGCTGTGCTGTAACAAGGTCGATAAATCGATCCATCATTTTGTCAAACATACGCTCTATTGTTTTTTCAAATCTGGTGAGCATTTGCTCAAGTATATTTGTAATGTTTGTTTGTGACATAGGGATTTCATCTTGGGTTTTTAATTGGTTTGAACAGATGCTAGCATAAGTTTGATGTTGAATGTGGTGACTTTCAGGCCTTCTGCTGTTGGATTCTTGTGCGGGATTTTTAGTTTGTTGTGACTTCATAAATCTAGGGTTTGTTGGATAGGTTGTTGTATGCACTGCATGGTTTGTTGTGGTTTTTAGTGGATTTAATTTGTTTATTATTTGGTCTCTATACTCTTTGTATTTCATACATCCTTTGTAGCTGGCCGGATGGCTACCATTACAATTGACACAGAGTGCTGGTGTATTAGAGGTTTTGGTACATTGGCTGGTTGGGTGGTCTTCTCCACATTTGACACACCTGAAGGTTCTGTGGCACATATTCTTAGTATGCCCGAATCTCTGGCATCGTTTGCATTGGACTATTTCTTTTTTCTTATACGGCGGCTCAATATTAATTACCATGTAATTCAGGTGTTTAATTTTGTATATATCTTTGTTGTTGTTCTTTGGTTCGAGGTCTACATAGTACAATGGCAGTGGCTCTTTTGTTATTCTATGTCTGGCGTTTATGATGTTTCTAACTTGATGCCCTAATGTCTCGAGTTCTTGTTTGATTATCTCTATGTTTTCAGATGCATGTATTCCTCTTATAACTACTCTAAAAGCTTTTTCGTGTTTCAGTTGGTATGTGTAGTGGCTGATGTTCATAGACACAAAGTTAGTTCTTAAAAGTTTGTATGTGTCCACATCGGCTGGTATGATTTTAACTATGTGACCTGAGCGGAGTGTCGCCATTTTGTATTTGGTAGAATCACAGATTATTTTTTCTATTACTTCCCTTAGTTTTGTGACATCTTTGACTCCGGTCACAAATATGGGCTCTGGTTTGGGAACTATGGGTTGCTGCTGCGTTTGGTTCTCAGTTTCTTCATTTTGTAACTGTTCAAAACTATTAAACGTTGGCACACCATATGTGGTTTTCTGTTTGGTGCGTCTCTTTTCTTCACTGGGGCTAGGTGGTGGTCTTTTTCTTCTGTTTGCAGGAACGTGATCAAATTGCCATGTCACTGCACTAGCTGTTGCTTGTTGCTGCAAGTCACCGGTTTCGTTTTCGACTGTAGTAGCAGGTGTTGTGTTGTTATTTGCCGTTTGAGTTTTAAACATTGATTTATGAAAAATTTGTTGGACGAGTTTGTTACTGCCGCCGGCGGCATTGATGTCGTCGTTTTTGTCTGTTTGTACGGTAATGTCGTTGGTGGGTGGCATTTTTAGTTGTATTTAACCGTTCTCTATTGTCATTAGATAACACATTTTGGTAAAAAAGCAAGAATGAGAATCCGTTAACGGTTTTTTTAAAGTGTCACTAAGTTCAAATTTGAGGTTAAGTTTGTTTCACTTTGGTGTCACTTAGGTTCGGGATATTTCACTTGGATAACACTAGCACTGTCATATTTAGACTATAGCTGCGTAATTAGAGTGAAATATTTAATAATAACACTTGATGAAACAATTATTTATCGTAATTTATGCGAGAGCACTTTTGACAGCTGAGAGCACTTTTTTTTTTTTTTTTTAAGGAAATGTCTCACTTAGATACTTAATTTATTTTCAATGTACTGTCAAACTAAACGACGGGTAATTTTAAAGAGTAAATGCTCATCTTTATTTGATAGCATTAATGCCAAATAAGTGGCAACATTCGTTTGCTGTGCATACACAACTTCTCAGCATTTTCCGTCGTGGGTAAAAAGGTGTATCGGAGCATCTAACATTGATATAAGCAAATCGTTAGGAAACTTGAGTCGGTTTGACTCTCGATTGCATCACAAACCGTAATTGTGACATAATAAGGGTCTAATATGCGTAACGAGATTGTACAAGTGGCCAACGAATCTGATGGATGATTGACCGGAACGGCGCCGGCGCTTGCGTAACGCCGATCACTTCAATTACATTATTTGTATAGTAATTTTTATAGGGTGTTCGTGGTTTGTTTCACAGTCTATTTACTTAAGCAGGGTGTAATGTAATGTAAACATTACATCATCAACGTGTAGGTAAGTCCAGAGCTGTAGGTAAGAACAGGCATCTCCCAACATAATGGAAGGTTTATGGTTAGTAATAAATAATAATCAATGTAGGTCTACTGTTTTTGTAAAGTGCTAATGCCAGTCTTTTTTAATTAAACGCAGTTTTTCAACAAAAACGTTAGGACTACTTATCCAAATAATAATCCGAAAATGAAATGCAAAATTAATAATAATAGTCACAGATATAAACGAACAGCAGATATGTTTAAAATTGAAATAGAAAATACAATTTAATGTTGAAAACAAAATAATGCAAGTAAATCCGTGAACGAGTCCTCCACTACATACCTACCTCTTTACGAGTTAAAGATAAGAAAGGAATCGCCTTTAAAATGTCAATTTCATAAAGAGGTCTTCCTTCGATATGAATATTAACTAACAAAACAAGAAAGATAAATATTTTGCGCCGTACTATGTTTGGAACGATGAAAAAGGAAAGATGAAACAGAATAAATTATAAGAGAAACGTTGCAAGGAAACATGCAAATTACTTTTTAAAGCCGGCGAGGATGTTTTAACAGCGTGCTCTAGAATAGGGAATGAAAAAGCTTTGATAATGATAACATAATACGTACAACTAAGAACGCGTATTTATTATACTTATACTGAATTTCATTGTATGGTTATATAGTACTGATGGAGGCTAAAACGATGGAAATTCTGTCCTTTCCTTCGATTGTCATGAAATTTTCTACTCTGTTTTTGTCTTAAAGCAGCTATAATATAGTATTGGATTACTATTTAGGTATAGTTAGATAGCTCTCTATACCATAGAGGAACCGAAGTTGCCAAGAAGTACCCACGCCAGATATACGTTGCCTTTGGTTATCCTTTAAGTGCAACTTTGGCAATCGTACAGTCCGTATGGATTTAATGGTTCATAAATAAGAAATAGACTTCACCTTCCTAGCGCCAAGCTACGTTCTGCCAAAATATTTCACAGATATGTATTAATATATACCTTTAGAAAACCAAGCAAAGTTGATTCCTGCATAGGGACGTGGATGGATGAGATGATGATAGATGTAACCACATAATGTAATAACGTTGTCATACAACGAGGAAGCTCCAAGGTCCCACCCACTCAAATTACTTGAGCGTCAAACTCATTAACCGTATAACGGTAAAGCAGAGCCGAAGGAAACACTATGTTACATGGTGAGTCCCGAAGGTCTCCCACATGTGGAGTCTATGGTATGTTACTATGGCCGTCCATCATAAACAACGTTTTAAAGGTACAAAATGAAGGTTTTTTAAAGGCCACTTCATCTGAACAATATCAAGAGTCTTTAGGTTCTTTTATTGGAGCTTTATCTCATCAGATATTGCTTTCTAGTTAAAAATATTGGTGACCACAATAGAAAAACTTTTTAACAAAAAAAATTAATCGTCGAAAAAAAGGAACTGAAGAGCGAAAAATAATAATAACGATCATTTTTAGTCTAACTAAGCTCCTACACTAATGTAAATCTAAATAATTTTGAGTCAGCGCCAAACACACATGCAAATTAATTAAAGTTGACGTCTCTCTTAATGTGAGTGAGTATCCCATTGTAATCTTGGGCCTTAAAGAGATCTCACCAGGACGTCATCTTGCTCTTTTGGCCACACTCCTAGTCAAACCGCGGTTTATGTTGCCACCCTGCACCGGGGCGGGCCTCCGTCTGATTATTTATGAGACGTGCCGCGCGCGCCGCGCCCATTCCCGCCACTACGACACTTTATTAATGACGAACTCGTTGGGAAGCTTTTTGTTATCGATTTAAATATTAAACACCATATAGGATTCCACATTCCCGTACGCAAACAAGTCGAGATGTTATCGGCTGAAAATTAATAACCTAAAGAAACGCCTTGGAAATTTAAAGGCAAAATAGACTCATTTCCAACAAGAGCTTGTGTAAGAACGAGGCAACACGAACATAACAACACCTAAACTGGAAACAAATATTATTGCAGAACTAAAACTTACAAATATAATTTTACACTTACAAGTTGGTCGCGATCTGTTTGGTCTGGTCAAAGGTATCCAAGGCCTCTGTGGTGGTAATGTGGCAGTAACTGAAACAAACAAAAACAAAAATTTATAAAATGGTATCAATTTACCTATACAGACAGACAACTAAAAAGATAGCTAACTGTAAACCCAATGTCTTTAGATCATGCTATTACAACGGGTCTATTGATAGATTCATGATAAAAAATTCATTTGCGAATCTCTATGAAAAGAGGTGGCAAAAAGTCGGACGGCCCATCTGATATTAAGATACTTAAAATTACCACATACTCGCTCTGGTCGTGCGCGTGTTTCCTAATAATGTGAGGCTATTATAGTTATCAGCAAAATATTCCGCGAACCCTACATAACATTGGGGTAAAAGCAAAAATAGACTACGCTATTGCTTGCAGAAATTTCAGTGTTCAACATTCACTGTCGTTTGAACAAAGACGGATAAAAACCAACACCATTGTTCTGTTCAGTGTAGATCGAACAAAACATTAAATCGAGCGAGAAATCAGCAATAAGCAGGGTACGTACGGCTGCAGCATCTCGTGACGACAACGGTATCGGGACCGCTTTTGCTAATACGTTTGCACAAAAACTTAATGACTCGCCTTGGGAAATCGGCGAAGACGAAAAAATATTACCTACATCTGATGAACTGGAACGGTGACGCAGAATAAATAATATATGGTCATAGAATATACGAAATAATTAAAATATACAAGGTAGGTATCAATAATGTTAACAATAAAAGCTGTTGTTTTTTAATTAATGACAAGCACGTCTGCACAGTAAAGCCAGAAACGAGAAAGAGTTGAAGTGACTTACTAAAACAAGATACGAAACCTGTCAAGCCATTTAATTATCATTATTCTTAAGCGTATGTATTTGTAGTAACGACATGGTATCTCTTTGTAATCATAGCCTTTAATAAAAGTGTAGAATAAAACAATGCCCAATGCTATCACGACATAATTAGTTAACATATTCTAAGCAAGCATAAATCATAATAACACAAATGTTTCAATAAAAAATTTTTAAAAATCACAAGAAGCATAGCAAGAGAGACAAAGAAAACACAAGCAGAGCAATACACGAGGTGAAATATTGCAACAAAAAATTAATAACACACTTAATGGACATTTTGGAGATAGACATCGAGAAATGAGTCTGTTGGTTTTTGCTTGGCAACAAACCGGTCTGCGGTTACTCGTGCGTAAATCAAACTATAATAAAACGCTCATCGACTACGTAACAGATAACCCTACAATTACTTTCATAGATTTTCGATGTGAAGATAAGTAACTATTAACATAGTGTTGCAAAAAATCTAATTCGAACATCACCTTCGTAATTTAATTTGTTGCTGCGATAGATTGAGGATAAGACACCAAACGTTTTTATTACAGAGTGAATATTGTTCTTCAAACTTCACTGTTAAACAAACTAGTTTGTGACTGCGGCTTCTCTTTTGCGGTTTTCTGAAATACGCAGATTGCTCAACCACCTAACGTCATATCAAGATAAAATAAAGGGCAGATTCTATTTGAAACACTCAGCTATGCCATATAGCGAAAAACCCATCGAAATCAGTTTTGTGCTTTAAACGTGATGCTCTTAATGTGATTTTGTTTGTAAATTTAACGTTTCGAGTTACTTGCTCCAGTGGGTGTCGCTAGCGGTTCGTTTCAATCTTAATATTAAAGTGGGTTTGATTCGATTGAGACTTTATTGGCACTTGATGATCCGATTTGCAGTTACACCTGATATCAGAGTAACCTCCAACATCATAAAAAAGTTAACGTAAAATTTTACTTAGATTTTACAATGTAATTTTTAAAATCTATTTTACCAAAATGTTTTTTCCGTTATTGCGGATCGTTAATGTTTTAAATGTAGCATTTTTTATAAGTGCATTGCTATTAGACTAGGAAGCAGAACGTTTCAATTATCGAATTGAAATTTCACTAAATATGAATGAAGTGTGCTCAAAATTGCACAAAATTAACATTAACATAAACCATTATATTGCAAAGTTTAAATTAATTACCTACTTAATTAGCATTGAAGTTGCAAACAGATGGATATTTGATTGTTTGCATGTTTATTAACTCTGTCACAACTGTGTTAAAACAGCGGATGATACGGCGGTGGTAAAATTGAAGTGTATAAATGTAGGTAGGTATACCCAGTGTACTTATGCAATAAAAAAGTACAGTTTGGATCAAGTAATTATGTATGAAACTTTTACCATAGACAAATGTATAAACCACCAAGGATTCGCAGAATGGATTAGCTGCCTTCGTCTCGGAATGACCTAAAAGCAGAACGTCCTAAAAGGAAAACGTCTTAACAGCAAAACGTTCCAAAATACATGACTTTTTGAAGCTTTAATCATATCAAAAATACATATCAATGAGTTCATTTTCAGAGTTCCAGGCTGTATTGTAGCAGCAGAGGCGTCGAATTGGTGCAACAACGGAGCGCAGGCGTCGTCGTCGTCACCGTTCGCCTGCTCATTACACTTTGTAATTAGGGCCGTGGGCTCCGCGCTAGCCGCAGCCCTGCACTAAATCAAGACAAGCCCGCTCTACATGTCCCCCGCCGCTGCAACCGCGACACACCATGTTTATGGATGTGTTATTGAATATTAAACCTCAAGAGCCTGTCTATTGTGACACGTCCTTTACATATTCGGGAGTAAACAATGACAATTGAGGTCATTCACTCACGTGGGGGTTTAACAAGGAGATTTAAACGGTCATTACCTAGAATACTTTGATGTGTGTGGTTTTTTCATTATCGTTCGTTCATTTTGTTCCTCGAAAATCTTCAAGTTGATTTTAAATATTTTCTGTGTGATTATTTTCGTATAAGTGCCGTAAAGGTGAATATCCTGATAACAAAGTACAAATCGTGATCTTATCTGTATCTAGGTATACAGATTAAAAAAGGCAATTATCCAGTCCATCACAAATCACAATATGGACTAAATTGTCCCACATAAAGTTTTAAGCATGGGATTTGTACATTCTTCAGTAAGAAAAAAATTTGCGTATAAGACCCGTGTATGTATGTATATACAAAATACAATAAATATATGAACGAAGCGCGAAAGTATAAAATGTATTATACATACTAGTATAGGAACGTAATGTTCGAATCACCCAAAAGCTGGTGCGAAAAAACAAACTTATGTGCAGGTAATTAGCAATACAGCCCATTGTAATTCATAACGTCTAACCGCAAACCCGCAAAAGAAACAACGGTGACACCACAGTGCAGCGGCACCAACTTTCACAAAGAAACCTCTTCTACACCACCACCTACGGCGCTAACAAGCCGAGACAAGCGCAAACAAGGTGTTGGGGGCATACTGAGTGAAAGTACGATGAGCAGAGCACTAGATGGCATCACGGCAGTGGGTGATAAGCATCGGCACGCTCCTCGCATTGTTCGCGCTCCGATACATGAGATAAGGCTTTCTCTGCTCTCGAGAGCTACCGTGAGAACTGATGCTCATGTGTGCACAATGCTCACGGTGTAAAAAAACATCTCCCAAACTAAAGTAAAGTTTTTAAGTTTGCTTGACAATGTTGGATTGCTGGTTTCTTTAGACTGGCAGAGGACATTTGCCCTAGGAGTGTATCTCTGTTATAAGCTTTTATATAGATAACTGATATTCTGGTCAGCTACGTCTGGTACTTACGGCAAATCTCTGATAAATAATAGTACATTGTGCAATAAGGGCAGTAAGTAGGATATTACTAACGAGAGTCTGTTAGAAGCCCGACGCCGAAGGCGGAGGGACTTTAATGACTCGAGTTTGTAATACCCTTACTGCCCGTGATGCACACAATGTTTTTTATCACATTTGCGAAGAAATAAATACCTACGACACAAGGGAACAAATTTATTTTCTTTGACTTTGCTGATATTATTTAAGTTTATTAAATTAATTTAGTTAAATTAAGTACCTTATATATAACTCAAGTTAATTCAGTTTAACTCAAGTCGAATACAGGCGAGTACAGTCGAGTAAAGGCGAGTACAGACGAGTACAGTCGAGTTTAGGTACAGTCGAGTTTAGTCGTGATAAGTCAAGTTAACTACTCAATTTAACTTAATTTTTAACTTAATTTACTAAACCAGTTTAGTACAGCCAGCTACACATTACAGCCCTAGGGGTATAATATTGTACTGATTTTCATTATTCTCCCGCGGGTGTATATAGGCCATTGTGTTTCTTTAGGTACGCATATAATCAGACCCATAACGAGCAAGTGTGATGAAAAAGAAGATATGAGGTAAGTAAAGGACCAAAGTTCACAGTTGTGCACTATTTTGAGTTTTCTTTAAAAGTACTACATTGTGTTATGTTTATATCAGTAGTAGCTAAAATAACTGTGACATTACCAACCTATACACAACTTGACATTTATAAAACTCGAGCTTCTAACTTCTTTATCGCGGCTTCCATCTGCATTAACAATAACAGCGCTCATTCATACGAATTTGTCCCGGAACTATAGTGGGTTATGTGCTCGTTATTTTTGGCACAAACAATTCTGAGAATTTGGTCGAAATCTTGAAGTTCGAGACACGAGAATAGCTTTCATTATGCAATCTTACTTTCACATACCCCAAGTTTATTAGCTGAGTGTCATAAACATTTTTCCGTGGTCATAAACATGCAGTTGAGTAGTTATAAAGAAACTTTAAAAATCATGGCCAGGTCCATTGTACGTACTGAAAAGAATAAATTAGAATGGTTTATTTGCTGTTACAAAACACATAACTACATGTAGTAACTACTAGGTACTACAATACAAGGAACAACAAAATACTACACAAACTAAAGCTAAAAATTGGGTGCATAGCATACGCCAGACATAATGACACATAATCTTGGATTTCACATAGCAGTGACTAAATTAACCTCGCTAATAAATAAAATGAGTTGCAAAGACTAGAAGATAAATATCAAACGTGCCGAGGTCTCGGGGTTAATCATTTCCATGCGAAATGTTTTCAGTTCATTGAGCGAGCCATTCTCGGCCCTCGCCAGACGCCGGGGAGCCGAGCTAGGACCGGTCGTGGGGCCTGTTGCATGACATTGTAGAGCAAAAACCCATACCTACAGCAAAAATATACCTATATCAAAGGTAATATGTAATCCCAGTGTGCCTTTTAACTTGAGAATAGTCTATTGTTTTTCAATATTTTGTGCACGCTCCATATAAAAAGGTCCCGTAAGTATACGTGACCGAACCGTTTACATGCCATCGCTATTGTCCTTCGCCGTTTATGGGCGAAAATACGGCGTTCGTATCATATCGGACTTCGTGAGTGGACTCCTCAACGCTGGTAAATAATGCCGCCGCTATGGTCATTTTTATAAAGGAACCAAATATCTATTTTCGTCATGTGACATTTCGTTATTTGTCCATTAAATCCATTCTTTGATCGCCTAGCATCTTAATGTCTACTTTCGCATTTCAGGGTAGAAACAAACAGACACTTACAAGGTCTTGGTCTTATAAATCATTCCAGGAAAAAGGTCTAGACTATTCGATCGGCAATTCAAACATTGTTACCTGCTAACATGTTAATGATATTTATACACGAATTCCATGATTGTATGGAACTTATTTTCGCATCCTCGTGACGAACGAATTTGCCTGATGAGGTTAGTGCTAGTATGCATAATGATTAGCTAGTGATAATTTTCGAATGTTAAACATTATGTAAAGATCGGGGTCGTTGATCTCAAGTCGTGATTTTATCTAAATGTAGACGACGTAAATAAAATAGGTAGTACATAAAATTTAAGAAAGACTTATGATGTAAGTAACACAAAAATACACTTGCGTCACCACTTTGCAGATTTTATGTTTGATGAAGATATACCCGCAAAACGAGGTGCAAAACATCAAACAAGGGCTACACAGTTGTTGACCATAAACCAAGAAAAACCAACGACATTATAAAAATACCTTTTAAAAAACGTTTACGAAGATGATATTATGAGACAAACCGTTGAGCAAGAGGTCCCAGAAACGGTTTTGTTTAAAATTAAAAGAAAGATTAAGCAAAAAACGGTTATGTAAAGAAATATAATGAGTTATTAAAAGAAAACATCAGTAACTACAGAAGAAGTCTAAGAATTCGCAGATAGCTAACTCAACTTTCTTAAGAGCAAGCGGTCCGTTCACAGAAAGATTGAACAAGATAAATGAAGTCAAATGAAACATGAAGCCATTACAACCATTACTAAAGAATGTGTCTGTGAATGTTGACGTTATATGCGAGATACAAACCTGGCGTTGCGTAACCGAGCATGTGTAATTTACGGCCGGATGTGCCACTATCGAATAGATATAGTCGGTTGTAAGCTTAGGGACCTAGTCCTGCAAATTGATGCGATCAGGATTCTACCAAACCATAGGCCAGTAACACCAGAATTTCGACGGGGAAGTGCTAACAACTCCTAACTTACATTTTTTTTTAAGAAAACGACTTATGAATGCAGTTCGATAAACGCGTCTACTAGTATATGAATTAAGTTGAAATTCGCAAAATTTGGTTTTTGTAAGTTAGGAGTTGTTAGCACTTCCCCGTCGATTTACTTTTAATTCTTGTTAAAATTCAAACCGCCCATTCCTTTTCTCTCCGATTAGATGGAACGAGTAGATCTATAAATTATATAGGTAAGTTTCTGAAGTATTTTCAATAATTTTAATTACATCATTTCGTGATATGTATGTTGTGTCTAAATCCGAAGTTGAATTAACAATTCCGCATATTATAGACAAAGGTAAAAAATATCATCAAAGCTTATGTGGAATCAAAAACTTACAATTGAACAGCATGCTAACAAACTGACTCAATTTCTCCTGAAAAGGTCAACTATACTCCTCATGGAGATTGAGATACTCGTAGCAATTACGAATTTGCTATTCTGAACATTAACGATCGGAACGTTTCGAGTTGCCCACACGATTGTTGGTTTCAGCAGACGACACGGCGTGTCCGCTACCGGAGCGTGGCGGTCACGTACTTTTACCATAATTAATTACTAGATGACATCATGATTACATTATTTTGGTACACGCGTTTCTCGATGGCGAGCTCGTCACGGTCCGGCGGGCGCAGCAGGAGGTTGTTTTTGCAAATTTTACCGACGGACGAATTGGGATATTGGGATGTCGCAGGCAGGCACGCGGCTGTATGCACGTGTAAGTATCAGCCCCGAGTCGCAAATGAAACGTGGGCCGATCACCTCTGGTGCCGAGACGACGTGAAATTAGACAATTCGCGCGTACTCTGCTGGAAGCAAAAAGTTTGCAAGAGATACGACAATTTGCGTTGAGTGAAGTAACACAAAATGTATATGCCCGAGACCGTGAATAACTAAAACGAGGAAGCTGTCTTGCTTTTTGAAAAGTTCTTTCTGAATCATAATGGCGCAATCAATACTATTTGTAAAGCAAAATAAATAGTGTTGATTTGTCTGGCGTGTACAATGCATTTTTTGTTTGGTCAGTTCTATCTTCACACCGCTGTATGTAGTCATCGCTATTGCCCACGCGCTGGCTAGAGTGTCCTCTCGCACGACCGTTCACGGCCAAGGCCACAGAGATAATAAACGCGTAACGTAATGATGAACGATGTGCCACCGAGCAAAAAACAAGCGCGCGCGCACCGCTCTGGCCCACGTGGGGAGTCTTTATGAGCCTCTGACAACATTTAATGGCTCGGAAAATTACAGCGCTACCGCTGGATATACGCGCAAATGAAAAGTATTGCGTGTCGATTCTTAACAAAAGTAATAATAACTAATAGCTCTGTGACGGATGGGCTGAGTATTCAAATTGAGATCAGATAAACGCGAATCGTAAGTAGCGAGCAGCTCCTGTATGAGTTTCATTTATAAATGGAAGTAGCCATCAGATGGACCAACAGTCTTAAACGTTGAAATAAACCGTAAGTACTCCTGTAACACTAATGGACTCATGCAGACGAGCATGCAACGAGCAATAAAAATAATTGTGGAAATTGAACATCGAGCACTAACTCCCTTTCGTCTTGCATTAAGTACTTTACAGATTTACGTTTGATTAGAGCATACCACGCTTCAAAATGTCTTGTTAGTTACTCAGATAAACTCTTTACAGCAAATTAGTTAAAAGCAATCAACACTGAACATTTAACAACTATCTTCATTACAGTAACTCCGTAGCTTCAAAAGTGATTACCCGACATAGCACGGCACGAGATAATTCAATTTGTCCGTTCCATTTCACTAGAGGGAGTGGCCGGAATCTACGAAGCCTTAAGGTTACGATAAAATCTACGCCAAGTCGCTCTCGCATTCGTATCGCGCGCTCCCATTCCTCCAACCTAGTGCATCGTACTTGGTAATGTGCATCGCGATGCGTGTGTGGGTTGCCTCCAACGCGAAAATAATGCCTTCAGACCTTGAATGGCGAGGTGAACGCCCTGACGATCGGTAAACATCGCGCTGATTGATTACCTGATTCAACGAGTAATGGTCACGACGACGATGTGAGAAGCGATTTCGCTGATAGGTAAATTGAAGCTCTAGCACTCATTTGTCATAGTTAACACTTTGCACGTCTCCGACGCTGCCTTTTGTTCTCTATTTTGAACGTCTGAATTGGTATTCCTTTTGTAGAAACGGCAAAAACATTGAGTCATAGAACCCAAACGGAGCGAGGCTAAGATGCGCGCACTGGATAAATAACTTGGTTGAATGTACGCATTTATTTAGAAAAGGGGTCGTATGTAAACAACAATCTTCCATCAAAGTCACAAATGGCGATGTCGGTGTATCCGGGGACGTAAGGCCACGTAGGAAACGGCTCAGTCATGTCATGGTTGCGATGACGGTACGCCCGCCGCGCCGTGCCGCGCTTTACCTACAATATATAAGTATCGGGAGCACATGGATATACGAAACACAACATTTTTATTAAAAAAAAAAAAAACTTAATGCCGAAGTGTGTAATACTGACATATTGAGCTTTGTCTCATAGAGCAGCAATGGAAGTAAAATGAAGATGACTAAGATATACAGTTAAACCACCGAGTTGGAGATAATTAATTAGCGTATATTTTGGAAGAATGGCTGACTAATTTCATCAATGAAGACTTTACTTGAGAATAGGGCATTACTTGACTGTGTTAGTTTAATCTCTTGACTCAACGTTCCCTTTTCGGGGCAGCTCTCGATGGTTTTAAGCTACCGGAGGTGCTGGGTCAACTTACCTCCTCCAAGCTATACTTGATTAAACAAGACGAAGCGTGTACAGAGTACGACAAACAAGGCAATTGCGTCGACGCGAAGATCGCTATCGCGCACGCTATAGGCTACGGCTGCGGCACAAAATAAAGATAGTACAGAAGGCCCGCTTTGTACACACAAACGTGCATACATTTCGTTCCAATCAAACTTAACCACCGAAGTAAACTATACCAAACTACAGTAGTCCTGTATATCTTATGAGGAGACTAAAGGATAAATCAAGATGATGGGCAGTAAATAGCATATGGATCAGTGCCTGAATGTCCAAATTTGTCGAAAATTGTCCAACAATATCCAGCAGTACACTAGCTGTTTACCTACAGGTAAACAGGCCGGTTGGGCCTTCTGTACTGTTTTGTGTTTATGGCCAGCGGACGACGTAGCTCACTCACGTGTGTCAGAGGGCCAATGTGTCCCTCTGTCATTCGTCCGTTGGCAGTTTACGATCCTATGTTAAACGTATGCTCATAGAATAGGGCAATAAAGAAACAGTAGATTTATTCCGCTTGACAAATTCTGGCATTCATTCAGTAGCATCAATGATTCTAAGGATTGTTATGTGACTAATTTGTAAAATTTTAATGTCCATAGATACAGGTATATGAATAACTTTTAAAAAGTGACACATTGTACTTTGAAAGAAGATTTCTTTATGGACTTACGTACTATTGAGATAAACTGCAAAGATGACCGAAAAATGTCGGTGAATTCCCATCTCGTTATTTCACTTGTTTGTCACGTCACGTCTTCCGAGTTTACCATAGCTATTCTGAATAACGAAAGTTTATAAAATCCGTTTCTTAGTTCCGGACGTCATCTCTAACATCTCTAACTCGCAAACATCTTTCTTATAACAGTGTAGAGAGTGTAGATGATAAAATGATTACAACAGCAATAAAACACGCTATCGTTATAATAAAGCGAAAATTATTATATCCGCATGTAAATACACCATCAAGTTTCTCTCCCATCGTAATGATACTAAAACCAGTAGCCTCGAAATCGGAATGTACACATAAAGACCATCTCGTCAAATTTCGTTCACGACACAAAGTCGTTACCGCCACGACTCGACCTCCAATAAAATTCATGTCGACACACTGAAATCATTTGAAGGTAACAATGGGACATTAGCATGCGTTTACAACTTTTACTTTGTCGAATTTCATAAGCTACTTTGTGCTAAAGGAGAGCATAAAACAGTAATGACACTGAGATTATGATTGTTCAAGTAGAAAGCGACTGTTTCTGGATCGTGATATCGGCTGAAATATAGAGAATTGCCATTACTTTAGCGAAAACAGTGAGTTACTTTAGCGAAAAAAAAAAAATTTTGAAAAGCGGATTGATATGCAAATGCAACGTAGAAAGAAACTGGGTAATTTTTACTTTACTGTTCATGAAATAAATAATAATTACATACTTTCTCAACTTCGGTGATACTTGGCGCTTAGATGTATTAGACGTTTTTGAATTTGAAAAGTTTTGGTAAGAGACCCTTTATGGTTCATAAACAACTGCAATCAAATAATTTGGATTGCTGCGTGCAACAACCCAAAGGCTTTATTATAACACCCTGGACTAGAGTCGTGCTGCATAATATGTAATCAAAACGCATCTCACACATAATGTCATATTTCGGCCACGCAAAATGTCACTTACGCGAAATGACACATTCGCGAATATAAAACCTCTGATCGACTTCATGTAGGTACCGTATATAGACATTTAATACACCCACGTTGTAAATGTAGATACATTTAAATACGAATACACAGAAGCCTTAATATTGACACTAACGTTAGACAACTTGAGGTAGAGGCGAGAGATAATGATGATAATACTTTAGGTCAAATACCTGCTAACGTAGACATTGTAACAAATAATTACTTCTTATTAGAGCCTAATGAACTTTCCCCTGCAGATACAGACTAAGTTAAAGCCCGGTAGCGAGCGAGAGTGGGTCGAAGTGAGATGTGAACTATGGCCAGTCGTGACCGCGGGCGAAAGTGAACGGGTGAGCACTATCAGTGCGCTAAATATGAAAGTGCGTCGCGATTGATTTTCTTCTACTTCACTATATAAAACGCTTGGTTACCAATAATCCGAGAGCCGCCGGAAAAATTTAGTTGCAACTTTCACAAGAGTGAACATTTATACAGCGGTATGCAGGTAAACAATTTAAAAACAAGATAAATCCAATAGTAATTGGTAAAATGGTGTTTTACAGATCAGCATTTATAATTTCGATGACAAAAATAAAATGGCCGATGTATTTTTACCTATAGGAAATAAAAACAAGTTTTCTGCCGGTAAATCTACTAGCCTTAATCCTTAATGGCCATCAATTAAACACACGTAGATGATTATTGATTAGGAATATAAATCAGCTGCAAGAACCATGGTTTCGAGAATTTATATGACACTTAAATTTTTTACTATGTAATTTATGGTCATATTTGGCATGGTTCTCTTGACCTCAGCGAGGATGTTGACCGAATTTTGGACAGAAAACAGGAACTGCGTGAAGACAATAACAAAACATTGGAATGCTTTTGTGGTGAAACACAAAGGAACGGCTAAACTGTTAATGCAAAAAGCAGCTTCGTTCGCGACCTTCAGTATTTTGCAGCTGTAAAAGTGCGGCGGACTGCATGCCTTGCGTACGTCAGACATCATAAAAAAAATTATTTTATACCTGCGACTTCATCCGCGTAGACATAGAGATGAGTCTTAAAAGCAGTGCCATCTATAAATAAATATAAGCCTATTTTGAATAAGTACCAGATGGCGCTGCCGGAAAGGAGATGCTGTAGAACCATTCAAAATTTAACGTCTGTCTGTAGAAGAAACGGCAAAACTTATACCCGCCCCTGCGTCCCTGACTAATAAAATTTGGCTTCGATTTATTTCCAAAATAGCTCATTTTCTCAAAGGTACTGTTATCAACCGGTTTCCTCCTCCTTCCTCGTGTCTCGTACCTCCTGTGCTACTCTCCTATGCACCTATACTTCTGTGAAATAAGAAAAGGTAAGTATTTAGCATCAGCAACTCTCTAAAAGTTCAACGAACTGCCGTGTGAAAGGTCCTCCGATACCCGCGGTCGGGTGCAGCGATGCAACAGTTCACATTTCGGGGCAAAGGCCACGTCACTAGTAAGGAAATGAAAGTAAGTATTAAATAGAACCGAAGACTTGAAGAAAACTCTGGGGCCAACCGCACTAATTCTGAATGATTTAACCAAATCCAAACCATAACCAAAAACTTTATGCTGCATCTACACATTTGGCAAACATCGGCAAACGCAAACGTGTGGAGCAAGAGTTTGGCTTGCGTTTGTAAAGGTTTGCCAAATGTTTATACATGCAGCGTAACGTCTTTGGTTATGGTTTGGATTCGGTAATATCGTTCAGAATTAGCGCGATTGGCCCCCTGATCTAATACTTGTACTATTAAATATTATTTGTTAATATCATCATCATCATCATATCAGCCTATAGACGTCCACTGCTGGACAAAGGCCTCCCCCAAGGATCTCCACGACGACCGGTCCTGCGCTAACCTCATCCAGCTGGGTCCCGCGACCTTCACCAGATCGTCGGTCCACCTTGTGGGAGGCCTGCCTACACTGCGTCTTCCGATACGTGGTCGCCACTCGAGAACCTTTCTGCCCCAATAGCCGTCAGTTCTACGAGCGATGTGCCCAGCCCACTGCCATTTCAGCTTCGCAATTCTTTGAGCTACGTCGGTGACCTTGGTTCTCCTGCGGATCTCCTCATTTCTGATTCGATCTCGCAGGGAAACTCCGAGCATAGCTCTCTCCATTGCCCTCTGGGTGACCTTGAGCCTTCTTATGAGGCCCATAGTGAGGGACCACGTCTCGGTATCATGTCATCACTGGCAACACACACTGGTCGAAGACTTTCGTCTTGAGACACTGCGGTATTTGGGACGAGAAGATGTTGCGTAGCTTCCTGAACGCTGCCCAGCCGAGTTGGATTCGACGATTGACCTCTTTCTCGAAGTTGGACTGCTGTTGTTGGTTGTTTCTTGAAGTTTGTTAATATACTTATAGATTTATGTTTATGACAAACAACAACAATGAACATATTCATATTCATTTATTAGTACTAATAATTATACTCGTCAATACGAACGTTAAGCGTAAATGGGACTTTTGTGAAATGGTCGATTTGTAAAATGATCCGTTTTTAAAAGGTAGTTTAGGAAATGTCACTGCATTATGAACGGGAGTCAAATTTTTGTGGTGTCCATTTTTGAATTAGGTGCATAAGAATGCCAATTAGTTACCGACCAATATTTTTTTTGTGTCACTCGTATGACTGACTCGACGTTTGCAGAGTTCTATATCGAGAAGACATTCTTTTCAAAAAGTTATTATTAGTGTCATGTGACTTGGCCTGGATCAGATAATTTAAAACATGGCTCTAAAACTTCTGATACATTAGAGGACTCGCACATAATAAAATGATTCATCTATAGACATGACATGAAAAAAATACGGTTTTATTATTGTTGGGTGTGACGTTTTAGCCAGATTGATCGCTCGCAGTGAAAGTGAAGATCGTGCAGCGACTGCGCGAGTGGCTATAGACAAATTAGGGATCGAGTTCAAAGCAAAAAGAAACGAAAAATAATCTATCTATACTATACATAGATTAAAACAGTAAAAAGTCGTCTCTGTACACTGTTTAAAAAAAACATCAGTGGAGTCTAAAGACTTTCTTCATCTCTGACTAAGACCCTCCGCATTGGCTTCGTCGGCTAGCAAGCAATCAAATTGCTTATTTGTTTGGCGCCGACTCAAAATTATTTAGGCATTTACATTAATGTAGAAGCATAGTTAGACTAAAAAGGTTCTTTTTTAATATTTTTCGCTTCTCAGTTCCTTTTTTTCGACGGTTTAATTTTTTTGTTAAATAGTTTTTGCCTAGTCTTGTCTAGGTTCCAGTTCGTCGTCTGTCCTCTAGTCGTTTGTTTTTCCTGTCCTGTCAAGTCAATAACCAAAAGGTCTAGTCATGCCTTCAGTCAAGGAGACTGGACGCCACAACACGACTATTTCACAACAAAGTGTACCGGGGGCGTCCACAAATCATAGGAGTTGGCAACCGCTGCCCTTGCCTTCAGTTGAACGCGGATCAAGGCCTCCCGTAAATCTATCTGAATGTTTCACAAACCGGGCCGTGAACCCGCCGCGAACTCGCACGTATAGTGTACGAACGAAATACGTTTTTTTTTCTTTCGATCGAAACCGAAGTTTCGGCTTTCATAATCTTTTGGTCAAAGCACCCCTTAATTAACATGGGAGGATTAACTTCTTAGTGTTATTCTATTCGGGTGTAGGTATCGTTTTTCGAGGTTTGTATGTAAGTACATTTATAGGTAACGTAGAAATAAATGAGTACAACAAGTACCTATTTAAGTAGCTGAAAGCAAAGAGCTGTTTGGTTACAATTTATTATTATTGTGCAAGTGAAATACCTAAGATGTTAAGTGTAAAATTACTTTAAAAAAATTACTTATCTTATCTTTTAAAAAATCAATTTCTTAAAGAAAAAAATCCTGCTTATTTTTCACACTCAACTCATGTCAACCGAAAAGCGAACCACTTTGTGATCGAAATTCGGTCCAAACCAAGGTGCCAAAAGCCGAAACAGAAACTTCGGTCAACACTAGTGTACTTTGTACTGTCAAAAAATAGGCCCAGCGTGACTCGTATTGTGTTTTGTCATGCGATGTCACTGAGCGCCTTGTGGGAGGTGAACAACCCGCCTTATCATTGTAAAGTAAATACACTAAATTATACGTATGACATCATTATTGTGACAACATCGTAAAGATGATGTCGCGCTTTGCTATGTTTACCAGAAAATTTATTAATCTTGTTATTAAGTAGAACAGAAAAAACGTATTTTTTGCGCGACAGAAACGCGATTTCGCGTTTCTAACTAAACTTAACAAAAGGTTAGAATATTCAATCGATAATTCCCTAACCACCACTTGTATAATTCCGTAACTAGGATTTTCTCCTGTGCCATGGGGAATTGACAAAAACATGACAATTCACAAATAAAACACCCAGACCAGGGCTAACTTGAACAACATTATCTGTCCCCCAATGGGAATTGAACCCACAACCACAGGTGCTCGAGTCCAAGACCAAGCCACTAAGCCACGAGGCAATCGAAGTGACACTGAGAAATAAGCATAACAGCATAGCAAAGTGTGTTATTGCGGTACAATTTCTCAGTCCAGCTCCAATCCAAAGGGAGATGATAACCTTTAGTTAGGCAGTCTAAGTAGTCAAAGAACGGAGGCAAACATTAATGGAATTATTTCATACATATACTTATATCGTACATTGTGAAGCAGAGTTCATAGTGGTTCTTAACCAGGGGTAAACTAAAGGCATAAACATAAATAAATAATACTTTGTGAACCCTTCTAAAACTTAATAATAAAGATCAACGGAAATACATTTTAAAGTTATGGCCCCTTGGACATACGAATTGGGCATGTGAAAGAATTTTCCAAGGATTTAAGGAATATTGATGCCTCATTCATATTCCATTAACGTTGGTTGATTTATAAACGATTTTTAAACGGGCGATGGGATGGACACAGAATAAAAAGAGCATTTTTATTTTATTCGGTGAAACTTACATTCGGTCTCGCACTTCTAGACAACAAGACTCGGCTTTCCATTCATTCGCTGCCAACAAATGATCATTTACGAAATTGTAAAGAGCAAATTCCCCCGCAAATGCAGATATATTCTGGGCATAAATTTTCGACAATCGCAACTACGTTGTTTGGTTAAATGCCGTCGGGCAGTAAAGACGTCGGTATGGCCGCTATCGTGAACGAGATGTGACGAGGGTTCGTTGCCAGCCGATAACCGAGTCGACAACTCTACACTGGCGGGCTAGAAAATGTCACAGTGCGTTGACATTGAGACTGTATTGACTCCAGAATGAGACTGGAGCGACTTGAACTTTTGATCCCGACAAATTGTACTCAATAACAGTTCCTGTTTTTGTCGTGTTACTCGTATATTAATACGAAAAACATAGTATAGATATGACTAATTAGTTAGCATAACTTTGACAAAATGACATTCATATCCACTCATTACTCTTAATGCCTCATAAAGCAAGAAGCCAACAATATTATGTAGGTAGGCATGTACTTAAAACTTTATTTGGCAACCGAAAAAATAAAACACCCATAATTATATCCGTTTCGCGCAAAAATAAAATGTTATTTCAAATTCTGAATCTGCAGATCCTAGCAGACGAAAGGATATTTCACCAACAAAAAGTACTCTCTCTCTCTCTCTCTCCACTCGTAACTTCAATGTGAAATGGGGGACGGGCAGCGCGGCGACAGGTAAAAGGAAAGACCGCAACCCCAGGTGCAGATAGGGAATAAAAGCCATTTAAAACTATAGAGATGTAGCCGTTTGGGAATATGTAACTGCAAATGAGATATGCACACAGTCAGATATGTTGATTTTGGTACTTTAATTGATTAATGTCCTTTTGCGCAAAGCTCCCAAGTTATAGATATAATTAGGACTTACTAGGGACTGCAACCCATATCATAAGTTCTTATAAAGTTCTTATACAGTAAATATTGAAAAAAACCTAAAAGTAATTAGGACAACTTGACTAGTCGATAACTGAGTGCACGTATGTAACACTACACATAATATACCTACAATATTAGGGTATGTGCATGATTTATACACCATGATTATAGAGAAAAGCTTGAGAATTTTGCGCCTATATTATGTTCTCGAATCAATATTTATAATTTGGCTGCCGCGCTAACTGCAATACTTTCTATGAAAATGTGATACCATCAGTCAGAAAAGTGCTTATAACTATTTATCTAATTGATGTATCACACTGGATTTCAATAGCGATTTATTCTGATATATGCGAGATTGAAACCAGGCTGATTCAATTAATCACGAATTGCGACCTGTATCGTGTTTCACTATGTAGGTGGAAATGCATACAGACCAACAAAAATCATTTTGGTATTTGATTTTCAATCGGTATTTTAGATATTAAATTTGGAGTTAATGTATCTCAGCATTCTAATTTATTTATTCCAGGAACACTTGCAGCTACTCAACATAAAATGTAAATGTTACAATGTAGTAGAAGAAAGTTATACATATAACAATGTATAATATGTATAAGGTTGACTAGAAGAGATCCCTTAGTGGGATTAGTCCGCCTTTGTATTAGTTTATTTCTTAACTGTCTGTGTATATTTTTGGTACAATGAAGTGTTTACATGCATACATACAAGAAACTTAATTGCATCATTTTGTTTAACATAATATCAGTAAAACCCAAATTGTCACCCCGGGAAGTCAAATTCTCTCTGGTCGCAATACACCAGAACACATTACATAACACACCAACCAACCAATTACCTACTGGAGGGGAAAAAGCACAGACAATTCTGTGCAAAAACTTCTAACATTCAAAAACGCTAAAGGCAATTACTGAAAGGCGATTTGAAAGCTTACAATTAAATAATTTTGCGGCGGGCGAGTGCTTTGAACGCGAGCGGTGTGTGTTTTTATTATTATTAGAGCGTTTGAAAAAACCCTGACGGCTCGGATCGGCAACAATCATAAATCAAAAAGTTTAATGAAGCCTCATGAACGAAAACTATAACACTAAGACGATTCCGTATAAATTAGGCATAAACGAAAAACGAAAAGACCAACAAAAAGACGAAAAGACGTGAGGGATAAACCATGGTAGAAAGGGGTTTGTAATCTTACTTTTATAAGAATACGTAATCATGATAAGCAAAATCCTTGTTAATACCTGATGCAGAATGAGCCTTTGATTACACAAATTTGTAAGAAAGATGAAACACATAAAGAAGTTTAGTTAAGGTTACAAGTAAGGATCATCAATGACTGAGTAAGAGCTAAAACTAAACGCAATAATAAGTAATGCCTTTAAATAGACGTACACGCTTATAATCATTATCTGCATATCACTGTACACAGTAATCTCTTCATTTTGGTAGCTAAACACGAAATTACTGTAATTATTTGTTGTATGGAAACTTCATAATAAATCTTGAACCAAATTACAGGCTCTATGTCACGACCAGCTTGTTATTAGTGACTCACCTCGATTACATTAGGATTATAGAAAAAAATATGAACATAATAATTATATTACCGCATTAAGAACACCCATAGAGCGGAAACCTAATAGATGCCGGACTAATGCTGTGGTTGGTAACATATAAATCTCTGTGTGGTTCATTACATACTACTGGTAGAACTCGAATGGTTCCAGAAAACTTTGTTATCTCTCGCCAAAAAATAATCGTTCCGGTTTAAGTAGTAAGAGAGTCGGCCAGGGCACATTACACATTTACTTCAGAGTCGTGTCAAGCTAAGTTGTTCATTGGCTATAGTAGCGCTTATTATTAGGACTGTGGGTCCGATGGCCAAACTATTCTGCAAAAAAAATTACTTGTCAAATGTGACCGAAACCAGCAACTTTAGAGAGGCTCAAAATTAAGTTGCAAATAAGGTAACCTGTTACCCCGGCCCCGTTAAACGCCATACGTTATAAATCTGCCAATTTACTGCTACTTTCATCTGTCGTACGTGAATATGTTGAGATTCTCGGACACACACGTACCTACTTAAGACATTGAAGAGACCTTAGACTTGTTTATTATGAGAGATTGTAATTTCGCAGCGAGCGGCAGCATTGTGCCAAATACCGGATAATAAACGCACTTTTCCAGTCGCGTTCCCATCTAGGTCTCAGAGTAACGGGGTGGTAGCTGAAATAGCTAATGCAATGAAATAGAAACCAGTAAATGAAGAAAAAAAACTTATTTTTTGTATGATTGATGTATTATGAATAGAATATTATGACGAGAAGTTTATAATTAAGGCGGAAAAATAATAAGCCACGAGTATAGCACCGCGAGGTTAAGTACCTGTGATGTTGATGTTACATTGTTGTGAAAGCTGTCAAAATGTCAAATTCATTGGATCAAGTGACATATCTTAAGAAACTGTAATTATGCACAGCCTCAAGAGATGGGGCTATTGAATTATAATAACTATTGAATTAAACAATGTTAATCGAAATTAAAGGCGGCCTCGATACATAAGGAAACAGTAATTGTAAAAAAACATTTTGACCTCGGAGTTAATTAGAGACTGTGACAAACTTGATGACACCGGATTCGATGCGGAAACAAACGGAGCAAATAAAAGGTTAAAATACAATTCACGGGAAATTTAAAAAATTAGGTTCAAATACTAGCTCACAATATGCAGCGAAACGACAACTAAGATTGGATCTACTAAGAAACGAACATGTGATATTAAGTATCCTATTGATTTTACGACTGATCCGAAAGAATGGACACAAGCAACTGAGTACCGATACATCCAGAATAATAACGCAATCAGTATGATGCCGGAGTGTCTTGATGGAGCTATAAACGACGCCTCTTCCCGGAATATAAAACAAAACAACGTCGAGGGACGATTCCGCGGAGGGGTCAACGACCCGCAACAGCTGTGTATCGAAAATAACATACAAGAATAGTGTGTGTGCTTGAGCTACTGCCCAATAGCCACCACACACGCATTGCCTACTTTCAAGGCAAAAGTTACAGGCCAGACGTGCAGTCAGCCAGGCGATGGAAGATAATTAACAACGAAATTGGCCGGAGACAGCTAGATGCCTTACTTCTGTGGCCCGCGTTGCATTGCGCCCCGCAATAATAACATACTGTACAACCGACACACGGCAATTAAAAAAGTTGGAACGCCCGTTTCCCACACATTACTGGGTGAGCGTTGTATTGCAATAAAAGCACTTTATGTCGTAGAGAAGCAGGACTCGGAGATTCAGACACGAGAGAAATTGCTGAAATTGAGGTGAAAGCATACGGTAGATGAGACAATCGCTACACAATAATGGTTGTAATAACATTAATGATGGTGCAGCTACAATATGCAGCATACATACACAAAATGTTGATACATTACATTATAATAGAATAATTTCCAACTTTAGAGGAGTCACGAATGGTTGGCGTAGGCGCCAACTGCAGCGATGTGGATGTGGGCCTCACGCTCTGATTTGCATATCGCCAACGAAAGTACAGCCGCATTATATCAACAACATCAGGCCATACATCCACTATAATTACAGACAATCAATTACGGATAACATTTTCTAGAAATTTCATGATTTATATGAAATAAAACATGCACTTTCCAATTTTTCTAATGCAAACCATTAAATTGAAAGTCAGGGTCAAAATTCTAAAATCTGGAAAACAAATTCTACGTGCAGAACCGCATCGGTACCAACTGCAACAGGCTGGCAGAACAAGAAACTGGTCCATTTGAATATTAGTCGCTCCAGTTGGCTCGTCTCGCTCCCGATTGTCGTGCGAACAGATCGCGTGAATTCGCGTGGCTAATCGGCAGCTCTCTAATATACCCCCGAGACGCCGTGGAAATCAGCTTTTATGACTAGACGCGTAGATAATCGACGGCAAACAACTGATCGATTGGTAAATTCAAACAGTGGGGTAAAGTGGAGCAGAGAAAAAGTGAAGTTTCGTCAAAATGCACCACTTACCCAATTCACGAGAGCGGAACCGACGTCGACGGAAGCATTGTGTTGGAGCGCTCAGCACGCTGATCTATTGTGGGAAGTCTATTAGATAATGTGCTCGGGAGAGCGCAGTGGAGACAATGACTTTTTCGCATTCGGATCCGAAGAGTGAGAGCGGACTGATGTGATATATTGGAGCTAGCCGACTGTTTAAATTGTTTTGCATTTACATGTTTTCCATCCTTCACGTAAAGATCAATGATTAGCAAAAGTCGGTGCGGGTGACCGATAGAATCTGCGGCGCGTGAGACCGATCCGTCGCTTGAGTCGCTTCCCAGATATATACCACTAGTCTGACATTCACACGCTCTCCGCTCCTCTATCCACCCGTATCTTTGTCACACGCCTACGCACGCCTCTGATGAATCATGCCTATCCTTGTAATATTTTGACATTGACCTGTCGTATAGTTCATTCAGAGCAACATAGTTGTCTATAAATCAGCGTTTAGCGCTGGTTTAGTCGAGGGGACCTGCGCTTGGACAGCTCGTAGGTAATGCTGTCAAGCGCTCCATTAGGGTTCAGCGCTAGTCCGATGGGCGTGGGTGTCACAATGCCACTAACGAGGGTCCGATATCACCTGACAGACACAAGACATTAGTTAATGCTCGAGAAGTGACACAAAGCGCGACAGAAGAAAAATTGTACAAAAAATTTCATGTGTTGTGTGCAATGAAAGAATGATGAGTTGTGCGGTGGTTGGTACAAAGGATTGTGAAACGTCATGTGGTGCACAATAGAGAGAGCTACACGAAGCGTGAGCATCATGCATTACTAATCATGGTAGCATGCGTCTCATAACAATCTGAGCCAGTTTGTGCGTTCGTGAAATAGGCACACCCACTGAGGCGTCTTCACTGTTTACAATAACACTTTGAAAAATAAATATTCTATAGATATTTTGCAGTGGATCAGAGATACACATTATATTTTGTTCAGAACCAGAATCCTAAGATCTAGTCATAAAACGAGCGATATTACGCAACAATACTCCATCCACACCGACGATGTTCGCGAAACGGACAATTTCTTAGAGTATGACCATTTATTTCCAAGACAGGGCATTGTACAAACATCTTAAACACCGTTCGCTGCGACACGTGCCTGCAAATGATAGCGTTCTGTTGGAGAAATGGTTCACAATAACTCGTTTGACATTAGTTCCCGAGAGGCTCTAAATAACTTTTCCGCAAAGGAGGTTAAGTAGTTCTTAAGTTTGTGTTGTAGAGTAATGATCCGTTACAAATAATAATAAAGCGCGCATCCGAATAACATTTCTCTAGGTTATGTAAAGCACATAACTTGCCTATCGATTTAAATAATTGTTTCGCGTATGTGATGGCTAGGTACTAGAATCTAGTCAGAAATTTCGAATTCAGAGCTCAGAGAGCCGGGGCATAGATTATGTAAGCTTTAAAACCTTCAACGTGTTATATAAGTGTCAATAAAAGTTGGAAAGTTTACGATCGATAGCAACAGGTATTTATAGTAGCAGTAAAACAATAAAAAACAGCGTAGAACACTTACTAATAAAACCAAAGAGATTTCAATAGTTTTTAAAATATCAAAATTGTCATTACGCATTTCTATATTTGCACAACCAATAGTTATAATGAGTATTATCTGATGGTTATCAACAGGTACATTAACAGTACTCTTGTACTATTTAATGATAGATACTCGTTCATGGATGTTGTGGCGGGTTTTAACACCAAATGCATAAAGAATGTTCTCTTTAAAAAATCCGGACAAGTGCGAGTAGGACTCGCGCCCTGAGGGTTCCGTACAAACTTAAATAAATAATTCGAAAATAATTAATAAACGAACAATGGGCGATTTTCATATCTATCAATTTTTGTTCGTATAATTGTTTGTTTTTAAATTTCATGATTTTAGTTCAACGGGAAATACCCCAAAGGTTTTGATTACCAAGACACTCAAAAATGCAGCAAAAACGACCATATTTTTTGACAGCGTTGATTTAGAAGTCTGATTTTTCACAGCTCTAAAGGACTGCAGACTAGATATTAATTTCAACTTGATACCTCCACGCGTTCCTGTAATAGGGGTCTTGACAGACAGACGGACAACAAAGTGATCCTTTATTTCTTTTTCCCTTTTGAGGTACGGAACCCTAAAAAAAAGATCACATTAGTGTAAGAAGAAAATATGTAACTTTAGTTATCCATAAGCCCTTCTTCTTCGTATTCAGTCACATATAGTCACATACATAAGTTTATAGTACCCATTCTTCATACTAGAGAAGGATGTTTTACAGCTATTGAGGTCGCCACTCCATCGACGACGATAGTACTTACCACGTGACACGGCTAGGTGATAATTTACTATCATTATACTCGTACAAAGGGATTATCCATAGCGTGTGTTTTGAAATTAATTGCGAAGAGGGCTTTGTTATTAATAATGGAATACTCCAACACTGAAGGCAGGGTGATATCCAGTGTAAGGTTCTTTGAATGAAATTCAGAGTATGTTTGCTGGTCTAATGTTCGTGGCGGAGAGGGTTCAATTGATGTTACATGGTCTGATTCACGACGACTAATGTCTGTAGAAACATAGAAACATGAACAAATATACTAAGTTTACCATATGAAATACTTGATTACTATTACTAGCTATGGGTGGAGAATGTCCGGTTCATTTCAAAATGGGGTAATAACTTTATCAACAAATTGTCCTTCAGAGATTAATCATAGTAGATTATCTTTACAGTCATTCGATTATCTTTGATATACAGGTAACCGGTAACTTCTATTTAATAACAGAGATACGGAAATTGTAGTTTAATAATACTACATGATGTTAACCATAACATAGAAAGCGTGATCACGATCGAGAGAGTTGCAAAGTTGTAAATAGATAATGCAACATTATAAGTACCAACATAATATATATGTGAAAGACTTGTGAGTGAAGTCAAGTTGAAAATAGGACTTTATTAAATGACAAATCACGAATGTAACAAGCGTATCCTTTCTAACGTGCAATACCTTTTCTTTCATATATTTATCTTTATTTACATATCCTTTAAGACAGTTCGCGCGCGGAATACGAGTATAGAGAGATCGTTAGAAGTGTGAAATTTTAAGTGTGACTTCAAAATTAGGCGCATTATCTACATAAATAAATATGAAACTCAAATCTCGTACTGTATCCAAATCCGAAACGATTTTCTAACCTGAATTGATACTAATAGGAACAAACCAGAAGGATTTTAGAAATGACAACATTTTCAAAAGATCTTAGATCCGTGCCGGCACGATTTAGTGTAATGAATGAATGACATTACAGTACGCATGCCATTATGGAACGTGAGAGTCACAAGAATTAATTTAAAACCCGACAAAATAAAGAAAAAACATGTCGTCCACAGCAGATTTTCCGTCGCATCTAGCTCACGTGCGCGCAAACAAACAGCGTACGGAAACAACGGGCGAACCAGCACGCTCTAAATACATTCGCGGAGCTCGCTAATTAAAAAAAAACAGATCTCTTATTAACGAAGTTGAACAGTTTTTAATGAGTCTCCACTGTAGAAAAACGTTTGCATTGATATTTACATTTGTCAAATATTTGAACACTGTAAACACATCGCGAAATAAGATTCTTAGAGAAATAAGATATCCACAGAACAAGATGTCAGTGCAATATAAAATAGAGATACATAGTTACGGTAGAAAATGAAAGTTTTACGATAGAAACCAAGCTAAGCACTGATCTTAATAGCGTCGGTGTAAATCTTTAAAGCTATCATAAGGACAGTTAATAGACAGTGTTCCTAGCATTCGGCGCGCACTGCGCAAGATCATTCGCCTCACTTTCACACTTTCACTGGGGCGACGCCCCCGCGCGCGCACGCGCACAGCCGCTACAATGCGCCCAGGCATTGCAAAACTGATTATTCAACACACATGTCAGCAGAAGCATGCTAATAGAAATCAATGTTGTTGTGTCATATTGAACCCGGATCTCCAACAAACCAAAATTTCAAGAACGCAGCGTGAAACAGTGGAATTAACGAGTCGAGTCACGACCTTCACTATAAAGAGTATGAAGATGACCGATAATCCAATTTAGATAACTGCAAAGTGAATTGTTGAAGATGCTCTTACTAATATGGATTGCTAGCAATAATAGCAGCAGAATCGCGAATTGATAGAAGTTAATGTTTATAACAGTACACATTCGTGATGGCCGCGATTTCATTTGAAAATTCTCAAAAAAACTACGATGAAGAAGAAAGGTACGAAACGGTAGATCATAAGCTACATAATGGACCCATCAGGCAATCAACGGTAAATAAAATGAACATTACAGGTAAAAAGTAAATTGTAGAAACCGAAAAGGATGCACTTGAAAAAGACATCTGTTTTGAACAATTCTGGGTAGATTACTCAGTAATTATAATGTCGATTGTCGGACACAGTATCATTACAAGCTCAGACACGAGAAGCAAACACATGGCGGCATATATTACAGATAATGGCGATGCATTCGAGTGAATGTCGAATGGTTGGAACGTTGCGTCTGATTCATGTCGGCATCTGTAACCTTGCTTAGTTCGAAGGCTGTACGAATACCTAGATGTAAATATTTTACTGCACCTCGCCTGCGGGCAGCTCGAGACACTTCAAGGCCTACTTGTCCCTTCAGTTCTGAATATGGACCCGGTTTGCCTCTAAAGATGCAGGTTTTGCCATGCACTTTGTTGGCTCATCGAAACTCGAATGGCGTTTCGAAAAAAGAACAAGATACAGCTATGAGGAAGAGCAGCTGCGGCTGCAACCATTTAAACGGCTGTATGAGTATTTAATATTTATTATTATAGAACGTTTATGTTCTTTCTTCATTACAGTGCACATTTCATTTTGATAAGAATCTGATCGAAATGAAGTCTTGTTGGCTCTGTTGAGAGTGTCATCGTTTTGCGTTAGTGAGGTCGATAAATAATTGTACGGATTGTTATCATAAAACTGACTTCCCGGTGACTGAAAACCTGTATATAAGTCGGAAAAGAAATTCCGTGTTCAGCAATCCCTAATGGGCTCGAGTGATGAACTATGTATGACCCTGCAATGTAGTAGGTAATATGAAATTCAGTGAAACCCATATAGGCGTTAAGTACATAATACACTGACTTTTTGAAAGAAAAAAAAATGCACTTCTAAATCATGTTTCTTTGTCTGAAATCATTTGTCCTTTGCCTAATTTCAAGGTGAACACCAGATCTACTTATGCATGAAACTTGAATTGATTTATCGAATCCTATTCCTGCATGGACTAATTTGCAATTCGAAATATGTCGATCGATACCTACTTCAAGTTTTTATACGCACGGCGATATGCTGAATACCGTTCACCACGAGATTTGCGACCATGAAAGTTAAAAAGATAATCCGACCACAAAGGTTTCCAGTGGTAATTAGAAAAGATTTAGAAAGTTAAGCTATTATGTTATCTGAACTCGTGTTACGTGCACCAAAAGCTTTCGTTGCACCAGAATTGAATCTACTTTCAATTACTGAAGTTTTGTTGCATATAAGTAAAAAACGTATCATTTCTAACCACTCTGGACTATAACAGTTACGTCAACAATTGTAAATACAGTAAATTCGCTTTTTTAATCCTTACACATAATCTTACAATCGTACCTGTTTAAATTAAAATTAATGATGCATGGTATTCTATAATAACATAATACATATTGGTGATTTTATTACTCGAATATTAGAATACTAAGGGCTTCTTACACCAGTTGCTAATATTGTTACAGATAGAAAACGGACAGATAACGTAATCTATCGGATAAATGTGTCGGATAATATTTTCCGTTTCCACCACTCAAGTCTCTGTTAAAATAACGGGCAGCTAAACTGTCAGCGATTTACCGGGGAGTCGGAACATTTCGTTCATTCAGTTCATTCTTCAGTTCAGTTCATTTGTTGCGTTTCTATTTATGCATTTTTGGGCATCGACGAGTATCATATTTCTAAATTAATATCTTAAATTTTAGTTTAAAAATGTATTCATAAATACCCATAAATTATATATTTATGTATAAAATACAGAAAGTACATTATTGAGTCCGTTTTTAAGTAATTATTCTTGAGAATAAAATAAAAAAATACCTACGTTTATTGCGTGTAACGAAGCGAAGCAGACTTCTATTCATATGGTCTGTGGTTCATCGATTATTGTTTTTGTTTCATTTACATAAAAAATGACAGTGAGGAGTAACGAAGCTTTTTTACGGATTTTAGTGGTTCTCTATCTATAAATTACGTGTACAAGTATTTGAAGTGTTTTATAAAAATACTGGGGGCATTCGCAGGCAGGATGGCTTATTATGACGGTCATTGGTGTCCATAACCGAAGTCAGTCAAGTTTCGGAATTCAACGCATCTGTTTGCCTGGTTGGTGGAGGAAAGTCCTCATATACCCACCTCTTTTCGTGCTGATGGTCTAGTGGTGGATGGTCAGGGGTATGTGGCATTCGCATTTAGACAAAGTGATTGGAAGAATAGAAAAAGACGGTGAGAAAATAAATTTCGCATCATGCGATTGTTTCCCTCTCAAAAGTAACAAGTCATAACTCAAACACAAACTGTCATAGGTATTTAATTTCAGTTTCTACAGAGCTTCAAGTTTGCCAGGAGTACTAGGTTCTGTCGATGGCACCCATGTAATCATGTTTTTTGTATTCACAATTCATTTTGAATGCAAATGTATGACATGTAATTATTAAATTTAGCATGTTTTTGTTTTTGTAGATGTGCAATTTTGATTTAAATATCATGGGCGAGTAGTCAAGTCTGTTACCCATGATCAACACATGATAGTAAAGTGTGGAGACAACCTGTTGAAAGGTGTCATTGAGATGCTGTATAAAGAGAACCAAAGAAGATCCGAGTCTGGTGCCAGTGAAATATTCTACATGGGATGGGTATCATTGCAATAAAGAAAAATAACAAAACACATTTAAAAACATTTTCATTTATATTAATGTATATATACTTATTCTATTTCACATTTTCCCTGTGGAGCTACTGCTTGGCACAACATTATAATCATCTTCGTCCTCGGAAAACGATGGCTGTAATGAAATAATAGTGTATAGTAATAGTGTATAGAAAATAAATAAAATAAATTAAAAATAAATAAAATAAAATAGTAGGTAATTTATTAGGATTAGGTACCTATTAGAGGACTGGGTGTGGTGGTGTTCATTGGGGAAGGGCTATGTCCAACAGTCGATGTTAAAGGGCTGGCATGATGAAGTATTGGAGTGGGAAGATTGTATTAAAGAGAACCAAAGTCTTTGACATAGCTCAAAAAGTAAGTATGTTGAAATGGCTGGTCATATTTGTCAGAGAAAACCGATAACCGCTGGTAGGTGAGTCCTACTACTGGGCAAGAGTAGTGTGGGACGCCCCCCGGTTTGATAGAGCGACGATCTGCAGACATGCAGACTGGCAGCAGTGACTGTAACATGTAAATAAAATATTAGTATGGTAAGATCATTTTATCAATTTACCAGTTAATATGGCCGCACTGTTGATGCACAGGCCCACCATTAGACAAGGGTGTAGGGCTCATAGTCCACCAAGCAGACCCAGAGTGGGTTGGTGGACCATATGCATGTTTCCTCATTAAGTTTTCCTTCACATCAAAGCCAAATACAGATAGGTACTAACTTTGGCCCTATCTTTAGGGAATCTGGCGAAAAGTGCTCTCAGGTTTTGCTATGCTTCGGACACTTGATATGATTCTAGATTCTGACGCTGTGCCGACACCACTCAGATCTCCAGCTGAAGTCAGAAACGATCCAGTCGCATAATAACGCAATGTTTGGTAACAGTAATCTATTCATTGGAGATATTGCAGCGTTTTTTTATTTTTATTTTATTTTATTTTTACTTACTGCGTTACTGAAACAGTGAAGTAACAATATAATTTAAAAAAAATCTCTAGTGTGGGCCCATTACTTGATCAAAGTATATGTGATTGGTACTTACATATTGGTACAGTATTGGTTGTTGTTTTTATGCCATCTTCTGTGTAAGAAAGCAGATAATTAACTGCTTTTTTTGTTAGCCTATATCTATCCCTAAACGCCCCATCACTATATTTTGTAAAATTATCTTCTCTGTCCCTGACTGCGGGACGTGTCCGTGGGCGCGATAAACGGTCATGAAATTCTTCGAATTTGTCTTCCAAATAGTCAAATTAGTCAATTTTTAAAAGAAACAGTGATAAATCCATAAATAAAATAAAATTAACACAAAACTGAAGTATTACCGCGTTAAATACGAAAAAAAAACAATCCATATCCGACAGATAAAGAAATAACAGCCCCTTGATCTGGCTGTAAGTTTATAAGGCGGTTTACCGGACAGATAAGGCAATCAGATACCTGTGAAAAAGAAAAAAACCGGATATCTGGTAGATAACCTTCATATAGGGTATCTGGGACTTTATCAGCAACTGGTGTAAGAAGCCCTAAATATTCAACAAAATATTGGTCCCATTTCGATGGTGTCAGATAAGGATCATTATGCAAACAACTCTTTGTGTAAAGCAAAGTACATACAGGTACTGCCACAGCCCTAAGACAATAGCTGGCTATGAATTGGTTGAATGCAGATCATAGCGATGAATCCGGCATCAAAGGATCTCATTGTAACTGTAAACAATAACATGTCTTTTGTTTTAGGCCACATGATCTGCATCAGACGTATCCAATATGGGGCAGAGTACATCAATAATAGCTGCGGGCCCGTGTTTGTAATATTAGAACAGCGAAAGTGTAGTGATGGTACTTACGGTATGAGAAATTGTTAAACTTAGTCATATTATTTATGAAACAGCACTTGTATACGCAGTTTTCTTAGACTAATTAGTTAGACTAGTTCATAAATGATAATCGTTTTATCCTTTAATAATGGTCTAGACCAAATAATTAAAAATAAACTAAATATGATTACGACAAGATGCAAAATTGATTTAAATAACAAACATGACACGAATATTTTTATTCTGGTGACGATGACGGATCCATTATTAATTCTAGGTTTAAGCATGCCTGGCCCACATAGAGTTCCGACATAAATCCCCATTACGCCAGACTATCGGTGGAATGATGGATACATGATATACATTGCGAATGGAAAAGGAATATAAATGAACGGATCAAGAATGGCAAATAGCATACTTGTATCAATGTAAAGCAAAATATTAGGGTACGGTACGATTTTTAGGGTACATACAACAATAAGGGAAGCATGAAAGTTCGATGGGTACATATAATATTACGTTTTGCTGATTGAAATAGGTACAGTCGACGGCACGTCAGTGGAAACACTTTGACTTTGAGCTGACATAGCTTATTAGGGAGTTTCAATACAATGAGAGACCAGTTTATACTGATTATGTTTCTACTGACGTGCGGTCGACCGTACTATAAAATAAAGAAGAAACTCTCTCAAGTATAGGGTAAACAAAACTTACTGTTGCTACAAAGAGATCAAACGTGATTTGATAAAATTAGAATGTTCTGCAACAGCGACACAGAAGAACTAATACTTAGTACCAAGTACAGTTCTTATGGGAACGAAGTTCTACAATAGCAAACACACGCAAGTCAACTATATCGAAACCAATATCGAGGCATCGAGTATTTCAGCCGAAGCCTTGTTTGCTATATTCTGAGATAAAATAAATGCACGAAACACAAAAGAAAGAGCTATCATCTATACTAATAATAAAGAGGTAAAAACTGGTGGATAATTTGCACGTCTATCTTATATATCTTGCGAAGAACCAAATGATAGCGGGGTGTAAAATACACCTAACGCCATATATTGACAAACTTTAAAACTAAGAATTAGAGCGGGTTAAAAAAAATGAATAACATTTAAATATTATAACGCAGATGAAGTCGCGGGGCCTCGGCTAGTTTTAAATAAAGTTGTAAAAGAAAGAATCTTTTTAAAAGTTCGTTAAAAATTAAGTGGTGTTCTCATTTTAAAAAATTCGATGCGCCTGCTCATCTTAATGGTTTAGCCGGACAGAGCTAATTGCGTAAGAGGCGTACGTAACGAGCTCTTAATTGGAATGCGCCCCAATTAATGGATGGTCCCGAACTGTTCCAAATGGAACGAGAGAGAGCAGAGCCGGCTTTAACAATTTATCGACGCTCCCGGCCACATAATATATCGCGGAAGGCTTACAATTTGACAATTAACATAATTCTTAGTAGGTAGTTCCTTCGTGGTATTTAAATTACAGACCTAATAGAATACTAATTTGTTGTTTTTATAAGGTTCTGTAAACCGAATATAGTGATTATAAAACGCAGAGAAAGTATAATTTCTCTTTTATCGTCATTTTAATCGAATGTTCGTTTCAACTTTTCCTTTAAGTGCATTTCAATTGATGACATGCTTGGCTCAGTTTATGTATTTATAATGAAACCGCTTCCTTGCAGTTTGCTGTGAGACATATTTTGAGGGGGCAAGAAACCTAAACTATTGTACGAATCAGGTTTGATTTATCATAGGTTTCCGGTTATGTTATTTTAGCGAAAATGTAGTCCAGGTTATATGTTAGCGGTTATTTATTATTATTATCTTTATTATAGCTACTAGGGAAATATTACATATAACAATTAAGGTATGTTGGCACGAGTCGATGTGCTGTCAGTCGTCCGGCTCCGTAGGCTTCCACGAAACCGCCGCGCCCATAACTCCCTCTTTTATTTAAAGCTATAGCTTCCTAAGTCCGCTCCTGTAACGCCGAGTGTTTACGTATCCGTTCCCGGGTTGAATGGCCGCCGGTGAAAGTCGGGGCGCTGATATAGGTCAGCTGGTCATTTACCCTCAGGTAGCCATGTGACATCTCACTAAAACACATAGAACGTCCAGCTAGTGGCGTCCATTACAAACTCCGGTGACACAAGTTTCCTGTTGATACTGATGATATTGGAGATAGAAATAATGTTCGGACACTTTCCTAATTGAAAATTGAATGCAGTGACAGGTGTGATAAGGAAAGGTTACATTAGTACCTACAGCTTTACCCGTCCGTTACCGATCAATGATAATGTCAAATTTCGACATGTTTTTTACGGAAGCGGTAAAAGCAGACAGCCCATCACATGGCGGTACTTCAGCAACAAAACTGCTTTGCCACTATTTGCCACCTCATTACGACATCTACGGGAAAACTCAGAAATGACTCAGACTGCAAAACGAAACGGACCTGTATCATCTACTGGAGACATTGGGTCAAATAAATTAGTGACAATCCCTGGTCGGATGCAACTATGAATAGAATATGACACAATAATGATGAAAGATGACACATTTTTGTCTTTTTATTTAATGTAAGTAACAGAAATAGGAGTCTTGTAGTCTTCCAGTGAGACACATAATATTATGCTCTTTAATAAGCGATTAAGTACCTACTTAACATGAAATCATAGGCTTTCAAATAATCTATACACATAAAATATAATGCAGCTAAAGAGTATTTTTTGAACGCGATAATTCTGGAACTACCAGTCGTATTGAAAAACTCTTTGCATTTGATAGCCCAACTATTGGTCATATACTATTTAACGTCAAGCTACGACCCTTAGGAGCCGAGCAAAACGAAAACGTTAGAAATACTTATAAAACGCGGAAACAGCTTTATTTATCATAATATATACCACAATAATAGTCCTATGCGCAAATGTCACGTTTACGCTTCCGTTATTAAATACCGTATCGCGTATTAAAATTAACAGCCGAGTGAAGGTGCGTGTAACAGTATCAAACGAAAAGTAACGGTTGGTATTACCATCAATTTGATTTTCTAACAATGTGATACATTAAGCGACGTTGTCCTGTTTCAGTAAAATCTTTTGTCCGTCAACATGCTGAATCGAATATTATGCGTCTAACGGATCGGTGAACTGTATTTTTTAAAGAATATGCGACGAAACATGTTGCGTCGCATTTATTAATCATTTCTTGAGACATGTTGGGAGTGAGTTTTGGATGGAGGAGTCTTGATGTTGTAGAGTGCAGGTATGCGTTGTGAGTTGTAGGCATTCCGGACCCCATGCGGCGTAGTCAAAAGGAACAATTAACATAATAGTGATGGTAATTATTCTTTCTGTCCGTTTTCGGCTCTGTCGGCCGTGGAGGCTTGCGCCGCTGGTGCAAGACACAGACGCAGACCTAGATCGAGTAATTGTAATGTTACTACAGTAAATTGAAATTGACAATTGAAAAGGGAAACTTTCGGACCCGAACTCTTCAAAATGGACGAAAGTTGATAGGAATGCCCAGTGGGTAATTTTGAGAACAACCACATATTTTATGTCTGTCATCTGTTTTTTGTCTGTCTCGCATAAACCACCTCGGGAACTTCCGATATTGAACTCTCCAATATGGACGAAACTGGGTAGAAAGGATTGTAGAGCGGGTAATTCTTAGCACAACCATATATTTTGTCTGCAGTTTCTCGTCTTCTCAGGTATACTTATATTATTACAATATTAAAAAACAATATAACCGGATAAAAATGGCAGTAGAAATAAAAAATATATATCCGCTGAACGCTTCTAATACACACAACGCCCTCAAGGACGCTAACTTTCACCTCCCATGGGTTTCCTGCAAGAGAAAGCCGAGCAAGCAGTTGAAGCAAGTTTTTTTCATCCTATGACCCCTTTAGCGGCACACGGTGAACGGCCCGGCACGTCAAGGGCAAAGGAAACCGCGTTTAAAAAGTTTCTAACCTATAATTAATTAGCTACATTTTCATATTCTTGAGAATCTTCAATTGAAGATTCCATTGAGGCCCGTGAAAAAATAGTGGTGATGCTTCTACTATATTGCAAATAATGTATAAACTGAACTGAAGAACTTAAATTGAACTAAACAAACAAATAAAATGGGTCTGGAATAAGAACAAATTGAAACTCTCTCTGAAGTCGAATCAACGTCAATGAGGATAATTTTCGCAATGCAGTTTATTTTATAACAAACCACAATCTTTCATGGTAGTTAAGTAGACAAAAACAACCAGAATTTAATAATTAGTCAGACATGCATTTTCGATAAAAGAGACTAAGCGTGTGTACAGAACTGGAGAAAATGTAAAATGGCAAACAATACTATCTATCTATTTATATATCTATTTATATATATAAGAAAGAAAAGGTAAAGGTAAGATCAAAGGATGAAGATAAATGGAATGCGAAACGAAATGATTCAAAACTACTCGTGCGTTCAAATACCTTGCATCTCGATAAGGATAATATTATATAGTATTCGATTTGTTTCGAATAACTACCCATACGAAAGATGGCATTAGAATCGAAAACCAAACTAAGATTCATCTTCATCACAGGAACATTTAAAGATCTCATGTTGTTGTATCTAAGGTAAATAAAAACTGACCTCATTCGAGTCATAAAAGAATTAGTATGTGTAGTAAAGAAGCATCGAGCAAGGTCGCGGCAAATATCATAAATTGAGACGAGGAAGTTGTGTTCGGAACGATTCATTTGAACCGCGAGGTGCGCGTGGGCAGCCACCCTATATGGACATGATGACTTTATAGTTGCATCTTCTGTAAGTATTATAAATTTTAATGTGACTTCCGAGAATTTATTATGGTAGGAACATTATTTTATTTTCATAATGGAATGTTACTGATTATTTTTAAAGAAATTTTCAGAACACAAATTCGTTTCGGAAAAGGGGACAAAGCCACACCTGGAATCGGGTTCGGGTGTTTTTGACACCAGAGATTATGAGTGGATTTCTATAATTGCGGATAGATAATATTTTAATAATTTACGTACAAATTGGTTATTAGATTTGTATATTGCGATGACCTGACCAATAAAGGTAAGATAACCTTTTGGTAAAAACCTGAGTTTGCACCCTCTACTTGAGAGTTACAAACATTCGTACTATGTTCATAAGGCTAAGAATATAATAAGAAATTACAAAACATATAACGTGAAGAGAAATATGTACTTCACGATAATCAAAACTCAATTCTCGGAAACAACTTTAAAAGTTAATAGTGAAGCGACTGCTCGGCGCCAATATTAGTTAGAAAGCGTGCTGAAAACCGCAGATGCGTTGGAAAGAGAGATTTCCCACAGTCCGATCGATCGCTTCGGTAAAAGGAAACTATTCAATGACCTAATTATCATCTTTGTATTGCTTTTATAATTTCTATTTCATAGCTAGGAGGGCAAACTAGGATTGACCTATTCTTTATTAACATTCACATGTTTAATTGTTGCTAAACGCCTGTCGGCTGAACTGAGCTTGATTTTGTACTTTGCTCAGTGATATTTATTTATACGTATAGAATGATTGACATTATTTTTTATTTCCATTTTATATTAACCCATATATGACGACTTAACGACGACATATTCGGATATAATAATTTCTATCAGGGAAACTTGACCAGTTGCTTAGGGACAATATCCTGCTCAATCATTACGAATTAAATAGCGACTATTCAAAATGGACAAGAGATGGATCTGACTGATTGACGCGTTTATATATATCAATGCGGACGAAGTCGCTGGTAAAAACGACTTTTCTATAAATATGCTAGCAATGTGCACCAAGTTTTGTTTGTTTTTTAAGCTCCGTGTTGCCAACTGTTGTTTAAGCTCCGTGACGTTACCCTCTTATACGAAGTATTCAACGCATTTATCTTTTCAATTCATTCTTTTCGATAGCGGAGTGACAGAAGAATATCTAAAGATACATTCAATAGTCTGCAGAGGCAAAAACGAGATACAATAGTCCCGCGGCCGACGGGCTTATTTATTTTTCGTAACACTTCTGAACAAAACATGTTGTCTATTTTAGTTGCGAATGAAGACAATGAGTTAAAATCACATTTTAAATAAATCTTTACTTTAGCAGCTTAAGCAATTTAGCTATAAATGGCAATATTTAGCTATAAAGTGGTCTACTTGGTGTCTACCTGCTGATAAAAGTGGACGTCATTCAACTGAAGAATACTAACATAATTCTAAGAACTGATGAAGATGAGTTAAAAATAAACATGCGGCTGCGGGGCTACACGGCTTATAATAAGGAACTCCATGGTAATGGAACGGTGTTTATCGGGCTCCAGTGTCATTCTATCTATATTAAATAGGACAAAAAACAAAACCAGTTCCGAACACAAAGAGGAGGTGAGGTACCCACGGGTAACATGGTAGTTTTATCTAATGGAGTTGTGACGTTGCAACATCACAAATAAGACGAACATAACATTGTGTGTGTATACTACCTACTTCGAATGTAGGTACCTACCGTCATAGGTACCTACTAAGCAAAATAAAAGAGAAAAGGAAAGTTATACCGAATCGCAGAGTAAACTCCGCCTCGGCCATATTTTGAATTTGATAAATACCTAACAGCCTAAGGGTGAAGATACTAACATCTAAAATTAACCAACTCAAAAGATGGAATGGTAGCAGGAATTGACGGAGTTTGCTGAGAAAAGGGAGAAAACGGCTGCTGCAACGTAAGGGAACCATCCTATTAGACTAATATTGAAGCGATTGTCCAAAAGCCAAATGAAGTGGGTATTTTTGCGGACGAAGCAGAGGCATTTTGGGTCGGTCATCTAGTTATGACAGAATGTTTATTCCAAAGTTAACCAAAGTAACATGAAAATTGTGTTACTACGCATATTGGCCGATGTATGTTTCAGTGATTTGTTAGCGATGAACCTGCATATTTAGGGATCCGTGAAATCCTTACAGCGATGATATTTTTACTCTAAAACAACTGAACGGAATGAGCCGAAACTTAAACATGTGAAAGTGCCTGGTAATAATGAGAAATTAATGGAAATTTGAGGGAAATAAATATTTACTAAGCAACTGATCCCGTATCTTTCTTTTACTTACCTAACGTGCAATATCGCAAAAATAAATAACATACGTACCTTCGGATTTTAAAGATGTATAAAAATATATGTATATATATGTCTCTTACCGAGAACCTTGATGCGGGACGCTCCTTACCTGAAAGTAATAAACAAAATAACTGTAAATAACACGTACGAGTATGAATTTTACTTATAATATACCACGTATATAACGTATTAACTAAATAAGTTTATTTCGCTACGCAAAATGTCAATGTCCCGCTGAAGTAGTTCATAAGTTCTAAGAAAGTGCAACAAGCCAAACACAACTCACACGATCATCATTGTTTTTTTATTGTAATTGGTCAGTGTATTATGATGTGACCATAACCACTACTACGACAAACAAAATGTACAACTGAATAAAAAGAATCGCAATTCGCATCGAATCCACAATTCTGTATTGTGACGAATCTGTGTAATAAAACATATTTTAGAAAAGTAATCATTGTGTTAAAAAGTTACGTAGAAATTCAATAAATATAATTTCGTCCAAAGTCTAAGAACACCTACAATATGAGAACAAAGACGATGTTCTATTCCGAACTCGATTCAATGCTAAACTTAAGACTTTCAGCCCTATAGTAGCGGCTCAAACGTGTATCTTGGTCACAAAAGCGATACCCGGAATTGTGTTTAAATCAATGTCCCAGACTTCTGCGGAGAACAAAAGAACAAATGACCAGACGGCATTAACTTTCATATAGCTTTACAAAGAAGTGAGAATTTCAATAAACCCGGATTCGACCAGCGGGGCACAACAGCATTGGTTGAAACAAACGTGATACGTCTCGCTTTAGTAGACGAAACAACTGTTGATCGCTTTTCTCCTTTGAACTACGTCGTGCACGAAGATAAAGGAAAGGAGCACAAAATTCTGATAAATATAATTGAAGATAATCGCGAAATGGGCACACATCCCTCCTCTGCTACACCAAAACACGCTACTTTATTCGGCTTTTGGACATTATAATAGGTACATTGTTAGGTTTGTGTCATTTGTGGTTGTTTTACTACCTTAAAGCGGCAAACAAGCAGACAAACCACCTAATCGTAAGCAGATACACTGTTGTCAATGAACACCTGCAACATTTGGACAACAACTTGAAACAATCCGAAGCGTCGCCCAGAGGACTTGGTTGGAAAGCCTCTTGAGTCTGTAACTACACCTGGTTCTTCAAAACGTAATATAGAAATGTTAAACGCAGACGTATAAGTTAGAGGGTATTAGGCACCAAGTGGGACATACATGCATTACCAAACTACCGTCAAGAGAAATGAAAAATGCTGATCACAGTAAGATACGACTAGTACTTACACCATCAACAAAGTAGCACAAAAAGTCGCGAGGCATTGTCCATTGTAATTCAACAAGATATCATTTTCGTGTCAACCAAGACACAAAGGCATCAATAATTTGACAATAAATCAACCATTCACTAGAGCACGTAGCTAGACACAACTCATACTAGAAAAAGTTTAATTATCTACCTTTAATTACAAATTCCAGTATTATTTTTCAAAAACCGACATTTTATTAATGAAATGGAATATTCATGGCACGAAACCATTAGCATGGGTAATTGGTGGAAGTAAAACACTACTGTGACAGTTTAATCGTGTTAATTGAGTCCAATCGGACTTTAAAAAAGTAGTTACATGTTAAGTGGAATTGCAATCAATCTCTTCCATTCATTTTACGTGTTTTGTTACTACTCAACTCACTCAGTTTATTTTTTCCGTTATGCCGGTTGGTAATTTTGGTCGGCACCCGAAACCCCTCATTTCCGATTTCAAGAAATCATTAAAAAGCAAATATGTGGTTCTATTTCAGTATGTTTGTTATTATGTCAGATTAACTTAGGAGCGGTTTCATAGAAACGAAAAGGAAACATATCGTAACAAACGTAAATGTGTCAGTATTTATCGAACTGTCAAAGTGCAACCATGTTACAATTTTTTTATATTATTTTAGTCGGTTCTCCTTTAAAATATCCTCCCTTATTCATTTTTAAAAACGAAGAATGTACAAGATTCGCTTTAAAAAAGGGGCAAATGTGTCCATTCCGTGGACTTATGCCAGTTTGATATTTATCGACACAAATATAACGTGTGTCGGAACGCGTATTGTCGTTACGTTACTATCAGTCAAAGATCTGTCGAACGCGTGTGAACGACAACGCAGGAGTGCATCGCATGACTAATCTGCCCTCTTAGCATTCACAAGGCGAACTGAACTTTACCGATAACGTGGCTCGCAGGTACCCGAGTGGTGCAAGTAAGCAGCAAAAAAAAATTAAATAAAAAATATCAAAAACCCGACTGCGTAAAAATGAACTTTAAATCTTAAAAAAAGAAAGATACACACTAGAACAATTAATAAATTCTAATGCGGAACATGGCGACTTTAACAATCGGGACCCATTGAAAATCGAGACCGGCTCAAATCTTCCCAAGTGACACTCGCGCAATCAAGACGAATCTAATGACGTACCATTTAACTAAATCGGTTGAGACGTTGAGTAGTTACGAGCGGACAAAGGATTAGGATACATACATACATACATAGGTGGACGGATAATTAGAAACAGGGTAAGATTTTCATACAATCGAGCTCACTTTGAAGCCATGGTTCTCCGTAAAGGATTGATCGGGGCGTGATCTGATGACGGTCGTCGAGAGAGTGGACTTAGATCGCTATAGATATCAAACAGATCAGATTAGCCGTTTGGAAGCAGCATGGTCATGAAGAAAAAAAAACACAAAATGGCATGAAAATGTATGAAAATCTTGAAGTTAAGGAATCATGACCATGCTGCTTCCAAACGGCTCATCTGATCAGCTGGGTATCTATAGCGATCTAAAAGTCCTCCATCTACACTCTCGATGACGGTCATCAGATCATGTCCCGATCAATCCTTCACGGAGACCCATGGCTTCAAAGTGAGCTCGATTGTATGAAAATCTTGCCCTGTTTCTAATTATCCGTCCACCTATGTACATACAAACATACGCGTTAAACACATAACCCTCTTTTTGGGCTTCGCCGCAGTCGGGTAAAAAGGAAATAAGGCAAAACTTCACTTTAGGAAAAAAAACTTATTTGTAGAATTAATATAATGTTTAAGATACTTCACTTCCGACTAAACAAAATTTCCACGAAGGTCACAATAATTAGAATCTACGTAGCCCCAGGATACAAACTGAACTTTGAAACTAGGTTAATATTGTGTAGGTAGCATAAATAGGTTCGTCAATTAAAATCCCATTAATCTCTGCCACGACATACAACAACAACTTGAAACAAACAAAATAATTGACACAACTGTAATAGCCGTTCGATCCGAGTTCTCAGGGTCGCAACGAGCATTTCAGGTACCTAGGACCACCTTGGTGACTTGGGCATTGGACGCCTCAGGTCGTGAGTTGAATTCCCATTGAAGCACAACTTTGCACAATAATTTGGTCAGATCAAGTCAGGTGTAAGACCTGGGGGCCATTCGCGTTGATTCAGAACGATATTACCAAATCCAAACCATAACCAAAAACGTTATGCTGCATCCACAAGTTTCGCAAACCTTTACAAACGCAAGCCAAACCCCTGCTCCACACGTTTGCGTTTGAAAAAATTTTGCCAAACGTGTGAATGCAGTATAACGTTTTTGGTTATGGTTTGGATTTGGTAGTATCGTTCAGAAATAGAGCGATTAGCCCCAAGGTTTCGTCAGGTCTGCTTCTTTATCCACAGATTATATCTCTTCTATACCGAAGTAGTATTAGTTTACACTGACTCAGCTACTGACCGCTCGTGACTTAAGCCGAGACACAAAGTCGCCGGTTTGTGTCACCTAAAGCTGGTTGCGGTGGATTACAGGAAGCGTCCAGGGCCAGCATCGAGGAAAATTGTGGTTAATTCTCGATACGACCAGAACACATCCGTTACTTTTATATTAAACTTATTTAAACAGGCTTATAGTAGTAACATTATGGTATGTATGCCATTTGCGATTTCCTGGTGGGATTAAGATCTATGATTGTTAGACCCTGAATTGATTACATATACAATATAATATGCTGAAACAAAAGACGAAGACAATCCCACGAAAACCAGGATCAACTGTGCGGAATAAGATAAGCGCTTCACAAATATAACACCCACTTGTTTACAAATTGCAACAATGGTCTGTCCCCAGAGGGAATCAAACTTACGACCTTCGGCACGCGGTACAAATGCTCGAACTTATTTTCCAATGATTTAGTTAAAGTTCAACTTTTTCAAGCCTACAGAAAAAAAAACCTTAACATGTAATCGATGACAAGCATTAATAATATTCGGCAACGTGCACTACATAAAAAGTTTCACAGAAATATCCTAACATTTTCCGAGCACTGGGATCCGTGACACATCATTAGCAATCGGCTTTTCATACGAAAGTAAACCTTTTGATCCAGTATTACGCAGTCCCGAAATAGGGTCTCCATTCATCTGAGTAGGGCATTTGGTACAAGACGGCATGAATACCAGATCCGACCCAATCGAGTTGCTTTGGTCCCCTCCATTCCATATTCAAGTTACTCGGATCATTAGGCAATTTCAATTGACTGCAATAGGAAGCACATACATACCTATACGTCAATTTATAGGTGGGTATATCGGGAGGGTAGGCCATAATAGATGCGTCCAGTCGAAATGTAAACGGAAATTAATCAATTTGCTGTGAGTGCTACAGTTTAACCTGAAATAGGGTGCAATCGAAGATAAGTTACAGAGAGAAAGAGAGTTCTCCTCTATTCCCTGTAGAAATAAAAAGATATAAACGTGTGTGCATGTGTAATGTGTATGTGTGTGTGTGTGTAGTTTGCTTGATGAGAGAGACTAGTCTTATTTAAGTTATGTAAGTTAATATATTTTCCGTTTCATCGTAGTTAATTATAAGTAACCAATTTTCAATTTTAGTTCTAGCTTCCGATTTAGCTAGTTTATTTATGTTTAGTTCTCTGTTAGTTTTATTGTGATAATGAGTACGTACAAATACATAGTGCACACAAGTGGATGCACGTCAGACAGTACGGAATGGGGGCCAGCCGTATGTCGCAGGAATCGCGCTCGGGTGCGCTCGCATCAGATGTACCCTTTCAAAGCCCCGACCAATTTCACCGGTGCGCTGGCGTTGCCAACTGGTGCGTAAGGTGAAATTTTCTGAATTACACATCCTTTAATGGTACAGTTCTACAAAAAAGTGGATGGTCACTATATGCACCACAATCGTAAGCACACGCTGGCTGCAAAGAATCGAGATATCTTTTTGAGTAGTAATAACCACGGGTCTTACACACGAACAAGTTTTATTTACCTTTGCCCGACGTTTCGACCAGGTTACACTGGCCGTGGTCACGAGCTGACTGGAGAGGCGAGCTGTCATTGTTGATCGCTGTGAGTAGTTTCTGAAACTACCCTCTGCTGATCTTGTATTATTGGAAAGTCCCGGCACACAACACTCACGGTATCCGCGGGTGTATTCGACGATAATTATATAATTATGAATACAAAGCGCGAAAGTCTAAAATGTAGTAATAACCACGGTCAGGTCGCAACATAGCGCAAGAGCTGGCGAAGGCGTATTACACGCTGACAGACAATTAATAATCGTCTTTTAACTTATCTCAAAGAGATGACTGGCGTTAAATGGAGGGGACCTATGCAAGAAATTGGGCTACCCAAATAAATTTATTTATGAAGTACCTTTAGTGTGAAACGTAATGCAATGAAAACGACTGTTGATTGATTAATATTGCTAATGCATGTATTGGGAAATAAAGGCTATCATCTTAACTTCTCTCAACATTGCATGCAATTTGTATCCAGTGGATGGCGCCGTATGCTCGCTTTTGATTAAATTTTATTTTAACACTTTAAAACCCATTCGTTTCGACAGCTTCTAAAACCTAATCGATGCTAATAAATGCATTGTCTTCGAATAAGTTTCAAGAAACAAACCTTGATGCAACTAACAAAGGTTATATTATTATGATACAGACAGTGTCGTCTTAAAACATCGAAAACAACAAAAAAAACGAGTTGGTTGCCGAATGAATTGGTGATCTGGTTGCGAATAATGCATGACACGTCACTTTAGTTCCCATGAGACTGTGTTCGGTCGGGGACGAACAGCGAACGGCGCAGACGTTTCGTAACCAACACTTTCACTACTCGACATCGTAAATCTAGCAGCCCGTGGTACGGATAGGCAAAAAACCGCACATCGCATCGGGGGCTTAGGAAATCGACCGCGACTGAAACTGGTTGGGTAATGGGTAACGCTACGAAATAAAGAGTACAGAAGGTCCGCTTCATGCAAACGGGTTGAAAAAACAGATTGCATTGCTGGATCCGAGATTATTTTAAGAGTTATTTTACGCTTTTTAGTGCCTTTTTGTGTTTTAGGGTTCAGTACCTCAAAAGAGGAAAAAAGGAACCCTTATATGATCATAATTATATATGGGTCTTACACACGAACAAGTTTTATTTACCTTTGCCCGACGTTTCGACCAGGTTACACTGGCCGTGGTCACGAGCTGACTGGAGCTGGACTGTCCTTATATGATCACTTTGTTGTCCGTCCGTCTGTATGTCTGTCAAGACCCTTTTTCTCTGGAACGCGTGGAGGTATCAAGTCTATGTGCTATTCTGTGTTAAATCTATTAATACTGTAAAGTTTCATCAAAATTGTTCCGTAGTTTTTGCGTGAAAGAGTAACAAACATACATCCAAACATCATTACAAACTCGCGTTTATAATATTACTAGGATTATTGGCCCTGTAAAAACGCACTTGGGCCGTCTCAAAAACTAAAAATACACCTGGGCCTTACGAGGCTAGAGCTTCATATAGTACTCATTCACAGGGAATGGGCAGACACATGGCGTTGCAAAACTCATACGATGATACCCACGACGCGGAGCGATCGTCACGAATCGCGACAAACGCTGTGAAATATAATACAAGTGGGTTATTTAGAACGTGACCGCACTGTGACACATTATGCCTGCACAAAAGAATAGATAACTGGGGCGACAATGCAACTATTTTAAAATTGTTCGTAACACAATCGCTGCGTTCAGATAGGAGTATAGTTTTAAAGTAAAATTAGGGGAATTAGAAATTTCCGCGTAGTATCAGTAGGATTTACGATAATAATGTCCAATCTGAAAAATGTCCAACCGTTGAAAAATGTCCAAACTGAATAATGTCCAATCTGAAAAACGTCCAACCTGAAAAATGTCCAATCTGAAAAATAAATAAATAGCGGTTTTTAAGGTTCTGTAGTGTAAAATGTTCCAGGTTGGACATTTTTCAGGTGGGACGTTTTTTAGATTGGATGTTTTTCAGATTGGACATTATTCAGTTTGGACATTTTTCAGTTCGAGCATGGTCGTTGGACATTTTTCAGATTGGACATTATTACAGTAAATCGTCAAGTAGTACCATTGATGGTAAAAGTGACACAACTTTGTATCCTTAGTACCATCAATGGTACCAGTGACACTAATTTTGGATCTGTAGTACCATTATGAATAGTTTTTATGCTCGCTAGTACCATCATGTAACAAAACTGACTAGAACTACTAACCTGACGTAGAATTTTTCAAGCTTATTATCAGCAGAGTGAACGAGTGAGAGGAAACTCAGAACAAAGGGTCAGAAACGCACGCACACATGAGTAGTGTTCACCTACACTAACACACACAGAGATAATCCCGGGGAAGTAGAATTTGGCCCATAGCTTGCGACGCGCTTATCTCTGTGTGCTGGTGAAGGTCGCGGGACCCAGCTGGATGAGGCTAGCGCAGGACGGGTCGTGGTGGAGATCCTTGGGGGAGGCCTTTGTCCAGCAGTGGACGTCTACAGGCTGATATGATGATGATACTGATACAAGTACATTTACCATTCCGAACCACATTCTTACATCAGAGAACGGTCTCTAAAAATATATCACTTATAACGGAAATACTTTCATGTTCAATACGAAACCTCATTTACATAATTGTATCTACTGACTACAACAACTGCTGACAGGATTCCTAATAAAGCCAAGTCTTAAAGTACGACTAGGAATAATAAAGCCCACGGTTCTAGATATCCAATTTATTGAAAACCACGTTGTTATTGCGGCGTGAGCTGAGTGGTGCCGTTACTTACGAAGTTCACTAACGTAAACAAAAGTCAAACAGTTGAAAATGTTCTGATCGCCGTAGGTAGTGACACGTACGTTCGACCGCACGTCATTGGTAACAAAACCAGTATAAACTGGTCTCTCATAGTATTGAAACTGCCTGATAGTGATAGGCTAGGCAAGATCAAGGTCAAAGTGTTTCCACGGACGTGTGGTCGACTGTATGAACGGGCTCTCACGATCCTAGGACTTGAGCACCGAATAGAATAGAATGAAGTTTATTTGACACACAAGAAAGCACATATACAGGACCATTGCAAAATAACAGAACAAAGATAACATACAACATTTAAAAATGGTGGAGGTTACGATCTCCAGAGTGTAATTACAATGTCGCCGGAGTGCAGGGCGCGTGGTGCGCTGTGCACACCGGCGCTGGCAGGGTCACATCCTCCTGTCGGGCGGTGACGCAATGTGGCCAAACAGGTCTCCAACTCAGCATAGCCGTAACTCCAGCGCTGGTTTTCAGTGGAGCCTTCAGTGACGTACGGACGCAGAATAACTAGGCGAGCCCTCACATCAAAACCGCGCGGTAGGGCTTCATACTATTTCGAACATTACAAAAAAAACGCCACCGCCCCGCTTCCACACCGCTCTGTCTGTGTCGCGCTTTAGAGTTGAAGCGTTGGCAAAAAAAAATATTGCAGAAAGGTGTTTGCAGGTTAAAGAAGAGTGGCAGCGAATAACCCAGAGCACCATTGATGCACGGTTGGCATAGACTACCTACTAGGTAGTCTATGACGGTTGGACTCCATGCTTCGCAGATATCTATCAAGATATCTGTGTCTTTAACTAAATTTTAGTCTCTTGTGCTGTTTTATTTTTACTTAAAAAAATAATAAAAGGATGGCAAGAGTTTTAGAACTGTCAGTTCAGTCGTGTCAGAAACAATAAAATTTACCGGGTTTCTATTCTACCTATTGCAGTTTAAAACGTGGCGTTTAAAATTCCCTATCTGACAGAGCTAAACTAATTTGACAGTTGTAAAATGCAAGCCATCCTTTTCTTATTTTAAAAGTAAAATAAAGAGCACAAGGGACAAAATTTTTGTTAAAGCGTGCCCATCGGAATCCACACTATTATCTATTACCCAGTCTAATGACGAACGACTCTGTTCCAACGACCGTCAAAATGTATTTTTACGAATACACTAAAAAAATGTAAACCTATTCAATTTCAATACAGCAACACAACGGCTATGAAGTAGCAAACGAGAGCGTCTCTCCCTCTCTCTCTCGCACCGTCAAGGACATGCAACGCCGCTGTGTCTCTGGTTACTGCAACAGCTCGATCGATAGCCGTCTCGCTCGCCGCGCAGTACCGGCCGCCATTTTTAGGGGTTCCTTGGTCCGATAAGAAACCCTTAAAAGATAGCAGCTGAGTCCGTCCGTCCGTCCGTCCGTCCGTCCGTCCGTCCGTCCGTCCGTCTGTCTGTCGTAGTCACAGCGGCTCGTAGCTATTTCTTTTGAAAAACAAAACTTAAAGGACATCTTTCATGTTTTCTACATTTTAGATCCAAACTGAAATAACCGGCCAACAAAATATAACACTATGTTCTGTTGTTCTTAGCTGGCAATTTTTTTTATGCCAAAGTGGACTTAGATGAACCATTGTTGAAATTGACGTACCTATTTTAATTGAAAATGTACGAAAAGACAGATTTCGAATTTAAATACAACCAAAGACAATGTCATAGTAAAAAAATGCTTAAGCGGACAAGTTCTAACAGTACTACTTTAACAAATATAACTTTATTATATTTTTGTCGATTATTTTCATATAGGTAGGTTTATTACATAAGTATATATTTTGATCAGCCGTACCACTTGCGAGATAAATATATTATTGTAATTTCTAAACTGTTTGACCTGTGGGCCAATCGCGCTAATTCAACGAAATCTCAACGATATTACCTACCAAATCCAAACCATAACCAATAACGTTATGCTGCATGCATCCTCACGTTAAGCAAACCTTTACAAACGCAACCAAACCCCTGCTCCACACGTTTGCGTTTTCCGAGGTTTGCCAAACGTATATAATGTGTATGCAGCATAACGTATTTGGTTATGGTTTGGAATTGGTAATATCGTTCAGAATTATCGCGATTAGGTCCCTGAAAACTTGTAATAAACCCCCTAAGTGGTCCAGCGGGAACTCACAACGATAATTATATCGGCCGTCCTGTGACGATCACTTTTTGAGTAACAGAGGGAAAACTGTAATATACGGAACCCTACCTGCTTAAGCGTGCTCCGACACGGACTTGGCCGGTTTTTGGTTAGATCCCACAGTGTAGCGTCACTGCGAACATGGCTTGACGCGTGTTAGCGATCGTGTTGCGAGTTCGGTTCTTTTTGTTAAATCAAGCAAAGATGGTAACGGTTAAAGGTGAGTGGACCGAAGCGAGATGCATACAGCTAATACGACAATACAGGGAGAGACCTATACTGTGGGACATGAGACATAGATTGTTTTACAAAAAAACCTTGAAACCTCCAGCTTGGGAAGAAATTGCGCAGTCATTAAAAATCCCCGCACACAAATGCAAGCACAAAATGATTGTTCTCATGTCATCGTTTAGGAGGGAAAAGGCCAGGATATTAAAAAGCATTAGAAGTAAAGGTACGTAATATAGTTATATGAGTATTTTTAATGAAACTACTTAAATACTTGCCTAAGCGCGATGCCGAATATCATGATCCGCATGCGGCATGGTTCTATGTATAACATCATCATATCAGCCTGTAGACGTCCACTGCTGGACAAAAGCCTCCCCCAGGGATCTCCACGACGACCGGTCCCGCGCTAACCTCATCCAGCTGGGTCCCGCGACCTTCACCAGATCGTCAGTCCACCTTGTGGGAGGCCTGCCTTCGCTACGTCATCCGATACGTGGTCGCCACTCGAGAACCTTTCCTTTATATACCTATTATAATATTTAACAAATACTAATGACTGTCATTTTTACAGACCCGTCGATGGTGTACAAAAGCACATGGTTCGCATTTGACGAATTAGCATTTTTAATGAATAAACCCAGCTTCAGAAAACAACAAAAAACGGTGAGAGAACCAACTTATAATCCTTTACGCACATGTCCATAACAATCACAATATTCGGTTTCGGCACTTAGCAACCGAGAGGTAGGTACCGACCGAGCGACGGATGAAAAAAACTTAATTAATAAAGTTTAATGAAGTTTGTAAAAATCACAGTATAGGGAAATCGTTTAAACAAAATTTAATCCACGAATAGCACTAGCCAAAAATATTGATCGGTGCCCTTCGTGGAGTAGACAAGGTGCTATTCGCGCAGGTGCTATTCAGATGGGGGCTCTAGCTGGACTACGTCGTCTGAACGTCTATAAATGTTTATTAATTTTATCCCCTTGTAAATGTGTATGAATGTATTTACCTTCAGGTCTTCTATTTATCTAATAACACAAACGTCGACTGTGCGAGTTGTTTTTGTGTGTGCGTATTTTACGCGATATATTCCCCAATTGTGAACCGATTTGAATGTTTTTTATTATTATTGGATTATTTTTGAAAGCTATATTCCAAGTGTGTTCCCATTCCAATTTAAAAACAATATTTTACCTTAATAAGGGTGGATAAAAAAAAATTAGGAATCAACAAGTCGTCGTAATAAATCATTTTACAAAGTCGGTTTGATATTTTGTAAAAAGTCAGATTATTACGTTGTGTAATGGAAAACGGACAGACGACAGTCCTCCAGACTCAGATAAGACAACAAAAAAACAACAGTCATTTCAATGCCAGTGCCTAACTAATTCATGATCATCATCATATCAGCCTGTAGACGTCCACTTCTGGACAAAGGCCTCCCCCAGGGACCTCCACGACGACCGGTCCTGCGCTAACCTTATCCAGCTGGGTCCCGCGACCTTCATCAGATCGTCGGTCCACCTTGTGGGGGGCCTGCCTACTCTGCGTCTTCCGATACGTGGTCGTCACTCGAGAAGCTTTCTGCCCCAACGGCCGTCAGTTCTACGAGCGATGTGCCCCGACTACTAACCTAACTAATTAGTAGGAACTTTTATATTTCATTTCTGTTTCACAGGGCACAGATTTCGACCAAAACCGTGAAGACGGTTTGCTAAGCGTCAAAAAAACAATACCATATGAAAGCATCAAGAAAAGTCAAGCAGCGAAATGTAAACGTTCTCAAACGCAAGGAACCTTCAGGCAAAGGGTAACGGCGATGGTAGGACCGGATATTTCGGACAGCGAAGAAGAGATCGTAACTTTCGCAAACTTCATTGCAACCAAAATGAGGAGGTATGACGAGATCACAAAGAACTCGGTGCAGCGGTCCATATGCGAGGTCATATTCAAAGCGGACCAGACCCTCCATGAGAACAGTGCTCCAAGTCCAAGTACAAATGCGACACACGATACGTCTCCTACAACTGCCCACGACGAGAACGATTTTGAAACGACAGTAGTCAAGGAGGAATACTTTGAGAACGACTAAACTTTATGTGAAATTAATAATTTCAGAGTCAGTGTTGTGAAGACTTATTTAGTTATTAAATATTTTATTAAGTGCATCACACTTGTTTCTCTTTATTCTCTCATGTCTTTTACATCTTAATTTAAAGTTGCATTATAAAAGTGAAAAGATTTTTGTATGTTTGTTAATTTTTTAAAGAATAATAACATAATTATATTAGGTACTAGCTGTTGCCCGCGACTTCGTACGCGTGGATTTTGGAAGTAGGTACAGCTATCTCTCCTATAGGAGAGGATTATATATAATCGTACAGACATCGTCATATTTACAGTTATAATAACTTTTTTTGGAAAACCAAAAACTTAAGAAAATATTTTGGATAGTATTTTTAGCTGTATACTTCATTTTGTTGCCTACAAAGTAGGTACATTATGTACAATTTCCACTAAACGGCACGCATCGGAACGAATTTTACAATCTTTAAACGAAATTAAATTATGTACACAGTATTTAAAGCTATAGTGTGTTTACCGACAATGTGCGGGCTCCGTTAATTAATTTTTCCTGAAATTTATAAGAAAATAAAACGTGAATTTCCATAATTTTTATATCATTGTCAGGCAATTGTACAATTTTTTTTCAGTTTCAGCTCAATCGGTCCAGTATTATTCGAGTTATGTTGTAGTGTAGCTTTTTGTTCGTCTGTCTGGGGAAAAAGTTTCGCTGTATCCGTCTTGATGGTCCAGGGAAAATTAACAAGCCACACACAAGAAAGGCACACACTGCATATTTTCCCGCACTAAAATCATTTCAATCCTTGCCAAATAGGACAAATCAAATATTCATGAACTCGAAATTTGTGCATCTTGGCCCACGAGTGGTATGGTAAAACCGCGGCCGGGTCACTGGTCACAACATAATGTAATCTGCGGTAGCGTTAATAACAATGTGGATGCCTTTAGGCTGCTAATAACCAGCGAGGGCCCGGGTCGATCCGGCCAAGGATACGTGGAGAAGGGACGCGCTTGTGTAACGCTCCAACGGTTTTAGTGGGCGTGGATCCACTGTAATGCCCGAACTATTTAACAGTGGCTATTGAGCAATTTCAATAATGCCCACGGTGTTTAACAGTAGGTGAATTACTTGGCAATTATATAAATACAAGACAATATTATGGGTTAAATGGAATAAATTGACAAGATACCTACTTGCATAGTGCCGGCCGAAAATAAATATTAAGATTTCCTGGCTAAAACCAGTGGATAAAATAAGTAAAAGGAGGCAAAGAGCAAATTAAAAATTACATTGTTGTAAAAATCTATTTCTAAGGAAAGAGACGAAATAATAATATCAAATGTTTGGAGATCTTTCTTTTTCATCAATAGCTCGGCGATGTTTCTTAATTTTTCCAGACGAGTCTAAAGTCATACTGTCAACTACCTATACTTGTAAGTTATTTTTAGATTTGGACATTATCTCAAAACTTTGCTAATTCCCGTCAATGTAATTCCAATCTCCAGTATATGTATAATGTTACATGTATAATCTTCGCCAAGGCTTAGGAACCCGTACAAGGTCAAACATCTCTCAACCCCTGCGTCACTTCTCATATTCGAGTTACGTGGCTCATTAGGAGGGCAATTTCGAAAGATACGATAAGGGAGGGAGCTTTGGTTTAGTCGACGCTATTAATTTAATTGAGGAAGAATTCCAAAGCCAAATACATAAACCTTTTGAAGAACAAAATGATCCTATTATTGGTGTTATTAAATCATTAAAACTCTGGATAACACCACAAAAGTGCACCGTAAAATGAAACAGATAAGCAGTATAAATAGTTAGTTACCCTAACCAGAGTGTTCAGTCAGATTGGCTTGGCCCCGGTTCTGGATAATATCAAATAAGATGAGAATTTCACGCCCTTGACTATCTTTCGCAATATATGGAGAGTTGTCGTGCGCTTTTTAGAGAAACGAGGTTACGCTTATATGACTACTTGGCTGTAAGGCTAAGGCTTTGCGGCTTTAGGTAGTTTGTACCGCGATGTGTAAGACCATTATAACATTTAAGTTAAGCACAAAGTACGGCATTAAACAGTAAAACTTAGTTTCACGTTAAAAGGCGGACTTTAACAAAATTCGCAAGTTATTAACGAAGTAATAAACTGAGTAAAGACTTGGAAACAGCATTATCTTGGTCCTAAAACCCCTTTATCTAAAGACTTAGTAGCGACACTGAAGTAAACACGCGGATGTATGTTATACTTCGACATGTATCACTATAAGAAATCGTTACCTGTTGTAAGGCTCAATTTTGTAGTAGCTAGACGGTTTATAAACTAAGAATAACATTTAAATATATTTAGCAGTTCTTGAGTCACAGGCGGACATACAAAAAAAAAGTTGAATTTATCAAGTACTAACCATTCGCCCGACTTCGCACGTTGAGTAGTATTGTATACCAAAACGTTTCTCTGAAAAAGGCCTAACCAATGATGAAAACCTGATCGAAACCCATTGAGATTAGCGCAAACATACAGATAGGCAAGTGGCCGGGCAACATGGATTATGGCCATGACCAATTTATACTGATATATCGGGATAGTGATGTAAAACAAACGCGACCGTTAAACCTACTAATAACCCTCAACTGGGAAACTTATCTGCGGTTAAGTACCAAAACTTTTCCACTTGTCAACAAGACCTAAACCTCCCAAAAAAAAAATCATCGACATGCACGATCTCCATCGCACGTACGAACAACATCTCGTAAACATCACGAAGTAGGTGGGTAATGTATACGATACAACGTAAAAAGTACTTTACGACGTAGGGAGTGAAGACAGTCGTGACAACGCCCATGACTTGATAACATCGGACTGCCCTCAATGGGCACAAGAAATTGGGCCTTCCCAGCCACGTACTCACTTAATTTTACTCGGAAACAATTTTTTGGTACGTTTTATGATTAAACGCTTCATTCATAACAATCACACGAGTTTTGGAATGCTGGAATACGGAGAATACTTTAGTTTTCCCTACAAATGGACTGATAAGCATAAAGGATTACGAAAAAATCTCAGTTGTGTGAAGAAAGTTGGGAGGACCGGCGAAATAGTGAGTCGATTATAAAAAATAAAGTAAAGAAGGAAGAAAAGACAGGAACAAAGAAGGAAATAAGTTAATATTAAAAATATGAAAGGACCAAGCCAACCTCGGATAAAACTGAAGGTACTACGGGTTCTAAAAACGCTATCTTCTAAATCCCAAACCTGCAAAAGATATCTGTTCTTTATACTCCAAGCGGCCCCGTCGGCCGGGAACCGAACCCGGATCAACAGCAGGCATACAACAAAGGCTGACTTATTCTCGTTAAATAGGCTTCATATAAAACAAATTATGAAACCAGTACGTAATTTAGCACCGTCAAACAAATGTATACCCATCAAAACACACCTATTCCGATAAGTCAATCAAACAAGTCACGCTCTACAGACATTTAGATACGTCCACATTTAATAGGATAATTTGTCGTGATTAGACACTGATGAGGAATCAAAGGCGGGGCCATATACATCTATCACGGTCTATGAGTCAGTACAATAACATAAAGACAATTATTATAGGGGCTCAAGAACATAGCGTTGGTACTGCATAATTTTGCGACTGATGACACATAGATTAAAGTCATCGGTAATGGATGAATCATTTTGATTTGACATCGAACGATATGTTTCTTGACTTAATACATTTCCTTAAACTGAAATCTTATCTGCGTCTAGCGACCGCCCAATAGGCTCTACTTGAGTGATAAGATAACGGACGATATGAAATTCGTCAATGTTTATCCAGACCCACATTCCTCTGTTCCTGTCGCGCGCCGTTTGATCAAGTCTTGTGCCACGTTGCTCTATCTCCGCACACGCCGACTAGAATACCGTCTACCCATACAGCTCATGGTCGTCTTTCGTTCATTTCTGAGCCTCCACTCCAGGATCAAAGAATACTGTTACTATACCTCACCCGCCAATAAGGAGTATGACGTGTAGTAGTACGACGAGGAGTAGGAGCAAGGGCGTGTGACTCAGCTAAGTTCGACTGACTAAACTAAACCCATTCTGGAGACGATATCTAGGTTAGATACTAAAAGTTCACTTACGGCTCAAGTGGGATTACGAGTACGTTAACGAGCTCATAATAGGATTACGTACATCGATGTGTCCCAGATTCGAGGCTGCACCGTTACCGGCGGCCCACACCCGTCGCCCGCCCGCGACAATATAATGATTGTGTGTTTATCGATACACCATATGCACGACCGTGCATACGGCTAACGTCCCAAGCCTTACGGAGAGCCATCAATCTGACGCATCTATAATTGGAATTATTATCTTCAGTCGTGACTATCTTGTATTCCAAACATTATTCAAAGATGCATGACATGTTAACAATGTTTTTGATGGAAGGTGAAAGCACGGCTGTGGGTCTCGGTGTCTCGCGCACGATGACAAATCAGAGTGGAGCACAATACCTTACAAGTCATACCACGCACTGTAAATTGAAAGAGCCAACGCGATCATGGCCCGCGTGCCATTTCATTTCACCGTCCGTGACTCACGAATTAGAGCTAGCCGAGATCGTAATTATACGAGAGATATTTCGTGTACACCCACTCACACAGGCACCAGATAACGAACTCACAATAATTTTGGTAATCAAAAATTAAGGTCAATTATGGTAGACTAGAAAAAGTAGCAAACTTCGACGTGTCCAATAAAATGTTGTAAATTCGGTTGCCGCATAATGTTTAGATGTTATGGAGGCTATAAATGCTTGTATATTAGCGGAAATGTATGACAAGTTGATCATAAAGATGTAGGCAACGAAATTAAAAAATACGTCGTAAAATATCGTATCGACACTCGAATGACACTGACATGTATTTTCTTAAATCTCCTGTTTCTATGTAATTTAACACCTGCCAATTAAGTTTTCGTAATTATTCTGCGGCAGTTTGTCTCTCCTCTTTTTAAACTTTAAAGAAATAATGAAACATTAACTTATATGCGACCAGGATTAGAATTTTGATTTGAATTTGATGTTGCCATGCGCTACCATCTGAGCTATCGTGCGTGTTAATGCTAATCGTAGTGAAATTATCTCATACGTATTATCTAGTATTTACTAAAATTATAAAAGATCTAATACTTACCTATTGTTGATATATAGGATTCAATTTCATGTCACTTAGACATTATTAAATTCTCTACAAGAATCTCATGAGTCCATCAGATACTTACTACCAACACGACATTAGAAGTTATAATACTGGTTTTATTAAAACTTCCAACCAGTGCCAGTCTGGTTATACTGCATTGGAAAGCAGCATATTTTACAAGCCTAAGCGCATCGGAATTATCTGGCACTTGGAAAAATCCTACTTGTTCGTTGGGTTCATTAAAAGCAGATTCGAAGCGATAGAAAGTGTCGCGTCTGAACAATGGGCCGAAGTGGCGCGGCGACAGTATTGCTCTCCAATTAACAAGACAAGGAGAATTTAGACAACCAACTATGAAGGAAAAAACGGCGGGATGTATATTATCGCAATTTTAAATTAGTCTATTCCAATGAGTTCGGTTATTAACTATGAACGAACTGGTAGCACTGTGGTTACCCTTAGTATGAAAAGTACTTCTATTTCAAATCAAACCAAAGTTTGGTGTGCGAAGAAACAACTCAATATATTACAAACGGTTCTTTTGAAATTGTCAGAAGAAATTAAACAACAAAACAACATTAGCGTGACTGCAGAGACGCGATGGAGATGTGACCGAATTTGTACCTTGGTTTTACAGCGGTTACTGCTACAAAAATTTTAGGAGAAAGGTCCACCCTGAAACTGCAGTGACCTGCGAAAGGGCTGAATATTTTATATCACAGATCATCAAATGCTGGGTACACAGCAAGTAAACTATTGCATTTATACCGACGATGGAATCTTAAGGGATTAGAAAGCAAAAGATCTGGAACGTTCTGTCTGACATATCGCGATTAGATTGTTACAATGGTTGCAATCTTGCAGCACTAGTTACGGTGAATCAGGACAATCGGTTTTGGTTCTAAATCGGTTATTGTCAACCTCTTTACAAGATTTACAATTGATAAATCCACAATAATCAGGGATACGACTAAAGATGTAACTGAGGTCACACATTCTGTAAATGATTGACTCAGGGCTACGTTTTGAGGATTATCGAATACTGAACAACTTTTAGCGAGTTAGATTGATTTACTGCTTCTGGAGCTTAAAAATAGGTTTGAAATATTTCTTGATAAATTTCATCTTACCATTAGATATTACTTAGGATACGTAATTACGTATACTCAGGTACTTAATTAAAAGAACTCGACTGACACAAACAACGCTATTTTTAATTAATCAGGGCTTCAATCAATCATCCATTAACTGATTGACATGGTCTATCATTCATTGATCACTCACTCCTCAATGCGTGGTCATGCAGTTCTGTTACGGCGAAGAACGCCCGCGCATAATTTTTCTCACTGCATGCGTCACGTGACCGGTCCGTAGTAATTATTTTCGGGCCATTCAGAATATTCGACCTTCCTACGCTCCCGCCGCCGCGTCCGGACGTTATTCACAATGTGCATGTCATATTCCTTTTGAACGATCAAAAAAATCAATGACAAAGTTAATTCCGTTCTATATACGTAGGTAGTTGCATTAGCAGCAATCAAGAGAGATAAACCTTGTATAATTACTTAATTAGACTAAGGTAAGTAAATCTGACATAATGTCATTATGACTATTAAATGAATAATAATTATACTGAATGTGGAAGACTTTACCACAGGTAGAGCTTACATGACGAAAGCGGCTTCTGTCGCCCACGACCAGCAAGCTTTGGATTGCTCAAAAGGCTACAAGTGTGTAGCCACCACGCGGGTTAGGTTCAAATGCTTCGTGTTCTTCGTGCAACATTTAAATTAGTGTGTTGCAACGAGGAAGACGCGGCCCATCACGTTGAGGAGTCCCGAGTTCGGTCCCCGGTCATGGCCCGGTCTACTTTCCCAAAATGTGTGCTGACGGGTGCAGCCGACCCACTGTACTCAGGTTATCGACTTCTACTGTTGGACATACACCTCCCCAATGAACCCTATCGCACCCTGTCCTCGTTTCTCCGCATCCAGCCGCTTTCCGTCACCTTCTCCAGGTCGTCGGTCCATCCGACAGCGGGGGTCCCACGCTGCGCGCACCAGTTCGCGATGTTCCAGCGGGCAGTTCTGCAGCAGATGTGGCTCCACCTCAGGTTGCTAATCCTTTCGGCTATATCGGTGACCTTAGTTCGTCGGATTTCTTCATTGCGGGTATTTTTCTATGAAAATCCAAGCATATATAGCTCTCTCCCTCCACGGCTCGCTGAGTGGAGGAAACTGTAGGAGAGCTGTTTGATGGACATGATTTATGTATTAAGACTATTTCCATCGCATCTTTTATGTCTACTCATCTACATGGACATAAATAATGTATTCAGAGCCAAGTTTTATGACAGTCAATGTAAAAGTATGATCGGAAAAACTTTTCCAAGCCCAGTGTAGACGGGAATAGAACGCGATTTCGTTGAAAACTCCCTCAGAGCCGCATGTTTTATTTATCGGTCTTATTCGAAACTCGAACGTAAATATACCAAACTACCAACTTTAATAGGTAGGGCAGCTAGTTTGAATGTTTAATATTTTCCCTAAACTAGTTTGACAACAAGTTTGAATCGTTTTCCTTGTGCAAACCAAAATATAGGAAATATTATTACCATAAACCCGAACTACCATAATTTATGAAACTAAATGTTTGCATGCATTAAACCTTTAGGAAATCTCTGGTTTATTTAGGCAGCTCATACTGTTCTTCTAACCCTTCACGTCCCTGTGCCTCCACTGTGTGTTTTGATGACTGCAAAAGATGCAGTTATATAGTGGTAACGGATCTCCAATAGAACCCTCTCACTGGAAAAAATACAGCGTAAATGGTTGAACGAGGGAATCCTACTACCACTCTACGTGAGAAAAGTCAATCCTAATTCTAAAATAGTATAATTTCGTACCGAGTACAAAATGGCGCCTTTTCATACCGGGGTCCAGAAAGTTCGATTTTCGAAACTGATTTCAAGTATGAAATGAAACTTTTTACTCAAGGTAGAAGAAAAACAAGTTTTTTTTTTCTAAAATACGACCATTTGTGAGTTTTTATAACTTGTTGGAGCAGATAATAATAAGTGACCGCCCGACGTTGACTTCGCACAGCTGAATTTGCGAGCAGCATAGTGTTAACTAAAAATGTAGAGTTAAACATCTTGATTCGAAAAAAAGGACAAAAAATTAATTTGGTGTTTTTGTACATATGGAATAAGTATAGGTTTCTTATCCACCACCTTAAATGATTCCTTCGTTCAACCAGTCACCCTGTATGTCTAAAATGTCAAGTCAACCCCTATTGTAGGATACTTAAAAACTAGTTTTTTGCAATGGAAGACAAAGTAGATGCGTAAAAGCTATCTAAATAAAAAGGGGCACTTTATTCACAGCAGCACGCCAAATAAATATTTCAGTGCAATAACGATTATCTTTTGGCACGGTGCCCGGTATTTTACACATTTTTGCAGGCATTCTCGTTAATCGTACCCGTGTATTATGTACGTCGGGAATAATTTTCTATATAATTAAGTATCTAGATATTACTCATTGACCAGATCAGCAATTTTTATTAGAAACAAAGTAAAGCTTACCAATACTTGCCTATATAAAGATTGTAAAATCGAATCCACACTTTCCGTTTGCCAAACGGTCTACCTAGCACCCTGTAACATCTTAGGATATAGGATAGACCTATCTGCCCCAACCACCTTCACTTACATTAATTATAATAACTCAAGATCCACAACACCTAATCTCGTATTTGAGACTAACAAATGCAAATTAGGAATTGATGGAATTTAAAATTTCTAGGCATAAAACTGGAAATTAACACCTTTCTTTTTTGGTTGCCGATTAAAAAGGGCAACGGTATTTGAGAGAGACAGCTTTTGTCTATAATAAATAAATTACATGTTAATTATAGTTAACATAACCAATAGAAGGAACGTTTTTGCGTACATATACACAAGCGGGCGCATGTGGGGGCCGAGATGGGAATTTTAAGTAGGCATAAATTCTAGGCGGCCGAAATGGGAGCAAACCCTGCGAGCCTGTCACCGCGTGTCATACTGCCGGTAACCAATGGGTACGGGGGGAAGCCAAAAGTTACCATGCCGTACTGTACGAAAAGAACTGTACCTTAAATAACGCTATGGTACTAGTTTGGACTAGGCTAGACTATCATCCTAACTGATTTAGTATCTAGGTATTGTTTGGATTAGGAAATAGTTCCAGATAGGAAAAGCTAGATTACCCGGAAATCGGGCATGGCCGGTAAATGGCCAGGAAATGACAAATTACATTCTCCCGAAGCTCTCCGCCTTGTCGCTAAAAGGACTATTAAATAGATTTTAAAGCGCAATTAAATGTAGCCATAAAATGACTTCTAGATTCAAAAGTCAAGGAATAGGAAAATCTAATGGATGTGTTAAAGAATAAAAACAAAACAAGTGATAGGGTTCCGTAGTCATTGTTGACATGACCGTTCTCGTTGGGCAAGGCTGAGTCGAGGGCCAGCCAGAGGTCGTGGGTACGATGCCCATTGGGGTCATATAATTTGTATGATTTGCGCAAGTTGGGTGTTAAATATATTATTTATTCGTTTTGCGATCCTTTTTTGGATCAGGCAAGTTTGTGTTGTGATTTCGGCAAAAGGTGGGTATCTCTGTTGACTGCTCCTGCGTAACAGATAGGTACCGCTGTTCCAATTACTGTAGTGGACAGCAGAACTAATGCTCAATGGCCAGCCTCCTCAAACGGAGAAGAAAGAAGAGTTATCGTGTAATAAAAAGTGGCAAATGTACAGTCAAGGTTCATAAGTGCAGTAGCAGTTTCGCAACTCAATAGATTGAGTGAACGACTAGTTTCACTTCTGACTTTATATGATATCTGTACCCACATATCCATTAATATTTCTCAGGATATTACGATGAATTGATGACCTATTGCTATGAGAATAAGGTTTAAAACACGCTACTGACTTGAGTAGTCAGTATATCTAAAGGGTTTTCGTGTTGTTGTGCGCACCGTTGTACAGAAAAATGACACTTGATTTATTATTGTGTGCTTGATGCTACTGCACTTATGAACCTTACTGCACCTACCACAATACGACGTTCACAATGTCCCACACATCCATTATACTATATTAGGTACCGGCCAATATTACATGTATAGTATGTTTCAGCCCAATCGGTGCAGTAGTCATCCAGCCGACAGATAGACAGACAAAATAACACCTACTTAGCGCTAACACATAAAACGAATGGGAACGCTTTAGACATTCTGCGGATTTGACAATTTATTACTTATGCTCCTAAACGAGGAAGCTGTGGTAGATAAAAATACGTAGGTGGGTATCTAAATGTACCCAGGGTATGTACTCATAATGCAATAAAATATTTTAACTTTGACTTTGAAATATCTTCGCGGAACCCTAAAAGAGCTATGTGCTCCTGCAGTTCTTTAAGTAGTACGTACTCAATCTTTATGACGTGATCGAATTGAAATGTACATTAGTTTTCCGAGTATTCCGACGAATGATTTTCAAAGGAATGTGTGGGTTAACTGTAGGCTGGAGCCATGTCATTTGGTGGCCCTTTATTGCTTGAATGGGTAATAGCCAGGAGTTAATTCCAATGGTCGTGTTTAGACCCATAGTACAGTAAATGTTTCCTCGTATGAGGAACACTAGCCGTTTCCCGTAGCTTCGTCCGCGCAGAAAAGTTTTTCCCGTAGGAACAGCTTTTCTGTACTAGCTGTAATGTTTCATCAAAAATCTCAAATCAAGTTTTTCGATATAATCCTAGCAGTTCGGATTTAATGATTCTGCCTTTGAGCATGCAGTCTATCCTACGCCGGCTAAGATCAGAAATTCATTCTAACATTCCAATTCTCAGGCTTTTTGCAAAAATCTTAGGATCTTCGCAAAGATCCGACTTTTCCGATTAACAAACGACATATACCTACATAGATGGTGCACAACACAAAGGGCTTGTAAGTGTTAAACTGGGTGTTAAAAAGAGAGAAATAAATTGAAATCGGCACAGCATCGGCGGCGGCGGGTTGAAGAACAAAGCAAACAGTGTTGAGAAATGAGGCCACACGAAGGGCCGCGCAGAGTCGAGTGCGAAAGTGAACAAACACGTCCAAGGCTGACCGGTATCTCCTCAAACCGAGTGACCTTTACGGACGTATCCTTGTTCCCGCGGCCCAAAGTATTAAATACCTAATTGAATTACTGACTAGCATGTGCCAGCGAGTTTTCTTGAGCGTTTTTGGGGTTCCGTACCTCAAAAGAGGATAAAAGGAACCCTAGAATCACTTCGTTGTTCGTCTGTCCGTCCGTCCGTCTGTCAAGACTTTCTTTTTTCAGCAACTGGCTCAGGCAGGCGCAAGCCAAACCCCTGCTCCACACGATAGCGTTTGTAAAGGCTTGCCATACGTGTGGATGCATCATAATGTTTTTGTTTATGGTTTGGATTTGGTAATATCGTTCAGAATTAGCGAGATTGGCCCCCAGTTGGTGCAGGTATCGACATAATCTTCAAGAAAGTGTGAAACAAGGCTGACCGGTATCTCCTCAAACCGAGTGACCTTTGTGGACGTATCCTTGTTCTCGCGGCCCAAAGTATTAAATACCTAATTAAAGTACGGACTAGCATGTGCAAGCGGGTTTTCTTGAGCGTTTATTTTAGCAACTGACTTGTTAAAAGATTCGGTTGAATAGACGTGCCGTAAAATCGTGGCAAACATACAAACATACTTGATGTACAGGTACACTTAAAACAGACACAGTATATAGTTGGCGGCATGTAATTTGAGCTTCGATTTGTACCGGTGCAAGTTCAAGTTACTTGCCGCGAACTATACCAAGGATAGGTACTAATACTAGATACATGTCTAGCTATAGGTATTTATAGGTATTACCAAAACTGTTGCCATGCCAAAGACATTAGCGTTTTCCGAGAGGCGTGTACAGATCTCATTGTTCAAGACAGCAAATTAATGAGACAGTGCTATTGACGAACAAAAAAGCTTTGAGGTAATATTAATTATTCGCATGTACAGGTGGCAACGGAACTACCTAAACATAGTTTCGAGTATTTATCGAGAGAGTTACAGCTTCTTGATGTTGGTGCACAAATATTCTGCAATCACGCAATCATAATCGACCTGTCAACGCCTTTTATTGGGTGATAAGATGGGGTCGAACCCATGATAGCTAAGCTGCCGGGGAAACGGGCTAGATTTAGGGCCTCTTTCACCACTTGCTGATATTGTTACAGATAGTAAGCTGACAGATAAACTTATCTAACAGATAAATCTGTCTGATAATAATTTCGTGTTGCACACCTCTAGTCTCTATTAAAATACCTATCTGACAGATAAAAAATAACCGCCGCTTGATCTTGCTGATAGTTTATCTGACAGATAAGGCAATCGGATACCTGTGAAACAGAAAAATATGAGTATATGTCACATAATCTGCAGATAGGGTATCTGGTACTTTATCATTAAGCGGTGAAAGAGGTATTTAGTTATAGTTTAGGCGATTATACCGCCCTTATTAGGTCAGCAAAGCCTTTATGTTACAGCTATTGACACATGAACACCTTTAGAAAAAAAACTTAAAGTCGTGGTAGCGCGGTAAGCCTAGTTGGTTGCGCACTCGCCTCACGTTCATGAGGTCGTCGGTTCGAACCTTGGCCCGTATCAATGAGTTTTTTTTGGAAAATACGTACACTTTATTATAATACCAAAAACTTAGCCTCATAAGAAGAGAAGATGGGATAATGATAGTGGAAAAGTGTAGGATTTCCTCGTTCTCGCCTCTAAAAAAACCGATAAGGATAGTAAATGTTAACGGACTTTAGTTGCTGGCTGTACAAACAAACCTGATAGTGCTAATTTGTCAGCTACAAGTTAACTCGAATAAGCGAATAATAAAAACTACAAGATACCTTAGAAAAAATACTAAAGCAAGGGTGATGATAAGTTAACGTCTTTTTTGTATAATTTGTACAACTAAAATAGTCCGGCAACATGTTTGATTTGACCTTGGATTTTAGATTGGTAAATGTTCAACAACACGAAATTCACAGGTAAGTATAAATGGCATAGTGTCCTCAAGTGCATTCATAACTAGGTTCATTAACTGGTATACTCGTCACTGTCCTATGGCTGTCATTTGGCTTATGTCAAACTGTGACGCGTTATTAGCAGTTGAATGCAATTCAATGTGCTAAATAATTATGATACCTACTTTACAAAAGTAGTTGCATTACAAAGGTAGGTAGTTTGACGAGACTTAAGTACTCAAGAAGCATTCAAAACCTCAAAACGAAATAAAAATAATAAATATAACTCAATTACCAAACTCGTTTATCCGCATTGTAAATACTAACTAATATCAAAATCAGTTGCAGCAATCCTAAACCAGTTCAATTTTGAACCAGTACCGACTCTAGACCGGGGTAACGGGCTGTTCGAAATACGTCATAAGCAGAAAAATACTATTTCAACGACCAAGCAAGATTCTTCTAAAAGCGCAAGTTGTTTGAACAGTCCTGAGTAGAAATTCTGTGATTTAGCAAAGGAGGTTAGGACATTTTGAAATAAAATTTGATTGTGCGGATCGAATCGACCGGTAGCCGATGCAAGTAAAAATAATAGTAAACAAAAGTCATGTAAGAGTGCAAAGTACGTTTGGTCAACTGTCAGACCTACATACTCAAGTAGAAGAAAGTAAGTAACTATTAGATTGCGATACAAAAGATAATAAAAATTGACATCAAAGACCAGATGGACAATAGATAGAAAATCAAAGATTCTAAATCGGTTGCCATCAAACAGGTGGCCTTGGGTAGGACTTAAGCACTCACACACAACAAAAGATCCAATCTAAGCAACATTGACACATCGTCACGTATAAGATCCAATTTCGCGGAACACTTCTTCTCAAAGTCGTTTAGACTTCGCAGTCAGTATGTTATGTGCGGACTGCTAAAACGAAACACCTATATAATCACAATACCTACTTGACAATGTTACTTTATTTTCAGGGATGATTATTTCGTAATGAAACATGACTGCACAATATTCTTCTATCGATACCGACTACTGTTACGATACCTCTCTTTTTAGAGGTTATGAACTCTAAGGGCAGCATTATATTGAGCAGCGACATGAGTTTGTATGGGACGAATAATTTAAGCAGCGGCCGCACCGCTTGCCAAAGCTCACAGAGCAGCGGCGGCATCGGTCATTTAATACAGCCCTATAACGTCTATGCCCCTAGATAACAGGCAAGGACGGAGATGACTTCCAATGTACAATCTTCTAAGGTAAGTACAATCAAGACAATGATTTATGAAAATTTATGAAATGAAATATTTTATGAAAATTTATTTATACATTATTATGACTTAACAATTGATGTTATGTTTTTTGACATATTGGTATTTTGACATTGTAATTTATTTTGTTTGATATTAATGTTATGACGATCCCTTTTACAATAATAATGCCATGTGTAATGAATGTGATGACATGAATGATGTGTAAGAGGGGGGAGGGGGGGGGGGGGGGTCGGGGGTGTCATGTAAGGGATCAAGGCAACATAATATGTCATTATAATTGCTTAATGTATTGTCATTAATATTTTCTTGATTGTACCTAACAACTCCGGTACCTACCATGTGCATAAGGAAGGAAACTGCAATTTGTTTCCTCTTTGTTTCGTATGTAGCTGTTTTACTTGAATACGTCGCAAGTGCCTTCTTAAACGATTGCCTCTCACTTTCAAATATCATAGTTTAGGTTCGATGATGAAATGGCGAGCAGTTTAAGGTATTCCGTTTTGTTGTTACGTGCAGTGTAGACAACACGCATGGCTAGGGAAGGCATAAAGTAAGTAGAGTACAGAAGGCTAACTTCATACAAACGCTTCACGCTGTAGGCACGTACAAATTAAATCATCCGTTCACAGAATACTATTTTATTCACTATTGTTCTATACCCACTAAAACCCCAAACTATCCTATCCCTGCCGGTCGTCTGAGAAAGCATTTCAAGTGGTTATCTGTCTATAATATAGAAATATTATTATGTGTGCGAGCGCCTTGATCGCGCATAGTTTTAAGCGTACCTTCTGTATCCTCTTTAGTTTGTGACAAAGTGTTACATAATTAAAGCTTCCACTGGAGGGGTTAACAGGGGTGAACGTTGAGTAGGTAAGTACCTACGCTGTGTTGTCCGTCAAATAATTATTTTAAACGAGGCGTTCATAGAGTACCTAGCAAATGTTCGCTATTTCATAGTTTAGCCACGATTGCGTAACAAAACTGTTTAACAAAAAAAGACTTCAAAAAGAAAATACTTACTTAAAAGTAAATAAATAAATTACTCAGACTAATAATAAATAATACATACTTCACCAAAGTGCATTTTTAATTCGGCGCCAGGCAAACCCAGACTTAAAATTGATCATCATCGTGTCCATATTAACATACTTACAGCTGTCCACTGTTTGACGGGGCCGCTTTATTGGTACGCTTTTCTGAATGACACATTACCTGCTTCGTGTTGATTGATTGTCATGCACGAAATGTGTCTGTCGGCGAAAATACAGTGACGTGATGCAGTCCAAAACGCGATGTGAATTGAAAACACAAGGAAAATAATCAATTTCCGAGGCAGCGACCGCTACTTACACAAAATCGAAACCTAAAGGGCTGCAGTCTGGTCAGCGATATAAAACGTCGATCGGAGTGACGTTCTATTAGGTCAATCAGCCTGCACTAGTCCACTGCTGGACATAGGCCTCCCCCAAGGCTGAGTCCGATCTTCGGCTCTCCGCATCCAGTCACTGCCTGAATTTCTTCTTTGGCGTATGCAGGTTTCCTCACGATGTTTTCCTTCGCCGTTTGAGAGCAGTCGTAACGTAATTGTACATAAGTTTCGAGAAGAACCCATTGGTACATGGCCCAGCCGGGAATCGAATTTCGAACCATTCGATATGATAGGCCGCGCCTTATCCCCGACGCCACTGACGCTCATTAGTATAATTATGACAAAATCGTGGTTTGACTGTGAATTGTTTATTTTAATTTTTTACAAAACCTGCATAAAAGTGCTTCCTACTTGCTAACAAAGCGACAGAATCATCAATCTAGTAGTAAATATGTAAAGGAAGTAGAATATTGCAAGCACACAATGTAGATTGTAGATCAATGTCAAAGTCCAACAGTACCTACACCTGACCTACATAACACTTCCTGCGTTAACGACGATCTTAAAGCCATGTCACATGACTCACTCTTGACTAAATCCGCAACTAAGCCATCGTGACAGTGCATCCTGAAATGTCGGGATTGCGATTGTCTTTAGGGGTCTTGTCTTTTTACTAGAGACCGGGATTTAGTTTGGAATTGACAATAATTACTCCTAAAACAGTCCGTTTCTTTGAGCTGGACTTGAGTTGTTTATAACCCAAGTAAAGTTGTATTACCTAATTGTTGTGTAAGAATTGCGAAGCTGAAGTGGCAGTGGGCTGGGCACATCGCTCGTAGAACTGACGGCCGTTGGGACAGAAAGGTTCTCGAGTGGCGACCACGTATCGGAAGACGCAGCGTAGGCAGGCCTCCCACAAGGTGGACCGACGACCTGGTGAAGGTCGCGGGACCCAGCCTGGATGAGGTTAGCGCAGGACCGGTCGTCGTGGAGAACCTTGGGGGAGGCCTTTGTCCAGCAGTGGACGTCTACAGGCTGATATGATGATGATGAAAGTTGCTTTTTGCTTGATTTGCAAAAAATGAGTTATCGCGCTAGCGGCGGCATACAAAGTTTTCATCCCAAGTTCCTTTTTCAATAAGATTCCGAGAGGGTGTTATCTTAAATCCCGAAAATATCGGGACAACAGTCTTGACACCCTACAATCTTGGCACCAGCGGTGTCTTGACAAATTGTCACATCCGACGACAGTGCGAGTAGCAAGGGCGTCGCATGTCACCGTCACATTAGCGGCACTACAATTTGCTTACGCACCGCAGTTTGAGGCTGGCGCACACGCAACGCGATAAGGTTTACATATAAACACAATATCTAAAGATATACTTAGGTATGTACTTAAAACCAGATACAAAATAAAGGAAAAGTCAAAAAGAGTAACTTTAACTTAACTTTTGTTATAAAGGTAATATTTAAAAGCGTGCGTAACGAAAATTTTGGACAAGACGTGTTCACACGCAAGAACGCTACACTATTAGACGGATGTTAAGATTTGACTACGGCAGGAGTTTTAGATAGGTAATTCAGGTCACCCGCACCGCGTAGTAAATTTGAGAATATTTTAAAACAACTAAAGGCAAAAAAAAGGAGAAGCATTTATAGACCGACAGTACCAAGTCTTATAATAAGACGGTTTAAATAAACTGATACAACAAGTAATTCTAAAAACTACTAAAAAGTAATAAATAACATTGTAAACTAGACCTAAAAAGCCTTGCGTGAATACAAAACCCAATTATCTAACAGCAGAAGTTCGGTTAATGCTACATTACGGACGACAAAAAGAAATTAACTAACACGTTTTTATACGGCCCCTATTAGTGTAATTACATAGACGGTTTTGGACTACATGAAATGACTTGTAATTTGGAAATGGTTGAATGTCAAGTAGGTAAACTGATAGAAGCAGAAATATCCAAAAATGTTGGATATAAAACCGTTGAAAAGAATTAGGGTAATTTGGACCGAAAAGCATGCGACGTTTTGTTCAATAACGCGGACGATATCTACCTAAAATCTACCCGTTAACTACCCGTAAATCAAAACTAATAATATTATTGCAAAAGCGTGGTTGTTCATTCGGATGTTTGTAACTTATTCACGCCATAACCGCTAGCTTATATCTTGAATAGTTTCTAAGGGATAGCATAGCTCCTTTAGCGTAATCTGTTGCTCATTTAGAACGACGCTTCCTTAACTACAAAAATCTTAGTGGCGCGATGGCGGGTTGAAACCACAAGTAAAACATAGTATCTAACAATTTTAAATGATGAGTAACTTTAGTCTAAAATCAGGGAGCGACGTAAAGGTCTTTGTAACCGGAGACATGTCACAGTTGGGCAACACACCAACAAGTGAAGGCAACAATAAACAATGTCAACCGCAGCCCAAGAACGTCCTTCGTTCTCGGCAACATGAGTTGCGGCATTACGACACTGCGCTCCGGTGAGTCTAGTGGACAATACTTATAATATTCTTGGCATAATGATGGCCATCCAGAGAGTGAATGGTGGAGGTAACAGTAAGACTCAAAGACGATGACAACTTGAGCACTAATTTATGTACTCGTGGTAAAAAGATATTCAAAAGGCAGAAAAAAGACTCAAGCTTTAACGACAATCGAAGCCTCCTCAATGATTGCAGAAATCCAGACTAGCATAAATAATCTATTCTGGTAAATTAAGAACGAGTCTTGAAAACTGGAGTGTTTAGCAACATAACCTAGGGTGGGTTGTTGAAAACGGCTCACGTTCCTTCTGAACGTAATTCTAAGCACCACACTACTTAAATTTTAAAACTAAGTAACTTACCTAAATCAAACGGAAAACACCTTTGGTTTGTTTAAGCACGTACCTGTAAACAAAAACAAAAGGTTAATATAATATAATTAATTGGATCCCCTTTCGTGAACCGGACAAATTACAACAGTTTTTTTTCAGCTTTCGAACCAACTAAAGAAGACAGAAACAAGATAAAGTTAATAACCAGTCGGAATATTAATTCGTTCTCGGGATACAAGTATAAGAAAGTTAAGGAGACAGGTCGTGAGTGCATTTCGAATGGACGAAAATCTTTCAATGATTCTATTAAGCAATTTGAGAGTCTCGAAATCAAATTAAACATTGCAAAATCCTTACGAATACTTTTACGTTGTGGTACTCAAACCATAAATAAGTATTACAAGACAATATTTAACAGGCTGAGAACGTTATTGCCGAAACTTCACTATTTGTATTTAATTTTAAAACCAACCACATATGACTCAAGAATCGCTATAGATATTAATGTATTTTCAACTGTTTCTTTAACTTCCTATATTTGTGAATGTATAGTTATCCTATGACAAAGAAGCTGTGAGACAGTAGTACCGATTTTAGTAAAAACAAGCCGACGAAGCGACGCAGAATATTATTTATTAACATATTAACACAAGTCCGCACAAAGTAGGTAATGTAATAGTAATGCAATCTCCTTCAATATCAGCATCTGTTGACACATTTTGTACGATTTTGCACGGTTTATTAACACATTTTTAGCGTCACGACCTACTAAGATAAGAAGTTAAAGCCAAACCTCATTTTAATGTGCAAGGGTTGGCAGCTGTTAATCAAGGGTTACACTCTGCTTTTCACATCCACTAATACGAGGAATAAAGGAAAAAAATAGACACCAATTTAATTTTTTTGTTCATTTTAGGTATTTATGTTCTAAGTTGGGTTTGCTTTCAATTCCTTTTTACTCTTTGGTATGTATAGCGCTAAATAAATGTTTTTCTTTCATTCCTTATTATATTTAAACTGATTATTGCATCTCATTCGCTCTGCTTTTTACTTTGACTAATACGAGGAATATATACATATCTTCACGCTATGTCCCTGGCGGGGTTGGCAGAAAGAACGGAGCACCAAGGAGGAATAAATTTTAAAAATAGTTTAGTTTTAGTTATTTTTAGGTTAGTTAAGTTAGTTCATCTTTTTAGCTTCGTGGTATGTATAGCACTAAATGAATGTTTTTCTATCCTTCCTTATTATATAACTGACTAGCTTTTTCCCGCGGCTTCACCCGCGTAGAAAAGTTTTTCCCGTGTACATTGTGAAACAGCGCCCTCTATGTAGGCGTTTTGTTACTTAGGAGGTATTAGCGGATGCCCCGCGACTTTATCCGCGTTAAAAAGTAGCCTATATGTTATTCCAGTATATATAAGCTATCACTGTACCAAGTTTCATCAAAATCTGTTACTTAGTTATTGCGTGAAAGAGTAACAAATATTCATCTTCACATCCTTACAAACTTTCGCCTTTATAATATTAGTAGGATTATAGCATCTCATTCGCTCGTACGCATAGATTACTATCGAGCGGGGGAGCGTAGCGAGCTTTTTCCGTGTTCTGTGCTCGTACGCCATTTTTGAAAGGCGCTTGCTTCGAGTGTTGCGGCATAACACCGCGTTTCGCTTCGTGAGAGGTTAGATCGACCCCAACGTGCCGACCGGCAGATTCAATTACACTTAATCGTCGCGAGATGACAAAACTCCCATTAAGTACGGCGGCACCGAGCCACTTCATCGACATCGAATGCAACGTTTAGATTATTTATCGACCCAGGAAGTCACTACATCGTAAAAGCAAACATAAACCGTGCATAAATCTTGGCACTTTTATGAAGCTAAAAGATGCTACGTTGTAGTGAACAATTAACATGTGCATTGCGGTAAACTATAAATTGTTCATCTTGTGTCGGGTTTCTCATGGATCAAACGAAAACCATAGATAGAGGGCGCAGTTAGCTATCCGACACCGGTTATGATCCTATCGTCTAAAAAGCAATTTGACTGTATACCTATGGCAGAATGTCAAAAACGGAAAATGCCTAAATATCAAAACGTCTAAAAAGCAAATTGACTACGAACCAAATTGACTAAAACGCATATTGTCTACTGTGCAAAATGCCTACGTTAAATAAATCTAATTTGCTAAACGTCTAAAGTACAAATTGACTACGTAACAAATTGCGTAGAATATTATGTCAATTTATTAGACGTTTTACAACTTAGGCAATTTTTCCCGCGGCTTCGCCCGCGTAGAAAAGTTTTTCCCGTGTACATTGTGAAACAGCGCCCTCTATGTAGGCGTTTTATTACTTAGGCGGTATTAGCGGACGCCCCGCGACTTTGTTCGCGTTAAAAAGTAGCCTATATGTCATTCCAGGATATAAGCTATCAATGGATATAAGTTCATCAAAATCTGTTCGGTAATTTTTGCGTGAAAGAGTAACAAACATCCTTACAAATTTTCGCCTTTATAATATTAGTAGGATAGGATTAACGTAAACCGATATTATTCTGTTTAGTCAGAACAAGTTTAAATCCAAATAACTTGTTCCGAAACTTTTAATTATGGACCAGTTTTTTTTAACGAAATAAAATCGACAGGTGCCAAAGGACGTCACTACCGGTCGCCGGCTGATAAGCGAATGTGTGCCGGCCGTTCACCTGAGCCCACTGACACACTCCCCGTCCCTTTCGCATCCGCTAACCGCGCCACTCGCGAAAACGGGACAGATAACATAGCACACAAACAAAAGAGTGTGCACGCAACGATTCGACAAAACAATGCGTTATACGATATATTCAAATTATGCAGAAAATGTCTGCATTGTAGTAATTGTGGTGGCGTTGTCCCACGGTGCAACAATGGACTCGTTGGCAAAACGGTCCAGTAACGTGCTTCGTCAAGTTTCATTTGGTCCTATGATCAAAATAATTTTCGTTAAATCTGTCTGTAGCAAGTGTCATTTCTAGTTCTTGTATATCATTACAGAGGTATCTGTATTAAACTATGTACTCTGTAGGAAATTATCTGTCAAAAATTAAGTAAAGTAAATAGGCAAGTTGTTTTTTGTCAAACAGAAACACTGTAGATAAAATCAATCATTTTGGCGCATATCATTTCAGTAAAAAAAACTAGAGCCATTAGAAATAATTTAATTTACATACATACATAATAAAACACATTACATAAATACATAAAATTACTTTTAAATACATAAAATTTAAGCACCAAGACTTTCTTTTATTCCACAAGCTTCGGCTTAATTTGGGACTAAACTGCCGTACTTACGTGAATTTGTCCAAAATATTATTTATTATCATCATCTAAAAAACTATTTCAACGATGTTTTTCTCCAATGAGCTACAACGTTTCATAAAAGATCCGCTATCGCTGGGTCTATTAAAAACACAATCTGCTGTTCAAACAGCGTTCACTTTTTCTCCGAGGTTTTCCTAAACGGTTTTTATGCAAGGTTTCACTTTTACAATGGCGCGAAAGAGTTTCAAATTAACCACAATCGGACAGTGAAATGCTTTTACTGCTAAACGGTGTCTCTTCAGCTTGTTTATGGCCTAAGTTATATTCAGTGGTAGGACTGTTGAAAAGCATCCAGCGATTGCAACGCTAAGTGCTGTGAATATTAACTTGTCACCTATTTGGATAAACAATGGACAGTGGGCCGGAAGCGTTAAAAAGAGTGAATTCGTCGTGTTTGTTTAACAACTTTTTGTCAAGATGTAAACATTAGCTTCTTGAGCGGACACTTGCTCAAAACAAACTAGAATAAGGTTACCAGCACAAAACGAACATTAGACAAATCGCTAAGAAGTAACCTCAATTATTATTAACATCGTCAATAGTCAAAGTTTCGACGGCTCATTTACATTTTGAAAGAGGATGAAACACAATTTACAGAAACCAATAAAGAAAGTTTGAAAACAAAAGTAATTAGTTTTAAGTAGAGCAAAATTGGGCATAACAAAAGATAAATGAAAGACAAACATTAAGTCACAGCAATAAATAAATTAAAATAATACAGAAATATAAAACACACACACACGAAAACGATAAATGTCAAATTAGCGAAGAGGAGAGCGAAACCTCGGGTCGGTGAGCCACCACAGTAAGCAATATAGCAATTACAAAACCCAAAACCAATCATTGACAAAATGGAATTAAAACAGCGGTGAATCATTCCGATTCGGCTAATACCATCGCCAATATTTGTGTAACAACGCGTCTGCCAGCGAAGCATTGCGGCGCGGCGGGCGCAACCGTTTTCGAAACTACAGTTGCCACCGGTGCGTTTGCGCAACCCAGGCTCGGGGCTATTCCCACGCGGATTTCGTATAAACAGGTGCCGTTCAATGCAGTAATTACTGACTACAAATATTGGCTAAGCACATTTAAATCCTTTGTAGTGTAAAGTGAAAATCGTGGTAGAGCAGGAAATCGGACGATAAACACGGTGAAGAATAATGTTGGAGAAAACATGTCAAACTGCCTTCAGGGCACATTGAGGGAACACGCAGTACTGACTTAAAAATAAATATAAACTTTATAAATCCTAAGTTAACGTATTTTTTTACATAAAAGCGATCATTTCACTTTTCTCTTTTTAACACATTAAATTAAAGTTATTTGTCACCAAGTGCTGCTTTATTTTATGCGTAGTTAATGAGAAAATGTTACCTTTTTACTACAAAGACATATCTCGACTAGATTAGGAAATATCGACGTTTGTGTGATTAGGTGCTTTATTTTTGCTCGAAGCTGTAGATTATGAAAGAGCAAAAAAGAATATGCAGATTAAACTAGTAGTTCCGTGAGAACAGTAGACCTCGCCAGCCCTTATAAACCAAACCTAAAAGAAACCAACAAAAGTCAACTTTGGAAACAGAAAAAGTACCTACTAAAGTGACAAAAATTAGCACTTTAAAGCTTAATATTTCGCAAACGGATCCCTGAATCGAAAAATGTTTATCACACACCCGCGATATTTTTGAAAGACCCATCCAACGATACCCCACACCATGGATATCACGCGGAAAAAAATAATTTTCCATTTTACGTATGCAGTTCTAGGAACATAATTTATTTTTTCAACTTTCTTAAGTCAATCCACTATTACTCAAAAACTAATAGAACCTACTTAGCCGTAATAGTTTTCCTTGTAACTACGTTATATATGCTACTGCCATGAATTTTTTCACATTTCCAGAAGCAACCGTTTAGCTGGCAGGGGGGGGGACACGTGACTCTAACAAAAATTACCGCTTTAAAGCTTAATATTTCGCCAACGGATCCCTAAATCGAAAAAATGGTATTCACACACCAGCAATATTTTTGAAAGACCTATCCAACGATATCCCACACTATGGGATTCACAAGAAAAAAAAAGTTCACTCCCACTTTGCGAGTATGGTAGGTACTCTAAAAAAAATGTTTTTCAAAATTTTATTCTACTCATTTTGTAGGTTTAATTAATTTATACATATGCCAAATTTTCGTCAAAATCGGTTGAAAAATGCGACCTGTAGAGAATTACAGACAGACAGACAGACAGACAGACAGACAGCCGGACAAGAGCATTTTTGGCCAGTCTCGAAACGTAGACGCTTCGCTCGCTCGGTCAATAATTTGGTTAACGCACGGTACAGTTAAATCAATCTTGGAGTTACAATACAGACAAAGAAACAATATAGAGCTGGATATGATTTAAACTAGGATCCATTTGGTAACTCAGCCTGCGAACAAAACTACGCAGAGGTCACCTGCTGCGCCTACAGATAAATTTACGGATCAGAAGTACATTCTGGCACGCCTGTGCCCTTTGAATTTTACTTCACATCTAAATAGCTTCGTGAATATTGCAATACAAGGCTAACTACTTGAGAAACACAATAAACCGTCAATAGAGCCGAGACTTAAATGATGAATATTTAATAAATTTTCATTTTAGGCAATAGTTCATACAAAATTTAATAATATATTTCTAATAATCTAATAAAACTATTTCTTGTTTTGCTGACTCTGGTGCACGTTTGACAAGTGCCTATAAAGGACATTGCGTTATATATTGCATTGTAAATATGAGACCATGAAATATCTAATTAATAAAACTTCTATTTAAAGGATGAAAGTAAATCCATAACTATTGCTACAGGATTTCAAACAAACGAACATGGAGAGCAATATCTATCTATACAGCACAATTTTCATGGCAAAGAATGTTATTCAAATTAATAAACTGGACATATAGAACAAACAAGCAAGTGGTAAATGGCGGGTAGCAGCTGATCAAATTATGCTGTACGTCTCGATAGTTATGGGCCGGAATGCAGTGGCGGCCCTGCAAATTGCTTGTCAGGGCGGTGGGTAAGGTGTGCCGACAACCTTCCATTCTCTGGCGAGTGTGGCACCAATGCCGATGGGACTATTAAATATACGCCAATCGACAATATCTGTTAGTTTCTATGAGTGAGTACCTACACTGAGTGAGAAGACAGCTTAGTTTTGAGTATTCACGATTTTATCATTATTTTTGGACGACAATTAAAATTATATAAGGTAGATGTATGCCGACAACGATAGGACTTTTTGTCCTGCTTTATAAAGTTCTTACTAAGTTGAGTCAAACTGCGAAATGGTTAGAATAAAATTCCAAGCTATGAAAACCATATACTTACTGTTATTTTTATAACCTAAAATGCGAAAAGTAATATAAGTAATAGAATAACTATACTCCATGTTGGATATAAAATGGTTGTATAAAATATTTCGTCATCGGCATAGAGATGGAATACTTAACTTTACGATATTCAAATGTGGTTACATGTCGTGGACCCTTTAGCTGATCCTTATCGATTTAATCGAGCTCATACGGAGAAGGCAATGATCCTGTAGGAAATGAAACTCCATCTTTATCGTCGATAAATATTTACATATCGCGGATGTCGATTCAAACGTTCAATCTCAAAGCTTCAGTTAGTCGATTTGAAATTTCGCACTCAATTTTACGACCAAATAATAAAACGGTTTCCAAAATCAACAGCGGACGTTGCTTGGCGGGATTTCGGAGGTATTGAGAGAAATCGTAAACCTCGTGACCGCATTGAACAGTAGAACAACACACGAACTATTTGGGTATCCGAGGGAAACACACCTAAAAATACATGTTCAATTGTTTGTAGACATAATAAATTGAGAGAAGAATTGAAAACATCGTTATAAAATGGTATTCAACTGGAGCAAGTGGGAGACCTTGAACACAGATACCTTGGCCACGCATGCGACAATTGTCGCCCGTCAATCACAGTCTATTAGTTGAAAGTCACATCTATAAAGTTCATTACCTCAATAAACTGCGTGATTTGCATTCGCCCATAGCGACCTTTTAATTCTAAATATAATAAAGGTGAAAAAAATTTGACACAGACTTAACGCCACTATCAAAGTAAGCAAGAGTAGAATCACATTAGTAAAATAAATAAAACACAGGTTTAGAGAAACATCTTACAACTTCTTTTAGTATTGAAATACAATAACTGTAGGTACTACCGATTAACACAGTAAACCTAAGAGCAATATATCGAACGTTCGAATAAAATACATATAACAACGAGATAATAAGACGCAATAGGTAATTCAGAAAAATAAAGGTAAGTAATAAAACTGTATAGACTATCAAAGACTGGAGCTCGCCCACATATAATTAATTAATAAACACTTATATGTAGAAAAACAACAAAACACCAAACGGCAAGAAACGAAAACTGACAATAATACAAAACATTCCCGAATTTTGTTACAAATATCTAGTTAATCGAACCCGAACTTCTAACAAACCATTTCGCTTTCCTCTTAAAACATTTTGTAGTGAACATTGTAGACCACGACCAATTGGCCAGTAGAGTAATCTAGGAAAACTGGTTCAATCATGGACAAGGCTGTTGACAGCCCTTCGATAAAACCATCGCATGTCGAGCCTGGCCTGACCCACTTTAACATTTTCTACTCTGCGAATGGAATGACAGTAGTGAATACTAATAAATTGATAACTGAAGTAATACAAAACCCACAATATATACTATGAGACACTGTATTTTAGCCTAGAATTGGTATCAAACTCAGATACTTGAACACTAGAATTAATAGTAGGTATTGCGCTATGACGATAATTTCAAAACATCGTCCTAATTAAGATTAGCAGAAGAACGATATACATATTATTTTATTATTTAGATAATCTACTGACATCAAAAAAATAAGTCTGTTAACTCTTTAACCAATATAACTAACGTAAACACCCAAATTAGTTCTTGTGCATACAATAATGACAGGGCAAATGTCTATCTTAATAATGTTAACCCTAACAATTTAATAAAGACAACATTAATAGTAAGGAGCAAAATCTTTCTGACACTAAAGAAACCATCAATCAGCGACAGGCCTTGATACTACCGATCAACCTTGAGATTGATTGTTATTGAACGCTGGTGATTACCCAGTCATCATGCAATGAACCAGTTATACGACTGCCAAGACATAATGAGCAAACAATAATATTAAGCCAAAGAACAATTAATGAGTAATTCAACAATTATGTTACAAAACTAACTACAGACTCCAAGCGAGGTTTGCGTAATTTCATATTTGACCAAAAGTGCAGATTAGAATTTGCATAAAACAAGGTCATTGTTACTAAATTGCTACTTTTTCATTTTAAAATATATAAGGGTGAATGATGAATGGATTCGATGCGTTATGGGAACGGGTAAGCTAACATGTGACAGAAATAACAGTAGCTGAATTATGTGTATAGTTATAGCGGTAAAATTAACACAGGACGTCAAGCAAAGAGTCACTGGACCAACTCGAAACACAGCAATCAAAGAAGGCTTGAGCCAATAAATCTTGGGCATTATAGCGGCGCAAACGATCGCATCGCGTGACTTTATTGTGACATTTGCATTTTACCAAAACTTGATTATTATTAAAATAAATATTATGTATGTGCGTTAAAAGAGTAAGTTAGGATTTCAGATTCCTCAAATTTCTGAGACACTTTGCTATTTACAAGTACAAGCACCATCCAGTTGACGTATCTATAAACGGATGAGCCGGTCTTCGGCATAGCTTCGCCTATTAGAATACAATTCAAATGAATCTTTAAAAAGTAAACTAAAACATCACCATCAGTAATTACAGTTTTGGTTTTGCTCTGTTTCGATTTTGGTGCACAAGCATTACACACACGGCAATGTTTATCCACCTACATGAAAGCGAATAATCCTGTCGAGCCATGCAGCGACTTTCCTCTTACATACAATAAAAGTATGTTTGTCTAGTATCTATCTTAGTTTAGTATTTGATGATGATATTCTTTGGAAATACGAAATATTCTCAAAGGATCAGATACATACATTTAGAGAAGATTTAAACTCTCTGCATTAACATTTCTACGTTTATAATAATAATAAAATATTACAGATACAGCTCTGCTCGGTCTTTGCGTATCCATCATAAGCGCCGAAAAATATAATGGAAATCATCATTTAAGTGAAATGGCATTCGAGCCAAAGCCATACTCGCTAGCTAGTAACTTTAATATTTATGCAATAGGCGTTCAAAAGACAGTTCAATTTTATAATGAAGCAGTCCATGGTCTCAGTTAATTATATTTTCAATTTCAAAACGCGGCTGCTACGCCTCGGGGGTTCGGCCGCACGTAATATAAGACAACTCTTGTGACCGACGATATTGCGGATTATACACAATCCGGCGGCCGGACAAGTAAAAAACCGGACAAGTGCGAGTAGGACTCGCGCCTTGAAGATTCTGAGGGTTTTATTGTATTTATTGGCAAACATAATGTAATGGATGATTAATAACATAAAATGGTAGGTAGCACATAATAAATACCTATAACTAAACAATATAACTATTATGATCAGTTCAGTAATATAAGTTCAGATGATTCGTTGGAATCGCAGCAAAATAACAGTAAAACACAATTTTTTGTGAAATTAAATAAATCAGTCTTAAACAAAATTTAAATCTTTCAAATTGTTTTTAAATTTAAAGTCGATGAAAGAAAAGGTTAAACAAAAGGTCAAAGCTCGTTAGTGACAATTTTAACCTTTGAAACACGCGAATATTCATTCTGCTAACCTTGAATTCACTTTGATATAGGTACAAAAGTACAGATACAACAATGACCATTGCTCAGTGAAAAACTCTCTGGTACTCCAAGAGGTTTGACCGCAGTCCGCAAGATATACTAGACCATCTACTAGAGACCATCTAGAACAAAGTTATCATAGACCTTGACTGGACAGAGTTCAACCTCAAAAACCATTTGTGGCGACCCGTTACAGAACTATATCAGTATCGCACTAAATAAGTTTGGCTGTCAACCCAAGTATTAAAAATTATAATTGTCGAGGTGTTAGTGTATATATTATGGTGAAGTCACAACTTTATCGCGAACTTTTAAGAGGCGTACAACAATAATGATCAGCGTTGAATTTTGAATACCTGTAATAGATTGCTACAGTTATTTTATACCATTACCATCATCAGCCTGCACTAGTCCACTGCTGAACATAGGCCTCTCCTAAGGCGCGCCACTGAACCTGGTCTTCGGTTCTCGGCATCGACACTGCCAGCCGCCTTACGCAGATCTTCGTTCCATCTGACGCTTGACCAGTAGTGGTCTCCACTCGAGAACTCGTATACCTAGCGGTTATCTGTTCTCCGACTGATGCATTTTATTTATTACCCTCTATTAAAGGCATACTGTACCAACACGTAGTACAAGGACGAAGCGGTGTAAACAAGAACGCAGGTCACGCGGCGCGCAGCGTGGTCGCGAAACCGTGCTCTAGGTACACCAGTTTCGACAAATCACGTTCGCGTTCGTTCCCGGTAGGAGGCGGGAGAGAAGTCACGTGGCCAGTTTATGACGCACGGATCTGGATTAGGCTTCCTTCCTCCACCACGATTGCGCCTACTGAAGTACTGTCACGTTTTAGTCACATGACAAAGGATTCTCATTAAACGTGATTACACCGTGTTCCCTATGATTTAAACTTGACTTTTTAGGAAGGCTTTTATCGTTTTGTTTTTAAAGTGTTAAATTTCATGGTCTTACTTTAATTTAAGATACTACCTATGTTATTTCAAATTGATTCTAATGGCAATTATTAATCATAAGAATAAATTATGTTTTTTTTCCACATTTGTCTGGTTGGATTCACGGCTTAGACAGGTGGTTTCTTAAGTCTTTGAATGCAGTTCTACACATTTTAAAACTAAAGGTATGTTTATTTTCAGTAAAATTTCAGCTATCATCAATGTTTAGGGTACTTTCCCTCCAATCACGGTATCTTTCTTCCGCCCTGTATATCACAATGACCCACAAACTATACGGTTCTATCTATCAGACTATAAGGTATCTAAGTAGGTCGTAAGCACCTTGACTGTGACGCTTTCTCTTCCACTGGACTCCAGTAAAAATCCAAATAAAGATTCAAACTATTGACCGAATGAAATAACATAAAAAATCAATGTACAGCACATGGAAGCCTTACACTTGTCGACAAGGTACGGCGCTCGGTGTAACTTTACAACTACGTGACAGAAACCCGACACGGCGGACGACTTATGCAATCACGACAGGACTTCATGCTTGACCTAATAAACATCACGTAGGCTAATCGAAGGATTCCAGGAATGCAACATGTGCGGTCCACAAGCCTTTGAATGAATTGAAGGATACAGAAGCAAAAGAAACAGTTCGGTACTTTAAAAAAATAAACACGTCTGGTCGTGTACCGTCACATAAATATGAAGTGTAAAGCGTATTGATATCATAAGCTATGCTGCACTGCATAGTTCTAAGAGGCACTAGTTATGTCTGCGTGAAGATATGCAAGATGTATGTATGTAGTTGTGTCTGCAATTTGTACGCGTGGATTTAATTTCATTCCGCGTATCTAATAAATAATACGACCTATTTACCGAAAGAGGGACGCAGCAGAGATCTGAAGATTACGCGACCAACTGAAGCGAGTCCTCAAGATCCATTTCAGGTATTCATTTCACTCGGTTTCAAGAAGTTATCGGATATAATATATAACTATGTACGGCACTCAGTGAGACGATATATAAGTTGTAATCGTAATTGAATAAACCAGTTCCTACCGCACGCTCATTGTGTCATTTCATTAAGCCCTTCATGGACAACAATAATGCAACACCCGATAACAATATTCAGGTCTGGCGGGATCATTAACGGAACAAACAATATATGTTTTCATAATGCTTCGGCAACAAAATATGGGACAGTATAAAACAACGACATTGAAAAATTGATGAACGGAACGGTCAACTCCGCGGTAAAATTAAATATGTATTGGACATCAATTTATCACACAATAAGTCGCAGGACAACATTGTCAAATAGAGGTCAAACGATTCACAAATTGTGAGTCCTTCCTTTTGCACGTTAACCTTAGCTGACCTTTGTTACAATGTAACATTGTGCAGTAAAGGTGTCGAACAACACATTCAGATCCAATGCTCGTTATGTTTATATCAAGTATATTTCTCACAATAAAGACGTCAATGGAAGCAGAAAATCCGAAACGATGCATAAAGATTTCACGATCAGTGAGGATACTGATTTATCGCCTCACGTTAGACGTGTCTGATTTATCACTAACAGTTTTAGCGGCTTAGACACAGAGGATAATGGTCCACATAATACAATCGTTTATCGAGGTGACACTGACGAATTTGATGACAGATAATATACGTTGAAGGCAGTTTCAGAGATAACGAAAGCTAATGTATTTGTACAATCGCTATTCGGCGAGGGGAGGGAGATAGTATTTATGAATATGTCGATAAAAGAACCATTGACGTTATTGCAGGGGATTATAATTTATAGGACTTCCACCCTAGTTACAGACTTTTGATATCAACAGCAATCAGGAGGGTGAAATTTTAAATATTGTACGTGAAGAAAAGTACATTGCAAGAATTGTGTAGGCTAGAAAACTGTGCGATTCGCCGACTAGAATCCAATTTTGTAGGTAGTTAAGTAAGGTACAAAACACAACATAAGAACTAAGAAATACGTTTAAGTTAAAATAATTCGAGACAGCTATAAATCGAATTGAGACCTTAATGACCATGGTCGATATTCTAGCGACCAAGGTCTTTTTAGATACAAAAAAATTTACAAAGCTGTGTCGCAATCAGCATTTATATGAGCGAGCTTTTATTAATTTGTGGGCTTCTCTGAACCATGGCGCAAGGCTTGGTTTCACTTAATTAATTTTATTTGTGGATTCAGAAATAAACCTAAAAGTAATCAAATGATGCTATATATTATGGAAAATAACTTTAATGGTGAGAATTTATGGGCAGTTGTTGAATTCTTGAGTCAATGACATAGTTTTTATTTCGAAATTATAGCCCAGGGCTGGAGAAGACAGGAATTGTGCAGCCAGACGATTGAAGAGTAAAACAATAAAATGCTAAACATATTATAACAACAACAAAGCAAAGTCAACATACAAAGCTAGTAACAGCGAAGTTACAGCAGAAGGGAAGTCAAAGGCTGGTGAGATGAACGCAATGATTTGCTGCGGCGATAAATCCAGCTGGCAGACGGGGACAGACCCGCCTCAGGCCGCCACGATAAGTGTATCCAATTACTATGATACCCTACACTGGACCTACACCATAATATATCGGTATACAGCATTAAATATGACGATAAAAAAATCTATTAAGCCTTGGAATACATAATGGTTTGTAATAGGACGGTGAAAAATATTTCAATCTACGTTCACATAATTAAATTTTTTACTAACATGTAGTAGTACTAGTAGTACAGACAGAATAATTGCAGAGTACGCATTCGTGGCTGAAATGAGCCAGAAGCGTACATCATATTTCAAGTGTCACTTCTGAAAGCCAGGTAATTATTCCATGTCCAACGCTTTTAACAAGAAGAAGAGTTTCACTCTGTCACACAAGTATATTTTATAAGCAGTTAACCTTTTTTCCCAGCGTGCGTCTCGTCTCGTTTTACGCGAGAAACCGTTGGAGTCTCGGATAATTAATTCCGTCCTGAGCTACTTACTACGTTACCAATAGCGCGGCGACCGCAGCACCCTGTAGTGGTCAAAGAACACGTCACTTCGCACTCACAGCTCGCTCTAGTATCGTTCGTTTGACATTGCCCTGATTTCACTCACTGCTATTTACCGCGATGTCTCGGTAGATCGATATTAATGGGCTAATGGCAGGGGATGCAGGTGCAGTCAGGTTTTCTCATAAATACAGGTTTATAACGCCAGTAATTGGGTTGATATTTTTCACTGAATCAGGTATACAGGTATCTACTGGTATTTTACGATTGCAATTTGATTTTCGCTTGATATGCTTTTCTGAAAAAATTAAGACCCATACCAGCCATATGAGTAGGTACTTAAATCCTATTATCTGTTTTGGTGATTATGGAAAAAAGGTTTGGAAACTCCTAAACCGTAATCCTCTTTCCCTCGTAACGTTAGCGCCGAGCCAGGTTTACAATGAAAACCAACTGACCCGTAAGGGTTTGAAGGGTCGTATACACGGTAGATAGTTACGGTGAAGTCACCGGACACCGCGGAAGAGCTCAAGTATCGTATCGGGCACCCATAAATCAGGCAGCACATCGCCCCCGGCCGCTCGCCCTGACCCTGCCGCCTTTGTTTACTCGCTACTCACTGCCATTTTCGCGATCACCTTCAGATAATTCAACGTAATGGCCGAAAACGGAATTTAAATGGGAATATTAATGTCCATCAGACCGGCATCTATACAATCGACAAAAAACGATACACCTTTTTAACACATGAATAGAGTTATAAAGCTTTTTTTTGCTACATGAACTGACCTCGGTGCGTTTTCCATAATCAATGGCACAATCGACACAATGGTCACGTAAAAGGCTATAATGAGAACGCGATGCAGCGTTCCGATGGCAATCGATAGAGGCTGGTCGGTCGGTAGGCAAGGCTGCTCTCGGTGCTATGTTGTGAGTATTTAGCTTGGTTAGATAGTGGCGTTCGGTGAATCGGCTGCGTACTGATTCAGATCGAGGTCTGCCAGGTCGGTGGGCAGAGCGGGTTCCGATGCTCGTGGATCGATTAGCGCGCGTCACGAGTTGGAAGCGAATCAGGCTATGCAGCACACGCAATATCGCCCGGTGTAATATTCCTACAACTAAATATACCAACACTGCAAAGACATTGCATTAACAACAATGTCGAAGAAACCATTCCCACTAATGGGATAAATCAATAAGAGAATCAATAGGAACGCTCGGGGGTCTGTAATAACAATAACTATTTCAAGTATTCATTAGCAGTAACTTAACATGTAATGTAAGAATTGCACATTACAAGTTGTATTTGCGCAGACTCGCCATGTTTTCACTTTAGTGGCGTCTGCGGAACCATAAATCACAACAGCGGCGGTAACGACTTTCAAAAGAAAACTTGAATGCTCAATTTAATTCCAATCCTACTAGTGAAACATCTTTTACAAAATTCATCTTTTAAGCACCCGATCATAATTTTTTATGATGAGTTTTTGTGAATGTTTAAATTATGTTCCCAGGAGATTATCAATATGTTATGATCAATTGATAAGTATAAAAGGACTCAGTTTGAATAGATTTCTATTTTTTTAAGTTCGATGGTTTGTCTTCTAGTTTTCCATCCAATTCAAAGACCATCTCAGGATTATTAGTGGTGCAGAATAATGTACCTCGTTAACAGATCATCTGATATAACCAATAACGTATTTCATGTGAAGATACTCATTAACAATCAATCAGGTGTAGTGGATGCGAATCACACCCTAAGGCGAATCCTTTGTAGCCACGTCAGATTATACAGCGAGAGCTCGGAAATATGGGGCAATCATAGACTGATGTCATTTCTGATTGCCTGGCTTCGGGCCGCATATCAATTATTATTATAGGCTTTGCAGCGGGCCCTCGTGTGTAATTGATTGATACACAAGTTCTCCGCGGCCGTCCGTACACATCCGTTTATTGTTCGCGAATAGTCGAGCTGGTCTGCGATCTTCAGAAATATGGAACTAATGTTAGCTGTCATGTATGGTGCCAGTCAGCGCTGCGCCCGGGGAGGTTGCGTAACAGCGTAACAATAGTCATTTGCAATCAATCAGGTGAATTCCGGTGGGCGGCTATGATGCCTTGGCTTTTAAAATTGCCCCTCGCGGACAAATCTGGAAACGTTATACAGCGACATAAATAAGACTCAAAAGACTCGGTCGTGATCGATTTAGAAGATCAGAGTTTGAATATATTGAGCGTTAACCGCATAGTCCGTCGGGACGATGGGATGAACGTCGGGTTTTGAAATTGTGGCGGACGGTTTGATGGCTGTGGTTGGCGGCACGCGCTCGGAACACGTACGGGCAATTGAAAGGAGCGCGAGTTATTGCTGGAAATGCGGGGCGATCGGGCCGCAATTGCAGCTGCCGGGCAAGTGCGGGCCCTGGCCCCCAGAGCCACACAATGTGCTGGCGAGGAGATAACGACGCGCGGCCCGTGTCGCTTCTCGCGTCACGCCTTGTTCCACCCCGGCCGCGGGCACGCGATACATCGATAACCCCAATGCCATAGCAATTTCCTTGAGTATATTTTATGGAACACCATTTAAGGTGATATAAGAATCGAGGAAAACGTCGTCAATGTAGACGAAAATATCATGGGTATTGGATACTCAATTAAGCGGACGTAGAGCCTCATAAACGCTTTATTGAATTCTCCCGGACCTAACGTACTCTACTGTCGGTTGTTAACCTGAGCGTTCATTATGAGTTTCCGGCAGTTACTCTGCGCGTTGCATACGCTGTATGGGATGTTACGACACAGAAATAGGCATACGTAGAAAAGCTTAAAACAAATCCAGTCGATGCGCACAAGAAAGTAATTGTCGAATGTCCAAAAATGGATGTGCACGACGTGGAATTTTAAACGATAACATGCCTTGAATTCAAAGGACCAAAAAAGTCCCTTGACGGCCGCGATCGCGCTGCAACGAATTCGAAGGATTACCTGTCGAATTTTGATCGTCGAATTACACCGCTGCTGATTTATTTAATGAGGCGAACATTGCAAGACTTCTTTATTTGGTCAGGTGCGTTTGACCGTTGCCACGCTGAGGTTGTTTTTATGATTGATTGTCCCAAATTAATTTAAAGCGGCGCTTGTTAACTTTTTGAGTTTTATAACTTGTTATAGCTGAATTTATTTTAATACAAACTAGCACTGTGGGAGTCTGACATTTGCATGGCTCGAGTATCCTTCGCTATTAGTTTTGAATCTCATTAGTTAGTCCAATCGTTTGAATATAACGATTATTTCAGTCAATTTTGAACACAAAACCTGATAAAACAACAACTAACTTACAAGTTTTAGAGTATCTAAATGATGCATGTGACACAGATAACTTCGTATGTAATAGATCCATTTATTATGATCCGTTTTTGTCTCAAACATATATTATGAATACAATAGGCGGGCGCGGGCCGGGCCGTCGCTCGTGGGAAGATACTAGATAACACCACAATCGTACTTTCATCCTATCACGCATGATTTAAGTGCGAACCACACAACAATGCTAACAAACAGTCACGTACACAAACAAACATGCGTTCGTTACTTCAAAACTAAACAGTTCATATAATTTCTACCTTAATAAACTAACAATAAGAGGCGAATCAATAGTAGTATAGATGCAAGAGAAAGTAGAATTACATCTGGTCTAACATGTTTGCATGCAAAGTGCCTCTACTCTAGACTTTTTTGCAACTTGCACTCATTAAAGCTAAATTGTCTTTGTTTTGCATGTGTGTCGTTTTTGTTTAGGTTAGCTAGCATAGATGACAATTATATTATGGTTTCTTTGTGTTTTAATACATCCATCGGTTTATTTTTATCTTTGTAGTCCATGCTTAGTTGACGTATTTTTCGGGGCATAAATTACCCAGACCCCCTAGAAGATTTTGTTTGGTATTGTTAATCGTTTTTTTTTTCATTTCTTCCACATTATTTTGATTAATCTTTATTTGTGGGTCGACACTTACAGAACTGTATATCAAAGAGGTGAAACTTTCACGGCTATACCGCACACCCTCTTAGAACTTTCCTCGTTCGGGGGGCGATGGGACTTGAACAAAACGGATATTTGGATCACAATGGCTCCACATGACACGAGCCGCTCGTGTAACCAAGTGGAGATATCCCCAGATCACCCCCGAAGTTCGGCGCGCGGTGGAATCGTGTCGTGTCACGCAACACTTCGGTGTCGTTGTTTCGAATTACGGTATGTAGAAGACCATTCTTTGATAAATAATACTACTTAAGGATACAGAGGTTGTCCTGAGAATAAAAGTACACAGTTATAATCTACTTCTGTACAATTTACAGTCAAAATTATTTTACACTAGCTGTTGGTTCTCCGGATAACCTAAGATATCGAACGAGTGACGATAATGATACCCTAACTAATGCTTTTCTTCTACAAAAATCCTTTACTTAACTTTTAATCTCTCAGCCTCCATAAATAAGGATGCAATTATAAAAAAAACTTTATTTTTAATTTAACGAGACCGTAAACTATAAGGCGAAGTCACGATTTAAATCATCTTAATGTAACACTTCCGCTCATCGGTATCCAATCCGCATGGAACACTTGTGTCGACCTCGTTTTGTTTAAAATTAATATTGAAATTAATTAAAACAAACTTTATTACCAACGGATATACATTATTAATCTTTGAATCACCGGGGGATCGGCAATAACTCGCATTTGAACCGATAAAATCGATAAATAATCTTCAAGTCTTCGCGGGTGTGAATCGCGCCTATTAGTCATTTTTTTATTTGAGCGAAATTCTTCATGTATGTTTTTGTGTGATTCACTTCTTGTTGTAACTTATTGCACCAATGTATTTAATACGATAATTAAATATACAGTATTTATTAATATATTTTAGTCATGAGTTTAGTTTGTTTTCTAAATAATTCACATAATGCAATTGACACTAACACCTTGGAAGCGGTGGTAGATAAGAAATTGACGTTGTATAATAAATATCAACCCATTGTTTTTATTATTTTTGATTTTGATATTTTGCCAAACTTAGCTTAAACCGAAAACTTATTCTTAGTTACTTGTAGTACGTACGTACTACATGTACTATTATATTAACATGGATGGACATAGCATGAGCATGGGAATGACATATACCACTTTATACCACGAAAAAATAAATTTAACGACAGGAAAAAACCGCAGAGCTAAATCTAGTATGTAGTAAGCTAAATTTGCTGAAGCCGTTACATACATTTCTATAGATAGGTCACGAAATGCGTTGGTACGAGGCAGAAAACGGAGCCAAACCGAACGGAACAAAAATAGATATTTGTGCTTTAAAGCCATCACATAAATCACTTTGTGTGGAAGCGAGGGTGGCTATTTTGATAGCGACCGCCCATAGGCAACATTTCGCGTTTAGAATATTTCGAGTGATAAAAATAATTTCAGGTGCCAGGTCGAACAGAGCCAAGGTGCCGCGGCACCAACCAATCTCATAGTGACAGTAAAGATATCAAAAATTACCGGCGACGTTTACGAGCTCTCTACGTACGACACTGAATAATATGTGGTGACCACTGTTCGATGACCAATAAAACTATATCAATGGATTCTGTGTCTAAATATTCAATAACTAGACCGTTATGGGACGAATAACGTCTTAGTTATACGCCTTGAGTTGTATAAGATATTCATTAACACCCGTTCAGATGGGCTTTTCAAATGTCACAGCGGTCAAGCACCGATAATCCTCACATTCAGTATGAATTTCTAAATGGTTGGCTTGGCTATTAACTCTTTAACGGATTCTTTAACTTATTTCATTCACTATTAGACATACAAGGAGTTCGCGTCACAACATTTTAATTTGAAATATATTGTCGCCAAACGTGCTACGTCAAAACATTACCATAAATTGGCTGTCTTGGGTCATAAATTTAGAACAAGGCCAGTGTCAAAGAAAACAAGTTCAGACATCATTGACCTAACAATCGAAAAAAAACCGCTGGTCTTTGTATAGCCTAAAGACCCCCAAATGAAATAATTAATCTATGAAATTCAGTGTGTAATCGCTCGTATCCTAACCTACAGACTCCTAACAAAAACTTGATTGGAGTCAATTTTTGTCCAGGGCAAACGATACTTCAAGACGCTTTGATACACTTTTCCGAAACACAAACTACTCTTATTCGTTTTATACACTTCAGAAAGTTGCTCTGTATCGGGCCGGTTGGTAAACAGTGTTTGTCTTATGCCAGCACCCAATAGGTTTGTAGGTTGTTGTTAGTTTTCTTCAAAGTGAGTGTTATGAAGGACGTTATCGTCCGATTTATGAATTACTGTTTATTTTGGTACTTAGTATACTTCATCTTACTTCTATAATTATGTACTTGACGAAGCTGCAGGAAACAGTTAATTTCGAATTATTTTAGTCAGACCACCACCAAGATCAAGATACTGTTTTATAGGCCACGACTCATCCCTGACCCGAGCAAAGTTAAGTTCCTTTGCTAAATACGGATGAAGTCCAAGAGTTTATCTAATCAAATATGCATACGATGCGACGGCTAGATTCATAACTTAGTTTTAGATGTCAGCCAACTATTTCTAGGTCAAACACGCAAAGCCTAAGGCTATTGGGTATTCAATTAACAAACCTGTGTACGATACAAAAGTCAAAATGCTGCCCACATTATGTTTTTAACGGCGCAATTATTTCATTAAACCCAAACTGAATTTGCAAATAGAAAACATTGCTAAATGTCTAATATTAATAACTAGTTTAGGTTTATTGACAAATACATTGCGAAAGGAACTTTTTGGGAAAATTATCTGGAAACGGGACATTATCCGCCTAAACCGTTCTTTCTAAAAAAGCACTTTTCATCAAGTAAGAACGCTAAAAGCAATATACTGCTTTTGGCGTTCTTACTTTTCACCTCCAAAACAACTGAATAGATTCGAATGGGGTTTTCGTTGTTGAATAGCTTAGGTATAAGGTTTTCGGCTGCGCGAAAAACTCATATATCATGAATTTGCACAGTGCAGCACAAAACGAATCATATAAAATAACTTAAGTCCGGACTGGCGGGCGTGCGAATTCAAATCTAAAGTTAGGTAGGTAGGTAGCGATTAAATTTGCATACCTATACTACATCGTATTTATAGCGGTCCACGGAACGCGGTCAGCGGAATAAAACCTTTTGTTGATAGCGCTATTTACAATAACTGCTATCAAAACCGCTGCCGGCAACTGCATTGATGTAAACAATAAAATACTAACGTTTGTAGATTAGTGAATTAGCCTATCGGTGGCATCCGCCGGTGAACATATGCCTAACCATTAGCATAGAGAGAGCGGTGGCGCAGTGGGGGAAGACGCGGCCTGTCATGTCGAGAGGCCCCAGTTCGATCACCAGTCGTGCTAATGTACTAATGGGTTTTCGAAATATAAGTTTATTTACTGACTGCTTTCAAACGGTGAAGGAAAACATCGTGAGGAAACCTGGAAGGAATTCTTAGGCGCATGTGAAGTCCACCAACCCACATTAGGCAAGCGTGGTGGACTTTAGCCACTTTTAATAATTTATTAGTTTATAGAATTAGGAGCATTAGGAGTTTATTAGTCGATGCATCATCATCATCAGCCTGTAGCAGTGCACTGCTGGACATAGGCCTTCCCCCAAGGCTCGCCACTGAACCAGATACTCGGTTCTCGGCATCCGTCTCTGCCAGCCGCCTTACGCAGGTCGTCGCTACATCTAGCCGGGGGCCGTCCCACACTACGGTTGCCAAGTCGTGGTCTCCACTCAAAAACTCGTCTACCCCAGCGGTTATCGGTTCTCCGGCAGATATGACCAGCCCCCTGCCACTTCAACGTGTTAACCCTGTGAGCTATGTCGAAGGCTTTGGTTCTCTGGCGGATCACCTCGTTTCGGATCCTATCTCTCAGAAATTAGTCGATGCAATACGCTGTTATACCGTACGTCGGCGCTCGGTTTGCACTGCACTCCAGGGGTTGTCTATTAAAACGGCCACAAATGTTCGGTTTAATACTGTTTCACCTAAATCAGTATACAGGGATCCTAACTTTGTAAGTACAGTTGAATAATTCTAATTATAAAGTACCAACTACAACACTACAGCGCCATTAATTTCGATCAAAAAGCAAAATGTCTGATCTAAGGAAGATGCGTGACTTTCGCTAAAGCCGGCAAACGACAAATCTCAATAAAATAAATAGTACAGTCACGATGCACTTACTTTCTTGATGAACGCAAGTAAATATTAAAATAAGTACATACTTAACTTACTTTTTTTAATATTTGTATTTAGGTATGTATAATATTATGTCTATTAATAATGCATGTAATCTTATCACACACTGTTTATGGATTTACTGTAATAATGTAATATGATTTGCCGTATTTATAACTTGCTACTAATATTACAAACGCGAAAGTTTGTAAGAATGTTTGAATGTTTGTAACTGTTTCGTGCGAAAACTACGGAACAGATGCTCCCGCGAGAAAAGTTATTCTACGCGGGCGAAGCCGCGGGAAACAGTTATATATATATACATCAATATACGAGTACTGTAAATTCTTGATTGGCATTAAGTTATAAATTAAAAATTCTATTCGATGAGCAAAGCTCTGTGCTGAGGGTTTAAAGTATTTTAGCAGATTTTTCGATAGACGGCGTTATCATCAGATTTTAGCACGGCAACATCACTTTCTTCCCTCCTACAGTCGCTCGAAAGTAAAAACGTCACGTGCGCGCCATTTGTGAACCCCACACGCGTCAGGGATCCCGGCACGACGGCTCACGTGTACTCGATTAATGGTCAGGAGGACGTGCCGCGTCTATTCCTGGGAGGAGCTCTCCTACTGTGAAACGTTAAATAGTTGGTAAGTATATACCGTTCTTAAACCATGTGGCTCCATTTTAACATATCTTGACGTGTTTCGGGTAAGTACCGACCACCGTGACATAAATGAGGAAAGAAAGAAAGAAAGAAAATTATTTATTCGCCGAAACATGGTAAGTTACATGATGGTAATGGTAAATTTGAGAATCTCATGCTTCACCATTTGTATTTAAGGCATGCAAACATCGAAGCCCGAAATTAGAGGTAAAATTTCTTTTACCAGAATGCTGAAGATAAATTTCCAGTAAGTACCTATAGGAAAGCCGACCTAATCATCCCTTAGGCTGCATTTGGGAATTTACGTATGATGAGTAATAACGGGAATAGGGAAGGACAATGATGATGATGATGTAATATCTTATCGCTGCATAATTACCACCAATGACTAAAGACAAAAGTCGTCAATCAGTGCGTCCTACCCGTAATGATCTAAGGCGCCGAAACGTGCGGACACTGATGGCGGTACTAGTTCCAAGTCCCTCAACGGGTTATGGAAAGAGCTATGCTCGGAGTTTCTCTGAGACAGGATTCGAAACGATCCGCCAGAGAACTAAAGGCTTCAACATATCTCACAAATTCGGTACGTTGAAATGGCAGTGGACTGGTCACATCTGTCGGATCACCGATAACCGCTGGGGAGTTCTTGAGTGGAGACCAAGATTGGGCAAGCGTAATGTGGAAAACCCCCTGGCTAGATGGAGCGACAAACTGCGTACGGCTGGCAGTGCCTGGATGCGAGAACAGAGAATGAGGGTCAGTGGCGTGCCTTGGGACGCCTATGTGCAGCAGTGGACTAGTACAAGCTGATGATAAAATAAATACCAGTTCATAATTAGTATTAGTAGGACGTAGAAAGGCCTCCCACAAGGTGGACCGACGATCTGGTGAAGGTCGCGGGACCCAGCTGGATGAGGTTAGCGTAGGACCGGTGGTCGTGGGGATTCCTGGGGGAGGCCTTTGTCCAGCAGTGGACGTCTACATGCTGATATGATGATGATGAGGACGTGCTGAGAGATAAACAAAGCGAATCCACTCTATATTAATTTGTGGTCGTTCACGTTCAGTTTCCGTGAATAGAATTTCGCGAGATCTCTCCCACATCAGTGACGACTAAAAATAGCCGAGACAAAATATCTACCTTTTTGCCTAACGATCGACTGTTTTAATAGGTTTGAGATCACAGATCAAGTACGACCCACACGTGTGTAGTTTATAAATTTAGTTTTGCTACTATAGGTATATCAACCTTAGTATTTTAAGGTCTTAACTTTCAAGAATATCCAATACAGAAGGCTGAAGCAACATCCAGGCATGGTTGTCATTCAAATAATTGAATAATTATTACAACGTTGTTTTAATGTGATTCTTAGGGCTTCTTACACCAGTTGCTGATATTGTTACAGATAGAAAACGGACAGATAACGTAATCTATCGGATAAAGCTGTCGGATAATATTTTCCGTTTTCACCACTCAAGTCTCTGTTAAAATATCGGGCAGCTAAACTGTCATCGATTTACCGGGGAGTTGGAACATTCCGTTCATTCAATTCAGTTCTTCAGTTCAATTCATTGTTGCGTTTCTATTTAATCCATATCTGTCGTGCCTAGCGGTCAAATAATGACCATATTAATTCATATCTGTCGTGTAACCATGGCAACCACGGAGGTAACATAGCAAAAGTTTTATTTAAATTTCGAATGATGCATGAAATTACATTGATTGCAGGCTTGTATAGCACTTTTCTCAAATAATGCGCGGAAATTGTTGAATAAAAAATTATATATACAGGGTGCTTTTTTATATTATATTCAGATAGATCTCATCGAGCCCTTTCATTTGAGTACCATGAACAAGGGTCTAGCACCAGCTGTTCCGGAGATATGGCCAAAAGAGTGTTTTTTTTTTTCATTTGGTCATATCTCCGGAACGGCTAATACTAGACCCCTCGTGTTTGTACTCAAATGAAAGGTCTCGACGAGATCTAGTTGAATATAATATAAAAACACCCTGTATATACAATTTTATATGAATATACAGGGTGTTTTTTTATATTATATTCAGATAGATCTCGTCGAGCCCTTTCATTTGAGTACAAACACGAGGGGTCTAGCACTAGCCGTTCCGGAGATATGGCCAAATGAAAAAAAACACTCTTTTGGCCATATCTCCGGAACGGCTAGTACTAGACCCCTCGTGTTTGTACTCAAATGAAAAGGCTCGACGAGATCTATCTGAATATAATATTTAGAAAAACATCCTGTATATTCATATAAAATTGTATATACAGGGTGATTTTATTTTATATTATATTCAGCTAGATCTCGTCGAGCCCTTTCATTTGAGTACATGAACATGGTTCTAGCACTAGCCGTTCCGGAGATATGGCCAAAAGTATTTTGATTTGCCGATAGTATTGTGACAACCCTATGTCGTGATCGTTCAGTGCAGACGGTTCACAATTTTAATAAAACTTGATATTTTTTGGATTTCCGCGCATTATTTGAGAATAGCATTATATGTACAAGCCTTGGCCTCAACCAGGCATTGATGGACTCACGTATGTGTGCCTCGGCTTCGCCTCGGCCTACATTCACACGCTCATCCATCAATGCCTCTGTTGCGGGCCGCGGCAGTAATGTACTATTTATAAATGAAACAGTGATAAATCCATTTATCATAAAAAGTTAACACAAAACCGAAGTATTACCGCGTTAAATTCGAAAAAAAACAATCCATATCCGACAGATAAAGAAATAACAGCCCCTTGATCTGGCTGTAAGTTTATAAGACGGTATATCGGACAGATAAGGCAATCAGATACCTGTGAAAACGAAAAAAACGGGTATCTGGTAGATAACCTGCATATAGGGTATCTGGGGCTTTATCAGCAACTGGTGTAAGAAGCCCTTAAACTTTTTATTCTGTCATTATTTGAAAATTTCATTTGTTCTAAAACCTTATCATTGCCGTCATATCACAGAATACAGAATAGGGTCATATATAGTTGGCTGCTGTCGGCGATTAGTACAATGGAGGCATTACAATTTGTAAGTACATACGCCAGCACTAAATATGGCATCTGCTAACAAGAGGCATTCCCTCGAATTCTCTACATAGTGGCAATATAATTTACGATCATTACACACGCAGACCATAACGGAGTTCAGTTACGAGACCAGTCCCTTTACAGAGCCATAATTTTATATGGTAACTGCAATAACTGTATTTGATTAAACTGTTATGTATTAGTTAAGTTAATAATGGCGGCCGGGTAAAGGTTCTGACCCGGGTGCGGCCGGTTCAAATGAGTGTGTGGCACGATACCAGCTAAGTGCATTACGCTACGAATGTAAATAAAGCTATAAAATACTTGCAGCTAGGTTCATTCAATGTCCTTTCTTCATATTTGGAATGAATAACTTCATTTCACGCAATATTAATTTCACTCCTGTTACCTCATAATAGGTATTTGTGTACATAATATATTGTTGTAGATCCTAAAGATTCTACACACTGCACCTGCCTACTCTCCAAAATCCCACACCCACTCAAAATCAATTTGATAAAATTAGTCTGGGATTGTCTAGGATTCATATTTTTTAAGTGACTCAGTGTTTGTAGTAGGCTGACATAAGTTGGGAGTGGGATATTTGAAAGGCGATACTAAAGTGGCAAAGACGAATTCTGTAGAATAATGTTGCCATGTTCATTGTAACCGTGATGTATTCCATTAGTTGAATCCTTAAAACGTCCTTATAAACTTTGAAAAGTGTTTTGATTGGGAAATTGAATGAGCAAGGAAACTCAATCCTTTTGGTCACAGAACATTATTAGTGTTTCATCAAACCCGACAATCCAGTAAACGTCAGGTAGTAAGGTGCTATACTCGCTGCTATACTCGTCAGTGTCCCTATAGTCGTGACATGATATAAAAAGTTTATTTAATCTGTTGTACCAACATTAAATCAACAGCTCTTCATGGCAAAAAGTACTTAGAATAATTAAGATAGCAACACTAAGTTGACAACAGGTTAATATGATTTTTATATCATGTGACGACTATAGGGACACTGACGACTATACCGACGTCCACCTTATAATCTGATTAAAAATACGACTTTTTAGGAGAGCTTAGTTCCCGTTCTTTCTGCCTACCCCGCCAGGGACATAGCGTGAGGATAAGAATGTATATAGGTCCAGTAGCAAGCTGACTCACGAACAAGACTAACATTTCGTATCTATAGAACCGAATGTGGTCGCTATACTCGAAGCAGGTGTTCCTGGCTGTGTTGAAATTCAAATTCATTAATTTGTTTCACATACCAGCGGGTGTCGCATTAATAGACACCGATACAGTATCAATCGCGGCGGGAGAGCAGAGCGGCGGCGGCGGCGGCGGCGGGACAACTTTCTCACCGCTCTCGTATCGATGGCTACGACCTGTGCTCGGGTGACGTCACATGCGTACGCGTCGTAAACGACAAGCTGATTATGTTGACGTGACTAACACAACACAGACATGGATGGTAATAGTCAAAGGGAATGGCGTAATTATAGTAATAAAACTGCTTAATAAACCAGATCATGGAGCTATGCTTTATACAACAGGGTAGGTACCTATAGGCACCTAATACCTAATGTACTTATAGGCTAAAGCATATGATTTGCATTTTCTAAGCTTAAATAAAAATACTTTGGCCCTGTTCATGTAGCACGCGATATTGACAATCCCTGTCATATCAAAGCGAGAAAGTACAAATAAAAGCTCAGCGGCACAGTTTACTTATATAATGATGGGTACAGTACAGATTTCCTTTGCTTTATACTTCTGTTTTGAAAAGGATTCATAAGCTGAAGTATCAAAATCTAAATAAACAAGTTACTTAGCTATAAGTAAGCGTCAACTTGTACTGACTGATCATATATGATGAATCCTACTAATATTATAAAGGCGAACGTCTGAAAGGATGTGCGGATGTTTGGATGTGAGGATGTTTGTTACTCTTTCACGCAAAAACTATCGAAAAGAATTTGATGAGACTTGGTACAGTGAATGCTTACATCCTGGAATAACATATAGGCTACTTTTTAGCGCGGACAAAGTCGCGGGGCGTCCGCCCCTAAGTAACAAAACGTCTACGTAGAGGGCGCTGTTTCACAATGTACACGGGAAAAACTTTTCTAATACGCGGGCGGAGCCGCGGGAAAAAACTAGTGTAACATAAATCAATCGGTACATAGATGCAATATTTGTTTTTTTTACAGAGATACGGAAAAAGTATATAATTTCAGTAACGATAACCGACAAAGTTACGCTTAAGCTTATAGCTTCACACGCGTAGGTGCAACTTTGGGAAACGCAACTCTATATCGGCTTTCTCCTGGTAGTCGCACGCGCAGCTTTGCCCGCCCATAGAAAACAGCTCAGTGAAAATTATGAAATCGCACCAACTGCACTTGCTCTAGCCAACGCACAAGAGATATCGACTTACGGAATACCTACACTCTCTTCATCACTAAAGAATTACAACGCATCGGCATAGATAGATCACAACTAAATGATATAACAAGAACTATGGAATTTATGGGCCCTGTAATTTCATTAATTTCATCATTAGGTATAATTAAACTACCAGCCATTCATTAAAATTAGCACAGGAATGTGTAGTTAAAAATAACATGCGAGTCTACCTATAAGTATTTCTGTAAACGAAAAGGGTAATGACATTTTGATACACAAATAAGTGGTGTTTATGTAAAATATGAACAATAGAATAGTTTAATACAAAGAGTTAATGTTATATATTCAAATTACTCAATAGTCAATCTTAAATAGGAATCATTAAACTCGACCAACGACAAATTAGGCAAGTTGAACGCACGATTAATGCGATGTTTTGGCTAACCACGCCGGCATCGACTCATGTATGCATAGTGATAATTTACATTCAACATGCTACTACTTTTCTATGAATATTTATTCATACCTATTTATTTCTCCGATCATTCGAAAGCCATAAACTAAGCGATACGAATTGCTACAGTTTGGAAAATAAATATTTAATGGAAATAACACAAATTGAAAATGAAATGATGGTAAATAACCAACAGAACGTAAATCACAATTACAGTGTTACCAACAATAAATATATCGTCAGGAGGGTATTACCATAAAGTGGCGAGTAATTCTTTATAATCCGGCACAACAGGACCGGTGATTTGTTATAAAACCCGACCGGATTGGTTGCAACCAGTCCTCGCGATGGTCAGCCGTGAATACTTCATTAGATGATTGCACAGAAACGTTAATAAACATGCGAAGAGCAATAACCAGGTACAATGCGTTCGCGCATGTCGGCGTATCTTTATTCTTTTTCTGTCAATACTGGCTTCATCAATCTTATTACAAAAATCAATTACTTTTTACTTTAGTTTTGAGTCTTATGAATAATGTGCACTAGGGAGGGAGATAGATTTATTGACAGAGCATTCAACATTTTGTCAATTATCCTGTAGAGATTAAAGTTTCAAGTAGGCGGTGATTCGGGCAATCTTTCTTCGAAATAAACAGCAGTATAGTTTCTGCCAGGAGCCAAATTGTCGTCATCGCTCGTCTCGAGATTAATTGCAGCTATTTATCGTACAAGAGCGAAGTTTTTCACAACAACCCTTCATAACGATTTGCAAGCTCATTCCCCGTCCAACGACCCAAGAGACGGCGCGTTCAGTAAGCTGTGTTAAATTAGGTTATTCCACTGACCGTCATTTGTCTTACAGTACAACAAAAATATGTATTCCAAAGTGACAAATGAAGATCACTAAGTTGTTTTGTCAAAATTTAAGGGCCAACAACACTGAACAAAATGCTTCTCAATTAATCAGCAAACGTCCGAATTTTGCGACTAAATTTTCGCCTTTAAGATAATATTAATCATGACCATCTCCCACGACAGGACATTCATCTTACTACAACATCAGCTTCGTTGACTTCTTATAAGATTCAGAGGTCCGTTTACCCTTTGTTATGATTGATGAGGGACTTGAACAGTTAATTCTGAATTCTGATCTTGAAATGTATTTTGAAACTGATATATAAATACCTACCAAGACTTACATGATGTCTTGTTCGACCACTTTCCCGAATCCAACCTTAATAGCAATCAAAAGAAAATATCATAACCATTAGACTATAAACACAGGAAAATCTGGTCCGCAAATCTAATCTGCTCCGCCATTTAATATTGCGAGGTTGGCGTTATATCTCGGATGGCAAGTGGCGAATGGCGAGTGAAAGCCTGGTGAAACTTCCGAGCGGAAGCCAAGCCAGTCGGCTTTCTACCCCGCCTCCCGTTTGCTGCGAAGAAACTTACCCTGGCTTTTACAGATACTACCTAGTTATAGACTCGCGTTACTGGACAGGTGCGATTGGCGGTGACACCTCAAAGCTTTTTAAAATAAATTAGTGCCCCTGGAGAAAAACTGAGACATAAATTCACATACTGGCATCTTATGTTTAATAAAGAGAAATATGTATAAATTATTTTCTTTGGCGTGACTAACCGGTTAGAACAAGATGTACCTATTAAGTTTATCACGTAATCCAAACAAAATAATTTTAGTTTCAGTACTTATACCGTTCATGCATATATCAGCGTTATTCTTGTACTCAATAATTTTAAGCGACGCCTACGACGCCTATCAATAAAAGTTATAAGTATTTCCTCGTGAGCCAGGACTTATATTAAATATTATGTAAAACGTGTCTGCTTCATGGTATTTACAATTTTTCATACGTGTTAGCGGTGATGTACGCAGCAGCCGATCGCTATAGTCCGTCGCGACACCAAGGTCGAATGCCACGTGCGCGGACCAATAGTTATTGTGTTCTGAAATATATAGCATACACATTAGCTTTACTCCGGGCCTAGATTTGTATTCTTTTGACCGCACTCACACTATATTCATCAGACTCCTACACGAGTAGGTAACTAAAGCTCAATTCGTATAGTTCATTTGCAAATGTGAGCATTTCAATCATACATAACGTTTAAAGCTTCTTGGAATTATTCCAGTGGCTAAATCTCAAAACAACTCGGAGCTTTTCCACAAAAACCGTTGTCTTCGAGTGTTATTGTTGTCTCTGCTGTTTTGAATGTTTTCTGTTATTTTTATTTATTGCCTATGTGAGAAAATCAAGGCGCAATTAGTGCGGTGTTAGCTGCAGTGTGGATCACCGAATGGCACTAGTTGCCGGAGGTCGTGCTGCGGTTTTTTGTATTCGTGATTTTAAACTACGATTTGGCCTATAAGGACTTGTTTCCAATTGGCCGTTAAACCATTATATAAAAAAACAAGGCGCAATTAATGTCATACATAATATGTCAGAGTATCACGAACGTCAGCAAGTTTTATTGGTATTTGAACAGGTGCTGTTGATTTAGCTACTCTACCACAAACCCAATTTCAGGGATTATCTTTATTCGGAAAAGAGTATAAATAATTTTGAGACTAGGACATGTAAGCACTATACTGCACCGCAACAACGTCGTCAATAACGTCTGAAGGTCATATTTTAGTGCGTGCCATAGCCCCACATAATAATTTTAACACACGTAGCAAGTGTAGTAGTAGCAGTAAAGCTGAAATAATGTCAGTAACAAGACTGTGATCGTGATGCAGGTGTTGCGTAATACGCAAAATAATTTAATTTTCCGAGTCTTTTAGCTTCATACCTATGTACAAATAATTTAACTGTACAAATAACGCCTTCGTATCGGAAGACCTAAAAGCAAAACGTCCTATTAGCATAAAGTTTCAAAGGAAGACGTCCCTAAATTGGTACAGTCACTACTAAAAGAGGGTACAGGATAATACATCGATTTTACAAGTTTGAGGACTGTCGCCATTCGAGTAAAAAAAACGTACAAGCAAAACGTACTTTACTGAAGTTAGATAAAATGGCCGATTAAAGATAAAATAACTATCACACAACACTCAATCGAATAAAAAGAAATCGGGATAGATATAAAATTCTCCGAACAACTTTAAAGAAACAGCTACGAAAGTCCTCAACATTATTCAATCATATCAAACGATCATGAACAGTTTCAAATAGTTTCGCAAACAAAGCCATAAAGAGACCAATAATAGAGAATAAGGAACGTAACGCCCGAGCGTTTCAGAGTTGCGCAGTTTCGTGAAACAGCCATAAAGACTGTAAGGCACACTTTCGTAGTGACATTGACCACGGCGGTGTCCTTGCGGAGCACAAGCTGAGTACATACAGAACGTTCAGCAAACGCTTACGTCAAGATTGGTTTATGTTATAAGGTACCTAGCAGATTAGTATTAAGAGCGTAAACTTCAGGGGTAACATCTAAGTAGGCGTGAGGTATACTCGTCAGTGTCCTTATAGTCGTCACACGGCGATCGTCAATACCAGTCGTCACATGATATAAAAAGCATATTAAACCTTTGTCGACTTAGGGCCTCCTACACCGCTTGCTGATAAAGTCCCAGATACCCTATATGCAGGTTATCTGACAGATAGCCTGTTTTTTTGGTTTTACAGGTATCTGATGGCCTATATCTTATATATTTTATATAGTCTATCACACAGATTTATCTGATAGATTAGTTTATCACTAAGATTACTATCTGTAACAATATCAGGAAGTGGTGAAAGAAGCCCTTAGTGTTCCTATCTTAATTGTTTTAAGTATTATCAAAAATATGTTGTCATGAAGAGCCGTCGATTTAATGTTGGTACGACAGGTTAAATGTGCATTTTATATCATGTGACGAGTATACCAGCGTCTTCCTTAGTACGTAAGCGAAATTGTGACATTGACAATGTGCTATAATCCCTAAATCCCAAATAAAGGGCACGACTTCTCATCTTTTCGTCCCGATCCGTTCGAAAGGTTTACTTCTGAAATAGTATGAAAACCATAATGGATTGTGGCGTTTATTTAGATATGCCAATTTATGAAAGCTAAAAATAATCACGAAGATATTTTAAACCTAATGCAAGTATGTGACTTTTGCAGAAAGAACATAGGTACCTACCTACTAGGTGGTTCAAACTGCATTTCACTTCGATTACTGCTTAAAGTACGCTAGTCTCAGATGAAACACGCTCACAGTCAACCACTTGCACCACAGTTTTAGTTTACAAATAAGAGCACAATGGTAAACGCGTAACCAACCGACAGCTGTTCCACCACAATAGAAAATCGCCTTTACCAGTTACGTAAACGCTCCCACTGTGTTTACAAAAACATGTTTTTCAATTTTCAGCCACCGCCACCAATTTTGGAGTTTCATCTTTTGTTTCCTCTTTGATTGCGTCAAATTTAATGGAGTTATCATTAATGGCTCTAATAGACATTCAAATATCTTCGCTATTTATTATGTGACTTTGTAAACCACGTAAATGTCAGTGTGTTGCAAACTTTACTATTTATATCATGTAGAAGCAACATCAACAACACGGATACAAAATAAGAAACACAACATAGTAATAAATTGATTCAGATACGCGTCGATTTCACGAGCATATATCAAAGTCAAATAAAACAACGACATAATATCAGGACATGGTATTTATTGTACAAAAATAGTGTGCGAGCGAGTAACTCATGCCTCACATGACATACACAAACAAATGTTAAGCCTATGTTTATGTATAAAATGTATCCACTCAGTAAGTTAGACATAGCCTATTTGTTTATATTATAGTGAGGGTGTATCGTTGAGTCTTACAGCCACGACCGGCGCCACGCCCTTTACAAATCCCAACACAAGTATAGGTCCGTCGATGCCGACGTATTATTAATTCAAAATTCAATTTACGTACCTCTCCACCGAATATTGTTCCTTCGTGTAATAAAAACAAATTTCAAATGTCTCCAGGAGTTAAAGTTGAATAAATACATTATCATTGTAATATAGAAGCCAATGCCCTCTTCCTTTTAGATAAAAAGTAATTATTACGTGAAGAGGGCCCGACTTTCGACAAGACCGGTTATTTTAAAGCGATAATAGAGATACCAATAAATAACCCAATTGACAGAGTCCCACTAATACGATACGCATTAAAAGCAGAATTTAAAGCAGATAAGGCTCGTAATAACTCCTCGTCTACACTGAGCCTGTCGTAGAGACAGAAAAAAGTGAAGCAAGAACCTATTTATCATGTCGTCCCACACACGCGCCCAGTAATATAAAAGCAAACACAACGTAAAAATATAAGAACATCGTAACAACCCATGGAGTGTAAAACCCAACGATAGAGGTGTACAACAGAACTGTACAGTCCATGAATAACTTAGTCATATTATCTACATTACGGAACTTTATCTGGTATTACATATACGCTGATGGATTGGACCCTTGCTCAACCGAAACATGCAATAAGACAATCAGACTTTGTGATTCGCCTTCTCTCGTAATATTACAGATGGTTTTGCCTTGCTTGTTAACTAAATAAGAAAAAAAAATACTTTTACTGGCACAGATTATTTTATAAAAATAGTTTCGTATCACTAAGAAACATCGTAACAGTCGCGTCCCAGTCAAACGAATACGAAATCGAAAATTTATGACCAATGAAAATTTTAAATTTATGGCAAGTGTCTTCTAGAAACTGTCTTCTTTCTATTCTACTGTATATTTTTTTATCACTGCTTAAGTTTATCTGAAATCAGATATCACGAACAGCGATATTATTTATACCAGTAAGCCCGCTTGGTACACTTGCCAACAACTTTACAGGAAATTGTTCAAAGTCAAATTCAAATTCATCACACGAGTTTTAAATGATCGACTGTCTACAATAACAAAGTGAATGACCTCTCATGTCTACGCGTGTTTGGCAAATAAAGATAACAAAAGCGCAGGAAATGTTATCGTCGTTCTGTGGCAACATTGCACCTGTTATAAAACGATAAGCACACGTTAGCAACACACGCGTCGTAACTGTAGGATAATTAATTATTCTAAACTTGCCGGCTATCAAAATGGAACATGGAATAATAGTGTATAAACGATCGCGATGTAATGGAACAGATAAGAATAAGAGATGATCGAAGGTGGATGAACGGATATGTAAACGTGGTAATGTGTTTTTTATTTAATTAATGTTAAAGGTGATGATATTAATGATGATGGGAATGACGATAATGAAATGAAACTCTAACGCAGAAATTCCTAATAGTAAAATTTGGGAAAAAATACTGAATTATTTTATGATGATGAAATGATTCGCGAGACAGTAAATAACCATGAATTATTTTCTTTCACACGTGCTGTTTAACCTTTTTAACCGACTGCCAAAAAAAAAAAAGAGGAGTTCTTAATTGGTCCCGTTACGTTAGTATGTTTGTCTTGTCTTGAATTTACAGCAATGAAACAAACACTGCTATTAATGATTAGGTTTACATAAATTTTTGTCTTATAAATATGACGAAGAGAACCAAAATGTTGACAATGGACATAACAGTGGTAGCATTTAAAGCAAAACAAGTAAAAACTAAGAAAGGGTCAGTAACAAACAACTAACTGAAAGCAAATGGAATGAAAAAGTCATTAGCGCTAGGAACCGGTGCGCGCGAGGCGCCACCCGGAACGGCGCGCGCGGTGAAAACCTCGGGAAACCGCAATACTACTCCACCAGACTATAATGAGCCGTGGCTTTAAACTTTCTTCAGCGGCGGGTATCACACAAGCCATAGAGAGAGGGAGGATGGGAAGCTCTTTACGTTTTTGTCGTATAGTTCTTAGCGCAGACGCAGTCGCGAGAACCGTGTCAGTAGTGTGAAACGCTAATTGCGCGCACAGAGTTATGGCAGGTCTTCACAACGGCGCGGGCATTTGCAATATACCCATACAGATCACATATTATAAAGTGATGTCCATATCTAATCTTTGAATTGTCTTTTACGCAATTTATTGCGCAGTATTGATATATGTAATTAAAACTTTAAGCTAGGTAGCACCTTAGCTTAGCAACCACAAATTGTTTTTAAATATTATAAATTCTCTAGTTTAAGAAAGTTATTGTTTGTTCATGATGTCCAATTGTTTAAAAAACACGTGTGATGCTTTGTTTTATCCCTACCTAATAGCGGCAAACGAGAAACGGCGAATGGTTAAATTTCTCAACATGTATCCAGATAAAGCTCCCCGACAGTTTCCTACGCTATTGTTAATAATAAATTAATTATAGAATCTACAGGAAACCGATTCGGAGATCTCAATTTTTACGGGTTGCGACGAGACGCTCCGTGCGTGCCTCGCTGTGAGGATTTGAGTCCAGCTCAAATTGCGAGCATAGAGCTCCGTGGGCAGACGATACAAATGCTGTCCACATAACATTGCGCGTATGTCGGTCACAAACGCCTCAGGCAGTAACTAAGGCTAAATCACAAATGCTGCGCGGGGTTTCGCCCGCTACGAACGCTGACAAACACCCCGACTCGGACATATCCTCACTTTTTTTGCTTTCGACACTAGTTTCAACTCTGTCACTTAGCACCGCACTGTTCACTTTTGGATCGTAACTAGCCATTATGCATCTGTTCACGGCACTTTCACTTTTATCCGCGAAGAAGGAGCGTCGTTCGCTCGAAGCCGGAGGCGAGGTCGAAAACAACTTTATCTCCAGATCGCGGTGGCCGTTCATTGAAGTGACGATTTCAGAGGATATTTCCAAAGCGAGAGGGGATCGAGGCTCCGGAGAACTGGCCCGTCTCGTCGGCGGGAATAACGAGTACAAATTAGGTGCCGAATACGTTTCAGTGCTGTTCATCTCGCGTCGATCTGGGACGCGAGACGAAGGGTCACTCCAACTACGCCGCAACGTCGTATCTGCACCTCGTCTGCCTAGCGGACCGACCACTTTCATCGAGTCCTCCAATTTAGTTGGAGCAAAATCACCACAAGAATTTTCGTCGAGTAAATCTGCGATCGAATCAGCATCCCAGATTTGTCCGACGGGATCACAATACCGGCACTGACACGAACTGACGGCGGATTCGGCTGGCGAAGCTGCCTCCGCTAAGCCGAAACGAGTGGCTTCCAAAGCCTCTCCCAAAGCCGACACTCTATAGGTCTCCGGCGCTGGATCCGGATATTCTAACACTTTCACGTCTAACCGGTACGGTAAAGACATCTCACGGCAATATGAATCCTCGTAAATGCCATGCGAAGCTGTCACCATACCAGAAACCGCACAATGTTCCACATCACCGAGATCCAAACTAGCGGCTGTTAAATCGTGTGGTACAATATTGTTAGGTTTTCTATCCTTTTTGCGTCGCTTTCGCGGTTTTATTATCCTGGGCAACATAGTTTCAGAGTTATTGGAGCCGGAGCTTTCGTCGCTGGCGACACTGACCGCATCCGCGTTGTTGTTACGTCCGCTTCGCGCGGAACGCGTTTGCTGCTGCTGGTTGCGTGGCCTGGATCCCTCGGGCGCCTCGCACCTGTCCCTCGCGGCGTGCTCGGCATGTGCGGCCGGCCGTTGGTTGCGCTGCTCCGGCACGGTGGTGAACTTTCGTCGGTCGTGTCTATTTTGTATGATGAGGGGAGCGCCCTGCGCGTGCATGGCCAGCTTGGAGACGGGCGTGCTCCTGGATGGTGGTGCACGTCCCGCCATGGATATGAGGGGCGCGCCGAGCCACGCGTTCGGGTGCGGCACACCGTAGGGCGGGTAGTAGGGCGGCGGGAATCCCGGTGCGGTGGCAGCATACTGAGGGCGAGCGGGTTCGCGGCGCCCGAGGGCGGCGCGCTCGCCCGGACTCATCGCGGTGCGTGGGGCGTTTAACCCATATTCGGGAGAGTTGTGTTCACTGTCACGGCAAAAGTCGTAGATGCGGCGCGATGTCGTAATCGTACACTAACATCGGAGGCGTTGCGTTGCGTGCGCTCGCCGCAGTTGTCGGCGGAGGACTGAGTGAATGAGCGCGCCGCGGCCGCGAGTGCCGAGTGGGAGTGCCGGTGCCGCCACGCGACTTGTCGCCGCCGCCGCCGATGCACCGGAAAGCTTTACGGCCCTAATCACGCTACAATTAAACCAGCCGTTGTTTACTTTCGCGGTCTAATACATGTACCTATTGACTCGCATAACGCTGTGGATTCTCTCGTAATACATTTGAAGAATCAAACGATATAACTCTGACGCATTTAAACATCTACGTTGTTTAAAAGTAATAAATATTATTATATAGAACGCAATTTATATAGAACAAGGACACGTTAAATTAAAACGAAATGTTGTATTTCATTCCCTAAAACATGAATATGCAATTCCAATTGACCTACTTAAAATGGTAAGTACCCAGAATAAATACCAGTGAATATATTATTCAAATTTATATACATCAGTAAGACCTGCTCAAACAGGAACAAACCGGTACGAGTTGGTTAAAAAATATAACCGTTTCTCTTATTGCGCAACACTCTTTATATGTACTGTACATAATAAAAACTTACCACAACTTTCTCTTGAGGAGTCGTTCGAGGCACCTTCTAAACTTACCTGCAACAATAAAACCAGACCCATTAATGTCAAATGTCATAAATAAACGGAACACACACGGAAACGTAAAATCATCCAAAACATTTTAATAAAATCCCTACGAACGACGCATAAAATTATAACATACAAATTATAACTTAAAAACTTTAAAAAAACTACATTTTGCACAGATTATTATTACCGGCGTACACACACACATACACTCACACACACTCAAGTCAAAGTATTTTTTTAAGATAAAATGTTTTTTTTTTGTTGTTAACCACTAAATGCCCAATGTCACTGGTCCGACGGTAGGGCCTGGTGTCCTGTATCTACAGGCTACCTAAGTAGCCTAGTCTCAGGCTCCAGACTCCACAAACTAACTTTAGGTAAGTCAGTTAGTCATCATCAACAGCCTATTAATGTCCCCACTGTTGGGGCTCAGGCCTACCCTCTCAACGAGGGCGTTCGGGCTATAGTTCACCACGCTAGCCCAGTGCGGGTTGGCGGACTTCATATGCGCCTAAGAATTTATTCATTGGCGTATGCAGGTTTCCTCACGATGTTTTCCTTCACCGTTTGAGAGCAGTCAGTAAATGTACTTAAGTTTCGAGAAAAAACCAATTGGTACATGGCCCAGCTGGGGATCGAACTCCGGACCTTTCGATATGATAGGCCGCGTCTTATCCCCTACGCCACTGACGCTCCCTACGCCACCGACGCTCAGTTAGTCAGTTGTGGAGTAAATAAAAATTATTTGTATAAAAACCATAATCGGGCAGTAAATTGTTTTCAAAACAGCCAAGCGTGCTTAATTAAATAGACTTGTATTGTACAATAAACCAAGATTAGAACGCCGAATGCGCTACGAGACGGGAACAGGTTTAATCCCACTGCTGAACATAGGTAAGGACGGTTCCTGAATAAATTTGTATTAGCAACCTCCTCCCGCTACTCCGCTTCCTTTGTCCGCACCCCCCTGTAAGTGGCACCATCCGTTCCCATACTAAATATGCAAGATGCGATCTCCACAGGGAGCGCGCGCGCCTCCAACTGGATTCGAAACTTCTTGAGTTTTTATTTTATTTTATTCAGGAAACTTATAGTCTAACAAGGAAATACATAATGATGACAGATAATAGAACATAGACAGAGACAGTTTCCACAGATTACAAGTGAGTTATACTATTAGTTATACGATATAACAAAATGGACAAAAAAAAGTACAAATAGTTATACTGCTCAGTATAACTATTAGGTTAGGTAGTAGTAGGTAGGTAGGTAGGTAGGTAGTAGGTTTTCCATGCTCTATTTCTCCTCAATTCCCTTTTAGAACTGTAATGGTTGCTGCAAATAGGGTAGAGCCAAAATGACATGTTAATTATCTCTAATAATCTGGTTATAATTATGTACGTTTGTGGTGGCAAAGGACACGTGAGTATAAAATGTAATAAAAAAAACACGGCGGCTGAGTTTGACACTGTTGCTTTGCTTAGTTATTTACACAGTCGCGCAGGTAGGCCACCAGCCTCCATCAAAAGATGAGTTTGTAAGTACGTATCAAAATTTTCAAGTACCTACCCACATAAACGGTTTTTATAATCTTTGCAGAGAGAAAGTCAAAATGTCGTCATGTATATCTAGACTCATATTTTTTTCAGAGTTGTTAAAAAAACTGGTTAAATATAGAAATTGACCGATGACTTCAATACTCTTTGCGATAAGCAATGGGGTCATTCAAGAAGTTTCGAATCTCTTTGGTGGCGCGCGCGCTCCCTGTGGAGTTCGCATTTGGATATTTAGTATCGGAGCCTATGGTGCCAGGAGTAGAGGGAGGAGGTTGCTAATACAAATTTATATGGAGTTTGAAAATGAGAATGTGTAAGTGAGTTACAATATTGTAATCCATTTGACACGATTTTGACACCCAACGAATGCTTCTTTTACGCCTCTATAAGGGGCCGCGGCCGCCAACCAAAGAGATCCTAACTCTATGGGGTCATTGGACTCTAGACTCTGACCACATCTCGTCAGTCATTCATGCCTTTATTACCAACCCCATGTGTCATTACAGTCATTACATATGCAGCGTCCTTGCCCGTGCCCGGGGGCGGGTGAAAGTGAGCACTATGAGTCACAAGCTCGCCCTCTCTCTCGATAAACGAAGCGTCACTACGCGAATAAACCGGTAACGTACACCGATCCGACCGCAAGCAGAAACTTTCATAGCGATTAGGTATATTATTTTTAGATAAATATGTAGCTACCATTAAAATCTAATATAATACGTATAACCACCATTGTTTTGCTAAGTAACGTTTTTGTTCACTTACAAAGACGCGGCGAAGAAAACAAATATGGCGATACATTTTAAGTTGAAGGAGCGAGATTTAATTTTCTTGTTCTTCAATAAAAATCGTGGGGTGACAAGAAAAACTCACTAATTGTGAGTACAATCGTCTCTTGAAAGTTAAAACTCACTAAGTAACTTCATCATATCAGCCTGTAGACGTCCACTACTGGACAAAGGCCTCCCCCAAGGATCTTCACGACGACCGGTCCTGCGCTAACCTCATCCAGCCGGGTCCCGCGACCTTCACCAGATCGTCGATCCACCTTGTGGGAGGCCTGCCTACACTGCGTCTTCCGATACGTAACTAAGTAACTTATTTTAATAAAATGAAATGACAGGATTTATTCTGTCTAAATATAATTTCATTTTGTCAAAAATGTGTAATAAGTTAGTTTTACCTCTCAACATACGATTGTACGTAGGTACTTAGGGAGTTTTACTTGATATTGGTATATTAATTTTGTAACAAGTTTTGAACAGTAAAGTTGCCGACCGAATGTGCAGAAAGCTGAAACCGAAACTTGGTTTCGACACCAACGTACCTGCGTACACATATTCCATTTAGCATATGCAAACGATGCGACATTGACGGCGTACCACGAAATTTCGTCGCGAGAAAGGAAAGTGCTTGGCGAATCTGATGAGGTGACTTGAAGATAACTTGGGTAAATTAGCTTTAACGTCGACATGGACACTAACGCAAAAGGCCTTGATTACTTTTAGAAAATCACACATGCCACAGTCTTTGTATTTATTTTCAACTTGCTTTTGTCAACGGGCGACTCGCAATCAGACATTATTTTCGTCGTATTGATAAAAAAAATCAATACAGGCTCTCTTCATGGTTCAAAGACTGGAAACCTCCTCTCCTCTAAGAAAATTGCAAAATTACTATCACGAACAGACTGCCGCATGACGCTGTATTGTATATAAATAAAGAAATAAAGCTATCTTATTAGGCGAAGTCGGAAATTTACTAGCTTCTTAAGGAAACACATTTTAGGTCAAAAATTAAGGTTGATCTTAGATAGTTTAACAAAGTTATATGTATCCTTTCTGTTGGAATACAAGCTAGATTGTCTGCTCGTTTAATTGCCCAATCTAAACATATAATAAAAACACAACGTCCGTCGGCTTATCTTACAGGATGTAAGTAAGATGAAGATAGAAAGATAACTATACTTTTTTTGGTGCAGCCCAACTCCATTCCAAAGGAATTTAAACTGTATCTGATTACTAAGCGACTATAGGTGGACTTCAAATGCATTCAATTTATAAAACTAGAATGACTGAACATGATATCTAATAAAAACTTGATAGGACAATGACAGTATATAAATAATGCCTTTGTTTACTTAGACTTACATTTGTCTCAAATGACCGTAGACTGCAATATTTATTCGCAATCGAATTTTTAGAACTGAGTGATATAACAACTGATGACAACATGATAGAGGCGATCTAAGTTAAAAGGACTTAAGTGAACATTCAGTCATAAGTTGTGCTAAATATGCTGCATGACCATTACCTACAACCCTTATACTAATTTCGAAATGGGCAGGTCGCGTTTAAAGTCCCGCTTTTGCATAGATTTTCAACTCCATCAATTTTGTATAAATCATCGTAAATTAAATGAAAATTTTGCGACAATTTAACATTTTTCGGACATTCTGCACCCAAACGAACACTTTGTTTAACCAATGACAACCTGTTTAAATATTAACCTCTGTTTGATTGACAAATACACAAATGATACGTATATTGGAACAGGCGAATGAAACACGCTGGTCGTATGACATTGACGAAGACAGATTACGTACCTACCTACTCTAATATTGATATATAAATCAATTTTGAGTTTAAAAGAAAAACGATGCAAAATCCAAACGGATGAATAACAACGCCTAAAAAGTAACCTTTACAAATTAACATACATAATAATAATCATAGCACGATTATTAAGGTAGAGTAATTAATTAACAAGTATTTCTTTGTAGCTGCCCATATTATACAATCTAGTAAGAGGAATCGACCTTCCAATGTCATAAAAAGTACCTAAACCTGTCTTCTTTTGAGTTTGTTGAAGCAAGATTCAAGTTATTTCCTGTCTTTAAGATAGTAAGTGAGTAAGTAATCCGTTTATTTCAGGCAACAACAAAGAAAAGAAAAAAATACAAGTAAAATAGGTATTTGACATATTAAGTAGTAAAAGAAAAATGTGTAAAAATTTTTTTTTAGGTTTCTTAAGTCCAGTTGTTGCCGTGAAAAGGGTCTCAACTCAGCTTAGTGCTGCGGACATAGTGTCAGCAGCGCAGATTTTAGCTGAACGCTGAAGATAAGTTTCAATACATGAAAAAATAACAGACCCGTGTTTTATTACAGCGGTCCTACCCTATTCTATTTAGATAAAGAAGTAACGACAAACAACATAAAATGAATCGATTTCGAAACCTCACTAATAACCGGCTACTGCTCGATACTGCACGCGCAGAGAAAGTGATCATTCGATTCGTCGACCTTTGGCGAGTTGCGTGCTAACACGAAATTAATTCCCGTCCACTCTCGCTCTCGGACAGATGCGTTACCGGCGCGGTTACACGTTATGATAGTTATTACGAGAACACGGGCGATTATTACAGTTTCTAGTTAGGTGAAAGTCGTTAGACGCATAGGCATACACAGGCCGGGGCAATGGCTCAGGCATAGTTCGAATAACACTTACGGACAACAGCAAATAAGAAACGGAATAATACAACATGTTGTTGACTCTATAAAATCATTGAATTACACACAGGTAGTGTTAATCAAATATAACTTGAATTCAAAACTGCCTACAAATGTTTGCAAATAACGCAAACTTTTAATGGTCGCTACTGTGAAGTAGTAGAGTAAGTAGGTTCCTTTTGAGAAAGCAAGGCATTTGCAGAAGAATAAATCTATTGGCATGGTACAAAAATGTTTTAGTATTGAACATAAGTACTTCTATGCAATATAGGGTCGCTACTGTAAAGTGATAGACAGATTCGAGGGTCCTCTTGAGAAAGCAAAGCGACATAAAACTAATTTTACGCCATAGAATATCCAACGACGTAACAAAAACATCTTAGTATTTAGGCGTTTAATAGTTATTGCTGCAAATGGGATTTTCAAATTCACACAAATCGAATGAAAAACACGATTTATTGGAGATACGACGACGATCGGTGAAGAATCCATGGCCACTAAACAATCGACTTCTCAGAATCCATCTAATTTAAACCGCGGTATCATATTTAGAAACTCGAAATACGACAAAATATTCGAAGTTAAAAATAAAAGTAGGTAAAGAAACAGTCAAGTTTTTATTGTACTGGCCCACATTTGTCAGAGGCCGTTTCAGACATTAATTCTAGCTGGAAACTACGGCCAATCTAGAAAAAAACTGATTCCTAATGTTTACAAACGCTAAAAGCCTCGATGAGAAATTGTCTACGAGCGCAAATTGGCAAATATTTTGACCACCGCACAAACATGCTAAAACAACTTCATTGTAAGCTTATTATCACTATTATTGCATTCCACTTTCCATTTCCACGCCTCTCGGTTTCGTCTTCAATAACAAACTGATCAAGGAAGTAACTGATTTCTGTTTAGAATACGATATTTGCCTGCATGCTTCAAATTCAAAAGTTCTGGTATAGCGAATGATCACAGTAAATAAATCGAAAAATATCGTTGGATTGTTGAAAGTTGAGCGAAACGAATTCAATCCCAAAGAAACTTTTGAAGTAAAACAAAGCATTTTGACCTTGATTTTAGACCGGCACGCACGCGCAAGTAAATGCATCTTTCATTGCGCTGGGTGCGACTAAGGACAAACTTTCAAGGCTTTTTTATCGTAACAAAAGAAAAAAACGAAACAATCTAGTAAAATTACAAGTTAGCTGGCAAATTGGGTGCCATTGTCTGATATGATTCTAATGATACAACTTGACATCCCAATTATGCTGACATATAAATAAAGGACATACCTAACCTATTTACTCACGTGATATGTAAACAACAACAATGAAAAGTATCGATAACAAAACGGCGTGCGCAACACTATCCTGCGCGAGCGCCGGGCCGTGGGTTAATGCGATTTTGATTGGCGCCGTCCATGCCTGCACTTTCACTAACGCACAAACCGTTTACGTTAGTTCATTTTAGTCTCTAACCGCAATATTTACTGAACCAAACCACGCGTTTCAAGTTCAGGCTGGGGTATACTTTGCACTAGGTAACTGTTTCTGACATTTTCACGTATTAAGCTTACCGGATAATGTGATTGTCTACAACAACAGACTGAAATTCATTTGCAATATGGTTAATAAGGTCTCGTTTATGTTGTATAACTTTGACTAGGTAATATTATATTAAGTCTTACATAATTTATCGTTTTATATCTTTGCGCCAATTAATACATAACTTTGAACTAATTTTCGTTGCAATTAGCTTCTGAATTTATAAGTTTTCAACGCTTTTCTTATTGTAGTAGATAGAGTACAAAACGCACAAAAACGTTTAGTGTGTTACGCGATTGTTAAGCTTCACAAACCACCAATTTCGCGTTTGCGTTACAATCAAGCGAGCGCGATGGAACGAACGGTCTCAATCGCAATTTAATACTAAGTTATGCCTTTTCGCGGCACGAGCTCATTTTACGAGGCAATAAACCATGGTGTGTCGAGCCTATGAGTTCGCAATATTAAGAGCTATCTGCCCATTTGTATTCCACTCGACCATAAATAGGGAGATTGTTGTATGCGACAGTATCTTTGGCAATGTCGTTAAATACAGATCGGTAGCACTAACTTAAGATTTGAATGAATCATGAAATTTGTATAAGGTAGTAAACCTTATCATTCCTGCTCGGCATTTCTCGCTGCTTGCAATAAATTCAGGACCGACGCATACATACAAAGTCAATATAACATTGTCGGGCTTCTAGCAAACAAAGAGAGGGCGGAGAAAAATATTTTTCAATAACATTTCGACTACAACATATTATTTAAAGATTAAATCAGAGCGCCTACTACGAAAGTTAACACCGGTAATACATAAACTAATTAAATATGAACCAACGACTTAAAAGAGAAGATGGCCGAAAGAGACTGGATATGAAGTATTTTGACACTTTCGACATCGCAATGCAGTAGTTAATGTAATTCGTGAGTTCTAAGACAAACAGATGATACAGAAATATTTTAATTAGGTTATTCTAAGATATATGCTGTGATTGTACGAAGTTTCATCAAAATTTGTTCAGTCGTTATGGCCTTGGCGTAATTAAGCAACAAATGAAGAAACAAATGTCCGCAGCAATAACTCTCGCAGTTAAAATATTAGTTGAATTAAATGGAACCCTAAACACTGAGTTTAACCTTATAAATTCTATTGTCTATTACACCAGACACGTCTACTCATTACGTGTAGGATGAAAGTTTGAAATAAACGCAATACACATCAACAGTCACGTAGAGACTTCTCGAAAGAAAGTCTCCGTGACTGAAAACTTTTAGATACAACATTAGTGAACAATTCAATTGGATAGTAGTAGGGGCAATGAAAGTCGCGTGCGGACGGGACGAGATAAGGGTACATTACGACCTTTATACGGCGTCCTCTTCGCTACAAGGTGACGTCCTTGCACTTCAACCAACGTCCTCGGAGAATTGTATCAATGATTCACGAGTCTCGACTTATCGATCACGTCATCATGCAGTGAAACAAACGGTAAGGGTCTGCGTGGAGGGTCGAAGGGTACATCCGTGACCTCTAGACTTCGCCCTGGACAAGGACAGTCTGCCCTTGCACTTTACCTACCGTTCGTCCTTTATTGCTACAGCATCGGACTCTTACATGTTTATGTTAGAGATTAATTGATTCGGGCTTTGAATCATACGTTTCACTAACGCAATCTTTTGAAGTAAACAGAGCTCCTAGTAAATCTTGATTGATGTTACTTTTTACTACATAATGATGGGGAAAGTTTCTAGAAAACATGTATCACATGTACACATCTCTGTAGAGACTTAAGATATGCGTTCGTCAAACTTTGTGCGATGATATTAAAATCAGTAAAAATCTGCTGACGTCAATCTTGATGATAGAGACACTTTAGTACGACTATATTCAAGTCATTCCCATTGATCCCATCTCACTTAGTCGAGCAAAATTCAAATTATCCCAATTTTGATGACTTTTACTATCTTCACATTATTTCTATAACAAGACGTTTAAAAAGTTCACCGGAGAAATTTCCTCTAACGTCTTTTGTTACAGGCCACGGCCGTAGCAGTGGGTCGTGATGATTTTACTGATTCCGTGACTCATTATGCCTTATCGCCTACAAATTATACAGGGCGTGTTATACACGTTTCATACTGAATACCTACGTAAATGACGGATACTACGGACGGACGGATATTAGAAGTGGATAAATAACAAATGACAAAACTTTAAAAACGACTGCGTAAAAAGCGAATTAAAAGATCAGCTACAATTTAGTCGGTTGGAAATTACGACGAATCGAATGACACATCATTTATTAAAAGCCATCCAGCCGTTTGGATGCTACTACATAACAATTACCCTGCCTTTGCTGTCGGGTAGACAGTTTTTTAAATGGATTTTTTGTCCCTGGAAACAGTCCTTTTAGGCTAATTTCCCGCATAATATACACAACCAGAAGCATAGATGTATAAAATACTATCACAATCCGCAAACTAAATTTTTTAGGAAAATAAAATAGAAGCCACGAACATGACACTTAGGCTCCAGCAAAAAGAGTCCTCGGGTCTTTACACTTTTGTCTTTCTAATAGTTTCAATAAAGTACAAGGAAGTAGTTTTTAAACAGGCTGTAGGATTCGTTGGAAATTGTCGAATTGTTATGCATAGGCTGTCCGCTTGTAAGAGAGACTAACGAGCGTCGATAACATCTTGATCACTATCTAGATTTTAATTTAAACGGTAACTACTCCGACTATACTGACTGAGATCATTTATTTTTTAACATCCCACATGATATTTCTTAATAAACCTATTACTTTCTCTTGAAAACACTTCATTTCCTGAGCATGTACTTACTTAAAAGTTAATTGACATTTTACAGATAATATCTTTATATCAGCGAAAGGTGTTTCTAGATTTAGTTTTGGAGATTATACACTTATGAGATTTAAAAAGTGTTAGTAGTACCACAAATTGTAATAATATTATTGAACTAGCTTATGCTCCGCGAGTTCGTTCGCTTTAAAAGTATCGTATATGTTACTGTTGCCCGCGGCATGTAAATTTAATCTGCAAATTTTTGTTTCCGAACCTTAACATCCCTTTTCACCCCTTTAGGGTTGGAATTCAAAAAATCCAAGTACACCAGATTTTAAGCCAGACCACATGCTTTCAAACAAAAAACCAGCTTCAAATCGGACCAGTAGTTTCAGCGTGATGCGGTTTCAAACATACAAACAGACAAGAAATTTTTTGGAAAATGTTTTGGGGTAAGTTAAGCCTAAATAACGTATACGAATAGTTTTATTTTTAAACCCTTCAATGTATAGAAATACTCCTGTTACAATTGTATAATAGTATAGATAAGCCGTAATCAGGGTACCTAGCACTTTGTAGATTGCGGACAGACTTTAATGTGAGGACTACGACCCTTTAATAGGATTTAAGTTCAGAGTCGTTCAGACCAAGAGCAATTTTTTTTGAAATATCGAGTTTTTGTGTCCTATGACCCAAGTAGGTAACCCTAATTTCTGGGACCAAATCTACTATTAACTATTGGTCCTTTAAAAAGGCACTTAGGTCTTAGGACACAAAAATTAAAAATAGACGTGGACCTTATGAGGATAGGTAGGTACGACTCATTGAAATACATACTTTTTGCTTAGCCGCATGAAATGATCTGTTTATGGAATTTGTATAGGAAATTCTTTCAAATAACAAAGGACCAAAATAAAATAGAGAAAATATAAATAAAATTACTAAAAGCAGCCGTTGAGCAGCAAATGATAAACAATTACATTTGAAGTTCAGTTTTTCCTTAGAAGTTAATTTTAATAGTGTTCCCTTTACACTAGTTACAACTTAACTTTCTATACCATAAATATGCAGTTCTTCTCCTTTCCCCTTTAAAGGAGCGGGGTGAACGGATAAGTTAATTGGAATACGTGCGTGGAACAAGCACAGCTAACAACAAACAACCGGCTCAAAACACTGCCATATCCATACCAACACAAGGAAAACAATCTGGAGTCAAAAAGCCAAGCTAAAAATAGCACCGACGATTCACAACAAGAGATAACATTTCGCAACGTCGCCGCCGCCGCCGTCTATAGATCTTGCGACTCTTGCGCAAACGGGTGACGTCACCGGGACGGTTCCGGCTTCACTTTCGCGAACACTTTCTCCCGGCCGGCCTGCTCGGACGCCGGCGACGTGTGCCGATTGTTGCCATTGTCATTCTGTGCGCGGGGTATCGATGACCACTCAATATCGAGTTGATAATCTATTCTGACAACACTATTATGGGGTCACCATGCGGTTTGTAAGAACTATCTTACAGCAGTGTTTTCAAATTATAAGAAATATTTATGTTTAAAACTTACGATTTATGGATACAGCAGATAAGAAATAAATAATTATAGTTTTTATTTATTATATCTCTATTTGATACCTCTACTACATTACCCTCCATATAAAACAATACTTAATAATTAGTTAGTTTTTATTTTAGCTTTATTTTAAGTGCGCGTTGGTGGACTTCACTCGCGCCTAAGAATTGACTTTTTAGGCGTATGCAGTTTTCCTTAGAATGTGGAAAACATTCTAAGTTTGAGAGCAGTCAGTAAATTTACTTCGGATTTGAGAAAAACTATCACGGCTTGGGACCGAACTCGGATCTCTCCACATGACAGGCCGCGTCTTATGTGGTGATTATGAACTTAAAGGTTCCCCACTACGCCAACGACGCTCTCTCAATGTTTTTCCTCAAACAGTATTAAAAGTGTTGCCATACACCGGTAGGAAATATCGTTATATTCCGTTACAACGATTGACATCTAAGACGATAATTATGTTGACTGTTTGTTTGTTACGGCAGCGCGAAAGGCGACCGAATACGTGAATCGTAAATTAATCAACACGTTACATAACAAAACGAGTTTATCTTTTCATCGTGTAATTTCTAGAGAATTTCTCTTTTGAGAATTGGTAATGATAAATTATGATGTCATAGAGTGGGAAAGTGTGGTCTAAGATTAATGTCGCATGTTAGAAGTACGTCCGTTTTAGGGTTACGCCCGCCAGAAACAATAGATTATTAAACTTTATTGCAAGAATTTCCAATACCTCTATTATTTATTATTCTTTATTTATTTATATTTGATGATGATTTATATTTAAGTATTTAAAGAAAGATGATAAAGAAGAATAAAAGAAAATAAATAATCAAATTTTCTATATTCTATTTTAAAAAGTTCTAAAAACCTAGATGTCAAAAACTGCAAGAATTCCTGCAAAAACCATTTGAGTCCTCCGAGCCAACTTTAGCAACATGCATACCTATTTATCTTGTTAATCTTTGAATAAACTATTTGTATTGTACACAAGTCTGAATAACTAGGCGGCGGTTAATCACTAGAGATCCAAGTTGTATTATGGTGTTTGGATTCTGACACACAAGCCGGCTAAGAATAACATTCGTTAGCCGCATAATGAATGAATGAATGAGCGGAAGATCGACTACATAAAGACTTAAGTACGACTATTAATGAACTTTTAAATAAATATATTCTCTCTCATTACATCGATGAACAATGTGGTGTAAGTAGCAAGCAACGTTGTTACGAGAAGAAAGCGTTTAATAAAAAGCATGCCTTTCTAATCCGAAGTCGAAAACCTCTTCAAAACAACATGTTGACAGTTAAAAGTTTCCTTTGCAGACAGACAAGACATTTTCATAAACATTTTCTCCGATTGACACCGGTAACGGACCGGCGCCAACTGGATAAAGGCCATCCCACACAACTGCGATGTGTTGCGCGGTAGTTAACGCTTTATTTCGCCGAACGCGACGTCTTAATGTTGCTGTACATAGCAGAGACGAGCAAGAGACGACACCTAAATCTAGTTGTTTTATTTTTCGTAGCGTATTGTCTACAATTCTTTTGTAATTGTATCAGAAGAGAGCATCACGCTCGGACCAGACTCTTACATAACGATTTTGTCTGTAGGGTCTGCTGGTACTTTACAGCTCAATGAAAGTGTACGGCATGATAATATCGCAACGGTATCGCGCAGCGTCGGTACTATCGGATCAGTGTGTATGACTGCATGCGATCTATCATGCGACCTACCTGACGCACGGTCGCCGTTTCTACGTGTACTACTCGTTGTGAACTCAATCGCACTTAAAACATCGCTGCAGTGTGGGGTGGCCATAAAAGCCGTCTAAAGCAATTAATTACCGGAGCGGATGTCTTCCCACACTTTCTAGCCGCATTGTGTCGAGTGAGACAATCGCATCTCCAGTGGTTTCATCGTCATGCACTGTGCGGCTGTAATCACGACATTATTTTTGTTGGAAACCTGGATTTCTGTCTGCTATTGACTTTCATTTATTGCTTGCACGACCTTCGTCGGCGTTATGGCTTGTGAGTTAGTTAGATTTCTGTTGATGGTACACTGATCGTTGGCTGACTGGAAACGATTCTTATTCAAAATATCTTACTCTATTTGAAGTCAAAATTTTCCTAATTGTAATACCAATTAGTGCAGCCTTTACTTTAGTTCTGTATTGGTTAGTGATTTAGAAAAATGACGTAGATCATAAGAAGAAGTTTGAAGAAAATTGCAGTCAAGTTTCAGAAAATTTCACGAATGTTCAAGGAACTAAATGTTAGCTTAGCTACCACATAAATAATGGCGCGGCAATGAACCCGATCTTTCACGTTACGCAGGGTGACAATTTTCAAAGAGATTCTATAAAAAAAGATTTCTAATTTATTTTTCAAAGAACCAATGGCGGTTATGGAAGGACAGAGTAGAGTTTTGAGACACCTGTGCCCAATTAATAGTTAATTAACCTTTTAACCGTCATCTGATTGAAGTGATCAAATATTATGGTTTGATAGCGCACAAATTCTATGACCAATACATGCCGGTGACGTTGGGGCGGTAAAGAAATTAAATTACCTACAATAGTAAGCAGACATAACCTACCATAGCTACCTAAAGCTAGATTCGAGCCGGAGAAACTGTCACAAACTAGATAACAGTGAGACCTCTCTTAAGTTTAACTAGCCTAATTTATAATCTGATGTTTGCGAGTCGTGAACAAGATGTGCGGTTAATCTTTTTACGATTAAAACATAAACCAGTCCATTAAACAGCAGTGACTAGAAAGAATGGATTACAAAGCAAGAAACAAAATTCTTCGTTTGTAGCTGGTTTCGAAATTCAGTTAGAAACACTCCTCTCACCTCAAGAAGCATTATTACAATGTGTTGAAATTAATTTATGTTATTTTAATTATTATCTAAGGTGTGGACGAATGCAGACCACGAGTGGGCAAGAGCACCGGACGCCGCCCGGTGAGATGGAGCAAAGATCTATGTAAAGGCTAGTTATCAGTGACTGGCGGACACCCGAAGATCGGTTCAGTGACGCGCCTGCTTTCTAACAATTTCCCATCTCATGGCGTTGTATGAACATTATTATGGTTAACCCTTTGGCTCGCATGAATTCGCAGGATTCAGAGACCTTTGAAACTCAGATGTATTTCACGTCAGTCAGACACCCTGACATTGTCACTAAAAAACCTGTCATTTTGAAACATAACCGCGATTTAATTGGTCAAGACAAATTATGACAATGACAGGTGTCTGAGTGACTACGAATTGAATATTATGAGGGCGATTTGGCGGGAATATGTCGGAGACTGTTGTCTTTTATATTTAGTTTTCCTAAAAAATGTATATTGTAGGTTTTGGTGTATATCTGTGATAGCTTTATATGCAACAAGTGCCTATTAAAGTGTATATTGTGCGGGATAGTTAAATAAAAGCGTGTAACGACTCTACCGAATTGTTCCAAATTGTCCCTTGTTAAATCGACACTAAACCTACTATCAGTTTTGTGCGGTGCTAGCTGCAGTGTGGATCTCCAAATGGCACTACACTATGGAGGCCGTACTGCGGTATAATGTATTCGTGATTTGAAACTGCGATTTGGCCTTTAAGGGACTTGTTTCCAACTGGCCATTAAACCATTATAAACAATATGAATATTATGACATATTACCCGGCGGGATAACTAGCTAGCTGTCATCCTGCTACATGTTAGCAGGCTGATAGGCAAAAGGGTTGAGCTAGTTGCATTGAGCGGCAAAATTTGAAAATTACCCAACGATGACGCTTCAAGTGTGACGAGTTCTCGCGATTTTCGCCCGCATGGAGCGCTGGGGAAAATTTTTGCGTCGCCTTTTCAGCTTACCCACCTCGCATTTATTTGGCTAGTTTCACCATAGATGGCGTAAATTCACATCCACAACGCGCAACGAAACGACCCGCTGTCGCATGTGCATCGGATAAACAGAGTCTTTAAAATTACATTGTCCAACATCAGATTTACCTTTTAAACAAATATTAATGCATAGCTCTTTTTCCTATTCTTATTTTTAGACGGGGGTGACGGTGGAAGTAGACTGCTCTCTTATTTCCTAATTAAACCTAACATTGACGTTGGAAAGTTTTTATTTATTTAACTGCTGTGCCGCTGTCAAAAATCTAGAAATACCTAAAGTGTCGCTGTCAGGGGTTGGTTGTTGAAAAATGAACTTAGACAATTAAATAAATAAAGAACAATTGCGCGTGACGTAGCGTCCCGGGGCCGTCACACCGACACTTGAAGCGGTTTTTCTACCGTCCCGGGGCCGGGACACCGACACTTGACTAGTTAAAAATTCATTTCTATTATTTATTTGTGTCGGTAAACCGCAATAAGTCCACGGAATGAAGTTGAAGGTGGACTATTATATGTATGTATATATGTATTATATGTATTTCGCGACTTCGCCCGCATAGAAAAGTTTTCCCGCGGGGAAAAAAACATTTCTTAGTGGACGTCAGAGCTATATGAGGAACCTATGTGCAATTTGAACCTACGTCACCGAAGGCTCCACTGAAAACCAGCGCTGTAGTTTCGGCTACGGCTTATGCTGAGTTGGAGACCTGTTTGGCCACATTACGGCACCGCCCGACCGGAGGATGTGACCGTGCCAGCGCCGGCGTGCACAGCGCACCACGCGCCCTGCACTCCGGCGACATTGTAACTCTGTAGACCGTAACCTCCACCATGTTTATTATGTTTTATATATCTCTGTTTTGTTATTTTGCAATGTCCAGTATATGTGCTGTCTTGTGTGTCAAATAAACTTTATTCTATTCTATTCTATTCTAATTTGTTGATCAGTCAGTCAGTTTCATCTTCTTTTATGTATATTGATAATACGAACGTCGGAAAGTTGATGAAATGACAGGTAAATGCATCACTGACCTTGCAAGTTGTCGAGCATATACGTGAGCAGCTTGGAAGTGCCGTTGTTGTCGTTGTATATCGACAGCATCTCCTTGCTGAGCGGGTTGCCCTGCAGCCCCAGCATTTGCAGGTGGAACAGCTTCCCCAGCTCGTATGGCAACACTCGTAGGTAGTTGTTATGCAGGTGTAGTTCCCTGGAAACATCGGAATGGTGTTAAATTACAGTAAGTAAAGTGGCTGGCAGTGACTGGATGCGGAGAGCCGAAGGTCGGGTTAAGTGGCGCGCCTTAGGGTGGCCCTATGTCCAGCAGTGGTCTAATACAGGCTGATCATGATGAAAAATACGACGTTCTACATTACGCAAAATTAAAGATACAGGATTACAATTTTTGAGTTGAAAGTAAAAAAAAAGTATTGTAGGTTCTTTATGAAATTTCTTTCACGACAGGCTTTTAGAACAGCCCTATTCCACTATTGCAAGGAGGCAGGGTAAAGCTTGTGGGCATGATACTAGACGCACCAGGTAGCACTGATGCCCGTCACCGGTGATAATAGGATAGGAAATCAGATGTATCTTTAATGTTAAAGCAACTTTTATGACACAAACTGAAAAGCAGTACATAATAATAATAGTTCTTTATTTACAGGTATAAACCCAATACAGAATCATACAACATATAATATTACAAATAGACCACAAAAAATTTATAAAATAAAATAAAAATATTAGGTAACTTGAAAACAAGTTACTTCAATAATGGCACAAATAAGTTCATAATCCTTAATATTACACTTCAAACCATGCATTTTAATAAAGCACCTTATCATCTAAGATATACGGATAGAAATAGCATAAATCAAGATTAATAAGCCAGATGTATGTATGATACAAGGTCGTTGAACTCTGGCTATTATAGTATGTATGATGATAAACATGTAAATTGACGTAGATACGTATTTGTAAACAACTTGTGAATCTACATATTCACATCGAATTATATCATATTGTAATACAATTAATAATACTGAATTCCTGGTTGATTCTTAGTCTAGTAGTGGAATAATTCTAAGAAGACAAGGTCATGTCACTATAGAGCCGAAGTAAACGTGCGCAAATGTGCGTTTTCATCGAATTGTTTCAAGTATGTGAGTATGTTTGTAAACACTTAATTGTTCAATAGTGATTAGGGCATTATTAACCCCACCATTACTTTGAAAGACGCCTTCACCCGGCAGGGGACAATTTTTTTATGTCGATTTATCCCATACTCAAACGAAAAGGCTTTATATAATTCTCTTCTACACAACATAAACTGTTCATAACTGATTGTTCAGCAGATTTATATTAATCACAGCTGAGAAGAAAGCCGTTTACAAATAAAATATTGATGGGAAGTGACAAAGTTGCATCCAGTGCATTAATTAGAAAGTGCGGGTGCGAAAGATGGCGCGGTTGGCCATGCGCGAGAGTGGTGATCTCAAACTATCCTATAGCAGAACTATGTTTGTACGACCGCGATGCCATTATACACAGCAGGCGCCCGCGCCACGTCCTATTATTGTGACAGACGCCATTTTACTATTGGATAGGTAGTACTCCCCGCTATGGCATAGGCTCATATTTCCACGGGAAAGCTGTTGCGAGGGAAACTTCAATAGCTAAAAGCCGGGAAGGGAAAAGCCACAGGAAAAGATGTTAGATGTTCTGGTGGTGGTGGTATATACTGGTTAGCTGAAGAGCTGTGAGAAGAGACCCTTGTGGGTAGGAGTTGTCCCAAATAAAACTTTTAAATAATGTAACTGTTGTTATTGCAATATAGAACTATTTTACAACTTTATGAGATTAAACAAGTATATATAGACCTCTGGAGGCTTAATTAAACTACGAATTTGCCGTTTTAAAGTAAGACTAACGACTGTCAATGGAAATATCTCACCTGAGCTGTATAAGGTCTCCCAGTTCCGCGGGCAGCGATCGCAGCTTGTTATTGGACACGTCAAGGGTGTGGAGGTTGGCCAATAAGTTAATGTCGGGAGGGATCCTCTGCAGCGAGTTATCGTTCAGATACAACGCTGTCAGGTGCGTCAGTTGGAACAGTGGCGGCGCCAGGGCGCGCACACCTCCTGTTACCTGGAAAATATGAAAAAATTGCTATGTTCAATGTATAAAATAGAAAAATTTACTTAATTTGTGTCATTATCTAAAAAGGGTGATAGCTCCTGTAACTATTTACCATATTTACGTAAAAGTTACCTTAAAAACTAAAACAAAATGTAGTAAAGTGATAAAAAAAACCAAATGAAAAGTACAGTTGGATGTAGTCAAACAAGCACCTTTTCTGGAAGCCCAGTCACATGCCAAAGTCTGCATAATTTTAACCTGCTCAAGGCTTTCACTTTGCCAAATGTGTCTGACTGAATACATTGTAATTTAAATGACTAGCTAAGATCAATAGAAAACTTGTTTTGATGCGAATACCTGATGCGGGCTTTACTGTCTACCAATTTGGAGGTTAAAATGATCAAAAATTACAGGCTCACAAGGCATTCCGGAGTCCTATGGTTGGTATCAAACTTGTAGCTCTTTTTTCTTTGTTTGTCCTTTTTTTCTTGTTTTGCTTGACTGTGGCAGGAGACAGTTTATGGGCAACAGTAGCGGCATTAACTTAACCAATCAATACAAGGAAAAGAGCAGTAGATGGGTTACGTGTTACGATGTAAGAATGTCACCGATATGCTGCTGTTTTCCTTATATTAATGGTATGGCTATGACATACCTCAAGCGTGGTCCAGCCACCGCGTCGGCCAGACGCCCGCTCCGCCTCCGACATGATGTGGTATGTGCGCCCGCTCGCGCCCTCATGCTTGTCTTTGTTGCGAGACATTCTGTCACCTGAAAATGCCCCATGTTACATTAAATAACTAAACCAGTGCTGTGCAATGGATTTTGCAACCGGTCAGCAGCAATATAGCCTAACTCATTGTCTTGAAGTATTATCTCTTGGTATACAATTAGTGTCATCAAAACTAAAGGGCAGTTGTACATTCTTGTTCAGAAAATAAAAGTTTCTGAATGAGTAGAGAGAGCTAATAGTCAAGCTGTTATTTAACTCTGAAAGTGAAATATAATCTTCATTTGTGAATGAATTTATAAGGTTTACAGACAAATTTATTATGCATGGAGAGAGATTATCATTCCAGTACAAATAGGAAAGCATATTTTTGAAGATTCTATATAGGAATAGGAATCTCAGTATCTAATTTATTGTTATACAACCAAATCATTTTAAAATATTAACTAAAATCACAATTTAAAACTTTTTAATTAACTTTCTGACTATCAGAGTGCTAGGAAGACCAGGAAAGAGTTTAAGTGCTGTGAAATGTGTGCCTTTAGCACCACGGCCATTGTTTGATAATGGAATCTGTAAATTAGGAATTACCTACAAAGAAAACGGCAATGGTCAAAAGTTATTGGAAAGCCTAATTTGCAGAATGTCTTTAACAAAAAACATCCATGAAAAAAACTTCGAAAAATTTCACTTTTTTGGAATTGGACGCTGGGTTTGCAAGTTAGGCATTATGATCCATCTTAGTAATACTGCATTGTAGAAGTTTTGCTTCAAAGACATTCTGCAAGTCTTACTGACTGTAACTCGAAATTATATTGCCACACATAAGTTGAAAACTGACATTTAATTACTATGCCTAGAAGTAATCTCAATTAGGGTCCCAAAGTTACAAATTATTAAATACTCACATCAAACTGCCAATAATATGAAAGTTGCTAAACACTAAGCTAAACTATGTAGGATTATTTATTTGGAAATGTTGAACTAATACTGATGTTATTACAATTCCATTACATACTTATCTACGTAAACATTGATAATGATTGTTTTTCTACTATTGCACAAAACAAAGTTTATGTACAACTTTTTACAATATACAAAATGTGATAAATATACCTTATTACCACCGCGAGGGGTCATTAGGGGTGTTAAAAGTACTTGGTTCGGTAGAAGATTATCTTCCTTGGAGAAATAGGGACAAGGGAGTTCCATAACCTCCTTTAATCGGGAGGTAAACCTAAAGAATAGAGGTTTTTAGCACTCCCTGCAAGCATCCAATGAAAACCCAAGACCTATTTCACAGAAAAACTACTGATTTAATTCATTATTTCGGCGATCACTAGGTAAATGCGTATCATCTTTGTATACAGCTGACATGATATGAAAGGCTTGCTTGACGCAAACGGCCAGAAGCCAAATAATTTACAACGAATGCATTGAAATAATAATGTCATAAAGAAAAACATACCTTCATCTACTCCTTAAAACCTTTTACTTCAATTAGATTATAGTAAGGGGAAATAAATCACTGTAAACACACAATAACACAAATCTTGACAAACACCACATCAAACGTCCATTTACCGACTGCAGCGACAATTCGACATTAGCGGCAAATTCGAGAATCTTTGGATTTCGTGTTGTGGCACCATAGACAAAATTCATTTGTCGCTGGACAGATCACGATAGACGATTCCTTTGGCGGGATTTTCTCAGAGATGGTTGTCTCTTTTGTTTAGTCCAAAAAAATGTAATTGGTGAACATTTGTGATAGTATTAAATGCAGATAAATGCAACAAGTGCCTATTTATGTATTTAATGTGCGAGAAAGTTATATAAAAGCGTGTAAATTCTCAACCAGATCGTTCCAAATTCTCCTTTGATAAGTCTTCATTAGAAACAGTTTAGTGTTTCATGAATATTTTATTAAGTGAACTAGTGACTTTTTCGTATTCGTTCGTATTCAATTATTTTGACCGTGTCTGTCAATGTCTCTGACACTACACTGCATTCTTCCTCTCACTCTGCGTCTTATCCATGAAACTTATATATACTACGTACAACGTAGTACATATTAGTTCCATGGTCTTACCTGTTTGTCTCTCTCATCTCTCTGTTGACCACGAAAAAACTGTTGATAGGACCGCTGCTCGGGGGCATGTCATGCCTGCCCGTTTTTGGCTAACTTGCTGGGCCCAATCGACTGATATATTAGGTATGGCGCCAAACATACTGCGCAGCCAAAATACTGCGGCTGCGGCGAACCCTCACTGCTTACATTTACTCTGAGGACGAACCCATGAATATAGGTAGGTACTTAGTTACAATATTTTTAATGCACAAAAATACACTTAATCAGGTACTTTAGGTAGGTACCTATTTAAATTTCTCCAACATGTTTACCGAAACAATAGTGTTTAACTTTCATTATGTATGATGTGACCTATCGCCTGAACTTTAAATTAAATGAATATCTGTGAAGTTTTACTATAAGAGTCTTGTTGTGTCTAAAGAAGACGGTATTTTAAATTTGCTGCACTGTGAATTTGCGGTTCCAACTAGGTGATAGCCTACCTACTTAAGTGATAGTAACTATTAGTAACAAAACGGAAGTTGTAAAAATAACTACACTAAAATGAAAAATGGCGGAAATAAGTAAATTTATGGTGGAACAATCGAGAATCGGTGAATTACCGTGTGAAATATTAATCCATCCTTGGGCAGATACTTGCTTCAAGGCATTTTACACAATTTTACTCTTATGTCTAAGAGGAAATATTGTATTTTGGACACCACCTCTTCTGGTAGGTATTTATTGCAACTAAACTAAATTTAATTCAATTTCAAGTAGGTAGGTACCTAGTTACAGTGTTACTTTAGGCGGTTTTATAGCGATTTTCACCAGTAAGATAATAACTAAAATCAATGACCTGAGTTGATTTTAATTCTCGTACTATTGTATTTAAAACTGTGATCTTTGAACCTCATGAATATAACGGTCTATAGATACAGCTGTAAAAGTTTTGAAATTACGTCGCGTCGCGTCGTACAGAATGTGCGGGTTCCGTTCAAATCAAATGACAATAAACATGTACCCACTGCTGGGCTCAGGCGTACCCTCTCATCGGACAATAGTCCACCACGCTAGCAGTGCGGGTTGGTGGACTTCACATGCGCCTAAGAATTTCTTGTACCAGCAGTGGGGACATAATAATACTAGTAGTTCCGTGAGAACAGTAGACCTCGCCAGCCCTTATAAACCAAACCTAAAAGAAACCAACAAAAGTCAACTTTGGAAACAGAAAAAGTACCTACTAAAGTGACAAAAATTAGCACTTTAAAGCTTAATATTTCGCAAACGGATCCCTGAATCGAAAAATGTTTATCACACACCCGCGATATTTTTGAAAGACCCATCCAACGATACCCCACACCATGGATATCACGCGGAAAAAAATAATTTTCCATTTTACGTGTGCAGTTCTATGAACATAATTTATTTTTTCAACTTTCTTAAGTCGATCCACTATTACTCAAAAACTAATAGAACCTACTTAGCCGTAATAGTTTTCCTTGTAACTACGTTATATATGCTACTGCCATGAATTTTTTCACATTTCCAGAAGCAACCGTTTAGCTGGCAGGGGGGGGGGGACACGTGACTCTAACAAAAATTACCGCTTTAAAGCTTAATATTTCGCCAACGGATCCCTAAATCGAAAAAATGGTATTCACACACCAGCAATATTTTTGAAAGACCTATCCAACGATATCCCACACTATGGGATTCACAAGAAAAAAAAAGTTCACTCCCACTTTGCGAGTATGGTAGGTACTCTAAAAAAAATGTTTTTCAAAATTTTATTCTACTCATTTTGTAGGTTTAATTAATTTATACATATGCCAAATTTTCGTCAAAATCGGTTGAAAAATGCGACCTGTAGAGAATTACAGACAGACAGACAGACAGACAGACAGACAGCCGGACAAGAGCATTTTTGGCCAGTGTCGAAACGTAGACGCTTCGCTCGCTTCGCTCGCTCGGTCAATTAATAGGCTGTTGATGATGATGAACTACCTACCTACTCTACCGGATTGTTCCAAACTCTCCCTTGTTAAATTGATATTAAACCTATTATCAGTTTAGTGCGGTGTGAGCTGCAGTGTAGATCACCGAATGACACTATAATGTGCCTTGAAGGCCGTGCTGTGGTTTTATATATTCGTGAAAAACTACGATTTGGCATATGTAGACTTGTTTCCAACTGGCCGTAAAACTATTTAAAAAAGTGAGGTTTAGAATGTGACTGTTAGATTTTGGTTTTTGAAAAACGAACTCTATCTAGACTTCACATAAGTCTAGTATTTGATCTTGTTTTTAGAGTCGCAAAACCCGTTTTAAGCATGGAACTAATATGTACTACGTACAACATTAGTTCCATGACCCTAAGCAAACGCAGAGAGAGACAGAGACATGACAGAGAGAGATGTTGTTTTTTGGCGGGATTTTGTCGGAGGCGGTTGTCTTTTTATTTAGTATTCCTAAAAAATGTTTAGTTTTCCAAAAAATGTATATTAAAAGTTTATATTTGTTTGGTATATATTTGTGATAGTTTCATATGCAACAAGTGCCTATTAAAGTGTATATTGTGCGGGATAGTTAAATAGAAGCGTGTAACGACTCTACCGGATCGTTCCAAAATGTCCCTTGTTATTCTTCATTAAACCTACTAAGTTTAATACAAAAAAACCCGGTTGAAAATCGCCGACTAACTCTAGTCGTGCTCTGTTTTTGTGGAAGCCGTGCTGTAACCGTGCCGGTTTAAATAAATATAAGAAATAATACTTAAAGTAAGACAGGGCTGTATGGACACAACTCCCTTGCCCGTCCTAAAAAAAAACAGTCAGACAGCTGTTTTTACTTCTTTCTGTTTTTTGAGAAAATGTAATTATTTTTCCATAGATAGAAGTTGCCTTTAAGAACTAGTGAGCAATTCTGTACATCAGCATTTCGAAGAAAAGTAACTGGAACCGATGTTCCGTAACTTAACTATTAAAAAAAATTGGGTCAAAAGTTAAAAAAATTGACCCTCGAATCTGTTTTGAATTGAAGTGGTTAGATAGAAGATAACCTGAGTTATGGTGGAGGCAAGCAAGTTTCTGTTTGACAAGGGGTGCAGGGACTCCGAATGCTTCGAACTTATTCACCCGTGGACCCACAATTGCGGTGATGCCACGGCTTCTATGTTACTCGGCTGTGTGAAAGGAAGCTACAAATTTTATGCAATGGTTTATCTTGTAAGTACTACCTCTATTTAATCGTTTTTGGAGAGAAATTTGGAGTTTCCTCTGCTCCCACTATTGATTGAAATTTGAGTAATCAGGACTTTTTGATTCCTTCCTGGGCTCTTTCGCGATTGTTTTTCGCTGGCAGTTGCTTCAGCCAGCCAATCTCGACGAGGAAGCCTGCCAGTTACTTCACATCCCGACAGACCTCTGGGTGGATTGTAACCGACTGTCTAGCCATGGCCCTGCACAGCATATATGCAGCAACTACCTCAGCCTCCATGCTACCGCTGCATAGAGAGCTGTCCGTTATACCTGTGGTAAAGAGTACAATATGACTCCTACCACCTTTGCGTATGTGAGCTCTTTTCAGGATGAAAAGCTGTCTAGATCAACTCTGTTTGAAGATAGGCATCACCTCTGTTTTGTCAATATTCTTTGTTTAATTTAGCCATGCGTTGTCATATCCAAGTCATTAATTTATTATTTATTTCGTTATATGGTAGTGGCCTGAAAGTCTCCGGTACCTTTTCTGAGCCCATTCTCGCTAACAATACTTTATGTAAAAAAGCCTTAAAATTGGTAAATATTTTTCACTCTTTATGTAAATGAATGAAATTTTTTTAGCTGCGATCGGTCCTTAGACCACGAGCGGATCCCTTGAGCTTGATTTGGTTTGTGGAATGGAAGCCCACTGACTTCACTCTTCCTCATTGTGGATCATATTGTATGTGGTCTGTGTAGGATTTTTCAATCACAAAAGCGATTGAGATTTTTTCAAATTGCTTTAACCTACTACAATGCCTTGTAAGGCATTGTTTGAGAATAAATACAATGAAGAACAAAGTTTATTATTATTATTATTGCTCAATAAGCATGCAGATAAGCAACTGATTTTGGAGCCGGGTATCTTAAGTTTAAAAAGTCCAATAATGTACTATACAATATTATTATTGTATTATTATTACTGTATAAATAATATTATTTTAGAATAAAGGTACATATATCATAATTATTTTTTTTATTTTATTATAATCCTCTAAGCCTAGGCATGATATTGTTTGTTATATGTTATACCCATGAATAACTTTTGTTTGTTTCAGATACAAATATTGATGAAGGGAAAAAAGCTAGGTAAACAGGAAATAATAGAACAATTCAAGCTGTATTTGAAGTCTGGTATCTTTGGGTTGACGGTTGGCAGCTCCTTTGTCACACTCAATTGTATATTCAGGTATATCAATCATCCAACTAATATAAAAGTATAAATTCGAAATTAAAATACTGAGATTTGACCTTTATGATTGATTCTATGAATGGGTGCCATGTATGTGCTGTTCATTACAGTTTTTCACATTTGTATTGGTTTGATCCCAGGCTGAGGCAAACTTTAAAAAAATCTTTGATATGCAGTTTTTTTAATAAGATTGTATGTTGCCTTTAAGTAAAATTTGCTTCAATTTAATCTTTCTCTCTACCGACTGCGTTTAATTTCCATTTTGCTGCTTATTCCATGCATTAATGTTAAACTGATTATACTTATTATTCTGCGGTACAAGATAACGAAATACAATGGAATGTTATGTATAAGTCTTTCAAACATAGTTTAATCTATTGGCCTTGGAAACGCCACATGCTCTGTGGTTATAATAACTTCGGGTCATAAGTTATGACTACATAAGTCACATAAGTACATATAAGTTATGTAATGTAAATTAAAGTAAATTCTCTGCATGATTGAATCAGGAATGAGAATCTCCTCATAACCAGGAAAACCAAAGTAGCCGATGTAGCTTAAAAGTGGGGGCCAGGACATATCGCTCGCAGAACCGACGGCCGTTGGGGCAGAAAGGTTCTCGAGTGGTGACCACGCTCCGAAAGACGTACTATGGGCAGGTCTCAGGTGGATCGACGATCTGGTGAAAGTCGCAGGAACTAACTGAATGCGGACAGCGCAAGACCGGTCATTATAAAGATCTTTGGGGAGGCCCGGCTCTCGGATTATCATATCATAGAGTTTTAGGACACCTGTATATTTAAATCAAACTAAAATATAAGTGCTGAAGTCTGATTCTATTGTTCAGTAACGTCATAAAGACTGATTCGAGCTTGGCTACAGCATATATCCTGGGTAATACATAGGATTTTTTCCCAGAAATTTGATTAGTCCCTGAGTGAAAGCATGTAGGTAGTTTATTCCGTTTTTCCTTAGCTGTCTCATGAAAACAAACTTTATTTGCGTCTCGACCACATGTGCCAGCAAGGTATTGTAGCAGCAAAAACAAGTTTGTATTACCATATAAACTTTGCAGTCCACTTGGGAACATTATCTTTCATTTATTATGCTTTCATCCGCAAATCTTAACAGACACCGAAGGTAAAACGGATTATAAATGCATAAATGTGAAAATTGTCGGCAGGAAGTTATTCTTCAGCGAATTCACGTACCACCGTACCGTGCTGCTGCCATGCACATTGAGTGGGTTGGCGATATACTGCGAACCGCCCTACAGGAGGGTGATGGTCCTCAACCTGTTCGTCAACTTGGTAAGTTTCTGTACAGTGCATTGCTGTATTTTTAAACAGGTTTAAGCTACTTTACTACTATTCAGAATAGAAAGTCATTTTTCTCATTTCATAAACGAGGCCACATTTGGTAGGTTCGTAAAAATAAAGTTGGCAACACTGGTTATAGCACGGCATTCCACAAAAAACCGGCCAAGCCCGAAAGTAGCGAGCAGTCGCGAGGGTTCCGTACCTTGGACAGAGACCTATAAAAGCTATTTAGTTCAATTCATCGACTGCCTCAAAAGCAATATGACCAAGTATAGCCTATTACCTTTTTTCATAGTACCTATGTTTCTATAGACTTCATTTTTGGGACCGCGTAATTAAGTTTGTATAGGATTTTTATGATTTCAAAAAGGGGGAATGGTATTTTTAGACATTTTCCATCATTAGTCAAAAACTATTGGACATAAAAGGAATGAAAACCTATTTTAGAATGTACAAATGAAGCCCTTAACTACGTACGATATCCCACTTGACCTAGTAATCTCACTTTAAAGTATGTCTAACTGGCACTTGTCTGTCCGGTCTTCCAGATCTTCGAGTACTGGCTCCGCACATTAGAAATGAAAGGATGGCTGCGACGGTCCCCGGCCCGGGAGACCTTCATCTTCATGCTGGGAAGTGCCGTCTTCTTCTACCTCATGCGGAAGGAAAAGGAGAACGAACGGCGGACACCTATATTTTGGTAACTAGTGACTTTAAATGATTTTTGTAGCTGCTCTAGAGCAACAGATTTATAGACATTCTGCAGAATCTCTTGTATATGCTTAGAATATCTCGACTCTGAATTTTTGCCTGTCTGCTATTGCAACCGGTTTATGTATTCTAAGGTATATTATAGGCATAATAGTGTGAAGTCCACCAATCCGTAGTGTGAAGTCCACCAATCCGTTGCACTAGGCCCATTTTCTATCTAAGATTGAATTGAATTGAAAGGGATTTCAAAGCTAGTTCCAATTGGTTCCGTTTCAATGAAGTTCCAATCTTAGTTATAGACAAACAAAATTGAATTCTGATTTGTTACCCAGTAAAGTTACAATGAAGAACTTAAATTTCCCGTTTCGTAGTTAGTTACCAATGTCAGTTACTAAATGGGCCTCATGTCATCGATCATGGTGAGAGTAAGCCCCTATCCAACATTAGGTGGATTCAAATACCTTTCATGTAAAAATGTCTTTTTTAGGTTTTTCAGCGCGCCAAGGGTGTCGAAGGAAGTCGGTGAGCCCGTCAACGGTTTCAAAGGCAGAAGTCCCGCTTGTCCCCACAAAGGACCTTGTATGAATTATGTTTTTAAGGTAAGAAAACTCCAAGAACTTCGTAATATTGTGTTGTAGAATCAGTGTATTTCACACTGATCATTGCATTAGGACCATTTTAATAAACACAGGGCATGGCGCAACTGTTCGGCGTGGGCTGTGCTATGACGATGCTTCGCGCCGTCGTCCCGAAGCTGCTGACTCCGGTCCGGGCGCTCAAGTCCCTCAAGCTGTCCCACATGAAGCTGGGACTGTTCTTCGGCGGCTACATTGGTATTTATAGGGTAAGTATCGCGTCCGATACTGAAGGCACGAAGTTAATATTTGACGGCACTAAAATTGTTTCTATCTATCCCTGTCACACATTATTTAGAAGATGAAAAACGAAACTATTTTTAGTGCCGTAAATTTTTTTATGTGTGCCTCTAGAATCGGGCCTAATATAGGGTAACCTAATCACTACTGATCGTTAAAAATGCTTTCTTGGCTGGCACTTATTAAGTAACTGACAAAATTTGTTTAGTTGAATGACCTTCCCTCTGACGGTTTTCCACAGCGCTACGATATGGGGTCCTTCAGGAAGAGAGTCAAAAGAGCCCTTCAACCAAGGCCGGCAACGCACCAGCACCCCCCGGGTGTTGCAGGTGTCTCTGGGCGGCGGTGACCTCTTATCATCAGCAGGCCAGCCTGCTTGTTGCCCCCGTAGCAATAAAAAAAACTTTGAAAATACATACATATTTCTGTATATGACGTTATTACCTTCAAAACGAATAGAATCATGAAACGTTTAGTCGCCGAGTGAAAAACATTTTATTTTTCGACGACGTGCTAACCGATATTTTGTACTAAGCCGATGTTTATTGAGAGCGTCAGTGGCGTCGAGGATAAGACACGGCCTATAATAGCGAAAGGTCCGGAGTTTGATCCCCAACTGGGCCATGTACCAATGGGTTTTTTCTCGACACTTAAGTACATTTACTGACCGCTCTTAAACGGTGAAGGAAAACATCGTGAGGAAACCTGCATACGCAGAAAAAGAAATTCTTAGGCGCATGTGAAGTTCACCAACCCGCACTGGGCTAGCGTGGTGGACTATAGCCCGAACACCCTCGTTGAGAGGGTAGGCCTGAGCCCCAGCAGTGGGGACATCTTAATAGGCTGTTGATGTATGTTGATGATGTTTATTATCAGCTGGTGGTATGTCTGCTGTGCCGCGCGCACGGCCGGGACAGCGCGCTGTACGCGCTGCCCGCGGGCTTCCTCGCCGGCGCCGCGTTCCGGGCGTCACCTTCCACGCCCATCGCCCTGGCGCCGCTCACATCTACGCTGCAGGTACTTTCTATACTCTTTACACGTGATACTTCCAAAGACATTCGTGTCGATCCGGATAGTTTCTTGTGCTCTTTTTTATCTTTAAAAATAAGAAAGAGATGGCATGAATCTTAGAACTGTCAAATTAGTTTAGTCCTGTCAGTCAGTGCACTGTGACCCAAAAATGGGCTGAGCGAGAGACTGACTTGCACGGCGTTTGTCCCTTTCTATTGTAGGGCATTTGCATGTATATAGTGGTGCATGCATTTGGCAGGTTGTTAGTGGACACACTCCGTTCGACAATCCTCTCGCTGAGCCGGTTTGGAAATATCATAGCAACAACAACCTTATGTTCAGATTAAATTTATTTGTCAAAACTAGAGGTGTTATTGCATTATAATTGCATATAATATTATTCATTGCATCATTCACTCTATACAACCTATACAATCAATATCCTAATAACGTTAGTTTTTTTTTTCTAAAATGACAGGTTTGATTCCATGTGCATGAGTTTAAAAAAAATCTGAATGCAGTTTTTCTTACCTTTAAAATCGACGACATGGTTCCTTAGAACATTTTTTTTTCTCTTATAGTTTCGGACTTCCGTCCCCATAGTGATCCATCTTAATGTGTCTCCTGTATATTGATGATATGATATGATTTATTGAATGATAACATGAAACATGATATGATGAATTAAGCTAGGAAAACCTAGAATTGGCTTTACGTTTATAAGATCTTTATATTAATTTATGTTGTGTATAATAAGCTGTTGGTTCTCTAAATAAATAAAAATAAAAATTATGTATGCTTGTAGATAGTTGGGTCGTGGGGCTACCAGAAGGGCGTGATCCCCGACAACTGGCCGATAGTGGAGGTGCTGTACTGCCTGTGCCAGGGGCTGCTGTTCCATGCCCGGGTCATGCACGAGGACGTGTGCCCGCGGTACATCGTCAACCTCATGCGGACCGTCACCAGTGCCAAGTGAGTCGCTCTTTTTTATTATTATTCTGAAGAACACATACGGTAATCTATAAATTTAGTTAACAAAATTATTACCCTCAAACCCTCCCTCTTTGGCCTTTATCGGTAACTTTGGCCAAAACTAGAAAATAAGTAAATTATATGGTAACACCGGAAAACGATGTGAAAATGGGCCCATCCCACATCGTTTACCGGTGTTACCACTTAATTTATGGTTATGGCCAAAGTTACCCTTATAGGGTTGACGGTATTATAAATAGGTCTATACATTCCAACAACATTTTCCGCATTTATATGAATCAAAAATTAAACTTTATTAATTAATTATTAGGAGGTGAAAATTTGCACGGGAGTATCGGTTTCTTTTGACAGAACGACGTCTGTCGGGTCAGCTTTGTTTCTGCTTCATGAGTCAGCTAGTATAAAGCTCATGCTGAAATAGAATATTCTAATATCGGCAACTTAAAATGAACTTTGATTACTAAATAAAATTCTCTATCTTTTTTCCTAACCGATATTTTTCTTTTTCAGAGCTGATGAAATTCAATCTGCTTTCATACAGAAGGTCCTAAGATCCACGTGAAGTCGAATTTCGTGCGTATTGTTTATTATTAATTTATTACTTACAAAGTTGTTTACTTTTAACAAAGCTAGGGAGGAAGTAAATTTTTCTTAACCACAGATAACGAACGCCCAATAGACACCGCATGTTAAAAATGTACCTACTGATTCGGGTTTAAGGCTATTTCACGGTCGCGCCGGCCGATCCGACCTCCTTGCAGTATTTATACAAATACATTTATGTGTGGTGAGCGTCGATTGCCCTTTAAGAAGCGGTATCTATTGGGAGAGATGAATCTACAAAGTAATTTGGATCTTAATTTTGAAACTCCCTTATTTTTAGCATAACCTAGAAGGCTATCTGATATTATTAGGCACAATTAACGGAACCAAATTTATACTACGGGCTGATATAATGAATTTGATTAAAAAAAAACTAATTTTGATCAACTGGTTTTCGAGGCGATAAAACAGTAATCTAAATTAAATTAAACTTCCCTACGCGAAACAATAAAACATAAGATGTGATTACTGTAAGCATGAACGATATTACATACCCGACGCCCGTGCATTTTTCCATATATTGTCAGTCCGATTATAATATTACCTAAAACTAATTTTGTTCTGGACGAACCCTATACATACAGTGTGTAATTTTGTTGTAGTTTGGCTATGAGTAATTAAGTTTCCTCATCCAAACGAGTTTGGCAACCTAGTTTGGCCATGAGGAAACGCCCTCGTAGTAAAATGAACTCTTCACCTGTCTTAAGCGGTCCCTAGACGATGATGCGTTACGTTTACGTGAATTATCATGCTGCATGATGGACCCTCATGCTTTCTATCAATCACTTAGTACAGTGAAGAGTACGCGCGATTGTCAATCATCTGCCAGCACGTAGTTTGCATGTCATTCGTGTCAATCACTACAATTAAACGGTCATGCATGATTGACAGCACGTAACGCCTGTCATGCCGCATAATCGTGTAGGGACCGCTTTAAATCGTTATGCGAATGCGCGCTTTGTGTATGTAGCTCAACCTTTAAATGTCGCCGGAAATTAAACATGGTCTATCTGAAGCATATAATTGGATAGAGCCGGTCCAGAGCGCATATGGTTTCGCTAAATGTTCCGTTAACTTTGACTCTGCCTGTATAAATATTATTTTCTTTAATATAATTTAGGTGCGAGTCTGTGATTATTATGGTTATGTTATTGTTTAAGGCAAAGGGATTTTTTTACAAAAAATGGTATTTATAATATGTTTAATTACGGGTTGTTTTAATTATTATCTGGGTAAATTTGAGGTGTAATAACGGGATCTTATAAATTTAAGCAATATTTAACTAGGTAAATATACCTAAATGGTTTTAGTAGAAATGACTGATGTGATGAGGATTGCCTTATAAATGTTTGAAAATTATAGCAATCACATCGAAGTACTACTCATAGTGTAGGGATACTAAAACCTTGCAAGGCCAGATCCCTTCGGCCGTCTACAGAACCGGAGTTTCGGAACTGGTTCCGTACGAGGCTTTTAAATTACTTGTATGGAACTGGTTCCCTACGAGGCTTTTTTTTTACCTGTATGGAACTGGTTCCGATCAAGTAATTATTATATTTCATCAGCCGTGTACGGAACTCATGAGTAAAAACACAGCGAGCGGACGCAAAAGCGAAAGGAACTGACATTGACTGTACTATACAAATTAGTAGGACCAATGCCCATACATAATTATGATTTTCTTGTTACAGTTCTACCGGTAGAACCACGAACAAAAAGAATTTCCCGTGGTACTACCAGTAGGACTACGCGGTAGGACCACGGGAAACAAATGGTCGAAGACTAGTGCAACTGTAAGCACTAGTCATTTACCTAAGTCTACACGGAGCGGAAAAAACCGCGGGCAAACTCGCTTAGAAATAAGTTAACAACTTTAAATTCAACAAAACTTTATTTCTGTTAACTTTGGATACCTACTAAGAGTATACAAGGTGGGTCCTGTAACATAGGCAAAGAATGTAACTGTAGGCTTGCTTTAGTTACAGGGCCCACCCTGTATATACACTCTGCCTTCATGACAAACCTTTTTCGGTGAACAAGGTCTCACAGTTATATACAAGTAAATTAAAAGCCATGTACAGAACCAGTTCCATACAGGTAAAAAAAAAGCCTCGTAGGGAACCAGTTCCATACAAGTATTTTAAAAGCCTCGTACGGAACCAGTTCCGAAACTCCGGTTCTGTAGACGGCCGAAGGGGGCCAGATAACAGAGAGTGTGCATATGCACGCGTGAGGCAATGCATGTATGACAATAATCAGCTGAAGTAGAGTTTGTTAATCGCATACTTGGCCAACTTTCGTTCTATCTTTATCTAATTACGCCTCATGACCATAAGGTCATGCGTCGTATCGATGCGTGCGATATGTTATAATTATAACCTATGAATGTGTCGCTATAGTACTTCGCTCGCTGCTTGAATATTGGTTTGGACTCCTCAAAACCTCCAAGGTGAATTCAACTAATATTTTCTTTTACAGCTGTTGAATTCTCGTTAGGTTTTGAGGAGTTAGGACAAACCAATATTATTCAAGACCATGACATGTGTTTCGTAGCGACAGCATACAAGTGTGCATGTGTGTACGTCTTCTCCTACTTGAGCACATTCTCTGTTACTTTGCAGGGTTGTAGTTATAGTAGTGGACAAATTAGTTAATCTCACAAATTAGTTTGTAAAATTTATAATATCTGCTTCCAATTTCTGTAAAAACGAATAGGTTTTTGTTATAGTATTTTTAATCGAATTGTTACCAAGTTAGTAAGTTATTATAATGGGAAGTGGTCATTATGTACCTAAAGGTAGGTAATTATCGTATTTCGTCTAGTTTATTGTAATGTAGTACAATTTAAAATACGATAAAAAATATATATATTTTTTGATTTATAAAGTATTAAGTACGGTCGGCCGCACGTCAGTGGAAACAAAACCAGTATAAACTGGTCTCATGAAGTATTGAAATTCTCTAATAGGCTAGGCTAGCTTCTTTCCATTTTAGTGCGGTCGACTGTACCTAATTTATAACTTTCAAGAAAACTCATAGGTGTACAGTTGAAAAATTAAGTTAATCAGAGGGTTCTTCAACTGTGCCCCTAATAAATTGATTCGTGATAATATTAATTTTATTTTTTAATTGTTCAAGAATTACAAGACAAAATATTGCATTTATTATATAGCTTACAAGCACATACTAGCCAATTCCACAAAATGATGATACAAATGCTCGAATACCTTATATTTTTGTAATAAATGATTTATTGACAAATTTTTGTATTTATATTTCTAATGTCACTGAAGTAGCTAAAGGATTAGTAAATTGATATTGCTGCAACATTACAAGATTAAACTCGTTAAAAATACTGGAAACCATCCTTCGTATGCTATGAGACGGTCTGATAAAAAGGCCGCGATACGTAAGCAAAAGGTTGCAATACTGTTCGGTAAAATCTTTTAAGACCCTAAGTAGGCACTTAGATCATCAGTTCAATTCCTCAACCCTTGGTCCACCGCTTTCTGGTCTGCTGGCACAGCTGGGCCCACCTCCGCCCAGAGCTCCATGCAGCTTCATCATCGCCGGTTGGCAGACCGCCTGGGCTGCCTTCAAGTGCTCCTCAAGTTCTAACTTGGATGCGTCAGGATTGGCTTCCAGCCAACGCAATTGGTTGCTACATTCGGTGATGACTGCATTCTTTTCATTCGCTGTTAGTCTGCTGCTTGAGTTTTCTACTGCCTGTGGGAAGTAGAAAGAAAGGTTGCGGTGCGAAGGTCATCAACTGTTACTGATCGCCATACGCCAATAATTGGTGCTCAATTTCTGCCAATTAGTACCCAAAAATCAGAATTTGTGCCCCAGTAGTTTCGGAGATATAACGGTTTGAAGGTGGCCCGCTGGAGTCACGGACATCGTCTACCCTCCTCGACCGGAACCCTAGTCCCTAGCTGCGAAAGCCAGTATTAGCGAACAGCAAATAAAGCATTGAAAAACAAATCAGACGTAAGTAGTAGAAGTCAAAGTCAAGAGAAATATATAGGTATATCACCGTTTTGCATCCATACACGTAGCCCTCCAACTGGTTTCTAGCTTCCACCTTCTTCCGCACAGACTCATCCTCTGCCTTAAACTTCTCGGCGTCGTTCAACATCTTCTCAATGTCCTTTTTGGAGAGCCGACCCTTGTCGTTGGAGATGGTGATGGTCTCCGAACGTCCCGTGCTCTTGTCTTCGGCGCTCACGTTCAAAATCCCATTGGCATCGATGTCGAATTTTACCTGAGGATATTTTAGTAAGTACAAAGAAAAGACACACGAAATAACATAGGTATGTTTAAAAAAAATTGAAATTCTCTTACTTCTATTTGCGGCACCCCTCTAGGAGCTGGTGGTATTCCGGAGAGGTTGAATGTGCCAAGTAAATTATTGTCTTTTGTCATCGCTCTTTCGCCTTCGTAGACCTGTAAATTCGTTAGATAATATTAAGTAGGTACCTACACATGCGCACATGAAGAAAGTACAATAAATAATTAAGGTACCTGAATCGTAACAGCAGGTTGGTTATCAGAGTACGTTGAGAAGATTTGCTTTTGGAATGTTGGTATTCGTGAATTCCTTTCCACAAGTCTTGTCATGACGCCTCCAGCGGTTTCAATTCCTAGAGACAGAGGAGTGACATCAACCAACAGTACGTCTTGGAGTCTAGTGTCTTTGGAGCCGCTTAATATTGCAGCCTGTACTGCGGCACCATAAGCTATTGCCTCGTCAGGATTGATGGAGAGATTAAGGGTTTTGCCATTGAAAAACTCCTGAAACATTTAGACAGGAAGGCATATAAAACGTGCGTGCATCTATCTATAGAAACAGAACAGATTGTAAGCTGAATGTATTTTCTATTGTTACCTGTAATAATCTTTGAATCTTTGGTATTCGTGTTGAGCCGCCTACCATAACGACGTCATGAATTTCCCTGATGTTTAAATTAGCATCTTTTAACGCCCTTTCAACGGGTCCAAGTGTTTGCCTGAATAAATCCGAGCACATCTCTTCAAAGCGCGCTCTTGTGATCTTAGAATAGAAATCTACACCTTCATGCAATGCATCTACTTCCAAACTGGCTTCAGTGCTTGACGACAATGTCCTTTTAGCCCTCTCACACGCAGTTCGAAGTCTTCTCAAAGCTTTTGGGTTTTCCCTGCAATTTTTCTTGTATTTCCGTTCAAATTCTTGAGCAAAGTGTTCAACCATTCTGTTGTCAAAATCCTCACCCCCTAGATGCGTATCACCGGCTGTAGATCGCACTTCAAACAAGGACCCTTCCGCTATTTGAAGTACTGAAACATCAAACGTTCCGCCTCCGAGGTCATAAATAAGAACATTTTTGTCACCTTTTAGATTTTTGTCTAGACCGTAAGCAAGAGCAGCAGCGGTTGGCTCATTGATAATTCTAAGTACGTTTAATCCAGCTATGGAACCTGCGTCTTTAGTTGCTTGTCGCTGGGAGTCATTGAAATAAGCCGGGACAGTTACTACTGCATCATTGACTTTCCCACCAAGATACGTCTCAGCGGTCTCCTTCATTTTGGTTAGGACCATTGACGAAATTTCTTCAGGAGCAAATTTTTTTACTTGTCCTTTGTATTCTACAACTACTTTGGGTTTGCCACCTTCATTTACGACTTTAAAGGGCCATAGTTTCATATCTTGTTGGACCTTTGTATCGTCGAATTTACGTCCTATCAAACGTTTTGCATCAAATACCGTGTTCTTTGGGTTCATTGCCACCTGAAAACATAAAAAGTCGAAAGTGGTCGAAGATAAATGAAATGGGATCCGATTTGCCTCGTATGTTCTTAAAAAGGGGCATTCAACCATTAACACACAATGTAGTTTACAATGTTCATTTCATGCGTCACCAGTTTACCTAAATTCCTTTTTGAACAGTTGTTTGAAAAGCTTTTGTGCGCTGATGTAATATGAAGGGGTTGTCATGTTACCCTGGTCAATGTTTGTGATCTCGTCGAGAACATTGCAACTGTACCAAATTCAAATTCAAAAGTATTTTATTGCATGTAAGTACACTGGGTACATTTATACAACGTCAATTTTTTATCTACCACCGCCTCCAAGGTGTTATATAGAGCTGGGATGAAGAAGCGGCGCAACAAACTTCCGCAACACATCTTTTAAAATTAAGTTTGTACATAACATTATTTTGTAAAGATTGTGCGAGGCTGAAGTAACATTAACACCAGGGAAGTAAAATTACCTACCTACTTACCTGATTTTTAGCAGGTTCTCCAATGAGCCTCTCGGTGTCGTTGAAGGCGACGTACGACGGCGTGGTTCTGTTGCCCTGGTCATTGGCGATGATCTCCACCTTGCCGTGCTGGAACACGGCCACGCATGAGTAGGTCGTACCTAGGTCTATACCCACAGCCGGGACCGCCATCGCTCATCAAATGCTGGAAGAAAAAAAGCGTGCACCATGCTAATTCTTAATTACTGAATGACCATCCATAGGTAGGTCATTTACTACCTGTTGCCGCGTAAAATTCGTTTTATTAGTGGTCTATGTCACTTGAGAAACCTTCCTTCCATTCGGATTGAACTATTTTCTGAATGACGAAGATCTATCTTGCCGGGATTCTATTCATGTAAAGGTACTATTATTGGCCATCGATAACCTCTCACATAGGGTTCCATTTGTCACAAAAGAAGCAATTATTAGATGGCATTGTCAATTATTAGTAAAGGGATCGGTCACATAGTACTTTTAGGTATCTACCCGTATAGTATGTAGGTAGGTATGTCACTCTCCTGCACAAATAAGATTGCCTCCAATCTCGCCGGGGCGTGATTTGTAATGGGCCCTTTACGAGCATTAAGGCAATTTGGAACGTGCGATGTCGCGGCCTAATTAATTAATTACTTATACGGAAAAAGGTCTCTTAAGTTGAAATATTACATTAGCTCGCACATAAATTTGCCCTTGTTGTTACCCGAATGAGTAAGAGTGTTATATTTTAGACGCTAGTAATTTTTTTTAGGTAGAGGCCACCATGGCAACTCATTAAAAACAATATTAGGTATGTAAGTATCTACCTACTTATAAAGTTCTTTCCGCAAAAAACAAGATTAGTTTTTTAAAATCCTACTTCAATATGATTTATGTGACTATTGTTTGAAAACTATTCTACTAAATCACATGAAAGCATGCAACGAAGCACTTTTTAGTGTTTCTATTAGCTCTTATTGTTTTTAAATATTTTATGTTTATTTTTTTCCGGGGATTCTTTTTTCGCGGAACTAATGTATTTTTTGAATGAAAATTGCCCTCTACCTAAAAAATTTTTGGACCACAGTACTTACCTAGTTAGGTACCTAATTTTAGCATTGGTCTTCGTTATTTGCTATTGTCTTATATATGTCGGAGCTTCAAGTACACAAGCGCCATCTATCGGCAAAGTTTGAAACATCGTCGTGGGGTCGTTACGGGAGTTGTCGCTAACAGCCGCTGGGGCGCTGCTGGCAGGAAAGCTTTATAAAGCGATGGCCGAATGGCCGACGGGTCAGTTTGAGTTGAGCCGTCGGATGGAGCGCCACGCCGTAACGAATTCGCTGCGTTTACCAATTCGACTATTATTTCGGATTCACATCATGTCGGACCACTCTGATTGCAAGCCCCCGGACCAGGCGTCGTCATCAGAAGCGGGATCTGAACTTGGCGTCCCACAAAGACCGAGGTCGACACTAACGAGATTCGCGGTATCTGCCGAGCTACAACGGTCCGGTGAGCTGTATTGTTTCGATTATGATTCAGGGGTCTATTTGAGATCGTTGAGGTTACGAAAGGCGACCTTTACGTTTTCAAAATTTTGACAGGTAACTGTACCTACTTACAACCATGATCGTTTTAGAAAAATGCCTCAAGGTCAAGCGCGTGTAAAACCTAAATGTGTAAGCTTTAATGAAGAATCTCGTGTGGTATACGGACTCCAGGTAGGTGGTCCATGAGTAGTGTGGTATACGGACACCAGGTAGGTGGTCCATGAGTAGTGTGGTATACGGACACCAGGTGGGTGGTCCATGAACAGTTTGGTATACGGACACCAGGTAGGTGGTCCATGAACAGTGTAGTATACGGACGCCGGTTGGAGGTTACCATAGTGTTTGGAGGAGCTGTGAATTTGGGCTCTGCGTTTATCTTTGTGTGTAGCAAATCTAAATTGCAATGGTTGAGCTTCAATAACTTTCGATTAGGTACCTACTGTTCGACTGACGATATGATTGAGTTAGCTTATTTAGAGAGAGGGAGTAATTTTGTAATTAGCGAGTTTTTAGTTAGAGTTGTAATAAAAACTGTACGCTTTCAAGTAAAGCCTGAACCGACCTGACCTTGGTCAGGTTGGCCGAACGAACAAGTACTGTCTCGGATCTTTTGTTCTAAGCGACTCACACGGGGACGTGTGAGATGTCAAGATGGCCGTGTCGGAGCTTCAAGTACACAAGCGCCATCTATCGGCAAAGTTTGAAACATCGTCGTGGGGTCGTTACGGGAGTTGTCGCTAACAGCCGCTGGGGCGCTGCTGGCAGGAAAGCTTTATAAAGCGATGGCCGAATGGCCGACGGGTCAGTTTGAGTTGAGCCGTCGGATGGAGCGCCACGCCGTAACGAATTCGCTGCGTTTACCAATTCGACTATTATTTCGGATTCACATCATGTCGGACCACTCTGATTGCAAGCCCCCGGACCAGGCGTCGTCATATATTTATCCATAAGGTCTACTCTAAGACTTGACGCAAATATTTTCATTAGACTAACTTGGTTATTTTTTTTCGCTTTTGGCCAAAGTTTCTATAGCTATTTTTACACTTAAATACTTTCGCAATACTTAGGTAGGTATAAGGTATACAATATTTTATCAATGTCAAACTTATACTCACTGAAACATGACAGGACAGAAAATACTGATCGATCACTTAAAACCTTTCGAAGGAAATTTAGAGATCAACACAGCTGAGACTGGGAAAAAAATATTTTAAATGAGTAAGTACTTCTTTTAATTGCATATTAAACCCATGTAGGCTTTGGCTGCAGCTTTCGAAAAAATAGCCATTTACGAAACAGTCGAGACCCATGAAGAATACAAATACTTTAAATTCTTACCTTGATGCGATTGTAGCGTTTCACTCTATATTACGGGAACGCACCTGTCTACTAACGTATATTTTGTTACCACACAATGGTCAATAGGTAGGAAGTCAGTGTATAAACCCCATGGTATGGTAGGTATACATGTATATAGTAAATACAAAGCTGTTTATTGCAGGCACATAGTCAGGGGTCTGTACCTTAGTAACTATTATTTTCTCTGCTACCTACTATCCACCCTATCTGCTACCCACCCATAATGGAAAAGCTTACGGTATGCGACTTCTTAAGTCTCGGGTCACGCTAGCTCTCCGAATCGGCGATTGCTCGACCCTTTGAAATGAATTTGTGTAAAATATGATGATGCAGCTAGGTAGCAAGAAGTTATGAGGCTGTACCTGTCTTTGCGAAATGAAGTTATCCGTGCAACCGTTTGCGCGACATTATTAAAATTAATTGTAAATTCAAAAACTAATTTGTTCTACCTATCCCTTGTCTTTGTTGTATTGTTGTTATATTATTAGTTCGGGCAGAGCTGGTGTTGTTATGGTATAGTATCTTCCTCTCTGAGTACGAAAGTCTGTTATTAAGTGGCCCCCCACTGCGAAAACCCCTGGCTACAAACCTGGCTAACTTGTAAGTGAATTGATCCGTGGTTCCCAATATAAGTACTTCCTAACATTTGTTGTTCCACTCTACTGGCTACTAAACTTTGGGTTCCGTGGAACCTTACTAACGACATTATGGTGTGTACATTTATAGTTATTGTACCTATAGTAATATTTAAACTTTATTCTTCCGACTCAGCCTATCAATATTTTTAGGAATGTAAAGTTACCACCGCTAAATCAAAACTACTCGTTTAAAAATCCCTTCATCATCATAATAGGTACCAACCTGAAATCCTCCAGACTAACTCTGTAGTTAATTCCTCACATTTTGCTGGAACAAGTTTTAAACTCATTAAATTTATTACGAATTCATTTTTACGATAATTTTTCCAGTGAATATTGTCTGACAGTTGGGTGTCAGCTTAACTTTATGCTTACTTCGAAATTAAAAGAGATTAACGTTTAACAGCCAGACGCTTTTTGATGGATTAACTGAATTTTTAACTAAATTAGGTTTACCCTTACTTTAATACCTACTAAATATGTACCTACCTACCTACCTAATATACGTAAGGGACTATTGAAAACACTTTGTGGTTTATTCAACGTTTGTGCATTGACTCCAATAGTCCCTTAGCTAGACGGACATATATTATCAATAATTCACCGAAGGTGAAGGTCGCGGGACCCGGCTGAATGAGGTTAGCGCAGGACCGGTCGTCGTGGAGATCCTTGGGGGAGGCCTTTGTCCAGCAGTGGACGTCTACAGGCTGATATGATGATGATGATGATGATGAATTCACCGAAATAAAAATAATCAGGTTAGTTTTGACAAAAGTTTTAGTTCTACAAAAAGACTTACTTAATTGAAAAAGATGTCCACGCATTAGGGGGTAAGTAATTAAACGTGAACATAGATATGATTTTATTATAATATTATCATGGAATAACACAAAACACATTAACAACAAACTTACAAATTAATACAATAATTTAACGTTTCCCCTTCTTTTTCTTCTTATTGTAATCTGCTGGATGAAATCCTCTGGCTTGCAGCAACTCCTGGACATTATGGCATGCGTAGTACACGTTGTCCATGGCTGCGTCAGTCAGCATGTCCACATTGCACCTCCCTTTGGACTTGCCCTTCTTGCCGCGCCCCCCACCGCCCTTCTTGGATTTCTTTTTGTCTGCTCCTTCCTCCTTTTCTTTCTTGTCTTTCTTTTCTTTTTTCTTGCCTTTACCCTTTCCTGCCATTTCGATCGGGGACGCAACTGTTGATATCTTTGACAAATACAGTACAAGTTGATATGGTTCTTGGTGTTGCTATGGTATTGTTCTGTAGCCTAGGTGATTGTTGCAGGGCGGAAGGTATTGATTAAACGAACAGCTCTGAGTGGCTCCAACGGTCCACCACGTCGAGTTACTCATAGGTTAGATAGAACACATTACATCGATAGCTTATTATATCGATCGTTTATCCAATCGTGTTATTCCACAGAAATAATAAAACGCCAGCTGTTTCCGTGTTCTGTTTTCTTCCTGGCATATTCGCAACCACGTTTCGTAACCAGTTGCCGTAGAAGAAAATTTTTTCATTAACTGATTACGGGTATATTCTCCAGCGTGGGTGTAACCCAAAGGTCCTGGCCTGGATTGAACCCTGAGACATAACGTCAGGCTAGTGTACTCCAACTAGACATCTACCAACACATTACAGGCAGAAGTGGTTTGTGCAAGCACTGAAGCCACAGCAAATTATTTGGTAGTCGGTGAAAGTAAATAAGAACTCATTCAATTAACAACAACGATTTTTATTTACATAATTGGTTATGTCGTTCTAGAAAGGAATCTAGAACACAAAAGAGACTAAAATAACCAATTGATTGATTCATAGAATATTGGATTTGCAGGAAATTACGGAAAGTCGATAATATTATTTACATCTTAGAAAGATAGTACAAACTTGCCTACTTTTATATAAATGTTCGCATTTTACCGACTAATATATTGTCTATCTTTTAGATTCCCTGTAAGCAGACGAAGGGAAAAGTTTGGCCAGAGAATCTAAAAAATTTGTTCCTCATGTATTGTATTTTTAAAAGGAAAAATACAGTTCTTCGTTGATTTATACTAATGATGTTCATGTAATATTGTAGAGCGGCTCTCTTAAAACGTGCTCCACCTCAGCGCGATGCAGCATCCCAGCACCCACCGCAGGCGCTGCAGACTCAGCTCGGCCAGAGTATACCAGCTGGAAAATATGATACGATTTGTAAATGTCATTATAGGCTTATTGCTTTAAAATCCTCTTAATAATATTATAAAGGCGAAACTTTGTAAGATGTGAGGATGTTTGTTACTCTTTTACGCAAAAACTACCGAACAGATTTTCATGAAACTTGGTAGGTACAGTGATAGCTTATATCCTGGAATAACATATAGGCTACTTTTTAACGCGGACAAAGTCGCGCGGCGTCCGCTAATACCCCCTAAGTAACAAAACGCCTACATAGAGGGCGCTGTTTTACAATGTACAAGGGAAAAACTTTTCTACGCGGGCGGAGCCGCAGGAAAAGCTAGTTATTAATAAAATTATCCGACAGAAAATCATAAATGTGTGATTTATTTTGGTTTTTATTACCATCCTTCCAAGAAGGTTTTCAAATCGTGGTTTTACAAAAGTCCATGCGCCCATGTTTCTGTGCTCCTCTTGACTCCATATCCATTCTGGGAATGATTATCAAAATTGAGATTAGTTATTTTAATAAGTTTCTTTTCTAGAAAATGTTTTTTAAAAATTTAAGAGCTGTTCAGATCTTCTAATATTAAAATTAAACATTTAAAATGCAAAGTGGCAGGTTTTACTTTAAAAAGTTTGCAAAGTTTTCCGTGGAAATTTTGGATGAAAAGTAAAAATTTGATATAACATTAATATTAATAAAAAGCAAAGTTTGATAAGTTTAATAATAAAAAGAAAAGAAAAATCCACTTTTAACTAACAACTTGTCATAATTGAAGAACTTACTTCTAGCGTTTGAGAACTTGTCTAATTCCTTTTGTAGAGCTTGCAGAGGGAATGGACTGAGTGACTCTACCCTGATAATAGCCACGTCTTCTATTTTGGCTTTCACTCTCTCCTTATTCAGTTCGTAATAGTGTTTCCCGCTGACTAGTATTACCTTTCTAACTTTCAACGGGTCTGCTAAATTGTCACCTGGAAAAGTTGGAATATAAGAGTTTATGTATAATTATGTAATACGACGTGAATACGACCTCAAAAGCTAGCTGGAAGCAGGTAGACGCACGTTGAGAAACATAGCCTGTGATGATGGTGATGGAAACCCTTTGGTCGCCATTGAAACTGATCTTTCATTACTGGTTAAGAAGGAGGAGTAAGGTACCTACGTAATTGATAGCTTATCAAGTCACCCACAAAAAGTGAAACCAATTTATGTCGGAACTTGTTCGGGAATGAATAGAATTTGGTGATCTCAGTCTATTTACTTTTAAGGTGGATTTAGACAGAATGAAATCATTTTTATAGATCTTGTTTAAATATAAGTCAGTTTTCAGCAGTGCCATCAAATCAACAGCCTATTAACATGCCCCACTGCTGGAGCTCGGGCCTACCCTCTCAACGAAGGCGTTCGGGATATAGTCCACCACGCTACAGTGCGGGTTCGTGGACTTCACATGCGCCTAAGAATTTCTTCTTCGGCGTATGCAGGTTTCCTCACGATGTTTTCCTTCACCGTTTGAGCAGTCAGTAAATGTACTTAAGTTTCGAGAAAAAAACCCATTGGTACATGGCCCAGCCGGGGATCGAACTTTGGATCTTTCGATATGATAGGCCGCGTCTTATCCCCGACGCCACTGACGCTCCCCGACGCCACTGGAGCAGTGCCATAAAGACATAGAATAAGAAAATCATTTACCAATAACAGGCTTGAAATGTGTTCCCGGTGCAAAATCAGATATAGGAGATGCGGCTTCAGCTAGTCGTATTAACACTTTCGGAGCTACTATTACTAGAGGTTTCCTGTAGTTTCTCACTACCTGGAAATGTAAAATAGAGGAGCAGTTTCTTATTGAATTCTCAGTTCCAATCAGGGTATGGTTTCTTCTTCGGAGAGACATTTTTTACAGTCACCGGACGTCAGTGGAAACACTTTGACATTGAAGATAAGATTTATGCAGGCCTGGTGGTCTGTACTAGTTTAGGAAGTTCTAGGCTAGAACGAATTGTAACAACTTCATAAAATATGTCATTAACAAATGAACAATTAAATAGTATACGATCTCACTGTATGGTGCAACGCAAGTCGTTTAGACCTAAGTTTATTGGGCACCTTTTTAAGTAAAAAGATCGCTCGACGGTCAACCTTACCTGTCTCCTCAACAAATGGAAGTACTGCGCAGGAGTGGTGGGGTTGACCACGTGCATGCACACTGCCTCGGAGTCAGGAGTCGTCTCCGAGCTATCGGTCAGTTGCAAGAACCTCTCCATCCTGCTGGAAGAATGCTCTGGTCCAGCGCCGTCGTATCCGTGAGGTAGGAGCATTACTAGCCCGTTACTTCGAGCCCATTTGGCTAGGGAGAAGTTTACGTGAAATAAGTTACAGAGGACAGCTAGAACTAAGTTGCATTTTTTTTTGTGAATACCTATATGTATTAGTAAGCTAAAGAAGGTTACATCTGTTACAGAAGCTACTTTGGGGCAGACAGTTTATTAGAGTTGAGACCGCGTTCCATTATGCCAGGGATGTCATCTATAAGTTATCATCGTCTAGGCGCAGAATCTTCTTACTTCGTCGATATTTATGTTTTTAATACAGTTTTTGCCTTACCCTCTCCTGAAGCGATGTAGGTATCTACGATGATTTGTGCCCCGTTGTAAAAGTCTCCGAACTGGGCCTCCCATAAGCACAGGTTGTCAGGGTTGTCATACGCCATTCCGTATTCGAAACCTAGCACCGCTTCTTCAGACAGGATTGAATTTGCTACCTGTGAAATTACAGATGCACAACCAATTTATAGACAGAGTAAAAATAGATAGAGGGAGTTAAATTTTTGGTAGGTACCTTTAATGATGGGATGAGGGAATAACAAACGACTGCAAGAAATTTGAGGGTCCGTATCAATCCACAATGACACAGGTATGATCAAATACGTACGTTCATGGATCTTTAGTTTGATTTTAACCGTACCTCTAAGAATCCTTTCTGGTGCTCGTCAATATGATTTAAGGGTATGTGGATGCCCTCGGTCTCCTGGTCCACCAGCATCACGTGGCGATGGGAGAACGTCCCCCGACCAACGTCCTCGCCGCTCAGTCTGACATGGCGTCCTTCCATCAACAATGATCCTGGTAATTTTTTGTTACAAGTGAGAACATGAAAGTGCACAAGGAGTTCCAAGGGATAGATGTATCTTAATTGATTTGGTTTCAGTGAATCCTGGCATGGGTCAGAGATATTGTAACGATGTTTGCTCTTTTGCCTATTATAGTTAGCGTGATTTATTTTTCGCCTAATTTAAACAAAATTAGGATAAGTGATTTTGTGACTATGTGATGGCTGATAAATTATATCAAATGCTTTTCACTGGCTAAGTGTCGTTCCTATAGATTCTAAATTAAGTGTGTAAACAACCATTTAAACATAAGTTTGGATTTTTGTAGGTAACCCGAATATGATTGTTATGTACGAGTACCTACCTAAACAATGAATGGAATGGAGCTGTTTGCTTTGTCGTTGTCCTATAAATTTACTACCCGTCTCTTGTTCCTTTCGTTCCGGAAATATGACCAGCCGGCAATTACAGTACGGATATTTTACAACGAGTTTTCCGGCAAATTTCTACCGGATGAAATCATACAACCGATGATTTATGAAGGTCATTTCGTATTTTTTGAATTAATAAAAGATCAAAGGGAAGGTTCAGTTTGGGTTAATACCATAAAAAAATAATTAATATTAGATAAGCTTCAACTTAACCTAACGTAAGCAACAAAATTACAGATCGTTCCTCGTGCTCCGAATAACACCAGTTTTCGTGGCGGTCTGGTCCACCAGTGCAGCGATCAGTCGTTGGGTTTACCATAAATACTTACTGTAATGTTATAAAAAGGGAGAAAAGCATAAATTTGCCGTAATATAAGTAGGTGACGTTACCAAATGCTAATGCTTCGGCGGTCGCCCAATCCAACTCTCTCTCTTCTGAGAATTTGGCTAGACGATTTCTGACGTGAGTTTTTGCTAGATGCGGATGAATTTTCTGGAAAGAATGAAGTTTAATTAGTAGTGGTTTTTTTTCTGCTGGAGCTTTAGCAAGGATGCCTCAAAATGTGAGTGTGTAAAATTAGGTATATACCCACTAATGTTGTTAATGTAATGTAAAGTACCAGTGGTCTGGTCCTAATGACATTTTAGTAATATTAGTATTAAGTACTAATCATATAGAAAACCAACAGTGAAGAAACCTGCATAGGTACCTTGTGAAAGAAAGAAATTCAAGTGAGTTTACAAATCGCACTGGTAAATATAGCCAATCCAATCTTGCCCTTTCTGCCCCATTTTGGGGCAGATAGGTTCTCGAGTGGCGACCACGTATCGGAAGACGCAGCGTAGGCAGGCCTCCCACAAGGTGGACCGACGATCTGGTGAAGGTCGCGGGACCCGGCTAGATGAGGTTAGCGCAGGACCGGTCGTCGTGGAGATGCCTGAGGGAAGGCCTTTGTCCAGCAGTGGACGTCTGCAGGTTGATATGATGATGATGAAGCCAATCTTAATACCAAACCAATGTCGGTATCTTAATTCATTTTAGGAAGATCTTAACTCCAAACATTCGTATGTACTTACAAATTCGGTAGGGGTAGCAACGGATGCGTTGCCGACAAGTGTCAGCAAGCCCGTGTCCACACCAGTGTCCCAGGTCTCCACTGCTTTCGGTGCCTGTGATACATTCGACCACTGGTCTTGGTAGTAGGAAATCTGAAAAGCAGTAGACAAGAAACTTAATCAATTGGTAAAGCTACAATCAGAATGCCTCAGCTCAAAGCTCTTGATGGAAAATTTATGGAAGCCTTCAGCCCTTTAGTATCTAAGGTACGTTGGTTTTAAGCGCAGGGCTACAACTTGCAGGTGACTCGACAACACCACAGAATAATTATAATACTATAGCACAGAAGGTCAACATTAGGCAACAGAAGAGAAATTTCAGGAACAAAATCGATTCGCTTTCAATGGCTGTTTGGCGATCTAGCGAGACCATAGATGTATTTTTCAACCTATGAAAAAAAGAGGAGGAGGTCGACCCGTATATATTTTTATTTACAAGGCATTAAGTCCTGCGTTGAATATAGAGATCACTTTCATCTAAAATGAATTTACAAATTCACTTGGTTAGGCAGAAATGCGTTTGATGAGTCCTATTGTTATTAATATTATCTTTATCGGCTGTTATTGTCTTTACAAATATACAATGCAGTTTCTTCCAAGGAAAATTATATATAAAAGTAAGTATAATAATGAGGGTATAAGTCAAGAATCGAGATTCAACTCGAGACGGGTGCTTTGTTTGCTTCTAAATTCTACCTCATTTAATAAATCAATGAAAAGGAAGGTAAATAATCTCTAATTGAAATCATTCCCTTTTCTATAGCCAATGTTTATATTTCGTAACCCTTTAAGGTTTGATATTTATCTGAATTGGAGATCTTTCAAACCTCGGGAACAACAGACGCAGATATTAAACAAAATCATCTTTTTGGTCAGTGGTTTGGGCATATGCTCCGAACGTCAGAGGTCGTCAAAACTTTGTGACGATTTTCAGTCAGGTTGGTCTTACTTTTAGTGTTTACTTGTGGAATACCTACTCGTACAGTCGACCGCATGTCAGTGGAAACACTTTAAACTTGAGCTGGCCTAGCCTATCAGGGAGTTTCAATACTATAAGAGAACAGTTTACACTTATTTCGTTTCCACTGACGTGTGGTCGACCGTACCATTTTAGCGCTCACCAGTGTAGCTACCAGAGAGTAAGGATTCGAACGGGCACGTACTCAGATCAAGAACGAAGGCACGTACCTATTTGAGTCGCTAAAAAGATCGCGCTCTCATCAGGCCCACCAAAAATGTTGTAGGTCCATCTCCATGGTCTTACCTCTGGCTGAAAAGAGTTAACAGCTTCGTACTGCGACTGCAAATACTGTGTGTATTCAGCAGAAATGTTTCTAACTTCTTCTTCTGTTAGTACTCCTTCTGATACCAGTCTCTCGGCGTAGACGTCCGGAATAGACCTAAAAACAAAGGCAAATATCTGCTGGATTTTGGCTTTTCCTTGTTATGAAGTACCTTAATGCTCATAATATCCGCACTGGGCAGACGTGCTGGCTGTTCTGGCCGCCGCAGAAGTCAAAAATCGTTGTTCAAAATATCGAAATAAAATACAAGTTGTCAATCATCAATCATCATGCTAATCAAGGTGTCAATACAAAGTGTCGTTCTGTGAATTCAACGGTATAAAAAAATTCAACTATGAAAACCATATTACATACATATTATTTCCATGGTGAAAACATAGACCTAAAAATTTTTACATCCTAAATCTATATATGTACCTACAAAATTTTGACACCAAGGAAACTTTGAGATCCCACACTACGCTTCCCAGTCATTGTCTCCACTCGAGAACTCGATCGGTTCTCCGACAGATGTCACCAGCACCGAATTTTTGAGCTGTGGCTTTGGTTTTCTGGCGGATCACCTCGTTTCTGATCCTGTCTCTCAGAGAAACTCAGCATGGCTCTTTTTATGCTCGATCACTTACTTCCTGCTATGTATCAGCTTGTAGAGCAGCGGGTTTGTGAAGGTGGGGTCGTCGAGCTCGTTGTGCCCCCAGCGCCGGAAGCAGTTGTAATCTACGAACACGTCCTTCCGGAACCGGCGTTGGTATTCGAAGGCGATGTTCGTTGCCTTCGCTACTAGCTGGAGATAACAAATCATCTTCCTAATAAGAGAATATTTAGAAGAAATAAAAATTTCTAATTCAAATCTGTACAACTAAGACTAGTTATGAAATGGAACGCTTTCATTGTTTGTTTGAAAGGGAACATTGTTTTGTACAGTTCATTTTTCGATTAATCGATTTTTGAAATTTGAAATATTACCTATTTACAATTATCTATAACATCCTAAGAGTAACATTTAATTTTTAGTAACAATCTAATAAAATAAAAATTTATATCACTACTAATCATAAATATATAATCACCCACACACACACACACAAACACACACACGCTCGCACTCAGTGCACTCATTTTCCAGTGGGGGCCTGGTGATCTGTAGAACAGGACTTGTCCTAATACAGGCAGCAGTCTCACACAAAGACCGGTCTCCGGTTAATTTCATTTCCGGTATTTATCAAACTGCATGCTAATATTGTTAATCTTTGTGTGAGAAAAATAAATAAAATTTGAAATTTGAAATAGATTCCAAAGACATACAAATATGCAAATGGGTAGGTACTATCAAGTGAGATCATTATAGCTAGGCACATAATAGATGTACCGAATTTATAAACATGCGCAGAGTCTTTGGGTCCTGCGCCATGGGTAAGTAAGTAAGTAATTAGCAAAATTGTTAACAAGTCCCCCGCGGAATATAATTAACACTCCCTAAATTACTTGTGGGCGTTCTCTTAGTGCCTGTTAATTAATATCCTTTAATACTTGTCCTTTCGCTTCAAATGGCACGTAAAAACAATTAATTGTGGTCATACCAACATGCGCTTAGATAAGTGACTGATATTCCGGCACCTTTCATCCTTTTCATGGAATACGTAGTTAAATATTCTTGTTTAACAAACACCACAAGGACATTACACGGAGTGCTACAAGTGATCACCCCAAGGAGTCTCAGAGCTGCGCATACCCACGGTAACACCCCTTCCTAATGGTCATAGCACACATAACCACCCGTAAAGGGAACGTAAACGTATCAACTCTAGTGGTTCAATAATCTTTGTATGAAACTCCCAAATCGCCTCGCCGCGGGGCAAGCTCACGAACCGCGGACGGTGCGCGGTCGACTTGCCGTCCCCGCGCTTACGTCTGACGTAGTCTAGCTTACGACTCTCCGTACCCTAGCTTACGTACAGCTTACGTTTCTTCGTCCACGCCCCGCACCCCGCCTAGCTACGGACTCGGAACTGTAACGCGCTTACGTTAGGTGGACGCCTGGTTGACGGCGGCGGCGAGGCGATACGGTGCCGATCCCTTTCCGGGTTGATGTGTGTGCTACGAACATTATACTATTCGCAGCGCTCAACACTGACAGCCTCTCCCGTCAGCTCGAAGCCACGGCCAGTAACCTGGTCGAAACTTTGGACAAATGTAAATAAAAATACCTATTTGCGTGTAAGACCGCGTCTCTAAATATCCAGCCAGTTACTTACACCGAACTTAGTTACAAACGCGGCCGGAGCCGAATGCGCAGTATTTACTTACCTCCGGATAGTCGCCGTTGACATGGATCACAGGCGCTGCTATTGATTTCGCTAAGTCTGTCACGTATCGGCAGGATCGGCCGCGCTGCGCAGGCAGTGTGAACCCTACCTAAATTCAGAATAATGACATAAGATTGGACTATGCTTGCTTTAGGATTCCGTACCTCAAAAGGAAAAATAACAGAACTCTATAGGATCACTTTTGTCCGTCCGTCTGTGAAGAACCCTTTGCTCAGGAAGAGGTTGAGGTATCAAGTTGAAATTAGTAGCAAATACCAAGGTCTAGGGTCCTTTAGAGGTGTAAAAAATTCAAGCTTCTAAGTCAACGCAATCACAAGATACGGCCATTTTGTAGTGGAAAAATTGTTAGGTTGTCCACCTGGCTTCTCTGTTCTAGAACGCCTCGGCCACGGTACGGTCATTGGATCCTACGAGCTTATAACTTACTTGGTTATTGACTACGACGTGCAGCGAACCACCAACATCAAAATGTGGAGCCTGTGACAGCATGAGGGTCTCCTGGTTGACACCTTGACCAGTAAATGCTGCGTCCCCGTGAATCTACAACAAAATGTGCTCTTATATCATTTTTCCTTTACTACTGTCTTATCCTAAAAAAAAGGAGAGTGAAGGAAGTATTGTATTTGCGCAAAAAAGGCCAGTGTTACCAGCGAGCGGCTTCAGGGCGGAATACAGCGGATTCCACCGCAGGTCGTCGGCTTTGGATGTGCACAGAGCCTTAGTATTTATAGTGTAATCGACTGAGGAAGGAGGGATGTTTGCGAGGGACTGTGACCTACTTATGTACATTTCCTTGCAGGAAATAGTTCAAATGCAGCTGCAGCACACTTTATGGGTAATTGAGTCGAGAGGACTGGTAATTCTGTGACTTTAAACATGCAATACTTTTATTTTTATTCAGTTCGTCTGGAGGGAAAAAGCCTTGAATACGTAATTTAATTATGTTTTGTAAAGAATGCACTGACGATCTTTTGCAACTGTTTGAGCAACTGCTCGGGTGGAGAGTAGTTAGGGTGCTTGTGTTTACTGCTTCTCGCTGGGCAGATGCGTTGACCATTCCAGTAATATACCATGGACTGATTTCACTTCTACCCATGACCAGGCATGTTTGAATACTTTGTCACCGTCATTGTTCAGTCGCCATGCATTGTGGGCATCCTTAAATGATTTGAAACTGCAAATGTGACTCCGGAACCCACTTAAACATGGTTTGAATTGACAAAATGTGAATCGTAAACCCACCCATAGGTTTACCTATGGTTTGAAATATCAAATTGACTCTGAAACCTATACTTGCATGGTTTGAAATGGCAAACCTGACCCGGGAAACTCATACCTATTTTTTTTAACTTTCGACAGTGGCTTGGTCGTTAAACTCAAGCACCATCAGTTCGTGGGTTCAATTCCATTCCAACTAGGGACAACTTGGCCTTCCTAGTCTCATTTCCATAGTTTACCTGAACATTCAATATTTTGTCTCCCATCCTTGAAGATCCATCCGTACAATATTCACCTTCCAGCAACTGCAGCTGCTTCGATCTGGCTTTTCCCATTGATACTGGATTGGCGGCCTGAACACAATGTTTAAAATATTTTCTTTGCAAATCAAAATATAAATAAATGTTTTATATAAAAAAAGTCATGTTTGTTTTCTCCGCCCACATTCTTATCAACCCCATCATTAATATCAACAATAAGTTTTGCGTTCCTCTTTCATTTACCCATGTATAAAACACAGAAAAAGAATAGTATTTTCAAAACCGATAAGCACTACAAAAACGAGCGAAACATAAATTGAGTTAGTCCAGTTTAGAAGTGCCCATTAATAATTAAATTTGTTTGCAGAAGCTCTTTGTATAAACCGGCTTAAAACTTAATTTACCCACCTGTGTAAAATAGGTACATACCTAAATCTTTTTGTGTGAGATTACCTAACTACTTTTGTTAGAAAATTACCTCTAAATGTGATGGGTTATTCAGCATAGAGAAGCGGACAGTCTTGCTATTTACGGTAATGTCTGCCGAAACACCTAAAATCATAATTTTATTGACTAATTTACACAAGAATTTGAGAATTACTACTAACGTTAGATAATATGATTTTATTTCGATTAATACCAATAGGTACATCTGAGCAGATCTTCAAAGTAACATTGACAACTTTCACTAAAGGAAAATACGCGTGAGTCTCAAAAATAGTAAAATTGTGGTCTCATCATGGTCACCTTTTAGGGAATGTCAAAGAATTAAAATTTTAAGACAACTACGAATTTATTTCCTAATACATGTCCGAACTTACTGAGATGAGTGGAAATGTCACAAGAGGCGTTGGCATCGTCGGGGAACTCTGGTTTTCCACCGAACTTGCGGAAGATCTTCACCGGCGGGCATTGCAGGAGACCGCTCAGAGCGTTCAGCTTGCCTCTGTGCGCCATCGCCATAACCACCTGCTGGACTCCTTCTGCAAAAATCGATGGAAGTTTCTAAGCCAGAAATGCTAAACGATAATAAATTGATAAGTATTCGAAGTAATCACTCGCAGAACCGACGGTCGTTGGGGCAAAAACGTTCTGGAGTAGCATACGGCCTCCCTCCCACATTAAGTGGATCGAAGATCTGGTCAAAGTCGCGAGAACAGTATGCGAACAGCACAGGACCGGCGGCGATTATTGGTAGCAATTTGTCCAGCAGTGGACGTCTTCCGGCTGATATGATGACGAAGATGATTCGAGGTAAACTATGAAAACATGGCAATATCAAGGGAAAAGTGAAAAACTGTTTAGTCGTCAGTTTTAGTGTTTTTTATCGCTCGGTTTATTATTTTCCATAAGAGTGTTCGCTGCAGTAAGAGTTGGCTGCAGTCCAAGAAGTCAATTCAATTTAATGCATAAATTATTTAATTTAGTGTTTTATATACTGTACATAATCTACGGTAAGTACCTAGATTTACGTACAGTTCGTCTATAAGATTCAATATCATTTTGACTTGCAGTGTAGTCCTCGGTATAGCCAATAAATCTTTCTTGCAGAGAAATGTGATATGACTAGCGACTAACTCGAACTAACAGTGTAACAAAACGGAACAGACGAATTTTTTCCATTTTTTACAAACTGTTTAAGTTACATTTATAATTTAAATTGACTTTAATTTTTTAAAAGTTTTCAGTTTCTGTATCATTTTAAAGTTTGTAATGTCTTTTAAATTAACGAAATTACGGCTGGACAGATCGTTTCCACCGAGTGTAAAACTGTATGGGATATTAAAAGGTCTCACCCATGTCTCACCTGAAGTTGTGAGTCTGACCAGAGTGGATAAAAATGTGAGCAGAGACTCGGCTCCCTCCCCGCAGTACCGCTTCACCGTGGGGTACTTTGTGGACACGAACTTGTCCCACGTTTGGGAGTGCAACATCTCCCTGGCTATTTCCACGCGACGGTCCTTCTCTATGGGGTCGGAGCCACCTTCTATGCGTTGCGCGAACCATTCGCGTTCTGCTTCTGTCTAGGAAAATACAGGGGCAAACTTTTATATTTTCGTTGATATTTTTAATAAAAATTCAACTTCCTACAAATTCATCAATCTTATAGTAACATTTTTAATCGGGAACTTTTTCAAGAGCATTTTAAACATATTTGGCTTATTTAGACAAGATGTTAATATAATTGGTAGTTTAATTAAAAACCATAAAGCTCGTACCTACGACGGTTTCTACCTATACCTTACAGTGAGCTAACTATACTAATTATAACATAAGTTTTTAACATGTGCTACACACGATTCTCAATCTTGGTGTAACAGCTTTTGAATTTTGTAATATTATTACAGTGAAGGACATAATATTGATTTGCTAATAACAGGTCAGTTTCACTTAAGATAAAAACATAATCGGATACGTTTCATAAAATCAACATACTAATAAATTCGCATCTTTATGACCTCGCATAAATATAAATATACATAGCACCAGGAGTCTGACACGCGAGGTCATAAAAATGCGGATTTTGAGAAAAGGACATTTCGGGAAAGGGACATTATGTTCTAAATCATAAGAATATCCTTATTCGGGTCAATATGCGTGTGATCCCCTTTTGCATTACCAGAGACTGTAACCATCAGGCGGACTGTCGAAGTCATAATATTTTATTGCATATTATAAGCACCTTATACACATAAATGTTTTATCACCCACCTCCAGATAGCTGAACTCGTAAGAAATAGGTCCGCAGTATATTCTCTCCAGCTCCTCGGCGAGGCTGCTCGCAGATTGGGTCCCTTTGTGTCCGTACAGTAATCCCATCTCAACGATATCCGACGCGGACAGACCGCACTTCGCTAAATTGAGCTCTTTTACGGACCTGGAAGAAAGTTAATTACGAACAGGAAATTCATTTATTTTGACCTAATTTTTCAATTCAATACAGTTTATTGCACATTTAAAAATTACAGACAAAAACAAGTCTAGGCGGTCTTATCGCTAAGAGCGATGTCTTCCAGACAACCTTTTTTAAGTATGTATTATGGATTTATATCTTGTATGATCGTACGGTCGACCGCACATCAGTGGAAGCAAAGCCAGTGTAAACTGATCTCTCATACTATTGGAACTCCCTATAGGCTAGGCCAGATCAAGGTCAAAGTGTTGTTCACTCGACTGTACTTAATATTTAATCACGCCATAGCCGCTGAACGGATTTTGATGGAACTTGGTACAGTGATAGCGTACCTATATCCTGATACTTTTTAACGCAGACAAAGTCGGGCGTATAAGAAATGAAAATACAAATCGAGCATGAAATATAAAGCATGTTCTTTCGAAGTCTAATAACAGGCTAATTTTAGTTATACCTGTCTGTATTTTTGTAGTCGACATTATCAATGGTTGCTTTCAAGTGGCCAAAAGTGCGATAGGCATTGACTAGCTGCGACGCCCGGCAGTTCTCGTATCTTCGGACTATGACATCTTCTGGTGTTTCTAAAACATATCCACAGAGTCATGTTAAAAGAAAATTATAATTTGACGGAAAACGAATTTGACGAGTGTCTTGGAAGAGTTCTGAAAGCCGACAAGTTAGGAGAGAGAGATGGACGAGTTAGAAATTCCCGGAATGTCCACTTGGTCCGTTAGGTATAATATACCTACCTACCTAAAGGACCAAGTATTTCGATGAACGTTCAATTTCTTAGTATTAGTTGTTAAAATGTAAAATTAAAATTAGACATTATTCATTTTAATACAAGACTGTTAAACTTAAAGGGGCCATAATTCTTAAAGACCTCTTAACCTACCAGCATCGTTGACTGTCCTAGGTCGATGTCCGAACACTCCGATACCCGAATGATACTTCACACGATCAAACAAACGACAATCCTTCGACTTTATCAGCTGTCTCACTCCCACTCCACTGTAACCTAACATTTTCTTCTCTTCTACACACTATCTTTTTCAAAAACTCTTATCCATAATCAAAACAAACTGCAGATTGAAGAAAAACGGACTTTAAATTCGGTGTGATTCAAGGTTTTCTAAATTTAAACATCGCTGCGCAGGAGTGGTCGGCGGCGCGGTTTGAGTTCAACTGATTGTGTTTGAGAATGAGACAAAAAATTTCAAGATATACAATGAATGTGAGTTGTTGATAGGTTGACGTAACATTTGAGTTATCGTGATAAGAATTGATAACAATTGTTAATTGGAAAGTTAACATTTTATTTGTTAATGACTTGAAGAGGCAAAATAAATAAGACAATATGGAAAAGATAACCGATGTTATGACTCAAAACAACTTGATGGCCAGGGTGCCCTGATACATTCGAGGTCACTTTGAACCCTTAGATCTTCGTCAGGGAACGATTTGGGTGAGATCTGATGGTGGCTGTCCGGAGTACAGGATAGTGGTGGTCCAGAGTGCCCACACATAACTGGTCAGGCAAGCCGTTTTATAGTCCTCTGATTCTTACTTTTGTTTTGGGTCAGATTTGGGCAAGTAAGTATAATGGTATGACTCTATTTACCTTTTCATATGAACTTCATATTTGATTTATCTTTGCTAATACCTTTTCAATGCAACACTTTGAAACAGACGCAACAGCTAGCTAATATTCTGCCTAAGCTGATAAATTAACTGTGCGAATGTTTGTATTTGTTAGTAATAAGGTACATGGTCCAGCAGTGGACTAGTACAGGCTGATGATGATGATGATGAAGGTACATGGTGTAGGAGAGGTCTATGTCCAGCATAAGACGCTAACTAGCTGTGATGTTGATGATGAAATGGTTTTAATTTTCAACGAAACTCTAATAACTATCGTTTTTGGGACGCACATCCAAACATAGAGATAAAGATAACAATGTTTTTATTATCATTATTATCAAGAAAAATAAATGTAATCGTAGCATAGTAACAAATAGGTATTAACTGTAGGTTTCTACTATGGTTAGGAAATTTTAACACTTAAAACTTTTACTATAGTTGCAGGACATAGTTTTCGTTATTGTTATTTCGATAAAAGCTGATAAGGTTCGTAAACATGAAACATGCATTAGGTAGAGCAATACACGAAACATTATTACCTATCTAGTTTGCTTAACAATGTAAATGAATTAACTTGGCTTCAATTAAATAGTATCACATGCCACATCATAAAGTTCTTGATTATTAGCACTCCCAAGGCATTTCTCTGTCATTGCTGTAGTAATCTACAGCCATTCACAGGTAATTTATACTGTTACAACTTTCAAGGGTGCAATAAGAAAACCTAAGCAAAAGTAAGAAAATAATCTGTTCCTAATCATCTCCTTCGGTTTCGTTTTCAGTCAATCAAAATATACTTACCTAAGCAAATAAAGTGTAGTTTAAAAGGGGTAGGTACGTCCATCTATCAACAGAAGATGAGATGTTAAAATCGACCCAATATTTTTTAGGTTTGACCAGGACGAACGTCAAAGAAAAACTTTAAAAGGACAGCCTTTTCGTAACGTTGCTAAAGGACTCTGTCTAAATGAATCAAACAACTCCTTATATCTATCGTAAGCTTCAGTTACGCGTAATCGTAAATCATTTACGAGAGAGACTGTGCAAGCGACGTTAACCTTTGTAAGATTTATTGTTTGTCTTCAAACCTTAATTTATAGCTTTCCCGAAATCCCCGAAGTTTGTAAATCACACAAAGGGAGTTTATGAGAATGCATCAAAAGAATTAGATTCAATTTCTGACAAAATGCTGATGAAAATGAAGAAGAAAATAGGATTTTTCGGCGATGAGAGCAATTTACATGGTGTTGGGCATGTATTCTCTATGACTTCTATTCCGTTCTTCCAAAGGTAACGTTTATAATAATGTCGTATTCATAATAATCGATTTAACGACACAAAGTCTTCTGTCTTCATGAGAATTTCACGACCTGTTCAGATAAAAGGCAGTTCAACCAAATTATACAATTCATTCATATTGAAGCGCAGCGCAGTGGAAGCGTGCTGGGCCCATAACCTGTTAGATGTTTTCACCTAATACTGATCTCTGAGTGGAGCCCCCCACTGGACCAGGGCAAGGGCTGCGAGGTGTTGCTTCTTCAGGCCTCGGACTCCGACTGACTCTCTCTTGTTTTCCTTCGCCCTATGACGTCCATGCGGCCAGCATCAAATGTTTGCTTGCCGCCTCCACGATCTATGGACTAACTCCTCCTTCATTACTCTAACACATTCATTTATGACGTTTTTTCGTTCATCTGGCGCCTCGATCTCTCTCTGGTAGGTACGAGTCTCAGATAAGATTGCATCTTATCATTTTTCAAATATAAAACATTTATTCAAAATTTAAATTCTAGTTTTTATGTTTGTCACAACGCGACTTACTTTCCAGGTTGTTCTGGCTGATCATACTGATCGGCTGTTCTTTCGGAGCATGGGCCGTACTCCGCGGAGCTCTCAGCTTGTACTCCGGAGACCTGGTCTCGTACTCTGTGGAGACCAACTATCTCAACTTCGACACTCCTTTCCCAGCGGTAACTGTATGCGACCATATGAATTCTATGAATAGGATCAAGTCATATCTGGTGAGGTGTGTATTCTATTCCGGACCAAGTATTTGTTACTTTCAAATTGAAGTAAAGTGAAGACAGAGAGATGAAACAGAAATAAGCAGCTGGGATAGACCGACGACGGGCAGACACACAGACAGACAAAGTCGGACCATACTGGGCTACTTTATACCATTTTGTTTCGGAACCCATTAGAGAGAAAAAATTGATTAAAAATAAAAGATATATAAAAATTGATTAAAATTAAAAATAAAAGATATCATTAGAATGTTGCTGTCAGATTTTGGTTTTTGAAAAACGAACTCTATCTAAACTTCACATAAGTCTAGTATTTGAACTTGTTTTTTGGGTCGCAAAACCGGTTTTAACACTCTGAGGGATATACATACACACACACACAAACACATGCATAAAGGTATAGGTATATAAAATATAGACTGCTAAAATGGGTAGTCAGGTGAAAAAATAGATGCATTTCATTTAAAAATTTCCTTCCTCTTTCTATGGGTACCTGTAGAAGACTAAAAATGTACATTAGTGCTAAGTAATCCATTTCCTCTAACAGTAATGATCTTCCCACGGGCCTTACGACTTTTCTGAGGGAAAACGCATACTACAACTACGCGTACTGTGCCCTATCGTGCACAAACTGCAAGATCAACGAGACCTGCGTTGAAGGTTTCCAGCAGTTGGTGAATGAGATTAGACTGAATTGCACGGCGCTCCTGACGAATTGTTGGTGGGATGGCGAAAAGTTCCCTTGCTGCGAAAGGTTTGTGATTCATAAACAAAAGCTTAGGTAGTACCTGGTCTAACTTTTTTTTTAATTGCTACGGGGGCAACAAGCAGGCGGGCCTCCTGATGTTAAGAGGTCACCGCCGCCTATAGACACCTGCAGCACCCGGGGGTGCTGGTGCGTTGCCGGCCTTGGTTGGAGAGCTCTTTTGACTCTCTTCTTGAAGGACCCCGTATCGTAGCGCTGTGGAAAAACGTCAGAGGGAAGGTCATTCCACATTTTGCACGTGCGCAGCAGAAAAGAACGCGAGAAGCGCACATAACTATATGTACGCTTATATAACTATACCTATATGTATGCTACTATAACTATATGTAGTTATAGTAGTAAGGATGCTACTTGCGTAGATACAGTTGCACCGTTCCATCTTCCAGCTTCCGCGGTCAAGGCCGGTTCTGCGGCCGGTACTGCTGAGGACCTCAAACGGCGCAAATATGCCGTGCCTAGTAGCGACTACATATTTGAGCCGTTTGGGGTCGAGACGCTCAGACCATGGGTACCGGGAGCTCACCGTCTCTTTCGAGAGAACTCGAAGCGTCTGGTCGATGCTACTAACGACCAGAGGGCTGGGCATTACCTTGCTTAGAGGATCAGGCTCACCATTCAGCGAGGTAATGCCGCCAGCCTTCTGGGCACGCTCCCAGCGGTGGGGGAGCCTCGAGGGGATATTTTATATATAATTTATTTCTAGTTTAGTTTTTTATTAAGTTTTTATTAATTTACTGTTGTTGCTTAATTAAATTATTCATTAACATAAATATCTTAAATATTTATTAAGCACTATAGTGCGTGCCAGTCTATTATGCATTATCTCTTATACCATTGTTATACGTCTGTTGTTTTATGCTATTTGTGCTAATTTGAATTGTATTTAATTTACTCAGTAAAACCTTCCTAAAAGAGATTCCATTTAGATAATCTTCCTTTGCTTAATCTGCCACTCTTGGTTTGATCCGGGCTTTCATTGACTTTTTTGCTAATCTGACCAGAGTTAGTTGATCCTTGGGAATCAAAGATTTTTACTCTTCAACCTTTTTCATGTATAAGTCTTCCTTTAATTTGAGATACTATGTTCTTACATAGATATACTTTTATGATTAGATATACTTTTCATTGGTTATTATAAAAATACGGATCATAAAATACGCCATGTTGTCATAAAAATTACTCATTTGTCAAATTAAAGGAATGTTTCCTCTCCGCATTTATCATCAATGTTTGGGGTACCTTTTCCACTCTGTTTATTATTTTCTATCACACCAAAAAACTTACCAAACTTATTAACATGTTCCCACTGTCGGGCACCGGCCTACATTCTCAAAGAGGGTATAAGGGCTATAGTCCACCACGCTAGCCCATTGCGTATGCAGCTTGCAGAGCTCGAGAGCAGTCAGGGAAAAATCCATTGGTGCGGTGCGACCGGGGATCAAACTCGGACTTCTCGACATGACAGGCCGCATCTTCCCCACAACGCCGCCGTCGCTCTCATGCGCTTTCTATGCTGCTTTTTCAGTGAAAAATTATAGCTATTTATATAAGATCCGCAAGCATTAGAGCACATGAATCCCGAGGTGATTTGTCATTTTATTTCGGCAGTGAAGGAAGTTTTGTGCACGTCCGATAGTGTCCGCTCATTTATCTTCGGCATTTCTCTCCTTGGGCCTAATACCGGATTTTCCGAGTCGATACACACCTCTATTAGGAAGCTAAGCTGGAAGGTTATCATGATACTGGATTTCAACCTCGTAATGCGTTTTAATCTATAGTCACTTTCTTAGAAGTTTCTCAAAATGTAAACAATAAATGTAACGTGTACGACTGATCTCAAGTACAAATTAAAAATGTTTTTATGAAAATATCAAGTTATTGTTTTGTATCTTACTACTATCTGAATCTAGCTAAGTGAATAATTAATGGCTATCTAGCAGGAATTTTAGTTTTTTTTATAATTTAAATTTTAGATATATTTTTTTAGAAATTTTATATACGTCTTATTGTACATATTTCAAAGTTTTCATTTAATGATGCAAATAATTTTCTGAATTTAAAACGAAATGTAAATTTTAATGTTTCGTGATTTGATGCTGACTTGCTGACTATACCATCTGTGTGATCGTTCATTGTAAGTGATGGAATAATTTGACACTGCACTGTGATAACCAAGTGCTTCGTTTATTGGAAACTTCTAATGAAAATGACTTTATGTATAGGTTTCATCCAATAGCGACGGAGTTTGGTACCTGCTTCGTCTTTAACTCTCGCTTGACCGAAAACGATGCTCCCATATTGACTGTCAACCGGAAAGTCGGTCTGCCAAGCCTGGTCTTGACTGCTGTTCACATTGTCCAAGTAAGCAACACAGCTGGGTTGGTATCAGAATGTCTAGATCACAAAATGACTCGGTACATCGCATAATAACTACATCGCAAAACTTAGTTAAATTTGGTTCTAGCTCGGTGGTTCGGCGGCCTAATGACAATATACCTATGCATGCAGTCAAAAAACAACAAGGCAAAAGGGTTTAGGTTGCGAGAAGCGAAATGAGCTGTTAGTTGTCTGTAGAACTCAGCCAAATTGTACTAAATATAACAAAATTTTGCGATGCAGTCATTATGCGATTGTATTAGTTAGGTATTATACGATGTAGTTATTGTGAGATCTAGTCATTCTGATATCATTTGATTTGTCATTTGAAGTCTGAATCTTTCGAGATGATGATAACACCAAAAAATCCAACGGTTTCGCGAAATCGTTTTATTTACGATCCGGGGTGGACAGACCATCTTATGGTAAACTGGTCATTGTCGTCGATATTGTTCACCTTGATTATTGCCATCATCAACCCATTCCAGCTTGATGATTATTAGACCATTAGGTATTTTATGAGAAACCTGGTCGAACAGTGGACTTATATAAACCTTGCTTGACCGGGAAACGTATCCTTCATGTGTGGAATTGATTGCAGATAAGGTTTCATGCACCAGATGACTTGATGTCTGCCTCAATGGAGAACATTGCTCGCGTCACCTCATTACCTCTCGTTACGGATTTCGAAGTTATTTTTAAGGTAAGAAATAAATAATAATAATTAGAATACGATTAGAAGAATTATTTATTATTGTATATTTTGAAACATAATTATATTATTTTAGTTATGAAAGAATATTCTTTGATTCGTTATTTATTACTCTTGCAAATCTCTTTGTTTTGATCTACCTTTCCTGTAATAATGGCGTTTAGCCATTTGATTCTCATTAGTTATTTCAAATTCAAAATTTAGTATTTAGAACTGTTTATGTTTTGGTTTTTATAGATTCTTACCGAGTTTCATTAATTACAAGTAGTCGTATTGTCTATCTGATTTTCAAGTATCATTGTCGAGAGGTATACGAGTTTGATTCCCGGTCGTGCCAATGGGTTTCCCTCGTAACTTAAGCTAAAATACATTTACTGACTGCCCTCGAACGGTGAAGGAAAACATCGTGAGGAAACCTGCATACGCCGAAGAAGGAATTCTTAAGCGCATGTGAAGTCCACCAAGCCACACTGGGCTAGCGTGGTGGACTATAGTACGTCCGTACGTCGAGATGGTTGGGTTTATCCACCTAGTTAGGTTTGTGCTCCAACAATGGTGACTGAGCTGTTGATTTAATCTAATCTTAACAGCCTCAGAATGTGAATTGGTGTTTTTAAATCCATTGTAGTCAAATAAAATTTTGTACAGTTCTGCAATCTGCGACAAGTTCTCTTTCCCCACGAGAGAACAGGAATCCAGCTTTTGAATCGCTCGCTTCGCTTCGAGCGGTCGATTCTACTGATTTTTGTATCGCATGTCGAAGGAAAATTAAGTACCGACCGCTCGAAGCGAGGCGAGCGATTCAAAAAATAGACCTCCTGAACCATAGATTACTATGAATAGCGAGCGGGAGCGTATCGAGCAAAGTCAAAGTCAAAACTATTTTATTGCATGTACGTACTCTGGTTACATTTATACAACGTTAATTTTTTATCTACCACCGCTTCCAAGGTGTTATATAGAGCTGGGAAGAAGAAGCGGCACAACAAACTTCCGCAACACATCTTTTAAAATCGAGTTTATACATAACATTATTTTTGTAAAGGTTGTGCGAGGCTGAAGTCACATTACAACAGGCATCTTTCTCTTTTAAATAATCGACTGTTTTATAATAAGCTTTCTTACAAAGTTGTTGTTTAATGTGGGTCTTAAATATTCTGTCATTCATATTTAAGATTTCTTCTGGTGCTTTTCCGTGTTCTGTGTCCTGAACCCACCCGAGCGCTCGAGTCCAACTTGAGTTTAATTTCCCAGGCCGAGCAAACTATAAGTGACGTGTCTGTGAACGCCCTATCGAGCGGCGCGCGCGGCTGCCTGTTCGCGCACGAGAAGCCGGCGCACGCGCAGCTCTGGCCGTTCCAGGTGTACTCCTACAACACCTGCCTGCTGTACTGCAAGGCTGTGGCGCACGTCCATTTCTGTAACTGCACACATCATTTCGTGCCGAAGCTAGGTATGTATGGAAATAGAGTTTGTACCGGTATACCCATCGATATAAATAAAACAAGCGGTAGATGTGTTACTAGCATCTAACGTATGGACCTCATAAATGAAGCCACGTTGTTGACTTACTTCGTCTTGCTCGCACGCCACCTTTGCATTATTCTGTCTCTCTCTCTGTTGGTATCCTTATCTTCTATATCTATATCTTCTATCTATACTTTTAATAAAGGAGTAGAAATCGTGTGTCTGTACTTTGAAGAAATTTAAAAAAAAAAGAGTGTGGGCGATAAAGAAAGAGTAACAGAACACAAAAAAGTTTTTTTTAATTTTTTTGTCTTTCTGTCTGTCTGTCTTTCTGTCTGTCTGTAATCGCTAATCTCCGAAACCACTGAACGGATTTTCTTGCGGTTTTCACAGGTAGATTAAGCACAGCCTGGAGCAACTTATAGGCTTTGTTTCATTGAAATCGGTTGACAGCGAAAAAAGTTATCGTCATTTACAGATAAATCATTTAACGTAACAAGACGATGTCATAGACATAGGAGATATCAGTGTTTTTTTTAACTGGGACAGTATAGGCAAGTCCGAAACCATAGGAGATGCAGGGAAAGTGTCTTATGACATAGAAATTTTTTGGTCAAGCGTGTGTTGTCCATAAAAATGAGACAATTTGCACAATTTTTTTTATGCGGTTCGACTCAGTTTCATGTAGGGATCACTTCATTATATCGGAAGAAAAAAATCTGAGCAGCAGAAGTTAGTCAAATTCAATAAAATGTTTTCTCATAGAACGCCAGTGAAAAATAATTTTCATTATTTTTGAAAAATGCGTATCGACTTAGTTTCATGTTAGAATCATTTTATTGTATCGGAAGAAAAAAATCCAAGCAGCAGAAGTTAGTCAAATTTAATAAAATGTTTTCTTATAAAACAGACGACATTAGGTACCTACTTACTACTTATTCATTCATGCCACCTGAACTCCAGCTGCTCCGATTACTATGTCAAAATTGTTATCACGAAAAAATACCTAAAGGTTCCTAAGACAGTTTCCCTGTATCTCCTATGGTTTTGGTTTTGCCCATACTGTATCAGTTAAAAAATACACACGTATAATAAAAAATTGATATGAGAAGTCTTATGAGCAATAGAAGTAAAAACAACAATTTTTTAAATTTTTATCTGTCTTCACCAAATTGGATACGGTGTTCATAGTTTGTTCCTGAAGGTATGGTATACCTTAAATTATGGTGAATAATATATACTTAGAATGATCCATTTTACCATTGGAAAATTATAACTAGACGATGTATGTCTGTACATAGCAGAGATAGGTACCTACTTCCAAAATCCACGCGGACGAAGTCGCGGGCAACAGCTATTAGATAATAAATCAGATCCAGTGATTCTCGTAGAGCTGTGTGCAAAAAATGGGGAAAAAATTATTAAAATTATATTTTATAACGTTGAATGCAAATTTCTGTAAGTGACATCCCTAATTAATTCTCTTCCATCTTTATGGATCTAGATGGACTCATTATTATCTAATTAAATAGTTACATACTAATAAATAGGTAATTTTATTTTAAAAACATGTCACATTTCCTTGATCACTTCTTTCTGCTCATGCAATCTATAATATGACGCAACAAAAAATGATTTCAATTTTGTCGAATTCTCCTCCACTGAATCCTGTATACGTGTTTGGAATTTGTTACCTTTTCCTTTTCAGAAGCAGGTAAGTTTAACTTCACCTCCCTTCCGATATAACGTGAAGTTTATATTACAGGGGAAAATCCGACTTGTACCCTCACAGGGTTGGCATGCCTCAGTGATTATAAAGGTAAGAACATAAAGCGGTCCCTAGACGATCATGCGGCATGACATGCATACCGTTTACGTGAATCATCATGCTGCATGATGGACCCTCATGCTTGCTACCAATCACTTAGTACAGTGAAGAGTACGCGCGATTGTCAATCAACGGCCAGCACGTAGTTTGCATGTTATTCGCGTCAATAACTACAATTAAACGGTCACGCATGAGTAACAGCACGTATCGCATGTCATGCCGCATGATCGTGTAGGGACCCCATAAGATTTTATTTTTGTTTAGTTCTTAGTTTTTAACATTTTGATAAAGTAACTTTGGGGGAGGCCTATGTCCAGCAGTGGTAGTTAAGCTAATATTGATAACTATTATAAGTAACTAAATAAATAACTCATATACTTTTTCGGGGCGCGTAATTTCGTAATTTCTCTTCTACGGCGAAATAATCTGTCATTTCTCGCACACATACATAACCTTACGCCGTTAACAAACACACGCGTAATAAATCGAATATTACATTCGATGAACGGAAATACATTCATATCCTATCGTTATTATCGAGGCATGTCGGAATAGCCCCTGTTAAACCTGCAGAGAAACGCCTTGTCTGAGTATGCCGAGTATCCCTTCCCCTCCGTTGTTTTATTGACGCAACGGGCGATATCCATAAAAATATCCTAGATAGCAGTTGAATAATGACTAATTTCTTCAAATTACGTAAATAATGAAAAATTCAAATCCCAAACATCATTATCGTCTCCGCCCATCATGTACATTCGTAAAATGTCCTTTTCCGAAAATGTTGTTGATTCAAAAAGTTCAAATCGTGAAATTACAAACTTCCTAATAAACATCAATTGAACTTTTCGACGAAGGGTGGAAAAGGAATTTTGAATTTTTTTTTTTGAAATTTTTTTTTTTTTATACTTCGAGAAAAGTGCATTTCGGGAAAATGACATTACAAGACAATAATGGACCGCTATGATATTTATCTCCACATCTTGAGCGCAAAACCTATAAGTTTATTCCATGTTCTGATTGCTCTATAATTAGGATCGGACATCGGACAAAGCCTCCCTTACCATAGACCCAAGTCCTCATTAAGTGGACAAATATTTGTGTAGAGGGTAGACAGGGCAAATACAACGCTGGGTTATTGTTTCAGACCCACTGAGGCGCTTGAAGTGCGACTGTCCGATAGGCTGCGAGGAAACATCGTACCAGGTTGTCAGCACACGGAACACGTGAGTATTTATTACCCTTGCTGCTCGTAACATGATGTAGTTTGAAGTACGTAATGTACAAATAACAATAATTCCTGTTACAAAACCAGGTTACAGGCGGAATTCTTAGTTCTTCGAATCTTCCAAATTAGATTAGTCAGTACAGTAGTAAACTATAGTTCAGCACAGTGCGGGTTGGTGGACTTCACACGCGCCTCTCATCGGCTTAATTTGGGACTAATCAGTCTTGTGTGAATTTGTACGAAAACATTATTTTTATTTTAATAATCCTTTTTCTAGCCGCCACAATTTGACCCAAGAGTGGATACAGCGGGGAACCAAGGTCCACGTCAAACTGGCAAACCTGCCCACTCTGAGGGTGGTGCGACGGGCCATCCGTACCACGCTGGGACTTGTTGGTAGAACTCTTCAAATATTAAGCTGAACTGGCAGTGGGCAGGCCACACTGTGTGATTGGGTAACTAGAGTGGGGTACAGGGCAGGTATAGGAAGGGACCGCTCTTTAGCCAGATGGACCGACGACCTGAAGAGGGTAACCGGAGCTTCTGAATGGGCAGTTCACGTGCACATACTGATGATGGACGGAAAATAATGTATAGAGAGACTTGAGATCAGGTTTTTCATAAATAGATTTCCACATAAAAAGAAAGAAAGAACGAGTACTCTTTATTGACACCACTGCAAAACTATTATATGCTTAAAACTATTACCTAAATAACAGCAATCATCGGTCTTCTGTTTCTTTCTTTATTCGAGTAAAATCTTGAAAAATACTGAATGGATTTCGCTTCGGTTTTCACCATTCATTAGGCCATACTACCCCACGAGAAGAACCAGGGCGGACAGCTAGTTGTAGTATAATTAATACACAACATTGATTTTTAAAACAAACTCCTTATTATTCAAAATGATTTCTCATTAAATATAATTTCAGTAATTGCACCGATTCGTTCGAAGTTTCAAAGTTCAATTTGAAATTTAAATGGATCGCGTCGCATTTCAATCGTAATTGAGAACGAATTGTGAAATTCTCGTGGAAATTATTCCGGGAAATATTTCAAGTTTCCATTTCGGCATGACGTCGCGCGGATTGGGAGTGTTTAAATTTTATGTAAAATTCCACTAAAAAGTACATAATGCGATAATTTTGATGTTTATCGTTTGGATGTTTGTTTCTCAATTACGGCTGAACTGATTTTGATGAAACTTAAATTGGCACAATGATACTTCTATCCTGGATGGAATAATAATACCTTACTTTAAACGCAAACGAAGTCGCAGGGCTTTCGAAAGGATTAAATAGTGAAAATAATAAGTGAAATGACATGTACTTAAACATTTTTTAAATTAACATAAGAAATAGGTAATCTATAATTTTTAGGATTTCTTATTCTAAGAGATTTCAATAACTGTAACTAATAGCTAACTGTTTTACTAACTAAATTAATAAAAGTAACTTACCATTATATTCTTTTTATGTTAACGCATTTTCGATAATATCATTATAAAGTTTTTTGTTACCTCTTGTATTAAAAAAATCTCTTGGAATAATCACTTACGATTACAGTTTACACCTTGTACTTATAGATATTTTTTAATTTTGTTTCAGTGGACATAGGAGGGGTTGGTGGTGTATTTTTCGGTGCATCGCTACTCAGCATCATTGAAATAGTATACCTGCTCTGCATACGGCGAGAGTCTTAACCCCTTATAAGGCAGAGGCGATTTGGATACCACTTAGTTAATAAACATTTACGGAGAAGAACATCCTCTTTTTTATTTAACTATAATGGTATTATATATCGAATATATCACGCTTTCTTTCCTCCTTCATTCAATGTCATTGAATAGGTGTATTGGAAACGGATCATCTAAAAACTCAAGTGCACTAACAGGCTCAGTGCATTTATTTACCACATGTTTTTTTCTTAATGATTTTTTTTTGCCGTAGATGTGTTCCGCAGTGCATTACAAACATGGTAGTGTATTTAACTTTCACGTAGCATATCAGCTGTGTGATTCTGTAAAATACGAATTAAAACTCGACCATCACATCGCAAGTCACTTACTTCACTTCGCATCCGATCATGAAAGACCTTGATTTCGCAATGTGTAAACAAATACAAGCTACACAATATACACTTCACTTGCGAAGTAAAGTGAGTATTGAACTGTGAATCATTGAGTTAGAGACCGAGCTCACTGCGGATTCAGGATCGAGTTGCACAAATACGCTTACAGAATAGCAGGGCTGTATAACTGGGGCCTTATAAAGGGTTAAATTAAACATAGGTTTTTATGGTAAGAGTACAAATAGGCAGACTTCATCGGTGGAAGAAATTCGCATAGGGCGTTAGCCCAGTTGATACAGTTTGGTCCAGAAGTTGCCTACTTACTTTGTAATAGAGTACCTTTTGATTATTTAGGTAGGTATTGAATTGTATTGTAATGAATGAAAGGAACTCTAGAAGTTCATTGGGCGGATTCTTCTTCAAACCGAAGCAGCTGTTGTTATAAAATACGTCTTGAGAATGCTAACTAATTTATGAAAATGTTGTTTTGTAGTCCTTTACGCTGTTACCTTAGAGAGCTGAGCACGGGAGTGTTTTCCGAATTTCAAGCGGTCAGTGGCTTTTGGACACGGTATAGAAAACGTCAGTGGCCCTGGGGATAAGACGCGGCCTATCATATCGAAAGGTCCGGAGTTCGATCCCCGGTTGGGTCATGTACCAATGGGTTTTTCTCGAAACTTAAGTACATTTACTGACTGCTCTCAAACGGTGAAGGAAAACATCGCGAGGAAACCTGCATACGCCGAAGAAGAAATTCTTAGGCGCATGTGAAGTCTATCAACCCGCACTGGGCTAGCGTGGTGGACTATAGCCCGAACACCCTCGTTGAGAGGGTAGGCCTGAGCCCCAGCAGTGGGGGAGATTAATAGGCTGTTGATGTTGATGATGATAGAAAACGCTACGGCTCACCTTACATGTCCTGATTCCTCTGAGTCTTACAATAATTAAATTATTTATCATACTTCTTGCTCGAAATCTTTGTCGGTATGATCTTAATGACAGTAGGTAGGTACTGAAAGAAAATAATGATTTTAAGAAATTGACATTATTTTTATAGGTACCTATCTATTTGCTATTTTGTTTGCTGTTTTATTACATTTTATTTTTTCAAGTTGTTTTATTAAATTTTCTAATTTCACAAAACTAAATTTCGAGAACTGTTCTAAAAATGGCCGTAAAATTATGTGTGTCGATTGTGTTGTTTGTTAGCTTCGTTTATAGTTGGCCTCAAGGGCGCGATGCCTTCAAGGTGTCGTACCCGCCGGGTAGGAGGGTTCTGCCTTGGAATAACCAACTACGAGTTTATGATCCACTGGTCGGTAAGTTTCCTATTTATCTTTTACTAGCTGTTTCCCGCGGCAACGTTCGCGTAGATAAGTTTTTCCCGCGGGGAAAAAAACTTTCTTAATGGACGTCAGAGAGCGTCAGTGGCGTCGGGAATAAGACGCGGCCTATCATATCGAAAGGTCCGGAGTTCGATCCCCGGCTGGGCCATGTACCAATGGGTTTTTTCTCGAAACTTACTGACTGCTCTCAAACGGTGAAGGAAAACATCGTGAGGAAACCTGCATACGCCGAAGAAGAAATTTTTAGGCGCACGTGAAGTCCACCAACCCGCACTGGGCTAGCGTGGTGGACTACAGCCCGAACACCCTCGTTGAGAGGGTAGGCCTGAGCCCCAGCAGTGGGGACATGTTAAGGCTGTTGATGATGATGAATGGACGTCAGAGCTAGGTATATGAGGAAACTTGTGCAAATTTTCAACTCTCTAGGCTCAGCGACTATATATATTTTTCAAACGCATAAAATACAATCGTTTATTATAGATAAAACCGACACAATGAAATAAAAACATGTTATAGCGAAATATAGGCAATAGGAAGTTTTGCTACGCAATCTCGCCTGTTCTCTGTAGTACAATAACAGTTCATTGTACTATAGAGAACAGACGTATTGCAACCTGTTCCGTTTACAAATCTATAGACAAGAGTAGAAACTGTCAACCATGGTCATGAAATTATAGAATATGGACCAACTATTTTGGAAAATTGTCACCAAGTCTCTTGTGTATACCACCAGTTTATATTTGTATATTGTAATTTTTTATACACTTTTACATTATAAAATAATCGAATTTTGAGACCGGTGAGGAAAATGGTTGTTAAATTGTTTGTGTTAGTGTGTGCGTTTGTGTATTTGTGTGAGTGTCAACGCAAGGTTCCTAGAGAGTGGACGGACATGTTCGATGAGCCAAGTAAGTGTATTTCTACGGTTTAATGGTTATACCTACGAGGGAAGCTCTTTAGAACATGACACGTTAGATACCGAGTTCATAATTTTTTTATAGGTAGTACTTGATGCTAGATTTAACGTACTAAAAGCGCTACTTACGAAAATTAGTATTTTTGAAGATATGAATTTTTGAAAATTTTGAGGTTAAGTCACTATGTAGATTGTACAGCTACCGGTTTTTAAAAAGGTCATCAAAATCTCTTGTGTTGCACCCCTTTCCGCGTACTGTCGCTCGCTTCGCTCGCTCCAAGGGTCACCAGTAACCTAACATGCTCGTCGCTTCGCTCCTCGCACCTAACCTTAGAGGTGGTCTGACTACATTTCTGGGTCACCAGTAACCCAAAAAATTAATATCTTGAAACTACAAATTTTCTCAAGTAGCGCTTTTCGTATGTTAAACCTACCATGAAATACTATCTATAAAAAAATATAAACTCAGTATCCATTTATTTTGCACAGTTTGTGGTGAAATTGCTATAGAAAACTCATTTTTCAAAAATTAATATCTCTAAAACTACTAATTTTCGTAATTAGCGCTTTAGGTATGTTAAACCTACCATCAAGTACTACTTATCTATAAAAAATTATGAACTTGGTATCTAACGTGTCGTGTTCTAAAGACGAGCCCCTACGAGTATTAAACAAACACAAAGCACGACTTAAGTCGTGCCTTAGAACCTTTTACAGGTAACCCTATTATAGTTACATAAGCGCAAGCTTCTTTTCCCGGTAGGTACATAAACAAAGTCAGTACCGCTCTCGGGTTAATCACGACCTTAGAGTATACATAACCTAGGTAAGCTTATGTATACTCTAAGATCACGACTGAATACCTATCTGAATACTATCTATCCGTTTCCAAACGTTTTGGTTTAAATGAACTTTTTCCTTAAAATCTTTCTTTAATGACATCTTGACGTAATGATCGCAGTCACAGCCTTAAAAATAATTTTATGACAATCAAGAAAAATATACCGAATAAACTTGGTTATTAGGTGGTTCGGAAAATTAATTGCAAGTCATTTGGACTTGTTTTTCACTTACGCTTAATATAAAAATTGTTCGTGGCAAATTAAAAAATTTAAATTACCTACAGATTTTTATGATTTACACATTCGGGGAATGTATTTAGGGTTGTGTTCGTTAGTGATGTCACTGGTGGGAGTGAGCGATGGTGGAATACCTTGGGGACCCAAGCCTTGGAACGACATGTTTTACGCCCGTTGTGAGTTTTAAATTAAATACCGAATTCCCGGCCCAGTGAAAACATCTACCAACGGAAGTATCCATCCTTTTTTGTCTGTCTCAAAGGCGCGGGACAAACACAAGCGGCGTCGGGCGCGGGCGTTATTCGTGTTTCATATGAATTGTACTTATAGACGCGGCGGAGCGCGGGACATATCACCCCGTCCGCGCCACGCCGCTTGTATATGTCCCGCGCTCCGCCGCCGCCGCTTCTATACAATTCATATGAAACACGAATGAGCGGGCGCCTCGCCCGCGCCTCGCCGGCACCGCGCCCGCGCCCGACGCCGCTTGTGTTTCCCGCGCCTAAAACGGCGGAACTGATTGAGATGAAATTTGGCAAATCCTGGCAATGATGACGTACCTAATTGAAGTTACTTAGATGAAGCCAAAAAGTGCAACATTAAGAATACTTCGCTTACATACTTAAGAAGCGATACACTCACATCAATCTTCCCGCGCTAGGGTATCTGATAACACTTGTTATATTACACCTAGCAGGTGCTAGAAACCCTGACATATTTATGAAGGATTTTTGGGTCCTAGTGATTTTCTTACGACCCATTTTCACTTGCCCCATTTTTACGTGGCCCATTTTCGCCTATTTCCACCTGTTTTTGGGTCCTACTGATTTCCACAATGATCCATTTGCACTTGCCCTTTAGTTGCCATGTTTTGACTTGCCCCATTTTCACTAGCCCCATTTTAATTTGTTTGTTTCCGTTGCAGCCCCCCAGTTGTGCGACGTGCCGACGTGCTCGCCCCCCTGCCAGGGCGCCGCACCCCCCCGCAAGTGCCCCACCGGAAACACCACCCATTGCTCTTCGGGCTGCGCCTGCATCACGTATGATTATTTGACTATGTTTACCACGAACCGTATGTGAAGTCCACCAATCTGCACTGGGCGAACGTGGTGGATTATAATAGCCCGTAGACCCTCGTTGAGTAGTTAAACCTCTGCCCCAATTGTTAAATCCCCTTGCACTGACCCGGTATTACCCTCTTGTGACGGTAGGTCTCTGATCAACAATGTTTTTTCCATTCGGACGCAGTCTCTTTCTCAAAGCGTCCCGTTCTCAAAATGTTCCCTACGCAGAATATTCATAATCTGTAATTTTGCGTCCAAAGGATCTTGATCCTGCCTTTTTGAAAAAAAAAAAGAAATTTTTTAGCAGCGCGACGCATTGCAAACGAGATCTTATGCGCCCGTTTTTATAGGCTGTTGATCAGTTGTAATATTGTGTTTGTCTGTAAACAGGTGTTATTGTTGATTAGCTGTTGTAACATTATGCTTGTCTGTTATCAGGTGTTGTTGTTGATCAGTTGTAACATTATGCTTGTCTGATATCAGGAGTTATTGTTGATCAGCTGTTGTAACATTATGCTTGTCTGTTATCAGGTGTTGTTGTTGATCAGTTGTAACATTATAATAAATAATAATAAAATTCTTTTATTTAAGGCCACACAATGCCCAATATTGTTAGTAACGTCTATCTACTTAATGCTATGTTAGTAACAAGTGACATGACAAACAAATGATAGAATTGACAGGATACAGGCTCACCGCTTTGCACACTTAATGTGCAAATCAATGAACCTGCCAAGCAGGGCGGAATCCAGTCTCTCGGCTGTCATCTTCAGGATTCTATTGGAGCTCCCCCGCACTCTCCGCACAATTGAGGCTGACATTTTACGCATAATTGCGTAAAAGTCGTCTGCCGTCGTAAAAGTCGTGTGTCGTATTATGCTTGTCTGATATCAGGAGTCCGGTATCCGATATTAGGAGACCGGTCGTCGTGGAGATCCTTGGGGGAGGCCTTTGTCCAGCAGTGGACGTCTACAGGCTGATATGATGATGATGATATCAGGAGTTGTTGTTGATCAGTTGTAACATTAGCTGGTCTGATATCAGGTATTGTGACACTCTCAACACCGTGGTGTGCTACGAGACCAAGCATTGCGAGCGTCGGCGGTTCATGGGCGGCCGCAGGAGGAAGACCACTAAGAGTTTGAGGGGAAGACAGTAGGATAACAAGGGGGAGAGGGGAATGATGTATTTGATTTCAAATTCTCTCGAGTGCAAGAAATTATTTAGTTGGGGAATTGATACAGATGGTAAAAACCATTTTGTCAAAATGTATCATGTGTCGCATTTAGTTTACTTTCTTACTATCTTTGACAAGTAACTAGGTACTTAATACTAATATTTTTCTGTTGTAACGTGAATCACTGAAAATCAATAGTTAACTATACTTACCTGTGTGCTACTTATCCTTTACATTGTGTGGAGTTCTACTTAGTGATTATAATCATCTTAGATGAGTAAAACTTTTTATTCTGTGATTTTAATGTTCAGATCTTTTTACACCTATCTTTAATGATTTATTTAATAAATTTCGTTGTGGATTGAAGTATATTGTTTAACTCGCCGTTGCTCGCGACATCGTTCGCTTGGACAAAGTAATTTATCCATTTCGAGTCACTACAGGTATTTTTTTACTGCCTGTATTTCAGTCAATCAGGGTTTTATCTATATAACGTATGAATATGACGTAGAATGACCAGTCTTCGCAGGCATAAAGGCCAGAAAGAAAAGTTTTGACAAAATCCTCTTGTAAATTAGAGTTTAAAAAATAAATCTAGGTAGACTTAATAAATATGCAAAGTGTAGCTGACATCGGCAATATAAATGTAAATTCTGGACAGAATAAAATCTTTGAAACAAGTTAGGATCTTAAAAGCGAGCGACGAAAGCTTCGAATATTTTTGATTATAATGGTTCTGCTTAAATTTGATAAATAAACTTGCAAAAGGGGTAAAAAATAAAATAACTTGCGAATAACTCAGTTTTTATATTTCCATCAATTGCATTTTTTTATGTTTATGTAGTGCAGTTTTGCGAATGTAATTTATCGACCTAATAGGTACTCATAAAGGCCAGGGGATACCATCATGCCTCCGTGGTTCCACCAATTGTGCAGTGGGACCACGGGTCATGGTGGTATTCCATGGTCCCAGTAATAGTACAAATAGATAAGATGAGGAAAATTGACATTTTGGGAAGTGATCATTACGGGTCGAAACCGTTATTGCGGCAATAGATTCCGTTTCCCAAGGATCAAAGGGTAAGAAACAATCAACCCTGCCCTGCATCGTCATGTGATGTAAACAAAGCCCCACAGTCCCACTTTGTATTACAGTGAACCCACAATAAAGGACACGCACCGGAGAGGATTAACAACCCTTGCCCCAATTTTGGGAAGTCTTCCGCGATCCGCACACACCGCAATTGTTACGGATACAATTAAATGAGAGAATAAGAGATGGAACGAAAAGTCGGAATAGACACAGATGTATCATAAAATGACAGCAAGAGTCCTTTGATAACTTATCGCTCTGTCGATTCCGTCGTTTCCTCGTGGTCATACTAATTTGTCATATCAGAATGACTTATACTTAAGAGAACAAGGAGAACAGTGGGAAAAAAATTCCACTTATCTGTACCTACCGCTAAGTCACGGGTAGGTATAGCGAAAAGTGGAATAATTGTTTATCCCTACAGGCATATAACAATCGTTTCCGGAATGAAATTTTTAATTGCAAAAATTAGAAAAATTAAATAAATTTACAATTTTTTTTTACTAAAACTTAAGATTCATCATCAACAGCCTATTAATGTCCCCACTGCTGGGGCTCAGGCCTACCCTCTTAACGAGGGCGTTCGGGCTATAGTCCACCACGCTAGCCCAGTGCGGGTTGGTGGACTTCACATGCGCCTAAGAATTTCTCCTTCGGCGTATGCAGGTTTCCTCACGATGTTTTCCTTCACCGTTTGAGAGCAGTCAGTAAATGTACATAAGTTTCGAGAAAAAACCCATTGATACATGGCCCAGCTGGGGATCGAACTCCGGACCTTTCGATATGATAGGCCGCGTCTTATCCCCTAAACTTAAGTTTACTTTTATTTATGTAGAAAAATACTTCTGTAACTGTCCATAACTTCAAAATTCGACCTGTGAAGTAGTATAGGTATTAATATACTGTCGGTCTCATTTCCTACTTCCATCTAACATGAATAAAAAAGACAACACAAAAGAACTGACAAAAGGTATCAAGAAATAGGCACCCAACATTAGCGAGTCCATAAACAGTATCACTTCCTCTTCTGCAACAGAAGAAACAAACTCGACATTATCCCAGAAAGTTTTACGAGATCTCATATTTCTCACAAGTCGGCTTTCATTACCTCCTTAGTTTGCTTTTGCTTCGCTGACAATCGTTTTCGTGAAATTCTTGTTTCGTTAATACATTGTAATTGTACTTACATTCGTCAAATACATAGTACGTCAAATTAGAGTAGTTTAGAGTATTTTATGAGATATCCGTATAAACAAATTCATATAGGTAGAAAAAACTATTTATAAGTAATCATTTTCAATAATCAACTTATACAATTACTCATTTATTCTGTGACTCTGTGATTTATTCTCTTGACTGCTTAACATTTTTTACTGCTTTTACCATTTTCCCAATCTTCAATATTTCACGCGTCAAATAAGATAGACTTTCTTAACGTATGTACTTAAAGACGTACATACAGTCTAAATTTATGTATAATATATGTATTGAATATTTAGATGAATATTTATTCATCTTGAACGCAGCCCTATTTATGTTGTTTTCTATGATAATAAAGTGCTGGAAAAAATTATACCATCCTATTCTTTTCGCGATACGGCTTTTGTGCTTTTTTAGGTCAAACGAATAACCCTTTTCTAGAAAATTACAACAACCTTTTTGTTGGCAAGTAGGACATGGACCTGAGGACTACGGAACTACCTAGGTTCCACAGATTATAATAGTACACGCCATGGCCTCTTCTAGAGGTGGACAAATGGATACTTACTCCTTCAAGAGCGCGGTCACTAGTATTCCCGATCGCCGGCGGCCACTCATTTCAAATTTTCAAGGGTCGTACGTATGTTACACTTGAAAATCCATGTCAGTTTTTTCAATTTGTTTTTTAAATAATAATAAATAAATAAATAAAATGTTTATTTCTTCAATTCTTAATGATTAAATACATGCGTGGCTGGGACCTCCTTTTAAGTAAGTAAGACGTGTACCAGGAAATCCCGCTCTTCCTCAAACAAAATTTTTAAAGATTTTTATTATTAATCAATTTGACGGAACCAGATTAATAGTATAACTAGGTGGACCAACCCTATTTTTCGCACGATGTAATTTTTATTCGACCCGAAGTAGAGGTTTTTGTTTGTATAGTCGTAAAAATAAAACTTAGGTGGTACCTTTTTTAAGTACCTATAACATTTTATTATAATTTTGGACAAAAAGTAGAAAATATTTAATAAATATTATTCATAGTATAATAATTTACTTTTAAGTTATAATTATTGTATTTACATAGAATGGGTACACTCGGCCAAGATAGTTTTACATTGACTATTTTCATTGAATAGATCAGTCTTGACAAGTTTCAGATATCATTTTTTTGCAATAAAGTATAGCTTAGAAGCATAATATTGTTTTGACACAGAAAGTAGACCATTTTATTTGCAAGATTTCTTTTATAACTTAAGTAGGTACCTACATACTTACATTTCAAAGTAATTTACTGTCTTACAAAGTTAACATTTTGATAAACAAGTATACTTACACTGTTAACCCTAAAAAGTCATGATAAATGTATATTATTATTATGAAGTAACTAGGTAGGTAAGCACCTACATAAAAAATCATGTTTCTTAAATTATGCGAGTGAAATCTAAATTTTTTTATTTAAACTAAACAATCAAATAAAAGTGGAAACTGGCGCATCCTAAACTCAGAAAGTTAACTCCTTGTCAGAAAGAAGTCGCTGTCGAAGAAGATCATACCTTATTTCCAATTTTAAAATGTGACTTTTCGTTTTTCATAGCTTTTGTTACTAAGCTGTCATTCGCCTACCAAAACTTACAATACATATACGTTTTCACAATTTAGTTTCTTATTTTATGAACATGTGGTCCATGTAGAGCCGGATCTTATAAAAAACGACCAGCGACCTCAGGCACAGCCTCCAGGTCGGGGCTCCAGTGGGTTGAATGCTGTGGGGCCAATGATGTCTGCTCGTCCATAGCCGCCTGCTAGCCGCACCAACAACGAACATACGAAGAAAATCACGAACGAGCAATATTACCGCCGTTGAAGTCAGTTCTTGCTGCTATCTCTCCACCGACATACGCATAACTCGGGCAAAGGATTGTACACAGTGGGTCAACTGATCGGGTCAGGTTTTCTGTTCATGATTTATTTTTAAAATACATACATCTAGTACTTTATTGACTGTGTTGCTTGGTGGTACCTACCTAGGCATCCGTCAACATGAGCGACGACGAATCTACTTTAATACGCAAAAGAGCGTCAGTAAAATCACGTTTGACTAAATTCAAAAATTATGTAAATGCGTTAGAGCTTCCTATTGATAACAAGATTCAATCGGTATTAAAACTTAGGTTTGAAAATATTACGAATTTACGGAACGAATTTGATGCAGTTCAACTCCAACTCGAGTGCATGAAGTTGGACGAAGAGACGGTCACCCGGCGGTATGAGGAGCGCGAGGAATTCGAGGACGTGTTCTTTGAGACGGTGGCGCTGGCGAGTCGGCTGCTCGCCTCGCGTGAGGGCGGCGGTGCCGGCAAACGGTCGCGATGCTCTTCGAACGCCAGTGACGAGGATCCCATTACATTCCAATCGCTACCAGGTAAACGGGTTGACTCCACGGACTGTCGTCGTAAAAACATCAAATTACCTACTATTTCTTTGCCCAAGTTTGACGGGTCATACGGTAAATGGCTCGAGTTTAGGGACACATTTACGTCACTGATAAATGATAACGAATCGATTGATTGCATGAGTAAGTTCCACTATCTACGCGCTAGTCTGGAGGGTAGTGCCGTGCAGATTATAAAATCCATCGAAATCTCAAAGACGAATTATAGCATTGCATGGAACCTTCTATTAGAAAGGTTTAATAATTCTCAACTTCTCGTATCAAACCATGTTAAATCGTTATTCAATGTCAAGTCAATTTCCAATGAGTCTGCCTTGGAAATCCGAAATCTGATCGATGTGTTCAACATGAATTTAAGAGCGCTGTCATCTCTCGGTGAACCGACCAGCAACTGGGATACATTGTTAATTCATATGATCAGTTCCAAGTTTGACCGCGTTACTGCCCGTGAATGGGAAAAAACTAAACTGCAATCAGATAAAAACACATACGATTCTATCATAAGTTTTATGAAAAACAGAGCTACTCTTTTAGAAACACTAGAAGCAAACAACTTATACACGTACAAACAAACTAACAAAAATGTAAACCACAAACTAAAACAACACAGCCCTGCTATTCTGTAAGCGTATTTGTGCAACTCGATCCTGAATCCGCAGTGAGATCGGTCTCTAACTCAATGATTCACAGTTCAATACTCACTTTACTTCGCAAGTGAAGTGTTTATTGTGTAGCTTGTATTTGTTTACACAATGCGACATCAAGGTCTTTCATGATCGGATGCGGAGTGAAGTAAGTGACTTGCGATGTGATGGTCGAGTTTTAATTCATACTTTACAGAATCACACAGCTGTTTCGCAATCACTCACCCTCAAAATGACAACATACAAACGCGAATCTTTGAATGTCCTATGTGTAAAAAAGAACACAGATTATACTTTTGTGAAGATTTTCGAGCGTTACCAATAAATGTGCGTAACGAAAAGGCAAAGCAGCTCAACGTTTGCATGAACTGCTTAAGACCACACCATAATGCGTCAGCTTGTAGGCGTAACCATTGCCAGAAGTGTACTGTCAAACATAACACGCTATTACATGAAGAGGATGTCCAACAAGCAACTGATAACTCATCGTCATCTTCCAGTCAACCTGAGAGTAGAGTTGTGCTATCATCATCTGAGTGTAATACCTTCAAACAAGTCTTATTGTCAACGGCTTTAGTAACTGTATACGATATAGATGGCGTAGCGCAAGAAGCTCGTGTGTTACTTGACAGCGGCAGTACATCTTGTTTTATAACAGAGCAGTTTGCGAATACTTTGAAGCTTCCCAAGGTAAACACAGAAGGCGCTGTGTCTGGAATTAATAACGCTACAACTGTTATATCAGGCAAGTCAACGGTCGTCATACATTCTCGTACACACTCATACAAAACACAAATTACGTGTCTAATACTGCCAAGAATAACGCGATTATTGCCGTCATACCGCATCAATACTAGGGGATTCAATATTCCTGCACACATTCAGCTGGCAGATCCACAGTATTTCGAACCTAGAGATATTGACATTCTGATCGGTGGTGAACACTTTTGGAACTTAGTAGGTTCACAACAAATAAGCTTAGGTCGAAACAAACCATCAGTTCAAGAAACGCAACTAGGATGGGTAGTTGCTGGCAGTGTTTTCACGACTTCTAAGTCAACATCAGCTGAGGTAAACTGTCATGCTTCATTGGTCGACGACGGCTTACAACAACAACTAGCCAAGTTCTGGGAGCTTGAACGCGTTCCTGAAGCTTCAACTTGGTCGAAAGAAGAACAAAAATGCGAACAACACTTCGTGGCAAACACAATCCGTGACTCCGATGGTAGGTTTATAGTGTCGATTCCGTTGAAGTTATCTCCACAGAAATTAGGCGATTCTCACGTACTAGCTCGTAAACGGCTAGAAGCGCTTGAAAGGAAGTTCTTGCGAGACAGAATCCTCCAACATCGTTATTCTGAGTTCATTACAGAATACCAACAATTAGAACACATGACTGAGGTAACGGCAAGCGACCCAACACTAGGACCGTCATATTACCTCCCTCATCACGGAGTTATTAGAGAAGACAGTACGACAACAAAGCTTCGTGTTGTTTTCAATGCGTCTGCACGAACGACATCAGGCTTATCAAGTAACGACTTGCAAATGGTAGGCCCTACTATACAAGACAACATTGTTTCAATCCTCCTTCGGTTTAGACAACACGAAGTTGTAATTACCGGCGATGTCGAGAAAATGTATAGGCAAGTGTTAGTCAACAAACGAGATCGATTTCTACAACGAATACTATGGAGAAATTCTGAAACAGAGCCCATAAAATCATTTGAATTAAATACGATTACGTACGGAACTGCCTCCGCACCATTTCTTGCTATTAGGTGTCTCAAACAAACTGCATTTGAATGCGAGGATAAGGAAGTAGCTGAAGTCATTGCAAGAGATTTTTACGTAGATGATTTTATCTCAGGAGCGACATCTGTTGACGAAGCTGTTGAATTAGCTCGTAATGTTACGTCCCAACTAAAATCGGCTTGTTTTCCACTTCGGAAGTGGAGATCCAACAGTTCGGAGGTACTTAGACAACTGGCTGACATAGCCGAAACGAATGATCACAAAATTAGCGAATCTCCATGTTCCAAGACACTCGGATTGCTTTGGAATAATATTGAAGATACACTTTACTTTAAAGTAAATATAGAGCCGAAACCAGAAGTTACGAAAAGGACTATACTGTCCATTATATCACAAGTGTTCGATCCACTGGGTTTAGTCAATCCATGTGTTATGGAAGCCAAGGTTTTGTTACAATCTTTGTGGCTTCAAAAACTTTCCTGGGATGATCCTATTCCTCAGGAATTACAAACACGTTGGTTAGCGTTCATAGAGTCTTTTAAATTCCTAAACGGTTTAACAATACCACGTAAAGCATTGCATAGTCGACATGTAGAATTACATGTTTTTTCTGATGCATCTGAACGGGCATACGGCGCATGCGCGTATGTTAAAACAAATGTTCATGATACAGTCCACATTCATCTACTCTGTGCTAAAGGCAGGGTTGCACCGCTTAAAGCAACAACTATACCACGATTAGAATTGTGCGGTGCACTCACAGCTGCTCGTTTGAGTGTCGTTATTTGCAATTCACTTCGCGTTACTTTCGATAAAATTGTCTTTTGGACAGACTCGACAATTGTGTTAGGTTGGTTGAGTCTAGACCCATATAAACTTAAAACTTTCATTCGAAATCGCGTGTCTGCAATTCAAGAAATATCTGCAGGTAATCAATGGCGTCATATTCCTGGCGAAATAAACCCAGCTGATCTGGTTTCTCGAGGAGTTCAGCCCAGTATTTTAGCAGAATCACAGCTTTGGTGGCATGGTCCAGAATTCCTTACGAATGATGAAACAGCTTGGCCAACACATTCACTAAATAACTCAACTGAAATATTGCCTGAACAAGTGGAAAAACCAGTTTCTGCGACGGTTCAAACAACCAACATAGATAAGTCAATTGAGAACCACCTAAAAGACATATCAAGTTTAAATAAAATACGACATATTTGGGCATATGTCTTAAGGTTTAATCATAATACTCGAAATTCAAACAAATTACAAGGTGCTTTAACAAGTGCTGAAATTCAAAGGGCTAACGTAATATTGTTAAAACACTCACAACAGAACCACTTCCAATGCGAAATTGAACGACTTACTTCAAACAAACCTTTACATAAAGATAGTCCGTTGGCTAAGCTTAGTCCGTTTTTAGATTCCGATGGATTATTGCGTGTGCGAGGTCGGCTCGAACATTCAAACTTAGAATACAATTCGAAACACCCCGTTATTATTCATGCAAAACACAAAATAACTCATATGATTTTTAATTCAGAGCACCTCAACACTATGCACGGTGGGCCACAGCTTTTGCTTAGTACTATACGACAAAGATACTGGCCTATAGGAGGTAGAAACTTGGCAAAGCAAATAGTTCATCAGTGTATCAAATGTGCGCGATTATCACCTAAATTCACGTTTCCTATTATGGGTGATTTACCTAGAGACAGGATTGAGCCCAGACCACCGTTCACTATCACGGGCGTGGATTTTGCTGGTCCTATTTATATTAGCACTAAACCAGGACGTGGAGCCAAACTGGTTAAATCGTATATCTGCGTATTTGTTTGTTTCTCTACAAAGGCCATTCATTTGGAGTTGGTTGGAGATCAGACGTCACAGGCGTTCCTATTAGCTTTAAAACGATTTATCGCACGTCGTGGAAAACCTGCACGCGTGTATTGTGACAACGGTTCTAATTTTGTTGGGGCGTGGAACGAAATTCAAGGTCTCATTTCAAATTTCGCAGGTGATGAGGGCATAGAGTTTAAATTTATACCTCCAAGTGCTCCTCATTTCGGCGGGTTATGGGAAGCTGGTGTTAAGTCGACAAAGCACCACTTAAAGAGAGCTATAGGTTTAAATCATTTGACATTTGAGGAACTAGGTACCACGTTAGCTCAAATAGAAGCCATATTAAATTCAAGACCCATAACTTTTTTATCATGTTCATCTGACGATCTTAACCCGTTGACTCCGGCTCATTTTCTTATCGGTCGCCCACTGACTGCTCTTCCTGAGCCTGAGTTAGATGACGTAAACAGTCGACGACTTCCAAGATACGGTCGTATAGAACAAATAAGACAATTGTTTTGGAAAAGATGGAGTCTGCAATACTTATCAGAACTGCAAGAAAGATCAAAATGGAGACAACATCAGAAAGATTTAAAGATCAACACGATTGTTTTAATAAAGGAAGATGGCCTTCCGCCATTGAGATGGCGTCTCGGCATAGTACAGGAACTTCATTCGGGACGCGATCACGTGTCACGCGTTGCTACAATTAAAACAGCGACTGGTCTAACAAAACGGCCGGTGACGAAATTATGTCCTTTACCTTGAAAATCAAGATATTTCAAGAGGGGCAGCATGTCGAAGAAGATCATACCTTATTTCCAATTTTAAAATGTGACTTTTCGTTTTTCATAGCTTTTGTTACTAAGCTGTCATTCGCCTACCAAAACTTACAATACATATACGTTTTCACAATTTAGTTTCTTATTTTATGAACAGTCGCTTAAGGCATTAAGGCTGCATATTTTGTACAGCGTACTCTAATTTTGTATATTCATTTTTGTTTAATTAACTGATTCAATTCTGAATGCTTTTTGTAAGCGGTCAGGCAAATACAGATATTTTATTTTGCGACACTCTTTAAGGTGAACTTGTCGAAGGGCCCTTCTCGTATCGAGCACTCTTTCCGCCAGGAGTAGGCTAAAGGATGCCGAAGCCAAGAATTTTAGAACGAGAACAAACTTAATACTGGCTCCAAATTAATTATAACGCTTTTAGAACACCGTCCACTTGAAGGGGTTCATTCGGCGGTTCAGTGAGCTAATGAAAGGGAGACTGTATAAGGTTGGTTGTGGGCTCATAACCTCCCTATTATGATTTCAAGTTTAGCAAATAATCTATAAGCACATACAGCTTTTGCTTTACTTTTTAAATCTTTATTTATTTCTTAATGGTTTGGTCTGAATTAGGTATTGACAAAAGATTACAGTAGTCCTCGAGTTATTTTAATGAGATAACGGTTAAAGAAGCACATTTCGTATCTAGGATAGAAAATAACTTTTAGTGGACAACTTTTGGAACTTATTAAACTTCCCATTATCGACGTACTATTTAAACGCTCCCATACAAAATGATGTAAAAGGTACACGGAGAGAACGTGTTTTGTCAGTTAAAAAAAAAAAATTCTCAAAATGTTTTTGATACGATAGTCTATCAGACAATGAGAAGAGAAAAAAAAACATACATACAGACGAACATAGTACCTCCTCCTTTTTGGAAGTCGGTAAAAAACATGCTACATCACAATTTATTTAGATTGTTTTACACATTATAACTATTAATTAGTATGAGAAACATTTTTAGATTGAAAAAAAAAAAAAATTAAAAGCATCTTCAAATGATATTCAAATGGCACCTTCAAATGTATTTTTTTCGAATTTCCAAAAGTTGTTTACATAGATACTAAAAGTGGTGTAGATACTGCATGACTGTGCTCCCGTAGCCACCTGTGTAGAATTTTTCTACAAAAGTATCACCATGGCTATCATTTCTCCCTATAGACAAGTTCTCTATTCTCATGTATAAATCACTTGAAAGTGTCCAACACTAAGGAAAACATTTATTCACACACTGCACCAGCTCAAGCCGCTCCGTTGCATCAAGTGGGTTCTGGTGGCGGGGGCGCGCACTGGGGCTCCTTGTCCCTGCTCTGGGGGCTGCCCCCGACGTCTCCACCGTCGCCACTGTTGCCGCTGTTGATGGCCACTGAGGTCAACGGCACCTGGGAAATTGGCTAATTAGATAATGAAAATACATCCCTACTTAGATGATACCAAAAGGGGGAATTGCGGTATTCCATCGAGGAAATTCCATCAATTCCGTCAACAGGGGTGGACGAGCTGAAGTCCTGGAGATTATTTAATCTGTAGCTAAAGTCACAGTGCTAAACTGCTGTCAGTTCTGCGACGTTGGACCAGACGAGGTGTGGAGTAGAGACCGGGCACCGGATAGCGCAGCGTGGGATGCCCCGCCGCCAGATGGACCGATGACCTGAAGAGGGCCCGAAAGCGACTTGCGAAAAAAAATATTATTTACATTTATTTTGTGTATATTTAATCCATCAAAGGTTTTTTTTCTTAATTAAAATAATCACAAATCGACTATGTCGTTCTACTGGGATCGGCGTAGATCAACCACCGGCATAACGGCATGGCATAATTCCTACCCTAATTTATAAAGTGCCTTCATTCCATATGTGGAACTTTTTGCCATTACTGAAGCCTTCTTATATTGATTCAATTAAGTCTGATAACTTTGTCATTTAAACCGACTCAAAAAGAGCACTTCAAATCGATCAAAGGTTGTGCGGTTTAAAAAACCTTATTGTTTCTAATCATCATCATCATATTAGCGTTTTGACGTCCACTGCTGGACATTGGGCTTCCTCAATCGACGACACCACACCCGATTCTCCGCCCTTCTATTATCAATCTCAAATAAAGACAGTTATAAACAGTTTGACTAATTGAATATAAATTCGTGTCTTGGCTTATCAAAGTGCCAGAGGCGATTAGTTCAGCAAATTGGCAATCAAGGGGTGTTTAACAAAGACATGTCTCAGATAAGGCCTTACGTGGTAATTTAGAATTCCGTGAGCGGCATACCGCAAGGTATTCTGAGCTAAGGCTTACTACCTCCATAATGTACCTAAATACAAAATACCTATCGAATAATTGAACATGACTTAACCCTTCGATCCCCGATCGGACCTAGGGAGATGTTTTATAATGTTTGGACAAATTTACACACGGCTGTTTAGTCCCAAACTAAGCCGAAGCTTGTAAATGGGTACTCGACAACTGATAAACATACATAAATATTTAAATAAATGCTTAAATACATACAAACACCCAGAATCCGAAAACCAACAGTTATGCTCATCACACAAATGTTGGTCCCGGGTGGGAATCGAACCCACGACCTTACTACGCCAACAGGCCAGTTAGATGGAGATAACGGTGCTTACTGATTAATTGTGTGTAAAATTATCATTATCGAATACTGAACGACATTGGTTCTACCTTAATTTATTTAATTGATTCTATACTTTAAATTTTCTATACTTTTCTTCAAGGGTTAAGCGTCAAAAACAACACGTAGTGGTCGTACCATAGAGACGGCGGTACACATGTGGGTGTCGGACTGCCTCGCCGGCGGCGACAGCGCCGCGTCCAGCCGCAGGTCCAGCTGCAGCATGAACACGGCGGCCGCGAGGGTCGTCGCGGACACCGCCAGCTGGGCGCCCGCCACCCCCACGCACGTTGTGCTGCTACACCTGGACCATCATGTACTTGGTGAAAGTAGGCATTCATTTTATTAAAGTAGACATTTTAGGAAAGTAGATATTTGGGAAAGTGGTCATATTAGGAAAGTACACATTTAATGGAAATTCTGGGAAAGAGGTCATTAAAAATTATTATATTATTATTATTTATTAATTATTACAACTATAAATTATTATTATTATAATATAATTATGTATGTCTACTTTCTTTTGAACGCACACACTCACACACACAAACACACACACACACACGGGGACACCTAGCGAAGGCCCCCAGCAGAAAACCAGCGCTGCGCCTCCTGGGTGCAGCACTATGCTGAGTTGGGGACCTTTTCACGATCACAGCATCGTCCACCACCTGATTTTATGTCAGGTTAATCAATTAATTAATTTTATTAATCTATTTGTTGTGATTGTCGAATAAATTATTTTTCTTTCTTTCTAAAAAGTAGAAATTTTGGAAAAGTGGTCATTTTAAGATTGTAGACATTTGGGAAAGGGGCCATTTTAGGAAAGTAGACATTGGAAATTTTGGGAAAGAGGTCATTTTGAGAAAGTAGACATTTTGTGAAAGTGGTCATTTTGGGAAAATAGACATTTTGGTAAAATGGTCATTTTGCGAAAGTGGACATTTTGGGAAAACAAAGTAGGTAGTCATTTTGGGAAAGTGGACATTTTTGACGTGAAGGCATATTGTGTTGTGAGAACTGCATGCATAAATAAAACGTAACGGACGTTATTTGTGGGAGTTTTGAGAACTGATTAATCAGAGATCTATTTAAAAAAAGTGTAACAACGATAGGACAACCCACAAATCAAATCATACAGAAATCTCTGCGCAATCCGAGCGACTGGCAGAGACGGCTGGAAATGAGAAAACAAAAGATTAGGTTCAGTGACGTGGCCTAGTTGGGAGAACACTATCTAAATGTTCATCGAATCCGATGGACTTGTTCGTTTGTAACTTAGATCGTTATTAATAAAAATACCATCATTTAAGTTATAAAATAACGATACCGAACGATACGAACGTAGACGTAGACCATACGTAAGTATTTATTTATTTAACGCATCCCAAAGCTACCGGTACGGAAAGGCATGAAGCAAGTTTGTTTTGAACATGATCAAAAGTTTCCTGATCTCGAACATTTTAGGGACCACCCTCTGATCCCTTGGGCGGTCCTGCCGCTGAAAAATTTATATGTAATTAGGGATTTTGCGAATACATTAACGCGGTGTCATCAAAAGTAATGGCAGAAAGTTGGATGGAACGTATAAAGACATGAAACATAAAGGACTGTAAAAATTTTAGGTAGACAATAACATTCAAACATTGTTTGTACTAATGTGAAAGTTCTCATTTCGACGCAGTTCGTCAGTTCTCAGAAAATTGGTCAAAATGGTCACTATGGATATTACTGTAGGAAAGTAAAGTTGTAAGTAGGACTTGTTCGTTTGTTTCGTATTGACACGAGCGAGACAACTTCATCAAAGAGGCAGGTGTGAGCATAAATATTGCGCGAGAAACTTTCGAGACGTACCTATCAGCATCTTTTCCACTCCAGTAAATACCTCTCATATAGAATGTTATTCATATAGGGAATTCAAAAACATGATCGTTTCAAATTGGAGCTCAGGAATGATGTTCATACTTCATTTTGGAGGAGGGAACTCACTAAAAAAATAATTAATCCCCACAATTTTAGATGGAGCATCAGACTAGAGTCAGAAGGGTTGAAGCATCATCATGATATCATGATTACCAAAATACTTGTTCCTTTTACAACTAGTATCTTATTTCTTGGGATGAAAAATTATTTAAAAAATAGTTAAGTTTTGTCCGGTACCGAACTATCGAGCTTTCTTGAGTCTCAGTAGTTCCTTAGCTTCGTTTAGTAGGTTCCTTTGTACAACCGTACTGCAGAGGACAAGAAAGTCTTATTAGTTGGGTTAGGGATGATCGGTGTTACATAGATATTGATACCTAATCAACCTACTGAGCCTTTCTTGATCTCAGGAGGTCGGTTGTACAAAAGAACCGAACTACTGAAACAAAAGAAGGCTAAATAGTTCGGTACCGGAAACAGCCGATCTACTAAGACTAGACGGAAAAAGGGGTAACCTAGATTTCTCCATATGTGGCACAGATAATTTGCGCATGAATTATTCAACAAATTTTACAGTAAACTTACCCAATATTTAAGAGCGACCTGACGCAGAACACGAGCATGGCTATATGCGAGGCCAGGGCCGTGGTCCACAGCGAGGTGAGGGGCACGGCGGCGCACGGGGAGGGGCCCAGGGCCCTCCAGGGGGGGCCCCAGCGCGTCGTGCTCCGGGTGCGGGCGGACACCCACCCTCCGAAGCCGCGGCTGTAGTACACTGACGTTGCTACGAGGAAAATTAGTTTGAACTGGCGAACGGACAGTAGTAAATAGTTGTAGTAAGAGATTGCTGTGTCCCATAATACTTAAGACCTAAAGTAGGAATCCAACAACAAACGCAGTGCTTTTTGGCGGCAGAAATAGGTAAGAGGAGGTCAAAAGGCTTGATTAATTTCCACCCGGTTGCAGTGCCTTCAAATACCATTCAGTTGCACTCACAAAAGTCTGACTGGGGCTACTTCTTGGGAGATTTAGCATAAATTAGTTAATTAATTAAGCATTAATAAGCATAGAATTGGGAAAATTGAACGAAACATCTGGATTGATGATCACATTCAGGTGAAGCAGAGTTGGGGTAAAAATAACTATTTTCCACTAATGTTTGCCGTAATTGAAAGGAAGGTTTCGCAATGATGACACACACTCAATGAATACACCCTGGTATTGTAAGAGCTGACATTTATATTTATTCATTATTCTCGCGTAAAGTGAAACCGACTCTCAATACAAGAGCTCTGAAACATTAGAAATTCCTCCGTATGTTGTTTCTCAGCTCTGAATAATATATGTGAGCGAAGTCGAGATTCCTGTCATTGTTGAGAATTTATGTTGCAAATTCCGATCGAAATCATCTTGATTGAAAAGCTACATGGAACTTTTAGTCATGGTCTATAAAAATATAAACAGTTGCCGTCAGTAATATATATAGCACTAGAAGATAGGTCAGTTCTGGCAATTTTATAAAAATTGTAACTTTAGTTAGGTATTAGTATTAGTTTGTGCTTTATAGCGTATTGTATATTTATTATAGCGGTTTTATGGCCTATTTTATATATTTTTTACGATTCTACAAAACGCGGTTTCATCAGCTTGTACATTATCAAAACAAAAACTTTTCTTGTAGGATTCAATATCATCTTCCCCTTTGTCTTCCCTCTGGAAGGCAGCATCTTAAACCGTCCTGTCATGGCCTTTTTTCGCTTTCATATGTGGCTTCTCAATCCTCTCCATATATCTTGTCCACCTGTCTATCAGGGCTCCGAAGAAGAATACATTTTGGACATTTATACTGCAGCCTGCAGCTATTTACCTGCAGCGAGTACGGTGACCGCCCCTGTTGGAACTCCCAGCCCCAGCTCCGGTTTCTGTCTCTCCTCCAACCACCCCACAGCTCCCACCACCATCCCGCCGATACCGCACACTATCTATGGACAGATAATGACATAATATTGATAATGTGGTCAGCTTCATGTTCGGCATTGATTGTTCTAATGTGATTTTCCCGTCCTATTTGATATTGAGCACGAAAGAAGTGATTATGATTGTGTTCAGAATATCTACTCTACAAATCCTTAAAAAAAGTATCATTTAATTCTTCTAGTTTACGTGTGAGGCTGGGAACCAGACAATACCGATATGACTATATTCTTATTTCTTTTTATTATATAAAACAAAGTCGTGTTAGTTAGACCACTTATAACTCAAGAACGGCTGAACGGATTTTGATGAAACTTGGTACAGGGATAGCTTATAGTCTGGAATAACATATCGACTACTTTTTACATGGGTAAACGGTTCCCGCGGAAAGAAAATTTAGATCCAGTATAAGCCACTTCTGGCTGGACTTCGATCTTTGCTTCTCTGCAATCAGTCACTGCCAGCATTACGCTGATAGTCGCTGCATCTAACCAGGGGCGACGATTGAGGAAATCAAACTAGATCTCGTAATTATATCCGTAACTATTTACCTGTAAAACTCTAACCCTCAGAGCGATGGCGAACGGATATATCTGGATGCCGTTCGCTAGAGGCCCGTCTCCGTCGTCGCACCTTGAGGCGCCGCTGACGGCACTGCAGACCGACTCCTTGCGCGACCACATGGCACTCCTCGCGTGGAAAACTAGGGGACAATATATTAGACCTAAATAGGTATACATTTTACTGGTTTTTTCAACAAATCAGACCTGTCGAATACCTAATACCACAGAGTAAGTAATAACATTATTTATTAAATATAGGAATAAAATTAAACACTTATAAGATACAAGAAAATCATTCACTAGACAAATGTCTACAACAAACTACCAGATGACAATTTGAATAAAAAAATAATAATAAAAATTTAGTCGAAAATGCCCCCGCGAATCGTACCCGGCTCAAAGGTACCCATGACGCCGGCTGCATTGCCACGTTGAATCGCCATGGATATCCTTTGAACCAGGTACGACTCGGCCCGGGGGTCACAACCGTGCTCGAATTGATTTAATCGTTGCTCAGATGGGGAGAAGTTGAAAAAAATTTGGATTTTTCTGTATTAATTATCAAGCTGTGAAAAAATAAATTACCTATCACAATTTTATTTATTACAATACAGGGTGGGATAGAATGACCCACTTTACCGAAAGAGTCTTATACCCAAATATAATAAGTACAGGTCGGCTGAGACTGGTTTAAGTGAGACGAATAAATAAAGATCTTTCAATTCTCTTAGCTGGAGACGCTATAATTTTAAAGAATACATACATAATAATATTTATTGATAATTTTTGTTACGCGTCACGTGTAAATGGGACATCACATCACAAACCAAAATATATTTAGGTAGGATTCTATGTAAATAAAAACTCAAACAAAAAGAGGTAAAATTACTAATTTATAACACAGCGAGGCAGGTATACGCAATTAACATACATGAGATATAACAAAATATGAGGCCCCAAACCGCAGACGGGCGCTGTTGAGGTTGGGATGAGCCATTAAACAAGAAAATTAGCTTTTTTATTGAAAAAATATGTCAGTCATTAGCTGAAAAAAGTTTTAAATAACAAAACTATTGGAAAAAGGTATCCCTAAAAAGTAAAGTTTAGAAAAATCTATTGCGTTTCTCCTATTGCGGCTGAAAGCAAAATGTATGATAGACGATGCTCCTAAGTGGACCGCAAAGTTTATTATGGTAATACAAACTTGTTTTTACTGCTGGGTACCTTGCACGCACATGTAGACGAGACGCAAATAGCGTTTGTTTTCATAAGACAGCTAAGGAAAAACGGAATAATATATACCTATTAATTTCCCAAACAACATTTTAAATTAAAGGTTATTTATCATGGTCTTCTATGATACCGTTACTTAGAAGGAACTATTCTTATGATACGTATCACAAAAATACAGGTGTCTTATTCCACATTTGTCCAGTTAATGGTTACTCTAGCACACCTTCCGGCGCAGGCAGTTGATTTTGAAAAATCTTTAAAAGTACCTAGTAGTTCAACTTATTTTCAAAATAAAGCGAAGTCTTCTTCAAGTTAAATTTCCTGTCTTCAATATTTAAAAAAGTTATCGTTGGGATCCAAGTTATAATTTAAAGGGGTTCTAGAATTCTCCACTTTGTATTTTTCCAAATTTTAATTTTTCCAAATTCGGACGTAAGGTTGTATTTATGTGTGTAATCTTTTCACCTTGACAACAAAAATCTTTACGCACGCCTGAGATCTTTGTTTGTCATACCCATAGAGTTAGTATACTAGCTATAGAGCGCGCGCATCGCTCATTGTCCATTGTGCCAAGTGTAAGAAGGTGTTCTATGGACGCTTCTATATAGATTTTTTCTAGATAGTTTTTTTCCGTGAATCGTGTTTACAGCTTGGCACTGCACATTTCACCATGATTACTCCAAATCTAAATAAATACCGGCGAGAGCAACAATCAGCGCTACTGACGTGTTGTGACTAGTAGCGTCGCCCCGAACATTTCGAGACTGTTCAGACCCGTGCTTACAGTTCAGATTTGCTAACGCGCGCTCTATGTATACTAACAACTCTCTGGTCATACCAGTCAATACGCTATGGATCAATCTCACACGATAAATAAAACTTTAAACGACCATCTGCGTTCCAGTCCAGCGTTAGTAACTTAAGCAGATAAACACACAGTTTTGCGGTTTTGTAAACACCTAAAGTGAAGTAAGAATGTGTTTGCAATTTGTTTCACATGTTTCTGATAATTTATTAATACCTCTAGGAATTCAGAAAGGTAGGTAAAGTACCTGCAAATTGGTGCATTCAATTTTGTAACGTTATCTGTCTTATCTGTAAAAGTTTAATCAATAATAGATGAGTATGATATTGCAAGCTACATAATTGGGTGTTCTGATAAATTTGAAATTGCCTTCGCAAATCGGTTTTTGATTTTGAATCCTTTATCCTTAATTATTTTGTGGCCGCTCTTATTAAATATCTGCCAAATTGATTTTGTAAATAATAATTGTAGATAAGAGTTATTTCCTTAGTAACTTACAAGTTCAAATATTCGTTATGTCCTGGTTTAGAAGGGTAGGAGAGAGAGGTGTGATTTTTTAAAACATTTTAAATATCTAAATATAACATTATAAATCTACGGAGGAATGCGAGAGAATAATAAATCTTCGACTTTGCGCTTACGAAATTTATTCTCCTTCCAAAACGAAATCATAAATAATTGCTAGATTATAAGACTAAAATTGATGTCCAAACTTTTCTACTCCCAAAGTTTGTTTACACCAATTAAAATATATACTCCATTTGAAACTTGAAATCTTTTCGGAATCTTTTTATTTATGTTGTTTCCTCACGATTACCGACGTTTTTCTTCAGAAGCTTGTAGTGTGATAGTTAACATCTCGTTGGATCAGATTCCCTAAGGCGGGTGTTCCCCAGCTAGCTACAGCAAACTTTCTTACGTTCAATTACTCATATCTACTTGTAAGTACCTACATCTAATGGAATATCAATTATTCTAATTGTTCCAGACAGTTGTATACAGTTCACACATTGAGAAGCCAAACGTTACTTAATCAATCAAGTAGTTACGTGTTTACCGAGCGAGCATAGAGAAGTTGGTTAAACTCGTTCATTGAGCTAGTATAATTATAAAGGAGGGATGTTTGTCCCAAAACTGCCTCTCAATCTCAACACAGCAAAGAATAATGGGCAGACTTAAACGAAAACCAGCCTAGTCACCAAATACAAAACGCTTGCTACCTATTTTAGAAAATAATAATTTGGTTTTCCTGTAAAGTTTTCAGAGTGGTGATGGGTGACAAAACATACATAGGTATAATATTTATTTCTACATTCAAGCAGACGAACAAATGTGAAAACTTCTCTCAGAGAAATCTCAGAATGCAGAACTAACCAGAATAATGCTGAAACTGACGTACAAAATTACGTGGACTTTCTGATTCGTTCTGTATTCAGAGGTTCCAAGATTTATTTGAAAGTCACTCAGAGTGAACGAGAGTGCGGAAACTCAGAACAACGGGTCTGAAACGCACGCACACATGTGCAGTGGTCACCCACACTAGCACACAGAGATAAGCACGCTCTGCAAGCTTTGGGCCAAGTTCTACTTCCCCGGGATTATCACTGTGTGTTAGTGTAGGTGAACACTGATCACTGCGCATGTGTGCGTGCGTTTCAGACCCGTTGTTCTGAGTTTCCGCACTCTCGTTCACTCTGAGTGACTTTCAAATAAATCTTGGAACCTCAGAATACAGAACGAATCAGAAAGTCCACGTAATTTTGTACGTCAGTTTCAGCATTATTCTGGTTAGTTCTGCATTCTGAGATTTCTCTGAGAGAAGTTTTCACAGAAGTAATTGTTGTATTTAGTATGTTACAGAACTACTTTATTATGATCTACTCCTGTTTCCCGCGGCTTCGCCTGCGTCGAACAGTTTTCAGCAGATACAGCTTTACCCGAGGTATCTATAGCCTATGTGTTGTTATCTATCTGTAAAGTTTCATCAAAATCTGTTCCGTAGTTTTTGGTTTGTTGCTCAGCCATGCTTTAACGTCTGAACGGATTTTGATACCTAAAACTTTGTACAGTAATAGCTTGTATCCTGGTGTTATATGATACTTTTCAACACGGGCGAAACCTTGGGGGTATGCTAGTTATAATATAAATCAGTGTTGTTGACAATATTAATCCATAGGGGATTGTGGATGGCCGTTGGATGTGTATGCAATATGCATGGCGGTGTGTCCATAATGTTGCCAGTGTTGAAAAAATACTTACATTTTCTTTACAATTATAGGCACCTAGTTATACCTAATCTAATTATTAAAAATAGGTATATTAAGTAAAAGACGCTAATTATGTTTATTTCAAACCCTTTTCTTACTGCTGGTATAGATTAGTATTGAGAGAACACCGCTCAACATATCTCTGTGTGAATATATTGTGAGAGGAGAAAACTTGTGAACATGTACTTAAAAATAAGAGTTTGTCTAGTGAAAACTGAGGTTGGTCTTTGTGAAATACTGAGAACATCTATCTCAATGTCAAATATAACTTGCGGAAGAATTTTGTTTGGTCAACTCTGTGCATTTAAGATTTTTTTGCCCCTTTTTCTACTAGTGTCTCAATCCCTAATCGAAATTCTCAAATAGGTTTTACAAATTCTAGTTTCCACCTTTCTAGATTTAATATTTCAAAACAGATTGCTTGAAACATCAACTGGCAACACTATACGATGTTATACATCTTTCTACTGGCACTCCATTACCATCCCCCAGCGTTGCATATTTATCAACTTGTGGACAACCATCATTCCCATTCTGTGTACATATATGATTTTCTCAATTTGGAGTCTTATGGCCTCTTTCACCAGTTGCTGATATTGTTACAGATAGTTATCTGACAGATAAACTAATCCATCAGATAAATCTGTCTGATAGATTATATAAAATATGTAATAATCTAGCAATCAGATACCTGTGGAACAAAAAAAAATAGGCTTAATGTCAGATAATCTGCAGATAGGGTATCTGGAACTTTATCAGGTAGTGGTGAAAGAAGCCCTTAGTAGCTTAATTTATTATGCTTTTCGTGGTTTATTGTTTTATTATGTACTAGCATATGCCCCGCGACTTCGTCCGCATTAAAAGAATCGTAGGGTTGCCCGCGGCATGTAAATTTGATCCGCAAATTTTTGGTTCCTATACAAATTTGAACACCCCGTTTCACCCCTATAATGATGGAATTTAAATATTACAAGTAAGCCAGATTTTAAGTCACACCACGCGCTTTCCAACAACAAAAAAAACCGTTCAAATCGGATCAGCCCCGCTATTCTGTAAGCGTATTTGTGCAACTCGATCCTGAATCCGCAGTGAGATCGGTCTCTAACTCAATGATTTACAGTTCAATACTCACTTTACTTCGCAAGTGAAGTGTTTATTAAGTAGCTTGTATTTGTTTACACAATGCGACATCAAGGTCTTTCATGATCGGATGCGGAGTGAAGTAAGTGACTTGCGATGTGATGGTCGAGTTTTAATTCATACTTTACAGAATCACACAGCAGTAGTTTTAGCGTGATGCGCCGGGTTCAAAAAGACAAGAATTTTTTTAAAAATGTTTTGGGAAAAGTAGGTAACGTATATTGTTTTTTTAATAACCCTACAATGTACAGAAATACTTCCGTTACAGTTTTATAATAGTATAGATTATGATTTCAAGAAGTTATACCAACATTGTTTCTGAGAGAATAACAATTTTACATGAAACCAAAGAGAACTTCATTAGATAAACATAATACAATTGAATCTGAATTCAATACACAAATTAAAATTGTAAAATTTAGGTACCTACCTCAACTGGAATGACTGCAAATGACAATTTCTTCTAGTTAACAGCTACCACAAAGAAGTATTATAGCTTTTATGCGCTGGTTTTTGATCAATTGTTATTAAACCTTTTGGTCTGCAAGCAATAACTCTAAAATGATAAATCTTCCTCCAAAATATTCATAAAACCGATATCGCTGGGGCCGGATCTCTGATTCCGCATATTGTCAGCAATTTATCTTTGATCCATTTTACGGATTCATTCCTTTATTGTCCAGAAAATTCGAAATTGCTTATTCTCGCAGATGTTCCTTAGCATTATCATTATGTAGGACTTAGGTACTATATGTAGCTACCTATAGTATATTCTAGCGTTAAGACTTGTAATAAGCTATACGTACCTAAAATCACTAAGCAATCAATACCAAAAACCAAGGAGATTCGAACCTCTTTTGTCGCGCGCGCGCTCCCTGTGGAGATCGCATCTTGCAAATTTAGTATGGGAAACGATGAAAAATTCTGTGTCAAAATCAGGGGGGGTGCGGACAAATGAAGCGGATTAGCGGGAGGAAGTTGCTCATATAAATTTGATAAATATGGAGTTTGAAAATGAGAATGTGTGAGTGAGTATCAATTTTGATATACATTTGGCACGATTTTGGCAGCCCCTAAAATGCTTTTGTTACTCATCCATAAGGGAGTAGCTTTTTTAAAAAATTCATGCCAAAAACCATCAAGCTAAAATCTCTTTGGTGGGCGCCTGAGGGAATTCGAATCTTCCTGCCAAAAACTAATAAGCAAGAACCTGCAAGAAAATCCAACCGCTAGACAATTCCGTACCATTATTTATGATTTCTTCCATTTATATGGAGAGTAACGTATTATTATGTTAAAATGGATGGTCAAACTTCTATTTCCATTCCCAGCGCAAGTGGTGTTCAAAATTTCGAATGGCTCTACAGTCTTCATACTAGCTAACACTAGCTATAACCGTAGTAAGAGCTACGGTCTTTCCGTTTGTCTAAAACGAGTTTGCTATAAATCTATCACATTTATTATAGCGTCGATGTAAAACCGAATGCAACTTTACTGTAGCAGAATCTACATGTATCCATAATTTTTAGGTATATCAAGAACATTTATTATCCGTTTGTTAGTAGGTACCATACGCCATTCCCGTGACAAGAAAAATCCAGGGAAAAATATGGGAAAAATGCATCCCGTGTAGCAACCGACTAAAATTTGTTCTTATACCTAGATAACAAAATTTCTTCCATTTGTCTATCTGGTGATCTGTCTGTTGCTAATTAACTCAAAAACCACAGGACCGATTTAAATAAAATTTTGATTAGACACTAAAGTAAATGGCCATGATGATAAATTAAACAACATTTAAAGACATTCCAGGAAAACAACAAAAAATTCTCGGAACCGGTACATACATTTACGAATTATTATTATAGGGTTAGCCCTTTTCAAGGAGGAAAAGTCCTGAAAATATACATTATAATAATGAATATGCATAACGAAAGGCATTCCTATCTGTTTATTTATTTATTTTAAATGGAAAGGCAGCTTATAGCTGATCTGAAACCCATTTCCACTGAAGTTAAGATATTTCACAGCTTATACTGAAATACTATTGCATGTTCATTTGGAAATTTCAGTTTTATAGTGATGCGTTGCTTTCTTTATTTAATATCGAGTAATTTCACTAAATCACTAAACAACGTCTAAACACTATATTAAAAAAGGTATCTGCTGGCTCCCGTACATGCAGCGTGTATATAACCACTGCTAAAATGACAAAAATGTATTAAAAAACAAACTATAACGTAAAAAGACAAACAGAATGAAGCTGCTATTCATTGTTGCGTCGTAACAAACGTAAAACAGCACATTTCACTTACCAGGCATTGAAAATATTCTCCACTGAAAGTGTCGTGTCACTATTCACATCACCTCTTCATAATTATAAACCAATCACGTCGACATACGAATTACAAACTACGTTTAAAAATTCGATTCCGAAAAGTTGTTACGACGAAATTGAGATTGCAGACACGTGCATCCTAGACGAAGTCTGAAGTGAAACTGAATTTATGAAAGCTGAAGTTAGTGTTGCCAGATCAGTCCGTTTTCCCTCTTACAGGAGCGTTGAAGCTCTGTCTTTGAAGTCAATTACAACAGTGCACGTGGAAACTAAGTAAGGAAACTCTTAAAACTCATTTAATTAAAAAGAAGATTAAATAATATTAAAAAAATATGGATCATTTACTTGTTAGCAAGACAGGAACCTGCTACTCTACCTACAGTTTCAGGGTGTTCTTGACTACAAAACAATACAGTACAGTGCAATGCAATGTAATGCAATGCAATACAACACAATACGATACATTACGATACGATACAATATTGTTAACTTTTGCTAAAGACGGTAAGTATTTGCTGAAAGTAACCTAAAATTATTAGATAACTTTGGTACAGTCACATTCCGAATCAGTGACCATCTAGCACCTTAACCACAACAGCGTTAGTAGGCACTCAGCTGCAACCAAGTTCCGAAAGCTTTTTCAACAAAAACAACATAATCCGCTCAGCAGTGCAATTCTGTAAAGTAACAGTTAAAACTCGATAATCACATCGCCAAGTCACTACACTTCGCACCCGATCATGAAAGACCTTGATTTCGTATTCTGTAAACAAGTACAAGCCACTAGCGAAGTGAAGTGAGTATCAAATTGTGAAGAGAAGAATAGTGAGTGACACATTAGAGAATTTAGGTTATCGATGAATCGATTTTATCTTTTCAGCATAATTTGGTAAAATAATGGAGTGAAACTTAAAAATATATGTTTCATTTTGATTAAAATTTCTTAGTCTAGATAAAATAGTGTTTCATCAACTTCAAAAAATAAATAATGTGATAAATGAGCATGAATGTAATGCAATGCAGAGCTCTTGCCTCCCAATTTAAAAAAACAAAACAAAAATCATAGATATTGTCATTGGTTTGTCCTCTATTGAGGACGGGCAAGGGAAGCTTCGTCCATACAGCCCTGTCTTATTTAAAGTATTATTTCTTATATTTATTTAAACCAGCGGCGGTTACAGCACGGCCTCCATAAAAACAGAGCACGACTAGAGTTAGTAGGCGATTTTCAATAAAACCGCAGCACGGCCTCCACGAGGGCACAACTAGTGCCATGCCATTCGGTGATCCACACTGCAGGTTCATGTCCGCATTAAACCGATAGTAGGTTTAATGAAGTCTATCAAGTGACATTTTGAAACGATCCGGTAGAGTCGTTTACACGCTTTTATTTAACTATCCCGCACAATATACATTTTAATAGGCACTTGTTGCATATAAAACTATCACAGATATACACCAAAACCTACAATATACATTTTTTCGGAAAACTAAATAAAAAGACAACAGTCTCCGACAAAATCCCGCCTGAAAGCAAAAAAAACATAGATTTTCCTAGCGGCTTTTTGGCGGGATTTTGTCGGAGACGGGTGTCATTTTTGTTTAGTTTTCCAAAAAAATGTATATTGAAAGTGTATATTGTGCGGGTTTGTTAAATAAAAGCGTGTAACGACTCTACCGAATTGTTCCAAATAGTCCCTTGTTAAATCGACACAACACCTACTATCAGTTTAGTGCGGCGTTAGCTGCAGTGTGGATCACCAAATGGCCCTAGTTGCCGGAGGCCGTACTGCGGTGTAATGTATTCGTGGTTTAAAACTACGATGGCCTTTAGTGACTTGTTTCCAACTGGCCGTCAAACCATTAAAAAAAAACGAATGACAAGATGGCTGACTTCTGTCTGTCAGCTGTCATTGTCATTTTGTTTGTCAAGATGGCGGCGTAGGCACCCCGTACACGCTAGGTTATGCTGTCAGTTATATCAAGGTTAGGCGGTGAGTGACGGATGAATGATCGTCTAATGCAGTTATTGATGAAAATCTGCAATTTAGTGTTGCCATATATACAGATTTATCTATATCTATACAGATTTTCGACTACCGATACAGATACCAGATTTTGCCCTACTTTTATACAGATTTTTGTAATTTAACGTAATCTATGTTAAATATGGTTAAAATAGAAGTAAAGAATAGAATACATGGATTACACGGTGATTTACATTTGGAAATAAGGATTCGTTTTAGTTTTGGGGTGTTTTTTTTATTATTTGTTTGGGTAGGTACTAAATTGTTTTATTATGGCAATCCTAACCGGTGGCGTTTTTTTCTATGAAAAGCCTTCGTTCGAAAAAAGTTCGTTTCAAAAGACTACTACTAATTCATTGGATTTTTAAAAATCAATATACAGATTTTAGAAGATTTCAGTGGATTTTATACAGATTTTTAGACTATCCAATACAGAATTACGGGTTACAGATATGGCAACACTGCAAGTCACTGGTCACTACACTTCGCATCCGATCATGAAAGACCTTGATTCCGAATTCTGTAAACAAAACAAGCCAACTGCGAAGTGAAGTGGGTGTAGAATTGTGAATCGTTGCGGTAGGGACTGACACATTACAGAATTTATGTTATCGATGAATCGATTTTATCTTTTCCTGCTTAATTTCGAAAAATTAATGCATAGATCTTCAAAATAAATGTTTTATTTTGTTTAAAATTTATTAGTCTAGATAAATGATAGTGCAAATTAACTTTAAACAGTAAATAATGTGATCATTGTAATGTCAAGCATAGAGCTTGTGCCTCCTAAAAATAATAAAAAAAAACAATATAAACAAACATACCTAGTCCAGTTTGATTTCATTTGTTTTTTTGATCAGTTTTCCTTTTAATTCTTTGATTTTGGTGTAATTAATGCTCAGTTGTTTTTAATTAAATCTGTATTAGAAAAGGAGCGTGCTTTAGTTAATTACCAAATGCGTCCGACAAGCTGATGGAATGCAAAAATTATCATGTCAAGGATTAATTCACTATATAAAGATGATAAGTCCTCTATTGAAACCTATGAAACGTCGAAGCAAAGGAATTTCGACTCGAATAAAGGTAAAGTTCCTTGCAATAACCTAGGTATGTGACCACTGTTAAACAATACATATTTTGTGCACTACACCTAACTATAACTGTTCAATGTATTTTTCAGGTGACTCTTGGCATTTTACCTCGGTCTATGCACAGCGAGCGTGTTCCTCATGACGCCTATAATAACTAAATGTCCAAGAAAATACTGCAGACTGCACTCCAGAAGCATCTCATAATCAGAGACACTCGACCCGGTGGAAGGTACAATTGGTGTTTCAAAAGGTCGTTTTAGATGCATAGTACATAGAGTATTGGGATAAAGAAATATAAAAAGTGGTGATTGTGTACCTAACTTATTATGATGGCGTGTGTATAATAAACATTGAAATATTTTGTAAAAAATAATGTTTTTGTTAAAATTTTATAATAAAGTTTATTGACCGAGCGAGCGAAGCGAGCGAAGCGTCTACGTTTCGAGACTGGCCAAAAATGCTCTTGTCCGGCTGTCTGTCTGTCTGTCTGTCTGTCTGTCTGTCTGTCTGTCTGTCTGTCTGTCTGTAATTCTCTACAGGTCGCATTTTTCAACCGATTTTGACGAAAATTTGGCATATGTATAAATTAATTAAACCTACAAAATGAGTAGAATAAAATTTTGAAAAACATTTTTTTTAGAGTACCTACCATACTCGCAAAGTGGGAGTGAACTTTTTTTTTCTTGTGAATCCCATAGTGTGGGATATCGTTGGATAGGTCTTTCAAAAATATTGCTGGTGTGTGAATACCATTTTTTCGATTTAGGGATCCGTTGGCGAAATATTAAGCTTTAAAGCGGTAATTTTTGTTAGAGTCACGTGTCCCCCCCCCCTGCCAGCTAAACGGTTGCTTCTGGAAATGTGAAAAAATTCATGGCAGTAGCATATATAACGTAGTTACAAGGAAAACTATTACGGCTAAGTAGGTTCTATTAGTTTTTGAGTAATAGTGGATCGACTTAAGAAAGTTGAAAAAATAAATTATGTTCATAGAACTGCATACGTAAAATGGAAAATTATTTTTTTCCGCGTGATATCCATGGTGTGGGGTATCGTTGGATGGGTCTTTCAAAAATATCGCGGGTGTGTGATAAACATTTTTCGATTCAGGGATCCGTTTGCGAAATATTAAGCTTTAAAGTGCTAATTTTTGTCACTTTAGTAGGTACTTTTTCTGTTTCCAAAGTTGACTTTTGTTGGTTTCTTTTAGGTTTGGTTTATAAGGGCTGGCGAGGTCTACTGTTCTCACGGAACTACTAGTTATAAGTTAATATTTTGCAATTGATCACATACTTATAATTTGTTTTTTTTATTTATTTGATTCACCAACAGTAAGGTAGGTACAGTAAGGTATTATGAATAAGTATAATAGAAAACCAGTATCGAGGAGTGTGCAGTGCAGTCCGTGGATGCCTCCACTGACTGGACTGCACTGCACACTCATGCAGTAGAATAAAAACAGAGTGTTTAGCCAATAGTCTGATACATTTATTTATTATAATTTATTGTAACTGAGTGTCGACTGAGCTGAGTAACAAACAATTTTGAGTTTTGCATTTATTACCTAGTAGAAATCAAATTAAAAAACCCGACGCGCGCGAGTAGGACTCGCGCCCTGAGGGTTCCCTACAAACTTAATTAAAGAAATAATTAGAAAATCGTTAATTTCATACCTACGCAAAGTTACGTTTGTTGGTACAAGAAAAAAAGATTTTAGACAAATTTATGGTTTCCGAATTTTTCCTTTACTTGTGCTATAAGACCTTGCTTATTGCTAAATTTCAAGAATCTAGGTCAACCGGAATACCCCATAGGTTTTGATGACCAAGATTCTAAAGAATACGGCAAAATCGGCCATATCTTCTGACATATGCGTTGACTTAGAAGTTTGATTTTTTCACAGCTTTAAGGGACTGCAGACCTGAGTATTTGATATTAATTTCAACTTGATACCTCCAAGCGTTCCTGAGAAAAATGGTCTTGACAGACGGACAACGAAGTGATCCTGTAAGGGTACCTTTTTTCTCTTTTGAGGTACGAAACCCTAAAAATCAATGCAACAACAAAAAATCAGGAGTATTGCTTTGAGTAATAGGTATATTAATCAGTTAAACAAAATAATCTGTCATATAAAAAACTAAGCTAAGTAGGTAGGTACATAAAACATGTCAAAAACTTAATCTGCTATATTGTAATTTTAATAGGCTATATTGTTATTTTAATTCTATTCTAGTTTAAATTTACAAATTTTATTTAATTTTAATTCACTCTCCTGGCTATATATAGGCGTCTTCCGTCATATTAGGTCATCAAGCTGTTCTGGTTCCTGATATTATAAGTACATTTTAAAACAACCTACAAGAAGTTTAAAATACCATTACATAAATTTATTGTCCTTTAAGATGCTAGTCATGAATCAAAAAATTTTGCCACTCCCACGCGCGCGACCAAAGAGATTTGAAACTTCTTGATAGTATAGCAAACCCACCCAAAGGAGTAAAAAGGTTGTTTGCACAGAGGATTTTATTAGGCTCTGGTACACTGTACCCTGTACCTAACCGTAGGTAAAATGGTAATAGAACAATTTTAAAAACACGTATAATACTTACTTTAGGTTTGCTAAAAGCTTACAAAGCCACAAAACTTGCATTTAAAAAAAATTTTCACGTCTCGACAATGATCTCGCTTACAAAACACTAACTTTTAATTTGACAGATACATTCGAGATAGAAGTGCGTAGTGATGGTCGAAGTGAGCGCAGAATTCCACTACAAAATGCCACTATAAACGTCATACCATACTAACAAACGTCAAAATCTCACCTGCTGTAGTTCAACTCGCCGCCACGCGCGCAACGGCGGCGCTGTTGTAGAAATCGAGGTCGAGGTCGAAATCGATGTACAAATACGCTTACAGAATAGCACTTTTGACAGATTAATTCGAATATGAAGTGCGTAGTGTTGGTCGAAGTGAGCGCGGGATTCCCTTACAGAATTCCACTTTAAACGTCATACCATACTAACAAACGTCAAAATCTCACCTGGCTGTAGTTCAACTCGCCGCCACGCACGCAACTGTAGCGCTGACGTAGAACTCGATTATTGTTGAATTTTATAGAATGCCAATTTGTAATCTCACTGCGGATTCAGGATCGAGTTGTATAAATACGCTTACAGAATAGCACTACAGTTTAGGGGATAACTTTAGAGATGGCAACACCGAGCCAAAGCCGAAGTGTTGTTAAGGGGAGTACATACCTATGTATATTGCGTAAATAGCACCAGGAGATGATTAAGTGCTACAATACAACTATTATTACACTGTAGTCGGAAAGTGGTCTGTTAGAAGTTATGGGTTACGTAAGTGAAGAGTAATCTTAAAATATCGTCGATAATACCTATTATAATTTTAATAATAAGATAATTTTACCTATCTATTAAATTATATTTTTGACTTTTGCTTGTATAACATTTGGGAGTTACAACCTACGTCTGGTCTGTAAGAGTCTTACAGTAAGACAGTAAAGTTATAGTTCGTGTAGTGTGTCGATTATAGGCTCCAATTCGGCCAAGTTGACACTGTGGTACATATACTTGTACATTCGGTCTGGGAATATAGTTTTTTACACATTGGTCTGAAACAGAGAAAGTCCTTACCTATTGTAGGTAAGAATTTTTCTGTACTATGTAGGTAAGGAATTTTTCTGTTATGGAAAACCTACGAGAACGCTGTTTTGTGGTTTATTTAGTAATAGATTATTAGGTTACATGCAGACCCTGCAGCATATGCTGAGCTGGAGTCCCTTTGGCGCCACATTGCATGCGTGCAGTCAACCGTGGGTGCTCCAGTGGTCACCAGGGGTCACTTGACTGCACGCAGTCTCCTAACCCCTGCCCCTGACCGACACTCTCGGGGTTGACTGTACATAGGTAAGTTAGATAAGTATAAAGAAGACGTTTCAGATCCGGCCTGCACTATGTACACTATTGGGAAATTCGATGAAAAATCAGAAAGTTATTAAAATAATATTAAAATTGCAATATTTGCAGTAATTTGTAAGTTGAAACGTCGTGGAAAACGTCAATTGATATGTCATTGACAGTGACAGCCATCTTTATTTTTGGGTTAAGTGTTGCCTATAATATAACGTTTAATGCTTTTGTTCACAAAAACTAAGCCAAAATATACCAAAATGATCATTAAACCACTTTTAAATAATATTGACATTTAATAATTTTAAGTGTACAAGGTCCAGGCCGGGGCTCCATACATTCGTGAAACGTCTCCTTTAGTGTAATGTGTTGCCTTGTGAGTTCTAAATAAATCTATTCTATTCTACACTTCATGTAACGGTGTTAGTTAGTAGGTATCAATAAGGGAGGTAAGGTTAGGGTAGGCTTAACATTTTGTCCTTTTGTTTATATAAAACTCAAGCATTAATTAATGTGTGCTAAACACGTCTCGTAAATTGATAATGTTATTCTATCTCCCTCATTAATTCACTTCCATGTGACGTCACACACGGTTAATCCATTTTAATTTAAGCAGACCCTAGGCTTTATTAATCTTCATTTTGTATCGCACGAAGTCGACATAATATTTCGCTCATCCTGATGAATATAATTTATTATGAGCAAGCTGTATCCCGCGACTTTCGTCGTAAAATGTTTGCTTGTCCCGAGGTATTTAAAGCATAATATGTGTTATTTTTATGGTCTGGGCCAAGAAGTTTCAAATCTCTTTGGTCGCGCGCGCGCTCCCTGTGGAGATCGCATCTTACATATTTAGTATCGGAACCTATGGCGCCATTTACCGGGGGGGTGCGGACAAAGGAAGCGGAGTAGCGGAAGGAGGTTGCTAATACAAATTTATATGGAGTTTGAAAATGAGAATGTGTGAGTGAGTCATAATTTTGTGATTACTTTGACACCCATAGAATGCTTTTATTACTCATCCATATGGGAGTGGCAAAATTTTTTGATTCATGGTCTGGGCCATGTACCAATGGGATTTTCCTCGAAACTTAAGTACATTTACTGACTGCTCTAAAACGGTGAAGGAAAACATCGTGAGGAAACCTGTTATGCTGAAGAATAATTTCTTAGGCGCATGTGAAGTCCACCAACCGCACTGGGCTAGCGTGGTGGACTATAGCCCGAACGCCCTCGTTGATAGGGTAGGCCTGAGCCTCAGCAGTACGGGTATTGGTTGTTAATCTGATTTGACACAAAAATGCGGTACTTTTTAGGTGAAAAAACTAGAAAACTATGCGTCGAATGGTACGTATAGAGCAACTATAGAGTTCACGTTCAGAGTTTTTGTATCATTGGACTAATACTGTACGCGCGGCACGATTTTATATACGAGTATCTTTCTGTGGACGTGCAAATTGTCAAATTACCTTTTTCTTTGAGGTTTTACGGGTAGCGCACAATTTTTTAAGAGTACATAAAGAGCTTTCGATGTCGATAAGGCACTGTTATTTATGAGAGAAAGATTAGTAAGCATTTCCGGCTGAACCCTAGTAATAGGGTAGACTGTACTCGGCACAGCCGCAGGTGTTATACGTGTAACGTCTTGCTGCTATGTAGAATGTTTCGAATCTGTGTCTCCGACCTTATTTCGACCTTCTCCGACACTTTCTCCATGTGGTAGCCGGTGGACAATGCGAGGTGATTAAGGACGATGGTAGGAAACTGCGTGATGCCAGTCATGCGTGGTTTATAAGGGCATCAACTTGTGAGGTGTCCTGATCCAGTCATCATATCATCTCTTCAACATCCACTGCTAGACGTAGGCCACACACCCGGTTCTCCGCCTTCCGCATCCAACCGCTTCCGGCTACCTTCTTTAGGACGTCGGTTGAACGGGCGGCGGGGGCGTCCCACGCATCCTAGCACCCTAGATCAAACCAACAATTTGGCGTTATAATATCATCATCATCAACAGCCTATTAATATGTCCCCACTGCTGGGGCTCAGGCCTACCCTCTCAACGAGGGCGTCCGGGCTATAGTCCACCACGCTAGCCCAGTGCGGATTGGCGGACTTCACATGCGCCTAAGAATTTCTTCTTCGGCGTATGCAGGTTTCCTCACGATGTTTTCCTTCACCGTTTGAGAGCAGTCAGTAAACAGTCAGTAGTCTAATATACCATAGTACAATACCTACAACTTTTTTTGCGGTTTCAGAATTAATCACAAAAGTCATGCAACAAACTGTTCTTTAGCATTCGGAACCTTTGTCATCACATGGCAGTGTGGAGCATATAGTTATTTCTCACTTTAAAATGGAGTTACTTCCTATTCCTATAGGTATCTTAGAAGACCCTCGCTTCACCCCGTTGTCTATACTGTAGGTACTTTATTTTACCCGCGTCACTTCAATTTAAAACAAGGTCCTGACGTCGCCGCCTCGAAGTTTGTTGCAAACTGAAAGGTTTCTTTTTATTACTTGGGCCGAGTATTTTGCGTCAATCCAATCTCTGGCCAAGTATCTAAGAGTAGCTATCGCACAATCTAAATCAATACTGTCTGTTACAAGAAAATAAGCATAGAAAGTACTGGGAGCTTAGCTCAATGCATGTCAGGAACTGCATTAGTAATCTCGTGCAAGGAATTTTCCGAGGAAAGTTCGCAATGTAAGACTTTTATGTGGGACGTATCACCATCATCATCAACAACCTATTAATCTCCGCACTGCTGGGGCTCAGGCCTACCCTCTCAACGAAGGCGTGCATAGTCCACAACGCTAGCCCAGTGCGGGTTGGTGGACTTCACATGCGCCTAAGAATTTCTTCTTCGGCGTATGCAGGTTTCCTCACGATGTTTTCTTTCACCGTTTGAGAGCAGTCAGTACATGTACTTAAGTTTCGAGAAAAAACCCATTTGTACATGGCCCAACCGGGGATCGAACCTCGGACCTTTCGATGGATATATGTATATGTTTATTCAAAAGCTGGTACAGTCAAAGCTCGAAGTCCGTGGAACCAAGGTTTGACTAGTCAGACTGTTCTGGATGTGTAAAAGGTTTATGGGCAAAAATGTACGGGGCCTTGAGCTTTATTTTTGAATCGCTCTCCTCTCTTCGAGCGCTCGATTCTACTGATTTTTCTTCGACATCCGATACAAAAATCAGTAGAATCGACCGCTCGAAGCGAGGAGAGCGATTCAAAAATAGAGCTTCTGGTCCAAACTCAGCAATTATTAACAACAAGCTTTAATCAAAATACAAAATTTGTCCAAAAACCTGTCGAAAGTTTGGACAGGTCTTTTTGTGTTGGCAATCGTTAATTTGCCGGTTAGTCTCAACTTTCGACTCATTGTACTAGAAGTCGAAAGTCCTTTAAAGAAAAATACATATTGCTGCTTTTGATATTATACGATTCAATTATATATACAAAACGATTTTTCCAATGACACAATAGATTGTTGTTATTGCTGTGTTTGGTCCATTTTTCCACCATCTTTTGCTGTCCTTGTATAGTTACAAAAAGAAGAACTATACATATTTCGGAATTAGATACATACGTAAATATAATATGCGTAGGTACATATACAATATTATTTACTATTGTTGACAAGTCACAGTGGCTATACCTACTTCCTGTAATGATGCGAAATAAAATACCTACTAAGTAAAGAGTTGGTGGAGTGAAAAATGTGAGGAAAACCTTTACCCTGACCGCTATATCCGGGTAGCCGAGTAACATGTGAGCGATTCGTAACGTCTTGTCGTTTAGTTTTTCGTCGTTTAGAGTCCCTAAATAACCAATATAAACCAGTTTCCACTGATTTTTCTTCAGTTTAAAAAAATTTTACAATAAAATTATCGGATTTTTTACTTACTGAAGTTTTTATAACTTTCTTTTTACGTCAGTATATTATTTGTTTTTTAGTTAGTACGTCCCAAAAACCCTTTGAAATTATTTTATGTAAGGTCACTCGAAACGGTAAATCTGATCTCATAATCAAGAGTTTAGAAGCGTCCACCACTTATAGCCGATAACCATGATCTCCCGGCGGGCGTGTCGGGTGGCCGATAAAATCAAATGACACGGTTTTGCAACATTGGATCTTGCTTTGTACCAACGATCCGATTCTTATACGATTGCAAAAAAATGTAAATAAATAAGTACTAACAACAGGTACTCATCTGATCAGTTGGGTGTCTATTAGGGATCTGGACCACCTCTGTTCGTTCTCTGGATGGTCATAATCAGATCACACCCAGATCAAACCCTAGTGGAAAACCAAGGTTTCAAAGTAACCAAGTTTCCATGAAAATGTTACTGTGAACACAAACTTTTGAGCGGTAAATGTAAAAATGATTATGAAGCGCTCGATGAATTTAACTAAATTTTAATAACTTCATATAGATACGTCTCTTTCCAAGGTACGGAACCCTCGGTGCGCGAGTGCGACACGCACTTGCCCAGTTTTTCGTAATATAACAGACCTTTCTCCATTTCGGAGCATCAACCTTAGCGATATTTTTATTTGCAAGGAAGATATTTGTCAAAATACTTTCTGGGTGGACAATATATTATTATGTTCATTGAAGTGGCCGGTAAAATTCTTGGTACCGCGTAGTGTAAAGGTCCCCGTCTTCAAACTACTTGGATCTAGAGCTCCAGGGACCTCGGACCCTGCAAATTGTCCACTCACAATTGAGACCAAACCAGATATAGAACCTTGGCTTTTTACTCTTAGAAGATAATGTAAGTTGCATAGGAATGGTTTGAAGAACAAACATTGTATTTCTATCCACTTCGCCGATCTCAACAGGAATACGAGGAACTAGGTAAGTACAATTAAATATGCCTTTGCAAACGGCGATCGTCAATACTATGATCGCAGTTTGCAAATCACAAATGTAATTTCCAAACGGTCTACTTTCACTATCGAATATCCAATGTTCAGACTCAAATCTCTAGGACCTTGTCACAGTACTTGCCTATCATAAGTTAGATTGTTATTTATCAGAACCTTTGAAAATTAAAATATGACAAGGTTTTAACCTACAGGTGTAGGATTTGTATTTTAATTAAATCTCCTCAAAATCCATGACCATAGTGTTGTATCTAACAAAAAGTTCATTAGTCATCTGTCTTTGTCACGTATATTGACAGGTAATAAAAGCAAGCAATAAATACAATAACTCACGAATTGTAGCTATGAGACATGCCTGAAAAACCCCCGTCTCCTCCTTCGGCTAGAAAAATGGAGACACCACATTTGACCCGCAGGGACCCCTCCCTGATCACAGTTGCAGGTACGTCCACACCCGTTTCCCCTATTGGAAGGAACAACCCTCTCGCCAACGTCCCAAAAAACCTCCCAATGACAGCTTCACGCTCAGCCCCTGTGGAACCTGCTGAGGAAACAAAATGCGAGAAATTAAAAAAATATCTCTACAACAGACGGAAGGGGACAGTCTGCAACAGAAGCTTTCGGAGCTGGTTTTATATCGTCGTTTATTCTATAATGTATATCATCTTCCTCAGTACTTATACCATGGTGTTTCTGTACGGGTCCTTGGAAATAATTAAATCCAATATGGATATCGCATCTTCGGAAGGCCTAATAATGACATCTGATTACAATGACGATGTGGGACTCACTGTCACTCCTACATCTGAGACTATTTACCCTCTGATTTGGTACAGGAATGGAGAAGCTAATGATTACGACAAATATGTCAACGCTCTTGATAAGTTATTAGTGAGTCGTCGGAGAAAGAGAGAGGTACGGTCGGATCTGGGACCATGTGGCAATCCTCCGTATGGTTACGGTGAGGAGCCCTGTATGATTCTGCGAATTAACAAGCAACTGAAGTGGACAGTAAAGCCTTTGATGTGGAACTCTTCAGAAGTTAAGCAAGTCCCCGATCAAGTTCAAGAATGGGTAAAGTTAAACAAATCCATGTATTGGCTGCAGTGTGAGGGATATCATTCTTATGACAAAGAGCACATTGGCAATATTAGATACTACCCTGACCCTCCAGGGTTTGATTCTGATTTTTTTCCTATGAATATGAATGACTCGTCTCCTCTGATTGCTGTTCAAGTATCGAACTTCACATTGGGTGTGTCCCTAGCAATAGAATGCAAACTTTGGTACGAGAATGGGTTTGCCACAGTGGAGTTTATGCTATACGTCGCTCCTAAGAATCGAGGTGTCTTGAGAAATAGTAGTGATATTCATTAAATGTAGAAAGGATTAAATATAATATTATTGATGTATTTGTCGCTTTATTTCTGGTTTGGAAAGCTAAAGGTACTCTCTTAGTTCTGCATTTGAGAGAGATTTTGAGATTTTATATTATATTTTATTTATGAACAGTATTTCAGAGTAATAGGATTTGAAAGTGCTACCTAGCCCAGTTCATAGAGTTTTAGTTTAGTTCGTATTTCTCGGAGGAATTTATAGTTTTCATAAGGCACAAGGTTTAATGGCAGAACCGTGTCGATAGCGAGAAGCCAAGCGATGTTACAGCTCGGCAGCTCCAAGTAAATAACAATTTATACACGCCCTCGGCAAATGGGAGGCTAATGGACTGGAAAAGTCGTTATTACAACTTCTGCTGCCATATTTTTCATTTGTAAGTATTAGATTCTTGACAAGAAATAGAGGTGTTTCATAAGTAGGTACTAGCTGTTGCTTGCGGTTCCTGGCTGCGTTGATTTCACCAGATTTTTTATTATTTTGTATTTAAGCACCTACTTGCATATCTTTGCATTGCACTCTATTCCGATGTGGTTTTTCCACGACAAAAAACCAGCAGATATAAAGAATTATCCCCTCTATATTCCTACAGAGTCTCGTTAATTTCGAAAAGTCGGGTCCGAAAACATCACTTGACTTGAAAATTGTTTCTTAAAAATGTTAGGGCCTAATAAATCTCTAATTATTTATAATTGTTAGGTAAGTATAATATAAAAGATATTTTATTCTTGATGTATTTTACATTTTCACTGATGAAAAGGAGAGTACCTTGTGAGAGAATCGTTTATATTGAAGCCATAAATCACAATAATGTATTATTATAACAATGAAGAATCCTAATGGAACGAAAAGGTTAGTTTATTTTCTATGTATTAGTATGTACCTACGTTCTCTCATTGCTTTTTCTTTGTGTTTATTGGTTCACCTGTCATCGATTTGAACAAGTTATGTAGTTACTCGTAGGTACAGTCGACCACACTTCAGTGGAAACACTTTGACCTTGAGCTGGGCTAGCCTATTAGGGAGTTCCAATATTATTAGAGAGCAGTTTATACTGCTTTTGTTTCCACTGACGTGCGATCGACCGTACATACCTTCTCTTTATCCGTACCGGAGACGGGATAAATGTCGGATATACCTTACTTACCCGAATACCGTATCATCCGAAGGACCGGGCTGGAGATTAGGCTGGTATCACACTGCGCGCAAAATCGGCAGGCAGCGGCATCGGTAGTTTCATTACGAAACCTGTGACGAGACGTGGATATTTTGATAAATAATTTCCGGACAATTTCGTTAAGGTTTTCAGTTTATAATTGACCGAGCGAGCGAAGCGAGCGAAGCGTCTACGTTTCGAGACTGGCCAAAAATGCTCTTGTCCGGCTGTCTGTCTGTCTGTCTGTCTGTCTGTCTGTAATTCTCTACAGGTCGCATTTTTCAACCGATTTTGACGAAAATTTGGCATATGTATAAATTAATTAAACCTACAAAATGAGTAGAATAAAATTTTGAAAAACATTTTTTTTAGAGTACCTACCAAACTCGCAAAGTGGGAGTGAACTTTTTTTTTCATGTGAATCCCATAGTGTGGGATATCGTTGGATAGGTCTTTCAAAAATATTGCTGGTGTGTGAATACCATTTTTTCGATTTAGGGATCCGTTGGCGAAATATTAAGCTTTAAAGCGGTAATTTTTGTTAGAGTCACGTGTCCCCCCCCCCTGCCAGCTAAACGGTTGCTTCTGGAAATGTAAAAAAATTCATGGCAGTAGCATATATAACGTAGTTACAAGGAAAACTATTACGGCTAAGTAGGTTCTATTAGTTTTTGAGTAATAGTGGATCGACTTAAGAAAGTTGAAAAAATAAATTATGTTCATAGAACTGCATACGTAAAATGGAAAATTATTTTTTTCCGCGTGATATCCATGGTGTGGGGTATCGTTGGATGGGTCTTTCAAAAATATCGCGGGTGTGTGATAAACATTTTTCGATTCAGGGATCCGTTTGCGAAATATTAAGCTTTAAAGTGCTAATTTTTGTCACTTTAGTAGGTACTTTTTCTGTTTCCAAAGTTGACTTTTGTTGGTTTCTTTTAGGTTTGGTTTATAAGGGCTGGCGAGGTCTACTGTTCTCACGGAACTACTAGTGTTATTTCGTTGCTATGAAAAAACTACTATAAATAAATACGATTAATATAGTGTGTTGAGTAGATCCCACCACGGTCCATAAAACAAATATCTACTTACGTACCTATACCTACAAATTTTTATAAACGGGCAAGTTCTATCAGAAAATAGCCTTAATTTTTATGGTGGGCTATTTCAAATTTTGATTTAAAATGTATGAAACCTGAATGATATATTTTCCTTTACATTGTGCCGCTCTGTCCTTGGTAGATGTGCCGCTATCACAACAGTATGAAGAAGCTCAATACCATCTATGTTTGAGTTGATATTGTCCTCATCATCATCATCATATCAGCCTGTAGACGTCCACTGCTGGACAAAGGCCTCCCCCAAGGATCTCCACGACGACCGGTCCTGCGCTAACCTCATCCAGCTGGGTCCCGCGACCTTCACCAGATCGTCGGTCCACCTTGTGGGAGGCCTGCCTACGCTGCGTCTTCCGATACGTGGTCGCCACTCGAGAACCTTTCTGCCCCAACGGCCGTCAGTTCTACGAGCGATGTGCCCAGCCCACTGCCACTTCAGCTTCGCAATTCTTTGAGCTATGTCGGTGACCTTGGTTCTCCTGCGATCTCCTCATTTCTGATTCGATCTCGCAGGGAAACTCCGAGCATAGCTCTCTCCATTGCCCTCTGGGTGACCTTGAGCCTTCTTATGAGGCCCATAGTGAGGGACCACGTCTCGGTATTGTCCTCATCTTGTAATAATCAACCATAATGCCAGATATTACGACAATGGTGGCGTATCTCCAAGTCATTCAATTTCTGCCTCGGCGGGAGTCCATGCCATTACTTGCATTGTGACAAAACGTGGTCATTGCGGCGACTGGTAATGTGTGTTCCTCTAGCAGAGCCAATATTGACTTATAATGAAATAATTTGTGCTTAATTTAATTAACTACTTAAGCTTATTTTCACATGTAGGTATCGGATGTAAACCTGGAAATCTGTAGTTAGCTATTTGAGCTTTCGTATCTTCGTATGTGTCATGCCACCCACAAAATCCGCGGAATCCTACCTAATGCGCAGGGGAGTGAGTGTGTATCGTTTATTTATTTATTATTTATTCATTAAGAGGCCAGGAATACCTGGCCACACCAGTGCCACAGAGGAATTAATCCGGTGCCCGTAATCAGTTTGGTGGACTTCACGTAGCACTTCGCTTTAGAATTTTCTATTCTAAAGCGTTTCTAATCTTTGGCGTTTGCATGTTTCTTCACCATGGAACTGGGCCAAGATTCGAACCCACAACCTCATGACAGAGCGGGTGTACAACTAACTAGGCTACCATGGCTCTGTCTCACCGTTGATTTCCTAATAAGCAAATCAAAAATTAATTTAAAAACTGCAATAGTGGTGTATTTCTTTGTGAATCACCAGCAATTTTGTGAATCAATCAGCCTATCGACGTCCACTGCTGAACTATTGGCCTTCCCTAATGCACGTATTTGTGCGAATAAAGGATTGTTATTCCACAGCAGTTCTATAAATGTCGTTTCGTTTGCTCAAATCGAATCGGTGCCAAAGATTTTGATGAAACGTTAAGTTTTCAAGCGTAAGAAATCGATCTAGCTACGATAAATCGGTGGGAAAATTTGATTTATTTGCGCGTAGCTTTCGGTTATCCAGTTACAGTGATTTTCAGCACAAATTCTGTCATACATTTTAAATACAAGGGCATGACTCTGCCAGTATGACGCACGCCGCCTGTAATGGGGTGGAATTGAATGAAAGCGAGAGGGGGCGAACGTGACATGACATGGCCCTTCAATGTTTATTGTTCTGTTTGTTTCATTGAGGTTGACCTTACGAGTATTTCAAATGTTTATGTCCGGTTTAAATAAGGTAACTAATAATACAATAAACAATATTTACGCAATAATTTATTGATACGCTAATAATTCAATTTTATTTAATTTTATTTTCACACTATTTTTTATTATAATATTTTAAGACTCGATAAGTATAGTGAAGACAATACATTCCCTTGTCCTACTTTCCAAACAAATATTCCGCTTATTAAAATTACAAAATAATTAGAAATGGCAACAAATTCAATATTTCCATTTATCTGTTAGGTAGGTACTAGGTATCAATTTTGTTTATATTTACAGAAATTTAAAAATTTGTAAATTGTAAACAAGTCAATTTGAATGAAACATTTAAATTGTTTACAAAAAAATGTTTTACGTAATTATGTAGATAATTGTAACAAACTTTATAGTAACTGTAAGAATACTGATTATAAAATTAACTTGAATAACACACATTTACTGTAAAAAAATAATAATAATATAGTTTTAACATTTCATTCTTTGCTTGTTTACCTCAAACATCAACCCACGTAAGGCTTACATACAAGAAAATTTAAATTGCTTTATGAACTACACTATCTGAACCATGATTGGCACTAGCTATCTGCTATCACATTTGGGACCTTGCTGAGGAGTTTACACACTACGGACTACGGGGAAAAGAACGCTAGTGGCTCTTTTCATACATTTGAAGTAATTAAATCAGGTGACAACCAGGGGACGATTTGGGTGAGGTCCAATCACATAATATAAATACATTATATTATTGTCTAATATTGACTATTTAATAAATAAATAAATAATGTTTGGACAAATTTACACACGGCTGTTTAGTCCCAAACTAAGCCGAAGCTTGTAAATTGGGTACTCAACAACTGATACATACATAAATACTTAAATACATACAAATACCCAGAATCCGAAAACCAACAGTTATGCTCATCACACAAATGTTGGCCCCGGGTGGGAATCGAACCCACGACCTTTGGCGCAGTAGGCAGGGTCACTACCACTGCTCCAACAGGCCAGTCAAATAGTAATAGACAGAAATAAGCTCAACCCTTTGTATAATTTTCTGTCTTTTGTATTGTTTATTAATATTTTTGTGTGTACATAAATAAATAAAAAACGGTTGTCAGAAAATTGGTCACGTTGGTAGCAAAAAATCAGACGGTATCGAAATGTACAAATTCACATTTCAATGTCGATTGAAATAAAACTCTGCAACAGTAACTTGAGTCAAATTGTGTTCAGTTAGATCTTCAAAGACATCAGATCTCTTCCGAATCGTTTCCTGGTCGAGGACGATGTTAAAAAATCACTTGCAAGATTTGACCCACGGCCAGTTAAAATATAAAAGCTTGTAATGACAGAAAAGGTATGAAAAATGCCACAATAACCCGTTCTTTGCTCTTTAGTTTATTAAAATGTAATACAGCTGCGATCAGTTGAAATAATGCATGTAAATAAACAGAACGCGACGACGCAACCTTATAAAATAATTCAAGAAAGACATTTCTGTACAATATTATTTAAAATCTACTGTTTAATTCTTAAACTTGAATTTAGAACAATTGACATTAAGAATATTACGATTCTGGAAGCTACGTTTAAATTTAAAGAAGCGGTTACTTTTTCATTGATAAATGTAATATCAGTATACAATTCCCTTTCCATCGGCAATACCCATAGTGGACTTTATCAAAAATAGAAGGTTTAGAGTAATATATATCACAAAATATATTCATTGTTACAACGATATAGTAATGCTTCGTTTTCAACGCCAAAATTAACATGACTCTTTAGTCGGATCACAATAAATCAGGGGAAGTAACTTCCCATTTGTAGGGAAAAGTTGATAAGTGTACAATAGTCAACTTTCTTTCTGTTTTTTTTAAATGTTTAACAATCGAAATCGAAGTGTAGAACTGCAAGTAATGTTAACACACAACCGGTCATACTTTTACTATTGAATGGTGATGGTTAGTCACAAGCACTATGCCTAAACACCTTTTCGGGTTGAACAAAATACAAGTATCATAAATTATTTCGAAGAAACATGAGTAGTTGATTCAAATTAATTGTTAAAAATGTTAGTTTTGGCATGAATACGAAGGATCAAGTAGGCCTGGTCACCACACATCGCACTGGACCACTGTAGTAGAGGTATTCATTTAAATTCATGGCATAGAATTACCAAATAATAAAGTGTGAATTATAAAGTGCTATTTTGAAGAACAAATTAACGAAAAAGTCCTAGCTTGCATTGAAAAAACTTTCACAGATGATTAACAAACATGATAAGCAAAATTCTAAAGACACTAAAACGTTGATTGGTGCTTAAGAGTTATATAAAAAATACAAATAAAATATTAGATAAAGTTACAGTAAGCCACATCGGACCTCATACAATCTACTAATACATACAACATTTCCCTTATAGTTAAATAGCCAGCGGTATAGCTCTGAAACACTTAAATTCAGTCGACAAAATTCTATTTATTTCCTTAGTACAACGTAGAACAAATACCATAGTATAATAACATACAGCATGCTTTGTAATATATCTACTGACACATTAATTATTTATAATATGTAATAAAATATGTTTTTTTTTCAACGATTTAACCAGATAGACTTTGTTAACAGCTAAACAATGAGAATGTTACAGCGTAAATATAGATTTTAGTAAGCATCTATGGAAGATAGTGCTTTTGAATAAATACGAGCGTGTCGGAAAAAGACTTTCTACCTAAAAAGATATATTTTGCAAAACATCTACGACAGAGTGGTAGTAGGAAAAAACATTCACTTGAGAAACAGTTATAAATAGAGATTCTGAAAAACAAGTTTAAAATTAAAGTTAATATTCTACGACTAATATCTCCTAATACACAAACGAATACACCTATAAATAAGTTTAATCTTAACAATGGACGAACACATAATATCATTCCAGTGAATGCAGTCTAGTCAGATGATCGTATTTAAGTCATTGCTTTCGTATCAACTTAGTTCCTATAAAACGACGTATTAAATGCAAATTCTAAAAAACACATTAAGTGCACTTCCACACAAAAAATATTCAAAAGCATCTAAATTAAATGGTCTAAAAAAGTTACATGGTATTGAACTTTTGCAACATCATGTTTCGATGGAGCTTTTTTTAAGCAATTGCGTTTAATACTGAAAATTAAAAATGCGTCCTTCAGCATCTCACGGATTCTCAACACTCAATACACCACACACCGCTCACCGTGAGGGACTAGACAATCTTTTTATTTAACCGAATCTAATAAAAAAGTCACTGCAGTGGACATTTCTGTGACCAAGAACAGAAATTCGAATCTGCATTCTGTAAGGTAGTGCACAAAATGTGTGGCGCATTGGAAATCAAACCTTAATACTATACACTCAAACAGATTTTTGGGTAAACACAAAGCACAAAAACAAATTTCAATGATAAACAATTTCAATCCCTTGAGATCACACTTCTGCCGTTTTTAAACAATAAATCACAATTTAGTAGGCTCCTATCGCGATTACTTAAATGTCACACTTCACTTCAAACTTCAAATGTTTATTTACCTTAACACTTTCACTTCAAGTCTCATCTTGTCCATTATCGCTACACTATCTAGAATTTGGCTAATAAGAATCACCTCAAGACTCATCTTGTAGTTTGTAGGCCACGAAAAGCAGGTACACTTGGAATTATTCCATCTCACTCGCCTATGGGTCTTATTCACGAGTCCTATTCCCTTGACTTGCATGGTGATCGAAGCTTGCAAGGCAATGTTTAATAGTGGAACAAATTGAAATTAAAGAACCACCTAAACTAAACCGGTAATAAAATGCGTAAAGTAAATGTCTCAACAGATTCATCAACTACAGACAATCTATTGCTTCTATCTATTTGGTCTCATTCTTATGCCTTTATCGTATTTTGTTAGTTCCACTATTATTGTATTCCTTTTCATAAAGCCCTCGCCGGTGAAACAATTCAGTACCGTTGTCAGTGGTTAAAATTGATACACTCTTGACAAAATTAGATAGAACTCCTCATATACGCCTAGCATCCAAAACAACCCTCAAATGTACAAGCACGTTAGAATGAACATGCCTATAATGATGTATAGGTTCGGCGACTTGAAAAATCCTCTGCTCCAACTGCAGTCTAGATCTGTGGATAGGACCTGAAACAACCAGCAAGTTATTATTACCTATAATGTAAAAACTATTAGGATAAGCATTAATTTCGTATTTTAACTGTACAATAATATTTTTCAAAAAGTCAAAATATTTTAATGCTACTTATGCACTTCTGTTAGAGCTAAGAAATGGTTAATAATACAGGAGGTGAAACTTACATCACTCAAAGTCCTATTGTAATACCCTGGACACCTGGCAAATCTGATATCGTCTCGTGTTGTAACGCAGTTGAATGGGCTGTTGCAAAAATATTGTTTTCTCTTTCTGTCCCATGATTCAATCCACCTGGAAACAAAGCAATGCATTTGTGACAATTTGTCATCACCCTTTTATATGTGGATTACCGAAACAGGCTCATGCACGCTCTTCGGAAACAAATGGACATGGTATACCTACTCAAATACTTAGCTTTTATTAAAATATTAGACTAATAAATAATTCTAGGATTTTGCACTTGCTTAGCAATCAGACCAACGATCACGATATTTAAGAAAATTTATCTGACGGTGACGTAGTAACAAGTAACCTACTTTTAAGTTAAAACTTTATAAGAATGCTTACCCAATTCCACAATCGCAGTACAAAGGGTTCCCAGCAACCAGTATATCACGCAAGAACACACTGTTAGGGACGCCAGGCCATTCACTTTGACCAGGATTAGGCACCCGTGTGATGTAATTGTTCCTAAGATCCAAGGTCAGATTCCTAATGCGCCCTGGTCTCCAGAATACTTCAGGGGCTATCTCCTCGATACTCGTATTGTACACTGTTAGTCGAAGATCTTTTGAGTGCACTCCCTAAAAATAAAAGTACAGACTTTTAAGAATGTGACATTTTGGGTACGACAAGCATTTTGCATTGCTGCAAGTTCATTATCGTATCGACAAATGAAAATCCTGATCTTTAAAATATAGAAGAAATCACTCAATATTTATGAAGAAGAGAAACAGACATTATTTCATCGCATTGAATTGGTCAAATTATCCAAATCCTTAATTGCAATACAGACAAGGTTAAGATAACTATAAGACTTGTTGTATAACCATTGTTGGCTCAAATTTTGAATTTAGTATGAAAATACGTGACGTTTATTAAAAATATTTGCCTACATAATTAATGATATTTAGGCTCTGATTAAAAAAAGTGCAATATACTTACGATCAATAAATATGGTGACAGATACTTCAAAGCCTTTCCAGCGATCGTAATATTGTTCAGTTTACATGGCAAAGAAGCACCACCCATTTCCTTGCCAAATTCTACACCTGAATTCACTATGTCTACTTCCACCAGAAGATTTTTTAATGCTGCATTGTGATCTAGCATTCTGGGTACATTAAATTCTCTTACGTTAGCATAATGGGTGATTTTTAGTGTCCGTAGTGCAAACATTTTACTGAAGACTCCATGCTGAGGACAATTAATTTAAATGTAAGACGATTACCAAACTAAATTTAAGTAGTGACATGGTAATTGATATGTTAGATAATGATAACATTAAAGACTAAACTAAAACTGAAAAATGTCATCGACAGTAGTCGATTATTTGAGGTTCCACAAGGATCGTTACTAGTCTCAATGTTGTAGTCTGTTTATCAATAATTTACCTCGAAAATTCTACATCGCAGCCGAGTCACATCAAGATATTCGAGACGAGGGGATATTCCGTAAAGAGAACTGTTCATCAGGGCTGTTATAGGATTCCCGGACAATGAGAGCCAGCGAAGATCATTTAGTGCATGGACAGCCTGAAAAGGATATTTCATTAGTCATTCATGTCATTGCATTAGCCACCAATCATTAATTATAACTCTTGAACCTCTTCGTGCTTACCACAGGTACCGCAGTCAGATCATTGTAAGAAAGATCTATAGCTCTCAACCTAGTCAAATTTGCTGTCGTATCTTGGGGAATTGATGGAAGGTTGTTATAAGATAAGTCTAAACTCTTTAATTTTGGTAGAGACATTGGGGGTATCTGAAAGCAATAGACAAATAATTATTATATGAACCATTTGCTTAAAAATAAGTAACTTTTGTAAAAGTTAAAACACTTACATGAAGTATGCTAACATTTTTCAATCCCAAATGAGAAAGTCTCCTCTCAAGACCCTTGAAGACATTGGTTGTTCTTTCGCCGGAAGTAAATGGAGAATTATCACTTAGGTCTAACCAACGTAGCCGGGGCAAGGCTCCGAATGTACCGCTTTCAATACGCACCAGATGGTTGTCTGACAAGTCGAGCCAAGCAAGAGACTGAAAATTACAAAAACATATACCTACATATTTTGAGTATAATTAGGTCTACTTGCTGCCAAGTTTACGTCATTACTAAAATGACTCATTAGTTATAACAAACTAAAATGAAATTAAAAGAATTTATCAAAAATTAATAGAGGCGCTGAAAATGAGATTCACGTAGACAACAAGACGGTGATTATGATGAAAACTATGCCATATTCATGAGAATAAACCGAAATAAACCTAAAGACAAAACTAAAACACAGTTTGATGTTCACAAAATCTGAATATGATAAAATAACTATAAAGTAAAATACTAAAAACTAAATATGATGTGCCCAACAACCAAAAGCATGAGATGCAATACGGGATGAATGAGATGAGATGATGTAACACCAAATTACTGTCTACCTTGTACAAAATATTCTGCGGATATTGCTTTCTTTGGTGGAACACTCTGGATTGATCTCTTCTAGCTGTGTGGTACATGTACTCGTCATTGTAGTCGGGTTCTTCTGGCCAGTACTCTCCTTGTTCGGGGTTCTGGCAACACATGCAGGATTTGGACGACACATTAGCGTAGCTACGCACACACTAGCATCGACAAACTACTCAAGATTATACGACACGAACGCGAATAGGATTTCTGTTTCATTAGCTGTTCGTACTTTGGGTAGTTCAAATAACAATTATAACGTTGAATTTATATTGAGTCCAAGTGATTTGATCTTGGCCTATCGGCAGATTAAGAATTTGGTATGAAACTGGCAATTATTCCTATTTGCATTTGTATCGGATAACACTTTGTTAATAGGACTTTCACAACAGGCGTTATTTTCAAGGCATTGTTTCCAATTTAATAACTATCAAAAATGAATCCAATACTTTATAAAAATAATCTTTTTGTAATGCAATTTCAATTACAGTCATTATATTTACACTAACCAATCAAGCAGTTAGTAGGTAGTTTCAAACCAATATTTGTGTTAGTAAATCCATATTGGTCCCAGAAAACAAATCAGCAAAACAACTTACCCTGAATCTCTGGACGAAATCAGCGATGGATACTGCGGGTATGGTGTTCCCACTGAGATCCAATTCGACTAGATTGCCCGCGGACGCAGCCGAGAAACAGTTCGTCGGCACTCTCGATAAGTCGTTGTCGGATAGATCAAGTCTGTATAGAAAGTAGTCGTTTCATTAAAATATTTGTAAAGTACGATAGCGTAAGTCTTCTTCCTGGTTGTTAAGTGAATTCTATGTTTGATCTTATCAACTTTTGATTTTAAATAAGAAAATCATAATGGTAAGGACAGTGATAACAATGGTTGGTGAATCAATAAAATAAAAGTAAACTGAATTTTATGGAAGGCCGTGATATCTGCTAACTCAAATCATTGATGTTTTCCTTTAAGACTAATAGTAAATAAAATGTGTTGTTTGCAGATATTTCATTGATACAACAGAAGCTGTTACTAGATAGGTTTGTTATAGCATCCAATAACTCCTCAGAGTTACTATTAAGTAGGTACCATATTATTTATTACCTTTCTAAAGCAGGTGAAGGGATGAAGTTGTCAGCTAGATTCCTTATGTGGTTGTTGGATAGATCTACTGAAGCCAGGAACTGCATGTCTCGGAACAGCTCAATTGGCATCTCAATTATGTAATTGTGAGACAAATCTATGAACTGAAAAGAAAAATTATGATTAAAGTTACAACATCCGAGCTGTTTTGCCTCTCGAGAGACAAACACGAAATATATGAGGTGCTGTGCTGAATGACTGTCAATTAACCTTGACTAGAGATGCACTTTTGAAGTATCTTAGAATTTTTTACCTGCAAATTTTTAACTTTCTTGAAGCAATCATATTCCATATCGAAAATCTGATTATGTGACAAGTCCAAGTACTGTAGCATGTTCATAGACCCAAATACTTCGCGAGTGATGTTCCTTATCTTGTTATGTGACAAATATAGTTCAGATATAGTGAGATCTGCATGCCTGTAATATAGGAAACGTAAATATTTGAGCAGTTAACGTAAGTTTTTAAGTCACAGACTAACTAAAGTCTTACACTTACCTGAAGAAATAAGGTGCGATGTAAGAAATATTGTTGTGAGAGAAATCCAAAACTCTTATATTGACAGACACGGTTCCGACACCTAGAATAAATGGAAATTTTGTAAAATACAACAATAAAACTGAAACTGAACTTGAAAACACAAAAATATACGAATAAATCACCTTGTTCAATAGCAATATCGTCAGAACGAAAGCCTGAGTACAAAACAAAAAGAAAATAATTATATAAAAGTAACCGAAACACGTACAAAATAACTGAGAAATAATAACTATGAACTAATAATAATAACTATAATAGTACCTGTCTAAAATACTGAAGTCAAACAATTTTTAATACATAAAGTGCCGTAAAAAACTTGAAATTAATATAAATTAAATGTAATAGTTGGTATTAAGTATGAAATCCGATTAATTATCTGTATCTATAGGTGTATTTAAATTGAAAATACTTACTTGCTTTAGCAGGTGGATAGAAATTCGAAGAAAAGAAACTTTGGGTCGCGCTAGAGTCCGTCAGCCCAGTGAGCCAGTTATAAGACACATTTACTTTCAGGGCGGTTGCTGAACCCACTTGATCAAATATTGAGAATCTGAATATTTGTAGACGGTTGAAGGAAATGTCTAATCTGTAATAGAAAACTATAAATTTGAGACCAAAAGAATAACATTGGAACTAGATAAATATCGTAGGTATGTTATACTAAAGACAATAAGAGGTACTGTACCTATTTAGTGTTTAATCTATACTTATAATAAATCTGTAGAAACCGTGTGTCTGTACTTTGAATAAATTTATAAAAAAATGAGTGTGGACGATAAAAAAAGAGTAACAGAACACAAAAAAGCGTTTTTAATTTTTTTTGTCTTTCTGTCTGTCTGTCTTTCTGTCTTTCTGTCTGTCTGTAATCGCTAATCTCCGAAACTACTGAACGGATTTTCTTGCGGTTTTCACACGGTAGATTAAGCACAGCCTGGCGCAACTTATAGGCTTTGTTTCATTGAAATCGGATGACAACGAAAAAAGTTATCGTCATTTACAGATAAATCATTTAACGTAACAAGACGATGTCATAGACATAGGAGATATCAGTGTTTTTTTTAACTGGGACAGTATAGGCAAGTCCGAAACCATAGGAGATGCAGGGAAAGTGTCTTATGACATAGAATTTTTTTGGTCAAGCGTGTGTTGTCCATAAAAATGAGACAATTTGCACATATTTTTTTTAATGCGGTTCGACTCAGTTTCATGTAGGGATCACTTCATTATATCGGAAGAAAAAAATCTGAGCAGCAGAAGTTAGTCAAATTCAATAAAATGTTTTCTCATAGAACGCCAGTGAAAAATAATTTTTATTATTTTTAAAAAATGCGTATCGACTTAGTTTCATGTTAGAATCATTTTATTGTATCGGAAGAAAAAAATCCAAGCAGCAGAAGTTAGTCAAATTTAATAAAATGTTTTCTTATACAACAGACTGTGCAATGTACTTAGGAACTTACTACTTATTCATGCATGCCACCCGAACTCCAGCTGCTCCGATTACTATGTCAAAATTGTTATCACGAAAAAATACCTAAAGGTTCCTAAGACAGTTTCCCTGTATCTCCTATGGTTTTGGTTTTGCCCATACTGTATTAGTTAAAAAATACACACGTATAATAAAAATTGATATGAGAAGTCTTATGAGCAATAGAAGTGAAAACAACAATTTTTTAAATTTTTATCTGTCTTCACCAAATTGGATACGGTGTTCATAGTTTGTTCCTGAAGGTATGGTATACCTTAAATTATGGTGAAGGTACTTAGAATGATCCATTTTACCATTGGAAAATTATAACTAGACGATGTATGTCTGTACATAGCAGAGATAGGTACCTACTTCCAAAATCCACGCGGACGAAGTCGCGGGCAACAGCTAGTAATTAATAAATGTCGATATCTTGTTTGAAACAAACTTGTTGAAACTTTCTTAATAAAATAACTTATTTTAACTTAACTTACTCTTTAAGCGCTGGTAGATTCTGGAAGGCTTCTTCAGTGATTTCGTTGATTCGGTTCCCTCTTAATTTAATAAGTTTTAAGTTGTCCAAGCTAGTGAACGCTCTCCTCTGAATGAGCTCTATCAAATTATCTTCAATTAGAACTTCCTGAAGTTCTCGTAGGTCAACGAATGTATGTTGTACAATTTGCCGCAATTGGTTAAGAGATAATGATATGCTTTCTAGTTGTCTGTGGATATCACCCTGTGAAAACAAGAAATTCATATTTCTAACTGGTATTGTTGTAGTATAATTTAGATTATGGAGAAAAAATTATGGATTAATCGATAACGCGCAGCGATAACGGTACCTACACATTTTATATTTTCGCTTTTGCATTCGAACTAAGTAAACTTAAAATGCATTAGGTTGTTGTAAGTACTTACCTGCAAAGTTCCTTTAGAGAAGTGATCAATTTCATTGTCTTGCAAATTCAGTGTCTTCAGTTTGTACAGAAAATGGAATGACGTATCGGGTACATTCTTCAGCTTGTTGTTGCTAAGGTCTAAGTGTTGTAGTTCTATTAACGCTTTCAAGGGCTCGAACGGTAGTATTTTGACCGTGTAAGATAAGCCGTTAGCAATCTTAAGTGTCGTGAGGCTGTGCAACTGAAAGAAATATAAATTATGGTTTTGAGCCTCTAAACGCAACGCAGCGAGGCGTCGAAAACGAAATAATATCGCTATTTCTATCTTTTGATACAATTTTGGCTGGAGATCGTCTCTTCGTTGACCAACAAGGTTCAAAGGTCTCTTTATTTATGTTTCTGAGACAACAATAAAGATGAAGGATAAAGTATTTGCAGTAAATATTGATGTTCGGAAGTTATCTATTAATAATAGTGTTTACCTCAGCAAAAGCAAAAGGATCTATAAAATCAATTTCGTTTTCAGAGAGGTCCAAGGTCTTGATAGTCCTCACGTGCTGGAATGCGCTGGATTCTATTCTGGTTATGTAGCTACCAAATATCTTAAGGTCTTCCAGATCTGTTCCAAACTCAATGAAGTCGTCCGAGTTGATGCTTCTTCTTAATAATTTTCCTATAGCTAGATACCGGAGAGATCTCATCCTGTAAACATAATTTTAATAATTAGTCGGACTGTCGTTGAATCGATCTGATAAAATAATATCTGAATCTATTTACTCAACATACCTCCTGATATCCTGTATGCTCATTTCCATTGACGAGGCGCCACTGATGTCCAAATAGAACAATTTGTATTGGAAATTATTGAAAGATGATAGAGCGTACTCCGACGGTTGACTCGAAGCCAGCAAGTTGATGTCCACCTGAAACGAAGTTACCAAAATGTGAGACATTCAATTTGATTTGTTGGACCGTTAATGTCCGATGCCGTTTGTTTCACAGTAAGACATCCGATATTATTCCTAACAACGACAATTGGGAACATCCTTTGGAAGGAACCACGGCCTCAACTAATGAACGGATAGTAGGAACTAATTATTTGTAAGTGGATTAGGAAATGGTAATTAATTCGGTACCTACTGGATGTGACACTGGGATGAAATTTATCGCAATACCTAAACAATGTAAATGACTTAGTTATTGTAGTAACAGGAAAACGTCAAATACTTTTCGGGAAACTCTCTACAATGGAACCAATTTGCAATTCACGCCACTACAAAAACAATAACAAGTCATCCTACGTTGCGGGCACTTGTAACAAACGATCACTTGATTTCCCTGATTAGATGGCATTTTAAAACAATGGCTGACATCCTTTTGTTTACTTACAGTTTTGAGATTCTTAAAATACAAACAAATGTTAAACATTAAAGGAATATCTTTGGTTAACTTTCAAAATAGAGTTGAAAGAAACCTTAACTTAAATCTTCACTTGGATACTACTTTAACTGGCATTCTTAAACCTTTTAGGTATGTCCAGAATTTCGATTCTCTGTTATACTTTTAAGAAGAAAATAATTATGCTGATTAGAAAAAAACACCCTAATTCACAATGGTTGTATATCTACTCGTATTCGGCAACAGTACCTTATTTTCACGCAGGTTCAGGAATCGTAGCGAATCCAGCTTGTTGAGCATGAACTTGGATATCATGGTGAGGTTGTTCTCTGAGAGGTCGAGGCTTTGCAGACTATTCTCCAAGCCAGCAAACGATGCTGGTGACAACTCTGTCAATCCACAGTCCCGGAGGGAAAGGGTCTTGATTTTGGCGTTGCGAAAGGCGTCCTCCTATAAAGTGTTAATCATTGTTTCATTAATTTAGACCAAAGTTAATCTGTTTTTCTATCAAGGTTTTTTAAACCATAAGCTAGTAAAATAACCAACAATAGAGGATTTGATTGAAATAATACTTACTCTCAAAGCGTAGATAGGATTTCCATCCAGAGAGGTGTAGTTTAAAACATTGAAATATTTGAATGAGCCCGGGAAAAGCATTCTGATTACGTTGTTTTCCAACCTGAAATGTAACGAAAGTAAACAGTTAGTTTAAAATGCTAGATGGAGACCATAATGCCTAGATGCTTAGTCGATAGTACAAAATCATTATCGGAAGAAACAAGCGCAAATAGGAATGCAATGATTGCTGACTGAAGGAGTCTATTGTCCAAAGGCAACAGAACTTCCTTGGTTTTTCGTAATAATATTAATGTAGCAATTGCATCAACCCCCACAGGTATGTCTCTGTCCAACATTGGGACTATAAGCTAATTGATTGGCACTAATTAATCCTAACGGACGCAGTACGGAGTTGAAGTTATTCATCTACGCACCACAATATTCGGACTTTTTATAGGTTAGATGGCTTCAAGCTTCACCTCACTTAAACCTTATTTCAAAGTGATTATCTATTTCTTTATAGAGACCCAAGCTCCTAATACTTACTTGAGAGAGTCCAAAGACAGTTTAACACCATTCAGTTCATGCGTTGGAGGGACCTGCTTGATCACGTTGTTGGACAAATCCAGGATGCGAAGCTGGCGGAGCGGAGATATCTCCTCGTAAGGGATGTAGGTCAACTGGTTGTCTCCCAGGAGCAGCTGGAATAATAGATATTTGTTTCAGAAAAGATTCAATGTCAGATTTTGTTACCAGATTTTGATAACTCAGTAGCTATCATGCTAAGGCTATCGGACTGACTTTACGTTGTTTTTATATGATGCCGTATGTACGATTCTACAATATTTGGTTTGTTTACTAGATTATAAGGATATATTAAATATAATTTATAATTACTGCTTTAAAAATTATAATGTTTGTCCACCCTGTTTCCTCAATACTTTCACTTTATTATTTACAAATACGGGAAGTATTTGGCATTTTGTGTTCTTCCGAACGAATATAGCTTCTCCAAAACTTACCTTGTTCAGTCTGCTCATTCCATCCCTAAACACACCAGGGTCAATAAGCGACAAATGGTTTCCATGCAAGTCCAGAGTCTCCAGCATGGGCAGTCCGTTGAAGGCATCAAGAGGCAGGTTGGCTATTGAGTTGTCGGCCAGCATAAGCGTGTGAAGGGTATTTTCTAAGCCTCGCCAGTTGTCGCCGCTAATTTCAGTAATTTCGTTGCCTGAAATTGAAAACCAAAGAATGTAACGACAAGAGCGTCAGTGGCCCTGGGGATAAGACGCGGCCTATCATATCGAAAGGTCCGGAGTTCGATCCCCGGTTGGGTCATGTACCCATGGGTTTTTCTCGAAACTTAAGTACATTTACTGACTGCTCTCAAACGGTGAAGGAAAACATCGTGAGGAAACCTGCATACGCCGAAGAAGAAATTCTTAGGCGCATGTGAAGTCTACCAACCCGCACTGGGCTTGCGTGGTGGACTATAGCCCGAACACCCTCGTTGAGAGGGTAGGCCTGAGCCCCAGCAGTGGGGAGATTAATAGGCTGTTGATGATGATGATGATGATGTAACGGCATTCATATGAAGATAATTCAAATACGGCCTTAGCTCAATAGAAATAGAGCGTGCTGTTTGTATGTTGAAGTATGGTTGAAGTCCACACTGAGCTGTATTGAGTTCGTTTTCACGGTAACAACTAGCTTCAATTTGTTGCTAGGCTCATTATGTTTCAATACCTCTATGTATCTCTTTAAAAACCGACAGTTCCAAATACACCGATTGATAGTGTGACTGTATCAGCAAATGTCACAAACATTTGTGCTATTTATTTAAAAATAATTCGGAGAATCAGTTGACATTCGAGATCAATGCAACTCTATCTATTGCCAACACTTACATCTCAATCAAAGTCAATCACAGACTCTACTTAATGTAAGTACTTAGGAAAGTAGCTCAAAGTCAAAGTCAAAACTATTTTATTGCATTAAGTACACTGGGTACATTTATACAACGTCAATTTTTTATCTACCACCGCTTCCAAGGTGTTAGAGCCGGGAAGAAGAAGCGGCGCAACAAACTTCCGCAACACATCTTTTAAAATCGAGTTTATACTTAACATTATTTTTGTAAAGGTTGTGCGAGGCTGAAGTAACATTATTATTTCTCATTGATTTCTTTTTAAAACCCCGACGCGACGCAAAAAGGTGGAATTTTATATAAGCTACGCGTGTATGCATGTTTATATGTGTATGCGTGTATGCGCGCGTAGCTCATCAACGAATAATCCGATTTTAAAGAGGAGTTTTTCATTGTTGCCTCTGAAATTTACTTCTTGACTTATTTTAGATTTGTAAAAATGTTTATGTCTTACCCGACAAATCCAACGACCTGAGTTTCTGCAGGTACCTGAGCGCCCTGCTCGGCACGGCCGCCAGCTTGTCCTGCCGCAGCTCCAACTCCCAGAGCGTATTATCGAGCCCGTAGAACGCCTCCTCGTGGATGATCTCCAGGGGATTCTGGTTTATGGCCAGCCGGTACATGCCTGGAAGTGCGGGAGTTTCGGGGATATTAAGTGTTTACGGGCCTTTTGGAAGTCACTGAGGGTTGTGGGGTTGATGTGAATTGGTATTATGTTAAAATTATTATTTATTATGAGGTTTCGTGTTGAATTAGGTACCTATGAATTTTAAATTAAAATATTTTAGGATTTGCGATAGATTTCCATTTTATAATACCTAATGCGTGTTTCGATAAAAAGTTAATAACATTATTTTCTTGTTTAATCATTTTGTGAGTGTGACAGATTGCATTATTAATTAAATTAGACACGAAATTAAAAGTTAGGCTATAGTTGGTAAACAACATTTAAAACCGTGATTTCATGAACGGTGACATGGATGGGGTTTATGGTATAGATGTTCATCATCATATCAACCCTTCAATATCCGCTGCTGGACGTAGGCCTTCCCCAATGAACGCCACCACACCCGGTCCTCCGCATCCAGCCGCTTCCGGCCACCTTCTTTAGGTCGTCGGTCCACCTAGCGGAGGGTATAGACGATGGTAACAAAACAGAACTTACTCGTAGCCTGAAAGAACTGCGGCTCTAGATCTCTGATTCTGTTTCCAGTGAGCTGCAGCGTGAAGATCTTGGAGCTGTTGACGGCAGCCGGGACCCTGGCCAGGGGCACGTGGATGCACGTCACGATGCCCAGGTCTCCGGCAGGCTTCGAGCATGTGCACAGCGCTTGGAACAGGCATGGTGGATGGCCTGTGTCCACGTGCAGCTGTGAAAACGAGTTTTAAGTTGTTATAGTACATTGACCTGCCAGCTATATGCATAAAAGTACATTGACCCCAAGACGTCGAATAGCTTACGAATAATAATAATAAACTCATAAATGAAACTCGCTGCGTAGTAAGTATAAGTATAGCAAATTTGACTTCTAGGTGGTACAGATGGGGTCAATGTATTTTAAAGCAGATAAAGCTGGTACGAACTATAGAGAAGGTAAGGTAACTGATGAGTTCAATTATTTCAAAACGGACGTCTCACAAAGTTTACCAACGACCGATCTCGTGACAGGTAGTATAGACGAGAAAACCAGACGACCCAACGTGGATGGTGATAAAGTGACGTTTATGAAAAAAGTTATGCAATGTATTTGAATATTTAATAAAAAGAAACTCGAGATAGTATCGTACTTAATACGCATTTAGGATTGAGTTTATGGTACAATAACACCTCCAATTTCACGGAGTGGAAAATGCACTGTGGGAATATTGATCGGTTTCCGAGTAAAACACCTGTTGAGATTTTTGCTCGGTTACAATAACAAAGATGGTGATTTCTGTAAAGTTTAAACGTCATTGTCAGCCTGTTAGAGTCCACTCACTTGTATTATGTAAAAATGAATTAGTTACTTACTTCCAGTGCCCTCGATAAGGAAGCCCATATCATTAACAGCAGCGAGCCTACGACTAAGGCATAGCCGAACTTCACAATCGCCATCAAACTCTGAAACAATACAAATGAGAAATTAGCCTGATAATTATTCCCTAAACGTATGCCCCGCAGGCATGCAATGATGTTTCAAATAGACGTGAGCTTATTACAGTAAATTAAACAATGTTTAAATGTATTAAATAAAATTTCTGAGGTAGAAACTCTTCACCACGATTTGGATGATTAAGACAGTGATAATGCCTAAGTCAGCTGGGCCATGTACCAATGGGTTTTTTCTCGAAACTTAAGTACATTTACTGACTGCTCTCAAACGGTGAAGGAAAACATCGTGAGGAAACCTACATACACCGAAGAAGAAATTCTTAGGGGTATGTGAAGTCCACCAACCCGCACTGGGCTAGCGTGGTGGACTATAGCCCGAACGCCCTCGTGGAGAGGTTAGGCCTGAGCCTCAGCAGTGGGGACATTAATAGGCTGTTGATGACGATGAATGCCTAAGTATAGATAGAAGGTAAACGATCCTAATCATACTCCCACGCGATGTCTTCAAAGGAACTCCATAAGTACTTATACTGAGAACAAACGGATTTTAAAAGTTCACGATCAATATTCCGAAAATAGACGATTGAACTCAAAGGTCGCGCCTTGATTGATCGAAATAAAGGTTACCTTTTATTAACCCCACGCACGGTGATTGCCCTTCAGACTCTAATCCTTATTTCTAGGGTAGTTCCGAAGATTTGCCAGCAAAAAATAAATACGGCATAAATATTGCCGATTATTTGCGAACGCGATAAATCCATTCGAATAGGTTGACATAATGTAATTTCAACAACTACGGGAATGAAGCCGACATGAGGATTAACAAACTCTTCAATCAGTGCGTCCTACCCAACAGTCCTACCCGTAATGACCTACGACTCCGAAAACTCAAGAGTCGCTCTACGAGCTATGAAGAGATATGCTCGGAGTTTCTCTGAGAGACAGGATCCGAAACGAGATGATCCGCTAGAGAACATTTAAGATCGACATGGCTCCAAAAGTTATTACGTTGAAGTGGCAGGGGGCTGATCACATGTCGGAGAACATAACCGCTAGTCTACTCGTAGCGAGTTCTCAAGTGGAGACCACGACTGGGCGAGGGTAGCGTGGGACGCCCCCCGGCTAGATGAAGCGACGCTCTAGGTATATTTTCAATGACTTGAAAAAATAATGCCACCACCGCGCCGCCGTGGTCGTGCGTTCTAATTAGTACGTATGGTGAGAACTGAGAACGCACGATCACGGCGACGGCTTTATTTTTTCGTCTAAGTATGAAATAAGTATACAAAAAAAGTATAAGTACCGTAACAAAAGAAAAATAAACTTGATTTTATCTTTTTTTCGTAGTCGGTTTTTTTTCTAACTTTTTTGACAAGATAATTTGCCGAAGCTTTTGTTTCTAAATCTCATATACTATCGAACTTATGTTTTATACATTTTTCTATAGCTAATCTAAAACTTAGAATTTATCGTTGTTAGGACCTCTACCTACTACGTAATAACTTTGTTCTATAGCTAATCTAACACTTAGAATTTATCATTGTAAGGACCTACCACCTATCTACATGTATTGTATCTATTGTATCTACCTACTACGTAATAACTTTGTTCTATAGCTAATCTAAATCTTAGAATTTATCGTTGTCATGAACTCCGTAATATCTTTGTAGGGTGGGTATGTTTGCGTAAATTAGCGGAGTGCACCTGGCTACAAATTGGCTGTTTTTCTACTTCGTTTTGGGGAAAAACAGAGGGGTGTCCGCTCATATTGGAAAATGTCGGTGAAAAACGGTATAGAGATTACCATTTTTATCGATTTCAGACGCTTTATCCTACCATAAAAATGTTGAAATTAGTTTATTTATCGGGCTGCATTGATAATTATTTCTTTTTTTTTAAATTATTTAATTGTGCGTAGGTATAGATTGTTACGTATGGATTATTTTCGTAACATTCTTTGATATACCTACCCACAAATAGTGTATTGTGCGACCACTAGGCAAACATTATACTTAATAAGTATATACCCTAAAAGAATATTTGCCTCATCATAGAATACACGTTTTAGAAGCCGCTGGGTCCAAAAACTTGGAATTTTCATATACTTAGTAGGCCCAAGCAACGATTTTCCTAAATTCCCGCAAGAACGTAAAAAATATACTTTTAAGAACGGAGTCGCGGGAAATCGCGAGTGTGCCTATATTTTTATTTCACTCACATGGGAGATTTCTTTTTAATTTCCTGAATCCTTTCCGAGTGCCGATTCAATTCTTAGGGTTCCTTATGGAAATGGAAACCTCTACCTCGATAGTATTTTCCCCATTTCTTTAATTGAATCAAAGGTGAAAAGTAGAGTGTATTACCTAGTAATAAAACACATCTCGGCAGAAGAAATGCAAATAATAGTTTCAAGTTTGGACACTATTTAAGCAAAACAGAGCGGTGTACAGTCGACAGCACATCAGTGGAGGCACTATGACCTTGAGCTGGCCTAGCGTATTTAGCGAGTGTCAATACTATGAGAGACCCGTTTAAACTGTATTTGTTTCCACTGATGTGCGGTCGATCGTACCTACGAGAAGTAGACGGGCGCTTCAGAGGATTACTTAAATTGAACAAGATTGAACAAGTTTCGAAACATTATGACTTGTAAAGTAATAATAATAATGTTTGGACAAATCCACACACGGCTGTTTAGTCCCAAACTAAGCCAAAGCTTGTAAATGGGTACTCAACAACTGATAAACATACATAAATACTTTAAATAAAAACTTAAATACATACAAACACCCAGAATCCGAAAACCAACAGTTATGCTCATCACACAAATGTTGGTTCCAGGTGGGAATCGAACCCACGACCTTTGGCGCAGTAGGCAGGGGCACCACCACTACGCCAACAGGCCAGTCGAATAATAATCAATAGTACGGAACCTAGTCGCTTTGTAAAACTCCCACATAACTAACTTCTTAAGCTGTGGGGAGGCAAAGTCGCCGGGGGAAAGTGCCAAGACTTGTTTCCTTGCCACACAGCGCGTCGACCACAAAAAGGTTGTCATTTTCACGCAGCCGTAAAAAAAAGATACAAAAGAAGACTCAGAAAGTTGACGAGACTCGTAATACTTTGATACTGCTATACAAATATAAAGCTGGAGCAATATAGTAGTAAGGCTTAGTAGAAGCCGTTAAAAATATGTAGATACCTGTTTAAAACCAGACAATTTTAAGGCCTGTCAATTCATTATGCTTTTACATCACATCATATATCGCACTATTACTATAAAAATAGTTTAACGCTAGTTATCGCATCACAATTAAGAAGATCGAATAATCGCATACAAGATTTTGAATGGTTGATTTTTCGCATCACAATCGCGTACAGTCAAGTGTTTTCTGAGTTTGAAGATTTAAATTCTTAAGAGGAGAACCCGACCAAGCTAAAACCAGAAGTTAAAGACTTTTCCAAATAAATAAAATTCTAATCTCGCGCACTGGACAGTGGGAAAATCCGGTGTAGTATAATTACGACAGTAACTCTGCACGGTAAAAATCCTATATTTCTTAGTCGGAATTGGAGCTAGCAGTGCTAGCACTGCAGTGGCAATATTTTTCACATCCCTCGGGGTGCTGTGGTTGCCTATCTTGTTGGATTTAGATGTGGTCTATAATGGATTAGGTAAATAACGTTAGTGGCATATTAATACTAATATTAGTTCCTGCATCAGAACTAGCAGTAATTACATGAATTGTTTGGATGATCGTAACTTCAATAACCATAAGGCTGAACGGTGTTTATTTTAAGCCTTGGATCAACTCATAGGCCACTTTTAAGTAGAGATATAGAGTAGGTAATTGCTATGCAATAGCATACAATAGGTATATAATAGTACAAGAAGCAACAGGTAGTTTAATTTAGACTTTCGCGCTTCGTTGAGTGTGAATCTCTAAGTAGTATCAAAACAAATAATTATCTACACGCGAGCGAAGCCATGGCGAGCATTAGTATTTACAATAACATTATTATTCTACTACTTATGTATAACATTATAATATAGGTGGTTTATTTTATTACATAGCAAAGCAATAGGGTCGCTCTGTCAAATATATGTAGCAAATAAGGAAAATCTGATACGAAAACCTATAATAACATTAAACAAAGTGAGTTTCTAGTAGAGATAGGTACTCATGAATAAAATATGATGCGGATGCAATTATGCATGCAGTATTTTTATGCAGGAAATATTACATCACTTAGCGAATTGTGCTTACATCTACAGTCTACACCATAGAACGCGGAAAAAGCTCGCTACGCTCTATTTCTATGGTCAACACCAATAAAAAATATCAGGAAAAGTTTGAAAATTTTTTGAAAAGGAAGAGTTTGTTTGGAAATTTGATCGAGGCGAGAATCCAAACCTAACTAAACAGATATTAATTTCTACTGCAATAATAAACATCTCCACCAAACACATACCTACTGCCTACTAGTATTTCTTGTTTTATAACATGTTTTTCTTATAGCTTTCTTGTCTGTTTGTTTGTTTGTCTGTTCGGTACTGCAATCGATTTTAAACTATATTATAGCTAAAGACTTCAACTCGATATTTACTCTCAAAAAGCAGATACATAACTAATAATTTTATTTATATATTTTTTCGTTTTGATTCTTACAAGTATTTTCATAGCAAAATTATTTTATACTATTATTCCTTTTTAAAAATGTGTTTAAAAACATTTTAATAGCATTTATTTATTTACAAGAAAACCTACTATCTAAGCATAACTTGGGATGTTTTTAACCTTCCTCAGATCCTTCGAAATTAAACTCTCTGCAAACATTATTTCTTCGCAAACTCGATTCGTGTTTCGTCAAATAACGACTTCGTTACAGCCCTGCTATTCTGTAAGCGTATTTGTGCAACTCGATCCTGAATCCGCAGTGAGATCGGTCTCTAACTCAATGATTCATAGTTCAATACTCACTTTACTTCGCAAGTGAAGTGTTTATTGTGTAGCTTGTATTTGTTTACACAATGCGACGTCAAGGTCTTTCATGATCGGATGCGAAGTGAAGTAAGTGACTTGCGATGTGATGGTCGAGTTTTAATTCGTACTTTACAGAATCACACAGCAGTTCTATTTACGTGAAACTCCCCTTTATACGTACTTCGAATTCGAAGTTGTAATTCGCATAAAAGACGTATTAATACACCTGCTTGAAATACTAATAAATGTACCTACTTTAGTAAGAGTAACGAACACGATTTATTTTGCATGTATATTTGTTTATTTTGTTGTTTGTACTATCAATGGAACTATATCTACAGCCTAATAAATAACATGTCCCTTAACAAGCTTTAGTCCACCACGCTAGCCCAGTGCGGGTTGGTGGACTTCACATGCGGCTAAGAATTTCTTTTTCGGCGTATGCAGGTTTCCTCACGATGTTTTCCTTTACCGTTTGAGAGCAGTCAGTACAATGGTACTAATGGTCCTTAAATTAAGACAAAAATCGAGATAACCCGGGCGTAACACTAACATTTTATAACGTTAACATTTTTTAACCATGGTAGTAGTGGGACAATTTAGTTTCAGTTGTACCATCTCAATGATACAGACCTGTATCAATGATGATAATTAATGATACAGACCTGTATCATTGATGGTACAACTGAAACGGAATTGTCCTAACTTAAGTATATGTAGAAATGCAAACAGCACAGACCAAGAATGGTCCAATAAATAACATGTCCCTTAACAAGCTTTAGTCCACCACGCTAGCCCAGTGCGGCTTGGTGGACTTCACATGCGGCTAAGAATTTCTTTTTCGGCGTATGCAGGTTTCCTCACGATGTTTTCCTTTACCGTTTGAGAGCAGTCAGTACAATGGTACTAATGGTCCTTAAATTAAGAAAAAAACGAGAAAACCCGGGCGTAACACTAACATTTTATAACGTTAACATTTTTTAACCATGGTAGTAGTGGGACAATTTAGTTTCAGTTGTACCATCTCAATGATACAGACCTGTATCAATGATGATAATTAATGATACAGACCTGTATCATTGATGGTACAACTGAAACGGAATTGTCCTAACTTAAGTATATGTAGAAATGCAAACAGCACAGACCAAGAATGGTCCAAGAAGTTGTGCAGCGAAAATAAAAAGTAGCTGTTTAATTTTAGTTTAGTTTTTAGTTTTAGGTTTAGTTTTAGGTTTAGTTTTAGTTTTATATAATAAGTTTTTTATTGTTAGCCTAATATTTTTGATTGTTTTTTTTTCATAAATAAAATAATCCTGAAGAATAAGGTACAGTTTCGACTTAGTATTTGAAAAAAATATTTTTTTAATTATGATTTTTGTACACCGAGAACATAATTTATCTGCAATTTTAGTTTAGTTATATTTTTTATTTGTATTTTGTTTTGTATGGGTCCCTGAGCCTGAAATAATGATTTAATTATTTTTTTATTTTATTTTTTTAAAGTCTAGTTGTACTACCATCAATATACAGGTATATAAATACACACGTCATTAAATATCCATATAAGTAGTAGGTACTTACCTTAAATCTTTATTATTATCTAGCTGCACTATTTAGTTTAAATGTGATATCTCTGTTTTTGCTCCATAATTGTTAACTCATTTATAAATGAGGAAACCTGTAATTGGCTTTTGTTATCAACTTTATGTAAAATTTGTGTCATCATAAGTTGTTGGTTTTCTGAATAAATAAAAATCTAAAAAATCTAAAATCAACGGTACAGGTATCATTGATAGTAGAACTAGACTTATGTACTATTGTTTAACGTAGGTACCTACGTACCTTTCTCTTCTCGAGTCTCAACATGTACTATTCGCTTCTCTACCTAATTATTGCGCTAAAAGTTTCTGACCAACTTTGCACGAAGGTCGTGCTCGATGAAACTTTTGATTGCCCCAACTTTTTACTTAAAAAAAATTGGTTTACTTTTACGGTCTTCTCAAATTACACTGAGGACGTTTGTCTTTCAGAATAATCATCGCCTATACCTACCAATTTATCCATGTCAACCTTAGATAAAACTAAAGGAGAAGATTCGGCACTCTCTCAATTACGAGTACCTCAACTAAAACTGTGCTCGGTCCGCAACTACATTTACTACACACACACACAGCCGATATCAAAGTTGCGTTCGCATAATCACCAGTACCTTTTCAACACAGCGTACAGTAGTCAATTTTCCACTAAAAACAGTAATGAAGTGTAAATTTAATGACATGCAATCAAGCCGTTACTCCGTGCTTGAATGACCAAAACCGAGTACTTGACACTTGGTTTTTGTAGGAGCTTTAACAGTGAGTAAGTAACGTTATCTTCCTCTTTGTTTCATTTAGGATTTAAACCTACAAAAGGATAGCCATAGGCTTTAGGCCCCTGGGGTCCGGAGGCCCGTACATTAATTAGGGATCTTTCAGGCCCCTTCATCGAGGCTTCAGGTGACCGTAGGGCGGGCAGTTTTTCGCCCAGAGAATTAGCCTGGCGATTCAAGGGGGAAATACTGCCAGTGTCGTAGAAACCTTGCCACGATGTGGCGTGCTGTACTTGTCTAATTAAATTGTACCTATTTGTAACTTTGTGTTAATAAACAACGTTATAAATAAACCGAATAATAATAAACCGAACCAAAATAATTGTAAACAATGTAAATTAAATATGTAGTAAATATTTAATTAGTATACTTATTTATAATACCCAGCTGGATGAGGACAGCGCAGGACCGGTCGTTGTGGAGGTCCCTGGGGGAGGCCTTTGTCCAGCAGTGGACGTCTACAGGCTGATATAATGATGATGATACATAATAATAATGGCCTTACTGGAGGTGCATATGATATTTTCAAATCGTATTTAACTAATCGTCAGCAAATTGTTAAAATTGGTCAACATAAAAGCAACCCGAAACAAATAACATACGGCATACCACAGGGATCAATTATGGGACCGCTCTTGTTCTTGATCTACATTAATAATATTCATGAAATTAGTCTAAAAGCAGACGTCACGTTGTATGCCGACGATACCTGTCTATTTTATTTTGGACACTAATACCAAAGAAAAAAAAGGATAACCTGAGACTAACAAAAAACTGCTATCATAACGGTGAAGATAACATCGTGAAGAAACCCACATAATCATCGTGATGTACGGCAGCATTGCGGAGCAGTCTAGACTTTTAAGGCATAGGACCTTCGAGTCCCGAATCATCTCCGTCTGTGCTGTCCCGCATTTGTATCGCGCGTCCCGAATTTTGTTTGCCCATTGTTATGATGGGAGGTTTTAAATGAAAATGTTGATTTCGGGGAACCAAAAAGTTATATTGAAATGCGCGTGTTAGGGAAGGGGCAGACAGAGCGGAAAAATGCTTATGCATTTTTTGACGGCATTGACAAATGAACCACATCACGATAGCCTAAAGTACAAAATCGTACGTATGAATACCAACACAGACGTCAGCGTCGCCTCGCGCATACTATTTTGTGTTTTAGGCTATGATATGGTTGATTTGACAATATCGTCAAAAAGTGCGCGGGCGTCTGTCTGCCCCGTCCCAGTTAGAGAGCAGAAGCATGCTGATGGCAAAAAGGCGAGGTGCGTTCATAAAATAACACAAGGTTCTGTAAGTATTTCACAGAGGTGCGTTCATAAGCTTACTACACCCATGTCTCGTTTTGGCAACACTATTTCCTTCCACTGAAACACTAGCCCTAAAGCTTTCAGACGAAACGTTAGCACATAGTAAACTTACCATGACGCCGGGTATAAGTGCACTTCTCCATAAACCCTTACATTTGGGTCGGTGGCAGCAATCCACTTGGTGTTGTCAGTAAACACTTAGTCACTTCGTTAAACCATACACTGGTACAGTTCACGCGCACTCACTGGACTGGGAAATTAAAACTACCTATTGAAATATGGTGGTGCCAATAATTTTCTTTCTATTTATTGTTTTGTAGTTAAAAGTTAACCTACCAATTAAAATGACTCGCGAAAACAAACTTTATTTGCATCTCGGAAACAAAATATCCTAAAGAAATGAAAGTGACACAGGCCGCAATAACTTAGTATGTACTAAAGCAATAACTTTGCAGTCGACTAAGTTTTGACTTAAGTTCTTTTTAAGTTGTTGACGCAAAACAATGATGTGTAAAGTTATTGGCGAACACAGATTGTATAATAGTACTAACTAAGTATACAAATTAAATAGTTTGCCCTGGGAGAGATATTTAACCAACGATGGACCTCATACGATTTATTATCTGTTCTTAAAATTTATATTACTGCCTACTCAGGTACGTAGCTCTCTCTTACAAAATATGACGTTTAATCATTACTTTATTGCTAAAGGCGAATTTTCTACATTTGAAATGGCACAACTACACAGATATTTTAAGTCATGCCAGATTCTGAAGCAGTAAAAATAGTTTAGTATTTTACCTTGGTAATAAAGTGTGACAGGAATAGAAACAACTTTAGGGTTGTCATATTTTAACTTTGTAACTAAACAATAAAAACTTAACAATAAAAAAATTGGGCCTCCGGTATCAACGAGTAGGTAAGTAGATATTTACCGATTATTATAGTACGGTCGACCGCACGTCAGTGGAAACAAAACCAGTATAAACTGTCTCTTATAGTATTGAAACTACCTAATAGGATAGGCCAGCTCAAGTTCAAAGTGTTTCCACTGACGTGCGGTCGACAGTACTCATGTAGGTTAATACAATTTCAGTAGCCTTGTTGCGTCCAACCAGAGAGTTGTTAGTATACATAGAGCGCGCGTTAGCAAGTCTGAACTGTAAGCACGGGTCTGAACAGTCTCGATATTTTCGGGGCGACGCTACTAGTCACAACACGTCAGTAGCGCTGATTGTTGCTCTCGCCGGTATTTATTTAGATTTGGAGTAATCATGGTGAAATGTGCAGTGCCAAGCTGTAAACACGATTCACGGAAAAGAACGATCTAGAAAAAATCTAAATAGAAGCGTCCATAGAACACCTGCTTACACTTAGCACAATGGGCAATGAGCGATGCGGCCGCTCTATAGCTAGAATACTAACTCTATGCGTCCAACCAAATACCGACCTATAACCTGATCTTCGTTTGTACGGGAGAGCTCCTGAGAGACATCGTAAGGGCTCGTGATTTATTGTAGTACCCGACATCCTAATTAATTTGTCCCATATTTAGGCGAAATGCCGTTAATACCTAACTACATACTCGTACAAGAAGGAAAACAAATACTTTAGTTGTAGGTACAAGTGTTTTTGTTAAATGAATAAGCGCACCAAATTATTTCGTTCAGCCAACCCGAGTTAATCTGGTAAGAATGTGACGTAAGCGCCAGCTCCAAAATGAAAAGTTCAGTTAATTAAATTTTATTTTGTGAACAAAGGTTGTGGACGCTGTTTGTTAAAATTAACTAACTGTACATAACTGGACTGAAATATTTGGATATACCATTTTCTGAATTTATTTTGCTGCTGAACTGTATTGCCAGCATCTTTTGCTGACATAATGTCTGCTTGATAGATCTTATCTTAACTTCTTAGTGGGCCAGGAATACCTGGCGACACTTTGGCCCTATGGGATCTGTTGCGCCAAACCCCTGTCCGCCAATCGGTGCCCCAATTCGTTTTTTGGTGGAGTTCACATACGCCTTAGAATAGTAAATACCAGTCTTTGGTGTATGCAGGTTTCCTCACGATGTTTTCCTTCACTGAAAAACCTGTGGTATTTTAATAAACCGTACTTAAGTTTCGAAAAACTCATTGGTACGGGCCAGGATCGAACCCACGACCTCATGAACGTGAGGCGAGTGCACAACCAACTAGGCTACCACGGCTCTTTCTTGATAGATAATAGAATTTATGATTATTAATATACTTGCACTAGCTGTTTCCCGCGGCTTCGACCGCGTAGAAAAGTTTTACCGCGGGAACAGCTTTTCCCGGGATATCTATAGCCTGTGTTATTCTTAGTGTTATTTATCTATATTTAAAGTTTAATCAAAATCTGCGTGAAAGAGTAACAAATGTCCAAACATCCTTACAAACTTTCGCGTTAATAATATTAGTAGGATTATTCACAATATATAAGACTCGTTCGGTACCGTGGACAAAGGGCTATCGTCTAAAATGTACTAGTTGGTTATTTAGACCTGGCGTCCAAAAACACCACCTGATTTTTAATTATCTTAGCTTCACCCAGTAACGAACCTCGATAAGTTAATTAGAGTAGTCGAAACACGTAGCCATACGGGTAGATAAGTACAAACGAAGCCAATCGAAAGCCTTCGACTAAATCCGGATTAGGCCGTAGAGTAGTCGTAGTCGGCCCAGCGGAAATTAGGTCGCTACGTTGTATGGCTTCGTCTTACCTCCGTGTCTATGGTGTATTTCTTACGAGTAATTGTGAATCCGTGATATGGAATTGGGTTTGAATCATGGGTGGAAGGTTTGGGATGACAATTCGATTGGACGGGTGTGAATTAATAATATATAGGGGGTTTGAAGATGCGAAGCCTTGCGGAGGTGACAGGAGAGATAATTTACTATTATAAACCAAACATTATAGTAGGAACAAATAACAATACCTTACGGTTTTTGAGTTAAATATTCGAAATTTAGGGGTTTTTAAATCCAAATTTTGAACCTCTTTAACCCCAATAAAATACCAGTTACACCTGGTTTGATTTTTTAAATACCAGAGTGTGTAATCTGTTCTGTAACACAATAATAAACCAAAGTCACTCACAGTAAAAAAAATTCGTTAAATAAATAATTAAGACACTTATTTTATTTACGTAATCTAACGTATAAATTTTAACTATCGTCTAACTCAATTACGTACAGTCGACCGCACGTCAGTGGTATCACTTTGACCTTGAGCTGGCCTAACCTATTATAGAGTTTCAATACTATGAGAGACCAGTTTATACTGGTTTTGTTTGCACTGACGTGCGGTCGACCGTACTATAATAGACAGAAAAATTCAATCAACTTATCTCTCTTTCCACGTTTTACGGAAGCAATAATTAATCCGTAAAGATCAAAATTATATTTTTTCCTAGACGTTCCCTTTAGAATGACCTTCGTTAAAAAGGGGAAGGAATGTAACGCCGAGGCGGAAAATTCGCGGAACGAGCACGGACTTATATTAGGTATTAAAACCCTGTCTATATCTTTGAACACGCCCCTCTTTGACATTATTACAATCCGTGGTGTGAAAAATTAAGGCAACTCTTTGAAACATGTTTTAATTTTTCATTTTTGGGAAAAGCAATGGGAGTTTCCCTGCCAAATCGAATCAGAAATGAGGACATCCGCAGGAGAACCAAGGTCAATGACATAGCTCAAAGAATTGCGAGGCTGAAGTGGCAGTGGGCTGGGCACATCACTCGTAGAACTGACGGCCGTTGGGGCAGAAAGGTTCTCGAGTGGCGGCCACGTACCGGAAGACGCAGTGTAGGCCTCCCACAAGGTGGACCGTCCCACTGAGGTGACTCTCGGGAGTGACACTAGGTAGGTAAGAAGATGTTTTACAATCTAAACCAGTGTGCGAGCAGTTATCTAGTCTTAACAAACATTTGAACATCTACGTCAATACTCGTGCCAAATCTATATTCGCGTAGGTATTGATTGGCTAAAAACTTACGTATCCACTGTATACCTTTCGTAAAACACCTATAACAATGATCACAAACGTAAATAAACGTCAACAAGCCACGGAACGCGTAATGGAAATCTCACGAAGCAATTTTTGTCACCTTGACGCTTGCTTTCTAGGTCAGGGTGAGGGTACGGCTAGCTTGTTATTAGCTTACATGCTCTAATTCTTACATCTTCAGTACCTACTTCCTCGTATAATAATGTTATTCCAACTAAAATCTATCATTTTGGATATTTGGGTAGTTACCAGCAATCATCCAATGATAAATCGCTCATTACCTATCCTATCCTACTAATATTATAAAGGCGAAAGTTTGTAAGGATGTTTGGATGTGAGGATGTTTGTTACTCTTTCACGCAAAAACTACCGAACAGATTTTGATGAAACTGGTACAGTGATAGCTTATATCCTGGAATAACATATAGGCTACTTTTTAACGCAGACAAAGTCGAAGGGCGTTCGCTAATACTCCCTAAGTAACAAAACGCCTACATAGAGGGCGCTGTTTCAAAATGTACACGGGAAAACTTTTATACGCTGGCGAAGCCGCGGGAAAAAGCTAGTATTATAAAGGCGAAAGTTTGTAAGGATGTGAGAATGTTTGTTACTCTTTCGCGCAAAAACTACCGAACAGATTTTGATGAAACTTGGTACAGTGATAGCTTATATCCTGGAATAACATATAGGCTACTTTTTAACGCAGACAAAGACGCGGGGCGTCCGCTAATACCCGTTAAGTTACAAAACGCTTACAGAGGGCGCTGTTTCACAATGTACACGGATAAACTTTACTACGCGGGCGACTTTTTTTAAATAATACTAACATAAATATAATATGTTTCAAACAGGTGTTAACGTTACGTCCGAATTTTAGGGTAGCAAATCACTTGTAGCACTCGTATTTAAATTGTAAGCCGGGGTCCGCAGTGGTAAACACAGCCACTGAAGGTGCCTGGGATTTAATCATCAGCCTCAGGAATTATATTACTTCTTTATGACCCATATAAATTATTTTTAAAAAGCGAGTTTAAGAAAAGTACCTACATTTTTATTATATTTGCGCTTCTCTTGAAGATCACTACTTCGTTGGGCTATGGGAAAGCTTATGGGCAAGGTCGACGGTCTCTTTGGCCTAGTCGTTTGACTAGAGCGCCAGAGGCCGTGGGTTCGAGTTCCCTAGGGTGTCACCTTGCACAATATTATTATATACTGTAGTATTTATTGTAATGTACAATTTTATGTATGAATTGTCTCGTCCTTGACTGATTCCCATTGTAGAGGAGAAAATCATGGAATTAGACAAGTAGGTGCGAAACAAGTTACAAACAATTATTATTATTTATTGTTTGCAATTTACTTCTACCTACACCTTCACCTACAGTCCTTGAAGACTTCAACATCACCCTAAGGTTGCCTGGAAGAAATCGCTGAAAGCGATAAGGCCGCCAATTGATTGTACACAGTTTAGTAAATTATCGTGGTGTAAATTTTTGATGCTCAAATTTGATTTGGTGAAAATATTGGTGCTCAATTATAGAATATTTGATTTGATTCTATTTTTTTAACTACCTAACTTTTTTCACATTTTGTTTGTACGATTGTGTGCAGCAAGAGAGACTTCCAAGGATTTTACTCCCAACATGTTACATCTATACGTAATGTCTTCAGATTCCCAATCAAATCAACGTGTAATGTGAACAAAACGAAGTCATATCTCTGAGAATTTGCCCGGCCATTCTTCCAAGGAGCTCGAGGAGTCCGCGCCCCGGTGGGTAGAGTTGGCAAAAGAATCGATAACATGCGAGTGAAATCACTTGAACTATCGATAAACCTGTTGATATTATTGGCATGTAAAGGCAATGTCAGTTGTAATAAGAGTCTTCAAAAGGTGTTATTTCTATGATATAATTGTCGATACTTTCTTTGATTGTCTGTCGGCATATTGCTAGAAATCTTTAACTGCCGGTAAATCTAAATCTCTAAAACTTAATTATGCTGTAATTAGTCTGCTTTTTTCTAACATCATACTTAGATACTTATAGATATATTTAAAATAATAAGTTGAAATGTCTTAATATTGAGACGGCTAAGTGTAAGAAGGTTATAAAATATCTGTCTTATTTAAACTTTATGCGTAGTCTAGATTTTGTGCTATCAATAGGTACCATCAGTTTCCTATTTGCCACAGAATAAATAATAGTACAAGCTATTTTGCTACCATCAACAGTTTTCTATAGATGCTTTTGTGGAAGGCCTAAGCTAAGTACAATTAGTTGGCGTCGATAGGTTGATGTGATGAGGGTGAGACTTAATTATCGATAAACTATCGATTTACCGACATCCCTAGCGGGCCCTATTGATTCCCGTCGCGTCTGACACATTATGATATAGGGCCCAAGGGCCTGCCGGCGGATACGTAATGAGATTTGTAGAGGAAGGGAACATTTTGTATAGAAGGTAGTAGGTGTTGACATTGACTGATATATAGGAGTCCATTGGAAATCAATTTAGGAGAACAATAGTTAAATAATTAGGGGGTGTTTTGTCATTAAAAAGTTATTATTCCTTAGCTTATGGTCATGATAGAATGAGATTTCAGTACATAAAGGTAGTTTTAAGTAGATTTTTAAATAGACTAAGCTCGGCCGCCTACGCCGTTAGGAAAATTAGACAATTAACAGATATTGCTACTGCGAGATTAGTCTATTTCAGCTACTTCCACAGCATCATGTCATACGGCATCCTACTGTGGGGTCAAGCGGCAGATATAGAAACCATCTTTATTTTGCAAAAGAGAGCTGTTAGGGCGATCTATAATCTACGTTGTAGAGAATCATTAAGAGAAAAGTTTAAAGAAATTAATATATTAACCGTTGCCAGTCAATACATTTTTGAGAATATTTTGTATGTCCGCAAAAATATATCTCTCTTTTTGAGGCACTGTGATATGAACACAGCTTATGTTACAAGAAACAAAAACAAACTTGTACCACCACAGTTAAGGCTTAGTAAGGTCAGTAAATCATTCACGGGGCAATGTATACGCTTCTACAATAAACTACCAGAAGAAATCTTAAATATGAATGACAGAAAATTTAAGACTCACATTAAACAACAACTTTGTAAGAAAGCTTATTATAAAACAGTCGATTATCTAAATGACAAAGATGCCTGGTGTTAATGTTACTTCAGCCTCGCACAATCTTTACAAAATAATGTTATGTACAAACTTGATTTTAAAAGATGTGTTGCGGAAGTTTGTTGCGCCGCTTCTTCTTCCCAGCTCTATATAACACCTTGGAGGCGGTGGTAGATAAAAAATTGACGTTGTATAAATGTACCTAGTGTACTTACATGCAATAAAATACTTTTGAATTTTTTGAATTTTGAATTTTCGACGTTTGTAGCCTGGGTACGATCAAGCCAACGAGTGTGTCCAGCAGTGAGCGTCGTTAGGCTAAGATTATGATGATTAAGGAGAGACAGTTAATCTAAGTTTAGTGGCAAGAAAATTGAGTAAACGTTACTAGTTCACTAATTAAACACACTGACTTGTTGTTAAACGGGATTGTTTAAATTACCAAAAATACCAGTTAAGTCAATGTGATAGGTAGGTAAAGAAAGAGGCACAGGTCTACCCTCTCGATGAGAGCGTAAGGGCTAATAGCACAGAGTAAAAAAGTTTTTTTTTTTTTTTAATAGAGTAAGTAATAGTCTCTAATAGTCCACCACGCTAGCCGAGTGCGGGGTGGTGGACTCATGCGCCTAAGAGGTGTCCTCACGATGTTTTAATCGATGGTAAAGGTTTTGATTGTAGTCAACCTGTAGTCTTTACATGCGGCAGTCTTCAGACGGAATTTACATGGAAGGTAGGTAATAATATAAGTACTTATTTGGCTCGTATTGTGTTACACGGTGTTGCCGGGTTTCCGCTAAACCGATTATATTGTATTTACACGGGCTTTCAGTTCCATTCTGTTTTGTTACGTGGCATAAAATATTCAGCCCGTTTTATTTGGAGATTCTGATGGGAATGGGAGACTGCGACGGAATGCCATGAAACGAAATGGTTGTTTGAGTAGCGAATAACAGATTCATTTTACATTTATGCTTAGATTAGCTTTTACCAATGACTTCGTTGTTGATTAAGACCCGATCACGAGGTTAGAACTATACTTGCTAGTTATAGATATATACCAAGTTATCTGTGAAGTGGCAGAATCAGGAACTATGCAGAATGTCATTCGGCCGTCAGCACAAAATATAGACTTACCAAGTTATCTGTGAACTGAAGGTTGGCTCTGCCATCGTTCCATGCCCGTCATTCTATATATTTTGTGCTGACGGATGTACCTATTCTATGCTGACGGCCGAAATGCCGAATGACATTGTGCGTAGTTCCTGATTCTGCCACTTCACAGATTGACAGAATCAGGTACTTGGTACATCTATATTATGAATGACGGGAATGCAACGCTGGCAGAGCCACCCTTCAGTTCACAGATAGCTTGGTAAGTCTTAAAGCAGAGTTATTTTTTTGTCATTTTGACAGGAAGTCCAAACATGGCGCTGAACGTATGAATGATTGACATTTATGGTAAAGTCAATGTATTTTATTACATACTGCGGTGTTAGGGCGCCCTCAACCGGCAGAGTAGGTAGTAAGGGGTTTAAAAGAAATAACTGAATTTAAATGATTTTAAGCACATTTTATTAGAACACAATTTCTTTTTCTTGGCTACGTGGTAAGATATTACCTATATTTAGTTTTGTTGTTCTATATACCATCTTTAAATAATCGTTTAAGTGTCTGTTTCACACTGAGTCCGGCCCAGACCAATGCAATGCATCTCTGCAGCGAATGTGACCCCATCATTGGCAATTGTAGGTGTCCGAACAATCTGATCAATTGGTCGGAATGATTAGACCTTGATGAGACCAGACGAGTGCATTCAAGATCACAATCGGATGGTCATGATAAATGATCACAAATGGGCAGACATTTAAAATTTGACAGCACTAAAAATTGTCTTTTACCTTCGTAATAAAGACACGGATAGAAACAATGCCAAATTTAACTTTGTGCGTTCAGAATATATAATTTATAGGTTTATTTTGCAATGATTTGAGAGAGAGAAAAATTGATGATCGCTTGATTTCTCGCGAGAAAACGCTGAAAAACGGCCCTGTAAATCTAGCTTGAGAGTCGACATCTGGGTTTCCAGCGAATAGAATACCTATATACCTACGACCTTGGCGTTTGTTTTGAAAAAAATATGAGCATAGCTACCTTTTTACATTTTAAACACCGTCAAAGCACCAAACTTTTCAACAAGCCGCAGGCGGCGTTTTTAGGGTTCCGTACCAAAGTGGTAAAAAGATACCTAAGGACATGATAATGAATGGGCATTTGTAGGTTCTAAAATAGGTTTTCATTGTCTTATGTTAAAAAAGTGTCTAAAGAAAAACCTTATCTGACAAAGTTTGCAAAGCGAAACTCTGAAATAATAATCGTTGATAGAGGTTTATGTAGGTATATTACAGGAATAATAAAACGATGTCTCTATTTAGCACAGTTTTTTTTTAAATCAGCTGAAATACATAGGTACATGAAAAAAGATTTCTAGTTGCTGTTCTAGATCTTAATGTTTTTGAGATCGTCGATAAATTTTACTAAATAATTTTTCCTCTAGGGTTCGGAACCCTCGGTGCGCGAGTCCGACTCGCAATTGGCCAATTTTTTCCAAGGTCATTTTCACGCTTGACCTTCGAATTCATTGAAGGTTTGGTCGGAAATTAAGGAATATAGTATCCAGCGGGCATTTTTTGGCACGGATTACATTGCGTGACGTTTGCCATTTGGACCCCGAAGCGACCCTGAAAGGGAGCCAAAGGGCACTATTATCTGTGAACGCCATTTGTACAGTATTTTATGTGAATTGCTGTATTTTTGTGACAATAAAGTTTGTTTTTCGGCCGCACAGTACATATAAAATAAGTGTCACTTTCAGAAAGTGTGAGAAGTACAGGGAGGCACAAAAACATCGTTCGTTCTCAGTAGTTCTATAGTAATAAAACTGTACCGTGTGGAACTAGTCTCATTAGTACCTTAATGTTTGAGCGTCAGAGATTCATATTCTACTGCATGGGACTAAACTTATTCCCTGTAGTACCATAATTCATGAAATAGGTACTTTATATTAGTCATTTTAAACAAATTGCGTCTCAAATTAGCCGGCCAATAAAAATATTGTTTTTATGTTAGATTAGTTTAGACCAATTTAGTAGATTTTAGACTTTCGCTCACTATATTCATTATTAACGTCGGGCACAAGTAAATAAAAATATTCGCATGTAAGACTTGTGTCTAAATAGTTCAGACCAAAATGAAACTGAGTGAAGCGAAAGAGATGTGTCAGGATCGCGATTCATACTTAGCGCTCCGGTCTTTCAGCATACTCCATCAGGGACATAGCGTGAAGATAAAGGTATGTATGTATAATAGATACTGATTGATAAGAGTAGAATAATCTCATTGTTTCTTCGTAAGAAACTGTAAATAGAGACTGCCTAAATCCGATACGTAGAGATGTTGACAATTGCCATCACGACTAATGCCAGCACCGTGATATCTTAATCAAATAATTTACAAAATTTTCTGACATTTGCCCGAGTCATAAAGTTTAACGTTTGACGAAAACGTGCCCTACCGCCTCTGAAGAGGGTCCACAACCTATTAAAATTCAAAAGGAAGAAAATGACCCACCGAAGAAGTTTCGCTAATGGTTTAACGGGCGCGATAAAAATGATTTATTCCACAGTAATTAGCGTTAACTCAGGGACGGTTAATTTTATCGTTGACTGTACCCGCCGCGATGAGGTTGTAATTGAAACCTGTACTTTGGTACAAGTGACAGTTTTGGAATTACCAATGGATTTTCTTCGATATGAGTCTGTCTGTTCGCTTGAAACTCGAGAACTGCTTGACAGATTTTGATACAGTCTTCACTCATAGATAGAGTAAGTTTTGATGTACATAAAAACCAAAATTTATGACAAAATGTACTCGCATAGTACTGTTTACATAAAAAAATTACTTTTTAAAAAGTATGTACTATTATATTTTTTTTACTATTAGTTTGTAACGCGGGACAGCATGAAAGTGGAGCAGCGAAATGCCTATAGTCCCTTTATTGGTTTTTTTTTCTCTTTTTTTGTATCTTCCTATCATGAAACTAAGAACTTTTTGGTGGGTGCCACACCGCTTCCTAGAATTTTAAGAGGATTTTTCCTTCATGATGCCGATGTTGATGTGCAGACGTGATATAATAAACCGCGCAGCTAAAAATACTGAAAGTAGCAGCTAAAAATATTGAACATGGTTAAGTTAGCTGCTTGAATTTGAATTTTTAGATGCCGTGTGGTCGGTTTATTACTAGCCTTTATAGTCTAACACCAAGGCCTGTCCCATTATTCCCATTAAGTTTTTAATATAATGTACGTAACGCATAATAATCGTAACGTGCAGTACCTTATTTAAAAGTACTTATTCGTCCGTTACAAATTTTTTTAAATAGTTCAAAATCACTTAAATCCTATGTTGATAAAAAAATCTGGTTGTTTAATTATGTCATTAGGGTCCTTTATTACAGTTGAGTTATAGCATGAAGACTATAGGTACATGACCTTGGTTTCCCTAACAGACTTATAATAAAAGGCCTACTAGACGCTGTTGCTAAATCCGGGATTTGGTACAAGCTCGCTCCCTGACCAAGTTATCTAATATGTTTAACCTTTACCTTTTGGTCCGTCGTAACTTTAATGACCCCATAAATTGGCCTTAATTCGTTATACGGTCAGTGAAATGAAGCTGTTGTAACGTCGATACAATGTTATAGCACTTGGTAACTTTTCTGTCGTTAATGTGTTAAACTCGTAACAACAGTTGTTGTTTAACACAATTGTTGTTTAAATCGCTTATGTTGTAGCATTTTAACCCTCTTGGTCTTTTTGAGAACGTAAACACATATGAGGTCGTGGGTCCCGAGGGTCAAAATAACCGTGGAAGCCTAGGTGGTTGTGACTCGCCTCACGTTCGTAAGGTCGAGGGTTCGAACCTTGGCCCGTACTAATGGGTTTTTCGGAACTTAAGTATACCGTTTATTATAATGCCATAGGCTTTTCGGCGACGGAAAACAACGTGAGGAAACTAGCATACGCCAAAGATTAGTATTTTTATTCTAAAGGCGTATGTGAAGTCCACAAAAAAACGGATTGGAGCACCGTTGGTGGACAGAAATTTGGCCTTGGGTTGTGACCTTATTTACAACAATTAACGATTTCATTTCATACCTACGTCATCTGAGGGACCTCTATTACCTGTGTTTATAGATCAGTCAGTCAGAACATTTTTCTTTATCTACTCTGTAAATCGATCATAGTTATCGATTTCTTTTTTCTCGAAGCCCTTTGTAATTTTTCTTTGATGTTGACAAGACTTTGATTGCATTTTTTCTGTGAGAATTAAAATTCGTGTAGGTATGTAATGGCTATCTGGCAAATTGCGAAATAAAATCGGGTGATATGCGTATCTGGCAATTTGCGAAACAAAATCGGGTCATATGCGTATCTGGCAATTTGCGAAACAAAATCTGGTCATACGCGTATCTGGTCATCTGCGTATCTGGTAATTTGGGAAATGCACATCTGTTCAACCGCGTATAAGGTAATTTGCGTTTCTGGTACTATGCGTCTGGAGGGGTATAGTTCGTAGATAATGGTGAAGAGTTACTTGTAAGTGCACATTACACGCGCAAGTAAACAATAGAATGACACTACCTTCTACGCATCTACAGTCATAGCAAAAGAATGGAATCGGTCGCCAGTGCAATCCATTTTGTTTTTTATCACGGTGCAGTAAGACTGCCGGTCCCAAAGTCACATGCACCGGGTGGGTAATCAGTCGTGCGTACCTATTTGAGGTCAAATTGCTAAGGTACGGTCACATTGATACGGTTTTAGCGCTGTAAGGTTACCAAGTAGAAAAATGTTGGAACTTTAGTCAACATTTTTGGTTTAATTTATATTAGCGTAGTAGTTACTGCTGACAGTGGTGTCACGATTTTAATAAAAATTCCCCATTCCTCAAATTCTCATATTATTTAATACAGGTTTTTATTTTGGTGTGGCAACATTGGTACCGCGCTGGCTCTTAAAAACGAAATAAAACGCTGGGTTTTAGTATTGTAGATGCTTGAGGAGGAGAGAGATCGAGGACACTGTACTTTACGTTTGATAGGTATAAGACTGTTGATTTATTTTAGTAGTCTGTAAATAATGTCATTGCTTAAAATAAATTTCGTTGACATACTATTTTTCCAATTACAAATTCTATTCTCCAAATTTTTTACACTTTTTTTAAGTAGGAATTTTGTTTGTTTTTAGTTTAATTTATTTCAGTTTGTAGGTAGTTGTATATTAATATAATTTAGTTTCATTTTATTTTATTATATTGTACCTATTTATACCTACATTAATTAATAAATAATAAAAATTTTCATTTCTCCAAGATATTTCTTTGATTTCATTGTTAATAGCTGGACTTCAATCAGGGTCATTATATGTCTTTAAGTACCTTTATAACCTACGGTAGACATTGATTATATTTTTTTTTTAAATTTGTAACAAGTCGTAACGTTGTTTGAAAATAGAATATTTGTATTTCTAAGTGGGAATCTAACGAGGATCATACGATCGTACACAAAGGCGTACTGATACCGGTCCCGGGGTACCATTAATGTACCATAAAATGTGCCTAACGGACTACGGAGTCCGCTTTCGCTCGAGTGAGGCTTAAATTGGAATGAAAGGGAACAACAATAACGAGGGATTTTAGTTAAGTAACTAGGTACTTAACAGTGAAAATAGTAATTTAATAGTTCGTAATAGTCTAATGACAGTTTTAGGTGAAGGCACAGAATATTTAATAGTACCAGGCGAAGGTACAGTTTTAGGTTTGAAGGAATCCTACGGAAAGGAGAGACCATAGACGAAATGCGTTTTCCACGAAATGCATAATAGACGAAGTAAGTATTGAACTATGATTTGGAAGAATTTTGGACCTACGACTCATACACAAATTGTTCAAATATTCAAAGTGGGACCTGTGAAGTTGAATAAAGACGTCTGTCAAACGATGTAGATAGTGAATATGTATTTTAGTATTTATTTAAAGTATTTATGTATGTTTATCAGTTGTTGAGTACCCATTTACAAGCTTCGGCTTAGTTTGGGACTAAACAGCGGGGTGTAAATTTGTCCAATAATTATTATTATTAATACAAAGTGAATGAGCGAAGTGCACTCTGAACTAGCCCTTATTTACGTAAGACCTACTAAGGTCATCCAGTCCCGGTTTGTAGAAATCGAAAGGTATTCTTTGTGGCCCTTACTGGGTTACAATAAGGTTTATAGTAAGTACCTACAGACGAGTATGTTAATATTATGTCACGTAGTGTACTACGATGGTACATTCTACGCTGCCTGTTAACGTGAGTCACAGAATACGTGGACAGGTTATGGGTAGTGTGAGTTGTGTCAAGCATTTGATATAGCCTTGTTAGTCATATGTATATTTTCCTATGAGATTCGACTAACAGTGAATCAATGATTTGTTTGTGAGTCACCACATAAGTATACCTATCTATCAATAATTAATTCTTAATACTACTGACAAATACGTCAATTAACAAGTAATAGCGATTGGTGTGAAACGAAGGCATAATACAGTATTTAGTATTTGTGTATTTATTATTAGCTCATGTTTTGAAAAATACATATTGTTTTGCCACGGTTAAAAGTTTGCTTGTATATTCCACAGAATTTAAATTGTCACTAAACCAAGATTTAACAAAATCTGTGAAAAGCAGTTATGGCGATGTAACAAAGAACCATACGAGTACCTAAGTACTTACTTTCCCATTTCAATGACGTATAGAGACCTCTAAAACACATTTTTTGTAAATATTATCAAAATATACAATATTTCGGTTGTTATTTTTATCAATCACAGGTGTATTTTGATCTACACTATGGAGGTCAAAGGCATAGTTAAAAATATTTTACACATGCCTCAAAATTTCTCTACAGACGTTAGTTTTCTCACGTTTTCTCCACGGTACCATTATCTGATGAACTCCGCACATAGGCACCTACAACATACAAGCATATAGGTACCGACCTACTTAGAATTTGACCTTAGGAAAGTCCTAGCAAAGTCACACAAAAAATTTTATTTATGCATTACTACTTATTTTTTACTTTTTTCATTATTTTGTTAATAGACAAGTTTTTGGTGATTTTAAATTATTTGCTTAAATAACATGTAAAATTGTATAGGATACAGCTTTATTTATAATTTTATCTTTTATTTTTAATTAAGTAGGTACAATATCCTTTTATTACCATCTGTTTTCTGTTTCCTTTTTTATATTTTGTCATCTACATACTTTGTTATTTGGCTTTAATATATTGTGATCTATGTTTATTTTCCTTGTTTATTTGTGCTGTGAAGTATTTGTTGAATGAATAAGGGCTTCTTTCACCGCTTCCTGATATTGTTACAGATAGTAATCTTCGTGATAAACTAATCTATCAGATAAATCTGTGTGATAGTCTATATAAAATATATAAGATATAGGCAATCAGATACCTGTGAAACCAAAAAAATTGGCTATCTGTCAGATAACATGCAGATAGGGTATCTGGGACTTTATCAGCAAGCGGTGTAAGAGGCCCTAAATGTAATATAACTAAAGCTAAGTACAAATAGTCACGAATTCATCGGAATGCATCGCCCAGCATAACTAGTTGCTGATGCATGAGACCGGGAGGCAAGGCAATTTATGTAATTGCATATTGCATCAACCTTGGAAACCACCATTCGCTTTGCATTAGCTGCTATTATCCGTCGCCATTTTAGCGCATACCTTGTTTAAATTTTAGAACTGCTTCCACAGCATTCTGCTAACCTATTGTTTTAGATTAGTTTCTCAGCTTAGTTATCAATATAACAACAGCTGTGTCTGCTAAATGGAAGCTATTTATGATCGAGAATTATTTAATAAACACAAATAAGTATAGACTATATTATAGTTACTAAGTCACATGATTTTGAAACCCTCACTTTATTGTAGGAGTCAGTATCTTCCACGTTTACTATAGTGGGAAACAGTTAAACCACCGGAACCTAAAGAAATTCTGCTTTTTGTTTAACTTTTTTTATTTATAGGCACTGTAATTAATACGAATTAAACCGAAGCGTACACCTTAAAATCGTTTATTTTCAATTAAAACATTAAATCAGAAAATTGGGCCGACATTTCGTATTTCCCAGCTATTTTGCAAGTCGCCATGGTAACCAAAAAACAATATTTGAAAGTGTTCCATTTCATAACAGTAATTCTACCATTAAATATGTCTTTAATTCTTTATCGACCGTGGATCAAAAGTATCTAGGTATGTTAATTTTTGTAGACCTACATTACTGATTTTGGCTCAATGGTACACCGGTAACAACACAGTTTTACTATCTAACGAAAAGTGGACATAAACGGATACGAAGAACTGGTTTCTCGAACGACCGACGCCGGCCGGATGACTTTCGCAACTCCACATAAGGAACCTGCCCATATTTGGGTTTAATAATATACACTGCTTCGTTTGCATAGAAAAGTATTCAAAAATGCTTAGTATCTTTAAACAACGTACTTATAGGAAATAGGTACCTATAGGTAATGTTGACAATACCATAATAAACAATGAAATTGAGTACAATGCAGGATTTATCAAGATAATGGGAATATTAACTAACCCAACCTAGGAGAAGGTCGTTACTACCAGAAAAAGTGTGCAAACTCTGCCAGAAACCAGAGGAAACACCATATCACCTTCTGTGCAGGTGTGGCCCACTGATGCCTAAAAGAAACCCCATCTGGACTACTAGGTTCTCACTTCAACCGAGTTTCAACCTGATGAAAACAACAAAGAGCTCCATCACAAATAATAATACTACCAATAAAATATATAATTTAAGTAGATCAATTATTTGTAAGTTTCAGAACTAAAACCGGAAGTCAACCTCTCGAAAAACTCATCACAAACAAAGTAGCTGATGAGAAAGACAATACCATTGTTGGACTTACCGATACTAATTGCATTGTGACGTCAGAACATTCAAGTAACGGGTCTCATGAGGCTCTATACTAACCAGAAGTTACATAAGCAGGCTGTAGGTGAAATCAAGTGTGCATGAAGTTGAATCAACTGTTCAAAATGTAGGTCGAAATACAATTCGTCGTACAGTCGACCAGACATCCGACTTATGGCATCTTGAGCAGCGGTAATAGTGGCTACATTGCAATGGTTTTGTATAACTTCAGCTTTGGTCGACTGTTCTATTACATAACCAATAAGGCAGCGTTAAACTTAGGTCCTATTCAGTTTTTGTCGTGGAATGTTTTATTTGGAGCAAGTTAGCAAGTTGGTTTTTAAAGTAGTAAAGGTTCGAATCTAAGTGAAAGATTTCTAACGCAAGTAGAAAAATGTTAACGTTTTGCTAGAGATACAAAGCATTATTAGTACACGGGCTATACCGCCTCTAGTTATGAAACTGTAAGACAATTTAACGCTAGCCATGGCAAAGATCGTTAAATTTGAAAATCACAAGGAACCTGCTGACAAGAATGTCTCTGATAGTAAAAAAGTCGTTTACATTTAAAAACATTTCTAACCTGTGTAGATAAGTTCGCGAGCTGTCTGGAGAGCGAATGGACAATAACATAGTCAAGGCCAACAAGTTACTAAACGAATACTGGTCGATGATACCACGTATAGACCGGCAGAATTAGTAATAGAATTATCCTTATGGGAAAAATATTTCGAATCGGTTGCTAAGGTATGTGAGAATGTGAAGAAAGTTCAGATGGATCTTTGAATGTTAGTCTAGTACTCAATCATGCTTCTAAAAACTCAATCGATCTATGTGATAATTTTATTAGTTCGAGAGTAACAAAAGCTTTACAAAGAGTGTGAAAGGAAATTTTAGCACGATCTATCACTAAATTGAGAGATTGCATCGAACGATGAAAGACCAGTACCATTTTACACAAATTGGAAACATTCTATTGCCAAAAAGAACAACAATGGCTGTTTATTTAATTAAAGCCGGAACCGGAATAGGTTAATTAAGTTAAATAAAAGTTACTTAAATAGAACCTACACCTAATAGGTATTTAAATTTAAAACTGAATTATCCAAATAATTAACTTTAAACAGTGAAACAACGAAATTAAAGCCAGCAATAAAAACAAAAAGCAGGCAAAGTTTTCATTAGAATTCAAAATTGGTCGTCAAAAATGGGTCAAACATTTGCATAAAGATGGATGGATAACGGAGTGCCAAGAAAACTTTCAAATGACCAAGCAGATGGAGACGAGAAGTTCCCAAGTTAAGATGAATGAGTGAGGAATAAGGATCGAAGGGATCGTGAGAAATTGGCAAAAAGGTTCACCGGATAGGATGTTGAACGAGGCCTGTGTCCACGATGTAATAGTGCCTGACTGAAAATGTTAGGCCGAAGCCGAATTCTCGAAACATAAGTACATTTACTGACTGCTCTCAAATGGTGAAGGAAAACATCGCGAGAAAACCAGCATACGCCGATGAAAAAATTCTTAGGCGCAAGTGAAGTCCACCTAGCAGCACTACGCTAGCGTGGTGGACTTACGCCCTCGTTGCGAGGGTAGGCCTGAGCCCCAACAGTGGGGACATATTAATAGGTTGTTGATTATAGAGCGTCCGTGGCGTGGTGAGGAAGAAGCGGCCTATGATAGTCGAAGTATCCGGTAGCCGATACCTTAATTAGCCTGTGGCTTCCACTGGTATTTTGTGATTGGTGTCAAGGAAAAACATTGATTAAGTACGTACTTATTTTTTATTATTAAAACACAAAATACTTACACCTTTTCTTATAGGACCATTGCTGAGTCTTGATCTGTGCTCAATGCGAATCCTATCCTACTATATATATATTATATATAATATTATAAAGGCGAGAGTTTGTAAGGATGTGAGTGAGGATGTTTGTTACTCTTTCACGCAAAAACTACCAAACCGATTTTCATGAAACTTGGTACAGTGATAGCATATATCCTGGAATAACATATAGGCTACTTTTTAACGCGGACAGAGTCGCGGGGCGTCCGCTAATACCCTGTAAGTAACAAAACACCTACATAGAGGGCGCTGTTTCACAATGTAAACGGGAAAAAGCTTTTCTACGCGGGCGAAGCCGCGGGAAAAAGCTAGTCAAAAATATATTCGGTTTATTTGAAATATTTCGGCCGTAAGTGTCGAAACAGAAACTTCGATGGAACACTACTATGTAGTCATAGTTGATTCGATTTACTTTCATACGATGAAATAAGGATGTAGTGGGTATGTTCATAGACTATTCCATCGGGATGGCCCAATATGTTTGTAAGTAAATAAACTAAAATGTAATAAAAGCTATTTGCAATCGATTTGAGTTTACTTTCCCTTCTACCAAATTAATAGAGGTATTTGTGTTGGCGCACTGGGTTAGAGTTTTTGAATTTGAAATTCCGAAGCAATGGTACTATTATAATATTTATTCGAGTACTTAAATCTATTCAGAACCTGGCTAAGACGTAACATCCAGATATTATAGGTAGTTGGTACCAGCAAGTTACAGTTATTTATATAAAAGTAGGAAATTTAATAAAAATGAAGGCCCTTGATAAACCACGAAATAACCTATTAAGGTTCGCTGTATGTACGTACCTAATATAAATGTTTACGTTACTATTACCTATATACCAAATGAATTATGACTATTTTTATATGGGTTAAGGTTACAACTTGTGGTCATCAAAATTATAATACCATTAACAACCGTAATAACCAAGAAGTTTTACTCAAGAATTGGTATGTTTATTAGCACGATAAGTCCTTGATGACCATAATAAATGGTAAGTTAGGCATCCTAGAGCCTATAGCTTAGCCTAACTTTCTTCTTACTAGACCAGGAACACCTGGTGATACACCACCCTTTTGTGCAAAACACCTGTCTATCAACGCTGCCCCAATACGTTTTTTGGTGGACTTTACACACGCCTTAGAATAGAAATAGTAATCTTTGGCGTAAGTAGATTTAATCACGATGTTTTCCCTCACCGAAAAGTCTGTCTGTGGTATTATAGCCGTACTTAAGTTCTGAAAAACTCGTTGGTACGGGCCAAAGGTTCGAACCCACGACCTCATGAGTGCACAACCAGCTCGGCTCTAAGGTTAAAAAGAAGTTTAAATCAGATAAAAATCTACGATCCAAGTTCCAATCCAAGTTCAAATTAGCAAAGCTCCGAACTAGCGGGGGTGACGGCGAGCTCAGTAATGGCGCCGCGCCGGCATTAATTGGCACCAATCGTAATGACGAGTGGGCGGAAACAGAGCAGGTGCTAGAAATTGACCCGACTATTTATCGCCCTTCGGTCTCAAAGGTCATTTCGTTGGTTTAACATGTAAAACTGCTACGTCGGTTTATGTCAACTTTACAGTATGAAGTTATCACTTTCTTAATATAATTGTGTCTATTTATTTACGAGCTACCTTAACTTGCAAGACAAATTTATTTTAAAAAATACAACGTTTCTCTTTTTACTCGAGATCTGTTGCATAAATTTTGTTGCATGTACTTTAGAGTGGAAAAGATTTTAGACAAGAGTCGCGTGCATTAAGAGCTAGATAAAAAGAAAAGACAACTTATAAATGAGTAGGTACTTTAATTATAGTAAGTAGGACAAGTATGTTAAAACGTAGGTAAGTTATCTATGGAAAAAGGTAGGTAGGTAGTTAATTTATTGCATGAGGATGAGCTTGCAATGACATTCACATAATGGGCCCAGGAACCCATTATTCGATTAAAAAACCGTATTGTTCGGTCCATTGAGCCGTTTCAATTGAACCATAGATAATACCTGCATACATAGATACAATGTGCAGACATAATTTACCTGCGTTGGGAAAACAAAATAGAGCTTATTTTTATTTATTTATTATTTTATCATTGGTTATTTGATGTTATAATGAAGGGGAATATCATTCAGATTTTATTTCACGCACACAATCTCAACACAACGAGAGAATTCACAAAATACAAGAAAAAAAAGAATGACAGAGAGAGATAAAACATAACAATATTAAACAAAGAGATACGTATTACAGTTAATACTAGATGAGATCGTCTATTGAAGTTGCGGCCTTTTATATACCCTACTTACGGTAAAAATGGCTGACATAAATATCCACGGGAAAGAGCTAGTTTCATAAAAATTCTACGTTGACTACGTTCTACATTAATTACTGACTGCTCTCCAACGGCGAAGGAAAACAACGTGAGGAAACCTGCATACGCCGAAGAAGAAATTCTTAGGCGCATGTGAAGTCCACGAACCCGCACTGGACTAGCGTGGTGGACTATAGCCCGAACGCCCACGTTGAGAGGGTAGGCCTAAGCCCCAGCAGTGGGGACATGTAGGCTGTTGATTTGATTTGACTACGTTCTAAATATGCCTTATAAAATGGCATAAAAGTAAAGGCTAAAGGTATTTGCCTATTTGGCGAAGGCCATACGTGAACAAAGAGCAGCGAACGTGGTCACAGAATCGAACAGCTACTGAAATATCGGTCTATTTATAACGTACTTATAACAGGAAAATTTGATGAACCATAAAGTGAGAAATCAACGGCAGATCGTTAACGATGATCGTTAAAATTGCTAAATTTAAAGAGCGTTGATGGAAAAGTGGTTATATCGACTTGAAATATAAATTCGGGATAAGACACTATACAAATAAAACACCTGTGTAGAACTGAAATACTGAAACAATAATTAACGTCAATGATTTTTTAAGATTTAGGTACTGTATTTGTTTTGTGTTAAGTGTTAGATGTGATTATACCTAATAATTAGATGTCATAATAAGCTTTATTATTATTTCCTGAAATATATTCTTACTTTTTATAGTTGACGAAGTACGGTCGACCGCACGTCAGTAGAAACTCTTTGACCTTGAGCGGGCCTAGTGTATTAGGGAGCTTCAGTACTATAAGACACCAGTTTATACTGGTTTTGTTTCCACAGACGTGCGATCGACCATACTTCGTCAACTAAAAAAAAAAAAAAAACTTTAAAAGTAGAATAAATTCCAAATGAAATAATAATGTAAGTATATGACATCTAAATAATAGGCATAAATCACATCTAACGCTTGACACAAACAAAGACAGTAATCTTAACAAATCATTGACGTTAATCAGTGTTTCAGTAGGTACTTCAGTTCTACACAGGTATTTTGTATTATAGTTCTAATCCCAATGAATATTGATTGAATAGATTAGTACCTCTTAGATGTTACCCGGTAGAAGCCTTCTCTCTCTCTTCTGCTTAATTGAGTTATATCTACTTAGCTATATATTGCCGAAAGGGTTAGCACGATTTATGTGTTTGTGTTGGTACGGGGAAGGAAAACAGAATGGTTAGAGGTTATTTGCTGCACAGGTGGGAAACTTATTGAACGTAACCACAGATTTTTTGCGTTTCTTCGCCCGCAAAACTGTAAAAGTATTGATGGAAGACGGTTTTTCTTCGGATGAATTTTTCGATTCTTCAAGTTACGAATACCGAGCTTCACTGCTCTAAGAACTTGAAGATTCGGTTTAACAGTGTGAATCTAACCGATGATTTTTCGGTTCGAACAAACACCCTAACACTTAGACCTAATTATACAAACACAAACGCGGTAAACACGCCAAATTTCATCAAATCTCGTTCAGCGGTTTAGGTGTAGTAACAAAAAGGTAACAAACATACAGTTACTTTAGGTACTTATAACCGAACTATTATCTTATCTGTGCCTAAACTATTTATAATATTCAAAGATTTACAGATTCAGTCGTAGTTACATTCCATCTCCATTCAATTCCATTCAATTCCATTCAATTCCATTCAATTCCAATCAATTCCGTTCAATTGCGTTCAATTCCGTTCAATTGCGTTCAATTCCGTTCAATTCCGTTCAATTCCGTTCAATTCCGTTCAATTCCGTTCAATTCCATTCAATTCCATTCAATTCCTTTCAATTCCTTTCAATTTCATTCAATTCCATTCAATTTCATTCCATTCCATTCCTTTCAATTCCATTCAATACCATTCAATTTCATTCAATTCCATTCCATTCCATTTAATTCCATTCCATTAGGAAAATAACACGATATACTATGTCGTTCTAAAGTGTTGAGTGGATCCCACGGGCCGGTGTTACCGTAATCATGCTTTACCCATAGGTCCGGCTGCGCCTTCCAAGTTTATAACTTCATGGTCAGAACCAATCACGTGCACCGTAGCTAAGTACATAGTGACGTAAGAGAAAGTAATCGCGCTGCAAGAAAGTAAGAGTCGGTTGGAATCGAAGATGTCTTGGCCAGGTCGTCATTTACATTCTGGCCGGTACCCGCGCGAGTTTTGGGTCACCTGCGGTGCTACTGCGGACCAACACTCGACTTTCGCTAACTACGACGCGCTTAAAATTTTACTATGAACCAAATGGCAGACAATTAATGACATTTTGCTCACCATTTTTACGATATTTGGATTGAATAAAACGGCTCCGGCCGTGTTTGTTACTGAGTTTTGTAACCAGCTGCAAACGAAGACTTTTTTCTTTGTAACTATTTATTCATCATCATCATCATATCAGCCTGTAGACGTCCACTGCTGGACAAAGGCCTCCCCCAAGGATCTCCACGACGACCGGTCCTGCGCTAACCTCATCCAGCTAGGTCCCGCGACCTTCACCAGATCGTCGGTCCACCTTGTGGGAGGCCTGCCTACACTGCGTCTTCCGATACGTGGTCGCCACTCGAGAACCTTTCTGCCCCAACGGCCGTCAGTTCTACGAGCGATGTGCCCAGCCCACTGCCACTTCAGCTTCGCAATTCTTTGAGCTATGTCGGTGACCTTGGTTCTCCTGCTATTTATTAACTATTTATTGACGAATTTAATCTAATTCAATTTAGGTAATCTAGTTATTTCATCATATTAAGTACCTATTTGCTTAATAATGACGAAGAATTAGTTCGTTCACAAATTTATTCTATAAGTAAACTAATCCTAACATATATTTTTATTATTCAATCCTCTCTGATTATTTATTATTTAATTTTATGACCTAACAATATGAATTTAATAGTTAATTAACCTGGTAACCTATTCTATCCTACTATTTAATCTAACACTTCATCGAGTGCAGAACAACATTTTCGATTGTATAAAATGCAAGACTAATAATTACATTACATACATTAGATAACATTATATATAATAGTAGGTAGGTAATATGTTAGTTAAGTCGTTGCATCAGCTAGCTACCTAGGTTAATGACAATGTTTGTTAATCAAAATACTTGTCATAAACAAAACTAATTGAGTAGGAACTATAAAAAAAACCCCGAACCATTTTATACTGAATCGTTTGGTAATTTAAGGAAAATAGAGACATTGCTACCAATAAAGACACACTGCATAATATATGAAACCCGAATCTAGGCCAAATCAATCTATTGTTAGCATTAGCACAACATTTTATTTTAGGCAGACAAAGTGACACATATTTCTAGGTTCTAAATGGATAGGTATGTGGCTCTTTGACCTAAAGAATCTAATCGTTTATTAGTTTTTTTGTATACAAGTCAGGAAGCATTATGATGGCTACTATTTACCTACGGATTTTTTTTATTACTACGGGAAACTTACTAAAGATGGCGAAAAATGGTAATCATGAAACTCTACAATTAAAAAACAATCTTGACATTATGTTGAAGGCTCAAAAGATGAATATACTTAATATCATTTTAATACCAAGATAGATACTTTTTACTGTAGGAAAACTAAAATTTACTATGGGAAAGAAAAATGAATGGTATTACACCTTTATTACACCGCTGAAGGCGCACAGAACGGTAGGTACAAATCAATAAAATCTGGAGGTGGGTGGTACTAAATGAAATTGAGACTAAATAGCAAAATATCATTCGCTAAATAACTCAACGGCTACATCCCAAAACCGGTATACTGGTTTTTATGCAAAATTGTAACCGTCTATAGATTATCCGTATCTTTTTGATATGGCGCGTATGAGTTTATAAGCCCAGCCAGACATATTTTTCCTTAAAGGTATTTTTTTTGCATATAATTATGTAGAGACAGTCTCGCAAACCAACGTGACAATGGCTGGGTGTTCAAATGTAGTACCTACCTAATTAATTCCAATAAAAGAAAGAATTAAAAAAACACGTTTATTTAGGTATAATAACTATAAATTAACCCCCAATTATAATATATATGAGATTTGATAAAAATAATAACTAACTGTTCAAAAACATCGCTGCACCATGCTCGGTGTAAAAGACTATAGTTAATTAAATAATTATTTTAAAAAATAATAAATGAAGTTAATTATGTTAAATTCTAAAATTCTGTTGTAATCTAAAATTTTATATTAAACACTACATGCCAGAAACCGGTAAGTATACGCCGCCAAAAGACCGCCAATCTGTAGGTATACCTACTAATTATAACCTTTATTACTTACTTAGTTATTTGGGTCTGACATTAATGTAACCTACACGTAAGTAATTTTTTCGTTATTAAAAAACATGCAAAAAATCTGCCAATATTACAAGTCATTTCGATTAAGCAACGTCGTCGCTATAAAAAACGTAATAAAAACGCCCTTATTAATTATCTATTTAGTCACTAACAGTTAGTAAATAACTAAATACCTAGTAAAAGCGTTTTGTACTTTTACTGTACAGTTACTGTGAAAGCAAGACAAACGTCGTTTTCCGCACCATGCTATGTGAAAAGACTATACTACGAAAACCCATGGTACCCCACCTTACACCATGCCTCTCCCACCAAACCCATCAGTCGGTAATGTCAACATTCCTTACGCAATAAGACCTCGCAGGCAAGAAAAATCTCTCATTCATTGCCCAGTGTTACCTGACCCCTGCAACGTGTATCTCAGTTTGTCAGTAAGGCTCATTTTACTCTGGTAAAGTTAGAACGGCTTTGGAGGCTGTAGTGCTAAATAATGTTACTACTCCATTGCAACATAGTGTTAAGTTGTGTATGAGAACGGTTTTTAACGGTTGGTTGGTTTCTGTTTGGTAATCCTACATGTGTTTCTGTTCTAGTCTATTCTTAACTACGTCTTATATTTTACCACGTTTTTCTACACATCATATTTAGTACCTACCTACATAACGTATGTACTCTTAAGAGATACATCGGGATCCGAAAATTCAGAAAAGTCTGAAACTTTATAGGTGAGTAACTAGGTATTTTTTGTTCACAATAACTCGAAATATTGGTAATTCGTGTCCATATAGGCATCTATTCGCTTCTTGACATATATTTCGGCTGAATGAAAACAATATGAGACGCTGATTGTAAGTTTGTACAAAATAATCTTCAAATTTGAAACAGACTTCTTTGGAATTCTATATTTATTAAACAAATACGTCATTGGAAAAAAAAACTTTACGTATGGAAAATTCCCAACCATTAAACTAATTAACGAACTAATTTAATTTCTTTCATCAAACTCCTTACCTTTTGTCCGCCTGTTCCAAAACCAAATAAAGAATTCACAACGCTGCAGATCAAAAATTTGTGAATTATTGAACGAAAATGCACCAACCGCCCGTGAACTTGACGTCATCCGTTGCTATAGCAATGCTCTCCCAGGGAAAACCACCCCTACCCTTCCATTCACACTTACATTAAAATAAAAGAAAATATATTTCAGAACGCACACTGCTTAAAAAGAAAAATATAGGCACCGTTTTCTTTTTAAAACTCAAAGAACAATGCTGGCTGGACCGTTATTGAAATTCGAACGTTATATTTTGTAATCCGCATTCGGAGCGCGCGTCTACGCGGCGGCACGGGGCGCACTACGTAAATGTCAGCGCGATCGGCACATGTGCGGGTAAAGGTAAGCCTCTGTGCACGCTGGTAGCCATTATCTTCACTACTATTTAAATGAGTTTACATTACAAATTAGGAATTCCTACTTTTAAGCCGTATGTTTTTGCTAAAAGGGCCGTGGTAGCCTATAGTTGGTTGGCCGCACTCGCCTCATGTTCAGGGTTGGAACCTTGGCCTGTCAAAATCAAATCAACAGCCTATTAACATGTCCCCACTGCTGGAGCTCAGACCTACTCATTCAATGAGAGCGTTCGGACTATAGTCCACCACGCTAGCCCTAGTGCGGGTTGGTGGATCTTACATGGGCTAAAGAATATCTTCTTCGGCGTATGCAGGTCTCCTCACGATGTTATCCTTCACCGTTTGAGAGCAGTCAGTAAATGTACTTAAGTTTCGATAAAAAAACCATTGGTACATGGCACGGCCGGGGATCGAACTTCAGACCTTTCGATATGTTAGGCCGTGTCTTATCCCCGAAGCCACTGATCTTGGCCTGTACATACCAGTGAGTTTTCGGACTTAAGTACGGTTTATTATAATACTACAGGTTTTTCGGTGAAGGAAAACATCATGAGAAAACATGGCATTCGCCAATGATTTGAATTTTTATTCTAAGGTGAAGTACACTAAATAACGGATTGGGGCACTGTGGTTTGGCGGGCACAAAAGCACAGAGTAAGTAATAGGACAAAAGATATCAAAAGGGTCGAAGTTTCTCCAGGTAGGTATTCCTGGCCCCTAACAATATAAGATGTATTTTGCTACGTACCTAACCATTTTATAGCGTAACTCGTTAAAACTTTAAAAGACTATTGAGCAACAACCAGTAAAAACGCAAAGAAAACTCGCTCAAGTCTGCACGCGGCCTATCAAAGTGCGAGCGAGACGCCGAACGGCCGGGGACGTACGTCCGCTTTTCTCAACGTTATGTAAGCTACGGCCCTGGCTGGAGCCTGGCGGTCCTCCCCCGCACCATGCAACCCCCAACCCCTGAACACCCCGGCCGTTTTTCAACTCAACACAGAGGTCAAAGCACAGTGCACAGATTTTCGCTTCAATTTTCCAAGCGCGGCGACACTGTGTCGGGCACGGAACTAGCTCTCCGGGCTCCCGAACTGGGTTACCGGAATTTGGACCTCAATGCCTACACAAATAAAACTCATTAAGTCGCCAATTTGTTTATCAATTTCAAGGGGATGGATACGTTTCTTTATTTTATTGCGTGCCAGCACGTTTAGTACTTCCTTTTGTTCACTTTTTGGCCAGTTTGATTCGTTTTGTTTCGTCGCTGGGACAAGTTGATTTATGCTTTGAACGGGTTCGAAATAGACGCTGATAATGTTTGTTTGGCTGGATACTTGTTACACAATCACGGCCTAATTTCGATGACACTTGGAACTTAGCTATTTTCTGGATCAACTCGCTTATAAATAAATTTACCACAATAAAAAAGATTTTCTATAAGGAAATTAATATGAAATTGGGCGTTGAGGCCCTGTATCTCAATAATGTGGTAATGCGGTTATTTTTCGTGACCATAACCAATGATTATAATGAAGTTCTTCTAGTAACTATTATTTCCTCTGTGGTTCTTCAAGAACATAGTTTTGATTCATTTGCAGATTATATTAAATGAAGTGAAAATACTAATTTCACACCAACATGGTGAAGGACCAGACATCATGGTCCAGGTACTTACCTACTTTAAAGTTAAAATAAATTAGTCTTCAGAGAATTGCCAAGAATGGGTTCACAGGCACGTCATTTGTTGGTAGGTACAGTCAACATAAATAAGACTAAATAAACTTAAAACTTCCAAAATAAATATAGGTACCTATATGAATTGGAAAAAAGTCTTTCAACAGCAATAATCTTCGATCATATTTACCTACCCAGATACCGCATCAGCACTCTAAAGCAGTGCATAAATATACTATTTAAGCATTATTGTTACGTCGCGTGCTGTGGTGCCCGTTGTACTAATTACAGTCGTATTTACACTTTGAGACACATTTTAGTTGCTTAAAAAAATTAATCTTTCTAGGGCAATAATCATTAAAATCTCCTTTACTTCATAATAAAACGAAACGACCATATTATAGGTACAGCAGCCCTATTTTTGAATCACTCGCTTTGCTTCGAACGGCTGATTCTACAAATTTCCCTTCGACATCCGATACAGAATCCATACAAATTAGTAGAATCGAACGCTCGAAACGAGGCGAGCGATTCAAAAATAGAGCCCCAGACCATTGTTCGCTTCGCTAAACTATTGATATTATGTTAAATATTTCCTATTAGATAAATAGAACGGTCGGTAGGTATTTTGTTCTATTATTTCAATAAGTAATATATTATTTCTTTCCAAATTCACCTGTGAATAGGTAAACAGGTTCAAGTGTGTTCGACTGTACCGCGAACACCAGAAACCTTTTTCAAGGAATACAAATCATGTCTTGCATCTTGTTCTCTCTTTGCTGAAGTGCTGTGTTATCTTTTCTTCTATTCTCAGGGAACGAGCCTAAAGGTTTTCAGTTGATAAATATTTCAATTTTATTGCTTTTCTCTAAGTTTTACTTTATTTTGTTACTTCGTGATAGAAATAGTAACTCCTTTGTCCTAACAAGTCCTTTGACATTTTAACAAAATTACTAAATACAGGTATATTATTGCTATTACACGTATATCTATATGTACCTTTTGATTTAAGATTATTTTTAGCCATACTAAAATATCCCCATTTTTGTACACAGCTTTATTAACCGATTCGATTTCTGTGATACTCATTGGCACAGATTTTAAGTTAGTTCCTACTTAACATATGTTTGCCTAACCCCAGTTTCTGTTGAGTAACTTCAGAATTAAATTCGAATTTACAGGCTTAGGTTCTTAGGATCATAATAATTTAAAAACAGAAAAAAACTGTATTCCAATGAAAGAGATTTCACATTAATATTACAGTTTCATTTTTAGGTGACTGACTACATCGCAAATTGACTTTAGGTTGCGAGGGTCGCACAAACTGTTCAACTATTCTGAAAGTTGAAACAATTTGACGAAAGTTGCCCAATGTTCAACTGGTAGAACAAAAAGTTGAACATTTAGAGCGAACGAGCGAACCGAGTGTGCCGTGGCTGCGGGGCGGTGAGGGTCATATCCAAATTATACTAAAAACCTAATTTTGCGATGTAGTTATTAGGCGATTTACTTAGTAAGTTTGGGATTTAATATTCTGATATCACAGTAGGTACTAGTAGGAGTAGGTATAAATCATCACATCACATGTTATGATTTTATGAAGCTAACAAAGCTCATGATAGTATAGAAATGATTCGGCTCGGAATCGTCAGTAGGAGTGTTCAAGCTACATCCGAACTCGGTCCGAGTTTTTATAATGAAGCAAATGGAGCCCGATGGAGCCCTACCCACCCATTCAGGCGTGTCCACAGTCATGCATGTTGATATTTAGCGTCAGATATTAAGAGGGCATTCATCCGAATTTGGTTCCCAGCTAGCTGCGGTGTGTTGGCTTTATGCTATTTTAATATACTTACAAAGTATAATTAGTTTTAAAATGTGTTGGAAGCGCTTAAAGCATGTATAGGTTATAAGGACGGGTTGCCGATTATGCTAAGATATGTTTTAACATTAGGCTAATAGTTTCCTAACGCCACTGATCGAGGGGTCGAAAAGCACCATATCGTCTGCGTAACTCACGGTATTAAAACAACCGTAAGTATCCGCTTCACATACGATACCAGTGCTCCTCAGCTCCAGAATCAGGTCACCTTTACAGTCTATTTAATATTAATTTTAGGCTATTTTGATTATAGTATTTTATTTCTTATAGGTACTCTCAACTTCAGATAAACCCGCAACTGGGGCGAGCATTAATAATTTTCAGGAAACGCAGATGGGTCTCATTAGGAACATTGCAGACAATTTGCTCCTTTCAACCAGTGAAGTATGAACACGGTATGAAATATTGTAAGTACTTAGGCAAATATTTTGGTGTTCCATCTAGCTAGGGCTTCCAATCTCGGTATACCGCGAAATACCAAGATCCCGCATGATTTTTCAGTCCCGCTCAATGCGGGATTAGAAGTGCGGGATCCCGCGGGATTTCCGGGATTGAACGCTCTATGAAACAATGTCCGTATGAAATAAAGTATGTAGTGCCTACAAGCGTAGAAGTTGAGAGGGCGTTCTCTGCTGCCGGTTATCTCGCTAACAAGATACGAAGTAGTTTGGCTGACCTCACGTTGGAAGTTCCCGCATGATTGAAATTTTCTTATCCCGCCTATACCTCGAGATCCCGCAAGGGCATGCGTGATTGGAAGCCCTAGTTCCATCCAACCAGACAGAAGGTGGCCGGAAGCGGCTAGGTGCGGAGGGCGGAGGACCGGGTGTGGAGGTGTTCATTGGAGAAGGCCTATGTCCAGCAGTGGACGCTAAAAGGCTGATAATGATCCAATCAGAAACTTTAAACTATATGGCTGGACCGTTTGGACTGACGCGTCATATACCTAGTTATTTAGATTCGAAATGTACTCCCATCTGTACTCCCATAAAGCTACCAGCGTAATGATTTACCCTGAGCCCAACAAAAATGTTATCATCCCAACCCTTTTGAAAATTAGCTGACTATTCATGGTACCGCCCAATGCATTTCTCGTCGGAAACTGGAATACAGGCTTAGAGCAACGTTTGACAGATTTCCGATATCGGCAACGGTAAGTAGGTTCATACTCGTGCAAGTGACAGGCGGTCTTGCCGGGTTTGTTAATAAAATAGATCGCCTATAGAATATTTTGGATAAACTGCAATAAGAACGTTTTATAAATCTCTATATTTAGGGATCCGTACCTCTTTAGAGGTAGGTACGAATAATTTTTTTGCTAAATGAAGACTCGATTTCATTACCTTTGCATTAAAGTTAAAGGATAAGAAGTAAGCAAGTACGATATGGAAATCAGGGTTTTGATCCAAGATCCTAGAATTGAAAGCCGGACTTCATCATAGAATCCTGCAACTTATATACAAGTAAGTAATTATCTGTAACTTACTATTGGTTAGCATACCCACCATAAAAATAATTAAGAATTCACAAGTGTGACGTTCCTTCATTTTCACGAATTTCTCTGTACCTAACGAACTTTCAATAAAATCCGTGCGAAAAAGTTCCGATTTTTGACCGCATGGAGCGCAGGGTGAGTCTTCGAGTCGGCGAAGACAGTAGGCACGTAGAAGTAAGTAGACTTATGTCTTACCAGTCCCGGGTTAAACCGAAACCATACAGTTTGTTGGCAGGAAGCTCGCAAATCGAGTTAGGTGGAAGCCACACTGTGTAACGGAAGTATTGTTACCTAAACATAGATATAGAGGCGCAATGGCTGTGGCATTGGAAAGAAATCGAATCGAAAGTTTCTGCAACATTTTAATAAAACCTAAAAATTTTGTAAACATGTTTTATAAAATATAAAAAATATATAATATAGCAAGGGATAATTTCAAGGAACACATAAGTTAAACTGGTGGAGCAGATACCTGAAAAAACCTGCAGTATCTTAGGCAAGCAAAACTATAACAATTTAATAAGTAAGTATCACTCAACATCTCATGTTGAGAAATATACATACTCGTAGGTAAAGATAAATAGCTTTTTTGCAATAACTCTTCTGATACTACTCGTATACCTAAGTTATACTTAATAGTAAAACGTCGACTAACTTTTTAAGGATCCGTCAAAACTGATAAAACCTTAAAGCGATGAATCGATCTCGAAAAAAAATACTTACATAACTCCAAGTTTCTGAGTATATCACGAAAACTGTGGACAACTTTACTCAGATGGTCGGTTGAGAACGGGGTAAAATTGCCTCGCAATGATGGGAAAATTATGAAAAGTTCAGGTTTTAGGAAACTAAAAGTTTTTAAGTAAACTAAAAAGAGAAAATCTCGCACATTGTGTTCGCACTCTCTGGCGGATAGATAAAAAAAGAATTATTTATTTGACTGGAGAAATTATGAAGCTACGTTAATTAAAGTACCACACAAAATAGTTTTCAGAGAACATCTTTGCCCAGCAGTGGGACGTATGTTGAAAGGAAGTGTTGTCTCTTCCAGACAAGAAAAGGTTTATACAATAGATGGCATATTGTCGTCCGATTACCTCCGCATTGTCCGATCGGCAAACGTCTAACCGCTACTCAGAACCTGATAACTTGATTTAGTCTCCTTGAGTTAGTTTTTTGAATAATAATATATTCAATGTTTTGTATGCCGCTGCCGGTAGGTACCTATCTACCCATTGTCTGTTTCGGAAACACTAATGGAAAATCTATCGTGCGGTAGTCCCATTTCATCTGAAAACGTTTCTCCGTTAGTAACAAGTACCTACACCACAATTCTTCATAAAAAAATCTTCTTTACTTTCTTAATTGATTTTAATTAACCAGGCATTTTGCTTATAAAATACGACTTTAGGGCATAATGTGAAAATAATGATGGTCTTTACAAAAAAGTCGTGTGTGAAAAACAGACTCCCTACAGTGAAATACACCATAAAAAATTCGCAATAGGTTTTGTATATTTTTTAAGAGTTTGCTACCTGTCCCTTTTTAAACAATGTTTTTTATTTATTTAAAAAGTAGTGTAGCGTGTGAGAAACCCTTTAAAGGTACCTATAATTTTTTATTTGACTTGGTTTTTTTGTTTGTTGCATGCACCTTGCACCTTTAAAAAATCTGAAAGATCTATGATGCTCTATTTATACTTAAGATCAGTGTTTCAAGAACACGTTAAGCTATACAGCCTTACAGCGATTAAAATAAAGTTGACATAGCCAAAAAAGTGACAATGACATATAGCATGACGTAAACTTGACTGTCAGTTCCTGATCGTCACATGTCAAATTGTGAACCCATATAATTCGCGGGAAGCAATCAACTCTCCTATTGACAGTTAGTTCTGATCGTCACAATATGTCAAATTGTAAACCCATTTAATTCGCGGGAAGCAATCAACTCTCCTATTGACTGTCAGTTCTGATCGTCACAATATGTCAAATTGTAAACCCATTTAATTCGCGGGAAGCAATCAACTCTCCTATTACTGACCTGTCCATCTTACAAACTGATAAATTGTAGAGTCGCTCCAGACCGTCACCTACGACCCGACTAATTGCCCCCTAAGTGAATAATAGCGTAATACAATCGTGGAGGCAGGAAGGACAGGCGGACAGTCTCGTGAATCAGCTGTTTACATTGCGTCTTGTGGTTTTGTGTCTATGATTGTTACAGAATGTTTAGTGAAGCAAAGAAGCGAAGAAATGTGGAGATATGGAAGTCAATAAGATATAAATGTGTGCGTACATTTAGTCACCTGCAATAATTAAACCAAAATTTAGGTACTTGCTATGTTTTTTTTTTCATTTAGTTTTAAAAAATTAGGACGATTTCAAGTTTTCCAAAACACATGGTAATATTTTACTTCCCTGACACGCATATTGCTTATCAAGTGACCATTCGTTAGAAATATATTGCATTTTGTTCATCAAAAAATAAAAAAATGATTTTTTTTTCTCCATGAATTTGATGCGATGATGAGTCACCAGAAAAAAAATCACCAGTATAGAAATATTTTCAGGGTATCTGATAAAACTGCCTATAGGTACTTGTACGTTACGTTCCTTAGATCAGAGAAGTATGAGACAGCTGTTCTCACACCTAATGCTATACTTATTGTATGACTCATTAATTTTCGCTGGTGCAATCGGGAAGGGGGGTCAAGTGAGTCACGTGGCATGCGCATGTGGTCACTTCGACATCTGCACTGTGGGGTTTCAGCGGATGTCAACAAATTAGGTACACCACCTACCTACAGCTACGTTGGCGCCTAATGTAGATTAATACTATGCTACAAGGTTAAGACAACGTGAAAAATTAGTTTCATGTTATTGGCTAAATAAACTTCATCATCATCAGCCTGCACTAGTCCACTGCAAGACGTAAGCCTCCCCCAAAGGCGCGCCACTGATCCCGATCCTCGGTTCTCCGCATCCAGTCAATGCCAGCCGCCTTACGCGGGTCGTCGCTCCATCTAGCCGGGGGCGTCCCACACTACACTTGCCAAGTCGTGGTCACTCGAGAACTCGTCTACCCCACCGTTTATGGCAAGTATAGTGAATTTTTGTACGTGGTGAAGGTCGCGGGACCCAGCTGGATGAGGTTAGCGCAGGACCGGTCGTCGTGGAGATCCTTGGGGGAGGCCTTTGTCCAGCAGTGGACGTCTACAGGCTGTATGATGATGATGATGATTACAGTTTGGTTGTTGGCGAGAGAGACGATGAGAACTCGAGCGCAGAAAAAGACTCTACCTCTAAAATTTCTTATTTCTCGTGTACATAGTCTGAATATTTTGCAACGAAGTTCGAATGTTTTTCCTTCTTACTTTCAAAATGAGTTGCTTGGGCTTCCTTCGTTCTCTGAACTGAGTAACTTGAAGGTTTTTAAGTTGCCTACCTACTTATTTATATCTCGGAGGTTGACGCAACTGGACCGCTTTGCTATAATTTCAGTTTCTGTTACAGTTTCTCGTGAATTTTCGCAAGCATACAACTTTAAAAAATACGCAATATTAAGTATTCAAATTTATGAAAAAGTTATACCTAACATTACCTTCTTTATTATTTCACCTTCAACTTCAACTTCCCTTGAAATGTGACATAAGCCTATCGGCTTGTTCCATTTTTGTCAGTTGAATGTGACGGAAGCCGATCGGCTCTCGCCACTGTTAGCGTAAAATATCTTTGGGAATTATATATTGTAGCTTTTGGTACCAGCTCTAAAGTACCCACTAAAATCGGCTGGGACGTCAAGCCGATCGGCTTAGGGGGGTCAGCCACAAACGAATGAATATTATTATCAACTTCAACTTCGCACGTTAGAGGAGAAAAATACTTGCATAAGTATTTTATTTTTCCTAATAAAACTGCAGAATTGCATTCAACACAATCTGTTGGAACGAGGTCGCCGAGACCGAGGAAACGTATTCAACCCGCCATTTAATTAAAACATTCACAAACTTGCCGACACGGGCTATGCATAAGGTATATCAAAATGCCAGTCTGAAATGAGTCTTATGTAGGTACTATTTGATGTAGATTTGTAGAGTTAATATGAGCCTGGAAAATTACTGTCCTATTTATGAGGTTTTCTTAATATTCTGTATTTGGCAAAATTGCAGTGCCACAGATTAAAAAGAAAACCTCTCCATAAATGATAGATAGATTTATTTTATGCATGGAACGTAGTACATCTTATTTACATGATTTTATGCAATTTTATGTCACTATTAAGGGCTGCCTGCCTGTCTGTCTGTTTGAACCAGTTTCACGCTAAAACTACTGGTCCTATCTGAACCGTTCTTTGTTTGTTTGAAAGCATGTGGTCTGACTTACAATCTGGTGTACTTAAATTTTTCAAATTCCAACCCTAAAGGGGTGAAAAGGGATGTTATGGTTAGTAGGGGCCAAAATTTACAGATCAAATTTACATGGCGTGGGCGAACTTTATGCGGGCGACAGTCAGTACTTATGTAACTTATACGATACTTTTTAATGCGAACGAAGTCGCGGGGCATAAGCTTAGTAGTTATATAAAAATGTAAAGTATTCGATTTTATGTATGTATGTATTTAAGTACCTATTTATTTAAAAGTATTTAAGTATGTTTATCAGTTGTCGAGTACCCATTTACAAGCTTCGGCTTAGTTGGGACTAAACAGCCGTGTGTAAATTTGTCCAAACATTATTATTATTATTATATTATTATAAGCTTTTAAATTTTTATAATTTTATTTGTTGATATAAAGTTTCGAATAGAACCTTGACATAAAAAATGCTTCACAAAATACAAAAGTACCTTCCTATATAGGAAACCCGGTCATTCGTTAAATTGGCTGTGTAACTATGAAGCCATACACAGAACGGTCGGTGTTAATTACTATAAGTACCTACTTATCACCTTTAAGTACTTTACATACACATTGTATGGAAGGTTTTGTAATTGTAGGTATGTATGATTCACACATACAATACCTACAATTTGTTACGAATTATCACAGGAGTGTAAAATTGTTAGTCATGGAGTAGTGAATGATTTGATTAGAGCAAATAAGTGTCTGCGTTCTAAAGTAGGTACTTGTAGTACCTACTATAAATACATAACAAACGTATTATACGTATACCAGGTATGGGCACGTAAAAGTGCTATTACGTATTTTGGATACAAAAAATGATCCATAATTACACAGGTGTTTGAATTTTAAGGAGACGACAAGGAATGTATATAATCCCATAGAATTAGCTACCTTGTACGAGTAACCTGAAAATTTTTGACACTATGTATTTTATTTATTTAAGTCAAAACAAAGCGTGCCATGTTAAGATCCGACTCAAAAGAAATGAATGAATGAAGAATTTCATAACAATGATATTAACTGTGGTAAAGGAATGAATTTGAAAACTGAAGAACCTTTTCATTCCGAACTGTACAGTCGAACGCACGTCAGTGGGAACACTTTGACATTGAGCTGGCATAGCCTATTACGGAGTTTCAATACTATGAGAGACCAGTTTATACTGGCATTGTTTCCATTGACGTGCGGTCGACCGTATCTATAGAGATCGAACCGTTTAAATTCATACTATGAGCGCCTCACATTAATATTAGACTTTCAAAATCAAACTAAACGAAAATGAAAGGAAGAACACCGCTCCCTCATCTGCTAAATGTCCATATTAACGAGACTTATATCGAGCTCGCACGACCCAGTGCGGTGGATCGATTGTCCAAACAATCCTCAAATAGCACGTTATGATCCAGTAAGCGGCCATAATTAAGTGCTTCTCAAGCCAGACCAGGACGTTCAAAAATACGAATTCGCGAAAAATTATTGAATGATTAAGTAGGTATACTTTACGAAGTCTGCGACTTGATATACCCACGTACGCGTGGAATTTCAACCTCTTGAAGTAGGAATAAAAAAACTTTCGCAGCGGCTGCTCCCGGCCGACCCGAGATTGGCTCAAAGTGGCCGAGTGCTTTAAGGGTGTTGATGAAGTCTACAGGGTGGAAATTAAAAGAAGTAGAACTGCATTTAAAGATTTTTAAAAGACCACATGTTTGGGCGCATTGAACGGGAAAAATGTATATGATTTCAAAAGAAAGTTTAAAAAAATCAATATTTATATCTAGGGTAGGTACTAAAAGTAATCGTACGAAGCTGGTTACGTAGAGCTGGTTACGTAGGCGAAGGGGGCACTTTACCTCCAACTACCGCCTATAATTTCCCTCCTTCCGCCAAAAATTCGCCAAATCGCGGTCACTGATCAAACTTTGAAATACGGACAGAAGACATCAAAACGAACAAAAAAATTCATAATATGGTCCTTGTACCTATACCCTAACGTGTCGACTCTCCGAGATAATAAAGGTCAAAGATAGCATGTGACCTCTACAAATTGTATAGGTACAATTCTATCCGTTCAGAGGACATTTTTCCGCGTCTTTCCTTGCACATATTTTTAGTTATTTATTATAAACTTGAATATATTGGAAAATTGACACATCAGGTTAATGACCATAATGACATTTTTCATTTGCATTGAAGTCCTATAATTATGAATAGTTTAGTTTGATCAGCGGTCGAGATTTTCGCCATTTTGAAAAAATTGCGGATTTGCAAGTGCCAGTTTCCATTAAAGTAAATGTCACATGACCTTTAAAATTACATGCAATTGTAAAGGCTCTAAAATCCACTCCCGCATTATGTTGAGCGCCCCTGTGACCCACTGCACACCGGAACAATTGTCCAAACAAGCCGCGAATAGCTTCACAATATAATTGAGTAATCGCAGACAATTAGCGCGTGCGCACGTGGCCCCGCGGTAAACACGACCGCGGTGTAAACCTGCTTATACGAGCGCCATGGACTGTCGGTAGCAATCGCGCTGAATAAAACAAAGGGTTAACGTCGGACGTTTCGACTTCAGTTTTCTTACTACAGTATGTGCCCAGAAAATTGAATATAAAGGACCTCAACGAATCCTATATTTTGTAAGTGGTATTTAACTACTTCATACCTATTTAAGTAAGTACTAACAGAGCGTCGTTGACATGGTGAGGAATTCGCGGCCTGTCATGTTGAGGAGCCCGAGTTCGATCCCCGACCGAACCATGTACCAATGGGTTTCTCTCGAAATTTAAGTAGGTCCATTATTTGGAACGGTGAAGGAAAACATCGCGAGGAAACCTGCATATAAGTACGCAGAGGAAATTCTTAGGCGCCTGCGAAATCCACCAACCTGTACCAGGGACTAGCATGGAGGACTATAGCCTGTACGCCCTCGTTAGAGTGCCTGTCCATATTAATGATTTTTTATAAGTACCTAGGTAGGTATCTACTTACTACTAAGTCACTATTAAATACTCTGTGATTGATAAATCTATGTAAGTATTTTGTAATGTAACGCAATGTTTAGTTTTATTTGTTTTGTTTTTTATGGGTCCTTGAGCCTGAATAACGACATTTTATTTCTTTATTTTATTTGTCTTCATTGACCGCTGATAAAATAATATGTATTTTTTAGAAATACTTAGTTGATTTGCGATTTGTAGGTATTGTATATTCTAATTAATGTCATTAGAGTAAAAATTAACTTTTCGCTTGTTCATACCTATTTATTCTGCACTTTGGTTAAGATCCTGTTAATCTGTACTTAAAATCATTTTGTCTCTGGAATAGGTACATAATTTTTAAATACGTGGGTAGCTAGCCTAGCATAGCAGAGCACAAACTAGATCGAAATAATTTGCATGCTGATGCTGCTTACTGTACCAAATACAAAACGCATAAATCATTTGTAACGACCCATATCGTAGAGGGATAGATATGGATTAAGAGAGCACGGGTAGAGCTGCAAAACAAGCTCTTAGTAAATACCCGTGGTTATGCCTGCATTTGATAATCAGCCTAGTAGTAGTATAGAGTCTTGGGGAAGATTGAAACATTAAAGTTAATACTAAATGAATCTGTTAGCGTCAGGATGAGCAGCTACAAAAGCCTTGTCCGTTCCAACTCTACCGTTGAGAGCCGAATCACGAGAGAGTGCAATAATATATTTTTATTTCAGACTATTTTCGTCCATATGGTATTAGTTTATACTTACAATTATAATTGCAAACTACCTAGTGTTAAATTGTTAGTGGTATCTTAATAATTAAACTTATCTGGCAACCCAATGGTAACTCGAATCAATCTCGAAGCTATCTATGGTAACTCGCCAGCAGTTATTTTCCGAAAGCACTCCTTACTTTGCAAAAAATTTTATAACTATACCCAAAAAATATGCTTAGGGTATACATTGATTTATATGTTATTTTCAGGTCTATTACGACTGCTTTAAAATACAACTCTCCATACAGCCGTTGATTTCCCAATAATCTCCTAAACATAAATGTGATTTATTCCTCACAAAATTACCGCAAATCAAGCAGATCATAGGAAGTGAAAGCAGGACAATATATACAAAAGTCCCGGCACTAGAAAAGAAAACACCAAACAAAATATACAGAGGAACGAAACAGTGGTTGTTGCTCTTTGATCCGTCAGGTTAATAAACTTTTGTTTATTGATTTGGTTCAGTTTGAACCCTGTTGATTGAATTATTGGCCTTTCAGCGGTAGTGGCTAGGTGTATTTATTATTTAGCTGGGATCATGTTGCCACACTGAGGCCTAGGTTGGAATGTCTAGGGTGTCTGTAATTACCCAACAATGCTGTTTGGAGGTAGACACCTCAGAATACTACTAATAATAAAAACGCGAAAGTTTCCAAGGATGACATGTTTGGATGTTTGTTACTCTATGCACGCAAAAGCTTACAGTAATAGATTATACATCAGAATAAAACGTATCCAGACTTACGCGGCATGTTGAGAACAGCTGTGTGTATCGCCTAGTATAGTCAATCGCACGTCAGTAGAAACACATTGACCTTGAGCTGGCCTAGCCTATTAGGGAGTTTCAATACTATGAGAGACCAGTTTATACTGGTTTTGTTTCCACTCACGTGCGGTCGACCGTACCTACCTACAGAGATAATAAAGGGAAAAAACGTTAATACAGATAAATTTTGTGTAACAAAATGAAAGAAATGAACACTGGAAAAAACGGGAATTTTCCTGGGTATTTTTTTTAACGCCAGTAATTAGTTCTGATGGACGATACTTTTTTTTACCCAGTGTCAAATAATAGTCTCCAAAATGTGAGAAAACCGCCATCCAACTAGCGCCATCTAGTTCAACCTAACCGAACTATGGACGAACGTTGTACTTTTTTAAATCTGAGTTACGCCTTAAGAGGGCAGGCATTTAAGCTCTGCTCTTTATCCTTTCACATTTTTTCATCTTCTTGGTCTCCTGTCACCTGATAACAGCGATCGTTGGCCGGAGGAGATCTGTTTTAAAGATACGTCCTTCTTTTTCCTGTTTGTTTTGCATGAAATTTTTTTTGTGCATACTCGACTCGAAAAATGTAAGTTGTCATATTAGATTCAAATTTTTGATACAATTTTAGGGCCCTTGCTTCACGGGATTTTGCAATGCTGTAATAATCAGACTAAGAGCTTACTGGAACTAATTGTAAAAACAGTATTTGCAAAAAATAAGGTGTGTTTAATATATAATGTAGAAATTCTTGTATAAAATAAAAAATATGTACATTGATTAACTTTCCTTAAACTACTAAATGGATTTGCCTTCCCACTTTGTTGCTGAGAGACGTGTATTTGGTGGACTGGTATTTTATTCCTTCTTCTTCTATTGCTGTTACTTCTACTTCATCAACGGGGGGCTCTGAAAGAGGCATTATGTTTTACAAGCGGATCTATCAACGACTTAAGATTCACTCATCACAAAAAGAATAGATTGGTTTTTATGTTTGTTAATGCCATAAATGCTTCGATCACCATATACTGATCGAAGCATAAATGCTAAAAAATTCATCAAAAATAGTTTCGGCAGTAAAATCTATTCATCGAAACTAATTAATAATACTAATAATTAATTAATAATTACTAGCTTTTCCCCCCCGCGTAAAAGAGTTTTTTCCGTGTACATTGTGAAACAGCGCCCTCTATGTAGGCGTTTTGTTACTTAGAGGGTATTAGCGGAACCCCCGAACGTCGCAACAATCTTTTTCCCGTACTTACCCATTTTCTGCATAACAGAAGGTGGAAACACTGGCAGCTGCGAGAAGACATGAACCACTTTGGAGTCCCTTTTGATGCCCATGTCGAACGCTTTCTCTTTTCTATTCAGTTCCACCCGGCACCAGAGTGCAGATTTCCTGATAATAATAATGTTTGGACAAACTTACACACGGCTGTTTAGTCCCAAACTAAACCGAAGCTTGTAAATGAGTACTCAACAACTGATAAACATACACAAATACTTTAAAATAAATACAATACATTCAAAATTCAAAATTCAAAATTCAAAAGTATTTTATTGCATGTAAGTACACTAGGTACATTTATACAACGTCAATTTTTTATCTACCACCGCCTCCAAGGTGTTATATAGAGCTGGGAAGAAGAGGCGGCGCAACAAACTTCCGCAACACATCTTTTAAAATCAAGTTTGTACATAACATTATTTTGTAAAGATTGTGCGAGGCTGAAGTAACATTAACACCAGGCATCTTTGTCATTTAGATAATCGACTGTTTTATAATAAGCTTTCTTACAAAGTTGTTGTTTAATGTGAGTCTTAAATTTTCTGTCATTCATATTTAAGATTTCTTCTGGTAGTTTATTGTAGAAGCGTATACATTGCCCCGTGAATGATTTACTGACCTTACTAAGCCTTAACTGTGGTGGTACAAGTTTGTTTTTGTTTCTTGTAACATAAGCTGTGTTCATATCACAGTGCCTCAAAAAGAGAGATATATTTTTGCGGACATACAAAATATTCTCAAAAATGTATTGACTGGCAACGGTTAATATATTAATTTCTTTAAACTTTTCTCTTAATGATTCTCTACAACGTAGATTATAGATCGCCCTAACAGCTCTCTTTTGCAAAATAAAGATGGTTTCTATATCTGCCGCTTGACCCCACAGTAGGATGCCGTATGACATGATGCTGTGGAAGTAGCTGAAATAGACTAATCTCGCAGTAGCAATATCTGTTAATTGTCTAATTTTCCTAACGGCGTAGGCGGCCGAGCTTAGTCTGCCAGCTAGTGAAGCTATGTGGGGCCCCCATTGAAGAGATGAGTCTATAGTTATACCTAGGAACACCGTGCTTTTGATAAATTCTAATCTTTCTGTACCTAAAGTTACATTATTAACTACATGTCTTACATTTGGTAGGCAAAATTTAATACATTTAGTTTTTGTTGTATTTAATGCTAGATTATTAATGCTGAACCAGTTAAGTACTTGTGTGAGAGTATTGTTTACCTCAGGAAGATCACAAGCTCTTCTGCTAATTTTAAAAATCAGAGAAGTGTCATCGGCAAATAATACTATGTTGGACATGTTTTGTATTAAAAATGGCAAGTCATTTATATATACAAGAAAAAGAAAAGGACCCAGAACTGAGCCCTGGGGCACCCCCATTTTCACAACTGAACCAGATGATTTAACTCCATTTATATCAACTTTTTGTACTCTATTTTCAAGGTAAGATTTAAGTAATTCGAATGCTCTGTCTTTCACGCCATAATGTTTTAATTTGAGTAGCAAGGTTTCGTGATTAACGCAATCAAATGCTTTGGAGAGATCGCAGAAGATGCCTATTGCATCATGTGAAGCTTCCCAAGCATCAAAAATATGCTTAACAAGCATGACTCCTGCGTCGGTGGTTGATCGTCCCTTAGTAAATCCGAACTGACGATCGTGAAGAAGTTGTTTGAGATTGAAATGACAAAGCAGTTGATTCAGTATGATCTTTTCGAAAATCTTGCTAAGCACGGGGAGAACTGACACTGGTCTAAAATTACTGGGATCTAGTTTGTCACCAGATTTAAACAGTGGTATGATTTTACTTTGCTTCATTAGGTCAGGGAAAATACCTTTATTAATACTCATGTTAAATATAAAAGCTAAGTAAGGCGCAATAATCGTTATGACTGAGTTAACTACTTTAACAGACATTCCCCATAGATCTTCAGAAGATTTTAGTTTTAATGATTTAAAAGCCTTAATAATATCTAGAGAGTTTATGTGTCTAAAATTAAAAACTGTTTCACATATTGTAACGTTATTTACAAGCAAATTTTCGGCAAGAATAGGCGATGAATGCAGAGCTTCGGTGGTTTTAATAGGGATGTTAGTGAAAAAAGTTTCAAAGGACTCTGCTACTTCTGTTTTAGAATTAATTATTTTACCATTATTTCTGATCGCATATTCATTTTCACGTGGTTTAGTTTTGGCAGTTTCATTATTTATGATTTTCCATACTGCTTTAACTTTATTATCCGAATTTTTAATTTTATTACTTAAATAATATGACTTGGCTATTTTACAAACTTTCCTAAAAATTTTAGAGTAATTTTTGACATATTCATGGAATCTGTCGTCAACTCTGTAAGACTTTTCGTTGTACAAATCAAATAACTTGGTCCTGCTTTTCCGAATACCAGTGGTTGCCCAGTCACTAAATTTAAACTTGTTTTTAATATTAATTTTCCTAGTTTTAAAAATATTACCGAATTCCTGAGACAGTGTCGTGAAGAAATCGACATAGAAATCATTGATTTCCACCTGATCAGTAACAGGAATCGGCAATTTACTTGAAAGAGCATCTTTATATCTCTCCATTCGACTGACAGTGTTGGGCCTAGTAAGGATTTCAGTTTTTGTATGTTTTATATTACCTGGAAAGGTAACACTTTGCCCACAGTGGTCTGATGTTAGGCAATTTATAATTGTCTTTTCTATAAAATCACAATTGCAAAAGAAATTATCTAGGCAAGTAGCTGTGGTACTTGTGATCCTAGTTGGTTCAAGAAAAATATTCTTTAAATTAAAGGAATTAAATAAGCCAATTAATCGAGTTGAAAACCTGGAGTTAGTTTCTAGTAGATCTACATTAAAGTCTCCACAAATTATTATATGTTTTCTACTTTTAAGAAGTATTTTCATAACATCTTCCATTACTGACTCAAAAGTAGGAAATTTAGAGTCATATGGGGGTCTGTATACGCATACCACAATATGTTTCTCCATCTCAACACAAGACAATTCAATGTGCCATTCAACTGAAAGTCCCACAATGTCTTTGCGTTCCTTGGCCTTGATACCATTTCTCATGAGTATGAGGGACCCTCCACGTGCTGCGTACTTTCGGTTGAATGAACTTATAACATGATAATTTTCGTATCCAAACAACATTTCATGCTCTTTAAGGTGATGCTCAGTAATACATAACAAGTCAATATTAGATTGACTTTCTAAATATAATTCTACTTCTAACATCTTGCCGGAGAAGCTCTGTATATTTTGGTGAATAATTTTAAGTCCCTTTGGCTTCTCCTTTGTCCTAATACTTTGTACTAATACTTTGGTGTCAGAAAAGCCCTGAATGTTTTGATGTAATGATTGAGTAAAATTGGGCTTTCCTTTTGTCATAACTGAGCTAGACAATCCCTGCCTCTGGTTTAACACTGATAAACCATCATTTGCGGAATTTTCTATTGTCGTGGTATCTACTCTAAAAAATGTATAAGCTTATTAGTATTACTACTAACATTCGTCATAAAATGTTGTAAATTATATGCTACTAAAGTAGCTAATTGTCTTTTATATGTCATTGATAAATACATATTGCTTTCAGTCAAAGTGAATTTGTCAATACACTTATTTGTATCAAAGTACAATATAGTGTCATTATACATGCATAGTGCGTTATATAAGTGTAAATTCATTTTAAATATGCGATTATTGTGCGCCTGTGACAAGTTACAACAATAGGGAAATGCGCAATTTATGAATTTACATCTAGTTTTGTTCTTAATCTCTATCAATATTTCTATAGTCCTATTTATGTCCGCTTGGGTGACGTTTTTGTGGCTCCCCAACATGATAACCACCGTGGTGTTCTCATCAAACGTACTCGTGTCCCTCAATAATCTATTAATAATGTCGTTATAGGACAAATCCGGACAACAAATGTTTATTACTTGTTGGTCTAATTTATTATACAGAAGGGGACCAAAATCTTTTCCTATACCATCTGAATATATAATGGTTTTCGGTTGCGGCTGTGGCAGTGACGCCCGCTCCACCCCCGAGCCCGCGCCCGCCGCCGCCCCGCTGACGTCGGCCTTGTCCGTCTCATATTCGTCAGCGTCACCGTTCCGAGCAGCCGCTGCAGCGCGCGCGGCCAGCGAGAGTCGCTTACCGCGCTGACGGCGGCGGCGGCGCTTAGTGGAGCGAGTGGCACCCCCACGCTTGTCCCCTGGGCACGGAGGTGTCGCCGCCACCACCTGGTCGCCCTTTTTATTCCCAATGCCATCATTAGACGCTATGCTATTATTACACGGCACGCAACACGGCGCGCCGCACGCCGCACCACACGGTGCGCGGCACGCCGCGTCGCACGGCATATCACCTGCCGCGCCACACGGCGCGTCACACGCCACGCTACACAGTGCGTCAGACATAGAGGAGTGCGCGGAATGTAAAGTGATACTCACAGACGGGGACGGCGGCGGATCACTTGTCGGAGATATCATACAGTTACACATGTGATTATTCGTCAGAGATGCAAACCTTTCTTCATTATATCTACTTAGCTCCAACAAGTTATCCATCGCCAGCATGAGTTCACTGTTTTCTTGTAGTGCAAGGTTATATTTGGTGGTGACTGTTTCTAACGACTGTTTTAACTCCTCTATTTCCAACCGCAAACACCGTGTGTCGCATTCACAACTACTTCGGGAAAATAACTACATTTATACTTATAGCTCAGAATGTTTATTATAATCTATTGTCAGTTTACAAGTTTGAATATTTGTAGTTTAACAAACATTAATAAAAGGAAAATATTAAAGTGTACATGAAATAAATACATAACTCTATACCAAATATACTGACTGCGCATCAGAGTACGCATTTGTGTGCAATCAGTATTTTTTGATGTGCAAACAGTTTTTTTTTGATGTAGGTTAGGCTAGATGTTTATTAAATTAACTCAACCCTTAACTCTTTGACTATAGCCTACTATATGTAGCAGGATGACAGCTAGCTAATTATTCCGCCGGGTAATAAATAATAATTGTCATATTATTCAGTTCGTAATCACTCAGACACCTGTCATTGTCATACTTTGTCTTGACCAATGAAATCGCGGTTATACATTTCAAAATGACAGTTTTTTCGATTGACAATGTCAGGGTGTCTGACTGACATGAAGTACGTCCGAGTGTCAAAGGTATTGCGCTCTGAATCCTACGAGCCAAAGGGTTAATAAAATGATACTATAATTACGTCAATTGAGCTCACTTCAAATGGTCCTGGACGATGTTATTGGCTATCGGCATGGAGACCCTCTGCGCGGGGTCGCTGGTCAGCTGCCCCACCGTTTTGATCGGCGATTTGTCTGACACGTAGTGTTCCAGCAGACGAGACACTATCGGCTTTAAGTTCGCTGTAGGACACATCAAAATAAAGTGATTAACGATACCACCATTAGCCCGTTGACATCCACTGAACATAGGCCTCTGTTGGCGCAGTGGGGCAGACGCGGCCTGTCATATCGAGAGGTCCGAGTTCAACCCATTGGAATGGTTTTTTCTCGAAAAGTCATTAATTCATTCACTGACGGCAGTCATTTACTGCTGCTCTCAAACAGTGATAGAAAACATCGTGAGGATACGCCGTAGAAGGAATTACGCTCATGTAAAGTCCACCAACCCGCACCGAGGTAGCCCATACAGCCTCTATGAGAGGGTAGGTCTGTACTCCAACCTTGACCAATGTCCTAGTGTCTGTAAATAGGTAGTTAGACAGTCAGTTTATAATATTGTTGTAGTTACTAGATATTTATTACTTACCAAAATCAGCTCTCAAGCAGCTCTCGGCGCGATACAGATGCTCCAAGCACACGTGGACCTGCGCGAATTTCATCAGCAGATTCTTCCACGGACTAATGTCTATCTCATCTGCTATTATTGGCACCTGAAATAAAATTAACAAATGTAAAATTCAGCCCACGCTTACATCCCGAAAATGACACCCACAGGTATGTAAGCGGCGTAGTGGGTAAACTTAAGTGCTTATGTACCTATACTAAAATGTACATTTACTGACTGCTTTCAAACGGTGAAGGAGAACATCGTGAGAAGTGGACTTAGCCCCAACACCCTCATTGAGAGGGTAGGCCTGAGCCCCAACAGTGGGGACATATTGATAGGCTGTTAAAGAAGGTAGGTGTGTAAAAGTCGACAAATGTGATTGCGGTCAACTTTGATTTTGTCCCCAAAAACACCGCTCGTTAAGTCCACTACCTACCTCATTCACATCCCTCCTCTCGCTAACCAGCCCGTGCTTCTTCAGCGAGGCGAAGTCGTCCACAGTCAGCTCGCTGGGGTCATCGTCGTAGAGGGACTCGCAGTCCAGCCGGATGGAGGTCTCGGCCGTGGAGATGTTCTCGAACGGGTTGAGGGTGTAGTCGCCGCCCATTGTCATGTCTTGGATGGTTTGGTTTATCTGCTCTATTGATTCGTGGGACCTGACAAAATAGAATAGAACAATAGAATGCTCATTTATTTACTGCTACAAAATATTATACATGGTGGTACAGTCGACCGCACGTCGGTGTAAACACTTTGACCTTGAGCTGGCCTACCTACCCACCCTATTAGGGAGTTTCAATACTATGAGAGAATAGTTTATGTTGGTTTTGTCTACACTGATGTCCGGTCGCCCGTGCAACACAAAAATAAAATAACAAAACATTACTAAAATAAACTAGCTGATGCCCGCGGTCTCGCCCCGCGTTATATAAGTTATTTCTGACTTTTTCTTTTCGCTCGGCTCCTAAGGGTAGTAGCGTGATGTTAAACTGCCTATTACCTTAATCAAGAATTGGGCTAAATGCAAAAAGAATTTTTGAAATCTAACTGGTACTTACAGAGATTAGCGCATTCAAACAAATAAACCAAAAAAACTCTAGAGCTTTATTACCATACAGTACCAAATAGCCTATGTTCACACACAGAGTATAACCGATCCAACAGCGAAAGAATTATTGAGATCGGTTCTGTAGTTACAAAGATTACTTCCATCACACATCCATCCATACAAACATCCAAACAAACTTTACCTCTTTATTATTAGTATAGATAGGCATAATCAAAAAAATTTGCTACTCGCGCCACCAAAGAGATTCGTACCTTCCTGGATTTAGGGCAGTAGATACCTTGTATCAGTGTTCCAGATGCCAGCTATACAGAAGGAATGTTCTAGAAGCGACATCACCTTGCTGTACTCCCACATTGTTTTCTCTACTCCTACTTGAGCGACCAGAGACAAGGCCTGCGGCGGGCTCGAGCGCAGGTTCTTCAGCACCTTGGCCGCTTGGGAGTGCCCGCGAGACAGCTTGAGCACGAGTTTCGACAGGTAGGTTTTGTTGTTCGCGTCTATCTGTAATTTATTAAAAATCAAAAGCCTTTAAATATGTCCCCACTGCTGGGGAGCCTACCCTCTCAATGAGGGCGTATGAGCTATAGTCCACCCCGCTAGCCCAGTGCGGGTTGGTGGACTTCACATGCGCCTAAGGATTTCTTCTCCGGCGTATGCAGGTTTCCTCACGATGTTTCCCTTCACCGTTTGAGAGCAGTCAGTGAATGTACTCAAGTTTCGAGAAAAACCCATTGGTACATGGCACGACCGGGGATCGAACTCGGACCTCTAGACGTGATAAGCCGCTTCTTCCCCACGACGCCACTGACGTTCTATCATAATATTATCATCATCAACAGGCTATTAACATCACCTGTGTAGGGGTTGCCTGCAGGAGAGCGAGACAGCAGAGCACTACACGTTCACAACCCGGGAATTCAAATCCTAAACGGGCCTGACAATAGATCCCGATCTCTCTGCAAAGAGCAACAGTGCTGCCGTCGGCCAGAAGCCCTACTCCACTACTTCAAGGAGTTGGGATGGCTGGACTGACGGCCCGGGGGGAAATGCGCAAAACTCCCGCTTTCGTGGAGTCAGTGCAGGGACCGCCACCCCGTCTAAGAATAAGAATGATAAGAAGGCTGTGAGTTGAAAGAGATGTTCCGATACTTACAAAGGGCCGTATCTTGCCCGAAGATATGAACTTGAGAGTTGTTATCAACAATGTTATCAGCTCTTCAGCGTTTTCACAATCTGAAACAGAATTTAAATAAAAACTCAAAACTAGTTTGTTAATCCTTGGTATTATTAATTTGGGGGACGGGGAGTCATAAGCATCGTGACGTCACATGTAAAGTCAAAACTTCAACTGTAATGAGAATTTTAATTAACTACCTATAGTCCCCGTAAATCAATCAATCATTCAATTTCAAGAAATAGTTCATTGATTCGATCAACTGAATCAAACTTTCAAATTTTGGACATCTCTATGTAGCACACTATGCCGCTTACGCATACGTAGACTAAACACTGTCAGCGATGTGCAAACAATTTGTGACTATATTCACTCAACCGCCAAAATGATTTACGCAGACTACAGTAAATTAAAAAATATGTGACGGCACACCAGGGGTGGGGTGACAATGACAGGGGGGGGGCGGGGGGGGGGGGGCGGGTGTGATGGCGTTCATTGAGGAAGGCCTATGTCCAGTCGTGGATCAAGAAATTAAGGGGATGTAATTAATGAATTCTCCCGTGACGTTTACCTCTAAGTATATCCCACAGCTTGTAAGTAAAGTCGTTGCTGGACCCGCTGGCGCACATCGCCCACAGGCACTGCTTCAGGGTGGTGGTGTCCTCGGTGATGCAGGTGATGCCGCCCGCGGGGCACTCCGCCGTGTACGCGTACGTCTCCGTCTCGTTCAACAGCTCGTCGAGACTTATCGCGTTGTCTAGCCGCTTCGTGCCTCGGATGTTGTTTCTAAAAAAAAATTGTTTTTACTCTCGAACGACTGTCAGGACTCAGGAGTGAAGGAAATATATTAAAGAAAGTAACATATAGTGACATACATCGTAAGGAATCCCCCTCCCCCCCCCCCCCCCCCCCCCGGATCCCAGCCGCCCTACCATTTCTGATGAAGATAGCGGTCACGGTCACGGTAGGGCAGGGGGTGTTAAGAACAGCGTGGGACGCCCCCCGGCTAGATGGAGCTACGATCTGCATAAGGCAGTGACTGGATGCGGAGAACCGAAGATCAAGATCAGTGGCGCGCCTTGGAGGAGGCCTATGTCCAGCAGTGGACTAGTGCAGGCTGATGATGATGATCGTGAGAAAACCTGGATACACCGAAGATCTGAATTTCTATTCTAGGGCGTATGTGAAGTCCACTGAAATCGGATTGGGGCACCGTTTGTGCACAGCGGTTTGGCACAAGAGATCCTGAAGGGACAAAGTGTCGCCAGGTGTTCCTGGCCCCTAAGATAGGATAAGCTGATAACATGTCAAAATTAAGTACCTTATGGCAGCAGTTTCCAGCTTGACGGAGGCGAACCCCGCCGCGGTCATGTCCACCAGCAGCTGGTTGATGTTGTGAAGCGCACAGACAGACTTCCATATCGCATTGCAGGGGCTCGCCAAATGGCCGACAATTACCTCTTGCTCCTGAAAAGATACATAATCGTGTCGATCCGGAGGTGCACACGACCTTTTTTATCTTTCGCGGTACACAGACAAATCGAGTCTGGTTTTTGTTGCACCGTAATATATTTACATTGTATTTTATTGTGATTAATAAATAAATACTCTACTATACTATATCTGTAGAAATAAGAAAGAGATGACATGTATTTTAGAACTGTCAAATTAGTTAAGTCGTGTCAGTTTGTAACTCGGTTACAAAATAAGACATTGTAAATTCTTCAATCGTAAATATTACAAGGCAAGAAAATACAGTTATCAAATTATTCTTGTTTCGTAACTTAGTTACAAAGAAAAAAAACTTCGCTTGTAGCTGGTTACAAAACTCGGTTACAAACACGGCCGGAGCCACAAATACAGATAATTTGACGACAGAATAAAATGACTTACTAAATGCACTTTGCAGCTAATGAACGGCGTATGAAGAGTCTTCGTGGTCCATTCGCACGCCAGCTCCGTGAGGCCGCCGTGCGGCGCGTGCAGCAACTCCTCAGTGCTGTGGGAGCCGTATGAGATGCCGGACAGAAGGTACTTGCAGTCCACGGACGCGACCACCTGAAAATACGTACGTTAAGACGGCTGTTACCAACTGTTAAATGAAAAAAAATCAAAACATGAGGCTATTAATTATGTACCCACTGTTGAGAGGTGGAGGGCGCACGGGCTATAGTCCACCACGCTAGCCCAGTGTGGGTTGGTGGACAAATGGCCGATTCTTATAAAAAATTTCATAACGTAAGCTGGACACAAAAATTTAATTCATGTTTACTTACATTTTTCAATAAGCGGACAATCAGCGGTGGAATCACTCTATTCCACGATTCACATCAACAGGTGAAAGGCTAAATTAGCTTGCCACAGCAGACAATTTATTTATTTATTAAAATTTACTTTTATAGAAATAATGATTTACTTCTGTAGGTCACTGGCGACATCTGAGTACCTAAATAACTGAATCAAATTCCTACCAGATCCTCACTGATGCCCTCCTGCTTGGCGAAGTCCGCAACCAGCTCCTCTAAATCGACATCGTCCAGTGACACCGGATCTCCATAGCTCACTACACCTCTTGTAAAATGTTCGGTGTCAGACTGCACAGTGAGAATCAGTGGCTTGCCCGGACATGATGGGTTGCAGAGTATCCACATAGGTAAGGTTTCCTCTTGAGACTGGCTGAGACTTTTGTTGTAGAGATTTGCTATTTCTCTGGAATATAGGGAGATCAGGCAGTGAGCATTGAGATTGTCACACAAAATACAATAGGTACTAAAAGGTATGTCAGCGGTCACAAAATTATAGACAAATTAAGCACAGCACTGGATGTCAGCAAGTTGATGACCCTATATAGTGTCTCTAATAAGAATTTTGTAGTAACCCAATGGGATAGAGTTTGCTTTTAACCAATAGCATAGGTGTACCTACGCAAAATAATGTATTTGCATCTCAGAAACAAGTTAAACAGTACCTAGCAGGTTTTCTGAAATGGACTTCAATCAAATTATATGGTGTAATGTATACTTTGTGCTGGAAACACTGTGTTTATTTACTTTCATGTGCCATTTTTGTGTGTTTTATTTACTTACATGTGCCATGTATCATTTGTTCATGAGATCAAGGGACCTAATCTCGGTCTATAGTATACCAATGAATTTCTTGGAATCATGTTATTATTATTACAAAGTGGTTAAAAGCCTGCCTATATCTTGAGATACATAGTTTCAGGGTAAAGAATGTGTTACTTCTAATGCTCAAATCTGCAGTAAATTATATTCGAATTACAAACAATATACCTGGCTTTCTCAATATTGATAGGGATATGGGAAGCCTCTTCCTTGCGCCACAACTGAGGCTCATCAGATATGAGGGTGTCATCGAGGAGTGTGTGGAGACTCAGGTCAAGCTTCAGAGGTGAGCCTGTCAGTTCAAGTTCCTCTGAAATAATAAAATAGGTAGGCTATATGGAATGGAATTATTAATTACCATAGACTTTTAATGTAGGTGTTTACCAGTTTCACAGTCATTAGTTTTTCCAATGTTATCGCACACAGCTGTCATTTGTTTATTCTGAAATGAAATATTGTAGTTTTTATTTCACCCAAGCAAGTTTTCATTTCGCTCGTAGTTTTTTTTTAAACAAAACATCTGAAAGGCGGATATTTTATACTTTTACTTATAAAGTATAATATAATTTTATAATTTAAGATAAAGCTTTTGTTTTTACAAGCACGGCAGAATAAATATTTGCCGACATTCGATGTAAATGAATCAGATGTTATTTTTACAAACCTTTGCGTATGCCATTATTATTTCAGTTTTGTTTTTCGTGTACATAGTCACATAACTTGGACACGTTTGCTTATTTATAATGAATTTTGGAAAGGTATCTAGTACTGGCTGCAATAGTTTATCCATTTTTATCAAAAAATAAAATTCAAATAAAGAAAAGAACGTTTAAATTTGAAATTGACAGACAGTTCAATTTTCTTTAAATAGTTTACGGCCAATTGGAAACAAGTACTTATAGGCCAAATCGTAGTTTATAATCACGAATACATAAAACCGCAGCACGGCCTCCAGGGCACAACTAGTGCCATTCGGTGATTCACACTGCAGCTGACACCGCACTAAACTGATAGTAGTGTCGATATAACAAGGGACAATTTGGAACAATCCAGTAGAGGCTCCCCTGGCTCTCCCTGGTTCTTTCATAAAACTTCGATTCAAATTCCAAGCTATGGAAAACCTTAAAAACTAATTGAAATCCGGTATTTGTGGCAGTGTGTTATTTTTATTATTAATACTGTGAAGCATATTTGAAATAAGTATTGACAAAATATTGCGTTAAGAAATCACGCTATCTGTACTGCAATCCTAGCAGTCCCTTCATACTACCTACGTTCCGGTTTACATTGCGTACAAGATGGATGGTAGAAAACCCACTTATTTACTAATACTCGAGATCGCTGTGAGATGGCGCTACCGGAGGCTCTTACAAAAAATGCGAAATCAATTAGTCCACTAAATATTATAGGTAATTTAAGGCTCAAATTTCGAGAACGCTGAACCAAATTAGAATTTAGCAAATTTTTTTAAAGAGAAAAATTGGAAAATGCTGGAAAAACTCCACTCAAAAAGAATAAATACCACAGAGGATTTTATTAGGTATAGTTACTACCACAATTTAAACTAAACTAGTCCTACGATAAGACTGCAGCACCAATTGTCTATGATCCCTAAAAAATCTCGAGATTTACTCGAGATAGACAATTGGTGCTGCAGTCTTATCGTGGGACTAGTCTACCCACTTTTCTTTTTCTCTAGTGGCCAATTCACTACTCAATACACTTTCAGATAATTTATTTAAAACACTGGCCATGTAGGTTTTGGAGGCTGTCATTCAAATTTTAAAAAAAGTAAAACAAAACTACCAAACTTTTTAATTTCTTAAATTTGTGGCCAGTACGTTATAATAATATACACAATACAGTTTCATATAATACAGTTAAATAGTAGTAGTTATCTCATTGCTAAGTTTATGGAAATAACACGATTATAAGGGCTTCTTACACCAGTTGCTGATATTGTTACAGATAGAAAACGGACAGATAACGTAATCTATCGGATAAGGCTGTCGGATAATATTTTCCGTTTTCACCACTCAAGTCTCTGTTAAAATATCGGGCAGCTAAACTGTCATCGATTTACCGGGGAGTTGGAACATTCCGTTCATTCAATTCAGTTCTTCAGTTCAATTCATTGTTGCGTTTCTATTTAATCCATATCTGTCGTGCCTAGCGGTCAAATAATGACCATATTAATTCATATCTGTCGTGTAACCATGGCAACCACGGAGGTAACATAGCAAAAGTTTTATTTAAATTTCGAATGATGCATGAAATTACATTGATTGCAGGCTTGTATAGCACTTTTCTCAAATAATGCGCGGAAATTGTTGAATAAAAAATTATATATACAGGGTGTTTTTTTATATTATATTCAGATAGATCTCATCGAGCCCTTTCATTTGAGTACCATGAACAAGGGTCTAGCACCAGCTGTTCCGGAGATATGGCCAAAAGAGTGTTTTTTTTTTCATTTGGCCATATCTCCGGAACGGCTAATACTAGACCCCTCGTGTTTGTACTCAAATGAAAGGTCTCGACGAGATCTAGTTGAATATAATATAAAAACAGCCTGTATATACAATTTTATATGAACATACAGGGTGTTTTTTTTATATTATATTCAGATAGATCTCGTCGAGCCCTTTCATTTGAGTACAAACACGAGGGGTCTAGCACTAGCCGTTCCGGAGATATGGCCAAATGAAAAAAAACACTCTTTTGGCCATATCTCCGGAACGGCTAGTACTAGACCCCTCGTGTTTGTACTCAAATGAAAAGGCTCGACGAGATCTATCTGAATATAATATTTAAAAAAACATCCTGTATATTCATATAAAATTGTATATACAGGGTGATTTTATTTCCGCGCATTATTTGAGAATAGCATTATACAAGCCTTGGCCTCAACCAGGCATTGATGGACTCACGTATGTGTGCCTCGGCTTCGCCTCGGCCTACATTCACACGCTCATCCATCAATGCCTCTGTTGCGGGCCGCGGCAGTAATGTACTATTTATAAATGAAACAGTGATAAATCCATATATCATAAAAAGTTAACACAAAACTGAAGTATTACCGCGTTAAATTCGAAAAAAAACAATCCATATCCGACAGATAAAGAAATAACAGCCCCTTGATCTGGCTGTAAGTTTATAAGACGGTATATCGGACAGATAAGGCAATCAGATACCTGTGAAAACGAAAAAAACGGGTATCTGGTAGATAACCTGCATATAGGGTATCTGGGGCTTTATCAGCAACTGGTGTAAGAAGCCCTTAATGTCATTTTTGGTATTTAATTAACTAGGTAAGGTACCTACCTAATGGTTTTAGTTGACGAAGAGGCGCGGTAGGCGGTATATTTGAGCCGAAACAAAATTCAAATCGGAAATGAAATGAAATACCACCTGAATCGGCAGCATGACTTGGCAGGAGTTGTAATGACCTCGTAAGCAGAAGGTCAAATGCAACGGGGGCGGCATGACTGGCAACATTCATTCATTAAAAGTTCCTTCATAGCACATTCGTGCCAGAATGTACAGTCAACCACCGCATAGATGCCGCCGACACCTTGTCAGACCTTGTGGCAGTGGTAATAAGGTCTACATTGCAATAACTTGATCTGCAGTCGATCGTATGAGTATATTATATTCCCGATTAGGTATATAGGTAGACGATTACCCGTGAATTTTGGGTCAATATTTAATTTATTAGGGAGATTCAAATTTATATTCACACTAGCGGACGCCCCGTGACTTCGTCCGCGTTAAAAAGTATCGGATATGTTATTCTAGGTTATAAGCTATCACTGCACCAAGTTTCATCAAAAACCGTTCAGCCGTTACAGCGTTATACGACAAACGTTCAAACCAAACCATCCAATTCTCAATTTCGCATTTACATAACTAGTGTTTCTACATACCACACATACCTAACTAATTGTAATTTCATTTTGTAAACTTTATATTTGTATACCTTTTTGTATGTATGTGTCGAAGCCACAAATAAATTATTTATCTATCTTCTGTGAGAACAGTAGACCCCGCCAGCCCATAAAAACCAAATCTAAAAGAAACGAACAGAAGTCAACTTTGCAGTTGGAGATTATGTATAGGAGTTTATATATAGATTATGTAAGTGACAAAAATTAGCACTATAAAGCTTAATATTTCGCAAACGGATCCCTAAATCGAAAAATGTTTTCCACACACCCGCGATATTTTTGAAAGACCTATCCAACGATACCCATCACCATGGAATTAAAACGAAAAAAAAATCATTCCCATTTTACGTATGCAGTTCTATGAACATAATTTAATTTTTCGACTGTCGTTTTTTCGATTAATCGACTATTACTCAAAAACTAATAGAACCTACTTCTCTGTTATAGTTTTCCTTTTAACTACGTTATATATGCTACTGCCGTGAATTTTTTCACATTTCCAGAAGCAACCGTTTAGCTGGCAGGGGGGGGGGACACGTGACTAACAAAAAAAATTACCGCTTTAAAGCTTAATATTTCGCCAACGGAACCCTAAATCAAAAAAATTGTTTTCACACACCAGCAATATTTTTGAAAGACCTATCCAACGATACCCCACACTATGGGATTCACAAGAAAAAAAAGTTCACTTCCACTTTGCGAGTATGGTACGTACTCTAAAAAAATGTTTTTCAAGATTTTATTCTACTCATTTTGTCGGCTTGATTAATTTATACCCATGCCAAATTTTCGTCAAAATTGGTTGAAAAATGCGATCTGTAGAGAATTACAGACAGAACGACAGAAAGACAGAAGGACAGACGGACAATAGCATTTTTGGTCAATCTCGAAACATAGACGCTTCGCTCGCTCGGTCAATTAGTAGTGGTATAAATTGTAATTTCTACATCTGCTCCAATTAATTTGGAAAATTATGGCAAGAATGACGGAGTAACACTCTGAACGCGTCAACTTTATGATAATTGCCAATTTGAACGTGAGTGTATTTAATTAAATCAATGGTAAGTAGGTACTATTAATTAAACTTCAATAAAACATCCTATAGGCTGGAAAAAAGCCGTAATTGGAGGGAAAGTATAAACTGATGACAGCACATTTTACTTAAGGAAACATTCCTATAATTTAAAAATTAAGTAGGTACCTACACTGCATTCAAAGATTTTTTAGGAACCACCTGTCTAGGCCAGGAAGGAATGACAAATGTGGAAAATACAACCTGTATATTTCATGATACCAATCAAAAGGGTCGAACCGTAAGAATTAATAACTTAAATTGAAGCAAATCAATGAAATTTTACATTTTATTAACAGAACGACTATAGGTTTTCCTAAAAAGTAAATAATTAAGTTTCATGGAAAATGCTATAGGTCATTAATTTTCCCGAACAACATTTAAAATTGAAAGATAAATTTCATGGTTTTGTGAATTTTTGCGAGGGAGCAGTTCCAGCCAAGTTCTCGAGTGGAGACCACGAGTAGGCAAGTGTAGTGCAGTGTCCGCCGCATGGTATGGGGCGACGATCTGCGTAAGGCGGCTGGCAGTGGCTTGATGCAGAGAACCGAATACCGGGTTCACTGGAGCGCCTTGGGGGTGGCCTATGTCCAGCAGTGGACTAGGCTGATGCTGATCGGGGCAAGCCTACTCCCCGCAGTGGGCGGTGGTGAACTGACGATGATGTTAAATAAAAGCTGTTCAGTCCCACTCGATATCATATTTATCATACCCTAACTTCTCCGAACGAATGACTACAGGTAATAGGGTTCCTTTTTCAAAAACCACTTTAAAATCTGATAGGTGGAACAAGTAGGATCGAGTGTTCAAAAGATAACGCGACCCGTAACCGGTATCGATATAAAAGTGATGGGCCCACGCTACCGAGTGAAGTGCTAATCGTCGGTTAGTCATTTTACACGAAATAGCGGGCTATTGGCCACAACGGCGCAATAGGATTATAGCCGTATGGTGAGCAAAAAAAGTAGGTAACTCGGTAATTAACTATTTTTGACAATAAAACTATTAAGTAGATAAAAACGCACAAAAACATATCGTGTTCACTGGTGTATACACGTCTAACCTACAACTACACCTTGTCACAATTGAAGTTTTTTTTTTACAAAAAATACACCTTGTCAATTCTGGCGACAATTAAAAAAATACTTTTGAGAACTTTTGAACTTTTTTTTTACTCAAAAGTAGTTGTTTTTACAAAAAACACCTTTCGGATCATACGAGTATAAAGTCATATTTTTACAGTATCGATCGAACACATAACTTTTAAACGACGACAAAAAACCACAAAAAATGCGCAAAATGTTAAATAGTTTTTTGCAATGTTTTGATCTAAGTTCAATAAGTACAGAATACCTCTTCTACGGGTCACTATAGGTATTTGTTACGTTCTGTTCAGAACCAAAACCACCTCACTTGTACAAATTAAACAAAGTGGGATAATTCACTACCCATTTCATGTTGGCTGTACCTACTGATTAATTAAAAGGAGATCCGATGCGATCCGAACGAGTAGGTAGGCTTTTTAGGAGTATCGATACGTAACTATCGACACTTGAAACACACCTAATCGAATGGGATTGATAATGTATGCTATTTATACGCAAAAGTTACTTAGGTACAGAGTAAGAGTCGGGCAGACCAAGCGGAAATTTGCCTGCGCACTTTTCGACGTCATTGTCAAATGAACCAATCAAATGAAACAAATGAAAAATCGTATGAATGACCACGAGCGCGAGGCGACGCCGCGTGCATATAGCAGAAGTCATTAGACGATTTTGTTCTTAAGGTTATTGTGATATGGTTCATTTGACAATGACGTCAAAAAGATCGCGGAAAAAATTCCGCTTCGTTTGCGAAGTCCCTAAGGCGTAATTACATCGTAGATGTATGCTGTTTCCTGCGGCTTCGCCTGAGTAAAAAGATTTCCTGCGCGGACAGCTTTCCCGCGGTGTCTATAGCCTATGTGTTATTCTGCTGTTTTATCTGCACGACTGTAAAGTTTCATCAAAATGTGTGCCGTAGTTTTTGAATGAAAGAGTAACAATACATCCAAACATCCTTACAGACTTTCTCCTTTATGATTTTAGTAGGATTTGTTTTATCTTTAAACTTTTACGTTGAATAAAATTTTGTGACTAACTTAAGTTGCACTAGAATTTAGTTTTAGGTACGAGTATGTTTAAGTCGCTTAAAACAGTGAATACTACGGTTAGTTCTCTTATTTTCAATCTTAGAGTAAGCGGTGGAAATGCAATGAAAACCCCGTAAATGTACCTTTATTTGTTTTTACGCGTAGGGAAAGTAAAGGATGAATCCTCTTAGTCTGATTGGAAGAAACTCTTCACATTTTAGTATGAACCTTTGGGGAACATATAACAGTTTTCTGTTAATGAAATCAGAGAGAATATAGGTTTAGGTATAATTTGTAATCGGAAAACTGCCACAAAAATTTTTTTATGTTTTTTTTTATTGCTACGGGGGCAACAAGCAGGTAGGCGGGCCTCCTCATGTTGAGAGGTCACCGCCGCCTATAGACACCTGCAACACCCGGGGGGTGCTGGTGCGTTGCCGGCCTTGGCCTTTTTAAATTCAAAGATACAATACCTACCTTTTGACTCTTTTTAAACGGTGCATAATTGGCCCTGAGTCCTACCACCGAGATCCGATGGAAAATCAATTAGAATACCATCTCCTCAATTAGGTTACCTAACTAGTGGTTCTGTAAGAACAGGTAGACCTCGCCAGCCCTTATAAACCAAAACTAAAAGAAACGAACAGAAGTCAACTTTGCAATTGGAGACATTACCTAAATACTAAAGTGACAAAAATTAGCACTATAAAGCTTAATATTTCGCAAATGGATCCCTGAATCGAAAAATGTTTTCCACACACCCGCGATATTTTTGAAAAACCTATCCAACGATACCCCACACCATGGAATTCACAAGGAAAAAAATTCAAACATAGACGTATTATTTCCTTTGTGCCATAGAAAAGCTAATTTTGCGATGAGAAAATGGGATCCTGCTTGGTACTAGACCAGATGGACGACTCCTTTATTCAAAATTTCTCTCACTTCTATAGAAGTTATATATCAAAAATATTTTTTTTATAAATATACTAAATAATGTAATTCAAAGTCATTCGTTTGTGAAATTCACACATAACTTACATTAGACACGATCAGGATGGCGAACTATATTAATGGAATATGTCACAATAGATCTATCATCCAAAACCATTCTATGGATGTCACATGACTGGGGAAATTCAAATCAGGTAGCTCCTTAGGTTGAAATAAGTAGATGTATTTTGAAATTTTGATAATTACACCCTTTTGACATGAATTTTCGTTTCATCTGTCCTTTCGACTTCTTTTATTATTTAGCAGTAATTAATACTGCAAAAGCTGTAACCGTAAGTACATAATCTTAGTTCGGGCTTATACAGTTACTCGGCAAATCAGTTCAGTTACGGTAAAGGATAAATTTACCGCAGTAAATCAACAAGTTTAGGTTTTTGATAATAAACTGGATTTTCTCAGGTTTATTATAACAGGTATTACTGAGCGTCAGTGGCGTCGGGGTTAAGACACGGCCTATCATATCGAAAGGTCCGAAGTTCGATCCCCAGCTCGGCCATGTACCAATGGGTTTTTCTCGAAACTTAAGTACATTTACTGAATGCTCTCAAACGGCGAAGGAAAACACCGTGAGGAAACCTGCAAACGCCGTAGAAAAAATTTTAGGCGCATGTGAAGTCCACCAACCCGCACTGTGCTAGCGCTGTGGACTATAGCCCGAATTCCCCCGTTGAGAGCGTAGGCCTGAGCCCCAGCAGTGGGGACATTGTATTGTATTGTATATTTTTATTTGCAAACATTATCATTACAGATATATATCCAAAGCGATAAAGTTGACGTCAAATTATTACAATTAAATTAAATTAAAACATTAAATATTGAGCAATAAAATTACAAACTAATAGCTAAAATTACCAACATTATGCAATTAAATTACTTATCATAAAACATGTCCAATTTAATATATATATTTACAATAATTAAACAATGTCAACAATATTTATTACAATATTTACCTACCTACTTTATTTGCTTAATAGACGTGTTGCAGCCTCATTGAATGCCGCAATTGAACAATGGAACAAATCGATGGATCTTGCAACTTCATTTAATGTTCGCAATGCAGTTGTGATCGGAGCGTGGTAGAGTATGTTAGTTCTGCACTGTGGGATGTCGAACGTCTTGTTTCGAGATTCCCTGCGTAGTCTGGGATTTGGGACCACTAATCCCACAGCTGAGAGCACCTCTGGATTTGATATAAATCCCCGGAACACTTTAAACACATACGTAGCTAAGGCAACATTTCTCCTAACCTCTAACTTATAATATCCCACCATACCCAAGACGAAGAGCGTAGGATACATCAGCGGGTAGAACGGGTAAACTTTGTACAGCTTGTTAATAGGCTGTTGATTTGAACAGGTATACCAACTAAATCCTAACCATTCGTAGCACTTTCGTTATTTCTATTTTATTTGTTAAGGCATAGATAGCCAATTAGTGAAAAGCTTCTGTTCAATTTGTTGCGAGGCTACTTGAATAATTGTTGGAGATTTGCAACAATAAAATTGAACAGTTCTGGATAGGCGCCATTAATAGGATGAAGTATGCCTTTATACCCTACGAGAACTCTCTACTCTTGGAAAATATCTTGGCCTGATAATTGCTGCTTCGTTAATTGGCAAATAGGTTTAACTAAAATAGCCAGCTAATAATACCTATAGTATCGGAAGACGCAGTGTAGGCAGGCCTCCCACAAGGTGGACCGACGATCTGGTGAAGGTCGCGGGACCCGGCTGGATGAGGTTAGCGCAGGACCGGTCGTCGTGGAGATCCTTGGGGGAGGCCTTTGTCTAGCAGTGGACGTCTACAGGCTGATATGATGATGATGATGAATACCTATAGGTAGTTAGCTTATTATTTGAATTTTCCAAAAGAATTGCATTGTTAAAAATTATGCAATCCTAGACCGACATTACACATAAAGTTAAGTACAGAATAAAGTAGGTACATGATTGATTACAAAGTTTCAAAATTAACTAATTTAAGTGTGTAAGTTTAAGTAATCCTAGTGTACTCATTGCAATAAAGTATTTTGACTTTGAGTACCTATTTCCAAGCATGTTTGAGAAAAGATACTTATTTTAAAAATACTTACTAAAAAGCATACTATGCTTATTTTAAAATTACTAGTAATTAAGTAATTTTAAAATAAGTACATTTTTCAAAATACTTTATTGCAATGAGTACACTGGGTACATTTATACGTCAATCTTTTATCTACCACCGCTTCCAAGGTGCTTGGTGTTTCGCGTAAGTATGTGGATTTATGCGTCGAAATATGGTGTCAATTGACATGGCGTTAACTTTTGACATAAACTAAAGAAAAATTTGTAATGTCAAACTCGATAATATAAATTTACCGGGGGGGTGCGGACAAAGGAAGCGGAGTAGCGGGAGGAGGTTGCTAATACAAATTTATATGGAGTTTGAAAATGAGAATGTGTGAGTGAGTCATAATTTTGTGATTATTTTGACACGATTTTGGCACCCATAGAATGCTTTTATTACTCATCCATATGGGAGTGGCAAAATTTTTTGATTCATGTATCTAGTTATACAACAAACTCAAAGTCAAAATATTTTGTTGCATGAGTCTGGGTACATTTATACACGTAAATTTTTATCTACCTAGGTACACGTACAGATTTTTCTTAGGCATACGTCGCACAACGTCATACGTAATAGTGTCTGGCTGGAGGTAGCGGAGGAGCCTACGCAAGCGTGGCTCCGCCTACCCGCCCAGCGCGGCCTATAAATGTTGGGTGCTTCGCCCCAGGCGTCCACTGCTAACTTGTTGCACCTCACGGCGCCCCGGAACGGAACGCAACTTTCAAAAGTTCCCAGTTCCCGAACGCGCGGTACGTCTCTGCTCGTCAAAGGTAAGTTACTAAGTTTGTTTGATGATTGTGGACGTTTACGGAATGTTACGGTTTTTTTAAGTCTTTATTTGAATGAAGAAGGAAATTATTTTCTGTATTTTTGAAAACTAGTGGGTCTTTTTGATGGTTGGGTTACGATTTAAAACGCTCAGGAATTTCGGACTTAATGAAACCTTCGGACAAACCTTCGGAAAACTTCGGACTTCGGAAAACTTTCGGACGAAATGAAAAGGAGCGGCTCAGGATTTTCGGACTTAAATGTTGCAAGAAATAAACAAATTATAATAATTTCAGGAAAACCTTTTTGATGTAATTTAAATAAAAAAGCTGTACAAAGGTGTAGAACACATAGATGCAAGAAGTTTCAAATGTCTTTGGGCGCGCGCTAAATTTTTTGATTCAAGCATTGATATAAATAAAATTTTATGTGTTTTTCTTCGATCGTTGAAACTTAGATTTTTGATTGAACATTAATGAACTTTTAATTTAATATAATATGTGTACATAAATTCCATGGCATAATATTAATAATATTTATATCAATGGTGTGATTGATATGTTTCACGTTCAAAGCACTCGATCATGTACTTTTTAACCGACTTCGAAAAAGGCTCCTCTTTTTTCTATGTTCGGCTGTGTGCACTTATTTTTTTGAAAATAACTTATGTTTACCGATTTCTCCGTCGCTATCGACTGATTTAAAAAAAAAACATTGTTTTAAGTTACCGGCGGACGGGCAGACCACTTAAAATAGGTAATTAAAACCGCAATAAATGGGTTAAATTTTATGTCATTCATTATTTATCGGGATCACAAAATAATTATCAGGCGTCGAACAAAACGGTGTAGTACTTTTGTGTTCTCTCCGATTTCGTTAATTAATTGTGGTTTTACTGTTCCATCAAATTGTTATTGTCCAGCTGCTGTGATGGACGACAGCTAATTATATGAATGTCATGTCGATAGCTTCGACGATTTCTCATGGGAACACACCCTTAATTGCATTCTTCATTGTTACAATACGGGGAAAATGTCCCCTTAATATACCATAGCTAGATTTCTTCATTTAATATTTCCATTAACCAATAACGGTTCATCGACGTGCTAGCAGTAAACTTGCATTTTCTCGTTTCCATATAAATGGCATAATACAGAGTAAGTAATCGATAATTATGGTTAGGTGATAAAGGTTACGGAATAATCCGTTCATAGGTAGACTATAATAGTACATTATGATATAAGTGCGGTAAGTTGAAAATTACAGCCAAGGCGATATTGCTAGCCCGAGCCGTAGGCGAGGGCCATAAGAAAGCAGAGGCTGTAATTTTCAAAGCGCACGTATGTCATACGACGTTTTATAACATATTTGCGAGGAAATAAATAAAACTCGGAAAACTAATAAATGTTTAATTACTTGTTATAGCAGTTATAATCACTACTTGACGACATTTTCAAATAAAAACAATACAGCGAAAAGAAAAAGCGCATGAAATACACTGATTGCAGGCTTGTATAGCACTTTTCTCAAATAATGCGCGGAAATTGTTTAATAAAAAATTATATATACACAGGGTGTTTTTTTTATATTATATTCAGAGAGATCTCGTCGAGCCCTTTCATTTGAGTACCATGAACAAGGGTCTAGCACCAGCCGTTCCGGAGATATGGCTAAAAGAGTGTTTTTTTTTCATTTGGCCATATCTCCAGAACGGCTAGTGCTAGACCCCTCGTGTTTGTACTCAAATGAAAGGTCTCGACGAGATCTAGTTGAATATTATATAAAATTAAAAACATCCTGTATATACAATTTTATATGAATATACAGGGTGTTTTTTTATATATTATATTCAGATAGATCTCGTCGAGCCCTTTCATTTGATTACATGAACATGGTTGTAGCACTAGCCGTTCTGGAGATATGGCCAAAAGTATTTTGATTTGCCCAAAGTATTGTGACAACCCTAAGTCGTGATCGTTCGGTTCAGACGGTTCACAATTTTAATAAAATTTGATATTTTTTGGATTTCCGCGCATTATTTGAGAAAAGCACTATACAAGCCTTGGCTTCAACCAGGCATTGATGGACTCACGCTCATCCATCAATGCCTCTGTTGCGGGCCGCGGCAGTAATGTACTATTGCTAATCGTTCGTTTTTAGACAGAGCATCTTGATAAACTGTGCGTTTTACTTTACATTACCGCACACGTGCGTTTTACTTTACATTACCGCACAAGTGCGTAATGAGATACAAAACGATATTGAAATTGGTACAATAAGTGACCCTTTACGAGCAAATATGTTATAAAAGTTTTTTCCGCGAGTTTTCCCGCGGTAAAAATACCTTTCTTAGTGGATATCAGAAATAATATGAGGAATCTTTGTGTCATTGTGTCATTTAGAACGAATTTCTTAGAGATGGTTGTTTCCGGTAAACGTTAATAGACAAAACATTTATTTCTCAAAGCAAAATTACGCAGTAATTAAGCTTACTACCTGTACTTAATCTCGAGTATTAGCATCAAATATACCGATAATCGACAGAGCGGAAACAACATTCGCATCGTAATAAATGTTTGCCTACACCAGGCCTGCCAAACCTAGAACAAAAGCTAGGCTAGAAACTTTAAAAATTAAGCATAAGCACTACAAAAAAAAACATGTAAACGGGTCGGGCGGCCGTTACCTACAAAGCTGAAGGTCTATGCTGGGAAATGTCGAGTACGCAAAATTACTACTTCATATCATGTACGTAGAACACAATGTCATAGTCGCAAAATGACTACAATGTGCATAGTACAGTATGAAATACTTCACCGAACCTTCACCCAAACAGAACTTATATCTAACATACTATCTAGTGGTTGCCCGCAGTATCTTATCGAAGATGGTTCTTCGACATCTATCCAATAATCAACACTTTTTCGAATTTATTTAGTGGTTGTGGAGGAGAGGAGTAATTAAATTTGAGGACACTTCGACCCTAGAGATCTTTTGTGACCTTTTCCTTCACTAAAAAGATACTGGTTCATAGATTTTTTCAAGTGATAAAAACCTGCCTAGAATATCAGGAATATCAGATAATAAAGGAAATTTTTAATAATTATCGTAGATAACGCGGGCCCCAGTTTGCCATTCATGGCTTACTCGTTTGCACCGAATGACCAGCTATTTTCGGGTCGTTTGCACATATTTGCACCAATAGGTATTTGACTCGTATTGGACTATTGATGGAATTTTACCCTAATAATGTAACTGAAATACCGGAAATAGCAATGCATTTAATCTTTTGGACAGTTATAGGCTAGAGCCTTGAATGTTTTCCACGTGAGAGCTCCAGGACTGCAACGTACCTTAACTGTTTCAAATAAACTTCAAATACTGCAGCCAGCAATCCAAAAATATATATTTTTTATTGACGACAGAAGTACTATTAAGGTGGGGTGTCATATTCCCACATCGTAAATGTCTACAACGTTGTCGAAGTATTGGAAATTCATTAAACTCCTTACGATATTAATAGCTTAACTTGCGCAGACAATGATAGCCATTGTAAGAAGTACTTAGAAGAGGTACCTATGTAGGTAGTACTGTTTCAAACATAACTCTCGAAGAAACCTTTTCTTCTAAACGGTTATTTTTGTTGTAATTTTTGTAATCTGACTTTTAACAAAAAGTAAAACCGACTTCCTTGTAAAATGATTTATGTAATTTGACAACTTGGTTGATCCCCCTTTTTTTAAATTCTCCATCCTTTATGTAAAAAATATAGTTTTCAAATTGAAATGGGACTACCCTTGGAATTTAGCCTACTTAATAAAAGAGAATCATTCAAAATGGTTCACAATAATTAGCGAAGATACCGCATAAACAGAAAAAAACATACGTCGAATTGAGAACCTTCTTCTTTTTTGAAGTCGGTTGATAAAACTAGATTTTACCCATGACTTCTTTCAAATGCTTAGGAAACATTGAATAAAATACTGAGTATTTCTGCTGCATTATAATGTGTTACGTGCCTTTGGTGCTTTCCCGCGGGAGAACTGTTTCTCCGATCTACGCTTTTGCAAGAGCTCGAAAGGAAATCAACGCAAGCAGCTCCTGTGATGTGATAAAAATAATTCTGACACAAAGTACTATTACCGAAATATATTTCCACAAACGAAGACGTGTTTTGAAACATTCATATCAGTTATTCACAAAATGTGATTTGATTACGTCACCGCTAACATGACATGTCATAAACAAATGGGAATTGATGTTGAATGCCACATTTACAAGTAAACGAGGCGCGTATGTTGAATCGAACGAATGTATAAGGTTGATGTTTGTTTTTGTAATATTTTTACTTACGAACGACTAAAAATCGAATTCGTGCCTTTCGCCTTTCGTCTCATTGAAGCCACGGGTGACCGGAGAGCCGGCGCGTACCTCGGCCAGCGCTTAAGCCTGGCCATCCAAAGAGGCAACGTCGCCAGCATCCTGGGCACCCTACCCCGGGGCGCCGAATTGGGCCAAATTTTTTATTTGTAACATTTTAGCTAGTAATTAGTGTAGTTTTATTGTAATGTTTCCTTGCTACAAATTTGCCTTGAAGTTCTGAAAGACTCACTTGGCTTAGCTAGAACACGGAAAAAGCTCCTATGGTTTTATATTTCAATGGCTGTGAGTAATCTATATTCATCTTTACCTGACATAAAATAAGTAGGTAGCTAATGTTACCTAACTCGATTTATGATTTTTTAAAATAATTAACATTGTTCTTTGTAATAATTATGAAATGTCTCATTAATTATTTGGAAGACTGTGCCATTGGACAAAGCGACGTCATTCGTTCAGTTTGTTTATTTTGAATAAATACACGTAAATTTTTATGTACTTAGGTACCATAATATTTGAGAAAAACTATAATTGACGAAGTGATTGATTGATTGATTGAGTGAGTGTGATTGATTGAAGTGGCAGAGGGCTGGGCACATCGCCCGCAGAACTGACGGCCGTTGGGGCAGAAAGGTTCCCGAGTGGCGACCACGCATCGGAAGACGCAGTGTAGGCAGGCCTCCCACAAGGTGGACCGACGATCTGGTGAAGGTCGCGGGACCCGGCTGGATGAGGTTAGCGCAGGACCGATCGTCGTGGAGATCCTTGGGGGAGGCCTTTGTCCAGCAGTGGACGTCTACAGGCTGATATGATGATGATGATAATTGACGAATCACATAGGTACTTACATTGTGTAAATACTGTTTGCTTACTTTTTCTGTTGGACGTTGAAAACCAGAGGCGTTGTACAACACTGTGTGTAAAATATACGTATTATCAAAGGCTGTAATGAATTCGCAAAAAATCCTGTTCTCTAAGGGTATATGTTTTTTGTTAGCCATGCCCTACCGTTACAGAATTTATTTTTATTTCACATCCAGCTGCATTTGTCAGTTTAAAATTTATAAAGTAAATTCAGAACACGAGTTTTCGATTGTACAATAATTAAGAAATACCACGAGGGTTTGGACGGCGTACACTTGTTGTAAATATTATGTTAGTCTTATGTAGTTTTAAGTTTTTGCTTCTTTGTTTTTTTAATTATATAGGTACTTTTACTAGATTTACTACTTTAAGAACCAAAGATAATTTAGATTGTTTCTCTAAATAAATATTTTAGACAAGAGTTGTTTTGTAAACGAAACCGTTCAATTGTATGGTTCAGGTGACATCGGAAAATATTGATTTCAACCACATCTGATCGCAACCTGATCGTAACTTCGGGCAATAGAAAAATAAAACCAGTCGTAACACTAAAATATCGTGATACAATAGATTTTATTATGATTATCCGAGTAATAAAACATTCCAAATTCCTGTCATTATAACCGATAGCCTTTATAAATCCACAGCTGGTCAGGTCTCCAACAAAATAACAGAAGTGAGGCATATTATGGCCCGAAGCGGCTGGTTGATGAGGGCGGAAAAATAGGCTTTCATGGGCTTATGTCCAGCAGTGGACTATAATAGGCTGATGTTATGATGATAAGGCACATAGAGTCAAATGCAGCTAAATCCATACAGTCTGTATGGCATTTCGCTGCATTTGCTCTGGACGCGGACCGGTACGCGCAGCACGCCCTCCCATCCCACCGAAAAGTGGACCGACGACCTGAAGAGGGTGGCCGGATGCGGCTGGATGCGCAGGGCGGAGGACCGGGTGTGGTGGGGTTCATTGGGGAAGGCCTAGTATGTCCAGCAAGGGCGAAGGCCTGATATCCTGGTCCTTTGTTTAACGACAAACTTTACAATTCATTATTGACATCGATAAGATAACGACCCTATCATCGATAAATACTATACGACACTAATTTGAGAGTCGCTTAGCGAACAAGCACTTAAATTTTATTGCACTGATAGGTAAAGTAATGTAAAAAATTAACTAACGTTTATTTTTAAATGTATAGACTTAAGTTATCTGTGAACTGAAGGGTGGCTCTGCCATCGGTTCCATGCCCGTCATTCTATTTATTTTGTGCTGACGGCCGAATGACATTCTGCGTAGTTCCTAATTCTGCCACTTCACAGATAACTTGGTACATCTATACATCTGTCAGCTGTCTATCTGTCAGCATTATGAACAAAACTTGCCCTGCAATATTATAAAGGTAAAGATTGTAATTATTTTTCATGATATTCCAGCAAAACATCATACCAATCAGCAAAACTACATGTCATTATGCAAGTTACTCATAATTGAACGTATATTGTGTAGAATTGGATATCGAACAGACTTTAAGATCAGCTATTTGTTTTGCACCTCCAAACAAAAGTAACTTCATGCTCCAGTTACGACGCAACAGAACGTTAGCAACTGATAAGTTATGATCATTTCGTCTAAAAAAAGCAATTTGCCTATAACACAAAATGCCTAAAATCAATGTCTATTCTCTGTATTAATATGCGAAAAACTCAAATTGCCCAAGTTGTAAAACGCCTAAAAAGCAATTTGCCTAAAACGCAAAATGCCTAAAAATACATTTCCACATATTTTTATATTTAAAAAGCAGTCACTGTTAGTTACATTTTTATTAGTTTTCATTTCTGCAGATCTTCAAGTTTTACGCTCTCTACCGTGCGCAGTAAGAAACGCATCTTTCTCTTTTCGGTTTCATCTCGGTGGTAGGTACGTAGATTATTATCTGTGGCAATCAATTTTCAGTCATTTCGTTTAACTTCTATAAACCTATGTGTACTTATATCTTTACCTATATATGCGTATTCGTTTTGACCGATGATGATATATGGCAGTTGATTGTATTATATTGATTGATGAGCTCCCTTTTAGTTGTGATATTTCGGTAACTTCTGGACTCCTTACGAGCCGGTTGTTTTATAAATATATGACATGACCTTTGAAGTTATGAACGCCTTGTGGTCTTGATGGCGATGTGTTTGTCAAGGTAGAGGGTTCGATTCTTTATTGGTAAGTTAGTTAATAGGCGCGATTCTGAAGGGCAACTTTAAAATTTTGGCAGCACTAAATTTAGCTTTATCTTTATCTTATAAATACTGTGTGACAGATAAAGAAACAGTTTTAGTGCAGAAAATTTTGACGGCACTAAAATGGTTTTTATCCCGGTCACGCATTACTACGAAGGTAATTGACGAAACTATGTCGTTTAAATATCGTATGCCTTCAGAATCGGCCCCATCATCTCAATCTGCGCTTCACAAACAAGTTTGTTTACACGAATGAGGGCATTTATTATTTTCACTAATGACTTCTTTGTCTTCCTGTGACTAACAATATTTAGAAAATAATTACTGCTTCATGTTTGCATATTCTCTTTTAATTGCGTGGATTGGATTGTCTTTGTTGACGTCGAGCTGCGTATTGCGAGAATAAAGGAAAACTAATTTTGGACCTGCAGGGAAGTGGTGTTTTATTTGTTGAGCATATTAAGTCTTCTAATTAGAAGTAGAGGCGTTGATAAGGTCATTGGGCGCTTTCTCGTGGTGTTCCCCCTGGTGGTGGTTTTGTTGAATTTGAGAAGTTTATTGTTGTTATTATAATATTGCTTTGAACCGTTTACTAATAAGTCTATTATTATAGCTATTTAATGCAGAGGTTTACATTACATAATGTTTTTAATTCTAAATATCCTCTGCTTGAGCTTTCAGAACTTTCCAGTCAGTTATGTTCCTTGCTTTTTGCATCCATGTTCCTCCTGCAACCCTTTTCATGTCATCTTCCCATCTACAGTACTTCCCATATACAAATAAAACACTTTCTATGTGGTCCAAAATTAGTTGTTTTTTAAATTTATGTTAAGTACAAACTTGATGTTAAAAGATGTGTTGCGGTAGTTTGTTGCGTCGCTTCTTCTTCCCAGCTCTATATAACACATTGGAAGCGGTGGTAGATAAAACATTGACGTTGTATAAATGTACCCAATGTACTTACATGCAATAAATTAGTCGAATAGGTATACGTATTCGTCAAAATCTATTTTTGTCAAGGCACGTCAAATTCGCAAGTCTATTTTGGTGCAGTCACTGATAAAAGTGTAATCTTATTGTTTGCCAACCAATTTAAAAATGTGAAAACTTTGCCTATTAGCGGACATCGATGAGGCGTAATTCACAACTCAAACCGATGGGAGCTGTAACTCAAACATTCCGCGGACAGGCTTGCTTGACGGCTCAGTACCGTCCTCTCTTTAGTTTGGTTACAAGCCTTTTGACAAACTGATTATAATTATATAAATGTCTTCCAACATCGTTACTGAACACATACCTACTAGATTTTATATCGACTTCACCTTCTTTGAGTTATATTTACTTACGTCACAATTTACTAAGAATCTGTAGGTCGGTACTAATAATAAAGTGCTAAAAACTGGTGGAAAAACCACATGTTTATCTTTTAAATCTTTAGAGGAACCAAATGATATCGCGTTGTAAAATACACCTAGCGCCATTTTTTTACTTTTCTTTCGCATTTTAATTGGGGAACGGGGTGTGAAAGTATCGGTATTTTAACTATAGGAAAATACTAAATAAGATGCTTTATATCGCAGATGAAGCCGCGGGACGTCGGCTAGTTTATTAATAGATAATGTTTTTTATTAAAGACTTATTGAATTCGACTCGAGAGCTTTTCGCGACGTTCACTTTCTGTGAGTGAGTTGTAAGATGTTACACGACAATTACAGCACAAAACAATTTTACAACCGTAGAACAAGTTATTGCTTTTGGAAATTTTCGAGAGCAGAAAATTTTACCTGAATTTCCAATTGTTCGCACATATGGAGTGGAGTGTACCTTGTTATGAGTTTATTTCGTTCAGTATAAGTTACGAACATCTATAAATTACTTGTAGATTGTTAACCGACGCTCAAAGTTCAAAATACGAGAAAACTTTTGCTTTCTTTCACATTGTAAATTGCGAAGTAATCGTCTGTACCTAACTGTAACTCACCTGACGTTGCAGGGATTTGATGGGCGGCGGTGTTCACATATCATCAGGTATACCCCTATTCTTTGTATACCCCTATTTCTATATTAAAATAAGGAAAAAAGTGGACAAATCTATTTTCTTTTAATTACAATACAATAGAAATACGTTATTTGTTTCCGCCCAGTGATTTACAAACCAGGATAATTTTACGTACATTTTCAAATTTTCAGATCAGGTCTAGTAGTTTCTGAGATACCCAGCGGACAAAACGACAGATGGACAGCGACAAACAGACATAGTACAGACGGATATAAAGCTTCGCCTCTAAGTGATCCGGCACGAAGGATCAATGTTGGGATCGTGCTTATGGGTGGACTGTATATCGTTTTTGTATTAATTGCCTTATATCTGAAAATAACAACGTCTTGCTTCGGTTGAAAAATTGTAATAAAAAATCTGTCAAAGACAAACAAAAGTACAAACTTATTGATGTTTGAATGTCTTCCAAACAGGGAATTACTCTTTTATTTGGCAGAATCCTAAAAACAGAAATGGATATCTAGACGATCTGTTTTTATGAGACTACATGTTTATTCAACCTTTATGTATATCTACAATACTTGGATATAATTACCACATAATTTATCAGACTCGGATGGGCTGTGAAGACAAACTCCGTGATGAAACTTGACTCACATGTAATTTCAACAGAAACTGAGACCTTACCAGTCAACATAATGCGCCACCCAAATATATCTAGTTTTGCGATGGTTCAAACTTTTTAATGTAAAAATTCCTCCTTTGAGTAAAATTTGCTATCATCAATATTTATGGTACTTTCCCTTTATTCATGTAGTATTCGTTTTTACATGAGTAGGTAAACCATACCTATTTCTTATCAGGAAAAATATTCCTCATTGTTAGTAGTGGTGAAGATTGACGATTGACGACGAAGATTGACGCCATTTCTTTTGACTCTATTTTTCCTTAATTGAATAGGCAAAGGTTTCAATACCCTTCAGCCCAGTCTATTATCCAGTCTGATTCTAATTGCGTATTCTTCATCTTCGTCAACTTTGGAGCAGCACACGGGAAATGACGTTTCAGGCGTTACTCTTACAATGTACCTACTGTACATTTTTGCGAAAAACGTATTTTCTTATTACTCTAAAAATTTCCAAGTTATAAGAATGAGGAAATTCAGACGTGGGAAGCACAATCAACAATGAAAGAGTACATAAAATCGGCCCAATTCCTTGGAGTACCTTAACTTGGAATTGCGGAGGTTGTAGTAGTGGGTCTGGGAGCGGATGTCACTTATTTATGAATCCATTAAGCACTTCCAGTTGTTATGAAAATTTAATGTAATTATTAGGTAGGTACATTACATCCTCGCAGCTTCCTGTAGCACCAAATTTACCTATAGTCATCGAAATCAATTAGTCTGTTAAAAGCTACATTAGAACTACAGACACCAGAGATTTCGTTGCAAAGGAGCCTAACCTAAATTGTGCAATCGAAATTGTTTTCACATATTTTTCTTAACTACTCGAGTACTTACATGGGAATTTGAACTAATGCTTTACTTTCTTCTAAATAAAATGAACGCGGGAACATAAAAAAATGGCGATTTATAAAATAACGCATCCTAGAACGGTGAAATACTTAGAACACAGGTAAGTACCCATGTATTCGATAACTTCACGTGACTGTTTTAAAATATTTTAACTTACCTTTTAAAGTCTATATAAGTACGAATAAAAACATTTAAAAATAATACACGAAAGCCAAATACACGAAAGTTCATTTACAACTCCAACAAAGTGGGAAGTAACAGCCATCAAGATACATTTTAACAATCCAATGAAAATTTATTGAAAGGTAGAAACTGTGAAGCAACTTATTAAAAGTCACGGGGCAGAAATAAGCCGATTATTTGCAACCATTTATTTTTAGCATTCAGAGAACGAACAATAATTGTTTATTTTTGTTTTAAAATTGTTTCATTGAACTCACCGATTTTTTGCGTAGGTAGGCATTCTAAAATTATTATTTTTATAGGCCTCCGATACCTTAATTCTTCAGATGAGAAAAAAATTCGAAACTTCCTATAGGTAGGTAGTAGGTACTCTTTTTAATTTCTTTTGATGGTGAAATGTAAGAAATCGTGCGGGCATCTTTTGTTCATATATTTACCTCGTTTCGTTTATTTCAACTGTTTGGTTCTAATTTGTCGTTTTAGCATGACTTATATAATAAATTTCTTAGGCAATCTTTCTGATTGTAAGTATAACATTGAGGATTGCTTTAAAATTTGTTCAGTAATAGTTCTCGGGTCATCTGACCGTCATCTGAAGCTAGACAGACAGATGCTAGTTTGTATGAATAAATTAAAAGACTATATCAATAAGTATGAAATTAAAACTTCAAAGAATTGCAAATGACAATTTTATTTACAATTTCCATCTTATATCTATAATATCCATTTTATAATTTTAAATTCTTAATTCAGTTACAATTTTTTTTTGTAAAAATAGGTAATTCTGTAATAATATTTTCTAAAGGTACCTAATGGGACGGAATGATCTATCATATCTTACACCTAATTAATTTACTTTAAAAGTCGATTCTTCACTAAAATCTTTCCCTTCATCATTATAATATTTTAAAGTATAAAATTTAGAAACATCGCCACTAATTTATCACCCCGAGAACAAAACCTTGTAAAATTTTTCGAAGCAAAACGAAGTTGAAAATCGGTTTAATGCTAATGTCTTTGACACTCTTACTTTATAAACATTGGCAATATGTTTGGAGGAATTAGCTTACAAAAAACGGAGGAAGAGAATTCCATTATCAGGTGAAAATGTCACGTCTTTAAACATAATGTTTAGAGATTAAAGAAAAAATCATCATTTATTTGCTAGAGTAATTAATTTACCAGACAGATTTATTGCCTAATTGTAGGTCGGTACACTTTTAAAATTGATGTACCTTTCATTATAATTTAGAATGTGTATGACAGGTCTTAACGTTTATTTTTACCGTAATAAATGTCATGCACGTATGTTAGCTGTTATGAAAAATACGGTATCATTATTAACTGTCATTAAGAATACATAATGAATCCAGAGCTATAAACACTGTGAAAAGAACAAATATAAAAAAGGCGCCATTTTTTCTATTTATTTTTTATACAACTTTTACGGCTCTGGATTCGAGTCAATTGTAGTTAAACACGACGGATGAAAATGAAGGGTGGGCTTCCTTCATACTTTGAAGGTCCTTATAGTAAAACAGTTCTATCTTCGTCAGACATCAAAATGCTGAGCAAAAGGATCGCTGTAGCCGCCGCCTTGATCATGGCGCTCATTTGCCTGTCGGAAGCCAGGGACGAGGGTCCCCACGACATGGCCGAGGCTCTTCGCGTTCTGCAAGAACTCGATCGCTACTACACGCAGGCTGCTAGACCGAGGTAAGATATCTTCTGCATATACCTACAGCGAGGCAGGTTAATCCTGGAAGTAGTATAGTAATCACATCTCGTCTCTCTAATAATCTGATTTTTTACAAAAAAGAAAACCGACTTCCTTGTAAAAAATATGATTTATGTATACCCATGTATACCGTTGTTGATCTCTAATATTGAAAAAAATTATCCACCTTTACAAGTATTATTATTTTCAAATTGAAATGGAACCCTTGAAATATAGCCTTTCAATAAAAAATAATCATTCAAATTAAATCGGTTTACAAATTGGCAAAGATATCGCGAAACAAAAAAAACATACAATCTAATTGATAACCTCCTCCTTTTTTGGATTCGGTTGAAAAAGTCAATGTACATTCTAAATACGCGACTTTTACGCGATTGTACAAAGTGTACAATCCGGGTACAATCGCATAAAAATTTTGTACATATTGTGCACGGGTCTTGAAATTAACCCAGCCATTGCAGACCACGTAAGTAATGTTGCCCACGGATCGCTCTACTGTCCTCGGAGATGCTATTGAAATCAAGAAATGGTGAGCGTCTACGTAATTTTTCATTAACGTTATGTCACAAGAGGTCAATATGGAACCATTGTAACATTCATAATTAAATAATTATATAATTATGAATACAAAGCGCGAAAGTCTAAAATGTACCATTGTAACATTGGATAATTATGATCGCTCCCCGTTATGGATCGTCAACTTTCTCAACCAACATTTTTTAGGTCATCTGTACCTACCTATTATTTTTTCCCGACTGCGGCGAAGCCCAAAAGGAGGGTTATGTTTATCTGTTGGTACTTCTTTGGGCTACCAATTAGCGAGGTTTGGTTTTACCTTCATTTGGCGCCTAGCTGTTTACCTAGACTTTTTACGATCTCGCTACGTGATGAAATAGGGAGTAATTGTGCCGCGAATGTAAATACTGACTAATATCTTTTACCTGTACCCCTAAGAATTAACTGTGTAGGTATTATTGTAGGAAAAAATGTGAGAAATGTAAAAAAACGCGTTTGCTTATTAACCAGATAATTAGAAATAAATAACATAAAATTAAATGTGTTTGCAAAAACCAAATATTGTAATCATCATGGAACAACTCCGATATGTAATTATTCATCAATAGCCGATTAGAGCCGGTTATTTATTCATGTGTCAATAGCATGGAGCTAGGATATCTTAGGTGGGCGCCCGCGCCCCGTCATTAGGAACAAATATCACATCACTATTTCAATAACTAAAAAGAAAAAAACATTAAAGGTCCTGCAACCAAGCCACAAATTCAAAAAAAAAAGAAAAAAACATGAGAAAAAGTCAACTGGCCAGTACGATTTTCGCGCTAGACACTGCCATTTATAAATATACCATCAACATGGTCCTGGGAGTAAAAGCATGAAAAGGAACCTATTTTCTCCCGCTACGAAAAATTTTACGCTTCTGTTGCCTACGTTTTTATATAACTTGAAGGAAAACGAAAACATTTTCATAACTTATTATTTAGTCCCGCGCTGCTACGCAATGAGGCTACACCGTCGTAGCACGTCTACAGAGCGCTACGTCAGGATATGCTCATGCCTTTTAAGAATTCAACCTGCGTGGGCTTCTATGAAAATTTTACAACAGTGGAAAATGTTTTCATTCACTTCCAACTACTTAAGTTTCAACAATTACTTAATGAGGTTATTATAATTCACGCAATTCGCTATTATATTTTTTTAAATTTTATTTATTTCTTTTTATATAATAATGTTTGGATATAATGTTTGGACAAATTTAAACACGGCTGTTTAGTCCCAAACTAAGCCGAAGCTTGCATGTAAAATGGGTATACTCAACAACTGATAAACATACATAAATACTTTAAAATAAATACTTAAATACATAGAAACACTAAGAATCCGATAACCAACAGTTATGCTCATCACACAAATATTGGTCCCGGGTGGAAATCGAACCCACGACCTTTGGCGCAGTAGGCAGGTTCACTACCACTACGCCAACAGGCCAGTTAAATACGTTTATAAATTTGACATCAGTTACCCCTAGAAAGCGGTGGTAGATAAACAAAATTACGCACTTATAATGAATTCACATTGGAGAATCAATATTTTTGATTGAATACAAAACTTATAACGGGTCCTACTAGGTACAAGAACTTTGATACATCACGTATAATTACTATCATGCGACATAAATAGGCTGTCAGCTTAGATTAAATATCACACATTTTCGAGGTTTTGTGGGGGTGTCTGCAGCCTTTACATAGCCTGCGGTTCGGCCAACCCTCATAGATCCTCCCTTTATCAGTCACAGCAAACAAAGGAAGTTACCAAAATGTTACATAAAACCGCGTGAAACTCGAGCCTGGAAACTTTACAGTAACTTTTAAATTGAAATCGGTTCTTGATTTTGAGAGCTACTTAAAATAGAAGCAGACAAATAGAAGATGATATTTCAGATCCCCAGTAAATGATTTGATACGCCATTGTGATATTCAAAATTTCAACAAGTTTGAATTGAAGTCCTTCACAAATCACCCATTTCACCACCCGCTGCCACCCCTGATATTAAAGATGGTTAATATTTAGCTTATGTTCGATTGTACCTTCTGTTTTAATTATTATAATCAGTTTTGTAGTGTCTGCGACCACTCCTTACAATAATAGGAAAATAATAATACAAATACAAAAATATTTATGAATACAATAAATAAGTAAAAGTACAAAGAAAGGAAATGGATGGATAGGACTTAGGACATAGGATAGGACACCAAAGTGATCTTATAAATATAGATATTTAAATATTGATCTTATAATATAGATAATATTTGAAAGTTAAATAAGGGTACCATTTTTTTTTCTATGGTGTTTCCTAAATTCAATTTTCTAAAATTAAGGTTTTGTTAGTATTTTATTTTTAGTTTTTTTGTATTTTATTTTACTTTTTATTCGCTTTTTCCCCACTTGTTTTAACAAACCATACTAACTTTATGTACCAAACGCAGAATTTTTCAATCGAATGTCACCATTCGTGTAAGGCTACTTGCAAGAGAGGTCTGCTAACCGAGTGAGCCCAAAAACATTTATCTCTATTAAAACAAATAGAGATAGAAACGTTCCTAACTTAAACAAATTTAGCGGCAACAAAGACTTATTCATCAGAGCACGGCCATTTCCTGGCTGCGGACAGGGCGTGACATTGCACGCGACTGCATGAGGACGAGATAAGGCCTGTTGTCACCGGCAAATTACCTTGTCCGCAGTCGAGGCGCACTACGCGACAATGTTTCTAGGGACGTACTGATCTTATTTCGGGGGGCTATCACACTGGTAACATAAAAAAACTCGTGAAAACAAAGGTCTGCTGCCTGGGTGATACGTCATCCCCTTGTCTATATCCGCCGACAATATAAAGGTCTTTCAAAGTTAACTCCACAAATTTAGAGGTATAGGTTAGACCAGGCGGTCATAAAAAAAACCGGACAAGTGCGAGTCTGGCTCGCGCACCGAGGGTTCCGTACAAACTTGTAGGTACGGTCGACCGCACGTCAGTGGAAACAAAACCAGTATAAACTGGTCTCTCCTAGTATTGAAACTCCCTAATAGGCTAGGCCAGCTCAATGTCAATGTGTTACCACTGACGTGCGGTCGACTGTACCTATATAAATTAGTTCGTCGTTCACGGGAATCGAATCAATGTCAAAATATTTCATTGCATTATGAGTAATTTATACACGTTATATTGTATCTACCACTGCTTCCAATATACAGGATGGAAATTTCAGACGCCACCTGGAGGCAAAGTAGGTACCCTAAATATAACTGATTCCAAATTTTACTAAAAGGTAACATTGTTTTATTTTCAAAATTAAGTAAAACTGCATTCAAACATTTTATAGAACCCACGAATCTGAGTCGGGAATCGAATCTGACAATAATGTGGAAAAAATACGTGCTATGTATCTTTATGACACCGATCGAAAAGGTTAATCTACAGTATAACTTCCCTCCATGTGGCGTTTGAAATTTCCACCCTGTACATAGGTGGATACTATAGATTTTTCTTGGAAATCAAAGTTCTCTAAGTATACCTATTTATTAAATTTGACCCAGATTTGTAAATGGTGACAAAAAAAATGAAAAGTGCCGAATTGTATATTAAAACTGGAAAAAACATTATCTATAATTGTGTCAGTTCTTGTAGTGTTAGTACTAATATTAATGGTAACATATATGCCATGCATTCTATAGCAGTATTGGTTAGACATCGTGGCGACCTTTTTAGATTCAAAACCTTTCTTTTTAAATTTCGAACTGGCACGACAAAAAGAATGCGCCAATAAATGAAATTAAAAAATAAGCAGAAATAAATTGACCAATAAGAAGTCAAACAAGTCCCGTCATGTCAAATGCTAAATCACGTGTTTACGCTCAGTGTTTACGATAATGGTCAAATGTTATTCATTTTTTAAGTGATTTTATTTCCAGACTTAGCTAAACCTTTAGTATAATTTGTAAAACCTTACGAAATTATTTAATATAGATCTGTAATGATGAAAATTCTAGACGATAGGGACTTCTTTCAACAATTTTTTACGTCATTGTACTAATTTATAACGGTAGCTTGCTCATACGCAAAGTTAAGTTTGTTGGTGTTTACGATAATGGTCAAATGTTATTCATTTTTTAAGTGATTTCATTTCCAGACTTAGCTAAACCTTTAGTATAATTTGTAAAACCTTACGAAATTATTTTATATAGATCTGTAATGATGAAATTTCTAGACGATAGGGAATTCTTTCAACAATTTTTTACGTCATTGTACTAATTTATAACAGTAGCTTGCTCATACGCAAAGTTAAGTTTGTTGGTACTTTTGTACAAATAAATTTTTGTGATGTAAATACAAATTTACGGTTTTCGGATTTTTTCCTTTACTTGTGCTATAAGACCTTGCCTCTTGCCAAATTTCAAGATCCTAGGTGAACGGGAAGTACCCCATAGGTTTTGGTTACCAAGATACTCAAAAATGCGGCGAAATCAGCAATATCTTTTAATTGCGATGACTTAGAAGTCTGATTTTTTCACGACACCAAGGGACTGCAGACCTGAGTATTTGATATTAATTTCAACTTGATACCTCCACGCGTTCCTGAGAAAAATGGTCTTGACAGACGGACAGACGGACAGACAGACGGACAGACGGACAGACAGACGGACAACCGAGTGATCCTATAAGGGTTCCTTTTTTCCACTTTTGAGGTTCGGAACCCTAAAAATCTGCATTTTTGCATCGAAATGTATGGAAAACCTAAAACTAAAGTATAAGTATTTCACGTAGTCTCTGGTCGAACCGACTCATCTGTTCAGTTGGGTGCTTAGAGCGATCTGACGATTCACTCTTTGGATGGCTATCATGAAATCACCCCGGTTAATCCCTGGCGGAGAACCAAGGTTTCAAAGTAACTACATTTGTATGGAAAATATTGTTACTGTGAAACTTTTTACAGTTACGGCATATCTATCAAACGGTAGCTTTTATCAGGATGTACGTTGCATGGACCAAATTTTGGGGTTAGCCCCCTAAATATCCCCCTGAGTACATACCTGGATGTTTCACTTCTGCTCGACCACTAACTGAATTCTGAATTGTGTTTAAGCATCGACTCGTTAATCTTTATCTATAATCAGTTCAGTGTGTTATTAGGATCTGTTCAAGCCTAAAGAATGGCTGTATTATTTAAATGTTATTATGAACTGTTCAAAGCTTACAAGTATGGACGTAGGTATGTAATATTTTAAATATACAGGACGTTTGGAGGATCGATGTAGAAATTTAAAAGGATGATATTTTTTTTTTAAATTCGCCAAAAATAAGTGCGAGTCCGATTTACATGGGTAAGTACTTAATTTTAAAAAACTTATTTGCTCAAAGAAAAAAAAATCGTCATAAATATTCAGAACAACCTTCTACCTATATTAGACCTATAATTATGGATTTTCTAAGTTTATGGTTATTTCAGCCCTTCTTTGTTGTGACTATCTGCTGGGGTTCCAATCAACAAGGGCTTTGTGAATTGCTCTGACGTCATTATTATGTAGTTTTATTGCACCATTCTGTTGATCAAAAGATTGATATTAATTACCCCTAATGGTATCATAAAAATTAGGAATACAATATTTTGTCCTCGATTTATTAGGCTCCTACGCTGCTCGATTGGATCAAACGATTTAGTACTGTTTGCATAATTAGTCTATGTATAAACGTTCGCTGTTGGATACAGATCTTTCCTCATGTGGAAGTAACGTCAGTAAAGGCCACTCGCGCGGTACTCATATCTGAGTACAAAGGAAAAGAATGCATTTATGGCGTAGGTATTTTGTTTTTGGAGCCTCGTCTGATATTGTCTATAGTATTTTAAAAGGTACATGATAATTATATACGGGCCTATGTTTGTTGGATTTCATAAAAAAAATTACTCAATAAAAATGCGTGTGGTCAATTATCAAAGTCAAACAATTACTAAATAATATTGTTTTTTTCCCTGTTTTTGTCTGTTTGTTTGTTTGCTTGAACTACTTTACTGGAACTACCAGTCGGATTAGAATTTCTTTTGGCATTGGATAGCCTAATTCTTGAGGAAGGTTATAGGCTATTTAACTTCACGCTACGGCCCTTGGGAACGGAACAGAAAGAAAAAAGGGAGAAATAACTTTGCGGGTTTTTTTTTTTTTCTTTCTAATACAACTTGTGCAATAGTCACGGAGGTGGGGACGTAACAACAAAAGTTCGTTGCTATACGTAGTGTTGTTAATACTGTATCGGCAAACTCTGCAAGAGTAGCAGTTCTATAACATTGTTGCACAGTCTCCAGACTTTCTTAAACAGCACGTTTCCTAGTTTCACAGTTAATTGAGTGTTGAAATCGAATGAATGGTGTTTCGAGTTTTTCATTATTGAATATTACGTTTTTTTACCCAAATAATAATCTGAATGTAATGTAATTATATTTAAAAAATAAAAATAATTTATTATAAATCTAAAACTGAACTACAAATGAATTTTAAATAGAAACCCCCCTCGGGGACCGCTGGGAGCGTGCCCAGAAGGCTGGCGGCATTACCCCGCTGGATTGTGAGGCTGATCCTCTGAGCGAGGTAATGCCCAGCCCTCTGGTCGTTGGCAGCCTCAAATAAAAATTAAATACCTAATATAAGCAATATTTAAAATGGATACATTATTAGTATACATTTGAGGATACGTATGTGTACTTATGATGAATTAAAGAACAATACCTCAGTTTTCCACTATTGTTTTTGATAAACTAGCTGTTGCCTGCGGCTTCGTCCGCATGGGAAAAGTACATTTACACCATCCAGAAGAAATTATCTGAATGACTGAAAAACGCATCAAAATCCGTTGCTTAGTTTAAAAGATCTAAGCGTACAGGTCCCATCAAAAATTAATTACTTTCTATAATGTAGACTCGAATGATGAGAACACTAATAAAGGCTTTTTTATTTTTATTTTATTTATTTATTTAAGCGTACAGGTAGACGCGGGAAGACCTAGTCCCCACAGTACAAATGGTCATGCGGAGATTTTATTTTTTTATTATGTAAGGGTTCTGTGGCAAAATGGTAACAATTAACATGTAGCAAAAATATCCCAAAACCGCTCATATCCCATAAAATAATTTTTTGAATAAACATAAAGTAACCTAATCATGAAGCTAAAAACTTTTTGGTCGGCGCCCTTTTTCATTCGTGTAAGAAATGCATGTAATGAGTAGTAAGGTTATGATATCAGCCCGTCAATGTCCACTGCTGGACTTAGGCTTTCTCCAATCAACATCACAACACCCGGTCCTCCGCCCTGCTACACACACACGAGTGAGGTAATAATTTAAATTTTCAATTTAATTCAATACACTTTATTCCACATTTAAAAATTACAGACAAAAAAAAAACAGTTACAGTAATGTACATCTAGGCGGTCTTATCGCTAAGAGCGATTTCTTCCAGACAACCTTTATTATGTTTTTTTTTCCAAAGTTTTAAAAAGTCGCTAGTACGTACTTTTTCTGAATCAACTAAGAAGCTTCTAATTAGCCATTCCCCTCGTTTGCATCCCTAATGGCGTAACATAGTTGCTGTGAATGCCGTTGACGTGCCTTATTTTTTAAATAGCTTCAATGCAAGAAAATAAGCATTTTTATATTTCTAATATTTTTTAGGGTTCCGTACCTTAAAAGGAAAAAGGAACCCTTATATGATCACTTCGTTGTCCGTCTGTCTTTCAAGACCCTTTTTCTCAGGAACGCGTGGAGGTATCAAGTTGAATATATACTTATCAAATTCTCAGGTCTGCAATCCCCTTGGAGCTGTTGAAAATTCAAACTTCTAAGTCAACGCAGCAAAAGATAAAAGTTTTTGACTCATTTTTTAGTATTTCGGTAATCAAAGCTATGGGGTACGTCCCGTTGACGTATAATCATAAAATTTTGGTAAGAAGCATATTTTAAAGCACAAGTCAAGGTAAAAATCCGAAAACTAAATTTGTAGTTACATCACAAAAAAGTAATTTTTCTATTACCAACAAACTTAATTTTGCATATGAATAAATCTATATCACCATGTCATTTTGATATAACTACAAAAAAATTATTAATATCAATTGTATGTTCTAAAGCTATGGTAAATCGCATAAGTAACTTATTCAAAACAAATATATTCAATCGTAATTTCAACAAATTGTTAAATTCACAAAGATTAGGATCGTACTTTGAATAAAACAATTTGAGTTTAGGTTTAGATTAAAAATCCTACATTTTTTTCAAAATAGTTTTATGGAAACGACTGTAAGTTAGCTGAGGCTAAGGAAAAACTATTACAGGTATGTCTACCTCTTGTGCCTCATATTCATAACATAATACATTTACGGAGATGCATTTTCAAAGCCTTTGAAACCTTCGCTGACTACATTTTATAACACTAAACTGGTTTCTTTGTGAAAGGTATTGTATATTTTTTTTAGAATCGACAAACACGTTTGCAGATAAGTTATTGTAAGTAAAGTAGTTTATAATTAAACAGTAACACTTGTCTGATATCAAACCAAATATTTATAATCGATTCGAAACTACAATTACGTATGTAAGTACCAAATTATGCAAGATAATATTTTTAGTAGGTAGGTAGGATAACTGTAAAAGTTTGCTGTTTCTTCCCTTCGGCGACATACAGGTGGAAACAGAGTTGTTTTAGTTTTAGACAGAATTGACGTCAAAAAGAGAATACTGTATTCCAATTTTGAGTAAACGAATTTTGAATTCGCGGAAAATGACAAAACCACCTCCACTAGATAACGATAAATTAGATACTAAACTACCTGGACTTTATATGTCCATTCTTTTTTAGTTTTAACTATATAGTAGTATGATTAGTTGGACTAACGCACCTGTCACAAAGAACTTGACGAATATACCTAGTAGGTATTTGACGAAAAACTAATTTGACGAATGTCATGGCTAGCTACCACTTCAATAGCGGTTACGGTACGAAAAAAATATCTAATTAATTTCATATGTAGGTTCTTAATTCTGGGAAAAGCTTAGACCATCCAATACAGAGGGACTTTTAATATACATAAAGGGTCTTAGCTTTACTTACCTACCTACAATAGTGACAGACAACATGCGTGCGCTTCCTTGGCAAATTGTACAAGCCTTTGCTTTTGTTACTTACTACGGACATGAAGAGGACACCGACGGTTAAAAACAACCAAATTTATAACAAAGCAGGCCTCCCACAAGGTGGACCGACGATCTGGTGAAGGTAGCGGGACCTAGATGGATGAGGTCGCGCGGGACCGGTCGTCGTGGAGATCCTTAGGGAAGGCCTTTGTCCAGCAGTGGACGTCTTTCGGCTGTGCATGGCTGATATGATGATGATGAATAACAAATATCCTATTGCATTTTAAATATCTTTAATTCAGAAAAATCTGTCTTATAATATCTTTGAGGACGTTATGGACGGACACTCGTTACGTATAGTCCTATTCTCCAAGTCATTCACCCTGGCTGACAGCTCCACAACCTGATTCTCTATAGCCTTGACATCGCTTCTAAACCCGGTGACAGTAGCATCTAATTCCGCCAGAAACTGCAACTTATTAACAAGCTCATCATATTTCTGAGCGATATAGTGTCTAGCGTTTTGAGAATTGTCCAGCTCTTTGTCTATTTTGGCTTTAATTTCGTACTTGAGTTCGTCCAACTTTGAACCTAAATTGGGGCCAAAGAAATGGGAAGTCTTGATGGCTAGTTCTTCTTCGGTATTCAATTTTTGGAGCACACATTGGACTGTTTCACAGGACATCTTCTCTAAAGCCATCGTTAGTTTTGCTTGAAGCAGACACGAAATAATTTTAAATTTTGGTATTGATCTCGCATTGTTCGCTAAAATTTTGCTAGCGACATAGAATTGACAATAAAATGATTGTAAAATATAATCTTTTTTGTTATTAAATCAAAATGCTACATTTCTATACAGCCATTACTTTTCTTACAGCTAGAGTCTGTTGGTTAAGAAGTATTTGTTGTAATCTTTAAAAAAATAGTAAAAAAATTAAAGTAGGTACTATAATGTTAATTCATTCAGTTTTATGTTCTCTCGTTAATCAATCTAACGAACGGATCTGTAGGAAATTTTGTACATACCATAGGTTTTACCATTTCACCATGTCAAAAAAAATCACGCGACAATTACTAATAAATAATGGTACCTATTTAAATACAAAGGGACGTCCTCCTATGTCCAGCAGTGGATTAGTGCAGGCTGATGATGGGACGTCCGCTGGTACTACTATATAAGACACAACTTAGATAAAAGCGACAATTTCGATATTTGTGAGTTTTGTGACGGCTGAACGGATTTTTATTTGAACTTGGTACCTACAGTGATGTTTTTCAAACTTATAGCATACTTTTCAACACGGGCGAATTCACAAGGCGTCCGCTGGTATTTATAGGTTATAATAACCGGCCAATTTAAATAGTTACTCCATGATTTGTCTTTATAACTAGATCCTATGCACATATCATTTTGTCAACAGATGACTCAATCCCGCCACGTACCTAGATGATACCATTTGTGAAGTTATAACTTCTAAACTAACAGCGGAGTGATATTAACGCTCCACTACGCGAGTTAACGAGTTATTGGAGTGCACTAATTAGTTGACGTGTTCGACTGTTATTATAACGTTATAACGATACCGATAACGTTATTAATAGAAGAGCTAGACTAGATTAGATTGCAGTAAGCTTTTAAACCTATTTTAAAGCTTAAAGGCCTCTTACACCGCTTGCTGATAAAGTCCCAGATACCCTATCTGCAGGTTATCTGACAGATAGCCTGTTTTTTTGGTTTCACAGGTATCTTATTGCCTATATCTTATATATTTTATATAGTCTATCACACAGATTTATCTGATAGATTAGTTTATCACTAAGATTACTATCTGTAACAATATCAGGATGTGGTGAAAGAAGCCCTTAATCTTTACTGGTAGGTGGTAACAAAATTTACCTGTTTTTATGTAGTAAGTTTGCATGGAGTCGCGCACCAACGGTTCCATACGTTGAAAGGGAGACGTATAAAAAGTTGTAAAATTCTTCGAACGACTCAAAAACAGATCGAGTAGATAGCCTCTAGATTTTTTTAGTTTCTATAGTTAGATTTTGGGACCGCATAACTAGTATGTGATTCATGAACGAAAAACTGTTGTGACAAAAGTAGGTTAGTATGATGCGTGAGGCGACTCAACTTTAAATCCAGATGAAAGATCGATGAATTATCGAAGATTTTTCGAAACTTATATAAGAGACAGGCTTTTCTTTGAAATAAAGCTTTTCGAGGAACCTGCCTACGCTGAAGAAAACATATCTACAGCTGATACGTGATGAACAAGGGACGCTCGCTACCCTCGATAGCATAGCTGTTCATGGAAGCAAATCCTTATTGTTCTTTCAAACATATTGAATGAACAACAAAATAAATTCCACACAAATTCGTATCTTGGTCGTGTGAAATCCTTTAAATACCTAAAAATAGTGTTGTGAAATGAATTATTACATCGATATCGATATATTGGCAGGATTGACCGTCGCGACGCAGATGGGAACCGACTCGATCCAGATTTATTAGACCGGGCCGTGCGGCTACTCAAACTGCAGACCCTAGATCGCCTTTACTCCTACCACACACGACCAAGGTACGATAGTCGATGTTTAGACCGTTGTCGATGGAACGCACGTCCCTAGCTTGCATGTACAGCTGTAGAATTTAAGGTGTCCCAGATAGGGCAATTTTTATGTGTGTAAAAGTATTCATTTGAAACCGTAAGGTACTTTTAAGGGCTCAATTATGACTTCGGTTTTAGGTTAAAACACTGGAAGCTTAATAACTCTTTTTCGTTAACAATTTTATCCTAACTAGCCGTTGCTTGCGGCTTCACCCGCGAGGAATATGTTTATCGCGGTAAAAAGTAGCCTAGTTCTGCCCCAAGGTTTAATGTATCGCCACACCAAATTTTATCAAAATCCGTTCAGCCGTTTATGCGTGAAAAGGTAACAAACAGGCATACAATGTTACTTTCCCTACTTTACATTACATTTATAATATTAGTATGGAATAAGTAATTAATTTCAATGTTATATAATTAATTTAAAAGACTAGTATAATAGTACCTACGTGCTGAGTTCGTAGTAATATTTGAATCGTTTAAATTAATTGAGACATGGGTAATTTAACAAATGACTTAGCACCCACATTTTAACATCATACATTTTTAATTTAGTTTTGGGTTTAATATGGTTTAATCGATATATCGATTAAGTTATGTCAGCTTAACCCTTAACAACACTAGCGCCTACCTTTGTCACGAAATTTTATAATGTTTTGGATTATCGGTTCAACAACCATTTTATTCATTAAAACATTACCTAGGTCTTGTTAATAATTTATGATGAAAATCTCTGTCTTTTGCTATAAATAGTGATTATTTTAATAAATATTTTGAATATCAGATTTCAGAATATTTTTGCCGTTTCGTTTAACTAAACTAGAGCATCAGTGGCGTCGGAGATAAAACGCGGCCTATCATATCGAAAAGTCCAGAGTTCGATCCCCGGCTGGGCCATGTACCAATGGGTTTTTTCTCGAAACCTAAGTACATTTACTGACTGCTCTCAAACGGTGAAGGAAAACATCGTGAGGAAACCTGCATACGCCGAAGAAGAATTTCTTAGGCGGATGTGAAATCTACCAACTCGCACTGGGCTAGCGTGGTGGACTATAGCCCTAACGCCCTCGTTGAGAGAGTAGGCCTGAGCCCCAGCAGTGGGGACATGTTAATAGGCTGTTGATGATGATTGATGATGTTTAACTAAAAAATATATACAAGTAAAATTATTTACACTTTACTAATATTTTTAAAATTACAAACATCCCCATAGTTGTTTTGGACAGTATCTATACTAATATATCTTTACTTAAAATTAAGAGGTATAAACTGGTGGATAATTTGCACGCTTATCTTATAATTATAATGTTGCGAAGAACCAAATGATAGCGGGGTGTAAAATACACCTAGCGCCATCTATTGACAAACTTTAAAACTAAGAAACTGGCATGATTAGAATGGGTTAAAAAAATTAAATAACACATAAATAGTATACTTTATAACGCGGACGAAGTCGCGGGGCATCGGCTAGTATTTTATAAAGATGCTTAATCATAGTAGATTGTTTTGACGCTTTTGTCACTCGAAACAAATTTTGTCCAGCTACCAAGAATCCTCATTAACATTCAGTATGACGAAGGTTTATGTTCATTTTAACTGCCCTCCTTATTAGTCTCGTTAATCAACTTAAAAGGTGCCAAAGATGCCGTCGAATTAACTAATTCTGTTGAACTTGTACCTGTGTAATTAACTAGGTACCTACAATTTAGTGAATTTTGACCTTTTTAAAATTGAAACGTTGTTTGCTCTCATGATTGGACTAAATTATAACGCTAAGGTACACTGTGATTTTAATATTTTGGACTATTTTATGATGCACAATTTTAAAAATCTCTAAATATATATTTTTTTGTTCACAGGTTTGGTAAGCGCTCCGAAGCTTACACAAACTGGGCTAAGGATCTCGAAGTAAGTGTTTTTATTTTTTAAAACTAACATTTAAGTTTGAATCGATGGGATATGTGTTTATTTTACACACAGTCTTTTAGGACGCCGTCAAAACTGATACGCAGCGAATCGAAGCTTTTATGTCCGTCCGTCCGTTGGATATCTCAAGAACTATTGGACCAACTGAGCTGGGAACCTACATTGTTTGGTACTGATGGGAAAATTATTTAATTTTCCTGAAAGCGAAAAGAAAACACTTCTGGTCAAGTTTTCGTCACAGTAACAAAAGTCCTCTCTGATCCATTAAATCCTCATATGTACCTGTATTTCTAGGTAGCCCTAAACATACACGCAAAAACTGTAAATGTTGGTCAAATATAGCATATAATTAGTATTTTCTGTGGTATAGTTAGGGGAAGGAACATGGAGTCTAAAAATAACCGTAAATACTTTGACGAACATGGAGTCTAAGAATAACCGTAAATACTTGGCTACCCACCTGATTGTTTACCAACTCTTTGAAAAAGAAAACAACTCTTGCGTTGCACCGGAACTGAAACATCCCATAATTGTATTTTCCTGGAAAAGTATTCTTACGTAAAACCCTCCCAGTAAAAGGTCTTTACTTATTGTTATCGTTCGATTATCCTGTAGAGTTGAATCCGGAGTTAACAGTGTTAGGACAGCGTGTCTCTATCTTCAGTGCCACCTCTGTAACTTATAGATATTTACACACACATGCTGCAAAACCGATTTTTCTGGTTTTGCTATGGCTAAAAGTCTATTCTACTGACAAAAGTCAAATCAAATCAAATATACTTTATTGAGCACCAAATTATATCAAAAGTTTACATTACGATATATTACTAAACTGTGTACAATCAAAAGGCGGCCTTATCGCTTTCAGTGATTTCTTCCAGGCAACCTTAGGGTGATGTTGAAATCTTCAAGGAGTGTAGGTGTTGGGTGCAGACATTTATATGTAAAGTCATGCGCTGTATCGAAATCTGTCAATGAAATGAAAAGAAATGAAATAATGTTTATTTTGTTAAACTTACTAGCTATAAACAGAGTTGTTGAGACCTCCTTGTTAGTATAAAAATACTTGTGGCAGGAGGTCTCAGGAGATCAATACGAAAGTTTTAAGGTCAGTTCGATTTGTTCTTGTGTTTCATAGTGACGTAGCGACAACGTACAACAGTGCATGTGTGCGTAATACAATGTTTAGCATCGAAAGGAAACACTAATTTTGTACATGCCCCTGTTTGGTTTACGCCAAGCCTACTAAAATGGGTATATAGTACGGCAGAGAGGCTTTAGTTTATTTTTAAAGGATACTTTTAGTACCAGTGTAACCAGATTCTGTTTCCCTGTAATTTGATTAGTTAACTAAAACTAGTTTAGTAAAAGGCCGGGGCCAAGTATGTGGTTACTTTGATCCTCTATTTGATGAATGAAAACAATATTGAAAGTGGGAAAGTTCAGATAGAATTTTCAACGACAAGTCTTAATTCATTTCAGAGTATTTATACGACCAATTTTATTTTTCCGCGTTCGAATTTTTATTCTCACGGTAAAATTAACTAGGTCTAGTTTAAAAATTATCGGCATACCGATATCGACTTTCAAAAAGCATAATTACCATCTTAGTGTTTCGTCAGAAGAACTAAGTGCCTATACCGTTTTAGTGAATAATTTTCATAACTGACAATATCTATATTGCTTTTATCAAACTGCACAACCTACCTTCTGATTTTAATTAAAGCCTCTGCCAAAAGGTTGTCTAGAAGAAATCGCTCTTAGCGAAAGAAAGGAAAAAAAAGTAAAAGAAAATAGAAAAAAAAGGAAGAAAAGAAAAGACCACCTAGATGTTAGATGTACATTATTGTATCTGTTTTTTCTTTTGTCTGTAATTTTTAAATGTCCAATAAAGTATATTGAATTGAATTGAAAACGGCTTGCCTGAACATCAACAGCCTATTAATGTCCCCACTGCTGGGGCTCAGGCCTACCCTATCCACGAGAGCGTTCGGGCTATAGTCCACCACGGTAGCCCAGTGCGGGTTGGTGTGGTGGACTTCACATACGCCTAAGAATTTCTTCTTCGGCGTATGCAGGTTTCCTCACGATGTTTTCTTTTACCGTTTGAGAGCAGTCAGTAAATGTAATTAAGTTTCGAGAAAAGACCTATTGGTACATGACCCAGCTGGGGATCGAACTTCGGACCTTTCGATATGATAGGCCGCGTCTTATCCCCTACGCCATTGACACTGCCTGATCAGTGAGGTGTGTATACAACACTCTGGACCTCCTCCATCCGTACTCCAGACAGGCATCTGAAGAGATCTCACCCAAATCGTTCTCTGACAGAGATCCAAGGGCTCAAAGTGACCTCGAATGTATAGAAAAGACCCCTGGCCTTTTTTTTTTTTTGTAGTACCTTTTATAACCGCCATAGACCAAGGCCGTTTGTTGTAATTTTTCAAAGATGAAGGGTGATTATTTTATAGATGTCCCACGAGGCCTTCGATTCTCCTTAATTATAATTGCAAAGTAATGGAAAGTGATCCTTAAAATCCCTGTGGTATTAATGTTTTAATTAGTTGAAAATTGTGAGTAAAAGGTGAATGTTTTTGTTTGGAACAAACTCGTTTGACAAAAAGATCTACGGCCGTGGTGGACTTGAAAATTTGTATTTATATTCTGGTAATGGTTCAGTGCACGATTTTTCCCGTTTCAATTTTGACAAATTGTACAGTTCTACGTACAATGGCCGCCGGCTGAGAAAACTGCGTTTTTGAATAAAAATACATCCACCAATAATAATTTTCTTATTATTCTACATTTGATTTTAATAAAACTTTGAATAAAAATAATAAATATTTAATAAAAATTGAAGACTCCTATAAACCCCTTTATATTGGAAACTGCACGTCACAGAAGAAGGTTGTTAAAAAACCTCTAACACTCCTAAAGCCAATATGATGGCAACTTGGATATAATATAAACGATAAATATTATGCCAATATCTCTTCTCCAGGCATCTCCTATACATCTCGGGATTTACCACTCAGTTTATTACCTTGTCAAATAATACCCCTACTATAGAATTTTCATTTAATATCACTCGATCCACTGCCTTGGGTTAAAAATCGCTGCATCACTGTTTACTTAAAATGAATCACATTTTCCTTGGTCTGGTAATATTAAAGAACAATAAAATTAATAGAATTTGGTGTCTAAAATAATTATTCATTCAAGTTTTGTAATTATTTCCGCCGAAAAAATGTATTGTGCATTAAATGGGATTCAATGTCGTGTTTTTATTATTTATTTTGTCAATCTTTGGCCACCAGTGGCCACCAATCCTTTGCCCGTAGCTTTTCTCGAAATCTGTTACAACTCTTAAATTTGTAACATGTATAACAGTAGGTATGTAAAGCCCAGAAATCCTGGGAGAAATATGGATTAAAGATATTCTGTTATGAGATTATTAAAGAAAATTCTAAAAATACAGTTTGCTAACTTTTAAAAACTAAAAAGGTAAATAATGAAGAGAGACATGTAGTTAGGAAAAATACAAAAAAAACCGCATTCGTTTTCTTTGAAACATGGCCTTATTTTATGATGATATAAATCTTTATCAACATCAAATTATTCAGAAACATCAAACAGAAGCACTATGAGTCTTAAGAGAATGATGGCAGAAATCCAATTTACAAATTTTGGTAGACATAACCACTGAAGCAAAAAATTGTGGTCTTATCAATAGGGTTTCGTTTTACGGCTATGTAAAAATATAACATAATTTATGTCAAAATCATTGGTCGTGGGACTCTATTGTGGATCCAAGCGGATGAATTAGGACAGTTGACGAATAGTGCGCGCCTAGCGCCTAAACTAGTAAAGAGATTTGAATGAAATTTTATATTACGAAACCTTAATTCTCAAATTATCCATTAATAAATAAAGATTATAGAAAAAATCGAAATTTCTGCCAGACCCAGCGGTAAAGTTTTATAAAATATATCATCACATTATTATGGATTCCATGTCTGAAATAAATAATTAAATTAAAATTAACGGAAAGGTTAAATTACCAATTATTTTCGGAAAGCAGAAACAAACATTCTAAAATAGAGATAGCAGTAATTTCGTTACACTGTAATAATTGTAACAAGCGTGTAGCTTCAAAGCTTTTCGTTGCTTTCACATGCAGACTCCTTTCAGGTAGAAGTTAAGACAGGTGTTAGGGATTTGTAACATGTTTAAAACGTAACAGAAACTACGCTTGTAGTCAATGGATTTCTAAAATAACGTTTACATTAACGTACGAGTAACGTGTTGTATTAATTTGCAGTTGTAATTTTGTTGCGATTGCCATGCTAATTCATATCTAGAAACTCTTTGATGTTTTACCAAAAATACAAAGATAACGGAATCAAATCAACGTGTTAAAATAATATGTCCCGACTGTTGGAGAACAGGGCTATATACTCATCAGCGAGGACGTATGGGCTATAGTCCACCACGCTAGCCCTGTGCGGGTTGATGGACTTCACATGCGACTAAGAATTCATTCCTTTGATTACGATGTTTTCCTTTATCGTTTGAGAGCAGTCAGTAAATTTATTTAGGTTTCGAGAAAAACCCATTAGTATGAAGATACATAGGTACATGGCAAGACCGGGGATCGAATTTAGACCCCTCGACGAGACAGGCCTCGTCTTCCCCCTCCGCCACCGACGATCTCTTTGTTAGGTTACTATCATCAACAGCCTATTAATCTCCCCACTGCTGGGGCTCAGGCCTACCCTCTCAACGAGGGCGTGCGGGCTATAGTCCACCACGCTAGCCCAGTGCGGGTTGGTGGACTTCACATGTGCCTAAGAATTTCTTCTTCGGCGTATGCAGGTTTCCTCACGATGTTTTCCTTCACCGTTTGAGAGCAGTCAGTAAATGCACTTAAGTTTCGAGAAAAAACCCATTGGTACATGGCCCAGCCGGGGATCGAACCTCGGACCTTTCGATATGATAGGTCGCGTCTTATCCCCGAGGCCACTGACGCTCTTATTATTAGGTTACTATACATAGCTATTATACATTAATCATTGTTATTGTTATATTTTGTTACAGAAGCCGGACTTACCAGCTTGGCTGGCGTATGCTAAAAGGAGATGAGGGAAGCAATAGCCTCCGACCCCTAACAGTCACAGTTCGTGATCACAGCTACCTTTTTAACAATTCATTGTACCGGACTCATATATATTCGTTGTTACATGTCATAGTTAAATACCTAACTTGTTTTTGTCGGTTCTAAGATCTTCATAGTCAATTGGATGTTAGGATACTTACGTAGCTATTTTATTAATATTTATATAAACTTCGCTGGCGTACCTAAATGATAACCTACTACTTTTGAAAGGTGAAAGTACGTAGGTAAAGTAAGTAGAAGTTAAGTCTCCTGAACGACTAACTAAATTACAAAATCTCCCTTTCGATTATACATTTACAAAACTTTGATCACAATTGCTTTTTCTCCTGGGAAGTCTGCTAAAAGCTGGCAGATAATGCTTGCCACGGACATATGCAGTTCGAAAAGAAAAACCTGACGCCAGTAGGTTTTAAAATTTCCATTTCGAATCTTGTATGTAAAGTTCACTTGAAAACTAGCTTAATTTAATTTTAGACAAAATATTCGCTACTTTGACGGAAATCATAATTAATGTAATGCTCGACCAACCACCGTCACAATTTTCGGTCGTCCAAATATGCATCTTTCACGTAGTTTGCGTTAAAAAGTATCATGTACTATGTCGTTCTGAGATGTAAGCTATCCTTTTAACAAGTTTCGTCAATATCCGTTCAGCAGTTATAGCGTGGTTGAGCATCAAACATCCGAACTCACAAACGTCTAAACTTTCGCATTTATTTACGTAGTGGAATAGATAATATCATGTCAATTTTACATCAGTGGTCGATTGTTATAATGGCAATCACCTTATTTTTCTGTTGGTGGGTATTGCTTCCACCTTTTAAATTAAAAAGTTTTCATGTCATTTGGTACTAAGTACTTTATTGTACTTCAACACGCCGATCGTCCTAGATTTTTGTGACTGTAGAATCTCGGGCGATAGAGTTTGATTTCTACTTATATTTCTCTTTGTTTCTTAGCTCACTTACTCGAATATTCCAGCAGATTCGAGTAAGCGAAAGTCTTATAGAAATTTGAAATAGAAAATGATAAAAAATACATTTGAGTTTCACATAACTTTCTTTGAAACATTTTTAGTCACTTTTACTTAAATGTCGGTGATCTTTAAAACTTTTTCTTATAATAAAATTTAATAAAACTTCCTATATAGGAACTTCTTATAATAAAGTCTGATAGACCATCCTGTATCTAAGTGTTAATATAAGTACATAGCATTTGAAATAAACAAATTGTAACTCTATGGAACAATATCAATGTAATGTTATGAATGAATACAAGCAATTGAGAAAACGTAATGTAAAACTTTTGGTTTTATTATTTATTATTTATTTTATTTTATCTTACGTATTATCCCTTAGAGTGTTAAAACGGGTTTTGCGACCCAAAAAACAAGAGCAAATACTAGACTTATGTGAAGTCTAGATAGAGTTCGTTTTTCAAAAACCAAAATCTGACAGCCACATTCTCATGGTAAAGCAAATTCCTAAACTGAACCTATGATAAATTAAGCAAGGTTTGTTAAAACAAACTGTATGTATGTATGTTACTTTATGAAGTAATCGCAGTCGGTTATCTACAAGCACAGCAAAAGCCTCGATGAAACTAATTACGTACAAGTAAAAAAAGTACTCGATCGAAGCCAGTTACGTACAAGTACTACAAAAGCCTCGATCGAAGCCAGTTTCGAAACTCCGGCTTCGGAGACGGCCGAAGGGGTTAAAACAGTTCTAAAACTTGCTGGCGTACTCTTATGAGAGATACTTAGATGTCAAATATGACGAGAAATAAAGCCTGTGAAATAAAGCTATAAATAGTATATTTCGTACCGAGTACAAAATGACGCTTTTTCTTGCCTGAGGGAGGAAAGTAGTCGGCTCACGTCGAAATCTTATTCCGAGGGTAATAAATGCCATTTTGTACTCGGTACGAAATTAATAGTGCAATTACTGGCACACGACGCTTACAGTCAAACTTCCATCTTTGGCTTTTACTGTAACTTTTAAAAAATTAAACATTATTTTTAAATTTTGCCCATCTCCCATCGTTTCGATGTGTTACCATTTACTTTAGTTATTTTCTGCTTATGGATAAAGTTACAGTTAAAGACCAAAGATGGAGGGTTTGACGGACGTGTCCAACAACACCCTTTAGGTTATAGAGTGAAGTGAATGATAAAGACTGGCTAGAAAGGGCTCGGCTTTGGGAGGCCGTATAACTATTAATAATTTATTTATTTCAAGTGACAGAGACTCACCAAGCTTTTTAAAAATTATATAGCATAAAATCCTAAATAAAATCCGTAGACATCCGGTAGGTAATCATACAGTTCCTATTTATAAATTCTTGTTTTGTATGGAAAATGTTCAACGCGAGACTTCATCTATTTACTCTGAATAAATATTGTAAAAATACTAAACCTTTGCAGATCCCGCTCTATTTGTCCCGGGCATAAAGAACCGTTCGTTCCTCGGATGAACTAAGAGTGTCAACAATTCATTTCCCTACGATACAAACTCTCAAATTGTACAAACGATTACACGTTTGGTCGAGCGACAAACTTGTGTGATGTTACAATCGTGATTGTTAAGAGACAGAACGTCATAGTGCTATGTCGTAGTGCCCTGTGGCGAGCATAGGGGAAAGCCTATGTCCAGCAATGGACGTCTGCAATCCTCCGATAACTTTGTTAAGAGACCCATCTAACGGTGAAGTATTCAATCAGGGCGTCCTACTCGGTGATATAAGGCGGCCAAACGTGGACACTGTCAAGTCGCTTAAGGGTTGGACCACATCTATCAGCACGGAATCGCACTTTTTCATATCCCTATCATTTTCTGTCGTTCAGGAACGTCTTTTGCTAGAGCGAGAACATAGCGGGAGTGCTATAGCGCGCGGCAGCACCGGCGATGCGCCCGCGCACGACCAAAAGTCGATCGCCGGCGGGGGGCGATGGAGTGCTGACGCATGCTAGAACGCGCGCTAGCACACCCACTATGTTTCTCGCTCTAGTAAATGACGTTCTGTCAGCGCGGAAACGCGACACCATGCGATAGCGTGCTATAGAATGCTATAACATGCCGCAGCGCTGACAACAAAAGTACCATGCGATTCCGTGCTGACAAGTATGGTCCAACCCTAACTCGAATATAGAAAGACCCTTGCTCTGAGTTTCTCTGGGGATAGGATCCGAAACGAGGTGATCCGCCAGAGGACCAGTCTTCGACATAGCTCAAAAAGTTAGTTCGAGGAAGCGATAACCGCTGGGTTAAGATGGGCTAAACGAGTTCTCGAGTGGAGACCACGTCTGGCCAAGCGTAGTGTGGGACGCCCCCCGCCTGGATGGAGCGATGATCTGTGCAAGGCGATTTGGCCGTGACTGGAGGCGCAGAACCGAATGTCGTGTTCATTGGCGTGCCTTGGGAGAGGCTGATGATTCTGATGAACCAGTATTGGATCCGCGTAGTATGCTACGTACTCGTATACTACGACTTAAGCGCCATTTTCACCACACATCTTGGGCGTACGCCCGCCAAGGTCATGTTAGAAGGTCATGTTAGACGTTAGAATTTACACCATCTAGCGCGGCACCTAGCAAGGCATCCAGCAAGGCATAGACAAGCTTTAAAAAGTAGGTTTTGGCTTTTAAGCCATATTACTTGATATTTTAATTAAGATACGGCTTAAAAGTCTAGTCCAACCAAACCAAAACCTACTTTTTAAAAACGTTAGAACTTGTTAGGTCCAGCACTCATCCTGCACGTCGTGCAAGCAAAATAATAATAATTATTGCTGTATAGCAAGCATTTTCACGACAGTTTTGCATGACCTTCTAACATGACAAGATGTGTGGTAAAAATGGCGCCTTACCCTCTACCTAACAAGAAGGCCAACAGCGCCATCTGTCCGACTCATATAGAACTAATTAGTAACCCGCGTAGCTCCACGCGTAGCTAGAGCTACGAAGCGTAGCACTTTTGGGTAGTTGGGTATTTGCAGGAGGGGTAAAATTCAATAATTATAATTAGATAGATATTTTAATATTTTCATAATACATGCTCGAAAATTAACTTCTTACTTTTTGAAAACGAAGCAGGATTGATAAACGTCATTACTGTCATATACCATCAGCACAAAAACAACTTTGTTCTACTTGGGACTTAGGCGACTTTGATATGCACGACTAAGATGCCTGGTAGGTATTAATGTTACTTCCGCCTCGCATCTTTACAAACAATGAGTTTTAAAAGGATGTATTGCGAAAGTGTGTTGCGTTGCTTCTTCTCAGCGCGGTAGGACGGACGGAGCACTTAAGAAGCGGTGGTAGATAAAAAATGACGTGAAAATATAACGTGGAATAAAATATTAACCGATAACCGCTGGGGTGGACGAGTTCTCGAGTGGAGACCACGACTTGGCAAGCGTAGTGTGGGACGGCCCCCGGCTAGATGGAGCGACGACCTGCGTAAGGCGGCCGGCAGTGACTGGATGCGGAGAGTCGAGGATCGGACTCAGTGGCGCGCCTTGGGGGAAGCCTATGTCCAGCAGTGGACTAGTGTGGGCTGATGATGATGATGAAAATATTTAGACTTTGTGTAAAAAAAAGGCAGTCATGTATATTTAGGTGTATCATTTAATTTTGTATCCTTCCTATTAATTAATGTGTGTTCAGTACATCGAGGTATCATAAGTGACTAGCTTATATGTTAAGCACAAACATTAATTCACTTAAAACTATACTTTTACCGTTGAAAATGAGACTTTACACTTCGAAATTGACGAGAATCCTCCGCACAAGCACCTAGTTTCATACAACCGTACATTTATATTATTATTTATGTTAAAATATAATACAAGGAATATTCTGAAAACTAAGGTAAAAGCTACAAGTTCTAGGAGAAGGAACAAATAATTATCTCTCTAGTAATTTACGTTCTAAATATACCTATCTATGTAATAGTTTTACAATAAATTCATACACATTTGCTAGCAATCCATTTTTAGCTCCTGCGAAGACATCACGAACCATATTAAAAACTATAAAATTGTAAAGCAATAACGTGACATTTACATATAATTAGATGTTATTTAAGCATAACTTTTGTTGTACTTACAGTGTCGAATTGGACACGTCTGTAATGATGCTGTAATTGTTTCCGTAATATAAATATAAAAAATAATAAAACTTGAAAATCAGAAGCTTTCACATTTCAGTAAGGCAAGGTTTTAAATAAAACAATTTTGTATTTGTATTTTGTTTGAAATATTTAGATTGTAACTACCTACCTACCCAATTTCAAAGAGTGGACAGTTGGAGAAATAGCTAATTATTCTTGCTATGTTGACACTTTACCACATTAGTAAGTTTTACGTATCGTCGGTCAAAAGTGTAAAGAAACCTCGTACCTATCTCCGTATACTGGTTGTCCTTATAAGAATGTGTTCCACATGACAGATCAACCAGTACCTTTAAAGGTTTAAAAGGTTAACACTTCTTACCAAGAAGTTTCAAACCTCTTTAGTCGCGCGCGCGCTCCCTGTGGAGATCGCATCTTGCATATTAAGTATGGGAAACGAAGAAAAAATCGGTGTCAATTTCAGGGGGGGGGTGCGGATAAAGGAAGCGGATTAGCGGGAGGAGATTGCTAATATAAATTTATATGGAGTTAGGAAATGAGAATGTGTGAGTGAGTGTCAATTTTGATATACATTTGACACGATTTTGGCACCCCCTAAAATGCTTTTGTTACTCATTTTAACTTTTTGATTCAAGCTTCTGACCGTCGTCGATGTATTTTCATTAATATTTTTTAGGTGTACATTATACTTCGTAATTTTTTATGCAAGTCAAAATTAAAAATAATATTCGATATACTGAACTAATTTCTATCACAAACATAGATTATACTAGCGTATTACGCTTTACTGATAATTTTATACCATTAGAACCATTTCGTCAGTGTTGCTTGTGGTTTGCTTTCCTTATGATTTAGGAGACTGGCATAGACAAGAATGGGCCAAAGAAAGAAAAAAATAAAAAAATATAGTACTTTAACTCATTCTAATAACACGCTATTGATTTACAATCTGGCATACAACAACATGAAACTAAAACATCTAGACAGACCTAGAAACTACGATTAAAGTACATAATACATTAGATACAGAAGATAGATTAGACGGATGGAAATTCTGGGGGCATTAGCATTACATCACTAAACTAGGTAATTTTTGCTTTAAAGAAGACAAGCAAAGAATGGGTAGACTGACTTGAATAATTTAGAATTCGCTCGTGGCTCAATTTTAGAATCCAAAGCGTAGCGAGGGTTTCAATATAAATACTCGCACAATAATAATCAACTTTGCAGCCTTGCATAACAAATAACTATTACCTCTTTAAAATAAATATTCACTTCCATTATGTTTTAAGTTTTATACTATTTACTGCATCTTGTCATAAACGGTCTAGGTAAAATAGACGTTGACTAACGTTTTCGACAATATAAATAAATCAAGTTGATTTCAATTTTAGATTTTAATTAAAGTTTAAATCACACCTCTCCTCTGCTTGTCTTCCTAGTAAAACTAAACTAGACTCCACTAATAACAATAAGCTAAAGGTAAATTTAACTACGAAAACGTAGGTGTAGAAAAGGTTCTATTTAATCTCGACTTTGTTGGCAACTTTCTGATTTTATTTACAAGGTTTTAATATTTTTTAGCACAAATGGCAGGACGTAAGTTACCCGCTTAAAAAATAAGCTACCAATTTAATCTTGAAAACACATACCTATTATGTTTAGAGTAGACAGCAATAATAAACATATTATCATTATGGCACAGTAGTTGAGGCTTTTAAGGAGTGAGGTTATCCCTTTTAATGAAAAAAGTAATATATCATTATTACCTATCAAGTGTTTAATAACACCTTAAAATCACTTCTTTTAAATTTTCAAGCCTACAGATACGCTACAATCATCAGCATTACTAGCTTTTCTAAGTTCATTTCAGCGATTTAATAACCCAAAACAAAGGGTTTTTAAGATGGTTTATCAATACACTAATTATATTTAGGATTCTAATCTAAGTTGTCTTTGGCGAGATTCTATTTCTAGTAACGACCACACTTACGACGTTTTGTCTTAAACATTTTTTTTTATTATCAATGTGATTTCACTTCGTGCAATAAAATTACTGTAAGATTTAAGACAAATCGACAAGTATTTAGTCTGAGATTCAAGAGGAACATAAATTGAAACTTACTTGGCTTTGAGCAAATTGGAAATACCAATTACATTCATTGTAGTCACAGCGCGCGTCTTAATTTAAAATTAAAATTATAGCTTACAGTATATTATTTACAACACACACACACATTCATTATCATTAGTGCAAATACATCGTCCTAACAATTAACAATAAAGAGTGCTTTTAGGAATTGCCTTGTGTCGTGAAACTCACAAGTTAATGCAAGAGGTGCCTGGGCAAAAAGATGAAAGTCAAGACTGGAAGTTAAGTCAGTGCTGTCTTTTCATTATCATTGTCTTCTTCTAGGTACTCATTCAATTTCATTTCAAAAACGTTTAGTTATTCTATTAGCTGTATTATCGCAGGCTGTATTAGTGATTTCAATCCTGCGTCCCCAGGCATCCTAATTCTTAACTGTCAGTTATAGTTTTCAGGATTTTAAGTATTAACAATTACTCAGTACGATACAATTACTCTGTCGGCGTGGAGTGTGATACAAAAATATTTATAATGAAGTCTTTGTGTCTTACACATTATATAACAATTGAAGTTTATAATGACCGATTATCATTTTGTGGTATATTTGATACGTTTTGTGCTAGCATTAGTTTGTTGTGCACTTGTAACTTATCGTCTATTTTTGTTGGATCAGTTTCTGAACCCTCTTTAAGTAGCTCCCAAAGACTGTTTTTGTCCAATATTTCGAAGCCACCTCTATTTTCCGGCGCTATGTCCGATTTAGGAGCACCGGCTAAGGTTTTAGATGTTTCTGAGATCGGCGTTGGTGGTATTTTGTGTATTTCCTTATTTATCGACTTCAACGTTTTAGGGACATATTTATCTGGTGCTACATTTTTCACTTTGGTTTTGTTGATCTTATCATCAGTTTCATTCTTTTCAGTTCTGATTTCAGTGTAATTATTGTGTATTATAGGCTTTTTGATTTGCGTTATCGCTTTAGGTTTTTTAGTTCTGTAGTGAATCGATTTGATGTTGCTCTTTGTTATAGCTGCAATTGTATGTGGCACTGTTGAAGTTTCTGGGTGTAACATAACATGAGATGACGTCGTAACTTTTGTTATATTCTTGGAAACAATTGTGTCAATAGCTTTAGATTTCGGTTCTTTTAGATTTTTGGTAAGATTTGTATCTTCTAGAACTTTAGTTGCGATTCGCGATATGTTTTCTGGTTTAGTTAGTGAATAGTTTGAAGCTATCAACTCCTTTACCTTTGTAAGATTAACTTTGTGCAATTCTGGTTTATATGTATTTGTAACAGCAGTATTATTCATGGTTTTAATTTTTTCGAAGAATTTGTCATGTTTATCACCATAGGTAGACTTGAGAGTTCCTTTCCTTCGCGGTAGAGATTTCTTTTTCCAATCTTCTTTTTTCAATACAGACTTTGATACAGGTGGTTTTTGAATGATTAGTTCCCCATTAGAATTCGGTACCAGAGGTACAATATTGTTATCTATTTTTTCGCCATTAGAGCTATTTTCGTAAGTTATTGTTGGGATTATTATTGGGTCGTCAGTTTGTACTACTTCATTGGAGGTAGACTTCATGAAATTTTTAATAGTTGTAGTGAAACCATCTACTGTTACAGGATTTAAGGTTGTCAGTTCATCATGTGTAGTGGGTTTAGGAGTTATGACTTCACTCTCAGTAGTTTTGGGTTCTTGTACGGTAGTTACCGCAATTTTAGTAACAGGAATGGTAGTTGTGGCTTCATCATGTTTCCTTGTAGTTGGTTCAATTATATTGGTTGTAGTTTCTTTATCGTGTTTAGATTCATTATAGTTCCTGAATTCATAATCTCGACTGCAAATACGTCCACATTCACAAATGTTATCAATATTAGCTGTAGTTTTGAGGCTCGCAAGTTCTGTTTTATCAAACCAGGTGATAAAGTCGTCATCAGTAATACTACGAAGTAGAGGGCTTCCAGGTCTAGCGTGGAAGAAGGTTTCCACCGCTAAGTCGGGTCGTGTAGAAGGATAGATCTTGGCAAAAGCTGGGCGGAGACTGGTGATAATGAATTTAGATCTTGCTTCATAAGTTACGCACACCGGGCAAGTTGAGCTGATCTGTAAAAATATGAACATGTATTAAAGAGAAGTTGAAACTCAAATAGGTTTTATGACAATGCAAGAATAACACGAAGATAACGTGGAAATAACATTAATAACAATTAATTTATTATCTATCTATTATGAGGTCACTTACATTGGCGAACACGAACCAAACAGATTCTCCACGAGACCCGTAATGCAAGTCTGCGAAGGTGGCTCCATCCAACACCACAGGATTGACGGAATGTAGCTCGTACCCAGAAAACAGTGACGATTCTAGTCGAAGAATACCGGAACGCTCTTTGCCCTTCCATCTGAAAGTGTCGTATACATAGATTCAGAGATTCAACTTTAATTGAAAAGTCTGATTATTGTAAAACATTGTAATGTCTTCATTCAAATAAGTTAATCAAATGTTGTGATTCATTTTGTATAAACAACAACTGAATAAATTTTGGCAGCTAGCTAGCCCTCTGTGAAACGTACTTGAAGCAATTCTTGATGATAAGTGTAGGCAGATTGCCCTGCAAGTCCTCGAGGCTGCTCCTCTCAGGTCTGATCTCCTCAATGATGGCGGCTTGGATGTTGAGCAGTGCGTTTTCTGGTTTTGGTGTGTACGTTGAATATGTAATCGTGCCCTGAACAGAAAATAAAAAATGTAAACCATGTTTTTACCCATTTTATTACTTTCAGTTAATATTCTGTTTCATGTCGAACACCCGTGTTGTACCCACTCCTCTGAAGGTTGGAGACTACGCTCGAAGTTGTAGACGATTATATATACCTGGGACAAACGGTCCAGTTAGGTAGGTCCAACTTCGAGAAAGAGGTCAATCGTCGAATCCAACTCGGCTGGGCAGCGTTCGGGAAGCTACGCAACATCTTCTCGTCCCAAATACCGCAGTGTCTCAAGACGAAAGTCTTCGACCAGTGTGTGTTGCCAGTGATGACATACAGTACCGAGACATGGTCGCTCACTATGGGCCTCATAAGAAGGCTCAAGGTCACGCAGAGGGCAATGGAGAGAGCTATGCTCGGAGTTTCCCTGCGAGATCGAATCAGAAATGAGGAGATCCGCAGGAGAACCAAGGTCACCGACATAGGTCAAAGAATTGCGAAGCTGAAGTGGCAGAGGGCTGGGCACATCGCCCGCAGAACTGACGGCCATTGGGGCAGAAAGATTCTCTAGTGGCGGCCACGTATCGGAAGACGCAGTGTAGGCAGGCCTCCCACAAGATGGACCGACGATCTGGTGAAGGTCGCGGGACCCGGCTGGATGAGGTTAGCGCAGGACCGGTCGTCGTGGAGATCCTTGGGGGAGGCCTATGTCCAGCAGTGGACGTCTACAGGCTGATATGATGATGATGAATATTCTTTTTTGTTTCTTCTCAGCAAGGAATAACAGCTCACAGTGAGCGAGATTGGAGTGTACAATGGCCCTGGGCAGTGTAGTGTGTGTTGCTAGCAAGAGAGTACAATTCCAGGTACACGAGCTTGCCATAGTCGTCTACTTGTAACTGCTTCGCCGCAAACTAATGGTTGGGCTTATTCATGGCGGACTGTGCCATTTTTCCGGTTTCCGGTTACAATTAAGTGCAGGCAAACGGGCAGACCGCGAGACAGGCCACCTGGTATGTGGTACTTTATAAAGGCCGCAAGTTGTTTGCCATGCTGATTACCAACCTGTTATTGCACTGACACACTAAAGCTATACAAAAATTCATCGAACCTGCACAGTAGCGCATCCGGCCCCAGTCGCGTACACGAATACTTTAGTCGGCAGTCCGGGTAGTTGCAATGGCCTGGGCGGGGTGCGGGCTCGCAGCTCCAGTGTGTCTGTCAGTTCCATGCCTGCTGTCGCTAGAGAAACTGTCAGCGCTCGGTGTCTGGAAGGATAGGTAAATGTTTATTTTTCAATTCTAACTGCGCTTTTAAAGAATGAAATGAAAATATAAAACGATGAGACTGAGAGAAGCAAAAGTTGTGTGTCAGGATCGCGACACTTGGCGCATTTCTGGCTACATAACAATAATCGCTCCAGGGCGTGAATATACGTACGTATGTATAAAAATAAAAAATATAAAAAGATTGCATGGTGTATGAATATCAGTCAAAGATTGATCAAAATATATCAAATGCAAAACAATAATATGAGGCATTTGATAAAGAATTCATAATAATTATTTTACTAATTGGGACCATTTTCATGATAAGCAGGTGATTTTCAAATCATGTTACCTATCATGGGCCAGTGCGGCATATTGCGCTGCAGCTTTAGTAGCACTGTAAGCCAAGCTCGGATGTCTCTGCAGAGTAGACGCTCTGTAGTAGAGGAATCTAGCAGCCGCTTCACCTTCTGCTAAAGCGCCTCTGGCGCAAGCTGCTAGGAGGACGCGGACACCGGCCACATATTGCTCCATTGTTACCGCTTCTGTGAAATAAATTGTATCGTTAGTGGTAAATATAAGTAGCTGGTCATCCCATATTTTATAATAATCATACATTCACGATGATGAAACTTTAGATCAGACTATTACACTGTTCGCCATATTTGATAATAAGTGCCAAATGTTATCTAGCCCAAGTTCCAGAAAAAGCTAAGGTAATAAAATCTGCATAAGTCTCATTACCATAAGAAGTGGTCTTGATATTCCTTGAAGTTTCTTCAAGCAGCCAATCAGCAGCATCTTTCCTTGGAGCGGGCCACCCAAACTCTCCTTCTTCAGTAGTTGATGCATTCCTCAATATCGTAAGCGCCTCTGGTACTATTGGACTCCTGAAATTCAAGTAATTGTTGACAAAATTGTGGTTTTAAACTTGATTAAAACTCTTTGGAATTGTTGTTACCTAGACAAAACTAGTGCTAAAACAGTCGCAGCCAGGGTAGCAGGTGAAGTGAGGTTGTGAAGATTTTTCTCCAGGTAGTTCTGAGCTTTTATCGCAATATTTTCATCCATCTGTAACACATCAAAGTACAGCAAGTTACATTTAATGTGCTTATAATGATTTATAAATATGGAAAGAAGTTTACAATGTTCTAAATGATCTTTGTTCAACCTGCATAGGAATCTTCAAATATGCCTTGACTAGTCCCAAATTAGGTATTTCCCCTGTACTACGGAAGTTAAGACAATTCATATTAAATAACATCTAAACCAGAACCAACTTCTACTACAAACTACGAAGGCACAAAGCCAACGAGGCAGTCAAACGCGTAAAAACTTCTATAACGGAAAAGCCCGTGGTATGACTAGACCCACACTTAATTTTAGAAAGTGATCGGTGCTTTATGAGAACAGTCACCTGATTTTCCACCCCGACTTCAAGTAATGCCACCAAAGTCTCTGCTGTCACTTCCACCTTCCTTTCCCAAGCTATCTCTTCCTGCGTCATGTTTCCGTCTTTATCATAATAATAGTATTCATTCACATCTACATCTTGCTCTGTTCCATTCACCTTCTTCATTTCCACAGGGTAGTAATCAACTTCCTTATCAGCAGCGAGTGGAGTGAAAGATCCGTCAGAGTTCTGACGATTTTGGATCCATTTTTTAATGGACTGCAGAAGGTCCGGGTCGACAGGATAGTAGGACTGTATTTTAGTGAGGATCTCCAATATTTTTATGGTGGACAAATGGCTGCTCATGGCCGGGTGTTCGCTGAACGAGTTGTCGCTTTTACGGAATGAGAGAAGAACTTGGACCTGAAATGATGAAAATAATATTATACACTATCGTTTTCCCGCGGCTTCGCCCGCGTAGAAAAGTTTTTCCCGTGTACATTGTGAAACAGCGCCCTCTATGTAGGCGTTTTGTTACTTACGGGTATTAACGGACGCCCCGCGACTTCGGCCGCGTTAAAAAGTAGCCTATATGTTATTCCAGGATATAAGCTATCACTGTACCAAGTTCCATCAAAATCTGTTCGGTAGTTTTTGCGCGAAAGAGTAACAAACATCCATCCTCACATCCTTACAAACTTTCGCCTTTTTAATATTAGTTGGAACTAGGATTAGGGCGATTGGTTTGCGTTCGGTTCATTAATACCGACCGAAAATAATCAAAGAAACGAATCCAACTAATGCAATGAAGAAGAAAGCATGCATGTGTGGATGTTTGTTATTAACATACGCGTAGAAATAATAGGTACGGTCGACCGCAAGTCAGTGGAAAAACTCAGTAATAAACTGGTCACTCATAGTATTGTCTAACTGTCTAATAGGCTAGGCCAGCTCAAGGTCAAAGTGTTTCCACTGACGTGCGGTAGACTGTACATACTATTGTAAAATATGGAAACAAGTCTAGAACTAAATAACAACTGACCTGTTCAGGCAGCTTCTTCAAAATCTTCTCTCTCTCAGCTTCATCCACCAGATGGGGTATGAACTCCAACGCCAATAAAGGCGCCAAGCTTGCTGATGCCGCTGACAGCTGAGAATCCCTCCACACCTCCGCCCACTGGTCAGTGAAATCCATCTGAAGGCTGTACAAAGGTAGATGAAGACCGCCGGAGACGAGCAAGGTGCCGCTCGCTGAACCAGGGACCACTCCATGGGGCAGGCCTAGTTCGAGGACTTGGGAGAAGCCGGCCTCCTCGTTGAAGTTCCAGATTCTGAAATAAATGAAATAGTTGCAGATCTATACAATTATAAAACTATAACTGGAGTATTTCTGTACATTGAAGGAATTTTCAAAAAAACGTTACATAGGCTTATCTGAGCCCAAACACTATTCAAAAAAATTCTTGTCTGTTTGTGTGTTAAACTACTGGTCTGATTTGAACCGGTTTTTTGTTTGTTTGAAAGCATTTGGTCTGACTTAAAATCTGGTGTACTAGGTTTATTTAAATACCAATTAATACTTAATTTTTTAATAATTTGAACATTAAATTGTTTAGTGTTGAAATAAAACAGGGATAAGGGTTATTATGTGCTTTAAGTACATTATCTGATAAGTTTTTTTATAAGTGCATCTCTTTTATTATTTATAAACCAATATTATTCTATTGACCAATAAATGAACTAATTACAGTCTAATAAGTTGGTACATAATGGGAAGACTTAACAATTTGAGCCATATCAATACAGTTGCGTTATCGTTCTACTAGATAGACGTTATTCGTTTCAATAATGTTCAACTTAGATCTTCCCTCATGCAGAAGAAATATAGTTTTAATAAATCACTATTCTGAGGCATTTATTTTATTGCAACTTAGGAAATTTAGAACTGCGAAGGTATATGTATTGAATGTATATGCTCAATTTACCTGAAATCAGCCTTATCGCCCCACAAAGCGCTGAACCCAACAAACTTGATCCTCATATCAGAAGCCAGAGGCCATACGAGCAGTCTCCTCTCGGAGGGGGCTGCCCCCCGTCCTACGGACAGCCTCCCCCCCTCCCACCAAACCCACCAGGCGCACCAGGAGTCTGCGCCTGAGCATTCCTCGTCGCTTTCTGTCTGCTCTGCACTTGCTAGATGGACGTCGTATCCTGAAATGTAAGAGTAATAATTTGATACCTAGTTATTTTTCCTGATAGACCTAAGTTGCCAAAAGCACAAAAATGTTAAAAAGTCAGGAAAAGTTGTATTTTTTAAATATACAAAAATCTATATAAATTTTTTATAAAAAATATAAAAAATTTTTTTACAAAAAACAAAATCGATTTCTTTGTGTGGCCGACTGGCGGCTTACTGATATGTTGGCTAGGGTTTCAGGTATTTTTAAGGGAAACCAGGCCTTGAATAGTTAGTAAAATTTATTGAAAAGCACAAACTTGAAGCTAGGTAATTCTGACAATAGGTACTTGTTTTCTATATATAAAAATCCTAATAATGACAAGCAAAACAAAATCATATTATTATCATCAAAACAGGTGGCCAGTACGCCACACTTTGTAAAAAATTTTGATTTTTAACAATATTGTGGTTATTATATAATGGATTTCCGCAAAGTAACGCCTGATACAATTAAATATTATGATTTTTGTACAACGACGGCTTATTCATGTCCAATGTTTTTTTAGAAGTGAAATTTGTTTTCAAATTAAAATGACCACCCTTCGTCCTTTACGTTAAAAGTTCACTAACCATGCTTTCCCTTAGCAATCCACACACGACTCCTCTCGAAGACAACTCTGTACATATCGTCTGACGGCTCTCTGATGCCCGACAAGGCCACATGGGCCGCCCCTCGGGCTCGAAGCTCCAGAACTAGACCAGCTCGGTTCCTGGGCGCCGCCACCCACTGCCATTCCCAGGAGCCTCGCGACGAGACGGCGAGATGTTCTGGAAATAAAATAATACAACAATAAGAAGAGAGAAATCGTAATAATAATAATATAATGGTTTGGACAAATTCACACAAGGCTGTTTAGTCCCAAATTAAACCGAAGCTTGTGGATGGGTACTCAACAACTGATAAACATACATATATATACTTTCAAATAAATACTTAAACACATACAAACACCCAGAATCCGAGGCCTATGTCTAGTAGTGGACTAATGCAGGCTGATGATGAAAACCGAAAACCAACAGCTAAGCTCATCACACAAACAATTATTTATTATTGAAAAATAGTTTATACCTACTAGTATGTTTATGCTAGAATAATTTTATGCATGCTTATTATAGCAAATCTTCTGACCATACTACCTGGGGTTAAACTCTTAAATTATCTACATAAATAGGTGGATAATTTACCATTTAACAACTACTTTAAAAATCCCATATTCCTTGTAGGAAACCAAGTTAGATAACCAGATAGGTTAGTCACCAACTGCACACGAAATTCGACACATTAGGATTTTTGATAGGTTCACATACCATTGGCACAGAAGTAAGCGCTTTGGGTGTCGCTTCTATGGAGGCCCTCGGGGAGGACCAGGACGCTAGCAGACCTGATCACGGATCCCACCAGTGTCTCGTTGTTGAACGAAGTGTAGGACACGGAGCAATTATCAGCACTGTAGCCCGTTACTTCCACTGTGGACACATAAGAGATAATAGTACAGTCGACCGCACGTCAGTGGAAACACTTTGACCTTGAGCTGGCCTAGCCTATTAGGAAGTTGCAATACTAAGAGAGACCAGTTTATAATGATTTTGTTTCCACTGACGTGTGGTCGACCGTACCTACTAACACGGTGGATGAAAGTGGAAATCAGATATACCTTTTACTTTCTAACATCCCACATCGCACAGATCTTTCGATAGGTAGACGAATCTTGCTTTTTTTGCGGTACCTTCATATTATATGCAATGGAGGTGTGAGAGGGGGGGGAGGGGGGGGGGGAGGGGGGTATGAGCGTTGTGGTACCTACCCCTAAATAGCAAATTTAGACTGTATAGAAAAAGGATTGTGCAGAATATCAATTTTCGTCTGAGGAACTTACAAGAGGACATATAGAGGATATAGTCCTCTATATATATAACTACATATAAGTACTTATATAACGTACATATAATTTATGCAACTTGGTCATGCGTGGTGTAGGTTATAACCTCCTCTATCTATATAGAGGAGGTTATAACCTACACCACGCATGACCAAGTTGTTATATGTAGTTGTATAAGTTATCTGACCCACTGAGCATCGAACCGACGACCTCTGGCGGGACGGGGATAACGCCCAAGTAACATTAAAACATTAATAAACACGTCTACAGACGTCATACAGTTTGTTCGTTAATTTACGATATGACAGTACGTCTATTGAAAGCTGGTACAAAATCGCGTCAAATTAATCAACCCAGATCACAATAACCTACTAGAACAAATTTAATTATACATGTGTACTTTTGGTCTCTATCTCATAATCCTAGCAAACATAAAACCTAGTCTTATTTTATTCGTTCCAGTAGCCTGTTCAGACCATTCTCCCCGCAGCATTTTTATATCTATTCTTTATGATTATGACTGTATGTGGAAATAGCTTGAAGTGGCGTATGAGAGATAGCGGAAAAGGTAAAACGCGTAGCTACAAACTTTCTCGTAGCAGATAGCTACGCCGTAGCACATATAAAAATATAGCATTTATATTTAAAAAAAAAAAACATACAGCCAAACATAGTACCTCCTCCTTTTTTGGAAGTCGGTAATGAAAACTATAATGAAATGAAATGAAATGAAAATAATATGATAATAATGAAAATAAAACGTATAAAAAGATCATCAGTTAAACATTAAAAAAAAAACAATAGAATATAACACCACTTTAAAGTAATTATTTTTCGGATTTTTATTAACCGTTTAGTGTCTTTACGTCCAAAATGAAATACCTCCAAATTGATTATTGTACGTACCTACATACAATCCGGAAAACGTTCAAAAGGAAATAAATAAAATTTTCGGGAAATTGATAAATAAGAAAAAACGGAATAATCATTTCGGAAAGCTTATCAACCAGACTCTGCCTGAAGATCACAAATGTTATATTTGCTATACTACGACTGTACTGCGAAGGTAATAGAATCTCCTAGTTTTACTGCCAAGCCTCAGCCGTAGGAAACACTCAGAAAGCAATTGTAGATGTGTACGAGCATTTTTATTGTTAGTAGCTCCATTGCCGGGAATGCGAATGGGGCTAATGTTGTTTCCCGAATCGAATTTTGTTCAAGTAACCAATAAATTAAGGTTAAAAAACATTTAAAAAATCTTTTGTATCAAAAACTGCCTGTATGTTAAAAATTTTTATAAAACTTCAAGGAGTTATTCCCATGTATAAAGATATTTTATGTTCCGACCCCGTCCGGGTCATTAAAATGTTACAATCTCACATACAGTCCCCGTAGAGTTTTATGGCGGCTGTGTGAAGTTAGCTGATTTCTGCGCAATGACTAATTTTAGGTGTCAAAGGGGGAGCTGTGCGGGGGTTCACTAGAGACGCTCGCTCATTCAATTTCAAGAAATAGTCAATTGATTCGATGAACCGTATTAAACTTCTGGACCAGTTTCTGGACATCTCTATGTATCACACTATCTCGCTTACGCCCACATAGACCATAAACACTGTGCAAACAATCTGTGACTATATTCATTCAGCCGTCAAGAAATTCTACCGGGACTATACTCATAAGCAAAAAAATATTTTGACTTTAACAGCCAACCCAAGCTATGATTTTCATTACCATATGAGTATTTTCGGGGGAAGAAGAAGCAAAGTATTATCTATCAGTGGAATAAATAAACTAGTAGTTCCGTGAGAACAGTAGACCTCGCCAGCCCTTATAAAACAAACCTAAAAGAAACCAACAAAAGTCAACTTTGGAAACAGAAAAAGTACCTACTAAAGTGACAAAAATTAGCACTTTAAAGCTTAATATTTCGCAAACGGATCCCTGAATCGAAAAATGTTTATCACACACCCGCGATATTTTTGAAAGACCCATCCAACGATACCCCACACCATGGATATCACGCGGAAATAAATAATTTTCCATTTTACGTATGCAGTTCTATGAACATAATTTATTTTTTCAACTTTCTTAAGTCGATCCACTATTACTCAAAAACTAATAGAACCTACTTAGCCGTAATAGTTTTCCTTGTAACTACGTTATATATGCTACTGCCATGAATTTTTTCACATTTCCAGAAGCAACCGTTTAGCTGGCAGGGGGGGGGGACACGTGACTCTAACAAAAATTACCGCTTTAAAGCTTAATATTTCGCCAATGGATCCCTAAATCGAAAAAATGGTATTCACACACCAGCAATATTTTTGAAAGACCTATCCAACGATTACCCACACTATGGGATTCACAAGAAAAAAAAAGTTCACTCCCACTTTGCGAGTATGGTAGGTACTCTAAAAAAAATGTTTTTCAAAATTTTATTCTACTCATTTTGTAGGTTTAATTAATTTATACATATGCCAAATTTTCGTCAAAATCGGTTGAAAAATGCGACCTGTAGAGAATTACAGACAGACAGACAGACAGACAGACAGCCGGACAAGAGCATTTTTGGCCAGTCTCGAAACGTAGACGCTTCGCTCGCTTCGCTCGCTCGGTCAATAAATAAAATAAAATCAGTACAAAAGTTTTGATTAACAATCAACAATTTATAATTTCAACTTTCATTGCCATGCGTCGAAACTCAGCCGTTGTGTTGGAATTGGCTATTAACACCTACGTATACCGAAATCGGGTTCAATTTAGATGTTAATTCGGACAACCCCGTCAAATTGACTCGATAACCAGAATGTCCAACTAATCTAAACATTTGAATATTGCGATGGATGGAAGTTTACGGTGAATAAATTTAGGCAAAATTGGAATTGGATTAGCTTTCACACCAGTTAATTTTTAAACTGCATTTAGGTAAAAGGTCAGAGATAAGAAAATTTTAGTAAATTTCTGGAAAATATCTTCTAGGTTGATCAATTAGTTAGGTATGATAAACAGACTTAACCGCCCCGTGTCTTGCCTTTCGCATGACAGTTTTCATAAGTGTGTCTTGATCTTTATTTCCTATACATTTGTCGGGTGTAAGGACTCAGGTAACATCAATTTGTAACCACCAAATTGTTACCAAAACCCTTTAACTTCCGTTAGCCAAATCTCCCAGCCACGGGGATAATACACAAACATTCTGTAACTTCGCTTGAAGACTCCAAGCTGTCTCAAGATTGTTGACAGGGCAAACTGGGACAAGGCGAGATGAAATTTCCCACTAACAAAAATATCTTAAGGAAAATTCTCTCATACAGGTTTATTAAAGCTTAGACAATATAGGGGTATTAAATTGTTTAATGGTGTTAAGAGTTGATTTAAAGTAAGTTGCCAAAATAAGGGATATTTTGCATGCATTCGAGGTCGAAATCATTATAGTACCTATATAATAGAGTACATAAGTAGCGTGGAAGACATACAGACGGCTTATTCTTAGACATTAAGTGGACGTCGAGAGTACCTGTGCACCTTCTAACTTTTCTTCCATACTTTGTTGCACTCTTTCATGAATGTCATTGGTAAGTAATTCTCGAATTTGCCTTGTTAATATTATTTAAAATGTTATATATTTAAATATTCGTTTAAAAAAATCCTAAAATAATTCCACTTGTTAACGCTACGAACTTTCGGAAGCTTTTAATTTCACAATTATGTCGGCACAGAGTCTCGCGCTAAGAATCCAGTTCCCAAGTTCATTAAAATATTTTGCTCGACAGATTACTTGGATGGAGATTTTGAATAATTTTTGGAGCGGCACCGAGACTTGTCTTCGAGGTTTTAATTAAAAAATACCCCTAATTTTTTAACCGAAGAACATCGTAATGAAAGCTAAATTGGCAGTAGATAGGTGACGGTTTGTGACTATTAAAAAAATAAAGACAAATTCAAGAACAAGTATTCTCCGTGGTTTGACAACTGCTCTTTGAACAGACAGGACCTCATTACTGCCTTCACACTTCGTTCTGGACACATCCCGCTCAACAAGTTCGCGTTTCTGATGCGAAAAGTTCCCTCACCGAATTGTAGCGAGTGTGGAGTCATCGAGGACGTGTACCATGCGCTGGTGGAGTGTGTTCGGAACGAAGCAATGAGAAGACAGATTGTAAATCAAAATTTGTTTGATAACGTTGGTGGATGTAATAGTGGTTTGGCATTCCCCATTTCGGGGGATGCCAAGCTTCTTTACAAGCTGATTAGATTTTATTGTAAGGTGCGTAGTTAAATTATGTGTGTGTGTGTTTTCTATTTAGTTTGGTTTTAAAATGTAAACTTTACAGAGCGGCATAGTCACAGGGTGACTAAGCTCTTTAAATAAAGATTTAAAAAAAAGAACAAGTATTAGGTAATGCATGCAACACACACTGGGCGAAGACTTTCGTCTTGAGACACTGCGGTATTTGGGACGAGAAGATGTTGCGTAGCTTCCCGAACGCTACCCATCTGAGTTAGATTCGACGATTGACCTCTTCTCGAAGTTGGACCTACCTAACTGGACCATATGTCCCAGATATTATAGTCGTCTACAACTTCTTTACACCAATGATATGGGACGGTCTGGCTCTCAAGTACAGAATTGTCGTCGTTTGTCTGTCAAGAAAATGTAAGTATAATGATCTAATAAAAAAAATAATGTAATATAGTAATCTAAAGTTACCGATTTTACCAATTAACAAGAAATCATGTCATTATTTTCATTGCGGTGGGACAATGTAGTTAGTTAAGGAGCAGAATCAAACCTGCTGTAGAAGTCAGACGCTGTACAATATTTACCAGTGATATTCTTCCTTCCAGGGGTGTTGACAGACACCCTCACGACCAGCTGGGTTCCACCGCGGGGTCCCAGACGCAGCCTCTCAGTGACGTAGAGAGCACCTGTGCTGGCAAAGGCTGCGCCCGCGCTTAACGCCAGTAGGGCTGTCACCTATAAAACAAAGAAAGTGAAGAATTAGAATAAATAAATAAAGTACTTTAGTAAGTGATCCGACCTAAAGTAAGAGTCACGTAATACCATCTCTCAATGTAAGGTGTTCACTATAATTATAAGTGGTCCCTACACGATTATGCTGCATGACATGCATAACGTGCTGTCACTCATGCATGACCGTCTTTGTTGTAGTGATTGACGTGCATGACATGCAAACTACGTGCTGGCCGTTGCTTCACTGTACTGTGTGATTGATAGCAAGCATGAGGGTCCATCATGCAGCATGATAATAATTAACGTAAACGTAATGCTTGTAATGCCACATGATCGTTTAGGGACCGCTTAAGGTTTTTATAGGTACGCGGTGACAACTGTCATTCTAGCCCAGCTTTTCTGAATAATATAATAACAACTTCAATATAAATTCAAAGGGCTGAGTGGAAACATAACAACAGAGGAAATCCAAAGACAAATAGCTTCCAATTGTCGGGTATTTCAATGCAATTTTGATGAAATATTACTAGCCGGGAGAGTGTTCCGCCAGGTGTCAACGAGGGGCCGTCCCAGGCGTATAAAGTCAATAATGTTCCAGACAACTGTTTGTTATGAATAGTGGCACCATCTTGCAACAGGTTCGGAGAAATGCCCATAATTAACTGACTGACGGATGACTGGCCTGTTGGCGTCATCCGTCAGTCAGTCAGGCAGGTCGTTTTTGGTGGGCGCCGCCCGCGCCCATAGGGTATTAGGTAAATTTTTCCTCCGTGATTATAGGCATAATGAGGGAAGGTAGCGTTCCGAAGCCAGTGTCCATCAGTGGACATTAATAGACTGATGATTAATTGATTACTGTTTGGCCCGAACCTCGAGGAGTTAAAAACACTTCAAAACCTACTTCTCTGTCTTGTTCTCGAGTTATAGGTGAAAAGACAACCAGTCATTGAGAGAAATAAAACGGTTACCCTACGAGCACCCGCTCGGAAAGTCCTAGACTTAATCAAAACTTTAGCCACCCCACAAATACCTGAGAGGTGCGATGCTGTAGTGTTGATTCGGCAGATATTTGGGCCAATAGCACGGGGTGGCAGAGGGGGAGAAGGGAGTGGAGGGGGAGGGGCACAATTATATCCCCGGATGGATCGCCCCGGGGCGCCAGGGATATCAGAGGTAGGTATTTACGAGTTTCCGCCGTTGTTCCGTGAGTTATGTTTAAATCTATTACCTTTTGTGTTCCTATGACACCAGAGTTTGATCTTTGAAATGGATTTAGGGTAAAATGGACCCATCATTCGACAGATACAAGGTATTTCTAGCTTACAAAGGTGAGGGTGAAGTCGATAAATTTTTCATCGCGTTCAGCGGATATAATTGCGAATGAATTAAGCCGTTTTAGTAGGAATATCTAAAATGTGAGTGATGTTAGTTTTAAAGTCAGTGGAAACGCTTTCACCTTGAGCTGGCCTAGCTTTTATGGGAGTTTCAATACTTTTTACGACACTTTTTGATCGGAGTGGTGGATAGCATAAATAAGCGACAACTGATGAAAACGCTTACAACAAAATGAAGTAGGGTTTTACTCTTTATAATAAGACAAGCAAAGGGTTGCCACAATGAAACGTCAAAACAAACAAAGACCGCATTGTACCTTTAGAACATTTAGGAAAGTACTCACGGTCCGATAACATAGGAAAATAAATTATATTTGGTTAGGGCGCACCCTTTATAGATACTATCACTCATGTTGGTGTTGCATAATATAATTGTAGATAGGTAGGTTAGGTATATAGTATATAGGCGACCACGTATCGGAAGACGCAGTGTAGGCAGGCCTCCCACAATATGGACCGACGATCTGGTGAAGGACGCGGTAGTGGAGATCCTTGGGAGGGTCTCCAGCAGTGGACGTCTACAGGCTGATATGATGATGAGGTTAGGTATATAAATCATGACTCATGACCACTGGAAAATTTGCAAGCCAAACTTTGCCGTATCGCGTAATTGCAAATGCAGTAGGAACACCACCCATAGTCTGTGCTGCAGCGTCTTGTGTACGTCGCACAACCGTTCAAGTCAAAGCTGCAATATAGCGATGATACATTTAAATATTATATAAAATTTTCGAAGTCATTTTTAATGTTCTGTCTGTTTGCTTCGTTCGCTCTGGGGTTACGAGCTACTAACCTTAACCACAGAATAAATATATTGGCGGCATAATAGGCTGTAATGTAACTGGGTTTGTTGCGTTTATTGCATCCGTACACGGCGGCATTGCAGAGCAGTCTGTCTGTGCTGCATCAGCGTTTGTAATGACAGTGCCGTGCCGGCGTGCGGTCAAAAACGCACGTCGCCGCAACCGCGCCCCCTGATTCGAGTTTGAACCGCTTTTAAACCGGGATAGATTGCCTAATCGCCCCATTTCCCGGGATTTGCGCCAGAATCGCCGGGATGATCCCCGGAATCCCTAATCGGGATTCGATGAGCGACGCCGATCGCAAACAAATAGCTATCACATGTGTGATGTGACGATCGACCAATTCGAGTTGTGTCGAGTTTGAATAGGATTTTATTTACTGAGTATTTGTTTGGTGGGAAAGTTTTTCGAGACACTTTCTACGGAAAACACTTCCCGTGGGAAACAAAACTAACTGCACGTGGGTGAAGCCGTCGACAACACCTATTAAAATCTTCTATATAAGTAGTTACATACGTATCTTCACGCCATGTCCCTGACGGGGTCGGCAGAAAGAGAACAGAGCGCCAAATATTGCGATCCTGACACACCTCTTTCGCTTCGCTCAGTCTCAGCCTTCGATCACCATATAGTACATGGTGATCGAAGGTCTCACCATTCTCTTCACACACGCTCGCCGCGGGACGCGAGTGCTGTTCAGTGTCCGTCTGGTGCTTCTATAATTTATAATTAAAGCATACTCACATCCATACAATTGTTGATGTTATTGGTAATCTTGACGTCCACCTCGACGGTCTCGCCGACCTTTAAGGCCGGGGGCAGAGCGAAGTCCAGCTGGATGGGGCGGAACACGTTGATGATGCGAGGGGCGGAAAAGCGGAGGCCTCGGTTCGAGAGCGACAGGGCCCAGAGAGACCAGCGGCCTGCCTCTGATGGCGCTGCGATGGTGACGCCGTCAGTTGACAGTTGGGCTCTGGATAAGAAAAAGTATACGTAACAAACAATAAAAGCTTTATCCAACATCATCATCATATCAGCCTGTAGACGTCCACTGCTGGACAAGGGCCTCCCCCAAGGATCTCCACGACGACCGGTCCTGCGCTAACGTCATCCAGCTGGGTCCCGCGACCTTCACCAGATCGTCGGTCCACCTTGTGGGAGGCCTGCCTACACTGCGTCTTCCGATACGTGGTCGCCACTCGAGAACCTTTCTGCCCCAACGGCCGTCAGTTCTACGAGCGATGTGCGCAGCCCACTGCAACTTCAGCTTCGCAATTCTTTGAGCTATATCGGTGACCTTGGTTCTTCTCCTTGGTTTTCCAAATCATCAGCCTATATTGACGTCCACTGCGGGAAATAGGCCCCGCTACGCTTTTGGCTACCGCTGCGAGTACAAATCCATCACGGTCTTCACTTCAGAACTCGTCTTTCTAATCCTTCCGGCTATGACGGCGACCTTAAACCTTCGTCAAATCGTATTCTTAGAAATACTTAATGAACAAAGATATACTTGATGAAAAGTGTATGTAAAAAAGTTCTTCGCCAGAAAAACATGTTGCTGAGATTTGATCATTATTAGATCACAATTATTGAGATACCTCTCGTGCCTAAGGTATATCTACCGAATTGACAGTTTATACAGCCTTAAAGTAGATAAGTAGGTGATTATTACCTACCTCTCTCTTCTATAATATCCTGTAACCAAAGGTTGTCTGGAAGAAATCGCTTTTAGCGATAAGACCGCCTAGATGTACATTCTTAGTCTACTGTATTATTTTGTTCTGTTCTTTAATTAAGTGCAATAAAGAGTATTGAATTGAATTGAGTATTATCCATGGACACTCTCCTTTGCTTTTCCTACAAAATTAAGAGACGAGAAAATAAAGAAATTTGTTTTCGAGATTCTTTTCAAATAAAAACAGTCCTGAAGACTTTTTCTATGGACTGTTGAATCTAAGTCCGCCGTCCGATGTCATTTTGAGCAGACGTTCTTATTTCAGTGACTCAAGGGACGCGCAAATAGACTGTCATATTATTGGACAAAATGTTAGCGTCCGTAGATAGAATACCGTAGGGATGACTTGGATTCTCGATCCAATCAAATCATGTAACCTGTCCCTGGCACGACACAATATGGTAGAATGGACAGGTGTTACCGCCTCCTATTGATATTGCGAAATTTTCTTGCCTCTGGATTTGTTTTTTTTATTGTTACGGGGCAACAAGCAGGCTGGCCTGCTGATGTTAAGAGGTCACCGCCGCCCAGAGACACCTGCAACACCCGGGGGGTGCTGGTGCGTTGCTGGCCTCGACTCTCTCTGGAGAGCTCTTTTGACTCTCTTCTTGAAGGACCTTCTTCTTTGGACTCTCTTCTTGGTTAAAATCAGATAGGCCAAAATTTGGTCGCGTTTCACGCCTACAGTATTTTTTAAGTATTCTACTCTAAGTAGGTAGGTATTGAGTTTTTGTTATAGAAATAACTTGAAACTATGGCAACCTCTAGCATGCTGCCACAATAGTGTGGCAAGCAAATTTCGTATCCGATCAGGGTTTAAAATTTAAACAAGTGTTTAATACCCAAAATATACTTTTTCAAACATGACAAGACTGTATTTTCCCAAATTGAAATACCTTTTCATTTACGCCATTACAGTCACGCCCTAATCTAATTTAATGTTGAAACGCTGGACTTTAAAAAAAGTGTTACACCTGCAACCCTCTAGCAGCCTATCTTAATAAAATATCGCTTAGATACAAATCCGGGGGCCTTGCTGGAGTTTTTGCACTCAGCGCAAATTTAAATTATTAAAACATTCCTGTGTAAGTGACGCGAGAAGTATAAAGATTTAATTTTATCTTTGAAGTATCCGGGGCTATTTTAGCTAGGGTGCAACTATGTGACTGAAAATAACTCGTTACTGTTACATACATTTTTAGAAGTCCGTGGCTTTACTGGGTACTCTTCAAAGCCACAGATGTCACTCATTCTAAAAAACGTAACATTACCGAGTTATTTTCAGTCAACTACATTTGCCCCCTAGCTACAATTGCCCCGGGTGACCTTATAGATTTTTTACGGCCTGAAGTGGCAAACGAACGGGTTTACTACTCTAAGTCGAATGTCATATTCGACAGTGCTAAAGTAAAGTCACTAATCGCTCAGTGACTTGACTGTTTCTGGAACACATCCTGAAGAGTGAACACCAATATCTATACTAATAATAAAGAGGTAAATCTATACTAATAATAAAAAGGTAAAAACTGGTGGATAATTTGCATGCTTAACTTGTTTAAGTTGCGAAGAACCAAATCATGGCGGGGTTTAAAATACACCTAACGCCATCTATTGACAATACATCTTTAAACTAAAAAAAATGGCACGATTAGAACGGGTTAAAAAATTTTGAATAACATATAAATAGTATACTTTATAACGCGGATGAAGTCGCGGGGCATCGGCTAGTACATCTATAAATTGCAACATATTATATTTCCGAGTATTCGCAGACCAAGCTCGGACCGGTCTGCGAATTCTGAAGGCAGTTTATCATTCGGAAAGCGCATAACTTACGCTCAGTGACAGACGAATCAGTGGACTGTGAATTTATGGAGTTAACTTTGTGACTTGTTTATGACCTAGGTAATATCAGTGTATTGTATCGCAGCTAGTCTGTACTGTATTGAGTGTTGCCTAGTATTAAAGCCTATGTAGACGTATGATGTTATCCTTAGAATATAAATTGTAATCTTTGGCGTATGCAGGTTTTCCTCGCGATGGTTTTCCGTCACTGCAAAACCTGTGGTATTACAATAAACCGTACTTAAGTTCCGAGAAACACATTGGTTTGAGACAAGGTTCGAAACTACGACCTTATGAACATGTGGCGGGGCATAACCAACTAGGGTACCAAGGCTCGAAGTGGACCTAGGTGGACTTTTACTCAAGGATCGACGATTTCTAGAAATGTTCAGCAATGTGACTAAGATTTTGTTTGGAACTCACACTGAAAGATTTTGTCAGTTTTTCTCGAGAAAATCTCAAAAAAATGTCAAGTTTCAAGATTCATTCCCAAGGGTCTATAAGCCACCGGATTTTAACACACCAAATAGCATTACGCCATTATAAATTTAATTTATGAATTTTCATAGAGTTACAAAGTTTAGGGTCTTAGGGTCCCGTAAAAGGATTCATTAATCTCCAGCGACAGAACCCGCTTAAAAGTTACTTTGGGGGACCTACCTTGCAGATAATTAGAAGGTAATTAACGAAAAGTCTTCGCGGGAAGTAAACCTAAAAAGCTACCGAGTTTCAGAACTTATTTCGGTTATTAATGAAGCCTATAAAGAGAGAAAGGTGAAAGAAGAGTTTGAAAGGAATGAAATTGTAACTCAATATGAAATTGACAACTCAGATAGGAATTAAAACACCTGTACCAGCGAGGCGGTGGTTTTCGAATGAAATGTAAATTTTCATAAGTCAAAGTCACAGACCACCCAAAAATTGACTGCGCATAACGGCTCATGAGAAGGCGGCAACTTTCACCGAACATATTAAGGCCATCTGCGCTTTGGTATATTACCGGCATCAGCCATAATTGTTTTGGTGTAAGTGTGCCTAAACCTTTTTGGACAAATTTACCTCAAAAAAAAACGTACGAAATGAAATTTCATACAATATTTCGTCACGACCTGAGAGTCATTTCTCACCGGGGTTCAGAATGTTCGATTTTCGAAACTGATTTCGAGTTCTCAAGGTAGTAGAACAGACTATTGATTTGGTTTGATTTTTCGGGGTGATACAGTTCAGTACTCACGTGTAGTTAAAGCATTTCCACATCCAGAGTCTGTCATGCGTGGCGGGGGGTACCAAGTGCGCGGGGGCGCGGGGTGCGGGGGCGGTCCTCTGCCGGTAGAGGACCCCCCCGCCGCAGGCGCCGCCGCCGACGAACAGCGACACACCCGCCGACACGAACTCCGGTCCTGGCGGCTCCTCATGGTCGTTACTCCTGTAGGGAAAGTAATTTAATATTGGAATCGTACAATCCTCCATCTTTGGCCTATGACTGTAACTTTGGCCATAGCCAGAAAGTGGCAAAATTTAATGGTAACATAAATCTCATAGAGGCACTGAGGCATAACTGAAAATTGTAGTCTCGGTCGTAGGTTTTCTGGAGGGGGGAGGCATGACAATCTAAGAAGTCCTCCCCAGATCTGACCTTGTTACACATTGAACGAATTTGTATGTCCGTAGATTAAACCAACAACCCCTGGCGTATATAGTCCAGACCAAACTACTAAGGCAACGACGCGGTACGGTAGTCAAGTTTCCAAAACCCACTAGCACAGATCCGGATTTTTCCTTCGACTCCATTGATCTTCCTACCCTTAGACGAGTAGACTTCAAACTACGTTACAAGCTGATTCTTAATGTGAACTGGACCAAATACGCCTTGATACTACCGCCATATTCAAAAGCAATGGAGTAATCCCTATCGATAGATATTTGCAAGTTCCTAAGAGTAAATAATTTCCCCGTTTTCCATCGAAATCGATCAGCAATAACATAAAAGGAAACTACTCATTCGCGCACCGCATTGAGGCTGATGAAAAGGCACCCAATATTTCCAGTGAATTTCCTGCGACAAACCAAATGAAAGATGAATCGTGTGACATATCCTTGGCTCAGCTTCCGCCGAGACAGGAAAGGTAAAACATACGGTATAATAACTCACCTGCAACCGATACGGTTAGCTAAAGTGTTTGTGTAGGTACCTAAGTATTTACCTAACCCCAAGAAAACAAATCCACGTGTGTCTAACCGAAAAAAAATTTCGATTTCTTAGGTGAATAAAGTAAATAAATAACGACAGTACATTTCACTAGTCAAACAGTTTGGACTACTTTGTCGGTTACTTTCAAAATTTTGGTTAGCGACTACCTGAATGTCTAGAACCACTATTTGTCTTAAAATGACAGTTTTTCGAGTGACAATGTCAGGGTGTGGGAAGCTCAACAATATAACTATTGTTGAGCGCATGATAAAAAGAGCAAGAGACTAGAGGCAGATACACTTAACATTTTGGCTCGCAGGATTCAGGGCGCAATACCTTCTCGGACGGATTTTACGTCAGTCAGACACCCTGACATTGTCACTCGAAAAACTGTCATTTTGAAATGTAACCGCGATTTAATTGGTCATAACAAAGTATGATAACAATAGGTGTCTGAGTGATTGCGAACTGAATAATAATGACATATTACCCGGCGGAATAACTAGCTAGCTGTCATCCTGCTGCATCTAGCAGGCTGATAGTCAAAGAGTTAATAAAATATTTCATCAATTGAAACCCTCCAGCGATTATGACTACAATATTAGAGCGTATGTTTTCACCCTCAGGAAGAGCGATATGACGTTAAATGATATATTTCTCCCCAAACGCCGTTTGGTATTGTCACGTGACTTGACTGACGGTTTCGGAACACTAATGTATGAATTTAAGCCGTAAGCCAGCTGATAGCATAGATGAGGATTACATAACAGTGATTAATAATACATTGATTAGAGAGCCTTTTAAAAAGTACCTATCGAAGTAAAGTTTCGAAGTAGGAAACTGCAATACCTTTAATATAGGGTTTATCCACCTTTATACTATTAGTTATACGATATAATAAAATGGACAAAAAAAAGTCCAAATAGTTATACTGCCAATGGACTTAGATCGCTTTTGGAATAGAAGAGAAATCTACGAATATGTAGGCGTTCTAAAAGGGAGAGTTACTTTTGGAAGTTGATTTATGTTTTTATTAAAATAACGTCTATTATGTTTGAGAAATGCCCTTCGATGTGTAACAAAACAAGTCTGACTTTGGGATTTTTGGCAAAATAAATAATAGTATAAATTAAATTGTAAAATGTTTTACCAAATAATTATTGATTGATTGATTACACCAACATAAAATAGTCTAGACGAAAGTTATGAAGTGCCTAGCTTGAATAAAGCAATATTACTTTATCATATTCCGGAGAATTTATTCAAAGTTTGCGACATGACACGATGAAAAAACTTTATTATGGAATTCCAAACATGTCAGTAAATAGATTTAATTTTCTTCTCAGTCTCACCCATAGAGGTCTTACCAGTCATTCAGAATTCTGTGCCTACCGAATTTTTAAAACTTTGAATTTTGTCACTTTACGGCGGCGATCGGGAATACTACTTTACGGTCAAGGTGAAGTTAGTTTTGCTGACAATTAATGTCTCAAAAATGCTTGTCTGTTTTTCAACCGACATAATAAAGGAGGAAGTTTTCAATTCGACTGAATGTTTTATTTGTGTGTATGATACGCGATATCTTCGCGGATTGAGAACCGATTTCAATGATCAATGATCACGTGAAAAGAAGTAGATCACTTACGTTTGATGAGGATCGAATCGAGCGTCGGGGGGTGCGCGCGCGCCTATCAAACACATGGTCGAGTCAGGAGGGGCGAGGACACGAAGTTGCAGAGCGGCTCTTGGATACCACCATCGTCTTTCTTCCACCGCCACTGCGACCTGGTGGCGGAAAAATTAATTGGGATAGAAACTTATTAATACTAATTAAATAATATAAAAAAGTCTCTACAGCATCACGCATTTCGTATCGGTCCATTATGTCCTTTTCTCGCAATGTCCTTTACCAAAATGTAATTTTCCCGCAATGTCCTTTTCCCGCAATGGCCTTTTCCCGCAATGACCTCTTCCCGCAATGTCATTTTTCTAAAATGTCCCTTACTTAAAAATTGTGTCACTCATTTTTACAACTGGAACACAGCTAAGAACAAATAAAAAAAATTAAAAGAATACCTACTAAACAATGTGTGATAGAAGTCAATAATCCCTTTGGGAATAATCAAAACACTCAATGAGTCGCAATCAACTTTAGCAATTCAATGTAACAGGCCCGACAATTAGCCGATTTCTGACAAAATTTGGCCGAATTGGGAGGCCATCTTAATTGCAGCCTTTAACCGACAACAAATTGCCTTTCATTAGAGCGCTCGTTGATTAAACCCGGTGTTATTGCCCGGCAGATTATGTCGCGAATACCAATACGTACGAAACTATTGGACTGGACATTTCACGCTTTTCTGATCGCCTCCGTCAGTTTTTAGCTGTTTTTGTTTTGAATTGGGAGGGAAACTGCTTAATAATAGTAGGTAGTAAATTTGGGTAAATTTCGTTTCTGCTTACTAAGTGTCTCCACTACTATTAATCAATGAGATATTATACGATTATAATTACAAAGAATAAGTGATAATTATAATATTATTATGTAGGTATGAGCGTCAGTGGCCTCGGGGTAAAGACGCGACCTATCATATCGAAAGGTCCGAGGTTCGATCCCCGGCTGGGCCATATACCAATGGGTTTTTCTCGAAACTTAAGTACATGTACTGACTGCTCTCAAACGGTGAAGGAAAACATCGTTAGGAAACCTGCATACGCCGAAGAAGAAATTCTTAGGCGCATGTGTAGTCCACCAACCCGCACTGGGCTAGCGTGGCGGACTATAGCCCGCACGCCCTCGTTGAGAGAGTAGGCCTGAGCCCCAGCAGTGGGGACATTAATAGGCTGTTGATGATGATGATGATGTAGGTATATTATTATTATTATATTATTTGGGCTGGGTACATCGCTCGTAGAACTGACGGCCGTTGGGGCAGAAAGATTCTCGAGTGGCGACCAAGTATTGGAAGACGCAGCGTAGGCAGGCCAGGTCGGCCAGATCTGGTGAAGGTCGCGGGACCCAGCTGGATGAGGTTAGCGCAGGACCGGTCGTCGTGGAGGTCCCTGGAGGAGGCCTTTGTCCAGCAGTGGACGTCTACAGGCTGATATGATGATGTATATTATAAAATAAAAGTTAAATCAGGTTAGGTAGGTAGCATCAGTTTTATATGGACCTACCTTAATGTGAATTTATTTTAATAATGAGAAAATCCATGTGGCGACCACAGCACTGCACTTTTGGCATATTTTACACAGCAATTTAAAGTTATACTAAGAGCCAATAAATGTGCAAAATTTTTTATAATACCAGCACAATTAATATTCGTACATCCCCCAAAAGAAATGAAAATTAACATTTTCATTGTGCTAACGCACAGCTTTGGAATATCCATTTTCAATTGAAACTCTAAGCCTGAACTAGACAATATTTACGTCATCAGATCATTAAAGTATCCAATAAGGCTAATGGGAGAGTGATTATAAAATTTGTTGCGAGGAACGTCTTCGAAGCGGAAAGAGGGGGAGGGTTACTCTAATTAAAATTAAGGTAACAATTAATTTTCACCACCAACCTTTTATATTCCCTATTTAGATTCTGAGTGCGGTTTATTGTAATGAGAAGGAGCTTATGGAGAAAGTGTTAATAAATATAATAAAAAGACAAAGAAATTGTTGGGATTTTATGAAAATAAAACATAATAGGTAATATTTTGGACAAATTTAGACACGCCTGTTTAGCCCCAAACTAAGGCGAGACTTGTAAATGGATACTCAACAACTTAATATACATAATATATAATATACGATAAATATACATAATATACTTTTATATAAATACTTAAATACATACAAACACCCAAAATTCGAAAACCAACAGATATGCTCATCACACAAATGTTGGTCCCGGGTGGGAATCGAAACCATGACCTCTGGCGCAGTAGTCAGAGTCACTACCAACTACGCCAACAGGCCAGTCGTTAAAAATCTGTTAGAAACCAACTAATATGTTAATTATATTTATAAGGTACTTATAAAAGTTTATAAATAGCCAAACAAATACGTACGCTTCGAGACTATGACGCTCAGATAAAATCAATATTACGAGAAAATTTTAAAGGAGTACATTTAAATGGAAACGGAATTATTTGCAGCCGAAAACAGCTTTGCAAAATCGTTGAACATTTATGAATATTCATGCCCCGTCAATATTGACTCTGCGTGTACAACGTATTGCAATAAATAAAATACGCGAACGAACAGTCTTTTAGATTTGTTCACATAAATCGGCAGGATGTTTGTGCCGTTTGTTTGTTTACATCGTAATTTTAGATGAATTTGTGTTATGGGAATCATCAGAGGTTTTATCATTATTGTCTTGATTGTTGACGAATTGACGAAGGTTAAGTTATGAATTCATAATGTTATTTATGCTTATAGCCGCTACTTCGACCGAGTTAAAAAGTATCCAAGTTATTCCAGGATATTATATCACTGACCAAGTTAAATAAATATACCGTGATTGAGCAACAAACTTAGAGTAAGTACTTTATATACTTATATACTTTAAAGCAACAATCATCAAAACTGTCGCATTTAAGCAAGTAGTGGGGTAGGATGGGACTCAAGGTTGAAAAAAGGTCTTTGCTTCCAAGACCGTAAAACCTATTAAAAATGTACTAACCTCTTTGTGTAGAAGCCGCACGTGGAAGCTAGCGACATCACTGACTGGCTCGCCGGCTTCTGTCACGTAGTAGACGAGCAGCGAGCTGACTGGCGCCATGTCAGCTGTCACCGGAAATCTGGGAAGAATGGATTACGGTTATCCTTTGGAGCATACTGGCTATCTTTGAAATGCAGACCAGAAAGATGCACATAATTTTCATCACGAGAATTTCATTTCAAAATAAATATTTTTTATGTGAAAGAACATGAATCAAAAAATTTTGCCACTCATGAATCAAAAAATTTAGCCACTCCCAGGGAGCGCGCGCGCCACCAAAGAGATTCGAAACTTCTTGTGAAAGAAAGACAAGTCAGTAAAGAAGACAGTCAATTGTAGATATTATAATTGATAGTCGGCTAAATCTCGATAAACTCAGTAAAAAGGAGCTTATTTCGGCCTTAGATAAATTGCAAAATATATTGAATGTCGTTACGTATCGTCACATTTTTTGCAGCAGCATTTTACTTTTAATTTTCGTATTTCCGGACTACACGAGTATTTTAATGACCGAAATTTGTTTCCGGACGTGATGACCGAAACTCCCCGTCGTATTGAGTGAGCGTATTAATGACTGGGCGCTGTGCTAACAGTTCCGAATTTATTTGTTTAATATTTTTATTAATATCGCTTCCAGCTTGCAGCCGAAGGGTTCATTAAAAAGTGCATTTCTGTGTTATTCGTCGGCCGTTGTTGAAATTTTATGATGAGATCGTTTGTTAATTTACGGAACATTGAACATTTCATTACCTACATAAACAATACAATCATTTTCAGGTTCATTTTTTATAAAAACTTATGTCTATTTTATTATTATATATTATTAGCAGACGCCCCGCAAATTCGTCCGCTATACAAAGTATTTAATTTAATTTAATTCATTTTGGAATATAAACTATCTCTGTACCAAGTTGACTTGATTGAGCAACAAACTTTCGCATATATAAGTGTGACGAAATATTTGACCAATTTTTATTCTACAATTGAAACTAAAGCGAAACCGTGATTTCCGAAGTAAGTATACGATCGACGCCATGTTTGGGATTGGCCGACGTTGAAGTCTGCAGAACTTCCTAAATGCCATCTACTGCTTGCTTGTAATCTACTTTAATTAGTACTATAAACTCTCGAGCTAGCTCACCTCAAGTTGAAGTGAGTTTGACATTATTCAATGATCCATTGAGCCTGCGAAGTTTCTCCATTACAGGCCTGGTCACATCGTATGTTTAACTTTAATTAGTTTTAAACTTCAAAACAATATTATAAATTCGTAACCATAACGTGTAACCCCGTGTAATTGGTAATTGTAAATAATACTAAGGTAAGCACGTACTGTATAAATTTTGAAGAATAATTATAAGAGCAACATAATAAAAATAAAGACCGCAACGCAACTAAGATAGCGTCAGATATTGTAACAAAGGCAACGGAAAAGGAGCAGCAAAAACAGAAATAAGCTCGAATAATGCTGGCATTGCAAAAAGCATTCCAGAATTTAGTCCCGATCAGATAAAAAAGGAGGCACAATAATCCTGCAGAGGGCCAACTGACAAGCCAGGCGTTGATGAATTGGCCTCGCGGGTACTGACTTCTCACGTCTTATGAATTATGCTAGCATTATGTAAGGAAGAATGTATGTACTCCCATACTATTACGAAAGTTTACCTTGGATAATCTCCATAAACTGTACTACATAGTTATCTACCAATTTTATTTCTGTCTGGTAACATTTTATTTGTTTTAAAATTATGCAGAATGTAATCTAGATACCTATGTTAGTAGAAGCGGTTTTCATTTTTCTACCATACCCTGCTTCTTGGTGCAGGATAAAATTGTGATAACTTTGCGCATAAACTTTTGTAGCGTGAGCCGTATCGCTGCATTTTAAGCCGTTATTAGACTCAGGAGTCTTGGTATGTTTATTTTTTATAGCGGCTTCGGATTAAAAATTAAATTATTACGTTCTTTTCTGCGTTTATTAGGATTCGTATACATTATTCACTCCGCATGGTTCAACATCAAATATAATGGCCAGTGACAAGCGAGTGATGAATGTGTAAAATATTATTGGTATCTTCTAATTATTTCCTTTGTGCTGCACAAATTTCACCATAACATACTTTCTTAATTGAATTCTTTTACTATTAGTAACTGGAACATAGGGACAAAAAGTATAGCAAAATTGGTGCGATGTCGGGATGACCCGCGGGGCTCATTCATCAAAGCCGCCATAATCTTGTTTTCGTTTCCACGCAGACACATTGAACGATATTTTTTATTCATTTTTTCTTTTTTTCATTCGTTCATTTTTTATTCGTCCCGCAAAGCAATGGTTAGAGAAAATCGAAATATACAAACATTCGCGTCGAGTCTGGAATCGAAGCACGGTGAAACTGTTGTGCTTAACAGTTGAAGGACTACATAAAACATTTTTCAAGAGCTGTTGTGACAACGACCAATTCAATCTCGTTTACGGAACGTATTCGAGCGTAGATATACTCGTTCATGTGAAACAACCACTGCGTTTCAATAAAGTTGTAAATGTAATCTTGATAATGTAGGCACTATGCAGGAAATTTCGAAAAAGAAAGACTTTTAATAAAAAACAAATTGAAAGAACAATTTGATGGGCATGATAAAAGTAAATTACATTTACAGTTAGGGAAAAGTGGCTTTGCGAATTAGGCACTCAGTGTAAACCCTAGCCTAAGTGACGATAAAGAAAACAAAAGAAAGTAAAGAGGCGTGCCTATAAAGCCTCTTATACCCATTTCGAGTTAAAAAATGTGGGTCAACATTTAAATACCCCTCCCGGACGATCCCCGAAACGCATATAAATCACAGGGAATAAACTTCTCGACGTCTCAGACGACGTTTTTATTGTACTTTTTTCAAGTAAAAAATACAGAGAGCCGTGTTTAACAATCTCTCGAAGCTAGAACTTGCGCTAATGGAAGTGATTTTGATTTAATTTAAAGGAGAGAGAAAGTCAAAGTCTGAATAAGTTCTAAATTAGCGGTATCAGTAAATAAAACAGACCTGAATTATTATGACGATAAGCCACTGTAGTTAGTTTTCAGATATACGAGTAAATATGTAGTAAAATCATTGATTAATATCAATTTGTCGAAGTTGTTACCAAACGCCGGATATTATACTTTTCTTAAAATCATGATCAGTAAACATTACTACTAAGTACAAAATACGGTGGCATTACAATATCAATAATAAGCTCGTTGTTGATTGGAAAGGCAAATGCGGAAATGTTTATTATAAGCAAACCATTTCTAATAACTTATCAAATCAGTATAGCCTGATTTGATGACATTTGTGTCCACTGGCAATGTATTTGGTTTGTCCATTGAAGATGTAAGAATTGACAACAAAACCGACACAGAGTGTTGTAGTGTCTAATAGTCGGAAAACAACTCCCCTAACCGACTTTTTTCAGGGACATTAAAAGGCCTTTAGGGGAAATTGGAAAAAAAAACAAGCGTAATCTCGAAGATTCTTGGGCTGCGAAGTGATATTAAACTTAATGGTGCTTGCAAACAATTTGAACGTGTAGCCTTTTTGATTATAATTCGAAATTGGCTGAAAAGTGATACTGACTGATACATTCACCATAAGTTGCGAAGAGATTGACGCTGTGGTGCAAAAATATTGTAAATCCTTCTGAATTGAACATTTTGTTTCTATAACAGTTTGTTTTATCTTGCGGTATTCAACCATGGTGATTGCACTTCTTGACTCCAGTTCATTGAGTTTGTGGACTTCGATGGTGTGTCCTATTTGACTAATAGTATAGCCAATTACATTTTTGCACATTGAGTGAAGTACAAGACAATCATTCACAAATTTGTATAGCCGCATCCGGTGTTCTGGCCATGGTCGCCCTCTGAGTCGAATTCAGACCTTCTCTGTGCCTAAAAATTGTCTAACAAGGAATTTTGGGGATTAAGGAACCGGGGAGAGGGGAGACAAAAGACAAATCATAAACTTAATACTAGGATTTAATCATCATCATCATCATCAACAGCCTATTAATCTCCCCACTGCTGGGGCTCAGGCCTACCCTCTCAACGAGGGCGTGCGGGCTATAGTCCACCACGCTAGCCCAGTGCGGGTTGGTGGACTTCACATGCGCCTAAGAATTTCTTCTTCGGCGTATGCAGGTTTCCTCACGATGTTTTCCTTCACCGTTTGAGAGCAGTCAGTAAATGTACTTAAGTTTCGAGAAAAAACCCATTGGTACATTTAATGATTTAATGCATCCACATTATCATAAACTTAGTTTTTAAGACACTTACCTACGTCTTTTTGAAATTTCGAGTATGTAACCTTCTATGATCACAAGGATTTCTATACCTACCACCGCTTTATTATATATTCTGACCCCTATTACACTTTGCGTTGCGTTCTTGCTTATTGCTCATTCCATCATTTACAATCAATTTGAAATGAGCCTCCAAATAATGATTGTCTGCATTATGCCTCCCATTACAGACTACCCCGATTTTACCCGCGTTGGTGTACCCTTAATTACCACCAGTTCATTTTATTACCCATTTTTATTCTACCACAGTCCACGACCCGGCAGTTAATGGGTTTTAGAGACTGATATTTATCGGCTGTCAGTGCAATTAAAAGTTTTATTTAGTAGAATTTTTAATTAGGTTTGCTATGGACTGAGTTCGAATAGCGTCGTCGTCGCGTCGTGGCGCCAGTTCTTCTGTAATAAACTTTGGCGATGGTTTTTGAATTTGAGATGCGGACTGCTTCTTACGCAAGACTAGTATGTTGATCCAGGGTTAATACTCGTAAAAGTCATAATTATTATAAGTAATTACTTATTTTCAACTTCTTCTATTCTATCACATCAATAAATATTACCAAGAAAATTTTTTTTTTACTTCTTTTTCTAAATTAATTAATGGAGAGCATCAGTGGCGTCGGGGATAAGACGCGGCCTATCATATCGAAAGGTCCGAAGTTCGATCCCCGGCTGGGCCATGTACCAATGGGTTTTTTCTCGAAACTTAAGTACATTAACTGATTGCTCTCAAACGGTGAAGCGTGAGGAAACCTGCATAGGCCGAAGAAGAAATTCTTAGACGCATGTGAAGTCCACCAACCCGCACTGACTAAATAATGACAATCATCATCATCAACAGCCTATTAATCTCCCCACTGCTGGGGCTCAGGCCTACCCTCTCAACGAGGGCGTGGGGGCTATAGTCCACCACGCTAGCCCAGTGCGGGTTGGTGGACTTCACATCCGCCTAAGAATTTTTTCTTCGGCGTATGCAGGTTTCCTCGATGTTTTCCTTCACCGTTTGAGAGCAGTCAGTACATGTACTTAAGTTTCGAGAAAAAACCCATTGGTACACAGGCCCAACCGGGGATCGAACCTCGGACCTTTCGATATGATAGGTCGCGTCTTATCCCCGAGGCCACTGACGCTCTAATAATGACAATACTCACGTATAATTGAACCGGCACAGGTCGCTGTCGTTGGCAGGGCTCGGGGCGGGCACGGCCGCCCAGTGCACCGCGCGACCGCCGCTGGTGACCGCCGCCAGCAGCCGCTGCCGGCAACCGCACGACGACCACACGCTCGCGCTCGCTATGCCACCCGCCTGGCAACATTAATATTAATAATAGTTATTTATTTACAGGTACGAACTTAGAGTATACATGTATACTCTGAGAGTACGGACAATACAACATACAATATTACAAATAATTCACGAAAAATGTATAAAATACAAAAAAAATACATTGTAACGATTACTCGTAGAAGAATTCTCATATTACTAACTGTTGCCCGCGGCTTTCACCGCGTGGAATAAGTTTTGCCCACGGGCACAGTTTACCGCGGTAAAAAGTAACCTATATATATTATTCCGGGATATAAGCTATCACTGTACCAAGTTCCACAAAAATACGTTCAGCGGTTACAGCGTGAAAGAGTCACAAACATCCTCACAAAGTCACAAACATCTTACAAACTTTCGCTTTATAATATTAGTAGCATGGTTATTCAGGGCTGTAACGAGGCGTTAATACCCTCCTACATCCTCCTGTTAGCGACCTTCAGGTCGAATCATATCTGCCCTTTATCGTTCAATGTTGGACACAGGCCATCCCCAATAAACGCTACCACACCAAGTCCTCCGCATGCGCCGCTTCTCATGAACAAAAATTGAAGACATGAGCAACAAGGAAATGTTGCCTGTCAATGAAATTACCTGTAGCGGAGTCGGCAAGTTTTCTATAAGAAGGTAGCACTTGGAGGTCGAGTTCCATCTCCGGATCCTTTCCCGAGCAAGGACGTAGTGAGTTTCTATCTCCTTCCCTTCCACGGCGACCAGCTCCGCCTGCGACAAATGATACCGCAATTTTACAAACGTGGACAATGGTAAAAAAAAATGTGCTCCATTCTAAAAGGGCATAGCAGTCACATGAGAAGCCATAGAGAAGCCTAGTTGGTTGCACACTCGCATTACCAATGAGTTTTAGTTTTTCGATGAAGGCGTATGTGAGATCCACCAAAAACAGATTGGGGCACCTGGATACACCTGGCCCTCAAAGAAGATAGGAGACAGTCAGATTTCTAAAACCATTTGCATTGGAGGGTGATACATAGCTTAGTGTTTTAGCGTTAATTTTTATTCTTTTTGTTTCAGTCCTTGAGACTTTCAAGATTCAGTCAACAGACTTAATGTATAATTTTTCAGAATATTTTAAATTTTTGTTGCAGTCAGAAAAATAGCTTCGGAGTTGAAGTGAAAAGAAAAGCAGAGTGTTTGGTTTGAGAAAAAAACATATTTTTCCAGTCGAGCCATAGCCGGACTAACATCGCAGCGTGTGAAGTTGTTATTTTCGATACTTAGTCAACAATTTCCATTTTCTTCATAAATCCAGTCATCTAACCCTCGTCGTGTACATTATGTCTTATTAAGACACTAGATTTTTCAATTAAATATAATACATAATATTATACACTATCTATAATGTATTAAATTTACATTCGGCACTGCACCAGTCAATACTACTTTTTTTATGTTACCCTATTTACCATGTTATAAAGTGATGTAATGTGTTACTATTCTTTTCTTTTTTTTTCTTCTTTGTGTCTGTTTAAGAAGTTTTATATTTTCTCTTTTATGTAAGTGCTTGATAACAGCATAATATTTATATTAACATTGTTATTTATGTCATAATTAGTCTGTAAGTACTCCTAAAAGTAAATAAATAAAATAAATTACCTATGTATCATTATGTCATAATCGTATCCAGTGTATGAATATGACATACTTAGGAATAAATGCCGTGGCCGCACGTACGTACATGTGAATGGTATCTTAGGGTCACAGAGCGCATAATAGAGCCTAAACTACGTACCCCAGGTGCCAAACCACGACCCAAGATTTGGTCAAGACCGTCGTAACAATTCGGAATGGGCAGTGAATACATATTCAAGTAGTGGGGTTTCATGTTCAGTGGTTTGTGCAAATTTTATGAGGTCGGTTATGCCTTGTATTTATAGTTAAAGACATTTTGTGACGGCCTTTTACCTGTAACTGTAGGCAAAAACCATGAATATAAAATACAAACTCAATAAATACAGGTGTAGATTTAGTCACCTGCAATAATTAAACAATGAGAAGAATTTTGAGTGCTATCATTTCAGCGCACGCGCCATTGTTTGTAGACCTTCCCTAATAAGAAATACATAATTACATTTATTCCCGTCATTGTATAGGCCAGGCGTTACATTGTATTGCGTTGATAAATTTTCATTTGATTCACGGTATAGTTAGAACGTAATAAACTTTATACGTAATAGGTGTAACTTTTGAACTCTATGTTTTAAAATAGAATTCGTAAATTAGCCAATGTGCGTAGGTACCTTTAATAAGTATAATAGATCTATTTCTGTTTAAAAACTAGTAGGCTAGGATCAATATCAGATGCCACTGAATGTATCGAATCTTCTGTGTCTTCTAGATGACCAACCGCCAATCAGGTGGAGAAAGAACATTTATTCTTAACTGCCCGCCCAACCAGGCGGAGAAGGTTGGTTGGTTAGGAACATTTATTCCCAACTGCACACCCAGGTGGAGAAGGTGAGTGGTTAGGAATATTTGTTCCTAACTGCCCACCCAGGTGGACAGCTCAGGTGGGCAGTTGGGAAGCGGGGAAATAAAAGCACCAATTTTAAAATGTTTCAATACATTTATTACTTATTTATGACATAGAAATGTAACACTATACCATCTAGATCACATTGAATAATTCTTCTTCTACATCTTCATATTGGTTGTTTACTTCATAACATTTCACGTAAATAGTTTCCATGATACTTCAAATGAATTCTTGTGGTTTTACCAAAACCACAATTTCAAACATAAAAGTATAGGTAGGTCAAGTAGGTATTATTATGTATTCATATAAACAAAATAAAGCTAACGTTATTTTTTAATTTAACAACTCTATTTAAAATGTAGATTAAATGGATATATTATAGGAAAACAAATATATTAAAAACTGTGTGTGACCAATATACAGTTATTCATGCAAATAACTACATTTACATGTCAGATAGCATTGATAATCCAAACACTTCTCTTTAAGAGAAAGTAAAGGACTGATACGATATAGACACAAAGAATTCCGCTTATTAAATATCCAGATATCTGCTACACAGAAAAATACGCTAGTTCAGAATTTTTTATAGTCTGAAAACAGCAAAAAGAACAAAAGAACTAAAATGTGCAATAAAAGTTTCTTAAAACTATTATACAACGGATACCGAATGTATCATCATCAGCCTGCACTAGTCCACTGCTGGACATAGGCCTCCCCCAAGGCGCGCCACTGAGTCCGATCTTCGACTCTCCGCATCCAGTCACTGCCAGAATGTATACGTCTAGCCAAGTAGTATTTTCAACTTGTATTTTCTTTCAAACAAACCTAACAATGAAAATTCGTTATAATATTAGATGATATACAAACCGTGTAGGTACTAACCTGTTATCAAAATAATAGTAAGATAGTGAATAGTCTACTTATAATTTATATTCCGATCAATCGATCATTAATATTCATACAGTTTCAGCGCGAGCTCTCGGGGCATTATCAATGCTAATGTTCTCTACCATTGCGACCAAGTTTGGAGGTGTTTCCGCGTTCATTGCGGCGTCACTTTGACTAGAAGTTCCTGCTGCGTTTGTTGAAGTACCATTGGTTTGCACCGTTTTGTGAGAGTGCTGTTTTCGGCGTTTGATGCAACAGCCGTGCCGATTTTGCCGTTTGTATTCGCACCGAGTACAATTCGCGCTCTGACCTCCAACATCAGCTGTATTTTCTTGTGGAGGTGCCAATGGGTTGCGGACATTTTCATTAACTCCTTGACTTGTATCTTCGTTACTGGTTTCTGGCAGTTCATTGTATATGGGCAGAATGGACCAGAAATGCTTGCCTTCCCATGGTCCGTGTGCAAAGTGCTGATGGTTATGATGACCATGTTTACCATGCCTCCCATGTTTACCATGACCATGTCTACCATGAGCATGTTGTTTACCAAACATTCCGTGGTGGCCATGTCTACCGGGTCCTTTACCCCAATGTTTGTGTCCGTATTTGCTGTGTTTACAGAACTTCAAATATTCTTCAATTTCTTTGTTTTCACCATATGCAGCTATGTGTTTGTTTCTCCAAGGTCCATGTCCACGATGGCGACCGTGGTGGCCACGTTTACCGAATCCCTGTTTAATTAACTCTTCCATTTTGAGGAACTTCTCAAATTTTTCCACTAGCTCCGCATTGATGTTTTTCGAATTATCATCGTCTTCAACACTGTCATCATATCTTGGTCTAGTTTCTAAATAAGTTGCAAATGCTTGTTTTTCACGGCTAAAGTCTTTTTCAGTTGGGATCTCCATTTTCACTGGGACTTATAACACACAGGTAATGCAAACTAGATACGACTGAACTAACGCGGTCGAACGTAGTATATGCGACGTAATCAGTAAATGACGTCTTTATATACCTACCCATTGATTAAGAGCGTTACTACCATATCTCGATGTCGATTGAAACTCACACATTGAGTTGCATATTAATGAGATATTTTATCGCGAATTACCAATGAGTTAGATAGTCGTAGTAGGATGATGACTAATATAGCAACTTAGTAAACATAATGAATGTACATAATACCTATACAATGAGTTCGTGCATAAAATAATGTATAAATAACGTGACTTTATGGATCGTGGAAAATATTACAGAATCTTTAAATTTTCATTTTCAAAGATTTAAATAAAATTAAAAATTATTAAGTACTTACCTAACAAATGTAGGTATACGCTATAAGCCGATACATAATTTAGTATTTTAATTATTTATTTATTTATTAAGTGATAGTAGGTATAGGTAATTGTTTGCTATATTACAATGATTGCATAATTTAAAATAGGAAATACATAATTTTATACGTATGTAAACGCTTTAATCTACCAAAAACGTAATTACGAATAAAACTATGTAATACTAAGTTGTGACAGATTGCACAATATTGTTTAACCATTATGCAATCAATGATTGCACAACATTCTGCAATGAATGCATTTATATGCAATATAGTGAAATAGCTCCTAGAATAAAATTCTACATCTCAATGTTTCAACATGCAATTAACTAAAATCGTGTCGAGATCTCCTCAAAATTTGTTGCGCACAATAAATGTACAATGCAGACCAGCTAGGAATTGTACAATCGCCCGCACGTCATTGACCTTAAGCTGGCCTAGCCTATTAGTGAATTTCAATACTAAGAGAGACCAGTTTATACTGGTTTTTTTTCACTGACTTGCGGTCGATGGTATTAATACCTCTGGCATACGAGCATAAAGTACGGGGTACATAAACAACCCTGCCACCATCATCATTGCAGCTGCAACAATTATCCCCGGCTTCCCAACTGCCCACCTGAGCTGTCCACCTGAGTGGGCAGTTAGGAACAAATGTTCCTAACCACCTGCCTTCTTTACCTGGGTGGGCAGTTAGGAATAAATGTTTCTAACCACCCACCTGGGTGGGGCAGTCACGAATAATGCTATAGAAATGGATCAAAAGTAAACATCATACCTAACGTATTTCGTAATCCCATTGATTAGACAGAGAGACACAAAAAGGTCAAGGCCGAGCTAGCAATAAAACATGGCTTCTCCTCGTTTTCATATTTTCCTGTTTTGTGAAAAGTATCGTGGATACTTAGGGTGATATTTTTTATAGGAATTTGTGTCCTTTTTACGGTGATTTACTAGATAAAAGCTAACAACAATACAATTTGTACAAAAAACTCAATAAGGTACTTTCAAAAGTAGAATGCGACAGTTCCAATTTTGTTCCATGGAACATGACGTCATACAAAATGACCTCCGATCCCAGTTGTCCCGTTGGGTAGTCCCGTGGCGGGACTAATGGGATTTTGATACTTTTTTGTCTGAATAAAATAGTCTAGTAACTACATACTAGCATTTTTATGAAAGTCGTCATTGAACGAACAATAGATCCATGCGGCTTTTGGCACAAAATCTCTGCAAAATGACTCTATTTGTGCTATGGAACAATTTTGAGAAAAAAATTGTTCAGGTGCAAATATTTCATCATCAGTAGAATGTTCCTTTGTTTCATTTTATTCTACTAAACCCCTTATTTTTCATCATCAGCATTCATCATTGGGTCATTTTAGTCTGTGACCGAAGTTGACACTGAATCCTTACGTGAATCTATTCTATACATATAATATAACTAGGTAAAAACTGGTGGATAATTTGCACGCTTAACATAAATACTATGTTGCGAAGAACCAAACGATAGCGGGATGTAAAATACACCTAGCGCCATCTAATGACAAACTTTAAAACTAAGAAACTGGCATGATCAGAACATTTTTTCTACTATATAATTATATAAATTTTTCTACTAAATTGGTCTACTATATACTTTATAAAGCGGATGAAGTCGCGGGCATCGGCTAGTATCTCATAAATATCGAACGCTGCGCTCGCTGCTCGCGTGCTCTTGACTGATACGCGGTTTTATTACATTTTATTTTTATGTTTATTGAATTTCCCCTAAATATATGGAAAAGGAGACCCATGCACCTAAATTTTACCCTTACGAAGGGAGCATATCTATAATGATAGTATTGAATTCGTGATTTTCCAGAAAATTATTTTTTGTCTCTGTCGACAAGTTACAATTACGAAGTAATTCAATTTCAGTTGAAATAAACAGACAAGGAAAGCTTATTTTTTAATCAGGTGTCATCGTAAAAGATAAGGCACAAAAATAAAAACATTCAGATCAAGTTTTCCCTCAAGATAAAACAGCAACTGCATAGCCCTGAAACGTTGAGAAAATTATGTTTGAGTTTGAAAGGTCTGAATAACAATGTCTTGTAGCGGAAGTAAGCATATTATTATTTGTCGCTTATTTTGTATAGACAGATTTTTAATCAACAAATCGGAAGCATGCAAAACTGAGAAATAGAAATAAAGAAGAAACCACGAAGAAACACAAAAAAGTATTAAAATTTTTGTACAATAACCATTCGTGTACTAGGAAGTATCATAGACATACCAGGCCGTAGGTAGGCCGCCACCGCAGGCCGCAGCCTCAATATGCACACGCAGGCCGCGCGTGTCTGAAGTATCACATATTACATAGAGATACAATATCCCCCCACGTAGGAACTATTATCTAATCTGTGGTGATACGCTTTATTCATAAAATATTATAATTTACATATTTGATTTTCATCGGGTTACATTGAAATCTCTGTACCTACTATATAAATGTATAATACACAAGCACCTATTATTATACTAGATTATAGAAATAGAATACACCAGTAAGTGTATTCTAATATTTACAGTAATTAGGTCTAATGTTTGAGAGCTAAATGAAATACACCCTAAGATGCTACAGTTTTATTTCACTGATGTCCTACCTCTATTTTATTTCATTTCAAAGGAATGCTTTGACGATAAAGTAGACTGGTTTCAACAGTATCAGACTCCTTTCAGTTTTCAGTGGTAATTTATATTGCACTAAAAGATAGGTATTTATTATACCCATTTTATTGAAATCACATAGATTTCAATAGAAGAGGCCGTACCTTTAATACCTATTAGGTGAAACATACCTAGCTGTCTGAATTGTTTATGAAACAATTTGTTAAGCTTAAGGGTGCGCGGGCCATGGGAAATTGGACATTTAGTTAGATAATCTTAGTACTATTAAAATTGAGATTTGTCTATATAAAGATCCACTTTCTTATTTAGTTTTTTTTATTAAGAATTCCGTTATTTTGTAAATAAACCTATAACTATTATTTAATATGTATTTTATTAACAGGTTTCCACACTATTTAAACGATTCTAAGACCAGCATTTCTTATAATGTATATTGGTATTTTTCATTAAGCCCATCCTCTATAATATTTTCTTTGACGATATTTCGTAATAAAATTTCAACATTAATTGAAATTCGTTTTAAAGTCCACCAGCTGTTTACCACAGATAATAAAGTATACCAACGCTACGGAATAAGGATGCAGGAGTGCTTCCACAAAGATATGAAATCCCGGTCGTCCCAGACGCTTCTTTCAATTATTTCATTGACACTCCCGACGAAGCCATCCGAGCTGCATATAAATAAATGCCGAGTGGAAACTCTTCTGTCGTATTTTAATATGGTTCTGTAGAGATTGATAAAGGAGCAGAGAAAGATCAGTATTCTGTTGAGGATCTGCTTATTGATGTTCTTTTCGAGAAATCATACTACATTTTTAATTCAAAACAAATACCCACATAATATACCTACTTCGATATTATTATATTATTCAAATCTTATGATATCAGGAAATAAGTAATACGTATAATAAAAATCTGTCTAAATTAGTGCGACAAAGACGGTCAGACAGCCTATACCTGACGGTGAAGTCTAAAAAACCCATAGGCAACAAGTGCATTACCCTCGCCTCGTGAGAATGAATATGAGCTTCATAATGCCTATAAAACGGATCTATATCTATAAACGGAGCCTATATCTGTCGGAGAACCGATAACCGCTGGGGTAGACGAGTTCTCGAGTGGAGACCACGACTAGGCAAGCGTAGTGTGGGACGCCCCCCGGCTAGATGGAGCGACGACCTGCGCAGGGCGGCTGGCAGTGACTGGATGCGGAGAGTCGAAGATCGGACTCAGTGGCGCGCCTTGGGGGAGGCCTATGTCCAGCAGTGGACTAGTGCAGGCTGATGATGATAAATGCCTATAAATGTATTATAATTAACAAATCAAGTCAACAGGGTTATAATATGTCGCTACTGTGGGCCTACCCTCTCAACGAGGGCGTGCGGACTATAGTCCACCACGCTAGTCCAATGCGGGTTGGTGAAATTCACATTCGCCTGCACTCAGTGCGCACTGAGGGTAGCATCTGCGCGGCCCCATCGCGCAACGCGCCGCCTAGTCCCTCCCGCTTATCTCATCGGTCGGCTGATATTGACAGCTGCGCCAACACCTCGCTAGTTGCGAACCTTTATTTCGTACTTTAGTAGGCCATTCTTGTAATTAAATATTCTTCTTCATAAACACCAACTAGTCCACACAAGGTTATATTTCTACAATCACCACGCCACCGTATCCCTAAAACCTATAAAAAGATTTTAAAGAAAAAATCCGTAGTAATTTTTTCTGAAGACCCCTCCCCGTGGCCATTATGCTGAGCGAGCGTTGGATAGTTCACAGCTCATTTGTTTTCTATTGTTCCTTTATCGTGTCCCTTTAACATGTTTATCCCTAACTTACAAGCGAGGATATTTTTTGCAAAATATTACAATATTATATATAAACTTTTTGGGTGGTGAGAAACGTACTTTTAGGTTTTGTATTATTGTTTGTCAAAAATGACAACGTAATGATGTAACATATTAATATAATACAAAAATATGTATTAATATAATATATATTGTATTAATATAATATATATTTTTGTATTATATTATTAGTAATAATGTATTTGTGTTTGTTACCTTTTTACGTCAAAACCGCTGAACGGATTTTAATGAAAGGACACTGGCAGGACTTACGATAAACTGTTCCCGCGGAAAATACTTATTCCACGCGGACAAAGCCGCGGACAACAGCTAGCAAACACTCATTTACTAAACAAAATATTTGCATTCAATACATTGTCACTAAATCCTCTCTTTTCAAAAGCTAAAAGGGGTTCGTTTTCAAAAAAAAAGTATACAGGGTAACTTGACGAGAGTTACCGAAGTGTCGTGGGTCTAATGAGATTGATCTAAATTTAAATTCCCTTAAAGAATTCATGCGCCATCCCCAGAGAGTAGGGCGGAACTTTTTACGCAGTTTTTTTTATTTATTACAGTTTTTGCAGCCGTGAATTTGTAAAGGGCAAAGATATTAAACATTTCGCATTTTAGAATGTGTAATAAGCGTGGATTGTGTAACTAGTTTCAGAGATTTCTGATAGGGTTGGGATGCAAATGCGCTTTGAGCAGCCCTAACAGCAGAAAAAAATTGTATGCCGAAGTTCGTTCCTTTTTCTTTTTGGTTATTTTATTTTAAAAATGCACTTTTTCAGTTTTTATTTTAAAAAAATCTTTTGATTAGATCTTTTTTTTTCTTGGATTTTTAAAACAACAATGAAATTATGCTTTTAATGATGTACCACACTTCCAACAAAATTATTTCTAACTGTACAAATTTTTGCAAATAAAGTTTCATCACTAGGCATTGTTGATGTGTGTACTTTCTGCGCTCGAGTCTCCTAGAAATTGTTTTAGCAATCTGTATTAACAACTAACTCTCCTCCGCCCTCTTCACCAAATTCTAAGACATACTGATCACATTTAGGTATAGTACGACCTATGCACCTTGCTGTTTTCCCGATGCACGATTACCAAGTTATGTGTTACCTTCTCGGTCGGTAAACGTGCTTTAGCCGCAGGTCTGACAAAACTCGTTATGCTAAAGTTTGCGCCGCCATATGGTGCCTTTGCTAAGAGATTGTACGCGAGGTTTCACGTTCACAACACATACGAACGATTAGTTTACAGCATACTAGCTGTTTCACGCGGCTTCGCTCGCGTATAGTTTTTTTTCCGCGAGAACAGCTTTTCCCAAGGTTCTATAATCTGATGTATTTAAACTATGTTACTGTTTAATTTTAATCAAAATCATGAGATTTTGTCCCCACTGCTGGGACCCAGGCCTACCCTCTCAACGAGGGTGTTCGGGCTATAATCCACCACGCTAGCGCAGTGCGGGTGGGTGGACTTCACATGCACCTAAGAATGTCTTTTTCGGCGTATGCAGGTTTCCTCACGATGTTTTCCTTCACCGTTTGAGAGCAGTCAGTAAATGTACTTAAGTTTCGAGAAAAACCCATTGGTGCATGGCCCAGCCGGGGATTGAACTCCGGACCTTTCGATATGATAGGCCGCGTCTTATTCCCGACGTCACTGACGCTGATCAAAATCTGTTCCGTTATTTTTGCGTGAAAGAGTAACAAGCATCCATCTAAACTCACAAATTCACAAACTTACAATATACCCATCATCCGTAACTGAGCCTTCTTTAGTCTCAACAGTTCGGTTGTACAAGGAATCGAACTACTGAGAAAGGCTCGGTTGTTTGGTATCGGACCCGACAAACAACCAAACTAGTACTGATCCAGTCGATAGAAGCAAGAAAGTGTCAAAGAATAACTAAAAACATGAACTGGAATTATGTTCCCCTTTTATTTGCCTCACTTCCTTGCCAAGTCACAGGCGTACGGGAGGGTGAAGTTGAAAACTTTTATATGAGAGGTCGTCATAAAATGCAGTTATTGTAGTTTTACGAGTGGAATCTGCGTTTTATTCCGCTGCCATAACGGATGCTGCAATACGTATTTTATAGGATACTTTTGACTTCAAATGGCGACGATTATAAAATATTGTTCGCTTAATAGTTTTCTGATATTCAAACGGGTCGGTGAATAACTGAAAAGGATATTACTAAAATACATATTTCATACAGCGTTGGGCTTCTAGAGCGGATGGATACCTAAGAAGTGCTCTCACTACCTGCTCTTAAAATATGACCGTAATCCAAAGCGTTAAGTGGTCCCTACACGATCATGGTGCATGACATGCATTATGTGCTGTCACTCATGCATGACCGTCTAGTTGTAGTGATTGACGCGGATGACATGCAAACTACGTGCTGGCCGTTGATTCACTGTACTAAGTGATTAATAGCAAGCATGAGGGTCCATCATGCAGCATGATAATTCACGTAAACGTAACGCATGTCATGACGGATGATCGTTTAGGGACCGCTTTACAATTTATTTTCAATTTAATTACAAAGAAACATAACACGCGCGCCGCACGCGACCGCAGCCCGCTACGCACACGACACAACTGATTACAAAACAATGCTAAGAGTACATTTAAGCACTGTTTCGATCGTGTCAATATTTTGATCACCGTACCTTATATCTGGGTAATATACCGATCTAAGCCTAGCCCCGATTTACTAGAATATTAAAAGGTTAAATTTATAGCGTATTTACAAGTAAGAAAAATTTATAAAAGCACTTTATGTTTTTGATTCGTGTCTACTAATCTCTTCATATCTATCTTCTATCTATATTATTATAAAATAGTAACTGGAGTAATTCTGTACATTGAATGAAAGGATTAAGAAAACTATCGCAATACGTTATTTAGGCTTATCTGACCCCAAAACACTTCAAAAAAATTCTTGCCTGTCTGTCTGTTTGAACCCGCATCAGGCTAAAACTACTGGTCCGATTTGAACCGGATTTTTTTGTTTGAAAGCATGTGGTCTGACTTAAAATCTGGTGTACTTTTGGTTTTTAAATTCCAACCCAAGAGGGGTGAAAAGGGATGATAAGGTTTGCATGGGAACAAAAAATTACAGATTAAATTTACATGCCGCGGGTAAACAGTTAGTAAGTAACATATACCATACTTATTAATGCGAACGAAGTCGCGGGGCATAAGCTAGTAATAAATAAACTCGTAAAACACTGACTGACGACTACTTTTCCATGAATTACAGCATATTTTCAGGCTCCCTAATTAGGTGGTAATAAAAGTAAGCTGGCCAATTAGGAAAGACGTTGTGCCTTGATTTGCTCATCAATTAGCAGGGAGAGTTACAATTCATTTTCATCTGAAAATTCTGCCATTCGGTTTAAATTTCAGTTAAGTTCTCTCTTCATACTGTGCAAAATTGTTGCTTGGGGGTTTAGTTACAAATGAATTACTTGGGCTTTTTTACTAGTCCAGACTTACCCCAGGCTTACTAAAATACGAAGACACTACAAATAGTCCAACTAAAATTAGTTTTAATTATGGTCTCATTAGTTTCAGGTTTGATTGCATGTAATAATTTACATTTTACTGTTTTTTTGCCGGGATCACTGTAAGTATAATACTGTAATTTTAGCTGTGTAAGAGAGTCTTCTTCTTTTGGTTTCATATAAGCAGCCATATTTATCTGGAAAACACTTGAATTTATTCTAAGAGAAGTAAAAATGATAATAACATTGCCGTAACGTCGTGAATATACATTTTCCTTTTAATATAAACAGGAATATAATAAGTATCTATATATTCAAGCCTAACAAAACACATCAATCTATTCGAGATTGATCACACCAAAATGGCCTGTAGAGAATATCCCCTTGAAAGGTATCGACGTTATGTGATTGATATTCGTATACCAACCTCTGACAAAGTTTTGCATTACTCTTTTCGCATGGATTCTAAAACAGGTGTAAATTCGATTTATTGTAATAATGTCCAATCTGAAAAATGTCCAACCGTTGAAAAACGTCCAATCTGAAAAATCTGCACCTTATTATCGTCTTAATAAATAATAAAAAAATTATTGTGTGCTTTGGAAAATTATTATGAAATTTTTTTTCAAAGTCAAAGTCAAAGTCAAAACTATTTTATTGCATGTAAGTACACTGGGTAAATATTTATACAACGTCAATTTTTATCTACCACCGCTTCCTTTCTTTTAAATACAAATATTAAAAAAATTTTCATTTACTTTGATAATTTTGATATTTTTTTCCCATTTTTCATCTCTGTTAAGTATATCAGTATTGTCATTAAACCACGGTATAAATTACGTCCGAAAACTCAAAGTCGCTCAACGGGCTATGGAAAGAGCTATACTCGGAGTTTCTCTGAGAGATAGGATCCGAAACGAGGTGATCCGCCAGAGACCAAAGCTTTCGACATAGCTCAAAGCACAGCTCAAAGCGTTAACACGTTGAAGTGGCAGTGGGCTGGTCACATCTGCCGGAGAACCGATAACCTCTGGGGTAGACGAGTTCTCGAGTGGAGACCACGACTTGGAAAGCGTAGTGTGGGACGCCCCCGCGGCTAGATGGAGCGACGACCTGTGTAAGGCGGCTGGCAGTGACTGGATGCGGAGAACCGAGGGTCGGGTTCAGCGGCGCGCCTTGGGGGAGGCCTATGCCCAGCAGTGGACTAGTAAGGCTGATGATGATGATGACAAATAGATAGATAGATAGACATTTATTCATTGACACAACACAAACACACAAACAATTAACAGATGTATAATAGACTAGCTTAAATTAACCTGAACGCTTCGCGGGCACCCAACGAGACACAATAGGACTCCTACTGTTGTCTTGTCTAGAAGACGTTGGGAGCCCGCGAGAGCGCAGTAGTCGTGTGTGTGTGTGCCTGTGTGTCGTTACAAATTACACACTACCGTACATATTGTTGTAATAATTCACCGAATTCGAAATCCAATTAGGCAATATAATAATAATGTTTATTACACATTAGGTACAGTCATAATAGGTACAGTCTTATGTATTTACTGTTAAAGTACCTGTAGAAACCTTAAAACTGCTAAGCTTAAGTAGCCTATGAGTCTTTTAGTTAAATTCTACGTTACTTCAAAACTTCGTAGCGCCGAAAATTTTTGTCTTAAATTCGGGTGTTCTAAAACTGTTAAAGTAATTTACAAGCAGCCCTTAGGGAGTTCGGGGTACTTCCAGAACTTACAATGTTACAAGTTCTCTAATAGTCTAACAAGTAACATTGATTTCCTCCAGTATCGGAGGGCGTACTATAAGTACTAAGTTATAGGGTATGGCTAGATGTTCTATACGGAATTGCAATTACGTAGGTACTCTCAAACATTACCTAGTGACATATATGGTATAGTGATGTATTATACCTACGGGTATAATCATAATGAAATACCCTGCAAAAGCTATTATAAACACAGAAATAAATGATGGTTGGTGAGAACAAATATTAGTATTTTTTTTATTTTATATTACAGTTGTATTTTTATATTACAGACAAAAAAAGAGAAAACAGATACAGTAATGTACATCTAGGCGGTCTTATCGCTAAGAGCGATTTCTTCCAGACAACCTTTGGGTAGAGCATTTAGAGCCAATTGGAAGGTGGGTTGTGCAGTTAGCATATTTTAAAAATCTACATACACTAAAATACATAGGTAGGTATACAAAAAAATAAATACATACATACATGCATACATACAACATATTATTCAATTAAGTACTGGTTGTATGTTTGTTTAAACAAACCCACTGTTGAACCAGATACGAAAAACTTTAAGCCTGGATTTGACCACTTTTTTTACAAAAAATGATTTAATTGGCTTGAATTAAACCCAAAGAAAGGGTGTCTGGAAGAAATCGCTTTTAGCGACAAGACCGCATAGATGTAAGTTCCTACTAAATCTACTGTATGTGTTTTGTTTTTTATATGTGCGATAAAGAGTATTGAATGGAATTGAAGGTGGCTGGATGCGGAGGCATTCATTGGGGGAGGCATAATATGTCCAGCAGTGGACTTCGAAGAGCAGATATGATAAATTAAACCACTCAAAGTTTTCTGACAGATATAGCCTTACCACAAATCCGTGTGCATTGCAGATACTGAAATACTATGAATATTCCCAACTCGACTAGCTTGCAGAATTACCTCTGGCAAGTTTGGCAGAGTCAGGCTTCTTGCCAGACTAATTTCATTAATCTCTGCATTGATTGGATTTGCCAAGTTGACTGGCCTCGACGCTCTCATGTTTTATTTTATGTTGAACTAGCCATTGCCCGCGGCTTTGCCCGCGTTGAATACCTAAATTTTTTTCCCGCGGGAACAGTTTACTGCGGTAAAAAGTAGCCAATATGTTATTCCAGGATTTAAGTTATTACTGTACCAAGTTTCATTAAAATCCGTTCAGCCGTTACAGCGTGAAAGAGTAACAAACATCCTCACAATCACAAACATCCTTACAAACTTTCGCCTTTATACTATTAGTATTTCATTTAATCAGGCAATACGAAATAGTCAAATAATTCGATGTTTTATGGGAGAAAAGATTTTTAATGTTATTCTTATAAGATAATCTCGAGTGAAATGAAAATGTTACATTACTAAGGGCCTCTTACACCGCTTGCTGATAAAGTCCCAGATACCCTATATGCAGGTTATCTGACAGATAGCCTGTTTTTTTGGTTTCACAGGTATCTGATTTATCTGATAGATTAGTTTATCACTAAGATTACTATCTGTAACAATATCAGTAAGTGGTGAAAGAAGCCCTAATTCTCCTTCTATATAGGTTACCTATGAAGAAACAGTTCTTTTACATAAAGGATAAATAATAAATGTGTAAAAAAACTGTCTGCATCAGACTGTGAGTAATTCAAATCAAAACTAATTTTGACTCGCCTGTTGACGTAGTGGTAGTGACCCTGCCTACTGCGCCAAAGGTCGTGGGTTCGATTCCCACTCGGGACCAACATTTGTGTGATGATCATAACTATTGGTTTTCGCATTCTGGGTGTTTGTATGTATTTATTATTTATTTAAAAGTATTTATGTCTATCAGTTGTCGAGTACCCTTTTACAAGCTTCGGCTTATTTGGGACTAAACAGCCGTGTGTAAATTTGTCCAAACATTATTATTATTATTAATTACATCGCTAAATAACTGCGGCTTTAATATTTATTTTATTCCAAAAAAATTTATAAAACTAAAAGCATTAATATCTCCAATTCGAAATGTACGCCGAAAGCTCGCTCGGCTAACCCGCAAACTGGCTCGTCGATGCTAAGTCTTCAACTTCAATTAATGATCTTGAGGTTTGACCGCAGACTGCAAACCCGGCAAATGAATTGATCCCAAACTAAATTTCAGCGCCGCTAAAACTCTTGGAATATACGGCTGGATTTTGCGACATCTGTTTCCGTGATGGACCCACCGTAGAGTACGCAGAGTAAATTGAGAGTGATTTTGTTTGCTAAACAAATAAGAATGTGGTTGGCTTGGTAGATTTAGAATAAAGGCTTTGGAGACCAGGATATATACGTTATTTCAGGCGTTAGAGAGGTACTTTTAAAGATACAACCATATCAGCCAACGCACACTATCCTTTCGAGGCATATCAAAAACTCAATACGCGAAAATTAAAAGAATAGGCGCGCCCCTAAGCGGCAAAATTGGAATTTATACCCACAAATCATGCTTGAGATTGACAAGTGTGACGTTTATGGGTTAACTTCACTAAACTATCAAATTTTTGACCGTTTGGAGAGCGTTATAAAGTATCCTATACTATTTAGTATTTCCCTATAGTTAAAAACCCGATTCTCCCATACAAACTTTCACCCCCTTTTCCTCCCCTTGTAATGTGAAATGTCAATAGATGGCGCTAGGTGTATTTTACACCGCGCTATCATTTCGTTCTTCTTAAGATAAATATTAAAAGCGTGCGGCTTATCCACTAGTTTTTACTCATTATTAGTATTAGTATAGACTATAGATAGATGAATGTGTAAGTAAGTATATCTTTGCGTGGACAATACTCAGAACATTTTGCCTTTAAAACTGAAATACAAAATTTTACAGTACTAACAAACAAATACTTACAGAGGATTTCATAAATTTTTAGGTTAGGTCAACCTCTTGAATATTGACGACAGCATTGAAATTCCAATCACGTACCAGGATCCCGTATGTTAACTACAGTCGATAGGAAAGCAAATTAGATTACCTGGATTAGCATAATTAGTTTCCCGATAGCCGGCGAACTTCCACGTCTAACGTACCTGCCTGGTTCTAATGGCAACTACTAGATCACTCAGAATCTACACTCCAAATTAGCCCAGTTTAAAATAGACGGCTTTAGAATTGATAAACGAAGTAGCTGATAATATAAGGCTTATAAAAAGGGTTTCTAAATAAAGACAAATTATAAGTGTAATTATATAATTATTTACGGGTCTTACACACGAAATAGTTTTATTTACCTTGCCCGACGTTTTTGAAATTGAAATTATAAGTGTGTTATGAAACCGTGTCATTAAAGAAAGATTTAATAAAAGAAGAGAACAATTAGCCCAGTTTAAAATAGACGGCTTTAGAATTGATAAACGAAGTAGCTGATAATATAAGGCTTATAAAAAGGGTTTCTAAATAAAGACAAATTATAAGTGTGTTATGAAACCGTGTCATTAAAGAAAGATTTAATAAAAGAAGAGAACAATTAGCCCAGTTTAAAATAGGCGGCTTTAGAATTGATAAACGAAGTAGTTGTTATCATAAGGCTTTCTAAATAAAGCCAAATTATGAGTGTGTTATGAAACTGTGTCAATAAAAGAAAGATAAAAGAAGAGAACAATTAGCCCAGTATAAAATAGATGGCTTTAGAATTGATGAACGAAGAGCTGTTAATATAATACTTTTATAAGGGTTTCTTAATAAAGACAAATTATGAGTGTGTTATGAAACTGTGACTTATAAGAAAGATAAAAGAAGAGAAAAATATTCAAATACATACATTACACCTAACGAAGTCTTGACTATACAATGCGAACCTAAAAAAATAGGTCGATTCCTGGTAACCCTTTTCTTAAAAGCATTATAACGAAACGGTGCTTCAGAAATAGAAACACGTAATGTTGGCTAAAACATAATGTGAACAATTTACACCCCCGGCAGCTTTTCTGCACGGAGGGAGCTTACATTTTTATTCAAAAATTAGGGAAAATATTTTTCGGAAGGTCAAGAAAAATTCTCTTCAAGATAATCCCCTTTTAACTCAGGCCCAGATTAGTTGGCTAATTTCTTAAAAGCGTTCGCTTTTTACAGATTTAATGGAGTGGTGGATTATTTGTCTCTATCTTGGTATAATTTATCTGGCGAATATAAGCCGCGCAGGGAAATCTCGCTAAAAATATCTGCCGATAAGACGGACAAAGGTTTTTTTTATATTCCACCTAAAAATGAATGTTGAGGAATGAATAAAAGGAATCATTGTGACGATAAATAATGGAAGATTGATCATAAAGATAAGGACTCACAATCAGGGTTTATTACATTAATTTGTTGAGAAAAAAAAGCAAAGGGAAATCAGCTGCAGGTTAAAACTATAATATTTAAATGAAAGTAGTTACGTACATCAATAAAGAGAATAAAATTAACTTACGAAAAATATTGTATATGAGCACATATTTTTAATAGAGGTATCTTACAGCACAGAGGAATGAATAGTGCTTACAGCAAAGAGGCTTATTTCTTACAACTTTTTAGTAGGCTGTGTGTGTCCAATAAGTTGGAGTTTTACCTTTCAAACTCATAAAGGTATAACGGACGAAATTTATTAAACCATTTGAATTTATTTTATTATAAATCAACGAAGTTGAGGTAATATCCTTGTGTAACGTTCTAAATTTAATGTCATTAAACTTTACCCATAATTGAATTTGAACTAAAATTCGCCACATGTTCCGGCCAGCAATAACCCAACTAATTTGAGATGAGCACAAAGCCATTAGCCACTAAGCACGAGGCACATTGCTACGGCAATCAACAAATAATTGAGAATTATTTATAAAAGTATACATAGTTCAGAAGTTGGAGATAAAAAAGTACAATGAAAGCATGGTTAGTGGTTCGTAGTTAAATTTAAAATTTGTATGGGATTTCAGTTTTAGCCAAGAAGGTTTTATAGAGGTTTTAGCACACGCTTAAAATTAATAGGTAACAATTTTCTTATATTTTACATAGCGTTATATAATGTCAATTAAATATCCATAAAAAAATATATTCAAAATAATAATATAAAATATGGTGATTTTGATAATTAAGGGTTTTACTTATCCAGTATTATTGCGAGGTTCGAAACTGGTTACGAAATTGGGATATTTGTCACCATTTTCGTAAGTGGTTACGAAAAACGGTTACATAAGTGCACTAACGGCGTGCAGAAACCACGTCTCAGTTTGGGCGTCAGGCATTGAGGCATACAAATAGCCGCTACTACATTTCCTACTCTCATTTAATAGGTACGCCAAACTACTCATCCGTATGTCGCATCACGTCGTATTTGCTCACATAATAATTCATAAGATAGTTATCAGGGCCTAAAAGCACTTTGGCCGGATTGCCAATCCCGTTCAGCGTGAATTTGTATGATGACGTCATAACCACTCTGGAACCCTGTGTAATTGCTTCCACCGAGTGACACGAGAAGATGGATTTTAAAATTGAACCGGGAATTCAATTATAATATGAAAATGATTTCACAGATACGTGCTGAAGAATGCAGAAATATTGCATCAATTAAAATGCAATCAAATGTATGTATACTGACTAGAAGTAATAGAAACGGACTGAACTAAATGAAGAAGAATGAAGGGGTCGGATAGTTACTGAAATAGAATCGCTAATAGATAATACATACTAAATGATTATTGGAAAGGAACTGAACTGAATGAATAAGAATCAAGAAGTAGGATAGTACTAAAATAGAATCGCTAATAGATAATAAACACGAAATGACTATTGGAAAGGAACTGAACTGAATCGACAATTAAGAATCAAGAGGTAGGATAGTACTGAAATAGAATTGCTAAAAGATAATAAACACTAAATGATTATTGGAAAGAAACTGAACTGAATGAAGAATTAAGAGGTGGGATAGATACTGAAATTGAATCGCTAATAGATAATAAACAAAGCGATAATTAGAAAGTTTATCCATTCGTAGTCTATTCTCAAGTGGTATGAATCGTCTTAATGAATGATAATGAACATTTAATTATTCATAGCAATACGAGGAATTATCCTTATGACGTGACACTCAGATGTTAAACGCACGTAATGTTTGCAAATAGTGTTTCAGTTTTCCATTACTGAAATACTTTGCATTACAAATATTTTAGAAATACAAATCCGTTTTGGTGCTAGAATCGATCGTTGGCATATAAAAACAGAAACCCAAGCTTTTCTTCCGTTTACTGTTGTTTGAGTTCAAAAGAAAAACTCAATTCTTCCCAAGCGAAGAAGCCTTAGAACATAATAGAGAACCTTTGAAGACCTTTGCTTACTGCATTTGCCTTCAAGTTTCTGCAAAAATATTGAAAAAATTAGCTTTCGGTTTTCAATGCCAATCAATTACGGGAAGATACGTCGTATCTTCGTGTAACATACACCCTCTCCACTGTACGGATTAACGCGTAAAACCGGCTTCTACGAGCAAACCAACCCAAAATCTCCCCATTTGTATTCCGGGACGACTCCGGGATACTACTATCCCAGGGGTATCGAAGTTTCGCAAGTTCTAGAGGCCCAATTAATGAGGCGATTAAACTAAATTAGGTTTGAGGCGCGAACGGCCAATTTGGATGTCGGGTCCATACTCCGTCACTGACGAATTGTTTGATAGATTTTAGGGGATACATACATGATACATACTGTGGCCTGCATGATAATAAATATATAAATACCAAAAATGAATTATTAGGTACAAAAAAACGCTGCATATCTTTCTCACTCAAGTACAATCGATTTTACCAGAAAAACGAATAGTAACTACTATTACAAGTAAGTAGTTCGAAGAGATGTACAATTGTTTATTATGGTAAATAGTAACATAGAAAACTTTAAGTGCAGAAATAAGTAAGAAAAAGTCGGAGATAGATCAGTGCACTTTACTAGAATACCACAATATGTATAATGTAAGACAGGGCCAAAACTTATGAAGTAGTACAGTCATGTCTTCGCGCAACCTTTTTTGTGATAAATTGACAGTGAACAGCAGATGTTGTATTCCTGCGAAGAATTCGGTAGGAATTTGAATAACTTATCCGGTCAAAATAAACAGAGACCCAGCCCTTAAAGTGTGTTTGAAGAACTAACACACAATTTGTTGTATGGGTGTGTTCGTCCATATCTGATTTTATCAAACAAGTCTTTGAACTTTGCTTGACTAGATAGATATCGATATAATAATAACTTAAAATGTTTTTACAAAATAACTTTTAATTATTGTGAAAGCAAGATTAGTTGCATAATAATTGAGAAGTGACAATGCCAATTCAAAATATTCGCCACCACAACCGTCAGATCTGGTTATCGCCTCCCGCTCTTAATATAGCAAAGCATGCAACATTAGAAACTATCCGATCTACTAACCTTTCCTTTAAAAAGAATATCAGTGTTTAAAGGCGAAAATTTTACACCATATTATTATATTTAAACTTTAAAGATTTAGTCTAAGTCAATATTGGTAGTAGCTTAGCTTTCTTTTCATTGAGGATTGGAGTCATTAAGATTAAGGGGGGTTACGATCAGCTGATAAGCCCAATAGACTCCTAATGCTCCTAATTCTACACACAAACAACTATTGACAATAACAAAGTAATCAATAACAACTATTATTTAGTACCTATGTAAAAGTGCTAAGATATGCGGGTGGAGGGAACTGCAAGTTGATTAGCTCGGTCAAGGTAGCATCCTGTCATTATCGGTCGGGACTAAGATGACGTTCACGGTCCAAAAAGTGTTGTGAAAGAAAGAAATGTGTAAGAAAACTGACCTGCAAATTGACGTACGGTGCGTCAGCCAAGACAGTTGGCACGATGAAGCCACCCTCGCCAGTGGACATGTCGATATCTTGGCTGTAGATGTCGGTCTTGTCATCGTAGAGCTTTACCCGGACTCGAACTCGCTTCTCGGTGCTCATTGCTTCCACCTGTTTAGAGATGAGGTTTTTAAAATTGATTAATATAGAGATTATTAATAAATAATAATAAAAGATAATTTATTCATCACACATTACATAGTTACATATTGAATCCAACCAGAAAACTTTTGTAGTGAGATGAAACGGTCGATGACTCAGCGAAGCGCTGTTATTCAGTCATCGCCATCATTCGAAAATCGCTAAATTCGAAGTATGAAAGAAAGTGGTGATCGTCATCTCTGCCAAGCGCATACTGATTATTTATAAAGTAGGCTTCATTAGAACACGTTTTTAGGGCCCCATAATTATAAAATTAAAAAAAAAATATTTTAGAGATTTATTATAAGGGAAGTAACATCCATGTTCAGCATTGCCTGTATTGCTATAATCTATACTAATAATAAAGAGGTAAAAACTGATGGATAGCCCGCACGCATACATACATCTCGGGAAAAACCAAATGATAAGGTGTTGTAAAAAACACATCGCGCCATCTATTGACTTTTCACATTTTAATGGGAGGCAACGGGGTGAATGTTTGAAAATGTTACTTAAAGGATTGGTACTTTATTAACGCGGGCATCTTAAATTGCTAAGCAAATGCAAGTTTTTCGCTGTGGGGATAGAAGAAACTAAAGTTATTTTTGGAATAACAGGACAAAAATCCTAAGCCAATCGTAATAATTTCAAGCTAATATCCTTGCCTTATCTGCTAAGTAGAATTTTAACGGAAAATTTAGTTACAACCGAGCGAAATGAAAACGATATTGCTCCGCGACTTAAGTCTCAATTAAACCGCTAAGTTCAGTCGACCCGACCTGGCTTAACTCCAAAACCTGTGCCGACAGACGCCCCGATATAAAATACTGCGGTTATTTAACCGAATTTAGCAATTATAGGAGAAATGCCTAAATTAATTCGGCCGTTTGTTAAAAAAGCTTATTGAAAGCTTATTAAATAATTCCTTTTTAGAAGACGACGATAAAAGGAAAGAAATCCGATGAATAAATAACGCCATTGATGTGGCCCAAGAAATAAAGTAACAGTGGGAAGGCCACCTCGTCGATCACAGAACAGACAATCGTTCGGTAGAATAAGACCTTGTTCTCTCTATACTTAAACAGCAACTGACCTGAGTCCTTATAAAGTCTATGTAGGAGATAACGAAACATTGTCCCATGGTGGAGATTATCAGACCCAGGTGGAACCTCTTCTTTTGGTTTTCATAAAAACAATCTCCATAATTGTTAAAAAATGCACATGCATACGAGTAGTAATTCAAAATGGAAAAGCCATAATGCGGACAGAAAGAAACGAGAATCACTTCGATGTTGAAGCTCTTAGTTAGACTGCCTCCGTAATTTATTATATTGTGCCGCTGCCAAGAGCTAGGAAAGAATAATAAGGACGTTCCCTGGAGAGCGATAAATAATATATTATGGCTGCAGTGACAGCTAAAAATGTTTCTTTTATGTTTTCGGATGGTGTCATTATTATAATGTTTCGCGAAAGGTCGGTACGTTGTAATTTATTCATCACCTAGGAATTCGTCGTTATAAAAGCATTCATGCAGAATTGCAGACAGTTCAACTAAAAAAGGGTATTTTATATAGAAAATGTAGGTCAAGCTCAAAATACTGTCGGTAAATGCGTAAATAAAATTACATGGATATTTTCCGTGTAAGTTTCGTGTAAAATATTTTATTTTTCCTTAAAAAATTTTGTTCTTTCGTGACGATTATTATGTTTAATTTTACAGAAGTATAATATTTTTTACTATGAAATGTTTTATTAGTTTGCATATTTTTGAGGTCTAATAAAAATTTTAGTATGGGAAATATTTTACAATGTGCTTCGTAATTATTATGAAGCATATTCCCTACATCCGTTTAAGGACTTGTCCACTTTAAACCAATGCCTGCGCAAACATGTCCGAGCTCAAATTAAGAACTACCTCAAAACTTTCAGCGGCTGCAGTATAAGCTAACGAGTTCTCGTTTGTCTTCTTTACACGTTATTCTATATAGGTACCGTTAAACCCTTAATCTTGGCCTATGACTGTAACTTTGGCCATACCCAACAAAATAAGCCACAGTCATAGACTAAAGATGGAGGGGTTAACATTTCGTTGTCAGAAGAAAATGTAACCCTTCCGGACGAATTTGCCCACTTTCCTACTCTTTCAACTACGAATTCCTAACTCGTCCACTTTTCACAATCCGACGACGATGTGGACGAATTAGGAAGAGGACGAGTTAGGAAAATGGACGAATTCGTCCTGAAGGAAGGTAGTAAAATTGTAGTAAAAAAAGTAAGGAAGGATGTTATTATACAAGAATGTTGCCAATTATTACGTCAGTGTAAAGTTAATTCTGCTTCGCTGCAGAAATAAGTAAGAATGCTGTGCAATGCTAACCTAACCAGGCAGACCGTTTTACTAGAGTTCTACAACCAGACTAAGTAAGTAATGAATCCAATTAAACAGGTGGACATAGAGTAGTCCATTCATAGAAACAAATTAAGAAATGGTTCAAAACACCAAATAGAGAATTCTCCAGCAATAAGCAAAAGATTTTTTCATTATCCAACTCCTTAAACGAACAATCATAGAGAAGCCACAGCTAGCATAGAGCATTTTTAAAAATTTTATATTCATTGTTCGTGATCAATAGATTTGCAATTGCTCGTGGAAACTCTTTGAGTAGAAAAAAATACTAATGTCGGTAGAAAAAGTTAAAGGCGGCCTCGGGCTGGAGATTGAGATCACTTTAGTACAGTGAATGGCATTAAAGGTAGAAAAAACGGCGAAGGGCGTGTCGGGACACACATAGTGTAGGATACTATATTTTAAGGTTTTCTCTACATAGCTCAAAATAGGTATCTATCTACGTAAAATAATAATAAGTTTTTACGCTAATGTCCCTAAGGATTAACATTGCATAAATAATGTGCAGCGCTTACTTAAGGCCGCACGCTAAGGCTGGTTTCAGAGCTGAACACGCTCCGGGTCGGTGTGAAACGCCTCACGTGTGTCTCTGCTTCGGGAGCTCGTACGGAAGACCCGTCCGGGTCAGCCGGACTATACACATACTACCTCAGTTTTAGCGTACGGCCTAAACCTTATCTACCACAAGGGCCTTCGTTTCTGCTACAGACCTGCCTACTTACATCTTATTATTTTTGTCTATGTTGATGACCTTTCTCGTCGCATCTCCTCTTTGGGATTATATCATTCGAAGAAACTCCGAGCCCAGCTCGCTGAGCTACTTTGAGCTTATGGGAGGAAAAGATACAAGTTGTCACTTACCCGTCCGACAAAAGGCAGTCCAGGCTTGTACCGCCGCCGCATGCTATCAGCGAATCTCAGCTCTACGTAATGCTGCTCGGCTGCTGGCGCTGCTGGTGCTGAGGCTCCAGCACCAGAACCCACGTTCAGGTCAACCTTCGTAGATCCACCTCCGCAGCGGGCTTCAATGTGCCAGATGCCAGAACGTGCGCCCGTAGCCAGGACTGCGCTCAGCTTTCGCACTCCTATCGGCATAGATAGATACATGATTTAATCAGATTAAAATCATATCGAGGCCAAGTTCTAGGCGTGTTTGTGAATTGAGGTATCATGGTTAACGTAGAGGAAATCCTACTGAGTGATAAATAGAATAGAATACCATATTATTAGTTCCGTACGTATAAATACAATAAATAACTCTCCTTTTGGGCTTCGCCGCAGTCGGGTAAAAACAGTACCTATCTGAATTCATCGGTCTTCAAAACTAACTTGCTAGGAAGAGCTCAAACAGTGAACTAACCAAATATGGGACGGGACGTAAGGGCTGTAGAGAAAAATAGGGTGTATTCAGTGTGGGGGTCACGAAGGAGTGTTAAGGTATATTAGGTAACAGGGTGCAGCATAAATGCGGTAGTAGACATTTTCCTTGTTGACCGAGCGAGCGAAGCGTCTACGTTTCAAGACTGGCCAAAAATGCTCTTGTCCGGCTGTCTGTCTGTCTGTCTGTCTGTAATTCTCTACAGGTCGCATTTTTCAACCGATTTTGACGAAAATTTGGCATATGTATAAATTAATTAAACCTACAAAATGAGTAGAATAAAATTTTGAAAAACATTTTTTTTAGAGTACCTACCATACTCGCAAAGTGGGAGTGAACTTTTTTTTTCTTGTGAATCCCATAGTGTTGGATATCGTTGGATAGGTCTTTCAAAAATATTGCTGGTGTGTGAATACCATTTTTTCGATTTAGGGATCCGTTGGCGAAATATTAAGCTTTAAAGCGGTAATTTTTGTTAGAGTCACGTGTCCCCCCCCCCCTGCCAGCTAAACGGTTGCTTCTGGAAATGTGAAAAAATTCATGGCAGTAGCATATATAACGTAGTTACAAGGAAAACTATTACGGCTAAGTAGGTTCTATTAGTTTTTGAGTAATAGTGGATCGACTTAAGAAAGTTGAAAAAATAAATTATGTTCATAGAACTGCATACGTAAAATGGAAAATTATTTTTTCCGCGTGATATCCATGGTGTGGGGTATCGTTGGATGGGTCTTTCAAAAATATCGCGGGTGTGTGATAAACATTTTTCGATTCAGGGATCCGTTTGCGAAATATTAAGCTTTAAAGTGCTAATTTTTGTCACTTTAGTAGGTACTTTTTCTGTTTCCAAAGTTGACTTTTGTAGGTTTCTTTTAGGTTTGGTTTATAAGGGCTGGCGAGGTCTACTGTTCTCACGGAACTACTAGTTATAATGTGGAACGGAAAATATTTTAAATGTAAAATCTTTCTAATGTGAAAGACTAAGGGCCTCTTACACCGCTTGCTGATAAAGTCCCAGATACCCTATATGAAGGTTATCTACCAGATATCTTTTTTTTTCTGTTTCACAGGTATCTGATTGCCTATATCTTATATATTTTATATAATCTATCACACAGATTTAACTGATAGATTAGTTTATCTCCAAGATTACTATCTGTAACAATATCAGGAAGTGGTGAAAGAAGCCCTAAGGGTCTCTTTCACCACTTGCTGATATTGTTACAGATAGTAAGATAAACTTATCTATCAAATAATCTTTGTGATAATATTTTCGTGTTGCACACCTCTAGTCTCTAATAAAATATCTGAAAATATCAGCCGCTTAACTTGCTGTTAGTTTATATGACAGATAAGGCAATCGAATACCTGTGAAACAAAAAAAAACGGCTATCTGTCAGATAAGGTATCTGGGACTTTAATAAATCAGCAAGCGGTGAAAGAAGCCCTAAACAGTGTATTTTAGACAGTGTAGTGTTTTAAGACAGTTATTAAAATGAGTAGAATGAATAGATATAATATAAAGTAAGACCAAATACGAACCATCATTATCATATTTTATTCATTTTAAAATTTTATATTCAGCTCTGTATTTGTTAGATGATTTTAGCTGGTCCCTATTACCTCGTGTCCCATCTCATGATTACCTCGAGTCAACCTATAGCCAATCTCGCGTGGCTGTCAAAAGTCAAAAAACTCCGTTAAGTGTGGCTGTCAGTTTTGGTTTTTGAAAAATCGCTCATATCAAAAAAATTATAAAATTGACGTAAGTGTCCCTTTAAAGACCCATCAACACTTAAAGCATTATCTTCTCAAATGTCCCTTTAAAGACCCATCAATACTTGAAAAGATAGTAAAGATTGTATCCAAATACGCGCCTGGTCAAAGAAACCTGACACGCTTGGCGTCCACTTCCAAAGTTTTTGCTCAGTTATGACATGTGACTTTTAAGAGGGTACCGTAATGTAATTAATCAAAGTGACTGTAACCCTGCTCACTTGGTGACAGGACCGTGACGTCACTTCTCGCGTGACGTGTCACCGTTATTAATTTGTGACAGGTTTTTGTGTCCTTGTGGTAAAATGACTTGTTATGTTCTACTTTTTGTCACAATGTTACAATTATTTATTAAACACGGGTCTTAATTTTTTCTTTACCTTTACCCGATGTTTCGGTCAGCAAAAAAAATCGCGTGTATGACCCGTGTTTAATAATAACTTTCTAAGGTTACAATTCCTGAAATGCCCTTGAAGGGCAACGATAAAAAGATAATATAGAACAATTTAGTAAATTCGACAATAGTGGAATGAACCCCTGTGTGTCAGTTAACAGTTTTCCTGAAAATTGTAGCAAGAAGGAGCCAAGGCCAAGCCAATGAGTGGCTTGCATTAGAAAAAGCCGATGATAAGATGTGAGTCAATGAATGCGATATGATGATAACAGGTGAAGCAAATGACAGGTAGTCAAGAACCGAATCTATTAGGTGATTTAATACCAAGAGGATTAACAATATTTCCCTGCAAAATATAGTGCTAGCAAGTAACACAACACTCAATATGTTACATTTGTCAGTTATAAGTCAATCACTTGCGTGAGGCCAATCCAATCTATCAAAATTTGACAGGGGTTGGCATTGGATATGACATGGAAAGGCTTTTAAGAAAGTATAGAGAGCTTTGCTTGGAAAAGACGACTAACTCTGCGACTTCTTTTGAAATAGCTTGGTGTTGCAAGATAGAAAATATTTTCAGGAATGAAATACTGCATAATGGCAAAGCATTATAACATTTTCATATCAAAATTCCATTGACTTGAAATTTGTAAAGAAATCTGAAGTGTATTCAGTAGGAAATATAAAACCACCCCCAGTGACATTAATGCTGCAAGAATTAGGTAGGTACTTATTTCCTTACTTCAGTTTCGGTAGGTTAAAGAATAATGACTTAAAAATATGAATATTGCTACAGTTTCTAGTATCCAATATGGTATAAAAACTAAAGATATTAAAACCTAAACTGGCAAACCATAAATTGTTTTTAAAGACGATATTAAATTCTGATAGAAAGTTTCTCTTCTAAATTTCATATAAAATTTTATCAAATCAGTGAACCGCCAAACAGTTGCTATAATCGAAGCCGGAAGTTAATTAAAATCGACGTTCATTAACCCTGGCCCCGTGAATGAGCTAGTTGAGTTTGAGTTACTATTCAAAGCAAATACTTTGGTATTACACTGAAAGTTACTACACAAGAGTGATTGTTACAACGTTGTATTATTTGAAAGATGCTACAGAAACATACCTTCTTGAAGAATAAATTGAAAGGCATAACGATGGTATGGTATAAGACCACCTGGTTATTCACAATGTTTTCTGATGTTAATTCCCAAAAACAAATGAAAACTGATAACTTTGAAAAGGGAAACCAGAGAAGACTAATTATCTATTCCATGACCAGGGTTAGATAAATATGATAATATATGACGGAACTAAGGCTCAATTGCAGAATAGAAAGGAGAAAGCCACATGAACTAAAGACAGAACCAATGTTTGTCACCAAATAGTGGATTGTTCACATGTTATCTGATTAATAATAAAAACACTATTTGACAACAATTTAAGGAACCAACTTTAATAACAATTAACTTTAATATATTGATAGACAATCAACTCCTTGAATCTGAATTCAATGAATTCGACACAAGTCACCCTCTTTCCAGACAATCTGCACAAATTCCGCCAGAGTTGCAATTCGTATTCACTGTGCAATCCCTCCCCTAATTGCCAAGTAACTTTTGTTATTGTTCCTCTGCCTTCCGAGTGGATGGGAGTTAGTATAAATGAAGTAGGAAAAAACTTTCCTGCTGTGATAGCCTTGGGAAAACATTTTGTGTTAGCGAAACGGCGGGTAAGAATATTATTTTTGCATTTATATTTAGTAACCAGTTGGGGAACATCGTCATGACATGGTACCTAGTTGTAAATTCAATAGCATGTTATTATTGTCTGAGATATAAAACGCATGCATCTTTTAATAGCAAGCATGTTTTTATTAGCAATATAGATTCATTTTAAATACATCACGCCACCGAAATATCCTATTGTATGATTGCGAAAGTTTTGAATGATTGTTAGTTTGGATGTTTGTTGTTCAATTAGATTACAACGGCTGACCGGACGAATTAAATTTAAATTGGTACAGTGATATAAACAAGAATACCTAACAAAAGAATAGTAAACTTTCCTAAATAAATCAATAGACACTCACACGTTTTGACATAAGACCATGCATAAGACCAATTTATGAATTAGACAGTTTGACATTATAGGCCACTGAGTCAGCTGAGTCCCGAAATCTACGGAATCAAAAATACAGAAGTATATACCTACATTATGCACATTTAATGTAGGTATGCGATACAAAGTATTCATAATACAAACTTCTTCTGTAGAAACGCAAACTATTTAGCTTCTTAACTCCATCAATTTATTTAAGAAAGGATGAACAAACGAAAACTTCTCGTAATCGGAAATTGAATCTGTCAGCTTCCAAGAAAGGCTTTGATCCGAGGCTGGGGTTACAAGAAAACGCTTTTAGACTGAAAAAGATCACCCCACAATGTTTATGTTACGTGATCACAGATATGTCTACTTCCGTTATCTACGCAAGTGTATGAAAATGTCAATACACTCACTTAAGGTATATATATCGGTCCCTAGCTAAAAATATCTATCTGTTTTTAAAATTATTTCATTTCTTAAGAACCTCTTACTAGATACATTTCACAATGGAATAGAGACACTCGACAAGAATGGTTGGGTTTTGTCTTCACCTTTGATAACCTCACTGTCAATTTACAGCCTATACCGATAATGTTTAGATAAAGCCAAAATAATAATTATAATACCTGTTACATCCATGTTAAAAGAATACCTATTTAAAAAGAATATGTAAAAAAATGGTTCTTTATAAGAATATTTTGATGACAACATTTGAACTTTTAAAATTTGCATGCCGCTTTCGGCTGAACATATTTGATACTGTACAATGTTACCTTAGACCATAGAGTATACTGGCTATAGAGCGCGCGCATCGCTCATTGCCCATTGTGCCAAGTGTAAGCAGGTGTTCTATGGACGCTTCTATAAAGATTTTTTCTAGATCGTTCTTTTTCGTGAATCGTGTTAACAGCTTGGCACTGCACATTTCACCATGATTACTCCAAATCTAAATAAATACCGGCGAGAGCAACAATCAGCGCTACTGACGTGTTGTGACTAGTAGCGTCGCCCCGAAAATTTTGAGACTGTTCAGACCCGTGCTTACAGTTCAGACTTGCTAACGCGCGCTCTATGTATACTAACAACTCTTTGCCTTAGACCTATTGCTCCTTACTATGTTCTAGAAAATAAAGCACTCTGACTTTTGACTTACCTTCGTCCATAGACAGTTGATCCCAAATGGCAACTTTGGTACCAGCAGGATCACTCAGAGCTACATAGGCAAGTTCCCCGCGAACTAGACGCAGGTCATGGTCTAATGCCAGGATCCAGAATGTTACTGTAACAAGAAAAATAGTATTAGCTTGATAAACATAGCTCAAAAAAGCTAGAACACTGAAGCAGCCATGGGCTGGTTACATCTGTCGGAGAACCGATACCCGCTAGGGTAGACGAGGTCTCTAGTGAAGACCACAAGTGGGCATGCGTGGAGACCACAACCCAGCTAGATGGAGTGCTCATTTCAAAAACTACACCTTGTGTTTAAATACCCTCTTTGTGTAACAGTCGTATATACAGAACTATCAAAATAAGAAAGTACGTCAGCAGGTAAACATTGTCATTTCTGAAACTAACGGTGAAGCTTACAATTTCGTCAACCATTAATTTGGGGATTTCGCCATAAACATCTAAGCTGAATTTTAGCGTCGCTGTGACATAAAAGATGCTCGTAAAAACAACACAAAGTTGAACAAAAATTAATGACAGGAGAAAACATAAACACAGACATTCGATACAGGTTCAAAGCGCGACCGTTATTTTTTATGACACTTTTACCGATGAGTAATTTATCATCTGAAATAATAATAAAAGAACCTATTTTTGTAATTAAATACACAACTTTTCACATAGATTTTTATTATTTATGTAAGTTCATATTTTACCATAATGAAGAGAATTTGGAACACTGGTTAAAAAAATATTACATTAGTCCCCTTTCTGAAGGCACAAAGTTAAAATTTGACAGGACTGAAATTGTTTTTATCCCTATCATGTAGCATTATGAAGGTAAGGATGAAACTAATTTCAGAATTGGGCCTAGTTTGCAGTTCAGAAACTCGACGATTTTGATTGACCGAAATATCATTATATCATTAATTGCCGTGGTTTACTTCATTTGACAAGTTCTGGACTGCAATTTTTCGCATCTATAATTTATTGCAGTGTGGTTTTATATAATGAGCATTTGTATTAAAGACGAGCATAAACTTTTAAGTCATTGAATCAAAATCAGAAACCATCCAAATATTGAATTTCGTAACACAAAACTCTTTATTCACACATTAGCAGCCAAAGCAATTGGTAGCAATGTACGGGACGTTGCTAAGTAATTAATTACAAAGTAACATGGAGGTAACAAAGTTGTACAATAAAGCGAAAGCTGTGGCGGTCGGCCAAGTTCGGAAGGTTGTACAAGTCCCGAAATTCCCCTCAATGTTTTTGCATGCACGAATGAACTTTGTAACATTGAAAGAGTATTTATGGGCGTGAGAATGGTGAGTCCTCGCTAAAATGACTTCATAATTTCCGGGCTACTAAATAAAGTACCTGCGAAATAGCGGTATTATGTTTCTTGTGTCATAGAATGTTTTTCTATTTTCGGAGTAGGAGCTCATTTCCTTCATTAACTCCGTCTATCTTACGCATATACCAAGAATTATACGGTATTTCTGGGCAGAATTTTTGAATTAAAATATTTCGTAATTCCGTATTTATAAAGATTACTTCAAATATACATCCATCCGCAATCATTACCTCTTTAATAATAGTATAGATAAAACGTTTCTTTACTAAGACCTAGACCTGGATGTTTAGTGTTTTAATATATAGTATACTTGGGAATATTAAAGGTATGAGTTTAAGGGTGATGTTACATGTGAAATGTTTAAAGCTTTGCAAGTTTGACGTTCTGATAATAAAGCTTTCAAAATGAGGAAGTAACATTAACTCGGAATTCCAGTGTTGAAATTAAACTTTCATGTTACCAATGAAAATGCTAAACGTGGTTTAGCCACGAATTGTATTTAGCGTTTCACTTGTCAGCGTCATTTCCATTCGAAATCACTGTATAATATTACGGCGTTTTGTGCATAAAACACGTTTTCGTTTGCATAGCTATTATAAATAAGGTATTCGTATAATTAAAACATCTAACAGAAAACTTGAGAAGTTTTAAAATAATGTTATTAAAAAGTAGTAGTTTTTAAGAAAAAATGCTCGATAACATTGCATTGCTCAGATATAAATAACTATAACTTAAATCTGGAATTTGGACATCAAAATCTTTGAAACAATGTTATGATTTTTTAATGACAGATTCTATTCTGTGTAACGGTGAGGAATATTGAAGATCTGCATTTACCAAAGTTGACATACCTAATATTCCATTTCAAATTACATACGAATGACGTATACGAAATATTTACGCTACTGTACAAGATATTAGCATCAAAGAATTTGTATTAAATACCGTGTTAATTTTGCAGTCCACTTGGAACACCATCTATTGTTTAATTTTTTTTTCCAAGACGTGAATGCGTTGGTTTTAGTCTTTTAGTACGTCATTTGTATTGGAATTTGGAATGGATTTAATTGCGAACTTGAACTTACTCGTCTCTCCAGGTCTATAGTGATGCCGAGCGGGTCTGACGATGACATCCCTGACCGGCCCCAGCAGTCTGATGACGCTGTGACTCTTGGCCGTACAGTCCTCGTTGCCAACGCAGCCAACAGTAGTATGCAGAGTGCAGTGGCTAGCCGGAGACGACGGGATCTTGAGTGGAATTATGCCGTATCCTGAAACAAAGAAAGTTAAGGGTCTTAAAATATCGTACACATCACCGGAGCTCAAAATACGCTGACGTAGTCAATTTTCTTGAACGTTTTCTTATAATTAAGTTCGATTATGGTCAAAGACTCAGAGACTTAACTAAACTTTATTTTTTATAAGCTTTGAATTACGTAGCCGATTCTAAAGTATGGAAGCATTCTTTCAGTACCGCCAGATTTTACTTACACACTTTTACTCACTTTTCAACACTGCAGTACCTTTTTGAACATTCACCTAACTGCTCGTTTTATCTTGTTTTGCTACCAAAAGCTAATAACAGTTGGAATAGGTGTAGACTCAATTCAAACGGTGCAAGAGTCGGTCGATTCCAGTAACAAATGCTTTTGGAGCTCCTCCAAATGCGAAAGGTGAAATACGTCACCCGTTTTAGAAAAACTTTTTAATGAACAAAATATTGTTTAGAGTCCGAGAATCTTATAAAGTTTAGAGAACAATGTCATGTAAAAGGTTTTGTTGAACTGAAGTTGATAATGAAATAAACTACCCACAAATTACAAGTGTAAAAAGACGCAAGTACCTATTCGGCGAAGAGTGTTTAGGTTATTGTTGACTACTTTTAAGCATTTAACTTAATGGTTGTTTATGAAAATGGTAACCCGTCAAGATCCTTTACTCTGAAATAAAGGCACTACCGACTAGTTTACTACGTCGTCTTCTATTTCGATATTACTTTTTAAGCAACAAATAGTATTTTTCTGTGAACGACAGGTCATAGAAAAGTTTGCAGCGACTCAAAAGCAGCTTTATGTCTGAAATAAGCTCGCAGAACTTTTGTCGCGTGAGATTTTTGTGGTCATTGGCACTGTTCAAACTTCCATGCCTTTCCAGCTCAACTTATTCTTTGAAAGCCGCTCTGAGCTTCCAGAAATTGTTGTCGAACGTACGGCTTTTATGGGGTTTTGCGAATGCAATGCTTTTGCCTTTTTGTTCTATTTTCGTTTTCTTAAATATTTTTGTATTTTCTTTTTCATTTTTTTAGCCATTTTTTCCCACGAATCAATAACATATGATAGGTACCTACTTCCCACATAAAAGTATGTTGCTATGAATATTTCTTCATGATCACCGTAAAGACGCATCATAACTCTAAAGATGATTTTATTGTAAAGGTGTTTTAAACCTGATGTCTTGATATAGATTATACGTACAGAAATATTCCGTTAACACGATCTGACTTATGTTCTAATCTACTAAACCAAGGAACAAATTATCATTCCTATGACTCTCAGTGATCCTGCTCCAACAGTCCTATGTTAACAACGTCTGTAATAGCACCCAATAATTCATAAAGTTTAACAGAACCCATGAAGTAGATTCTACTAAAATAATTTAACAATAGTATAATGGAGTGCCTATTGTCAAGCCTTTCTATTATAAAGCGTACGGTTCACTTCCAACAACAGGGCATTAATTATTTACAATTCACTTTACAATATAATATAAACGTAACAGTCAGGGCGAAGTTCCCGAATATTGCTCCAATAATTATTTCGAAGCATGTTTCAATAATCTCCCCGAAAAACTTGTCGCGCACGAAATACTTTCAACATTTGGAAACAAAGAATTGTATAAAATATACCTTGTAACAAAAGCAACTCTTTGCAAAGTAAGTTGTCAAAAATGAGGCTGCTTGTTATGATGTAAATCGTTTATTTTAGACAGATTGTACGTTTTAAGCTTAAAAGTTTATTATAGTTACTTTAATATTTTAGGTACATAAACATCTATAACTGAGTTGGTAAATATCAAACTGCAAACGACTTTATGATTCGAACGTTTTTAAAAAATTCATTTATTCTGTTCAAGGACATAACTGATTTTCAAAAACTTGTACATTTGACCGGTTTGGAGAATCTTAAACTTTTTAATTTTAAAAAATGAATCACCAAGGATATTTTAAAAGTGAACCGAAAATAATAATAATAACTTGTGTTTGGAACGTTGTGGGCTTCTTATGGCAGTTTAATCATCATTACCTACAAATTACTGTCTTTATTTTTATTATCAAAGCATTATCCATAAATAGTTTTCAAAAATCCTTCATTTATTTTTTGTTTATTGTTTCTTACTTCAAAAACACCTTTAATTCCTACTTAATTCTGAATCTTTGTATTATTATTTACCAAAAAATAAAGTAAATCTACTTTCTCGTCATCTTTCAAGCCTCAGGCACTGTGCTCAGGCATAAGTAGTTTAAATATTTTCCTTGCATAGAGAAATCACGAATCTCTCCGGTTCGCCGGTATCAGTTCAAGCTCCAGTGATTTTAACAAAGATGCTTCCACTGCGGGAGGTTAGCTTGACAATAGGGTTGACCAATTTATTATTTATTCTGACATTTGTATTTCTATAGTGACATTTTTGTCGTATCTAATCAATTTATTTTGAAATTATTATATATTAAAAAAAAGTGACATGAAAGTTAGAAGTATTTTAAAAAGTATTTAAAAAAAATATCACGATAAAAAACCCAAACAAAATGGACTATAAGTTTTCTATAAGTTTCTATCTATATAATGTTAATTATCTACAAAACATTTAATTTATCTAGACAGAAGCACAAACAATAACACGAAAAAAAAAAATTTTATAAAAAAAAATATTATTTATTTATTATTAAAGTTTGCCTACATAGGTAACACAACCCTAGTAGTAGATTTTACCTGCTACGTGCAAGTAATTCGCGTCTTTATGACCGCCTTCCGGGTTCCGCCGCTAGTGCTTTTAATTTATTACGGGATTTGGTTTGATTTTAATTAGAAGTAGGTATGGTAGAGATTTGTGGTTGGTAATAATAACGCGTAATGTTGTTGGTGACATTGATAAAACAGTAATTAGTTTGTGTCGGCCCTGATAAGGGAGTTAAGAGCAAACACCGCTTCAACAATGTCTTTGTGGGAACAAAAATAAAAGGAAATTTTCATAGGCGAAAGCACCTCGCATCTACTAGCAAGACAATAATGTCTGTAAAAATATACTGAGCAGATAACTTGCTAATTTTATGTACATAGCGGACGTCCCGCGACTTCGTCTGCGTTCAAAGGGAACATGTGAACTATGTTATTCTATAGTACCTATTTAAGCTATCACTCTGTACCAAGTTTCATCAAAATCCGTTCAGCCGTTATGGGCAACAAACATACAAACGACCAAACTGTTGAATTACTTAGATTGCATTTTGCATTGAGATTTAAATTACGTTACAAGTATTGAAATGTCCACGAAATTAAATGAAATGTCCATGAAAATTGTCCACTTCCTAAGTCGTCAACTTTACTAATTATTCTGACCGCTGTTACCTACAATAACTTTATACTTGACTATGTGACCACTAGGAGCATATTTAATTAACTAATCCTGGGTTAATAATCCGCTGTAACCTTAAGATTACAAGCTACTGCCAGCATAAGCTACTTAGTAACATTGGAGGTAACACGTCAGACACCTTGACGCCTTGATGCAGAGAATATGCCTGAATAGAGTCGTTGCTTGTGCACTCGCCTCACGATCTGAGGCAGTGGGTTCGATCCTTGGCCCGTACTGAGTTTTCGGAACTTAAGTAGGTACGGTTTATTATAATACCACAGGTTTTTCGGTGAAGGATCACATCGTGAGGAAACCTGCTTTCGCCAAAGTTTAGAATTAATGTATACATTGGCCAGAATCGCCCAGTTAATTATTGCAATTGACTAAATATACACCTGTAGGACGGACCATCCTTAGAATAAGCCTATCCATAATCCAAGGTAATCAAATTACCCGTGTTCACTGTGGCACGGGATTAGATACGCTTCTTTTGTTCCAGCGCCAGGGACAATGGTCGGGTCGGTGAGCAATCTTGTACGAGAATCTTATTGAGACGTCGAGCAGCCCTGAGGAATTGTCGACCGATTGTGAGAGATATTTCCTGTTTTGTGGAAATGTTTTGGTCACAGATGGCCGTGTAAGACCGGTACGCCAGGTGGACCGACGACCTAAATAAAGCCGGAAGCGGCTGGATGCGGAGGGCGGAGGACCGGCTGTGGTGGCCGTCATCGGGGAAGACCTATGGCCCCAATTACACGGTAGGTTTTGCTGTCAGTTTTACCATGGTTTTGCCACAGTCAGATGGTGACTGACGGATGAATGATCGTCGATGCTGTGACTGATGAAAATCTGCATACTTTATTTTTTTCATCATTCAACCATCGACGCTTGCATGACGGTCTAGGGTACGCCTATGTCCGGCAGTGGACGGTAAAGGGCTGAATAATGAAATGTCAGTGAAGTTTATAAAGTACTGGCACATTGTAATGACTAGAGATCAAGCATTCTGATTTTTGATGAAGAAATAAAATGTCAGTAAATTATAATAAATCTATGCTGAATTTTCAAAAGACGTAGGATAAAATTTGTTGTTTTTTGAAATTTCTTTGACACGTGTTTTCACACCATTTTAAAACAACCCTGTAATATATTATATGATAGGTATCTATGACTAGTTTATATAATTATTATGTTAGTTTAGTATTATTTTATGTAAAAATGACTAGTTTATTTAATTATTATGTTATTTTAGTTTAGTATTTTATGTAAAAAGTTTAGTATTTTTACATTTTAAACTAGTTTATTAGATAATATGATGAATTTTTATTCACAAGGAGTATTAAAAGCCCATACAAACCGTTTCCGTCGTGATTATTTAGTTAACTTTTTGTATAGGTACATAAATCGCATACAGTAAACAGAAATAACTCCTATAAACAAAATTTCTCATAAACGTCAGTAATATTTATTATTAAAGGGTACAACAAAGGCTTTTTCATAAAATTAATTATGTAGGTCAACTCCTACAAAGGCGGAACTCCAATTGAAACTTGCTTAATAGGATTTCCATTTCATAAATAAGGGCCGAAATATCGTTAGCGGTTGGGAAGCTGTTCTAACTCGGTTGTTGGGACTCGAAAATTAATTTGTAATTAGCTTACTTTTTACTTTACTAGTGCGTAGTATGGGTCTCCCCCGGTCAGATTCCTTTTACTTTACTAGTGCGTAGTATGGGTCTCCCCGGTCAGATTCCTTTTACTTTACTAGTGCGTAGTATGGGTCTCCCCGGTCAGATTCCTTTTACTTTACTAGTGCGTAGTTTGGGTCTCGCCCGGTCAGATTCCTTTTACTTTACTAGTGCGTAGTATGGGTCTCGCCCCGGTCAGATGGAATGACAAGCAGCGGCTGGCAGTGACTGAAACCGAAGATCGATTATAGTGCTGCGCCTTGCCTGGGGAGGCCTATGTCCAGCAGTGGACTAGTGCAGGCTGATGATGATGATTTACATAAGCCACAATGAAAGATAAACTCCTAAACCACTCTACTTCAACACCATGTTCAACGTTAGCTAAAAATGATTTTAATAAACACATTTTTAAAAATAAAACAAAAATATTCAACATACAAAAAATTGGTTACGGTTTGGATTTGTTAATATCGTTCAGAATTAGCACGATTGGCCCCCAGGGCGGTTACAGCACGTGTTGTAACTTGTAACCAAAAACTTCTGTTACAAAAAAATGTGCCAACATTCCCAAATAAACATCAGCAATAAGATAGTTAAAGTTACAAACTTACTTCGCTACGTGAGTACCTACGAATAAGGTAAAAACACTCAAATGGTGTCTTGATTGCCCGCGTCCCGTGGGGCGCATGCCCCGGTTTTGGGCACTTTGGCACTGCCGTAAATGAAACGTGAGTCTCTCACCCGACACGTAGTCGTAGGTAAATCTGTTCTCCCCATAGAGTAATTAGAAAAATGTACGAGGGCGCACTGGAATTTGGGGTTTATTAAATTACTGTGTAGGATGTTTAATTTGAAACGTGACATTATTTAAAGAGAGATAAGATTCTTAAATTGCAACTGTATATCACAGAAAACGGAAAAAGCTCGCTACGCTCCCGCTCGCTACGCTCCCAATAGAACGATGACGTGGGGGGGGGGAGGCGCGCCGAGCATATGAGTGTTTCATCATATAAATATCAGCTGTGCGCGCCGCTATGACGCAGTTTCTGCACAATGTCATGGCGCTCTGAGCTCCGGCGCATTATGAGGAAAAGATGCCGAGTTGTGCGATACTAACTTGTCGGCTGCAAAGTTCTAAAGTGAATCAAATAAATGCAGGAATTTCCTTTCACCGGTAACGTAAAAATCTCGAAAACTATGTGTATTTCGAGGCAAAATCACAATTTTTATATTGACCCAGCAGTATGGAAATATTAACATAGTGCACGTTGTCGATACTTTTATCGATAGAGTACTTTTGGTTGTTTATTCATAGTTAATCGTTATCCGCAGGTAGGTAATTAGATAGGTAGTGTTTACAACACGGTCGATAAATACAGGGTGTAAGACCTAACAAATTTACGAAAAATAAGCCAATATTCGGTAAATGTGCAGCGCTAAGCAAAAATGCCTTCATTTACCTACAACAAGGTTTAGACACTAGGTGGCTTTCTATGCAATAACTTTGAATTTGTAAAAACATTCATGCCTGCTGAACTTGACCTAGAATAGAGAATTATATTATTATGTTTTAGCTGTCCTAAGAATCCTGATTTAAAAGTAAAATGGATTGATATAACTGGGAGAAAAGATTGGTATCCTACTAGAACTAGCACCATATGTTCAATCATTTTTTAGAAGACGACTTTATACTTACATCTAAACGAAGATATCTGAAATCTTCTGCAATTCTATTAAAAATGTAGTATGAAAATCGTGCCAATTGTTGCTGAAATCTGCTTTTATAAGTCTTACGGGACATTTTTTTCATTTGGCAAATTTACTTAATAGGTATAGACTAGTCCCACGATAAGACTATAATGTCTATTGGTGCTGCAGTCTTATCGTGGGAAGAATTTAGTTACTAACAATGACATTGTATAGCGTCTAATATGCCAATTTTACTTCATAGTAAAATTGGTTTATCCTCATGGATATCCCAACAAATATAATAAAGGTGCTTTAAAATGTTATGTACGTGTCGACGACAACACCTAATTTAATTATCGATAACCGATTTTAAATGCCGATTGTTATGGCACAACACTCAGGCAATAAAATAATTTGACTTTGATTTTGACTTTGACACTATCAGTGATGCCAGCAGCGTAAGAAATTTGCACAATATTTCCGACAGTAAATTCTAAGAGCAATTTGTCTTGCGATATTCGATTTTATATTGAAACATGTTTCTAAAATGTTTACACACAAAACGTAATTGTCGTCAACGTATACACTATAATATTTAAATAAAAAATCCCAAACAATCAATCCCTTTTTTTTTTAATTGTGCAAATTCCTACAGTTGGCAATACTTTAATTTGATATGTGGCTCGCGCGGTGCTAGTACAAAAATAAGACCGTCATCATTCTAATGGACTTATATTTCTATGCTGTATATAGTAGATACAGGCGACTGCACATGTGCTAAGTCCAGCCCTTTGTGGACGTTATGTCATATTGCTCAAGTGTCAAAATGTCCAATGTCAAAATGTCCAAGTGTCATAATGTCCAAGTATAATAAAACCCAATCTTGGTCATAATAATGGCACCTCCATCTACACAACCCTTAACATGCTGTTTTCAAAATACGACATCAAATCCATTTACCCCTCTCTAGTCAAATGAGAAAAGTATCCATAGTCGCTGTAAGGTAAATTCAATTAAAACTTCCTCCACGGGAATTAAACTGAATTAAATTGTGTTCGAGCGCCACAGCCATGACTATTCGGGGGATCAAGTGTGACTTGACTCCGACGGTGTTGGATGGAGCTGGTTAAGATTCCATTACCGGATTCATCCAATTTGTAGATTCTCAGAAGTTGTTAACTTTATTACTTGAATCTGAAGTCAACATGTATGAGGCTTCAAATTCTGCAATCATAATTCCAATTCCGTGACGTTGATAGGTTAGCTGCTATTATAAAGCATCTTAACATGGTTAGGTGGGGATATTTTCTATAACGATTGCAATTATATACCTTTCTATATAATTGCAATCGTACGACTAAATAATAAAAATTAAAACTTAAACTCACATTTAGTTAGACTTGGAGGCTTTGTGTTTATTTATCAACATTTTGACTTGTCTATTTCTTATCTTGAAATGGAATGCCTGGAGATACTTCGATCCTACAGGATCTGTTGAATAGATTAGATTAATTTTTTTCGCTTTTATTGTGCCAGATGAGAGATATATGTTTTGGTGGACCTCCATATATTTTACTTAATCGAAAAGCCGGTGGTAAGGTATTTAAGTCTAAGGTAACTGTATTTAAGTCCCGAAAACCTCATTGGTCCCGGCCATATGGTCTGTGGTACCGGCCAAGGTTCGGACCCACGACTTCATGAACGTCAGGCGAGTGCACAACCAACTACGCCAGCTCTTGTCTATTTCGGCATAGCCTTCGTAAGTTTTCAGTAGTTATCAGTTTCGGTTTCACTGCCACTGAACACAAAGATTTTGGGTTCAAACTCAAGGAAGCAAACTCTATAAATTAGCTTGCGCCTCTCGCGACGGGGAATTCAAACTTTGCAGGTAACTATTCCGCATTTGATAGGCAAGATGCAATGAGACTTTGCGAAGTGGTAGGATGTCTAGGGAGCTTTGTGAATCTGAGTCGACTTAGCTTCTCAAATATTCATATGCTTTGGTTTGCGAAGGAAATTTCCTTTAGGGAATGTTCACTGGTTATTACGCACATATACACAACTAGGTTGCTTTGGGTCGTTTGATATAAGAAAGTGTAACAACAGCTTGGCAAGTTTTTCTATTTTCTCAAAATTCCGTTTTTATTTAACCCGACTGCGTTTTTTGCAATTGCATTTGTAGGTATTTGTTATTTTGTTATCTTAGCGACTTTCTTTTTTATCAGAATAGTGATTATTATACATAGTTGCTATTGTGTTGTATTCGCTGGTAAGTAGTGCAGGGACTATAGGTATCCCTATCCCGCCAAAAAAGTGGTGTATCCGTTTTGACAAGTTTTCAGTTGTCAAATAATTTGGAATTAGTATTGTTTTGCCAGTGCAAATAGATTGTTTTATGACGTGCAAGCAATATCAACCTTAGAGTGATACACCGCTTTTTTGGACGACTGTACTGACCTCATACATGTTTCTGCCGCTAAACTGCAATGCATTAGTGTTTCAGTTTGAGAGTATAAGGCATTTCAATTTTAAGAAGTCTTCACTTACTTAATTTTTCACACACGGAACATTTTACGCCAACACAGATAAACCTGGAAAATCTTCCGAATAAATCCGGTCGCTAACCCAGTTCACATGCAATAAAAAAAAGCTCAAATTCCTTCACGTCAAGGTAGATTAATTGTGTGATTTATCAACGCGCCTGATGTGCGGAACCTGATTCCGGGCCAGGTTTGTGTAACAGATAAAACAGCGGGGTCGCTGTAACCGCAGTGCCGTTTCCAAATGCGGCTTTTCTGCGACGAATATTTTGTTGTAAACAAGTTAATGATATTCAAAACTTATATAATTCTTGAAATCTATGCCACTGTCTTCGAAAGTACGAACAAGAACATTTTCTGTACTAATAGATTATCGCAGTTCCAAATAAAATTATCATAAGTATTTTTATTGAAGTCATCGTAGGTAGTCAATAATTAATAGAGATATTTAAATAAAATATGTACTTACCTAGTGCAACCAGTGTGTTTTGTCTTTGATAGTTTTTAATAGGCGTTCTACACCTGCCAGCTGTGGACGCAGTACACGCAGCGCGCATACCACGCGCTGCGTGTGCAGTACAACAACGCCTTCAGGTGCATGCTCGGCCTGCCCTGGAGGTGTAGTGCGTCTGGTATGTTCGCCGAGAACAGGGTTGATGATTTTTATGCCGTTATAAGGAAGAGGCATGCCTCCTTCATGGACCGAATAAGAAAATCTGACAATGGTGTATTAAGGGCTGTCTATGACAGTTGTAAAATTGTTATATGCAGTCTTTAAGTACACCTGCTATACTGTATGACATGTTTAATATTATTAATACTATTACATCCTGACTTTCTAATGTATTCTCTAATGTATTTCCTAATGTATTTTTAATTTAATTTAATTCAATTTGTCTTTTGTCAATTTTATGTGTCTTTTCTATGGGCTATATCGGCCTGAAATAAATTCGATTTAATTTAATTTAATTTTAATTTAATAGTAAAAATCTTGAAAAAGAAATTTCTTCGTCTTCATTTCAGAGAAAATAAAAGAGGTATTGCAAAGGACGGTAGAAACCAAGTCATTAAAGAAAGACTCGAAGGTGTCTTCGAAAAACAACATTAAAATATCACTTTTGCAGTCCGCACTTCTGTCCTGAACTGGCAACGGAAAAATAAAACTACGCACTGAAACGGGCAGGTTCGCCTAAGAGTAGCTAACCGGAGAGATCCAGGTTTAATTTTTTTTATAAAAGAACAATAAAAACTCGATAACGAATGCATTCGACTACCAGCGCCGAGTTTTTGTAAAAATGTTGCGTGGGCTTATAGAAAAACAACAAAAGCAAGAAATATGAAAACGAGAATTTGGAACGTGGAATAAAGATAAAACCACTATAAAAATACCTATGTATTGAGTGGATGTTCGAAATGAAGTTATGTTCTTATTTCTACACACGGTATAGTTTTAAAAGATATTTATTAAAATACCTACATACCATTTGAATCGTTGATTTCTTTATCAACACAAGTGGTACCTAGCAGATTTTTAACAAATTACGTAGGGTAGATAATGTTACAAAAAAAATATTGATGCAAATTAATTTTAATAAATTTCTTTGTTTCTCTCCGTTAATAGGCAGAAGCTAATTGAGTCAAATATTAAGTATAATATTTAGAAAATGATACATTTCATTCATTTTTCAGATTAGAGAATAAAATAGTAAACTTTTTAAAGTATTGACATTGCTGTGACGCTATTTTCTTTGAAGATGAAAAATGTTACTCCGAACGGTTGCCAAGTTTCCCCTTGAAACGAATGCAAGACAAATCTGTCTGTGTCCAAGAAAATTGGAACATTCTCAGGGAATTCTTATTTCAATTTCTAAATATTCATCTTTTAAAACGCCGTCCTGCGAAGTGCTTTTTGTAAAGAATTTATAAATATTGTAAATTGAAATATTCATGTATAATTATTATATTCTAGTTTTCTGGAATCGTGTAATTTGAAACTAACTTAAAACTTGGTGCACTCAATTAATACAGAACAATCAAATTTTTGGGTGCGGACCCGCGTCCCACCTAGGTTCTACACTTGGGTAAAGCATGGAGTACTTAATGGTCCCACTTACGTATCTAAAGCTTGGTTTTCCTAGAGTAGCGGTGCCGTCATTTAGCGGACGTAATACAGCGGTGAATGACGTCACTAGAACAAATGGACTAAACGACGACCGCTCTCTAGGAAACCGCGCCATTGTGATTACATAGACAACGTTCTAGTGACGTCATTCATCGCTGTATTACGTCCGCTAAATGACGGGCACCGCTACTGGAAGAAACCATAGATTACTTACTCTGTGACCATAGCTTAAGTAAAAAGTACGTTTAAGTTATTTAATGAATATTCATAATAAATTAAATTGTAGAATTAGGAATAGTATAAATTTGTAATTGCACGAAATACCAAAAATATAAAACCATGACATTGCGACCTAAAATAAATAAATTAGGACCATTGTTTATTTACATAAGAAATATTATTATGTTAAGTTACTTAAATTACTTTAAATTTCAAATGCAACTTTCCAACTTTCTGGTATTTTTTAAGCTCTTTAAACTGTAATGGATTTAAATTTTCCATATTGATTTGCGATAGTAATAAGAGATGACAATTAGATGTCAGCAAACAATTAAATGCCAGCATAAAGTATAAAATTAACACGAAGGCTACCTACTAACTATTAACTAGGTGTACGCGCCTTTTTAAAAGAACATACAAAGAAATAAAAAACGTTTATATGAATTCTCATTGTGGCCTCAATTGTCGAAAAATACGTTGGAGTTAAATGTTGAAAAGAGGGGCGTTGTACTTTTAAATTGGCTGCTTAGTATTCTCTTTTCAGTGGCGAACGACATAAAATTTCCATAAGCACAAAGCAACAATATACGATATAATATTTTGTTCGGGAGAAGTCTTTTGCATAGAGACCCCGAGATTGGCTTTGTTCGGACGCACAAACAAGCAAGGCTCCTATTCAAAGGCATTCAGATTTCCTGAACGCAGAAAAACATTCGATTGCATGAATGAAAATTCGCATTTTTATTCTAGAATATCGAGCAATAGGATTATATTTTGTGAATATTGTTTGAGTTCAATGTAAGTATTGTGGTTTTAGCGTTAACACTCTTAACATTTCGGGTTTATTCAGTTTCTAGTGAGCATTGTCATTTCTTAGATAATTCCGAATTCAGCTTTTCAGGAAGGCTGTGTGAGAATAAGTATATGTTTGTTTTTTCATTCATACGAAAAATTTAATCTAAGTTCAACATTTAAAAGCGAAATCGTTATTTAGGCAAATTTTTAGATTAAATTAACATTAAGTCGCATTTACGTTAAGAAAATTGCTGACTTGTAATTAAATTATTATTAACTTGTCTCTACTTAAGTTTGTCAAGAGACTCATTGACTTTGTAAAGTTCTAGTGTAATCTGGAGGTGAGTGCCTAGCTCTCAATAGGAACATTTCTGCGAGTGCTGTTAAGAGTTTGCTTTATCAACATGGCCAACCCACTTAATGAAAGCTCGGAAGCTATACTTTGAACATTTTATTACTTTCATTTTTCTGTAGCATTTTTCGTTCTGCTGGAAATGAATTTCGTTTATTACTTCGTAGTCTCTCACAAAAATATCTACTTACTAAAATTTAAAACTTCATTCGGCGAACTGTGCTTCTTAATACCTTAGGGAGAACCGTATGTACAATACATGTAAAAATTTGTGATCTCAACAATGTCACAAGATACTTTAAAGCCCCTTCTTACCCGTGGTAGTACCACGTTTTTTTTACTTTTTTGAATCAATCTGTTTCTGAATCTGTATACGACATGATAGGTTGAGAAACAGAGTACTGTTAAATTGGTAAGTTATTAATAGCGATAAGAGCGTAATCTTCGACACTTTCAATCAATAAGATCATACTAGAACTAAAACGCACAAGTCTATTGAGAACATTACCATTGTCACTATAGTTTTCCGACCCGTAAATGTGACTACAGGTTAATACTTTCAAAATTTACAATTTAAATATATTATTTAAAATTATTATAGCAAATATATTTCTATTAGGTACCTATCCTTCCTCATCCATAGCCCAACAGACCTCACCAAACACCAGGTGTTAATAGCTCAAAAGTGATTGCTAATTCCGTCTCAAAGAAATCCGATTTGCTCTGCAGCCGTGTCTCCTCGCTAACGAACCGTACAGACGACGTCAGCCCCATGCCGCTATCTCGTCAGATGAAACGGAAAAATTAGATCTTGTAGATCGGAACGAGAGGATTTTATTTTAATAAGTGTAAAAGTGGGAAAGGAAATAAGAAATGATGGTACCTAGACTACTTTAGTTGAGGTAAAATAGTAATTGCATATAAATTACAGTTCAATTAAATTCAACATTATTTATCGTTTATAAGAATGTCATAATTCAAAAACTTAATAAGTAATCAAAGGTAGCATAAAGACAAGTCAAACAAGCCGTAACTCGATGAGGATACTGTTAGCCATTGATTGGCCTTAGCCATTGGTCTTGTGACCATATTTTACTGAACTTTAATTTTAATTAAACAAAATGAAACTGATCACTCGAGTGACTGTTAACGAGTCTGCTTTCTATCTCGTCTACGATCATGATTCATTAGGCCCGGATCCGATATCTGAAGGGGATTGCCAATCGCTTTGAGCCATTAACACACAGATTTACGAAGTAGTGGAGCAATGGTTTATCCTTAATAGACCATTTAGTAAGGATTTTGAGTAATGTGCTACACAGTACGCTATAAATTCTATTGTAGGTATATTTTTTGGAAAAAAAATCAATTTTCATCCCTCACAAGCAAAGAGCAAAGAACTAATAAATTATTATCATTAATCAACGACATTGATGGAGGTAGGTACCATCACTTGAAAGTACCTATCAGTAAACAATTTATTACGTCACTTTGAGTGATGTAAGTGCACTGGCACATAATATACTACCGACCTGAATAGAAGTTGCAGTGCCGACACTATCTTGACACAGACGAATGCCTTGTGGAAAGATTGTTCCGTTGTAGTTATAAAAACGTCGTCCTGATAAAGCGCTTTCTTTTAATAAATAATATAATGTGCAAGTATACATCTGAACTTTAGCATTTTCTGAACACTATCCTGCATCGGTTACAAAATTTATTACTGTTCCAACTAAGGTACTAGTGCAGTGTCGCTAGTAGTTTCAATATACATGGAAACTTGGCAAATTGTCAATACATCTCAATATTTTGCCAGGAAAGCGAATATTTTTCCAGTACATGCACTTTGAACGCAGTTCATATCTTTACCAATAAGTCGAGTTTCTGGCATGAAATGAGATTTTTACTGCCGCAGCCATAACTTAAAGATGCAGTTAAATGCTTCCAATTGAGTTCCTGTCGACGTGATTTCCACTTTCTATCGCTATTATTAAACTCAACTTCCTAAATAAATACTGATTTGCGAAGACGTCACAAAGGTCTCACAGGATCCTGTTGTCACACTTTATTTTGTAGCTACTATTTATTGTATTACTAAGTCTCATTTAATTTTTGCGTTACACTTCTCGATAAATTTCTCATTACCCCAAAGTTGCCTGGGAGAAATCACTGTAAGCGGTAAGGCCGTCCCTAACTTCATGCACTTCATCCTTGTCGATGTTTTCTAATAGTTTACGTCATTGCATAACTGTCATATTCAGATTTATTGCATAACTGTAGGCAACACCTGTAATGTTACTGGGTTTTTAATGAAACTTGGATTCGGGAGATCACAAATATACTTTTAATAATTACTTTTACAAATTAGTTAACGGGAGCTGCGTGTACGTCGCTGTCACTTTGGAGGGCAAAGAGATCGTGGGTGGTGCGTTTTATTTTAACATAAAATGCGCTTTGGTGCGTTTAGTTTGTACGCAAACCTACTACATCTTTCCCTTTTATATTAAAAAAAATATTAAGTTAATATTAAGTTAGTTACTATGAGTTTATATAAAACCAGTCAACTCTTTAATTTTTAATTAATATTAAGTTTATACAAAACAAGTAAATTCTTTACATTTTCTCCCCCTTCGAAACAAAACAATTATTTATTTATTTTTCTTTTTTAAATAAAATTCTACAACTAAACAAGTCTAAGTTATTTGGTTCCCACCCATTTATTACAATATGAAACTTATATTATACATACTATAGGTACGCTTATATGTTAAGTACCTAAGTGAGATTCCACTACAGCTAAACACTCAACCTGTAGCAGTCACCAAATTATTAATCAGATCTTATATGATACGAGGTTCTAGTGTACATACAACCATTACTATCTAATACATTGTAAGATCTATAGTTATTGTTTTTTACAATAGTTCCTGGCAACCACTTTTTCTCATTACAATCTTTCTTAAACCATATGTTTTGACCTACTATAAATTCTTTTTTATTTCTAGTTCTTAAATTATAGTTTTGCACATTTCTTTTAACAGTTCTTTCAAGTTGAGTTTTAGCATCTACATTTAATTTTGGTTCCAAATATTTGTAAGGTACAGGTAATTTTGTTTTTAAATTTCGGTTTATCAAAAGCTGTGCCGGAGAAAAATTTGTACCAGCCACAGGAGATGTTCTATATTGAAGCAAGGCTGTTCTGTAATCAGACTTGTCTTCATAACATTTTAACATTATCTTTTTAGCTATTTGTACAGCACGTTCAGCCATACCATTTGACTGAGGATACCTTGGACTTGTGTAAGTATATTTAAATCCCCACTCTGAAGCAAAGTTTTTACATTCTCGCGAATCGAATGGTACATGATCGCTGACAATTTCATTAGGTATTCCAAAACAACAGAATACATCCTTCAAAACATTATTTATAGAGTTGGCTTTCACATGTTCTCTGGACAATTCCATTGATCTGCATATGTCAACAGCTTGATCTAGTGTCAGGTTCTTCATTGTTAGAAGCTTTTCTTGTAGCTTGCTGCTTCGAACTCCAATGACTATTCTGTCTCTTAAAATTTTATCTTCTTGACTTTCATAGTCACAATTTTTGACTAATTTTTTAATTTCAGAGTAGAAGCAATCGAATGATTCGCCTTCCTCTTGAACACGTTTATTCAAATTAAATCTGTTTATAACCTCATTTTGCTTGGGTTTAAAATATTCATCAAATGCTTGTAGTACTTCTTCATATTTTTGGGTGTCATCCTTTTTTAAAATATTAAAATATACCTCTTGAGCTTGCTGCCCCACACCATTTAACAAAATGGCGGCCTTCCTATTTTCTGAGATTTTGTCGAACCCAGCAGCTGTTAAATATACCTTGAACGCCTGTTTGAATCTCTGCCATTGCGGCAGCAGGTCTTCAATGGTATCCAGGACCAGTGGAGATGGCATGCGGTATTCGACCACACCCATGATGGATTGTTCTTCAACACTGTCGAGGTCACCGAACACGAGGTTATCAGAGTTGCTTTCGGAGTCACTCATTAAAACTTTTGGTTCTTCAAAACGACTGCGCTATGTAATGTTACTGGGTTTTTAATGAAACTTGGATTCGGGAGATCACAAATATACTTTTAATAATTACTTTTACAAATTAGTTAACGGGAGCTGCGTGTACGTCGCTGTCACTTTGGAGGGCAAAGAGATCGTGGGTGGTGCGTTTTATTTTAACATAAAATGCGCTTTGGTGCGTTTAGTTTGTACGCAAACCTACTACAGATTTAAGGTTAAATCAAAATCCTTGTCAGGTTCAAGTTTAAATCAATCAATTTACCAATGTTCTATTTTCAATACAAAATGATGTTGATTCTCACCTGATATCATCTGACTGGCAGTGGTCAGCAATTTCACATCGTTATCAGCATCTTGTGTCTCCAACCGAACGGTGACGTTCAGAGGATCCAGGGTTTCATTTCCTTCTCTTCCATGAAGTGTGACCAGGACTGCTGTAGTTTTGCCTGGCACTGCCACTTCCGGCGCTACCACTGAGAAACCACTGTGAACAAAACGGAATAATAAATTAATAGGTAAATCCGATTGCACAATATAGGTTGTTGTTTAATTCTTAATAGAGTAACTAGATAAGTTTCTTTTTAATAAAGTCAAAGTCAAAACTATTTTATTCCATTAAGTACAGTGGGTACATAATTGTACAACGTCAATTTTTTATCTACTACGGCTTCCAAGGTGTCAGAAATAGAAATATTAACGCGAACTGAAAATGCAAACGGCACTACATTGAACGCCAAAACCACATGCCCTTACATAATAATCATCATTGATATTTTATTTTTTCTTTCTGAGATTTTTCATAAGGCTAAGAAATTGCACAGTCAATACAATCAATTGCCAGACGTAATGGATTTGATTCTAAGAGAATGTATTGAAAATTCTCCGTAAGCAGAGGAGCTGCAGTGCGACAAATCGTGTAGACACGTACGAATTATTGTATTTTCCTACACACCTACGTGTCGAATACTGAATTTTGACGAGAGCGTAGGAAGATCGTCAATATAGGACTCAGCAATAGTCAGTTTCAAGGTTGTACAAAAGTAACGAGAAGGAATTGAACGGGGAAGTTTAATAGAATCATAATATTATTATGATTCTATTAAATTATAAAATGATGTACTAGCTGAATTTATTAACATAGTTTTAAATATTGCAACATGAAATGAATAGTACAAATTTGCGACTTGACCTAGTGTCCATAGCGCCACCTCTAAAAGATTGCCACTCGGAAATATTAGTTTCAATAGGAAATTTAGTTCGTCTTGTGTTATTTAAAAAGAGCCTCTAGTGCTTGCAACGTAGTGTTCATTCTGGCAATACTTTACGCAATATTCTTTTGAAAGTTCATAAATCCTAGAAAGTAAGAACTAAAGCTTACTCCAACAAGACAGTCCAAACTCCATCGCTAAATTTTGTTTGTCGGGCGCGTTCGTGCTTTCTCCTGTTTGCTCACGATCCTAGAAGCCGTGAGCCTCGGGCATGACTACTATTTGTTTGAGTTCCCTGATACTGTTTAGTTAGTTTTAAATGAAGTGAGATCTTCATCAGAATTTCCATTAAACAATTGATTTGTTTGCTTTATCACTGTTATGTTTTGGATTGGAGGCTATTTCTATGTAGATCTTGTTTGTGCTTTGTTTCAATACTAGCAGACGACCTGCGACTCCGTCCGCGTTAAAAACAAACTCACAAATGTTTAAACTTTCGCATTTATACAATACTTAAATGGGATGGGTTAAAATAAGTAAATAACTGCTTCTTGTTAGAACAAAACTTCTGTCACCTATTGTATTTAGGTAGAGGTACCCTACCCTACATATTTTTTCTGGTCAATATTCTTCTATTATACCTACCCCAACCTAAAGTTGACTTGAAAATCATTCAAAATTATTTATTGAGTATTTCGCATTTTATATAGCTTATTGTCATAAATTGAATAAAAATGACTAAGAAAAAACTACGATATTCTTAGTATTACAATCAACCACGCTTACAAAAATACGTAGGTACGGGTATAATATATAATCGTTAATAAAATAATTATATCAGTAAATGGAATTGATTAATTGAGTCACCGAAGTAGGAATAACATAGAGATTTTTATTTTATTTACAAAGACGAATGGCTCCACGATGTCTCACTTTTGAGAAGGGTGGTAGCGCCGATATGTCGAACATGTCCATTGAAGGTTTTCTCCCTCTGAAACCTTTTGTTTTTATTTGTGGAGGAATATGGCTTCTACGTAAAAAGTGCATGAGATTGGATAATATATTACTGTTGATTTCTAACTCACTAGCCCGTCTTCTATTTGTAAAGGATAGCTTTTATTTGTGTTTATCTCTCTTCATCCTTCTCTTTATTAAGCCTGACTATTTTATGGAGATACTACAAAGGCAGTACATCATTTTATACAGAGTAAGTAAGTACATACCTAAGTTACTTATGTACTTACTCTGTTAAACTAATTTAAGTACAGGACTTAAATAAATGTTTAAAAGATTAATATCGAAACGATTTCATCGTGTTATATTATATAAACAAAATATTTTTAAAAGTGACACCTGTGGCATTAAAATTTGGGAGTCTGATATCTTTTTACAATTTTAAAGTCTATCTTTACCTAATGTCATAAATTATTAGTCATATGAAGGTACTAGCTTAGGACTCGACAAGTCATAACATTAATTATACGAATGGTAGCCATTGTTTATAAGTACTTAAAGCCTAACATAACATCACGTTCAGTCTAAGCGAGAACAAAGTTAGAACGAACTGTACCATTGGAAGTTATCCCTAGTTGTGTCTAGAACAAGTTGTTGGTTTTCCACACTAGCTAGGTACTTTACGTCCAGCTTTATAGTTGTTAGAGCAATGCTTTTAAAAGATAAATTTGTGCTGAATGCTTTGCTTGAAGTTGCAGTGTGAAAGGGTCAGTGAAACTTAGGGCTTCTTTCACCACTTCATGATATTGTTACAGATAGTAATCTTAGTGATAAACTAATCTATCAGATAAATCTGTGTGATAGACTATATAAAATGTATAAGATATAGGCAATCAGATACCTGTGAAACCAAAAAATAGTCTATCTGTCAGATAACCTGCAGATAGGGTATCTGTGACTTTATCAGCAAGAGGTGTAAGAGGCCCTTAGAGTTATATTTTCTTATTAATACTTAGTTAAAGCATCAACTTTTAATGCACAAAGTACCTCCACAAGAATTCATGCACAGTTGACTGTTCCTGTAACGCTCGAATATTTGGGATATACCGGGTAATATGGGCTTGGCTTCTATGACAGTACTGTTTTACGTACCAACATCTTCCCTGTTCTTTACCTCGGATATAATTTATTAGGCAGGTATATAGGTATTAAAACTTGTAATTAACGACTACTACAACCAGGGTTTTTATAGAAGAATCTGTTATGATATATATATTTTTTGTGTGTGTTTCCCTGTCACAAAACAGCTTTTAAATCCCAGCGGTTTCCTCCTGTAAGTAAATCTTCACGTTATAGAAACTGAGACACGCTCCAAGGCGAAAGTTACTGCTCAAGGTTGCTTGAGAATAGCAGAACTAATCGGAGCTCACAAACATTCCTACTAAACTTCTAAATGCTTCACATATACTATTAACTACAAAATTCAAAATTCAAAAGTATTTTATTGCATGTAAGTACACTAGGTACATTTATACAACGTCAATTTTTTATCTACCACCGCCTCCAAGGTGTTATATAGAGCTGGGAAAAAGAAGCGGCGCAACAAACTTCCGCAACACATCTTTTAAAATCAAGTTTGTACATAACATTATTTTGTAAAGATTGTGCGAGGCTGAAGTAACATTAACACCAGGCATCTTTGTCATTTAGATAATCGACTGTTTTATAATAAGCTTTCTTACAAAGTTGTTGTTTAATGTGAGTCTTAAATTTTCTGTCATTCATATTTAAGATTTCTTCTGGTAGTTTATTGTAGAAGCGTATACATTGCCCCGTGAATGATTTACTGACCTTACTAAGCCTTAACTGTGGTGGTACAAGTTTGTTTTTGTTTCTTGTAACATAAGCTGTGGTCATATACAGGAAATGTAGTTTCAAAAAGCACTTGCGCGTTCGTTGTTTGGTTTGTGAGATATTTTCTAGTTATATAATGACGTAACTTTTGCTCTGAGGATCAGTTTCAGACAGACTTTTTGTATCATTTTTTTTATTTTTTGATCGATTTCTAATAGCCTAGTAAAAGTATGTCTTACTCTTGTTTTACATTCTTTCTGGATTTAGAGTATTATTTCAATAATAGTACTTACTTGTTGATTTCATTGCAACGTACAATTTCAACTAAAACGTTTTCCGAATCATTTCTTTTAGAACTAATATGCATAGCGTTGATTCCTTTTTTGAGGATGATAAATAGCTACAGTTGGATCGAAATCATTTATATTTTGTACATTTGAAGCCAACTTTGAATAATAAAAGGCTCACAAATGGACAGTTGCCAAAGGCCGACTAACGCAATCAATACCGATCGCTTGAGAAAAGATTGCTCCAGAGCGTTGGTCCTTAATGAAACACGAAGATATTTTTTTCTTTTAAGTCTTTTAGTTCACTTGTGCTTCGAAGCACGCGCGCTGAATCTCTAGTGAATTTTTTTGCTACACTCTAACTTAAGGCAAGTACAGGTTCAAAATACACAGAATTGTACGTATTTGATTCTACCGCATGGTAAACACGACACCAAACCAAATCAAAATTGAAATGTCTTCTGATCTGGCCAATGGATCTCCCGAGAATGAACGAACTATTTAAGGGTGAAATGCAGAATAGATGTACGTACCGTAACGAAATTGATAAATTGTTACGAAACTGATTATCAGTTTCGTAACGAAACTTAACTAGTAGTTCCGTGAGAACAGTAGACCTCGCCAGCCCTTATAAACCAAACCTAAAAGAAACCAATAAAAGTCAACTTTGGAAACAGAAAAAGTACCTACTAAAGTGACAAAAATGAGCACTTTAAAGCTTAATATTTCGCAAACGGATCCCTGAATCGAAAAATGTTTATCACACACCCGCGATATTTTTGAAAGACCCATCCAACGATACCCCACACCATGGATATCACGCGGAAAAAAATAATTTTCCATTTTACGTATGCAGTTCTATGAACATAATTTATTTTTTCAACTCTCTTAAGTCGATCCACTATTACTCAAAAACTAATAGAACCTACTTAGCCGTAATAGTTTTCCTTGTAACTACGTTATATATGCTACTGCCATGAATTTTTTCACATTTCCAGAAGCAACCGTTTAGCTGGCAGGGGGGGGGGACACGTGACTCTAACAAAAATTACCGCTTTAAAGCTTAATATTTCGCCAACGGATCCCTAAACCGAAAAAATGGTATTCACACACCAGCAATATTTTTGAAAGACCTATCCAAAGATATCCCACACTATGGGATTCACAAGAAAAAAAAAGTTCACTCCCACTTTGCGAGTATGGTAGGTACTCTAAAAAAAATGTTTTTCAAAATTTTATTCTACTCATTTTGTAGGTTTAATTAATTTATACATATGCCAAATTTTCGTCAAAATCGGTTGAAAAATGCGACCTGTAGAGAATTACAGACAGACAGACAGACAGACAGCCGGACAAGAGCATTTTTGGCCAGTCTCGAAACGTAGACGCTTCGCTCGCTTCGCTCGCTCGGTCAACTAAGATCATCAGTTTCGTTACAATTTCAGTTTCGTTACGGTACATATTGGTATTCTGCATTTTACCCATTAATCGTCATTATTCGTATATCAGTGCAATAGGTGCAAATCATTTTATCCTGCACTGGGACGACAATAGTAGCTAAGCTAGAGAATATGCTTTGCGTACTACACATGACTAAAACAACAATAATCTCCACTCCGTTCTATGTGTGTTCACTGAATACGCCTATCTTGGAGATTCTGAATGTATGTATGAATTTCAAACTGTGCCTAAATCCTTTGATTTTAACTGTATGACATGCATGAGGGACGCATACGGAGAACGCGAGAAACTCGTCATGTGTCAATTTTCTCCTTCTGTCTGTTGTCAAATTGAGATACGTCCTCTGAACCTGCACAGATTCTCACAAATGTAATTCTCTATACGTTTCACGCACGCTCTAATATTGTCAATCATATAATACATTGGCTTCCGGGGTAAGTGGGTGGCGATCCCGACATCACAAGAGACTGTACTTAATTGAGACTTCATTATGCGTGCTATTTTGGAATATACTAGCTGTTTCCGGCGGCTCCGCCCGCGTGGGAAAGTTTTCCCACGGGAACAGGTTTTCCCGAGGTATTTGTAGCCTATGTATCTATCATCAACAGCCTATTAACAAGTCCCCACTGCTGGGGCACTGGCCTACCCTCTCAACGAGGGCGTTCGGGCTATAGTCCGCCACGCTAGCCCAGTGTGGGTTGGTGGACTTAACATGCGCCTAAGAATTTCTTCATCGGCGTATGCAGGTTTCTTCACGGTGTTTTCCTTCACCGTTTGAGAGCAGTAAGTAAATGTACTTAAGTTTCGAGAAAAAACCCATTGGTACATGGCCCAGCCGGGGATCGAACTCCGGACCTTTCGATATGATAGGCTGCGTCTTATCTCCGACGCCGAAATCTAAAATTTCATCATTTTATTGTCTCAGGAAATCTTAGTGTAGATTTTCGGCACTATAATTATGTAAGTATCTTGTCTTGTCTTTCCCCATTTATATTGATTAGTATCTAGGAAGATAATGTAAAATGTCGATGCACAACATCAAACTGACCAGCTTTGGTAAAGCCAAGTATGAAACTAAATATCCCAATGGTTATATAAGTTCTAAAAACGTAGATACCGTTCGTTTATATCCGACTATGTGTCGTCGGAATGGGCAGTAAGTGGTTCCCGCGCGTGACTTCATCGCAGTCCAATGCTTGACGTGGGTCCGATCGCACAAATAAATAGAAAATGGTAATGGTTTATACGTGAGATCGGACTTGGGGATTTCCTTCTGTCAGATAAATTTGATGCACTTTATCGAGGTGTTTTGATGTCGGCTCTCCGCTCCCAATTCGGGTTTCGACACGTATTTTTTGGGATCGAAATCGAAGGTCAAATGATGGTGCAATGATATTATTTATATATATTTGTGTTTATGCCCTGGTATTCGAATGCATTGGCGCGTGATCTCTTAAAACTGTTGATAGACACGGTACCTACACTATAATGCTTAAATTACCTACTGAATTTGTTAGACGGAAACATATTATTGAAATCATCTAACGTGACTTGCGTAGTAGAATTACAGTGGTAATTAGTGTACTTCACCGTAATTGACCGAGCGAGCGAAGCGAGCGAAGCGTCTACGTTTCGAGACTGGCCAAAAATGCTCTTGTCCGGCTGTCTGTCTGTCTGTCTGTCTGTCTGTCTGTAATTCTCTACAGGTCGCATTTTTCAACCGATTTTGACGAAAATTTGGCATATGTATAAATTAATTAAACCTACAAAATGAGTAGAATAAAATTTTGAAAAACATTTTTTTTAGAGTACCTACCATACTCGCAAAGTGGGAGTGAACTTTTTTTTTCTTGTGAATCCCATAGTGTGGGATATCGTTGGATAGGTCTTTCAAAAATATTGCTGGTGTGTGAATACCATTTTTTCCATTTAGGGATCCGTTGGCGAAATATTAAGCTTTAAAGCGGTAATTTTTGTTAGAGTCACGTGTCCCCCCCCCCTGCCAGCTAAACGGTTGCTTCTGGAAATGTGAAAAAATTCATGGCAGTAGCATATATAACGTAGTTACAAGGAAAACTATTACGGCTAAGTAGGTTCTATTAGTTTTTGAGTAATAGTGGATCGACTTAAGAAAGTTGAAAAAATAAATTATGTTCATAGAACTGCATACGTAAAATGGAAAATTATTTTTTTCCGCGTGATATCCATGGTGTGGGGTATCGTTGGATGGGTCTTTCAAAAATATCGCGGGTGTGTGATAAACATTTTTCGATTCAGGGATCCGTTTGCGAAATATTAAGCTTTAAAGTGCTAATTTTTGTCAGTTTAGTAGGTACTTTTTCTGTTTCCAAAGTTGACTTTTGTTGGTTTCTTTTAGGTTTGGTTTATAAGGGCTGGCGAGGTCTACTGTTCTCACGGAACTACTAGTTAATTTCATCATAGCTCTAAAAACTAAAGTTTTATTGAAGCGCACATCAATTAAATACTTAATTGTGCACCAAATATACTGATTGCGCATCAGAGGGCAAATTTGTGTGCAATCAGTATTTTTTCGATGCAAACCAGATATTTATTATGTAGGTTAAGGTTAGTAGTTTATTTAAATACAATCCTAAAAGCTATAGCATTAAAAATGCCCAAAAATCTAGCCACATCAGAAATCCTATAACCAAAACGAAACGTGCTAAACATAATAGATAGAGGTATCGAAGGGCGCAAGCCGAAGGAATGGCTGAACAGAATAAGTAGGTACTAGGTGGGTACCATCTGGTGTTGTTCCCTGCCTATTCGCGGATTGAACGATACCTCTCAGCCATAGGGTTGCGGTACGTCAATATTTCGAAACATAGAGGCTTGGATTAAATAAGCCAGGGTTGGCCCAGATGCATGTGAAAACGGGGACAGAATGCAAGAACGCTACTTACGACTTTTAGCTTTATGCAAAAGTAACTTTTGCACCCTGGTTGCGTTTACTGTTGAACTTATTTGGGTGGGGCTCACAAAGAAAATACCATAACACACGGGAACTTGTATCACACTGTCATACAATTACACGTGTGTTATGGTACTTACAAAGAAAGTACCATAACACACGGGAACTTGTATCACACTGTCATACAATTACACGTGTGTTATGGTACTTACAAAGAAAGTACCATAACACACGGGAACTTGTATCACACTGTCATACAATTACACGTGTGTTATGGTACTTACAAAGAAAGTACCATAACACACGGGAACTTGTATCACACTGTCATACAATTACACGTGTGTTATGGTACTTACAAAGAAAGTACCATAACACACGGGAACTTGTATCACACTGTCATACAATTACACGTGTGTTATGGTACTTACAAAGAACGCACTATAACACACGGGAACTTGTATCACACTGTCATACAATTACACGTGTGTTATGGTACTTTCTTTGTGAGCCCCACCTATTTATGCCTTCTCATAAACGAGGTGGTGCCCAGTGTCCTACGTTTTCTTCATCCAGTCACTTCCCACTACCTTTTCAAATGGTACATCCATTGCACAATATGCGGTGTCGGTAATGAAAACAAAAATGTATTTATGTAAATTTGAAATAATATTATGACAACCCTATTTCAACATTGAGGATTGCTTCAGAATACATTTAGAGCTTTGCTTTCTTGAGATTGGATGAAACATTGGATTAGATTATTGCTATTGCGAATCTATCTTAGATGGATATCAATATTTTTAATAAAGACAACGCCACATGTGTTTAGGTAAGTAAAAAAACTAACTAAATGTTTTGGATATAAAACTTAAAAGAAAAAAATAGTAGGTACATGAAAAGAGATTAATAATAGTAGGTAGTAGAAAATAAATGCTGTGCTAAACAATGGTGGAGAATGCAGTTTGATAAGGTAAGCCCAAGTTAAAAAAATAGATACACTTGGGAAATGATAGTAAGTTATATTTTGAAATATTCATCTTAGGTATTTATTGCAGAAGGGATCTAATATTTTAGGACCCAAGCAGAAAACCACTTTACCCAACTGCGCGACAGTAAAGGCAGGATCATGTGTTTTTCACGCGTATCGATGTATACCTGATTCGTCGTAGGTAATCGCGAGAGTGACGTAGGATATAGGTATGAGATGTCTTGAAGAAATCGTTTAAAACGATAAATTCGCCTGTATTATCTGATCTTTTTCGCGTTTCAACCGACGAAAAGAAGAGGAGGAGGTTCTCAAGTCGACCCGTATATATTTTTTGCGCGGTCTGGTGTTTTGATTTTTCAATTTTATTACAGCTAAGTAGAAATGTTGAGAAAATTCTTTAATTATGAATCTAGTTTATTTAAAACACTGTAAATAATACTAGTATTGTATCCAAAATATTGTCATGTCATGAGATTAAGAGGACCGTCTCATTAGCTATAGGTACCTACTAAAATGGATGATGAGTGATGACTGAGTGTGTGAATCACAAAGTGTCATTATGTGCATCATTATTCATTATTTATCAAATACTAGCCGATGCCCAACTTCATCCGGGTTATATAGTATACTATTTAATGTTGTAAAATTTTTTTTAACCCGTTCAAATCATGCCAGTTTCTTCGTTTCAAAGTTTGTCAATAGATGGCGTTAGGTGTATTTTACGCCCCGCTATCATTTGGTTCTTCGCAAGATATATAAGATAAGCGTGCAAATTATCCACCAGATTTTACCTATTATTAGTATAGATGACATATTATTTGAAACTATTTACTTGAAAATACCTGCACGAATTCCCCATCTATTCAAATTTGCTCTAACATATCCCTGATTACAGCATATTCAAAACCACATTCAACCGAGGTATTTCCCTCGAAATCATTTACGTGAAGCTGAGCTGACGTGGATTTCTGTACAGTGTGACCGAAGTCTTGCCCGCGGCTCATTACTTCTTAATAAATTATTCATGTGCCGGCGCCTTTACCCCCTCCCCCTTCTCTTCACCTCCCCTCGCGCTCAAACCCAGTGACCCGAAGGCTTTAGATTGAGGGCCCCATTGACTTGTCTTTAGACGTAATATTTCACTTTTTTGCGGGTAACTGTATCCATGTTAAAGTTGTTATAGAGGTAAATAAGTTGATGACACTATAATAGCAGCAATTAACGGGCATGTCCATCTTAGTACTTTCGTCGAAATTACATAAAATTGAATTACCTATTTATATATTTAGTTTGACTAATTTATCTTAGCGTACAAAAATTTTAAATATTAGATATTCCTTTTTTAATTTTTGACTATGATCTGGCGGTGCTCCTATAAAACAGTCAAAACAGTCATCATTGTTTTGCACCGAATTAAGTACTAAAGTAAATTATAAGTGTATCCATTGTAAATTATAAGTGTATCCTATAGCTATATAAAAACTGTAGATATATTTACATGTCAAATCGCCTAATAATGACAAAGTACTTTATTATTCATGAAGCGATTTCAGCCAAGCAAGATATTTCTTTCACAAAAATTATATTAATATTAAGGGAACAATTTTCTTGGAGATGTCCCTCCCACGCAAAATATTTTACTCACATATTGATATAAAAACATTACCTAACAAGTACCGACATATTACACGACTACTTAGCTGCGAGGATTAGGTAGCTAATGGAAAAGTTGTCAGAGCAAAGAGAATTGACATGCGTTGAACGTGAAAATATACATTATAATCAAATAGAAAATTGTAAATGAAAATTATAAGTAGTGTCATATAATGTCGCTTTTGTTAATTAATCTGTAATGTTACAATAAATTAATATGAATAAATTGAATTGAATTAAAAATTATTTAATACTAGATTTTAACATTCAAATAAATACAATTATGTTATTCTTAGTAACAACTCTAATATATCAATTGAAAAATTATAATATAAATCTGGGTATATCTCAGAAGCGTGTAAATATTGGGTTCAAATTCTGCTTACGCAGTGTGTTTTCAACATAAAGATATATAGGGATTCCAAAAAATGGCGCAATCAATCAAAATTGTCTACTTACTTACGAAAACAAATCTAAATACAATCCATCTATCAAGCTCCTATACCAACAAGGTGTTCATCAATTCTGCAGACATTATCTCTCCAATACCCAACAAGTCGAGTGAGCGTCTCCACATTAATGAAATCAGAACAAAGCATTCTGTTTTGGATACTTAAATGCAATGGCTGTCCATTCACATTTAGATAGTACTGGAATCATTATTGCATCCAAATGAGTTACTTACAGCACAATCTTTTAGATTTGAATTGAGAGCGCCGTGGCATCTCCACTTGTAATATTGCGAAACTTATGAAAAATTTCTCTTCATAAAACACAGCCATCATAGACAATATTTACGAAGTAATTGAGTATTGGTATACTGTGCAGTTAGCATGCCAATACGAGTTATGAAACGATCCCTAGCTTAGCTTTGATTCCTGGTATGAAAGTCGGCAGTCGGCCAGTACGCTCTACAACCCGTATTGTAAACTAGTAGGATAGTTTACAATACGGGTTGTAACGGGTCTTAAACTATCCGCATGTACATAATAAAATATCACTCAGATCTGTATAATTGTAGAAGAGAGACTCAACATAGTTTCTGGCATGCGGTGAAACTTACACAGATTACTGGCTTCTTGTCTCTAACTTGCTTCCAGTGCTGGACTTGTTGACACTATTGGGGCACTGTTCTCATGATTGCGAGTAATTAGTCAAATTATTTAGACAAATGTTGAATTTTCAATTAATTACGTACGTAAAATGATTATATAATTATATACGGGTCTTACACACGAACAAGTTTTATTTACCTTTGCCCGACGTTTCGACCAGGTTACACTGGCCGTGGTCACGAGCTGACTAAAATGCGCGAAAGTCTAAAATGTACTAAATACATAAAAATCCGCAAACAAATATTACTTACTTACGTTAATAATTTTTATTGATTTTAATTCAATTCAATTGATTTCAAATTGTAAATAAGGTACCATTTTTGTATGCTAATTGGATTTTTTAGCACTTCCTTTAAAAAGCTATTTGGTTCCAGCGCTGTATTCGCCCGACTGCTGGCGCCAGCGCTGTCTTCGTGATGATTCGTCAATAATCCGAAGGTCGAATTTTCGTCGTGCCGCATTGTGTGCGACTAAATTGGCTCTCGGCGAAGCGGAAAGATAATTATTTCTTGTTCTACCGAGATGACTGTTTATCGAAATAGAACGCTATTGGATGGCGCTTAGTTTGTGTTCAAATGTTATTTCCGTTCTAATGTGTATTTAACTAACAATAAGTTAGGGCTGTCACTATGTTTGGTAAAATTTACCATGTCGTTTTAATAGTTAATTTTTTTTTAAATAGGTATATAAATGTATTTAATTTAAAAAGTACACAAAATTTATATCTAATTATATACTATCTTATCTATATCTACACTACTTAACCTAGTCCAAGAGGCCTCCGCGTGTCGCACCTGGCACAAAGGAGCCCATCACGGATAAGGCGTTGCCGCGCTGAATGGCGATGGACATTTTAAAATACAGAGGGTGTTTTAAAATAAAGTTTATTTTAACATATTTTTTTTCTTTTACTCATTTTAAAGAACGAGCGCAACCTGTCTTATTGTCTAGCGCAAAGTCTTACTGTTTTCGCTTACTGTGTCTTCTGTGTAGGAAAAACTACTCAATGTCGTGGAATGCTGTATGCTGTAAGAACCACTAGGCCGTAGCAATTGTAGCGCGCTACGCCGTAGTCTTAGCTAAAGTATGTAATGTTAACATCCTTTAAAATCACAATACAATTTATACTGAATTTGATTGCGTAAAATTATAAGTCTAAAACCGATTTCAAATCAAAAGTGACAAAAAGTATTATACTTTTTATTATTATTTATTAAATAATAATAGTATTAAAATACTAGGCTCGTCAAGTTTATTGAAGGATATTTTATTAAAAACGAAAAAAAATACGTCGTGAACCGTTAAATCATCACTTGACCTCGCTACTATTACTCTGGACCCTAGCACACTAATAAAACAGTGTTAACTGAGAGAAGGGTTAACAATAAAAAAAACTTATAGAAAATCCCTCTCCAAGAGCTAGCCATGGGTAGTGTTGTTAGATTAACGACACTTGATTTGTCGATAAATGGCTTGATTTGTCAAATAATGGGCACCCGGTTAGAACGATAATAATTCCTTTCGCTATATATTATTAATAATTTATTATGTATTAAATAACAGGCACAATGAAATAAATCCCTCATAATAACTTCGGGAGCAATCGGCTATCCTCGGGACACATCGCGAAGTGTCGTGTCGCTCGAAGTCTTACATTTTTTGCGGCCTAGCTCTCTTGCCAAGTGTCTGGAGTGTAACGTGCAATAAGGAACTTCGTACCATTAAATCAAAGTCACCTGAAATGCAGGATGTAATTTTTAAACGTGCAATAAAGTGTATTGAATTGAATTGATACTGAGTATAGTTTGTGTAAGTATCGATAGCTCGTACTACAACTTCTAACTGTTTCAAAGAGTGTCAACTAGTGTCTAGAAATACTTAACTTGTTACAAACAGAATTGTCACTAACTCTGGCAATTTGTGGAGTTTCCATAATGTTTTATAGTACCGATAACTTTCAATAGATTCTATAAATGTAACTTTTTTATTTATATATAATAAATTGATTTTTAAAACTTTTTTAAACCATTAAAATAATGTTTTCAAAGACGTTTAGCTAACACGAAAGGCCATCGTCGGCTTCAACAAGTCAATTACTGTTAGTTTACTGCACACAGTACTTATTCAAAAAAGTAATTCTGTGAAGGAAACAATCGCGAGGAAACCTGCATACGCCAAAGATTAATAGGTACGTATTTCTATTCTAAGGCGTATGTGAAGTCCACCAAAAAACGGGTTGAGGCATATTTGGTGGACAGTGGTTTAGCACAAAAGATCCCTAAAGGTTCGACGTATCGCTATGTATTTCTGGCCCTCGAAGAAGAATAAAGATAACATTTCTAGGCATCGACAAATAGTCGACAGTCGACAACACTAACAGCACCCCCTTTATATCAAAGTCGCGAAGTTGCTTCAATTAAATAGATGACTCTCTAAAATAAATCGAGTTTTCTAAGCCCTCAGCGAGAGTGACGTGAAGTAGTAAATTTTATTAGCAAGAGGGAAAATGATTAATTGATTTTCCGTGTCGAGGAACCCGTGCAGGATGACAAACAAAATTCACACAGCAGGGTAATCCGAGAATATTTTTCGGTTCATCCTTATAAATTTTAGGTCAATGATACTTGCTGAAGTAATATGAAATACCTGCGACGCTGATTAGGTGAATTTTTGTAATAGAGATATAAGACAAGGGAATTGTCTGAAACATAAGAAAAGTTGAATTTGTTTGAAAAATATATTAAGTATGGTCGTGGAAAGAAAGCAGCTGATGAATAGTTGAAAAAGTTAAAAGGCAGGAAGACTAGGCTGTTAAGGCTATGTCCATCAGTGGACGAAGAAATGTCCAACTGTTAGTACCAATGGAGATTATTACCTAAATATCATTTTTGGGCACGAAGTTCACATTTCACCAAAACAATCAAGAATAAGACAAGTACGTTCTATATTTTAACAACTTAAATAAGGAAATGAAATGTGTAATATTTAGGTGCTTTTCGTGAAATACCCTTTTTATTCATGCGTTAAAACGGACTCTTAAACTAATGAACCGATTGAGCTGAGAATCACACATTTAAAATAACAGTAAAATATAATTATATTTCAGGACAACTTAATTTGACGGATACCGCACTTTGCGTAACTCGGTGTACGCTTCGCAGATTTTTTTATTTGTTATCAAGAAGTGAGAATTAGATCACCCTATGCATAGAAGTCGCTTGCAAGTCAAATGGGTGTGATTTAAGATTTCTGCGAAGACGGTTCTCCATTCGAAAGGAAAGCTTTCGGTTAAGTGATTTGGAAAACAATTTAATCAAATTTATCTTGTTGAAACCATTCCAATATTGAATCTGGGTAATTCGAATTCTAATTTAAAATTATTTGCGATTTGATTTTGAATAATCCGTCGATTCAATAAGGCATAAAAATCTAATAAAATGATGAGATTTCAAAATGCTACGATGATTTTCATTAGATTAACATTTTATCTTAAATTGTGGTTAATTTCTTAAATTGTAATTTTTTTCCGCAATGTTGCAAGTCCTGTGTTAATTTGTTAATTTATCGCGAAGTAGGTACAAAGTGTATTTTGTTTGTAAGATCGTAGTAAGTACCTACATAATGAAATTTAAGTAACTTCTTGTCTCTGTAACGATTTGAATTTATTTCAGAAACTTATTAATCAAAGACTAAAATTACCTTAAACTTGGTTAAGCTTATATTCTGGAATAACACATAGACTACTTTTTACCGCTGTAAAAAGTATTCTATATGTAATTCAAGGATTTAAGATTTTATATCTGTACGAAGTTTCATCAAAATCCGTTCAGCCATTCTTGAGTTTTCATACTATCAACATTTCTTTTGATTTCTAATTAATATTGCATAGTAAGCTACCAATTAGAATTAGATCCATGCATAAACTTATACTTTTGATACAATTATTTCCTCGCGAAGTTTATTTATAAAATTTTACATTAATTATCAAAAAATTGACAGATGCTTCCTCGGTAGGTATCGTCCTCGCTCTAAGCGAAATGTCAAATATACTGAATTATAATGAGGGTGACAGCTGAAAAGGACCTCCCTAGAGCCAGCAACATCATTAGCTGGGTGTCCATCAATCAGACGGAAATGCTGACTGTAACAAGTACAATTACTTATATAAGAGAGAAGAGAATAATAAAATAGGGCAACGGAATAAGAAACAGTTGATGTGCAAGACATTTGATATAATAAAAGTACATGGAAATAAATAATGTACGTGTTTAAGACAACTCTTTCTCCCGGAGAAGAAAAAAGATTATTTATAAATAAAACACCACAAACAACAACTCAATCAAATTATAATCATAGCGCATTTTCAATCGGTCTTACAACCTTCACTCTATTAAAAATATAGAAAGAGAGCCGTACTGATTGATCGACAGAAAGACAAATCCAACGAATAAATATAATAAATAAAAATATTAAATAAAACAGTTTTCAAGAGATACTTTTCTAGTACCCGGATGCGGTTTTAGTGTAGGTAGTATAAGATTAAGTCTGATTCGTCCTTAAATTCGGGTAATAGTAGATCCCTCTAACTCACACCCGGCAACAACAAAGTTAAGATGTCGTTAACCGAATGACTCTCCAGAATAAAATTAGTCCACTGAAGACCCCATTGTTTGCAGTCCCAACCCCTGGTCTTTTGAAAAATGATTATCGCCAAAGTTTACTGTCGTAAAATTTTAGAGCGCGGCGCCATGGTTTCATTAGGCAAGTTTTGATGAAGCTCTCTGTCTACCAATATGGGGAAGAGTGGGAGGAATTGAGAAAGTTGGGAATGGATTTGTTTATTTACTAACCCACATGGAATTAGTATCTGTAAAATCATAAAAACTTATAGAAATAACGGTAGGTTTTCATACGATTGAGACAGATTGAAAAAATTAAACTGTTTTTGAGTTCCTGTTCTAATGTTTGTACTAATGTTTATTGTACTAATGTTTGATCTCTTTAAGATAAATAAGGTAAAAAGTTTTTTCTATATTGCTATTGCATAAATAAACTTACATATTTTTAAAAACCGGCCAGAGGATGTTTTTTCTTTCAGAACTTCTATCAGACTTTTAAATACTACCTACATAAGGTGTTCAAGTTTTACTGATAAAAAACGTAACATTTCAGAGATAGATACGAGCGCCTACGCAAAAAATATGATATTCAATAAACTTTTATTCGAAGGAAGTACAAACACATCTGTTTAGGCATACCCTTGTCACAAATGGATAAGTGAAATAGGTCCAGAGTACTGAGAAACTATTTCCGAACTACTGAACCATTTAAAAATAGCCCTTCTAGTTCCTGGAGGCTTAAGTACCGTGTTAAAAGCTGCCGAGTATTTACTACTCGTCACTCGTGTGACACTTGACACGATTTCACTTTCGCCCCGGTCGCCAGTTTTGTCACATCCTTGCAGCGGTAAGCGCTGTTGTGGCGAAATGTGACGAAAAAGTTTTTTTTTCCAAAACATAAAATAATGACTGTTGCCACAGAAAATGCATTCAATTAAGTGGTTTTTATCTAGGTATGTGAAAGTTAATTAAAAAGATTTTTGTATTATTACCTACCACCACACAAGTTAGTAAAGAAAAACATCGTTGAGAACAGAAACTGTTGATAATAAATAGGGTTATCTGTCATCTGGTACGGTATACTGTTACAGTACGGTACGGTGGAATAATTGAATTTATTAAAACCGGTAATAGAGTCCAAGGTAGAGACACTTGAACTGAAAATAGTTTCAAATACTCGTAGTCAGATGTTTGATGTTTTGCCTAGCGTATGTCGATACCTAATGTGATGAGTTTTTTTTCAATATAAATTTACATTTAAATATAATTTGTTATTTATCCAAAAAACTTAAAAGTATTGTAACTTAATTGAAGTTTAGTGAAGGCATCAGGAGTCGAATTTGTGTTTGTATTATGAGAGTCTGTTCACACAATTATATCTATATATCAACGTGAATTAACTATAAAATAATACATTATCATTTAGAATGTAGGATATTAGAAATCAAGCGAAGAAAGCGCTGCATGGTTACCGAAGTTGCGGTCGCCCGAACCTCACACTAAATAAAACTGAGCGCTTTCTGCATACAAAAGCGGAGGGTTGAGGGTTGCTTTCTTATTTTAATACCTGGTTTTGCTTTTGGAAAGGTCAAACGCTCGCAATTTTTACTGTCGGTGTGAATTCGTTATTTCTCGCTTACCCCTTTCGGCTATCCGAAAAAAGTAGCCGGAAGAAACTTGATTTATAAAGAGTGGTGGTGGCACGCAGAACGGTTATCGTCTAAAAAGCAATTTGCATGTAAAAAATGCCTAAAATCATTTTCCAAATTGTAGAATGCCTAAATATTAAAATAATGTTGACGTCAATAAATTATTGTTGCAATAGGTTTGCCCCAAAAGATCCACCATTATTTCATGTCATCTAGTTCAATGAACAAGTCTCATACATATTTTGTTCATTTCACCAACTTATTAATATTCCACTCTGGACACAGGCCGTCAGTAAGATATTAAAATGGAGCACTCTATATTTTGATACAGAATGACGGGTTAGAATGAATGAGTGGGTAGAATTTTTTACGAATTGTGAAGCCAACCGGGTCAGTTATTCATGAGGACGTGTTTTTATGTTTTAACAGCTTTCGCGTGGTAAACGTTATTATGTCAGCATAGATAAGGTTAAAAAAAATTGTCGTCATGCATTGCATTGACTGCTTAGCTAAGAAAATGTTCACAATATTATAAAACAAAACAAAACATAATTATTAAAAACAAACACATTTTTAATAGGCAATAAAATCTTTTTAAATAAATAAATAAATCTTCCATCGTGATAAAAATCTCCCATAAAACGTTTCTACGTCATTCATTAATAGTTGAACTAAATAAACTACTGATTCATTGCCAATTAGCAGAAAGTTTCCAAACAAAACAAAAGTTAGCTCGCAGATAACCTGACGTCTGGAAACTTGATAAAACTTTCTTTTATTATCGTTTTCTCATTTTCACGATCGGATAAGTTCGATCAATAAAAAGTAGGACCGGCTTTATTTTCTGGGACTAATTCTAACCAATCTTAATCTTAGTAATTGAAGTCGACAAGGATCTGGCGCAAAGAAAAATCGGGAGTTGTTATTATACTACACAGTCATAAGTTATGACTCATAATAAACGCGGTAGTAGTTCGTTCCAAACAACATCTTTCATCTGTCAAAGATGGTTACGGATATAAAAATATTCTTTACTTTCTCAAGTAATTTCTGCGTCGACTGTACTCTCGGGATCTCATTCCTTTAATCGACTTGTTTCTATTTGAATCCTATAATCGATTCTGTTTCATCGTACCGAACAAATGGAAAACAGGCATTGTACTTATAAGTAATAATAATAATGTTTGGACAAATTTACACGCGGCTGTTTAGTCCCAAACTAGGCCAAAGCTTGTACATGGGTACCTACTCAACAAATACTTATTATATTTTAAATAAATACATACAAACACCCAGAATTCGAAAACCAACAGATATGCTCGTCACATTAATGTCGGCCCATGGTGGGAATCGAACCCACGACCTCTGGCGCAGTAGGCAGTGTCACTACCAACTCCGCCAACAGGCCAGTCGTAAAAGAAAGTGATGTAGAATTTCTTAACTTTCCTACTTGGGAAAGTTTATAAATAAATATCTACTTAGGAAACTTTATAAAAACTTACGTGGTGCATTTGGAAGCGCTGGCCAGCGATATATGGAGCGCCAATAGCAGAGCGCCAACGGCAGCCATCTTGGGTGGTCACGTCAGCGCATTTCCTCCAACACCGGATATTGCCCGCTCCGAGGATCTGAAAGAAGATTCGCTTTTGAGACTTGGAAGGCTCGGTTTAAGAAATCAATTTAAGACCGGTTTGAGAAGATCCAAATGATAAACCACGAAGGTAAAAATTCATCAGCAATTTTGATTTTCGTGGTGGAAAATGCTGTGGTAAAAACTGAGAAAATGTATCCCATAGAACAGACGCTAAAATAACAATAATAATCAGAGAGGGACACACTTATTACAAAAGTGGTACGAGTAAGCTAGACAGATATAATATCTTCTATCTCTACCACGGACCACGTGTACCACCACGGACAAGAAAATACTAGATGATGTCAACAAACAACAGTCTGACTAAAATAGACAGTGTATGTTCAGTTTGACCCCGCCATATAAGAAGCATCTTCTCAAATTATTTGGATAAAAGACTATTGACCTTGATCTTAGGGTAAAAACTACTATAAAATAGTCATTAGATCTCCTGTACTCATGACCTTGAGTCGAGCGCACGGTCTTACCGACATTTAATCGGTACCTACTTAATATTCTTTCTACTTACTCAGTTAGTCACTTACTGGATATTAAGTGACACAGTGTAATGGATATTGGTTTCGTTACAACGTTCCTTCCTTTCACGCTACTCTCACAAACTCTTGGGAACACTTAAACTCTATACCGTCGTATTTATTGTAGATAAAACGGTTTTAAAACACGTAGAAACTCGTTAACTTAATAACAGGATAGTTTATAAAGTTTTACGGTTCAGAGTGATTATGAAAGTTAGAACAACATAGTAGACATACGAGACGGGTTGCATTTTGTGGATGACTCATGCATGAGAAATCGATTTTATTTATTTAACACTTTATTGCACACACACAGAAAAACATTTACAAAAGAATACAGGGGAAAATAAGTACAAAGGGCGAACTTATCTCTCGAAGAGATTTCTTCCAGCAGACCCGTGAGAGAGATAATTTAAATATATATGAAGGCAGACACGTGTGTACATACATTAAACTAACTATAAACTAGATACCTACATGCAAAAAATATATTAATAATTAATATATAGGCACTAAATACATAATAATTGATTTTAGTATTGACTTATTCTCGTAAGGATTACGATTCTTTTAATAGGATTCAAGTCGTTCAGACCCTTCAGACCCACAGCAAATATTGACATTGAGTTTTTGTTCCGTTCAATTTAGTACAGTCGGTTTCAAAAATGCAGTCATACTTAAGACGCTACGAAGCGTTACAAACGATTTACTTTGTCAACTATGACTGCATTGTTATTTATGCTGCCTATTTATAGGAGCAAATCTAGTATTAATTGGTAATACTGGGATTAGGACACATAAACTAGAAATGGCCTTACGGTGATAATTTTGCAGTGTTTATGGTCGTCAGGAAACACTGATATTTTAAACGCTTTAATTTCGACTCTTTTGATATCACCTGTGTACCTAATAGGAAATGGGTATATGCAGTAATGATGTCACATACATATCAATTGCATGGCAAACTATAGGACATTGAATATGTGAACTTATACAACAAAACTTTTTTCCAATCAACAACCCATCAATCAATCAATAACCTAAGGACTAACCAGTGCGGGTTGTTGGACTTTATATGCGCCTAAGAATTTCTTCTTCGGCAAATGCAGGTTTCCTCACGATGTTTTCCTTCACCGTTTGAGATCAGTCAGTAAATGTACTTAAGTTTCGAAAAAAAACCCTAAAACCTATTGGTACATGGCCCAGCCGGGGATCGAACTTTTTTCTAATGTCTGAAGACAAACACCAAAATTGGATCAGTACCTTTTCCATACTTAATGCCGTTGTTTTGTTGCACTCTGTAAACTGTTAATTTGATTGAAACTGTATCTCCGAAATTGATTTAATCTCCGAAATAATTATCTATTCCTATCCTTGTTTAATACTGTAATGCAATATTCCAAATTAATTACAGTTATCCAGTCCACTGTCGGTTTACTGCACTCTACAATGTCATTGGGCTCTAACTCGCACCTAATGCATTGAGCTCAGATGTAATTGGATTTGTTATTTCATTCATTGTATTGGAGAACGTGGGGTATAAATAGTTCTAATTGGTTCTGGAATTACAAGGATTGTACGTTTATTAGGTGAGAGTGTAGTAGTAGGTACATTTTAGACTTTCGCGCTTTGTATTCATAATTATATAATTGTTTACGATTCTTATACACGAACAAGTTTTATTTACCTTTGGCCCGACGTTTCCACAAGACCAGCAGAGGGTCGATCAACACTGACAGCTCGCCTCTCCAGTCAGCTCGTGGCCACAGCTAGTGTAACCTAACTTGGTCGAAACGTCGGGCAAAGGTAAATAGAACTTGTTCGTGTGTAAGACCCGTTAATAATTATATAACTAGTAGTTCCGTGAGAACAGTAGACCTCGCCAGCCCTTATAAACCAAACCTAAAAGAAACCAACAAAAGTCAACTTTGGAAACAGAAAAAGTACCTACTAAAGTGACAAAAATTAGCACTTTAAAGCTTAATATTTCGCAAACGGATCCCTGAATCGAAAAATGTTTATCACACACCCGCGATATTTTTGAAAGACCCATCCAACGATACCCCACACCATGGATATCACGCGGAAAAAAATAATTTTCCATTTTACGTATGCAGTTCTATGAACATAATTTATTTTTTCAACTTTCTTAAGTCGATCCACTATTACTCAAAAACTAATAGAACCTACTTAGCCGTAATAGTTTTCCTTGTAACTACGTTATATATGCTACTGCCATGAATTTTTTCACATTTCCAGAAGCAACCGTTTAGCTGGCAGGGGGGGGGGACACGTGACTCTAAGAAAAATTACCGCTTTAAAGCTTAATATTTCGCCAACGGATCCCTAAATCGAAAAAATGGTATTCACACACCAGCAATATTTTTGAAAGACCTATCCAACGATATCCCACACTATGGGATTCACAAGAAAAAAAAAGTTCACTCCCACTTTGCGAGTATGGTAGGTACTCTAAAAAAAATGTTTTTCAAAATTTTATTCTACTCATTTTGTAGGTTTAATTAATTTATATGACGACGCCTGGTCCGGGGGCGTGAATTGGTAAACGCGGCGAGTTCGTTACGGCGTGGCGCTCCATCCGACCGCTCAACTCAAACTGACTCGTCGGCCATTCGGCCCTCGCTTTATAAAGCTTTCCTACCAGCAGCGCCCCAGCGGCTGTTAGCGACAACTCCCGTAACGACCTCACGACGACGTTTCCAACTTTGCCGATAGATGGCGCCTGTGTAATTGAAACTCCGACATATACATATGCCAAATTTTCGTCAAAATCGGTTGAAAAATGCGACCTGTAGAGAATTACAGACAGACAGACAGACAGACAGACAGACAGACAGCCGGACAAGAGCATTTTTGGCCAGTCTCGAAACGTAGACGCTTCGCTCGCTTCGCTCGCTCGGTCAATTAAAGGTGAGAATAGGTTAAATATACATATAGGTAACTTAAATTCATTATCTTTCGCGTTTCGTTTTTTTTCCATACAACTTAGAAAATAGTCAGCAATGTACGATTACGTCGTACCTGTTTGGGAACCGTGAATTGTAGTTTTCATAATTTTCTCATCATTACCAGGCCATTTTGTATGTAGGTATGGTCCAAGTGTAAACTCAATTGTTTCATTTTCGCTGTGACGGTAACAGTTTTTAACTATTCTAGTGTCAAGTCAAGTCAAATAGGCAAGTGCCAAACTGTGCAAGTGTTAAATAAAGTTGTAATATAACAGACAGTGAGTGCGGCCGTGGCGTCGGGGATAAGATAAGCCTATCGAAGTTCGATCCCCGGCCGGGCCATGTACCAATGGGTTTTCTCGAAACTTAAGTACATTTACTGACTGCCCTGCTATTCTGTAAGCGTATTTGTGCAACTCGATCCTGAATCCGCAGTGAGATCGGTCTCTAACTCAATGATTTACAGTTCAATACTCACTTTACTTCGCAAGTGAAGTGTTTATTAAGTAGCTTGTATTTGTTTACACAATGCGACATCAAGGTCTTTCATGATCGGATGCGGAGTGAAGTAAGTGACTTGCGATGTGATGGTCGAGTTTTAATTCGTATTTTACAGAATCACACAGCAGCTCTCAAACGGCGACGGAAAACATCGCGAGGAAACCTGCATAAGCCGAAGAAAACATTCTTAGGCGCATGTGAAGTCCACCAACCCGCACTGGACGCCCTCGTTGAGAGGATAGGCCTGGGCCCCAGCAGTGGTTATTAGGCTGTTGATTGAAACAGGGAATGTGATTGGTAATAGGAGCCGGAGACGATCTAAGATCACATACGAGGATCAGAGACGGACACGTGAAGAGTAGTCGCGTTCCGCGGCGAGCGTGTGTGGAGAGAAGACGAGACTGAGCGAAGCGAAAGAGGTGTGTTAGAACGCGATATTTGGCGCTCCGTTCTTCCTGCCTACCCCATCAGGGACATAGCGTGGATACTCGAATACCCACATTCGAATAACAAAATAGTATCGTGCGGTAAAGTCAATACCCGGAGGCAATCCAACGGACGCGTGCGACAAAATCAAACATACGCAAGTGTAAACTCAAATCTTCTTTTCCCACCCACACAATTCCGATCAAGTGCCTTTAAGATTGTGTAGAAAAAGGGACCAATGCCCAAATTCCTCGAAACGGCACCTATAGAAAGCGAAAACCTACCCCGAAACGTACAAAGAGCGAACCCTTCAGTAAGCACCCTTTATATAAACCCTAGAGTACAAAGGTAGTACTGTACCATCAAAAATTAGTTGGGCTGCTGTGTTGCACTGCTTCCCCCGCGGAGTCCCTAAAAGCTTAAAAGTGAGGGAGGGTGGAAGGCTCTTTAAACCAGTCGTATGGTACTCAGGGTTGCCTCTCAACGCCATACGGTTTGGAATTAGGGACGCGCCCAGCTGCATGGGACAGGTAAAACATAAATTGTTGAACCCTTTTAAGGCACAAATTACAAAAGTGGCCCTTCTGAGGATGGGATAACGACGTAAGGTGTGTTTGTTAACGGAAAAGTTATGAAAACACCTCCCCAAAATAGATTATGTTCAGAGATAATTATTTTTGAAACAAGTATTAGATGACCTTACTAATTAAGTTTTATGAAATAATTTTGTTTGTGTAAATATCTGCGATTATATACTACCTAGATACCACAGAAGTGCTCAATTAGTGACTCAATAAAACAGTGCTAAATGTACTAAAGAATTGTTTTGTAAGTAGTTGTGTTGTATGCGTCGCGAGCCTTTTGTTTCCTTGCAGTTAAGTCACGTCTGCAAAACATGTTCGAAATAAACCATTCTTTGAATTGCGGTCTTATTTTAATTTTTAAGTGCATTCGTAAAATAAATTGAGACACATTTATTAGTTCAAGTTGTACGAATTATATAATTATTTACGGGTCTTACACACGAATAAGTTTTATTTACTTTGCCCGACGTTTCGACCAGGTTACACTGGCCGTGGTCACGAGATGACAAGAAACACTGAGCTGAAAGTTATTCGTGTGTAAGACCCGTAAATAATTATATAATTATGAATACAAAGCGTGAAAGTCTAAATGTACTAAGTTGTACGAAGTGGTGTAAGTAATATCTCCGCACTCTTTACCGACTAAAATTTTTTCTGCCGTTTAAAACAAAGGTTATGTTGATTCAAACACTTGTCTTGCCCATCATTGATTATGCCGATGTGTGTTACTTGGATCTGACTGAAGTCCTTCTCAATAAACTTGAACGCCTCCTCAATAACTGTATTCGGTTCATATTCGGGCTGCGCAAGTATGATCATGTCTCTCAATACCGTTCGCAACTTAAATGGCTCACAATCCGACAGCGAAGGAACTCTCGCATTCTGTGTTTCCTATTTTCGATTCTCAACGAACCTCTCACTCCATCCTATCTCAAAAACAATTTCCACTATCTGTGTTCGGCCCACGACGACAGAGTTCTTCGCTCTTCCCATAATCTTCGACTTGGTATACCAAGTCACCGCACTGATTTCTTCTCTTACTCTTTCACGGTACACGCGGCGCGCTTGTGGAATGAACTCCCGGAACAAATCCGAAAAGCTAAAAGTCGTTTCCAGTTCAAAAAACTGGTGCGTGAGCATCTGTTGGGGTCCTCATAGTGTCTCTGACGGACATAAATGGAGTCATTTTTCACATTTATTTTGTTCTAATTGTTATTGTATTTGTAGTCTGATTTATATCTATTATTTTAATAGTTTATGTAGGTATATCTATGTATTTAATATATTTATGTACATATTATGTAACAAAAGTATTATTATTATTATTATTTTTTAATAATTTATCTATTTGTAATGTATGTAGTTACCTATCATTTAATTACTGTTTATATTATCATATTGTTTTAAATAAATATTGTTTTAAATTTTTGCGCCTACCACTAAATTATCTGCATGGCCCAAAGGTCAGCTGGTAGAGAATGCCATTGGCATTAAGTTCGCCTTTTGTACAAACTAGTGCAATAAAGTTTTAAATAAATAAATAAATAATATTGAGAACCTTCGTAGGAAAAGACAAGTTCAAAAACTATCAAACTATAAACACTATCAAAGGGTATTTGAAACTTTATAGGATGATCATTAATCATTATACAATTGAAAATATGCACTTGAAAAATTAGTATTTGACAAGTGAAAGTGAATAAGTAGGTAAAAGATTAATACACGTCTTTGGTAATGTGAACTAAGACTTTTGTATCTTCTTACAAAACGAAATAATACTGTATAGGAAAAATATATTCAAAGTCATTAGAACGAAAAAAAGGTTACAACTTTTTCCAGATATCTCCGACAAACACGCCCCAAATGGTTATCTCGTAATATAAATCCAAGTCATCCGTCAATGATAAAATACTGAGACCCCAGAAGGGGGACTTAGACGTAATTGTTGTTGTTAAATTTATGGTCTTAAGGTATTCGCGAAGCGGCTTCTGCGAAGTGTTTGGACTGACTAATCTTATGTGGGGAAGGAATATGGTCGTAGAAGCTCAGGTTGACATCTCTATCTTTTGCTGAAGCTATAATCGTCTTATAACTTTAAATACCCACTGTATTTACATCTTGCAGTACGTAATCTATTAAAGTATTATTCTAATGTGGGTAAGTCCATCGAATTCAACTCTTTCTTCTATATCTATACGGTAGTACAGAATGGACAGAAAAAGTTCAGCTAATTCTACTAGTCGCGATCGGAGACATTTGGACATACCAATAATAAACAAAACATATTTTTTATTCTATTTTTATATTGATTCAATTTGGTAATTTTATTACTGTAATGTAATGTGTTTACTTAATTTTTATTTTTTTATGAAATAAAAAATAACCTACATAATCATAATTATATAATTATTTACGGGTCTTACACACGAAATAGTTTTATTTACCTTGAATAATTTATTAACCGTAAATAATTATATAATTATGAATACAAAACGCGAAAGTCTAAAATGTACAACCTACATAATCCTTTCCTATCCTATAACCTATCGATCAATGAGAAAAATTAAACTAATTTAAAGCTTGACTAAAACATCAAAGCAAGACCAAGATTCATCATGTTCTGAATGCTCCATTATAAGTATCAGTATATAGTAGTATTATAGTATTCGGTAGGTCCTCAAAATGTGTCTACTTACCTATTACGTTACCAGTAAAATATCAATCGTTTAATTTTCGATTTTTGGTACAAAATGCAATTTCAAAATATTGCTCGCCCCAAAGCTAAACTACCGAAAGTCGTTTTACCCCTAAAATTTTGTACTAACCGTCCGTCGCTTTGACATCTCGCCAGATACCCGTAGAAATTTACGACCTGATAAAACATCACCGGCATAATTAGACCCCTCGCAGCCAACTGTTTTTCCTCCACACACCTCATGTTGCTTTGTAAAAAGAGGGGCTGGGAAGGTCTGATTTAAATTGTCACGGCATAAAACTTGACTACCAAATGGATTACCCCGATTAAGTATGAGCGACCTTTGACCCGTATAGGTTGACGCATGATTAGTTCTGAGCTGGGATTTTGTGAAAGCTTCTGGATTTACAGCATACGCTTTTTCATCAAAGTCTATGCAAATGGTTGCAGAGTGCATGAATTTAAGCTTTATAGATGTCGATAGATGATAGAGCCTCCAAATTGGATGTGCAAAACTCTCAGATCATTTGAGAGTAAACTACATAAAACACTAATTAAACTAAATGTAGGTAAGGTATATCCTCATTGAAGCCCCCGCAACGGTTGTTTCTGTTACGAAATTAAATAACATGACCTCGGTCAGTGATGAAAGCTGTATTATCGAGGAAATTAGAACTTGACACTTTATTGCTCAAGGAAGGTTCTTGACATGTATTGAAAAGCTGGAGGAACTGTAGAAGCTTGACCAGAAAATGTGTTACAAGAACTACTAGTACAGGGTACGTTTCGACTCGTATTCTTACCTATTTCTCCCACTAAACAGTAATGCATGGAGACATGGACGAATTTGTGAGCAAGGGTTCCGGTTTAAATGTCCTACATCAAGCGTGATTACAGCCTTTGGACTAAATATAGCAATCTGAAAGTTGGTACTGGTAGACTGTTTCCTTGTTTGCTTCATACCGTAACAAAAATAGATAAACACTTCAGTTAACTCCAGTTTTTTTGCTCTTATTCCTGCGGCGTAAAAGTGTGACCATCATTTCAAAAGTATCACAGGTGCCCACATAAAAGAAAGAAATATTTTTATTGCAAGAACCGCCATTAATTTAGGGTAAAAAAATGGGAGCCTCGAGACTTGGGCTACGTCAAACGGGGGAGCATAAATTTTTCAGTAGGACCATTTGGAATACAGACACCGTTTTTTGCATATCTGACTGTGTCCAATTACTGAAAGGGCTTCTTGTTGGCGCAAGTCAAGGATACAAGCGATATGGAATTAAAAGGAGTTCTTGTAATAAATCTACTGGCAAATTATGTTGAAACAATGAAACAAATTTTTTCACACCACCATCATCCTGCACGTCTAGTCCAGTGATAGATTAGGTTTCCCACAAGCCGCGCCACTCAACCCGATCCTTGGTTCTCCGCATCCTGTCACCAGCCGCCTTACCAGCCCTACGCCTGCCCAGTCGTGGTCTCCACTCGAGAACCCGCCTACGCCAGCGGTTATCCGTTCTCTGACAGATGTGACCATCCCATTGCCACCTCAACGTATATTGCCTTTTTGAGAGACGCTTTTTTATCAGTTTGTCGGTCTAAAACTACTGGACCGATTGAGCTGAAATTTCGGAATATTTTCAGGGCAGTGGTAAAAAAAAATTCGGTACCCGGTCATTGTGTACAACATACACTTTGTTTTACACATTTATTTATGTATCCAGCTTCCCTCAAGCAATACAATTTATTATGCGAATCTAAAACTGTACTTACATCGCTACGTTGTTATCAATTCTACCATAATCGTTACGAGTGAAGTTATGCGCACATAAACCCAAGAGCTTTATGTGATACGCCGGTGATATTATTGTTATGAACGTTGTTAACTCACTTTTGTCGGCGGCGTGATTTAATAGCATTAATGCATGTTACGCGCTTAACAATGTCGCCAGTATTCTGCTGATGACGTCAAAGTTGTTGGAGAGTTTGATACTTCTGGACCCAGCCGAAATCAATACAAATTATGAGAGTATGTTTCTTCATAAGCAGAGATAATAAGTTAAGATGAAACAAAGGCTTATCAGTTGCTACTGAAATTGATTTCTAATTTGTAGTTAATATTTCCGATGATGTTAACAGTTTTTTTTAGCTACATGAACAAATTCAGTCGTGATTTTATCAAATCAGTTTAACAAGTTTGTAATTGTGGAACATTTATAGACGCTACCTATATCGGTAATAGAATCTAAACAACGATTAGGTACACTACTAATAGTGGTTCTATGATAGCTAGATTCAACAAATAAAAAACAAATGACCATCCCTACTTATGGGGATTTCCCAAGCAAATCCGACAACAAACTCTCACTCTAACATCAATTTAAAATGCTACTGAAACTCCAGACATCCCATCACTGTCCTAAGTGAACTCACGTTTAAGAGCTAGGCAAAGTATCAAACTCTAAGTCAATTTGAGGAACAAACACCATTTGTTTTTCCAGACAGCACTAGGCTAATGCAATGGTACTGGACTTGCGAAACTTGGATAAGGTTTAAAGAAATGAAATTAAGTATTTTTGTAATTAAAATTGTAACTGTGGAGATTTTCAAATACTAATATATTTTTTAAGCCTCACGATTTGATGGGCTGAATTACATTGAATTACGTAAACAGGCAATCAAAGGTATTATCGTTGAAACTCATAGGTATACATTATATCAAATTAAACTAGTAGTTCCGTGAGAACAGTAGACCTCGCCAGCCCTTATAAACCAAACCTAAAAGAAACCAACAAAAGTCAACTTTGGAAACAGAAAAAGTACCTACTAAAGTGACAAAAATTAGCACTTTAAAGCTTAATATTTCGCAAACGGATCCCTGAATCGAAAAATGTTTATCACACACCCGCGATATTTTTGAAAGACCCATCCAACGATACCCCACACCATGGATATCACGCGGAAAAAAATAATTTTCCATTTTACGTATGCAGTTCTATGAACATAATTTATTTTTTCAACTTTCTTAAGTCGATCCACTATTACTCAAAAACTAATAGAACCTACTTAGCCGTAATAGTTTTCCTTGTAACTACGTTATATATGCTACTGCCGTGAATTTTTTCACATTTCCAGAAGCAACCGTTTATCTGGCAGGGGGGGGGGACACGTGACTCTAACAAAAATTACCGCTTTAAAGCTTAATATTTCGCCAACGGATCCCTAAATCGAAAAAATGGTATTCACACACCAGCAATATTTTTGAAAGACCTATCCAACGATATCCCACACTATGGGATTCACAAGAAAAAAAAAGTTCACTCCCACTTTGCGAGTATGGTAGGTACTCTAAAAAAAATGTTTTTCAAAATTTTATTCTACTCATTTTGTAGATTTAATTAATTTATACATATGCCAAATTTTCGTCAAAATCGGTTGAAAAATGCGACCTGTAGAGAATTACAGACAGACAGACAGACAGACAGACAGACAGCCGGACAAGAGCATTTTTGGCCAGTCTCGAAACGTAGACGCTTCGCTCGCTTCGCTCGCTCGGTCAATTAAGGTTAATCAAGTATAACTAAGTAATTGACCGAGCGAGCGAAGCGTCTACGTTTCGAGACTGGCCAAAAATGCTCTTGTCCGGCTGTCTGTCTGTCTGTCTGTCTGTAATTCTCTACAGGTCGCATTTTTCAACCGATTTTGACGAAAATTTGGCATATGTATAAATTAATTAAACCTACAAAATGAGTAGAATAAAATTTTGAAAAACATTTTTTTTAGAGTACCTACCATACTCGCAAAGTGGGAGTGAACTTTTTTTTCTTGTGAATCCCATAGTGTGGGATATCGTTGGATAGGTCTTTCAAAAATATTGCTGGTGTGTGAATACCATTTTTTCGATTTAGGGATCCGTTGGCGAAATATTAAGCTTTAAAGCGGTAATTTTTGTTAGAGTCACGTGTCCCCCCCCCCCCCTGCCAGCTAAACGGTTGCTTCTGGAAATGTGAAAAAATTCATGGCAGTAGCATATATAACGTAGTTACAAGGAAAACTATTACGGCTAAGTAGGTTCTATTAGTTTTTGAGTAATAGTGGATCGACTTAAGAAAGTTGAAAAAATAAATTATGTTCATAGAACTGCATACGTAAAATGGAAAATTATTTTTTTCCGCGTGATATCCATGGTGTGGGGTATCGTTGGATGGGTCTTTCAAAAATATCGCGGGTGTGTGATAAACATTTTTCGATTCAGGGATCCGTTTGCGAAATATTAAGCTTTAAAGTGCTAATTTTTGTCACTTTAGTAGGTACTTTTTCTGTTTCCAAAGTTGACTTGGTTTGGTTTATAAGGGCTGGCGAGGTCTACTGTTCTCACGGAACTACTAGTGTTAGATGACTATTAATATAATTAGATGTCATTTCGCCGACTACGATGAAAACAATCATAGAGTAATTATTATATAGGTACATAATTTATATTAATAGTAATACATATAGAGCTGATAATCACTACTATGTATATAGAAAAAAATCATCAACAGCATATTAACATGTCCCCACTGCTGGGGCTCAGGCCTACCCTCTCGACGAGGGCGTTCGGGCTACAGTCCACCACGCTAGCCCTGTGCGGGTTGGTGGACTTCCTTATCCCCGACGCGACTGACGCTCTCACAAAAATCACATGAAGTGAATTCTTTGAATTCTAAAGTGCCTTCTCTGATATAAATAAAACAGCATTTGATTCAGAGAGCGGTACGTCCGTAGACGGTCTGTTGATCGCGTGTTCTGGCGAATTTGGCATTACGTAATGGAAATGCTTGTTTGTATAGTTGGATTTTGGCGCTATTAAGCTTTACTTGCAAATTTTCTGTATAAAATTGTTCTCATGATAGGCTGCAGTGTTCAATGGTAGCTCATTGTTTTAGTTGCACTCATATTCTATCTAGATATTGTCATGAGCTGAGAAACGAGGCTTAGAAAGAGGACCACAAAAAAAGAGTTTCTGAGTGAAAACCTTGGACTATAAGCTCAGGAAGGAAGGAAGTAAGGCGTAGTGTCACAGAGGATTATAATAGGTATAGTGTTCAATGGTAGCTCATTGTTTTAGTTACACTCATATTCTATCTAGATTTGTCACGAGCTGAGAAACGAGACTTAGAATTGGTCCTCTTGACCACAAAAAAAAGGTTACTGAGTGAAAACCTTGGACTATAAGCTCAGGAAGGAAATAAGTAAGGCAACTATAGCGATGAAGAAACAATGATGGGAAATGTGTGGTTAATAAAACTCACATAATTAAGTACCAGTTTGAACCAAGAACTTCTGTAAGATAATAATTATACAATTTTGTATTCATTTAAATAATACATACTTAGATAAATTTTATATCGACATTGTATGCTCGAAAGGATATCCCACAAAAGGACAAAACAAAATTTTTGACATTATATAGTTTTTGTGTCTTACTTCCTCAGTGCCTACTTGTTTACCCTTTTTTAGGACAAAATCTACTATAATTTTAGTCCATTAGCACAGAGGAATCGAAATCTAAAAATAGACCTGAATATCAAGTTTTTTTTTCTTACTATTACGTGGGAAGCAATTTTTCCAGAAATAACTCTATTCTATGGCGCTGTGATGTAAACATCCGCTATGGAATTCTATGAAACAGTGAACGCAATATTGTCACTTATTGAAAGCTTGTTTACGACCACTCACCTGTACTGAAATGTCGAGGGAGGCTGAATAGTGGGGACTGTTTTATGGAGACATCTCGCAGTGTTATCGATAGATTACATCGATACTATTTGAAGTTTACGACGGTTTTCAAACACTTTGAAACTGAAAGGGCTATAAATTCATTTACGTTTTTTGCCGAAACAGTTTCGTTTATATTGCGACTTTGACTGCTTTGAGAGAAAGAGAAATATTATGACGTACATTGTTGATTGTATTTAATTTGAAATAAACTTTTTACATTATTATTTAAACACGGGTATTTTGACTGTGAAGAGCGTCAGTGGCCTCGGGGATAAGACGCGGCCTATCATATCGAAAGGTCCGAAGTTCGATCACCGGCTGGGCCATGTACCAATGGATTTTTTCTCGAAACTTAAGTACATAATAATATACTGACTGCTCTCAAACGGCGAAGGAAAAGATCGTGAGGAAACCTGCATACGCCGAAGAAGAAATTCTTAGGCGCACGTGAAGTCCACCAACCCGCACTGGGCTAGCGTGGTGGACTATAGCCCGAACGCCCTCGTTGATAGGGTAGGCCTGAGCCCCAGCAGTGGGGAGATTAATAGGCTGTTTATGATGATGATGATTTTGACTGTCAAAAATATAATGAATGTTTATTAGCTATAAGGGTAGTTTATTAATAGTTTACTAACTAGAAGAGTTTCTCCGTGTTGTTTATTGTACTACTATATTATACTACCTATCGATAGTATTTAGAATTATCATCGATAATAGCATCGACATCTTCGCTGCCCTCTATGGCAGCGTGGTGAGTTTCAAAGCCGATGCGTCCCTAACGTGATTAGCGTAACTACGCACTCCCTTTACGTGGAAATACCGCATCCAGTGATTTTATTCGAATTATTTACTCTTGATTACCTTATTACGCCCCATTTCATTGATTTCGTCTCCCAAGTATTCATCATCTAAATGTAGATTGTCTATGTACCTACATGTTGAGTGTCTATTTCACATTGATATCTGTGGTCTATTTATAAGACGAAAGTATGTCATTATAGTCGTCATGTTGAGTATCATGTTTCTTCATTCAGATTTATTTTCATATAATATGGTTTTGCTCTTTAACTACGTTCCAAGAATTTCTGAGTTATTTTCTACATTTGCTAATGATATGAGCGGAATATATACCTACTATTATATAAATAACCTTTTAAGTATTTATTTTGTTTTTCTTAAAGATCTAAATAAAAAAATAAGCTATTTGTTGAGAAATCTGTCAGTCTGTCAAACCTCTTGAAACTCAGAGGCTGATATTTCATTGTACTACGTAGTATTTTACGTAAAATACCAGCAGAAATTCCACGACCTTCAATCTTATTTTAACGATTAATAATAAATAACCTGTCTTCGAAATACTAAATTGCATTTCCTTCCTTTATTTTGGGTCGTGCCTCGTAAATGTTACAGCCCAATCCATTAGCTGGATATAGCTTCTCTTATCAACTCATAAATTCTGAGCTATCTGCGGAATGTCAAACGTATAATGTATTGATAGGTTTGTTTTCGATAGCATTTGGCTTTGGATTAATAAATTAAAAGCGGTTAGTTAATACGAAATAGACTCCATAAGCTATTTTTTAAAACGTACTTAAACGACAAACTTAAAAAGAACTTATTTTAAGTTAATCGTAGTACGTTTTAACAGACAGTTTAATTATAATATGTAATGATTGATTTAAAACAAATATTGATGTGGTTGGACTTTCGGATACTGGGTTCAAAATAAGAGTAAATAGTCATACAACAAAACATAAATTGAGTGCTATACGTGGAGTGAGTATGTGGAAGGTTCCTAAGCAATAATATTTCACAAATTAGTCAAGATATTTTTAAATTTAGCTTTGACGAACTCAAAACTTTCATATCTCCGTCTTTGTTATCAATGATAAGTTATCATTTAACTAGTTCATTTAGACACAAGGCTACATAGAAATTATCATTAGAACCTTCCTCTGTCGCAAAGGAAGCCGCCTCCAATATTAATTCAGGGATTACCATTTTGGTTTATGTTAATTACAATACGAGACAGGAAATCCTTACAACTCCCGTGTAACTCGATATGATTGTTATTACAGCACTAACCATTACAGCAAAATTTTGATATAATATTAATAATCAAGTTCTAAGGCGAGGATTTTGCATTAGACAGATTTTTTTGCGAAGGTAACTAAAGAAAAAGAACTCAATTTCAAAAATTGTATGTAGAAAATAGAGTAAGTACATTATTAGAAATAAGTAGGTAGCAGATACTACAGTATACGTCGAATTATATAAAATATTATAAAATTTCAAAAAAAGGCTTTAAAACAAAAGTTAGGCAGTTATTTATTTAATAACGAACTTTATGATTTATTTGTAAGTTTAGTTTTAGTTTTTTTTAATAGTTTTTTATTGTCTCATTATAAATATAATAAATAACTTGAATAGTTATATTATAAATAACGAACTTAAAATACCTAATTTAAGAAGTTAAGACCAAGAAAATCACGCGCAAAATAAAACAAGATTTCTCTTTTTAACTCAGGTAAAAGTTGGCAACTCATTTACTATGCATGTGGTAAAATAACACTTTTTGGAACGCGGCCCAAATATCGTAGGATGTTAAGGAAAAAGTGTTGGAATTCTTTCCTAACGCAAGGACAAAGACGAATATTTTGAGGGCCCTAATCTTCTAAGAGTCAAAAGGGCTTAAAGGGGATATAAGAGTCTTATCTTAATATTAGATACCTACTTTTGCGCAAGTGGGAAGTAAGTAGTAGTAGTCTTTGTTAGCGAAATGAACAAGGTTTCTTTTAACCTATAGATTACTTTTGTAATAGGACAGTTTTCTATAGTACATAGCATTAATTTTTACTTTCCTTTGTCCACTTCCTACCATCCACTTTACTAACTTGTCCACTTTCCTAATTCGTCCACTTGCTGACTCCACTTACCAAAAATGATTCTACCTATCAAAGAATCAATCAATCAAAAATTTTATATTGCATTGTAAGTACACTGGGTACATTTATAAATTACATACACTACATTACATTAGCTATATGTATGAAAGCAGGGCCCTGTGCTGTTCGTCGGGTTTGTTGCTGTTTCTTCCCTTCGGCGACGTACAGGTGGAAACAGAGTAGTTTTAGTTTTAGACAGAATTGACGTCAAACAGAGAATTTTGAATTTGAAGTTGAATTATTATACGAAGTTGAATTTTTTATCTACCATAGCTATTAGTACATAAAGATTGTACTCTTTGTCCTAATTATATACGGGTCTTACACACGAACTTATATAATTATGAATACAAAGCGCGAAAGTCTAAAATGTACTCTTTGTCCTACTTTGGACATTAACATCAATGATACGAAATTTTGTTCTTAAAATGCCATAGAAAGGAGTACCCACACAACGAATTAATCTTAATCTTTACATCGCAAACACACGGTCAGATCTAACTCGAATGAACGTGTGCGGAACCCGCCCGACAACAGGGATCATCCCGCAGCTAATTGGAGTTCGTTAGGCAGCGATTGTTTGCTTGCACCTGATGGCTATAGTGGGCGCCGTAGACGGGAGATACGCAAACAGATTCTAGTGCGAATACGGGTATACCGTACTTACGGGGTGGGATTTGCGGTAAACAATAATATTGAACAAGAGACTAAGTAGGTAGGTACTAGGTACATATCGCTCGTAGAACTGACGCCGTTGGGGCAGAAAGGTTCTCGAGTGGCGACCACGTATCGGAAGACGCAGCGTAGGCAGACCTCCCGCAAGGTGGATCGACGATCTGGTGAAGGTCGGACGGAAGGACGACGCTGGATGAGGTTAGCGCGGGACCGGTCGTCGTGGAGATTCCTGGGAGAGGTCTTTATCCTGCCATGATGACGGCAATGAGGTAGGTATGTACCTAGATTCTCTTGGAAATAAAACATATAATAATAAAGATAATAATAATGTTGAGATAAGATAAGATGTTTAGATAATAATAATGTTTGGACAAATTTGGAGATGGTCTTAGATGAAACTTAGTTCTCATCTAAGGATGGAAGCTCTCATCATCAACATCATCAATAGCCTATTAATGTTCCCACTGCTGGGGCTCAGGCCTACCCTCTCAACGAGGGCGTTCGGGATATAGTCCACCACGCTAGCCCAGTGCGGGTTGGTGGACTTCACATGCGCCTAAGAATTTCTTCTTCGGCGTATGCAGGTTTCCTCACGATGTTTTCCTTCACCGTTTGAGAGCAGTCAGTAAATGTACTTAAGTTTCGAGAAAAAACCCATTGGTACATGGCCCACCATGGAGGAAACCTGCATACGCAGAAGAAGAAATTTTTAGGCGCATGTGAAGTCCACCAACCCGCACTGGGCTAGCGTCGTGGACTATAGCCCGAACACCCTCGTTGAGAGGGTAGGCCTGAGCACCAGCAGTGGGGACATGTTAATAGGCTGTTGACGATGATGAGGCTTATGTAAATGTTTGAGTTGTTAAAATGTTGGCCATTCCATGAGTATAAGATCAAATAAATACTAAAGACAAAATACATCTACTACCAGGCCTCCCACCGGGTGGTGAGAAGGTTTTGTTAAATCATTCATTCTGCGTTCTAAGTTCTGTAAATGTAATATGAAAATGTACATATTTATTTGTGTTTCTGTTAAGTTTATCGAGTATCATAGAATATGAAAGAGACTCAGAACAGTCACATTTACTTCATAGCACGCCTAAGCGCGTAGCATGCCTACACGCGTAGCACGCCTACGCGCGTAGCATGCCTACACGCGTAGCACGCCTACGCGCGTAGCATGCCTACACGCGTAGCACGCCTACGCGCGTAGCATGCCTACACGCGTAGCACGCCTACGCGCGTAGCACGCCTACGCGCGTAGCATGCCTACACGCGTAGCACGCCTACGCGCGTAGCATGCCTACACGCGTAGCAATTGCCTTTTCGCTTAATCGCTACCGCAACTAGGTTATCTGCGTTGCTACGACGTGCATGGAGATTGAGTATTAACGGTACTGACTGCTTTATCCGGCTGAGTGCGTATCTGTTCATGTTTTAAAAGCGGTCAGATGTATACTAGGGATCTATAATAGGGTTGTGAGTTTGATTGATTGCTCTTATCTCTGGAACTAGTCGCAGTCGGATTTACAAAATCGTTTTGCCTCTGATAGTCCAATTCTTATGGAAATGCTACGACCCTAAAAATTTATAAAACACGGCCAGTGCATAATGTGACTTAATATCAAGAAGTTTCAAATCTATTTGGTCGCGCGCGCGCTCCCTATTTAGACTCTTTCATATTTAGTATCGGAACCTACGATGCCATTTACCGGTTGGGGGGGAGGGAGGGGGGGGGTGCGGACAAAGAAAACGGAGTAGCGGGAGGAGGTTGCTAATACAAATTTATATGGAGTTTGAAAATGAGAATGTGTGAGTGAGTCATAATTTTGTGATTAGTTTGACACGATTTTTCATCCATATGGGAGTGGCAAAATTTTCTGATTCATGTTTAATGTTAATGAGATTTGAAAGAAAGAACAAGCAAAAGAAATCAAAGAAAAATAATGCAGGACTGAGGCCGGGAAAAAAAAAACTGAAGGATCTTTTCATTCTGCAACTTGACATTTCCCGATGGCCACATAAAAGATTTCACCTGGCGCTAGTTAGCAGTAATAAAACCCTACACAGTCTAGAATAGACGGTTGATTAGCTCCCATGGGATGGTTCCCACCCCACTAGCTGCAAGTAGCCGCCGTTTACTGTGGCAGTTGCTGAATATGTTTGCTTTCGCAGTTGTGTGAGTGAGCTTGTCATTCACTAAGTAAACACTTGACAAGTAGCTTATAAGGGCTCCCTAAACGATCATGCGGCATGACATTCAATACGTGCTGTCACGTATGCATGATCGTCTAGCTGTAGTGATTGACGTGCATGACATGCAAACTACGTGCTGGCCGTTACTTCACTGTATTGATTGATAGCAAGCATGATGGTCGCGTCCGGCATGACATTCACGTAAACGTTGCATGTCATGCAAGCATGATCGTTTAGGGACGCTTATACAACTTAGGTGTAGGTCATGTTTACAAGTACATAATGATAATATTATACATTTTTACATGACTGTTTGTGTTTACAAGTAAATACCAATATCATTAGGCATTCAATTCGCATCCAGACCTAATAAACTTAAAGGTGCCCGTCTGCGACCTCCGTCTGACCTCTGATATGGATTTCTTACAAATAGCAAGACAAAACATTTTCTGACCAGATTTTTCTACTATTTATTACTTATGTACAGCAACTTTTATATTGGGATTATACAGGGCAAGCAGCTTATTATTTTGGGAATATATTCAAAATTTTTGTAATCCCTAAGTAGGTCGAATCCCGACGTAAAATGAAGGCCTTGTTAAAGATTCCAAAAAGCGATAAAAAAAATTGTGCTAAAATTTAAGTTTTTTTTTTTTGAGGCTTGTGATTCATGAGGAAGGAAAAACAATTTGCCAAGTTTTCTTACTCAGACCTCAGTCTGAGAGGTAACTTCCTATCCTCCTATCCTACTAATATTATAAAGGCGAAAGTTTGTAAGGATTTGAAGATGTGAGGATGGATGTTTGTTGCTCTTTCACGCAAAAACTACCGAACTGAAACTTATATCCTAGAATAAAATATAGGCTACTTTTTAAGGGGGAACAAAGTCGCGGGGCGTCCGCTAATATCCCGTAACAAAACGCCTACATAGAGGGCGCTGTTTCACAATGTATACGGTAAAAACTTTTCTACGCTGGCGAAGCCGCGGGAAAAAGCTAGTGGTATATAATTCTAAAAAAGCATTTAAAAGAATCTATAGGTATATGTAATTATGTAATGAAAATACTTAAATGCGATTTGAGCTGACGCACAAAATGAGAATTTTAAATCCTTCAAAGAGCGCACCAGCATTCATCGACGCCTGACCACGTAGCGCCTTGCTTCCGTTGACGGCATGAAAAGCTTCTTATGCCGACAGTCTCCTATCTCTTTGAAGTGTGATAGGCCGCTGTAATTGCCAATAGCTCCGGGCAGAGTTCTCGCCTGAACCTTTCAGTAACGTCTTGGTACGAGCACAACTCAAGTGCCATATGATACAGATAGTGAGAACAGAAAATCTTGGTTGAAAAATAATATTATTGAGTACTTTGTTTGTCAAGGTTAAACAAGGTTGATTGAATTAAAGGTTTAATTAAAGATACTTTATTCTCAAGACAAGCATCACTTACATGAGAAGAAGACATAATTTGTAATAGTCATTCACATCGCACAGAATCACTGGAACTATATTTACTTTAACAATTTAGAAAAAACCGGAGAAATGCGAGTAGGACTCGTGCTCCGAGGGTTTCGTACAAACTTAATTAAGTTAGTACCTACCATGAGTTATAACTAAAAATTTTAATATCGAATTATGTAATTATTTTACATATTTTTGTAAAAAAAATGAAGGATACGCGATACTTGGCGTTCTTTCTGTCTGCTCCTTCAGGGACATAGCTTGAATATATTATGTATGTATAATCCGTTTTTAACCGACTACGCGACAAAGGCAGATTTGTATAGAAATATAATCACTATTATGAAGCCTTACATAGTGTAACGCTTCCCACGTCTATACGCTTTGATCGTTTAAAGTTTTGATGCAGTTTTCACTATCATTCAGATAATTTCTTCCGGGTGGTTAATAGGTACTTATCCCATGCGGGCGAAGCCGCGGGCAACAGCTAGTATGTTAAAAGAAAGTAATAAGTATATACTTTTTATTGAATCTCTCGAGTTTTTGGTGCTGTAAGAAAGATAGATATGTATTTTCACCTCGCAAGCTCGGAAGGGTATACTTTCTCATTCGAAATCTGCGTGGAAAACTGCACAAAACTGGAAAAAAACTTTTTTAAACTTTTCTTCTAATTTGTAGAAGGTGGACATTTAAAGAAGTGGTCAATTCTAATTGTGGTTATTATTATTTGTGTTTCTAAACCGCCGAAAGGATTCAATTAACCTAGTATTTTCCTCGCTGTAGTGAGATGAAAAATTGTGTATTGCGCTTGGCAGCAAAGTTATTTTGCGTCTCGTACCTTGAAACCCTCGCTACGCTCAGGATTCTAACTTTGAACCACTCGCCTAGAACCCTTCGCTTTGCTCGGTTGTCAATACTAGTACTCGCACAAAATAACCAACTTTGCAGCCTTGCATAATATTCTTTAGATCTGCGCCTGTCCACATAATAGGTACTTTAATCTCTTCGAAATTCCAAAGGCGCGTTCGATCGATCGTAAAACTCGTACGATCGTCAGTTCGTTAATTCCGCACTGGTTTACGAGGTACACTCAGCATTTCCGAACGGAGCGGGCGAAGGGCCAATATATATGACAGTGCGGGAAATTGGACTGAATTTCTGCTTACTCGGCGTCCATTTGAAAGCTTGCGCTGTTATTACGAACTTTCTGCTTTATAGCGGTGTAATATGTGGCATAGGGTTGCTAAATGTTATGAAACATACGGTTAAGCTTAATGCTGCTCTTGTAGTGGGGTCGTTTATTGACAAACTTGGCCGCACATTTGCCGGAAGTTTGATAATAGTCTCCAAATGTCATTATTTTTCATGTCTGATGCAAACTCAAAATATTGTATCGTATATGAGTGCATACTCATCGCATATCTATCGCCATACTGCTTATCTTATCTTCTTAGGGGGCCAGGAATACCTGGCGACACTTCGACCCTACGGGATCTGTTGTGCCAAACCCCTGTCCGCCAAACGGTGCCCCAATCCATTTGTTGGTAGACTTCACATACGCCTTAGAATAGTAAATACCAGTCTTTGGTGTATGCAGGGTTCCTCACGATGTTTTTCTTCACCGAAAAACCTGTGGTATTTTAATAAACGAAGAACGAAAGTTTCGAAAAACTCCATACTGCTGATAACCAATCAGTAACGAATGCACGGGGCTCCCTCTGCTGCAAGGAGTGGACATACTGTACGTATTACACATAGCAATTGGTACTGTAAGCTAAGTTACAAACGGATTTCAGTGCCAAACCAAGGCGTAATTTTACTATATCAGCACGATGAAAGGTTATAGTACATTACTGCCGCGGCCCGCAACAGAGGCATTGATGGATCAACGTGTGCATGTCCATCAATGCCTGGTTGTGGCCAAGGCTGGTGTAGTACTTTTCTCAAACAAATGCGCGGAAATTCAAACTATTACCTATGTACACCATTTTATTTCATACATATATATTCCAAAATCAATGACAAACAACAATAAATTTCCACGCGCCAAAATGTTCATTTGTTTTTTTTCTTGCAATTTGCAAGGCAGTTCGGAATTTAAATAAAACTTTTGTTATGTTCCTCCGTGGTTGCCATGGTCACAGGTATAGATAATGCTAATTGCCGGCGTGCTCTCATTTATTTGACCCCCTATTTGACCAGTACAGCATTGTCGATTTAACTCGAAGAAGGTTGTCAAAAAATGTTCACAGTTCCAAGCATATTTGAGAAAATATACAAGCCAACCGGGCGTGCTGCAATGTAAAACATAATTAGGCAATATGAGGAGTAAGACCATAAATTTAATATACGGCATATTAAATTATTTAAGCCTCAGTAATCTATGTTTAATGAGTGTTCACAGAACGCGTGGAAATTTTATAATGCGTTGTATAGGTAATAAATAATTTTTGGTGTGCAAATATGTGGAATCGCAATGTAGACTGTTTTTACGTAAAGTGGAATGTTTTTAACACATTTGTATTTAGGAGTATAATCTCCCAAATTATAACCGCCTCAATGCATTTTGGCATTTGGCGTATATGCGTTTCATTTATGCATTTTGGAATTTCGCGTATGTGGCATTTCGAGAATTTGGCATTTTGGGTACCGTTTTTCGTCTTTAGCATTGTGCGTATTAATTCGCTTGGTGTACGTCAGCGTCAGGGGTAGTGTGTTCGATTCCCATTTAGGGACAGACCGTATTGCACCCTCTCTTTGTTTGGATTTAGACAAATGTAAAAGCTCCTTTAAAATTGACTAATAAGTTTGGCAGTTACGTATTATAAAGGGCTGTGGAAAGAGCTATGCTTTTAGTTTCTCTGAGAGATCCGAAACGAGGTGATCCGCCAGAGAACCAAAGGCTTCGATATAGCCCAAAGGGTTAGCACGTTGAAGTGGCAGTGGGCAGGTCGCATCTGCCGGAGAACCGATTACCGCTGGTGTAGACGAGTTCTCGAGTGGAGACCACGACCATGGCAATAGAATTTAATATTTCTTCTATAATCATCTAGTTTTCGAGGTAACAGTAACAATAATACGTTTAGATGCAAAATAAATTAAAGATGGGGCTAGTAATAAATAAAACAAAATAAAACAATTTAAATTATTCCAAACCCATTCTTTCACCACAAATACAAAAAGTTTTTCCCAGCCACGAAATAGTTATTGGGAAAAAGAATAATTCGGGACCTGGACGCAATTACTCGGTCCCGCAGGTGTCGGCCCGTGTCCCGTTACATACATATTTATCGGGAGTCCCGCGGGACAATCGCGTCAGTATATTCGAAAACCGATACACGGGTAGAATAAGTAAACAGAGCCTTTTGGAAGGTAGTTTACAGTTAAGTCATATAAAATATAAGCAATAACTTAACATCTATTATCCATATGTTCATTGTAGGTATATATATTATATTTATTGTATATATTTTTTTATTGTATATAATATTTGATTGAGTATTATTGTATATAATACTCTCTGGAATTACCAGTCGTATTTAAAAAATCTTTTTGCATTTGATAGTCTAATTCTTGAGGAAGGTTATGGACTATTTAACATCACGCTACGACTCTTAGGAGCTGAGCAAAAAGAAAAAATTCTGAAAAATAACTAATCTTATTTATTTTAAATTAAACGGCGGGTGAAACCGCGGGGCACAGCTATAGTATACGACATCATGCGAACCCCGATCTAGGTACAATACCTTCTACTAGAATAGAAACCCAATCTGATATCATTGTGGTCTATAATTGCGAAAAAAAATTACCGTGGTAAAATTGTGAATCCGCAAAAACCCGAAATTATTTAAGCGGTCCTTAAGTGTACATGATTAGATATACAAGGTCATTGGGCTTTCCTACATAAATTGTAAAATTACCAAGCATACTCCATTATAATTACAGCGATCTAAAATTCAAGTTGGAAAGTACATTAAAACGGAAGAATGGCTAATTTGATTCGACGTAGAAGAACAAACACCTCGAGTTAACAAACCGTCTGTATTCTTTGAAGTTACCGACAACGGTGGAGCCACATTCCACTTAATGTAACAATTAAGTGCTCAGAAAAGCTTTCTTTCTGTTTTAAATGTAATTTCTGTGAGAATAAAGACCTCTCCTACGAGAGTAGGTGAAAAGCATTTATAAAACATGCGAACAAGTAGCAAGCTATTAAACATATATTTATTTGCTATGCCTTGTACGCCCGGGAACTTTTGTGTCGGCATAAAAAACAAACCAAAAGATAATAGTTTTCGAAAGAAAAACAAAACAACAACGCTTGTTGTACAATTTGTGCCGCAACCTGCCGGCACAAAAGTTCTCGGTGCATAATGAGCCAATGCACAAGTGGCACAGGTAATTTGACAGCGCTATTATTTTTCAATATAATGAGGACACAGGAACGTTGTTTTTTAGACGTTTTGATAATTAGGCAGTTTACGTTTTAGGCATTCTGCCATAGGCACATTGCTTGTGCAAATTGACTACGAAACAAATTGCATAGAATGCATTTCAAATGCTAATTAATGTCAAAATGCGTTGTAGTCGTTTTACATCTTAGGCATTCTAGGTAGATCGTCATTTATTAGATAGTCATATAACTATTTAGGCAAATTGATTTTTAGACGTTTTACAACTCAGGCAATTTGAGTACAAGGCATTTAAATACTTAGATATTCTACAATTTTTGACATTGATTTTAGGCATTTTGCTTAGGCAAATTGCTTTTTAGACAATATAATCACAACTGGTCGAACAGTGGACGTTGTATATAAGGATGATAATGGTTTGAAATCGCACAAATTCTATGACTTGTATGTACTTAAATAAGTCGTTGGCGACGACAGTTACCGTTTGCCATCATTTCTATTATCGACATACTCTTATTTTCGCCCTGAGTCAAACCCTCCTAATTATAAAAGAAGCCAGGGAACCGGTAACGCCATTTGCTCTAAGCGCTTTATCACGTACTAGTAACAAATTCAAGACGCTACGGCTGGAAGCGCGTTTTACATTTTAAACAACGTGGCGATTGTTCTGATAGCGCTCGAGGGTGGCTTTTATGGAAGGAAATGCAAGAAAGATATTGTGTTCTATATCCGACGCCGCCGAGTTGGCTGAGAGTCTTGGATTGGACTCGAGCGCCAGAGGTTGTGGGTTTGATTTGCCACTGGGGAAAGACTACTTTGCACGATTTATATTTTATTTGAGTTGGTTCTGGTTTCAGTGGTCTATTTGTGGTCTATTTATTACTTTTGGGTACTATGTAACAAAAAATACGGTACCTTTTGACATTGGAAATGTATTTTCGGTCGCTCCAGTGTAGACTCCGATTTCACGAAAAAGTGCGAGACCCTTATATCTCAAATAGTTGTATAGATATGATATTCAAAACTCAAAAGATGCGTATTTACGAGAGCTGTAAGGTGCAATAACAATTACTCGAGAAAGTCAAAAACGAAAAAGTTATGGCCGAAATAGTGAAATTTTTTTTCCCGAATATTTGATTTTGGCGCTCGATATTTTGGAAACGAAGAATGATATAAAAATTTTGAGAAAAAATCCTCCTGGACAATTTAGTCAGCTACAATTTGAGCCTAAAACAAAGACGATCGTATTAAGGGTTTGTCCTGTAGTTTAACCTTTATGAAAAAAGTCAGAACAAATTTTTTTTCGAATTCCGTAGATTCATTTCCAATGTGCTCGATTAATAGTTGTGTGAGGCACGAAATCTGTGAATTTTTCTGACAATATCAGATTTAGAATTTAGTCAGTACCTAATAATGATATTATGATTGTACTTATTTGAAAATATTTTATAAAGGTTAGTCATTGTGACCTACGTGCGTTAGTGATCTTTTGCCGGTTAAACCAAAGTTTTAGTTGATGATATTGTTTTTAAGCTAACACTATGAAATTTCATTCCTCACTTCTAAAAATTCTTATTCAGAAATACTAGACTTAATACACTTCATATGGCTGCAGTGTCTTGGAATAACGTCGAGTAATATGCTAAAGTAGAGTAATATCAGTAAATATAAGGAGAATTGCTTGTGTATGCAATTTAATAACGGAATGAAATTCATATGAGACTCACTTGGCTTGAGAACCGGTGAATGAAACTTCACTTAAATTGGTCTGGCTGGAGCTTACCTGAAAAAGAAATAAGATTCAGTAGGTATACCTTTCCTTTTGTAATACAAAGATTACTGAATTGGAAACCTAATGTATTTTATTTAGTAAATATCTGAGTTTCTAGGAGATAGGATGTTTATAGGAACATATAAAATTGCGGGCCGATCTATCGTCTTATTGATCTATAGAAATAATTATAAAGAATTATTTTTAATAATACTTAATACTATAGGTTAAAAGGTCTAGGATGTAAAAAAACCTAGTTTTGGATATACGGAACCAAAGCTTTTAAATATTTATAATTCTGATATGGCAGGTTCTTTCTTTAGGGCGGAGGACCGGGTGTGGTGGCGTTCATTAGACAAGGCCTATGTCCAGCAGAGGACGTATAAGGGCCTCTTTTTTATCAAAAACATGCAACTGAGATTACTTCGTAACCATACTTTGAATATCAAGTCCAAAACATCTTATAATTAAGTGAGACGTGATTCTAAAAGGTGGACTATGAATAATGTATTCGTTGGCGCCCTTGGGCGAAACGCTGCTTATGAAACACACCCCCAGAACCACCCCTTATAATAAAACACCGCACCGAATCCATGGAATGATTTTAATTTATCTGCTGGCTATAATGAGAGAACAATGATAATGTTAGCAGTTTTATCACACGGTTTGAAAATAACAAAAAAGCCGGCCAAGTGCGTGTCGGGCCGAGCATAGTGTAGGGTTCCGTATTTTACAGTTTACCCCTCCTTAACTCGAAAACTGTTCATCATAGGATACTTGGAATAATTTTCATTGCGAGTCCCACCATGCCCTATTACGTAGGTGATTACAAGTTTCTAGGTCAAACAGTTTAGAATTACAAGGGGGACTATTTTTAGGGAATCCCCGTGGTCCAACTGAAATGTCCGTATTTTTGTACGAAAAGGAATTTTACTTCATAAATAGTTGAATCTAAGAAATCAGGAATTTTGTTTCTATTCGTACAACTACTTCAGTATTACCTAGTAGCAGTATCGTAAAGTGGACTAATGGGAAATCCCCGCCTGAACAGAACGTCATTATATCTTATTTAAGAAAGTCCTGAGCGTGCGAAAAAAATTGAAGTATTTGTATGAAGGCGAATGAAAATTACTATTTTCTAATGTACAAATATTTAGTTGGTCCACGGGGAAGTAAAATTCTCTTTTGTACACAGGCTACAAACTACCAGAGGGCTGGGCATTACCTCGCTCAGAGGATCAGCCTCATCATTCAGCGAGGTAATGCCGCCAGCCTTCTGGGCACGCTCCCAGCGGTGGGGAGCCTCGAGGGGGTTATAATTTACTGTTACTTTTTGATTAAACACAAATTCTGTTTAAATACATTTCAGTTCGACTACTTCATATTATACAATGCAATCTGGATATTCCAATACTCTCTTACGCTAGCAATATCGGACTGGATTTAAATTTTTCACTCGATGGATAAATCTGTGCAGGCATAATAATCTGATATCGATTCTGTTCCAGGTTTATGAAATAAGGTGATTGTCCCTATTTTTGGTAAATAAAAAAATGGGAAAAGGAGAATACTGGTACTTTATGGAAGTAAAAATAAAAAGGAAAAAGTTTTTGTAATTATTGGGTTTGTTATTGAAGTGCCCTACTTTCTTTGAGGTTAGATTGAATAAGATTTGTTTTTTCTTGAATATTAACAACAAAACAAAAACTGCTATTCATCAGTAAATAACAAGAAGTTTAAATATTAAAATATCCAGGCAAGTCGCCACGGTAAGCCTAGACCCTTAAAACGTGATGTCACAACAAACTTTTCCTTTTCTGATAGGTTTCCCTTCCCTAAAAAATATTACACCAACAAACCCATTCACAGTTTACGATTCGAGTTGAACAAGACGGAAACGATAAAACCGTTTCAAAGAGGGAAGCGCGTAAGCGAGTCGCTTCCGTGGAAAAAGTTTTGTGTCGCGAAAGTTGGTCATTATGATAGGAATAGAGCCTTGTTGACACCTTATTTGAAGATATTTGACCTTTTTCTGTTTGTAAACATTTTTGTTTTTGGCAGGTGTGATTTTCCGAAAGACGTTTTTGAGCTCAAAACGGTATACCAAATCATCGTTTAAAAATCTGAGTTTAAAAAGCATGTTGGTTATTTTATTTAGGTTAGGTTCGTTAGATTGGCTACAAAATCAAAAGAATGAGATGGGGTTTAAATTTTGATGGTCCTTTACTATTGGTAACATTTTTTAAAGGGTATTATTTTTTAGAAAAGGCAGAAAGGTTCTCGAGTGGCGACCACGTATCGGAAGACGCAGTGTAGGCTGGCCTCCCACAAGGTGGACCGACGATCTAGTGAAGGTCGCGGGACCCAGCTGGATGAGGATAGCTGGCGCAGGACCGGTCGTCGTGGAGATCCTTGGGGGAGAGGCCATTGTCCAGCAGTGGACGTCTACAGGCTGATATGATTGATGATGATGATTATGTTTTAAAGTGGGCTCTATATATTATTTTTAAAGTGCAGACAAACCTTTACTTTTAAAGTACATTAAATACACCTCTATTATTTGTTTCGTTGTCATGTTTGTCATCCATCATTCTGCATTTTCATCAAAGGAAGATAGGTACCATAATTAATGTCAAAACAGAATGTGAAACAAAATCAATGCCACATCATTAGCTATTCCAACAGCGTACGATGTGACGATTCCCTAACTTCGTTAAGCAGTTCGAATCGAGGGCTCCTGGTCTAAAGTTGACGCTTTGTGACGCGCGTGACTTGAATTTTTCGTTTTTAGCTCCCCGCCTATAATGGTGTGAAGATTTCTGTTATTCGTCTAACAAAATTAAATAAAGTCTGGGAGTTTCTTCAATGAGAGAACAAACAGCTTTCTGTTCTGTTCTTACTGTCGTTTACTTATATCTATATGTGAACAATATAAAACAGTATACCAGTAACAAGGATATAAGAGGTGAGCTATCTAAAACTAAGAATGACTGCAATTTGGAAAAAAAGAATAAGAAACCCATTTTTGTAACAAGGATCAGCTTTGTTCGGTAACCTCTACATGTTGAGTTAAATTAAGTCGCTGCTTTGGGATCGCATACAGGCTTACATCAACAAGTACATAAGTGCAAGGTAATAAGTGCATATTTGTGAAAGTACATTTACTGACTGCTCTCAAACGGTGAAGGAAAACATCATGAGGAAACCTGCATGCGCCGAAGTAGAAATTCTTAGGTTGTTAGCTTGATGATGATACTGGCTTACTTTATTTAATTATGGTTTATGTATGATAGGTATGCCTTGAAAGTGAACCCGGATCGTTAGAATGCCCTTTATCATCAGAAAACGCAATCTAAATGCTGATCATAAAAACGAAGATGGTAAAAAAGACATCAACGAAAAAATTACCTTTTAAAATTATGATCCCATTTCTCGATGATTCACAAAAATTGGCTCCTAATAAAAATAATATCAGAAAATGTATTAATCCTAGCTGAGAGAATTTGGTGAAGCTCCTTACTCTTTGACAATCGATGATATTGGAGGGTAGCTTGATAAACTCATCCAAGATTTAGAATAAATGAGAAGTACCCAAAGCTCAATCAGGTGAAATCGATTTTGGTACTGTTTAAGCGTTAGAATTTGTCACCTTATTTTTATGCTTCATGAATTTGTTATAAAGATTTCATAAGAGTACTAGCTTTTGCCCGTGGCTTCGCCCGCATAGGATAAGTACCTATAAACCATGCGGAATAAATTATCTGAATGATAGTGAAAACCGCATCAAAATCTGTTGCGTAGTTTAAGAGATCTAAGCGTAGAGAGCGGGAGGCTACTTTGTTTCTTTTTGTTTTGTACTACGTAAGGATTATGTACATACAAAACTGTACCTGTTTATTTCGCTTTATAGGATTCGACAACATAAACTTTTTTGTTATTTGTTTGATTTTACAAACCCTGAACAAGACTCTTTTCGATGGTTCGGTAGACGTACTTCAATAACTGTACTTTACTTTGTAAAGACACTCCAACATTTATTTTCCTTTGGGTACTGGTCTTTAAACTTGAAAAAATACTAATATTTTCAATCGAAAGAAAAGTCTTCAACTTCTTTGACAAGAATAAAGTACTGTAAAAATGAACACTAAATATTCTTAACCTTAAATAAGTGTTAATATGAATTGTGCTAAGGAAAGCTGCCTCATTAACATGTAGGTTGTCGTGTACACGGATTTTCTTCGATACCTTACTCATGTAACCCAAACGTGTCACAACAGTTATAGTAAAATAAATTCGGGTACCCAAGTGCGTTATTGCCAATAAAATTTCAATCCCTACCCCAAATATTCCTTGTTATATTCCCTTTTTCCGTGGACTCGAGTTTTCTCGGTGGCCCCAATTTCGTTCGGCCAATATTCAAGAGCTAATATAAAAATATGGAAAAGGTCTCCTCCTCAGAAGCCTTTGTCCCACTATAAGATATTGAGATATTGGCTATTAATTCAGATTCTTATCATTCTGAAAACAATTGTCCTTTTTCAACGGAATGTCCCTTTCCATTAATATTACTTTTTCATTTTTTCCTTACTTGGCGCTCCGTTCTTTCTGCCTACCCCGTCAGGGACATAGCATGAATATATTATGTACTTTATGTACTTTCCTTACACAGGTATACAAATTATTATTGGTTCTTTCATTGAGCTTCAGACAATATAATTGTGCGAGTATATAATTGCACCCGTATAGTCTCAGTATTTCGGATTTACTGTATTAATGTCCAATATGAAAAATGTCCAAACCGAATAATGTCCAATCTGAAAAACGTCCAATCTGAAATTTGTTGTTACCCCAAGAAAGGCTCTCGATCTGATGAAAGTATCTTGAATCCTAAAAAGCAACCCATCGTAAAATTTAACATGAAACTAAGGCAGAAATATCCCAAGCGTGTAGATTCTATTCTAGATCGCAATTAGTTCCAATAGATTTAGCTACCACGCCTCGTGTAGCGCGCTGTATGCTGCACAATGCACTGACGGTAAGCCTGGGCCCTAAGGGATTTGTACCGGCCCAAACAATACAAGCGTTAAGCTCTAGATCATGTTACAAGCATAGAGCGGTCGATATCCTCATTTCAAGTCGCAGCAACTAAAATGTTCAAAATGTTTTATGATTGAGCAATGTCGGCAATATTGAAAACCAACCTTTCAAAACCGATAAGTCAGAGAATAGCTCTAAAATGGAGGATAGGAATTATCCTGCCCTGCTATTCTGTAAGCGTATTTGTGCAACTCGATCCTGAATCGGCAGTGAGATCGGTCTCTAACTCAATGATTCACAGTTCAATACTCACTTTACTTCGCAAGTGAAGTGTTTATTAAGTAGCTTGTATTTGTTTACACAATGCGACATCAAGGTCTTTCATGATCGGATGCGGAGTGAAGTAAGTGACTTGCGATGTGATGGTCGAGTTTTAATTCGTACTTTACAGAATCACACAGCTGAGCTGAATGAAATATAATAGTGCACAAGCTGTGAATATTAGAGATAGAAAAATTTTAATTGATCGGTAAGGCAATACAATAACAATAGATTCTCTTGATATTTGATTATGATTTCGTTCTAAAACAAAATATGCTTGATGGCCTCAGCAATTTGACTGCTTAATGAAAGTAACCTCATATTACCTAAATACTAAATGAGATATAAACCAAGAAATACAAAATTTACACAAAAATACAGATGTATTAGTTGCAAAATAAAATTTAAAATACAGATTTCATTTTATCGCTCAACATCTGGATGACTGAGAGTGAAGGAAGAAAATTTTACAATCAAATTGCTTGTAACTTGGACCAACATGAAGTCTCACGGACAGAGAATTGGGGTCAGTCCAAATACGTGGGGATTTCTTCCAATAGATTTGCTTTTTACGCCTCAATTGCCAATAAAATTATTGTTCGGAAACGGATGGAAGGAAAGATCTTTGATGATATTTAACGTTATATTATTACGTAAATGGGATTCTCTAATTAGACATTTAAGCATGGGTGCCGATTCTTTGATTAATTTCTCCATTTTCAATAAAAACACATTAAAGGAAACTGTTAAGTATTGAATAAGTCTATACATTACCTTTTTGCAAAATTAAATACAAAAATACGTTGATTTACCTAAATTACCTACCTTATTTCGTTCTAAGAACAGGACCACTAATGAAAAATAAAATCCTCTAAGAATAAATTAGTTCAGTGAATTCTCAAATGTACGAATAGAAAACGTCATAAATTGAGAGATCGATCAATTCAATGACCTATCAAACCGTCTTTATCTCCAACGAATGAAATCGTTGCTTATTCGCACGGTTTTAATAGCTTATAGCCTATTGTACATGTCTAACAGACTAGACTAAATTAATACATCAATAAAATACTTGATATTTATAACAACGAACCTAGCATCTATAAATACGAGTACCTACGCAAGGGTAGGATCTATTTGTAGACTTAGGCTCAATAATAATATCGGTAAAGGTCAAAGGAGATCAAAGGCTTCAGATATTTATTAAACTTAGTATACCATAATAAATATACATTACTAATTGTGACCCGATGTTTTGGCGATGTTTGTGATGTTTATGCTTTAAAGACTTTCATTGACTTTGATTAAATGACAAGTCTATGAAAGAGAATGACATTTTTTTTAAATTCAAATTTTATTTATTTCTCACACAAAGATAATACTAACAATAATAACATGCAGTTTGATAAATACCGGAAATGAAATTAACGAGACTAATTAAGGAGACCGGTCTTTGTGTGAGACTGGTGCCTTTAATAGGACAAGTCCTGTTTTACAGGTCACCAAGCCCCCACTGGAAAATGAGTGGACTGAGTGCTAGCGGGTGTGTGTTTGAGTGTGTTTGCGTGTGTGGGTGAGTATATATTTATGATTAGTTGTGATATAAATCTTTAGTTTTTTTTTTTTTAATTTTTTAATTACTTGGCCGGTTGTTCTGTGGAAAAATCTGGATGCATCTATTAATGAAGTCAATATAACTACCAAAGAATCTTGAAGTCCATTAAATTATGCTTTATTTGTGTTACGCACTGTGATAGTTTTCAGATTCAATGTAACCCCAGATCTAGAGAGTTGTATCATGAATTCTTAACGAACATACCTACAATCATAAGTTTTGATTATCGTAGATGTTTGTTATGATTTATAGATGTTTGAAGTAGGCAAATTTAAGACTATCTTAGTTTGCAAATAGGCTTCATATTCTGGGAAGTCAGCCAGCCTCAGGCGCAGTTGTAGCCAAATTTTAGTTGCACCACCACTTAAATTAGGCAAACTAGCTAACTTTAAACCTACCACGCCTGTTGAGAATATCAGACATGTCGTCCCTATTCAACTAATTGTAAATTAGGTGGATGCAACGGAACTAAGTTTTAATTAAACCAGCATCTGCTTTTGCCAAGTTAATTGGCAATTAGTTATACCTAATGGATATTAAACAACCTATGTACTTAAAGTAAGTTTTAATATTATATATAAAAGAAATACAGGACATGTAAATTCAAATTAAATGAATAGATCACAAAACTAAAATAGAACAACAAAACAATAAGATCTAATAATATAGAGATCTGCGAAAGACACAGTGCACTTTTCAAAACCAGAAAATAATAACAAACAAGGCATAGGCTCTGTTGTAAGACACGAAAAAAGTAAAAGTAGATGTGTTCATAACAAATTTATAAAAGAGTCTACGTCTAATTCAATCACCATTGCATCTCTCATCAACAAAGTTCTGAGAATCATTGGGAATTCAGGAAGGAGGCTGAAAGTAAATAATAAAAGTGGCCTGGAGTCGCGGCTACGGAATGTTTACGTTCGCAGAGAGAATATAAATTGGGCTAATTTAAAAGCATATGAAATAAGGTCCGTCCGCAGTGGTTTTACGCTTGAAAATGTGGGATGTTGTATTCTGTATGGGAAAATTACGGCAATATATAGCGCTCTTGAGACAAATACTGTGTAGGGATAAATCGTTAGGAACCAGGTACAAAGGGTACAGCTATACGGCAACCGCAAGCAACAATCGTTGCTCCAAGGGTACTTAATAATTATTAACTGTAAGTGTTAAAGTTTGAATAATAATGTACAAATTTATTAATCTGCGTTTTTCCAGGAAGTCAAGGAATAAGTTTTGTTAGTGTCGCAATAACAATAAACATATTAAAAACCTATTATGAAGAAATACATCTTGTCGAATTTTTCAATTATTTTTAAAATACTATTACAATAAGGTTTGTATTTTATAAGTACTGTGAAAATGTGCACTGCGAATTTTCCACTCACACGTTTATCAGACGGAGAAATGATAAACGAGGTCTCACTAGATATCAAGATAACAGATGGTGCTGTCAGATAAAAGAATAGCACCGGCATTAAACACAGTATGAGTTGAACTCATAGTCTAGTCGATAAAGTTATTAAAATTTAATAAACTGTCTGTTAGTTGGAAGTGAAATAGATACTACAATAATAGAATACTAAAGTTCCTTTCATAAAGATACAACAGATATTTAAATAAACTAAGAAATTGATTTTTAAAAAATGTTCAGAGTGGTAGTTATGTAAAAAAGAGAACTATATTAGCAACCGACGGCCGTTGGGGCAGACGGGTTCTGGAGTGGAGACCGCGGACCGGTACGCGCAGCGTGGGACGCCCCTCCGCCAGGTGGACTGACGTCCTAAAGAAGGTGGCCGGAAGCGGCTGGATGCGGAGAGCGGAGGACCGGGTGTGGTGGCGTTCGTTAGGGAAGGCCTATGTCCAGCAGTGGACGCTAAAAGGCTGAGATGATGATGATGATATTAGCAAAGAAAAAAATAATTTTCATAGCAATCTATAAATCAATATATGCAAATTAAAGAAAACGTAACATCGACGGAAAATTTACATAAAATTGCATGAAATAGATAGTAATCTTTCAAAAGGCGTACTATATAACTAAAAATAAAAATAACTTATTATAAATCTAAAACTAATCTACAAATAAATAAATAAACTAAACCTAAACCTAAAAAAAAAAACTTAATTAAAATAAAACGTTATCAATAGGCAGAGATGTAAAAAAAAAACTTTCAAACCATGCATAAAATAAAGGATCAAAACTAAATAACACTACCCTTACAAAAGTTACAACCGACATTGCGAAGCTTCTGAATATCAAAGGAACTATATCAGAATATGAAGCCTTATTGCCATTCAAAACTGCCGTACCTATGAGAGTGCAAACAGAAACTTTCTTATTTCCATTAGGATATTCGTGGAACATCGCTAACTTGGCTGTAATGTGTGTTTTTGTAGGGCTGGTACACGTCAGCGAAGATCTTAAAAGAACATCTGGATTATAAGAATAAGTTTGTTTGTTACCTACTCGATTTCACACCTTAACAGTATGTGTTGTTTTTCAGCCGAAAAGTAACAAATTTAATGCTACTTTTAACTGTGGTTAAAATTTAGAGTTGTATATTTTCCTTAGACTGCGTCACAGGAATAGGAATAATTTTAGTCCTGTCAAACTTTGACTTTTTGTTTTCGGAATTTGGGCCTATTATTTCACTTGGATCAATGTAAAATTGTTATTTTGGTCTCGACAAAAACCCTGAAGTCGGTAACTCGAGCAATTCGAACCGTAACTTCACGTTCGAGAGCACGGCCCATTTAAGAGGCGTAACACTGTTCCGCCGCGCATCTGCTGTCTGCACCGAGCCTAATGTGCCGTTCTATCACCCGTAATGTATTTCTGCAGAGCGTTTGCGCTAAGCCCGGATGACGCCAGCCTCCGTGCCAAATGCATGTGAGAATGAGAATTTTTATTGTAGTTGTTACGTTTTTCAACAGTTACGAGTATATTATGTATTAGTCTAAAAGTCCGAACTACGGTAAGTCCTAGAGCGTACTTACATCCTAGGAATGACATACACAAAACATATTTACATGAGCGCCAACTATATAGGCAAGCAAAAACGAAATGTAAGGTAATATAACGTAGACAATCATGTACGTCTCTTGTGGGTAAGAGGATGTGTATACGAAGGTAAAAGTGGAATGGACGACTACGGGACGGGGACGGAACGGATTGGGTATAGGTTCAGGGAATAATATAGGTTTAAGTTCGCTGCTGATACGTTCTTATTTGTGGGATGCACTTGTCGCTTGGTTGTCCGTAATTTTGACGAAGTTATTATGACAATATTATAAAGTATTGCATTTTTAGTATTGTTCCCGAGGAGATTTATCCGAGACAGACAGACTTTCGGTAGATCTAAAATATGTGGTTGTGGTCAGAATCTACATTCTGCTCTACATTCCTACAATGATTCATCCATTTTGGAGAGTTCGGGTCTGAAATCTTCCATTGTAGAGTAGTGTAATAAACCATATAGCAATAAATAAAAGGTATTGACTTTGGCTCTACTTCCGAATTGTAAACTCAAACAGTATTTGCAACACGAAACTTGAATAATATCTTCGAACAACTCTAAACAAAATAGAGTAAGAATAGATAAAAGTTATAAGGCGACATTCTTCTCCGTTTCTATCTCAGTTACGTTGAATCGCAACAAGACTCCGCCCTGTATGACAATCGGAACGCAAGCCAAGAATATTTCACGAAGCAATGGCTTTATTTTCCAGTGCACTTGCTTCTAAAACTTTACATGTATCTCATTTCTTTTCTTTTTCATAAAACGTTGTTTTGTTTTACAAAAGATAAATATTTTTAATCTGCTAAACTGAGTGGGATGATGACTTAGTTTTAATTATTTTAAAGTATTTTTAAACAAAGAGATAATTTAACTAAATCTACTAAATAAAATCTTTTGTGTTTTTAAATAATAATTATGAATTCCCGAAATGTTTTAAATTGAATCCATTTTGATAGCATCTGAAATTGGGTTGTTCAAAATGACAATGACATTGTGTTTTATAAAATAAAAATTTTAGATTTAAGATATTTATTAGCAGAGAATCCACAGAAACAAGCAATTTGGACGTGAGGAAATATATTCCCAATGTAAGTATTATGTACTTCTTTTTTGAAAAAAAAAAAACATAATGATCTCAAAAAAATGTGGAAACTTGACAATTGTCAATTGAATAAAAACCCACTGTACTTACATGCAATAAAATAGTTTTGACATTGACTTGACTTGTGAAACTAAGAAAAACAAAAATTTTCATCAAACAAGTGTAAAATTACCCAAACTGTTATAATGCCTGAGGAAATTCAATTTGTTTTTCCCCAAAAAGTCCATTGAGACACAAATACATTTCCCTTGTTATTGTAAAAGGTTTCTCAAGGATTCCCGCAAGAGAACGCCTTACTCTAAGCAAGCAATATTCATCGGGTTGGTAATGGAAATATGAATTATTCCACGGTTTCTGGCAGAGTTGGTAGGTACGCCGTACGTAGCGTAGGTACATGTAGATCCCAGTCTTCGACTAACTCGGTTCGTTCATAAATATGCGAATACCAAGATTTACAGAAAAGAACGCTTTATAGATAATGATTGTCGTTAAATAATGGGCACCGAGAGCGTCAGTGGCGTCGGGGATAAGACGCGGTCTATCGTATCGAAAGGTCCGGAGTTCGATCCCCGGCTGGGCCATGTACCAATGGGTTTTTTCTCTCAAAACTTGACTACATTTACTGACTGCTCTCAAACAGTGAAGGAAAACATCATGAGGAAACCTGCATACGCCGATGAAGAAGTTCTTAGGCGCATGTGAAGTCCACCAACCAGCACTGGGCTAGCATGGTGGACTATAGCCCGATCATATACACCTGAGCCTCAGCAGTGGGGACATGTTAAGGCTGTTGATGATGATGATGAACGGGCACCGAATTTTCGATTTTTTGAAGGATTATTTTGAAACAAATCCTAAGATCAGATTAAAACACGATTTTTTCGCAGATCTTTTTAAGAATAGAAAGATAAATGAAGAACAGACAAACAGACAGACGGGCAACGAAGTGATCCTATAAGGGTTCCTTTTTCCTCTTTTGAGGTACGGAACCCTAAAAATGGAAAAATATTAGAAACAAATGAACTAAAACTAACTAGCTAATCGTCGACCAACTTTGGACATCGTTGATTGATTTATAGATAAAGTATCAGTCATCATATTAATACCTAACTAACGCTGCGTCAGTGACGCTTGATAATTTCCCGTTATGTCAGTAGTACCATTTGACTAGTACCATTGCTGGTACCAGCAATGGTACTATTGACATTTAGGATCTGTAGTAACATTATGAATAATATTTGAACTACTGAGAATAGCGTTTCTCAGTATGACGAGAGGTAAGTGTCGGCGACATTTTGACTTATGGGGTCAAAGAACTTTGATGCAGATATCGCTGGTACTAACTATAGAAATAATAATATTATTAATGTAACCCATAAATTTACAGGGAACATTGTCAAACAACGCGTCATTAATTAATGTACCCTCATCGAATACCGCAAAATTCTGCAAGTCTATTAAACTTCCATTACAATGAGGACCGTATTTCACTGAATTTCGTTGTGGTTACGTTAAATTGGCACGCATTCGCCGATCGGCTTAGTTTGGGCCCCATGTCCTCTCATCGATCGACTTATTTTGTGCCCCCATCCTTTGTGTAAAGAGTCGATGGCGACCTCTATAAATCTTCCCATTCGATCCTTCCGGGAGGTCAACCAAGCCACCAATCTTGGCACAAATCACAAGCAGTAGCTATTTCCGTATTTTTATCATTACTAGGGCAAGTCAAGGGTGGGAAATGGTTTCGTGCACGGCCGGCCAGTCAAGGCGGAAAGCATTCTGTACACTAAGTTACTTAGCAAACGTTAACAGGTCGTGATATCACGTTATTATACATAATTATAGTGTGTTCAGGCGTAACAGAGTTAAAAAACATTCTATGAACATGGATAATTACTGCTCAAAACAATTAGGAGAAAACGATTTGAAGGCAATAAAACTTCGTTGATAGATTTATTTTTATCCTGATTTATTCCTAAATAGTAGGTAAGATACGTGTCTAACTAGATAGTTCTAGCAATGTAAGGATACCAGTAAAACCCTTATTATTTACAGGTAACAATTTACCTTATTACAACAAAATCATATACGCCTAAAGGCAATAAGGGTTGCTGATACGTTTCCTCTCTTTCCTCTCCTCTCCTTTCCTCTAAATTCTCTACGAGTGTAAGTCTACAAATGGTCGCTTTCGCTCTTTCGTCAAACCCTGCCCTAAAAGGATGATAAGAGGAAACATATCTGGTAGTATCGCGTCTTTAGTTATGCTGATGCGAACGACCAGTTTCTGTAACATAAACGCATGGGTTGCGGCGTGAGATTGTAAGTGTATTGTACTTCTAAAGTTGGTAGGAACACGTCCCATCCCCACCCCATTCTATGGCCAGACCGTGTTTGTAACTGAGTTTTGTAACCAGCTACGAAGCAAGAATAAATTGTTCGCTGTATTTTCTTTCCTTGTAATTAGTTACGACTGAAGAAATTTCTTCGATCTTCAATTTTTCTTAGTTCGTAGTCATGACACGCCCGGCCGTGTTAAACCGAATTTTGTAACCAGCTACAAACGAAGATTTTTTTCTTTGTTTGTAGCCAAGTTACGACTTAAGAATAACTTAATCGTCTGCCCTTAACGGCCCATGGCATAAGCTCGTATGTATAATGTTCTATTTACTATGGTCACATCTGTAACATCGTTCTTTCTGCCTACCCCGCCAGGGACATAGCGTGAAGATATGTATGTATAATAATAATAATAATGTTTTGGACAATTTAACACACGGCTGTTTAGTCCCAACTAAGCCGAAGCTTGTAAATGGGTACTCAACAACTGATAAACATTCTTAAATACTTTTAAATAAATACTTAAATACATACAAACACCCAGAATCCGAAAACCAACAGTTATGCTCATCACACAAATGTTGGTCCCGGGTGAGAATCGAACCCACGACCTTTAGCGCAGTAGGCAGGGTTACTACCACTACGCCAACAGGCCAGTCGAGTATGTATGTATGTACATCTGTAACAAAACCGATTAGTGCAAACGATTACCCATTCTATCTATATTCTATACCTGTGTTTAATTTTGTCACTCACATCCGATCTGTTTTAGTGAAGATTTAGGGCCTCTTACACCTCTTGCTAATAAATTCCCAGATTTTGAATCTGCAGGTTATCTGACAGATAGCCTGTTTTTTTGGTTTCACAGGGATTGCATATATCTTATATATTTTATATAGTCTATCACACAGATTTATCTGATAGATTAGTTTATCACTAAGATTACTATCTGTAACAATATCAGGAAGTGGTGAAAGAAACCCTTATTCTCTCTAAACAAAATATTGTTATCGAGTTCCCTAGATACTGTCCTATGTTTTCCTCAAATACTTTTTGGCTGTGATTTGGAGTTGTACAATCATTTTCAATTGATTACGTTTGATGTTGTGAGTTAGGTATCAGCATCAGTCATTATCAGTCTGTCATATGCAGTGGTATACGACAGCTGTGCTAGACATGGAATTTTCCAAAAACTCCGGCACTATTTATTCCTTTTCTAGGCCTACATATACTTACATACGTAGTTACTACATATTTACAAGTATATAACAAACTTATTGTATTAAGTAAGACAAAGAAAAGTGAAAGCAGGCTGTGGCAGGTAGGTAAGTAAGTATTGAAGATTCAAAACACAAATGTTCCTAATTATTTGTAATTAAATTTAATGACATAGCTATGCAGCAATATTGCTAATAGAATCAAAGTGGTTCGGTTGACAGATTAAGGGCTGTGGTGACGACCTCGGGGAGGTCGATATTTCAATTTCCGTAAGGAAGTGATAAATTTCGTCGCCTTATTGACGTGTTTTTCTGCGGTTTTAACGCTGTCGCCCTCGGATTGATTGCTCTGTCCACGACGGATAAATAAGAAATAAATTACGTTTTTAATGCCACTCGCAAACGGGGCTTTGCCGCCAATCTTATTTGGGTATCACTTCTTTTGAGATTACGTTTCAACTTTCAATCCGTAGATGACGAAAAATAAACTTAAATATTGTTGTCATCACAGGCCATAGCGTATATTTCTTTACCTAAATAGAAGTTGTCATTTTAACTCTAAATACATATTAATATCAGCTTCACAGCTTGCACACTAAAATATCTTTCCATAAAAGGTGCAAAAGATCGCTAAAGGAAAAACGAATTCACAAAAAATAATTATATATTTTTGAACAATGGCGATATTATAATCAACATAAAAATATGTTTAGTGATCCAATAAAGCTCTTATTTATACAATATTATAATCATATTAATAGGATACCTTTAGAGGAATATACCTACATTCTTCTTTATAATTATATGTTTGGGAAATAATTGAAATCTGCCCATCAATGTTCGCCTTTACAAACAGGCACGGTAACCCAATTCGGGCAACTGAATAATTGATCTACGGTCGCTCTGTTATTCCAATAAGCCGATTTATGAGTACAATACGTAGGTAGATAATCGAATTAAAAATGTTGGTCCAGTGATTGAATTTTTATGTTATTGGCGAAACAGATAATATTGTGTGGTATTCTGTTTAGGTTATCATTGTATCTTATATTAAAATTTCATATTTTCCTCTTAGGTATTAAAGTGTAAACTCTTAACCCCGTTTGTATCTCAAGAATAATAAGATTAGAGAATTTAATATAGAATAATATTTACTAACAAGCCCCTACCTTAAGGCAGAATTACCCTGCCCTAAGTCAACCTGAAGCCTTATTCTAACAACAAAGCAGCGAAGTTTTTAGGATAACAAAACATCCAAATCAGGAACAACCTTTTAAATTTGTTAATTAAATTAACTGCCGCTGCCGAAATCGTGTAAGATTCTTGAATCACATCAAGAACGCAATGTCGTCTAAATAATATGCAAATGTTACCAGCAAAACGCGTGGCTTATTCACATTTTTCACTCGACGAGCGCGACCGGGCGAATTTAATCGTCTAAATCCACGGATTAACTTCTTTCCCTGAATAAAATCATCGTCTAGTGAATGGCACTCACAAAAACCAAAATGGCCCGAGTAATGCGTTCAGCTAAACAAATTTGCTTTTCCATTTGCGCGTGTAGGGCTGTCAGATAAGCCATGCCATTCAAAATAGCAGGCCATAAATAGATACGAGAATTTACACAAAGGTTTGTGACAACCCTTTCTAGTAAGCCAAATGTCCCGTTAAATATAACGAGGATAATTTTGAATGGGCAGGGAATGTCAAACATATGCTTCACCGTAAGGTACGCCTGACATTCAATGAGTAACAATAAGGATAAATATGTAGGACTCCGCAGGAAGATCAAAAGGAAGATAGACGAAAACATTGCTTGACTCTGTCGAGAAAGATTAGACGTAAAAAATTTGAAATCCTTGGTCAAAACCAGCTCCAAAATAAGACAAATTTGAAATCACTAATAAGAATCTGATCAATTTTATTGTATCGAGTAAGTGTACCTAATGGACAACCCTATATGAATTAGTTGACATCAAAGGATGCAGTAAATTAGTTGATACAGCCAGCACATACGAACTGCTGGAACATGAAATGTGAGAGCTATTTCGCAAATATGTTGCCGGCAACCTACTATAAGAAACCGAAACCAAATCAACCAGAGATTATATATAAGCGGTGGATGGATGTAAACTTACATGTTGTATATTTTTCCTGCTTAAAAGTTTGCGAGATAAAGTTACAAATCTTTGTCTCCTTACTGCAATTTTTACAGTTTGCTATGACGTAACTTTTAACTACGTGAGTTGCCTCCTACATTGTGAAACTAACTGGAACAGTAAGGCAACATCTCAGATTTATATTTTATAAATTCCAGTTCAGTTTGTAAACTTATTCATTATGCATTTTGACATCCTTTCGGTCTGTTTAAAGTCAGTCGTCAAGTCATTTAAAATTAACAAATTAACAAAGTTTATTCTTGTAATTACAACATAATATAGGTACCTAATAGATATTACACTGTAAATACAATACAAGACTAATTCTAAATCATAGCCAGTAAATTGCCAAGAAAGTATGACATAATAATAATAATAATGTTTGGACAAATTGACACACGGCTGTTCAGTCCCAACTAAGCCGAGCTTGTAAATAGGTACTCAACAGCTGATAAACATACATAAATACTTTTTTTAAATAAATACTTAAATACATACAAACACCCAGAATCCGAAAACCAACAGTTATGCTCATCACACAAATGTTGGTCCCGGGTGGGAATCGAACCCACGACCATTGGCGCAGTAGGCAGGGTCACTACCACTACGCCAACAGGCCAGCCAACATTTATATGACATATATAAATGTCATACTTTGTTGGCAATGCCATAAATAAAAATATTGAAAAATTCACACTGGAACACAAATGCATGCACTACCCAGTTCAACGGTCAACATTGTACCAAAAGTTTCTCATAAAAATCAATCACCTAAACTTTATAAAACGCAAACAACTTCTCCAAATTTTCGAATAAGAGCAATATGAGAACCCAACACTTTTGCACCTTATTACCCCAGCTTAGCTCTAAGTGAGCACTAACATACATTATTGTGTCCCAAAGTATTAACAGCAATGTGGTGCAATATTGTAGAGTACCCGCCAGCGAACGGTGAAATATCTCACGACATTTTGTAACTGGAATAGGTCATGTGAAGTGTCAGAACTTTTTGGTACTGTAAACTCAGCTTGCAAAACATTATAAGAATTTATTATTCTACTAGACGGGAAATGTTAACCGGTATTGATAATTTTCCGTACATTTGTTAAAGATGGAGCTAACACTTTGGTACCAAATACTTTGCCATTTTAGATAATTTTCGCAAGAAGGTTCAAGTTCAATTATGAAGTTTTCCATTCAATGTTATCGATAATCATGGTCATTCCGTTACCGTCTTTAGGTGGTTTCAACGATTTTGTAGACTTGCTGAACATTAATGATTAAAACCTAGATAAATTTAAAAAAACATTAAAGTCTATCAATGTTAATATTTTGTCAGTTTTTCTTTGTTGTGTTTCTTCTCTTATTTTTTATTCTAAATCAAATCAAAATAAAGGATAAATGGTAGAGAATTTGGCATTAACTTTGCCTGTTGTACAATATTTAACATGCAATAAAGTTTAAATAAATAAAATATTCTAAGTTAGAATTTCTAACCAATCTACATTATTGCCATATTATTCTCTCTCTAATTAGTAAAATAGCCCTGTCTGTCTATGGTGAATATTTAAAATGATACGAGGTATTTGTGTGTTGGATTAGCGAAGTTAACTCTATTTTCAGACCTCACGTGTCCTGGTTTGATTAAAAATAAATCCTCAGAGATTTCTGTTTTCCATTAGCCACCCGAATGTGCCAGGATTAAAAATAACGGATTACCATCTGATTTCAATTTCGGTACCAATTTAAAGACAGACTTATTTGATTGTATTGTTTTAGTACTTACTCGTATTCTATAGATGATTTTCAAAAGGTAAATGCTAGAACTTTCTAGTTATAATTTTTTATAACGTAAACAGAATTTTATTTTACTGCAGATTAAATTCTATTTTTCCGTTATAATGAATACCTTTATGGCGAAGTTATTGTTCTTCCGGCGGATAACTCAAACACTGGTTTGATAGTTTTCTATTGAACTGAATTTCAAACACTATTATTACATGTAAAATTTGATGAGAAAATGAGAAAATTATCCAATTTTCAGGAAAAATATAAAAAAAATAATAATAAAAATACAATTTAAGCGCCATCATCTTTAGTATAGGTTAGTATTATGAAAATATGAAGCATAAACTACTTGCCTAAAATTGTTTCAAGTTATTTGTTTGCACTTTTTTTCAAATAAAGCTAGGAGAAAATCGTTGAAATAGACATATTTTGCAAACAAAAGCAAATACATACTTGCCTAAAATTGTTTCAAGTTGTTTGTTTGCACTTTCTTTCAAATAAAGCTAGGAGAAAATCGACCAAATAACCATATTTAGCAAGCAAAAGGAAGAATCGATAGCAGTGTTTATTCCAGACAGAAAAAGAAATCACCCGCAAAGCCGTCTGCATTGAGATTTGAAAAAACAACAACATTAGGACGGGGCCAATGGAAATTACTTTTTCGAAGCTCAGCGCCGTAGACGAAGGAAAAATCTTGCTTCTTAGAGGACTTTCTGCAATTGTCTTTCTATAAAGCTTTTATTACTGGTTTTGTTGAGTATGCTTTGATCATATTATTATTTACCTAGATAAAGCAATTTAAAACAAAATCAACTAAAAATATTGTGTTGAAGGATTACCTATACAGTCCATTTTCACATAATATGCCCATTTTTTAAAATAGGACGTAATAATTACCGTTGAATGTAAACATTCATTCAGTCAGTGGTTATTATTTGATTGTCATGATAGACATTTTTTTGAATAGAAATTTTAATATCAACTTTATTATATTCTATGAAACCCACCCAATTAAAACTAAAACATTTACTTGTCTTTACTATTAAGCCCTAGCTAGATATTCCACACGATTTTAGTAAATAATGGTGGCTAAAGACAAACGAAAATAATAAATGGGAGAAAACATTCGGGCGAGACATTGAAAAGACGTCTCGTCGCGTCAACCTTGAAGTTTGGTAGAGATTTAGATATTTTTGCAAAGAAAAAGATTTGAGTGATGATAAATAATATGTAAAACGAAGGTATGCTACTTACATACTTACTTTATTACATTATTACTTTACTTACTTAGGTATGTTAATTACAATTTGAGTAATAAATAGTCAAATGTGGGCTGTCAAAATGCTCCCACCCCCTCTGACAGTGGCTGTCAGTTTTTTGTTTTTCAAAAATCATCCCTATCTAGCCTTAGATAACTAGGTCTCTCGGCGGCCATTGAAGCACAATTTGTGTCTCTCCACGCTCTCCACAGTTACTGGGGAATCACAATAATTATGTGCTTCTCGACAGATGAAAGGTTTAATAACTTACAAGACAGGCTTTCCGTAATGTACGCACGACACCACAACCGGCCAAAATTCACCATACATTCAATTTTCACCAAACCAATAGTAGAAAAAAAAACCTGTTTCTCTTTTCTCATTGGCCAAGGCCAAATTAAAACGATACGACGTAAACTTCAAGCAGAACTTTTGAAGGCGTCGGAGAATTCGGAACCGCGAAAATCGCGAACGGATACAGAATAGGGTATGAGAGAGAACGTCTTTGAGCAGGTGCCTACCTAATTCTTGAGCAAAAAAATTTCGATTTAAAAACATTAATTTCACATAGAATAGACTACGCTTTTCAAAACGAAATTTATCTTTAAATTAGACAACAGAAGAGTAAGCTCTTAATGCAGTCGGCAACTCGGCATAGATATTTAGCACCTGTCTGTTGAAACGTTTTGAAATCAGTAACGGATGCTGCCATAGACCAGGTAATAAAGGGATAATATAGTAACTGTCTATGAAATTCAAAATAATGAATTTAAAAACGAAAATAAAGAGTTTTGCATTTTGGTTCCTACAAAATTAACCATAGTAGTAGAAGATAATTTAACTACTAGGTACTCAAGTAAGACAGGTTTTTCTAAAACCGCTCCTAAATAATAAAAATTTCACGTGGACGATGTCGCGGGTAACAACTAGTAATGTATAAAATCGCATTAGTCCTTGTTAAAAGGTACGTTTTGCACAAAGGCTAGGAACCGTTAATCAAGGCAAGCGGAAGGGTCAACTGAAGTACACACGGCCAACGCAACTTGGGACTCGAAGCCCATTACCTTCCTCCCTAATCGCCTATGGGTCTATTAACGAAGGAGAGGTGGGGAGGTCAGTAGACGTTGGTTTTTGTGGGGACGCAAAGGGACAACATTTTCATGTAAAGAATCCAATTAGTCCGCGACAGGTGGGGTGCGGAACCCGTGTATAACACGAAAACATGTGCAAAGGCAGAAGGGAAGGTTTTGAGGTACAAACAAGATTTATAATTTCCGCTTCACCCTAAACCCTTTAAAAAAATGTCATCTGAATAATTAAGACAATTGAATTCAACTCCACCTCATAAAATTGTTAGGTGGTCCAACTCTTTGTAACAGTTAATTGTTAACAATTAAATTAAAGCCAAATTTTCTTATGGCTTTTTTTCTTAGTCGTGTTAATTATATTAACAGAAGAAAGAAGTATCCATTGTGTTGTATTTTGCTGCAACAGCGCTGCTTTTATTAAATTAATTAAATTCTACATGAATTTAATTAATTTAATAAAAGCAGGCCAATTCTGGAGTTCAAAGTCCAAAAAGCCCCTATTGTAATGAATACAAACAACTGAACTTCGAAACACACGCAAAAGTACGCAGACAATTAAAACGTAGAAAAAGTTTACGAATGAATTTCTCCAAAAACGAAATCACGAGTCCAATCAAGATTTTATTCCAGAACATTTCTCCGGAGCGCAATTCGTGAAAAAGACAGCAAAATTTATTAAAAGTAAGGAGAATAAACTTCGTGTGTTTGAAAGCGGATAATATTTTTATTAATGTAGGAAATGATCATTTCATCATCGCCAAAATTGGCCATAAACCTTATAATTCTCGGTAGTTGTAATCACAGAACATCGGAAAAAGCTCGCTACGCTCCGGCTCGCTATGGTTTTATAAATCTGTGGTTGATCTAAATAAATAGGTAGATATTAGGTATTAGTCAATGTAAGAAGAGTTGATATCATTAATACTCGGTTAGTGGTAGGGTACACAATACACGGGCGTCTTTAAAACTTGAAAAAGTTCCAATCAAATACTATGATAATACGAGACCTAGCAATGACTTTAGTTCTTGAGAGATACGATGTATCGAAAACATTGACTTTGTAAAATGAATGAGGATTTCATTAGTTTGATGCGTGTCGAAAAATACGCGGAAAAATTATAAGCTGATGAGAGTGATATTAGGTACGGACTGACGGGTATGTACGATAGTAGGTAATAGGAAATGCTTTTATAAAGATTGCCTAGATACCTAATGCAGGAAATATTCAAGAAAATTCTTTGATGTTTCCGATGGCGATATGAATCTGTATTTCTCGGATTTTTGCGAATGGCTCTACCTACCAACTGTACTTGGTAAGTATGTAGATATGGTTATCTATCATTTAATTTTTCCTACATCTTCCAAATAACTCATGAAAGCAACTAAGTAACTACCTACTACTAATTTACTAAAACCAGTATAAATTTCTGACTACCCAGCAACTTTACTGCATCTTATACAGTTGCTTTATGACTATTAAGTAGAAATCAATCGCTATCCTGCGTCTTCCTTCAAAACACTTCAGATATATCTAACAACGAATAATGAAAGCGTTCCACAAGCAATTAACGTTATGGTTCACTATTTACCTTCCCAATTCCCTTCACTGAATTCATTTCGTGCAGGTTTCCTCGAGATAAGTTGGAGTAGCCCGGATCCGGCGGTTGTGTACAGACGGCGAACAAAATGAAGACCCAGATTAGGGAGTGGTACACGAAAGCGGAGTAATTGTTTGTTATCTAGTGCCTTTGTTCACGACACACCGGTCCTTGAGCCCGGGTTACAAGAGATCGCAGTTTAGGCGCAGCGTGGCAAACAAAAATCATAAGGTTAAATGAAATTTACGTCGTGAGGGTTTTTTTTAAAATACCTACCTACTTACGAGTATAAAGCTAAGTCTAAAGCTTGGGTTTCCTCTAGTAGTGGTGCCGTCATTTAGCGGACGTAATACAGCGGTGAATGACGTCACTAGAACGTTGTCCATGTAATCAAATTGGCGCGGTTTCCTAGAGAGTGGTATTTGACACCGTAACGTCAAGAACGATACATAGACATCGTCATTCACCGCTGTATTACGTCCGCTAAATGACGGCACCGCTACTGGAGGAAACCAGAGCTTTACTAGCCGCGTCAGTGGCGTAGGAAGACGTGTCATGTCTAGGGGAGTCATCGTAAGGACACCTGCATACGCGAAGAAGGATTTCTTAGGCGCATGACAAATTCACCAACCCGCGCTGGGCTAGCGTGGTGGACTATAGCCCGTGAGAGAGTAGGCCTGCGGCCCAACAGTGAGGGCATACTAATAGGCTGTTGATTTAATATTTTCAATCAATAGTGTGATTTAATGGTGAGATAAGGCCAGTTAAATAAATTTTATTCAAACTCCTGTTAGATCACTCAAGTTCCTGAGTGCAAGCAAAAGATTTGAAAGCCGGATTTACAACACCTATTTTAATGTGAGTAAAATACAGACAAAAGTAACTACAAAAAATATGGTATTATGACGAATCTTATAGCGTAATTGATTTTTTCGTATTTTATACACATCACTGTGATATATTTTATTGGATAATTTATTTATTTAATAAAAAGGACGGAGGACCGGTGTGCTTGGAGAAGGATGATGGTAATGATGATTAATTGATTATTTACTAGTGCTTTCTAGGGCTATAAGGTGACTTAACCGAATAACAATCAACGAGCTCTTATTTAGGGTCGGCTGGGCTGTCAAAAAAGCTTCACGAATTACGTGGAGAATAGACACCAAAATATTATATCTTCTAAAAAAATTCTTATTGTGCAAAGTAAATGGGCTATAAGAGAGTATACCGGGGGAATTTAGTCGAGGATGAATAAATGAGTTGCTTGAGACTCGCCTTTATTAGCCGTCTTATCTTGCCAGTTCTTTTACGAGCTTTTACTTTTAGCTGAAAAATGATGCTGGGACATGCAGTGTTTGTTTTGATTTAGCAGATGTAGTCACTGTCAAGTTGTCGTATCTTTAACCCTTTATAATTCCCCAGTTATACAGATATGCTATGTGAAAGTTAAATACACTACCATGTTTGTAATGCACTGGGGAACACATCTACAGCAAAAAAAAAATATTAAGAAAACACATGTGGTCAATATAATAATATGCACTCAGCCTGTTAGTGCACTTGAGTTTTCAGATGATCTGTTTCCAATACACCTATTGATATTGAATGAATGAGGAAAGAAAGCCTGATATATTCGCTATATAATACTAATATAGTTAAATAAAAAAGAGGATGTTCTTCTCCGTAAATGTTTATTAACTAAGTGGTTTCCAAATCGTCTCTGCCTTATAAAGGGTTAAATTCGTTTGTTCTGACTGACTGACTGGTCTATTCTATTAATGCACAGCCAAAACGACAAGTCTAGAGAACTGAAAATACCAGTCTTGTTTCAAAATGTGGCCAGATAAGTAAAAACCCATTACCTGCAATGCAAGTTTATACCATTCAAAAACATGGCCACGGTGAGAAGGAAAACTAGACGTTGCATCGGTGTTCCCTACCTGGACATTAAAATGTCGCTTCCGTAGCCCAGTTGGTAGTGACTCTTCCGGAGTCCCTGGTTCGAATCCCGGCCGGGGCAAGCATTTATCTGTCCCATAAACGCTTCTTCTCGGGTCTTGGATGTTTGTGATTGTGTTTGTATGTGTCACAGAACACGGAAAAAGCTCGCTACGCTCCCATGGTTTTAGAATGATCTGTGATATGTGTCCATGCCACCCGCGAAACAGAGAGGATCCTACCTAATGTGAGCGTGTCACGTTTATTTATTAAATTATTAGAACTATAGAAATTTAATTGACAGGACTATAATTTACTTACCTAATTAAGTTTTAATTGACCGAGCGAGCGAAGCGAGCGAAGCGTCTACGTTTCGAGACTGGCCAAAAATGCTCTTGTCCGGCTGTCTGTCTGTCTGTCTGTCTGTCTGTAATTCTCTACAGGTCGCATTTTTCAACCGATTTTGACGAAAATTTGGCATATGTATAAATTAATTAAACCTACAAAATGAGTAGAATAAAATTTTGAAAAACATTTTTTTTAGAGTACCTACCATACTCGCAAAGTGGGAGTGAACTTTTTTTTTCTTGTGAATCCCATAGTGTGGGATATCGTTGGATAGGTCTTTCAAAAATATTGCTGGTGTGTGAATACCATTTTTTCGATTTAGGGATCCGTTGGCGAAATATTAAGCTTTAAAGCGGTAATTTTTGTTAGAGTCACGTGTCCCCCCCCCCTGCCAGCTAAACGGTTGCTTCTGGAAATGTGAAAAAATTCATGGCAGTAGCATATATAACGTAGTTACAAGGAAAACTATTACGGCTAAGTAGGTTCTATTAGTTTTTGAGTAATAGTGGATCGACTTAAGAAAGTTGAAAAAATAAATTATGTTCATAGAACTGCATACGTAAAATGGAAAATTATTTTTTTCCGCGTGATATCTATGGTGTGGGGTATCGTTGGATGGGTCTTTCAAAAATATCGCGGGTGTGTGATAAACATTTTTCGATTCAGGGATCCGTTTGCGAAATATTAAGCTTTAAAGTGCTAATTTTTGTCACTTTAGTAGGTACTTTTTCTGTTTCCAAAGTTGACTTTTGTTGGTTTCTTTTAGGTTTGGTTTATAAGGGCTGGCGAGGTCTACTGTTCTCACGGAACTACTAGTAGTTAAACTACCTACCGCATTTTCGATTGATAGTATCCGCGTGCATGCGAGCTTGGGATTAAGATCGTTTATTTATAGGAAAGGAAACAGGAAATCCAAAGAGAAGCTGCAAAGACCTTTTAAGATGTCCAACGAGCTTTGGTAATGAAGACTACGGCTAAAAGTATCTCAGTGTACCTGTAATAAAAAGAAAAATATCAGCTTGAGGCTAAGAAAGAACATGAAGCATACCTCTTAATGTATAGGTTAATCATAATAATTCCAACAACGGCAGTGAAAAGAAAAATAAATTACTTCGTCTAAAGGTTAAATAACGAAATAAACAATGTTTTACATTTTATATAACAAACGATGATTTTGGAATAAGTATGTCTGAAATGTTGGCGTTGAAAATAGATGCGGTGAATGATGTCTAAACAGAGACACAAAGCTGAAAAAAATGTCAGCTACCGACTTGATAACAAGAAGCAGGCTTTCATAGTTTCTTTTATTGGGGTTTACGGCCCTGGAAAAAAAATCATTTTAGGCTCATCATACATTTAAAATAACATTAAAAAACAGCACGTATCATCATTTCAGCCTTTTATCGTCCACTGCTGGACATTGGCCTTCCCCAACGAACGTCATCACACCCGGTCCTCCACTCTCAACATCCAACCGCTTCCGGCCACCTTCTTTAGGTCGTCGGTCCACCTAGCGGAGGGACGTCCCCCGCTGCGCGTACGCACAAAAAAAAGTACGGCCTTCAAAAACAAGGGTAGGTACGTCTATAATTATAATCGGCGATTTTCACTATGTTTCACATCCCCACTACTACATCACCTACAATGTAAAAGCATTTGGTGGTCCGCTGTTGTATTTTAGCTCAAAAATTTATGTCAACTTACATTTAATTTTATAGTACAGCAATGTTAAACTTTGTCATCCTAATGCACTGCAGCCGCACAGTATTCTCTCGTTTTCCGACATTACAGCAAGGACATAAAGTTTAAATTCGTTTAACATTGTCGTTCAATAACTGCAATGGAAACTTGTTCTACTCATAGTTACATACAATGTTGTTAACAGCTGCAAAAGTAGAAGCTTCGATATTGAATTGAAATAAAGTGAAAAATATAGATATTGTAAGTTATTTTGTCGACAACAAATATTGTACGAAAATTTCAGGCATTGTATTATATTATTTATGTTGATTTATAAATTTCAGGTGTGTTTTCATCGAGATAGCTGATGTCGTAACTATTGAGAGGCTTTCCTCTGCGGGATGATCTAATTAATTAAATAGGTGCCCACTAATCTGATATTTATTTGAGACTAGCTTTTTCCGAGCCAGCTGCTTCCGACCACCAAATTATTAATGTATTTTATTTACTGGCATAATATGGACCGACGACCTGTAAAGGCGGCCGGAGGCAGCTAGATGCGGAGAGCGGAGGATCGGGCATGATGCTGGTGCGCTTTAGGGAATATTTTTTTTACTAGAATTTGGTTTTGACGAGACCTTCAAGCCATCTTATTTTAAATTCAAAGTCTTATTTCTTAAAATAAGACTTTGAATTTAAAATAGGATATGGCTTAAAGGTCTCGTCAAAACCAAAATCTAGTAAAAAAAATAACAATTTACAATTTATCTAGCCAGCAGTTACAGCACGGCCTCTACAAAAACAGAGCACGACTAGAGTTAATCGGCGATTTTCACTAAGTTTCACTAAGGTTAACTAGGTTTTCCTAAGAAATTAAAATAAATAAATATCTCCACTAAATCGAGAGTAATTATAATGAAGATTTGCAATGGACAATTTTGGCACGAGCTGAAAGAGTTGTTACACGCTTTTATTTTAATTTCCCGCACAATATGCACATAACCACAAGTACTTAATGTATAAAACCTATCACAATTACACATTAAAACCATAATTTAAGAAAATACAATAAAAGAGACGACCATGACAGTCATGACACTTTTGCTCCCGCCAAATAAGAGTCTAGGGAAGGCTTATGTCCAACAGTGGAAATACACAGGTCGATATTTTATTTACTATTATACATTTGACGTTATTTACGTACCCCTATTTTATTTGACACTGTAAAATGAATATAATGTAAAGTGTAAAGACGAGACAAAGCTGTAGTCATCTGTCGGAAAGTAGCGACAATGCTGCTGCAACTCGCAATCCAAACTTTTAACATTTTGAACGTAAATTTCTCATCGTGCAGGTCTCTTTGCTATGCCAGTTACTTGCTAAAAACTAGATTTACTTGCCACAAAAGCACTGGCCTTATCCTACTTGCTTATACTGTTAACCTTTTTAAATAGGTATCTCGCGAAGAATTGCAAAGCCTCGTTGGATCAAAATTAGAACACATTCTATTAAATTTAGTTCATTAATTACTCTTTATGTGTATGATTTCGCTAAGCGCTGTCTGTCTGCCTAGTCCTCCGAAGGACTTGTGTTTCCCTATGAGGCTGGCATGGACATATATAGTCCAAAGCCTTAATAATATTTAAAAAAATTTAAAAAATATATAAAAAAAATACTCTTTATTTCACAATAAAAACACAGATACAATATTCTTTATGTTTCTGGTAATTCAAAATAACATGGACCTGTTGGACTTGATACATTAAGGTACCAGTATCCTTTTAATTCTGATTATTATTTTAAATGGAACATTAAAAGGTAACCAGGTGGTTGTAATAAAAAAATCAACGGCACACAACCCTAATTAAAGTAATTTCTAATAAGTAATAATTAAGTAAATTGTTTTAGACTGAGAAAAAAATTGTGAAAAGAGAGGTTATTCTGTGCATTTTATTCCATAGAATAATCACAAGCCTCGGCGATAGCTGAAGGGCAAGTACTGGTGATTCCACTAGAACCAATGCAAAGGTAGCACAGGGTGGCTTCACTTGAAATGGAACGGTGTCGAGTCGCCGGCAACTTTAAACATTTGTTACGTTCTCCGAGAAACCATCGAGATCAGAACTTTGATTTGTTTTCTATACGGGAAACGTAAACTAAGTAGTTGAGCGTTGACGTTTGACGAGAATGAAAAGTTTAGTAAACTTAGTGATGACTGATGATGACTAAGAGTGACTTCCAGTACAACTATGAATCTCATAAAACAGCAAGGAGGTTTTCTTTCGATGCGGTATTGCCTCATGAAGGTAAGAAGTAGAGTAGTCTGCAAATTTTCGCGTGAGATCTACCCAGTATAACACCATGTATGTGTCGGTACGAAACATAACACCTAAAATCGATCTACATATTCTGAGAACCTATTGTACAATAGAGGTACACATCAATCGATACCTTAGAGAAAGGAAATGGAAATCTTCTCCATGACCAAAGCTAATAAGCTTACCGTCGCGTAGAAGTTATATGACGTCCATGTTGGTCAAATAATGTTGGTCAAACGTGCTGCTTAGGTCAAAGTGTTGGTCAAACATGTTGGTCAAACGTGTTGATCATCGCATGCTAAGCTTCGCAAGATTCTGTTTTTCTTCATTACAACGTTATCTTCCACAACCCTACTTGTTTTAAGTCATATAGTTTTTTCCTTGTTCATAATGGGATAATTTAGCAGCTGTTTAAATCCGCTTTTCTTCTATCTTTGCTCTTCTCTTTTATTTCCTTTATGTTATCCTAAAAGAAAATTAATTAAGTGGCATTGTTCGTTGTGAGTGCCCGTTTTGTGAGCTTCTGTTGAGTTTTTGTTCTGTTGTTCCGTTCGCCGCACGTGTTTTGTTTCTAATGTCATCTGGATTATACTTTGTGATGGATAGGAGAAAAATGAATTAGTGGAATTAAAGAAAAAACCTTCTAAGCAAAGTGGGGTTGATCAAAAAGTTCCACAAAAACGCTAACAATAATTGACATTGGCATTGAATTTTCTTTTTTCTAAAGGTATTTTATTATTAAGTCTGAGTCCTCAAATCCGATGCTCTAAATTGTTTTCACCATTACATTTTTATTAGCCTCAGTAGACGTACAAGTACATACTAGAGTATGATTTTCCTTAATTCTACAATTTTATGAAAATCAAAACCATCATTTTGCAATGTCAAAAATAGCTTTATTTAGTTGGTATATAGAAAAAGAACCGTACGGAATGAAAAAAGGTGTTACTTATACATAATTTATTAAAAAATAAATAAAAAAAGTCCTATGCGTCTTCTTTTTTTAAACAAGGACTTTGTTAAATCCTCTGATGAATCTTTACAAAAAATTCAAGCAAAAGGAGTGTGAAACTTTTTAAACATTTATTTATTTTTATAGCCCTCGGCTCCTTAAAGTGCTGTAAATATCTTAAGTCCTCGGCAAAACTTTACGGCCCGCCCTTCGCTTCTTAGCTTCTAAGAAAATCGAGAAAAGCAAATTTTTCAAGAGTTCTCAGAACTTACTTCAAAATAAATGGTTGTTAAAATTTATTTACTTTGAAACAAAATCAAATGTTTAACAAGCTACATTAATAATGGTCAGAACACAACAGACTATATTTATTATTACAATAATGTAAAAATGATTTGTTTAGACTAATAAACAGCAGAGTAACTCGTATACAAAGTTCGGATTTCGTCAATAAATTTCTACGTATACTTATTGGAAAATAATGAGACGAACACGATTCATTCGACACTTATGTTCCAAATTTCATTTCATTTCAGTTGAACACGACCAGGAAGGTTCGAATCTCTTTGGTGGCGCGGGCGCTCCCCTATGGAGAATGCGTATTTTCTAAGTTAGTTTGATTTATTTTACTGAGAATATTCTCTGGAAAAGTCTAGGTAGCTGACCTCTTGTACTTTCACAGAAACGATAATCACGTAACTACATCAAACCTACGGATAACCCTTCCGCCGCTCCGGGGGTGATTTCCAAAATCTTACGAGCACGTGGTCCTTTTGCCTCTGGGCCTCCAGAGACCCATAATGATGGTCAAGTGATAAGCGACAGTGGCGGCGACTAGCTTATTGGTTGGTCCAAAAATAAAGTCCATATAAATTGCAACACACAATTTAGATTAGTTTACTGTACAAGAAATATTAGAGAGCGTTGGTGGCTTAGTGGGGAAGACGCGGCCTGGCATGTCGAGAGATCCGAATTCGATCTCTGGTCGTACCATGTAGTAATGGGTTTTTCTCGAAACGTACATTTACTGACTGCTCTCATAAAACGGTGAAGGAAATAATCACGAGGAAGAAATTCTTAGGCGCATTTAAGTCCACTAACCCGCACTGGGCCAGCGTGGTGGACTAAAACCCATTCACCCTCGTTGAAAGGGTAGACTTGTTCCTCAACAGTAGGAACATATTAATAGGCTGTTGATGTGATTTGATATTGTGAAATTTTTTTTCACGTATTGGAAGACGCAGCGTAAGCGTCCCACAAGTTGGACCGACGCACTGGTGAAAGCCGCGGGATCCGGCTGGATGAGGTTATCACGAATCGAGCGTCAGTGGCGTCGGGGATAAGACGCGGCCTATCATATCGAAAGGTCCAGAGTTCGATCCCCGGTTGGGCCATGTACCAATGGGTTTTTTCTCTAAACTTAAGTACATTTACTGACTGCTCTCAAACGGTGAAGGAAAACATCGTGAGGAAACCTGCATACGCCGAAGAAGAAATTCTTAGGCGCATGTGAAGTCCACCAACCCGCACCGGGCTAGCGCGGTGGACAGCCCGAACACCCTCGTTGAGAGGGTAGGCCTGAGCCCCAGCAGTGGGGACATGTTATTAGGCTGTTGATGATGATGATGATGAGGTTATCACAGGACCGGTCGTCGTGGAGATCCCTGGGGGAGGCCTTTGTCCAGCAGTGGACGTCTACGGGCTGAGATGATGATGAATTTTTTTTTACGCTAGTTTCGCTGTCGCTTTTCCTTCGGACCTCCGTGAAAGCCCTTCGACCCGAACACGCCCAGTTTTATAGTCCAGCCTGGAAGTTTATATTCATGGTTGCTTTTGAATTTTTTACGTGTCGGGTTGTACCCGTGCGGTCGCAGGGTTGGATCCCAAATGTTGTTGTGATAAAGCTTTGAGTGTTACTGGTAGATAATTTTGTATAGGCACTATTGTTTGGTGAGCCATTGTTTTATTTAATTCTTTCATGAGTGAGACTATTCGAAGTCGTGACCACGTAGCCGATAGTATAGTTGACTCTCTCTCTCTCACACACACACACAAGTTAAACTCGAACCCATGCCGATGAGTTTTCCTATGTAGATTTTCTTTAGTAGGTACGGTAGACCTTACGTCAGTGGAAACAAAACCAGCACAAACTGGTCTCGCGTAGTATTGAAACTCCCTAATAGGCTAGGCCAGCTCAAGGTCAAAGTGTTTTCACTGACGTGCGGTTGACTGTACCAAATTTATATTCTCAAATTCACAGAGAGCCAAAGCTACGATCTGCGTAAGGTGGCTGGCGATGACTGGATGCTGAGAACCAAATATCGGGATCAGTGGCGCGCCTTGGCCTATAACTAATAGTGGACTAGTGCAAGCTGATGTTGATGATTCTCAAGTTCAGTCAATTATTTAATTTTTTTGGCCAGTGGTTATTAAAATTGAACTAAATTGTAGTTCAATGTATGTACATATCTAGTAATTATTGGGTCAAAAGTGTGAAAGAATTTTGAGATTGGACCCGTTGAAGAAATCTTATAGCAGCCAACCACCAGATCCTTTTAGCTAACTTAGAGACAAACTTAACAAGGGGAGAGAAATATAAAGTAAGATGGAAAGGATACTCCATCAATCAATTATTGTTAGTTTTCTTAAACTTACATTTTGCTGACAAAACGGTAATTTTTAAAATCACAACCTTACTGCCTTTTAATATAAGGAACCTTTTTATCTGTTTAATCTTATCTTAATTTAAATAAATAAAAAACGGGTTAGTTACTATACCATTTAATTAACTCAAGAACGGCTGAACGTATCTTGATGAAACAGGTACAGAGTGATAGCTTATACCCTGGAATAACATATAGGCTACTTATATATATATAATTATATACGGGTCTTACTTATTTTAATTATATATTTTTTATTATTAATTATATAGGCTACTTTACCGGGGTAAACTGTTCCCGCGGGAAAAACGCATTACACGCGAGCGAAATCGCGGGCAACAGCTAGTTCTAAAATAAATAGGAAGTACAAACATTAAAACTAAGCCGCCTTCGCTCTCCCCTTTCCCCCGTTAACTAAAGAACCTTATAAAGTGTTAAATTTTTAAACTCTCCTTTCATTGCGGGTTTTTTCACTGAAATGAAAGAGATGCTTGATTACACAAAGAACTTTCTGAACTGTGTAAACTGCGGGTGTTTTTTTAAAGTTCCGTTAGTGGAGAAATAAACGAGGGTAACGGAAGGTGCTACGTGAGGTGCTCCGCTGCTAGAGAGGAGCGGCGAACTGCAATAGACGATTGCTTACAATTATACCGCTGAAAACATTAAGCGGACAGAGTTCGAATGTGAATTTTTAAAATATTTGTAAAGTGAAAAAAAAATAATAATTTGAAAACATTTTTTTGTGTGGTCGTTAAGTTCTTTTGTTTTTTTTTTATTCCTGAGCTTCGATCACCTTATACTGGTGATCGAAGTCCCTGAGCCCGAAATAGTTTTTTTTCATTTAACTTACCATGTATATGACTGGCCAGTTGTCGTAGTTGGTATATAGTGAACCCTGCCTACTGCGCCAGAGGTCGTGGGTTCGATTCCCACCCGGGACCAACATTTGTATGATGATCCTATCTATTGGTTTTCGGATTCTGGGTGTTTGTACGTTATTTAAAATTTATAAATTATTTATGAATGTTTGTCAGTTGTTGAGTACCCATTTACAAGCTTCGGCTTAGTTTGGGACTGACTGAACTGCCGTGTGTAAATTTGTGCAAACATTATTTATTTAAATCAAACTTTTTCAAATGCAATCCTCAAGTTTATGGTGATAAAATCAATTTTCTCCCCTTTGCACAAACTGTTGCCACCGCATTTGCCGTTGATCGAATACGTAACCTCTTTATCGCAATTCCAGCCCTCTGGTACTAAACCGTCGCGGTGTTATGAACAATACAGCGTGTTATTGAAATACACCTTAATATATTTTACAGGCGAGATTATTTTTGAATAAGTAAAATGTTTAAGAAATTTAACGGAATGTTTGGAACTCAACTGATTTTATGATTATAATAAAAGATTTACGAAAAGCCAAGTAGAAAATGCTTAGTCAATTTCATGACGTCATGTTTCTGGGGATCGGGTTCCGTCGTGCGCCTTGGGGGAGGCCTATGTCCAGCAGTGGACTGGTACAGGCTGATGATGATGTTTCTGAACCTGTTAAAAAAATAATTCACAACTGTTAAGTACTTACCATAACCCTACTGCTCTATTATGCAAAATTTTTAACGTTTGTTGCCCCATCACGCTAAACAGCAGAATGGATTTTGATGAAACTTTGTACAGTGATAGCTTTTATCCTGAATTAACATATATGTGGGATATTTTTAAACGCGGACGAAGGCGCGGGGCGTCCGCTAGTATTGTATAAATAAGTAAATTTCTGTAGACTTCGCCTACCTTGAATAAGTTTCCAGCTCAGACAAAAACATTTCTGAAACAGCTCCCAATTCATTTATCCAACAATGAAAACCCCATTTGATTCGATCCAGTGGTTTTGGAGAAGCAAAGTAACAAAACGAAAAACAACTATCATTTATAATTAGTAATAGTGATAATGAAAATTAAATTAAATATTATAATAAAGTTGGTATAAGTCAACAATCGGACTCGACGCGCGTATTCGCAGCGTGCGTCCTCGCTCAAGACGGAATGAGATAGAGTTTAGATGACACCCTGTATATATATCCTTTATTGAACCTCTTGATGCGTCAGCACGGCCGACAGCTCGTATAAAATAAGAAATGTTGCCGGCAACAAAAACAATTTCCTTGCTTTCGAGATATGACCTCTTTTTCTTTCGTATAATATTTCTTTTCTGTATTGTTGTAACTGGTTATGTATGACCCTATTTGCTTCCGGATATGTTTTCATTTTGGCTTTTGTCGTAACAAAAATCGTGAACCTATCATGATTTTTGTTACGGCAAAAGATGACAGCGCGTGGCGAGCTGCCACTGTCGCTCGTACCATAATTACCCTAAGATTTGTTTGAGGTAATGCCTCTGTTCTGTGAGCTATATTTTTGAATCGCTCTCCTCGCTTCGCGTGGTCACTTCTACTAATATTCCTTCGACATCCGATACGAAAATCAGTAGAATCGACCGCTCGAAGCGAGGAGAGTGATTCAAAAATAGAGCTCCTGGGTTCCTTCACCTTCATTAATGTCCATTTGATAAGAAAAACTAATAAACAGTGTGTATACACACATGTGTGCATTTTCAGAATGCTTCTAGTGGGATTGGATGGAAATCATCTACAGTACCTAAACCATGATTTCTGATTAATTATACAATAATTTTTAAATGTCAAAGTACTACAAATATAATGTTAATGTACGGTAACCAGCTTATGTGGCAGTGGGCATGGCACATCGCTCGCAGAACCGACGACCGTTGGGGCAGAAAGATTTACGAATGGCGACCACGATCTGGCCAAGGTCGCGAGAACCTGGATTCGGTCAGAGCAGAAACGCGCATAGTGGTGGGGCCTTCGTCCAACAGTGGACGCCTTCTAGCTGATATGATGATGATAAGTCCAGATTTATGTCTCTTTTTTATGAATAAATATTTTTGACAGTGTTTTTTGTAAAACTTCGGTCGATTTGAACTTTTTATTCTACTGCAGGATTGACAAAATGTTCATTATGTAAGTATTATTAAGTTAATTGGCAATACCTAAGGATTAAAATGGAATGAGCTAATCTTGGAATAAAGGAAACATAAAGCGTCAGTGGCGTAGGGGATAAGACGCGTCCTATCATATCGAAAGTCCCGGAGTTCGATCTCCAGCTGAGTCATGTACCAATGGGTTTTTTCTCGAAACTTAAGAACATTTGCCGACTGCTCTCAAACGGTGAAGGAAAACATCGTGAGGAAACCTGCATACGCCGATGAAGAAATTCTTAGGCGCATGTGAAGTCCGCCAACCCGCACTGGGCTAGCGTGGTGGACTATAGCCCGCACGCCCTCGTTGAGAGGATAGGCCTGAGCCCCAGCAGTGGGGACATATTAATAGGCTGTTCATGAATATAAAAAATCTTCTCCAAAATACTCCAGGAATCTTGACAATTTTTTACATAATCCTTGCAATACTCTGTAGAGTAATACATTAGATACTAATTTATATTTTGTAAATAATATGCTTGAAAAGTTAATTTACTGGAATAAAAACGTTTTACAGCTGCAAGAATAATTTAAGAACCTACCAGATCTTCAGCCGTCTAGCACTGTTTAGAGCGTGTTTTCATAAATAAAATTAATTAAGTAAATATAAAAAATAAAGGATAGATTTAGAGTACATAGAATAGCCGAAATCGACGTCACATTAAGGAAGGAAACAGAAAGATTTAAATAATAATGAAAGCATATTTTCACATGAAAATGTTACCAAACATCACAAATGAATTCATTGTTGATGGGGTAACTCTAACCGCAACGTGCTAGAAATGAACATAATTATAAACTCACCTCAATTGACTCCACGTGCCCAAAACCGTTAATGTTCACAATTTACACAAAACAATCACTCGACTACAAAATAACCGGTTCAATAGTTAGTTTTTTTTATTCAATAAAGTTTTACAGCGAACTTCATAATGAACACTCAAAAGCTCCACCGAAAAACCGAATTCGGTTTCAAAATCGGCAGGCGTTGTCTGATTCGTGTCAAGGTCTCCGTCCGTAGAGGGATGAGCTACGGCGTAGACGACCGCCCCGCAGCGGCTCTCCCGTACGACAGCTCACGTTGCTACGAGCTACGCGGGGAGATTCGTAGCCAATCGAAGTGAGGCTGCGCGAGATGAACTATGCTCTACTTCAATTATATTTTTGCTACAAATCAAATCAACAGCCCATTAATAGTCTCCTCTGTTGGCGCACAAGCATAATTTACTTTCCAAGAAGATCGTACGGGCTATTTATAGTCCACCACGATAACGCAGTGCGAGTTGGTGGACTTCACATAGAATTCGCGCGCCTAAGAACTTTCCTTCACCGTTTGAGAGCAGTCAGTACTCAGTAAACGTACTTCAGTTTCGAGAAAAACCTATTGGTACATATTATGGCACGACCGGGCATCGAACTCGGACTTCTCGACATGAGAGGCCGTGTTTACCCACTACGCTACCGACGCTCTCTAATATTTTTTGTACAATTTATTGTTACTTAACTAGTGCTCTTACATTCCGCGATTGTTAGTTGTATGAAAAGTGTAATAGTTTAATTTAAATTTGATGAATAGTTTATGTATGGAATTGGCACTGTACATTTCAAAAATAATTATCATGGTATCAGAATAAGTCTGATACTTATTCTGATATCATGATAATTATTTTTAAACTATAGGTAAACTATAGGCTTTGTTTTATTAAAAACCTTGATATTGGAATTACGTATATATTGCGATAGACACTTTTTTTAGTAAAAGCATAAAATAAAAATACCTGAAATAAAATAATTACAAATGTTACAACTATTACAAATGTAAATGCTATTTTAGGTACTAATTAAAAACCCCTAAAATGTATCCTCTCAAAGTTTAGGTAGAGCATCATCCGATACAACTGCACTAGAGATGTACGGAAAGGAGATAACAGTCGATGTTGGGCAATTCGTCCCGCGTAAAAAGAGACAACAGCATGCCTCTGCAACATGCGCCAGTACGAGACGGGTATACAGGCGAGAGGGACGACAAAAAAGGGCAAAGTTTCTTCTGTGAATTATTGAAATGAATTATGTTTTATTTTGCTAATTGACTCTTCTGATGCCGGCTGTACTTTCTACCTGATAATTCATTCCAATTCAAAATTTCGGACACATTAATTAAGTTTCGCTCCTTAGGACTAATGGAGGAGCATAGACCAAGGAATCAAGAGAGAATATGGTTTGTTAATACAAAATTTTTAAAACATTTTCAGAAGAATTTGTAAAAAGTACAGTTTTTATGTCATTTTACATTGGATTATAAAAATTACCTGTTTAGTATAAGTCCAAAATATGAGAATGGGTAGTTTAAATACAAAATTTTTGCGGTTCATCAATTGCGTGAACATGTTTATAATTTGCCAGATGCATTATTCTGACATTTGAATTAGATCGATTTCTTTGTATGATATAGGTTGTAAGTAATTATAACTCATTTTTTCGGTAAAGTTTTAAGTCGATTAGTGAGTGAGAAAAATGTGCGGTGTGGCTTTACCTTTAATTTTTTTTGTTGCTATGAGATTTATTTAAGTTTCCCGCGAGAATATAGTTTTTTCATTAACCTTTTGACCGCTAACGACCTATAAATAGTTGTCATAGAATTTATACCGTATTTTAATATATTTTGACAATTAACTTACCAGTTAGAAATTAATATTTGTCATCCTTTCGTTTTTATAGGAACAAATACGTAAAAAGGTTTTCACATTTATAATAATGATTCTGGCCTCTAACGTTCCGTTCCCACAACGTCCAATCCTCGAAGGTCCAATTCCCCTAACGTCCAATCCTCAAACGTCCAATTCCCCTAACGTCCAATCTTCGATGGTCCGACTCCCCGAACGTCCTAATTATAAGTGAGTAAGAACAGCCGTAAACATATCTCCCTAATTTCGCGATTCGCGGAGGAAGTCTTCATTAAGGCCTCATTCAAATTTAATTACGAGTAATTTTATTATTACAAGGCTCCATATCGTGTTTATGTTTTATGAGTACTTACATCATAAATTATTTTTATGTGAGTTATACAACTTTCACTGTTTTGAAATTAAGGATATACCTATTATGAAATTTTGGTACTACGTTTAAATAAACAATACTACGGTCATATCATTTATTCTGGCTGCTTTGCTGACTTAGAAAGAAAGGTACCTACCAATTATTGTATTCATCTAATCAAATTCTCATATTATTGTGGTAGAGTACTGAAAAATAATTAACACAATGTTTTGTAGCGGTCCTAAATCATATTTACGTGAAGAAATCAGTCTTTAAAATTTTGAATTTGCCATCATGTGTCAATATCTTCATACATTATGATTTATGTTAAACAGTTTACAGTACCTAACGTTTTACTACAAAACTAAAAAAAACCGAAGAACTATTTCAATCCGCACCTGTACCTATATGTAATTAAGAAATATTTATTTATTTATGGTATTTTTGCATCCCGGTAAAACAGTATGGTTGACCTGCGCCATCGAGTTTTTTGGTATTTGACCTGCGCAAATGATGTTTCAGTGTACCTATCTTGGTATAGTTTAAAACGCGATCCGTTTTAATCTTTGAATTTCCGTCAGAGTTTAGTGATGTGATGATTTAGACTAGTTCATAAATGCACATTGTATCTGACATCGTGACCCGGCGGCGGTGGTGATGAGGGGGAAATACAAGTAGGGGGTCTGTCAATGGCATGTCAGACAGCATTATTATACGGCTTATATGATGTGGATCTGTCAGGTATTGAATTACACAGATCCTTTTGTTCCGAGGGGAAAATATAAAGGCTTTTTATAATATACCCAGAAGGCTTGCTGTTCGGGGAAGCCCGTGAATATAGGAGAAAGGGATTGTTAAAAAGTACTTAGTCAAGTACCTACAAGGAAGTTTCACTTTTTATGTCAATATTTACGTACCTATAACAAAGCCGATCAGTATCGAATTGAAAACAAGTCAACGGATTCCCGAGGAAAAGACAGTATATTTTTAAAGTGTATTAGTTCCGTTTCTAAAGAGATTGATTTGTAGTACACTTAATAACTAGAAGAACTAGGTTCTTTTGCATTTCTTATTTCCCCTGTACTTCACCTTCCATACATACATGACACCTGAAATACAACTTGATTAGTTTAGGAGTCAGGGTTTCGATATATCATGTAACTTTTTAAGTAAATAAAGTTTATTATTATGTTTTATGCTGAGATGTAATTGAGTATCTAATAATTTCTTGGTTATTAAAACCTGCGATACTGCGACCCGCGCGCGGGGGTACTTTCTCGCGCAGCACATCTCTCTCGCCATTCAGCGAGGGAATGCTGCCGGCATCATGGGGACGTTTGGACGGGAGGCAGTATGGGGGGGGGGGGGGGGGGCTATTTGACGTATAATAAAATAATATTATAAATTTTTATTTTAATGAATTGACTATAACTAATTTAAATAAATAAAAATATAATGTAATTTAGGACAACACAATCATATTGACATTGGTTATCAACTGTAAGCTATGCAATGTTTAATATTTAAATAAATAATATTAAAATTGATCATTTGAGTGACCTTGGTGGTACTGAAAACTATGAAAAGGGTAATTTATCCAAATAATTTAATATTCCAATCGCTAAATATTTGTCTATACTTACTTATTCATAAGTCGTTTTTAAGAACTGTCTTTAATTTAAATAAGCTTTAAAGTTATCGCCAACCCAGAAAATACACAATCTTTCGTAAGCTTACTAGAAGTTGGTTAACTATTGGTGTCACAAATACACGAACTCTCAACTTCATAAATAATATACGGACTGGTATTGCCTATGACCCTTATTCCATTCACTCATTCACGATACAACTAAAAGAACAAAGCATTCGAAAATGGAACGGAATGCTTAATCATATCAACTTGCTAACGTTCCAAATCTCGGCTTTACCAACTTATATTTACCACGGAATCGAATGGAAGCCAACCCTTTTATTTGAGAAAAAGGACTTTCGGATGGTAATGCATTGTTGGTCGTGGAATAGGTAGAACAATAGGCCACTCCAGCTCTGTGAACAATGTTAATGCTAATGTGAAGGGTGGGTTTGTTAGATCAACTACGATTCATTGAGAGAGTAAAACTGTCGGAAGTCCGCACCAGATGTTTTATTGAATCCATAGCGAGTACAGTGCTAATTGATAATAATTACTATTTATTAGATATATTATGTCTAATTAGTACAACTTAGGTAGGTAGGTATCATGACAACCACTATCGATCGATAAGATTTTGCTTGTTAAAAAAACGAGTGGGATAAAATGCAAATGGTATATTTAAAGTCCCATGAAATAAAAAGTTCGAAAAATGGTCTATCAAACCCAATCGAGTTAAACATTTTTTATACACATTTAATAGCATGTCAATACTATAGGAATAACTGTTCGCGCGCGGAAAACCTATTCTACGCGGGCGTAGCCGCTGGCGACTAAGAGAAAAGAGTTTTTAAACATTTTGAATCACTTTTTGCATACCCAAGTAAAGATAAGTCTGCAGCACAGAACTGATAGCTTCAAATTATTCATCGGCTTGTTTAAATTTATTTCGTTCGCACCGTACGTCCGAAATGCGTGGTCCCATCACTCGCGCGCGCGCACATCTGCGTCCCGGGGATGAGATGAGTTTGTGACGTAATAAAAATTCACAACATATTCTGGGGTAAGACATGTTATACTTACATACAGTGTTAACAAATATAATGTATAGTAGAGTTCGTACACAGTAGAGAGAGATATCTTGTTATAATTATATATGAAAATTGCCGTTAATTACGTGAATTTATCATTGATAATGTCATTTGACAAAACTATTTTTTAATAAAAACAAGTTTCCTTGAATGTATCATTCGAATTACACATTTGTCAATAGTGTACGTACTTCTCCATTGACAGATCACGCATAGAACATACAAACATACCAATAACATTTAACAGGAATTTTAATTCATGATAGGTATCTAGGTGGTCTATAAAACAAAATTTATATGTTAGATTTGCTTCCGTAGTGTTTTCGTTCCCGTTATGTCAGTAGTACCATTGACTAGTACCATTGATGGTACAAGTGACACAACTTTGTATCCTTAGTACCATCAATGGTACTAGTGACACTAATTTGGGATCTGTAGTACCATTATGAATAATTGTTATATTCGCTAGTACCATTAATAGTACATGTGGAACTATGGTTCGATGTACAAAAGGATGCATGTCAATTTTACCAATATTCAACTCCATGTAAAAACTAGAAAGTTTCGAACCCCTTTTGAAGATTTAACAATGTTACATATCATACACAATTTGCAACAAACAAACATAATATAGCGAGACATTATATACCTACATCGCGGGAATCGATAAATCCTGCCTGACACTGCCGAAGTTTCATCACATGGATATAAAGTGTGCATGGAAGTGTCGCCGCCTGGCAACTAAAATTTATCGAAATATATTCGATTAGCGATGTTTTTGTGGTAGGACCCAAAATTTGTCGAAAAATATAGTCATGTTCATCTTCATAAAAATCTGCTTTCAAACAGATAAATAATTGTCAAAATTGATTTATTTGTTCCGTATGTAATAACTGGAACAAGTTCCTAAATTTTAACTATCCATTACTAGTGTAAAACGGTTTTTCACGCAAGTTTTTTGTGTCGAAATTGTGCCAAAATTTTAGTCGAAAACACTACTTAAAGCTATTATGAAAAACCTTTCTCAAAACTAGCATTTTTAATTAATAAGTGGTTTGAGTGGTTTATTAATAATCGATCAACTTTCCTCTCTTGAATTCAGTGTCGCATGTTTTTTCGTTACTGTTTACTTTTAATACAAGATAAAGATAGACCCAAAGGAAGCAAATTAGGCAACAACACCGTAGCACAGAACCATGCAGAATAGATAACAACAGGGCTTAAATACACAGGAAGGAGATCTAGGAAAATGATGATGAAATCCCAGTTGTTAAGCCACTTCCATTCCCTATATAGCCTTGTAAAAACTCTTTGAAAGGGGTTGTATGTAATTAAAATTCAGTTGGGCTGTGGCGCTGTTCGCGGCATATAAATCAGACACAAGAACAAGCAGACTGGTAGTAGACACCCTTCCCCTCTTCATTTAGGCGATAATGCTAATGTCTAATGGAGGTTTAAAACTCTTAATTTTACCCTTATACTCTATATCCATGAAATCAAACACTTTTTAGGGGTTGTATCTAAATAAACATCTAAATAAACATCTAACCAAATCTATATAAAATTTTCTGATTTGCACATCAAAAAATATTGATTGCTCACAAATGCGCAATCGTATATTTTATGGTAGTTGTATACTAATGCGTAGTCTACAAATAAGTATTTATTTGATGTGCGCTTAAATAAAATACCAACTTATTAGTTTTCATAATAATAATCATCTAATTGTATTCATGTCAAATTTCATGGTATTTCTTCAATAAAATCATTTTTTTAAGTACCTCTCTTTTTCATAGATACTTAGCATTTATTCTATTTGTAATAATAGAGTCTATCAGAGAGTCCCGGTGGCGTAGCGGGCGTCAATAGCTCCGAGTTCGATCCCCGTTTGTGCCATGTACCAATGGGTTTTGCTGGAAATTTCCCGCCCTGAGTCCGATTTTTGAATCGCTCGCCTCGCTTCGATCGGTCGATTCTACTAATTTCCATCGACATCCGATAGAATCCATACAAAATTAGTAGAATCGATCGCCCGAAGAGAGGCGAGCGATTCAAAAATAGTGCTCCTGGGCTAGGGGGTGGACTATAGCCCGAACACCAGCTTTGAGAGGGTAGGCTTGTGTCCCAAGACAACAGTGGGGACATCTGTTAATTAGATTGATTTAATTAGGGTCTCTCTATCTATAGTATATTTGATTATGTATCTATAGTAAGGTTACGAGTACTTATTTAAAATAAATTTATTTAATTTTCTAAAATATTTTATAAAAAAAGCATAAACGCCAAATGGCCAAAACAATCCTCAGTTTTGAATTAATATCGTCAACCTCTTTTATTATGGTTGTTTGATTTTTCATCTTCATTGGAGTCGGAGTTAGGGCCAAAGTATTTTTCGTATAAATCCTGAAATTGCGAGTACTGCTTTTTTGGATCTTTTTTATCATTCCCACTATCTTTATCGTCGTACCTGTGACATAAAAAGGTTGAACGATGAATGAGATCTACTTTATATATTACCCACCCACTGATACCATAGCGTCAGTGTCGTCATGGAAAAGAAGACAAAAAAAAGACGCGGACTGTCATACCCAGAGGTCCGAGTTCGATCCCCGGCTGGGCCATGTACCAATGGCTCTTTCATTTACTGCCCGTTCTCAAACGGCGAAGGATAACATCGTGAGGAAACCTGCGTCGATGAAGAAAATATTCTTAGGGGCACCAACTTTAGTACACCAACACGCACTGGGCTAGCGTGGTGGACTATTAGCCCTAACGCCCTCGTTGAGTGGGTAGGCGTGTGCCCCAACAGTGAGGACTTGAGGACATATTACTAGGTCATTGATTTAATAATTTGATTTGACTATCTACTCTCCCCCTCTAAATACTTATAGAAATTCAATATAATTATAGAGACTTAAGATCATTTTACTAAATACCCACCTCTTATTCAAACTAACTTCCCCTAAACGGCTGCAAAAGCTTAAAAGTTTTTTATCTGCTAGATCAAAAAAAAACATTCATGATCTGAGTTCAAATCGGTGTGAGGCAGGTGGTTTTTATCCTTAGAAAACGCACACAGGACCTCTTAGCCTGCATTAGCATCTCCCCTCCCCCCCCCCTTTCTCCCCCTCCTTCCTTCATTTTATTACCTGTGACCGCAATAGCAATTATGGTCCTTGCCGCAGAACGCCGGTTTCCCCTCCCTCATGCACTTTCTAATACATTCCCTGGCCTTGTCTAAGTTTGGGCAGAAATGCGCTATGTGATGTCGTAAGGTGGGGCGGTAAGCATACAACGAATCTTCATCTATAGGCAACGTTTCCTCTGAAAAATAATAAGGTTACTAGTCAATCTAAATACCTTTACTTTGGGAAATTAATTGAAAGATATTTTTACTACCTTTGTTCTGAAAGTTGCCGCCCTAATGAAGCAAAGTATTTTGGTACAAAATAGCATCACACAATGAATTTTTGAATTTTTTTATGTCCCCACTGTTAGGGCACAAGGCCTACCATCTCAACGAGGGCGTACGGGCTATATAGTCCACCACGCAAGCCCATATCGGGTTGATGGACTTCACATATGCCTTAGAATCTAACTTCTTTGGCGTATGCAGATTTCCATACGATGTTTTCCTTCACCGAAAAGCGTGTGGTATTATAATAAACCGTACTTAACCATATAAAACCACGGCTCTTGGAATTTATGGTAAAAACTTTACCACTGGACGAGGTAGCGACATCCTCGATGCAGTAACACTGGTTCCTCAGACATAGTCCTGGTTTTTCTCCGCATTTGGCCCGACAGTATAGTTTCATTACTGGGTCGTAGCAGAGCTGGTCTTGGCTCCTCAGAGGATCCTGGCCGAAGTAGTAATCCATGTCAATATTCCCCGCTGTGGATAAAAGTAGGTGCAAGTATTATATCTCTTTATGTTAACATACAGTCGTTGATTCCCAATAGTTCAGTTGACCAGTTCAGTTGATTGGAGTAGTGAATTATTTTTCCACTGGTGCAGTTGACGGAATTACTTCTTAGTACTTTTTTAATGCGATACGCGGTCGTCACTCGAGAACCTTTCTGCCCCAATGGCCGTCAGTTCTACGAGCGATGTGCCCAGCCCACTGCCATTTCAGTTTCTCTATTCTTTGTGCTATGTCGGTGACCTTGGATCTCCACGTATCGGAAGACGCAGCGTAGGCAGGCCTCCCACAAGGTGGACCGACGATCAGGTGAAGGTCGCGGGACCCAGCTAGATGAGGTTAGCGCAAGACCGGTCGTCGTGGAGATCCCTGGGGGAGGCCTTTATCCAGCAGTGGACGTCTACAGGCAGGATGATGATGATTTTTTTAATTCACAGTATAATTTCAGGTCATGTCGTATTCTCAATATAGGCAGATAAATACTTACAATCATATAATCTAACATACAATAGCAAACAATCTAAATAAACCACGACACTTAAAGTGCGTGACCTTGTATGACCACTAAGCTAAATACAATCAAAGGTCAAGGACTGTACATTAGGGGAAAAGTTTCAATTTTTTATCCACCCTAAGCAAATCAACATCAAAAAAGCTTTGCTATACTAATGGAATCAACATTCCATTAGTATAGCAAAGCTTTCGTCCGTCTGTCTATCCCTCGGATAACTAGAAAACTATTTGAACTGACACTGTTTAGAACATACACCACGCCTGAGAATTCTGGAAAATAATTATTGAATATTTCAGAAAAAAACATAAGGAGCCCGGAAAAAACACATTGTGTACGACGACGTACACTCGTTCATTTACCGACACTCTTTATAGTCACTGCTCTACTATATAATGATTATGACATAATCCTTCTTCATGGGATTATATGAAAGAAAGAAGAAAGGTCACCCATATGGGAAAAACATTATTAACATCTATCTACTAGTTCTGGAGTATACCGAAGACCTAAAGAAGCGACTGGACGGGCGTGGAGCATCAAATCTAGAGGCGCGCTTATTAATGTAAGTAAGGCAGTGACTATACAGAGGTAATTATATGCTGGAAGTAATTAGTCAGTAAATGAACGAGTGTACGGCGTCGTACACAATGTATTTTTTCCGGGCTCAGTATGTTTTTTTTTAAATGTTCAATAATTATTGTATAGTCCGATTGGAGTAGTAAAAAAGTATTTAAGTCAACTTACATCCAACCGAAAAAGGCACCATAAGCCAGTAGCAAAATATCATAAAAATATTGCCAGCACACATTTCGCCTATATGACTTCGCCAATATCAATGACCATATCTACAATTGCGAAATGAGTTTTCAAATTGATTTCACACTCTATTAATTTCAAAGATTTGTAATTACCTGGGTAATTTCAACAGGCGACTCTAATGTGAATAAACAACGAACGTGGTTGAAACATAGACGATCATCGTTTCTGAATTTGTACACATTTACATAAGGTATTGAATTAGTTTCGTCCTTATGTTTTTAATAAACTTTCCCACGGTAAAATCTAGCCTTTGCTCATCTCCATGATAAGGACTTTAATGTATAATTTTTTCACGCATATCGGTTGAATAGTCGTGCTGTGAAAGCGTAACAAACAAACGAACTTAACTTCGCATTTATTAAGTTAGGAAGTTAAGATTAGGATCAGTAGGTCTACCATGAGTTGTCAACGTCAACATACGCTAGCGTGTACGTAACAAACTATCTATGCCTCTCTGTCTTTCGTAATTAGTCGAAAAGAGATAGCACTATTAAGTATTTACGAGAACGCTAACGTGTGTTGACGTTGACAACTCATGGTAGGCGTACTGGATCATCCAAAAAGTTCTAAATCGAGTTAACGGCCGTACAATGTAATGATAGGAGATTGAACTCAGACCTTGGTTATTAAATTGGTAAAACCAGGACATCCTACTGCTACCGATGCTATGGATCGCTGGCTGGCTGCTTTTCTCTGAACTCCGAGAAAATATTTTCAGAATTAATTAATCACGAATTTGACGGCTCAAAATCAATTATCTCCAAACAAACAATCCTTATCTAGTGGATGCTTCAAACTGACGTCAAACAATGCCAAGTTAAGTCCAATTACTGCCAAGTCCAAACGAGTCCCAAGTGGCTAAAACTTCATTTCCTTACTTATAGAAAGTGAAGTATTTCTTCTGAGCTTCTATTTGGTGCAAAATATTAAAATCTAGCGGGTAATTTATAATTATGATGGAAATCTGTCAGAAAATCTGTTATAATATAATTGACATTTAAGTACACAGGGTCATTCCGTCACTACATTTTCATTGATGGCAACGCTCTTGCAGTTTTTGTGTTGTTTAATAGCTCGCAGCGGTGAAAACGGTCTTGCAGCCTTTGATTTCCTAGCCCTCGACAGTGTCAACGCTTTTGCAGCCTTTGGATTGTTAGCCCTCGACAGTGTCAACGCTTTCGCAGCCTTTGGATTGTTAGCCCTCGACAGTGTCAACGCTTTTGCAGCCTTTGGATTGTTAGCCCTCAACAGTGGCAATGCTTTTGCAGAATCTGGATTGTTAGGGCTCATCGAATTGAACGATTTTGCAGTCTGTGGATTCTTAGCCCTCTTTAGTGGCAATAATACTCTTGCAGTTTTGCATTGTTAGCCTTAAAACCAGTGCTTGATGCCTCACAGGCTAAACATAATGTTGTGTATTTTTTACTGCTAAAACCAACTTCTTGGGTGCTATAGAGAAGTGTCGGAAATCACTTGCACCAGCCCACAAACGAGCGACGTTCTTAATGAACTCCCCCTGTAAACTGTACCAGAAGTTCCAACTAGTTCACTGGAGTTGGGTTGGGCATTAACATTCTTCGAATATTTTTAATGCAAGGCCAGGCCAAGACGAAAGTTTGGTAGACAAGAAGTTGCCGCCTAAATAAACTTTTTAATAGTTGTCACGGATTTACGTTCCCTACTTCTTTTAAAAATTAAGATATGAAACGGGAAACAAATGCAGTAGTTCTTGGTGTTAAATGTTGCTGCAACATCCTGAAACTTTTAAGCTTTAGTTTGTAACCTTTTAATAAAATACATTTCTTTGTTTTTAACACCTTTTCAACACAGGTTCAAATAAAATAAAATGTTATATTCTACCAAGTCCTTAACAGTAAGTAGGCATCGTAGATAAACAAATTGTACAAAATATTAAATATATTATAACACTTTTATGGTTGAAACGCAAATACAATTCAAATAAGTTTGATACCATCGATTCCTATTGTATTTTTTTCTGTTTTATTAATATGTGCTCTGATTATAAATCACTGCTTAGCATGATGTAGTACATATACATAGAACTAAAACACCACCTAGCACATACTTCATTTCCGTAACAAAAAAAAATTATCCTGTATTTTTTTGTGTAATAAAAAAATGATTCAATAGAGTCTTGAACATAAAAACCGTCTCTCTGGCTATCATCTCCTAAAATAGATCTGTGTCATTCAAGGACCTTTTCATTGATCCAGTGAGTCAAACGGCGGTGAATGAATTGAAGGTACTGCCAAGTTGTGGCACGCTCACCGGGATTGGTGATGAAAATGAAGATAATCGAACTAAAAATGAAGAAAACTCAGAGGATGATGACACGGAGATAAACATGAAGACACCAAAGACATAAGACGGCGCTGCACTGTGCTATGCGTGAAAATCAACCACCAAAATGCGAATGGGGCTTGTGTATAAGGTTCAACCCTAAACATCCTCACTGCTTTTCCTTTCCTGCAAGGTACCGTAAGGTAATAGTCATAGCCACATTTTATACATCCTGACTAAACGACCGACACTGAGATGAGCACACCTGTTGATAATCCCAGCGGAAATATTGCATCCCTTACGCAGACTACTTACTTTTATTAATAAGAATCTTAAGGGGTAGACTATCAATAGGTAAGGTAGACTTCCGTATACTCGTCAGTGTCCCTATTAGTCGTCACATGATGTAAAAAGCATATTTAACCTGTTGTCGACTTAGTGTTGCTATCTTAATGGTTCTAAGTATTATAAAAAATATGTTGCCATGAAGAGCTGTTGATTTAATGTCGGTACAACAGGTTAAAATATATCATGTGACACTAGCGGACGCTTCGCGACATCGTCCATGTTTAAAAGTATCGTACATGTTATTCCAGGATATAAGCAAACACTGCACCAATTTTTACCAAAATCCGTTTAGCGGTTATGGCATGTTTGAGCGAAAACATCCAAACTCACAAACATCTGAACTTTTGAATTTTCATATTAGTTGGACTAGCTTCTGACCTTGCTGAAGAACCAAGAAATGAAATCGAAACTGAAATCCCCATTCCAATTAATTTGATGGTTTTGTAGGAGAGGACTAACAACGCGAAAAGCAACTTTTATTTATAAGGAGTTATACTGTAGTGACCTTCACCACCGAAAACTATCGTTTATTTATAAAAGGCAAAGGTCATAGCCATTATAGTCTAATCAAATGTGAATAACATCCATCTTTTTTCGTCGGGGGTTAAAAAAGACAAATCAAAACCAGCTAAGCATTTTATAATGGTGAAAGTTTGGCTTTTTACCTTTAGGTAATCACGCTTATGGATTGAACGAAATATAGGTATCCTGGAATCACACCGACGACGTGTACTTTTCATCACAGAAACCTAACTGAATGTAACAAAATTATTCAAAATGGCCATATAATTTATATTATTTAGACCACTACTCCTGCACTGGGCTTTTTTCTTCAAGTTTACTAGTAAAGAGGAGACTTCGCCTTAAGCAAATACCTGGCTTATTAAAATAATAATCTTGCAAGTTGTGAGTTTTTTTTATAAAAAATGCGACAATTTGCTTCAGTTTCTTTTCTAAGAACATTACTTTTTATCACTCGATCTCTTCTACTCATAATCTCGAAATACATTGCTTTAGTGAGATGAAGGCTGACTAGGCTAGCAGCGCCAGAGGCCCACAGGTCGTGGCTTTGATTCCCACACGAAACAGAAAACTTCATACAATTCGCTCAAGTTGGTCTTGTTCTACGTTCTTTAAGGCTACCCCGTCAGGGACATAGCGTGAAGATAGTAATATGTAGTACGTATGGTTCACCCCCTCGTGGGTAGGTCACTGTCCCTGTATTGCTTTATTTCATACCACAAAACAAAAACAAAAGCGACGGATTAACTTTGCTTTAAATGGGCCTAAATCCTTCTGAGAAGAATTCTTTTCATTCTTCTCATAAGAAGGCTCAAGGTCACCCAGAGGGCAATGGAGAGAGCTATGCTCGGAGTTTCCCTGCGAGATCGAATCAGAAATGAGGAGATCCGCAGGAGAACCAAGGTCACCGACATAGCTCAAAGAATTGCGAAGCTGAAGTGGCAGTGGGCTGGGCACATCCCTCGTAGAACTGACGGCCGTTGGGGCAGAAAGGTTCTCGAGTGGCGACCACGTATCGGAAGACGCAGTGTAGGCAGGCCTCCCACAAGGTGGACCTGGTGAAGGTCGCGGGACCCAGCTAGATGAGGTTAGCGCAGGACCGGTCGTCGTGGAGATCCTTGGGGGAGGCCTTTGTCCAGCAGTGGACGTCTACAGGCTGATATGATTATGATGATGATGAAATCCTTCTAAGAAATTACGGTGAGAAGTGAAGTAGTTTACGAAATGTCTTTAAAAAAATTTACGCAAACTTACCATGCCTTCCCGGCAGACCGCAACTTGGATTATAGGCTAGCTGAGCTTAACCTTAATAATAATCTAAATAAAGTTCGTGTAAACATTAAAACTTTTGTTGCCACGACAAGAACACAAAGAGCTTGAAAATTTGTTTTTGTTCTAATTGCTTTTCCAAAGTTGTCGGTTTTCTTTGGGAGATTTGTTTTACTGTCCGAATCGACAACAGCTAGTACACCTCTGTCGCTTCGCTCAGTCTCATATCATCATTATTCACGCACACTCGATTAGATTTATACAGGGCGACTTGGGAGACATATTTTTCCTAACTCAGTAAGGATTATTAGTTCCTTACCATAAATAGATAAGTACCTGGGGTAAGTACTTAAAAATAACATTAAAGCTTATTTTGATGATGCTTTGTTATTTTGAAAACCTGGTCACCGTATAGAAGTGACTAACTACTTAGTTTCGTGAACGTGAATACCTTTCGACACTGATTGATTGAATGAGATTCAAATCGTAATTGTAGGGTGACCATAATATAAATTACTCGTAAAATTTCCAATGGTTTTCCATAACAAAAAAATTATAAACAAGAAAAGGTTTCACTACCTACTATGTTATGGAAATAATAATCATTTTTAGTATAGCTGGGAAAATGGCCTGCAATAACTGACCGGTCTCCAAACGTTCTCACTTTAGAACTGAAAAACTAACCTAGGCTCTTCGGGGCAGATACCAGCGTTATTCCTAACCAGTATCCGAAATAAAACAACAGCGTATAAGTTTTTAAACTTTTTTTTTTAAATCTATTTCTGTAGACAACAAATAAATTAGAGTCACTTATAAATTAATATTATAACTAACATAATTACTAAAATTTCTTATGTGCGTGCAGGTCCAGTGTACGGTTCTTTATTCGCAAGATACTCCTTTATTCCCGGCAAGGACCTGACTTTCTTGATAAGGGCTTTCACTGAAGGGAAGTCTTTCTCCATCTCAAGACCAAGGAATAGATCAAAAGCTTCAACTATACCCACGAGAATGAAGTCAGCCCATGTCAACTGAAACACAAAAAGAGTTTTTAAATTAATTGGTATGAAAAATCTTATTACTAGGAATGGGTTAGTATCAGAATGACTGGATCGCAATTTGACTACGTTGCTCTTAGTCCAAATCTCAAAATGTATAAATCTCAAAATACCTAAGTCGCAAAATGACTACATCGCAGAAAGTTCGAACAGTTGTTTAGGTGGTCAGTTTCATCCAAAACTAAAATAAATAATAATAAAAATGCGTATAACTAGTGAATAGGATGATAATGTTTGATAAGTACGAGTGGTTGGGCACTTCCAGTGGGCAATTAGTTCGCCAAAAAAATGACAATAAGACTTGTTTCAATTTCAGATCGGTAAGTACTAGGACTTATTCCACCGGTCTATGGTATTTGTGGCCTTGATAGTTTTAACTCACTCTTTTATAGTTCAGTCAGAATGGTAAAACTAATGCGATAACTTGTGTTTTCATGGGGCCAAATAACACAAACTAGATTAGATTAGGTATCTTTCAGTAATAATATCTAACACTTGTGAAAAATGCCAACATTTTAGGAATGGGGTCATCGTTGTCGTACATTGAGAAATGGAAGTGTTTTTTTATTAAATTCTGGCAAAATGTTAAATTTTACCTTTCCACCGAAGTATCCATTATTCGCCTTAAGATCCTTTTCAAATCTTGAGAAGAAGAACTCTACGGCCTCTTCCATTTTTTTCTTATTTTCTTCTTTCTTATCATCATCTCCTCCCATTAAACCCATGACCTCTGCAATAATGTACAAGTACACATTTTCAAACTGTGATTTTATACAAATACTTACCAATAAATTATATCAAAAACTCTCTGCTACCTACTCTGAAACAGTAGGTTAGATGTAATACAGATAGGTACAGTAGATATATAGGTAGCTAATAGTAATGCAGTTTTACTTGCAGAAAGGCTTGGCTTTTCGTCCTAGTAAACTACAAAACTTTTTTTGCTGTGATGAAATGCGTTATGCATATCCGGCCTTCTGGGTCGGGCGTCTGCAGCATCACGAGGCCACCCCGTGCTGCCGCCCTCCTCGGGGATGCTTGGATGGGTACACAGAGCCCCCACTCTATGCACTCGCGTCCCCGAAGTTCCCTTTTAGTTGCCTTTTACGACAGGAGATACCGTATCTGTATTTGTTGCCCCGGACACAGGGAGAACGACCGAGAGCCTAAACCTAACCTAAAACCTACATGGGTTGAACATCTACATACATAATTTATAATCAAATTAAGCAACTTACGTTTAACAAAGTCGAATATATTGAACACCGCCGCGTCCAGGACCGCCTGTTCCCAAGGATCAGATGGCACCAGATTATTTTGACTGGCGACATATCGGGCGATGGCCAAGGACTGATTCAGTTTGCGGTCGCCCTCCTCATAGAATGGCATCTTACCGTACGGAAGCACTGTAAAGTTAAAACTGATTAGGGGATTTTTTCTAACAAATCTTCTGGCCAAGAAGGGTTTTTGCTCCTAATTATAATTTATATATTTTTTACAGTTATCATATTTATTTTGAAAAAAACTTTACGTTAAGTATTCAAAAAATGTTTAGGGAATTGTTAAACATCATCTTTTTGAGTACCTACTTACTCATTTATTTCTCTGAAATATTTATTTGAACTGTTCAAAATTTTTTTATTTTTAATCATAACCCAATAAAAAAAGAGAAATGTTAATAAAAATAATATTGTTTATTGGTCAACATTACAATGAAGTAAACAAGTTAAACAAAAACATTGACTTGTTTCAAATATTTAAGAAACTGAAATAATATGAATGAGTAGCATAGAAAAAAAACAGATGACAGATAACGGTTTATTAATGTAATGTAAACAATACTCACTGTCCTTGACGCTTTCAATAGGCCAAGTTGACCGCTCATATCTGATGTCCTCAAACTTTACTCCACTATAGTAAAGGATATACCTGATGGGCTCAGCGAAGCCGTTTGTATTGAAATAATGCAGTTTCTTTGCCATTTTGATTCACAAAAACTTCTATTATCTGCAAAAAAAATAATTATTTTATGTTTATTTTAATGTCATGGGAAATAAATGAAAAATATTTTCGGTTTTAAAAACATCTACACTTTAACACCTAATAATTATAGTAAGTACATACTACTACTTCCATAAAACACTATACTATGACGTGAAGATAGTGACGCAATCCCATGTTCCAAATATAGCTTTTATAACGATTTACAGTGAGACTAGTAATTAAGCCAGAAAGTACAAAAAGAAACTACGCGATTATAAGCATCAACTTATAATAAATATTTTCTATACAAAAATACTCTATCACTAATAGTTATCGATATATTTTGCCGCGATAAAAAAATATGTACTAACCTTCGCACAATTCGGTGGTCTGAGTCGGAATGAGTCAAACACGATATGGTACCGGTATTATATTATAGTACACCCTACTCGCTCACGGCTTAGTTCCGAAATGATAAAGCATACTTATTTGATTTTCGAGTGTTTGTGATGACTGGCATTTTTCTGCCGGTTAACGATGACTCGCATGTTTTTAATTTATATTTGTCTTGGCGTTACGTGGCCCCCGGGGTGGTGATGATCCAATGATAAAAGTGTAATACAGGCAATCCTACTTTTCTTTTCATTATGACGACGCGATATTGAGGCAAAAACATCAATCGATAAAATTACTTGATAGATTAAATTGCATGCTTTCGCATTATGCATACAATCGCTGCCTTCATTACATACTGTTTAGCCTCAGAAAGAGGATGGTTAAGGACCTAAACGTATGAAGAGCGTCACCAAAGTAAATTCTACAGAACACAGAACTGGTAAATTGCTTTGTGGTAAATTCTACTCAACAGCTCTTAGATTAGGTATTTTAAATTTTACTTGTTTTATAGACAACGACGATTGAAACGGATATGATAGAAATCACTAAAACGTAAGTCAATTTAATCCTAAAATTAAGTTTTTAACACTGTACTTACAACTTTTATTTTACTTTTGAAAGAATATTCTATAGAAGTGAAGGAAGTTTTGTATTCGTGGAAAAGAAGTCACGATTGTGATGATTAGGGTCGAAAAAGTAAAAGTAAAAAATCTTCGACAATAAGAGGTAGTTTTAGCTTTCAGTAAATAGGTAAGTAATTACCTATTACTCATATATCGGTAAGTAATTTTATTTTTCATTTCGTACGCACAAAAATAAAAATTCTCAGAATTTAGGATAGAAGTTTATTAATAAAGTAAAACCGAAAACAATATTTTTCATCAATATTATTTTACATAATTAGGCATTGTGTACTTAGGTCTCGCCGCAATGTACTCTTTCACTCCTGGCAAGGACCTGATCTTGTTCGCAAGTGCTACTACTGTAGGATAGTCTTTCGAAAACTCCACATCAATATACAGTTCGGTACATTCCATTATGCCAATGACCACAAAATCGGCCCACGACAACTGAAAAATAAAAATGATTCTAATTTCCATGCAGATAGAAATGCAATTGCAACAACTCGAAAGTTAGTTGTAAGCGTTGTAACACGTGTTCATGGACGACAGATTCATTCATTCATTCAGTTGTTAGATTATTATTTAGATCAATCAATCAATCAGTGTATTAGTCATTATATTAGGTTATATTAAGTCAGTGAAACTAACTAAAATTTGAAAGCTTTTACAACTATTATCTTTTTGAGCTGTTCGATAAAATTGTTGATAAACCATATCTGCTACGAACGTACTAATCTCATTGCTTTATGTTGTGTCACTGACTAAAATTATACAATGCCCCCCACTGCCAAGTATTAGCCATTATATATCATGTAATTATTTTCTTTATCTTCTTTTATAAATAATTCACAACGTATTGCCCATTCATAAATCGTTAGGTTATATTGAGTGGTTGATACTTACTTGGGACGCCATCAATTCGTAATAATGGTCCTGAGTAACCATCATCTACTTAATCTGTGTCTAGGTGTTAAAATGAACTGTGATTCCTTCCATATAGTGCAAGGAATAATTTTCGATCACACGAGGTTGTTTCGAAGTGATTATTAATAAACATTTTGTTAATAATTTAGTACCTTTCCACCGAAGAAACCATTGTTAGCCTTTAGATCTTTTTCAAATCTTGAGAACCAAAATGGTACAGTTTCTTGCAAAATTGTCTTCTTGTTCGCTTCTTTCTTTACTTTATCATTTTCCACGAGCAAAGTAATGAATTCTGAAATTTAGAGTACATTATATTTATTCTTCTTCTGTGACAATTTACATATTATAATACCTCTCAGTTTCTGTATGTCTCTGAATATCTTAATTCTGTGTGTTTGAGTCTGAGTAATTGTTTGTGTTTTTTTAACCGGACACCACTGATATTATATGTAGGTACCTTTTACTGGGGGTTGTTCCCAATGAATCATATGATCCGTTCGTGGTTGCATCTGATCACACAAGGGTATTATTTATTACATCATCTACTAGATCTTAATTGCTCTGAGTCCTACTAGATCTTACTTTTAACAATCTTGACTCGAATAGAACTAAATCATGAAACCAAGAGTGTGAAGCCGCATTAGGCCTATTAAGAGCCCTTATTACTTAATAAGGGCTTTCGGTGGACTTCCACAGCTGGGCCAAGTTTTAGCATGACACCTGGTGCGTTGTTTACATCATCAACAGCCTATTAATATGTCCCCACTGCTGGGATACGCACGGGCACGGGTTCGCCACGCTAGCCCTGTGCGGGTTGGTGTTGTTCGGCGTTGTGGCGTTGTTTACTTAAACGGTATCAATAATGTCAATAGAATCATTGTGCCTACAACCATATAGTTCATGGGTCTCCCCTGAAACCATTTCCGTAAACATATATATTCAATATCGTACTAAAACATACTTACGATAGAAAAAGTCAAAGGCATTTAACGCTGCAGCGTCCAATACCGCCTGTTCCCAGGGATCAGATGGAACAAGATTGTGTTGACTCCCGAGGTAACGGGCTATAGCTACAGACTGGTTCAGTTTACGATCACCGTCTTCATACAGAGGCAATTTGCCATAAGGGAGAGCTGAAGATAAATAAAATCAATATTATGCAAGCACAAACGGAAAAGTCGCACAGTGTTAACGAATATCGCAGAATATATTTCGCAAGTAGTACCAGTACCATTATGGTGGTACGGATAATGAAGTAAGTAAGTACAAGGATACCCAAAAGAGTTTTAAAAATCTGCCCTAAATGTAATTAATTAGACATTCTGGGATTTTGATATTGGGGGATTGATTCGTATGTATGTATAGTTGAACATTTTGCGACTTGGACATTTTGGGACTGATCCCATTTTGCATACCTATTGGATAAAGCTACATTCTTCATCTTCTGACATAAGAACAATTAGTTACATAGATTAGTGATGAGTGGTATACACTCACAATGTATGTAGATAAGTAAATAAATACTTACAGTCCTTAATGCTCTGAATCGGCCATGTGTCGTAGTTATATCTGACGTCGTCGAACTTGTGTCCACCGTAGTGGAGTAAATATCTGATGAACTCGCCAAAGCCATTAAATTCGAAATATTGTAGTTTCTTTGCCATTTTTAAACGGTGATATTTCTACCTGTAAAAAGTTTTGTTCAATTTAAACCACTTATTGTAATCCCTAATATGCTATGGGTGTGACGAAATAGTACATTATGATACAAGTGGGCTAAGTTGGTCATTACAGTCCTTGGCTTCAATACGTATACATCCAGCCACGAGTGTAACGAATGACCAACTTAGCTCAAGTCACTTGTATCATAACATAATGTAATATTGTCATCGATCGTTTCATCTCACCACAAAAAGTTTTCTTAATGTATTATGTAATTATGTAATGTGTGATCGATGAATAAATTATCATTTATTTTTATTATTATTTTTTTCATACCTAAATTGTAATTGTGCATTTCTTTTAATTTGTGCCATATAGATTATAAGTATATTATTGAAATTATACGAAGATTAGGTAATATTAATTCAAATTATTTAACACAAACCTGTTCACAGCACGTCGTCTGGGTTGATCGGCGACAAACAAGATAATGATACGCGCGCTCGAATACCAATTGCTAACTCAAACTGGCGGCCAAGGCCATGGCATGTTATTTTGTTATCTATTTTTAGGTAACTGCGGACTGATAAAAGTGGTCCAGTTTCACATAGAAGACTAACTGTTAGTGTTGTTTTGACTTTGACCATTTCCACCATGAGTGAATCCTACTAAATTATGAAGACGAAAGTTTGTAAGGATGTTTGGATGTTTGTTACACTTTCACGCAAAAACTACGGACAGATTTGATGAAAAGTTACAGTAATAAAAAATTTGAATAACACACACATAGGCTATAGATACCTTGGGAAAAGCTGTTGCCGCGGGAAAAATTTTTTTACGCGGGCGAAGTCCCGGGAAACTGCTAGTCGCATATAAATGTTTATGTTTATGTTTATTTTGTATGTATGTATGTATGAATCACCGATTTTTCTGGGAGATATGTATGTGTTTAATTGTCTTTAATTCTTTGCCATCACCACATGCAAATTTTCAAATAAATCTTAGCCATAGTTTTTGACAAAATCGACTTTTATTTTTTTTGTTTCGAAAATAAGTAGGTAGTACCTACCCTTTATTTCCAAGTGGATCTTTCTTATTTATGTTTATCTTGATGAAGATATACCTATCTCATCTAACCATAACTAACAATAAGTAAAGGTATTTGGATGAATTCTTTAAAAATCCTCGATTTTAAGTCGTAAGTAATTTTATTTTTCATAATGTAGCATAGAAATAAAAATTCTCTGAATACTTAATAAGAATAAATTTTATTCATAAAATAAAACCGAAAACAATATTTCTAATCCATATTATTTTACATAAGCAGGGATGGTGTACTTAGGTCTCCCCGCAATGTACTCTTTCACTCCTGGCAAGGACCTGATCTTGGTCGCAAGTGCTACTACTGTAGGATAGTCCTTCGAAAACTCTACATCAATATACAGTTCAGCATTTTCAATTATGCCCACGAAAACGAAATCAGCCCACGACAACTGAAAAACGAAATAAAAATGATTATATAATTATTTACAGGTCTGACACACGAAATAGTTTTATTTACCTTGCCCGACGTTTCGACCAGGTTACACTGGCCGTGGTCACGAGCTGACTGGAGAATACACCCGCGGATACCGTGAGTGTTGTGTGCCGGGACTTTCCAATAATACAAGATCAGCAGAGGGTAGTTTCAGAAACTACTCACAGCGATTAACAATGACAGCTCGCCTCTCCAGTCAGCTCGTGACCACGGCCAGTGTAACCTGGTCGAAACGTCGGGCAAGGTAAATAAAACTATTTCGTGTGTAAGACCCGTAAATAATTATATAATTATGAATACAAAGCGCGAAAGTCTAAAATGAACTAAAATAAAATATTATTTATTTTTAGCTGAGTTCTATTAACATGTCCCCACTGCTGGGGCTCAGGCCTACCCTCTCACGAGGGCGTTCGGGCACTACGCTAACCCAGTGCGGGTTGGTGGAGAGAAGAATTTCTTCTTCGGCGTATGCAGGTTTCCTCACGATGTTTTCCTTCACCGAGTTCCATTTCCACAGGGGACAGTCAACTTCCTATGTACAAACCTTACTAAAGGACCTGAGTAATCATTGTTAATCTGTCTAGGTTAAATGAAATTATGATGCCCTTCCATATAGTGCAAGGAATTTTCGAACGCATCAGTTGTTTCGAAGTGACTATTATTGAACATTTTGTTATTACTAAACTGTATGTTTTATTGATTCTGTACCTATTTAATTTTGTGTGAGAAAAGAATAAAATTTGAATTTGAAAAAAAATACCTTTCCACCGAAGAATCCATTATTAGCCTTTAGTTCTTTTTCAAATCTTGAGAACCAGAATGGTACAGTTTCTTGCAATATTTTCTTCTTGCTCGCTTCTTCCTTTTCTAAGAGCAAAGTGATGAATTCTGAAATATAGAGTAGACTAAATATTTATTTGCGCAAACTTCTGTGAAAATTTACACATTATCAATCTCTGAATTTTTTTTGTTTCTATAATATACCTGAATTCTGTGTGTCAGATATTAGAATTTTTTTAAATCGGACTGATCGTAATTTTATTATGTAGGTACCTTTTTCAGTGTTATTTAGGTACCTCATAGTACATCATCCACTAAATCTTAATTTAAAAATTTTGACTTGAACAGATCGCCGTTGAACAGCGCTGAAACATGAGTGTTAAGCCGCGTGCTGGATGAAGTTTTTACATAATATGTTGTGGCATGTAGGTAATTTGTTATTTATATAAACGGGTATGAATAATATCATAAACACTCTATATTATAGCATCATTGTGCCACTACAATTGGTCTATCACCCTCAAGAAGTTTCGAACCTCTTTTGTCGCGCGCGCGCTCCCTGTAGAGATCGCATCTTGCAAATTTAGTATGGGAAACGATGAAAAATTCTGTGTCAAAATCAGGGGGGGTGCGGACAAATGAAGCGGATTAGCGGGAGGAAGTTGCTAATACAAATTTATATGGAGTTTGCAAATGAGAATGTGTGAGTGAGTATCAATTTCGATAAACATTTGGCACGATTTTGGCACCCCCTAAAATGCTTTTGTTACTCATCCATATGGGAGTAGCTTTTTTTTTAAATTCATGATCACCCTCCCCTGGTAACACTTCCGGCTATCTTTATCAGCCATATAAAACATCACAGATTTAATAATAGCGAGCTTTTTCCGGTGTTCTGTGTAAAACATCATACTAAAAACATACTTACGTTTAAAAAAGTCAAAGAAATTTAGCACTGCAGCGTCCAATACCGCCTGTTCCCAGGGATCAGATGGAATAAGCTTATTTTGACTCCCGAGGTAACGGGATATAGCTATGCACTGGTTTAGTTTACGGCCGCCTTCTTCATACAGAGGCAATTGGCCATAAGGAAGACCTGAAAAAAAATCAACAATCAGCAAACACTAACATAAAAGTCGCACAATATTAACGACTTTCGCTGGATTACTGTATTGTAAAAATTGTAAAATGTTAAAAAATAAACTTGTAAAAAAAGGTTATATTTTGGAAATATAGGTACATAATATTATAAAAAACATTGCCTCATTTAAAAATATCTCTATCTTTATCGACCCTTGAATTGAAGCTTTGAGAATCTGCCCTAAAAAGTCCACCCCACTAATTATTTTTCTAACATTGTACATTTTGTGAGTCATCATGTAAATTAGAAAATTTACCAATTTAATTTTTTTTCCTTCTAATATAAAATAAATAATTGCCAAAACCAAATTGATGACATTTTTCATATTGGATAAATATACATTATTTGTCTTATGATGGAACAATAATGCAATTGCAGTACACTAGGTACACAATGTACTAATTGTGACACAACAGTTCGCATTTATACCAAAAACTAATAACAAATCGAGCATTTAGTTAAGTAAATAAACACTTACTGTCCTTTACGCTCTGAATCGGCCATTCATCCAAGTCATATCTGACGTCCTCGAACTTGTGTCCACCGTAGTGGAGTATATATCTGATGAACTCAGCGAAGCCATTTAATTCGAAATATTGTAGTCTCTTTGCCATTTTTAAACGGTTATAATTTCTACCTGTAGAATTTTGTTCAATTTAAAACACATTCAGAACTTATAAAATTCTACTTATCTAATCAAAGTGTTGTATTGACACAAAATTGATTAGGCAAAGAAATTAACTAAATATTTTATTCAAATTACACAATATTACACAAACCTGTTCACAGCTGCACTGACGTCTGGCTTGAACCGAGACAAACAAGATAATAAATACCTATACCATGCGCCTGCCCCACCCGAATACCAATTGCAAGACCAAACTGGCGGCCAAGGCCATGGGCATGTTTTTAATCTATTTTTAGGTAACTGGGGACTGATAAAAGTGTGGTCAAATTTCTCAGGGAACTGCACGTAGTTTCAAAATTTATAATTATTAAAAAAAAATTACGAACTTTTGATAACAATTTGTGAAAAGGATACTTCTCTTGAACACTTTCAACAAGTCTGTCGTCTATAAAATTTGAAATTTTTTTTCAGTTGTCGTGGACTGATTTTGTTTTTGTCGGCATATTTGAATAACGTGACAATTATCTATTAATGATGTGGAGTTTTCATAGGTGTATCCTACAGTGGTGGTACTTTTGGAGGTTCTTCCCAGGAGTAAAATAATATATTGCGAAGAGACAGACCTAATTATGTCGCCTTTTTACTGTATCACAAAAATGTGAGTTAATTTTATTAAGAAATGAGGTTATTAACACTGGTAATACGAAAATACTTATAAATCATCTGAAGCGTAATTCTCTATTTTCATTGATAGGGTGGTTAGAATCGAGTGTCGTTACTCATTACAATCTCCAGCAAACCTTAACCGCAGAGAAGAGCACTTCGGGCTGTGCTTCGAGCCCGCATAGGTGGCAGTAATCATTCAATCAAGTGTCTCCCTATTGGTGAATGAACTAGGAAATGATTGAATTTTCTTTAGCTATTTTCATCTTTTGTACCAAATGCGCCATCTAGATAACTATGTTGAAGGTCGATTTCTTTTCTCATTTCTCCGAACTTTATTTGTGGTCAGTTTTCTTTTTTAACAAAAAGTACATGCATACTTATTACTTAAATGGTTACGTATGAACAGTATTATACTGTACAATGTGATTGTTGTCTCGATTGGAAATGTGTCACACATAATCTTGAAAGATAAGATTGTTATTTACGTGGCTCCCTTAGCTAGCTTAATAACTCCATATAAGGTGATACTTGTGGCGATACCGTGATTGGTGATACCTAATTTTATCTTAGGGATCCGTCAAAAGGAATACCCGTATAACGGAGCTTTTTATCCATGTATTTATCCACTGGAAGGCTCAACAAATACTCGACCGATTTAGCTAAAATTATGAAAATTTCAGGGAAAACATGAAAGTTACACAAAAAGCAAACGCAAATTTTACAGACTTTAATCTTCAACCGCTTATGATGATTTGTTTTCTTCCTGCATTTAACGATGGTATTGCGTTGTAAAGTATTGTTCATTCGGTTTGCAGTAATTTTATTTTTCATTGCGTAAATAAGCATAGAAATAAAAATTCTCAGTACATAAACAAGATCAAATTTAATTAATTAAGGTAAACCTAAAACAATATTTCTCCTCAATCTTAGTTTACAAACGGTGGGGCGATGTACTTAGGTCTTCCCGCAATATACTCTTTCACTCCTGGCAAGGATCTGATCTTGTTCGAGAGTGCCACCACAGTAGGATAATCCTTCGAAAATTCTGAACCAATATACAGTTCAGCACATTCAATCATGCCGACGAAAACGAAATCAGCCCACGACAACTGAAAATAAACACGATTTTTCATTTCGATTGTAGGCAGTTTTTAAAGGGATAAGATTATTATTAGATTATTCATAGGCATGTACGAGGGATTACGCTCTAAGAGCTAAGTAATGGAAAATGTAGTAATTCAAGTCTTTAGATTGTTGCACTATAGAACTCGAAAGTTACATTCATTTACCAGATTAATTCATACACTCAATGTCGATTCGATTATCAAAATATTGTAGAAATATGATAACTCTATCAGTTTAGTCTTGCTGTTATGTTATAATTGTTTTTCAGCTGTTGTGTAGGTAAAAATGGTTGATAAACCGTATTTGATAAGAACGTTAGTTGATTTTTTCATGTATCACTGACTAAAATACGAGGCCTTTATTTATGCTTTTAATTTCTTTATATTCTCCTTAATACCTATTAAAATATCTAACGCCTTGTATGTACCTGACCGTGGTTTTCATAAATCTTTGGGTTACTTGTGGGTTACATTGAGTGGTTTGGACCCTTGCTTGGGACTGCATCCTACGTGGGTTACATTTCCACAGGGGACACTCAACTTCGTACAATTCGTTGTGATTTTCCTTCCAATAGTAGCAGGGAATTTTGAAAATTCACGAGTTGTTTCCACGTAACTAATAATAAACATTATTGTCTGGAAGAAATCGCTTTTAGCGAAAAGACCGCCTAGATGTACCTTCTTAGTCTACTGTATTTTTTTATATATATTATTATTATGTGCAATAAAGAGTATTGAATTGAATTGAACATTGTGTAATTAACTGAATTAGTACCTTTCCTCCCAAGAATCCTTTATTAGCCTTTAGTTCTTTTTCAAATCTTGAGAACCAGAATGGTACAGTTTCCGCCAATATTTTCTTCTTGTTCTCTTTTTTCTTTTCTTTATCTGTTTCCAAGAGCAAGTTAATGAATTCTGAAATATAAAGTAAATGTTTATTTTTGAATCCTTTTCTGCGACAAATCACATTATTATTATACCGATACCGCTCTCTTGTTTATGTATCTCTCTGAATATAATGTGTCTTATTTCTGTATTGCCCTTTGTTTGTAGCTTTTTAAAACTTGCGACACGGACTTTTATTACCTATTCCCATTGCTTTGTCATTCACATCATCCGCTTAAAAAAATGTTGACTCAAATAGGGCTGAATCGTGAAACAGTGCCGCGTTTGGTCTATTATTATAAGCCATTTTTGGTTGTTAATCTCATAAAAGTCCACCCAGTGAGGGTTGGTTGGGTTCACATGCGCCTAAGAATGCTTATGCAGATTTTCTCACGATGTTTTCCTTCACAATTTGAGAGCAGACAATAAATGTACTGAAGTTTCGAGAAGTATAAGACCTCTCGACATGACAGGCCGCGTCTTCCCCACTACGCCACCGACGCTCTTCAAACATCATAGTAAAAACATACTTACGTTGGAAGAAGTCATAGACATTGAACACCGCAGCGTCCAATACCGCCTGTTCCCAGGGATCAGATGGAAGAAGATTATTTTGACTTCCGAGGTAACGGGATATGGCTATAGACTGGTTCAGTTTACGGTCGCCTTCTTCATACAGAGGGAGTTTACCGTAAGGGAGACCTAAAAATATATTCAATAAACAAATACACTAGGTAAAAGGATCACATTAAAAATTTTATATTGATTAAATAATTGAAGATTGAAGTTACGTAATGAAATATACTGCCTCATTTGAAGATACCTTAATTATTTATTATTGCCCGAATTGAAGTTTTAAAAATCTGCCGTCAATGTTCACGGCACAAATTATTTTTCCAACATCTACTTCTAAATGATAGATAATGTAATTTAGAAATTTTACGAATTTAACATTTTCTCACAGGAAAAAATTGCAAAACCAAATTATCCACATTTTGCATACCTATTGGATATAAAGTCTTCTAACAACAAAGATACAGTTTAGTGATGAGTAAGTAGGTACACAATGTACTAATTGTGGCACAACAGTTTGCTTATACCAAACAATGAATTAACAGACTAGAATTACTAGTTAGGTATTTAGATAAGTAAACAAAGACTTACTGTCCTTAACGTCCTGAACGGGCCATTCTGCCAAGTTATATCTGACGTCCTCGAACTTCTGTCCACCGTAGTGGAGAATGTATCGGATAGGCTCAGCAATGCCATTTAGTTGGAAATATTGCAGTTTCTTTGCCATTTTCAAACGATTTTATTTATACCTGTATACCTGTAAATATTCAATTTACATCACTTTAAGAATTTGTTTGAACAATTTTTATATCACTTCCGTGAACACATCCTGATTCCCTTTATTTACTTACAGATATGAAAATATAATATAAGAAAATTATATGCACAATAGATAATAATATTGTAATTGCTATCCTTATAAACACTCATTAACATTCTGTTGTTACACGTTTCATTTAAATAGGTACTTAACGTCAATTTACGACTAGTGATAAAGGATCATTATTTCAATAACTCAAGTACCTTTCATTACAAGTCTGTAAATTACAAACACACTCTACAGGTAGCCCACACTACCATTAAATAAATAAAAAATATTAACATTATTATTTATTATTAATTAAATATTATTATAATAATTAGTTAATTAGCAATAAGTACCAAAAGTTGATACTACTAACCCATTAAGTCCATAAGTAAACTACTAAATGTACTTACCTTATGTTGTAACAAGGACGTAAATATTCAATTCAAATTTGTTCACAGCACTGACGTCTGGGTTGAACCGACACAAACAAGATAATGACTAGGTACAACCAGCGCGTGTTCTGCTCCCTAAGCTCAAACTAGCGGCCAAGGCCATACGTTATTTGGTAATCTATTTTTAGATAACTGGCATAGTGACTGATAAAGAAATGACTCAGCGTTTTGATATATGAACGATAATTGGTGGTTAGCGTTTAGTAATAAAAGTCAAGTGCGAGTGGAAGCATACCAAATAACTTAAGTCAGCAATGCAAATGTATTTTTATTGGGAACAATTTAGTCGCAAAATAGTATTTTCATTGGCGTTGTTGAGATCAATCAATAAAAACAAATTAAAAATAAAATTCTCCGAAAATAAGATCTAACAAACGTTATGTAGACCTTTACAAACGCAAGCCAAACCCCTGCTCTACACGTTTGCGTTTGTAAAGGTTGCAGCATAACGTTTTTGCTTATGGTTTGGATTTGGTAATATCGTTCAGAATTAGCGAGATTGGCCCCCAGTTCTTCCATCTCTTCGCAATGTATTCTTTCTCTTCTGGGAAGCCCCTGATCTCATAATTATTTTTTAAATCCCATTGATATACATTAATATAACTAATAAATAAATAGCACAGAAATAAAAGACAAAGCTTTTGAACTAAGTAACTTTAAATTTTATTTAACATTATTCTTTCATCTTATCTATAAGAAGGAGGGGTGACGTACTTAGGTCTCTTCGCAATATATTCTTTCACTCCTGGCAAGGACCTTATCATGTCCAACAGTGCCAACACTGTAGGATAGTCCTTAGAAAACTCCGAATCGATATACAGTTGGCAACATTCAATTAGGCCGACAAAAACGAAATCGGCCCATGACAACTGAAAACAAAAAGTGAAATTACACTTTTCAGTCCTTTAGTTGGTACCTAGTCCGCTTGATGAATGGTGAAACGAAATGCTGCGTGAGAATGTGTGGTAGATCCAAATACATATTCGGTTATATCACGTCTGCCCCGGTGACGTGTCCCCCGGTAAAGTGGCAGATGGGAAAAGTGTCATCTGCCCATGTGTGAGTGCTACCGCAAAAGGGATGTCCGTTTTTATCTAACGTGTCTTTCAAAGTTAATGTTATTAAATAAAATTATGGTTACCTTTCCACCGAAAAATCCGTTATTAACTTTTAGTTCCCTTTCAAAGCTTGATAACCAGAACGGTATAACTTCTCCAAATATTTTCTTCTTGTTTACTTCTTTCTTGTTTTTGTCTGGTTCGATCAGTAAGCCCATGAACGCTAAAAAACAAGTTATTTTACAATCTTTACAAACTCCATCGTGAAAAGTGTATTATGCTCAGCACGCACCTTTTAAAAAGTCGTAGAAATTCAACACTGCAGCGTCCAACACCGCCTGTTCCCAGGGATCAGATGGCAGTAGATCATTTTGACTCGCAATGTACCGAGCTATAGCAATGGACTGGTTCAGATTACGGTCTCCTTCCACATACAGAGGCAATTGACCATAAGGAAGAGCTGAAAAGAAATTAAATCAATAAATACATAGAAAATTTGTGGACAAAAAACGTGGACACTGACGGGTGGGTCTGATTCACAAGTTTATTAGGTTTCTCAGCGATCTATGGAGAAGGCTTTGCTTGGGGACTCTTTATAGAATCTATAAGGTCCACCGACATAGCCGAAAGGATTAACAAGCTGAAATCTCAGTGGACAGGTCACATCTGACAGCCGTTGGACCAACCAGACGGGTGCGTAGGACGTCCCTCCGCCAAGTGGACCAACGGCACAGATAAGAATAATAGTACCTACTAAATAACGTTCTAAGAAGGTGGCCGGAAGCGGTTGGATGCGGAGAGAGGAACACCGGGCATGATGGCGTTCATTGGGGAAGGTCTATGCCCAATAGTGGACGTCGAAGAGCAGATATGATTGCAAAATTTTGCAAAGTTGATAATATTAAGTAGAATATGGTAGTAATATTACTACAATAATAATCAAAGGGAATTTAAATAATCATTTTAAAAGAAATTTTCATTTTCTAACCTATTTAACCCTCTGACATTTTAGCAAAGGTTAGGTATTACGATTATTATTATTACGAGTATTATTATTAGAGACTTACAGTCCTTTACAGTCTCTACTGGCCATTCTTCAAAGTTGTATCTGATGTCATCAAACTTCTGCCCGCTGTAGTGGAACATGTATCTGATATGCTCAGCAATGCCATTTACTTGTAAGTAATGCAGTTTCTTTGCCATTCTTAAACACTTATTTATACCTGTCCAAAAAATAAATTCAACAGTCACAAGGTTTGAACCATAATCTTAACTAGTTTATGGGTTAGATCCATTTATTTATTTTATTATCTTGTATAGAATCTATAATATATAACAACGAATTTCAAAATACGAGTAATTTATTGTTTTTAACTCTTTAACAGTTGATATTTTATTGATAACACTATAATTTTTCCCCTAACTTCAGTTAGGTTACTAAGTAGTAGGTGTAATCGGTGTTATCGAATTCACACTTATCAGATAAGGTAACTCTATATCTACGTATACCTAGACCTAAAATGTTGAATCAACTTCTAGAAGTACCTAGCTGTACTAAGTTTGCAGTCGGTGCCATGTATGATACCGAATTGATCAAATTTCTTATTATTTTAACTTTATTTAACTTCATCGTTGTTAGACATGATGCCGCTGCTCACTTAATTCATAGTGGGACTGTACTTACCTTAGTAATATTAAGTATGAAACGTCACCTATTTCTTGTGATAACTGATTACATAACATTGATAAATTTTCAAACAAAATAGACATTACCAATTTAGGTATATTAATTAAAATCACACAAACCTTTTCACAGAACAGAGTGCAGTCTGGCTTGGTCCGAGACAATTATGATAATGCGACTGTTATGCGCCAGCGGTCAATATTGTATAATATTTATCTATTAAATAATTAATCTATAGATATTATTATATTTATAAATAGGTAGATAAATCAAATTAGAGCGGCCAAGGCCATTGCATGATATTTTCAACTTCGCTTAATGGCGGATAAAGAAATGATTTGGGGTTCTGATTGTTGGTGGTTCGCTTATTAGTACGGCGAATTAAGGTAAAAAATGACCCGAAAGGTTTTTTTCCGGAAACCAGCTTTTAGTATGTTGTTAAGTAGGTATGTTATCCTGAGTAAAAAACAGCCGGGAGACAATCTCTAAAGTGATTGGTTCTCCGGTAATGACGTCGTCAAGATGGCCGCCGCCGCGTTTTAAATATGCGTTTTAAACCGAAAGTATGTAAATAGGGATGTTCTTTATTCTATGTCGTGTTACTATAATCGTAGCGTATACCTCTAAGTAAATTCTCTCTAAGAAACTTCCGTTGGAAAATGTAAACCACCAACAATCATTACCACACCTACTAAATCAGAACCATTCAGAACCCCAAATCATTTTTAAGAAACAAGTCAACTGCAATGATTGAATGAATAAAATTATTGGTAATATTATTCATTTTCAAATGTCATGATCTTTGCAAATGAATAAAATTATATTTTAGCCCTTACCTGTTCTTAAGCAGTTAGCTTGTTTCTAGGTACTAACTAATAGTAAGAACCACTGACAGCAATTTTTGACAAATCCGTACCTTCCTTTTCTAATTACCGCTCAAATTGTAGTGCTAATAAATAAATTATCGGCGACATTTTATAATTTTTGAATCAAGTAACACTAGATTTTTAATTTGATAAACTCCTGTAAATTTCCATCCCTCACGCCCATGAAGATATTTATTTATTTGCTCGGCACAAATCCACTGGCACCTTGACCGGTTTTATTTATTTATTTTAATTACAGAGCTAAATAGTGCAAATAAAGTCAAGTGCAAAAAATTGGGGTTACAAGGATCAATAATATAACTTAATACAATCTTATATTCTCAAAATAAACCAGAGTAAACTAGTAATTTTTGGAGGCCGTAACAAAATAACCATAATTTATTATTATTTTTTATTTTTTATTTAAAAAGGAATATAGGAAATTAAAAATTACGACATGGCGTACGGTGGTCTCTTCTCAATGTATTCTTTTATGCCTGGCAAAGACCTGATCTTCTTTAATAGAGCAGTTACTGTGGGGAAGATATTATTTTTCTCGATGTCAACACCCAGGAACAGGTCGATACTTTCAACTGTAGCGACGAGCATGAAGTCAGCCCATGACAACTAAAAAATAAAGTGGGGAGTTAATAAGTAATATATTATAATATCTTTACATAGTACAAAACAAAGTCGCTTCCCGTGTCTTATCTGTACGCTTAGATGCAGCGGTTGACAGCTTTTTACCCGACTGCGGCGAAGCCCAAAAGGACGGTTATAATCTCCGATGGCCATAATAAGAAAAGCGATTTCCACTAGAATACAATATGCAATCCTGCTATGTGTTCCTAATACATATTCATGGTCAAATGGTCTTCTTATGAATCCAGAATGTTCCTTCACCTACTCATCTCTGTGCCACAGTCTGTTTTATGTTTATTTTCATAATTCGTTGCAAGTGTAACATAAATATTGTCTGTTTCAAAGTTTTTCTGAATATTATCACAATGGCTTACAAGTAGTACCTTTTTGCCGAGGAATCCATTATTCGCCTTCAGTTCTTTTTCGAATCTTGAAAAGAAGTACTCTATTACTTCTGCCATCTTTTTCTTTTTTTCGTCCTTATTAGCTGGGTCTTCATTTTCACTTATATCTAAAATCTCTGAAACAGGCGGCCGTAGATTAGACCTGGTTCTTTTGAGAATTTGTTTTCCGGAAATATCTCAGAACCTATAAATTTCCTAATAATTGTGCTATCTTAGAACTGATAGTAGAACTAGACGGACTAACCCTATTATTTTCCGTGTGTTTTTAAATGTTTGCCAGAAAATTAATTAATATACATGCATCGATATCCGTTTCGACGGAATGAATTGCATTTCTACACGAAAATGTCTACATGAAACTTACGTTTTGAAAAGTCTAACATATTGAGCACTGCGGCATCCAACACCGCCTGTTCCCAAGGATCAGACGGCAACAGATTGTTTCGGCTTCCAACGTATCGAGCTATTGCTACAGATTGATTTAATTTGCGATTGCCTTCTTCATATAGAGGCATGGCACCGTAAGGAAGCACTGGAAAATAACAAGTCAATAATGTCCAAAAACAACATTTCTCTGGTTTTGTATAATAATAAAGTCTCTATTTCAGGACACAAATTAAATCCCGTAAAATACAATATACACAACAACAAAAACATTAAACATTTAAGGTCAAAATACAGTCACGAGATCTACAATTGAATCGCTTATTTCGAAACGAACAAATAAATGTTTGCAAAAAATGTCACTGGTTGTTTTCGAAAAAGCGATTGAATTATGTTTCTTCTATAGTAAGCTGGGTCTGAAATTAGGGAGTAAGGAAACTACTATAATATAATAAAAGAAACACTTACTATCCTTAACACTTTGAATCGGCCATTCGTTGGATCCATATCTGATGTCTTCAAACTGTTGTGTACCGTAGTGGAGCATATACCTGATGGGCTCAGCACGGCCGTTGATGTCGAAATAATGCAATTTCTTTGCCATTTTACAAAATTAATTTATATTCCTGTAGAAACACATGAAAGTCTAAACCTCATTTTCTAAAACATTTGGTTTTTAAAAGATTACTTCTACTAAATGACGTGATTGGATACTGCGATCATGAATACTATGATCGCAGTTTGGATATCAAGAATATAGGCAATATTTTGAAACATAATTTTTTAAACTATTACTAAATTACATTTTTAATTTGCCTGAGTGACTAATTTCTTTTTGTTTTGTTGATGTTTTTCTCTAAAATTTAATTTAATGGTTAGTTTCTAAAAACAGAGCTAATGGCTGAAATATGTGACCAGTAACTGGTGAAAAGTGCATTATAAATTAAATTATTAGATATAAAAAACTTTATGTTCGATGCAACTGACACAATTTAGCGACTAAACTTGAACATTTACAGTAAACAAAGTATTATATTTTTTAGCCCTGCTAAATTTACCAGTGTGTTCAGTACTCCCAAAGTTCCCGAATAAATAGTGAAATGTGAACTATTTAACAACAAAATTATATGAACAAAAAACACAGTACAGTGCAATACGATGTGCTGAATTCGTTTGAAAGCAAAATAATAACCCACGGTTATTTTGTATACGTCCTTGCGAACATTGATTTTGTTGATAAAGTACTACTTAACGATTTTGTAGATAGACAATATTAATATATGGCCGTTTGTGATGATTTGCATTTTTTATGCGCTTAACGATGACTTGCATAACATGGTAGCATATTTAGAAAAAAAAATTAAATCTAAAAGAAGTAGTCCCACCTATTTTCACAGCATACCTATACATCATTGTTGTATTCCAGTTTGAAGACAGTCCAACTTAGGGACAAAATATTAGGTATTGAGAAATGCGATTTTTATACAACTTTTACGCAGCGTATTTTGAGCTCCGGTGAGGAGGAGCCTTTAAAATTAAAATTCAAAGTAGATTTATTTCAGTAACATAATTATAAAAAAAGTTTTACAGGTTATAAAACCTTCCTTTGATTAAATTATATAAAAACAAAAGACAAAAATTCAAACCGTCGTTATAAAACATGTTTGTGATAATCATGATTCATAAAAACCTGACTAACTATTTGTCGCCGACACTATCATGCTGAAACTGCATATTTACTGTTACCATACTACTCATCCAAAAAATCCATATACTAATATGATAAGACTATAACTACGCGATAATTCGTATGTTATATAAACAGTTCTTTTAGTCAGATGCTGTCATAATACTTAAGTCTATTGGTAATTGCCAATTTAAAGTATTTGCTGTATTCGTTAATATTTAAGTTGCCATTTTATGCCAAGAAAGTTACAGCTAGCACGTGATCAACTTCTTTGTGATCTTTCTTTTTTGTGAACTTTTTTCGTCTTTTCTGTGTGATCGACAGTCTCTGCGTAGTGTTGAAATTGGTAAATTATTATTTATCTCTCTCTCTCCTTCAGGCGTCATGAACGTTGTAATGGATTAAAAATGTTTTCGAAACGTCTGTTTTTTTAATAAGATTAAAACAGGAATCATTCTTCCTCCTGGCTGTGATGTGATCTTGGATTGGTAATAATCATTTTGATTTTATTATCTTCACTTAGGGGATCAGGAATACTATAGGATCTTTTGTGCCAAACCCCTGTCCACCAACGGTTCCCCAATCCGTTAATTTAGTAGACTTCACATACTCCTTACAATATATATTGTAATCTTTGGCATATGCAGGTTTTCTCACGATTTCCTTCACCGAAAATCCTGTATTATCACAGATAATAAACTAAAATCTTTGGTACGGGCCAAGGTTCGAACCCACGACTCTATGAACGGAGGCGAGTGCAACCGACTCGGCTACAACGGCTCAAAATTAAACAAAAAATATTTAAAACTAGCTTTTTCCCGCGGCATCGCCCGCGTAGAAAAGTTTTTCCCGTGTACATTGTGAAACAGCGCCCTCTTTGTAGGTGTTTTGTTACTTAGGGGGTACTACCGGACGCCCCGCGACTTTGTCCGAGTTAAAAAGTAGCCTATATGTTATTCCAGGATATAAGCTATCACTGTACCAAGTTTCGTCAAAATCTGTTCGGTAGTTATTACGTGAAAGAGTAACAAACATCCTCACATCCTTACAAACTTTCGCCTTTACCTATAATATTAGTAGGATAAATTTTACTAGAGACTTGATTTCAGATTCATCTCCTGCCACAGAATATATAATAGTACTCTCCTGCTTATGCTTGCTGTAGGCGGTGCTAGTTGATTAGTCGATAAATTAAAAAACATGAAATCATCTTAAACGTATTCATCTTTAATTACTTATTGCGAAAGAAAACTTAAAAATATGTTAAATATTCTCAAGTTATCATCTTGCATGGTGGGGGACGACGTATGGTGTTCTCTTCGCGATGTATTCCTTTACTCCTGGCAAGTTCCTGACTTTGTCTACGAGCGCTCCAATTGTAGGGTAGTTCTTAGTAAACTGATCACCAAGGAAGAGTTCGCCGCACTCGATAATACCGACTAGAACGAAGTCTGCCCATGACAACTGGAAAGTAAAAAAAGTAATGTTTTATTTCACACAATAAATTAGTTCGCCTTTTGTACAAATTAGTGCAATAAAGTTTTAAATAAATAAATAAATTGATGATCGCAGATAAACAAGTATCTAATCCATCTCATGCCTACCATCCTACGCGTACCTAGTAGGTAAAGTAAGTAAGTAGGTAAGTAAATTTTACAAACTGATAATAGTGATAATCAACCAATTGTCTTCGTTTTGTACTTACATGCGCTTACATGTCATTTTTAAGTATTCTATAATGTTATTAAGTTAGTATTGTGAAATCTTAAAGTATCATTTCAATAGAAAGATACGTTGTCTGTAAAAAATCTCTTAAAGCTATATGACCGCCTAGATAGTACCAAATTCCTCTGTGATTGTACAGACTATTAATTCCTCTGTGATTGTACTAAAGAATAATTAAAATTGTATCGTTTTTTTTAAAATGTGAAGACATAGTGTATTCTACTAAAGTGTTTTATTTTTATTATCACATAATTTTATTCATACCTACATGTTTATCTTTTAGTGTAAGTAAGGACTTATTATTTTGATTGACTGATTGATTGATTTATTGCGATAAAGCGCTCTCATGCGATTTCAAACATTAAGATAAAACGATACCAACATGTGATACAAAGGCCATTTTACCATTTTCAGGGGAGATAAGAAATAGCAGGAGAGAGAAATAGATGAGAAGGAGGCGTTTGTCCAGCAGAAGTCGTCTACAGGCTGATATGATGATGATGAAAAATAGCAGCTGGAAGGAATATGTATGTCTTCTTCGTTATCTATCCATGGTTCTCTTACTATTTTGCTATGTTTTGCTCTAATTACGCGACTATTTCCTTTCCCAATAATGATTTACATGTTAAAAAGTAGCCTTGTTAAAATCGTAACTGCATGACTGCCTTTTCTGACAGTCGTAATTGTAGCTTCCACACAAAAAAAGATCCTTGAAGACAAAGATATGATAATACCTACCTATTGTCAAAATGACTTCACTCAACGATTAGAATCTGATATTCACAAGTGTTTTGTTCATATCACTTTGAATTGCTGTTGCTTAACCAATTATCACCACTTCTTTACTACCTAGGTTTATGAACAAATGTATAATATTTACCTTTCCACCAAAGAATCCATTTTTCGCCTTAAGTTCCTTCTCGAATCTTGAGAAAAAGTACGGAATAGTTTCTTCTAATACTTTCTTCTTTGCTAATTGTTTCTTCTCTGGATCTGTTTCCCTGAATACCGCCTGCTGTACCTCTGAAATACATAATAATATTAATTTTAATGAACTATTAATACCTCTGAAATACATATTAATATAAATTAACTATCAAGCTTAGTGAATAAGTTGTAAGTATGATGATATGGGTATGTGGATAATAATTGATATAAATCTGTTATTTGGACTACAAGTCCACCAGATTTTTTAATGTTTGCTTAATTCTTCTTGCTTTCTTTTATTTTTCTTCTTTCGTTTTCTAAAATAATTTCAAAACCCGGGTTTTGATTTCAAAAATAATAACTGGAGGTAGTAGGTAATTGGTTATTTATAAACCATCCATAACAAATATGCTTTGATACATCTCCATCTCCGTACCGTGGACCATAGTTATCGGCATTGTCCTTTAAAAGTATTATAATACTTACGTTTCCAAAAATCGAATATATTGAACACTGCAGCATCTAACACAGCCTGTTCCCAAGGGTCAGAGGGCACCAGATTACTTTGACTTCCAACATATCTGGCTATGGCGAGGGACTGGTTCAGTTTGCGGTCACCTTCTTCATAGTAAGGTAATTGGCCGTAAGGAAGTACTGTAAAATTCAAAACGAAATTTGAATTAGTAACAAAGTTAAGTGCTTACTGCAAAATTCTTTCTAATGTCAATCACAAGGAATGGTCTAAAAGTGTTTAAATGTAAAAATTTAACGTCATCGTTTAAAGAGAGATGTAGAAAAGCAATAAACAAACGTAAATACAGATTTTTGGGCTTAAAAATATTATACTAACTATTGTATGATTTTTGTACAAAACAAAAATCACTTACTTCTACCAAAATTTTATAAACTGTGTATTGCGTTACGTCAAAGTTTCATATTTTATTTTTAAGTTAAAAATCCATAAAAATAAATCAATACAAACATCAAATTTCTTTTGCAGCAGAAACTAATGAACCAAATTATGTCGTAGAGATTATTCACAAAAGCTTTACTATGCAAACACAAATGGAAAACACACAGAATCGGAGATTGTTGAGTTAACGAATAATATAATACGACAGCATACGATAATTAAATAAAAATGCTCACCATCCTTGACACTCTGAACAGGCCATTCGTCGTGGCTATATCTGATGTCCTCAAACTTCTGTCCACCGTAGTGCAGGATGTACCTGATCGGCTCGCAGAGGCCGTTTATATTGAAATAGTGCAGTTTCCTTGCCATTTTTCACAAACTAATTTTACTTATCCTGCAAAAAGTAAATAAGAACATCTAATGTTACACTCCTAAGCAAATTAGTACAATATTACGAACTCAAAAAAATTTCCAATTGAGATGAGCTTTAAAAATATATAAAGATTTGATATTCTCATGCTATGTTTTTCACTTAGTGAAAAGTGGAATTTAATGAAGAAGTAGAAAAGTAGAATTTAGTAAAGATTACTTGCACTATCGTCCTAGAATATAAGTACCTACATAAATAATTAAAGTGTAAAAATAAATCGCACTGACCTATGAAGTACGCGGTGGTTCAATCCAGAATGAGGCGTGCGAGATATAGAAGCGATGCTTTATAGACACGCTGTTATCATTTAGATGGCGTGGATGCAGATAAAATATACAAAACATCGATTATTTTATACAGTTTGTTGATGATTTGCCTTTTGCTGGACCCCCCTGTCATCGACTTTGGCATAAAGTGTGTAAAACAATGATTATGGTCACAGATATTGCTTATATTGTACGTGTTATGGTGACTAGCGTTTTTAGGTTGCGCAAGATTATGCCGCGTGATTACGTCATTGGTACGAGTATATACACACGCATAGCTACTCGAACCATAACCTTGGATGGAGCCACGATTACATTAGTCGACACAACAGCAGGACGATTTTGGATAATGTTATTGAATTCAAAGTTGAACTAACTGGACCAAACACCTACCAATATTCTTCCAGTTTTCATTTTCACGTTCGTGCTTCATTAGAGCGATAGAAGTAGGTATAGGTAGGCTAAAACAGACTTTATTTTAAAGGTGTCTTTGACAGAATTTGATTGATATCTTAATAAAATTTTAATGCGTAAGTATTCTGAGAAAATAACGCCTTAAGTTAGAAATCACTCCGATATACCTATACCTAATATATTTTCTAATAGCTTACTCTCTGTTCAATGCATAATAATGTCATTTCATATTATGTACTGATATATTTATTTATTTACTGAATAGGTACTTGATTATATTTATTGACCGAGCGAGCGAAGCGAGCGAAGCGTCTATGTTTCGAGATTGGCCAAAAATGCGTCTGTCCTTCTGTCTTTCTGTCTGTAATTCTCTACAGGTCGCATTTTTCAACCGATTTTGACGAAAATTTGGCATAGGTATAAATTAATCGCGCCGACAAAATGAATAGAATAAAATCTTGAAAAACATTTTTTTTAGTGTACGTACCATACTCGCAAAGTGGGAGTGAACTTTATTTTTCTTGTGAATCCCATAGTGTGGGATATCGTTGGATAGGTCTTTCAAAAATACTGCTGGTGTGTGAAACCATTTTTTTGATTTAGGGATCCGTTGGCGAAATATTAAGTTATAAGGCGGTAATTTTTGTTAGAGTCACGTGTCCCCCCCCCCCCCTTGCCAGCTAAACGGTTGCTTCTGGAAATGTGAAAAAATTCACGGCAGTAGCATATTTAACGTAGTTAAAAGGAAAACTATAACAGCTAAGTAGGTTCTATTAGTTTTTGAGTAATAGTCGATTAACTTAAGAAAGTCGAAAAATTAAATTATGTTCATAGAACTGCATACGTAAAATGGGTATCGTTGGTTAGGTCTTTCAAAAATATCGCGGGTGTGTGGAAAACATTTTTCGATTTAGATATCCGTTTGAGAAATATTAAGCTTTATAGTGCTAATTTTTATCACTTTCTACATATTCTCCAACTGCAAAGTTGACTTCTGTTCGTTTCTTTTAGGTTTGGTTTATAAGGGCTGGCGAGGTCTACTGTTCTCACGGAACCACTAGTTTATTGAATATTTCATCATGGCAGACATTTTTATAGACCAAAACGGAAATGATTAGGGACTAAAAATTACAGTGTTGCTAACTAGCACACATGCTTTTATATTCCTCACTGACCTGTAATATACTACCACTGGCCTAGCATCCCCATAATTACAGAATAAATAATAGTACTTGTCTAAGGACTTACATAATAGCTAATGTGTTGATTTGAAGCTAGTTAAATATGCACGAAAATAATTAGTTAATTGCAACGGTGTTGCTATAATTTTGTACAGTAAATAAGAGACACTATTAAAAGATTAACGTAACTTTAATTTAATTTAAATGAAAACAAACAACAATGAATCAAAAGACGTATGGCTTCCTGGTAGCAATGTATTCCTTGACGCCGGGTAATGTTCTGATCTTCTGGTACAAGGCGTTGATGGTGGGGTATTTCTTTTCGATCTCCACGTTAAGAAACAGGTTTGTGGCTTCAACTATTCCAATAAGGACGAAGTCAGCCCAGGTCAGCTGGAAACAAATAGATTTCGGTTAAATACTTAAGTAACATAGTCAAACTAACCTAAAATTGAGGTGATGGTCTAGAATTGCACAAAACTGCAATGTGTCCACCGAACCTGCACTCGGTGCAAACAGGTAAAGTGTTTTTGTATGTTATTGAGTAGGCAGATATACTTATTGTATACCTGTTTGTACTGATTTATTACGATATTCGTTCGCACTTGACTGTTGCATACCTCATTGATGCGGTAGAAATACGGAGCACTGACATTGCTTTTTTAAGGACGTTTATAGCAGTCAATGCCTAGCGATGTTGATTCGATTCGACCAGCATTAGCCTTTGCCATATTATATTCCCCAATACCTTACTTAGTTAAGTCTGCTAATTAGAAAAGTAAAATACCTTTCCAGCGAAGAATCCCTTGTTTGCCTTCAGCTCTTTCTCGAATCTAGAGAAGAAGAAGTCAACGGATTCTTCCAAGAGCACCTTCTTGATATTCTGCTTCTTAACTGGGTCTTGTTCCCTGACGAACTCTAATAACTCTGTGAAAATATAGTAAATTGATTAACATCAAGACCCTTCGTAACCATAGGTCCACTTTTCCCATCAGTGGTAGAGCTGACAGATTCTTCTCGCAAAAGAGATCGGAAGAAGAAATGCTGTCATTGTTTTGGGAAATCTTATGTTTTTCAACAGAAGAATCTAGTTGAAATGTTCATCTGAGCCTGTTTTAAAAATAATAATTATGGAGCACCCTTGGGGCAAATGCAACCACAGAGTTTATTTTTGAGTATGACTGCATGAGAAAATCATTGTTTGCCACACCTCATTAAATCTACCAAATAATAATTATGTATGAAATATGAATATCTGCATTTAGTTGCATTTTGCCCCTAGTTGCAAAGACCCCGGTGCACTATTAAGGACTAATTAGTATAATTCCTTTTGTTTATTGTCACTTACTTGCCCAGAAGTCATAGATGTTTAACACTGCAGCATCCAAAACCGCCTGTTCCCAGAGGTCTGTTGGCAGCAGGTCAGTTTGGCTGACTAAGTAGCGGGCAATGGCGATCGACTGGTTGATACTGTGGCCATTCTCCTCGTATAGGGGAAGTTGTCCGTATGGCAGGGCTAGAAAGAAGAACAAGAAACTGTAGTGACGAAGTTGATGAGGTAAGGAGACATTCCTTAAACTGAATATTTACGAACAAGCGTTACTTGATACTTGGGTTAAGATACTCTCATAGTCTCAAATCTATATTAAGGTAGGACAAACAGCAATGTTTGTATTGCTAAGATCCAGATTAAAAGGCTAGGGAACTGGTCAAAGTAGCATTCAATTGTAATCATTTGGGAGGCAATACAGTTATTTTTATTTATTTATTGCACGCGACACTGGCAGGTGTTGACAAAGGAAGCGGAGTAGCGGGAGGAGGTTGCTAATACAAATTTATATGGAGTTTGAAAATGAAAATGTGTGAGTGACTTACAATATTGTAATTCATTTGACACGATTTTGACACCCATAGGATGCTTTTATTACTCATCCTTATGGGAGTGGCAAAATTTTTTGATTGATGCCTAAAAAGAATGAATCATAGGTAATAAGGTACTCACAATCCTTGACAGACTTAATCGGCCAAGTCTTGCGTTCGTATCTCACATCCTCGAACTTTTGTCCGGTGTAGTGCAGTATGTACCGAATGTACTCTCCGATTCCGTTGATATTCAAATAGTGGAGTTTCTTGGCCGCCATTTTGAACACAAATCAGACCACTGGATAACAATACCAAATGATGGAATTCATGTCAGTTTTATACCAATACTATTGTGTAAGGCTAGTGTCAGACTGGAGGTAGAATACTTTATACTTACGTAATACTATATCAACTGTAATCTTTATTTACGATTAGGTTTGCAATTGTTATCAAGATAGGCACACCAAACTTTATTGCTAGGTCTACTAAAATCCACCAATCTTATCTTGTTTGCAAGTGGGACAATAGTTGTATCAAAGTTTTATAATATCATCGCGTCTCTGCACTTATCTATCCAATACTTCGAGCACTGAAGCGTGGACAAGCATAGAGGGATAGCAATGGTCCACAAATAAAGACATGTAAGGATTAGCAAACTGAAGTGGCAATGGGCAGGTCACATCTGTCGCAGAACCGACGGCCGTTGGGGCAGACGGGTTCTGGAGTGGAGACCGCGGACCGGTACGCGCAGCGTGGGACGACCAGGTGGACCGACGACCTAAAGATAGTGGCAGGAAGCGGCTGGATGCGGAGACTAGAGGACCGGGGTGGTGGCGTTCGTTGGAGAAGGCCTATGTTCAGCAGTGGATGCTAAAAGGCTGAAATGATAATGATGATGATGTAACTATTGAGCACTGTCATATCTACGAATTCAGGCGGGTTCAGAGGCCTATTTTGTCAAAGTAGTAGATAAAGTGTTAATGAATTTTGACTGCGGTGATTCAATATAATGCTTGTAGCAGATGTAATGTGAATTCTAAATACACAGGTATTTCTTAAAGGTCCAAAAATATATTCAATATTAAGAATAAAATGGACTAGTGTGTTGTAAGCCTAATATTTATCATCAAAACGATAACCTATATCATCACCATCCAATTGAATCGGTGACATTTTACTTTCTTGGCCGAAACATGATAAATCCAATGTCATGCATGGTACACACTGATAACAGCTGGGTGTTATGTCAATACTTATCAGTGCGACCTCTCAATACCATCGTTAGTGAATTTTTTATTGTCGTGTAATTTCTTGCGATAACCTAGTTTTTTAATCATAAACATGGTATCAGAATTCTAAGCAATGATAAAAATAAAAATTACATGGCAATGAGAATTCAATTGAGAGTATGTATGAGAGTATGAATTCCTGAGAGTATGGTAAAATAAAATTTATGAGAAATCGACGTCACTATGTCATTAATTAGTAACTAGATAATTCCCGCGGCCTCGCCCGCGTTTCATAAGTTATTTTTTTCTTTTTGCTCGGACTCTAAGAGCGTAGCGTGATTAAATAGAAACCTTCCTCAAGAATTCGCCTATCAAAGTCAAAGTCAAAACTATCAAATGCAATGTACATAGTTGCAGAGATAGCGCGTTCAAACAAAAACAAACTAACAAATAAAAAGCTAAAAAACTCTTCCGCTTTATTGTATTAGTATAGATACGAGTAAGTCCAACCGATGTGGGTCCAAACTTCTACCCAGAGCAGACCATTTCCAACACGGCGTAAACAGAACCATAACATCAACCTGAAACCATAATCTTGTACTCGACACATCCCGTACCCAATAAGCTCTCCTATGAAAATAAACAACTACAAGTTGTTCCACATAAAGTTCCCGGGGAAACAGTTTCCCGGGAACTCCGGCACATTCCCGTCGCCATAATAAAGTGTTTCCTTAGGCGCAGCAAACTACGGGACCGTAAATTACTAGGGTTTTCTCTCTTGTCGCCGCAACCTTAGTGTGGGGATCCAGTTGCAGCGGACTGTTAGTTTCTTATTTGTAGGTAGAAACATAGTTATTATCAGTTTTTCAACGTCCACTACCGGACATAGCCCTTTCCCAATGAGCGCCACTACACCCGGTTCTTTAGGTCGTCGGTCCACCTTGTGGGAGGCGCGTCCCATGCTGCGTGTCCGTCAGTTTTGCGATCGATGTGACCTGCCCACTGTCATTTCAGCTTGCTAGTCTTTTATATATGTCGATACAGAACCATAATAAATAAAATACTATAGAAACATAGTAAATGCTGGTTATTCTTTAGGAGACGCTCCTCAGTACGTCTTTATATACTTTCAGGCTAATAATGGTCTAGGTAATTATTTTTAGTTTTAATTAATATTTTCAGCTTTCTGAAAGCATAAAACTATTCAAAATTTCAAGTCGATAACATTAGTAGTTACCGAGATAAGCAGCTGTGACAGACAGACAGACGGACCAAGTCGGATCAGGGTGCCTTTTTACCATTTTGGGTCTGATGCCTAAAAAGGCTTTATTATGATACAGCTGTGCAATGGAATCTACGAAGCTATTTTGGCAGACGCAAAATAGCTTTATTTAGCACTAATCATTCGTCGTGGTGATCTTTGGGGGTGGCCTTTGTCCGGCAGCGGACGTGTTTCGGCTGATATGATGATGATGAATCATTTCACATTCAGTGACAATGGCAAGTGCGTCGTCGCAACTCGGACCACGTGTTTAAGAACTCTTTCCTACCGCAACCTTTAAGTGGTGGCAGGCAGTAAAAGCCTCCTGTTTATTTGCCCGCTACTTCGCAGTTCGTAGAAACGATGCCTGGAGCTTGTAACTAATACGGTTTCTGAGTAATTGTCCGCAAAACATACTGAGTCCACACCTGTGGTTTCGTATAATGAATGAATTGCTGCTACAGTAATTATATTAAGTGACCTGTGGGTGGAAGGGGTAGGCTTGGTTTTGGGCATGCTCATGTTTTGAACTAAATGAACGGTTTTGGTTTAGCTAGTGTCAGAGAGAATCCTTTATAATAATAATCAAACGGTTTTTTATCATTCTACTGTACGTATGTAACGTACAGTAGGTATACATTTTTAACTTGTTTTAAAGTCGATTAAAAGTTTAAGTCAAACCTAATTTAAAATTCTGCAGAAAATTACTATACCTGTACCTATACTCTTAATTACATCAGCATTATCTAAAATTCAATTAATTATAACTATAGCATTCTTCTCAATTATTTTCTGTTTACTGAATATAAAATGATACCAGGTATCTACCTAAAAAGTTTCCAAGCAGACAGAATAATAAGATAAGGTAGAGCTGTGTCACTTGTTTACGTGTGAATATCACCCGAAGATAAAAAGACACCAACTTCTTTCTTGATACTGAAGCGTGACCCATCCTGAATCCTTTGCCTTCCTTTACACTACCAGACAATGCATCAGCTTTACCCGTACAGGCTCCGGCAACAAAATCACTTTCATCTGAACCGATCAAATATGCACCCTAAGCTTCGCTATCGTACACCATCTATTTCCTTTCTACCAAGATACTCGGTTTCTAGAATCATCGTTGAGAAACTTTTGCATTTATTTTGCATTGCCGCTTTAGTTAGATTTTACTAAAAGCCTTTTTCACAGTATCCTCAATGGATGGAAAAAATGTGGAATGAAAAAAGATTTTACAAGGTTTCGTGGTTTGTAGTGACATTACGCGATGCTATCGATAATATGAGCTTTCAGCCGCATACAGGGTGACAGGAATTTGTTGAAAGGTGATAATGTCCATGGCTAACCATTGTTTACTTTGTCTGGACCCGGAAAGCCGCCGTCAACGTCCCTTTGAAAAGGGTTGTTGTCCACAATGATTGTTTCCTTTTTGGTGGGGTTGTGTTTGCACACCAAATTATTTGTTGACATTAGTTTGACACGTCTTGTGTCAGCAATCAGCATTCTATACTTGCCATTATAAAAAATGCCAATGCCCTTTATCAATGATTAAAGAAACTAAAGGAGATGGCCCTATTCAACATATAGATACATTTTAATTTGTTGAGCGTGTCGATTCGCCATATTGTGATTGATGCTGTTTACAGTGAAATACAGGTTTTAATTTAGTGGGAATCGTGAGATTTACTGAACTTTAATTGCGATATGGACCAATAAGAAACATGTCAAAGTTTTCAATAAAACAGTGTAGTGCCAGGCCAATTGTCGGCCATTTTATGTTTTCCGAATGTTTAGTTAGACACGCTTTTTTGTAGATATGCCCTGTCCTCCTTACGTAGGAGTTTCTTTTAACATTGCCTTTCATCAATTCTGACACTATTTTTACTTGTAAGTTACAAGGATGCATGAATTTTAAAAAAAAGCTACTCCCATATGGATGAGTAACAAAATCATTTTAGGGGGTGCCAAAATCGTGCCAAATGTACCTATATCGAAATTGATACTCACTCACACATTCTCATTTTCAAACTCCATATAAATTTGTATGAGCCACTTCCTCCCGCTAATCCGCTTCATTTGTCCGCACCCCCCCTGATTTTGACACAGAATTTTTCATCGTTTCCCATACTAAATTTGCAAGATGCGATCTCCACAGGGAGCGCGTGCGCGACAAAAGAGGTTCGAATCTCCTTGCAAGGATGACTCTGAACAAATCAAACAAATGACTTGAGTAAATTATTGGGGAACTTGTTCTAGAACAATATTTTTGGAGCTCAAACAGTCTTTTGCTAGCTTATTAAGGCTTTTATTAGTCAGACTCTTGCTCCAAAATTATGGTTCTAAAACTTTTCCATGTGTCAGCATGGTAGTTTCCGGATCTGATCTCAGCAAGTTACCTATATGCGGATTCGTTATGATTAGTAACAAGTAACGGGACCACACGTCCGTGTTTATTATTATTACAATAGTCTCAGACATTAGTTATTTCAACATTCTAATCAAACATTGAACTTGTCAGAACATTTCCCAACATAGGCAAACCTATTTCGTTTCTGTATTTTAAATTAACTTGTTCAATCAAACCTTTACATTTCTAAAATTTTACAACAAATTTTAATTTATTTTATTTTATTGAATGAACTCCGCACTTGAGTCCACGGGTTTTCATCCTTCAATTCCATCGTTGTACAAGAGACAAAATCAATTAAGCAAAATACACTCACCGACAGAAACATCGGTCCATAGACTTATTATTTATTCTGTGTCCATTACTTACATTGAATAGTTTGAGGCCTCATTTCATCGCCAGTCAGGGGTTTTGGTAACATCTAATAGTGGTCATGCAAATGGACAAAAATCCGAGTTGCCAGTTGCCTTGCCACCATGCAGTGATAGCAGTGGCAAATTGAACTCGAGGTCTAAAGCGCCTAAAACATTTTTTCCTCAAATAAGTTATTGCATAGAGTTGTAAGTAGGTATTGACATTGGATAAACAACTTTGCAGCATTGCTTGAAGTCCGATATCCATGATCAAATGGCTTTGTCAGACCGCTTTGGCTACTTCCACACTTTTGTGTCTTTGGTCAGACTGATTAATTTAAACTGTCCGTGGTTAGATTGGTGACCTTGACCATAGTCAGATTGGTCTTATCTCGCAAACGGGCATCTCATCTCACCTCACCTATATCATTATTTTGGATGGATATTTTATGGTGTAAAGTTCAATTTTTGATCTGAGACACCTCTTTTTCTACACAATCCATTTCAAAAAGTTCTGGTGAAGAATCTTCAAAATAATTGCAAATCATTACAAAATGACTATTTTTTAGAAACTGAACTATTTTTTGTCGGGGAGTGTATAAAAACAAGTAGAAAATAAAATAACATGGAAACGAAGTAAGTAGACATTAAAATCCCCGATGCCCAGACCGCGGCGGTCCGCGATAAAGTCTGCTTTAAATTTGGCGTGTCTGCTTTGGACTCACTAACTGTTGGAATAAACTTGGGTTAAGCCCATTTAGCATCACCAGCTTAGTTAGGGGCTTAAGCCGTATACACATACCTATTCCCCTCTGTCTGGATAAAAAACAAAACGTCTATGTAGGTTTTATCTGTCTGTTAGGAAATAATTGAAACATGCATCGGCCGCTATGCTAGGCTAATTGTGTTGAATTCCATTCATATTTGTGATGATAATAAGTTTCATGTTGCTGGTTTCAGTCTGTTGTTTGGACTGGACAATACATTTGTTAATGCTTATTTTTAGTTTATGTGGCGTTATAATTATACTGCCCTGCTAAGAATAAAACTATAAGAGCACTTTTTTGACATATTATTGAGTTTTTGTTTCTACTAGGTACCCAAACACAAACGTTACAAACCAACCAACTTGTGAACGTATAAGTTCTTTGGGCGATGTCACGCACTATTTAAGCTCTTATAGGCGTCGTATCTTAAATACTCAAATAAGAGATTATTGAAAGGGCAACGGCACCTAATACTTAGCAATCGTAGTCATGTTTTTCAATGTAATATGCCATCTCATTTTTACCTTCATGTTTTCCACGACCAGACTCAGATTTCATCCCTAACAGAGTCTAATTGATAGTAATGACATAAGACCGGTTTTACACTGTAGTTCAAAATAAATAATTATTATTTTAATTCACGCTGGTTATTGACCGCCTCTTCGGCTTAATGGCTTGGTTGTTGTCGTGGGTTCAATTCCTACTGGTGACCTAAAAACTTTGTACAAGTTGGTCCGAGTGTTATTTGTGAACGTGTCTTTGTCTAATTCCTGTAGACGTCAATAAGACGTGTCATAAGTGATATGTTTAATGTTGATGGTTTGAATTGGTTGTCCTAGGGTAGTAAACTAGTAATATACTTGTGCACTTTGGACTGGTTGTGTGCAATCATCAGCGCTTCATGGGATATAGTCACCGCTTCCCATCATGTGGGTCACTTCTAGGTGTAAAGAAATCGTCATCATCTCATCAGCCAGAAGACTTCCACTGTTGGACAAAGGCCTCCACAATGACCGGTCCTGCGCTGTCCACAACCAGTTAATTCCTGCGACATTGACCAGATCGTCGTTCCATCGATTGCGAGAACTTTCTGCCATAGACACCGGGCGCGACACAACACACATTGGTCAAAAACTTTCGTCTTGAGGCGCTGCGGTATTTGGGATGAAAAGTTGTAGCGTAGCTTCCCGAACGCTGCCCAGCCGAGTTGGTTTCGACAGTTGACATCGAAGTTGGACCTACTTATCTGGACTGTTTTACAACTACTAAAAAATGTCTGTACGTAGCTTTACACCAGCCAGAGTCCATTACTCGGACTAATGGACGGAATATGGTATGTGTAATGAAAAACGTCACTGATGTTGGTAACATTATATTTACGAGGCAAAAATACGCTATCTCCCTCACTAAATTATGCTCTATGACCCCCGTGGCTGCAAAATGTTGCGCTCTGTCTGCATAAATCATATTTCTCTTTAGGGACATCCGTATCGCAGCATTTTAAAGACAAGTGTTTTTACAGGCCAAGGCAACCGAACAGAGGCGTCTATCTGATGGAACAGAACAGGTACGACAGATCGTTAGGATCTATTCAGCATCTAAGTATACCTATTTAAAACCCTTTAAAAAGAAGAAAAATCACTCGTGAGCGGGATTTCAAATTGCCGTGAAGTTTTTTTATCTCTCAAACCTAATTTCCTATTTGTGAATTGATATTATCAGATGGATTGTCGTGCTTTCATTTCATTTTTCATTTCATTTATTCCTTAACAATTGACAATTGTGTTGGAAATAACTTATACATATACAATCAGGAAATATTTTTACATAATCAAGGCTTTATATCAGATGGTTATGTAACTTCTATTCAGTTTAACGTTATCGAGTCATCGCCTAATATCGCGTAATGTATGTACCGTCATGCATGACCAAGTATAATTTTGCTACATTTGCCTTATTTAATACTGTCGTAGATAAAGTACGGTTGACAAAACAATCGCCGAAGCGTGACCTTTCCGTTCCCGCCGTCCCAAAATCATATTTAATTAAGATTTACACTCTGAATAACATAGAGTTAAGTCTGAAATTGAGCTCTAGATGTGCCTTATACGTAGATTAAGTAAGACCAAGTCCCTAGACTATCTAAAATTGTAATTAATTTAATTGCAGATTTACTGGATAATTAGACATGCGTGATTTTATACACTTAATTATGTATACAAGTCATAAAAGAAGGCACTGACTATATCATCTAATATCTAATGCGAGAAGGCAAAAAGCCCTAAAGGAAGGCCATAAAATTGTTTTAAAAATATTTCAGAGTCAGTTCAGTCCATTCTCCCGACCGACTAGAGTTAAGACGTGTCTTTAGTAGATTGATTTGATTAACTATGGATTGAATACGATATGACAGTTGAGATCAAAGCAAGAACGTAATATATTGCCAACTTCAGCAAAAAAAAAACTCAATATCTCTGTGGTGCCTGAAAACAAAGCAAATTATTCCGACCAAAATATATAGCCCGGTCCAAAACCGTGGTTTTCGCAGTGACCGAGGCAGCTGTTTCCTTCCCGAGTCCACTGGCTTTCGCCAAATTATTGGTGTAAATTACGACTATTTCAATGTTCTAACATTAAACAAGCTTTGTTTAAGCTTACCTAGTATTTCATTAAATATTATGATACGGAGTTTAATTAAATGTTCCCCTGTCCGCCGAGTATCAATAATGAAACTTCAGGGTCTTGCTTATAGGAGAAAAGTTAAAGGTTAAGTGCTTTTGGGAATTCGACTCGTCTCATAGGATCAAGGATCGTTCTAATTTTTAGAAAATTTATTAGGTTGGTTCTGTTTCGTACAAAGCTGGCTTACAAACAATACAACAAGATCAGGCAATAATAACGCAACGATAGACTAGATTGGTGGATCATATAACCGGATGTGAGCTTTTTTCGATGGCATTTCAATTGATGTTATAAAAACATGTTATATGTGACTTTGAATTTAAAAAATAAAAAATAATAATCCGAAATTTATTTTTTACTGTTGAAGTGGCAAACAGTAACAGCCCATAAGCGTGGCTCCATCCATGCTTTTATAATAAAACAGCTGCCACCTGCTTATTACAATAATATTGTATTTACACATAATGTCTATGACACATTGCTTTATATGAACGGCGGAGGCCAAACGCGTACCCTTCGAGAAGGTACCAACAAGCCAATATTTTTCCTAAAACAATGGCACACCCAAAACGCCTCCAAACGATTCCCATCCGCAGCAGATTTATAGCAAATTGCCTTCCACCCACCTTCAGGCGCTGTTTTATTTCGACTTCATGTAGGGTTGTGAATGTCATTGTCCAGATCTTATTACGAGGGATATTCCAGTTCGTTCTGAATTTAAGTTGATTAAGTTGGCAATGTGGACTTCTGCAAGCCTTCCCGCATATTATATTTTAATGACGCATCAACGGTTTTAAAACTATAACGTGACACAACTAGTAGAAATATTCATAGGTAAAAAGAGTCGTATCGTGACGTGCAGCTCACCCTGTACATTATTGGCTTCACGCTCCTGTAACGCACTATTTTATACTAATTAAATTCTTCTATTTTTAAGAGTACTGGGAAATCGCTCTTTACCAATCAACCCCCTAGGGTGAAGGAATATCAATAAAATACTTCTTTGTGGTGTCAACAGATGGACAGTATGTTATAGTGTTCGGTGGTTATAATTTCAATAAAATAAGAATCTCAATTTTTTTTTAAATGGTTCCCTATAAAATTTATTGAATTTTTTGAAATTTATTGAATTTTATATACTTAACTTATTTCTGTCCTAAAGGTTAGTTATGTTGATGCCATTTTCAAATCATAATGATATGCAATTATTTTCCAGCAAAGTATCTCAATGTTTATAGATTTGACAACCCTGGTATCGAGTGAAAGGGAAAATTCGTTTTCTTATAAATAATATCTCTATGGTTGCCATTATGGTCGTATTTTTCAAAAACTCATTCCTTTTTCAAATTACATAAGTAGGTACACATAATGATGTCAATGGTTTCGCCGTATAAGAGGACCGCGTGTCTAAAGGAAAATAATGCCGTTTTAGAACATTCTGTTACACAAACCATTAGCCTAAAATAGTAGTTTTTATAATTTTTTCAGTTTGCGACTTTGCCCATTGTAAGTTTTCAAGTAGCATTATCTTTAAAGTCATTGAGCTCTATGCATTTCAATCAAACTTTTTGTTAGACTAATACGTCAAGTCAAGCTGTAATGGGCTCTCTAAACGATCATGCGGCATGACATGCATTACGTGCTGTCACTCATGCATGACCGTCTAGCTGTAGTGATTGACGTGAATGACATGCTAACTACGTGCATGACATGCAAACTACGTGCTGGCCGTTGCTTCGCTGTATTGATTGATAGCAAGCATGATGGTCCATCATGCAGCATGACATTCACGTAAACGTTGCATGTCATGCAAGCATGATCGTTTAGGGACACTTTAAGGCTGTATGTACCATTTGACAGTTAAACTGTGTTTCCCAACTTATAACTTCTAAACTACCCATGTACATAGGTGGACTGATAATTAGAAACAGGGCAAGATTTTCATACAATCGAGGTCACTTTGAAGCCATGGTTCTCCTTGTAGGATTGATCGGGGCGTGATCTGATGACGGTCGTCGAGAGAGTAGATGGAGGACTTTTAGATGGCTATAGATATCCAACTGATCAGATCAGCCGTATGGGAGCAGCATCGTCATGATTCCTTAACTTTAAGATTTTCATTCATTTTTATGCCATTTTGCAGGGTTTCTTTACATGATGATGCTGCTACCAAACGGCTCATCTGATCAATTGGATATCTATAGCGATCTGAAAGTCCTCCATCTACTCTCTCGATGACCGTCATCAGATCATACCCCGATCAATCCTTCACGGAGAACCATGGCTTCAAAGTGACCTCGATTGTATGAAAATCTTGCTCTGTTTCTAATTATCCGTCTACCTATGTATACCTAATAGGTATGGGTCCTTTCGTTGTTTGATGGTGCATGGGCGCTCCTAATAAAAATGATTTCAGGTATCCTGTGATGAACAGTTTTAGAAGAGGGAAATCTGTAAGATACTGAATAACAATAAAAAACTTATTATATAAAACTAAAACTAAACTTAAAAATAAATTATAAATAAAAAATACCCTCGAGGCTCCCCACCGCTGGGAGCGTGCCCAGAAGGCTGGCGGCATTACCCCGCTGGATTGTGAGACTGATCCTCTGAGCGAGGTAATGCCCAGCCCTCTGGTCGTTGGCAGCCTCGACCAGACGCTTCGCCATCTCTCGAAAGAGACGGTGAGCTCCCGGTCCCCACGGTCCGAGCGTCTCGACCCCAAACGGCTCAAATATGTAGTCACTGCTTAGCACAGCATATTTGCGCCGTTTGAGGTCCTCAGCAGTACCGGCCGCAGAACCGGCCTTGACCGCGGAAGCTGGAAGATGGGACGGTGCCACGGTGTCTACGCAAGTAGCATCCCAAACTAGGGACCGTCCCACCTTCCAGGGAACGAGAGTCACGATACTGAATCCTACACTACACAAGGTCCGACACACACTTGGTCAGATTTTTTATTTTACTAAATACAAACATTCGTAAAGAGTTAACTCAAAATAACGAACCCAAAGAACATGAAGGGTTAACTTGGATAATACTAATCAGGGACACCTTATCTCGAATGAAAACGTCTCTCAAACAGATTGCTGTCGTCAGCCTTTTGAATTAATTTGCTCATAAATTAAAAGCAGGTATTTCTATTTCATTAATAAATGACTTTGATACGAACAGAAGCGTGAATCCTTTAAAGGTTATCTTTGATCTAAATTTTATATTGTAATAAATAATGTATTAGGTATTTACGTTTCAATTTCTTGTATGTCAATTGTCAATATTTCAATTTCTTGTATGTCAATACCGTCAAATGCCATTTTAATAAATTAAACATTGCTTCAAATAGAAAGTCATTTAGTCTGAAGGCAGGTTGAAGTTTCAAAGTCAAAATATTTTATTGCATATGAGTAGGTACACTGGGTACATTTAAACACGTATAATCTACCACCGCTTCCTAGGTGTTAGCTCTGAGAAGAAGAAGCAGCGCAATTCGACAACACTCTGTACCTACAATTATTGTTTATCATGATTGTGCGATTTCTGCCATGAGTTGCTTATTTTCAAGGTAGTGTCTAGTTAAATAAATAAATAATAAAAAAGCACGACACACTCATACTCCCGCATCAGGCAGGATTCCCTCCACCCTGTTTCGCAGGTGGCACGGAAACTTGCCCCAGCCGGGATTCGAACCCGAGACTCCGAGCACAACAGGCAGAGTCACTACCAACTGGGCTACGGAGGCGACAGACAGGTTGGTAAATAGTCTAGCGCGCCCACCTCACCTCACCATAATATAGGATGTAGTCTGTAGTATAACTTGCCCTGTTATGTCAAATTAGGATAGCTAAAGATATTATTAAATGCAATGCACAGGACCTTTTTATCATCAAAATTACAAATACCTACTAAGAAACCTATATTAGAAGATTGATAGGAAGGGGGTTGGTGGTAATAAAAAGAAGTTTATGATATCCTCCAGAGGATTCCCCAAGAGTTGGGCAATAAAACCGAGGCGTAGTAGGTATTACATAAATCATCGCTTCTGGTAATAAATGAAAAACGGAAATTTGGCATTTTTTAGGGCATGTAATAAAGTGAAGACGGCATTTAAACACTTTTTAAAAATAGGTAGGTACCTTCCTGCTCAGAATTCTGTGCTATAGTGTCGACACTTTACCTATTAATTTTTATTGCTCGGAAAATGCTACAGACACTGACAGGTTAGGAAGTGATACATTCATTTACTTCTTTGACCGCAGGTCGTCGACCCATCTTTTTACCGACTTCCAAAAAAGGAGAAGGTACTATGTTCGGCTGTATGTTATTTTTTTAATTTTTTTTTGGGGGGGGGGGTCAAACAAATCAAACAAATCAGTACATAGCACATATTGTAATAATATTTTAGTTAAAATAATACGTAACAGGGTTCTGTCTTTTGGATTAAAATAAAAAAGTTATTTTACGCTTTTTAGTGCCTTTTTGTGATTTTGAAGTCGGTTTTATTTTTTCTTAAAAAGTTTTTTGAATAACATACATAACATAAAATATACCTACAGAGGTTATGTGGGTAGGTATATACCTATATTCTTCTATTAGAGTTAGTAGAAGTGAAACGTATTTTGTAAGAATTTATGCAACCCGTAACAATGTTCGTGAAAACTTTTGTATTTAGTCAAATTCGTCTCAATTTATCATTCCAACACCTTCCAAGATTCGTTTGAATAAACTGTTTTATCCGAATAATAAATTAAACTCGGTGACCGTGAGAGAGCTTATTCAACCATCACCTAAAGGTACAAAAGTAATCTTGTAGACGTCTGTAAAGTTTCAAACTAAGTATACCTAAGTTGTACATTTCCATATTTTAAAATAAATAACTCGAGAACTTTTTTGAGCTCAGTCATTATTTGTATAATCAGTTGCATAATTTTTTGTATTACTAACATTATGTAAGAAATTAGAATAAACACTAGAATGAGAGATTTAATTGCGGTTCCAGACACTTTGGTCTGTTTAATGGCCACATTATACATGACAAACATTACCCTCTTTTTACTTTATATTAAAATTATGCAGTTACAACGTGGTATACCCTGCAAAGTGACCACATGTGAAGTAAAAACATTAAAACTACAATTATTTAATAAAGATTATACCCGAGATAATCTTTGGTGGTAACCCAGATAGAATAGTAATAGCTCTACTTTTTTTACGGAATAAAGTGTCTGACAGCCTACAGATGGTAAACGGCTACCTACTGTCGCCCAAATAATATAAGAATGACTTTACCCGAGGTAATCTTTGGTACTTCGTGTGGTAACAAGGTGGTAACTTACGTGGTAACCGGACCAGAGTAGTATTAGCACATACTTTTTGCGGAAAAAAATGCCTGACAGCCTACCTGGTGGTAATTGGCTACCTGTAGCCTACTAACCTGCAGCCTAAAAGCCACAGTTAGTGGCCACATTAAGGGCTTCTTTCACCACTTCCTGATATTGTTACAGATAATAATCTTAGTGATAAACTAATCTATCAGATAAATCTGTGTGATAGACTATATAAAATATATAAGATATAGGCAATCAGATACCTGTGAAACCAAAAAAACAGGCTATCTGTCAGATAACCTACAGATAGGGTATCTGGGACTTTATCAGCAAGCGGTGTAAGAGGCCCTAAATGTCTCCGACTGTACAGAGACACCGTGTGACTCGTCACTAATAAAGACGCCACCCACAGAAATTGAATGTTAATTCGATGGAGCGCGCGAGAGCTCCAGACGCGTACTGTTGCCAAAAAAAAAATTATTAGTTGTTTTAGTAATATTTTATATTAGTAAATAATAGGTAAGGTACTTTTCAGGCTGGTACAGGGTGAAAGCTCTGGTAGCCTAGCACGCACAGACCTCTGAAACACGTACTACTGATGCCGTAAATAAAATAAATAAAAAACCTGTTAAAATTAAAATTTTGTCAGAGCTACGACCAAGTTGCGTAAGTAAATATACCCTCCATCCTTTCCTTCCTAACACCCCCTCCCCTCCCTCTCTCCATCCCTTTCTCATCCAGGAATACCGGGGCATTTTTTAAATGTCAAGCTACGTTTACAATGCAAATCAAGCGCAAGTTCACGCGCGACGATGCCTTCGCGTATGATTGGCTGATACTGGCCAATGTGACAGATCGTTTGTAGCGAATAAAGCGTGCTAATATGTTGCAACTTTTTTAAAATACGTGTTGGTTGATGGTACGTTATCGGTGGTATAACTGTTTTGCCAGCGCTACCAAATCCCAAAGTAATCAGAGAAGGGCGTTATTACACGCACCGGTCAGTCTTCAACGTTGCGACTTACGACCTCTAGTTAGGATCTAATCTAACACACTGCCGACCCTTATCCCTTCCACTTACGAACTTACGATGGAGCATCCATCATTTTTTGCCTCGAAAATCCGATGCTAAGAGTAAACAAAGAAAAAGATTGTAAATATTACTACTTAAACTACTATTTCTACCAAGTGTTGCACTACAGAGCACTACAAACCCGTTTTTAAAATTTATCTTAAAATATTCTCTTTTAAGATTTTTGACGGCTAACCGCCGACTAGTAAGCGACAAAAATAAAATTTTTAATCGCATTTTTTATTTTATTAAAATTTACAATTTAATTTTTGGCGGTTAGGGCTCGATCTTGTAATCACAGATTTCAGTTGTTTCTGAATTCTGGTAGGTAAGTTAGTAGGTAGGTCTTACCTATTCAGTTAATATTAATATTTGTCCATTTCTAAAAAACCTAATTACTTAGTAAGTAAGTAGGTACGAGTAAATACGGCTTCTTTAATTAATTATATTTACAACTCTGTAGGTCGCTTATTTATAACTCTACATATAGCTAATAGACCAATTATTTTAATTTATTAAAGGATCTCTCTTATAAAAGATTTATAGTAGGTATATCAAATTAACAAGCTGTAAAAAGAAAGTATTAGTGACGATTTTAGTTAAACAAGTCGCATATTTAGACAGAACCCTATCATCCTCGCAGTAGGCGTATTTAGCCTTAGGAAAATTTATTTAATAATAAAATTAGGTCACCGGATACTTATGATGCTTCATTATTTATATTTCCTGTGGCATTTTTCCTTATTTCTTTTTAATGCAGGAAATTTCCTGTAGTGAGTTTCAAAGACATGCTACGTACTGTGTTTATTCCGAAGACGGTGGAAGCCTCTTGCGTTGTTGTTTCTTAGATCAAAAAATTACATGTTGCACCCACCAAATGCGAGAATAAATTGCACTGTAATGGATGGACATAATATTATAATTAAAAGGCAAAAAGTGTACAACTCTATCCCCGTTATAAGCAAAAAAAAACTTTTTCACGGCAACTTTTCTAGCACAATAAATTCGCCATCTAAACTCTATCATGTCTGCGTCATCAACAGCCTAATAACATGCCCTCACTGCTGGGGCTCAGGTCTACCCTCTCAACGAGGGTGTTCGGGCTATAGTCCACCACGCTAGCCCAGTGCGGGTTGCTGGACTTCACATGCGCCTAAGATTTTTTTCTTCGGCGTATGCAGGTTTCCTCGCGATGTTTTCATTCACGGTTTGAGAGCAGTCAGTAAAGCAAAAACCCATTAGTACATGGCCCAACCGGGGATTGAACATCGGACCTTTCGATATGATAGCGTCTTATCCACGACGCCACTGACGCTCTCGGTAATTTATTAAGCCGTAATTAGGTTCCGATAAAAACTCATTGGTTCGAACTCACGACCGCGACCCCATGAACGTGAGGAAAGTGCACAAGCAACTAAGCTACCACGGCTCTCTTAAAACAATAATATTATGAGGCAAAAATATAACTTGTTATCTGTGAACAGAACAAACGATTCTATCTACTTTCCCACAATATTTAGTTGAGGTCACAACTGCACATGGCAGACCGGTATGCTAACTGTTTTCCCAGTTTTTGTTCGAGGTTACCACACTTTTGTTGTGTATTATGGTGTAACTCTTCTTTTTATGCAAAAGCAGGATCATAGAGTTGTGCTAGAGTTGCTCAGCAGTAGGTACTCAAAAATACTCAAAATGGCAACATTATTTCGTAAGTAGCACCATGATATACGCTTTTGAGCCCCTAAAATACCGTCAATACTACCTTAGTGCACAAATAAAAATAAAAATAAAAATTTGTGTTAGTGTAGTGACACATTATGTAGAATTTAATTCTTCATAATGATATGTTTAGTCCTTAATTAAGGACATTGTGTTGCTTCTTATTAATTGTGCTTTTAGCATAAAGTATTCCAAATTGTTTTATGTTTCTGTGCGTGTTTTATTGTAACAATTAGCAAACCAAATAAATAAAATAAAAACAGGTACATTTGCAGATAACTATTTCAATTTAGGCTATCTTACGATGGGACTGATATGTGGAGAACACAAAAGTCCCTAAATAAAATAAATATTTAAAAAATATATTTTGGCTATCTTGTTGCTAAGAAAATGTTACTAGTTTTACTGGTTTATCTGTTTGATATTGTAGAAATTTTCTTTGGTACAATAAAGTGTTTACATACATACATACATCATACAGCACTACACACTGCGTGCATATCCTGGTACTTCTGCCGATCTTTTTATAATAACTCAATATAACTATTAGATTTTTATAGTAATTTTAGTCTTCGATAATATATTACTCAGATACCGCATCCGTAACTTGAAAGGGGATAAAATATTAACTTATAATTCCTTTGGATAACAAATACTACAAAGGCAATATAATCTGACATTTTCTTGTTCGCAACCTATGATCGAAGGGACAACTATTAAAAATTGGATGGACTCTGTATTATGATACTAGGTACTTGCTTCTTGCTTAAAACTTACTTGGCTGAACATAATCAATTTGCAAGTCAACTGTGTAAATACCTTCTTAACGTAAGCCTACGGTATTTTTCCTAACAGTTACCTCTGTGGGAAGAAGCTTGTGATATAAAACCGGTACAATATACTGACAACAAAATGTAAAAACCGTTTTACTTTAGAATAGAAGCAATTTTAATAATAAAGGCATCGTTTACTATGATTCTTCTTGTAGGTACCTACTAAATAATATAATTAAAGGTATAATTAATAAAAAAAGGTATAATAATAATATAACATTTAAAACAACTAAAATACACACTAACAATTAAAATACACATCTAAATTAACAGAGTCTTATCTTAGTGCCATAGTGAGTTGACTGTGAGAATCCTGTGGTTTATCCACCTTCAAAGTTCAATAAAAATAGTTTTCAATATAAGTTCTATACTGAAACGGGCTCCAGACCACAATTTAAAGTTAGAAGTCTGAAACTCTTTTCACAGAACTGAGAATCAAACTTTAAACAACTCTCAAGTTGTAGGTATTACAACAATAGTCCAGCCGCTAAAGAGGGATTTTTATCTCGTGACAATTAGACCAGACACAGAGAGCTTTTTGGATGCTCCATCATTTATTTCATTTTAAACTCTATTGTCAATTGATAAGTATGGATAAGAGAGCGTCAGTGGCGTAGGGGATAAGACGCGGCCTATCATATCGAAAGGTCCGGAGTTCGATCCCCAGCTATGCCATGTACCAATGGGTTTTTTCTCGAAATTTAAGTACATTTACTGACTGCTCTCAAACGGTGAAGGAAAACATCGTGAGGAAACCTGCATACGCCGAAGAAGAAATTCATAGGCGCTTGTGAAGTCCACCAACCCGCACTGGGCTAGCGTGGTGGACTGTAGCCCGAACGCCCTCGTCAAGAGGGTAGGCCTGAGCCCCAGCAGTGGGGACATTAATAGGCTGTTGATGATGATGATGAAGTATGGACGAGCACATGATACGTTACAGCAACATCAACTTGTAACGTTATTTCTGTTGAAAAAAAACAGCTGCGTTAAAAAAACGAGTCGTTATTAATATTCTTAGTTAAAATGAAAATAAAAAAATACTGGAGCCCTATTTATTTAATTAACTTTAAGATACGTAGTTATTTATAAGATTATAGAGATTTATAAGAAGATTTATAAGTATTATAGATACGTAGTTAATTATAAGATATGTTATCATAATAATTACATTTTGGGATCATTTGAGATCATCAATACAAGACATACCTAATTCAAAAGTGTTGGGAGTTCCGTTTGAACGCAAGCTTTATGTTCTCCTAAAAGTTTTGTCTGCGCAAGGTAAAAATGTAAACCGTCAAACTATAGGTGTTTTGTGTGTAAAGCAGTTTTAAACAATGGGTTTGACTTTTAAAGAACTATGTTAATTGCTTTGGTTGGCTGCATAGCCACGTCAAATTTTGACCTTCCGACCTTTTTACAGTTTGGAATTTTAATGTAAAAGGAAGAGAAGTCACCGGAGAAGTCACGAATCTCTGGAGTGTTGACTGACCTAATAAGGCACTTTTCTCTAATAAAATCATCAATTTTATCAATCCAAGCGGTATAAAAAGTGAAAGCATGACACATCCAGAGGCCAGTAAGTATGTATATTCTTAAGCGAAACCACAAAGTAATATATTATATTTTACACGAAATTTACAAAAAAAAAACATATCTCCCACCAAGAGCATCTGCACCTTATGTTGATGGAGCATTTCTTGTTATGTTGTTGTCTGAAAAATCGAAGGCATAGTGGGTACTGATATCTAGTTACACTTGACTGGAGTGGTATATGTCTCTGTCACAAGATTACGATGAACTCATGGTCTTGATCAAAAGCCATGACCACTTAAACTCTATTGATTGACGTCCAATCTACTCTGGAATGGCCGTTCGTCTTTCTCCAGTGTCCCTTTTGACCCACCTGACCTTAATTTACTTTAAAAATAGTGAAAACGAATAGACCGTATTTTTGAAATAATTATTCAGTAATAATTTCCCTTTGAAGGGGTATTCAAGTCCCTTCACCCGTATCTGAACAACTCTGCAGTACGTCGATTTCTCATATAACCATTTGGTGTCGAGCTTCTGTGCCGAAGCAGGTGTCTGTGGTTTGTGGTTTCAATTTTGAGAGAAGCTGTTAAAAATACCACGTTAAATTGTGCAGTCTCTAAACTCAAAATTCCTGTTGCATAAGAATCACAATCCTATAATCTAACTGCATACTCTTTTTAGGAAATATAGGAAATATACCAAGCTTTTTGATGTACTTGTACAGGTTAACTAAATATTATTACTAAAGTAATAGAGTCCAAATTTGTATGCTTTAGACGAATTAGAGATAGTAGGACACGTCGACGATTATCAACTTTTGTCTGACTACAGAGAGCGTAAATGATTTTGTATCGCGTGAGTTTCAACATCTCAATTTAGTGTCGGACAGCGGATAAACTCTTATAATAACAGACACTCCATCCTACTCCCGACTGTCCCGACTAATCATCATTTTAATCATTCTATCTCAAAATATTTACAGGGCCTAAAGAATTCACAGTAGCTGGGTTGGCACAAACCACCGCCAGTGGACTTAACTATTAGTACATGAAGGGTTTCTCATGATATTTTCTTACGCTGAAAAGCCAGTAAGTGATAAGATGAACATAACCAGTATAAACCGGTCTCATTGTTCCCACGTTTATTTTATCTATACTAATAATAAAGGGGTAAAACTGATGAATAATCCGCACGCTTACCCTGTATAACTTGGGAAGAACCAAATGATAGCGCTGTGTAAAATACACCTAGCGCCATCTATTGACTCTCATATTATAAGGGGGGGAACGGGGGTAAAAGTTTGTATGGGAGTATCAGTTTTTAAGTAAACTAAGGATACTTTATAACGCGGATGTAGTTGAGGGACATCGGCTAGAGTACTTTGTTTTGTTGAAGCCAAGCAAAAGAAAAGCATTTCAATTTTTTCTATGTATTTTAATAAACATTTTTAGTATTATTTTTGTTTAGTTTTTTGTTTACACATTGTTAAATTTTGTTAGATTAGTTGAGTTCGTAGCACTAAAGGCTAATTGGTTAATTTTTATAATAAAGAATTTTTAATATTGTTAACTATTTTAATAAGTTGCCGAACTTTTTTAACATTGACTGTACTATTCACATTGTAGTCATTTTCAGACTATGACATTAAGCTTTAAGTACATGTTAAGAAGTACCTAGTCATTTTACTTAGTATTCATTTCCCAACATAGACTTTCAGCGTTATTGTAGGTAATGACCGCCCGACCAAATTCCCAATTTGAAGAAGATTTATAAAAGTGGTTTCTAAAATATAGTTTTCTATATAAGTTTAGTCGCATTATGTTCGCGGCAACAGAAAATGTCCCGAGGGTCAAACAGGGGTAAATCAAGGTCCTCTATCTAGAACGGGACAATTTTATAAACTTTCCCCGTCGGGACACGAACCCACGACCCCTGACCGCATTATGTCCTAGTTAAAGTGCTGACTTGTGGAAATATTTATATTATGCCAGTGTGCAAACCACAGAAGCGTAGCGAGCTTTTTCTGTAAAGTATTGTGTGTTATAATTTGCAGCAAAACTGTGAGTATTTTGACTGCCCTATTGGCGTAGTTAAAATTATTTCTAAGCGGGCGAAGTCACGGGAAACAGTTAGTACGATATAATCTCAACACAAAACTTACTTATACCTATTTCGAAGTTTAATTCCATTCCAACAAATAATTCAAGCTGACATTCGCACAGTGGCGGGCCGGTGGCGTGGCGGCTGAAATTTTAGTTTATTTTGTGCAGAAGCGAGAGGAATCCCAAATGAGGAGAGTGTGTGTGTTTTTTTATATTTACCCTTCTTTTTGGCTGTACTTGACATACACGCGTCGAGATTAACACTCGAAATGTAAATTAGGCCTTTTAGTAAGATATTCTGTTTTATTTTATGTGTTTATTGAATTAGTTTAACGTGAGTGAGAGTTATTTATGTATTAATTTATGATTTATTTACGCATTCTTTTAGTAAGATTACAGACTATAACACATATGAATAGACAAATGCTAATGACATGTTCACATCTTATATTTTCTATTTTTCTTAAATAAATAAAACAAAGTCGTGTTAGTTACACAATTTAAAACTCAAGAACGGCTGAACGGATCTTGATGAAACTTGGTACAGTGATAGCTTAAACCCTGGAATAACATATAGGTTATTCGGATAAAACTTCTACGCGGGCAAAGCTGCAGGCAACGGCTAGTCTAAATATAAAATAATAATAATCGGTATGCGTTAGATGGACCGACCTGAAATGGATATCCGAAAGCGACTTGTTGTCAAAAATATGGACAGACGAGCGGAATACCAAATGCTTTGGATCTGTGATTTCTTAATTATCAAAATCTGCAAGTAAACTACAGAAATAGCTGAAAAAAAATCTCAAAAGTCCTCATCGATACCTAAGTCAAACGAACCTGGAGTTATTCTTAACCACTGAGGAGTTCTATGGACCACCTACCACTTCCAATCATACCAACGCCATTAACAAGTATTATCACCAGAATTGCAATTTTTAAAGATTTTAAATCGATACGACAATAGAAGTGGATAAAAAGATTACAGATTATGTTAATAAAAGCGTGTCAAAACGAATCCAGTGATGCCCGTCGAAAGCTATTTCGAACAAAAAATACACCCGTCCCTGACATTTTAATTCAAATTTTAAACATTGTTCAAAAACTAGATAACATTTAGCTAAAGATATCGTCACAGCAGGTAATCTAAATTAAAAATCTAAATTTCAATTAACTTAATGAGCTAGCTACGTAAAGATTTACCGCCAAAGCAACTGCTCGGCAGCGCCGAATTCATAATATCTGTAATATCACAGCTGCACCCCTATTCTGTTTTGTACACAAAAAAGGTGTGGCAGAAACGTCAAGTCCTCCAAATGCTAACCTCACGTGCTCTGGCGACGAACAATGACGGTATAACCCGCCTCGATTAGAAGAGGTGAGGAGACATAACAATTTCTAGATTTTAGATGCGAAACTAGATTCGAATCGAATCAGAAATGAGGAGATCCACAGGAGAACCAAGGTCACCGACATAGGTCAAAGAATTGCGAAGCTTAAGTGGCAGTGGGCTGGGCACATCGCTCGTAGAACTGACGGCCGTTGGGGCAGAAAGGTTCTCGAGTGGCGACCACGTATCGGAAGACGCAGTGTAGGCAGGCCTCCCACGAGGTGGACCGACGATCCGATGAAGGTCGCGGGACCCAGCTGGGTGAGGTAATCGCAGGACCGGTCGTCGTGGAGATCCTTGGGGGAGGCCTCCAGCAGTGGACGTCTACAGGCTGATATGATGATGATGAGATGCGAACGTTCTATGGGTTATTCCCAACGGATCATATGATCCGTTCGGGATTGCATGTGATCACGCAAAAAAATCCCATATAACGTCGAAACCGTAGATCCCATCTACGCATGCACACTTGTATGCTGTCCCTACCAAATACATTGATACCACACAATATGACCAGGTGGTCTTGCCGAGCCCTAACCGTCGACTTATCTAATAGTAAGCGACAAAATACATTTTGAATTCTGAACTTTAATACAATTGACTACGATTAAAATTTCGATAAAACTTTCTTGGCGCTTACGAAGTCGGATTTTCCTGCTCGTACCTTTGGCAGCGCGAGAACTAATGATGGATCTCGCGTATACGACGTACGCTTGTCTGACTTTCTTCTCCGGAATAAGGCGCCTGGCTAAAAGTCAGAGGGTGGCACTTTAGAAACTTCGGCTGTAAATCGTGGGGCGAGTTTTTAATAAAAAAAACTGGTCAAGCGCGAGTGCAGTCTCAAATTTTAAAATTACTTTCCGCCTGCATTTTCGTGAGGCTTGAATTTTGTTACCATTGGAACATTAGAGCACTTGGAGTTCGTAGTTTTACTTTTCTACTTCGGATAGATTTCGAAAAGCTAGGTATCATTGAATTCTTGGTTTAGCAAGTGTTACGGACAGCGAGCTTGCCCGCGGCCGACTGAGCGGCGCGCGTGTGCGAGCGAGACGGCGCAGATGGAGATGGCGCGCACAAGAGATGTTGCGAACTGCGAGCCTGAGCAACACGCGTGTGCGAGCGAGATGGCGCAGAGAGAGATGGCGCGCACAAGAGCTGTTGCGAGCACCGAGCCTGCCCGCGGCTAACTGAGCGGCGCGGGTGTGCGAGCGAGAGGACGGAGAGGGAGACAGCACACAAGCCACAAGTGCGGCTCCGAACACTTAGTAGTTAAGAACCTGTAAATAGTAGTTAAGTAGGAACATTTGGGAAATAAATCATGGTCGTATGGTCGTCTTTGAACAAGAAATCTCAGTTTCATTTGATCGAACAAGAACAATATACAGTCCACAAGATCTATCCACAACAGCAAGTGTCATAGTAGGTACTTACCTAGTTTTTTAAATACAAAATAATACCGTCGTATCTTATAATGCGACTTACTTTGCCATCCTAGGGATCAGCCCCTGTGTTGGAGAAAGTAAGCGCACAACGTCACCTGAAAAACGTCCAAGGCACGGCACGTTCCTCCGGGGTGGGTTGGTACTTCTAGAGACAGTAGGTAATGTTCTAGGCTTCTGGCACGGTTAAAACTGTATGGATAGACACCACATACAGTATATTGGGTTAGCACGGCTGGTCCCGACGGTTCGATAGGAAGCAGAAGACGGCTGCTTTTGATAGCGTTGACAGATCCACGACGGTATGGCGACTGACCGTTTGTATTGAAAGACAGGGGCAGGGAAGGAGAGGGAGAGCGGAACAGAGGATGCACACACACATTAAAACATTGCACATGTAAGGCCGTGACACTAACTTATTCTAAACCCAAACACCCTGTGTCTAAGAGTTCCTCCCGTCCCCAAGAGTTAGCTGCTCCAAAGCTATTATGCAGCTAAGGGGTAGGAGTCTGTAGGGCTCAGGTTCAGGATAGGCTGTATCCAGAACACTCATTCGCATTGAAAGTGCGAATTGCTTTCGCATAGGTGTTTCATCGTCTCATTGTCCTCTCCATAGGCTCTACATAATTATGATGGTCTCCAATAGTCCCACCATAGTGCCTGGCAATGAAGTATATGGCGAACGCTCCTATGAAAATACGATGAAATACGGATTATGCCATCTCTTACCGAGGCTACTTGCTTTATAACCAGATGTTGCGGTCACGTATCCGCTTGGCGGAAGTTGGAGATGTATTTTTCTATAAAAATAAGTCAAAAAACTAAAATCCGACTACGGAAAAGTAAGTTTTTATAGTAAGTATTTTGTTGTTCAACGCATCACAAATATCACACTTGAACATCTGCATTTAATTTTGTTATAAATAAAATATAATAATTGTTGACATTGACCGTTTTTATTATTTTAACAAGGAACGCTGAAACGCTGGGGTTGCAATGTTTGAGTTTTGGAAATCTCTACTGTGAAACTTTTTCCCACGATCAGTTGGTTTCAAAAGTCGGTCAGCAGTATAAGTTGAAATGAAAATTTTTCTTTATTGGAAACCAGATGGTCCAAATTTCTTTTGTTTAGCAGGACTTTGAACATAAAAGAATGACCTTAGTTCATAAATAGGCACATTTATAAATAATAAAGTCAAAATCATATTATTTTTTTACAAGTTTGTTATTCAATGCAAAATATTAATAAAAATGGTTTCTATATCGGCTGCTTGACCCCAAAGTATTTAGTAAAAAAATAGTTAACTATTTGTATACGTAATAATATTGTATACTTACATTATTTTCGGCGAAGAAAGACACAACTACAGGTTTTTCTTACAATGTTTTCCATAACCTTCGGCGTAATAAATAAAAACCATGTTATCTTATACGCTGAAAAGTTCGATATAATGTGTAATTGTGTACCTACGCCTACACTTATATACAATAAGTTATAAGTCTACATTACCTACGACGAATGCTTAATGTGTGTTAAGATATTTATTTTTCATTAAGAATTTTTTACAATTCACGTACATGAAAACATATTTATCCTTAACCTTAATTAAATCGTAACATAAGTAAATATGAAATGTATCGTAATAAAAATTTTACAGCCGTTTTATCAAAAACACCCTTTATTTCATTCAGCAAGCCAATGTGCGGTGAATTTTAATTAAGAAACTTTAGTTTTAAAAAATCGTCTTCTATTTTTACTGGCTTTATGGCTGGCTCCGGGAAACTACAAAACACACTTTTCCCCCCTTTATTTCACTACACCTTATTGTAAAATGGCCAAATTCATGGCAAATACGAAACTGGGTAAAATCATAAGAACCTATCACATAAGCGGATTGGATGGTCTTGGACTAATCGTCTTAAAGCCCATAGCAAAAGGCTATTCTAATATTCAGAAGTTCAACATCAGCCAATTTTAAAACCAACACAAATCATATTATGGACCGTGTATTTCCTACTCGCAGTGTTTAGTGGAAGATTATTAACAGAAGCAAAGCCCCGTTACTACGGTTTCTAAGCGCGTTTGTAGTTGAAGAGATTCTGCATATAATTGCATTAACATTTACGTAAACAGCAGGGAAAACCGGGTGAATTGCCACGCATTAGGGAAGGCCTATAATTGCCGCGAGCGGGCAATGCAGGGCGCGGAGAGATGCACGTGGGCGGGCGGCAAGTCACTTGTAAGTACTTACTAATATGTGCTAATAGGTATAGTATTAAATAAAAGTGTATACATAGATGAAGTAATAATAGCAAGCAATACTTATCATGCTTTATAAGTAGAATAGATAGCCTAGAAAGTAAAAATGTAGAAATGAAATAGCAGTAAGCATGTAAGAGCACGAAAAACAAAATAAATCAGAAAGTGATGATGTAAACTTAGAAGTAAAATAAATGGCTAAGAAAAGAAGAATGTATAGAACTAGCAGTTAAGAAAGAACCTGTTCCCGGCATGCCAGCATGATAGTCGATAAGAATTCTGGTAAGCCTCCCGATGAAGACCGGAGGCCCCACCCCTAAAAACAGAGCACGAATATAAAATAAAAAGTATGAAATCCTGGTATGGCAGTTTATGTCATTGTCCTGTGAAAAGAAAAACCTGAAGTATCAAAAATATATATAATTGTATGTGCTAATATCATGTCTGATCAGACGAGACCTAGAGCAAGGGAGAGCGGGGTTTAAAAAATCTAGAGGCTCTACATTTCGTTAAAAAGATAGCCACACTATGAAATGGAACAAAAGGAACTTAATAATAATTATTCTATATGGGACGGCAAATCTAAGAGGCCATGCGAGTTTCTACCCACCTTCTACCCGGAAACATTTGAAATGAAATACATTTATTTGCATAGAATTGAGCGCGGGTTCGATCAGATGGTGGTGATCATAATATTATAGCTCCGCTATTCAGCTGTGTGATTCTGTAAAGTACGAATTAAAACTCGACCATCACATCGCAAGTCACTTACTTCACTTCGCATCAGATCATGAAAGACCTCGACGTCGCATTGTGTAAACAAATACAAGCTACACAATAAACACCTCACTTGCGAAATAAAGTGAGTATTGACTGTGAATCATTGAGTTAGAGACCGATCTCACTGCGGATTCAGGATCGAGTTGCACAAATACGCTTACAGAATAGCAGGGCAGCTAGCTTACATTAGCATGCAAAATTGTTACTTACGACTAACTAGCACTTAAAATTTAAAAATTCGTGGACACTATAAAATGACTTTTGTACCAGCCATTTGTGCAAGGTTTTTACAAAGGGTTTATCTTTTAAACTTTTAAAACTGTCTGGTACCTTGTTGTAGATTTTTACATACATGCAGTAACAATTCTTTTGTAACAATGTTGTTTTTGGGCAGTAATTCAGCTCAAGCCTGTCGGGGTTCCTTGTGTTTCTGGGATAAACTTCTCTAGCCTTAATAAATAAATATGGATGTTGCCTTACAAACTTACACATCTCGCATTTGTTATACCTATGCACAGAAAACAATTACAATCATCAATTATGTGCCCAAAAGTTTTGCAAAATTAAATGAAACACTATTCGTTGTTCTTTTTGGACCCCTCTGCTAACTTCTTTTTACTTTAGTATTCTTTAGATGCTATGTTTGAAAGCACGTATATTGTATGTTAAGATAAATGTTCAGTATGCTTACATTACTTACGTATATTTTTTCTTTTCCATGCTCGAACACCTCTATTATTCTATTAGCCAGCATTAATGCACGAGTATTTACATAATTAAGTAAGTATGAATATGTATCATCATATTCCTCTTGCACTTAGCTTTAATCTTATCTTAGTAAATACATAATGTATTTAATGTACTACTTGCTTGCTATTTGGCAGATATTGATGTTAAATGCTTTCGTACACCTACCTATCTGTGGTATAGTCATTGTATAGTATATAGTTTCATTGGTACATATCTAATTTACCTAAATCTGGAAATAAAAGAAATGCTTGGAGTGCGTGTTACTTTTTTGGGTTTTCTGTATTTTTTTGTTTAGTTTTTCAGAAGGACTTTTATGACCAGAAATTTCCACAATTTCCTGTCATATAATTAATAGTTACCTATCATATTTCATGTTCAAAGTTTCAACTTAATCGGTCCAGTGTTAGCTTTTGAGTTATCTGACGGACATAAATACTATAAGGGTTTTCTGTTCAACGAAACCCTAAAAATCGATGTGTCACATTGTTTTCATAATGTTAGATTTCCTAGAAATAAGCTTGACCCATTGTATAATTTTTTTTTGCTTTATATTGTTTTTATTTTATTTTAGTGTGTACAATAAATTATTTATTATTCAGAGTTCTTCATTAAAAAACTGTAAAACGTCAAATTGGGACAAGATGGAATTAGAAAATTCTGTACAGTTTTCAAAAAAATTATGACTGAATTAAGAAGAGGGCATTTAGGAATTTTATCAAAGAGGAAATTTCTACATCGTCGCAATCGTAAAACCCATATTTTATAGCTGCAAAAGGAGCACTCGAGTATCTATGAGTAATGAAGCGATCATAATCGTTTTATAATTGTTACAAAAACTGTAAGATTAATTCCTTTGCTATCACACAATTCTTTGAATTGCAAATGCATAACAGTTTCACTCTTTATGAACGAGTAACTATGGCTTTTCGCCCGGGGTTTCCCCTCTGTTATTCTTTTACGTACCTGCACTTATCTAAGCCCAAATAAGATTTTCATGTACATACTACGGGTACTATGATATTTAAATAAGATAACAAGTCATCCTCAACCTTAAACATAACTTACGTTTTGAGGCCGAGTTGGTATGGAACGGGGAACGAACCTACGCCTTATGATTATTTAAACCAAGATTTTTCTTTCAGAAAAGACACATGAGCAGGTATTTCTGTCCTACTTGTATACCAATTTTCCTTTGATTGTTTTTTCTTGAACATTCTGGCCTGTTGGCGCAGGTGGTAGTGACCCTGCCTACTGCGCCAGAGGTCGTGGGTTCGATTGCCACCCGTGATCAACATTTATGTGATGAGCATATCGATGAGATGGTTTTCGAATTCTGGGTGTTTGTATGTATTTTTTTTAAAATAATTATTAAGTATGTTTATTTATTAGTGGTTGAGATCCCATTTACAAGCTTCGTTATTTTGGTTTGGGACCAAACAGCCGTGTGTAAGTTTGTGCAAACATTATTAATAAATTATATTCGTTCAAAACTTTTATACAATATTCTCTTATGACGACCATTCTGTCTAAAACTACTGTTTCCACCTATATAGCCGAGGGGAATAAACAGCAACAAACCCAACGCACAGGACCCTTTAGTTCATTACAAATATTTATCTATTAACGATATAAAATATCTCTAAGCATGGCACATAAGTTTATTTATTTATTTAAAACTTTATTGCACTAATTTGTACAAAAGGCGAACTTAATGCCAATGGCATTCTCTACCAGCTGACCAATTAAGCTAAAGCACAAAATAAAATGAATATACTTTTCTATATAAGTCATAATTATGTTCACTTCATAAAGACTTTACTCTTGTCACAGACTCTAGTTAAACCAATCGTTTTGGTCGTTCACAATATCCTGCTTCTATGGCTATCCAAGGCCTGTGTTTGTCTTTCATTGCATCTTTGACCTATTTCCATTACTAAAGTTATTGTATTACAATTCTATCTTTTGTCGTGTCTTTCGTGTCAATCTAGATTAGCTAATTGGGTTATTAGGGGCTACAGATTACTCCCGATGACATAATGGTTTCAAACGCCCAATGGATTTTCAAATCGTCAGCTCATTGGAGCGTGATGCAATGTAATAAATCACAAAGAGACGACGACACGCTACCACTTGTCTCTCTCCATTATGCGAACAACTTTTCAGTCGTCGCGATTTTGCTGTCTGAACGAGACGTTTTGGCATAAATCATTCATTACATTCCAAGAAACATATAGTTTAAGGACTTATATATATATATCAGGTGCCTTATTTTTAAATTTTCGTAAAGCAAAGTTGTAATATCCAACAATGAATCCCCTCCCTAGCGTGGATTAAAGATATCTCAGAGGGGAATAAATAGCCCATAGAAAACAATTGTATTAACATTATCTACATAATTAACCCCGATTCTTGAGACAGCGAAGAAATTCACATAAAGGAAAAAAGACATGGCCAAAAGTTGTAAAACTTTTGGCATTACCTCTGTCTTCTTATTGTTGTAGCTGCTAAATACTTTTCATTGCTTAATTTTTTTTAAATCTGTTCATACTACCTAAATTATTTTTATTGTGCAATCATGTTATGTTGTGCATACAATATAGGAACCGTTCGTTCTCTTCACTGAGCCCCCCTATTTTTAAAATAAACTAAATAGTATAATAAGTAGCTATACTGCTACGTATAGCTACTACCTATTTAGTGAAGGGCCTCAGTGCCTCAGTGAAGAGAACGAACGGTATACTACATATTACAAACATATATCAAAAATAGGGGGGGGGGGGGGCTCAGTGAAGAGAACGAACGATTCCTATATTGTATGCACAACATAACATGATTGCACAATATAAATAATTTAGACAAATGCCAAATTGGATGTGAACACAATTACATGACTTGAATGACCTTGCATTTTTCAACAGAGCTTTGAATAGACATGCAACAAGAAGTGAAAATGGCAAACACATTTGAAATCGAGTGAATGAACGAATGATAGTTTAAAAACTCGTAACGATCGAAACTATAAATTGATTGAGTATGAAAAGTTAAGTCGTCAGTGAGTATGAGTTGCTAGAATGTTAATCACATTTAAATTCAGAGAAAGCCTTTTTAAATAGATAATACCTATACGTAAGTTTATATATTATGCTCGTCGCATCTATTCTCTCGTTATAACAATCCGCAATAAATTATTGATTTAATTTTCTTTTAGATGTTATGTTGCCTTTATTGTTTGAATTCAATTATGTAGTATTGAAATTACGAATAAAGAAGTATTAAAATATTTTTCAAGTCCTTTCATCATAACATATAATTATAGTATAGGTAATTTTAACGATGCTTTTTACGAATAACTTGAAAATTTTGTTTTACATTACATTGGCCATCTAACTTCTAATAATATTTTAAATGGAAAAGTGAGACATTAATTCTTTGTTTGTTGCTCAGTTATGCTACGGGTACATAGGCTAAACGGATTTTGATGAAATTTGGTACAATGATATACCCTGGATTAACGAGTGGACAACGAATGCGAGCTAAAGTCGGCCGCTAGTATCCTATAAACAAAAAATACTCTAAAATCATTTCACAATATTTTAAGTATAACTTCTAACCATTGTCGTCAAGTTTCTTTAGTAGGTACTCATCCACAGTATCTGCAATATCGCAAGAAATACCTGTTGAAACATCCATTTAGTGAGATCCATATCTGCTATTGTATCGAACACGGCAATCTTCGAGGAAGTTTGTTCTCATTGCCGCTAAGCCATCACAATCGAGGCGGCGGCACGTAAAGATAAAACTTAATTAGTGAGAACATAATGTATTGGTCAGAAATCTTGACAGTTTGGCGCAAATGATAAAGACAGGCGATGTTTCTTGATGACTATTTAGGTATCAATTTCATCATGCATCAGCCTGTACCAGTTCACTGCTGGATATAGGCCTCCTCCAAGGCGCGCCATTGAACCTGATCTTCGGTTCTCGGCATCCAGTCTCCATCTAGCGTCCCACACATACGCCTGCCCAGTTGTGGTCTCCTCTAGAGAACTCGTCTACCGTAGGGTTATTTTATCGGTTCTTCGATAGATGTGGTCCCGGAAGGGGCCAGCCCACTGCCACTTCAATGTATAATTTTTTGAGCTGGTGTTTCGGATTCTGTCTCTCAGAAAAACTTTTATCATTGTTTTTTCCATAGCCGTTTGAGCGACTTTAAATTTTCTAACTAGTTCTATGACCTGATGACTTATGTACATCCTTTTAGATTCCCTGCCAGAGAAGGTAGCGGGAAACCTGGGTTAGGAAAGCAAAGAACCGGGTGTGGTGAGCGAAGGATTAAGAGGCCCCTATCGGCGAGCGGTTGCGGAAGGTCATCAGTTACCAGAGATGTTACCGATTTTCCTTGAGTTTGTTCATTTTGTATTGTTGTAACTTTTATCAACATATTTTTGATAGTCGTAACTACATCCAGTGATATATTATATACTTGTAGGTCGTAGTGGCTCAATCGGTTTTTCTGTTTATTTTTTGTAGATTTTTGAGATGATTTTTAAACCAACATCATTTCCACAACAACTTACTACATAATTTTGTTTCAAAGAAAGTGTTATTATGTAAATCACCGCTAAGCTTACTCTTACTATTTTTGTTGGTCATCTGCATACTCTCTTTGCGTAATAAGTGCATAGATGGATGAATGATATGAAAAAATTTGCCTAAATTTAAATTTTTAATGGCTGGTCTATCTCATCAAGCTTGTTACTTGAGACAGTCATTACCTTTTACTTTCCGTATCGATGTATCTGCAGATAAGATGGTAGCGTTTTGTTTTGTGAAATAAATTTACAAATTAAATTTACAAATTACATCGCTATCTGTGGTGAAGCTAGGTACATGAAGCGTCATTGGAGGTCAACTCAGTCGTTGTCATCTGTCAAAGGTACAAGACCACTAGACCTGCTCATGCGCCATGTGTATAGGGTATGAATATTGTTCGATTTACAAAAATGAATGAAATGGTCTTACTCTTACTTGTGAATACCTACTTCAAAATTTGTTTGTTCAGACTAGCCGGGTCGAGCATTAGATGACTGCTTGATTGCATGTCATTTACATGAGCTTGTTTCGAATATTACTGTCTTCAGTGGAGAATATGTACGTATAATACTGATGATTTTACGAACGTGACTTTGGTTTCAGCTGTGTATGTCTGCACCGAGCCTAGTTCTCATTTAGGCAAAGTACCTACTGTATCTCCTTGCTTTGGTTTTATCTAAGAAAGTATGCGTTTATTTATTCCAAGACCCATTCAATTCTGCTGGGAAGATGCGCCATATCGTAACATAAAATCTACATTCATACATAGATCAACATCTTGCCAATTCCAATAACTATGATTTCTCGATCGCCACAGATCACAATCTCGCATCGCACCTCGATAGCAAAACTCACGTTTTGCATACTGCATCGCGTGTGCGCACAAACAGTTCCGTCACGAGCGATTAGTTGCAATTATCGAGACTAATTACAAACCGACGGGAAAAGTCGAGAACAAGACAATGCGGTTTTTATTGCAAGAGAGCAGACTCGATTCTTACCGTTACTACGAACCTCATAATAACGGCAAATGAGATTTTTGTGAGGTGCCCTCTTTATTTTGTAGCTACTTGGTTCCTCACGTAAAGTTATTGTCAATTGTCTTTGAACTTTAAAACGTCACAAGACGTCATAAGATTTAAACAATTAAAAACAGAAAACAAAAGAAAGAAAACATTAGCTGATGTTATATAGAACAAAAATATTGTTCAGTCAAAACGAATACTTTTAATCGAATATTTTTGTCCGCATATCTGTTCGCCGGATAGCTATAAACTACGGACCAACTGATTAAACTGAATTCGAAATCATGGCAAAGAATAGGAAGGTAAGTCGCCCGTGGTACCATCAGTTTATACCACCGGTGGTACCACGGGTAATAGAAACTTAATATTTTCGAAAATAATCCAGGAAACAAAAAAAATAATGTTCGCTTTTTTCAGGTTCGAGAACCAGTGTTAGGACGGTGTTCTCACTGACATATTACTGCGTAAGGGTGATTAGCACATGAAGTGAGCCGCGTAATGCTGCCATTACCATTCCCAGTGAGAGGCTCCAGTCAAAAGTGAAGAGATGTCGCCATTTCGGGAAACGCCTCGCACTGTAATTTCAAGGGAGATAATGGGTTAGCGCAACAGCGGAGGAATTCTAAAACGACCTCTGTCTAAATGAACACTTTCTAAGGAATTTTGTTAAGTGTTTTAGTAACAATTTCTTAAGAATTGTTATAAATGGTTGGATTTCATTATGGAGTTTTATTCATAATTCGGTATGTTTGAAAGAAAAGGAAATGGACACGTGAATGGTGCGACGATATAACAAAGAGGTCGGTAGTGGTAAATTTGGACATTGGGCCTGTGGACATTGGCCAGCAGGACAGCTTTGGACATCAACATGCTATTAATGATGATGGACACGGTGATGAGCCTCTCATGATGTGATGAACCGGTAAACCCACCCTACAGATAATTATTACCTAAATATCATTATTGGAATACAATAGTATTGGGAGATACAAAAGGTGCTCCGACTCCGACTATTTGGGAAGACTACTTTACCAATATCGGCATAGTCATTAGAGGCTATATTATTAAGTATGAAAAGAGAGTCATTATTTTAAGCGATAGAAAGAGTACAATATGGTAATGTAAACAACTAATCAATCCATTGACAAGGCTTTTAAAACAATGCAAGGTAACATTAAGGATTAACTGACTATGTTAAATGAGTTTTAAAAAAAGTAAGAAATATAAACAGAATTTCAAAAGTGACGTATAAATAAAAAATAAAGTAAGTAAATACGTAAATTATGTTTACTTTTTCTTATTTGGTCAGCAACATTTTATAGTTCATCACAACAACAACTGCGGTTGAATAACAACACAGACTACAAAATATACTCGATGAATAACAGCGACGAAACCTGCACAACAGTTTAATGTAAATCTGAAACACAACACAGAATGTCGGTTACACAAGTCAAACAACAAAAGAAATGTGCTACCGAGATGAAATTACTCTGACAAAATGTCGCAAAATTGTTACAAGTAGAATTAGAACACTTTGGAGCTGTTTAAACACCATTTACTTTTCTCTTGTTGTGTAAAACACGGAACAAAACTTACACTTTCAAGCAGAATGACTAAGTAAAACTGAACTTTCTCTCTTTTACAAGTGACTGACTCGGACATGTTACCGATAAAGCCTCAATAGGTTTTAGAGCTTCTTCGGATTTTTTAATTTCATTTCGCGTGACGTCACGGCGATTGTATTGCTTCGACGGCGGCGGACGGTCATTTGCGTTCTAACATGAGAGCTACGCGGCCGCTTACCGTTCACCGTCACGATTTGAACGCGCGACTCCGCGTTTAAATCCCAACGTTCTTTGAATCAACGAGCTTGATTTTACTCAGAACCGTAACGTTAACGCGTAAGTTGCGGCTATCGATTTCGTATTTAACTGTTGATAAGATTGTTTTTGTTGTTGCCGGACTTGTGAGTTTGTGTAAGAAAAATGGAGTGTCATTAACGTGCTAAGGTAAGTTGAGGTTCTGTTTCTTCAATAATGACTCTTTTTGTTTCGTGTAAGCGATCCTTTGGTAGGTACCTACTATTGGGTGTATATTTACATCACTTTTAACAAGTGTTAGGTATTTGTTTTGTAATATTCGAACGCTGTTAAAGGCAGTTGGTTACGTTATGCATTCTTTACATATTGTTGAGGTATTTGGTTATAAACCGGTTGCTTGTTCTATTCTTGTTTTAGACAAAAGTACTATTGTTTGTTACTTTACGTGTTGCGTGGATGTATGTCTCACTCAAGTCATTAGTATCAACAATTTTGTCATCTACCAGAGTAGAACTAACGTTTACTCAAAAACTATAGGTAATACTCATAATGGGAATTATCAAAATTATTATCTATGCTATTTTCCTTTGAAAGGTTAAATTTACAAAATAGTGGCGCAGATTCAAAATGCCTAAAATCCGGATAATAATAATTATAGGCAAGCAAGTCCTGAAGTATATATTAATCGATGTCAGCTAAAAGTTCAAATGTTACTTTTTGCTAATATCTTTGTTGGCAACATAAAGTATTTATAGGTATGTACAATGTATATTGAATTACTGGCAACACAGTCGTAACCACTGTGCTATTATAATTTCTCGTATTTCTTTAGAACAGTAAATTTTCCGTGCTAATTATTATAATATGATATTTTATTCTTTCGTCTCTTGACCACTTTAAGTGCAGGACAAAATAATAAAACATGAAAAGATAAACTTAATGTGGAGACGTAAAGTTTGAGTTCTATTTCATCCCAAGAAAATGACGGAATAAATTTGTACAATGTATCGATAAGGTACGGTCGACCGCTTGTCAGTGGAAACAAAATCAGTATAAACTGGTCTCTCATAGCATTGGAACTCCCTAATAGGCAACTAGGTCAGCTCAAGGTCGAAGTGGTTCAACAGACGTGCTGTCGACTGTACATATTTTCATTATAAATGTGTACGGTACATATTTTTTACTTTTTTGTCAATTAAAACTCGTAAATTGGCAATTTGGCAGGACACAAAGTTAGCTCCACCGCTGTGCGTATTTTTGAAACTAAGTACCCGTAGAAATTTATACTCAATCATCCGAGGACCTAACCATATTTTAGCATGTCAAAATGACCACTCACTCATCCATCACTATAAAGACCATTCCCAAAATAAATAAAAGCATAATGTGGGTACACAAATTATTATCTGACCACTTACTGAAAAGACCTAAAACGTGCCTAAAACCTAAATTGATCTTGGTTCATTTCCTACCCAGAGAGAACAATGGAAGTAGGTAAATGAAATGTCGAAACTGCTCTTGAAAAGTCACGTTTTTAATCCAAACTGCAATAAAAACAATTAAACGGTACATTTTATCGATTCAATAAAAATCGAGACATGCGAAAGTGAAATAAAATGTTTGATTACATGTTTCTTGTTAAAATCCAAGGTAAGATTTCAGATAAAACCAATTAAGATAAGTCAATTAATAAGTTATAGACTTAATTTTTTTTTAACTTAATTATCTTTGAAAAGTTCGAAATTATTTAAATGAACTGACAAAAATGTTCCATTACCTGTGACCAAGAGGTAAATGAAATGTCGCAACGCTATGAAGCAGCTATACTGGAGAAAACTACCACATTGATGTTCGTAAAGTATATTTACCTACCTATCAAAACATAATCCGTTGCTATGGACTTTATTAAATTAGAAATTGTGAGGTGAAGGTCAAATTTTGACTGGCGTTCGGCACCTAATCATACTTTCCCCATGCCCCATAACTACTATCTTCATGCCGAGACATAAATTCCATAGTAAATTCTATCAGCAAAGGTATCTAATTTGTATACATAGTATCGTCAATTTATGATTGTTTGGTGGCTCAATGTCCCGTAAAAATATCTTAGAAAATAACGAAATTTTTATAATTTTTTGAGCCAGGCATTTTAACATCGTGTTTTCGAATTTTAGGTCAAACGAGCTAGTAGTAAACTACTTTAAGTTTTGAGTTAACTAATCTGAGGTCAGACAGGACAACAGTCGACAAAGTGTTTAAGGGTTTGAAACAAAACAATTATTTTAGTAATCAACAGTCACATAAAATTAAATAGGTGAATAAAGATTTAGGTAGTGATTTGATAAGCTATGTTGATTAACATCCGGCAGAGAACTGTCATAGCAGCCAGGCAAACCGCTACCTATTAGTATTAATGAATATTTGATTTTCTCCACAATTTATGACTTATCTGTTGCGATAAACAAAGTTTATAAGATAAACAGTCGTCTAAAAATCATTAAACAAAATTGAGAATGTCATCAACTTTAGTAGATTGAAGCAGAAATCGTATGTTTCCATAAATTATTTTAGAAGATCGACCAATTTTATGAAACATGAATAATTGAAAATAGTGGAGACTCTACTGGAGTTTATGACCTTGTTAATGCGTATGGTCTAGGTACTTTATACTTGTATTGAATTCTTTGATAAATTACCTACAAAGTAGGCCCCTTAGACAATGTTACGTCATAATTTTTTGCACATTCACGAGCTATGACTTTTTATAATAATGTCAAACATTCAAAGACTTACAAAAAAGGAACAAGCTGGGTAACACTTCGACTGTATAACAGAGGCCGTGGCTCTGCCAAGATGGCGCATATTAAATATTTTTGAAATTGGACTAAATTTGTTGGTTTAATTTTGTTGAATTGCGAAGCTGAAGTGACAGGGGCCGGGGCACTTCGCTCGTAGAACTGACGGCCGTTGAAGCAGAAAGGTTCTCGAGTGGCGACCACGTATCGGAAGACGCAGCGTAGGCAGGCCTCCCAAAAGGTGGACCGACGAACTGGTGAAGGTCGCGGGACCCGACTGGATGAAGTTAGCGCAGGACCGGTCGTCATGGAGATCCCTGGGGGAGGTCTTTGTCCAGCAGTGGACGTCTACAGGCTGATGATGATTCTTTTTGCTATGGGAATAACACGATACTTATGTCATTCCATTGTGGTGGGTTCCACAGGGGGGGGAGAAGCGCTTCGGTACCTAGCAACCGCATCATGCTTTCTCCATAATAAGTTTTTAACTTCGTGGTTTACGACTAAGTACGTCTTTCAGATAAAAATTAGGTTTGAAGGGAAACCATATAAAAAACCAGCGACAGCGTCAAGCGTGGCAACCCTGTTCTTCTAACATTTCTAATGTTTAGTTTTCTTGTCACGCAAAAGTGGACTTAAGTGGATTTATTGACAGACCCATAGTAACATAGGTGATAGATATCTCATCATAATCTACCTCAAACGGAATTCACAAATGAAATAAATACTATCAGATCGCAGAAAATGTTTATTATGTAACGGTTATGTTACGGTTTGCAATACACCTACATTCAGACCATTCAGTTTTAGATGCCTCATCAGTAGGTAGCTAGGTAACACTTTGGTTTTTAATACAATCAGCAAATGTTGGACATCTTATTGCTACAGACCATCATGTTGCTGCATTATCGATTGCTGTTCTGTTAATCATAATGTAAATATTTAATACATTCGATGAGAGATCCGTTCAATTTAAAATTTAACATAAAAAACAGATAAATCCACGAATTTCGCATAACAAATTTAAACGAAATAGAAGGCAAGACAGTTTGATTGACAATAAACAGCCTTAGGAAATTTAGTCTATTCAAATTTCGTAGCTTCAATCATTTCATTCAAACCCAATTCAGGAGCTGTCACTTGATTTCTTATTTATCGTGGTGTTGAAAATATATATTTTTCCCACTTTGCATTTGTAATCACGAAACGAGGGCAATTAGAGTACCTACATTGAAATGCAAAATGGTAACGAATTGTCCTAGATTGAATAGGCAATTGATAAACTACTTAGAATCATTTAGACAGGTTGCTCGGGCGTGGGCAACCAGTTCTAAATTAATAGTCTAAAATGCAGTCAGTCAACCTTTTAGTGAAGTTGAAGGTTACAACTCAGACTTGTCACAAAAAAACATTGTGCAAAAACCTGAAGTCCTAAGGCATACAATTTCACATACCTACGTGAAGTCTTCTAATGTACTATTTATAGGCTAATTATGAAGTATTGTAGTGCTATTGCCTCTCTATACTAACATTTAGTCATATTTAAAAATACAAATTCAAAGTAATCCTAGAACTAAAATAGTCTCAGTTGTAACAGCGCAGTTCTAATTTTAGTTTCACAGTAACCTTCAGGGCGCCTGGGCCTGGTCTCACCACCATGCGACAGTCTCACAGTCCTACTGAAGCTTACGCCCGACTGAGTGGCTTAAACTTTGACATACACTTCTACCTTGCATGGCCACAGCGCAGACCTTTATTTGAAACAGTGTAGACCACAACGCAGACCTTTATTTGAAGCAGAGTAGACCACATCGCATACCTTTATTTGAAGCAGAGTAGACCACAGCGCAGACCTTATGTCGAAGCACAGTAAACCGCAGCGCAGACCTTATTTCGAAGCAGAGTAGACCACAGCGCAGAATTTACTTAGAAGCAAAGTAGACCACAGCGCAGAATTTACTTCGAAGCAGAGTAGACCACAGCGCAGAATTTACTTCAAAGCAGAGTAGACCGCAGCGCAGACCTTATTTCGAAGCAGAGGAGACCACAGCGCAGAGTTTACTTCGAAGTAGAGTAGACCACAGCGTAGAATTTACTTCGAAGCAGAGTAGACCACAGCGCAGAATTTACTTCGGAGCAGAGTAGACTACAGCACAAACCTTATTTCGAAGCAGGGTAGAGCGTATCGCAGAACTTATTACGAAGGAGAGCGCGCACCATCAACAGTCGTTGTCTTACAACGATGATGTCTCCACTATTGAACACAACGAGCTGGCGACCTCATGTTGCTCTAAGCTGGACATGACTCAGCACACCTAAATATTGTTATCGTTGAATGCTCTTCTACGCCCCAGTTGATCTACCCTTAGTTACCAGTTAGAGACACCGCCTCTAATAAAAAGAAATCGTTTAACTTAACTCGACGGATTTTACGAGTTCGTTGCTGCCTTTACTTGGAGTGAATTGCGTGAAGCAGAGGTATTATACGGCACTCGGTAGTAAACACAAACGTGTTACAGTTAACGGGATTCGTTTAACAACTTCTTTGGATTGTTCATTGAACCTACACACAAGGTAGACTGCATGGCAGAATGCAATGCATTCAAAATCGATGAATCGCACAAACATACCGTTACCTACCGTTGCAACTACACAATAATCCCGTCTACATTAGACTGTCTATTATCCGGACATTCCACGATGTTTCACTGGGTACCTATATCTAAAATGTTTAAAGAAAGATACTTTACTTAATATTTTAAAGAGGTGGACCCTTAAATGCTGCACTCATCAGCTCAGATCACGAAATAAATTATTGTTGAAAAACATCCCGATTTTATTGAGATTTGTGAAGTTAATTTTAGTACAATGAAGCTTTTTTATATATAGGTAGGTAGGTACATTACCTAATATGACATTTTGCTAAGCTACTTGAAACTACTGAAAATTTAAAAAGTTGTTGAAAATAAAAGCTTCAAGCTTTATGTTCTAGTTTCATTCGGTTTTACGAGTAAGTTAGTTGACAATTTGATTCACAGAGCTCTTTGCAGCATTTTAGGAAAATACCTAGTGACTTTTTTGAGATGTGAATTTTTCTTGGTTTACATTTGATGTGAGTTTATATACCAGATATAGGTTTTAGGTTAATTTAGTTATTTAATTACGTTTAGTTTTAGTTATTAATTTTACTGCAACATATTGTTATTCAAATTATAATAAAATGCACCATAAAAATACCAGATATTCTTGCTAGGAAAAAAAGGAAAAAAAATCTGATCCGAAAAATTGGATGACCGTATTAAAGAGGTCTGTATTCGACTGTATACTGTAATTAAGCGCGCGATAGGCCATTGAGGTCATTTGGTGAAATGAAGACAGCAAAAACTAAACGAGGCGATCATCTTAGAGACGGACGTCAAGCTAAGTTCTAATTCTAAATACTTTCTTAAGTCTGCTTCTTCTACTTTGCTTCTGCTTTCTTCAAGTCTGCTTTAACTCGATGCAAAACTTTTCTAATAAAACATTGAAATATTACTGGTATATTCCGGTATCTACGTAATAAAACACGACGTGTTATGATTATGACGCTTACGTGAACTCTATACGTTACGTTTTTCGCATGAATATGTTTCTATTACTGAGAATAACGCATGATTCTTCTTGTAGAGAGATGATAAAGGTTAAAGTAAATAAAAAATAGAATAACTTGTGATGTAGTTAAGTTAGTTTACTTAAGTAAGAACAGAAATAAAATACCCTATAAGTAGTAGATGAGATAGAAGTTTGGTACAGAGACCTTCTGAGAAGGCGCGGATTCATTCCTACCTATTTCTACTGCAAAATGTCAAGGCATGCATTTGGTGTTTATACGTTTAAAGGGTAAGAGAAAGCATATCCGAAGCAAATAACTTTGGAGTCATCGGCAAACCAAAGGTATTTATTATACTTACCGTAACCCTTAATAGAAAGAAATGTACCTACCTAGCTAATTATTGTCGTAATCTGTATGTGGTCATTAACTGAAAAATAATAAATTCAATTCAATACTCTTTATTGCACTTACTCTTACTCTTTTTTTTATTAGGTACTCTTTATTAAATTATTCGCGTATAAAGTCCACTTTTCAATTATATTATATAGGTACTTACTTCCTTTATGATCTTAATAACATTAATCTCCGTTTTCATTTTTATGGCGAAATACCGGTACTTTATAAAGAGGTATACGTACTGGAGTAAAACATTAAAAAACAGCATCAACTGACTTGTGGTTAGCCGTAATATCATCTTCAATGTGTGGGTATATTGCGATCAAAAAGTAGAGTATGAAAATGCCATACTTACCTACACTTACAATTTTCCAAACTTAGTTGATTAATGTAAAAATATATATAGTAAAATGGAAATAGACAAGGTACTGGAAGACAATTTCTTGAAATTCCACCCTAGGGGAAGATGTGTTGAGACCTCATGGTTACTCCTATCTATTTAAAGTATAATAAATAATTATTTACGGGTCTTACACACGAACAAGTTTTATTTACCTTTGCCCGACGTTTCGACCAGGTTACACTGGCCAGCTCAGTCAGTCAGCCCGTGACCACGGCCAGTGTAACCTGGTCGAAACGTCGGGCAAAGGTAAATAAAACTTTTTCGTGTGTAAGACCCGTAAATAATTATATAATTATGAATACAAAGCGCGAAAGTCTAAAACGTACCAAAGTATAATAGAGTCAAGCGGATTCAGGATTATGGCCATTGACTTATGAATACCTAATTTATAGTTAGAGATCAAATCTCGAATCATAAATAAATCATAGTAACTATAGAACGGAAAGTAGCAAGAAAGTAGAACAGATCGTTATACAAATGTATACCTACAAGATTGAGATTAGTGACACACATAAAGATTTACTTCCAGTCTAATCAAAGCATGACCGCATGACGAAAGTGTCACGCTCTTTATGTGAAATCAATCAATATTAAGTATAATAAAATTCTATCGTTATCGATCGTGATCGTTAACAAAAGTTCTGTGGAAAAAAACAGAAACTTTATTGGAATAAATTAAAACATGTGCCTCAGTATCGTATTCATATCGCAGAATTTATTTTGTCAAAAATTGTTATCACTACCTTATTTTTTCCCCTATAATTTTTTTTGATAAAAGTACCTACAACAAACAAGCAAGTGAAATAATAGTGATTATTTTGGTCAAAGGAATCATTATTAACTTTAGAGAGCGTCAGTGGTGTCGGGGATAAGACGCGACCTATCATATCGGAAGGTCCGAAGTTCGATCCCCGTCTGGGCCATGTACCAATGGGTTTTTTCTCGAAACTTAAGTACATTTTACTAACAGCTCTCAAACGGTGAAGTAAAACATCGTGAGGAAACCATGCTCGCCGAAGAAGAAATTCTTAGGCGCTTGTGAAGTCCACCAACCCTTGGGGCGCTTGTGAAGTCCACCAAAGCATTGGGCTATAGCCCGAACGCCCTCGTTGAGAGGGTAGGCCTGAGCTCCAGCAGTGGGGACATAGGCTGTTGATGATAATGAAGAATCATTATTATACCCAAAGACTGGTTTCCACCACCTAGCAACCTATTCATGTGATGCGCTCACGAATTTTTGGGTTGTTTTTTTATTGTCAAAGACAATTAATTTAAGACTAATGCCAATAGAAACCTGTTTGCTCGTTAGTTTACAAGTTTTCAACGCTACAAATCCACTCGATCAAACAAAGTGAATTGATAACGTATCGTGTTTCAAGAAGAAATGATCAATGATCGTAGGCTGCGTTGTTTTCGTTTGTCACTCGATATCCACTTCGGATTCTTTACGAAGTTTAAGTTGCACGATCTTGGCGGGCTTTTTTTCTAATATGGGAATATCACTACGAAGGTTGGCGATCGTGACAATTTTCACTCGATGCTGTTGGATAGTCCTCCACACTAGCTAGTTGGTATTTATGCATTGGTCAGAATATCTCAGTTAAATATTGCAGGTAATTAAATCTAAACATGTATTTTAAAAAGTATATCGATGGGAAGATTCTACAGAATATTCTAAAATGGATGCTACTGCATCGAATCATGTGATCCGATGGGAACTTTTTGTGTGATCAGATGCAACTCCGAACGGATCATATGATTCGTGGAGAGTAACCCCCCTACTACATATTTCTGCAGCCTTTGCTAGCATTGATGTGTATCGGTTTGGCTCTCCTTATACAGGCAAATGCGACATTCTCACATAGTCAACAGAAGGACAACAGTAGCCTCTCACCATGTTACTCCAGACCGTATCAAAATTTCATTACATAGAATGATGCTGCTGTTCCAACATCTAGAGTTGACTGTCTATCTCTTGTGCCTTATACCAGAGTCTCAGCTAGCGTCTGTTTTGTTGTACCGGTGAGTGTTCTTTTCCTTTCCAATCGGGTATCGAGTGACAGTGAACAATACTGTTGTTTACTACAGTTTTTATTTTCATTTCCAGTGAGAACTTTACGAGCGTAAACTGAAAAATCCATTCGTAAATTTTGAGTCTATTAGTTTAGCGAGTTTTTTTATACAGTTCACGAATTGTTTTAAAACATTTTACTTATCTTGTACACTACTTTTATTACCTATTGTAGTTGGGTTCATTTTACGAGCATTAAATGAAAATTGTGCTGTAGGGGGGTCCCTACTACATATTTCTGCAGCTTTGCTAGCATTGATGTGTATCGGTTTGGCTCTCCTTATACAGGCAAATGCGACATTCTCACATAGTCAACAGAAGGACAACAGTAGCCTCTCACCATGTTCCTCCAGGCCGTATCAAAATTTCATTACATAGAATGATGCTACTGTTCCATCATCTAGAGTTGACTGTTGAGCTCTTGTGCCTTATACCAGAGTCTCAGCTAGCGTCTGTTTTGTTGTACCGGTGAGTGTTCTTTTCCTTTCCAATCGGGTATCGAGTGACAGTGAACAATACTGTTGTTTACTACAGTTTTTATTTTCATTTCCAGTGAGAACTTTACGAGCGTAAACTGAAAAATCCATTCGTAAATTTTGAGTCTATTAGTTTAGCGAGTTTTTTTATACAGTTCACGAATTGTTTTAAAACATTTTACTTATCTTGTACACTACTTTTATTACCTATTGTAGTTGGGTTCATTTTACGAGCATTAAATGAAAATTGTGCTGTAGGCTGGTTCGTATGCTAATAATCCATACTTTTCCGAAAAACTTTGTGGTACGGGTCTCAGTTCGAACCTTCTAACTCATTAACTGGGCTATCACGGTTTATAGCCATCACTTGAAACCATCTACATGCTGATTGTTACATAACAATTACCACAAAGTACAGTAAATGCGTCAAACATTACACATTGGCATTAAACGAGCTAAAATAAAGAAAAATGACAACATATTTTCCATTGCACGTGCTTAGCTTGCCTAACCTCTTTATAACCACCAACAATTACGTTAATATATAACGCAGTTGTACAAGCCTGTATAAATTACAATCAAATTTCTGCCTTTTTGCAAATAGGCCGTAGATAAGGTTGCCAACCTAACCAACAAGCAAGAAGTTGCAATATAAGTAAAATTGTGTTATAGTTACTATAGAGTATAATTATCACAGCCAGAGCTAGGCCACATAAGAAATATGTCTAGGGTAATTAGATACAGCATGGAACTAATATGTACTACTATCGCCATTATGAACAACCCATGGAACTAATATGTACTACTATCGCCATTATGAACAACCCATGGAACTAATATGTACTACTATCGCCATTATGAACAATCCATAGAACTAATATGTACCTACTACGTACAACATACATATTAGTTCCATGGGATGCAGTTTAGTTTGACAATCTTTATTTAATCTAGGACTTAATTAATTAATCTAGGACTAACTTGTCTCATTTAGAGAAGAACTGTTATTTTATTATTCAGCGTCAGAAATTTTCAATTCTTCTACAACAAAAAAGACATTTTTTTTTAAATTGTGTGCAATTGAATTGAACCCATTATTCTGGGTAGATGTAACCGCCTAAGACCAAGTTAGGCTGTCTGTACCTATGTTTTTATAATATAAAGTTTTATAATATAATATAATATAATGTTTTATAATATAATGTTTTTATAATATATTATTTCTAACCTGCTGACTGCTAACTTGCTCTAGTTTTTAAAGTATCATTTTAAGTATGGCTAAACGTGAAGGCTGATTTTTTTCATCAGAAAAATACTATGTAGGTTTGTTTTAATTATTTTGTCACTTTTATCTGAAATATACAAGAATGTTTCTAAAGAGCAAAGGTAAACAAAAATATTCGCGTCATCACTTAAAAAAAAGCTTTTTGTTCATATTTGTGGTTTAGACAATATTCCCTGAATCAAAGATCACCACTGGAGCAACCCTACTTTCGACACACGCGATGCGGTAAAGAAACTAAAAGTGATATTAATAATACATTATCGACTGTATTAACATTATATTAAGGCGAGATAGTATTTCGCAGAAATTTAGGATTAATTTTATAGAAGATCGGTTTAGACACTTGGCTTAGAAAATGGAAAAAACACTTGGTTAGAAAATAACATTCTGGCACTCTTTCTTTATCGCTAGGATATTCCTACACTCAGTCTTTTTATGGATAAAAATAAATAAATCCAAGTGATGAGTAGCAGTATCGACTGTGAATGAAACTCCACACTGAGATCACCAAACATCAGCCCAGGGCACAGATCGTTATAATGGGAGAGGCCTATGATCCAAGGAGTTTATATAGGCTGTTGAAAATGTCGTCCTATAGCCATAGATATCTACGTACAGTAAGGTTACTAAGTGCAGTAGCACGCTAAGAGTCATTTTTCTACATGTACAACGGTGCGCACAACAACACGAAAACCATTAAATATAACTGCCCACCCTAATCAATTGTGTATTAAACCTTATCATAGCAATAAGACACCGATTCATCGTAGTATCGAGGAATACAGTGAATATGTGGGTGTGTGGGTACAGATATAAAATAAATTCGTAAGTGAAACTGGTCTCTCAATCTATATTGAGTTGCGAAACTTCTACTGCACTTATAAGTAAACCTTGACTGTACCTAACAGGATTACACTAAATGTGTATCATAATGATATACTGATATAAACAATGAAGATAGTCTAACTCAGGTACATAGACTTAGTTGAAAACATCACTTAACAATATAATTCACGTAATTACTGCTTGTCATTCGTAGGCTTAATTGCTACAAGATTGACGAAAAGTGGATTAATGTAGTCTATTTACGCTATCGATGCGGAATAATTGAGTGAAGATAATAGTGTAAGTAATTAGGTTTTCGTATCTCTTTGTATTATCATCAGCCTGCACTAGTCCACTGCTGGACATAGGCCTCCCCCAAGGAGCGCCATTGAACCCGATCCTCAGTTCTATTTCGTCGCTCTATCTAGCCGGGGGGCGTCCCACATTACGCTTGCCCAGACGTGCCCAGCCGTTATCGGTTTATTTATTTATTTAAACTTTATTGCACATGTATTGTACAAGAGGCGAACTTAATGCCGGAGGCATTCTCTACCAGTTAACCTTCACATCTGTCGGTTCTACGACAGATGTGATAAGCCCACTAGAGAGCATGTGTCCATAGAAAGTAACAGAAAACAGATAATTTTTATTGTACCTAACTAAATTTAATCGATGATGAGACTGTACGATCCCCCAGTCAAACCGTCAAGACGGTTTTGGGGGACAAATATATACTGTTATGCTTATGTATTTGATTAATAAATAAATAATAATAAATAAAAATAACGTACTAACCCTTTGAGTTACGGCTTTGATTCAATGGCGGATCACGTCTTCAGATCCTGGCTCTCAGAGAATCTACGAGCATGGCTCTTTCCATAGCCCGTTGAGAAGTAGCCCGTAGCTCAAAATGAAAATCTCCAGCGATACATTCGAGTTTCGACCAATTTGTTTAATTGATATCCACTCGGCAAAACATAAGTAAGATGAATGTTTTTCTTACATTTCTCTATGTTCATATATCAACATCTGTATAATTACTAAGTAAACACAGGGAAAGTTTGTTTGATGGTATATCACGATTCTCCGTAACCTCGAAACTTACTGGACCAATTTTATAGACCTTTCACGGTCATAAATATTAAACTATCTGGAATGTTTGGGGCGACTTAACATTTTTCTAACTTTCTTGCCCGTTGTTGATCCTACCTGAATTATTATTTGACTTGGTTATGGTTTTCCTTAAATAAGTTTGGCATTAAAATTCTCTCTGTCTGACAGGACTAAACTAATTTGACATTTCTAATATTCATTCCATCTCTTTCTTATTTCTACAGATAATCATTTTTCTAACTTTCTTGCCCGTTGCTGATCCTACCTGGATCTCTATTTGACTTGGATATGGTTTTCCTTAAATATGCCATCTCTTTCTTATTTCTACAGATAAAAAAAGAGCACAATAGACTAAATTTAGTTAAGCCGTATGCACCTCAGAATCGACACGATATATCATAAAACTTTTATTATGGTAAATGAGCTAATATTGTAAACGGAAAAGTGCGGATGTTTATTTATTAACATTTGTTTGTTGTTCAATCAAGCCTTAGCGACTGAACGTATTTTGATGAAACTTAGTACAGTGATAGCTTTTATCCTGTGAAGATCGTTAGGATACTTTTAAACACGTAGGAAGTCTCCGGTAATGCTAGTTAATATAAAATAACAACGAATTCAAATAATTAAATATTTGTTAATTTCTTAAGGAAATAATAAACCGAGCAGCTAAAAATACTAAAAGTTGCAGCTAAAATATTTAACTGGCGACTAAAAATTTGGTTAGGTTACTTGAATTTATATTTCGGATGCCAAGTTTATTATTTCAGTCGCTCGGTTTATTACTAGAACATTGGTCGCAGGATAAAATAAATATCGAGTTGAATCTTATTTTCGTTTTCGCATAACTACATTCCATACGTTTAACCAAAAACCAGGTAAATGCTGCAAGCAGTAACTGTGTGTGAAAATTACATTTGTGCTGGGCAAACATTTCCCGACAAACTGCTGTGGACGTCCGCTCTGGTTAACTCTACGTTTAACTCGTTTGTTTGTAGCGTAGTGTGGTGGCGACCGACACACAGTATACACTTTATTATACACCAGACCTACTAGCTGTTGCACGCGGCTTGGCCCGCGTGGAATAAGATTTTTTATCGGGGTAAAAAGTAGCCCATGTTCTGCCCTAAGGTTCGATGTATCTCCACAACAAATTTCATCAAAATCCGTACAGCGGTTTAGTCGTGAAAAGGTAACAAATAGACAGACAGTTATACCAATATTGGTACGGAATAAGTAGGTAATTAATTTTAATGTTTACTAATAACTAATTTAATACCTTAGGTACGTACTAGTAAATTGTTAAACTTTATAGAGCAATTGTATACATTTCATCATATCAGCCTGTAGACGTCCACTGCTGGACAAAGGCCTCCCCCAGGGATCTCTACGACGACCGGTTCATTTACTAAGATCTTATCTTTGCTGAAAGTCGTCAAAAACATATTTGTTTGCAATGCAGCCCTCGGTCTGTCGCAAATTGAGATTCTACCATGCAATCTTTTCAACGTTTTCCATTGTTAACTGTGTTCCCTGCGTTTTGCCACACACTGTAGATAATGTGCCTAACCACATGTCTACTTATGCAAAGAGAATACCCTCCGCACTGAATTTCCGTTGCATCTGACATATCAATTATCTGCATCCAGTTCGGTTGCATTTTAATTAAGGAACAACGAGTCAATATCGGAAGGATTTTTTAAAATCGCGATCGCGGATATCCGTAAATACGATCGGATGAAATTGAAGTTTACACAGGGATTGAGACTTTGATTGAACTACTACTTTGGTTTTTTTATATGGCGCATGGCATACCTAATATAATATTCTATTTTTTGCAAAGCTACTATTGTTATAATACCTACCTAGACAGCAGAAAAGCGTACTGTACGTTAAAATTTGTAATAATCCTACTAATATTATAAAAGCGAAAGTTTGTAAGGATGTGAGGATGTTTGTTACTCTATCACGCAAAAACTACCGAACAGATTTTGATAAAACTTGGTACAGTGATAGCTTATATCCTGGAATAACATATAGGTTACTGTTTAACGCGGACAAAGTCGCGGGGCGTCCGCTAATACCCCCTAAGTAACAACGCCTATATAGAGGGCGCTGTTTCACAATGTACACGGGAAAAACTTTTCTACGCGGGTGAAGCCGCGGGAAATAGCTAGTTTAATATAAAGGAAGAATGTTTATTCTAGATAATAAATTTTACATAACTTTAATTGACTTAGTTTTATTATAACAATAACATTCTTGAAGCTTGTACTAGTGTAATTAAACTTTTTGTTTCTATTTTATTTAATAGAGCGTCTTAACGTAACTTATTCAATAACTCGTCTTAGAGTCGGAATTAGGCTTTTTTGCTCAATAAGATCCAGTCATGTTCAACTCAGCAAAAACTGGGGTGCTACCACGATTCCCGTTTCAAAGTAATATAATTACCTACCACCTATTTTTGGATAATTCCCTTCTAGGGAGATTGTTGTGATTGTCAGTTTTATTTGATGAGACGATAATTCGTACTACGAGTCTACAACTGTTTTTTTTTTATCTTAATACCTAATACCTACATCGATTCATCATCTCTAAGGCTAGGTTGCAACCGCCTAGTGACTTGATTTTACTTGAGCGGCAGAGGTCGTGGTTTCAATTCCCACTGGGGACAAACAATCAACCAGAGCACAAGAGTAAATCCTACTGTAGAATTAGACAAAGAGCATATTATGTAAGTAGGTATTTACTTAAAATATTCATTATATCCAAGAAGAAATGTATAAATTAAATTGTATTTAATGTCAGGCCAATTAAATTCCATAGAAAATACATAAAATTCCGTTGTCCACCAAAAATTAATCACTGATCAATTATCCTAACCCCTTAGTAACCGGTCACTACGTATTGTGTCACTCCTGTATGTACAAAGGCAGTTGATTTGATTTTAAATTTGGCTCAAAGGTCTTACAACCAAGCCACAAACGAAATTTTTATTTATTTAAATGAACAACTAGCTAGCTATCCATCAATCCCACAGTTTGCAGATGTAATCACGAATGTGGCACAGTGGCTAGGCTAGATGTTTCATTGCGACTCTAATCGAAATACCGTTACCGAAACTAATCTGATTATGCTTACTCTCACAGAATACTCCGTGACTAGGTACATATTTCTAAAGTCGTATTTCCTTGTAGGTACTCAATACTCCCATAACTATCTGATTCTCATCCAAAACTCGCGTGTTTTTGTGCGAGGCAACTATATTGTGAGTTTCGCACTCATGGTAGCTCTGCAGATTCAGAATCACGTTCCAGTTATAAGAAAAAATTACACGTTTTCGCTTTAACTGATGCTCCACTGTGGGAGAAAGTGTGTCTTTTGTTTTCGAAATCGATCAAGACTAAAGATGTTCATTATCAAATTCTAAAATAGCAACTTCCGGTTCTCAAAATCACCAGGTTTTAAAGTAAAATTTAATGTCAATTTTTCTGTCTTGCTTAAAGCAAGTATTCGTTTTGTCTGATAGATAATGTAGTTCGAAAACAGCTAAGAACTATAAACAACTCGCTTTGTAAATATTATGTCCACCACGAGAGTCCAAAACAGACTAAAAATCATTTCGTTACGCCGCTTCTTCTTCCCAGCGCTAACACCTTGGAAGCGGTTGTAGATAAAAAAATTACGTTGTATAAATGTACCCAGTGTACCTGAAATGTACTTACATGACTTACCCAGTGTACTTACATGAAATAAAATATTTTTGATTTTAATTTCTCAGAAAATAGTTTTCCCAGTGTAGGCTAGGCACTAGTGCAGGCTGATGATGATGATGATGACTGTATGCTGTATGGGCGGTGGCTTTAAAGCTCAGATTACCACGACATGTTTTATGGTACTTATTCAGCACTATTAATCTAGACTAGCTAACTTCGCACATGCATGCCTAATTTGTCACATGCGTTATCTGTGACAAAGCTAGATTACTTGACACTGGCTTCCCAGTAACTGGTCGGCTAGCCACTGGCCATTCCTCTGGCGCTTATCTAGTCTATCTCTACATCTCTCTTTAGAGCTCTTTATAGGTAGGTGACATTATAGTTTATACGTGATTCTGATTAACTTTGTCTATTGTCATCAAGCGATCAAAGTATTTTGAAACAGCAAAATCTTTGATATTTCGCGAAGTACCTATGTCGTAGGTATATAAAGAAGGCTATCTTCAATATTTAGTTCTTGTCGCTAACAGGCGGACAAAAGATCGCTAAGGGGTATCCGTTTTCATGGACTTAAACTTAACGTTGTAAATTTTAGAAGAGCTGTCGACGGTTCAAACTAATGAGGTTTTATATTTTAAACCAAACAGTAGATAAGTATGGGTGAGTTACGTCGTAGGCTTCAAAACCGTATATTGCGTTGGCTAATATTAGCCATAACCATGCGCGAATTGGCAACAAAAACACTGGGTTCACATTAAAACTTATCACCACTAAGGGTTTGTACGTTTTATACCAGATTAGCAAAATGTCAAATTAGCAAAATGACAGATTAGCAAAATGCCAGATTATCAAAATGCCAGATTAACAAATGTCAGATTAGCATAATGTCAGATTAGCAAAATGCCAGATTAGCAAAATGCCAGATTTGCATAATGTCAGATTAGCAGAATGCCATATTGATGGTTGCGCATGCCATCAGAGACGAAAATCATCTAAAAATGAAAATGGTCTATATGCTGGTATTTCAAACTTAAGTATTCAATTATCTTAATTCTTTTTTCTAAATTTTGTAGTAGTTTCAAAACACTTTTTACTAGGTATGTTGTTATCGTTGTATTGTTCAGGCATACCAGTAATTACTACGGGTCTTAAAGATTTATTTTGCATTTAACATTGAAAAATATAGGATTTAAAATTTAATTTAGACGAGTTTTTATAGCTTCGCTCGAAAACTAGGTAGTACAATTATGATTAAAATGCACAAACTTAAATGAATCTTAAAGAGGTACCTACTAAGTTAGAAAAGGAAAACAAATAAATGCCTTAAGTACGATAAATAATACACGTGAGTTAGGCATTAAAATGGTAAGCCGCTTCCTTTGACCACTGTACTTACACATTAAATATTAATCTAATCTGTATTGGTATATTTAGTTATGATAACAAAAATATTCACATTATTAATTTGATAAATTTCATTTGTGAATGTGTAAAAACGATAAGGTTTCACTAGAACATTAGGTACTGAGGCAGTGAATACCTATTTTCTATGTTTACTTTACGGGTTTTATTTTTTGTTTATTTAGAAATTAATAAATTGAGGTGCAGCTTTATTTTTTAAGTACCTACAGGGTGTAACAATTGCCTAACAGTTATGAGTAGTGAATCCTTTATTTAAGATCACTTCGTAGAGAAAAGACCCTGGAACAAAACCAATCAAGGAAAATAATTTCACATTATGTTGGGGGTTATTCTATGCCGTTAACTATGTTGCTTAAACTTATGATACCTATAAGTTAGTAGGTATGAGTTTCTTTTAAATTTTTGTATGCATATAAGTACTTACTAAAATATGACAAAAAGAAAAAAGTATTCAGGAAATATTTTTACGTAAAATCTAAGTTGAAACTTATTCAAAAGTATTTGCGTAGCCCAGTTAACGTTCTAGGAAGGAAGTTATTTTACTTGTTTTGTTGTAACCACGGCTCAGATTAAGAGATCGTTATCTTGTTAACTTTCGTCAGGTTTTTATTTACATAGATTATGTGTGAAAGATCTAGGCATCATTTTTCATATTCATTTCCGTATGAAATAAAGTACCTACCGAGCAAATTCATTAACTCATTATAATTTTTACGATTTGTGGACTTCTTACCATCTCCTGCATGCAGATTAACTCACTATATTCTAAAACCCTGTGGCATGACAAGCAATTTTCAAGACTTAGAACCCAGACTACCTGCACAAGCCTGGAATACACAAGCCCGCACTAACCAAGCCCGGACTGCACAAGCTCGGTCTAACCAATCCCTGAACAACGAAGCTCGGAATAACCAAGCCCGGTACGCTCTGGTTCCAGCTCGGTCTGCAGACATTTTCGAGCCGGTACCACATATAACGAATAAAATGGTTACCTGGTGGAACTGTATCAGAATCCCGTTAGAGTGTTCTCACATCAGTTCCTTCCAACCTCACGGGAAACCTCTAGCCTTTGAGGCAAACCAATCGCGGCTGTCAGTCAAATCGAAGATAGCAAATTCTTCTTAGAAGGCTATCTTGCAGGTATAATTTATAGCGCCTTCTATAAATTGATAGTAAAGTACTTTGTGAGGTGGTTCCTTCAGATAAAATAACGAAACGTCAGTGCTCCTTCCACTTGCGTCTGAGGCGTACCGGTGCAGACTGTATTATCAGTTTATCAGTTTTAATTATGATTATTAATCTTCTAAATGTTACTCGAATTATGTTCTAAGTGAAGTTGCAGTTTGTGTTGATATTTGATCTAAATACCTATATAAAATATAAAAATATAAAAGTGTTTACGAAAATAATATAAAGTTTAAAACAGAAGTGATTTAAAAGAAGGGAAATTTTATAAACGTGCAAATTGATTATTTTCTTTATCAACTTTATTTAAGTAAATAATTTTTTGATTGATTCGTCCGGTGCGATAATTTTATAATTATAAACCACACTGATTGCAGTGTTAATATTTAATTTTATTTAGTTTCGTTTGGTGCTTTAGGTTTTGTTGTTGTAATATAAATTTTATTCGCCTTCGTTAATTTTTCATTTTTATAGAAGAGACAACTAACAAGTGAGAAACTTCGGGTTACTCCCCATGTTCCAACTGAAATGTCCAACAGGTTGTACCTAAGGCTTCTTTGATTTGAAGAGTTGGACAGAAAACAATAATTTTCATTACCCCTTCAGTAGTTTGTGATAATTATATTTTTCGCACGATCGGGACTTTCCCTCGTTAGTTTTTTTCCACCCTGTATATTATTTATGTATCATACTAACGCCACATCCTGAATCAAATACCTATATCCTGAAAGTTTTATTACCTTTAAAAGCAAGTAGATTTATAAGTATTTGTTAAAAAGGTGAGGTGTTCTGACCTAGACTTTATCTCGCGGCCAGATAAGTAAATCTTGAAGATAACAATATGTAAAGTGTGTCATATTATCTTCTTTACGTACATTGTTGTAAAAATAGCATTTGAAATAATTTGTAGTTATCTTTAAAATAAAATATTAAGTCTTAGGTGCCGGTTTAAAATTTTCTATTGTAATGGTTAATACTTAGGCACCTACGAGAGTCGATAAGTCTCTACAGGAAACAGCTAGAAACATTTATTCAAATCATCGTAAGTCAATACCACAGAGGAATTAATAGTGTCAATACATCAAAACATTTGTTTTCTTTAAAGACCGTGTGGGTAAATCCTGGATTTCAAATGTGGTTGTTTTCAAAAGGTGGTTGTACTGCCCAGCAATTTATAAACGCAGTAAGACACTTTACTGCGTTTATAATTTTATTACATAATTGACATCGTTGTGATGAGATCTTTCAGAAAAAAAAGACCCGTTTTTCGCTACGTGTAATAGAAGTGAGAGAAACAAAAACTTTATACACCAAGCCACCATACAACACAACGTACAATCAAACTTTCAAACGCGTTTTACTCAAAACTGACAAATTGTCCTTACTGCGTTTATAAATTGCACGGCAGTGTAGTGGAGTAGGTCTAATAGGAAAATGTTATAAAATATCAATTGTTGAAGTTCGTAATTTGATTATTTTAATATTGCTTACGAAACGTATTGATTTAAAATGTACCTTTGGACCATAGATAATTGCAGTGGATCACTAATTTATACAGTAATAGTATTATGTACAAGGCTTTGTCGAAGTCCGTATAGGACATTTTAGTTATATTTCGTCGTCATCATCAGCCTGTTAGAGCCCACTGTCGGTCATAGACATTCGGTAATGCACGAATTGTGGATACGAGCGTATTCGGCTTCCTACGCCTACAGACCCAGATGAGTTTAGGTCTTCGCCGTTATTATATTCTTTATTCACTCACAGATGGAATATACCTACCTAATCCTGTAAAAATCAAGCATCACACATGCATAACTGAAGAGTTAAAAAGTGTTTAATTATCATTGCTTGAAAAATTAAAAGTTTACATTTTAAATTTCAAATTTATTGTTATATCATTTATAGTTTAATTTTGCTGATTTTCCCGTACAAAACTTCACCTTGATGATTTACTGTAGAAATATGGTTTCACTTCTTTCACCTATTTATTTTAGAGGATAGCAGGGAGATGTCTTGGTAATAGGTTACCTACTTATTCTACATAAATTATTGAAGAAAAAAATAATGAAAAGTAACCTAATATGGCAGTGTCGTCACCCTGTATGTAAAAGAAACATTAACTTTTATGCTAACGATTACAACAAAGTATTTAAGTAATTTGGGCTGACTGCATCAATTATACTAAGAATTTTCTAAATTGGCTTTAAAAAAACGATAAGTAGGTAACGTCGTAACTGAACGTAAATCAGCGTGAAAATAAACTCAAGCTACTGTTTGAAATTCAAGTAAAGATACGTTAGTAGTTTTTTTACTTCAGAAACAAATTGTATATTAGGTAGGTTTACTTGACGCAAACGTAACGAATATTGAAAAAAATACATTGTAAATCACATGGTTTTAATCTATATACCTATACCTAGGCTGGTGTGATTTTAGTGTATTCAGATGATCAGTCAACAATAGACATAATCTTATACCTTTATCATTTCTGAACAGTTTATAGTTTTTTGCCTTCAGTAGGTAAATAAGATCGAAAATCATGAGCTTTACTCTATCTGTAGGTATTATCAAATTGTGGCCTTCGAGATGAATTGATAGGTTGAGAGCAATGATAATATGTCTTTGACAGGTGTTATAGGTACCCGCGTTAAAAATTTAATATTACAAATAAATAAATAAATAATTTTAGGTAATAATATATAATAATAATAATTTATTATACGAGAAGGTCCGGTCGTCGTTGAGATCCTTGGGGGAGGCCTTTGTCCAGCAGTGGACATCTACAGGCTGATATGATGATACGAGAAGGTACCTACCATACAATTATTGATTTAAGAGCAAAATCACACACGATGAAGACGCCGCGAAGGGAGCAAACCGCTGGAGCAGACGTAGATCTTTAAACAATAGATTAACAAAAACTATATTTCAACTTAATCAATACCGATATCAAAATTAACAATAAAATGTTAGTGTAGGTAACATAGTAGTTTTGAGCAGTCATTGTCCTTATAAAGCCCATTAAATTCCAATTTATGTAGTCCTAATACAGCCTGATTTACGATTGGCTAATATATGCCCGTCTATTACTTCCTAATTCATGTTATTACTGTTCCTTTACTTTGTAACAAGCGAAATTGCAGAGAAATGCCACTACTTATTCATAATCAAACCGAAGAATAATTTGTAGATTGCTCCATACCGCATGCTCAATCGAAACATGTTTGTAGCGACCCAGTTTCGAACCCAAGACCCGGACAAACAAAACCCTACGTATGTGAGAATTAAGACTGTCAAGCTGAATTTGGAGAGTTGAATACACTAATTGAAATGACAAACGCTGTTTTCGGTTTTCACTATAGAAACGGGGTTAGCGGTGCTCTTTGTCGGTAACTATAAAAGGATTTGGTAACGGTGAAATTGTGCGAATTAGTCACAAAGTATGTGAAGCAAGCAAGCTACCATCGAGCGCGTCTATCGACATGGACTTTAGACAAGTCTATCTACACAGGGTGGAAGCAATAAAAAAGTAGGTAAACCAGTTGATAGAGAAAAACTTTTAACTGAAATTGACTTTAATCGATAATGGTGGACAATATTCCATACAGTTAACAATGAAAAGCGAATCTAATAAAAATCATGAGCAAAGGAAAAACATATATCTCCTACAACAAGGTCACTTTTCTTCTAACTCTTGTGAATAAGTCATTGTTTGGTCAATTGATGAACAAGTAAACGTCACAATCCAAGGTTAAACCTAACCTTTATATTTATTTAAATCAAAGAGCAGAAATTGAATGAAATTGTAAAAAACTACAATTTACAGGCCTGTAATATACAGCCCTCTGGATTTAAGTGTCAGATTAGATTAAGAACTTGTTAAATTTCCGCTTTCACTTTTGTACATTCATTTATCAACACTGGCTAACAATCTTTAAATAAACATAGCATTAATAATAGACATTCCTTTGATAACATTAGTAAACACTAAAATACAGTCTGTAGGTGTATTCTATAATCCGTCCCCTGATCTACAGAATAAGGACTGATAAAAAAGTTCGGTCTCTCCTAACTTAATTGCAATAATCAAACATTACAACTGTTCAATTTTGTAGTTCTAAACATAAAACAACATTTACTCTGGTCGCTTCCAACGATTTGATCTACCTTTAATTAGTGAGTCTTTTAGATTACCTTTAACTAGTGATTTAATATTGGAACTTTATAGGAAAAACACGTATTTTTCTTTATCAAGCATTATTTAGTGTAGTACTTGATTCTACTAATATGACAATTTTAGTTTCGGATTTAAGGATAACGTTAATGTAGAGAGGTAACAAGTGGCACAGAAGTGCAAAATGTGGAATGACCTTCCCTCTGACGCTTTTCCACAGCGCTACGATATGGGGTCCTTCAAGAAGAGAGTTAGAGCCCTTTAGCTAAGGCCGGCAACGCACCAGCACCCCCCGGGTGTTGCAGGTGTCTATAGGAGGCGGTGACCTCTTAACATCAGAAGGCCCGCCTGCTTGTTGCCCCCGTAGCAATAAAAAAAGAATAGGTAATCAAGGGGGCGGCAGATCGAACTTTTACGATCTAAGACGGACCAGAATACACCTGTCAGCGCGTTTTTATTAATTTACAAAATGACTCGTATGAAGTTGACTTATCGCTGTTATCAGCGGAACATCTCTACATAGCTAACATGAGCTCATAGTTTTAGATAAGATTAGAATATTTACTAAGATTATTTAATGAAAACGGACAGTTGTGTTGTGTGGTGACTGTCCAAACCGCTTGTGTTTAATTTGGTAAGAATTATTTTAAAAACATCTCAATTACGAACTTCCCGCGCTGAAAATAAAAATAAACGTCAAAATATTATTAAAAAAACCGTGATTTTTTATACTTCTATTTTTGTTATCGGGAAATATCAGATAAGACGACGAAAGTATTTAAACCTTTCGTAAGACGAAAACAATGCATTACGTCATAAAAAATGTTTTAGGATTTTAATCTTGGTTAGATTCAGTAGTAATCTAAATTCCAAAAATAATATAGGTAGGTAAGTACCTACTTTTAAAACATAATAAATCATTGATTCATTCAGATAGGCAAAAATACCAAATGTCAACATAAATTGCACAATCTGTAGGTATCTTTAATTTAACCTCTCAAATTAAAGCAAATTTAAGGAGCGAAGATATGGCGACTAAATCTTAATAGTTCAATGTTTTGGTGAACAAAATGTCTGATAGAATTAAAGATTTGGAAAAACGGTACGAAGATAATGTTTTCAACTTTCAGCACCCGCGAAGCATTGGTCAGTATTAAAACAATAAGGGCTCCTTGTAAACTGTTAATTAGGATGTTCAAATTCTAATTGATGTTCCAGTATCTATTCTGCATGTGGCCTTCAGATGTTTAAAATGCAACAAATTAGACGGTTGTATTTGTTTCTCTGGTTATCACGGTTTTTAAACAATGCTATAAGTTCATTCCTTATAGTACTACTACTTTCGGAATATTTCTATTTTATACAAGAAATACCTATTAAGTGTAGCTTAGAGGCTATTAGTTTTAACAAGCCTAAGCTGAAATCGACAGTATTATTATCACAAACTATTGTATATGATAGAAACGTAAAAAGCTTTTTATCAAATCCAATTAAGCAAGAAAATTTTAAACTATTATCTATTTGTATGTTGATGATTTACCTTTAATTGATCGGCGTAAATTTCCGTCTTCCCCAGGGTTGTTCCCTATACCAGAGTATCCGGAGTTCGAGGCGGGCCGAGGCATGTGGTCTGAGGCCCTCGAAGCTATCTTGACGACCTTACGCTACCTGGCGCCGGCGACCCTGCTGACACTCTTCTGGGGCCAGCAGAGCTTCTTGTTCAGGCTGTTGAAAAGCATCGACTCGGCTTTTAGAGCTAGTAAGTATTCTATTAACAATAAGTTGACAGACTTCATCAAAGCGTTTGTTAAATCCGACACTTCGTGCAAAATGTGAAGCAAATTTTGATTTTACGTCGCGGTCATTTAGGTTGGCAATAAAATTACCAGTGTAGTTTTAATTAATACTGATTAGGGCTTTATGACTGCACATTGGATTCTACTAATATATGACGTACCTAGCGAACAATCTTGATTCTAGAATGAGCAGTACCGACACCATTTAACAAACACAAACGCAGAAATTCTTAAAAGTTGATTCATAAAAATATTTAAAATGCACAGTCAACAACGTCATACCTACTCGCGATTAAGACTAATAGGATAATAATAAAAATATCTCCACTTCTAAAATAATTAAATAACTGGTATTATTCTTGAGGAAGTAGGTAAAAGGCCTCTTTCAAAATGTCTAGTATTTTCTGTGTGAAACATTATGTATTTTATTAATGGGTACTTATTTAAGATTATTAAACAAAATATTTCCATTAATTAACTCAATTAAACATTTGCCACCAACTTTTCAGTAGCAATATGTAACTCCCATTTCACGCTTGACGAATTCATCCCAACTGCAAATGTTTGTTTTGCTCTGCTATACACACAATTGAAATCCGAGATTTGAATTTCTCGAATACACTATAATATGTTACGCATACGGTCACGGTACGGTAAACTGAGTTAACTTAATACACCTACCTACTTATATTACCTACTAGTTTAACCCGCGACTTCGATTACGTTCAAAAGTATCATTATGTTATTCTAGGATATAGGCTACTGTAGCGTAGGTATCAAGTTTCATCAAAATCCATCCAGATCGTCCTCAAAAACTAGTTGCGAAGAATAATGCGAAAGAATTTCAACATAGGCACAGTATAACCTTATAAATATACCTATTAAATATGTAGGTACCAAATCCTTTCGATTGGCGTTGAAAGAAATTACTCCTTAAGGGTTAAAATAACTTTAGTTCTGGTTTTCATTACAATTATTTTTCTTATTTAGATCCGTTACATCTTTTTCTACAAAATTTAGTCCTTATACATACACTGCATAGCCAGCGAACAGAACAATTCTCTAGATGGTACAAGTAGATAAACTCTGCGTAGGTAATGTTACTATGTAGCGTAGGCAGCAGCTTTGTTAATGCTTTCTAATCTAAAACAGACATTTTGATAGACATCTTACTTGAGATCATTAATAAAAATAGGTAGGTAGATATTATATTCACAGCTGTAAGTTTTCAAAAGGTTGGATAAAAACTTCCGTTCATCATTCACCCCAATCTCAACCGATTGGGGTAGCTAGTTGGGATAGATGGAACGGGCACAACCAAGCTTTCTTCCAGTGCCTTATTTTGAGACAACTCCAGTCCCAGCTTTAAAAAAAACATTGGCGGATTACGAAATCTATAACCTATTTTACACACACATATAAATACGACATACATTCCACAGACGTGCTACAAAGTTCATAGTCAATTAAACTTGAAAAGCATAAAGAACTAATTAACACCATTCCTTGGCAAAGGTCACACTCAAATCTTTTCATCAAACTGATGAATGAATCTCTATTATCTGTGACAAGTCTACTGTTCTCACAACTATTATTTTACGAACTTGACCTACTGACAAGATTTTCTGGTGTTACGGCTTGCCACGATGTTAATCTACACTTCGTGGGATAGAAAACTCAAGTTTGTTTATACATACGCGTACAACTGTACATTTTGTGTTTAAGGTAACAGTTCAATACAATAATTAAAACAGAAAATATTTCAACTAACTAGTTAGTTAGAGAGTAATTTGCGTATCAAAAATAGTGCTCAGCGAAGAAGACACAAATTGTCTACTCTATGCCATCTTAACCACAGAGACATCTTCTAGTTTTATATTAAGAGGCGTTAAGTTAATTGCGATTTAAATACAAATTCGTGAAATTGGGAACTACCCATAGAGTTAGGCAACTACCACTCCACACAAAAAATATTTCAAATAACTATAGGCAGTTATAGAGTATTTCGCGTATCAAAAACAGTGCTCAGCTCACAAATTGTCTACCACAGAGAAATCTTCTAGTTTTATATTAGGAGGCGATATTATTACTTGCAATTTAAATACAAATTCATGATATTGGTAACTACCCATAGAGTTAGGTAACTACCACTCCATACACAACAAATAAGTCCATACGCAATTTCTATGTAGGTATTTTAATCATAAAGCAAAAAAACTCCCCAGTAGCTAAATTTTTCTCCTCTTTTCTTCAAATTGCATTATTTGTCTGCCTTAGGGTCAGCGCATAATAACCGTCTTTATAAATCATGAATCAAAAAATTTTGCCACTCCCATATGGATGAGTAATAAAAGCATTCTATGGGTGTCAAAATCGTGTCAAACTAATCACAAAATTAATCACTCACTCACACATTCTCATTTTTAAACTCCATATAAATTTGTACTTGTAAGGAAGTTTCCTCCCGCTACTCCGCATCCTTTGTCCCCCCCCCGGCAAATGGCATCATAGGTTTTGATACTAAATATGCAAGATGCGATCTCCACAGGGAGCGCACGCGCGACCAAAGAGATTTGAAACTTTCTTGTTAGAAATTTTAGAATAAATTTCAATATCGCATTAACCATTGCAGGGCACCGAATAATCTTACATTTTTTAAATTCCAGTCGTGTTCTCAAGCGAAGAACAGAAGCAGGCTGCGCTACAATGGCTGGCGGACGCAGGTCCAGTGCGAGTGGAACACCTGGAGACGGTATGGAGACACGGGTGGATACTGTGCGGAGTGCTGGACGCAGCGCTCCCGGGCGCCTGCGCCGGCCACCCGCCGACAAGGCTCACGCTCAAACACGCCCAGGCTATAGCAGATCATTACCTTGGTGTTGAGCCGGTGAGTTCATAAATACCGCTGATTTATTATTAGAATATCAAAAGTACCAGAATATTCGAAATGTTTTTGGACAAATCCACACAAGGCTTTTTAGGGTGCTTTTCCACCAGAGATGTGCCCCCTTTTTTACCACTAATAGTACACTTCATTTTCGCTGTGTAGGAAAATGAAGAACTGTGGAAAAAATCCTATTTCACCGCACACATCTCCGGTGGAAAAGCACCCTTACTCTCAAATTAAGTCGAAGCAGGTACTCAACAACTGATAAACATACATAAATACTTTTTAAATAAATACTTAAATTACGTACCTACTCTTAAAAGATGTCATGTAATACCTGGTACTTTCATGTCATCCTTTGCGTACGGTAAGCTCAGTACTCCTCAACTGATACTTATTATGACAAATAATGACAATCAATTTATTCGTCTTAGCAGTAGTTATAATATTTTAGCAGGTTTGTTGGTTGGATGGACGTGGATATTTTCTGTAAGATACTGCTACAGTTTAGGGATGATAAGCTGGGCTTGACAAGCAGTTGTCAAATATTACTTGTGGGGTTAACGGCTTGGTCATTGGACCCAAGCGCCAAAGGTCGTGGGTTCGAATCCCATGCACACAGTCTGGGTGTCGTATTTGTAAATTGTCATAGTTGTCAAAGTTTCCGTTGTACATAATTAATATCAAACTGTTCGTTAAAATATGTTAGATCAAATTTTTATTTTTCATTTCCAGGTATTTTCCCGCCAAGAGCTGGAATCCAGCGACTCACTAAGCAAGCACCAAGAATGGAAACTCGCCACTTACTTGGACCGCATTCGTCAAGCTCTTGCCAAGCTCACGCCACCTGTCTCCAAGCCTACGTCACAGAGAACTTCCCCAGAAACCACCCCATTCACCCTTGATTATGTCGCCAGAGGTTCAGGCTTAACAGCAGCTCAAGTCCGCAACAAAATGTATTTCAAGATATATCCCACTTCACAACAATCCTTGGATCCTGGGGACATAAACATACTAATACGAGGCCCAAAGGACACTTATGGCATGGCAGTGCTGCCACCTATCTTGGGCAAGGCGCAACAGATTCGACAAAAGCTGCTGGGTTTACAATCTAAACCGAACTATACAGAAAGCGCTCTACCTATAACCCAAGGTGCAGCATACATGAGAAGTTATGGTAAAAACGACATGAACAAGACTTATTACATCCCAAAGTCAGATTACGACATAGATATCGAAGAAGACATAAGGGAAGACCATATTAAAATTGGCTATTCCGTAGCTTTCGAAGGAACACACGAAGTTTCTATAACGAGTAGAGGTCAAAACATAGTTGGTTCCCCATTTAGAGTAACAGCTTCTAATTACATAATTGGAATTTTGGAACACGAAAGTTTCTGTTTAGAAGATGGTGAAGAAATAGACATTGTCGATGTAGAAACCGATAGAAAAGTGGTGCTGAGGATAGTAGATTTTGTTACAGAAAAGATGCTATTGAATGAAAACGGATCTTTGGAAAAAATAAGTGACGATGAAGCTAAAATTTTAATGTCTACCGACAAAGTATCCAAGAAAACTTTGGATTTAGAATATCAAACAAATGAAACGACTTCAACGATAATCGATGACGATATAATCGCACTTCAATCCACTAAATTCAAAACAATAGTAAAAAATGTGATAAAAATTATAAAAGTTTGCGAAGTATTTCATGATCTCATCTCCAAAAAACACTCAACTCCAATGAAAATAAAGAAGGTTTACGTCAGACCAAATAACCAAGATATTCCTGACATTGTTAACTCAACGTTTAGTGAATCAAATCAGAATCCATTTATTTTGGCAGAAAACCGAGACAAATTTATTATTCCCGAAAATATTTCCGTCTCTCTTCGAACTGAAAAATCAAAGCCACTGTATAAAGACGAAATAAAAAATACTACAGTTGAGACAGACAATTCCGAATTATCTACACCGACTTGCCCTAACAGTCCAGATAGCTTAGAAAACTACGAAACCTTGGAACAACAAATTGAACAAGATATTTTGGGAAATAGAACATCAACAGCGTCAAGCAATCCATTCTTGAATGACATGGTTCAGGAAAATTTTATGATGGAGAGAGACTTAGGGTCTTTTGTCAAAACAGAATATGAAACCAATAACTCTCAAAACGAAGAAACAGAAAACACATCGATAAAAATAATGGTAGATGAATCAGAAATTGAATCACCTTCGCCAACGAGTACAAATCCTTTTATAGACCCGGATATAATTAACTTAGAAAGACCTAAAACGCCTGTGCTTAAAATAATTACAGATGAAGTAAAAAATCGTGAAGGCTCTGTCTATGTTAATCCAAGGTCACTAACTCCTGAAGAAATGCTAGCCAACGAGTTTATTAATCCATACTTCCTTCATCACCATCCCACAATTCAACACGCAGAATCATCCCCCGTGACGGACTTTATTATTGGAGCACCAGTTTCTTTACCTCCTATTATTAGGGCTTCAACTCCAGAACCAGACATGAAATCTATGCTTTTAACCGATAATAATGAAACTCAAGTTGTAATTAAGATTGAAAAAGAAGAAAAATCTTTAGAGAGTGGTGGTAACGAAGTTTCACCTTCTGTGTTTTCAACTCCTATAAACACTAACACAATCAAACCAAGTCCACCTATTTCGTCTACCTTCCACAGTTTGGATTCGAATGCATCAGATAATGTTGAAATTTTGAGTTTGTCAAACTCAAGTGATAGTCAAGAAATAGATATATTGCAGTCAGAACGAAATTTGACGCCTAAAAAAGATACGTGGGATTCTGCATATGTCAGTATTGATGATAATAACAGTTCTCCTGATAGCAACAATAATGATAATCAACCATTGTGTGAGATATCTAGTAAACAAAAGTTTTCTCCTAGTGACAACAGTAATGAATTTTTTAATATGGGTCCAGCTGAACAAGAAATATGGCAAACTTGTAATGAGTTAAATCACGACACACTAAGAACTAATGAAGACGTTAAGCCAAATAAGTTGGAAGCCAAACGTCTTATTTTTACACCAATTATAGAAGAATGCGATAAAAGCATTTCATCAGAAATGAAGGATTTACGAAACTCTGACATATCTTTCAAACAATCTAAACTTGATCCAGTGACAGTGGCGTTTGCCGAAATAAACGACTTATATCATGATTACTTTTCGATTCCTGAAAATAGCTCAACAGCAACGACGCAAGAAGAAAGTAAGAAACACATTGACAGGGATTTAGAGCATAAAATTGAACGAAAGGTTTGTGTCGATTCTGCGTCTGAGACATCAGATGTGAAGAGACACACGAAGAAATTAAAAGGAAAGATTTCTGAGGTTCAGGCAAATGTCACTGAATCTGTTTCAGTAAGTCAGACCCTTCACGCTAATGAATACAAAGCTCCACAATACTTAACCCAAAGTAGAGATAAAACTCAATTTGGTGATAAAACACGTACTAACATAGTGTTGGAAAGAAAGCAATACTGGGACGAACGAATACGTGAAATTGAGGCTAAATCAGAAGAAAATAAGACTCAACAAAAAAGAAGACGCCTTTCTTCGAGGCACTTAAGGCATAACGATTCTTTAACCAAACGAAGAGGTAAACAAATCGTGAAAAAATTCCTTAGTGCAGGTGAGCAACATCAGACGATTCCAGCTAAGCCAAATGAGGTTAAAGGCAGAGAAATTATAAATGCCAAGTCGCCTATTTCAATAGTTAACACGGAAAATCTGCAAACTGATACAAAACTTGTAGACAAGTGGAAGAAATATTGGGATAGTAAATTAGTGATAGAAAACAATGACCCTGAAATAACTTGCTTCCGAGCAAAGTCACCGAAAAGTAAAGATAATTTAACGTCACAAGAGCAACTAAGACGCAGCAATGAAGATATTATTGAAGTATACAACGAAATTAACGTATGCACGGAAAAATCACCTTCGCCAGTTAAACAGGAACTACCAGAAGAAGTTTTTAAGGCATTTGAAACAAGTCCTAAAAGATTCTTCGGAACGTCTAGAAAGCAGATTTTAAATAAAATTGACACTTTTTTAGGAAAACCAAGCACCGCAGATAAATCATCGACAGATGTTAGCGGTGCTATCCCTGACACGGGCTTAGTGTCTAGTCGCATATCTTTGTTCCATAATATATCTCAAACAGAGGAACAACTACCGTGGACACGTCGAAAATGCCAATCAATGTATAATATTTTTCAACGAAAGGATAGCGAAAAAAGTACTGTTTCAGTGGATGATAAAATCATAAGCATGGTTAAAGCCGTGACTAAAGATGAAAGTGTGACACCGAATCATTCTGATACAACAACGAGAAGGGAAAACGATAAAGATTTTGAAGTAGAAACTAAAAAGGATTCAGGAAATCAAATGCCAAATGTTTCATTGAAAGATAAGAGAGCTAGATTGGTACAAAATAGATACTACAAAACATATGATGAAGCTGTCTACAAAAGACCGACGCAGGAACAAAATGTCAAAAGTCAATTACCAAGTGTGAGAAATGTCATACAAGAATACAGCAAACACAGCCAGCATATTGAAAAATACAAACAAAACAATATTCTACGTAAATCGTCAATAAGTAAATCAGAAATGGATATATTTAATAAATTCTCTAATAAGCCGTGTGATGATGATTTAGATAAACACAAATCATGTGATGAATTGCCCAAAATCAATGTGAAAAATGTAATATCACTGTATGAAAATGTATCCAAAACTGATGTTAAGGCTATGCCTACAAGAAAGACTAGTACGAAATGTATAAGTTCACAAAGGCTACCGGAAATTAGCTCATCTTCAGGTACGTAACTAACATACATTATGATTAATATACAAAATTAATTATACATTGACTGTAAAATTTTAATCATGGACCTTTATATTATATATTTAAATTATATTAGATATTTAAATTAATTTACGTTTGTACCTAAGTTATATAGGTACGTTGAACATCAAATTAATCCTCATCATCATATCAGCCCTTCAACGTCCACTGCTGGATATAGCCATAGGCATTTCTTCATATTTTTACATACCTACTGAAACATTTATTATTATTATTATTACAGGAGCTGTTAATACGTCTTATCATACAACTTCAAGAGAAAATCATAAATCTGTAAATATCACGACTAGTCAACCAAGTTCACTGAAATCGTCATTAAAAAAGCAATGGTCAACCAAAAGCTTAGACACTGTTAGCAATAACAGTTTCGGTCCAAAAAGTATCGATTCCGTTGACATAGAAACAGTTTCAATACCCGATTTAAAGGAAACTACATATTTGAGTCTCTCTGATATCGAATTAGAAATCGTTGAAAACAAAGAAAATTCCACAAAATCACCATCGCCTGAAACGGATGCAGAAACTTCTGACACTGACTACAAGTCTCGCTTTAAATTAGCGAAACAGTTCTTTCAATCGTTAGAAGAACTTAGGGAAGAAAAAAAACCTCGAAAATTGAATGAATGCGAATTACTGTTGGTTACCGAATCAAATGAATCTCTAGAAAACGAACGACCACAGAAAAGAGTAAAAAGAAACATAAAGGCCCATTCCATGCCATCGTCTGAACTTTCAAAAATCTGGACAGAGTTGAAGGAAAGCCAGGATGCTGGCCACACCAAACTTGTGAAGATTTCAGAAAAATTCAACGTGGATGATTTATTTAATGACGTGATGGAAGGCAGGCTAAGTCGGCAGGGTAGTTTGAGAGGAATACCACACAAAAAGGCAGTACTTGAAGCTTTCCGATCCATGGAAAACCTTACAGACAACAAAATAAGTCCGTACGAAATAGCTGTATCGCAGCTAAATGATTTTGCTCAAGAGAACAAAATTAAAAATGCGCAGACATACCTGAGCGAGTATCCATACTTGCCTACTACTGATCCGTCCAAATATCAGTCACGCATGGACACTAGAGCAACCGGGCTCATTACTCTAAAGGAGTTAACCAATCAGAAACCTAGGAGAAACAGCGTGCCGGATTTAAGAATGGATGCTAAATTCACAGTTAACCTTTAGATTTTTTTATTCTTTGTTATTAGTTTGCCACCCGTTTTCAACTTTAGAAGCTAGAGATAAAATTACAGTATTTTAAGTTTTAATTGTCTAATACTCAGGATAGACTAGGCTTCTAAGTTTGACTTGTGTTTACACAGTTTTCCTTTGTCTGTTTTGACTGACAGTTTGGTCTCTTCTCTTTGGTCCAAAGTAGCGCATAGACCTCGTAATTCTATTAAATAGTAGGCATATAAATATAAAATTATATAGACATTTTCTATAAAGCAGAGGTATAATATGATTTGAGATTGGATTGTTTGTGTCGCCGCCGTTATTAAGGATTCGATAGTAGAGACCATGCTCTTCCAACTTATTCCAAACTAGGATTTTCATTTATTTTAATATATATCACCGTCAAAAGAGTTGATGAACATTCCATAATTATTTCTATTCTAGTGTAACTATTGTACAATTTGTACAGTTAATGAATCTAACTATTAAGTTATAAGAATTTATTGTAATCTATTTATTCAATATTAAAGTAATGAAATAATCTGCTGTCTTATTTTCAATTTCTTATCGCGGCGATACCTACGTTTTTTGTACATTCCAGTATTTTCCAGCAAAAATAGCATAATCTCCATTTGAACAAAAAAAAGATTACGCAAACAAAATATATTAGTGTAGAATAATAATAAAAACTATATTAATTTTTTTAATTTATTGTAAAAAAATAAGGCTTATAATTAACATTTACAAATTGACTACATAATCAATCGTCTTGCACTAAAAAGTTTTGAAGGATTTAGTTTCTATTAATGAAACAAACCTCTAAAATTTGATCGACCGCAGTGAATTTAAGCTAAACGCGTATCACACTATGATTAGTAAGCGCATGGGTTTTCAGAACTAAATACTTACATCACTATAGTCATCGAATAAAATCATATCAAGCGAAAATATACATCTCATTCTTATGCTAAGGCCTCCCCTCGAGACCTTAGGCCTAGCTGAGATCGGTAGAGGGTGGAAAACCAACTGACAATTCCAATTCAAGACCACACGGAAAGAGAGTCATATACCTTTTGTAGAAATAGGCTTAATCCTTCGAATTATCATTGCCGAAATAAGACCAAAATATAAATTACTCCCTAAGATACAAGCGAATGTAAGAATGATTAATATGTAAACAATTATTGTAATATGAGCTCAAATAAATTAGAATTGTTTTATAATAAAATGTGAATAGACTAACTCTTTCCGAGAGGTCTTCAATTATTGTCAATGTTATCTGCAAGTTGTCGCGTCAAACGGTCAAAAAACAGAGCATATTCCCCGCAAACAGAGCAAAAACAAACGTAATGACTATGATTTCTTGGACATAGGTAGAAAAGTTCTATTGTAAAGTCTTTTTTACACTAAAAACACGTTATAATTTGAAAATATTAGTTTTTGGAAAATTCGCGTGAAAGGTCCCCCTCCATCCCTCCATCTCTCGGATCATTTCCGTAATACCTCATCCAGACTCACGGCGAGAAAACTCGAGTGAAGGAGTGAGTATGAGTTTGCATGAGGCGAGAGCGAGACGCCGACAAACTATTCACATTCACGTTTCTCTGGGCTTCTCGCCGTGAATCAGGTTTAGGCTTGATGAATACAACACTACTAATACTACACTACTAAAATGCGAAGTTCACTTGATATGGATCTGCACGTAGGTTGAGGCGGCGTCCGCGCGGCGCCACTGCAGCCAGGCGGCCGTGTGCGGGTCGGCGCGGGAGCCGCGCGCCTCCACCTGTTGGTAGTACGCCTCGCGGATGATGCGGAACGCGTCCACGCTTCTGTACGGAAGCTTCGTTATCGGATCTATGTAGCGGGCTGGCTTCCTGGAAATAGAGGAAGTCAAAGTCAAGCCAAAATATTTCATTTCATACTAGCTGTTGAGGGAGCGTCAGTGGCATCGGGGATAAGACGCGGCCTATCATATCTAAAGGTCCGAAGTACGATCCCCGACTGGGCCATGTCAATGTTTTTTTTTTCTTGAAACTGATGTACATTTACTGACTGCTTTCAAACGGTGAATGAAAACATCGTAAAATCCACCAACCCGCACTGGGCTAGCGTGGTGGACTATAGCCCTCGTTGAGGGTAGGCCTGAGCCCCAGCAGTGGGGACATGTTAATAGGCTGTTGATTAGCTGTTTCCAGCGTAGTAAAGTTTTTCCCGAGGTATCATAGCCCGTTACTCGGATTAGTAGGATACAAAGGCGACATTGTAAAACAGCGCCATCTCTGTATTTCTTTACTGTCTGCTCTCAAAGAGTGAAGAAAATCATGGTGAGGTAACCTGCCACGAAGAAGGAATTCTTATGCGCAACTCACGCTGGGCTAGCGTGGTGGAACCTCGTTGAGAGCAGGCCTGAGCCCCAACAGTGGGGTCATATTAATAGGCTGTTCATTTTATTTCAATGATTAAATTAGGATAGTGGTTCAATTTTACGTACTTAGTAACAGCACACAGCAGTTCTCTTCGTTTCTTTGGCTGCGACTTCGGGTAGCAAGCATTGAAAGCGTTGTCCTTTATATCGTTTTCAAAGGTGAGTAGCGTCCTCTCAAAGTACTTTACGTTGTTGGGTTTACATTTTGAGGGTTTTTCTTCTTTCCTAAAAAAAAAAAAAGTTAGTAAGTAGTTCACAGTTGATGACAAAGACTACTTAAAGTGTATCCCAGATACACGCGGCCTGCGGTGGCGGCCTACCGATTAAGCAAACGCAGGGCGCGCGTGTCTCAAGTCTCATATACATTGCATAGGGAAGACAACAGGCCGCCACCGCCATCGCATGCTGCGTGTCTCTGTGATACACTTAAAGGCAGAAATTTAAGTCAGTACAGTAGAACTAAAGAAAAACAATCTTAGAAGACTGTCCATGATTTCGAAATTATTTCGATCGACATGCAGACTGAAAAAAAATCTTTGAAATGAACAGTTTTAGGCCTCATTTTTTTGTGGCCAGTAGCGGTATCGATACTATCGATATAGTAATTTTATTGTTCAACAACACTATAATCATACTCACTTTTTGACATCATCAACTTTAATTTCATCATCAGGGCCTATGACGTCCACATCCATTGCTGAGACTCCTGGCTTGGGTTTTTCCTCAGTCGCTTCGTTACTGGCATTCATAGGATCGTCTGGAGTACCTTGGACTGAAATTTTATATTGCATCAAAAAATACCAGAAAAATACTGATGAGGTTTGAATTGAATACTTTATAGTATACTAGCTGTTGGAGTAATAGCCAGTGATAATCTGTATAATAATTATTATACCCCGTTATCAAGCGGGCAGTTTGGTGGCTACCTAACATTAGTGATGGGCAATACAAACTAAGCAAGTCTCGACGTTGTAGCTGTGTATGGGAACTCCAAAATTTTATTTGTGAAAATTGTTCAATTTCATCGGCTGAGTCACTAATGTTATGTAGCCGCCAAACTGCCCGCTTGATAACATAAATTGATAAATTGTTTGTTACAAACTGATTTGATGTTTGTTACAAACATCCTTACAAACTTTCGCGTTTATAATATTGGGAGGATTAATATTCCAAACTGTGTATGAGCAATAATTATACCTGATTCGCAGATGAAGCTTAGCCCTTCATTTTTAATGATGTCGCTAAGGCTAATGTCAGCGATCGGCGTCAGACTGCCCTTGTCGTCGTCAGCTTCTGAAGTTTGTGGCACGGCGAATGAGTGGTATCTGGAATATGGAAAAAATATGTAATCATCAAAAACAGAAAAAATTGTATCTTTTCAATATATTTTTTTCTAAAACTTTTTGTAGTAGTTCTAAAACAATTTTTTACTTTATCTTTATTTTGTTCATGCTTACAGTAATTCTTCGTTTCTTTAATTCATTTTGCATTTACGGTGAATACGTTCGTAGTATTTTAAATTTTATTTTCATTTTGGTAGTTTTTTTCGAAAACTAGGATCACCTAGTTTAATCATAAACCTAAGTTACAATATTTGAAAAAAAAAACCACAAACTAGAAAACCTTTAAGTTTGTTCGTCCTATAATAATTGACTCAACTTGTTGCAAACTCACTTAACTTGTTGCAAATGACCTCAATAGGCTGGATTTTCTAGTCATCGTCTGTTATCTTCAACTACGAAAAACACAAGGATGTCAATGATTTTTCTAGATATTTTAGAGTCAGAAATCAACGATTTCTTTCATCTAGGGTCAGTTTTTTTAAATTTAGCGGCATAAAAGTGCTCGGTCTAGTCTGAATTGAATTTAGACGATTCTTGCGGGTTTCGGTCTTATATATTTTTAAGCGGAACAAATAAAGTACTAACCTAATCACTGGTCCAGTGATAGTTTTCTTTGTGGGACGTACTTTTTTCCTCTCCAATTCAATCTGCTCAAACCTTTCTGAAACCAGAATAAATACAATATTATTTAGGATCTTTTAATAACGGCAGACCTGTGATAGTTCAGGCGAAAATAATCTAATATGGTATAATAATGACGGTCGAAATCTATCCGTCTTTGTTTTTCCCATCTATTATTATATACTATATACATGCCACTAGTCAAATGTCAAAAAATGATTTTACTATGGTATCACTATGGGCATTAAACAAGAATAGGATATTTCAGAAAGGTAACATCCAAATTTATTTATTTTATATTATGTTTATTTACATACATAACCTTACAGCTATTACCATTGTCTTGTGTTTTGACCAAAAGATTGGACCAACTTGTAGAAATTGTACAAAGTTGTATGACCCCACCAGAGTGGGAATCGAACTTACAACCCCTGGCGCTTGATTCTAATCACCAAGCCACTAAGCCGACGAGGCGGTATTGGTTATCTCCCAATTATATTTTCCCAATTAAACTATTGGCGATCAAAATAAGTTAGGCTGTACTCGGTGTAGAAGCTGGTATTTTCTGTAAAACATCCTAGTTGCTGCTTGTCTTTTCTCCCCTTATTTGCAAACACTTATTTCTTTATGATGCTGTTGTGTAAAAAGTTTCAAGTCAAGATCTCTGACCTTAATGGTAACACTTTTTTATTTTTAGATTTACCTAAGCTCTTCAAATTTTCCTGTTCTGTAATAAGAGCTTCTTCTAACAACTCCTCTTGCGTGGGCATTTTTTCTTCAACTTTCTTCACTTTTTTCTTCTTTAGTTCTGATCTGATTTTGATCCTTTGCTGTGTCTCCAATGATTTCACTGCTGTGCTCTGCCTAATTGATTTGCGTTCTGAAATAAAAAAAATAATTATTTTTTATAAATAACACAATAATTATATTAAGTAATATGTGTAAATAAATAAACTTTTTTTAAATAAGAATGATATACTTTTTGAAACCATACAAACCTATAGAACTATCTAAGTATGATCTGTCGATTATCTCAGTCTCGTCAGTCTTTTCCTCTTTTGGCTTGGGCTCTTTAGATTTCTTGACAATTGGTTTCTTTATTCTGTCAGCTGCTGGCGCCTTCCTTTTTGCGTTTGGATCCTGTAATTATGAAAGAAATTGAAGTTGGGATGTCTTACACAATCTTACATATATTTTTTAATCCCAAAGAGTACAAAAAAGAAAAGGTTTCAACACAATCATAGTGAAAGTAATCAATTTCAGTTCTTCAGGTTTCTGGGAAAAGAATTCAGGGTTGTCAACAAATAAACGTAAAATACCTATTAATTAATTCAACTATTACAGTACCTTATAAGCCTTGGTGCCAACTCTCCTCTTCTGTTTCTCTTCATCATCATGGTCTGAAACTGGTTCATCATTTTCGTCTATATCAAAATCGGAGTCAACAACATCGTCTGTCTCTTTTTCTTGACTAGAATTTAGGAAAACAATAAAAATAATTAAAAAACGCCTCTATCATTTTTCTGATCAACTGATTTTGTTGAGTATTGTTTTGGGATTTCTGTATTCTAGTTTGAAAGGCTCTTAAGCCCACAATGCAGAAACATATGGAACTCTGTGCATAAGCCAGTGTAATTACAGGCACATAATATGGTAGGTATACCAACCATGGTCTCAAGTAACACACTTGTAGAATTGGACTGGACCAGAGTGTAGAAAAGGTACTAAGTACTAACAATAAGAAATTTTTCACCAATACAGTTATTGGTTGTAAAGTACGAATTGACGAGATTGTTAGGTTGCTCGAGACAACTGCACGAGCCAAGTGAACGTGCCGCCGCCGCAGTGGGCGGCAATTGTCAGAGCTAAAATATATATCTGTCTTTCTATGAATTTTTGTAGTTACATTTAAGTATATATAAAAATACACATCAAAATTGAATTGGTTTATACATTAAAAACTAAAATGATTTAATTGGTGAACGCATTCTTTTACTTACATATAATCCCTGTCTTCTGCAATGTCTTGAAAACCACCGTAAGTTGTCTTATAGAAATCGTCTTCCTCTTCATCATCAAGCAACTTTGCCAAACGATTACCAGCGTTTGACCTACGTTCTCTACGCGCCATGGTTGCAATGTAGTTTGAACAGGTTAAAATTAGATAAATATGCCTATATTGCAATTTATTTTATTACAGCCTTAATTTTTGATTTAGAAATAAAATGCAAATTGCATCGCGATCACGAATCAAATCAAATCTGATCAATCAAGTAAATGGCATCAGTCGTCCGTCACATCAAACGCTGTCACACTGTCAATCAATTAAATCAATCGAGAAATTAAAGACAATGACAATCAAGTCCGTACAGTGCTATAGTGGTCTGAGTACCTCTCATTTTATTTCTAATGAAAAATTAGAGGAATGGAAATAAAATTACAAATCGAAAAATTGCACAGAGATTGTAAATGAGTTGTGGGAGTGTCATCATCATCCATAGCCAGCCATCATTCTAAACAGACAGCATCCGTGTCGTGACTGTAAAGTGTAAAAACTTATGAAAATGATTAATTATGACAACTATTAAGGTTACTACATTATATGAATTATAGGCCTTCCGATCCTGCCAATGTCGATTTTGAATCTGAATTTGAATAGAATTTGAAATTGTCGATGCTGAATCGAGAGAGCGAGCGATATCACCGTGTTATCACATTATAGAGTGCGCGATGTTAGTATTGTCAACTAATAATAAGGCTATAATTCCATGCAACACCGCAGTTATTCTCTTTCTGTCCGCCCGAAATCCTAGAAAATGACAAGACTTATTATAATTGTGAGAAATTAAGTCAGCGAAAATCTTGAGTTGCAAAACCTATAATAGTATCACATTAAGATTCAGCATCCCCGGAAACCTTTAAAATAACTCTCTATCAGTGTTGCCGACCCCCTTGGTTAGCAGGCAACAAATCTCAAAAAGCCCTCGATTTACAGGATTTTCATAACACATACACTGTCGTTTAAAAATAAAAAATTCAACAATACGATTCAGAATTGTATTTAGGAATTAATTAGAAAGATACAATCATCTTCAAGATGCTGTCATAGTCGGAAACTTTGACTTGTGCTGTAAATTTCGATACCTTTGTCTTAAAAAAAAAACAAATTGGAATAGACTGACACTGACAGTTCGTTCGTATGATTGATATTGACAAAAGCAACAAATAATTTGTTTAGTTTTGCTATTCATTTCGTACGCACAAACTATATGTTTCGTACGGTACGGCACTTGCTTGTATTACAAATGTAATAAAATTATGAAATAATCAGAAAAACAATGAACACCAATAAGTATCAGCTAGATAACTATAAAAAATTCTTACTAAACAGAGTCACTGCTTCTCCACATATCATTGAGTACATTGAAAGTTGTTTGGCTAGCGAAGATGATGCCGCTGCACATACATTTCACAAAATTATGGTAAGATACTATTTTATGTACGAATATTATTACAGTTTTCAAACAAAATAAGCGTTCTAATAATTTTCTATTGGTTTCAAGGTACATAGTTGGTCTGGAAATCATGTGGGACTCTTCGAATGTATTAGCGATTATTTTGCGGTTTCCTTCATACCGGTGCATTACACCTCTCAAGGCGGCATCACAACATTCTATACAAGCAGTCTCACCCTTATAATGAAGATAGCTAAACTAGATTTCCTGTTTCCTCATCAAAGAAACATGTATAACATTGACATCTTGTTTAATGACAAATCGTCAGCAGATTGCTTCGAAAACAGAGTTACAATTGAGAATATAGTGGCCGGAGTAGTCAGTTGCAGGTTCAACGAGAAGTGCGAGTTGGATTTGTCCAATTTCGCTTTGGATCCAGGTACTTGCATAAATAATATATTTTAATTTTATTTTTAGGTTTTGAAGAGAGATATAAATAAACATTTCATATAGACACACACTGTTTCTACTGTACCTTTTATGGCGAATACACAAGGATAGACAAGACAATTCACAAATATGAAATCCATACCAGAACTAACTTGTACAAATTATAAAAGTTGTCTGTCCCTAGTGAGAACAGAACCCATGGACACTTTATCCTGAACTCTCCAGACACTTTATCTTTTAATAGAAGGCCAGGTTCACCAGACACAATGCGACCCTATGGGATCTATTGTCTTGGCTCGCAACAGATCCAACTGTGCACATGCCATTGGAACCTATGTTGTTATTGCACTATATTTATACCTTTACTGCTATTTGCTTTTACAGAATTTATCTTGAAGAAAATACATTTTTACAAGCTTGGTCTGTTGTCAAGTTTTAAAATACTGATGTTGCGGATGGGGAGAGACACGAAAATATTGAAGCTTAACTGCAATAACTTAAGGTATGTACTGTTCTTTCACCTATTTGTATATTATATTACACTTACAGCTCAAAGCTCTGGGTCTGCAAATTGAAATTTTGTTTAGAGGTTCTCAATTGACACAGGCAACCACTCATTTGACAAAGTAAGAAATGATTTTTAAAATGATGTACAGTCAACCGACCACATGCTAGAGGAAACTTTGACTTTGAGCTGGCCTAGCCTATTAGGAAGTTTCAATTTCAATACTATGAGAGACCTGTTTATACTGGTTAATTTTTGAGCGACAACCTTACTAAATTTAATAATGATCATGTTTTCTCTGTTACAGCCAAGTACCTGTAGATATATTGAACTTTTTCATTAAAGGAGATTTAATAGGCATCAACTTAAGTGATAATGAAGTGAGTACATAGATTTAATACACAAACGTAATAACATGAAACATAATAGCTAGCCCTAGGCATAGACTTCATTCTATTTCTGTCTGTTCGAGGCGAACTTAATAGCAAAGGTAGTCTCTACCTTTGGGCCATGCAGATAGTAAAGATTATGCTTTAAGTGAGAGTTTATTAGAGGCATGCATAATATATTACATTTACTAGCATAATTTGAAAAAAGTAAAAAATTTGAGTAGGAGGTAAGGTACACTAGTTCTCTATTTTAAAGAACTACATGGGCTCGAGTGATGGGATTAGTGGTATTGCACAAAACTCCCCCTTTGATTGAATAGGTTCAGGTCAGTGATTGCCATCGTCAATAAAGGAAATATAAAAGAAAAATCATACTTCATAACATTTCCTTTTATAGATTCCATCACTGTTAGAATTGCATAGAGTCAGCAGCAAAATTGAAAAGTTGTGGATTGAAGGTAACCCGCTCTGTGAAAAAATTGATCCAATACTCTATGTGAAGCAGATAGCAATGAAGTTTCCAAGACTGATAGAACTGGTAAGGACTCTACCTCTCTAAATCGATTCTCTTTCTACATAGTTTCAATGATTGACATTTATCCAAGCAGTTTATGCAATATATATATGATTTTGATAAAAATTAAAACCTAGTACCTACTTGAAAACATGAATCAGCTAAAAAACAACCCGTTCTATTCGTTTTACGTATGTCATTACTTTCCAGAATTTGACCCTTATTTATTAGCGACACTATTGGATAGTACAATAATACAGCATGTGTTTTTTTTAAAAATCAATAGGTTCGATTCCCGGCTAAGAGAATGATTGAGAAAAATGTAATGATGCGTTTTAGTTTTTTTTCTATTTAATTTGTTGTTACTATATAATTTTTATTTTATTTCCAGGATGGGGTTCGACTTAATGAGCATGGTATAGCGCTACCATTCTTCAGAAATTATGTGACATCGCCAGACCAAAAGACGAAAATGCTTGTGGAGAAATTCTTGACTCTATACTTTGCACATTATGATTCCTTTCCTCGGAAGAAGATCGATATGTTCTATGATGATAACGCTGTATTGACCATTGCGACCAATATACCAGGTATATTCGATTTAAAATGAAACCGCATGAGAAAGCAATCACAATCTCGTAATCATAACGCGTATCGGAAACAAAACGTATGAAATGACCACTATTATAGTTTGTATTTACAGTCCGTTAATAAGAAAATGTATAAATAAATATTATAAAATAGCCGTGTGAAGATAGGCAGTTCCTGGCTATTGTTATGCAGTGCAACAATTTTATTGCAGGTGTCCTGGGTGTTTTGAGGTGAGACAAGAGATGTGTAAAAACCATTTTAAAAGGGCTGTATTTAATTAAATGAACATCTAACCTAAAAAGAAAATGATTTGCACGTCAAAAATACTGATTTGCATACAAATGCGCGCTCTGATGCACCGTACCTATATTGGTCTATATTTAAGTATTTATTTGATGTGTGCTTTAATATAAAACGTTTTAAAATAACGTTATTGTTATTTCAGATGAACACCTGATGGATCACTATGCGAAACACTCTCGAAACATACTATGCAATGTGAGGCGACAATTAGTGTTGGCCGAAAAGAAGATGTACTACGGTCGGCAAGCGGCGAGCGGGGTGTTAGGGGAGTTCCCCGAATGTACCCACGACCCCACCACGTTCACGGTTGACGTGTTGAAACACGATGTGAGTGTACCGTATAGTCCCCACGGAATTTCTTGACGGCTGAATGAATATAGTCACAAATTGTTTGCACATCGCTGACAGTGTTTATAGTCATGTGTGCGTAAGCGAGATAGTGTGCTACATAGAGTTGTCCAAAAACTTGAAAGTTTGATTTGGTTGATCGAATCAATGAACTATGTCTTGAAATTGAATGAGCGTCTCTAGTGAACCCCCGCACCGCCTCCCCTTTGATACCTAACATTAGTCATTGCGCAGAACTTAGCCAACTTCACACAGCCGCCATTAAACTCTGCGGGGACTACGGCTGTAGGTGGCAATGGTGTCGTGTCGAATGGTGCACGGTTTAACTAAATTTTGTTCTCCTGTGCTCTTTTAACTTTAAAAATAAGATAAGGATGACATGAATTTTAGAACTGCCAAGTCCTGTCAGACACAAGAAACCGTTATAATCATAGAAAAAGAATGAACTATAGAACCGTAATCAGCGTATAGCATGAAATAGCAATAGTATTATCCCCAATAATTTGAGAAGACGCTTCTTACATGGCGGGGTCAAACTGAACAAACACTATCTATTTTAGTCGGGTTGTGGTTTGTTGGGGGGCAGTTGGTACATACCAACAAAAAATTCACATACGTAGATAGAGGTAGAAGATTTTATACCTGTCTTGCTTACTCTTACCACTTTTGTAATAAGTGTGTCCCTCTCTGAGTAGTATTGTTATTTTAGCAGCTGTTCTATGGGATCCTTGTTCAATGGTTATAATGCAATTTAAAACATGGCGTCCCTGTCCGACCATAAACCAATTTGACAGTTCTATAATTCATGCCATCTCATAATTCTTATTTTTAATTTTAAAGAAAAAGAAGAGCACAAGAGACTAAATTTAGTTAAGCACGCCTTAACTAAATTTTGTCTATTTGCTATTCCGAATCGACACGACAGATAACTAAATAAAATTCAGTTAAATGAAAGATAATTTAAAAACACTAGCTGTTTCTCGCGGCTTCGCCCGCGCTCTCAGTAGACTCTTGGAAAAATGCTTCATACCAACAAACCGAACGGCTTTATTTGCTTTATTAGAGTAATTTTCATTGTTAAAATAACTGTTGTTTTTTTTATTTTTACAGAAAAAATCTCTAATAATAGTTCTGGATGGCATTTACAAAGAAAAGAGCTATGTAATGGACGCCCCGGAGCGATACTTCCAGTTCAGAAGAACGTTCGTGTTCAACGTAATAACAAGAAATAATATAATGTCGGAGTATTTCATAACGAATGAAATGTTCAATATTCTCCCAGCCACTAATGAGCAGATATTCCATAGTTTCAAGGTAAGTTAGATTTTTCATTTAAAGTAGGTACTTAATTCTTTTTCATTGCTGTTGCCAGCGGGAAGTTTCTTCCAGGGTGTAGACCCTTCTCACTGGAAAAGGTTTTCCCGTGGTAAGAATAAGTCTATGTTTATCTCCAATAAACATGCTACATGAGATCGGTTGAATATTCGTGCGGGAAAGCGTAAAATAAAACAACTCACTTTCAGATTTATTTCAATACTAGCTTTTTCCCGCGATTTCGCCCGCGTAGAAAAGTTTTTCCCGTGTACATTGTGAAACAGCTCCTTCTATGTAGGCGTTTCGTTACTTAGGGGGTATTAGCGGACGCCCCGCGACTTTGTCCGCATTAAAAAGTAGCCTATATGTTATTCCAGGATATATGCTATCACTGTACTAAGTTTAATGAAAATTGTTCAGTAGTTTTTGCGTGAAAGAGTAACAAACATCCTCACAAACTTTCGTCTTTATAATATTAGTAGGATTAACTGATTTCAAAGTGTTGGTGGGTCTTTAAAGGGACACTTACGTCACTTTATTGTCAACTTTATTATTTTTTCGATACGAGTGAATATTGTTTTGATCAAAAACCAAAAACTGACAGCCACACTTAATGGAGTTTTTTGACTTTTAACAGCAACGCGTGATTGGTTATATGTAATCTTTCTTCTTGGTCGTTAAACTGTTTTGGTAAACAAGTAGACTTTTCGTCGATGGGAGGACAATGAAATGCATTAAGTACAAATTTTATTTACAGAACCCAGCAAACGCCACCAATCCGCTGGGCCTTAAAAATCCAGACGTAGAAGACACGGAAGCTTTTTGCAACGTGTTTTCACATCTCACCCAATTGAAAAAGCCAGAAGGGCTACTGTGAGTAATTCATTTTATCGTATCTACAAGTTAGCACTTTATATCTCTAATTTGGCCTAATTCTGAACGATGTTACCAAATCCAAACCATAACTAAAAACGTTATGCTGCATGTACAAGTTTGGCAAACCGTTACAAACGCAAGCCAAACCCCTGCTCCTCACTGGGTTTGTTTTTGCCAAACGTGTACATGCAGCATAACGTTTTTGGTTATGGTGTGGATTTGGTAATTTATGTTCAGAATTAGCGCGATTGGCCCCCAGGGATATTATTATGCGATTCTCACAATACAATTATGTTTCAGGCGTCTTAAAATCAATGGCTGGGACATGCACAAGGCGCTGAAGGAATTTTTAAAGGATATGAGATCGAACAAAATTGCGCCCGATATGTTTATGGAGGAAGACGATTTTTCCGATTCATCGTCACTTGTGGACGACGACATTGATTAATTATTTAAAGTAAATAAATAGTAATTAAAGCTGTCCCTAGACGGTCATGCGCCATGACATGCGTTACTTGCTGTCACTCATACATGACCGTTTAATTGTAGTGATTGATGCGAATGACATGCAAACTAGCATCAATCACTACAATTAAACGGTCATGCATGAGTGACAGCACGTAACGCATGTCATGCCGCATGATCGTCTAGGGACAGCTTAATATAATGGTACCGATTCTGAAGGCACAAAGTTAAAATTTGACAGAACTAAAGTTGTTTCTATGCCTTTCAAACATTATTTAAAATATTTTTAGTGGTACTGCCAAATTTTAAATGTGTGTCTTTGAAATTGCGCACTTCCTAATATGTTGTAATGTGTATTATTTGATTTGAATAAACTGACGGAACATGATTTGTTTTTATATTATTATAGCTTTTGTCACAATGGGACTTATTACAAAAAAAGATAGTACCACTTAGCCTTTGCCTAATTTCGTACATTTCTTCTGCATAGTCAGATTTCAAATCAGAGACCGTGGTTCTGCCAAGATGACGGTCGATTTATGCGTTAGAGTGAGTCGCATTCGAATGAACTGAACTGACTGAACTGAACGCGAAATGCGATATATCATTCAGTGGTACGTAGGTATACCTATAGGTGTTCGGATTTACATCACAAACAGGGATTTTGTCCTGTAATTTAAATGGGCATTAGGCTAGGACAGGAATATTCACAAATTTAATGGGTACCGAACCCACAACCTCTGGCGCTCGAGTACAATGGTCAATCCACTAAGTTTAGTTCGGACTTTTGATTTTGACAAGTTACATATTTCCTGGACATTTAAACCAATAGTTCTCTAGACGATCTATTATCTTTTAGAATGTGGGCTGTCAAAATGCTCCCACCCCCGGCGACTGGCTGTCAGTTTTGTTTTTCAAAAATCATCCCCTTATCTAGGTCTCGGCGGCCATTAGGCGTGTCCACACCGAGCGCGCGGCCTCGCGAAGCGGGCCGCGGCCGCACCGACTCGCCCGGTCTGGACGCACGCACCTATTGACGCACAATTTGTGTCTCTCCACAGTTACTGGGGAATCAGAGCCTAGCTGATTATTTATTTGTGTCATTTGTGAATGAGCATACCAGTTTCCACATCATCGTTTATTCTTTATCACCCTTCCCCAAATCCAGGAAAGGCAACCAGAATTAATTAATTGTGAACTATAAATGAAACACTATGATTATTTTGTGCGGTTTATTCAATTTTAACAGTTATTATTAATTAAGATTTTAACTTCAGTCATCTTATGTTGTTCTTGATAAAACCATAGTCAATTTTCTTTTTTTTTCACACTGATACATTTTTTTCCAATCTCTACTAGTCCCAATCAAGTAGAGGTAAGTACGCCACTCTTCACTGCAAATTAACTAACGCCAATAAACAATAGACTAGAACGAATCTAAGAATACAAATTATTAATACTACTCAAAACAAAATAAGGGATTTAATTGTTAACACTTCTGGAAAACGTAGTTTTCTTAAATAATCACTAAAAATAAAATATTACATTTTGTTTAAATTTTTAGCACATTTTTGGTCAACATAAAAAAAATAATACAAGTTTTTTTTATTCAAATGCATTCTTTAAAAAATCTGGTTAGTTTCTGACTTCACTTGGCGACTACCAACACTTGAATCGGACTTCACATTTTAAAATGTAGTTTATGTTCCTCTATGGTTTATGATTCGATTTCATTGTGATTTTACATTTATACTCTTATATTATTGAGTAGGTATTTTGCTACATTTTGTTTTCGATAATTATTTTTCTAAATAAGTAAATTGGCTTTAACATAAAATCATACAAGAAAATTAAATGTTCATTTAATATTACAATTTTGACGGCTATTTAAAAGTAAAATCTAAGTACAATAAAAGATGACATAATTTATTTAAATTAAAATTTCGTAACATCACATCACAAAGGTACTAATCATTAAAATCACATTAAGTACTATATTAAAATAATTTTAACTACAAATTAATGACTGTAAAATCATAACGACACGAATTACATAACAGCGAAATATATCTACTAATAAAAATAAAAGATTTATAAATACAGGTTGTAACAGATCCAAATACAGAACACACTGTCCTTTCTTTGTGCCAAATATCGAATTCACAACAACTTTTTGTATCATTAAACTATAAACATGTTCTGAATTTGGTTGCAGTTGCCAGTTGGATCTTATTACATCCTATATAGCAAAACGTAATGGAATGTTACGGATCAGGTGTTGGATCAACTTTGTGATGCTTACAACATTAAAAATACTCTCAAAATGAAATAAAATTACCCATTAACTATAACTATCTTAATATAGACTTTCTCACATTCATTTCACATAGGAGCAGCACTATTGAATAACTAAATATTTTTTAGAATTTTATAAACACTAACTTTTGTCTATGACCGGAAAATCAACAACTTTTAATTACCTACCTATAGGTACAAACTAATAATAGAATAACAGCCCTAATAACATTTCCTATACTAAAATAATTATTTTTAACAAACAAAAAAAAATAATTGCACGAATTTAAAACATTCATTATTTACTGTGGTATTTTAAAATCATCATAATAATTAGAGCTATTTCATAACTGATGCCACCCACATTAAATACCGAAGGGCTCTTTTCTCTCTTCCTTGTTAAAATTAAATTGTGGGACTTCAGTAAGATAACATATTCATTATCGTTTTTGTAATAGTGTAGATAATCAAAACTCAGCATTACAATAATCTTATCTTTAAAATTTAATTAAATTTTAAAATATTTAACTAATACATTTTGGAACGAATTCATCCATCAATAAACTTTTAATTTACATAATTAACAGCAACAAAATATTATATGGGCTAATAAAATTACAGTAAATATTTCATTTGAATGGCAACACTAATAAAATATTTTCAACAAAAGCATAGACTATAGTGCTACTCGCACACCAATACACATCTCGCTATATCTATAATTAAATTCAATATCTTTATGATTAATTTAACTACATTTGCTATTCGACTTACATTAGTGAAATTTCAAGATGAAACATAATAATGTTACAAGAAATAAAATTAGGAATCTGGGTCAAACGGGAATTAAGTACTTAGCATTTTACAATAATAGATAAATTCTTAGTCGCAATAGAAATCATTATGAATTAACAATATTATACCGTATTGAAGATAAAGTTATGTTTATGTAAAAGTTAAAATTTATAATAAAGAATATTTAGATATAATATTCATATAAATTATTAATAGATTGTGGTTAAAAATACCTATTTTTCTGTAATATTAAGAACATCCAATCCGGTTTCACTTTCACTAAATAAAAGAAAAACAGAATGGATGGTCTTATCATAAATAAATAAGTTGGTAGATATTTTTCACGACACTATTGAGCAATCACTTGAAATTTAAAATAAAATAGTCACAAATTCCCGTCAACTCATCTACTTAGCCTAAATATTTGATTGAAATAATTTTTGTGACAGTGAGAGTTATATAGTAAAATTTCACTACTAGTTTAATTTTATCAAATATTTAATTTACAGGAATGTTTTAGTGCAGACGTGAATAAAATTTAAAATTCTAACTGATTATATTAATTAAAAACTCAATATTATGTTTTCCCTGGCCGCGACCAGTTAAGTAGGTAGTGAAACTTAGTGCAAGATATAATTGTATCCTATTATCATTAAATAATAAATAAATAGAAACAGTCAAAATTATTTAGGTATTTAAAACTAACAATTATAAATTAAATATCAATGGTGCCATGAACAGATTTTTCAACCGCACAACAGAGCACAAAATCCAAGATTCTAGCACGTTTCGAATAAATTAACATAAATATGATAAGATGGCGGTATGTATGTGATAGTTAACGCTTTATTGTACCAAAATTAACAACAGTAATAACAATTTAATGTTTATTTAAGTAATTCCAATAAATTATTTTTAAGTATGATTGATTTGTTAAATAATAACAATATGATTTTTAGGGTCAGTATGGAAAAAAGAACACCGTAGGTACCTGGTTCTCTCTTCCGACTTAAGTATTGAAATATATGTCAGGAGTTTATCTATAATTGCTTCACGAATAGAAAAAAAATGAATTTTCATTTCATTTCGCCACACAAAAGTAACTCTTATCCTATATATACAGACAGTACATCATGTTACAGTACTTTTGTGGAGAAATGAACACGTGGTAAAATGGTCTAATATCTGAGCCCTTGTATTTGATCATTTTACATAACTTTGCGAGTCGTCGTTACTAGGTAGTGGATACCTATTAAGTTTCACAGCCCATTATGACATAATTTACTAACAATTCGTTTTAGAGAGGGTTTATCGCCCAACTCTCCAAAACGAATGACATTTTGTAGGTTTGCAGTGTACTTAGGTTCTGATAAATTCCCTATATTTTATATCGGCCCAATTTTAGTCAGTGAATCAGTAATGGATTATCAATCACCTTAGGAAAATCTACATAAGCGACCTGTTCTATCATTTTCTTACATACGATACAGCCCACCCCATTTCTTTACCCCATTGACGTACATATTGTTTCACCCAGTTATAATAGTACAGACAGAAAACATAATTACCAAGTTCGAAATAGAAATAACATACTGCCAAATAACTAGGTAAGTATCCTGATCGTGTAACCGTGTAACCCTATAATTTCGGTCTGATCATTGTCATTCAACAATGAAGTACAATAGGCATAGGTCGTATTTAGAAAAAAAATCCATGGCACCACATTATTTATGTTAACTACATCGCGTAACAAAATAAATGTAGTCCGAGCTTTAACGTATGAATAACCAACAGCTTTAGATTAAAGAGCTTTCGGAAATTCGTAATAAATTGACTTCCGCAGCACCTCCTATGCGTAAGATTTGATTTAATTTCGAATTTGCAATTCTCGTAAAACAAAAGCTGTCTAGTATCCAGGAATACTCATATCGTCGGTTAAAAGCGTAATGAGTTAATTACATGTAACGAGTACAGTGGCGAGACAGTGCCCTTGGCCGAATGCTCGTCACATACATAAGAACATTTTGACGAGTGCCTCGGCAGAGCAATTCTTTGTTCAAATTCAGAGGAAAGTGGCGAGAGAGTCACTAGTGTTTGCTCCCGACTCTATCGACCTAGTATCGTTTTACTGTGTCGCCACTGTACTCGTTACGTGTATGAGCCGTATTTCCTTAAGCTGTTTAACCCTTTATAAGGCAGCACGTGTTCCATTTTATGACAGATTAACCAGTATAAGAATTAACACATAACCAACGATATGTATGTCTGCTGTGTAACAACATGTACTTTGTTACACCTGTATTGTATAGAATAGAGACAATAAAATATTAACTTCAAAATAAAAATATTCAATAAATAAAATAAACTATCCTGATTCTGGTAACCCTGTAATTTCTAATCCTGTAATATAGTCATTAAGACCGTTCTCCAACTACGAAATACAATAGGCACATATCGTATTTAAAAAATATTATTTACACTATGGCCATAAATTAATAGGGGTGAGGTGGGTATAAAAATACAAAATGTGAAAAAAGGACTTAAATAAATATGAACTAATAAAAACAAACAAATTAAACAAACCTATTTGCTCAAGGTCCTATAACACAAGAGGACTTTGGCATATTTTTAGTTTATGATATGCAATGTTTTAAAATAAAACAATTTTGTATTTGCTAATGTCTTCGTCAAATCATTCTTGTTTCGCAACTTGATTACAAAGCAAGAACAACATTCTTCGTTTGAAACTTTGTTACAAAACGGCGATAGCCTTTGTACCTTACCACTAGTGAATTCTTTAATTCTAGAGGTTCTCTAAGTATGGTTAGGTTAGGTTAAAATTAATAATAATATTACTTTATTGTAAGTAATTGATGTAGGCAATTGGAATTATTGTTACTGTGCAATGAAATGTGGATTAAAACGAATATAACGTAAAGCAAAAATGAAATTAATAAAGTGCAATGCATTTCTGTAGTTGGAAATCGACAAGATTTAATTTTAATTGTATTATCTAGTAGTAGAGATCTTAAATTTAAATTTTGAAGTAAACATTTTGAGCTACAGTACATCTCTAGAGAGTCAAGTAGTTTTTTTACGTTAATTATGTTACTAATATATACTTAATTATGTACATTGTTCCAAAAATCGTGTGAACATGTGCTGTGTTTTTTTTTATTTGATTGTATCAATATTTTGGCACTCTGTGAAATTGAGCCCTGGTGCACCAAATTGCAAGCTAGTTAGACTTTCTGTTTCTTTTATGTAGGTATGTAATAGAAATGATTAAAATATATTTTACAATTTAACAAAATGATATTAACAAAAGTTAGGAATATCACAATTTTTACACAAAATTAATAGGTATTTGAGAATTGTTCACGTATTACATGAATATTCACGTTATCCATTTATTTCACGAAAATGATAAATAGAATGTTTTTTTTGTCATTTTCTGCTTTTTAAAGTCATAATCGGGTATAAGTGTAAGTATATCGACGATTACGATGGCTTAGTATTTGCTAGAATGAATTTCGTGCAGATTTCGTAATTATTGGCTACACTTACAAGACTGATTGTAATTTTTTATTGAAATAAACCGTATTTTCTCAATAAAATAATCATAATAAATCAGTTTCGTATTTTGAATAGATTCTAATGAAGCACATTAGGAGTCATTTTCGGGATTCCATAATTAATATAAATTACTTAAATTTCCAAATTAAACCTTCATAATATTATTATAACTTATCCAGTGAATTCACAGCTTTACTTTAAATGACATTTACGTATTACGTAATTTATGGAAACCCTTGTTTTATGATCTAAAAGTACACATTAATGACCATTGGCTCTTTAAAGTCAACATTGTATGGAAGGAGATCATCGATTGAATAAAAAACGTCACTTACTTTAAGAGGTTGTCGATCTTTACAACGAATTAGGTTTCTAGTAGTACAAAAGCCCTCTTTCGTAAACTGTGTTGTAACTATACTATTTATAAAATAGTATACTAAGGTTTGATATTTAAGTTATTACTAATCGTATAGTTATTAAACAGAATTAAGGGGAAACCTCTTAGATGTAAGTACATGCAGATTGTATTCATTCAAGAAACTTAGGTTGTAGCATCGCATACGTTTTTTCTACGAGCGTTAGTGTCTACTGGAGCCCTATTTTTGAATCGCTCGCCTCGCTTCGAGCGGTCGATTCTAATGCTCGAAGCGAGGCGAGCGATTCAATAATAGGGCTCCTAGTTTGACACGTTTAGTTCAATATCTGTTCGACTCATATTCATTTCTTTAAGTAACGTCATACAAAATTAAATACACAAATGAATATAGTAAATAGTAATAACATACGAGATATTTCCGTATTTTTTTGCAAACCACATTTTTCTATTCAAGTTATGTTACCATTGTTTCGAGACATAATTAAACAATAATATGATTGTTATTGTATGTAGTGTAACTGACATAGTCGTGTAGATAATTTTGAATGACCTTTTTCACTGTAATTAAATTCTACTTTCAAAAATTAAGTAATTAATTCTACTTTTAAAATTAAAATAAATGACGTCATATTCCATCGAATCTAGCTACTCGTCCTTAATCATTCCTTTTTGTGGCTGTCAAAATGAACAGGACCTATCCGTTGAAGCCGATCGGCTTAAGGACCACACCCAAGCGGTTTTAATAGTACTTTGAGCGGATAAAAGCTAATTCCCAAATATATTTTACCCCAACTGTGGCGAAAGCCGATCGGCTTACGTCATATTCAGCTGACAAAAATGAAAAAAGCCGATGGGCTTATGTCGCATTCCAAGTGTAGTCAAGTTAGATTTACAAATAAAAATCAGATTGTCAGTATACCCACGAGACGGGAACCCACTGCGGCGTGGAGCGTAGTCTGGCGAGTGCCGCTTCCAGCTGCGCCAGCGTGTCGTCTATATCGTTGTTCACGATGTTCAGGTCGAAGTAGTGGCCGTAGGTCCGGCGGAGCTGCTCCGACTCCCGGACTAACACTTCCAGGGAGCCGTCGTACTGGGGATGTTAAATGTGCATTTTTAAAGGGGTTTTTGGCTTGGTTACTCGGACATATAAGCCGTTATCGGTTTTCATTTTCAGCTGCTAACACTTTAGAGAGCCCTCCCTTACCGCCGCACTATACTAGCTAGGGTTGGTATTCAATAAAAATATACAAAAATAAACCTCATAATTAATGTATTTTTAATTGATATTACTATGTCCATTGGTCAGGCAGGCCCCTAATTTATTATTGCGGACATGACTAAATGTACAGTCAACCGCACGTCAGTGGAATGCAAACCAGTTGACCTTGAGCTGGCCTAGACTATTAGTGTTTGAAAACTATGGGTGACCATTTGATACTGGTTTTGTTCATGTTTTGTTCTGTTTGTACATGTTATACTGGTTTCATTTAAAATCTGTTCAGTATTTTTTGCGAGAAAGAGTAACAAACAAACATACTCATAAACATCCTTACAAACTTTCGCATTTTTATAATATCAGTAGGATGACTACATCCCAAAATGACTATAAATACCACAGAGCAAAGAATGCGCAGGCGCGGGCATCGCTGCGCGCGCCACTGGCGGTCGGTGACATTAATTAAATACCTCTGATAAATACAGTACTCACGTCAGCAACGTTATTGAGCGGCGGCGCGGCTATGAACACCACATACGGCGCGAACTCTGCCGTGCGCAGTATCTTCAGCGCCTGCGGCTCCACGTCCAGTATGGCGATGCGGCGCTCGGAGTGGATGCGGCGGATCGTCTCTAGCTTCGTGCCGTACATCGCGTCTTCGTGCGTGCCTGGACCAGAGAACGAACATTTGTGACTTTTCACAAAAAAAAAAGAGAATTTTTTGTAAAATGATTCACGTATCTGTTCGTTGGATAATCGGAAAATACGGATCTTTTTGAAAAAGCTGGAATAATTGGAATGTGAATTCTCGCATTTCGTTATTATACGAGATAATTTATTAAAACATATCCGAGGATATTTGCAAAATATCGGCGTATTTTAGGATAATAGCGAAAAACGGCTACGTTTTGTAAGTCATGAGCGTAATTTACGCATTGACAAATCCGCGAATTGACTCATAGATTAGCCAATCAGCGTTCAAATTTGCAATTGTCCTAAACAAACTCGGATTTTTGCAAAAAACCTTAAAATAACTCGGATTAACGAAATTCATTCTTGCATTCCAATTATCCGGCTTTATGCAAAAATCCTACCGATTTTTCCAATTATCTTACGACAATTGACGACTTGTTAATTCCCATTTTTTTAATTATCCACCTTATAAATGAAATACTGTTTTCAAATTGTAAGCGACCCTTGGAAAATAGCCTATTAAATAAAAAAGAACCACGCAAATCGGTTCACGATTGGCGAAGATATCGCATAACTAACATACACCAAAAAAACACGACTGTATGTTTTATTTGTGTGTATGAACCTCCTCATTTTTTGAAGTCGGTTGAAAACACCTCAGAATCTTCTAGTGTCACTAGTTCGGTTGTTTTGTTGGTTTGGTTTTTTATACTGGGACTCAAATACTGATCCTTCCACTGTATTTCTGTTTTTAAGTTATTAGTCTTTAAGTTATAAGGGTCTAAACCTCACGTAAATTATAGACATCCTCTAATGAATGACAGCTCTGAACGGACAGATGCCTACCATACTCCAAATATTCATTAGCACCAATATCCGCCATCATTTCTTCGTGAGAGACGAAGTAGTAATGTCTCCCGTTCTCTTCATCAGGTCTAGGCTGTCTTGTCGTGTCTGAAAAAAAACAATGAGACGTGTTAGGTTACCGATATAAAACTTTATACCTTCTTTGACATGATTTATTACATTGATTAAATGGGGGTATTGGAACAGTGTCATCATCATATCAGCCTGTATAAAAACAGGATAAGTAACCACCGAAATAGACTGGCATCATCTCTGATCGAACCTCTCCAAATAAAGCGTCTGAAGCGGTCCCACACCTGGGATAACGCATAGTCATTTCATGAAGGCAACCCAACAATGGGAGGGCATGCCTACCACGCCACTATCAGAAAAATAAAATAACTGCTTATGGTCTGATGACCGATCGCAAATTGGCAGAATGTCATAAGAAAAAAAAACAGGCATCTCCACGACGACCGGACATGCGCTAACCTCACCCAGCCGGGTCCCGGTGGCACAGTGTACTAAAACTTAACAGTGATGTTTGCGTAAAAGCCGACATCACGCGCTAGGGTCAGGGTTGTCACAACAGTACTGTATGTATAATAATATACCCAATAAAAGTTCCATCCATATTACAATTATTATAATTAGAATTACATTTTTTAATAGTGTATTATCAATTATGGATGGGCGCCTCACTGGCCTAGTGGTTGTTTAGTTTAGTCTTCTTAATTAAATTACGTAGGTAAACAACAGTAATTTAAAAATTAAATGTTTTTTTAAAATTTATTTAAAAAAAGTTATATTCCACTGGTTATCGTCGAGACCTTTCATTTGAGTACACATCAATATGAGTCTAGCACCAGCCGTTCCGGAATTATGGCCAAAACTTTAAATTGTTTTGATGTGTACTTACTGTGTAATGTGTAGTACTTACGTGGGATAGGATACGCGTATTGGTCGGGATGGCGCGCTATGAGAGTGTTCTTTATGTGGCGTCGGCCGACGCCGTGGGCGCCTAGCAGCACTATCGTCTTCCTTTGGAACGCTGGAATATCAACACACATTTGAGTATCACGCCTTAAAATCAGAAACTCTTAATTCCAAAAGCAGAATCTGCAAACGAAATTAGATTCATTTTCTAGTCTTCATTCTCCAGTTTAGAAACTGATTGTGAAGTTGAACGAAACATATACAGTTTACTTATAGTTTCGAAAAACAGTAATGAAGTGGACTAAATAGGTAAACGCGCCATTTTTTTGCATTTGGATAGAATTGGTGACTTTTGTACACTTACAAAACGAACCTATTAAATTTTGGCGGTTTTTCTAGATCTCAAAAAAGGTTAAATTAAAAACCTAGGCATATAGCATAGGTAACAAAAAATCGTTCGTTCCATACATGTTTGTGGGCTTCTTAATACTTAATACTTAATCCTTAATACTTAATCTTAATACTTAAATTATCTCTCTCACGGGTCTGTTGGAAGAAATCTCTTTGAGAGATAAGTTCGCCCTTTGTACTTAAGTTTATATATATTATTTTGTAATGTTTATCTGTGTGTGTGTGTGTGCAATAAAGTGTTAAATATATAAATTAAATAAATAAAAGGAGTAAAATATACTAACAAGGCAATTTGACGACCTCCTCGTAGGTGACAACATCTAGTTGGTCAAACACAGCATTGTGTTTCGCCAAGTACTTGTCCTTGGATTGCTTCTTTTTTCGTCCAAATATCGAACAGTTCACTGAAACAAATACAGATAATAAGTCTTCATTTCCTCTAAATATATGATACATCTTTAAGATTTGCTTGAAAAAACTAGAACAATTCTATTCGGTTTTCACTTTTCCTAGCATATCTATCCATAATTTTCCCACTGTGGTCTGGAAATGTATGATCTAAGTTTTAACTCAATGTATCCAATAGTTTTTGAGTTATCCGGGGACAAACAGACATTTATCATCTCTCTCACCTGAAGCAAATAGCTTCTAATATGCTAACAACTCATATTATAAACGCGAAAGTTTGTGAGCATGTTTATTGGATGTTTCTCGCAACAACTACGAAATAGATTTTGATGTCACTTAACAGTATTAATAGATTATACTTACATCAGAATAACACATAGGCTGAAGATATTATGTACATGGACCAATTTTAAGGCGGGTGAAACCGCGGGCAAAGTTATTTGACTAAAATGATTCTGTAATTTCTGGAAAACTTTCAAAAATCTTGTCTCTTGACTGCCATAATGACGTCGATTTGTCTTTGTATAAAGATATTCGAACCCGTTACCTGTATTCTCGCAGCCATCAGTATGGGACACGCATCCTTCAGCTCCTAGCCGCACAAAATTACAACACGGTTCATGCAAACGCAACCAATGGAATGGCATGGTTTAGGTTACTAGACTACTCGATAAATAGTCGGGGTTACATGTTAGGGAAACATTTTAACAAGAATAACTATGCTTCTATATTTTTACTGTGACAAAGTGTTTTGATATTTGACAATATTTCTAGTTACGAGCTTTATGAGAATAATGCTGATAAAACATTTCCCGCCACGGTCAATAATGTGATGTATTTCATCAGGGTTACACAAACTCCCTGTTTTAAGATTAAGGTTCATTTTGACAACAGCTTTCTAACAAGACATAATTACTCCATTTGACGAGACCAGCTCTTGGGAACTGTATGCCTATTGGTCAAAGCGGCGACAGTTAAGGGAAAACAACCCCGATTAAAAAGGATGGGCTTCATAAGGAAACGCCGTTGGTGAATAGGAAATTGTTAGGTATTTATTCTTTAAAATGTCGTCAGCCGACACTCACAAAATAATGAAGCTTTGTAGAAAAATTTTTCACTTATAAGTAAACAGATTAGGTATGTCACTTTTAACATTTTTCATCGGCAGACACGTCCTACCACTGCGAGAGTTAAGAACGTAATGAGAAGGAAGAATCCGTTGTAAATGCACGGATTAACAAGGTCACGCTCGCGCCCATTGGCCAATGGGCATACATGGACGATTTTTTGGAAGTTGGTTTCGTTGAATGGAGTATAGGTTACTATAAATGTTCCTACTATAAATACAAAGGTTCAGGTATTTTATGCTTTAAGTTTCTGGTCAAGAACAATTAGTAGGTATCAACACCATGCAAGTCAGGAAAGATTGACCGACAATTTGGGTAAAGTAGCTCAAAGAAGTGTGGGAGCTTGTATTACTCGGTAATGTACACAGATAAAGAAAGCAATTTTACATACCAACTGCAGGTTCGTCCAAAGATGTTTATGTTTGAAAGCAAAACACGAAATGTTAATGTTTAGTAACGAGCGTGATAATGTTTAGTAAACATTGCAAATTAGTAGATAATAAAGTAAGTAGGTAGGCAATTTTAAAATAAATTAAAATTTTATTGAAATAAATGGTAAATCAGATTAAAACCCGACCCAAAATACTTAACAATGAAATCTACGGAACGATATAAACCGGAATTCACAATAACAATGTGAATACAGAAATTAACAGCACAATAATTTAACTTTATAATAATGAAAGATGACGGTTAAGTTACCTATGTTAAATAATATAACAACATTGATAGACATCCTAATACAACATCAAGTTGCAAATCAAGACCTAAACATATTTAACACCAATGAAACTAAAACCATCTACCAGCCAACACCAGGATTCTATTTAAAGTATAAAATAACTGAAATAAATAAAAACTAAGTTTACCAAATCGCAAATGATGCTAACACAATTGATTCTATAGCATTATTGAGTGTAAATTGGTAACCTTGATCGGTGGTAGATTTTTCGGCGGCCGCGCAAGCAGCTCGCCACTCTTGAAGCTCAGGACTTGGGATGAGCCCAGCTGAGCCGCCAGCCGCGTCTTTACGGGCTTGCCACCAGTGTGTGTCGTCCTTACTTATAATCTGTAATCAATTTCAGTGTCAACATTAAAACTATTACGGGATCTTTGACTGCAAACGACGGAAAATGTCAAAATTTTGTAAGAAAATAGTTCATTAACTTAGTGATTCGTTGTTCATACACAATATAAAACGAAAATAGAATATTTCTAAGTAATCGTGAGTTATCTGATTGAGCAAGGGTTGAGCATATCCAGATTTCAGAATTTGCAGGATATTTAAAATAGGTAGGTAGGTACTTTATTGCACCTACCTGTAGAATATCCCCTGTGGTAAAAGAGATTCCAGCTTGAGCACACGGTATTAATTCATCTTCTAATGGGTCATAGTCGAACTGTGCTCTTACGAAGATCTGGAAAGGAGACACATTTTACAAAAAAATTAAAAGTGTACAGTTATAGAGCTGAAAAAGACAATGAATGTATAATAAACATGTGAAATGAAATCGTCGTGAACATTAAGATAAAGGGAGATGAGTATAATGAGAATGGAAATCGAGTGATGTAAAGTAATTGATTCTTACTCGTAGGTGTTTATCTCAAAAGAAGAATAAATAATGATAAAAACGTAACTTTAAGTGAAGACAATGATGTGAAAGTGTAAAGCGATGATAAAGAACAACAAGCGCACAGAAACGTAGGAGAACGCGGGGACGCGCAGCCATGCCCGGGTGACACAGTGTATATACATTTATGTACAACAACATAACACAACAAACCTTTAACCAACATAAAACAACATAAAGTAGCAACGTATCTGGTATCGCTACTTACTAGCACGGGCGAAGGCTTTATCCGGAAAAGCTAGTTAGAACAGAAATACAAATTTTTATAATTTTGCTTTAAACATACCAATCAGTTTATGCTTTTCAGACAAGCATTGGAGATAAATTTGTGTGCGCTTGTCGACTCTTGTTTTTTAACGTGGTTTAGTTTTATTTTGTGTTATATTTATTTAATCAGAAAGCAAGCGTTATCACAGTTCTATTAGTTATTTAGACGACAAAACAAAATATTATTTTCTCAGCACTAAGTATATTGTAGTTACATTAGCTGCTAAAATCAATTTAACTACAAGAACTCAAATGTTGCACATTCCTCTAAGTTTTTCAAAGTAATCTTGGTATTAATACTGAAACATTAGCTGAGAACGGAAAAGACACAAAATCGTTACCTCGCAAGGTGGAGGAGCTGAACGGTAAGATGGCACAATCTTGAATGTCACCGACCCACGTGCCTCGCGCTGAAAAATTATAGAAGTCATCTCTATATTGGCAAATAATAATCTGACTTTTTACATAAAAACTCGATTTCATTGTAAAAAAATATAATTCATGTACATTGATGACTTATTGATCCTCAATTTTTTTATTGAATCCTCCGAGGTGAAATATTGTTTTCAAGTTTTCAAATTGAAATGCGACCTCTCTCGACATATAACCCATTCAATAAAAAAAGAATCATTCAAATCGGTTCACAATCGGCGAAGATATCGCATAACATAACATACACACAAAAAAACATACACCACAAAGGGAAAACTTCCTCCTTTTTGAAGTAGGTTGAAAAATGATCTAGGGCTTCCTAAGGTGAATCCCTGGAAGAATGTTAACACTACTATTTTGGTTATCCTTAAATATAAGCTAAAAAGTCATGGTAACCTATTTGGTAGTACGCTCGCCTTATATTCATGAGATCGGAGGTTCAAATCGGGGCCCGCACCAAAGGACTTTTCGACGAAGAATAACATCGTGGGAAAACCTGCATACGCCAAAAAATGTATTCTAAGGCGCATGTGCAGGCCTACGGCCGGTCTTAGTTGAGAGGGTAGGCGAGTATCCCAATTCCAAACAGGGCCGACATATTAATTAATAGGTGTAGAGAAGTTCTTTCAATCTCGGGTCGGCCCATAGAGAAACGTAATGTTAATTTGAGAGAAGCAAATGATACGTACCAGCATTCTCTGCAGTTGCGCCACCGACTGATTCGCGACTGGCGTCCCGTTGATCTCCCTGATCTCGTCGCCAACGTGCAGCGTGGCCTGCCGGTGGATCATGCCGCCATGCATGATGCGGGCCACGATGCATCGCCCGTCGTCTGCTAGCTTGAGGGTTATGCCCTGGAATCATCGTGTAGGCACATAAAAAATTTGTCTATGATGCCGCTTTAAGTTTTTAAGGATTTTCAATCAAGAATAGGTAAACAAGTTTAAGGTATTTTACTTATTCGATTGCTGCAAACATAGGCACAAGTAATAGGTCTTCAACCACAGAACAGGTTTATTTAGATAGATTTCATTAGAGATATGGGAGGCGAGGTCAAGTCCACGTTGTGTGTGTCTCAAGTTCTTTTACTAACTATACAAAAAATTTCAACAAAAAAAATTACCATATAGCAATATGAAAGGATTTTACACGAGTCTATGCTTTTTTACTTCGTATAACTTCTAAGCTAATGATCCAAACCCCAATCTCGTGACATATTGATTCCCAAACTTCACGTAAGTACCAGGAAGTATAAAAAATTAATAATCTCTGCCTGAAGGAAGCTTAGCTATCAATCACCAATATCTTAAATGAAAAAGAATTTTGTGAGGACACCTCTGGAAGCCAGTGTCATCCCTATAATACAAAAGGGATTACAGTGACGTCCGCCCTTTGAGGAAACTAATAAAGTAAGCCCGAAATAAACGAGAAAAATGGGTGTACCGTTATGGACATTATGATAATATATAAAATAACCGTATGTCAAAGTAAGGTACGCTATTACTACCGTCTCTGGCCAAACCTATAAAATCTTTTATAAATGTCTTTCCGAATTGTGTAGGTCTAAAAAAGAAAACTGAAGCCAAGAATTCAACTCACAAACCTTTTCTAATAATTCTGTGAAATATCTAAAACACATTGTTTCGGACCTCAACAAAATTTGTTTCATGGAAACTCAATTCTTTTTGTCTTGAAGTTGTGTAACATGGCATTACAGACATTAATAAAAATATGGTTCTTAATTAGAATTTGGATTTCTTTTAAGTTTTCGGATTTGTGGTCTAACCTTGTGTTTTTATTTATTTTAACCCTGAATGTTTTCTTGAAATAAATGGAAGGTTTTGTTTCCTTAAACCAATCTGTCAGTTTGGGTCACCTCGATTTTCCATCTGAATTTACTCCCTTTATATTGGCTCTTCCGGAAAGTGTACTTATCTTAATTCAATTACTCTGCCAGCGGGTGATATTCCAACCTCACTTGTGACTCTCGTTTCGACTTTCGATTATACCTGGACGAAAATTCATTTCCTCGGCCGTTTGTTCCGCCACCGTTTGATGATACAGGCTTCCACATGCTGGTACCTAGCGCTGCGTTAACAATCACTAGTATTTGAAGGTATATACCGGCATATTAGGTTAGGTATCATTGTTTTTTTGAACCGAGGCGCATCCTGGTCACGATTATGGGGTGCGGTGTCGTCTTATCCTTGCCTAATTTCGACAGCACAGGAACACATTGTTACTTTCAATTGGTCATTAATGTTTTCAATATTAGGTTCGCTGCCGTCTTTATTATCATCTGGCTACGACGCCGCTAAGAACATACTCTTATAAAACAAGTATATGTGGAGTAACCTTATGTAATTACATATTGTAATAACGGAACTTACCATTTGGCCTCGGTATAGTAATGTATATCATATCAGGCTATCGAGCTAAAGGTAGCCGTCGAATAATCAACAACGTACTCATTACTATACTGTACCAATACAATGACGTCACACGTAACTTACCATTGGATCGTCATTGTTCTTTTGAAACTGCACGAGGCGCACCCTGGTCACGTTCTCGAACTCGGGCTCGCTGTCGTCTTCGTCTTCTACCTGCGACGAAGTTCATCCCTATATTAATGACGTCCAAAGATGGTCACGACACAAGTGACAACGTGACTTACCATTCACTCGATAATACTTTAATAGAACTGCACTAGGCGCATACACTCGATCGCAGGCTCGGTGTCATCCTACGGACTGAATTTTAACCAATAATTCTGAAGTCACACGCACGCAAATTGACTTACCATTGACTCGTAAATATTTTCCCGAAACTGCATGAGGCGCACCCTACGAGTAGTCATATTCTCGAACTTGGTTCGGCGTCGTTTTTATCTACAGACTGCGGTCTTAAACCGATAACTTCTCACGTCACACGCAAATTGACTTACCATTGGCTCGTCAGTGTTTTCTCAAGACTCACGACGTGGTCGCACGCGAAGTCTACGGAGTAGAGTCTTAGCGCACCCTACTTACATTCACAAACTCGGGCTCGGCGACGAATTTATCTGCAGACTGCGGTCTATAACCGATAATTTTTCACGTCACACGCTGCATTCACTTACCATTGGCTCGTCAGTGTTTTTCTGGAACTGCACGAGGCGCACCTTTTCAGATTCTCTAACTGGGTTCGGCGTCGTCTTTATCTGCAGACTGCGGTCTTTAACCGATAATTTCTTGAACACGCAAATTTGTATTCACTTACCATTGGCTCTTCAGTATTTTTCTGGAACTGCACGAGGCGCACCCTGGTCACGTTCTCGAACTCCGGCTCGGTGTCGTCTTCATCGTCCTGCTGCGGCGCCGGCGTCCGCCCGTTGACCGGCGGCGGCGACGCACGCAGAGACTCTTCTCCGTACACCTCGCGTGCGACCACGTCGTGAGCCTGGAGTAGAGCCTGTAACAATGATAAGATGTGTGTTACATTTGAAGAAAGTTTTAACTTACTTGTTGCTATATCCGTTAAATTAAACCGTAAAAAAGTAAAAAAGAGAGATCAACGTTGATTTTATCAGCAAAATAGAGGCTGAGGCCCACTGACCGAATACATGCTGATAAAGTTATGCACAAAAATAAACGAAAATACTATTAAAATCTACATAAAGTAGGTATGTTTCTTAAGAATTAATTGTATTTCCCTGGCGCGTATATAGTGCTTGTTAAATGAATGGTGTTTTACCTGTGAGTTCTGACGAATTTCATATCTGAATACTTAGTGGATTAAAATTTTTTTACAATACCTTTGGTTTATAATAATTGCACATTAAATTGTGCAATGATAAAATATAGCTATACCTACTATACATTGTAATATAAATAGGTAAATAGATACCTAAAGATAGGGAAAACCAAACACCAAATATCACTGAAGTTTAAAATAGAGCACGAAATGCTTGCCCTCATATTGCAACTTGTCTATTCACCCCGATAATCCTTTTCATGTTCCCACTGGAAGCTCTGGCAGTATCGCTATTGCAATACCTAACCACAAAACAGACGGAGATGTGCAGATCGATTGAAACCACAAAAATCTCCACCCCATTCGGTCCGGACTTTCGAAGTTGCAATTTCAATCGAGATAGTGTTCAATATCTGAACATCAGGCAGCTGTTTTTATTTCACAAAACAGAGCTCTTAAGTTGTAAGTCAATAAGAAAGAAGTTTAGTGCTCCGATTGTTGGACACTATACTGCTGATGTGTATTATTATTATTTCCTCTGTAAGTAAATATTGCGCTACAGCGCTGCAAGACCTAAAGAGAGTCAGCCACCACATCCGGTTATAGGCGCTTCTCATTGAACCGCTATCCACTCAACTGTTTAATAACAGAATTTTTTAAGTCCAGCACTTAGTAGGCCTAAAAAGTAAATCCCCAATCATCTAGATACACACAGAGCGTCAGTAAAACGTAAAAGCCACAAGGGTTATCTATTCGACCCCGCATTGAATCCGTCAAGTAGCCAATTTCTATGACAAGATTGGCTTACCTTTGAAGCGGTAATAATTTTGAGCCCCAAGCAAAGACGAGGTCAACAAGTGAATTACCTGATTATTAACAAATCCCATTAAGAGCGCAAAATGTATCAAAGTGGATGTTTGATCATTTGGGAAAAACATTTCAGATTTCAGTCAAAACAGATAACATAACAAGCAGAGCTAAAATAGGTATAACTGCAAATGATTGTTTGTATCAAATTATGGCTTACGAAACTGAATCCAATAGAAATTCAATTAGATTTATTTTTGGTATTACTAATCCAAAATATGAATGAAAAGTGGTCAAGTCGCAGATTTCAAGTTATATCCTCAGCATACATTTTCAGTTTGTATGGTTAGTTTCGTATAGAGTTCGAGTTTCGAATCTAGTTTAGCCAGCTCTGAAACTAATCCAAACGAACTGTCAGTTTCGACAGTTATAATCCCTATGCACTGCCATAGCCGCAGTTTCGTCTCTGATTTCAATTCAACAAAGCAATCAAATAGAAACCAATGTGCCGTGATGATCCGGGTGTATAACGGCAGCCATGTTATACTGGACGTACTGGCTTTGAATGGGAAACCGCTTATAGAGGCTTATGTCTAATTGTGGTCTATCATCAAAGGCTCAAAGCGTTCAGCCCGCTATAATGTAGTTAATCCTAAGGTAGACACTATTGAAGTAGGTGCATTGAGCAAAGAAAATAGCCGACACTAAACCTTATTCATCATCATCACTAAATCAGCCTGTAGACGTCCACTGCTGGCTGCTGGACAAAGGCCTCCCCCAAGGATCTTCACGACGAAAGGTCCTGCGCTAACCTCATCCAGCTGGGTCCCGCGACCTTCACCAGATCTTCGGTCCACCTTGTGGGAAGCCTGAATAAATCTTATTGCACTGTAATAATGGTATAATCATCGGTGACAATGCGGCCTCGACGAGTCAGGAAATGGATAGCCGGGAGCGGCGGCGGAATGAATGAGAGAGAAGGACCAGCTCAAACAGTTAAGTAAGGTAGACAGGTTAATGATGAAGAATAGGTACTAGATGAAATGATGATGAATGATGAAATGAAGTTTGAGAATGGAGTTAGAGTATTATATAATATAGACCGCACAATTGTATTGAGACTTAAGTATACATTTTAATTAAATTAATTGTTATATCAGGCAGAAATGAATTATTTATATTTCCTCGCATATTCGTGAAAGCCTCGTCAGAATGGAAAATTATTGGCCTCGTGTATCTTTTAGACGACCGCGCCACAGCTTTCAACGAACCCTTTCCATGCTCGGATGCAAAAATGTACTTAGAAAAACATTCCACGTTCCAAGAGTATTTGAATAGCAAATAATATGAAATGGAAACACAGTTTAAATCTAACAAACATTGGATTACCCTAGCATTTTGGATGCAAGGCTAATTTCTCTCAGGAAAATCCATATCCCATTCATATGGTAATGTGCGGACACTGCATTCGAAAGCATTGCATTGTATGCAAAGCTGTTGCCGGCTCTGTTTGTTTGGACAGATCAGTGATAATCCTTGGGCTTGCGTTGTGTTTTTGTACTGTAAGGCTAACGGCATTTAGCGTCCATGACTATTAGACCTAACTATGACATTTAAGATCAAGACGTAGAGATTTAGTCATGTTGCTACGTGAGTATTATCATAGGCGCATCTCAGAAGGTCATGTGTCTGTAGAACTTAACAAATCAATTCTCTGAGAATAATCATCATCATCAACCTTCCTATAGGTGGGATAGGTATTTAAACTAATTGTAGGAAGATATTGTTTGGAACTTGTTGTTTAGTTTAGATTGTAGTGTGTCATCGAATATCTGAATAAAATATACAATACAGAATTAATGCAACCAAAACATCGTAAGTCTGGTTCACATTGAAAATTCAACGAAACATGCAATCCATCCATGCATGAATTCACTCACTGTACTGGACGACATTTGGCGGGATGCGATGACCTGATATTTTGTCTACAAACTTGGGATTATTTCAGGCTTGGCTGGACACGACCGAAACCAATATGATACTAACGACGATATGATGGGGACATGTCGATAAAATATGCGGCGGAACTTTTTACAACGAGAATAGACGCAAAAGAAAAGCTATTGAAAAATATTTTTTAGAATGTAAAGAATTATAATATTGTGTACATTACTTACTGACATTTTATAAGCAATGTTGGTACTTTGAATAGCTTAATTAGGTAATAAATATCAATGACAAATAAAATTATAAGTAGTTTGTACTTTGTGAAACCCAAAGATGAGCCCTGCAATTTTTATGTTTGTGTGGTATTCAATGTTTCTAACAATAAAGTCAATTATACAATAAAACTTACGAAACGTGTTTTAATAAACTAGCTTATAAAACGTGTACATTTAGAATTATTATTATAACACAATAATTATCTTTAAATCCAATCTTTTAACAAAACCTTATATTTACACATTTTCTTGAAAAGATTAGTCATTGGGTCCACCAAGGATTTTGTACATTTAGGCCGTTTGTTGGAGGCTTTGTTTGCGATTTTCGGGGACGAAAGTACCCAACTCTGTGATGCAGATGATAAATGATGCATAGGTAGGCACAGTATCACGGTTAAAAATGTAGCAATAAATATACACCATACCTCGCTGAATGCAAGGGTCTTTAAATTGACTATTATTTTATTGGATGTACCTACCTACCTACATGTAGAGAAGCTCGTCTACAAATAACAGGTAGGTAGTAGGTAGTAGGGTAGGTAAATTATGTGTCTTGTTTATTAGTTTGCTTTTTACGCAATGATTTTGATAAAACTTGATACAGTGATAGCTATATCCTAAATAACATACAGGATACTTTTAACTTGGACGTAATCGCAGGTTTTTAAGCTAGTAGTATATAAAGCTTTTCTTTTGTTTTGTATATACAGAGATTACAAATAGTCCAGGCCAAGCTATGTTAATATAAGGCCCAGCACAGACAAAAGGCGGACGCGGACTTAATTGCAGGCGCGGACTTGAATGCGGGAGCGTCTGCATCTCACTACATTCGGGTTTATTCCTCTAAAACAGTTACGTATCTTATTAATTATACTATACTATCTATATTTACGTATATTTTATTAACCTAAGCCATTTTTCTTAAAGATTTAAAATAATAAAATATATTCTTAGTAATTTTACGATTCGTTATTCATTTATTTCGATAAAAAGATTTACAGTTAGGACGTGTTAAGCGAATGAGTGATTATCGAATAGCGATACAAATATATCGAGCCAATGTGATTGGTAGGACATGTACTATCTAATCTGTGGAAGGAGTCGGGGACGAGCTGGACTGACATACCAGGATCAGACAGAGCGGGTGCTCTAATGGAGTGATGCGTCAATGATGTTTTTAAATAGCCAAACGCCATTAAAACCAGAAATGGTCGATCAAACAATGAAGATCTACAGGCGTAATAGCACCTTGTTACAAGCTAATATAAGCGGACGCGGACTGCTCAGTCCGTGTCTGCTTATGATGTACACCGGGTCTAATATACAACATAACACAGCGACGGAGGTAATCTCTCTCAGGAATGCAATATCCCCGGTTTGGCATCCAGAAACTATAGCGATATCAGTTGTTTGCCGCAACTCTAGTTTACATTGATGTCGGGATTTCGGAGCAGCAATAGTGTTGCCAGGAATTTCCCGGGATGCCTCGTATTTTGACGTGTCCTTGCTTCATCGAGGTCAGTGCTGTTTGGCTTAGGCCTCGAACATTCGCGCGCGATGCAATCAATGCGCTAGAGATGTGATTGAGCATATGATAGAGTTTCCCACAGCATTTTGCTAGACAAATTATATTCAATTGGAGTCAGGCGTGGTTTTCACGATTGGTCTTACTTACATGACCGACAGCATTACGTAGAGATAGAAAATGTCAATTATGATACTGGAAGAATACAATAGTGTAGATCTCAGAGAATACGAATAGCAAATTCCATCCCTCAGGGCAGTACCCTCGGGTGTCTATTATTTCTGATCTACATCAACAACTTACCAAAAGCAATAGATGATCAAAGCTTTCTCTTCGCGGATGACATATCTATAACTCTCCCATGCAAAGACACCACAGAACTAAAATTAAAATTAGACAGTACTTTCAAGAGAATAAATAGCTGGCTAAAAGATCACAACTTAGAACTCAATCTGAAGAAAACTCAATTCAAACCGTATCAGAAGAAACCTCTACCAATAGATTACACTTACGAGAAAACCACACTAAAAACACAAAATTCTGCAACGCTACTGGGCATTGAAATTGACTCTTGTGTAGACTGGAAGGCACATATTCAAAAAATATCGGCCACTCTATCTTCTTTTATATATGCTCTTTCTCAAATAAAAAGGACAACCGACCTTGAAACCGCCCTTTCAACATACTATGCTTATGCATACTCGCGCTTTACCTACGGCATAGTGCTGTGGGGAAACTCCTCTGAAATAGGCGACCTATTTGTTCTGCAAAAGAAATGTGTAAGAATCTTGGCTAACATAGACAATATGACATCTTGCCGACAATACTTTACAAAATTTAAAATGCTAACCCTCACATCTATCTACATCCTAGAAACTTGTAAGTTTGTCAGGAAGCATAGAACCCTTTATTCACCTATCTCAAAAGTAGCTAGAAACGATAGATACCTACATAAACTTAAAGCCCCCTTCTCTTTAATGATAATTTTCAGACGAGGCCCCCATTGCATGTGTATCAAAATTTACAATAAAATCCCCAATGAAATTAAGAATGTAGAGAAAGAAACCACATTTAAAGCCCATTTAAAAAAATATTTATTATCGAAATGTTACTACAGCATACAAGAGTTTTTCGATGACTAGCTATCGCTCTGCGTCTGTTCGGCAATGTTGTGACTAATTAATACCTACACAATGTTTTATTTTTATTTATTTAATTAATTTAAGTTTTAAAGAACTTGTTCTCTCTATGTTGCTGTGCCCCAACGGGGTGTCACATTTGATACTGTTCCTAATTTACCATCAATGTTACAATGTGATATGCAATAAACATTATGATTATGATTGTAAGTCGATCGATTGTACTTTGACAGTATAATGGACAGACAGTCCACAGGGAATCCGGCGCCCCACGTGTGTTGCCACTTTCCGTGTCGCCACTTTCAACTAATAAAGTGGCAAACGGCCAGACGGAAAGTGTCACTGTCGCCCATTGACATCGATGTCAGAATAGTATCGATACACTGTAGGTGTATTCACTCGCAACACTATTACAGGCACACGAGTTATAGGGCAGGTCAATGGGCGACAATAGCCACCTAGCTTCCATCAGGTGGGCTGTCGTCTGTCCGTTTGTCACCGTTAAAATACAATCGGTTTCGATTACATCTCTAGCGCTTTGACTGCATCGCGCGTGAATGTTCGAGGCCTAATTCAAGCAGCACCTAGATTCAGCTTAGGAACAATAGTACGTATGATAGTGTGAAACTATCGACACATACTAATAACGGTGCACGCTGATTGGTCCCGGCAAGATTACGCCATTTACAATTGGTCGGAACTATGATGACGTTGTGTGCGGATGATGCCATGAGGATCTATAAGTTTATTGGTCGATGGGTTAACCTTTACCCTAAGGTCTGCGTTAAAACCTGGTTAAAACAAAACGCCTGCGAGCTCTACTTGAAAAAACAAATTTAAAAATTAAAATTTCATCCTAGTTCCGGAGAATACCTAACTAACCCCAAACAAGGTGTGAACGTGGAACAACAAAGTAATCCCAAAAGAGGTAGGAGCCGTTAAACCCGCAGTGGCAGTGACCACGTCCCTAACTTAATTTATAGCTTGTGTTTTAGTTCGGAATGTCCGAAAACTGTCCCAATAGTGACAAACGCACAAAGCCTATAAAGAGAGTAGGGAAATTTATGTGCATATGTTCCCTAACGTTTGTGAAACAATAAGTGTAACAGTCACAGTCTGTGATGCACATATTATGTTGTTTATGCACGATTCGATTTAAGACAGAGTTTCTCCATGTAGTTAAGTATGTACTTTTGAATAATTGAATGAATCATCAAATTAATGAATGAAATTATTTCAATTCAATACACTTTAGCGCACATTTAAAAATTAAAGACAAAAGCCAAAAAAACAGACAAGTAGTTACAATAATGTTCATCTAGGCGGTCAACCTTTACCTTGATTTTTTTATTATAATCTTATTTAGGTACTTTTAAACACCTATTAGTAAAAAATGACGGACTAATGGGTTCTAAAAGTATAATCCTAGTATAGTAAAATTACGAGGGTTACGTGATAAACTTAAATTTGCCGCTTTTGGCATGTACTTTGTTGAAAGAAACCGCAAAACCAAATTTGTCAAGTAAATAGAAACCCAAAAAGCTACGGAACCCTCATTAATGATTTACGGATACGTTTACTTGACCTTCCTTCGTGACAAAGAGGAATCTAACTAGATCAATGGGAAGTACTTATTCTAATAGGTTAGATAAGGGTTCTGTTTATTTTTCATTTTAAGGTAGGGAACCCTAATATCGATTATGAGACTATCAGCTATCAAAGGACCAGGAAAGTAGGACGCCTAGTTAAAATTCATGCGAACGCAAGAGAAAAATTTACATTATGCCCTTTTTAAGACCGTATATGATTTAAAACCAAATGGTACTTTACTGTCGCATACATTTCTGTTTCTCGAAAGGCTTTTAGGGTGCGGAATAATGCATTATACCTGGGCTATTTTTTATTCCGATAAGGGCCCCTAGGGACACCCAAAAGGCTTCGGGCGACTCGTAAGCACCGTGAATCTATGAATACAAAATATTACATACACAGAATCTTGCGACCTAGAGGCGGTTTGAAACTTGAGCGAATGCAACTGTTTTTGGAAGGGCGATAACACAGGGGGATTATCTTATTGAATTACAGAAAATAATTCTATTTAATAAACGAAATATTAAGGCTTCATATTATTTTAACCACGAACTATTCAACTTTATATGGACGTAAAACAATAAGCTCCTTCGTACCAGTCGCAATGCAGACAGAAATAACAGGCCAGACAGCGAAATACCCAAGTGAACTAAATAAAACAGAATAAAATGAGGTTAATAACTGACTGTCGGAAGTAAATGTTTATTGTAAAAACACAGTTTTAAATAAAACAATTCGCAACAATATTGCTAGAGGATTAAAATAACATCTTTGTAATTGTTAGGAAATCGACTAATTTACTTGCCGGATACATTTGTGTACCTACCCAGGAATAATTGTCTGACCAAACAAAAAGGTTATTTTGCAAAGTAAGAAAAAAAACTCTTTAAAACTCTGTTTTCAACACAACAAAGTCGGATTCCAATATCGGACATCAGACAGGCACACACATCGAGTACTGTTGTCTGTGGGCACACACGTCGCAGACATATTTTATTACAGAGATGACAATCTAGAAATTTATGGTGCCTTCAGTTCAGATCTAAACATAACATTGGAAAATTCCACCTTAGAATTAGAAATGAATATTGGCTTGCTACAACCTATGTTTAAAGACAAGGTGTGGTTCAACTTTATGAGAATCTGACCTATTTGTGTTGCACAAAGGACAATCTAAAAAAATGGTGCATTCAGTCAGACCTAACATAAAATTGATAAATGCCACCTTAGAATTAGAAATGTTAACATTGTTTTGCTGCAACCTAGGTTCAAAGACTAAGTATGGTTCAACTTCATGAAAATCTAACAGAAAATTACGTGAACCGGGGCGGGCGTCGAAATATGTCGGGCGTAAGCCGACGGAACTACTTACTCGTATTCAGCTTAGAATTTCGTGTAGAATAGAAAATTATATATTTCCTTTTCATGCTTTCAGCTAATGAACAACCGAAAAAGATATATCTAGCTTCGCATACAAAGGCACGTCTCAATTTAGTTTAAACCGCCAGGTTCATTACTGAGAAATGTAGGATAAAATTTTATATATAAAAATGTCGAAAAATTTTCAGAAATTTTGAAATAAGTACAAGTGTTTTTATAATGGTTACCTCTTTATAATTTGAAATGAATTTCCGAAAGTGTGGTAAAAAAGATTTTCCCAATACGGTTTTGCTATATCTTCCACAGAACCCTAAAACGGTGTAACTGGCAGAAGACGATAACGCCAACAATTCTGTCACTGAGAGCTTTACTGTAGTACAGGCGAGCGTTCGTCGCGCGATGATAATATATGAACTTGTTTTGTGTACAAATGGAGACACGAAAAAGAAAACAACATGGCATCCTTCCAATCGGCATATGCCGATGGTGATAAATATTTATCTGATACACTAAGCGCTTAGAATAGCGAAAATGTTAGAGAATAATATAATAGACCTGATTCTGAAGGCACAATGTTAAAACTTGAAGCACTAAAATTTGTTCCATCCCTATCACATAGTATTAGTAAGATAAAGACAAAACGAATTATAACGATAAAAATTTTATACTGTATGTCTTTAGAATCGAGTCTATTAAACATACCTAATAGAGGTAATTTAAGAAGTGATCGCTAAGCGTCAAAACGATTTATAAATAGTTTTGCGTTATACTTACCAACTCACATTTAGATTTAAATTAGTAAATTAAATTATACGACGGCACAAATAAGTCTTAAATATAAAAAATAATTACAAAAACATAAGAATAAAACAAACCTTGAAAAAGAGGAGGGAGGAGAAAGAAGGCGATCAGGAGAAGATAGAAACAATTTGAGTGAAGTCAAATTTTAAGGGCGTACCTACCTTCCCCTTGTTGTATTACTACAACGCAGGGACATAATACCTATTTTTCCACTGAGTTATTCTCCCGCACGTTTCCGAGTCACGTCCCTTGATCAAACCTCAAAGGTACAGAGAAAATTGAAAGGACACCAAGGGATTTCGTAAAAGGTCATACACTAATGAAACATGGGTCATTTGACCTCTGTGGAGTTAACAATATAATGTACATAGAATCCAAGCACGTATCTAAAGACTTTGTTTGTAGGGAATGTGTTCCGGAGAAAATCATTGTTGGAGATAAGAGCGTGTTGGATTGACGTGTTTGGCCGGATTCTAACCTTTTTACGGTCAAACCGAATACCGTAGTTTCAAAGTAGTTTTGTTTAATTAGTAATTAATCTAAACAATTCATACAAACTATGTATTTATCCGTTTTCAACTTCATTTGGGATTCTTGTTTTCAGGGTTGCGTTAAAACATTTCTTAGTAACTCCTAATTAATAATTAGATGGAGCAGCGATCTGCGCAAGGCGGCTGGCAGTGACTGGATGCGGAGAACCGAAGATTGGCTTCAGTGGCGCGCCTTGGGGGACTATGTCCAGCAATGGACCAGTGCAGGCAGATGACGAAGAAAACATTGAAACAACAGGACTTACTATAGCATGAAGTTTTTATCAAAATTTTAAAAGAATTAGTCGTTTATTTGAAATGTTTACTGTACGCTGTAATTTTAAACACACGTCTAAGAGTTCAAAGGCTGCCTCATTTAAGGCAGTAATTCGAAACGAAACGGTATGCCTCGAAATTCGTAACATGCGAAAGTGTAATTGCATTGTGTCACAATGTCTTTGCGAATACTCAAATTGTTACCGCGTCATTACCGGCGCATATGAAGGTAATTTAAACACAGCGCTTTTGAGGAGAAATAATTATTAAGCGCTAAGGGTGTTTAGCTTTTAAGCGTGTAAAGACAATCGACACTGGTGGAGTAGCGTAGAATCCGTCTGGTCAGATCCGACCCACTACCTACTTCTGTCGCCAAAAAATGTTTGAAGTGTAACATTGCACATGAATGAGGCATTTCAATCCAGTCCTCATGTTGGAAAAGAATGTGTAAACAACCTGTTGGGGACCTCTTTGGTTGGCATGGTTAATTCGACAGTTAAGTATAATCCGAACTTACGGTATTACCCACAGATCCAATTTTTGTACAAAAATCAACCATGACGCAAAATCCAACGCTTGTGGCGCAGTTTCGACACGAATTAATTCGCACCTCCAGTACTACAACGTCAAAATTTGCAAAATTGAGTTAACAGTGCCAGAACTTTGTCGGAACAATATTAAAATAGGGCTCCCTAAACGATCATGCGGCATGACATGCAATACGTGCTGGCCGTTGCTTCACTGTATTGATTGATAGCAAAGCATGATGGTCCATCATGCAGCATGACATTCACGTAAACGTTGCATGTAATGCAAGCATGATCGTTTAGGGACACTTTTTATAACTCTCTCCTGTATAATTTACAAAATGACAATTGTGACGTTGTAGTACTGGAGGTGCGAATTGTTAAGCGTTTACCTGTGCGAGTGCAAAATGTTGCCACCACCGCTGCGTAAGTAATACGGCATGATTGTTCTTTACACGAGCGCTAAACTAAAGCGCTTTAGCAAACGCGTGACGCTCGCAGAGCGTTTCCATAAATTGTGTGAATTTACACGAGATAACTGCCAGCGCGAGAGGAGAACGGCGCATTTGTAACTTTTTTTATGATAATAAATCGCAGAAATGTAGGATTTTTTGTAACGATGTTGGCAGACAGAAAACAGTTTTATAAATATTTAGTTAGGTTGTTTGAATAATAAGGTAAGTTATATATTTTATTATTGTAAGTCTGTTGGCTGGATGCGGATGACCGTGTGGTGGCGTTCATTGGGGAAGGCATATGTCCAGCTGTGGACGTTAAAAGGCTGATATGATGATGTATGCAGCATCTGTTACTGAAGTGTGTCAGTCTGTTACTAAGTACTTATGGACGGACACTATATAGCTATAAGTTAAATAGGAAGTTATAAAGGACATGGTGCCTAAATAAATAAAAAACTGGGTAAGTTAGGTACAAAAATTATTATTCATATGCTCCTAATATAGTATAATATTTCATCCTAATTTTTAATGGAGAAAAACTTCTGTGCCCATTCACATTGTATGACCAATAAATCACAAAGATAAAAATCTAAAAATTGAACATAAAACGTCTTCAAAGAGGGTGCTGAAATTTATTGAGCATTTTAAGAATTAAATGTCCCAAAAAGGTTTAAGTTGTTACATGGAGAAATGCCAAACTGGTCAAGTTATTTTAAAAGCAGCAATTAGTACTCAAAAGACGATGTAGACGATGCTTATCAGCGGAGCAAATGGCGCCTCAAGATTAGGAAAGCCGACCCCGCGTAACGGGAAAAGGCAAGGAAGAAGAAGAAGAAGAAGAATTAGTACTCAAAAGAGGAATAAAGGAACCCTTAACAGGAGCACTCGGTGTCCGTCTGTCAAGACCATTTTTTATATAAAAGTGACGTCAAAAGATCTAAAATATGTGACGTTTCAAATCAAAAGCGACTTTATCGCGGCATTTAGTTTAAGAGATAAGTAATTAAAGTTTTGTAAAATGACTTAAACGACGACCACGACACGGTTTGGTCACCAAAACTTTAAAAAAAAACATAAGGGCTAGGCGGTGGTTCCTGGATCTACGGTTAGGTATATTTATCACGATCGCCGATTTACGTAGACAGAAATGGTATCTTCTATCTATACGTATATTTAAGTAGTTTTCAGCTCATTTCCGCCACAAGGTTCCTTTTGATTTGGAACGCGAAATAAACACGCCACGTTAACATAATTTTATGTTATGTTATATAAAGTAAGCTATAGTTTTGCAAGAAGACAGGTAGGTTTTATATAAATCTATAATAAATCTAAAGGGTTAAAACGGTTACTTTTATATCATATTCCTGGAGAAAATATATTGGTTTTGGGTCGGAGCTATTACTATCCTAATTCAATTTCTAAGTACCGACCGACCCAGCTTAGCCAAATAAGTATTTGAGTTTACGAGAAATTAGATCTAGTCTACGGTTTTGTCCCCTAAAACCACTGCTGAATGATTTTGTCAAAAAAAACAGGATGACAGGAGAAAGTATCTGAATTAGTAAAACTGAGGACTGGAATGGATTTAAAATGTATTTATGTGCTTCGGAGAAAGCCTATTGTGTAAAAGTGAAAAACTGTGGACAATTATGATTTACCTATATCGGTTCTAATTTCTATTGACTAAAGCATAAATAACAACTTTTCAGTTGGCCAAAAAAACGAAAATATATTGATTTTTGTCGTAAATTGCGCGTTTCTAACGTTTGGCCAAATTTCGAAAAAAAAACTAAGCAACTCTGCATTATAAAGTCAATTTTGACATTTTGTGCTCTACATCAATTGAAATTAGAACCATCGATATTATTTTGAGAAAATAAAGTAGGTAAGTACCTGGTACCTACCGTGGTACCTACATACATAAATAATCGGTTTCGTTATGAATCATTATCTAATTGACGTAGTTTGATAGTCGTTTCAGTTTGCGACGAACATTCAGCTGCGAAATATTGACAGTTAATGAAAGTTTTTCCATCATGAGGTTCTTAAAACACGTGGAGACGGTACAAAAACAAGTAATTCGAAGAAGATACCCCTAAGAAAGCCGTTGATGGAGCCACGCGGTCGATTCGCACAGAGATTTATTAATCTGTTTGTCGCTGGTGACAAAAGAAAGCGGAATACAAACAAAAATAAAAGGAAAATACAAAGCCATGTGAAAGTACAGGCAAACCACAACATAATGTGGCGAAACCTTTGTGAAAGATGTTTCGTTGGACAGTGATAATTTTTTATCTCAGCATCTCGAAGTGGCAGCTTTTGCTGCGAGAAACAAAGAGACAATATTAAGTACTATGGCGAGAAAACACAGAACAAAATCGCATTTTGCTCACTGAGTGAGGCAAGTGATTTGAAATTCCAACGTCGCAAGCGCCGATCGAGAAGGCAATAAAAATCTAACTATGATTTCATCGTAGACCTCCAACCAAGACTAAAATAGTTGTAAAGTTGTTATTTGGCGCGAGTATTGTATTGAAACACAGACACTTCATACAAATTGAAAAAAAAACTAAAATCGAAATACCAACAATATTAGAAATACCTACTCATTTTTTGCATTTAAGAGAAAAGGTATGAAAAAGTGTACCCATTAACCCTACGAATCCCTATAAGGGAAAACGAGACGCGGTTTAAACGAACCGTGGCAGGTTAAATTTATTTTGGTGGTCCTAATAAACCCTAAGTAGGGCATTAAGTTCCTCCATCAAAATGTTTCCTTTTAAAGCAATGTAAGGAGGCAATGTATAATAAAATATTTGGTTTTCTTTCACTAACAATCTGAACCTAAAAATTTCATTGGCGAGCAGAATTTTCGAGCCGTGGTAGCGTAGTTGGTCCTCCGGAACCATCGGTCCATTCTCCCCATCGGTCTACTTGTCCAAACGGTATAATATGATTGGGCTGAATTACATATAAAATGGACCCGGTTTGGCCGTTCAATTTACTATACAGAGTGTTTTTTTAACTGGGAAACTTAGGGTAAAACCGAAACCATAGGAGATACAGGAAAACTGTCTTAGGAAACATTTGGTATTTTTTTGTGAAAACAATTATTTTGGCATAGAAAATTTTTTGGTCAAGCGTGTGTAATAAAAATTAGACATTTTGATTAAAAAATTTTTTGATGCGGATTGACTCAGTTTCATGTAAGGATCATTTCATTATATCGGAAGAAAAAAATCTGAGCAGCAGAAGTTAGTCAAATTCAATAAAATGTTTTCTCATACAACGTCAGTACAAAGGTAAATGATTTTGATGAATTTTATTTTTAATGCATATCGACTTAGTTTCATGTAAGGATCATTCCATGAAAAATCATTACATGAAAAAAAGAATCTAAGCAGCAGAAGTTAGTCAAATTTAATAACATGTTTTCTAATGAACGGACACAGTTGCATGCAAAGTACCTATTACAATCATTCATGCCCTAACTTCTGCTTCCCCGATTTTTTTCTTCCGTTACATTACGTCCTATTGTAGATAGATCTATGTTATTACATCTCATTAGGTTCAATATTTTGCTAGTTATACGGCGGAGAGACAGACATACACTCCAAAAAGCGCCCCCTTTAAATTAATAAAGACGTCACATCACACCACACACATCGTATCGACCGCTGAACAAAATGTCGTTCAATACGAAGTAACAAATACTCAAAGGCTATTAATACATTTCTCAAACTGGAGAAGATATAATTAAGTACTTTGACGAAAGTTTTACAATTTGGCTCTAAAATTATATAGCAAGTGCGTACCGTTCTAGACACGAAGTTGTTAATTGTCAGGTAAATTGCTACTTGACTGACTTTAAAACAAGAGGGGGTCATAACCCCAACCCTCGCAAAGAGCTATTATTAAACTTTTTTATCACAATGACGCACTGTCCTGAAAATGTCTAATTGTGTTCCTTGTACTTACTAAGTTTTTCGCAAAAGACCTACATAATATTATTTTTAACCGTTTTCAATTTACAGATCGAAATTAAGATTTTTAATTTATATTTTAACCAACTGATCGGCGTTAATGACACTGTAAAGTACTGTAACAGATACTTACAGGTAGTATTCCCGATCGCCGAACAGATAAAAAATAAAAAAATAAAACTAAACGATTAAAAATGTTTTCATTAAAAAATTTAAAATCTAACCTTTGTAATAAACGATTGTTCATTAAAGCTATGTAATACCTTGGAAGCGGTGGTAGATAAAAAAATTGACGTTGTATAAATGTACCCAGTGTACTTACATGCAATAAAATAGTTTTGACTTGACTTGACTTCTAATTACCTACCTAGTCTAATTCTTATAAGACCCCATAAAATTTTAGTTCTGCCACAGAATACATAATAGTAGGTTCTGCGTTAAGTAACTGTGTGTACCTACTACCTTTACGTAGGTATAGGTACTATAGATATACATTTTACGTATTGTTTCAAAAACAATACAACGTCAACTTAATAAAACAATTTACAATACCGCAAGGAAAGTTAGCAGGATAAGCATGTAATACAAATGATATTTCAAACAAAAACAACTTCAATTATTCAACTTTTGAGAATATCTTACGACGAGTCGACTCCACGTTTGTTTCAAGACGCCATGACTCGGAGCGAACATAAAATTCATAATTTATTTCAGAGCATTTCACGTGGATCACGTAGTTAAAACTTTAAGGACAAAGACATGTGACCATAAAAGTAAAGTTTGCATTTGCATAGATATATTATTGTTAAAAAATTCAGCGGAATGTGAACGTCTACGACCAGGAAGGTTCGAATCTCTTTAGTAACACGCGCGTAACAAATTTTTTTCATTCAAGTCTACGACCTACAACTCGTAGATACATAATAATGTTGGTCTGTTGCATCTATACCAACTGGCTATCTCAATCAATCGGGATAATTAAATGGTGCTGTTGTCCAAAAAAACAATGTTACTTAAATTACTAGTTTAAAAAATATATATCAAAAGTTTTTAAGAGTCTTATAATGTAAGAGTTTCATTGAGAAAAAAATGTTCCATTTATCCCAATTCGGTTTTTATGCTGTTCGGCGGAAAGTCAAACAGACAGACAAAATGCTTCGATATATACAAATTAAAATTGAACAAAGTATACAATACCAGAGTTGACCTATTAGTTCAAATATTTTAAAACAGATGGCGTAAGAGCGACCCCATCTTCAGCTACCGATTATTGCCATCCTTGTCACTCGTAGCGAATCTTGTATATTGCTACTCTTTCATTGACTAAAAAATACAAAATTTCCACGTAATTTTCAATTTTTTTTTACTCCAACAGATTCCCACAGCCATCCTAATGTTCATAAAAACAATTCATCATTTTAAACGTAACAATTCGAAAGTTATAAATCAAGATCCTAAAACGCACTATTGAAATTTACACAAGCCGTTGCATATATACGTGGCGGCTGATCGATGAGGTCGGGGAGTCCGTTTCTACTCAGTAAGACAGTCGATTGAGGGTGGCAGCTGTTCCAATTTCCACCCCAAAGGGACGCGGTATAGTTTGGTGGTGCTATCCGCTATATATGGGCGCGCGTAAGGCGACCTATTCGGGCTAGGCAGGTCATGAGTAAACCTGTTCTAGTAGTATGCGGTATGGTCCAAGAGACCGGTTTCTAGAAACCAGAGAAACGAGGCCATTGAGGTCCTCAACCCCACTGCAGTAGAAGATTTGACTCTCTTTTTACCCAATTCTTTCCAATTTCTAGGAGTTATTAACTATCTCTGTACCTACCTACTCGTACCAATAAATAATAATAAAGCTGAAGTTAGTATTTTTGCCTGTTTGAACGCGCTAATCTCGTCATGGAACTCACATGGAACCAGTCGGATATGAAAATTTCTTTTTGTATTTGATTTAATTAAAATTACGCTACGGCCCTTAGGAGCCAAGCAAAAAAAAATGTCAGAAATACTGAACTGAAACGACGGCGAGGCCGCGGGAAACAACTAGTGGGTAATGATGAATGCGGTGGGGATGACAAGTGTTTTACGACTTCCAAGCAAAACTTCAGGAGACATCAAAATTGCACATATATTAGGTTCTGAATTTCAATATTTACAAGCACGATGCCAGCTAAACATTCATGGTTTGTGGTACCTCCTTATGATAAGAATAGAACAGTCGTACATACCATACATATTGTCTCAGTTTACTCAGTATTCGAAGTGTAACGCATGTTTCGCATTATTTGTTAAATACCATAGAGTTAATCTCTTTGGTGCGTGCTCGCGGCCCCTTACAAAGGCGTAAAAGAAGCATTCTATGGGTGTCAAAATCGTGTCAAATGTATGACAATACTGTGACTCACTCACACATTCTCATTTTCAAACTCCATATAAATTTGTATTAGCAACCTACTCCCGCTACTCCGCTTCCTTTGTCCGCACCCCCCCTGTAAGTGGCACCATTGGTTCCCATACTAAATATGCAAGATGCAGTCTCCATAGGGAGCGCGCGCGCCCCCAAAGAGAATCGAATCTTCCTGTTAAATACTATCAAGAATTAGGCTTCGTATGCTTTCACGTGTAGTAAAGACAATTTGATAAAGCTTCTAGGCGGTTCACCTTAGCGCGATGTAACTTAATAAGCATTGTCTTAACTATACAAACTTGTCTACCCATATCTACTTAAATACCATCTAAGTAGCCTTGTAAGTAGTTAAGTAACTTAACGGAGTAAGCAAAACATGTTTACTTTGGAAGTCAAACTGTCTATATCTAGTTTGGTATACATGTGTTATAGCACTTGCAAAGGTTTTGTACACAATGGAAACACTTCAGGGTTTCGCCTAGCTCCCGCGCTACCTCCCGATAGTCCTGCGGCCGGAACGGATAATTCATCTCACGCTGTTTTACTTCCGAATAACCTCTTAGGATGCTCACAACTAATGCAATGAATATTTTAGCATAAACAGATGTGCCTGGGCCTTATAAGGGACTACGCAGACCAAGCGGAAAAACGCCCGCTCAATTTTTGACGTCATTGTCAAATGAGCCATATCGCGATAGCCTAAAGAACAAAATAGTATGAATGACGTCGAGCGCCAGGCGACGCCGACGTGCAGACTTCATTTATACGATTTTGTTCTTTAGGCTATAGTGATATGGTTCATATGACAATGACGTCAAAAAGTGCGCGGGCATTTTCCGCTTGGTCTGCCCTGACCTTTAGAAGGCTCATCATCATCATCATCATATCAGCCTGTAGACGTCCACTGCTGGACAAAGGCCTTCCCCAAGGATCTCCACGACGACCGGTCCTGCGCTAACCTCATCCAGCTGGGTCCCGCGACCTTCACCAGATCGTCGGTCCACCTTGTGGGAGGCCTGCCTACACTGCGTCTTCCGATACGTGGTCGCCACTCGAGAACCTTTCTGCCCCAACGGCCGTCAGTTCTACGAGCGATGTGCCCAGCCCACTGCCACTTCAGCTTCGCAATTCTTTGAGCTATGTCGGTGACCTTGGTTCTCCTGCGGATCTCCTCATTTCTGATTCGATCTCGCAGGGAAACTCCGAGCATAGCTCTCTCCATTGCCCTCTGGGTGACCTTGAGCCTTCTTATGAGGCCCATAGTGAGGGACCACGTCTCGGTACCATATTAGAAGGCTCAAGGTCACACAAAAGCCAATGGAGAGAGCTTTCCCTGGGAGATAGAATAGAGAAATGAGGAGATCCGCAGGAGAACCAAGGTCACCGACATCTCAAAGATTTGCAAAGCTTTTAAGTGGCAGTGGGCGGGACACATCGCTCGTAGAATTGACGGCCGTTGGGGCAGAATCGAGTGGCGACCGCGTGCCGGAAGACGCAGCGTAGGCAGGTCTCTCACAAGGTGGACATACGATCTGGTGAAGGTCGCCGGACCTGGCTTGGTGAGGTTAGCGCGGGAACGGTCGTCGTGGAGATCCCTGGAGGAGGCCTTTGTCTAGCAGTGGACATCTTTCTGCTGATATGATGATTAGAACAGAGAAGCTTCCTTTTCAATACCTTTGTCAGCCGCTGTGCTATTCGCCCGGCGCCGCCGTCCCGAGGCGTGGACTGGATTGTTTGTGGGCCGCATACGAGGCACTTAAGCGCGAAAGTGTTTAAGAGCGCGATGTAGGCAAACTACGTATAAGTAAATACATTACGTAGAACGGTTACGGGGTCACGGCACGTCACGTCACACTGCAAGTTTCAGATCAAAATTGGTGCACAATGCTAGTAGGCACTTATTATTTAAAAATTAACTCGGTCGACCGCCTGTCAGTGGAAACTAAACCAGTATAAACTGTTCTCTCATAGCATTGAAATTCCTTTACTGATTGAAGACGCAAAGGTCTTCCCGTAAGGTATACCCGTAATAACCTACGGCGCCGTAACGCAGACACTGACAGTGGGACTAGTTCGAAAATCGCATTCAAATCGGATCACACATGGAGGACACTAGCGTCATAGTCATAACACCCGATTTTTCGTCAGGGTTAGATAATATTTGAATTCATTTTGTACATAGGTACCTATGTTGGCAAAAAATAAATCAAATTTGCAAATCAAGGGCAAAAATACTAAAAGCGAGAGATAAAAAACATTGATCACAACTTCCCGTCGCGAATATTAAACGGATTTTGATTTAATATTCCAAAACGGAGCACCCATATTAATCAATCTCTCTGATTTAATACCTGACGCCTTCGTCGCTGTTGTTAAGCCCCTTAATCTCTGTTTAATTAATATCACCTATTCTACTTTAGTCTGTCTGTCAGCTTGTAGCCTTTGAGTCGATATTGTAACAAGGACAATCGATACTTCTCCTTCTAAATCCAATTCATTATCACCATCCTTCAACAGGATACCAAAATTCTCAAAATTTTGAGTAAATTTTGCTACCTATCTTCAAATACTACTAAGTATGTAAGTATGTACTTTCCCTCCAAGTAGGTAAAGTTCGTTATCGACCCTGTCCTTAGCACCTAATTAAAATCAACAGATACAAAGTACCACTGTTTGAAGTGGGCTTTAACCCAAATCGATTTTACTCTACACGTCATATAAACAGCTAGGAAATCCATCAAATCACGCACACCAGTAGTTCCACGTCAGCCTCAGTGCATCGGCCATCAATCTTTGAAATTATCTACCTCCATGCTGTAAAATGAACGGTCCCCGTGAACGAACGACCTCACCAAATGAGCGATGGAACGAACAATCCGATGAATGAACGCTGGAACGAACGACGCGTAATTGCGTTTTGAATACTTCGTTGACACGGGCTGTACGCCCAGGTTATTACATTTTGAAGAGTTTATTGCTTACAATGTCATCTTGTATACGAGAATCATCTGAAAAGAATCAACTTCCGTTTCATGCTTGAATTAACTTTGCGCGCGTCTCCACTCGCATTTTACATACATAATTGAATGTATGTTGTTCTCGAATTTGAATTAATGAAATTGTTTTTGCTCGGCTCCCTTCTGCTTTACCTAGATTACGTTTAGGTTAGGATTAGGCTTGGGTTTCTAAGAGTTTTTACTCCCAGTAGTAATAGCAAGAAATACCCACTAGACCAAAGTCTCGACATCAATAAATCTAAAAAATATATTTTCACGAACGAAAATCTTGGAACTAAATCTGAAAGGGAACATTTGTAAGTTAACGTCAATGAATATGAATGGTCTCACAGTTAAATCAAATAGTAATAATCTCGGTGTCTGAACTTAAAATATGGATGGAAATAAAGTAAGACTTGGCAAACTCCCATGTAGCCTTGTAAAGCTGCTTGTTTCTTGGAGTAAAAACCTGACTTTATCACAAGCCCTAAAGGCAAGAGTCTTCCATCAGTGAGTCCTACCCGTAATGACTTACAGCGCTGAAACGTGGACACTGACAGTGAGACTAGTCCCAAAACTCGCTCAACAGGCTATAGAAAGACCTATGCTCGGAATTTCTCTCAGAGAAAGGATCTGAAACGAGGTGAACCGCCAGAGAACTTAAGCCCTAGACATATGTTAAAAAGTCAGTTCGTTAAAGAAGCTGTGGGCTTAGGAACCGCTGCTGGGGTAACCTACTTGACGATCAATGGTGCGTCAACCGTCCAAAATTGAAATGCGATGAAAATGTAATGAATCGAAATATGCAAACGAAACAAAAGAAAAATAAACGACACAATTTGCAATTTAAAAGGAGATATAATTCAATTTCTACGCGGTCACAGGTCCGAGGGTCGACAACAGTCAGTCCATTGTCGCAGTAACTTAACTCAGATCACAGGATAAACAAAATTATATATAAAGAATCTACACACCTTTACAGGGTTCGGGGTTACAGGAATGCATTAGAATAATAATATTTTATGAAGCGTTTATAATATATTTTTAGGTAGAATAGTTATCAGACAGGAGATGGCATAAATTAAAAAAACATAACTTCTAAACTATTGATTTTCGCGGAACGAAAATTTTGGACAATTGAAAATGGCCCAACCTGTATAAAAACAATGACCCACACTTTTACAGGCAAATATAAATGGATAACATTAAAGGGCACATTAACGAATATAGTCCACCAAATAATACTGATTGCAAATCAAAGTGCGCATTTGAAATGCAATCAGATTTTTTTTATGTCAGTTAGGTTAGACGTTCATTTCTGTGATTTCAATACAACTCAATATGAATTCCTTTGCGTATCATTCCTTGGTTTGCATTTTTACCATGAAGAGGTTCTTTGGGGACCTTACATTACAAGCCAGTGAATATAAATCAAACAACTTCAAAGAACGCCATATTTTATAGTTCACGTGGGAGGCGCCACAATTCAGTCTTGTGAAAGCGACCTCTATTTTGCATTACATGATTTGCGATACTACTACTCCGAACATAAAGCTCACTGGAAGGAATGTATGTAGTAAAATAGTTTACAAACAAGAGTGATTTATGTGACCGGCGTAGAAAAAAAATCATAACTAAAGTATTGATTTTCGCGGAACTAATGTTGTTCTTATATGAGTTGTTATGTCCTTTAATGGTGTGGTTGTTTTGTTATATTTGTTAACCGGCTGATTCCCGCGGCTTCGCCCGTAGAAAAGGTTTACCCGCGGGGACAGCTTTTCCCGAGGTATCTACAGCTTACGTGTTATTCTGATGTACACAATTTATATTACTGTAAAGTTTCATGAAAATCAGTTCGGTAGTCTTTGCGTGAAAGAGTAACAAACATCCAAATGTACAAACATCCGTTCCGTACAAACTTTCGCGTTTATAATATTAGTAGGATTGTCCTATCCATAAAAACTTGTATAAAGTTATCTTACTGCATAAGAATCGACTGTGTCATCAAGACAAGTGCGTATTAAAATATTCAGGTTTGTTTTTGTTTCCCCTCAAAAACTTGGGTTAATTTAGTTATGTATTCCCGTTGTAAGCCCACAAAGGACAATGTGGAAAATTTTGTGGCATTCAACAGGAATTTAAAGTCGAGATTAAGTGAGAAATCTCTGAAAAGTCTGTAAAGTGACCTCAAGATTCCTCTAAGGTACCTATTAAGTACATAAACAAAACAAACCGACCGGACCAAACCAACCGGATCGTTACTTTCAACTTGCGTAGGAGATGGAAGTAACTTTAAAAATATATAAAAAAATATTAGTTTTTTTCTTAATTACTTGTAGCAGTCAAATGCCAATCTAAATTACTGAAAACGGTAAATTTCAATTAATGTTCAGGAAGTTTAATTTTGAATTTTGACAGTTTGCCTATACTGCGCTAGCATGAAAGTAATTTTAACCTTTTGGGAGCAAGTAGACTTTTAGCTTTACGTTGGGACTAGAATTTATGTTATAATTACTACGTGGGTACCTAGTCTGTGGCTAAAAGCTTTTATATGACTTCATTTATGTGGAGATAACATTTTGGTAGGTAAGTAAGTAATAAAGAAAAGAATGAAGCTGAAAATTTGCGACTGCATTTCACTTTGAGACTAGACAGATTCTTGAACGAAAAATGAGTAAGAATATAGAAACATCCTCGCCTTTGTTCAAGAAAAATTTTCATTAATTAGGTAGGTGCTTTAGGTCTTCAACAATGAAGTCATCAGAGACTGGGAGCAACGCGGGAACGTGATTCATTCATATTTTATTCACAATTTTTAATAGTAAAAAGCCTGTAAAAAATTAAATTGGTAATTACATTTAACACAATATTTGGGTATGGCTCACAAAGAATGTACATACCATAACACAAGGGAAATTGTATCACACTGTCATACAATTTCACGTATGTTATAGTACATTATTTGTGAGCCCCACCCATATAAGAACACACATGGTAATTGTACCCTTTCGGCCGCCATTGAAATTGATGTTTCGTAACTGGTTAACTCTAAAATATAAACGTATATTTGTAGGTTAAAGTTATACTCGTAGTATAAAAAATGTAAAGGTTAGTAAGTTTTTTATTTTTTGAAAGTTTTTTATTAACAACATCTTTGAAAGTCGATAAAATTGAAATCCATATGTTATGTTATGACGTTAGTTTTTTTAGCAAGAGAAATACGGGTTCGTGTCATTCGTGGCGTGCCCCCGTCTCGTATGCTCCCCCCCCCCTCCATCATCCAAAAGGTGCACCTAACGGAAGTACGGATTCCGAAAATTGCAGTATAAATTACGGTGAGAAGACAAAACGATCGTCAGAGAGTGGAGTTACACAGCATAAGTGGACCTAACAAACGCGGGCCGCGACGTAGTAAATAACACTATCCGTGATATATGGAGCGCCCATGCGACAGAAACAGACTTTTTAGGGTTCCACAAGAACTGCAAGTGGAATGTTTTACAGTGTGTTTAGTAGCAAAACCGAAACCATAGGAGATACAGGGAAACTGTCTTAGGAACCTTTAGGTCTTTTTTCGTGGTAACAATTTTGACATAGTAAATTTTTTGGTCAAGTGTTTTGTCCTTAAAAATGAGACAATTTGTACAAAAAAAAATTTATGCGTATCGACTCAGTTTCATGTAAGGACCATTGCAATAAATCTGAGCAGCAGAAGTTAGTCGAATTCAATAAAATGTTTTCTCATACAACGCAAGTGAAAAATAATTTTGATAACCTGGGCAGACGTGTTGGTTGACCATAGCAGTGCCAGGAACTTTCCAATACTACATTTAAATGCGAAATTTTGTGAGATTGGATGTTTGTTGCTCATAACGGCTGAACGGACTTTGATGAAACTTTTTACTGTGATAGCTTATATCCTGAAACAACATATAGGATACTTTTTATAAACCGAAAACGACACACACGCATGCCGAACCATTTCCACGATCTTACAAAAGCGATATACGGGCCCCAAAAATATGTTACGAACGCCGAAGCGTCGGACAAGAATACTAATGGATTGTTTGCCAGTCCATAGTTCTCTCGCATAGATCAGCCGCATACATACGACCGATAAAGCGCTTTTGCAGTTAAGTCTGCTTAGAATGGAAGAAGGTGGCGTCTCCACTATTCATTTTTCCACTTTTCAACCGCCCATTAGGGCCACACTCCACAGTTCGTACTTTCCGCTAGGCATCTAAATACTTTCTCAGTAAGTTTTTCCTTGTTTTGTTTTTGGAAATCCGTCAAAATCTTATAGGAGAACAATTAATTAGATGAAATGTTCAACATACTAAAATAGAGCCTGGCAATGATCAGAAAATTACGGGCATTTCAGGAAAGAGTAAATTATGTTTGTGGAAGCCGCCGTGCTGTAACCGCCGGTTTTTTGTACTCTGCATATTCATACGACTGGATTAGTATTTTGTTTCCAATTGGCCGTAAAACCTTTAAAAAAAGAGTTTTGTACTCAATAAGTCGATGCCTCAAGAGCAAGTTTGTTTGACAGATAGGTCACTTGGGTCGCTCGCTCGTGCGTTGATCTATATTTAAACAAGCATGTACCTACCAGCCTAAATCGATAGTTAGTAAACCGATTAAAACGACTGTGACTTCTGAAGACGAGAGATTAACTTCACAACTGAGTTTAACTTTAAATCGAGTTTAGAACGAAGAAACGTCGAAGCACGTAGCAAATTACAAATTTACTTTGTGCAGTTTTGTTGTTTGTTGTTGTTATGTAAATATAGCTTAGAATTTACGCCACAACATAAAATTGTAAATTGTAATTGCAAAATGTATTTTGGTTTTCATCAATACACCTTTAATTTAAAATAGGTACCTACGTTTCATATTTTTGGAGAAGTCAAAATGGAGCGAAGATTTTTTGTCCGTCTGTCTATAACTCGAATACTACTTAGATGGAATAATTATACTTAAGTACTAATTTTTTTTGTTTGAACGTAGGAAGACAAAAAAGTATTCGTACGAAGCTGGTTACGTAGGCGTCCGAAGGGGTTTGAAAAAATATTATAAATAAAAACTGGACATAGAGCTGAGATTTGGAACGAGTGTTGGAAAAAAAATGTGAAAGAGAGCCGACAGTCGTACGGAAGCGACAGAATATCGTCAATATTTATTTCTTGAGGTAGCCGCTTGCAACATTATGTAACGACAACTTATGTAATATAAGGCATGGGTCGGCCATCTGACTTTTTGGTGCCGTTTAAAAAGACTGTCTAATATAATCCCTCCGGACCGCCGAAGACACCGGCCCTTATTACAAATTTAAATAACTTAATTAATTAAAATAACAATGACGCGAGGACATTAAGTTTAAGGCTTTATAAAAGCAATTAATATTAAACCGCCAAAAGTCCAAACACAAAGAGACCTTTTAATGAACGCATAAAAATGTTTTGGAAGTTCAATTAGAAGGTAAAGTGACTAAAGTGTAAGGGTAAAAAAGATTCCGTGGCAATTTGACGCTTAGGTAGCCGGGGTACTGGAGGACGAAATTAAAGTAATCGGAGCGGCAAAGGCGTCCATGATCGATTGGACGCCGAGGACTGATAGATCTTGAGAGGACCGTGGCCTGCGCGAGGACCAAAGGTCCTGTAATGACCACTTTAGGTCCCTATGGGTTCGCAAAAGGTCAAACCTAAAATAGACTCGGTCTGAGGTCATTAGATTGAATAGTCACTAAGATAGTTTGTATTATAGAAATCGTCGGTAGCGCACCTTTTAAATCAAATCAAATATACTTTATTGAGCACCAAATTATATCTTTCTTTTAAAGTAATAAAATAAATATAACACCTTGGAAGCGAAAGTACATAAAAAATTGACGTTGTATAAATGATAATTATATAATTATTTACGGGTCTTACACACGAAATAGTTTTATTTACCTTGCCCGACGTTACCACGGCCTGACTAAGGTCTTACCAAGTAACCACCCATCAGGAACTTGATGAAAACCTACCAAGGAGTTACCTGAATTTCGAGGTCAACAGCCCACGTGGTGTTGAGGAACTTTTCTACGGAGCGTCCCCGCGATCCTGCTACTGGAGCCGTTACCACCTTGAGGCCAGTGATCATAAATAAGCTAACTCATCTGGAATGACTGAGGAGGAACAATAAACGTATTTAAATTGATTACTCTCGTAAATCATTTAAGGACCCCACTACCAACCTAAATTCTAATCTGTGACCTGGGTAAAGCACCAAACGTTAAGACCCGTAAATAATTATATAATTATGAATACAAAGCGCGAAAGTCTAAAATGTACTGTTGTATAAATGTACCCAGTGTACTTACATGCAATAAATAGTTTTGACTTTGACTTGACTTTGACTTTAATAAGTAGGTATAAAGGTAGGTAGTATTTAGAAGAAAAAAAACATTAAAAAGCGGCGGCTACTAGTTTTTTTTAAGATACCTGGAGCTTATTTTTGATTCGATCGCCGCGCTTCGAGCGGTATCAACCACTCGTCGCTTGGGACGAGCGGTAGAATAAACGTCAAACACCATAGGTATGTCAAAAGAAAAGAAACAACGATCCTTAACGATCACTGACATTGATAGTTAACTTTTTTCTAACAATAGTATTAGTATTTCCACAATAGGCAAAGATATTTTTATATACAGTCTCTATGGTTTCGGCCATTACTCAGCATTTTATGTTCCGTTTTATTTTACGGTAATTACTTTACCGATTTTTATTTTTTCTGCGTGAAACGGATAAAACTCTACATTTATTATAATATTGGCAACACCGAACGCGAACGTATCAAAAATGCAGAAAATCAGCGTCGTGCGACTTGGAACTCGAGTATGACTTATGTCGCACGCGACTATACAATTCCAAAAGAGCGAATAAAAAATAGAGCTCCCAGTTATTTTGTTTCTATTCATTTCACATTTTTTAAATTTTCCTGCTTCGATACTGGCAGAAGCACCAGTTTATATTTTTTAACATAATTGGATTGGAAGTCTAGCTCTGGAAAGAAATTAGATTTATTTTGATTCTTGTATTTTGTTTAACTAAGACTTGACTGTATGGCTAGCCATACAGACATACAGTTACGTGTCTAGACACGCTCTAGCGGGTGGCTAACAAACTAAATAAAAATATTTATATATTAATACTAAGCAAAAATAATTATTCTCCTTGCTAAGCTGTGTTTAAAATAATGTGTTATACATAAGCTACTTAGAAAAAAATTCCCACTCCAAGTTACTAACTTCACTTTAAAAATCTGTAACGAGGTACCTACTGTATAAACACTGAAGAATTCGTCTTTCAAATAGCTTAGTTAAAACTCTCTGGAGTACAAGCCCAGACTTAAATGCGTATAGTCTTATCTTTAAGTAAGTTTCTAACATTTGCATAAGTCAAAGACAAATATTCTTTAAAAGTACAGCGAAAAAACCAAATTAATGTCTCCCATTTTCATTACGTTTTAATGTCCATGATTATAAAGAGTATTTTTCTCAATTACTTACCTACTCAAGACGATATTTTTTATTTAAATTAGGAGAGAGAGGTAATTGCTTCCCTTCAAAAAGTTTATTTTGCCGTTGCAACAAAAAGCCGGACGCAAAATCAAGTCAACAGTCTTATTTTATTGCCTACCTAAGTTTTCAACTCTTTTTATTTGACTTGGAAGAGAGACTTCGTTCAAAAACTAAAATTTTGAACGAACTGCTAGAGTTGATACACTTTTATTTTTATTTCACGATCAATGTAAATGTTATAGTATACAAATACAAATTTTATTTGTGTGAGAAAAATAATAATAAATTGTATTTGTATTTTTATTTGTACATTCACAAGCACATTATTGTAAAAAATACTATCAAAATTATACATTTTTAGGAAAATAAAATAGAAGAGACAAAAATGACAGTTCGGTTCCCGCCAAAAGAATCTCAATTGTTTGATAAGAAGAGACCTTCGGCACAGTCGTCGCTTACTCCACTTTTTCAGATAACGAACTGACACTATCTTCCCGAACGGACTGTCCAAATGAGAGGTCTTTTCCTAAATGGTCATATTAAATCTTTTTTACTGCCAGATGGACATCAGCATTTTCCTCGGAAAATGAACTCCAATATTGAAATTTAAAAGGCGGTCCGTGACTCGGTATCGTCAACATTTCTATGGTAGCCTATGGTTGGTTCATGAGGCCTTGGTTTCGAATTTTAGCCCTCACCAATGAGTTTCTCGGAACATACGAACGGTTTAATTATAACACCACTGCCTTTTCGGTGAAGGATCGTGAGCAAAACTGCATACGCCGAAGATTGGAATATCTATTCTAAGGCGTAAGTATGTGAAGTCCACTAAAAAAAGGATTGGCGGACCTGGGTTTGGCACAAAAGGTCGAAGTGTCGCTAAGTAATCCTGGCGCTCTAAGAAGAAAAGATCTTAGGTACCTAACTATAATTTTTTTGAGTCGATGGATCAGCATTACATTTTGTATGCTTGTAGGGTAAAACTCAGTAATACGCCCCACTCACCTAGCACGCACACTAACAAAGCTACGCAGCACACGAATAGAAAGCCATACAACGTAATAGACAACTTGTAGGGCGGATGATGGCTATGTGTATCTATTCGTGTACTGCGTAGCTTTGTTAGTGTGCGTGCTAGGTGAGTGGGGCGTTTTGTCAAGTGGGGAGTATTACCGAGTTTTACCCTAATTATGAACTTGGTGACTACCATTTTAACAAGTTTTTACCGTAAGGAAATAAGTTCCTATGAGAAAATAAAATTACTACCCATCTTAGGTCACTGTTATTAACTTATTATGTATATACCTACAGTGTTAGAAGAGCTTCGATGACCTGATGGCGCCGTCGGCATTTTTTTATAAATTCAGAAGTCAGGTCGGTAATTCGGTATCTCAATTTTCTCTTATCTAATTATACCTTCTGTTTCATAAAATAACATTTTTCCTCTAATTTAAAGAACCTCACGTCCCAAATTTATTGTGTTATCTAGTGGACATATAAACAGACGAACAAGAAGCTTCGCAATGAGGGTATCCGTTCTGGGAGACCCCTAAAAACATTATCCTTTTGCACACCTGCCGCTACCATTCGTCTAGCTAGAAACACAAAAGATCGCATACATCACAACACAATACAGCAATACAATAAGAAAGGTACACGTATGCTTTCCACCCACTGATATATCCTTCAAAAATAATCAATAATAGTTTGTTTCGCCACTCCTGCCTGCAATATCATAGTAAATTTTCGCTGGTCGGTTCAGCCCCGAGATAGGCAGATATTATAGTTTCATTAGAAGCGAAAATCGAGAATACAGAATTTATCAACGAAACGCATAAGTATGAGTAACCTAACAAGATTTTATTATTGGTTTTTTCCTGGAAAATTCGCACGTTGGAAGGAAAAAATACAAAATAGTGGGAAAACGCGCAACACGCATATTCAACAAAGAAATAATATTATAATACTCGTATGTACGTACTAGGGCCGTCGCCTTTTTACAAACCTGAAGCTCGACCAGTTTTGCTATTTACAAATTATTTTCTACATAAATGGTTATTAAATAATTAAGAACTGGGCATATATCGCACTATTTAAAACATTCATAAAAAACTTACGTTAATAGAAATATTTTAAGTACCTAGTTAAGTATTAAGTTTCCAGTCATTAAAATTGTATCCTCAAACCTACTCCGAGTAGTTTAATTATGTGCCATATCTTCTCAAAATCAGATTTACATTGTAAAGGAAAAGTAAAGAAAAGTGTACGAAGAGAAAAGTAGCTAAAGAACGAATCGCACTTAACAAATCCCGTCTAATTACATAGGTAGTCAGGATGCTTTTTATCATGATTAAATTGGAAAATTATTTCGTCTAGAATTCAGTTACGTAATTCATTTATTTCCTATTAATTTTTAATACTTCGAAAAACATTAATTAAATTACGATCTCTAATCGTCCTCACCTCATACTGGTTTAACGCGGCGTGAAATAAACTTCAAAGGTACCGTAAATAAATAAATAAACTTCCTTTCGCCCATGTGGATCCACGACAAAAAGGCAGGTGGCGGAGTGACCATGGTGCCATGGCGTTCATTGGTGAAGTCCTATACCCAAAAGGGGACGTCGAACGTCTGAGTGATGAATGTAAATAAACAGATAAATAAGCGAAAAAAGTAAGAAATAAAAAATGTTTTAAAAATGATACTGACGGTAAAATAACTAGAAAAACTATTACCGGATAACATTTGAGTGATTTAGTGGCTGCACAAGAGACGACAACCGTTCTACCGCTGATGCTTCAGACAAACAGCGAGCAAGCTACGCTGTCACGGCCCGTGATGGATGAGCTCGATGGAACACTAGAGACATTATTGCTGTTCTATATTTTAATACCGCACATATTTTTTTATTAGCCATATTATGTGAAACAGACAGAGAACGGATAAAGCGCGATTGCGAGGGAAAGTTATCATCGAATAACTAAAGTTGCTAATTGTTGTAAATTAAATTAAAAAAGTAAACATTTAAAAAAATTAAATTGTATTTAATTCAATTAAATTGTTGGGGCACAGGCCTAAAGCCTATTAAAAAGGGCGTACGGGCTATAGTCCACCACGCTAGCCCAGTGCGGGTTGGTGGACATCACATGCGCCTAAGAATTCCTTCTTCGGCGTATGCAGGTTCCTTCAGCGTTTCAGAGTCGGACGGTTTGTTCTCAGTGTCTTTTTAGTTCCTTTGAAGCAACTGGTTTGTCACTTTAGTTTCTTCAAAGGTACTAAAGGAACTACTGAGACTACCAAGTTCCTTTGTTTCGAGAAGTCAAGGTTCATAAAGTGAATTAGCAATTTCGCAACTCAGTAGATTGAGAGACCAGTTACACTTACGACTTTCTTTACCCTTTATATCTGTACCCACACACGCGCATATGTCTTCCTGGATATTACGAATTGATGACTCATTGTCATGACAATAAGTTTTAAGACACGCTATTGAATTGGGTGGTCAGTTATATCTAATTGGTTTTCGTGTTGTCGTGCGCACGTTGTACAGAAAAATGAATCTTAGCGTGCTACTGCACTTATGAACCTTACTGTACATCAACTCGGGCCTCTCGACATGACAGGCCGAGTCTTCTCCAATAAATGATCCCGACCGTTCGGGTACTACGCAAATGACAAAATATACCTCTATTCACCATTATCTCCAGCCTCCAACCAGTCAGCGTATGTATTTTATGAAATAAAGGTTTTTCTTATCGCCATTAAAATTTACATCCAACAACAAAGAGATTCTACCCCGCTGCGGACAACAGTGCAGATATCATTTACAAAATTATAATGTAAAAGTGGTTTTGAACCTTTGAGAATCCCGCCACGTACAAATTGGATGAAATCGTTACAACATTGTAGCTGCAGGGGAAAATAGAACGTAAGTCACTTAGTTGTAAAAGTACAAGTTTTAAACATAAAATTGTGAAAAGAAAAATTGGCTCGTAAAACACAGCATTTGCATATGATTTAGTGAATGAGAAAGCTGGAAAAATTGTGTCGTAGATCATGCGGTTGACTTTCCGCCCATGGTAACTGAAATGAATAGAATGAATGAATTACGAGTAAATTGAAAGATTAATTACTTTTAGAAAATTTTAGTTCTCTGAGAGAGTTGGTAGATAAAAATTGGGCTGATGCCAGAGCAGTATGCGAAATAAATCTGATATGTAATGTCAAAATTATTTAGTTCTTCATAACAGCCTGTACCGTCCACTGCTCGACTCCTAAAGTGTGTGAAAACTGTTAAAATTGTAATTTTCCAATATTTAAAAGAAAGAATTGTGGTAAGGGCGTTTGTTGTAACGCTATATTATGTAAGCCAAATTCTTGGCATTTAATTTAAGCTAGTGCTATTTGTGCACGAACGAGACTCGTGATTAATTGTCTAAGCAATTGGTCTGTTATATTCATTGGGCTTATGCCGACAAACTTGACAGTGTATGAATTAATCAAAAACCAATTCATTTATAGATAAGTACCTAGACAAAGAAAAATATAAATAAGTTATGAGTGTGTCAAAACAGCATAGAGAGAAGAGTTCTAGAAATCAAATTGGAACAAATTAAAGATAAAACAAAGTTTAAGGACATACTAACAACCATTTTGAAGCTAAAATGGACATGGACTGGACACACGATGCGAAACAAAGAGCATAAATGGACAAGGATGGTAACAACTTGGTATCCCAGAGACAGGAAAAGGAAGAAAGGAAGACCACCGAAAAGATGGGAAGGAAGACCACCGAAAAGATGGGAAGACGACATTAGAAGGGGGAGGTCTATGGATAAGACGCAGCATGGATCGCTCAGAATGGAGATCTCTGAAGGAGGTCTTTGTCACTAGACAATTGGAGGGAGATGGTTGCCGATCATAATTAATTTAATATTTAGCATGTAAGAAAACTTAATTGTAACCTCTTTGATCCAAATAAAGACTTTATTATTAATATAACTAGAAAATGCACTTCAAAACGTTAAATTAGTAGTGTGTGATATTTAAACAAATACAATAGAATGAAATACAACGGGCCATATAAATATAGATCAATCAATACATACACACAATCTATAAAAGCTGTAGAAATCATAAAAGTCTGAATGTGCAGTTGGCAACTACAAAATAGTTATTTATTTCCTGTTTCACTATCTGTAAGAATCTTAGCGTGTCTAGTTGACGAAGAAGTAACAAATTGTACGGTCGGTCGACCGTACAATTTGTTTGTACGGCACGTCAGGCGAAACAAAACCAGTATAAACTTATCTCTTATAGTATTGAAACAAACTAATACGCTAGGCCAGCTCAAGGTCAAAGTGTTTCCTTTCCACAGACGTGCGGCCGACTGTACCTATTTCAAGTTTAACCAACTGGGCACGCGCGTGTCCTGGCCCTAGTGTCCAGTTCAAAACAGGTGAAAGAATCAGGATGGTGGACTGTCAGCAATAATTATTATAACGAAGTAAGTATGAAAATATGATGCGATCATTTGAGTCACCTATCTATAGAACAATTTAATTTACTGTGGGTAGGTACCTATCATGAGAAATTAACGAAATTGATACGGCTGATGTCCATTAAGTAGTAATCTATTCTCTGCTTTATAATAATACCAGTACTGCGGCTCACAATACCAAGGATCAGCACGTGTAACAGATTCAGTGTATTGTCAGATAATTAGATCTTATGTTATTAGCCGGAGGGCTTCAATGAATTATATTAACGTCTATGTACGTATTTAAGTATGTCATACCAAGATACTTCCGGCTTAGGAACACATAGACATAATACTAGTATTTCGTGAAGTAGATCAATCTGGGCTTGCGTAAGACGTGCTTCTGTCCACCAATAATGAGAATTATTATAAAAGCTGAGATCCGATGACGATTTTTGATTTCGATCATCGTCATTCAAATAATTGTCTATTTTATACTAAGCATTCTTACAACGTTGTTTCTTCTCTCCAGTCCTTCATACATAAGATATCCTCAATATGAAAAGCTTTAATTTTTATTTAGGTATAGGTACATGAGTTTTCTATAACGCTTATAACTGACGACAGATAGAGCGGCCTGCCGTGGCGGTGGCGGCTTGTTGTATTTCCTATGCAATGTATGTGATACTTCAGACACGCGCGGCCTGCGTTTGCATATTGAGGCTGCGGCCTGCGGTAGGCCGCCACCGCAGGCCGCGTGTGTCTGTGATACGCCTAAAGTGCCATTCACACCCCTGACGTGACTTTGCTACGAGATTCATGTCTGTCATTGAAATTAGTATCGGTTTTACATCAATGTTCAAGATTTACCGTATCTTGACTGACCAGTGAAAATCCTCTCGACTGATTTATAGGGCAACTGGATATCCGTAAAGGATGCAAGATTTATCTTTTGTCCCGCACATTTTGCAGCTTATTTATAAGCGGGTTCACATTACTGTGATGGATGGATGACTGTCCTTAATGGATAGCGCCGGGGGAGATTGTACTAGAAAGATTGTCTGAAAGTGGGAAGCTGTCAAGATAGCTTGCAAGAAAATAATGAAATACGACATCGGGTGAGGATTTGTTACAAATTAGCGTTTTTATCACCGGATTCGGGTCAGCTATTTAATAAAATGAATTACGTTACTAAGCCAAAGACAGTTTATATTAGGTTAGGTAAATATATAATTTATAATATATGTATTATTATATATATTTATATGTATATGTATATATATGTATATGTATTATTTAAGTACTTACTGTATATGTAAATAAATAATCTGTGTAATAGTATGATCTATATATGTAATTGTAATGTATCATTTTGGTTTATGTATTTTTAGGGTAAGTTTACAGACAGGTAGTTCTTTCTCCTACTTTACTACGAAATTGTGGTACTTAACGCAAAAGCTAATCCTCTCAGTAACTCTAAGGTTGACTGGAAGAGATCCCTTAGTGGGATAAGTCCGCCTTTGTACTTAGTTTCACTGGTTTAACTATCTGTTATTGTAGTTTTTAGTACAATAAAGTGTTTACATACATACATACCTATATACTTATACTTTGTAGAATCGCGTCTTTGACCAATAGCTCCAGGAAGCCACCGGCAGCTGCATATTCGCACCCATTGGTTTCGAGACAATGGGTTCCTGGGGCCCTGAGGCCAAATCATGAAACAACTATCAGCTCGTCTCCGCGAGGCCACTGGCGACCACAAGGCCGGCAACTATTTCGCCCAGAGGCTAAGCCTCATTATCCAAAGGGGGAACGTTGCCGGCCTTCTGGGCACCATGCCTCGCGGGGACGAGCTTGAAGAATTTTTTTATATTTAGGTTCATCTTTGTTGTCTTATTAAGTACCTTTTGTTTCCAAATTCTTTAAAAGTAGAACAGTAAAAGAGTTTTTAGTACGTAAATATTACAACTAGAATTTTTATAGATCTGTTTGTGAAAACTAGTTGACAGTTAGACCAATTGAATTCCCACCCAACCGTTGATTCTGCGATGTGCACGTCTATCTGTGTTTTTACAAACATAATATATTGCATGTATTGTTATTGTTAGCTGACAAAACATTTGGTCAATATCGCATCCCAAACAACAACCGGTCGTCGGTCGTCTAACGTATTGCGTCGTGTCGCGACACAGAAAAGCTTTTCGGCTGATGAAATAACCCAAATAAATGAGAATAATATTCCATTTTTTGCACAAAACAGCAACATATTTTCATTTCCCGGTAATCCGGCAAAATTGCTCGGCGGTGTCTCTATGTAATTAACTAATTAATGAAAATGCTTATTTAATGGGCGACTTTGATGGTAAATATAACTTTTGTTGAAAATTTATGTAAAAAAAATTCAGGTAGGTATAAAAATTCAAGTTCAATTAGGTATTTTTCAGCGGACTTAAAAATTTTTCTGATTATTATTGACCGCCTCGTCGCATTGGCTTGTGTCTCAATCATTGAACTCGAGGGTTAGGGTTCGTGGGTTCGATTGCCACTGGGGACAGTCATTTTCGCACAATTTGTACAAGTTGTTCCCAGTCTGGATGTTATATTTGTGAATGGGCCTGTCTATGTTTAAAAACCCTTGTTTGGGATTAGACAAGTGATAACGGGGATAAGACGCGACCTAACATATCGAAAGGTCCGAGGTTCGATCCCCGGTTGGGCCATGTACCAATGGGTTTTTTCTCGAAACTTAAGTACATGTACTGACTGCTCTCAAACGGTGAAGGAAAACATCGTGAGGAAACCTGCATACGCCGAAGAAGAAATTCTTAGGCGCATGTGAAGTCCACCAACCCGCACTGGGCTAGCGTGGTGGACTATAGTCCGCACGCCCTCGATGAGAGGGTAGGCCTGAGCCCCAGCAGTGGGGAGATTAATAGGCTGTTGATGATGATGAACGGGCTATGGAAAGAGCTATGCTATGCTCTGAGTTTCTCTGAGAGATAGGATCCGAAACGAGGTGATCCGCCAGAGAACCAAAGCCTTTGACATAGCTCAAAGTGTTAGCACGTTGAAGTGGCAGTGGGCTGGTCACATCTGTCGGAGAACCGATAACCGCTGGGGTAGACGAGTTCTCGAGTGGAGACCACGACTAGGCAAGCGTAGTGTGGGACGCCCCCCGGCTAGATGGAGCGACGACCTGCGCAGGGCGGCTGGCAGTGACTGGATGCGGAGAGTTGAAGATCGGACTCAGTGGCGCGCCTTGGGGGAGGCCTATGTCCAGCAGTGGACTAGTGCAGGCTGATGATGATGAAGTGATAATGTCGTGTGGAAACCACGGATGGGCAAGCGTAGTTTGGGACGTCCACCGGCTTGATGAAGCGGAAATCTGCGTAAAGCGGCTGACAGTGACAGCCCCCCGCCAGCGATCGACTTTTGGCCGTGCTGCCGGGCGCATCGCGCCGGTGCCTGCCTGGGCTGCCGCTGCGAGATCCACTAAAATCCATTAAAAAGATCCATTGATGGATCTTTTTGGACTTTTATCTCCACTTAATCCTTGGCGCGTTATAGAACACACCCGCTATGTGTCTCGCTCTAGGAAAAAACGTTCCTGAACGACAGAAAAGGATAGAGATATAAAAAAAGAGCGTTTCAGTGCTCACAGATGTGGTCCAACCCTTAAGTGGCGCGCCTTGGGGAAGACCTATATCAAGCAGTGGACTAGTGCAGGTTGATGATGATGATAAAATTGATACATTTATGTATATACGAGTATATATAGAGGAAACATACCATATAACTACAGTTTACATGAAACAATAAATATTAGTTTGTAAGGATATTTTAGAGTTCAGTGGTGTTTGTATATTGTAGTTTGTAGTAATGGTGCCTCGGTTTAAACACGTTTAAGCACGTTCTCCGATAATCCACCACGAGTCTGAAACCCTGCAGTTCTGTACACAGAATAAATATCATAAATGAAATACTATTTTGCGTAGTTTGTAAGATGATTTTACGATAATTAAGATGTTTAAATCTAGACATATATTGAAATGAATCAGTTTCGATCTCATTTGTTGCAAATGCATACATGCCCATGGGTTTCTTCTACAAGAAATATGAAATGTTCTAAAAGCTTTGGGCTTCCTGTGGATAAGATAATGAACAAATGAATACTTCAGCTTCAGAAACAGTCAACTTATACACTCAAGATTAAGATACAGCTAACTTATACACTCAAGCTGAAACAGTTACACTTATAACTTTAATTTTAGAAACAGATACACTTTAGACAATGCCTTGAAAACGTTAAAGACTTGAAAATTCTCAGCTATTAATTACGGGATAAGATCAAAGACGCGACTGAGAGTAATTTTCTACAAAAAACTCAATTAAACAAAGACTCAAGATTTCCATTCCACAAGGAACTTACAAGAGCATTAAAGTATCCAGTGCTTAACTAATCCCGTCTTATCTTTAAAGTTCTCAACTAGAATCTCAAGACTCTATAAAACCAGGAAACCATGTACAATTAAGACTAGGTTGCCTAAAGTTCTAAACGCTTTGAATACTGCTGAGGCCAAAGCATCCGGTTTGATCGAGACAGACAATAATGGGGATCAGGAAACTTTGCTTAGTTCAGTCAGTTCGGAATTGTTTTAATCAATTGTCTAATGTTGATACGCAGGGGATATATAAGAGAGTCACAAAGGAAAGATCATAGTCATGATAAGAAATCAATAAGGATAATTACTTACAACATGACGATGATATGACAAAGTTAGTATCAATTTCCTTAGGATGGCAACGCACTTGTGACCTTTAAGGTGCAAATTTATGGGCGACAGATCCATCCATTTGTCGCAAAATAAAAAATATAGAAAGAATTTGACGTCGAAAACTCCCAATTTTCGAGTCTCTAACAATGACGGCATTAAGTCAGGTTTTCTGCGAAGTGTATTCTAAATCTATGGACCATTAATAAAATAAATAAAATAATCTATTCCCACCATTAAAACAAAAATTTAATACCTACCTAAATTGTAAGCGTAATATATAATAACAGTGTGAATTCACAATTCATTATAATGAACGAAGAGCTACGTTGTCGTACTATGCGAGCTGTCCTGAATATAGTCTGAATTGGGTTTAGTTGGCGGTGTGTGAGACGAACATTTGTCAGTGTCTCTCCCGCTACGTGTACACGGAACCAAATCCACCGGTAACTCCCGTTACTTCTATAGAAAAGTGACGTCATACTGTAGTTCTATCATGGAACTGTAAAACGAAAATTTCCTTATCGGTTCTAGAACTTTAAATTTAACTTAATTTGGAGATCTCCTCGACTTCTCCTTGTTCTCGTTTTATGTGACTAGAGTAATGAGATTCCTTCTTTGCACATAAAGAGGTAATATCCCCAAAACTGTTCACAAACGCATTGGAAGATGTGTTCAAGACGCTGGAATGGAACGGACGGGGCATAAATATAAACGGCGAGTACATCTCCCATTTACGCTTTGCCGATGATATCGTCGTCATGGCAGAATCGCTGCAGGACCTACAGGAAATGCTGGACAGCCTCAACGCTGCCTCCCGACGTGTGGGTCTCGGAATGAACTTGGACAAGACTAAGGTCATGTTCAACGATCACATTGTTCCGGGACCGGTTACCGTCGACGGTAAGACTCTCGAAGTTGTTCAAGAATATGTCTACCTCGGGCAAACTATGCAGTTAGGTAGAAACAACTTCAAGAGGGAAGCCGATAGGAGGATCAGGCTGGGCTGGGCAGCATTTGGGAAGTTGCGTCATATCTTCTCGTCGCATATACCACAATGCCTGAAGACAAAAGTCTTCAACCAGTGCGTCCTACCCGTAATGACCTACGGCGCCGAAACGTGGACACTGACAGTGGGACTAGTCCGAAAACTCAAAGTCGCTCAACGGGCTATGGAAAGAGCTATGCTCGGGGTTTCTCTGAGAGATAGGATCCGAAACGAGGTGATCCGCCAGAGAACCAAAGCCTTTGACATAGCTCAAAGGGTTAGCACGTTGAAGTGGCAGTGGGCTGGTCACATCTGTCGGAGAACCGATAACCGCTGGGGTAGACGAGTTCTCGAGTGGAGACCACGACTAGGCAAGCGTAGTGTGGGACGCCCCCCGGCTAGATGGAGCGACGACCTGCGCAGGGCGGCTGGCAGTGACTGGATGCGGAGAGTCGAAGATCGGACTCAGTGGCGCGCCTTGGGGGAGGCCTATGTCCAGCAGTGGACTAGTGCAGGCTGATGATGATGATGATGATGATGACATAAAGAGGTTGCATAATATGCAATGATTCATCGTAGAACAACTAAATGGTAGAACAAGACAACATCGTAGAACAAGAATGTCCTTTCAGTTACTATGTAGTTCTATTTGAGTCGATAAAGGACAATTTTCGTTTCACTAGTTCCATCACAGAACTACAGAAACAAAAAAGTTTAACAGTTCTATGACGTCACTGTTCTATATGACTAATTCTACCCCCCAATTTACCGCCAGCCTGATCGCGTTTGGTAACAGCTATAAATTAAGTCGTGGCTTGCGGGCTAATCCTAGAAATGGTTTACAAACTACAACTTTACGATTCTCCAGCTCGTGTGTTTAGGTCAACTTTGTATGATAATTTACGACTGTGTTCTACAAGTTTGGGTTTATGCATATAAAATTTTCGATGACATTATTACCTAGATACTGCATCAGGGCTGAAATTGTGCCACGACAAAACAGCGCTTAAAGCATAAAACAAGAATTTTACTACGCTTATTATAGCCTTGTTTTGCAACCAATTACGTGCGTCACATCAATATGAAACAATGAAGTAAGGCGTTTTGTGCTCTTTGGTAGGTACCTAAGTAGTTGGTTTTTCTACAATTTCCTCTAAAACTATTATTTTCCTTCTATTTTCGTTCAATCCTTTTAAGGATTCCACATCCATGTTTAAATGCAATTACACAGTAAGTTTAAGACACATTTTAGTTGAATTTGTAAAAAGGGGTCATCTAGGTAATACGAGTATAAAGAAGTATTTACGATATTAAAGTTGTAAAATTTTCTACGCTGTTATTCTTGAAGCCACCCGCTTTTGCTGCAGCGAAAATAGTGGTTCTTGAAATAAAGGAGTCTCGTCCCGTGGATCCGTTGTATAGCAAGGTACCTACAGTTGTATTTTCTTTGAAAAGCTCTACTTTGACACTGCTGTTTACCATTTAGCATTTCTATTAAAATTATTGATCAAATGACAACGAACAAAATGTAATCAGTACTACGTAACTATGGTAATAATATCAGTCTACGTGTAGACGACTCAATACAAATTCCTGCATTTTGCATAAACGTAATACCTACTTATAACCAATCGGAATTGCAAACCAGGATTCCTTCCTTGGACCGGAGGCAAATATTACAATATGCTGATAGTAATGAACAATGAGAATACCTTTATATTTTGAAAATACTTAGGTACCTATTTTGTATAATGGTAAAACAATAAGCAAAATGTACAAATAAATATACGAACTCAGTAGCAAAAATAACGGGTCGTGGGTTTTTTTCAAACAGTCGAGATCATTTTGAGCCCTTGGATCTCCGCGGGGGAATGATTTGGGTGAGATCCGATGCTGTCCGGAGAACGGAAGGAGGTCGAATGTGAAAACTTACCTCTGTGATATAGCTAGCAGTTCACACCAGAGACTTCAGAATTCTGGGTGTTTGTATTTTCATATTTCGTTTTGGACCTCCTCTATCCGTTCTCCGGACAACCGGTATGGGATCTCATCAAAATCATCGCCGATTTCAAAGTATGTATGATATAGACTCTTATTTTAGTCGTTAGACGAGAGAAGACTCGATATTTTTGGTGTTTTTATATCAACATTGCAGGTACCTACTTGATGTTATACAAATTACAGTCTGGATATCTGAGTCAGCTTTTAAAATCAAAACTTGGTTGATTAATCCATTTACCGCCACTGATTGAGACCCATTACAAAATTTAACAGGTAGGTACCATTAAAACGGCTTTTCCAACGAATTCTGATATAAATTGTAAAAGTTTCAATTACTATCAAAGGCTACCCAAATTGCTGGTGAGATTATCCACAGATCTATCTAATCCTCTGAATAAAGTAATCGCAATTTGAATAATAAATAATTTATTGAATAGATTTGCTTAGTTTAGTAAGATGCCTATGTTAATATGTTTTAGTTCTAATCATTTACCTATTTAATTAAAGTTGTATAATACAGCTTTATGTACCTACCTACCTAGTAAATTTTACCTTCAAACCGCCGATATACGTTTTGCGGTAAAATAATGTGATTTTCGTAGAACAGGATTGAAATCCAATGATTTTAATGGAACACAGCAGAATACAGGATTTCATTATGTATGTAATTGGTTCCTTGTTTGCTTGGATGTGTGTAGACTGTAGTAACAGTTAATTAATTTCCAACATGCGGCTGAATTACTATTGAGGCAAAGTGATTACGCTAGTGTTGTGAATTATAGCCTTTTAGAAACAGAGCCATGAAGGCTTTTAAAGGCTTTTCTTAATAAGACTTTTTATTAATACCTTAATAGAGTATTTTTGTATTTTTTTAATCTGTTGGTGTCACCTCACTAATGACCCTATTGAAAATACTACGAAATTATGTACAGTCCCCCCATATAACGCCTAAGAGCTCTGAAAGCTCCGAGGCTTCAAGCCTCGATAGTTTTCAAGGCTTTATTCACAACACTAGATTATGCTGAATGCATGTTATGCCTGTCAAATATACGTTATTTATTAATAATGATGGATTTGGCGAGAGATATGAATGATATTAAGATTGATGAACTTAGTGGGTTGTAGAATGAAGTAGTGGGACTGTGTCGCTAGGGGTTATGGGTTCAATTCTCATTAGGAACAGAAAACTTTGTACAATTTGTAAAAGTTTCTCCGCGTTATTTGCGAATTGTTCTATCCTTGTTTAATTCCCATAGTACAGACGACAATCCTGGAATGGAATGAGACAAGTCGATGTAGGTACCTACATAATTCTGTAAAGTAAAACGTTGGAATTAAACAAGTCGATGTACCTACATAATTATGCATTATTATGCGTTCAAGAAATATTTATTTATTTAAAATAAATGCGTTGTTGTGTCGTGGTCTGCGGCCCCGCTGAATAATATCCTAGTTTATAAATTTTTCTAATATAACTCTATTTTAGTTTTTTCCGTGGTATAACTACTAACATGCTTATAACATTTCAGTCAGATACGTTGAGTTCGTCAAAGAAAAATAATCCGATTAGTAGAATAATTCGAAATTGAGTAATAATAATAAAAAATATTACATTTTCTTAGTTATGTTATCTTTTTAATGACATTTTTACGAGAGTTTTATAACTCAATTAATTTTGTAACTCAAGAATAACTTCAGGACTATAGAAGCAAAATAAAAAGGGACATGACTTCGTATTAGTAGAGAGCTAATAAAATATGAAATTGGAAATCAATGGCATATAACACACACTCACTAAATCTTTATAATTTGTCTAATCACTATTTATTAAGAATCTTTTATTTACTTACATAGCAGAGCATGTCGAAAACAGCATCAGTCCATGAATGTCATTTTTAATCCAATCTACTTTAAAAGTATATTCATAGTTCTAATTAAAGTTTGCTCACTCTTTGAACTTAGTCACACACCAACCAGACATCTCGAAGCTAAGAAAATATCAAAACAAATTAATTAAATAGTTTGAAAATACCCTCACTAATATACTGCTTAAAAAATTTGGGAACAAGAGACTGAATAGGTAGGTATTTGTAATTTGGTCTAAAAAGACTCTCCTTTACTCGGATTTCATGATTCTGCATTCATAAATCTGCCAGCCCATACTTTAGACATCACTCTGTTTTTCGTCCAAACAGCTTCATTTTAAAAAAAAATATTCAAAAAAACTTTTTTCAATGATCGTAGAATGATGATGTCGCAACATTTTTTTAAATATATCTCCAGTATTTTAAAAATTACAAACGCTCCAACTCTTATTCCCTATCGTTTTGAGCAGTTAAGTATATTTTTAAAGTAAAAACAAATCAGATATTTGACTAGTAATTCTCGCGGCATTGTATACGAAAGTTTTTCGCGCGGGGAGTTCGCGGGATCCGAAAACGTGAAACGCGGGCACGCGGCCCGTATCTGTCGAGAGACTGGATGTCGGCCTTCTTTCCGCCCGTTCATTCAGAAGGGGCCGAGAGAGGGCCGACATTTCGCATCCTTCCTCCAGGCACAGGAGACACCCGTTGACAGCATTCAATGGATTTATCGCATGTAAAGTCAGAAATAAGTGTTTATGATGATAACAAGTGCTAAATAGTTTCATATTATGAATTGAATTTATTACCTACCAGTAAACACAATACATCGGAGAAATATACATTACCATGTACGAGTGGCGGCTTTATCGCTTTTAACGATGTCCTCTAGGCAACCTTATTATGGGTGAATGATAATACCTAATAATAAATTACAGGAGACACCCGTTGACAGCATTCAACGGATTTATCCCATGTAAAGTCAGAAACTGATTCTAGGATATCTATTTAAACTGCACGACGACTGACTGTACTTACTGAAAATTTAAATAAATAAAACTTACTACTTAGTTGTTTTCATTTTCCTCTTCTTACCTACCTGTAAATAAAACTGTGGAAAAGTTGTGTCTGTACGTTAATATTTTTTATAATTATGTCTGACCGACGCCGAATATGCATACCTAGTATATAATAAATTAATAAAATAAATTGTGGATTTATAACCCAGGAAACCATACAAAAAGAAAATACTGAATCATATTTTGTACGAAATAAAACAGTTATATATGTCAGATTTTGTGATTAAACAACAAACTGACAGACGCTCCAGCAGCGCCTTTCATGCACGCAAAACTTTTTATCGTTTAAAACAATCTTCCCCAGATAACCGTAAAAAATGTCAAGATCAATAAAAATGTTTTAAGACATGCATTAAACAAGAATCTCATCCAGAAAGAAATTTCGCGACAGAATTTTCTCATAAAAAATGACGGAATACAAAAGTTGTCTGTTCTGAAAAGTTTGGAGTATAAGTAACTGGTATATACTTACTCTTTTACATCTTAAAATTCATCTTTGTGAACTGTGTATATTTTATATCTAAAATTCCTTCCTGTGCCCAGCGGAAAGGGGTTATTCTGATGTACCTATAATCTATATTATTTACATAAAGTTTCATCAAAATCTGTTCCGTAGATTTTGCATGAAAGAGTAACAAACCTCCAAACTCACAAACATTCTTACAAATTTTCGCGTTTATAATATTAGTAGGCCTAGGATAAGACATAATAATCATAAGTCCTACGCTGAGTGTACCAATTCTAGGTCTCCCACTCTATTCTCGTCTGGCGAACGGCAGTTCTGCGACATAATAGGTATGACCCGCCCACTGCCACTTCAGAATTCTTTCAGCATTGTCGGTGACCATAGTTCGTCGTCAGATCTCCTGATTTTAAAACCTAAAACCTCCTGAAAGTAGAATCCTACCAATGGTAAAATTACGGTAAAATGTATTAGGTAATATAGCATGCCAGTATGCCAGATGGAGTTATTTAAGTGGATATGCCAGATGTATTCAATAATGTATTGTGTGTGACTATTCACTCCATATTCCGACATAACATTTATAGGGCTGCCTCTGACTACAAGTCTCGATTCAACCCGCGACTTCGCTTGTATTACCTACGTCTTTAAGTTCCCATGGTAAACTCAAGAAAATCTCGTCTTAAGGGTTGTTGAGGTCACATGTAATCACTTGAGATACCTCTATGTAAATGTACATTATTTTTGACCAAATTTGAAAAATAGCCGTCTAAAATTAATCCGATCGGTATTCTGTTAGAACTTGTCCGTCTCGACCGTCTTGATTTGTCAGCCTGGACCTCTTTCATCCGTTATCCCCGACTGCTAGCATCGAATTGTCACTAAATGACAATGTCACTTTATGCCTACACTTAAATTTACTACACTTACACTCAGTGGACTGGGACTTAATTACAAGCACGCCGTTAGGAAACCCATAAAAAGATATCGAAAGTATGAAAAACCAAGCCGGTATTAGCTCGTGTCTTACACTTAGTGGACTGGGACTTAATTACAAGCACGCCGTTAGGAAATCCATAAAAATATCTCGAAAGTATGAAAAAGCCAAGCCGGTAGTCTCACGTGTAGTCTCCTAGTTGAACTTTATGTGAGCGCCTCTGTTGCAATAAAAGAACATACTGAACTAGTTCAACCCTATTGTTCAAGGATAAAAGGAACTACTTTTAATCTCCACACTACCGGCTCCAGTCTGTCAACGTCAAATAATCCGCACAACACGCGGAACAGAGCACCGCGAGATCTGCAGCGAGCTTGGTGGAAATACAAAGAAATAGGTACCTAGTTTATCATTGGGTAGTTCTTGTGAACCTTTCAACTATGAGCGGAATATTCATATGATTTCATGTGTTTTAGATCTTAATGTATTAAGGACGGAGTTTTCTCGAAAATATTATATTTATTATTATAAAATAAGATGTGATCATATTTATAACTTAAGTAGATTACTAACTGATCCTATAAATCATCATCATCATTTCAGCCTGTAGACGTCCACTGCTGGACAAAGGCCTCCCCCAAGGATCTCCACGGCGACCGGTCCTGCGCTAACCTCATCCAGCTGGGTCCCGCGACCTTCCGATACATGGTCGCCAATCGAGAACCTTTCTTTCTGCCCCAACGGCCGTCAGTTCTACGAGCGATGTGCCCAGCCCACTGCCACTTTAGGTTCGCAATCCTATAAATATAATCTACTAATCCTAAAAGCAAAAGTTTTTAAGGATGTTTGTTACTCTTTCACGCACAAAATACGGAACAGATTTTGATGAAACTTACAGTTATTTAAACTTTATACACATCAGAATAACACAAGGATATATAATTAGATACCTCGGCAAAAGCTGTTCCCACGGGAAAAACTTTTCTACGCGGGCGAAGACGCGGGATGAAGCTAGTAGTATAATAAACCCCCAAAACACTCAAGAAGCAGGCTCCACTGAAGCCTTTAACTAAGCAGAGGTCTTATTCAACATAGAAATATGAGGTATTGTTGAACAATATTGCATTCCGAGTGTGGTCCACGAAGCAATATCATTTGTCATACGTTGCACGCCTGTTGCGGCCAGGGCCGGGACAAGGCTTAATTTGTGGGCCGACAACTATATAATTTGTGCCTCCACGGACATGATTTACAGAGCAGAGTATTTGTAGCTGTGAAAAGTTGAGCTTGTGAGCTCCATAACATCGAATGTTTGTTTACGTTTTTCCACACGTATCTCTTTAGCATCTCTATGTACATACTTGTATAATTAACTAGCTTATGCCCCGCGACTTCGTTCGCATTAAAAAGTATCGTATGTGTTACTTACTAATTATTACCCGCGGCATGTAAACTTCGCCCCTTTAGGGTTGGAATTTTAAAAATCACCAGATTTTAAGTCAGACCACATCACAGACCACCCACCCCTATGGACTACATGCTGTCAAACAAAAAAAACCGGTTCAAATCGGACCAGTAGTTTTAGCGTGATACGGGTTCAAACAGATAAGAAGTTTTTGAAAAGTGTTTTGGGATCAGTTAAGCCTAAATAAAGTGTTTCAATAGTGTTTTAAAATCCCTTCAATGTACAGAAATACTCCCGTTACAATTTTATAATAGTATAGAAGATAGAGCCATATTTAACACTTGACAGCACTATAAATAGTGATAGGAATAAAAACAATTTTAGTGCTATCAAATTTTAACATTGCGCCTTTAGATTCGGCCTCATTGTAATTGTAAAATTCTGTATTACGTTATACTTACCTAATTTTGGTCAGTAATAACACAATATTCAATTTCACAAAATAAATATAATAGACGTACAAACAACACATTATTTATGTTTGTATCGGAAAAAGTCTACAAATCTATATTAGGGATCCATCCATCAAAACTGTCCGCGTACATTGTTTGTCTACAGAATAATTCGAGAACTACTGAGCCAAAAAGCTGAAGTTTGGAAAATTCCAGGTTTTTTTTTTGATCTAAAATATTGCAGAAAAACAAAAAAAAAAAACTGACGACGTACACTTCACTGACTTTTTGTTATGCTGAGCCCCCATAACGCACACTTGACACGGCCCTGTGTATTATTGGCGTAACACGAGCTACGAACACTGAAAATGCCATCGTACGAGGGAAACAACCTGAATACAAAATAGATACTGAATTTTTCAAACAACTTCGCTTTTGCGAAAATTGGCCAGCGAAGTAAAAAGCGGGGATCCCCCGCGGCAATGATTAATTAAGTGACCGTAATAATTCATTCCGCCGGCTTAGAAAAACTAATAAAAAAAAGTCGCCTAAATATGTGATGAGGGTTCTGCACATAGATCTTCTGTGACTGAAGTCTGTCCACAGATAAAAAATCTGAGTCAATATGTAATGAGGGGTTTCGCACATAAATCTTCACTCACTCTAGTATTTTCTGATACTATATATATTGACTAATATTAGTAACTTGAGTAGGGGTTTCAAACGATACAGCTTTGAGAGATTTAGGCATAGGGAGATATTTTACTGATTTTGTTATTGAACATAGTTTTTCATTGAAAACATCGATACTACAATATTATCATTGCAAGACATTGTACAGTCGACTGCACGTCAGTGAAAACACTTTAACCTTGAGCTGCCCTAGCCTATTAGGGAGTTTCAATACTATGAGAGACCAGTTTATACTATGGTTTTGTTTCCACTGACGTGCGGTCGACCGTACCAAGTCACATACTATATTTTCCAGCATATACCACCCAGCATTTTCATAGAAGGCCAGTCCAACAATTTTAAATTTGAAGACCTAATCACGGGACCCTAAAATGATAAATGTGAAAGGTTTTTCAAACTTGAAAGTGCTCCGGGAGGCTAAAAGACAGTAACTAATTGTACTTGATTCTTTTTGTATAGAAAAACACAGCTTTTGCCAGTTTGTAAAATTCCGTAGAAAAAGTTTTCTATAAGATTCATTTTTATACAAAAAAAATTCACATGGATGTCAATTTACGTAAAGTTTGTTTTAGGTATAAATTATAAGAAATCATTATGATCATTTTGCTCTATACCACAGTAAGAAAAACGAACGTATTTGCCTTTGAAGTCACTTTGAAATCATTCGAAACGTTAACTCAAATAGAATGCCATAAAATTGAAGTCTTTCATCAACATTCAATAAATAATGAGAAGGCATGCCAAAGACATGACTGCCCCATTAAGGATCATTCTTTATCCGATACTGGAGCTATTTAATATCTGAATAACGGTATTATCGTCGTAAGATAATTTAAAAAATCAGATCTTTGCGAAAATCCTAGGATTTTTGCAAAAAGGCGGATAATTGGAATGTAAGAATGAATTTCGTTATCATCCGAGCTATTTTAAGGTTTTTGCAAAAATCTGAGTTTTATTAGGACGATTGGAAATTTGAACGCTGATTGGCTAATCTATGAGTCGATTCGCGCATCTGTCAATGCGTAACGTTAAAAGCAGCCAATCAGCGTTTTTGACTTATGTAACGTTAGCTGTTTTATTTATTTATTTAACAATTTATTGCACATACAAAACATTAATAGTATACAAATACAAAACAGAAACTATGTACAAATGGTGAGGCTTATCTCTTTTAATTTATCTTTTTTATTTCTTTTTTCTTTTTTTTATCGTTTTTTGCTATTATCCTAAAATATGCTGGTTTATTACACAGTTCCTGAAAATTGCTCGAACGAAATTCATTCTTACATTCCAAATAACCGGCTTTTTGCAAAAATCCATTTTCCTATTATCCTACGACATTATTATCTCATTTACAGCAGCTTACATATTTGACCTTTTAATGTCTAGACAATTCACCTTTTCAGCGGCAAACTAATATAATTTATAGTGTAGATTACATAACGATAAAAATTCGAGCAAGAATTCTAGAAGTGGATATCTACTTGTAATTTTCTTTCTAAAATTAGGTAAGTACATACCTAATTTAGATTTATTAATAATGCTGTATGATTCTAAAAAAAAAGGAATAAATAACCGTATCTCGGCCTACCGCAGGCAATAAGTCGGATATAGTTTTTTCATTTGTATTTCTCGTCTACCCCAGCGGTTATCGGTTCTCCAACAGCTGTGATTACCCCACTGCCTATGCTGCTATGTCGAAGGCTTTGGTTCTAAGACGGATCAACTCGTTTCTGATCATGTCTCAGGGAAACTACGAGCATGGCTTCCATAGCCCGTTGAGCATGTCATATCCCTAACCCTATTGTTACACAAATATTTCGCAACTTTGAAGTGTCGGAAACTTGTTAGCCAAACATGTACTGGAACTTACCACCAATTGTGGAGTTACAAAGTTTTGCCGTACTTTACCGCAATTTATGCAATCGCGTCAGCTGAAACGCCACAGCTGAAGTTCTGTAATTAATACAGTATGTGTGATCTCAGTGTACGGCTCCGAAACTCGGACAATAGCCATGGTGAAAAAAATACTCTAGTAAAGAAACAGTTGATAAGAAAGATTCTGGGTTCCAGAGAAAATGATAAAAGAGAGAAAGAAAATGACAAAGATGGTAGCCAATCCTTGGATAAAGATTGGCGAAAGTATAAGGGCTATGCCTCATTAGTGCGTTGCGTTGTGTCGTCGCACGCCACATTTCAACGGATAGAGAGATGGGGGGAGGGGGGGAGGGGTGATGTCGGAGCTCCGGTGCGATGACGTACAATGTTCCACTGTCTCCTCCGTGGTTCCACTACAGATTAGTGATAGTGTTCCACTGCTAGAGCGTCGTGCGTCGTCGCAGCGCAGGTGTGGCATACAGTGCGTTGCTCTGTTGCGACGACGCAACGCAACAACGCAACGCACTAATGAGGCATAGCCCTAAGTATGAAAGTAAAGGTTCTGTCTGTTCTGTGAAAATCGTCATTATATTGTCTAAATACATATTCTGCTGTGATTATGCGATTTTAGCTAGCTAGCATCTTGACATTCGACCGAAGTTCTCGCTTAGCGCGATCTTGAACACGTTTCCTATAACCGCTAACACTTCAACGGTTCCCCGTTAAGTCAGTAGTGCCATTGATCGCCATCAGAATCGGCCTTGTAGGCCCTCTCAATTGGTCTCTTCTACGCCGTCATGTAATTAACATTGTACATACCTTCATAATACTAAGCTAGTTTAGGTTTTTGATTAAAATCCTGGATCTGTTTAGGATTATTCATATCAAAATCCGCTGACAATATAGGTAAGGTACCCACCAAATAATAAACTGATAGAGTATGTGTGTTAAAGTTTAGAATAAATTTTAAACATGCTTTCACTAATAAAACGGCTGCATTGGTCTAGATAGACATAGGCATATATTTAACCCCAAAAAAATCGCCGCAGGCCGAAAATCCTATACAAAAATTATCATCGCGAAATCAAAACTCTTGCTACCTTTCACTGTTCAATACGACAAGATTTGTAACAGATTTGAATTTCAGATAAAGCCTGGAATTTTACATAAAAGTCAAATCACTGGAAATTTATTCAGCCTCCAGATGTCTGATATTGTCAGAATATGGATGAAATTTAATCATGCTGAGATACATAATTGTATTATTTGAGTCTCACGCAAGCTTCTTGGAATTCATTACCGATATAAATTAGTTTACATAAATTTTGTTATTATGGCTTGGGAACTTGGAACCTCGGAAGATCTATAAACTTGCACAGAGTGCTCTGACCATATCTTCAAGTCTATTTATTTATTAAAAGCCATCACAGTCCGTATATTCTATTTATTACAAGCTTTTATTTAACTTGGTTGCCTAAGCTGTTGGTTTGTTTGTCCGGGAGGAATCTTCCGATAGATTTCTCGACCACTTACCGATCGATATCCGAAGGTGGGTACAATATTCGAGCACGATTGGATAATCCTTTGGTTCTGAAGACAACACTAATATAGGTAGTATATTACATTTTATAGCTTAACAATACGTAGTTACTAAGGGTAGAGGAAGTAATGTAATCGCGTTTTTTTTCCAATTTTTCGCGAAACTGTGTTCTATATCAATAACACATACCGAAAAACCGAATATCACAATTCCGTCAGTGCGTGCGACCGTCCGTCCGTCTAGCTTGGCTCTTAGCGCTGGTAGTGATGAGTTGATGACTGAGTGCGAAGAACCGAAGATCGGGCTCAGTGGTGCGCCTTGGGGGAGGCGTATGTCCAGCAGTGGTCTAGTGCACGCTGATGATGATGACGCGTTTTAGTTTGCGCATGTACGTAGAGGTTCTAAGACAGAAGATTAACACATCACTTAAAATTTAAGGAAACAGTATTATAATTGTGACTTAACCACTGAAACGTCTGGCTGCTTTCCTCTACTGAAATATGAGTCATGAAACACCTGTATCTTATTAGACAGCGCGTCAAAAAACACTTTTCACTTGATAACGCTCAGTTACACGTATTTGATACGCATTTACGCGTTTTTCATGACCTATTTTACGTGAGAAAGGCGTAAAATATACGGCGAAACGTCGTAAAGGTGTAATACGGCGGACGCATTGAGGTTTAAGCGTAAAACATGCATAACACTACGAGGCCTTGTTGGAAAGTTAAAGGAAAATAAGTTGTATACCTAAGCTTACCGACATTTCCCGAAGAAATAAGTAGCTATATTTTTGACGCAAGTAAATCATCTCAACCAAATCAATTTAAAACTGGATTGCAAGTAAGGTAACAAACTCCAAACTTTTTTCCTTTCATCTTTGCTTGCTTCTATAATATTTTATGAGGTTGCATTTAGGATTGATTTCAGTATATTAGGTATTGAGAAAAACAATGACGTTTTATAACAGGTCTATATAATTTCGATTAACTACACAAAGAACGAAGATAATAATTTACGTAAACAATAATATCCACGATGAGCCCAAAGTTTCAATACTCGTATACTTATGTATTTTTACATACATTAAACATACCTACATGTTATGTCCCTAACGCGAAGCGCCAAGTATCGCGATCCTGACACTCCATTTCGCTTCGCTCAGTCTCATCATTCTTTTCACACACGCTCGCCGCGGGGCGCGAGTGCTCTGCACGTGTCCGTCTGTGAGCACCCGCTCTATCTGATCGGTATAGATCGCCGGTTTCTTTTCGGCGGTTGAATGAGCAGAGTGACAGATTGTTAGCACATCGCTTACAGTGTTTATAGTCTATGTGTGCGTGAGCGAGATAGTGTGATACATAGAGATGTCCAAAAACTTGAAAGTTTGATTCGGTTGATCGAATTAATGAACTATTTCTAGAAATTCAATGAGCGTCTCTAGTGACCCAGCGGGGAGCTGTGCGGGGCATAGCTCCCCGCTGACAACGTTTATTAGCCATTGCGCAGAAATTAGCCAACGTCACACAACCGCCGAAAAGAAACCGGCGATCTATATGTCAGTCCTAGGTCGTCCCCAGCTCGTTTTACCAATCACATTCGCTGCATATATTTTGCCGTCATTCGTTCATCATTCGCTCAACATATCCGTTCCGAACCAACTGAACTTTTTTACTCTACGTAATTCCGCACCTGTGATTGCGACAAATCTATAGAACAGAAAGAGAAATACGAGCGTCCTAATTGTAATGGTAAACGTGATTAATCTTGCTCAAGTTGTAATTTAACTCTCGAGATTAGAGTGTTACGCAAAGCGTGCGAATTAACGAGTCATGTACTAACCTGTAAGGTACAATTTCAGATAAATCCCATCCCATAAATGCGAATTATAGTTTGGATTATTCTTGCTGGATCACGGCTGAAAGGATTTCGGTGAAACGCGGACGAAATCGCCGGGTCCGCAGTAACAAATAAACCGAAGTCAGTGTCTTCTACGCGTAACATCCTATCCTACTATCCTACTAATATTATAAAGGCGAAAGTTTGTAAGGATGTGAGGATGTTTGGATGTTTGTTACTCTTTCACGCAAAAACTACCGAACAGATTCTGATGAAACTTGGTACAGTGATAGCTTATACCCTGGAATAACATATAGACTACTTTTTAACGCGGACAAAGTCGCGGAGCGTCCGCTAATACCCCCTAATTACAAAACGCCTACATAGAGGGCGCTGTTTCACAATGTGCACGGGAAAAACTTTTCTACGCGGGCGAAGCCGCGGGAAAAGCTAGTAAATAATAAAGCTAGAAAAGTTGTGTTGTGAAAATATGATTTTTTTTCCAAAAACTGGGTCTGGGATAGCTTACGAACAACGATACCGAGGCCGAGAATGCAACATTTGGAATGTTTGTCTGTCTTTCTGTCTGTCCGTCCATAGTCGCAAAAACCGTCGTATATTAAACATGCCATATTTATATGCACGGTACTGTCTATTGATTTAATTTGAAGCACTCTACGGTACCTAACTCAAATTCCAGCTACATTATGTGTCTAGACACTCACAGCCTTTGAATAGATTTGTCTACCATGCAAATCCATTTATTCGCCGGCTGGATGGTTGCGGACGACGAACAGACAATATGGCGGATTTATTGGCAAAGGCCTAAATACACCAAGACGCACGCTGATAGGAAATCCATTTAGTGGTTAGGCAAGATTGATTAACATACAAACTGATAATGTCTAAACCGAAGTAATATGTAGGTACTTACCTAATACAACGATCTAAAGTGGTCCCTGCACAATCATGCGGCATGACATGCGTTACGTGCTGTCACTCATGCATGACCGTTTAATTGTAGTGTTTGACGCTAATGACATGCAAACTACGTGCTGGCCGTTGATTGACAATCGCGCGTACTCTTCACTGTACTAAGTGATTGATTGCAAGCATGAGGGTCCATCACGCAGCATGATTACTCACGTAAACGTAACGCATGTCATGCCGCATGATCGTCTAGGGACCGCTTAATAGCGTTTCAGAAAGTAATTAGTGTCATTGGAAAAAGGTGAATTTGAAGTGAGACTATTACTAGTTCGTGGTAGATATAATAATTTACTCATAAGGGCGTATCTTTTGGCCTAAGGGCGCGGCAAATCAGGATATCCTGTAGGTCAATAGGTCAACATAATTCAAAAGAAAATAATAATTGTCTCGAGTGGTGCCTACTGGTGCGGAAGCTGGGCCTTTCGTACGTTTTATATTCCGTTTTTTCATAGCTGTCTTATGAAACAAACTTTATTTACGTCTCGGCCACATGTGCCAGCAAGGTACTGTAGCAGCAAAAACAAGTTTGTATTACCATATAAACTTGGCGGTCCACTTGGAAACATCATCTATAGTGTATTTTGCTTTCAGCCGCAGTTGCTTTTGTTTTCTTAAGACACCTAAGGAAAAACGGAGTATAGCGATTCGCACAGTTCGAAAATTTTCAACTAGCGTTCTCAGAACGAAAACATATTATTAAGTACCTTATTTTCTATAACTTTCCTAATGGTCGAAGCGTGATATTAAAAAGCCTGGTTAAAACCTTACTAAGATATGGGCTATCAAATGCAAAAATAATTTTTAAAATCCGACTCCGAATCCGAGCGTTATTAGAATATTAGTAGGTAATTATAATTAGTCATAGATAGATAAATAAATCAAACTAGGTATTATGCTTCAGTGCCGACAGAGTGAACGAGTGCCGATCAAACTGACTAGAGATTTAGCGCTTTCAAACAGTCTTCAGCATTATTAGAATATTAGTAGGTAGGTAATTAGTCATAGATAGATAAATAAATCAAACTAGGTATTATGCTTCAGTGCCGACAGAGTGAACGAGTGCCGATCAAACAAACTAGAGATTTAGCGCCTTCAAACAGTCTTCAGCATTATTGGAATATTAGTAGGTATGTAATTAGTCATATTTAGATAAATAAATCAAACTAGGTATTTTGCTTCAGTGCCGACAGAGTGAACGAGTGCCGATCAAACAAACTAGAGATTTAGCGCCTTCAAACAGGCTTCAGCATTATTAGAATATTAGTAGGTATGTAATTAGTCATATTTAGATAAATAAATCAAACTAGGTATTATGCTTCAGTGCCGACAGAGTGAACGAGTGCCGATCAAACAAACTTTAGACAGAACTTCACATTTAAGGTTGTCCAATGAAACGTAAAAGTTTTATTAGCATTAAAACATTGGTCCAATAAAACATTGGGAATTTGGGCCGACATCCAATTCCGGGTGGACACGTGTTAAATTAGTTGCCCCGGAAAACTTTGTCCCTTTTATTGGGAGGTCTTAAAAAGTTTATTGGTATTGATGTCTATTTGATGAAATGACTATTAAATGTTGGATTGTTTTGCCCGAATTTTTTCTATTTATTTTTTTAGTAGGCATTGCGGGATACTTTCTCGCTTACTTTGACGCTGCGTGTAAAATGAGAAATGAACCAGCCCTATCAGTTGCTAGGTTTCATAAAACCTTTTTTAAATATTCACAAATCTATTTTTAAATAAACGTGCTCGGAATTAAAACTCAATGCAAAGGTCAACAGATATTACGACGGAATTATTTATAACAAGCAGTGGTTACGCGATTTTAAGAAGTAAATTTTGTAGTTTCCCGGCTTATGAAGTCATAAACTACCTGTATTAATCCATCCAGATATCATAAGTTTATGGCTTTCGTTGTGGAGACGTCAATCAAAGACAAACATACGAACAAACACATCTTCAAGTTATTATTTGGCTTAATTGGCGGACACAAAGATTCTCACGTTCCAGCCGAAAACTTTTCAGTACCTATTTGACTTGACAGGTTGTAGTATTCTCAATCGACAATCGTCATCGCATCTCTTCTTTGGCATCTCTATTTCAGGTTCCAAATTTTGCCGCTAGGTGCGTGGTTTGTAACATTCGCGTCATAGACGATAGAATAATAAAGCCATAGACAAGAGTGCGCCATCTTGCGGAATATTTAAGGAATAGTTTCATCTATGAATGTGATAGTAGAAAAAAGCTAGCTACTGCCCTCTTTCGGAGGGTAGACAAAGCTTCAACGTTCATCGCGGGGTGCAGGAAGATTTACTATGCGTGTTCTATTCACAGATGGCACTGTTATCTGTAGTTTCGTGTTGCGAATAATATTTCAGAGATGGCGCTATTGCACTGAAAAGTTAAATAAATGCATAGATGGCGCTGGAGGTGACATATAACTCTGATGGTATGTACCCGGAGTGTGTATGAGACGTACCCTTAGAGTATACATATAGCTAGCTTATGTATACTCTAAGGACGTACCCAAATTTCCATGGCTTATAGTATGTATGTAGGTATTTAATTTGAGGTACCTACCTATAGTTTATTATCAATGGCGGCAATCTTACTTCCAATGTCAGTTGAACTTTCACCTTCCTTTTTATTGCATCTAGACTCTTATTTAGCTCCTTTTTGGAAAATACATTGCCGCCTTTGATATTATAGAAATTTAAGGGCTAGATAGATTGCTTGCTCCTGTGTAGGCATGTAGGTATAAATAGTATAGTCTTAAGGTCAATACACACTCATCGACGGCTTCATGGAAAGTACCTATAACACAAATATTCCGCAATTGTTTTCGTAATACAATTTGCGATGGAATCGAACTCAAAAGTGATTTGGCATTCGATACTGAAATGCCTCTCTCTGTAACAATAACCAACCACAGCTGTGCACAGGTATTTGGTTACGCTCTGTTTATTCCGGGTTTTATTTGCGACTGTACTCACTTGTAAATAAATGGATTGCGAAGTAATTACCTGTGAACAAGCAAATACACACATGAGTACATAATAATGTAGTCAACCAAGCCCCATACAAACACAAACTATGAGTAGGTATCACAAGAAACATATTTACATACAAACAGATTTTCACCTTTATATTATTAAGTTACAGGGATAACAGTTTCTCATCAACATCATATCAGCCTGTAGACGTCCACTGCTGGACAAAGGCCTCCCCCAAGGATCTCCACGACGACCGGTCCCGCGCCAACCTCATCCAGCCGTGTCCCCCGACCTTCACCAGCTAACAGGTGCAAGAATTTAATTATTTATTAATTACATTCGGTAAACGCTTACATACAGATCAAATGAAATAGTTGCAATAAAAATAACTTGTAAAACCATAGAGTTAGTATACTAGCTATAGAGCGCGGACATCGCTCATTGCCCATTGTGCCAAGTGTAAGCAGGTGTTCTATGGACGCTTCTATATAGATTTTTTCTAGATCGTTCTTTTCCGTGAATCGTGTTTACAGCTTGGCACTGCACATTTCACCATGATTACTCCAAATCTAAATAAATATCGGCGAGAGCAACAATCAGCGCTACTGACGTGTTGTGACTAGTAGCGTCGCCCCGAAAATTTCGAGACTGTTCAGACCCGTGCTTACAGTTCAGACTTGCTAACGCGCGTTCTATGTATGTTAACAACTCTCTGTGTAAAACTAAAAAAAACGGCTACGAAAAATATGAAAAATTGTTATTATGGAGTTTTTTCAGGGCTTGCCCAGCCTTGTATTACTGCGACCATGAGGTACCGATTTAATTGTGATTATTTGTGATCGCCACCTTACTATGGTTCAACTTCAGCACGCTTTGGGCACTGATTTATTTTACTTCATCAGGCTGAAGTGAGTAGTTGTTTCTTTTACGCATCAGTTGTGGGTGTTTCTTTTACGCATCAGTTGGCCACACTCGCACAGAAGGTGCAATGGGGTTAATGCGTGCAGACTTTCCTCTGCTTCCTGGCAGAGACGACACACTTTAATGTCCCGGAGCTTGAGGTTGAGCATGTGTTTGTTCAAACCAGTGTCCGATAAGTGCTCTCACCAGTGTGCGTAAATTCTTCCAACTTTACAGTGCTAAAGCCTTATATGCAGTCATGCGGTAGGCTTACCTATAGGTTTTGATTAGCGCTTTGAAATTATTCAAGCCAGTTGGTCAAGTCGTTTAGGCCCTACAATGGAATATGATATGACCACATAAGTACATACAAATATACATACATAGACTGCTAGAATCGGGCTTCATCGTATAGTCAATAAATAGTCGGGTAAAAAGATCTGGCTCAACTCTCTTACATTTTGAATCTTTGTAAACAAGTATCACATAGAAGGCCAAATTGCAAAGGCTTCGTCAGTGTACTGTTGAAAGGCTGTAGTGTTTCGGGTCTAAAGGGAACCTGCCTAATTAATTACACCTTACTCGGCCCGTTCGGAGTTAGCCTCGGTAACGCTGTTATAATCTACTTAAGAAAATAACTTACTTTATGTCACAGGAGCATTAATAACACTGAATAACTTGAAAACTCGAAAGACCACTTGAATTTAATTTGGGGGGTATTTTTTTTAATTATCAAAATTTTTACCCAAAAAATTGCATTAGCTGATATTTTAAGTTAGGGTTGTAGGATTTGTTAGTATGTTTTTCACAAGCTTTTATTTAATTTGATTTCCAATAGGAATATAAACAAATATGTTTGTCCGGGAGGAATCTTGCGATTTTTTTCGATTACTTCCCGATATCTGATCACGCTCAAATTGAGCTTCCCACCTTTGGTTCTGAAGACAATATAATATAGTTTATGTACAGTATTAAATTTTATGGTAAATCCAATAAAAGCTTGTTTTTTAAAACTAATTTATTCATAATAGATTAGAGCCTTGCATACTTCTAGATGTAAAACATTGAAACAAACAATATATTTATGGAGAGGTAGATTCTGGCGCTTAATAAGACAATCACATCAAGGCATAAGCATTCTTAATAATAGTCACGTTTAAATTGAATTGATGCAATAAATTAAACAACAGATAATTTATTGGTACAGTTTTCTGATCACCGCAAAATGTGCTACCGTCAATAATCCCGAGCTCTTGCCATGGAAAATAGAATTTTCAAAAAGGATGCAAATGCTACAAGCTGTTCCGACTGTTGCCGAGTTTTAAACCACTGGCGGTCACAAAATTTAACTTTTAAAACTGTCGGAAACCGCGACGCAGTGCGGTTAAAAAGGTTAAGGAAATCCGCTTTTGATCCTTGCGGATCTTTTGCGGATGCGGCATGCCGACTTCGTCCGGACGAGGCGAGATAGGTATCATTCATCACGACCTCCTCGGACTAGTGTCGGACTCAACGTCGGCTTCGGCTTTCGGCAAAACATAATCATAGAAGTATTATCTATACCTAGTAATAAGTAAATAAGAAAATTGTCCAAAAGAAGCTGATAGTATAGAAAATGAGGATATTATATAGAAAAAGTTGAAAAAAAAAACTAATATATACTCATATCTTTACTAAAATACAATTAAGAGTCCGTACGAAAATAACTAAGTATAGGTACCTCTTGACTGCAAATTGTAATTCTCAATCAAACATAGGCATTTTGCAGGTTAGTCGTTTAAATTGACCGTATTAAATTTATTATGTATTGACCATGTTGTCTCTCATCCGCATTTCAATTATACGGCAAAATTAAAGGTCCTTCAATTGCTAAACATTCATTTTCCGCGTCCGTACTAAGTTTTGGTTTATTGGCCGAAAGACAAGTCTGCACATAAAGCCGAAAATTGGATTACAGCCGAAAGAAAAGCTCAGTTTCATCACTACGTCGAACCCCTTCCTAATTATTTGGGCACGCCTCTCTTAATGGGCCCTAAATAATGAAAGGCAAGGTGGAGAGGTAATTTTTAGGACTTCTTAAGTTGTCTTGTTTGTTACGTCAAAAGAACTTATTTTGACAACTTAGGTCTTCAAAGGACCAAATTTAACAACCTTTCAGGTAGATAATGATAAAATACTTAGAAATTGTTAAGGTTGATCGGTTATCATTAGTAGAATTTTTTCAGTACAAATGGGACAAAAACGAAACCTAAAAAAAAATAACTAAGTTCTTATAGCACATGACTACAAAGGAACTTAAACAAACTTATAAACATAGATATATTTCAATCTATGTTTATAAGTTCGTTTAAGTTATTGTACTTACTGAAAAAAATCTACTAATGTTATCCGATTATGACTACTAGTGAATCAGACTACTTATTTACAATTTTCTATTTATTTAAATAGTAATACGTAGTTAGATGTGTATTCTGTTTGAGAGTTAGTTTAATCCATGTAGGTGAATGTACGGGGTCTCTCATACTCATTTTCTCTCTCATACTCATTTATTACAACCACCGGAACCTATGGAACACTCGGTTACGTCTTAAAGCTATATTATATATATTTATGGCTAGGGTCATTGACAATAGGAAATTTACGATGCAACTCCGTAAGTAGTTAACAAAGGAAACTTACAATTTCTATGAAATCTCATCCAACTATCTACTTGCAGGATTTGCACCGAGCACCTTATGAAAGTAATACATGGTATTGTTGCTTGCTTATCATCGTACATGGCATCTTTATGTCATACCCAGGTCCAGTTCAAGGATCAAATACGGGGCTGATCAAATAAACCAACATCTTTTCAGATTCACTTGCTTGATTTAGAAAAAAATTAATTTGTAGTTAACTTAATCCTAACATAAGATTGTTGTGTTAGTTTTAGAGTAGTTTATTATGTTATTTAAAATGCATGGTGTATTCATCTTTAATTAATTGTGTATTCAGTAGTATTGTGTAGGTCAGTAATTTTTAGGATGACAATTGTAAATGAAATACCTAATGTAACTGCTGTTGATGAGTTTAATAAATAAATAAAACTTAAAATAATGTCTCATTTTTAATTACAATCACGAGTACATAATAATATACTAATATTTTCGAATGTGATTAACTGTTATGACTGATTGTTAGACACAGTGCCCTCGTTAGATCATCATCATCATATCAGCCTGTAGACGTCCACTGCTGGACAAAGGCCTCCCCCAAGGTTCTCCACGACGACCGGTCCTGCGCTAACCTCATCCAGCTGGGTCCCGCGACCTTCACCAGATCGTCGGTCCACCTTGTGGGAGGTCTGCCTACACTGCGTCTTCCGATACGTGGTCGCCACTCGAGAACCTTTCTGCCCCAACGGCCGTCAGTTCTACGAGCGATGTGCCCAGCCCACTGCCCTCGTTAGATAATAGATAACATTCTCACTAAATATAAATTGCAAGAGACTATTTAGTCAAGTAAGAACAGGAGGTTAAAATATTGATGAATTGAATCGATTGATTTGATTAGTCTATAAATAGATACTATTGAAAATTCCTGAGCATAAATTATCACACTCGATGCCTTTCTTATATATTTTGCATAAACAATAGGGGCGCCAATTCCATATCTTGTCGGCGGGCGCTATTTCCCTAAAACCGGGCCCGGTTATGTACTGTTTAAAGCAGATTGCCTCTCACAGGCACACAATGTAGCCTCCATCATTTGTTCCGTTCGCAAGCCACAGCAAATACTGAGAGCGGAGTACAATAGCTTTCTGTATGGAGAGTACTCGGGATATGCTTACTTACTATAAATATATCTCATCTCTATAACCATACTGTTTTAAAACTTATATTTAAGTAATTCTATACTTAAAGAAGATTAAAGCAGTGGACGCTGGCATCCCGGCGCTTCATGTAGACAAGAATATAATGAAAGACAATGCAATTAACAAACTATTCCTTGGTGGAGTTAATAACGTAGGTAGTTTAGCAAAAAGAAATAGTATAGCTTTCTTATAGAAACCAATCTAGAAAAATAGTAGGTAAGTAAGTATTCTTATAAAAAAATGCTTTTAAAAATTTAGATAAACGGATAAAATTACTTTAGAAACTGCGCATTAGATCATAAGTTGAGTCTTGGTGCAAAGATTTTAAATCTTAAATTCGGAAATTCCAAGAAAATAAAAAATCTAGGAAGACTCGAAATTAAACTCGAGTTCTAAAATCAATTATACATACGTCCTACTCAACTTTATCGAAAATTGCTGCAAGGTGCAGTCTATAAAGCTATAAGAAAAAGAAGAGGTAGTTTTTGTATGCAAATACCGAAAGAAATACTAAGCAAAGTTCCTTTATTGCTCTAGAAATATAACCACAAAAAGTATTGTGAATTTGTTAAAATACGTAACTTTCTTCCAGACGTTCTCCGCATTTTTTAAACGAAAGAGATAAATGATTATTTTATCTCGAGGCATCTTATTCGCTATCCAGCGGAAAAAATAAGGCTTTCCCTGGACATTCTATGCTAAACAAAGCCATTTTCGACACGATGATTGATGAAGCTACACTGCCATTGTTGGGTCAAGTGGTTCAGTAAAGAAAAACCTCCAGGAAAAGTGGGAATTCATAAAGAGTCAACTTTTTTAATAAACTGCAGAAGTGGACGCTCAGGAGAAAAAAATACTGAAATGACAAGGGTAGATAGTGAGTTATAACTTATCTGTGCCTTCTTTGACGGAAATCTATAATTTCAGCTCCATTTAACATCATGACCGCTTTTACAAGAGGGTCGAAGAGATATTTTCGGAACAAGTAGGTACACTCTTAGCTTGGTATAAAAATTAACACATAAAACATAACTCCCATAAAAACACAGAATCAATATCAGCCCCTTTTTTGTATGGTATTAATTAATCCTATATTTTAAGACCATTATTGGCTGATGGCATAGCGTGACCAATACGTAAGATATTAACAAGCAGACCAAGGTACTGAAAAAACATAAGTCATCAATTTACATTTATTAGACGGGTCATTTCCAAAACCAGGGCAAGCGTGATCAGGCGATATTTGCAACAAATACCCCAGCGATCCCGAAATATATCCCGATTCCCGAAAGCGAGAGTGCGGAAAAGCGCAGTAATACCGTTTCGATTGCACCATCGAGACTCGTAGCGACAACCTCTCGGTCACGTCTCTGCCATTCCTGTCACCGTTGGGATGCTGACTCGGTATTTTGCAGGAATTGTTTTCGACTTTCGATCCGTTGCAAATATAGCAGTACATAGCTCTTCTTTGTTACTATTTTATGCCCATTGCTTAGATACTACGGAATTGTAAATTGATATCAGCTCTACCACAAGTTCGCCTACCATGGATGGACGTAATAAGAATAACACACTTACATAATATAAAATCTATCGTCACCATATTTACAATAATGTATCACAACAGTTGTATTTCAAGCCATGGTTTGTAAAACAGAACGTTTTATCTACGTTCCAACTTAATGCCTCTGTATTTTAATATTTATTTAAGGAATGTGTAAACTGTGTTATTTATTTGTAACTGTATTTAATTAAGTTTAAATTGAATTTAGTTTTACATCTTGGCAGAGGAGGATGAACATTTACTTATATTTGTCTTCTTCTATGTTCGGACGTTCATGCTTTCCGTTTTGTTATTCTACATTTCAATCCCTATTCTTGCTGAACGCTGCACACTGACAACTTAAGAAATTGCTTTTGCAGAACGGATTGCCTATCCTTGGGCTGCTTGCGTTTGTGTTTGAAACTATAGCAATAGTCGTGTGACAAACTCAATACAGCTCCACAATAGTTTGAAACGGGAAAGTCTTGTTCCAACAAAGTACCTCCTCAAACTTCAAACTCTAAATTCTCAGTTCTAAACTATGTGTCTCAAACACAAATCCATTTCAGAGACCTTTCAAGACGTCTAAACTCGTGACAGTGAAACCTTATCACTAAACTTTCTTTCCTTAACTTTGACCTTTTTATACTTCTAACTTTATTTAAATCCCACAATATAAATTAAAAATCATACAAGATTAATTCACTGAATACTTAAAAGGTTTGGTCAAAATAAACAAATTTCTAATCTGTCCAATATTCGGATATATTAGTTACCACATCTCACTTTATTCTGGTGTCGTTTTGCTTTGAGAGTAAAGTCCCTTTAGTCTGCGCCTTTGAAGTGCGCGCTCCATGAGTCTATTACGGAATCAGCCTCTCGATCACGTCTTTGTGTTCCCGCAGAGTTGTCGAAACATCGATTGGACACTCTACTTCCCGTTACATTGCCCCCAACTTGAGAATGCAGTCAGAGCATCGATGGCGCAGGGAACACTAGATGTCCAAGTTGGATCTCTTCCCGATCTTAAGCAAGTTCCATGAAACAAAATTAGTACTGGGAACGAACATATTTACTGACTCCTCTCAAACGGTAAAGATAGTCATTATAAGGAAAAACGCACCACTGAGATAATCAGTGTGCAAAATCGCGGGAACAATGATGCACCACGTCAGGACTACGGTATGGCTTCCTCAGCTATGATACCATGGTAGATTTCGACCCAAAGACTAAGACCAAGGACTTCATGAGATTTATATCATGCCCATAGGATTAAATATATTAAGTTTTCAAGATGACGCATGGGCTCAAATAAGATGGGGTGGGGTCTAGTATTTGTATACCTACCAGGAAGGCAGATATCTGATTCAAACTTAATTCAGACATGATTTAATTCCAGTAATGTTATGTAACAAGTTTTCAACAGGTGAGTCGAGTCTCCTTGGAAACATTCTGAGCAGATACTTTGGAGCGATAATCAGGGTCTAAATTTACAGATAATATAACAAACAAGGTAGGTAGTCAACTCGTGATTTGTGGGACGCCGGGACGATTCTAGAATACAAATAAGTGGCAGATTAGAATCATGTTTCGAGGTTCCATCTTCGTGCAATGTTTTCTTTTGTAGAATGACTTGGCAAACGGGTAGAAGATCACTTGATAGTTAAAGTGTCCATAGTCGCTCGTAAATTTACAATCTATGGTTTCCCGTTTGTTTAAATGTTGCAAGTGTGCTACCACCCTGCGCTATTACCATGGTGGAAATTGGTAAAAAGGCGACAAAGACTAAATACATGAAGCTGGAATCCCATTTGTTTAAAAACTTACTTGGCGATAAGATTTCATAGGATCTAATGACAAAATCTTTGATTCTGAAGATAATGCTGGTAGAGATTAGAGTAAAATAAATTATTCCCTTTCTACTAACTGCAGAACTAAGGATTAACTAATTTTCCCGTGGGGACACTATCGAGGTGAAAAATGGCTCCCACTCTGTTACTAGCCGAGGTCATTCATTAAGGGAAAAGGCATTGGAAACCAGCCAAGATTCTGAATTTTTGGCACACTTTGAAGTAGATAACAAAATGCAGTAAAGATTCACGAAATATTTCGTACTAACTCGCAATTTTATTTGCCCGAATTTAAAACATTTTTTAAGCGCATAACTACAAAAGATTTCATGATTACGATTACTACGCGGGAACGCCCCAATATCCACAGAATTTGAATTACATACTGCAACCAAATCCAAATTTATAGCAAGACTCGCAACATTTCTGGTCATTTGAATAAGGAGTTTATTTGTGAAATTCGTCGTTTTACCCCTGAACGGTCGCATTTTTTCTCCCGTCTTGTCATAGGTCGTCATCTGTTCTCCTCGTCGTCCGTTTTTCAGTTTTGTCAAGTCAAAATTTCAGTCAGCCAGCAGTCAAGGAGACTGGACGCCACAACAACCCCTGTACTCAAATAACACCGCAAACGAAATCATAATACCTAAAATAAATTCTAATTGACATAGGACTTAAGCACATCACAATTCAAAATGAGGAAGAAGAATAAGAATTCGAGTTGGCATGAGAGGAGTTTTCGTGATTATACCTACCTACTTACCCTAATTTTGAAGCGGATTATTAAGTACTATCTAATTACGATATTATTGACAAACTGCCTTAATGATCCGCGTTAAAAGACTTACAAGGTTATGTCGCAGAAAGTTTCTTGAAAAGTAATGAACTGTCCATAATAGGATAAGGAGGTAAATAAAGAGGTTTTCGCTGACAGAAATAAGAAACCTGCAATTCGTAAACAGCCTTGAGGGACATGTTGAGAAGAATAGGGTGAAAGCGTTTAAGATAAAGACGGTGATGCTGTAATGTCTGTATATACGAGATGAAGGGTGTAGATATTAGTTTATATAGTTCAGAGATCAGACATATTGTGTAGGTATGGATATTTCTCTTATAAATATATCTACCTAGGTGTTTATGCATGCAATTATTCCTTGACAAAGTAACAACAACACAATATCTTCAATTTCTGTCAACCAACATTCTTAGATAGGTACACAATATACGACGTTTATCAAATCAAATTATATAAAATTTACAAAAATATATAAAAAACCGACTGCGTAGAAAGCAGACTAAATGTGTGTTATCGTTTTAAGAGATTTAAAAAAAATTATATTAAACACACACAAAGATATGTAAAGGCAGTGAAATGTATTTGTTGTCTACTTATGTATTACTTACCACTTTTCTGAATTGGGTTGTTTTTCACTTTGATCGTGTGATGTTTTGACAGAGGCGACTACCTTGGTCATATAAACAAAGACTAGGGAAAGGTAAGGGAGGGTTCTGCTAATACCGGTAACTGAAGCTTCGGTTCATGTGGATTGTCCAGAATAAAAGGTGATTCAGCAGATAGTTGTACCTATGTAGAGATTTTAGGTCCTGAATCAGAAAAGACTATACAAAATGTTGAAACAAAATAAAGAGCAACCTACCTATACGTACAGAACAACATTTAAACCTTGATAAAATGAAATGTCCAACGAATATATATAAAAAAAACAGGTAAATATTGCAATGTTTTTGGTTATAGATAAAATACTTTCCCGGAACTGGATCCAATGTCGACTCTTTACTTACCCTTTTCACTTTTTTATGATTTACTTACATAAATTCAAACATAATAGATACCTTCTTTTTGTTACCCAAATAAAAAGAAAACAGTATTTTTCTTTTGTATCGATATTTTTCTACTTAAATACGGACACTTCGATGCCAAGACTGTTAAGAAAGAGGTATTTTACCTTGCTAATGGGAAACACGTGTAGAATATCAAATGTTGTTTGTAGAGGCGGGGTATCCAAAAGAGATAAAACGGGACGAAAATCCTAAATAAAAATAAGTTCCCATCTTCTTCTTAACACAAAATACACTTAATTTAAGAGCGACTGCCTATAGCTCAAGAACTACTTCAAATGTATTTTCCACTCTTATTCCCAACGTACCTTTTTGTTAACCACAGGCTACGACAAAAATAGCATATGTCCATCTAAAATACAGAAGATTTTAATCTAGTTTAGTCTAAAAATGAAACTAATTCTTTTCTATCTATACTCAATAATCCTTATTATTCGTGACATCATAGAACTTCCGCATATGAGAGGGAAAGGTCACAGGAAAAAGATAAGAAATCCCGACAGTCCACTAATCGCATCCCCTAAATAACAGAAGTCAAGGATTGTGGCACGATAAATATCGTCGCAATTTGCTACAGAAGGGGAAGACGGTCTCGCCGGGCCGATGATATACAGAGTGGAACAAAGTGTCACCAGTCGGTTATTCATGAACTAATAAAGATATCAACAAAAAATCTTATGTTATACATAGCGGTGGTCTGAAGGGATGCAAATAAAAATATTCTCATAACAAAGCATCCTAATCAACGCAACTATTGCAACCAATAAATGAGCAAAAAAAAAGAAAAAAAAATTATAATTTTAATATGTCGGCTGCATATAGGCCTCCCCCAAGAAACGCCAGTGAACCCGATCTTCGGTTCACCGCATCCAGCTACTGCCAGCCACCTTACGCCGATGGTCGCTTCGTCTGGCCGGGTGCGCCCCACACTATGCCTGACCAGTCGTGGTCTCACTCAAGGGTATGGAACCGAATTCACCATAGGAAAGTCAAGCAGCTACTAGTTTGCTGCTGTCAAAAAAGAAAATAGGTACCTAAAGTGTGGCTGTCAGTTGTGGTTTTTGAAAAATCACTCTTAACAAAAAAAAAAAAAAGAACATGCGCGTGACGTCACTGGGCTATATATAGCACATCAGCGCTTAAGGCATTATTTTCTACCGTGCCATATATAGCACACCAGCACTTGAAGGGGTAGTAGCAAAAAAAGGTATACATTAATAAAATGATGACGCAGGAGAAAGAAGCTATACCTATCTGTATAATTTAGGAGATCATTACCGAACTTTTAATTTTCGTAAAAGCTTTTATGTATAAATTAAATAGGTACGCCCTGTTCGCATGAAATGGCGACGTGAAAAATACATTCAGCCAAAAGATAAGTATACAGTGATAATTTAAAACAACTTGAATCCCGTTGCCGTTTTTTACGACTGCAAATGAATTTAAAGGGGACATTTAATCGTTGACTCCTTGTTCTGCCATTCTATAAATGGGTTCTGTTACTTTTGAGCGAGATTGTTATTTTTTCTCTTTCTCTGCAAAATCTCTTATTATTATTATTGTCTCGCGAACCCGAGTACTGTATAGTTTAATGTATTTAATAATTAGTGTAATTATAAACTAGCTTATGCTCGCCTCCCCCACCCGTATTTTAGAAAAAACGTCGGGCCAATAGTTATTCTCGTAACAAAATGTATGGGACTTGTATAAAAATGAAAAAGAAATAATGTTGGGAAGACGATCCGATTTGGTCAGCAGCATCACATTCTGTGAGCACTTCAAACCCTCCCAGCGCAGAGGAGTGACTCAGTCTCATTATATTGAGCAGCAGAGTGTGGCGATTAGTCCCATTATTTTAGGTTGACCAGCGTAGTGATTAGTTCCATTATTCTGGATAGAGCAGCGAAGTGAGTAGTCCAGTTGTTTTAGGTAGAGCATCGTAGTGATTAGTTCCATTATTCTGGATAGAGCAGCGTAGTGAGTAGTCCCGTTGTTTTAGGTAGAGCGTAGTGATAAGTTCGATTATTCTGGATAGAGCAGCGTAGTGAGTAGCCCCGTTGTTTCAGTTAGAGCAGCGTAGTGATTAGTCCCATTTTTTGGGAAGCGCAGCATAGTAATTAGGCCGATATTTTCGGTAACTTCTTGTGGCGATTAGTCCCATCATTTTGGGTAGAGCAATGTAAGTAAGCGCAACGTGGTGATAAGTCTCATTATTTTTGGAAGCGCAGCGTAGTGATTATAGTCCCATTATTATAGGGTATTCGGGTTATGAGATACTTATTTAGGATGTCGACGTATTTACAGGTTTTATTTGATTCCTAGTTTAAATCTCTGTAGTTGTTGCATAAGTAAGTACTTATAAGGGGCACAAGTTTTGCGCAGTTCGTCGTCTTAATGGAGCTCGACAACTCTGTCGCTAAGATGCGAGATCACGTATTATTGTGTACGTGACACGTGCGTGCGTATTAAGGGAATGCGGTTCGACGACTCACGGACTCATTTGGAGCGTGAATGTGTGTGACGATTACCAGCGAGCCGTGATAATATCGGAGTTTTCCTCAGATGTCTTGAGGTTGGAATCGTATTTGCTGAGGAGTTTCGGATTAAAGTGGGTGAAGTTAACAGGGTTTTCGCGGGATTTGGTAAGAAGAACACAAGAAATACTTATCTATAAGGTTTATACGCGGAAACAGCTGGCATTCTAGTTAAGCCATTATTAAATAAAGTATAGAAGACAGTCTAGTCTAATAGACAAAAGAATGTGCCCTTTGATAATTCTAAAGTTTTTTTTATTAGTAGTTAGTTTTATTATTACAGTATAGTATAAAATTATTAAGGTTTGTTTTCAATTTCTGGCAGATTCATAATCATTCATTCAAGCTTACTTCCTCGTGTAACGAGTTTTATGTACCTAACATTTTTTAATAAACCGAATAATATTCCATCATTATTCTTCATTGTCCCTTTCCCAGCTTCATATTTACTTTATATCAAGCTCATTTGTCTGAACAGGCTTATGGTTTCATCAGAATATGGCGTGACTAATAGCGTAATGTTGGTGATTTATTGCTTGGAGTATCGTGCTTGGTTCGTGAGATAGGGACTTGGGATGAGAGGATTAATATAAAGTGTATAAAGACAGCTTAACCCCGATTGGACTTGAGCTAATAAAACTTTGTGGATAATATTTTTTCATCACACTTGCTCGTTAAGGGTCTTATAATATGAGTGCCTAAAGAACCACAATGGCCTATATATACCCGCGGGAGAATAAAGATAATCAGTACAATATTATTACCCCTAGGGACTGAAATGTGTAGCTGGCTGTACTGAACTGGTTTATTAAATTAATTAAGTTAAATTAAGTAGTTAACTTGACTTGACTTAACTTGACCTAGCTTGACATCACTTGACTTCACTTGAATTCACTTGAATTCACTTGACTTGAGTTATATTATGGTAATTAAATTTAACTTAATTTAACTAAAGTAATTTAATAAACTTAAATAATTTCAGCAAAGTCAAAGAAAATAGATTTGTTCCCTTGTGTCGTAGGTATTAATTTCCTCGCAAATGTGATGAAAAACATTGTGTGCATCACGGGTAGTAAGAGTATTACAAACTCGAGTCATTAAAATCCCTCCGCCTTCGGCGTCGGGCTTCTAATAGATTCACGTTAGTAATATCCTACTTACTACCCTAAATGCACAATGTACCATTAAACGCTATCGAAACTCATTCCTCACAATTCGTGGTTTCACTTTTCTGAACATGGTGTATGTAACAGGCATCGACTTATTGTAATCATTGGTAACAGGCTAACAGGTCATTAAAAAACGTTCGTCCCTTTTTACTGTTAATTCCATTACTCGAACAATCAGGAAAAACTAATCCGCTTTGTTTCGATTACTTTTTGTCATAAATGAAAGTATGGTCTATTTCTTTTAAACAAGTTGTGTTTTTTCTTCATATAACATCATCTAAATGACGACCAATCAGGATTGAGCTTTTTTTAGGAATACAAAAAAAGCAAAGGTATCGTAAAATCGCAAATGGAAAATCACAAGGTCAAGAACAGATGGGAAATAATGTTTAACTTTGAATTGCAAAACATTTTTTGTAAAATTTTATTTGTGTAAATTAAGGCATCTGTGGCGTAGTGGGGAAGTCGCGGCCTGTCGTCTCGAAAGGTCCGAGTTCGATTCCTGGTCGTGCCATGTACCCATGAGTTTTTTCTTGAAACTTAACTTTAATTATTGACTGGTGAAACGGTGAAGGAAAACATTGTGACGAAACCTACATACGCTGAAGAAGGAATTTTTAGGCGCATGTAAAGTCCACCAACCCGCACTGGGCTAGCGTGGTGGACTATAATAGCCCGTACCGTACGTCTTTGTTGAGAGGTGTGTGCCCCAATAGTCAGGACATAACAATTGTCTGTTGATTTAATTTGGATTTACAGTCATCACTAAGCAAACTGTCTCAAAGTATTTCCTTGTACCTATTTCATTTTCAATAAATAATTTTTACATCAATTTACTATCTGAAACACAGACAGATGTGTCTGAAACGTCCTTACAAAAACTCTTAAACGAAATAATTAACGGTTAAAAATCATAGCTCCTTTTTTACTGGTGGGGCGTTATAACAATCTAGAGAGGAAAAATGTTAGGAATTTAATATTGTCCGGTATACTTAGGCAAAAATAGGTAAATTATCAACTTGGGTAAACTTCAATTAAGATTGTTAGCATTCTTTGTGTTAAAACAGACACGCACAGAACTCCAAAGGATAAATTTTTCTTTTTACTGCCCTTCCTTGAACAAAAAACCAAAATAAACAAGAATATTTACACTCTTTATGAGAAGGTTATGAAGGATCGCCCAAAAGATTTCCCATTAAGGGACGCCCTAGAGATTTTAATTACGAAGTTTTGTTAAGTCTAATAATTTGCAAGAAAATTAGTCGAAGGGAAACTTTAATTAAGTAGGGTACACAAAAACCGTATAATTATGGTGTCTGTAAAAGAGGCGAGAGACAAGGGAAATGATGTAGTTTGGCCTCATATCAAACAAAGTCTTTTCTCTCTAGACTAGTAACAAAGCAAATTGTAGGTAGCAATTTGAACAAATTAACTTGGCTATGTGACCGCTTCAACCGCGTAGATAACCGGAATCACATAGGATGATAATAGTCCGGAATTTGATAACCCAGCAATCAAACTGGAAAAATATTCTTGTATAAGATACTGAAGACCCAGATAAGCTGAAAGAATTACTATTCATTTTTTTAATTGGTTATTTATGAAGAATTTCAATTCCTGTTTGAGAATCGCAAGCCTAATTAGCTTTGGAATATAACAATTTTGGCCCATTTTCAAAACGACCGTTTTGGTTTGACCAATTTCAACTTGATCGTAGACACTATTCGGGGTATTTCTTTGGAATTTCTCACGCATATCGGAATATCTATGCCCAGCAGTGGACGTTGACGCGTTGATGATGATAAACTTGATAATGATGATCTTAAATCTTTACTTTTTATCGAATTCTATTTACGAATGTGTCTAAAACACCTAGTTGTAGTACACAGGCTTGACAACAAAGCTGTCGACGAGAAAAATGTTTTCTCCGAACTGAATATAGGCCAATGTGCCCAGTTCGTTACATATCCTGCATATTGTACCTCGAAATAGACGTGAATACACGTCAAACTAGTCACTGACCTACATTACTGACAATATCGGGAGGGCTGAATGGGAGTCTTAAATTGTTCGAGTAACATGGCGCCCAACGCGGGACTCACAAAGTGCTGAAAGAAAATATCAATAGTCATAACACTATCGATACATTAAACTAAATAAGTATCCGATTGAAATAAATAGTGCCATGAACTATATAAGAAAACCTGCATACGGTTGAGACATTTTAAAGTAGTTGTGAAATCCACGAATTCACATAGGCTATTCCATTATATGAAATACACGCGGTCGTACGTACACTTACGTATCCTGTATGTATTTTAGTACATATTTATTATTAATAATAAGGGTAATAATAATAATGAGCTAATAAATAGGATAATGCAGATTTACTGATTTTGCTAATCTGATATAAAACGTACAAACCATTGAATTTTTTAATTATATCAATAAAATGTGAGTGTAGCCTAATACGACATAAGAGTAATTTTTTCACTATTAACTAGGTAAAGTACCGATTTTTGGTGACATTATACATATTATGTACAATGACAATAGCTTGAAAGTGAAAGACATCAAAGCATTGTAGTGACGTGAAATAAATCTACCACAAATTGACACTGAATGATTTATGTTCGTCACGTTTGCAAAGAAATGACGTCATTCATTACGCGCACGAACTGGCATGTCAAGACAGAATTCGTGATGAAAATACTCGCTCAAAAAAAGAAGAAAAAGCTTGTATTTCCGAGTAGATACAATAAATAGAAAAGATAAAGCGTGACCGCAAAGAGCAAAAGTGAACGTTAGAAGAAATTTATAGTGGACAATTCGGAGATGGAATGACCACGCCGGATGTTCCCTAAATGATCGAACAAATGTTTCTAATTTGGGAGAGAGTAAATAAAACCCTTTGTCATGAAAGTAATGGATCGAAAGATTACAGCTGCGGAACCACAAGAATGACTAACCTATCGTATAGAAGTTTCAAATTTATATTCAGAAACAGACGCACGGAAGTACTTTTCATTTTTGACCTAAACTTGCTTGAAGTTTAAATAGGTAAAATGTTTAGAGAATCTAATTCTAAGAATCAAGACGTGTTGCGACTACATAATTAATTATTATGAAAATTGGGTGTAGAACAAACAGTAAAATGATATGACTGTGTATACTTTGTAATAATTTGAAAGAGAATACAGTTAGTACTTAAATAAAAACAGTTTATTCAAACATAAACTGAGCTTTAACGCGTTTAACAGCACAAATAAAGGGACAACATTAAACGCTGAAGTGCAGCAGATGTGCTATTTGGCCTTATCTAAGAGCTATTCGCGGGATGGCGGACGAGAGTTTATAGCTCACTCGTGTACGATACTTTTGCTAGGTGCAAACAAACACGGGACAGAGAGCAAAGAAACAAATTCACGCTATTTAGAGGACACAACATTAACTGAACTTGAATATAACGCAGCTTAAATGTTGGTTTATACTAAACAAACTCCTCAAAACCTCCAAGGAGAATTCAACTAGATACAAAACAGAGGTGTTGGGAAGTTAGTACAAACCAATATTCAAGCAGCCTTTATGTTTACCTCACATTTGATTGTAGTCCTGATAAATAAATATTAAACAGACCAAGTGAAGGGCGAATTCTAATGTATACAATAATCCTTAAAAATAAAGGGTATCATTAGAAGTAGTGAATAAGTTATTTGAGGAAGTTTCAAGATAACCAGAGCAGTTATAAGACAAAATAAAAGTGAAGCTTTCATTCATGAAGGATATATCCCAGCTCTATGTTGCGGTGTTTCCAAAAACAACAAACACGCGACGCCACTTCACTCACGACATGTCGCACATCTTAGCACATCTGTCGCAGAGTCGCAGATATATTGTCGTACGTTTGCTGAAAAATAAACCCTTTTAGCGTAAAAATGGCGAAAGGGTTCGCGTTATTGCAGCGCTTCGAATACTTAGTGCATTTCCATTTTTCATGTCGAAGGATGATGGAAGCGATTTGTAAATACTTACTCTAGATTCTAACAAGAATGAGATAGCCACAGTTGATGAAGCTTTTAAGCATTTAATATTTAAATAACCCAGTAGACCAGACATTTAAAGCTAAATCTTGCTCTCCGTCCGGGTTTCGCTCGTGGAGTAGTATTTTTGTATATTGTTTATTATTCATAGAATACAACCTAACCAATCGTGAATGCATGTACCTGTGTGTCGTATGTATATGTGAAATGTATGTCGAACTTATTTAAATGGAATATTAGAAAATGAGATCACCTGTACGACAATGTAAACTTTAGGATTTTGAGTGAAACATATCAAAATAAACTAGTAGTTCCGTGAGAACAGTAGACCTCGCCAGCCCTTATAAACCAAACCTAAAAGAAACCAACAAAAGTCAACTTTGGAAACAGAAAAAGTACCTACTAAAGTGACAAAAATTATCACTTTAAAGCTTAATATTTCGCAAACGGATCCCTGAATCGAAAAATGTTTATCACACACCCGCGATATTTTTGAAAGACCCATCTAACGATACCCCACACCATGGATATCACGCGGAAAAAAATAATTTTCCATTTTACGTATGCAGTTCTATGAACATAATTTATTTTTTCAACTTTCTTAAGTCGATCCACTATTACTCAAAAACTAATAGAACCTACTTAGCCGTAATAGTTTTCCTTGTAACTACGTTATATATGCTACTGCCATGAATTTTTTCACATTTCCAGAAGCAACCGTTTAGCTGGCAGGGGGGGGGGGGGACACGTGACTCTAACAAAAATTACCGCTTTAAAGCTTAATATTTCGCCAACGGATCCCTAAATCGAAAAAATGGTATTCACACACCAGCAATATTTTTGAAAGACCTATCCAACGATATCCCACACTATGGGATTCACAAGAAAAAAAAAGTTCACTCCCACTTTGCGAGTATGGTAAGTACTCTAAAAAAAATGTTTTTCAAAATTTTATTCTACTCATTTTGTAGGTTTAATTAATTTATACATATGCCAAATTTTCGTCAAAATCGGTTGAAAAATGCGACCTGTAGAGAATTACAGACAGACAGACAGACAGACAGACAGCCGGACAAGAGCATTTTTGGCCAGTCTCGAAACGTAGACGCTTCGCTCGCTTCGCTCGCTCGGTCAATAAATAGTACATTGTTACCCCAGGGGTGAAAGTAACTTATTTAGGTCCCGAGACGCCAATAGTTCGAAGGACTAAATAATTCTTGAACCCGAGGGATACACTGTGCTTTTCATTGTGAATACAATGAAAGTAAAAATAAAACATGAATTAGCTAAAGATAAAATGAACGTTATTACAAATCTCTACTATACGGAAGTATAAACAAAACCCTGCGACTCGAAAAAACAAATGAAGATCGGATTGCCGCTTTTCCGTCTATTTTGTTTTTTTTTCTGTGGCCGGCCAGCTATTCTGCCATTATTTTTCTTTTCCATCATTAAAAAAATTGTAAATATTTTGCCCAAATCTATGTTATTTTAAAGAAATAGTTGACAGTAATAATTACTAGTAGTTCCGTGAGAACAGTAGACCTCGCCAGCCCTTATAAACCAAACCTAAAAGAAACCAACAAAAGTCAACTTTGGAAACAGAAAAAGTACCTACTAAAGTGACAAAAATTAGCACTTTAAAGCTTAATATTTCGCAAACGGATCCCTGAATCGAAAAATGTTTATCACACACCCGCGATATTTTTGAAAGACCCATCCAACGATACCCCACACCATGGATATCACGCGGAAAAAAATAATTTTCCATTTTACGTATGCAGTTCTATGAACATAATTTATTTTTTCAACTTTCTTAAGTCGATCCACTATTACTCAAAAACTAATAGAACCTACTTAGCCGTAATAGTTTTCCTTGTAACTACGTTATATATGCTACTGCCATGAATTTTTTCACATTTCCAGAAGCAACCGTTTAGCTGGCAGGGGGGGGGGGACACGTGACTCTAACAAAAATTACCGCTTTAAAGCTTAATATTTCGCCAACGGATCCCTAAATCGAAAAAATGGTATTCACACACCAGCAATATTTTTGAAAGACCTATCCAACGATATCCCACACTATGGGATTCACAAGAAAAAAAAAGTTCACTCCCACTTTGCGAGTATGGTAGGTACTCTAAAAAAAATGTTTTTCAAAATTTTATTCTACTCATTTTGTAGGTTTAATAAATTTATACATATGCAAATTTTCGTCAAAATCGGTTGAAAAATGCGACCTGTAGAGAATTACAGACAGACAGACAGACAGACAGACAGCCAACAGCCGGACAAGAGCATTTTTGGCCAGTCTCGAAACGTAGACGCTTCGCTCGCTTCGCTCGCTCGGTCAATAATAAAGTCATTAATAAAAATATATTCTTTATTAATTACATATCTTTATGTTATTTCAATTTTACATCGCGCTGTAATTGAGTGGCTGTATAGAAAGTTAGAACATGGTCCAATAGAAATGTCAAAATAGTACTAGTTTTTTTTAAATAATTTGACAGCTGTCCGTTGAAAACGATTCTCCCTAGGGCTGAGATGTATTACTTTCAACCCGCTACTCAGGCAACTTCAGACCTACTTTCAGAGTATGAGTAATGAAAAATAATTAATAGAAGTATAGAAAAGAACTATGCTAATGACAAACAATAATAGAAAAATCATTCATTGACCTAAGGATTGCCTGGCATTTGCAAGAGAGAAGGAAGCTGACAATGTTTAGATTATTAATAGAATTCTTGATAAGCATAAACCAGCAAAGCTGTGGTACGATTGGCCAAAAGTATTTTCTATATATTTTTTGTCATTGAAGTAAACTTTGAACAAGAAAGCAACAACAATATTGACTTGTGAAATATGACCCCCTCTTTCGTTTCTGTTTCCTAGGAAAGATAATGAAAAAAGTTGCAAGAAACTATTGATGGATCTAAAATAAATGGCCGTCGAAGAGAAATGTCGTGAATAATGAACGATTGAAATTCAATAAATCGCTACTGGCATTCTGAAGCATTGCAACTTAGCTTATCTTACAATAGCACTGTCTTGACAAACACAAAGTGAAATTTCTTGACGAAAATACCCGCTTTAAAACCATATTTCATATTTCTTTACAAGTCTACCTATTTCAAAATGGCCGTGAGCAGGACAATCAAGTTTTAGCCTATTTCGTATAATTATAATGTCATCGTGGTACGATAATGAATATTATGCCTGAATACCTACCTACGTAATTCTTTCGATCGCAGGTTTAGCTAATTTTTATCATTTACACAGTTACCCTGTTCTCCTGTGCGTGACTAAAGGTGTCTGTATCTACGACGACGTCTCAAAGCTAACTCCCTGATATAACAACAAATCCCTGACGATAAAACAACAAGTGTATAAATTGTGAGTAAATGTTTTCGAATACAGACGAAAACTATTGTTTCCTTTGAGCGAGTCGTCATAACACGATGTCACAGAACAAAATTAATAGTGAACTCAAGACCTACAAAAAAGTGAAGTTGGGCTAACGCAGGGGCTAAACTTTTTGCGAATAGTCGAGTGACTGCCACCCGAATGTTGCTGTGGTCAGCCGATTTATGACTGTCGGAACTTGGGACACGGGCGTCGCTAATCGAATTCCGTCGACGATTTTGGTCAGGGCTCCGTTTCTCGTTACGAAACTGTAATCAGACATGAACCCTTCTAAAACTCAGCATCCATCGGCGCTTTGTTATATGAGACTCTGATGGACGATGAAACTTTGACAGCGATGGATATCGAAACGTCTAACTCGTTCGATTCTTTGGTGTAATTCGGTTAGCAAAGTTGGCAGGCTTGCTAATATAATTTTGCTAAGGCCGTCTATCTCTGAGGTCTATAATCCAATTGCAGAATTCTGACGGATTCAGAATTTGAAATGTCTACGCATACACTTCAATCTTGGCTGTAAACACGTAAATCATTAATTTATTTACTCTGAAGTGTTGCATGCAAATTAACTTGGAAATCTTATTAAATGAGTTTCCTTAGAAGTATCAAAGACGGGCTATAAATGAGGTTGTGCTTCAGAAAGCTCTCCTGAATATTAATGTAAACAAGATTATCCATAAAAAACTTCCAATTCAAAGGTAATTGCCAAATATAGGTAGTAGACAGGAACAAGAAAATTGCTACGTCTACTCTAGAACCTTATTTCTTAGGACAAAAACATAAAATTTTATTTTAAATTAATTCTCAAGAATTTCATCAAGACATCAATTCTCAAGGAGGCCATTCATTATTATGATTGATACAAAATTTTTGTATTTATAGAACTGTTAAAAAAATCATTTTCCTGAATTATTTTTGTTTACTTTCAAAGTAATGAAGAACAAAAGGTCCAGAAGCAGGAACCAGGGACGAAAGCGGTTATGGTATGAGGTTCTGCTACACCGGTCTAAAGTAATGGTAGCCCTTTTTTAAAGAGGTACCTACAGTTATGAATAAATAATAAAATGAATTATCTAATTATTATTATTGGGTGATCTTTTATTTTGTATTTATTTTTATTTTTATACTTTTATTTAACCTTTATAGAATTTCGGTACCGAAAAAATCGGACGAAAGTATTTAACCGAGCGAGAGAAACGCGTGCGCGGGGGTAGCGTACAAACAGCGAACATTAATAAGTACTTATTATTTTTTAATAAGTATTTAAGTTCGCAGCGTACAAAGAAAACCTTTATTTTTCTTTTAGGTATAGCGTTAAAAACAACGGTACTGTTATTTTTTTCGTAGCGAAAAATTTGGGGATCGAAATATTAAGATAGGTATTGCATTATAAAGGTGTGACATCATACCGTTTTTAAATGGTACTCTAACAAGAACTGGCAGTGTTGCCAGCCGGTAAAGGCAGCGTTCACTTGCCAGCGCATAGTCAACTCGATTAATTACATCATAGCATCCTCCTGCAAATTTTTGTCCCTTGCTTGCCCTAATTCCGTCTAATTTCTGCGACGAGCTCCTATGTCCGCCCAAAGCGGGCAAATCGTCCGAGTAATTACTTCGGGTGGTAATCCGTCTGTGAGCCTCTAATCTTGAATGTTCAGGGGATGTGGCCGGTGAGTTACTAAACATTTTCTAGTAGCTTGGTTTAGTTAGAAGATAACAACGTTTGTCTATTAACAGCAAGAGTCAAATATGAAGGTTTTCGTCTGAAGCTCTGAAAGCATTTAGATGGGCTTAATTTATTGTCTAATTAGGTGGTTTTAAGAATAGCTTCTGCTCTTAACAGACAAAGTGGACTGAATGAGTTGTCTCATATCAAAAACTCATACATAAAGAAAACCAAGTCACTCATCACATCTTCATGCCACTAAGTATTTAAACTATTACTTATTTAGTTCATGTTCTACTTTTTCTGCTAACACATTTTAGTAACAATTTTTGTTTTTGTTTTATACCTAAGTATCTATATATACCTACATTATATTAATATAACAAAAGGTTGAATGAAAAAAACTATTTTATACCTTCCTCTATTTGATCTTAACGATAAAACTCCTGGATAATGCAAATGAAGCAATTATTGCGGGATTCAAATCAACAGCCTATTAACTGTCCCCACTGCTGGGGCTCAGGCCTACCCTCTCAACAAGGGCGTTCGGGCTATAGTCCACCACGCTAGCCCAGTGCGGGTTGGTGGACTTGGATTGCGCGATTATTGAATTGAAATACTGGTTTAAAAGTAATTGTCTCATGTTTAAAACACTTTAACAACATTCAAAGGCATTAAACGGTTTGTTTAAATTAAACTTGAAATTCTAAAAGCCGCGTTTACAATAATGTAATTGGAGGCGTCATATCCTCAAGAGTGCTTTCCCATTCTGTTTTCATAGTCATGTACAGATCAAAGAAAATCATTGTAGTGGAGGCAGCACAACGTGGCAGGCGAGGGATTTAATATCTCACAGAATGTTAGAACTATAGCGTAGATTCTGTCTATTCTGCCTATTTCTGCCGTCAAATAGCAATACATTCCGATTTGAAAGGTAAGAGAGTCAATGTAATTAGTAATTACTGTCATTCCGAGTAACTATAGTCATCATATGGTACCGAGACGTGGTCCCTCACTATGGGCCTCATAAGAAGGCTCAAGGTCACCCAGAGGGCAATGGATAGAGCTATGCTCGGATTTTCCCTGCGAGATCGAATCAGAAATGAGGAGATCCGCAGGAGAACCAAGGTCACCGACATAGCTCAAAGAATTGCGAAGCTGAAGTGGCAGTGGGCTGGGCACATCGCTCGTAGAACTGACGGCCGTTGGGGCAGAAAGGTTCTCGAGTGGCGACCACGTATCGGAAGACGCAGTGTAGGCAGGCCTCCCACAAGGTGGACGGACGATCTGGTGAAGGTCGCGGGACCCAGCTGGATGAGGTTAGCGCAGAACCGGTCGTCGTGGAGATCCTTGGGGGAGGCCTTTGTCCAGCAGTGGACGTCTACAGGCTGATATGATGATGATGATGATAGTCATCAGGGTGGTATCCCAATCGTGGCCTGTGGATTTTTGTACGCAGCAATGTAAATACTGCGGGTAGGAGCTTCAGTAGCCACTGGATGATTTTAATAAGTGGTCTGGTCATTGTCCACTGAAACCTTCCTTTCGCCTCTTGTCATTATTGACCGGCCGTCATTTTAAGGCCGTGGTCGAAAATGTCCTAGTGCTGGTGTCTTCCAACACTTCATTAAGGGCCTTTAGCCAAGAAGTTTCAAACCTCTTTGGTCGCGCGCGCGCTCCCTGTGGAGATCGCATCTTGCATATTTAGTATGGGAAACGAAGAAAAATTCGATGTCAATTTCAGGGGGGGTGCGGACAAAGGAAGCGGATTAGCGGGAGGAGATTGCTAATACAAATTTATATGGAGTTTGAAAATGAGAATGTGTGAGTGAGTGTCCCTTTTGATATACATTTGACACGATTTTGGCACCCCCTGAAATGCTTTTGTTACACATCCATATGGGAGTGGCTAAATTTTTTGATTCAAGCCTTTAGCAAACAACAGAACTATGCTACTATACGAGAAACACTTGCTCTCATAATTATGCCAGTCATTTCCTCCATCGCACGATCGTGCGAACCCGAGAACATCGCGTTTCCTCCCCAACTTACTTTTACTTATGTAATTGAATAGCCTGTTTCCTTTACGACACTGCTGGCATCGCGCACCCCTAAATTCCTTGTATTGTTATTTTATTTATCAAAGGCTTTAATAACTTAGAATTTGTTTAATTTTTCATTGTAGACTGTAAAGGGTATAAAACAACTAGAATTTTTACTCTTTAGATGGGATCCGTGGTAGCCTAGTTGGTTGTGCACTCGTCTCACGTTTATGAGGTCGTGGGTCCGATCCTGGCCCGTACCAATGAGTTTTTCGAAAACTTAAGTACGGTTTATTATAATACCACAGGTTTTTCGGTGAAGGGAAACATCGTGAGGAAACCTGCAGACGCCAAAGACTGATATTTACTATTCTAAGGCGTATGTGAAGTCCACCAAAAAACGGATTGTGGCACCGTTTGGCGGACAGGGGTTTGGCACAACAGATCCCATAGGGTCGAAGTGTCGCCAGGTATTCCTGGCCCCCTAAGATAAGATAAGATACTCTTTAGATTCCTAAATAGTTAGGAAGTAAGGTTTCAATTTGTATCGTCTTCAAATTTAAAGCTATTCCGTCAAAAATATATTCTTGTGAAACCTTTTCAATAGAATAACTTCTTCAATGCGTAAAGCTACTTAAAATATCATCATCTTAAAATGAATGATGCCATTTGCACTCTTGTCTTCTAAATAGTCGTCGTTACCTAAATTCCTTTCTTTTGAAATGAAATGATATTCACAAGACACCAAAAGCTTTTTTTTGACGAGGTAAGTACTTACATTATCAAAAATATAAGGCGTAATCTTCATTAGCATCAATCACACAAATTGCTTTACCTGTAACAAAAGAAGACATAAATTTTAAACATAATCCTTTAATAGACATAATTTAAGTAGAACACTGACAAACGATGCAATCTTTAAGCAACAGGTAACCGTGTTACTTCCGATAAAATAACAATGTTGTATAATAACCTTCCGTAATACTTTTATAAATGACTTAAATACTTAATTAATTTCACTAATAAAGAGGATGAAAATGTCCAAGTTAGGGGTTTAATGAAATTGTGCCGCGATGGAAAGCTTTCTCCATTAGGACTAAAGTTAGGATTAAACGTCCTACTTTGTTTCAATGATGTGACCAGACTTAGGAAACTTTGACATGCTAAAGTAATGTATTTAAAAATATTTTTTAATTTTTTAATTTTGAAAATAATTCATCCAGTCGATGAGTATGAAGAGTGCATAGTTAGTAGGTAGGTATCCAAGTATCGAACCACAGCGGTGCATCGGTCAAGAGAACGTTTCCGGAACTCAAATTTATGTTCATGGTTAGTCGTAAATTATTAGTGTGTAATGTAACTGTATGCTCACCCAAAAGGCCTACTACTCCGTTAAGGAATTCATAGAAGAAAAATGACGTTCAATTATTGTTCAATTTTGACACTTTTCATTTTTACTAAGTATTTTAATTTCGCAATATTATTAATATCAGTATTTTTAAATTATAATTTTATTTGACATTGATGTAAAATTATCATTTTCTGACATCTCTATTTTCTATTATTTTGACATTGTAAGAATATATTTTAATTTAATTTTATTACGATTGTTTGTATATTAAGTATTGACGAGTATGTTTAGTAGGAATAAATGAATATGAATATAGTCCCCGTAGACTTTCTTGACGGCTGAATGAATATAGTCACAAATTGTTTGCACATCGCTGACAGTGTTTAAAATCTAGGTGTGCGTAAGCGAGATAGTGTGCTACATAGAGATGTCCAAAAACTTGAAAAATTCTTGAAATTGAATGAGCGTCTCTAGTGAACCCCCGGACAGCTCCCCTTTGACACCTATGTTTAGGCATTGCGCAGAAATCAGCCAACTTCACACAGCCGCCAATGAACTCCGCGAGGACTTTAATACAATGCGAAAAGGGCCAGCTTTTATCGCTATCTATGGATCTGTAACAGTTGCAGCGCCTATGACTACCATAGATACATAATATTGATGACGCTAGATTTTAAACGTTAGGGTTGAGAGCATAGAAATATAAGTATAAGTTGGGAGCGTAGCGAGCTTTTTCCGTGTTCTGTGGTTGAGAGAAAGGACTTATATGGTGCCATAAAGCTTAAAAAATATTTTTTTGCTTTTTAAAAGATATTCTATCGTAGTATTTATAACATAACACAAGGATGTTCCTATCAAAGCGGAGATGATCTAGCACTATTTTGCAGTAGCTAATTTGGAAGTTGCATTAATTCAAGTTGGGTTTTTAACGGTACCTACCATGAAATGAAAATAGAACAAAATTGCTCTGTAATCTGTTTGAGTACCGCTTTAAAGCTGCCTTTTATGTTCTGTACCTACAAAGCGGTCATGTAAACGTTCACATGATATTTTATTAGCACAATTTTGCTCTGTAACTTTCACAAAAAAATATGAAAAGCATTATTGCGACGAGGCGGTCACAACCGCTAGTACTTTTATTTTTAAAATTTGATTATGGCTTGTATGTTTGGTGATTTTAACTATAACAGTCCTTACACCAAACATATTGAGCTGTAATACATAAATTGAATTTTTTAACACAGTTTAATGTAACAGCTTTTCCTTTAACACAAGTTTGCTAGCTGGGTACCTATAACGTATTTCTTTTCAGAAAACCAACAGCTTATGATTAAACAGTTTTAAACAGTAGGTAGATATTATGAAACAAAAGGCCAATTATAGGTTTTCCCAATTTAAATATTTTTTATTATTGTAAGTATAATATTTTCAAATATCTGATTAATTTCTTTATTGCATACGATTTAATCAATTAGCTATAAGTCTCATCTTACTCCATGAAGGTCAAAATGAGTTGGTGTCGTCGCGGGCGGCCCTATGGAGGCGAGTATCACGCTTATTTTGTATCGGATATCTGTCAATTTGTCGGTGCCAATTTGATGATGAGAATTTCATTAAGCATTTCAGCTTATCGTTGCTATGGAAATACCTAACATGGCTTGGCATGGCTGGGTCATGTACCAATGGGTTTTTTCTCGAAACTTAAGTAGGTACATTTAACTGATTGCTCTCAAACGGTGAAGGAAAAAACACCGTGAGGAAACCTGCATACGCCGAAGAAGAAATTCTTAGGCGCATGTGAAGTCCACCAACCCGCACTGGGCTAGCGTGGTGGACTATAGCCCGAACGCCCTCGTTGAGAGGGTAGGCCTGAGCCCCAGCATGTTAATAGGCTGACATGTCATTATTCAATAGAATTCAATACACTTTATTGCACATTCAAAAATTACATACAAAATGAAACTGGTTGACTGGAAGAGATCCCCTAGTGGGATAAGTCCGCCTTTGTACTTAGTTTTATTCTTAACTGTCTGTATCTGTAAATTTTTAGTACAATAAAGTGTTTACATACATACATACATACATGAAAAAAAAAACCATTAAACATTATTACTTCATTAGCATTACATATACTATGTTGAAAAAGTTATGGGCCATGACCCATAGGGCTGGGCGGCGGCTAGCCACCGTATTCGTACTTTCTCCACAATAGGCGTTGGCGCCTAACAATTTTTTGGCTTCATGTCGTACCCAGTGTCACGAAGCCGAACTAATTTGAAGCGTAAGTAGAACTGCTCATGTCATTTTGTCAGTTACGTTACGAGTAAGTACCTACTTCTTTAATTGCTCAATTAGTCTTCGTCTTGTATTCCTACGAAGTCATGTTTATTTATTAAAGTTTTATATTCATCGCCCTCGTAATTACAAAGACGTAATTTTAAAAGAGCCCGGAGATATATTTGCAATTTTCCTTTATGGCGCATCTTCACGTAAGTAGACTGTGCTGGCAGGCTAGTACTTGAACGAGTCATGTACAGTATGACTCACTCAGTTCTTTAGTATCGGTTATTTTAAATTGTGCTCTTTTATATGAAAATTCTGCTGCTTGGAGTACAACGACATTTATGAAATAAAGAATAAGACATGAGTTATATGGAAAAGTTATTTGAAATTCAATTCCTTATCGTGGAAAACTTGTGTTATGATAGTAGTCAGTAATATACTTAAGTAAGTCTGTTAAAAAGTTAAAGGGTGATTATGTCTAAAGAATTAATAATATACGAGTGAAAGAGTACAACCGCTGGTTTGTGTAGCACTGTCATATTACGGTTATAGTACGAGTCAGAGTTGGGCAAAATGTAATCACGATTACTTTCTTCATTAATTTCTTATCCATAATTTGTTCATATTTGAATTCTTAATTCCGTGTCACATACAGAAATTAAGGAAAGTGATAACGAAAGCAATCAGTAATCGCGATTACATTTCGCCCATCTCTGGTATACGAGTTGTAAAACTCCCCTAACTGGCGCCAGTGCTGGCTCCGTGAAGACACGCCAGTAATATCGTCAACAGACGGGCCGTTACGAATAAATTACAGTGAAAAGTTTTAAACGCGGATGTTAAAGACTAATTACGTACACAAGTGTCCTTTACTGAATTTAAGGACTTTCTTCGCGCAGTAAATGAACAGAGGGATGGATCGATGAAGTCTCCTTGGCAATGGCATTGCATACTGGTTTTTGCTGCTCGAAAAATGTTCGAAACGAGATTGATTGTTAATTTTCGCAAAATGTGTTTTTGCTTTGTTCATTTTTGTTTCGCCAACTATACACCCACGGCATTCAAAAATGCTTTTGGCCACAATGCCTATTGTTTCTGTTTCGTGCACAACAAAACTTGAAAGTTCCAAAAAAATGTCTGCTTCCTAGTGAATTTATTTTGATTCAGAATTCTAGGGAAAAAACCAAAAAACCCTGTTCGCTGTTGCAAAATCCATGAACGGTCGCCTAATTTTATTTAACAAAGGATTTGTTCGAGAATGAATTATTTTTCTGCAGTACCTAAGCAGTTCTCTCTAATTCTGAGAGAAATATTTTATTCTGCTTAGCTTTGGGTAATAAATTGTTTCCCAGAATGTTGTAAGTTGTAACCCTAAATATGAGAATTTATAATTATTTAAAACCCATTCATTCAATAATTAGGCATATACGGTCCAATATCTGTTATCAGTTGACTTGGTAAACTACAATATAACCTGAAAAAGACTGAAAAATTAACCGTCAAGTCGAGTTACAACATAATTCGAGTACGTATACGAAGTAGGTACGGCGTGCGCTAAATATGTCTGTGACGTCATCCCCAATCACGCTTGTCATAAGTTACGTCATTCCCTGAGTTTCCTTCCTTAAGGAAAAGTCTGGCGTCGCTTTTCACTTACCCGCGAGTAAATGACATTTCCTGTCAAGTCTTGACATGTCAAACGTTGCGTTGGACGTGGGAGGGCTCAGTGTGGGTGCCAAAAATTGATATTCCTGAGAACTTTTGACCTTTGTGCGGTAGACATAATGGACATGGCCGACTATTCTAGTCGTGAAGCAATCTATTATCATACACACCTTCACGCTATGTCCTGACGGGGTAGGCAGACCGACCGGAGCACCAAGTATCGCGATCCTGACGTACTTCACTTGGCTCAGTCTCATCATTCACTCGACACACGCTCACCGCGGAACGCGAGTGCTCTTAACAAGTCCGTCCGTGAGCACTTGTTCTATCTGATCTTGGTATGTCAGTCTATCTCGCCCCCGGCTCTTGCTACCATTCACATTCGCTCGATATATTTGTGTCGTCCATCATTCGTTAATCATTCATTCGCTGAACATGTCCGATAACCAACAGAGCACGTCTTTTCATCCAGCCCAGACATACTGCGTATCTCTTGGATGCGTATTGGGTCGGCCAAGGTAATATCTAATCAAGGAGGTTGGAAATTTATGTCACCGACAGGCATGCTCATTCTTTGCTCTGTGTGTCTAATAAATAATAATGAGTTTATTTATTTATTTATTTAAAACTTTATTGCACTAGTTTGTACAAAAGGCGAACTTAATGCCAATGGCATTCTCTACCAGCTGACCTTTGGGCCATGCAGATAAATTAGTGGTAGGCGCAAAAATTTAAAACAATATTTATTTAAAACAATATGATAATATAAACAGTAATTAAATGATAGGTAACTACATACATTACAAATAGATAAATTGGTACAAATTATTTTAAAAAATATATAATAATAATAATACTTTTGTTACATAATATGTACATAAATATATTAAATACATAGATATACCTACATAAACTATTAAAATAATAGATATAAATAATCAATAATTGAGTTAATAATCATAAAAAAGTAAAAGCTGTGGTAATCTCAGAAACTACCTAATTCTGATTAAGTACTGGGATAATAATCTACTATATGAGTGAAGCCATGTACCAATGGGGTTTTTCACGAAACTTAAGTACATGTACTGACTGCTCTCAAACGGTGAAGGAAAACATCGTGAGGAAACCTGCGTACGCCGAAGAAGAAATTCTTAGGCGCATGTGAAGTCCGCCAACCCGCACTGGGCTAGCGTGGTGGACTATAGCCCGCACGCCCTCGTTGAGAGGGTAGGCCTGAGCCCCAGCAGTGGGGAGATTAATAGGCTGTTGATGATGATGATATGAGTGAATAACGTCCCAGGGCGAATAGCAGTAGGTCTATAGACACTCAAAAATCTTCCCCGTCTTCCGGTGAACGAATAAAACATCACCGCCATCTTCGCTAATAACAGTGCGGCTTGACTTCTCATAATCCTTAAAATATTACTCGAGCGGTCGTAGATATCTCCACGGCTTTTTACTCTCCAAAATTCCTGTATAACGATAATATTCTGATAGTACATATTTGAAATTGAACCGTCAACCTAGGCATCATCAACGGCCTATCTCAACGAGGGCGTTCGGGCTATAGTCCACCACGCTAGCCCAATGCGGGTTGGTAGACTTCACATGCGCCTAAGAATTTCTTCTTCGGCGTATGCAGGTTTCCTGACGATGTTTTTCCTTCACTGTTTGAGAGCAGTCAGTAAAATATAGTTAAGTTTCGAGAAAAAACCCATTGGTACATGGCCCAGCCGGGGATCGTACTTCGGACCTTTCGATATGATAGGCCGCGTCTTATCCCCGACGCCACTGACGCTCTTATAACCTAGGCATATAAGAGAACAAAGGTTAAAAACTACTTTTCTGTGTGTATTATTTAGTAGCAACGCTCAGATTTTAATGAATGAAGTGAGAAGGGATTTCGGGTGCTCGGTGAACACGGATTAAGTTTGGTCCCAGCTTTGGGAAAACTAATTTAGCGGAAGTAGATGAACCTAGATAATTTCAAGGCGGTGAACCAAAATAGCCGAGAAAGCTCTGGGTATTTCCAAAACATAATTAAGAAACATTAACTACTATGTACCTACTCTTAGAACCAGTACCTAACGACTTCGGAAGGGAAACTCGAAAAGTAGCATAGCTGCTGAACTAATAATAATGTTTTGGACAAATAACAAAAAAAAACAAAAAAAGCTTGTAAATGGGTACTCAACAACTGAAAAACATATAGGTATAAATAGTTTTAAATAAATACTTAAATACATACAAACACCCACAATCCGAAAACCAACAGTTATGCTCATCACACAAATTTTGGTCCCGGGTGGGACGCGAACCCACGACCTATTGGCGCAGTAGGCAGAGTCACTACCACTACGGCAACAGGCCAAAACTATGCACACGATTGAATCTTTCCGACATTGAGAATATAGAAATGAAAATAAATTTTCTTACTTACAGCACTATTATTCATCATCATCATATCAGTCTTTCAACGTCCACTGCTGGACGTAGGCCTTCCCCAATAAACGCCACCACACCCAGTCGTCCGCCCTCCGCACCCAGCCGCTTCAGACCACCTTTTTTAGGTCGTCGGTCCATCTGGCGAAGGACCTCCCGTTCGCGGCCCTATTCCTTCTTTGAAATTACAATTTCAATATCGTTGCCTCGCACATTTCTACGATTCACATTCGGACGGATGCATTCGGAACGCGCCAGCAACTTGTGACATGTCCGCATCTGGCTGTGTCGCAGAGCTCGATGCGCTTTGTGTTCGCACCGTGAAATTACAGATTCCGATGCGGCAGTGGGGATGTCACATTTGCGAAGTCTATACGGAACAGGTGTGTCAGAATCGCAATACATGGCGCTCCGTTCTTTCTGCCTACCCCGCCAGGGACATAGCATGAAGATATGTATGTATGTATGTATACGGAACAGAATAGTATCTGGGCGTATTATAGTCCACGTTAAACTTTTTGATTGCGCAGTGACTTATTTTAGGTGTCAAAGGGGAGCTGTGCGGGGGTTCACTAGAGACGCTCATTCAATTTCAAGAATTAGTCAATTGATTCGATAAACCGAATCAACATTCTCATGTTTTTGGACATCTCTACGCATCACACTGTCAATTACGCACACATAGACTGTAAACACTGTCAGCGATGTGCAAACAATCTGTGACTATACTCACTCAACCGCCAAAAAAATTACGGGGACTATTATATGGCGTTTATAGAAGCCGATACAAGTATTCTGTTACACCACAAAAATACATATGACATATCTGTCATTCTAATCAAGCCATTTCGAATAGATATGATTTATTTCTGGGATTTATCTATGTAAGTATCAAGAAATAGTATGCACGAAATTACATGACAAATGAGAAGTAATATCGTCAAAGTGTTTTTCCCATCACTTCTGCAGGTCACAGGTAATATAAAATAGTAATTATGATTATTTATGGCAGACGACTACAATTTCACCTTATTTAGAGCACTCCTAACGGTCACGGACGGTAGAATTCCTCACTAATGAAACGAATCATTACTGAGCGCAGGAAGCAATAAGCGGGCAACAGAACGATCCAGCCGAAGTATTTGGTCCGGCAGAGTATTTGCGTTGAACAGGGCTGGAGTTAGTCTTCAGTGCGCCCCGTGGACCGACGACCTAAAGAAGGTGGCAGGAAGCGGCTGGATGCAGACAGCGGAGGACCGGGTGTGGTGGCGTTCGTGGGGAAGCCACGTCCAGCAGTGAACTCTGAAAGGATGAAATGATATGGCGCCACGTACAACCTACAAAAAACTTTTTTTTAGTAGACCACAACGGTAATGTATATAATTTCTTTAACAAAATTAGTAGTGTAAATAGATCTAACATCCTGACAAAATTTTCGGCATTAAAATCAAAAATTTGTCGGCTGGAGTAGGTAACTTTAGAAATGATTGATTTGATCTTAAAGAATATTGTTATTTAAATAATGTCAGAGTATCCAGAAAAGGTACATAATATGAAAATACAATTGCCTGATTCCGACTGTTTCAATGTATAATGTATGTTAAACAAGTCGGTGAAACAAACACTCACTGCATATTGTACATTCTAAAAATAAGTGAAAGCTTAAAAGGTATCTATATGATACCTATAGTATAGACAGTAGTCGTTTCTAAAGGAATATCTGTTACAAGAAAAATAATTGAAGTTTTGATATTTGGGATTTATTTAGTTGAAACTAGGCAAGTACTGTAACTTCACGACAGAAACTGGATAATATCTAAATCTAGATAAACACAGTATCGAATTGGACGCGTCTGTAATGAATGACACTGTAATTGTTTTCGTAAATAAATAAATAAAATCTTTTCTTCACAGGTTCACCTATTGTTATTGTTTCTGTGACCTGTCTTGCGCCCTAAACCTAGGTACGGCTCTGGAACTATATGTAGGCAAATAGCACTAACGGCTCCGATTTTATGTTTCACCACCCGAAGGCATCGACTCGTCGAAATGCCGTCATTTACTCGCACTTTTATCGCTGCTCGATTGGAAATACGAATTGCAGCTTTTCCGCAATTTTCAATGCGATTTATGATGTTAGCTAGAATACTCTGATGTTCTGTTGTAGTACTTATCGTGATTTTTATGGTCTGAAGCTAAAATCGGGTAGAGCAACAAAACCAGCAATATTTGTATTGCTAAGCGAAATATTATAGACAAACTGGATAAATTATTTAATGTCGAAGTCAGAACACAAATTTAAGACTTAGTGTATGTAAGTAGATTTTAAAATATTGCATTAACCACCTATATTCTTCATCTAACTGCACAACCTACCTTTCTCTGATATTCATCTCCTTTACCCAATGTTATGTAGAGGAAATCGCTTTTAGCGATAAAACCGCCTATATGCTACCTACTGTATTATTATTTTTCAATTGTGCAATAGAATGTAATGAAACAGCAATATTTCAGGCTATTGGCGGCATAAAAGAATAAATAACTAACAGTATTACCGATTTCGCAAAAAGACTTGAACAATTGAAGTAAACCGCACAACGCGCAACATATAGGGTTGACTTTTGCATAACGGAAAATTTGTAACTAAAAACATGACACAAAGGCGAACGTGCCTTGAGATACGAGTGACACAATCACATTCGCTCTTTGCGCCGCAGCGAGGAAGGCACAAAGGCGAAAATCCTCAAATTTGTACTGAAACGTAAGCACAAAAAGAAATATTTTATAGTCAAAGCTTTGAGTTTGTCAGCGTGCGAGCGGTAGGATTGCCAGCGATGTAGATTTTACCTCAAAATCAAAATATTTAAGTATATTTATTGTACGGTGGGCCACAGCTCGGAATACACTGAACCATTGCAATGTAGCCACTATTATTGCTAATATTACCGGAGCATGGTAATGCCTTGCGATTTCGGAGAAGCTTAACGCATGTAACAAATTAATTCCAGCTCAATATTCAAATCTCAATATTACTATCAAACTCCAGAATCTGATCTTATTTCTATAAGAATTTGTAATGTATTTGAAAATATGATTCCACACCTAGAAATAATGCTTTCGAAGTCGACCATGCAAGACATGTCATAAAGATTGATTTGCGCTACGAATTTACTTCCGGCCATACTCGCAACCACGTTTCGTAACCAGTTGCCGTAGAAGAAGTAGCAAAAAAAGAATAATATTGCTGAAACAATATCTAGAACAGAACAGATACAAGTATAACAACAATACCTAACAAGATATAGTATGTCCTACTCGAAACGAGATACAGATTCAATTCTTTCGGTTGGTTGAAACCAGACGAAATATTGGAAGCACTGCAGACTTGGAAAATAACGTATTGTCTGTTTGTTTGTTGACGGAGTTGATGCATAGTTACGTATAATGTAGTTTGAAGAAATTGAATTTGAAGGGCCGAGGATTGGCATAAAATCTTAAACACTGTAGGAACATTCTCGAAGACAACTTGAAAAATCGAGAGATATGGTAAATTTTAAAGTAAGAATGTTATATCTGCACCTACCGAAATGCAGCTGGACTCAGTTATCATGGCGATGGTAGAATAAAAAAACGTTACATAAACGAATTTTGCTAAATAAAAGCTTTGACTGACAGTTTACATTCATCAAACCTGAGTTGCGTTAAACGTTTGTTATTCACTGCTATTTTTAAATTTTAAGCATTTCCACGTTGCTTTGAGAAAAATCACAGAATGCTCTGAGCTCTGACTGACCGATCTACCCACAGAACACAGAAAAAGCTCGCTACGCTCCCGCTCGCTACGCTCCCTACCAAATGCATGTTGAACCGCGAGGCAAAAGTTATTTTTCAATCCAAACCTAATAGTGGTTAAAAGTCGTAGTCATTTTCTAGAACGAGTATAGTTTCCTTTACGGTTCTTGATTTCTTTGAAAGTTTACTCGATTTATCAAAGTCACTGCGTACTGTTGAGTGCAATGGCCTTTTCATCAATATTGATTAGTTTTTCTGCAGTCATGTCAAAGAGAGTTTGAAATTGCACTTTCAAATCAGAGAAGCAATGTTTGTCAACATAAACAACAGTAAGATATACCAATCACACTAAAAGAAAATGAAATAGCGTCTGGATCAGAAAATACTGTAAATCAAGTTTGAATTGGAGAGATACAGAGTACAGACAAAGCTGCAGCGTTATGTGGAAGAGTAAAAAATATAAAAATACAAAGTGAAAAAGAAAAGCGGCCATATTTCACTTTCGCGAGACATTTTTCTAATTTCAGTAAGATCCGGAGTGACAGAAGATCAGTCAAAGTCCATTCGAGCATTCTAAATGAGACACCCAGCACGAGGGACAGTTTCCTCAAAATAATGAGAGAAATAATGTAATTTTCATACAGTACACCGACAACGCGTGCAGTGGCGCTCCTTGTCCAGCAATGGGCGGCGACAGACCCACGATACGGATTATTTTAAAAATAATACTTATCTACAGAACTAAAAATAGTAAACAGCAAGCATAAGATCACAACGCAGAAGCATTTAATACTCATTAAGAAGTATTTTCACAGAGAAACGGACAAACATAGTTGTGTCCATATAATTCTGCCGAATGTAGGTATCAGTTTATAAGAGTAAGATTAAGTTTATCAGTTTATAAGGTATTGATAGTGCATTTCCTTTGCACAGTGAGTGTAATCGGTTGAAAAACAGTAATGTTTTTGAAATTGCCCAAACAGTAAATAAATCTGTGTCGCAAACTAAAGCTACAACTTGCATTCTTGTTAAACCAAAAAAGTCTATGCAAAACTGCAACATAGTGCTGGAATCAGTCCAGCTAGCCAAAAAGGTCGCAAACTTGGCTGGGTCACCAAGGTCTCAACGTTTGATACCAGCTACAATATATCTCGGGCCAGTTAGTTTTTACCCAGTTTAATTTCCAACAGCATTGAGAGCCAAAAGTGACGGAAGTGGCACGAAGCCAGCTACCTTTGGTCCGTAGAAATGCGCGTTGGGACACCCAGAGGAATTTCATTATTGAAACTATTCCACATTAATTTGGAAGGTCTTATGATACCGACGTTTTAGGAGCCATAAAATGTAGATAATGTAAGGCAGCATTCATATTATGTATTTACTTTGTGATGTAGAATTAATTGCACCTGTGAAAAGCAAGTATTTAGTAAAATAATTTTATTCAAAGCATGAAACACAGGATTTAATAAGCTTTATGACTTTGGTTTTTATAAAATGCCTGTCATCATAAGATTATCTACGTTGTCTGACTTTATGAGAGTTACCATTCCGGAAATTCTATCTCTTATTTTGACCGAAACCTTCCCAAAGGACTTCAACTACTGTTTTCAAAGAAAACGTTAACTAGATTACACCCAGAAACTAATCGATGAAACAAAAACTTTCTCGCGCTTAACTTCATAATAGCCCTTATTCAATTTCTCAGAAAGGAAAAAGAAACCCATTTAAGACTTGGCAGTTCTCGAATTAAGTTTCGCGAGATGTTAAAGCCAGAACCGACAATAGAACTGAGCTATGAACAAAAGATTTTGCTCAATGATGGAGGCGTGGCGTGCTGAGTAAGCTCAAATTTAATATTATGAAGGCATTGCCAAAAACAGTGCTTGTTAAACGAGTAGTTTGTTCGGACCATTTCTCTTCCACAGCAGCAAGAGGAAAACCGACTTTATAAATGGAAGGCATAACAAAAAAAATCATAGCAGATATAATGGCGAAAGAGAAAAGTAGATAGAATTCTGATATCGTTTTTCAGGTCACTGATATTATGTTCAGGTAAAGTATAGGCTGATATAAAAAGGTACCTTTTACATTAGGACAGATAGGTATGTGTTATGTCGCTGATAATGGATGACACACGGATGATGAAACTTTTTCATTACAAAACAAAAATTATGCACATAATTAGATCAAGTCAATGGAAGTAAATGAAACACTGAAACATATTTTGAGAGGGACGATAAAATGCTAGCTAAAAGTTATTACTGAAAGCGAATGCGTAAAACGCCTATCCGTTCTGACAGGCAACTGACTGGCGAAGTCATTCGCTTCGGCGAATTTTCGATTTGGACTTATGCAAGTCGATGGAAAGCCAACAATGGGTAAATTCAAATATAATTTGATCTTTTCGGATAGTTTGACTCATTGTATAGACAGAAAATGTTACGGAAATTGACACAACAAGGATATATGTTGGTGTATGACATAGTTTACCTTGTTTAAAGCAAACTTGGGTTGCTTTTCAGAACGGTTTCAGAAAATATCACTCAAAATAAAATTATAAATTAATAGTCTCGTATTATAAAATCGACCCAGCAATTTACAAATTAGACAATAAGCTAGTCAGGGTACGATGGGACTGACATGTGGAGAACACAAATGTCCCTAAATAAAATAAAGATAAAAAAAAACAACAATAAACTACATTTAAGTACCTATGTAGTTAATATTGTTGATAAAAACTTTACCGGAAATATAGACAATTTCCAATCAGAAAAAAATCTAAGTTTAAAAACTTCAATCGGAAAAGAAACTAAAGTACGTAGGTACCTACTTATACTTAGTAAGAAACTTACTAGGTACCATTTAATCATATAATTACTATATTACATACATAATAAGGACATTCTAAAACTATCTATAAAAACTAAAATAACCTAAAATTAAACTAACTTAAAAAAATAAAATGACTTAACCCCCAAACATAATTAAAAAAAAATAAACTAAACCTAAACAAACAGTAAAAAAAACGGTACCTACTAATAATTGAATTTAAATTGACTGTATGGTTTATTCCATAATCAACTCAACTCAGGTATAAATACCCCATTACGAAGTACAAATTCGATATTTATCTAAGTTGTGAACCCAGTCTCGCTCCGAGCGTCTCTGACATATTTCAAAATGTATTCCGGTTCCAATATTGGGAAAACAAGGTTCATGAATTATTTATCATACAGTGTCGACCGGGAGGAAGAGACTTTACAGGATATCCTTTTGCCGTGCTATTTTCATGTTGAAGAAAATTAGCAGCATTTTAATCGAGAGGTATTATCTCTTTGGTAGAAGAGTCAAAACTAGCTAGAGTAACTTGAAAAACAATAGTCACAAATCGCAAAAACTAAAAGTTTAAAAAAAAGTTGAAATGACCACATTTAAATTATGATAGACTGTCTGTACGCTTCTGACTCGGTATAATATACCGTTCATATTATTAAATGTTGTAGTAGGTATTCAGAGTAAAGCTATTTACTGTATATTAGGGCTTAATTTAAATGAATGAATAAGAACAACTAGGCTTAAATTAATTTAATGATTAAGGAACAACTAATATTTTAGATAACACGACAATATGTAAACGACAAAACGCTAATATGTTAAAACAAACCATAACACATACATACCTACAGAAGTTTTTTTTTCTTGTTAAAAAAAGAAAAGATTTATTCTTGTTTAAATTTTTTTTGTTTATTTTCGTCCAGTTTTACTTCTGTGTACCTACTGTGCATAAAAGAAATTTAAAGTAGAATTAGAAAAAACACGAAGAGAATGTTGAATTTTTTTGGATTCTTATTGTTTACTTCAAACAAAACTTGACGGAAATCACTTCCATTCTTTTCAAGGTTTTTATAAAAACATTTCGAAGCAGCTATTTTTCTCGATGTTGCTTGTCATTTAAATGATGATAAGACAATGACGGACCATTATCTAGTTTGCTGACGATAAAGGTATCTACTCACATAGGTAGAGTCAAAATTCTCGTATGAAAATTACATTCCTCGTCGTGGACCATCACTATTGGATAGGCCTAAAATGCGGGAACAATCTCTCGTGGGATTTAACCGACCGACTAACCAACCAACCACCCCGGGTTGGATATTTGGAATTTTGTGTGCTACCTTCGAATCCACCTTAGAGGCGGCCTTTAGTTCACACAGCAGCGGTGAAACAGGTTTATAGCTGACAGTGAACCGGCTTTTTGAATATTTTCGGCCGAAACCGCGGGCATCAACTAGTCAACACATAAGCATATTGTGAAGCAAATAGCAACCTATTAGCATTCTTCAAGCGAACGGAGGAGAGAGGCTAATCCGCGCACGATTGTTCCTTAAAAGCTTTCTCGACGCAAAGTCAATTGTCAGTGCTCCACGCTTCGGTGTTTTCCGTCCGCTTCGCTCTGCTTCACCCTGCTTCGCACTACTACACCCGCTCCGTTATGCTTCGCTTTCGGTTAATATTCGTTCGTGAAACAATTTCAGAGATGAATATGGTTATCAGGGTGAGGGAATAAAGTTATTTTCGAATAAAGCAATTTGAGGTTGCCTTTTCAGGTGACTGGAAATTAACATAATCAACTGTGGATTTGTTCCAGTTAATTCAGATTTCTAAATCGACATAATATATCGACATAATCGGCATAAGACGCGGCCTATCATATCGAAAGGTCCGGAGTTCCATCCCCGGCTGGGCCATGTACCAATGGGTTTTTTCTCGAAACTTAAGTACATTTACTGACTGCTCTCAAACGGTGAAGGAAAACATCGCGAGGAAACCTGCATACGCCGAAGAAGAAATTCTTAGGCGCATGTGAAGTCCACCAACCCGCACTGGGCTAGCGTGGTGGACTATAGCCCGAACGCCCTCGTTGAGATAGGCCTGAGCCCCAGCAGTGGGGACATTAATAGGCTGTTGATGATGATGAATTCAGATTTAGATCAAGCTGAAAGACCTGTCTGCCGCCAATTCAAAATCTGAGATATAACTCGAGAAACATGATCTTTTTTTTAACATAATCTCCTCGGTATTTTGCACAAACTAGTTTAAAGCTAACTGTCATATGGCATTAATATACCATAAAGATTTATGAGGCAAATCTCAAACCAATTTCCATTTCTGCTGAAATTTGTTTTATGGTTCCGCAGTCCGTCAATGAACTCTGATGCGAACTTATAGGTTTTAGAAGGTTTTTACATGATTGTCATAGTATTTTATATATTAAGTGCTTTTTTATTTGTAATATTTTAATTTGTATAATGTAGAGTTAAAGATTTATTTAAAGTAAGTACCTATAGGTTAAACAATTATAAATACTTAAAACTACTTATTACTAACATATTATTTACAGAAGGTGGACGCCGTCCAAACCCTCGTGGGGAGGCATAGTCCCCAGGACGCTGGCGCCGTTGCCTCTCTGAATTGCGATACTCACTCGCTGTGAGAGGTAGGCGCCAGCCCTGGGGTCTCCCGAGGCGTGGACCAGCCGGGTCGACAGGGCCCTCACCAGCGCCTTGGCGTCGGTCGACCACGGGCCCAGAGTCTCCACTGCGAACGCCGCAAACTCGTAATCGGCTGACAATGACGAGTATTTGCGGCATTGTAATAGTATTTGTACCTATAATTATTATAATTATTATTATCTTTCAGTGAAATTAATTGATGTGCTTAAAATGAGGTTTATGTGCTTGTGGTTGTGTATATTTTGCGGGAAATTAAAATAAAAGCGTGCTACAACACCTATCAGATCGTACCAAATTGTCAGTTGTAAATCTCCATTAAAGTTACTATCGCTTTAGTAAGGATGTGAACATTAGTGAAAATCACCGACTAACTTAGTCGTGCCGTTTTTTTTGAGGCTGTACCGCCTGTTTTTTGTATTATGATTACCTATTTTACAAGCATTTTTAAAACCATGGTCGGCTTAATAGGACATTGCTTCTAGGGCCGTAAAATCTATTAGAAAAAGAGATTAACTCTACAAATGTGAATCCACCGGCTCTAAGACTTATTTACTTAGGACAGCTCCTCCTTGACGCCGCGATTCGAGTGTCTGAATAAATAATTGTGTATGTAGTCGCGATTTAACAGGAAAGCTCTTAACGTGTCCCAAATAACAGTCACTCGGCTCGCGGTTACATTTAGCAAGTCAAATTATATGTCGTAATGAGGAAATTCTATGTTATTTCGAACATTTGCTGTGTTTCCCTCGTCAGGTCTAACCCTAACGCGCTAGCAGATGAAAAGTGTATGCTTTTGCCTTGTATACCTAGTTAAAATAAATTAAACATTGTAGGTACAGATTTTTAATCCAGTTGGCATTATTGATAACGGGAAATCATCAGATCAGTTAGATGCGAGCGCACTCTGGACTCCCTCCATCTTACTCCGGCCAACCCATCAGATCTTACCCAAATCGTTCCAAAAGGAGATCTAAAGTGGTCCCTAAACGATCATGCTTGCATGACATGCAACGTTTACGTGAATTATCATGCTGCATGATGGACCATCATGCTTGCTATCAATCAGTACAGTGAAGCAACGGCCAGCACGTAGTTTGCATGTCATGCACGTCAATCACTACAACTAGACGGACATGCATGAGTGACAGCACGTAATGCATGTCATGCCGCATGATCGTTTAGGGAGCCCATAAGGTCAAAGTGACCTCGAATGGGTGAAAAAGGTTCCCTGGATCTTATTTTGTACTGAGTAGTAAACATTATATTATCTTTTGTGTAGATTTTCCACTCATACACTAAGCATACATCCGGCTCGAAGGACCACTATGGACGGTCGGAGAATTAAAGCCAGAAATCTTCGTCCAAAATATATTACCAAATTTTCTCCCGTCTTGTCAGAGGTCGTCATCTGTTCTCCTCGTCGTCCGTTTTCAGTCCTGTCAAGTCAAAGTTCTAGTCTGCCAGTCATGTCTGCAGCCAGAGACTGGACGCCACAACACATACTAAACTCAAAACTAAGTAATTAGATCTTAAAAGCTGCATGTACTTATAGTTGAAAACTTGTTGAAAACCTTAAAGGATTTCCAAGCAGGTCGCGACGCCCACTCGATCTCTTCGCGTCGTGTGCAACTTGCTGAGTGATATATTTCGTGAAAAGCTCTCCTGCAAGAGGGCTGAGCGTAACTTTCCAACTTTGCCTTGTACTGTACAAGTACTGTAGGTACTTAAATTGTAAGTAAAGTGTATCATATAAATAACTAGCTGTTTCCCGCAGCCTCGCCGTATATATAATTTATTTTTGACTAGCGTGATAATAAGCCTGTAAGCTTCATCAAGAACTGGGCTATCAAATGCAAAAATAATTTTTCAAATCCGACTGGTAATTCCAGAGAATAGTGCGTTCAAACAAACAAACCCTTCAGCATTATGATATTAAAGTATAGATAAATTCCACTATTATATAATAGTAACTCATTTATACTGATGTGTGTCACGAATTTAGATGAAACTTGGTACCAGTGATAGTTATATCCACAGAGCATAGAATGCGCGTGCGCGTATCGCCGCGCGGCGGCCCGCTGCCGTCGGTGACATATCCAAACTCTTTGGCTATATCGAAGAATAACATATATCAATATACATAGGTATTATACTTACCTAGGAAACGTTTTAACTGCCTTTGCAGTCTCGCAGTCGGTTAAAAAGAACATACTATAAAATAAAATGTAATTAAAAATTTCCCGAACGCAATATCCCGATATGCTCAAAATATAACTGTTGAGACCGCTTTATTTCCGAGCTCGGGAAATTCGTCACCATCGTCCTACTACGTGTGAATCGACAGGCGACCAATTTTCATGACCTCTGTTACCATACCCACATTTCCCCTCTAGAACCATATAACAAATACATTCTGAGGGGAGAGGAAGCTCAAATAACTGTGGTACGTTGATACCACTTCGTATCCGACAAGCGGGTATGATGATTTATTTTACACGGTCATGTACAGTCGGTTATTGAAAAATGTTAACCACCTTCAGCTCAAAATGAATCGGCTTCGGTTTTTTTAAATTTAATGCTTTTCTTTATTTCGTTTAAGGGTTAAGTTACATACACACGCGCGTATTCGTATTAGTATTACGGAGGTAGACCCCTCTAGGCCCACTATGTAACTGAGTTGGTAACCAGCTACTAAGTGGAAAAAGTCGGTTCCAGTTCCTAATTAAGGTTTTATATTGCCCCCAAAAAGAGTTCTAGATTCAATATTTAAAAAATCAAGTAATTTGTTATCTCAAACCGCAATTGGCTTCAAACTGCATCGATTCTAATCTTGTAACTGTCCAGCAGTGGACATCTAATCCTGATGAATTTCCTCACTCGATTCCGCCTACCAATGCGCTAAGCTTTACCTCATACCGCTAAGCAGTTTCCGCTCAAAATTATCCAACCGGATAACCTTTTCGGAAGTCGATTGTACCTACGTACTGTTAGCGATTTACATTATACAAACAAGCGTTCTTATATTTTTATTTCAACCATGAAACAACCATTTTCCCCATCAGAAGCAGACGGCACCCTTATCAAAGAATGTAGAGGTTTCGTTTCATCTAAAGGGTTAAATATCCGGAATTTTGGGCAAAAAAATATTGGATTTTTGAAGGGCTTATAAAAAATATAAGAATCAGTTGAAGCGTGTCGATGGAAAATTAGATTTTGCCACCTTTTATAGGTTTCATTTTCCTTCTTTGTGCGGCTGACTGGCGGGTTTTTATGAGGAAGTCTCTCTGTAGATAGGTAGGTATATCAGAGCGCTACCCATAGATTCCCAAATTCCAATTTAGTACTTTTAATTTTACATACATATATAATTATATTTAAATAAATACTTAAATACATAAACATCCATAATCTAATAATAATCATCATCACACATAATGAAATGAGTGATGATTTCACATAATTTACCGTGCGAAGTTAAAACACCTATTTGCTAAACACAAACAAAATGCACGTAATTAAAATAGATCGGTGGACCCTAATGGGTATTAGTGATGTGCCCGTAAAATATTCATCGAGCCCATGAGAACACAAGCGTCCATCCCTAGCACAGAGTAAAAACATATCAGCCTAGTATTTGACGGTACCGTCACTTTTACATCACAGTACCATCACACACACCACACACGACGTGTTAATAGGACCGCGACGCCGTTTGTTGGGCTTAAATTTTCAATAATGTACAAAAAAAGGAAATATATATACAAGAAAACTAAAATTTACTGATTAAAATAATTTACGTCTGTGTTATATAAATAAATCGTTTTAACTCTTTAAACACAAAAACCGTTCTACTTAAATATTACTAAAAGTCACTCTGATCGTTCCCCCCTTGGACTCTTCAAATAATATTTCCATTTGTGTTCACTGATAGTGATACTCAAGACACCAACGAACCTGTATGTACAGAATAGATGTGCCTATACTGTTTATTTCTTTATTCTGTGGTCCACCTACACGTTCCTACAAAACATCGTCTCATTTGTAATCGCCGTCTGTAGTGCCCTTGCGGTCTCATCAGGGATGCGAGCTTCACACCAGGAGCACCTTTGTAATTTTGATTCTCGCTCCGTCGGGAGGAACCCTCGTAATGACAGGCCCGCAATCATTCCTAGAATTGTTTGACCGTCGCGGGCAAGTTCTATTTTATTATTTACTAGCTTCGTGATGTAGGTTACACTTTTCCGTGGGAATACTGTATCCAAGTATACTATATTGTTAATCCTTACACCGTAATCGATTCATTATCATCACATCAGCCTGTAGACGTCCACTGCTGGACAAAGGCCTCCCTCCCCCAAGGATATCCACGACGACCGGTCCTGCGCTAACCTCATCCAGCTGGGTCCCGCGACCTTCACCAGATCGTAAGTCCACCTTGTGGGAGGCCTGCCTACACTGCGTCTTCCGATACGTGGTCGCCACTCGAGAACCTTTCTGCCCCAACGGCCGTCTGTTCTACGAGCGATGTGCCCAGCCCTCTGCCACCTCAGCTTCGCAATTCTTTGAGCTATGTCGGTGACGGACATATCAGCCCTTAACGTCAACTGCTGGACATAGGAATTCCCCAGTGAACGCCACCACTTCAGATCCTCCACCCAGAACGCACTGGTTAAAGAATTTCGTCTTTAAAGATTGTGGTGTGGAACCAATAGGCGACGTGACGACTTGATGCAGTTTTATAAATGCTGCCCAGCCCAGCTGTATTCTTCTGTCAGCTTCCCTATCGACGATGTTCCTACCCAAATGTATTGTCTGTCCTAGGTAGACATACTCCTGAATAACTTCGATATCGACATTATCAATGATCACCGGTCTTAGGTCGACGTGTAAGTTGGACACGACTTTCGTCTTGTCTTATACGTTCATCTAAAGACCTACTCGTCTGGAAGATCGTTGAGGCTGGTCAGCATTTCAGATATATCCTACAGCGACTCTGCTGTCACAACTATGCCGTCTGCAAATCGAAGGACGTAATGCTGACATATTTTAGTGTTAATGAAGCTTCTTATCCCGTAGGAACTGGGTCGTATTTTCCCTAGGTAACAATTTGTCAGTGTCCCTTGCGTTCTCATCAGATTCAGGCTAGGATCACCTTTGTTATTTTGATTCCCGCTCCGTGGGGAGGAACCCCCGCCCGTAATGACACACGCAATCATTCGTGGAATTGTTTGACCTTAGAGTAACCTTTCATTTTATTATTTAGCACTGCAGAAGTAATTTGAGAAACTCGAGTTGTAATGGACATAATTGGAGAATTCTTTCAAGAATAAGTTAAATAGGCATCTAGAATACGAGTATGTCGAATTGGATACAAAATGATTAATTTATAGTTTTAGAATGTTTCTAATTAGCTATTTTTCTTAAAATCAGGATGGTGGTCCAACACAGTACTATTCCAGATTCTGATATTAACTTTATTTTTAGTTGGAAAAACGGTAAAACAATTTTAATTGAAAACTTCCGAACCACGCTCGCTCCAGATTTAACCGGAACACTTTTTTACCAGAAGGTTCCAGTTTAAAGTGCATAAGATAAAGTTTTGCTGCAAACTTCGGTCATTAGATATCAGCAGCTTAGGGTAAGTGCTTTATTGATATTAATTCTGCATTGGACACTAATCTAATTAAACGATTGTTTGTTAGGAAGTGTTTCTAAGTATATTCGTGTTCAGTCAAAACCAACAGAACCACTAATGAGGTAAGCTGTAATCGGTGCGTATGCAGAATTTCAAAAGCGTTTTCAAATTTAGACTTTTGCTACGACTATCTACCAAGTGTCAGGAAATGCAGCCACTCGATTGGCGCAAAGTCGTTCGTAAGGCTGGTTAACATACTCATCCCAAGGGCACATTGCAAGGTGGGGCGTATACTCAACTTTATTATTTACATTATTTACTTTAGCAGTAAACGTCAAGGAATGACAAGGGTGAGAATTCGCATATTCACCAAGTTGATATTGTTATGGGAAACAAAGCCTATTTTATTCAGCATTGTTTGTGTTTGGATAAACTTTCCATATTCCGAAGCCGTGGTAGCGTAGTGAGAGAGCGCTCGTATCAATTTCGTAAGTGAGAATTCAAACTAAAGCCCATACCATCGTATTTTATAGGCACTGGACCAAATTACGGACGGACACGCTCCCCGCGCTGTCCTGCTCGCTCACACGCCGAAGTACGGCTGGTTCGTCCGACACCGCGACACGGTATCTGGCGTGTGCACCACACTTTTTTAATGGTTTCTCTGTTATTTTAAGTAGATAACTAGTACTTTGTGTGTTTTATTTATTTCTTTAAATTTTATTATTGTAATTATTGTTGTGTGTATGTTTTTAGCAGCAAATAAATATCATTCTATTCTATTCCATTCCATTCTATTCTATTCTATTACTTTTAATTATTCCATTAACTTACTCTAAAAGTGCGAGACGTTCTGTGCCTGTGGAATATCTCAGGAATGTAGGTATATGTCAGGTCCACCCCAGGTAAGGGTCAAAACTATTTCAGACGGTGGGATTAAATTATTCATATCATAACCACAAATTAATGGGATCGCAAGGAATTTTGCGCAGGTATCGTTTAATTCTAATCCAAGAATGATACGAAGATTTTAACATTTCGTAAGTGTACGAAATATAAGAGAACTTATTCAACTAGACTTTCAGACTTCTATATTGGCATATACCTATGATGCTACAGTTTTTTTCCATGTGTTTATACAGTACGGTATTAGTTATTGCTTGATATGCGTAAGGCGGCTGGCAGTGATTGGATGCGGAGAATCGAAGATGGGGTTCAGAGACGTGCTTTGGAGGAGGCCTATGTCCAGCAGTGAACTATGCAGGCTGATGATTTTTTTTTACATGTTCGGACAAATTTACACGCGGCTGTTTGGTCCCAAACTAAGCCGAAGCTTGTAAATGGGCACTCAACATCTGATAAACATACCTAAATACTAGGTATAAATAAATTCTTAAATACATACAAACACAAAGAATCCGACAACCAACAGATATGCTCATCACACAAATTTAATGTTGATCCCGAGTGGGAATCGAACCCATGACCTCTGGCGCAGTAGGCAGGGTCACTACCAACTACGCCAACAGGACAGTCGAATGATGATGATGACTTACAACCATCTAAAAAGATAATTATATAATTATATAATTATTTACGGGTCTTACACACGAATAAGTTTCATACACGAATAAGAATAAGAACCTGGTCGAAACGTCGGGCAAGGTAAATAAAACTTATTCGTGTGTAAGACCCGTAAATAATTATATAATTATGAATACAAAGCGCGAAAGTCTAAAATGTACTATCTATAAAGATATTCAATATAGCTATTAACACATATCAATGTTCGCCTTAATATACCAATAAATACATATAACGCTATAGGTACAGCTGGACGTTTAGTCGACAGTACCTGAAAGTTTTACATACCTTTATAAGCAGGTACAGAAGCTTCTAGATGGGTAAGTTATTATGATATAACCTATTTTCCCAGGTAAGGTGACACTGAACGGAAGTCGACCTCTAAAAGGTTACCCTATAAATTATTCTCTGACCTTTTGTCCGTATAGAAATGTAATATAGGAAAATTATAAAGCTCTATTGTGGATATATTGTTGGGTGGACAAGCAAAGCCGATAAATAAACTATTTTTAGAAAAAGTTGTGAATTTTTTTTAATACAAAGTACAATGTGCTGGGGCGTCTTTGTTACCAAACGGGCCTGAGGGACAGTGAGCAGCATACAATACAATTATGATCGTACGCTTCTTCTGGTTTGTTTTGAACTTCATAAGAGCCGTGATAACCTACATAGTTGGTTGTGCTCTCCCTGACTTCGAAACCTGCATGCGTCGAAGATTTGTATTTATATTCTAAGGCGTATCTTGAAGTCCCCAAAAACGAAGGGCACCGTTGTCGGTGGTAAGGAGTATGGCGTTCCTGGCCCATAAGAAGATAAGACCATAAATTAAAAACACAGCAAACAGCATAAATGTGACTACTAACACAGATTTTTTTTTGGCAACAAACTCACACACAGAATAAGGAACGACTGTGTAACCAAGGCAGTAGGAATTTTAATAAAAATTTGGGGTACCGCGAATGTCCTCTACAAGTTGTGCTTGTGTGCATAGGTATGCAATATGTAAATTCATACGGATCCTCGACTATGTGGAATGTAAACCTCATATGTGCGGTTAAGCAGGCGACATAGGTACTGCAAACTATTATGCGGTGACGTAATACTGGCTAAGAGAACTGTACGAGTAGGTGCTTACTGTTCTCTTAGCCACTACACTACACGTGATTGTAAGTACGTACGGTAGCCGTATGACTACCATAAGGGTGATATTCGCTTGCAGTCTCTTGACTCTAAGTGACTTAAGTAAAAGCTGATTTCGACGAAATTCTTCATCGAACAAGCTATGGTTTGGTTACTCAGTAGTAGTATTACTAGTAGGTAACACGATACTTTAATGGTTTTATTAAGGTTATTAGATTAGATTACTAATTACAAAATGTATTGATAAATTACAATGTAGAAAATCAAATAATTTCAAACAATAATATGCAAGATTAAACAAACATATTGAACATGAAAATGGCAAAATACGTATTGTACTTATCAAAATATGAGGTCTAAATTAGGTCTATTTATTTCTGTAGTACCCGCTACAATACCAATCTGATTATAAAGACATTGCTCATTGCAAAATAAACTACATAATGTTATGTGTAGAGAAGAAACTTTTGTACGAAGAAGTATGTATTATTCATTTCGTAGACCCGCTACGGAGCGCTGGGAACAATGCTATGCGGCTACGAATCTACGGAAACAAGTACGTATATACCTAAATTTTTAGTCCTTGTTCTGTTTTGTTACGTTTGGTTTCTTTTTATGTTCAAACAATGTTTTTTCCACTGTTTAGTATAAATTTCTTTGAAGAGTTTCTACGTTAGCGTCGAGTTCCAGTATAATTTAAAAGCATTATTGCTATGACGACATTCTATCATTAAGGCATTAGACAAATGAATAATACCTTAGTGGTAGAATGTCGTCAAAGCATTAATGCCTTTACCTTTTTATGCTTTGACGTCATTCTACCACTAAGGCATTATGCTCTGACAACATTCTACCACTGAGGCATTATGCTTTGACGACATTCTAACAGTAAGGCATTATACTTTGACAACATTCTAGTTCTAAGCCTTTCTACTATTAATTATCTTACATTTGTGGTATCTCGATCATAGGAAATTTCGACATAGGCCAATTAATGTTACGCAGTTTTGTTTAAGGTCGCCTAAGGTCGTAAGTAGCCACTACTTACTATAAACATATATTCTGCAATTATTATAATTAAATAAAAACCAAGTTAGTTATTAGAGATGCTTGTTAAATTAACTAGATAGAATTTTGATATGAAATTCGTTAGTATGGACAAGTGTTGTTTTTGTGAAACATAAATAGGTACTTCAATTTCCAATCTAAAATAAAGCTCTACAAAAGACAAAGGTCACCACGATAGAAAAGAAACGAATTGCCATAAAATAAACCTCTTTCCTCTACAAAAGGCAATTAAAATGCAATCAAATGCCGCAACAACAATTTCTTTCTGGAAACCCTTCCTGGGACACTACAATAAAGCAATTTCGTGACATTTCGTGTATACTGGAACAGGACGAGATCGGCGTTCTGTTGCAATTGGTAATTCCCACGTGTTACGTACCTACTACACTTGATTGAAGACCGAAACAATCGGTACCATTACTCAGTTTCGACATTTTTCAGTTCGAGCATGGTCGTTGGACATTATTACAATCCAAAAAATGTACTATGTTACTATTTTATCACTACTATGTTATCTTCATAAGATCACAAAATGTTAAAAAAATAGAATAAAACGTACTTAACACACATTTCAATTCAACAAATACCTTATGACTACAAACCGTATATGGGTACCTATATTTCGACACCTGCACTAAATAACGTTGTATAAATGTTTAATAAGTAGGTACGGTACATGCTCGTAGTACATAAGGTTTAATCGGTTTTAATGAAATACTGGTTTCCGATAGGAATCAGATACTAAATTAGTGTCACTGGTACCATTGATGGTACTAACGATACAAAGTTGTCTCACTTGTACCATCAATGGTACTGGTCAAATGGTACTACTGACACAACGGGGATAAACTGGGATGGGTGTAGGTTTTGAAGAAAACGATTAAAATGTATTTAAATGCCGCAAAAGCAAATTTCTTCCATAACAATTTACTTCCCGCAATCCAGACACAATAAACCAATTCGTGTATTACAGCGTTGGGGATTCCGCTATGATTTAGGAATGCTTAAGTGCAGTTTGCGAATTGTGTTGTAGTGTGGAGAGGATTAACATATTTGTGTGTTATGGCAGTTTCGACGTCGCTTGTATTGAATTCTGCAGTGAATTTTGAATGTATAATTCCTCCTAATGCATTGTCAATTTACTGGGACTTAACTCAAAACTGAATACCGACGTGTATGAGAGGTGATGGATGTGTTTTCATTTGTTTTATTAGGTACGTGTGTGTTTCGTAGTGACTCATGTATCCGTATCCCCTGGGCCGATCATCAGCCTGGATTCCCATTGATCCCCAAGGGAAATAATATACGGCAAGCTCGTAGCTGTCGGCCGTGCAAAAGCGCCATTTCCTGGCCCCTGATTGCGACTGGCAGTCTCATAATCGCATTAAAAACTACGTAGATGAGAACTGTCCTGGAAGTCCATGCGATTATTTTTTTTAACATGTATGCGTCAGGATAATACGTTTTATTAGACACTAGCTGACCCATGCCTACTTCGTTGGGCGGTTAATATATAGCCTATGACACTAACAAATAACGTGGCTTTCTATTGGTAAAAGAATGTTCAAAATCGGTTTAGCAGATCCATATATTGCCCGCTACAACCTCACAAACTTCACTTCTTTATATATTAGTATAGATATAGAATAACTATGATTAATTTACATATTATGAGAGAAATTCTATTCTATTTACCTAAATAAATCTGCAAATAAGTAGGTATACATACAGTGTTTTAAAACAAAACAATTAGAAAAATTAGAAATGCGCCAAATAAAAAAAACAACCATTCAAAAAGCTTTCGCTGATAAGGGTAGACAGAATCAAAAACTTTTCGGTAAAACCTGCGTTTACTTACTTATTACGTGTTCACAGCGCGATAGTCTAATTAAACCGTTTTTACAAAGTAGGTATCATTCATTCAGTTCTCGTTCCGATCTCTAAGTTGTGTAAATAATAGAGGTGTTACCGGCAACGGAGACACTATTGTACCCCATAGGGGATTAGCACAGAAATCTCATTAGCTCCGTCCGGACTAAGACTCTATTTCGTACACCTAATTCAATGCCTGTACTTGTTCTCACGTTCAAAATATAACATACATCAAATTGGAATTATTTTGCTACGCGTCGGTGCTACGGCTACGGCGTAGCACTCGTAGCCCGTAGCAAAGTAATTAACCGTAGTCCTAAAGGGTCTTCCATAAACCTCTGGGCTACAGGTTTTTTAGGAATCGTCCAAACGACGGCTCTTATAGCGAAGCTTTTTGTCCGTCCCCCTGAAACTGTGAACATACAATACATGTAAAATTGCTCGACTCGAATTGGCTCGTTTTTTGCTAAATATAGGTACTTATATGCAAAGACTATTGTCTAATATTGAAAAGTTTTAGAATTTATTACAGCATGTATAACAATTTATTAACAATAGTTTAAAAACTGTCTGATTAAAAAATGTATATTCAAACATATAAATATGGTCGGTATATATACGGTCTGTATAATTTTATATATATTTTATATTATTTAAGCCGAATTCACAATGGTACGTTTACCCTTGTATTTCTGTAGTATTTCAACTGTTTTGTTGTACCAAATAAAATTTAATTCAGTCCAGTAAAGTTCATTACCATTTAATTTTAGGGTTCCCCCGTAAAGTGCTGAAAGGTCATTGACATTTTGGAGAACACAGAAAGGTCATTTACGCAGTTTGTGAGTTTTCATCGCTTGTTTTAACATAATTAGGTTAAGGAAGAAAATAATAATTAGTTATTGTCCATAATTGGATGCAGGATAGAAGTATATATACCCTTAAAGTTGCCTTCTCCACTAAAATAATCAAAACAAAACAACAGCCTATTGATAGTCCCTACTGTTGGGCTCAGGCCTACCAGGGCGTGAGGTCAATTATAGTCCACCACGCTAGCTCGGATGCGGCTTGGTGATCTTCACATGCGCTAACAAATATCTTCATCGGCGTATGCAGATTTCCTCACGATGTTTTCCGGCACATTTACTAAAATAATACACGTGTACAAATAAATAGACCAGCAGCGGCTTCGAGAGGTCAATGAGTACAAATGTGATTGTCAATGTACACATCTAATTCAATAAAACAATTCGAACAACTTTCGTTTTACGAAATTTTCAAGTTAAAATTAATAACTTTACATCTTTCATACTTGTTTTAGAAGTTAATATTTTTTTATTTTAACTTCTTTTTATTTTAACTGGTCCCTCATGGCACAAAGGAATATAATAACTACGTCTCTGGTATTGAAACTCCCTAATAAGTTAGGCCAGCTCAAGGTCAAAGTGTATCCAGTGACGTGCCGTCGACTGTACATTCTGTAACATGAAAAGTTCTTGAGTTTTGTAAGAAGACCTATCTCCGGACTACTGAACCAATTATAGAAAACATTGGTTGTAAAGTGTTTTTTGACGAGAAAATACTATGTTCCATCGGGAAATCCGACTAAAAGTGGACAAAGTTCTTAGCAACCATTCCCAGGTGTATTACCAAAAAAAATTTTAGGTCGTATACTTTTGACAGATCCATTAAAAGAAAATATTACATTAACCTGTCAGTTATTTTATTCAGTTCTCCGAGCGCCAAACCAGCTTTATCCGGGATTTGAGCCGGATTTTCAGCCTCGATACCCGAATTTTTTTTACGCCATGTGAATTCTTTCCATTCACTGCTCACGGACGTTTTTGTTCAAGATAAGGGAATGATAGATTTTTACATTGAAGGGTAATTTATATGGTGTAAAATGTAATCTGAGGGAATTTCTGATCAGTCAATCCTAACATTTGGTTACAAAAATAAATTTTAAAATTTGCAGAACCCTAACCCTTCGTGTGTCTGTTACAAATTTTAATACTAAGATCTCTATGTTTCATAATACACAATAAATTAAATAAATTATGAATTACACAGATATACCTATACAGTTAAGAGTAAATACTTACATTATAAAAAACGTGTCAAAATTCCTATCCGTCATAAAAATTCGTTACTGAAAATAAGAAAAAAGTTTTTAAATAACACGGAATTATTACAAAAAATCCGAAACCGACTTTGTAAAAAATATTTCATAAACACTTGACTTATTCGCATAATATAATGTTTCACCCGACCTAGGTGAAACATTTTTTTCAATTTAAAATACGACCAATCTGGATTTAAAAATGTTTATAAATGACGGAGTTCTGAGGTACCTCACAAACTTAACAACAAAAATAGTACCGAATTGAGAACCTCCTCCTTTCTTTTAAAGCCGTATGAAAAACGTCCACAACAATTTACTAGATAGTTGACGGGGCAAAGAAGTAAGGACTAGCGGACTGTTTCTCAAATTGCCGGCAATGAAACACCCATTATGAAAGGCTTTACTTTATTCCCGCGACAAGGAAGCATCGCCTTGAAATAATTTGCCTTGCACCTTGACCTACTTTCCTTGGTTTGTATAAAAGAATTATTTAGATTATACCTACTTTGGCTGTTTGCTTCCAGTGGAGTTACTCTGTAAGTACAAAGTTATTTGTGTTGGCTTGGTTAAGAATAACAACGTTTAAGAGGTAAACTTGGGTTGGTTGCTTTGAAAAAATTTCTCTTCTCGTGAGTATTTAGAATATTGATCGACAGTTGAAGAACAGTGAGTGCTTCTGACTAAGTTCTGACATTAAAAACTTAATAATTCTGTTTAGCCGTGATAGCACACGTTACGTCTCACATTCAGGAGCTCGTGAGTTTTAACCTTGGCTCGTACGGTGGACTGCACGTCAATGGAAACAAAACTAGTATAAACTGGTCTCGCATAGTATGGAAACTCTCTAATATGCTAGGCCAGCTAAAAGTCAAAGAATTTCCGACTGACGTGCGGTCGACTGTACCAATGAGATTTTTAATAACCGCAGGCTTTTCGTTGAACGAAAACATCATGCGGAAACCTGTATATGCCAAAGAAATAAAGTTTCTACGTTTGTGAAGTCCACGGAAAAAACGGATTGTGGCACCGCTGGTGGACAGAGAGTTGGCACAACAGATCCTGTATATCCAGGTATTCCTGGCTCCCTAAGAAGATAGGATAACAATTCTGTAAGGCGACAGACCGTAATACGAAAGCACTTAATATGGATCATTTTGTCGTTTTCGTATCAAACATGTCATGTTATATCTTTCTGAGCGAAGAAACTAACCGCCCAACTTAGTTGAGGGTGGATTTCAGTTTAAACACCTTTATTACTAAGTTGCAGCGGTGCAACACGTGCCGTCGAACTAACTGTAGATTAGCCACAAACCACCGTTCGGTTTATATTGCAATTTGGGTCTGTTGGTGTCGGAGCGGCAGAGTAAACTACTTAATGGCTTGGATCAACTGTATTTGGAGATATTTTGAAGATACTGCGGTTTAGAGATACTCCAGCTGCATTTGGCCGACAGTATTTAGCTGAAATCACTGTTTACTGTATTTTTATACATCTTCCATTTGGTTTTATTAGTTTAGATACCGTAAAGTTGCTAATCTCAACAGATCTGCAAGAAATTTTGTGAGAGGCCTTTCAAGAGGAGCGTAAAATGAGTCCTACAGGGATGTGCCTCAGTAGATCTTATCTTATCTTCTGAGGGGCCAGGAATACCTGGCGACACTTCGACCCTATGGGATCTGATGTGCCAAACCCCTGTCCGCCAAACGGTGCCCCAATCTGTTTTTTGGTGGACTTCGCATACGCCTTAGAATAGTAAATACCAGTCTTTGGCGTATGCAGGTTTCCTCACGATGTTTTCCTTCACCGAAAAACCTGTGGTATTTTAATAAACCGTACTTAAGTTTCAGAAAACTCACTGGTTCTTGCAGGTATATCTAAGTAAGACGGCGACCAATGATGAGACGAGCCGTCAGCCCTATTTATTTTTCATATTATTAACATTTTCTCCTATTGTTATGAAAGCTTGCTGGATGACTGTGCTGGCTCCAGCCGAAAGTACTTATGAGAGGGCAGCAAATAAAGGATTGAGATTTGCTGCTCTATCAGAAGGGTCCAACTTATATCTGTGGAGCAAATACTTATGACGTAAGGGTTATTCAATATCGGCGAATCAAGTTAATGCAAAGCACGTATTTGCAATAAAATTAACTCGGTATATTTGTCAAGGGAAAGGGCCTCTGCAAACATGCCGGCCGTACTTTGGAGGAAATTATTTATAGAACGAAATTAAGGGTGCTTAGGTTATTTATGTAGGGGTAAACTCAAAAGTAATAATATGTTTCTATCCACAACGCCGGATATTTGAAATGTTTTTATTGTTTACTGAGGACCAAAAACTGCGTCCTTATATAAAATAGCTATTTCCAACTCATCTCACATATCAACTTTTTTTTTCAATTCAACTACTTTTATTTTTTATTTTATTTTATGGAAATGCAGATATTATGAAACTTTATACGCATACCTACAAGTAAGAGTCGAAATTGATGAGCTGTAATACATTACGAGTACTTGTCAAAAATAGTGTTGTCTATACGGATATCCGATTCTGATCTATAACGTAATATTTAATGAGTTTGGACAAATTCACACGCGACTGTCTAGTCCCAAATTAAGCCAAAGCTTGTGGGTGGAAACTCAACAACTGATAAACTAGGTACCTACATATAATTATTATAAACTTTTTAAATAGGTACTTATAAACTTAAATATTATACAAACACCCAGAATCCGAAAACCAACAGATATTGCTAGTCACACAAATGTTGGTCCCGTGTGGGAATCGAATCCATGGCCTCTATCAAACCACAAGTCGCTGGGTTTAGAAACTGGAAAAGCATTGACGTAAGCTACCAAAACGGTGCTTTTTATATATACTTAGTTATATAGATATCTCTGAATTCAGATATTCAACCAAACAAATTAAACCCATCCAAATACGACAGTCATAAAATAAGCATTAATATCAACCGCGAAAGTAATATTATATCGCCATTAATTAAGTATGTCTGTGGCAAATGTTATCTCCCGCAAATGGACCAGGAAACAGCGCTGGGGAAATTGGGCAAAATTGAGCAAATATTTTGACGTTGCCGGTAAGACGCCCATTAATCAACCTACACTCAGTTATTATTGCGTCCCGGCCGGTGTTTACTTTGCCGCATATTTATTTTATTAATTTTGCCCGTTTCTTAAATTCCGACATATTTCTAGTAATTTGTTTAAAAATAAATTGTTTATTGGTTTGTACAACTTCTCAAAACCCCCAAGGAGAATTCAACTATAAACATTTTCTTTTACAGTTGAATTCTTGTTAATGTTTGAAATATCTCTTGAGATAAAAATCTAGTAAAAGATGCGGGTAACGGTCTTATAGGCAGGTACCTACTTACCTCGTAATAAATGAAATGGAAGTTTCGCTGTCGATATATCAATGGTATTTATGCAGTACAACTAATAGAAATCAAGGGATGAAACATCAACCACGACTCGGTTTTCAGAATTGTTTTCAAAATTGGTTATTTTATTACCACAGGAAACTAAAAGCAATTTCCGACACCGCAACGGTAAACCAACAATGTATTTTTACTGTCCTCGTATTTGTTAGCTTAAATGTTAACCTTTCACAGCGTACTTTTACGATTTCCTTTACAAAAATCGTCTTTGTTCTGACTTTCAAAGCCCACGATTTTCCGAAGCCCCCAGGGACTGTGGAGTAGATAATCGTTATTGGTTAAGTTTCGATTCGATCGAGTAATTTCTTCAGAAGTTCGACAAGACAGAGCGGGTTCTATGTCCACTTTCTGCCCGTAATTGATAGCTCAACAATTAAATTACGACTACGATTTCGTACGATAATCGAAGGACAGTTTCTACCTTTTGTATTTTACATCAACATCAACAGCCTTAACATGTCCCCACTGCTGGGGCTCAGGCCTACCCTCTTAACGAGGGCGTTCGGGCTATAGTCCACCACGCTAGCCCAGTGCTAGGACTTCACATGCGCCTAAGAATTTCTTCTTCGGCGTATGCAGGTTTCCTCACGATGTTTTCCTTCGCCGTTTGAGAGCAGCCAGTACAATGTACTTAAGTTTCGAGAAAAAACTCATTGGTACATGGCCCAGCCGGGGATCGAACTCCGGACCTTTCGATATGATAGGCCGCGTCTTATCCCCGACGCCACTGACGCTCTACCTTTTGTACTTAATTTTAACTAAATAGGTTTAAATATAATAATAGGGTAGACGAGTTCTCGAGTGGAGACCACGACATGACAAGCGTAGTGTGGGACGCCCCCGTCTAGATGGACGAGCGGCGTGAGGCGGCTGGCAGTGACTGGATGCGGAGAACCGAGGATCGGGTTCAGTGGCGCGCCTTGGGGGAGGCCTATGTCCAGCAGTGGACTAGTATCAAGCTGATGATGATAAAATTAGGCGCTAGGTTAAGAATAGATGTACTCGTATATTAAATTTTTAAAACCACTTACATTTTTAAAAATGTTGTATGATACTTATGTTCTCTGCATTTGTTGTTAGTGTCTTGATCTGGTAAATACATAATATATTATAATTATACCCTCGTAATCCTCATTTGCCATAACAACAAGTCACTTTATAAGCATAGAATCTAACCACACATCGTAATATACATAAGATAGGCTGCTTCAGAAATGTTACATTACATATCAAATGTTAGTTAAGTACATTGTAAGCCTATATTTACGGGGAAAATGAAAATCCATTCATATTTTATTACCAGAGAACACGTGTTTGAGTATGTTAGAAAGGAAGTAAACTAGGAGGAATTTCATTTCCCGATAGGCATGCATATTTAAAAAGTGTAATAAAAAAGATAGGATGTATGTACTTAGGTAGATAGGATGTTTGAATGTTTGTTATTCAATGACGCATGTAGTGTCGTACCCACAGAACACGGAAAAAGCTCGCTACGCTCCCGGCGGACATACTATTCTTACTTATTAACTCTTATTACAATTAAAGCAGTATTAATATTAGCCATTAAACGAACGTCCCGACTTGGAATGCACATCACATCTCGTCCATTGTTCCTTCGAAAGGACGACGAAACGAACGCGCCATTCCGAGATTGTTTGAAGTCTGTGAGGAGGCTAGGCCCTTTGTTTATGCGAAGGCTTGTCTAATTACCGTTATAAAGGTGACTTCAGCTCAGCGTTGTATATTCCGTTAAAAATGAAATGGCACAAAAATAGAAACGCTGCTTGCATCTCGGAAACAACATAATTATGTTTACCTGTGTACTTAACAACGAAAAGACAAGCACCAATCACTTTGTATTTCAATCCGGAAAACCATCTACAGTTTCAAAGTACATATTTACCTATCAATAACTTAAATAAAAAACTTTATTATGAAATTTACTTGTTCTCTTTTTATTAAATTTTGATAAGCAGCAACCCTGAGTTGTCAATGCTTGTCTGTCAGACGTGGGTGCGGGGGGGACGCGGTGGAGGGCGGGCGGCGACACGTGACATGCCAGATGGCATGACGGCGAATAGGGTTGAAACAATGTACTTTGATAATCGTAAGAAAAAATTGGGTTAGATTTGAAAACGGAGTAACAAATGAGTATTGAACAATTTTTAGGGGTCTTAGCACTCAACATTTTTTGCACTGTTTAACTTTTGCATGTGATTAAATGTACAGCCTGTATTATTTTGTTTCAAAGACGCAAATGCGTTAGTTTTCGCATGCGAATTTTGTGTTGAAACAACCTCCCTATTTCGTCGAGGCTTTTCATGAATTTTTAAGACATTCATTTGTTTAAAACGTATAAAATTAAAAATAATAAGTACTTTCCATCCCGTTTTCCTTGAGGAACGTAAATCATAATTGATCTCATATTTTCCCGTTCACATATTTTTTGGAGGAAGTAACCACGGTACAAAGGAAGTGATTCACTGAATTCACAAAGAGGGTTAATAAATAATTAAAATCAGAACAACATCGCCGGTGTTGCCACAATTATTTTTGTTTACACCGGTTTCAATGTCAGACCGCGAAATAATTGGAATTTCGTGAAACCCAATCCGAGTCCCGTTCAGTTTAATATCGTTGGGGCTTCGGAGAAAGGAATAAATTTTAATATTTTATGTATCATAATGATTTTCCACTCGCTGAGAATTTATAGCCTTGAAATTGTTATTAATGTCGTGTTAATGAGATTCTTTTCTTCTTTCATTCATTAGTTTCGCTTTCTTTGTCGTCTGTGGACCTTTACAAAGCGGAATCCTTTCATCTAAGTAAATAGTAATTATAATTCAAAATGTCTGTTCGTCCGTCTGTAGGTTAGTAAAAGCCAGTAAGCAGAATATGACAACAGTCTGCTTTACTAAAGCGTATCCCAGACACACGCGGCCTGCGGTGGCGGCCTACCGCAGGCCGCAGCTTCAATATGCAAACGCAGGCCGCTGGCTGTCTGAAGTCTCACATACATTGCATATGGAATACAACAGGCCGCCACCGCCACCGGAGGTCTAATGTTGCCATCATCGAACATTCGAACTAAGTATTATTAAAATTGACATGTCAATGTTTTATCAATAGTACCTACCTACCTACATTTTTACATTTGTACGTTATTTTGACACCCATTATGCATTTTGACATTATTACGTTCTGTACCCGCTACGCTCATTTCTTTTATCTGCCCCAAAAGACAGCAGTGTCTTCACCCACATTACTTTTGTTACACAAATTACAGTCGGTTGGAGCCCAGAGAACATTGGCTACACTCCACATGGTGGCATTTTTATTAGTTCCCTGCGTGCAGTACAACCGCCGGGTTTCAGATTCGGTGGCTATTTGAATTCAGTGGGCGAGCGTGCATTGCCGTGTAATATAAAGTATTTTATACGGGTCCCTGCATTTTACGATAATATCTCCTCCCTTTTTACTGAATTGTTTGGATGATTTAAATAACAGTCTTTTCAGGAATAAAAACCTTGTTAAATCATAAACAATGTTTATTACATCGTTTATGATTTAACAATTTCATCGTAAGATCTAGTTGAAGAATACATTAATAGACGCTGTTCCTTTTTTTTTATTTGAAGCAGTTAAATGGTCTCAACAATTGTATTGTATAATTGGCCGAGCGAGCGAAGAGTCTCAGTTTCGAGATTGGCCAAAAATGCTCTTGTCCGTCTGTCAGTCTTTCTGTCTTTCAGTCTGTCTGTAATTCTCTATAGGTCGCATTTTTCAACCGATTTTGACGAAAATTTGGCATGGGTATAAATTAATCAAGCCGACAAAATGAGTAGAATAAAATTTTGAAAAACATTTTTTTTAGAGTACGTATCATACTCGCAAAGTGGGAGTGAACTTTTTTTTTCTTGTGAATCCCATAGTGTGGGGTATCGTTGGATAGGTCTTTCAAAAATATTGCGGGTGTGTGAAAACTATTTTTCGATTTAGGGATCTGTTGGCGAAATATTAAGCTTTAAAGCGGTAATTTTTGTTAGACTCACGTGTGTGTGTCCCCCCCCCCCCCCCTGCCAGCTAAACGGTTGCTTCTGGATATGTGAAAAAATTCATGGCAGTAGCTTATATAACGTAGTTAAAAGGAAAACTATGACAGCTAAGTAGGTTCTAATAGTTTTTGAGTAATAGTCGATCAACTTATGAAAGTCGAAAAAAATTATTATGTTCATAGAACTGCATACGTAAAATGGGAATGATTTTTTTCCGCGTGAATTCCATGGTGTGGGGTATCATTGGATAGGTCTTTCAAAAATATTACGGGTGTGTAGAAAACATTTTTCGATTCAGGGTTCCGTTTGCGAAATATTAAGCTTTAAAGTGCTAATTTTGTCATTATAGTACCTACATCTGTTCGTTTCTTTTAAGTTTTATAAGGGCTGGCGAGGTCTACTGTTCTCACGGAACTACTAGTTAGGTAGGTACATAATATTAATATTTGAAATATAAATAATATAGGAAAAGTAGTAAGTACATGTAGGTACTTAGGTACCACGGTAAAACTAAATGCGTATTAATGTACGTATGCTTCAACTAGATATTTTATCTATACCTACTACGATGAAATTAAGTAGATACCTATCTGAAATGTTTTTGATACAATTTGAGACAGTGTTGTTGAAATGAATTAATTTTGTGTCTGTTATTTTTTTATTTGTTTTAGTCCAAAAACAAAAACCGACACCAGTGTCAAGAGACACGTGCAAAAAAGTGTCGGTGTATGTTTTGTTCCTAGTAGTGCCGGATGGGTCTAGCGATGAGACCCGATGAAGAACCCCAGACCTTTATAAAGTAAACATTATTATCTACATGGATAAAAGATTTCGCATTCTTTCCCGTAACCGAAACCGAGTTAGACGAGAAAACTTTCTTTCACACAATGTATTGAAACGCATGAAAAGGAAAACATTTTGTAAATTTATCGTCAAAATTTCCTCGCATGTTCACGGCAAAGGCAATGTTAATGTTGCCTCAATCATAAAACAAAGTAAACAACAGGTAATGGTTTTCGAGCTTCGTATTAAACAACTTTTCTAAACAGTGTAAACAGAACTTTAGCACGCAGTTAAAAACCCTACTTACAAAGTTAATTTACTGCTTAAAAAACTTTAAACGGGTGTAAGAAACTCATTCGAAACAACTCGTAGACGAAGTTTAAATCATAAAACAAAAATAGGGCAAAATTACTGTAAATTTGGATGAATTTGGAAATTGGGTAGAAATTTGATATAAGTAGGTAAGTTATTAATTAACAGTGAAGACAAAGGGAAGTTAGCAGTCACTTGTTAGGACCTGTCGTCCTGTCGGAAGGGCCTTAAGTTTTGTTAATTTCTTTTGTAAGTACCCTTCTTTATTATTTAAAGGGCTATGCTTTAGATAAATTAAGAACAATTTGATTAGGCGCGACTTTGGGGGCAAAAACGTGTCAGAACTTATATAGTAAGTACCTAAATCATCCAATAACGGAGAGTGATTGCTGCAGTCAGAACACAATGTATATTAAATCGTAGTAAAAAAACCTTAAAAACGTAACCCACCCTTTTTGGGTTAGGTGTTAAACAGGATAGGTAATTTCGTCAACGTTTAAATCAAAACAATACTAGGTAGTAGGTATAATGGAGATTAATATAACAAAGACGCGGTTGTATTCCTTTGTTCCTTACTTATCTACGTCGTGAAAATGGGGAGTATTTTCGACAGAGATTTGCTGTTAGCTTTAAGATTTATGTTCGAGACACCTGGGGATCAAAATCATCTGTCAATCTCACTATAAAGATAAAGCTAAGGCCCAATACATGCATACTCGATACAATCAGTACATCAGACGGTTCACAGATGGACACAAAAAGAGCACTCGCGTCCCGCGAAAAAATCCAAGGAATATGCACTTTGAATTAGACTTTGATTAGTCTATTAATCTGGCGTTATTTTAAACATTTTTATCGATTAATAATTTAATGAATTAAATTTCATCGCAATTGCATTCTAATTTTATTTTAATAGTTATTTAAAAGCAAAGGCAAATTCCCGTTCTTAAGGGGGCGATGAACGCGAAATATTAATGAGGCCGGGCCCGCCTACGCCCGCCCGCGCCTTTCGCAGGCAGCTTATTAAATGTGCCACGCTTTCAGAACGATAGTTTATATTAATTTCCTGGAAGAGAAAATTGAGTTTTCTCGCAATAAGAATGGAATATTAAAACTATTGAAGTCGAGCATCAATTTTAGAAATAATGAGCTAAAACATTGATGGCGGCAATATTCACCCAAGAGCGCTCCATGCGGCCGAAAATCGAATTGTCAATTCAAATTTTACATTGAAATACAAAAGTGAAGTTAGCGCAAGAATGTCACACTAGTCAATTCTCAAAATAAATATAAATCTTAAGGGCTTCTTTCACCACTTCCTGATATTGTTACAGATAGTAATCTTAGTGATAAACTAATCGATCAGATAAATCTGTGTGATAGACTATATAAAATATACAAGATAGAGGCAATCAGATACCTGTGAAACCAAAAAAACAGGCTATCTGTCAGATAACCTGCCGATAGGGTATCTGGGACTTTATCAGCAAGCGGTGTAAGAGGCCCTAAATGTTGTCATAGTTAGGAATCATGTTGTTTATTTATTCATTTGTTTAAATCGCAAAAACAAGCTGTCATAAAACTTGGAAATAAAGTAACGGAGCCGATGGATGCGTTGCTCTAAGCAAGTGGTTAACTCGTGGTTGGAACTTAGTCGTGCGGTTGCCAGTATATGGGTTGGAACATGGTTGGAACCATCTCCAAATGAATAGCATTTAAGTACTTAAAACTTTGACAATTCAAAAACCTTTCGGTCGCGTACGTAATGAACAAGTTTCAAACTGTTATTGTTATTATGTATGTATGTATTTATGTATATATTATAGTGTATAGAGTTTTTAAAATACATAATTATATATATATTTTATCTAGCTGCACAACCTACCTTTCTCTTCTTTAATATCCTGTAACCAAAGGTTGTCTGGAAGAAATCGCTTTTAGCGATAAGACCGCCTGGATGTACCTTCTTAGTCTACTGTATTATTTTGTTCTGTTTTTTGTTATTATGTGCAATAAAGAGTATTGAATTGAATTGAAGTTTCAAACTGGTTGCGGCAGAAGAATATTTATTTATTTATGAAATTTTATTTATAACGTTCGAACCACAGAAATAACCATGTGCTTCGATCGTAGCTATTTTAAACAAGTTTAATATAAATGAAGCGTAGAGCGTCAGTGGCGTAGAGCGGATAAGACGCGGCCTATCATATCAAAATGCCCGAAGTTCGATCCCCGGCTGGACCATGTACCAATGGGTTTTTTCTCAAAACTTAAGTACATTTACTGACTGCTCTCAAACGGTGAAGGAAAACATCGTGGGCGCATGTGAAGTCCACCACCGCACTGGGTTAGCGTGGTAGACTATAGCCCGAACGCCTTCGTTGAGAGGGTAGGCCTGAGCCCCAGCATTGGGGACATGTTTATAGGCCGTTGATGATGATGATAATGAAATATCTTTACCCTAAAAAATCTGGAACACAACACGAATCCATGTTAAATTTTCACTGCATATCCCTCAGAGTGTTAAAACACCCGATCGGGTTTTATTAATATTGTCTGCAGAATGTGACGCGACCCGTTTGGGTGTCGTCGCTGTAGGCTATTATCACGTATATATATGTATAGGTATGAGAAATCATCGAGAGATCGAGAGATTTTCGAGAAATCATCTCGAAAATCAAAAAATGACGTCCACATTCTGCGGAGTTTTCTAATTTTGACAGCCACATTCTAAACGATATTGGATGTTGGCAGTTCGTATAAAATGCGTATAAAATGAAGCAGATTTTTAAGCCTTAAACAATGGAGGGAATTTAACGAAGTGAAGTGTAGGAGGAGCCTACTTGCCTTCTATTTTGAAAACAAGGCTTTATCTTCACGAAGTACTACTAAATCTATTTTTTCTTGTAGAGCTACCTTCAATTCAACGTTTGTTGCGGACAAAATATTTGTCTAAGTCAGGTAATCAGATACAGAAAGACTTGGTAAAGCTCTGAACCGTCTATATTCACCTTTACCTAACAATAGGTAATGTTACCTAAATCAATTAGGTATCACTTATTCTTTGTAATAATAATGGTTAATGTATTATTGATTGATTGGCAGACGTGTCATTGTCACATATTTTCCATTTACATTATAAGTATTTATAAAATTTAAGTGTCCCTCCCTCAAGTAAGACAAAGACACCTAGAAAAAAAAATGCTAACCTTCTATAAGAATTACTATCTGGTATTGAATAGAAATAATATAGAAGCTAACCTAAGGAAAATACTTTGTAAAATGTCTAATAGAAAAATGTAATAAGTGTTTTATAAGAATACGAAAAGGGACGTTTACGTACAAAGAGCTAAAAAAATATAGGAGGCTGGAAGTTATTTTGCACAAACACCGACTATTTCCCTAATCTGTTATGAGGAGGAACTTATCACTCTGTCACAGTCACCCCCGACCGCACGAATATGACACCGTAAGTAGATGACGTCATAGAGCAGTCAAATAGTGTAGGTACCAAACAGTGTTTTTTATTTTGTCCGAATATCGAAGGCATTTTAATTAGGTACATATCTAGATTGTTTTAAATAATGTTCTTCTAATAAAATTAAATATTTAACTACAATACACATGCATATTCACTCTATGTCCTTGACGGATCTCTTTTTATTCAGTCCAGCCATGATACAGTATCTTTTCGTTGCGTATTCGGTCGGCAGTTGAGCACAACATAAATAAAACTATTATTTGAAAACTATTAGCTGATTTTATTATTTTAACAAAAGATAGTACGTTTGGTGTATTGCCTCTATGGCGGTTGACACGAAAAGATGAATGGAAACGACCGGACGTCCCTACAGACACAGATAAAAAATCACATTTCAATGTTCGATCGGTCGGTACATCGGCCAAGGAAGCGCCGCACAGCTTACGTAGAGATCGCATTCTAGCATTCATCTTACTTTCTGTCGTCTTCTGACAAAACCAAGCTTATTATAAAGTAATAAAATGATTTTAATACGTGCTGTGGCAAGTAGACAAGGGCAAAACAATTCACAAATACTTTTTAAAATGAAACAAAATACATAACATTCAGACCGGAAACAAGTTGTACAAATTGTACTAAGTTGTCTGTCCCCACAGCAAATCGAACCCACGATCGAAACCGAAATTCGGCCTCAGGTAAAAATTGGCGAAAACGCTAAACAAAACTTTCGTAGGACTCTACAGTCAACCGTAAAATCCGTGGTCCCGTATACGAGACTAAATGAGGACAAAGGTTGTTGCGGCTGTAAGCGTGAATAAGAAATTGGATATTTTACTGCTACTAAATGTCACGTGAGAAGATTGTTTCAAGCTTAGCTGTACCTTTATTTTAGGCAAAGGTTCATTTATCTATACATCCTTATTATATGTATATATTTGCAAATAAAATATAAATAAATTTGTAAATAAAAATCATTTAATCTTTAAAAAAAACATGGCCGAACAAGGAAAGATTAGACTAGGCTGTATGAATTTCGATACCTTTGCATGTCCCTTCAATGTAAAACTTTTCTCTTCGTTGTGGGAAAATAATGTTTTTATTTAATAATTTTTTTCACGGTAAAAATAGGTTCGGAAATATACCACTTACCACCAGGGGTACCTATATTTTATACCGGCCTATAAGTTATCATGTATTTCAGGAAGAAGAAACAAAAAGTTTGTATAATGTTGCGAAACGATCGAGCGTGTTTCCTGCGGTTTCCTTCGGGAAATACTACACCAATACTCACACAAATCACGGAGTGAGAGTTTTCACGCGCCATTACCTGCAACAAACAAAAACACATCGTTACGTTTCCTCGCTTCCTATTTCCTTACAATACCTATAGGTATCTAAAAACCATACACGGTAAAATGTTTCCAATAATAATGTTTGGTGACGACGTAGCTGCGTATTACGAAAATTAATTCCTCAATCGCAATTAGCCTTTTACAACATGTCTTTATTCGCAACTGCTTGCGGAATAGAAAAAAAAACTCTTTCGCAACTGGTTTGTTAGGGTTACTCAGGTTTAAGTACTACTAGCGTCAATGTGTCAGATTTACACAATTTTTCCTATTTATGACAATACTATATTGTATTCACCGCGGCTTTACCACGGAAGACAAATTAGCTAAGTCAAATCCAAAATAAAAGTTTACCTTCTGTTTTCTTCGTTTTTATACTAAGTACCACAAACTGTTAAAAGAAAATAATTATTAGAGATAACAAATACTATTAAAATAAATTGAATAGAAGGACCAATAATACTTAGAATGATTTTATTTATTTTTGTTTTAAGCAAGTAAAGTTTTTATCAAATTCATTAAATACTAGCTGTTGTCTGAGGCGTCGCCCGCGTTGAATAAGTTTCACCATAAAAAACCTATCACAAATAATAATAATAATCCAAAAGGTTCTCGGATTTTGGAAATCAGAAGCATATAAATCTTTAAAACAAATGTAATTATAAAGTCTCTCAAATACAATTATTTTAACACAAAATAAAAATAAAACCTATATATTATCAGCAAAATTGCTGCCAGTGCCTTGTATGTATTCCATTAATGAAACCTCTCGCACGAAGCGCGTATTAGCGTTAATTAAAACCCGGGAGCGTGATCATCTTGTGTTTACTTTAGATTAATACAAAATATATAGGTCGTCGCACACATCAAATGAAATAACTTGCCAATCCGCAGCACTGAAGCTAATGGTTCAGTGGCGCGCCTTGGGGGAGGACTACATCCAGCAGTGGACTACTGCAGGCTAATGATGATTATGAAAATTTCTAACAAAACGATGGCCAATGATTCTTTTTTCAGTGTGTTCTTCATAAGTAAACTAATTATAATGTCGCATAATCACAGAGGAAGTAAGCATAATGTCGAAATAAAGGAGAATGAGTGCAGTAATATTATTATAAGTGGTAGACTGTACTCCAACGGCTGTAAAGTCGACCGCATCGTCAGTGGACACAAAACCAGTATAAGCTGGTCTCATAGTATTGAAACTCCCTATTAGGTTAGGCCAGCTCAAGGTCAAAGTGCTTCCACTGAGGTCGACTGTACACAATAACCAGCTTTATCACAATTTTGTAAATAACAACTGGCTTTCAATAAAAAGGGACGTAAAAAAGTTCGTTTGTGACGAGCGCCTGGGGGCAGCGGGGACATGTTGTAATTATTGAAATGGGTCACCCTGTATTGTCGGAACGTCGAGTCGTAATAAATTAGAATCATTGTTAACGAAACAATATATTTTTCATTTTTATAGAGATGTTTTTAGGAGGCGTGACTGCCAGCTGTGGACTGCATACTTTGACTGTTTCAATAATCCTAGTAGTAACGTTATAGATCACCTGATAGGTATCAGATAGGTAGGTAGGTAGAGGTAGCAGGTACCACTATTACTACTGTTGGGCAAAATTATTATTAATAATAATGTTTAGACAAATTTACACACGGCTGTTTAGTCCCAACTGAGCCGAAGCTTGTACATGGGTACTCGACAACTGATAAACATACTTAAATACTTTTAAATAAATACTTAAATACATACAAACACCCAGAATCCGAAAACCAACCGTTATGCTCATCACACAAATGTTGGTCCCGGGTGGGAATCGAACCCACCACCTTTGGCGCAGTAGGCAGGGTTACTACCACTACGCCAACAAACCAGTCAAAATTCTACCTACCCTTTGACTGAGTGAGTACGGGTCAAAGTCCACCGACTTAGAAGTTTAATGGACCGAATTATCCTTTCTCTCAGACACATCTACGATTGCACCACCGAACTGGTGCAAAAAACAGTTCCAATTTCCTACTGACCGAAAAACGTGAAGCCAAAAGGTGAATAAGTAACGTTGCGGCGGCGTGGGTGGCGTCCGCGTGGCCACACGTTAATGAGGGGAATGTGGGTCAGAGCGGAGTCAGCGCCCTCTGGCGGATTCATTAAAGCGGCTGCACACGGCCTGACATTTCGGACAATGACCTAAAAGTCCTAAAACCATCATTTTAACAAAAGTTTAGGAGCTAAACACAAAATGACCTGAACAAAAAAATAAAAATTTGAAAACAACTTCACCTATACGGATTATAATAGTTTTATATAGATTGTTACTTTCAGTGTGAATTCAATATACACGTCAGAGAAAGTAGAAAGTTTTGTATTCGTTTTTGTATTTCGGTTTCGTTCTTGTATTCCGATACACGAGGTTTAATTAAGGATCCAAAAAAAAAGGACTACCTTATAATAAAATTATGACTGTGTGTTCGTTTCAGTCTAGATATTAATTCACCAATTCTTCTTGTTTGCTTTCATAACGCCTATTTTCAAAACCTCCACCGCCATCGTCGATCAAAAATAAAACAAAAACCTAGAATTTGCATTTATCTGCGTAACTAATATTTCAACCCCAGCCAAAAATTCTTTCGCATATGCTAATTTGCCTGGGGAATATTAAAATGAGTACAGAATGGAAATTCCGCCGTTGTTTGATGTTATAACAAGGGACCCTCCTGATTTATTTACTTGGGTCCCACTCTGATGACCTTACAAATTCTCACGTTGTGATGGCGCTTTTTCATTCATACAAACACTGGAATTAATGAATTTTACCAAGTAGCTATCCTACCCAATAAAAGTTATAACAGTGCGTCCCTGATGCGTCGGGTTCGTGACAGCCCTAACAGCCTCCTGAGCGTGCTGCGCGACAAGGTGGACAAGCCCAATGCTCAGGCACTGGGACACTGTCCATCTTGTCAATAACAAACGAAATAAAACCACTTTGTAATTAGTTTAATTCACTAACATAGTTTTAATTAATACTATTAATTATACGGATATATAATCTGAAATAAAGAATTAAATTAAATTAAAACAGTGGAACAACTCTTAAGCAACACCTGATAATTTGCTCTTTTCTTCATACTGAGCTGTCGCGCGTAAACAGATTAGAATTTTTATCACAAAGAGTAGATTTTCTATTCTAAGGTGTGTGTGAAGTCCACCAAAAACGGATTGGGGCTCCGCTGGTGGACAGGGGTTTGACACAATAGATCCTGTAGGGTCGAAGTCACGCAAGGAGAGTCCTGCAAGGCCGGCACCAAATTGACAACAGATGTCAACGGGTGGTGGTTACCAGTTCTCATACCATCAGACCGAACCAACACTTACAAATAAATGTAACATCTATTTGATACACGTAATACATTTTAAACAAGCTTTAAATAAAGGCTTTTACACATTACGATCGAGAAAATTATGCTTCGAGTGAAAATTTACGGCCACTTTTAGAATTAAATCTAGCATTATTTCGGGCGCAACTATGCAGAACGGAATTCTAATATTAAATTTTACGCGCACTGCCTTCTTAAATGTAAGAGTTTATTGAGTTAAATACAAAGTTAAGTAATATTAGGTAGGTAGGTAGGCAAAGTTCAGCAGTTTAATATGGAACAATTAGTAGTTGATATTCGTAGTTGCTGAACAGTCGGGATAGTAAAAGAAAATCAGAGAACATCGTATATTCTCGGGGAAAACTCGGTCTTTTTGCAATTATATCCACTGTGCTTTTGATAGCCGTTCTCAAATTCTCAAAACTTATTACTTAGGTAATAATTTTTAAACGTTCTCTAATTAAGTTATCAATTTAATGTGTATTATGTTAATGAATGTCTTACTTCAACTTGACACAACTGAACATGTAGCTTTGTGTTCTCATCCGTAAGGCATCTGTGACATAACTTTTAAAACAATTTTCAGGAATTCAGGTGAAATTAATTTTGATTCTCTTTGAATTCACGTGTTTGGATCAAACAAAAGTTTAGAACTGTCAAAAGCTTTTGATAGGTAGGTACTCAAATTAATCACAAAAGCGACTTGTTTATTTCACAATTTGCTTCACATAAGAAAATGTTTCACGATTTGAAATTTAGACCCTATTGGACTGTTTTGACTTACTTGTATTTAATATATTTATGTATATAATATTTATGTAACAAAAGTATTTATTTTTTTAATAATTTGTACCTATTTATCTATTTGTAGTGTATGTAGTTACCTATAATATAATTACTGTTTTATATTATCATATTGTTTTAAATAAACAAAACTATCTTTTAGCGCCTACCACTAATTTATCTGCATGGCCCAAAGGTCAGCTGGTTGAGAATGCCATTGGCATTAAGTTCGCATTTTGTACAAATTAGTGCAATAAAGTATTAAATTAATAAATACTTTCTTAAGATGTTAACTCTTTCATTTTCAGAACGTCAAATATCTAGTCGGTCGTTATGTCCTATTCCCCGAAACTTCAACGTCCATTTCCCCGTACGATTTTCCCGAACCTATATTATCCCGAACAACCAATGTTAAACACCACAACGAAAAATCCGAAACCGGTATAAATTTTATAAATATTTGGAACGTCTAAACAAATAAACCAATACAATTTACAATGCATGGAATCTGAAACAGGTACCCGGTTTAGTCCAAATCTGCAATGGGTACAGCACAGAGAAAACCTTGACCTATTTGAGGAAGGATTTAGTTCGCAACAAACACCTTTAACGAGAACGATGTTGGAGGTCGAAACTCGAGAACGCACGGAGTTCCTACAGTGTTTAAACTCAAAAACGCATTGATATTATTTTAGGCTTTTCGGTGAAGGAAAAATATTTCTACACCATCCTGAGCTCCATGGTCCCATGCTGAGTCACCGCGTGAGGCTTGCTTGACAAACCACAAATCTATTGTAAAATAATTGCATTTCGAGTTATATTATAATTAAATTTGAATGTATAAGAAAGCCCTTATGGGGATGGCGATATATAAGATGTCAGTTTAAATATTTAGTAAAAAAATTACCAACAATAAAATTGACATGTTTCTTTTTGGCAACTTCTTCTCTTGGATTCTTGGGCTTACATTAATTTTTGGATTGTGTTCTTGACACATAATAGATTTGTCAAAATACTTTCAAATATTTTTCTGATTTCAATTGAAACTCTGGTACTTACCATAAGACGCTTTCTTTGAACGCCCACACAGTACTTATGTATTCTGTGCCCACACTAAAAATACAACGATTTCTTTTGACGAAGAGTTGATTGTATGATAATAATCCGTAAATACGCGCTGGAACTCATTTATATCAAAACAAGCGTGTCCCATTTAGCTTGCTACGATTATATCGAGGACACAAGGAACATCTGTGATGACGCCTGGATATTAACTTCTGAAACAATCATTATTCAGTAAAACGGACAATATGTACCGGGCAGGTTCCACTCGCAATGAAATGTAATGAAATGAAAATTCATTTATTCAAAATCGGAAAACAATGTTCTCTTTTTGGCGTCAATTTTGTTTAAAACTACTTTGTTTCCACCTGTATAGCCGAGAGGAAGAAATCCGAGGGTCATACATATAATTATAATAATATGAATATTATTAATAAATATAATTATTAATAAATAAATAAATTAAATTATTAATAATAATATTACATACATACAAACATACATACATATCTTCACGCTATGTCCCTGGCGGGGTAGGCAGATATTATATTATATTATATTATATTATATTATATTATATTATATTATATTATATTATATTATATTATATTATATTATATTATATTATATTATATTATATTATATTATATTATATTATATTATATTATATTATATTATATTATATTATATTATATTATATTATATAGATAATAATATTATTATTATTTTAATAATATGTATGAAACAAAGGCAGGGTCCTTGCTGTTGGGTTTGTTGCTGTTTCTTCCCCTCAGCTAAAACATGTTGAAACAAAGTAGTTTTAAACAAAATTGACGTCAAAAAGAGAATAGTTTTTCAATTTTTAATAAATGAATTTTCATTTCATTTATTCAAGATATATCTCGTTCATTACAAATATTTATATCTATGTTGTAAGAAGGAATATTGACCTAGTTGGCTTAGAGAACGCGCCCCGTAAAGCCCGGTGATAGCGAATGACCTAGCAGCTGATGAACAAGGCCTTGCAGCTGAATGAAGGCTTAGCAGAAATTCGGGGCTTCTGGCCGTCTGGAACCTTGCCAAGTTGAAGAATTATATGTATTTTGAAACAACATTGCAGCTACCCTTGACTAAGTGGTGGTTTATTACTTTGACGTGCATGACACTCCTCTGTCCATTTATAATCTAGAAAACAGAACAGATTTTGTTGCAGTTTTCAGTTGCTAAGAGAAGTTGTTAAGAAACGTTACCGAGCTGTTTCCAAGTATAAGACACTGGACTATAACAAAGTTGCAATTTACAACTACCCCAGTACTGTTACTAACTTGCTGAAGAGTAGGTATATTCCATAAATATTAAATAGAGTAAATAAGTAGTAGACAAATAAAATAGAGTAAATAGAGTAAAAGTAGTAGACATAAATTATCAAGTGCGACGGATTCCGATCAATTTAGTAGTCAGCATTTGCAAAGAGTACCTGTAAATTATTTCTCAATTGTCGGAACGAAAGGGGTAAAACAATTGGGGCCACAATCCACACAATAAATTTGGTACAGAATCCACGAAGCTTTTGTAATTACTCAGCATGAAATATTATACTGGCACTGAATTCTGCCTTTAGGTTGTTAAGAATACATTTATTATTTTATTCTTGTATAAAAAGTTAAATAAAATAGAGAGGCACAATTAACATAAATTATTCCCCTCTTTTTTCATGAAAATTGAAAAGACCTACTTAGTTATAGTGTTTTTTTAATACAAGAAAAACAAATAAAGGTGTCGTTTAACACAGTTTTCAGTTGTCTCGTTCGCATGTGAGGGTTGTTCTCGAGGACTGTTCTGAGCAATAACTGCCCCCTAATTAGCAGTTATTCCATCTGTCAAACCTGACTGATCTTACGAGGTTTATGATCTATGTCAAGTGGAACAAAGTTAACACTTCAGCGGATACATAGCTCCTGAAAAGTCGTACCTTTTATTACTTTTCTACACTTTATAAATCTGAACACGTAGCCAGAAATGACGAATAGATCTCACGTCGTGGTAAGTACTCTTTCAGCAAAAAGATTAAATGAATTACGAAATTAGAGCACCGGGCGCGGGGGTGCGACCGCTAGAATGCGAATCGAGCGACCGCCTTCCCCTGAATTCCAACTTACTTCCCCAGAACTTCAGTTAATGTGCTTAGTTTCATTAGAACAATCAAAATTAATGAGAACAATTTATCAGCTTAGGCGTTTGTGGAATTGAATAGAGCTATTCTTAAGGTGTCATTTGCAAAAGAATCTCCTGCAAAGTGGAGGTAATGAGTGTTGATTGTTCTAGGTTAAAATTTTATAAAGGAGTTAGCGGTTTACTTGTCAAACCGTAAAATAAAGAAGAGGTTGGTTCTATTAGCTATCCTACATGGCATAGTAAAATGACTTTGGCGACCTGTTAGCGTTACAGTGGACTCTATATTTTGCAGAGCAATCAGTCTCCCCACATTTATCGACTTGAGAAAGACTTAAACGCCAGTCTGTAACAGTACCTAAGATCTGTTAAGCTACTGACAGGAACTGAAAACAGTAAAGTTATTTGTTTTGCTTGAAACGACTTCTCCCCTCAATATGCTCAAACACATCCACCTGAGATAAATTGGCTCATGCCAAATACAATAATGCCACTACTTTTTACCTATTGGCGGCATAATTATAGCTATTGTATTTGTTAATTGTCATGTAAAGGCATGTTTTTGTAATAAATAAAAGCACCATTTTATTTATCAAACTCTTCTCTGTGTTACACAATGATTCCTGCAATGGCCCTCGGTTTCGAACCTGTTTTCGTTTCCGCCGCACCCCGAGTAGAAGAACGGCATGCACTTCCTTCTGACTACGTCGAAGAACCAAGCCATGAACATGCCCGAACAAGGCCCCCTATCTGGGACCTGGTAGCAGTAGTATGGTGCGTTTTTCATATTATTAAAGGGGCCGTCGACTGGACCTGAAAGAGCGAAGCCCAACACGTAAGCCGAATGGAATGATAGGATTCAGTTATGCAATTATTCAGTTTGGTTTGGACTTTATTGAGTTTGGACCCTATTCAGTTTGGACTTATTGAGTTTGGACTTTATTCAGTTTGGACTTTATTCAGTTATGAGTTTATTCAGTTTGGACATTATTCAGTTCGAGCATGGCCGTTGGACATTTTTCAGGCCGGACATTATTATTGTAAATCAGTCGAAGTACTTGCTAGATAGCAGTCGGAGTACTTGCTAGATAGCAGTCGGAGTACTTGCTAGATAGCAGTCGGAGTACTTGCTAGATAGCAGTCGGAGTACTTGCTAGATAGCAGTCGGAGTACTTGCTAGATAGCAGTCGGAGTACTTGCTAGATAGCAGTCGGAGTACTTGCTAGATAGCAGTCGGAGTACTTGCTAGATAGCAGTCGGAGTACTTGCTAGATAGCAGTCGGAAACTTACGTCCATCTCTTACATAATCGTGAAGATATCGGAATGGCTGGTAAGTAGTTCCAACTACAGTAAAGGCACACAATGTGCATATCAATACCCGCATCCTGGTATAAGAGTTGATCTAACATTTTGCTTCGAAGGCAATCACATGCCCGCGATAGAGTCGGAAGCAATCAACTTTGTATTGATTGAACAGTTTAATGGCTTAAAACGAATGAAATTTCTAGATAGCTGGTTGATTGCAGTTATGAATTTTGATCAGTGAAACGTGTTGAGCGCCGCTGATTGGAACTACTTTAATTGACGTCATCAATTCCAACAGCGTTATGCTGCGAAAGGGTAATCAAATGTACTTATTTAAATTTTAAATCAAAAATTAAAATATATCATGAACGGAATAAATTGTGATGATTTTGCAGATTTCACTGTTATTTAGAGGACCTTGTTCGCGGTTTTATATAGAATTGCACATTTAGACACCTGAAGTGAATGCAAAAAATTTTGAGTGCAAAGACCACAAAAAATTGTTTAATGCTCATTTGTTACTTGGTGTTTAAATCTAAGCTTAAAATTACGATTAACAAGCAGTGTAATTCACGCCCCGCTCCCGTCAGCACTCCCTCGCCGCCGTACAATATTAGCTAGGTTTGGTATTTAATAAATAAAAACACCCTGTATATAGATTATCTGCGGAAAAATACTGGAATGCTGCGAGGTACAAGGCTTCGTTAAAATAAAACCATTTTCCATCATTACATTCAGTTTCCGAATCTAACTTTCTAATTTCAAAGAAATAAAATAAATGAACTCAATTATTCCAATTTCTCGAAAATGAATCAAATATAACAAAACTTGTTTAAATACAGTTTCGCAAAAACTTTAATTATTGAAGGGAGATTTAAAGTAAATGTTTGAATAAGATATTTGTTCTATATTTTGGTGGATAGGTAGGTACCCAATTGAATTTAAATTAAGTTTTAAAATTAGTGAAGACTTTAATTTAGAAAGAAAACTCTTTACAGTTTAGTTTTTGTGTAATGTAATGCACCTAAGCTTGACACATTGTAAACTGTAATTTTATGATTTACTTCTTTCTAAGTAATTTACAAATATGCCAAACGGAAAGAAATTTCGATTATGATTAATTGCCTTGTTGTTGGCTTAGTTATTAGGGCACTGCACTCGACTGCCGCGAGCAAGGGTTCGATGCCCACGTTTGTAAAATTTCGTCTGCTCAGATGTAAGTATCACATGACGAAGTCCATAAACTTGGCAATAACATAATTTGCGTTTGCCTGAAAATGTGTTAATTCTGCTAAAAAAGTAAAACAGAAAATGTAAGAGAACAAGGAAAAACCAATGGATGTTATCGTAAATCAGGACGACGTATAAGACCGCAACGAAAACCCACAACGTGAGGATACAAAATTATCCCCAAACCGTTTATCAGGGTTCGGCAATTAATCAATACAACATCGGATCCAAGCCCTGCGGCGTTGCCGTGGCAACAACTCGTCCAAAAATAAATGCTACACAAATTGCGGGGAATATGTGGGTGGTAACATATGAAAACACTTAGACGAAGTAAATAATACAAGAGGAGCTAGCGGCAGCATAATGTGAAGTAATATACTAGCTAAGAGGAGGCGAATTTATCTCTAGTTTTAAGTTTCATAGTAGACTAAATAGGAAGTTTGGTTATATCAACTTTTTCAATAACTAAAAATAAAGAAATGGAACAGTTAAATGTCTTCTGATTGCTTTCTCGTGTATACCTTAAGGCCTACAGTTATTAAAAGTACATCCTTAAACATACAGAAATGGTACTAGAGTCAAACCTGCATCTCAGTAATAAGGCACTGTTAGGGTAAGGAACCCTGACAAGGAAACGGTATTGAGGAGTTAAATTTTGATTACGAAACGAAAATATGGACTTATAATCATAATGAACAACAGACGCTAACAAGCTTGTAAATGATAAAACAAAGCGATGTCCCACAGACAAGACTCAACTTCATGTAACAAAGTACGTACAGCAAATTGTGTACACAGGTAGGTAGTACCTGGTAGTGATTAAAAGTTTTGCGTCCGTGAGTCGGAAAACTGATCTTTACCAGTCTGTTCAACAGAGTTTGAAGCCATAAAGGATGTGTACATAAAACCAAGCTAACCATAAAATACGGTGCTTTGTTCCCTTTGCTTCAAATTGATGAGGCAGAAATACTTTGTGAGGCCAGTAACAACAACCAGAAATTGCAAAGAATTTGCATTTAAAGGAATTACGTTTTTTCTGGTGTTCATATTTAATAAGTGAAAATACAATGTAAAAATACAATAAAAGTAAAAATCGAATGGCATTTACGTGTGGTGGAAATTTTCGTTGACTGATTTGTAACTAAAATGTTATTTATCATAATGATCATACAAACAGGTTAACTTTTACTAAGTAAAGCAAGTCACTTGACTCTCTCTCCATTGCAACTATAAAAACAAATAAGGTACTTACCTTTATAATTTTCCTAATAATTTTTCTATTTTTTTTAGTTGAGCTGAAGTTAGGAACTTAAATTGGCCAGCAATGGTGCAAAAATTATGCTAAATACTTACAGAAAAAAACCCAAGATTAAAAAAAAACAAAAAGTTGTGTACAACTCCCGTTGTGCAAGCTTTTAATTTGTAGTACATACATTAAATCTCAAACTCTATTACATATTAAATATACGTTGATTAATCAGAAAATATTTCCTATTCCGAAGGTTTAGTATAAATAAAGTCTTATCAAGCGAACTTGTGAATAGCGTCTAGAGGGATTTTCTCATTTCTCGCAAACGCCAAATAACTACGTGGCAGCTAATTTATACCTACTGACATGCCAGGATAACTTCGCGCTCGATTAGAACTTTATTCGATATCTCGTGATACTTAATGTAGTCGCATTTTTCACACAGAGTCACAGAATAAGTAATAGTCTCAGAGTCAAAATATACAAGTATAGCTAAGTACTCGTACATACAGTCACACACCGACAGTCTTAAAATACAAATCTCCATGACAATGCTGTTACATACATACATATCTTCACGCTATGTCCCTGACGGGGTAGGCAGAAAGAACGGAGCGCCAAGTATTGCGATCCTGACACACCTCTTTCGCTTCGCTCAGTCTATTCCCGATCGCCGGCTCAGTCTTATCAATCTCTTCATACACGCTCGCCGTGGGACGCGAGTGCTCTGACAAAGCTGTTGTTTACTTTAATTAAGTTTAACGAGACAGGTAACACTATTATTGCAAAATGAATGGGTTCCAGTGATAATTTATATTAGATGACAGACAAGTCAACTCAATCATATTAACAAAGCACAATATATTGATGTAGGTTAATCCATTAGAATTTGGTGAAGCGGGGAACCGATAAGCAAACACAGAACTGAAAGGGCAATGGAAATACAGAACGATAGCGTCGAATATGTAATTCCATAAATACAGCATCATTTAAACGGAATTGGTATTGTCTATAAGGTTTACTATTAAATTCCTCCGTTTTTATTTAATAAATAATTGAAATATCTCACACTAGAGGAAGTTAAAAATGGAAACTGGAAAACAATAAACTACTACGCCATGGCGCCAGAAACAGGAAAACTTCTTACACTATCTTCAAGAACGAAATTACAGCTAGGTATATATTTTCTTTAAAAATGTTTTATAAGAAAATAAATATTTCATATAAACGTAATATACTTGTCTAATGCCAAAGAAGATTTTTCTCTGTACATAATACAAAGATAGGAAAATTCAAAACAGTCTTTCCTGTGTATATAGAGTATCACTTTATAAATGTACACCAACTGAATTAGTGATAAAAATTCAAAGACAACCAAAATGCTAGACTTACAATGTCTCTGAAGCAGCAGCCGTGAAAGAAGACTGAGAGGGCGGCGAAGCGAGATACAAATTACTCAAACGAGACTTCAGCAATTTATCTTCAAGCTGAGAAACTTTATGTTCCAGACAATGTATGTGGAGCTACCTACTGAAGCAACAGATTGTCTTGAACTGTTAAAATAAAGAAAAGAAAAAGAAACACCAAAGTACCTATGTATAAAACCAGACAGTCTAACTTTGATGATGATTGACGACTTAAAGCGGTTCTTACAAAAATAGACAAGTCTGGAAAAGAACAATTTTAATTCAAATAGAACTCATTAAGGACTTTGGTTTAAAATACAGGAGCACTTAAAAGCAACGGCTGAAAATAAATAATTTAACAGAAAAGGTTTAAAATAAAAAAGTATTTGTTAAATGGAAGAAGCGGATTTATTTATTGAAACTGAGTAATTTAATTAGAACCATGCTTTAAAAAGCTTCAGGCCAATTAGGATTTTACGGAATGTAAACAAATAAACAAAACTTAGGTACAACTACATAGGTACAACCGGACAAAATTTCTAAGAAGCAAATGGAATTTCGTTTTTAATATAAGGCTTCTTATTATATTACACTGGGGTTAACTATAAGACATAAAAAGGGGATAAGCTCGTGTAATAAAACCACTCACACACGTAACTTATGACAAGGGTTAGCAAATAAAACTTAATTTAACAATAACTAGACCCTTTCTTATGCCACTCCAGAAATTCCATGACGGAGAATTTAGCTCGAAGTGAGAATAATAAATTATCAATAATATAACTCTTTAATTAGATAACTCTACTTCAAAGGGAAGTTAGGGATCCGCAAGCAAATAAAGTTTTAGCAAATTTTACTTGAATTCAGTTGCCAGTATATTCTGAAATAAATCAAGCTACTTTAGAACAAAGTATATTTGCACAAAGTTAAGTAATACTTCTATATTTCAGGGGACTTGGCTCTCAATCTCGGATAAGTTTTTATTGCATCCAGAAGTTTCTATTTCAGTGTACATAGTTGGTCGGACTTTGCCAAAAATGTGCCATAATTTTAAAACAGTAATATCTGAGAGTTACATATTTTATTTATGTTCTGTGTTGGTCATGGCCTGTATTCTATAACCAAGGATTGACAATTGAGAAAAAATATTTATAAATTTTGCAAATACCAAAGACACAATTATACAATAAACTTTTTATGACACTAGACTAACTTTATGCATGTTTTAAATTTGTTTATCCAAAGATTGCAAACGTGTAGACATCTTAGCAATACTTTAAAATTCCTTGTTTTCATTTTGACAATCAATAATCACCGTAGGTATCATTACATTACAATTATTTTGATCCATTAATTATAACTTGGTAACTTTGAAATACTGATTTTAAGTCTCACAGCTGTAAAAGTTGAGGGGATTGAAGTAATCTGAGAAGGATCAAAGCAATTACAGAAAACATGAGATTCCATTAAAATTGTTTTGGTGTCAACGAAATCGCTCTTCGAATTTCCCATTATCTCTAATTCGTCTTTTTACTCAAGTATTCGTAAATGGCAGAAAATGGCGCATAAACTGAAATTAAAATCGATTCGAACATAAAACCTGAGCTTTGGTCTTTTTTCGTTTGGCCAAGTAATGACCATCGATCGTACAGAACCACACGACCTAAACTTGAGACAAAAGCGAATGAACCCTGTGGACAGTGTTACGAAGTGACTCCGAATTATCTAGCTAGTGATATAAGGACACAGAGCAGAACAGAATTCGCCGAAGGAAAATATCCTGGCTGAACAGATTGAGATGACGTTTGATAGACCATTTGCTAAGATGAAGATGGTTGACAACCTATAAAGAGAAGAGGCATAAAAGAAGACGTAGTAGGTACCCTAAAGAAACAAATGCTATTCTGTTCAGTCTTCGTTTTGAAATAGATTTTGCATTAAGAGAAGGTAACGCGACGGCTTGCCGCAGCAGGTGGTGGGATTTTTAATTTCCCGAGAGAATGTATGTTGCAATTGTGGACGGTGCTGCCAGGTTAAATATTCAGAATAATCGGACTTCCTCTTCAAATATCGTGGACTTATTCGCATTTATATTTAAAAGTTTCATCGCGTACACACAATATTTTATACCTACGTCTGTGATCAAAATTGTGAAATGCAGGAAAAAAATTTAAACTAACCACCTTATCTGTATAAAAATAATTCTCATAAACCATTTTGTAGGTATCATTCATAGTAGGTACTTTTTTAAAATCTCAAACGTTAAATTACACCACGTCTGGCAACATCCTAGTTGTCGTGTTTCCACATTAAATTTTCACCTTGCACTCTACTCTGCACATTCTAGATTTATTCGTTCACCGAACAGTGGCGATAAATTTAAATCAGCAAAAGCCATAGATTTGCTATTTCGTGCCGTGCATCCGTGCGGCTGGCGGTACTCTAGCTAGCCTGCTCAGTATTATCCTACTAGCTATTGTCCGGAACTACGCCAGCGTATAAACCGAAAAAAATCAAGCTGTTTTGCCCGTTCTCATCTCTCATATGTAACAACGATTTATATAGCAGATGTTTCTGGTACTGAAGTCTAAACAGTAATGATACCTTTACTTTTAAGACATCAGTATCAGTTACATCTGCTGTATAAATCCACCTCACCTCACCACGATTTGTCAATTGGTAACTTTATAGATACATATATACGATATATCTGTTTACCTTCGCTCGCACTGCTTTCGAATTCCGCCTTTACACGCACTATCCGTTATTATTTGACTGACTTCACAAGAGAGATGTTCATTTAAGCATAGATACTCGTATATATTGTAGATCGCGGAACAAATTTGAGAGACATGTTAGAGTAATAATGAGGCCAACCTCGAGTTCCCTATTATAGACCAGGTCAAGATATGTAGTATGAGAAATGGAGCGGCAGTATCAGAAATTATGCATACTGCGAATTGGTCGTTTGTTCAGCGTTGACGAAAAGAGTGAGTGTTTATGCTGATTGTGGCTTATGATTAAGTGTTGCAAGAGCTGTGACCTTAATTTGTTAGTTTGGTCAAAGTTCAAAACGATCGGTCTAGAAAAATGAAAGTCTGCATAGAGGTAGATGTTCAGATTGAAGATCAAATGACATAGACCACAAACTCAGGAAGTAAAATTCAACGCATCGTAGGTTTGAATTCCACGCGGAAATCTTAGAAAATTACCAAATTCAATTATTGTTCGTCTTTAAACCCTATATTTTCAATCAAGAATCCCAACACATTTTGGCGTTTTGCTCCCTTTGTTAAGTCCAATTACCAGTCGAATGTGACCCGAGGATTTTGCACCCCTTTTACGATTCTCCATAAAAATTCGCCGAAAAGCAATTTCGGTTTGGGGATTGGCGTTGTGCGCTCCACACAAGGAATTCATGGTAATGTTAAACGGAATTAATTCAGCTTATCAATCTCTTTCTATATGACGCGAAGACATAGGAACTCCTATTTCCGTTGAATATTTGTACAACTGTGAAAAAGAGAAAAATTTTGAAGGGAAAATTTGAAAATACATGTGTCGAAAAAAAACCTATTTGTAGGGATAATTCATTTCCGTCATTTAGCGTCGTTCTCAGCTACATTCTTCGGGTCCCACTTCAGGTCCACGTCCATGCGTCCCAATCAATCAAAATCATTTAATCATACGCTGCGCATTCAAAGCGGTGTCATTATCATTATACTACTTAGGATCAGATGAGGTGACTCTACTTTTTGTTTGGAGGCGGCGATCGGGAATAGTATATGGTGATCGAAGTTTGGAGGGTATTTATTCGTTGAGTATGATGTACCATGCCTCCGTATTTCATTTGGCGGTGTCATTGAAAATCAGCGATGCAACTCGTGCTACAGCCTACAGCTGAGCTGGGGACGTACCGGGGCGTGCGTATACTGTGTGGGGGTTGGCTGGTCGCAACACTCGCAACCTCACATGGCGACCGCATCTAGCATTAGTATTTGTTTCATTTATGTAAATTCACTCTCAGTATACGTGTTGTCATTGTGTGCTTCAAATTAATCTATTTTATTCTATTTAAATATACTAGACGGAGATGTTAAGGAGGGATTTCAGTGACTCTTAAAAATAAACAGGGTAAAATGGTGACTACGGTCTGAAATTGCCATTAAAAGAAACGACAATATCGCGAGGAAAGTACCTAATTCCAGCCTTGTGAATTTTACAATGACTACTATGGTTCGTTAACAAAAAAAATCCGGACACCGACGACGAGGGTAGCTTAAAAGTTTCCAACAAAGCGGAAAGTTCATAAGGCGAGGAGAGGCCTCGTAAAAATGAAAACATCATGTACACTTTAGTAATTTAGTCCGTAGTGAAGTAGGTACTTGTACGCAACTATAAAAAAATAGTACCGAAATAGATTTTGTTAAAAATACTCGTAAGAATTTGATCACTTTATTTCGAATGTTTCACAAGAATGTAAAAAGATTTAGTAAACCCGGCACATTCGGAATCAGAATCGCCGAAATTAGTATGAAATGGTTTTAGCATACGGCAGAACAAATGTAATTAAATATAATAGAAGTGGTGATAACTCTATAAACCGGTCTCTGATTGTTTCTGACTCTTATATCTATATCTATACTTATAATAAATGAGTAGAAATCTTGTGTCTGTACTTTGAACAAATTTATAAAAAAATGAGTGTGGGCAATAAAAAAAGAGTAACAGAACACAAAAAAGTTTTTTTTAAATTTTTTGTCTTTCTTTCTGTCTGTCTGTATGTAATCGCTAATCTCCGAAACCACTGAACGGATTTTCTTGCGGTTTTCACAGGTAGATTAAGCACAGCCTGGAGCAACTTATAGGCTTTGTTTAATTGAAATCGGATGACAGCGAAAAAAGTTATCGTCATTTACAGATAAATCATTTAACGTAACAAGACGATGTCATAGACGTAGGAGATATACAGTGTTTTTTTTTAACTGGGACAGTATAGGCAAGTCGTAAACCATAGGAGATGCAGGGAAAGTGTCTTAAGACATAGAAAATTTTTTGTTCAAGCGTGTGTTGTCCATAAAAATGAGACAAAAATTTTTTTAATGCGATTCGACTCAGTTTCATGTAAGGATCACTTCATTATATTGGAAGAAAAAAATCTGAGCAGCAGAAGTTAGTCAAATTCAATAAAATGTTTTCTCTATATACTTAGAATGATACTTTTTATCATTGGAAAATTATAACTAGACGATGTCTCTACATAGCAGAGATAGGTACCTACTTCCAAAATCCACGCGGACGAAGTCGCGGGCAGCAGCTAGTAAATAAATAAATAATGTTTGGACAAATTTACACACGGCTGTTTTGTCCCAAACTAAGCCGAAGCTTGTAAATGGGTACTCAACAACTGATAAACATACATAAATACTTTTCAATAAATACTTAAATACATACAAACACCCAGAATCCGAAAACCAACAGTTATGCTCATCACACAAATGAGTGGTGCGCCAACAGGCCAGTAAATTTATTATTTTTAGTTTATACTAGCTTTTGCCCGCGGCTTCGCCCGCGTGGAATAAGATTTGTCCGCGGGAACAGTTTACTGCGGTAAAAAGTAGCCTATATGTTATTCCAGTCCAGGATATAAGTTATCACTGTACCAAGTCATGCTATCGGATCTAAATTGTGTAAACCGTCCGGTGTTCTATGGAGAACTCGTCGCGAACCGTCACAACTTCCGAGCATTTAGGCGTTTTTGCCACGCTTACTACTGGCACACGACACGAAGTAGCCTTCCGCTACTCGTGACAGCTCACTGCGTCACATACGCGCTTTTCGTCCGTGGTGTTCAAAACCAGGTGGCCAGGCTTCTCTTGGTCACACCAAACCCCCCAACCCCCATTAGACCTTATTAGGTCTCCATTTCTTTGCTACACTCCCATTTGCTAGAGGGGAAGTGGAAACTTTTTCCTACTTCTTTCCTTTAATTCTTTCATTAATTTGTCTGGGGCCCAAGGTAGCGTAGAGTCAGTCCCAGGGACTCACCTACCCTCACCGGTAGGTGTTTTTGTGTTTGGTACCCCTGTTGATCCTCGCAGTAGAGGAGTGGCAGGGGGAGAGGTGTGGTGGCGGGAATGTACCAAGTTATCACTGTACTCCGCCGCTGACTTAATAATATTATGACTGGCACGTTTAGCAGCGCGTCGCTAAAGATATTATTCTCCTTACAAAGTTCATCATCGTCGTATCAGCCTGTAGACGTCCACTGTTGGATAAAGGCCTCCCTTAAAAATCTCCACGACGACCGGTCCTGCGCTAACCTCATCCAGCCGGGTCCCGCGACCTTCACCAGATCGTCAGTCCACCTTGTAGGAGGACTTCCCACGCCGCGTCTTCCGGTTCAAACAAAGTTCATGTACCTGCTAATAGGTACCAGAAGCGATTAATTGAATAAGTAGGTACCTACTATAAAATGCACAATGTAAATGTAAATACAGAAAATATAGGTAAGTACGTGTTGTCGTGGCCTTTCTTTTAGAATTATAGGAGAAACAAACAATCTAGTGTTGCCGATCGATATGCCACTATCGATGTTCTATCGATAAACGACCAATAGTCGGAATATTATTGATAAGAATCGATAGCACAAATACAACACTATTGATGGACCGTCATTATTTAAAATAGGTTTACCATTTTGAACTTACTGCCTTTAATGATAACCCTGCAAATTATCAACCCCCCCTCCTTTAAAAGTTACTGCCTTTACAGAAACCGATACTCCTGTCCAAATTTTCGTCCCCCTTCCCCGTCCCCCTTAAAATGTTGAAATACAAAATCCCGTCCTTATTTATTCACAATAGCTATTGCCCGTGGTTTCGGCGGGGAATAATTTATTCCCGCGGAAATACTTTACCGCAGTAAAAAGTATCCTATATTTATGATAAGCCAGGATATAAGCTACCATGCACTGTACCAACAATCATGAAAATTGAATATATTTCCCGCGGGAAAAGTTTACCGCAGTAAAATATAGCCTATGTGTTATTCCAGGAAATAAGCTATCAATGTACCAAGTTTTATCAAAATCCGTTCAGCCGTGATTGAGTTTCCCGCGGGAACAGTTTACCACGGTAAAAACGGGCCTATATGTTATTCCAGGATATAAGCTATCACTGTACCAAGTTTCATTAAAATCCGTTCAGCCGTTAGTGATTTTCCCGCGGGATCGTCGTTCTGTCAAAAGCTAGGTATTTGACTGTGGCAGTTTGTGTACGCACAAAGGAAGTAATTCAGAAGATTTAACAGACCACCTGCAGAAATCTAGGCTAAATAATAAATTATAATTAATGGGAACAGAATAAGAAACCGATACTCCCGTACAAATTTTCACCGATCCGAACTGTCAGGTACAGGGTACAGTGTTAGCCAACATGACCAATTTGACATACGTAAAGAGTTAGCCAACATCAGCAACTCGTACAGTGTTGCCAGGAAACAATACACGTCAAGCAATACGCTTGATGTTTCCTACTATTAAGTCTTATCGAGTAGTTGACGCCACGGCGAAAGAGATGGCGCCACTGTGTACTTGAGCTCCGACATACGATGCATTTCATTTTTCCTGCGGGAACAGTTTTCCCCGGTAAAAAGTAGCCTGTATGTTATTCCAGGCCATAAGCTATCACCGTATCAAGTTTCATCAAAATCCGTGTAGCCGTTCTTCAGTTATAAGTGGTCTAACTAACATGACTTTGTTTTATATACCTACTATATATATATTAAGATTTAATTTTGGATGAAATTTGGCCAATTTACATATTATGCTCGTTTCCAAAGCCGTAAAACCATTTAAAAACGAAAGACTTAATCCGTGAAAAAACGGATCAATGAGTGCACAAACAGCCTAAGAGCTGATAAAAAGACCACATAGGAATTCATTATTGGCGAAAAGAGTTGGCAGCAGCCTCTGGTTGGATGAAATTTGGCTAATTTACATAATATGCTCGTTTCCAAAGCCGTAAAACCATTTAAAAACAAAAGACTTAATCCGTGAAAAACTGATCAATGAGTGCACAAACAGCCTAAGAGCTGATAAAAAGACCTTATAAAATTATTACCGATGCAAAGAGTTGACAGCAGCGCCTCTCGTAGTCAACCTTGTCTTTGGCTAGATAACTTTCAGGTTCAAGCCACAATTAAAAAAAAAACAAAAAAAAAACAACCGATTAAATCGATGTCATCAAACAGTGCCAATAGTGCCATCTATGTTGTTTATTTTTGATTTTGGATGAAATTTGGAAAATTTACATAATATATCTTTATAAATTATAGCCTATGTGTTATTCCGATGTTTAATCTATATTACTGTAAAGTTTCATGAAAATCTGTTCGGTAGTTTTTGCGTGAAAGAGTAACAAACATCTCACATCCTCACATCTTCACATCCTCACATCCTTACAAACTTTCGCCTTTATAATATTAGTAGGACTTTATAAATTATAGCCTATGTGTTATTCCGATGTTTAATCTATATTACTGTAAAGTTTCATGAAAATCTGTTCGGTAGTTTTTGCGTGAAAGAGTAACAAACATCTCACATCCTCACATCTTCACATCCTCACATCCTTACAAACTTTCGCCTTTATAATATTAGTAGGATAGGATGTGTAAATGTTTTCTCAAAAGAAAACAGACTTTTGAACACAGCTGAAGACGTACAAACCGCCATATTAACCTATCCTCAAGCAAGGAATGGCTTCCTTAGCTCATTAATCACCCTATTACGTAAATCCGACCATCCCCATCCATCAATAGCAGATGCTCGGTGAGGCCATGCTGTCACCATTAAGTGACAAGGGTGGTGGGAACGAACAGTCAAACGAGTCTTTAGTTTAAGAAGCCTTTAAACCTTGAATAGTAGAAAAACATGACTAGTGCAAGAAGTTTAAAACATCGTCAAAAATGTTAGAATTGAAAAAGAAGTCATTGTGGGTAAGTATGAGTACCTTATAAAGTTTCAAAAATAAGTCAAGCCAGACCATGCCATTTTTCAAATTAATTGTTAACTGTACATTTTCGTGTAAGGTTTACTTATCTATCGCCTCTTCCACCCTTCACAATGTAAATTACTCAATTTTATGTTGCTTTAGCTTCGCAACTCGGCAACACATGTTTTGAACCAGTAAAACAACGTAATGCAAATCGCTCATATTGAAAATGTGCTTCAGATTCAAGTGGTTTGGCGAAGGCGCTTGTAACAAATTAGGTGCAGATGTCGCCACGCCGTGACTCGACTGCGAGGATCGGTCGCACATGCATCCTACGGTAGCATATGATGTTAATATCTGCACGCTGGTATACCATTAAGGGTGCTGCTACATCAGACCCTTAAGAAATCACTTGAACAACTTCGAAAGAAATCTCCAGAACAAAGTTTTCAGAGGGAAATCGCTCTTTTGACCGCCTCGTTGTTTTAGTGTCTTGGTCATTGGACTCTAGCACTATAGGTCGTTGGAGCGACTCACACTGTGGGCAGACACCCTGTTCAATTTAGTCTTGTCGGTAGTACCGGTAGTACAGGCCATGTCGCAGGATTATGATGAAATCCAGCTTTTTTTATCAACATTCTAGGATTTATAACAAAACCCTGATTACATCATAATCCTGCAGACATCGGTGAAAAATTACCCTTGAGGAAGTGAACTGATTCTCATTGGGAAGGATTCCAGGGGCTACGTGTCTAGGTATACCAGCCTTTGTCTTATTTTTCATCTATATTTGGTTTCATCTAAGATGGCATGCAGTGATGTGTTTCGTCCGGTTGAACAGGCCGGGTTTCGAGGAGGATATGGCACCATAGACCACATACACACAGTGAGGCAGATTATACAGAAGACTGAAGAGTATAATCAGCCCCTGTGTCTCGCATTCGTGGACTATGAGAAGGCTTTTGATTCCGTCGAAACCTGGGCTGTTCTGGAGTCCTTGCAGCGGTGCCAAGTAGATTGGCGGTACATCGAAGTGTTGAGATGTCTGTATGACGCCGCGACAATGTCCGTCCAAGTACAAAACCAGCATACACAATCTATCCAATTGCGCAGAGGAGTGAGACAGGGGGATGTAATATCCCCAAAACTGTTCACAAACGCATTGGAAGATGTGTTCAAGACGCTGGAATGGAACGGACGGGGCATAAATATAAACGGCGAGTACATCTCCCATTTACGCTTTGCCGATGATATCGTCGTCATGGCAGAATCGCTGCAGGACCTACAGGAAATGCTGGACAGCCTCAACGCTGCCTCCCGACGTGTGGGTCTCGGAATGAACTTGGACAAGACTAAGGTCATGTTCAACGATCACATTGTTCCGGGACCGGTTACCGTCGACGGTAAGACTCTCGAAGTTGTTCAAGAATAAATCTACCTCGGGCAAACTATGCAGTTAGGTAGAAACAACTTCGAGAGGGAAGCCGATAGGAGGATCAGGCTGGGCTGGGCAGCATTTGGGAAGTTGCGTCATATCTTCTCGTCGCATATACCACAATGCCTGAAGACAAAAGTCTTCAACCAGTGCGTCCTACCCGTAAAGACCTACGGCGCCGAAACGTGGACACTGACAGTGGGACTAGTCCGAAAACTCAAAGTCGCTCAACGGGCTATGGAAAGAGCTATGCTCGGAGTTTCTCTGAGAGATAGGATCCGAAACGAGGTGATCCGCCAGAGAACCAAATCCTTTGACATAGCTCAAAGGGTTAGCACGTTGAAGTGGCAGTGGGCTGGTCACATCTGTCGGAGAACCGATAACCGCTGGGGTAGACGAGTTCTCGAGTGGAAACCACGACTAGGCAAGCATAGTGTGGGACGCCCCCCGGCTAGATGGAGCGACGACCTGCGCAGGGCGGCTGGCAGTGACTGGATGCGGAGAGTCGAAGATCGGACTCAGTGGCGCGCCTTGGGGGAGGCCTATGTCCAGCAGTGGACTAGTGCAGGCTGATGATGATGATGATGATGATGTCCGGTTGAAGAATTAGACAGTTGACACAGGATTTCCACAATCCTTAGGCTGACGTGAACATAAGTATAGGTACAGATATCAAATCGAACTCTGACTACTACTAACCACTTAGTTATTGCACAAATGTGCATCGTGTATGTAGCAGTACCTGTGGATGTGCTGCGCAGTAGTCGGGCGTGGGTTGCCGGAACGGGCTGTGCACGGGGCAGGCGGCGTGCGGCGCGTGCTGCAGGAGGTGGCCGTGCGCGTGGTGCGAGTGCAGGTGCGCGTGCGCGAGCGGCGCGGGCGGCGGGGCGGGCGTGTGCCGGTGCGCCTGCGCCAGCCGCGCGGGCTGGTGCCGCGCGCACAGGTGCGTCGTGCTGCCATGGTGCTCGGCCAGCGACAGCGTCGAGCAGGACGGCCGCCAGTATCCCGCCTCCTCCATGTCAGGCGGCGGCGGGGCGCATCGCGGCGCGCCGCAGCACCCGCAGCGCCGGCCGCACGTCAGCGCATGCCGCCGCGCCTCGTGCGGGCACCACTCGTCGCGCTCGCGGCCTGACACCCTTCCCGCTCCGTGCTCCCGCCGGCGCTAGCGTCTCCGCCTAGCGGACCGCACCCCGCGCATCCTCGCATCCGAACCAATTATACAAACACTGCGTTTTTACTCATCCACAATAAACTTGGTAACTATTTGTTTCAGCGCAGCACTTGGACTAGTTATCGCGTCAATTGCGAGTACTTGCACTAGCTTCGTGTCGGCACTTAATCTTCCAGCAACACTTAAGACTCCATCACTAGACACAAATTTATTATTAAGTTATTTCTCACCTTTTCGTAAACAAACCCAATAAATTGAAAAGAGTAAAGTTTATAACACAGCTGACCGTAGAATAATGGAAATCGTAGCATTACCATGAATACTGAACAAGAAAATAGGGCTTTGCATTTTGAGTGGTTTGAAATAGGAAAGAGCAAACTCGATAATGAAAATGCTAACATCGCAAGCGGTACTGCACCGAAGACTTGAAGATAATATAGCCGTTTGCTTTAAACTATACACAGAGCGAAAAGTAAAACTATGCACAGATTGCAAATTGTATTGGGAAGATGGCTGTATTCCAGATGTACGCCGTAATGGTCAAAGTTTGCCTTCTACAAGTAATAATGGAAACCTCCTCCAATTCCGAAGTAAACAGTTAGAACTAAGTGCACGAGGGGGAATCCTGCAACCGAATTCGAATTGTGTGTTCGATGTTTGACTAGATTTAGTTAGAAACTAGGAATTGTTTAACTTAATAAGGATGACAAAAGCGGAAAGATTAATCAAAGTGTGTTAGCCTCTCTCTACTTTTTTTATTGACAGACGTTACACCATGCTGTTGAATTGAGATCCCTGATGCTACCATAATCTAGCAACAAACTAATCAAGAATATAAAATTACAAAAAAAGGTTTAACAATTTTCTCATTTCATTATCGCTGACTTAAGGAAGAAGAAACTCCCTAAACTCAGAATAATGCAGGACTTATTTTTAAATCAAGGAGGATCATAAAACATTTATCCGCGAGCCAGTGTAAAAGGGAATTGGAGTTGAGAGTTGGCTCAGTAATTCAGCAGAAAGTAAAGCCTCAATGCAGCCACACTTATTTAATCATTTGTAATACAGTTGAGAAGTTGTAATGTAAACGTGAAAGAAACAAAGACAGAACAAAACCAAACACTTTGAACTAAACAGTGAAAACTAAGTAAGAAAAGATAGTCTTTATTTTTGAGACCAAAAACGCTTTGCTTCTAGAGCCGTATATCTAATTAAAAAGCATTTGTAGACAAACTAGAAAAATCTTATGTTCGTAAAAGTATAATTGCAAAACCAGTAGTACTTCGTATTTTATTGCAAATCGACAACAGACTGCTCGACGTCTCTTTAGTTTCATTTTTTCTCGGAATTGCTAAAACTTTTAACGCCGACTGAAACTTATTGCTAGCTTCTAACGCGAAATCTTTTTGGTCTGACATTGAACAAATGCGAACGCATTAAGGTCCATTCGGCATAACGCTTAGACCAGGCAATATTTTAGTCTAACAGTTTCTATACTCGAGAGACTCGAAAGTAACTAAAAGTCTGACTAACTGGTCATGATATGTAAGAGAAAAATAAGAACATTTTGTTTTGCATAGTTTTAAGGAGGACCGCAATCACATCAAATGATTGAAATACCGATTGAATACGGTGCTACCTAGTTTAGAACAGACCTAGATTGCTATATAACTATTCAAACAAGCAAGGTCGGTCTTAAATACGTATGTATCTGCATGTCGTCGTCACGTCATATCTTCCAAGGCAGACAGATCTCAAGAGATATAAATGTGACTGAAATATAATGATTACCTACTTACTCGTAACATTACAATGATAGCCCACATATTAGAACAAAATGCGTTTGCCATCCACTCCTAAAATATTGAATACTAACAGTTCGATTAAAGTCATCTTTATCAGATACCACAAATGATAGCAATATAATTCAAAATGAATCAATAATCCAATAAAGAGAAGCAAACTTAGCGACAGCCGGGGCACGTGCAAGATATAAAACGCGACACAGGAGTTCCAAAGACGCAGTTATGATACACAACATAAGTCACGTTCGCCTCCCCGAGAAACTAGGACATAGATTTGCATCTTACCCGTAGCTAGAGCGACATAGGTAAGTAATTTCAATATTGCACAAGTCAATATCTAGGGAGTCAATAACATTAAAATACATAGAACATTACATAGAACGTAAATAGAAATAAATATACTGGCTATTTAACTTATCGATAAGTTAAAATAAACATTTGCTTCAATGAAAAATATTCCAGTGGAAAAATAATATGACTAGAATGTATGCAGAAGCTGAATAGCGATAAAGAAAAGTCAAGCAAACGCGCGGACACAGCTTTAGAAAGCTAATTACACGACGGACTCGTTCATGGTTGCTTCTAATAAAGAAAAATATAAACGGTATAAATATTAAAAATTTAATAAAACTGGGAGCACGTGAGCTTTGAAACCCCAATGCTCTAGAAATACGCTTAAAAATGCAACAACCAACGTTACATTTAAGAATTCAGCACTGTAGAGAAAGATTGCGCAGCACGTAGACGCAGACCACGCACAAAAGCGTTCCTACATCAGGTTACGTCAATAAATAAGGGTCTCACGTACGCTGAAAGTAAGATAGTGGAATAATGGGGTACAGAATTACGAAAGCCCTTCGGCACTTGACTAGACAGCGGTTACCCGCAGTATAGGTCTTAGCAAGGAACGCGCACCCGGCAAATTCAATTCTGTTCGATGGACTCCCTAAGGAACTACTACATAACCCACGCCCACATTACAATCACGATTTCAATTATATTTAGATCAGGTATACAAATATATTCGGTTTAATAGGATCAACACAACCTTTTAAGACACAAACAAAATAGTTTTTAATAATAGTAATACATTTTAATTAAAATAAATACATTTTAACGAAAGTTTAATTGGTGTCAAGAAAATAACAATTATGGCTCGAATGCGAGTACCAACCTTATAAAGGTAGAAAAGATACGTTAATTGTGAAACTGCTTGCTGCAAACATTGTAGTCAAAGCAATTAAGTTATAATTTAATTAAATGTAACACGGATTGTGTTACAAAATAGGTACGAATAGGTGACAATGTTAATCATAAGACTGAACAATGTTACATTCAAGTACCTATTAAACATTGCCATTGTAATAAAAATGCACTTCTGATACCAACGGTAAAATAACGTCTTTAAATTTTAACGAACCCCCCTTGAAATCTTAGCACAATGAACTAGTGCACCGAGCATTAATTTCCCCAGGGGACTGCAGCCATAAAATATTCAAGTCGTGCACTGGTGAAAGAATTTCGCTGGCTAGGCACGTTTTTAATTGGCGAAACGAGAATTTCGCAGCATTAGGTTAGTTAGGCCGTTTTACCGATAAAAGGTTAGCTCTAAAGCAAGACTGCCCTTTGATTTCTAATCTCAGTTAAACATCTGTCATTTTGGCTTAAGTTCTAAGCCATTCAACATTGGATCCTTTTGATTGAATGAGCTTACTGTTCTGTAATCAAATAAGCTTAGAGTTGTCTTAGTTAATAGCTTTATATAGAGATTGAATTTAATGGGTAGTTTGTAATGTATAATTACATTCACAAGTATTTTATTCATTGATAACATCAGTTAAATGACAATGATTGAAAATTTGGGTATCATTCTTTCCTCACCAAGGGAGCAGAAAAAGCAGTGTGTAAAATCACCGCAAAATTTTAATATCCCGAGCAACTTTCTCACAATTGGGCAGTTTGCAAAATTAGCAATATTATTCCCCTAAAAACATCGGGGGCAGCAGTCCTATATAGCCTTGACCTGAATGTGGCTCATTAAATATCACTGCCTCGCTCATGCCGATTGCTGAATGACAATTAAAAGGAGCCTTGGGAGTATAGAAGGGAAATGGAAGCAGTCTTTTATCCGTTTATTAGCGTCCTCTTTTATGAGGTATCTATACGATAATGTCATGAATGATCAGATAATGATACAATTTACTAAAACACACCACACGATGTATGCTAAAATTATAACTTTTACCTAGAGGCTTTCTGGAGACAGATTTTATTTTATCACTAATCAAGATGTTCAGTGAACCTGCAGATCCATATGTACCCATTTTGCTTTCATGCTTTCATTTTGATATCATGTAATTGACATGTAATATTAGGTTTCTATCTACAGCTGTCGATTGCAGCAGTGTGTTTCAACTAACCCAGACCATTTACCTTAGTTGCTGCGTAGGGATTTGATCCCCACTGTAATTCTGATTAATTTCGTGGTGGATGGCAAAACAGCGTAACCGCTTCAGATTACCTACTCAGCGTGAAATAGTAAGGGTTGAATATGGTTTTGTAAAACGCTAATTATTTATTTGGTATTGGTAGAAGACTAAGTCTGGCAATTCAGAAAAGAAATGGGAACATATTTATATTCCCGACTCGAAAGATAACTATAGTCATGAATAATAGGTAAGTGTTTGAGGGAAGTCCTGAACGAGCAAAGCCGCAAACAGGAGCTAGTATAATAACAAGTCCATATAGACAAATATAATAGTGCTGTGAGTCGGAGATGAAACGAAATTTAGGGAGCACTCCTGTTATTATTGATTTCCCAGTAGACCTATACAATATGTTGGATTGCTATGTACATTATGTAGGCAATAACTTAGTCGAGCCTTTCCGACAATAGAAAATACACAAAAAAATCCCATGATACTAATGATAATGAAGTTTCTAAACTATATAATAATAAGGTGGGAAATGAAAGACAAGTTATTTTAAACCCTAGAAAATAATCTACTGTTATGAGAATTCAACAATACATTATCAAGCATGATAGCAAAGAAAACGCTTTGACAAAGAAATAGGCACATAAAAATTCAAATAAAATTAATTCTGAAATTACGGAACCGTGAAAAGAAGCGAGGAAGTTCGCTTCATCGTAAAATTCGTTATAACTCGACCTGTCACGTAAAATTTTTAGCATTTCTCAAAATTATACGCTTATTAACAATGTACGTAAGCGCAATACACAAATATAGAACTAAAAATGGCTTGTTTGGTCTAAGATATCGTTGCTACTAAAATCTACATTGGCTCAAGGATTGCTTAACAATATGAATATGGATAAGTTTGCCATTTGCCAGGAATCAGTGCCAGAATGCGAAACAACCTACAGTGAGGTATACCGCTGACTGCTGCAACTCAGAAATGGGTCAGTGGGTCATCTAGGCAGTCATACAATGACATATCTCTGCAGACCCGACCTTAGCATCAACCAAACGCTACCAAATTCCCACGTGACCTCGTCAGGCAACTGCTGAAAAACTAACAACCTATACCTACTACGCTATGGTTCCGAACATGCCGGTATTGTTTGCCTTTAATTATGTGGGATAACATCACGTTTTCCAATGGACTATTAAGTAATTTGATTTGTCTACTCATACATATTGTGGCTACATTTAAAGCCACATTGTATTTGTAAACATGATGTAATGTTAGGTATTTATTAAATGTATCTACCAAAATTGTTCATATTACATCGGATGTTAAAACGGGTAAAGCAAACACAGACAAACGGAAGTAGTATTGCAAACTAGTGATCTTATGTCGAGCGGAGGCGGTTACTTTATGAAGTACGGAACCCTAAAAACTTGGGCAGTTTCCCTTACGATGAATATGACTGCGAAATTTTCTTTCACGAATATTTTTGCCCGACGGGTACTACATCGCTTTATTAATTTTAGGCGCGGCTCTCCCCAATCTGGGTCGGTGAAAAATATCGCCAGAGGCACAGCTGAACACGATAATGAAAATAAATCAGCGAGACGCTACGTGCCTTTGCATCGCAAAAACTTGATGCGTGCCCATGGTAGTCTATACTGAAGCAAGAGGTAATTGTCGAAGATACATCGATCAAAACTTGAATGTATTTACACAAGAAACGTCTTAAGAACTTTGGCTTACTCGCAGAATGTCGTAGACAGAATTATTTGAAGTCAGGTTTGTCGTCAATTCTAGACAAAGCAGCTCTTGAAGTGGTACAATTAAGTCAAGAAACGTTGCAAGGTAACTTTGTAAAACCTTATTGGATTAGTAATATTAATAATTGAAGTAGGTACCTACTAGAATATTTCGCTTTTTATTACACACGCGAACGAGAGAGTTCTCATCTAGGACTACCGGACTCCGCCCGCATACCAAAGTGACCCCGAGGTCAGTTTGCAAAGCTCGTGTCGACTTCGTTATTTGCTCGGATCGGATGTTGTATATCCAACTTAGAGTATCTAAGCCAAACAAGGCTACACAGTGAGATTGCATAAAGATTCACAATAATAGTTCTTTATTTCTATTTTTTTTAATTTCCTGACTTATCTGTCCGTTAAAGTTTAATTAGTTTTATACTCCTGTAAAATTTCAATTACTCAAAATAATATAAAATAAATAAATCTACCACCCACGACATTAACAAAGATTTGGGAAATATAAATTAGACTAGAACTTAGCAAAAGCAAATGAGATTTACAAAAAGTAACCATAGATTAAAGAATAACACAGTAAACAAGAAAATAAGGAAAAGTTAATTCCCAAAAACGTAAATCATTAAAATGAAAATCGTTTAACAACCATTCTTGAAGCAAATCAAATTATAAGCGACGCGCGTTAATAGGTGCAGAAATAATAAAAACACCTTTACTAGCGTAGCACGGCGCGACGGTAAAACTTTTATTTTTACAGCACAGTAAAAGTCAGTTTATCCCGAGCATGTATTGAAACGGGGTGTCACCTCGGGCGAAGCAGTGAAATAGGTCATGGTCGAGTTAGGTAAATGTTCGCACTTTCCTTCCGTACAGCCGCAGGCTCCCATCGAATGTAAATCGTAGTGCTTTCACGAACCTTGTTATAATAACGATTTATTGTAAGAGCAGAAGGAATGAGGATATAAAACACGGCAATGAAGAATCAGAGACTTAAGATAGAGGAGCTCCGAGTCAAGCTACGATGGATAGATTTTGTTGCTGATTTGACTGTTGTTTTTGCATATTTAGCCCTTAATTCAGTTAATGCGTTAGCAACAGGACTTATTACGCCTACGTTACGAACTAATGATTGATTCAAGGTAGAAAGTTATATTTGTTTTTAATTATTCAATGGAAAGACACGTTTTGTAAGTAACGAGGACTACGGAGTAAGTAACATTTAGAAAATAAGTCATATGAGAAAAAATTTGAAAATCAGAAGGAGATATAGAGAGAGATCCTACTGAATTTGATTACAAGTTGAAGTGAAACCAATATGATATACGGCTTCAACAATGAAACACACCCGAAAAGAAACAAATACGACCGTAAAAAAGGTTTCCAAATAAAACAATAAATAAACAGTACAGCTGACAAGGGATTTGTACAAAATGTGCTAACGATGACATTGAATTTAGAACAATATTTATGTCTGAACTAGCAGATACTCCGTAGCTTCGTTCGCGTTGGAAGTTGACTGTATTTATTGTTCACGCGAGGTTTTAAAACAACAAAACCTGTCTTACTTACAGTTACAGATATAAAGCGCACAATTTAAAGAGGTCTAGAAATTTAAATTTATTTAAAGAAGTTAAAAGTACGCATGTAGGCAACTACATTTTTTTTATCATTTATTTATAAAAATTGGTTTTAGGTCCGATTATAACATCTGCTTTATATCTTATGCACATCAATGCATGGTGGCTAAGGCAATAAAAACTTTAACAGTTTGACGATATCACTACAGGCGATTTATTTTACCTGTACTATTACTTACTGTTACAAAATAATGATCAATATAGTTTGCAACTAACTATGTAGTCATTAGAGCGAACAGTAAATTAAACTTCAATCTAAATTTACACAGAGTAGACGAAGTGGTTTCATTTGAAACGGGTATAGCTACATTAACAATCGTAACATACAAAGTAAATATTACAATTTATTTACACAATTAACAGGAAATTCTCGAAGTAACCCAAGAAGTTAACAGAAAAGTAATTGAACACTGCTATGGAATCGGGAATAACAGTGGCTTTGACGTGGATAGATATAAAAATCTAAGTAGTTAAGGTACAAACGAGAATATTTACATTACAATATAGGTAGGCCAGTGCTTTATTTATTTTATTTATTTAAAACTTTATTGCACTAATTTGTGCAAAAGGCGAACTTAATGCCAATTTAGTGCATAAATAAAATTAAAAATAGGTACCACATGCAGATAATATAATTGCGGCGGTTATATCGGTTTGAGCGATAACCTTTGGGTAGAAAATGTTATGTGAGAATTAAATAAGAAAGGGTCTTTGTGAAGAGTATAATATTAAAATAAAAGAAGAATTATAATGTATTAAAAAAACAGATAACATTTTCATTTAAACCTCGCCAAACCTCAACACACTTAAATAACTTTCCCAACACTGTGCAAAAGTAAGGACTAAACAGAAAAATCTATAAATTCAATAACAATAATATAATAGACAATCCTTAGAAAACTAAGCCAATATTAATCCGAAAAACGCTCACTCACTTGCGCAGACTAAATCCTTTTCAATTTGTCGACCGCTTATCGCATGGGTTTAGCACACCAGGAGACTGCCAAACGAAACGGACTCGGATGCAAAATATTTCAATTTTGCTACCAATAAAATTTTCAGATTCTCGAACAAAATTGGGACGAATCATTTAAATATGGTAACATTATTACGAAAAGCTTCTTAGTTATGAATATACATTAAGTAAGTTGCTAAAGGGCAGAGTCAAAAGGCGCAGATAAGGAAATCAAACATTAGCTTGAAAATATAAACTTAGAATTTCACATTTGTCTCAAGCAGATGCGAATCCTCACAGGATGAGATGGCCAAAATAAAGTACAATGAAGACAACAACTATAAATGAAATGATAAATTATGCTAAAAGAGGTAAGTTGATTAATGATAAAATCTTTGCGTAATAAGGGCTCAAGTTCAACGGTACAATCAAGGTCAATCTCATATCATAAAATGGGTCGTTTAGTTTCCAGGTGGTCAGAAATATTGGATCTTAAATATTGGATCTTTTTTATGCCCGGTATCCCCAAAGGGGTGGGGATCGGACGGATATTATTTATTAATAAACCATGTAGAGATCAGACTGCAGAAAGGATATAATGAACAAATAATGAACACCTAAGTCCCTGACTAATAGTTTATCGCAACAGAAATCCAGGGGTTTTAATAGAGCCAATCTTGTAATTTTTAAAATTAAATTAAACTTCAATATAATGTACTAAATAATAAAACTAAATAAAACGATTATAAAATATAATAAAACTATTTCGTGTGTAAGACCTGTAAATAATTATATAAAAATGTAATATAATGTACGTTTAAAACCTAGTATAGGCGGCGAGGTGTGAAGAGAATGATGAGACTAAGCGAAGTCAGGATTGCGGTAATTGACGCTCTATTTTAACGTGGTAATGTTTTAAATACGAAACAACATCAACATTCTATATCTATAATTACACGTTTCAGTGTAGGCGAATCACATAGATAGGGGGGAACTTGTGGACTCACTATAGGGCTTCAACGACTCAAAGAGTTCCACAAAGGTCGGCATTAGATAAGTGTACCTACCTCGGAAACGTATCACAAAAACCTCCCATGAAGAGGGGACGTAATGAGGTTATACATTTTCGAGTCGAATTAAGCGCCGTTGGAAAATTTTAATATATGGAAATGCGAGAGACCTATTTTATTCAATTACTTTTCATGGGAGGTATAAGAGCCATTGTTCTTTCCAAAATGGGTCTAACATTGCATATCGATGCAATGTCGCTCTTTATAGCTCTGTTTTAATTTACTTAATTAATTATATTGAACTTATATAGAACCAGAACAAAAAGAATGCTATTTGTGACTTAAGCCCTTAACCCTTTATTATCATTTTCGTGTCTACTTTCGGAATATCCACAAAACGTCTTATCTTTGTCTACTTAAGCATCGAACTTTTATCAGAAACAGTTAGCACTTGTTTATACAAGTTTATAATTGAGTCGTAACGTAACCTAATCTCTTCGGGCAGGTCTCTCTTCTAGAGCTATCTGGAAACGAAAAGTTTTAGCAGTAATGTAATGAAATTACTGTAGGAATATCTGGAATAGGTTGATACATCACAACGTTCATTTAAAATTACAGACTTCCAGGGAGAGAACCTATTTCAAATTGCCTGTATGCACGAGTAAGTAAACTAAGTGGGTCCTAGAGGAGGATTACTTCAGTACTACTTCATAACTAGGTATTATGTTGGATTAGGACACGGACTAGCAGCACATTGAGAGAAATTACAATTGTCAAAGGCTTGCCAACTGGCAGAATTATTGCAGCGGATAGAAATAAATTTTGGCTTGAAACCGACGTTCTGAGCTGTATATCTTTGGGTAATGGCGCAGTGAGCTGTGCAAATGCCTATTAAAATGATACGATTGTGAAAAAATTGTAAAAAGTTGATTTGTTAAGGAAATCATTAGAGACCAGTAACAGAACGGCATAATTGTAAGTGAGGCAAAAGAACCAAAATGTATAACATCTTAAAGAAAATACTGAAAGAAAATAAACACGAAAACAAGATAAATCTATCTAGACTTAATTAGAAGAAGAGATCTAGCAACGCACTAAAATCAAAAGTCTAGACACGAGAATACTTTGCAACGACGATCTTATCAGCAATTTATCTTAATTATAACTTAAAGACACGTGATTGGCGCATAAAGAGACGAATCGACGTTACGACCTCCAGACAACACAGGTGACAGACAGACGTACCACCCACCCTGACAACAAGGTTAGTAATTGGCATTTAATGGCACAAAAACGGTACCAGGGGCTTTTAACAGTGTTAGTAATATAAATTGTTTTGTTATCGAAAAGGTTCGTTCGGTGATAATCACTGATTGAGTCTAGATTACTTACGATAAGAAAGAAGTTTTCACTTAGTACTGTCACAGGATTGGTTAGGTTAGGATAGAACGTGTCCGAGCGATGCGTGGGGGTGGTCGCTCGGCGCGGCGTCGACTGGAGGCGGCGGGGACGCGTCGGAGGCTGCGCGGCAAACCTCCCCCGCCTTCATTCACACACTGAGATCGCAGTGTAGTTTTAGCAGTGAATTCATTTTCAAATTTTACATTCGTTGTGTTAATATCAGACCGAAAAAAACAGCAAATCTTACACGAAACTAAAAAGAGGAAGATCTGAAACTTACTGAAAATTGCCCTACCAAGAGATTGGTTTTGGTCAGTCCATCATGGAAGGCTTGACTCATGCACATTCGCTCTTTATTATTATTTTTAGCAGAAAATACTGTACGTACATATTTATACTGGTGATTATAACTTTCACTTAAGCTGTCTCACAGTAAGCTAGGCTCGGGTTAGCTTTCGTTTCCTAATTTTGGCTTCATCTGCAAAATGTTCGTTCTCGGCTATTATTAGTCCTTGTCTTCTCATTTATTCAGCAACCGGCAATTTAAATGTTCCAAAGTAAAAACTAATGCTTAGTTGTTCCATGGACGAACAAAATATTTATATTGGTGCATTGTTTCAGAGGTTGAACGACTTATTATCAGTTTGATTATTATTGACTGGGACGGCGTCAGTGGCCTCGGGGATAAGACGCGACCTATCATATCGAAAGGTCCGAGGTTCGATCCCCGGTTGGGCCATGTTCCAATGGGTTTTTTTCTCGAAACTTAAGTACATGTACTGACTGCTCTCAAACGGTGAAGGAAAACATCGTGAGGAAACCTGAATACGCCGAAGAAGAAATTCTTAGGCGCATGTGAAGTCCGCCAACCCGCACTGGGCTAGCGTGGTGGACTATAGCCCGCACGCCCTCGATGAGAGGGTAGGCCTGAGCCCCAGCAGTGGGGAGAATAATAGGCTGTTGATGGGACGGCAACGCGATTACCTTTTAGCGATAAAGCGCAAAAAGTTAAAAGGTTATGCGAAATATTTTCTACTTGTAGAGGGTGGAATGGTTTCCAGAAGTGAACAGTCTGTAATACCTTTACTGTACCAATCCCAAGGCCTATCCCAAAGCTGCCGGACTTTAATGCGGCATGTGCTCTTTTCACACAAAACAGGGCCCCAACTTGTGTAAGCATTAGCGATTTCAGTTTAGCTGAAAAAGGATTTATCATGTTTGCAAGGTAAGGTACAGAAAAGACTGAGTAAACAGAAGATAAATAAAAGATAGGAGAAGCTAAAAGAACAAAACCGGATTGATGAATTCACAGACATGCTTTAGGCCGCAAAATATACGACAGCAACTTGCTACGGCGCCGCCGTAGCAGAATGCGTAGAGTATAACTACGTTAACGATTTTCGATTTCTATGTAAATCCTAGTACTATTACAAATGCGAAATTGTGGATTTTATTTGTTGCGTTATAACGGCTGATCGAATTTCGATGAAACTTGATATAGTGATAGCTTGTTTTCTTATTGAAGTGCTGGCTCCCATAGGAGCTGCGCCAAAGATCGTGGGTTCGATTCCCACCCGGGACCAACATGTGTGAAGAGCATAACTTTTGGTTTTCGGATTCTGGGTGTTTGTATGTATTTATTTAAAAGTATTTATGTATGTTTATCAGTTGTTGAGTACCCATTTACAAGCTTAGGCTTAGTTTAGGCCTAAACAGCCGTGTGTAAAGTCCAAACATTATTATTTAATTCTAGTGGTTTACTTTAGGACATAGGCCACTGATACCAGTTTCACCTCTGGTTTTAACGTCCGTAACGATTTTTAATACGTCCATTTTTTGCTGTACGAAATTATAATGGTAATCAAAAGAGGCTCTCAAAATGTTTTACAAACACAAAGATAGTATAACAAGGAAAGGAATGCTGTCCCTAAAACTAGGCTGGGATAAGCCGGACTCGGGTTCTTAACGGATTAGGAGAACGCTAAGTAGAGAAGGAATTGCCAACTCTATAAAGTTGATTTTGTCTGTCAATAGCAACATGCTGAAATAATCTGAGTATACCTTCGACCGTATACAGCGTGATTGTGTAATAATGTATTTTTTAAACTAAATAACTAAACCGATTTAGATAAAACTTGGTACAGTGGTAGCTGATAAATTGGATTAATGCCATTGATACTTTTTATTTGTTTTTTGTTATCCTAATGATTGCTTGAACATTTTGTAGTTATATTCCTCAATAAATGTTATTCTAAAAAATTGATGAACCGCAGGTAAAGCCGCGTGGTAATAGTTAGTACCAAAACGTTTAGGCGAACCAATTTTTAAAGGGTTTTATTTGGTTAGCTGTAGTGACCTCAACCCAATTTCACAACTTGGAAGGATAGGGCACGTGCCTTCTTTTATTGCATTATCAACAGAACTTGGGAGGGACAGTTCTGCGGGTTTTCTTAACGACGACGTGTTCTTTTAGTTTTGTTTCGTTTACATTATTTCATGATATTTTCTTTGTAATTTAAGAACTTGGTTCTTTATTTCTTGGTTGTTCATTACAAAGTAGTACTAGAAGGCTCCCTAGAAGAAATTTCTTCAGACAAACAATAGATTGTTTCAAAGTTATAACTGGCTAAATACACAAAATTAATTTGGCAAATATCGTGATACTTAGGATAAAGGTCATCAACCAAATATCTTTCAAATGACCCTCTCCCAACCGTCTACTTAACAATAACAGAGCACCAAGAAATATAGGGATTTTGAGAAATTTTCAAATGATAATTTAAAGACTTACGAAATTAATATTTTAATAATTGGTTCCTGATCATCAGCTTACACTAGTCCACTGCTGGACATAGGCCTCCCCCAAGGCTCGCCACTGAACCTGATCTGGTCGTTTCTCTGCATTCAGTTTGCTCCATAACATTGGTTCTAACTCAACAACTACCTACCTACCTATTTAATTCATAAGATCAATACAAGTACTCAAGAACACTCAAAACAAAATTATATCTATCCACATGTAGGTAATTATTTCGCCAAAGAAAGCCCACAATATGAGTTTAAAAAAAGTAATACAAAAAGACGACGACACAACAGCTGCTAACTGCTGACTAAACAACATGAAAAATTACCTGACAGTTGAACAAGCCGCTTCCGAACACTGAAAAAGTAATGGAGGACTGAAGAATTGTGTCGGTGTGTTCTCAATGTGAAAGAAAACAGAAAATTCTCCTGAGAAACAATTGACCACAGGTTGCTTGGTAAATAAACAGTCATAAATTTCAACGAGGAAACCAAAGCTCTAGATTTTAGAGCAATGAAAGCCGCCAGTACAATCACGTTTGGAGTCACGTACATAAACATCCATCAAATCTTACTTTATATAAAGTTGAAATTGGAATGAACTTGGGCATTTTAGCGTTGATGGAAGATGACGACACAATGAACGAATGAAATAAGAAAAAGTCACACAAGTTGGCTGCGACTAAAATCTCAACTAATGAATCTAACAAATAAATCTCGTTTGACTTGATAACGTTTACCTATCAAAGTTTGATATCATCGCATCAGAGAACTGTCGTCAAACCATTTATAGAACCAACATCTAACCTTTGATTGATCTCTAACGCAAACAGAAACTTGCCAATTGCCAAACTTAAAGAGGTATTGACGGGAGCCGATAGATATACAATTTAACCCGCACTGTGGCTCCAATGTACTGTCACACGTTATGGCTATGCAAATTCGGAATGCGAACGTTCCAGTTCGGCGGCCTTGCACCGAAAGGGAACGAGGCGAGTCGGAAATAATTCAATTTTGGGCCGATCGTACGGGCGGCTACTCGCTAACCACCCTAATTTATTCATAAATAAAACATCTCGGTCGGATGCTCTTGCACGAACGCGCTAAGTCGCACTTTAAGGGGCGGATTTAGTGTTAACCCACACAGGCAGTAGCTGCGTAATATCCTATAATGGTACATGCATCCCTAGCGCAGACAGCCCCGCTTGTCTAGAATAGAGAGAAATTCTCAGAAATGACGTTCTACCTTCAATAATGGGAGGTGATGAAGAAGACACAGGCAAGGCACAGTAGAATAGCTAGCACAGATGTAATTACATACCGACCAAGAGGGACAACGTTATACGTCAGCATATAAAAATGAGTTGTCGAACAGTACGTGTGAACTCACATAATTAGAACTCAAAGTACTTTAAGGTGCAAAGTGATCTTCTTCCAAAAAGTACATGATGGTACCAGCATTCGTGAAAACTGAATAAACAGAACCTAATAGCGTCGATTAATCGGTAGTCCATTGCGCAACAAAATACCTTCTACCGAATCCATATTTGAAGCTAACCATGTTCTAACGACAACAATTTCGATAACGGACTTACCTGCTTTCCCAATCTTTCTAATGTCAAAACAAGATGACGTAAAATTTTCCGTAGTAAATCACATTTCGTATAAACTTTCATATACGAAGGCGGATAACAATAGTTTAGAAACTTAATACCTACACTATGGCTGTATATTCACAGATGTTCCCTAAAATCAAGCTAATGTTTTACACTGAAAACTAACTATAAATTACATAAAACAACTAAACATAGGTTTGAAACGTCACCCTTTTGTTAGGGACTATAAATCTAATCTTGACGTAGGACCCATTATTATCCCTTAACTGTAACACAATCCATACACCCACGTCTTTCATAAGTTATTTGTAACTGTGTAATCAAATCACAGTATAAATTTGCGGTAGGTACAATACATGTAGACAATACTAGTAGGTATTCTCAAATCCCTAAAAGTTAGCTTAAAGGAGTACCAATGACCGTAAGTACCTACTAAGCTATTGTAAATAGCATTAGAAACGATTTCTTATCATTATCACAGATTTTCTTTGAAAAATGGCGCTTTGAAGAAGGCATAATTGGGTTTTACGTGTTTTCTGAATTACACTTACCCACCAGGAAAAATAACAGGTCGGGAAGTATACATTCGAGATCATTTAAAGCGATTGGATTTCCGTCAGGGAATGAATGATTTGAATGACATCCGATGCTATCCGGAGCACGGATGGAGGAGGTGCAAGGTGCCAAACGTACCCTTTGTCAAAATCACAGGCAATCAAAATTATTATCTTAAAACGTAAAAAATTGCATCTAATTGTATGGAAATCAAACACCCAGCGTGAACGAACAGCGTTACACTGAACTTGCTTCGTCTGTGCTCCGGATAGATCCAAGGGCTCAAAATGATCTTAATTGTATGAATACCGATTCGTAATTTTTCCTTGTGAGTGTATTGCGATTTCTTCGAACAACTTCATAAATATATTTTACTAGACTAATATGCATTATTATTATGAACTACTAAGCTTACAAAACACGTATTTGCCTAGTAAATACGATCGATAAAGACAATACAGCACTTACGTGCTTATTATCGCTTACGGTGTTAGAACATGTTTCCACGAAGCATTTTCAGAGGCAATTTGAATACAAATGGATTGTCTTCATGTACGCATGAATTGAAATAGGTTCCTCGATGATAAGGCTCAGAAATAAGTCGATTTTCGTTTTCGTTTCAACACCTTACAATGAGAACTTTGATATTGATAATAACAATACTAACATTATACACACATACAATCGTCACGCTAGGTATAGGGTAGGCCGAAGAACGGACCGCCAAAGTATCTAGTAAATGTTATTGCGATAAAAACGGTAATTATCTAGGTAACTACTTTAGTAATACGAATCGTGACGTGACTACAAATACAAGCAGCGTACGATAGAGATACTTACGACTACATATATAAGGATGTAGTATAAGTATTAAAGATAAGTTTTGTCGTAAAGACTGCGTCAGTTGACAGCTTTGTTATGACGAAGTTTTGTATGAGTAGGGAAAGTGCGATATCATCTGAAAAAGTATATTCAGAACTACAATTAAGATAAAAGATAAACTAGATGTTTCAATAAAGTTGGGTTTGTCAATGTTATCTTTGACGTAAGAGCGAGTAACTTCAGTGACGTAAAGGTTTTGGTGAGAGAGGCTGTAAAGACGGCTCAATTTTTCTTGCCTATCAAAAATTTATGAATACTAATATTCTGTAGATCTAAAGTAGGTAACAGTAGCGTATTCGGATGCCAGGATAAATGTACTTAGAAATTCTAATGATGCAGATGGAAAAATTCAACTCACAATGAGACCGTCAAATTCGATTCAGGCAGACAAATTCATGTTAACCCAAATATTGTCTTTCTCTCTATTGATGTTAATATTTCATGCTAAGTAACTTCTCAGTTTGATAAGTAACTTCTGTAAATGTGTCTTTTTTGTTATTTGTATAGAAAGCCGTATTTGACGGGTAATTCTGTACCTACCTCTACATTAATGACGGATTACATCTTGTGCGAATGAAAAGAATACTAAGTCTATTGTATTATGTTACATATGTAAATACATATCTGTATGTTATATTAGAAAAATGTTTACAACAGCGCCGGCATACCGTAAGGTTGCTGCTTCAGTGTAAGCTGGAACGGAATGAAAACAACTGCTACGGAAGTAGACTAAGGGTTTTGTATACTCTAAAGTTATTGTCATCATCAGCATCATCCTATGCTCATAATTTAAGCCCCAAATGGTGTTTAACGCTCAAACCCGCACAGCTCATAGTTTCTCCTCAGCGCTCCTAATGGAGAAAAAAAATGCGATACTTTTTTATTTAACAGTTCGTAAACAGAGAAATCGTACATCGCACACTCGTATTTCGCACGAACGATACTTCGCACAAATGACACGCCGCACTATCGTACATCGCACACTCGTATTTCGCACTAACGATACTTCGCACAAATAAATGCAATGTCGCACTATCGTACATCGCACACTCCTATTTCGTACTAAAGATACTTCGCACAAGTGACATGTCGCACTATCGTACATCGCACACTTGTGGTCGCACTTCTGTAATAATCCCGAAATTCTAAGGGTCGTCCGTCTCTCCTTGGGGAGTTGCCATATTTTGCCACTAGAGGAGCGCGCGTCGCCAGATCAATTTTTAATCCACGTACGGAAAAAAACTATAAACCGCGCTGTGGGTCCGCTAAATACAATCTTTCAGGTATTCCTAAGCTTAAGGAGCCTTACTCTCCGTTGTTGTGTAACAGGAACTAACGAAAGATGAGATGTTAACTAGACATGACTCTTTTGTGTCCCGCTCTTACACAGACCGTACCCTGGGGGCGACATTTGCGGGACAACCACCGAGGTGGTCATAAAAATGGAATATCAAATGAAAATTTCTTTCCGTTCGTTTGGTTTATTGAGGTTACGTTCAACCCTGGTTGCACTCCGTTTGGTTTGAAGGTCTCTAAGAATGTTTATTGTAATGGCCCTTGGCTTAACTCGTCGATTAATAAGGTCAGTCAAAATCATAATTCGTTTATTAAAAATTGGAATACGATATTCTCGTTTTGACGTCAATTCCGTCTAAAACTACTCTGTTTCTACCTGTAAAGCCGAGGGGAAGAAACAGCAAGAAATCCAACAGAACAGGGCTCTGCCTATGTTTCATACATTATATTATTATCTGTTCATTGCAATCATTTATATATATTTATCTATGTTGAACCATCAGGTACTCTATGAAATTTCATCATTCAAGTAATCATTTAAGTGTTCTGTCACTTCACATTCTGTTACAGTGCTGAGGTGTGCGGTCGGGAGGATACTGCACGCTGATTGGATTGGTCAAGGTCGCGCCATTCATGATTAGTAAGAGCTCAATTCGTTATCTCGACCCATCATCCTCTTAACGCCATTGCCACCATCTTAATCTGGACTTCTGCAGAATTGATATTATGTTATTAGGTGTTGTTCATTCAAAGGTCAAAAGTGAAGCTAGTCGAACTACAAAAGGTTCTTTATAGAGGTTTAAAAGCCGTTTAAGTACGTCTTGCTGTTCGTGCTCAAATTTCCTGAAACTGCACAGTCGTCAGATTTCCATATTTCGTCTCCAAAAGCCAGAATAGCCCCCATACCGGAAGGTGATGGATGATGGCCGCTGAAAAATCTGTCTCTGTCATGTAAACCCACAAAATGTCCCAAGACGAAGGGAAGGTAAGATTTTAGAAACATAAATCTTAGTAAATCTTGATTTTCTTTTTAAGTGCAGGTTTGAAGGAAGGTAAGAAGCTGGACTAAAGGTTGATTGTTTTTATTAGATGGAGAGTATAATACACTTACGAAAAATTGCAAAAATGTTGTAGCCAATTTAATTGCATGTAAAGGTATCATATGTAACAACATCGTCTCTACGTATGCATATTATCTATAAGCAACATAAAACATGAGCAACATAGAAAATGATGTCTGAATTAGATATAATATTTAATATCTACTGAGAATAGAATTTATGATATGAAAATAATATTGTATGAAAGATAAACTTTTAGGTTTCGTTAGGGCAGAAAACAATGTTTGAAAGCTAGGTACTAGATTATCAGAAACCACAATTATAAAAAATTGGAAAATAACCTACTGCACCGAAAACTGGAGAGATATAAAACAAAAAAAGGAATATAGGTTCCTTCCTGAAAATGCAGTGACAATAAAGGATTGTATGGATTTGCGAGTCATGTTTTCTGCTGTCAGTGGTCGGGAAAATTTTAAAGGGATTCGAAATAACATTTCTATTTCAGATAATAGACTTGCGATCTCGAAGCAATTTAAACTTACGCGAGGTTGTATTTGCGAAGATAATACTTGTATGTTCGAAATCAAAAAGCAATTTGAAGACAATTTAATGTAAAAAGATAAATTACGATATAGCATGAACAGAAATTGATCCGTTAAAAAGAAAAGTCTATATAATAGAATAGTTCGAATGTTAGGTAAAGATGTAATAATGACTCATGACTACCTCAATACATAGAGAAAGTTCCAAGAGCCTGTTTATTATATACGTCGCCGCCTGGGAATATAACTTACACATGACATGATATTAGGACTTGTGGCGTTTCGCCGGTATACCCTCATCATTTACACACATGTCAAGGTTGTCGATGCCTATACAGTAAATTGGATTTCAGTCAACAAGCATCAGATGTCTTAACATAGAAACGTTGTTACATTCAGATGTAAGAACATATTAGCTTATTTTTCAGTCAATTTGAAGTCATAAATTTAATATAAAATTGCTGGTGTATTAAGTGTATATCGACATCAGTACAAAAAAACCTAACGGGAAGTCACACCCGTTTCTAAGTAAACAGGACAATCACACATCACATAAAGGTAGGTTTACGAACCTTTGTTTGACGTCGTCTAATCAACGGCTAGAGACAAAAAGAAATTCTTTTCACACAATATGCGGGCGATTCATCCCAGCCAAATAGAGATAAATTTATAGATACGAATCAATATAGATAGCGACTTCCAAACGAATAACGCGTGTCGGCATCCAGCGGACGGCAAATTTCCTGGGATTTCGCTTCGGATTATACAACTGCGCCAGAAAATCCCCTACAGCCTGTTCCATGGAAAAAAACAGACACAAGAAGATGTGTGCATATAGGCAGATGTTGGAAAAATGAACTAACTGAACAAAGCTTAATCAAAAGGACACTGATTTTAGCTCAATTCAAATACAGGATAGCTTATATTCTAGAATACAATAGATTTTTAACGCAGACGAAAAAGAAAAACATAAAAAAATTGCGTAGGTTTTATAAACTAGACGGTTTATTTGTGAGAAATCAATTGATAAAAGAACAAACGAAAAACGTATATAGGTATATGAAACTTCAAAACACGAAACCAATCATATTTCTACACCAGAATTGAATTGCAAATTAAGAATGATAATATAATGTGACCCAGTTGCCAGGCAGGTGACCGCCGCAACTCTCAGCCGACACAAATTAGATTTAGGTCTACCAGGGAACAAACTGCGGGCCTAATTTATTCATGCCCGAACTCTGGCTGCGGTATTCTAGGTCTAAATCAGGGGTGGTCAATGCGGATGAGGGCTCACACAGTGCACACAGCCCTTTTAATAGTACCTATTTAAAGTTCAGGAGTCGTTCAGAACCAGAGCAAATTTTTAGACATGTTGAGTTTTTGTGTCGTACGACTCACGTACCTACCTTTTTCTAAGACTAAATCTAAGTTTAACTAATGGTCCTAGAAAATTAACGGTAAGGTAGTAAGGTCGTTAGTAGTAAATTATCAAAATAAGCCTAGGTCTAATGAGTTCATAGTAATCCAAGGTATAACAAAGGCTGCCTGAAAAGCAGCTTCGTGGTTTTCTCGTGGTGCATGGTTTGATTTTGGTTATTAATTTCAAGTTTGTGTTACAGCGTTCATAAAATGCCGATTTATTACACGTTTATTAGTAGACAGTCTTAAGTTACCACTGAGAATTACTTGACACAAAACAACCCCCACAGAAATGAGGACTAATGCTAATAAAACATATAATAATTCCCCGAAATTTTTTATTTCAAATGTAACAATCTTTCGTAAGTTTCAGTAATAAAATAAACTTTTGTCCGATGAATTGACTCTAGGTTGGTAATCCCTAAATTGCTCTACAATGTTTGTCAGTCGATAATCAAGTCAAGAGGGATTCGAACATGGAAGCGTCCAAAATAAATGGATAAAAACAGTGGTTTGAATCATATTCTGAATGTACATTTTTGAATTGATTTTGAAAAAATAGTATTTTAAGCATTTCTGAATAGGTGTGTCTAAAATATTAGCTTAAAAGTTTTAGCCACCTATTTATATTTAACAAATCAAAAAGCGAAGGACCTCAAAAAACCACATTTCGCGTTTTTTACCTTACCAAGGGACAATCATTACTGTAAGCGTAAATTTGGAATTAAATTTGACAACCGAACCAGTCTTACAATAATGTCTACTGGCATACTGGGTCAGAGCAGACCTAGTGGAAAACTGCCCGAGCAATTTTATGCTGCTAATGTAAAACTACCATTAAACGGTAATAATTTTATTTTATTTGGAACAACAAACAAAACTTAACGATCACTTAGCCATTGATTAGAGACACAGTTAAATTGCGACACGCTAATGGGCTCTTGAAAACGAAAGAAATTGTTAAAAAAAATTAAAAACAAAATAATAATAATAAAAACAGACTGCGCAATACGGTTCATAACTAAAAACTGCTTGCCCAAACTCAAAAGAAGTTGCTTTTCATGTAAGGTCAGCTGGGGTAAGAGGGATACCGGCGAAAGAGACGACCAGACCAGAGTAGACCTAACGTCTATAGAGTGTGTAGATCTGGTCTTCTAGTTCTTCATACCTCGATGTCCCTTTTACCCATGTTTTTTTTTACGTAGAAAAGACAGAAAAATACCAATCGGACACGGACAAAATAAATCTCGGTAAGTAACTCCCGAAACCACGAAAGTGCGAGAAAGATAAAGTTGATCATAAAATTTTCTCGAAAGTTCCTCTACCTGTTTAACTGCCACTTGCGGTAATAGAATCCCATTCCCGTTATTGGATCTGATTGGTGAACCCATCGGTCTTATTAGAGCACCGGCTTACCTCCGCGTCTTGGCACAGTTCAATATTCATTTTTCAAATTTCCAGACGAGTAGGTACTCCGAGTTAAGCTGGATTTAACATTAATTATAGATAGTAGAGACTGCAGGTCTTCCATCAATTACCAAAATAAGTTTGGTTGAAAGAGATTGGCTACAGGAGTATGTACATACTACAAGTTCCTAGTACTTACTCCTGTACTTACTCATCGAAAGCGGCGTCAAAAGCCAACATAGAGAAAACCAATTGTCTAGAAAGCAAATTAATTATTGGGATTTGTAAAAACTTATCTAGAATTGATAAGACACTGCAAGTGTCCGTTACAAACTCAGATCAATAGCTATTGTGCCCCTAGAGTAGTCCTTAGTAGATAGTTCCACATAAAATAGGAACAAGAAAAGGATTTCCAAAATCGACAAAGTACTACGGGCAAAAAAAACACCCGTGGTACCTACTACCTGACACGTCTTAAGTACCACGGCCAAAAAAATTCTCCCGTGGTGCTACAGTAGCTCTATCGGTAGTACCACGGGTAAGACGCGAATAATAATACCATTTATTTCTCTCGCGACGTGTGTTTTTCCTGAAACATTACCATTATTATACTTTGAATCATACAAAATGTCATGATCAGCAAGCTGCCGTGAGAAAATGAGCTTCAGCATAGCTAATGATTTTAGAAAGCCAAAGTTGTGAATTCTGCAGCTTAATCAACTCCGCCACTAATCCTACGATTAGCCGAGTTGGTTTATTTCTTAATCCTCAAAGATTTGGATGAGGTAGAGGGAACTATTGTACATAAACACATAGCATACATAGAGGCTTTTTAGCTTAGATTAAGAAACTCGAAGCAGGATTATATTTAAACGAAAAAATAGCAGCCTGTTTCAGTATATGATAACACATATGATTAAGAACTATGCGGGTTTTATCGTAACATTAATAATTCATAAAAACTAATCCTATATACTATATACTGTTCATTTTATTTACCTACTTGAAATTGTTCTTTAAGCGAACATTTTTTGGCTTTTCTTGTTCCTCTTCGTTTTACAATGTCACTTTTTGTAGGACAATCAATAAAATTAAGGTGTGGCATCTAATGTATCTTGTATTGTATCGTATTGTATCGTATCGTATTGTATCGTATCGTATTGTATCGTATTGTATCGTATTGTATCGTATTGTATCGTATTGTATTGTTACGCAAACTAGTATCCCTTGACGCATCCAAAAAATAGCTTAATAGAATATTAATAGCTGAAAAGATATTTTGTATCAGATAAACAAACCAATTGCTGTACTGTCTAGAGAGTTGAACATAACTTAAATTAAAACGTTACCTTCTACATCGTACCAACCAATGGTGGGAAACGGCTTTAGCAGCCAGGTGGCTAAAAATGAATAGTGTAACTGTTTAATCCAGTTCAGAGGCGACGGTAATAATTCAACTGGATCCGGGGTTATCCGTGGTCGGTGTAACTAGAACACAGAATAGAAGAAAATCTTTACCAGTGCCGAAACTATTCTAAAAGTGGATAAAAAAAACTTGTGCGACTGTATTATTTATTACAGTGGACGCCACGCAACTTCGTTAGGCTAGTATATTTCGTACCGAGTACAAACTGACTTCTTTTCTTACCTGAGGGAGGAAGCTGTTTTGACGTGAGCTGAAGGCGAACCCACGACCTCTGGCGCAGTGATTTTTACGCATAAAAGGTAGGTAGACATAAAGCTGGTATAAACGGACAAAATGAATAGCTATAACGAAATGATACTTAAAACTTTAAATAAGAAGAGCAAAGTACCCTGCGATCATTATAGTATTGACTATCGCCGAAAGTACCACAATTTTACAAATATTAGTAGCTCGTTTCTCTCATCACGATATTGTGTGTCTTGTTGTTGTTTATTAGTATCACCAACAAAAACAGGTTTAAACTTCCCCATTTCATATTCAATGCTAAATTCATGAATGAAACATGAAGCAGTAGTCACATCTATGTATCGCCTGCTAGATACAACCAATCAGAGGCCGTTATATCATGGCAGAAGTTGCTTTTGATTGGTGGAAAACAAATATGTAACAAACTGGGTTAATTCGCAGCAGGAAATGGTCACTAACTTGATTAAAATGATCTTACATCAACTTACTTGCATTTACTAACTTAATATCAGCACTTCAGCGTCGTCGTATAAATCAACCACAATGACCTTGCTGGTATGCTAATATCAGTATTATGACGTCATTGTATGGTACCGTATCGACATAAAAAAAATACTACAGAAACCCTTCTTGAAAAGAGAAGAATATTCAAGGATAAATAGAAAAGCATAACCTTAAATAATGATGTTATGATCTTTAAAAAGTAATATAAACTAAAAGCTGAAAACAAAATGTAGTAAATTATAAAGAAAGGTGCTAATAAAAAAATGCAAAGTAAAGGGTTCTTTCCGGTCTTAAATTGTTTTTGTTCGCAACTAAGCCCTACATAATGAGATAGCGAACCGTGAATTAATTGTGATGGGACGATTGAATTGAAGGTTAGAAACCCTTTAAAGCCCTTCCAATTTCATGGACCAATAAGAAATCAGTTTAACCACAGAGAACAAACCCAGAGTATAACTGATTTAAAAGTTTAAACATGTACGAACAAGACACATACTGTGGTGACAGCTGTTGCAAATAAATACAATACACGAATACCCCGCGACTTCGTCTGCAAACGATTTTATAAGTTTAGATTGTACTAAAAACAGGTACAATTTGAAGATATTACAATTTAGGAGGCTCTTTTAAATGTCAATTGAAAAATTGATTTTACTTGAAACTTGGTTTCAGAGTCGATTCATCTCAAAAAGCGACGTCTATCACATAATTGAAAATCCCTACATAAATATAAAAGAACGACGAATAATAAACGTACCTATATATTTTTAGAGCAGACATTAAAAAGTGTTTTCAGCGAGCGGTGACAGATTTTTAAGGACTCGACCTAAAAACGACAGAACGACACAAACTGCAAAATGAAGAATGTATTTCAGCAGACTACTCGAAAGAATAAACGAGACGAGGAAAAGTGCATACTAATTAAATTCAAACATTGAAAGGAATCTGATACGCTTTCTGTGCCCTCTTTTTCTTTAGCTGTAATGAGGTTAATGATAGAAAAATTTGTGAATTCGTAAATGCAATTTAATGTTATGCCTAGTTTTTTAGTTGCAGAAGTTGTTAAAAAAATTAATTAGGTAGCAAATAAGTTAAATAGGTAGTAAATCTGACAGTTAAATAGGTAATTGATTGTAAAAAATCAAGCCGACTGATTTTCCACCTGAGTATTAAAAGGCCAATCACAAGTCATATAAAACGTTCACCAATAGAATTCGTCGATATGTCCCCGTAAACACGTATGTAAATATGTATAATGTATACTTATGTAAAAATGTAACGTATGTAAAAAAACCTATGTAAAATTTCGAGTCTTCTTAATATAAGCTGTGAATGTTAACCCTCTAGCTAGAAACCATTGTTGTGTCCCACTTTATAGTGACTTATAGGGGTAAGCCCGAAGGTAGTCCCAACAAAATTGACGCTATTATTTACCGATCGCGGCGTTAACACCCTTTTAACAGCCGGTTTAATCGCCTTGACCCGCGAGGAAGCCGTTAATCCTTAAAGCTTGTTACTGTATCACCAGCATGTTGAGAGGAGACCTTGGGCATGATTAAGCCCAGTTCAAATCAGTAAGACCAGTAGAGAGAGATGTGGGGTCATATAAATCATACTGTATTATTATTAATTCGGTATTATTTTTTAAATGATTTCTTATGTATTATTGGGCTATAAATGATCTGACTTTAAATTTCTTGGAAAAAAATATTGACAAATTACGATTTTGAAATTATTTTTACGTTTTGAAATCTAATAAATGAATTAACGAAAAGAACGACCATCCTGATACCCCTCTACTATCCCATACCATCTCATCTCACTGCCATATTATTATAATTGCGTTAGTTTGGATGTTTTGTGAGCTTAGATTTTGTTGCTCTATCACGGTATAACGGCTGAACGTATTTTGATGACACTTGGTACAGTCATAGCTTAAATCGAAGAACAATGGGTGGATACTTTTTAGCGCGGATGAAGTAAGATAAATTCCTAGTTAGTATCGTCCTTGGAATAAGTTTCAGCACCAAAAGTGTCTAACAGAATAAAAATGTGATGTCTACATATGGTTATGTTACACACAAAACCAACTTACCCCATTAATCTCGTAGGTGAATTATGGTACAAGCACCGCAGCTAAAAGCTGGGAGGTTAATGAGCTGTGGAGTAAATGGGTAAACAGTAGTTAAGTAGTTGTACCACACAGGTACCAATCTTGTTAATACGGGATCATAATAAAAATGATAAGTAGTGGTTTTTATTTTAGAAGTATATAGGGTTTGGATTGGTTACTTTACCATTACTTGGTTAGATCTAAGCCATATTCAATTTCGAATATAGTCATATTTTACATATATGATATTAAACCGGCAGTTACAATATGGCCTTTTCTATAAAGGATTCTTACTAATTATCATCACAAAAGCTAACTGACAATTTTGGTAATAGAAGAGACAAATAATATTTGTCATATTATGACACTTCTGCTCTCGCCAAAAGAGTATCCAAGGGCTGTTCATCGTTGAATGAGAAGATGTTATATTATTTTAGTATATTTCATTCCGTAGTTTACCAATAAGTGGTATCCAAGTATCATTATTTGTGTTGATAATAACTACTTGATATCAGAACCAGAATTCAACGAGTCCCACTTCTGATATAAGAAAACTAAATACGTACTTTATAGATATTTTCAATTCTTATAAAATAAGCACTTTCATCACATAACATCAACTTTCACATTTAAAATATTGTATTCCATTGTAAAAAAAACCCTGACAGGATGTAGAAAGAAGACATGTATATGTGCCGTTTTTTTTTGTCATACAAATTGTACAGCTGAGCTGGAGCCATTTCAAAGTGCAGTTTAAAATATAGCCCCAGGCAGGTTTCATGTTCGCGAGTGCCGGATGTGTCGCGTCTCTTTTCTGGATTTATGGTTTATTTCCATTCGTTCTTTATGAACTGCTTCGTGTAAACGAATGATGACCGAATGTAATCCCTACAGCCGGACGTTCGTTTAGGATTTTTTAACAACTGTCGTATTCATAATGAGATAATGCGACGTTCCAAGTTTCAGTCGGCCTACCGTGAGTTGACAATCGACGCTAGCGACTACGTAAATACTTAATAGTGCTTCCTCTTTTCGATTAATTACGATAGACAGAAAGATATAGATATAGTTTTTACGTAGTCGCTAGCGAGATTTACGTTGTCAACTCATGGTAGGCGTACAAATCAATCGGTCGAGTAGTTTTCGTGTTATTTCGATTAACCATAGCAGAAAAGAGAGTCGATGTAATGAATCGTGTAGATAAAACAACATTCGATTAAAATGGATTTGAAATCAAGTACGGAAACCCACTTCGGTTATACAGATGGACAAAATATCAGCGCTATACCGTTATAAGTACCTACGTTTTGTAGGATACCTAATAGTAAATTATTTTAAACTTCCACAAGGCCAAAACTTTTTTTATATAATTTATTTTTATTTAAATTAAAAAGTACTGTGACAAGTTGACAACCCTAGCTCGTGATCGTTCAGTTCAGTCAAACAGTTCGAAATTTAAATAAAATTTTTGATAAGTTACCTACCTCCGTTGGTTGCCATGTTTCTGAGTAAAAATATTGTTCAATTTAAAAATTACACGACAGATATGAGTTTTCATAGCAATTTATTCGACCGCTCAACATTCCCGGCCGCCTCATCGCGTCTATTTGACCAGTACAGCAATTTCGATTTATCTCGCAGAAGGTTGTCAAAATAATACTCACATTTCCAAGCATGTCTGAGAAAAAAATCTAAAGTGTCATTCTTGTCTTATAATAAATTCAGTTTACGATATCATAATAACAAATAATTAAATTGGACGGAGCTCTCGCTCGCTTTAACGTAATTATTTAGCGTGTTTAAAACGTCGTTAACCTGTATACTTAGTCTAACGTTAACGATAAGGGAGATTGAATATCTAATACTACGCTGTCAGGGATATACAAGGTGATTCATCAGGACCGGTCAGCATGGGAAGTCTGAATCCTTAGAGATTGACAAGTTCGTTCTGAGGAACCAAGACGTCGATTTTAGAGATAAAAAAACTGTATTCATACATGTTCAGTAAACATTGCTATTCGACTCGGAATCGGACCCGGATCGACTCGGTCGATCGAAAAATAAAAAGTAAGAAATAACTTATAAAACCCGAACGCCGCCGAGGGAAACAGCTAGTACATATAAAGCTGAGAAAGAAAATGAAAAATCTCTAGGTTATGCGAAAAAAAAAAGTATGTGTCGGTTTTCCCTAACACACCGGTATTGCCGGTACCGTACCGATATTTTTTGTTGTCGGCATCAAGTCCTGCTCTAACATAAGGACTATGTCCAACAGAAGTCGTTAACCTCTACTTAGCCGGCAGTTGAGATTAAAATAAATATCCTAAGGGCCTCTTACACCGCTTGCTGATAAAGTCCCAGATACCCTACCTGCAGGTTATCTGACAGATAGCCTATTTTTTTTGGTTTCACAGGTATCTGATTGCCTATATCTTATATATTTTATATAGTCTATCACACAGATTTATCTGATAGATTAGTTTATCACTAAGATTACTATCTGTAACAATATCAGGAAGTGGTGAAAGAAGCCCTAAAACTTCAGCGTCATCTGCCACCCCATTTCTATGACACTTAATAAAATTGAATTTTATATTAAAGTTCGAAATTTTTCACAAGTCAAGTCGAAAAAAATTGGAATGTAACCAATGGGGGTAAACGAACATCTGAAATCAACTTTGTTATTCAGAATATCAGAAAATATACCTACTATAAAATTGATACTAGTCGTCCATACGTATTAGAATGAAGCAAAATACATGAAGATATCGAAGTATTTTTTTTTGCTATTTAGATATAAATTATGGCATAAAGGAGGAGGGGGGGGGGGGGATTTAAATCTAAATATAATATCTCACGTAATTAATGAACGAATGCTGCCACCTATACTTAAATAAAAAAATATCTGCATACATGTAAAGAGTTTCCAAGTCACACAGGCGACCTGGAGCCTGGAGCGTTCGCAATTCAGGCTCCGCAAACAGACTCCATTCAGCCGAGCTCTATGTCGTGGAATATATCGATATCGTACAGTGGACTAAGAAAGTAGTGCATCAATTGTGACTTATTCTCCTAGTTCACATAAATATCAGTAAGGTTTATACTTGGAATCATTGAGTTACGTCGTAATTGATGACGTAAGTATTCATAGGTTATTGGTATAGGCGCATGCTACTTTAACTTTCCTGAGACGACAATACCGAGTTTTCGAGTGTAAAGACATAAAAACTCATTGTAAAATATTTTATTCAATGCAAGAATACAAAAATATATTATTAGGTTATTTATTTACACTTACATTAGGTATCCTAACAGCCCAAAACGGTAATGAAGTTATTTAAATAAAATTTCCATTAGTCCATCCTGAGAACAAACTTCCTTGGAACAAACATCAAAGCATTGTCGTCATTACAATACGATAAATATAGCAATAGTAATTGACAGGTCGGTTTTGCAAGCGAAAATACTCTTTGTTGCGCTTAGAAGTTGCAAACGATATTCAACCTTAGAATGGTAAAACAATTTTTAGCCCACTGTACGACTACCCAGCACCGAGGATTCATACAGAAATGAGCCTTTTGTCTCGGGTCTCATTGTGTAGTTTCTCATTTAACGGGAACTGTATTCTTAGTTGTAATTCCGATTGTTTGGAATCTTAAGCTTTATTCTGCAGTGCTTTGACCTAAAGGCTGTTATTTAATTAAATGCAAATAACTGTCAGAGTAACCCCCTATGGGTATGAGAGACATCCGATTGTAAGTGAATATATTTTCCTTCTCTTCGATCCATTGTGTGTTTTTGCATTAATAATAAATTGTATGGATAAAAATTTGCATTTTAATAAATAGTAACAAGGTGCGTTTGTAATAATAGTAATCAATAGTATGTTTAAAACAAACGATTTTTTTTACCTAGGCTATAACAAGTAATTTTTTAAAGTTTGTACTTTGTCCACAATGTCATTTATCTCTAGTATCTTTGTCAGTCATAGTCATAAAACTTTTAGTTTATCCGATCTAACATTTACCTCAACGTACGTATGTATGTAAGTGCGTCAATAGGTACGTTCAGGTACGTTCAACAAAATTTAATATTAAGTACTACTTACTTACTGAATTTTAAAATAAATATTATGCAGCTGAAAAAAACAATTTTTCAATACTTAACACATATATCATATAACATAAAAACAATACTTATAACATAAAATCATTCATTTAGAAAAAAAAACACGGGTTTCAGAAAAATTTAATAACGTCGTAACTTTACTTTAGTTAAAAGGGAAAAACCTGTGCAACTAACATTAAATATAGAAATTTATTTCAAAAAACAATACAATTTAAACGGTAGGTATTATTCCTAAAGGCGTTTATCCCAAACGCCTGTTCCACCCTATCCCCCCCTCCCCCAGATATGTGGATTTTTTTATAGCTAGGGGCAATAGATGAAATAGGCCATTCCAAACCGACAGCCACCCAGTTGTAGGTACCATTGAATTCACAAACAAGCATTCCCCATATCGATAGCCGCCGCCTTTCTGCGTGTCCCATCCCTACCTGTAAACATCCCTTCAATCCTCAGAGCACCGTTACGCCCGGCTGCCCCATTTCTGCTATGTGCACACGAAAGTAAAAGTCATTCCGGCTAAACGGTGTAATACTGCCCGACTCGTGTAATTCCCTTTGGTTTGTTAATGGAATCCTGAGTTATTGCCTTTCGAATCATCAAGACAGCTGTCAATCAATTAATCAATCAATAGCGTAGGTAGGGTATATAATATGTTACAGACCAGTTTTGAGCAGTAATTATAATATTCTCCTAAAATAATGGGCGGTTTATGCAATATTTATTAGAAACAAAGTCCCTTTGAGCCCCTGTTAATTTTCAATATTGTATTCATAAACAAAATAAGTCAGCAAATCGTTGACAACGTGCGGATTTCGTTTTTAGTCACCTGAAATACCTATTTTGAAAAATGTATTTTTTCTCATGATTTATTTGAAAATTTCGCAGCAGTTACGTAAACGTAACGCAAACGCGCCACGCCCAGCTCAATGGCGCTAACCAAAAGTCATGTAAGTATAATAAGTAGTATATCCACACGAATTGCAATTAGTCATTATCTATTTAATTCACCTCATTAAACTGAAAAGATAATTGACATGCCGTGGGATGACTAATAAATGTTTCATAAAATTGATGTCGGCCGGTGGTTTCGGTACCAATTAATTTAATGACCAAAGCGTAGGTTTCAATACAATATTAATTAAACTCACCAATGCCGAACACAGCCATACCTGAAAAATATAATTAGAATTAATAAATCAGATTGAGAATAAATTAACAAATTCAGAACCATAATAATATATGACAATTTAATTGAAATAAACCAACTGAACGAATGGACATCGCTGTTCTATCAAATTAATCAATTCGTGCCGGTCATCCGGTCGTGCCATAATTAATTAAACCAATGTGTTTTTCTTGACTCTCAAGTATATTCACTGACTGCTCTCAGACGGCGATACGCCGAAGAAGGAATTCTTAGGCGAATTTGAAGTCCAACCCGCACTGGGCTAGAGTGGTAGACTAAGTCCGTCCCCCAGGTCGAGAGGATAGGCTGGTGCGTACAGTGGGGACATCGTATCAATAGTTTGATTCGGTTCGGTATTATGTAATTAACAAAAGCCATCATAAAGAATAAAAGAAAAAAATTGTAGTTCCTTATGTTCACATTGACTGCTAAAGTATGGAAAACTGACCAATAGTGCTAATTAAGGACAAATGAGTGTGTCCGCGGTACACTTTGTTTGCTACTTCATTAAAAACATGCAACGAAATGGCGGGAACGTAAGCCCCATTTTGTTTTTCATTTTCCAACGTCTCTTTTGCACGTAGCAATATTTTTAGTCGGAACTGAACGCTTTTCTCGGTACTTCGATGCTTTCGCATAAAGCTGCAGGTTTTTACGCGGCAAAGAAAGGTCCGACTTTAATAGCAGTGAATACACATTAAAAATAGTAGGTACAGTAAAAAATAGTACCTAGTTAGTTATTAATTGGTGGAAAAATACAATATATTTTATAGCACAAACAAAATTAGAAACAGATACAATTTACACATCATATCAGCCTGTAGACGTCCACTGCTGGATAAAGGCCTCCCCCAAGGATCTCCCCGACCGGTCCTGCGCTAACCTCATCCAGCCGGGTCCCGCAACCTTCACCAGATCGTCGGTCCACCTTGTGGGAGGCCTGCCTACGCTGCGTCTTCCGATACGTGGTCGCCACTCGAGAACCTTTCTGCCCCAACGGCCGTCAGTTCTGCGGGCGATGTGCCCAGTCCACTGCCACTTCAGTTTCGCAATTTGCACATACTTCGTACAATTTAGGTGATTTTTTTTCAGATAATCTATACCCAATAGATGTGATGACACAGCCAGAGATGTTTAGAACATTGTTTTGTCAGATTGCTTTACATTAATAAATAATAATAATAAAAAAAACATACAGCCGAACATAGTACCTCCTCCTTTTTTGGAAGTCGGTAAAAAGAATTCGCTTTTCATTAACAGTAAAATTTTGGGTTTTTCAGCTAAAAACCATAAAAGTGAGGTAAAAAAAATAGCGAGACTTCGTCTAAGACAACCATGGCTCAAATGTTTCTTAACGGTCTGTACTAGCTTCGTCCTATGGACCCATCTCCCAATCAGCCTGTATGTATACTCAGTAAAAAAAGATCTGAGGACAAAGGAGTACAAAGCAAGAGAACGTGATCAGACGGTCAGAAAGTACTCCTTGCGTCTCTACGTGCGATTGAACAGATCAAAGGACTTTGCCTAGTATGCTATCTTATAAAACCGCAGTGCGTTTTACTAACGTGTAGATTAAAGCATTTACTTTAGAAACATGTTCTCTGCCAAGATAAACTACTTTGGCGCAAAGGAAAGGCGAAAAGGTTTTATATTTCGCAACATTCTTTCTCTTCCAGTTTGAAAGCAAGTCTCATAAACTTGGCTTCTTTCAGTGTAATCGCCTCAGAATCAAAAGCGCTTGTGTCACTCGCTATGGCTGGACTTACCACGTCCGGACGCGTCCGTTCTTACAAAGCAGGACAAATTCCATAAAGCCGTTTTGTGCTTTAAACTAAATATTAAACACTAGCTGTTTCTCGCGGCTTCGCCTGCGTAGTAAAAACTTTTTAGAAAAGATTTTGATAGGCTGTCAGTGGAGCCGTCATCAACAGAGGTACTTTTATAATATTTTAAATAAGACGGGCTGTATGGACAAAGCTCCCTTGCCCGTCCTCAATAGAGGACAAATCAACAAAAAAAAAAGATTTTAGTCTATACTCTATTCTACAATCAAAAGAACCAGATCAGTAAAAACTTTTTTATAAATTGGATGTCATAATTTTTTTTCGATAAACAAGATTTCCCTTTCGGTCACTTAAAACGTGACAGAGATTTTTAAAATTGTAGTACGAAAACTATGCATTGTTACATCATGTATATAGAAGGAAAGTCGAAAGAAATCAATATGGAGCGCTCGTAATATTTGCCTTTCACGACTATAATATCGTTGATAGGCAAAGGGATGAAAGAGACCGCTCTTATATAAGCTAATAACCTTATATTAGAGAATGGTTTCAGATTTCACGATAAAAGCAATATTTTGTGGCTTATATAGTCCATAAATTGTATCCGGATTACGATAAGGAAGTCAATAGTAGGACTTGAGAGATAACTTTTTACAAAGTACTTAATACCCCATTTTTTGTTTTAATTTTATTTATTTTTTTAGCCGTAATTATTTAAGTATGTTTATTTTTAAGTCAGTGTAGTATAATTATGTATTGTATCTATTCTTATCTAATTAAATATATTCCCTTATTTATTGGTTATGAATAATATAATAGAAATTATTAATCTAAACGGCTCAATTAATTGTTTCCTTTGCTTCCGTATAGGTACTGAATCAAAATGTATAGATAGGTACTAAATAGGTATACTTAGAAAAATAACAGACTTAACAAAGACCGTAATTTGTATGGTCAATAACAAAAATAAATAAAACGTAAGCTTTCTCCAAAAATATCACAACAAAGGCAAATTTTCCTCCGAAAGATTATGGAATATAGAAATTGTTTTAGCACAAACTTTTCCCTCTCGCAGTATGATCGATCGGCACCCGACCGCGGAAAAATAAATAAACAGTCCGGCCACACCGCACAACATCCTCACTTAATCGGCTTAACCGGAAAAACGAGATATAATTGCGGCTGTCGAAATTGTAAACATGTAAGTACTTGAATGTTATTTGAATGATGGTATTAATATGTTACTTCAGCTTCGCACAATCTTTACAAACAATTGTAATACAAACTTAATTTTTAAAGATGTGTTGCGGAGGTTTGTTCAACCGCTTCTTCTCAGCGCTACACCTAGGAAGCGGTGATAGATACTAATTGACGTGTATAAATGTACCCAGTGTACTAGTATGCAATAAAAATTTTGACATGGCATAGCTTTACCTCCCATATATGAGTTTTCCGCAATTCATGTACTTTATATGGAGTTTAATGGCGGCTGTGTGAAGTTGGCTGATTTCTGCGCAATGGTTAATTTTAGGTGTCAAAGGGGGAGCTGTGCGGGGTTTACTAGAGACGCTCATTCAATTTCAAGAAATTCGATCCACCGAATCAAACTTTCAACTTTTTGGACATCTCTTTATGTATAGCACACTATCTCGCTTACGCACACCTACTATCAGCGATGTGCAAACAATTAGTGACTATACTCATTAAGCCGTCAAGAAATTCCATGGGGACTATATTACCTATCAAACAACATGCTTTTCGGGCTGGTATCCATCAAATACAGCAGTTTATACACGCATTAGGTTGTTCATGGAAATAAATCTACCATGCTTCTATAGTGCAATACCACCTTAATAGTTTAATAGATTCGCCAAAAGCTCTGTCTATGTTTAATAGCACGTTATCACAATTAAGGCCGGCACCAGTGCACAATACGGGAGCTGCAAACACCTGATTGCCTGTCCTATTGTCTGTCTATACAGGTGTATTTAGATATGAATATGCAGCTCTGTTTCCCCAATCAGGTCTGTTTAATTAGGGTGTGTGTGTCGAGGCACCTTTACATCCACAGATCCTCATTGTTCGTTCGACATTTTCTATTTTACTTGTATTTGACTAATATCTGTGTAGAAAAGTTGTTTCTGTACATTAAATATTTTTCGAAAAATCTGGGTCGGAAAATGCAACTTTTGGAATTTTTGTCTGTCTGTCTGTTTGTCTGTTCGTCCATTACTCTATTGCCTCTGAACGCATTTTGACGAAACTTTGTATGGAGATAGTCCTTATCCTTGGCCAACATATAGGTTATAAAACATCTCGACAATAAGCCGATAAATGGTGACCAGCATTAAATATTTCTTAACATTGGTATGAAATTGCAGTTCAGAATAGACTGGCTGTTGCTGAAAATGCTACAGAATGCTTTTAGTATAGAAAATAGGGTTTTGGCTTGCTGTTTGGTAACAAATTAATTTGAAGGAATGCGTACGAAGCAAAAGCTAGTTAAGTCCATGATTTTAAATTCAAAAGTTATTACGTTGGTCTTTCTTTTGATTTTGTTGGATACCTACTACTTCAGACGTCAGTCTAGACGGAGTATCTTTTTAAGGTGTCCCTAAACGATCATGCTTGCATGACATGCAACGTTTATGTAAAGGTCATGCTGCATGATGAACCATCATGCTTGCTATCAATCAATACAGTGAAGCAACGGCCAGCACGTAGTTTGCATGTCATGCACGTAGTTTGCATGTCATGCACGTCAATCACTATAGCTAGACGATCATGCATGAGTGACAGCACGTATTGCATGTCATGCCGCATGATGGTTTAGGGAGCCCTTCACGTTTATACAAGGGCAGAACCCTCAACATTTTTAAGACTCATCGCTTATTTTAAATTAGCAGTTTCCCGCGGCCTCGCCCGCGTTTTATAAGTTACTAGCGGTCCGTCCCGGCTTCGCACGGGTGGACATAGATATATATAAATATAGCCTATGTCACTCAGGGTGAATGTAGCTTTCCAATGGTGAAAGAATTTTTGAAATCGGCACAGTAGTTTTTGAGTTTATTCATTACAAACATACAAAAATACAATTCTTTCCTCTTTATAATATTGGTATGATGTCTAACTTCTTCTTTTCCTCGGCTCCAAAGGGTCGTAGCGAGATGTTAAATAGCATATAACCTTCCTGAAGATTTAATGGTCTATCAAATGCGAAAGGAATACTCAAATCCGAATGGTAGTTCCAGATTAGCGCGTTCAAACAAACAAATAAACTCTACTGCTTTATTATATTAGCATATAGATATTATTATAGTCTAGTATATGGCAGTAGATTATCTTTCTTACCCAGGTGACTTTAACAATTTAAAAGGTTATGTACCTCTTTCACCACTTGCTGATATAAATTTCTGATAATATTTTTGTATTTGTCCAGCAGTGGACGTCTACAGGCTGATATGATGATGATGATTTTTGTGTTTCACATCTCAAGTCTCTGAAAAAATATCTGGCAGCTAACTATCAGTGACTTCTCGGGGACTCGGAACGGCAGCGTCGCGTACCTGTGTGTACTTCATTGTTGCGTTTCTATTTATAGGTGGGTAATCAGATATAATCTATCAGGTAGGGTATCTGGGACTTTATCAGCAAGTGGTGAAAGAAGCCCTAACATTTTAACGTTCGATTCCCAATCGCCGTTTTCAACTTCCTGTTGTATGTTGTTTGAATTCCCAATATTTAAACAGCTAAGCTTACAAGCTGTTTCGCTCAAACAACAATCAAAATGTTCAAACAATTTTCAACTCGCAATCAGCAACTAAAAGGAATAGTTTCGCTTTCGACGGAAAAGGGTAAAAGTCCCAAATGTTTTCCATTCGATTTAGTTTCGGAGGGGTTTAAACGGCGAGGGCGTTTTCACAACGCACGACTCCGACACGATATCGATTAATTAGCGGAATCTTATTGGCAGAGTAGGTAATAATAGTAATGTTTTTGGACAAATTCACACACGGCTGTTAAGTCGCAAATTGGGTCGAAGTTTGTGGTTGAGGCTGATAAACATACATAATTAACCTACATTTATTTAAATACATAAATGCAAACACCAAGAATCCGAAAACCAACATTATGCTCACTCATCACACAAAATATGTTGGTGCCGGGTGGGAATCGAACCCACGACCTCGCTCACCAGCCAGCAATGGGTGGATGGGAGGGTGGGTCTGTGCCTCGACATTATAAGAACATATTATTATTAGGTTGTTGATTTGATTTGAAATCAGAAGTGTTAGAGAGGTGTGCAGTATAAAATAGACGAACAGTTTTTGATCAACGACTTGGACATTATAATATAAATCGGCGTACGATATCGGTCCGATATGGCTCCGTGCGATAAACGGACGTCGTGTCGGATAATGTAAACACTATCCGGTAGATCTAGGTAATCTTAGGACCGTTGAGTAGAGATGGGTCGACACTTGAATGAAAGGAACTCTTTATTTGAAACCGGTAAACCGGAACGATATCCCGAGCTACAGGTGGACATTTAAATATTGAAATTGAATTTCGAACATAAATTTTATTCACAGAATATACCATTATTGTCCGCACCTCGTCCCGCGTAAAAAAACTACAAAAGTAAAGTAAAAAAAAATCGTTATTGGTTGACTCCATTTTATTCTACCATGATTCAATAACCTAAAATAACAATAACCTCATTCAGCTGGGTCCATACCTACACGAAAACCTTTCGAGAAAAAATACCAAAGAAAATCTCAATTAAATACTCTTTATTGCACGTAATAATAATAAAAACAGAACAAAATAAAACAGTAGACTAAGAAGGTACATCTAGGCGGTTTTATCGCTAAAAGCGATTTCTTCCAGACAACCTTTGGTTACAGGATATTATAGAAGAGAAAGGTAGGTTGTGCAGTTAGATAAAATAAAACCGCCAAAGAAAATCTCTTTAGCGGTTCTCGAATAAAATTCAGGACGAACAGACTGGACAGACCTTGAAGCTTTAAAAAATGTTTAAAAACAGCTTTAATATTCCAAATCCTTAATCCTTATACCCCGCGTATATTATAACTTATCTATTATTGATAAATAACGTACTAGTATTTTTAACGTAATAAAGAGTACCTACGTTATCTCGTTTTACTTTTGCCAATCTATCATCGCGAGAATGGATGGTTACAAAGTGCCTAAGAAACTTGTAGGCAGGCCATATGGGAACAGACGAGTGATTTAAATTAAGATGGATGTGAAAGGATCTTCCAACTATTACAACACCAGAAAAATTATAGGGAAAGAAAAACTTATAAACAATTATATAATCTGTCATCATCATCAACAGCCTATTAATGTCCCCACTACTGGGGCTCAGGCCTGCCCTCTTAACGAGGGCGTTCGGGCTATAGTCCACCACGCTAGCCCAGTGCGGGTTGGTGGACTTCACATACGCCTAAGAATTCTTCGGCGTATGCAGGTTTCCTCACGATGTTTTCCTTCACCGTTTGAGAGCAGTCAGTAAATGTACTTAAGTTTCGAGAAAAAACCCATTGGTACATGGCCCAGCTGGGGATCGAACTCCGGACCTTTCGATATGATAGGCCGTGTCTTATCCCCTACGCCACTGACGCTCTCGTATAATCTATAATCTCGTATAATATAATAATATATAATCTGTGAAAAACGAAAATTTGATAGAGGTGATTCAATAAAAAATTGCCCGTTGCATAATCACTTCAGTGCGGATGTAAACATTAGTATAAATCGCCAACTACTCTGACGTTTTTCAGATTGGACATTTTTCAGATCGGACGTTTTTCAGACTCGACATTTTTCAGATTAGACATTCTTCAGTTCGGACATTTTTCAGATTGGACATTATTCAGTTTGGTCATTTTTCAGTTCGAGCATGGTCGTTGGACATTTTTCAGATTGGACATTACAGTAAATCCTCTATTTGTGTCGTATTTTTGTGTGCCGGTTTATTAAATAAGAAAGATTTAAATTTTAAATAAGATGTGGCTTAAAGGTCTAGTTACCAAGCCTAAACGTCCTTATAAAAAAGGGTGCGATTATAATGGTTTTATTTTGTCAGCTGTCCACTCAGCGAGCACCTGGCCTCACTTCCACGTACGATAATCTCTATAAGTCCTCAGAATGACGTATCTAAAGGAACGGCAGTGAGAAGAGAGAGAGATAAAGTAACAAAGGATTATTGCCGTCGTAGGAATGAGATAGGTTGGCAAATACAAAAGGTTCAAGTGCAACGCAGATACAGAATAAATGTCACAGGTGTGCTAAAATGATTGAATGTCATAGATAGGCTGTAATTGAACTCTGATTTAAATTTAAAGTTATTAGCTTCATAATAGATATAACACTTCATACAAAAACATGGTTCACGTGCAACGCAGATACAGAATAAATGTCACAGGTGTGATAAAATGATTGAATGTCGTAGATAGGCTATAATTGAACTTTGATTTTAATTTAAAGTTTTTGGCTTCTTAATATATACAACACTTCATACAAAAACATGGTTCACGTGCAACGCAGATACAGAATAAATGTCACAGGTGTGATAAAATGATTGAATGTCGTAGATAGGCTGTAATTGAACTCTGATTTTAATTTAACGTTATTGGCTTCATAATAGATACAACACTACATACAAAATAATGTGTGACCAAAATATAACAATAGCACAAAAAAAACGACCGTTAATTCGACGCTTTCCGATATATTTCGAACATCTACATAGTGCAGACTTGACCCAATAAAGCAAAACAAGCACTCATGAGCTTTGTTTTGTCGTGCCATATCTATATTATGATCGATGATTGTGCGTCATTCAGTTACCTAAGAAGCTGAAACAAAATAAGTAAGTACTTAGGTAAGTACCTACTTATTTGTCTAAGTTACCAAGTGACGTCATGTAAAGCGTTTCCCTCGCAATGCCTTCATCTACCGAAAATATCTCGGTACCTACTTATGGAAGAGTAATCATTATTTAATACTAAGTATATGTATCCTACTATCCTTTCCTACTAATATTATAAAGGCGAAAGTTTGTAAGGATGTGAGAATGTTTGGATGTGAGAATGTGAGGATGTTTGTTACTATTTCACGCAAAAACAACCGAACAGATTTTGATGAAACTTGGTACATTGATAGCTTATATCCTGGAATAACATATAGGCTACTTTTTAACGCGGACAAAGTCGCGGGGCGTCCTAAGTAACAAAACACCTACATAGAGGGCGCTGTTTCACAATGTACACGGGTAAAACTTTTCCACGCGGGCGAAGCCGCGGGAAAAAGCATTAAGTTCACAGCAATTCAAAATGACATACCTAGGTACTTACATGAACTCTACACAGAAAATAATTTAACTTTTGTAAAATGCCTAGGTCTCTTAAATCCGCTCCAGATAATCTGGAAAACTACGCAACGAGTTGCTCCACTAACAAGCATTGAAACATCCTCGTTGCAAGCTTGTTATCACTCGTGTGCTAGTTAATTCCATTCAAAGGACTTGTTTTGATTTAGTTTGGGAAGCAATATTTTAAAAAACACTGTATAATTGTATTGTACTGTATAAAGGTATTTAAATCCGACCAAGTAGGGCCACGCGCAGTGTAGGGTTCCGATTATGCAGTTTTATTAACACCAATTTATTAGGCTAGTGACGTGGTTTCAATGTCAGTAAAAGTTTTACAATTATCTTGTATAGTTTAGTAATAATCGGGCGAGATCACTAAATAGTTATCAAAACAGAAATAGCATGTAACGAGTGTACCCCGACCGCGTCCGGCCGCGCGGGCGCGATGTGTTTCGGTGGACATCGAAACGGGCAGTGAGGACCACCACAGTAATGTAACGTATCGAGTGGTAGCGAGCGGGAGCGTAGCGAACTTTTTCCGTGTTCTGAGAGGACCACCCATACAACCTTAGCTTGCTTACAACAACTTATTTATTACAGTGTCAGTATTATTATTATGTTTGTTTGAATTTGAATAGAGAATTGATTAAAGAATACAACCTTAACTTGCTTACAACAACTTATTTATTACAGTGTCAGTATTATTATTATGTTTGTTTGAATTTGAATAGAGAATTGATTACAGAATACAACCTTAGCTTGCTTACAACAACTTATTTATTACAGTGTCAGTATTATTATTATGTTTGTTTGAATTTGAATAGAGAATTGATTAAAGAATAGTTTCCACCTATACCACACAAGGGTAAGTTTAAAAATTGAATTTCCCATGTCCCAGTTCACATTGTTCGGTTAATCAACGTTAATCAAGTTTGCAGTCGACGGGTGTCTCGTGCGGAACATTTATCACGGGAACCTAGTTAGTCTACTCGCCCACAGATAATGGAAAGTGTCACTTTATAGATTGGTTGTTGTGTACTAAATAATTGTGCCTCGCAGGACGACTGTTGCTCAAGGTGCACTTAATTCACCTGGGGTTACAGCTTACAGATAAACAACTGGTTTTTAATCATTCTAATAAATTGGTAACGCAGCTACGAAACGGGAGTTTTAAGCCGTTTATCGTAAATGAGTTACGAATTCTGTCTGAGGCTTCTCCGTGGTCTAACTTCGTACAACAGGTACTTGTCTTTTCATATGTTGTTTCTCTTTTTTTTTGTCCGTTACTTTTTCTAATTCTTTTTTTTTTAGTTTTTTTTTACCTTACCTAATTTTTTTTTTCTTTTTATATTTTCAATTTTTTCTTGTATTTTTAAGATAAGTAAGTACCTATATTTTTTATAAAACATACCTAGGTATATAAATATTAATACTAGACATCGAAAAGAGTAACAAACATTCAAACACCCTTACAAACTTTCGCGTTTATAATATCAGTAGGATACATTTATGTGATTTTATTAACTATGTATAAACTTGTAAAACAATCTTTACCAATATGTAAAGTATGTAAAACACATTGAAATGTCCTTCAACCGTCGATTTGACTTGTCGATTTGACCTCTCGGTAGAATGAATGTACGAGTATTTTTTCTGAACTCGGTCGCACGTTTTCCCCAAGCGAATGACTATTCTATACCAGACAAGGTAATCTCCATTATATCTACGCGAGTCTGGCGAACAATAGCTCCTGTATTAATGTACCGTCGTCTTCTCCCTGCAGTGGTTATGATTAAGCATCAGTTTCCTCCGCTTATAGTAGGTATTTGAGAGGTATGTATAGTGGAGGTAGATATGGGTTTTGCCGCTGACACTTGTCACTGACGGATGCGGTCGCGTCAACCCATTTCTGAGAAATTTCTGAGTAACTTGGTTTTGAAAATGTCATGTCAACGGGGGTTTGGAAATTATGTCAAAACATTGTTCAATGATCGAGTAATTAAGTAAACTTGCGAAGTCATATTGTGAGAATAGTATAGTAATAGGTACTAGAAAGCGGTGGAAGATAAAAAATACGTGTATAACTTGTGCCCAGTATACTCTATTATCTATTCTGTGCTCTTATGCAAGAAAATATTTACTTTTTTTAATTTGTTTGTTTGGGATTTTTACAATACATAATGTCAGCCCCATCATACCCTGAGTATAAAATGAGGTACCTAAGTATATATATTTTGATCAGTTAGACATTGTACCTACTTACGTTTTAGGTATTTTGCAAAGTAGACAATATGCGTGTAAGTCAAATTGATTCGTAATCAATATGTTTTTTAGACCTTTTGATAATTGGACATCGTACGTTTTAGGTATTCTGTCAGGCAATTTGCTTTTTAGACGATATGATCATAACCGATTAAATCATAAGACTCAGAAATGAAAATACTCAACGCGCACAGGTATATCTAGATCTGTGTCAACGTGAATAATACTTGTTTTACAATAAAAGTCAACTGCCTATGTCGCACCGAGCTAGTCTACCACGCTGGTACAGTGCTGATTAGTGGACTTTACATCAATCCATCAAATACCTAAAAAGATAACTGCTGGATCGCCAGGATTGTCCCATGGAACAGGACACGTAGATGGTTGGAAATTGCCAATGTTTCATGGTAGTTTATTGCATAGTCGATGCATCTGCCGATCGTCTGTATTTATCCTGTCGCGTCATACGACATCCACAGGAAAACTGGAAGTGAGTGGATAATTGTCTGTTAATGCAAAATGCAATATCGTTCACTAGTTGAATTTGAATTCCTTCATTTGACTTGACGCGCAGAAATTCAAATTTAATTGAATCACAGCTATCGCCCTTTGTTCCTATTGGATGGAAATGGAAACTATTGTAGCGCATTCCATAGTTCCTATTCTACCTATACCTACGAGCTACTTGAGGAAAAAGGAAGGATAATGAGGAATTACACTCATGGACTTTGTCATACCTTCGAGATCATGTCGAGCATTTGGATCTCCACCTGGGAATGATTTGGGCGAAAAAATGTGCTATGAATAATATTATCTACTAGCTGTTGCCCGCGACTTCGTCCGCGTGGATTTTGGAAGTAGGTACCTATCTCTGCTATGTACACATACATCGTCTAGTTATAATTTTCCAATGGTAAAATGGATCATTCTAAGTATATATTATTCACCATAATTTAAGGTATACCATACCTTCAGGAACAAACTATGAACACCGTATCCAATTTGGTGAAGACAGATAAAAATTTAAAAAATTGTTGTTTTCACTTCTATTGCTCATAAAGGCTTCTCATATCAATTTTTATTATACGTGTGTATTTTTTAACTAATACAGTATGGGCAAAACTAAAACCATAGGAGATACAGGGAAACTGTCTTAGGAACCTTTAGGTATTTTTTTGTGATAATAATTTTGACATAGTAATCGGAGCAGCTGGAGTTCAGGTGGCATGAATGAATAAGTAGTAAGTACCTAAGTACTTTGCACAGTCTGTTTTATAAGAAAACATTTTATTAAATTTGACTAACTTCTGCTGCTTGGATTTTTTTCTTCCGGTACAATAAAATGATTCTAACATGAAACTAAGTCGATACGCATTTTTTAAAAATAATAAAAATTATTTTTCACTGGCGTTCTATGAGAAAACATTTTATCGAATTTGACTAACTTCTGCTGCTCAGATTTTTTTATTCCGATATAATGAAGTGATCCCTACATGAAACTAAGTCGAACTGCATTAAAAAAAATTATGCAAATTGTCTCATTTTTATGGACAACACACGCTTGACCAAAAAATTTCTATGTCATAAGACACTTTCCCTGCATCTCCTATGGTTTCGGACTTGCCTATACTGTCCCAGTTAAAAAAAACACTGATATCTCCTATGTCTATGACATCGTCTTGTTACGTTAAATGATTATCTGTAAATGACGATAACTTTTTTCGCTGTCATCCGATTTCAATGAAACAAAGCCTATAAGTGCTCCAGGCTGTGCTTAATCTACCTGTGAAAACCGCAAGAAAATCCGTTAAGTGGTTTCGGAGATTAGCGATTACAGACAGACAGAAAGACAGACAGACAGAAAGACAAAAAAATTAAAAAAAACTTTTTTGTGTTCTGTTACTCTTTTTTTATCGCCCACACTCATTTTTTTTTTAAATTTGTTCAAAGTACAGACACACGATTTCTACTCCTTTATTATAAGTATAGATACTTGTGATACAGCAGTAGAAACCGTGTGTCTGTATCTGTACTTTGAATAAATTTATCAAAAAATGTGTGGGCGATAAAAAAAAAGAAAAATAGAACACAAAAAAATTTTTTTTTTCTGTCTGTACATATGTAGGTATCCGGTAATCTCCGAAACTACTGAATGGATTTTCTTGCGGTTTTCACAAATAGATTAAGCACAGCTTGGAGCAACATTTAGGTCTTGTTTCATTGAAATCGGATGATAGCGAAAAAAGTTATGGTCATTTACCTACAGATAATTAAAATTGTAATTATACGATGTCTGTTGTGCATAGAGATATTTAAGAAAAAAATATAATTAAGAAGGGCTTAATAAGAGCAATAGAAGCCAAGAGATTTTAGATTTTTGTCTGTCTGTCTGTATGTTTGTTCCGGCATCCTACCTACTGCACCAAATTAAATGCGGCTTTCACAGTCGTGTTTCTGAAGGTCTAACTTAAAATCTGGTGGTTTTTCCCATATGAAAACAATAACTAGACGATGTCGTACATATCAGAGATACGTGTACCTACTTCCAAAATCCACGCGGACAAAGCCGCGGGCAACAGCTAGTTCATAAATGTGTGTACCACGGTGTGCACACACAAACGAAAAATATAGGGAACCCTGCCTTTGCCATCGCGCAGTCTGGTAAAAAAGGACAACTAGGGCAGTGTACCTTTGCATGCAAGTGAAAAATTCTGTTACAAAAGTGTTAGGTAGGTACTAAAAAAAGAAAACTAAACTGCCCGTGCCTCCACGCTCCATACAACTTCCAGTTTTGTAAGGCATTAAGCCACTCACAAACAGGTTAGGCGTATCTACTTTAGACGGTCATGCAAGCGTCATTTTCCATCAGTCATGACTGATGGTTGAATGATGAAAAAAAAGTATGCAGATTTTCATCAGTCACTGCATTAGACGATCATTCATCCGTAATCATGGTAAAACTGACAGCAAAACCTACCGTTTAATGGGCTCCTTACAGTTGACATAATTATAAGAAATTTTAGAGACCAAACTGGGGTGGCGTCAATTTTATCTGAGTACTGTCAAGCTCAAGTTAAGTTTGAGCACTTGAACACTTGTGTAGCAATGTCAACTTTATTTTGATCTAATTGCTAAGTCTACCATTACATAGCTTGACGTATTCTTGTTTGTACCTACATCTATTAGCTAAATACGTATTACATCTAGTCAGAAATGATTGGATACTATAAGTAGTAGATACTTATAGCAGACTAAATTATTTTTATCGAAAGTTGTGCCCAAAATCCCCCTAGTATACAGATAGTTCGCTTGTTTTGTCCGGTACTGAACCACTGAGCCTTCCTTAGCTTCAGTAGTTCGATTCCTTGTAGAGATTAAGAAAGGCTCAGCGCCTAGTTAATTTGGGAAGGTTCGTATTCGGTTAGGGATCAATATTTAGGTCATCATCATCATCATATCAGCCTGTAGACGTCCACTGCTGGACAAAGTCCTCCCCCAAGGATCTCCACGACGACCGGTCCTGCGCTAACCTCATCCAGCTGGGTCCCGCGACCTTCACCAGATCGTCGGTCCACCTTGTGGGAGGCCTGCCTACACTGCGTCTTCCGATACGTGGTCGCCACTCGAGAACCTTTCTGCCCCAACGGCCGTCAGTTCTACGAGCGATGTGCCCAGCCCACTGCCACTTCAGCTTCGCAATTCTTTGAGCTATGTCGGTGACCTTGGTTCTCCTGTGGATCTCCTCATTTCTGATTCGATCTCGCAGGGAAACTCCGAGCATAGCTCTCTCCATTGCCCTCTGGGTGACCTTGAGCCTTCTTATGAGGCCCTTCTTATGATATTTAGGTGTTCAGTAGTTACTGAACCTTTCTTCGTCTAACCAGTTCGGTTACAAAGGAACCGAACTACTGAGACTAGAGGCTAAAATCTTTAATAACGAGAATTACGAACTACTCTTTCGACTACTAGCGCCATCTAGTTTATTTCAAACCGTAACGTAAGATGGACATCTACCCCCATATAGTCGCCACCAGTATTGACGCCGCAAAATCGCCGATCGCTCGTACTAAAGTATAGACTCTGGTACAGATTATGTGCATCTCCATCTGCCCGCGATCAGCCCACGTCACTCAAAAACCACGTCGCCGACGCAGGTCATTAGAGCTTGATGGACGACCCTCCGGCCCCGATTATTCGTTAATCCGCGAAAAAAGTGTGCGTCGTACTGCCATGCCACGGCCGTGGATTTGAATTTATTTTTTTACATTTCGGCTTCCGCTCCCGGCTACAATTAAAACGGAACTCGTGCAATTTCAATAGAACACGTGCAATTTTTGGGTATTTTGTGGGGTCATTAAAACCATAATAAATAGTACATTGTGCATTTAGGGTAGTAAGTAGGATATTACTAACGAGAGTCTGTTAGAAGCCCGACGCCGAAGGCGGAGGGAATTTAATGACTCGAGTTTGTAATACCCTTACTACCCGTGATGCACACAATGTTTTTCATCACATTTGCGAGGAAATTACGACACAAGGGAACAAATCTATTTTCTTTGACTTTATTTAATTAATTTATTTAATTTATTAAATTAATTTAGTTAAAGTTAAATTTAGTTAAATTTAATTACCTTAATATAACTCAAGTTAACTCAAGTCAAGTGAAGTCAATCAAGTGAAGTCAAGTTAGGTCAGGTTAGGTCAGGTTAGGTCAAGTTAAGTCAAGTTAACTACTTGAGTAGTTTAACTTAATTAATTTAATAAACCAGTTCAGTACAGCCAGATACACATTTTAGCCCCTAGGGGTAATAATATTGTACTGATTATCATTATTCTCCCGCGGGTATATATAGGCCATTGTGTTTCTTTAGGCACTCATATAATAAGACCCATAACGAGCAAGTGTGATGAAAAATATATTGATAGTAGCTTTTGTTTGAGAAACTATTTTAGCTCAGTTTTAACAAAATTTTACTACTATATAGTTCGTGGGCTCCGCGACCCAAAATGGATTTTAGTTTAGATTAGATTGGCATGATCATTGATCATACAGTCTTAATTAACTCGAGTTCATTCTTTTGTCTTTAACAATTTTTCCAAACATGCTTAAAGCCTAGCCTATCTTCAGTTCAGACTAACAAATCGGTACTATTTTCGGTGACAAAATATTGTACTCATTTTTCATATAAAGCCAGATTTAACATCATTGGCTCCGCCAGAATAACACGCATAAAATATATCTCTTAATTTCCTTTACCCTGAAAGTACTCCGTGTCGGAAGCTGGAAAATCATAGCTATGTCGGCACTTTCTGCGAGTTTTAATGCTAAAAAGTTCTAGCTTTTAGGATTTAATGTAGTTGGTGAGTGTTTATGAAATATTTAATGGGTAGTTTAAAACTAAGTTTTGTATACGAATTGTCAGACCAATTTCATCTCAGAAACCTTACATTTCCAAGAAATGGCGCATGCATCAATCGTATAAAAACGAAGCCAGCTGTTGCAAGTTTTTTGCACGGGTCCTTGAATATTCCAATTCACACTATACAAGGCTGGAGAGCTTTGTAGTGCCTTGTAGAATACAAAGTGGGTTTCTGTGTTCGGCGCCCTTGTTATGCCTGCGTTATAAATTGCGAGTCCAATGCGGGATGCTAGGTTAGTCGCAATCAGGCTTCATTATTAACAGATTTCAAAAAGTAGGCAGCAATTTCATTGATTTCGGAGCTGATTTCCGACTAGCGTATTTCTATAAACTACACGCGGTGCACCCGCCTCGCTGACGGACAATTCTCTGGCGACCAAAATATTGCGGTTTGAGCATCAAATATTACTGTTCCATAATTATTTTGCCGCTGAATGCAATCTTTTAGCAGGGAACCCTGTCTTACTACTCGCCGTACCGTTGTTCTGAGCTCGAAAATTGTAACACCTCGTTCAAGCTTCCTATTCAGTCGTCATTAATCCGAGAGCGGTACTCATTGTGTATATTGCGAAATAACAATAATGTAATAGTAACTATAATTAATAGGGTTCCATGTAAAAGGTTCTGAGGCTCTATTTAGTCGGGCTTTGTTTTTTTACGCTCTAAGTGCGTTTCCGTCCTGAGGTCAATGCCAGATTGCTTCGTTTGCCACTGACACTGGCTCTCTGGTATACCCTTCAAACCAGAAGTGCCAAAACACAGGCACGCCTTGCCGTTTGCCAGCAGAAATAGGATAATATCCAAAGGAAACAATGATTGTATGTTACAGGCCGTCTGGAAATACCATTGGATTCATTTAATTAAAGAGGGTTGACACTTCGGGATACTGCGGGAATGAGTTATGTTATCATGACGATATAGCATGTTCATTTATCATGTTATACTGACGTATGCGGAAACAAAAGTGGGAATGTAGCATTTTGGTTTACTCTGTGTTTTGTCATAGTATAGTTAAATAGTACCTACCTACGCCAGTACAGACGGGTCAATCTTTAACAAAAACTGGGTTTAGGTATAAAGTGAGATGTGTGGGAATTAAAAAGTAAAGATTTCTCATACAGTGACTTTCATTCCAAAAAAGCGACTATTTCCTTAACATCCGCTAAGATAAAATATCAGATATATACTCCTAACATAATGTTTTGTAACACATCGTGCGTTCCCGCGATTTATTTCGCGAAAGCTTTTGTGGAGTCGATTTCCTCTAAAGGAAATAAGTCCGGGTGAATATCAATCGATGTTTTGTGCAACCGTTCTCATGTGTTTTTATCGAGTCTTACTTATTTAAGGGTATTACGGCTTTCGATCATGATTAAGGATTTTTAAAATTGTTACGGTCTGAAACGGCAATTTGTAACTTCTCCGTAACTTTATAGTAGTCTCCTCAGACCATTGTTCAGAAGATCGATGGTGACCATTAAACTGCAGGGAAAGAAACATACATTATCGCCACGTGAACTTTTGTAATACCATGCGTAACACAGAAAATTGCGGAACTAGTTGTTCTCGAATATCAGTCAAACACAATATCGATGGAAGCAACACCTATTTATTGTACACAAACCCAAATAGGTAAGGAAAGTTACGTTCTATAGCTTATGTGGTCCATAGGTTTTAATTAGTTTCAATCTCAGATTGTTTCAATAATGTAGTATAGTTTTAATAATGGATTTTACGGCTTGGAAACAAAGTATTTATAGGCCAGTCGTTGTTTTAATCTCCGCTCGGAGAAGATCTACGTATTGCCGCTTAATACTAATACAATCTATGTTGTGACTAAGTTTCGAAAACACGATATAGTATCGATGAGGCCATCTATTCGCTGGCAACACTAACCGAGAACAGCATGGACAGTTATTTAGGGAAGACTTTCGAAACATCCCTTGTTTACCACCAAGTTATGGATATTGAATTTTGTTCGAGTACGCCTGCCAGTCTCATTTGGTATTCGCAACGCGCGCGGTTTAATATAACTTTTGTATGAGCCGAAGTGTATACAGGCGAGATGATGACACGACCGAGCGATACCGGGGGAGGAAATCGAATAAGCGTGTTCAGATAGATACTTTCGATAAGACTGTATGTAGTGTTAGGCTAATCTAATAATGGACAAGGACAAGTAGCTATCTGATTTTACATAAGTACTTAGGATATCATATCAGCCTTTTAACGTCCACTGCTGAGGAAATGATGAAGAAGATGAGTTTCCATCCCCCATACAAACTTTAAATTTCAACATCCCTAGGCATTTAATGAACGGGCTAGCCGTCCAATCACTGGCTGATTGTATGAATGATGAATCAATTGGCTTCTACATAAATAACTACATGGACAGCCACTATAAAAATTATTCGTATCCGATGTGTCATAATTATAAGTGGACTAAGTGGATTAATAATAAGTAGACTTTTTGGGTGCAGTCACCGTTTTGATACACCAAATGTATCCACGAGTAGTTTCTTTGATATTTTACACATGGTCACACTGTGTGGTGTGATCAGTTTTCGTCAATTATTTTATATCGTACATAGACTAACAGTAGGCTGATGGACGAACCCCTAATTTCTCCATTTCAGTAGATGTTTACAAAAAGGTGTTTATATACTTATGAAAATCTCTCCTGCCACAAATCCAGCAACATGAAGTTTTCTAGGTCTCACCACTGTTAGGGGCTGGTGTAAAATGAAAGTGTACGGAAATGAAATTACAATATTCTGATAGTAGCAAAGTTAGTGCCGCACTAAACTTTTTATGAACACTCTAGTTGACCGACTTTCGGTTCGGGACTATTGGTCTTGAGTGCTGCGAATGGATCCATGGTCAGTTTATAGTGCCATTAAAACGACTGTCGTTTTTACTTTTTTGCAGCAAAATGTTAATACAATGTTACACATGGGCTATAGGGTTCCAAGCCCTGTCCCTTCCGACGCTCTCCGGTTTGACTGTACATAGGTAAGCTAGATAGTAGATATGTGTACAAAATTATTGTAATATTGTGTTGCTTTGTGTGTGCTAAATATAATATAATATAATATAATATAATATTATATAATATTATATTATATTATATTATATTATATTATATTATATTATATTATATTATATTATATTATATTATATTATATTATATTATATTATATTATATTATATTATATTATATTATATTATATTATATTATATTATATTCTACACCACTATATACTGCCATGAACCTGTTCATTACGCCGCGCAGTCTTATAATTAAGACACTAATATGTATTTTGAAATGAGGATATCCGTAGGAGAACCAAGGTCACCGACATAACTCAAAGAATATGGGCGGGGCACATCGCTCTGAGAACTAACGGCCGTTGGGGCGGAAAAGTTCTCGAGTGGCGACCGCGTAGGCCTCCCACAAGGTGGACCGACAATCTGCTGAAGGTCGCGGGACCCGGCTGGATGAGGTTAGCGCAGGACCGGTCGTCGTGGAGATCCCTGGGGGAGGCCTTTGTCCAGTAGTGGATGTATTTGATGATGCTGAAGTATTTTCAAGTAAGATAAACAGTGCGAAAGCAAATATACTAGGTATAAACTTTATTTTGGGCAGAAAGTTGCATGGTATGAAAACCCTGACCCCACAAATTAGTCAGGAGTCAGTGTCTTGCCTATTTTTGTGTCAAAAACTAAAGTTACTTAATATGACATTCTAGCTATTACATTTTTAGACTCAATAAACTCCATCGACCGCTACCAAGCTCTCAAAATGTTGGATTTTCTGGCTGCGATTGGATTTTCATAGGCAGCGCCATCTATAGGGTAGTTTTTGAACGTAATGCTGTTTCCGAGTTTGTCCATGCAGGAAAAGTCACCATTGGCTGCAGTTGTGTGGTGAAAATGTTTGCAGCTCGTTTTTTTGACACCCATTATTGTAGGCAACGCCATCTGTCGTCATTTTGCATTATGATCTAGGGAAGCAGCTGTTTAATATTCCAATGCATTTTTAACAAAGAGATATGATCTCTTTGGTGGGTTCTCGCGGCCCCCTAGTAGCAAATTTTTTTGATTCAAGATTTTTAAAAAATAAAAAATTACCCTTTTCAGATTCAACAATTGCATATTTTATTTTAGTATCCGATTTGATTATGAATGGACAAAAAACATTTTCCAGGAGAGTAACCTTCTTCATTTCTTTCCTATGAAACGGTTTGAGTGGGTGTAGGCACATCAGATAGGAGGCAAGGAAGGTACAAAAGCGGATTGAAGCTTCAGATCTTGGCGGAACGGGCTGAAAGGAATGTAAATTGGTTGAGTAAACATTTCTTCAAGGCGTGGTAAACAAAAACAGCATTTCGAATCAAAACTATTGCAAATGATGAAGATTTTGTGCAAAAACCACTGTCGAAAGTGTGAAACGATAGTATCGATAGAATTTGTACATGAAATAAAAATATCGATAGTATCCGCACTTCGATGCCACCGGGCCAATCGCGCTAATTCTGAACGATATTACCAAATCCAAACGCAAACCAAACCCCTGCTCCACACGCAATTTGTAAAGGTTTGCCAAACGTGTACATGCAGCTTAACGTTTTTGGTTAATATTTGGATTTGGTAATATCGTTCAGAATTAGCGCGATAGGCCACCTGGCCTCTGCCACGCGCTAACACGTACCTACGGCGCGCGTACGCCCGGGCTAAAGACAATCCAGTCGGTTGTCACGCGATCGCTCGTATATACCGCACCCTCAAAACAAACATATTTTCTCATTTTAAGGCATATAAAAGCTCTTCCTTTTACTAAGCGCTTACAAATTATAAAAGAAAAGCACAGTCATCGAAAAAACGGCAATTTTCACAAAATATTTTCTTCATTCCTTCGATCCTCTGACTGATACGGAACATAAATCTATACGAGGTCAACCGAGGTCAAGGTATTAGAACTCCCAGGAAACGCAAAATAAAACTCCCAAAGTAGCCAGTGTCATTTTGCCAACTACAGGGCCGCGAGATAATTTCGAGTGTCTGGTCAAACTTACCTCAAAAAGAACCTAACCGAGTACAAAATAAAATTTCATACAAGTCATTTCGCACCGGGCTCCAGAAAGTTCGATTTTCGACACAGATTCAAGTATGAATTGGAACTTTTTACTCAAGGTAGTAGAAAAAAGCTCATATTGTTTGTTACCTTAATGTGTGGAAGCGCGAGCATCCGCCGCATCTCGTGTATGCCCTGCGCGGTGGCGGGCGAGGCGGCCGCGGGGCCGGGGCCGGCGCTGCGCGGGCGCGCGGCCGCCTCCAGCGCCTGCCGGCAGCGCTGCCGCCCGTCCGCCGCCGGCGCGCGCCCGCTCGTCACCACCACCGTGCACGCGATGCGGTCGTACACCTGCAAAGCAGCGCACGCACATTAATCTTTCGAAACATTAAACTCGACCGTATTTCGCGTCAGTCACATCTGAAATTGGCACTCAAAACTCATTTTTTGGCATGGACTTATTACCCAAACAGGAAATTGTAATGGCAATTTTGAGGCCAAATTTTCAATCGGGCTTTTTTTATGAACATTGTCAGTGACTGACGCGAAATTAATGAAATATCGTCGAAAGGTTAAAGTTACAACAGACGCTAGGCAACGGATAATATTTACCTCCAACAGCGCCCTCAGTTGCAGATCGTCCAGCACGCTGTGGAACAGGTCGGGGTCCATGAACGAGGGCCCGTCTTGGAGCACCGACACGTCGTCCAGAGACTCCACCACCAGGTTCACGGCTGCAACGAAAAAGTATCATTTGTCAGTTCATAGATCTTATTCTTCATATTCTTCTGAGACGGGGTGGCGGTCCCCGCACTGACTCCACGAAGACGGGAGTTTTGTGCAATTCCCCCCGAGCCGTCAATCCAGCCATCCCAACTCCTTGAAGTAGTGGAGTAGGGCTTCTGGCCGACGGCAGCACTGTTGCTGGTTGCTCGTTGCCGAGAGGTCGGGATCTATTGTCAGCCCCGTTTCGGATCTGAATTCCTGTGTTGCAGGGAGGGAGAGGAACAGTGTAGCACTGCATACTCAGTTGATAGATCATCAACAAAGTCCACTGCTAATATGATAATACCAAGGCGGCAATCTGTAGTTCTTCCAACAGTTTTGAGCCTTGGTATCATAAAAAGATTCGGGGGGAAAATCTTAAAAATAAAGCGAGGTAGGTACACAGTGATTGGACAAATTAATGTCTTATAACTTTGTAAATACGTATCGTATCGAAGTGACATAAAAACTATTAGTCTTCATAGTATTGAGATCTGGTTGTTATATCCTACTAATATTATAAAGGTGAAAGTTTGTAGGGATGTTTGTGACATTGTGAGGATGTTTGTTACTATTTCACGCTGTAACGGCTAAACGGATTTTGATGAAACATAGTGTACAGTGATAGCTTATATCCTGGAACCTATTGGCTACTTTTTACAAAGGGAAAAACCTTCTCCACGCGGGCAACAGCTACTTTGTTTAATAATTGGAGAGTTCCGATGAAAAACCCTTGAAGTGTCAACCGACCGGCGGCGTTGGCCTCCTCGAGCAGCGCCTGCCGGCGCGCGGGCTGCTCGTCGTCCTCGTCGTCGTCGGCGGCGGCCGCGGCGAGCGTGGCCGCGCGCAGCCGCCGCCGCCCGTTGAACTTTTTCAGCTCCTCCACCGTGCTCGCCAGGTGCACGCGGTTCTGCTTGTCGCGGTCCTGCCAAAACACCACCGATCGTCCATCATCATCATCAGCAGGTACTAGTCCACTGCTGGACATAGGCCTCCCCTAAGGCGCGAAACTCAACCCAATCCCCGGTTCTCCGCAAGTCACTGCCACCCGTCATACGCAGGTCGTCGCTCCATCTACCCGGAGGGTCCCACACTACGCTTGACAAGTCGTGGTCTCCACTCGAGAACTCGTCTACCCCAGCGGTTGTCGATTCTCCGGCAGATGTGACCAACCTTTATATACCTATAAAAATGAATCCCTATTTCTCTTGGTCACGCCATAACTTGAGAATGACTAACGATGGCATACATCTTTTTCTTATAGTTTTCTAATACTTTGTAGAGGGTTCTTAAGGAAAGAACGCGAGCGTAGTCGCGGGGCGTCAACTAGTATGGAATAGATACCGGTCATTACAGGCACACTCGTCTGATTAATATTTCATACTTTCATTTGCTGCGCCTGCCGCTCCACAATCAACTACCCTGACGGCTATTCGACTTCAAGTAAATCATGAGTTGAGCTATGAACCCACCCGTATCCACCGATGGTTGAGCACCTCCTGTATGTTGATCCGCTGCGTGTGGTCCACCGTCAGCATGCGCTGGACCAGGTCCTTGGCGGAGTCGCTGATGTCGTCCCACATCGGTGCATCGAACTGAGGTATATGATAGTTACAGTAAATAATTAATCATTCAGCACATAGTACGTGTTTAATATCAGTTTGCGAGTTGGCAGTTCTAAAATTCCACCCATGAGGGTGCACACCTGGCGGTGAGCAGCGTGGCGGATTTTACTCTAAAATTTTAGAATAAAGATTAAAGGCGGGAGCGCGAGAATATGCCCCTATCCGCTGGATACATATGAGAGAGAAGTAGCGGTGGTAGATAAAGAATTGACGTTGTATAAATGTATGCAGTGTACTCATGTGGAATAAAAAAAACGGTGACTGGAGTAATCCGTATCGAACGGATTTCATGAAGGAGTTCAAAGTTTAACTTTTACTGTCAGCTTTATCAGGGTGAAACGCTTTGATCTTATCTGTTTTGCTCTTTAAGGGTTGCAATTCAGCTAGTGCGAACATGGCGACTCACCCTCAATCTCCCACGGCATATAGCTTCGAACAGCCGCTCCCTGGTGCCAGTGAAAGGCAGATAACCAACCAGTAGCACATGCAGCAGTATCCCAGCTGCCCACACGTCGACCGGTTTCCCGTACAGCTGACTGGAGACCACCTCGGGGGCCATGTAGTGAGGAGTTCCGATGCGACCTGGAAAATTGGTTAGATTAGAACTGAAACGGTTTGAGGATGGATAAGAAAAAATGTGTGGAAAAGGTAGTGCCTCTGATTGTAAAATTCTTCGGTCGTGTTAAGGATTCCATAATTTAAAGTTGATGTGTGTTATGTAACTTAAATTGGTAGTGTTATAACGTAACAGGAAGGATTGTTGGATTACATTTTCACCCTAGCAGGAGATTGGTGTATATTTTTAATTAGGAAAATGTTTATTGGAGTCATAAACTGGCTTCCAGAGCCTGATTAGAAATTATAAAAAATCGATCTGTACCGGGATATAACCTCATCAATAAATGCCGATCCGCTCGATCCGAATCCGTCAAAATACCATCCGTCAAACTCGGTCAAGTCCTGTCTTGTCCATTGCCGACCGCTGAGATTAGAATATTCTAACATGAGCTTCATTACAAATAATTCAAATTGATTTAATATAATATTGGGGAGAATGAAGGTTTACAATATTTTTGGCGTTTATTTGTCAAGTTGATATTTATGTCCCGAGGTGAAGATATTCGGAGTCGGAAGTAGTGCACAAGGTATCATCATACACATTGTTCTACAGCTTTTTCGGACCGTATTTTGACGGATCGGGCGTAGTGCACGAGCGCTCTAAGTCTGTAAGTCGTGTTTTAAAATTTGAGATTATAATAAGTGCCAGCAGTTGGAAGGGGGTTCGGATCAATTCTCTTGCAGGTTAATCAAATAACTCTACCGATCAGATATGCCATTCCAGCTTCAATCGGCTTCAAGATGTCGCTGTATGTCCAACGGTCCGGATTATAATGGTCATACTCTCGCGGCCAGGCTGTCATCCAAGAAGAAAATCAACACCTCTGTTTTATATGATTATATTTGGGGCATAACTGACAACACTGACGAGCGAGGATGCGAACAACATGCCAATAAGATTTTTTTAAAATAAAATGTAGGGTTTTTTTAGTAAAAGTTTACCTTCTTTTTTTTTATTGAAGAACAGGCAAAAGAGTCTGAGGCCAAAAGCTTTTCATTTTCATTTATTCAAACTAACATTAGCTCTAACATTAGCTTTAACATTAGCTCTCTCTCTCTCTCTCTCTGTAAAATAATACTAGACAAAAAGACACCTAATTTAAAATGCCTCCAAATTCGAATCCTTTTTACCAAAACTACTATGACAATAAGTTTAGTAAACTAATTGAGAAACACCTATCTAAGTGTAAATTCGGTAAATGATATGGCGTCGATTTCAATGAATTTAATGATATACAAAAATGAATTTGAGGAATTCCATTCTAAACTATAAACATTTGGAATATACAGGGGTTAAAAAGTGGACAATATGATATGTTACGGTGATGGTGCCATTTTGGTGCCAATACATAAAACTGGTTAGTACAAAAGTGCACCAATGAAAAGGCTGTATAATGTCTGTTATATGGCATTGTGGTTTAATTTGGTGATATGAGTGATATCCAGTGGTGAATATTTCATTAGTAATTTTTATGTTTTTTCATGTCAGTATAATATGGATATTTTCGTACGAGAACATGTTGTAAGTACATTTTTTTATAGGTTGCATAAATTATAATGCAAAATGGGCATTCTCTTGTCTAATAGTTTAGAATACCTACACTTTAGTCCATTATACATGTGTTATGATTATGCAATGCAATATTATATTTGTTTCATTTACATATTCTCAAATCTTTATTCATATAAAAATTTAATAAAACCCAATTTAACCCAAAAACTAAACTGAGGAATCCAAATTACGATTTTTAAGCTTTTTATTTTCCACCCTTTTAAAAGAAAACTCAATTCTAATAAAAATAGGAAAAAAGTATCCATATTATTCCAAGCAACAAAAAATAATTTATACGTAAAGGTTAGACCACCAGTTAAGATACGATGCGCTGACGGATATTGCACATAATGTCCATGCAGTTAGAGCACAATTCGCTTCGCTACCGAAGTCTTACCGTACTCGTCAGATTTGAGATACGCTTGGCCCATAGGACCCACTAGTGGTCGATTGTCCATCACCAGTTCTGTACAAGACAACCCTCGTGTCACTAATGCGATAAAAAAATAATTACATCCAACTTCCTCAAACATAATAATAGAGATGGATATGCATATTCAGCCAGAAATTAATTGCACACAAAATGTGAAATGCTTAACTTTTTTTTACGAGTTTTTAAGCCTTCAGAGGTCCTTGTTAATCACAGTGGAGCCATCTCAAAAGCTCTTTTCATCTGGTCATTATCAACCTTAAAGTAAAACTATCTATGGCATATCGTAAAAGCCAATCAATTTCTGTGTGTAAAAGATTTCTCTCAGTCAGCGTATTTTTCCTAAAAATGACACTCACAAAACCATTGACAACCGAACCGCCCATAAGGCCTGGTCAAGTTATAGCTGGGACGTCATATATAGTATTTAAACAAGTCTACAAACCTGGTGGTGCTCTATGCGCAGTCGGGGTGGGCAGCTGAGCGGCAACTCCGAACCCCCCAAGCTTCACCGGAGCGCAGTTATCTCTTCCAGCAAGCAGCACGCAGTGAGGTCTCACGTCGCGATGCACGATGTCATTCTCGTGGCAGTAACGCAACGCTTCCAGTATTTGCCGCATGTAGTGGCTGAGGGTTGAATTGGGAGCTATTAAATATACTACTCAAAAGATAATTCGAAGTCACTTTGAGCCCTTAGATCTTCATCAGAGAACGATTTAGGTGAGATCTGATGGTGATTGTCCAGAGTGTGGATTAAGGAGGTCCAAAGAGCCGTACACACCTAACTGACCGGGCAAGCCGTTTTCACCATGCACTAGTCAAAGTGCCGATTTCGTTCTAATTTTGTAGTCGTATATTGGAAATTTGAAACCTACTTTTTAAACAATGTTAGTAGGTATTCTTACCAAGCCACTGCCTCGCTATAGACAAATCCAGCAGTTGCTCTGCGTACTACTTCAAAGCATAGATCAGAGCCATCCATACTGAAAAAGATAAAATCAGTTTTGAAGAAAATCAATGAGTTTTACTAACATTTTGTGTTAGTTTGGTTAAAATTTAATACTAATCTTAAATGTCTATACTGAAAATGAAAATCAACGCAGTGTTACATCATTAATCTTGTACAAAATGCGTGTTTTCTTTTTAAAATGAAAGTTAATGCAAAACCAACATTAGTAGACAACATTAGTGAGAAAGGAAGAAGTGATCTTAGTCAATAATGTTCCATTAGTAACTAGATTTCTAATCCGCAGTAAAATTGCAATGCAATTGAGCTCGCAATACTAAAGGTGAGCTCATATGCGCTCAGTCGGAAGACCACTGTATTCAAAACGCCAAAGTAGTCCTCCAGTGAACTCAGAAATAATAAATGAAACAACCTTACATTAATAGAGTCAGAGAGCATGATTGCTTTAAATTTACATATGCACTTATGACATTTCCTAAGAAATGTTATTTGTAGAACTTGTTGCCTAGCATAAATAGTAAGTCAATGATCACATCATTATAAATGTTTAAAGCTAAGGAACTTACTATTCAAACACCATGTACAGCATGCCCTCGGAGCTGTATGTCTCCAGCAGCTCTACGATGTGAGGGTGCTTCAGCATATGGCATATTGTTGCCTCACGTTTCAAATCTGTAATCACAATTTTATGATCTTATCTAGTTAATGTTTTTTAAATATTTATGTAAATTGTTTAACTTAATGAATAGGCAAAACAGATTTTTGTGTGTTAAGGAATGGAGTGGAAAATATGCAGACATCCTACTTCATGGTAAGTAGTGTTTGTTGCCTGCAATGCTTCGATCAATGGTGATCGAAGCTGCAATGGCCAACCAAAAGGCCACAAAAGAATTTCCCCCCTACGGTTGGAGGTTGGAATTCCTCGTATGCCTATAATTACACTGACTCTCTTAACCTCCAAACTGGAACATAGCAATGTACGCATTGTTATTTGGGGACATAAAAGTCTGGGTGTCACAATTAAAACTGACTCATCACTAGAGTCCTACCACCAGAGAAATGATAGCGGAATGACAATAGTGGTATTAACACGCTTTGTCTCAAATTTTTGAGATTGATTAGGCTTCAAATAAGTATGTAATAAATCCGCTTTATAATTGGCAGAAACACAAATCTTTTAGCAACATCAAACAATGAAAAATTAGGCCTTAGTATCAAGATTCAGCTCGGGATAGTTTAAAATATTTCTTACCAGCAGTGCTTAGTCCTGGGCTCGCTGTGAAGCGAGCAACATCAACAATCTTCACCGCAAACTGCTGGCCGGTTTGACGGTGTACACAGCGGCGGACAAGGCTGAATGGTCCCCTTAGAAAAAATTACAGCATTATTAAAATATATTTTTAGATTCTTTGGTTTGGTTTACTGTCTTTATTCAGATCAAAACACAGGATTGTTTAGCAAGTGTATTATAAAATTAATTTAGTTTTATTTGTGACTGAATTGACTCTGAATTGCATTGAGCTTTGAGAAAATCAGATGAAAATCCATATTTGATAGACAGGCTAATTAGTTGACTTGCTGGTCATAGTACACCCATCTCAGAATTGAAACCTATCTTTTAATTTTTAAGTTCTGGGATTAATATAATCAGAAGAAATCAAATATTGTAGATAGTGCCCAATACCTACATATTTTAGAGGGTTACATGTTTAATTTGTATAAAACAAAATTTATTGAAGTTATTAGCTGAAGTTTAGCAGTAAGTGATATGTAGGTACCTACCTGTCTTATAATTTTTAAGTAATGTGGTATTAAACAACCCAGAGCCAATTTGTATGATATTTGCAAAAAAAAATTTTAATATGCATTTCCTAGACTTTTTCATTTAGAAAAATAGCGTTTTTAGCAATAGCATTAGCATTTTAGGTGATAATTTTGCTTACAAAAATGTATCTATCCTGCGGTAGGTAGCTTGCTAATGTAGTCTTTCTAAGTGTACGAAACGTTATGAAAAAAGACTATCGCTCGGGAATTGAAAAAAATCAACAGGGCACTACTGTATGTAGGTATGTAAATAGGTAGGTTACTTACTTGCCGATAATTTCGCATAATTCATAGACATCGTCGAAAAGTACCTCGTCCTCAGCCATTTTCCTCACAAGCACAGTACAACACTTTTCAGAAAAAGGTAAAAAATATCATTTTCGCACAGCCTTCAACCCGATTTTGGGAAGGTTACGCCCAAGGACCAGAATCGTAATTTACAAGGACACTAAATATTAAATGAACACTGAAGGATATTTTGTTACGTAGTCTTGTTTGTATAATACAAATATAACACGAAAATGTGTAATAAAACAGTAATTTGTGCTTAGAAATGTAAAAATCGAAAATTATTCGCGCATTTTCCTAAACGCAATTTGTAAAGACACCACTATTTAAATATTACAATTGAAAGGTAAAATAGTAAAAGTATACTTAGAATTACGTGCAGATCACTAAATATTAGCAAAAACTGTGATTATCGTAAAATAAGTACTTCATTTTATTATATTTTTTCTATTTACTTTTGACATTTCAGGGGTTGGGAATGACGAGAATGAAGTTAGTCATGGATTAGATGTTGCCACTGTCGTAAATATTTCTGTAACAATGGTAGTTTCGGACTCAGTGTAATTATGTACCTATTTTAAGTTTTACTGCGTACATAATTAAGTAATGTACGTACGATACATAAAATTCGAAGAATATTAAGGTTTCCCTGCTTCCGTGATAATATCTTTTTAAAAGGTACGTATAGTATTTGAAACAATTGATGGCATTGAATGAATAGGTAGTTTGAAATCAAAATGTCGAACTTCCTATAAAGATCTTATTGTAAAATAATATTAATTTACATAGATTGTGCAAATTTAACAGAGACCAAGAAAATATTTCATGAAAGTAGGTAAGGTAGGTAATAGGTAGCGCTCCTGGCCACCTGATATCGATCGATACCTTTTTTACTTACTAAGTTGACCGTAAATAGTGAATCTAAAAGTTAAGTTACAGCTAATAGAGGGTTATTCCCAACGGATCACTTGATCAGTTCGAGGTTACATCTGATCACGCTAAAAGTCACCAGCGGATCAAACCTCACCTATGCAAATTCTCGAAAGTAATATCTTCTTATATAGCAAATATTTTGCCGCATGAGGCGCGCGCGTATCTTTGCGTTGCCAATACAAAACAGAAATAGACTATACAAGAATGTAGTATCGAAAGGGCTCATCAATTCCTTCTAAATAACAACACTAAACTGAATAAGACCTTGAAATTTAAAATTCAATGTTTTTTGTTTAATAAAATATATATTAAGTATTACCTACACTAGATTTTTCCCTATGACATAAATTTGACATGATACCTTGAATCGTTTTGATATTAAATCGTTTCATCTTTTAAAATAACGTTTTAATAAAAAATGGTTACTTAAATAGAAGCAATCGATGGATAAGATTGACCCTTTCAATCGATATCAGGATATATATATTTTTGATGCGTTCGTTACCCGTGATCCCACCAATATCCGGTTCTATTCCAGACTCAGACAAGTAATTTTCCAAAAACCTTTGAATGCAATTCTACTTATTTTTTTAAATTTCAACGAAGTTTCTGTCTATAATATTTTAAGTATTTTCTTTCTATTGGAAATGGCTTCCATTATTCGAACAGTCAAAACTATCTTTCGGATTATTTTCATTTTTATTCTAAACCATATCGACGGTAGAAATCTCAATTGGCGTAAAGGACAAAATATGACGTTTTAGGCAAATCAAAATTTCGACACTTAAACCTTTTTAACTCTTACTATTATATTTTTAACGTATTAGAATGTTGTAAGGATTGTTATTTTTTGGCTTTTTAGAATGCTTTCCGTGTATAATATCTAAGTATATTTAAAACTGTTATTAAAAATAAAACGTCCTTTACGCGGTATTCTTTGAAAATCATATAAAATTGAAATAGAAATAATATTAAAACTAAAAGGGGTATCGTTTTTTTAAATATATCATCAGAAAGAGAATTATGAACACTATCGCGCTATGTTAAAAAGTCAGTTTCGGTATTTTGTCCCTTACGCCAATTAATAATATAATAATAATAATAAATTCATTTATTTCGAAAAACAAGTTAATTACAAATTAAGATTTCTACCGCGATATTAGTTAGCTGATCAATCAGGCAGGACCATTCAATGATACAAAATAAAACAACAAGAAAAATTACAGTTTACACACATGTTATTTCATAAATAAATTATTTCATACTTATCTATATCACTTACATGCTACAATATATCAATCAAGCAATCAATCATATCATCATGTAAATAATCAATCCGTAATTAAATTACACTTTTAGCATTCTAATCAATCTATTTAATTCAATACATTGATAATTTTAAAAAATACAATGTTAACGAGGAACTGAACTTAAGAATGAAATATGCCACAACTTATTTCCTTCCTGTAGAAATTGAATTTTCTTGGTATTTTTTTTAGGTACCAACATAGAATATTTATTTATTTTATTACCTTTGCGAAAAATAGTTTCAGCGAAATAATATTCACCAGCTGTCATCGTTAATCATTAGAAGATCTGTAAGTACCTAATATAATTTTATTTCAAGCCTTACAGTTTAGTATTGTACCATTATTAGCTTTCCTTTGAAAATATTCACAATCAGGTACAGTTACAACAAGTTCAGAGTCCGGGTATTTTGATTTTCGCGATCTGTTGACGTGTACTTTGTAGCTGCAGTGGTAGTCAAGCTCGTAGATGTCGAATGAAGTTTGCTGCCAATGCAAAATTTTAATTAAAACAAAATTCAAAGCACTCGACTTCATCATCAACAGCCTATTAACATGTCCCCACTGCTGGGGCTCAGGCCTACCCTCGCAACGAGAGTGTTCGGGCTATAGTCTAAAACGCTAGCCCAGTGCGGGTTGGTGGACTTCACATACGCCTAAGAATTTATTCTTCGGCGTATGTTAGGTTTCCTAACGATGTTTTCCTTCACCGTTTGAGAGCAGTCAGTTAATGTACTTAAGTTTCGAGAAAAACCCCATTGGTACATGGCCCAGCCGGGGATCGAACTCCGGACATTTCGATAAGATAGGCCGGCGTCTGATCCCCGACGCCACTGACGCTCTCCCATTTCATAAACATTATTAAAACGGTCTACGTCGAAAACCTTTTACGGTGCAGTTTTAACATATTATAATGGCAATGCAAAAATAGAATCTCTACGTCCCAATAAAATTTATTGACCTACGAAGGACAAATTTTTTAAAAGGACCTAGCTACCCGTTTTCCCACCGCTTATAAAAGGAGCAGGAAATATTATTGGGTAAATAATTGCTCATAATAGGTACCGACCGATGTCATGATTATTTAAGACTGTTGACACTGCTGTGCGGATCCGCCGCATAGACCATACATTTTGTCACAGGTACAGACTAAAATTGTATGATCCCTGCGGGTCCTGCGGGGGATTCGCACAAAATCCAGCAAGTTCTGGTTATTTAGAAATAGTAGTACAAAACCTACCTACCAATTTGTGGCAACCCTTCGATAGGCGCACTTTTTCCGTTTCGTCGACAACTTCACTTCACTTGCAGTTTTGCGGGAATTTTGAACCTGTCATATTTTATTCGTACATAGATTGTTAATAATCATTGATTATTTTACCTGTGTGGTCGCCGACAACTCTTTGCTTTGATTATTTGCGCATTTGATGGTTTCCCAATGTACATAGTATCTGTAAAAATAACGATGTTCTGTTTAATTATATTATGCGAGAATGTTTTAGTTACCTACTCACTTAAAATTATGTAAGGTAACACAACATTTACAACGGTTTATAAATAAAAACTAATTACGACACCTAAACTTACTATTGGACCCTACTTACGCATTTATATTTAACTAACACGTTTACTTGTGAACCCAGAATTTAATAAACCGACCATTCTATCCATGGCATACATTTGTTTCCCTACTTTCATTCATATTCTGTCCTACTTAGGTATCCTACAGTTGATAGAACCTAGAGCTTTGTGAGTGTCGACTATCAGAAAATCGGCCTTCCCGACCTTGTTTGAGACTTCGAGACTGCGATGCGGTGGGTTGACCTCTTAAATTTTTAATGCTCGTCTCTTCAGGCCCCAGTGGAAGCATTTTGCATAATTTCTACCCCATCTAAAGTTCGGGATTTTAGCTGGTATACCTGCCCGTAAAACGACAGATAATATAAATATATGCAGGTCAAATCCCTTTGTCCCCTCTGTCTGTCCATTTTTAGGGTTTCGTAGTTCAAAAGGAAAAGAGAAACCCAGGATCACTTCGTTGTCCGTCTGTCTGTCAAGACCCTTTTTCTCAGGAACGCGTGGAGGTAATCAAGTAAAAATTAATATCAAATATTCAGGTCTGCAATCCCTTAGAGCTGTGAAAATATCAACCGTCAATTTGTAGTTACATAAAAAAAATGATTTTTTCTGTTGTAAAACAAACTTAATTTTGCGTATAACCAAATCATCCATGTAAGTTAGTACCTAAGTGCTACGTACTAATAGTACTTTCGAATTAAAAAAAAGTTTGCAAAGAACCTTCAGGGCGCGAGTCCTACTCGTACTTGTCCGGTTTTTTAAAATAGACACCTCTAAAGCAACAATCCAAGAAGTAGTTAAGTAGTAGTTGTGCGGTCCCAAAAATAAACTTTGCTAATTACTTTTATACTGTCATAGAGTATAGTTTAATGAATCACACCTTCCGACGCATAGCATCAGAAACGCAAATTACCTATACGCGGTCGACCAGATGTGCAATTCGCAAATGACCAGATACGCGTATGACCAGATTTTGTTTCGCAAATTACCAGATACACGTACAAGGAAGTTAAAATTATATCATTCTATATTATTTTTTAAAATTTCACTATGTTTGAAAAAGGTGAAACCAATTGGGCTACGTATGCTAACTACGTTAGGTTCGCTTCCTTGCTCTGAGCACAAATAGGTATGCTTTGTTGACAGATTGAAGCTTTATTCTGTTTACCTTTTCGGCTGCCTATCGACGTTCCGTAGAGGGTCCCAGGAGAGTTTTGCTTTGAGTTTGTTGTTGTACCAAACAATTTTATGTAATTTTAAGCCCGTTATTTTCCTGTCACGCCTTTGAAGCGGCTGCGCGGCGTATTCTGCGGAATAAAAGGGGGTTTCTTTTTTATTTGAAAAGGAAGGAATAAAGTTTTGCAAATAATTCGGTTTTGGAATACGCACTGGCGTAGGGTTGAGAAAAAGTTTTCAAATCGTGTCAAAAAAATATACCAGTACCTATTAGTTGACTTGCCTTTAAGTTATAAAAAATCTACTAATACCTAACTAATAATTATATCTTATAGGGAAGGTACTAGGTATGTCTACATTACATACGAGTCGTGTCATAGTTTATTTATTTATTTAAAACTTTATTGCACTAAATTGTACAAAAGGCGAACTTAATGCCAATGGCATTCTCTACCAGCTGACCTTTGGGCCATGCAGATAAATTAGTGGTAGGCGCAAAAAGATAGTATAGTGTATATAAAATAATATGATAATATAAAAGAGTAATATATGATAATTAACTACATACACTACAAATAGATAAATAGATATAAATACATAGTTCGTCATCATTATTATTTAATATCGGCCTTTCGCTCGCTTTGATGATAGGTAACTAACTAGGTACCCACCTAATGTTAATTGAATACTGGTGTTTTTTCTATAATTTTAATAATACAAATTACCAGATGCTACTATGCATACTGTATATTAAGTGAAGAATGTATCAGTTAGGTAGGTCCAACTTCGAGAAAGAGGTCAATCGTCGAATCCAACTCGGCTGGGCAGCGTTCAGGAAGCTACGCAACATCTTCTCGTCCCAAATACCGCAGTGTCTCAAGACGAAAGTCTTCGACCTGTGTGTGTTGCCAGTGATGACATATGGTACCGAGACGTGGTCCCTCACTATGGGCCTCATAAGAAGGCTCAAGGTCACCCAGAGGGCAATGGAGAGAGCTATGCTCGGAGTTTCAAGAGAGTTTTCGGAGTTGCAAAGAATTGCGAAGCTGAAGTGGCAGTGGGCTGGGCACATCGCTCGTAGAACTGACGGCCGCTGGGGCAGAAAGGTTCTCGAGTGGCGACCACGTATCGGAAGACGCAGTGTAGGCAGGCCTCCCACAAGGTGGACCGACGATCTGGTGAAGGTCGCGGGACCCAGCTGGATGAGGTTAGCGCAGGACCGGTCGTCGTGGATATCCTTGGGGGAGGCCTTTGTCCAGCAGTGGACGTCTACAGGCTGATATGATGATGATGATGATGAATGTGTCTAGATCTCGGATCTTATCTTATTTAGTATCGCTACAACTTTCTCGACATGTGTTCTGTCCGAGTTATAACGTTTCAGTGAAAGTTTCTATCTGTTTTTACCTTACCTACCGTTGTTAGCGCTAGTGGTGTTGTAAAATATGGCAGATTTGTCGCTGCGAAGTTTTCCAACGCCGAATTGACTGATCGTCTGAACTTGTAGAAAGTACATCGAGTTCGGTTGCAAGTCCTTAATGTCGACGTAGTTTTGACCCTGTGAAGATAAACTTAAGTGAGTAAAGACAGGGAGTACAAAAATGTCCCTAAACGATCATGCTTGCATGACATGCAATGTTTACGTGAAGGTCATGCTGCATGATGGACCATTAGGCTTGCTATCAATCAATACAGTGAAGCAACGGCCAGCACGTAGTTTGCATGTCATGCACGTCAATCACTACAGCTACACGTTCATGCATGAGTGACAGCACGTAATGCATGACATACCGCATGATCGTTTAGGGAGCCCATTACAGCTAGACGGTCATGCATGAGTGGCAGCACGTATTGCATGTCATGCCGCATGATCGTTTAGGGAGCCCATTAGGTAAGTATATCTTTTTAAAAAGTAAACAGGTATGGATCAAGTAACGTACATACATACATACATATCTTCACGCTATGTCCCTGGCGGGGTAGGCAGAAAGAACAGAGCGCCAAGTATTGCGATCCTGACACACCTCTTTCTCTTCAGTCTCATCATTCTTTTCAGACACGCTCGCCGCCGGACGCGAGTGCTCTTTACGTGTCCGTCTGATCAGTCCTCGTATGTCAGTCTAGGTCTAGCTATTAGTTGTTCGCATACGTCAAGTACTCAGAAAAGCGTCATCGTAAAAATAATTTCATAATTAGTCATTGTACTCAAATTGCACGCACGGTTACTACCCGTTTGTGTTTAATGCTTTCAAGAAACATTAGTTACCTTTCTACAAACTTTTGTTGAAGTAAGAAGTCAATTAAGCCAAAGTAAGGATAGGTAGTAAATTATAAGATTTCATTGGTCCCACTTTTCCCCCTAATCAGTAACTTATCTACCACTAGCTTTTTCCCGCGGCTTCGCCCGCGTAGAAAAGTTTTTCCTGTGTACATTGTGAAACAGCGCCCTCTATGTAGGCGTTTTGTTACTTAGGGGACGCCCCGCGACTTTGTCCGCGTTAAAAAGTAGCCTATATGTTATTCCAGCTACCACTGTACCAAGTTTCATCAAAATCTGTTCAGTAGTTTTTGCGTGAAAGAGTAACAAACATCCTCACTCACATCCTTACAAACTTTCGCCTTTATAATATTAGTAGGAAGTAGGATTCAAAGCAATCCGTTTATACTTTTGAATGAAGGGCTGAGCTTAAAATTTCCAAACTTCCCTGTACAAATAATATAGCAAAGAAACTAGATACATAAGAATGAAATAAAGAGGAAGAAAGAAGTACAAGCAGCACCCCTAAATTGTAGATCCACATTTAGTCATTAAAACTGTTATTTCTATCGAGAACGCAGTCTACCTTAGGTATCGCCTGATGGTTAACCAGCACGGAGTCCAGCTCGCCGCCCAACCCTCGCACTCGTCGGCTCCAGAATACCTTATACCTCATCACAGGCAAGTCAGAACGGGGCTCTTTCCATTCCAGTCTCACTGTTACTGTACCTAAAATTGAAACGAGTAATTGCTGTCTGTATAATTATCCTTAAAAGTGTACTTCGAAAGGCACCACGATACACAAAAATATAATCATTCTGGCGTTCTGGTGTACCAACTAATCACGACTTGGGATCGAACCCATGACAAGAGTGGATCCAGCATGTGGGGTTAGGTTAGGATGCTATGCTTCATCTTTTTAAAATAATTTTAATTAAGTACCTACAAATATCATGTTGTATGTACTCAATCAATTTGGTAAAGGTGTATTAAATGGAAAGACTGACAAAAAATAACAAATGCAAATAGCGCACTGAGAGTTCAGTAGCATTCCCAGGTACAGTCAAAAAACAGTCAGGTACTGCCAAACCTTCCTTCGGGCCAAATTTCAAGACTCTAGCTAGGCCAACAGAATAGTAACCCTAAAGATTTTGAAGTGTCCATCAGTGTAAAGTTATTGTACTTACCTACTTACTGAAGTTTTGTCCTTACCATTGTCTGACCGCAGCGGTCGAACCCTTAACTTCTTCGGAGGGGGCGGAGGCCTAGGCCCTCGTCGAGGTGTGAATGGAGAACTCGGGTTTGAGAACCCTCGAGTACCGGCAGCGCTCACGGCTGCCACTCGGAAGCGGTACCAACGACCTGGCTTCAGCATATTTCGAAGGGAAACCCTTGTTCTGAAAATTCATTTATTGTAATAATTATATCATACACAGAACTTACTAATGCTATGTTGCCCCGATACCATAGCGAAGGCGACTATAATACCGCAGTAACTCTTTTTAATTCTGTGATTACACTGTGGTTTCTAGAATTCAATAAAAAATACCACAGTTTCTTTAAAACTGTTGTAAGTAATTATCACATAATTCTAGAGAACTTTTTATTACCATCATTAAAGGAGAATGGCCCAAAATCATAAATGAGCTTGGTTCAAATGCGTAACAATAATAAAGCCTATGTAAGTAACTGAATTGTCCACTAAAACTAAACTGACTGCAAATACCCACCGCTTTACTTTAATAGTTTCTAAGAAAAAACTAGTGAAAGTAAGAACTAACCAGGCATGAAAACTTAACAAGGAAAGGAAACAATCCGTGGAAACAATTTAGAAGCAATCAATGCAACAGTTTAACTAAACCAGCATAATACATTGTATTAAGAAAATAGTCACTATAATACGGCGATGACGCTGACGGTAACTAACCCTAAAGTTTAGGTTACAGCTGCTGCCAGATTGATGGACCGACGACCTGAAAAGGGCGGGGAAGGCTAAGAAGGGCGGAAGACCGGGTATGCAGGGCAGCCCGCCTATTTTCAGCAGTGTATGTCAACAGGTTGATTCAACTTCACGTGGAGAGTTAAATTATCTGTCAGGTTGTGTGATTTCTATTGGAGTAAAACTCACTTGTTAGTCCTCAGCAGCAGGCTCCACTCCCCTAGCCTTGCCTCCTCGTATTTAGGTCCCAGGTGGTGCTGCTCTTCCAAAATGTAGAGGGTACGACCTGGGACGGCCCTGGCTGCATCTCCAACGCCGTCCGACCATCGCACGACAACCGAACGCTGTTTCTCCTTTGGTTCTTGCAATATTGGTAATACTGGGAGTCCTGGGTGGATACAAAAAATAAAGAACTCACTGAAACAAGTCAAATGAGTTCAAATTCGATGGGGTTGGGTCGGCGGTATTAGGAAGTACATTGCATACGCGAGACGAGGAGTTCAGGGTTATTCAGTGTTCCGGAGTACTTCCTGAAGTTTACTAAAATTGGCGAAAAAAAATTATTATCTCGAGACCCGATAACTGGGGTAGCCTTATCGGAGAAAGCCAAGGGGTTGTACCTATGCACTAACGCTTGCAGGCCTTAATCTAAGACAGTAGTAATATGTGTGTAGAATATACGAGGGTGGCATGGTCATGTCTTTGTACCAAACCCTCAACAAATAAAAATTAAGAAAAAGAAAACTGGGGTAGCCGACCACGACCGGGCAAGCGTATGTATTTAGTATGCTACGCCCCCCGGCTAGATGGAGCGACTATCTGCGTAAGGCGGCTGGAGTGACTGGAGGCGGAGAACCGAAGATTCAGTGGCGGGCCTGGAGGAGGTCTATGTCCATAGTGGACTAGTACAGGCTGATGATAATGACGATGAATTGTTTACCCTTTTACGCAGATGGAGCACGATAGATAGAAATGATCATTTTTTACTTGACAGCTCAACAAGTTGGAGCACGAGCAATTACAATTCCTCATGAAGACCCCCCGAATGAAATGGCTCCGAATTCACTGCAGCCGAGTTTATGTACCTGGCAAGGTGAGCAGGTCGACCGGCTCGCTGCAAGTGGCGCCGCAGCCGAGCCGGCAGCACCGCTGCGTGCCGTCGCACTGCGCGTCCGCGTCGCACGCCTCCACGCACGCCGCCGCCCACTTCGGGCTGTCGGACAGCGGGCACGTCCCGGGCTTCCTCTGCTGGGTGCGGCACCGGGACTGACACTGGGGAAACGTTTTATTTTTCATTACTGTACTTCATCGTATCAGCCTGGTAGACGTCCGCTGCTGGACAAAGGCCTCCCCCAGGGATCTGCACGACGACCGGTCCTGCGCTAACCTCATCCAGCTGGGTCCCGCAACCTTCACCAGATCGTCGGTCCACCTTGTGGGAGGCCTGCCTACGCTGCGTCTTCCGATACGTGGTCGCCACTCGAGAACCTCTCTGCCCCAACGGCCGCCAGTTCTGTACAATTACTGTACTTAGGCCTGGCGCATATACGGTTTTCTGAGTAGGTTTCTTTTTTTAACATTTTGTATGAAATGTCATCATGTGTATCAATCAGGAAACGTGAAGTACTGGAAACCGTCCGTTTGCACCAGGCCTTCTTACATCATACAAATGTATATGTAAATAATTTCATTTACTAAATTCTCTTATCTTCATTTTAAAATATTTACTTATACTTTATCAACTATCGTCGACTATATTTGATTAATTAAACCTAATTGAGGTACTGATGCCAAACTCGGCGCAATTATTACAGCAGCTATTAAAGCGTATTATAGGCATAAATTATAGTCCATAAGACAATGAGAAGACCTAGCCGTACATTGCATTATTAAATATTTGTCCAGCAGTGGACGTCTTTCGTCTGATATGATGATGAATCTGTTTTATATTTTAATTTTTTACAAGTATCCTAGCAATAAAATAATTAACTCTCTATAACACAGCGTCTATTATACTTTAGATACCATTTAAACACATTATAAATTATATAGGCACCTACTTGTATACATTGTTTATAATTTACAATACTCAAGATTTTAAACAAAGAAGCGGATATTGAATTCTCATCGCGGATATCTATTACCTATTCAATTCAATATAACGTCGTAGATACGAACAATACTACACCAATAAGTAGTATAGGTACTTATTTATTACACGCACAGCATCGCACAGGCTGCGCAAAAACTGTCAATGTTTGCTATGGGGAATAACGTAAGGTCAATAAACGGTCATCAGGGTTGGCAGACATGTCAGTTTGTGGTCTGCACAACTCTGAAAGGCTTTCCCAGAAAATTTGTACTCTAGTCATTAGATTAGTTCAGATGATTGTGATTTCATAATTATAAAGTTATAAAAAAAATTAAAAAAACTAATTTGATTTTCCGATATTAGTATTGATAAGAAACTCTTGTGGTAAGAATCCTGTTTATTCCAAATCTTAAGGTTAAGTAGGACAAGATCGTGAACCCTATTGACCATTAATGACCTTACTACCATAGCACTTGAGTCATTTTGAACTCTTATGACCGACGCAGTGTCTGTTCTCAAAACTTGCCTTGTTCTTTACTTCTCTATCCCGCCCGCTGTGTGGGCTTGTTTCGTTTTATGAAACATAGAGCAGATCTGAACGATTACGGTTTTATTACTTATTATGATGATAGGTAAAGATAAACATAGTCATACATCATTATTTAATTTTTGAATTTACATTGCTCATGCTACATAGAAATCGTAGTCTAAACATAACCCTATGTAGATTTATGTTTAGACTACCCATTTCTCTACTTTTTAGTGCCAATATGTCTCTTCTATCTACCTATGTAGTATAAAATCCACGACTTTGCTGTGCTAGTTCTCTATGGTAACTAAATCATTTTATTTTTCTTGTATCAGTTACATTTTAAACCTTTATTAACTCTAATTATTTCGCAAATTTTTCTTTACATACTTCGCAGGTAAGGGAAAGGAATGTTATTATTTGAAAAATTTTCACCGGTCGTCGTGAAGTTCCCTGCAGGCGTTTGTCCAGCAGTGGACGTCTACAGGGTTACATGATGATGATGATGAAACTCCTAGGAAACGGTGGTAGATAAATATTGACGTGTTTATATGTAATCTACCCAGTGTTAATAAATGTTTTGACTTTGAATGAAAACTTAGTTTAGAGTGTACAAATGGAGCCCTTTCAATGATACCCGACTGGACCTAGTAAAGTAACTCCATTAAAAGTGTCGAGCCCCCAATTCGACCCTTTGATTTTTTTATTTTTTCTGCAATATAGACGGGGAAACATTATAATTCTAAATTTCAAATCGATACTATTAGTAGTTGCTGAGACAATCAGTTGTGACGACAGACGGACGAAATCGGACCAAAGGTTCAATTTTATAATTTTGGTATAGGACCCTAAAAATAGTTGCATCGCGTTTTCTACAAAGTGACTAAAATTAGTGCTAAAGGAATGTTGCAAAGGTAAATTTCCCCACTTTTCTAACGGTCAAGTAACAATAACAGCATTCAAATACCGTTTTGAACAAGAGCACTCATTCATACATGCTCCGTTACTTCAGCTTCATTAGAGAAACATGATTAGCGGTCATGCATTAGTTTCGTAATGGCTTCTTTTCAATTAAGAATGATTCATAAAGTCATACATAACGAAATAACTCTTGCAGTGTTCTGTGAGCTTATGAGCAGAGTGCTTTCTGTTGTGTTTATTTTGGGAACTTTGAAAGTATAAGTACCAACACAAAGAAATACTAAATTCCAGCCTTATTATCACACAGTTGGGGCTCAGTCCTGCCTAACGAGGGAGTTCAGATTATAATCCACTACGCTAGCTAGCCCAATGCGCGTTGGTGGACTTCACGCGTGAGGATTAGAATTCCTTCAATTCAGTTTACTCTTTATTATATACTCTTACTTGCAATACTATTCTCTTTATTGCACAAAAAATAAAACAGAGCACAATAATACAGTAGATTTAGAAGGTGCAACTAGGCGGTCTTATCGCTAAAAGCGATTTCTTTCTGACAACTTTCCATCCTTCTTTGGTGTATGCTGGTCTCGATGTTTTCCTTCACCGGAAATCGTTTGCCGCATGCAATAAATAAATTCATAGGCCCCACGCGGGCTTAGTTTTTAACTCTCGATCGCATTAATGTGATGAGAGCTCAATATTAGAAGGTTAATGAACCAATTGCTTGACTGATCAATTCCCCAGTCATCATCAGCGCCAGATCAACCTTGCACACTGCCAGTTCAGCTTTACTAATACTTTCGTCTTCATCGAAACCCCAAATTCGCCAAAAGTATTTAATTTTATAGAAAGGTCCATAGATTATACGCTCTGATAAATTTAACTTTCCTGCTTTGTTTGTCAAGATGTCAAGCAACAAAAAAATTTCACGTAACTATGACATAATTTTGACGTCGACGTTACGCATCCGTGAACTTGCTAATAAAAGTAATAAATAAATAAAATATGAAGATAGGAAAACCGATAACAAGTGTAATCTATTGATTTAGGCCTCATCCGTCAGATTCCACTTTCAGGTAGGTCTTTGACATTAGCTACTTTATGTTATACACAATCGATGTTAATAAAATAATTAAATAAGTATGTATACTTAGGTTAGACGTGGGTACTCTATCATCTCATTATCATCTACTAAATCAATTAAAGCATAACAGTTTGTGTGTAAAATTGATGACAATCATCAAAACGATGAGATGAAAATTACTTAGCTGAGAAAGGTACTTACCTCGGAAGGATTTTGTATCATTTCTGAGGAACGTCATCATTATCGAGAGGAAATAATAATTATAGACACGATGAACTTTACTATTCGGATACCGATATAAGTCAAGAGAGAAAACCTAGTCTATTAATAAGAGCAAGAGTAATTAATGACTGTACTATATACTGATTAAAGACTAACTTATCCGGGACTAGCATTCTTATAGTAAGCAATTTATTGACCCTATACTCATCTTAAAACTGCATGTTTTACCAAACCAGTATACATTTTTAAACGTAGTAAATTACTATTATCGTCGTCGTCTTTATCGTCATTCTTTCGTAGATCATACATTCAACAACAAATTCATTACACCTAATATTGACGTTAGAAAACCCATTGACTCTCACACTTTAGTTCTGAGAATTCGCTGAGCCACTGGCGTCTCAATCACTATTTCATCATCATGTTTACACTTTATTATTGATTATATTATGACAGTTATTATTTTTAATTTATTACAAGAATTGTTTATGTACCTAGGTACTATCAGTAAATAAATAATACGAATTAGACGCTTACCTCGGGTTTATTTTCTTTCTTCAGATCGAAGCACGTTAAATCACATCTAGTCTTTGACAATGGGTCTGTCTGTAGCCTTGACAACTTCTTCGACTTCGATAGCACCGTTGTTGTCAAGCACACTGCCACTAACACTATGCAGATCTTTGCTTGCATTGTTGATACCATTAAATTTTTTGGTAGTTTATTTCACACTGTTCATTCTGCCTGCAATAAATTGCACAATACGAGTATAGCCAAGCCAATTATCTTTTTATGTATCTTTACGAATTTATGGGGTATTATCTGCAAATTGGATTACAGTAATTGTTTTTGAATTATACACGTCACAGATTTTGTCATAAATTTTAAGTGTTTGATAAGTATTCAGGGAACAACATCTTGTCTACATACAATTCTATGTGTGTAATAAACTACATTGTACATTTAATAGATCATTTGAACTAGGAAGTTTACCTATCATGCATGAATCTAATATTATTCAAAGCAATCTGATGCATTTTAATTAAAATGGTACGTGTTATGTTGTAGCTGATATGACTCAAACCCAATATACCCGGTAGCATGAAACTTTCTTCTATGATAGATAGTATAGGTACCTTATAATCCTAAATGCGGATCTAATAATTTATCTACATCATAACTTAACCACTAATAAAAAGATTTATCAAAAGTTACAACAAAATTTATGATTGTAATTTGCATTGTCATGCATGATACTCATGATCTGAAACATTGAAAACAAATAAGTACCTACTTAGAAGAAAAATGTTTGGATTTAAAGTCATAATTTATGACTCATAAATCTGGAGATAAATCTCATGGGAACTGAAATTAATAAACACTTCTCACTATCAATCATTAAACCATTGTAGAGTCAGTAATTACGTGATAGGTACATAATTATGCCAGTTACTTTTTAAACATACGTATTTCTTATACAAATCAAATTTAAAAAAAAAATTCTTCCCAAAAAGGATGCGATGGGGACACTTTAATCCATAATCACAAGTAAATCACTAGAGAGCCGATATATAATAATAGGCAATACTTTTTTAATTGATAATTTGTGATCCTACAATAACTCAACTATCCTCTATTTCGTCCTGTTATTACGCTGCTAGTTCGATCGGTATAACATCAAAACAGAGATAACAGTCTTAAATTCACCTCAACAGTATTAATAACCAGTCCTTAGAGTGTATTTTTGGATTCAATTCAGTAACATCCCGCGTTCCAAATCACGATCGCGTGTCATTGGCCTTAAAGTTTTGACAGGAAATAAATTAAACTTTGACAGGTTGGTAGCGGGCGTTTGGATTGAAATGCGCGGCAAGACTGGCATCGCGGCCTGCGCACACGCAGCGATGCCGGGCCGATTCGTGTCTCAACTTCATTAATACACATCGATGATGCTTTCCTGTCGGAATACCGATGACGGAAGGTTGCTTTTACCGAGCCGGTTTCCTAATTAAAAAAATGAAACGGCGTCTTCCTGCTGCCCGTTCGACGTGTGCTCTGTTTACGATTGCAGTCATTAACTTTTCTGTTTTGCCAACTGTTAGTTTATTAAACGTTAAACGGCATAGCATACGGCGAAATGTTTGTTTTAGTTATGGAGATTTATTTCCCGAAATAAAAGCTCGTTTTAAAAATAAGTTGAAATTTTTGGCGGCATATTTCGATGTTCTTCCAAGTAGACATTCAACCTTTAGATTCCTATAGATCCCTGCTGAGACAGACTCGATAGATTCCTGGAGTTTTTTTTTGTTTCGAAGAATTTCAATCACTGTTAGTTTGGTTTATATGAGTTTATCCTATATTTTGTTCAGTCTTTGATTTTTGCGGACGTTCGTACAATCCACCGCACGTCAGTGGATACACTTTGACCTTGAGCTGGCCTAGCCTATTAAGGAGTTTCAATACTATGAGCGACCAGTTTATACTGGTTTTGTTTCCCTGGTGTCTGGTCGACCGTACCGAAATATCTTAGGCACCTACGTAAAATAATTTAACTTGATGAATTAGAAAATGGGCACCCACCACAATGCAGGATTTTTTTCTCCGGACTCTATAGTTCAGATATAAACCAAAGCTGTTGCGCTAATAGACCTAAAAGAAGGTAAAGCAAAATACTCAAGACAGGAATAACACCGCTCGTCGACTCAATTATCCATAAAGCAGCACGGCCGCTGGCTCAGCCCGGTGGAGGGAGACACACCATCGCCATAGTTTTCATAACATTCTGTCATTACTCGCGGGGTCTACGCACACATGCTGTCGCTACGAAACACATCATCTGCCTGTACTAGACCACTGCTGGACATAGGCCGATTTTAATCTTATTGTTTCTAGCATCAACTTCACTTAAGAATTAGTCAACAGCTCGTTGACAACTGACTTATCTGTCAGAAGTAATATCGCCGAAACATACTCCTAACCTGCACAACGATATAGGCATGAGCAGTTGGTTTTGTACAGTTTCTTGCATTATTTCTTCTTTGCTTTCCATTGCTTTTATAAACTTTCCCTTCCTTTGCTTTTCTTTCTGATACATTATGTATGTCTTTCAGTAGGTACTTATTCGTATTCTTTTCGGTTAAGTCTAAGTTTTAGAGTCATTCAAATGTTGGCAATACTGGTACCTATAAGCAAAAAAAATTACGATTGAACCTTTTCATACCTTTGCTTTGACGGAGGGGAACGTCTTATTATGGCGACTGCCCTCTTTGCTTTAAGCAATTATTTAACCAATTTATCTACCAATCGACGTACACACGAACATACGAGCTGTTTTCATGTAGAGTGCAACAGGAGCGCCAATTAAGCCCTCGCATCCGGCGTGTGCGCAGCAATCAACCGGTCGTTGCATCCCCAGCTTCTTTGTGAGCGATTTATCATCGTCATTTTGTTTTTCAAAAAGAACTACCGCTTAGTGATGATTATTTTAGTTCGAATCTGTGAAGTTAAGGGTTGATTAGTCACTTCAGTACTTTACCGTCGTCGTCTTCCGACGTAATACTCGATGCCTAACACCTAGGAAGCTCTATAAATATACCCAATGTACTCATTAGGCAATAATATATTTTGACTTTGATCCATGTTTCTCCGCTCGTTGACTTTACTTGGTATTTTCATACCGTGCGTCTAAATAAAAAGCATACTTTTAAAAGATTTTAATCTTATTGTTTCTAGCATCAACTTCACTCAAGAATTAGTCAACAGTTAGTTAACCACTGACCTGTCTGAAGTAATATCTCAAGCGGAGATTATATTCACGATCAGGGTTTTTACAGTTTTTTTGGTTCCACGTTTGTAGATGGATAAACAGCGCTATCGGTTTAAGAAAAATTACGCCATTTTGACCGAATTGATAACAATGTGATGACATGAGTTGGTTGGACATTGGTGGAGATAGATCGAGCTGGCATCACCAATATTTGAGATCCAGATTCCTTATGCATTATCCCGTAAGGTAAACAATAATTCTTATAAAAGCGAATAAGTACTTCCAACGATCAATACCTAATACCTAACAAAAATATCAAAAACATGCGTGTTTATTTTGCTTTTAAGTATTTAAATCAGGGCTAAATACAATGTGTCAAAACATTTCTGGATATTTTCCGTCGATCACGGTAGTCTTAAAAATGGAATACTGACGGGAAAGGTGGGGGCAGCAGCGCTCTCGGCAGACCACCGACGAGATAGTGCGTTCAGATAACAGGAAGCTGTCCAAGCTATCAACTGTACAAAGCGATGACAGGACCAAATGAAAAGAGCTTGTCTCCACCTGCTGTAGGCTGCGCGATGATAATAAAAATTTTGATGCCGATAATTGGATCGGATGACACCAATGAATGCAGATAATAATAAATTAGCATAAAGCGCAGAAAGGCTTTTTATTGTTTTCAGCAAAATATTTTTTACGAAATGAAATGTCAAATACATTTCGATCCACTCTCGCTGATATCATAAATATAATACAGACAACAAAGCATTACTACGTGCAGAATTCGTCAATATTAATTTTTCCGACATCTCGGATTGATTTCCTTTACATAATTTATCCATTGTTGCCAGGGTATTAGACATGTCGATACCTTAAAGTAGTCTTTCGATTATCTTTGTAAAGACAATAATCTAAGCTTGACTTTCTTTCAACTTATCTCTTTGTTAGTTTAATGTGCCTATCGATGAATGGTCCAAGTTTCAGCTCAATCTTCGCTATAGACTCTTACTCTACTACAAACTTACTACCGAGTGTACTTTTGTTTTGACTCTTTAGTTTTCGGCATTCATCTGATTTGACGGATCCCTAAGAAATGAAGATGCAACTCCTCAATTCGCCTCGTAATGAACTGTTAATAGGACTGCTTTGTTATGCTGTGTTTACGAGTTCTCCGTACACTGAAGCGCTAATTGGTTTGACCGATTGCATGCCTATGCAGTTGTTTTACAGTCTGTTTATCAACCAACAAACTATGCACCATTGTCAGTCAATACAAAATATAGCGTACTAAAATGCCAATTATACAAACAGCCTGATTCGCGAAATGAAATATGTATAACTAATGAATAATTTTACACAATGTGTCCCTGTGTTCTAAAAATAGGCAGACAAAACAATGGTCGAGTAACTTTAATTTGGATTGGGTGACGTGCCGGCTCCACGGTGGCATTTTTTGTTAGCATAATGTAGAAAAGCCTTTTAAGAAGCTTATCTTTAAAGTAGACTGATGGGCGAGTTTGTGATCAATTGGAATGGATAATAATATGACAGGTATTTTAATACGTTAATTGTTCTTTTTTACAAGAAGAAGTGTAAGTATGGAGTTGGAAGGCGATGTAGTATTTGAAATGTAGGTAGGTACTATAGATGCGGCCATGATTCCCTGAGACCAGTCTGCGGCATTCGATAGAGTGGAAGGCGGCATTGGATAAGATGGAAACGTCATTGAGTATCAGTAAGCGTAACTAAGAGTAGAACCGCCTTCCTACCAAAATGACTAAAACTTGAAAAGGTAGCCGAAAGCGTCTCGTACCGAACATCGGTGGCATAGTGGGAAAGACGCGGCCATTCCACCATCAAAATTTATCGGATTCTTAGAAACTAGTTAACTGTCCTTTCGTACACTACATCCTACTAATATTATAAAGGCGAAAGTTTGTAAGGCTGTTCCGATGTTTGTCACTCTTTCACGCAAAAACTAAAAACAGATTTTGATAAAACTTTACAGTAATACATTACCTACCTATTTCCCAAGTTTTACCAATTCCTAAAGGGTTTTCCCTTGGGACGAAAGGAATAGGGTTATATGGACACTTCGCCACTGCTACCTAAACATTTCGGTGCTATGTGTAACTTTTGCCTTTTTCTGAATTTTTACTAATGAGTGAACGAGATGAATGACGAACATTTAAAACTATTTATTTTTAAGAAAAATTGTGTTATCACATAAGTGACAATTGTCTTTGTGATAATAAAGTTCTTTTAACCTTAAACCTAACCTAACATCAGAATAACACTTATGCTTTAATTCATAAAGATCGGAGTAATAATTGACCAATCCAAATTTAATGCAGGTGAAACCGCGGGCAACAATAGTAAAAGCACAACCGAGAGTAATAGCAAGCATGTATCTAGAAATAAGTACATTCTTCAAATCTTGTCTGCTGATGGTGGTAAGTAAGTAGGTGCATCTACTTGCACCAGGGTGCATGTAACGTGACCGCTTCGTCACGCTTCGTGGAAGGTGAACTGGTTAAGTCATAAGCATAGCTGGTCAAACTGCATAATTTTTTATTATTACGCACTTACGCATTATGAAGTTATAAGTATACTTAATCATAAAATTTTCGAGTCTTGATCAAATTAAAAAAGATATTGAAAATTTATTTTAGTTGTTAACTTTTTATGATAAGGTACTTACCACAAATATACACGAATGGTAGGTACCGTCAGTACATAGTAAGGAATACTGCTTGTATAAAAACTAATTTTATACATTTAGATTTTCCAAGGATGACTTTGCATCTAAATGAAGATAAATAAATATCACGAGAACCAAGGTCACCGACATAGGTCAAAGAATTGCGAAGCTGAAGTGGCAGTGGGCTGGGCACATCGCCCGCAGAACTGACGGCCGTTGGGGCAGAAAGGTTCTCGAGTGGCGGCCACGTATCGGAAGACGCAGTGTAGGCAGGCCTCCCACAAGGTGGACCGACGATCTGGTGAAGGTCGCGGGACCCGGCTGGATGAGGTTAGCGCAGGACCGGTCGTCGTGGAGATCCTTGGGTGAGGCCTTTGTCCAGCAGTGGACGTCTACAGGCTGATATGATGATGATGATGAAATATCACAAGTAGGTATTTTTTCTTCTTCTATGTCATGATTAAATTAACGTCATTCGTTATAGTATCAGACCGTATGAGTCCTGCCCACTTCATCTCTACTTCTAATGATATTCATGAATGTTTTGTTACTTACTTTCAATTATTTTATATGGAAATATCCTTCTTCGAATAACAATGAAATTACTCAAGTTAACAATACGTTTAATGCAACAGATCTTAAATTCTATTCTTACCTATGTAAAAATTACACGTTAATTATAATATTAATTCGTAAACGAAATATTGCGTACACGAATCCGGTCAGTGCTACTACTTAATAGCAATTAGGTAAAAACTCATGAATGGTGCAACTCGATTGATGAACGATTTCCCTTTAACACTTTATTCTGTTTTATACGTTCTGGAAAACTCATTTCCTTCTATATATATTTGCACAAGCACAAGTATATACAAATACTTAGTATATATATAAATTGATATAAATTAGTCATTACCTCATTACGTTCAATGTCTTGTACTGTTGTATAAAGGTAGGTATAACTTACACTCACTTGTAATTTTTTCATTCAATTCTAACAAACAAATATTTTGCTGTAATGTTTGTAGTATAATAATTTATATTAAAGCTAGATCCGATTGTTTTTAACTATAAATTAAGAGTTATAAAATTATAACTGTTGAGATATTGAAAATACAATCATGCTTATTATTGAAGTTAAAGGAATGGCCAAATACTCAATATAGGGGTTGCTGTAAAAATTCTATTCTATACTTTATAATTACAAATAATTCAAATGTATATAAATACATCATAAATTCATGAAAATAAAGGTGGAAAGTAGTAGTGCGGATAACAGAGAATCCGTTAAATGCTCTAAAGTAACGATAGATCGCTTTGAATAGCAGGTTCGTCCAGTACGGAACAACGAGGATTCAATAAAATGTTGTTAGACATTCGCTCGTTAAATAAATAATGCAGTAATATTACTGTTTTAGTGAAAAATACTGGTGAAGAGGTGCCTATCCATGGCTATACATAAGAGAGGGAGAGGCAGACCACAAACAACCTGGATAGCGAATGTCCAGAGGGACATGAAGGTGTTGGGTCTGTCTGTAGACGATGCTTATCAGCGGAGCAAATGGCGCCTCAAAATTAGGAAAGCCGACCCCGCGTAACGGGAAAAGGCGAGGACGAAGAAGAAGAAGAGTGAAAAATACTGGTGATTGTATAATGGCAACTTTAAACTCAGCTGTGTGTGTGCATGAAAAACAGTTCTACTTGTACCATCAGTGGTAAAAGTGGGACAAGACAGTGCCAATTGTACCAACAATGGTAGGCTAGTGGGACAAAACACTGCCAGTTGTACCACCAGTGGTACAATACAGACTGATGGAACGAATGGTCCAGCACCGAGCTTATACTTAGTTTTCATTCATCTAAGAAAATAATACAGATGATATGATAATTGATACAAAAACAACAAACAAAAAATGGAAATAAGAATAATGTCAATCATTGTGTAATGTCAACAACCTATCATGGCCTACTAAGCCGCGGCGGTAGTAGGAGCAGCCGTTGTAGCATTCGTGGCTGCATCAGCAGCTGCTGTTGTGGCAGCGGTGGTGCCAGCGGTAGTGGTGGCGGCGGTAGTGGAGCCTGTAGTTCCGGCGGTCCAGGGCATGACTTGCATAGCGTACGAGGACCCCGTGTTTACCCATGTCACGTTCATGCCATTTGCTGATGGTGCTGAAATAGAGCATTATACAAAATAAGGATATTAACTTATGGTATGAAAATCCGGCGGAAAACAGCTCGATAACGGTTTTGAGATGAAAGTACGAACTATCATTTTGATGGTGTAAATACGTAAAAATAGGGATGCAACGCTTCGGCTATTACGATTACGTTATAATTATACCCCGTTGTCAAGAGGGCAGTTTGGTGGCTACCTAACATTAGTGACTCGGCCAATGAATCTGAACAATTTTCACAAATAAAATGTTGAAGTTCCCATACGTAGCTGCAACGTCGAGACTTTGTTAGGTAGTTACTAAACTGCCCGCTTGATAACGGGGTGGTTATAATCATACGTACTGTTGCATTACGTACCTACGTTAATTCAAGAAATAACAGAATATGCCATTTTGAATGTGTGTATTTTTTATTAAATTTTGAAGAAAATGTGGCTAATAAAATAAATAAATAAATTACCTATATAAAAACAAAAAAATCTGAATCAGAAACTATATCCCCTGGCACAACTAAACGACTTTTCTTAAAATTTTCTTTATACATTTTGTATTTATTGGACATTATATACATACTGATAATTAATTTCATTGAACATTTCAAACTTGTAGGGTGCGGCCACGTGGTTCGACAACGTGGTCCGACATTCGAACCACGAGGAATTTTGATTCCTTGTGGTTCGACTTGTCGGACCATCAGGAATTTGAACAATGGACATTTTGAACGGGTCATTTTGTATGATTGGATATTTCGAACTGGTTTGATGCTTTTGTCGTTCTGTACACCTGAAGGTATAGTATTTAATATTCACTTACGTATCATGAAATTGAAAGGCTGCATTGGATTTGGTGTGGGGGTTCTTGGTGTGGTTGGTCTACTAGTTGTACACTCAGAGCAGATGTCGAAGTATGCATCTATTAGGTCTTCCAGGGTAGTAGTGGTGGTAGGAAGTGACGGGTCATCGTAGTCATCATCATCACAGAACATGGCACAGAACATCGTGCCGAAGAAGGGCTGGAAAAAATCTTAGGTTTATGTTGTTACCAGAGTCATCATCATCATCATCAGCCTGCACTAGTCCACTGCTGAACATAGGCCTTCCCCAAGGCGCGCCACTGAACCCTATCAATTAATTCCTCTGTGCCCGATCCTCGGTTCTCCGCATTCAGTCACTACTGCCGCCTTAAGCAGGTCGTCGCTCCATCTAACCGGGGGGCGTCCCACACTACGCTTGCCAAGCCGTGGTCTCCATTCGAGATCTCGTCTACCCCAGCGGTTATCGGTTCTCCGGCAGATATGACCAGCCCACTGCCACTTCAACATGCTAACCCTTTGAGCTATGTCGAAGGCTTTGGTTACCAGGGTCCGAGGCAACAATACATAGGCTTAATATCCACTGATGTCTTTTATGATGTAATTTTTGTAATGAATTTCGTCAGGTGAAAGATGGGTCAAGCCGGTGACCATGCGTTCCTAAAATCTCTAGCTTTTTTACACGGCTGTTTAGCCCCAAATTAAGCCGAAGCTTGTTGACTCAACAACTGATAAACATACGTATTATACTTACTTCTTTTTAATACATAAATACATCAAACCCAGAATCCGAAAACCAACAGATATGTTCAACCCACAAATGTTGGTGGGAGTCGAACCCACGACCAGCATTCGAGGAAATTGTTCAAAGCAAAGCAATATTTTAGATCGCTACTTTTCTATCGTTGACTTATTTATTTTGCAAACATATAATGTCACATTTGTCACTAAGGTGCTTAATTCAATCGATTGGTTTTAATAAACATTTCCAGAACATTTCCAGTTCGAAAAAAAATTGACTAATTTTTTTTCGAACCCAAGTTTTACTCTTTATTTAGGCCACAAAAAATGAGAATCGACGCATTCAAAAAAGTCTTGTGTTGTTTCAAAACCGTTAATTTGATTCACTTTTTAAGTTGGGGCAATATAATGCTAACATACTATTCAAATTAACTTTAATATTTAACTTTAATACTTTAACTACAGGTACGCGCTCTAAGTATACTATTCTCATCCAAAAATACAAAAATCAAAAACAAACCTTTCCATCAATTAACTGAAGATTCACAAAGATCACAAGTAACACACACGTTCTCAATCCGCCACCCATGTTTGTTGTTTTCATGAAAAAACACGATACCGCCTCCTGCATACTTTATAACCGAGCCTTTTGCGTAAGAACCCTGAATTACTAATACTGCGTCAAAGAATGAACACGGTTTCAGTTTTACCTATTACTAGATGTTCCATTATTGAATTTAGTTTTTGCTTAATAATATAGCAAAGTTAGTTTTTTGAGTTTTGCATAGAAACTCGTAGAGGTACCTCTACGACTCGTACCTCTTACTTACCTACATTTTTTCTCCACTGCCGAACGAATTCAAATAAGGTAAAATTTTCGACCAGTTTAAACAATTTCATAATTTAACAGAAAATTATATAAGGATTTTCAAAATTAACTACACTGACGGATTTTTAATTGAAGTTGTACTTGTACCTATTTGATACGTTAAACACATTTTATATTTATATGTAAGTAAAGTACCTCTTAAGTAGAGGTAATTTTTTAATGCAAAATAGTGTTTTTCTTTTAAATTCTGTAGTAAATATCATTTAAAAATATATATTTTTGGTTATTTTGTTCATAATATGCTTAGATTAGAATTGGATTTCTAATTTAACATTTTTCTCGAAAACTAGATGATGTTACCTTTACAACCGGAACGCATTTTAATAATCATAATTATTATATGAAAACCTACCTAGGCTATCGCAACATCATTTGTAATAATATTAAAATTTATTCATTATTTTTATTTATCATTGCATTGCGTATTACCACCAGATTATTGTGATCGTGAACCATAAGTCTATTCTGTTAGTTTGATTTTTGAGCAGTATTATTTTCTAGTCGATTGATTTCAATTCGAAAGTTGTGGGCGAATTTTACATACATACCTACCTACTTATTAGTGACGGTACGGTCCAACTTTACATGTAGGTAATGTTTATTACACCTCTGGGACATTTTTAGTTTTTAATCTTTGCTAAGCATCGCCTTCAGTATATTGTGAAAATTCTAAATTCAACAACGTAAAACAATCGTTCTACATGAATAGCCGTTTTAATTTGGCTCGGAGCATTGTCGGTCCGTTTGGACACGGTCAAGTTTGAATGTCATAACAATATTAACAATCGTGTGCTCGCTTGTTGTCTCAAACGACGAGTCATGGTGTACTAGAGGTAACATCTACGGCATACTAATGCGTGTAGAACGTTCGTGCCCTATCAGTTCCTAGGCGATGTTATGGCACATCGGGGTTTTCTGGCGTCCTAGAAACTTAATTTGTAAGAGTGAGATTGGTGTAGAGACAGCCGTAGATTTAGTAATTCTTCGTATAAGGTTCTTTTCATACTACGGTGCTTCTTTAGCTTCTCCTTGAATCGCTAAAAACTTCTAATGTGGTCATACTGTGGGCCACATTGGAAAAGTTTAACGATTCAAGAAAAAGAAACATAAAATTTATTAAGTATTTATCAAAGAAAGTTTTACGTACGTTTTTGCAAAGTTTTTAATTTCAGTTAGTTTCGCCGATAAGACAAAAATAATAGATTCATGACTATGATGAACCCTAGAAAAGAATAAATGATAGATTCCGGTAATTTTTTTTTAAATGTATATAATTACACTTCAAAGGCATTTAATACATAAAATTTTTTGATATAATTTTATTGTCCTTTAGTGATATTGTAGCTGACACCAGGGCGTTTCGGTGTTTTGTTTCCGATTTCAATCATAACGGGTCCATAGTCAGGTCGCGCTGGCTTCGAGGAGCAGTCCTTGTGTGGAATAGGGAACACGTATTGGACATCAACGTCGTACCTTTAAAAAAATATTGGTTGGTAATCGCATGGTACAGACATTCAGGAAACAGACAAACAGACAGGAAGCTCTTTAAACTTTGATTTTAAGTAAAGTTTTCTGGTTATTTTGGAAAAGTACCCATGTAGGTTTTACCTAATTATCCTTTCATCTATTTTCTTCTTTTAGTTTGAAGAATTTTTTGTTCTAAAATTAAAACTTTTACAATCTTTAATTTTAAGCTACAACTTTGTCCTATTTGTAATATCTAAGGAATAGTCTTATCATTATCTCGACTAAAGAAATAATTGAATGTGTCAGATAGAATTTATATCATTAGAAAGCCTCTTAGGAAGTTGGCTAGCATCATGTCCAAGATACACTGGCAATTTTCCAAAGCAGATACAAATATCTTCCCTAGCTTTTTAGGTATAGGAAGACCTAATTGGATTTTAAATTTTCCATCTAGGACAACAAGAAGATTTTCTAAGAATTTAAACAATGAAATATAATAAAGCCACTATTGTTAGATAGAAGGGTACGAAAGTTATATGGAAAAGTCTATATTCATTGCCCTGAACAAAATAATAAATGTACAATTTATTATTTCGTTCAGGGCAATTTTATGTATGTTAAATTTAAGGTAGGTAATAATGTTATTTAGAATGATGGACAGAATGATTTCGATTGGTTCATAAATATACTGGATGGTTTTTCCCACTTTTGTCCGGTTCGATACCCGGCAGAGCAGGTGATTTAAAAAAAATATCTTTGAATGCAGTTATACTTGTTTTTAAAAGTAAAATGGAGTCTTCTTTAAGTATAATTTCCTATGTTTATTATTTCAAGTATTTTCCCGCGATAGCAGTATCTAGGTAAAATAATACATCATCGTCAACACCCCATAATATATCCAGCACAGGCCTACCCTCTCAAAATATACATAGGTAGCTCAAATTAAATTTTGTAAGAAGTTGCTGCGCCCTACCATAGTATGTCACATGGTACCAGGTACTTATTTTTCCACCTCTAGTACTGTGATTATGCAGTAAAAATTTATCTGAAAGAGGTACCTTGGCAGCTTATCTCTCAAATAAGCCATAACATTCTTTGGCAAAAATGTCTTCCTGGAAAGCACGAAGGCGCTTAGGTATCTGGCGTTTTCTCTTTGCTCTGCGCAGTGCAGCAGGAGCGCCCAGGTCTTGTACTCTGTGTCCAACACGTACGTATTGTAGATGCCGTCATCTGAAAAAAGACACATCCCGGTATTTCCTTTACTTTTTTTATCATCATCATCATATCAGCCTGTAGACGTCCGCTGCTGGACAAAGGCCTCCAAGGATCTCCACGACGACCGGTCCTGCGCTAACCTCATCCAGCTGGGTCCCGCGACCTTCACCAGATCGTCGGTCCACCGTGTGGGAGGTCTGCCTACGCTGCGTCTTCCGATACGTGGTCGCCACTCGAGAACCTTTCTGCCCCAACGGCCGTCAGTTCTACGAGCGGTGTGCCCAGCCCACTGCCACTTCAGCTTCGCAATTCTTTGAGCTATGTCGGTGACCTTGGTTCTCCTGCGGATCTCCTCATTTCTGATTCGATCTCGCAGGGAAACTCCGAGCATAGCTCTCTCCACTTTTTCTATATTTTACTTTATTCGAGAAGTATTGCAAATCGTTTTGGACAACTTCTCGGAATTATAATTTAGTATAGAATTAATTGGAAGACTTCTAATTTACAATTAGGCGTTCGTCGCGCGGCGCAGTCCGCGGTCAGTCAACTTCGCCGTAAGTATTCCCGGGGTAAATATAGGTCATAACTCTTAAGTCATACTTAACCTGCGATTATTAATACTAGTATTGACGATCGCCGTACATAACCTTACCCTAATCAAACAGGGAAAGATTTTTTATTCGGTCAAACAGTGAAACTTTACCTATTATTTATATAATTTATGTAGGTACCAATGCGTAAAGTATATTAACCAAAATACATTGCTTAGTTCCTTAGAGATTATAACTATGATACTTTTTACTTGAAAACGAGTCTATAGCGTGCAACTATTGCACTTTGTTTTCCAATTTTTCCTTTTTCTCTTAGATCTTTACTATTATGTATTCTGTGGTAACACTGTATCCCTTTTCATTCTAGAAACATTATTCCCACCCTTTTCCATCCTATGCAGTCGATCTGTATTCAACTCTCTCTTTTTTTCTTTGTTCTATTTGTATAAAGTTGATATAATTTAGACACTAACAAGTACTTTCCGCGTGAGTCCAATGCGCTGGCTCGTTCATGTCTACCCTCCAGGTAATGTTGCCGAGCAAGGTCTCCCCAACAGGGTCATCAGCAAATCTGTACGTGAAGTTCATCGTGACCCCGGGAGTCCACTCCACTGAGCCGTCTGTAATTTGTAATTACACGCAAGAAAATAAATTAAAATAATAGTAATAAATAAATAAATATTTCTTTAAAATATACCCGTACTATAGAAACGCCTGTACATTCTTAAAAGCAAATGCAACTCAGTGGAAATTTAGTAACTCATTCCATCGTAATAAAGATCAATTATTTGTCAATAAAGCATCGTTTCTGTCACAGAACCCATAGCCGGTGGAGTTTGATGAGTTTTTGAGTTAAAGCTGCGTAGGTGTGACAGGCGAGAGCGTCAGCGGCGGGCGTAGGTAATGGGGAAAACGCGGTCTGCCCTGTCTAGAGGTCCGAGTTCGATCCCCGGTCGGGCCATGTACTAATGGGGTTTTTCTCGATACTTAAGTAGGTACATTTACTGACTGCTCTCAAACCTTGAAGGAAATCATCGTGAGGAAAGCATACACCGAAGAGGGAATTCTTAGGCACATGTGAAGTCCACCAATCCGCACTGGAATAGCGTGGTGGACTAATAGTCCTAACACCCTCGTTGAGAGGGTAAGTCTGAGCCCCAAGTGGGGGTATATTAATAGGCTGATGATGATGAGGCGTGAAGGCTGATGGCACATACCAGCGGCAGGGACATGGTCGTCTTGTGTGAACACGGCTCGCATGCAGCTGTACGATAGAGCCTCCTCTGCACTGGCGTAGTACTCTACCACGTACCAGTCACCCAACATCTGAAAAAAAACTTCATTTCTGAACGAACATGGATTTTTAAAAATACTATAAAGTGATGTTTGTTCTACAAAACAGTCACAGTTATTGTGGCATGCATATTACCTTTACATTAATGCCTAACAATTTTGCCACGGTAACCGGTGAGGCTAAGATACTATTGCATTTACCAAAATCTATTATGTTACACATTCTTTATTTATAGGTAAAATAGGTAAATGCTTTGAAAAGTGTCAGTGAGCCGTTCTCCCAAATAAAATAATTTTAACCCATCTTTGTTCCGTTCTATCTTCTGAGGAAGCAGTAGCACTTCGAAAAAAATCTTATAAGTAGGTACCAAAATTAAGTGTAGTCTTGTTTAAAAAATTTAACTTTTAGCTTTTGAATTTCTCAAACAAAAATTAACTACAGAAAGTTACTAGCCTGATCCGTGTTCTGTTCGGTAACTACTATACGAATTCCTGTCTCATAGGAATTCTATTTACTTCATAAAGGGTTTTTTACGTTTGAGTCAGATGCTGTTACTAGGAATGACTAAAACATTCTGATCCTAACGTATCTCAAGGCTGGAAGACATCGATAAGACCAGACCGCCTACATTGTACTCTTAAAAATATTAAATCTAACTTTGTTATTTTAATTAATTCCTGGCCAAGTTGGATAAAAATTATAATTTTCTGAACCTGATTATTCAAGAATCCGAACGTCTATTCAAAAAGAAAGCTAAGCGAGAGACAATACATATCTAAAACATGAATCACCACTTGTAGGTACAAGACATAATGACAATATCATTTTTCAAAGGAGTTGTTACATGCATGCTGGTTAATAAGTATGCTAATGATTACATACAATGAAACGAATGACGTTTTTAGCCATATATTGTAGTTGATATACCTAGGCAGTAGAGGGAGATGTATGCTAGATTTATGATGTAGGCAGTAGACTAGCCTATGATTATGGAACAGTTTTAAATATTGGACGAAAATAATCGTATGCTGGAATTTTCTTGCTTAATTCTTTTTTATATTTTAAGTTTTTTTATTTACATTCTATAAAAATAAACCTATTCTGAATTGAAAAGTGGATGAATTAGGAAAATGGACGAGTACGCCCGGAAGAAAAGAAAAAAAGAATACGTATGTTTACTAATCTATCATCAAAGCTCAGTAGCAAACGGTTAATAATGTAATCTTGAGGATTTTTCGTTTTTTTTTCAATTTTCAATTCATTTAATGTACAAATGTCTCAGTAAATAACAGTTTTTCAGTGTTTGTTTTACCAGCTTTTCAAAGTTTTTCCCGTGTACATTGTGAAACAGCCCCCTCTATGAAGGCGTTTTGTTACTTAGGGGGTATTAGGGGACGCCTCGCGACTTTGTCCGCGTTAAAACGTAGCCTATATGTTATTCCAGGATATAAGCTATCACTGTACCAAGTTTCATCAAAATCTGTTCGGTAGTTATTGCGTGAAAGAGTATCAAACATACATCCTCACATCTTCACATCATTACAAACTTTCGCCTTTATAATATTAGTAGGTATAATATTAGAGCTGTTTCGCCCTCTGGTCGATTCTTTAAGTAGAATAAAGGTTATTTAAAAAATTTTTACTCATACACTGGTTTTATCATATTTTCACAAACAGGCAATGTTAACACTATTAAGTATAGTGATATATGTGTTAAGTATAATTAATTGCATAGCGGATTGTTTTATCAATCGCTCTTCCGACGCCTACGCACATTGTGTATTGAGACTTCCAGTGTTACAGATGCGATTTAAAAATACGAGCATTGTATGAAATGTACTTACTTATTCATCATTATCATCATATCAGCCTGTAGACGTCCACTGCTGGACAAAGGACTCCCCCAAGGATCTCCACTACGACCGATCCTGCGCTAACCTCATCCAGCTGGGTCCCGCGACCTTCACCAGATCGTCGGTCCACCTTGTGGGAGGCCTGCCTACGCTCCTTCCTTCTTCTTCCGATAATACGTGGTCGCCACTCGAGAACCTTTCTGCCCCAACGGCCGTCAGTTCTACGAGCGATGTGCCCAGCCCACTGCCACTTCAGCTTCGCAATTCTTTGAGTATGTCGGTGACCTTGGTTCTCCTGCGGATCTCCTACTTACTTATTGTAAGTACTTAATGTATTGCGTTTTTTCTTAGGTGTCTTAAGATAACAAACGCTTTAGCGGCTGGAAGCAAAATGTACGATAGGCGATGTTCCTAAGTGGACCGCAAAGTTTATATGGTAATACTAACTTGTTTTTGCTGCTAGGGTTACCTTGTACGCACATGTGGACGAGTCGCAAATAGCGTTTGTCTTCATAAGACAGGCTAAGGGAAAACTGAATTACATAGAGGCTGGTAAAAGCCTTTTTTTTAATCAATTTTTTTTTATTGAGGCATATGACTCTAGGAAGTCAATGCCATCCTCGTAAGGAAACACTGTTTGCGGTTACTCGGACCTCATTCTGACAGACAACTTCATAAATTCATATCATTCTTTTGCCTTGTCTGACAAAGGGCTGCTCAATATGAGGTTTATCTCACCGTTATGGCCGAAGTTTTCTCCCAAGTACTACCTTCTGTAGGCTGCGCTCCGGCAGGTAAAAGCCTTATAGTAATGTTATTATTTACTAACTCACCTGCATCAAATCGAAGTGCGGTGCCGCTCTCACTTCTGGACATTTCCTTTTATTCACAATCCTCCCAAGAACTAGGTCTGACACCAAAAACATCGCCACTAAACTTATCACCACTTTCGCCATTACTAAAACGCTCTTATTTTCCAAACGATCGCTAGTTTCAAACTGTTTATTTAAATTGTGTAGTTTTAATCTGCATAAGTTTAGGTTTTATCGAAAAACCGCTAGTTATAACTAATTAATTTACCTATTAGTAAGTTTATATAGTTTTTTAGATGATGTTAAATTTGAGAGGTAGGTACCTAATTGCTTTCAAATTATTGTCCTACAGTGGCTAAAGGTTTCAAATTTTTTTCAATGTATTTTCAATCCGCGATTAAAGATTTTTTTGTTCAAGTCGTGGATGTTCCACTAACGTATTTGTTATTCGAGTGGTAAAGTCGAACTAACAAAAGGGAATTGTTATCATTTTGTTCGGGACATTTGTTAATGTGGTCGCGGGAACGCGCCCAGCATACCATTATCAGGTGGTGTGACTCATATTTTTTTGTTTTGTTCATAGAACTGGTATCCCATAGAACCGCACTCAGCCTATAGCTTGAAATAGCAATAGTCTTTTACCCCAATAATTTGAGAAGACGCTTCTTACATGGCGGGGTGAAACTGAACAAACAGTATCTATTTTAGTCGGGCTGTTGTTTGTTGACAGCATCGAGTACTTTCTTGTCTGTGATGTTTTTTTGTTGGGATGCAGTTGAATTGCATCCCAACAAAAAAAATTCGCATACGTAGAAAGAGATAGAAGTTATTATATCTGTCTATAGCTTACTCTTACCACTTTTGTAATAAGTGTGTCCCTCTCTGATTATTATTGTTATTTTAGTGCGTCCTCTATTGCTTTCTTTTTTTACGGTTTTGTCATACCCAGCTACTATTTAATATACTTTTAGGGACCTTGTCGGTTTCCTTATCGCTTTTGAAGTTTGAAATTAATAAGATTACCAAATAAAAATCAATTTAATGAAAATCAGACATAAGTACTATTAAAACAAAGTTAGTAAACATACTTATTTGAGAAAATAATAAAGTTGATCGGTCAGTCAATTGAAAATCAATGAAAAAAAAAGATATATACCTACCTAAGAAAAATAGAGTTGTAAGTAATTGAAAATTTGTCGAGTAAAGAGACCGGTATCATCTCATATACCTAATTATATTTGAGAGACAAGTTTACGAACAACATATAATTCCAAACAGCGAATCCTTTATTATTAAATAATACACGTATTTGGGGTGTAAGTCCGTGTAAGCGACAAAATACTTTATCTTCAAAACGCAATGGACTTAGAACAAACAATAATTCACTAACGTTATCATAACATGAACAAATACATTAATAACACTACATAAACCAGAAGCAAAGATTAAATATTAATAGCTGGTAGGTATAACTACTACAAAAGATTAGGAAGTGATAAAAACATGACATTTGTAACGATTTTGCTCACAGTATCAAGGAGAGAAAAATATCTATGATAATTAATTTTTTCGATGCATATTTTTTCGTACGAAAGAAGATTAAATAGTTAGGTTAAGATAATTAGAAAGACTGTATGCAGCGAACGTTAGTACCTACTTCCTTATTCGTAGACTATATGGTTCTAGTAATCAGTGCTGGTTGAAAAGAAGATACCTATATACATACATAAATACATACATACTTAAACGTAAATACTATATTACTACTATATACCCACATAAATAAAATCCACGCTGCCTCCCTGACAGGCAGTTAGAAAGACCGGAATGCCAAGGGTCGCCATCCAGACACACCTAATAAAATGCTTCCAGCCATATTCGCAACCAAGTAAATATTAATCATGAAAATTTTATACTCATATAAATTTTTGTCTGTTTCATAAAAGCTAGATTTTGGCACGTTGTCAGAGGCGGTGCCTCAGACCGAGCGGTCCACTCTCGCCACTAAAGCGGCTCTGCCACAAGAATGTAAGATTGGGCACTGTCACTTTATAGTATTACCCATACAAGGCGGTTAAGACCGACATTCCTGAAAACCAGCGCCTCTACTCATTACTAGCGAGTCGTACACTTGAGGTATTACAAAAAATTACCGACTTTCTACATTAAATTGCATCGCAACTCTTTTTGATGGTTGCCTCGTTACTTGAATTTCGCAGACAGATTCCTTTAATCCTACTGAACGAAAGATAAGGTCAGCCTTTAGCTATGTTTCATGAGTAGTTTGAAGTGTCAGTGGGCAGGCCACATCTGTCATACAATCCATGGTCAAAACGAAAAAGGGCAAACGAGTCTGGAGTATGTAGCTTTTTGGTGGCCTCATATTAAGAAAGTCGTATATCCCAGCATAAAAAATACACAAAAATACCTATTTTACATGACATGAGTTATGTTAAGACGGACACTGTCGGTGGGCCTGATCCCAAGTTTAAGTCGCTCAGAGAGCTATAGAGAAGGCTAGGATTGATCCGTAATGAGGAGATACGACGAAGCACTAAGGGTTATTGACATCGCTGAAAGGTTTAGTTATCATCATCAAATCAGCCTGTAGATGTCCACTGCTGGACGAAGGCCTCCCCCAAGGATCTCCACGACGACTGGTCCTTTTTTTTTTACATGGGGAAATGCGTTATGCATACCCGACCTTCTGGGGGAGAAGGCCGGGTAACGTGGGACTCGCACCCACTAAAACCCCATGGTGGCCATCCTCGACGCAAATCGAGGGACTCCGGTTACCGGCTTCATACTCCGGAGTCCCTCTAGCGCCACGCCGCGGCACAGCGGCCCGCCTCGGGGGAAGACATATTGCTCCCCCCTGCACCCTCGCGGTGCGTGCAGCAGCACGAGGCCCCCCCGTGCTGCCGCCCTCCTCGGGGACGCTTGGGAGGGTACACAGAGCCCCCACTCTATGCACCCGCGTCCCCGTGGTCCCCTTTTAGTCGCCTTGTACGACAGGCAGGGGATACCGTGTCTGTATTCGTTGCCCCAGACACAGGGCGACCGTGGCGCTTATCGCCGTCCGCCACGGCGTCGGCGGCCCCTTCTCGGTAGACGGGAGGGGTCGGCACGCTCTCTCTCTCTTTCAGCGGACTCCTTCTGGGAAACAACCGCTTCACAGAAGGAGACCACTGCCTCCCACTTGGTCTCACTCTCCACCATAGCCTGGACCGCGGCCGGGGGAGAGAGATTGTCGCCCACCGTCAGAGCGAGCGTTCGCCGCTCCTCCGCCCAGGCTGGGCACACCGGTTCTGCGCTAACCTCATCCAGCTGGGTCCCGCGACCTTCACCAGATCGTCGGTCCACCTTGTGGGAGGCCTGCCTACACTGTGTCTTTCTATATGCTGAAAGGTTTAGCAAGCTGAAATGGCATTGGGCAGTTCACATCTGTCGCAGAACCGACGGGCGTTGAGGCAGACAGTTTTGGAGTGGAGACTGCGTACCGGTATGCGCAGCGTGGGCCTTCGCCAGGCGGACCAATGCCATAAAAGAAGGTGGCCCAATGCCATAAAAGAAGGTGGCCGGAAGCGGCTGGATGCGGAGGGCGGAGGACCGGATGCGGCAATTGAGAGCTATGTCCAGCAGTAGACCTTGAAGGGCTGAAGTATATGTATGTATGTACCATTATATATCACCAGTTGGCGTATGCATTGCATCTCCACTATGAAAAGCTGTCACGTAAAAAGCTTGGCCCATAACTCGACGAAAATGAAATATGGACTCTTTAATTTACATCCGAACACTTCATTTCGACAAATTGCACTCATGTGGTGGTGAAATATTATACCTACCTTTAATTAATGAAGCTTTACGGTCTCATTAAAACATCTCGTTAAAAGTTTAAAGTGTATGCTGAAGTAAGGTAGGTACGAGCAGATACCACATTTAAATTAATATCTTGAGTTTTTATTAACACTCGCTAATGATAATAATTAGGTGGTAAGCGAAATTGGATACGGCTCTCGCTGATTTATGATTTAGGTATCAACCAAAATGTTTGTTTAAATTGATTTTTCTCAAAATTTAATTAAAGTAGGTTCGTAATAAACAAGTCGTGGACTTTTATCTTACTTACGATTCATCGCAAAAAGCGATGTCTATTCATTAACTATATGTTTCCTTGAATATAGTGGATTCTATCTCTCGTAATTATTTAAGGAGAAACAGACTTCGTGACGTAGTTGCGCGAATTAAAATTATGGAGCTCTATGGATAGGTGAGGTAAACTTTTTATCATCAAAGGTACTAAATCCATGCAGTCGCATGACGCGGCCTGTTAACACGAAAATTAACTCTTCGTCTTCGACCAAAAAGCGACCTTCATTCGGTCACTATTTTTAATTATTTATTCGAACTACATACTCCGTCCCCAACAGGTGTGATAGAATACTGGTTCCGATTTGTAGGTATTAGCAAAAATCGTGCCGTTATAACTAGTTTCGATAACCTACATTATTGCGTTTGTTGGACTACATATAAAGTTTCGGCATTCGTGATAGTAAATCTGACTATATTTTCAAAAAACGCGTTAAAGAGCACTATCTGTCGCTGACATAAAATCGATATTCATATATAAGTATTATATGTATTTTATGTGGTATTGTATTATATTTATTGTATTATATTAGTATTCATATTTATTTTATATTCTCTTTATTTTTACTAGTATTTATGATACATAGCATATATATTTCATATTATTATGTATTTAGTGCCTATATATTTATTATTATTATATTTTTTGCATGTAGGTATCTAGTTTATAGTTAGTTTAATGTATGTACACACGTGTCTGCCTTCATATATATTTAAATTATCTCTCTCACGGGTCTGCTGGAAGAAATCTCTTCGAGAGATAAGTTCGCCCTTTGTACTTATTTTCCCCTGTATTCTTTTGTAAATGTTTTTCTGTGTGTGTGCAATAAAGTGTTAAATAAATAATAATAATAATAAAGTTTTTAATATTAAAATCATTAGAATGCCTATAGAGTTAGCAGAAATTGTTAAAGAAGAAACCAGATACCTACCTAACCTACTACTTAGTCTAGTCCTTTTAGTCTACTAAGGTTTTCCTTTTTCACTTTTTCAGTACATATTGTTACATTGTATTTACAGTTTGTTAATACACTTTGTCTTATTTTATTTTATTTATTTATTTATTATTTACGAAAACAATTACAGTATCATTACAAAAAAAGGTTATAACTCGTTGAAATCGCATTTCAAATACCTAAAAAAATTTTTAAGCGTGCCAAAAGAAATAAAGTTGATATTTTGGTCACAGTTTAAGTAAATAATAGTATAGTAATAATTGTTAGATGAGCACCTGTGGTTGTGCGACATTCATAAAATACAATGAAAAACGAAAAACCAGGCATGAAACAGTCTGCGCTTCTGTTAGAGTTCTCTCTGACTACAAGTTCAATAAAAACGTGGTATGTTTTGATTGAACTAGTTCTCCAATCATTCTAATCTACCTATAAACTGTGGTAATAATGATTAAATTGCGTCTTTAGATGCTCATCGGAAGTACGACCGACATACAAATCGCTAACGTATTTAAAAACAAGTTACAAATCGTGTAATTGAAAGTTTTATTTCTTATAATTTAATTTTAAATTCCTTTAAAAGTTCAACAATTTCCAGTTTAGGAATCCAGATTTATCGGTCAATCTCTAACAATGTTACAGAAAGTGTTTTTACTTTTGCCGGACAGCGTACGGTCGGCGAAGGAAGCGGTTCGTCACATACAAATTTTAATCGTTTGTACCTCTACCGGTCAAAAACTCTAGTTTTCTAGAATTTTTGCCGTACCTATACAAATCTTTGCTGGGCTGAGATAATGATGATTGATCTTAATTGAACGTGTTTCCGACACTATGCGTACATACCTGCAGCTTGTAAAGTGAACTGGGGTGAATCGTCACTGTTTTGCGACAAAATTAAATAACAACTTTTTGAGATTTAGTCTTAACGGGCATAGGGTTTTTCGAAATTCAGTATAAAAGGATGTCAACTAACTAATAGCAGAATTTTAAAAACAATTCTGCTCAAATGGAACTCTCTGCAAATCTGTTCCGTTTCCTTGCTCCAAATTTTTCTTGTAGTCACATTTCTAGTTTATCTATGAATATACCTTCTAATGTAAAGGGAACAAGGCGCAAACAAATTGACAAAAATTGCCAGTTGAGAAAACTTGCGGAACAAATAAATAATAAGTACTTACAACCCACTTCTTGGATTCACTGTACTTTGTCAGTTTTCACCGATTATGCTGCCCTATCTCAACGCGGTCAGGAGAGCGAAGATTTTGTTATTCACGCCTGTGCTTTTGTTTTACTATGCACAGTCATGTTTTACTATGCTTTGTTTGTACTTTTGCGTGCATCGGAGTACAGTGCACGACGACGGATATACGAATACGAGCGCATAGAAGTGGCACAGCATTTTTTGCAATAAAATCTCGCAGTTAATAACAATGTTGATGCTTGACATTTTCTTTTAAATATCATCCTCATTGCAAACGAATTATTTTCTTTTTGTGTAAAATTGTCTTTTATTATTTATTGTAATTTGGTAGGTATTTAATTTTTTTGTTAGCTTGATAAATGAAACTTTTATTACACTGTAGTTAAGATGTAAGTTCATATTTTTATTATTATTATTTAATTGCATTAACATAAATCTAGCATGTAAACCTATCATGGTAGTGTATTATGACTGTCGCACAGACTGAAGTTACCTGAAGTCCCGCGCACTGTGCTGTGATTGGTCGGCTGGTATTGTTACGCTGCGTCGATACTACGCTAGTTGCGAACTCGCATTTTGAACATACCTCTTCTTTGTAAATAAATGCACTTCAACTACTCAACTTTTTTAGATGAGGCGATTTGTCTCCATAATTTTTTACCATGTGCGTGTGCGCTTTTGACATTCTGCGCTTTTCACAATGTTGTGCGCTGTTGCTATTTCACGCTTTTGGCCTTATGCTCTTAAAGGATAAGTGAGGATCAACTGTCCCATCTAAATGTTCTCTAGTCTTAATCCGACGCCATCTCAGGCGAATCTCAATTAGTTTGCGCGGAAGGAATCACAAGCTGTGCGTTTTTGTGGCAAACCCCATAGTAAACCGAGCACGTAGCTGCACGAGGCTTGCACACTTTCCTAGCATACCTTACGTGCTCTACTGCTTTAACCATTTTCTGGATTTAGTTAACGCCTTTTTAAATTAGATACTTACTATACGTTTTCGTATTGTTGGCTGTAAAAATAATCCTGACCACGGCCAAAATCTGATCAAACACAGAGTAAAAGTCTGTCTGTCTGTATACCTGTCTGTTTCACTAGTCTATCACCGTACAGGGAAGAAAATACTTACAGAGTTATTCTGTGGTTACAAATTAAGAGTAGAGTAAGTAGAAATGAATCGATTTCTTCGAGACACAGTATACAGTAAATAGTTACAAAAAAAGCGCAGGACGGTCATTATAAAGATCATTGGGAGATACCTTTGTCTATATGGACGTGTTTCGATTGATGTGATTGATGATGAAATAAAAAGAAAAAGCTTAATTAAGTATCCTAACATACTTCATCTATAAGCTTGCTTTCTACGACAAAAAATACTTAAGTTTCTTGTAAAAAGACACATGGATCAGATACTTGTAAGTTGAAGAACACATCCGGCTAGCCTGTTACAACGTTATCCGGGTTAACGAATCGACCAGTTACACTTGATACCTTCACGTTCTAACTGCGAAGAAGGTTGTGAAGTTAACCGCAGGTCTTAGTAAAGTGGTTTATGTCAACCGTTTAATGTTTACAACTCAATACTCGTATGGCAGTAGCGGACTATAGAAATTAGAGGCTATTCCGCAGGTTTAAAATATTTATTAATTTACTATAGCTTCTGTATCACATTTTCCAATGGAAAGTATTCGTTAAGATATGTTCATACTCATGCACACAATTTTCCTTTATTACCATGGAACCATAAAGATTGGTGTTGTAATGTAACAAAATAGTAAAGAACGCCTCGTTAGCTTTCGGGATATGCCTCGAACGTCTGAGGGCAGTCGGACTTTGTTCATTTTAAGATAACAGATAAGATAACTGTGGACCATGTAGGAAAATGACCGCTATTAGCTCCGTCCTTGATGCCTACATGCCGAAATGTAAGTATGTTTATTATGTAGAATGTAAAAAAAAATCTTACTAGATTTCAATTTAAAATCAAAATCGTTAGTTTATTATAAAGTTAGTTAGTTTAGTTTTATATTGTTTTTTTAAGGATAATTTAGTTTTATAGGTAGTTATAAAATGAATTCCCATTGTTACAAATATTGTTTATTATGACAATTATTTATGTGTTTTTCTATAGACTGTAATAAATACCAACACTACAATATTAGTAATACTGTAATAAATAGTGCCTGAGATAAATACCATTTAATTTCTATTAATATATCCCCACTGCACAGGCCTACCCCTCTCAACGAGGGCGTACGGGCTATATAGCCCAGTAGGTAGTATTTAAGCCTCGAGTAAAATCCATCGGTACATGGCTCGGCCGGGGATCGAACTCGGACCTCTCGAAACGACAGGCCGCGTCTTCCCAATTACGCCACCGACGCTCTTCAATGCGGACTTCAATTTAATAATATCTATTTGAATGGTACATTAACTGGAGTGTAACGTGAGATTTTTCTTAATTTAATTAACCATGTCAATGGGCCACAGATGAACATGTCTCGCTGCTACTGCCTACATAAAACATTTTTTTACACTGCAGGACAAGAAAAAGTGTACACTTTTGAATTAAGGCCACAGGTTTATCTAACTCTAAGTTTAACTATCTCGAGCGGACCAACAATGACGGTATAGACTTATACTATCAAAGCCGATCATTTAAAATATTTTTTCTGACTTCTATAATAAAAAGCCAAACCAGGTAGACTTTTCGTATGAAAAAATATGCAGTAACGGGTAATTCCTTAACATAAAAATACAAAATGAAAACAACAAAATCTAAAAAGTAAATTAAAAAATTAATGAATTGCTTAGGTACCTATAACTAACATTATGTTTTCCTCTTGCTTCTGGTTAATGTAGGAGAGCCATGGATTCTTTAAAACTTTATAAATGACTGAATCCTCTTAATTTGGCCCGAATTGTACAAACAAAAAAAACTCGAATGACACTAGGGCAAGGTTGCCGTCCATACATGAGCTTCATTTACATTCTTCGCGCGAGGTGCCCATTGGTAATTAACTGCGAATAGTACAGTGACCGAGTCGGTTTTTGTGTCTCGTGACACTTGATCATTTTAAATGTGGGGGTGGTGTAACAAAATACCTGTAGTTACCCGTTACAGACGCATTCAGTGTCGAATATTGAAAAAGTTTTTGTATGGCAACTTTTTAAAATTCGTAGGTATATTAAAACATAAATAAATAAATAAATGAGATGCTGAGTGAGTTGTACAATTTGCACGAAAAGCGAAAATAAGTTTCTAAAATTTCCGAATTTCGCTATACATAAATTTTAAGTTACTAAGTGCCCCTGTAATCGGTATAATTATTTTTCATCACACTTGCTCGTTAAGGGTCTGATTATATGCGTACCTAAAGAAACACAATGGCCTATATATACCCGCGGGAGAATAATGAAAATCAGTACAATATTATACCCCTAGGGCTGTAATGTGAAGCTGGCTGTACTGAACTGGTTTATTAAAAATTAAGTTAAATTGAGTAGTTAACTTGACTTATCTCGACTAAACTCGACTGTACTCGGCTGTACTCGCCTGTACTCGACTGTACTCGACTGTAGTCGCCTGTGCTCGTCTGTACTCGACTTTACTCGATTTGACTCGACTTGAGTTAACTTGAGTTATATTAAGGTAATAATATTTAACTAAATTTAACTTAATTTAATAAACTTAAATAATATCAGCAAAGTCAAAGAAAATAAATTTGTTCCCTTGTGTCGTAGGTATTTTCCTCGAAAATGTGATGAAAAACATTGTGTGCATCACGGGTAGTAAGGGTATTACAAACTCGAGTCATTAAAATTCCTCCGCCTTCGGCGTCGGGCGTCTAACAGACTCTCGTTAGTAATATCCTACTTACTGCCCTTATTGCACAATGTGAAGTAGGTCCTACATTGAAATTTTTATTTTTGGAACATTTTTATTGATTTAATAAGAAAAGTATAACATACCTAAGTATCATTTTTAAAAAGACACTCTTATATAGAAAATACATTACACTACAATAATACAATTTTTTTTACGATAATACAATTGTATATAATGATTCCCTAAAGATTCCTCATCAGAATCATAAGATCAAAAAACACTCCCGTTGGCAGTACTACGAGTAGCGCGAGCGCAGCGTGGGCGGGCCCCTGCTTCTTTGTCGGTGATTTTACTTGACTTTCCCTTAAAGATACTTTATTTTCAAACAGATTCTGGAGAGTCAAAATTAAATGCTTCTCCTTTATCGTGTCCAATAATAGTTAAGTGTGAAATAAAAACAAACTTGTATTACAACGCGTACCACAGGTTAAGAGACTTATTAAATTAGTAAGGTCAGTAAATCGTGCACGGGGCAATGTATGCGCTTCTACAATAAACGACATCTTTTTATTTATATTACGGCTAGGAAGTTAGAATAGAATCCATAAATTGGAGGCACCTAACACGAGTAGGTACATAATACGGCGCTATTGGCCGTAATTAAGGTCTTCTCGTCTATTTGACTTTCCTAAATTCCGTGGGTACGTATGTACCTACTACTGCAATCGCCATGCAATTATACCGTACGTGTGGGCTGGCCCCGGCTTCTGGCGTTCGAAGTCTTCAATATCTTAGTTAAGTAAGAAAACAGTGTTTTGGGAGAGCGCGCCAACCTACTTGATTACCATTCATTTGTTGTTAGAAATTAAAACAAACGCGAGAACAAGTCGCACTCTGTGTGGTTAGCGTAGAAAGTGTTTGTATGGAACAATTTTAATTGGTACTTAACCGTGTGGTGAGTTTTACTTAGAGTGTTGAGTTTTCACAGAAATGAATACAGTGTAGCGGTAGTACTAGAATTTAAAATTAAAAGAAATAAAGCAAAAATTTGCAAATAATTGAAAAAATCCACAGACTTTACGCAGTATGCAAGAATCTTAGTACATTGAAAATGTACCATAGTAGCTAGACGGTTATGAGCGACTGTACGTTATTTTGCGTCTCTTACCTAGAAACCCTCGCTACGCTCAGGATTCTATCTTTGAACAGTTCAAAGCACAAATCCTAGCACCCTTCGCTTGCTCAGTTTTCGGCGAACTATAACGTCAGCACAGCGATATTGACAAAATGTCCCAACTTTGGGGTCACGTATCACTGAACCCATGAAAGATAAAATTTCAAAAAATATATATTTGCATAGTCCATCTAAGCGCGGAGGTGGTTTTTTCTCATTTTTTCGATATTCCAAATAGATTCGTAAAAAAAAAAACTTTTCGAAATTTCATCCCAAACAATTTCCAGATTTTTCCAAACTTTTCGATTTTCAAAAAAAATTGCCAACCGATTTTCAAACTTTCAACGCTATAATGTGTCTCGATAAATTCTGCGCCTTTTGAGCCCTCGTCTGACCCCGTAGCCCTAAATTTCTAAAAGTTATCGCAGATTTTGTTTATTTCCAGAATGCGATCCCATAAACATTTTCAATGTTAAAAAAGAGTATATTATGACACTTCGGTTCCCGCCAATTTACTATCAAATCACGGTATGCGATCCGCGGATGTATTTGACGGCAAATCGCGCGATTGTTTGTAGCCACGAATGTTTAAATAATTCCATCTCGTAAGTGCAACAATGTTTTGGTATTTTTTTAGATATACTACATTTACTAGATGTAGTTAAACTCAAGGTCAAAACAGAGCATGACTTCTCCTTAACAGTCGACAATTAGATTCCAAGTCGAAGACCAAGTCTAGTGACATTTTTAGATTTTCCTTCTCTATCCGACTTTGTTTTATTTTACTTTTATAATTTGTATGCGTCTGTAAAGCTGATAATTATGTTCTTTTATTCTTTTTTCCACTTTCAATTTACACTATCAACGAAAAAGTTTAGGTACATATACTATCAATAAATCTTAATAACTATTTGCACCCAATTTCATAGTAATGCGGTCCAAATTTAGGCGAGATTTTCTAAGAGAAAGTAAATGATTTTATTGCGAATATAATAAACTGGTTCTACCCATATAATGGGTTTGCAATTTTTATGGCGGCTACATTTCATCGATTTATTGATCGGTACACTTTACAGTTTGCGTTCCTGCTTGATTATAGTTTAATGCAACCGATTATTGCCTTTAACACTTTAACAATAAGAGTTTTAATAGCCTTCTGTAAGAAAATTTACTGTAGATACAAAGTGTATTTAAATGATAGCATGTAAAATATATTCGGTATTATGATTTATAGTCTTCATGTACATCCTCTATATTTAGATGATTATAGAAATTTCCTGCTCAACCTACTTCGAGACCAAGTTCATCATCTTTCTCCTGACTTATACTAATATTTTTAATTAAGTGGTTAAATTGCTAAAGAATATAATACTTATTCATATCCAAAATGAAGTTCTGTATCAGCTTCAGTGTTTCTGGACACATTAGTTCTAAACACTTTAACAGTTGAGTTAGAATCATCTTCAGGATATAAATGACAAACTCAGGCCTCATCGTCACAATCAGATCAGGTAAGAGATTGAAGACCGGCCTCAATGATAACTTTATTAGTACCACATGAGGTTCTTCGTCCTCACTATCCAAACGCTACCTAACACTACAAACATAACCACACCTTTTTCTTGTAATCGGTCCAAACTGGAACAAACAGAGCGACCCACTAAACGTCGACAAAGTTCGATTCGGACAAAACAGCAGGCTGTTTTGTTTTTAACATTAATTTGAGTCTAGTCAGATTATTTGAACGATTAACCTTAGCCTATATTTAATTTATATTTTCTAGAATTTAATTTAACCCAAATACCGTTTCAAATGTTAGAAGACGTCGTTATGGTAAAAAGCCATCTCTAAATCGTAGATTTACTTACATAAAATTATGCAAACAACCTAGACCGTACGTCTGAGAGGTGCAAATTCTTGCGACTTTAAATTCTCAAAGACTCAATCTGAGTCGTAGAGATAGCTGATAAACTTTATATTCTACAAGTTATTTTATTACCTTACCTACCTACTTACTACCCTATAGTTGTCTGTAAAACAGAGCAGAGGACCCGGCTTTTTGATATCTATTCTAGTTCTAAGCGGTCTTATGTTCCAATCATCAGCGTGTCAATTTCTATGGCTGTACATAGGTCGTCTTTTACATAAGCGTGAGCAATGTCCATATACCTACCTAGGCACGCTCGGCTGACGTGTCGCCTATCACAGTTCAACTTTTGATGCCTACCAAGAGACAGACTGTGATAGTCGGCATTATTCTATTATGTTATAATCATTGTTGGGCCGCCAAAGTCTTGTCTGTTAGCTAGAAGCAAGTGAAGATTAGGTTGTCATTTTAGACAATTAAAGCCATCAAACCAGAAAGCTGTTTTCTGTCTGTATCCTATTTTTAAGTAAAATTGTGTTATCACGTAAGTGACAATTGTCTTTGTGATAATAAAGTTCTTAAACCTTATCCTTGCAGTGATTAATCGTGCGTGAAGTCAAATTCGGAATTGCATTGGCAAGTATATAAATGTCATCTTCTGAATTTAATCTGATCTCCTGCGAGCTCCTCTCAACGATTGCTCTAATTCATGTATCATCATTCATCATATCAATGATTCATCAGTGTATATGAGTAAGGTCCATGTATAGGATCTAAATATTTAGCGACAAATATTTGCTGATGTACAAAGTATCACAAGCATTAGGCGCGACTCTGCGACTCAAAACGGACATTCTTAGCCAAAGTGATTCCACTACGTAACGGATTTTAAAAAGAAAGTGTTTGTGCTGTTATAAAGACCTTGAACTTCGCAAACTAAGCTATTAATAATGAAAGTGAATAGTTTGTTCTTCGGTTTTCTAACCTCAAGTCCTTGTTTAGGCATAATTATCTACACACTATAGTAAAACTACGTAATAATTCTACAAGGACGTGGTGATCTGATTCACAACAGACACATCTGTTATAAAACAAATTTATAAGATACATTGTTTGGATTATTTTAAACAAAATATTTAGGTATAGAAGTTATGTGTGTTCAGCTGTTATAATTAGGTCATTTTTAGAACAGAATCTAAGATAGGTCTAGAATCTTAGAAGCCAAGAGGATGGTTATGATTTTAGCAGTCTATGTTTATTTGATCTCTACAAGATGCGTAAAAATCACGTTCTATATTTTTACAATTAAAGTTTCGTCCATGTAAGTTCCCCAAGCAACAAGGTAAATTCTTTTTTATATATCTTCAAATGTTATTCCCATTTAAAATAATTTACAATCTTAGAATCCTGTAACAAATGTGTTTAAGAAATCCACTTCTCTTTTTTCCTGTCCCCCAATTCTTTCAACTAAACCCCCTATTCAAATCAAACGAGTTCCAACTGAATCCAATTCATCACAAGCCCGACTGCTAATCGGCAGTAGACGCGATGCGAATGTTTAAATACGGATAAATAAATAAAACTGCGCTGGTGTAGAAAAATGTGGGTCAGTATGTTGAGTGCGTTCCTCGTCCGGTTCGGATGTGCCGGTCCACTCGGCTGCGAGATGTGAGAAGTGACAAGCTATAAAACACATTTATGGTCTGCCAGCATATGAAGTCCCCCAACCCGCACAGCGCTAGCGTGGTGAACATTACGCCCTCGTTGAGGGGCAGGCCTGTGCCCCACAGTGGGGACATATCAATAGGTATTGATTTGAAGACCGCATGAATCCAAAAATTTAGCCACTCCCATATAGATGAGTAATAAAAGAATCCTATGGGTGTCAAAATCGTGTCAAATGGATTACAATATTGTAACTCACTCACACATTCTCATTTCCAAGCTAAATTTGTATTAGCAACTTCCTCCCGCTACTCCGCTTCCTTTGCCCCCCCCCCCCCCCCGATACTAAATATGCGAGATGCGATCTCCACAGGGACCGCCCTCGCGACCAAAGAGAGCTTTGAAACTTCTTGGAAGACTGTGACTGCTGTTGTTCAGGTGTTCTGCGGGCATTTTATATTTCCAAAGTAAAAATTGGAACTGTGACGTCATAAAACACTGATAAAACTTTTTTGTTTCTATAGCTCTATGATAGAACTAGTGAAACGACAATTTGTTATACATCGGTTCTATAAAACTAATATTACTTCTACAAATTTTATTCGAAAACCGAGTCAGGATTGTTGTTTGATTCTGCTTCCATTTTTCTTCGAACAGATTTAAGGCAGGCTCAAACCTTTAACTCTCCATCTTAAATGTTAATTAACGTATTGAATTTTATTCGTTCTCGTTGTCTTGCACACTGATTTCATTTCAGATAGCCTTCACGTAATAATCTGTGGACTTTACATTTTACGAGATGTTTGGGTCAGTTTGTATTGGTCCTGTATCAGTAGTAAAATTTTCGTTCTCACAAAAAATAGATCTGGAAGGCAGGACACGTTTTAATTATTTGTTTTAACTATGTACGTTTTTGGTTATTTTTGTTATGAGGTTGTAACAGGGGTACAATTCTCGAAAGATTGGTGGAGACCTTAGCTTAGATCCCGGAGAAGATGAGGGCGACGAGAAAAGACGATGAATTTCGCTGATCGTGTCTAATTGTATTTAGAGAAACAAATATGATACAAACAGAGACTGTAGTACATGTTACTCGAGGATTCACAATATAAGACCCTTTTATTAAAGAAGAAGACTTGAAGATGGAATATCAAAAGAAAAGTTTAGTCCAGTTGAAAACTGAAAAAAATGCCTCATGCTGTTTCCGTCCCTATGTAGCAATTTATGTTCGGCTCGGTCACAATTAGAAGAGTACTCACATAATCAAACAAATTATGCTAAATTAAATACTTACCACGGCCTATGACACTCGAGTTGAACGACGATAATTATACAGTTTTAAAAGTAATTCATCAATCGTAAATCTGCAAGTCTGCTAATCGTTAAACGATAAGTCATAATAAATTAACACAGAGATATCACCCGTCGATCCCACATCAATGGTCACATCAGCTCACATCTAAAGAGGTTTAAAAAAGATTGTTCAAACAAGTAAAACAAACAAACGCTTCGGTCACAGATAGCGAAAGCTCTTATTGACACGTTGGAAAGTAGCCGCTCTGTAATAACCTTCAAATTTAAAAATGCCTTCGTAAAAACGCAATCCAGTCTCTTTGTCCAAAATGTTAAGAGTCATCAAGACGCTAAGGCCTAAATGGTAGCTCGTAACATCAAAACGTGGGCGGACCTTATCAGCTATTGGACATATTTAGGTTGAGTGTACGTCCGTAACATTCTTCGTAAAAATTTATTCCTCTTTGGGTGCATCGTACCTCATTGAATATGACATTCCGAAAACTGTTTTTTTCCACATGGAATTTTTATTTATAATTGTGACCTTTGTGATTTTACAACCAGAAAGTGGGATTTTATAACAATATCACGAGTTTTTGTCTGTAAAACAAGTTATTTTTTTAATTGGATCCTCTCCTAAAGGTTGGCAATGTGGAATAAGTACTATACGTCTTTGCTTCCGACGCTCCCAGTTCAACTGATTAGAATCGGAATACACAGTGTTGCTAGTAACAGTTATCTTTTATTTATAAAGAACCTTATGAATTGCATAAATGAAAATAGCATCGAAACCTTATTGGCCTGAAAATCAATTTAAGTTCTAGACAAACTATAATTATACAAACAGACAAGGTTTTATAGATTCCTACATACAATGTATATCGATAATCGATACTCGCATAAGTAAGTATGTATACTTACCTACTATGAATATTTTTCGTTGTCACTTCTGCAATTCTCTAAATCTGACTTTGCTAGCGAGCTGACCGATACCTATAATATCGGCCACGAGGTTCATACTAAAACAAAAGTTGGCCGCAGCGGCATCGTTAGCAAACCGGATCCTAGTCGTAGGGGGGCCGTCTATGTACCACGTACCACTTCATCTACCGCAGACGCATAGTTAGGGAAGGGACTAGACTGAAGCCCCTTCCAAAAATAAGCCATGCCGTTCTTTACTTCCAGTTCCAACAGGGAAGACACATACCTAATAACGTTCAAATCCCATAAGAATTGCACTGTCTATTTATGTCCATAAAACAAACAAACCACCGGCAATGGAATCGCATTTATATTTTAATTACGTTCTGAAGAAAAAGATTCAATTGAAAGCTCTTATTGACAGGATATATAAACGAAACATAAAGGCCATATAGAATTGCGTCATGTAGTTTCTGAGCAGTACCTGATATTCATTGACGTGTAGCACCAACTGCGAGGGTTTCATCTGTAATAGTAAAGAAACCATTTAATTCGAAATACCTGCATGATATCTTGATGTAGAAGCTACTTGATGGAGGATTGTAAGGGAATATGCATTTAAAATGGCATTATAGGGCTCTTCCTGATCTGGCCAATACTACGACCGGGCGACGACATACTTATAGATATTTTAAAACGAGTTTTAGCTTTTCAATTAGTGTTGCATGTAATCAATATCAATCTGATATCAATACGTAAAAAGAAACATTTTAGGCACTATTGGAAATCCGGCGGAGTTGGAGTAGATCTTCTACCTTTAGGTAAGTTTTTTTTAAAGTTTTTTTTTACTGTTTGTTTAGGCTTAGTTTATTTATAAAAATTATGTTTAGACTTTAGGTTGTAGTAAATTAGTCTTATTTTAGTTTTATTCTTAACTGTCTGTATCAGTAATATACTAAGAAGGAAAATACGTAAAAATCAATAATAAATAAAAGTTGGGATCAAATTGGGATGATCATTGATCACGCATATTATCAAGCAAGCAAAGATATGGCTTTTACTATGGTTAGATATTTTTCTAATGATATTTTGGTAGACTGAAGCTGGTGCGTTCCGCTAACTAAAGCAGTACTACCATAGAAATTTGTGCTCGTACAAATCTGTCCATCAACCAAAAACACTTTATTACCCTCTTTTGCCTAAAGCGGCCAACTGGCAGATGGCAAACTGACAACAGTAAGAGGATATTGAACACAACACAACAACACAAGCAATCTTTGGATTTCTGTGAATTATGTGTGTTTGTTTGTTAGTCTACAGATAGAACTGAGACGCGAAGATCATAGATACATACATACATATCTTCACGCATGTCCCTGGCGGGGTAGGCAGAAAGATCATAGATTTGACCTAAATAAACCATAAACTGTATGAAAACTATATGTGCTAACGTACGAAGGTCTAGTATTATAATAAGCTCATAAACAATCTGCCCCATAAGTTTTCCAGCAGTTTATCAGGATTTGTCACGCGCTTGCGTAGCAATTAATTCGATAGGCACGGCTCGCTGCGCGGGCACTTGTAAGCTTGATTCATTACAAATCTGAACCACCTGGAGGGATTAATTTGTGGTCGCTTGAGTGAAAATAGTCGTATGATGTGTTAATTGAACGGTGCTAACCACAGACTAACTATGCTATGCACTGGCTGCCAGCAAAGTGATACCTAGGGATTGGCAGAAACCCGAGGACTACAAATTACATGCTTCTGTCGCCATTTTTTTACGATTCGTCTCTGAATATTATAATCACGGAGTCTTTGGCTTTCAGCTTTGGCAGAGGTATAAAATCGTGGCTCAGGAACATTAGTTAAACAGGAATATCCAGCGTCGAACAGCTGTGTCGCTTGACTGCAGACAGGACTGTAAGCAAACCGTCTCTAATGGTAGCAACGCTTGTTGTAGCATTTGAGCCGACACAAAAGCTCCCGGTGTATACCAGCCGTAACAAACTGGTTTCATTCGCAAATTAGGGTTGAGCATTGGCAAATTTAAATTTTAATGACATAGATGATTGGAATTTCTAATATACTAACTGTGATTCCTTATGACATCTGAAAAATATGCCTAATTTATTAAGTAGAGAATATTTGTATATCAGGCGATTGAAATGTATGACTTTTAGTATAGTCTATTCGTACAAATTACTAGTGCAAGTGTTCTAGAGAAGCATAATTAAAATATGTACTTATTTACAATAAACCATTTTATAGATAAGTATAAAAGCATATTTTTTTAGGGAGGCGCTATCTCTATCGACTACAAACAAATGGGTTTGGGTCCGGCATGGTTAATTAAAACAAATAAAAACTATTTTATGTACGAAAAATTTGGTGGAGATTTTGGAACAAATTTCTGAATATTATTTTCCCAAATACTCCACCGGACTCCACGAGGAAACACCCAACTTTTTTAATGTTGACTGTACTGTGCGCATTGTAGTCATTTTGCGACTATGACATTAAGCTATGTGTACATTATAAGAAGTAGTCATTTTGCGTAGTCGACTTTCCCAGCATAGACTTTCAGCGATGTTTTGTAAGAAAGCTTATTATAAAACAGTCGATTATTTAAATGACAAGGATGCCTGGTGTTAATGTTACTTCAGCCTCGCACAACCTTTACAAAAATAATGTTATGTATAAACTCGATTTTAAAAGATGTGTTGCGGAAGTTTGTTGCGCCGCTTCTTCTTCCAAGTTCTATATAACACCTTGGAAGCGGTGGTTGTTAAAAAATTGACGTTGTATAATTGTACCCAGTATACTTACATGCAATAAAATAGTTTTGACTTTGACTTGTTGGCAAATGCCGCCCGACCCATCGAAGCATCCTTTGGGACAAATTGAAACAAAATCTCAAAATCTCCACCGGGCGGTGTGTTATTTCGGTGGGGCACTTGGGAATATAGTTAAGCAGTAGGTTAGCTGGACGAAATTTATTATATTATTTAGAATAAGCTTGCCCTTTTTTTTTAAGTAATACTTTTTTTCTCTGTATTGTTAATTATGTTCTATTGTGTGCATGTTTAGAAAAAAATTCAATAAATTATTGAATAAAGATAGTAGTATCGAAACGTTAGTGTTTTAGCTCCTTTAATTTTCTTCAAAAAACGCCGACTAATCTCTTAGTACGCGGTACTATCTTCGTTTCACTGCGCGTTTATCTTAAATGCCTATATATATTGGTAGTTCAGTAACCTATTTACTTGTGATCGGCTACAAATTGAACACGGCTATTTAGCTGTGAAGCAGCTAATCTAACGTTTAATAACTTTAAACACATTATAAGGAAATCGATCCAGATCGAGTGGAATCGATTAACCTTTACTTTAATATGGGGTAGTTATAAACGTATTTTCTGTTATTTATTACTTAGTTGGTCGCTGTTCATTTTCAAATTTTGTCATATTAGTTTCTATGTAGTATTTATTTATTGATTTTTGTATCATTACTGGAGTAGTTTATATTTTTATTCTAATTCATGGCACTTTTATTTTATTTAATTTATAAGCAAATTTTTAATTTTTTGTTCTGAAATAAATGATTAATTTCTGCGTAGCTCCCGGTATTTTTTTCACCTGCAAAAGCTCTGTCTGGACAGGGCAGTGCGTGATATGTCGACGTAGCTTAAGAGTATCATCATCATCATACAGTTCTTCAACGTCCACTGCTGGACTTTCCCCAATGTACGCTGGCACTTGGCACACCCGGTCCTCCGCCCTCCTCAATCTTCATCCAGTAGCCGCTGGCCACCTTCTTCAGGTCGTCGGTCCACCCGGCGCGGCGGCGGGGTGGCGTCTCAGACTGGCGTCCCATCCGCGGTCCCCCATCCATCCAGAACTCGTCTGCCTAAGAAAATAAACAATTTTTTTTGATGAATTAGGACTAGTAACTTCATGAAAAACTAAAGTAGCCATTGTTTCGAGTAGTATACCTATACGATTTTACCTATACAGAGAAGCAGTCGTCAAAGTAGGTCGTAGGTTAGGCCTAAAACGTATTAACGTGAAAAAGTGCTAAACTTTTTCAAACGCGCCAAGAGGAAGTGAAACCTCTGCGTCCAGGCGCATGTGTGTCGGTCGGCAGGTCGCGAGTAGGATGCGCGCGCGCAAGTGGGCTGTTGTCGCCGCCGCGCCCCCGCCGCCCGCCGCCGCCCCCCGCCACGCCGTGGTACGCTCTCTCGACAGCAGTGCGTGCTTTTAACATAACGACAATTTGCGTTTTTTTTAAAAATTAATTGCAAGAAGTTGATAGTACCACTGACCCCTGAGCGCAATAAGCAATTTTAACGAATCATTGAAAAACAAATAATAAAATAAAAAAAATGTTTATACCCACAGTAAATAGTAAAAAAATATTCTATCATTCATTACACACTTAATAAAAAGCTGATGAGCGTTGTTTATTTTAACGTGTATTTATTTATTTGACGTTATGCGTATTGACGATAAGCGTATTTGACGTTATGCGCATTTACCGTTATGCGTATTTGGCGTTATGCGCATTTGACTTTATGCGTATTTGACGTTATGCGAATTTATGTGACATGCTTTTTTGACATTATGCATGTGGATGTGTAAAAATACAAGTTGGCACGTTAATTTAGCGCACGTGCATCCGAGGAACGTGCGCGGGCGCGTGTCGCGTGCCCGCCGCGCCGCCCCGGATGCAACACATACGTTTCTAGGAGATTCTACTATTTATCCTAACTCGTTACCGGAGTGCCGTCCCAGGCGATGTTAGTTAGTTTTCTCATGTGCTTTCGTGATTTATCCAATCAAACGTCCTAGGACCTCATCGTCTCCCAGAGCTTGTGTCTTTGGTCTCCTGTTAGATAATTTCGGTTAATCGAATTTATTATCTATATTGATTTTGTATAGTTTTTTATTTATTTATTGCTACGGAGACAACAAGCAGGCGGGCCTCCTGATGTTAAGAGGTCACCGCCGCCCATAGACACCTGCAACACCCGGGGGGCGCTGGTGCGTTGCCGGCCTTGGTTGAAGGGATCTTTTGACCCTCTTCACAAAATGACAAAAAAAACATTATCTCTAACACTATCGATACAAAGTTTCATTTAGGCGGACAATGTCCCGTTCGCAAAATGTCCCTCCGACAAAAATTGTCCCTTTATCAAAGCGTCCCTTTTTCAAAATTTGTATGATGGATGTATCCAGATAAAGAGTATTGGATTGAAAACTTTTTAATTAAAATTTAACTAGAATCCTCTGCCCTAGGTAATAGACAAGGATGGAACAATTCACCAGTATAATATCCAAACCGGAACCAAATGTATACGAAAGACAAAAATATGCACTTTCATTTCATTAGATTAGAAATAAAATAAGCAAAGGTTCCCAAAGAGATGACACATATCCGCTTCGAGATATTCGCCTGCGCGTATCGGATAGGAAAAGAAATTTCCAACGAACATACAATATTTCCGGTGAAACCAAGTAACGAGGTCCTCGAACCGAGTGAGGACGTGGGAAAACGTGAAGCTAAATCAATAATCAAATAACATTTTCACCTTTGACTTTTAAAGTACGAAAGCAAGTAAAGTTGAAAAGCATGCTCCATAATTAAACTTGTTAATTCCTTGTAGGTTCTGAGAAAAGTTTTAATATGTATGAACTTTGATTTATTGGAGGGCGCACTCAATACAGATATTTAAGTAAATAATAATGTTTAACGGAGAACATAAAATTTATGTTCTGAATCTTGATCCCTTTACCTGTTTTCTGTATTAATAGGTTAGGTTTAAAGAACTTTAATTCTCACAAGAAATTTACATTTCACTTATGGGTTAAACATGAAAAATTATATGAAGAAATAATGCTTTAGTCTTCGTACCTACTCTTTACAGTGTGTAACTTAAGCTTATTTATATAATAATATGTTTATTATCACAAGCTTTTAAGACAATTAATGGGTGAAATGCAGATTGAGATGTACCGTAACGAAACTGTAATTGTAAACGAAACTGATAAAAGTTGTTACGATACTGATATTAGTTTCGTAATAAAACGTAACGAATCATAACGGAAAGTAACGAAATTTATCAGTTTCGTTACAATTTCAGTTTCGTTACGGTACATCTATTCTGCATTTCACCATAATAATAGCAAAGTATCACAACTTTCTGACTGCTCTCAAACGGTGAAGGAAAACATCGTGAGGAAACCTGCATACGCCGAAGAAGAAATTCTTAGGCGCATGTGAAGTCTACCAACCCGCACTGGGCTAGCGTGGTGGACTATAGCCCGAACGCCCTCGTTGAGAGGGTAGGCCTGAGCCCCAGCAGTGGGGAGATTAATAGGCTGTTGATGATGATGATCACAACTTTTATAGCAACTGAGATTGTCGTTCACCTAATCCTAGCAAAATCATCTGCAAACTGTAATCACTGTAAATAATAATTGGATCGTGTGATTTTAAAACAAGAAAAGTGATCCCTTTGAATTCTTATTTCTTTAATTAATTCCTTGTTGCCCAAGAATCATCATCAAGTCATCCAATTATACAAACATTTTTCCGAAGAAAACATGAATAAAAATAACCAAGATTTTAGCTGGACTTCGTCTTTAGTGGTTTAGATGGTGCATGGTAAAAACTCAAGGAAGAAAATATATCAAAAACCACCGATCATCAAGCCATCTCCACCGTGTCTCTCTAAACACTTGACATTGGCAGAACCAGTCGTCATCGTAAAGACGATTGAAGCCACAACCAGCAAAATAATAATAATAAAAATCTCATAAAAGTAAGTCAGTGTCAGGTAGGCTCATATTTTAAAATGGATTGACGTGATTATAAACATATTTTGTGCAGCGGGTGGTCCGCGCCGGCCTAGATTATATTCCGTCCTACGAAGTCATGACTGACATTAAGCAAAATCACCACCCTGCCGACTTTCTAACGTCAATGTTACTAACCTTCTGCATCTGTGGTATCCACTCTTGGATTAGATCTACTTTATTGTGGACTACTTTGTTTCAATTCTCTGCAAAGTGACTCCATGTTACTTGTAATTTGTATGTTAATAACCCCAAATCACTGGTCAACGAGTTCTATACCATTATACCAATAGGCGCAATCACCCTGCTACATGGACCGATGACCATGCCAGGTGGACCGACGACCCTGTCACATGGACCGACGCCTAGTAACTGATGAATGGTGATTGTGAACTATTATAACAATGTTTTAATTGTTAGGAATTTTGATCGATTGTTTGGGTAAGTAATCTATTATTACGATTTTATGTGATATATTAATACAAAAGACTCAATTTACTCCAAAATGTAAAAAAATATATCCTTTTTTAATAAAATAAAACTAAATTATAATAATATACAACTACTGACAAACTGAAATAAATTAAACTAAAAACGAACAAAATTCCTATTTAAAAAAAGTGTAAAAAATTTTGCCCCCGTGGCAGGGTGCCCATCACGCTGGCAGCATTCCCGCGCTGTATGGCTATGCTTAGCCTCTGAGCGAGGGCGCTGCCAGCGCGAGGGTCGCCCGTCGCCTCCCTGAGCCGCTTGCTGAGCTCCCTGAAGAGCCCGTGTGCGCCCGGACCCCACGGACCAAGTGTCTCCACGCCAAATGCGACAAAGTCGTATTGAGCGCCGAGACACCTGTACTTAATACAAAATATAATATCCCAAAACCATCATAACCGGGTAATCTTTGTTGAAATATAGGGCTAGATTTTAGAGGTATAATTATGGCGGGTAGTATATTAGTTTAATTGTTCCTTTGCCTTTATTTTATTTGCGTCATTATCTTTACAAACCACCATTCATTCGTCAGTAACCATGAGGTTCATAATGTTAGTATTAAGTGTTTATGACCATCGTCGTCAGATTAACTTGGAGATTACATCCAGCACAAAGATTTGATGAAGACTACGTTTGATGTTGATTACTATTGGTTTACTACAGTTGAGTAAATAATGGTGTAAAGAGTTATTAAAAACTTATAAAAGTAAAGAAATATCTAATTGAATAATTATTTTATGATTTTCACTGTTAATAATTTATGCGGAAAATGATCAGAGTCCACGATATTATAATAAAGGTATAGGTAGGTATTTAAAGTTGAGTTTCATACAAAAGATTTCAACGCCCTCATGTCATGACAATAACTTACAAATTTTAACAGATGTCAGTAAATAAACGTAATCATTGTTTAGAAAACATTTATTGAAATAAAACATCATTTTGGGATATCCTTTTCGGCATCAAAATCAATCATCTGTCTATATAAATATACGTATATATTAGTGGAATTTCAGTATTCTTTCAATACTTTGGATGTAGGTTTCTTACCACACTTTTTCATTTCTTACCACAACCACTCGTAATAAAATTGTTTTTAATTGACTAAAACATCTCGAATTGATGAATAATAGACAAAGTATAATAAATAGAACAGATCCGTAACATATTCCCGTCCAATATTTCATTCTACACGAACCCTAAACCACTTTTATCTTGCATCTCGCCTGACCTATGACACGCGATAGAGATGGATAGAGTATTTCAGCGTCAGTCATGAACTTACACAAGTTTCATTCATCATCTCGCATCGTAGGCTTTAATTCAACCAGCTTGGAAATTTGGTATGTATGTAGGCAGACTTTCTCTGGGTGAAACGGGTGTGAAGAGAGGGGGGAGCGACCTTGTTAGAGGGAGGCTGCCACCTGCGCTGTACCCACAATCCACTTGTCACTCTCCGCCCGGCGCGCGCGCACCGCCGCGTTCGATTTTCAAACGTGTAGCCGCGCACGCGGTTTCGGGTTTTTTTTGTAAAAAAATAAGAAAACTGTGGACGGCTTTTTGTGCGAACTGTGAGCTTGTGTGTTCAACTGGACCGTGTTGCTGTGTCGTTACATTTTGTTTTTTTGTTGGAAGATTGAACGGTAAGCATGTTTACAATGTCTGCATAGTTACCTAAGCTATCTGTATCAATAACAACAAACAGTATTAAATATGTGACTTATCACTTTGCAATTAAAATGGCGAACAGTTTGGGAATACGTGAAGACAGTACGAACGAGTAAATAATGATCTCGAAAACAGTAAAGTACTTACACCATTTTATTATATGTAGTAAATTATAATTATAAGTAAAGCGATAACTTATTTTTTTATGACAAGGGATAGATACCCTTTCGTATTTTTTTCAATAAAATCAGGTACCTATCTTACCTTCCAAGGGGACCAGGAATACCTGGCGATAATTCGGCGTACAGGATGTGTTGTGCCAAACCACTGTCCACCAACGGTGTCCCAAATAGTGCCAATTCGTTTTTTGGTGAATTTCACATTACGCCTTAGAATAGAAATTCTGATCTTAGGCGTAGAACGTTTCCTCACGATGTTTTCCTTCACCGGAAAGCCTGTGGTATATATAACAAACCGTACTTAGGTTCTGACAATCTCATTGATCTGTACCAGGGTTCAAACCCATGATCTCATGAAAGTAAGGCAACTGCACAACTAACTAGGCTATAAGGTGGTATAGTATCTAGTAACTGCAATGTATAAAACAGAGAAATGCAACACAAATCCCGCAACTGTTTCGCTCAAAAAGTGCACCAGGAATTGTGAATACAATATTCAGAGCGAATCGCTCCGCCAATGAACTTTTATGTAGGTCACACACACCGTGACGTCACCCGCCCGCCCTGCCATTTTCATCAGCTCGCCTAAATGTCAGTGAATTTTTAAATATTTGTTTCAAAATCAAATTGTTGGTTTGATATTAACATAATATATTAACATGTCCCTAATAACATGTCCGCGAGTTGTGTTGCAGTTTTTGCAGTTGAGCGGGTGCTCAACGACGTTAAAGATATTAGTCCACCACGCTAGCCCAGTGCAGGTTGGTGGACTTCACATGCGCCTAAGAATTTCTTCTTCGGCATATACACTATACAGGTTTCCTCACGATGTTTTCCTTCACCGTTTGAGAGCAGTCAGTAAATACTTAAGTATCGAGAAAAACCCAGAGGGATTGGCACAAAAGATTACAAAAGGGCCGAGTTGTAGCCAGTTTTTCCTGGATCCTAAGAAGATAAGATTAATTTTGTCAGCGTCAAATCTGACGTGCTCATCTCAAATATGACGCGAGGTTTATGCCCTTACCAGCTTTCAGGTTAATGATCCTAGAATAAGAAGATGCTGTAGGACATCTATAGGAAGGCTGGGGGTCGGGCAGACCAAATCAATACTGTGGCTATATACTGGGGCATAAAATATTTAAGATAAATTGTTTTCACTTGGACAGATGCACGGTTTGAAGCTAACGATTGAGACTACAATGATAAGTAATCGTTATTTATTTCACTCATAAATGTAGAAAGTAGCAGTTTAGTCATGACGAGGCGGATGTTTAGTTTCATGGCTAATAATATATGAATAGAATTTATATGTATGTCGTTAATTTCTAAAATTCTTGAGGTATCTTCATAGGAAAGAAACCTAGACTGTAGTGTTACAGATGCTCGGGGCATGTCAAAGGCTTCACGTGCTTTGCCATTGGGAACATCAAATGGGCTATCGTCTTGTCTTACCGCTTGTCTTTAAAAGGGTAGTCATATCATTAACTTTTCTAAAACTATCTCAACCAGTATAAACTGGACTCTCAAGTATTGACGCCTAATAAGCTAGGCCAGCTCAAGGTCAAAGTGTTTTGACTGACGTGCGGTCGACTGTACCATCGCTCGTCCCCGCCCTCCTGTCCTATCTGTTCTAAATTCTTTTAGATTTTAATTTTCCCTTACCTTGTTAACGTTATCTATTAGCTTATCTACTTATAATTGTCTAATAGATTGTCTAAATATTTCCATTTAATTTATCTTTTGTTTCTAATAATGCCATTGTTTAGTTCAGATTATCACATGTATCTTTCCTACCTTGACACTGGCGGACTCATCGAGAAGGTGGAGCCTCAGATTCTGATGCCTCAGAAAAGTTGTACTGATGGCAAAGTAATTGTTTTATATCACGATTAGTTTGGACATGGTCATTTTCGCCGTCATCATCTAGTTTTCCGTTCTTAGACCCCACCTCAGTTCATCATCATCATCATCATATCAGCCTGTAGACGTCCACTGCTGGCCAAAGGCCTCCCCCAAGGATCTCCACGACGACCGGTCCTGCGCTAACCTCATCCAGCTGGGTCCCGCGACCTTCACCAGATCGTCGGTCCACCTTGTAGGAGGCCTGCTTACGCTGCGTCTTCAGATACGTGGTCGCCAATTGAGAACCTTCCTACCCCAACGGCCGTCAGTTTTACAAGCAATGTGTCCAGCCCACTGCCACTTCAGCTTCGCAATTCTTTGAGCTATGTCGGTGACCTTGGTTCTCCTGCAGATCTCCTCATTTCTGATTAGATCTCGCAAGGAAACCCCTAGCATAGCTTTCTCCATTGCCCTCTGGGTGACCTTGAGCCTTCTTATGAGGCCCATAGTAAGCGACCACGTTTCAGTACCGTATGTCATCACTGGCAACACACACTGGTCGAATACATTCGCCTTGAGACACTGCGGTATTTGGGACGAGAAGATGTTCACCTCAGTTAACTGTCAGTATATCCACAGCAAATACATACAGGTTCACGATTGCGTCTGAATGCATAATCTGCCTCAGTTCGTAAAAGGCTCACTCCATAATAATAGTTGTCTGAACTTCCGACAACGTAACTAATTTCTGTTACCAAATCAAACCTTTCAACCTGATTTCATCGATTTCACGGTCAATTTTACAGCGATCTACCGCTTCGTTAGACCGTTTACATTTGGATTTTCTACTTAATTTGTTTTGTTGTTATGTTAATTGCCTCACCTATTTTCACGACGACTTCGAAGAGGAGAAGGTTCTCAATTCGCTTTGGATATATTTTGCACCACAGCATCTCGAACCGTTGCTGTGGTGAAAAATTGCGTTTGCTGATAGAAAAAAGTGAGGAAAATCGCATTTTGCTATTGTTTTTAACAGTGAATATAAGTATGTCTTTTTGTTTTATGACATGCATTCGAACTTCTACCTTAGGGTGGTAGACCACTTTTATGGCCGACTCTCGGATCTCCCGAGGTGATTATATCAGAAATAATGTTCCAAGCAAAATATTGTAAGGTTTGGTGAATTGATTAGACGTAGGATTCCTAGTCTGTGTTTTGTATAATACCTACTCTCTTCCACACAAAAAACAATACAAAAAGAACGATTTGCCCGTGATATGAGGCTTAATCAAATTAATTTATTATTATGATACTGTTTTAAATAGATTGATTTTAATTACAAATGTAAACAAATCATTGAATTTACTATGAATATTTACAACGAATTGTTAATTAACTGGCTGATTTACGTTTTTATACAGATTTAATTGTAAGAGCGGTGAAAGTTGTTTTGAGACTGTCTCATGCATGGTCCCAAAACGTCAGACTGAAAGGTTTTTAAAGAAATTATAATCAAAGCGGTGATAGGTGAGAGGGAGTTGGCTGAGCTTTAAGAAGCTTTTCACCAGCAATTATGTTCAGATCTTATGAAACTTCGAGGGTGAAAATCGGCTGTCCACACTATTTTGAAACTCAAATATTCATTCTAAATTCATCAAGGTAAACTCTGCAGGAGTATCTAGTATTCAAATCAAAAAATCAACAGCCTGTTAACATGTCCCCACTGCTGGGGCTTAGGCCTTCCCTCTCAACGAGGGCGTATGGGCTATAGTCCACCACGCTAGCCCATTGCGGGTTGGTGGACTTTACATGCGCCTAAAAATTTCTTCTTCAGCGCATGCAGGTTTTTTCACGATGTTTTCCTTCATCGTTTTTTTAAGAGCAGTCAGTATGTATACTTTTGAAGGAACCGTAAAAGTCATAAAAATCCGTCGTAATTTAAATCATTATTTTTTATTAATTAAAAGATAATAAAATACATAAGTAAACATTAAAAGTAAAAAATGATGAAGAAAATACAGATGATAGAGACGTTAAAATCCCATAAAATCAAACCTATTAATCTTTCCCTAACTAGAGAAAGTTCAAAAAAACAGATGAGTCCCTGATATTGACGGCAGTACAGTCGGACCGGAGATGCGTTTCACCTATTAACTGAACTATTAACTCAACTAGTTAAACTGTGATTAACTGAATGCCGACATAGGTATGTTTCCTGTTTACCGGCCGTCTGCCTGTCGTGTGAATTGTGTTTAATTTGTTGGATCCCTTTCATTAAGTCAGTAAAAACCATAACAATAACCTACCAGAAATAATAATAAAAACAGAGATACTCATAGTGATAACATTCTATATGATCAATTCCAGTTGTTTTCCTTTCTCCTATGTTGTTGTGCCCAAGGGTTAATTTTTAGGTGTAACATCCTATTGTTATTTACAAAGGAATGCAATAAAATGATTTGATTAGAATCAGAGTGCCGATTTATTTGGTCTCCCTTATGAAGGTACTTGAATCGATCTGTGAATTCGAGCTACTGTAAACCGTTTTTATGTATTCTTAAATAAATTCCTCATTCCTCTATTTCGCGAGTGTATCAAAGATTTTAGAACTAGGTAATGCATGTCATATTTTGCTATTAGAAGTATTTCTTATAATCTTACAACTATTCATCCTTTTTGCAAAATTTTTTTTTAAATTAATAAAGTAGGTAAAGTACTAAAAGTTATTTTTGTTATTTAAAATACAATTTAAATAAAAAAATGTGAACAAAATATTTTCTCGAAACTTAAGTACATTTACTGACTGCTCTCAAACGGTGAAGGAAAACATCGTGAGGAAACCTGCATACCGTATGTGAAGTCCACCAACCCGCACTGGGCTAGCGTGGTGGACTATAGCCCGAACGCCCTCGTAGAGAGGGTAGGCCTGAGCCCCAGCAGTAGGGACATTAATAGGCTGTTGATGAACAAAATAAATAATAAAAAAAGTTAACGGTTTTTACTTTAACCGCAATAAAAACAGTTTAAGTCCATCTCATAGCGTAAGTATAGTCTAAGGACCATCATAAACAAACTAGCATTATGAGAAAGAGCCTTCGAGCAAACTTACAAATATAGGTAAGTAGCTACCTATTAGGTTAGTGTAGAAGTGCTGAATTACCCAACAGACACCGATAAGTAATAGGTGGTACCTCTATACCTAACACACCATAACAGATCCTATGTGCATGCTTGTGGAAAGGAACTAGAGAAAGCTAAGGTCACAGGCAGACGATTCACGAGATATCAGCTATAGCATAATATGAAATATCGGTGTTTATAAAGACTGTGTTTATAGGCAACCGTTCACTTACTTACTGACGACTCGTACTGCGTAAAAAGTGTATTTTACGACCATGTTAAAAGATGATAATTTTAGTATTAAGGTTTAGACGTGGAAAACATTAAAATTGATCTCAAGGGAACTCAATATAGTTAAAAACATAAACAACTCTGTGTAGATGAGATGCTGAAAGCCGAAGATCGGTTTCAGTGGCGCTTTCTGAAGCAATAGTTAATTTGGCTAACTTGGATTAATTAGGTATAGATAGATCGATGACAAACTTATGATGATAGCACTAGGTAAGTACACACAGAAAGTAATATATCGCGTAAAGAACAGTTTAGTTAATCTAGATATAATTACCTATATCTTAGCTTAGAGTTATAAGGTATATACCCAAGACTTTGGCAATTTACCCAAAGAAGCTGTCACGTATAGAATGCAAGTAAAACAATGATTATTGTCATTATCTTGGTTTATTTCTGGTTACGCGTCTGTCCAGAATGGCCATCAGGGCGTAACTCGCGAATGTCCTATGTCCATCAGTGGTCGCTGAAAATAAGTACCGGAGTGCGGTCATGCCCACGCAACATTAGCGAGTTCGAAAAGATAAACCTGAGCCCGTTACATATTATAAATTTTTAAAATGATTCTAGCCTGTTCCACCTCTCCCCCCCAGCTGTCCACTCTAGGGTAGATTCTCAGTAAACCTAACGTCATATTCACTAAACAAACATTAATTTTCTAAGCAAAAAGAAAACTCTAAGCCCAATAGAAACGCACGCAAGTTAAATGGGGCGGTAGTGATGTGACAACAAAAAGTCGATGAAGTCAAAACGTAGATATTCCATTCAGAGATACTTTTTTCACGATTGCGTTCTCATTACATCTAGTTTTTTCTGACACTCGTACCCTGCGGCGATTGAATATTCGAAAGAAGAAAAAATGTGGCCAGTCATAAAAAGGTCTTGATGTAAAAGAACCTGTCGCCTGTCAGGCGGCGGTCACCATCAATGGTAATGGTTTTTATTGTCAATCATGTTAATTGGACTGGAATAGGACTGTTAATCAGATATTTGGGTCAAGAGACTCAAATGTAGTAGAAAGTATTAGATATAAATACACATACTTTCATATATGTATAATGAATCTTCACACATAAATTTACCAGTGATAAGACTCTATGCGTCCCACGGCGAGCGTGTATGAAGAGAATGATGAGACTGAGCGAAGCGAAAGAGGTGTGTCAGGATCGCAAATACTTGGCGCTCCGTCCTTTCTGTCTACCGCGCCAGGGACATAGCGTGAAGATATGTATGTATGCAAGACTCTACGAAATGCATGGGTAAACATCCTTCTTTGCTGTGTTTCGATTTCAAGAGTGAGAGGATTAGGTATTACAGGTAAAGAAGGCATTCCAAACTATATTCCTCAGGGTGGCTGCGACCTTGTTGTCTGTGGGCGACAGTAATAACCCTTCCCATCAGAATACTCAATAAGTTTACTGAAAAAAAGTAAAATTATTTTCAACTAATAGTTTACAATTAGTTACTTATTATTTATTTATTATTTTTAGTTAAAAATTATATTTAGAGGTTAAGTTGTATGTAGTAGATTAGTTTTTATATTAATATTAACAAAAAAAAAAGTTTACATGACAGCAGCTGACGATACAAGTCATTGACGTCTATGTAAATATAAAAAGCTGAAATACAAATATTTCTTTTTACTGAACTGGGAGAATCCATTGCTTGCATAGTCGAAGGGAAAGCGAGCTCGAACTATTCACGAAGGCTCTAATTGACATTTACAAACGATCTTTTGTTTGATCTGCTGTGTTACTATCGGTATTCGTTCACACGTTTTATGGATTTAAAATGTTTGAAGAACTCGCCTCAGAATTTGACGAGAGATCTTCGACAAAATTGTTACGGTGAAATTTCTCCAAAGACGCCTTAGCAAAACGGAAAACGTTATTGTAAAGCTTTTTGTCGGATAACTCGAAAACTACTGACCGATGAGCTAAATTTTGAATTTATTATGTAAAATCGCGTAAGTAGGTAATTATTTGGGAAAAAAAATGAAAGTAACTATTACAGTCGAACTAACAAAAATTTTTTTGACGAAACTGGTTGTATCGTCTGATACACTGATTTTAAGAATGATATAACAATGAAAATTGAATACTTTTCTTGTAAATGTAAACGATATAATTTATGAAATTTCGAAATGTACACAAACAATTTTTATCTATTGGCATTTATATTTTAAAGTAAGGTTTAATTTAATTAAAAATCTAGGCGAGAATGACGATAAATTTTGAATGTATTTTTATTTATTAATTTAATTTTAACCTTACACAGTTTAACAGAAATAGACACCAAACCGCCATGCAAGTATTATAAAATATAATATTGTGTTCATGAGAAAATATCGTACTTGTTAATTAATTATAGTGAGCAATATTTAAACTTTCACATCGATAAGTGCCTACCTACGTGCTCTAGACTAATTGATTTGCTTTTTATAAGAGCGGTTCACAGCACGTTTAAGTATTATTAAACGAAATTTCGCATCTCACGCGAGCATCACTATAATAATAAATCGGATACTGTAATAATAAAGACTATTGAATACGAACGTACGTAAGTAAGTACCTACTACGTCATACCGCCCGCCCAATCGATTTAACGAGGAACGGTCAGAGGCGGTGAGCTTTTGATAGTGAGGGGACATTCCAATTGTATTTATCGATAGTGTATTATTTATTAGATTTAATCTCTCTATGTTCTTTTTAAATTTAGATTCTTACGCAATTGTTAATGATTTATAGTTGTAACTGCATTAGTTATGTATAGGTAATAGTTTAAAAAACTAAAGTGCATTTGTACTTTCGCCCCATAAAATAACCAGTACCATTTATCATACCACGCCTATCAGTATCGACGATCTGAGACGTAATGATTTTGGATTGATTAATGGATTATGTATGTTAATAAGTTAATTACATTAATCTATTTAAGAAAATGACAAATAACATTTTTTGCTTTTCATAAACCGTAATGAATAGTATATTATGTAGTACATAGGTGCATCTGTGGTTGTAATCAGGAAGGAAATATGATTACTAATTAAAATATCCTATATTTTTGTTAAAATCACAAAAGAACTGAAGACTTCATCTTTGACAATATCATTAGTTAGTTAATTTTAATTTCGTCACTTACAAATTAACATTGGAATGTCACCTCACCCGAAACGATGAACAGTTAACACTCTATTGATATCGATATCGACATTGACACCGCGGTGGTCGTGTAAACATCGATACTCGTATCGCTAATTAGCCGCCCGGTGAAAGTTACCGACCGACTGACCACAATCCGATCCCGACTCGATGTTTCGGCGGTGCCGATTTTAGATCGATTCTACTTTCGTTTTTGACTACTCTTACTTACCGTTCACTAGTGTCGATGAAACAAGATTTATTTTGTTACATCGATCGACATTTGCATGGGACTCTTGACCATATTTGTATAGCCTGCTGTTCAGATTTGGTATTTTGTTTGACTGAACTCGGTTAGAGATAAATCATATTGTAATAAAAATAGAAAATACTTAAAGTACCTACCTACTTCTCACAAGCCTCAGTTAATCAGAGAAGTGTAGAGTACAAAAATTCATATAGGTACACTATATATCGTTGTTTTTTTCTTTTTGATATTAGGTATAGCACAAAATAAAAATAAAACCTATTTTTTATACATAATTATATATAAATTATTTTACAAGCTTTTATACATTCTATTCTAACATTCACAACATTCTTTCGGCTCAGTGACAAATGTATATAACCAGAACTTTTATCGACATTTTTTCGGCGACAGCCCTGCCCTAAAACAGGAATCACTAGAGGTTTTCTAACTTCGACCCCGCAAGTGTGCCAGCAGGTCTAGTATGTGGGTTTATGATGCCACCACGCGGGTTCCCAGCCGACGCGGCGGTGCCGCCGCATTGTCTCTTCATGCTAACTGTACGCATTTCCTAGGAGAACATGTGAATGACATCGCGATATGTCAATTGTTACAATAATTGTGGGTATGGTATACTTGTCCCTTTATCTTTGCTGTAATTAAGGAAATGCTTCTCTTTCGGTTTCCTCATACAGGCATTATGGCTAGGCAGCAAGCTGTAAGGTAGCCGGGTAGAGTCGGTAGCGTGATATAAATGCGAATGCAGCACTGACAGAGACTGCTTTGCAATGCCGCCGTAAGGGGACGACGCAATAAAGACGTGTCACGTAATACGCCTACGGCTGTACCGAGTACAGCCTACCCAATTTTACATTGTATGTCTTGCTTGGTATTATGTGCCGCTTCCGTTCAAAAAGTCGGTAGTCCTCCTGTTTAGGGTCAGCTTAACCCAGCTCAGTCGCTTTGCAGCTAGCGCAATGACACTGCTTCGTTTGTCGTCTCTCTGTTCTCCACAGACTACAAATTGACAGACTGTTAAGGTTTTTCAAGTAACCGCCAGCCGGTACGAACTTGAACTTGTTTGTGTATTTCCATGGTCACCAGACAGGTGTGGTTCTGATTCCAGATGAATCAGCGCATCTTATCTTTGATCTGGGTAAGTACTATAAAATACACCATTCGTGCATTCATGATCTTCGATAAAAAATATATATTTTTAATGTCATCGCGTCAAAAGTTTCAGCGAAAGCAAAAGTAAACAACTCACAAAATGTCGTTGACCGCTGGTTGTCACGATCCAAGCCTATGATTTGACCGTCAAAATGAGCTGACTAGTACAAATCGTGACGTATGCCTATCTCGCTCTGTGACAACGAAATTGCATGACGAGATTCTGCTGTCTCTTTCTCATTAGCGTCTTATTAGTGTCTCCGAGAATGACGTGTGACACTGACACTTGTCAGAGATAGATCCTAGAGGTATGACAAAATGTCACGTTTTCTGGTGAAAGTACAAACATACGTGCACTTTCGTTTGTGGTTTGTTCTTACCATGTACGGTGTTTTCAAAGTGTGTTTTGTTGAGAAGTTATTCGTCGGAGTTAACTCAGTTGTTCGTTTGTCAAAAAGTTAACAATGCCATTCAAATCAATATCTAGAGATAATTTGAATGGCATTGTTAACACAATAGGTACAGCAACTTTTTGACAAACTATCTACCTACTTATTGCATTAACTCCGACGATATTTATTGGAATTCCAAAAATCTTTGTAGGTACGAAATTTAAAAATATATACAAAAAAGACGAGTTAAGTAAATTAAAATCAAAATTCATATCAATAACCTATATCAATTTAAATGAAGTTTCAAATATAAATACGCGTTAAGCACTTTATAGGGTACCCACAGCTTCACACGGTTAGTCTGATTATAATGAATGATCCATCAATCAATCAATTTATTTTAATGTAAATAGGTATTCAATTAACTATCGATGTGTTTACGGGCTAAGTAATCAATCAAAATTTATTAGTTGCTCTGAGTAATAAATGTGCGAAATTTGTAATTTTGTAACATTGTTTTATGTATAAAACAATGTTACACTACGATTTCATTCAAAGCAGAGCTAGGCCTACTGCCATAAATAAGTTTGTTTGTTTGGGAATTGGGAGATTGGATGTTTATTGCTCAATCACGGTTAATCAGCTGAACAGATTTTGATGAAACTAAATACAGTGATAGCTTAAAGATGGTGACGTTTTCAATAGATCCCCAAGTCTCATCGTTAGCTACTGGCTCTCAATTCACCAAAATCAGAACTGGAGATAAGTGAAATATTTGTTTAATACGTATTTTAAGCTATATTTTGTTTTATTTACGATGTTATACTAAAGCTTCCGCTAGTAAATATATAAGATCAAACCTGCCAAGTACCAAAGCAACTTACATGAATGAAACACCTTTAAGTATAATGACGCTGACAAAACGGACACCCTGCGCATTGTCGCGATTTACTTTCGATTTCGTCCGTTCGTCTGCTCCCGCGCAGCCAGCCAGGGCAACGCACTCGACCCGCCTGAGATCCAGTGCAGATACTCTGTTAGACTTAGTCATTGTTAATGTTTACTTTAGTCTAGCCTACAGTCTAGCTAGACTGTATGGTATTTGTTTTCTATCTCTAGAATATCTTTAGAAATATAAGCTCAACTTCTTGCATCATTTCCTTTCCTTTGTATTGTTTCCTCGAATTTTAGTAAGTGTAAATAAAATAAATAAATTGATTGATTTTAAACTCGCATGACGTTAGGTAGGTACTATGGTTACAGTTATTATTTTGTTTCACCTAAGTTGTTCTGAAGTCTATCCATAATTTTACGTGCTATAATCAGATTGGTTAGCATCAGTACATTTTAGACTTTCGCGCTTTGTATTCATAATTATATAATTATTTACGGGTCTTACACACGAAATAGTTTTATTTACCTCGTTAATCGTGTGTAAGACCCGTAAATAATTATATAATTATGGTTAGCATCATTTGTATTTTTACCCGACTAGATCAACTGAGACATAATAAATATAAACTACAAAAAATACATTACCTAGGTAAGTACCTATCTATACAGCTAAAGTAATAAAAGAAGACTTTTACTTTGTGAAGTGCATACAAAGTTACTCATCCAATACATAAGTGTGATTTCTTAACATCCTTTCATAACTGTTATTCAAAAAATTAATCATCATAATTTCATAAGTAAAATTTATTTTCAATGAAGGTTCCCCTTTAATTAGGTCGAGACCGCACTTAGCAGTGAAAGTGACTCTGACTCTCTCACTTGGTCGTGAGACAGCCGGTGCTTTTGTAGTGTACACCAAATTGAATGAGTCATTGACCGTATAAACCCCAAGGCTAGTAAATAAGAAGTAAATTCTCAGATCTGACACTTAAAATGATAGATTGTTATCGAAATGTTTTTTTTGTTGCTATGAGAAATGGGAGCGTTTTGGATTAGGATCTTACTTTTTCAAGTTCAATTTTAAGATACGTTAGACCGCAGAATAAGGTGCTTGTAATTGTTCTGAGACGTAGACGTATGTAGTAGAAAATATTTGGTTGACTTTACCTGAAAATAAACCAAAGGAGTAGGAAAATGAAAACGGTTTCAAAAATACGTATAATTACTTTTGTCGATTTTATCATCAATCAGTCAACGTGCAGTGCTCTTCCAGCGGGGCTGGCAATTATACCAATAATTAAGATAATATAATTTATTTATTTTATTTTAAATGGAAAGGCAGCTAAAGCTGATGCTTCCATGTCAGCAGTCGACTTGCTTTCATAATTTATATTAATTTATTGCGTCTTTTTAGATTTGAGAAAGTTGTCTAGTCTGTTCTTGAATATGTTTACAGAAGTGGCAGATACAAGAGTTTCTGGCAGATTATTCCATTTGGATGCAACCCTTTTGCTTAGAAAATTTCTTTATGGGTTCAGCTGAGCATTGGCTCTTTGTATTCTCATGTTGTGCCCTCATGTTGTGATAATTAAGACATGTGCGAATTTTTTTTAAGAATTCGCTTTGCCTAATGATAAAGTCTACCCACAGCCTACCAATTAATCAATAAACATTAACCTTTTATCATTCATTACAAAATACATATACATATACATATACATATACTGACTGCTGTCAAACGGTGAAGGAAAACATCATGAGGAAACCTGCATACGCCGAAGAAGAAATTCTTAGGGGCGTTTGAAGTCCACCAACCCGCACTGGGCTAGCGTAGTGGACTATAGCCCGAACGCCTTCGTTTAGAGGGTAGGCCTGATCCCCAGCAGTGGGGAGATTAATAGGCTGTTGATGATGATGATTCATTACAAAGAACAATGCTAAGTTCTTCGCTCTATAAATTTCTTTATAAACATTGTCACTTGTCTTATTTATTTTAAGACATTATGTTGTACTTTGAGATTATTAATAGGCCAACAGATTATGTGTAGGAGGGTAGACTTAAATGGATCCAGATATTTCTCACTTTACTAACACAAAATAACTACTTATCTAACCAAATTCATTTCCAAATACAGATTTAAGTTAAATTTAATCTACCATTCCATTACTTATCAATCATTCAGATAGTCGAAAGTAAGAAACATTTAACACGTCGTTACACAATTATTTTAACTACACCTCTTTTTCTTATAAAGGAAAGTTATTAATAGCCAAGACATTTATGTCCATTCATACTTTAAAAGATGGCTCATCTCATCTGCTCCCAAATGATCAACACTAATGAACCGACCACGTAATTCTCCTAATAACAGTGATCAAATCCAACGAAAGTGGTTTAAGACGTAACCGGACGTTGCCCAGTAAAATACTTATGATATAAATGAAAAAAAGTATGAACGTTTGTTTGGAGATTAGTCGCGGAACCACGCGAAAACGAGTCTTTCATATTAAACGAATCTAATTAGAAGAAGTTCATAAGGAAAAGGTGATACTATTCCTCTTAATCCCGCTTCCGCGTATCGGAAGACGCAGCGTGGGCAGGCCTCCCACAAGGTGGACCGACGATCTGATGAGGTTAGCGCAGGACCGGTCGTCGTGGAGATCCTTGGGGGAGGCCTTTGTCCAGCAGTGGACGTCTACAGGCTGATATGATGATGATGACGATTCCGCTTAAAAACAAATTCAGGTGTTGTTGATTCCAATTGGATGAAGTCGCGGGTAACTGCTAGTGCAACACAAATAAAATAAAGATTAGTGTTGTACTCTAAAAAGCTTTTATAAATACCGACGATAGTAATTACGTTTTTTAGTAGCCAGTTGTAGAGTAACTTGGTAATATTTTACGAGATGATATTTTATGATTAGAAATTATGTGGCATTTCTTTCGAAATGCCTTCGATGGAAATGATTGTAAGTTTGTTGCGCCGCTTCTTCTTAGCGCTAAAGCGTGACACACACTGGGCGGCGGCGTTGCGAAAGCGTTGCGGCGGCGAAGGTTTGTATGAAGAACGCGCCGCGCCGCTGCCGCTTTGATGTAAAGGGCTTCATACTATTTCGAACATTACAGAAAAAAAACGCAACGCTTTCGCAACGCCGCCGCTCAGTGTGTTACGCTTAATACCTAGGAAGCGGTGGTACCTACATAACAATAAATAAATATATATCCAGTGTACCTCATATGCAATAAAAATATACTTTGACTAATTAAGGTACCTACTTACCAGGTACAGTCAGCGTCAAAAGTAGCTTGTCACTTTAATACCTTGTCACTGTGCGAATGTGTCAATTGGTAATTGACACATTCGCTTTTTACATTAGAGTGACAAGGTACTAAATTGACAAGCTACTTTTGAGTTTGACGCTGACTGTACATACCTTTCATAACTAATCATAATATATATTTGGAGGTAGATACATAGCTATGCATAAAAGTACGTTGACCCCATGTGTACAAAGGATTTTTTTTATCGATTGAAGGAAATGAAACTCTCTCAGCTGTCACTTTGTATGACGTCACGAGCGATGTATCTCAAAGACTTGATAATAATTATGGGGTCAAAGTACTTTAATGCAGATATCATTTGCCATGTACGTAATACCTAATTATGGGTATAAGTATGTTACTCATATCAATAATCTATACGTCAGAGATGCTAGCCTAGTTAATTTATCTAAATAAATTCCGAAATCCCTGTTATAGATAGTATGTTTATTGATATTTTAAATAAATTACACTGGTAAAAATAAAAGTTACACCGCGTGAGCCAAGCCATAGCCAACTACACGCTACACTGTATAATAAGATATTCATTCAAAATATTGACACGACGATTCACTTTTAAAGTCAATATAAAAAAATTAAAGACTCAATAAAACGGACCAGATTGTGTTGAAAATTGCACATCGGCTCGTATAATTTTGCGGCTCAGTATAAATGAATCACGGCTACTTCACACTTATTTACGATCAATAGCCCATAATTTTGCTAAAGCGGCCTCCTCAACTCGAACTCGCATCATAAATGTATTCGGAAATACGATTTTTAAATACAATCGCAACTGCCATCTCGCATTGAAAACATTTTGTATGGAACACCAAAACGGAATGCAATAAAGTAGAGTCGAGGGCACACCGCACCCTGCAATTATACCTCGGAGTGCACCGCCGACCGCATATTTTGCACCGCAAAAACTTTAAGAGCGCCTTCCACAAAGAGTTCCGACTCCACCGCCACTTTCAGGTGGGTTTCGGTGCACTTTCTCCCTGTGCGCCGGTGGTCCCACGACATACTTGCCCCGACACGAAACGCCCCGGCTCGTCGGACGGGAACGCCCAAAATATTTTGGTGATTAAAGTCGATCGGTGTGTCTACGTCTTTACTTTCTTTTCTTACTTTTCAACGGCGGCCAATTAAGCTGCTATTTGCAGACGCAATGGCGTAGTTACAGCGTTCCTGCTCGCGGTTTGCGTTCAGTGCGAGTGAAGTTTAAATTACGGAAACGGCGCGTTAATTAAAGATTTCTTTGTTTCCTTCAGTAAGTCATTTATACATTAATATATAACGTACGTAAAGTTCCTGCTCCTCCCTTGGCAGAATGAAACTTGAAGGTCGCGGGTAACACCTAGTTAGGTAGGTCATCTTAGTTACTTAGTAATAGATTACACTAAGAATTACTATGAAATCTGTCTCTGTTATCAAGGCACAAGGACATATAAAATATACGATTTGATTGTTAAAAAACTCAGTAATTGAATTAAAATACGCTAGACTCAGATAGCCTACAAAGAAACTAAATAGATTAGTCTCGGAAACGTTTCCTTTCTCTCAGAGCTTAAGGGGAGTGTTTCTATTATCTCTGGGCCTCTGACCTGCTCACCTTTAACTTCAAACGTAAGGAGGCTTTATTACCTACTTATTTATAAGCCAGTCATAGATTTACATATTCAAGCAGGTTAATTAATGGTAATAGGTGGAGAGGTATACATAAGCGAATTCTTTTCAGAAAGTAAAATGCAAAACAGAGTCTTAAGTGTTTTAAATTTTAAATCCTAAGTAGAAAAATGACATTGAACTTATGTCCAATGTCATGTTTCTATAAATACAAAAATAATACATCTAGAAGTCTTCAACCATGGCATTAATGTGGTTCACATTAATCCTCGATTCTGACTTAACTTACCATGACGGAGCATTTTGGTCTGAACTAAGTCGCCTGTTTAATCTAATGATGTACGTTTGTCACGGTCTGTACTTTCTCATCGTATATTATAAAATATGCCTAGTACACCTACCTACATACATCGAATTATTATAGTGCCTACCTACGCACCTATATAAGGATATTTAATCTTTCGGGTACAATTCGCTTTAAGCTGAATTTAAAACTGTTATAAAAAAAATCGTAAGACTTACATACTAATTTCAACATTAAATAACAATTATAAACATACTATTATTATGCTGATTACAAGTCCTCACATACATGAATAGCAATACAATATTTTACAAACCATATAAATAAATTATTGTATGTAATGAAAACGTATATACATTTTACACGTATACACACATACATGAAAATGTATATACATTGTCATTACATACAATTAGCACATAAGTGCTGGCTGAATGGGGGAAAAGGACAAGAAGGGCCGACCCCAAGTAAATGGGAGGAAGGTATGGGAGAATGATGATGTGTAATGAAAACTTGAACTGCTTGAATGAAAAATCAGTTGTTCTATCTCAGGATTGCAATTCAATAATAGCCAATGGGTTGCATTGCATGTAGCAATCTGAATGTTGCAACACATGTATCAATCAATCAATCCTTTTATTGGTAGTATAATAAATCTCCAAGTCATTTCATGTATAGGTAGTAGCCTCAAAAATAAATCCAAAAATTACCAAGATTAATACATGAGAATGAAAATAATTGTCGGAATTTAAATTATCTTGTCATGTGGGTACAAAACAATGCCCCAGAATCTGTCCTCAATGTCATGGGAAACCGGGGCTGGAAACCGAAGTAGGTTCACTATGGGAGACTGTAAGAGACCATCTATTCATATGATCTGCCATTGTAATGTTATGATATGAGATAAAATTATGATTCCATTGTCTTTATGCGGCGTGTTAAATGTTTTATGTATTTTGCTTTGAATTGTTAATTAATTGTTATTAATACTCTGAAGGTCAGTTTGTGATACAAAAGTAGGTAAAAAATGGGCGAAGTCATATGATACATTGTTTAAGTCCTAGGATAGTTGGTTGTACACTCGTCTCAGGATTAAGAGGTCGTGGGTTCGAACCTAGGCATAATACCAATGAGTTTTTCGAAACATAAATACGGTTTATCATAGTACCGCTTATTCGTAGAAAAAATCTTACGCCAAAGATTATAATTTCTATTCTAAGTGAAGTCCACCTAAATCGGATTAGGGCAGCAGCGTTGGTGGACAGGGGTTTGGCACAACAGATCCTGTAGTGTCCTTTAGACTTTATTCCTCTATCAGTGAATTGAGAGTCTCAATAGTAATTAATAGACCTACCGATATTATTGAGTTCTGGTCAATATTGCTTATTTTTCTGACTTCCCTTCACTCTTTTCTGACTTCAATCATCATCATCATATCAGACTGTAGACGTCCACTGGTCCCCCGACCTCAATACAAGTCTTATATTACGAGGTAAAATTTGAACTAAGACCAGACCTATTACAGATCATTGACTACAAACAAAGTAACATTCCACAAAATAAAATCAAAAACTTTTAACTGTTAATTTCGAATAGAAAAAAAAACATATGCCATAGATTCGTTTTGATACAGCAATAGTTACCTTCAATTTCTATTTAATTGAGATATACATCGACGAGACATTCTCCATAAACTTTCTGTATACAGAGGCACCAAAAGCCTTTGGTATTTCTTTAATTAGTGGACTTTCAAATACCTAAAGTCCATCATGATAGTTGAGTGAGCATGATACAAAAGAATGTAAAGTATAATAAGTATTAACATCTTTCGTAATAAATTAAAATAACTATGTACACTTGTTAAAATTCAAAAGAAACCTTTACCCCAACTACCTGCTTACTTTCCCTAGCTAAGTGGCCTGGCATAACGTTACAACTCAAACATTTGAACTTTCCTCGCAACCCGAGCCGGATGGTAAAACTAGACAACTGATGTTTTTCTGTTTTTGTTCACAGTTGAGGATGAAGCAACGGCGGGGATTGGCTATAGGTGTCCTTCTCATATTACACATGGTGAGATGAAAATGTTAACATACAAACATACACACATCAAGGGCGACGACACTTTCACATGGGTGTTGATTTATCTATCAACGTCTAGTAGGTCCACATGTACGAGTATCTATAGAGATACAATGTTCTTGACACTTGTGGGTTTCTTGTTGCTTCGTTATTCACAGAATATGTTTTCAATATTTATTTAGTTTTGTGTTTTAGTTTGTTAAATTATTAAAGCATTACAAAATTAATATGTTGTGCACAAAACCCGATAGGGTTTATTATATTATGTGGCGTTTCAAATCATAAGGGAGGGGGAATTTTAAGTTTCCGATATAATTAAAATTTTGTAAAATTACTCCACCGACGACACGGCGCGTATAGGTCACAACAAAAATTTTTTTTAAAATATCCGCAAGGGCCAGGAGGTTGGTTCTTGGGTTTATATAGTTTATAGGTATATTTATGTAGTTTTCAGTCCCGTTGATAACTCTTTTCCTTTTATTTTCATCTTTTATCGAAGAGAAAGTATTTAAAACATAAAAAACATACCTAAGTATTTTGTTCCAAATATTTTAGTCTGATTTTTATTTACTTTATCCTGTTTGACTTCCTATTTTTACCGAATTTTCCTTTACTCTAAAGTAGGGTGGGTACTTGTATAAGAAGCAAAGTGCCCAGTAATTTGCCAATGTAGCGTAATCCGTCCCCATTTGGTCCATTTACGAATGAGTAATTCAAACTTCAAATACAAACGTTTGTAATTCAGAGATCGCTTCAATTTCGTTTTCCTTTTTTAAAAAATTTTTGTCTTTAGGAGGGTTCATAAACAAAACTTTTTATCTGTAAAATTCTGCGAAATACAGAAGCAGAAAATATAAATTACCTACAGTTATAATTCTATTTTTTAAACCAGATTTCTCTCTCAATCTCTCAATACTTTATATTTTATTTGCCTAAGTCTGATTTCCAGTTTCTCCACTCAACTTGGTATGGCCACTTTCCTGCTCCTATCAATTATCGCATAATAACTTTCCAAAGATGATTCCGCAGTATCATGAAAGGCCCACCATTATTAATTTATGGGCTCTCCTCAATTTTACGGCAGGTCGGATGTAGGAATATGTTCCGTTTCAAGCCCTCTCACGTTGAACGAAGAGAAATCTAAGATTTCCTCAACATTAATGTATGTATTGCGGTATTGCGACCACAAAATACCTAACTGTTAATACAGTGATCCTATCACAGATTGACCCTAAGGTCAAGCAAATGGTCAAATAGAAACATTACTTAACAATAAGCAAATCAGCAAATTGTTAATCGCGTATAGTGATGGTGAACGTTATGCGTTATCGATGTTCGAGCATAAATTAACAGACCATGAAGAATCGGGCGCTTATTAGAATTTAAAGCTTCATCCGTGCGTACAGAACACACGTATCAAGATCGAGGATAAAAAATTGATAATTATCTGATTTACGATTTGGCTTAATGAGGATACACTGATCGGCAATGTTTTATACGTTTTTTGTTCAATCGTCTGCATAGTAACTGTGAATGTATTTTATAATGCAATAAGACGTATATAAATGATACAGATTAATCTACTTCAAGGCTTTTTCTATCTATGTTAATGAGAAACTATCAAACGGTAATCAAAAATTCCATCTCATTTTCATATATGGAGTTCTCGCCTGACGTTATTATTATGTTATAATTTTATATAATTTGGAAAATAGATAATAAACAGCTGTCTTTGTTTGTAATAAAGTATAGAAACCACTGTAATTCTTACATATTTTCTGGTGGTACGCGTAGGGCTCTTACCAATTAGCCAAATTTAAAATATTTTATTGCTGATACACTGAGGGTACATTTATACACGTCAATTATTATCTACCACCGATTCATACTTGTTAGCGCTGAGAAGAGCGGCAGAGCGAGAAAAAAATCTTTGGTCAAAACAGAGTAATATTGTTGGGAATAATAATAAATAAAACTTAAGACAACGTTGTAGAAATTAGATGAAGTACAATTAACTTACACCATTTTCCTCTTCAAATTACAATGTCAAACTGTCCATTATTCTTTCTGTCTTAGTATAATTACACCAAAAAAAAACTTAAACCAAATAATACGCAAACCGTATCGCGCGTACGAAGTAGAGCGGCGCTCGCGCATGAAAGTTAATGATTTTTAATCGACACAATCTTACCGTTTATGGGACATCACTAGTCGCCGCCAAGAAATCACCGTGCCATTTGTCCCGCGCGGAAGTTTTCACAAAATTACTACACATAACCATTACGATTAATTTCATTGGTATTCGTGGGGTATATCGCTTTTCTACTACCTTCAGTGATTGATTGGTTTAAGCAGTCAGTCACGAGTAGCTTCTCTTTTTACAAAGAAATACCAAATACAATAGCCCATACAAAATACAATAAAAGCAGTACCTACTTATTATGAAAACACAGGAAAAACATTAAAGCGTAACACACACTGAGCGGCGGCGTTGCGAAAGCGTTGCGGTTTTTTTCTGTAATATTCGAAATAGTATTGAAGCCCTTTACATCGGCGCGGCAGCGGCGCGGCGCGTTCTTCATTAGGTGCGTCCAGACCGGGCGAGCCGCTGCGGCCGCGGCCCGCCTCGTCGGTGTGGACGTGACAGGCGCATGCCGCGGCCGAGCATGCGGGCGAGGCGTGCGCCTGTTACGTGCACACCGACCGCGCTGCCTCGCGAGGCGTGCCGGTCTGGACGCACCTATTGAATACAAACCTTCGCCGCCGCAACGCTTTCGCAACGCCGCCGCCCAGTGTGTGTCACGCTTAAATGTTTAGTAGTTTTTTTTTAATGGGGGCGAAAAAAACTGTCAGGAGAATGTGAGGGTCGCTTCTGTCCGTAGTATTCTAATCATCATCATCATCATATCAGCCTGTAGACGTCCACTGCTGGACAAAGGCCTCCCCCAAGGATCTCCACGACGACCGGTCCTGCGCTAACCTCATCCAGCCGGTCCGGCGGCCTTCACCAGATCGTCAGTCCACCTTGTCGGTCCGGCCTGCCTACACTGCGTCCTTTGATACGTGGTCGCCACTCGAGAACCTTTCTGCCCCATGTAATTCTAATATTAGTACTCACCTAATTCTAAATAAATTCTTTTAAATCTTAGTATTGTAATTATTGTTGTGTATGTGTTTTGTAGCAGTGAATAAATATCATTCTGTTCTGTTCTGTTCTGTTTTGTTCTGCTCTGTTCTGTTCTGTTCTGTTCTGTTCTGTTCTGTTCTGTTCTGTTCTGTTCTGTTCTGTTCTGTCCTGTCCTGTCCTGTCCTGTCCTGTCCTGTCCTGTCCTGTCCTGTCCTGTCCTGTCCTGTCCTGTCCTGTCCTGTCCTGTTCTGTTCTGTTCTATTCCAGTAATAGTCAGTATTTAGTATTCTTTGCTAAAACTTGTCTTTTATCCAGTTAACGGACTGACGAAGCAATATAGAAATAAAGACGTTCATGAGATCCAGTGTTCACGCCCGAACCGTACTGTTTTCGATACACCCACTACTTTTCCGTGAACATAGTAAACATGTTTCAACAAACATGACCCTTAATCATTCAGAGAGTTATGTTTAATAGACTTTCATAACTAATTACCGATCGTTCCTATCTCCATCTCCATGCTAACTCCCTTGTTACATTTAAAACGTTTCCAACAAACAAGACACGTCAACAACCGCAGGGCGTGTCAGTGGAAATGGAACTAAACCAGATAGGATCTAATACGGCCATCAGGTAGCCTCCCCGAATATGGGCAGTGTCGACCCACTGCGCTGACGGACGTGCCCAGTTCCGTCTATGTCCACTATTTACCTGCTTACCCTACTGTGGCAAGTAGAAGGCTACTGAACCCATTGGAAACCTAACAGAATGTAAACGAACTTTGTGGTAGTCTTCAAAAAGCCTATTTACATGTCCTCACTGCTGGGGCTCAGGCCTACCTCTCGATGACGGCATTCGGGCTATAGTTCATCACGCTAGCCCAGTGGGCACAAAAAATTCTTTTTATGCAGGTTTCCTCACGATGTTTTCCTTCACCGTTTGAGAGCAATCAGTAAATGTACTTACTTAAGTTTCGAGGAAAAATTGGTACATGGCCCTGCCGAAGATCGAACTTCGGACCTTTCGATATGCTAGGGCGCGTCTTATCCCCTACGCCACTGACTTTAGCCTATCTAGTCAATCAAGTAGTAGTATCAATACTTTGTTGATATTTCATATCAGTCAATACTCTTTATGTTATGGCGGGCAAGCTCAGTCGAGTTTACTCACTTTGACGTCGGGAGGTCAAAGTTTAATGAATCGTAACATCCTTTTGAAATATGACCTAAAAAAATGTCTTGGAAAAATGGAAATGTTTTTGTCAGTGTGAAGTGTTATTCAGCCTTCTAAGTGTATTCCTCATTGAGTTACTCTACCAAAATACGCTACTCTAATTTATAGAACAATATACGCTACTCTCATTTTGATCAAACCTATAATACAGAAAAATCATTAAGAAGCTATGCTTTGTGTGTTAACTGATTTCGGAAGTCTTAGTTGTCCTCGCGGTCAATTTGAAAATGCTCTTAAAATCTGAAAATAAAACAGAAAAGAAAGTCATATTCAACGCCATAGTTACGACAGGAACAAGTCCCAATTGCAGACCAGTCGGACTGGTGGAAAATAGCCGCCTGCGCAACCAATGCCGATTTATGACAATAGGCAAGTGTCGTGGAAAGAGTAAAAGCCTGCTTTCCCGCCGTCGGTCGGTCACATGGCGACCTACCGCGACGACACACATCGAGCTGGAGATCCTGCTCGGCTTTGTAATTTTCCTGCACACAGCAACTTTTACCCTTTTTGCAAGCTTTTGTTTAATTTGCCTTGCTTGTTTATCTATCTCCGGGAGGAATCTTGCGATCGATCTTGCGACCACTTCCTGATATCTGATCGTGCTCAAATTTTGCACCCATCTATGATTCTAAAGACAATAAATTTAATGTAGTAGGTATATAGTTATTTACGCAACAAGAGACGAAAGTGTCATTTCCCAGTGAGCGACATTGAATGCCGAGATACGAAATATTGTGTTATTGTTTTGAGTCACGAGCGTAGCGAGTTTTCGAATATTTTTTTTATAACTAGGTATATAACTTAGCTAAATCTGTATAGGTGTTTTAAAACGTTTTGTCACTAAAACTTTTTGGTTCATATACAAAGAAATAGGCCAAATAGGATTCCAAATACCTAACACTCAAGAGAACAAAATACAACTTTCTTCATTATTTTCGAAGTTTAAGCCATTTTATGGTACTTACATCCAATATATAAGATAGTAGAGGTTTTTGTGTGTAAACCATTAAACTACGAAAATATGAAGCCAACTAGAAACGATTTTAATGAAATACTTATTTCATTAAAATCGTTTCTAGTTGGCTTTTGATGTGTACTTACATCAAAAGAAAATGCACATTCGCATTGAGTACATACTTATACCAAACTACGTATTAACGCGGTCTGCCTATCGCGTGTCATTATTGTAAACTGTATCTACTCTACAAAACCCCATCTCCTATAACACTCTACCTCATAACTTTTTTGTGTACTAACTACTAACTTAGTTCCTCTCTCTAGACGCCTGTTTACTTGTTTACGAGCACGCATCGCAACGCGAGTAATTTAATGAAAGTAAAATTAGTTCGCTCAGTCAGAGCAACGACCGGCTGACACACTGCTCTTGACTTGCCACTTGCCGTCGCAGAATACTCGCGCGAGTCACTGGCAAGGTAGCGGTGATTGCGGATGTAGTTACTTTGTAAGATATAGAGGATTAGGTACGGATCTGGAGATCTTATATTATTTATTTGTTCACCGTAGTTGGAGTACATTTGTGGAGTTTTATTAATTCATTTAGTTTTGTTCATATTAGTGTAGGCAGGCCTCCCACAAGGTGGACCGACGATCTAGTGAAGGTCGCGGCACCCAGCTGGATGAGGTTAGCGCAGGATCGGTCGTTGTAAAGATCCTTGGGGTAGGCCTTTGTCCAGCAATGGACGTCTACAGGCTGATATGATGATGATTATTGTTATGGAAACACTTTGTCACTGAAACTAAATACTTTACTATTTTAAATAAATACTTCAAACAATACCTACCTTGTGTGGAAAAAATAAGTTTATAAGAAACATATTATAAGTACCTATATTAATATTATTAGAAACCTTAAGTTAATTATATTTTTACAAAATTAAAGATAACACGAGTTGAAGAAACTTCGTGATACAAAATTAACTACCTACAACGAATAGTGTTCTTAACGATTCTATCTAATGGCCTTACATAATAAAAACTTTAATATCGTAATCATTCTGGACACATTCCTTCCTTCAAGATAAACATCTGAAATTAATCTGTTACACGGAACTTTCTCTACCCATTACGTAAGAGACGTGTAACAATCAATCTCCCTTGAGATCCATTCGTATTCTAATCTAAACAGTAAAGCTAAGTAAGTCTAGTGGACATTGAAGATATCGCTTGATAGTTATCTTATCTTCTTAGGGGGCCAGGAATACCTGGCGACACTTCGACCCTATGGGATCTGTTGTGCCAAATCCTTGTCCGCCAAACGGTGCCACAATCCGTTTTTTTATGGACTTAACATACGCCTTAGAATAGTAAATACCAGTCTTTGGAGTATGCAGGTTTGCTCACGATGTTTTCCTTCACCGTAAAACCTGTGGTATTGTAATAAACCGTACTTATGCTTCGAAAAACTCATTGGTACGGGCCAGGATCGAACCCACGACCTCATGAACGTGAGGCGAGTGCACAACCAACTCCCAATCCCATGTAGTTAGTTGCAGTTCTGTGCATTAAACTAGGGACAAAAGTACAAATATGTGAAATAGTTCAAAGCATTATCGGAAGGGATTACGACCCCGAATGTGTGATATACGATTGTGCGACATGTCATTTGAGCGAAGTATCGTTCGTGCGAAATACGAGTGTGCGATGTACGATTGTGCGACATGTCATTTGTGCGAAGTATCTCGAAATTATTTAAGTACCTATTTCATTAAACTATAAACATTGATGAAACAAATTTTAAAAATAATAATTAATCAACTGTTTTTGTACCTACTCTACAATAGGTATACGAACTAAAAATTAACAAGAAATGAAGCTGTAGCAAAGACTAGACTTATCGGCCTCTGAAATTAATCTGCTCCTCAAAAACTTTCTCTGGCCATTACGTAAGAGATAACATTCATAATACCTAATATTAACAATCGATCTCCCTTGAGATGCATTTCTATCCTAAACTGAAATAATTGCTGGATTCGGACAACTAGACGTAAAATAGAGTTCGTCTAAAATTTGATTTTCCTAAGCCGAAACCGAAATTAAAACTTCAACTACAAACCAATCATTTTTCGCCAATGTATGGAGGTTTGTTATTATAGAAAAATAGTTTTTAATCAAATGGGTTTTATATAACATTTTGTGGCACACAAACGTTTCAAATTCGATTTTATTATTATAAATCCAAAATTTATTTTTAATTAAGTGGGTGAAAATATTTTGTGTCTTATATTTATGGGTGTATTGTCTGAATTAAAAAACTTTGTCTTATTGCGTTTCGTGCCCTTGCGTTAAAACAATCTTCGACACAACCGAAAGATGTACCTTGAACTTTCATCCGAAACCGAAAATCGAAAGATCGATTAAACCCTACGAACGAACCTTTTTTAAGCATGCTTACAAATCTTTATCAAGGGGAAAAAAGACAGATAAAGCCTCACGTTTCTTGTGGGGCCAATACTTTCTAATTTCATACCTCGAGGCGAAACAAATGAGAGTTATAAAAGTCTTGTCGATCTGTTAATACGGGTTCACGGATGGGTGGGAGACACCCACGATGACTTGGTATCACAAATTGTAGAGCCGGCACAATAATTTTAAGCAGTAAACCATATTTTTTGATTGCCTTGTCTTTTTAATCGTGACTAACCTTATAACAAGCTTAAAGCCTGTATTGGCGGTAGAACTGAAAACATTTAATTTGTTTAAAAGTTAGTAGATAACTGTGGTATTGAACATTTTGTATAATTCAATAAATTAATTACCAAACAGTTCTGGTCTCCCCTTTCAACAGATCCCGTCGATTTTAATTACCCATTACTTAATTTTAAATGTGACTTTTAGTTTATCTAGCAACAACTAGCTCAAATATTCGTTCTACAATCTCATTGATAACTATATAGGTATGTTTGTCGGGTCAACTTTGTATAATTTTGAAATCTGCTACTAGACATAAAAATCAATCACAACTTTGAATGATCGGTTTCTCTCTTCATTTACAAACACTTTTTACAAGTTACTTTAAACAAGTAGGTTTTTGTCTAAGTAACAAATACGGACATTAATAATTTAAAAAGAAATAAATGTTTTTTTCACTATAATATTCAAATAATATGATTGTGTGCCACTTAAGAACCGGATCTACGGAAAAAATTCGGAAACCGGAGCGGTCAGTTACTATTTTAAATCAAGTGAGGTCCAGAAGCGCAGACAACTTTCTCGTGATCGGTCTATTCATGCTCCGCAGGAAATTGGAATCTGTCATCTGGTTGGAGTTAGCGAGCCAGAGATGGATTTAGGAAGGGATGTAATATTATATCGCTCGGGGCGGTATATCCATATGACATTTTCAACTCCATTTTTCTGACTATAGGTAGTACTGATTTCTGGTGGTACAAAGTACCATTGCATGTTACACATGACAGGTTTTGTACTTTCTTTTAGGTAGTCAATTGTTGCCGGTTGCCAGGTGCAATAATAATAATAACAATAGTCATCATGATTAAATTTTTCACAAAAAATATCAACTATTTCTTGAGTATTATCCACAATTTTATTGTTTACTTTATATAATTTTGCGTTTGAGCAGAATCAGTATATACTTAGAGGGTTCAATTTTGATCGAGTGTCATTGAGTGGGATTCTAACATAGTCATTGGCATGCCACTTGTGGCCTTTGATCTTTGGACAGGTTTATGGGTGACTTAAGGTAACTTACATATTAATAGGTATTTCAAATATTTTTATGTAATAACTGTATCTAACCTAAGTGCGTAATATAGATCGAACATATTCTTTATCCCTTTTGAATACTGATACTGTGTTTGTGTCCCTAATTATGTAAAATACTACGGGCGTAATAACAAAGAAAATAAAATAAAAGAGGCCCCGGTAAAAAAAATATAAAAATACAAAAAAAGTCACTTTTTCTCTAAACCTGTTTGGTAAGCCTAGGGAGGGGCGAAAATACACGTGCCCTACCCTAAATCCGCCCTGTTAGCGACCTAGAATGCCGCACTGAATTCACTGTCACATAACTTCTTAAACAGGTGTTAGGGCGAGACGTATTTAAAACGGTCAGTGTGTCGTATTAAATAATGCTTAAAATATTGCCCCCGCGCATCAGTGAAAGCTGGCCGCGGAACAAAAAGGCAATTTTCGTGTCGGAATAAGATTTAAGATTTACGAAACACTTGGGGTTTATGACCGAAAAATTTCGTTGCAAATGACTTTTTTTCTACTTTTTGTGCTATACCTACTGCATATCAAAATTTTAATCTATCTAATAATAAAGACACAAGATGTTTGGTATCACATTGACACAGGCAAAACTTTCCTTGGTATTTTGTTATGCTTTAATTTACACCTACTTGCTGGTTAACTTACGTTTCTTTTGTAAATAATTTAATGTTTGCCACATTTGTTTGTTCCTTAGAGCCACTAAAAGGCTTGACATTCTAAGACTAAAATAAACTTTCACATATGTGCGTTGATTTACATGATTACGAGTATTTCCAAAAACGGTATTTACAAATTCGGTAATATTTTTAAAACTAGGAAAATTAATATTAAAAACAAGTTTAAATTTAGTGACTGGGCAACCACTGGTATTCGGAAAAGCAGGACCAAGTTATTTGATTTGTACAACGAAAAGTCTTACAGAGTTGACGACAGATTCCATGAATATGTCAAAAATTACTCTAAAATTTTTAGGAAAGTTTGTAAAATAGCCAAGTCATATTATTTAAGTAATAAAATTAAAAATTCGGATAATAAAGTTAAAGCAGTATGGAAAATCATAAATAATGAAACTGCCAAAACTAAACCACGTGAAAATGAATATGCAATCAGAAATAATGGTAAAATAATTAATTCTAAAACAGAAGTAGCAGAGTCCTTTGAAACTTTTTTCACTAACATCCCTATTAAAACCACCGAAGCTCTGCATTCATCGCCTATTCTTGCCGAAAATTTGCTTGTAAATAACGTTACAATATGTGAAACAGTTTTTAATTTTAGACACATAAACTCTCTAGATATTATTAAGGCTTTTAAATCATTAAAACTAAAATCTTCTGAAGATCTATGGGGAATGTCTGTTAAAGTAGTTAACTCAGTCATAACGATTATTGCGCCTTACTTAGCTTTTATATTTAACATGAGTATTAATCAAGGTATTTTCCCTGACCTAATGAAGCAAAGTAAAATCATACCACTGTTTAAATCTGGTGACAAACTAGATCCCAGTAATTTTAGACCAGTGTCAGTTCTCCCCGTGCTTAGCAAGATTTTCGAAAAGATCATACTGAATCAACTGCTTTGTCATTTCAATCTCAAACAACTTCTTCACGATCGTCAGTTCGGATTTACTAAGGGACGATCAACCACCGACGCAGGAGTCATGCTTGTTAAGCATATTTTTGATGCTTGGGAAGCTTCACATGATGCAATAGGCATCTTCTGCGATCTCTCCAAAGCATTTGATTGCGTTAATCACGAAACCTTGCTACTCAAATTAAAACATTATGGCGTGAAAGACAGAGCATTCGAATTACTTAAATCTTACCTTGAAAATAGAGTACAAAAAGTTGATATAAATGGAGTTAAATCATCTGGTTCAGTTGTGAAAATGGGGGTGCCCCAGGGCTCAGTTCTGGGTCCTTTTCTTTTTCTTGTATATATAAATGACTTGCCATTTTTAATACAAAACATGTCCAACATAGTATTATTTGCCGATGACACTTCTCTGATTTTTAAAATTAGCAGAAGAGCTTGTGATCTTCCTGAGGTAAACAATACTCTCACACAAGTACTTAACTGGTTCAGCATTAATAATCTAGCATTAAATACAACAAAAACTAAATGTATTAAATTTTGCCTACCAAATGTAAGACATGTAGTTAATAATGTAACTTTAGGTACAGAAAGATTAGAATTTATCAAAAGCACGGTGTTCCTAGGTATAACTATAGACTCATCTCTTCAATGGGGGCCCCACATAGCTTCACTAGCTGGCAGACTAAGCTCGGCCGCCTACGCCGTTAGGAAAATTAGACAATTAACAGATATTGCTACTGCGAGATTAGTCTATTTCAGCTACTTCCACAGCATCATGTTATACGGCATCCTACTGTGGGGTCAAGCGGCAGATATAGAAACCATCTTTATTTTGCAAAAGAGAGCTGTTAGGGCGATCTATAATTTACGTTGTAGAGAATCATTAAGAGAAAAGTTTAAAGAAATTAATATATTAACCGTTGCCAGTCAATACATTTTTGAGAATATTTTGTATGTCCGCAAAAATATATCTCTCTTTTTGAGGCACTGTGATATGAACACAGCTTATGTTACAAGAAACAAAAACAAACTTGTACCACCACAGTTAAGGCTTAGTAAGGTCAGTAAATCATTCACGGGGCAATGTATACGCTTCTACAATAAACTACCAGAAGAAATCTTAAATATGAATGACAGAAAATTTAAGACTCACATTAAACAACAACTTTGTAAGAAAGCTTATTATAAAACAGTCGATTATCTAAATGACAAAGATGCCTGGTGTTAATGTTACTTCAGCCTCGCACAATCTTTACAAAATAATGTTATGTACAAACTTGATTTTAAAAGATGTGTTGCGGAAGTTTGTTGCGCCGCTTCTTCTTCCCAGCTCTATATAACACCTTGGAGGCGGTGGTAGATAAAAAATTGACGTTGTATAAATGTACCTAGTGTACTTACATGCAATAAAATACTTTTGAATTTGAATTTGAATTTGAATTTGAACGGAATTTTGTTTATCGGGAGAATAGGGATGTAAAATACGTAGGATAGAAGATAATCACCAAATGTGCAAGTTATTTTTATTACCAGAGCACAGTCGTAGAAACATGAGTAGAAACGCGAAACCGTAAAGCATAAACACAAACGCGGTATTACCTACATGTAAACTAATTCGAATTTCTAATCTTTCCAGAGCGGAACCCTCAGCGATCAGTCGTCGAACGAAAGCGGCGGCGGCGGAGGCGGCGCGGACGCCAACAGCGCCGCCGAGCCGTCGGCGGACCAGCTCGCCATGGAGTCCTCGGAGAGAGAGACGCCGAGTCACGCGTACAACGGACCCCCACCGCCGGTGCCCCCACCGCATAACAGACGGCAGAATACACAGCATCACCAGCAGCACCATCCCTTAGGTAAAATCTTATCAATTGCAAAAGCATGCACTTAATAGATATGAACCTAAGTTTATATCTTAGAGTATACTTAAGCTAGCTTCTAAAAATTACCTAAGCCTTGGGGGCCATTTTTATTTGACGTTTCCCTGTGTTTCTGCCGCATTGTTCAGATGTTGTAAAATGCACAATGACAGTATCACATTAATTAGGATCCAGATTCAAAGGAAAAAATCACTTTACAATAAAATTTTAAGTAATAATGTCAGTGTACCTAATATATTTTGTTTTCATTTTCAGGTATGCCGAGAATTCCTAATCACCACCCTGTTCACACCAAACCGTTTGCTCTGGGACCCCCAAGCCACCACAAGAACGATATCGGGCCAGGATTCCGAGGACCACCTCCTCCACCCGCACCCCCTGCCGACACTCAGGTCGCGGCAAGTGACAAGGTCTTCAGCACTGCTGGAGATGTTTGGCCCGCACCCGCTCCTGACATGCCGAAAATTGTTTCTCTGGACGTGAAATGCGAAAAGAACGCCATGCGTGTATTCCTGAGCTTTGACAAACCCTTCTTCGGCATTGTATTCTCCAAAGGACATTACTCTAACCACCAATGTGTTCATCTCCCTCCTAATCTAGGAAGAGCACAAGCTTCGTTCGAAATTGGTGCTCACGCTTGTGGAACAGCTGGCAGCGGTGACCCGAGGTATAGAGGAGATGTTGCGGCCGCCGGAACATACTTCGAAAACGTCATAGTGATACAATACGACCCTCAAGTACAAGAAGTCTGGGATCAGGCCAGAAAACTGAGGTGCACTTGGCACGATCAGTACGAAAAGGCTGTGACATTCAGACCTTTCCCAGTTGACATGCTGGATGTGGTGAGAGCTGACTTCGCCGGTGACAACGTCGGTTGCTGGATGCAGATTCAAGTCGGCAAAGGACCTTGGGCTTCCGAAGTATCTGGACTAGTAAAGATTGGGCAGACGATGACTATGGTTCTAGCCATCAAAGATGACGATGCGAAGTTCGATATGTTGGTCAGAGATTGTGTAGCTCATGACGGTCAACGCGCTCCTATACAATTAGTCGATAGGCGAGGCTGTGTAACACGACCGAAACTGATGTCCAGATTCACAAAGATCAAGAATTTCGGCGCCAGTGCTTCTGTTCTTTCATACGCGCACTTCCAAGCGTTCAAGTTCCCTGATTCTATGGAGGTTCATTTCCAGTGTACGATCCAGATTTGCAGATACCGTTGCCCTGAGCAGTGTTCAGATGGTAGCCACAATGCCATAGCACCCCATGCGGAGTACGGTCCTCCTCAGATTGAATCGTACTCGGTTGGTGCGGAGGCGCGACGAGACGAGCGGAGAGTGAGAAGGCAACGTCGTGCCGCCTCTCCTGAGAAGGAAGTCGGTGTGAACCGAGTCATCCGCGTGGTATCTGCTGGGGACCTGAACATGGATCCCATTGAAGAGAGTGCTTCCACAAAAATAGTTCCAACACCAGGTCTTGTTTGTATGACGAATCCTGGTTTCGCGGCGACTCTCGGCGCCCTTCTTGCCACGTTAATATGCTCTTGCGCAGTATCAGCGGTTCTATTTTTAAAATTACGTCCTATCACGTCACTGAAGAAGAAGACCGCTGCGGTGTCGACGATACCTCGACCACACCCGCCAACGACCGCTCACGTAATTTCAAAGAGCCAGTTTTATTCGTAACGGCGAATGATGAAATTATTTTGTAAATAGTAGTGTGATGAGACTGAAGTATGTAGACCATGCCAATATATTTATTTGTGAGTTGTCGAGTGCTCAAGTTTAACTACAAATCCCGTGAAGTCTGTTAGATTTAATTATTGTAATTATTTCGTTCTGGACTCATCATGAACATGACTTATAATGTACAATTAGTTAGCCTCTATTACGAAAAGGTTACTCTGATGGTTTTATGTGACGAAAAATTGTCTCTTATGTTTATTTATTAGGTCTGACAATCTTTTCATTGCAACATATTAAAAAGGCTCCGCTGTTCGCTGTGGACGATGATCATTCACATTTTGCAGTTGCCAAATAATGAAGTCTTTTAAAAGTATGGTTTATAACCAAATATTTATTCCGTCTATATGAAATACATCCATGAATGTCGGAGTTGCCTTATTAAAATTGAGAAAGTAAAGGCCGTCTAAGAGTCTCTTAAGTTTTAAGTATAGCAAAATGCCGTTTGAAGCTTCAGTTAAATCGTAATGTTTCCTATTTATTGTTTGATTTGATTTCCATCTTTATTTAATTAATGGAATTCAGAAATTTCAACATGAAATGTGGAGTTAGTAAAAAATTGTCACAAACAAAAAGTAGTATTAAAAAATATAATAAGTACAATCTTCCGTTACCTCTTTTCGAAAGGAACTTCTTTTGACATAGGGGCAACGGAAAATCTAATACGTGGTAATATCAACATTTAGGTGAACCGCTAGATGTAATTTAAAATAACTTGTCATTAGTATTAAATTATTTATTGTGTAGTTAAGTTATTCGTTGTAGTCATCACTACGTGTAATTTATTTATTTTTATACCACCTGAGTACCTCTTCTTCTACTTATATTTTTTCTAATTAATTCGTTGATTTTCTTCGCATTTTATTAAAGTTTATCAAATGTTACAGAAAATGACTATGTTTATTATAACTAAATAATCTTTATTTATATTGTGTTAGGTACCTACATTAAGAACAGGAATGGTATGTCTCAGTCACTGGTAACTAGTGATTTTTAACATGTTATCCAAAAATGTATGACCACGATCGTTAAATCTGTATTAACTACAACATTTTCGAAAAATTAAACTCCATCTATAACGAAAATAATAAAGAGTTTTATTCTGCCCTGGTGTTAGATAACTTTTTTTTACCTACAGTCACACTTACTTAACTGATATGTTACATTAAGTACACCACGTACCGGAAGACGCAGCGTAGGAGGCCTTTGTCCAGCAGTGGACGTTTTTCGGCGATGATGATAATAGATTTTAGAGTGCAATCAGCAGCGATGCGTAATCAGCAATCTGCAAATGAGTACCTACCTACAAACTTACATAAAATATTAATAATTATAAACGCGAAAGTTTGTATGGATATTTGGATGTATGTCTGTGAGCTTGGATGTTTGGTTACTCTTAAACGCAAAAACTACGTAGGTAACAGATTTTAATGAAACTATACAGATAAATTAACTGTAAATGTAATTAATTCTCGAAACACGTCATTATTGTTTTTTAACTAAAAGCCTAAATATATAATTTCACGATTCTAGGCTCAGCGGTTTGGGCTGTGCGACGTAACTCCCACCAAACCTTAATCCCCCATTTTACATACTTAGGGGTGGAATTTTCAAAATTGGGGAAAGACGTCGTCCTTGGTTTTTAACTTATAGCCTAAATATAAAATTTCACGTTTCTGACTTTAAAAATGACGGACTTTCATACAAACTTTGCACCCCCGTTTCACCCCTTTAGGGGTTGAATTTCAAAATATCCTTCCTTATTCCTTGTCCACACCGTAAAGGGAACCTCCGCGGAAAATTTCTGATCTTTAGGTCCAAGAGTTTCGGCTGTGCGTTGATGAGTCAGTGAGTCAGGACTTTGCCTTTTATATATGAGATTTATTTTTGTCGTAAATTATTTTGAAAACAAGTTAGTTATCTTAGAAAACAAAAAAAACTCTGTTTCTCTTTCAACATACATTTTATTCCATTAAACAAATTAACAGGTGCTAAACATACTTCGTCACTGCATTCATACAAAAGATTAATATAAAATTACATATAAACAAAACATTATTCTTTGTTAATAAAAATTCCCAGGTTTATACAGGGTACATTCTAGGGCCATACTAAGGTGGAATGTCAAGTCTTCATGGTAAGTGTCAAAATATGCATAAAGATGGATTTTTTTAAATAATACTTACCTATGCATAATACGCGGACAGAATATGTATATAAAATTTCGATATTAGAAAAAATATAAGAATTATAAACATTGTTGAAAGAATGAATTAAAGAAGTTAAAGCAAAAATAGTCAATATGACCTTCCATTCCACAACAAGTACAGACTTAACTGTAAAAGAAACACTAATTAGAAAATATTTAAAACAATCATAAAATTGCACTTGGGATTATGTATTCTCACAAAAACTTAAATAAATTCTGCTTATAAATGCAAGATTTTTGGGTGGCATATTTTTTGGAAAGTGTAGACGGACGAAAGCGGCAGTTTAATATGAAAAATTATCCTGCTCTAAATTATTTGCTATTAAAATTTGTACCTTCACGCAAGCTGTAATGTTGTAGTTCAATTTTTAATACTACTTTTGGCACTACGAGTGAGTGAGTGAGATAGTAAAAGTCGTTGTTACTCATACTACCAAATTGAACCTTATTAATTTGCTTTAAGGTACTTTTTAATTAAACTGCCACTACCGGCCGTCTGGACACTTCCTATTTATTTATTTAAATGTGCTGAGAGATATTTATCATTTTGCTGTCATTCGATATTTCGTATAAATATAGATTTCTCTCAGAACTCAACTAAAACATAATTTATTTAGACTTACAAACTAAAATTTAAACTAATCATAGCTAATATTTTATTAAATATAGATCAATATAAATAATAAATCATAAAAGTTAACTTTGAGCAAAATTAGGACACCATTAAAATAAGAATAAATGCAAAGTAAATGCACAATTATTAGATGAAAAAAAACTTGATATAACAACAGAAAAATAATCTCTAGACTATTGTAGCGATCATTGGTGTTTATCTATAGTATGAGTATGTTACTAGGTATGTATATTTTATATAGAGGTGCAACTGGATTGGTGTTAAGGGCTAATTGTGACGTAACTAGGAATCCTTGCAATGTAGGTATAACACAAGGTTATAATGGCAAGGTCAGAACAATTTCAAAATACAACACATAGTCAAGTATATCCGCAGTATAAATCAAACCTACTACCTCTGTCGTTACAGACAAACTCCAAAAAATAAAGATAAATTACTATAATTTATTTCAACTTTATGGATACAATCACCAGTTAAAAGTTTTAATACGAATTCAGTTGCACTCTGTATAATATAAGTACCACAGGTAGGTACCTAATCAAATCATGATTGTATATGTTACAAAATGTTACAATAAACTTAATTAAAACGGTACTACATTTTATGTCTAAAGCGTAAAAATAAGATTAAAACAAATCTTACCCACAATGAATGAATAGCTAAGAAATAAAGTAAATAACAATAATAAATGCGAAATACGCGAAAGCAAGCCTCGGTATATATTTTTACAAAGAATAAGCCTATTAGTTCGTTCAGTTTATGTAGTCCCCTGTTTCTTTCATACCTGCACCGAACTTATTTATGATCTTAATATATGTATTTAAAGATGTCTAATAAATAAATACAAGTACGGCATAAAACAAATAATCAACGCAGATATGTCACTCACCAGCACGGAAGATGCTATCAGTTATGCATATAGTGAATCTGTGAAAGATTATCCCCTAAACGATAATGATGAAAAGAGTGGTACACTCCGAGTTATAATTATGAAAAAATTAGCAAATGGAGATAAAGGGTAAAATAATATAGTAAGTTCATCGAACGATAAAATATTCCATAAATAAAATAATCCAGGAAAAAAAATTCAATACGTTAATTTTCAACCGACGAAAAACAAAAAAAAAGAGGTTCTCAAGTCGAAAGGTATATTTGTTTTTTTTATGTATGACCACGCTTCACTTTTTACAGAGCGGTCCGATTTTGATAATTCTTTTTTTATGTTTTCTCGAATGAATTTTGCTTGCCCAGCATTGAAAAAATAGAAGGAGTATTGAATGGAATATATTTTGCACCGGTTAACGTGATTGTGTGCAGCAAAAAAATCCCAATTATGTTACTTCAACTTTTGAGAGAGTGAGCGCCTCCAGAAGGAAATGATGAAATATGGGCTGCCTGAGGATGTGATCCGTGTGATATAGTCATACGTGGCGATTTCGGAAATAAACGGAGTGAATGCTTTATTAGGGGACTGCTTAAAATGAACAAGAATTAACTAAGATTTATAAAACAAAATCAATACTATGTGATGATAAAACGATAATTTTGAGCACTTCTTTAATAAAAATGTGGAAGTCAAGCAAGATTTATCTAAACTTACCCTAATGGCATGACTCGACGTTTATTCTTATCATCTAGTCTATAGAACACAATATAATTGTAATATTTGCATTCTATGATAGTTAACAAAAGTTCGCTCAAAATCAAATGTTAATTTTATTAGTATTCTAATTAAAAGAAATAAAATGAGGGTTTTAATTAAAATTAAAACTATATTACCTCTATTATATTGACCCTAATTGAGGTAAAAAAAATACATCTATCAATCATAGTAGATGTCTGCGAATACAACCCGCTTCATTGTTTTAAATAAGAAGTAGTTAACTACTATTATTTAACTTAAAAATCGTATAAACTTTGGTTCACCTATGTAACAATTTCTTAAAGTTCCATGGAATGCAAATATTACAGAAAAACAGCAATATAAAAATGCAAAATCTGTACAAAACTTATCGGTACATAAAATGTATAAAAATATTCACAAAACGTGAAATTGATAATCAGGTTTCATAGGACTTTGTCCGTAGCACGACTTAGCACCATCGGTTTAAGGCGATCTATACAACCATTATTATTTTTGTCTACATCTACAAGAATCTTAAATTAATTTTAAATAAAAATTTCGTTACTTTGAAAAATAGGTACATACATACTTGTGTTTTGAAATAAAACATGACTGACCATAAAATATTTTGAGTACCTAGAGGAATACGACCTGAACTTTGCGGCTAGCTTGATGTGAATACGCCTGGGGTATGCGGGGAGAAGTGCGGGATGAGGAAACTTCGTCTTTGTACAGTGGACCGCACGTCTGTGGAAACACATTGACATTGTGGTCTAGTCTTCTAGGAAGTTTCAATACTACGAGAGACGAGTTTATACAGGTTTTGTTTCCACTGACGTGCGGTCGAGCTTTGTAGCAATTGTAAAATAAGGTCCTCATTGTTCAAATTCCAAGTAAAATATTTACGAAAAGTTTATTGTCCGTAGCACTCACAGTTTGATATATTTTGGAAATCCGTTAGTATATTGCACCAGTAATTCTTTGTATCCTTAAAATTACTCTGTAACATAATCATCCTCCCCTTACCTCAGGCACAGTCTATGTTAAATAGTCAAGCTATAGTTTACTCAAAAGAAGGGACAAATCCTTTCATTCTAACAAAGATTTATTTTACTATACACGAAGCAGAAGCGACTTGAATTAGGCGTGTCTGGGCACATTTGTGATAATATTATATTACGTCACAAAAACAAGTGTTCAAGAGATAAGTATGAAATCCACTGACCCCACCAAAACTCATGAAAAACATAGGGAGGCCTGTGTACAGCAGTGGACGTCTACAGGCTGATATGATCAGAGTAAGGGTCTACAGAGTAATTTTACTGCCAGCCATCTCTTATCGCATTTGGTGTTAAATCTTGGCAGATTTCATTGCTACAAATAGCATATTCTCACAATTCTTTCATACTATTGACTCAAAAAATTACTAGATAAACATTGAACCGTAAGTGTGATTCAAACAAAAACTGGTTTCATTATTATTGTACGCTGCAGCATAGATTAACTGAGGTAGAAAATAATGAAATATTTAAAGAGAGAGAGCGAAAGTTTCATTATAATTTGGATTTTACTTATACCCAACCCATCCTGCTACTATTTTATAAATGAGGTTTGGATGTTTGTTGTCTGTCCAATCACGCTGGAACGGCTAGCTGGATTTTGATGAAAACCAATACATCGATAGCTTATATCCTGGGATAATATAGGAAACGTTTTAACGCGGACGAAGTCGCGAGGCGTCCACTAGAGACATATAAATATAGTATCAGTGAGATTGTAAGATGAGATAGGCTCGTGAAGCAATGTTACAGTACCCTCGGTAGATCCCCACGCACAGACACGCTTAAACACCAGAATGAGTCGCATTAGAATCTAACAGTCTTAGTTTACCCCCTCCATCAGCCGTCGCGGGAGAGATGCGGGTGCGGGGGGGAGCCCAGGAGGCGCAGCGCCATCCACGCGGCGAGCGAGTGCGAGGCGGGCGCTGGCGCGGGGGGCGGGGCAGCCGCCATGCGCGAGCGCAGCCGCTGCAGCAGCACGGCCGCCGCGAGCGCCGCGCCCGCCGCCGCGCCGGCCGCCGACGCGAACAGCGCTCCGAAGCTCACGGCGCCCATGCACACGCCGTAGACAACCTAAAAATTTTGAAAAGTGAGCAATTTATTATTTGTTTGTCATTTGGACAAATTCACTCAGCAGAAGCTGGAGACGTATGGGATGGACTGCAGAAAGTTAGGAGAGGCCTATGTCCATTATTAGAAAAAGGTGATTCACACATTTTCCATATAGTTTCTTTAATAATAAATAAACGCGACATTAGGTGGTTTTACTCCTCCCTGTTTCGCGAGTGGCATGGACACATAACAAACACAATGACAAACATCCGAGACTCGAAAACAAGCATTATCGGTCACATGCTTGCCCCGGCCAGTATTCTAACCCGGGAATCCGTACACAGTACACAGAGTCACTACCAACTGTGCTACGGAGGCGACAAGCGACAACTTAGTTAAACTTAGGTATATTATAATTAACTGAACTTCTCAAATAAGCTCACCTCTTCTCGAATCCTGCCACTGAACACCGTCACAGACTCCCGTGAAGGTCCAAAGGCCAAATCAGCCTCGGAGACGACCTCATAGATCCCCGACACGCCAACGTCGGCGGATCTAGCGTCGCGGATCGAGCGTCTCTTCCGGAGGGACCTGGTCGATTTAAATAATATTGATAAGTCAGGTTTTCAAAGGAGGTTTAGGCGTGGTCTCTAGACCTTTAAGTCATATCTTATTTTTTAAATATATAGATTTAAAATATTTCTTATTTATTACACAGTAAGTTACAGCAAAGGCAGTCTAGAATATTCTGACTAATAAAGGGTTTCATACTAAATCACGCCACAAATTGCTAATCCGATTTTTGATGAAACTTGGTGGGAGCACTGCAATAAATAAAAGCTAGGAAGAAGTATTCAAATAAACTATACAAGAAAAGGAAACTAAACGCAAACATCGTGAGGAAACCTGCATACGCCGAATATGAAATTCTTAGGCGCATGTGAAGTCCATCAACCCGCACTGGGCTAGCGTGGTGGACTATAGCCCTCGTTGAGAGGGTAGGCCTGAGCCCCAGCAGTGGGGACATATTAATTGGCTGTTGATTTGATTTTGATTTGATACAAGAAAAAATAATAGAACATTGTACCTGGGGCCAGCGACGGCAGGTCCTGGTGGCTTGGCTAGAACCACTCCATCACCCGAGGGTTCAGGCTGGACGTTGGAGCCGAGGTTGCGGGGACCGTGGGGGAACCTCTCGCGTTCCAGGTCGGTTGGGCGATCCTGGAAAATTCAAAATCATACGTTTAAAGACGCTACAAGAAAACATTCAATTCTGCTAGTAACGCTTAGTTAGTTGAGTTAGTTCCGTTTAGTTTAGTTCAGTTCAGTTCAGTTTACAATTAGTTCAGTACAGTTAGCTAATGTCATTTTAAAGCTTTTGTCTGCAGCCTGTCAAGGTCCGCTTTTGAACATAGGCCTCCTAGTGGAGCAATATCTTCGTAATGAAACTAATGAATAATTGACACTTGACGTAAAGTAAGTAAAGTACCTACACCAATAACGAGTTCCTAATTAGTAAAGTATAAAAAGATCATATATTATTATAACTACACTCTGCCTTTCCTATCCATTCAGCGGACTTTTGGACCTCCCCCTATCATTTATCCAAATTGGACTATTTCATCTTTTTTTATTGGTGCGCCATGAACTATTTTAGGTATGAATGGATTAATAATTACAATTTCTATTCTATTTTCTCTATTGTACAGGTAATTTTAAAATAGGTATCGTACAAATTAAGGTCATCTCTACACGGAAAGAACAAAGTAGTCAACGCGGCAGAGTCGCGGCGAAAGCTAGATCGATAATTAAATAATCAATATACTTTGAAATGCGCAGTCTATTGGAACTCCCACACGCGCCGCTAATGAATTGCAAATGTTAAAGTCATCATTATGAATATCTAGAATCAATTAGGATGAACTGGAACTGGCGTCTAAGTAAATACAGACACATGACCCTCTTAGTTTAGTCACAGTAGTCGGAAAAGGAACAATATAACGTCTCGGCAGCGTCCTTAAAATAAATACCTACCCGCTCGGCAGACTAATGTGCGATAGGGCTGCCTACTGAGCGTCCCGCGCCGACCGCACGTAACCGCCGAGCACTCGCGACTGATGGTGGCCCTGGCCGAGGTGTGCTGGGAATTCGAGGCGGTTAGGTATAACTCGCGATTCGGCCGTTTGTATGAAGACGTTTTACTGTTCCTTTGCCGTCTACTGTGTTTTAGTTGATAGTATCATTATGCGAGGGAACACGGGTTTGGCAAAGAAAGAACTTGTAACACTTACAGTGAACGGTCTAGCCAGAGCTTCTACCAGTTCCTCCACCGCCGACATGTGGTCGCTGTCAGGCTCTACCACGGGAGCTGGAGCCCGCTGCGGCAGCGGCGCGGGCGCAGGCACCGCGTCCCCTGATACTTCGTCCCCGAAGACGTCTTCCAACGGTAGATGTTGAGATTCTTCCGGCAGAGTCAAGTCATCTTCGGCCGATGAGTCGCTGCAACGAGATTAGCAGTGGTGCTGTATTTCGAAATTTTCCGAGTTTATATGAGTAGTATCGGAGTTTTAACTATTATGCAATGATTTACGCTAGTAATTATACAGGGTGAATTTTTTCAAGTGGGCATGGATGATCAAATCCTAAACAAGCAAAAGCGAAAAATGCTCAAAGGAGTCTCGGGGTCGATTTTGATTAAACTGCATCATTACATTTTTGAAAAAATAAATTCTGCTAGCCAGGAATCGATCCTATTATTTTTGGAAAAAAATACACAGGCTGTATTATTGCAATACTCAATTCAAGCAGTTATCGCCGACTGCCGTTGTAGCAGCATGCGCATATTATATGATTCGGCTACGTTCGCACGCTCGCTGCTGATAGCCCTACACCCACGCACGTGTGCGGTATGATTAAAGTAAAATCTGTTCACTTGTATTGAGCATCGGGGATGTGATAAGTATTAGTTGCGATTCTATTTAAAATTTGATAGCACTAAACACAGTTTTGTCTTGAACCGTCGTGACAATACCACGCACGCCTGTCACAAGACAGGGATAGAAATATTTTTAGTGCCGGCAAAATCGGCCCTATTGTTATGCTACTCACTTAATTTCATTATGGTCTTGGTGCGTCCGATCGTCCTTCCTGTCCAAGGCTCCGTGCCTCTGGGGCGAGGCGCCGGCCAGCTGACAGTGGTCTAAGCACCCGTGCCTGCAGATCTCCACTTTGCACCTGATGTGCACGCTGAGCGCGTCGGGGAACTTGAAGGCGTGGAAGAAAGCGTACGTGATCACTGTCGCTCGCTCATCAGCCGCTTTGGCTTTCAGAAATCTGAAAATGTACAGAAACAGGTGTCATTATTAATTGCTTCATTTTAACGTTCTGTCAAATGTACAAGTATTCAACCAGTGCGTCCTACCCGTCATGACGTAGGGCACCGAAAGTAGACAATGACAGTGGGACTAGTCCGAAAACTCAACAATTCGCTCAGCGGGCTATGGAAAGAGCTATGCTCGGAGTTTCTCTGAGAGATAGGATCCAAAACGAGGTGATCCACCCGAGCCAAAGCATTCAAAATAGCTCAAAAAGTGTAGTACGTTCAAGTGACAGTGGTCTGGTGACATCTGTAGGGGAAGGGATAACTGCTGGGGTAGACGAGTTCTCGAGTGGCGACCACGACCTTTCGATATGATAGGCCGCGTCTTATCCCCGGCGCCACTAGCGGTAGTCTTACTAAGTTTCAACACATTTTCCTTCAATACTTTGTTGATATTTAATATCAGTCTCTTTGTTATGGCGCATGGCGGGCAAGCTCAGTCGAGTTTACTCACTTTGACGTCGTGAGGTCAAATATTTGGGAGTTTAACATCCTGTACCCCGGAGAACCGATAGCAGCTGGGGTAGACAGTTCTTGAGTGGAGACCACGATTGGGCAAGCGTAGTGTGGGCGCCCCCGTTATGCGCAAGGCGGCTGGCAGTGACTGGATGCGGAGTATCGAAGATCGGATTCAATGGCGCGCCTTGGGGGAGGCCTATGACAGCAGTGGACTAGTGCAGGCTGATGATGATTGATGATGAAAAATCTTGCGCCAATTTTCTGATATCTGTAGTGGATTGGACGCAAGTGGCCAAATCACGTATGGTAGCTAGGTTTCACTGCCTGCAAGCAGATCTTGTAATTATGAGTTGCATGGGAGCAGGGCTTACCTGGATATCATCTTAGGTCTCAACACACAGCCGTACTCGTCCGACAGCTGGATGACATGTCCGGAACCGTCGGAGGCAGCGCACGACTTCACTCTCATGTCGAATTCGCCTGAAATACAAATAACACAATTCTACATTCTTTCCACATGTATGCAACAAACATACGTTATGTTTGTGTCGTTAATTTTTTAAAGACCTTGTAAGTATGCGTGGAAATGGAGATAATTATAAAACAATGAAGAGACATGGACCTCCAAGTGGTACTTAAGTTAAATAAAGCACTAAATGCTACCTATATGAAAATGATTGCCCAATGATTTTTATAGAAAAAAGTCAAATCATGCTTTGACACTTAAATGATTACATTTATCTATCACAAATCCATTAGGGAAGTTAAATATGACTTTACTGATATGATAACCAATTAGTTATTGATAAGTTCTATTACCATAATTCTACGATAGAATCACATTAGAAATGCAGATCGCTAGGCTGGGTTTAGAGGCAAAGTTTTATCTGCAGAAGCTTTTAAGGCCGTCCTATTATCCAGAGTTAAGTGAAAAGTAATTAAACAACAAACAAGTGTTCACTTAAGTACCTACAAATAATAGTAAGAAAACACGGAAACACGTAAACAATATTCCATTAAAAGAACCAACACGAAGAAAGCTGTGGTATTACAAAGTACCTAATGCGCACACGCATCGGCCGACTATAAAATGCGGTAACCACTCCTTACGGTGTAAGACGTGGTGTCAGTTTTAAGTGGACACTAAATAATGGTGATTGCAGTTAAATGTACATGGCTGTGCCGTGACTACGTACACTATTGACGCTAGGACAAGACTGTAGTCTCCTATAAAATACTATGTAGGCTGTTTTTATGTAGACCGCATACGTTGGAGATAGGTTAGGTAGTTATCACATTTGAAAACATCAGGTTTTGTAACGTGGGCATTGACACGGTGGGACTGGTCCATAAGTTTAAGGTCGCTCAGCGAGCTATGGAGAGGGCTATGCTCGAAGTTTCATTGAAGCATAATAACGAGGGGATCCGACGAAGAACTATAAGGGCTCCGACATAGGCGAAAGGATTAGCAAGCCGAAGTATCAATGGGCAGGTCACATCTGTCGCAGAATAGACGGCCGTTGGGGCAAACGAGTGCTGGAGGGAGACCGCGGGTGGGTACGCGCAGCGTGGGACGCCCCTCTGCAAGGTGGACCGACGACCTAACCCGGAAGCGTCTGGATGCGGCGGGTGGAGGACCGCGAATGTGGTGGCGTCCAAAGGGGACGGCGTGGCCAAGACGTGTATCCATCAGTGGATGTCGAAGGGCTGATATGATGATTCATAGTGTATGGTTAAATCGCGTGTAGTCTCATTGCACTGTCTGTTGGCTGCGGTATCGCAATAATGATCATAAAATTGGTTAATGACCACTTATGGACATACCTTCCCTCCCGCGAGTAAACGCCAAATGACTACTCTTGGGCACAGGGCACCCACCGCGAATCTACTAACATATATTTATTTAATCTAATTTTTTATTGAGGCGTGTGACTTAAACAAGTGAATTCCAGCCTCGTAAGGAAGCACTGTTTGCCAAGTTACTCAGACCTCAGTCTGAGAGATAACTTTATAAATTTATGTAAATCTTTTGCCTTGTCTGACAAGGGCTGCTCAATATAAGGTTTATTTCACCATTGTGTCATCCCACCCCAAATACGTCATCTCTTACGCCTTAAACTGCCTTCTGTAGGTTGCGTTCCGGCGACACTGCAATACGAGACGAAACAAGTCTTCTATTTGGTTGCATTCCCTACACTAACATATTGCATTTTAAGTTTGAGAATCAACCTCGAGCCTATACTTACCAAACAAACTTAAATGTTTACTTAGAAGCCTTAAGTGTGGCATATCTCTAAGCTCGAGAAAACCCAAAAACGCTGTACCTACCTATACGGTTTAATGAAATCAGTGTTTCAAAAGAGCATTTATTATTGGTTTTTTATTTCAATTCCTTTATTTTGTTTCTGGCGCCGAAGTCGAATATATATTTAAACAAGGACCTTTAGTAAGTGGCCTTTAGAAAGCATTCACTTCACTGAACTACTGACATTAAAAATATATATGATTTTGTTTACACAGTAAGGTGACTTGGGTGAAACGGTGATACATTTAACGGTAGTGTACGCATGTGCGTAAATGTTAAACAAATATGTTGAGTGAAGATATATTTCAGTAACTTGAGAAGAGTCATCTACTCAAACAGATGTGGAGAGGAGAACTAAGCCTTATAGATAACTATACATAAATAGCGGACGCCCCGCGACTTCGAAGTATCCTATAACTTATTACAGGATAAAACACAGGAATTTCACAGCCGTCCAGAACGAAGAAGCGCAAACGAATCTTATTCGCCGGTGCTCGCTGGCCCGGTCTGTACGCAGCCTAGCCCGAATGCGTGCTTGTGTATGTAGCTCAACCCTTTATCATTAACCTGAATCGCAGATATCTGTGATAAGTATCGGTGATACAGGCCGTAGTCTCTAGCGCCTCCAATCATGCACAAACGGCCATCGCACGAGTTCACATTGTGTATACCTTACCATAGAATAATAAATTACAGTGTGGGTACCTCAAAAGATAATTCAATTATACTTTAAGCAACTTGTTGCCAGCAAAATGAATCCAGTGTCCATCGAAGCTTAAATACGTAGTACTGACATTCGACAGAAGATAAGGTTTTCATTTAGTTTAAACTTTTAAATACGTTTTCCTTTTCGTCTAAAAATCTTTATGATAATATTATGATCTAAAACTAATTCTTATGGACAATCTGTCGCGAACCACAAAATTTGGACTTCACGTAGGTAATATCAAGGTAGAGATAAACTGTGGCGATCTAAATCAAGAGGGACCGTATTGCGGCATCTAGTTTCCAAGATAATAAAGTTTTTAAATTGACTCAAACGACGATTGGGTCACTGCAAAAATTTATAAAAAAATAACCATATTTGGCAAAGAGGTTGGTTTTTCGTCTTTGGTTAGGCATATTTATATAGATTTCAGCCCTTTAGATAACTCTTTTCCGCCACAAGGTCCCTTGTGATTTGAAACGCGACAACTATTCGAATTTTCATTAGGAGATTGCCAAGTTAGGTGCATCTTGCATATCGTCTCATAAAACGCTACAAAAACCCGGCGCACGTCCGTCCGTGTCACGCAAGGCTAGCTATGCCTCGTCCTGCCTTCCCCATAGCGACTGACCGGCCCGTTAAGTAAACTCATTCGTACGTATTTGTCCAGTTTACTTTTTACCATTGAGTTTACCGTTATAGGCTGTTTGCACAACATTATTGCCCTGTTAGAGACGAGTTTACGAGTTTTTGAGTTGTGACGCGATGTTAGTTTGAGCGGAAGCGGAAATTTGACGAAAGCTTTGGTAAATACTTAACTAGCTATTGTTTTTAGGGTTCGTGTTTGCACTGTAAAGTAAAAATAAATTATGGTGTGGACATTTAATTTTATAATTGAGTCCGGAAGGATAGGTACGGTTGCCATATGGGACCTTACACACGGCGATTTCTGTAGCGAAGCAGTAGGGCGTTTTACGCAACTTAACTACCTACGTTTTACGAACCCTAATAAACCTCCTCCTTCGTTTGTAATTTCTACATTACATGACTGTCAAAACTGGGGAGGTAAAGAACAAAACCTCGCTGAACCACTTTTAAAAACTTCAGGAAAAATATTTATTTATTTATTGTTATAATTGTACCTATAACACAAAATTTATTCTATACGATATAAGCGGTTTTGCCAGGTAATATTTTTGCTAAACGATTTTGTTATTCTGCTTAGATTCTGCTTCAGAATAGAGAAAAAACGATAGTAGAAAATTGATGTTCTATTCTTTACCTCTTCAACTAGTAGTGACCAAAGCGAGTAAAATGTCACAAGCGTGTAAAACTGTGACACAAACGCGTAGGCGAAGCGCAACGACGTCGCATCACATTCAACTTTTAAGTGTCAAATTCTCACTTCAATGTCAAATGATTCTAAAGTCTAAGTGATACGATGGCGTCGTAATTCACTATTAAGCGATAAGTGATAACTACTTATTTATTGCATACAACAATACAACGGGCGAAGGCGTAGCCAAAGGCAATTTTAACCTTTGGCTCATGCTGATAGATAGTGGTATGGTAAATGCAGAAATATTTACATTTTATAGCGTTACTCCCATCTTTCAAGCTTTTTTTCCAGGTTGAATATTATGTGCCATCTTCCAGCCTACCAGAAATCAGAAATCAGAAATATTTATTGTTAGAACCAGTCCTACAGATCTTATAATATTAGTATAATAATGTTCTTAGTTCTTACCTAGTCAGGCATACAATAATGGAAATAATATTCTAAGCAGTAATAATAACAGTAAAAACAACAGATGTTCATCAAACTCACAATTTTGCATAAAATTCATTGAGGTCGTAAAAAACATTATCAATTAACCATTTCTTTAATACTTTTTTAAATTCTTTGTCAGTTACATTTTTTATGTCATTGGGAAGCTTATTATAGATTCGTATTGCAGTCACAAATGTACTCTTGTCATAGATCATGCCTTTTATTGTAGGGAGTATTAGTCGATCTTTGTCTCTAACATTTATGTGGTTTATATCCGAAACCTTTTTAAATGCGTTTTTGTTTCGTCGCACAAACAAACAGATTTCAAGTATAAAAATGCCTGTTACTGTGAGAAAAACCTCAGGTTGGTTAATGGGAATTTCATATGTTACTTAATACTTTTGTTCCCATCTTAGAAATCTGTCAATAAGGTATAGTTACAGAGCAAGTTTTTAAATCTGAGTGGTACAGTAATTACAAACAATCCATTTTTGCTTTTTTGTTAGTGAGTAGTGACTGGTATGGTAACAAAATTATTACAAATATTATATTCCCATTACCAACCTAAGGTAGGAGGAATTCAATTCAATTCCCAACATAAAATCCCAATATCATACAATACATAAAATAGACTGCTAAAATCATAACCCTCTTTTTAGCTACGCCGTATTCGGGTAAAAAGAATGAAGCAACGCTATACTTTGCCTTTTCATGAGTTTAAGAAAATACAATGGGCAATTTCGGAGCTTTAAGAACATTTAAATGTAGAATGTGCGTAATTATAACCACTTGGGGAATAATTACATGGAAAGTACCGAGCATTTTGATTGTGAAACTACCTTTATTTGCCTCTGGTATAATGTTTTATTTGACAAATGTCGAATGAAGTACAGTTGTAGCCTATTTTACATACCTAATGGAGAGAAACTTCGAAATTAACTTTATATGTTTAAAGTAAAGTTTTTTTACGGTGTGGGCCGGCAAAGACAGCAAGCCTGACGGTAAGTATATAAGGTAATTGTCAGCACTGTCTTCGTAACTTGAGGAACCTCTATGATCCAGTGGTTTAGACTGTGTGTTATTATTTTATTTAAAGCGTGGAGATAACTCCACAAGAATGACACAGTGTCGTATCACTTTTGGAAAACCCATGGCATAAAATAAACTTTACTAGCGATCAAAAAGCGATTCGCGTTTCCACATTCGCGATGTTTTATTATCATTTTATGGAAGTAAATGAAAAACATCTAACGGATCCCCTTGGCTATTTAGTGATAACTTATTACTGTAGTAAAACCACGATCACCATTATTTAAATCGATGAATATAATTTAATATTGATAGTGTTCATTCATTCCTTTGAGAGAGTTGGTGGCGTGGTGGGGATTACGCGGTCTAGTCATTTCGAGAGGTCCGAGTTCGATCCCCGGAGCAATATACCCATGGATTTTTCTCGAAACTTAAGTACATTTACTGACTGCTCTAAAACGGCTTTTGATTTGATATTAGGGTAGTAACGTACATATAGGTATAGTGGTAATTGTACCTACATTTCCAGTTTAAATTTTAACGCGTGCAAATCCAGAATGCGGACTGGTTTGACAAGTTAACATTGCATAAATTACATATTAAATCAAACTTCAATTTGAAAACGCAAAGAATCTTCGAAAAAATTAATTTGACATTATTTCTCATCATCTCCAAACTTATCGACTATGCTTCCCATCCGTTAATAATAGTCGATAGGTATTCTTTGGTGTATTTTTTATTATACATGAAAAACTAACAGTTTTTACGATAGTTTTGGAGGTCAATAAATTATTATACTTTTAGCATGCATTCGCGAACTAACACCAAATTAATACAATAGAGTGTATTGGTTTCAGCCCGATTCCGATAAAGGCTTACGATAGATGAACATTGCCATCGCACATTAGCAATCTCATCAAACCATCACTTAGACACTCACTGATGAGATTACTAATTTACCACTGTTAATACTCTATCTCTCTGCTCATTTGCTGATGTGAATATCAGCAACAAAGAGAGATATACCTAGGGATAGCTAATTTTAATTATTTTTTACTTTTTCATACGAAAAATGAAGCATAAAAAAATCGTTACGCCATAAAAATATATTTACGGAGTATTAGTCCGTTTTAAAAACGTGTAATTAATAAAAAATTGAAAAATATCAAAATAAATATATTTTCATAACTAACACTCCATAATTATTGTATTATGGCCCACGTTTTTAGTTTTAAAACTTACATGTATTTTTATAACAAAATTATTTTATATTTTTAGTCCGTTTTAAAAACGTGTTATATTTTTTATGACTAAGGGGCAAAGAGACTCACCTCTGTGGTCGTTGATGGCCACGACGAGGGTCAGGGTGGAGCCGAGGGGAACGATGCCGGAAACCGGCGCCGCCCACGGACCCTTCCCTGCTTGTATCTCCATCCAGCAGTCGACGTTGTCCCCTAGAAAATAAGGTGCATTTATTTTAGTTCCCATTATAATTTTAGACCGGTCAATGGGTGAAATGCAAAATAGATGTACCGTAACGAAACTGTCATTGTAACAAAACTGATAAATTTCGGTACGTTATCAGTTTCGTTACAATTTCAGTTTCGTTGCGGTACATCTATTCTGCATTTTACTGCAATGAGACTCATAAAATCGTAGTAAAAACTTAACCTATATAAGGAACGCATCGTCCTAATACAATGCGATGACGCGACCATCGCGCGAATAAGCGATGCGATCAATGCACGTTCCCAATCGCGCGAATGTCAATTAAGACAAGGGGCGGGACCACGAGGAAATGTAGTTCCCACCAGTGGGGCATAATAGTGGGACCACGTGAACGACCCGAAATAATTCGTAGGTATGTTTGTTTGCGGGCAAAATCGCCCGAATCGCGACGTATTAGGTATTAGAAGGCCGCCTTACTTTCATATATTTTCATGCACGTTACTGAGTTGAAGCCGGTGGTTGAAGCTATTCCTATATGTAAGAACAGATTTAATTGCCTACTGATCGAGATGGACAACGTTGTACGGTCGACCGCACGTCAGTGGAAACGAAACCAGTATGAACTGGTCTCTCATAGTATTGAAACTCCCTAATTAAGCTAGGCCAGCTCAAGGTCAAAGTTTTTCCACTGACGTGCGGTCGACTGTACGTCAGCACACAAGTGCTTCTCCATTGCTCACAGCGAACAGCAGAATCGAGTCTACGGAGTATCGCTCCTTTAAGTAGGCGTACACTACTTAGCTAATCTTTTTAAAGTCGCCGGGTCTTTCAGGCGAAAGGGCAGGCATTTTCAGGCATTTTCTTTCAGGCGTTTTCCTAAGCGTGTAGGAACTTGTAGTAGAACATTAGAATTAATTGACCGAGCGAGCGAAGCGAGCGAAGCGTCTACGTTTCGAGACTGGCCAAAAATGCTCTTGTCCGGCTGTCTGTCTGTCTGTCTGTCTGTCTGTCTGTAATTCTCTACAGGTCGCATTTTTCAACCGATTTTGACGAAAATTTGGCATATGTATAAATTAATTAAACCTACAAAATGAGTAGAATAAAATTTTGAAAAACATTTTTTTTAGAGTACCTACCATACTCGCAAAGTGGGAGTGAACTTTTTTTTTCTTGTGAATCCCATAGTGTGGGATATCGTTGGATAGGTCTTTCAAAAATATTGCTGGTGTGTGAATACCATTTTTTCGATTTAGGGATCCGTTGGCGAAATATTAAGCTTTAAAGCGGTAATTTTTGTTAGAGTCACGTGTCCCCCCCCCCTGCCAGCTAAACGGTTGCTTCTGGAAATGTGAAAAAATTCATGGCAGTAGCATATATAACGTAGTTACAAGGAAAACTATTACGGCTAAGTAGGTTCTATTAGTTTTTGAGTAATAGTGGATCGACTTAAGAAAGTTGAAAAAATAAATTATGTTCATAGAACTGCATACGTAAAATGGAAAATTATTTTTTTCCGCGTGATATCCATGGTGTGGGGTATCGTTGGATGGGTCTTTCAAAAATATCGCGGGTGTGTGATAAACATTTTTCGATTCAGGGATCCGTTTGCGAAATATTAAGCTTTAAAGTGCTAATTTTTGTCACTTTAGTAGGTACTTTTTCTGTTTCCAAAGTTGACTTTTGTTGGTTTCTTTTAGGTTTGGTTTATAAGGGCTGGCGAGGTCTACTGTTCTCACGGAACTACTAGTTAATATTAAATGGACGGAACGCCGCGCCGTATGAAGCCCAAAAGCATAAACTAGTTATTAAATTGTAATATTCTTATCTAAACCACCGTAATTTACTCGCCTAACATCGCATTTGCATATATTTCGCAGATCAAGATGGCGTTAATTGCATGCCTTAATAGCCCGTAATGTACAAACCGTGTTACGAAACTAGGTAACTTCATTGTACCGATTTTACAAGATCGAAGTTTATGATACATCATTCATCTTATTCATAGCGATATGGCAGTCATACCTGTCCTTATGGACCTTACTCACTGCTCATAAATAAATGCCTACGATAAATAAATTGTGATACAATAATATAAGGTCCGGTTGTAAAGGCATAGATCGTGGCGTGGTAATTGTAGTCACAGAAACACAAGTTGAGTAGTTGAAGTTAAGAGTAATGAAGAATGTTTATTTACATTACAAAAATAGCCTTATCTATTTACAAAATGAAAGTTCGCAACTAGCTAGGTATCAGCGCAGCACAGTGCGAGCGGGACAAGGCGACATGCATGCGCATAGATAAGTTAAATAAGCACTGTGTGTCGCTAAAGGCACATTTAAAATTTGACAGTACTAAGATTAGGTTGTCCTCATCTTGAAAAGTTTGACAGGATTAGAAGGAATTTTAGCGAGCAATTTTTTTTAATGTGTGCCTTTTGAGCCCGTATACAGGTGAAAAAACGAGCGCTACTATTAGGAGCGTAAGGCGACTCTCCTCGCTATTGCTATAAGGTTCCAAGTTGATAATAAATATAAATTTAGGTCATAGACTAAATACTCAACAATAAATTATGCTGTTTTTATGCCTAATTTATGTAAAAAGAGTGCAATTAGTAGCTATATAGGGTTACTGACATCGCAAGCTTCTTAGTAGCAAGACTAGGTTGACAAGATGCATAAATTCCGAGAATAAACGTCCTATTTTAAAAACTTGCAATAGCTTATCTTATCATATTATTTTATATATTATTTTTATTTAAATCGGTAGTCGTGGAGATCCCTGGGGGAGGTCCTTGTCCAGCAGTGGACGTCTAAAGGCTGACATGATAATGATGATATTTAAATACAGAGTAAATGGTGCACTAATATTATATTTTTTGGAAAATACCAAAAGTGTTTGGGAACAAAAAAATTCCATCAAAGGTGTTGCGGTTGCGGTAATATGCAGTATTTTTTAATCACGCTTTATTAATTGGAAAATAAAACTTTGCTATTTACCGAAAAATTATAAATCTATTCAATGTCATACGTAGATACGGTCGACCACACATCAGTGGAATGAAATCCAGTATAAACTGGTCTCTCATAGTATTGGAACTCCCTAATATACTAGGCCAACTCAAGGTTAAAGTGTTTCCACTGATGCGCGGTCGACTGTACAAGTATAGATAGGCTGATGGTGATGATTCATCACTACAGATTATTATAAATAATCATCACTGATGATTAAGAAAAAAACTTTATCTTTTTTTCTGTGATCCTCACCTCTAAAATCCAATTGCACGACGTCCAAATCAGCTATGACCATAGGCGGTTTGGAGGCTGTCTTCTCGTAGTCGTTGAACCACTCACATCGCAGCCTCTTCGCTTCGTCCCACACCTCCAGCAGGTCCTTGTCGTACTGAACTACCACTGTGTTCTCATAGAACTGGCCGTGGAGATCTGGAAGAGGTGGAAAGATTATATAATAACACAACGTTATATATTAACACAACGTTTTTAGAACCTCGACAATTTTCACGAAAAACCAGAAGCCAAATGATGGGTATCGCCCTAGGTCTGATTAAGCTATTATATATCGACAAGATAGGCCGCTTCTTTCCCACTACGCCATCGATTTCCATTATCTACATGCCACACAGGCTCTCAAACAAACAAAAAACATTTAATTTCCAAATCCTTGTTATTGCCTGAGCTGCATGCGGAGCGAATGAACTCCCGCAAAAAGTTGCAGCCGCCCTGAGAACGCGGATCGGACTAGAAAGAAGCCTCGCAGTGAACCTGATCAAACGAGAATAGCCCTTAAGTACTTCCAGTTAACTCCCATTCCGACCCACGATCCACTAAAGCATCAATATCGGAAGCCCAACCCAGTCTAACGTTTCGAAACTCTAAGAGCTTTCACATAAAATCGATATTTCCTCTCGCTGGGGCTGCGTATAATGCGACATGTAACTCCTGCGCACTTAAAGTCGCAAATAGTTCGTTACGGCTGGAAAGAAATACGCTCGAAAGGAACTGTAGTGTTACTATGATTTCTCACACAATTCTTGCTTATGTGAAACGGTGTCAAATTAAGGCAAACTGAGTCATATTTTGTTTGTTTCTGATACCTGCTCGCGAGTGCTACGGCGTAGCGCGCTTGGAAATTTGTACGGTTTATTTGCTACACGACACGACAATAAAATCTCTACTTCTTATATTATACCTGGCACTGTATGATTTATCTAAACAACGTATCATAAGCCAGTTCTTCAGCTTCATTATTGCATACTAATACATGCCTTCCCATCGCGACAGCGTCACACATGGTTCCATGGTCACTTTTTCCAGTTCATTTGTTCTGACGGTGTTACCGTACTGATGAGGTTTTTTTCTTTAAACCATCGGCTCTTCGAAAGGTGCTACTTCCAGGGACTAAATCCTTTAATCAAGACGCCGCGCAACAAATATCATATTACAAAGTTTCGACCAATCATGAATGATGCGATTTTACCGGGCCAATCAACGTGCATTCCCCCCGCCCGCTCACCTCAGCACTTGTTTGTTTTTAAATATGAAGTATGTTGGACTCATTGGTCGATGGTCAAGCAGTCAAGTTATGATGTTGTCAAAGTGAGTCCCAGTACTGTGGTAACTGCTTCGATTGAGGGATGGCGTCTTTGCGTCGGGTTGTTATGGGAAAATGATCTTTATGCACTTTGCTATGCAGTCTGGCGGGTGGCGATTCCGAGAAACAATGCGCGCGCAACGTTCGGAGAAGGAGCGGGCCGCATGCGCCGTCCGTTAGCCCACACTAGCCAGCCAGCCAGCCAGCCATAGTGGACATAACTAGGAATCGGAACGAGAAAAACTCACAGGTTGAAATGAGACCGAGCTATGAGACGTGCAGAAACTCTGACGCAGATTTATTGCAAAATTTACTTTAATTGATGGAAACTTAAGTGGAAAAATATGAAAATGACTGCAAAGTTAAATTGTCAAACTATATTTTAACTATGTAAGTCCTAAACCTGTAAAAGAATCTGTTTTTATAATTATGATAAAACAAAAAAAAACAGAAAACATTGAAAACATTCATTATTTTTGGCGATTTCGTTTTTTGACTCGTGACTCATCGTAATGCTTTGTAATGTTATTTGTAAAAAAGTTTGTGAATTGACTACATTTTTTTAAAATCTGCCATTGTTGATTACTGATTTGATCGGATGGACCATTTCTTTCCCGGCGAAATACTGGAATTCCGATGGAAAAATATAATACTGACAATACAGCAGTAAAACAATGTAATGCACGTCATACAAAACGTCAGTGGATATTATGGTGATCTTTGCGCATTTACGTATTTCTCAAGCCGTAAATATCATTGCGCATGGCGCAGAACAAAGTGTACTTCCGTGACCTTATTTCTATCGAGCGCCCTGGAGGCAACTGTCAAAGAGGCAAAGAGGCTAGAGTTCTTTGCATGGTAAACGTTTTATAATCTACCAAACAATATCCATCATGCACTTAAGCTGTGTCTGCAGGGAAATTCCCTCTAGGTAAGTAGGTAAGTATTAAGACCATGAAGATTATAAAACGTGTAAGGTAGAAGAAAAACACAAATCCCGTCCTATTATTACTACACTTAGGTATTTTGCAAGTGAAAGGAAATTTACAATAAGTTTTTGTTGTAAATTACCAGTAAGTACCTACTGAAAACAAAAACAGATGCAGAAATAAATAAATAAATCCTTACAATTTGGGGGAATCATTTCTAGAACAAATCGAAGGCTGATAAAAACTGCCTTTGCTAAATGGTTAAAGATTTTTGAAGAAGACTCAACATCAATAGATCTTTGTAATGGATTTTAGTGGATCTCGCGAGAAATCCTTCATTATACATAGAAATAAACACACGGGGCAAGTTTTTGCTTTTGGTTGTGTTACAGTTGCACTCTCTAAAATACCTGAAAATCATTACCGAATAGGTATAAAAGTGAAATAAGCCGCTCACGAGGTATTCACTTACTCTATGGCAAACACTACACTGCGCCTTACGCCGACGCCAATGACGGAAACGCCACTCCAGAGAATGCAGCCGCAGCATTTGCCGGGGATTCTTCTATTCATTTGTCACATAAATTATACAAGGCACTGCAAGAAATGTCGGCGCTTGTGGGGTCAAGCGTTTCATCCAATAGTGAGAGGTTGCGACGCATCTTCAGGTAACTAGTATTTATACCAGCGACGCGCCAGTAATGTTACTGGATCTTGCCAATGGGTCGTTTTGCTATTCTATGGATTGATAAACGGTTCATAACAACGACACAAATATTAAGTGGCATTTGAATCGTTAGTAACTTCAAGTGTGTTGACTTTTTAATTTTGTAGGCTTTGAATCAAAATTGTATCAAGTCATTAGGTCTAAAGGATTTAATTTTACGAATTATTAAGTGTACAGCCGATTAGGGGAAAACGTATGTAATATCTAACTACACCTAGGAAGCGGCGCGGCGGTATAAATGTACCCAGTGTACCTCGGAGGGTCTTATTCCTAGGAGCAGTGTGCTCATAGGTATGTAATAAAATATTTTGACTTTGGACTCTATAACTAAGTTCCTTTGCTCTGAGATCGTGGTAGTCTAGTTGGTGTGCGCACGTCTCACGTTCATGGGATCAGTAACGACAGATGAAACAAAATTAACGTGCACCGTTAAGCAGTTTCTTCAATCATTGAACCAACTTAATGACGCCGTAAAAGCAAATGAAAGTTAAAATTAAAAAGAACAAGTCTCGCATGGTGTACTTCATATTTCAGGGTTTTTAGACCAAATAAAGAAAGTGTACACAACAAAACTCATTAACGCGAATATGTTAGTTTATTTTGTGTTAATGGTAGACAAAATAAATATAATTAATGCAACTGCGGTTGGATGTGTTAAATTCAGTTATGATTCAGCGACTTGTAGAGCAGAGTGAGAGCTATTTTTTATTTTATATTTATTTTATATTTTATTTTATTCAGGAACTTTACAGTCTAACAAAGAAAAGACTATAATCATGATGACAAATAATAAAACACAGACAGAGACAGCTATCTCTTAAATTATCTTTTTATGTTATTCATTCATATCACAATATTTTTGTGCACAATATTAATGCATCATAATAAGAATTTCAATACAAATTTGAAGAAACTCAAGAAAAAGAATCGAAACTTTACTATGAATAGGTAAAATGCATAAAGTCTTTTGCAGAATTTAGACAGTCATGTGACTACTCCATGAATTAACACAAGAGTTAATTTTGCTGAATGCAATCTAAAATCTATATTTTTTATCATATGCCGTAGCACTTTATTACTCGTAAGGTGTATCACTGGTAGCCGTCAAAATAAATAGACATTTTTATTTTCTGGTTACAAGAAACATAACAGTCACAAAAATTTATGACCCGCCAAAAATATGCTGCTGACATGCATTGAACTCATTTTTTATTAAATATTCAGAGAGGAGGGTAATATAATTATTTTTGTTTTAGGTAAGATGTATGCAAGAAGAAAAGACAATTTTTTCGCGAAACCCGCGCCCGGTTAGTGGTCACCATTCCCATAGAAATTAATATTACCTACCGCTAAAGCCATAAACGTCAGCCTTAACTAATTGAACACCGGTACTAAAAGTTAAGATTTAGTTTTCTAAGGTTGGCGCATTGCTTTCATGGGCTTGTGCTTAAAATATAGATCGTAATCAATTTTACTAGCGTACTATTTTGTTTGAATTTTACAACTGTTCTATTTTGTTTGTAAAATTGACTATGTTATTTATTATTTATAGCACAAGCTCATGAAAGCAATGCGCCAACCTTAGATAACTAAATCTTAACTTTTAGTACCGGTGGTGTTCGCGTGGCTTTAGCGGTAGGTAACTATTAAATCATGACTAACGTTACGTTCTTTATAACGTTATTATGATTGTTAATGATCTCTCTAATGAATGACGTCGTATTAGACCTATCCAATCCTACCCAAAATATTGGATTTTATTTGATGACCTTAAATTTCCTATTGATTTCCAGGAAATTTTATATAAATGTTCCAGATCCATCGGCTCCGTAGTTTCTGAGTTATTATAAGACGGAGAGGCGAACAAAATATATTCGCCGTAAGAGTATCCGTTGTGGTTCCTAATGAAAATGTTTCTAATCGAGGGGGTCATAATGATGGGGGATATCAGAGGCGGGTCATGACCTCCTTAAAACTTTCCTTAATTCGCGGTATTCTAAGAGATTTATGGGCAGACAGACTAATAGTGTAAGTTCGCATCATTAGACATTGGGAATGTATTTATTGATTTCACACCATTATTCTCGGTCCATTTCTATTTGAGCGTAACACATGTTGATTAGTTTGTTAAATAAAACTGAGACGAAATGAAGCGTGCACTTGGTCATTTTCTTAGAAAGCGCAGTTAGTTAACAATGTGTATTTTGAATTGGATTTTGAAGTTTAATTAAGGTTTTAAATAAAAGCTGCAAATGGACAAATAGCCTGATTTTTTACCCTAAGGTAAGACCTTGAAGGAAAAAAAAAACTATAATCCCCTAGCGGGCTCCCACCAAAAAGTTGTAGCTTCATGGATAAGACCATCCGACGGATCCTGTAATATAATCCACGTAAAACTACACTATCGTGAAATCTCTACGATATTATCGATGGGATAGGAAGAATATTTCTATTATTATTATTATTTTATGTTTTTGACATATTTTATATTGACATTTTTATTTATTTTTTTACATGTAATTGAATAACTACCAATAAAGAATGATTATGATTATGAAGTGATAATAATCTTCGGAAATTGTCAATAATAATTAATCATAACATGAGTCAAAGCAATGCTATGAATATTATCGATAGTGTTGCGTCAAACCCCTAGATATCGAGTACCTATACCTCCTGCGGAATGTCAGAAACAAGATCAAAATACTGTTTAGTGATGTTGAGTCAAGGCAAAATCAGTAGAATAAACAAACATGGTAATCACCTGGTTTTGTGCCACATTTCGCGTACGCAATCCGAAACGAGAAGTAGGTTTGACCGGTGGATGGCGGCACGTAGACGCACCGTGGATCACCGTGTTGACCTGCGGATGATTACAACGTATTAGTATTTTGAAAGTCGTGTGACAGTTTTGATTATGAGCCTCAGAGAGAAAATGATATAGTTTTCACAAATAGATACGTTCGAAATCCAGCTAGAATACGTACACAAAATAAATGCATGTGCCATGGAACCGTCCCTGCATTGTTCACATATAAAGACTTCATGTTTAAGTCTCGTTCAAATACAAGTATAATCTTATATAAGGACCAACACACGCGTCTGTGGACAATGCCGTCAACTGCACCTTCAATAAAAACACTTAACACCAAACTCTTTCATAACAGAAAACTTTTACTGAACATTATACCTACCTACCATGAAAATTTCTATAAAACCAAATTCAATACATTCATATTTTCTCTATTCATCCCACAGAACAGTAACTTCACACTTTCGTGACAAAATGTTTGGACAATGGAATTAGCATAGAGTTCCACAGCAATGTACTAACAGACAACGGTCGACAGTTAGTTAGAGCTCTGTCAAAATTTTACACTGTCATAAATTAGCATATGATAATGGAATAGAATATGATGCAACTAGGAGTTTATTCTTCGTCAAGTATTCCAATCTGACGTGTAAGAGCTTAAGCTATGTGTAATGGTTCAATCCGCATTAAGAACACTGGTCTCACCCTGGGTACTCTTCATCTTCACTAAGAGGTCGAAACCCGTTCTCAACTTCCTTTTTTTGTTTGTTTGTTATATCGGTTGAAATCAAGCAAGTCCAGGTAAGCATATTAAATACATCTACGGAAAATGCGAAGGCAGCGTCTCTCAGCGACACAGATGTTTTCTAAGAAAATCGCATTCTTGGCCTAAAGAGCGAATATAGATCAGTAGAAGTCACGCAATCACGCAACGCACGGGGCTGTCGTGTGGTTTTCAATAAGGCATCGGTGTGTTACTAGTCTATACTTTGTGAAATATGAAGATATTGCTTTTGTGGAAGCTACTGTAAGCTGTAGACTAGATTCCGGGTCAGTTCGGGCCGCGTCTGTTTGTCCTGTATGCATTAGTAATACTAAAAATATGACCTTTTTTTGATATGGACGTACGAGTAATTTAAGTGCATAAAGGTGAGTATTGCTCCACATGCTCTATTCATTCATTCATTACCTACAAACTATTGCTCTATATGCCTCTGAGCAACTGAGACAGTATTCCCGATCGCCGACTTTGATACATTAAAATACCTTCTTATTTAAAAATAAATTTATAGTTCAGACTCCAGTATGTATTACCCTTGAATCAAAAAAAATTGCCACTCCCATATGGATGAGTAATAAAAGCATTCTATGAGTGTCAAAATCGTGTCAAAATAATCACAAAATTATGACTTACTAACACATTCTCATTTTCAAATTCAATAGTGAAAAGATACTTCCACCTCCTCCCGCTACTCCGCTTCCTTTGTCCGCACCCCCCCTGTAAATGGCACCATAGATTCCGATACTAAATGTGCAAGATGCTTCTTGCTGTGCTAAGAAACTTCTTGGTATTACCCGTTACGAACGTTGAAAAGGAAAGTCATCCACTGAAATGGTAATTGAGATTTTGATCCACAAAATAAAAATACTTTTATCCTAGTCCGGGTCCTATTTAAAAAAAAGTGACATTTAAGGGATCATAGGCATTAGAAGAGGTGACATTTATCACATCTCACTAACAATAAGTGGCATCTAGTAACAGAGGATGTCTCTTCGCCATACCAGAATAATAATAAAAGTGAAAATGGCGTGAGTCATCTTTGCGTGAGTATTAGATGTAGTTTCCACATCGAGATTAGCATCAATAAGTTGAAACTAAAATAGAATCGTATAGAGTTATCGAGTTTCTTATTAGTATCTTAGTTAGACATCTTATTGACATTTCAAACTTTTTAACGGCGCGGGGTGACGTACGGATCCTTTCTTTTATTTGAATACCTAATAAATGCTGTCGATAAGACTGGCACTGCTTGGAGATAATTCGGTTAAATTCTGTTATGAACTTCAGAAATACATTGACAAGGTTTTGATTACTTGCAAGTATAAAAACCTATGTTTCTTCTCCATTTCTACAACATATTACAAGGAAAAAAATCGGTGCCGGACCCACATTTCTATTATAAATTTAATGTTATGTAAGAAAAATCTGTAGTTTTGAATGATTTAACATCTAAACCGCAGTAACTACAAATACATAACCACAATTTTTTTTAGGATAGGTTACTTAGGACTTCTTTCTTTTCTTCTTTATTCCTAGAGAGGTAAACTAGAACCGTTTTAGAAAATACATCAACAGCTGTGGGTAATGAAGCGTTGAGAATCTGTAAACACCATGTTAAACGAAATAACTTTAAACATATGTTGTACTCTCAACTTATTATTAAAGAAAGAGCTTAGAGCAAACCTGTAACTGGGGCATGTACAGTGCCTACTTATTAATAATTCAGTATGTTTCCGTCACTTATGTTAGTGAAACCTTTGTAATTAGAAGGCACAATTAGAATCGCTCTGAATACTGCACTAGTGCGTAGGGGCATGGTGTGCGGTTGTATGTTGTATACTACTAGTGGACGCCCCGCGACTTTGTCCGCGTTAAAAAGTATATTATATAATTATCCTTCTTCCCAGTTCTAACACTTTGGAAGCGGTGGTAGATAAAAAGATTAACGTTGTATAAATGTACCCAGTGTACTTACATGCAATAAAATAGTTTTGACTTTGACTTATCCACAGGCTTTTCGGTAAATCATCGCGACTAAACCTGCTTACTCCAAATTTTATAATTTCTATTCTAATGTGTGTGTGAAGTCCACTAAAAACGGATTGGGGCACCCTTGGTGGACTGGGGTTTGGTACAACAGATCCTGTAGGGTCGAAGTGTGTCCAGGTATTCCTGGCCTTCTAAGAAGATTAAAATAAGATAATGAACTTTACCTTTTGACGACACGATGCCCTCAAAGGGATGACTGAACGTAAGGTGTACGTCCATGTGGTCCTTTCCGCACATGACTTCTAGCGACTGTATGACTGGCATGCCGTCGGGCCGGTCCACTGGCCAGAGATCGCCGGCCCGCGCTCGGGTCTGTGGACAATACACAATTGATTAGATCTCACTTCAGCAGTGTATAATGTAAGGAGTAAGTTCCACTAGTCAGTACCGCACTTTTCTCTTCCCGTAATGCTTATACATCAATCAGCACCGATGCGTCAGCAAGCGTCCGCATCTGAAACGGGTCCTTTTCCATGCCACCATTGATTAAATCTAATTTCAGCAGTGTATAATGCAAGCAGTAAGTTCCAATAGTCAGCACCGCACTTTCCCCTTCCCGTAATGCTTATACATCAATCAGCACCGATGCGTCAGCAAGCGTCCGCATCTGAAACGGGTCCTTTTCCATGCCACCATTGATTAAATCTAATTTCAGCAGTGTATAATGCAAGCAGGAAGTTCCAATAGTCAGCACCGCACTTTCCCCTTCCCGTAATGCTTATACATCAATCAGCACCGATGCGTCAGCAAGCGCCCGCATCTGAAAAGGGTCTATTTGCATCGGTTTGATCATGGCGTGGAGGATTATTGCTGACTAGTGGAGCTTGATCCTATGATGGCTTGTAAAGTTTCATTAACAATAAATGATATTGTAGATATAACTATAAAGAATGTCCAATAATTAGTATAGAAAAGTTGAGAGCTAATTAAGTTAAGGAGAGGGCTATACTTCGCGTTTTTTAGAAGGATATGATTTGAAAGGAGATCCGACAAAGAATAGAAAAACTAAGTTACCGACAAAGTCAAAAGTCAAAGTCACTCATTTGATCGGTGCAGACGAGCGGTTCTAGAGAAGACCCCGTGTACAGGTGTGCCCAGTTTGGTACGCCCAGCAGACGACCGAAGACCTTAAAAAGACGTTTGGACAGGGAGAACGGGGAGTCGTGGTGTGCATCAGAGACAGAGAAGGCCTACGTTTAGCAGTAGCATAGAAGGCAATAGGAAGAGAGGTAACGGGTAACGCTATTGCAAAAATGAATTTCAAAGACGAGGCGTTCTGGATGGTGATTCGATTGAATATGGAAAGAAAACTTTCGCCGCACAATTTGCACCAGTATACGTATAGGTACGTTTTGTATGAAAAACAAATAAAATATCAATGAGAGCAGCAATGGCTTCAAAAACGAAAGCACTTCGTTAATAGCCCTTAAATTAAAGTTGATCGAGTTAAGAAACATGTAATTATTTCTTTACTCTCAAAAATATAACTTTCGATCTCAAAAATCCGTTTTATTAGGGGTCAGTTGGTAACAAATTTGTACTTTTTCCCAACAAGCTGCGGACGTGTAACGACAGGGTTCCGCGAAGTGACCAGTGTAAACATAATAAACCGGTAACGAATAACTTTTGAACGGCACGTTTATGCCAAAATTGGATGATTGGCTAAAGGTTGCACGCTTACGACGCAGAGTAACAAACTCAAAAGTGCAGACAGAAACGCGCTGTTACAATAAAGCTAGACTAGAATCTAGGAATCAAGATTTTAAGTCTGTTCTTCGTTGGAATGTGGAAATATTATTTATTTGGCAACGTGTTTACTTGTCTAGACTTAGCTGTAAATTGAGATCATTTCAAACATTTGCAGAACAGTGTACAGAGCAGAGTATGATCTTGATTCACGCTAGAATGCTAACTCAATTTTTTAAAGGCTTAAACAGGTAAAAAGCCAGTACTAGGTACTTTTTAAGTACTTTTTTTCTCAATTTCTATAAGTTTTTTTTAAAACATTTTGCACCAATAGAGTGTTATAGTTTTTATACTTACTTACATAGTTTATTTGGAACGATGAATCGTTCTGTCCATAGCATGAAAAGTTACAAAATTAATGGTGTAAAATTATTTGAGCCGAAGTAAGAAAATAATATTTTTTTATTAGGTTTTACGGCCCTGGAAACAAAGTTCTTTTAGGCCCATCATAGTTTTAAAATAATCATAATATACTAACAACCCGGCGGTTACAGCACGGCCTCCACAAAAACAGGGTGGTTAGAGAGTTAGTCGGCGATTTTCATTAAGGTTCACAAAATCACTACCTTTATAGCGATGGTAACTTTAATGGAGATTTACACCCTCTACCACGATCAACCTGATCTGTGTCCCGAAAGCGATTTCATGAATCGCAAGCATACGTTCCAGGAAAGAACGCAGATGCATTCGTTCCCACGCGCCAACGAGGAATTTGCAGAGCGAGACAGCGTTACGTACGTTTGCACAAGCTGGAACGAAACGCATGATTCACATTTTCGACAGTCCCCTGCAATTTACATTTTTGCGTAAGAAAGCCTTTCGAAAATTTTGAGCAGTCTGTCAAGTTAAACGTTTCATTTATCTCTCAATATTGATGCGGTGTACAATTTGACATATAGTATTATGAATTTACTGACAGATTGGGAGGCTTAACACAGGAATTAATTTACTTCGTTCTTTGAATATCTTTCATTTTTATTAACGGTACGGCCACACCGCACAAGTTTCTCACTCACTCCTAGCCTTACTTAACAAACTTTAAGGGGAATAGAAAGACAAGTTTCCCTAAATACTACTTAAATGTAGAAAATGCAAACATACGCACGCTACCTAGTCAAAAACAATGACGTCACAATTGTATCCTATATTTCCTGACGCTCCCTGGATCTATTTAATTGTTTCGAATGCTAATTTTACAAAAACAATGTTATTTAGTGTAGTTGCCGAAATTGTTTACTGTACTGTTTGCAGACATCCAAAATTTGTCGAACAGTAAATGGAACTTTATATTAACTACAGCAGCGACGACAAGTTTCTGGAGTTAGTTTGTTTCTAATAGGTTTTTATAAACTCGCTTTCTTGTCTTGTCTGTTTGTCGGTCCAGTACAAATATTGCAATATAATTATATATCTACAATTTTTGTATATTGCAATTTGGGCGACTATATTCGAAGGGACGTGTATCGCGTCAGTCTGTCAGGCCGAGACGGTTATCGTGCCGTGTCGATGTGTAAACGCCCACCGCGCCTACCTTATCGCTTGAACGGATCCATTCAAAAATTCTTCTCGTTCCGATTACCCAATATGATTACCCGGCAAACACCCATCGAGCCGACAACAGGCTTCGTCCAGATAATAATGAAATTATAGGGGTTTAATTGCATTGGTATCTCGATGAAGCAAAGTGTGCCGACAGAATGTCCGACCGCTCTCTGTAATCAGGCGTCCTGGCTTAACGACTGACGTTTAGCACGTTTATATGATTGCAACTGTCAGTGATTGTCAGGTTTTGTTAAATAAAATTTAATGGGAGGAAATGTGTGACTTAAATCCATAACTGTACATCTACCTATCATATCTTTTTACAAACTAGTAGTCTAGCATCCATAGTTTCCGAGTTGCAGCACTGTTTGAGTTGGTCCACGGGGGAATCCCCGTGGACATTGCAGTTGGTCCACGAGTAATACCTCCGCTCAAGACATTAGAAATGGTAATATTAACAAAAAAAACTAAGAGTCAAGCAATAACTACTTATTGGAATTGATAACGCTGTGGATCAAGGTTGTTTTTGTGGCTTGCTCGACGTATGCAAGGAAAATTGATAATCTGCAATGACGTCGTGTACGGATACAATACATGCAACAAACTCAGTTACACTAGAGACTATGTATTATGTATATGTCTCAAATAAAGTTATTTAGCTTAGAAAGGTTGCAGGTGACCAGAGAGCGAGCGAAATGAACGACAGGACTCAGAAATTTTCATAAATAAAGTGGTTTAGGTTTAGGTTCTGCAGCAGACTACTATGGGAGCTGATGCATCCTATGTAATTACGCATCCCGGCTGCGCCAATGAGATTTTCGGAAATAGAACTCTATTCCTAGCTGCAAAACAAATGTTTACAATGATATATTATTATAATCTGACTATTTCCAAAAAATAAAACCAACTAAGTACTTTTTTATGTCGACGACTTGTTGATCCCCAAAAAATTATCTATCCTTAGAGATGAAATATTGTTGTCAAATCGGAATGGGACCACCATTGGAATATAGCTTATTTAATAAATAAAATAATCATTCAAAACGGTGTATAATTGACGAAGAAAGATATCGCGTAACATACACACAAAAAAAGACAATCGAATTGAAAACTTCCTTTTTTTTGAAGCCGGTTGAAAATTTGCAACTATCTATTAACCCATTTGTGAAACTCAGTGCGTGAAAGGAAGGGAAGTTTAATAACTGGCATTCGCAAACAGCTCTTCTTTCAAATTATAGCATCCAGATGTCATATAAGTGCATAAAGCAGCCCGTTAATCCACTTCAGAAATTGTTTCTCCACTAAGAGTTCGATTAGTGTCGCAAAAGACTTGAGTCTTCGAGTAAATAGGACTGGACTACTTTTAATATACATAATGAGACTAAAAATAAATGCGATTTTAACAAAGATTTACGAAACAGTAAACAGAAGGTAGGTATCTAAGTACTTACGTATATGGTAAAATAACAGCAATAAGGTATAATGATGACAAGCCACGCCTACGACGAACCGCTAGAATTGTAACAAGTACAAAACAGTTAAGTTATTTATAGTTACAACACTAACGAATCATCTGCGCGTGCCCCATACCATTACTCTAATGACGTGCTCGTATAGAAAATCTACTATCCCGCCAGGTTTCTATGATCTGTGACTTTCGATCATATATTACCTAGAATCCTAGATAAAGCACTTCATACTTTTAAAAAAAGACACCCGTTTGGAACGAAGTTCCTTTCGGTATATAGTAATATATTAAATGACAGGCATAATTTCGGGAATGCTCGGCTATCCTCAGGGCTCATCGCAGTGTCGTGTCGGTCGAAGTCTCACACTTTTTTCCTAGCTCCCATTCGTCAAATGTCTGGAGTAGGTGTAACGTGCGATAAGGAATTTCGTTACAATAAAAATGAGTCCCGAACTATATACAATTGCGTTTAAAATAAGATTATAATCCAGAGCGTTACGATTTAATTGGAACATGTATACATTCGGCAGATTTGTTCAGATTACAGTACCATACTGGCATTATGTTCGCCTTTGTACTGTACTGTATGCAATAAAATTTTAAACAAATAAATGAGACAAAACACGCACCGCACGGGGCCGCAGGCAGCGCGGACGCAGCAACACTACTGTTTACAAAACAATGCTTAGAATACATTTTAGCACTGTTTTGTCGTGCCGCTTCTAAGCATTGATGTGGTGTCTGTAATAATATGATCGATGTCTGTGACCGTAAAAATCCTCTTCCATGCGTGTCTTACAAGCGGGAGGGTGGGTAGTTCCTTTATATCTGTCGTGTGGTACAGTAATAGCCGAACAGCTGTTTCTATATCGACGGTTTTACCTCAAAGCGAGCAGATACAGTGTAATTTATAGCACGTGATTTCTAAGTTTCACTTGCCGCTTGAACTTGAGAAATGATCGTACGGTGAATAAACTTTTGCGGTTCTGAATGGGCCGAAAGTACACATTATACTCTTTGAACACGTACAATAGAGTGGAAAAGAGGTTCTTTGTTGGCAATGAAAAATCCAAATTTTTGTGTCAAAAATTAGATGTAATTTCGAAAGTTAATATTTAAGAAAGCACCAGAAAATCACATTCATAACACCGCCGCCCGCCGTACTCGGGTAGATCTTACTTATAGATATATGTGTATGAGAAAATTATTTACACTATCTCGAGGGAAAGGTAATGAGTGTCATGACATTTTGCTTTTGCGTTAATTACTTTACTGGTTGCATGTTTAGATAAAGATCTAAACACGTCAGTGGCCATTTAGTCTACGAGTGTTGACATAACTTTGCTGAAAGACTATACTTTAATAACCGACTAGGTTAGTACCATACTGACTGATTTCAGCGTGTTTCAGTGAGTATTTGTGCATGTAGTGGTGACCTTGTTTAGTTTACATTTTGTGTGTGTTCCTCCTTTGGTTTCATCTAAGATTTAAAATTATACTTCGCTTCGTCGTGTTCTAACGAATCTGAGTCACTGACAGCAAGTTTATTAGCTTATGCAAACGAACGCACCTCAGTTTGCGTTTCCTAGTTCAAAAGGTTATATGATGAGACAAATTAATGATATCCCGTAGATTTTTCATTTATTAAACTTCCAAGATAATGTGCAGATGTAATGGAAATATTGCTTTGGTGCTCGCTAGGGGAAAGATTATGCTAAATTATAAATTATGTTTTAACGGCATATGATACTGTATACTATTTAGACAGTTTTCATGACATTCATAGAATGCATTATAGGTAGACTTTGACGACAAAAATACATTTCGAAGAAAAATAAGAATTTTGAATTTTAAATAAAACTTTCAAGTCCATAAAACCGAATGCAATCATTTTGTATCCTTTGTATAGCATCATCTAATAAAATTTTAGGTATATTTGCAAGTATTTAAACTTGTGTTTGAATTCATTTTGTATACTAAATTACACGGAACTTAAACGTACGTAAATTATTTTCTCGATTTCTGGCATTTCTAAACGAAACCTCATTGTTTTTAACACGAGGAACACGATCGATTGACGTAATCAAAACAAAACGTAATTCGATTCGAAGTACCTTCCGGACTAACTTGTGGATACAACTATTAACAACTCCAGACAAGGGACACACGACATAAAATTGTCCATTTGTTCACATTACAGCAAAATAACTTGCTAATCAAATGCAAACACACTTTCACTTATCCATTCATGTTTACTAAGACTTGTCATAGCAAAGGCACCTATATTATTAGCTTGGTGGCAATGTTCACAGAAAAGGTACTAAGTAAGATACTTTCGATGTTTTAGATATCATTTTTTTAAAGACTAGGCATAGTATAGACTAGGGGTACTACCACTCCCCTAAGTCCCGCGCACCCTCTCGTTTGGAGTATTGTCATCATATTTTACAATCCGTATCATATGAGATAAATCCCACCAAAGTCGTTAACAAATGTGTCTTGAATTCAAAAATGCTTGAAAGACCTAAAGATCTGAAATTCCTGTGATGATCACTTTTCGAGTTGTGAAGAAAATGAAACTGCAAAATTTAGAAATGACTACGCAATCTTAAAAGATTTACGCGTGGCCCGGTATGCACTTGACGGTATATAAAGAACTCATCTATGGAATTTAAATTTTCATTATAAAAGATAGTAATACCTATAAGTAGATTAGAAACACAATAATACAACGACATTACACCATAGCTTGGCAAAGTGTGTATGTAGGTATAAATAACCACCATAAACGTGAAGAATACTAGCATTCTTAGATGAAACCAAAGAAGATAAAGTACCTACGCTCTATAAATTTGCTTGCCTAAACGAAAGTAAGTTCGATGCACAATGAACACAGTTATGGAATCAAAGTTGCGTTTGTTTAATCACCAGTTTAATACGTTCAGTGTTTCCACTAACACAGTACCAATATGCGAATGTAAATGACAAGCTATGAAGTTGTTACGGTCATCCCATTTTGTAGGACCATTATTATCAGCAAGTAAGTAACGTATCTTTAATTTTAGTTCATGTAAGCCAGCATGAGAAATAAAAGAAAGGAGTCATCCAATACTTTCCGCCGCCTTTTTGCATTCTGAGTCATGAATGATTTATAAATTCTTGACTTTTACTATACCTACAGTGATTCAAGAGTTATATCAATGTTAAAAGTGTGACAGGAATGTGTAATTTCTTCCGGATCTTGGGTGTTTGACGGACGGTGCTCTTAAAATTTAACGGCGAATAGTAAACTAGCTTTTCCGCTTCTTCGCCTGCGTTTTGATTTTGTGCGTTATAATAATACGTAAGTAATATTGGTAAGTACCTCTAGGTTTTGAAGGACCATTATTATCTATCCGTAAGTATCAGTATGTAGGTATCGTCCCAGATTCATCCAAACCAACATGAAAGATAAAAGGAAGGACATCACTTTTCAAGATTTATAAATTCTTGACTTACCATACATACAGTGATTCAAAAGTAACTTAATAATTATTAATGTTTGGACAAATTTACACACGGCTGTTTAGTCCCAAACTAAGCCGAAGCTTGTAAATGGGCACTCAACAACTGATAAACATACATAAATACTTTTAAATAAATATTTAAATACATACAAACACCCAGAATCCAAAAACCAACAGTTATGCTCATCTCATCACACAAATGTTGGTCCCGGGTGGGAATCGAACCCACGACCTTTGGCGCAGTAGGCAGGGTCATTACCACTACGCCAACAGACCAGTCAAAATCAACTTATCTTCGCACAAAATTTCATACAGATTAAAAAGCGTCGAGAGAAATATAAAATACTGCAAACAGATACCTAGATAATTTTGGGTTGTTGGTTGGGAGTCATGTTCGGCTTTAGTCATATTTATTCACCTTTAGCCATATTCTGTTTTAGTCATTTTCTGTTTTAGTCAAGTTCTTGTTTGGTCATGAATAAAATCGTTTTAAGTCATATTCTGCTCTGGTCATATTCTACTTTAGTCATATTCTGCTTTAGTCATGTTCTGGTTTGGTCATACGTGAGGTATTAGTTTATAATATATAAAACCTTTATTGCCATTAAGTAACCAGTATTCATACTGGCTGATATGCAGGCTAATCAGTACCTATTTATTCGAATGTTATTTCACACATTGCTTGTCATTCTATTTGACAATCCATATTTCCTCGCCTCGTGTGATTTCCTGATGTCCTATAAATAAAATATTTTAGTTTTAATTATGGAAGAACCGATGGGTACAAGTGGTCGGTTGACATTTGTTGAAAGTGGAAAAGGGAAAAATATTTTGTTACACGATGGTTTTAAGTATACTTTGAATCTGATTAATAAAAGCGGATCTTCATACTGGCGTTGTTCAAAGAGAGATGTCTGTAATGGGTCGGTGACTTTAGACACAGAAAGAAAAAAAGTGTTGAAAGAAAACATACGTCATATTTGTGAGCCTGATTTCTCCAAAAACAAGATGCGAGAGCATATGGATCTGTGTAAGGAAATTGTCAAAGAAGTGTATCAACCGATACCAATTCTTTTTGAGTATGTTGTCGAAAAAATGTCGAAAGATAAAGAGGTAGATGTTGTTGATATTCCAGCGTTTAAATCTGTCAAAGATTCTCTATATAAAGTCAGAAACAAAGAACTGAATGTTCCAAAGACCACGTTCTATAAGACCACTGATGTAATAATTCCCCCTATCCTGGCACAAGACTTTTTGATTTGTGAAGAAATAGTTGACGGGGAGAAGATGTTAATATTTTCTTCGTTAAAGGCGAGAAAACTAGTTACAAAGCAGTCCAGTTTTTTTGCTGATGGAACGTTTTATATAACTCCTCGACCTTTTCAACAGTTGTACACCATCCAAACAGTAGTAGGTGCTCCTCCGTCATTTACTGTCATACCCGTAGTTTTCAGTCTATTGCCGAATAAGACAGAAAAAATGTACACAAAGTTATTTGAAATATTAAAACAAAAACTTTCGATGAACATAACTAATATGAAATTAGATTATGAACTGGCTGCAATTAATGCTGTACGCAAATGTTTTCCAGATGCTAAAGTGACCGGTTGCTTATTTCATTATAAAAAAGCGATAAAAAAAAATCAAAAGCTCTGTCTATTGGAGAAACCCATGAAGGCCGTAAAATTATAAATATGTGCTTAAAGTTGTTATTTTAAGTTTTTTTAGAACTGTTTCTTTTATGTTGCTATGTTTATGTAACAGGTTTCAGTATAAGTTTACTGTTTTTTGTTTATTTTGCTATGTTTAAGTAAGTTAGGTACTTGATTAAATGAAAACAATACTAATAAAATTGCTTTAGTTTCATTTATATTTTAGGGTTCCGTATTTCGTATAGTCTTGGTCTCACTGTTGAGGTGAAAAGTTGTATGTGCAACACGAAACCAAAGTTATTTACATTTCGTGACTTTTGAGTCCCTCACTACGCACAAGATTCTAAATTAGAATCACGAGCGTGAATCTTTCGCTTACTCGGGACTCAAAATTGTCACTCGATGCAAATATGAACTTTGCTCTCTTGCTGCACAAATAACTACAGAACATGACCAACGCAGAATATGACTAGGATAGAACATGACCAACGCAGAACATGACTAGGATAGAACATGACTAGGGTAGAACATGACTAGGGTATAACATGACTAGGGTAGAACATGACTAGGGTATAACATGACTAGGGTAGAACATGACCAAACCAGAATATAAATAAATATGACAAAACCAGAACATGACTAAAGCAGATTATGACTAAAGCCGAACATGACTCCCACCTAACAACCCATAATTTTGTGTCTCTATCCCATTACGAAAAATTCAAGAAGGAATCTCGCAACTCGCAAACTAAGAAACAAGCAAACGCTTCGTTGTTACTACCGGGAACCAATGAAATCACATGAACCTTTGGGTAATTAAATGTAGGTACAGCAATAAACTGTTTATTTTTATTGCCTACTCAATGTTTTCCAAGGGCTCCATGCGGCATTAGGTTACGTTTCACATTGGCTTAGCCGGAAACCACTGAGTTGTTTCACCATAAACATTTCATTAACATTATACAACTAATAGAAACTGGATAGCAGTGAATGCATTAACCAAGATAAGTTGTCTTATCTATCATAATAAATATTTTAAGGAATCAAGACTTCATTCCAATCCAAAGGCACGATCTCAAGTTTAAAAAACAGACTGGATTTCGTTCTTTACGTATTAAAAGAGAGGCACCCCATTATTAAGTAGTTAAAGGTTCAGCAAACACAAATTATAAACAATTAATAAAACAAAAGTAATTGAAACTTTTAACTGAATATATTATGTGACACTAAGGGCTTCTTACACCAGTTGCTGATATTGTTACAGATAGAAAACGGACAGATAACGTAATCTATCGGATAACACTGTCGGATAATATTTTCCGTTTTCACCACTCAAGTCTCTGTTAAAATATCGGGCAGCTAAACTGTCAGCGATTTACCGGGGAGTCGGAACATTCCGTTCATTCAGTTCATTCTTCAGTTCAGTTCATTTGTTGCGTTTCTATTTATGCATTTTTGGGAATCGACGAGTATCATATTTCTAAATTAATATCTTAAATTTTAGTTTAAAAATGTATTCATAAATACCCATAAATTATATATTTATGTATAAAATACAGAAAGTACATTATTGAGTCCGTTTTTATGTAATTATTCTTGAGAATGAAATAAAAAAATACCTACGTTTATTGCGTATAACGAAGCGAAGCAGACTTCTATTCATATGGTCTGTGGTTCATCGATTATTGTTTTTGTTTTATTTACATAAAAAATTACAGTGAGGAATAACGAAGCTTTTTTACGGATTTTAGTGGTTCTCTATCTATAAATTACGTGTACAAGTATTTGAAGTGTTTTATAAAAATACTGGGGGCATTCGCAGACAGGATGGCTTATTATGACGGTATTGGTGTCCATAACCGAAGTCAGTCAAGTTTCGGAATTCAACGCATCTGTTTGCCTGGTTGGTGGAGGAAAGTTCTCATATACCCACCCCTTTTCGTGCTGATGGTGTAGTGGTGGATGGTCAGGGGCATGTGACATTCGCATTTAGACAAAGTGATTGGAAGAATGGAAAAAGACGGTGAGAAAATAAATTTCGCATCATGCGATTGTTTCACTCTCAAAAGTAACAATATGATAATTCAGTAGGACGGCGGGTACAAACTGTCATAGGTATTTAATTTCAGTTTCTACAGAGCTTCAAGCTTGCCAGGAGTACTAGGTTCTGTCGATGGCACCCATGTAATCATGTTTTTTGTATTCACAATTCATTTTGAATGCAAATGTATGACATGTAATTATTAAATTTACCATGTTTTTGTTTTTGTAGATGTGCAATTTTTATTTAAATATCATGGGCGGTAGTCAAGTCTATTACCCATGATCAACACATGATAGTAAAGTGTGGAGACAACCTGTTGAAAGGCGTCATTGAGATGCTGTATAAAGAGAACCAAAGAAGATCCGAGTCTGGTGCCAGTGAAATATTCTACATGGGATGGGTATCATTGCAATAAAGAAAAATAACAAAACACATTTAAAAACATTTTCATTTATATTAATGTACTAGCTGTTGCCCGCGACTTCGTCCGCGTGGATTTTGGAAGTAGGTACCTATCTCTGCTATGTACAGACATCGTCTAGTTATAATTTTCCAATGGTAAAATGGATCATTCTAAGTACCTTCACCATAATTTAAGGTATAACATACCTTCAGGAACAAACTATGAACACCGTATCCAATTTGGTGAAGACAGATAAAAATTTAAAAAATTGTTGTTTTCACTTCTATTGCTCATAAGACTTCTCATATCAATTTTTATTATACGTGTGTATTTTTTAACTAATACAGTATGGGCAAAACCAAAACCATAGGAGATACAGGGAAACTGTCTTAGGAACCTTTAGGTATTTTTTCGTGATAACAATTTTGACATAGTAATCGGACCAGCTGGAGTTCAGGTGGCATGCATGAATAAGTAGTAAGTTCCTAAGTACATTGAAGTCTGTTTTATAAGCAAACATTTTATTAAATTTGACTAACTTCTGCTGCTTGGATTTTTTTCTTCCGATACAATAAAATGATTCTAACACGAAACTAAGTCGATACGCATTTTTTAAAAATAATAAAAATTTTTTTTCACTGGCGTTCTATGAGAAAACATTTTATTGAATTTGACTAACTTCTGCTGCTCAGATTTTTTTCTTCCGATATAATTAAGTGATCCCTACATGAAACTGAGTCGAACCGCATTTAAAAAAATATGTGCAAATTGTCTCATTTTTATGGACAACACACGCTTGACCAAAAAATTTATATGTCATAAGACACTTTCCCTGCATCTCCTATGGTTTCGGACTTGCCTATACTGTCCCAGTTAAAAAAACACTGATATCTCCTATGTCTATGACATCGTCTTGTTACGTTAAATGATTTATCTGTAAATGACGATAACTTTTTTCGCTGTCATCCGATTTCTATGAAACAAAGACTATAAGTTGCGCCAGGCTGTGCTTAATCTACCTGTGAAAACCGCAAGAAAATCCGTTCAGTAGTTTCGGAGATTAGCGATTACAGACAGACAGAAAGACAGAAAGACAGAAAGACAGACAGACAGAAAGACAGAAAGACAGAAAGACAAAAAAATTTAAAAACGCTTTTTTGTGTTCTGTTATTCTTTTTTTATCGTCCACACTCATTTTTTTATAAATTTATTCAAAGTACAGACACACGGTTTCTACAGATTTATTATAAGTATAGATATACTTATTCTATTTCACATTTTCCCTGTGGAACTACTGCTTGGCACAGCATTATAATCATCTTCGTCCTCGGAAAACAATGGCTGTAATGAAATAATAGTGTATATTAATAGTGTATAGAAAATAAATTAAATAAATTAAAAATAAATAAAATAAAATAGTAGGTAATATAATAGGATTAGGTACCTATTAGAGGACTGGGTGTGGTGGTGTTCATTGGGGAAGGGCTATGTCCAACAGTCAATGTTAAAGGGCTGGCATGATGAAGTATTGGAGTGGGAAGATTGTATTAAAGAGAACCAAAGTCTTTGACATAGCTCAAAAAGTAAGTATGTTGAAATGGCTGGTCATATTTGTCAGAGAATCGATAACCGCTGGTAGGTGAGTCCTACTACTGGGCAAGTGCAGTGTGGGTTTGATAGAGCGACGATCTGCATAAGGCGACTGGCAGCAGTGACTGTAACATGTAAATAAAATATTAGTATGGTACGATCATTTTATCAATTTACCAGTTAATATGGCCGCACTGTTGGTGCACAGGCCCACCATTAGACAAGGGTGTAGGGCTCATAGTCCCCCAAGCAGACCCAGAGTGGGTTGGTGGACCATATGCATGTTTCCTCATTAAGTTTTCCTTCACATCAAAGCCAAATACAGATAGGTACTAACTTTGGCACTATCTTTAGGGAATCTGGCGAAAAGTGGTCTCAGGTTTTGCTATGCTTCGGACACTTGATATGATTCTAGATGCTGACGCTGTGCCTACACCACTCAGATCTCCGGCTAAAGTCAGAAACGATCCTTCGCATAATATCGCAATGTTTGGTAACAGTAATCTATTCATTGGAGATATTGCAGCGTTACTGAAACAATGAAGTAACAATGTAACTTTAAAAAATCTCTAGTGTGGGCCCATTACTTGATCAAAGTATATGTGATTGGTACTTACATATTGGTACAGTATTGGTTGTTATTATGCCATCTTCTTTGTAAGAAAGCAGATAATTAACTGCTTTTTTTGTTAGCCTATATCTATCCCTAAACGCCCCATCACTATATTTTGTAAAATTATCTTCTCTGCCCCTGACTGCGGGACGTGTCCGTGGGCGCGATAAACGGTCATGAAATTCTTCGAATTTGTCTTCTAAATAGTCAAATAAGTCAATTTTTAAAAGAAACAGTGATAAATCCATAAATAAAATAAAATTAACACAAAACTGAAGTATTACCGCGTTAAATTCGAAAAAAAACAATCCATATCCGACAGATAAAGAAATAACAGCCCCTTGATCTGGCTGTAAGTTTATAAGGCGGTTTACCGGACAGATAAGGCAATCAGATACCTGTGAAAAAGAAAATACACGGATATCTGGTAGATAACCTTCATATAGGGTATCTGGGACTTTATCAGCAACTGGTGTAAGAAGCCCTAAAGGTTATTATAACAAATGCCAGTCGGACCTTGGAAGGAAATATTGTGAGTAAACTACACGGGAGCACGGATTTTCCGTGCAAGGGAGAGACCCAGGGGAGAATCTATACCACAAAACTAGCACTTTAGAGGTTGCTTATGCTTTATAGCGTATACAATTGCAGTTAAAGGCTGCAAGAGTTAGTTCTATAGCGCCCTATACCTTCTACAGCTACTAAAGCTCTTATACAATTACAGTTAAAGGCTGCAAGAGTTAGTGCTATAGCGCGCTATGCCTTGTACAACTGCTAAAGCTCTTATACAATTACAGTTAAAGGCTGCAAGAGTTAGTTCTATAGCGCGCTATACCTTCTACAGCTACTAAAGCTCTTATACAATTACAGTTAAAGGCTGCAAGAGTTAGTGCTATAGCGCGCTATGCCTTGTACAGCTGCTAAAGCTCTTATACAATTACAGTTAAAGCCTGCAAGAGTTAGTTTTATAGCGCCCTATACCTTCTACATCTGCTAAAGCTCTTAAACAATTACTGGTTAAAGCCTGCAAGAGTTAGTGCTATAGCGCGCTATGCCTTGTACAGCTGCTAAAGCTCTTATACAATAACAGTTAAAGCTTGCAAGAGTCAGTTTTATAGCGCGCTATACCTTCTACAGCTGCTAAAGCTCTTATACAATTACAGGTTAAAGCCTGCAAGAGTTAGTTCTATAGCGCGCTATACTTTATAAGTGGCGCAATAGATCCAGTATGGCTGCTTATACCGCTATGTAAGATGCTTAATGAGGTGAAAATCTGCAGCTCAAAGCTGATATTGGCGAACGAATTAACGTCTTTCGACTCATTCATTTACTTCGATCGGAGGTAACACAATAGCAGCCGCGCGGTGAGCTATCAATAGCTCGATATTTAATTATTGTTAACTTTCTATTGCAATTCGGGCCTAAGAGTTCCAAATATGGGTAAAGAACGCAAGGTACATATACCTATATCCACAATTACATAAATCACTCACTTACTTATAAAATGTTTTCCTTGCGGGAATCACCAACTTTGTGCCGACTAAATACAATGAATCTCAAGACCAAACCCGTCTTAATTGAGGCTATAAAATGTATCAAGCGAGACATAGCAACAGCCGGAATGGTCGAATACCATCCAAATGTCGTTCGCGAAACTTACGTCGCTCGTGCTTGTACGGATGACTCATAAAAAACGCGTTTGTATCAAGTTATCAACTCTGTGGTGTAGAGTAATTAAATTGAACTTACAGTTTATTTAATTAAATTGAATTGAAGAGCAATTAAATTGAACTTACAGTTTATTTACTCTGGTATTACCCAGCCTAGTGCCAATAGTACCACTTCAGATCAACTGCCCAATGTTGCTGTCGGCGATCTTGTTTTTGAGATCAGATGGAAATCTCCCACGAGGACCCGAGAAGATGGTTAATTCCCGAGGTAAGATGGGGTCGTATGCGTCGCTGAAGTGGCTACGGCTGCGGGATGACTTCATAAGGCAATTTTCCTGTCATGCGTGTTTACGCCCGCGTCCTGGTCCTGAAACGGCAGGATGCGGGCGGCACGCATGCGCGCCAGACCAGGGGAGACTATTATATACTCTGTGACGCAGGCGCAAACACGCATGACAGGAAAATGGCCCTTAGACCAGGTCCACAATTGTATCATTTTAGAGTATAATAGTAGCTCCGTCGCGTGGTACCGAGCGCCGAAATGTATCATGCATGATCATACTCGATCATTGTGATACGTTGTGATACTGTATTTGTCACGTACCGCACTACACATCGTATCGGATACACGTATCGTGATCGATAGTACGGACGTATTTTGATAAATACTGTATCAGGATACGGCGTTGCGATACAATTACCGCCGCGTCTCATCTCTAATCGGTTTTTGCCCTAACATCAAAGAGAATATTATGGCGACTTTTGTGATATGAAAATAAAATCACACTGGATTGGGGTAAGAGTATTGGATATAGGCCTAAATGTTGCAACGACACTATTCAGAATCATATCATAATGATTTTGATACTGACATTCGTGACAAGTGGACATACTGCACTGAATTAGTCTGTGTTCCTGGTCCGACCACCCGTGGACACTTGTCGAGGCTGATCAAAGTATCGATCGATGTCACCATACAATCTTTCTTTCGAACATTGAACTTAATTAATTATTTGGGCGTCATCAAAACCCTTTTCCAAGGTCACAGCGTCCAACCAAATACTTAGTAAGACGTTTGAATATAAATCGAAAGCCTAGCCTGCACCAACAATGCTTTTCTGCTTTTTATCAACACACTAATTAATTACAAGATAATAGAATATAATAGCAGTTTGATAGTTAGTATCCTGGGAAAATAAAGCGGTAAACCTTAATCTTATTTGTAGCTGCAATTAAGGTTTAAAGATTCTTTATTCTCATTAAAGATAAAATATCACTTACATGAGAAGAAGTTTAGTACAGGTTTGTAGTGTAGTCGTCGCACCGTACAAAGTCATCCGAACTCATAACAATTTTTTTTTTTAAAAGAATCTTAAAATATAAGTTAAACTGCCTCTCCACAATATTAAGTTCACTTTTTGTTTTTATTTAGTTTTTATATGCTGAGCTAATTTGTGTTTAAATACATTGAGCGAGTTCGTATCTTTTTTTATAGATGAGGGTAAGTTATTATAAAGTTGTGCTCCCTCGTAAGTAAACATTCGCTTCCCATAGAATTGAAGATCCGAAGAAGATACTTAGTTGTTCAGTATCTAAAAAGCCCTCCAAGATTAAAATAAAGCTACTGATATAAGGCGTACTTGATGCTATCGATAAGAATGATATACTACCAACTAACAGCTACCGGTGTGAAAGGAACGTTTTATTTTATTGCCTTCATCCAACTCTAGTTAGTTCAGATACAATCACACCAAATAAATTCAATATAATGACTTAAGTACATGTTTAATAGACTCAATCAACATTTTTCTCAAACCTCGCAATCGCGACTATAGATGGTTGTTACCACGCCCGAATCGCCTCATATTATGTGCCATTTCAAGTTTTTTGGCACTATGTCGCCGGTCGGGCAACAACATAACTACACTAACCGACTTGTGAGCGAAGTTCAATGCCACTATGCCAGGTGGCGCGGCGCGAGGATATAAAGATAATGGAAGACGTAGTACGAACAGGAAATTAAACAATTACGGTAATGTTTACGCACAGAGAACTAGTCAGATACACAGATCAGATTGCTAAGACGTTAGTAACCGCACATGACAACACAGTATAGGCACTACCGAGATTGAACAACGAAATCCGCCTCATCATTTAAAAACATGATACTAAATATATAGATAACATTGATAGTAATAGCGAATATACCACAATGAAAATGCAAATCATCGAAGAGCACGGCAAATCAAATGGCGACTCAAAACACACCGAAAGTGAGAAAGACCGTATGAAAGTAAAAGTAAAAAGTTGTTACATGGAATTGAACGCAAGAAATCGATTTATATTGTGACGTAGTTAAGCTTGCGTGATAAAAAGGTGTCGGTTCTCATCAAACGAGCTTGAATGAAATTTTCCTTTTACGCCTTGGACTGCGTCGTCGCATCCGTTTGATAATGCCACATCTAGTTACACTCTAGTTCCGTCGCTTGGATCATAATGATAGCTTAGAACCGCCGACGGCCTCAACCGATAGACATGTCATTTTCTCACCGCACTAATTGAATACAAGATGGATAATTATTTTACTGTTAAACGAAAAAAAATCGCGCGTCCAAACTGACGTTAGCATTGGTTATTTGTGTCAAGGGGCTATTGTTATGGTTTCATCTTGCCAAAAACTATTAGTGCCGACAGATTATGCGGGGATTATGTCTGTTATTGATCTCTCACCTTTTGTCATCGACGAAATAAAATAATTTAATAGTCAACCACAAAAAGCGTCCACAACCTGTCTCGCATGATTGCAGCTCTACATTGCCCACTGTCAAAAGTGCCTGTTACGCAAAAAAAATTAAGCAGTCTCATAGTTTTTGCACTAAAAATTCTATTAATATTAAAAAGGCAAAAGTTTGTAAGGATGTTTGAATGTTTGTTACTCCTTCACACAATAACTACGCAACAGATTTTGATGAAACTACAGTACCTAATATAGAGGATAACATATATGCTATAGATACCTCGGGAAAAACTTTTCTACGCGGGCGAAGCCTCAGGAAACAGCTAGTATCAACATAAAAGAAAAATATATAGTGCTCAGTGAGAACTCAGTCAAAAATTTTTTTAGGGAATCAACACTTTAGCGAGTAATTTCGAACCAATTTAACTTAATATCAACAAAAAGCGCAGTGCACGTTCAAGTTCCAATCGTGACTGTTGCAACAGTGTTTTAGAGCTGTAAAGTCGTACTTATGAATTCATTACACTGTTACAACCTACTCTCAAACAATTGACCTATTTAATTTAACCTAATGATATAAAAGCCATATCAGTTTTTTTCCATCTCAATCATGCCCTAAACGCAGCCTCTGAGCGTGTAATTTGATGATTATCATTCTATTTCTTCTATTTATAACGTGCCGCGCGCATACTGTATTATGAGGAATAAATTATATGTTGTGAACATCTGTCTTATCGGCGTATTGGTTTCATAATCACGTACAAATTGAAGCCTAGGGTGGTAGTTGGTGCTGTGAAGTGCCATCACGTTTATTTCTTTTACGTGGGTTTTTACGCGACGAAAGAATTGCGGTTATTTGGCTGGGATGGTTTTAACTTCGATCAATTGCAATAGACAAAACAACTTAATACTAGAAAAGTTTCTAGTAATTCTTCCACTTTTACACTCCTTACAAAGCAAGAAGCGAGTAGATTAAGAAATCGTTTTACATTTCGTTCTGTTGTTTTATATTAATTCAACGCCCAAGAGATTAATCAGGCATGTTGTATATTATAATTTCTTTATCCGAAACAGCACTGAATAAAGATTGATCAAAATGTTTTGTGAATAAATAATAATAATGAACAACGCCCCGCAATCTGTAATTTTACCGGCCCACGCGCAGACATTAAAATTAATTACACACGTTACAGATTTAATTAACGAAATACACACTAATTTAAAAAAAAAGTAATGTAAAATAAATTACATCTTGGACCTTTTAAAATGAAATACAGACCATGCTGACTAGTAATTAGTTGTCTTAGTAAGCAAATACGGAAACGCGATAAGATTTAATATTTATGTTTAACTACGATCGATGTAAAGCTTAATAGAACTTGGACGAAAGAAAAAGATGACGAACACGGCATTAGATAGAATTGACTGAGTAATAAATAAAATAACGGAGAGGAAACTGATAATGTTTTGCAATAAAATTGATAGATACGAGACGCTTAAAATCGTAATGGCGACTGAAGGCAACTAAAAAGGCATAAGTACTTAAGTATTGATATTAGTAGAACTGACAATAAAGTATAGCAAAAGAATCAAGTCGTTGAGTTATAACTTTGTAAATTGAATCGAAGCGCTCATGGGCTCTTTAGTCGAGTCAAACTTTCGTTTAAACATAGTATAATGTGAAGTTATGATATAAACTTGTAAAAAGGGCGCAGCCGGCCGAGTGTCGGACGATGTGGACGCTTCATATCTCGAAAAGTAGATACGAATAAGAAAATCGGGGAAAACAGGTCGTATAGGATAAAGAATTGATTAGTGTAAAAAAAACCAAAGCTAAACTAACACAGTATCAGATCGATGTACATTTAAATAGACCAAAACCTCAGCAAAAAATGACGTGTTTTTTGCGAAAACAAAAAAAAAATCTTCCCAATTAACTATAATTATGATTTCTTTCACCAATACAAAATATGTTTTGACACCTTTTTTGACTTCCTGGTTCTCGTCGCGTTTTTCCATTAATGCGTTATTATAACAAAATGAATCAATAGTAATTTTCAATTCCAATAGCACTTCTTAAGGTATCCCTCATAACGTTGCTTCAATAAACGTAAAGTGGTTTGCTGGCGTGTGGTTCACAGATGTCATTTACGACACAGTCATTCGAGTGCTCGTAAATAATTTAATCCTTTATTCGTTTGGTTTATTGCTATGAAGTAAGGTTTTATTTACAGATCCATTCGAAACTAGTTGCACAGATAAAGTTATTTTAATAGGCCTATGTCGAGTATATTAACGTCGGTGAAAATTGAATCCATTAGTCCAGTTTTGAATCAGTCGCCTAATGTTTCTTACGCAAAATGTCCCGTCTGCGAAATCATAACCTGTTCGCGAAATGTCCAGTTCGGAAAAATGTCCTATTAAGAGGATGGGGGGGAAGGAGGTCATGTGTTTTGACGGTAAGGGGAAGGAAGGGGCGAAGATAGAACGAAGGTAGGGGTCAGATAATTCGAGAAAGGACGATTGACGGGCCGTTTTAAAAACGAGATATGCGAACGGGGCGTAGATCACGTGGAACATTTTGCGAACTGGACATTTCGCGACTGATCGCCAGTTCCATCATACTCATTTATAGTTCTAGAACAATGGAAACGAAAAATTTAAGCCCCAAATAGTCTTAAATCGGCCCGTTTACTTTTGTCTAATGTACAACTTTAAAAAATACTGTAACTTCTATTATTGTCCTCCTACTCGTAACTCCCAGTTTTGTATAAGTTCAAGTTGTAGAAGTTCTCGAACCCGGATCTATAGTCAAAGATAAATAACGCCAAATGAACACTCAAGCGAGTATGAAACTTGGGTAAAGAATCCCTAATACTATTCTATAATACCTAATATCTTGATCGTGCAGACTAAAGACAATTTCAAGGGCCAAGTGTCTCATTGATGAGAGTAACAGGCACGACGATGATGTGATGATACACAGTCACGACCGAGAGACAAATATCTGGGTTAGAATCAGTCATTACTCATTACTTACTAGAGAAATTCTTAGGGCACGTATCTCATTTTCCTAGTGATTGTACCTATAATCTTTTTTTTACCTACTTATCGATAACTATTAATTTCCTCATATTGGTAAGGTCAGTATTTGAGGTTTACGTAGTTTACTTGGTAGTAAGTAGGTATTACGTAAACTAAAGTTGTGTGTTGATAAGTATTGCAAAAACTTTATAACTGTAAAGTATAAAGTTCAGTATCAAAAGACAGGAAGTAGTAGATTGACGATAGAAATTAATGAGAGAAATACGAGTGTTTACTGTGAAATAGATAAGGTCAATAAAAACGATACACCCAGATGTAGAAATACAAGAAAATAAACGGAATGTGTTTGACTAGAGGTCGTATCATACGTTAGCAATTTGATTACACCATCACATAGAAAAAGCTAGCAGGCTTGAACTACTCAACTAGTTGAATGTTTCATTTACCGGACATGTTGTTACAATGTAAAGATGTGGTTACATTAAGCCCGTATGATGAACTTTTAATAATATAGAGTCTTATCTAAAGCGTGATAAATCATACGAAGATGTAATGCGGAATGCTTCTTGAAATGAACTGACGGATCAAGTAGGTAACTATTACTGATAATGACATACAATACGCATAAAGAAACAAAAAAAGTATCCTGTAGTGAATAAATAAATAAATAAATAGCGTCGACCGATCGCCGGCGTCGACGCAAAAACGAAGCAGGAGCCCTTATATTCGCCAAGGCTCAAAAGTCATTTTGGTAAAACAATAAGTGGAAACCTTTAATTAGTTATCTGTTTTTAATTTAAGTTTTTATGTTGTATTTGTTTATGGTAGGTTTTCCTAAGAAATTAAAATTAAAATAAAATGACAGATTGCAGTCTTATCGCATAATATGGTTAAACCACAGTCGATATAGGGTAAAACTCGGTAATACGCCCCACTTGAGAAAACTCCCCACTCACCTATCACGCACACTAATAAAGCTACGCAGCACACGAATAGAAACACGACAAGTTGTCTACTTGGCTACTTGCATTTGTATTCGTGTGCTGGGTACCGAACCGCTTTGTTAGTGTGCGTGCCTAGGTGAATGGGGCGTTTTGTCAAGTGGGGCGTATTACCGAGTTTTACCCCGGTTTTACCCTACTATGGTTTTACCACTTTTAAATACTAGGTACTTTACTACTAACTTTACTACTGTTTGTGAGCAGCTTTGAATTTGAATTCACTTTAATCCGGTTTCTTTACTAAGGTCATAGGGCGCTCATCATTTGAATGAAGCTGCAGGAGGTAGAATAATTAGCAGCGTATTACAAATGATTAATCTTACCAAGAAATCAGGTCCGATTTTAATGGTTGTAAGTAACTAATTCCCACACAACACACATGCTTCAGAAAATCATCTTAGGTTAGCGAAAATACTTTGTTCAAAATCCACTGAAACTTTTGAAAGTATTTTGGTTCCTGACTGTGTACATAAAATTGAATTTGTTATCCATCAGATTTTTTACGTTTTTTAATCTGACGCTTACTACTATGAAAAGCATGTTAGACACAAATTCGCTAAGTGCTAGGTGAATGTCTCTAAGCAAAGCTGGTGCAAACAGAAACTAATATGTACAGCCATCTAGATAGCCGATAAAACTAAATGGCGTGTGGACAAACCACAACAGCTGCGAGTATTCCAGATAAGATCACAGCTAAAACGAAAGCATAAATTAGTCAAGAAAGACAATTAAGTTGCAAGGTACAAACTATACTTCAGACTTTGATTTGATTTTCACGTTGTATAAATGTACCCAGTGTACTTACATGCAATAAAATAGTTTTGACTTTGACTAATTAATTCTGAAATCCATATTCATTGTAAAGTAACACTATGTAAATTGTAGAATAATCAATAACAGATCGCAACTTATAAACTAAAAAAATATAGATAGGCTATCTAGTGGGTCACAAGGCGTCCTACATTCAAACTTACGATCGAATGGTCGCATTTTAGGTTAAAAAAACTAGAATTTCATCCAATTACATATGGCTGAATAAATTAATAAGTATAACATTCAATCTAGAAACAGAATACTAAATTACTAACAGTATAAAAGCAAGTTTGTGTCACAATATTCAAAAAACCATAGCTATTAGGCACATTCCTTGACGTTATTATACTTGTCGCCTGACGATGAACTGGACAAGAAGTCAAGAACAATTAAGAACAATATATTCAAATACATAATAGAATAAGATGATGTAGTGAATTTTATTGTAATTTTTACACACAGTTTGAATAAAAACAAAGGCAAAAATTTTGCCAACTAGGCTATTGAAAATAAGTAATTTTGCCTGTCTAATAGATTAGGCTCCGTTATTACATAAAAATTAAATATCGCAAAGCTATTTCCAATGTAGCTTCAAAGAATACATAATAATGAAAAGTTCCAAGAATTTTGAATTCAAAATTATAAGGATGAAATGGTCAAACAACCAGTGAAGTTCTAACAAAAAAGGATTGATCTTATGGCGCAATAGCGCTTCGATAAACACAGTCTCAAAAGCCCTACGCATTTTCCTGATAACTGAATTCAAATCAAGAGCGAAAGAAACATGCAGGCAGAGCTAATTAGATATAGGTAAACTTATTCCAGGAGTTCATACGTTTACGCCTAATTAAAACACGCCTAAGGTGGTCTGATGCAAATATCGTCTTCACAAACCGGACCGCTATTACTTTCGATGGCTGCAGCCCATGAAACTGCTTGCATTGTCGAAGTGTACCAACCGTTAGCATTCCGCGACGAGGCGTCATCACCACATTCTGCATATTCATCAGATTCCGCGGATAGGCGAATTTCTGACCGTTAAGGGTGTATCATACTGTTCACGCAAGCAGGAGGCGTATTGTTTGCTTTATGCATTATTCATGGGACCTACGCGGCAAACTGCAAGGCCCAGTTGCATTAAACGTGTAAACAGTGACCTTGAATGAAGGGTCGTATACTCAAAGCGAGTCATCGTCATGATTTCTAAAGACGATTACTTCGTAGCAAATAAACTTTGTTGCGCCGCTTCTTCTCAGCGCTAACACCTAGGAAGCGGTGGTATACAAAAATTGACGTGTATAAAATGTACCCAGTGCAATAAAAATATTTTGTTGTTGACCTAAAACGAACACAATAAATTATTACAAAGACGCTTTACAGAGCATTAATTTGGTCGAGAGAGTCTAAAAATCTATCAATTCAACATTATGAGAATTCAACATTTTGTTACTGAGCGGTTTTTACTATGTTGGCAACATTTATTACACAAAACACCAGAAAACTGTGCCTGATTCACTTTAAAACGTCTCTCCCTTCATGTACCTAGTCAAGAGTGTCTACCACGTGGCGGGAAGCTGAGGTAACTAATACTTGTGCTAAACAAGTAAAATAAATGCTGCGTGCTGTTGTCAAAAAAATAAATTTGAATTAAACAGACATGGTACGACATTCCCCACGATTAAACACAATAATGATTGATCTTCGATGTGTTTGAGAGCAGTATTCGTACATACGTGGCATAAACTCGGAACGGTTCACAGCAAGGAAAGGAAATTACGTACACAGTAGGTACAATCCGTTGCGGTATTATCAACTAACCTCATCAATACTAAATATTTGCAATAGAAAACTTACCATAATTGTCTCATTCAACAAGATCAACAAATCAACCTACTGAAGTAGACCCGTTAATTTTCTTCAATTAACTGGAAACTACTAGAATTCTAAACGCGGTGGGTTAGTAATTAGCCATAGTAATTGAATCGATCGTACGTGACACACACAATGGGTCTCAAGCTATGTTGGCGGGTTCACACGGCTTTCACAACTCATTACATGTCGGCTAGGACGTGCATGGACGGACGTCTGAAGACGTGATGAGGCGAGTAGGGTTGGTACTTATTACTGTAGTAGTAGCCAGTCAGTGTTATAAAAACGCTTTTGAAAAACTAATAAACAAGGATAGTTTCATGTTGATGACAAGAGAGTTCAAGACGAAATGAATTAGAAATAGACACAAATCAAAACAAAACAGCTCTACTTAAAACTGTAAAAATAACACATCGAAATGACTTTTACAGAATCTCAAAATATCAATCGAGCACAGTTTCGACAGACGATCTGGTGAAGGTTGCGGGACCGAGCTGGATGAGGTTGGAGCAGGACCGGTCGTCGTGCAGATCCTTTGTCCTTGTAGCAGTGGACGACTACAGGCTGATATGATGATGAATCGAGCATATTCCAGGAACATTGTAAATAACTACTCTCTCTATTATGTATGTTGTAGGAAAGCACGCACGACATCAAATATGTATTCCAAATTAGACACTCACGACGCCATAAAACAATGGCGGCTCAAAAGTGATTCCCGTCATAGATATGAATACATAATGCCATGTAATAAGGCAGTACAATCAGCTGGGCTGAGATATGAAATAACCGCAAAATTGCGTTCGCAACACGACCTACGTTAAGCTACTACATCTCCTGTATAGGGTTACCGCATTTATGGGTGGTATTGGTAATTTGTAGGACGTAAGTACGCCTGTAAATTCTTACCGGGATGAGTGACAGATTTATTGGCAGGTAATCTTATTTACGGTTCAGGTTGGCTGTACAGTTGGCAGCCATTGCACCGTAGAAATAAATTTCTGCGCAGTGCAAAAACAGAAATCTGGTATAGACATTTTAGTAAGAATTTAGTTATATTACAGAACTTATAGATTGCGAATCCTGCCGGCAAAAAATCATCTACAACTACCGCTAGTTGAAATAACCACACAAAACTAAACAGGAAAACATTAATTGAAGTAGATATGTATAATACTCGTGCTTAATTGAATCGCATATGTCCAAACAAATCTAGATATAAATGACATTTCTAATAATACCGGCGCTACGCTACTGAAACAACTAAAAGATAATTGACTAAAACTTTGTCTACTGAACAAATGAAACGTACTTTCAAAGAACAAGTGCTATCACAAAAAGCCTTAATACATTGGAGATTAACTATAAAACCAAAACTTCTCATAACTCTTCACACAACTGTCCTCTGCCTACACTTGGGAAATATTGCAGAATGACGAAGAAGAAGCACTTTGCACGTTGTATAAATGTACCCAGTGTACTCATAACATGCAATAAAATATTTTGACTTTGCTCATTATGAAATGGTTCAGATCATAAAGTTGGCATAACATATAAAAGGTATACTAACTTTATGGTTCAGCTAAATATTTCTTCTTGATTGCACAGAACTTGATAACAGCAGCGCAGCGGTGATAAGACCATACACAGTTTTGTTTTTATTGCATGTCAATGAGTCGCTAATTATAAGGTGTGACAAAATATATGAATCCATACTACGATCATTAGATCACTCGTAAACGTGATATTATGATCAGCATGTTTACGATTTCGCACCTTATTCCAATGTACTATTCATTCCCATGAATCTAGCCTGGTTGGTTGTGCGCACACTTTCATGAGGTCGCCTGTTCGAACCTTGGCCCGTATCAATAATTTTTCGGAACTAACGTACGGTCTATTATAACACCGTATGCTTTTCTTTGAAGGCAAACATCGTAAGGAAACCTGCATACGCCAAAGATTTTAATTCCTATTCTAAAGCGTTTCTGTGAAGTCCACGAAAGTGGTGGACTTAGATTGGTGGACAGGGGTTTGGCACGAATGTCCTCCCAGGTGTCTGGCCCCGAAGAATAATTCCCACGGATCAACAAAACGTAATTGATCACGTAATTGATGCATAGATGGATGGATGAACCTATGTTCGTCTGGATTTATTTCTTTGTCGCGCGGTTTCCTGTATGTAAATTTAATAGCTGGATCAATTTCTGCAACCATTAAATTGTCTAGTCCGCAGAGTGGCTTTTTTGAGTTCTTGTTTGACTAAAGAATGTTCAAGTTAACAGGTTGACTTAGTGCAAGGAAACAGAGTTAGTTAACGGATAACTGCTTAGTTAGATCTTGTTCAAATCGTAAAAAAATCGCTAAAAGTGATAAGGTCGCCACTTGTATGTTACTGGTGTGCAATAATAGTTATTTAAGTAACTATTGTTTTACAAAGAAAGGTATTTCAACACGAGTGGTTATACTTTCCGATGGAGCACGCACATCTTGAAAAACCATGTTGAAACGTATGCGTTTTCAACATCCTTACTACTTAAACCTACTAATATTATAAAGGCGAAAGTTTGTAAAGATGTGAGGATGTTTGTTACTCTTTCACGCAAAAACTACCGAATAGATTTTGATGAAACTTGGTACAGTGATATCTTATATCCTGGAATAACATATAGATTACTTTTTAAAGCGGACAAAGTCGCGGGGCGTCCGCTAATACCCTCTAAATAATAAAACGCCTACATAGAGGACGCTGTTTCACAATGTACACGGGAAAAACTTTTCTACGCGGGCGAAGCCGCGGGAAAAAGCTAGTTGTTTATGATTTCGTATCAAAGAGTATTACAATTCAATTTGAATCAGTTTTTAAGAAAAAATCACCGACAATGTTGGACGGTGTGAGTAAAGTGAGCTGTTTATCTAAGCCGATTGAATTCCCACCCCAACAACCGTTGATTCTGCGATGTGCACGTCTATCCGTGTGTTTTTACAAACGCGGTCCAGTTGCGAGTGTGCGATATGTTAGCTATGTATGCCACCGGACGCGCATGCGTGGAACGACGAGCTCAAATGGAGCGGACACTGCGGCTGTCACAACCGACTGGATGAGAAAGCCTTTCTTAGCTAAGTGGTCGTAGATGTTAGGTGGCAGTGCTAAACGTTCAGGTTGCACGCGACCTCGCCAAGGCCGGGGTGCCGATTCTGTTTACTCAACGCCGTTCTAGGGCAGGTTTTTGTTGTAGACGGAGCTCGGTGGAATGCGTTATCGGAATTACAATTGTATCGCTTATTTCGAAAACAACCAAAGTGCGGAGACAATAAACTTTTTGTGATTGCGGTAGAAGAAAATAGTTTGATTACTGCACTTTAATATAAGTTCGGGCGATACAGGTACATCGGCTGATAGTTGGAGCCAGAAGATGGGCGACTGAGTAAGTTCCCGAGGGAGAAGCTTTACTACGCGGGCGACGCCGCGGGAACCAACTAGTATTGTAATAAAGATAATGTTACCAATATAAAGTGTCAATCGACCACTTTATAATAGCTGTAAAACTCTTTGCGAAACAGATTAATTAATCGCTGTATAGGCTGTGGTACAGGCATAGTGTAAATAATGTAGTATAGAATTCCTCCGTGTCATTTCATATCATCAGCTGCAGCTGCATCAGAATTAATAACTGCAAGTTTTACGGCATATTAGAAGCGCCGTCTCGTCTGCCGTAAATATAAACATTACTATTCACTTTCTTAATTTATTTATTTCATGACTCATTAAAGTTACATTACATTTGACAAATGACCATAAATTTGTATGAATAGTTGAGGAATCTGGTTAACGTTTATTTTATTACTATATATATATATATATATATATATTTTACTATATATATATATTTATTACTATATATATATATATTACAGTATATTATTTAGCTACGTAGGTATATACTGAAGTTAATTTTATTTAAATAAATTATTACTCACGTTGACCAAAGCCAAAATTAACCACACGAATGTCGTTCTTGGTATACTGGACGCAACATCCGATGCCATTCTGGACCTGAAACAAATAAGATTATTATTTTTTTGGATTTCTTTAACATCTTGGGAAATCAGAATAATCCTGAATCTTCCATAATAACTTTTACTGCTGGGCAATTTTATACAGGTATAGTTAATAAGTTTTAAAGCTCAATCGGTCCAGAAAATTTAGAGTTATCCGCTGGATAGGCAGACAAAAGTTACCTAAGTCCAGTCCGTCCTAGAGACCGCGTGAAGGACTATACAGTCGCACAATCATCTAATTATCAGTTGTAATGGTAAGATTAGTAAGGCGACCACCACTAAAACGCGATTAGTCTCTTGGCATGGAAGTGGGGGGGGGGGGTTTGGACCTGTGCCACCACTCGGCTCTTCTTGCCTCCTATACTTTTAGATGAAGAAGAAGTATTATGAAGATATAATAAGAAGTAAATAGATATAAGAAGAAGTATGCAATAAATATTATGAATTAAGAAGTATAGTAGTAGATAAAGTATAGATAATTTGTAGCCCCCCCCCCCCCCACTCCAAAGCCAAAGGCATCCAGCGTCCGTGTCTGTTGGCAATATTAACCCATGTGTAGGTACCTATACTTATAATGCGTTATACAAGTTGACGAGCGCATAACTTTAAGGTATCAAATTCATTTTCTAACCGGACATAGTTCACAGAAGTCGCAGAGTTTATTGCGATTTACATAAGTGAAAATATTTGTATAAATAACCAGTGCAAACTAGTTCCGGAGGCGCCCGGCCGACAATTTGCTTTCTCGGCTGTGCGCTGCGCCCGCGCCGCCGCCCGACGAAAACTGTCACGGTCAATGTCGCCAACCGTATAATATCCAAATTCCTGCTTCCGTTGTCCTACGATTTATATTTCTAAGAATTTAAAGGATCATATTTTGTATAGATAATATACAATGTTTGACTCTAGTTAATTTTGCATGTTGTGTTTACCTATTGTACATCTTTGATAAACCATATTGTAAAATAGTATTGGAAAACATGATGTAACAACTGTTGGTGAACCTAATAAATAAATAAATTAAATTCAAATTAATTTGTGGTTCGCAAAAATGGGTTCGATTCGAAGGCACAAAGTTCAAATTTGTCAGCACTAAAATTGTTTCTATCCCTGTCACCACAGAACACGGAAAAAGCTCGCTACGCTCCCGCTCGCTACGCTCCCGCTCGCTACGATATTTCTATGCCTGTCACACATTATTACAAAGATAAAAGACAAAGCTATTTTGGTGCTGTCAAATTTTAAACGTGTGCCTTCGGAATCGGGCCTCATTGCAATAATTTAAGTGGGCGTGGTAAAAATGGAACTAAGTAATTAGTAGGTACAATATAAATTTGTTAATTGCACAATGAACAGGGCTTTTTTACAGATGCGGCAGTTTTCTGAATGGCGTCTTCTGCCATAAACGACATTGGATGCTTCACCCGTATCAATCATGATTAGCGGGCCCAGATAATCCGTCTACTAGTCGCATAATAATGACCCTAACACCATAGTTCGGGTGGGCAGTTGCATTTGTTAAAGTTATGTACTTATCTGCTTTTTAACAAAACGAATAAACGGAAAACGACCTAAAAAAATTAAGTTATTTACAACACCTTCTGAAAATAATTAGCTATGTAAAACAACTACTTGCTGGAATTTTTTTTAAAACAACTTCCACATAACCAGACCAACTATGGACCAGATAATCAAACTTTATAACGATATCGACAGTCAAAGAAAAAATACATATTCTAGACAGAAGTGCTGTTTGGTTTAACTGAAACGACTCTAACCCACAACCGTTTGAATTGAAACCACATCTCTGATTAATCTTTCAATGTAGGTACTCCTTGCAGTTTAAAGTAATGGATGACACAAACAATAACAGACAATAAGTGGCTGTCCATAATGTCTTTATTCCGTGCTAGTTATGGAATTCCATCAGCCGACCGTGAAGCTGAAGAAAGTATAGGTTTTCACCACTCACACCAACTTCATACAATCACTTTACTGTTATGAATATTTCCAATAATGAAACGTACTCATTAAATGTATTTCTGCCACTCCGGTGCGAAGAATGATTGACATAGAAAATAGGTACACATTATTAAAATGCAGAGAGAATAACTTCGTACTCTAGTCTGAAAACTTCGTTAAATGGAAAAATACAAGTATTTTTCAGATAGATGCGAGAATAGATCTATTTATCCAACATTAACTTCCAAATCCTTAATTAAAAGTATAAATAATATGACCACAATAATAATAAAAAATATATATTATGGAACTTTAAAACCACTAATTACTAAAACTAACGACTCGACTGACATCAAGCGAAGTGATTGATCGATTCGGAAATCGAAATAACCAAGCGAATAACCATCATATTTGTCAAAGCCCCTACGCATTTGCAGTTTCTTTGCTATTTGATCATTAACATACGCGTAAAATAAAACACTTTCTCCTTCGAATCTAACCGGTCTTAAGAATTAATTCGAGTCTTTTTAATGATCTTAACTAATTATTGTGTTTGAAGGTTTTCCGACATAATAAATTATAGTATTCTAACTTGTCTTTTGGACTTAAAATGTTGGCCATGTTTCAAAGGAGTTAGCAAAGTTTATGCTATAACGCATGACGTAATAGGATATAACTGCTACTGTGAAACCAGTTTTACAATTCGCCAAATTCCAAATAAAGTTTCCTTTATTACACTTCAGTGTGACAGGTGGTCGTAAGTATGTCCCAAGTGTTTCCTTGACAATATAATAAGTAAACTCCGTTACTTCAAGCGTCGGCGGTTGTATCAAATAACGCAAATATACTCTGTAAAATAACTGGTATATAATACTATGTAGGTACGCAAATAATAGGTATTTGTGTCGTCCGAGCACGCGATGCAGTACCGGTTTCAAATGTCTTAGGAGGATATTGGTTTAGCTCAGTGTTGGCTTCTCGGGTATCTACGGCGTACGTAATTAGTAAGAAAAAGACAAACAAATGTCATGGACACACTCCTGTGTACAGCTCAGATGATGACATAGAATAGGCACTAAATAAAACATGTCCTCAGAAGGCAAGACAAAGCCAGGTGATGGAATCTATAGAAGAGTATTATTTTTAGTTAGTTTAGATAATATTTTAGATAATATTATACTAACACTTTCTACTTTAAGTCAAAATTGTACTTTCTTACTTAAGTGAATTTTATTCTTGTGAGAAATAAAGAATCTTAAACTACAGTTATTTTATTTAGTCGTTTACAGTGACTAGATGCGGAGTACCGAAGATTGGGTTCAATGGCGAGCCTTGAGGGAGGCATAGCTATATCCATGAATCAAAAAATTTTGGAAGCAAGAATCATCGTCGTCATCTCGACTGATGACGACGATGATTTAATAGTTATTGGGGATCTATCTACCTAGAATCTGGCCGTATCTCGAAATTATTTCTTCTAATCACTCAAAAAATTACCAAACAAGTATACCTTGAACCTTGAAAGAGTTTGGTTTTATATGTAATCAAATTAGGATCGTATATTATTTTTCATTACTCATACTCTGAAAGTAGCTCTGTAGTTGCCTGAGTAGCGGGTTGAAAGTGATACATCTCAGCCCTAGGGAGAATCGTTTTCAACTGACAGCTGTCAAATTATTAAAAAAAAGCTAGTACTATTTTGACATTTCTATTGGACCATGTTCCAACTTTCTATACAGCAACTCAATTACAGCGCGATGTAAAATTGAAATAACATAAAGTTATGTAATAATTAAAGAATATAATATATTTTTAAATGTCTTTATTTTTATTTTATTTTTTCAAAATAATATTTTATTAAATTAAATTAAACTTTTTTTTAACCATAACAAGATTCATCTTTTTTTTATTATTAGTTTAATATTATTCAATGACTTTATTATTTATTACTGTCAACTATTTCTATAAAATAACATAGTATAGATAACATACATAACAAATATTTACCATTTTTTCAATGATGGATATGAAAAATAATGGCAGAATAGTTGGCCGGCCACAGAAAAAAAAAACAAAATAGTTGGGAAAGCGGCTAACCGATCTTCATTTGTTTTTTCGAGTTGTACAGTTTTGTTTATACTTCCGTATAGTAGAGATTTGTATTTACACTCATTTTATGTTTTGTTTTTACTTTCAGTGTATTCATAATGAAAAGCACAGTGTTTCCCTCGGGTTCAAGACTTATTTAGAGGTCCCTCGAACTATTGGCGCCCTCGCTACGCGTCGGGCGCCAAACCCCGTCTCGGGACTTAAATAAGTTACTTTCACCCCTGGGGTAACAATGTACTATAGTTACCTAGACAAAAAAATTAATGAAGACTTCTGTTGTTGAATACTGATTAGAACAAAAAGGATAGAGAAGCCACATAAAGATGGTTTTGGTTTTAACGGAATCCTAAAAAATCAAATTCCAAATGTTTTAAGTTTCGGTCACAATCTCTTATCATATTAAGAGGATTACAACGGGAATTTAAAGTGTAAAGAACTTGAGTTACCGATATTTTGGTGACATACATTTTGTGAACTCAAAAAAACCAGAGCAAGGTAATCCTGAAGCAGATTAGCTATAAAATTTTAAATATTCTTGATTTTTAGCACTATGCATATTTTAGACTAGCCGAATTTTAAATTCAATTTATACCGTTAAATTAATTAGTGGTAGATTAGCTCGCCCCACGTTCGTAAGGTAGAGGGTTTGAAGCCAGGACGATACCGACTATAGGGACTTGTTATAAACCAGAGATTTTTAGCGCAATGTTTTCATTAACAGAAATAAGAAAAGAACAAGACAATTCACAAAAATATAACGCCCATAAAATGACGGCACCCCTTTAACATTATATAAAATTTAACATTATCCAACCCACGACCTCTGACGCGTAGGCTTAGTCCAATGCTCAATCAAAATGAGCCAAAGAGGCGGTCAGTATAGACTGTTGATTTGTATGTGTATGTGTCGCATGATTATGAAGAAATCAGGGATTTGTTCAAATCTCTAGGATTTTAATAAAAACCCTGATTTCATCTTAATCCTTAGACATGTACCGTCACGCGGTGAAAACGATCGTATTAGGGGAAATCGTAACGATATTGCAATGCGAGCTATAATCTGGTAACTAGTGTTGCCAAACTATCGATAGTATCCCTATCTATAGTCGCTAGTTCAAATCAGCCATAATATCAGTATCGACAGTATTGATGAGACTCAATAGTATCGATAGCACAAAGGCAACAGTACTATTGATGGAATTTAATAGTATCCATAGTATTTGAATGTCAATAGCAGCTATACAATCGAGTCTTGTATACGACTATTGGTCGACTATCGATAGACTATCGACAGTGGCCTATCGATTGGCAACACTACTGGGTGACGTCCCGCCGCGGCGGGGCGGCGGCGGCGCGTGCGATTCTCACACGTATGCGCCGTAATAGCGTACTTTCGTTTCGAGCAAAAACGGCATTTTATCGCACGAACGATTGTGACATTCGGGGATATTGCCTCGAAAATTGATTCTAAAGTCGCTTGGTTACATTTAAAACCGAGTGGCAAGTATGTAGGTATGTAGGTAACAAAATCAACAACCTGATAATCATCATCATCAGCCTGTACTAGTCCACTGCTGGACATAGGCCTGCCCCAAGGCGCGCCACTGAACCCGATCCTCGGTTTTCCGCATCCAGTCACTGCCAGACCCTACCCTCTCAACGAGGGCGTTCGGACATTTATCCACCACGCTAGCCCAGCAAGGTTGGTGGACTTCACATGCGCCTAAGAATTCCTTTCCTCGTGAGCAGGTTTCCTCGCGATGTTTTCCTTCACCGTTTGAGAGCAGTCAAATGTACTTACCCGAAAACCCATTGGTATACCTAGTCGAGCACAAATAGAGTATCCACTTTAATGTTACAAAATAATGTATCCTTTCGAATTCCAGAATTTACTACCACACCAGTGACAAAAATGGTATACATCGATCTTGACATTGTCATGTTCATTAATTAACGGTTCCTATTAACGCTTGTAAGCTATCTATTCATTATCCGATCACCGGACTATCAATGTTTCTTAATAATTCGTACCTACTTCCTTTCCGACCTTTTTGCGAAGAGTACAAATGGACCACACACGCAAACCGTGTCGTACATAACACCTACCTATATTAAACGTGCATCGGTTTTACTCCTCCATAATAAGCAATACAATAACCGGTCCGGACGAAATACAAAACGGAAGAGTTTTTAGATGAAACAAGGTGTATCAAGACCGCAGACAGAGGTTTTTCGATGGACACACAGACGCACAATCGATATTCGATTATAATTAAAAACGTGTTTTTATTTGCACGAATACAAAACTTCCTTCACTCCTATAGAAGTCGTTCAAAAGTAAAATTTGCAAAAAAAATGTATTCTGATTGGGGAATTAGTGAGTGAGTGAAGTCAATCTCGTCACAACACAATTTTTTTAACTCCATTTTACTGCCCTAATTAGCAATCCGATTTTAACTGGTCTTCAACAATTTTGATAAACCGTTTTAATTATCGATATGAAGCGAGTACTAGTAAGTACCTACTATGTTATACTAATGAATGAATGTCCTTAGAAAAACCCAGCAAGCACAGGCTGTTTGTTTCACCTTGTATGACATGTTAAGTCTGGCGAGTTTGGGATTTATATTTATCGGGAGACTGTGAGAGCAGAGAGCTTTCTTTATCGGGATTGGGGCGTTCTCCTTTGAGCCGCCGCTGCGGGTAACGGGTTAGGATTCGATGAGAAATTACCAGCTTAACCTTTTTTAGGATTCCGTTTTGGTGGATACCGTTACAACGAACCCTTTTTTCGTCCGTCCGTCCGTTTGCTGGATAACTCGACAATTACTTGACCGATTTTTTAAAATGTAAAATTCTCCGGCAATGACAACAACAACATTATATTTTAGGAAAAAATATGTTTCAAAACATTTATTGGACCTAGTGGTTTAAAAAAATTTTAAAACATATTTTTAACGTTATTTTTAACGTTCGTTACTCCGAATTTCATACTATGAACTTCATAATATCGTGTTTATGGAACAGGAACTAAAAACGGTACACAGTACCGGAACCTAGGTACTACCACCGACCGCTATCATACCGTACCGGTAAGAAATCTCAGTCTGAAAATGTCAACCTTTATAAAACGTGCCTATAAGTAACCGATTTCGATACCAATATAATACCGGTACCGAAATAAAAGGTAAGTATTAAGCAGGTAGTTATAATATAAGTTATCTAACCAGAGGTTTCTTAGGTTTAATAATACCCTTATTAAATTAACTTATTCCTTCGTCGTTTCCATTTTTTTCACCAGAAAACCCTTTACCAAATTCCAACACAACGATCTCGGTTTTTACTCCCTTGAATTATTTAATGTCGTTAAGGTATGTGGGTCGTTTTCATCAATCAAATTTACTTTACGACCAGAATTCGATGATACGCGGCACGGAACTACCTTACCCCGCGGAGACCCTCAGAAGCTTCAACAGAGGGAAGGTGGACAAGTCTTGTAGGTGCTGTCGTGAAGTTTGTTGGTAACCAGCGCAATTTGAGCTCTCTACTCTACCCCGTTAGAGTGACTCGACGCAGCGCGTAGCCACAATGCATGCGAAAATATTATTAATGATTTTTATGATCGTAAAAAGTTTTCAGCTAATTTGAACGATTTATTTTTTGAGATGTAAAAGTTAATGCGAAGAACTTAAAAGTATCTACTAAAAAGGTTGTAATGTTACATCGTATAAAACTGAAATGGGAGAATAAGCAATCATTAGAAACTATCATCATCACTAGCCTATTAACGTTACAATCATTACTAACCATGAAAACTGAGGAGTATGACAGAGAAGGCTACAATTCTGGATTTAATTGAAGAATAGGTGTAAGTGAATATTGCAATGGAAGACTCCATTATTTTTAAATTATCCAAGTCTAATAAAAAGAAATACGAACAAAAATAGATTCTATAAACCGGTTGGAATTTAATCATGCCACACTAGCCAACTAAAATCTATCTTTTTCACTCTTTCGTCTCGCTTCGAGGAGGACATCACAATACTAAAATTACCTAACGTCATAAACGAATAAGACTTTACGAGTGAAGAACACCTATGAATCAAGCTATTTTGCATATAAGTCAGCCTGGAGGCCCTCGGCGGACGCGGTGCAAAACCGCATGATACAGTCGGTCGCACCGACTTGCTAACTACGATGATGCCCCGCGGCGAAGAAGTTAAGCTGGGAGTGCAACGATGAAAGATCTGTCAGTTAAACACAAACGACACTGTAAGAAATAAAATACGCGATAAAATTATATAGCTACTCAGCGATAAGTTACGCTAATAGTGGAACAGGTACAAAGAAACATAGGTAGACAGTCTTAGGTAATGAAATTGATATAGAAGAAGCAAGATTATTTAATGAAATCAAATTATTGCATGCAGTAGATGAAAAGTAATATTAAAAATACGTATAAACTCCAAAATTGTCTACGAATGAATGTAAAATAAACATAAAAGAAGTTTAAAAAGACAATAAATAAAAGTAATCTGATGTACTACGTGTTGTTAAGCTTTTAGTCATCTGTCCGCCACCTCGCAAGGATAACTAATGAGCCGATTGGACTGGGAGAGTTTGGGGCCTTAGAAAGAAAGAAAGAAGACTTTCTCGGGAGATAAAAAACAGAGATAAAACAAAAATACAGGACACGCACGCTGTGTATGGCGCACGTATATAGTAGTGTTTACGTAATGAAACTCTGACCAAAAAATATGAATACTCGTACTCTAAAATACTTACTAAAAATTAATTCATTGATGGATTAGTGTGGAATACAAGGTGGAAAGACGAAATATATTCACATCAGTGTACATTTCACTTTACAGTCAAGAGCTTGATGGAAATATCTTCCGTTGCTACGAGCTAAACTTAATTAAGTTATACTATTAACTATAAATATTATCATTTCAAAATTGAATTTATTATCTACATCTACATCAGTGTAATCTCGGGCATTGATATTGAAGTATCTTTTAGATGCATATTTCATATTTATATTCGTCTTTATGAAATCACCCATCAGAATAGAGAGGTAAAAGTTATCTAGATTTGAATAACCATTTTATTTATCTACATACATTAAGCAATGAATATATATTTATTTTAGTATCTTTTGGAATCTGCCTCTTTGAGAGACTAGCTGGTTTATATGAGGAGAAAGGAGAGGTTAAGTAAGGATCGCGATACTTGGCGCTCCGATTTTTCTGCGAGCCCTGCACATAGAATATTATCATGTATGTATTTATATATGTATATAACTTACCAGTCACCGTATTTCCGACGACTAGTGTTCTTCGTTCGCCAAACAATCATTATCCACAACACAGCACTGACATGTATGTACAGACACGATTGTCACCTTCTGTCCTTGGTCTCAACAAAAAAATTGTCACTGAACATAATCCTCTTCACGTGGTCTCACTTCACAACACTTGGTTCAAGAGTAAATGATTTCACGTTGAACGATGATGGTTCGATCTGGAAAAGAGAATAACACATAGTTAGAAAAGATGTCACGCTAATGCATACTAAAGAGGATTCATGACGCTTAGGGTCAACCAGGGTACCAAATTCTAAACAGGGGTGATTGGAAACGTGTATGAATAAACCCTTTGATATTCATACTATAAAACAAACCCATAATCATAATAATCATAATCATACTTTATTGGCAATTATTTAGTTGCATGTCAAAAAAAAATGTCAATATAAATTTGAATAATTACTAAAATAACAATGTCAAGATAAAAAAAAATGTCAAAAATAAAAACAGGATACCAACATTGGATAACAATAATAATAAAACATAATCAAGTCAATAATTAATTAGTAATTACCTATACTACCTAGATAAAAAATTCATTTACACTATAAAATGTCTGCTCGATCAGCCAGCGCTTCAGTCTAACTTTAAAACTATTTAAGGAGGTGGCGGCCGTGACGTGCTCGTGCTCGGGTAGTAGGTGGTTGTAGACCCGCGGGCCCATGACGCGGGTGAGCTTGGCCGACTTGGCCAGCGTGTGCGGCACCGACGCCAGCTTGTCCGCGCCGCGGGTGCTGATGCTGTGGTAGTCCCGGGGTCTCTCGAACGAGCCGAGGTTCTCGCGCACGTACACCGCCACCTGCATGATCACCAGCGAGGGGAGTGTCAGTATGCCTAACGACTTAAAGTAGGGCCTCGCGGAAGTGTCCCATCGTACTCCTACTATCGCACGCACGGCGCGTTTTTGCATGCGGAAGGCGCGCTCCCAGTCTGCGGCGCGCCCCCACAGCTCGGCGCCGTACTGCAGCAGCGAGTGCAACGTAGCGAAGTAGCACGAGCGGGCCGCCTCCCGGGGCACCACCCGCGCCAGCCGGCGCAGCGCGAAGCACGCGCCTCCTAGTCTCCCGCAGAGCTTAGCGATGTGCGCCTCCCATGTGAGGCCCCTGTCGACTTCAAACCCTAGGAACGTGGTGGCGCTCGCCTGCTCAATATGAACGTTGTTAATCCGTACGGACAACTGTTTCAGCGCTCTACCCGAGAGATCGAAGTGCAGGAAGTGTTTTTTTTTTGAGATTCAGGGCAAGGCCCTTCCGTTCGAACCACCTGGAGAGTTCAGTCGCAGTATCGTTCAACATGCTCTGCAGCCGCTCTACCGTGGGGGCGCGCACTACGCATAAACCATATACAAAACTGACGATCTGTTCTATAGCATGAATATCATAGGATTTATTCCTACTCGGTTCCAATCACCCGTGTTTACAATTCCCTTGGTTGACCACCATATATTGGTTAAAAATAACGTTTAGGTTTAACGTTTTAGGAGCAGTCTAAAGCGTGAAATGACAAATGGATTGACTTTTTGTTGAGCCATTGAGGAGTTCCTTTGACCACCTCCATCATCATCAAGCTCGATGATAATACCATATTGTATTTACAGAACTACATAGGTTTGCAAAGTTTCAAATCGATACGACTAGTTAGAAGCGGGTGAAAGAAAAGTGAGTTGTAAGATTTGCTTACATTCGTGTCGAGTCGGATGGTACACGGTCTAAATTTTAGTTTCTTGTGCATTTTAATTTTGAAATTAAGAAAGAAATGGCATGAACTTTAGAACTTTTCATGCTTTACCTTTCTTATTTTTAAAATTAAAAAGAGAGCACAAGAGATTAAATTTATTCATCACTATCATCACTGATCGACACCAATGTTAAATGTTACAGGTCAACATGGAACAAAATCTATCAAAATAATGGAACGAATCCTTATCGGCTGTCCTCGCCAGTCAGTGATTATTCGTGGACAAATCTAGAAAACAAGTTAAAATTTGTTTAAATATGCCTGGTGGTCGATTTTTGGCACCATCAGGTACAGCCTCACTTTGTTTTATCTGATTTTATGTATGTATGTATGTAAACACTTTATTGTACTAAAAACATTACAATAACAGATAGTAAAAACCAGTGAAACTAAGTACAAAGGCGGACTTATCCCACTAAGGGATCTCTTCCAGTCAACCTTAGAGTTACTGAGAGGATTAGCTTTTGCGTTAAGTACCACAATTTCGTAGTAAAGTAGGAGAAAGAACTACTTGTCTGTAAACTTACCCTAAAAATACATAAACCAAAATAATACATTACAATTACATAGATCATACTATAACACAGATTATTTATTTACATATACAGTAAGTACATATATAATACATATACTTATACATACATATAAATATATATAATAATACATATATTATAAATTATATATTTACCTAACCTAATATATATATAAACTAAATTAGTTGATAATATAAACTATATTTGTTAGCTCAAAGCATCGATGTTGAACCCAGAGTTAGTTTTTAATTTATTTTTAAAGGATGCCAGTGAGGGAGATTTTCTTACCTGGATAGGGAGTAGGTTCCAGAGCCTCGCTGCCTGCACTGTGAACGAGCTGGTGTAGCAATGTGTGGTGTGGGGGGGGAGGGTGAGCGCTCGAGTGTCGCTGGAGCGCAGCCGTCCGCCGCTCACTTCCGTGAGGTAGTGGAACCGCTCGCGGAGATAAGGAGGCGCTAGGGGACAATGTAGAACATGGTAGAGGAGAGACAAGATGTGGAAATTCCTGCGTTCTCTGATCGGGGGCCAGTTCAATTTTTCCCGAAACTCCGAGACATGGTCGAATTTGCGGAGACCAAACACATACCTGATGCACAGGTTTTGCAGGCGCTCGAGTTTGTCGACCAGTTCGACGGAAGGGTCAAGAAAGGCTACGTCACCATAGTCGATAAGGGGCAAAAGGAGTGAACGGGCAAGCATAATCTTGGTGTCGAGTGGAAGAAAGTTTTGCAGGCGTTTCAGGGAGTGTAGGGATGCGAAGAGTTTGCGGCTAATCTCATTGATATGGGGAGCCCAAGACAAAGTTTGATCCATTATGATGCCCAGGTTCTTAACGGTAGAGGATAGGGGAATGACAGTTCCGTCAAAAATTATATTGGGTATCACCATCGACTCAACCTTCGAAATGAAGTGGGGACTTCCGATAACAATTGCCTGAGATTTAGCCGCATTTACTAGCAGACCGAAGTTTCTCGTCCACTCGGATATGGAAACAAGATCAGCATTGAGTTGATCGATAGCGACAGAGAGTTTACTGCAGGGAGCTGCTGCGTAGAGTTGCAGGTCATCGGCATATAGATGGTAAGAAGAGCGAAGAGTAGAAGTAATACCATTGATAAAAATTGAAAAAAGGACAGGAGACAGTACACCACCCTGAGGGACACCAGCAGTCAAGCAACACCAGTCGGACCGATCACCATCAACCCTGACCATCTGTCTGCGATCAAACAAGTACGATTGAAACCAGGAGAGAGCAGACTGAGAAAGGTTTATCGTCCTGAGCACTTCCAGAAGTATGTCGAAATCGACTGTATTAAAGGCACTGCTGAAATCCAATAGGACGAGAAAAGTGAGTTCTTTATTCTCGATGTTGAGCCGGATGTCATCAGTGACCTTGACAAGGGCAGATACGGTACTGTGTCCAGGACGAAACCCAGATTGAAGAGGGTTGAAGAGATCATAACGTCGAAGGTGATCTGAAATTCGCTGGTGAACGAAGTGCTCTAATATCTTGGACAATATGGGTAGGATGGAGATAGGCCGATACTGGGAAAATGAGGAAGGATTGGGTTTTTTGGGTAGGGGAATAACGTGAGCTTGCTTCCACAGAGCAGGAAATACACCGGAAGAGAGGGAGAAGTTCAGTATGTGAGCTAAGAAAGGCGCAATAGTACTCTGAACACGAGTAAACATGTCTAGACTCAGGCCGTCGTTACCCACCGCTTTAGTTTTTATTTTTTTCAAAATCTTCAGTACGTCTTCAGAGGTTATCCCACCGAATTCAAGAGGGGAAATATCCGGACTAGGAGTACTGGCAAGGATAGACAGCGTTCTTTGTTTGATGTGAGGATCTAAGGTAACTGGTGATGTACTGAAGTGTCTATTCAAAGCGTTTAGATCGATATTACTAGGACTGTCATTTTTAACTTTTCCCACTCCCAAAGACTTGAGAAATTTCCACAGCTTATCAGGGGGACAGTTTTCAATGGAGGAATGTATATGCCGACGTTTAGCATTCCTGCACCTTCTATTACACTCTGTCCGTAAAGATAAATAGATCTCTCTATTATAGTCAGTGGCGTTGTGGCGCAATTTGGTGTGAGCCCTATCTCTTTTAGCCATGAGGTGTTTAAGGTCAGGTGTAAGCCAAGGGGCAGGGTAGTGCTTTACCCTGGTGGGTTTAATGGGAGCATGCTTGTCGTAAATTGACAAAATTATTTGGTTAAAAGCACTGACCTTGCTGTCCACGTCAGAAGCAGAGAAAACTGTGTCCCAGTCAGCATGGCTTAGATCATCTTGAAGCGCCTCATAGTCGACATTGCTAAGATTGCGAAGCATAACAATTTTGTGTCTACGTTTGGGAGGGCGGATTTTGTAAGATGCATAAATTAAATCATGTTTAGAGAAGGCCGTAGCAATGAATTGACCATGAGTGTCAATGAAGTCAGGACAGGAGGTGATTAATAAATCAAGAAGAGAAGGAGGACCATTATGTGGGAAATGAGTCGGGCCGAGGGGTAAGCAGTGCAGATCAAGGGAGCGAAGAAGAGAGATAAGCTTTTTAGACCGATGGTCATCTTTAATGAGACATGTGTTAAAATCGCCCGCGAGTATCATATGCTCATATTGGGGACGGAGATCACATAAGATGGCTTCCAAAGAATCAAAATAATTAATGTTGAGATTGGGACTATAATAAACACCTAGCATAAATTTGTTGTGGTGGAGGGTAATTTCCAGAAAGAGGTGTTCCGGGTCATTCAAATTAGGAGAGGATTCAGAAATAATTTGACAAGGAATATCACCCCGAAGGTATATTGCTACACCACCACATCCCACCGTCTTAGTGACACCATTCTTTGTCCTTACACAGGTTCTATCATTTCTGATAAGGCGATATCCTGGCAATGGGTATAAAGTGGAAGGAAGTGAAGGTTTTAGGAAAGTTTCCGAAATGAGTATGGCGTGTATGTGTTTACTAGCAAAAGATACTAGCAGGTCTGAATAGTGAGCGGCTATACTTTGAGCGTTAATATGTACAACATTAAAATTTTTGGGGAAGGATGACAGCACTGTGTTTAGGTTATCTCCCAGACTGGGTCTAGCAGAATCAGAAAAATCACTTTCTGCACTGAACATATCTTCAGAGGACGAGGAAGATGCTGTGATGTAGTCATTATCAGAGTTATAATTTAGTTCATCAAACATAGAGCTCTATAATAATATAACATAAATAAATTTATAATATTAATAATAAATATATTATAATAATAAATAAAATAAACCTAGTTCGCTAAAGTACCTAGTTAAATAGGTACAATACTTAAATGTTTGTAAATAGTAACTTACCGCCTAGCGCTGCTATAACTATCCCTCAGTTACTCGCCGGCAGTTGCATAATCAATATTTTTCGATCAAGAATACAATATAATCAATTTTACAATGCAGCTATAAATTCAGATATCACTTTTCCAAGGAATCAAAAATCTGCATTATGAATAGGCTGTATAGTTGCAATACTTTTGCCTTCACATGATAGCAAAAAAAAAAGTTTAACTTAGTAGTTTTGACATCTCATCTGCGGGAAACATTGTGTTGACAATGACATCTGACAATTTTGACAAGTAAACACAGAAAATAAACTTTATAAAGTTATGATATTTATTCTATTCAGTGTTGTCTTGTGTCGTTTGTATGTGTGCATGATGCAGTGTTTCTTTCAGGTAACTCAACCCCTTTTTGGAATTTTGGCACATTTTACAACCGGTCAATCTCCATATGGTGCCTTTTCCATAACTTGACACTGGCAGTAATGGTTGATCGCACTGTCTGACGACCAATTGCCATTAAACAAAGAAGAAGAAGAAGAAGAAGAACTTAAACTTAAATGAAGTGAAGGTATTTAAATTGTTTTGATAAATTTACATAGTTGCAAGGTCAAGTTGAAATCGGAATTTGTCTACCTATAGATGTATACAAGAACGAAAAGTGTATTACCGAGGATACCGTTAGGACATGACAGTAAAATCACTTCTTCGGTAGCCGAGCTCGTCGGGGCCTATTGTCGGACGAAGGGGCCGCAGGGGCAGCTTCCTTCGCGGGCCCAGCCGAGCCCGCCGCAGTCTCCTGTGCAGATGTCTTACAGGCCGGGCTGGAGTCGCCCAACTCCCGCAACTCTTCCATCGTCGTGATTTTACGACGCGAGCCGTCCGGGCGGACCACTACTATTTTCCCGTCGACTGTCCAGGAATCCTTGACCCCGTATATTTTGCGGGCCTCGACAAATACAGCGTGACGGGGGCTGGTCAGGAACTCCGACAGAGTCAGCCCACTACCCTTCAGTTTGCTTTTAGCAGCCCAGACCTGATTGCGTGATCTGAGATCTGAGAACTTTAGAAGAATTGGTCGAGGTTTCCCAGCCTTGGCATTTTTCCCCAATCTATGGCAAGCGACAAAGGCTTGCGTGGAGATGCCGGGCAGCTTAAGTGAATTGTGACAAATTTTGATCACAGTGTCAACTACATGCTCATTTGAAGTCTCGGACTCACCATGCAGCAAGAGAATGTTTGACCGATCCTTCGTTTCACAGTTGTCAAGGTACTTGAAGACAAGCTCCAATTGTGAATTTAAGCTTGACAGCGCCATCATAACGAAGGACTTGAAGCTGTGGAACTCCGTGGCGAGGGGAGTAGTGTCATCTTTTGGAGTGGAGACACATTCTTCAAATGAAGTCATCCTTGATGTAAATACCTTGGTCAGCTCATCAATCTCCTTCCTGAGTCCAGTGATGATATCCATTTTGAACACAGTGGGTGACGTGTATGATGAGTTGTGGAGTTGGATTCTTGCTGAGATAGTTATTGGAGAAGTTTGTTAACAACTGACGGCGTAGTATGGGATGTAGTCAGTGCATATATATGCCAGTAAGTAACTAATATCCATGTAATATATTTTTTAAATTACAATAAAATTAGAACAACTACAAAAGCGTGTGCACTTTTTAACGCCTACCCGCCGAAAAAAAAAAAATTTTTTGTATGTATGTATAATGTATTTTATGTATGGCTTGGATAATTATGATTGATTGACGGTAATCGGGGCTATCATCTGATGTATAAATGTGTTCGTAATTTATTTCTTCCGATGATTTCGTCGTAGTGAGTTGGCGTTCTCATGTTTTTGGCTCCTCCGACATAGCTTGTTTCAACAAACAAAACGAGATTCGCTCACGATTTCGGTCGAACGGCTATCTTTAATCGATAGTTATCGATCGGCGTTTGTTTACTTTATATCTACGTCTGGGATTTAGAAAGCAGTTTCTTCATGAGAAGTTCAAGTTAGTGTTTATGAACATTAAGGGCATAGGTAAGTAACTAAGTGATATTCGTTTTTTAATCGCATGATTTAAAAAAAACTTAATGAATTGCCCAGAACTTCAAGGAATTTACAAGCGACGGTTCCGCAATTAAATTTAAATAGGAATGTTATAATTCAATTTTACATTGTTACTTTTGACAGTTTATTAGGCCAACACGCAATTAAAATTTTAATAAGACAGGTTTGTTTTAAACTTAATGTATCAAGAGCAATCGGGTGCCTAATATAGCGGACAATGGACTTTGACTAGCCGAGAATATGTATTTTTCACGCCATTCTGCTCGGAAAAGTTGTCGTTCTTGATATAAAATGAGGCCTCGGTCATACATCCTTATACTCTCATTGGATACAATGTAACAATGTTAACTTTCTTGGCCAATCTTTCTTTAACAGACAAGAAAGTAATTGACCAATCACAATGCCGAATTTCTTGAATTAGGTATTTTGTGTCGAATAACGGATTGTCCCATAAAATAAATATCAAGGTAGGTATTGTTAGTACTAGTTAATGTATAAGTAAAGCTAAATACAGACCACACTAGGAAAATTTCATTATTAAAATATCTAATTAAAATAAAATACACGGCAAAAACGCTAGTATTGCGAATTAATTGCTTGATAACAATAAGGTAGGTAATGATTAATGTACTTAGTAAAATAACAATAAACCTCTCTCTTCCAGCCTCTGAGTTCCGCATAATCGAGGCGAGTCTTTAAAGGCTCGAAGCCTCGAGTCTTTTGTAACACTACTCGCAGCAAGTAGCGACACTGCGAGACGGTAGGATGGACCGTACTGCTCGTAACGGTAACCACGTGTGACGACAGTCAGCGGAAACAACCCGGTACAAAGCGTGTGGCATTACATCATCATCCTAAAAATCTTAGTTTGGGATTAGACAAGTGTATGTGTATCCACCAGGTGGACCGACGACCTGAATAAGGTGGCTGTGAAAGCGGCTAGATGCAGCGGGCGTAGGACCGGGTGTGGTGGCGTTCATTTGCGAAGGTCTATATCCAGCAGTGGGCATTAAATGGCTGATATGATGATGATATGTATACATGATGTCTCCCGGAGAGAAAAAGTACTTTAAATAAATGGATTGAATGATGGAGTTTAAGGAAATTTTACTAAAAGTAGACTTCATTTTATTCCACAGATTTTTGAAAAATCGTCTGCCTGAGCCGGGTATCGAACCGGACAAAATGTGGAAAAAAACAAATTGTGTTTAGACACCAATACTTATATATACGTACAATAGAGTACTTTTAATAAAGACGACGATTCTAAAACTCATGTTGGTTGACTCTACATTTACACCGTCTCATACAAAGTAGGCATCCAGTCTGTCAGCGAGTCGACTACTACTCACTCTGTTTACTTACCAAGCAGAGTGTCCAAGAAACCACTTCAAATGTAACTAAATAAGTGAATTACTGTCTAACCATGTGAATATTGCCTGTCAGATTTGATACAACGTGGTTTTATTTTTCAAATGATGTTTATCTTTACAAAAACATTAACAGTATCGATCTACTGTTACTAATAATACAGATAAGTAAATGGAAGAAATCAAGCTTTTAATCGATCATTTGTGAGGATCGGGTGTGGCCTATGTCCAGCAGTGGACGTTAATGGGCTGAGGCACTACTGTTAGATCTATTAGTAGAACAGAATGAACCAAAAAATCCAGTTTGTACTACCGATCAGTATGACAAACGGTGGGTCTATTCTGTCTGTACTACATATTCTTAGACGGGGGTGGCGGTCCCTGCGCCGACTCTACGAAAACGGGAATTTTGTGCAACGATCACGGGATTTTTGTGCAACGAAGACGGGAGTTTTGTGCATCTGTGAGTTTTGTGCAAACAGGAGTTTTGTGCATCTCGAGTTTTTTACTACTTATTTGTACACGTAATTGTGTGTCTGTAGGTACTATTACTTCTATTAGTAGATCGTAAGACAAATTCATCAAGAAAATTTTTAAATGTATTCATAAGGTCCACATGCACCACCATTATGAAGATACGATACAATACAAGTTTTTGGCATATAATTTTGTGAATACTAACATGCAAAGGATGTAATTTTGTATGGCGCAGTACCGAAATCGACTTTTAAATAAAAAACACCTCTTCAGAGGACAACAATAAAGTTAATGTCAAAATAGATATTTGTTATGCAAGGCTGCAAAGTTGTTATTTGGCGCGAGTACCTACCTGTATTGAAACCTGAGCAAGCGAACGATTCTAGGATTGGCCACGAACGAAACGAGTGGTTAAATTTTAAAGGTTCGAGTACGATACTATACCTTAGACATTTTTTTAGGTGTGTTTTGAAATCTCAGCTACGATTCATTTAAAATTCTTACAACAAAAAATATATACTAAATACTTATATTATTCCTGATAAGTACCAGTTTTATAAACTACTAAATCAATGATTGTCCCTTAATGATGCTACCGTTAGGGCGTGACGCGCAAAGAGAAACACACATAAAACGCCACCTGCGCACAAAAGCAATTGTAAGGAAAATAAAGTATTTCCTATATTAAACAAAGTGGCAATTTCTACTTTCACCCGGCGAGCTTCGCCATTAGATGTGAGCCAGTCATTGTTTGAAATGTTGCGGTTACTTAGAAGTAACAACGGTGTGTTAGGCCGAGTATATTGACAATGATGGGATGCGATAGATGCGCCTGCGATCAACTCTGGTGATTAAATTGGCCACACACAGTCTGTGAACAACAAAACTGTCGGTACCTTCGTTGATTAGCGATAAGGCCGCCTTTTGATTGTACTCTAGTTTATTAAATTGTCGTAGTATAAATTTTTTAGGTCTATTATTGGTGTTCAATAAAGAATATTTGATTTCATTTGTACTTAAAGGAAAGAATACAGGCAGGACCCTGTGCTGTTTGTTGGGTTGATTGCTTTTTCTTCCCCTCGGCCATACAGGTGGAATCAGAGCAGTTTTAAACAGAATTGACGTCAAAAAAGAATATTGTATTTCAGTTTTGAATAAACTAATTTTGATTTTTTTATAAACAATTTTAAGTGTTTGTCTCGTCAAAAAGAGAGGAAAAACTGCAAAAGATAATAGCTGTTGCACGAGTGGAATAAGTTTTTTATTGCGGTAAAAAGTAGCCTTTATGTTATTCCAGAATATAAACTATCCCTGTGCCAAGTTTCATCAAAATCCGTTTATACGTTACAGCGTGAAAGAGTAATAAACATCTTCACAAATATCCTTACAAATTTTTGCCTTTATAATATTAGTAGGCTAAGCATGTAAAACAGCTAAGATCTTTTATGTCAACTTGAACAAAATCCTTTATAATAAATACAAACGAAAGGCAGATGGTCAAGAAAAATTATTAAGGACCGTAGTAAAACCAAAAACTTATTCAACTCTAATCTTATTAAACACCTTCATTACGTCTATTAAAAAGCTAAAGACGTCATCATATCCTTACTTAGAGAAATGCTGATATTCATACTTTTCTACTAATATTATAAACGCGAAAGTTTGTAAGGATGTTTGTTACTCTTTCACGGAATAGATTTTGATGAAATTTTACAGTAATATAGATTATTATGTACTCAGAATAACACATACGCTATAGATAGGTACCTCGGGAAAAGCTATTCCCGCGGGAAAACTTTTCTTCGCAGGCGAGGTCGCAGGAGACAGCTAGTATTAAAATATGGCGATATCAAAAGAGCCGATTCAAATGTACCCTATCAATAATCTGAGAATCTTGAACGTCCGATACAGAGTTTTAGCGTCGAACCAACACTTAATTGGCCACGGTTTCCGGTTCTTTAAGCCTAGGCAGGGAATCTTCGCTGATAATATCTTTGCTCGACCTGAGTTTTTGCTTATAGTCAGTGCCCCATGATAAATTACCAAGTTCCTTCTATTTTTAACTCTATCTTCATTGGATAAGGTGCTAGGACTGGTCACTTTACTCGGAATGAGACTGTACCCTTTCTTTGAAACTTTCCTAGATAGGTGTACCTCCTACCTAATAAACTTTTCTTAATACTAGTATAGTTTTGTATTTAAAATTAAAATATTTTAGGTTTCTGTTTCAGTATAATAATAATAGAAATGTATTTTATATTACCTATATGTAGGTAAGTAACTAACTACCTAATGACCTACCTACACGTGTATTCAACACAAAACTAGGTATACTTTTTGTTTCTTTCTTTTTCGAATACTTCGAGAATTTTCGTTGCGTAAGAGAAGTGATACTATTGATTGGTGGAAAACCCGTATTTCACCGCACGCATCTCTGGTGGAAAAGCACTCTTCGCATTCTTTCATTTATCGCCATTTAAGCTTAGCTTTAAAGTATTTTGTTACCCCAACTTTTACCATTATCATTAGTTATCATAATATCACTTATCCAAAAGTGGGACGTAAACAATGTGCTCCTAACAAAACCAAACGCATTATTACAATTGTTTTTCAACGTTGATTAACAACTGTAAATAATTAGAGTCTAATACAAAAATCACGCATCTGGCTCACCGGTACAAATTACAATAATAAAATTCCATTACGGACAATATCAATAAAGGTTTCAATGCGAACTCACGATGCGAGCACAACTTTATCTTTGCAACTCATCCATTGCGTGCTGGACTATATTGCAACGACTAACTACCAATATTAAAACCTCAATCAAAACTAAAACGATTCTACTGAATGTTAAATCAGTAAAAAGTGGTTTAAGTTTAATTGTAAGACACGAGGTCGTTACTCATTCTATCTGTACCTTCATTTATCTACCAGAGCTAGTCGTCAAAGATTTTTTCATGAAAGTCAATAGATAGATGCGGCTTATCGTATGTAAGAACAAGCTAGGGAGAGATAGGGAGTTGAAAATTTTCTGTTAGTTACTAGGTTTCGACCACGTTTCGACTGTAGAACTATGATTTCAATGGACGTATTGCGGTTCATATCTACATTCAATACAGAATGCGAAAATTCTGGACCAACTTTTGCCCGGACTTCACTCGTCTTGTTTTAGCAATTAGCAGAATTTTTCAAATTAAAATAAAAGAAAGAAAGAAGAAAAAAAACAAATGTAAGAAAAAGTTACAATTGGCTTACGAAACGAAAGAAACTAGAAGAAATCGTCGACAATGGTCCTGTAGAAAAAATGAGAACCGTTTTAAGACAAATCTTAGCTGATTGTATTAATTTGCCAATAGCAGCTCTAAAAAGTAATTGAGTAGACAGGCAAAAGATCTTTTATTTGGTATAGATATTGCATTTATTATGCAAATGCAACGTGTTGGAAATTTGGAAAATATATGTTACTAACGTCTTCTAATATACCAAGCCGATATGAATTGAAAAATATTTGATTGCTGAGGGGAAATAATATCAAGTCGTGTAGGTTAATACCAACCCAGACGAATCCAAAATCTTAAAATCCTATCACCACTTGGTTAGGTTTTACCTACACTCATGTTTATTTACATCTAATGGTTCTTTGGCAAGTAGCACATACCGTTCATTGATTAGGTACGTACGAGGTTACACTCAGTAATTACAGTCTGGCTAACTTTACGAATTAATTTGGGGCCCAGATGCTTCTACCATATTATAGTATGCGCCTTTAGGCTGATGGAGAATAAATGATGCCCTGCTCTGAATAATGGCTACCTATTAGATGATTTTTTTGTATCAAAATCTGTTCAAGAATACTATCCACCATTATTAGTCGTAAATTATAAGTTTAGCTTCCTCTCTCACACAAAACGAGGAAAATAAAGAGAGATATATTTCTAAACTGTCATATTTAAGTTGCAACTGTAACCGGGAGAATATTTCTTATAATTATAAGTTTCCTATTTATTTTGAGTGCTTTTTATTTTATAACCGAAGGCCGCTCCTGTGCGTGGGTGTGTTGCATACTTTAAGAACTAGTCTTTCAACGTATAATCATGTACAATTACCAGTTTTTATGACCCCTGCCGCCTTCACCGCCGTCAACTATTTGCTTCCACGAAATGATGAGTTGGGAAGTCGAAAGATCCAGTTATGATGGGCGATATATTTGAACACCTTAGGGCAAACTTAATGGCGATACACGTTCGACAAGTTCTTGTCTGTTTAAGAACTAATGCTTTGTAATAGATAAGTTAATGGTCAGAACGTCAGAAAGATAATGTTAATAATTTCAATCACGGCATCGGGCACTCCTACTATTGTCGTGTTGGAAACCTGACGTCATATGGTGGTCGTAACTTTTGGTGTCAGTCAAAATGATAAAGTCATAAATTTTCACGAAGAATGTGCGACAAAAAGTGGCACTGCAAGCTCAGATTGGTTTAAAGAAGACGACGCCATAAAAACAATTTAAAGAGTCATAAAAAGCAAAATTAAACATAGATATTAAATAAGTGCTGCAGTCGTAAGCAGTCTGAAAGTAGACATTCACAAAAGCAAGCAAACGAGAGACTTATAAAGTCTAATAAACTAAATAAACAGAAGCCGACAGCGGCTGACATGCACGTAGGTTAATCAGTGAATGAAAAGTTAATGCGTTCAATTCAACCATTCGTGAATAACTTATTCAGAATAAGCCTTTGCCTTCATAAAGCCACACAAACAGAATATACTTGTCAACTTTAAGAATGATGACGGCATTAGTGTAAGTAATGACCGATTGTATGAAAGAATTGATATCGGATCACCAATACATTTAATCTAATAATAAACAATGTATCAAACTTAAAGCACAAAATGTTTGAAATAGCAATGTGATAATATTTAAGATAGTTACGATCATAGTCTAGGATGAAATTTGTAAAGCCTTCGAATTTCTACTCGAATAAATAAATTTCAAAACACAGTTGGTGTTAAATGTGCATTTAACATGCTAAAAGACTATCAACGTGTGATTATAACATTATAGTTTCACACTTCAGTAGTGCAAGAGAAATTATATAGTATCGACATAAAATTCCATCCATAGATTATCTTACCGTTTAATTCACGTAAGCCAGTATGATATTGCTTTCAGCATCTCGATCTTTTTACTTCTGTAAGTCATCTGGTTTTTCAGATATATTTTTTGCCGACTGAGAACATTATTCGGTAATTATGGTACTTACTGGCTGTTATAAAATTTAATGTATAAGCACATATCTTCCATTCAATAATCAATCAACTCAAAAGAATACTTGCTTTGACAGTAGTCGTTGTATTGGACTCATTGTCATTTTACAGTTAAGTTCAGCCAGCAGAGTGAATAAATAATTCATGTGTCCCCAAAAACGGTAGCGTTGTTGTCGCGTCATACAGGCAGTTCGGAGTATCTTGGAATTCTTGTTGTCGGGGAAATCTCATATTTTGCTTTATTAAATTGCATTCATGGGGAAGAAAGGGGATCATTTTTTTAAAATTTTGTATCCTGATTGCATGACCTTTCAATCTATTTTTGGAGAATAATTACATGGAATTTCTTTTTATTTAGGGCGTTAGCGGTAACACAAAGTTTTCTGGGGATAAAATTATGTTATTATTAAGTAGGTACGGTCGATCGCACGTCAGTATAAACTGGTCTTTTATAGTATTGAGACTAGCTAGGCTAGGCCAGCTTAAGGTCAAAGTGTTTCCGTGTGTCGACTGAACTTAGAACCAATCACCACAGTATTTGATCAAAACTTACCCAAAACCGCAAGACAGTGGTAGCTCAATGATTTGAAAACTTTTATTCATTTATTTTGATTTAGTATTCACACGGTACCTCATTTGGTAGTCATGTTTTGACCATCGATCACAGCAGCTAATATTGACTTACTAAGTTTAGAAACCTAGACGATAGACAGGTTTTCTCTTATGAGGAATATGATAAATCACTGATTGGGAAATCAAAAATACTTTGAGAAATCACTAGGTAGTAATCCCGGTATGTTTATGTTGGATGAAACGAACGTCCCTTTAGTATCAGTCGGTTGTTATGTCCGGTACTGAACTACTGAGCCTTCTTTAGTCTCAGCAGGTAGTTCTGTTCCTTTGTATAAGCGAATTGCCGAAACCACGGCTATAGGCTGAGACTAAGGTAGGGATCAATATCTCCATAATCTATCCCACTGATATATCACAGTATCATACAAAGGCGAAAGTTCGGATGTTGGCGTCCAGCCGCTTCCGGCACCTTCTTAGCGTCCATATAGCAGAGTGTCCAGCTCCAGAACTCGTCTCCTTCATGCAAAACCTTATTTTAACACTTCTAAAGACAAATATTAATTGTGAGTGTAAAATCAGACAATGTAAATTCATCATTATCATATCAGCCTGTAAACGTCCACTGCTAGACAAAGGCCTCCCCCAGGGATCTCCGCGACGACCGGTCCTGCGCTAACCTCATCCAGCCAGATTCACCAGATCGTCGGTCCACCTTGTGGGAGACCTGCCTACGCTGCATCTTTCGATACGTGGTCGCCACTCGAGAACCTTTGTAATGTAATGTAATGTAAATTGTTATTGAATACATTGATTTAAATTGAATCCGCCGCGATGCTCTCCGCCAGGTCTACGCTGACCATAAACCAACATGGACAGCTTTCCATCACAGAGCCATAAAGCGCACCTCTGCTAGTCAATGGGAGCGACGTTGCATTAATTTCCAAGGAAAATCGGAACAATTGTTTATAAAAGATCATGCAGCCGTTATATTTTTAATTTCAAATGTCGCGGTCGGCTGGCCGGATAGACCCATGGTTATTTTAGACACGGCACATGAACTAAAGAATTTAAGCACCTTTAATGGAATCGGAAGCTTAATGTATGTTTAAAATAATGAAGGAGACAAATTTACGACGAGAAATGAGTAAGGACGACCCCAAAAACTCGAATCAAGAAATTTTGCGTTTGTTAAAAATACAAGAACAGATGACAAATACGAGACAAATTGAAGTAAACCGGTGAATAAATGTTTAGAACATTAATTATACTAAATGTATCAATTTTATATAAAAACACTAAACTACACAATAAAGTGTAGAAAATTACTTATTTATTTTTAATAGTACAAACACGTCAATAAAACAGCAGTGATAAACGGTATATTAACTACATACGTAAAACTACCTTTTAGTACTAGCTAATAATAATAAAAGTATCCGGCGGACAGACAGACAGAGGAACGTCAATTGAAAATTAATAGGATCTAAGAAACAGTTAAGTCACCGTAGTATACTTGTGAAACATGTTTCTTCTTGGTTTGGCGTAATGCCAGTTCTGTGCGTTCTCAAGCTCCCACATCTTACGGTACATTTGTTGGCGGCGCGCGCGCACCTTGCGTGTATCATACACGGACAAGATCGCACTCTCTCGCACGAAATTCATTTTCCGCCACAACTCCAACAAATATAGAAAACAATTTGCTTTGACGCAATGATGTTCTATTTCAGTTTGATGACATTCTGATTATTTGCGTCGTAAGTGCGTGTGCTACTATTAGGAGGGGCGACCCTCGATTCTATGGGATCTTTTGCGCCAAACAAACCCAATGTCCACCAAAGGTCCAATCCGTTTTTTGGTGCACTTTAGAACAGAAATTCTTAATCTTATCTTATCTTAGCGTATATGCAGGTGTAAACCAGCTAAAAAAATAATAAAAACAAAGAATAGAATGCAAAGCTAGCATGGGAGACGACTTGGCAATATAGCCCTCATAAGTAAATAAAGACTACTAGCCATAACTAAAACACCGTTAACTGCTCATGTAGACGTTATCATTTCAGTACAAGAGGATACGCCACACGTCTGCGTCTGCGCGCATCGAAGCGTAAGTTCCATAAAGAGGAGAGAGCTATACGATGCGCCGTATACATTAATAAATTAATAATGATTTTATGGAATTCCGCTAGCTGAGCTTAGCTCACTATTTTTGCTACTAGCGAGAGTTTGGTTATAAATGTGGAAGAGTATGATTCTTGAAGATTAAGCTTACAATTTTTTTGTAAACGATAAACTTGGAAAATACTTGTAAATACACTAATGAAAAAAAATAAAGGATTCACTAACATAAATGATGATATTTCCATTTCGTTCATTTTTAGGTTTACTCTGGACATGGGAAACATGCAAAGTGAATGACATTTACTTAAACAAAGTCAAAAGAAGGTACCTGCTGATGGAGTGTGACAGGTTCAGGAATAAGAGGGAGTTAATGATGAGACGACTCCAGCTGAATCCACTCGATGTAGGTTTGGCTCAGTCAATTTGGTCCAAACCTGCATCTGTGTATCATAAAAAAGTCAAAAGATATAGGTGTGTATATTTCTACCTAATCACCTGAATAAATTTAAGTGCACCTACTAAGCAAATTATATCCTAGAAGGTGGATTAATAGAAAATGAAGAGGACTGTAATACTGTACAGTAACTGTAATACAAGGAAAGGATGTAGGTTTATAATGTGATTGAGCCTTCAGTCGCGGTGTTAGGAATTAGTATTCTATGCTTCAGCGGTGCTAGAAGACACAAAGGTATTGTAATATGGAAACTATAATAGTATTTATACTTATATTAAGATGGTCTAGACAAAATAAGCTGTCAAAATAAAATGTTACCTAAAGTGCATCTCGGTAATTGAAAAATGGCAGGTAATAAAACTCAGCTGTAAACAGTATAAGCAGCAGTAATCTTATTTTATCCTTGAACAGTTATGGTGACTTCAGAGTTATAAAATTGAACATTTTAACCTATTAAATTTATTTGTATGTTGTAAGTATATTTGAGAAGATTTTATGATAATTAAATAGCAGGTATTAAATAAACTAGCAACATTGGGATTAGGTACCTACTGTTACAAATTGCCATATTAAATTAAACATTTTGAGTCTCGCCACAATAATAGATGGGCATTTGATATAACCTTACAACATACGCCCACTTTACTGGATGGTACAAATACGAGCGAGAACAATTTTCATTGTATTTATTTAAAGTTTAATTTCACTTGGTAATAAATTGAAATAGGCTTTAGAAATCACGCATGAAAATCAAATTGTATTGAAATAATCATGTCTGTAATCTTGACAAGAACTGCCTCATTCATGAGAATTATTTTTTGTCCATGAAACCCAGTTCCAAATAGGTATCAAACATCCCAGCTTATAAATCCTGAGGAAACTTAATCTACGTATAACTACGGCTATGTAGCTAAGTATATATTTATTTATATTATATTATTTATTGTAGGTAAGTAGACTAGTCCCTTTGAAAAAAAAACAATCCATAACTGTACAAAGTAAACCCCCTCAGTATCATTAAATATCTTGTAAATTTAATGTATTAAAATAACTCTTGGACCAAGCCACGAAATGTACGCGACTAGGTTTCCGCCTAACCCCGAGTACTCTATAAATTTTACTTATCAAAATGAAATATAGTAGGTACCCAGCAAGATTCTTTCAAAAATAAATTACAAGGGATTACATTTTGAAATGGATACCTCTTTGTAATATTATGCGACATGTTAACAAGGAAATTTAAATTTTTATTCACAAAAACTATAAAGGAATAATTTAATGAAGAGAAAGTTAACGGTCTTCGGTCTTAGTCATATTCGTTGACGGATCTGATAAGTCGCGATTCCGAAAGCCTAGCGCCATCCTATTTTGACGTAAAGAAGACAAACGAGACAGAATTATCAAACCTGCCAATCATTAATCGGATTCGTGTAAAGATGACCACGAAAACAAATTGTCTGTTTAAGGCGTGATCACAGCGGAGTGCTGGGACGGTCTATTTTGGGATCGGATGGGCTCGTTGAGTGGGCATCGATAGCATCAAAACCTTGCGTAGGTTATTTTCCACCTAAGGCATTCTTAATTAGCTAACTAAATATTTAATTCTACTTAAGTTCAAAGGCATTTATATGGCACGCTACACTATTCACGAAAGAACACAGCAACGGGCCATCCAGCCATGCCAGACGGGCATCCAAGAAGATTACGTAAAGACTAAAGAAGATGGAATAAACTGGAAAAAAACTTAATGGAAGACTCGAAAAATGTATTATACTTGCTGTAAGTAATCAAGAAGACTAGATAGATATTAAATGTGGTTAATTTTTTTGTATTAATAGATGTCTGACCTACCTACTCGAAGTCTGAAATGGAAAGGCATAGTCTGGAGTGAAACTCAAGACATACATTTTAGTGGAAAAGCCTTCGCAGCATCGTCAACAATCAACAAAGTGTCATCTTAAGTAATAGAATTTTGCGATTTATAGGCAAGGCAAAATTTACTAAATTATGAACCTTACTGACACACTTACCTGGCGACTCTTTGACCCTTTTGTGCCAAACCTCTGTCCACCAATGGTGCCTTCATCTGTTTTTGGTGCATTTCACATAATTATGCCTTATAATAGAAATTTCTAATCTTTGGCGAAAAACTCATTGGCCAATGTTCGAACCCACGACCCCATGAACGCGAGGCGACTGCAAAACCAATTAGGGCTACCACGGCTCATAAGCACTCTGAAACAATGCACTTTACGCATCAAAATAGATTTTTTATGTCCAAAATTACAAGCTATGAATAAACAATGATGATCTTTTAACAGTTTTTTTTTAATTTACGTGGTGGCATACCGTCAACTTTAGTTTCGCAAGCTGTAATTATAAATAATAAACAGTACACTGCATTCTTCATTTTATCGTCTAGATTCTCCGCGTTGATACCTTTGAAGGTGCGGGCCGAGTACCTAGTCAGTTTATGTGACAGCAAATTTACACTTTTACCACGTGCTAATGGAGTTACCGTCTTGTTGGTCACGACAAACCAAGAATTTGGTCTTAAGTAGCATACAATTGGCTTCGGGTAAACATTTTAGGAAATTTCTTATGGAAAGAGTGAACAGGCAGCTGAATCGCTTAAGCAGATAGTACCGCCTGTAATGCAAATGCTCATCGTCAGATGTTGTCCATATTTGACACTCCTGGTCCTCAAGTCTATTCAACCTCCCAAGGCTGGAATGCAACTGAGAAGTTTAATAACTTTATCTTTAAATTTCCCATTTAAATTAATTTAAATTTTCCCATCTATATACCTTACATAAAGGTGAAGTTTTTTTGTTTGAACGCGCTAAATCTAGAACTACCAGTCGTATTTGAAAAAATCTTTTGTATTTCATAGCCCAATTCTTGAGGAAGGTTATAGGCTATTTAACATCACGCTACGACCCTTAGGAGTCGACGAAAAGAAAAAAGTCAGAAACAACTTATAAAACGCGGGCAAAGCCGCGGGAAACAGCTAGTAACTGTTAAATACCATCGCTATTTTGGAAACGAGAACAATGAAATACAATGTCACAATATGATCTATATCAACTTAACTGAAGCATAATACATCAAGTAAATCTAACTTAAACTTAAGTTAACTACGGTGATGCCAGCAAAAACAACTGTAACAGTATCATTAAGGTATACTTAACCCTTTTGCGCACATTTTAACTCATTTAGGCCTGAAAGTGTTAAATTAAAGCAGTGATAAGAATCTAATTGGGCTGGCAATTATATCTGACATTACTGGAGTACTAATACACCATTTGATCTCGACATTATCTGGTTGGCGTAAGTAAAGCGCAGATGTTAAACCGGCGTGAAAGATACATGTAACGAGTAACAATGCCAATTATAATTTTATTTACGGTTAACCCACTTTTCTGAATTATAATATTCACTCTAGGCTTGGAGATTTCTTAAAATTATCGTTACACACGTTAACTGCGGGCTCACGGTTTGAAATGGCGAATTTCACAGATATTTACGGGCGTCTATGTTGGTTACAGACCGGATTTAAAAGTGGGTATAAATAATTATCGTTATGCCAGTGGATCTTAAATATATTTATGTAGTAGTTCCGATTGGTTATTTTTACAGCGTATATCGCCTTTTAGCGAAAACACCGCCTGTACACATTATTGTATCTGTTCTTTTTGTATGTAATTTTTAAATGTGCAATAAAGTGTATTGCATTGAATTTAATCGGCTATTGACTTTCACGAATAAAACGTAGAGTGAGTAGATATTGACGTTAGATCAAAAAAAATCGAATGTGAATTGGATGTCGATAAGTTGTTGAAAATGTTGAAATGTTGAATGAAGTTTATGAATGATTTATTAAGTTGACTCTACCTACGGAAAGAGGATGTTTCATACAATAATAGATAGGTAACTTTAATGGGAAATGTCATAAATCTCATCTGCTAAAGACGAGTCCCACGTCGCGAAATAAAATAAAATTTCATTATTTGATACCTCGGGAAAAGCTGTTCCCGCGGGAAAAACTTCTCTACACGGGTGGAGCCGCGGAAAAAGGCTAGTTTCAATATAATACCGTGTCTTATTTGGAGATGTAAGTATTATTTCTGGGGAGTATACGTTAAAATAATCTAAGCAGAACCTGTTTCATATTCTGATCAACAGGTTAAGGCGTATTGGAATTCTGTGTAACCAAAAATCCGAGATTTTAATTTCATATCGACACCCAATTTCGACCCATTTGAGCTTTCCTTTAGTTAGTAGGAACATTTATTTAATTGATATTTTATAGCAGAGTTTATAAACACATGTCTTGTAATTATTCTGAATTTGTCTCTACAAAAATGATGATTAAATAAATTATAGTTGTTTTAATTCCATTTCTCTTGTTTTATAGACTGTATAAGTGGTCACTTTTTCAGGTGACACTCATTCTATTATTTTTAGTACAAGAACGAGTTAAAAGTAGCAAAGTGCGGTAGTAATTCGATGAGTCCATGAGTGGTGTACATAAGCTCTGAGATGAAAACCCACTGACAAATCCGACCCTTAGCTTTCCTGTTTTTCCGCAAACATATAGTGTACAAGAATGAGATTAAACAGCAAGTCACGGTTGTATTTCGCTGTGTCCACAAGTGGTACAGAAATGATACAAAATCTCTGAGAAGAAAACCCATTGCCGACAACTTAACAAGCAAAGGGTGCGCGTTGATATCTTTTGTATGCGGCCTTTTAACGTAGCTCTTTGTGTCCGCTATCTTAACTCATCTTGTTTATATGTTAACTCAATGCTTTCATCTGAATCTCTCACTAACCCCAACACACAAAAATAGGCAACCACAACTTTTTTAAAGCCTTAACAGAATCAATTAGGAATGTGGAACGCAGTTAATTGATTATTATGTATCTCAGAACGATTGTGAATATATATTTTTGCAGCGCTCGAATGAAAACATTGCTGTGTTACTGACACACATATAGTGTGGAGCGAAAAGTGGCGATTTTCACCGTTGCGAATTATAGAAACAAGCATTAAAATAGTTAACTTACGTATTTCTGGATTAAAAACTTTCTTGAAACCAAAAACATAACCCAAATACTTAAACTTTCCAATTAATGAACGAAAAGTACTTAAACTCACCTTAGTTTTAGATAATAACTTATTCCAGCCCTACACAAAGTCCACAGAACACAGGTTGTGATTTTTTAAATTTGGAACAACAAATAGGGTTGCGCCACGCACGTGTCGATAGCGGTTGCCGTGGTCGCGACGTGTGGCCGCAGCGATGGTCGCGAGAGACTGGCGCGCCGCCGCCGCGTCTAGCTAGCACCTGCCGCCCGGCCCCCGCGGTTAGTGACAGGTGGATGCTTGGTATCGATATCGATAGAGCCTTTTGGCACAGCAGTACACTGAACGATGAAAAGTGGATCAAAATGCGGGACTTGGGCGGGAGAAGTGTCGTATTCATCTATATTCTCTATTTAGTTTTCTAAATGGGGGTTTTAGTGTATATCCGTGATAGTATGTGTATCATCAACAGCCTATTAATCTCCCCACTGCTGGGGCTCAGGCCTACCCTCTCAACGAGGGCGTTCGGGCTATAGTTCACCACGCTAGCCCAGTGCGGGTTGGTGGACTTCACATGCAAAAGAATTTCTTCTTCGGCGTGTGCAAGTTTCCTCACGATGTTTTCCTTCACCGTTTGAGAACAGTCAGTAAATGTACTTAAGTTTCGAGAAAAATATAAGTCAATTTAAAAAAGTAGTTAAAAATGCACGAGATCTTGGTTTATATAAGTGGATCATCATATAAGTTTTTGAAAGTCCACTGCTGGACATAGGCGTTTCCCAATGAACCACCACACCCGATGCTTCCTCAGCACCAGCCGCGTTCGGTCCCCTTTATTCGTCTGTCGTTTAATACCTAAGGCTCGTCCACTGCCACTTCGCTTGCTAAATGCAACAGTTCTTATACACGTTTTGGCTATGTCAGTCGGTGACCTTAGGTCTTACTCTATACTTAGCTAGCAACTACATCTATACACATTAATAAAGCAAAAATCCTACACTAATTACGACATTGCGATTTTTTTTTGGCACTATAATAACGAAATCAATTAGAAAATACACTAACACATTGCCATTCATCGAAAACCATCGACAAGCCCCGCGTCACTAAACCACTACGTAAGCACAACCTACACCGACTGATCAAATTAATTACTGCCTCATCTCACCACAGCCACGCTCTCGATAAAAAAAACCATCACGCCTCTCTTTCCGACGCCCCACAAAAAAATCTCCAACATATATCCGTCTCTTTTTTTCGCGTACAAAAAATGCTTAGAATCTTCGGGCGGTAGCGCGTGCCGAATGTGAAACGGGAAGGTTTCACCTGTTGGATTGTGAATGAATGACTTCGTCGTCGTCGATACCTAGCCGGTACCGTTTGATGTGTAAGTAACAAGTGACCCATTGATAATTACCAAGAACTGGGCTGAAGGCGTATTAAATGTGGAACAGTTGTGGGTACCCGGTAGAGATGTCTTAAGATTCCAATTTGGCAATTCCTATCAGAGAACGATGATTCGGTATACCTTATCTGAGGCCACAGTATCTTGTGCTCTAAGTTGTAATAAACGTTCTCTATTAACTTGTCGACTAATATAATAAAGCTCAAGAGTTTGATTGTTTTTTTAACGCGCTCTTCTCTGGAACTACCAGTGGGGTTAGAAAAATTCTTTTTGCACTTGATTAGCCAATTCTTGAGTAAGGTAATAAGCTATTAACATCCCGCTACGATCCTTAGGAGCCGAGCAAAAAGGACAAAAGTCCAAAATAACTTTTAAAACGCGGGCGAGGCCGCGGGAATTACCTAGTTCTTTACATTCAGAAGACAGAACTAGGCGCGTTTACGTTTGAAAGTGAAGCCAAAATACTACACTAAAATATGGTCGTTTCTTACGCAGGTCGCCGTTCGGGGCATCGTTTTCTTTTTGGACACAGTGCGCGGCATACAATTGCGATTGTATGCTCCTTCTGGGTGCCAATCGCGCTAATTCTGAACGATATCACGAAATCATAACCAACGTTATGCTGCATCCACACGTTCGCAAACCTCGGCAAACGCAAACGTGTGGAGCATGGGTTTGGCTTGCGTTTAAAGGTAAAGGTTTGGTAAGGGTTTGGTTGCTTGTAAAGGTTTGCCAAACGTGTGGAGGTAGCATAACGTTTTTAGTTATGGTTTGGTTTGGGTAATATCGTTCAGAATTAACGCGATTGGCCCCCAGGATTATTCTTTATTCTGCGTATTTCGAGTTTCAATGTCAACTGATGGAAAATAACATGCTTTTTACTATTATAGGCTGTTTTTATCAACTGTCAAAGTTACCCAATGGGTCAGAAGGAGACATCCGATTGTAAAAGAAATGTCATTTCCCTGTTTTCCACCCACTGTGGAATTTTCAAATGTCATTCGCATTTTATAAAAAAAACAGACATTATATAAGAAGAAACAACAGATAATAGAAATGGGTACCTATAATATATGCACTTTGATAGTATTTAATAAATCAAACATACCAATGTAACTTAGTCTAAATTAAAGAACGAAAATCCTCATGAATTCTCCGTCTCCTTGTATCTGGAAAGAAATTATCACAATTGTAATAAAAATAAGTGTTACCCTCCAAGTTTGTTTTAGACGAGTAAAGATATAGTTTTGTAATGTTTTTTTATGGAGAGGTTAGGCAAGCTGCCACTGCGCGCTGCTAGGATGCGGCGCCACTAATGAACAGAGTAAACAAATCTAAAGTTATATTACTTGGTCTAGGATCCTGAAAGGTAAATAAATCATGCACAAAAATACAAAACTTTCATATAATTGTCTAGATTTACTTTCTATTTTCACCCTTCAAATTTAACAATTTTTTTCTCTTTTCCTAAGGAAACGATCACAATGTTTACTGCATAGTTGCATACGCTAGTGGCGCCATCTGAGCCGACCTTTTAGTAAAACTCCCTTTGCATGGGGCAACCAAGATTCAGTCACTTTCAAAGAAATGTTTAAGAAAATAAATGTCTCCGCAAAGGTTGCCTGGAACATATTTCTTGAAGTGCTAACATTGTTTATATTGCACTGCACTATGCATAAATTCTATCTGTTTTTATTATATTTATTTGTGCAATAAATATATTGTAGTGAGGGTTTTTTTTCTTTTTACATTTTTGCTAGGCAATTCAAATTCATGTTCCAAACAGATAAACCAGTAATGTAGTTTTAAGTACAGATGGTGTGTTTAGTCAATAACCAAGACAATCTAAACTCATTGACCGAGCGAGCGAAGCGAGCGAAGCGTCTACGTTTCGAGACTGGCCAAAAATGCTCTTGTCCGGCTGTCTGTCTGTCTGTCTGTCTGTCTGTCTGTCTGTCTGTAATTCTCTACAGGTCGCATTTTTCAACCGATTTTGACGAAAATTTGGCATATGTATAAATTAATTAAACCTACATAATGAGTAGAATAAAATTTTGAAAAACATTTTTTTTAGAGTACCTACCATACTCGCAAAGTGGGAGTGAACTTTTTTTTTCTTGTGAATCCCATAGTGTGGGATATCGTTGGATAGGTCTTTCAAAAATATTGCTGGTGTGTGAATACCATTTTTTCGATTTAGGGATCCGTTGGCGAAATATTAAGCTTTAAAGCGGTAATTTTTGTTAGAGTCACGTGTCCCCCCCCCCTGCCAGCTAAACGGTTGCTTCTGGAAATGTGAAAAAATTCATGGCAGTAGCATATATAACGTAGTTACAAGGAAAACTATTACGGCTAAGTAGGTTCTATTAGTTTTTGAGTAATAGTGGATCGACTTAAGAAAGTTGAAAAAATAAATTATGTTCATAGAACTGCATACGTAAAATGGAAAATTATTTTTTTCCGCGTGATATCCATGGTGTGGGGTATCGTTGGATGGGTCTTTCAAAAATATCGCGGGTGTGTGATAAACATTTTTCGATTCAGGGATCCGTTTGCGAAATATTAAGCTTTAAAGTGCTAATTTTTGTCACTTTAGTAGGTACTTTTTCTGTTTCCAAAGTTGACTTTTGTTGGTTTCTTTTAGGTTTGGTTTATAAGGGCTGGCGAGGTCTACTGTTCTCACGGAACTACTAGTGTAGAAAGTTGTAGAACCGTTTTCAAAGGCAGGAAGCCATATCAAAGAGAATATAACTGGTTGTCCAATAATAATAAATAAATAAATACCCATAGTGGCACAATAGCAAAAGTTCTCTTTCTTTCTTAGCAGGGGCTGACAAGTAAGTCAAGTAACTAAACTTATCTAAAGGAAACTTACTTGCAAGACACACATGTGTAAAACACTGTTTGGCCTTCATCAGCAGATCTTAACTGAAGTGTTGCATAAGACATCCTGTCATTGCCACATCTCGGGCATCTCCTCTCTACAACAGGTCCCTCTGGATCGTCTCGATTTAGTATGTTTTCGTTGACTATTGCCGAAACAGTGTTGAAATGTATTGTATATTGGAACTTTACTTTGGAAAAACCTGCAAAACAAGGAAAATCAATTAGACAGAGAACGGGGAAGGGTCAGTGTGGACAAAAGGGGGCGCAATGGAAAAGACTTCACTTTCTTGGAGTACTGTGGCTCGCTTAGCTCGCTCCAAGGGTCACCAGTAACCACGAACCTAACCTTCGGGTGCTCTGACTGGTAACTGTTACACATTATCATTTTCAAAAAAAATTCCTCGGCGCCCCCATTTCTCCAATCCAACCCAGGGAAGGGTTGAGAGATTACCTTCATCAGTTAGTAACTTCTTACATTAGGACAAACCTGTAATGTTATTCCTAAGCAGTAAGTGTATTCTTGCATTAAGCCCACATTTTTATTAACCATACATAATGAAACATTAAACTCGAAATCACACAATTCATCAAAAATCTAACTATTTTTGTCTTTTTTCCAAATAAGAGGTTATAAATGTTAAAATTGTAAGACCTACCTTCAGGATCGTAAATTGCTTTACAAGCGTAACATTTGACGGACCCAAACTCCTGGAGTAACGGCAGGATGGACCCACATCTTGCACAGAATGCTGTGCTACTTGAGAATGGACCTCTGTCTGTCATTATCTAGAATCAAGCAGTATTGCTTGATTGGAAAGTTTAAAAGTAGGTAAGCATGGAGCACAAGAAAAAATGAACGCGGTGAGCAAGCAGTGCGAATATACCTTTCGTCTCAGTATTATTTCAGAATACAATATAAATTACTATTTCAGGTACTACAAATTCAATTCAAGCACAACAAACAATTAGTTTTTTTTTGTTGGTTTGTCCTCTATTGAGGACGGGCAAGGGAAGCTTTGTCCATACAGTCCTGTCTTATTTTAAGTATTGTTTCTTATATTTATTTAAACCGGCAGTTACAGCACGGCCTCCACAAAAACAGAGCGCGACTATAAGTGTTATGAAATGGAACGCTTTCGAATATTGTTTGTTGGTTGCCATGGGGCCTTTTGGGAAAATGGAAAATTAATGAAATGTCGGCCCAAAATTTATGTTTATAATTTTTGCAATAAGTAAACGATCTAAGGCATTTAAAAGGCAGTTTTATTTTGCAAGATAGTGGCGACCGTGACAGGACACGAAGATGCAATATAGGGACTGCAGCGTTGAGAATAATAATGGCGAGTATGGCGACGGCTGCTACTCAAATGCAATCTAAAAATTATGTTGAAGTTCAAAATTAACGAAGCGGATAAATAACAGATTTTCACTTCCGAAGTCAAGGCAAGACGCAGTGTCGAAAATAAATGAAATATGGCGACTAATATGCTGCAACTTGAAAAATTGGGAATTTTATTGATGTCGGCCCAATTTTATTGAAGATTTTGGCGGAAATGAAAAGCGGAGAGCTTCAGTAACTTGGAACATCCCACAGATAAGTGGCTGCAAGTATACCACAAGTTTAATACAAGGGTGCTAGGGTCAGTCAAGTGTTTTGGAACAGTATTTTTATATAATGATTTTGAATTTTGATATGGTGATATAATGATATGTGTTTGTAACTCTTATATTTTGGCCTCCGGAGGGTATGTTATGAAATGGAACGCTTTCGAATATTGTTTGTTGGTTGCCATGGGTGCTTTTGGGAAAACGGAAAATTAATGAAATGTCGGCCCAAAATTTATGTTTATAATTTTGCAATAAGTAAACGATCAAGGCATTTAAAAGGCAGTTTTATTTTGCAAGAATAAGAGTTAGTCGGCGATTTTCAATTAAAACGCAGCACGCACGCCATTCGGTGACCCACACTGCAGGTTCATGTCCGCATTAAACCGATGGTACATTTAATTATCTTGTTACATACATTGGTGCAATAAGTTACAACAAGAAGTGAATCACATAAAATCATACGTGAAGAATTTCGCTCAAATAAAAAAGTGACTATTAGGTCTAGTGTCGATTTAACAATTGACAATTTGGAACAATTCGACGGTATAGTCGTTTACACGCTTTTATTTAACTATCCCGCACAATATACACTTTAGTAGGCATTTGTTGCATATAAAACAATCGCAGATATACACCAAAACCTACATTTTACATTTTTTTAGGAAAACTAAATAAAGGAAAAGAAAACATACATATAGCCGAACATAGTACTTCCTCCTTTTTTGGAAGTCGGTAAAAACAATTATCTATTCTGTGGTAAAAAGACAACCGTCTCCGACAAATTCCCACCAAAAAGCCCCTAGTAGAATGACTTTTGGCGGGAGCCGAAGTGTAATTTTTTAGTGAATTCGTCTATTGATGGACAGGCAAAAGACGATAGACCATACAGCTAAGTCATATTTATGTAAATTTTTCTTAGTTTACCAAAAAACCGGGGCGTGTTGTCTTCCATAAGCATTGTATGTGAAACTTCAGACACGCGTGGCCTGCGTTTGCTTAATGAAGCTGTGGCCTACGGTAGGCCGCCACCGCAGGCCGCGTGTGTCTGTGATACACCTAATGAAAATCGCCGACTGGCTGGTAATGCCTGTTTGTATAGGCGGTGCTGTAACCGCCGGTTTTTAGGTCTATGATTATTTTAAAGCTATGTGTGGTGTTCATGATAAATACAAAGATATTATACCCGAAATAATAGGCTTTATTAAACGAAAATCCAACTATGAATATGACAAATGTCATGATATGTTTCTTTATAATTTATGGCATCACCACATTCTCCCCAGCAGTCTTAGAACTTGGTGCAATAGTCCTTCAGATAAGATGGGGGACGATGCTCTCTTGCAGAACGGCGGTGAAGCTCTTCGGTCCCGATTGTCCTTTCATTATTTACAGTTGAAGTAGAAGGATCAGATAGGTTAGGTTCCAAGCTCGTCCGCGGCTCCAAATTAGGCAGTATCCGGTCATCATTGTTAGAATCTGTATCAATTTCAATAATTTCAGCAGTGGGTGCCAGCTGTCTATTGGAGACCACAACTTCCCGGCCATTTTGTAGTCTGACGTGCGAGTGAAGAGGGTTGGTTTCTATAAGATTTACTTCTTCAACGATGGGATCATATTTGCTGGTCCTCAGATTGTTCCTCATCAGAACTTTCTTTCCTTCCGACAGCCATGTCGGCATGGATTGCCCATTGGAAGATCTCCGCGGGTGTGAAAACATTCTTTCATGTGGGGTACATCCAGTAGCTGTGCATAACAAGGACCGTATAGAATGTAGAGTCTGAGTGAGTACAGTTTCCCATCGATTAATTGGAAGGTTAAGAGTCCTCAATGAAAGTTGTACTGTTCTCCAGATGATTCCGTTGTATCTCTCAGTTTGGCCATTTCCCCTCGGATTATATGGAGTCGTATAGCTGGTTGCAACTCCCATTCCATGCAGAAAACTTCTAAGTTCAGAGGATAGAAATGTAGTGCCACGATCAGAATGTATGTATGTCGGTATTCCAAAAATTGCGAAAAGTTCTGTTAGTTTCTTCCTAACAGTAGTCGCGCTTAGGTCAGAACATGGAAAAGCAAAGGGAAATCTTGAAAATTCATCAATGATCGTGAGTATATAACGATTTCCTGTTTCACTAGGCAGTGGACCTTTAAAGTCAACAGAAATTCTTTCAAAAGGTGATGTTGCCTTGATTAGAGTACCGGCGGTACTGAGAAATCTTGGTTTAATTTCGGCACACACAGGACATGCAGCAGTCATACGTCTTATATCTTCTACTGAGAATGGCAGATTCTTCGACCTAACCCAATGTATCATCCTCGTTATACCTGGGTGACATAGATTGCTATGTAATTTTGATAATGAGTTTATGTGTGTTGAGGCAATAATATTGTTTACCCGTGAAAGTGCATCAGCTACAACGTTGTCTTTTCCCGGGCGGTATGTTATTTCAAAGTCATAACTAGATAACTCAAGACGCCAACGCTGTATCTTGTCATTTTTTATTCTCGAAGCATGTTTTTGATCAAGCATGAACGATACTGATCGCTGATCTGTGATTAAGCGGAATGTACGACCAATGAGATATTGTCGCCACTTCCGTAAGCTTTCGACAATAGCGGCAGCTTCCTTTTCTATGGCCGAATGACTTCTTTCGCTCCCCGATAGTGTTCTAGAAAAGAAAGCCACGGGTCTGCCTTCTTGAGAAAGTGTAGCCGCTAAGGCGAAATCAGAGGCATCTGTCTCTACTATTTACTGTACCTTTTCATCAATAACGGTTACAGCTGATTGAATTATTTCAGATTTCAATTTCTCAAAAGCATTTATTGCATTAGATGACAATGGGAAAACCTCATGATTGGCGAGAGGATGAATCTTTGCTGAAAAATTGGGTATCCATTTGGCATAATGTGCAAACATGCCCATGGTTCGGCGTAAAGATGCTGAATTATCAGGAATTGGTAATTGTATCAAGGGTTGCAAACGATCAGGATCGGGCTTAATAATTCCGTTGGAAATATTGTAACCCAAGATATTGATTTCAGTCTTTGAAAATTCGCTTTTATCTAGATTCAATGTGAGATTGTACTGAATAGCTACTTCTTTAAATTTCCGTAACTTCTCGTCATGATCGCTCTGATTCGTTCCACAAACCGTAATATCATCTAAATATGCATATATACCTTCTAGTCGTTCTTTTCTGATGATATTATTGATAGCACGTTGAAATGCAGCTACTCCAATCGTTACTCCAAATGGAATACGACGAAATTGATATAAGTCACCGCATGCTTCGAATGCTGTAACAGGTTTTTCGTTTTTCAAAATGGGAATTTGATGATAGGCGCTTTTTAAGTCTATTTTACTAAAGACTCTGTGTTTAGCAACTTTAGAAATGACTTCATCAATAGGCGGAAGAGGGTATGCATCCAGTTGGGTGAATCTATTTATCGTTCGAGAATAATCTATCACCATTCTCTTCTTGTGATGCTCGCTGGATGTGACCAGAACCTGGGCTCTCCAAGGCGATTGGCTCGGCTCAATTATTTTATCAGCCAATAGCTTCTGTATCTCATCGCTGATGAATTTAGAGTCTCCTTCCGAATGTCTTCTTGACTTTATTGCTATTGGTTTTTCGTAAGGCAAGAGATTTTTAAATTATCCGACTGGTTCAATATTAGCTTCGGACAGGGCACATAGTTTCAATGAAGGCTTTAGTCCACCGAAATTCATTTCTAAGGTTTTATGTTTGCTTAGCATGTCGTGACCGAGTATTACATGCGGTACTGCCAGTATCAACAAGCGCCCTTGCCATAATTTCATTATTTATAAGTATTGGAACAGTAGCTTTATTCAAATCAGCGACGGATAGGAGGCATGACAACATTTCAGTAGTTTGATCTTCATTGGCGATAGCTGAGTTTTGCTGCGAACCACTTCTACAGACTTTAGCAAAGTGCCCTCTCTTGCCACAAGTTAGACAAGTAGAACTAGCGGCTGGACAGTCTCGTCGGGGGTGCCTTTGGTTCCCACAAAAGTAACACGATTGATTGTAAGTATTTCTAGAATTTCTCGCAGCAGCAGTGGCTGAATCGTTACGAGAAGCTTTCGTATTGTAAGTATTTGTAGAGTTCCTCACTGCTGTATTGACTGAATTGTTAAAAGAAGCATTCGAATTAGCAGCCGCCGTGATCGTAGAGTTTGCGGTAGGAATAAATTCGCGCTGGTAGTTTTCATTATGAATTTGAGCTAATTCTACCGACCGTGCTTGCTCATACGCGGAGTCTAAGGTATGACTTCTGTTTTCTAAAAGCCTCTGTCTGATAACTGGCGATGCTAGGCCACTTATAAAGGCGTCGCGAGTATATTCGCTCTCATTTAGCTCGGCAGTCACTGCCTTGAAATTGCATTCTTTAGCTAGAAGTTTAAGGACTTGCAAGTATTGATCAATACTCTCGTCCGATTGCTGAAATATTTTCATGCCATAAATTATAAAGAAACATATCATGACATTTGTCATATTCATAGTTGGATTTTCGTTTAATAAAGCCTATTATTATATAGTATAAATTGTGGTGTTCATGATAAATACAAAGATATTATACCCGAAATAATAGGCTTTATTAAACGAAAATCCAACTATGAATATGACAAATGTCATGATATGTTTCTTTATAATTTATGGCATCACAACACTATGATTGGCTTAAAATGACTTTGTTTCTAAAGTCGTAAAACCTATTATGAAAAAAAAATTGGATTGACACTGTTGACTGTTGCATGTGGATTGATAATGATAGGTATTTGATTGATTTCATTGATTGATAGTGATTTTGTTTGGTGTTTTGTTGGGTGGGCAAATTTGTTTGGTCTAATCTAATTTAACTATAGAGTTATCACCAGTACAGTAGTGTTTAGCAACAAGCAAAGCAAACATCACTGCTTTCATTCAATAAGGTAGGTATTTTTTAGTTTACTGCGCACTGCGCAAATCCGCCAATGCCGGGCAAGGCAAGTATCCAGCTTGTTTATATCGGAGGCTCCTTCATCCTATAAAGTAACTAAATCGATAAAATAACCTGTCTTGTGGGTGAGGGCAGACTCATGGACGGATTCATCATCTTCACCTAATGCTGGATACACCAGCCCAATGAATGCATGTTGTAGGGAGGGAGAATTGATTGTTGCATTTTACTATACCTGCAGCATTCTATCAAATTAATAAATGACATGACAAATGTTATTTTTGCTGTTTTGCTATATTGTTATCATTTAAGTCATTGTGAAGACCCCTAAAACATTTTTTGTACTAACTGTACTATCATCTAAGTACCCACGGTCACTAAATTGCATTAATCTTAACTTTTTCCAGATAAATCATGGACGTAACTATGGAGTCTCTGACTAACCCCGCAGTTGACTTGAATTTCCCTCCAACATCGTCTCTGCCTTCTGGCCAACCAGCCCAGCCTGGAGTTTCTGTACCACCATTCTCTGTTGAAAAGGTTCTTGATAGAAGAATAAAGAATGGAAAAGTTGAGTTTCTTCTGAAGTGGAAGGGTTACTCTGAGTAAGTACTAAGTACTAATAAATTCTTATTTGTTGCATCTGTATTTCGATTGTGTTTGAAACACTACATAAATTTTCCATCTCTTATTTAAAATTTTTGTGTACCAATAATGATGGTGCATTAGCGTGATCACACACAACAGACTAGGATGTGCGTGTGCATTATGAAGGAATTCTAATGTTCTATTCCGACAAGCTAACATCAATTATCATTGCTTTGATTTCAAAAACTGTAAGGGAAAGGCATGGGCGGTACTGTTTTGTATGATTAAATGTGGCAGTGGCTAATCTTTAATTGATTTAATTTCTAACTTTTCAGTGAAGACAACACGTGGGAGCCAGAAGACAACCTCGACTGCCCTCATTTGATATCCGCATATGAGGAAGCTCGTCTGAAAAGGGAACGGCCTGCTGCTACAGCCACCACTGAAACGGTTGAAGACGGTCAACCTCCACGCAAGCGGGGCAGGAGAGAGAAAAAGAAGAAATTAGAGGTAAATTGTTCTTTGATTGTCAGAACCAGTCCACAGAACAATAAAACCAATGCGAGCAAAGCGAGCTTTTTCTGTTATCTGTGGTCATAAAACTCTTAAATCACTGTAAGTCATAATAAAATATAACAATCTTACTAATATTATAAAAGGGGAAATTTGTAGGGATGTTTTGATGTTTGTTGCTCTTTCTAAACGGGCGAAGCCGCGGGAAACAGCTTGTTATTTATATAGTTTTTATAATTTATTTTAACAGCTATTGCATAATAGTATTATTTTAAGAAGATATCTTAAAATAATATTGGTGTTTTTTTCTGCTTTTAAATACCACTTGGAATACTATTTTATGTGTGTTGATTATATTACCTTCCTTTCGTCTTAGCCGTAGTTATTTTGAGCGTAAATTAAGTTCAGAATTGGTTATGCTTTGCTTTTAGGAAATTGAAAAGCCCCGAGGATTGGCTAGAGGGCTGCCGCCAGAGACAATTCTTGCTGGACAGCTCTTCCATGGATCTCTGTTCTTTTTGGTGAAATGGTTAGTAGTATTATAAGTTTCACAGCTGGACTCGGACGGGTCTCTCCCGCGTATGCACTCGGAGCGATGATGCATGTGAGGTGCTAGAACATCGTTTCACAGCCACCTGGATTGTTCTGTATGGGACACGCTTCGGGTCGCTTTGAAACGACGTTCTAGCGCCTCACATGTGTCTCCGCTCCGAGTGCCCGTACGGAAGACCCGTCCAGAAATGCTGTTGATGATAATAATGTTTTGGACAAATTCCCACACGGCTATTTAGTCCAAACCTTGATGACCTATGGGTACTCAACAACTGAAAACTTGACATTTATCATCATCATCAATAGCCTATTAATGTCCCCTCTCAGGCCTACCCTCTCAACGAGGGCGTTTGTTGGGCTATTAGTCCACCACGCTAGCCCAGTGCGGGTTGGTGGACTTCACATGCGCCTAAGAATTTCTTCTTCGCGTATGCAGGTTTCCTCACGTTGTTTTCCTTCACCGTTTGATAGCAGTACACGGAAGTATAGTAAATGTACTTAAGTCTCGAGAAAAAACCCATTGATACATGGCCCAGCCGGAGATCGAACTCCGAACCTTTCGATATGATAGGCCGCGTAGTACTTAAATTGAAACACCCATATTTTATGCTGTTACAAAGAAATGTTTGCAATTTTCAGGCAAGGTTGTCTAGAGCTGGATGTGGTACCAGGTCACGAGCTGAACCAGGCGTTTCCGGAGTTCGTGATCGGCTACTACGAGCGCTGCGCGCCCTTCAGCGTCCGGCACGCAGTTGGGAAGGTGCCTAGAATTGCACCAGAGGTGAGACAATACATACTACTATAAACAAGATGTATCAAACAAAAGGATGCTGTACACGGGTAGAGTGAACTAGCATACTACTCTACCAGCTTCAAATTTCACATACAAAATACTTTTACTTTACCCGCCTCATCTGGCAACTCTGCGACCCTCTAGATCCCTATTGTGTCAGCCCCTGTTTTTACCTGTTGTTCTCCTCCCCAAGTGTTCATTGCACAAATGCTATTGTACAGTTTAGGGGTAGGAGCAGTCCTCGGGTTCAGGATAGGATACTTATTCGCCTTGCGGCTAGTGCGTCGCATTCGCACAGCGGCCTAAAGGCAGGGCCCAGTGCTGTTGGGTTTGTTGCTGTTCCTTCCCCTCGGCTATACAGGTGGAAACATTTAGACGGAATTGACGTCAAAAGAGAATATTGTGTTCACATTTTGAATAAGCGAAATTTGATTTGAACTAAGAAGAAAAAGAACGGGAAGTAACTTTATTACCGTTTCACGCTTAAACTGCTAAACGGATTTTAATGAAATTTGGTGTGGAGATACAATGAATCCTGGGGCAGGGGGAAAACTTATTCCACGTGGGCGAAGCCGCGGGCAAGATAAGATAAGATAATCGTTTATTATTTAATTGTATCAGGCGTTACTTTGCGGAAATCCATTATATAACAATATTGTGGTTAATAAAAGGGAGGGCCGTGCATATGAGCAGTCACTCGGTCGTAAGCTGCCGTTCTGTCAACATCCTGAGGATGCCTCGTAGAGGTGAAACACGTGTCGATTTTATATTATTTTATGTTGTTTTATACAGTATATTTTTCGCTAGTATTATTATTATTTTGTAATTTATAAATTAGTAAATTTTGACCAAAACATTTTGTTTAGAATAGTAATTTGCATGATATTATTTATAAATTTAGACTTGTAAAATTTATTTTTACTTAATATTAGAATTGTAATTTAATTTCTGTATTACTTACTATATATAACAACATAAAGTTTATTCGCGGGAAAAGCAAATTATTAACCACAATATTGTTATAATCGTTTATTGTTTGCATCTACGGTTATACAAAACGTTTGAGTGGACAGGCGTGATGCGCCAGTACATGGCATACAATAATGAGCTAGTGTATGCAATTATAAATGTAAAGCGAGACTAGCTTTCTCACCAGAGTCCGTGGTCGTCCAATACAGAAAAACAGGTAAAGAAATAGATGCAAATTTATTTACTGCTACAAAACGAAAGGAAAGGCTACTGGTGACCATAGACCTGGCGCTAACTTTTCCAAATAATTTTTCCTACCCCTTCTTGGTACGGATTAACTTGTTGCGAATAACCTCGAGTTTAGAACCCTTTTCAAGAAATATGTCAAATTTCCATTCACCTGTATAACCCTTCATGTTTTAAATTTTGTTTTTGTTGATAGTTGATAGAACTTCGCCTTTAAGTTTTCCTATAGTTTCTCTCTTATAGTTTTTTTATGGTTTGGTATTGTTCCAGCTGCCACCTTTGGAATTGCTTGAAACATCGGACACCGCTGCCGTCCCGCCTATGGATACTTCAACTGATGTGTCCCAGAGCCTTGATATACAAGAATCGACAGGTAAGAATAATTGTAATTTCCTCGTCTGAAATTTTATTAGTATTGGAAAAAAGACACTGGCAGCATTTCCCCTTGAATCGCCTGGCTAATTCTCTGGGCGAAAAAATAAAAGAATAGCAATGTATAATGTTACAAGTATATGTTATGTATGTATAACATTGCAATTCTTTTAGAAAATTCAATTAAATTAAGTATCTTTCGGCGCGCCTCATCGAGGTTTCGGGTGATCGTAGAGCTGGCAGCTTTTTCGCCAGAGAATCAGCCTGGCAATCAAAAGGGGAAATGCTGCCAGTGTCTTGGAGACTCTGCCACGATGCGGCCCGCTGTAAGATATTTTTTACTTGTAATTAGTTGTTTTTATAATTTTGTGTAAATAAAAATATTTGCATACAATTTAAAACAGGATTTATTTTTTAATACAAAATTTGCTTTAATATTTCCAGCAGAAGTCGGAAGCGATCTGCCAACTCTCGGAAGCGATCTACCATCTCTCGGAAGCGATCTGCCATCTCTCGGAAGCGAGCTGCCATCTCTCGGAAGCGATCTGCCTTCTCTCGTAAGCGATCTGCCGTCTCTCGGAGGCGACATGCCCCAGTTGGGGGCCGAGCCTGAAGATCCACCCATCGAGGTGGCGGTCAACTGACTCCCGTTTTACAACCTTACAAACAACGACTATTGATTCGTTGGTGTGACCAGAGACTCAGTGGAATTATTATTAGAGATTTCCACTTTGGTCGGAACTGAAAATAATTCCACACGCCAGATACCGGCGAAAATTGAGTTTTTGATGTTCCCACATTCGCCATTATCTAAACCTTGATAGATACCTTATTTATTTAGGGTAGTTTTAATTTTCGTCGGTATCTGGCGAATAAGGATTGTTTTTCATTTCCGATCAAAGCGGAACCTGGTGAACGTGGAATAAATCGTTATTATAAGTAATGAATTTAGTTAAATCTTCATTAAAAACGTTTTAATATCCTTTATTGATGTACTATGTATCTCTAGGCCGAGCGTCCACTAAAGGTGAACGCACACCTGGACGCGCCGCAGTCGCCGCATTTGAATACTTTGTATGAAGTTCTATGAAGCATCACACGCACCGCAGTACGCTGCGGACGCTACGGCGCGGGAGACGTTAATCAGTATGGCGGTGAAGGCGCTGGCTGCGGCGACTGCGGCGCGTGCGGTGTGTCCAGATGTGAGTTCACCTTAAATCGGAGAGAGGTGCTTGTCGTTATTGCAGCTAGGAAAATGACGAAGTCCTATTGGTGGGCGTTTGGCTTTGGGTATTATTCGGTTATTTTATTATAGGTTTTTGATGAATTTGAGCATGTGAGAGAAGAAATATCTAGTTTTAGAGCTATAAATTTTAATGAACTATTTTGTCTATATGTTAAGTGCTAAAATATTATTATGTCTAAGGCGTGGTCCTAATACAACGCGACTCTCGCGAACTTTGTTCATACAACCGCGCGATAAAACACCATTTCACATCCTTAATTAACATTCGCGCGTAAATAAAATTTGTAAATAAATAAATAATCGATTAATAGCCCGTATCTCAGCGAGCAATTATTGCAAATAATAATGGATATCCCCATTAGAAAATGATTTTTTAAAAATAATGTTATTAAAGATAAAGTAAATAAAAGGTATTTCAAAATTCTAAATTAAGTACACAAACTTTGAGGAATTTATGTGCCTTATTTGTTCTTTATAAAATCTTTTCAAAATACTACAACTATAGTGGCCGGCAAACTATCTGGCACGCGCAGTCATAAAACGTGGGAGCGGCATTACCAATATCACGCTCTCGCTCGCACTTACGGGCCTTATGGGAGGACGTAGTGACGCGCCATATTTCTGTCGATTATTGTTATAATAATAAAAACTTGTTTTGAAACATGCTTTATTCAAACTAAAATTTATAGTATTCTTAGAAACGATCCAGATCTTGCCATTTATGTTTGCTTGCTGATTTATGTCACCCACAACACTATAGTAACATTTCAGAAACGCGTCCATATTGATTGAAAATTCAAATGCAAATGACAAAATATGTGTATTAAATGAAAATATATAAACTGCAAGGTAGATTTTTTTGGATGACGTACCAACTTAATGACCCCACAATTAAAAATATTTGTAAATAGTTCTTCGAACTAATTACACTATTATCTGTTTGCAATAAGTACTCAATTCATTAGTCAAAGTATCGACAATGCGCGCGGAACACGCACAACCCTAGCGCTTAATTGTTTTATGGCCCCGCGTGCCAGATAGTTTGGCGTTTTAGCATTATTTTGTTCATGCCTTTAATCTATTTTGCATTTACATTGAATAATGTAGCGCTTTTAGTTTAATTCAGACCTACATTATCGTTTTTATTGAAACAGAGATGATTAAACGAAATAATTAATTATCTAATCAAATAGTGAAAAAGCAAACCTATAAAAATATATAATTTGATTATTATAATCAAGTTTGAAAGTATAAGTAGTTTTGTTAGACCTTGTATATAAGATTCTCCAAGCCAGTTCCTGTGTGACTCTGGTAGGTACTACAGAAGTGTCTATTAATATTGTAATTTTTAAATATATAAAAATAAAAAATTTGAAATAATGAATGAAACTGTTTTAATTATCATCGATATTCATATATTTTAACATAATAATTAAGCTTAAGTATAATCCCTGTAATAATAATACAGTTAAAAAGGTATAAAAATTCTTATAATTAGCTAGGCTTAAAATAAAATTTTAAAGTATTAAATGCTTTGGCATGTCGTTGTTGAAAAGTTTAATATAAACCTAGAACACATTGACAAATGCTTGAAAATAGCTAAGCTAGTATATGCCTCACCCACTGACCTCGCAGCGTGTAAACGAGTGTCCAACTTAAATATCGAAATTGAGTTTTATATGAGAAACAATTATAAAAAAACTTTTGGGCACTCAACTGATACTGTTATGAAAACTGATAAATGAATGATCCATATAAAAAAGTGCATACCAAAAAATTGAAAACCATTATGATTGCAACTAAGACACCACCAAATTTTGACCCCTAATTGATAGGGGTTCACTTGTTATTTATTTATTTTATTTACTAACTACATAGTAAAAATTAGGTCAATTTTGTTTAAAAAAATAAGCAAAAATTGGCAGATAGAATTAAAAGGAAAAACTACTCGTTTTCATTCAGTGTACATCATAAATCCATCGATTTTCATTTCGTGCATTTGTCAATTTGTCCGTGGGTATATTTTTTCTCTTTCCACCATCCTCAAAGCTTGTTAAGGAAGGGTGAGATGGAAGCGAAGTCCTCGCACTCGGGTATAAGTTTGCCTTTGAATTTGATGCACGACTCTGCGCAAAGGGGACCCTCGAACCACGCTCCCAGCATCTTCTTGCATTGCGCGCAGTTCTCGATGCAAACTTCTAGCGGATCGTAACTGGTTGCTGCGAAAAGAAATATTTAAAAAAAAATGGTTCAGTTAACCTGAATACATAGAAAATCTCGTAGTCACAAGTTTTTGGACAAATTCACACACGGCTGTTTAGTACCAAATTAAGCCGAAGCTTAACCCTTTACCACACAAAACAATACCGTTCGGATCTGAGGTAGGTATATAAAAAAAGTATGGCTCTATACCTTTGCTTAACGTCCTCAGTGGGACCACCACGTAATTTCGGGTCCTACTGTACGCCATTATTTAGTGCTCAATTTGTGCCAATTAGTGCCCAGAACTCAGAATTTGTGCCTCAGTAGTTAACGCTGTCTAAAAGTGTGCTCTAAGATTTTTGCGTCTATTGAAACGTGCGTGATAATACCACTCTACCCATCGATCATGAGACGAGCTCCGTACCAAGTACAAACTGTCGTTACGAGGTCAAGTGTAAGCGGCTAAGGTGAAATTGCGTAACAGTACGCCCCGCGGCGAAAGTAAACCGGCCAAATCCGAGGATTGGGGTCATTGCCTCGGTTCACACGATTCGCACGTGCGCGCGCGGGCACGTCTTCGCGTCGCGCCGTCGCTGGCCGTTTGACGGTTAAGGGTTGACCTCCACTAGAGCGTGCCGAGTGTTTTGTATCTTACGCAAAGTTCACTGCTCGTTTGGTACAAATAGTTCAATTCAATACTCTTTATTGCACATAATTATATAAAACAGAACACATTAATACAGTAGATTTAGAAGGTACATCTAGGCGGTCTTATCGCTAAAAGCAATTTCTTCCAGACAACTTTTGAATGTTATTAAGAATTTAAATAAAAAAATAACTCATGTTTTCAATTTGATAAGAAAGAACATTCTCCTGCTGGTAGGTATTTATATATTTCATAGGTCTCATCCACGCCCGTAGGAACTATTATCTAATCTGTGTCCACGCTTGTTATAAGAAATTAGCTAAATATTTTATTTATCTTTAAAAAGGCGCGGCGAGCGCGCCGCGCCTTTTTAAAGATAAATAAAATATTTAGTATAGCGATACTACCTATAGTGTAGTTCAACCCTTAGTGCATATATTTAACAAATTGTATAAGCAACAAGAACGTCAAATCAACATCCTTTTACGTCTCTTTTATGCGATCTTATCGTTTCAAGCGATTTCTTCCAGACAACCTCACACATTCATTATCACTCTCGGGATTCTACGAATCTAATGATACCTAAATTTATTGAAATCCATCCAGCCGTTTGGATGCTACGAGGGAATGAAGAATACATACATTATTATAACATACGGTGTTAACGCGTGAAAAACAACCCTGCCTTTTCTGTCCCCTGCTTTTACTGTCGACAGTCAGACGTCAGGAGTCCTATTTTTGAATCGCTCGCCTCGCTTCGAGTGGTCGATTCTACGTATGTTCCATCGACATCCGATACAAAATCCACACGAAGTGAGAAGTAGTAACTATTATAATCCTCTGTGGTTAGATTGGATCGCTCGAAGCGGGACGAGCGAATCAAAAATAGGGCTCCAGGTACACTACGCACTACTTACCATTACCGGTGGCGATCTGTTTACCCCGCAATAGATATACTCCAAAACTCGGGCACCTGCTAAATCTGACAGATAATAAACGAGATACCTGATCCTGTACTCGGTACGTATTAGCCGAAACGTATTTTGCCGCTTACCTCTCCTCCCCATTGAAACACTTTTGTTTATTAATTTACTAGCTGGTTGCCCGCGGCTTTGCCCGTGTGGAATAAGATTTTCCCGCGGGAACAGTTTACCCCGGTAAAAAGTAGACTATATTATTTCAGGGTATAAGCTATCACTGTACCAAGTTTCATCAAGATCCGTTCGGTCGCTCTTGAGTTATAAATGGTGTAACTTATACGACTTCGTTTTATATATTAAATTATTTATAAGCGAAATTTTTATTCTAAGAAACAAGGTGAAAATCTAAATAAATTTTCACATTGTTTCTTACCATATAGATTTCGTTTATAAATAATTTAATTATGTAATTACATAAACAATATTATTGACATTATTTTTGTAAACGATCGTCGCATGTAAGGATTGACGTAAGAAATTTAAACACAACTTACCAATTGCAGGGTTGCTCTGGATATATCCAAAATTAGCCAGAAAGGCGATGACAGTTATAAGGGCGAAGGCAGCGGTGAATTTGAAGGCCATTTTTCAGTAATCTGAAAAGTATTCCCCAATGAAATAATAAAATGAAAACTATTTATTGTCGGTTGAATAACGTTTGAGCATTAAATTATATTTGTTGCTTGAGACTATTTGGCGCTCAATAAATATTTTATTGCTTAGATTAGGTTTGTTTAATAATTGAAATAATACCTACCTACTATTTAAATTATTTTTATTATACTTACTTAGTCTTTGTCTACATACTGTTTTCTAGCATAACCAAGATTGAATTAGTTTAAAAAAAACATAAAAATGAAATTAATCCAAATTAATAATTGGGTAGCGATGATATTACATAATATTATTTCCTCGCCTTAATAACTCAACCAGTCACAAGTTCCTAAAGTAAACTTTAATAGCAAAATAATAAGGTTTATAATTATTGTATAAAATTGTCATACGATGCGACGATTTGATGCTGAAATAATGATTCATTACACGTCCGTCAGATTCCGCTTTCGTCAGTTAAATAGTTTTCTTTTAGTGTTATATTTTCTGCGGCTCTTCATACATAGGTACCTTTATGTACTTACCTGTTAAATACCTACGTAATCTAAAATAATTAATCCCCTCGTAATAATAAAAAAAGCTCTAATTTTCCTTACCTACTTTACAAAATGTTTAAGGACAAACTTTATTTAAGAAAAGTTGGTAATAAAGAACACTGTCCTTTGTAAACGTTTCTAATTAATTTCCTTAAAGTCTAATAAATCCGGAACAAATTACAGACTAGGACACGTCATTAAATGTTTGCTAGGACTAAATTATAAAAACTTGTTTGAGTAGGGTCATGTATTTGTGTTGTTTAAATACACGTAGGTAATAGTTATAATTTATTTATTGTTCTGTGGTTAATACCTGGCGTTTCTGTAACCGGTTACAAGTATTTTATTAGTTTTATTACACCGTAGTTAGATACCCTAATAAATAACACAGGGACGTTACGTCTGAAGTATATATAAGGAAAGTACACCCGCGTTTTCTAAGTTACTATTCAGATTTTTTCTATTTGCTCGGCCTCGTAAGGGTCGTAGTGTGATGTTAAATCCTCAAGAGTTTGGCTATCAAATGCAAAATCAAATCCTCTAAGAGTTTGGCTATCAAATGCAAAATCAGATCCTCAAGAGTTTGGCTATCAAATGCAAAATCAAATTCTCAAGAGTTTGGCTGTCAAATGCAAAATCAAATTCTCAAGAGTTTGGCTATCAAATGCAAAATCAAATCCTCAAGAATTTGGCTATTAAATGCAAAAAGAAATTTTCAAATCCGAATGCACTGGTATAGCTCCAGAGATTCAAGTGTTCCAAAAAACAAACTCTTAAATTTCATTTTTATTAGTACGGTCGACCGCACGTCAGTGGAAACAAACCAGTATAAACTGATCTCTCATTGTATTGAAACTACATAGGCTAGGCCAGCTCAAGGTCAAAGTGTTTCCACTGACGTGCGGTCAACTGTACAAACATCTACTTATTGATAAACATGAAATACATTATGAACTCGAATCCAATAGGTACTAGTGAATTCGGAAAATATCCACCCCAGAAAGGTAAAGTTAGAGCCGACACTAAACAAAACAAAAAGTACAAACTTAATACATACACTCACCACATTTACTTTCTCAACCATACAGCTTCGTATACAAAAACACGGCAATGCAGCACTCGCATTCCACACAAACCAAGCTTTCTTCCCCGCACTAAAGTTCACGCGAGTCGCAAAAAGCAAACTTAAGTCCCAAACGTGTCGTGAAAATTCGGCTGTGTCGACGACCGATCGCATATTGAACGTGTTTAAATATGGAATCAGTTGACTACTACCTACTGAGTGTACGCGAGGTGGGGGCGCAGGCGCAGGCTCCGAGCGCGTGCTGAGTATCCCAGGAAACGGATCTGTATCGAGCGTGATCTCTACCTTTGCGAAAGCCGAAAGTTCTAAGTAGGAAGTCCGTCGCACTGTGCTGATATTAATATGGATACGACCCTTGAAAACTTTATTTCTCTACCATATTTTTCTATACGTGTAGGTTAAAAGAAAAGTTAAAATGACGTGTAAATAAAGCCTCTTCTAAAAGAGTCAAGGTTAGGAAAGTTATGTAAAAGATATAGTAGATCAAGGCGATAAATGTGTTTAGCATTCAATGAGTAAGTCGATACTGCGAATTTGTTGCTATAGTGTTTTACGATCCATTACGCAAGAAAGCATTGACCAATCGATGATTGATGAAATGTGTTAACGTGACAAAAGTCGTAGTAGGTAGGTATTTTATTTCATATCTATATTAAAAGGGTGCGATCTAAATACAGCACAAAATTGTATGATATGGATAATACCTACTACATTTTGCATGTCCATATTAACTAACACGTCCGTCACCTTCAGTGCTTGCCCCAGGCGCCTGAATTCTTTTGTGCGGATGACACCTTTGTGTTGGGTTATTCTATAGCGAGGAACTTGTAATTTGTGAATTAATCTTTTTTATGAAAATATGGGCATAAAATTTTCTCCTTTTCTTGACTTGAAAAAATTCATAATATTGTGGCCTAGTCTTTCATTCCGATAAGTAATTAAATTATATTAATAATTTAGAATATGAAATTGTTTTCAACGTAGCCCGCAACTCTAGATTAAAATGGCGCAGTTTTACAAAGAGTGAATGATAATAAGGGAATGGAAAAGTCATATCTTTTAAAATTTAAAAATTAAGTTATGAACTTTAAGTTGTTAAAAGTCGTATCCATTGTATTGCTTTCGTATCTTTTCCTTTGTACAATTAAAACGGAATAGCCCCTATAGTTAGGCAATTTTACTTCCGCACCTACGGACAAAAAGTCAAATGTAAATAACCTGTTGACACGAGCTTGTCTCATTCATAAGCGGACAGCGCTGCTGTACGTAGCGCCAGCACAGAGCAACTTCTCAAGGCAGGCCGGGTTGGAACAACGCAGTGGAAAATGTGCTAGAACTACTGACGGGCCGAAAACGCCTCTCTCTGCGGGTTTTAGGAAGCGGATCTGCTTATCACAAGATCAGCTGTAATCATTCGTACACTTCCTAAACTCAAAATCATAAATTCACAATGCTGCCGGATACAGTGCTCTCGTGATCGATTCTCAAGCGTCGCTTCAACGCAGTTCCGCATATGAACTCATGCGAACAAAAAACAAAATGGAGTTCCAAATATGTAAAATGACCGGTAATTTCCAGTGTGGTTTTATTACAATTTAAAATTCCATTTACATAATTATTGACGATCGTTTGAATATAAATTTGCTCATTGTTTATTATGAGGTGCCGAAATGTGTCTTTAGATCATCGAGATTGTAACTGCTTGTTTGTTTTAAATAAACCGGTAAAATTCTAGTCACAAAGGCCGAAGTAGGCCGGTAATGTCAACTTAAACTAGTAGTTCCGTGAGAACAGTAGACCTCGCCAGCCCTTATAAACCAAACCTAAAAGAAACCAACAAAAGTCAACTTTGGAAACAGAAAAAGTACCTACTAAAGTGACAAAAATTAGCATTTTAAAGCTTAATATTTCGCAAACGGATCCCTGAATCGAAAAATGTTTATCACACACCCGCGATATTTTTGAAAGACCCATCCAACGATACCCCACACCATGGATATCACGCGGAAAAAAATAATTTTCCATTTTACGTATGCAGTTCTATGAACATAATTGACCGAGCGAGCGAAGCGAGCGAAGCGTCTACGTTTCGAGACTGGCCAAAAATGCTCTTGTCCGGCTGTCTGTCTGTCTGTCTGTCTGTAATTCTCTACAGGTCGCATTTTTCAACCGATTTTGACGAAAATTTGGCATATGTATAAATTAACTAGTAGTTCCGTGAGAACAGTAGACCTCGCCAGCCCTTATAAACCAAACCTAAAAGAAACCAACAAAAGTCAACTTTGGAAACAGAAAAAGTACCTACTAAAGTGACAAAAATTAGCACTTTAAAGCTTAATATTTCGCAAACGGATCCCTGAATCGAAAAATGTTTATCACACACCCGCGATATTTTTGAAAGACCCATCCAACGATACCCCACACCATGGATATCACGCGGAAAAAAATAATTTTCCATTTTACGTATGCAGTTCCATGAACATAATTTATTTTTTCAACTTTCTTAAGTCGATCCACTATTACTCAAAAACTAATAGAACTTACTTAGCCGTAATAGTTTTCCTTGTAACTACGTTATATATGCTACTGCCATGAATTTTTTCACATTTCCAGAAGCAACCGTTTAGCTGGCAGGGGGGGGGGGACACGTGACTCTAACAAAAATTACCGCTTTAAAGCTTAATATTTCGCCAACGGATCCCTAAATCGAAAAAATGGTATTCACACACCAGCAATATTTTTGAAAGACTTATCCAACGATATCCCACACTATGGGATTCACAAGAAAAAAAAAGTTCACTCCCACTTTGCGAGTATGGTAGGTACTCTAAAAAAAATGTTTTTCAAAATTTTATTCTACTCATTTTGTAGGTTTAATTAATTTATACATACGCCAAATTTTCGTCAAAATCGGTTGAAAAATGCGACCTGTAGAGAATTACAGACAGACAGACAGACAGACAGACAGCCGGACAAGAGCATTTTTGGCCAGTCTCGAAACGTAGACGCTTCGCTCGCTTCGCTCGCTCGGTCAATTAAAAAAGAGGATGGACCAATGGAGGACCATTGAGAGGGATCCCCTCGACAGAAATAAGAAAATGTCCAAAATAGATTTAAACAAAAATTTTTGGCCTTGTGTATTTGGTATCGAAACGCCAACTTCTGTTGTCTAACTTCTACTAGAAACCGCGTGGTTAAGACAGGCGGCGCCAAAGGCGAGGCGCTTGCTTTACCAAAATTATTCTACCTAGGTAACTACAACCTACTAAGGGGAGTGAATCTGTACGACGAAACAGGAAGATGGGAATATAAAAATAATCAAAGCAAAAAATTAATAACTGCAGGGTTACTTACAATAAAAGGATTGCTCTCAAAGTTGCTCCGTCTAGGAATGTGAAGAAGAAACGGATTTCTTTCATTTTATACCGAGGCTGATCCACTCTCCCAAACGAACCGTATCGAGGAGCGACGGGAGGTACCATTCCTTCCATTATCTGTAATATGGATCTCATAATCAAGTTCTGGAATACATTTCGCAAACAAATTAGGCAACAAATCAGACAAAAATCCATGTAAGAGGCGGACTTGTTCGTTGACTATGAGCTAATCCTCTGTTCCCTGGTAGTACGGTTGCCTAAATATACCAAAATTTATTGCTTGCTAAGAAATTCTTAGGCGCATGTGAAGTCCACCAACCCGCACTGGGCTAGCGTGGTGGACTGTAGCCCGAACGCCCTCGTTGATAGAGTAGGCCTGAGCCCCAGCAGTGGGGAGATTAATAGGCTGTTGATGATGATGATAATGCTAATGTTAACTAAGTGACAGACACTATTACACATTAAAAGTAATTTATTCATAGAAAAGCCCTAAACAAGTTTCGGTTAACAATTTCTCGCAGTGACTGCTAAATTTCAGTACGTATTTTACAAAATACGAAATAAATCAATATCATTATTTTAAAAAACACAAATTTCGTGTAATTCAATTTGAGTCATTAGGTGCTTCCAGACCGGCCGAGCCGCCGCGGCCGCGGCACGCCTCGAGAGGCAGCGCGGTCGGTGTGGACGCGACAGGCGCATGCCTCGCCCGCATGCTCGGCCGCGGCTGCCTCTCGAGGCGTGCCGCGGCCGCGGCGGCTCGGCCGGTCTGGAAGCACCTAATGAGTTCAAAATTTCCAAACGGCCGTATAGTTAGGTATCTTTTTTTTACATTTCAACATTTGGTACTTCGTCCTTCATGCTGGCTAGGACCAGGTTCTTGTCAGTGCCAGTTAGTCTCTTCGGCTCCAAAGCTGCTCTCATCTCCAGAGCGCGCGTGTCCACTTCCAAGGATTGGTTCTTATCGTTCAAGTCTATGCCAATCTTGATGGATGCAGACTCAAGGGCATTGTATGTAGCTCTGGAAAATATCGACATGTTAACCTTAGTGGAAGGAATTTTGTAACTGACTTCTAAAATGAATGTTTCAATAATTTCAATATCATCATCTTAACCATCAATCTGCCCTAGTCCACTGCTGGTCCTATGCCTCCCCCCAGGCGCATCATTGAGCACGATTTTTAATAATTTGACAGTTTATAATGTTTTTAGGGTTGCCTTGAAATGGATACCCTATTATAACAAACCTTTTTTGTCAGTCTGTCTGTCCGGCTGATAACTCGATAACTACTGGAGCGATTAAGCTAAAATGTGGAACATGCAATGATGGAAAAATTATGTTAGAACAAAAAAGTTCACTAGATCCATCATGGACCTTATGCTATCATGGATCTGGCTAATGCATCTACTGAATGGGGACGAACGGGACGAAGTCGCGGGGCAACAGCTAGTTAGTCAATAGACATGTCTTCTTACGTTCTGAGAATAACATTATCTCCATACAATAATACTTGTTCGACGCAGGTTATTTGCAAAATTTCCATATAAATTACATATACGTATCAGATGTGATCCCAGGTATGTCACTACGGGTTGAACACCGTTCGTTAAGTTACTGACATTTACGGGAGGAACTAATAGAACAACGTAGAGAGAAAGGTGTTCGTTCTAGGAAGTTGACAGAATAAGTTTGCCTTTTTAGAGAACCGTGATCTGATCACATTAAATTTTTTTTAGAGTGATATCGGTAGTGACAATTATTTTAATTCCATGTTAGTTTTCATAGAATGACGCAAAAATGTGAAGAGACCTAACCCCAATTACCTAACTGGAAACGGGAAGGACAAAGAAGAAGTTACTTTTTCTTAGAAGATTTCAGGCCCCCAATGGGCAAATAGCCCTTGCCACGGCAGAGCAAAGAGGGTGACTCACTTAGCACAATCCAGTTTCTCCTGCAACTGCCGGATGGTTTCCCTCAGATTGCGCACTTCCTCCTTGAGTCCAATGTCAGCCTCGTCGGAAGCCAGCTCTATGCCCGGCCGGTACCCGCGGGTCTCCAGGCGGGTTTCGGCCACTTTCAGTGCATTCACTTTATCCGCGAACTGCTCTCCCATCACCTTGAGCTCCGTTGCCAGCTTATCCATGTTCTCTTCCATCTGTTAGATAGAAGAAATTTATTTAACACACACAAAACAACTGTTGATTTTTCGTAGCGCTCATTCTACGATTATCATGACCAAAACTGAACTTATTAGTATTAACGTCAATAGGTGCGTCCAGACCGGAAACAAAATGCTTAATGTGTAAGTATCTTGTTGTTATTTGTAAGATGACTAAAGACTTACACCAATAAAATTTGAAATCCAGGAAAATTCGGTTCGGCGGCCGTGGCGGCTCGGCCGGTCTGGACGCACCTAATGAAGAACCGAATTTTCCTGATTTCAAATTTTATTGGTGTAAGTCTTAGTCATCTTAAAAATAACCATAAGTTACTTACACATTAAGCATTTTGTTTTATTAATTTTATGTTATTATCAGTAATTAGCACCTACATAAAAGTAGACAGGTCTTGAATGAAAAATCATTAGTACTATTTTATGTAGTACAATTAAATATCAGTATAAATAAGCAGCAAAATAATAGCAGCCGAGATGCTGTCTTGTTTCGTCATTAGCACTGGCAAATCTGCGTCGAATCTGTTGTTTACGACATTAACATAAAGGTCACATTGATATTCAAAGCACCGTAAATGCGGAAATTAAGATAACAATGGAAACGATTTTACGCGGGACAATTGAATTTGATCACGTCATAACTTTCCCGGCTGAAAAGAACTTTTGCTCTACCCACGCACTTTAATCCGGCTTTCGTGAATTCGGCGTATAAGAGTCGATTATTATAGAAGAGTGGCTTATAAGATTAGGCTTATTTTTAATGATCGTCTATAAGTAAGTATATTTATAAGGAAAAACAATCTGAATCACTCTCTTTCTGAATCGGTGATAGATAAAATTGTGTATATAATAATATATTTAGATAGGTAGGTACTAGGTACCTGACAAGTACCTCTAAAAATAAGCAGTAGACTGATTTCCTTTTCAAATGAGTTTTTCTCTTATAAATATTTTATCAAAGTCAGCAAAACGTGGGACAAAATGTTTTTAAATATTTAAGGAAAATTTCCCGCATATTTGGAATTATTTTTGGCACTTCCTGCACGGACAACCTATAAAAAGCTGCACGTGCCAGCGGGGGAAACCCACTTCCTTTAAAAACCAGATTGATTTAAAACTGTGCAACACAATATTTTTAATTATGACCTGACATTAGGCTGGTGGTACTTTAAAGCGTGACACACACTGGGCTGCGGCGTTGCGAAAGCGTTGCGGCGGCGAAGGTTTGTATGAAGAACGCGCCGCCGCCGCCGCTTTGATGTAAAGGGCTTTATACTATTTCAAACATTACAGAAAAAAACCGCAACGCTTTCGCAACGCCGCCGCTCAGTGTGTGTCACGCTTAAATACGATATTATGGGACGACGAATTATTGGAACTTTGTGATAGTTTGATTATTTAATTAATGACCTCTTCGCGTCCAGGTATTGGTGGGGCCGGTTCTGTCTACAATCCACAGACTGATGAGCATTGATAGTGAACAGAAGTCATAATTAGGCTTGTTGTATTTTAGTGAGTGAGCTGTTACAGAAGTACACATAAAGTAAAAAAAATGTTTTACCTTCATTTTCTGCCACTCAAGTTCATTTCGAGCGCGTTGGGTGTCGTATATGCGTCTGCGCAGCATGTAGTTGGTCACGTCGGTTTGTGCGCGCAACGCGTTCCTTGCGCGCCCTCTGGCCACGAAAAGGGACTCGCGCAGGCGCAATGTATCTTGAAGCTCATCGGTGGCCATCTTCTTCATCGCTTCGCATTTGTCCAGCCATTGGTCGTAGGTGATCATTCTGATTAGCACAAGAATGTTAATAGAGCATCGAGCAAACCGGTTAACGAGTGAACAATGTAAAAAGTGGGTCGTAAGTATCAGCGCATAGCACCTCTGCAAAATTCTGCATTTTGCACTAATAAAGTTCTTAGGAGAGCTTGCAACATCCGTGAGCAAATTCAGGTCTACGGGCAAACCAACTGCTTTAAAAACTAATTTTCGCTAACAAATTTTTCATGTAGATGAACATTAAAATTTAGTTACGCCACGGGAAGTCACTATGTACTTTTATCCTAATGAAACCGAGAATTTTCGGATGTTGGAAGACTTTTGATAATAATCTATTTTAATCTACTTTTCACTTCGGATCCTGTAGAGAAATTCTAAGTCCAAACACAGACCACTCACTCCCCATAGCCCACTAAACGACCGACTGCCTAGCAGTGAGTGAGTTAACTTTTGGGAAGTCGTAAAGTGTTAATGGCTAGGGTTGTTTAAATAGGTTCTTAATTAGGTGTCGCTTAATTAGATTCAGAAAACAATGTTTAGAGTAATAAAGGTAGGTTCACCCAAGGGAATAGTTTACGATGTTTGTGGAGGATGGGAATATTTAAATGTTATGGTTCGCCACTAGAACACACAATACCTTTCGGAAACCAGTTGGATGCTCATAATCTGAATATTTAATGAAGCAGGGTATTTCTACAACTCTAAGGGTTCTCTCATAGGCTTAAAGGGCCTTAATAAATTTTACGATGGTAATCTCCCCATTTACTCAACAATCCTTTTACAGTCAATAAATTTTGGAATAACTGACAGGTGGGTAGAACAATAAAGTAGGTAAGCTCACTTATTGTTCTACGCACAGATGTCCTCTAACAAAGTGAACTATGAGACTTAGTTTAACGATGTTATTACCTTTTAGGTGTCTTGAGAGAGTCAGTTTTGTAAGTGATGTTTGCACAATTTTTGTCTAAATTTAGCATATTCTTGTCGATTTCTAAAGCTTCATTTTTGTCGTTGAGATCTAGTTGCAATTTGAATTTCATGACTTCTAGCTTGTTGATTTTCTCCCAAGCGGATTGACATCGATCTATTAGCATTTTCTTGTTGCTCTCAGTCACACATAGTTCCTGAAAATGTATTCCCAAATATTGTCAACAAAAATCAATAATAAAAAATTCTGCCGAGGCCTTAAGCCAAAAATTACAGTGTATGTTACCTTCTTGAGCTCCGTGTCAGCAAGATCGTAAGTCAGCTCCGTGCTGCGTCTTCCATCCCTGTTGGAAAGGCATTCAGAGCACACAAGTAGAGGTAAATTCAGCTGCTCTAGTTCTCTTTCAGTAGAAGCTTTCTCTTCTTTGAGGCCGGCCATCTCTCTGTCGATGCGATCGAGAAGATCTTGAAGGGTGGACTTCCATTGCTCAATTTCATATACTCTACAAAAAAAATTATGTGGTTAACGAGATGGTTCAGTTTGGAAGAGCACGTTCAAGTTCTGCTGGTAAGGAGGTACATTTCATTCTTTCAAGTTCAATATTGTTATCGTTATTGGAGTCACATTTATTAATGAAAAAGGTGAGTTCTGTTAATTGTTTGTATTAGCAAGTGATAGATACGATAGGACGTTCTCCAATATGTCAGGGCGGATTGAGGAAATGTTCGGATTAGGAGTGCGGGCGGATGGAATGAAGTGACTGACGTGCATTGGCAGGCATACGTATCCAACGGTAGACGCAGATTGACGATGGATGGATATATATTCACGTACACGTCATCAATATTATCAAAGTCAAAGATAAGTGACGGTAAAACCCTGCGTTGCCAAATAGAATACAAAGTTGAATAATGTACCTGCGAGCATATAGAAGTTCCAGAAAATAATAATTCTGTGGTCAAACAAGCATTTCATTATTTCATTTGATATAACAAATTTAAATCTCAGCCTTGTTAGAGAAATTTACGTAACATTTCGACATTTTTAGTATAACTATTGAGCCTTTTTTGGTCCATTTTGATATACGGTATAACTAGTTGGACAAACCCTTATTAAATACTAGCTGACGTACGTACGATATACGTTTAGAATTAAACAAGTATAATAACCACCTAATACAAGGTGCACCGACGATTGGAGAAGGTCGCGGGACCCAGCTGGCTGGATGATGTTAGCGCAGGACCGGTCGTCGTGGAGATCCTTGGAGGAGGTATTTGTCCAGTACTGGGTGTCTTTCGGCTGATATGTTATTGATGATGAAGTAAAATAATAATCGTTATTCTGTTTTAATCATAGATTTAGCATTACGTATTGCGTAATACGTTATTGATTGGTGATACTAAAGAGAAAGAGCTATAGAACCTAGTTCGAACATAGCTTATAAGTACCATCTTGTTGAAACTGAAGACTCGCTTACACGCGATAAAATGCGACGGCATGTGGCGAAAATCTGTTTCAATTTGAAGACTTAAGGGTCGAAGTTGAAGATGGCGGAGTGCCAACTGATATTGATACTTTCATTAATATCTCCTGAAATGTGTAGGTATCGTCTCGATTGATTGATAGCAATGTAGACGATGATGAATGAGAGGGAAGCAAAACAATCGACTGAGGTTGAGGTTATCTATTTTGATCGTTTGTTGACCCCAAAAAAATTGGCATAAAGAGTTATTTCTATAGGGATTGCTCCCAAATATGTGAGATTATGTAGATTCCGATTCGGTAGGTACGGACAATAATATTTTTCTATTTTTACGTATTGTGAATATGTTGCGTATGACCGTTACATTGAATAATCTGTTTGAAAAGCCTTTGTTTTCAGTCACGGTTCACAGTGTAGTCTCATTTGTTCGCTTGTTTTGTCCAGTACCAAACTACTGAGTCTTCTTTAGTTGTTCTTTAGTGGTTCCTTTATATAATCTAACAGCTGAAATTAAGGAGGATTCAGTAATCACGTTAGGGATGATCGGTGTTATACATAGTAATTGATCCCTAACGGAACTACTGAGCCTTTTTTGGTCTCAGCAGTTCGATTGTACAAAGAAACCGATCTTCTGAGACTAAATAAGGCTCAGTAGTTCGTTACCAGACAAAACAATTAACTGCTGAGACTAAACCTGGTTCTTTAAAATCTGGGATTATGCTTACTGTCGTCACTTAATTGATAGCCTAGGAAAAATAAACGAAGATGTTACCTAGCTCTCATGCGGTTGTCGTTATGGTAGGCGTCCCATTCAGTCTTGATCCTGGTCTCGTTTCGGAGCTGGTGGGCGCCATGGCGAAGATCGAAGGCATCAGCTCTCCTTGTGTCTGCTGTTACCTGTCGTAATCATTCAATCTAATTACTAGCGGTATTATAATCTATAAGACATTTTATCTTAGAACATTAAAAATTAAATTACTAGAATAAAAAGGAAACAATTTTGGCCTTTCAATTTTAATTTTAATTGGTTTTTCTCTTTTTTTGGCTGTAATTTTTAAATGTGCAATATAGTGAATTGAATTGACATTACATAAACTTTGGCAGTTCTTTGCGTACAGTTACAGGTGTGCAACAATCGATAATTATAAAAATCCTAGTTTGTAATTAGACAAATTGTGTTAATGTTTGTTTAATATTTACAATTACATTAAGATAAACTATAATGTCTGTCTACAGAAAAATCTTTAATGTATTTAAACAATTTGCGAGCCAACCATGCTAAATACTGCCTGTAAGTTTAGTATTCGGTGGCATTGAGACTTCCAAAATATAGAGTACACATAAAGTTGCCGAAATGGCTAGACGCTATTCAACACTTTCCAAGTTTGCATGTAAAGTTTCCTCATGTTTGACCAGAGGCAAATAGTCGCGGTGACATTTCGCATTTCATCTCAGACAAAGTTTGGTGAAATTGATATTTACGCCAGTCTCGGCAACGTCTTATAAGTTTGAACCCCAAATCGAATTTTGCATCCAATGAAAGTTTTAAAATTTCAAACGTCTATTTTGTTGTCATTGGGGAGAAGTTTTCCTTTGTGGTTTATTCAAGGGTAAGATTTAGGGAGAACAGGAGAAGTTTAACCACCCTGGAGTTCATTGGCCATTGGATGTATGCATGAAGAAGCAGGCGCGGATCCAGCCCACAAAAAAGTTGTGGTCACAGCTAACCGAAAACGAAAATCGGTCAAGTGCTAGTCGGAGTATGAATTTGCTCATTAACCATAAAGTGCAGTGATATTAAGGCATTGGATATAATATCATCAGCCTGTTGAGCTCAAATAGACAGTGAAAGAGTGACGTCACAAGTCTATTAGGGCTGTGGACATGCCCATCGTGCCCACAATGGTGAATCCGCGCTTATGCCAAGTGAAGAAGCTAGACTATCTGTTTAATAACCCAGCACAAGGGCGGCATTTTTACCCGCATCGGCATAAAATGAAGAACAGAAGGTCCAAATTCAATTCAAAAGTCATAAATCGCCATAAAAATTTACGTTCCATTCCGTTTAGCAATGACGGTATGCAGTCTACCGGTGTGTGCACACAAACGGATGAAAATTGATGAAAACGGAATATATGCGGCGATGCGCCGGATGTCTATTAGCCGCCCTAATAAACTTATAAGGTTTTTAGGGCTTCTTCATCTGTCTGTCTCTCTGTCCGGTATAACCTGAAAACTACTAGAAACGAGTCCAACAGATAGTCAGAAACAGTCAGCCCGTTTTGTAATTTCTTAATTTATTTTAGGTATGCATGTCATATTTAATTCTTGAGAGATTATTTTTAAAGACAGTAGGTAGTTCAGTAAATATACCTATAGACAGTGATACCATCCACAGGGCCGTAACCATCAGATTTTACGAAATAAAATGTTAAGTTTTCAGGTAGGTACCTAAACTAAATGTAGCGTTATTCAATACAAACGCAAATTTTTGAAAGAGATAATGTAATATCTGTAATTACGAATTTAAAAACGATATGTGAATGGTCTATTATGTTTTGCAATGATAATTAATAAAATATAACAAGGTTGTGATGTAAGTAGATGATTGGAATAATCACTATAAGTAGGTAATACTTTTTATGAGCAGTAAACACTTAGATAAAATTATCAAAGCAAACAACATCCGAATGGTCCCTAGGTTGACAGCCCAGTCCCGGTTGGGGGACTTCATATGCGCCTAAGAATTTCTTCTTCGGTGTCTGCAGGTTTCCTCACGATGTTTTCCTTCTCCAAGCAGTAAACACTTAGATAAAATTATCAAAGCAAACAACATCCGAATGGTCCCTAAGTTAAACAGGGTTATTATTATTCAAAGTGAAACCGGGACTTGGGCATGATACTTGAATCTTTCCGCGATACCCTTACCAGGCAATTTGGACAACTTGCGGGGGACATACAAAACTTTTCTAATTTGCCAGCGGAATCAGGGCGACCCATAAAATTATTGGAGAGGCATATTGGTGAAGTTAGTGTTTATAAAATGGCTGTGGTTAGTGCCCTGTTGTTAAACTATAGTTTTCGTTTAAAGTCAATTTGGCTTTAGGAGTTGTTTGTTCTTACATCGTGCAACATTTTTTATGGTATCGGCTTGGTTGCTAGCCACATAATTATCTTATTTAAATATAAAGTCATACCTCTTACGGTCTCACATCCTTACAAAAGCGAGAGTAACTTATAAGGAGATTTATAACGGAAAATTTTAATACGAACTGAAAGATTTATCACAAGTTTTAAAATGCATTAAATTTCTATTTTATTTTCCAACATGACACTTCGACTCCCGCCAAGAGTTCTATTGTTTCCCTGTCAACAGGATAAATTATAAACACAAAAGTACTTTCTAATTATCCAGACTAAGTAAACGTCTAATAACCTCTCAGTGTTATTTTGCGTATTATTGAATAAAGGCACATTTTCTTAAGGTTTTTCAAAATATCTAAAAGGTATCATGAAGCCCCATCATAAAAGAGATGTTACTAAATATTCCTAGTTCATGATTTCAAATTTGGGATGTTTTTGGGATGATTACATGCCGCGTTCGTGCCGTGAAAGCATAACAAACTTACTTTCGGAATTATAATAATAGTAGCTTAAATAATTATGATTGTTACCTGTAAACCATAGAGACGAGCATCCCAATCCGGCAAACTTAAATGTGGCAAAGGTTTCTCAAAAGTCACAACAGACTGCATGGTTAGAATTTGTAAAAAATAAGTCTAAAACAAACACAAAAGTAAGATGTTATTCGATTGTAGTAGATTTGTCAAATGCAGCTGTTAGTGATTATATTCTCTTCGGCAGCTGTCAAAACAATGGCTGCCTTGCGTTCTAAATTTGTAAATAGTATAGTTTGTCGGTGGCCAGTACCTATTGATTTGTATGTCGAAACTCTGTGTTGAAAAAGTTTCTATTCTAAGCATTATTTTGTTAAAAAAGATTTTATGCAAGTTCGGACCTTTTTATGTCGATATTCAAAACTAGCTCAAGAATGTTTAATTTAATTGTTAGACAATAATATCTGATAAATATTTAAAATAAGCCGAAATGATATCAAACGCAGTAATATGAACCTATGAAAGAAAACTGATGCCATATTTAGGTATATCAAGAGTAAATAAATACAAAGAACTTGTATATCTGAGGCGTCTTAGACTTGAGTATATATCGTATATATCATATCAAATAACTCAGCTGAAAAGGTCACCCTTATCTACCAATGTTCACCAACAATACTAACAAAACACGCTGTCCAGACTTATTCCATATTTCCATAGCTTCAATAGAGCTTGATATGATAGCGATCTTTCTAAAGAAAAGCTAAAAAATAATTCAAATTAAACCCACTGTAAATTGAATACCTATGTACCGTCGTCGTATAGAGGTGACCCCAGCTAACCTCTTAACGGTATTACTAGGATCCATGAAGCTGAAATCTTATTGGTGGGCGCCCGCGCCGCCCCGTGCAGTTGAAGTGAAAAGCAGAGTATCTAACTTGGAAGAAAATGCAATTTCTACTCTAACTGACATATAGTTAAACGCTTTGATAAATTGCCTGCTTACCTCCAATGTTTAACTATCAACTAGTTAGGTAGGTACTTAGAACTTTAACCTTGATAAAGATATCCTGTCAACTCGGAGCCTGCGATTGTAAACAGAACGGTCCATATCAAAGTACGGAGCAGAATCGGGCTCAGCTGAGAAATTATCGTAGATTGTCCTACTTTTCCTATTAGGGAGCAAACTTCCACACTTCGTGGGAGGCAACTCATGGTATAGTGTGCGTGAACATAAATTTTCTCACAATTTCTTTGCTGATACATTTTGGCAGGATGCCAGATTTTCGGCGCTAAACAAAGTAGGCTATTTCTTTCCAACTTAGTACAATACACAGCGCTCTTTAACTCTCAGAAAGGTACGTGCCTATTCGCGTAGGTATAGGTTTAAAGTAGTTTTTTACCGCAGGAAAACAACAATATCGACACAGCGAGAAATGCTCGTAAAGATTTTTTTTTTTTTCGACAATCACAACAAATATATTAGTAAAATTAATTAGGTAATTGATTAACCTGACATAAAATCATATATTATAGCTAATAGTCTATATAGAGTATAGATACAGTATAGATTATAGCTAATAGTCTAAGTTAATGTTTAAACCAAAGTCCAACCAACAACCAGAGTTACCCAAATATAATTTAACTAGCTTTTTCCCGCGGCTTCGCCCGCGTAGTAAAGTTTTTTCCGTGTACATTGTGAAACAGCGCCCTCTATGTAGGCGTTTTGTTACTTAGGGGGTACTAGCGGACGTGCCGCGACTTTGTCCGCGTTAATAATTGGCCTATATGTTATTCTAGGATATAAGCTATCACTGTACCAAGTTTCATCAAAATCTGTTTGGTAGTTTTTGCGTGAAAGAGGAACAAACATCCATCCTCACATCTCCACATCCTCACATCCTTACAAACTTTCGCCTTTATAATATTAGTAGGATAGGAAGCAGGATTAAGGATATTAGCCAATAAGTAATTAAAATAGACGTTAACGCATTCACGACCCACGGGTGGTAGCTATGAACTTAGATGTAAAGAGAACTTAAACAATTTTTTTTAAAAAGAGTCAATGAGAAAACGATTGTTTCCAAGAAACATCTACATTAACTTTTGGAGCATGAATTTAATCTAGGTAAGTAATAGGTGTTAGCCTGCAGAACAAATGCTTAAAATAAACATCTAAATCCTGGTAAAACGTTTGTTTCTGTTCAACTGTAATCGTGGGCTTATTTTCTTATAACAAATTCGTCTGGTTTTGGCAAGCAGAGTTGGCAAAAACAAATTCATAATTCAATAAAAGGTAGAAATTTTCTTTTGTCAAGAAAATCCTATTTTCCTATTTCTCACATGAAAAATGATTCGTGTTGCATTATTAAGCTAAAACCTTTTTCTTTTTGACATGCATGAGAACAGAAACTACGGGTAAATATGATGTAAGCAAAAATACGACAAATAGTAGAAAAAGAAACATACCTAGTCGAAGTCTTGTATTATCATAAAATCAATATCCAATATCCACATTTGAATACAATGACGTGCTAAGTTTACTTTTACACTAACGGTAAGGAAATGTAAGCGTTTTACAAACGGCCATGTGATTTTCAATTGCATTTCATCAAACCCAGTTTTGTTAGGCTATTTTCCCCCACAGATATGGCTTGTAATTTTAACGCTCAAAGCCGGCCAATCGAGCTTTTTGCGAACGCCTGTGCGGGTGGTTAAAGCATTTATTTTCACCCGTGTGAAAGTTTCTCCGCGTGTTTGTATCCACCTTTCATCCTCTTTTCAAAGGAAAGAAAACATACTGAAATGGCATTTCATTACAGGCACACGCAGTTCCTTTCAGTATCGATATGAGTGGCGAAAAAGGTGTTACTTTAATCTTTATTTTGAATCTTTTCCTTTGATTTTTTTTTTCTATTTAATGCTCGAACTTAAACTTTTACCTTAAGGTGTTTACACACGACGACGTGTATCTAAACGTAGGTATTAAACAATGCCTTGTTCGTAGGGACGACCTGAGAAGCATATTTTCAACAACAACAAAACATATGGCTAATACTTGTCTACATTGAAACGATAACCACAAGCACTCGACAGAACAATGACCAACAGTTAAAGATGATAGATGCTGGCTGCTAAAGATAAAGAAAATTATAAAGAAAATAAGGTATAATATCCCTGTCACACATTAGAAGGTTAAAGGACTTAGAATAATAAGGATCTATATCTATGTTAAATTATTTGTAAAATATGTAACGAAACTATTTTAGTGCCGTCAAATGTTAAGGGTGGTATTATAATGAACGGCGCCGCCGCTCTATACGACATTACATGAGTTTCTATGGGATGAATTATTTAAGCAGCAGTGGCGCCGCTTGTCAAATCTCACAGAGCAGCGGCGTCGCCGCGCCACCCGCCGCGGCGGCGGTGCCGCTCACTATAATACCACCCTTAAGCGTAACACACACTGGGCGGCGGCGTTGCGAAAGCGTTGCGGTTTTTTTCTGTAATGTTCGAAATAGTATGAAACCCTTTACATCAACGCGGCGGCGGCGCGGCGCGTTCTTCGTACAAACCTTCGCCGCCGCAACGCTTTCGCAACGCCGCCGCCCAGTGTGTGTCACGCTTAAATGTGTGTTTTCAGAATCGAACTTATGCTAATCTAATACATAGGTAAATACTTACACAAGAATTTCAACAATGATAACTTATTTAATAATATTTTATTCAAGCAAACACAACATGCAGTTACTAAACAAATCTACGCTACTTCACTGATCTCAGTTTACTCTGTCTTTACTTCATTTTAATGCAAAAATAATACTCTAGAGGCGTGAACTTTCCTAATACCTATTTCATAACCGCCCCTTGTATTTTAATATTTAATCTGGTGAGCGAGGCTTTATCACGTTTAGCCTCGTCTCCAGGATAAAGTATCAGCGTCGACTACCTATATACATGTCGTGCCTTGCCACTGCAATAAGGGGAAGATAAGTGACTCTCTTACTAAATCCTTGCTCGGTAAACGCAGCTAAAAACAAAGCTAGAGTCAACGGCGGATCCAGGGGGGGGGTCATGGGGGTCATGACCCCCCCCTGAGCTGGTTCCAGGACTTAGGTGGACCACTAATTCTATTGTTATCAAAATTAAATTATAAGTTCTTGACTTGACCACGACTATGTGACCCCCTCCTGGCGCCAAAGCTGGATCCGCCCTTGGCTAGACTGAGGCGCTGGTAGTCGCTCACACAAACATGGCGCAGGTAGCAAAATACAAATGAGAATATTGGATAAATAAATTTAATATTTCTTCATGCACGCTAGTACAAATGAATCATTAATGTCGGTACGCCTTAAAATACAATCGTATTGCAGTATAATTTACATAACCGACCAGGTTTGAGAAGCGGGAAATTTCAGCAAATTGGACATTATGCAAAACTTGAACTCTACGTTTATTAGGTTGATTGTACTTGAGTGTGTGAGACGAAGCCACAATAATATGATAGTAGCTAACGTTCGTTGAGTGGATAATGAACCTCCCTAGGGAAATAAATTCAATTCAAATTTATTTATTCAGATCAAAGATCCATTTTATGTTAGTAAAAAAAATACAATACTTACTTGGCCAGTGTTAGTAACATTTAAAATGTATAAATAATTAATAATTCAAATAAAATAATAAAATAAAATCAATCATAAAATAAATCAGTGAATTCAATTAAATAAAATAACATTAATAAATTCTAGCTCGGTTGTGGGGCACTGGCGCATGCAATGACAGCCAGTGTCTCACAAACGGGCCGTCCATTCTGTCCGCGACCACGGCTAAGAGCCCGTTGCGGCTGGCCCGCGTCCGCTGCAGCATGGAGGCCGCCCGCCGGCGCATCGTGGCGTGGAAGCACTGGACGCGCTCCTCGGCGAACATCCCCGATGCGCTGCAGAATAAATGGGTCCAATAGTCGCATTTATCTTAGTCCCGCCAGGTGGACCGATGACCCGAAGAAGGTGCCCTTAAGCCACTGGGACGGAGGGAGGAGGACAGGCTGTGGTGGCGTTCAATTGGGGAAGGACCAAGAATGGATGTTGAAGGGCTGAAATAGTATGGGTGGTACCCGGCACAGAAAAGTAGGTACCTGAGGTTTTTTATAGAGATGAGTCGCTACCCCGCCAGGGACATAGCGTGAAAATATGTATGTATGTATGAGTCCGCTTTTGTACACTTTTTTTGTTTTACATGTTGTTTTTGGTGCTAGAAGAAATCTGATAAACTTTTTATAGGTACCTACCTCGAGAACAAACCTCACATTATATTGTAGTGTCCTAGTCCAGCAGTGGATCAGTGGTTAATTTATAGGCTGTTGGTGAGAAGACAATTCGCCTCAAAGCTATGCTTAATGGACACCTGTAAGTTTTCAGTGTTTGAATCAACTACATTCCTGTATTGTATTTTTAGCTTTCTTTATCCTTACTGATTGGGCTATGCAATTTACACCCAGAGTGCATTTGTCTTTTTTGAACATTTAACGAGGAGTTGGCGTCAACGCAAAACGACGTATTTGATGCGTCTATTTCAAAAATTTTATGAGAAACGTTTTTAAATTGTTACTTACTGTATTGCTCTCTAACACTTCATACGAGTGGAAAATTAAGTTATAGCACAGAATACATAATAATACGTTATACCTACTGTTTCTTTTTCATTTCGAATAAGTGTTGTCATATCAGATTAAGGCCGTTGTTAAATTTACTCAATGAGATGGAGGAAATATTTGGTTGATACCTCTGGAAGTCATGTGTAGGAAGTCATAAATGTGCACCAGGCAGCCTTAAAATCAGCTGTGTCTCTCTCTTCCTCTGAATGCAAGATATAATTACCTAATAAGATATAATAAAAAAATAATTTAAAGTTTTCGAAAATTTTCCTAATCAACGTGATTGACTTTTCCTTATAAAGGTTACCCCATCCCGGTCCTTCGTCTTCCTCAGGGCGTTGTTGGTTTATCTGATAACGGACGTCGCACCTTCCGGTATCGCCTGACGTGTGGTTTGCTTATAGGTTGCCGCACATTTATCACCTCGCATCGCCTCATCTCGAGTTCAGGAATCTCTGTATGAAACTCCATACAGTATCGTAACGACATCGCCTCGCCTCGGGATGAACATGGTACTGCGCGCTTACGTCTCGGCGCCGTTCGCCGAGGGAATGGCGCTCGGAATTTCTGTTCTGTTGTCGACGTTCATGTGGTCTGTCGCCCAGCAATCGCCCAGGCGTCACCATGCCGTACTGAGCCGCTCCGGTTACGTCCCTTCTAACGGACGACGCCTGGTTGATGGCGAGGCCCGATCGGGTGCCACGGTAGACAGCTGTTATTTGCGTCCGCTGTAACAGATATCTTACGGTCATAGTTCTGAGACAGATATAGTGACTTTTCAGTTTAATAATTCTGCTATGTCGGTGAGCTTAGAAAATTACAAAGACAACTAAATAAAGACATAGATACGAACTTAAACATGACAGTTACACACAAAAGCCACTGAATTGCATCTATAGCTTGAGATTTCAAATGTTTACTCGTAATTAGAGTGGAAATTTGAACTTAGAAACGTTTTGTAATCTTGGAAATACTCAACGCAGCCACGTTTAATACTTACCTACTTACTGCCAAACTTTTCCATGTCAATTGAGTTACGGCTGGAATGATGCAGAAAATCTTCCAGAAATTAAGTCTGATTACGTAATTTTTGCAAGCTACATAATGTACCTACAACGAAAACAATCGGGAATCTGCATCAATTTAAAATAAAATCCCAATCGTATAATACATCTTCATCATCATATCAGCTCTTCAACACCCAAAGGCCTTCCCCAATGAACGCCACCACACCCGATCCTCCGCCCCCTATCATACTCTTCAAAAAAACTCTGATCTAAGCCATCTTTATAGCATATAATCGTAAACAGTTACTCTGAATTAGTAATTAATTACACATTCTTTGTAATTAGATACTTAATGATGCAATAGAAAACTGTTCTCAGAACTCAGTCCTACTTTAATATTTAATGTTCTAAACCCCATATCTAATACGCAATTAGCAGTGTATTCTACCTCATAAAGTGTGTAAAAGCCTCAGCGGAAATTTTAATGCGCGTTTATGAACATTAATTTATGAATGCATAATTTATGAACTTGTGCTGTACGCGAGTTGAACAGCGGGCGGTTTCAAATTGTCGATCCTAGAACTTATTTGCTCTCAATTACATGAAACATATTTATACGCGTCATCATTTAGATAGATCTGAGATAGATAGATAAACATTTATTCACTGACACAACACTAACTCACAAACAATTAACAGGTGACATATTAACAGGTGCTTAAATTAACTTAACAAATTAACTTTATCTAACTTTGTCTATGTAGGTATGTTTATCCATTTTGCTAAAAACTTTAAAATTAACATATTTTTAGGGCATTTATTCTTATCTTCTCTATGCTTGCTTGTGTTTAGCTGATCAAGAGGTTGGAGTACCTACATGGGAATAAATGTTGGTTTATAAAGATGCTCATTCGCATGTACTTATACATTTACTAACTGACTGATTTCCATTATATCTTTGAATGGATATGTTCAAACTTGTTCATATAAGAGGTACCAATTATCAGAGCGACATCACTCCATAAAACTGAATTCACAATAAAAATCACGAGATGAATGAAACAAAAAACTTATACTCGTATGTCATTTAAAGTACCAGAAGTAAGCTTTTTCTTATTATAGTGGTATAACTTCGCAGAACATTTGCGAAACTGATCAACCTAGGTCGTCACGATTCCTATTGACTCCTAAGATGATGAAGACCATCCAGATTTGGTTGTATATTTACCGAAGCCGCCAAGATGGTTGCACCAGATCGTGGATATAATGTGTTGCTTGAAAGGATTTCGTTATAAAATTAATCCCTGTATAGCAGTATAGAAGTTGAACAGTCATAAGAAAACTGAATAACTTTCTTTAAAATACCTTTAGTATTCCTAACAGCTGTTTTGTCGGCAAATGCAAAGCAGTTGCAATTTGACGCCGCTGGGAAGGGATTTGCAACTTGAGGAAATGACTTTTCTTCGGAATTTTATAAAAGTTATTCGGCGGAGAGCTGTGATATTCATAAGCTAGGGAATTTGTGAGGCTTCGCTCATGTGAAAAAGTAAATACCTTAGGTAAAGCAATAAAATTTTTGCAATAGGATGAAAATGTGTTCAGTTGTCAAGGTAGGGAAGACTGCAAGATATTGAATCAATGAGATTTATCTATACGAAAATCTTACTAATATTAAAAACGCGAGTGTGGATAAGGATTGTAGTAAGGATGTTTGTTTCTCTTTTTTTATTTATTAAAATGAACCAGATAAGTGGATACATGGATAAATTTCTATGCTAGTCCCCACCACAATTACTACTGAAAAACTCACAGATTTTACGCAGTACGCAAGAATCTTAGTACATTGAAAATGTACCATAGTAGCTAGACGGTTATGAGCGACTGTACGTTATTTTGCGTCTCGTATCTTGAAACTCTCGCTACGCTCAGGATTCTGACTCTGACCCCGTAGCCCTAAATTTCTAGAAGTTATCGTAGATTTTGTTTATTTCGTGAAATCGATCCAATAAACCTTTAAAACTACAGAACAGATTTTGATAAAACTTTACATACTTATGAATAAACACATACGAGTATCAGTAGTATGTAATAAATAGTTAATCCATGAACTACTTTTGAATCTTAGGAAAGACGGACAAAGTAGTATTGGTACATGAGAAACGTATTAGAAATAGATAATTTTTAAAATAGAGTTATAGATTTTAGAACGAGCATGCCTTCTTGCGAAACGTAGACAATGCTCAGACCACCGACCGTCGAAGTGGTTAACCAACTAGCTCGCAACTTCATAGCTTAATTTAGTAACAAAACAAATACAGACTAATAAATATTGTTTAGTACGTAGGATTAAGTGGGTAGTGTGCTAAATAATTGATATCGTAAGCAGTGGCTGTTGAGCCAATCAAACTCAAGTAAAGCTTACTCAGGATATTGAACTAGCTTTGACTTTGCGATCTAACTCCTACTCAAATTTGCTTACCTCCTTAGTAAGCATTTTCACTACATCAGCTACTGTCAGAGAAAACCAATTAAGATCTGCTATATTTCAAAGTATCCTACTAAATACTTGTAATTACAAGGAAGGGTTTCAAGGTGTCTGCCTCCGACTCGATTCGCTTTGTGATATGTTATAGAGCATTTTAGTACTTATATGTAGGTATTTTAGTTAAATAAGTGTAAATAAATTACCGGTTTTTATAAAGAGCGGTGTTTATAAAGAGTGGAAAGTTATTTACGTCTGATATCTCCTTACATTTTATTCTATAAGTCAAATCTGATAGCATACTCGTACATTCGACTACATTCACAATATAAGGCTTCAAATAGCATATAATGCCATTAATATGTACAATGTCTACAATTGCTTAGACTTCGCGCGGAGGTACCTAATACCTTAAAATAGATAAGCCGGTGGGCAGGTTGGCCTTCGCAATCACAGATAACCCCCAATAGATACCGCTCACAGAGCAACTTATGCTCACCACATTTGCAGAGGAGTCACGGACGGTGCCTTGTCGGTGCGAGCTGAAATAGCCAATTACGCGACGCATTACGCTCCCGCAACCCGTGCCTTCCGCTAAGATTGGTGAATTCGAATCAGTACAACATTTTCAATATGAATCTAATAATAATCTATTGGCAGTTATCTATAATGGCAGTAGACCTCGCTCCGGTAGCTCTTCTAAATGCAGGTTGGCTATTCACTTAATTTACAACTAAAATCTCCTCCGGCGAGTCGTAGTGGCATAGCATTATAGGACCCAATTGTGAGTTAGGTGATTTTAGTGGAAATAGCGAGCTAAAATCACAATACAAAAATCGTATATAGGCTAATACTTGGTAATACGCCCCTATGACGCACACTAACAAAGATACGCAGAACAAGAATAGAAAACGAATAGAAATTTGAGACGGGGCAGTTATGGATAGCAAACGTTCCTATAAGACTGTCCATGATTTTTGACGTTTTCCATCGGCATTCACAGATTTTAAAAAATGACGTACTTTTGTGACTTCAATAGATCCTATTTCTTATAAGGTTTTTCTAATTGGCGCTTAGTCCTTTCTACACTGCCTATATACCCCGTCAGGGATAAGAAGATTTTGTTCATTTAGCGTCTATGTACGCTTTACAACTTAAGAAAAGCGCACAACGGGTTACTTTGCTTTGTGTAAAGAAAGTGTTTCATTCTCGAACTAAGTCGACATAATTTATTATCTCTGTGTACATAAACCTACACACATACAGAAGCCTACCCACCCCCTCTCGCGTTAAAGATACGTAGAACTCCCAGGGGAATAACTATTCACCGCCGCGGTTCGATAAATTCTGGTGAAATAGTTATTCAGTACTAAGTGCTCAGTACAAAGAGCTATTTATCATTGTTATTTAGTGCCGAATTTAATCAGAAATTACATACAAATGTAGGAAACAAAACATCCGACTTCCTTGTTATTCGGAAACTGTGGTAATTTTTAGTGTTGTAGAAATCTAGTACCTACGGAAACTTGGTACGGAAATGTTCGGCAAGAAAATAGGGATGGTACACATAGAAATATTATTTATTTTTGGTTTCACGATGTTGACATTAAGGTGGCAATAATCAAAGGGGATGGAGGGCGGCGTATTAGCAAGGTTTTCTGATGTGATGTCAAAAATTATACCTATTCAAGACGGTTCCGAGGGTTTGGGAGTTCAAAAGATTTTACAGGATTGGATTTCGTTGTTCACTTCAATTTTAAATACCTAGGTATATAAATTTGAAAACGGAGGAGGCCTATAGATAAGATCAGATTAATTTGTTTCACATTTCGACAAATTAACTTCAATGTACACATATTTCATTTACTACGTACTTTTAGTTTCAAGTCATTTATAAATTTGAATTAAAATTCTACTTACGTTTAATCTTTTAAGGTACTTTAGGCAAAATAAAAATTTTTAAAATCTTTTGTAGGTACAATCTCAATCTCAACTGATTGTAAAGGAAAATAAACGGATCAAATTGATTAGACTGACATCCCTAATCATTGCTGCATTGGAGCCTGTCTATCGAGACACTATAGTTTACTAGCTGTATGCTATCCACTGCGTTATCCGGCAACTTCAGAGGTTCCTACAGTCTTCGTACCCGGAATATTTAATTTTGATAATCCGTCCCTTCTTAGTTATTAATTTACAGCAATTCATGCACCACACACACCTTTGTAAATATCTAATACCTATGGTAAAGCATTACGCTGTATGCACGACGTGATGAGGAAAGGATGATCCACCCAAACCGACTTTTAGTGTCTAGATGGGAAAATTAATTTAGGATCACTAACAAAGTTGACATTAGAGTTTTGGTCAGGAACACATTTACTAGGGCATGGTGACACTCTTGAATGAAAAAAAATTGCTATAGGGGGCCTCGAGAACCCACCAAAGAGATCATATCATGCATACCTAGTTCGTGCATTATATTAAAACAAATAGTAGATACCCACATAGCAAAATTATAACATAGCGATTAAACAGCCCATTAATAAATTCATTCCTTGATTAAAAAGTTGTTTTATAAATAAATAAAAATTAACAGTCTTCTTTTGCTTGCTATCTTCATTAAGCACATAAAGTATTAAAGGTACTTTCCCTCCAGGTATAGAGCCAGTTTCTTCCATCTTGTGAATAGAGCTCACCTGCTTAATCCTGCTATTTAAAATTAATGAATGCCCTATAAAGGAATGGGAATAAAAAACATTCTGTCTCCGTATTTTCTCAGTTCGTCTTTCAATAAGAAACTTCCTGATTGAACGTGGGTAAACTTACTTCTGGGACCTCATCGGTTCATTATTCAGTGCGTACTAGTAAGAGAAGCCCTAGGCGTAAAAGGGTACAAGTTGGTAAGTTGTTTTGTTTTTGTTTATGTTGTATTGCTCAACTTCCGAAATGAATTCCTTGATTCGATTTGTACAGCGGTTTTCCCACGCTTGATTCAATTATTTTTGGCTTGTTCTTTCCGTACGGTCGCCTAATGTTTAGGCCACACGAGTTCATTCTAATTTAAAGTTTATCAGTAAGTAAGGTTCGCTGGTGAATACCCAAAGTCTGACTGTAGTTTAAAGTTTAGTCAAATTAATTACATAGAATGAAAAAAATTGGTAGGTATTGTTGAAACGCAAACTTCTTTAAATATTTTTTGTTTAAACCTTTTATTGTCGTAATAAACCAAAGAAAAATTTTGACTAAAATAGGTTTTGCTCCAAAATTATTCTACCTAATTAGTTAAGTACTTACATATTTTTATGGCAATTTTTTAACGAATATTTAACATGCGATTTTTTACGGTTTCATGACGCGAATTTGTCACGAATTCTTCGTCGACACGCAAAAATTCACGATGCAGTATAATAATTAAGGCACTCCCATCGCGGATTTTTAGCAGGTGGACTCAGGCAGGATGACTTTCCTCTAGCCACAGAGGATTATAATAGTCTCCACTCTAGCCTCGTAAGTCCCACGACCCTTTTATTAGGAATAAAACACAGATTACTTATTAGCTCCTAACGGATTAAAGTTCAGACCCAGATCATTTTTTTTGTATCCCAGTACCCTTTTCTAGCCCCTAGTCTACTATTGACTAATTAGTCATTAAAAATGACACTTGGGTCGTAGGACAAAATAACTTCCTCCTTTTTTGAAATCTTTTAAAAATTCGTCGTGCGCTTTACGAGGCTAGGGGAATGATTCCCCCACACATGTGGGAATGTCTATAATATAAGTATATGATCAGGCGATACCCGTGATACAACCGCGTCGTGCACTGAATATTGTCAGGCTAACGGTATAGCAAGTTAGTATTGTAAATGAATAGATTATAGGTAGGTAGGTAAGCGGCAACGTAGCTTAGTAAAACTTAACTTGAATTTTGAAGAACTTCGAGTATTTATTCTTTGGTGTTCATTGTTTTCGACGTACAAATGTATTTTCAGAGTTTGCAATGAAGATAAATAAAATCTGATAGCTTGTAAATTACTCGTAGATAATTCTCTGATTTTTTTCTCTTCGACTACAAATATGACTAAATTCATTTAGCTAGCCACGATGCGCCCACCGACCACGTCCACATAAAGCCATGATAAACGGCTATAAACCCGCATTATTCAGTCCACACATGCCCTATCGTAACTCTGTATGTGCTCTTTCAATGGATGCTTACTATTTGCCACCACGCGAGAAATGGGCAGTGTAGTTTCACCTGAAAACGTAACTTTTCGTGATGCTAAAGCACTTTTAATGTAATTAAGTAACGCAGCTGCACCACTTTCTCACTCGTCCACTAATCGACTTAACACGAAAAAACCGAGTTAAGTACAATACCTACCTATAACAGAGAAATCGAATTCACTTGCATGGAAATGTTTACAAAAACAAATGTAATTAGTGAAACTTTCAAAATTTTAAACAAGTACAGTTTGTAGGCACGGGTATTTGAAGAACTGACAATTTAACTTTGTAACTTTTTTATTTTATTTTATTCAGGTAACCAACAGCTTGTAAATACATCACAAATTACTATATAGATCTTAATTAGACTGAAGCTATTAATAGGTTTCCCTAGGTTAATTAAACATATTACAAAGATTGTGGTTGTTGACAATGAAGATATACATATCAGTTTAAATAATAGTTTTAACTAAATATTTTTAATAGTTTGCACTACAAATCTCTTAAATAAGTTAACTATAAGTATTTTATTTCGTATTTTTTGCCGGCACTAAGCTACCATTAGCTTAAACTTACCTTACACTTACATAATTTGTGTTAAGTATCTCAGTGCCATTAGATCTATTTCGTAGAAAACAAAATACATTTGGTAAAACGGAAGTGACAACCGTCACCACCAATCAGCCTCTGCCAGTTGAGATTATCGTGCACCTATCATTTTTATCATCTTTCTTATCAATTATATATTTCCTTAAGACACGATACGGAGGTCAAAGGAGGTTCCAAGAAGATATAACTTAATTTATAATAAAAAGTTGAACCTAGTAAATTTGACTGTGGTAATGTAATGGCATTAAGACTTGACTGAGGTTTCTACTGACTAGTAAAAGAGAATCTATGAGTATAAGTAAATCTCTAAGTAAGACCTTATAGGTCTTAAAACATGAAAGTCTAGTCTGAATTAGTTTTCTTGTGATCTTTGTGTGTGATTACCACAAATTTTTGGGTTGACGTGACCAACAATAATATTCCGTTTAATAATGTTAATTTCTCTAATAGGTAATTCCCTTTTCACCAGCATTTGAGAAACGAGACTTAAATCTCTGACAAGACGGCTTTGTTGAAGCAAGTTCACCGGAACTCATTGTCACTTAGTGGAATCAAGTGATAACGATACGAGTTGGGCCATGAAAACAAATGATAGCGGCCGCAGTAAAACGCTTAGGGAACCTCGGTGCATTAGGGGAGTTCACGCGTCGACGGCTACCAATGTTGATTGTTCACAAATTGTTTTTGTTACGAATATCTACTTGCGTACGCAACTTCTTAGTAGATACTTTAAGTTGCGATTTCGCAGTAGTATCCGCAATACAAGCCAATTTCACATTCCGTATCTCCAGACGAAAGGATAATGGGCAGCAATAGACGTGGTATGCGCTTGGTCCAAAATGTTCACCACTATGAGACCTGATTGAATTAAGTCCACTTGCTAAATACTGAGTAATTTTTACCAGACAGCAGTACATGTGCTGTCAGTAAAATTATGACTAAATGGAAAGACGTGTTCGTTTATTACTTTTTTGTGCATTAGTAAAAGTTGTATTGTATTTAGTGGATTATTCGGCAACACATCACCAGCTGTCATCAGTGATGGACATTTGGACCACTTTTGCCCATTGTTCGTTTCGTCCAAAACGTCCGGCGTTGCTTCTAATAACTTAGGTAATTAACTGCGATCATGAATACTAATTATTTATTCAACATGGGCAACTATTTTGATCCCCTTTTCCACCCCCTTCAGTATTTTTTTGGCACAAAAAGATAGCCTATGTCCTTCCTTAGGATGCAATCTATCCCCTTGCAAAATTTTATAGAAATCTGTTTAGATGTTTAGGCGTGAAAAGATAACAAACAGACCGACAGACAGAGTTACTTCCGCAATCACTGGTAGTATGGATTATAATATCAATATTCAAATAACCTATATTTTTAACCCAACAGTATTTTTCGAAATTTGCGATCACGTACGGTACACATTGGATGCAATGACAGACGCACCCGTAATGCATGTTAGATCAGACAGGACAGAAAAAATAGCATCCGTATATGTATGAGCGTACGAATAACTTGCATGGCGCAGTACATCACTATTCCAAAATTATCTGGGGAAGGTAAAAAGCCTGCTCTCCAGTACAATGTTGTGTCGTCGTGAATAACATTTGCATGACACGACAAGCATTTGAAATTCATAATATTTTTTATGCTCCATACATAGTGATCTACCTATTCGTAACATGCGGATTTTGTAAGGGGAAATCTGGCTGTGTCATAACATAATGCTCCTTTTACATTAATGTGATGGAACGTGTATGATAAATGAGGGTAGTTTCTGACGTCAAGTAATATCGAACACGCAATTTTACATCCTTAACCCGAAAGGTCTCAATTGTGCAGGTTTTTTCTCATGTGGCCTGAGCCATTTCTAATCAAGCTAGTTGTGATGATGCCTTCAGTTAAGAGTATTTAATGTATCTCTAAGGATCGATCGAAGGACCCGAAGAACGGACTAACGATCATTGAGAAATTAAAGTTAAGATAAACATCCCGAATAAATCTGCAAACGCTGAAGAAAATATTCGAATAAGACAAAGAAAAGCATAGTTGTCTAGGCTAGAGACCGGGCAAGTATGCGGAGCTGACGATCAATCTTTAGTAGAGGTGAGGCAGGGCCAAAAAAGACAAAGTACGACGCTCCATGGAGGAAAGTCATAGTAAAGTTGTATTAAGAAATCTGTTTGCTTTTGATTCTAATATACAATTTTTTTTCGTATGCTATCTGCGGAAACCGATGTTATGTCCAACAGTGAACGCTAATATTCCGACAATCTATATGTTTATCGACACAGTCATCTGAATATACCCTTTCGTATACGGGTCCACCATCTTACCACGAAGCCACTTTGATACAGACCTTCCTCAATCTTCAAGACTGTTACATACAGTTAATTAGTTTTTGAGATATGAGTGTACGAGTTTACCTTCATCAAGAGCAGCTTAAGTTATGTCACGGGGGAGTTCGTATTAAGCACTCCACAGTTTGGTGACGTAAGCTGTCTTTGATGTAGTTAATTTTAGTAGTTTAGTTATGTTGGTAAATACTTCGCTCGCAGTTATAGTTTTTTGCGAACTGCGATTTTGGAAGAAACAACAAATAATCAGCCGTAAGATTCGATTGTAAAAGAAATCAAAGAAAAACTTGTTTACTTTTACTATTAATTAATCAAATATCATCAAAATCAAAGCATTCCTTAATTGTAATTCAAACAAACACTTTCACATTTTAATTCATTACTCGTCCAATAAAAACACCTCAAATACAATAATACAGAACCTAGACGTAGTATCACATTAATCGTTTTAGATAGGTACATAAGTAAGTACCTGATTTTTGATTGCTTTAGATTATAGCTATTTATCACTATTTATTTGCATTCCCGGTACTGTATATTCCCGGTCTCTGTGAATTGTTTCTTATACTATTATTAGTTTTCAATTTTATCCTTATTGCTTTCCGTTACCCACGACGACGCGCCTTTTCGTGGGATCTTTACTTCGCTACTTAAACACGAAACGTGGCCTATCTGCACTCTATCACGCCTAAATGGCTCAACGGATCTTCATAAAACTTGACTCACTCATACAAGGTCTGGATTCCCACAACGGATACTTTTTACTCCAAGAAAAACTTTGAATGATACAAGGCGAAGAGATATAGGGATTGTTGGTTACTTAAAAGGAAAATTGAAACGCACTATTTGGATGAAAAGAAGACGGTGGAACACCCCCGACGCTCAAACACGAACTCATGTTATTACCACAGGTTTTTCGGTGAAGGAAGTCATCGTGAGGAAACCTGCGTAAAATCTGAATTTATATTTTAAGGCGTATGTGAAATGCACCAAAAAATAGATTGAGGCACAGTAGGGTGGACAGGAGTTTGGCAAAATAGATACCAAAAGGGTCAGTGTCGTATGAAGATAAGATAGGGGAAAAACGAAGGGAATAAACCGGGAACAGGAATGTAAGTAGCAAATAACCACTCTAATGGTAACTAGATAAACCTTCCGAAGGATGAAAATCTGCCATGAGTACAAATTCAAATATCAGTTCTAATCCTAACCTAAGGAATAAGGAAAAGAGTGCACTAAGAAGAAACCGATGTACGTAGGTTTGTATAGGCAAAAAGTTGTATTTCGTATATTTTTTACAATGCATTTCTTTTTTCTAGTAAAAGACGAAAAGAAATACCTTTATTTAAAGATCGGAGCACGTAATACCAAGCCTTCCTGATTAAATTGACTACGTTACATGAATGTCGAATGTATACGAAATTAATCCCACAGTACCTACTTACCGAAAACGAGTCATTTGGAGGCTAGGACGATGGACTGGACAGAATGGTAATGTGTCTAATTGCCCTAAAAGGATCCGGACATGGCGGTCCATACTAAATTAATTTTTAACTTAGGTATTTTAGTAGGTGTGACGCTAACCTAGAGGCGTTAGACAATTTGCTTTATAATTAAAAATGTCTTGTTTAAAAATATAATATACGTTCTTTCAACGACAGTTTAGAATGGCTGTGGTTACAGTTACCTTTAATATACTTGATAAGTATAACCTAGTGCCTATTAATAATCTAAGTAAATAGGAAGGTAGGTAGTTGGTACATAATGTTGATGTTAAAATCAACAAGACAAGTTTATTAACTTTAATTATTCCATGGTAAAAAAATATATAGGTAGACAATTTACTGATGTAAAAACGTAACGACAAGAAAATAATTAATACTTCCAGTAGGTATATATTATTATAGTCATATAAAAATAGCTATTTACGGAACTAATTAAAATAAAACGAACGACAGAATCTGAACAACAACTGAATATACAAAAAGTCTTAAAACAAATTGACCTTCCGGCACTGTAATTATTTGCTCAGATGGCCTACAATAACACCGACAACATACAAAGTATGAAAGGTAACAAAAAATATGTTAACCCTCCAAAAAGGTTTACAGCTCACCCAGAAAATAGGGTGCGGGTACAAGTCAGTTTCATTTTATTACGTACAAAAACCCTACATGACGTGCCCGACTCACGCCCCTACTCGTCAATTAACAATCACGACCTACCAAAATCCTCAGCCAAAATCGAAACACAATTTTCTTCCATACATCAGCATCAATAATAAAAAAGATAGTCCGTGCATCACGCCTCACGCATGTTTCTTGTATGTTGTTTCTCGATTCCGTCTCGATTCTTGACTTGACTTGAACTTCATTCGATTTAGTCAGCGAGCGGTTGCCGCACAAAGTGGTTGTGTCGCGCTCGATTCTCGTTTCAGTCCAGTCGCGACTTTCCCGCTTTTTCGACTGTTAATTAAAAAAAAAACTTTCCACAGTAGTGATGTGCAATCGTGTGACAATGACGAAGTTTTGTGCTAACGTTTCGTGATATATCGGTGTTATTAATAGTGTTAAAGTTGTCAAGTTACTAATTAATCACACCAGTGTCAACAGTGGATTTTCAAGTTTGCCGGCGTGTTTTGTTTCAATCTGTGAGTAAAAAACTCCCATTATTCATTCAAGGCCCTTTGTACACTTTATAATTTACTTGTTCGACCCACTTTCTCATAACTTGCTCAAAACATATGTTTTTCTTATCACAAGCTTAGAGCTATCGATAGGATATCGATGATAGGATTAAGGGTATATTAAATAACATTAAAGATGTTTGTTAATTGAATGTTCTGATACGCTATCTAATGACTTTAGAACCGGATATTTAAGGAGGATACCGTATAAATTATAATTTTAAAGATTCGGGTTTGATTGATACCTATGAAAATTAATTAACGCGGTTTTTGTTGGGTACGTAGGTATTAGCAAATATTTGGCGACCTTCACGGTAAATTAAAACACAATTTCCGTATAAATCGGTTTGTAGAGACTTTGTTTTCTGTTCATACCTCACACATTTGGTCACTGGTAATAATTATTACCTATTTTAAAAATATATTACCTACTTGTGATATTATAAACGGAGAGTTAGGTAAGTCTCAATATTAATAGAGGTGCTCTCTTATAGACTGGTTTTAACACTAGTAGTTCCGTGAGAACAGTAGACCTCGCCAGCCCTTATAAACCAAACCTAAAAGAAACCAACAAAAGTCAACTTTGGAAACAGAAAAAGTACCTACTAAAGTGACAAAAATTAGCACTTTAAAGCTTAATATTTCGCAAACGGATCCCTGAATCGAAAAATGTTTATCACACACCCGCGATATTTTTGAAAGACCCATCCAACGATACCCCACACCATGGATATCACGCGGAAAAAAATAATTTTCCATTTTACGTATGCAGTTCTATGAACATAATTTATTTTTTCAACTTTCTTAAGTCGATCCACTATTACTCAAAAACTAATAGAACCTACTTAGCCGTAATAGTTTTCCTTGTAACTACGTTATATATGCTACTGCCATGAATTTTTTCACATTTCCAGAAGCAACCGTTTAGCTGGCAGGGGGGGGGGACACGTGACTCTAACAAAAATTACCGCTTTAAAGCTTAATATTTCGCCAACGGATCCCTAAATCGAAAAAATGGTATTCACACACCAGCAATATTTTTGAAAGACCTATCCAACGATATCCCACACTATGGGATTCACAAGAAAAAAAAAGTTCACTCTCACTTTGCGAGTATGGTAGGTACTCTAAAAAAAATGTTTTTCAAAATTTTATTCTACTCATTTTGTAGGTTTAATTAATTTATACATATGCCAAATTTTCGTCAAAATCGGTTGAAAAATGCGACCTGTAGAGAATTACAGACAGACAGACAGACAGACAGCCGGACAAGAGCATTTTTGGCCAGTCTCGAAACGTAGACGCTTCGCTCGCTTCGCTCGCTCGGTCAATTATTACTAATCAGTTGTTAGAATATTGCCAGAAATTGTCTTAGACTAGAGAAATTACAGATAATTACCACTGTGTCATATTATAGCTACTATAGGCCGACTAGGTCGAGACTAGGTCTGGTGAAGGTCGCGGGACCCTGCTGGATGAGGTTAGCGCAGGACCGGTCGTCGTGGAGATCCTTGGGGGAGGCCTTTGTCCAGCAGTGGACGTCTACAGGCTGATACTTAATATGCTCGGCCGACTAAAGGTTGAAGCGATAGGTTGGTTTGATTTTTTTTTTACCTAAACTGAGTCGAGACCGTTTTTACAGCAACTACCTATTTGTACTATTATTTGAGAAACCTAAAAACGTTACTTTTTAATTGTAATTATTAGCTACCTATTTGACTGAAATAATAAAACGTTTACCTATGTACCTAGGTACTTACTTTTTACTTTTAACTACCTACCCTACCTATAAAGATGCGATAACTTACTCGCTACAACGTCAGGTGTCAGTAATTTCACCAGAAATGGTCTTAGGCTCGAGAAATTGCAGAAAAACAACCACAATATTTCGGACGGAAGGAATTAGTAAATGTTTATGTGGTCATAAGAACCAAATGTTGTTTTACACTCCCTTCGGCAAATATCAACAGCATGTGTAGAGTAGCTTTTGTTGGTTTAACCAGGGGATTAAGATAGATTAACCAAACTAATGTTAGATTCTGAGATGTTTATCGGTAGTATTTAATACATTTATCATAGGTAATATTAATGTGAATAAATTAAGAAGGTATCTTTTTTTTAAAATCTTTATTTAAAGAGCTTAGTCACCTTGTGACTATGCCGCTCTGTAAAGTTTACATTTTAAAACAAAACTAAATAAAAACACACACACATAATTTAACTACGAACCTTACAATAAAATCTAATCAGCTTGTAAATAAGCTTGGCATCCCCCGAAATGGGGAATGCCAAACCACTATTACATCCACCAACGTTATCAAACAAATTTTGATTTACAATCTGTCTTCTCATTGCTTCGTTCCGAACACACTCCACCAGCGCATGGTACACGTCCTCGATGACTCCACACTCGCTACAATTCGGTGAGGGAACTTTTCGCATCAGAAACGCGAACTTGTTGAGCGGGATGTGTCCAGAACGAAGTCTGAAGGCAGTAATGAGGTCCTGTCTGTTCAAAGAGCAGTTGTTAAACCACGGAGAGCCCCAAGGTTGTGGTTGCATCGTTCTGTACCAGATACCCTTTTCTTTCGAACGCTCGTCAAAGTATTCCTTCCAAACCTCACTGCAGTGTTCCCTTATTAAGGAAATACGGTCAGTATAAAAGGACATAACAGAGTATTCCATCCTATCACTACAGGCTTCTTTTGCCAAGCGATCTGCCTCATCATTATATCTAATGCCCGTATGAGAAGGAATCCACTGCAGTGAGATAAGTTTAGAATTGAGGCACATCTCCGTATCATTTTTATAATCGTGTAGTTACTTACTTACCCAGTTTACTTACATGCAATAAAATATATTGGATTTGAAATGACTGTAGGTATTTTGAGAGATTTTGAAAGTTTAATAATCTAAAAACTGTCAAGATACGACATAACAAAGAATTGAGAGGTATAGTTTTTAGAAAACTAAGGAAGCCTTTCAAGTCTGTGACAAATTTTAATGTTGTAGGACCTACCTGGTACCTATAAAAGGTACGATAAAAGTTACATCACTATCCTAAAAAAATTAAATGACATTACCTATTGGGCTCCCTAAACGAGCATGCGGCTGTCACTCATGCATGACCGTCTAGCTGTAGTGATTGACGTACATGACATGCAAACTACGTGCTGGCCGTTGTTTCACTGTACTAATTGATAGCAAGCATGATGGTTCATCATGCAGCATGACATTCACCTTAACGTTGCATGTCATGCAAGCATGATCGTTTAGGGACATTTTATGATAAATAGAAAAATTCATATACGAGCAGGGTTTTCAACCTGCAACCGGGGTAGACAGAATCAGAAACTTCAAACTCCCACAAAATTAACTATAATAATAAATTAGACTAGGGTAGTAATTAAGTAACTTGGGTGCTAGTGCAATTAAATAATGGGTTGAAATGTTTTATATTCGAACAATAAAATGCACACACTATCATATATAATGTATGATCAAATTAAGTTGATTTCATATAAATTCTAACTGTACCTATACTTAACTTTCTCATCACCTAACTAAAGGTACTATTTCTAACTTGAACGATTAAAATTCTCTCAACAACAAACCTCTTAACAAAAGTAACTTATTAAGTTCTTATACCTATATTAGTCAAGCTTGAGTAGGTACGTAGTTCGACTATTTGCAAATTAAAAGAGTACTAAATAATTAAGAGTACCTACTAGATTATATTTTTTGATTGTTTATTTTGCAAAGAATATGTTAATTATAAAATTTCGCGAATGTTGTTTGTCGCATAAGAAGGATTGTCCGACATGTTTCAAATTTTTTAATTTTAACGTCACAATCTCACGTAGGGTAGGAACTATTATCTAATCTGTGATGTAGGTAACTTTCAATAATAAAAACATGAATAAAACAGAATTTAATATTTGTGCGAGCGTATGCCACAAAACATGCAGTAACAAACAATGACAAAATGATTATATCCATTACACACACACGTTTGAATCAATTTAAGCATTTTAATTAATACCTACTGGGATCATTTCGCTACGTTGAACGTCAATGTATTTACTGAATGTGATACGATATTTATAATTTATAATACTAGATTAAAATTATCAATGACATGTTACTTTTTGATTTACAATTTGACGAGACTGTTTGGTCTTTGAACTTTGCTAGTCATAATTTATAATCGTATTAATATTAAAGCTTCCGATTAGAACGTTGCCCAAGGTTAGTTGACTTTCCTTAATAACTTAGTTCCTGCTGTGAAAACCATCCCTATCTGTGATTTAACTAACTGTATTTTAGTGTTGGGTAAGAAGGTATGACTAAAAATCGTCACAACAGGTAAATATTCTAATTTTCTGCCGCACTTTTGACTGCACTATTCCAAGAAAATTCAAATAATTTTACATTTAAATTGTGTACGCGTGGGCTCTGTTATCCATTATTGTAGTACATTTTGTTTATAAATACTTTGGTTTCCACCTATTGGTATATAGGGCTGCATAAATAGTACAAGGTACACTATATATATATAGATTTATTAAGTTTTCCTACTTCTTACATAAGTCTACCAATGGCAGAGTAAAGGTAAAGTCTAAGGGCTAGCTCCCACCGCTTCATCTAACAATATGAAACTAGTTATGGCCCAACAAATTACCGCGACCCGCGCCATCTCGATGTTCAAGTTTCGGGCACGGTTCAATCTAGTATAGTACTGACACTCTGTTCTTATTTACATTTTTGACGACGTAGAAAACCGACATGCAATAAAAATGGAACATAAACTTAAACTGCTCATCCGTCAAATTGTGAAATCTTCCAATACAATTATACGTCACAGATTAGTGTGAGTGAATGAGTACATGTAATACGTTTAACTTCATACAGAAGGACAAACGTGCGTTTACCCATCTCATATAGGTTTGTGTCTTATTTAAATTTAAACAACAAACAAGAGGCAAACGCACTTTGACGAACTTGATCCTGAATGCGCAAAATTTCCCAATTCAACTTTCTCTGTTACTTTCAAATTGAAACGTGGCTATAAGATATAGCTAGATATAAAAATAGAAAATAAATCAGTACAGCGGCACACAAGTTAAAAGTACCTATAGACGACAATGACAATCAGTTTCGCACCTTAGAAAATCCTTGGCATCCTCAGAAATGGGATAGTGAAGTAAAAATAGGGACAACACTCTGTGCTCTCTATACTAGGTCAGGTAACATAAGGTCACGCTTCGATATCAGAAAGTCTTTGTCGGCCACATCTCGGCCGAGGCTTGAATGTAATCTAATATGACTTCGGAACATACCCCGCAGAATATGTAAGTGGGATAAACCCATAAATGTTACGTTTTTTCGGTGTTTAGGGTCACAGGTTGAAGTGACTTTGTTTCTCTCCTATTTTTATTTTATTGCCCGAAGTTCAGGATAGGATAAATGCTTAATTTTGACGTTATGGACCGAACCTCCTTCACTTACCCTTCAAACCAAAACACAGTAATGCTATTTGACGGTAGAAATAGGTAAGGTAAGACGGTAGCGAAGGTAATAGGTGACCATCCAGAGGATCTTTCACTAGAGATGATTTTCAAATACCTATTCTAGGATACCCCACTCTTTCATTTTTATCTTTTTCACAATATGGCGTCTGGTTGTCGTCATATTGAATTTTCATTACGGTCATGTCTTTACTGACACTTGCAAGATTAAGACAAATCGATTGACGTAAGTACCATCAAAATCGGCCCATGCGTTTGGTCGCTAGGAAAAAACATACATAGGCTGATATACACATGACCCTCCTTTGCGTCGCGCAGTCGGGTAAAAAACAACACAATACAGACATTTTTCAACAAAACCTCTTTGTCTTATTTGAAAATAGTTTTCAGTAGTTATATAGCTGAGCTACTTTTATATACTGTACTATTTTAGTATCGAAGCCCAGGTGTTGAAAACAGCTCTAATGGAAACGCTCGTAGTCTTAAATTTTTTAGATGAAATATTAACTGTTTCGGAGTTTTTACGATAACGTGATGGTTTTAGTGACGAAGGTGTTTATAATATTTTTAAAAGGGCACCTGTTTCTTATTTAAACTTTTTATGATTTCAACATTTATTTTCCTCCCAATCTATATTGGTCTCTTCTAGCTATTTCTTCAGGCCGTTTATATGGCATTGGGCATCATACACCGCGCCTTCTGCATTCTGCTCTGTTATCCTTTTCCACAATAGATCTAGAATTCTCTTACCTACGCTTCTGCAGATGTGAACTTACTTGTCTATTGCTTAAATAAATATATAAATTTTCATTCGATTACATCAGTAATCTTATATACTTACCTAGTTTTTTTTCATTAGAAGCCGTGCCATATTTATTTACTACTAGCTATATTGAAAAATTGCATACGCTTTTTACGGTTATGAATTGGTACCTATGATGTTGTTTACTTGTTAATTTTTTTTAGGAAATTTCAAGAAAAATATAGTTGTAGCGTGTTAAAATATTGCTTATGTAACAGATTATGAAATCATGATGCATCATACCTGAATGGCAATAGGTTATCTTTAATTGTAATGAGAGGCCATAGGCCACGATTCATTACAAGATTGCAACACCCATTTTATGTTAAAAAAATGTAATTGTTTCTATTTACTAAACAAAAATCACCCAGTGTTGTCCGCGGTTTTTTTTTTACGAAATTTAGTTTCCCGTTTCCTGTCACAGTCTGATTCACAGTCTGCTAGCTTTTTATCGAAATCGATACAAACCACGATATTAAAAGTGTATACAAGGTTTTATTCTATACACGTTTTGGTTTGTTATAAACCATATTCATACAAATTTATAATGTGTGTAGTGTAGTAAGTACTACTTACATACTAACAGGCTAGTACATTTTAGACTTTCGCGCTTTGTATTCATAATTATATAATTATTTACGGGTCTTACACACGAAATAGTTAACGTCGGGCAAGGTAAATAAAACTATTTCGTGTGTAAGACCCGTCAATAATTATTGACCGAGCGAGCGAAGCGAGCGAAGCGTCTACGTTTCGAGACTGGCCAAAAATGCTCTTGTCCGGCTGTCTGTCTGTCTGTCTGTCTGTCTGTCTGTCTGTCTGTAATTCTCTACAGGTCGCATTTTTCAACCGATTTTGACGAAAATTTGGCATATGTATAAATTAATTAAACCTACAAAATGAGTAGAATAAAATTTTGAAAAACATTTTTTTTAGAGTACCTACCATACTCGCAAAGTGGGAGTGAACTTTTTTTTTCTTGTGAATCCCATAGTGTGGGATATCGTTGGATAGGTCTTTCAAAAATATTGCTGGTGTGTGAATACCATTTTTTCGATTTAGGGATCCGTTGGCGAAATATTAAGCTTTAAAGCGGTAATTTTTGTTAGAGTCACGTGTCCCCCCCCCTGCCAGCTAAACGGTTGCTTCTGGAAATGTGAAAAAATTCATGGCAGTAGCATATATAACGTAGTTACAAGGAAAACTATTACGGCTAAGTAGGTTCTATTAGTTTTTGAGTAATAGTGGATCGACTTAAGAAAGTTGAAAAAATAAATTATGTTCATAGAACTGCATACGTAAAATGGAAAATTATTTTTTTCCGCGTGATATCCATGGTGTGGGGTATCGTTGGATGGGTCTTTCAAAAATATCGCGGGTGTGTGATAAACATTTTTCGATTCAGGGATCCGTTTGCGAAATATTAAGCTTTAAAGTGCTAATTTTTGTCACTTTAGTAGGTACTTTTTCTGTTTCCAAAGTTGACTTTTGTTGGTTTCTTTTAGGTTTGGTTTATAAGGGCTGGCGAGGTCTACTGTTCTCACGGAACTACTAGTATAATTACTAACAGGCTATATCAGAAACCTTAGTCATTATTTTAATTGCAGCCTGTGGTGTACTGGCCACCTGTTTTTTGATGATTTTGTTTAATAATTAAAGAGCTATATAATAAATTTAAGAGCTTCAGAAAATATCAGTCTATCTCCTCATTATCAGTAAGCCGCCAGTCGGCCACAGCAGCCTATTACGGATACCACATTATTTCTAACTCCATTCAATGTGGAAATAAGTTGTAGTTTACGGAAAATTTTAAGACACTACAATCTGACTGTATCAATCCAACTGATGAATGAATGCAAGGGAATGCTACAAAGAAATTGCCTATTTCGTCCCTAGTTTAAAATTATTATTGTATCGCTTTGGATTTATTGTTACAATAATTTCAAAATAAATAAATAAAAATTGAATTTTCTAATTTAAGAAATATCATGAACGCAAATACTCAAAAATAAAGGTACAATTGAATTTGTTTACTATAAAAAACACAAATAACATAGCAGCTTACATCTAGGCGGTTTTATCGCGATTTCTTCCAGATAACTTTGCAGAGTTGTTACGTGTGATAAACAACAGGTGTTTATAGGTTAGAGAGTGAACTCTGTGCCCTGTGAAATATGAGCACAACTGGGAATCGAACCAGGGACTTCTCAAAAGCAGGCAGATACTGTTGTTACCAACAAGGCTAGCGACTCGTCCTATATCCAATAATGTTGCTCCTAAAATTCCGTAAAACGTTTTGTTTTTATTAATTCATCCATCATTTTTTCCCATAAACAAGATTATATCTTACTTATTTACTGCAGATGGAAATCGTAAATTCCAGTCACGGTGTTTAAATAAACAAACGGTACAGGGTTCTGTATACAGATATCCCGTATACGGGCGGCATGAAAATGTTCAATTGTGCTATGAATACGAGTTTGCGCTTGATAAATAAATTCTTTAGGTAAGTACTTATTGGTGGTATTATTATTGAAGGTGTATCGAAATGTGTTAAATATTGGTTTTTATTCAACTTGGTTTAGGTAAATCTACCTATAACTGTCTGTACTAATAATAAAAAGTGATTTTTAGGGTATTTAAATGATTGAATGAAATATGTTTGAAATAATCTGTGTAACTACTGAACCGAATTCAAAAATTATTTTAGTGTAAGATACCTACCTATATTATTTATAAAGGTATGTACCTAGTAGTTTCTGTTCGGGCATAGGTTAATTTTCCCACAGGAACATGTATTCATGAACTGACGTAAAACTGCATACTTTGTTTTTTTGCATTATGCAACCATCAGTCATGGCTCATGACTGATGGAATTGACTGACGCCGGCATGATCTTGACCCGGCGGACAAACCCGACATTGTTTTTGCCCGGAAATATAAATAAGTATGTTATGTGTGTAGGCGGGATGAAGCAAAATTAAAAATTACAATTAAACGGTACAGTATAGACGGTACAGACTTCACAATTAAAAGGTATTCTGTATAACATAAAACAACTTTTATTCCACCGCTATTTGTCAAATTGCACCGCTCGACTAACGCGTTGGTATTTTTTCAATCAAAGTTGTGCAGTATTCGATACTGAATGCCTCTGTAACGGGTCACTACATGTATTTAGTTACACCCTGCGCGGCGGTTCCGTTTGAGGGCTTCAGGGCATTTTCGGGATAGACCCTTGTTAACTTGCGAATGCTGACCCAACTAACTTGTGGGTACATCTCAACATTTGCACTAATTATTAACAGTGGTTGAAAATCCGTTCAAGACCACAACATTAACATTTTTAAGTACTGCAACTAATCGACAAATAGTAAATCAACACACCATTTACCTACGTCCCAATGTTGGGCAAAAATGTTACTTATACCTATGGTTGCATCGGTCATTACATGGTCCACTAACTATGACTGCCATGCGGGCTTACAACAGAAGGTGGCAAACCCGAACTCTCTGGACATAAGCCTTTTTTCTAACTTGTAATTTGACATTGAACGTTTAATGATTTGACCTGCGTATTTTTTTTTTTTGCGGTCTTTTAAATGTTTTAATATTATTTCCCACATAATGTATTTTGTTATGGAATAAATTAATGCAAATTCTCCAATGAGGGCCACCATATACGGTCCCCCGCCCTCCGTATCCAGCCGCCTCCCGCCACCTTCTTTAGGTCGTCGGTCCACCTGGCAACGGGTCCCACTTCAAACGTTCGCTTCTGCAGGGTTATGTTTTACCGAATAGCGTGTGGTATAAAAACCCATAGATTGAACGTGTTTGAATCTACTAATCTCAAGCGAGCGCAATGCTATGCTTCACGAATTAGGATGTTGTAATAATTGAAACAAATTCTCACAATACTAATAACGCTCTATAAAATAGTGTTTTATGTGACCATGACGCGAATGAGTTATTAATTCGTCAAATTGTCATGACGATCTACATTTAGTGACATTGACCAGTCGTCAATCTGTCATTTACTCAAACTAGAATACCCTAATTTGCCTAAACGAACCTTCTGGTTCCAATCAATAAGCCCTGATTGTTTACAAGGTAAAATTACACAACAAATTATTGATAGTACCTACTTTTAATTGAAATGTTCTCAATAACTCATTATAATGGGTAAACTCCAAGGACCTGTTCCAATTAACACCCGACACTGTCCCATGGCTAAAGAAACTGGATGTTGACATAAACAATAAATAACATTTCTACGGTATGACTACGCCAGACGATTAAATAAATTAAATAGCCGACACTCTCCAGGTTGACTGTACACAGGTAAGTTAGATAAGTATAAATTTATTGTAATGTGTTGCCCTGTGAGTGCCAAATAAATCTATTCTATTCTAATAATACAAAAATAATGTAAAGATAACTGAACTCTGAAAAATTTATTTATTTTATTTAACAATTTATTGCACAAATACAAAACAGAAACTATGTACAAATGGTGAGGCTTATCTCTTTATGAGATTTCTGCCAGCCTACCAGTGACAGGAGAGATGTGTGTTAGACAGGGGCAGACAGTGCAGTGTACTAATAAACTAAATAAACTACAATATAACATAAATATTCATAAAGTATAATACATATAAATAATTTATCCTACATACATAATATACTACATAATGGGTACATAAATATATACACACATATATATAATATATACCTATATGCTTATGGGTCAAGAGAGAGGTAATGCTCCTTCACTCGCTTCTTAAAGATAGCGACAGACTGGCTGTCGCGTATGTCATGAGGTAGTGAGTTCCACAGCCTGACTGCATGTACCGAAAAGGAATAGGAATAAAAGTCGGTAGAGTGTGAGGGAATTTTAAGGAGGGAACCAATGTGGGATCTGCTGAGTTTATCAACAGGGCGCAAAAAGGAGAAACGTTCACTTAAATAGTTGGGGATGGACGGGTTTTTGAGGATATTATAAAGGAAACAGAGGATGTGAGTATTCCTGCGGTAGCGGATTGGGAGCCACTTGAGCAGAACCCTGAACTGGGAAACATGGTCATATTTACGCAATCCGAAGATGAATCGAATGCAAAGATTTTGCAGGCGCTCAAGTTTATTAAGAAGCTCCTCTGTGGCGTCCAAATAGCAGACATCAGCGTATTCGATAATAGGAAGAAGTAGTGTTTGCGCTAATGTGATTTTAGTTTTCAAGGGCAATAAGTTTTGGAGGCGTTTGAGAGAATGAAAAGAGAAGTGGACTTTCTTGCTGACGGCATGAACTTGGGATTCCCACGACAAAAGATTGTCAAAGACAATTCCTAAATTTCTCGCAGTTTCAGTGAAAGGTAGATAAGGTAGATACTTCGTTGTACAGTACTGGAGGAATAAAGGAATCGTCGAGGATGTTAGTGTAATACTTGCTACCAACTATCATTGCTTGCGACTTGCTGGGATTGACCAACAAACCATAACGTTTAGCCCATGAGGCAATGCACTTGAGATCGTTGTTCACGGCATCAACTGCGTCGGATATGTCAGAGACTTTGAAGTGACGATAGAGCTGTACATCATCAGCGTAAAGATGGAAATTAGACGAGATAACCTTGGTAATAGTATTGATGAAAATGGAGAAGAGAAGAGGAGAGAGAACGCCACCCTGTGGAACGCCCGCAGTGACGTCGCACCAATCCGAGGAGGCCTCGTCAGAGCGTATACACTGCGAGCGATCCCGAAGATAGGTGAACAAAAATTATATAGTAACGACAAAAAAATTCAAAACTCTTGATACAATGAAAACGTAAATATTTAACTTCATATTATCGAGACAGCTGAGTACCTATCGTATCCTCAATTTAAAAACCAAAGACAAAAGTCTTCATAAAGTAAAGAAAACGACTGCAGAGGGAATAACAATGAAACCTTTCAGGCACATTTTTTTAGTGCGAGGAACACAATAATCTTATTCAAAGCCGAGTTAAATAAAACGGTTAATAAAGAATTCTAAAAGGTAACTCGAAATGTTTATGTAGTCCTAGTACCTTTGTGACAAATATTACTTCACACTGCAAACAAAGCTGAGCCTCAGGAATCCATTGCGAGATGCAACGCAAATATTACGCAGACGGGGCAAACAAAGGCCTGCACCTTTTATCTTAGTGGGTGAACAAAAATTGCTGCACAAGCTTTATTTATCTTTTTCTAGAGATTGTACCATGTTTCACTGAAATAAATATTTTAAAGCGCAGTTTTAAGAATGGTGAAATGTTTAATTTAACGTAATAACACTGTGCAGTCTAGGATTCCAAGTTCTTCAGGCATTAAACAACCAGATATGGGATAGCTTGTAGACCAGGACTAAACCCCTAAGTATGTAAAATAAAGGATGAAACGCGCACAGCCCAAAACGCTAAAGCTAAAATCGTGAAAATTTATATTTAAACTTTAACTAAATTAATGGGCAACAAACAATAACCCGTCTTAACTTAACTACCTACTATTATTTACACTATTATTATACCTATATATAATTACGTATACATATATACATTATTACTATTTTATTTTTTATTTTATTTACAAATTCAATTTTTTACAATTTTACCTTTATATACAATTATACTTAAGTAGTTTCAATGTTTACACAATTATATTATATTAAATAATCATTAATTAATCTGGACGTACGCCATGTAAACCTTCGCTTAAGTACAAACACGCTTGTAGGGCATCACATCACACACGCACACACCTCACTACTACATCCACACCCACACAAGGCGCACTGCGACGTTCTTTTTTACTTTATATATATATATGTACCTACCTACCTATTATAATTTAAAAACTATAGTTTACAAAAAAGAAATCTGTTATTGGCTAATGTACAAGTTATATTATAATGGTTAAAATATTCTGTAACTAGCTGTAGATTTGAGAATGAATAAATAAAATAAAATAAAGTTATAGTCGAACAACTCCAAGATCCAATCGAACAACGCCAAGTTCGAAACGAATCGGCTAGAATACATATGTCGCAAGTAAGAGCCGCTGAGACCACCGAACAAAGCCAAGTTCGAACTATAAGGGCTACAGAACATAACAAGACTCAGATAACAGAATCAGAACTCAGAACAGAGAAGACCCACCATATCGATACAGTTTGTAAGAATGCATTTGTTTCAATTAGCAACACATCTCGTATTTTGCGTGCTTTATGGAATCAAGGGAATGAGCAAGTATTTGAATTGTATTCTGGTATGCAATGTTGCGCGATGGTGCTAGCTAATATCGCAAAAGCTACTTTACTGAGTCCTGATCTATGGACAAATAGTGTATTAAATAACAACATGCTCGAGGGTGATGCCATGTTTGCAAAAATTCGGGAATTATCAACAATTAATTCTACCACACCTCCAATAAACGAAACAGGTTATTTAGAAATACGACACTTGGGTGTAATAAAGGTCAAATTTACAATGTTTGATGAATCTTTTTCCATCGATTACGAGGAAGATACGAGCATTTATGGTAACCTTTAAGATTCTGCTCATAGAAGCGACGTGGGTATGACAATGAAAGACGCATTAATTGCAATGTTTGCCAATCACAAATCTGGGGCTTTAATTACTGGATCATATACATACGGCGTTCTCCATTACAGCAATATTTTGAATAACGAGACAGAGTCACAACGAGCATTTAGATTAAGTAATAATAAAAAACGCATATGGTGGAGGGTCACGCCATGTATGGCAAAATTTGTAAGTTGACAAAAATGAATTCAAACGCACCTCAAATAGGCAGAAATGGTTATTTAGAGATTCGACACCTAGGCGTGATAAAGGAAATTTTTTTTCGGTAAACTATGAAGAAGATACCACCTATTATGGAAACATTCAAGATACCGCCAACAGCAGCGGCGTGGGATTGGAAATGACAGATGCGCTAATAGCAATGTTTAATAATCACGTAGCTGGTGCTTTAATTATTGACTCGTACACATTCGGCGTGCTGAAATACAGCAGAAAATTCTTCTTCACAAACTCACATTCCTGTGATCCAAATGGTTACAAAAAGTTAAGAAACGAAGGGACAGCTTGCATAATCAAATGCAATACAATTCAGGAGCTGGTACGTATACGTACGTACTGATCAGCAGAACTCTAATAATCTCAGTTCGAATGGCCATGACGTAAATTCATTACACCTAGTCCTTTACCTAGTCCTAGTTTACAACGCACTATTGAATTGTCGCATGATAATTATAAGTAAAATCGGTAAATTATTTTGTTTTCGAGTCTTACGCGAGCATTAAAAGCTCTCAATTTCGTACCTCGTCGTTTTATTTTGGGAGGACCTAGCATAGGCGGGAACACAAAGAAAAGAAAAACTGTCAAATGAAAACAAAACAAATAAACAAATTAGATTAAGAAGAAATATTTTGGATAAAGAGACGTCTCAAAGAGCGTTTCGATTACATAAAAATAAAAAACGCATAGAAAAAATTACTTGTGTCGAAGGTAGAGGCCCGCACGAAGAGGAAGGCCCGGTATTGAGAGGATCGCGACTGGTTCTAGTTTACGCGCACTGGGAGACTGTTTAGGTTCTTTGGAATGTTGAAGACTGACGCTGGAGAGGTTTGGCCACAACCCCGGTGTTACTGGACCCCGGGCTTGCTTTTATCTTTTGACTTGATTTAAATTTTATTTTATTAGATTTCATTTTGATTTATTTAACTTAATTTTAATGTTATTAGTTTTTATTTTAATTTTAAAATATATTGTAATAATTTAAGCTTTAGTTATGGATTATTCGCATAATAAAATGATTTGATTGATTTGACGTAGAGCGTTCTCAGCCATGTATGGCTTTTGTTTGTCATGAAAACCGTTCTGGAACGGAATTTTTCCATTTGAATTTCAAAATTTAAAGTTGTACTCATAATGATCGCAATTAATTTGAATTTTATATGCTGCCAGTGAGAAAATCCGAAAGCTTTCATATACAATCTCCTCCTTTCACCGCGAGAGATGACATAGCTGCCAAAAGTGTTGTGACAGCGCTTTGTTTACAAACATTAGCGAGTATGAAAATGCTTAAAACTAACAATATTAACTAATAGGTATCCTACTAATATTATAAAGGCGAAAGTTTGTAAGGATGTGAGATTTATTTATTTATTTTATTTGATTATTATTTATTTTATGTTTTATTTGATTTTAATTATTAATGTTGACATTGTCTATAATGAATTAATGAATCTAATGACGTGTATCAAAAAATATGAATAAAGATATGTCTATGTCTATATGAGGATGTTTGTTACTCTTTCACGCAAAAACTACAGAACAGATTTTGATGAAATTTGGTACAGTGATAAAATATATCCTGGATTAACATAAAGGGTACTTCTTAACGCGGACAAAGTCGCGAGGCGTCCGCTAATACCCCTTAAGTAACAAAACGCCTACATAGAGGGCGCTGTTTCACAATGTACACGGGAAAAACTTTTCTACGCGGGCGAAGCCGCGGGAAAAAGCTAGTCTAGTATAAAAACAGGTAGTGCGCGTATATAAAGCTGTGCGAATTATCGCGACACTACAATAGGTCTTACAGACAATGTGAAACTTCAATGGCTTTCATGGATTGTTTGTTTTGCTATGATTTTTTTGGTTTAGCTTAAATTTCCTTTGAGGACTTTATTCAGTTTTTACAAATTGGTTCTTGTCTCGATTTTAATCTATGATATGATGTCACAGCATAATCTGGTTCGTTACCTATAGTGTAGTAGGCGTTACGGTGTTTTTTATAATTTCGATTTCTTTAGCAGCACCGCCAATTTCAACTTCCGATATAATATTAAAACGTATCGCCATCATCTAAATATCCTTTCTGATTCTGGATTTCAACTATATATGTTTTAAACCCGTAATAACTTAAACACTGAGACTCCAACAATGGAAAACATTCGACATTGAATAAACTCGCAACATAAAATTGAATCAAATGTTCTAGTTCAGTTTAGAATATCGCTATGCAATATCATAAATCACCAAGTTCTTCAACCTTTGTTTTGCAGTACCGCCGCGCCGGCGAAGACATCCGTTTCCTAAAGATATAAAAATAAAACATATTATCAACGGATACGTAAGACGTGCACTTTAAAGATCCATGACTCAGTGCCGCACTTTGTAACATCCTGATATCGTATCATTTTAATCAGATATTAGTTAAGTACATTTCACACTAACTATAACAGACGCATGTTTTTTTACCTTATTTAGTAAATAATTTTCATCGCAAGACGAAAATAGAAATGAAATATTATAGACTTTCAAAAGCATTGCATTGTATTATCAAAAACTGAACTATTTGGTTTTGTTTTGCGTATTTTGTGTTCTTGAATTTTTACTGCCATCTTTCATGGCAGCAAATAGAAAAGAATTTTAAATAAACCTGTCCCATTTATGCCTAGTACTTCTTGCTACTTATTCTTTCTTGTCTTAAAATGATAACCCAGGATATTATTTTGTCAAATGTAAGAAGTAGATCAGTAGATAATTATTCTCATTAAACATGTATAAATTGAGTTATTTGTTACTAATGTGCTTTTCTGATACAAATAATTTTAGTACAAGCTAACATTGAATTTGGATTCGTCGAATCACACAAACACAATTACTACTCAAAACGCATGAATACACACAACACGACAAGCGGCGGCGGCGTTTCGCACGTCTAGTGTGAAAACACACTAAATATTCATTTCAACTGATTGATTTGAACATGATAGCAAGTATTAGCATACAATGTGTCGGTCTGTCTCTTCGTAGTCCGCTTATATTAACGATCTTATGAGAGGGTCAACAGAGGTTGAATCCCATTCCAGGAAGATTCATTCTTAGGATTGATTGAAACGCGATTCTGAATTTCAAAAGAAAAAGTCCTTTTGTGTGTTAATTAAATTCCTTGGCAAAGTCCATCATTATAAATTTGTGAAGATTAAAGAGTAGATTTAGCTTTAGCTCCTACTATAGATGCTCATAATAAATAATTTAATCTTTCGCGAAATAGAAAAGAAGTTTTTGAATTAGGTTTTCATTCATAAATATCTTAGCGTCAAGGTAGTAGTAAAACTAATAAAAAACATTCATTTTTTCTTAATAATCACGCTATTTTTTTTGAGTGCCATGCAGAATATTTGCTTCTTCTAGTAACTGAAGTTTGAATCTTTCATTATGTAATTTAATTTCCCAATGGGTTATAGTTTTGAATCGAAATGTTAAACTTCTTTCCTAAGTTCTTTAGTAAATAGGTACCTAGGTATGTTAGCACTTTAACCCTTCGTTACTAAGTTATTCTATTTGTGTGCTTTCGTTAGAAATGGCTCCAGTTTCTGTTAACATGGCGCTTTTATCATTTCTCCTTCTCCAAGTTATAAGTTCGCGTTAATCCATTAACGTCTTTAATATTTCTAGATGTCTTGTTTTTTTCCTCTGTCACCCCTAGATCTCCTTTGCTTTACATATTTTCAATAACAACTAAGTAGAAGCCTAAAAGTTTCTTGTCCCGTAACGAGCTCATTCCCACTTATTCCCACTTTACTTGTTTCAATCCCGGTGGACATAAATTCGTCAAATTATCTTGTCTGGTTACGGCCTGTATAAGTTACGTAATTTGGTTTTAATTTAAGGCTTACTCTTGAACCTTTTTGCTTGTCCATTCTTGAGAATTATGAAATTCAAGATTTCCTATGCGCTTGGAGCATGAATCAAAAAATTTTGCCGCTCTCATATGGATGAGTAATAAAAGCATTCTATGGTTGTAAAAATCGTGTCAAACTAATCACAAAATTATGACTCACTCACACATTCTCATTTTCAAACTCCATATAAATTTGTATTAGCAACCTCCTCCCGCTACTCTGCTTCCTTTGTCCGCACCCCCCCTGTAAATGGCATCATAGGTTCCGATACTAAATATGCAAGATGCGATCTCCTCAGGGAGCGCGCGCGCCCAAAGAGATGTGAAACTTCTTGGCTTGGAGAGACTGAATTCTACTTTGAAATTCCATCTTGCTGTGGTACTTTTTTTTACTGTTTTCCTTTGTGTCCCGCATCCGGACGTTAATTAAAATGTCCTGCGGTAACTTGCATTTTTACCGACTTCTCGTGTAGTGAAACTTAGCCTATGCTACTACCTAATGAACTTATCATTAAATGGACAGCCACAGTGTTAGATTTTTATTTGACGACGGAGATAATACCGATTGTGCTGATGTGGTTATAATATCCATTCCGTAAAAGTAGCTGAGTATAACACTGTTTTTATCACTAAAATCTTTACACATTACGTTTGGACGATTCCTTTGTGCCTCAACTATTGTAATGTAAATTTGCTGGCAGGTCATTGAATGAATATTTTTATTCGCGGAAACGTGTAGTAGGTTTTAAACCTGATTTCGCTGTTGTTAATTATAAAGAAAAAACAATAAATTCTAAGAATGTCTAGTAAAACATAAGATAAATTATCCGATGCAATGGCGGCTGGGGTTCACTTTCAACTTTTGACACGCGTGACTATGCAAGTATATTTTACAAAAAACATAATAACAATTTTTATATGTGTCGGAGCTTCAAGTACACAGGCGCCATCTATCGGCAAAGTTTGAAACGTCGTCGTGGGGTCGTTACGGGAGTTGTCGCTAACAGCCGCTGGGGCGCTGCTGGTAGGAAAGCTTTATAAAGCGAGGGCCGAATGGCCGACGAGTCAGTTTGAGTTGAGCCGTCGGATGGAGCGCCACGCCGTAACGAACTCGCCGCGTTTACCAATTCGACTATTATTTCGGATTCACATCATGTCGGACCACTCTGATTGCAAGCCCCCCCGTACCAGGCGTCGTCATCAGAAGCGGGATCTGAACTTGGCGTCCCACAAAGACCGAGGTCAACACTAACGAGATTCGCGGTATCTGCCGAGCTACAACGGTCCGGTGAGCTGTATTGTTTCGATTATGATTCAGGGGTCTATTTGAGATCGTTAAGGTTACAAAAGGCGACCTTTACGTTTTCAAAATTTTGACAGGTAACTGTACCTACTTACAACCATGATCGTTTTAGAAAAATGCCTCAAGGTCAAGCGCGTGTAAAACCTAAATGTGTAAGCTTTAATGAAGAATCTCGTGTGGTATACGGGCTCCAGGTAGGTGGTCCATGAGTAGTGTGGTATACGGACACCAGGTAGGTGGTCCATGAGTAGTGTGGTATACGGACACCAGGTGGGTGGTCCATGAACAGTTTGGTATACGGACACCAGGTAGGTGGTCCATGAACAGTGTAGTATACGGACGCCGGATGGAGGTTACCATAGTGTTTGGAGGAGCTGTGAATTTGGACTCTGCGTTTATCTTTGTGTGTAGCAAATCTAATTGCAATGGTTGAGCTTCAATAACTTTTGATTAGGTACCTACTGTTCGACTGACGATATGATTGAGTTAGCTTATTTAGAGAGAGGGAGTAATTTTGTAATTAGCGAGTTTTTAGTTAGAGTTGTAATAAAAACTGTACGCTTTCAAGTAAAGCCTGAACCGACCTGACCTTGGTCAGGTTGGCCGAACGAACGAGTACTCTCTCGAAACTTTTGTTCTAAGCGACTCACACGGGGACGTGTGAGATGTCAAGATGGCCGTGTCGGAGCTTCAAGTACACAGGCGCCATCTATCGGCAAAGTTTGAAACGTCGTCGTGGGGTCGTTACGGGAGTTGTCGCTAACAGCCGCTGGGGCGCTGCTGGTAGGAAAGCTTTATAAAGCGAGGGCCGAATGGCCGACGAGTCAGTTTGAGTTGAGCCGTCGGATGGAGCGCCACGCCGTAACGAACTCGCCGCGTTTACCAATTCGACTATTATTTCGGATTCACATCATGTCGGACCACTCTGATTGCAAGCCCCCCCGTACCAGGCGTCGTCATATGAATTACCTACGTTCATGCTTATTATATTTGTGTGAATGGATAGCCGGACACCTCAAAGATTTTAAATTGTAGATAATACAATAGACACCTGCTTGGGTGTCATAATTTTACGTTAATCATACATATTAATTTTAGCCATTGTTGTCACTTCAAGGTGCTTCAAGTCATGGGTGATATTTGTTGTAAAATTTGTGTGTAGTAGTAATGATGACGTGATTCAGTATTGTCGGTGGGGATAATTTACTAATTACTGTCTTGTAAAATTCCGCAGTAATGGATTTCGAAGGACACGTACCTATAATTAGAGGGCGTTTAAAGTAACTTGTAAAAAACCTACGGAATAGACTTTGATGAAACGTTACAGTAAGTAATATAGATAATACCATCCAATCCAAATTTGACATCGGTGAAACCGCGGGCAAGAGCTAGTATACTTAGTATACATCGCAAGTGCACGGATGAACAGGGTTCAAGAGGCGAAACGCTCGGCATCCGTGACAAACGCTATGAAACCTACCGACATTGTCAACTCCATTCACAACCCACAAGCCGTTCGGATTGAACAAGGAACGCTCAGAATTCGACACCCATGGTGCTTTAGCTTTGCATGAATTACTAAGAATTTGCTCCAACAAGCTTTCCTCATAATTTTATCCTCGTAGATTCGCTAACTAACAGGAGATTATCATTCGAACGTGCCAACATGGTGTGTCCATGTTGGCACGTTCCAATAATAATCTCCTGTTGCTGCCCCATTTCAATATTTTCTTCAATTTATAAATTTTAATACAATGTATAGGTAGTTACGATGACTTATAACTTTCTAATGGGTAGATAGATGTTTCGATCATATTCAAAATGGTTTTCAAAGTCAAAGCCAAACTTTCTATACAATACCACTTCACAAGACTTCCGACATGGTGGTGTTGTATGAGCTGGTATTCTTAGTTTTTATTTGCCAAAACTAAACTGTTAGCCTCCTACAATATTCCGTTGCCGTAGATAATAAGCTTGTACTTTCGCCGTAATCCTTGGCTTTAGGGATTTACAGCCATTTGGTTAATATGCATTTGACAATACCACACAAATCCTTTTAAGGCCGCTTCCTTGCAAACAGCTCCGTTCTTACACTTGTCAGCGCCGACCTCGAGATAAATCGCCGCAAGGTTAAGGGGATACAAAATTGTTCTTAAATTACATCACCGGTGTTTGCCGTCCATGCCTCACTGTCAGTTTATGATAAAATTCGCAAACTGGATTTAGTTTTGAGAACTTTGCAAAATTATTAAGAGAAGTGAAGTAACTGTTGTACCTACAAATATTTTTTCTTGATATACAGTTAAGTAAGCATGTAGTAACTAAGGTTCTGCCGATTGTACCTATCGCTGACCTAGTTTCATGTTTTGTTTGTTAAACGTTTTACAATCCCACATAGATATAGTGTTCAAGCTTGGTCATGTTTTGATCATAAGCTTAAAAGTTTTAAACTAAAGATGTCAGTTTATGATAAAAATCTTAGTCCGGATTTAGTGTAGGTATCTAAATTCAGGGATTTTTCAATTAAATGTAAGTAGGTATGCCCGTATATTTATAGCAAAACTAAACCTTGCTTTAAAATGCAGGTAAGTACGTGCTAATTGAATGAAAAAATCCCACAAGTAATTTTCTGTTGGCAATACCTTATGTAATCGTATTTAAATGAACTATAAGATAATGTTAGACTGGCATTGTCTCCAGTTGCATAGTTAATGTCATACGATTCAAGGCAAATATTCGGTAATTTTCTTGAAAAAAAAGCAGAATTTGCTGAATTTTCGCAAGCTGGCTTTGTGGGCTGGTTCCCTGTCAGCAATTATCGAAATTTCGGCTTTTCGATATCGCCCAGCTGGCCTTGGTCTTTGTCACAATTAGCGAGAATGCGTGCGTTAACATTTTCACAAACGTTTTGCGCCGGGACTTGGGCTGATAAATTTAAAATGATTTTAGGATTGGTGTACTTATTTACTATGAATAGTATTATGTTTATGATTAAATGCTTACCTATTACCGACAGCCTCAGATCTGGTATTAAGACAAAACCCATTTTGGTTTAATAATGCCACAGGATATAACAAACATGGTATATTCAACTATCTTAAATATATAAACAAAATTGACGTTTCTCTGTACTTGCTTACTATAAAAACTGAAATTTAGTTGCCTTCTGTAAATTAATAACTAGTAGGTTATTACGGTATCTATAATTCACGAGCTCAAGGATTTCAGGAAATATGTGTTAGATAAATATAATACCTGAGGTAGCAGCAATAAACAAAGCAGAAAAGAATTTCCTACAATTATTTAATTGAAAGTTTAAATCTGTGTGACCCACTCCCGGACTGCAAGTTCGTTAGCGCTCGGATCAAGCCGCACTGCATCTCAACTACAAAGAGTCTAACCTCCATTTGTACATCTAATTGTCCAGTGACCGAGAGCTAGATATACACTCTGTTCATAGATAATATATAATTTGTACGCCGGGCATTTATTTTCGGGTAATAAACAGAAATCTGCAAATTACCTCGAAACGGAATCGATATTTATAGCGAAGCTATTTGGTCCGTCTGTCGGTCTGTCCCCCAAAACTCGAAAACTACAGAACGATTGAGCTGGTACGGAGATGTAAAATTGCCTAATATTAATCGCCAAATTATGGAAATTTCAAGTAAAAAATTATTTTCCGCCCATACATTTGAATATCTTTTATACGTTTAGCCCTATAATTACGTACTTATTACACAAAGGAACCCTTTTCTGACTTTTTTGACCAAATAGTCGACTACCTACTTTTAAATCCTATGCCAGACACTTAAAATCATTATACCTACTTCTAACATGACATTTATCACATTTAGCTTCCTTGCGACATTACAATGTTATTAATTTTAATTAAGTAACGTCTCCATTATTTGTTACCGCCAAAGTCATAGTCCATTTTATAAATCCAAGCCTTGGAGTAGCGAAGGAACGACACAACGCAGATGAAAAATTAAATCTTCAAGGCAGACGCGGGTAAATGAATCATAGAGATTGCGAGACTCGAGTGCTGTCATAAATATCAGAGGCAAGTTACATACAAGCTAAGACTCTGGCAAAAATTTAGAGATGCTTGTGGTAATCCCAACGGACCTGGCGAGGAGCCAAGTCGGGGTGGTGAGGGGACGAGGAAACCGGAGGGTCAAGGTTTATACTGTGCCCTGAATAACATAACTAATTGACTTGAACTCTGTGGTCAAACTATTTTAACAACCTTAGCAAAGCTGGTATAGGAACGGTTGCTTGTTTTGTAGGATTTGATTCCTGACCCATTTTTGGGATTTGAGACCCAGTAAGTATACAGGATTATTGTAGGTTGTATGTTAATAAATATAACCGACCTTTTTCTCGCGGGAATCTGTAGTCAAACTCTTGTTCTTATATTCTTATTGTTGGGAACCAATCATCATTTACGTACCTATTCTGATACCGTCAGAGGTTGGAATTGTACTGCCGCCGTGTGTGCATTCTGTTCTTTGTGGATACTATTATCTATTGTCATTTTTGCTATAAAATGAAAATTAACGGGCAGCCATCTTTCTTTCCTTCAAATTGGACAATTACTCTATTTATAGAAAATAATCTTAATTTATTTATTTCAAATATCGCGATATATACCAAAATTATTTGTACGTACCCCTAGACACATTAACCACGCTACGCACACAGTACATTATTCAAATAAACTATTCTCTCAAGTGCCTTCTAACAAAAGTCTGCTGTGTTTTCTATGCGGTAGTAAAAACTGAGCTAATAAAAAGGGCATCCTTGAACCACATGTACCGGTTTCCAGTTGATCCTCTCTGCCTCTCTTGTTTGAAGCTTTAACACAGCCTCGCGAACGGATCTTGAATACAGCGAGAGCTCTTGATATTCTGGACGTTTTCTTAAACTGTGTGTCGACTCACAGTATATTAACTCAGAGCGATGTAATACTGTTTCTTTCAAGCAAACGACATTGTATTATAATTTGTACTCTAACAAATTCAGAAGGAATTGAATAAGTAAGTGAAATATTTAGTGGTTCAAGGTATGGGGCTTTTGTTTTAAAGGAGGTACTTAGTACAATGAAATAATTGTTTGGAAGCGAATTAAACCAAGTTTGTTTTGATGATTTACGAGTGCGTCACCTTTGGTATTTAAGTACCCCGAAATTAAAACCTTGGGTGCCTACCGAATAAATTCCACTAAAGCTTGAATGTAAGTTTTGTGTTTGGATGTTTGTTGCTCAAACACACTATAAATAGCTAGATGGATTTTAATGAAACTTGTTACAATTACAAGTATTGATAGCTTTTGTTTCTTCCATACATAGGTACACATCGAGTGTATTGATCACTTACACTGATGTTAATTTTTTTGTTCCACTTGTTGTTAATAGGGCAGGGCCACAATGGAGGTGCTTGTAATCAATTTTGTTTGGGACCCGTATCGTCTTGAAGTCCTTTATTCATAAGTTTCTGCCAAAAATATATATCGCATGGTTCTAGACCTAGAAAGTTGGTCTGGAGATTGATAAATGAGGCCCAGAAAGAAATATTTATCTGTGAATGTAAAGTTACAATACTTTGCAGCAGACTAAAATCTGAATATTTTATGGTAGCCAATGCAGACTTCAGGCTCATAAGTGTAGGTACAATATTCTTATATTTATTCCATTTATATAAAACCCGGCATTTACTTTATCTGATTCTATTCAGACTGAAAAGTCAATGCTCGTAGGCACTTATGATGATTATTTTAACTGTAAATAATTGTATGCGTCTGACAGTTGAATTGAATAATTAAAACTCAATGGAACGAAGTGCAAGACTTCTACTTTGAACTTTGTTTCTATCGTCATTGTATTTTCTGTTATGCTCATAAATTAATTAATAATTATAATGAAAAGTATCTACCTAACACTACACATAAAATCAAATTTTAATGGACATTCAATACAATTTCAGTTTTGTTACGGTACATCTATTCTGCATTTCACCCTAATATGAGCTTGATGTCTTCCACCCCAACGCTGGAAACGTTCTTTTTAATAGTGCTACTTACTGCAGAGTTACTTAGAGATAATTTGTTTTTTACTTAAACGACAGTCAACTAGCTTCAAGAGGTAGGTTGCCTGATGCTATGTTCATTTTACAGTTGTCTTTACTTTTTACCGTTCTAGCCCTTGTCCTGCCCCTAGAAAAACAATTCAAATCGCTCATGTTGTTATGTTATGACAAATTGCAAACTTTCTTGGGAATAGTTTTGGCTTTTTCATTTCTCTGTGAAGTGGAACCCGTTTCTTATCGTATTATGAATAAGCTAGATGTTTACGTGACTGCTAGAATCTTTTTATATCATGATTTCTTCGGGTGTTTTTGTTTATATTGTCGTTTGGTTGTTTAGATGTTTCTAATGTTTTACTAAATTTGCTGCAATTTATGGTTCATAAAACCTTGCCCGATTAAATACAGCATCCAAATCGGTCCAGCGGTTCCAGAGTTTCATAAAACAGAAAGGCTTATGGATGGAAAAAAAACTAACATAATTTTTTGCAATAATGATTCTCAGATTTATGTACCTAGATTTTATTTTATTACTTATCTACCTATTCTGTTGCCACAAATCAATTTTTTTAAACAGTACTCTTTCGCATAATTTAGTCTCTCTTGGTCCATAGTGTTTTTTATACAAGTGGAAGACGCAGAAAAGAAACAAAAAAAATTCTGAGAAGATATAAAATTATGACCATGAAAAATTGCGTCAAAAATGGGTAAAATATTTGATGACGAGAGAGAATGGGGATAATAAAATTTGTCTCTCGGGATTTCTAAATCAAAAGCTATTTCGCGGACTTTTTCTTTCCTATAAAAGTTTGTTTTTACGCCACGGACTCATCTTATGTTGTAATAAAACTCTACTGAATCTTGTGAAAGGAATGTCTCAGCCACTGTGACGCTATTTACCCACCATAGTTACTCGAATCATTATGAGAATCAAAATATGGATCATTAAATAATATAAAATGATAATAAATATTCCATAAAATTATTGTAATACCTACTACTTAATTATAATAGGTATGTAGTATTTGGTTGAATCAACTTTTCTTTCTTTAATACAGAAACACTTTTTAATATATATTTTTAACATTCAAAATGTTTATTGGATGATTTCACGAAATAAACAAAATTTGCGATAACTTCTAGAAATTTAGGGCTACGGGGTCAGACGAGGGCTCAAAAGGCGCAGAATTTATCGAGACACATTATAGCGTTGAAAGTTTGAAAATCGGTTGGCAATTTTTTTTGAAAACTGAAAAAGTTTAGAAAAATCTGGAGATTTTTTGGGATGAAATTTCGAAAAGTTTTTTTTTACGAATCTATTTGGAATATCGAAATAATGAGAAAAAAGCACATCTGCGCTTAGATGGACTATCCAAATATATATTTTTTGAAATTAAATATATATTTTTTGAAATTTTATCTTTCATAGGTTCAGAGATACGTGGCCCCAAAGTTGGGACATTTTGTCAATATGGCTGTGCTGACGTTATAGTTTGCCGAAAACTGAGCAAGCGAAGGGTGCTAGGATTAAATAGAATCCTGAGCGTAGCGAGGGTTTCAAGGTACGAGACGCAAAATAACGTACAGTCGCTCATAACCGTCTAGCTACTATGGTACATTTTCAATGTACTAAGATTCTTGCGTACTGCGTAAAGTCTGTGGATTTTTTGTACTTAATTGAAAATTTAAACATGATGATTAAGAGATACTTACTTAAATCTAAATAAGTTAAAAAAAATTCAAAAATCTCTTTATTCCATCCACTGAAGGGGTAATTTATTTCTAACCATAAAACAACGTCTGTAACCAGGACACACACCAGCAAAATGAAGCAATTTTATATACGGCTACAAAATGGTACGATGCGAAGCATTTGACACGGTTTGATAAGCATCGTAAAAATACCGGAACACTTGCCTAACTCCTGATTCATGGTAGATATTAAGGTTGATAAGATTCGTGGAGTTGTAATCTAGAAAGTCTTATAAAATTTGTAATCTTTACAAATGTTTCAGTTAATCTCATAGATAATGGTACTGTAAATGCGAATAAAGATTCGGCAGATACGCGATTAGTTATCGAAGATAAAGCTATTATTTGACAGGTAACATGATAGAAGCTGGTCAATGCGAGCGTGAGTAGAGCGCGGAGTATTTCCTTCAGTTGAACAAAACTATAATGAATGAAATTCTTGTCTAGTTCATCATAAAAAGCTTGCTAATTTGATACTTTGATTTGATTAAGTAGTTTTAACACCACAAAATTCACAAACTATATTTGAGTGCATGTTACAGAGCTCAACAGATGCCGTAGTGTATAAAAGAAGAATTAATTAATAAAAAAAACTTACTGAAAACAGTTATTTTTAAAAGATGTTCTACCACAAAGGAACACCCGTAGTTTTCTTACAGAACCTTGGTAACTTGTGTACTTCTTGGACCAGTGCCATCGTTTTATGTTCATAGGACCCGGTTTTGGGTATTGTACTTACTGATTATCCATAGACTTCTCATGGAAAAAAAAACATCGCGAAAAAATGCGTTGGAGAAAAAGTTCATAAAGTCTTGTGAAGTAAAGACTAAGTACAGGTAGGTAGGAATTTCCCTGATTTGATTTTTACTTTATGGTACGTTATTAAATAAATTAAGTATTTTTTGCTTGTGCTAAAAATGTTATTAAAATTTCCTTACTCAGAAATATTTTTGCGGAATTAAATGTGATGCTTGATGCTTATTTTTTCACGCCACAAAATCTATTGCAATAACAGAAACCCCTCGGGTTTCCGTCGCACCACAACGCAAGTACCTACATTGTTTTGCATCGTAAAATTCACAGGCATTTACATCCACATCCTTACTAACTTGTATTAAAGTTGATATAATCCTTGAGATTTTAATTTAATTAAAATAAGGTGGTTCGTCGGTAACTTGGATTAATTACTCATATTTTGCGTGACTGCCATTTCGCGAGCGCGCCCTTCTAATGAATTTACTGAGATGAGCACTTCAGGAGCGTTTCCAGAGTCTATTTTGAGTAATTATGATTATTAAGCACGGATGTTGGTGGTTTTTTGTTATTATGAACTATCCTTAACCAACTTAGCTACTGAATCTATAGTCTTTTTAATGTGCCGTGGTGCTACTGACATCAAAATTTTAGTGTTACATGCAAATTATGTCTGTTGTAAAACAAGTTTACCAGTTAGTGAAGGATTTTATCAGTATCGAATACCTTTATTGAAAATTAAAGAAAAATTTGTAACATTTCATACAGAATGTTCAATTTACAAATCAATAAATCGCACTCAAAACTAAATACTAATCAATATTCATAAATGTTTATATAGATCATGCAAAATGCACAGAAAAGAAAAAAAAATCGTTGTTCAATCCTGCATACCTTAATATTCTGCATGGCTTACTCGTATGTTTTGTATAAGTCCCAAATTACATCCTACTGCAAAGTAGTATCTACCCTATATTATCTTTGTTATTATGAATGTCTGCTCAGTATTGAATGACGGCGACGACGGCGACTAGACATATTAAGAATCTGTCAGATACTTACGTACGGCCCGGAAATGCCAAAGCTACCCTCGTTTTTATAACATATACCTCTACCTACTAGGTATATAAATGATTTTCTCATTTGATATAATGAACTATAAATAGAACATATAATAACAAGAAGATCCTGTTTACATGTGGGGGTAGTAAATGATATCCAGATATCTGATAGGAGAGTCTGAACAATGTGATCCTAATATTAAGTTATCCGCATCCAGTTGCCGCGAGCTAATCAGTTTGTTTAGATATGATGAACTACTGCCCCATGTTCGCCCAGTCTTGATCTTCACTCAAAATCTCGTCTACGCCGGCAATTGTAGAGTCTGTCACCTTCGGTTTGTTAAGATTCTCAGTTCTGTCTCTTTCCTACCTTTTTACCTACCTCTTATTACTCAATCATTGCTCAAAATGAAATCTTCCACTACAAAGCTATATATATAGTATATTAATTTTCGACTTACGCGCTTTACACACATGAATACTTAAAGCTTACATAGCCATGACTTCGATTCCTTGATTTTAGATGATTTTTATTTCAGACTCATAATGAAATAACTATTGTTCATTAGACGTTACGTGTCTATTTATCTAAATGACAATTTTAGCATACTATCTTGTTTTCCCTTTTGTCTGTAAAGCGTTTTCCTTAAATATGAGGCTTGCCGCAAGACCGCGTTACTTTTACAAGCCACGACCACTGTGTTTTTTTTCTTAGAAATATTCCTAAAGATATAACCTGGATGAGGACGAATAAAAATATTTAATCTTGCTAAAAGATTTCGGTGAAGTAAGGTCTCTTGAGAGCTTGGAGGTGGTTGCTTTTGTTGACATAATATTTAATGATTCTTACTGCCGTGTCTGAAATTAAAATACGGTGTTTGCATCAGGAAGTAAAATATTACCACGTAAAACAGAACTTCCACAATTATTATAAAATGGTTTATTTTAACTTTAATATCTACCTATACCTTTCAGTCATCGACATGCTAAAAATCGAACTGAGAGAAAAATCATGCTGAATGTGACTTGACACCGCATCATAGGTACCTACACTCCTACGAGCTTGTTAAGAAATGTAAATAAAATTAATACGGAATTAAACATTATTAACCAAACTGTAATTATAATCCTTATGTATATACTTAAGTACTGTTGTTTTTGTTTTTCAGGTAAGTCAGAGTTTCTACTCGTATTAAATGTAAGTATGACTTAAATCTTTAATGTGGCGTGCTGTCTCGAGCGATGCACTTAGCTCCGACAAGAAAATTCACTTAAAATTATATATCGCGTTGCGGAAAATTCTTCATTTTCTTTTAAACACTCAGTTGTATCATTAATATATTTATAGTTGTATCATTAATATATTTATGACTAGTTTATCCCCGCGGGTTCATCCGCGTTACAAAGCATCAGAATCTATTACTTTAGAAGTTTCCTTATAATCTCTTCAGCCGCTGTAGCGTGACTAAGCAACTAACAAACAGTTACTTATCAAACTTTCACACTTAGGTAATTGGATATTAGGCCCAAATTTGACAGCACTAAAAATAGTTTCTTCCTTATCCTTATAATACTATTTGACAGAGATAGGAACAATTTTAGGCTGTCTTTTAAGTTTCCGCCTTCAAAGTCCGGTCCAGTAACTATAAATATTGATAATAAAGATTTGAGATAGGATACTTTAGTTTCAAGCATTTAAAATCGTTTATCAGCTTTTGGAGAACTGTGACTTACTGACCTGGTTTATTTAAACTCAATATTTACGAACTAGGGTGGTCCGGCCAATGATTATAACTTTTACGTTTTACGATCTAGTGAATCGTGTCTGGAGCGTGTTTGAGATATTTTGTAACATTACGCCATTATAAGTGGTTTCTAAATTTGGATGCCAGAGTAGACCGATTCGCAGAGGAATCTGTATCACGTATATTTGGGTCATGTACTGCCTTTTGTGATGACCTGTTTTATCGGAACTGTAGAAATGATAGTAAAACAATTGTGCCATATAAATCGATGGTTTAACAGAGAACGTATTTGTTATTCTTATTAGCATTCATATTTTATGGATTTCCACATGTTAAAAAAAAAAATCTCAATAAATACTAAAACCCGTGGCGTTGACTGCTGGGCTTTCCCCAATTAATGCATTTAAAGTCCACGTTTCACACTTTCCCACAATATCTTTATTTTTCACATGTTATCAAGTACCTCTCTAGGTTAGTAGGTATGTTACTTTCTGGCTTTTGTAGGTATACCGTATACCTACTACGAGTAGCACACGATACATAATTCATTACAATACGTTATTTTTGAGCTGCGTATATGAGGAACACTACCTAAAATAAAAACAATAACCTTTGCCTTACAAAACTATTCCAAAGTTACATAAATTTGGTTACATAATTTAATTACGAAGAAAACTGAATTCCTTGTTTCACAGCAATCGGGTATGTATGTAGTATGTATCTTTACTAAACAAAAGGGTTAATAGTGACAAAAAAAGAAAATTACAAAAAGGACGGCTGCAAAATATTTAAAAAATAATTTTATCCCCTTTATTGCAAATTAAACGACGGCCCAGCCTAAGGTGCGACTTGCAGCGGTCCCTGAATACAGAAAAGATTTAGAACACAAAAATCTGGAATTATGCAGAGCTTAAATGTAAATCCGGGGGCAGACCTCATTTTCTCAAACAGATTTTTTGCCCTTATTCAAATAAGGTCAAATCTGTTTACCGAATTTAGTCAAACGGTTGTTTTGAATTCCGGCCTTGTCTTTCTATTTACAAAAGAGGAGGTAAGAAGGTATTTGCAATTCGAGGACCCTCGCTCATTAAGGTACTTCGACTTTGTGGATCAAACATTGGATCTACTTTCTTGATTGGCTATCCAGTTGAAGTCCTCCGTTTTAAGGGCTACATTGGTTTATAAAGTATTATTCTACTATCCTCTGTCTTCTATAACAACAATCTTTAATATTATAGTCTACCGCTATGCTAGGTCCCTCCCAAAATTTATTTCGGGCCTTTATTAACTCTTTATGGATGAGATTGAGCGAAGCGCAAGAGGTGTGTCAGGATCTCGATCGCTTCGATCTTTCTGCCTACCCCGTTAGAAACATGGTTGTTATTGCCATATTTTAACATTGAAAATGTTTATTGGATCGATTTCACGAAATAAACAAAATCTGCGATAACTTCTAGAAATTTAGGGCTACGGGGCGTAGCGAGGGTTTTAAGGTATGAGACGCAAAATAACGCACAGTCGCTCATAACCGTCTAGCTACTATGGTACATTTTTAATGTACTAAGATTCTTGCGTACGTAAAATCTATGGATTTTTTTATACAATAAAGAGGTAGGTACATATTTACTTATTACTCGTGTAAGTCATAAACTTTTGAAGTCAAATTAAATGTGCCGCTTAAGTATAGACGGAACGAGATTTTTAACGCTCAATAAATTGATATTTTAAGGTTGTAGGACACGAGTTTCTTAGTGAATGTTTGTATTTTATTAACTCATTTGATCAACGAAGTTATCCCCGAATTCACCGCTATTTTCTTGCTGCTACTGTGACAGTTATTCATTTAAGTGACACGCCTCATGCTAAAAGCTGCTTAAAGTTAAGCGCCTTAGAGGAGAAGGGCTTGTTAACAAAATCTCATTTCGTTCCATTCAACAAGGTGCCCTTGTTAATTAATTCCGTTCGTGCTTAAGTTTCAAGACACGATACAATAAGATGTCTCCATTTAAATACTACTACAGTAACAGTACAGCTTCTAATGGATCTTCGCCGCTTCTTTCTCTAAGGAAGTCTCTTTCAAACGCGGGAAGTTTACCGCCTCACAAACTGTCCTAGACTATTAGAAAATAACACAAAAGCACAACACAAAATGTTCAATATGTTCATTTATTAGGAAATAAGACTATGACGCGTATAAAATGACGTTTTTGAACGATTGAGAAAAGTTAACCTTAAATTAAACCCTTTAAAGTGTCAATTTCTTAAAAAAAGTATACTGTTACTTAGGTCACAACGCTTCATCGGAAGGTATATTACCTGATCCAGAAAAAAATAAAAGCTATTCAAATTTACCCAACACCTAAAAACTCAGATGAAGTAAAGAGATTTGTTGCTTTTTACCCGACTAGCGACTGCGGCGAAGCCCAACAGTAAAAGGAATTGGAATCTTTAAAAGATAGGCTTCTGTAGATCCATCATACGTATGATGTTGTGACGATACTACTTATGTTTAGATATATTGCGTCACTAGTAGGAGCTCTATTAGGGGCGGTTTTGGCACACACCCGACTAATTACAGGTAGGTACATAGGAACACGACAGACTGGCAAGGCGCCTAATGTATAATACATACGCATAATTACGGACCATGTAGAGTAAGTACAGTTTATATATGATTTTAACTTTGTTTGTAGGGCTCCAAACTTTGTCAATAGTTGACCTTTTAGAGATCACAAAGTCAGGATGTGAATAAAAATAGACCAATCTATTTAAGGGCTGGATGAATAAAAGCCTCCAAAACTTGTTGTCCGTAAACAATTTCTCTTCAGGGAGTTCAATACATACACTGTTTCGTCGACTGGAGACAAACACATCCGGACCTGTAAAAGATGAAAGGCTATTGTGGAGTTTAAAGGATGCACACTGATCAGTGTAATATAGGTAGTTCGGAATGTAGTGTCCTTGAGAAAGAATAAGATATCCCTAAGTGAGATTACAAAAGATGGGACAAAAAATAAGCGGTAATGATTGACCGGGCACAGATACTTTCTTAGGTGATGCTTTGAATAGACGATACAGTAATAGTGGTAGAGATTGAACGACGAATGTTTTACATAACCTAGTAGAGTGTAGTAAAACTGTCATTATGATACCAACTGTACCTAGATCGCATAACTTGAGGAAGCAAGTAATAGGTGATAGGGGGTACCTGTTGCAAATGGCCTGAAGTGAAACCCCTTCATCAAGGAGTAGGTCAAAATTGCTGTTACCTGTTTATATACCCCCATGTTATTGTAATGTCGTCTAATCCTGCGCGCTGCTTGGACCAGTTACACTAACAGAATTTGTCCTATATTCTATGAGCTCAATGAATTCCAGATAGCTTGATACCTAACATTGGCTAATATTGCCCCCCCCCACCCCTTTCCAGTTTAGGCTCCTGAGTTGTGTTCATCACCCCCACCCTCCTTTGCAAGCAGTGTAATGACGTCATGGCACCGTAAATATTACCATAATATTCAGATATCTCAATGCTCCAAGACCATAGTGCAATTCCAATTCCGTATCTCAGTGTATTGGAGATTCCAATCGTTGGCGCCGCCGAGACGAGAGCCTAACGATTCCCCCTATTTCCCATGACTTTTGTGTAATGGTAATGGAAAATTTTCTACTAAGAGACTCATCGATTTCTTCGATTTCAATTTTTTGGGAATGTTTCATACATTTATTACAGGCAATTACAATTTTAATTAATTAATAAGTTATTAATATTTTTTTATCTTTATGTTTTTATTTCATTTTTTACTTTCGGTTTAATTAGTCTTTAATTTATTGTTGTTTATTTTGTGGTTATATTTAATGAATACATTTTAGCAAAGAGTACTAAGACATTAATAAGTTTCAAATGTTAAGTAGGTATTATAGTGGCGAGCGCGTCAGTGGCCTCGGGGATAAGATGCGACCTATCATATCGAAAGGTCCGAAGTTAGGATCCCCGTCTGGGCCATGTACCAATGTGGTTTTTCTCGAAACTTCAGTACATTTACTGACTGCTCTCAAACGGCGAAGGAAAACATCGTGAGGAAACCTGCATAAACCGAATAAGAAATTATTAGGCGCATGTGAAGTCCACTAACCCACACTGTACTAGCGTGGTGGACTATAGCCCGAACGCCCTCGTTGAGAGGGTAGGCCTGAGCCCCAGCAGTGGGGACATGTTAATATAGGCTGTTGATTTGGATAGTTGAAGTGTGTCTAAAGTGGTCATTGTATTCTTTAAAATGTATAGATATATCCCTGAAAAATTTGAAAATTTTAGTCTTGAAAGTATCTCAAGTATCCGTGATAAATCTTGATAGGGAAACCATAACTAAAATCAAATGTGCTATTTATTGGTTTGGGGAGGATTTCATCCATCACTGAAATGGAGTATAATAAAAATGTTTCTCTTTGAATCTCCCTTTGTAACTTTGACCCAGTTTGATATTGAGGTCGGATTTGTTATTTTCCACTCGAACTATATTAGTTTCATGCGTTTATTTTCAAGCAGATATCACTGCATAAGTAAAGTGATATCTCCGTCCTGTTTTTGTCAATCAACAAGATTATGTAAAGGAATTCATTTCTTTTTATCATCATCACCATATCAGCTTGTAGACGTCCACTGCTGAACCAAGGCCTCCCCCAGGGATCTCCACGACGACCGGTTCTGCGCCAACCTCATCTAGCCTGGTCCCACGACCTTCACCAGATGGTCGGTCCACCTTGTGGAAGGCTTCTTTTTTATACTATTTTCTTTAAAAAATAGAGCTTCACACAATATAAGTAACCTTAGGTTACCTCTGAAAGGCTCCTCCTAGTCCTACCTAGGAATCTCTGAAAATTATCTTAATACTGCAGACTAAAATCTCTTAATTGTAATAAAGTTTGCATCCCAAACGTATAATATTTATAAATAGCTGGAATAAAAGATAACATTTTCATGAATACTAAAACAGCTATTACGTGAGTACCACAGAATTCCCTATAGTACATCCTTTCACCGAAGGTCTATCATTAAGTCCTACGCTTCGGAATCTATCGGTATGAAGACGGTTGAAAATTCTATTAGGTACCCTTTAGTATGTTGGTTGCTATTCCAATTATAACGTTCCACGCTCCCGAATGTTTTAGATCCCCAAAAGGTATTGGTCAGGCATTAACTCCAATTATGCCTCTAAATATTTACCTACTGATTGGGGTCTAAATGACCCTCTATGTTTCCCTCAATTGCTTTCCAACTGGCTGCCTGCGGTTTATATATTTCTTGCAGAAACTGACCATCTTCTATGAATACATTTAGGTTAAACAAAGACTTTCTGAAGTGAGTTAGGCAACCGTTTCGTTCATGTAATATCACTTAATATTTATTTGACACATTCGCTCTTTACTACACTTTACTGAAATGACAAGCTACTTTTGACACTGACTGTACCATAATATTTCACACCATTACGTTTGTTATCATAATTAGTTATAGTAAACTGAGAAATGATCATTGTTTTAATATTGATTCCTTCTATGTTAGAAAAAAAAGAAAAAAAGAAAGAACGAAAAAGATGAAAGAATAAGATATTCTTGAACTGTATAACGGAAGCACCCTATCATTAAGTTAAAAACCTTGAAGAATCATTGATGTTCCGTTCATGCAAGACGGAGAGAATCGTGAACTCGCGATGAATAAACGCTGTGATTGTACGAACGAACGTGAACTAATGTGGGTGCCGGAGGGATTGTGTGATTGGGTGAAATGTGTGTGACCAATTCACAAATTCCTAGAGTCAATGACTGCAAGTCAGATCTTGCCGGTTCACGACCGTTTATCTATGCTTGTAAAATTCTAATTATTACAATTACAATATCTTGCTTCGCTTAACAGTTGGTGCTTATAAAAGACAATGAAATATTTTAATTTAGCTAGGTACGCTTGAAAAATTTATTCGTACCTCAATTTCTCATTGAGATTGCATCTTAAATTTGCTACCTCAGCTTTTTAAAAATGGATGCCATTACATGGCAGTGAGCTAGCTGTATATGTAGTTTTACTTTTTCATGAAACTATCTTTGTGTGTGCAATTAACTAACATTCTAGAACTATTTATAATCCTAGATTATTAGTATTTTGCGTGCAACATTGTTTTACTGCTTCCAGAACGATATATTATGATAAGAATTCCATTCTCAAATGAATTTGGCAGTATTCCTAGGAGTGTTTTTATCCACTGCAGCAAAACAATAAATATTTTGTTCTACAACTCTAACTTGAGAATGCCAAAATAAAATCTCACTCGGGTATTGACCAAAAATCTGAATTGTAGTTTAAAACATTTGCTATTATATTTAGTTACATACTCGTATATCTAGTGCATTAATATATCAAAATGAAATAGGTACTTTTATTAAGCTTGGCGTGATAAGCGTATTTGGCATTTTGCGTATAATAAGGCATTATGAGAATTAGGCATTTGCGTACCTACAAACCGTTTTACGTCTAGCATTTTTCGTCTAAGGATTAGTGTATCAAAATCTTTAATTGCATATTTTATGAGTAACGTATCACGTAATTTTTTTTACTACCTCATCTCTTTTTTAAGTTCCATAATTATAATTATTGTGTCGGAAATTAGTTAAAGTTTGGCTTCGAAGTGTTTTGATAGATTAGTTATGTTTCTCGAAATTGTTATTTAATTTTCCATTGGCATTCCTTTATATTTTTGCATAGATAGACTGAATACAGAAGTTTACAGTGGTTTACATTTCCCAATATTGTACGATGTTTTCATTCGGATTTATACTCTAGTGAGAATCAGCTTTGGTGTAGGTTATTCCATTTTGAATTTACGGTTGTGTGTCCCAGTCATAATCTCGCTGTTATAGGCTGAATAGATTTTAAATAATCATAATTAAGGTCAAAGATGTAGAAATCTAAAGTCAATAGTTCATCAATGATTGGTGAGTTATTAATGTTCGTGATTGTCTCCACGTTATTACGTGCCGTGATGACTCGTGTTGCAGACAATGTACTCGCTTCACAAGCACAATATAAGTCGGCCTCATCAATAGAATAATGCTTGTATTGTGGCCGTACTTTCCAATTACTGGTTCGATACAGATTACTCTGCTCTTGTACTCATATCCGCAAACAAAATAAACGAGTAGGTATAACAATGGCATATGTATATCATTCATTTTAGTCCAAATCTGCCTGATCTGGTCCAAATAGCCTGTCAATAAAATTAGTTCTGGTAGAACTTGTCCCTCTGAGCATTTATTAAGACACCAAAGGTTAAGTTCATTAATTGCCCTTGGTTTTATTTGTGTTCGAAAAACTTGTATTTTCAGACATTTTTCTACATTATTTTTCAACATCTTTTAGCAAGAAACAAGAAAACACTGACCTTGAGCTGGTCTAGTCTAATAGGAAGTTTCAACTTTATACGAGACCAGTTTATACTGGTTTTGTTTCCACTGACGTGCGGTCGACCGTACAACGATAGTTGATTAGATCTAATAATACCTGCTTACTATGATATGAACCGTTAATAGCATAGTAAGCATTAATAATTTAACCTATTGGGTGTATCACCACTCCCTTAAGAGTCTGGTACGTTAGTGAATCTTAATTTTGTGTAATAGCACAGGATCACGTAGGCGTATTTGCTCTTAATTTGTCTGCAAATTAGTGTAAATACTTTAGTAGGCGGAAGCAATTACATATAGGTCTACAGCCGAAGTGGTTTTGCGTATCGCATTATACTTTTGAACAAGCTAGACTTGTAGAGATGAAAGAAAACAGAATTCACATCTTATCTTTTTATTGCATTTTTTTTATAAATAAAACACTTTTCGGAGAATCCTTGTGCAATAATAGGGGTGAATCTCAATAAAGTGCGAGTTTATTTGGCGCAGAGTTCTAATTTCTTTGAAAGCCAACCAACTTGCAATAAAAGACGCTTTAATCATACTTAATTTTTGGATAAATGTATGATAAACTAGAACTTCAATGCGATTTACGCAGCTTGTATTTTTACAGTGTTGATGAATGTTGTCTTTATGACATCTCTTTTAACGACTCTCAACTCATTTTGTACTTACGAGTAATTGCTTTCATCTTCTATGTAATAAAGAATATTGAAATGAAATGAAAATTTACTCTTTAATACCGACTCTATTCAGGCAAAACATAGCAAGCGACAAATATGAAATTGCATATCTAGCCTTAACCGCCAACGTGTCGTAAGCGACAAAAATAAAATTTACGATAAGTCTGCTATATGGATCGATATTTATCATAGATATTATGTTGTCACATACGATCATCGTTCTATAAACCTCTATAATCATCGCTCTATAAATAGAACTTATCGTAGTACAGAGTGTATTGGACCGTCTTGTATTGTACCGTACGCTTGTCGAACCTAACCTAGGATTTTCTGCTGTAGGTACTAATAAATACCAACCTAATTACTATTTCATAGCTTAGTAGTAAGTATTAAGTAATCGGTAGCTAATGTTCGTCGGTTATTTCGTGGGTTAATTAACGGCATAATACAAGGAAGAGAGCTATTCAACAGGTGTAATTAGTCGTAGGTACCTCGGAGCTGCGACCAATATAATTTAACCACATGAATACCTGAAGGTTGTCAGGAAGAAATCGCTCTTAGTGATAAGGGTACCGCAATAATTTCAAGAAAATTATTGTAAGTAAAGTACCTTATTACGAGAAAATACCTACCTAAACATAAATTTTTACAAGTTAGTCCCAGTGTGGATAAATTATATTTATAAACTAGCTGTTGCCCGCAACTTCGTATGCGTGGATTTTGGAAGTAGGTATAGCTGTCTCTCCTATACTCAGACAGCGTCTAGTTACAACAAACGCGCGAAACGCGCGAACAAACCACCTAACCTACCAAGCGATCAAACGCGCGAAACGTGTAAACAAACGCGCGAAACGCGCGAACAAACGCGCGATCAAACGCGCAAAACGCGTGAACAAACGCGTGAAACGCGCGAACAAACGCGAAACGCGCGAACAAACTAACCAAATAACCAACCAACAAACCAAAGGCGCACACAAACGCGCGCACAAACGCGCGAAACGCGCGAACAAACGCGAAACGCGCGAACAAACTAACCAAATAACCAACCAACAAACCAAAGGCGCACACAAACGCGCGCACAAACGCGCGAAACGCGCGAACAAACGCGCGAAACGCGCGAACAAACACGAAACCCGCGAACAAACCAACCAAATAACCAACCAACAAACCAAAGGCGCAAACAAACGCGCGAAACGCGCGAACAAACCAACTAACCTACCAAGCGATCAAACGCGCGATACGCGCGAACAAACGCACGAAACGCGCGCACAAACCAACCAAATAACCAACCAACAAACCAAAGGCGCACACAAACGCGCGAACAAACGCGCGAACAAACGCGCGAACAAACCAACTAACCTACCAAGCGATTAAACGCGCATAACGCACGAATAAACGCGCGAAATGCGCAAACAAACGCGCGATCAAACGCGCAAAACGCGCGAACAAACGCGCGAAACGCGCGAACAAACGCGAAACGCGCGAACAAACTAACCAAATAACCAACCAACAAACCAAAGGCACACACAAACGCGCGCACAAACGCGCGAAACGCGCGAACAAACGCGCGAAACGCGCGAACAAACGCGCGAAACGCGCGAACAAACGCGCGAACAAACGCGCGAACAAACGCGAAACCCGCGAACAAACCAACCAAATAATCAACCAACAAACCAAAGGCGCACACAAACGCGCGCACTAACGCGCGAAACGCGCGAACAAACGCGAAACCCGCGAACAAACCAACCAAATAACCAAAACCAACCAAACGCGCAAACAAATGCGCGAACAAACGCGCGAAACGCGCGAACAAACCAACCAAATAACGCGTTTATTCGCGGGAAAAGCAAATTAATAACCACAATATTGTTAACCAAATAACCAACCAACCAAACGCGCGAACAACCCGCAACCAACAAACGCGCAAAACGCGCGAACAACGAACCAACCAACCAAACGCGCGAACACAAATGTTGGCCCCGGGTGGGAATGAACCCAAAACCTTTAGCTCAGTAGGCAGGGTCACCACTCGTGGTTACCACTCACCATCAACTAAGCCAACGGCCAGTCACTGTAGAAAACAAATCAGTAGGTATTCGATACCGAGAGCCCCTGTAACCGGTCAATATAAGGATTTTGTTACATCCTGTATGTCAGTCAGTCAGGGTTTATAATAAAAAACCTATGGTAGTTTGCAGAGTAGCCCTATACTTTGAACTGGGCTCACTTGTAACACTTTCTATAATAACCAGACTACTCTGACCTGTAAGTTCATACAAATTTTAGCAAATGAGAGTTTTTTATTGCTGGTTGTTATTTCTCGGCAAATTTTCGAGATTTTTGTGATTTATAATGTTATTCCGGGATATACACTGTCACTATACAAAGTTTCGTCAAAATCCGTTCAGCGGTTTAGGCGTGATGCGCGTTCAAACAAACAGACAGACAGACAAAAATTTTAAAAACTGTTCTAACATGTTCAGTTACTCATTTTAAGTCGCCCTGGTTGGTTTTTTTTCGAATATATTCAATGTACAGACTTTTTGGCCTTTGCGATTTTATTATATGTATAGATAGTCCTATCCTTTTTATGTCATATTAAGGGAGAGAGTTCTTAAATTTTAGGATTACCTTGAGAAGTTATTGTACCTAATTACCTATAGTTAGGATTTATTTATTTCAGTTCCGTAGCTTTAGTATAATTCAGTATATCGTACAGAGTATAATTAATTACCGTTCTGACGATTTGAGCTTTTTTAGAGTGACTAAACGTGTTAGACAGAAAATATTCTGTCTGCCAGAGGAACGATTAGACAAATGTTTCTTCTCAGGCAATATTTTTTCCGTCGGAACAATACGAAGAAAAAAACCATGATAAGCCAAGACAAAAGAATAAGAAATAAAAAGGATTTATTGCTTTAATTAATAAAAGCTGTTTTAGCCTTAATTGTTCGTGCTTTAAAGAGGCAAAAAGTCATGAGATTTTGTGGCTTTTTCCACCATTTCAGTCAAATTATGGTCTTTAACACATTGGTATAGGTAGGTATTTAGTTATAAATTATAACTTATAATTTATGGACATATTTCATTTAATTATAAACACACTGATCGTCTTCAGGCATTGTGGTTGATGCGACGAAATGTTATAAAGGTAACGTTGAAGTGACAGTGGGCTGGTCACATCTGTCGGAGATACGACAACCGCTGCGGTAGATGAGTTCAGCGTAGTGTGGGACGCCCCCCGCCTAGATGGAGCGACGATCTGCGTAAGGCGGCTCGCAGTGAGTGGATGCGGTGAACCGAAGAATTGGTGCGTCTTGGAAGAGACCGATGGCTGGTAAAGGTAGATCTGGAGTAGTGACTTTGCATTGGGGAAGGGCTGTGTGGACATCGACACCTTATACTTACCTAACTGCAGACCTTAAATTCGCATATAATTATCACTACCACTACAGCCATACAGCGCGGGAATGCTGCCAGCGTATTTGCACCCTGCCGCGGAGGCAAACATTTTTACACTTATTAATTTGAAATTTGTTTTCTTTTTAGTGTAATTTGACGTTCCCGGTAATTTATTTTGTGTACTTACTTATATTATAATTTAATAAAGGTGCTTTTCGCGATGTTACTTTTCTTCTCCAAACTCACTGAATGGACTCGAATGAAGGTTTTCTTAATATATAGCTTGGTTTTCGGACGAAGTCGCGGAGTGTCTCCTGGATATTTTTATTTATTATTGGCATAACAATGAGACAGATAATAATACCTTTGAATTCACAATAAATATTTAGCCTTTGCCTGTAAACAAAGTCTAAAGTATTACATCACATTTACAATGATTTTAAGTAGGGAAATAAATACAAACGATTACTCCACTGCGGAAGTTATTGACTTCGTTGAATGAACCCCACGTTCGTTCATTCAATCGTTCAGTGTTTCAATCTCATTCGATTTACTGTTTCAAAGGCTGGGGCTACATCAAAGACCGTAACCGTGACACGTAACATTGTAATGGCAATATTTTTGGTCCACTGGTCTCGTTTCGCCTGGAAAATTGCGGTAGATTAAGCACACAAGCATTTCTACAATACCCAGTAATCAAACAACAACAGAGAGTAATCTCGTTCACAGGAGAGACAAACTCATGCGGCGTGGCGCGGGCGAGGCGCCCTCTCATTCGTGTTTCATTATTATGAATTGCACCCCTCTCGCTCATGCACCCCGCCCGCGCCACGCCGCTTGTATATTTCCCGCGCTCCGCCGCTTCAATACAATTCATATGAAAAACGAATGAGCGGGCGCCTCGCCCGCGCCGCGCCCGCGCCACGCCGCCGGCGCCGCGCCCGCGCCCGACGCCGCATGTATCTGTCCCGCGCCTACCCTGTAATGTTATTGGGTTTTTAAAATAAACTTGGATTCGGGAGATCACAAATACTTTTATTAAACTTTTTACAAATTGGTTAGCGGGAGCTGCGTGTACGTCGCTGTCACTTTGGAGGGCAAAGAGGTCGTGGGTGGTGCGTTTTATTTTAACATAAAATGTGCTTTGGTGCGTTTAGTTTGTACGCAAACCTACTAGATAACCTATTGCAGATTTATGATTCCCCACGCTATCCCATTTCAATTGGAAAAAATATTTCACCTCCATTATTATTATTTATGGTGGGGCTCTGTCAAGGCTTGACCAGCCTTGTATCACTGCGTCCATTGCTGATCTATTGTGATCGCCTCCATTACTATAGTTCAGTACTGAGCTTCATTTCATTGAATTGTTTTTGTTAGAACGTGTAGGTAAGTAGTACACTACAGTATATTAATACTTAAGTAAACAGAATTTATTAAATATACGTAAAGACAATCAGCGAAGCAGTAAGAGCAGTGAGTCTGGTAGTCGCAGATATGTTGTACTCTTGGCTGCCATTGTTAATTATATTTACTTATACCCTTAAGGTCGGGGTGTGTGTGTGTATTGCAAATATACTTAACAGTGCGTTATATTCATTCATATAATAAAGCTAAGAATGGTCTTGTCATTGGTTGAAACTCAAAAGTTTATTCTCTTCAGTGACTTGCTTTAAACTTCAAAGTTTTACTTTTGATTCCTAAAATTATTCGTCGTTTTTAACAATCTTAGTAAATTACAGGCAAACAATTTGTGTTTTTGTAAACAATACCAGTTATTTGCATCGTTTATTCACCATGATTCCTTTGATCCAGTAACGTTTAACGTTACGTTACGGTTTCTTGAAGCGGGTCACAGGCAACACACCGTGGTTTACCACAATTAACCCACTTGTGCTTTACTACCTCTCCACGTGCTGATGCAGATTTAGCTCAGACTTTTAATAAAAACGTGTTGCCCGTGGTACCTTCAGTTTGTACCACCGGTGGTAACACTATTCGGTGGTAACACCAAAGTTATTATTTTTCTTTTTTTTTCTGATAATTGGAAACCAAAACGTACGGTATATTGAAAACTAGTTTATCATGGTTTAAAATAACTATGTTGGTGTTACCACCGAGGTACCATTTGGGAAGAAAATGTACCCGTGGTACCACCGATGGTACAAACTGGTGGTGTCACGGGTAACACGAGACAAGATTTCGGACTCGATAGCTTTTCGTTCTCACCCCATGTGGTAGATCCGGGACACGTGATTGCAAATACAGATAGGATAGATACTGCTCTGCAATGCCGCCATGTAAATAACCCTTCCTACAGAGATTATGTATTATTGTATGTGCCGGTAATACAATTATTTATTTATATTTATGTTACTGATTATTAAAGACCCTGAAAATGACCTACGAAAAAGGTAATAATGACGAGCGAAATGTAAATGGACATGCTATTAAAGCCTAGAAGAAGGACCAAAACCTACTTGGTTATGTAGGACATTACAGTAAGGAAGTATCTTCACATAAAGTGTCCCTAAACGATCATGCTTGCATGACATGCAACGTTTACGTGAATGTCATGCTGCATGATGAACCATCAATGCTTGCTATCAATCAATACAGTGAAGCAACGCCCACACGTAGTTTGCATGTCATGCACGTCAATCACTACAGCTAGACGGTCATGCATGAGTGACAGCACGTATTGCATGTCATGCCGCATAATCGTTTAGTGAGCCCAATAAACACATATTATACTTACCACAAACAAATATGTAGGTTATAGAGGTAGATGTTACAAAGAGTAAGTATTTGTCTTCATTAGAAATGTAGGTAGTAATATTTGCTTCAAAGAACTTGTTAACTCCGACTTAACTACACAGGTTTGATATTTGGTTACCCGCTTTTCATACATTATGAGCACAGAAGCCACTTTACGTTTTCGTGTAATATGATAATATTCTTTCAATAATAGGGAAATTTCATCCAAATGAAATCTGTACAAATATTATTGTTATTACATAGTTTATTTCTTGTTAGTTTTCATACAAGCGTAATAATGAAAACATTGAAAACACTTTCATTTTCGAGCAAACTCCTGAATAAGTAAAAGACAATGAACTGAAACGAATGTTCAAAGTTCAAAGGTTCTCGAGTGGCGACCACGTACCGGAAAACGCAGCGTAGGCAGGCCTCCCACATGGTGGACCGACGATTTGGTGAAGGTCGCGGGACCCAGCTGGATGAGGTTGGCGCGGGACCGGTCGTCGTAGAGATCCTTGAGGGAGGGCTTTGTCCAGCAGTGGATATACTTCGGTTGATATGATGATGATGAATGCTAAGATTGTTGTCCAACTAATATACGTACGAGTAAATAAAACGGTACAAGAACATTTAACATAGAAGCATCAAACGGACAGAAACTTACCAGGTTTTTACAGTTTTCGAGCCGATAAGTTTTTAAATATTTATCCAACTTTCACAAAAACACCTACCTGTTCCCTGCAACACCCTGTTATTAGCCCTTCATCATCATTCATCATATTATCAGCGCTTCATCGTCTACTGTTACTGACTTAGGCCTTAACGCCTCCACCGCCTTCTTTAGGTCATCGGTCCACCTGGCGGTGCGTCCCATACGCGCGTACTGGTCCGCGGTGTCCACTCCGGAACTCGTAAATATTCCAACGGCCGTCGGTTCTGCGACAGATGTGACCTGCCCACTGCCACATCAGCTTGCTTGCCTCCGATTACTGATTTGAATACATGAAGGGTAAAAGTATAACATGATTGGATTATTTAATGAATTAAAAAAAATATAGGAAAAGATTTTATTTTGATCCTTTAGGAAAAGTGGACATTTAAATCTTAAGTGTCTACAAACCTATGTTCTGAATTGCTCCTCTGGGGTTGAACGAGGCACATTATTGCCTTGTTATATGGAAGTTTCCCATTTCCTCTTTAAGTGCTAAGTATAGGGTTATTATACTTTTAAGGTTTCCCAGAGCGGCAGTAAAGTAACTTGGTAGCTGCTGTTGTATAAGGCTTCTCAAAGTAGGTAATTATGAAGATTACGAAAAGCTTACCTCATGAACTGTTTTCTCACATAAAGTTGGTGTTAACGAACCCTAAATGAGCCAGAGATCATTGTATCTTGAGCAATGCTTTGAAGGGCACTTCTTCTAAGAAATCCTAATGAATGTTTTAGTGTGTATAGAAATTATAGTAAACTAGATTTTCCCCCGGATTCGCCCGCGTGGATTTTTTTTTTCTCATGGGAACAGTTTATCGCTATAAAAAGTAGCATGTTGTCTGCCTCAGGGTTCGATCTATCCTCACACCAAATTTCATTAAAATCCGTTTAGCGATTAAGAGGTAAAAAGGTAATAAACAGACAGACAGACAGACAGTGTTACTTTCGCAGTTATATTAGTTCGGGACATCGTAGAAGTATCAATTTAAAGTTTGTAATATCTTTTAAATTATCGAATTAATCGTCTGGACACACTCGTCCTTTTCTACCTACTAATATAGTTATTAATTATCTTATGAAATCTATAACCCAATTTACAAATACAAATATTTTATTTAGATCATAAATTGTATAAAAGTACATTATTATTATTGATATCAGACGGTGAATTAGATAATAACAGAGTAGGTTTCACAAAATAACATGTCTACATAACTGGTGGTTTCTGTCACCTGCACTAACCTGTTGGCCGTCTCGCAGGGTGACAGCTCTACAACATTCACGGTTAGGGATATGCAAAGTGAAATAGACTACAACATAGTTAAATTTAAGATTACAATAAAATATCTAATGAACACTATCTATTAAAAACAACATTGAAATTATATTTATAAATCAACCATTTCAAAAAATAGAACAGTGTATCCTACTTATTATCTATACATATAATAAAATCGTAAAGTCCAAAAAGTCTGTACATTGAATATATTCGGAAAAAAACCAACCAGGGCGACTTAAAATGAGTAACTGAACATGTTAGAACAGTTTTTAAAATTATTGTCTGTCTGTCTGTCTTTCTGTCTGTCTGTCTGTCTGAACGCGCATCACGCCTAAACCGCTGGACGGATTTTGACGAAATTTTGTATACTGACAGTGTATATCCCGGGATAACATAAAAAATCACAAAAATCTCAAAAAATGGTAGAGAAATATCAATCATCAATAAAAACCTCTCATTTCCTAACATTTGTATGAACTTACAGGTCAGAGTAGCCTGGTTAATTTGAAAATGTCTGCTCTGCAATCTACCATAGGTATTCTATACTAATAATAAAGAGGTAAAATTTGTTTGGATGGATGTTTGGATGTGTGACGGAGCTAATCTTTGTAACTACAGAACCGATCTCAATAATTCTTTCGCTGTAGGATAGGTAATACTCTTAGAGAATGAACATAAAATATTTGGTATTGGGTTTTGTAAAAAGGAGCAGCCACAAAATGTAATAAAGTGTAGTAAGTCGGCGAATATTTCAGAAATTCATCAGGACGTTAGGCTTTAGTAAGTTGACATTTGAAATCGTAACTTTGAATGTTCTGTATACCAAATTGTTCAGTAAAAAAATATACAAATATTGAATCGAGAACTAATATGCGCAAAATTTGAAATCACACGTATTTCTTAATAAACAAATAAATTAATTATTTACTAGGCAAAATAACAAGAAATATCTCCATGGCAACCAAAATGCACGCAAATCGGCAACTAGCTTTCCATATGAAGAAAAAAGATTTCATGTAAAAAGTAGAAGACTTTATTTATTACTTAGCAAGGAGTACTAACACAAGAAGATTCGATACCATTTGATCTGGTGGCTATCACGGGCAACGCACCGATGCGATGCTTTTTCTAGGTTGTCGGGGGTGCTGAATCTCAGTTTATTTTTTGTTTGTTTGTTTAATTGTTTGTTTTTTTTCGGTTGGTTGGTTGCGGGTTTGTTTTTCGCGTTTGTTCGCGCGTTTGTACGCGCGTTTGTTCGCGGGTTGTTTGGTTGGTTGGAAGCATTGCATGTACAGCTTAATAGTGTATCATGTATATAGCCTTCTTTTAAAACGCGAATGAGGTCGCGGGGGTCTGCCAGTTTTATTATAAACCCTGACTGACTGACATACAGGTGTAACAAAATCCCTATAGTGACCGGTTCCAGGGGCTCTCGGTATCGAATACCTACTGATTTGTTTTCTACACTGGCCGTTGGCTTTGTTGGTGGTGAGTGGTGACTATGGGTGGTGACCCTGCCTACTGAGCTAAAGGTCGTGGGTTCGATTCCCAGATTCCCACCCGGGGCCAACATTTGTGCGACGAGCATATCTGTTGGTTTTCTGATTCTGGGTGATTGTATGTAGGTATTTGAGTATTCATTATAAGTAAGTAAGGTTGGAAATTATGGACCGTAGTTGGAGGGAAAGTACTCTAAATACTGAAGATAGCACATTTTACTCAAAGGATTCTTTTATTTCCAAATTAAATAAAACTGCATTCAAAGATTTATGAAACGTCACTTGCCTCAGCCGGAAATCGAACCGAATTTTTTTTTAAAAAAGCATCCTGTATTTTTATGACATCACTGGAAAGGGTCAATCATCAGAATCAATTCCTTCTAAGTAACATAGCATCTTAAATTAAAGTAAGACCACGAAAATTTACATTTAAATAAATAATCGTTATTTTCAGATAAATCATATAACGTAACTAGACGATATTCATAGAAATAGATATTTAAGAAAAATTGATATACTTAAGAGGTTTTTTAAGAGCAATAGAAGCCAAAACAAAAATTTTTAGAGTTTCTGTCTATCTATATTATGTTTATTCCGGCATCACGCAAAAACTACTTAACCAAATTGGATACGGTTTTCAAAGTTGCGTTCCTGAAGGTATAACTTAAAATCTGGTGATTTTACCAACGGAAAATTATAACTAGGCGATGTTTATACATAGCACAGATAGGTACCTACTTCCAAAATCCACGCGTACGAAGTAGCGGGCAACAGCTAGTAATATTATAAAGGCGAAAGTTTATAAGAATGTGAGGAGTGAAGATGTGAGGATGGATGTTTGTTACTCTTTCACGCAAAAACTACCGAACTGATTTTGATGAAACTTGGTACAGTGATAGCTTATATCCTCGAATAACATATAGGCTACTTTTTAACGCGGACAAAGTCGCGGGGCATCCGCTAATACTCCCTAAGTAACAAAACACCTACATAGAGGGCGCTGTTTCACAACACTCACAAAACTCGGGAAAACTTTTCTACGCGGGCGAAACCGCGGGAAAAAGCTAGTACTTAATATAATTTGGTTTCAGAACTTGAGTAAGTACCTAGTTTCCATTATACGTTACGATTCCAACGGAACGGGCTCAAAGACTTCCAAATGCTTGAATTTTATTGCACTTTCTCACCGCACTGAACACGATTTATCACAGAATCAAGATTTGTGAGCAATTAAGCTAACAACCATGAACAATCTGGCGCTCCAGTTAACATTTCCACAAAATGACGACTAATAAAATGCTTACCTAATAATTTTATTACAAGATTTTTGCCTTAAATAAGTAATGCCAAGTATTTTTTATTATTATAATAATCAAACAAACTTCATAAAATTTATCATGAATTTGGTTTGTATGATTGTTACTCATCATTGTGATTCTTAGTTATTAAACAAACAGATGAATAAAAATATAAATTTAGCAACCAATCATTATTCTGATGGAATTTTTATTTATGTGGTTAATTCAACGTTACGTATATAGGTTAATTATTTTTATACTAACTACGAATTTCTCCACCACAATGGTCACACAACATATTAATTATTATTAATAATGCGTTTCTCATTAGGTGTCTTAAGATAACAAACGCTTTTGCAGCTGAAAGCAAAATTTATGATAGACGTTGTTCCTAAATGGACCGCAAAGTTTATATGGTATACAAACTTGTTTTTGCTGCTAGGGTACCTTGCACGCACATGTAGACGAGACGCAAATAGTGTTTGTTTTTATAAGACAGCTAAGGAAAAACGGAATTTAGTTATTAGTTGAGCTGTATCTATACCGCATTCCATCACAATTATAAAGATTTGTGGCTAATTAATATTAATTTTTATTTATCCATATTAGGTTGAAATCTAGATTAGTTTACGGAGATAAATATACGTGTCCCATTTAATAAGTAAAATAAAGAAAATCATTGTTTTTTAAATAGGTCTTTTAAACAAAGACACTTTTATTTTTTGGGTTTAGGCAGATTTGGAGAATTTTAGCTTATCTGTGCTGGACCACCGGCGTATTTAGCGTTTGTACTTTTAATCAGTAGTCCTATCTACACGACCCGCAGGCCAAATGTTCATAATCTTCTTAATGTTCCTAACATTAGAATAATATATGATCGGCAAAACCTGGAAGTTACTAAAGTCTTTTCATTTTGCTCGTATATTTTTAAATTAAAAAAATAAGCACACAAGTAATAGCAATCGTAATGGGATAGAAGAGGGCACAATTAGTACTATGTAAGTGACGCTAACAAACAAGTCAACGCAGTCGGAAGATATGGCCGATTTGCGGCATTTTTGAGTATTTTGGTAATCAAATCTATGGGGTACTTCCGGTTGACCTAGAATCATGAAAGTTGGGAAGAGACAAGGTCTTATTGCAAGGAAGAGATCCGAAAATCGTAAATTTGTAGTTGCATCACAAAAAATTCTATTTTGTCTTGTACCAACAAACTTAACTTTGCGTATGAGCATTATTTTCGATTTTCTAAATATTTGTTTAATTAAGTTTGTACGGAATCCTCGGGGCGCGAGTCCTACTCTTACTTGTCCGGTTTTTATTTATTTTGACTGAGTAGGATACTTAGACGAGGCCCAGGCCGCTGGATATTTAATTTATCCACGAGGTAGCCATTAGGCCAGTCACAATAAGGTGTGACCTTGCATTAATTCATAACTCAATTATTTTTATATATTTTAGATAGAGGTGATCGAATTATCGAATCATCGAATTATCGTGATCGAATCTGCTCATACTAAAGTTCGTAATTTGACTGGCCTATAAAGATTAAGTCAATATAATTTTAGGAACTTATTTCTTCTGCTGATGCCTAGTTAAACAAGGCCCTAAACTAACTAAGCATTAATCTTTCAATGTCACTTTGTATTCTTAGGATATTTTGCAAACCCCATTTTGGTGACATTACTGTAACAATGAACGAATGAAATGACGTGATAGAGGAGTGGGTATGACTTTTGTAATGCAAGGTCATTGTTTAGTAAACCAAAGCATTCAGAGCTCAATCAGAGACTGCGAAATATGCAATGCATTGAAAGGCCAAATAATTACTTAGCGGATGGACAATCAAACCGAGTATTCATTAATGTATCGGCAGTAATGTATTGGTTTATCTTCTATCTCAAAATTTCAGTTTAGAACATTTTTGTACCCTTGCGTCCTTGTTAGGTACGTGTTTTTGTGTTAATATTTTTATTTATTGTATTGTTTACACTTATGTGCCTATAGATATAATTTAAATGTTATAATTTGCTTGTCTTATTTGGTTCTTCCAATTTACTTTTTGTTGGCTCAATAAATTTTCTTTATACAATCCTGCTGGCAAATGGCTTCCTTGTATATATGCCATCCGGATACCTTTTGTGGTACGCCCCCTGGCTAGATGGGGCGGCGATCTGCGTAAGGCGGCTGGCGGTGACTGGATGCGGAGAACCGAGGATCGGGTTCAGTGGCGCGCGTTGGGGGAGGCCTATATCCAGCAGTGGACTAGTGCAGCCTGATGATGATTATCCCTTTGTATACGTTCGTTTTGTAGGATCGAAATGTTGTCGCGGTCCTTGATCAAATCAGTTTTTACTTTATCTTTAAAGTAACTAATCCTCAATATTTTTCGATGTAACGTCACACGTAATCTAGATACTCGTATTGTACCTGTGGTACACCGGAAAGAAAATGTAGATACGCGAGGGACCACCGGTGGTACCACGGGCAACGCACCTGAATGACACATGGATATAGTTTGTTACACAGCTTATAACTAGTTAGATTCCTAATATAAAATTTAATACAATAATATCACGAAGCACGTACATGCACATTAAAATCTCCTGACAGAAAAACATACAAATTGTTGCACATTGTGCCAAATAGATATCGAACTAAGCATTCGTTTGTACCCGGAAATAAATATTTAGTTTTTGCAGATTGAGGTAGGTTGTAACGGTATAATAAAGGTCAGTAAAGTAAATTGATTTTGATTGTCAGCTCAATATGAGCTCTTTGTTGCTGCATAGACCAGTAAAAACCGGTCTTCAGCAAAATGTCTAAAAGTCCCGACCTTTGCCTCTACCAATTTGCTTTATTATTTTCTACTGATGCGACACTTAACAAATTCAACACCAGAATTTATAGTTACGATTGCCTATTAAGTTTACATAAAGTATTTTCAAAATACATACCTAGTTTACTCTTAGTTAATTTTAAAATTTGGCGTTGGGTTGAATTAACTTTTATAAGTATCCGAATAATTTTATACCTTTAGTTTGGCCGAGATGGTTATTTAAAGAAATATATTTGAAAAGGGTTTGGTACATATAAAATTACCATGTTAAATTAAGAGCATGCTACGACTTTATCTCCTAGTGTAAAAAAACAAGTTTATATACTTAGCATCCTGGCCTGCTCAAATGAGGGGAATGCTATTACATCCTTCCACATCACTGACACTTAGATTTTGATGTATTTGGTTTCTTTCTAATTCATTAGTTATTTTATTAAGAGCCTCAATCTCTAAACAACGTTCGTGTAATGTCTTGTGAGAGAATGCCATCTTATCATTCTAACGAGTTTGGTTGTCTCTGTATCTAGGATAGTCGTTAAACACTAAACATATCTCTGCAACTTGTGACGTCATGTGTACTATTTGCGTCGCGTGCATTTGACCGCTTTCTTGGTCGGGTCGCCTACTTGGCATAGTAGCGAAGCCGTTCGACTACCAGATTGAAGGTCGTGGGATACAATTTACAAGAGTTTAGTGACATTGGCGGGTCGGGATTTTCATTGGAATTACTCGGTCCTGATTCGTGGCTACAGATATTATGGTCTATTGGAGGCAAAACTCCATAAGTACGTTTTTTATTGGGCCTAAGTGTAATTTCCTTTCGTCAAAAATTAAAGTTACTTCGGCAGTTTTACCTCCAATCTTTCTTATTTTAATTTGGACTTACAATATCTTCACGCTTTGTCCCTGACGGCGTAGGCAAGAAGATCGGAGCGCCATTGTTTCCGTAATTAATTGCTTATATTCCAAATCCTTAATTCAGTTCGGTTAAAGTAAGAAAGTAATCTACATAATCTCAGCACAGTCAACTTTATTCAATTCAATACACTCTATTGCACATTTAAAAATTACAGGCAAAAAGAGAAAAACAGATATTATATTAACTGACTGATAAAAAGTGTTGTTTACTGAACCATTAAATTGGAACTGTTTCTGGTGAAATAAGATACAGTACATTCACTGTACGAGACACTGGGTAATATTTACGTTCATTATTACAACACTGTGTCTTTAGTAAAGAACATGAGGTAATTAAAAAACTGACTGTTGAACTATCAACCAAAACACATCACTCCATTGAAGTGTTAAAAACTAAATAGTATAATTTGATGTTTATCTATGTAACACGTCATGGTAGAATGACACATACTTAGGTATAGCAGCAAAGAAAAATTTAATGTCTTATACTACTACTATCCTATCCTGCTATCCTATCCTGCTATCCTATCCTACTACTATCCTATCCTGCTATCCTATCCTACTACTACTATCCTATCCTGCTATCCTATCCTACTACTACTACTATCCTATCTTGCTATCATATCCTACTACAGTACTCCTTTCTACTAATATTATAAGCGCGAAAGTTTTTATGGATGTTTGTGAATTCGTGAGTTTGTGAGGATGTTTATTACTCTTTCACGCAAAGCCTACGGATGAGATTTTGATGAAACTTAACAAATATAGATTATACATCAGAATAACACAAAGGCTATATATACCTCAGGAAAAGTTGTTCTCGAGCGAAGCTGCGGGAAACAGCTAGTAGTATTATAATGTATTCAGAGCTCTGCGAGTACTTGCCTAGTTCTCTGATATGGAACATGAAACGCGTTCACTTTGCGAATTACCAGCGAATTTTACGATACGTTTAACCCATTTTTCACTTCCCGCATAAAAGCTAAATGTTTCCAACTCGCGCTGACCCCAACAGTGCGTAACATCTCCGACTATGTTATCCTTTTCCTTTTTAATGCTTCAGATATTTTTTCTTGGAATAGTCGTTATAATACGCAAACAAAGGGGAGTATGTTGTAACTCTTTGGTTTACTACCGCATGGTTTCTTGTTGTCGACTGTCGACTGCGTCAGTTCGTTTATGGGACGATTGGACTGATGCCAAGTTGTAGTTGTGTAAAAAAACTGTCTATCGTGTATGCAAGAGAAGCGGAATAGTGACCTTAGACTGACGCTAAATAGGGCGTGGGTGCTAGTTTCACACGATGACGCCGCGAGTTTCCTGGCAGAATTCCTGGTTTTATTTGATTAACGATTTTGACAGACGGGGTGGACTAAAAAGGAGACGAGAGGAGGTGCAAAACATTTGGTGAGGTCTTTTCTTTTACCTTTTTTACTTAAACATTAGAAGTTTAAATGTACTATAGGTATTTCTTTATACAGTACCACGGATTATAGGCCAACCGTTTATTTAACTCAGAATCCTACGCGCGCTCCCCGTGAGATCGCCCCAGACGCCTCGCCCCGCGCCCCTGTAACGTCGCAGGCGTGGTCTGTTTTAAGCGGTAGTATTCAAACTTAATGAATTCTTCCTATTCTGCTAATTTTTAGAAGGACTTTAGCTTTTTGTACAGTCAATGTTATAAAACACAGGTTTAACTTTGCATCAAAGCATCACGGTCTTTAGATCTGTCTGATACCTACTTTAAGTTGGTACCTAATTTACATGTCAAATATTTTGGCACCTTAAATGTATGGGCATTGGCAATTTATTCTGTCACTAGGATTTTAGGTAATTGCCCGATCACTTTACAACGAAGTAGTTATCATTCATTATTGCAAACCGATCAAGCGAAACTTTGTTGATTTACAAGGAAGCGTTCGAGTCTCCGAGTAACCTTGCCATAAAGTGCCTCATGAAATTGAACTACGGGTTACAAAGGAGGTATTCACGATATAAGTTTACTACCAGCAACTATCGATTGTTCTTGTAAGTTTCTCGAGTTTTATAAGGTCCTTACAGATATTAAAACTTGAGCTGCCAAACCCGAACCACAGTAATGCCGGCTTGCTGTTTGGCGTAATAGAATAAGAGATCATTAGGTACCTAGATGGACTGCGATGTAGAGTCCTGCTACCAAGAATGAAGTAAAATTACCACAATTTGACCATAAACTTAATATATTACTAGCTTATAATACTGTATCGTTTATAAGATTCTTGCCAAATCAAGACGAACTTAATGATACCCACCTCCTTTTTCCGAAATTTATCCAGGTTTAGACTCTACGAGAGAACAAGACCACTAACATACAAACAAACATTCATCTAGTTCTATATTGCTAAAATCGTAACCCTCCTTTTACCTTGCCGTAGTCGGATAATAAGACCACTCAGTCGTAAATGTCGATCCACACGCAAAGTCGTATCTGTACTATCAGATAAAGTATGAGTACCAGAGGTACTAATATAACATACTACTTAACGTCTTCTGAGTAAGGAGTAACGTGATATCTGGTGATTTACATCTCGTTCTTATAATAAAGGCATTCGATACAAAGATACATCTGCGTTGTTTCGTTAAACATCTGTTTATATTGTTAAGACACGCGGGATGTATAATAGAATAAACTTATGTAAGTCCAGAAGAAACCAAATTGTACTTCTTTAAAACTCATCATTGTAACACTATATTTTCTGCTTCGAAGAACATGATTTTTTATTTGTCAGGCCAAGTAATATTTATTTATTTTATTTTAAATGGAAAGGCAGCTTATAGCTGGTGCTTCCATATCAGCAGTCGACTCGCTTTCATAATCATTATTTATTTATTGCGTTTTTTTGTTTCAGAAAGTTGTCTAGTCTGTTTTTGAACATGTTTACAGAAGTGGCAGGTATAACAGATTCTGGCAGATTGTTCCATTTGGATACAACCCTGTTGCCTAGAAAATTTCTGTAGAATGCAATACTTATATAGAATAGTATTGAATACTTATTCCATTTTGTGCCTAACGCACTCAAGTGCATTTTTAATGTGATATTGATAGTAAAGAACACGCAGTAACTGATTTTCATTAAAAGGTAAATGCAGGTTATTTAGGCAGAGTTTTAATAGCCCGCTGTGTAATATTATACAGCAATCGCTCTAAAGCCTCCACTGAATTACTACCTTACGCGGCTCACCATTGATGTGGGTTAGTACTTGCGAGCGCGGTACTTATCTCGCAGAATGATTTGCAGATGTTTCAAGTTACGTAAGATCTCAGAGGCTACAATCATTGAATATTTGCAGGTGCAATTTACTGGGTATGTGTGTCAATGTTGCCATAGTTATTTGTTTAGTTTTTCTTTGCGGTTCTTCTCTTTGAACTAAAATAGATTTTTATTACAAAAATAGATTAAGATACAAACTTTTTAATAAAATATAGATAATCATGTAAGTTTTAAACTTAAAGCCTCATTTAGTTGACCATACATGGCTTGCTATGGATACCTTCCCTGAAATATTAACTTTATAAATTACAAAAACCTCCCCCTATTTCTAATGTTCACAATAACAGAAGTAAAGTCATCCGTCATATAAATAGGTACGTATAGCTACACATGAACGTAAGTGCTTTAAAATTAATGATAATTAGTGATGATATTGTTTATTTTCTGCCAGCGCGTAACTTTATAAAACGAAACGCTATCAGGTGAAACAACAATGAGAACAAAATCCAACAAGTTAACATAATCTTTCAAATAACTCTAAACTCAGGCATGAATAAACAAGGAATGAAACATATCCTTGAAGACTTTGGCATCAAAACCGTTTAATAATACCCTTCTTCCACGAATTGTCTACAGTCAGTCGTCTTCCATTCTTTTGGAATTCTAATTAGCAAAATAATACGTAATTTACATCTTCTTGTTTCGCCTGACGCCAATTATGTTGTGTGTTGCTACGATGAGAGCAAATCGAGCGAATTATATAATTAAATGGGTTGCCAGAAAAGCAAGTATAAGTACCTACTCTTCAAAAGTTTGTCGTATTTATTGAATTGCTACTGAAAGCTACATTTCTGGTTATGTTATTTGGTGTGTAAACCGACAGAATTGAAAATAATTCATATCCGAAAGAGAACATTTTCGGGGTCAAAAGACCAGCCTCGAGGAGAATATCAGTTTTTGATGGGAACTGTTTCATTCATGGCAATACAGCCGATTCCCAATGTTTACATCCCTAGATGTTCCTTGCACCATGCCAGAGATGCTAAAATTAAAATTTAAAACCAGTTTAGTGTTACGACAACAAATCGTACAATACGTACATTCAGTTCAATTATCCATTCATTATCGTCCAGACCGATGGTCTCGAGGTCAACTAATGTGTGCCAGATGCGTACGCGATTGATACCGTACGCAAATTGCGCGCTCACTTCACAGAATTGATTTGTGCCACGAATAGCTGTAGACACAGCTTTATCTCCCCTCGTGTAGTTAATATGTGTGTTTTTTTTAATAATTTTAATTCATTACTCTTTATTGTACAATTAAAACACAGGTATAGTCTTAATGCTAAAAGAGATTTCTACTAGGCAACCTTTCGTCGTCAAATTCAAATTCTCATTAAATGCATAAATCTAAGTTGTCGATTCTTTGTTTACGTTTATTCAACTACGATGTTTCCTATGTCTTTTAGTATATTTCTATAATTTCTTTTTCTTTATCCTATGATTCTCTCCTATCGATCGTTAGATGAAAATTATTTTGTACAGCTTAGTTTTGAGCATGTACACGTTTCATCATATTAAATATTGAGTGTGTATGTTAATTAATAGCCTTTCTTCCGAAAAGGTTTATGAAATTTAATTGTATTGCAAACCTAAAGCGTGTGCCAAAGAATGGGTAGATATAGATAAAGAGGTAAACGTGGTAGAAATTCGTGTAGTCCCGTATTATCCCTTGGCTTGGGTCGGACAATAAACAATTTTGCTCGCTGACATCTTTACACAGGATGGCAACATGGACAACATTACCGAATACGACGGACTGAAACATAGTATTTTTATTTGTTACAAACAAAAACAAACAAATTTTTTGTCTAAGAGTTTTGGATTTTCCAAGAAAGATTATATGAAAACTTGATCCAGTTTGTTTAAACAACTATTCAATAATTGTTAATATGTTCCTTTGGAAACAGAGCTAAGGCAAGGTTTCAGATAGAAAGATAGACAGAGTTGAATCATTATAATTCTATCAAATCGGTCACGCGGTTCTCGAAGAAGTCAATGTCAAAAAAAAAAAATGTGATGATACACTTTATAAAAACAGTAAAGGATAGGTAAATAATATAATAAATAGGTATTTAAGATGTAATTAAGATTTAATCAAGTATCAGGCTAGCTCTAACGACTAGGGTTTATCGCATCGTTAACAATTAATTGGGAACGATACGAAGCAATACGATTTCGAAGCACGTTCTGGGTCAAATAGTAAGTACTTATTAGGGACAAAATATGTGCTTGATAGTACTTACTACTATATATTATGCCAATATTACAAAAAAGATCGGTGCAGAAATGACCAGACTCAAATAATCTGTAAGATAAGTTCGAGAAAAACACACCTATTTCTGTGCAGCAGCATCGAAAATAAAAATTTTCTTAGACACGAACTTTTGCTGAAAAAAACACATTCAAAAAGAAGTATCTCTCATACTTTTCAAATTATTATGCTCGCTAAGGGAATTTCACGTTTCTAGAAGCACTCGCTCTATCTGATCAACTTCAGCTTGTTTGCAGATCGTTCCAACTTTCATAACACAAAGCTTAAAGCAGCAACTACTGTATTTGTTATAGTAAACTATTTCAGGACTATAAAATAAACGTCCTCATAAGCAATTTGTCTCAATTGGCAGATCTATTGGATTTTGCGCCAAAAAACTACGATCTTCATCCAATCGGGAGAACATAGATGAAAGACAGTTTTATGCTGGGACCTTAGACAATCGAACAAAAAAATTTCGCCATGTGAATCCGTGCTCGAAATGCTAGTACCAACGTTGGCGCCACGCCAGAAATAGAGGTTACTGAGCTTTGGCCATATTTTACGATACGACGCTGTAACGATGAGTTATGCCGTAGAATTACAATGTTTATGTTTTCCTTATATAATTGTGTACGGAGATTCACTCGTCTTGCAATTTAATTATCTACTGCTATTACTAATGCCAAATTCTTTACAGTAAATTTCTACTAGAAGGATCTTTTGTTGTCCAAAATCCCAACCGGACAGCTCGGTGGGAACTTTAATAGTTCAGAAATAAATAAAAATAAACTTGTAATTCCCACGTTTATAATAAGCACTGAAAAGTTTTTGTAGGTTTCACGATGGTAGTTTACTCGCTGTCAGATTCATATTACTATGAATAATACTAGATAAAATATTTACTTGCAAAAAACAAGATTTTGATCTTGATATTAATGATTTCTGACAAATCTGTTCAAAAATCCGCAACGAATTTTCGATGGGAATCTTGGGAATAACCCAATTACAGTTGTTACCATGTAAAACAGGCGCTTATTTGCTTTCTCAAAGGGAAAGGAGACTAATGTAATTACATTCTTGCGGTTGTAATGTAAGAGTCATTTTAATCTTCCATTTCCTTTGCAAAGAGCCATCTCCAGCATTTTGTGTTATTTGACTTCATTTGATTAACGTCGTTTGGTTTGATGAAAATAATCTGATACTTACTATACCGCACACTATCTAGGTACATAGTATCGCAAATAGATCACAATCACGTATTAGAAAAAAAACTCCCGTTTCGTATCTGATAGATTCGTAACCGTAGGCTTCCTTATGTTGTACTGTTTAATTTCGTACAAAATTATGATTCACTTGACAATAAAATTTAAAAAAATGTAGTATAACAACTTTTACTTTAACACTATTCATTATTTTTCGTGTTGTTGTGCGCACCGTTGTACAGAAAAATGACTCTTAGCTCTTACTGTACATTAGTTTGTTTAATAAATATTAAAACAACAACCTTCAAGTCATTTTTTGTCTCATCAGCCATTTCGCTGTCTACTAAGTGTGACAGCAGAATTTACTTAGGCTTTGATCATTTATTTAGATACGGTTTAATTAAAATTTGACGCAGTACCTGACACTTTTTAATGAAGTTCCGGATCCTTTCCCTAAATGTATTATTATTTTACTTTTGCTCCACCACGTTTCTCTCGGAATCGTTTTCATTTCCGTTTATTTTGGAAACTACACCTCTGTAAATGTATTGCATTTAGTATTCTGTCTGTATAATTGTTGTACATTTGACACTATTTGAATTTCTACAGAGAGTACATGATCCTTATCATCATCATCATCTCGGTAGGTACATCAGCCTGCACTAGTCCACTGCAAGACATATTATAATCCTCCCCCAAGGCGCGCCACTGGACCCTATCTTCGATTCTCCGCACAGACCGATGATGTCACCAGCCCACAATCTTCATCGTACTATTTTGAGCTGTATCGAAGGCTTTGGTTTTGTGGTGGATCATCTCATGTCTTATGAACACCATCAAAACCGCGAAAGTATACGTATTAGTAGCTAATTATTTAGTGACGATACTGTAGTAAAGTGATTGAGATTTGTCGCAAGGTTTAAATATATTGAAACTTAAGTACATTTACTGACTGCTCTCAAACGGTGAAGGAAAACATCGCGAGGAAACCTGCATACGCCGAAGATGAAATTCTTAGGCGCTTGTGAAGTCCACCAACCCGCACTGGGCTAGCGTGGTGGTGCTAGCCCGAACGCCCTAGTTGAGAGGGTAGGCCTGAGCCTCAGCAGCGGGGAAATGTTAATAGGCTGTTAAATTGAAAATAATTAAATATAAGAACGATTTAAATTATAATCTAAGATTTTCACTCTATATTCCTCACAATGTCTAAAATGGTAATATCCATAATGTATGTCAGATGATAAGGTTAATGCAGTTATTAGTATACATTTAAACCCCAATCAGACCATAGCTTTGTTGGTTAAATGAAGTTGTACAGCGGAGTTAAAGTAATTCCCATAATGCGGCCTTAACACGGATGTTAAAAGGGATTTCACAGCTTGTTATTGTGTTATTGTTGTTAGTTTCAATTGAATCTGTAAGTAGTCAACAGAAATATTAGTGTTGTGTTTTTGAAATAGTCATTTGTTGCGTTCTGGGGTCGTGCTCCAGCTGATGGTATTATTATTGTTGTATATTCATTGTCATAAATCATAACTTTACCGTTGCCACAGAGGATTAGTAGTTACTAACTGATTATTGACAAAATGCTTCATTGAATTCTTTGTCCACGTTTTTTTTCGGATGCAATAAAACTTAAGAAGAGAGCATTTCATACGGCATCTTCTAAAACACTCCATCATCAGCATATACCTAAATGACAAAGTGCTATAATGAATTCTTTGTCCATATTTTGTTTTCGCTAGAGCGTCAGTGGCCTCGGGGAAGAGCGTCAGTGGCCTCGGGGTTAAGACGCGACCTATCATATCGAAAGGTCCGAGGTTCGATCCCCGGCTGGGCCATGTACCAATGGGTTTTTCTCGAAACTTAAGTACATGTAGTGACTACTCTCAAACGGTGAAGGAAAACATCGTGAGGAAACCTGCATACGCCGAAGATGAAATTCTTAGGCGCATGTGAAGTCCACCAACCCGCACTGGGCTAGCGTGGTGGACTATAGCCCGCACGCCCTTGTTGAGAGGGTAAGCCTGAGCCCCAGCAGTGGGGAGATTAATAGGCTGTTGATGATGATTTTGTTTTCGGATGCAATAAAATTTAGTATTAGGTATATATGGCATCTTCTAAAACACTCCATCGCCAGCCTAATAATTACATTTCATCAAACTAAACTGAAGTCAAACAACGCCCATAATCAGCAACCACGAAATAATCAAAAGCCTTATTAATTATTCAGCCGATATTTTAAACAAACAAAACAGGAAACGCACCAAATTAATTCCTGGCACAACCTCACTCTACTGCAGCGCGATAATAAAAAAGTAAAAGCTTATTACTCGTTATCCCAGCGTTGGCCTCATTATCTTATATCTTTACGATGGGCCGGCTACAGTTGGGCCCATGGGCACTATCCCGGGACATAGAATAATAAAACGAGTGCGATTTGCGAGCGATGCGAGCCCTCAGTAAGGACTACTCTTGAATCTGATAGAGAAAAGCTATTTGGTAGTGTAAACATAAAAGTAGTGGTCTTATCAATGTAGAGAGTTGGGATCGTCCGTCTACCTAGCTTTGGGATGGTTCAGCGGGTTTGGGAGATTTACTAATTATTGATTGTTAGTGGTGTGACTCTGCAACAGGAGATATTTGGATGACATATTTGAACCAGTCAGCAAGTTACATTCTTTAATCACAGATTTGTTGTTTTTAATGTGCAATCTGTACTAGAGGGATTAGGAGCGTTAGCTGGAGGGATTTTGTAATATAGCTAAAGTTTCCACAATTTGTTTTTTAACCTTTTTTATAATTTTCGTAAAGGTGGATTTGTTGGTTTCTTAAGTGTCATTGTGGGAATGTATTACTTAGTTCAAAATGGTAAGACAGGATTAATACGGCGATATATTAATAAACGTGCTTACACCTTGTAACCAGTAAATTCCGGTTTGCTGCAGCCACGGCTATTAAAACTTTACTAATCCTCTACCGCCATAATTCAAAATAGATGTACAGGAATAGGTGTTATTATGGCCACCTTTCCTCGCGGCTCCTCAGTCCTCACATAAGGAAACGTAGGTACGGGTTTTCTACTATTTGGTAACTATCAGTTGTTAATTTTGCTCTCTTTGTCATAGTTTGCTGGTTTATTTTTAGATACTCTCTTCTGAAAGTGTGAACCTGCGATAAAATCCAGTTTACAGTTCTCGAGTTTTATACAAGCTGATGACGTCGCTTTTTAGACGGTGCTGTATTTTACTGTAATATCTAATCCTAGACATTTGTTCTCTCATTAAATAAATATTAAAAGGAAGCTCGAGGAAAATGAAAGTTCCTGTCAACTCTTTAAAGTTTACTTTATAACAACGAATAAAGCGACCTATCAGCAGATTGGAGATAAGTCAACCCTTTCTATCAAGGGAACCAATCAGTTGGGCCTTAATAAATTTCGTAAGAGATCCATTACTTTGATTAAATGTAACTGTCCTATAATAATATACCTCTAGTAAAACCTCTTTAACTCGAATCTCGTTATACCGAAAAATACTTAAAAATCTGAAATATTCGTATATTTCCATTGCGCAGTCGGATTTCGGCTGGTAAACCTATCCCTACCAAAGTATCCCAACCAGTAGGGATAAGTGGAAAAAAATACACTTATATCTACCGGTGCGACTGGTGGAAACTGAAAGTTCACTTATCCCTGTTGCAGGCAACACTAAAGTGTCAAGTGTCAGTAAATGTCACTGTCAAAACATCTGTCATTCATTAGATTCACCTTCTTTTCTCAACCTGCACACCATACAATTTGTGACTGCTTTAATAAAAGTTCAACGAGGATTCGCGCCTTTTCTTCTAATTTCTCTTCTGCGTGCTAAATAACTACAGTCCACTCATCAGGAATCAAACAATCCCTACTATACTTAAATCATAAAGATAATAAAAGGCGTGACGTATCATTTGAAGTGTATTCCTCCGAGCATGTGAATTAAGAAGAAGAAGTGATATATTTGGTTAATGATGAAATAATGATAATATTTAGTTATCATCATATTCAGTTTATGACACGCATCGTCTACAAATCCTTCACCTAGCATCTCCCTTAGCGCTTAGAACAGAGTCTTCCAACAAAAACACTGAGTTAGCTCAGTGTTTTGTTTGTATACTCTGTTCTGGTACGTCAGTGCATTTTGCGTATGATTCAAAAAGTAGAAAACAATTAGAAAAATACAGAATCTTAACAGTGTCTCTGAATCGAGATCACTATGAATGCCTAGCAAAAACTCTTGAATCCTCTTTACTCTCCTTCTGTTAAATGAAAAATCTTGTGTTGAAGTATCTCTCTCGTCCCTTTACTTCGGAGTATGGAGGTTCTGCCTATAACCGTAATCAAGGTGTTGGGTGCTTACATTAAATCCTGGTCCTCATCCCTGGGAAACCTGTTCAAATAACGTTTAATTTTATTAGGTCATGTAATTTTGCTTCATAGTTTTGGGGCTATGACGCCGTTAGACCTTGTTGATGCATCTTTGCTCATTTTCTAAACCATGTTAATGAAGGCAGGTTAAATCCCTTAGTGAAAACAGTAACTTAATCTATGAAAAAAAAAGTCTTTATCAGTATAGTCTATTAGTCTAACAGAAGTTGACGTCAGTTAAAAGGACAGATTCTATGTTGTCTGTTTCTTTTTGCAACGAGAATCATTTCATGAAAAACATGAAATACTACATCCCAATTCCCAACATAATTGTTTGACCAGCGATAAGCATTATTTTGTATGTGCATGCAATTTATATATTTTACCCATCTTTGACGCGATTTTGTAGCAAAAAGTTTAGGGATTCATTATTACTGTCTATAATTATAACAATCACACGATTTATTGCTTTTAATATTTCCCCATCTAAGATTAACATTGATGAAACCATAAACTTAGAGATACTATAATGACTCCATATTAAATATTGCTTTTTCATCGTATCATATCAGCCTGTAGACGTCCACTGCCGGACAAAAGCCTCCCGGGATCTCCACGACCGGTCCTGCGCTAACCCCATCCAGCCGGGTCCCGCGACCTTCACCATTGCTATTTATACCCTATTAATAAATCGAATGTAATGTAATGAATGATTACGCGTCTCCGGAATAGAGATCTTTTGTTTTCAAATAACCCGATCATACCGCAATTGGCTTAAACTTGTACAAAGGAAGTACTCTCCTAAAACATGTTAATTGCCTCTCAAGGCGATATTGAACTTGTTAACCAACAAAAGGGTCTAATTAACAGGCGGATGATGTTTACAGAAGTTATGCGGATGATTGGTCAATTGGGTCGTCTTGTCGGTAATAAGACGGTGTAATTGGCATAATCTGACTTAGTCCCATGAGAAGATCAAAGCGGTCGGTAGGTATTGTGGAATTCGATAATTCTTTTGTAGAATTTGGTTTTATATGGATGTTCGTTGCTTTATCGACTTGTTAACTTCTATAGTCACCGCTCGGCTCACTTTCGTTGTAACTTGATGATACCCACGGCGGGTACAAACTGACTACATGTCATAATGGGTAAGGTACCAGATAGCATGAGTGTCAAAATGTACAATTGTCAAATTGTTGAAGTTCGTCAAAATATTAGAACGATCAAATGTAGGAATGCAGTGGTGCTAGAAATCACAAATGCACTACGTACTCTATAACTTTTCTCAAGAAATCATCTTGCGCCTAATGGAACCCGCATTCAAATTTGTCTAGAGTCCAGAGTCTTTACATATAAACGAACTAAAAAAAACTTAGAGATAACAAACTTGTTTGTCCACAGGATCACCATCTGGCAGTGTAACATCTGATCGGACAGCACAGAACGTAAGTACATAAATTGTACAAGCTACAAGTGAGGTACTTACCTATACAAATACCCCAGTACACGAAGTGCACTAATAATAGCTTATTTAGTTACCGCTCGTGGTCCGAGTACAGGTTTGGTTTGTAGAATTTTAAACAGAATGCTTAATGACCCGCCATTTGGGAAACTATACTATGTTAGGATTGAATTTATTGGATCTAAATTTTGCTAGTAAAAGAAAAACATCAAATCTATAATTATTAAAAATAAGATAAATGGTTTTTTAATAATATTAAAATAAATACTTTTTGATAAGTATTTAGTTCTTGATGGTATCTTTCTGAGAGTCATTACGAGTCGATGAGTCGTCACTTGTGGTGAGAAGAAAGCCGTTAACATCCTTGCAGTGCAAAGCTAGAAGTGCACCAATCTTTTAGGGTCAATTTATCTTTTTTGTCTGTCCAAATTATAAGTAAACTAAAATAAAAAAATACAGAACCCCAAACATTGTGCACATTTTGCTGAGTATATTTTTCATTATAATCATACCTGACCACGTCCAATGTAAGGCCTTACCGCAAAAAAATCAACATCCTATGAATATGTCCCTGCTACTGGGGCTCAGACCTACCCTCTTAACGAGGGCGTTCGGGCTATAGTCCACCACGCTAGCCCAGTGCGGGTTGGTTGACTTCACATGCGCATAAGAATTTCTTCTTCGGTGTATGCAGGTTTCCTCACCGTTGTATGTTTTCCTTCACCGTTGAGAGCAGTCAGTAAATGTATGTTAAGTTTCGATAAAACACCCATTGGTACACCTAGGTACATGGTCTCTTCCCTCATGCACGCGTTAATTTGCAGTGTACCTACAGTTACTATAAAGGGAAAATGCTACATAACGGTTAGCGACAAGGAAATAAAGCAGCGCAACGATCAAGCCAATGGTAGCTGTGGCATTGTTTAGATTAGATTAAGATTGCGAATTCCTTTGTAACCGGTTCGAAACAGAAAACAATAACTCGTTTCACTACAGAACTAGTTGAATGGTCCATGACCGAGCAGAGCAAGCAATTATTTACTGGAAACTTCAATGCTCTTTTAAACTAGGGGGCACTTGGGTAGACGGCCCATCTGGAGGTCCCATCCACAATACCAAGGAGGAGGGGGGAATGTACCCAGTGTACTCATATGCAATTAAATATTTTGACAATGAAGGACGTGTGCGTATTTTCCATTCCGTTATAACAAACAGTTACTCTGTCTTCTACTGGGATTCCTAGTAAGCTAGAGAAGGGTCCTACAAGGTCCTACTTCATAGGTTCCCCTTTTCTTGTATTTCCGCTATCAAACAACGCATTGAACTCCAACTTTCAAGTAAAATAGACAACAAAACCCTATTACTTCCTCTGTGATAGGGTCTAGTTTAAAATGTTTTTTGACACAATGTTTAATGATTGCTACGGAAGAAGTGGCTTTTGCAAGAGTGTAATAAATAATTATCTACTACATAGGTGTTTTAAATAAAGCATTTTTATCGACGATGCTCATAATGGATATCTTCCCACATTATTCCTGAGAGAACAGAATATCTTGGCGCATCGGAAGCTATAAGGCATCAGTATAATGTTACGCACTTACCAATAAACAGTGTTGTAGCGAAATAAGCGCCCTGAGCAATGAACAAAAAATTACCGAGTCGTAATTTGAACTCTCTATTGATTGCGCTTGTAGGAATTCTGCCGAAAATAGGCAATGATTGCCGACGTGCCATAGTTAATTACGTATGTTGCCAAGTATTGTAGATTAACGTCAAAAAGGACAGTACAGTCGAGTTCTGTAATATCTGACCAGTTTAGCACCTTGTCACTCTAAGTATTTTCTTATGTCAATAGCGAATGCGTCAATTACATTAGAGCGACAAGGTATAAAAATGTCAATATTAACTGTACTTACTACATTCACATAAATGGACTTAGCAGTTTGATACTCTTAACTTATCTGACTTGTACTGTATATATCAAACTAGCTTTTTTTTCCGCGGCTTCGCCCGCGTAGAATAGTTTCCCCCGTGTACATTGTGAAACAGCGCCCTCTATGTAGGTGTTTTATTACTTAGGGGGTATTAGCGGACGCCCTGCGACTTTGTCTGCGTTAAAAAGTTGCCTATATGTTATTCCAGGATGTAAGCTATCACTGTAGCAAGTTTCATCAAAATATGTTCGGTAGTTTTTGAGTGACAAACATCACAAGAGTAACAAACATCCTCACATCTAAACATCCTCACATCCTTACAAACATTCGCCTTTATAATATTAGTAGGATATTTAAAAGCTATGTATTGATTGACCTATGATTGGATCTGTGTATTAGCGCCCCCGAGAATTTGCGCCCCCAACAAATTGCTCTTCCCTATCCTGTACTATCAATAAAGCAGAGAATAATGTTTCAAACTAGCTCGTAACGACGTAAGAACGACTTATAAGTTCTTTGCCCGATCGTTCCCGATACTATCGGTTATTCTTAGGTTCATAAAAACGTTCATAATTTTCGTTTACGGTGAGCGTATACGGTGTAATAAAGGAACGGTTCCACCGGATTATACGCTATCTTTGCTATGTGTCACATCTTTGGGAGACTGCATAGATATTCTCATTATTGTGTGCGTAACTTTACACTTTAATACCTACAAAGTGTCACAAAATACCTACCTTTAGTGAAACATGATCATTCTTCATCACTGAGGCATTCAGCTCCACTGAAAAACCTCCCAAAATTTTATTATTAATTTTTTTAACTTTTCTATAAAATGAGAGTTTTTTTCGAGTTGTTACTCTTATCTTCCAAAACAACTGAATGCATACGAGTTGTATTTTCATTAATGGATAGCTTGGTTCTTCGGTAGGGCTTTAGGATGCACGGGAAACTTATTCAACTCGCGCGAAGCCGCGGACAACAGCTAGTAAATAATAATATAAAAGATATACCTAGGCAGATTTAGTTTTGAAATATGGGTAAAACAAAAACCAATTTTTTCGGTCCCCTGTGAAAGGTGGCAGGACTTTTTTTCTTATTTTCTTCGCTCCCGATTATGTAGAAATCGAATTACCAGTAATAGAACTACGGGAATCTAAATAGGATCGCCATTCTGCTCTCAGAAGAAATCTAATTTACGAAAGCCTATGTCATTTTCGCGTGAACTGTTTTTTTTTGGGTCCCCAAACCAGACGACAAAAAGATATACCTAACATCTGTTCTCTTCGCAGCTCTTAAATTAAATGGGTACCTACCTAATTCAGAATTTGCGTTGAAAAATATGGCTAAATCCGATGAAATTCCAAGGTATAAGCTATCACTGTACCAAATTTAATGAAGTTCCTGTTTAAAAAAGTCCGATACTCATAAACAAATTTTCACCTCCCATTCCCCCCTTAATATGTGAAAATCCAAAAACCCTGTAACACGTCATTATTTATTTATGACGAGTACCTACAATTCCAATTTTGGAGTTCCTGCCTTTAAAAAAACCGATATACCTACCGATATTTCATACAAATTTTTACCCGTTTCCCTCATAAATGTGACTCTTTTAACTTTTTTGACAGTAACTACATCAAACTGAACAGTAGTGATTGAAGTGAGCTAAAAATAAAAATATCTATTGAAAATAATGACTAACCGATACTAAAGAGCAACCCTTAGAAGTTATAACTTATAACGATACTAAAACGTTGGCAACCAACGGGCTAGATTGAAAACACCAATATGGTTTCCTGTGACGTCACCCGCTAGAATTTCATTTATATAATAATAGAGGGGGAGAAAGAGGGGGAGAGCGGTAATGAGACACCCATTTGTCTTCAGTAAGGTTTCACCAAAAATGTTGCAATAAAACAACGAAATCTTTTCCCACAGCCGGGTCTCTAGAACTAGCTATTGTACTCATTTCCCCCGTAAAAATGGTTAAGTCGATTGTGACTGAGTAAGAAAGTTGTGCGGTGTGACCGTACTTATGCTTGATTTTGTCTCAAAGGCTGACAAAAAATGTGTCCTCAAATTATACAATAAATTTTATATCATGGTTTCTCTCTTCCGTGGTTCCCTTTGTAAAGGCTAGAGTCGCCTGTTTTATAATATTCCCTTTCATGTACCAAATAGAATCACCAAGAGGCAAATATAAAATGATGTTTTCTTAATTACATGCGCTGAAATTCTTTATAATGTTCATTTAACTTTTATGTATTCCATTAGTTATTAAGCCGTTTTATCCGTCTGTCTGTACGCCGTATAACCAAAAAAACATGGATTGTATTACTGTATAGTAAATATTTTATTATTTTATATATTTATATAATGATGTATGCCTATACAATTTACTACCTGTATAATTATTATGTTTATTAGTATTGTATGTATGCTTATTTTATAAAATCTTTATAATAAGTATATATATATTAAGTTTTAAATACTGTACACGCGACTACTGCCTCTCTTTCATCATTTATCTCAACCGCGGGTTAGCTGGAAGAGATTTCGAAAAAAAAAGCTTGACCTTTTGTATACTTTCTGTTGTTTTGTTTTGTTTTTATTTTATTTCTGTGTGTACAATAAATGATTAAATAAATAAATAAAATAAATATTTTGGGCTACAGTAATTTACAATGACACGAGTATTGTGTCAGCGGACTTAAACGACAGTCGCAAATTCTGAGGAATCTGTCGCATAGTCAACTTTCGCTAGAGTAGCGTTGTATAGGGTGGAGTCAATGAATTGGTACAGTTTAGTAGTTACGTACGTACGTAGTTACGTACGTAGGTACGTAGTTGTTGTAGTAGTATCATACGGGAAACGATAATGAATCGTTAGGAATTGGCCATAATGAAAGTCAAGAACGACTTTAGCCAAGTTAACTGGCGTAAAATTGCATGGAAATGATAAGTTGAAAATTAACGAACAAATCGTTTGAAGGTTCCTTCACGAATTTCTTTTTGTTTAAATTTTAAAAGTTGAAACTGCATAAAATATTCTCAGCACGGTTTTAATAAAATCCAGTGTTCACGTTATTTGCTTATATTGCCGACTTATTGAGGTACTCTCGCTTGTCTGCAAAGTTTACTATTCCCTTTGGGAAAGTCGGTGCAGTGAATTTGGTGCAACAAGATTTTATGCTCCTAATATAAAATGTACAGAGAAACTTCATACGCAACATTTTTTATTAAAACTCTATATTACCTAGTAGGGGAGAAACTACCAAACTTGCACCTTAACATAAACTAAACTTGAACATAATAATATTATGTCAACAGTGAAATGATTTACGTAGTTTATATTGGCGCTTAAAATTATTTTTTTAATATTTCTTGACGAACGATAATATTTGTTGAAATAAAAAAAATGAATTATTCAACTAAGTAGGTAGGTTTAAGTTAAGATATTTAAGGTATACCTACTTAGTTTAATATTCTATTTTTTTCTTGTAGTACCGAATAGCACCTTGTAAAGTCTGATCCTGTCTTCAAAATTTTAAGTAATTTCGTTTAATTTTTTTAAAATTGAAAGCCAATGAATTGAAATTTAAAGTGAATTTTTTTATTATTATTAATTTTGAAAACAGCTTTACTAGAATTCTTGGGAGGGAATGTAGACCGATGTAGAAACTCTCCTTCTGTTTACAGACTTGTAATTGCCGTCAAAGCCGCAGGGCGAGGAACTCTAGTGTATGAGGTTATACTTGTTTGTACCATGGATGGAATAATTGTTTAATTAACAATTTGTTCCACATTTCTTCCGCTCGCTGGCCTAATTACTACAAAAATAATAACGACATTTACATCACATCACGTCATTCAGACTGACGTAAAAATAATCAGAGTGTTACGGACTGTTCGTCGATTATCTTGGCATTTAGCAGATGTCTTTGACCCATTTGGCTTCATGTCAATATTCCCGATCGTGCTCCAGTTAGAGATAAACCCCGATTCGTTGTCAATCGCTTGTTCGTATAACATTCTAAGCCGGTGGATTAGACACGTGAATCGAACTTGTAATGCGAAAATCTTGATGTATCATATTTCATACAATTAGGGGTTTGGAGAAAATCCCAATTTGAAAATAAGTGAAAAGGAGATAAGAACCATATTATTCAGATCTGCGGTGGACACAATGGAGTTTGATCTGACACAAATATGACATCCGTACATGTATTTTTGTACAAGTTTGCAATAATCTCAACAAAACAGGTGTTTACATAGAAACAGATCAAAGTTGCTCCATTGTGGATTTTCCACTACGTGAAATTGGCGAAATTATTATGCCTTAAACACAATACAAAAGCCCGTTACAATAAATAAAAAGTTTTTGTTACAACTTTTTGTCCCAGTGGAATTTTCGTCATAGTTCACAAACTTGCTTGATTTTTCAGATCCACCTTCATCAGAAAGTACCAATCAACTGACAAACCATAGCTTAGTAGAAATTCGCCACTGTCTCAGCACTTTGTCTTAATATGAAGCAGCATCCATAGAGCGCATCTGCCAACCGAGATGGCATTACCGTTGAAATGAGATCACGCCTGATGCCGCCCAAACTAACACATTTCCGGGTTCAATATCAAAACCGAAACGGCTCTAGGTTATGTTATTAAGTTTGCCAGAAACCAGCAACAAAATAGAGGAGATACTATTACTAAGCTGTTTCCAGCGTCATCGTCTGCGTCATAGTAAAAGCAAAGATTACTTTGCGCGCCTAAAAAAGTTTTTCCCGCGGGTGCCTTAAAGATACTGTGTTAATCTGATGATCTATTACTGTAAAGTTTCGTAGTTTTTGCGTGAAAGAATAACAAACATCCAAACTCACAGTTCACAGACATCCAAACATCCTTACAAACTTTCGCGTTTACAATATTAGTAGGATGTCGATGATTACCCCCACTACCCCTATATATTCGTCCCTATGTTCGTATGGGAGATAATTAAATTAAGTTCAAATGTTTTCCGTCGCTTTATTTATTACAGACAGGAAATTTTAATTATTTTGAAATTTAGGTCGATTCCAACAAGACCCCTAATAGAAAATATTTTTATCGACGAAATTTGTATATTTTTACACTTTGAAACATGACGGCGTGAATAAAATGTATTTTACGTGGTCTAATGAACTAAGCTGGTATGGAAGAAATAGCATAAAGCGATAAAATCGCCTAGTTTGTCCAGTATACTCTTCTACTATTCTTTGTATACTTATTTTTAAGTAGGTACAACAAAGTGTGTTTGAATTGAACTAACAAAGTAAAAAACAAATGTAAATACAGAATAAGAATAAAAAGAATCAAATAGTAATGCAAAATAATAATAATAAAAATTCAAATTATACAAAGGTTTTCTTGGGTGATAAACCAGAGACCGTTTACTCAGGTGAATGCAAGAAGGTTTATCCTACGTGGGTGATGTCGTCCGTTTGTCTCGTATAAGTATAAATATAAAGAAATGTATAAAAATCGCTTAGAAAAACAAAAATAGAAAATAATGATTCGTAGTAACGAGAAGCCCTTTCTGATAGACAAACATTATTACAATGATCAAAGCCACTTTCGGTCTTAACAACGCACTAGTAAAATCCAATATTTTGGTTATTTACAAAAAAGTACAGATTCTTTTACATTTTATATAAGATCCCAATTATATTAAACTAGCTGTTGCCCGCGGCTTTGCCAGCGTGGAATAAGTTTTTCCAACGGTAACAGTTTACCGCGGTAAAAAGTAGCCTATATGTTATTCCAGGATGTAAGCTATCATTGTACGAAGTTTTATCAAAATCCTCCAGCCAAAAGAAAGAGTGAAAGAATAACCAACATTCTCAAGAAAATCCTCACCAAATACCTTAAAAACATCCATACAAACTTTCGCTTCTATAATATTAGTAATAGGATAATCGTTTCGGTAACGTTGATTTTAAATATTCATAAATGACGAAGATGGTGAGATGAATACGCAAAATAACATTGATCCTACTAATATTATAAAGGCGAAAGTTTGTAAGGATGTGAGTGAAGATGTTTGTTACACTTTCACGCAAAAACTACCGAACAGATTTTGATGAAATTTGGTACAGTGATAGCTTATATCCTGGAATAACATATAGGCTACTTTTTATCGCAGACAAAGTCGCGGGGCGCACGCTAATACCCCCTAAGTAACGAAACGCCCACATAGAGGGCGCTGTTTCACAATGTACACGGGAAAAACTTTTCTACGCGGGCGAAGCCGCGGGAAAAAGCTAGTAAACCATATGTATGACTAGTAGAATTTAAGTTTTCGCATGAAAGTCCTATCCCGCGGGAAAATAAACTTATCCCACAAGCTGCGAGCAACATTACATTCCTTTTTTTTCAGTACAACTTACTGAGTCCAAACTTAGTACTGGTATTTATTTTTGTACTTTCGTTAGCTTCTTGTTATTGTTAGTACATTGGGTAGGTATTGTATTAGTGTCACATCTGATTGGTCCTATCAGGTCTGTTGCCATCTGGACGCAATATTAGCAATCTGCATACTAGGCAGGATTATTGCCTATTTATATTATCTGTGGCAAAACCATTATTGATTTTAGGGTCAGTAAACACTTGACAGTACAGTCTTAGTCGTAATGTTGGCACTACACATAGCTATTCGGTTTACTCGAACCATTTCGAGCACCACCCCAATAAAACTAGAACATAAAAAAATTCATATTATTCCCAGGAAATAAATACTTATGATACAAATTCAGATCAGATCAATCGGTCCGTAATTTTTTAGTTATTCAGTGGACCGTCAGCCAGATTAATGTCAAAAACAATTTTCGCAAAGGTATACATTTCAGCACAACCCAATTTATACGTTAAAACTCAAACACCTACATGTAGGTGGTAAGAAAGATTTGCTGTAATAATGCTCAATCTGAAAAATGTCCAACGACCATGCTCGAAATGAAAAACGTCCAATCTAAAAACCTGCAATCTGAATAACGTCCAATCGTATTAGCTTGAGGTTACCGGGTGTAAAAGTAATGTATTTAATTACATTACTTACTAGCACCCAAAAAGAGCTAGAATATATATATTTTTAATTAAAATTATTATGCAGGTTTTATATTTGCAAAATATTTAATATACCTTACTTCCAAAAAAACACTTCTAAATTACGTGCAACAACTCGCAATTCTTACATATTGTATGAATAATTATTTTCTCTAAACTAAATGTGTTGTAATTTATCTTGCGTTTATATTGCCCTATGTTCAGTTCATTTATTTTCATTGCTCTTATTTCATCTCATCACCATTTGAATAGAAATGGCACTGAAAATGTAAAAAAATACAGAACACAATCTACAACTACTTGGTAGGTATCAAGATACGTCTAAAATAAATAACTTTGCAGTGCCAACTTAAACACTAACTTCTAAGCTGCAAGTTTACTAGATCCGACATAATACGTACAGTCTTAGGCTAATAGGTATAATCTGATTATTAGGTGACTAATGTACTTGGCTTGATGGATTTGAATTTCCGCTACTACGATACCGCACTGTAGCCACATTGTAATGGATTCCAAGTTGAGTACCTGTTACGACAATTTGCACAGCGGTTCCAAATATGACATTATTATATTTTTCGCCAGAATTCGTTGTACGTCCGCTTGCTCTCCATTCTCCCTCTTTAACTACTGCTTATCAGGATCCGGGATCCACACCTCATTGTGTTTTTATAGAAGGTAGACCAGTTTCTAGTATTTAATGACTCTACTGCTGTCGACGAAAGACAATAGTTAACTATTGTCTGTTGACTGTTACTGCTTAACAATGTGGAAATGGTACTTCTCTTAGTACTAAGAAAAAAACAAGTACACAAAAAAAAGAACAGTACTAAGAATACAGTAAGTACTAACAATGTAACAAATACTTAATAACCATTTTCGTAGACATTGATAAGCAGTTACAGTCAATATCGGGCTATTAATTTCTTCAAGCTTGGAAGGTATGGGTTGCATACCCCTACCTCCCTTTAGGCATCCAGATTCCAGATATTGTTATTGGAAATAATGACATTGTTCCGGTGGGAGCTATTATCCCAGGGTTCACACTCTGCGCCTGACGTCTGATTATTAAGGAGAACATACAGTTCACATCTGACTTAATAGTCCGTACGAAATTGGATGGAGGGTAGGAAGGGGAGCTTTTTATATGGTGAAAACTGCTTCTTTAAATTATTGGATAACATAAATCTGGGACAAGAGTTAGGTTCCTATGAAGCGTCTCGTGACGAAAACTTACAGGGACGTCATTGTAATTATTACGTCTCATACAGGGAGAAAGGGTGTTGGTTCACATTTTGTGAATTGCTAATTTACGGATCTTATCTTCTTAGGGGCAAAATTAACCTGACGACACTTTGACCCTATGGGATCTTTTTGTGCCCAACCCCTGTTCACCAACGATGCCCTAAGCCCTAATCCGTTTTTTGATTTACTTTACATAAATGTACCTTATACGCCTTAAAATAGAAATTCAAATCTTTGGCATATGGAGGTTTCCTTACGAAGTTTTCCTTCACCAAAAGCTTATGGTATTATTAATGAACTGTAAAACTAATTGGTACGATCTCAGATTCGAACCCACGACCTTAAGAACGTGAAGCAAGTGCGCAACCAACTTAGGCTACCAAGGTTCTTAATTTACGGATAAGGGAATAATATTGATACCTATAAAGACAACTATTAAATTGTAAAAAACCCACAGAACGCAAGATTTCACAAAGAAGAAAAAACCACGAACTTTGTCAGTAAAATGCTATGGATATCTTTTGCGAGTCATATTTGCAAACAAAGATATTTGGCAAGAGCCCAATCGGCGTAACTTCGTGATCCCACCGAAGCGTAGGCAGCTTTGCATGTTTAATGGTAGATTTTTCCTAAAATAAGAGTCCGGATGTCTTAGTATAAGATGAGAATTCAGTAGAGGTTATAGAACTGACCGTTTTTATTTTCCAATAAGTCGGTTGAAAATCTATATAAATGCGATACTCGCGCCCGAGCAAAACCGCAGACTAAAGCTAGTTGAAGCTAAATTAAAAAGACCTCTGACCACCCACGTTATCAGAAACGAAAACATAATTCCACACTCGCTGTTTGTATAACCGAATCGTTTCATATAAAAATATCTCTATTTTATTAAGTTACCATTCGATAAGGATCATGTTTTTTCCGCAAAATCATTTTCTCTCTGGCTTGGGTTTCATAGAAATGGTATTAGATCTGTGCGGTTTTGGTTGAGTTTCTCTATAAGGTGGAGCGCCCGTGCTCATTTCATTATGTGTTTATAAAAGCAGTTTTTGTAGAGTCACTCACTTAGACAATAATGTGTTTTTTATAATATTTTTTCACAAAAACTAACCTCGGCGAGTCGGCGCGGTATATAAATACAGGGTGATTGGGAGATGGGTGCATAACTGTATGGCGAAGATAGTACACACCAATAAGGACCATTTCACCAATGGTTGTCTTACACAAAGTCTAAGTATTAACTTATCTAAGAATTACTTTGACTATTTCGTGATTCTATTCACTCATCTTCAACAGCCTATTAACATGTCCCCACTGCTAGGGCTCAGGCCTCGACGAGGGCGTTCGGGCTATAATCCACCACGCTAGCCCAGTGCGGGTTGGTGGACTTCACATGCGCCTAAGAATTTCTTCCTCGGCGTACGCAGGTTTCCTCGCGATGTTTTCCTTCACCGTTTGAGAGCAGTCAGTAAATGTACTTAAGTTTCGACAAAAAACCCATTGGTACATGGCCCAGCCTGGGATCGAACGTCGGACCTTTCGATATGATCGGCCGCGTCTTATCCCCGACGACACTGACGCTCCATTATTCTATTCTATTCTCCATATTCTATTCACTATTGAATTGAACTGCTATTGTAAAACTTTGAAAACAGATAAATAGGCATTCCAGTGAGCTTAACAAGAAAAGTAGGTGTATACGAGGCGAACTCCTAACTTCGTGAGTTGTTAGAAGCGGGTAAAAATCCGCTGAATCCAGTGACGGCCGCGTTGCCAGGGTGGGACTTAGTGTTTATTTGGCGCCCCCATATCATATTGACAATATTTTTCGGATTGGAACGATCTTTGCAAAAGATCGATATAGGTTTTTGTTGAACCTTTTAAAAAAGTTTTAAATAAAGCTTAAAGATCGGCTTATCATAGTCGATATGACATAAACAAGGATTTTATTTTTAAGCCATTGTTTGTGACTATTTTAGTATTACATTTTAACACCTAAATTTACACACGTATTATATTTGTGTACCATTCTAAAAGAAGGATATTAAAGAATATAGAAAATCATTTTTGACTGTATATTTTTAATGCTTTGACAAGGAAATACAAATAATAAGACCTACAGCATTAAACATCTTAATAAATAACACATGCCCTTTATCTATGTCAACGGGTGCCAAATGAAAATGTAATAATAGCTTTTAGTGCCCCCTGCTCCCTCCGGGCACCTTTTCGCCATTCGTCTAGGGCCGGCCCTGGCTGGATACTCGAATCCACTTGCCCAGGGGACCGGGCGTAAAGGATTGGTGTGCTAGCAATAGTTTCCAGTTCCTCACCGCTTTGGGGGCTTTGCAAATATCATGGGCTTAGGTTTTGTATCGCATCGTGGAATTCATGTTAAGCTGCCTTTTCTGTTTGACCCTATATACTCGTAGCTATTTTGGCACTCGATAACAGTAGTAAGAAATCGATGTAGTTTTCGACAGATAACTTTTATCTTTCATCAAAGAATAAATACTACGTAAAGAAGCGACATTCAATTCCCCTCTGCCGGTGTTTCGGCGCCCGCAAATATGATTACAATAGCGAGTACATAGTATCGGGGGAATTTCACGGTCTTTGAAGTTACAAGCTGACAGGTTACCTTATGTTTTTTTTGCCAAAATTTTACTTTTATCATTTCGCTTTGATTCTACTAATTAACGTGTATTTTCCACACAGTCATAGAATAAATGTTAGCAAAGTTTAAGTCACTATGTGATAGTTCAGTAAATACTTGTACATTCATCAGCAGACCACCAACCATAGACTAAATTGACGGTGCCATGGCCTGGAAGTAGGCCTAATATTTTCTGTTGACGACCTTAAGTTTACTCTTAAGTACCTATATGTAACTTATTATAATAATAATGAGACCACAGAAGAAATTATAGTACCTACCAAAGCAGACAGAAAGACAAAAAAACCTCAGAGCGTAGGTATCCGTTTTGGTGGATCTCTAAAAAGAAGTGGTAGGTAAATCGTACGTGCTTACCTAACGTATATATAGCGTAGTACCTATGTATTCTAATTTATCATTGATGTCAAGAGATACCTTGAGAATTGCTATATTCCTAACTTCATTTATGTGTATCCTTTGAAGCCCTTACGACGACATGCCATTTGAAGTCTGAATACGATTACGTCAAACGTAAAAGTAATAAAGTAAATTTTCACACACTAACCTTTGGGATTAGCCACCCACAGTAACATTCTGTCAAGGGCTATTATCTTTTATATGAAAAGACACAATTTTCTTTGAAGCGGAGGAACGTACAAACAAGCTGGAACGTAATATACATAATAATGTACGATACGTCATAGTAACGAGAGCAAAAAGTGATATATTGTGCCAAAAATACGTCATGTTTATAGGAAGTCTTGCTCTTTTAATGTCAGCAAACATTTGCCTTTGATACACTTACTTCAATAAATATTTATATCGTTAAATCACTTGCGAGGATACTTTTATATTATAGCAGACATGTGTACAATAATAGAGATTTTATGAACGAAGAGTTCTCTAAATGGCAATGCTAAACAAATAATATGATGGTGTATTGCTCAGTTTTTCACATTTTGATATTTCGAAAATTACACAAGTATTCAAGCTATCTAAGGTAGCAAAACCTGTTATTCAAATTTCTTAAGTAAAGTACGCTGCAAATTCCAATAGGTAGCTATTACTCATTCGTTTTAAATAATTTGTTATTTACATTAAAGGACAAAATAATGGTATTTTTGGGTAACTCGACAGTTTTTAGGGTACAACCTCAAAAGAGAAAAAAATGAACCCTTTTAGGACACTTCGTTGTCCGTCAAATTTAAGTTTATACATAGAAAGCAATACTACAGGCCTTTCGAAGCGTTATGTTGAAGACTTCTTCACATTTAAAATGAAAATGAGGTGAGAATCTCCTTAGCAATTCCCTGCTTATCTTAAGTCATTTTGGAAGGCGAGAAATTTTTATTAAATTTCGGAACCAATTCAATTTAAATGAATTAATTTCACTTTCACGGACTTATGAAAGGAATATTTTAGGGAGGAGTATTCGATAAGTGCTATGAATATCGAAATGCTTTTTGGCCGTACTAAATTTAATTTATTCATTACATCAAATATTAGCCTGTAGCTACGGGTCAGAAGACAAAAATAATAAGAAGAATTCGAGGGGAAAATAAATTAATTAATACCTTTTCCAGGTAATTGTAATAGAAATAGAAATCATTAATTAAATCAAATAAGAACTGAAGAACCAACTAATATTACAAAGTATACCAGTTCACTCACTAGACACAAATGTTTGATCGGAACACGATTTTACGCTTAATTTAATTATAAGTAATTCACTTAGTAGTTAGTATCTAATGTACCTACTCTGAGAACTTGTTAATGGTGGATTTCAGGACTTAACTTTCAATTTGCACCGAGCCGTTTCTTATCTAACCCATTTATCTAATGCCGTCTCGAGGTATTCAATGTGCAGAGTCAGTTTTGATCTCTGATAATGTTGGAAGGTGTAATCAGTTTGAGCCTTAAGATTTCGCAACGTTTTGAAGGTGCCATAATACCAGTACTTTGTACATGTATGAAGGTTACAGTTAGATTAATTGTCAAATAATATTAACTAGTAGTTCCGTGAGAACAGTAGACCTCGCCAGCCCTTATAAACCAAACCTAAAAGAAACCAACAAAAGTCAACTTTGGAAACAGAAAAAGTACCTACTAAAGTGACAAAAATTAGCACTTTAAAGCTTAATATTTCGCAAACGGATCCCTGAATCGAAAAATGTTTATCACACACCCGCGATATTTTTGAAAGACCCATCCAACGATATCCCACACTATGGGATTCACAAGAAAAAAAAAGTTCACTCCCACTTTGCGAGTATTTTATTTTTTTTATTTTTTTTATTTAACAATTTATTGTACACACAAAACATTAACAAGATACAAAACAAAACAGAAAGAACATGTACAAATGGTGAGGCTTATCTCATTAGAGTATGGTAGGTACTCTAAAAAAAATGTTTTTCAAAATTTTATTCTACTCATTTTGTAGGTTTAATTAATTTATACATATGCCAAATTTTCGTCAAAATCGGTTGAAAAATGCGACCTGTAGAGAATTACAGACAGACAGACAGACAGACAGACAGCCGGACAAGAGCATTTTTGGCCAGTCTCGAAACGTAGACGCTTCGCTCGCTTCGCTCGCTCGGTCGATTAGTTTCGTCTTACCTACAATATTTACCCCATACCCTTAAGCGGTTAGGCGACTTTGGTCTAAAATAAAAAAGACAAAGTTCAACCCGTTGCCGTCCTGAATTACTTTTTACTTTGTACCAAAGATTTTTTTCTAGAAACCTAGATTTTATAACCCTTCGAGTACTTTTATTTTAATTCACCGATCATTATTTTTCCATGCTTTCCGTGCGGAGTCCTTTGACTTTTCATCGATCTGTCTTTTTTAAAATAATAACAAATAACTGCGGCACATAGGCCGATTTGAGGACTATAGAAATATGTTCGTCAAAAGTCGGCTAATAGATAATCCAATTATTGTAATGATTGTTGACAATTTCAAACCAATGTTTGAGGGCTACCTATAGCTGTATGTTACCAAACCTTTAGATTTCGTTTTCTGGGTGTAACTAATTGCTAATTTAATTTAGACATGGCCGAATCGTTTATGTAGATTTAGGCATTGATTACCCACTGTATACCACGGATAACCCTAATTGCGATAGCATAGCGTTTAATTGGGTACGATTCTACATTTTCAACCAGAGGCGTATCTGGAGCGTGATTAATATATATATATATATATATATATATAATATACCCTAAAATTCTGGATGGTTCTATGATGCATTGTAATAATAAAATAATTTATACTTACTTCACTCAAAAAATCTATAATTATTTTCGAATAAATAAGGTACTTACCCACTTAACCGGTTAGGAAAAATAAACTTATTAGAAAAATATCCACTTGTTTACACGTCTGAGACAATTATTGTAAACAATCGGGTCTCTAAAAAATCAGCGACCAAAATTATTTTTCTATCGACTATTACCTTTGTCATAATTATGAGTTAACACAGTTAAGGCTTAGTAAGGTCAGTAAATCATTCACGGGGCAATGTATACGCTTCTACAATAAACTACCAGAAGAAATCTTAAATATGAATGACAGAAAATTTAAGACCCACATTAAACAACAACTTTGTAAGAAAGCTTATTATAAAACAGTCGATTATCTAAATGACAAAGATGCCTGGTGTTAATGTTACTTCAGCCTCGCACAATCTTTACAAAATAATGTTATGTACAAACTTGATTTTAAAAGATGTGTTGCGGAAGTTTGTTGCGCCGCTTCTTCTTCCCAGCTCTATATAACACCTTGGAGGCTGTGGTAGATAAAAAATTGACGTTGTATAAATGTACCCAGTGTACTTACATGCAATAAAATACTTTTGAATTTTGAATTTTGAGTAAGTAAATACTTTTCACATGGACGAAATTGAATTATAAATGTTTACACGTGATGTGACCTTATACGACCGAGCAGGTTGTAATAGAAATACAATGGGCCACATCGGGTGCATAATGGGGCCCCGGGTACCGCGGGTCTGCGACGAAGTCCCACAATAGCCGTAGTTACGGCACTGTACCCTCGAGCGGTTGATTTCGATTCAATCTATTGGCCCGTCGCAGTGGCTTCCGCATGTGGGAGCCACGAGGTGATTGGTAAACGATACCATTGTTGTACTTAGATTTACGTGCAATACGATCCTTGTAATAAGCAGTTCAAACTCCAATGTCTTATGTTTGATCTGCTTAAAAGTTTTAATGAGTTTAACTTGAATTTCCTTGCTGAAAACAGATATTAAAATGACTTTGTTCTGCGCAAAGTTTGATTGCAAATCGCAGAAAGTATGCGAAACATTCTTCTGTGAAGAAAAGTATTGAATTAGACGGTTGGTTTGTATTTTCAGCCAAGTTAAGCAAAGCAATTCTTTTATTTAATAAAAGTTAAAAACATTTTTAGAACAAGTTTTTAACTAGAGCTTTTTTAGAAACTGAGAACGGGCTTTCACAATTTTTTAAATGCGTTTACAATATTTCATGTCTGTGCTGTTGACCGTTGAAGAGTTCCTTTATCTGAAGCTTATCCTGGATGTCGACTCAGGTGATGTTACTATAAAAACGCACTGTCATTGAAACTGAACCAACATGTAAAAATTCAACTTCGTAAGATAAGAGGAAGCTGTTTTAATTTAGCTTCCAAGATTTGACATAAACATACTAACATATCCTACTAATATTATAAAGGCGAAAGTTTGTAAGGATGTGAGGATGTGAGATGTTTGTTACTCTTTCACGGAAAAACTACCGAACAGATTATCATCAAACTTTACAGTAATATAGATTATACATCAGATTAACACATAGGCTATAATATATCATGTAAATTGGCACTGTCGGCACTGTTTCATGACATCGATTTAGTCGGTTGTTTTTTTTTTGTTTTTTTTTTAATTGTGGCTTGAACCCGAAAGTTATCTAGCCAAAGACAATGTTGACTACGAGAGGCGCTGCTGTCAACTCTTTGCATCGATAATAATGAATTACTATTATGGTCTTTTTATCAGCTCTTAGGCCGTTTGTGCACTCATTGATCCGTTTTTTCACGGATTAAGTCTTTTGTTTTTAAATGGTTTTACGGCTTTGGAAACGAGCATATTATGTAAATTGGCCAAATTTTATCCAAAATTAAAAATCTTAATATATAAAACAAAGTTGTGTTAGTTATAGCCTGGAATAACATATAGGCAACTTTTTACCGCGGTAAACTGTTCCCGCACGAAAAATGAAATGTATCGTATGTCGGAGCTCAAGTACACAGTGGCGCCATCTCTTTCGCCGTGGCGTCAACTACTCGATGAGACTTAATAGTAGGAAACATCAAGCGATACGCTTGACGTGTATTGTTTCCTGGCAACACTGTAGGAGTTGCTGATGTTGGCTAACTCTTTACGTATGTCAAATTGGTCATGTTGGCCAACACTGTACTCTGTACCTGTCATTTCGGTCGGATCGGTACCGCAGTCTTATTATGAACCGTGGACAATACAGTGTCTCACTCACCGCGCGTTTCCGAATTGTATCGAGTGTGATCGAGTAGTAGCATCCACTCACGACCCACTTGGTAGACATAGTAATTAGATTGTGAAGTGAATTAATCTGAACAATTATAACCCAGCACGGTTACGATTTGATAGTGACGTAAGAACTTTAAACAAACCCACCCCCAGTTTCCGCCTATATAAATAATGACGGGTTTTTTGATTTCACATTTTAAGGGAGAGGAGGAGGGGGTTGGGGGCAGAGGGAGGACGGGGTGAAAATGTTCACGGGAGTATCGGTTTCATTAAAGGTAACTTAAAAATTGAAAATGTATCATAAAATAATGATTGATTTTTTGGATTTTAAATTTAAAGGGGGGGGGGGGGACGGGGGACGGGTGGGCCTAGCGAGGGGGGGGGGGGGGTGAAAATTTGTGAACGGGAGTATCGGTTTCCTATTCTGTTCCCATTAATTATAATTTATTATTTAGTCTAGATTTCTGTAGGTGGTCTGTTAAATCTTCTGAATTACTTCCTTTGTGCGTACACAAACTGCCACAGTCAAATACCTAGCTTTTGACAGAACAACGATCCCGCGGGAAACTCAATCACGGCTGAACGGATTTCGATGAACCTTGGTACATTGATAGCTTATTTCCTAGAATAACACTGCCGTGCAATTTATAAACGCAGTCTTTAACTGGCCTGTTGGCGTAGTGGTAGTAACACTGCCTACTGCGCCAAAGGTCGTGGGTTCGATTCCCACCCGGGACCAACATTTGTGTGATGAGCATAACTGTTGGTTTTCGGATTCTGGGTGTTTGTATATATTTATTTAAAAGTATTTAAGTATGTTTATCAGTTGTCGAGTACCCATGTACAAGCTTCGGCTTAGTTGGGACTAAACAGCCGTGTGTAAAATTGTCCAAACATTATTATTATTAAAGGCAGTAACTTTTAAAGGAGGGGGGGGGGGGGTTATACTTTGCAGGGTTATCATTAAAGGCAGTAAATTCAAAATGGTAAATCTATTTTAAATAATGACGGTCCATCAATAGTGTTGTATTTGTGCTATCGATTCTTATCAATACTATCGATATTCCGACTATTTGGTCGATTATCGATAGAACATCGATAGTGGCATATCGATCGGCAACACTAGATTGTTTGTTTCTCCTATAATTCTAAAAGAAAGGCCACGACAACATGTACTTACCTATATTTTCTCTATTTACAATGTGTATTTTATAGTACCTACTTATTCAATTAATCGCTTCTGGTACCTATTAGCAAGTACATGAACTTTGTTTGAACCGGAAGACGCGGCGTGGGAAGTCCTCCTACAAGGTGGACTGACGATCTGGTGAAGGTCGCGGGACCCGGCTGGATGAGGTTAGCGCAGGACTGGTCGTCGTGGAGATTTTTAGGGGAGGCCTTTGTCCAGCAGTGGACGTCTACAGGCTGATACGACGATGATGAACTTTGTAAGGAGAATAATATCTTTAGCGACGCGCTGCTAAACGTGCCAGTCATAATATTATTAAGTCAGCGGCGGAGTACAGTGATAACTTATATCCTGGACTGGAATAACATGTAGGTTACTTTTTACCGCAGTAAACTGTTCCCGCGGACAAATCTTATTCCACGCGGGCGAAGCCGCGGGCAAAAGCTAGTATATAAATAATTGCAATTATAAAAGCTTGTGAAACCTTAATAGTGTCAATATTATTTACAGTTTAATTTTTTTTTGTGTGTAGTTTGTGCAAAATATCTACCTACGTAGTTTCCCTATAAAATATATGTTTCGACCTTTTGCTCAAAAAACAAGCCTTAAGTTGTGGATGTGATTGCGATCCCATTGGGGGCAGACAACTGCGTTAAAATTAGTTTAGGTTGTTGCTGGTCCGAGTGTTACATTTACGAATTGGAATATTTTGCCCGATTTATAAATAATTAAATTCCTTGTATCGGATTAGAAAGCGGCTTACGGGCCTATAATTATCTTAAAGTTTGCTCCTTTTGATTATCTATTTACCTAGATATATACTTTTATTCTGTTTCATATTCCAAGGGCCATATTTGATGTAGGTAGGTTCACAAAACAATACAAGTATGTGTATGGTAATATTCTAGTCCTCATTAAAAATACTTAACAAAACTCACATATTTCGTAGTATGAAATATTAAATTCTTAATGGGATCTCAAAAGGGGATCTTTTGCTCGAAACGTACTTAATTTTGAGTAGGGTTCACTTCACGCCTTTTGTCACGAAGTGTGAAAGGAGGGATAACTTATTGCCTTTTGTTCTGACACCGCATCATGTCAAGTGGAGATTAGAGGGCGCTATACTGTTACAAAGGAAAATATGGAGACGTCTTTCTGGGAATTGCTGTTCAGAAGCCGTCGTAAGCCATTTTGAAGCCTATTGTGTGAGTGTTGAAGACGGGTTTGAAGTTAAGTAGTTTATAGTGCTCAAACACACGCCTATTTACATACATAATACATATCTTCACGCTACGTATTTGAAGGGGTAGGCAGAAATAATGGATCGCCAAGTACAGCGATCCTGACATACACTACACATGATTATACTACTAAATATTTTACAAAGTGATTTTATTCTAAAATTACTTTTCCGAATTTGACCCTTATTAGCGACACTATCGGATAGTGCAATAATACAGTACGTGTATTTTTTTCCAAATCAATAGGTTCGATTCCCGGCTAGCAGAATTATTTTTTCAAAAATGTAATGTTGCAGTTTTAGTATTTATCAAAATCGGCCCCGAGACTCCTTTTAGCGTTTTTCGTTATTGTTTGTAGTTTAGGATTTGGTCATCCATGCCCTCTTGAAAAATTCATCCTGTATAGCATAAATAAATTATAATTATAATAACTTCAAAAGTACTACCAAATTTTCACACAAAATACCAATTTCAGCAGTGTTTATATCAAATTATTTTTCTTTTCAAGTCTAGTATGAGTCTATGTAATACGTAGTTTGGACACAGAAATTCAATTACAGTAGAAAAGAGCAAAGGAAAACAAAATCGCCTGGCGTGATATTTATTTTAACCTCGTATTGTGGTATTCTAGAAAGTGATTGATATGACTTCACTTCCATGGAGTTTACTTTCCTGGAAACGAATCTTTCTCACAATAGAAAATCGACTGAAGTCTTTGAAGATTTATTCTAAGCTGCGGCCTTAGAACACTGAATGAAGAAAATTTATAAACTACGAGTTTATTCCTTTGTGTATTTTTTCAGTACAAAATCTACATACCTATTATTATAAAAACTTAAGTAGTGTTAACTCATTTATTGTTACTTAACTAAAAACAATTTAAAGTACATAAGTGATATTTTGCAATTTCGAACTTGTCCTATTTATAAAGTTTTTCTAAAAATCTGTTCACACTTTCACAGATTAAACGAAAAGGGTACTTAGGTACATAATGTATAATGCCCCTATTATATAGATACTACATTCTTAGAGAAGTGAGTTGATTTGTTTCTTTCGATAATATGTCGTGAAACCCACATATTTTGGAAACAAGTGAACCCGTTCTTTTAAACTAAATACCATTTGGATCGGGTATCGTTTATAAGAATAACAAAAATGTTTGGTTTGGCCTCTACAAACACATTGAAATGAAGTCAGCGAGAGAAAAATATAAGTTTTCGTCATTCAGCGTAATGGAAGAATAACTTTTGTTTTTTGTACTTATTCCGTTTATGTAACATTCTTCAGACAATATTAATCTTATGTTTTCATTTTTGCATATAAAACTAATAATTCGCACAAATAAAATGATAGAAGAAACATACACCTAATGTAAATTTGTCTACTTACCTAGATATCTAAGTATTGATATTATTATTGCTTACAATTAATAAAGAAGAACACATCCAGTAGATATCTAATTCTATCAAGAGGCAATAGATAATGATGAACCATAAATGTACCTAGATTCTTTCTTAAGCTGTCGAGAAGCCGTCTCCAAATGTATTTAACGAAACAACCAAACAAACCTGTATACGTAGGAAAGTCCGTTTGTTGTTATAATTGAAAGTGGCGTTGTCACAGCTACGGTCGGCCAGAATTTTGCTCTAACAAATTCGAGACGAAGTTTTTCCGCAAAGTTTTCTTTGCAAAGAATGGATGTGGGAGCAAGGTAGTCCGGGATTCACTCGCTGAATGATAAATAGTTGCACATTCAACTTAAGAAACTTCCAGGTCTGCGGTGAAATGAGAATTAAGAGGAACAGGGAAAAAAACCGAAGTACCTACATTTTGTTAAGTTCCTGAGATTCCACATAAAAACAACACGAGCTAATTTGTTGATATATGTTGAATGTTAACTCCACTTTATAATTTGTAAAACCAGTGTTTGTTAGTGGCAGATCCGTAGCATGGAACATACATAAATAGGTGCTTATCTAGGTCAATTAATTATTGACACATTCAAGAAATTCTAAAATTATTTATAAATGTTACCATTGTCACTATCGAACATTCAAATTCGGGTGAATTTACTGGGCACAAAGTCAAACAAGTCCGAATAACAAAACAAGACCGTCACAAACATTGGCTTTACACATAACCTAATAACAAAACCCCGAAACCCTTCTAATATAAGCAAGTAAGCAACCTCGTAACTAAATGGGTTACATGACATTGCTCAAGAACGGCGTTTAGCAAACATAGTGTGTAGCAAAATGTCGTCTGATACCCTGGGTTGATGGATAGCCGGTGGTACGCGTGAAAAAACAATAATGGAAATAACCTCGTTTAGCCATCGTGATGAGAGCTTCTCCATCATTATTGTACGTGCGCTAACCTTTTTGCGAGAGGTATTAACGTTAATCAAATAGGTAATTTAGCGTTTCAGTCAAGGAAATAAATGGTTTTATCGGAAATGTCTGTATCTATAAAACAATGTTTGTTTATTATATTCGATTGTTTCTAGGACGGTGGTCTTAATCAGTCTGTTATACAGTCACAAACTTCTTTCGAAGATGTCGTGTCTTCTTGATAAATTTTGAACGTCTGTTTGAATGGCAAATTATTATAAGGTATGTTTGGTTGTTGTAACGAACAAAATTTATAATATAAACAAACATAATAATTATGTTAATTACATTGCATTTAATGCACAGAAAATTTAATAGGTACCTACCTATAATGCATATTAAGTGACGTGAATTTATCGAAGTTCTGTAAGTACTACTACTAGAAAAATAAAAGTTGCCTTGTAGCATAAAAATTTTGTAGTATTAAAAACTGAAGTTAAACTATTGTAGGATAGATAATTGATTGCCTATTACCTTCTGTCTTGACTCTTGATTTTTAAATCTTGTGAAATGGCTGGTTGATTCAACAGAAAAACAAATGAATTCCAATTTGCGTTCTCTAAAAAAACCTCTTCACCCGTAAACACGTCACGTCCGCTGCATACCAATTTTGACAACAAAAATGCCTATTGCAGAATTTCACAAACACGAGATTGCTTTTGTAATATTTCACATTTTGATGGTCAAAAAACGCTAGTAGATAATAGTTTTTGGTCGAAGCTACTATAAACGTAAAGTTTTACCATAATTTGATTTTACTGTATTTGTATTAAAATGTCCAAGAGAAGTCTAGACAAAACTCGAATCCATTACTTGAGCCAGATGAAGAGGACATTGCTAGGCTTTTGCCAAAATGAAAATCTTGGGAAAGAAACTATGGTAACAGCATCAAATTGTATGAAAAGTTACAAGAAAACAGTCCCAGCTATCATACTACCAGTTTACTTACACTGCGCTTCAAAATTATGGACATACCTAACTGAAAATTTACAACCCGCCTCGCGTTCCAAGATATATCACATGTAGCAATCGAAAATGGAAATGGTTGCACCACGTCGAACGCTCACTATGCATATTTCATGTCCTGGGGTGACCCAGCAGGAAGGATTCCTCCTTATCTATAAAAGCATTTTACCTAACCCCAGGCCCGCGGATATATCCGTTTCCCATAGGAACTGTATATTTCTTGAATGAAAAATCAGCGTTTTTACTAGCTTTTATTTATTTAACTTAGGAACTATTTGAGACTTTTTACAGTTTTTACGCACTCTTGTGTTAGCCGATCTTGAAACTACATCACGCTTTTTTTACTACCTACAACATTTATTTTATTTTATTTTTTGTATTGACTTAAAGCCGGACAGTAGCCGGATTCGAAAAGCTCATCAACAGCCTATTATATGTCCCCACTGCTGGGGCTCAGGCCTACCCTCTCAATGAGGGCGTTCGGGCTATAGTCCACCACGCTAGCCCAGTGCGGGTTGGTGGACTTCACATGCGCCTAAGAATTTCTTCTTCGTCGTATGCAGGTTTCCTCACGATGTTTTCCTTCACCGTTTGAGAGCAGTCACAAAATGTACTTAAGTTTCGAGAAAAACCCATTGGTACAAACAAGGCCCAGGCGGGGATCGAATTTCGGACCTTTCGATATGATAGGCCGCGTCTTATCCCCGACGCCACTGACGCTTCCAAATCACAATCTTCCTGCAGATGTTGTACAAGCCGACTGAAGATCGGAACCACATGGTCGGAACACACCAAATACGTGCATGCGTGACGTGTGCGTCGCGTGGCAATTCCGTTGTGTACGAACGTGGCGCGTATCTGTTGCCGCGCGCCGCACACGCTACGCAGCGGTGCAACCAACGTCTCCCATCACTCGTCTGCGCATTAAATTCCATATAATTTGCAAAAATAACTGTGTCAAAGCGTTAAATTGTCAATGCAAATTTGATGCGCTAATGAAAGTAGGTACCTACCTATCTACGCTACGTTGAATCCTTTTAATGGACTGATTGGTAGAGAGATAGAGATTAATTATACATATTTTATTGCATCTCTACATACTATCGACTACGTAAATATTAACTTTACTATTACTACTATGTAAATTTTAAGTAACATTATCGACATTAGTATTGTAATCATTAGGTAGGTACCTATGTAATAATTCCAATCCAACTTGACTCTATGTACATAGTATTCTAAGTCATAGAAAATTTGCACGTCTGTTCACAGACAGGATAAATCTACTGGACACCTACACTAAGACCTTTAAATATGTAAATATTATCTTTGCAAATAAATATCTTTATCTTTATTAAAATAGAATTAAGACCCGTTCAAATATTATTGTTACTTACTATCATTAGTTTGATTATTTTATCTTAGTTTTTTTTATTATATATAATAAAAAAAACTTAACCATATTAACAATACCATGGCTATGGAAGAGCGGGTACAGGTGTATTTACCACCACCTAATAGTAGACCTCAACCTAGTTTAAGGATTCACTTGATGATTCACTTAATAAACAATTTTTCATTTTCATGTCGATGCATTTTTTCCAGTGCAAGTGACTCCCGTATTCGAATAGTGAAAATTATTGCTCCTCTGAACGACAGGATCGGAAATTAGATTTTATGGTCTGACGTGGCATTGGGTTATTAGATTCCTTCCTTGTTCAGCAAAATAAGATTTGCAATCGATTCTTTATGGGTGAAATTCTATACTTATTGTTAGATATTATTTTCTTGACAGCGGTATATTAGCGTAAGATTATGTACCTAGGTAGGTATATGTATCGATAATTATAGTAGTTTTTGTAGAATGTCTGTAGATTTGTGGGCGTATGTTTTAAAATAAAAAAAAACGTACTTACCTAAACAATTGCGTATTTTTTCTACCGATTGTTTATATTCTTACATAAATAATTAGACATAGGAAGTAGTTTTAATTAGATATTTTAAGGTTTTTAATTCCAGTAACTTAACTTGCACTGCAATCAATATTTGTATGATTTTGATTTTTCATGAAATCTCCAATGAAAACTCTACTTATTTCTCTCGTACTACTCAAGTTTACGTATAATTCCTCAAGTTTCACGTACTAAACTCTTTAAGACAACAATATAAATTTCGCTGAACTCGATAATATGGGTCGTGTAGATAAAGCTTAGTAGAATCAGGTAGAATGTTCGAAGACTTGAGATAGGGATTAATAAGAAAAATACCCGGATTAAGTTACCTACAACTAATCCGTTTTTGCCTTACACCTTTCTATTGGGATTTAATTAAGCTTTCTCAAATATAGTGGTATCATAACGTCTATTTATATTAATATAGGTTTATATATGATGACTGGCTGCAATTAGGGGGGGGGGGGAGGTTAATATTTATACAAGATTTCTACTCGTAATGTGTAAAATGTTAACTAAGATTATGGATTAAAACTTTGAAGGATACGTTTCTAATATTTAACATGGTTTTTATTAATATTCGATTCAATACAATGAAGAGACGCCAATAATTTACCAAGATACAGATAAAATAGGCCAAAATTAACTTAAGTAGGTTTATGAGTTTCTTTCTGTAAAAGAACAGCAAACTCGCTTGAAAGTTGTTATTTCACAGTTATGTAAATACACCATAATAAAAGTCCACTTCAACTGTGAAGAGACAAAGTTAATGAGTAGAAGAAAGAGTGGCCAATAAATGCCAGGTCATCAATTCATTAAATATTGTAATTTTATGTTTGTCTTACAAATTGTAAAAAGATCACCACAGTCCATCTACAAGAAAAGTCCAAGACGGGAAACCAAGAACTCATCAGTCGAAAAGGACAAAATGAGTGTTGACCCAACGCTTGAGGTTACCTCACTATGAGATGTAGTTTCCAACAATGGACCGATAGGCGAGCCCCGATAAATCTCCGAAGGCTCTCGATCGACAGGTAGGTCGAGGCCAAAATAATTTGAAAGGCGATCTTGCGTGAAACGACTCTAAGATACGGGCAGTCCCGTAGACAGATTACTCCGGGAAAAAGACAGAGTTTGTCACGGAAATAGTTTATTGAATTCGATACCTTAGATGTAATAAAGCGCTTGATTTAATGCCGATAGAAGGGCGATTGGGTTTTAGTCAGTCTAACCATGAAAATCCTCATAAAATAATATCTAATTAGGCAATAAGGTATGACGACGATTAGAATTTGAATATTTGGGATGAAGAGTCATAATATTATATCGAATTTACAATTAAAAATTTCTGTTCATGTCAGTATCACATTCATATTTCATTAAAAATACTAAATTCAGCTTTTAGATCTAAAATTAATTAATTTTTTATATGTGTGAAAGTACATGACACCGTCCTATGACCACAAAACTGAATGCTATCAAAATATTTTCGTGCCTATTTCAACGCCATTTTGGCGCTGAAGGCTACGGCGACTAGTGACGAATGTCCCTGGAACCTGGAACCTTGAAGGTTATAGACAATTATTGTCCCTGGAACTAAGCTTCAAATCGGCACATTTAATTAGCTTTCATTCGTTGGGAAAGCCAGTCCAGTGGTAATATAGGTAATACAGGTCGATTTGGTTTGGCGCATAGTGAAATAGTTTGTATGAATGAAGCCTGTGCAGGGCGAGTAGGTAGCGTCTACCAGGGACATGATAAATGGCATAATAAATGAATTGTAGTCAGTCATACAAGACTGAAAGAAATTGTATAAAATAATATAAGGAGGAGATGACACCAAAGAGGTTAAGGAGACCCGAGATGAGAAAGTATAAATAAATATTTTCTTCACGTTACGGGTAACATTATTTATAAGAGATATCAAAAGTCGTGGCTACTAACATCTCAGTTCATTGCACTTTTATTGAGTTGTATTCCAGACATGTACCAGACAGATTAATGAGGTTAAACGATACGATAATGTGAGGGCCAACGCAAGATAGGTGCACTTGGTATCATTGTAGGTATTCGTACTTTGTAAGTGTAGAGGATACTTCCTTGGAATTTCACTACAAGGGAAACTTGAGAAACCTATTGGAACACATAGATGGAAGCTGTTGACACCGTTTCTTCCCAGTAGGTCTGCCGACTTAAAGAGTAAAAATACCACTGGTACTTTCAACGGAACTAGAATTTATTTATTGGAAAAACAAAAACACAATAAACAATTATTTTTACATTTGCAGGCCAAATACAGATTTTCCTGCACTTATACTAAAAAATCGTACATAAATCTTATCGGAGTTTTATTAAATTACATATACTTAAGTAAATTATACAGTGTTAAATAGGTAGTAAAATGTAAGTAAAGATTTAGTTATTGATTTAATCTGCCTGTAATGGAGATTTACAGCTGGAGTTAGTCCATAGGTCTCGATTTTAAGATTGTTTACGATATTTTTAACAACTTTACTACGTTTACCCTTATATAACATATTAGGTATTGACTATTTTTATAGTTACGTACTCATTTAATTACAATATTATGAATAACCAATTAATAAGTTAACCTTTTGTTATCCGCTAGTTCCATCTATCCCTACCCTGGTATTCTATTTCCACGTACTCTCCTACACTTGGTATCTACATTTGTACTAGTTAGATTTTTCCAGTTCTTCAGCGTCCAAAATGGGGTATTTATACAAAACATTATTAATTGGCGATGTGCGAGCTAATTATTAATTATTCACAGAATTATTGTTAACAGAACTATGCAACAGAACATTAATTTTGTCGATAGAACAACGGAAAAATCCCACAAGTGGTCAACAGAACTACGCAACAGGACTACCGGGACTAATAATTTCTACCCGTGTCGAGACGTCCACCGCAATGCTCATACATTTTAATTTTTTAGAAATATGTACGTGATGTTGAAACCCAAATTATCTGATGCGACATTAGCAGGCATGAGATAGGATCGAGGACGGAGATTTTTTGATGTATTCCGTGTCCTTTGGAATATATCAATGCTAGTCGTAGGAAGTGAATCTAGACTAATATAAGAAGGACAAAATCCGGATGTTCGTTTGGACGTTTGTTACTCAATCATGATTCACTCCTCTATAGCCCAATTTCAATTGATTGGCATGATATTTTGTACATAGGTATTTAGGTTACCTATGCATGGATCATTTTGGCCAATGTAAAATCACTGTCCAACATGAAAGCGGATGTTAAAAATACACATACTCACATAATATCTTTAGGCTATACGTGATGGGGTATTCGACACATAGAGATGAAAGATATAGCATCAAAATATTACAAACCACCTTCAAAATGATAAACGAAAAAAATAGGAACAATGCACGGTTGGTTGGTGACTCTCGTAGTGATTTTGTATGCATTAAACCCTTCGCGCTGATTCATAATCCTTTGGGATCAAGAGGGGAAAATCTGGACAGAATGCGTTATTATTCAACACTTTAGGATTATACGAGGTTATTTAAAACACCTAGTAAACTCTGATGTTCTTTGCTGCTGTCTTTATAGTAGGTATTCTCACAAAAGTATTAGGGAATACGAGCAGTTAAATATAATGTGACATTACACATTAATAAAAAATATGACGCGCGTAGGATAAATCTTTGTTTCCCGCAGGAATGCATAAACATAGGTACCTAAGGTGGATACATAAGTGTGATACTATACTTTTCCATCTAATAATTTAAACTTCATTCGGTTTTGCAATGAATTTCTAAAACACATTTTAATTTTCAAATCGAATTGGGGTCCAAATCTTAAACTGGCATGGACTGTTATTATATTAACACTATCTCAAATACTAACTACTTAACTGTGCTATTTATTTGCTTCATCTTTCTTCTGAAAGCACCAATATAAATTGTAGAGGACAGTATCATTGGATGCACTTGTCTAAGTCTTCCTTGATGCTTTTGTTCCTCCTACAACTTTAACCAACTTCGTAAACAGCTTTTAACGTAGTGAAAACTTTGGTGATTTTATTTTCGTTGATACTACTTTAGACTGAGAGGAAAGGGGAAAAGTATTGACGATGACGTAATCATGCCGGGAGCCGTTTACGTCTGGTGGGACATTAGTCTCAGTGGCAATGTGAGACGTCGTCGTTTGTAGCCTTATCTAAAGACTGCTACTCAGGCAGGATGTATTTAACATTCATTTTATAGTAGGTATTAATCAAGTGCCGGAAATGAGGGAGGTGTTTATCCAACTATAACATGTGACAATAGTTAAAGCTTACGACTTTGGCAAGCTGTAGGCATGTATTAGATGATTCAGATTATGAAAATTCTTGTATTTGTGGGTTATAACGTTAATACAAATAATGAAAGATTTAGATTTAGTTAATTTATTACATAAATAATTAAAACATTAATAATAATTAACTCCAGAAGTTCTAATACAAATCAAACTCAAGAAAAATCTCCTGCAGAAAGTAGTTTATTGCCAGAGAGAATCGAACTCTCGGAGGTGAGTTTTAAGTCAAACAAACGCTCGAACAAAATTCTTACGAAACTTACCGTAAATTTGAAGTAAAATTTAATAGAGAAGCAATATTGTAATTGTAAAGTGGGCTTATAAAAATTCGAATACCTATGTAAAATTTAATATAGGCATCAATAATAATTGAGTTGGTAAATACCAAACTGCCATATTATGTCCGAGGAATAAAATTGATGGGAAATCGTCATAATATCCAGTATCCTGTTCAGGGTCATATTCATTAAACTGACACATTTGAAAACGAATCTTGAACGTTTTGGTTAAAATTTTAATTAACAAATGATTTTATTTTAAGGATATTAAAAAGTCAACCGGCTAACGTCCACGTACCGGAAGACGCAGCGTAGGCAGGCCTCCCACAAGGTGGACCGACGGTCTCGTCCAGCAGTGGACGTCTGTGGGCTGATAATGATGATGATGAACCGACTAAAATAAAATTTGTGTTTAGGACGTGGTTGGCAGTTGATAATTACCGACTCGAGTAAGTGGGGTATGTGACGACAGACTGGTACCAAGACCGCACCCAAAATAAGGGGAACTCCCTCATATTTAATAGGTTATACCGTTAAGTAAACTTGAAACTTTAATAGGTAATCCTAAAAGGTAAAAGGCGCTTTAGTTATAAAGGGTGAAAAGGTTTACTGTTTTCATTTTATACACAACCCATTACACTTTGTTTACTTTCTGATGGTTGATTAATGAATAATTAACGAGGTTTTGGCCATTTTAGTAAATTAATTTCAAAATAAACACCAAGTTTAAAAAGTCATTATTTTTGCAATGGGATTCTATCATGTTTGACCTACTTGCCAAGGCGTGCCCTTGCCAAGGTGTACTTTTACAACAACTCCGTTCATCATCATCATCATCATCATCAACAGCCTATTAATCTCCCCACTGCTGGGGCTCAGGCCTACCCTTTGGGTACAAGGGCGTGCGGGCTATAGTCCACCACGCTAGCCCAGTGCGCGTTGGTGGACTTCACATGCGCCTAAGAATTTCTTCTTCGGCGTATGCAGGTTTCCTCACGATGGTTTTCCTTCGCCGTTTGAGAGCAGTCAGTACATGTAGGTACTTAAGTTTCGAGAAAAAACCCATTGGTACATGGCCCAGCCGGGGATCGAATCTCGGACCTTTCGATATGATAGGTCGCGTCTTATCCCCGAGGCCACTGACGCTCTACACGCTCTACACAACTCCGTTAATGAATCCAAAATTTAAATGTATCTAGTGGCAAACTCGTCATAGTTGGTAGTGCGCTTGCCTCAATTTCATTTTCATGAAATCATCACCAAATAAAATGTTACACAATATGAAAACAATAATAGTTGAAAAGCAATGTGATAGAAGAAGATTAGAAGACGCTTCGAACCTCTTTACATTGAAACTTGTTACAGAAATTGCCAGCAACCCTGAAGCCACACCATTTTGACCCTTGTAGGAAAGTTACAACAAAAGCCTCGGTTAAAAGACTGGGTAAGAAAGTAATTGAACATGATACGTGTCTGGTATACCAGAGTGGATGGTCCACACAGAAGTAAATGAAAATAGAGAATCGCATTTACGGTCGAAAGCTGGAAGGTCACCCATGCCTATAAAGATGAATGTTTATAACAAAGATGGTCTTAGTAACGCCAAAAGCAAAGCAAGAGCCATTAATCTAAGTTTTGTCAAAGTTATCGTCACATCAATTATTATACAACATTCCCACGGTAAACTAAAGACTTTCACCAGTCCATAACTCTAAAAAGCATCGTTTGAGAACAATGTTTGATAGTTTAAAAAGTTAATAAAGCACAACGGTTCGTAAAAATGAAATAATTAATATTTAACAATGAACAACCACGGTTTTGACATTATTTTTAAAGGTTTGTTGTTGGGGTGATACAACAGATTAGGGTGAGAACTTTACCATCTCTAGATTTTCGAGATATAGATCCCGTGGAGTATTTCTGGATGATATGATTTATGTGTATCCGCTTTGCAGTCACGGCAGGAAGGTAACCCAGCCAAAGCGGTGGTGGTATCTGTATTCAACGCTACGTACTTGGCGTTTCGAACTTTGGAAGCTAATTTATTTGGAACAATCGGCAATGGAGTGAGTGAACTTCGGTTTCTACTCACACCAAGCTGATATTACATTTGGGGTAATAAAATGTTGCCTAAAAGCACCACAGGTTGCAATATGGGCCCGTCTTGCATAAATATGGGGCGACCGTTTGTTTGATTTTTTTATGAAATTTCGTTTGAGTTGGCTCATTTTTAAACGTCGCACTGCATTTTTCTGTCACCCTTAATATAATAGTATTTGATGCCCGCGGCTTCGCCCGACCTTAGCAACTCTCAAGTAGGCGGTATGTATAGTTAAGTGTTAGATAATAATCTCATTTAAGTTATTTATATTGTCATATATTGTATGACTTATTATGACCTTTTCAATCTCACAAAATCGTTTTTATTCATATCGCAAATGAAAACTCTTACATTTTCACTTGATGTAGTTTCAATATTTCCTATTGAAAGTATTCCTGAGATGGAAGAAGCAACAATCGCTTTGCAAACGTCTGGTATTTAATATTCTTTTATCGCCGTGACCCTTTCAGTTGATTGGATGACTGAATCATGGGTACCGAGGAAAAAATATTTCATTTTATTTTCCCATTTTGTAAGTAACGCTTTGTGGTCTGCGGTTATTATAAAAATAATTGGCACAGGATAGGGAGCAGCTACGGGGAAATTAAATATAAATCCAATTACGGGAAATAGAAGTCTCACTTTTTGATTACGGAGGTTGAGATAGACAGACGTCAGATTATAAAGTAAATGTATTTTCCTTCTATTTTTCACCTGTCGTATGAAATTGAAGTTAAATGTTCGCATTCAATTAAAAACACTGACTTTCCCATTGTGAGCTACTAATTGTGTGCGCCAAATTGAAACGTCACCCGTGAATGTCCCGAAAACAACGCCAAAATAATTCAAAATGTTTAGTTCCATAGACACTCATATAGTCAGTAGTTCCATAGTCAGTAGTTGCCCGTTTGTTCAAAGTCAAAGTCAAAACTATTTTATTGCATGTAAGTACACTGGGTACATTTATACAACGTTAATTTTTTATCTACCACCGCTTCCAAGGTGTGTTCTAAGTATGTATCAAAAAAATTAGCTATGCGCACGCCACCAAAGAGATTCGAACCTTCCTGGAGCTCTATTTTTGATTCGCTCGTAGGGAATTGTATCGTCGCATGCGACATAATTATTATGTCATACTTCATACTCGACTTTCAAGTCGCACGACGCAGATTTTCAGCATTTTTGATTCGCTCGCGTTCGGTGTTGCCAATACTTACTATTAGACATATACTTAAAATATTCTCCGTTTCACGCAGACAAATAGAAACCGGTAACTACCGAAACGTAAAACGGAACGCAAAATGCTCAGTAATGGTGGAAACCATACAGATTGTATAAGACATTATCTTTGCCTTTTGTTAGAAAAAAGTAAACTATCATACCAGTGACCGTTGCCTCTTTTCTTTTGACATTTGGTATTTGACGTTTATTCTACCGCTCGTCCCAAGCGACGAGTGGTCGATACCACTCGTTGCCGTTCGAGCGATTCAAAAATTCCAGCGCTAAAATAATTTGACATTCAGCAGCCTGTCTGTAAAATATTACAGGTAAAATGGAAGAAAATGTATTCATACCTTCATACTAGCTCCAGTCTGGTTTGTCAATACAAATAAGTTATTCCCTCGCCCTCACACGGTGAATACTCAGCGGAACTATTCATACCAGAAGTTCCAGCGCTGACAAAACTTTAGTCAGTCGGTTGTGTACACACAACCACTTGCCGGCACATTACGTATGCGCATGTAAAACGCAGCGCCGTGGTAATGTCGGCATTAACACAAATGAGGAGCCAGCCCGCATTACCACGTCTATTGTCGACACACGCATTTGAATTCACCTCACTTAATGTCCTGACTTGGTTACAGCGTATTTCGGGGCTCACACAGCTCTGATTGCATTCATAATCCACAAATTCTAATAAACATTAACACAGTCGTTTTGGGGAAATGCGTTTCCCACGCGGTGAGCATGCGGGTAGGGAGGAAGGATGCGAATGAGGTGTCAGGATCTTTGTTAATTTTATTATTTATTCAGAATAGCTTGATTAAAATGATAGATCACTACCTCTTACTTTCGGTCGGATTACTTTTGTCACGATGCACTCACTAAAGTATTGTATTGTAGTAGGTATTTATTTATTAATCACAATATAATACAATAAAAATATATTAATTATTTATATAATAATACGTAATCCATTACAATTTCTGAATGTAATGTGTGCACTATAATTTATAATGTTATACGCGGTGCTTCTTGCACTGGTACAAGCAGACATGGTAATAAATTTTCAAGGTACTAATAATGCAGCGACATGCAAATTACTTCAGATTTTAATAAAATTAATTCGTTTCTCCCACAGAATCAGAATGAAGGCAACAATCACACTGTTCGTAGTATACTTCTACGCGCTGCTGTCCAGCGGGAGTGGCGACGACAGACGGTGGTTCATCTCGCTGGTGGACCTGGTCGAGCTGGACTACGAAGACCACTGTGAACAAAGAGCCACTGCTTCCTGGGAAGAGCTGATTGGTAGCAGTAAAGGTCTTTCTATGAAAGTGAGTGAGAAAGATGCTACAACCGAAATACAGATTTAACTATCTTATCTTCTTGGGGGGCACAGACCACCCAACCAATTGACTGCGCATTCACGGCGAATGCGTTCACCGAACATAAGGCCATCGCCTAGGTATATTACCGGCGTCAAGCCATACTTGTTTTAGTGGGAGTTTGATTTTGCCTAAGATAAGACCTCCCGCAATAGTTATTTGTGTTTTTGTTGTTTACCTTAGGCAAAATCAAACTCACACTAAAACAATTATGGCTTGATGGCGGTAATATACCAAAGCGGAGATGGCCTTATGTTCGGTGAATGCTGTCGCCTTCTCATGCGTTGTCAATGCGCAGTCAATTGGTTGGGTGGTCTGTGTTGGGGGGCCAGGAATACGACACTTCGATCCTTTTGGGATATTTTTTGCCAACCCCTGGCCAACGGTACTCTAATCCGGGTTTATGATGGTCTAATCATACGCCTTAGACACCTTACTTCTTTGATGTATGCAGTACTATTCTCAGGATTTTTTCTTTCACTTAAAAGCCTATGGTAATAAAATATACTGTAGGTAATTAAGTTCCGAAATCTCATTGCTACGGGCCAAAAGTTGAAACCTGCGACCTTATGAACATAAGGCATGCACAACCAACTAGGCTATCATCAATTACATACTCTATGCTATCACGGCTCGATCTACAACTAAACTTTCTGCGCATTTTATTTATTGCTTGGTGTTTATTTGTTAAGACGACATGTTTTTGGTTCTTCTCGAATAAAGGCCGAACGGAGTCGGAACGTGTTGGCAATCGACGACAAAAACAATACACTTAAGAATTCAACCAAATTTTTATCTACAAATTGAGCTCTTGTTATGAAGGTAGGCAATCTAAAAATCAATCTAACTTAACAATGGGACCTCAATACAGGCTGACGATTTGATTTGTTTATGGTCTTGAATATTGGGAGGTCATAATTTCCTTTCCCACCCCGCTGATCTCGCATTAAGGAATACGTGCGAACTTCATGTCTACGTATCCCTGATTACTACAAATATGCCAAGGATGTAAAAACAAGGCTCTTTGTCACGGGGCAGGGTCACAAACAACATGGAACATGTAAACATAGGGAGGACAAAAAATGTTTACAAATAACTCGATCGAATCGCGAACTCTTTCGGGATGAAAGAAGACGAATGTTTGCCAGATGGTCGATTTTATGGTTCGTGTATTTTCAGATAGGCAAATTCTTTCAAGGAAATCTATGTATTGGAATTTTTATTGCCTCTGTTTTTATTTATGACATGTCTGCTATTATATTTAATATTTGGGCCAATTTTATTCGTTTGTTCCATCTATACATTATACAGGTACACAAAACAAAATAAATAAATTGTTTGCACTTCTTTGTATTTGTATATGGTATCATTTATGTTTTTGTGTAATTTACGTTTACACATAGTTTACAAATTTACATTTCTCCTATTATTTTATTATCATTTGGGACCAAACGCATTACTTATGCTAATCCTTAATTTTAGTTACTCTAAGGTCGACTGGAAGAGATCCTTATACGTTATTAGTCTATGTACACCGTTTGTTTTTGTTATAGTTGTTGTCAATTTTGGTGTCACTACTTGCTTCTCGGTGAAGGAAAATATCCCAAGAAAACCTGCGTTTGTCAATTATGAAATTCGAAAGGGCATGCGAAGTCCACCAACCCGCCCTGGGCCAACGTGGTGGAATATAGCCCATATAATATCGCCTGGTTGAGAGGGCTAGGGCCTCTGGAACAAGAGTTAGTAGAGAAATATTAGTGATACGGTTTTAACTTAATTCGCTTTTAGATTGATTAGCTCCCACGGGAATCGGGAGCAAAGCTAAAATTATTAAGTATTATTATGATACATTGTAACATAATCATTATTAATATCTTCTATTCCATGTAGCGATTTACTGGGGTGTATTTAGTTTTTTTACTAAACTTAGGTATACTTATTTATTTTCATTATTATATAGCAGTTTAAGAGCGTGAGTGGCCCAGGGGATAAGACGCGGCCTATGATATCGAAAGGTCCGAGGTTCGATCCCCGACTGGGCCATGTACCAATGAGTTTTTTCTCGAAACTTAAGTACATTTACTGACTGCTCTTAAACGGTGAAGGAAAACATCTTGAGGAAACCTGCATACGCCGAAGAAGAAATTCTTAGGCGCATGTGAAGTCCACCAACCCGCACTGGGCTAGCGTGGTGGACTATAGCCCGAACGCCCTCGTTATTAGGGGAAGGCCTGAGCCCCAGCAGTGGGGACATGTTAATAGGCTGTTGATGATGATGATGATAGCAGTTTAGGGTTTAGTATGAGTATAACAAAGAAGTGTATCTGTTTTTGTCACATTAACATTGATTTAATGTTTATTTATATCATTTTTATGCCATTCAACCTCATATTTTTAATTCCTTAGTGCCTGTTGCGAGTTGGCTTACAAGCAATTCCTTTCCTCAGCTGGAGCGAGACAAAGCTTTCGGCATCTTCTCGCGGCAGCAGACAACTGATGTGAAGAGTGCCCTCAAGAGCAACACACTAGCAGCAGATGATGAGGTCCTCAGACGAAAAGTGAAGCTTCTTCTAAAGCCTGGCGACACTCTTATGGAGACAGAGCAATGGATTAGAGTAAGCACCGTTTTTCTGTTAACTATACCCTTGCTGTGATCATATCTTCTCAAATCATCTGTACATGTAGTCAAACCGTAGAGATACCATCTGAAAGATTCCTGTTATCAAGAGGATTTAGGAACCTATGAGCATCAGTGATAGGTACAGTAAATGGGCCTCCATGAGATTTTTTCGACTCAATATTAACTTTGACTTTGTTTTTCTTATCCGCTTGCTTTTCATGTTTCGCTGACAGGTGTTGTGGCACCTGGGGTGTTCTTGCGGCGTGTTTATTTTGTTTGTTTTTACAATCATCTACCTACAATATAAATAGTCGTTTTCATATCACCTTCAGTTTAGGAACACATCTCCCTTTTGTCTATCTAAAACTAAGGATTTCCCATCTTAGCTTATAATTATAGCATAAGAGCATGTAGCTAAGATGATTCGTGTGGCTATTTTTATACCGATACAGCAAAAGATAATTGCTCATAAATCACTGAGATTTATTTACGAGTATATGCCCAAAACTAATAAAACTAATTGCTTCCTGGTTACTACCACACAATGCACCGTTCGTATAAGTAAGAGCGGTTTACAGGTACCTAGCAAGTACGTAATTAATGAGATTGAAGTAATGTATCCCGTAAAAAATATGAAAGTTAGGATTTGTAATAGCTTTAACAAATTACACTGTATATGCGAATGGTATTCCATTTGCACAAAATAATGAATGCATTTTTAATACAAGTATTATGGAAAAATTATTCCGTTTTCTTTTGTTACAGCTAGTTACATTTGGAGATACGGCATTGAACAACATGAGATTTGCAACCAATTACGACTGTGGCAGCAATGCAAACTGCACCTTAAGAGGTAAGTAAACCTGTATATTTAGTTAGATAACAGTTAGAATCCATTGAATAGCCATGTACAAGCCAGGTAACTGTAAGGTTTTCTAAAGTCACCTAAGTAGGTCATACTTTTTACCAAATTTTTCAGTTGTGTAATTTTAACGCTTTAAGCCTGGGTCAGTTGGCAATAAAATTATGTTGATAATATTGTTTCTTCAAAAGAAAAAGCTGAAACAACAATCTGAAAAACACAAATTAAACCATCTTCGCGGTCGCAGTGAATAATTTTCATGCCTTTATAAATTTGAGAAAGTATCCAAAACTTTTTTATTACCCACCGCTGCTCGGGACAAATGGTTGGGTGAAGTCAATTTTTCATTGCAAATAAAATCATTGTTTTTGTTTTAAAAATACGTTTTGAGTTTAAAACCGAGTTACAATGTTAATAATTCTTTGCAATCTTTATTAAGATATAGTAAGTAGTTGATAATGTAAAGTGTATAATACGGTTATTTGCCAAAAGCGGATTCTTTTGGAAAAAAAACACTTTTGTCAGTGGCATTTACATGTCAATAGACTTATAACAATATGCGTCTGAGCCGCCTGAGGTCTTGTGTTCGATTCCGACGAAGGACAGACCACTTTGTACAAGTTGGTCTTGGTCTAGGTGTTATATTTGTGAATTGATTTATCTTTGTCTAACCCCAATAAATAGTAGGTAAGTAGGGGAGAAAATTCTAGTTGACCGAGCGAGCGAAGCGAGCGAAGCGTCTACGTTTCGAGACTGGCCAAAAATGCTCTTGTCCGGCTGTCTGTCTGTCTGTCTGTCTGTCTGTCTGTCTGTCTGTCTGTAATTCTCTACAGGTCGCATTTTTCAACCGATTTTGACGAAAATTTGGCATATGTATAAACTAGTAGTTCCGTGAGAACAGTAGACCTCGCCAGCCCTTATAAACCAAACCTAAAAGAAACGAACAGAAGTCAACTGTGCAGTTGGAGATGTATAATGTGACAAAAATTAGCACTTTAAAGCTTAATATTTCGCAAACGGATCCCTGAATCGAAAAATGTTTATCACACACCCGCGATATTTTTGAAAGACCCATCCAACGATACCCCACACCATGGATATCACGCGGAAAAAAATAATTTTCCATTTTACGTATGCAGTTCTATGAACATAATTTATTTTTTCAACTTTCTTAAGTCGATCCACTATTACTCAAAAACTAATAGAACCTACTTAGCCGTAATAGTTTTCCTTGTAACTACGTTATATATGCTACTGCCATGAATTTTTTCACATTTCCAGAAGCAACCGTTTAGCTGGCAGGGGGGGGGGACACGTGACTCTAACAAAAATTACCGCTTTAAAGCTTAATATTTCGCCAACGGATCCCTAAATCGAAAAAATGGTATTCACACACCAGCAATATTTTTGAAAGACCTATCCAACGATATCCCACACTATGGGATTCACAAGAAAAAAAAAGTTCACTCCCACTTTGCGAGTATGGTAGGTACTCTAAAAAAAATGTTTTTCAAAATTTTATTCTACTCATTTTGTAGGTTTAATTAATTTATACATATGCCAAATTTTCGTCAAAATCGGTTGAAAAATGCGACCTGTAGAGAATTACAGACAGACAGACAGACAGACAGACGGACAAGAGCATTTTTGGCCAGTCTCGAAACGTAGACGCTTCGCTCGCTTCGCTCGCTCGGTCAATTAATTAAATCTACAAAATGAGTAGAATAAAATTTTGAAAAACATTTTTTTTAGAGTACCTACCATACTCGCAAAGCGGGAGTGAACTTTTTTTTTCTTGTGAATCCCATAGTGTGGGATATCGTTGGATAGGTCTTTCAAAAATATTGCTGGTGTGTGAATACCATTTTTTCGATTTAGGGATCCGTTGGCGAAATATTAAGCTTTAAAGCGGTAATTTTTGTTAGAGTCACGTGTCCCCCCCCCCTGCCAGCTAAACGGTTGCTTCTGGAAATGTGAAAAAATTCATGGCAGTAGCATATATAACGTAGTTACAAGGAAAACTATTACGGCTAAGTAGGTTCTATTAGTTTTTGAGTAATAGTGGATCGACTTAAGAAAGTTGAAAAAATAAATTATGTTCATAGAACTGCATACGTAAAATGGAAAATTATTTTTTTCCGCGTGATATCCATGGTGTGGGGTATCGTTGGATGGGTCTTTCAAAAATATCGCGGGTGTGTGATAAACATTTTTCGATTCAGGGATCCGTTTGCGAAATATTAAGCTTTAAAGTGCTAATTTTTGTCACTTTAGTAGGTACTTTTTCTGTTTCCAAAGTTGACTTTTGTTGGTTTCTTTTAGGTTTGGTTTATAAGGGCTGGCGAGGTCTACTGTTCTCACGGAACTACTAGTTACGATTAGACAACTGTACATGTATAAATTAAATATTTTTTTACCAAAAGGTATATGTATGAGTCACCCGTCGGCACATAAACAGTGAAGTATTGCTACGATTACGTGTGCCAATCTCTTAGATTCTCCAACGTGGATATCTAAATCAAGTCCTAAAGTAACGGCAAAGCTGCAGTCTGAATATTGATATACCTACTTAAACTTAAATGAGTGCTAAAAAAAGCCACAATCTCATGGAAAATATTTATGCGAGGGTTTATAAAAAATTGTTAAGTGTTAGCTGTTTCCCGTGGCTTCGCCCGCGTAGGAAAGTTTTTCCCGCGTGAATAGCTTTACCGGAGGTATCTAGCCTTTGTATTATTCTGATGTATAGTCTATTTATATTTCTGTAAAGTTTCATCAAAAACCGTTCCGCATTTTTTGCGTAAAAGAGTAACAAACATCCAAACTCACTAACATTCAAACATTTAATTTATACAAAAAAAAATCAAACAAAAATTTAATACAAACTTTCGCGTTTTTAATATTAATAGGATAGTTACAAAATAAAGTTATTTCATTAACTTGATTAATAACAATTGTGCAATGAAATGTCTATGTTTGAAAATGTAGGTAATCATTATATTTCATAAGACTGTCAGTTTTAACTCTAGAACCCTAGGATTTAAAATTGATATTTGCAAATTCACGTGGAAGGATGTCTTTTAAAAAGTACTAAGTTACAACAAACTTGAGTCTGGCAGCAGCGACCACAGTGAAACAAGCCAATTCAAGACAGAAAGTAACAGAGATAAAATAAAAATGATTTATATAACAAAATGGACTGTGGGCGGTATAATGGTCAAACTTAAAGTCACAGGTCGTTACTTATTAAGTAAGTTTGGCCATTGCAACTTTGCTTGGTGCATCTTACCACAATGCGTCGGGCAATTTAACTGCAGAGTCCAAGCTCTTAGAGTTAAGTGGGACTTTACGTGGAGATCCACTATAATTTATAATGGTTAAAATTCCAATAATGGCTACATATGAGTCCTATGACCTAGACAGGACTTTGAACTCTATTCCAGATACATAATATATAATACATAGTGTGATTTGATTACCGTAAAATGTGACTTTGCAAACTCTGACCACTTTTGAAAATAACTTAATTTTTTGGTTTTTTGCACTGCCGCATAATATTAGTGTAATAAAAAAATATTATTTTATATTATTTATTTAGGACAACCAACAAAGTTTACACCCTTACTTGCTAATTACATAAACATGTGTAAAAAAAATCGAAGGCTGCCACGACATACATTTTCTATAGAAGTGACAGGTCAGATTTGAAATTTTTGAAAATTTGTGACTTGTAATGAATTACCTATGAAGTTAAAGCTAAATTAAACTTGAAAAACCAAAATTACTAGTTCTAGATGTGAAGTAAGTCGATAGAATACAACGTTAAATCCTACGTTTAAATTTCGCTATGAAAACTCCATGCATATTATCACAAAATGGCTATCACAAGTAACGGAGCTGCTAAACGAATAATGCTAAACTACCTATAGGTATTTTTTATACAAAATGCCAGCAAGGATTTTTCATATTGTATGCTAATGGTAAACAAATTCAGACTTGTTGTTTTACAATTTCCGGCTCACTGTGTTACGTCTCAACTTAAAAAATCATAGTTTTTCCAACCCACACAAAATACACCTAGGTACCAAAATTTACCAATATTCTTAATATCTAATATTATTTTACTATTTTTGGCACACGTGTATAGGAAAACTGACTACGAATATGTTGCTACAAGTTTTTCCAATCTTAACGTAGGTACTAAAATTTAAAAGAGGATGTAATATTTTGCTTTAAATTATTTAGTAGTATCTACCTTAATATTCGAAGTACCTATAAAAACACTTTGTTCTTTGTAATGATAATAGAATGTCTCATTGATTAATTGGTAGACTGTGTCATCCATCATTAGACAAAGCGAAGTCATTCGTTCCGTTCATTTATTTTGAACTAGCTGTTTCTTGCGGCTGCACCCGTGTAGAAAAGTTTTTCCCGCGGGATAACATCCTTTGTTTGTGGACATCGGAGCTACATGAGGACTCAAAATTTTAAATCTATCTAGGCTTAATGGTTTGGGCTCAGTCAGTAAGGCAGTTTCTTCTTTTAAATACCAGGACCTATATTGATTGATTGATTGATAAATTGTCATTATATTTTTTTCACAGAACTACAGAACAGTTTAGCGCGACAACAGGATGAAACGACATTGCACCGAATAAAGCAATCATGGGAGAAGAATTTACCAAATCTGAACGAGTACTTGGAACAAATCCTTCCCCTTCTGAGAAACGCTACAAAGGAAAACAGTAAGTTCTTATTTAATACAAGGTCTGAATTCGTCAAAATCATAGATGGAAAAAGCGTGTAGTAAAAATTTACAACTAATAAAAAAAATGAAGACAAATATTTCATTATTTGTATCTTTGTGCGCCCTATTCAATTTTACGCGAATAATTGGAAGTCCAATTAGAAAAATGTCCAATTGAAAAATTTCCGACTATTACAAAACTTTCCAAATGTTATTTTAAATAGTGATTTGGCTTCTGTTGTTCGTATTTTATCCCCATAAGTATTGATACGAATAACGTGTGTCACCTCCTCATGCTGTGTTTTCCTTATTTAAAAATTGTTAGCGTCATCAATTTCGCCAAAATATCAGCGTAAAGCTCGATTTCATTACTAAAGCCGCTCTTTAATTAAAAATAAAACCTTTGATACACAATGGAAAGCACAAATCCAATTTCTAATTCATTATATTTTCCTTCTCAATTTCTAAAGAAAGGAGAGCGAGCCAGCCATTCCATGAAATTATTTTGTATAACGAATGCTTTGAATTGCATAAAATTGTGCTGCTTACCTGTGCTGTAAACGTATTTTAAAATAGATACTTTCACTATAAGTGTAGTGCAGAATTTAGTATAAATTTATGTTATTAAGTAATTTAGTAAGTACACTAATTTTATTAGAATAGGTAAGAAAATTAGTTCAATATCCTACTTACTGAATTGAAAGACCTGAAAATAGTATGCTCGTAAGTAGATTACAAAAGCACACTGGGATGTGTGGCGATGGGTCAGTTGACAAAATTATTGTCCTGATCTTTTATAAGAAAACATGTGTTCCATACATATGAAAGGTTAACCAGTTAATGGAGATATTAGGAAAAAAGTCTTTCGACCGACTTTAAGATTAAGGTACTTACCTTTAAGGAGGACTTCATACATCGCGGCGGTAGAGGGTATTACAAAAGCCCGCATTTGACAAAGGAAATACTTATTTTGTCCTAGTCCTAGGTTTGACAATTGAGAATTGGCAAGAGTGTGACGGCTTTACTGCACTTGAAATACTCTGCTACGAACTGTTAAACTAGAATAGTAAAGTTTTGATATTCGGCCGCTAGGAACGCCTGGGGGAATCTATGTTGCCAACTCCGAGCAAGGTAATAAAGTTTCTTGCTCCGAGGTAGCCAATACACTTGAAAAGTGTGGGCTATTACAAACAGTTTCTACCAGTAGAGCTATTTGGAAAAAAAATCACAATGTTCTACTACTTTTTTTTATAAATATAAAATACACTTCCAGGTCTTTATTAAATCTCCTGATATTTTCTCTGTTTACCGTTTGTTTTTTGTTAGCTTGTAAACTTTCAATTAGCGATTTTCCTAGGTATTTCAATTTAGTTGCTAATGTTGGCAATAGATCGCGTTGTATTGATCTCAAATATTTTCATCGATAATCGAAATTCGAAAATTTTAAGTATTTGAATTCTGTATGTAGTTTTTTTTAACAATTTTATGGCTTTGCTTCTCAGCCTTCTCGCCATATTTTATATTTGATAGATTTTTGAAACTGTAGTTTTTTTAATGACATACTGGAAATTTCTCATTATTATAAAAAAAAGGAAGTAACTGTCTCACTACTCCGGACTTCTTGATTACATGACTTTGCACTTTATATAGGTAAGTTTTTTTTCAGATTTCAACAATGTGGAGGAATACTGGGATTTCCTTGCGGAGTACGAAGGTGCAATATTAAAAGCCCGCGAATTATGGGATCACATAAAACCCCTTTACGTGAAGTTACATAAATACATAGCACTCAGGCTAAAGGGGCCTGATGCAGTCGGGAAGCCTTTGCCTGTTCATTTATTAAGTAAGTACCGGAATAAGAAAGGTTTGACTTGAAGCGTCTGTAAGTTTGGTTGTGTTTTATAAGGCGAGCGGCAACAAAGACCCTTCACGTAAAACACCTGCGGTCTTACCGAGTACAGCCTACTCCATTTGTTCACGGAATAAAGTTACAAACGGACTGACAGCCTACCTGGTGGTAGATAGCTACTGTCGCTCATTAATGTCTTTGAATTGCTGCTTGCCTGAGGACCTGCTTGAGTCCTAGCAAGTGAATTAATAGGCAGGTCACATCTGTCGCAGAACCGACGGCCGTTAGGGCAAACGAGTTCTGTAGTGGAGACCACGGACCGGTACGCGCAGCGTGGGACGCCCCTGACAATGTGGCCGGATGCTGCTGGATCCGGAGGGCGGAGGACTGGGGTGGTGGCGTTTACTGGGGAAGGCCTATGTCCACCAGGGGACGTTGAATGGCTGAGATGATGATTATGAGGACTATAGGTTGGACTCTCGTGTGACTGTACCCATAATTATACAGTTTTTGTTTATTTATTTTGAATATAAAATATAATCAAAATTTTATCACACTTAATTTACTGGGAATGAGAGGCCTGCTATGAGACATTCCTCAAAAAGTATGTGTGCTATCAGATTACCTAATCTCAGTTAGATTAACCTGTTCTTAACCACATACTTAGCGAACATTTTTGCACGACTCGACAATTTACTGTCTGGTAGGTACGTTCACCCTCACTAATCTCGGAACTAACCGCAAGGCGATTTGCCAAGACGTAAAATATTTGGCGAGCGATACTCGCGGGATAAGTATCGCAGTTTTATTGTTATAGATAGGGTTGCCATCTCATAAAGTCACTTGAAGATATTCTAGACTGAGTTTGGAATTTCCAGACATTTTGTAAAAACCACACATTTTGTATGAAACTAGCTTCACATTTTATCATGAAACTAGCTGTTGCCCACGGCTTTGACTGCATTGAATAAGTTTCCCGCGCAGCCTAGTAATAGTGTCAGTTAAACAATGATTAGCTCCAGACATTTTGTAAAAACCAGACATTTTTTATGAAACTAGCTTCACATTTTAGAATGAAACTAGCCGTTGCCCACGGCTTTGACTGCATTGAATAAGTTTCCCGCGCAGCCTAGTAATAGTGTCAGCTAAACAATGATTAGCTCCAGACATTTTTGTAAAAACCTGTCATTTTTTATGAAACTAGCTTCACATTTTATAATGAAACTAGCTGTTGCCCACGGCTTTGACTGCATTGAATAAGTTTCCCGCGCAGCCTAGTAATAATAGTGTCAGCTAAACAATGATTAGCTCCAGACATTTTGTAAAAACCAGACATTTTTTATGAAACTAGCTTCACATTTTATAATGAAACTAGCTGTTGCGCACGGCTTAGACTGCATTGAATAAGTTTTCCGCGCAGCCTAGTAATAGTGTCAGCTAAACAATGATTAGCTCCAGACATTTTGTAAAAACCAGACATTTTTTTATGAAACTAGCTTCACATTTTATAATGAAACTAGCTGTTGCCCGCGGCTTTGCCTGCATTGAATAAGTTTCCTGCGTAGCCTAGTAATAGTGTCAGCTAAACCATGATTAGAGTGGACACCCGTGTATTAAATATAATAAAACCAAGAAAAGTCTCTAAACGTGCAAACGGTTTCTAGGTTCTGTTATGACGTAATCTTTATGTAAATCCATTTTGTCATTTAGATAATTTGATGCGTTCAGATAGTGCCATCTAAGAATGACTTTCCGTTAGTAGAGGCTGAATGGCACACATAAGTCATCAAATGTTTAATGATTCCCTAACACGTATACTTAAATGAGCAGTATTTTTTTTTGAAAACTCATCAGGGTATTTACCTGATTGACAGCCCTACTTACAGGTCTTTCCTACCTCCCCACGCCTTAAATTTTAGTAGCCCTTTACATATAGACACATAAAATCAAACATTTACACTAAAGTGTACAAAACTTGAGCAAAACTTGTAAACTTTAATTGAATATTTTAATAACCCAACAAACATGGTGTGGAGTGATGATACTTTGTCCATCTAGTTACACTTATTAAGGAAATACACACTATAAACTACAAGACAAAAAACTAACTGGATAATCAAAGCAAGTTGATTAATTATGGTTTTGTTACAGGAACGTTAACGGGAGATGACTGGTCGAATTTAATTGAAAGTTTATTACCAAAACACCCGGATATATACCAAAAAATCCACGCAAATCTGCAATTGAAGGTATAGCAAACGTTATGCAAAATTTTTACTTTTAATAATTGTAAATTTAAAGTAAATAAAAACAATATTTTTACAGGAACTTGGTGGTATTAGATCCTATAAAGAAGCAGCAAAACTCATACAAGAACTGAATATGGGAGAAGTAGAGTCCCAAATCTGGACAGAATCATTATTCAATGGAACCTGTCCTGCAGTATTGGTAGACTGGTGTAAACCAAACAAGGTGAAAGCAGTTTCTTGCAAAGATGTGAGCATAGTAAATTACTTAGAAGCTCACGAGGCAGTCATGAAGATTAAATATAAACAAATAACAGCGTTACATAGCAACAATACTTACGTACTACGGGAAGCCGCACGATACTCAGGTAAGAAATGCATGGTATTCATAAATAAGGAATAGATATGAATAGGATGGAAGTTTCCATTCAAAATGCTAAAGGATTAGCAGACAATATCCTTCAATGTTCACTCAGTTGTTGTATTCAATAACCACACTATAATTATTAAACTTTACTTTTGTTACTTAAACTATTTTGTTTGTTCCAGCTGTTTATGAAGCTATTCCTGGATTTGCGTCGTTGCTTGCATTAAATCCCCATTCTTTGGATCGAGCTGGATTATATTCATTGGATAGATTCAATTACAACCCCAATCATCACCGTCTTGTACTGCAACTGATAGTTGCATTAAGAGATTTACCAAAGTACGTATACCCTTCTGCTGAAACTATAAAATGTGTTTGAAAGTCCTAGTGGGTAGGTACTATTATTTAGAATTATTTTTTTATTACAGATTGAACTTCTACCTAGCTGCAGACGAGTGGAGACTAAAATTTTTGATGGGATCCGTCAATACTTCCAATATAGCGAATAGTTGGAGTGAATTCCGCAAAAACTTTTCTTTAGTAGATACATCCGATGTGGACATATTAGGAGATCCGTACGTTCTATTCAACAAACCGTTTATTGGGTAAGAAGCAAGTTCTTATAATATTCCTGAGATGTTTTTTTTGGTGAAATGACAGCTATTTAAAAATTAATACTTGTTTTAGGAAATTTATGGGTCTCATTCTTAAATACCAAATCTACCAATCATACGCCGAAGAACTTATATCGGATGAATCAGATTTAGTAAAACATGTTGCTGAAAATCATGTGCGACTGACGTGAGTATTAGTAAAAGTAAAGTTTTTTTAAGTAAAAGATTCTTCATTATACTTACTGAACACTTTTTATCTTTCAGAGACGCCATGATGCAAGGTTTTGGAGTGATGTGGCCAGATATCGTTAGTGATTTACTAGCGAAACGAGAAAATGGTCTTGAATACACAGGCTTCACAGACTACTATAGACTTTTGGATGAATACTTGGATAATCAACTAGATCCGTCTACTACCGATAACAACGAAATTGATGATTACGTGGAACCTGTCACTAGTGAACCCGAACCTGTCGAGCATGAAAATGAAATCCCTAGTTCTCAAGAAAATACACATGAATCTTACGAAAAACCTGAAACACATGAAAAAATTCTAGACAACACCATTGATACGGGTGAAGAAACAAATTCTAAATTTGGTGTGGAAACTTCAACTAATGTTGCAGTGATGGAAATTAAAAATGCGCCTGGGGACCAAAAAGAAGCTATTGAAACCAAAGAAGCTTCATACAATACCTACTGGTGGATAGGCATAGCTGTCGCCCTAGCTGTAGTTGCGATACTTATAGCAATAATTGCAAGAAAGCGCCATAATCATAGAAAGCAACTAGAGAAACAGAGAAGAGAAAATACGCGTGCCTGATTTGAAGAATATCGGTTCTAGAATTGGAATCGATGCATGTTTCTGAGACTAAACTCTAGTGAAATAGTGCCAATGCAGAGTGTTTTAAGAAGTGTGAGGAGTTTTAAGTGTTACTTTTAGTGCATCATTGTTGTCTTAAGTTTCTTGGTATTAGCATGTTTTGGTTAGAGACTAGAATTGTTTAGTTGAGTTTAGCTATTTTCTTATTTATTTTTAACTTTTGAGGTGCTGTAAATGTACTAAATTTTATCACAATATAACGCATTTATTTCTTAGTCTCTTCATAGTCGTGTGTATATTTATATTTCATTACTTTACTGTTACATTCTTTAACAATGTAAAGATAGCTAGCTGTAGATAGTTTATATGAAGAAAATATTTTTGTACATATCACAATTTGCAAAATAGTCTAACTAAAGATTGTTACCAAGAGTGTCTACGATAATTGTAAATTGTAGTTAGGTGTAATTCGCTGTGCCTTAAGCGTCTCAATTTCTAACGAGTAAGATGCAGAAATAATATTAATAGGAATGATCAAATTTGTAAAAAATATAATGTAATTTTATAAAAATCTCTATTTACGAGTACTCTGCGCTGTAATCAATTTCATACCAAATTCTAAATCACTTACATATTTTTATCGTTATTTACTCCTATTCATCAAACTATATCTGTACTTACATGAGAGCTAGGCGGTCCTTAAACTAATATTTCGAGAAACAAAGCAATATATTATCTTTCTTATATTTTTGGTTTGGATCGCATATTTTTGTTTAGAGTATCATTTTTTATATGTGACTTTTTATATACCACTTTCAATAAGCTGTACTTATAACAATGTGGCTCTGAATGGTCAATGTAGGTACTTGTAACAGAATAACCCAATATTATTCGTGGATAGAGCCGTACTTAAATCAAATCATCTCTTAATCAGTTAAGAAAAAAAGCTCAGCTTGAAAAGTTCGTCTGCATTATGCCATGATAGTCAATTTTGTGTCTTATTGAAAAGTTCTTGTCAGTTTGGTGTCAAGTATGGACTCGAGACGGTCTGGCTCTCATGTTAACAGATAAGTGTAATTTAAAACATGAACTCTGACGCCGATCTCGCCGTCACAAATTTTAAAGGAATTAAGTACCTACCTATATTTTATTACTTAGGTACTCATTGTAAGCACCACTCTTTTGTTTGTTACAATTCTACAAAACACCGTCATTCAGTATGTAAAATCTACATATTGACAGCTCATAATCTGGTATGAATCAGTGTCAGTCATTCTTCGTTGGGTTCTCTATTGTTATACATACACCTACAGTGCCTAAGTGTATGGCGCTTTTTTCTATTTCGGTGTTTACTAATTGAAAACTAAATTTAATTGTAACTACCTATACATTTGATATTTTACGCTTCACTTCTACTTTTATTATTTTAATTTTTTTACCTGAACTGCGCAAGCAAGGACGGCAATGTCTTCAACCTGTATTTTATAATGAATTGTTATTATTGAGCTTTACTTTTAGTAAAGCGTGAAATAGTATTAATGTGTCAGAATTGAAAACGAAAATAATAAATGTTTCAAACATATCCTTTGTAGATTTATTTTGTCTCCTTATTAATGTACTTTTCTATATATATATTTCTTCTAGTTATATTAATATATTTCATATACAATGATTTAGACATACCTACACCTTGTACGACTAGAAAATAGCTTGCCCGACCAGGTAGGGTGTATGGCACTCTGGACCTCCTCCATTTGTCTGTACTCTTCAGATCTCATCCAAATTCTTCCCTGACGGAGAATTAAGGGCTCAAAGTGACCTCGAATGTATAAAAATTTATAAAATTTTTGTTTATTAATAATTTGATCTATGTTCAGCTTTAACCCGAATAAGTTAATAAAGTGGAAACTATGGTAATAAAATTCGATCCACAAACAAGAGGTGCCAGTTCACATAATAACTGAACTCTAGCTCCGTTCAAAACCATATTGGTGCTTTGCCAAGCCGACGATATGGAAGGAAATCCGAACAATAGTAGTCGCTGAAAGAATATCTAGGTCTGCTTAAATCTGGTCCGAAAACTACTTTGTTTTTAGGCCAAATACTTTTGTAGGATTAAACCGTGTGTATTAAAATAGAGTCAAAGGAAACAGACTGAAAGCAGTACTTACTGCAACCGGAAATAGAAAACGGAAGTCTGTGCTTGTCGTTCGCAGTCATAGCTATACAAGAATGAATTTCTTATAATACCATATGAAGCAGACATTTTATATTCTAGTAGAGCGTTGTAAAGTGTTATTATGTTAGACAGTTCTCAACTTCCCAACTCTAACACGAGTCTGCACCCAACTTAATAATATCAATTAAATACAATGAAAAAGAATGTAGTGATTTTGTTAGACGATGTAAATATAAAAGCGAATAAAAAAAGTTATTAGGACCTTTTAATATAATTGGTGCTTTATAGGCAAAGTAAGTATGACTACGAGGACATGTATATCCTCGTAGTCATACTGATATGACAAATTAGCATGACCACGAGGAAACGGCGAATACTAAAGCAAGGGCCAGACTGTATTGACCTGTGCGTAATAGTAGCTAGGAAGCTACTATCACGATTATAAAGCCGAAGAGACTACTACAGAAAATACATGTTTCCGCAACACACCTGGCTTCAAATGACACATTAGTCCCTAGAGGCCTCGGCGAGCGCGACCGACTAGAAGAGGAAGTTATTTGTCTTTGTATGAGTTGAAACCGCCGGAGGGGAGTTAGTCTGCTTGTTTGTTATTACGAATCAGAGTCTACGAAGTCCGAAATAGGTAAGACTAGTCGACAATAATAGTCATTTTTTAATACAATTTATTCAAAATAAAAATCTAACGAAAGAATTCGCTTTGCTCCGCTTAGGCTGGAATATGCTACATCTTGTGATGTGCTCGCAAACAGTACCTACTATTTTCATTTCAGTAAAGGCACCAATTTTGTAAGTCTAATCAATTAATTGGAATATTTGAAAATAGCCATGTTTTCAAATAGTGAAAATAATTATTAAAACGTTACCTATGTAAGTACCTACTTAATTAACCAAACTTTCCAAAGGAGAAATAAAATGATGGTTAATGTTAATCAAGTTAAGGGTCAATACATCAACAATATTGGTTCAGAACTTGAAATGAAATAACACTTCGAATATTTCAGGCTTGTGTAGTTATTTAATATTAGTTATTGTAGGTATTAGTAGCTTAATAGTAGTAAATCTCGTTGTTTCTCACTTTAAATTTATAAAATAAATAACCTTACACCTTTCTATAACTGATGTTCAATCATTAAAACATTATGTCATTGCTTTAGCTGTATCAGGAAAGGTTCGCTTAATAATTTGCTGGCGACTGAAATGATGGTATAACAAACCCAAACAAGCTAGGTCAAATGCATCGTCGGTCAGTATCGTCACCGGTACGAGAGTTTAATTAATTCTTCCCTCGCCAACCAGTGCGTCGATATACAACTTCCTATTAAGTTGGGTGAGGTCCGTATTCAAATCCTACTAATATTATAAAGGCGAAAGTTTGTAAGGATGTTTGTGAGGATGGATGTTTGTGAGTGAGGATGTTTGTTACACTATCACGCTGTAACGGCTGAAAGGATTTTAATGAAACATGGTACAGTGATAGCTTATATTCTGGAATAACATAATATAGGCTACTTTATACCGCTGTACGAACTAAGGGTAAGATTTACAAAACCGCCGTTAGACCAGTCCTACTCTACGGTGGCGAAGCGTGGGCTACGAAGAAGACACACGAGCAAAAGCTACATACCACTGAAATGCGTATGCTACGATGGGCGGGTGGAGTTACCCTTAAAGACAAAGTCCGCAATGAACATATACGAGGCAGCTTTAAAGTAGCGCCTATTGCGGAGAAATTTTCCGAGTCCAGGCTAAGGTGGTATGGGCATGTCATACGTAGACCCGAGAACCACGTAGTGAAGAGGTGCCTATCCATGGCTATACAAAAGAGAGGGAGAGGCAGACCACAAACAACCTGGATAGCCAATGTCCAGAGGGACATGAAGGTGTTGGGTCTGTCTGTAGACGATGCTTATCAGCGGAGCAAATGGCGCCTCAAGATTAGGAAAGCCGACCCCGCGTAACGGGAAAAGGCGAGGACGAAGAAGAAGAAGAAGGCTACTTTATACCGCGGTCAACTGTTCGATACTTAAAATTCATCATATTTTGTATGGTTTGTAAACTCATTGTTTGACTTGCATTGACTTAGCATATCATAAAAGTTTTAACTGTATTTATTACACAACTATTACATGCAAGAGTTCCCTTTCTTAAATTGTTCATGTTTTGCCTTTAGTTTTATGTAGGTACGTAACACCTGGGACTTGCTGTTGTTGTTAATATCTACTGTAGTAAAAGCAGCGTTTCAAAACTTTCTCACACCTGCTAACTCTGTTACTCTGTTTTGTATGAAGAATGAGACAGGTGCGATTTAGTTTTATCACGCGATTCCCCGGTAATACCAGTGCTTTTTGGATCTCCATTAGCATTATCTTACTTTCTCCTTATCTATTATCTTTTCTGTGTCCTTATTTCAATAAGTAATTGTATCAAAATCTATTTTTTAATGTTATTGGTAAAGCGACGCATGAACTATCTCACTTCCAGTACATTTAATTTTAACAACGACGAAGAGTCCGCTGGAAAATAATTATGATTTTCTAAAAGCGACCCTCATTTAACAAAAACATTGGTCTGGATATAATACCAAAGTAAGTACCGCACTAATGACCTGTTTGATTAATACTTTTGACTTTGTTACGAGCGAAACTAGTAGCAAAATAGTTAAAACTTATTCAACCGTTCTTAGTTAGTACTTACTATTTATCCTATTAACCTATCCAAATGACTTGTCCATCTTACACTTAAGTATTTCTATTTAGAGGTGGCAAACCTCTACAAATAACCGGATATTTATATACCTACCTAAAATCGTTAACAGCATCGATGTGTTTTTTTTATTCTTCTCTACATTTCTTTACCGGTATAGAACCTCCACATTAGTTCCAATCTTGTTTCATCTTTCTTTCATTATTTTCCTTTAATCTCACAATTCAATAGCTTTGAACTTTGGAATGTGGATATTGTTTATCAAAAATAATGTTAACAAAAAAGCTTTTATGAAGGCTGTGACAAGCCCAACGACCACGAAATTGCTAGACGTCATTATTTAGGTAATGAAAAAGTTTTCCGTAACAGTTTACATTACAAGCTGTGTTAGGTTACCGCACCAGTAAAGGCTATAATAACTTATCATAACTTTTCTTGAACATTTTATTTTGTTTTTATTTGAAATTTATTATAATGAGGAACAAAGTAAATAAAGCAACAGATAATCACGGTTTGCGTTTAGAGATTTTGGTTTTTAGGTATTCATTTTTTTAATACTAGCTGTTGCCCGCGACTTCGTCCGCGTGGATTTTGGAAGTAGGTACCTATCTCTGCTATGTACAGACATACATCGTCTAGTTATAATTTTCCAATGGTAAAATGGATCATTCTAAGTATATATTATTCACCATAATTTAAGGTGTACCATACCTTCAGGAACAAACTATGAACACCGTATCCAAGTTGGTGAGAACAGATAAAAATTTAAAAAATTGTTGTTTTCACTTCTATTGCTCATAAGACTTCTCATATCAATTTTTATTATACGTGTGTATTTTTTAACTAATACAGTATGGGCAAAACCAAAACCACAGGAGATACAGGGAAACTGTCTTAGGAACCTTTAAGTATTTTTCGTGATAACAATTTTGACATAGTAATCGGAGCAGCTGGAGTTCAGGTGGCATGAATGAATAAGTAGTAAGTACCTAAGTACTTTGCACAGTCTGTTTTATAAGAAAACATTTTATTAAATTTGACTAACTTCTGCTGCTTGGATTTTTTTCTTCCGATACAATAAAATGATTCTAACATGAAACTAAGTCGATACGCATTTTTTAAAAATAATAAAAATTATTTTTCACTGGCGTTCTATGAGAAAACATTTTATTGAATTTGACTAACTTCTGCTGCTCAGATTTTTTTCTTCCGATATAATGAAGTGATCCCTACATGTAACTGAGTCGAACCGCATTTAAAAAAATTGTGCAAATTGTCTCATTTTTATGGACAACACACGCTTGACCAAAAAATTTCTATGTCATAAGACACTTTCCCTGCATCTCCTATGGTTTCGGACTTGCCTATACTGTCCCAGTTAAAAAAAAACACTGATATCTCCTATGTCTATGACATCGTCTTGTTACGTTAAATGATTTATCTGTAAATGACGATAACTTTTTTCGCTGTGATCCGATTTCAATGAAACAAAGCCTATAAGTTGCTCCAGGCTGTGCTTAATCTACCTGTGAAAACCGCAAGAAAATCCGTTCAGTGGTTTCGGAGATTAGCGATTACAGACAGACAGAAAGACAGACAGACAGAAAGACAAAAAAATTAAAAAAAACTTTTTTGTGTTCTGTTACTCTTTTTTTATCGCCCACACTCATTTTTTTTTAAATTTGTTCAAAGTACAGACACACGATTTCTACTCCTTTATTATAAGTATAGACCAGGCGTTGTCAACGGCTTCGATCGAGAGAAAAATGTTTTTTTTCTCGGGGAAACAGTTTTCCCATGTCCTCAGAATTACCCGCTCTATATTCGTACTTTAGGGGATGTAGGGATGTTGGTAGCCTGGCGATTGTAGAATGAAACCTCGTGGTGAGTGAGTAAGAAGACGAAGAATATTTATTAACAAGAATAGCCTACTTTTATACAAAATTGAGGTTCGCAACTAGCGAGGTGTCGGTGGAGCGGTTAATGTCAGCCGACCAATGAGATAAGCGCAGTGCGTGGGACTAGGCGGGGCGTTGCGCGGTGGGGCTACGCATGTGCAACTACCCTTGTTAATGCTGTGTACACTTGTGTAGCTACAGTACCAAGTTTCGTCTATTTCGGAGAGTTCAAATTCGGAAGTTCCGAAGTGGTTTATTCGAGACCGACAAAAATTCGGCATATATATAAAAAATGCTTAAAATTACCAACTTTTCTCGAAGTTTTGTCCATTTCGGGTTCCAAAGCTTCCCTTGTAGGTATGAGTGATTTGATCAGCTTGTTTTTTTTTAAAAGCCAACATCGCACTTTTATCGCTTTAGTATTTAAACGGCGCGATAAGATAATAGCCGCTGTTATAAGCCACGTTAAAAGCATCAATATTGTTCAATCGAAAAGTTGTGTCGTTTGATGGATTCCGTGAGTAATGAAGACGAAGTTTTATTGTAATTTGCAAAATGAATCCGTCATTGATTGATTGTTCATAGCAAAATAGGTTGTCAGAAAATTTGCACAAAAGTTCCAAAATTGTTCGTTAGTATACATGCTGTACATGATATACACCTGATTCAGAAGTTCATAACCAGGTAAAGAATCTTCACATTTTAAACAATTTTTTATAGCCTGTTTATGGCGAAATAATCAAAGATTTAATAAATAAAATGTTTCGTGTAATTATCTACACAATTTACGAGAAAAACTATAAAAACGATGTAGGAATGCACTACCTACCCCGACCACTGATGAATAAATCGCTCAAAGTTTGTCTAGATAATTTTTAAAAACGTTATAGTCTTAACACTTAAATATTTTGAAATATTAAAATTATTAATCGGATATATTGGTGTGTCTAACACCAAGATATTTTTGGGGATTTTAGCCATTTTTGACAAAGAAATCTCGTAATGGCATGGATTGTAACTAGCTCCCATTACTATCAGCCATCAGCTTATTAGTTTCCAAATGGAACCCTAGTTCCCTCTGATGGTAGTTACATATTAATTTTACTCTATCCCTGGAGGAGGACATTAATCAAACGTCTAATAACTATGCTACATCTGGCGCAGTCGGTTGTAAACTTTATGAGTTTTGAGCCCATTTTATTACTACTTTATCTTTACGGCACCTTACGTATTTAATTTTACATTCATAATTTTAAATTTTTATTGCCCTGAAAGAATAGATGTACCTACATCTAAGTATTCATGCTCTGAATTCTACCAGCTACCATTCATACCTTAGAGTGTGACTGTCAGATTTTGGTTTTTGAAAAAATAATTCTATTTAGACTTTACTTAAGTCTAGTATTTGAACTACATTTAGAGACCCGATCGGGTCGCTTAACACTCTAGGGGATCTTATAACAGGTCAACATTTCTGTCAATCTCCTTCTTTTATTAAATTTATATCAAAAGGCAAAGCGTCGAACTGCGTCTGGACTAACAGAGAAATGGATATTGTGTAAAGGGTTTCTTTTTAAAAAGTAAAACAACTTTGAATAGGTAATTTATTAGTTATCTACTTGTCTACTACATCTAGAGGCACAGAGGTTACCACGACAAAATGCGGAGAAATATGCGATTCCGAGTTTGGTTTCATAAGAATACGGTATATTCAATTTGTATTAAGTATGGTAATTTAAAATCCAATGAATCAAGTTTTATTCCAGTTTTTTGGATTACCAAGGGCGTAAGGTTTTTCCGAGTTAGTCTTGAGATAGAAAATACCTTGCTCGCTGAAAAATATACATAAATAAAAATCAAATCGATAATGGTATATTGCAATAGGTACCACAAATTCAAAATCAATTTCTGAAGGTGATTTCGACAAAACTCAGAAACGAAAAATAAACCCATTTTCATACTTTTGTAGAGGCACCTAATAACATAGACATCACACTTATCAAGTTATCTTATCACTCACCCATAATGTAATTTTATTCCGCTCATGTTAAGTGTATGCCCCGAAGTGGTATTGCAAAATCCGTTCCTATGTAATTCTTGGTAGCTTTTACATTTTACCGCGGTAAAAGGTATCTTCGATATAATGGAATCAGCGAAATATGCCACCGAACGATGATGGGCACAATGTCCTGTTTAAATTCAAAAATATATGTATATAATTTGAAGTAATCTATATACGAGCCTAATACCTGCATTATTATTATTATGTTTATTTAAAAATTTGAAAACTCTTATTTGAACGTGTTTTATTACATTTAGTTTTAGGTAATTTAGGTCCTTAGTCAAAATTATTATCGCAACGAGAGAGTTATCATCTGTTGGAAAAAAAGCTGCACGAATCCCACTCCAACGGACAGTTGGGTGGATACCGTTCCATGTTTCTTATAATTAAGATGGAACATTCAACCTTGTGTGTATAAACGTAAGGTTCAATTTTACAAGTGGATTACAATTATCATAGAACCCAGTAATATTCACTCAGTGAGATGTTGAACTTAATTAGAATACGTAGAAAGGCACTGAAACTAAACCTATCATGTCGATTCCACATCCAGGCTGCCTCGTACCCCCGTTTGGATAGTAATCTATATGACCCAAAGGACTAGGAAAGCCCAGGTATCCACCACACGTGTGAATGACCTCTACGTGTTTGGCGTCAGACTTGTCTAATCGCCACTCCTCACTGGTGTATTGGTACAGAGGGTAAGCTGGATCCAAACCTGAAAGCAAATACTTAATTATGACTATCCGGACGTTGTAATGTTCAAAGCTTGCTACTGAAAATCTGCTATGATGATAAGACTCTCTAAATCCATAAGCGTGGGAGTTTTACGTAGGAAAACTTATATATTGTAGACAAACTGAGAGAATGTACAAAGGGCACATAGATCATGGATCAAGCGAGACAGCGATGATGTTATTGAAATTGGATTGAGTGCAGTGAAATAGATCTGTCCAGAAAACAGAGACAAAATGAGCAATAGTATCGCTATATGCCTGTTTCAAATCGATACTTTGATTTTTAATGTATTGTAGTGTCTCAAATAGAATAGGAGATACCTGTAATAGCATTCATAGGTTTCCTTTGAAGATAATAATAATTCCCAGCAATTCCCACAACGTGGGCACCAAGGCTGTGACCAATTAAATGTATGTTTTCTGGAGTAACACCTTCGTCTACCAGGAACTTAAGAAACTCCGTGAGTATGCTTCCGATTTTGTTAACGCAGTAACTCGCAAAAATGTATTTAGACGCGGCTGCATAACTCCAATCTAAGATTATTATATTTGCGTCTATCACGCTAAGATAGGCTAAAATAAAGGAAAACGAGTTACTGTCGTATTATCATCAGCCTGCACTAGTCCACTGCTGGACATAGGCCTCCCCAAGGCGCGTCACTTAACCCAATCATCGGTTCTCCGCATCCAGTCACTGCCAATCTACTTACGAGACAGCAAATCATTATCGTCTAAAAATATCTTTTATTCAACCTTTGGATTCTTCCATGCAAAAATAGAAAGGATTCTGATCTCAATGAGTTTCTCATTGCTCTTGGTATTGGATCTTCTTATCCTTGAAACTGGAACTCGGTAATAGGCATTATAAATGTGAAATCTATTAATATACAGACCCCGTATCAGAGTTCTACCACCAGTAAATAAATCTGAATACAAGAACATTATAGGGGTTTATATATAGGTGCTTTAGTTTACCAGCTTTGATGACATTAGGCGCGAAACTAGTACCATTAGTGATCCACCCGTGTACAATCAATTTTACTTTTCTTTCAAAATCAAAATTTGATTGTAATAGAGACGCCGAATCGTTGATTTTCAGGAGTTGATATTCATCGGGGTTAGTTCTATAAAAAAATCATTATTGTACATCAACAATCAACATACTAGTCAATACTGATTTCAAAAAAGAGTAATAATGAGGTGATTTGAGCTAGATAAGTTACCAGCTTGGATGTGGTGCGACATCATATAAGTAGGTGCACACTTCTACCACATTTGTACCACAAACTCACTGCTGCAACATCTTGAGACTCTTAAACTTAGTCTTACCTAGTGTAGAGCCAGAATTGCACATTGTCCTCGGCGATTAAACTCAACTGCACACCCGTGTTATTGAAGTCCAGCAAGCTATTCAAGAATGTTGCCATCCGGATTGATTCATCTTGGTGTGACGTGGTTTCCAATAAGTTGAGCATCCATACTGTTTAAGTACATAACAAAAGTTCAATTACATGTACATAACCATGAAACTTGGCTTTGGTTTGCTATTTCCCTTGAGAATAAGAGCGAAGTTGGACTTAAAATATCCAATGCAATGTATCAACTTTCAACCTTATAGGTGTGCCTACCTAACACATCTACATGAATAAATGAAGATATTATTAATTCCCCTTTTGAGTCAGAGCTTAAATATCAAATAAAGTTCAACAAACCTGAAATGTAAATATAAAATACCAACAAATTCATTCCAGAGTGTCACAAACATGCGAACACTAGCGACACTGATCAAACGAAAACCTTTTTATTCACAATTGGATTTGAAAAAAAAGAAGGGAATATCAAACCAACTACACTGAACGTATAAAATTCCACATTTTCTCTAGATCTCATGCAAATTCAAAGGTTCGACAGCACGGCAAGTATTAATTGCAAACGCTCAAAGGGTATAAAATAAAATATATGACTTGTAACCTGTCTCTGTGACATTTCAACCACAGAGTAAGTATAATTCCAACTGTCGAGAAAAGAAAATATTGTTTTATTGACAATTTATTACTACGCAAAGACTCCGTACGACAACGAGCGACTTTCGTAAGCTAAACACCCGCCCGCCCCCTATGGGCGAGTTTTTTCTTTCATGTTGATTTTCCGGGCCTACGCTGATCTCAGATTAAAGACTAAGATCAAGTTAGAATAGTCAGAATAAAAAAGATTCCCATCTACCAACCTAAAGCCATCCACCCCAGGTTGGATAAAAAGAGATCTAAAATGACATCAAAATGTATGGAAATCCGCATAAGCAGAATTATGACTAGAAAAAGAGTTACCTGATCAGTTAGGTGTGGATTCCGGATAGCCATCATCGGATTTCAGCCAAATCGTTCCCTGACGGAGATCTATGTGCTCAAAGTGATCTCATTTGTTTAGCCCAAATTTTTTTGTATAGTTAAGTAAGTAGTTTGTAAGTTTGGTAATCTAGCCTGTTAGTCTAGTCTAGATTATTGTTAACTAGTTGGCTTAGACAAGTGTATTTTTATGTGCTTATATTATTGTCAATTTTCATTATCGTATTTTTTTCTCCAGTCCCTGCGTTGGAATATTTTACACAGCCTTCAAGTTGCCAATTAAGAAAATCCTATCGATCACTGTCATATCCGGTGTATTCAAATTGTTTTTAAATTATCTGCTAAATATACAGTCCCCTTACGTTGAGATTTATGCTGTGACTCAGTATCGGACCCAAAACAATTTTTATTGGCTTTGGAGTTTCCCAATACGAGTGTTTTCCTCTGTCAATTAAGATTAATCAGGCTCATAAAACTTTTAATTGGTAGCTTCTGTCATTTTGCTGTGCACACAACTCGGCCCAAAACAAACAAATATTTACATAATTATAGCACGGAACCTTAATTAAAAGTTAAGTAAACAGGTGAGCAACAAGTAGCTGTTTAAGGCACAGGACGTAAACCTTAATTGGTACCTACACTTAAAATCTTATACGGATCTAAGAATCTTAGAAGATCAATCCCACGGAGGTAGAAGAAGAAAAAGAAGTACAAAACGACTGGTCATTGCGGTTATTGATGTAAGTATACAATAGTTACGTATCATCATCATATCAGCCTGTAGACGTCCATTGCTGGACAAAGGCCTCCCCCAGGGGTCTCCACGACGACCGGTCCTGTGCTAGCCTCATCCAGCCGGGTCTCGCGACCTTCACCAGATCGTCGGTCCACCTTGTGGGAGACCTGCCTACGCTGCGTCTTACGATACGTGGTCGCCACTCGAGAACCTTTCTATCCCAATGGCCGTCAGTTCTACGAGCGAGGTTACATATGTTATATAATTAAAACGCTTGTTTTGCTGTATAAAAAAGAAATAAAAAAAATATTAATATAATGACGGGGACCACCCACGGCGATCGTGTGTCAAGGAGATTGTTGTGACGAGATACTTGGCGCTCCGTTCTTTCTGCCTACTTCGTCAGGGACGTAGCGTGAAGATATTGTATGTATAATAATTTGACGTATAGTAATATTATAATGTTTTATTCAATACCTACATAATACATAAAGTAACACAAAAACAAAACGTCTGAATGAACACAAAACGCTTGAGCGCATCTTGTTTGCTCAAGGCTCGAGGCACTTTCAGTGGTTGCTCTTAAGTTTTAGTTATGAGCGGTTGTCATGACAACCCAAAGGGTTCTCAGTTGGTCACGCGAGGTCGAGAGATTATTAATGTTGACCCTCGTGAGAGGCTCAGAATAGAATATGGATGTGGTACACAGCTTAAGGGCCTATCTTATGCTCTGAGGGAAATTGAACTAGGTAGTTATTTAACGGGCATACTTATATTACAAAATATACAAATCAACAGCTATTCATATATCCTTACTGTTGGCACTGGCCTACCCTGACAGCGAGGGCGTCAGTGTCGGTTAAAAGACTTCACATGCAGGTTTCATCACCATTTGAGAGCCGTCAGTGTTTCGAGAAAAAATGATTCGTACATGGCTCGACCTGAAATCGAAATCGGACCAGTTGAATACATAATTATGAGCAGAAACATTCTGATTAACCCTTTGGCTCGCGAAATTAAGAGCGCAATACCTTTGCAACTCGGACGTATTTCACGTCAGTCAGACACCCTGACGTTGTCATTAAAAATACTGTCATTTTACGAGGTCAAGGACAATGGATGTCAGGATAATATGACATAATTACCAGCCGGAATAATTATAGCTAGGTGTCATCCTACTACATATAGTAGGCTGAGAGCAAAGTTAATAATCGTGATGACTAAAATTAAAAAGTCTACGCACATTTCTAACTCATCCTGAGCATGGTACTATTTCTATTTGTCAATAATTTCCATGGTATTTGTGCTTTTCTTCACAAAAATAAGTCATCATAAATCAATAAAATTAAGGAAAGCTATGAAACTCTCCGTAGTATAGTTAGTGCTACGGCGTAGCGCGCGTAGCAGTGTGTTCATGTGAAATTATTGTAATTCCCTTTCGAAGCACACCTTTGTGGAAATAATTCCCTTTAAAAGCACAGACCACCCAACCAATTGACTGCGCATTGAAGGTGACAGCGTTCACCGAACATAAGGCCATCGCCTAGGATATTACCGGCATCAAGCCATAATATTGTTTTAGTGTAAGTTTGGTTTTTCGTAAGGTAAGGAACAAAGTCCCCTTGTAACACAAATAACTATTGCGGGAGCTCTTACCTTAGGGAAAATCAGAATCATACTAAAACAATTTATGGCTTGATGCCGGTAATATACCTAGGCGATGGCCTTATGTTCGGTGGACGCTGTCGCCGTCAATGCACAGTCAATTGGTTGGGTGGTCTGTGTTTAAATAGTTTCATTCGCAAAAGTTATTCAGTATTGTATTGAAACATTTCTCACGTTTCCTTTATTTTTTGGAACAACTAAGAGAAGTAATATGAATAAATAGTACGGCAGTCGGCACACAAGTAGTGCACAATGTTGGTGTTTTGTCACGCCTATAAATTTAAGATTTTAGATACTTTTCATCATTGCTTCAAATAAATGTTACCTGAGAAGTACGAAATAGGTTAAGTTACTTTACGAAGGAGAGCCCGGAGACTCCCAATATGCACTAAACGTGGCTACTGAGGGGGTTTTAGTGGGTAGAAATCCCACATAACCCAGCCTAGGAGGTCGAGTATCTCAAGAAGATTTTCCCTAAAATGGTTAGGTTAGATTTATTATGACTCGTGACCATCACTCGTTTTGCCAGTGAATCTCAGCATTTACTGGAGTTCGACCTTTTACAGTAACGTAAACATCTTTCCACGCGAGTGGAATCCCTGTACCAATGCAAATAAACTGGACACTGACAAATGAGTTGGATATTGTTTACTTGATTTTTATTAAAGCACTAGGTAGGTACTAATGAGGGAATTAAAGCAATATTCAGAGGGTATCAAGAGCGCTGAAGTGTTGGGTCGTTAATCAAACCCTACGTACCACTACTATGATTTTAATTTGTCTGCCAACAACGATCCTCAAATGGAAATCCATTTTCAACTCAGCTTTTTAACGGATCTCTAAAGAGGAAGTTTCACACGTTTAAGCGTAACACAGACAGCGCGGCGGCGTTGCGAAAGCGTTGCGGCGGCGAATCTGCGGAAAGCGAATAAAAAGCGGAGCCTTTCAGACAGGAATACCGCTAGCGGCGGCGCGCCGGCGGTTTGTATGAAGAACGCTCCGCACCGCGCCGCACCCGCGCCGCTCTATGTAGGGGTTCTCATACACTACAAAAGAATACAACGCGCCGCCGCCGCTCCGCAACGCCTGTCTGCGCAAATCTGTCAAATCAAAACGTCAAATCTGTGCGCGCGGTTTTGTCGCTTTCGCCGTCGCACCGCCGCCGCGCCGCACCGCGCGCCGCCGCGCCGCTTTGATGTAAAAGGCATACTATTTCGAACATTACAAAAAATTACCGCGACGCTTTCGCACCGCTTTCGTGTTCCGCTTTAGTGTCTTGACGTCCAAATTGAAATTAAAATAGAAATTGTAAAGGTTTTCTTATACAAGTCCTTATGGCATTCGAAAACAAAAGCTATATTTGCGTCGCAGAAAAAAAAATCAAAACACAAAAAAGGAAAACTTGCAGCAGAAATTCATTGTATTACTCGTACCACACCATATCAGTACTCAGACTGAGTACTTCAGAATTATAGCCATTGTTTATTTATGTTTCGGAGATGCAAATGCTTTTATGCCATTAATATTTGTGTTGGAACAGATGTTGCGGGCACCGGAAACGGCTAAACTTAAACATACTAGCTAGTCAATGTTTTTCTACCTCAGTTCAGCACGGAAGTTTAGTTCGAGTTTCTAGTGAGAACGCATAGTATCCCAAACCAGGAAAACTTAAGCTCAACTTTTTATCGTACTCATTTGCAAACTGGTGAAGCATTTTTTGGCCTCTTTTTGTATCGTAATGAGAACGTTGGGGTAACTTGGGCACAATAGTATGAAGTGAACTATTTAGAATTTTGTTTATCTTAGTGGGTTCGCTTGAATAATGAAAGTTGTGAGATCAAAGTAAAAGGGGGGACTAGTGACGTGCCACCGGATATGAAGAAAGCCCGAACTGACATCCCGATCGCCGCATCCAATTGAGTTCACATACGGAATTTCACATACGGACTTTGAATTCTCTAGTTTGTATATAGGTTTGCGGCAATGCAATGCAGTGTCGGCGATCGGGAATACTGCAGTGGATTCAGAAATTAATCGATAATAATTTATAACTAGTAGTTCCGTGAGAACAGTAGACCTCGCCAGCCCATATAAACCAAACCTAAAAGAAACGAACAGAAGTCAATTTTGCAGTTGGAGACAGATTAAGTACTAATGTGACAAAAATTAACACTTTAAAGCTTAATATTTCGCAAACGGATCCCTGAATCGAAAAATGTTTTTTACACACCCGCAATATTTTTGAAAGATCTATCCAACGATACCCCACACCATGGAATTCACGCGAAAAAAAATTATTTCCCATTTTTCGTATGCAGTTTTATGAACATAATTAAAATTTTCGACTTTCTTAAGTTAATTGACTATTACTCAAAAACTAATTGAACCTACTTAGCCGTCATAGTTTTCCTTTTAACTACGTTATATATGCTACTGCCGTGAATTTTTTCACATTTCCAGAAGCAACCGTTTAGCTGGCAGGGGGGGGGGGACACGTGACTAACAAAAATTACCGCTTTAAAGCTTAATATTTCGCCAACGGATCCCTAAATCGAAAAAATGGTTTTCACACACCAGCAATATTTTTGAAAGACCTATCCAACGATATCCCACACTATGGGATTCACAAGAAAAAAAAAACACTCCCACTTTGCGAGTATGGTAGGTACTCTAAAAAAAATGTTTTTCAAAATTTTATTCTACTCATTAGTCACTACTCTAGTCGGCTTAATTAATTTATACCAATGCCAAATTTTTGTCAAAATCGGTTGAAAAATGCGACCTGTAGAGAATTACAGACGGACAGAATGACAGAAAGACTGACAGACGGACAATAGCAGTTTTGGCCAATCTCGAAACTGAGACGCTTCTCTCGCTTCGCTCGCTCGGTCAATTAGAGGCAACAAATATCAAATAGCAAACATTGTATTTTAAATATAATGGAGCCATGATAGAAAGATGTTTTATTTCTTTATATTAATTTAGAGTGTACAGTACAATAAATTATGGGAAAAAATAAGCTCCGTTTTATGTGTGTGTATATGATTTCTAATCAATTTCTTTCGAGCGGGGATTACTTTAGAAACATGAAAATTAACATTATTTCATTTGGTTACCTAGAAGTGTTGTAGATACAGGCTTAGCTATCTATAATACAATACATGTATTATTATTTAAAATAAATAAGTTAAAATTTAAGATGAGCATATCTGTTGGTTTTCGGATTCTGGGTGTTTGTATTTATTTAAGTATTTATATAAAAGTATTTAAGTATGTTTATCAGTTGTTGAGTACCCTTTACAAGCTTCGGCTTAGTTTGGGACTAAACAGCCGTGTGTAAATCTGTCCAAACATTATTGTTTTATTTGAAATCTAGGTAGGTATCTATATCATTAAAAAACCCACTAACAACAGCACTTAGTTAAATGAGAGCTTACTTCAAGACTCTTGTCGCTGGTGTTGAGCTTTCCCGTAGCGAAAAGGCTTTTGTATCGAGACTTCCTAGAACAATTGAAGGACCCGGGTCTGAAAGCTCTCGTCTCGCCCCGTGGCAGCTTATTAAATAATATTACGATTAAAGACCGGTATTTGTAATTAATAAAGTTTTAAATATTGGACGTGACCGTATGTTGTGAAATAATAATAAAATCTGTAAAGCGTACTTATGAGCCTAAAATATTTCAGAAAATACTTCTTTTTCTTTCGTTCCATTTATTTTCGTTACTCTTTATTGCACAATAATAATAAAAACAATAAATAATACAGTACCTAGCTATAGTTAAGTGTCTCACCCATCATTACCGACCATAATTCTATGCTTACATACGAGTATATATAACAGCACAATCCATACAGAAGATTTTAACCTATTCCGGGGACAGTCGAAACTGTATGAATTTGAAACACTTAAAAATTCATAAAAATTTATACCTTAAAACTTTTCCCATAATTACCGGGCAATGTTTTTTATGTACATAGTACATTCCAAGTTTCGGTGCAGTAGTTTTCGAGTTGTCCGGAGACAGGGGACTGAGAATTAGGCCGGCTCACGCTTATGTATACCTTGATATTTATGTTATGAGTTTGTGATGCTTCTTGTCGAATATTCCATTATTTGAAAGTTTTTACGATCAGGTGGTCTACATGGCCAAACATCCGTGCTACCACATTGACCAGAAAGTAAATTGCTTGTAGTGGTTTCAAACACTGTGAATGACAGACAACTGTTTTTTAGATTACCTACATCTGAACAAACATAAAATAAACGAAAGTAATTGTTACCGACAATATCGCCCTGTAGGAGCAAATCGTCAATAATCTCTATTATAGGTTATCTTATACTATATTATACTGTACCTGTAGGTGTGTAGATTAATGAGAGCCTTGTGAGTAGTACCAACCAATTAACTAAGAAGCATTAAGAAAGATTGTGGCGAAAAGGTAACTGGAAAAACATTGGAAGCAAATGTGAACGAATTGTCGCGATAGGGAAAAGATCCTCAGTTGAGCGAGACATAGATTAATTTCCCTTTGGCAGAAGAAACCGTATTATTTCTTGAAGAGTATTGGAGAAAGTAGCGCCTACTGAAAAGATTTCAGCAATTCTCTTTGTAAAATGCTTTTGTAACGAGATATTTTCGCATTGATGGAATGAAAAATAGATTAACGCTTTATTGGATCCGGCGTCCTTTTCTGTAGTGTTTTTGGGATATTGACAAGTTTAATCGACCCTTTTGATTTTATCGACATGACTCACTGTCAAAGTTAAAATTGTATGAAATACACATAAGATATTTTGTCCATTATTTTGTCTCTCCGACATAAAAGTCGAAAACTACTGAACCGATGTAGACAATGACGGGAAAATATGGAAACATGAAAAAGAAGTTTGTTTATTATAGTAGGTACATGTTTAAATAAAAATAATGGACTTTTAAAAAATAATGTGTAGGTAGATAATTATTATTCATGTTTCCTCCGACTAATCATTATCACCGCCATTAGAAATATTTTGAGAATGAGGGATTTCTGACGTCTGTAATTGTTACTTTATGCGAAATTTCTACAACATTCCTTTTAAATATCTTTGATGCTATTCATAGGTACATTAGATGACTATAATCTCACGTAACGACTCCCTAATCGTCTTAAGTTACTAATATCATCAATAGGTGTATTGAATGGGTTATAAATAGAATAAGATATGTAGTAGTAAAACACAGTAAAGAAAGTATGTCTATTAAGTCTATTTATAATAAGCATAATCATTTGCATTACCCGTGTTGTTAAAATACATAATAAATATATTAAGAATTAATATGAAAACGTAGAGAAGTCAACTAAAGTAAACCATCTTAAAAATATTGTAGAAAATAAAGGTTCACGAACAAATAGCTTGAATTTGAATCCGTCAATCAATAATTATTACAATAACTAAGTATATCACAAAAAAATAAAACTAAGGAAGTCCATAAGGACATAGATAGATAGATAGTTGAATGCTTAATAGTATTTTCTCTATTACGTACGAATATCACGCAAAAATACTTTACGATCTTTGATCTATTGTATAGCAAAGAGAGGGATTTAAACTGTAACAGTGAGACTGCGGGGAAAGCGAGTAGAATCATAATTATTTGTGGTATGTTAATATTGTTCAATGTGAATAGATATTATCTTATTACCGTACTATCTACAGTTCGAACTATAATCTCTTAACTCCAAAGTTTACACATCAAACAATAACAAACAAAGACGTTTAAGTTACTGTAATAATTATTAGTTTGGTGTGAGTTTCGTAACACATTGACTATAATAATCAGTGGCACAACACTTTATAATTTATCATTATTTTTATATACAGTTTGCCCTTATGAATATGAGGCATTGATTGTATAACTAGCTTTATTTAGTGTAGTAGCAAGTGACAATTACATGAAAGTAATACTTTTTTCTATAATCTAAAACTTCCTGGTTTTCCATACTCTACAATAAAAAAATGCGGGTAATTAGGTATTTTATTCAGCTTTCGATACAATTGACATAATCTTCTATTTAATAATGTTTACTCGTAGTAGGGCAAATTATGATCAAGCATAATTTCCATCAAATTGTGTCCTGTTAATAACTGTTTCTAATTCTGAGAATGTAAATAAAAACATATTCTTACAAATTTATAACTGATCCGAGAATACCTGGGACAGACGTAAAAAAATCATTTTTTTCATATTTTACTTACTTTAAAATACGTTCTGTTTGAAATTCAGTGAAACAGTGAGGGCGTTTGTTTTTTCATACCACATTGGACACCTAGCAACTCTAGCGAAAAATCGTTTTTTTTCCGATTCCAGTATTTTTCTGTAAAATATTCAGCAATTATTGTAATGAGTTCGGCAAGGGTCGAGGGTAATTCGTGCCCCTTTCAATTAGCCAAATCGGTAGTGAATAAAAATGTATTGGTCCTGGGCTTGGTCTCGACATTCGCAAATTTCGTTTCTGATTTGATCGCATATTTTTTCGTTGGAATATTTTGATGGTTTTTCAATAATTTTATGGTTGGCAGTGAATCAGTGGATCAGTTTGGTGGTAATTTTTTTTGTAAACTACTACTACTACTTTAATTGTTATAAAACTTTATTCTGTAATATTATAATAGTTTAAACAATAATTATAGTTTAGAAGATTATATTTTATGTTTTATTATAAATAGGCATTTCTAAATGGGTCCCAACTCGTACAGAATATATTATTATGACAATACAAATAAATTGATTTCTCACTTATATTTTCAACAAACATCTTACTGCAACACTTATGGTGTTCGAATCGAACCTTACCATTCAATTTAAGGGTCAGTACTTATACGGGATTTATAAGGGAACCTTTTAAATATTCCTTCATACACACCGATGTGTAATTTTTATAGGTTTCAAAAGTAATTAGTAATCGTAGTTGCAGCGTAGGAGGCGTCCTCCTGTCGAATGGATCGTCCACCTGAAAATGATGGCCGGAGGAGGCTGATTTAGCTGTTCATGTTGCTAAGTTTTATTGTGTGTCGGGCTCACGGAGGAAATTCGTTGGGCTTGACACCGACTTCAAACAGATCAGTACATAGCACATAATTATAATAATAATATTTTAGTTAAAATAATAGGTAACAGGCTTCTGTCTTTTGGATTAAAATAAAAAAAAAGTTACTTTACGCTTTTAGAGCCTTTTTGTGTTTTTGAAGTCGGTTTTATTTTTTTGTTAAAAAATTTTTATTAGTAGGCCTTCACCTACTTAAAAACGAAATTGAAATTAAACTTTAAATAATAATATTAAACTTTAAATAATGAAATAAATAATACTAGGTACTTATTGATATTCCGACCACAGTAACTGTGTAAATATGAGAGTAATTCGGTCTGAGCCGAGGTCACGCAGTTACATAAGTTTGACCGCCCGTTGAGACGCCGTAACGGCGCCAGGGACAAAATTGTCGGCCATTGCGAAGGCACTCGAATGCCCTGGCCGGGGGGAAGAAATCTTCCACTTGTCAATTCACGGGCCGATGAGCTTGGGTCACGGGGTTTTTCATTTGACCTTTGTATAAATGCAAATAATACTGATTTTACGGATTGGCACATGGAAAGCACGATGATTTAGCAATGAGAAAAATATACAGGGCTATTTAAAAATGCTGTGAAAGCCGACACACGTTCAGAAAACAACGTTTGTTTATCAAATAACATGATGAACTGCAACTTTGTGTTTTTTAATTAATAATATTATTCCGTTTGTAGGGTAGGAGGGGTACCTCAAAGGAGGAAGAAAGTCTGTCCGTCTGTCAAGACCATTTTTCTCAGGAAAGCGTGGAGGGTATCAAGTTGAAATTAATATCAAATACTCAGGTCTGCAGTCCCTTTGAGCCGTGAAAAATCAGACTTCTAAGTCATCGCAGTCAAAATAATAATAAATAATAATAATAATAATGTTTTTGTAATTAGTTTTTTATAAAAATATTATAAAAAATTTATAATATAAATAAATAAGTGAATAATAATATAATTTTAAATATATTTTTAAAAGATATGGCCGCTTTCGCCGCATTTTTGAGTATCTTGGTAATCAAAACCTATGGAACCATTGACCTAGAATCATGAAATTTTTAAGAAGCAAGGTCATAATGCACAAGTAAAGGAAAGTATCCGAAAACCGCAAATTTGTAGGTACATCACAAAAATTTGATTTTTTTCTTGTACTAAACAAACTTAACTTTGTGTATGAGCAAGTTAGTACCATGTGATAATTAATTTATTAATTTTATTAACAAATTTTATTAACGATTATCTAATTATTTCTTTAACTATGTTTGTACGGAACCCTCAGGGCGCGAGTCCTACTCGCACTTGTCCGGTTTTTTAAAATATAAATTGATGTCATATAATTCTATGTCAGATAATACAAAAAATGTTCTAAGACGATAATTAAATAGCTTTAACACAGAGGACTATAATAGTGCTTTAACCGTTTCTGAGTGAATCGCATATAAGTACATAATACATGTTTGTGTGGGTTGTCTATTAGCCAGATGGGTCTTTTTCATTTGTAAAGATACACTATTTACGATACGCCCTTTTTCGACACTACTTTTTCATCTGTAAAGACACGGAGTCTATGAACTTGGTCTATGATATTGCATGAATTTGTTCTAATTCCAAATAGACAATCATTCTGAAACACTTGCCGAGTACTCTATATTTATTGGACTAGGTCTGTGGGAGTTCTACAAAATATACTCGTTTTTACTATTTTTAACTTTTATCTACAGTTAGAAAGATCCTAATTGGGTATCGGTTCCATTCGTTAGTTTTACTCTGTTGTTCTTGGTGAAATCGCTCGCTTATAACGGTGCTTTTATTTTTTAAAACTCCACAGACTACCCATGTGTTTAGTTTTACCATACAGCCAAGATAAAAGTTACAATTCAATACTTTAAATACATAATTATTATTAAAAATATACTGACATTAAAGAAAGCCTTATATTTACAGAATAACTTTCAGAATTATAATTTGAGCTCTTACCTGTTAGTTATTCCAACACCGAAGCTAATGTCAATGGATTACACAGAGTTAATTGTATAAATTATTTGCAGGAACGGTAATCGATCATCCTTGAACTGTGATTTGATTACGTTTCTAAATTAATTAATTAATCCGTCACTGAGTAAGTAAATCAATTTCCTCGAAGTTTATATAAAATTTTGTGCTACGAAAATGTGCCCTTATTGAATTTGGTAAAGGAACTGATTAGCATCTAATTGATTTCGATTGGCTGGGACTCAGGAAAAAATTTTAGTAAGTTACAAAAGTGGGAGTTTCTAAATTATCTAGATTATATAATTGTATAATTATAATTTGTTTTTTTTTGCTTATTATATAAAAAAAAAAGTTTCAGACACAGACGTTCAAAAGAATAGGAAGACAGCTCAATAATTGTAATGTTTAGCATAGTATCTAATATTTACAAAGAGGCAGTGCCTGTTCAAATTACCACTTGCCCATTTAAGACGAATGTGGTGTGTTTATGGGAATACACCGTTCCATTTTGCCGCCCCAGTGACGTCAGCTATTTGAAATCAACCTGATACGATAAGACTAATAATGTGTAATTCTTCCCCACAATCTGGCATATACTGCCAGTGATAAAAGCTTTGTAAAAAACAGAAGTACAAGTGTAAAGAAACGTGAAATGGAACTAACCCAAAGACTGTCCTCGGATGGCACGCAGGCTCAAAGTTAGGTGTGCTGGCCGGCGGAGACGTTTATTCGAACCTGATAATTAGATTTAGTTTAGTCGTAGGTTCAATACACAATTCGTCCAAATCGTATATCAATACTTACTTCGTTCAATACGCATTTCGTCCGACACACTGTATATCTAAATTTCTTGTATCTTCTTTTTAAATTACAGCACTTCGAATTTCTGACGCAACAGTAGATTAAGTAACTACTCATAGGACCTAAGTAGGTAAAAGGAAGAACCTAAGTGGATAGGTACGTATCTACTTAGATTTTCTACTTTTTTATTACACTATTTAATTACCTACCATATACGAGGTGGTCCTTCTGTCCCCGCAGGTATACTCTATATTGTGTTACTGCTGACTGTAATCGCGTTATCGCAAAATATATCGGCTACTCATTCGACAAATAATGTCGTAAATGAAAGGGAACATTTCCCATGATCTGAAAGGACGCTTGTTTATGGTTTTGTTATGGCTGTGCATCCATAGATTTGGTATTGTTACATTATTGGCATGTAATAATGGGCAGTTAGTCTGATACAATTGAGAAGTTTATTTACTAGCTTTTGTATTAACAATTTTTTCTGCAGATTTTTGGACTTTCGTAGGAATGTTTAAAATTCCCTTCCTAGCGATTGCCAATCAATACATGTTACGTCCTTCTTCTCCCGTTTATTTTGTCATATCACTCTCACAGGCTCCAATCAAATGCTCAATCCAGGCTCGAGTGTAATGAACAACATACGAATAGCTCACTCGTATCATAATGTACTATCATTGTTAGATGAAATCTAAAATATCAATTTATAAACCAACTAAATTTCTACCTCGTTCAAAGTATTCTGATTCAAATCCGGATGCTTTTACCGAGTAAAATACAGTATCCGTTTCGAGCTACGGCTTCCACTCTTCCACTGTATTTCATTGTATCAAAAATGTTACAAACAATTTTAGCAAATATTCAGGTGTTGTGACGAATTTAGGGCTGTCATATATTATATTGAGTTCTTTTATGTATGAGACCTTTTATTTTTTGATCTTTTCTTTTTCGAGCACGATTAGAGTTTTCTTAAACAAATAAATAAATGATTTTATTTCGATAGTAACGTATTTCAGAAAATAACATATTTTTGTAGCTTTAATTATAACATTCCATAATTAATTTCATTTCTTCATAGAGGTAAACTGTTCATGCTTTTTTGGTCGTGATTCTTATCATTGTCTTGTTTATGTCTACAATATATAACCCACACATTTATATTTACCTGTAGCTTGTAATTTTATGAGTGTGAAGTAATTACTTCAATTAAATATTAGGCGGTAAGAGTATTTTGTATTTCAATTCAATGTCACGAACAACAAGTTGAATTTATAAGATAGTCATTAGAGACAACCCTAATACCCTTATCTAATTTATAGCATAGTTACAATAATAACAATTCATAACATCGTTTCGTATCCGGAACATATCACACGCTTATACCTACATATTAAATAATGTAACGAAAATTAGTCGACCATTGCAATTTATTACAAAGCTGTTCAAAACTTTGTCCTTTGCGAAATTTACCCTGAACCTGTAATGTAGGTACCTTTTGTTCGGAGCGTACGTATTATAGAGGGATTCCGCATTAGCGAAAGTAATTGTAAGGTATATTGGGACTTGGGGTGGAGTTATGAGGAGGAGGAGCAATATCAAATTAAAATTCAACCTTTTAAAACCCCTCAGGCCCGTTTGGTCCTATTCCCGGAATGTCCTCTTCATCCGTTACGTCTATTTCCCGGAATGTCCACTTCCTCTTTATGTATTTAGTGTCAATAAGGTGATAGGCTGATAGCGCGACCATTATTGCTACTACTAGCGAGGTATCTATAGGACAACACGTCCGTCTGTCCACACGCTTGACAAAATGTCAAGATATAAGTGAATATCTTATGAGAGGCATATTAAACAAAGTATTTATAGTCAAATTGAGAACTTTATTTCATACTCGCTTTTTCCCGCGGCTTCGCCTACGTAGAATAGTTTTTCTTGTGTACATTGTGAAATAGCGCCCTCTATGTATGCGTTTTGTTACTTAGGGGGCATTAGCGGACGCCCCGCGACTTTGTCCGCGTTAAAAAGTAGCCTATATGTTATTCCAGGATATAAGCTATCCCTGTACCAAGTTTCATCAAAATCTGTTCGGTAGATTTTGCGAGAAAGAGTAACAGACATCCTCACATCCTTACAAACTTTCGTCTTTATAATATTAGTATCATTTAGTCCTGTAAGTTTTAGATCTTTGTCTAAATTCACTAAAATATGAGTAGGATGTCGTCGGAAGTTGGCTTTTGCACGTAATATGTGCCCCCAGTGTTTACAGTTTTGTTTAGGAAGTTGGAAACGCGGGCCGAATGTTTATTTATCGGCTTATTTCTCCATTTGCCGCCAGCCATTTCCCAAGTTATAATTACTTAGGAACGCGACGGAGTCATTGGAAAAGTGTGGCGTAATTTACACGGGGTGGAAATGGAAATACAGCATTCCTTTGAAGCTTTAAGAAGTTTCAGATTTCATGGTTTAATAATGAAAAAACTTTTTAATTGTAGGTGCCGATCAAAAATGAAATAATATGGAATAATAAAGTGATTAACAGACCTTTTATTATTTTATAATTAAAGATTCCTAGAGAATTACGAAAATACCTAAATTATTGAACTGGAGACTCTGGGCCCCGTGGTCGATCGGCATTGGTGAGGGCCCTGTCGACCCGGCTGGTTCTCGCCTCCTCCTATAGCGCTTGAGCATAACCATTCAGCGAGGCAACGGAGCCAACGTCCTGGGGAATATACCTCACCACGAAGGCTTGGACTACACCTGTTGTAAATATTTACATACCTGTGTATGTCCTGAATAAAATTCAGAAAATATTGAACGGAAAATATGTATTGCTCTTTGAATGTGGTAACCCGTTTTCTTTAGTAACTGATAAGTATACAGCTATGGTCAAAGAATTGCGAAGCTTAAGTGGCAGTGGGCTGGGCACATCGCTCGTAGAACGTTGGGGCAGAAAGGTTCTCGAGTGGTGACCACGTATCGGAAGACGCAGTGTAGGCAGGCCTCCCACGAGGTGGACCGACGATCTGGTGAAGGTCGCGGGACCCAGCTGGATGAGGTTAGCGCAGGACCGGTCGTCGTGGAGATCCTTGGGGGAGGCCTTTGTACAGCAGTGGACGTCTACAGGCTGATATGATGATGATGATGATACAGCTATGGAACTTTACAACCAAAGATCATTTTCAATAATTACCTAACAGAGGGCATCAAAGTACTTATTAAATTAAACATAATTTTGTTTTGATAACTGAATGATTATAATAAACGCCTTAGCTCTTTGTGTTCCCTACATTATCTTTTTCACAAACGTTTTATATGAAAAGTGAGACGCCGCAGTGAAGAAATAAAATTTTATGACTTTCTTCTTTGGGATTGATTCGCCAAGTTCTTTTCATGTGGTTTCATAGGTACTTAATAACTTCTTCCTTAGAACACAGTTCGTTGCCCTTGGTCGTGAAAGAAATGGCTAGGGACTTAAGATGAACTCAAATTCAAAGTTGAAATTAATGCAGGTACTACAGGATTACTTATTTTAACTTAGTAACTTTAAAGTTATTTATAAGAAAGTTATTTTAATTTTAAAGTTGTCCAGAGCAAAAACAGCATTTTGTGCAAAAAAAATTCTCTCTCTCTCTCTCTCTCTTTCGTTGGCCGTTCGCAGATTTTTGGTACATCTCGAACAGATTCAAAGGGTGAGCTCCCGGTCTTTAGGGTGCCAGCATTTCAACCCAAATTGCTTTGGGTTCCTTTGCGGTCCTACACATGTTTCACGGTTGTGGTTCGCTGTGAAATTTATAAGTTCGTGTCTAGTCTTGACTGTCATAAAAACAATTTTTTGTATAAAACTCCTATTTCTATTCTCTCTTGCATCGATCGTAAAATAGTCTTTCAGCAATTTCAGCGCTTCAAAGATTATTATCATCAAAGTCATAATGGAACTAGTTTCTGAAGCGATCGCTTAGCGTTTAAATTAAGTGCGCTTTAAAGTAGCCATTATTTTCTGAATTATAGTTGTTATCAAAAGTTTTGCAGTGTCGTTACTGAGCTCATTTATTGTATAAAAAGTTTAAAGATACACCTATTAACGATGGAAGTTTTGTTGACTTCTTGATGTCTTTTAAATCGGAAGAATTTTCTTCTGAAATGGTAACTACTTAGGTATGTTTTAACTTTCTATTTTATTTAAGGTCTGTATCCCAGCTATAGTTAGTGTTTATTATTTAAGGTGGGCTTGATCCACTAATTTTCAAGGTTTTAAGTTACTGATGATGACTATTGTTTTCAGATGATTATTATGCCTACTCGTACTTGATTGTATCTTCAGCTCTGATTTTTGCAGGCCTTTATAAAAAATAGAGCTCAAGTTACGTGCGGCCAGCTATTATAATCCAATGAGTATTATTGTGATGCCTCCGGGGCTACATATCCGAAAACAAGATTCACAATATCTAATTACTTCATCAAATATTATCAGTAGGCATTGACATTTATAGGTCCTATATCGTATTCCACGCGATGGTTATCCACCAGTGAAATTTGGTAAAATACGGTTTGAGATCTAAGCTAGTTTCAAGTTGTACGTAAACCACCAAATTTATTGAAACATTCAGTTGCATTACTGATCAATCTAAAGAGTTGGGTAAAGGAAGATGTTTTGGCTGCTTTTCGTAGCACCTACCGTCTCATTTCATGTCTATTACCAAAGTCTGAAAATAATATAGCTGTGTTTTTAAACATCAACATTTGTCTAGAAAGACAATTTTTATTATCGTTAATTTAGTTGATATCTAGAAGTAATTGTATGCAATTAAAAAATATAAGTACCTAATGTTTCTACAACTTAAATAGGGACTTATGCTGAAATAAACTGATCAGACATAAAAAATAGACGAATTTCTATTTGTATATTAGGTCGTATATTTTTTAATTGCATGCAATTACTTCTAACTTCAACTAAAATAACCTAAAAATATTCCCCAAAATAAAATAAAAACCTACCTACTACATTCTGACTTACCTACTAATATCCCCCAGATCGCTTTCACCACTGCCAGCATGCGGCAGGAAACCGAGAACACGCCGCGTTGCCTCTTTGTATGGCAAAAAAACAATTCATCTAATCGAACCAAAAAGTATTTTCGAAACAAAAATTAACATCAATTTTGAAGCCCAGGACCTAAAACGAAGTAAAGTACAAATGGAAACCATAGACGTCATAGATTACTGGACCCTTATTTATCTCGCGGAAGCACAATATTTGAGAGCTATTTGGTCTGGGTCCTGCATGGCATTACAAGACTCGCTTTGCTGTCTTACGATGCGACTAGTTTTCAACTCTAATTTTCAATTACTTTATAATTGAAGATTCGGTCAAAATCGGTTCGGTCTAGGTCATCATCATCATATCAGCCGAAGACGTCCACTGCTGGACAAAGGCCTCCCCAAAGAAATCCACGACGACCGGTCTTGCGCTAACCTCATCCAGCCGGGTCCCGCGACCTTCCGTGGGTCCACCTTGTGGGAGGCCTGCCTACGCTGCGTCTTCCGGTCTAGGTACTTAGATATATAATCATTCCTTTCCGCGGTTAATACATACTGTTCTTAAACATTTTAAACAAATATTTTTTTAATTTGAATTCTTTTGCAAATCGGATTGTTCCTCAAATTATTTCGAATTTCCAAAACTTGTTCCTGAATGTTCGTTTGGTTCGTGGCCTAATACGCGAAGAGTATTTCCATGTTATTTTTTATTTTATAGCTTGTACACGAGAAATAGATTAATATGTCTGATAACTACAACATAACTAATTCGCAAAAGCTCTGTCGTAAATTAGTTTAATATTCACATATTCTAGTTAGAGCCGCCAAACTTTCTTGTTGCATTTAACGAGAGCGCTAAAAGCAGTTTCAAACAAACTGTATGCGATAAAAGCCTAACTAATAGACGGTTAAACGCCATTATCAAAACAATTTATGGTAGAATCATCTATATCACCCATGCAGTTTAAGTTGGACCACCACTTAACTAGTGGTTCTGTGAGAGCAGTAGACCTCGCCAGCCCTTATAAACCAAACCTAAAAGAAACGAACAGAAGTCAACTTTGCAGTTGGAGACAGATTAAGTACTAAAGTGACAAAAATTTGCAAACGGATAACTTTAAAGCTTAATATTTCGCAAACGGATCCCTGAATCGAAAAATGTTTTCCACACCCGCAATATTTTTGAAAGACCTATCCAACGATACTTTATATTTTTGTCTACACCACTTTTTCCATGTAGGTCAAATATGAATACGGTAATAGGAGCAAAACTCATTGTTATTATAAATTCAGTACACGGTTTTGAGGAGAGCAACGGTCCACCTACAGAATGCCTGTTAATAAACTTTCAAGGATTCATCTAAATGTCATATGCGTACAGAATAAAAATTATATTATACACATAACTATTTCAATAAACTTTCTTATTACTTGCATTCTTTTACAGTTAGTGTAATTTCATTTTGTCTCAAGATTTAGTTAGGGACTTTTGCTTCCAATATGATGAAATGTAAATTAATATTTTAGACAAGAAACATTTTTTTCTTTTTCAAGCAAAAGTACTACTTACTTCTATAAATAACTCAGTCCGTTGAGTCTTTTACTATAGAATAACTTGTGAAATAGTGGCTAGGCTACATTGTTAGTGTGACACACACGTAATATCCAACTCAATCCAGTATTTTCCGTGCCTAAAGAAAACACAGTTGAGAAAAAAAAATTGTATGTCGAATATGTAATTGCAATAAAATGTTGATTTTTTGTTAACAAAAATGTTAATTATTATCCTCATTGCTCGTGAAGTCTACTCCACCGGTAGTCAAACAAACAAAAAGTATTCTAACCCGCGTAACTCTTGTGTCTAACTTGCAAGAGGTGAACTGATCATGACTCCCGGTCCATTGTGCAAAGTTTTTTTTTCACATTTAAACACGTGGAAGATCCCATCTTTCGATTCTTACATTCATCTCGACAACAACTTGTAACTAAGTTAAATTTACTTACGATGCTGTTGATTTTTATTTGATGAGACGTAGGTACGTAATGTGTATTCATGCAAACACTGGTCGAGATGAATGTAAGAATCGGAAGATGGGATCTTCCACGTGTTTAAATGTGAAAGAAAAATCTTTGCACAATGGACCGGGCGTCATTTATCAATTCGCCTACCTGTCGTTCTGAATCGGAACTGAAAGGAGGTCCTTTTGTCGTTTCGATTCGATATAAAAGCCATTATAATGGACTTCTCGTGTGTTAACGTTTTTGTGATTCTAAATCTGTATTCAACAAAGCGATGAGGCAGTGAAATAATATTATGCCATAACCAAGTATTATAATCCAGATTTTTTTATCTACCATCACTTCTTATACACATAGGAAGCGGTGAATAAAAAACGGTGCAACAAACTTTTTTCATCATATTTTAGGCTTTGAAAAATATGAGAACATAAATTGCTTTATTTCTATAAATGCGGTGCTTAATAACTTGTAAGTGCAATCGATTTCGATCAATGTTTTTAAACAACAAAAATGTATGAGTAGATACCGTACTTTATTATAATACTTTAAAAAAGAGTTTGCCATCTTCTGTAACAGGTAGAAGCTAAATAAATTTTGGAGAAATAATAATATCATTTTGCATTAACACCGCGTTTATCCGAGCCTCACCTTTGCCACAACCGAAAACGAAATATGTTTTAATAATATTTTCTTTTTAAATAATTATAATAAACCTAAAGCAGACGTGCTGTCATAGATCAAAGTCATCAAAGAAATTCTATTTACATAACAGATTCGTTAAAACTCCAGGAAAAAGGCGAGGAAATAACGAGGAGAAAATCATTTACAGGGAGGGCCCTCGTACAGTTAAGAAATATTGCCGGCAGGCGATTGAGTTTTGTAGAGGTTTTGACAGTTTGCTTCTCGTCGCGCGCGACAGACATCTGAGTCATTGTCATAGTTTTATCATCTTTTTGCAATGCTATGACTTTATCTGAACAGTGCCACCCCTGGGCCCTTCTTGCCTCCCATATTAGCTGATTAATTATGTGCGGCATTAAGGACGGTTGAAATCGTAAATAAAATAAAATTTATAGATAGGTATATACCTAAACGAAATTCCTGATTTAGGTGACTAGGCAGACGCTTTTATAAAAAATCCCTAGTCAACAAAGAATTAATAACCACAAAAAAGAAATCTCGGAAACATTACTCTCGTTCCATTCTTATCTAATTTACCAGACTGAACTCAGTTTCATGGAAGTGGGTAGTATATTATTGAGGTAAAAAGTGCACAAATCCTCGCCTGGTGCAGTAACGAGGTTCTGGATGCAATTTGCTGGATTTAATGACCGTTGTTGACTTGCACCGCTGAACTGTGAGTGCTAAATAAAACAATGTCGTTATTTTCTCGGAATTGAAAATGTTTAAGAGAAATTTTGTTCTTGACCCGTTTCTGAGACACAATAGTAATTGAAAAGGATTTTATAGTTTTCAAGAATTGTTTGGGTTTTAATTTGCTTTTGTGTCATTACTTCGCAAATTACTCGTACGTTCTTCTGCAGCTTCATGCATACGAATGAAGTTCTTTTATTTCCACCATATATCCGATTTTCCATAAGATTCTCTGTTTTTTCGTCAGTGTCTACCTTAGGCCTTTTACTCTACTTTATTTTCCTCTTCCACATCCAGCTTCAAATAATGTTGTCAGGTACTTCTCTTATGTTTTTTTCGTACCTCTAATTTCAGAATCTGAAATACAGGAAGATTATGCACCGCTTTTGTTTAAACTTGAATAAATTTACTTTATGATTCTCTTTTACTGCTGTACAGCAGTAACCTAGCATCGTTAAAAAGTAAATTACTTTTGGTTTCCTGTTTCGAAGTTCCTGTAAGTGATGGATATTCGTATTTGGGCTGGGTGACAATAGTTTCTAGTATTTCAGCTCTGACCGACGAAGTCGTGTTATAAACCAATAACAATAGAAATTAATATTCCTTGATACATGTTTATAGCTAATATGTCGACTGATTACATAATAACTATCATACACAGATCAAGTAGAACCATTCAAAATAGTAACATCAATCAAGCCGATTCTAATGGCCGTTTCGTAGTCTGGCACCCGTCTCGGACATAACATTCTGCTATAAAGGGTGAAGTCAATGACTCAGAATACTCAATAAAAACAAATCATGGCGAAGGAAACACCAGAGGAAAGCTAGTACTATCAACTTAAGGTTTTTTTAGGATTTCTTAATAGCACGTTTTTCACAAAACATCATTTTTACGAAGTTGCCGGTTGCTACTGGGAATAAGTCGTTTCACCTAATGGATCTGCCCATGCATCTGGATTTCCAAGTACTAAATCGGTAGGCCAACTGTGCAAAAAACTTAAATGTGGAGTTCACAACATGGAGTTCACAACAAAGATTAAATTTAGCACCCTTTTGCTATGAGTTGATATCTGTCAAGTATAAATGGGTCAAAAGCACTCGCATACACGATCTAGAGCGACCGAACGTGCTCAAGCATTCAGGTTTCTAACTCGGGCACGGCACAGTCGGGCATTGGTTCATACGATTTATGTTTTGTTTAGATAAATAACTTACGGTAAGTCCGTGATGCCTACAAATTTGTACACATGTCAGTTTAAATTAATGATAGTATTCCTACAGTTGCGTTTAAACAAATAATTACCTAAGTACAAGAAAATGAGGGAATCGTCATAATTGTGCCTTTTCTCTTTGTCTCTCTCTCGATCATTATCTTGGCCTGTAAAAGTTTTACTGTTAGACGCGGAACTATCCTGTTGAAAACCATAGTAATGCGAAAGTTGCGTATATAAAGCGGTTTGACTTCCGCACGGTTTTCGCACTGTGGTATCAGTATTAAGCCATTGAAGCAAGGTAAACGTGATTAAAACAAAAATTAATAAGAATGTTGACAAACGGCAGTTATCGGCAATTATCCATCCACCTATGTATATCGTAGGTGGACGGATAATAGGGCAAGATTTTCATACAATCGAGGTCACTTTGAAGCCATGGTTCTCCGTGTAGGATTGATCGGGGCGTGATCTGATGACGGTCATCGAGAGAGTACATGAAGGACTTTCAGATCGCTTTAGATATCCAACTGATCAGATAAGCCGTTTGGTAGCAGTATCGTCATGAAGAAAAAAACCTGCAAAATGGCATAAAAATGTATGAAAATCTTAAAGTTAAGGAATCATGACGATGCTGCTCCCAAGCGGCTGATCTGATCAGTTGGATATCTATAGCCATCTAGAAGTCCTCCATGTACTCTCTCGATGACCGTCATCAGATCATGCCCCGATCAATCCTTCACGGAGAACCATGGCTTCAAAGTGACCTCGATTTTATGAAAATTTTGTCCTGTTTCTAATTATCCGTCCACCTATGTATATAGAGCAACACTGTAGGTCTGTCAAAAGTATAAGACTATCTGGTCATGCGCCGTATGTGGTGATGCATGTAGAGGTTTAGATTGCGTTGTTCTATTTATTACGTGTGTGTTTCTTGGCGACATCGTAAGTGTGCATGTGTGCATTGTGGTTTTCCCCGCGAAATATGGCAGTGTGTTAGTGTATGTGAGTCTGTAGATAATAAGGTCAAATCAAAACGTCAATTTTAGGTGCGTATGTGTAGTGAGTGACCAACGGTCGCTCAAGCATCAGTTTCCGTAACGCGAGACCTCCGAGTAATCTGTTATTGACACGTCCATGATATATGATTATTAGTTCCTGATACGATTTATGTTTGTCTTCGTAGTCACAAATCTCTTCTGCTATAGGCGACTGTGAATAACAAAGGCCGTCCTGACCTTAAGGTCCTACCTAATCTTGTTATTTTTATTTTGAATAAATCTTGATTTTGCGGCTACAGACTAAACACAGGTAAATTATAGAAGATATCAATAAAAACAAAAAATTACCATTGATAAATTTTCCTAAACCGTCGCCGAAGTCAAAATAACTAAGGTCAAAGTTACGAATTATTGAATATCTCGTTTTCTAGAGGTTTAGCGCATTCCTCAACTCAGTATTCTCGCGCTCTTATTTCGGTATTTTACATATTATTGACCGAGCGAGCGAAGCGAGCGAAGCGTCTACGTTTCGAGACTGGCCAAAAATGCTCTTGTCCGGCTGTCTGTCTGTCTGTCTGTCTGTCTGTCTGTCTGTCTGTCTGTCTGTCTGTAATTCTCTACAGGTCGCATTTTTCAACCGATTTTGACGAAAATTTGGCATATGTATAAATTAATTAAACCTACAAAATGAGTAGAATAAAATTTTGAAAAACATTTTTTTTAGAGTACCTACCATACTCGCAAAGTGGGAGTGAACTTTTTTTTTCTTGTGAATCCCATAGTGTGGGATATCGTTGGATAGGTCTTTCAAAAATATTGCTGGTGTGTGAATACCATTTTTTCGATTTAGGGATCCGTTGGCGAAATATTAAGCTTTAAAGCGGTAATTTTTGTTAGAGTCACGTGTCCCCCCCCCCTGCCAGCTAAACGGTTGCTTCTGGAAATGTGAAAAAATTCATGGCAGTAGCATATATAACGTAGTTACAAGGAAAACTATTACGGCTAAGTAGGTTCTATTAGTTTTTGAGTAATAGTGGATCGACTTAAGAAAGTTGAAAAAATAAATTATGTTCATAGAACTGCATACGTAAAATGGAAAATTATTTTTTTCCGCGTGATATCCATGGTGTGGGGTATCGTTGGATGGGTCTTTCAAAAATATCGCGGGTGTGTGATAAACATTTTTCGATTCAGGGATCCGTTTGCGAAATATTAAGCTTTAAAGTGCTAATTTTTGTCACTTTAGTAGGTACTTTTTCTGTTTCCAAAGTTGACTTTTGTTGGTTTCTTTTAGGTTTGGTTTATAAGGGCTGGCGAGGTCTACTGTTCTCACGGAACTACTAGTATTATTAGTGGTAGTATATTATACACCTACTTTTGTTTATCACTAATCTATTGCGAAGTATAAATAAAAATAAAAAATAATAAAAAATACCGGGGGTATACAACAAGGCGAGGCAAAACTTGCAATTTTTTTTAGTACAAGGTGTTAGAATTCATAGGACATTGTCATTCAGTCCTAATTTTAGATTGTATTTACGATTTCTATCGATTTATCTATCCATAGTAGGTAGTACTAAAATCAAAATTTTTATCAATATTAAAAAGAAAAAGTTTAGGTATGTTATATGTCCTAACCCCATATTTCTGAGTTTTTATGCGTCCCAGTGGTTTAGAAGTTTGTCTCGAGCGTGACACAATATCGTGAGTTCGATCTGCTAACTTTGTACAATTTGTTTATCTTGTCTTTCTAGTACATATAATTACCTACTATAATCCATAGAGCTCTAGCTTTCTATTTAACATGTTGTGCATTGTGTTGTGGCATTTTAAAATTGTTCATCTTATCAGCCGAAACAGCGGCCTCCTGGGGGACGACGAGTATTTTTATTTAGTACTTATTTAACTATAATTTTAATACCTCAAGCGAATTTAAAACCAAGACTCAAAATTTTACGATATCGTAAAGTTCTCACAACTTTATAGTTTTCCTCGCTATTTTTCCAAAGTAGGTGTACGGTACACTGACTTACATTTTTGCATAAGAATAAGCACTTCAATAATGTTTGATGAAAAAAACAATTTGCAATGCTCATTTTCCTTTAAAAATCATTACTTTCTTTTTGTTTGTATTGACCTAGCAATAATCCAGGTTTAGGACGGATTATTATTTATTTCGGTACATTATTGTATACGGATGCGGAAATCATGTTAAGAATATGACATTAAATATTGACAGTACCTACCTATACTCACGTATTGATTTTTTGATCCTTTTACCTTTGATGGAAAGGTTTACATTTTTTTATTTGCATGGTTAATTAGTAGTACACTAGCTGACGCCCCGCGTCTACGTCAGCGTTAATTTATTTTATTATTTATAAATGTTCTAAATGTAATTTCTAAATGTAGCAAACTTTCATCTTTGCTCTTTATTATGGTATACTTAATTATATGACTAATTTCTTTTCTTGCTTTATAGATTACGAATTATACTTAATTAATTCTATTCAGTTATTTTTTAACCACGTTAGGTACATCGTTTGTTTCATTGAAATGAAATACGGTTCCAATTTAAAAGTACGTACTTACATCAACATGCTTCTTTAGTGTCTTGCTTTTTAGTCTGGATATCTCGTACCTATACAAAATATTGTTATTTGTACCTCAGTTTAATTCGCTAACTCATACAACTCAAGCGAGTTTTCCCGTAAAAGGACGGAAAGCACGTAGAAAACGGCAAGCAAATTTAATAGCTTGCAACCGCAGTGGACCCACCAAATTAAATTGACCTCTACGGAATTAAAAACTTTAACTTTTAATCGCATAGTCTGCGCACTTCAGGGTTTTTCAGAGCTCTCGTTAATGTGGGTGAGTGGGCTACTATTTTATTTTATTTTGAATCAGTCAGCGGATCCCGTGCAAAGTGTCGGTCTAAACGTGACTCTGTAAAAATACTCTGAAAAGAACACGAATGTAGCATTTGGCAAAGTTCCCAGAAATTTTTAAAAAACGCAAAGCTAAATACAGATGGCGCTACGTATGCACTTACTACGAATGTGTCAAAAGAAAGAAAGAATTTAAATTTAATTTGATTTGATTGGTCTCAACATATTAAAATATAAATCAAATTTGCGTTAAAACTTGTCTGCAAAAATTTACAATAAATTCAAACCGCAATAATTCCTCATAATATGAAATCAATTGTAATACACTAATAACTTTTAAATGAATTATCGAATTATTTTGGTTGCGTGTGCTCGTAATGAATTAACTTTGAAACATTATTATGGTCAGCAGAACAATAAAATATTTGCTCTTTAAAAATTTGGTATTTAAAGGTATTTAGAACGCTAAATACTGCAATTTCGTGTCATTTTTTTTCTCCTATCGCAATGCTCAAGTTTACTCAGGCACATAAACCATGATCTGTGGACTCAGTATTTTTATATTAGTCTGTATTTTAAAATATCTCAAAGACAACAATAAATTATTTAAATACAACAGAAACCATTTCCTTTTAACCGGTTTCTCTCAGCATTTGTAAATAAATTATCCGGGCAAGTGTCAAGCGCCGAATAAAGTATCGAATTTTGTGCCAACTGAGTTTTTCTTGAGTATAGCTGGATATTTTATACATAGGTACATATTATGCACAAGAACTTTCAAAATATGTGTCGAAATTGTTTATAATCTTGGTGTCTACTTCGAAAATGCAAATAAAAATAAATTACTTTAAAAGAGAAAGAAAAATAGACTGCAGTTTATTCACTGTACTATAACACGACTCTTAAAAATACGTTAAAACGAAGGCGAAATCTAATGTAGTCACGTTTTCTTCGATTACACGAATACTAGAGAAGCAATAAATTAAAACGAAAGATTGAAAAGCGCTAACAGCAAGTCTTTTGTTGCAAACCTTATTGCCCTACCAATTCCACATAAAACGACTTACTTTCAAAAGCCACAGCTAAAGCCATTGCAAAACATTTATCTTTGATACCGCAGAATTCTACTCCCAATTATCTTTGAGTTTTTTACGCTGTGGCTAAAAAGAAGTCACAGTAATGAAGTGTGAACAGCCAAGATCGTCGGCCTGGTGTCGACCCAAAACAGTAAAGATTAAATTTATGGCATTGCTCATGTTTCACCATCGTAAAGAATAATTTACGCCTGTCGCAGTTTAGTGGAAGCTTTAGGGTTCAACTTAAAATAGAAGGAATGTGCACCAATTTGTTACTGTTTACATCTTACTTCAGAAAACCTTTAAAAATTGTATAGATTAGATATTATAATAAGAATCTTAATCCATACTATATAAACCTCGTCTTATACTGTAACTGTCGCCTTCTAGGCTTGGTGATGGGAAGGCTTTTTAATAAATGAGTCATAATTTTAAAAACTCCTCTTTGGTTCTTTACCTCCTCATTTCTAGAGAAGCTTGTTTTTCACACCGTACCCGCTGATAATTATGACGTCATCGACGCCAAGTGAAGAGATAATATGACCGGAACATAGAAATTAGCGAGCAGGAGCGTAGCGAGGTTTTTCCGTGTTCCGTGGACCGGACCTTCACTTTTAGTCGTTGGATTGTCTTAATGTTGCAGATGTGTGTAGGTTCGATTTGAGCTGTAACTTTTCTGATTTTCAGGTGGATTAAATCCTTCTAGACAAGAACATAAAATATAACATTGTACTAAGAAAATCTACCGTTGCTTTGTAGCATGAAATGGCGCAATAAAAATATTATGACACGCTTGTTCTGCCAGACTCACTCAACGCAAGATTAGAAATTTAACGCCTAGGCATATTAAAATCTGTATTATTCTCATCTTATCAAGGGTCTCTGTGGGGCATAGACTTGTAGATTTGTATAGGAATCTAATCAAAATCCTATTGAATCATATTGTAAATTATTACATTACGTTTGTATCAGAATTTTGAATGGAAACAGTAAAGCACATTCTTCCATATAATTGAATATTATTCCGTAATGTCCTTATTGCGGGTATTTTGTACAAAAAATGATGTAATAAATTCCAAAAAAGTGTTCCAATAAATTATTGTCTCTTCCGTCTTAAACAAAATGTTGTTTCCCTTAGAGAGGTCGTTAAATTATACGCAACATTTAATCCTGCGAACACTCTTCCTTAAGTAAAAATATCCAACATTCACCCTCGGTCCCTTGTTTAACTTTGCCTCTTGTATTAGAAAGAAGACTATGAATTTATGACTAAATAATAAACAGGTCGACATAATCCAGTGACAGTTCTAGAGGCGAGACCCAAAAGTACTAGTCGAGTTTTAAAAAATCATTTTTATTGTACTTAAGTACCTACTTAGTATTTTTATTCTGAATAATTTTCCTGTTTCTAATTTAAAGTTATAAATGGAAGAGGACGGAATAGCTATAAAAAGTATGGAGTCCCTTTAAGAGTATTAAATAAACTAATTCTTGTTGTTAAACTATTATATCTCTATGAGGGTTTCTTCTTGCATCGTCATCATCATCATCATCATCATCAGCCTGCACTAGTCCACTGCTGGACATAGGCCTCCCCCAAGGCGCGCCACTGAGTCCGATCTTCGACTCTCCGCATCTAGTCACTGCCAGCCGCCCTGCGCAGGTCGTCGCTCCATCTAGCCGGGGGGTCATCGTCTAAAAATAATCTTTTACAGCTACAGTTTAGTAAACAGTATCAGTCGCCATGGAGGGATCGACTAAGAAGAAGCGGCCTTTCTCCCCTGAAATTAAATCCTGCCGCCGCGCCGCCTCTGTTAGGCACTTTAACATAGGATTGGTGGTTTCATTTCAACATTGCGGCCTGCGGTCAGGTCGCTTATTCAGCACATATCCGTGTCTAAACACATTGTGCTGGTAATTTATCTTCGCTTCATGCGGAAGAAGTGTTTTAGGTGCAAAGTTATAAATTAAATTCTGGGTTAAATTAATTTAAATATAGAGCTCGGATGACTGTATTATTAAATATAAAAAGTATATTAAGGAAAATGTATGATTTTTGCAATATTCAAGAGGTTAAAGAAACCCTTGTCAGGTCCTGCTAAATGATGGACGAAGGAAAGGGTGTGAAGGCGTCCTTTCTGAAACGCCAGTCTCCAAAAATGGACATCATACGCTACTGTAATGTCCCCACTGCTCGGGCCCAGGCCCTCCCTTTCGATGAGGGCGTACAGGCTATAGTCCACCACGCTATCGCAGTTAGGATTCCTTCTTCGACTTATGCAGGTTTCCTCGCGGTTTTTCCTTTCACCGTTGGAGAGCAGTCAGTATGTGTATGAGGGAAACCTGACATTGATGGTTGGTAGGACATGACCTGGGATCAGATCGACCGTCGTGACATAAGTCTTCCACAGTACGCTACGGATGCTTGATAGGCTATTAACGATGATGATAGAGAACTTCACATTGCTGTCCCATATTACTTTTGCATCAAACAAAACTAAAACATTTTAGGAAACTATAACTGCCTCGATTACCGCGGGGCATAGCAAAGTTGTATACTTTGTAGAATTTGTACAATTTGGTGGGTTTTATAGGTATTTGTGAATGGTCATTATCCCTATTTCCTAGTAGGTACAGGATAATTTAGCATTACAGAGGTGTGTAAATAATAATGTTACTATAAATGTCCGAAAATGAGCATCAGTGGCGTAGGGGATAAGACGCGGCCTATCATATCGAAAGGTCGATCCCCAGCTGGGCCATGTACCAATGGATTTTTTCTCGAAACCTAAGTACATTTACTGACTGCTCTCAAACGGTGAAGGAAAACATCGTGAGGAAACCTGCATACGCCGAAGAAGAAATTCTTAGGCGCATGTGAAGTCCACCAACCCGCACTGGGCTAGCGTGGTGGACTATAGCCCGAACGCCCTCGTTAAGAGGGTAGGCCTGAGCCCCAGCAGTGGGGACATTAATAGGCTGTTGATGATGAAATGTCCGAATGCGGTGAATCTTAGGATAGATACATTTTGCTTCATCCTAGGATTTATCAGCTTGGTTACACCGGTTAAAACATATACCGGGGAATTTTAAGATACACCTCGTTTTCGACATTCCAGTAACATATTATACGAGTATGTTTTTAGGACTCCGTACCTCTAAAGAGGAAAAAAGGAACCCTTATAGGATCACTCCGTTGTCCGGCCACAAGGTGGACCGACGATCTGGTGAAGCGTCCTTCAAGGGACCCGGCTGGTTGAGATTATCGCGGGACCGGTCGTCGTGGAGTTCTCTGGGGGAGGCCTTTGACCAGCTGTTATGACGTCTTTCGGTTGATATGATGATGATTACATTATCTGCATTACATCTTGTACATAATGAGTAGCATTAAAAATTACTATAAAACTTTAATCATATGCTCTAATAATTCATCAAAAATCAAGACCTGGCCTTCCCGTAATCAACACACGGCAATAATATTAATTCTTATCTAGAAAGCATGATAAAGAAACTAAGTTACACAAACAGAAGTTACCACAAGCTGTTTTGTCAAGTATCAAAACTCAAGTGGTATGCTAAGCTCGGAGACAGTAAACTACACTTTTACATTCTAGAGTTAGTAAGAACGTCGCTGCATTTATTCATATAAGCCCGAGATTTGTAGTTAGGGTAACTATGCTATTGGCACCGTAAGGAACGACAAATATTTTTTCTAAGCGAATGTTTTTGGACAAACCCACACACGGCTGTTTAGTCCCAACTAAGCCGAAGCTTGTAAAATGGGTACTCAACAACTGATAAACATACATAAATACTTAAATACACACAAACACCCAGAATCCGAAAACAAACAGTTATGCTCATCACACAAAATGTTGGTCCCGGGTGGGAATCGAACCCACGACCTTTGGTGCAGTAGGCAGGGTCACTACCACTACGCCAACAGGCCAGTCTAATAAGTATCATTATAAGTATCTTCACATTATTCCCATGCTACATTGAATATTTTCCCACAATGTCACTGAAGATATGGTTACATTAACAAGGCGACTTTGTAGCAAGTCGAGCTCGTTTCCTGCGTTTGAGTATATTTCAGCAATTTCTGTTGCGGATATTTTGTGTACTACCGACCGCATTTTATACGGAATAGCCTTCAAAAAGCTTTCTAGTCATAAAAGACGCGCAAGCTACTTTTAGGAAACTTACTAGTAAATCTTTGAATAAATTGTTATTTCTGAACATTGTTAGCTGAAAACCTATTAATAGTATGTAATAGGCGCGTCCAGACCAAGCGACCCGCCGCGGGCGAGGCCCGCCGCGCGCGACAGCGCTGTCAGTGTGGACATCCTCGCGCGCGGCATGCGTCTGCCGCGTGCGAGGCGACGTCCACACCGACCGCGCGGTACGGTGTTTGCCGCGCGAGGTGGGCCTCGCCCGCGGCGGCTCGCTTGGTCTGGACGCGCCTATTGGGGATCTGGCTCACGGTCTTTCAACTTAATCTAAGTTTTAGTTTCTAGTTATTTCATCAACAAAAATAAATATGGATAAATTCGATCAGTACTTTCTCAAAATGTTGGCATCGTACATCCATGCAATTTATATTTTCATGTTTTATTCATCATAATCTCATTTCGAACATTTGACTTGTTTGTAAAGATAAATTGATGTAAATTATATTAGAGACAATAAAATATAGGTAGGCAAAGTCAGAGAACATGCGAAGGGCAGACTAGGTATTCTAAATGTGAGTTAAAACTTCATTGAAACATAAATCCATTTGACGCAAAATAAACGAGGTCTATTCATTGAAAACAAAATAGATATTAAATTACTGAAGTTCTTTCTCTCTTACTTAAGTTACTTATTCGAGGAACCTTTTAACGAGAGATACTCTTTGTTACAGTATACTACACCTATTAATAGACAATAATAAACTTTCTTAGGAGTGTAGGGGACAACAATATCCAGTGTCATCAATTCATCATTATCAGCCTTTCAACGTCCACTGACATATAGGACATACGCCTTTCTCAATAATCGCCACCACGCCTGGTCCTCCGCCCTCCGCATCCAGCCGCCTCCGGCCACCTTCTTTATGTCGTAAGTCCACCTGTGAATGTCGTCCTTAAGGTTATAAACCACTTCTTGCGGCGATTGTAGATAGGTACCTGCTAAGGCAACTGTAATATAAATTTATTAAATTATTACCAGAGCTATGTATTAGGTCTATTATTGTGTGGACAGCGCCATAAATTTAATATTTGGATCTGATAGGGTTGCAATAAACATGTTATCTCTTATTCCCGCTGTGAATATCAAATAGAGTTGGGTTGAAAACGAAACTTTAATGAGAATTACCACTTTTCAATGGTATTCTCCGCTTATGGTACCGTCGAAAGGGTCAATACCATGCAAGTTCATTCGACTATATGACTTAGAGCATTCATTGCACCCCCTCTTAAAAACATAACTATTTACTTAGGAGTGTACATACATAGTTACTGACAGTAACAAGAGCTTTCTCTCTATTGGAAATAGAACCTAAAATCGCGTGAATCAGAAGAAAATTTTAGCACAAATCAATTCAACCTATACTACGTATACCTACTGTTGGGTTAGTCATTCGCATTCGAACAACCTACTGTCTAATTAATTACAGTCCAACAATATAATTATGGCCCTTGCGAGTTGATGTTCAGCAAATTTTAGTGACTACAATATATTCAGAGCTAAATATACGAGAAACAAGAATTTATTATTCAAACTTTTTGAAGTCGAAGAACGAAGTTTGAAGTAAGTATAATAAACAGTCATAAACTTGTGACAGGCATTAATTTCTGTATATTAATGACAAAATATTCTTAGAACAAAAACGTTCTAATGTTCTCTTAAATTGTTTTTAAGTTTTGACTGAGTAAATGAGTTGTATGATATATCTTTCCTTTCATTACCGGACGCCTAGAGACTTCTTCCGCGTAAAAAAGTATATGTATGTTATTTTTTTGTTTTAATAAAGCTATTACCCTGTTTTCACAATGTTCAGCCGATAAAACGTCCAAACTCTCCAACATCCAAACTCTCGTATTTATCATCGCATATTAACAACTGGTATGGACAGAAAAATTAATGAATAAAGTAAAAGTATGCCAAAACGGAATAGAGAGAAGTGTAATAGGCGTCAAGAGAAAAGATAAAATAAGATTAGCAGAAATAAAGAACACAACTAAATTTAAAGATGTAAAAAAGGTATGTAAGACTTTAAAATGGAGATGGACAGGACATATGCTGAGAGAGACGAAAGAGAAATGGACAAAAATAATAAGGGAGTGGTATCCCAGGAATGGGAATAGAAGCAAAGGGAGACAAACGAAACGTTGGGAGGATGACCTTAAAAAAGTGGCTGGTCCAGAGTGGATGAGAACAGCAAGGGACAGAGAGAAATGGAAGTCTTTAGAGGAGGCCTTTGTCGAAGGACAAACTGTTGACAGAAACCGATCGTCTATATAATATAGAAATGAAATATGTGTATCAATATAAACACAGTCGGTAAAAACAATTATAAATACATATATCTATTATTGTAAACATTTAAACAGTAATAAAGGCTTATTATTATATTATTATTATTATTATTAACAACTGGCAGTCAAAATATAGTGGTTTCCTAGTTCCGGAGGTTCAAATATGTTATGAAAAATGAAAAATAAAAAAACAATTGTATGTGAATTGAGCCTTAAAATCGGGTAAGTCTAAGTGAATTATGTAGTCTGCGTTCAAAGCTCTATTTTTACACCCGTCAATTTGTTCTGTATAAAGATAAACGCGAGAGAGAGAGGCAAGAGAACTAGAGAAAAGAATGCTTGGCTTTAATGGGACTTTGCCAAATTGGTGGGTCCTTGAGACCGGGCGCCAACAAATCTAGTGTAGATAACGCCCACTGTTCGCAAATAAGTGACTAGGCGGTACGTTCGATGGCCTCTTGGAAATTTGTGTCAGTTTTCCGTTGAACATTGTTCGGATCAAAACAGAGGACGTAATTAGACACTTTCAAATCAATGAATACTTTGATGCTACTAAGAAAGATGAATTTATTTTTGGCAACACTTTTCAAAGTATTGTTTTGGCAGAGGATTTATAGTAAGTAATATAAGTAAGTAAATAAATAGGTAGTAGTATATGTAAGTAAGTAAGTGAGTGAATAAGTTAGTATTCTTATCGATGCCCATGTAAATGATTCCGTAGGCATTGCGTGTAACAAAACTTTGCTAAACAATACATTTCGGAATTAACTTTATTTCTAAGAAAAAAGTTCCAGGAAATCTTTATTGTATATTTGTTTTTACACGCACATTACTCGGAAACGAACCGCGGAAACTTGATTTGTCGAAATCTGGAGCAGGTAGAGAAAGGATCAGGTGCGGGAAATACAATTTCATAGACTGAATTAGGTTGAAAAATTCTATTTGTTGAATTAGGATCTTGACTGTATGACTCTTAAAAAAGTCATATTTATTTATTATAATCCATGAGTTCGCATCTGTTCCTACCGGAGCTCACGGCTCGTAATAAATGCTATAAGCACGCCACCGCCTTCGACTCTCCTTCTACCCTACGACTCTACGTCGCGCCATTTACCGACTGCAATTTGTCCAGAATAGTGGCTATTATTTTTTATAGTTTTTCTGTTCGCTAAAACATTACAACACTATAGACAGATATGAGCAAAAAGCATCTTGATTAGATTTCTCTCAACTTTCACATGGTAGGGACAATTTTGTTACCAGTGAGCTCGAAGGATCCATGATTTCCCAGTGGACAATATCCTGACATAGATAAGATGTGAGAAATAAATGAAGTGGGATATAAATCGATACAAATACACGATAACATTGATTATAGGTACTTACCTATACGAGTATGCTATAAGAAATATGCTGGATGTAAGACACGATTGTTAGATCTGTCAGACCAATTGAAAGGGTATTAGAAACTCTAGTCTCCTTACGCACTTGTAGCCTCAAAATGAACGCAGTTGACAGGGAGACAGTAGTCGCAGTTTATCAACAAATGGACTTTCTATCCATTTACCGATCAAAGTCGCAAAAATATGACCACCTCAATCGAGCAATACAACAACATAGTAACAGGTTCGCGCTTTCCTCGTGGATTTTGCTTTGCACTAACTACTAGTTGCACCACGGGGAATTTTTAATCTGATTTTGAAATTAAATATAATTCAGTATTGTTCGCTGTCTATGCTATAATTTTTACTCTACAAAAACAGACCTAAATTCATCCTTCTACTTCGAAACAACAAAATTTGATCGAGCTCCGCTTTTTTTTTTCTCGGAAAACATCAAACGGATTTGTCGTCCCAGAAAAAAAATCTGAAGAAATATAAAATTAAAGCCTTACTTTGGAAGTGTTTGTGGAGATTCTATTCCCCAGTTGGATTAAAAAGGCCGCTCTTCCGTTTCTTCACAGAGAGTGCCTAGCGACAACGGTTGCGGCATCCCTATTACACACGTGTCTCCTGCAGGGGCGATTAGATTGTACCCTAAGGGTTGAAACCCGTTGGAACTCACTGATATCTCTCCCGACTCGTGTCTCCTTTTATTTATCGTCGAGACTACCTACTGAAACTCACATTTTGCTTCCACGTTTTACTGTCGTTTGATGGTTGTTACATACCTTACATCCATGATGCGCTAGGAAAGAACTTAATGTTTAAGTACCCATTTTATAATAACACGCAAACTGTAAAATGCTAACGATAAAAAAAGTTTTCATGGATTTGTAATTTAATGAGTTAATAATGTCATTGATAATCAGATTGATAATATTAAATAATAATAATAATAATTAAGATAAACTATCTCATTAAAAAAACATTTACAACACAAGGAACTACATATTCTTATCCAAAATAATAATATCTAATTATCATACACATACAGTTTTGTAAACAGCGATTTCTTTGATTTCCCCTGGGTCCGCGACCGATGATTTCCCTAGGCAAAAAGATGTGTAATTTAGCTGCGCAGAAAAACAAAAGAAACACAAGTTCAATAGTTTTTGAATTATAATCTTAGGGACAGGCAAACATCATCATCATCATCAGTGTCTTCCTTTAGCAAATGATTGATTTAGACACGTTGGTCAGACTAAAGGGCTAACCCCTCCTATTGCTGATCTAAAACTAGTGGTCCAAAGCGGCTGGATAAGAAAGTCGGCGGTCATTGGAAAGGTATTAAGTCACCCACACACTGCGGCGGTGACGATCGCGAGGTAAAATTTTCTGACTGATGACTGCCACCGCAACAAACCGCGCCTGTGTGAGATCCTCCAGACAATCCCATATTATATTAAGTCAACTGACTTCCACCGCGACCGAGGTTTTAAAATATAATAAAAAAAGTCCCTTTAACTTACTTTAATCCTATTTCATAACGAACAAGCTCAACCTGGCAAAAATGATTAAAACTTAAAATACGTTTTGTCTCTTGCTCCAAAAGTTCACTTTGTGAGGTTTTAAGCTTTATATTAAACGACATGATTTAGGTGATTTCCATAAAATTACCTTTAATATTCATGATAAAAAATTTCTTAACCACTTTTCAACGTTCAGGTTAAAAATTCTTCTTCATAAATATTCTGATGCATGTTCTGCCAGACAGAATGCTTGTAACTAAAGTGTGTACGTAAGTACATAAACGCACTATATTACTAATGACGTATATATAATTATTATGTAGCAGAAACATTGTTTAAACCGGACTAATATACTAATAACATTATAACGCTACATCATTTCAATGGAGAGAAGCGACATAGGAAGCGAGTTCGAAATTTCGGAGCAAAACCGACACGGATAGATTTAGGTTAGATCATGATAGCGAGCGAAGCGAGCGCATCTCGTTGCAAATTCAAAAGACCCTGCATGAGGTTAGGTTAGTGTTCGATAGATTATCTTTAAACGGAAAAATAATACTGAAATAATAATTACTTATCCTAATAATTACATTCATAGGTACTTACAATCACAGTATCTTCCCATTACCACATCCCCACACATTTCCGTATAGAAGATTCGGCTTCACACAACCCCCCACCCCCCATAACACGCAAATATTACAATCTAATCTCACACAATACACTGTACACTCACACTTATAAAATTTGCCTCCACTGTCCAACTCGACAGACATCGCCTTCCTGCTCTTCCCTACTTAACTTACATAATGTATACTAGCTGGTGCTTATAGTACGGGTTTTTTTCAATAACCTACATTAAGTACCAGCGGCAATATTTTTAAGCACATGAAACCATGCATATTTTATTTTTATTAAGGTGTCTACAAAAACTTTGTCATATAAAAACTCTGTATTTATGGAACTCTAAGGGCCTCTTACACAGCTTGCTGATAAAGTCCCAGATATCTTATCTGCAGGTTATCTGACAGATAGCCTATTTTTTTGGTTTCCCAGGTATCTGACTGCCTATATCTTATATATTTTATATAGTCTATCACACAGATTTATCTGATAGATTAGTTTATCACTAAGATTACTATCTGTAACAATATCAGGAAGTGGTGAAAGAATCCCTAAGTGTATTCGCATGCATATTTTAAATAAACCTATTATTATTATTATTACAATTAAAACCCAAACAGAAGTTGTTCAAATTCAAATTCAAAAGTATTTTATTGCATGTAAGTACACTTATACACAGTACATTTATACAACGTCAATTTTTTATCTACCACCGCCTCCAAGGTGTTATATAGAGCTGGGAAGAAGAAGCGGCGCAACAAACTTCCGCAACACATCTTTTAAAATCAAGTTGTTACGCTGACATGGGTCCCTAAAGGCGTGCTATAAGTTCGACATTTCAATTCGATAATGTGTGTACAAAACGTTACGTAATCGTTGCGTGTAAATTAATATCGACATTTTCATACATCCCTAAAACGGGGCCAGTCCCCACAGCTGATTGACAAACATATTTACGAGCTTGTTACCCAAAAATTCGAATTTTCCCTCTCGTTATCGTCATTGACTGAGTTTTGCACATCTCACAATTCGGTAACCATTACGGGATGTCCCGGGGGCATTTTCCGCTGTCAATCATACACTGTAGCGTGTATCTGTTTTCATGAGTCGTTTATTAGTTAGGTGTAAGGACGTTGCTACGTAGGTACCTACATTTTTTTTGCTAATGTAGATATATCAATTTCTCTTACCTGTACTACCTGTTTACAAAGTTAAGTTCTTTAACTGATAGCGACCATTTAAGCAACTAGTTACTACCTAATAAGTTTGTTTACATAACTTAGTTATCCACTTACGTAACTCTATTTATGTATGGAGTTCCTAGATCTTTTCTTATTTGTAGAGACTTTGACGACTTACAGTTAGTGATTATTGTTTATTCTTTATAATAATGAAGATTATTAGTATAAATTTTGTTAGTATTAGATAGATACCATTAGTAGGTATTATAAGTATTTCTATAATACCTATGCCCTCGTTCAGAGGGTAGGCCTGAGCCCCAGCAGTGGGGACATGTTAAAAGGCTGTTGATTTGATAGTATTTCTATTCAGTTTGTGATCATACTCATCCACAGTGTCTGGTGGTGAATTCGAAAAATATTGGTAGGTATTCTGTTTTCACAGCAGCCGTCAGTTTTTGTAGCTTTAAATAAATTTCGGTGCCCGCGTTTTTCATTTTTTCTGACTTTGTTCTTGACACTCTATCCGTACCCAATACCTATTTTACCAATTATGCGGTCCGCAACTTTTTGGAATTTTGGAGGCTTTTTTGGATATTTGAAATTTTGAATAATGGTTGGAAAAAATAGTTTGGTTGGCTACCTCGTTGGATTCCTCTAGTACACCTGCATGAGAAAATACTAGTTTGGGATTAGAGAAGTATTTCTATATCGCAATAAAATATTTATTATTTATAATTGTTACTTTTCCACGCCGAAACAGGGCAAAAGTTATTGATTACACTTTCATTTTACTTCCAGCCTTCAAAAATATCTTCATTATTATAAAGTGTTTTCGATATGCTCCAAAAAGCTCATTTCGCTTGCCTTTGAGCCTTACATAAATATGTAGAGGCACATACAGGGCAATATCGGTAACAAATTACATTGTCTTCATGCATATTTCATCGTGTGAGCTCAACCACTGATACTATCTGAAAATTAAACGTGACTTTTACGATCTTTTTCAGTATTTTCATGAGAGGATGTGTCCTTTTGTTTTCGGTTGGGTTAAAATTTTAAACTGAATTTGCATTAATCCCTTCGTCAAAACGAGTTAGGGCCTAGAATGCGAGTCCAGTTTTAGTAAAAATAACTCTGTTACATAAAATATTTACTACATAATCTGTACGAAAATTCTACAATAAACACTTTCATAATTAGTTTCCTTAAACTTACTAAGAAAATAGCTTTACAATTCTGAAATTTATGTAGTTTTTGATATTTAACTACCGTTTTAATTTATATTAATATTCTTGAATGAATAACAACCTTGAACCTAAATAAAAATAAACTTTAATTATGTACTTAAACGTCAGAACTTTCTACTAACATACTCCGACAAACCCCACTTACAACAAACAAGATAACTCATTTTACCTCTTACTTAACACAGAGTAAGTTTAACTAATATGAGTACAACAGGAAGAGAGAAACTTTTCCCTCAACTGATATGGTGTCTGTATTCCATATATTTATTGGAAAGATCGTGTAGTTTGGGCGGAACTCTAGTAATGTCAGTTTGTCGGCTTAGATATTGGTGATATGGAACCTCAGAGTATGGAACGAATATACATACTATCTACTTCAGTATAGTAGTAGTTATAGAGAATAAATAAAAATTTAAACTTCTACCTATAAACTTGTATGAGTTATTGCCAGGATATTGCTAACTTTCATAAGTATTGACATTCATAATAATTTTAATTAACGCATAATGAATTATAGTATTTATTTAATAATAGTAAACTTTTAGATTAAATAATGTCATAAGTATATAGACAACGTATTAATTATTCTATGACCAAATGTTTAACAAAATCCTCACAAAAAAATGAGAATTATAGGGTCATTGCTTTGTTATAAAACATAAAACTTTACCGGACTCAAGACATTGAACCCATAGAATAGGTGAAATACGAGCAGATTTATTTTAATTAAAATACCCTATCACTCCTAAAGTTTTGTAATGAAAACAAAAAATTGAGTTAGGTGTGCAACTGAATTTATTATGTGCATTAAAGCAAATCCCAGTAAATAATTTATACGCTAAAACTTTTGCCTGAAAGCAAAGTTCATCGCATAGTATTGAATTTACAAGTGCGAAATTTTGTTTGTGAATTTTTAAATTTTTACTTGAAATAAAATAGTTTTTGTATATTTTCCTCATAAATATTATATTAAATTTTTAACACTTACACTACAGAGTAAACGAATTTTTCTAGTGTTCTCTGTACAGCTGATGTGGTGTGATAATAATTAAGTTAATCGACACCCGTCATCAGACAATCGGCCCAGTCCTCCAACTGCGTCATGGAGTCGTTTCTGACCATCTGTTCAGGTTGGTCTATCAGATAGCCTAGATAGACTCTATCTGGTCAATCTGGCATAGGGATGTCCCATAACCTTACGGTACGCGATCTCCATCCTAGAACGCATCTGCCCCAACTGAACTCTGTATTATGTCAAAGTTATTGGGAGAGCTATGATAAAGATTACCTATAGAGTTTAATAAGAATATTATGATACTTTATTACTAACTAGCGGACGCCCCACGACTTCGTCCGAGTTCTGTTTATTTCCCCCTTCAAAGTTGAAATATCCAAAAATCCTTTCTTAGCGGATGCTTACGTTATAAAACAAACCTATGATCCTTTCAGCCTTCTATACTTACGAGTAGTATTATAGTGTTTGGCCGTGCTTTGATAGATCATTGAGTCTGTCAGGACGAAGTCTCCGTGATTCGGTATCTTTACTTAGTTACTCGTATTATCTTTAAAACTTGAAATAAAAGAATTGTTTCCAAACAATATTCCGACAGGCTAGACTCAGAACTTTATTTTCTTACTAAATTTCTCGTCTACACGTCTAGGGCGTTCCACTATTGTCTGTGTGAACAGGACTATCTCGAAAACGATTTGTTAGAGCGAAAATAGACTCACAGAAAATCTTTGCGGACATTACAACTCCATTATCGCAAAAAGAAAAGTTGTTTCAGGCTTTGTTTGCTTCCTGTCAAAGTGTGATTGTGTTAGAGAAATCTTTATAATGAGAAAATTTCCTGTAAGTAATTACTCAAAAGTTTAGGGACTGCGTTTTAGGGACTGCACGGCAGTATAAGGCATTGCTTCTCGCCAAATTTTATCATTCTAGGTCTACGGGTAGTACCCCATAGGTAATGATTACCGAAATACTCAAAAGTGCGGCAAAACGGCCATATCTACTGACTGCGTTGACTTAGAAGTTTCATTTTTTCACAGCTTCAAGGCACTGCAGACTTGAGTATTTGATATTAATTTCAATTTGATATTATCACGCGTTCCTGAGAAAATGGGTCTTGACAGACAGACATACGGACAACGAAGTGATCCTTTTTAGGTACGGAACCCTAAAAACAAAGTCTTCAGCTTCATTATATTAGTAGATCCGAGCAGGTCGATAGTTAAGTATTTATGTATAGATTTCCGACCGGGATACGAACAAGCGCTATTTGACTTACCACAAAACGTCGAGCACCTAATAAATAGATGCTTTGAATTTAACACTTAACAACATTAACACTTATCCTGGAAATAGGATCGATAAGCCGTTCAATAAAAGGTAAAGCACAAACATTTCATTCCTGCGAAAGGTAACAAAGGTTTAGTAGATTCAAACAATGTTGGAATGTTGTACGGTAGATTTGAAAAATGTGTTATCCATTGTTATAACAATATATCAAAAGGGAATGCCTTCATGTTTTTAACAACATGTCTTGCCCAGTCCTTCTTACAGAGCTTACTTACTGCGACTACCTTGCAGAGTCACGAGTCTATATCAAAAGTAACAAAATATCATTTACGAGTAAAAGAGTAATTTTATAAGTCAGACAATAAAAGTACCTACAATCACTCTCTGGCAGAAACATACGAGTAATGCAAAGTAAACTCAGACAAACTGCCACTTCTGAAGAGATAAGAGACGGTGTTAGACTTGAAAATGGCTGTTAATTGTGCCTTTTACCTCTTACATGCTCTTACTTTATTATTCTTTTATGGCGAACTTCGTAATTTGAGACCGTGGGGACTCGTGAATGACTTTATCTCTTCACAACTTTTTATTACCCGTTTTCAACTTCATAGGTGCGGAGTTTTTAAATGTTTTTGATCTTTAGTTTACGTCACGTAGCGCGTCGGGGATTCCCACACTACGTCAGTAAGTAAGTAATATTTATATGCGTAAAACATGGTTGTCTACATATGTTTCTTATTTAATAAATTTTTACATGTCGGCCCCATAGTGATCTCTATAAATACTAATCATAATCGGTTCCCTGACAAATGTGACCAGCCGACTGTCACTGCAACTTCCAAACTTTTTAAGCTAAAAAAAGACTCTCCCCACTAAAATTAAAATCCATCTATCGCTGCTAGTTTGAGTTTTGCTGTTTTGAGGCTAATTTTTTAAACGGTAGAAAACGAAAACAGGCATAAACTGAGGCTATTTCTGATGCTTCTGGTCAGCTTCTGGTTAGATTATAGTTCGTCTCTACTTACGGTCCGGTTATAATATTTACTAGTCTAGTGATTAAAATGTTTTAAAATCGAAATACTACTTTTAAAATTATCTTAGGTATTACGTAATGGTTATTATATTACTATCAATGAATAAATAGTTTTAGCGGAATTATCGGAATTTGTATAATATTAATAATAATAAATTCATTGATTTTGAAAACAAGTGTCATAGTTCACAATCGACATAAAAATTGAAAAATAAAAATCATTAAAATAAGAATAATTCATTTACTTTTGTGTAAAATTATAAAAAGTAGATTTAATAAATTCATCTTAATAGCGACCTAAATATGTCAATACATTTTTGTACTTGAACTGTACCCTTGACTTTCTTTCTGTGCTCCAGTGTCTTCGTGGTTTTATTACGACGATTTATAATATAACACTGCTACATATAACCCTAAATAATATGTATTTATTTACATAAAATATTACTACTCCAAGTGGATTAGGTAAGTAGCTTTAACATTTTACATGTTTTGTCAAACATTCTAGGTATTTTGATAACGAGGCGTAGGCGTGGGCTAAGTGTATTAGTTTCGCAGAAGGCCGTACTACAACAGATATTTTCTATGCAATGCATTTGTAAGATTACGTCTGCCGAGACATTGCTAAGTGAGTGTGAAGTTGATAAAGTGGTACATTTTGTACATCAGAGTGGCCAATATTTGTTTCAACCGACTGTACTTACCTTGAATAAAATCACGTAATACAGCAGAAGGCAATTTCCGTACAAAAGTAAAAAAAACAGCACCCTTGTGTACACCCTGATAAATGCTCAAATGTTTGTTTTTGCTCAATCATGAAATGAATTATTTGTTTTCATTTTAGGAAAGTAATTTCCGGATTTAAATTTAATACCAAAATGGCTTGTGTTTTGCATATCATTGAAATGTTATGTTGCTCGTATTTATTATATCTAATCTAATAATATTGTTTCAGTGTGTTACAATAAAGGAAATATTTACGTTCGATTATTGTTGACTGAGTCACTGAATTTTTGAAATACTCTGAATCATCTAAGACGTAATGTTTAGATAATTTAAAGCGTAGGTTCCAAAGGTGAATAAGTAAGTAATTTGAAAAAATACTTCGAAGGTTCTAGTGATTATTTCTAATATTAAAAAATAAAATATGCTTTATTACATTTTAGACTTTCGCACTTTGTACAGTTAAGAACACGTCAAGCTATACAGTGGTAGCCTTAGCGCCATTTTTTTTCATTCCTGCTAAGCGCGATCAAAATAGAGTTGACATTGCCACAAAAGTGCTACTACAGAGGATTATGGTACCACAGAGGATTATAATTAGTTGCCGTGACCACGGCCAGTGTAGCCAGGAGCTCTATTTTTGAATCGCTCGCCTCGCTTCGAGCGATCGATTCTATTAATATTGTATGGATTTTGTATCGGATGAAAATTAGTAGAATTGACCGCTCGAAGCGAGGCGATAATAGAGCTCCTGGAGCTCTATTTTTGAATCTCTCTCCTCGCTTCGAGCGGTCGATTCTACTAATTTTTGTATCGGATGACGAAGGAAAATTAGTAGAATCGACCGCTCGATGCGAGGAGAGTGAATCAAAAATAGAGCTCCTGATCGAAACGTCCATCGGGCATAGGCAACCAAAAGCATTAGCGTGTAAGACCCGTGCTTAATATATGTATAACCCGCAAGAATATCAACATTTACCGCAATATTATTCCAGACCCTGAATATAATAGATCTATAGATACCCTTAGATCTGTGAAAGTTCGCGGGCCCAATTGACTCCAGACGCGTTAATTCTAACTCGAACCCCGGTCCCTTCAAATCTGCCTCGGTCCATTTCTCGCATGTGTAAACGTCAGAAGCAGAGCGCGGCCCCAGCCTTTGTCGCTGCCATACCGAGTCAAACTAAACTAACTTTCTCAAGATGTCTTGTGACATAATTACATCCCGCTGATGTCTGGAGGGATGTTCCGAAGTGGCGACATGACCATTAGACGTAGTAGCTTGTTACAGAAGTTAGTCAATCGTATCAGCAACTTACCGAAATGTCTTTCGGTTCAGAGGTAATGCATTGCCATAAGACAACATTGTACTCTCGTTAATAATGTCTCCTAAGGAAGATAATTTTTTTTTTATAGGCAACCAAATTTTTTCCATAGCTTGTATATAGCGTATACAGAAATTCTTACTACTAAATTAAAACATTTTTCTGTACCAGTTATACAGATAAATTGTATGAATTTAACTTTTTTGTAGGTGTACGAAGGACTCAGAAAGTCGTGAAAATAAAGGTACCTACCGAGGTATATAAGTTTTATCAGACTTAACAAAAGATTTCAAATATACTTATTGTTAGAAGTTTATTTGTTTAAAGTTAATTGATTATTAAAGTCAATTTAGTCCCTAAGCAGTTGTTGTTTAACCCTAATTATGTACTTATAAAAAAGTTTTTGACATATACAATTTGTTGGAGAAATTACAGTTTTTCAAAAACTTTTTGTTTGGGAACATAAAATACTTAAGGCACAAGCGTGGGATCTCTATTCCGTACGTTTGACTTTGACAAAGATAGACGTGTTCAGTCCACGCCTTTTCGTAGACTGGGACATGTAATGTCAGCAGGACTGCTTTGGCAACTTTTTGCTGAAGTCTGATAATGTCGTTTCTATTTGTAAAAGAAGAAGTCTTCCGGATAACATATAAGTTGATAAACAAGAACCAAAAAAATCTCGGACCACACTCTCATGCTAATGGAGGAAAGACGACGAATGGTTCTGCAGTCTCCGGATGACGCTTCCCAACTTCGGTGGCTTAATAGACAGATCTCAAAGTCTCTGACTCGCGACCTACGCCAATTTAATACTACCAGTATTAAAGAGGCCATCGAGCGTAATAAAGGCTCCAAAGTGTTCGCAAGAGATATGTCTATTGGGCAAAGCCGGTTGACGAAGCTAAAGACCGATGATGGCAGAATCGTATCGTCGAGACCCGAGCTCTTACAGGAGGTCGAGAAGTTCTACGGACAGTTATACACGACAACACGGCCACCTGTTAGTAGTCCGGCTAAAGACCCAAGAGCTAGACTGACCCGGCACTATACCGAAGATATCCCGGACGTCAGCCTGTACGAGATTAGGATGGCTCTCAAACAGCTTAAAAACAACAAGGCACCGGGTGATGATGGAATTACGGCTGAGCTTCTGAAAGCCGGTGGAAGACCAGTACTAAAGGCTCTTCAGAAGCTATTTAATTCCGTCATACTCGAGGGCAAAACGTCAAAGTCATGGCACGGAGGTGTGGTGGTGCTCTTCTTCAAAAAGGGAGATAACACCCGGCTGAAGAACTACCGACCCATTACACTTCTGAGCCATGTCTATAAGCTGTTTTCGAGAGTTATTACGAATCGTCTCGCGCGCAGGTTCGACGACTTCCAGCCTCCCGAACAAGCCGGTTTCCGTAAAGGTTTCAGTACCATAGACCACATTCATGCGCTGCGGCAGGTTATACAGAAGACCGAAGAGTATAACCAGCCACTATGCTTAGCGTTCGTGGACTATGAGAAAGCCTTCGATTCGATTGAGACCTGGGCTGTGCTACAGTCTCTCCAGCGGTGCCAAGTTGACTATCGGTACATCGAAGTGATGAAGTGCTTATACGAAAACGCCACCATGTCAGTCCGTTTGCAGGACCAGAACTCGAAACCTATCCAACTGCAGCGAGGTGTGAGGCAGGGAGATGTCATATCTCCGAAACTGTTCACCGCTGCACTGGAAGACGTCTTCAAGCTTCTGGACTGGAACGAACTGGGCATCAACATAAACGGCGAGTATGTCACTCATCTTAGATTTGCCGATGATATCGTGGTCATGGCTGAGACCCTGGAGGACCTAGGCACAATGCTCAATGGCCTCAGTAGAGTCTCTCAACAAGTGGGTCTAAAAATGAACATGGACAAGAAGAACATCATGTCGAACTCCCGTGTTGTACCCACTCCTCTGAAGGTTGGAGACTCTACGCTCGAAGTTGTAGACGATTATATATACCTGGGACAAACGGTCCAGTTAGGTAGGTCCAACTTCGAGAAAGAGGTCAATCGTCGAATCCAACTCGGCTGGGCAGCGTTCAGGAAGCTACGCAACATCTTCTCGTCCCAAATACCGCAGTGTCTCAAGACGAAAGTCTTCGACCAGTGTGTGCTGCCAGTGATGACATATGGTACCGAGACGTGGTCCCTCACTATGGGCCTCATAAGAAGGCTCAAGGTCACCCAGAGGGCAATGGAGAGAGCTATGCTCGGAGTTTCCCTGCGAGATCGAATCAGAAATGAGGAGATCCGCAGGAGAACCAAGGTCACCGACATAGCTCAAAGAATTGCGAAGCTGAAGTGGCAGTGGGCTGGGCACATCGCTCGTAGAACTGACGGCCGTTGGGGCAGAAAGGTTCTCCAGTGGCGACCACGTATCGGAAGACGCAGTGTAGGCAGGCCTCCCACAAGGTGGACCGACGATCTGGTGAAGGTCGCGGGACCCAGCTGGATGAGGTTAACGCGGGACCGGTCATCGTGGAGATCCTTGGGAGAGGCCTTTGTCCAGCAGTGGACGTCTACAGGCTGATATGAAGATGATGATGATAAACAGTACACACCGTGGTACACACTCTTTAATTCACAGTCTTTATCTGATACTCTATCTATACATACATATTTAGCGGCTATATTGTCAACTGGAATTGTTTTAATCATATTAAATGATGAGTTAAACGTGAATGAACGTGAAACTTGTAATGATGGAATTATTTCTCTTAATAATGTAAACGGTAAACATAAATAATAAAAGAGATGTTAATTTTAACACAAACAATATTTTTAAACAAAGCAACTAATTTGTAAGACACAACACAACAAACTAATACTTACTAACAAATAACACAAAGTTTGTTAAAAGACATCAATATGTTGAAAATTTTAATGAATTCTTTTTAAAAGCAGAATGAATCCCGATTGTACAAATATGAGTACAATTAATACCTAGTGGTATTGTTGTAATTATACAATTGATTTGAAATTTAAATTAATTATAATTCAGGAGGTTTATTTTTGGTTTTATCTAAAACTATACCCATTCTAGTGAGGATGTATATATCCTAGTGCCCGAGGCTGACAATGGATCTCGAACTCCTGCAACTACAGTGCTGCCGTCAGCCAGAAGCTCTACTCCACTTCTCGAAGGAGCTGGGATGGCTGGACTGACGGCCCAGGGGGAATTGCACAAAACTCCCGCTTTCGTGGAGTCAGTGCAGGAACCGCCACCCCCGTCTAAATATAAGAAAAGTAGTTACGTATATCAATATATCGATATGCGGTCGACTGTTACCTAAATATCAGGGTATGATTCATAACTCATAAGGTTATGAACGTGAAAATTCTAAAGGGGTACCTTTTGTGCCGCCTGACTATCGAAGTCTTGTTAAAAATTTCTAGTCACGCGTTTCCAATTTAACGGCTGAGACGCTTTCACCGTCACGGTTCCACACCTCGATTTCGCGGAATTATGTCAAGGGAGTCGTGATTTTGCAAGACTTTTTAGGGACGAACTGATTTGAAAGTCAAGGGTTTGGTTTAACTTTTAAATGTCTTGTTACAGACATGTGCGTATCCTAAAGAATAAAGAAGAGCTGTCTTTTAAACAAACATTGACTGACGTATATAAAATAAATTTTCATTCTAAGTATATTATGTTTTTTAAATGTAAATGATTTATTAGTTAGAGATTTATGCCAGAGAAAGCATCCGTAGCACTACTACCGATAGTTCTTCCCCATAAACTCATCATAAATTAATGGAACACGTTTGTTTGTTCCCGATTCCAGCCACGTATGGCGGGGTCAGTTTTTGTAACGACTTACAGCTGAATAACGAGAAACTTCCTGTATCAAATTTATGACTCACCATGAGCAAGCAGAGATTTATGCCCAAAACAATATTTGTAAACAGTTAAAAGACAAAACACAGATATTCAGGATGTGAAGCGTCTGTTTGCTGGTAAATAACACAAACGTTTACAAGACGCAGCTTATCATACATATCAAAACAATACTTGCAGAAGCAAGTATTGTTTTGATATGCAAGTACTGTTTAGAAAAACAGGGGTGGAGTTTATTAAATTCTTGATTAATTTGCTAACATTTTGTCTTCTTAATAAAACCAAAATAGTTTTCGAGAAAGGGGTTTAAATCAAACTGTATTAATAAGATCAAACAGACCTACCATCAGATGTGGTAAAACAGACGACCCGTGAAATTGGTTACTGAACCATTCAATTGTAGTGCAACCTAACAGCAATCTACGCTAATGTCTATTGTCCTTTAGAATCTTATGTGAACCAACCTATTTACAATTAATTCGAAATGTTTTTTAAACTATGAATATAAAAAAATAATATGTAAATACTTACATAAATACTATCTTAGCACATTTGACTCGTATTTAGTTAAGTAAGTGCCTGCATTAATTTGTTAATCATTTTTACATTGTTTTTTTTACTTCATTCAAACAACCCTTTCCAAAGCAGAAATTAACTACAGGAATAACTTTAATGAAGATCAAACACCTTTATCCAAATTTGCATTATGACTTCAGTGATTAGTTTGTGGTTTTAGCTCGTTAGTACAGGCAGTCTTATACTATACTACATTAATGTATCATGCTGTTACTTTCTGCCCTATGGTGGTTCATATTTCGAGTCTAGAATTGACATACATTTTACATAGAGGACTGATGTTTCTGGTTTTAATTATATACCCTTTTATTTATTGTGTGGTTGTAACACATTGTCATTTTCTAATGTGTTGTCTATTATGTATCGGTCCACTAAATTTCCATGTTACTCGGGTAATATGAGTAGGTAACATGCTCTCTCATGAATAAATTCATTTTAGCGGCTTTCGACGTTATCTTGAATTAGGTACATTCGTGGGCTGCAGTAGTAAAAGTGTGGGGTAGTGCTAATAAAACCTCGTCTATTGTTTCTGTTAGAATATATGATAGCATTTTATGGTGCGGGGTGCCCCTGTATGGTTATTATTGCAGGAGATTCACTGAGTTTAGTGTAGCTATAGGGTTATTTCTTGGGAGTACTTACTAATGTTTCTCACTTGATTTTCGCTTCGTAGTCATTTTAACAACGAGGGTTCTCTTTATAATCTAATATTTAGTGTTGTGCATCTATAGAAGATTTATTCACGGTCCTGTCTATTACGATTTATGACTGACTTCGCAGAAATGTATACAGTTATGCTTGATCACAAATTAAATCCATACAGAAAGCTGTTCAGTTGAGATGGATTACATATTTTGATCTAAGTTTACTAAAATAGAAGTACGATGAAAAGTAAAACTAGAGAGATAGATTAGGTAAACGTATTATCGTATCTTTCAGCAGTCACCATTGAGAGTTGGAAATTCTCAATGGTGACTGCTGAAAGTTTTAAGGTAGGAACAGTATCTGGATTTTTGAAAAAATAGAGCAACAGATACACTTTTAAACCTGAAATCATAGGATTAATTTAATTTTCAGGTTTTATTTCTTCATAGCGCTGACTCCACCATCGATTTTCCGAGTATTTTTTTCTTGAGCCACGATTCTGAAAGTTGAACCGTTAACAAACTCGAGACAACTTTGTCTATTATGTAAACCATGGAAAGTGACTGGCGAAATTAGCTCGCTGGTCGTTTTATCTTTATGTCTCTGTTTTGCTGAGTCAACTTACAAATTCATCTCTGTTATAATGAAATTTTTGTTTGTCATTCCGTTAAAATGCCTTCAGATTGGTACTGAATGTTTCAGAAATTGATATAAATAGTGAAAAATATTTAATTTAAGAATATCTTACTATAAAAAATCTTTGCAAAATTTTTAAAAATTACCTTGAAAGAAATTTTAAGACTTTTTCATTAAATTATTCTGATATACCACAAAAACGAGTATTCCATGATAATTTGTAGTATGAAATTGTTCTATTTCTTTTACTCTATCTCCTAATGACGTTACTATGAAAAAATGCTTACTAGAACCTATAAAAGTGGCCAAATGGATACACAGTAGTGTAAAGCTTACAAAGGATAATGGGCACTCAAAGAATACATGAAATTCTAATATCCATGCCATCACTACAAAGAGTAACAAAATATTTACTACCCATGTTGATCACAATGCGGGTGGGTCTATATTATATGCTAGCGTAATATTGTAATAAATATTTACTACCCGATTTCCTCAATAATATTTTTTACATACAATATGCAAAGCACAGGTATTTGATGCACAAAAGGTTGAAGATTATTATTTATGGTAATTATTATCATTATGAGCCTTCCTGTAGCAGGTAATTCTTTTAATAACATTGCGTGTAAATTTATTCTCGTTCTTCTGAATTCTTCAAGGTAAAGTATTTACACTTCTTCATCATTCTTAGGAATTTATGAATTCAATCTCATAATATAAGAGAATAATAATTATTCTTTTTTATTACAAAAGATGTACGAAGTAGGTCTTGACACTTAGCTTGTATGTCCCCTGAGGGAATTTTATTTCTGTAAAATTTTTAGTAGCTTGCCCAGGTTATCGTTTTATTAAAAGTATTTGAAAACTCCTCATAACACAAAATTCTATTTTGATATCAGTTAAATTCACATTTAAACAAGTGAACTTTATCCACCATCGCGCTAACACTAACTTTCTAATTAATTTACTGTCGCTCATTTCATTGCTTTTGACAGGAATTCAGGCTTTGTTCCTTTGCTCTTTCTCTGCTCGGTCATCCGCGTTCGTTTTGTCCCAGGCTGTCGAAGATGCCTTAGCAAAAGAGTATACTCAATTATCATACGCAATCGTAGTTCCTTTGCAATTCAATTCATTCAGGCAGAAGTTTTTAATTTGTTACGGCAAGTTGAACAAACTATGCAATTGCTTTTGTTTATTCACGCCTTAACAAATTAACTTGCTGTGTCACCATTAATTCATTTAAAGTAACAATATTTTATCAGATCTTGTATTTTCATTCCCTATTTTGTGCTACTTTTTATATCTGATAAAAATTATCTAAAATTATATAATACGTTTTAGGTTTATTTCATACTAGCTGTTGCCCGCGACTTCGTCCGCGTGGATTTTGGAAGTAGGTACCTATCTCTGCTATGTACAGACATACATCGTCTAGTTATAATTTTCCAATGGTAAAATGGATCATTCTAAGTATATATTATTCACCATAATTTAAGGTAGACCATACCTTCAGGAACAAACTATGAACACCGTATCCAATTTGGTGAAGACAGATAAAAATTTTAAAAATTGTTGTTATCACTTCTATTGCTCATAAGACTTCTCATATCAATTTTTATTATACGTGTGTATTTTTTAACTAATACAGTTTGGGCAAAACCAAAACCATAGGAGATACAGGGAAACTGTCTTAGGAACCTTTAGGTATTTTTTCGTGATAACAATTTTGACATAGTAATCGGAGCAGCTGGAGTTCAGGTGGCATGAATGAATAAGTAGTAAGTACCTAAGTACTTTGCACAGTCTGTTTTATAAGAAAACATTTTATTAAATTTGACTAACTTCTGCTGCTTGGATTTTTTTCTTCCGATACAATAAAATGATTGTAATATGAAAGTAAGTCGATACGCATTTTTTAAAAATAAAATTTTTTCTTTTTCACTGGCGTTCTATGAGAACGCCAGTGAAAACATTTTATTGAATTTGACTAACTTCTGCTGCTCAGATTTTTTTCTTCCTATATAATGAAGTGATCCCTACATGAAACTGAGTCGAACCGCATTAAAAAAAAAAAGTGCAAATTGTCTCATTTTTTATGGACAACACACGCTTGACCAAAAAATTTCTATGTCATAAGACACTTTCCCTGCATCTCCTATGGTTTCGGACTTGCCTATACTGTCCCAGTTAAAAAAAACACTGATATCTCCTATGTCTATGACATCGTCTTGTTACGTTAAATGATTTATCTGTAAATGACGATAACTTTTTTAGCTGTCATCCGATTTCAATGAAACAAAGCCTATAAGTTGCGCCAGGCTGTGCTTAATCTACCTGTGAAAATCCGTTCAGTGGTTTCGGAGATTAGCGATTACAGACAGACAGAAAGACAGAAAGACAGACAGACAGAAAGACAGAAAGACAAAAAAATTAAAAAAAACTTTTTTGTGTTCTGTTACTCTTTTTTTATCGCCCACACTCATTTTTTTTAAAATTTGTTCAAAGTACAGACACACGATTTCTACTCCTTTATTATAAGTATAGATTTCTAAATTAGTTAACACCTCATCAGTAACAGCAACAGCCCACCCAAGTTGAAAATTTCAGTAAAGGTTGCGGAATGGAGTTAGCGTGGGACTGGGCGCAGTGGAGATCTCTGGGGGAGACCAACACGTGGACGTCTTTCGACTGATATGATGATGAAGTCGTTTCGGGGACTTCAAAAACCATACAAAAATTGGCATTACAGAATAGATTGATTAAGATCTGATGTAAAAACAGTACAGCAATAAATCATATATTATTGACTACCTATAATAAAAGGATTAGGTGGGGATATCGGTAGTAATAGGTATAGGTAGGTTGGAACTAAAGAATGATTCCAAAATCACGGCTGCTCGATTTTAAAGGGAATGTTAACGTTAACGAATTCGTTTGCCAGTTGAGACATCAATGTCATTGTGAAAATAAATTACTTGAGTCGCTGCTATCTGCTATTAGACAGGAACCCAACTCGGACCCGGAAGGCTTTGGCAGGGAGAGTCAAATTTTTGGGCGCCGGGTCGAAATAGCTGGCGTTCCAGAATAAATAAAAGCATTCTTGGTTTAGTATTTAGTTTACAACAATTAACTACGCGGAGATCTTAAAAGTTTGTAAATAATCAGATTTTTTGAAAAACGTTTTTATGAACGATTTTTCAGTACGTAACGTACTAAATAGTTATTAATGTTGGTAATTTTTAGGGTTCCGTACCTCAAAAGAGGAAAAAAGGAACCCTTAAAGGATCACTCCGTTGTCCGTCTGACCGTCTGTTTAAAACCATTTGATGGCCTCATTTAATAGTCAGTAGGATATAATTTTCTCGTAGTATTATAATTAATTACATACCTATTTCTTTTTGTAACGATGTACTAAAGTATAGATAAATCAGCATAAGAAAATCCTTGCTTCTGTAGTAGTGTCATACAGCATAATTACGGATTTTTCGTTTTGTTTTCGATGCGTGATTTCTACAATTTTCTTATCCTGATTCATCTATAACTAGATTTGTGGCGAATTATGCGACCCAATTACAAAAAGTCACTACGAACTACGATATTTCGCTTAGATTTTTTTCCAAAGATTTTCCGTAAAACTCATTAATAATAGAGAGATGCGTAGGCTTCACGGACCCGAATATAATTATAGCCAGGATTGTCGCATAACATGAAAGTGGAATTCCTCACGTGAACGAAAATGTGTTGTAATGTTATGTAGTTTTAAAATTAAATTTTACATCGTTTCTCTCGCATTTTGCCCTGGGCAGACTGCGCTTTTATTTTTATCTGCTTGACTTAAACTAAACTTGATTAAAGTATAAAGAACCTTTCTTTTGTTCGCAGCCAGTCAATTTATAAAACCATAATTTAAACTTTCGGGAACATTCAGAGATCAAGCTGTATCTTGAGGAATATAACGGAATAAATATAAATATAAGTTTATCATAATATTACCAACAAATCTGTGGTTCTTGCGTGATTAATCATACTTTTCTAAAATAAACTATATTACTTTTCTAAATTCAAAAGGTTTTGGTCACAGATATATGTGGATTTGGTTCTATAGAGTCTAAACCACATTTTTAGAATAAAACGTGTAAAGGTATGACATATAAAAATACAACCAACGTTTTATTATAATTATCCACGTGGTTTTTCAATTTTTGAAACAAAACCTAATCTGTCAAAGTTTACTACATTGAAGGATTTTAGTGCTATCCAAATGTTCTAAAATTTTTAATAAAACAATGTTCAAATTTTTTATTATTAATTTTTTAAGAAAACCTGTCACTTTTTTCCAGAAGTGTGAACAATCTAGTAACTAATTACCTACGTAGTATAATATTTTGATTTAAATACTATTAGTTGTAACGGGAAATAAAAGTCAAGGGTATCCAAGCAGGCCGCTTGTTGAGACACTCTGTCTTACAGTATACTATTTTATTGTGTTTTGCTCAATGTGCAACGGTTTTTATATCCCTTTAGAGTGCCCCAGGGCAGCGTTTGTTGCTCTCACAAAGGCCCTTTTGAAAATTCACTTTGCGGTTTGGGCGGGGCGGCGACCGGTTACTTAATCTTGATTTATCCTTTCCTCTGTTATTCTTTTTTCACCACAAATAAGTATAAACTTATATTGTTCATAATAAAAATTAATAGGCAATCGTTATAATTATGATAAGTAAACTAAGTAAGTACAATCGTCTGTGGAGTATAAATTTTAATGTGAGTATACACTTAGACACAATCTTAGTGTTGTTTCATTTAGGACTATCGCTCGTGCTCTCATAGCGCTAAGCGGCTTATTTATGGACCAAGCAAATATCACATCGGTATCTGCGGTGATTACGGTACCCATATCAATTCAATTTAAATTATTCGACCGTGTCAAGAGTTATTTGAGTTTCACAAACGCCCACAGTTTTATCGGAATAATACCGCCCGATCTGTTTTTGTTTAAAAAATCTGATGCAGTGGTCGATAATATTTTCCTATATTATGCAAATAAGTGAATGTTACAGGGTGCTTCTTCTTTTAACCTTTTATCGCAAGAACCAAATAACCGGACCAACTGCATAGGTAGGAAAATTATTTCCGCGATTTTCCTCTAAATTATTATATATCATAGAACCCAACAAAAATAAGTCAAGTTGCCGAATAAATCTTCGTTAAGCTTTGATAAGTGAGCCCTACGCCCCTCGAGTTTCATGGCAATGGATACCATAACTTACCTCTTAAACATCTTGACAAATTTCGGCCATTTATGCCACTTTAAAGGTGGCTTGGGGTAGCTACCCCGCTACCCTAAGGCTGGCCACTTTTTTGACAAACGAGCCTACCCTACAAGCGCTTTTGTCATGGATTTTCTAAAGTAAAAGATGCCGTCTCAAGTAATATGGCCCCATTAAATGCAGTCTCATGTGTTTTGTGAGTCGTGACTGTTAGTTTCTTTTTTACTATTCGTAAGAAAGTTACTAGGTAAGTACTTGTTTATTTTTGGTACCGTAGCCGCTGCCACAGTACGTTATACTCCATAATTATAAGTTCGTATAAATTCTGTACCTTTTTTATAAGGTTTTTCCCTCTATTATTTAAGAAAAATCACCAATTTGTACGTCGTCGTACATAATGTGCAGAATCCGGCGATTGTTATTTTTATGACTTCTATGACTTTTCATGTCCGTCATATCGTAGGAGCTTTTACCTGACACATCGGGCACCTCCTACATAAGATGGACTACAGGTGACCATCACTTATAGAGCCTGTGGAGGCGAGACCATGAATCACCTGCTGTGCCAATGCAAGGCATTGTGCCCTGGGTCCCACTTGCTCTGAACCTTAGGACTATAGGCTACAAGCTACCTCTTAGCTGCATATAGATTAATTTTATGTTGCGATCACTTTGGAAGTAGAACAACAGGTAAACACAGGGGCTGACACAAAATAGATCCCAAGGGTTGTTGGTATTATATGGTTGAATCCCTGTATGCTGTGTATTCTCGCCTATGTTTTCGTATAATGATTGGGTAAAGTATTTTGCATGATTAATTACACTTCCCTATAACCCAAAAGTCAATCTCTCAACTCTAATGTGTTCTCATCTTCATTATCTGATTGTAATTAATGACGTACTTACCCGTATTTGAGTGAGGTTTTCACTTTGATCACTTTAATGAGTGAGATGGGACCTGATTATGTTTATCCAAACCATAAATAATCGTCAAATCATCATTATCTAAACGTCTTATGTTTTTTTATAATGTTCATAATGGATAAATATACTGTGGATCTACTTATATTAACTTCCGAAATCTAATTTTGTAAGAGTCCGAATTTGAACTCTCAAACTTATGAACTTGATGCAAGCACACTCAAAACTATAGGTTCTATAAGATCCCTCGCTACATTGCACAAAACTTATAACACACTGATAGGAACGTAAAATTCACAGAAAACATCTAACTTCTGAAAATTATAACGTAAAATTATATTTGCCCCTACTGGAAACCATACTCTTTTTCTTATTCGCAGAACAGCAGTTGAAGCGGCCCGTGAAAGGCCTTTAAACTTTAACCTAAATTTTAAATTTTAAACCCTGTAACCCTAAATTTCTAGAGGTTATCGCAGATTTTGTTAATTTCGTGAAATCGATCCCATAAACATTTTCAATGTTAAAAACAAACGTGACCATTTAATACGAACCCCAACAACAAAAGAAGTTGATGAGAGTACAAAAGCTGCGGCCATTATAATGCACAGATTTTGTTTCTGTGTTTGTGCTTTAGCTGTAAAGGATTATCCTAGTTAGTGTCGGGAGATAGGTCACGAAATAGATTACTTCCATTGTAAATTATTCAACTAAGAAAATTTCGTGAGCAACAAAGCAGCGTATCTAGTAAATTTTGTCGCGACATAATTAAGTTTGCGCTTTCTACAGTGTCGGGCGAGAACTTTTAATGGGATGCCTAGCGTTGGTAACTTGTGACATTATTCTTACCGAGTAAGTCGTCAAGATAATTGGCGGCATAGCGCTGGCGCGTTTAAGAATAAACAGAGTAATTGTTCGAGGCGGTTGAATGTTGGACTATTAATGCATTTTACCTATGAAGCTCGAAACTTTTTGGTGGCAAAATTTTCCTTCAAGATTTTATTTGATGAATGTTCGATTTTTCCACATGCTAACTAAGGTTCCATAAATTGGACCCAGATCTAGCGTGGGAACCAGAAAATGTATGTTTTCCGCTTACGTTCTTTTACGTAAATAAAAATATATAAATGATTCGGTCAAAGATTAATTTTAGGTCTAACTTTGAGAACAAATAAAGATACTTACATATTGACTTGGATTCAAACTGTATTTGGAACAAAATACATGAAGACACAGAGAGAGAGAAAGGACAGAGTGCTTGTCTACGTAAGCGTTAATTTTCATATGCATAATAAATAAATAAATTACACACTATACCAAAACTTGTGTAAGATGTTCTGTATATCCGCTACACCTTAAGGTATTAAATTTAACTGATAAATACAACGACTTTCTTACTCACTCTGTATACTATCTCTCAACGATATCTTGTAAACCTTAAGTGGGTAATACGTCTTCTATACTGAAATCGTAGAACGCCTTTTTAAAAATTCAAGCAATCTACCGGAGTTGTAGAGGAGCTTTGCAGTTCCTGGGACACAGATTTGATATATTTGGCGAACTTAGAACAATGAAGATTTTAAGAATATTTTTCAATTCTATATTCTCTATTTATACACATTTTAGGTAGGTAGGTATTATATGTATTGATTCTGAAATTATTATCATCGGTACTCAATCAATCATAATAATTATAATACGCGTATAAACCTGTACTAGTTACGTAGTATTATTATAATATATTCTGTGCCCGTATCATATTTAATAATAATATGATTGATTGATTATTTAAGAGCTTGAGAACCCAAACAGCAGGGTTAGTGGGAGACCAGATACTATTGTCTTTTTATCTAGACAAAATTAGTACCTAATAAAAAAATATGTGTTGTATTTGTTCAAAACGTACATTTAACACCTAACAGGTATATCTGAGTTACAAAGTAATCTCTTTGAATTCAAAGTTAGTAGGTAACCTAAAAGTTTGAAGAGAATTCGATTATAACAAGAATATTAACAAGTTTAACTGTAATTGAAGATAGTGACATAATTCTAGAAAACTTCGGAAAGCCGTGAATATCTTATTTAGTTAAAAGTTAAAGTAGATTGTTAACGAGATGTAAACGATCAATAAAATCGCATTCGAGATATTTAGGCCCAAAGGCGAGCGCAGCCGCTCATAGTTCGATGGTGAAATCGGTCATTTACATCCGAGCTAAACACTCACTTTTCATCACGCATTTAAGGAAAAAAAACGTTTGTTGTGAAATAAATATTATTTTGTAAAAATGAGTTCTTAAACATATTTTTTACAGTAAATTTTGGCCTGGATAGGCCTGAAGGCCTTTAGGCCATACCTATTTAAAAAATGTCATATTTCTTATTCATTACACGGGCGGTTGCACAAAAATACGGCAGATATAGAGCTAGTTGGCGATTTACACTTAAACTTTAATGGAGATCTACATCCGAACATCTATAAACTGCCGAAGAGCTTAGTAAATGACATATTGGGGGGCAATGCGCGGAAAGCTAAAAGTACTGTGAAAAGGTATTACCTAACGAACATTTAATAATAATAGTAGCGACCAACCATCCTACGGATAAACCCAGTGGTTTAAGTAGGACGGTATGAACAAATTAGATGTAATTTAAATGTATTGGTTATTAATAAATAAATAAAATAATAATAAATAAAAAAAATGAAAAATTTGAAACGAACATGGGAGACTTCGGCCACGGCGTTATTTGTTCCTCTAAAATATACTATCTACTTACTTTCAAATGTATAATATTATTTAGCATTAGTTGTTTCTTGCACACCGAGGCTGTGTGTAGCCCAAGTCATTTGAATATTTTGCGACCGTTGGAAATAAGACTCGGGAGTTGCTGGTTGTTAAGTTAATTTTTAATGTCAACATAACGTTGGTAACTAAGGGTCGGTTGGTTAAGGAAATTGTGCTTGTACTCCCGCTTTATACGACGCAAAGAGGACAAGTTAAAAATGTTTTACGAGTACTTACTTGTTACTAAAACTAACATAAAAGTATTTATTTTGCAGGTTAACAATTTTGCAGCATACAATCCAAATAAAAACATAATATACCTAAGGATGAGATTTGATGACAGTTTAGTAGTTTCCAAACCAAATAATAATAAACAATAATTGTTTTGAGCTAATTATTAGAAAACTTGTAATGTTTGTAATATTTTAAATATTTTACTACATTTTAATCCTTATTAATCAGTTAAATACGACTTTTTAATTAGATATGATAATAATATAAAAACATAAAAATTTAAAATGAATGACAGAAAAAAAGAGTTGTTCAAAAGTATGCCAATAAAAGTAAGCCTATATATATTATAGGCGAGTCCTTCTATAAGCCCTGATCAAAATCCACATAATAATTATAAGCCCAATCACGGGATGTAATATGTGGATTTAAATCGAATTACGAAAATTCAATCTCTTGTTTCACTATTGGAGCAGTACCTTCAAAAATCTACCGTTCTTACAATATACGTTATGGGCTTAGCATTTTTTCACTGGACTTGTTATCACCATATAATATATAATATGTTATTACTTATTACATACTAAATAACCCGTGCGCGTGTCCCACCAATACGACTTCGGTGTTGGCGTTACGGTATTGATTCCCAAAAAAATATAGAATATTTCGAGTGTTTATATAGTACGTGCAAGAAAAGTTATTTAACCCCCTAAATGAGTTTCCGCAGAGTCGAGACTCGAGACCGAATCACTTTCGCGCACCCGAAAACGGCAGATTCACCCCATTTTATCAAAATCCTTACGCTCGTTTTCAAGATAAAATTTACAAATATAATACAACTGGCTTAAAAAAGTCTATGGTTACTCCGCTTACCAACTCCCTGCAAACTTATTATAATTTTCTTTTGATTTATAAAAGTCAAAATCTCTTATGATGATACCGTGTCAGTAGCTACACAATATGGTTTTGATGATATTTTAATGCAAAATCTGGAGTCAATTTTAATTATTCCCCAATAAACGAACTTACCTATACATTTAAAGCTTATGCAAGGATTATCCACTTATCTGTCTGTTAATAAAGGTCAATTTAATTCCATCGCGAATTGAACAATGCTGATGATGTAATTCCTACCAGAGCTTCACGTTTCATTGTTGAAAATGTACGAGAAATTCGAATCGCGTTTCTGAACAAGAAAATTGAGAAATGATTGCAACAAGGCTTTTAATTAAAGGGGTCGGTCGGAATAGCTTCTATTCAACTCCACGCTGTCACTCCTTTCGCAGTTAATTAGTTGAAATGCCCACAAAACTTTCTGCTTTAAACAAAACATCTACGCAACGTTATTCAATTAGTAAATTACAGTGATTTCATAAAATATTGTTAAGTATTTCAAATAAATGAAATTCTTAAATTAATGGTAATTGCCCATGAGTAACTTTTGAATGAACGTGGAGACGTGGAGTTTCCAACATTAGAAAAATAATCGTTAAAAATATCCATGTAAACATTAAGGTAGAAAATTATAATCTATTACTACTTTGAGCTTCCCTTAAACCTGAACACTGTAAAGAACAGCCTTCTATTCTAGCTAGCTTTATAAACATAAAGCAATGTAGAATCATTGATAAACGAAATTATTTACAAACAAATTTAGAAACAGATGAGAAGCTTATTATATGTGAAAAATTTTACATTATTAAATCTTGACACATGGGCTCTGTATACGTCTATGTCAACCATTTTTTCCGCATCCATGATCTGAATATGAATAAGTCTGTCGGATATTATATTCACTTCCTGCTTAGAATTTTACTGGCACAGGATCTGTGAGATTGATAAGTCTTTGATGTTCGTAATGATTTGTCATTTGATGTTGGTATCAGGCTTCCTTAAACGTAAAGCAATTAGCATATTTTTACAGATAGAACTCTAGAGCGAGGTACAAGAGTAAGGGCTTCTTTCACCACTTCCTGATATTGTAACATATAGTAATCTTAGTGATAAACTAATCTATCAGATAAATCTGTGTGATAGACTATATAAAATATATAAGATATAGGCAATCAGATACCTGTGAAACCAAAAAAATAGGCTATCTGTCAGATAACCTCCAGATAGGGTACCTGGGACTTTATCAGCATGCGGTGTAAGAGGCCCTAAGAGAGATTATTAGGGAGCCACGCGGTATGCCAATTTATTCCTCGCTTATAAATCGCTCGCTAATGAATAATGAGACAATTACCATCAATCACTATAAAAGAAAAGAAAAGGCTAAAAACACAAGGCTCAAAAGACTAAAAACACTAAAAATAATGAATCACTATATTTTCAGACTAGCCGTTGCCCGCGGCTAAAACCTTGTGCAAGGATCAAGAGATAGCAACAACGTAGTGCTATCACTTCACTACTCCTTAAATGAAAGTAGATTTTCGCGTTGTTACTCTTCTTCTACATGAAACCACAAAATTTTGAATCTAATCGAGCTATCTCTTGATCCTTGCACAAGGTTTTAGCCGCGGGCAACGGCTAGTCTGAAAATATAATGATTCATTATTTTTAGTGTTTTTAGTCTTTTTAGCCTTTTCTTTTATTAAAGCTAAGCTTCTAAAACGTAACTCATGTTATAAAAAGGCTCTGGTGATAGTTTAAAGAAAACAAAAGCTTGCACGGACCATAAATCTAACTTACGTCGTGGGTGGTTAAACTAATGAATAGTAGAGAGAAGACCGTATCTATGTAGGTACTTACTATAATATTATTCTTTTGTGCAAGATTTTCTTTTTAGACGTGTCTTACATTATGTGGGAAACTCGTTAAAAGAATTGATTTCTTTTAGAATTGACTACATAATTTTAAAATCCAATAAAGAACAATCAGAAAATATATCAAAATGTTTACGGAAATATAATAATTAATGAAAAGCAAAGCAGGAGTCAAACTGGAATTAAATGGAGAATATGTTATGTTAAACGCGGAAAAGGGTTCTCGAGTGGCGACCACGTATCGGAAGACGCAGTGTAGGCAGGCCTCCCACACGGTAGACTAACGATCTGGTGAAGGTCGCGGGATCCTGCTGGATGAGGTTAGCGCAGGACCGGTCGTCGTGGAGATCCTCGGGGAGGCCTTTGTCCAGCAGTGGACGTCTACAGCCTGATATGATGATGATGATGAAACGCGGAGTAAAACAAGGAGATACTAGAAGATGTATTCCGAAAAATGGAATGGCAAAAAAGGTTAACGATTGAAGATTCGCAGGCATGACCTGACTTGGACAATAAATGTAGGGAAATGACATGACAAAACCAAAGTAATGTCAAGTGAAAATACCTAGTACCATATAGGTACATCAACGGAAAGACAATTTCATGTGTGTTTGTTAGAAACATTAACTCAAGAAAACCAAACGATGGAAGAAATCGAAAGGAGAATAGCAAACGTATGGAGAAGATTCTGGATACAGTTTGTTATAACTCAATGTAGATTAACTTTACTTTCTCACAAAATCTACTGACAAAGTAATCTTTTTATTGTGAAATACCTGTCAATTATCTAAGGACTGTGTTGTGTATTGACTAGCAATAATCTTTACTTACCTACCTACTAACTTAAGCTTTGGATTTGATTTCTGATAGAAGATATTTGTGTAAAGGATAGGTGCTTTATTAGAAGCGTGGGTGTTTTGCGTTGATGTTCTAATATCTCAATTTATCTCAGACTCTCAATTATAGATTGTTCCTATTTGGATCGTAAATAATGTATGGCTTATATTTGATGTAGGCATACAATTTATTTATATATAATGGGAAATACTGTCAATTAAACTAAAGTGAATTCCAGTTGTAGCATCTAACCTAGCAAAAATTTTGTATAATAAACATTTTAATTTTTAAAGTAGGTAGGTAAAGTAAGTGGAAACACTTGACCTTGAGCTGGCCTAGCCTTTTAGAGAGGTTCTATACTATGAGAGACCAGTTTATATTAGTCTTGTTCCTACTGACGTACCGTTACCGTACAATGAAAATTAAGTCAGCTCAGTTTTTTGATTTATGCATAATATTTTTTATGTAGAATAAATTATTCTTTACAACTTCTCTTTACTGATAACTATATAGGTATATAGTGAAGGTTTCCGATCAAAATTCTATAACAAGTCGGTATTTCCATTTAATCTTGGATGGAAATTAAAATAAACTTTTCCAATAACACCGATACTCTAGCTGGAGTTAACATTGATCTGGAGCTGTATGCATTGAGTAGCCATTTTATTACTTCCCCAGAACTTTCGTCTTTGTAATAACTTTAACTTCGCCGTAAGATAAGAATTTAACTGACAGGATATCGTTTTGAATAAAATATGAATTTATTGTAAGCTAAATGAGACAATGAAGGACTGGAAAAAGGAATTATCGTTAAGTAGAAAAGAGATCATTATATTTTCTTTCCAAAACATCAGTCATTCATTATACTCCTGACATCTGTGATTATACTCATAACATAAAATAACAAATGTGACACAGAACACCTACTCTATAAAATCAAATTGAAAGCTCAAAATTAATGTCAATATAAGGAACACAATTAATTAATTACTCCTTTTGTATATTTTTTTAGGATTAGTTTTTTAAAGGTTATATGGATTCTTAGCAATGTTTTTTCCTTATACATCGTTTTTACATTGAAAATCCATAGTTTGTTATATCTGGCCTTCTAGTTCTTCTTTCCCCGGTGTCCCTTTTACCCCACCTGGCCTTATATTATCCTTTTGTTCTAATTTTATAAAAGCGAAAGTTTGTAAGGGTGTTTGTGAGGATGGATGTTTGTCGCTCTTTCACGCTGTAACGGCTGAACGGGTTTTGATGAAACTTGGTACAGTGATAGCTTATATCCTGGAATAACAAATATAGACTACTTTTATCGGGGCAAACTGTTCCCGCGGGAAAATATTATTCCACGCGGGCAAAGCCGCGGGCAACAGCTAGTAATATATAGTTATTGTAACCAACGTTATGCTGTAAGTGTATTAAAAGTGAAATTACGCAAGGGACTCCAGACATGAGCGTTATGTACATACATACTTGTCATAAGTTTGCATTTCGTTAAGAGGTTTAGCTTGTTTTGCATTGTAAATGTTACACGAGGAAAATAATTAATGAACAGATGTGGTGGAAAACTAAAAGCATAAAGTTATTAAAGACTAAGTCAAAAGTTTGCACGTTCATATGAATATGTGTGACCCTATTTAACGAATTCACGATATTATGAAGTATATTTCAAATTTTGAATGCTTTGTAGTTCGAGAACTCGGGACAAGTGAAGCAAACTCGGAACTTTGAAGTGAACCGGCTCGATGGATAAGTAGCTAGAAGGTAGAGTGAGCTGGGACTGATTTAAATGAAAGTGACCCCTCTGTTGGACACTATTATATCCTCTGTGCTTCTGGCTAGGTTATCTTTAGACCACAACACAACAATCGGTCGTCTTTCAGACTGTTTGTAAAACGTTATATTTAGACAACAAATAGGGCTAACGAACGGCGCTAAAAAAATTACGCCTTACGAGAAAACAGTTTTGTGTTAGTACTTTTTTCATGAGATTATTCAAGTTATTTTTTAAGTACTAGGTATTCATCAGTTTTTATATATATTTCGATTAGTATAGCAATAATCAGCTGATGGTGACTGTTCCATTCCACCATTGTATATGTAGGTATGATAGTAACAATATCTGAAATCAATCTTTTTGTCGATAATTAATTTAATATACCTACCTCTACATATTTATTCGTAGGCATACGAAGAGCTTTGCAGAATGTCCCATTTCGAGAAATTAAATCAAAATTTATGATAAAATGAATAAAAATTTCAATAAAACTGAACTTTTATGGCTTAATGGAAGAGCGGAACTGCATATAAATTTATATTAAAACAATTCCGAGTGTTATTAACAAAAAGGGACAGTGGCTCGTTGACGGCCGTCGTTGTTAATTGAGTTCTACGTATTTTCCAGTTCCGCTTCTGTATCTGCTACTACGAATTAAACTCCTCGAAAAACATAAGCAAAAAACAAAAATGAAAAATCCGGTGAGTCTATTTAAATTAGCTAGTATGTGTACTAATTGATCTATGGCTCACGTATATTAGTATAACTTAGCACCGATAGCATTTACCACCAGCTTTTGGTCGTACTGATAGATGGGTTGGTGGTAAGTGCAAAGACATTACCTAACTTATCATAAAAACACATCTCAAGATACTTGTAACATTGCACAAATACAAATAATAACTGATATACATTATAATACGATGAATAACTAAATATAACAATTTAATTGCTGTCAAAAGTGTATTTTTTCCATTTATCCCTACTTGTAGGGATACCTTGGATAGGTGTAGCAGTCGAAAAGAATTGAGGGAATATACAGTGACTTTTAAAATCGTAGTTATGTCCAGTTGGTGGAATAATAATTTAATTCGCAGGTCATTTTCACTTCTTTATGAAGAGCGTCATTCAGTATTATTCAATTTTAATTGATGCCTTTTGTAATAATAAAATTTAATTGTTTTGAATAAAGTACAATGTCTTTTGATTTACTTATTCTTGTTTTGGTTTCATTTAATAAATGCTGACCTAGCGTTGTTCAATGAGTCTAATAATAAAGTAGAAAGTTTGTAAGGATGTTAGTTACTCTTTCAAGCAAAAACTACGGAACAGATTTTGATGAAACTTTACAGTAATATAGATTAAATCAGAATAACACATATAGGCTTTAATTTATAACTTGGCCAAATTTCATCTAAATTTAATGCGGGTAACCAAATAGAACAGATTGCCAACAGATGGTGCTGTCAACAGATTGGTGTTGATACAGAAAAAATACAAAGTTGGCGCTGTTTCACAATGGCCAAATCCTACTAAACAATAGATACCTCGGGAAAAGCTGCATCTCGACAGGCCGCGACTTCCCTATCGGAATGAGAAGTTAATGTAAATCCAATCACAATTTTAAAATTGTGTCTCCACTATATTTCCGCGGCATACAGTTCCTTAGGGTATCATCACAGAACACGGAAAAAGCTCGCTACGCTCCCGCTCGCTACGCTCCTATATTTCTATGGGTATCATCTATTTTCAACTTTTAAAATTACCACTCCATTGTGGCTTACATGTTGCGAGTCGTGAAAGTTTACTTACTTAAAACATACACTGTTTACTTTTACCAACATATCTCGGTTTGCCAAAAAAACTCCTGAAACTGTATTAGAATAGAAATAAAGTTCGAAGTTGAACAAAACTTTTTGAACACGGTTGAAAACGTTTTGTTGTTTGTGTAAGTGGAAATCCTCTTTTCAGATGCTATTTACCAGCGAGAACCACTTTTTACCGGTTTACTTAACAACATGACTACGTTATAAGGAAGGGGATTAAATTTTTTGACTTAAACACTTGCTTGAACAAAGTTGTGAATAGAAATAGAAAAAAAGAAAAACAGAAATATTTTAAAAATGAAAAACAGTATTTTAATTGGCTGATTGCGATAGTACCTACTGTCGCAATAGTTTTACTATTTTTTAAAAAATCCTCTTCCTTAAAACGTAGTCATTTTGTTAACAAAACGAAAAACAAGTCTTAAAATAAAAGGAACCTACATACATACTCATAATAAAGTACTGAATTATTTTTATTTCGATACTTTTGTCTTCCTAATTCATTAGAAATATTTTACTATTACATTACTAATCTCTACACTAAAGTAAATTTATTGCACTCGGACCCGTTTAAATCTGCTAGGTACCTACTTATATTCTGATTTTGAGTAAATTTCAAGTTTTAAAAGAAATAATATTATTATCCCGTTTGAAGACATTTTGACTAAAGCTTTGTGTCCAAAATGTTTAAAAATAAATCCACAAGCCCGACAATATCAGACGGTGCCACGGTTCTCAACTCGCCACAAAACGGAGAAAATATCATTTGCTGCGACAGCTCTAGCGGTTGCAGACTCCTAAAAACATGGTTGTTATGCTACAAAAATTATAAACTTAGAAGTTAGCTTATTAATAAACACATTTATACGAACTTATTTATGTCATTGTTGTAAACACTAATTTTGGTAAAAATTTAAAAAATACATAATTTATGTTTAAACTTACACCGCAACTAAATTATGATATCAAAAAAACATGTTATCATAAACACTAGCATAATATTATATTAAATTTAGTCATAAATGATAGTAGGTATTCAATATTTTGTGTAAACTAAGATACCTAGCCTTGGACCCCACGGCCTCGCTTGAGGACATAAAAATTAAAAATAAAACATAACGTACAACATAAAAAAAATCATAAAATAATTTAATTATTTTATTATTTGACGTTCACTTCTCTTGAGGTCTAAAAATTAAAAATAAAACAAAACGTAAGACAAAAAAAATCAAAAAAAAAACGTTGTATTCTCCCAGGACTCAGGCGGATGGAATATTGTTAACGGGACACGTTATAGAATTATTGACACCCTAATTAAATGAATTTCAAGCGCATGAATGCTGTGTAGCTCGTATTTTTGTCAAAACAGAATAACGTTGTTTTACAAACAAGGAACACAAAGTACAAACTTCATATAGTTTACGGCTGTAATAAGAAAGCTGAGACATCCGGAGTGTTCCAGTTACACGTGACAACTTTGTTTGTGACGCATGTGACGTAGAAGTGTCACATTAAACCCGACAACTCGTGTTCCACTTCTTGAACTTTACGAGATAATGCTTGTTCTCACAACCACAGAGTAAGTAAATACCATTTAGTACATTGAGCGATAGAGATGTCTTCCTTAATCCCCACAAAGACCACACATGCAGACGTATGCCGTGACGCTGCTACTCGCTACCGATCTGTGGCATTTCTAGCTGCAGCAAATCTAAACGATACCTACTGTTATCTAGAAGAATGAGGTTGTCAGAGTCTACTCAACAATCTGGGGTGTTTTAGATGCATCAGCAGACAGTTAATATTGTAGACGGGAATTTCGATAACAATGTTCTAAAAATACACAAATACAAATGGTAAATTAGTCTAAATAAGTTATATGATTAAACAAGCATGAGAGTGTCATAGTTTACTCAACAATCTGGGGTGTCTCAGATGCATCAGCAGACAGTTGATATTTGATACTTTAAGGGAATTTCTATACCTGGCAGTAAATAAATGTATTTCTTTCTCTTTCTTCTTTCTTAACAATGTTCTAAAAATACACAAATACAAACGATAAATTAGTCTAAATAAGTTATTTGATTAAACATAAGCCTAAGGTAAACAAATAAAATTTAAGGACCGTTTAATTTTAACTTATATCTCACTTATTTACAGTAAGCCTAAGTAACATCTAGTTACCTAAGTGTTTAGCTTGGGAAAACGCGACAGCCATTTTGTGTCAGACTAAGTGTCTCATTATGAACACAGCTGCGCTGTTTAAATTTTTCTTCGTATAGAAAACTTCACTAAGCACATAAGATGTGTATTTAGTTAAAGTCTAGCATGTGATGAAACGACCTGGTAAAACTTTTTCTCCTTAACTTTAAATTACACCCCTCACTAACTGGTCACCAGTTCACCACTCACTAATTAATCGGTTAATTGGTTTCGTTCGTAAATAAAAAATAACATTACACACGCAAGTATTTACCAGTTATAGCGGACTTATAAACGAATGCAACCGCTATATCAATCCTGATCTAAAAAGATGGGCAAACCGGTATAGGATATTAACCGGTTTTCAAGCCCTGCCCTGGTAAAACAGTACCATATCCTTCTCGAACTCACCAGTGGTTAAAATGATTTGGTATTAATTTTAAAAATACAGTTAGTTGATGACCAATTATCATCCTCTGTGAATAAAACACGCTTCGGACATCAATCAGTCTGCTTATCGTTTAGTGATTAGAACCGCATAAAGCTCCCATTATTTTAAGAGAGGTTTGGTTTAGGAGTAGACCTATATAGCATTCGCGCTGGCTGTTCTTCCTCGGGAATCTCAACTTTATTTGGCGAAGGAAATTCTGTTAACCATTTCACTTACAGTATGTAGAAAAATAAGGCACTAGGAATCTTACTTTCGTTCGTACAACATTGACGTTGTCTCCCTTTGCCCTTTAGATCCGGTAGTCCATATTTTGTCTTTGACTCCTTAGAAACTTAGTTACGCCATGGCACAGTGAACTTCTATCGGATTACATTGTTTGAACAACACAAAGCTTCCTCTAAATCATGAAATCAAATAAACGGGACGCGTACAGCAAATAAGATAAATAAATGTCTCTTTCTCAGACGAATGGCTTGGGATATATTTTAGGCTTAACTTCAGATTTCTTAAAAAAACAACATCTCTAGGGCCAAGATGTCAAAAATATTATGAAACTTTTGATAACATTCAAGAAACAATTTCTCGTATATATTTTTTGTCAGGGATCCTTGAACCACGCGATTTATATTATAGCGATGCTTTTTTGTTTGTCTGTCTGTCTGTCTGTTACCTGCTATTGTCACCGTGGTCATCAGATAATTAATAAGGGTTCGTGGGCAATTGACACCGGTGGTTATAAAAGCCCCATTGAAATAGACGATTGACATCATGGTTCTAACCGCACGTGGTGTCAAATGGCTACGAACCTGATCTTTCTGCCTACCTTCTACCTACTTCTTTTCAGCGTTGACACCTAGGAAGCGGTGCATAATGTACCGAGTGTACTCAATATAATAAAATATTTAGACGGTGGGTTCCTGCCCTGACGAGACCGTCCGGTACCCGGAGTCCCTCGATTTGCGTCGAGGATCACCCGGCCTTCCCCCCCAGAAGGTCAGGCATAACGCATTTCCCCACGTGAAAAAAAGGGACCTACCGTGAAGTTAAGTGTATACGTATAAATATCATAGGCACCCTCAGACGAGGTGGCATTACTTTCTCTTTTCCGCCTATTGTATGACATCGATAGTACTCGCATTTAAATAAAATATAACATTGTGTCTTAATAACTTGCAATCCTTTCTGTAACTCGCTGTTTCTATAGAACGATATTACCCTCAATTGACAGAAACATTTTAACTGAATAACGATGACCACTCAAAGAGTAAATACATCGCGATTGAATATAATAACCCACGTAGTTCCCCAGCCCCAGCTATTCGAGAGTCAATTTGTCTCAAACTCGAATAAACACAAGTGCGGGTCCAAACTAGCGCCTTAACTAAAGGGTGACCAGGGAGGGTAAAATGACGGCCCCCGATTGCTTGAGGCCTAAGGCCCCACGGCTTAGGCAATAACATTGTTTTTTTAAAAAATATATTTAGTAAAATAACTACAGAAATATTACACTCAATTCGACAGAAACTTTTCAATTGAATAATGATGACCATTCAAAAAGATTGAATATAATATTAATATACCGCGTGATTAACAGAGTTCCCTGTCCCGTTTTATTTGGTAAAATAGTTTCCTTTTGTTCTGGTTTATTTAATGTTCAATTTAAATTTTAAGTGTGTATTACGTAGAGAGAGAACAGTGCCATATGAAAATTAAATGAATTTATTTTGTACTCTCCTCTCTCTATGTAATTCGTATCAAATTTTAAATCACCTATCGCTGAGGAAAAGATTACTGATGGACAATATATTTTTTTTATTTTATCGCGAGACAAGTGTGAGAGGACTTCCTTTAATTTTCATGAACCTGTTTTGTGACCTGTGACACATTTTAAATTTTTATATTTACCTAATTATCTAATTTATCTACATGGCCCAAAGGTCTGCTGGTAGAGAATGCCATTGGCATTATGTTCGCCTTTTGTACAAATTAGTGCAATAAAGTTTTAATTATATAAATAAATTTACACATAATTTACGTTTCATTTTCATGAACCTGTGACACATTTTTATTTTCTATATTTACGTAATTTATACATAATTACGTTTAATTTTCTTGAACCTGTGTTTTTATATTTACGTTTAATTTTTATGAACCTGTGACACATTTTCCATTTACGAAGACTTCTAAAATTGTTTCAAGAGGCCCTACATACAAAATACGTCACTGCTGCTGACCAAACTATCCGGTGTAAGTAAGTCGTACAATAGAAACTATTTCGTCTGCAATTGTAGGTAGTTCTGGAACCAGACGGCTGCAGATTGGACTTCTTGTGTAAGTATGTACTAACCCCACTTGTCTGTTTTATTGTTATTATTAAGTCAAATAATTATACTGACAGTAGGACAATGGAGTCGCTCAACGGGGAAAGAGCCATGGTCGGAGTTTCTCTAAGAGACCGGATCCGAATTCCGAAACAAGGTGATCCGCCAGAGAACCAAAGCTTGTGATGTAGCTCAAAAAGTGAATACGTTGAAGTGGCAGTGGGCTGGTCAATCTGTCGGCTTTAATACTCAAAGTCTGTCGGAGATGCGATAACCGCTGAGGTAGACTAGTTCTCGAGTGGAGACCACGACTGGGCAAGAGTAGTGCGCCATAAGGGATGCCTATGTCCAGCAGTGGAGTATTGCAGGTTGATGACGACGACGATGATGATTAAATACAATGAATTAATTATGTAATGATCGATTTCCTGCTGTTACTACTTTCATATTCTTGGCGTTGCATTGATGCCGCAAAACTCCGGGTCGTGTCCTTGCGTATGGTCGTGTCGTGAATGATTGTGTTGTGGGAGCGTAGCGAGCTTTTTCCATGTTCTGTGGTGTTGCGAATAACGATTTGAGTTCGAGACTCGAAAACACTACTAGCATTTTCGCAAACATTCTGCATGTTTTGCCATTTGATGATACAGTCAGTGCCGTCTACGAAATATTAATAAGTTGTTATAACAGCTTCTTGAAAACTGCTCGTAGTAAAATTCTTGCCTTTAATTTATTTCTTTAACAGTATTTTTCATAATTTTATTGCATATTAAAAAACGCAGGTATAAAAGTAGAACGGGAGAAAGGTCCTCTTTGAATCACTAGGAATTCACTCGCCAACGGAGTAAGTAACTATATTTCAGTAACCAATATTTTCTGATATTTCTTCTTCCAATATTTAGCATCAGTATCTATACCATCTAGCTTCGACATAATTACTTAATGCTTTCATAGAACGCATTTCCCTTTTAAAACGTTTTAGTTTCATGAATTGATAATTTCTTTTGATGGGTATTTGTTTACGTTCACTAATTAAATGTACTAAACACATGTACTAAGGGTTTTCATATAAAGTCATAAGAGCTGAATACTAAGGCAGTAAAATAAAATAGTCCTTGTAAAGAAAGTGCCAGATCACGTTTAAACCATATTACAGTGAACTGTTGGAACTATATTGAAATAGCTATAGCAATTCTACTCGTACATTGAAAGCCCTAATACTTAAAGCTCTCCCTCACCGCTCCACCTCACACCCCTTTCGAGTAACCGCAACAAAATTAGCTTTGGCACCTATTTCTACAAGTCGAATCCTAATCAATTTCTGCCTACCCCGCCAGGGACATAGCGTGAAGATATGTATGAATCCTAATTGAAACCTATATAAGATAACTAGAAAATAATCTTAAAGTGCGAACGTGAGTTTTTGTTTTTCGTATGTAACGGTTTCACGGCTCGACTACACAAATTTTACATACACAATACGTTGTCGTGTCATGAAGATGAACATAGGCTATGTTTTCCCGTGAGAAAGTTTGTCCCCGCAGAAAAGGTGCTAGACAAAACTGCACGCCGCCAACAGCTAGTTTTAGGTGCTAGCATTCCATTTATTTAAACTTTCCCACAACAAAAGGAAAATATCAAAATCTGGTCCACATCTTCTTAAAGCGACAGTACAGAGAAACGGATTACATTAATCGAGAATTTCACGAGCACGTCTCAATTTAAAGCGGGTTCCGACAAAAATACCCTGAGCCTCATCAATCAACGTCTGATCCGAATCACACCTCGAGGACTCGCGTCTTAATCCTTGCTCTATTTGCGTAATTCTCTCACAGCTCAAATAGAGCCCTTAACGGTCAGGGACTATCCCTCCTTTGGATAAAGTTACTACAAAAATAGAAAGGCAGCATTATTTATTTGTATGTTTGTGGAAACATTACCTACTTAGAAGTCAGAACTTATATGGTAAAATTTTGCAGCGTGAATATTTTTCGTTACCTGTAAAGTTTCACCTTACGCTTAAGACTATTAAGAATCAATGTGCGTGTCACATTGTCTATGATGGGGTTCCTTAGTACATACATACATATCTTCACGCTATGTCCCTGGCGGGGTAGGCAGAAAGTAAGGTTCCTTAGTAAGCAGCTATTAATAGTCAAAATATACACATATTGTCTTAAACTAAAACTAAATTATTCTAAAATCCCGCCCCATTGCCATATTTTAAAAGAATAGTTTTTACTATTTCGTAAACTGATCCCTGTCTCGAAAAAGTATTTCATGACATACTTTGAAAAAAATTTTATTTTGAAATATTTTGAAAAAAACCTATTCAGTAAAAATGCATTTTTTGTGTATGGAATGTGAAAACACAGTCAAGTACCTACGTACTTCAATAGTAAGTAAGAGAATACCTGAATAAATTGCAATGAATTAAGTACAAAGTTCTCAACTAGTTCCAAACTACAAAAGTTTTTCTGGAACGCTCACCAGCTCTTTTAAACTTTTCCAACTTAATTTTACATAAACAAACTGTAATATTTCTCAACACCCAGTGACACAATATTATCTCGTGACTTATAACAGTGTTGAACTTAAAATATTTTGTTTACTAAAGTGGTCATGATGATGAAGTGACCAAAATTCATGTGCGTGCAGGATATCAACCTGTACCTGGCCATACCGGGTCTACTCTTTCAGACCGAGCAAACAAGTACCCAGGCCCCGGACTGACGAGGTCGCAGGTTTCAACCCTGTTAGCGAATTAAGGTAAGTACCTACCCCTACTAACTACTAGTAGTTCCGTGAGAACAGTAGACCTCGCCAGCCCATATAAACCAAACCTAAAAGAAACGAACAGAAGTCAATTTTGCAGTTGGAGACAGATTAAGTACTAATGTGACAAAAATTAGCACTAAAAAAGCTTATTATTTCGCAAACGAATCCCTGAATCGAAAAATGTTTTTCACACACCCGCAATATTTTTGAAAGACCTATCCAACGATACCCCACACGATGGAATTCACGCGAAAAAAAATTATTTCCCAGTTTTCGTATGCAGTTCTATGAACATAATTAAAATTTTCGACTTTCTTAAGTTAATTGACTATTACTCAAAAACTAATAGAACCTACTTAGCTGTCATAGTTTTCCTTTTAACTACGTTATATATGCTACTGCCGTGAATTTTTTCACATTTCCAGAAGCAACCGTTTAGCTGGCAGGGGGGGGGGGACACGTTATTCTAACAAAAATTACCGCTTTAAAGCTTAATATTTCGCCAACGGATCCCTAAATCGAAAAAATGGTATTCACACACCAGCAATATTTTTGAAAGACCTATCCAACGATATCCCACACTATGGGATTCACAAGAAAAAAAAAGTTTACTCCCAATTTGCGAGTATGGTAGGTACTCTAAAAAAAATGTTTTTCAAAATTTTATTCTACTCATTTTGTCAGTTTAATTAATTTATACCTATGCCAAATTTTCGTCAAAATCGGTTGAAAAATGCGACCTGTAGAGAATTACAGACAGACAGACGGACATTAGAATTTTTGGCCAATCTCGAAACTTAGGCGCTTCGCTCGCTCGGTCAATTATAGTCCTCTGTGCCCCTACTAAAAATAATAACTAGTGCTAATATTATAATACCGCTGGCTCAGCGACCCGAAGTGGATTTGGGCTTCCGCTACAAACAATAATACACGAACGGCTAAATACAAGAACCAAAATCTTTTGTTTGCCACCTAGAGGATAGGTAAGATGGTGGTGACAACTCGAACGTAGACGGATAGCCGTGGTAGCCTAGCCATGATGTCGTGGGTTCGAACCTCGGCCCAACCAGTGAGTTTTTCGGAACTTAAGTACGGCACCACATGCTTTCGGTGAAGGAACACATCTAAGGAAACCTGCAATCGGGTTATGATCGTATCGTCTAAAAAGCAATTTGCCTATAAAGTAAAATGTCTAAATTGTTGGCATAACAACTGCTGTAAGCGTAGGGTCGAAGTGTCGCCAGGTGTTCCTAGCCTCCTACATACGATGATGAGATAAACGTAGACGAATCCTGTAAAATATGCATAATGTCCAAAAGCTATTCACATACTTTACTAAATGTTAGTAATAATCACAGGGGTGATTTGGCAAACAGCCTGGACTATGCACAAGAGTTATATCACGCATTATGGTCCACCCACGGCATGTATTCAACTAGTAAAGTAGTAAATACAAGCCACTAATGATGCTTGCACTGGGTGAAACACTAAACTGAAATTTGGATGCTTTGTGAGCGTTTTAAAGTTTTATTGTATCCAATACATAATGATCGCCTTGTTGATTTAGTGATCTGGGTATCTAATATTTTTGTTAATTCTATAGTCTGTCTCATTCCTGTAGTATCAAAGAATTCTAGTTTGGGATTAGAGAACTGAAAAGGACAAGAATAGGAATGCGATAGACTGTTTTAATTTAGACAGCTATATGAAAGTATAGTCTACACTATTAATATTATAAAGAGGAAAGATTTGTATTTTTGTGTGTGTGTATGTTTGTAATAAATAAACTCAGAAACTGCTGTGCCGATTTCAAAAATTCTTTCACCATTGGAAAGCTACATTCACCCTGAGTGACATATCTCTGAGCTATTTTTATCTATATCTATGTCCACCCGTGCGAAGCCGGGACGGGCCGCTATCTTCCTATATTTTCACTGAATAAAACTAACGTTGGGTTCCGTTGGGGTTTGGGTTTAGAATAAAGGTGCACTGCACTATTGATCCCATTACTGCCACTATTAATAGTGACAGTACACTTTTCTACAAAAGTATAACGCGACGCAAAGGAAAAAAAACAGAGTACTTTATAATTTTCATTTTAAAGTTATTTACATACCTATTACCTGTACGGATTTCAATTGTAATTTAATCATTTATGAAAATAAATAAGAAGAAGACCATAGAGTTAGGAAACGGAGATTGATGCCTTAAGATTTTTTTCATCCAAACCCGGTAAAAATGCAAACGAATGAAACAGGTACAGGTCGATTGTAAATTTTACAATAAAAATAAATATGCCATGAGAGAGTTTTACACGGGATAAGGGTATAAAATGTCAATATAAACGAAACAGTATTACGTGTATAGAATCACATGATGTATTTTGTCAGTTGCAAAAATAAGGGTAGTGAAATGTAGCGATGCTTACTCGGTGCGTGCCTGCTGCTGATTTTTAATTTTGACCTAAAACTTTTTAATTTCAGATTTACGTGTAAGTAACTTGAAACTTTAAAAAATGGTTTGACTTGAAACTTTTTACATAGAAGCATGGATTCAATAGAGGGGCGGGGGAATACCTTTCGTGTAAGAATACTGCGGCTATACCGAAGGCTTGCTACCAGTTTTTATTGACTGGATTCGAATTTATCATAGGCAGAGTGCCGGAAACTACTTGCCGACCCAACTTGCTTTATAAAATGTCTAAAACATCAAAGTTGAAACAATCTCTTGTTATTATTTCAACGGCATCTGTTGACGAGACAGCGGCGAAAATGGAATCGTGTATTTTCATTATTTCAAAGGATATTTTCACCTGTGCCTTTGCTATATCCGTGACCGCATTGCCAACACGTGCTCATATGCTGCCCATTCTCTTTCGGTACGTGAGCGAAATAAACTTGATCGCTGAACTTTTACTTAAGAATTCTATCTTAGTTCCCGTGGTGGTTTACAAAACGAATGGATTGCTAAAGGATTTGTGGGGATAGATTTTTATTGATGATATTTTGTTTAACTTTGTTTGAAAATGGGTATACTGTACTCGGTGAAGCCGCTGCGTTTTAGGTGACATATCTGTGTTGCCTGTAGTGTCAATGTTAGCCAACCGAAGGAGGTTGGAAATGTCACCGACCGCCCCGCGGCGCCCGATGCCCGCGTATGCGAATTCTGTGCTCTGTGTGCCTACTGCATAAATTATAAATCGCATACACAATATTATCCACATACATTTGTGCTACTGTAATTCCTCTTCGACATTTTTTCTTCGTTCTTTATGGGCCTTTTAAGAACCTTAAAGGACCACAATGTTTTGTAGTGTTTACTAGTGTTTTAAATCTTAATTCATGTTAATTTCAAAACCGTCCTACCTATATAACAAAGTTTAAATACTTAATACTATTTTCTATTTCTTGCGAGTTAATATTGTCATCAATTTCTGAGCTATGTTTAAAGTTTTACGTCGCTGGATTAGAGACGATTAAAATCTATTGCAAAATTAGTACCGAACAGACAAACAAACAAACAAGAAAGCGATTTTATAAAAACGTGTTAAAACGCGCCTCTTTCATCAAAGAAAACCAAGCACAAGCACTACTAAGCGATTCTATTTTCAAAAGTTAAAGTTTTAACGATGCCTCTGAGTTTTCATAACTTTTAAAGCGTACCAATACTTTCAATAAAGATACCTCAACAACTCTATTACAGGTGGTGTAGGGTACTAAATCATTTAGCTCACTCAATTTTCTTTATCCACAAAGTTTTCTCTTGCGGAAACGGCTTTGAACAGTGCCGTAACCATGAAGCTTAAAAATTTAATGGACACCGCCGACGCCTCAATGGAGAAAGCATGAATTGCTAGGTGCCGACCGGGCCCTGTAAACCCACTCAACACACTAAGGTATCAAGTATCGTGTTGTTTCCATAGCAATGAGAAGTAACATAAATTTAAAACTGAACGAATTTCTTCTCCGAAAGTGGTACCGCCAAATTTACAGATATCCATAAAATAAGCGTGGTACTGCCCCCACCAAATTCATTTCCACTTTCATTATTGGTTACTTATGTCGATACAAATACTTTGACAATCTGATGTCAGTCGATCGGAGTGCCAGGACTATCTTCAATCTATTTATTTGACTGAAAGAAATCAACAGCTTCCATAAAAACTAGTTGTTCAGTACATTTTAGACTTTCGCGCCTTGTATTCATGACCACGGCCAGTGTAAACTGGTCGAAACGTCGGGAAAATGTAAATAAAACTTGTTCGTGTGTAAGACCCGTAAATAATTATACAGTGTTTTGTGTAGAGCATTTCAATTTAACAAAGCGAATGACCTTCGCCTTTAACTACCAAGTATTTTCGTGCTTTGGTTGAACATCCTCGCTGCGACTCTGGTTCAAAGTTTGTAAGTTAAACGATGACGTATTACTTCCGTAGTTTAACAGTTTGTTTCCTCGTTATTTATTCAGAAACTGAAATCAAGCGTTAGGAATATTCGTAGAGATTTTGTTGGAGTTGTAGTTTCTGCTAGTTGGTTTAAGATAATTTTAACACCAGTAAGTTTTACGATATCAACTAAGTACTCTAAATGTCCTATGTAAACACCTATAGGCGCGGTTTATCCTAACCTAGGTATGTACGTGAGGACGTAACCAGAACAATGGTGGTAAAACTATTAGGGTTACGTCAAAACACAAGTGAAAAGCAGCGCCACCAATGCAAAGCCCAGGGATTTTTTTAACGATTCTAAAACAGAAAAACCTGATGGTTACCGGCCACTGTCGCCCATGAACATCTGTATCATCATCATCATGTAGCATCTGTATTTTCAAGTTCACAGGTGCGTCATTTTGAGAACTTGGAATGCCAGGGGTTTGTCAACATAAGCGTAGGTAGTATGTTCACGCGTAAGACATCATAAAGGTTTTTTACATTTTTGCCAATTAAGCAAAGCTGCCCAAAAAGAGTTTATCCTATGTTCTGTTACCTACAACTTTATTTTGTTATATCAGTGTCAATTTTTTGGATATCTAGTTGAGTACTAACCAGCTGGTGACACTTTTTCTTTGCCCTCTTGTATCATAATCATAAAACTGCTCATTTACCTCTAATAAATAACTAAGCTTTCGTGTTCAGACCTCGAACGATTAGTCACTCTGACCAAATTAAATAAGCCTCTGACCATAAATGAATCGTGCCCTGTTTCTGAAAACAGACAATAAGTAATTTATCATCTTTATCGCATTCCGGTTATATATTTTTTCACCTCCTCGCCGAGGTTACCTTTTCAGTGAGATAAAACGGTTTTCAAATGATTTTTTTATGATTACCTACTAGCTTTTGCACTCTGTTTTTTATGTAAAAAATGTTATTGTAGTAAAAATGTTGGTATACTTTAAGTTTAAACATTACCTTTCAAACGACATTGTCTTCAATACGTAATTAATTATTCATCACTTAGTAATGAAAGGTCATAATTAAATTATTATAAAAACATTTTGTTTTTATGAAACGTCTCCGTTACGACCTAATTATCTAAAATCATTTCTTTGTCAAAGAAAATGAGTAGTTTATCGGATGCCCAAATTACCTACCTTTGTGTGAAACTAATTCCCAGTGATATTTCTTCCTGTTTCTTATGATTTTCATCTGGCCATACCACTGGGAGCGTAGCGAGCTTTTTCCGTGTTCCGTGGGCCTTACCCTTACAAACTGGTTGTAGACTGGTCTTTAAATTTATGTATTTTATTTTTGTCTCCTTTATTTATTTACTGATTATTTGAGATATTAAAAACATTTTAACGTCTACACAATCACGCTTGTTTCTCTAATCAAATCACGCGCGATTGCACGTCTTTCTATAAAGAAGCACTTGTTGGTAACAACAGTAAAGGACCCGATTAGAACCCTCGACCTCACGAGTGACGGCATTAAATTAGGATACTATACGTTGTTTTCGTAAAAAAAATAATCTCCTACACTCTAAAGCGTGACACACACTGGGCGGCGGCGTTGCGAAAGCGTTGTGGCGGCGAAGGTTTGTATGAAGAATTCGCCGCGCCGCCGCCGCTTTGATGTAAAAGGCTTCATACTATTTCGAACATTACAGAAAAACACCGCAACGCTTTCGCAACGCCGCCGCTCAGTCTGTCACGTTTTAATCTATACTGCGAGCGTTGTCCTCTAGCCAATGGTTGTGTGGAAGAAATTAGCTATAAAACCGCCCAGATTGTACCTACTAATATATACTATTGTACCTATATTGTTGTATCGTATGTTTTTTGCATTATAGAGAAATAGAATGAAATGAAACGTTCTAAAAGAATAATAAGTTCTACGTTGACACCCATCGGTCTCAGAACTTTCGTACCGTTTCTTTTGTTGCCGATTGTCTTATTACACGCAATTTCCTTAAGTGGCTCCCATCCTCCAATCTTGAGGCATTTTCTCGCCGTTGCCCTTTCTCTGGAGGAAATGCTCTTGTCTGCCCAATGGATTAGAGGAATTTACAAATAATTGCTTCTATTACGTTGTGATAATGTCGAGTGAGAGCCTGTGTTTATAAAAAGTAGGATAAACTATCATATTAGAATTTCTTAGTTCAATAATATTTGGAGTTTTACTGGCAATATTATGCGTGTCAAGTTACCTTTTTCTTCTATTCTTTACGAGTACATTATAATAAAACCGTAGAAAAGAAATTTTTTGAAAAAAATCGGTACCTTTGAACGAAATTGGGTTTTTTAAATCAAATTTGTCTGTGCAAGCATCAGTCTTAGTAGTGATAGTTAATAATCTGAAGTCCAGTCTCTCAACAGATGAAATACTTTTTATAGCTGGAAATTGACACTGCGGCGTTTACGATAGTTTACGAGTATGATAACAAAATACAAAGGAGCTAAGGGCTTCTTATTGGTCCACCTAAAAGGAATATTCTAGAATTTTTACGAAACTTTGTTAAAGTGCTAATTTAGAATTTGTTTATAAATTGAGGTTTTGACGTTGTACATCTTTTTTATTTTAACGTTCAAAAAGTTTAAATTGGCTCTCAAAATGGCCTGTCCTACGTAAAATCTCGAGAAGCTAATGGTAAATAAAATAGAGGGCAAATAAACAAGAGGACGAAGCCCTGAGAGATGGCCAGACTAAGTAGGCGAACAACTTAAGAAGGTATACTGACCCGACTTTACAGTAAGTAACAAATCGTACCATTAGAAGCAACTAACTTACTAGGTTTTTATGTTATTTTCGATTACTGTATTATAGTTTTTAGTAATGTAAGTACGTAATATCATTTATACTTCATATAGTACCACCTTATTATCATCTGTGTCCTCTACCCAAAGGTTGTCTTTAGGAATCACATAAACCGGTAAGAGATTTTAAATGCAAAACTCCAAAATTGTAACTATCTAAATTTTTTTGCATAGGAGTCCTCAACGAGGGACTGGCTGAAGAGCAAAAAGTAACAAAATGGATCACCATTTTGTTACTTTTTAGAATCTACTTTTAAGAATTTACATCAGTAAATTGTACGACTTGCGTACTACAGAAAAATAGTTTCACGATAGCTAAATCCACCTAAGTAAATACCAAAGCATTAAATCGGAAATAAAACTAGAGTGGCTCAATGTTTTGTAACAGTATATAAAGTGTTTTCCAGTCTAAAGTTTTATTTAATATCAAAGTTAAACGATCTGCGAAGAGTGGTTTGGAGCGATGTTTTCAAAGGTTCAACTCAAAATGTATTGCAGATTTTGCACACAGCTTGCGTCTGTCATAACAAGATAAAGATATTAAGTGCCTATTTATTTCTGGAGCATTTGATTAAAATATCGGTTGAATGTATCCCGTCGTCATTGACGGGTAACAACAGAAATCGAAAATTCACTCAGCTGTTATTTCCTTTCGGGAAAAAAATGTGATATGAACGGTGGGTGCACAATTTCAAAGCGTCGTCTGTCTACACATATAAAGGACAAAGTCAATATCTAGTATTCATATAGGCACCTGACGTCGATTCCATCGTAGCTACAAAGGATTTGCGTATGAAATTGTAATAATCTTTATTTCATGAGGCATCCTTTTGTCGACGATGTAAATAAAAAGCCAGGTGTTTTGGGTTAATATTTGTTTTATAAGGCAATTTTATTTACGTTAGGGCAAATTCTGATCTCACTTTAAATTTTATTAAAGCACTAGTTTTTTACTGCGGCTTTGTACGTGTCGCGTGGTCGTTTTGTTTTGATTGTCATAATTAAATCGTTCTTTCTTCCTTTACGCTTTTTCTGGAAGATATTAGTTCAAGCTGTAAGACCGCCCTATTATACATTTGTCATGTATAAAGAATCTAATGGCATTTGTAAAATGTGTTTAATAAAAAGTTTATCCTAAATTCTTTGGGTTACTTACCTCTTATTTCGACGTAAAACCTGTATATAAATATAATAATAGTAATAATTGTTAAGATAATCCAGAAAAACAAAAATTGGTCTACCGCCTTTTTCTACTCCCCCTCCCCCTTACCCTTCTGGAGGTTAAGTTTCGAAAAAGTTGGAAAATAATACAATTCATCGAAGGAATGTACTCGCCAAATTTCATGTTCCTAGGTCCTGAACTTTGAGTTAAACAGACAGAGTTTCTCCTATGCTTCAATATCCTACATAGGTAAACCTAAGTTGAATGCATATTATTTATAATAATCAGTCTAAAATGTCCTTAGCTTAAATTTGCAAAGTAAATTTTGCGACTTTCTAGAAAATGTTCTTAAAAATACTAGACCGTATTTCGAATTTCCGCTGAAAACTTAATTTGCTGGAAAACGTCGCAGGAAAAATAGCGCTCATCAGCAGTAGCAGAAATAAACTTACTACTTAAGCACCAACTGAATATTTATTTAACTATTTATATCTCCCTCCTTTTTCTTTTTGCTTTTAACCTGTTTGTATGTATAAAGACACTATTCGGATTGTAAATAATTCATTTTTTTAAGTATAGATGGAGCATTTGGTGAATGACTAAAATTAAGAGTTAGAATATAAAAAGTTAAGTAACAAAAGTTTTAAAGGCAAGTTTTCTAAGAAATTTTGTTGTAACTTAGGCACTGCTTAGATCTCAATAAATGAAACTAACTACTTACACTTTATACTTTTTATCTACGAGCGGCTACGGCGTAGCGCATGTAGGACCCCGTAATAAATCCTGTAAATAGAAGTTTAATACCCGAAGTATGTTCCATGAAGGATGTTTTCCAAAAACAACGACAAAAAAAAGTCAGATAAAAAGAGAGGTCTGGTATTAGCAGTTGAGTTGTTTGTTCCTATTGTTGTATACGGGTAATGAATTAATCGGAAAGACATACTTGTAAGTAGAAAACGATTGATTTGTTTTACCATGCTACTTATTTCTCGTTTCGGTCATAGATGACCGAAACATATGACTAGAGTCATAGCGTTGGACAATATACAGAATGGACAAAAAGTTTAGTTATACCATCTCTTTAGTTAGGTGATCACAGGAAGCGCTGAATATTAGCCACCGTACAACCATAATATTAGCTTTAAAAGTAAATGACCAGGAAAACTTAGATTGCCGTGTTCAGTTCAGACCAATCGTCTGGAATAAAGAACAAACTTCGTAACTACCAGCGACTTAGGTTCCCCGCGGTAGTTGCAAATTGCAGTCCCAAGGTGCAGTGCAGTGGTCACTAGAATAAGTCGTTTTGGATACTGTCGTATCTGGTTTGGATCTCTCGTATCGATCATGAAATTGTCGTATCTATGATATCTAGGGTTCTATATTGTAGGAAAATAGCATAATTACCTGTAAGTCATTTCGATACTACTGTTTGACGGTAAGTACCTATAGTGCTGGTACACTTTTATCACGATCCCCACAAGACAAGAAAAGAATAAAAAATAAAGAGGGGGCAACGCAGCGAGCGTTCTCGGAACATTCAAGTCATCTTCCGAACTGGAGGAGGTATTTTATCTGTAGGGCTGCCCCATTAAGGTATGTATTATGTTTTGTTTAGTTTGTTTATTATTTTAGTAGGTATATTTAAGTAAATTTATTTATTTATTAAATAAATAATATAGACATTTAATTGACTCATGTTAAAAAAAATCAAAATAAAGATGGTTTAATTGTGTTGATAATAATAGTTTGATTAAAGATTAGTTGAGCTCGTTCACTTTCGCTCGCGAAAGTAATTTATTTTGATGAATTTTGAGGAGCGTGGACGCATTGCCGTGGTCTTTGCGTACCAAAGCGCGCTCTCGCCGCGGCGGTCGGTGATATGAATCTCCAACCTCCTTAGTGTTACTTATACTAATTACTAAGTGAGGTATTAGTAACACGTAGTTACAAAATTTTGTTGCCCGTTGCCCACCCGCGTAGTCCACCTGTGTGGACCATCAGCATAATAACACTTAGTGCGCCTTCACATTAGGTCGCGGGTGGTGCGGCTGTCGCGCTGCTACTTCCATACAAAAAAAGCCGCGTGACAGCCGCGCGACACGTGATTTTTCATAGCGGACGGCAGCGCGGCAGCCGCGTGCGATCAGTCGGCTTCGAGCCAGTGTTGCAATTGCACGTTCGAACATAAATTTCATAATGAGCGAATTTGACACAGAAATCCAATGAAATTTGGGGACTAATTCGGTGGTTAGTTATGATAATTCTGTTTAAAACGCAATTGGTCTAAAACGCAAAATGCCTAAAATTAATACTTAGGCATTCTACAATTTAGACATTGATTTTAGGCATTTTGTGTTTTAGTCCAAATTGCTTTTTAGACGTTTTACAACTTAGGCAATTTGAGTTTTAGGCCAATTAAGACTTAGGCATTCTACAATTTAGACATTGATTTTAGGCATTTTGCGTTTTAGACCAATTGCTTTTTAGACGGAATGATCATAACCGGCCGAAGGAGAACCAACAAAAGCAGGAGCAACAATGATGTTTCCTCGTTGGAGTCTATTATTGAAATAAACTGGCCACCCTACTCTAAGCAAGTCGCGCGGCTGTATTTGTAATGAGAAGGCATCCGCTGCTGCCGCGCTGCTGTCGCGCGACAGCCGCACCACCCGCGACCTAATGTGAAGGCGCACTTAACGTGGGTAATAAAAACATAGGTTAGGTACCTAAATAGAGGTACCAACTACCGACCACAATCGCTTGTAATAAAAAAATTTAAAAGCACCATTACTCAGATGACTCTTCCGGCGCCGCGCAGCAGAAAATAAAATAAAAATATTAAGTACGGAATCCACTGGGCAAGGTAAAAAATAGTTTCAGGTTTCATTTATCCCCACAATTTTTAATTTAAAAATGATACTTTCACAAGAATTTCGTTTATAACTTAAATAAAGTGAAGGATACTTTACATTCCTTAATTTGACTTGTATAAAAATGAGACATTATTTAGTTATCGCTGAATAGGTAGTTTCTAATAAGATTTACGAGTTTACTATTTACGTAATAATGTGGCTGAAAAGATCATGTGGAAACCACATGGACCCAGATGCCTTAATAATGTTATCAATTTAAGACTGAAAGTAATAGGTATTTGAAAAGTAACGTTCTCCCTACTCGCAAATCGAGTAAAGTGGCTTGCGAAACCGAAAAATATCAAACAAAATATTTTGTGAGACAAAAGCCAGGGAAAAATTCAAGCGAATACAGTTGACGTCGACTGCACTCAGCGACGAAAGTTCGTAATAGAATTTATAATCGTAACGATCTTGTGGGGAATGTATTTGGGGTAATTTTGTTTGTTACAAAGTTGAAAGGAAATTCTCCTTCTTATATCCATTTAACATTCACAGTACTTTCACTCTCTATGTTTAACTGAAAGTGGATAGACTATGGAACATTTTCTTAGTAATTGCTCTAAGTAGAATGGTGGCGTTACCACACACGTACAAACCGTTAGGACGTTCGTTCGTTTGACCATTGAAAATGTTTATGGGATCGATTTCACAAAATTAACAAAATCTGCGATAACTTCTAGAAATTTAGGGCTACGGGGTCAGACGAGGGCTCAAAAGGCGCAGAATTTATCGAGACACATTATAGCGTTGAAAGTTTGAAAATCATTTGGCAATTTTTTTAAATCGAAAAAGTTTGGAAAAATCTGGGGATCTTTTGGGCCGAAATTTCGAAAAGATTTTTTTTAACGAATCTCAGCACGTAACTTGAGCTTAAATGAAAATGATGACGTGTTTCTTATTAAACCTAGGGTACTATAATTATATATTCTGTGCCTAGAGTATTAATACTGTCCATGCATCAACTAATCTTCAAAATACTTGCGGTTAATCTTGCTCAAACCAGTCTTAAGCAGGAGCCGCTTATGCTACTGAATTTTAATTCAGAATACATGTCAGTAAACCCGCATAAACTTCTACCAGGGCTGGATCTAGGATTTAATGGTAAAGGTAAATACAGTAAATTAGAGAACACCATTAATTTCTAACTGAATCGCAAAGTCGTTAAGGGCTTCTTTCACCACTTCCTGATATTGTTACAGATAGTAATCTTAGTAATAAACTAATCTATCAGATAAATCTGTGTGATAGACTATATAAAATATATAAGATATAGGCAATCAGATACCTGTGAAACCAAAAAAACAGGCTATCTGTCAGATAAGCTGCAGATAGGGTATCTGGGACTTTATCAGCAAGCGGTGTAAGAGGCCCTAAGAGTTGTATAGTTTACCAATTTTTTCCGGACCAATGGTTATTCCTGTATTCATGAGTCTGTATACCACATGCAAATTATTAAAGAAATCGTATTACAAAATACTCCCAAATACATTTTTTAACACAGGTTTGTGTTTGAAATGCTTCACAGGTTTAAGCGACTGAGTGACGGTCATACAATCACTTTTTGGGACGATCACAAATACTCCCCCTCCTCACTCCTTCCTCCTAAAACGAAGTAACGAAAAACTTGAGGTTTAATTAAATCAATCCCACTTTCCCTTAATGCTTCCCTGTGGATATGCCGTCGCCGAGTAGCTACATTGTTAAGAAAACTGGATTGAATATGGAACATTTTCTTAATAATGCTCTAAGTAGAATTTTCCAGGTGGCGTAACACCGACAATGGCTTAATCCTGCAACACAGAAAGGAACAACAGACCGCAGCGTGGTCTGAACAAGAATACCTGTTATTAATTTTCGTTTTCTTTCTTTTTCGTGTTTCTCTTGGATTTATTTTTGAATGCAGTACTTATTATGTGTGACGTAATTTCATTTAGTTCCTACCTACCTACCCAAATGTATATATAGAGATGTATAAATGTATGTATATGCGTTCTCAATTGCCATGAAAAAAAATTATATGACTAAGATTATAATAATATATTATTAAGTGTTTTAATTATTTATGTACTATTGTTTAAAAGAATTATTTTTTGGGAGCTTTTAAATATGAATGATTTTTTTCTTCACCTTGTAACAGTTTATTTCACTCGGGTTCAAAATGAACGTGTCTCAAAAATTTCAGTTCAGTTCCAGGTAGGAACCTAGGTACGAACTTACCTAGGTACGGACTTACCTAGGTAATCTATGTGGATTACCTATTTTGTGGTCTAGAAACCAATTCGTCCAAGTTTCATTTTGTTTAAATCCAAAGTGCGGTAGGTACAGTCAACAAAAGAGATAAGTAAGCAGGCACAGTACAGCGCTACTATAGAGCTCTGTAATATGCCTGCTTACCTATCTCTATTGTTGACGGTACCAAGTGAATAAGTGATTGTTTCGGACTCTGTCTTGTACGTTTTGTACGACTTCAATAACTGACTTCATAAACTGACGTAAAAGTAAAGGAAAGTTACATCGATTTTGTAATTAATTAGAGTTAACCAGTGTAAAAAGAGAATTAATAGAAAAGTTTCAATAACATAATGCCTACAACGAAATGTTTTATCAAAATGACACGGTAGGATAAATGCACAAAAGGCAGACAAAGGGATAAGCAAATTATGGCGTCATTTCCCTGAATTTTCCAACACGATACGCGCCATTGTAATGGCATTTGATGCGAAAAAGATTGCAAGTAATTTCTGAGCTTTTAAAGAAATAACCGAGAATATTAAAGGAAATTTCCATAATTTTGTATATAACACAGAAAATTCCACTGAACACAACTTCCGCGCTTATATTTAATATTGTTACTTGGCGAATAGGTACCATTGTTTATTTTCACGACCAGAGTAATCTCTTTAAAACGTTTCGGAAAAGTTATCAATAACTAAATCTCACTTTGTTTTAAATAAAGTAGTTACATTAATTTCTGATGCCTATTACACGAAATTGTATAAGAATGCCTAGCAATATACGCAGTGATGTATTTGGTAAATCCGGATAAATGTGGACATTTCAACCGCATGCGACGCAGAGCAGTGAAGCGGGTGATATTCGTAAATAACAACAATATACTAAAAGCCATATATAAACCTCTTATTGTTTTTAAACTTTGGGACAACCGGAGCAGATGGAATCATATGGATATTATGATCCCTAATGAGGATATCTGACGGAGAACTAAGGTTACCGACCTAACCTAACGTGGTCAGGTCACATTTGTCGCAGAACCGATGGCCGTTGGGGCTCTGGAGTGGGACCTCCGCCAGGTGGACCGACGACCTAAAGAAAGTGGAAGGTGGAGAACCGGGTGTGGTGGCGTTCATTGGGGAACATCTATGTCGAGCAGGACGTTGAAGGCCTGATGATAAGCAGATGGTTTAACTAACGCATGGTAAATGGCCATCCTATCAGCGTCCACTGCTGGACAAGGTCGCGTTAGATTAAAATTATCCTTAAAAATGTACATGGGATTTAATAAAGCTTACTTACTTAATAGATTTACAAATTATTATTTAATTATCAGTACCTACACACAAAGATGCATCAATTGAAATATTGATGAGAACGGCCTCTCTATACTAGGTTTCTTCGTTGATTCGTACGTCGACAGGTACCTATATTCTTTTTGTACCTCCATACCGCCGCCACTATGAGTTATGGCTTACCGCGATGGTGCTAATCCCTAACAAGATATATCACCGTCTCGTACAATTTATAGGCGGAATGGCGGCTGTTTCTCTTATCTTGTGTGCCATAAAAGTTTGTTTAAAAAAATACTGGGTTCACACTAGTTCTGAAGCTTTATACAGTTAGTAATGTCATAGTATGGTGTCGTAACTTCCTACTACAGGGAAATAAGTTTTAACATTAATTCTGCATTAAACATTTATGTTAGAAAAATGATTTGTTAACTAAGTAATTGACCGAGCGAGCGAAGCGTCTAAGTTTCGAGATTGACCAAAAATGCTAATGTCCGTCTGTCCTTCTGACTTTCTGTCCTTCTGTCTTTCTGTCTGTAATTCTCTACAGGTCGCATTTTTCAACCGATTTTGACGAAAATTTGGCATAGGTATATTAATTAAACCTACAAAATGAGTAGAATAAAATTTTGAAAAACATTTTTTTTACCACATTTTTACCCCTTCGGCCGTCTACAGAACCGGAGTTTCGGAACTGGTTCCGTACGAGGCTTTTAAAATACTTGTATGGAACTGGTTCCCTACGAGGCTTTTTTTTTACCTGTATGGAACTGGTTCTGTACATGGCTTTTAATTTACTTGTATATAACTGTGAGACCTTGTTCACCGAAAAAGGTTTGGCATGAAGGCCGTGTCACTGGGTAGCAGTATTTTCTCCGTAAAACGCTTTCATGATCAGTAACTGGCTGGCTGGCTTTTAAATTTTAAGATTGTAGAAGTATAGCGGATATTTAAGCTAATAAGCTAAGTTAGAAGGTTATTTTCATTTAGATTTTCTGGATATTGAATAATGGATTGTCAGAGTGTATATACAGGGTGGGCCCTGTAACTAAAGCAAGCCTACAGTTACATTCTTTGCCTATGTTACAGGACCCACCTTGTATACTCTTAGTAGGTATCCAAAGTTAACAGAAATAAAGTTTTGTTGAATTTAAAGTTGTTAACTTATTTCTAAGCGAGTTTGCCCGCGGTTTTTTCCGCTCCGTGTAGACTTAGGTAAATGACTAGTGCTTACAGTTGCACTAGTCTTCGACCATTTGTTTCCCGTGGTCCTACCGCGTAGTCCTACTGGTAGTACCACGGGCAATTCTTTTTGTTCGTGGTTCTACCGGTAGAACTGTAACAAGAAAATCATAATTATGTATGGGCATTGGTCCTACTAATTTGTATAGTACAGTCAATGTCAGTTCCTTTCGCTTTTGCGTCCGCTCGCTGTGTTTTTACTCATGAGTTCCGTACACGGCTGATGAAATATAATAATTACTTGATCGGAACCAGTTCCATACAGGTAAAAAAAAGCCTCGTACGGAACCAGTTCCGAAACTCCGGTTCTGTAGACGGCCGAAGGGATTTTTACCTACCATACTCGCAAAGTGGGAGTGAACTTTTTTTTTCTTGTGAATCCCATAGTGTGGGATATCGTTGGATAGGTCTTTCAAAAATATTGCTGGTGTGTGAATACCATTTTTTTGAATTTAGGGATCCGTTGGCGAAATATTAAGCTTTAAAGCGGTAATTTTTGTTAGAGTCACGTGTCCCCCCCCCCTGCTAGCTAAACGGTTGCTTCTGGAAATGTGAAAAAATTCATGGCAGTAGCATATATAACGTAGTTACAAGGAAAACTATTACGGCTAAGTAGGTTCTATTAGTTTTTGAGTAATAGTGGATCGACTTATGAAAGTTGAAAAAATAAATTATGTTCATAGAACTGCATACGTAAAATGGAAAATTATTTTTTTCCGCGTGATATCCATGGTGTGGGGTGTCGTTAGATGGGCCTTTAAAAAACATCGCGGGTGTGTGAAAAACATTTTTCGATTCAGGGATCCGTTTGCGAAATATTAAGCTTTAAAGTCCTAATTTTTGTCACTTTAGTAGGTACTTTTTCTGTCTCCAACTACAAAGTTGACTTTTGTTGGTTTCTTTTAGGTTTGGTTTATAAGGGCTGGCGAGGTCTACTGTTCTCACGGAACTACTAGTTGTAGGTAAAATCATACAAATATCAGGATTTATGATTATTGTTAGTCATTTATCCCCGAACACCTATTTTATGCGCATCTATTTGTAGTATTAGAAGAAATATACTAGCTTTATTGTGATCCACTCTATAGGGTAGGAGAGCCAATAAAAAATAGCTATTATTTTTCGCCAAAAAACATATCTTTTCGCTGAAGAATTTATAACAAACAAGAAACAAAGTGAAATAGCTTTGTTGAAACATGACAGTTGGCCGGAACCGCAGAGCACGTAGAGTCGAAAAGTTAGTGAATGGAGGGCATCTTTGTTATATTATAAGTGATTATAGAACTTTCAGAATAGGTTTTCATTCCGCTTTTCAAGAGGATCAATTTATGTTCAACGACTTTTCGTGAAAGATAGACAGACGGACGGACGGACGGGCGGACATTTGGGCCCTTTTTCTGAGGAAGGGGTAGACATAATTATTTCAAATGGTACCTTGGAGGAGTAAAAAAATCCCTAAGTCAACTCATTCAAAATATACGGCCATATATCCCTATTTGATATTAGTAAAGAAATCAATATCTATTAGGGTCCTTTCCGTAGTCGTCCTAGAATCATGGCAAGAAGCAAGGTCTCGAAGCACAAATAAAAGGAAAAGATTATTATGTGTACCTAAAATTGATAATATTTAGGTACACATAATAAATATTATTATATAACAATAACATAACAATACTATAACACAATAAATATATAATATCACATAAAAAATATACAAAAAAATAGTACGGAACCCTTAGACGACTCATCCGTTTTCTATATATACTTAATGGACAGATTATACTCACCAGTTCTGAAAATCATGAAAAGTTGTAAAATAAGATTTGTGGATTTATAAAAAATTGGGATATTACCCGTTGACTAACTGCAATGTCCATCTGGTTGTTCCACGAGTATTTTTTCCCCATGTACCAACGAATGAATGTATAACTATTTTTTTATAAATCAACCAATTTTATAACAACTTTTCATGATAAATTTCAATTACAATACAGATCTACCTTAAATATTCGCTCGGGTTCGTAGCTCCATGCATTCTTGAGCATGCCACCGTTTCCTGACGCACCCATTTGTCATAACAATCTCTTCATCCCGAGCGACATTTATGTTTCACTCTCCACCTTCCTATTTAAGACAAACAACTTTTTATATTTTAGTACTCATTGCAGTCTTGCTAAATATCCGTGATTATTGTAGCCACTAATCGTCCTAGGACCGCATGATCTCAAAAAAACAAACGTCCTGGGAAATTACGGTCCCAAAGCTTTTGACTTTGCCGCCTGTCAGATAATTCGGTTAATCGAATGTTATACATTAGTTTTGCTAATTTTGTATAGCTTCAGCTATAGCTGAATATATGTATAACATTCGATAACCGAATTATCTGACAGGCGGCAAAGCTTTAGGACCGTAATTTCCCAGGATGTTTGTTTTTTTGAAATCATGCGGTCCTAGGACGATTAGTGGCTACAATAATCACGGATATTTAGCAAGACTGCAATGAGTACTAAAATATAAAAAGTTGTTTTATTCTTGCGTATTATTTGTCATATTTTTAATTTTATTAGTGAAATAAAGAATATTGTAACTCTTTTTACATGCACTTTGTTCTTTTAACTTCTCCATTCTAACGATATCTATTTAACGGTAATTGACGTACATAATTATTATAGGTAGGTATACTATACTTACTAACAAGGTTGTTAGCTGTGTAAGTACTGTTGGTTATTCACACATGTTATTATCACGGAATGCCATTAGTGGAAAGTTAGACTGTTATATTGACAGGCGAATTAACTCCAAACTATCAAATTGGGTTAGCGCTGAACCAATTATTTTCTTTGCAAAGTTTGGCAACTGCATGGTTCGTACCCATCTCACTGCGTGGATTCCATAGTTATAAAAACATAGTGCTTCTGCATATCTCAACATTTTACTTACTATCTGTTGTCCGCGGTTTCACTTGCGGTAATTTGGATTGGCCAACCCAATTTACATAGGCAATAAATATCTCTATGAATTATTGAGAGCGTCGTCGGTGGCGTGGTGGCGAAGAAGTTGCCTATGGTGTCGAGAGGTCCGAGTTCGATCCCAGGTCGAGTCATGTACCAATGGGTTTTTATGGAAACTTAAGTACATTTGCAGACTGCTCTCAAACGATGAAGGAAAACATCGTGAGGATACGCCGATGAAGAAATTCTTAAGCGCATGTGAAGCCGTCAACACGCACTGGGCTAGCGTGGTGGACTTCTTATAGCCCATTCGCCCTCGTTGAGAGGGTAGACCTGAGCCACAGCAGTGGGGATATATTAATAGGGTGTTGTATTTTTTGATTTTATGAATTATAGCCTATGTGTTATTCTGATATACTAAAATCTATACTCCTGTAAAGATTCTTCAAAATCTATTCCGTATATAGTTTTTGCGTGAAATAGTAACAAACATCCTTACAAACTGACGCGTTTATAATATTAGTAGGTTCAGGTCTGAACGCTTCCGCTGCGCTGCGTAGAGGGTATTGTATTTTTATGAAGGGTGAAGTTATAAATAGAAGCACTTTTGCTCAAAGTGGTTCAGCTAAGTGTGAATGTTAAATAGAATCTAATGGAGCGCGAAAAGTATTTTGTGTGAAATTTAAACGGCATTTAATATCTGCTACTAGAGATCTTGAATTCTCTTGTATTACACTGTTCGGATTTTCGGATGCATTTTTTCTTGGAATACGTAGTTTAAAAAAATTACAACCTTTCCCATCTTAATGGGTTCATAATTCAAATGTCCAAGAAACGAGAAAAGTAAAAATTAAATCGACAGTTGCCCTGATTTTATTCGGGAAATAGTAAAAGGGAAGTTTACGAAACTTTTCACATAAAACGGTAAAAATGAAGCGAGGCATCAGAAAGTGCCTTTACGACGGGTTCTCGACAAATTAACGTGTTTGGAATATTTTGCAATGAGGGTAATGGACTCATATGCATGCGTTGCGTCTTTAGCCTTGCGACGTCCACCGCTGGACCTTCCCCAATGAACGTGGGAAAAGTGAAAAAATAGTTCATTTTTATCAAGACAATTACAGATGTCATTGTTACGAACACAATAGTTTTAATTTCAGTTCGTACGATACGTATATACATAGTTAGAAGACTTATTAATTTTGTAAAATCACTGTACCTCTTTATCAACCCTGGCGGTCATTCCTCTGTGATCTAATGCCGCCACAGTAGACGAAATTTCCGTCTACTGTGCCCGCGCCATGCCAGACGTGACAGACGCGCTGGCGCCAACCACATTTACTAGAGAAAGGGTCGAGGCAGACCAAGCGGAAATTTGCCCGCGCACTTTTTGACGTCAATGTCAAATGAACCATATCACTTTAGCCTTAAAAACAAATTCGTATGAACGACCTCGAGCGTGAGGCGCCGCCGACGTGCAGAAGTAATTATACATGAAGTCATACATGTAAAACTGCTGGAAGAGATAATTAGGTATATTAATTTTTTGTAAAATATTGCAGGAAAACAAAAAGTAGTGGTTCTAAATTCCACTCTGTCGGTAAAGCTACGCGTGCATGTGACAGTTTCGCTCCCCGCGACCAGTTAAAAAGTTTTATTCGCAGACTGGAACCGTGTTCGGCTCCCACTGAAGCTGCACAGCAAAAAACAAGTTAGGGATAGATTGTAAAACAAAAGTTTGTTATTAAATTATCATTAATGTTATCAGCCTGTTGACGTCTTGCTGGACTTACTCTTCACCCATCGCAGATAATCCCTAATAGATAACGATTATCTCTGACCACAATTATCAATGTTTTTGCAGAAATCCTACGCTGTAGGATTCGCGGTCAAGTCGGAAAAAAATAGAAAATCACAAAGGTGAAAGTTGAATGACTACAACATTTTCAACATGCAGTATCTATCGGGGGTTATTATGTCGCCAATTAACGTTGCTATACCCCGTCCTCCGCCCTCAGCATTCTGCCACTTCCGTCCATATATCGTCGGTCCATCTAACGTTTTGGTTCTTGGATTTGACTTGACTGTTGATAACCCGACTATTTAGAAATGAAAAGAGCGCTGTTTTCTCGTGGACCCACTAATTTGTCCCACTGGTGGGACCACGAGGGAGACTTATTTCTCGTAGACTGGTACTTTAAAAACTATCAAATGGACTAAATTGAACCAAACTGTATAAACTGGGCTACAGTGGCCCAAAGTGTACCAATTGGACTAAACTGAACCAAAAGAGGCCACAGAAACGCCACAGAAAGAGTTTCCTTCGGTTGTCACTAAATAACCTAAATTACTTAAGGCGCATCGATCCATGAACGAAGTGATTTACTAAATACGAACCACACAATGGGAACCGTAATAGCATAACATTTACAGGAAGGAGAGGGAGGGAAGAAATGTCGGCAGTTATGCCCAGATTGTTAATAAATGCCATTACAGAGATACCAGATAACCAAGCTTGTTTCCCCTCTGAGATGGTATTTATCTGGCCTTTCCTCCCCTTGTCGACCCTCGTGGTCATTGTACGTTACATTTGTTATTACTCATTGTGACAATCGTTCGTTTATTTTGGCTTTGTCATCAGAAATGACTAAATATAAAAATTTGTTAATTTTAGATATTGGTACTTCTTTGATCACAATTATTGTCCCTGAATTAAATGCTAGGTAAGTATTGATATACATAATATGGCTGGCCTGTTGGCGTAGTGGTGGTGACCCTGCCTACTGCGCCAAAGATCGTGGGTTCGATTACCATCCGGGACCAATATTTGTGTGATGAGCATGACTGTTGGTTTTCGAATTCTGGGTGTTTGTATGTATTCAAGTATTTATTTAAAATTATGTATGTTTATCAGTTGTTGAGTACCCATTTACAAGCTTCGGCTTAGTTTGGGACTAAATAGCCGTGTGTAAATTTGTCCAAATATTATTATTATTATCTTCAGGCTATGTTCCTGCAGAATGATAAATTGCAAAAATTAAACTTTAGAAAGTTTTTGAAAATTTGTCGTCACATGAAATTGAAAACACAGGAAAATCGCTCAGTCCCATCATTCTCTTCAAGAAAGAATTTAATGTACCTAGGTATTATATAACCTTTCATAAATACAAATACATGTACAAATTCAACATAATAAATACAACAAATAAATGTAAATACTCGGGGATCGCAGAAGGTTGAGAGTTATCTATGGCAAACAGACTAATGGTTGTGTGGCAAAGAAAATACTGTTCGTGGTCGCGCATTAATATTGTCCTGTTGTGATTAACACTGGGGTCATGAAATGGGCGATTAAGGATAAAGTAGTAATTTTAAACCCAATAAAGTATCGCTAGTAGACTGAGCACAAAACAAATTTAATTCAAAATAATATTAAATGACACAATCTTATAGCAGTTTTGGCGATAGCGAAAGAGATTTCATCGATGTAAGTACTCTTTGGTAGAGCAATGAGTATTTTAATAAATTTTTACACAACCCTATACTTCAGTGAAGATAATTATAATAATAGATAAGTATTTTAATTGCTTTATAAACACAAAGGTCACGTCTACACTAAAAGTTCAGCGAATAGTGGACAACTTAGATCAATGGAAATGATCTACGACTTTTATTAAAGAACATGGCAATGACAATACATATTTACATGCCATTAGATGTGAGTCATAGTCATCAAAACATTCAGTCCTTTTCCAGTTTCGTGGCCAAAATTACGATAGCAACACATGGAGAACAATTAGAGGATGAAACAAAACACCTTCTGAATTAAGGGACAATGGAATTGTTTTCCTGTCTATTTAATCCGACATTACTTCTAATTTATAATGCAATTTGATTAATGAATTTAAAATTTTATGAGCAGTTGAATGAGTCTTCATTTGATACGGGGAAACATAGTATAGCAACAAAAGAAGGACTAGGTTAAACTGAGGTAATGGATTACCCCATAGAAAGGTGAGACATTTTCGCTAAGTAACAAAAATCCACGACTCGATGGTAACTATATATAATTTAGTTTTCATAGAATACAATAGAAAAAGATACAGGAAAACTCAGCAAGTGTACCTGTATCCTTATAATATTTATTCTGTATTCTGAGCCTGTATCGAATACTTTTTGGATCGTTTTTATTTTCTATGATTTTCTAATTATTTGATGAGAAATTTTACAGATTACTCAGATTAATCGCTCCAGTAATTTTCAACATAACGACAGAATAGACAAAAAAGATTCACTGTAAGAGTATTCAAAATGACGGTAAGTATGTACGAAGACTACTTTTGCCCTATTGTTAAAGATTGCCCTAACTGGAAACCTTAGGCTTAAAGAAAGCTAAAAGCATCTACTTGTCAATACACACATGGCCAACCCTTTTGTAGAGAGTAACGAAAAGACTGGATGAGATAGAGAACGAACTCTCACAAAGGCTGCGGAACACGGTACGTTGGCTTCGTCCTTCGGGTACATTGTTTGATGTGCGACTATTTGACTTAGAGATTCGACGCCCCCGGGTAAACACGGTAACTAGGTGGGATTGGTTGTAAGAAACGTTGGTTAGAATACACACGGTAGCGTTTTGTGATACGAATGGTACAAACTAATAATTTCCGTTACGTTTATCATTGTAAAATAATATTCTAGGGTACAGTTGCGAATCGAATGGCGAGTCGTCGGGATCATTAGGTACCTATAGATAATTGAAGGCTTCAACTGAAACAGACACCAAAAAGTTAAGAGGCTATCAGTATGATAGACCAGATTATAGCAAGGACGTGGTCACAATAGCTCTGTTATACTTGAAACAAATTGCGCCCGGTAAAGGGACAAGAAAGGGACGATGATACTGCAGGCTACATGTATTCTATGAATGTATGGATGTTTGTATGTATGTAAACACTTTATTGTACCAAAGTTTCCGACAACAATATCAAATAGGAACTTATATTCCAGTTTCTCAATTTATCACAACTCATTCTGTGTTTTAATGGCCTTCTTGTTTATAATTTTGTATTCAGAGCAGAACTTCTTTTGCGAAAGATTTCTTTCAATTTAAATTTCTCATCTACTTGAGCACTTGAATTTCCCGAACGTTCCCCTTAGAATAAGAGCACAATACGTTCCCGCATGTTTTCATGAAACTCGCTTTAGGTAGAATATGATGGCTTTGAAAAGTTTTCTAGATTGCCGGGAAGTTCCGCTTAATTTGGCTTATTAAATTGCTTTGTTTACATTTAATGTGCTCTTAACCCTACTCATTCATTCACTTTTGTAAACGCAGTTAGTATGCAAGCTTAAAAGGAACAAAATATACATCATACATAACATTGGATATAGTTTAGCATAGATTCCGGATTTAAAATACATTACGTATTCTTTTAGTAGGTACGATAAGGTATACTAATTTTATTCCAACCCAAAAACAACATTTTATTTACAACTCTTAGATACGTTTAATAAAAACAGTAAGTATAAAATTTATATGTAGTACCTACTTACAAATGCCTTTCTTAGAATTCGTCCTCTTTCAACAGTCAAAATAAAAGTCACAAATATATTTATTGCATAACTTAGGTAAAATTAAGATAATATTATAAATAAAAAATTATAGTCACTCTATAGTATACCTAGTTTGTATACAGTTTCCTAACTGCATGTCGAACTGAGCCAAGGTTGGGGCACTTTTGTTATTATTTCTCGGAGCAGAAACTTTCATTATTTATTAAGATTCTTACCAGAATGGCCTCGAGCTATTTCCGGAGCAACAAATATTTTACAATCATTGTGGTACTGAAAATGACGTAAAACCGAAGTTATAAAAAAGTTGAGGTAGTATAACTTTTAAGACGAAGAAAAGTTTTTTGCTGCGCGTAAAAGTAATAATATTAAAATAGGTACCTACTGTTAGATTAAGCGTCGAATAAACATTGAAATTTAACAAGGAATTAGTGTTATTTAGCGGGTGATTTATATTAATTACTAGACTGTATAACTATTTAAGTACATTTCTGTAAGCTTATAAATTATATTAATAAATGAATTTACTAAAACTTCAATTCATCAATTTTAAGGATCCCATCTCTGTCTGCCTGTCCGGCGAATAACTCAAAAATTACTAAACCGATTGAGTTGGAATTTAAAAAATACAATGTAGATTTGCCCGACAGTTATAGAAAAATGGAAATTTCTACAGAAAAATTAATTCTGGTTAAAATGGATGTGAAAACTTCTGAGTAAAGCACGGCTACTTTGTTACAGAGGACCGCTCACTTATTCTACCTTTACAATAAAACATAAGCAACCTTTCTCCATTCTGCTCGAAATGTTCCCAAAAACCGCTTAACGATTTTAGTGTATCTATTCACCGATTCAATACTTGCTAAGTGCTGTCCCGAGCACACCGACTCAAATGGACCGTGTTAGATTTGGAAAGTAAAATCCTTTCACAATCCTTGCCGGTACTCTCGAGGGTTTGGTGATTCTAATTTTATTTTCGGAGACAATAATAATTGCCAAGGCATTGACATGACTTTCATTTAGGTTAAATCTAAAACAATAAATTTTCCCTCTAAGTACTTACCTACAGATAAAGAAACTTAATAATGGTCAGTCAAAAGTTTTAACCTCCGAAATCCTTAACTAGTTGACCGGTCATAATAACAATAATATGGAACAAATATGGAATTATTAAGGCAACAATAACAGGGCAATTAATAATGTCCAATGTGAATAATGTCCAAAGTAAAAAAATAGATAACTCAAAACATTAATATTAAACTTAATGATTTTAAATAGATTCTGTTCTGGTTTTGATTCCGTTAAAGTAAGTCTGAAGTAAACAATTAGTTATTATATAATGTTTCAGATTGGTAGTTTTTCAAATTGGACATCTTTCAACGGTTGGACAATCTGCAGATTGGACATGAAAAGTGAGTTGTGACCGAATTTCTGTCAGCTAATACCTACAACAATGTCTTATAAACTTATGTATGATACTTACATAACTAAAAAGTTAAATTATAACAGTTACGTTTTCTTACCAATTATTACACTAAGTTAATAAACCCCACCAAACCCCTATTTACTAGTTTTGCGATGACAAAAGCATTGAGTTCGTAGACCCAAAACTTTATCTCTATTAGCGCCCTCTAGTAGCAACCGAAGATAAATTTTAACGCCATCTATCGAATGAGTTTTGTATTACAAACCGCACGGTTGTTCTGTTTTTAGCTATCGTTCAACCTCAAGGCGCAATAGCTTGCCGTGCTCTTAGTTCTTACGTTTAACATATTCAGCAATAGATGGCACTGCAATTCTAAATAGTAAGTTAAGTAGGTAGGTAGCTAAAATGCTGAGTATGAGATGGGATATCGTCCCGTCATTAGATAAGTTGGTAGGACTTGTCACTTTATTTGTATTTACTAAAAGTTTAACATACATACATAAATAATATCTTCATGCTATGTCCCTGGCTGGGTAGGCAGAAATAACATTTTTTTAAAGTTTAATAAAAACTTCAGTAGATGGGTATATTATTTTGTTTGAATGAAACTAAGTTCAGAACCTTGCTAACCATTTTGCAGTTTTTTTAACTTATGTACCTACTTATAAATACTTACTTAATATTTTTTTTATGAATTCGAAATTTAAAATGCTGCATGCACTGGGTAACATCAATTCTGAAACATTATTCAGTTTATTTTATTCTGCGTTAGATGTAGGTACAAACTTACATAAGTTATATAATTTCCAAATTTCATATTCGCGTGACCTCAGCCCGTATTTTTTGATCGAAATCGAAGTCATTAGACCTAACAAAGCTTGGTCAGTTTTGTGGCGTGTTTAGAAAAAATATTTCATTACCTACACGTTAGGTAGGTAGGTACTGGTAGGTCACCATTTATCGCTACATATCATTTTTTATTTACAAGTTTATTTATAGCTATTGCATCAGTTTCTAGTAGATATTATTTACATTCATAATTTTTTTCTTTTATTTGTCCTTTATGTATCTTAACATAGTGAAATTTTAATTTTCAACTGAGGGCTTTTTAAAAAATACGACTATCAAATTTTTTGCATTTACATAATTTCTTTGGAACCCAAAAGGAAAAATATTTTCTAAATTGTTTTATGAAACGACTATTAGCTTTTTTCCTTGTGTAAGCACAACGAATAAGGATATTGTTATTAAGGAAAAACATATTATTTCAATAGAACGATGACTGCATATGTAATACTGCTAATTTAAAATTTAATTTAAAGTCAGTCTCGTTCAAATAATGGACGTCGACTTCGTTTTGTATTTGTTCCTAACTATTTATAGTTTGGGCCAAGTCTATTGTACAGGTATGTAATCATCACCATTCTCTATTATTTCAATTACGAATTAGATTGCGTACTTATTTAAAGTTGACAGTTAATTCGTTGATACACTAATTTATTTTATTTGCTAACGTTTCAGGTGCAAATTCAAAGTTATCTGCGAGCGATTGGGTGTTGGTATGTATTTTTAGTACCCATAGATAGCCAATAATTTTTGTGCGTATGTCTGTATATCTCTCGACTACAGAACTGATTGAGCTGAAAGGAACAAAATGTAAGATTTTGCGACAATCATGGGAAAAATTGTGGAAGCGTCACGAATAATTTTTTTCTAAAGACATTTTTAGAGAAAACGCATTATATAACTCTGTTTACAGACAACAACTACTTATTAAAAAGAAATAATTTAAGAATAAAATCTATTTCACATTTCAGACAACCAACTCAGATGGAAGCAAACAATGTGAAACAAAGTTATGTAAGTGTATCGCTAAATTACTTAACTGTAGTTATCATTATTATTATCATTATACTAAATTGTAAATGTATTAATATCATAATAATTATAATGTGACTGATTAAATCAGATAACCGTTATTTCAATTACATAATGTACATGGTTTTTTGTCATGCATTTATTTAATTCAAAATGCACCTTATACTATTTCCCTGACTATATAGGGCCTATAGTCAGGGAAATTAGATCACTTTTCCTATCTATATTATCGGTACCTATCTATATTAATAAAGTAGCTTTAATTCCGCAGATATTTAAATTTTATGCGGGAACAGATTATCCTATTCCAGAAAATTTGCCTATGTCCGAGCACTTACCTTACCTACCTACCTATGTACTTACCTACTTCAAACTTACGTTAAAACTTCACCTATTTCTATAGATTATAGATAAAACCGCTAAGTGGTATGACAATTTGACCGCCTCGCTGGCTTAGCGGTTCGGTCAATTGGTCTTGAGCGAGAAAATCCTTGTTCGGAATTACACCAGTGGTTGTTACACATGTTATTGATTAATTTAAAAAATATATCTTGACTAAGCTATTTATCAGTTATTTTGCCTTTTCAGATAGCTGTGAAATTAAAATGGTAAGGATGAAATTGAAATGGAGAAGGATTTAAAGTTAACAAACATAGACCACCCAACCAATTGACTGCGCATTGATGGCGCATGAGAGGCCGACAGCCTTCACCGAGCATAAGGTCATTTCCGCTTTTCTATATTACCGGCATCAAGCCATAATTGGTTTAGTGTGAGTTTGATTTTGCCTAAGGTAAGGAACAAAGCCCCTTGTAACACAACTACCTATTGCGGGAGCTCTTATCTTAGGGAAAATCAAACTCATACTAAAACAAGTATGGATCGACGCCGGTAGTATACCTAGGCGATGGCCTTAGGTTCGGTGAACACTTTCGCCGTTAATGCGCAGTCAATTGGTTGGGTGGTCTGTGAAGACAAATAACCAAATTAGAGTTAAAGCTTCTAAAAAACCTATTTCTTTGTTAAACCTAACTGATGTATGTATGATTCATACTGCGATCAGTATTGATGATCGCAGGATACATACAATTAATACTAGATACATTATGCCTATTACATTGGTTATTTTCAGGGACAAAATGGAATTCATGGAATACCAGGCCCACAAGGTTTAAAAGGAGATAAGGTAAATTTTAAAATAGTAATAAAAAATAGTTAGTTAAAAATAAAATAAGTAATAATAATAGTTTTTTTATGATAGGTAATTAGTTTTTTATAAATATATTGTAAAAAATTTACACTTAAGAATAATGATAAATAATAAATAAAAAAATTATAAATAAATTGTAAAAAAAATAATAGTAAAACTGTTATCATATTGTTTTAAATAAATATTGTTTTAAATTTTTGCGCCTACCACTAATTTATCTGCATCGCCCAAAGGTCAGCTGGTAGAGAATGCCATTGGCATTAAGTTCGCCTTTTGTACAAACTAGTGCAATAAAGTTTTAAATAAATAAATAAATAAATAATATTACAATCTAAACCTATACTTAGCTGCTAATAAGTAAACATATTTGACGAATTAATATGAGTTATTTTACAGGGTTTTGTAGGGGAAATAGGCCCAAATGGAGAACCGGGGCCAAAAGGGGAGATAGGTGAAATGGGTCCTAAGGGTGAGCCGGGGACTAAGGGAGACATTGGTCAAGTTGGTTCTAAAGGAGAAATTGGGTCTAAAGGAGACAAAGGGGAAGTTGGGATTAAAGGAGAGGCTGGTTCAGTGGGTCCTCGAGGTTCTAAAGGTGATATAGGTGATTTTGGGGTCCCAGGTGAAACTGGCATGAAAGGGGAATATGGGTATAAAGGAGATAAAGGAGAACCTGGATATAAAGGAGATACAGGTGTAGTAGGTCCACAAGGGGTAATAGGCGCTAAGGGTACAACAGGCGCCAAAGGTGATGCAGGCCCTCCTGGAAATCCGGGTCAACCTGGGTCGTGCAAGTGTTGTAACCATGATGAAACAAAAACGAAAACTGAAGATCTTAGTATGTATAATCATTAATCTATCATTTTTAAACAAAAAAATTCAATTACGTTCAACCTCTTGCTTGGTCTAACCGTACATATTATTTTAGATTGGTCTTCTAAGAGAGATTCAGATCCTGAGTCACACGAGGAAACAGAATACACGGTGTCTTAATGCTTTGTAAGCATACATGCAAGTGAGAAATCTTAATCTGGTAAGAAAATTGTATCTTTTTCACTGACGATACTGGGCGATACCATTGACGGATTAATTGTTTTACATAGTACTTCATGTAGTAGTTATACGGAATTGTGAGTAATGCCAATGACATAATTGAAAAAAAAAGGTTATTTAGTTCGTCGATACGGATATACCTATCCTTCATAGCGATTTGTTGCCTCCGTCTGACTTTCCGCTATTTAATACAATAACTGCTAGACTGACCGGTCTAAAATTAAAACTTACAGTAAATTAACAGTCTACCTTCATTACACAAACAATTACCTAGGCATCATAGTAAGAACTACATTTATCCAAAAGGAAAGTCTGGATCGAGACGGCTCTACGTCTATCTTGGAAAGAAACTGATAAAGGGCCAAAGTCCACTGAGAATACGCCAATTTTCTATAATATTCCATCCAAAATAGACGGTTGGACGGTGGGATATTGACTGATTATAAATATAGGTAATTTGATAAAGGAACAGGTTTTTGTAAAAATTATAAGTTACTTCAAACAGACCAGCACATAATATAATAATATTTTATTTAAATTACAAGTTCCTTTGGATTAAAATAAAAAAATCAGTTATTTTACGCTTTTAGTGCCTTTTTTGTGTTTTTTGAAGTTAATTTTATATTTTCGTAAAAAATTTTTTGTAAGAAGTATAGTAGAATCCTGTAAATTTTTGGTACTTTTAATGGATTTAACAGGATGCTGCACATATATTTAATATTCACCAAGCAAGAAAATAAATATAATAATGTAAAGTAACTCCAGCAAAGTTGATCAGTGAAACCCCTATGTCCAACAGAATACTTACAACTGGCTTCTGATGAACCGTTTTCCTTTGTAATAATTATTTTTCATAGAAAAAGTAACAAACACCATTTTCCAGGATGCCGGGGAATTGAAGACAGAATGCGCACACGGACATTATCTAATTAAGTAGTGCGATTATGGGGCTGCACAATTATCGATTTCTATGTACGAGACACCAGTAACGAAGATCAGTGGCTATACGTTCACCTTGTAGAACTATTTTCGAAAGTGTTTATCTATTTAATACAAACAATAGACGAGAGAATGTGGTACTTTCCCATCCATCCCACTACGTAATATTCTGCTGAAAATACTAAGAAATGTGATGCAAAAACCGTTTCTTTTTTTTCCTCGAATCGATTACGCTGTTTGTTTGTTTGCGTCTTTGATAAAGTGAAGTCCACATTTTCAATGAGGCATGCAAGACCTGCCCTCGGGGCCGCGTTGGTTCGATCTCATAGTAAGATCAATCGAACCATAATAATTTATAGGATCTTATGATTCGATTGACTGATACGAAGATTTTAAAATATTTTGAATAAAAACAACTTTTTAGTACCCACTTACCTACATTTATTTATGACTACATGTGGCCTGCGGCTTAGCCCTCGTTGAATAAGTTTTCCTCGCAGTATTAAACCCTAGAGTAGGTATTCTAATACCTAAAACCTTACCGACGAGCCAAGCTATCCAACAATGAAAACTTCATTCGAATCCATTCAGTCGTTTTATGGAGAAAAGTAATGTCAACCCAAAAACAATTCTCATTTTCAAGTACTAATGATATTTAAAATAGGTATTAATCACGAAACTTCAAATTTCAAAAGCATGTTATGATGAGAAGATACATGTATTTGATTAGATATAAGTGATTGATCGTACAAGTTTGCTGTTAGAGACCTCAAGGGACACATTCTCGTGTTTAATAGATGACCTTAACGGGATGGTAGGAACCCATTTAAGTTTTAGAGGTTAAGTGTGAAGAATAATGTTTACCAATCTCTAGAGTTTTAGCTCTTGTTGTTATTCGATATTATGAATTATCGAAGCACGGTGTTATGCAGAAAAATTAACAAAATATGTATTGATACAACTGAAAAATAGTAAATGCACACTTTATTTTTTAATAAGTGTAATATAAGATCAAGAAAATTAATGTACCTAGCTAAGGTCACTCGGGGATATTGTAGCTAGGGGGCAAATGTAGTTGACTGAAAATAACTAGTTACTGTTACGTTCTTAGAATGAGTGACGTCTGTAGCTTTAGGGAGTACTCCTTAATCTTTAACAGACGTCATTCGTCCTAAAAACTTAACAGGAGTTATTTTCAGGCAACTACATTTGCACCTCAGCTACAAATGACACCGGTGACCTTTCTTACAAATAAATTTACATCTCTAATAATACAATTGTATACAATTATGAATGAAGGGTACAAGGCTAGAACGATGAATATCCAAAAACACTTTATTTTATTGTACTAGGGTAATATAATAATGTTACGTAATCTATCTAAAAATCTAATGTTTTATATATCGAGACCTAGGGGTCTCGATATATAAAACATAAATAAACCTCAATTTTCCTGTTCAATGCCAAATCCATACAATACAATTATGATTTTTTGATATTGAATAAGTAGGACTTCGGACAGATCGATTTGTGACATTTATCACTCTAGCCTTGGGTTCATATATAGGTAGAACTTATATAATATAAGCTCTACCTAGATAATGGAGAATAGCCTAATATTATAATGTGGCATCGCATCGATCTCTACCGCAGTTGACTTATGTATACGTGAATGTTTCTTTCCTAGTTAGGCTATAAAAGTTGTAATCTTCTTGTATGTAAATAAATAAATAAAATGACTAAACGAATCTGTATGTAGAATAATAAATAAGATATTTTAAAGTAAAGTCTCTAAGTTAGAAGATCAAATTATATGTGTGTTTAGTTGTGCTTAAGAGATTAACGAACAAACAAACAAACAAACAGGACCTAAATTAACTGTATAATATTTAATAGCACATAAATAGAAAACGAGTGAGTACATGGCTCACGCGATACTTATATAAGCATTTTCCGCAATTGGGTTTTATCGAGATATTTATTAACCTTTTACCCAAAACTTAATATAACGCTTAAAGAATTTCTTGTCAAAATACCAAGTTAAGGGTTACTCATTTTATAACCAAATTCCACTGATTACTGAGGCTTAACTAAGTTTATTGTCATCACAAAATTGGAATTACGGCATTGTTTCCAGTATGAAAGGGTATACCGCGTTGTTAAGCCAGAATCTAAGGCATCAAATTCCAATAAACTATTGATAAAGTAAAGGACAATAATTCATGTGGTTGGAAAATTGAGAGAGAAATAGGTATGTGTAAATAAATTTAAAAAGTTATAAGTAATCAGCAAGGCTGGAATTTTTCATCGCACGGTAAGACGAAAGAAAACTATGGATTCGATATTAACATTAAAATTTTTACTCATATTCATACTCATTTATTTAATTAACACCAAAAGATTATATTACATTAAATTGCAGAAATTAAAAATTATAACTATATACTAAGTACATCTCACTGAGACGTCATAATTTGTCCATCTCGTTCAGTATTCGAAAGTTCAACCTTAGGGATATTTTAATTTGCTAAAAAGTTTCATCAAAACTGATAGACCACATTCTTGGCCAACTGTACAAATACATGTGATGCATACCTACTGAGGATGCATACTACTCTATGGCCGTCCAACTTATATTTCATACTTATTCATCATATTCATATTTTTCTATTCCTTTAAAAATTAAATTAGGTAAATTTTTACATTTCCTCCGTGTATTTCTATCGCGATTAAATGCGTATTATAATCGCAGTAGATTGAGCTATATTAAAACGATACCGAAGCGATATATAATCCGTTTTAATACGCCCAAACAGGCCTGCTGCCACCTCCAGATAACGACCCTGACACTAACAATAGATGTTTTGATTTGGTACGACCGACTTTACCGAATATTTACGACCTCCAAATACTAAGCAAAAAATATGAAGACGCGACACTTCAGACATAGCTCTAAGAAAGATGGAAGAAAAAAAACATTTAAAATGTTTTTTTCTTACTTAAAAGTGCAAACAGTACATTACGATTGGACATCTAAATTGAGTTTGTTGCGCCGCTTCTTTTTCACAGCGCTAACACCCAGGAAGCGGAGGTAAAAAAATATTGTCGTGTATAAATGTAACAAGTGTACTCTGCAACAAAAAAATTCGAAGAGTTGGCAAAGCAATTTTAAATTATAGCTATTATATAGCCTTAATCATAAGTGCAGAAGCATATAATCAAAACAAAATATAAACAAATATATGTACTAGTACGTAAAACATAAAAGAAACAATAATTAACGATATAAATCACAATAAATAACTCGACATGTTTCGTTTTTATATCCCTTTTCTTTGGGCACCCCGGTATTTTATTAAGGTAATGACTAATTACCACTACTACTAGTTGGCTACTATCGCGTAAATATAGGAGTGTAATAGACGGGACATAATAATATGCACAAGGAATGTCCGTGAAAAGTATCGTATAATGTAACTCTCAGAACATACACATTGCACAAAATTATTAAAAATGTAACAAAAATACTACAGATATTTCTTGTTTTCTTTTCATTACCGTGCCTAATTTAATAAGATATGGCACGTCTACTTTATTAACGTTCTATACTTTGAAGCATTTTGATTTATGTCACAGAATGGTCCTTTCCTTGTATTATTGATTCAAAATAAAATCATAAAATAATGATTACCTACCTGAGTTTGGTATCCGTCATCGTATTTACAGAAGTTCAGAAGAAAATTAACGAACCCAAAATTATTTTAATGCCAAAGGAAATTCTGGATTGACTGATTACAATTTAAATCGGTTTGTAAATTTCCAAGAATCGTGGGACAAAATTGTTCATTGTGCTGATTACGAATTCTATAAGAACAGTTTAGAGTTCAAATCAATGGTTTCAATATGTCAATGGTTCAAATACGTGTCTGTATGTCCTATTACATTTTTGGAACAAATGAAATAATTATTTCAAAAGCGCTGACTGATTCTCTTTCAAATAAATTGACCCACGAGTAAGTGAGGATGTAGGTAGTCTGAATGTTTTATGTTAAGTCTAGTGAATTTAATATAGTATAATTATTATGATGTACTACATAATATGTAGTATATTACGATGTATTAAATTAAATATATAGTACATAATTATATGTTTAGGGTATGTTACAATATTCCTTGTAATAAAGGGGAAATTTCACGGGATACCCAAAATATCTGCAGTCATATCGTATGCTCTGCTGAAATCCGGTGGAACCTCGCAAAGGCGGAAACATTAGTGTGAGGCTGCGAGGTAACTCCGGGACGCATATATAGAAAATCTACTTCATACATTCGAGTAGGTGTTTGGGTATAAATTTAACGTCTAAGAGAGTAATTCACTTCTATCTTAATAAGGACGTAATGGAACGCTGTCTGTAAATACCTAATAATAATCATTTTATTGTTATCATCTCCCTTTTGTATTTTTGTATAGGTTTTTAAAACTTTTTCATTTAATTGACGCTATAAAAATTGTCTCTCCTTTGCGGAACCAATACATGATCGCAGCAATTGAGGTAGTTTTCTTGTCTTAGTTCTTGTTGTCTTAGCTACCAATTCGTCCAAGTCTAGTATCATTTCATCCCAGACAGAATTTGTCCAAGTTTTTTTAAGATTTATTTAATTTAATTTAAGTATAATTTCGTTCAAGTCGCATTTTGTCCAAAATCTAACATTTAGTTTTTATTTAGACCTTTACAATATTTTGGATTTGGACAAAATGAGACTTAGACGAATTGATACTTAGACCGTATTGAGTAGACTTTCCCCATACGCCGCCGGGACCAAACAGAATTTGCTGGTACGTGCTAAGAATACAAGTTGTAGTTGCAGATGATAGTGTACCTGAAACGTGAGGTATCTACTATGAATATTGCGTGAGAAATGCAAATGTTAGGTTCGTCCCTTTTACAACAGAACGTGACATATTGTGCTAGCTAAACGAAGTTCACAACTTGCACGCAAGGATGTACCATCATGTACCTATATAAACAGGGTGTAAATCTGCATGCTTGCATATAGTAAGAAATGTTACAAATTAATCTAGATAATTTAGAAACTTCTATGTTAACAGTTAACATAATAACAATTATATATACGATAAAAAATATGGTCTTGGAGTGCAGATAAGAAGAAACCAATTTTATCTATTGCGCAATTGACCTCGAGAATCGCGAAAACTGTGAAAGTGATATTGAATGTGTAATTTTTTTTATATTAACCAAAAAAATGCAAATTAAAATTAGTCAAATTTTCGGACATGTGTTTTTTTATTTATTGGTGTTCAGTATTGGCAGTACATTTACCTCCGTGAATATGGCAGCGATACAAATTTACATAGTGTATAAGATGCTCATTATCTTGGAATAGGATTATGTTAGAAACTAAAATTTTAATGTCTGTTCATTCATTTCCTTAACTTTTCGTAACTGGCTTTGAAACGGGAAAAGTATTTTCCCTGTTTGTAGCCAGCTAAGAAAGACAAATGGCCAGTTTTATTGCTGCAAAAATACTTTCTATTTTTGAAAAGTTTCCCATTTTGCATTACTGGTTCGTAATTAGCAGCACGGATCTGAGCGAGCAATCATCTTTGTCAGAAGAACCCAATTTGTAACCGGTTTTTAAGAGTCAGATTTTATTTCTAATTTCGTAACTGGCTACAAAATAGTAGCAAATATACACAATTTGTAACCGGTTACGAATATGATTTTTTTACGCCGGTTACAAATCTCAGCTATTTACATAAAATAATTTTTCGGGCACTTCATATGAAATTAAAGTTTAATTATTTTGCTCCACCTTTTGCTATTGGCACAAGGCCTAGAAGTCCGACAGTACAAGTTGACAGGCTAATGCTGATGTTTGCACCTAATCTGTTAACATAAAGGAATAATTATATCCACAATGTAACATACGACATTCATTCGTTTTCATTAGCACCCTGCTTACGAGATTAATAGCATATTTATAAGCCTTTGTTTACGGGAGTCATTATTCAATTAAATTTCATGGGCAGGAGTGAAATATTGTTTCGTTGGATCATGGACATCATCGCAGAATTTTATATGGGATTTTAGATGGAATGTGTTCAAAAATTTTTCTGATGTCATAGATAAATTGGATAAGTAAAATTTGTATTGCGTTTCATATTCTTACGCGCGTCATTCTACCGCAGAATTCAAAGATTTTCAACAATTTCTTGATGACAAAGTCGATGAATGATGTCTATTTTATACGTTGTGCTGTTATACCTGTTCAAGGGTGTAAGTGATTTTATACCATTATAGTGGATTAAGAAAAGTAGAAGACATTATTATAGTAAATGTGAACACATTTCTTTTCAAATTTCAGGTAGGAAAAGAACTAACGCACATATATCGGAATCTAACTGCGCTGCAGTTTCATGGAACGACGGACCCTGAGGCACAAAGCATAACAAATTACATAATTCATCGAGGTAATAGCCGTCCCTTTTCTCCCCGAAGAAAAATTGCATCCATCTCTCACAGACCACGAGCAAACCTTTATTACAATTATTCATATTTCTCCGCAACGTTAGATTCGACTCGTTTCTGTAAATGATTTCATTGGGATCTGTCTATTGAGCATTTAAATTGACATCGATTAGACTGTCTGTCTGCTCTAGACATCCAATTTGTTTTCTGAGCTTATCTATCTCTCGTATCATCTCAATTTGCGTAGTTAGAGATTCTTAAAGGTCTAGTTCGAATCTAGTCATTAGTATCCTATCTTTCCAATAAATCTTCATGAAGTTGATGGTAGTTTATATTTATAACCTACCTTATTACATGAAAATGATCAGTGTTCATCTAATGAAGCTACGGGATGTTTATTCTCAGGAGACGCAGCGCAACTGTAGCCGCAAGCATTATACTTCCATTACAGCACAGGAGCTATCAATTTCAACATTAGCGATTATGAACTTTATGTTTACAATGTAAATTATAAATAGTTTTTGACTATCAGGTCCGTACAATATGATATAAAGTAGTTTTCTATTTACCTTTACCTTTGTACGTACGTGGTTCAAACTATACAAATATTCTTTTCTCAACCAGTGTCAAGATTATCAAACAAAATTCAGAATTATTTCTCACGACCTATAATTGATGCCGACAAAGGTTTCTTTCGACAGTTTTAGAGTGGAGACCCATTTTTGCTTTTGCGAAATCAGCCAACTATGCAAAAAGGAAGCCAGAAGACCTAAAGTTGCTAAACAGGACCGATAAGGGTCTGGTGTAGTGACAAGCATCAGGGTTAATAAGACCTTAATGATCTGATGTACCTACTCACCGGGAAGGACCAATAAAAATTTTAAAATGTTAATATTTTGAGATTTAGTGTTACTGTTGTGTATTTGATGGGAAAATTAAGTAACCACTAAGCATCGCCATTAGAAGAGGCGCCATCATGGCAACATGTCGCTACCTGTCCGGCGTGATATATCGCGACCCTCCCCTAATTGCTTGTCTTTTTGAACAGAACACTGCAAATTTTACGATAGTCCTAGAATCTCGTTGCAGGTATACCTATTTCGGATTTATAATAAATTAAACAGATCGCGGTTATTTCTTCAGATTATCATAAAATAGACAGCTTAGATAGAAATGATATTTATGAAGTAGGAACGTTCAAGTTTCTTCTTGGTGCCCAATAGTGGGCATCCCCAGTTGTGGACACACTGCAAACGTGGATGTAGAACGGGACTCTTCTTTAAAGATAGAAGTAGACAATCGACTGGAATTAACGACTTTCAGTCAAGGGTACCTACCTATATTATCTTCAAGGACAAAAATGGCTATGGAAACAAGTCAGACAACCCCCCCTAATGAAAAGTGCTTAACTGAACCTGCAGCGTAATGGCCACAAGTTTATTTCCACACTAAGGTCTATTTTGAAATGCGTATGGTGTGCCTGTAATAACACTGACTGTCCTACTATTCAAACCAGAACATGGTGACATATCAAAGGAATGGTCTCAAATGTCTCACCCTTGAACTTGGATACATAAATCCCAAATTCAAGTAATGTTTGGAGTCTGTGTTTTATCTCAAAAGTAAGCACATACGTCCATAACACCCCATATTAAGGGTCGTATACATGTGAAATTGAATCGGACTGCGCATGGTCGTTAGCGGGAGTTTAATGACACAAATGGTCCGTTGACATAATGACCTCTGTCTAACTGGACCCATATTAAACTATTGCAATTGACAGAGCCAATAAAATATAACACTTGGTAAAATTATTCACGTTCTCGTGGCAGCGGGCTGAATTAGTGTGAGTGGTATTCATGCTCTAATATTTTAAGGGTCCCGTCTCATTAATTACATTTATTCTCTGTTGTTATTTAATATCTGTTTTATTTGTCTGTATTTTTTAAATGTGCAATAAAGTGTATTGAATTGAATTATTATAAGTATAAAATACCGTCTCTTGTTGCGCACTTTGCAGGACGTCTGCTTCATAGATTCAGTAGTGATATTGATTACTGATAAAATAAGATGTACCACTCAAGAACTAGAGTTCAATAGTTCAGAAAGTCAATACAAATAGGTATGTCTGATTTTTATTTATTAATTTTAACTTTATACCTAGGGTAAGACTTGGTACATTCCTTTTAAACTGACATTACGAATAATGGGTTCTATGCCCCAAGTAATAGCGACAAATCATAAACTAACACCTTTGTTTATTAATTAGGGAATAAACTCTTCATTTTAATGTTTATTTTCAATCAAATTTCACTTAATTCCACCAAGCTCGCTTTCAGTGACAGGCGGCTCACCGCAAAGTCTTCGGAATGTCAAGTTTTCAGCTATTTACGAAATTCAAAGGAGCTTTAGTACGACGCGATAAAATTAATCGTGAAACCCTTGTTTATGGAAGCGGAAAAACGTCCAAAAGTTTATTTGATTTTGTGTGAACTTGCACAAAGTTTGTTAAAGGAAATCTTGAAAAATGGGCCCATCGATTGGTAACTTGTTCTTTCTATTATCTAATGTATTCAAACTTCCTATAATATTTCACCCTTAAATCAGGATTAGTATAATACCTATCAATGCTTCCATTGCTGTATTTATAACTGAAACCAGTGGGACAATAATTTAAACTGACGAATTTATATAAGTGAGTATATTTTGAGTATTCCTCAAAAATCGTTTTATTGAGGAATTTTCCCGTCTATTTTCTCATAACATCGGATTCCACGGTATCCAGCACAGTTTTGAATTCATAGATACTATGTTAACTATGTGCAAACAGCCTGGCCTGGATGCCTGTCTAATTTAATGCTAGTTCAATCTACGAGTAGTTAAGTAACTATAGTTTAATTAAAATACCTAAAATACTTTGTTCATCATTGTTTATGATTTATCTTTATCAAGAGGTTACTAAGTGACATACAGATAATAAAAGGTTACTGAACATCATGCAGATATAAATTCGGATTTATTTTTGTGCATAAATACCTGCTACACGTGTCAGCTCCTACTCAATATTGACCATCAAAATGTTGAGTTATATAATTTGTGTAGTTCTTTTTCATATTGTTCATATTGGTTAGTATACACGTGAAGTTTTCTTAGTGTAAAAATAATCCCTCGAGAAGTGTGTGCACCTAATGAGAATACTTTCATTCGTTTCACTTCTTTAAATTATTCAAGTATTATTTGTTCTAGATGGCATTGTTCAGGAAAGTGGGCCTATGGTATGTATGATTTAATTAACGAAAGGCATTGCAGTAGATCGAAGTCAAGAAAATTATTTTACTAGGTATTATACATGAACAGCTCAATTTAAACCTCCCGCGGTACTCTATCCTCTGTGGTACTACGTGGTACGTAGTAGGTACAACGGATAAACAGGCGCTCTATCATCCCTCTGTTACTAAGTAATATTATTTAAGAAATTTCATATTCTCTGTCTCTCTCTCTCTCTCAATGTCTGTTCGCTATTACTAAAACTAGGGAACAGCTACATTCTCGAAGGTCTTAGAACATACAGATATGAGAAACATCTACGCGAATTTCATTATATTCTATTATAATTCTTAATATTCTATTAAATTATAATATTTACTTATAATTTCATACAAAGTAGAACCATTTATACGCTTTAAATTATTTTTAGGGTCCAGTCGGCCCTAGGGGTCCGGTAGGCCACCCTGGAATAGATGGAGCCCCAGGTCGACCCGGCTTTCCAGGCCCTAAAGGAATAAAGGGAGATTATGGTATGCCCGGTATGCCTGGCCGAAAAGGTGAAGCGGGATATCCGGGCATGCCCTGCCATGACCGCGGAATAGGTGAAAAAGGAGATAAGGGAGATAAAGGATCGCCTGCAGAGTACATGAACCAATTGGATAACAGTAGTATATAAATTTTTTTAACATATATTATTCACCTAAGAAATAAAAACTATAGCATATAGAAGTCAAATGCAGTCGAATTGAAACTGACTAAAGTAACTGGAGAAGCCAAGTCTTCAGTAAACGCGTCAGGTCCTTTTGTCATCTCATTCAGCAACCATTGTCATGGTATTTGGTCCATCTGGGACAGTAATATCTCGCCATAATCTCTCCCCTAGAGTACGTGGTTTCTCCTTTTGAAATCGTCTGCCCCAAAGTAATCTTTTATCGTCAATTACTAAATGCTTTACGAAACCTGAAGCATGCACAAATTAAATTATTTCAGTACCTGGTTCAGAGACCAGCCATGGAAATGACGGTACAGCAGAAAAGCCGTTTACTTCCTGTAAAAGTGCACAAGGAGCAAAATCCAACTCGGGTAACATACTTACTATTTTATTAAGTTGTGACAAGAGAATTAAGTGTTATGGTAGCAGATCGACAGGAACTGTAAGTGCTTCCTCACAAAATTATTAAAAACAATTATTTTATTTTCGTGGCAGCTCAAGATAGCGAGACAATGATAATGGTAGAACTGTAAAATACAAATCTTCATTATTGCCTTTATTATACTCATTAGCTTTGATAAATCTTTCTAGGTAGATTCTGGATAAGACCATCAGACCCATTCCAAGTCGAGTGTAACGTGCCAAGGAAGAGGACTTGTCTTCGGAAGGATGAACCTAGTATAGAAACACTTGGAAAAAAAGCAACATCGTTTGATGAAAAACCATTTTGGTTAAGCAAATCGGAATTGAATTTAACCGATTTCTATGGAGTAAGTAAAAGTTGCTCAAATAATGCATGTTATTTAATCAAAATTGCAATTAAGCTTCAACGCAGACATAGCAGACTAATACCACAGAATAATACCCACATATAAATATCGAAAGTGTGAAACTGAGATGGCTAGCCGTTTGCTATCAAAAACTGGAGTGAGGCACTAAACCGAATAGTAAATGCTTTCAGGCAGATTTTTATTTCATATTGAAATTTCTTTGGCCTTTCCAATCTCACGGATATACGGGCTAAAGTCAGACAGAACCTGAAATCCACTACCAAGAGATTCGTCATCACTTATTTTCATCACTTTTTTATCATGTTAACTTTTGTACCAGCTTCTGGGGCGTGAGAAAAAATGTATTACGCTTGAACTTGAGGGCCAGTTATATACTGCCTCTTCCCCCTGATCCTCTTCTCCTGTTTCTCTAATTAAAAAATGTTTCTTTCGAATTTTGGCGTTGTGTGGTATATGATGTTTCGTATCCATCAGATTCATAGTAGATATTTCCTTTAGTTTAGCTGGTGTTTCGTAACTGTTTTCAGGTAACAATGGAGCAAATAAAATGGCTGCAAAACCAGGCATCTTCTATCACTCAAATAATAAGATATCATTGTATGAATACTGAAGTTTATCGAAATAATTCTATTAATAATGCTGTGATTCTATTGAGCTGGAATCATAACTTGATTGGTCCTATTACCAATGAGGATTCGTCTACTTACTACACAATTGTACCAGAGAAAGATGGTTGCAAGGTAGGTTGCAATGACCTGAACCTACGATCGACCTAACCGGGGTCACAGTGAGATCCTGGCTAGGTCGGTGACAGGTTCAATTCTTGCTTGCTTTTTTCAGTCTTTTATAAGATTTGAATCGTCTCTAGCATGCAATTAGCATTTAAAGTTTCAACTACTGACACAGAATACATAATAGTAGTTTACGTACCTCCACTGATCCAAGTTTTGAGACATATGTATATACGGTGTGCAAGGTATCTTCAGATTGTTGTGGCCTTGGTCAAATTGATAGGATAATAATTATTTGTTTTTTTTTAAAAAGGATTAAGTATGATTCCAGAAAGTGAACAAATTTATTACGAAAAAATTGATTCTAGGATGTCGTCGAGCTTGCCAAAGATGAATGGAAGTCAAGTGACATAGTTCTTACCAGCAGCACTAATGCATTACCAGTGACCGATTTTTATGTAAAAGACATACGATCCGGAATGCAACAAAAGCTTTTTGTTCAACTTGTAGAACTTTGTTTTGAATAAAAAATAAATATTCTAACAGTTTGTTTTGTTATTTCCTCATAGTAGCCTTTCGACGTTAACTGCTATCAGATAGTCCTTCCCCAATGAACACTCGATCATTGTGAGCACATCCAATGAAACAAAAGCAAGACTAAATTACAGATACAACTTTTGACGTATGTGCAGTTGACCGCAAGTAAGTGAAAACACTTTGACCTTGAGCTGGCCTAGCCTATGGAGTTTCAATACTATGAGAGACCAGTGTATACTGGTTTGGTTTCCACTGGCGTGCGGTCGACTGTACAAACTGTAATTTATGTACTGTACTATTACTGTAACTACCGATGGACAGCACTGATAAAATAGTTATTATAACAGTCAGATACCTACTTTCATTTTTACAAGCGTACTAAGGTAGGTAAGAAACCGACTTTACAATAATCTCTGTCCACCCACGTCCGTATTACGGCGAAACATAATACATTATTCCGTAAGTACCATACACACGGGAATACTAAAGTTGAGTGCGACAGCACCGTCGGTAGTGGGCCGTGCGATGAATAATTTAGCTGGCCGAGCCGTGTTCGCGAAATTTTATAAGACGCGTGCTACAAACGAAGCGATGCGACCGACGCAATTTCACAGCTTCGGTGCTCGAGACGTTGCAAAAGCCGCTACTGCATTTTTTTTTCAAATAAAAAGTATTCTAATAGGTATTATGCTCAATTCCATTTCTCCTTCAATCTTTTACTTGTAGCTTTGGAGTACCTACTATAATGTTACAAGACAGTTTTTGGCACAGGAAATGTGTGTTAAGAATAAAGATTTTTTAAATATTAAAATACCTTTAGTTTATTTGTTAAAAAATTAAGACGTAGGATATGACACTGTTAATTTAATTACATGGGAATCATAAAAATCGAATTTAAAAGTGTTTCTAAGTAAGTAGGTATATTTCATAGCTTATGCTGAAACATATCCTTATCGGCTTGAACTGAAACTTGGCACGCATACATAATAGTGATTATTTGAAAGTTATTATAGTCTTATAGTAAAGTGTATAATAATAACTGTACAATATAGTAAGTGCCTGACAATAATGGTATTGAGATTTTTAAAAACTATTTAACAACTTAAATTCAAAATTACATTTTTGCACCCGGATACACACAAATGCCTTGACTTGTAAAAGGATAAAAAACTGTACGGCGGCCCGCACTAAACTTTCTCGCCATATAAAAAGAAAGAGTAAACTGATGCAGCTTCGTCATTTTTCTAACAAAAAAACAATTACAATTTTGTAAGGATTTTTTTTTACAAAATCCTAGTAGTTATGGAAAATGTTATTTATACATAGAATGTGTTTTTTTTTTAATTTTGTGAAATATTTGTAATTTTTTTTTTTATAATTTGTTCTTTATGAACCTGCGACGACAAGGTATTTGGATGTTCGAAAAAGGTTTCATCCTTCAAATGGAATTAAGTGAAAACGCCTGTGTCCCGCATCCAAGACCTGTAGACTTGATTCTGTTCTAATCTAATGCAGAATGTAACCTCGAGTCCGAATAAATATGAATGATTGAAGACCAGACGAAAGGATTTGACATCCGCAAATAAAAGGGGAACCCCTGTGATATATTGCCATAGATTATTGCCCTTCCGGGCGAATCCCGAGGATTATTTGGGACAAAATTGTTTAGGTAAACCATGGTTTTCCTCCTTGTTTTTGTCATAAGAACCTTATGTTAAAGTGAGAGTACTGACGAATAGAAAACCGTTTTGGGACTGAACTAATTTGCCTAAAGCCGGGAACTTAATCCAGGATGTAAGCCCAATTTGAGCCATCCCTTATAAAGCTTACAAGTGTATGTAGAAAATCATTGTTAATATATCAAGTAATTATTTTTTAATTTATAAAAGATTTTTCGTAAAAAAAATGAATTAATCTGCAATTTTAGATAGGTAGGTATGGTTCAGTTTAAAATAATGTTTTAGCACAGAGAGATTTTAGACGAGATGGCCCGTCTGGGCCATGTACCAATGGGTTTTTTCTCGAAACTTAAGTACATTTACTGAGTGCTCTCAAACAGCGGCTTAATAGGCTGTTGATGATGAAAAGATTTTTCGCAGAAAAAATCAGAATTAATCTGCAATTTGTGGATAGGTATGGTTTATTATAAAATAATATTTTACTACAGAGAGATAATAACTGTATTTTATTTTTGGTGTGATGAGACTGCGAGGCCAACTGAAAATTATGTTGTGAATGTTAGTTGATTACACGTATAAATCATTCCCTCTGCGACTCTTTTTTAGTTCAAAAACTATAATGAATCAAAATAAATTTTATTGTTACGGCCACATAATAAAACTAGGTGAAAATAACTGTAATTTGTCATTGGGTCATTAATCATAATCATAAACTAAAGTTAAGTAAGGGTCGGTTTACATTACAGGTTAGTAATATTAAATTGTAGTGTTTTAAAACTTTTGCGCGTTGTAGATTGGTTGGTTAGTGTTAATAAAACTGTATTATTTATTAGCTGTTATGTGGGGTAGTATACTGTATAGTAGGAATATTAAAACTTTCCTAGCTAAACGGCCTAACCAATTCTGCAATGGTGAAATCTGGATCGATATTAATTTGGACTCTGCGAGATTATGCCAGAAGCATCCAGAAAACTCTGTACTCTAGGTTCAAAAGGTTGAATCAAATCATTTATTGCATGTAAAATACACTGGGTACATTTATACAACGTCATTATTTTATCTTTCACCGCTTCCAAGGTGTTGCCGCTGCAAAGAAGACGGTTGATTAGTAATGATACAAAATAATCTGTTTTAAATGCTATTACTTTGAAAAATAATAGTTCCGATACAATATTGTATTATTTTTCAACAATGTACCTTGAAATTACTTGCGCGTTTTTAATATCGTCGCAATAGACAAGCCCTTACTGTCCTTCCCTTGTGACTCGTAAGAATATCAATCAATCTCTTGTTGATACGACATTTACCGAGGCGAAATTTTGCAGCTCCCCGGGGCCGCCGGGCGGGTGTCAACCGGCCCTTTTATTATTTTGTCGTCAGAAATGTCACAGGCGTTTAGAATAAACCGACTTGTGACTAAATGCCTAGGTAATTACAGAAATATTCTAATATATCGCTATATCAATAGATATAATCATATTATCGCGAGTGCACTTACACTATAACCTCGACCATAGAATACATAAATGGTACCACCGTGCAAAAGCTTCACTTCACTTCTGAACGATGCTTTTAAAACTACAAAAGTACTCCGCGAAATTGATCTCTGTCGAATAGGAGAGAGCGCTCCCATTCCGCTATACCATAAGGCCAGCAAACTTTCAACCACTTCCCTTAATCGTAACCTAAGGTGCTTATAATTTCTGTTCGATGTGTTGCGTCGTGAAGAGCTTATTGTGTAGTTTGTAGGTAGCACTACGGCGGCACACTGTGCTTTATGGATCTACAGCAGCCTAATGTGACTACCAGTCTAACTTCAGGCTTTGATATGTCAATATACACATACATGGATTTTACCACACTTTTACTAAGTGCCTGAAGATGAAACTGTCTAATTAATCTATGTAAAATTATGTTATTAACCAACCAGTACGCCTACCATGAGTTGACAACGTAAAACTCGCTAGCGACTATGTAAGTATTTACTTAAATAGTGCTATCTCTTTTCGAGTAATTACGAAAGACAGAGAGACATAGATAGTTTTTTACGTACTCGCTGGCGAATCGCTAACGAGTGTTGTGTTGACATTGTCAACTCATGGTAGACGTACAGAATAATTGCTCGATTTTTAACTGAACTGAAATAGGCAGAAAAGGGCAGTCCAAGAATTTTGTAGCGACATATTAGATATCTCCGCGTTTATCTATCTGCCTAGGTTCTTCGCTAAAAACCGGTTTATTTATTGTGTCTACGACATATATTTTATATGTCCTTCACTAGGTACAGCAGCGGATTTAGTACGAAATGATGATAGAGAATAATCTATGGCCAGGTGAGGGTTTCAGGAAATTTGATTTGAATTAATAACATCATCATCATATCAGCCTGTAGACGTCCACTGCTTGACAATAAAAAAATATTGTGTTTGGATCGGATTTTCGGAAAGGGAACGTTGTTGATATTGAATTTTAACGATTATGAATGAATTCTAGTTTAAGCATGTCTAGCAGCATTAATTGTTCTATTAGTAAAACAATAAAACAATGAGCACATCTTGAGATGCCACTCGCCACATGGAGGGCCACAACCCCCTGTTTATGAACTGAAGTCGGCCCTGATCAAGTAAAACTATAACGGACGCTTCTGGGAAACTTTGAAAAATGGCCCCCATTTAATATTACTTTCCCTTCCGTGTTTGTACCGCCGACTAACTACTGAATAATGGTGTTTTTTATTAATATCATTTTTCTCTTATCATGTTTTTTTCAACTTTTGATCCATGAAAAGGGGAGCATAGCTATGTCATGTTGAGCAACTTGAGCATAGTTATATTGGTATTTTTGTCATTCTGATTTTGGCTATGTTGTGGCTTTCAACGTTAGCACAAAAAAAAGATTTTCAGATACAACTTTGAAACTAAATTTTTTACGTCTTTAAGTTTATATAGTTATTTTCTATTTAACAATAAAAAAAGTATTTAAACATATTATTTACGACGCTGTTAATAATGTTATATCCTCCTTTTTCGCAGTTTTTTTAGGATATTTTGGAATAAATAACGTACCTATGTCAAAATTAAAACCAAATAAAACTTTTTATGAAATGAAACGAAATGAAATTTACTGCTGTTTCTTCTGAGGTTAACCAAAAATTCAGACTTTTACGCCCACCATTACAATAATAGTATATTTTATCTCGATTTATATCTGTCTGTATGTGCATTAATAGAGTCTATCCCATCTACCAGTAATTTCCCTATATCAATTTTTATCTTTCTCGTTTAGGTTCTTGTTATTTCGGCTCTTGATATCATCTAACAATTATATCAGAGTGAAGGGTAACCTAAATCTTTGAACAATCGAATGATTATATCTGCTTACGATTTATTTGTTATTGAGATCTCACTATAATAAGATTAAGTATTTATTTTACTAACCGTAGATGCTGTACCAGCTACGTCATAACTGAGGGTAGAAAAAGGATCATTCCCAGGTCATCGGTCTATATGGTAATGCTGTGTGCTTAATTTCGTCCTATAATAGTACATTATTGCAAAGGCAGCGAAATAGGCAAGAGGTCGCAATTTGATGTTTTGGTTAATTTTATTGGTTATCTCAGTTTTATTTTCAACAGAGTCTTCGATGTAGCCTTCAGCCACTTTATTGGACTTCCAACCTCCGTGTCTTTTTAGAGTAGTTAAATTCGCTCCCGAATCAGCAAGAAGAGTGGCTGAAGATCTGCGGAAACAATGTCCAGTGTAACATTCAGGATTTGTCAAGTTTAAATAAAAACGCATCTGTGGCTATACAGCCACGAGAACGCAATGTGTACGATAGATGAAAGAGTTCTAAATTCAAACAGCACACCGTTTCATACAACATTGCCGGCGCGCTCTTCGTTCCAAATTCAAAGAACGCGCCGGGAAGTGATTTTGGTTTTTCAGTCTACGTAAATATGATACTTCACGTGTTCTTTATTCAAAAGTAATGACAATATTTCCGCGCATGTTTAAGAAAAAAACATTACTTGGATAATACCCTGCTCGGAGATTTTTTTTTGGTTTTGTAAAAACCTTTTTTAAAAAATAAATGAGCTTGTCGTCCTAAGAAACATGTAATTGATGGAAAACCCTTTGAATAATGCGGATTTTTTTCTCAACAAGATAAAATGTTAATCTCAGTTCGACCCGCATCGTAAACTTATTCGGCCATATTGCACACACGGGACTCGATTTCCTGAAAAAAGTTATTAATGAAGGTTAAAATGGAGGAAAAATGTAAGTACGGGTTACAGACACTGCGAGGTAAGAGTATCTAACCCACGGATCTAACCGAATGAAAGATTTCTTGGGATTCGTATAATATAATATACTATACCTACCTAAAGTAAATGAATTATTAAAAAATGCTATTCCTAAATACTCAAAAGTTTAATTTTTTTAAGGTTGCGATTTTGTAAATGGTTTATTTGCTGTTGTAGTTTTTAAAAATTAGGATTGATCCTTCTTCTATATTAATATTCTCCGCACTTCTTTATCGTCTTATAAATGATAATATCATATTTTAATACTAAACTAATCTAATGGTGGTTCTGGTAGTCTGTCTCGGATAAATCACCTCGGGAACTTCAAAACTGGAGTCCCCAAAATGGACAAAATTTTCTCGCTTATAAAAATATCTAGTTAGCTTGTCATAAAATTGGAAGCATTCAAGGTTCCAGATACAGATCATCACAATATGAGCAGATAAAACCGAATACAACGTGTATATCTAAGTTTCTTTTAGGTATATTCTTACTCTTCCACAACAATAAATAATACATTATTTGGCATTCGATTTTAAGTAATACAAATTGTATTAATAATAAGTCGATTGTGTAGAGTGCTGAAAGGTATGCACTTTTATAAACTAATTTCACAGTTTACTTTATATAGTAATATGTACTTTGTTTTTATCGGGACATTGTTGTATCTTCACTTACATTTACAATTAAAATCTTTTAAAGCTTGAGACGTATCCCCGAATTTATTTTCTTTTTAATTAAAAACGCCGGAAGCCTACAACAGGAAATGGCCTGAAATAAAACAGATCACCTGCCTTTTACTTACGTTCAAGAAAATAACTCCGAAATTAATTCAAGCGGAAAATAGGAATCGGTTACCTTCCGGGCTCTGTGTTTTCTTTCCAAGTTTGTCTGACTTCACCTTTGTTTAATGAACCAAAACAAAATTCCAGCCGAGGTTCTTTTTTCTTTCTGTTTATCTTTTCCGCTCACAAGGAGACTTAGTTTTAGGATCAATATCAACAGGTGTGTTTCATTTGATTAATTTTGAATGTATAAATTTTTTATTTAATTTTAAGTTAGACTACTACTACTAAAAGAAAGTTCAAGCATGAAGAAAGCGACATATTAAAAATAAGTAGCTTACTGCGAGAAACTGCTATGAATGTCTGGGGAGCTGATGTGGGTTTATTTTAATCCCGCCTATTATGCCGCTTGCACACGATGCGCAGTAGCTTGCGCGTGTACTAAGCAAGCGAGTACAACTAAGTCGCACTTTCACTAAGCAAAAAGCGTTTACACGGCGAAATTTCATGCGCAGTAGTAGTACTTGCGCAAGCTACTGCGCATCGTCTGCAAGCGGCATTAGGTATGTCACAGACTTACTTTTTACCGACTTCCAAAAAAGGAGGAGGTACTATGTTCGGCTGTATGTATTTTTTTTTTTAAATGATATGTTTTGTAATCACTTTTTATAACTGCTACCTGGGAGCGTAGCGAGCGATTTCTGTATTCTGCGTCTGAGATGACAAACCAAGAACCAAAATCAAATCAACTTCTAAAAATCGACTCCATCGCTAAATACGTTACCGGACCTTGACAGCGTTGACAACAAGATGGCTTTATCCATCGCTTCTCCAATTCGAAGTCAAGTGTTTGCAGAACAGATTGATACACGCGGATATATCTTGAGACCCTCGACGTCTGCAGGTGTTCACGCAGAATGTAGATCAAGTACTGTGCACATAACGGATGCTAGAATCGATCATTGTTGAGAGCTGCAGCTAGATTATTTGTATTGCATCAAGAAGCTGATGCTTCCAATCGAACCGGCCATGTAATACTCGTTTGGCACAGGTTTCATCATCATCATCATAGGCCTTGATTCATCTGGGTCAGATGTTTTTAGCCAGCTGGTGACGACACCGGCGTTCGTGACTGTATAGCCCCTATTCGGGAGGAGACATGCCGTCCGCACCTTCGGCAAGTGAAAATGTTGGGCACAGGTTTACCCAAAGTAAAACTCCGTAAGGCTTTGTAGACTTCTAAATAGAAGTTGAGTACCTAGTAACATTTCGAAAAGTATACTACTGGACACACTTTTAATGGTATCATTGTTAGTTATAAACAAGACCTTTCAACAGTAAGCCTACTGCCATACGGATCTGTATAATTTTCAAATTAGCTATTTAGATTGGCTTCATGGCCCGTCAAAACATCATACTTTAAAATTTATTAGGTATCTTAAGTGTAATTTCAACATAAGCTTTCAATAGTTCTCAACGAAAACAAGTCTGCTCTCTTTTGGATTCTCATAACTCCTTTATATCAAGTAGAACTTTAAACTTTAAAGTGAAAAAAAAAGTCCTAGTAACTTAAACAGTGGTTAATGTGAGAAACCGGACCGTATAGCTCCAGCTGAGTGCTAAAAAGAAAAAGGATTCTTGTAGAGTACACCTACTATTAAAGTAAAAGTTCATTTTCCTTGTCGGATGTTGGTAGTACCTACTACATTTTTCCGGTTGATAAGAGGTAGGATACCTTGCTAAAATAATCGTTGAAGTAGTGGCTTTTTGCTTTTATTGACGTAAATTTGTGAGATAATCTATGTACTTCTATTTCAGAAGAAAGTACTAAACAAACCTTGAATTTCAATCACTTCTGTACTTACTTAACTTACCTATATATTTTAATCTTCTCATTAACTCATTAAACTTAATTAATTACAAAATAGTCAGACATTATCATTACAGGTCTATTCCCAATTCTATAATGCCATTACAATTATGGGGCCAGGAACACCTGGCGACACTTCGACCCCTTAGGGACCTTTAATGTTAAACCCCTGTCCGCCAATTGCCCCAATGCGTTTTTGGTGGACTTCACATAACGCATTAGAATAAAAAAAATCTAATCATTGGCGTATGCAGGTTTCCTTTATGTTCCATGGACGTGACTTATGATCAATTTTGAAAAAGATTTTTGGTTGTTACTTTGATGAATGAAATGTTAGTATTTTATTAAAATTAAATATCTTAAAAGCTGATAGTTTATGTCTAACGGAGACTCGGCTAATCTATGGGTATAATAATAGTAAGAATATGGGGAGGATCCCTTCAAAGTTGAGAAAGTTGTGAGGCTCCTCGACATGGATTTCGTTTTACGAGGAAATGAAAATAAACAGGCGAAAAGAAAATTACTGAACCAAACACAGATATACAGGATTCTCGTGAAGCGTAAAGCGAAATCAATTTTCCGAAAGAATTACTTTGACTGAATAAAATATTCTCAAATAATTTACATTTAAGGTAAAACCCACCATGTATTGTTATCTGCAATTTCAACGGCATGTAGATTATTCATATTTTAAACGTTTAATAAATTCAAGTATTTTCTCGTTTATCGACTTTTTAAAATAAAATTCAATTTCTTTAATTGCCCAGACAAAAAAAACAATAATCAACTAACTAAACGACTAATATCAGAAGTCTATCTAGCTTCAGAAAAGAAGCAAGAGAAGCTTAGAGAGGATACTATTACAAAGGTGTATCTTGCAAAATTTGTCACATAGATAGGTTTAGAAAACATTGACCTGTTGGCGTAGTTGGTAGTACCCTGCCTACTGCGCCAGAGGTCGTGGTTTCGATTCCCACCCGGGACCAACATTTGTGTGATGAGCATATTTGTCGGTTTTCGGATTCTGGATGTTTGTTGTATTTAAGTATTTATACATAAATACGTTTATCAGGTTGTTGAGTACCCATTTACAAGCTTCGGCTTAATTTGGTACTAAACAGCCGTGTGTAAATTTGTTGTAAAGAAACTCCATTATTAGAATTTTGTATCATCTTGATACGTGTAGTAAAATTAATATAGTGTGCCTAAATTAAAATTTGGTGACTTTACTTTGAAAACAAACACCGTGGTGTCCCTATTAATTAAAATTAATTATAATTACCCTCCGACACCCTAATCGACACCCAAGTGCTCGATATTACTCCAAAATCTGACACAAAAGCATTTTCATGTTCGAGTTTGCGGTCACCAAAATAGTTGGAGCATTTCCTATGTAAACCGCTTAAAAGTCCTTTACCCGCATCTAGTGTGTAAACAATCCTGAAAGTACATCGTTGGGCCTTTTCACACGCTCCAATAAGCGCGTTCCATCGCTTTTATATTGTATTTCAGCACTATAATTATTAACGAGCTGTTTAAAGCGGTCTCTTCTAATTCATCGGCAAACATTTTGATAAACTCAGTAGGTACCATCTTTAGTGTTTCTCAGTTGGGCAGAAAGTAACGAAATTATTAAGAAGGTCATCCACATAAACTTTAAACATTTGACTAGCCTAAATTATGTAATGTAATTGTTGTCCGTCGATTTTGGAATATTCCAAAAGTATGCAAGTAAGTTTTGAACATTAAACAAGAATGTACGCACTGTTGGTAATTAAGTAATCTGCAGTGTACTACCTTAGGCCTTAGTAAATTGCCCACCTTTATTACCTTAACGACTCCAGTCCATTAGCAAGCCTTAATTTGTGGGTCTTGTTGTATTGTAATTTCTATGTGCGTGCAAACAAAGCTTTGTTTGACTCGGAATGCATAATACTTACTTAGGCTATCAAGCTTCTAAGGGTTTACTGTAATAATGTCAAACAAAAGCGGTCTCGATATTATTAAATTCATAGTATTGGTAAGTAGTGAATTCACGTGTTTGATATTGTAGTAGTCAAGACGCGTGCGTGTTTGAAATTGAAACAAAAAAAAATGTCCAATTTTATTTTATTGATTTTTAAAGAAATCTTTCCAGAAGTGTAAACATGTTTTCATGTGGCTGGTCCCTATTTTATATTGAGTAGTATTAAAAGGAACATGACTTCGATAAATGGGAACTTCAAAAAATCTAAAACATCTTAACTTACGCCATTGTCTAGTGTAACCTTGATTACTTACCTTACGGCTTGTTTACCTTACAACATAAAAACAAAATAACAAATAAACTTACTCGTTAAGAAACTTTAGTAAAAGTAAGTACCTACTACATACACGAGTCCTACATGCATATGAATGAAATACTCCTAGAAATTAGCCTAGTTTAACGGATGGAAATAATAAGTACTATTATTACTCTTACTTTCTTAGAAAAAAAATCTAAGTTTAGCAGGTTAAAACTTAATTTGAAGGAGAAGGCATTAAAATTCAATTTCACTATATTCGGTCGGACTAAAGACGCTGTATAGATACGTACGCTACGTAAAGATCTTGTTCACTCATAGTGAGTTCAAAGGCGTAATTTACATTTACTTGCTTTGCTCCTAGATCTTGCTTAGTTCAGATGCCCGACGAAACTAATTCTATGTAAAGTTACCCAAAGTTTACAAAGCCCGTGCATAGAAATGCAGTGGTCGGTATTCACTAGTTAAACTAGTTAAGTTGGTTTTTGGCTAAGTTTGTGGTCTGTCTTCTGAGAACTTCTTCTTCATTCTCTGCCTCGTCACTATTAGAGGTTGGCGATCAGCGCCGCATATTTCTTTTTATTTCTCGCTAAACGTAACAGTTCTATGACGCTGGCTATAACCATCCATTTGCGGGTGTTCCTTGACTTTGCATTTCTCCTTTTACCAACACTTCGCTTTCTCTCAATCTTTCCCATCATGATTAATTGATAGAGGTGGTACCGTTAGTGTCTCAACCAGATACCCCAGATATCTCCTCGTACTTTCCCTGTTTGATGGTTTTCTGAGAACAAAATTTTCAAATAATGGCTATCAAATATGGCAATCCCATCAATAATTTTGAGTAATTGAAGTATTTATCAAAAATGTAGAGATGTTTTTAAATTCATCGACTCTTGAATTCATACGAATCTATTATTGAAACCGGCAGATACCATTACAGAAGTAATCACTTTGAAATCTGCATAACCAAGGCTTATTGATTTTATTGCATTTTATGTATACATAATGTGAGTACGAATTCCATTTCCATGATCGATTCAGATTCTCCTGTATCCGACATACTTACCTAATATCTGTGCATGACATGAATAGACTGTGACTTTCAAATTTCTGAACACCAACCGAATATGAATAATGGACTACCAATGACATCTTCTATTGGCTTAGAATTTGGACTGGATTTTCGGATGAGTTAGAATGTGTTCTTGCATACTATGGTGGATAGTGTTAGAAAATAAATGTATAAAATCCCTGACTTACAGAATTACTGACTGATCTATCTACTGAGCACAGTTTAAACTGCTAGGTCTGAAAAAGGTTTATACCTAGGTTAGAAAATTATATTTTTAAAATTTATCTACCTTAGATAATTTATCTACCTTAATATAAGACGTTATGAAGGATTTTATGAATATAAAGGTAAGTAAGAAATAAACTGTATGTAACTCATAATAAGTACATTGTATATTTATGCTGGACGATGTAACTGAAGTCAATGAGGTTTTCTTTCAGGACTTTTGTTCGATGCTTTAACAGGAAGATATGTAAAAATAAAACTGATAAATAGTAACAATAATAATTTATTTGTCAATTAATTTGTTTTCTGTAAAAATTATTAACACATTTACTTAGACTCATAGTATTACTATTAAAACAAAATAATTATAGCGTCAAACACAAATATGAACCTTAAGAGCTTTGATGTAAGGGAAGTACCTGAAACAAACAAGAATATCGTTATTACAAATTCTATGTAATTTAGATACGGAATTAATGAACGTTCCTAACAACAGTGCCCCATTTACGAATTTAGTAGAACTGTGTTATGTTTTAATTGGGAAACCGAATTATAATTAAAACCATGCATTTGATTCTGTAATAGTATTTTGTTACACAGTAAAATAAATAAGCATGTTAGTTCAGAAATGTCAGTGTGGGGTAACTAGTGAATATTTGCAAGTTTTTTCTTACAGACTGTACAAGTACAACTAACAACAATTGTTTATTGTGATGAGAAATTACCTTTTCATTCACAGTATATTTGTTTTGAAAGTCCAAACTGACCATTGACAAACCATTGACCATGAATAAACCATTTTTGTTAATAATACAATTTGTGAAAAAACTGGCGAGTAAAATTTTGCAAGAAATAATCATCTAAGTACAAATGCACCTACCACTGTCAACAGACTCAGGCATTGTTATACTATGCATCTCGGACTCTCTTAAAAAGATATAGTCGGCAATAAAACCGGTACCATCGAGTCTGTCGTTAGATTTAAATGTTATCCTTAGGAAATTTTTATCAGATGTTACTTGAAGTTCTCTTAGTTGACCACAATGTCTTTGACTTTCTGTATCTATCATTTGGCTTGAAAATTGTACATAGTCACTTGCTGATACTGCTTCACATCTGAAACAAATATTAAGTTTTCATCTAAAAGACATTTACGATATTCCTTTTTATGCAATCGAAGAATGCTATCTTAATATTTATTACATTCAGAAAACTGTCGTCTGAGTACAAACATAAAAATATTTCATTTTTACTATCTTCATTTTAAACATAATATTTCATTTCCACATTCTTCATTAGAATATTATAGGATATCAATGCGACCTCATTGGATAGGATATCATTACGACTTGGGCTGCTATACTTCTATTAGTTTTACCAAATATGATTAGACTAATGTTATAAAAGTTATAAAACATTTGATTTATATTACAAAATCTTTATCGAAATCTTTGCAAAGTTATAGGTGATTACTTACGGAACAACTCCTTCAACGTCAAAGTACGTGAAATGCAAATGTACTTTTTCATTTTCGTTCCCATAAAAGAAGTAATTGCATTCCGTGTCCCGCGGATAGAGGCCGGGATAGTTTGGTGACGTCACAACCCCCCTCACTCTCTCACTGCTATTGTATACGAAGGCACATGGAAATTCCAAAAGTTGATTCCCGGTTGCTATCCCATAATCTGAAAAATAGAAGTTCAGCTAAAAATATAACTCGTGAAAAACGTGATTTATTGTCATATAAATCTTATATAATCTCTTTGTAATAATATCTTTATATAATTACGCGACTACGGCGAAGCCAAAAAGAGGAATATGACTGTGGTTATGGCCAGGTTATGACTGCTAAAAAGCAGTCGAAAAAGAAACTTGTTTTTATATTTTTCATAACCGAGTATTTGGAGTTTTACATTATTATTTTATAGTACCTGTTAAAAGTGTCAATCGATTGTCATAATTGAATATTCGTCTCCTATGGGAATAACTTTATTTAGGCACAGAGTAAGTAATAGGGCCTGTGTCCTCTACAAATTCTTCCAACTCTATTCCTTTATCGTCTAGCGAAACAATGACACCTCCAGTCCAATTTGGATTAAGTGCAGCCATGAATTTCCCTTTCGAATTTAAATTTAGAAATTCCCCGTATTTCCTTCATCTAGCCCTGCTATAAAACGCCTCGCTCGGTTCCTATTCAAAATTAAACCAAATTCCGGCGACATTTCTTCGAATACTCGAGAAATAGAGGTGAAACTTCCAACCTTTTTACCACAAATATTTTTTGTGTCAGCTTTTCGTCGAAACTTACCTTCAACAAAAGAATAGGATATTTTAAATCCCCTACTGTGTCTCGAAGAATATATTCCTCGAAACTCAATCGATAACTTTGGTCCGTTCGACATTATTGGCTTTGGTATTTCGTTCCCGCAAAACGATGCCATCTTCTCAAGTCTGCCGTCTACATACAAAAATACGTCTAGAGTATCCATGCTCTCGCAACTGTAACAAAGTGAATTTGTATATTGAATTTGATTTACCGGGTTTGGTGATTTTACTTTCCTATTTTTCGGGAGTGTTTGGTATACCTTGAAATTGTATTAAGGATTCATATCCTTAACAATTTTTGTTTCAAAGTCAAATTCTTTCCGTTCCGTTGTTTTCTTTTAGGCTTTGGCTGTGTCATGAATACTTACATCAAAGAATGTTACTGAGATGTTTTGGAGAACGATGCCATTTAGATTTAAATGTATACCAACAGAAGAAACAAATAAAAATACATCTCTTTCACGTATAAATAAAAACTCACTCAATGATATCTCCAGTCATCCTCTGCAGACTGAAGTCCTCAAACACCAATCTGACCCGTTCCCTTCCTCTCGCCAGAAAGTCGTAGTGACACTGCGATTTCTGTAGATACGGCGCTGGGTATAGGGGCGAGACCAATTTCCCGCTTTTGCTCTTATCGCTTCTGAATACTTGATGGCAAGAGGACGCTGAAACGGACGTGTCATATCAGTAAGGGGCTTTCCATAAAGATAATACGTCCATCCGCCATTTCTCGACCTTTCAAGAGTCGTATACCTACTGTTTCTGTCAGTTTGTATACACTGAAAAAACACTGGTGGTTAAATTAACAAAACCGCCTTCGGTTAAGCCGTTATTGGTTAAAACAACAAAGAAATGGTTAATTTAACAAAACTCTAACCGAAGCCAGTTGGTCAGAGTAACTAAATCGACTTTGTTGAGCTAAGCAATGTGTACGTAGTAAAACTAACCAATACAACATGTTAAAATTGCAGAATTACCACGGAATATATATTTTTTGCCCAATTTTTAAAATTGATGAAAGTTTTTGTTTGAAATAACAAATTTATATTGGTTGAATTAACAAATAGTCATACTGGTAGACTTAACAAATATTTCGTTTCAACTTACTAATATATAGGTTAGTGCAACAAAACATTATTTGTTATATTAAACAGTACACATTTTAGTAACATCAACAAAGCTTAATGTTAAAAGTAACTTTCACTGACATGTTAAAGTTAGAAAAGTGCCTTGATTAACGCAACCAAAAATGATTGTTTATTTTTTTTGTCAAATTAACCAAAACTATGTAAATTTAATAAATATACTCGGTTTATATAACCGAAGAAACTTTGTTGCTTTTATCACGGAACTTTCGTAGTTTTAACAAGGAAGGAGGGTTGTGGGTGTTTTAACAACGAGTACTATTTGTTGATATAACAAAATACATGCGATTTAGTAAAGCAAAGCTTATGGTTATTATAAACAAGATAAGTCGGTCGAATCAACCGATATTATGTAAATTTAACAATTAGATTTGGTTCGTATAATCGAAGATATTTTGTTGCTGTCACCACGGTACTTTAGTAGTTTTAACAAGGAAAGTGGGTAAGCACAACGAGTACTTAATGTTGATATAACAAAATAGATGTAATTTATCTAAACAAAACCATTAATTAATATGAACAAGATAGGCCGGTCAAATCAACCGAAACTATGTAAGTTTGACTAATATGGTTTGGTTCACGTAATCGACTAACTTTGTTGCTTTTATCAAGCCACTTTCGTAGGTTCAACAAGGAAACATGTAAGCGTAACGAAAACTGTTTGTTGATATAACATAAAGATGCGATTTAGTTAAACAAAATTGTTAGTTATTATAAAAAAGATAAGTCGGTTAATTCAACCATAACTATGTAAATTTAACAACTAGATTTGGTTCGTGTAATCGAAGATACTTTGTTGCTGTCACCACGGTACTTTAGTAGTTTTAACAAGGAAAGTGGGTAAGTACAACGAGTACTTAATGTTGATATAACAAAATAGATGTGATTTATCTAAACAAAACCATTGATTATTATGAACAAGATAGGCCGGTCAAATCAACCGAAACTATGTAAATCTAACTAATATGGTTTGGTTCACGTAATCGACTAACTTTGTTGCTTTTATCAAGCCACTTTCGTAGGTTCAACAAGGAAACATGTAAGCGTAACGAAAACTGTTTGTTGATATAACAAAAAGATGCGATTTAGTTAAACAAAATTGTTAGTTATTATAAAAAAGGTAAGTCGGTTAATTCAACCATAACTATGTAAATTTAACAATTAGATTTGGTTCGTATAATCGAAGATATTTTGTTGCTGTCACCACGGTACTTTAGTAGTTTTAACAAGGAAAGTGGGTAAGCACAACGAGTACTTAATGTTGATATAACAAAATAGATGTGATTTATCTAAACAAAACCATTGATTATTATGAACAAGATAGGCCGGTCAAATCAACCGAAACTATGTAAATCTAAATAATATGGTTTGGTTCACGTAATCGACTAACTTTGTTGCTTTTATCAAGCCACTTTCGTAGGTTCAACAAGGAAACATGTAAGCGTAACGAAAACTGTTTGTTGATATAACAAAAAGATGCGATTTAGTTAAACAAAATTGTTAGTTATTATAAAAAAGGTAAGTCGGTTAATTCAACCATAACTATGTAAATTTAACAATTAGATTTGGTTCGTATAATCGAAGATATTTTGTTGCTGTCACCACGGTACTTTAGTAGTTTTAACAAGGAAAGTGGGTAAGCACAACGAGTACTTAATGTTGATATAACAAAATAGATGTGATTTATCTAAACAAAACCATTGATTATTATGAACAAGATAGGCCGGTCAAATCAACCGAAACTATGTAAATCTAAATAATATGGTTTGGTTCACGTAATCGACTAACTTTGTTGCTTTTATCAAGCCACTTTCGTAGGTTCAACAAGGAAACATGTAAGCGTAACGAAAACTGTTTGTTGATATAACAAAAAGATGCGATTTAGTTAAACAAAATTGTTAGTTATTATAAAAAAGATAAGTCGGTTAATTCAACCATAACTATGTAAATTTAACAATTAGATTTGGTTCGTATAATCGAAGATATTTTGTTGCTGTCACCACGGTACTTTAGTAGTTTTAACAAGGAAAGTGGGTAAGCACAACGAGTACTTAATGTTGATATAACAAAATAGATGTGATTTATCTAAACAAAACCATTGATTATTATGAACAAGATAGGCCGGTCAAATCAACCGAAACTATGTAAATCTAACTAATATGGTTTGGTTCACGTAATCGACTAACTTTGTTGCTTTTATCAAGCCACTTTCGTAGGTTCAACAAGGAAACATGTAAGCGTAACGAAAACTGTTTGTTGATATAACAAAAAGATGCGATTTAGTTAAACAAAATTGTTAGTTATTATAAAAAAGATAAGTCGGTTAATTCAACCATAACTATGTAAATTTAACAATTAGATTTGGTTCGTATAATCGAAGATATTTTGTTGCTGTCACCACAATACTTTAGTAGTTTTAACAAGGAAAGTGGGTAAGCACAACGAGTACTTAATGTTAATATAACAAAATAGATGTGATTTATCTAAACAAAACCATTAATTAATATGAACAAGATAGGCCGGTCAAATCAATCGAAACTATGTAAATCTAACTAATATAGTTTGGTTCACGTAATCGACTAACTTTGTTGCTTTTATCAAGCCACTTTCGTAGGTTCAACAAGGAAACATGTAAGCGTAACGAAAACTGTTTGTTGATATAACAAAAAGATGCGATTTAGTTAAACAAAATTGTTAGTTATTATAAAAAAGATAAGTCGGTTAATTCAACCATAACTATGTAAATTTAACAATTAGATTTGGTTCGTATAATCGAAGATATTTTGTTGCTGTCACCACGGTACTTTAGTAGTTTTAACAAGGAAAGTGGGTAAGCACAACGAGTACTTAATGTTGATATAACAAAATAGATGTGATTTATCTAAACAAAACCATTGATTAATATGAACAAGATAGGCCGGTCAAATCAACCGAAACTATGTAAGTTTGACTAATATGGTTTGGTTCACGTAATCGACTAACTTTGTTGCTTTTATCAAGCCACCTTCGTAGGTTTAACAAGGAAACATGTAAGCGTAACGAAAACTGTTTGTTGATATAACAAAAAGATGCGATTTAGTTAAACAAAATTGTTAGTTATTATAAAAAAGATAAGTCGGTTAATTCAACCATAACTATGTAAATTTAACAACTAGATTTGGTTCGTATAATCGAAGATATTTTGTTGCTGTCACCACGGTACTTTAGTAGTTTTAACAAGGAAAGTGGGTAAGCACAACGAGTACTTAATGTTGATATAACAAAATAGATGTGATTTATCTAAACAAAACCATTGATTATTATGAACAAGATAGGCCGGTCAAATCAACCGAAACTATGTAAATCTAACTAATATGGTTTGGTTCACGTAATCGACTAACTTTGTTGCTTTTATCAAGCCACTTTCGTAGGTTCAACAAGGAAACATGTAAGCGTAACGAAAACTGTTTGTTGATATAACAAAAAGATGCGATTTAGTTAAACAAAATTGTTAGTTATTATAAAAAAGATAAGTCGGTTAATTCAACCATAACTATGTAAATTTAACAATTAGATTTGGTTCGTATAATCGAAGATATTTTGTTGCTGTCACCACGGTACTTTAGTAGTTTTAACAAGGAAAGTGGGTAAGCACAACGAGTACTTAATGTTGATATAACAAAATTGATGTGATTTATCTAAACAAAACCATTAATTAATATGAACAAGATAGCCCGGTCAAATCAACCGAAACTATGTAAGTTTGACTAATATGGTTTGGTTCACGTAATCGACTAACTTTGTTGCTTTTATCAAGCCACTTTCGTAGGTTCAACAAGGAAACATGTAAGCGTAACGAAAACTGTTTGTTGATATAACATAAAGATGCGATTTAGTTAAACAAAATTGTTAGTCATTATAAAAAAGATAAGTCGGTTAATTCAACCATAACTATGTTAATTTAACAAATAGATTTGGTTCATATAATCGAAGATAATTTGTTGCTGTCACCACGGTACTTTAGTAGTTTTAACAAGGAAAGTGGGTAATTACAACGAGTACTTAATGTTGATATAACAAAATAGATGTGATTTATCTAAACAAAACCATTGATTAATATGAACAAGATAGGCCGGTCAAATCAACCGAAACTATGTAAGTTTGACTAATATGGTTTGGTTAACGTAATCGACTAACTTTGTTGCTTTTATCAAGCCACCTTCGTAGGTTCAACAAGGAAACATGTAAGCGTAACGAAAACTGTTTGTTGATATAACAAAAAGATGCGATTTAGTCAAACAAAATTGTTAGTTATTATAAAAAAGATAAGTCGGTTAATTCAACCATAACTATGTAAATTTAACAACTAGATTTGGTTCGTATAATCGAAGATACTTTGTTGCTGTCACCACGGTACTTTAGTAGTTTTAACAAGGAAAGTGGGTAAGTACAACGAGTACTTAATGTTGATATAACAAAATAGATGTGATTTATCTAAACAAAACCATTGATTATTATGAACAAGATAGGCCGGTCAAATCAACCGAAACTATGTAAATCTAACTAATATGGTTTGGTTCACGTAATCGACTAACTTTGTTGCTTTTATCAAGCCACTTTCGTAGGTTCAACAAGGAAACATGTAAGCGTAACGAAACCTGTTTGTTGATATAACAATGAAATGCGATTTAGTTAAACAAAATTGTTGGTTATTATAAACAAGATAAGTCGGTGAATTCAACCATAACTATGTAAATTTAACAACTAGATTTGGTTTGCATAATCGAAGGAACTTTGATGCTGTCACTACGGTACTTTAGTAGTCTTAACAAGGAAAGTGGGTAAGTACAACGAATACTATTTGTTTATATAACAAGATATATGAGATTTAGTTTAACAAAACCATTGGGTATGAGGAACAAGACATGCCGGTCAAATCAACCAAAACTATGTTAATTTAACTATTATCTTTGGTTCACGTAATCGACGAAGTTTGTTGCTTTTATGAAGCTACTTTCGTAGGTTTAACAAGGAAACCATTTAAGCGTAACAAAACCCATTTATTGATATAAAAAAATAGATTCGATTAAGTTGAACAAAGCTGTTGGTCATTCTAAACAAGACAAGTTGGTTAAATCAGCCAAACCTATGTTAATTTTACAAATAGATTTGGTTCATGTAATCGAAAAGACTTTGTTTACTTTTACCTCAACGATTTCGTAGTTTTAACAAGGAAAGTAGGTGTGTATAAAATAAACTTTTGTTGGTGAAACAAAACAGATAAGATTTAATTAAACAAAAGAAGTGGTTATTTTAAACAAGATAAGTCGGTGAAATCAACCAAAACTATGTAAATTTAACAATTAGATTTGGTTCGTATAGTCGAAGGAACTTTGTTGCTGTCACCAACATGAACTTTAGTAGTCTTAACCAGGAAAGTGTGTAAGTATAACGGAAATTATTTGTTGAAATAACAAAATAGTCGCGATGTTGTTATACAAAACTATTAGTTATTACAAACAAGAAAAGTCGGTGCAATCAACCAAAACTATGCAAATTTAACAAATATACTCGGTTCACACAACCGAATAAACTATTTTGCTTATATCACGGCACTTTCGTTGTTTTAACAAGTAAAGTAAGTAAGTATAACGGAAATATAAGTAAATGAAAAACATCCCCCACCCACTACTCCTGACCCGATATTATTCACACTGCCAGATGACTTCACCAGCTTGCCACCATTATTAGATGTTGACATAACAAGCGACCATGTTGAACTTTGTGGCCAGAAAGTTAAATGGAGGTGGAGGCCCAACTGGTACCACTTCGGAGAATTGGAAAGATTACTTACTCCGTTTCGAGGATGCAAGCTTACATTTAAGGAAGGCCGTAGCCCAGTTAACCATGAAACTGAACAATGAACAAGTACATTGGAACGAAATACAAGCACTAATGTCAAGTCGTCTTGTAGCCCTGGACAAATGCCCTGGTGTGAGACCGATTGGCATCGGTGAATGCCTACGAAGAATTTTGTCAAAATGCATGATCGAAGTCACCGGATCCGAAGTAACCGAGGCTTGTGCTGTACTACAACTTTGTAGCGGATTAAGCAGTGGCATTGAAGGCGCAATACATGCTATGAATGACTTATACCAAAAGGAAAGCCAATCACGTTCAAACTGGGGGATGATCCTCGTTGATGCAAATAATGCATTTAACTCCGTAAACAGGCAACTTGCTTTATGGCAAGCAAGAACACACTGGCCACACTGCGCCCGATTTTTATATAATACATATAACGGTCACGCAGAGCTAGTAATACGTGATTCCGACATAAGGCTTTATAGTAAAGAAGGTGTAACTCAAGGAGACCCTCTAGCTATGCCACTGTACGCCCTTGCAACGTTGCCTATGATAAAAAAAACTCAATATGGGTAAATCTACCACCCAATACTGGTATGCAGATGATTCTTCGGCCCAAGGTACGTTCCAGAATCTGCGCCAATGGTGGGATAAAATAGGCGAAATAGGCCCTGCATATGGATACTTACCCCAGGGAAATAAATCATTTTTAATCACTTCTGAGAGTAACGTAGACACAGCCAACAAGATCTTCAAGGGCACTTGCCTGACTGTAGTTTCAGGGACACGTTTTTTAGGAAGCTATATCGGTGAAGGAAGAGAACATTTCATAAAAAATAAAGTAAACAAATGGGTGAACACGATTGAAAAAATATCACATATTTGCAACGAATCACCACAAGCGGCTTACACAGTCCTCACAAAAGCTGTTCAATTTAAATGGTCATTCCTTCTAAGAGTTTTAAGTAAATCGGAAGAATCCTTCGAACCAATAACAAAAATATTACGTACCAAATTTCTACCGACACTTCTAGGCGGTGATATTTCAACTACAGAAGCCGATCTATTTACCCTACCCGTCCAAAATTCAAAAATTCAAAATTCAAAATTCAAAAGTATTTTATTGCATGTAAGTACACTGGGTACATTTATACAACGTCAATTTTTTATCTACCACCGCCTCCAAGGTGTTATATAGAGCTGGGAAGAAGAAGCGGCGCAACAAACTTCCGCAACACATCTTTTAAAATCAAGTTTGTACATAACATTATTTTGTAAAGGTTGTGCGAGGCTGAAGTAACATTAACACCAGGCATCTTTGTCATTTAGATAATCGACTGTTTTATAATAAGCTTTCTTACAAAGTTGTTGTTTAATGTGAGTCTTAAATTTTCTGTCATTCATATTTAAGATTTCTTCTGGTAGTTTGTTGTAGAAGCGTATACATTGCCCCGTGAATGATTTACTGACCTTACTAAGCCTTAACTGTGGTGGTACAAGTTTGTTTTTGTTTCTTGTAACATAAGCTGTGTTCATGTCACAGTGCCTCAAAAAGAGAGATATATTTTTGCGGACATACAAAATATTCTCAAAAATGTATTGACTGGCAACGGTTAATATATTAATTTCTTTAAACTTTTCTCTTAATGATTCTCTACAACGTAGATTATAGATCGCCCTAACAGCTCTCTTTTGCAAAATAAAGATGGTTTCTATATCTGCCGCTTGACCCCACAGTAGGATGCCGTATGACATGATGCTGTGGAAGTAGCTGAAATAGACTAATCTCGCAGTAGCAATATCTATCATAAAGGTGGTTTAGCAATTCCTGATCCATATAACACGAACAATCTACTCTTCGAAATTTCTAAGAAAGGATGTGCATATCTTTCTGCAGTCTTAACAGACAAGATACAGTTAGATCTTACACAACACCAACGATCTTACAAACATCTAATAGATGCACGAAAAGATGGTCATAAGGTGAAAGACATACGTGATAATAAACTTATGGATGAAATCCTAAACAAACTTTCACCCAATAAACGAAGGGCCATAGAAAGATCAATTGTTACAAAAATGAAAACGAAATCATCCAGTTGGCTCACCGTTATACCAACAAGAAATGATCACTTCGACCTGTCACCCTTAGAATTTAGAGATGCGTTATCAATTCGATACTATCGAACACCTGTTTCTATGCCGAAATCCTGTGATGGTTGTGGTAACAACCAATTTGACGTTGACCATGCACTTTCATGTAAAACTGGTGGCTTAATAACAAGGCGACACAATGAAATAAGGGATCTCTTCTGTGAACTTTGTCAACAGGCTTGGGGAAATGTGGTCAAAGAACCAATTATCTCCGAGGGTGAGTGCATGCTGCAAGGTGACTTAGCTTGTCGGGGTGTGTGGGATGCTCAGAGGGAGGCGTTGTTTGATATCCGTGTTGTAGACACTGACGCTCCTTCTTACATCTCACGTCCGGTAGCTTCTGTCCTTCGCTCTGCTGAACAGGAGAAAAAAAGAAAATACTCAGACCACTGTGAAATGCGAGATGCAACCTTCACTCCCCTAGTAACATCGGTCGATGGAGTCTTTGCACCACAGATGTCTTCTTTCATAAAAAACCTTGCTGAAACAATAGCTGATCGTTGGAACCGACCGCTGAGCAAAATAATGTGCTATCTGAGAGCAGCACGTATCATCATAGCCATAATCCGAGGCGTTAACAGTTATTTTAAAAAAACTAGGACCGCGGCCAGTAGTGTCCAGCACTCTGCCGCTGAGTTTTCTGTACAGCTGAGTAACTGAGCAAAAAGCCAATACATTTGCGCACCAAATACTTACATATTTGTATTACCACATTCCCACAGTCATACTTTTTCCTATGCTTATTTTGGTATCTGAGTACTTAACAGAGGGCTAAGTAGAAGTAAGATACGAGATAGCAATAAAATTTCTTCTGAATATGCTTCTCTGCGGTAGAAAGGACAAAAACAATTAATTAGCAAGGAAAGGAAAGAGGCCTCCTGCATACGCGCGCTTTGCGGTGCGCAGGGCGTGGATATTATGCCTGTTAGACCCAAAAAAAAAATATTTTGCAAAAATGATAACATTGATTCGCCGCATACCACACGACGCGAACATAAAAATACAGCATAAATAATATTATTAATAATTTATTTTAGGCATTAATAACGAGTAGAAATTAACACTAATAGAGAATATTGAACTATTTAGGTAATTTAAACGGTTAATTACCGGTTTTGGATTTATTTACCGGTAATTTACTGACTGGCAATATGCACAGTTTACAGGTAAAAATCAAAACCGGTAAACCGGTATTGCATGCCCTTGTCATCATATCGCAGATAGAATTCAGGAAATTAAACTATTTTCATTTTGCGTTTGCGGTTCCTGGGATGTTCTATTTTTATTTTAAAACTAGCTGTTGCCCGCGACTTCGTCCGCGTGGATTTTGGAAGTAGGTACCTATCTCTGCTATGTACAGACATACATCGTCTAGTTATAATTTTCCAATGGTAAAATGGATCATTCTAAGTACCTTCACCATAATTTAAGGTATACCATACCTTCAGGAACAAACTATGAACACCGTATCCAATTTGGTGAAGACAGATAAAAATTTAAAAAATTGTTGTTTTCACTTCTATTGCTCATAAGACTTCTCATATCAATTTTTATTATACGTGTGTATTTTTTAACTAATACAGTATGGGCAAAACCAAAACCATAGGAGATACAGGGAAACTGTCTTAGGAACCTTTAGGTATTTTTTCGTGATAACAATTTTGACATAGTAATCGGAGCAGCTGGAGTTCGGGTGGCATGCATGAATAAGTAGTAAGTTACTAAGTACATTGCACAGTCTGTTTTATAAGAAAACATTTTATTAAATTTGACTAACTTCTGCTGCTTGGATTTTTTTCTTCCGATACAATAAAATGATTCTAACATCAAACTAAGTCGATACGCGTTTTTTAAAAATAATAAAAATTATTTTTCACTGGCGTTTTATGAGAAAACATTTTATTGAATTTGACTAACTTCTGCTGCTCAAATTTTTTTCTTCCGATATAATGCAGTGATCCCTACATGAAACTGAGTCGAACCGCATTAAAAAAAATATGTGCAAATTGTATCATTTTTATGGACAACACACGCTTGACCAAAAAACTTCTATGTCATAAGACACTTTCCCTGCATCTCCTATGGTTTCGGACTTGCCTATACTGTCCCAGTTAAAAAAAACACTGATATCTCCTATGTCTATGACATCGTCTTGTTACGTTAAATGATTTATCTGTAAATGACGATAACTTTTTTCGCTGTCATCCGATTTCAATGAAACAAAGCCTATAAGTTGCGCCAGGCTGTGCTTAATCTACCTGTGAAAACAGCAAGAAAATCCGTTCAGTAGTTTCGGAGATTAGCGATTACAGACAGACAGAAAGACAGAAAGACAGAAAGACAGACAGACAGACAGACAGAAAGACAGAAAGACAAAAAAATTTAAAAACGCTTTTTTGTGTTCTGTTACTCTTTTTTTATCGTCCACACTCATTTTTTAATAAATTTATTCAAAGTACAGACACACGGTTTCTACAGATTTATTATAAGTATAGATATAGGTACCTTTTTTCAAAATATGGTGAAAATATTAGACTTTTTGTTTCTAAGAAATACAGTTGAATTAACCAAGTTTATTTGTTATTTTAAACAATTTTCTTGTTAATATTACAAAATAAATAAATAAATAAATATGTGGGGACATCTCACACACGGCCATGCGATCCCAAACTAGGCAGAGCCTGTGATTTGGGTATCGGATAGCTGATATACATACATGAATAGATAAATACATACTTATATAGAAAATAACATCCAGACACAAGGCAAACACAAGTGCTCATCACACAAATGTTTGCCCTGGGCGGGATTCGAACCCGCGACCCCGAGCTTCGTAGGCAGACGTACTACCGACTAGGCTGCGGAGCGAAATTGATGCGGTTCATGAGATGCAGTAGCTGTAACAAAGAAATACAGTTGAAATAATCAAGTTAGTTTGTCATTTTAAATAATATTCTTGTTGATATTACTAAATTTATGCAGTCCAAGAGATACAGTAGCTGTAACAAAGTTAATTGTTCAGTTTAAACAATATTCTTGTTGATATTGCAAAAAAACAATGCCACTCCACTCAAGAACCATGAACATCTATACGAGGGAAAGGAATCCAATTTGAAGAATCACCACCACATCAACGCTCATTCCCAGTCCGTTGATACCCGTTTATACCTAAAGTCCTAGATTGGTTATAGACTGAATACTTAGTCGGCTGATTGTGGCCTATTAGTTGCGGCTGATGGGTCATCCCCGCCATATCCCAGAGCGTGTCTACCTACTCCCAACAACTTTGTGCCCTCTGGAAAACTCGATTCAACTTGGAACCTATTTTCGTTCTTATAAGAAAATTATGGGAGCCAATGTAGGTTCGGATATGGGGTGAGTTGTATTCGGCTTGACCGGGTCAGGTGTGGACCTGGCTGGGGGGTACCTCTTCACTTGTCGGCTACCCAGAGTGTGAATGGGGGAATGGGTCTCGCGGTGAAACCTGCTAGGTAAAAGTAGCTAGTTAAAAGATAGTATGTGTTTACTTAGGGAATAAGCTATCTCCATTTCAAATTTCATCCAAATCCGACCAGCCGAGCCGTTTCAGCGTGAAAACACATATTAATTCACACACGAACTTCACATTTATGATATTATTGGGATAACGTATGCTTAATATCTTCTTAAGGGGCCAGGAATACCTGGCGACACTTCGACCCTTAGGGATCTTTTGTGCCAAACCCCTGTCCACCATCGGTGCCCCAAGTCGATTTGGTGGAGTTCACATACGCCTCAGAATTTCTTCTTTGCCGTACGCAGATTTCCTCACGTGTTTTCCTTCACCGAGAAGCCTATACTTAAGTTTCGAAAAACTCATTGGTACAGGCCCGGGTTTAACCCACGACCTCATGAACGTGAGGCGAGTGCACAACCCAATAGGCTACAACGCTACAACTCTTTATTTTTACGTATGCTTACCGCAAGGCTGTATGAGAACAATTTTCGTTGCCTACCTTTAAGCGAACTAGAGAAAAAATGGAGCAATCCCTTGCCCGTCCCGCAAGGGACAAATGAACAACAACAACAACAACAAAAGATTCAACCGTTTCGAGGTAGTATTGCCAATTTCTTGCCAATACTGTTAAACTGTATATTTTCATGTCTTAAAAATATTCATATCTCATATATTCGATAATACTCTATATGGGTGGTGGACATTATTTTATATCTTTATTATAACTTTATTGTACATAGAACAGAAAGACATACATAAATAATCACAGCGAAAGGACATATACACAGGTGTAGCTTATCTCTAAAATAAGAAATTTCTTCCAGACAGACCTTGTTTGGTAAAGATTAGGTATTTAAAAATATAGTAGACATACATACATGTGCTTTATTTATTTTTTATTATGAAAAATCCGAAAGTTGGAGATTATCATGATCCTGATCTTCTACGTCAACGGCCCGCTGAAACGGTGACAGATAGAGAAATAGCTATTTGACATAAATTAATGATGAGAACCCAGGGCAATTTCATGACCTCTAATTTTTTTCAACATGGCGGGTTTTTTCAAATTTGCGTAGAATTTAATTGCTCAAATCGCGCTGAAAATTTGAATGGTAGGGTCAAGGGTTGCCGATCACATTTTCGGGGATTTTTTTACTGTTTACTCTTTATAGTTTCGCCATGTATGTCGGTCACCGTGTACAAAAAGGTGCCCAAAAAAGACTTTCGGCCCGAAAGGCAGGAGGAATTGGCGTCATCGTCAGAATATACAAAAGGGGGCGCAAAAATGAGTTTTATTTTATTTTTTTGAACAACTGTACTATGTCAGTAGTTATATTGGCAATTAAGGACCCCCGAGACGGTCAAACGGTTTGATTCAAACACGTAAGGTTTGGTTTGACTCAAACCGTTTTGATAATATTTTATTTAACCAAGTCTAATATTAAAAAAATACTATTATACAAAATGGGTAAAATCAGGAAGTTTCCGATTCGATTTCAGACTTTTTCTTGTTTGACTGCCGGCAACACTGACAGCCGCGCTGTCAAAGTAAACCGCGCTATTATCTGTCATTTTGTTCGTCGTCGTCGGCGCAGCTTGTAGGCGCAAATTATTTTGATCATCAGTCCTGTGAATCAGTCAAGTGCATCTGTGTGCTGCTGCACAAGAAGTGCATTGCTGTGATGGAAGAACTATTGGAGGCTTGGGGGCTTTCTGGAAGTTCCATTTCATGTTTCGTAGGTAAGTAGGTATGGGAGCTTTTATTGCAATTTAACTTTTCTATTCCTGTAGAGTAGGCAAGCATTCAACAAAGTGGAACGACGCCAATGGGCGGAAAGTAGCTGGTGAGAAAACCGCGGGACCGTCGTGGCGTGAAGTTCCCAGGGGCCTTTGTTCACCTGGTACCTACCTACTTAGCATAACAAATAATATTTGTTATTTTAACCGATTTCTTTGTTGGATCAATCAATTGTTTGTTGCATTTTGTTATTATCATATAAGCCCTTAGTGCCACACGCTTATATGATTTTAATCAAGTGGCAGCGTTTGTGGCTGTCAAATGTGGCCCGTGTGCGGCCAGCCTTAAGGTGGACTTTGTGGCCGGCCACCACACCCGGCCACCGTCCATTTGAAGGCGGGGCTTCCCACACTGCGCGCGCTGTTCCGCGGTTTCCACTCCAGAACTTGTCTGCCCCCAACAGCCATCAGTTCTGTGACAGGTGCGGACTTCAGCTTGCTAATTCTTTCTATGACTAGGTATGACAGTGATCTACATTCTTCATCAGATCTCTCCATAGCTCGCTTAGGGACTCAAACCTTGTCCGCGTTTCTATTATTAATATTTGTATTTTAAAACTTGTTTTCAGATAGCAATATTGATATTTCGTGCCTGGATGGTATCGGAGACGAGGAATTAAAAGTTTTAATACCAGACAACTTACGGGACCGGATAAAATTTAAAATTGGGTTCAAAAACTATAAACAGGATGTGGCAGTCGTCGATGCGGTAAGTCAAATATAAATCTTATCAGCCAGAGGATGCCCATCATCATCATCAGCCAGTACTAGTCCACTGCTGGACACATCGATAAGTACAGTAGCGAGTTAACGTGCCGTCCTAGCGAGTTTAGTTGCTATGTACATTTGGATGCTTCAAGCGAGTTAAGTAGTAAGTTGTTGATTAAATTAAGGTGGACACTCACAGTGGGACTAGTCCACAAGCCTAAAGTTGCTCATGCTACATCAGCTACGAGCTGCCTTTCCATTAAAAATAAAATAAATTAAAAATAAATAAATATCCCCATTTATTTATTTTATTTTTAATGGAAAGGCAGCTCGTAGCTGATGTTTCCATATCACGATATATCAGTAGTCGACTTGCTCATTTTCTTTTAAGAATGTGTCTAGTCTGTTCTTAAACATGTTTACTGAAGCGACAGATACAACAGATTCAAAATTAGATATGGAGAAAGCTATGCTCAGTATTTCTCTGCGAGACAGGATCCGGAATGAGGTGATCCGCCAGAGAACCAAAGTCTCCGACATAGCTCAAATATTTAGCAAGTTGAAGTGACAGTGGGCTGGTCACATCTGTCGAACATTAGGCCGCCATAGTGTGGGACACCCCCTTGGCCAGATGTAACAAGGATCTGCTAAGAGCGGCTGGCAGTGACTGGATTTGGAAAACCGAAGAAAGGGTTCAGCAGTGGACTAGTACAGGCTGATGATGATGAAAAATTGTAGAAAAACATAACCACTTGTAAAACGAACTGGACTTGTAATATTTTCATCGAATCACTTGACAATCTTTTTTATGGAGGGGGGCTGTGGGATCTGGCCTTTATCCAAATGTGACAAAAAAGTGCGTGGGGAGGTCATTAATACTAAAGATACCCGGTACCTGAATTTGCCACCCCCCATCTTGTCTATGAAATGTATTGTTTTCGTCTAGGTCCTGTCGCTCGCTTCGCTCGCTCCAAGGGTTCATGTCTACCTACCAGAAGGCCATGGCGGTAGCGTGCTCGCTCGCTACGCACGCTACCGCCATGGCCTTCTAACCTAAGTCCGAGTCGGTGTGCTCTGAAAGTTCGAGCTCGCTTCGGTCGCTCCCGCCACTGTTAGTAGTTTGATTAAAAAAACATAATTTAAAAACTATACATTTCCTAGAAAAAAGGATTTCAGGGGGGAGTTCTCCTACGGCCACCCCCTCCCTTTTCACGCCACCAACCTACAAAAATATATATATATATATCTATAGCCAACCCGTCATTCATTATAGAAAATTTGTAAAGCCCTCCAAGGGGCGAGGGAGGAGGCGCAGAAAAAAATGGTATGGGGAAACATTGTTCCAAGTGCGATCCTTCACCTGTCCAATGCGACCATAAAAGTGGGTTTTTTATGGAGAATCCATATTTCACCACTAATGTTACTATAAACTAAGTATTTACTGAGAAATTAACATTTTACTGCAGCGTTCAAATTTTCGGAATCAACTACTGCGCCATCTATTGGTCAATGGTTATGGAAATGTCAAAGTGAGGATAGACGAAGAGTTGAGGGAGTGAGGAGCGGTTTGGTTGATGTTCAGAACGACAATACCCAGCCAACTAAATGTTTAGATGACAATCTGTAATTATTATTTTCGATGTTCCATTCATTGTGTAAGCATTCATTCGAACTGCAGATTGGTAGTTCTGAAGTTGATTCAATATTGCGTTCTTTGATGCAGTGTCTCTCGAAGTATCATTATAGACTCGGAGGGGATACCTAGTCATGGTCCATCTGTCCAGGGGGGAGGGGCGTCCCACACTGCATGTGACAGACAGTCCGTGGTCTCCACTCCAGAACTCAGTTCTATTTAAATATTATTAATTTATATTTTTCAGAACACTGACTCATGTGATACACTCTCTGATTCGGGTGGTTCCATTGACTCACTGGAGTCTATAGTATTCAATGATAATAGTCAAAAAGGCCAATGTAAAAAGGTATGTATGAATCCTATGAATGAAGTATTTATTTATTTTTATTTATGTATGAAAAAGGTAAGTGCCGCAATGCAAACAGATGAAGAGGAATAATAAAAACAGATTGATAATGAAAAGAAAAAGAAATTAAATTTTACTATAATCTTATTTTAATGTTATTTGAATTTTTATTTTATTTAATGTACCAATTGTAATGTAATGATATCTGAATAAAGGCTAATAATAATAATAATGTATGAAAAAGGTATGTAGTAATCTGACGAATAACTAAGGTAAGGCAAGAAAAAAAAATTGTACTTGTGCCTATTTTTCGATTAAATAACTGATAGGTGCCACAAAGCAGTGGGATCTTAACATATGATGGACGGAAAATGGGTTTCATGGTATACCCAGTTTTATAAAATAAATGGCATTGAATTACTGATGGGTGTAAGCAGAATGTTATCTTGTTTTTGGAGTGTCTGATAATTTTTTTGATTTGATTTTTTTTTACATTATTTGAATATGTTTGTTTTCGTAGTGGAATTTACAAGACATATTGCAAGATTCTATGCAAGGCAGGCAAGCATTTCAGGCAATGAAAGATAATAAAGTTGACTCTAAAGCACGGACCAATTTAGTGCAGGCTGTTGTAGACTATTACATCAAAAATTGTCAGAAGATATCAAAAGTTGATTTTGAATTAATCACCGGAGAGATTGTGCAATTGTGCCCAAAAGAATGCAAGGTTTAATAAAAATTCTGTTATGTACAGCCGACCGCACATCAAGTGTTAACATTAATACTTTGTATACCGGCATGATAGTAAAAATATATATTATATTTTATATTTATAAATTCATATAATTGAATTTGATTGTTACAGCCTGTAGATGTAGCTGCCAAAGTCTGTGTAGTTAATTTTGAAAGTCCCTGTATACCTATTGGTAGTCTCGCGTGCGTGATATATGCTGTCGACTGTACGAGTATTCGTAGATAAATTAGATTTGTAGTTTAGAAATTAGACTGTGTATTTAGTCTTAGTTTGAACAACTATTACTTATTTTTATATGTGTAGCCCGCGACTTGGAACGCTCAGTTCACTGAATTACTTGTGTATAGTAATGAGGGCATGCTCCCGGAAAATCCCGGTTCTGTAATTCCCGAGAAATCCTGATACTTTTGAAATATTCGTAGTACCGGTACCAAACATATAATTACCGGTTCTCCCGGTTCTTTTTGAAGCTAGATAGCTAATATTGTTTATACAATATTTTCAGGAAACATATTATGTGCCGTGTAGAACAATAGGTTCCAAAGTCACTATCCCGGCAAAAGGTAAGCTAGTAGACCGCTACTACAATCAACTACGTAGACTGCGGGGCTCTGGAGTCCTACCCAAAAAGCGAAAAGTTAATTGTGAAAATACAAGCGAAAATGAAACCAGCACGGACAATGGTATGTAATGATTAATGAATTAATGATATTTTAGACCCTTTGTTTCATGTCTATAACCAACTTATGTCTTTGAAGAATCCCTTTTAACTTGTCATTTAAAACTGCTCGTTCTGCAGCTTGAAACTGCTCATTTAATTACCCATTAATAAATAAATAAATAATATGTCGGGTAATTTCACACAGCCATCTGATCCCAAACTAGGCGGAGCCTGTACTATGGGTATCAGACAACTGATATACATACATATATATAATTGAATAAATACATACTTAAATAGATAAATAACATCCAGACACAAGGCAAACACAAATGCTCATCACACAAATGTTTGCCCTGGGCGGGATTCGAACCCGCGACCCCGAGCTTCGCAGGCAGGTGCACTACCCACGGGCTACGGAGCCGACTTAGTACTCTGCTTTGTTTGGGGTCAGACGTCCGTGTGTGTGATGTCCCCACATATGTATTTGTTAAATCATATTATATTTCCTAGGTATTACCTTCATAGGTGGCAAATGGGAGTAAAGGGTGGTTATCAAGTATAATTGTTGTTTTCTATACAGATACCGATGAACCGATGAAGGAGAAGCACACATGGTTAAAATTTAACCGTGACCCCTGGCCGGTTGTAGAAGAGAAATGGCGAGAGACATGCGCTTATCGCAAAAAAAATTGTTATCAAAGTGACATACCCTTATCTGATGTTATTAATGATTGGCCATGCCTGAAACATTCTATAGGATATCAACTGGTACGTTTTTTGCTACAATTTTATAGAATACTAGCTGTGCCCACTTCGTTCGTACGCGCTTATGGCGAGGGTGACGGTATAGCCATATACCACCGTAAAAGTACCGTACCACGTATGAGGAGCACCAAAACCCGAATCGTTATCATATCAGCTCTTAGGCCTTTGCCTCGAATCTTGCGGGCAGCGCTATCGAGAAACAGTCATAGAATAAAGTCCAGTCTGTCCCAAGCCGAGATCGGGTAGCATTTGCCTGAAATACGACATTTAGTGTTCGCTCCATAAAAAAAAAAAAGGAAAATGCATTTTATTCATATAAAAACACATTTTAGCGAAAAAGACCAAGTTACAAGTTTTATTATAATCATTAAGTTCTGTCGATTGATATACTCAAAAAAGCAAATTTAAAAAAAAAATACACAAGTCCTCCATAATGCAGTTTCGAGCCACTGTGCGCCGCCCCGCCGCCCGCAAAATTCGAGGCAGAGGCCTAAGGCATCCACTGCTGTACACAGACCCTTCTCGCTTCTGCCTCCTACCTTTTTTTTCATTGAATTAATTAACGTACTTCAGTACTTCTACTTATAATAAAAATATTACAAATGTGAAAGTTTGTATATTATGAATGGATGGATGTTTCTTACATTTTCACGCTGTAACTACAGAGCCGATTGGGTTGAAAATAACTACAAATGTAGTTTTAGACCTGGAATTCCTATTCCAGGTCTAAAACTACATTTGTAGTTATTGGCTACCCAGAAAATATGTTCCCACGGGAAAAAGTTATTCTATGAGGCGAAGCCGTGGTCACAGCTAGTATATTATATTTATAGTTAATACGTAGATATCTAAATGTATGTAAAATGGCATAGATTTGGTTTTTCATTGTGTATTACTTTTTTTAGATTGAAATCGACTTCGCATACTTATATCCGGATGCATGCTTGCAATTATTTGCTAAATGGAATTCGTTTCAAACTCGAGCTTCCGACTCAATTGCAGCTGAAATCGAGCACGAATTAAATCAGTACTTGAAAGAGGGCACGGACAGTAAGTGTTTTTTTTCTTTCACACATACCTAAACTCCTGGCTTATTGTCTAACTCAATGGGAATGGGGATGGGCTTCATTTTGACGTCTTTTGACGTATTGCTCATAGGTTTTACATCAAAATATGTCAAAATGAAGCCCATTCTCATTCCCATTGAGATAGGCAATAAGCCAGCCCGTCATAAGTCAGTTCGCTTTTTTTTAGCTGTCTATATTATAGAGCGCACCAATATCGACTTTAACGTATTGACAGAAGGACCGTAAGCGCGCGAACGCTTCACGTTCACACGACGCGAATTTTTTCGGCGCGACACCGCGCGAGCGTCGCGCACGAGCAGAACTCTTTCAATGGTTAAATGCAATTTGAAATTTATGTACTGTTAAATAACGTACATATTGTATCGATCGAAAGCAAGCGCGCACGCGTTGCACTCGCTCAGCGCCCGCCCAGAGCCCGCGTCGCGCACGCGTCGCGCAAGAATCGCATCTATGAACGCGCGCTATTATGAACGTTATTAAACAGTAAATAAATTTCAAAATTGCATTAAACCCTTGACACGCCCAGCACCCGCGTGGCGCACGCGTTGCGATCGCGTAGCACAAGAGTCGCTTCGAGTGAACGCGCACTAAGACGAACGGCATTGTGTATAACCACAGATGTAAGCAAGATATTGGTGTCGATTCGGCTAACGCCCAACTAAACTAAATTTTGGTTATACATGTCACTTTCGTTTATTTCCGAAAGAAAAGAGACAGCAGATTGACTTTTCTGTTTGTTTCAGATACTAAGGATTTTGCAGTTATAAGTCTGCTGGCGCACAAAATAAAGCCAACATCGAAATTACCAAAAACTGATAAAAAAGGCTTTAACAAAGTCTCAATCGTGGAATCAAAACAAGCTTTTATAACGCTTGTCAAGGTAAGTCATTAGTTATTTTATTGTTAACTGCTCCTTCCATTTGTGTAACGTTAAGGTCTCTTTAAAGCCGTGGTAGCCTATTTGGTTGTGCAGTCGCCTCACGTTCTTGAGGTCGTGAGTTCGAACCCGGGCCCGTACCAATTAATACTTGCTTACGCCAAAGAAGAAATACTGAGGCGTATATGAAGTCCACCAAATCGACTTGAAGCACCGATGGTGGGCAGGAGTTTGGCACAAAAGATCCCTAAGGGTCGAAGTGTCGCCAGGTATACCTGGCCCCTATAAAGATAAGATAAGGTCTCGTACCTTTTAAAAGTCCGCTAATTTCTTAAGTTCTTTCTAAAGCCTAGTCTTATATTTGTTCTAGAATTACGCCGATATAGACGAAACTTTGGTGAATAGACGCCGGTCCTACAATAGAAAAGGATTAACATGCCAACCAATGATTATATGTGTTGGTACACCTGCAGCGCTTGATGGATTCTACGTCGTGATCGATGACATAAAATACCGGTTTGATTCCTTGAGGAAAGCAGTGGACGTCTGTTTCAAGTGTTTCATGGTATTGAACCTCACTTATCCAAAGGAGTGTGAACAATTGTGGCTTTTTATTCAGCACTACTTTTATGATATTCAGCTTACAACTGATAAAAAATTCTCTCAAGTGTCTAATTTCATCAAAGAATTGCAGGCGTAATAAAAAAAATGTGGAATTGTTATATTTGTCTCGGTAAGCTTGATAGCATCAAATGACTTGTTCTTCATTTAAAAGTTATACATAGTTTAGCCGCAGATTCCTCGTACAGTTGTAGTCAAAATAATTGTGGCAGGACATATACCACTGTTAAAAGTTTTAGAAAACACTTAACCACACATTCCTCCGACTCCCATAACGAAATTGGTTCCACTTACACCTCGGACATCATTCAGTCTTCTAATGCTTCATTGAATAGTTATGAAAGAAAAGAGTCATTTGAGGTAGAAGACAATACTTACAAGGAAACTATTAAGGACTCCTTAGAACACTTAACTTGTTATTCTTAGCGTTATTCTTACTTGTTATTCTTCTTTGTTATTTTTAGCGTTTTTTGATGTAACGTTGCATTGGTATTCATCCATGAGCGGTTTTTATATTTTGATTTTAACTCGTATACATGGTGGGATAAACACACCTGTTTCTTTTGTTATTTTTAGCGTTTTTTGATGTAACGTTGCATTGGTCTTCATCCATGAGCGGTTTTTATATTTTGATTTTAAATCATAGACAGGGTGGAATAAACACACCTGTTTCTTTGTTATTTTTAGCGTTTTTTGATGTAACGTTGCATTGGTATTCATCCATGAGCGGTTTTTATATTTTGATTTTAACTCGTATACATGGTGGGATAAACACACCTGTTTCTTTTGTTATTTTTAGCGTTTTTTGATGTAACGTTGCATTGGTATTCATCCATGAGCGGTTACACTGCTGGACATAGGTCTCCTCCAAGGTGCGCTATTGAACTCGGTCCTCGGTTCTCCGCATCCAGTCACTTCCAGCCGCCCTTCGCAGATCGTCGCTCCATCTGGCCAGGGGACGTCCCACACTACGGCGGCCTATAATCGCGGTCTTGACTCAATAACTCGTCTACCCCAGCCGTTATCGGCTTTTCAAAGGAAACATTATTTTTAAAAACAATTATAGCTGCATTCAAATATTTATGAAAAATCACCTGCATGAGGCGGAAATCGAACCGGACTAAAAAAACCATTCTGTATTTAATGATACCGATTTGACATTGCATTTAAAATTTTAATCAGGTAATTAGTAGGGCACCGTTAAGTAAAGATCGGTATCATAAAAATACTTTATGTTATTTTTTCTGTTCGATTCCCGGCTGAGGCAAGCGTCTTTTCAAAAATATTTAAATGCAATTGTTATCTATACATATAATAAAATCGTAAAGGCCAAAAAGTCTGTACATTGAATATATTCGAAAAAAAACCAACCAGGGCGACTTAAAATGAGCAACTGAACATGTTAGAACAGTTTTTAAAATTATTGTCTGTCTGTTTGTTTGTTTGTTTGTTTGTTTGAACGCGCATCACGCCTAAACCGCCGAACGGATTTTGACGAAACTTTGTATAGTGACAGTGTATATCCCGGAATAACATAATAAATCACAAAAATCTCGAAAATTTGCCGAGAAATAACAACCAGCAATAAAAAACTCTCATTTGCTAAAATTTGTATGAACTTACAGGTCAGAGTAGCCTGGTTATTTTTGAAAGTGTTACAAGTGAGCCCTGTTCAAAGGATAGGGCTACTCTGCAAACTACCATAGGTTTTTTATTATAAACCCTGACTGACTGACATACAGGATGTAACAAAATCCCTATATTGACCGGTTACAGGGGCTCTCGGTATCGAATACCTACTGATTTGTTTTCTACAGTGACTGGCCGTTGGCTTAGTTGATGGTGAGTGGTAACCACGAGTGGTGACCCTGCCTACTGAGCTAAAGGTTTTGGGTTCATTCTCACCCGGGGCCAACATTTGTTTTCGCGCGTTTGTTCGTGCGTTTGTACGCGCGTTTGGTTGGTTGGTTCGCGCGTTTGTTCGCGCGTTTTGCACGTTTGTTGGTTGCGGGTTGTTCGCGCGTTTGGTTGATTGGTTATTTGGTTGGTTTGTTAGCGGGTTTCGCGTTTGTTCGCGCGTTTGATCGCGCGTTTGTTCGCGCGTTCCGCGCGTTTGTTCGCGCGTTAGTTGGTTGCGGGTTTGTTGGTTATTTGGTTGGTTTGTTCGCGCGTTTCGCGCGTTTGTTCGCGCATTTTGTTAGTTGGTTGGTTATTTGGTTTGTTCGCGCGTTTCGCGTTTGTTCGCGCGTATCGCGCGTTTGATCACTTGGTAGGTTAGTTGGTTTGTTCGCACGTTTCGCGCGTTTGTTTGCGCCTTTGGTTTGTTATTTTGTTGGTTTGTCACGCGTTTCGCGTTTGTTCGCGCGTTTCGCGCGTTTGTTCGCGCGTTTCGCGCGTTTGTTTACGCGTTTCGCGCGTTTGATCGCTTGGTAGGTTAGTTGGTTTGTTCGCGCGTTTGTTTGCGCTTTTGGTTGGTTTTGGTTATTTGGTTGGTTTGTTAGCGGGTTTCGCGTTTGTTCGCGCGTTTCGCGCGTTTGTTCGCGCGTTAGTTGATTGCGGGTTTGTTTGTTATTTGCTTGGTTTGTTCGCGCGTTTCGCGCGTTTGTTCGCGCATTTGGTTAGTTGGTTGGTTAAGGTTTGTTCGCGCGTTTCGCGTTTGTTCGCGCGTATCGCGCGTTTGATCACTTGGTAGGTTAGTTGGTTCGTTCGCGCGTTTCGCGCGTTTGTTTGCGCCTTTGGTTTGTTATTTTGTTGGTTTGTCACGCGTTTCGCGTTTGTTCGCGCGTTTCGCGCGTTTGTTTACGCGTTTCGCGCGTTTGATCGCTTGGTAGGTTAGTTGGTTTGTTCGCGCGTTTCGCGCGTTTGTTCGCGCGTTTGTTTGCGCGTTTGTTCGGGTTTGTTGGTTGCGGGTTTGTTCGCGCGTTTCGTGCGTTTATTGGTTGCGGGTTTGTTTGCGTGTTTGGTTGGTTATTTGGTTGCTTTGTTCGCGCGTTTCGCGCGTTTGTACGCGAGTTTCGCGCGAATGTTCACGCGTTTGTGTGCGCTTTTGGTATGTTGGTTGGTTTGTTCGCGCGTTTCGCGTTTGTTCGCGCGATTCGCGCGTTTGATCGCGCGTTTCGCGCGTTTGTTCGCGCGTTTTGCGCGTTTGATCGCTTGGTAGGTTAGTTGGTTTGTTCGCGAGTTTCGCGTTTGTTCGCGCGTTTCGCGCGTTTGTTCGCGCGTTTGATCACTTGGTAGGTTAGTTGGTTTGTTCGCGCGTTTCGCGCGTTTGTTTGCGCCTTTGGTTTGTTGGTTGGTTATTTTGTTGGTTTGTCGCGCGTTTCGCGTTTGTTCGCGCGTTTCGCGCGTTTGATCGCTTGGTAGGTTAGTTGGTTTATTCGCGCGTTTCGCGCGTTTGTTCGGGTTTGTTGGTTGCGGGTTTGTTCGCATAATTTTATTGTAACTAGACGCTGTCTGAGTATAGGAGAGATAGCTATACCTACTTCCTAAATCCACGCATACGAAGTTGCGGGCAACAGCTAGTCTTTAATATTGAGGGTACTTTCCTCCAGGTGTCCAACCCGTATAGTATCTTTAGTTTAGTTTTAGAGAGTCTTCAAAAAGTTTTTTTTTATATTTCTAAAAGTATTTTTAACTTACCGTTTATCCAATTGATAGTTGTTAGACCCATATAATACCAACATTGGTTATTTTTTTTAAATTTGTAAAATTTGTTTGTGTATTATTGTTTTTAATGACAATTAAAGAATTAAACTTATTTATTGTTTTCTATGATCTTAATAATGACTATGATCACCCAGTAATTTTACAAAATTTATATTTGCTTGTAAGTATGTATATTCGATATAAAATAATTGTGTATAACAACACGTTGCTACAAACCTATTTCATATCAAACTTACGATTAACTGGGTAGTCATAGAGAGAGAACAAATTCGTTGGATTAATGTAATAAATAATTGTAATAATACATTGTATTTAGGAATCACTTGTTGGGTTACTGACGAACGGAAATAATTGTAAAGTTGTTTAATTATTGTATAATCGAAAAAGCTTGGTATACCCAAATTTGTATTGTAAAGACATTATTTACTATGGGTCTGTATTAGTCATTGCCTGATCTGATCATTCAATGATAACTGATCCACGGTGGTCATTGAATTTTTGGTTGAAAATACTAATATAGTTAGTTCATTTAACCACATTAATCTGTGGAAGTGAAAAAAGTTTTTGGTGGGGTTACCGATAACATTTGTTGAATTTACTACATTATAGGATTTTGGTTACAACAACAGCAAAAAATTGTTTAAAATACTGTTAATTTAACCAAAAAAAGCCTTTCAGTTTGAGGGACCCAAAAAAAATGGTAGGCCTCATTCGAGGACCGCCGGCGACGACGCGGCTCGAGGATGCGCGGGCAAATCAAACACATGGCGATATACGAACACGCCATGTGTTTGATTAGCTCGAATGAGGCCTACAATTTTTTGGGTCCATCCAACTGAAAGGCTTTTGTTAATGTAACAAGTTTTTTGGTTAAATTAACAGTATTTCGAACCATTTTATGCTGTTGTTGTTACCAAAATCCTACAGTATATTCAACAAATGTTATCGGTAACTCCTACCTAAAACTTTTGTTACTCCCACAGATTAATGTGGTTATATGAACCAACTTTATTAGTATTTTCAACAAATATCGGTATTCCCTACCACAAGCTTTTGTTCACACAACAGAATATTTTGGTTTAGTTAAACAACTTTATAGGTTATTTCAACCAATAATTCAACCAGTTTTTGTTAGTTTAACCAAAATCCCACTGTTAATCCAACGAATTTCATTTGTTGTTCTCACCACAACCCCTCAGTAAACCTAACATATATTATCGGTATATACTACCGACAGTATTTGTTACTTCAACAGAAAAAATATGTTGGCCTAACCAAAATACCAGTTAATTCCACCAAAGATTATCGGTTGGTCTTACCAAAACCTTTTGTTCGGTCAACAGAATATTATGGTATAATTTAACAAATTTATTAGTTGTTTCAACCTATAATTCAACTAGGTTTTTTGTTCGTTTTACCGATACGACAGTTAATCCAACGAATTCTATTTGTTATACTAACCATAATCCTTAGTAAATCTAACAAATATTATCGGTGTATATTACCAAAAGTATATGTTAGGTCAACAGGAAAAATTTGTTGTTTCAACCAAAATTCTTAGTAAAATCAACCAGGTTTTATCGGTTGGTCTTACAAAAAACTTTTGTTCGTCCCAAAGAGGAATTTGGTTTAATTAAAGAAATTTATTGGTTGTTTCAACCAATAATTGAAATTTTTTTTGTTCGTTTAACCGAAATCTCACAGTTAATCCAACACATTTTATTTGTTATTCTGACCACAAACACTCAGTACATCTAACAAATATTATCGGTGTATACTACCGAAAATATTTGTTATGCCAACAGGAAAAAAACTGTTGCTTCAACCGTAATCCTTCGTTAAATCCACCAGGTTTTATCGGTTGGTCTTACCAACAGCTTTTGTTCGTTCAACAGAGGATTTTGGTTTACTTAAAGAAATTTATTGGTTGTTTCAACCAATAATTCAACAAGTTTTTTGTTCGTTTACCCGAAATCTCAAAGTTAATCAAACGAATTTTATTTGTTATTCTGACCACAATGCCTCAGAAAATCTAACAAATATTATCGGTATTTACTACCGAAAGTATTTGTTACTTAAACAGAATTAAAATGATGTTCTAACCGACATACCAGTTAAATCCACCAGGGTTTATCGGTAGGTCTTACCAAAAGCTGTTGGTTCAATAGATGATTTCGGTTCGGTTAAATAACTTTATTGGTTGTTTCAACCAATAATAATATGTGACTTTTTAAATGTAACAAATATATAGGTATATCCTACCGAAGGTATTTGTTAGTTGCACATGTTTATTTTGGTTGAATCAACAAGGAACTGCAGTAAATTACACAATATTTTATGTTTATTCTACAGAATACATTTGGTTAAAGTGACCTACTTACTAGTATGTTAAACCGATTTGTTCGGAATATATAACCAATGTTTTTGGTTAAAATAACAAAAAAAATATGTTACTTCTACAGAATAATTTTGGTTAAATTAACATAAATACTAGATGTACAACCGATTTAGTTAATTATATTTAAAATATATAAACAAATTTTTGGTTGAATCAACTAGAGTTTTGTTAATTTAACCGAAAATCTTGATTGGCGCCATATCAACAGGGAATTTCGGTTAGGGTTTTGTTAAATTAACCGAAAAATCTTGATTGGCGCTATATCAACAGAGCATTTCGGTTAGAGTTTTGTTAATTTAACCGAAAATCTTGATTGACGCTATATCAACAGGGAATTTTGGTTAGAGTTTAGTTAATTTAACCGAAGTTTTCGTTCAGTGATACACAAAACAAGTAGTAATTCGATTGTAATTACAAAGAAACTACGTAATTTAGAAGAAAGAGTAACAAAACAATACTTGGTTACTTTAACAAAATAAACTTTTGTTAAATTTACCAAACCTATATTGAAAAATCGTAACCATTTCTAATATTGTTGTTAGAACAAATATGTGTTTGTTGTTACTAAAGAGAATAATTGTTGCTGTGACAGAGAAACAATTGATTTAACCAATTTCCGTGTTATTTTTATCAAAGTTTATTGTTAGAATAACAAATTCAAATTTGTTACTTTAACATAAATCTTGATTGGCGCTATATCAACAGGGATTTCGGTTGGTTTTTTGTTAATTCAACCGAAGTTTTCTCTCAGTGTACAACCAAAAATGAAAATACAAAACTTCTTGCATATTTTGTATTGTACTTAATTGTATTTTGTTATGATTTTTTGGATTTCGTGCTTGTATAGAGCCTTGGGTAAACTATTAGAATAAATTACAACATTATAATATAAGAAAAAAATTTAAAAGAAGATCTTGCTACAATTACTTGTCTATAGGTTATACATAAAATATTATTCTTGAATGAATTTCTGAACACGACGCCTTAACAAAGAGCCTAGAAAAATTACAACATAATAATAACATGAAAAAAAGATAAAAAAAGACCTTACTACACAGGTATCTATACGCGATAAAATAAAATGTTATTCTTGATTGAATTTCTGAACACGACGTGCCGTAACAATTGGACACGATCCCTCCACCCGCGTCACATTCACAACTACTATACTCTCGAGCAGTCCCCTGATTTATGGAAGATCCCTTATTTCGCCCGCTTTCAATTTTTATTGAGTTTTATCTGCCGTCAGCACGTGAACTGTTTGAGAAATATACGGACTTACTTTGGTAAATCAGTAAATACTTTTACATTAGTGTTAGGCTAACAGTTTTTGGAAATGTATAGTGCTAGTATTTAAATTAGTTTTATTGATGATTTTAATAGGGTAACCTGGGTTTATATATCCGTTTAGAAAGTTGATGTTAAGACAGTTGTCTTAAAAATTCTCAAATGGTGGTCTTGTAGATCAGATTATTTGAATGTTTTCCTAGGAAGAATCCAGTGCAAATTAGAGCAAAAATACTTGAGTAAGTAAATTAACTTTGGAAAGTTTCGACAGACAATTGACTTCACGCTATTTCGTTCTCTTTTATGAGTGGTTAATAATTCAAATGTGAGTCTAACAAATTTGTATTATTTTCGATAATTGCCATGTACTTACTTGCAGCACTGACAGCCGGTCCTAATCCGGATATTGCGTCACTCGACTTTTTAACCTCAGCATCTGTTTAAAATTTAAATTTCCTTTTAATATGAAAACACGTGGCAATATCCGGCCATATTTATGTACTCGTATATAAACATCACCCCTCACAACATTCAGTATGGTACAATGTTCATCACCAGGCAAGTCACTTCAATTGGGTAAGTAAACCTGTTGAACGCTTACGTCTCGCAAATACTTACAATCAGTATTGGTTGACACCTCGGAGGTTAACACTTAAGGGTTGAGCTTCATACTATAAAATAAAAAGACCACCGTTCGGTATTGTTAGATGCGGGCGCAAATTCAGAAATGTATCCCGAAGTGTTTTGTATAGGCATAGATCTCAACTCTGCCACCTTCAACCAATCTCAGTTCAGCCCGAATGGAAGACGCCATTGGCTAGATAAGATGCAAAGATACAGGTTTTTGGGGTAGGGGGGGGGGGGGGATCCACCCTCACATTCACACTTGTACTCTATTGCTGCGAAACTCATACGTAGATAGAATAAATTGAACAACAGCGTATATGAAAAAAGGCTAGACTTTTTGGCAGAGGGAAACGCATGAGTATGGCGACTCCCCTCCATGAGTTTCTCTATGCGTATGACCTTCACTATTTAAGAAATACTTTAATTACCATAAGATAGGTATAGGTAAGGGTAGGTTTAGATAGGTATAGGGTAGAATTTGACCGATCGAGAGTGACATGCCTGGGAATATTTTATTGTACCACGATCCAGTACAACTTATGCTTACTAAACCTGCGCTTGAGTTGTCCTCCAATTGAAACTGGTAAGTTGCTTTGAACCCTTGTCCTTGGGTATTTGAATTAGCTGTGAATTGGACCAACAAATCTGGCCCTGTAGACAGAACCTCGTAACCTGGAGGACCAACAAATTTTGTTACAAATGGTTAGTTACTATATGTAAAGTTAGAAACGATACCGTTGGGGCAGACGGGTTCTTGACGAGACCGCGAACCGGTAGGTGGATAGGCAGATGATGATGATAATATGAAGATAAGGGGGTATTATGGTATGGTATAGAGTTAACTAGTTTATCTCCAATCGTTGGGATAGACATTATTGATGAATGGCAACGATCTAGCGGAATATAGCAGCATTCACCAATGGAGATATGATTATGTATTGCGCCTAAAAAGATTAAATGACATTAATTGACGCCTCCGTAGCCCGGTTGATAGTGACCCTGCGTACTGTGATCGAAGCACCAGGTTCGAGTGCCGGCCGGGGCAAACATTTATCTAACCGATAACTGCTTGTTCTCGGGTCTTGGATGTTTATGATTGTGTTTGTATGTGTCCATGCCACCCGCGAAACAGGGAGGGGGGAATCCTACCTAATGCGGGGGTATGACTGTGTCGCGTTCATTTATTATAAAAACATCATGGCTGATGATACTGATGATGTATATTATTATCGTTTTATTAGGTGAATCGTAATTCTTACCAACGATTTCATTACATAGCATCGCAAGTACGGCAGCAGTTGAGACTCTTCCATCGAATACTTTAATTATGTCTGCCCGGTTGAGACAACTGAAAAAACCCACAGAAGGAATTATATACTTCTTGCTAATTTGATTGACTGACTGGCTTACTATCACATCAACCGCGGAGTATATTAAAAACTTGAAAATTTGCAGAGGGTTAAACACTGAACCCTAAGAATTCTGTAGAGTACCGCTAATGTCTTTAACAACGTTAGTATAATTAACTAAACTCTATCCCACTATAAGGGTTAAAATTCCAAACAGATATATGCGCAGGAATCTACAGTAGGTATATTTAAAAGATACCTTTCATCTCCTTTCTGAAGAAACGATTCCTCAAAAACTAACTTGATCCGCTCGTGCTGTCTGAAAAAACAAACGAGAAAACCATTATTTCGATACGAGTACCTAGGTAGGATGGATATTTTCTTGCAAGGCTTTCGCTTCTTTACCAAACTCGATTCAAAACTTTAGTGTCTTGATTTGTTAATTTGGTAGAATATATTTTAATTCTGCGTTATTTTCAACAACAACTGTCGAATTGTCGTAATTGATAATTAATTTAATCTTTCTTTTTCTTTTTGACTCACCACAGTTCTTTCCTTTACAAATTTCGTCCTAAAATTATTGACCTAATGCACAACTTCATAAATATGAATATACCATGCACTATAAATAACATTATTACACATAGTAATTAATATAATATATTTATGATTTGTTATTTCTCTAAATGGCTTTGTTTATCGAAGTACTTTTATTTCCATTGCTGAAATTATCACAAGATGAACTCCCCTCATAATGCTCTCGCCATACAAATCTAGGATAATCCCTGTCCATTATCTTGGTATCAAAAATGTTCGCAGCAAAATTCAGAATGCAAATTGAGTGATCATCATGGGTAAGCTCTTTGTTATCCTCCTAAGTTTCATCCATTATGGTAAAAAGACACTTACCTAGCATTAAAATGATAAGTACACCTTACGTTGCTGGGGTAGCTCGAAGGGTATCTAGGGCTATATAACCGGCCGTGCACCGGTCGGCTTGGTTGAGAATTGAATACGTAGTCACACCACGTCTCTGGTACTTTAACCCCGTCAGTTTCAAAATTACCTGTAAAAATTACAAACTATGTTGAAACGGCTACAAATGAACCTTTACGACTTTATTATCTTTCTAGGTTAATTTTAATTATAGTTGACTTTTATAGCCGCTAGAAAAGTTTACTGCTGCAGTAACTTGGTTTTAAAAACGCATTAAGCCAACATCAAAGGACTGAAGGCTCTCCATTGGATTAAATAAATTTTAGGTAGAAATAGAATTTTCATATATTCCCGACAAGAATTCCAGTACAAAACTTTATTTGATCGGTACTTATCTATTATTATTTGTTTAAACAGTCTGCAGTCATCTGATTTTTTAAACTTAAACCCTCTCGCCCGGGATACTGTCACACAAATTTTATCTTTTCTTGGTACTGAATAATGTATTAGCAAGTAAATTGAATGTCCCTACAAACGGGGAAAAGGAGACTGATACTACGGGCCGGTACTAAAAGACATGATCAGAATCGCTGAGTACGATGAAATGAAACAGTAGGTAATGGAGACGATAACAAAGGTATGCATTTTGACGCATTTCGACGCATATTAATTCCGAAAAGGCTTAAAACCGCAAAGATTTTTTTTTATGTTCTGCGTTTTTGAAACATTTCTCTCGCATCGCAAATTGCCAACATTGCACAATTTTGAAATTTTGGGTAAACATTTTGGCCTTGTCGGTTTGCGTTTTTGGTATTATGCGTCGAAATGTTTTACACTTGCCTGGTAGTCACTAATCATAACTATTACTGTAAAGTCCTTCTGGGAAGGTACCAGTATCGCTCGTGCATACTTCTGCCGATATGTACAGTACAAATAAAATTAACAGCCTATATTAATATGTCCCGACTGTTGGGGCACTAACCACTGAACGAAGGCTTACGGGCTGTAGTGCCTCATGAATGAATAGAATTCACATGCCTCCTATAATTTCTATTTTAAATATTCTGTATTTGTAGCAACATAATCACAGAATAAAAGTACTCACGCCTATCTATAAACCTGTAAGTTCCAATGAATCCAGTGGCATTGGTCGCTTTAGCTCCCGTATGCAGCTCGAGAACTAGAAGCGGTCCATGAGAGTAGATGGCTGGAGGGGCATCCACTCTGCTACCGCAGAGGGCGCGGGTCCACACTGAGTACTCGTTGATGCCAGGAGGACCAGGACCCTGGATGCCACCTTCGGAGTAAACCTTGATGTAGTCCCCGCGTGTGCAGCTGTAAGAAAAAGTTTTATTTATTTATTTGTCATACGGCATTTATTTACGGGGCACATCGCTCGTAGTACTAAATAACGGCCGTTCGGCAGAAAGGTTCTCGGCAGGTGGACGCAGCGTAGGCAGGGATCCGACAAGGTGGACCGACAATCTGGTGAAGGTCGCAGGACCCAGCTGGATGAGCATGACGCGGGACCGGTCGTCGTGGAGATCCTTGGGGGATGCCGTTGTCAAGCAGTGTACGATGATGATAAATTATTTACGAGCCGTGAGTTCCAGGTCCAGAAGATGAAGTTTAAATCCAAGGCAAAGTCCTGATCAAGCTAAATACAAAAACTTCGACCTCCACGGGTCTGGTAACCATAAACTATTAAAATTAAGCAAAACTATTGCGGGAGCGGACGCGGCTGTAAATTTTGCATATTACAATGCAGCGTAGATTAAATTTATAAAGTTTACAACGTTTTGCTACTAACACGGTCGTAATGAGTTTTGGTGATTTATAGGTGGGCAGTTATGAGGGGACTGAAATAATTATAACACTAATAAACATTAATACTAAGGATGAGATGTTATCTAGCGTTATTATCACTAAAAAAGTTTTATATTAGTTGTTAAACAACATAAATTTAGAGGTACTAACTAGATCCTTATCTAACTTCGGTACTCTAGCTGAGCAAGCAACTCATCTGTAATATTAATTATATTTCCACTGGACTGGACTGACTGGCTGCTCCAAAATTATTTTTGTGCCTAGCTATTTTGACGCTGATGGCTATAGGGACTGTAGCTTTCTACTAACTACTATCTCTAACTACTATAGGACTATCCCTTGAACAAATCAGCATATTCAATTAGTTATCATTCGATTGGGAGTTATCATTCGATTCGCCAGTTTGGTCGTATCATTTTTTATTTGGTCAGTGAAAGGGAATAATAACCTTACAGGTAGAAAGTGTCAATTAGCACCTATATTTTGTTTTAGCTCTCTTTCTACAGTCATAGTACACCGTTCAAGGGTTATCATCTTTAGAAAAAATTAAATTTACAATTTAACCAAAAAGTAAAAACATCACCACCTATCTTAAATATTAAATATACCAAAATTGGCAAAATCATTTCGTCGTCTTTAATCGTAAACCTAATCCCATGAAATGATTTTGTAAACACATTTTCCTTGTATCGTGTCGTCGGAACACACGTAATGGAAAAATGCCTATTTGCATGAAATTTGAGGCATCCGACTTCCAGCGTTTGATCTTCATTGAGCACAAAGAACATTTCACGTGTGTAAAGGGAAATACACACAATGTTATTGAATCTGAAATCCTTTAGCTTCAAGGCAGTTCTCATACCTTACACACGGGTAAATACCGACTCCCATTCTATTATTTTACATTTAAGCTTCGTAATAATAAATTTCAGTTAAGTAAAAGATTAATAAATACCTATAAATTAATTTAAGGTAAGTAACACCCTCTTACTTATTCACACCAATTCGAAACTCGGGTTTTTAGTACATGGTCACTCAATAACGATACTTTGACATTGTCACTTTGAAACTTGTATTTGTAATTTGTACTTTTTCAATGGTGGTAAATTATTAAAATTATCAGCAAAGCGTACGTCTTACGGTTGTCGGATTTTAGTTTCCCTAAAACATCTCGGAAAAAAAATTCAATAATTTTTCCATAATTTCATTGGAGTTTTTAAGCTGGTTAAAGTTCAGCTCCATCGGTTCCAAAAAATCGCAGTCAACAGCCGTAACTCTACACCTTCGTGATTCTAGTTGAAAAACTTACAGAAAGAAATTCACATGTGAAAAAACGCAATGCGGGTAACAAGTTAATTAGAAAACAAATACGTACGCGTAAAAGCACATAAAAGTGTGTTATACAAAGCGCGTGTACACTGGCTTTAATCTCATAACACGCTCGACGCAAACGAGTTTCTTTTTGAGGTTCTATCCAATTTAGAATTCAATTAGAATGCTTAGTGGGACGTGTCTCTCCCCTATTTTTATTACAGCTAGGAAACATCCGTTGTTTACGTTACAATAACGGAAATAAGTCGGAAACTATACCGATTTGTTTTGTACGATAAAAAATAAGCCACAAAAATAAAGACGATGCCACGCCCTGATGTTTTTATCTTCTATCTATGCGGCTGAAGTGACCTGTAAATCAAAGCAAATTTGGTTGTGAACAGTAGATGCTTTCGTGAACTAATTGATATTTGACTACGACGATATTTGGAAAATATTTATGCCACAACCAGTATTTAAAGTCAAAGGATTAATTTAATTTAATTAATTTTATTTAATACTTTATTACAGAGCGTCAGTGGCGTAGAGGATAAGACGCGGCTTATCATATCGAAAGGTCCGGAGTTCGATCCCCAGCTGGGCCATGTACCAATGGGTTTTTTCTCGAAACTTAAGTACATTTACTGACTGCTCTCAAACGGTGAAGGAAAACATCGTGAGGAAACCTGCATACGCCGAAGAAGAAATTCTTAGGCGTATGTGAAGTCCACCAACCCGCACAGGGCTAGCGTGGTGGACTATAGCCCGAACGCCCTCATGGAGAGGGTAGGCCTGAGCCCCAGCAGTGGGGACATTAATAGGCTGTTGATGATGAATACTTTATTGTACACACAGAAATAAAATAAAAACAATACAAAGCAACAGAAAATCATACAAAGGGTCAAGCTTATTTCTACGAAATCTCTTCTAGCTAACCCGCGGTGAAGATAAATGAATACAGAGAGGCAGTTAGTCGCGCGAATTAAAAAAATACTGCAGCTAGGTTGGTAAATTAATCAGTCAGTCAGGTCTTCTTAAACAAAGAATGATTTGTAGCTCCAAATACTCGCGTCCCGTCGCTTCACAGGGAAAAAAATGCGATAAAGAGCAGCAGCATTCACAAGCAAAAATAACACGTACTTTCGGTTCAGAAAGTTTGCGACACAAAACTTATGTTACGAATATCACAGTATCTCCATTGTCTCTATAAGTTCTAACTGTATCCAAAACTTTCACAGCACATGCTTAGAGGCAGTATTACATAAACTTGAGGGCTATGGAGATACGTTGTACAAATCATTATTCTTTATGGCAGGAATTTTCTTTGAATAGACCCCCGGGTGAAGTGCGAGTCGTAATCTGGCGAGATGGTGATTGTCGGCTTGTATGTAATGGTGAATCTTCACTGAGATAGTGCTGGCATGCCAGTAACCAGCAAAAACTGTATCAAATCTGTGACAGCTGTGTAATAGGATATTGTTTTTATATCAGTGCTTCGTTGTAATCATTGCGTGCGAGCTTACATATAATTATTAAACGCTCAACTAGTTAACAAATAAACTAAACTTGACGTGGCTCGTATTAACATAACAATTTAATGTTGAAAATTGACGATACATATTTCTATTGTAATAGTGTAATTCTACTTAGTTCTACTTAGCAAATATAATTAATATTAGAATGATTTAAATAAAATCTGAAACCACAGCTCCATTCATTTGAATGGTTAACAATAACAATGTAGAACCAGCCTGATTACTGACGCTAGCGTTGGCATCGTGTGAATTCTCCATAAGCTCGTGAGTGATTTATTGTCGTCACGTATGGCGAGGGAGTTCATTTCCTTAATATACCATTAAAATATACGTATTAAACATATAGATCATGAACTTTATATTTAAAAAATACATTTGAAAATATATTTACAAGTAAGTATAGGTAGTTAGTAGGCATTAGTATTAAACTGCTCACATATGTACTGGTGAAAAAGTAATAACCTAGCCTAGCTAGCCTTATCTTATCTTGTTAGAAGGCCAGTAATACCTGGCGACATATTCAACCCTTAAAAATCAACCAAAAGACTCATCAACCAAGAAAAAACCAAAACGGTGCCCCAATATGATTTTAGTGAACTTTACACATGTCTTAGAATGTATTTCATTAGCGTATGCAGGATTCCTCACCATGTCTTCCTTCACCGAATAGCCCGTCATAAATATTATATTATTAAACTCATTGATACGGGTCAAGGTTCGAACCCACGACCTCAGGAACGTGAGGCGAGTGCACAACCAACTAGGCTTTCTAGTCTCAGAGTAAGGTGCACGTACCAAATCCTTCTATAATATAAAAAGAACTTAGATATTTTTGGTTGACAATAATTCTAAGAATTTTTACTGCTCTCGCAGCGAGCTGGCTTCGGTTTGCTAGACGAACAGAGTATCAGTGTGTCACATATATTTAACGAGTAGCGTTGACGCGTTGCGTTGAGAGTACAGCGTGAAGCTATGTCGCCAACCTTAATTAATGACTGGTATTCTCTCCTGCGAGTGAGATAGTCCTCCATAGGCTTTCTCTCCCCATTGTAGTCTTATTTACTGGCCAGAAAAATTACGACGCGGACTTCATTTCGTTTTAAATAAAAAAATGCTGTTTGTTTGGATGTTTGTTATGTACTCAATATAGCAATAACGATTCAACCGATTTGGATAGGGGATAGGGTAGGGTACCTAGTAGAGTAAGTTAACAAGGTACGTCATACACTTCGTACGTTCGTAGGTGTGGGTTTACTGATGTATCTAAAATATTTTAAATATTAATCTGAAATTTTTTAAACTAAAATTACCTTCTAACTTTATGTTTTTACTGTTAGTTTGTTTATTTAGGTTTAGTTTATTTATTTAAATTATGTTTTGTAAATAAGTCATACTGTAACCGTGTATTATCAATAAACACCCATAAGTAAAAACATTTTTTTTTAAATTAATTAATTAGTAATGTATTTTTATGTTAGTTATTTTATAATATTTAGAATTTGTATCTTTAATTAATTTGGTTTATTACTTATTAATAAGAAAAAAAAACTCAATTTTCTCAATTAAAATTTTACATGTTTGACCAGTGTAGGTAGTTTTCAAGTTACCCGCCGGACAGACGGAGAGACAAAATATCTTCGGTATTGTATAAAATATAACAGATTTGCTTCGTTTTGACGGATCCTGAAAAACGGTCGTCCATTTTATTTAAGACTACAAGGAGGAACCGCGGGCAAAAGCTAGAATAAAATAATTTTTCAGGTGAAAAATCCTAAATAAATATTATGGATATAAAAAGTTGCAAAAGTTTGAGAACTTTTGTGTTTAAGTATAATTATATTTATTTAGGAATTTTACCTCGGTTTTTGGTTGAGTGTATATTTTTTTAGGTACAGTTTCACAGATTTTTGCCTTAAAAAAATTCAATTTACATTCTATTCTCAACAAAAACTTATTAGGTATATTTTATACTTCTATTCTAATGTCTAAAAATCTTATTAATTACAGAGTTACCTAACATGCGTTGAAAGCAGCGAACTTTAATAGGTATAGAAATACTACTAAGCCCTAAAATGATGACACCAAAAGAGTCGCCGCGGCGACTCTTTTGTTCCCAGCAGTAGGTGATTTGAGTATGTGTACTAGACATGAAAATGTATTATGTAGAATTCAATACAAGCAAATGTATACTTTGTCGCATAGCGATATGGTCTATAATCATCTTACACGCTTTGTTACTTCAGACTAGCATATCATAATTGCATTTGTTTTTATTCGAATCTCACAATTTCAAATAAATTTGTATGAAGTAATGCTTCTATACTTATTAAAGTTTGCTGGTTGAAAGCATTATTATAAGTTTTTCGCTTATACAGGTTCGGTATAAAAATGGGCTAGCTCCAAAAGTTTCCCAATAACGGATCCTATTTCATATCACACAGATCCTTATCACGGTGATGGACGTTTTCCCACAAATGTTTTTCCGAGGGAAGGTGAACGTCACTCAGGGTAATTATCAGATCGAAGTCAGCTTTTGTTAGGGTTTCTTCAAGGAAAGGCTTCACTAATATCTAATATTACAATTCTAACAATAAGTAATGTGCATCCAACAAGTATAAGTAATAACAATTATTTTGTAGGTTTATATTATTTTACCAAACTTATTTTTATTTCTTTATTTCTTTTATCCATGCGCCGTTATCTAGCTCTTCAATTTTTTTTCAAGTAGCTGCGTTTCATTCATTCAAATTATTTCAAAAACTTTTCATTTTTAGACCATAACTATACCTGCAATAACTCATTCCTCCTTATCCCTCAGAGTGTTAAAAAACCCGATCGGGTTTTATTAATATTGTCTGCAGAATGTGACGCGACCCGTTTAGGTGTCGTCGCTGTAGGCTATTATCACGTATATGTATATGTATGAGTGATTTCTCGAAATTCAAAAAATGACGTCCACATTCTGCGGAGTTTTCTAATTTTGACAGCCACATTCTAAGAATCTAATCAACTTTGCTCTGATTTCTAGTAAAAAAATTGGACTGGAAGAAAATCTAACAGAAACAAAATATACTGTCTACAATTACAGTACGTTTTTCGCAAAAGAACATTACATAGTTTGTCCCGAACCTTTAAATTAACTTAAACGGGACAGAGCGGAAGCTTTTTAAACAATTCCAAACACAGATATCACGACTCCGACCAAAGTAGACAAAAATAATGGCCGGAATCCGCGAGTACAAAGCTTGCCACCCGCCTCGTGTCTGACTATAATTCGTGGGGAACGAGTGTAGCTGTACGACATGTCGAATACCTATTCTGGTAAATGCGGAAACAGGAACAGCTTGTGTTAAGAATGTAGTGAAGTCTTATGTTGCGATCGGCAGCTTCGACAAACTTGATGAATTATGACTTTTTAGTTGTCAAATATTTCCAATTGCTCAGGTTCTCCAAGTTTTATTATTAGCTTACCAGCTAACAAGTCCATCTTAACAGGACTGGTTTAGTAGATCTATTGATAATCTATTGATAAAGCTGTTTCACTTAGCGGTTTATTTTGATATAATTATAAAAAACTATAAAATGAAAGGAACCACCATGTATTGTCACAGTATACATAATATCATGTTGACAATGTCGGTAGCAAGTTTATAGTTGTGGCAAATGTTTTTTTTCCTGTCTCTGAGATATGCGGATCCCATCCGTATTTAAATTACAGTTGGAAGAACTCCTGGAAAATGTTCGTCGTTAGAGACACCAACAACGACGGACCGACTAAGATGATAATGTCAGACGGCATATATAATAATATATCGATGTAGACAGCGAAATCACTTCACACTGCCCTTAACGAGCACTTATTGTGGATTTCCACGTTACGAGCGTCACAAGGCATATTATGGCAGAGGAAAGGCAATTTATTTTCGCTCTCAATTTTTATTGACGTTTTATTGGTATTAATTTCTTGACGTGACTTGAAGTTTTGTGTTCGTTCGATTTCTCTAGATTTACCGTAAGTTAGAAATAGAGGTAGGTACATATTTATAGTTTATTTTTTAAACTTATGTTGTGAGCTCTGCCTGCTAGATTGTCAATATTCAGTCAATTTGTATATTCTAGCCCGCGTGTGGCTCATGAATCGGCCAACAGGATGGCTACTTTCATAACAGCAAACTAATTTTTATACCACGGATATATTCGTTCCACCTTTTTTTTGGGTTTAGGTTTAGTTTATTTATTTGTAGATTTGTTTTAGATTTATAATAAGTTATTTTTATTTTTAATTATGTAGTTCGACTTAGTTCTACCTTGATTAAGGAAATTGACTTTACCTACCTACTTCACAAGAAATTATTTTCCCACTTAATCTGTATAGGTAATTCGGAAAACACAGAATACGGCCGCTGACCACTCTTTCGGTAGACCGTTGGCTATAGGAAAAGCTTTTATTTTGTTTCCCGACTAGATAAAAGCCGTTGCCCGTCGAATGCCGTCGATGGCATTATATTAGACTGGTAACTACGTACATAATATCATCACTTTGGGCTTTGAAAGAGAAGTAAGCATTCATCAAGGAAAGGAATATATATTTTATGTAGGTAGATGTTTATAGACAACATAGGTATTTTATGTGAATGTATTCAATATACAATAGGAATGAATCAAATTTAATAGGAACATTGTGTGAAATCAACAGGTTTCTGGCAAATCAATTTTTTTTAAGATAAGCTTTTCTTCCGTACGCCTTAATTTTATCTAGGATCGGTGTGACATCACTTGCGAATATTCAGACAATTTGTTATTCATAAACAGTTTAAACTATAAGTAAAGTTTATTTAAACTAAACATTCATTGAATATAAAAGACAATTATGAAAGGAAAAAAAACTGTATTTTTAAATTCGTTCAGCTCTGTACTGTGGCTCTGTTGAACAATGTTGTCAATTGCCTTTCGGAGCGTTTCTAACAAAGTTAGTCTTTTGTTTATACCAAACCATTTAAGTATTATAAATAAGTCAACAAAACCAGAAACCCTACATTTACACTAAAGTTAGGCGCATTTGTAGATAACTTCCGCCACAGGTGTACAACACTTTCAATAAATCTCTTTCCTTTTTTGTACTCGCTGCGAAAAACGAGCGCCGGAAAAATCGAGACCATTTTTCAAGACCGTATTTTTGGGCAAGCAGGTAGTTAGTGACTACTGTCTGAGATCTACACTTTACTCCGGTACCGGTAATGAACTTACTAGATTAGTAAATTGAAAAAACTTACTTATCTGGTAAGTACTTATTCGTCTACCGTTTTTGTCAATTGCCGTTTAGAGTTGTCCTGTGACCTCTCCGACTCAAAATTCGAAAATATTCATTAAAATTAACTCTTGTTGAATCTTATTTAGTTAATAACACTTATCAATCTATAGTCCCCGCGGAGTTATTTGGCGGCTGTGTGAAGTTGGCTGATTTGAATGACCATGATTTTAGGTGTCAAAAAAAGGTGTGAGTCGGTACACTACCACGAGCGCATTCCAATTATTTCCTTCGAAATAAATTCTGTTAATTTGCCAGTGAAATAATTTGTTAGACCCGTCTGAAAATACTTCTTCTAGTGATCTTTCAAAATAAAACACTTTTCCTAACCTTTATTGAAAATTAAAAATATGTTGTGGCAATGTTAGTATTTTTTCTAAAGATTTACTTTAATTAATGTCCAGAGAAAACAGGGTAGGCCCCCTGATAGGTGGCTTGATGAGAATTAAAAGACAGCAGGAGACAACTGGGCGTCAAAAGCCAAGAATAGAAATCCATGGAGTAAAATGGAGGAGGCCTTTACTCGAAAAGAGGTCCTTAAAAGATAATAAAAATAATTTTAAGAAAAATGTATTTATTTATTATTTATTAAGGATAAATAAATGGCTTAATAATAATAATAATCTCCAAAGATCACGCTCGAACTGAAAAATGTCCAAACTGAATAATGTCCAAACTGAAAAACGTCCAATATCATCACTAAAGTTGACAATCTGTTAAGTGTGAAGGTGCGTCGGTCGGAGGTGAATCTACATGCGTTTAAAAATTCCCGCAGAGCCTCCTAAATCTTATATTTGGCATAAAAACACTACCCTGAACGTGCGTCGCTTATATTATGTATCCAACCTACCAAAACCTATGCAAACGGCTGTATTCTATCTGGTATCGTTTGTTAGTTCCGCGCGATTAGTCCCAACGAACGTCACCGCAACGCCCGCGTGATGTATGGCCCGAGGACGGGAATTTTGACGCCAATAACGAGTTAGGAATAGTTTTGGACGAGAAGGTAAACTAGCGTTTTAGGCAATCAACAACCGACCCCTCCCCTCTGACCATTCATTGTCTTGTGAGTTGCCTTACATTTAGGGGTTAAGATATATAAATCTTATACCACAGTACATATCAAATCATACCGAATACCTACCTAACAACATGTTAAGTCATGCATTTCAATAAAAACGCCAATATGTATAATGGGATTTCTAAAGATGTATTCCTTAGTATACCTAAGTAAGGTTGCGCACCAAATTTGTGGTAAATATGGTATAGTTTACTAAAAGTAACCGGTCTTATTCTACAAACAAAGGGTGAATTAAGTATACTACGCCAAAATATCTATAATAATATTATTTTATTACAATTTGTTTTTAAAATAACAATCTTCGAAACGCGAATGAAAACTTACCGACTTTTATTTCGACAATATTGGTCCGATGGATTTGGTCATAAATCTCTTTTCACGAGGTAGGTAACATGCGGTGACGATATGTCCCACATACAACTTAGTTGCAAATCCCTGGATTTGTACCACTTTGTACATACGTATACGATCCTTCTGAACTAGTTCGGGAAGAAACACTTCCATTAAGTGAGATTATGTGCGGGTCCAACCAAACTGTTGGCGTACCTTCTTAGATCGTTAAGGTTTCGTAAGATAAATGTAAAAATCGTTCGATTACTCTTGATGATGATAAAGTTTTCGTACATTTTTACAAATTTACAATTTAGTTACCAGTTGAAAAATGATGCTCTCTGCTGCAACGCTGATGCTTAATTTTTACTAACTTATAAAATCGTTTTGCTGTAATATTGGAACATAAGTTTATTTTATAACGTACCGTAAGCATCCACTAAGAAAGGATTTTTCGAAATTTCAGCTTTAAGAGGGATATGGGGGGGGGGGAGAAATTTTTAACGCGGATGAAGTCGCGGGTTTCTGTTTGTTGGAATGAAATAACTACTGTCACGTCATTTAGCAGCTCTCTTACCAAAGACTTCATGCGAAAACTTCCCCCAAAAATTTCTTACCAACACCGTGCAATTTCTAGTTTCACGGCAACCTATACGGGCAACAACAGTGGACCGGGACAGAGACAAACGACGAGCAAACAAAAGATAGTTTGTAAGTGCTGCTGAGGTACTACAGAAACTCACCGTACCCTCACTTCTCACACTCGATTGTCTTCGTTCCGAAAACAATCTGACTTTCAAAACAAGGAAAATTGCAACTAACATATTCAATCTAATCTGATCAGTGATAACTTTACTTATTCGGGTATAAAAGATAAAAAATATATTCTTTGCATCATTTTTAAAGACTTAGCTGTGTTCTTCCTTGGTACCACCACAGATTGGAATGTAAGTATGAAGAGGACATTAATATGGCTGTAATTGGTTTAGGATATGTCGTAAATCAAGCAATACCGAGGTGTAATTTTTCAGTATAGATTGCTCGTCTGACAGTAAGCAACAAGAAGCCAGTTCAGATTTTTATTAATAACTGTTTGAGATGGATATATGATTCACAAGCTTAAACAAAAGTTCTTCTAAGCTACTGAGAACCAACGAGACCAAACTTGATTAAACCGAAAATGCATCTGATTCATATTCTTGAAGAACTGCTTAAACGCTAAGCACTCGTATCGACTACATCATTCAAATGTATCCGGTACTGTTAACGATGAAGACATTGTATAACCGCCTTTATTACCAAATTCGAAGACATCACAATGCCAAACACAAGCGTGGTAAATTCAACTTCAGGACGCACTTTGTTGAAACTTGTTACTCAAGGAGATACTTGCTTATAGGTAAATAAGCAAGTATCTCAATAAATCAGGGCCATGACAAATTCGTAGTAAACAGAATACGTGGTATCCGAGAGGAGTAAACAGGTAGTCTCAGAGGAAATGCATATTTTAGTATATCTAATGGAATGTTCAAATAAACCAAAGTAGATTGTGTTTCTACATATTATGGAAGAACTTAAGGGATTTGGGAATTTGGTAGTAAATTGATAGATGAGAACGATTTCAAGAAACATGGGTGATACATTCATCTATACTTATAATAAAGGAGTAGAAATCGTGTGTCTGTACTTTGAACAAATTTAAAAAAATAAGAGTATGGGCGATAAAAAAAGAGTAACAGAACACAAAAAAGTTTTTTTAAATTTTTTTTGTCTTTCTGTCTGTCTGTCTTTCTGTCTTTCTGTCTGTCTGTAATCGCTAATCTCCGAAACCACTGAACGGATTTTCTTGCGGTTTTCACAGGTAGATTAAGCACAGCCTGGAGCAACTTATAGGCTTTGTTTCATTGAAATCGGATGACAGCGAAAAAATTTATCGTCATTTACAGATAAATCATTTAACGTAACAAGACGATGTCATAGACATAGGAGATATCAGTGTTTTTTTAACTGGGACAGTATAGGCAAGTCCGAAACCATAGGAGATGCAGGGAAAGTGTCTTATGACATAGAAATTTTTTGGTCAAGCGTGTGTTGTCCATAAAAATGAGACAATTTGCACATTTTTTTTAATGCGGTTCGACTCAGTTTCATATAGGGATCACTTCATTATATCGGAAGAAAAAAATCTGAGCAGCAGAAGTTAGTCAAATTCAATAAAATGTTTTCTCATAGAACGCCAGTGAAAAATAATTTTTATTATTTTTAAAAAATGCGTATCGACTTAGTTTCATGTTAGAATCATTTTATTGTATCGGAAGAAAAAAATCCAAGCAGCAGAAGTTAGTCAAATTTAATAAAATGTTTTCTTATAAAACAGACTGTGCAAAGTACTTGGGTACTTACTACTTATTCATTCATGCCACCTGAACTCCAGCTGCTCCGATTACTATGTCAAAATTGTTATCACGAAAAAATACCTAAAGGTTCCTAAGACAGTTTCCCTGTATCTCCTATGGTTTTGGTTTTGCCCATACTGTATTAGTTATACATACTGTAATAGCCCATACTGTAAAAATACACACGTATAATAAAAATTGATATGAGAAGTCTTATGAGCAATAGAAGTTAAAACAACAATTTTTTAAATTTTTATCTGTCTTCACCAAATTGGATACGGTGTTCATAGTTTGTTCCTGAAGGTATGGTATACCCTAAATTATGGTGAATAATATATACTTAGAATGATCCATTTTACCATTGGAAAATTATAACTAGACGATCTATGTCTGTACATAGCAGAGATAGGTACCTACTTCCAAAATCCACGCGGACGAAGTCGCGGGCAACAGCTAGTAGATAATATTATTCAACGGAACGTCGTAGGCGTTCTGCAATACGAAAGCTCACTCAATAGAACTTCGAAAAACTTTAATAACTCAGAGATGGAAAAAAACAACTGCACTAATATTTAAGTTGAACTGAATGAATATTATGATCTCAACTTGCCTGATGAAAAGTTGTTATCAGAAATAATTTGAGATAAAATTCAAGGATTATAGAAAACACCTGAAATTTTAGCTGTTGATAATATAGAATGAAACGGTTAAGTCAATTAATCTACCTATTGTATTCTGTGAAGAAACTAACCCTAGATGACACCATTATTAACAAGTAAGTCTTGAAAGCTAAACAAATCATGAATATTACTTTACAGATCACATAAACAGTTAGTTCTATTTAACTCTTCTCCATTGAAAACTGTCTCTCTTTATCATTTTCTTGCCCACAACTATGTCCAAACTTGCTGCTTGCATGTGAAATATTGGATGACGCATAGTTTAGTCAGGGGTTCTCTACACTTGAAACGAGGTTTACTGCCTTCACAATGGCCTTTAAAACATTTACATCGAGTGCTTTATTACATACTACAAATGTGATGAAAATGTAAATTGTGCCCTTTGGAGATCTCAAAGTGCCATTAGACTGGTTATTTTCGAGTTAGAGGTCAATAATTTGTTTATTCGTCTGTTTTGTTGCAAGTTTATGGGGAGAGTAAGACATTAAATTGTTTTGTTATCGTGGTAATAAAGGTTTTAACTTTTCAATCTTCAAAGGCATTTCAATAAAATGTTTACAGTGAAAAAAGCAAAAGCAGACCCATCTGATGCGAAATACGGAAAAATACTAATTAAATGTGAGAATGTTTCAGAGACTAAAAGGGAAGGTTGGGTTGTTGGTAACCGGTATTGGGAGTGCAAACAGGAAACAAATAAATGAAGATCCATTAATTGACAGCCATTAGCTCCGGCGTTAAGACAAATTAGCAGTATAAAATGTTAAGTAATTTGAAAGGGCGTATTTTCTTCGCTCTCTCTGTCTCTCTGGATATTTAGGGTTTCATCCCACCGATTCACTGATGTTAATAAAGTGGGTCGTTTGGTATCACAAATAAATTATTGTTATTCCTAAACTACCCCGCAGGCACACCTCGAGATTATACAAAAAAACAGAACTACTTATTTGGTATTAATCATCTTTAGTAGATGTAGATTTGTGATTTGCTCAATTTGAAGACAATTTAGGTATGCCCTAAATAAAATTAGATAATTATAAGGTTGTGTTGTATAGATAGGAATGTATGGTAAAAAATTATGTCACTCACTCTAGATGACCTTTGTAGATGTCAAAATCAGTGAAAACCACCTCGACGATCTCATGAGCGGCCGCGTGGAATGTGTAAAGCAGACAGTCGATTAGCACAGGGTACGGCCGAGGGTAGTCGGGGCTGCTGAAGGTGCCGCGTTCCTTTCCATACGTAGACGTGAAACGGATGCACGTGCAACCTAGAAGGAAAGAACAGACATTAAACAGAGATAAAACAATACAATCCTCATCATCACAGCATGCACTAGTCCACTGCTAAACATAAGTGTTCCCCAAGGCACGCCACTGCACCCGATCTTCAGATCTCCGCACTGCCAGCCGTCTTACGCAAATCGCCGCTCCATCAAGCGGGGGGCGTCCCCCACACTACGCTTGCCCAGGCGTGGTCTCCACTCGAAAACTGTCTACCCCAGCGGTTAACGCTTCTCTGACAGATGACACCAGTCCACTGCCACTTCAAGAAATGTTTATTAATTTTATTGTCAGTTTAAATTGCCTTAAAATTTAAGCCTTATAATTCTGTAAAAAACTTAATCATATACACATATATACATAATAACAAACACACATATAGCTGAAGCATTTTTTAAATGTACTAAATTTTTAAGCTCCATGCGTTATAGAATAGCTCCAACACAAGCCGTTTAAGGCAAGACTTCAGAGCTTATATCTAATTCAGATCACGATGCCCGCCTTACATCTCAACGCACCTTTGCATACATCCTTTCCGGGACTCTCTGAATCTTGAATAACAAACTTTAGCATTAAGTATGCACGGTTATGAATAAATGACAAATGAAAGGGACGTCACGTCAACTTTCTTTCGAATTTAAGACGAATTTTACCTTTATGTAAAAATGAGTTGGTGATGCCGGCGGCGGTGGTTCTTTGGAGGCAGTTTCCATAACAAATATAATAACAAAATTCCATAAATAAGCGTCATTATTTATGGAATTTTGTTATGGAAATAATACTATATTTATGTAATTTCATAGTGTGTTGAGAGGGTCCGATAGGGCCCAGTCCGGCACCTAACAAGGGGGCCTATGAACAACGTTTCTAGTTTCGTTAATTCAACATTCAGGGCAGCATCGCGTTAGCATCGTGACCTTTTTATCTCTGCAAAAACTCGCTGTGTGCTATTGGCTCTACTAGTTTCTTTTTCTATGTTCAGTAAAATTTGAGCGATTGGGTATCATTATCTAGCCTTCGAATCTTGGTACCTATATTCACCGTATTTTAAGACAGTCGCTCGTCTCTCACCGTCCCCAGCCTCTCAGTAAGTCAACCCAACAGTCAGTCAGGTCTCATTAACAAGACAACCTTTTCATAGGCTTAGTTCCACCTTTTCACACGGCTTAATTCAACTTTTTCATACGGCTTAGTTACACGCAAGTTCTTTTTCATACACATTAATTTTACTTACAAACTTTTCAAACGTGTTAAAGTTGAGTTTAATACACTCATTTCGCATTTTACACAGTTTTAATCATATTTGTTACTGTTAATTTTAGTACAATAAAACGTTCAATAACATACCTACAAACCTACTTATCTACAGCAGCGTAGGTACCAAACATTACTTTCAGTTGCAAAATCAATTCTATCAGGCCAATAAATCTACTGGTCACTCTTTTAATAGGAAAAAGAAAAGACAATTAGTCGTGAAGTTCGTTGCGTTTTTGTTATAATTATGTCTAACCTATATTTTTTGAGGTTTACGGGTTATCGAAGCCTTTCCCTGTTTAGCGTCTTTTATATACCTTGTCAGGACGCTATTGACGTCACGGACTTGGCCGACTTGGGGTATTTTAGGTTTAGTTGGGTCGCTAGTAACCATGGAGCAAGTGAAGCAAGCGATGTCTTATATTTTTTTACCAAGTTAGTTACATTACTCCCTTGGCACCTCATTGGACGATTTAAATATTACCAAATAATCTAGATCGCTTCAAATTATCTGATTTTGTTTCAATCTGATTTATTTAAAATTTTATGGAAAGCAAGGCGCCATCTATCGCATCACATGTGTAATTGAACGACCAATTAAGTGTCGCTAAAACAATACTGTACTTGCAATCCACAGCTATTTGTATTAAGTTCGTAAGCCTTCAGCGAGATCTGAAATGATTTATTTAAAACTATTTAATTAATTCATTTTCTGCACGCCTGCTCCATTATACTTCTAAATTCCATTAGCGAGGAACAGGGTAATTAGATAATATAAGTTCCCGCGCCTAATGCAGAGGTCGCGTAAAATGGGGGGCAGAGTTGTCACGAATCAACACTTAGTTAATTTTCGTTCTAAACTTTATAATGTAATTTGTTTTATAAATGGGGTATTTATTTATTATTAATGATTGCTCAATGTACAAAGTACTATAAACTCATAAACCTCGATATACATTACGGCAAGCGTACAGCTTGGTTGGGTTAGTTAGAATATTGTAGATATCCTAAAACTTAAAAAAAATTACTACTGGACATACCTGAGTTGGGAGGTCGTAATCGGGTATATTTATTAATTAAAGTTTTGTTATTACTTACTAAAATCTGCCCAGCGAAGCGGTTTGATCACGAGGAAGCTGCAGTACCTAATGAATAACCTATCCTCCCAATTGCACGGAGTGCGGAACTCTCGAGGATGTGTACCACATCTTGGTGGAGTGTGATCGGAACGACGCAGAGAGGAGACAGTCAGAGTTAATGTACAACACATTAGATTTAGGTAATTGCAATAGTATCTTGCCCTCGCCGGTTTCCGAGGAGGCCAAGATACTATACAAAATTGTAAAGTTAGGCATAAAACGTTGGGAGTAAATGTGATGCATGCAACAATGAGGGTGGCATGTTCTAAAAAGAACAAACCCTCCATAAAATAAAAGAAAAAAAAACCTAACCACATGTCTGGTATGGGGCCTGACACTCGCTTCGCTCGCAACCTAACAATCCTAAACCAGGCAGGGTACAACGCGTCAAGTTAATTTGGCATTTGGAGCGTTTGGTAATGTATTTGTGTTTAATAATGATTAATTTTAACAAATAGTCACGAAATAAAGCACCGTGGAAAGAATTGTCGGACTTACTATGCGAGAGGGCTTAATGATGAATATTTTATGCAAAAATCTCTTGCGTCGACTTTGTCACAGTAATCTTCTTGTGTCAAATGAGAAATTCAAGACGTTGTATTTTGGTGAAATTGAAGATAAACGTGACCTACTCGTATTTATCATATTTTCAGATAATGTTATGAATCATTATGCTTATAAATAGGTACCTATATTATAGTACCCGGCGGTGGTGCGAGAGGGTTCATTAGTTCACTTTTTTCAGCAAAATGAACAGTGCCAATGTGATTTTTCATCGCAATGCTATGTAAGTACCTCTTTATAAATTCCTGAGGCTTCTCCGAAAGATGATGATAATGAAATGACTTGCTCAGAGAAAACGATTCTTAATTGTGATCAGGGACTTACAATAGGACTTTCATAGTAAAAAATGATATTTTTTCAGGCAACTTTATTCCGTACTTTTATAATATGAACAAATAGGTAGTTTCAGTTCTTATGCCCTCAAGTTTCCAAGATCTAGGTGTAGAAAAGCTGCAGAAATTCGTCCGGTTTCACAAAATAGCACAATTTTCTCTTTATGTCAGAAATGGTGACCATTTAAATCCATACTTTTAAAGGAGTGAGAGGAACGTTCATTCCCTCTTTAGCTTCTACTGGCTCATGTAGGTAGGTACTTAAGATGAGCCACTCCACTCAATCACGTCCCTAAGAGCTATCACACACAGCCAATTTGCCACTTTAATCTAATTGAAGGAATGGAGTGCATAATATTAAGGCCACTTCAGACCGCGTGCTGTAAATACAGTGTGTAACAAAGCTCCTGTCGTGATCCGTTACAAAGGCATGCAGTATCAAATACTGGCCGAGATGTTTAAACGTTGGCACATCGAGATAGGTCAAGTATGTATGAGGTATCAGTAATAACAGTTTACATGCCTGTAGACACTTCTATTTATTTATGTTTATAATATAAAAATAAAATATACAAATGCTAAAATATACAAAAGGGAAGTTTTTCTCTGTAAGAGATTTCTGCCAGTTTCTATTACTGATTTGCTAGTATGTTTAACCAAACGCTTTTTTCTTTGTAGTGAATTTTCCATTCGCATTTTTCACAGTCGTTACCTATGTTTTACATTCTCAAATTTTCATTTCGCACACTTTCCAGCTTGTGTTTTTTGTTTGCATTTTTCCCTTCATTGTTCCATTAAATCGTTAATAACAGTTTCCAGGTTGCTGACAGATGATCGGCGGGGTGCGATACGTTCCGCAGATACCTTTTAAAATGAACGATATTATGTTCTGTCACATTTTTTTCGATCGAAAACGGTAGACTTTCAACGAGGAACGATCCGGATAGCATATGAAATTGAAAATGTTATACGGTTTGTCTACATCAAGTAGAGTAAAGAACGGGTGGAATGCTTTTATTAAGCTACCTACCTCTGTAGGATTTGCGTTACAAAATGCCTCTTTAATAATTTCACATTCGTCCGTTTATCACAGAGAACTGACTACGTGAACCGAACAAGATTGTTGTTTACGGAATAACGTGGCAAAAGGACAGACCCCACCTGATGGTAAACTGGCACAATAGATTACCGTACAGAAACATCACTCCTATAATACTAAAACTATCACAAATCTAGAAAAATGTGCAAAAGAAATTGAGCTTTGGTTTTAAGTGAGAGCGCTCCTATTCCTGTGCGTTCGGTTTCTTCTGTTTTTATTTCGATTCGGTGACGTAGTGACTAGCTTTGTAGGATTTTTAAATTAGTTTGTCTGTTTTAACTTTTTCTCGAAAACTATAGAAAATTTAAAAAAATTATACTACCTTTGATTGTTTATATACTTAGTTAATTTTGGAAGACCTTGTCGTATGTTGTATGTTACGGAGCGGGAATGATTATTAATCAGCGACACCCTGCCGTGAACAAGTGACGAAGTGACGCGGCGCGTACGCATGTTTTCATACCTATATACTTATTGCCAATATATGAAAAAAATCCAAAGACTACGCAGTACGCAAGAATCTTAGTACATTGAAAATGTACCATAGTAGCTAGACGGTTATGAGCGACTGTACGTTATTTTGCGTCTCGTACCTTGAAACCGTCGCTACGCTCAGGATTCTATCTTTGATATATCTCAGGATTCTAAGCACAAATCCTAGCACCCTTTGCTTGCTCAGTTTTTGGCGAACTATAACGTCAGCACAGCGATATTGACAAAATGTCCCAACTTTGGGGTCACGTATCTCTGAACCTATGAAAGATAAAATTTCAAAAAATATATATTTGGATAGTCGATCCACGTCCAACTAAGCGCAAAGGTGTTTTTTCTAATTTTTTCGATATTCCAAATAGATTCGTTAAAAAAAAAAATTCGAAATTTCGTCCCGAAATATCCCCAGATTTTTCCAAACTATTTAATTTTCAAAAAAATTTGCCAACCGATTTTCAAACTTTTAACGCTATAATGTGTCTCGATAAATTCTGCGCCTTTTAAGCGCTCGTCTGACCCCGTAGCCCTAAATTACTAGAAGTTATCGCAGATTTTGTTTATTTCGTGAAATCGATCCCATAAACATTTTCAATGTTAAAATGTTTCCAAAAACTAGTTTGCTTTAAATTGACGTGATTAATCACTTACTTACTTCCTTTCTTTACGAAATTCTTACAACACGTGTAAAATGCACTTGTACCTCATGACACGGCTGTTCAGACATTTATTCTGATAACGGTCGCACTTTTGTTGGCTGTGACAGTTATATAAAAGGACTGTAATATTCATTTTTAAAAGAACACGAAAACGAGATCCATGTCGATACACTTCAATGGAATATGGAAGGCAGGAGTAAAAGGTTTTACCCAACATAATATTATACAAATCTTATATTTTTAATTATAACTGTAAATTGTACTTGCAAGTATATAAGGTAACTACCAGTAGAAATTCGACTAGTTTCACACCATTACCCTAATACTTTCGTGTGAACGGTGGCGACCTCGATCTTAAAAGGCGAAGGTCAAGGTTTTCAGTGTAATTAAACGCTTTGTTCGCTTTCACCAAGTCCATTTTACGCCTATTGTAATAATTCCGTGACAAGAACGGAAGTAACGAACGAAAATAACTGTAATTTCTGAGTGTTACGTTGTTTAGATTTGATGCCTAGATTATTTAGACGTGAAGCTATTGCTTAGCAATCAATCAAGTTAATCAAAAATACTTTTAAAAATATATTAGATAAGAATCAAAAATGGACTTACCAAAATTGGTACTAACTTGGTTTTGTAGAGCCCAATTTCAGTAAGAAAGTAAGATTACACCCTTTTGGTTATAACTAACATTGCAACAATTCATATTATAGGCAATGTCCCAACTCTATTGTGAATAAATTAAGAAACTAAATATATACAAGCACTCTATCACCCTTAGCCTATACCCTTTTCATGCTCGTATGGGTCTCGCTCGTGTTAAGCGGCGCCATATGAAAAGTTGTGACATATGGGCTGGTACAGAAGCTTTCACATGACAAGGTCACCGGAGTACACGCTTTTATTAGTCATATTTGTACGAAGTTGCGACGGTTAAAGTATGAGAAGATTTTGGGTTTCTTTCACCACTTGCTGATAAAGTCCCAGATACCCTATCTGGAGGTTATCTGACAGATAGCCAATGTTAACATCCAACCAAAACATGGTTATATACAGGTATGTACATACATATGAATTGGCTATTTAAGTACAGTTGCAGAACATGAAAATCATTGGCACTAGGTAGAAGAAATTTCAATTCTACAAGTTCGAAACCTACGACGGTTTTACATCTAGATTCTTGTACCTATGTGAAGTTTTTTCTTTAATTCTAGAATTATCGGAAAAATGAAATGCAGATTCCGTTAGGTACAGTGTTTCATGTCTATTTCTTAACCACTTCAAAGTGGTTTGAAGACCGCGGGTGGATTATCTACAGCCATTTGCACGACACAGTCATACATTATCTAGGTAGGTATAAGAGATCAAACGAAATCTCAAGATTAATTCAGAACCACTCAATCGAAATATTTGACGAAAGCGATCTGTCCCAAAGGAGTGGTCGTATTCAATTCATCAGACATGTAAGATTGAATCTGGATTTATAAAGGTCCTACCTTTCCGTCCTATGGCGCTACCTTCGGCTAATTTGAGTTTATATCTTAACTCTCATGAGATAAACCAGAGGATCATATCTCTATGAGATAAACCTTGTTTCTTATTAGTTTGTTTGAAATCAAGTTTTGATGTTCTTCTATTTATAGTTCAAGCCGGTTTTAAAGTACTTTTCGTTTTTATTTCAGTCTTCGTGAATAAAGACTACCCTCTAAGAAGACTCAGAAAAGTCAAAGTAACTCTCAACTCTCTACCCGCATCAAGGTACATACATGATCATAACTCCAGATTTTATGACACCAAATTACAAACAAAATGAAAGTCTTAGTGACATCAAAAAGTACGAGCTTTTTGTACTTACTCGGATTTATAGCGTGGCCCTCATCGACCGTGTGGAGCGATAAGTGAAGAAGCAAGATGAGTGCTGTTGATGTCTGGAAAAGAGACACAAAGGTAAGTACTGCAGTAAAGACGTAGAGTCACGAACCGGGATTGTTGAGCCACTTGCCACTGTTCGTGTTTTGGCCGTGTAATGCAAATCGGGTTACAAAATGGTTGCTATTGTCACATTTCAACAAGGAGATTCGAACCTCTTTTGTCGCGCGCGCGCTCCCATCTTGCAAATTTAGTATGGGAAACGATGAAAAATTCTGTGTCAAAATCGGGGGGGTGCGGACAAATGAAGCGGATTAGCGGGAGGAAGTTGCTCATACAAATTTATATGGAGTTTGAAAATGAGAATGTGTGAGTGAGTATTAATTTCGATATACATTTGGCACGATTTTGGCACCCCCTAAAATGATTTTGTTACTCATCCATATGAGAGTAGCTTTTTTTTAAATTCATGCATTTCAATAACGAAAGATGGCGGCATTCGTGTAACACAACCAAGTTAAGATGATAAGCAAGTGGCTCAACAATCCCGGTTCGTGACTTTACTAGAATATAAATAAAAACAGAGGTTCATAAGAGTGTGTGCATGGATACCTTCAGACTAAAATAGAGTTCTGTTTGTTGCTGCTGCACTACAGTTGATCTTGTCTTGTCATGGTTGTTTACGACGTATACTATACTGACTGGATCTTTTAATTAGACTTATCCGTTTTTCGCATAAGACTTTATATTAATGTTGTAATTATAATTTTTTATAGGTACCTAATGTTTTGTGCTGTATTTACGACATAAATAAATCTAAATCTATGTGGTATGAAATTTAATATTTATTACTATTAAGTATTACCTAAGTTTTAGTTTTTTTTACGTGTAAATGAGCACATGTTTCTCGGTGAAACTTGTAAGATGGTAAATAAGTTCAGAGCCAAGAAATTTCCAAAATTTTGAATTTCTGCAACGACTAATATAGCATTAAAACAGGACAAATATAAATAAGTATAAAAAATGTATTTGTTTGTCTGAAAATCCTGTAAAGTCTGTACCAGACTTAATGTACCAAAGTGGTATATACTTACAAAAGCTGACGTAACAAAATAAATGAAAATATAAGTCAATTTCGTATTTTAACACTGTTTCATTTATTTACCCAGCGCAACCGCAGATACCGAAATTGATACGCTCTGAAACGTTAAAATCTGTCTATTATGAAAATTGGAATCACGCGCTAACATGTTACGATGAAACGATAATACCAAATCTAATTAACTTGTTCACGTCGATATTACTAAAGTTAAAGTAATATAATAATATTAGGTAGTTAATTATAAAATAAATAATACGACCGATTCTGGAACAAAGTTAAATTTTTACCAGTACCTAAGTAATAAAAATTGTTTCTACCTCTGTCACACATTGTTATAAAGTTAAGGACGACATTTCTGTAAAATTTAAAATTTTAAATGTGTGCTTTCAGAATCAGGCCTAATATAATACTAGTTCGAGTAGTAGGTACTATTATCTATTCTGTGGTTTTAGTTTGAGTAATACTAACTGTTAAAAAATAATAATGATTTAGTATTGCGTTAAATCCTTACATTTGTATGTATGAAATCTGTTTTAACATCAGCTGCCTAATATTAAACACATAATTTTCCATACGCGTAACAAGGAAGCCTTCCCGGCAATCTGTTATCGCGAGCACAAGCTTGCTCACTGTTCCTACATAAATAATCCTCTACAGTATATTATATGAGATTTTGCTGGGGTTGCTTGTAACATGTCGATTTCATACCGCCCATTTGTCTAAAAGCTAGTATCAGTAGGCGTAACCATTACGTCACATGTAAGTAATGATAAGATTTGAATTAGTGGATCACATATAATCTAAACCTCCCACGGCAAACTTGCTCCCGTTGTCTTCAGATATTTTGACATTGACAAGAATTTTAAATCTAAGCTGATCGCACATTTGTCAGCATTATTATTGGGCGCCCTAAACGATCATGCGGCATGACATGCATTACGTGCTGTCACTCATGCATGAACTAGCTGTAGTGATTGACGTGCATGACATGCAAACTACGTGTTGGCCGTTGCTTCACTGTATTGATTGACAGCAAGCATGATGGTCCGTCATGCAGCATGACATTCACGTAAACGTTGCATGTCATGCAAGCATGATCGTATAGGGACACTTTATGAAATGAACAATGTTTATATTTCATAGGATAAGGCTACAACACACATGTAGGTACACTCAGTGACAGTAAATGAGTTGTGATTATAGATACTGGTAACCCCTCTTAATTCGTTCAAGACACGTTGACAGCTTTACTGAAATGAAAGGATTAATATTATACATAATTAGAATTACGCCCGTCTTTGTTTTGATCCGATAATAACACGTAATCCGTTTATACATAATATTATTATTTCGGTTAATGTACCAGTAAGATAAACGATTTTTGGATTAAACACACACACCTGTAACATTTCCCGCATACATATTAACTTACACATACTATGTCATGAATCAAAAAAATTAGCTACTAGGGAGCGCGCGTGCCCCGAAAGAGATTCGAACCTTCCTGTACTATGTATACTGTTAAAAAAAATACGGGCCAGAAAGGTATTTTTCATCTTTTAGCCCTTGGATCTCCGTCAGTGAGGGTTTTGGGTGAGATCTGATGGTAGCACTTGCCTAAGTAAGCTGACTAGTGATCAGGCATCAAGCCGTTTTCACTATGCACTAGTCGGAATTAAAAAAAAGATCTAAAATGGCATCAAATTGTGTAGAAAACCCCATACGCGGGATCTTGACTAGTGCAAATTAGTTTTGGGTCAATAGAATGATAGAATCACTATAGAGGTAATAAACCAGTAACAACAGTGTAAAACAAAACCTCTAACAATCAAGAGAACATTGACCTTCGTTTGAATATTCCTAACAACACAAGGGAAACCGAAGATCAATGTTAGTACGACCTCACCGTAAACAAACAAACTCCAAGCGGAACAAATGAAAAGTCAAATATCAATAAGATTTGTCCTACGTGGCTTAGAGCCAAAAATATTGTTCCCTCACAATTCAGAGAGGTTTCTGTTCACGTCAATATTGTCTTTGATCTTAAAGATGGTTTACATAAAAGTGCTGTCAATCTTTCGTTTTAGTCTTCAAACAAAGATATTTCTTTGAATTATCAAAATTTGTTTGTACCTATCAATTTAAGAGATCTAGTTGACAGTCACTATGAGATTTCTTTGATTTTCATGCTTATTTTGTATTGATGTTTGTCAATTTGGCGGTGTCAGTTGCTATGGAAATTACACGGTTTAAACTTAAGTCATTCCTTAGACTGGTTTCACAGCTGTACTGGAGACTCGAACGGAGACACACGTGAAGAGCTAAGACTTCGTTTCTTTTTTGTTGTTGTTTATCAATCAATCCGAGTTGCTGTGAAACGATGTTTAGCGCCTTACGTCATCACGTGTATCTTCGCTCTGGGAGCCCGTAGCTGTGAAACCGGCCTAGTGTTGCGGATCTCATATGGCCCGATCCGGGCACCTACCAACCGCATTCATGCTTTCTCCATGGGGGCGGTGGTCGGCGACCACCAAGTTTTTAGCTTCATGGCCAGTGGTGTCAAATGTTATATTTCGGAACCTGCCTCGTATTTATTTATGTTGCGGTAATTTCCGTTTTTTAACATCGTGCATCGTCCGGTAAGTTTATTTATTTTATTTAAAACTTTATTGCACTAAATTGTACAAAAGATGAACTTAATGCCAATGGCATTCTCTACCAGCTGACCTTTGGGCCATGCAGATAAATTAGTGTTAGTAAGTTTTGTAATTACTACACAATACCGGTCCGTAATTATGGGATGAAATGGAAAGGATGAATAAACTGGAATTTACTGTGACTGGAGCGTATTTCGGTGTCATATTTATTATAGGGGTTGTCTCATTTCGGGAGATTTTCAAAACGAGAAACTTCCGATTCCTCGAAAATTACTAAAGTTACTAATTTAAGCTTAACACTTACAAATCTTGCCCGCGGTGCGGGGCTGGCTTTATACGCCAACACTTTCAATTCTCCCGTCCCATGACGTTCCCGCGGGAGAAAGACCGTGTCTGGTTTATTTATTCCTATCACCCCCTATTTTTTGACAAGTTTCACCAAAATAATAGTTAATATTAATTTTCGTACCTACATAACTGGTCTTTTGGTATCTTGGTAATTTGCGAATAGGGTCAATGCGTATCAGAGGAATTTACGTATAGGAATTTGGGTAATTTGCCCGAATAGAATTTTGACATTCTGGTACGGTCGACCGCACGTCGGTAGAAACAAAACCAGTGTAAACTCGTCTCTCATAGTACCTATTGAAACTCCCTAGCCTAGGCCAGCTCAAGGTCAAAGTGTTTCCACAGACGTGCGGTCGACTGTACAAACGCTACTACAATGCCCATTCCCTCAAAACTATAAGGATAGGTATATCTAACAGAACTACCTCATTAGCGAAGTAGTTTCTTCAACCGTGAAGTTGAACTCACACGAAAGTTTGTTCCTTTCGACGACTGAATTGCAGCTCCTTTCTAAGTTGCACTTGTTTTTTAATGAAGCTGAGAGTGGAAAGAAGTCTTTAAAGACTTTGCCACCGATCTATAATGGATTGGAAAGTCTTCAGGTCGCCTGAGCCCGCCCCGCCCGCACCGGACATCCTGTATTCTACTTAACTTACACCGAATTGATGGAGACATTCGTACTTTAAACTTCACTTTCTAGAATTACTACCGACCATCACAGACTCATCTCACACAAAAAGTTTAGCAGTGAACTAGTATAATACTAGTAGTTCCGTGAGAACAGTAGACCTCGCCAGCCCTTATAAACCAAACCTAAAAGAAACCAACAAAAGTCAACTTTGGAAACAGAAAAAGTACCTACTAAAGTGACAAAAATTAGCACTTTAGAGCTTAATATTTCGCAAACGGATCCCTGAATCGAAAAATGTTTATCACACACCCGCGATATTTTTGAAAGACCCATCCAACGATACCCCACACCATGGATATCACGCGGAAAAAAATAATTTTCCATTTTACGTATGCAGTTCTATGAACATAATTTATTTTTTCAACTTTCTTAAGTTGATCCACTATTACTCAAAAACTAATAGAACCTACTTAGCCGTAATAGTTTTCCTTGTAACTACGTTATATATGCTACTGCCATGAATTTTTTCACATTTCCAGAAGCAACCGTTTAGCTGGCAGGGGGGGGGGACACGTGACTCTAACAAAAATTACCGCTTTAAAGCTTAATATTTCGCCAACGGATCCCTAAATAGAAAAAATGGTATTCACACACCAGCAATATTTTTGAAAGACCTATCCAACGATATCCCACACTATGGGATTCACAAGAAAAAAAAAGTTCACTCCCACTTTGCGAGTATGGTAGGTACTCTAAAAAAAATGTTTTTCAAAATTTTATTCTACTCATTTTGTAGGTTTAATTAATTTATACATATGCCAAATTTTCGTCAAAATCGGTTGAAAAATGCGACCTGTAGAGAATTACAGACAGACAGACAGACAGACAGACAGACAGACAGCCGGACAAGAGCATTTTTGGCCAGTCTCGAAACGTAGACGCTTCGCTCGCTTCGCTCGCTCGGTCAATTAACAGTCTCGTTATGTAAAGGTTTGTCATTAGTCTATTTTTGCTTATACCAGTACAAGTATAGCCAACATTTGAATGACTGCGAAAAGAAATGCAAATTCAAATTAATAACAGTGGTTGTTGTTTACCCTTTACCTTAAAAGGGATGATCAGAATCTTGACTTAAATTGTCGTATCAACGAGAACCGTGAACGCCACAAATTATAATTAATACTTAGTAATAAATTGTAATTTAGTAATTGTATTGTTTTAATTGGTAACCGCCACCTATTTATTTGTGCTTAACGTCACGTACTTTTTAAGAAGATTAAAATGTGTAGGTAGGTGTAATGTTCTGCTAACGCCATGCGAATGGGAAATACGTCAGCTATAAGGCTTCCTTTGAGCGCACAGTGTAACTACTTTACTGTGTTTTACACACTCTTTTCATTTCATAGAGATTGTGTTTCACACTCCATGAAGTTCATGTCGAAGATGTACATACATACATATATATCTTCACCCTATGTCCCTGGGTTTTTTCTCGAAAATTACGTACATTACACTGACTGCTCTCAAACGGTGAAGGAAAACATTGTGAGGAAACCTGCATACATCAACAGCCTATTAATGTCCCCACTGCTGGGGCTCAGGCCTACCCTCTCAACGAGGGTGTGCGGGCTATAGTCCACCACGCTAGCCCAGTGCGGGTTGGTGGACTTAACCTGCATACGCCGAAGAAGAAATTCTTAGGCGCTGTGAAGTCCACCAACCCGCACTGGACTAGCGTGGTGGACTATAGCCCCAACGCCCTTGTTGATAAGGTAGGCCTGCGCCCCAGCAGTGGGGAGATTAATAGGCTGTTGATGATGATGTCCCTGGCGGGGTAGGCAGAAAGAACGGAGCGCCAAGTATTGTATCCTGACACACCTCTGTCGCTTCGCTCAGTCTCATCATTCTCTCAATTGGTTCAATTCACCTGGTGTTTCATAATTATTACACATTTTAGAAACACATATTTACCGCTATACTTAGGTATTATTACGTGAGACATAGGTATTTTCTTTTTACGTTTCCTACATACAATATAGATCAAAAGAATCGGAGATCCTTATTCGTTCACGGAAGGAAGGTAAATATAAAATTTCCTGCAGAAAATTGCGGGGCCATATTATACCTATGGACGGATATAAAAAAGGCTTCAGTACATCTCATATTAGGTAAGAGGATTAGGTTATGGTGTCGAGTTTCGTACGCTAGGAACGGCTTGATCTGACTCCCTTAGCCTACCAAACGTAGGTACATTAAGTTATCTGGTTTTTATCTGGTCGGTCACGGATAAATTTTTGGAGTACCTACCTTGCAATATCGTTAAAATCACATATTGGACAACAGAAACATCTTAATTAAACTTATAGTTAACTAGCTGTTTCCCGCGGCTTCGCCCGCGAAAGTTTTTCCCGTGAGAACAGCTTTCCCAAGGTATCTATAAGCCTATGTGTGGTTCTGATGTTAGTTAGTCTTATCTATATTACTGCATGGTTTCATCAAAAACTATTCAGTAGTTTTTGCGTGAAAGAGTAACAAACATCATAAGTATTTTTGGATTTTGAGCTTCAATGCAGTTTGCATACTTACTAACTTAATTAATACTTACAAACTTTCACGTTCATAACTATTGGTAGATTATGAATGTCCCGACGACACCAATGGGGGTGATTGTTTAAAGTGGTGAGCTGGCATGGCTACGCTGAGAGGATCTTCTGCGAAATGACTTTTGACAATATGAATTTTGATAAGGCCTATATAGGGATACTATAAAATATAGGCTCGAAACGGGAGTTTACTAGGAAGTCATTTGAACGGCTTTATTATTAGCACTCGCGTCCCACGGCGAGCGTGTATGAAGAGAATGATGAGAATGAGCGAAGCGAAAGAGGTGTGTCAGGATCGCGATACTTGGCGCTCCGTTCTTTCTGCCTACCCCGCCAGGGACATAGCGTGAAGATATGTATGTATGCTTCTGTTACTGCCTTATTAAACAATCCAAGGGGTGGTCGTCTTGAATGCCTCATGTATAATTATAGAATACATATTATATGTTAAGTGATGCTGATAATATAATTTTTCATAGTTTATCCAAATCGTTTGATATGATGATATTTAATCAGCTGGAATCTACATGAGAGTCCTATGATCTCTTTATAATAAACAGCCTTTAAACATTCTCAGTATAGAAAATAGGCGGTCATAAAAATCCAGGGCAACAGGTGAATTCATTAAGAAAAGAATATCTTAATTTAATTTTGAGTATCGCATAGTCATAATATTATGTTCTGCGAAAAAGGTAAGCTCCTCCGCTCAAGACTTCATTTGATCTGCGCTTGTTCGCACAACGTTCGCTTCGCCCATTTGAGCGTACCTTTATTTAATATCATCGTAGCGTATATTCTAAATTTAATTAATTCAGGCTTTTAATGTTCCTACGCACATTTCTATAATATATTCCCGTTTCTCCGTATCTTCTTCTCATAATATATTACATACTCGTACACAAATTGTACGATGGAAACAAATTGGTAACATTTTAAGGGTTACCAAGCACTTTGATCAGGCGAAATTTCCATTACCATCTGAAATATCGTATCGGAGTTCCTTTGGAGGGACGTTTGCAAATCAAATGCAAGAAATGGGACGTATTTGTTTTTTTTCGATACGAAGCCTTTCAATTGGCACTTAAGGTGGTGGTGAGGAGATACCTTTACTTTTTAGCCGCGGACTCTGATTGTTCATGTTATCATATTAAGAGTTAACTCTGTTATCGTAAAAATATCTTAAATAAACTAAAATGATACCTAATCATATACTCGTATAGGTAGGCATATTTTATTTAATAGTAATAAATATAAAAAACTTGTAATTAGACGTTGCTGATGTTTAAGAAAATTTGTTATGAGGGGTCGCAATATAAGCCAAAATAATAATTTTTAGAATTTTTGTCTGTCTGCCTGTTTGTTCGTTCCGACATATCGTGAAAACTACTGAACCAAATTGGATGCGATTTTCACGGTTGTGTTTTTGAAGCTCTAACTTAAAATCTGGTGAATGTGTTTTCCCAAAAAAAAACATTTCCCATAGGAATTAATAAAAAAAATTATAACTAGACGATGTCTGTTCATAGGAGAGATAGTTACGTGCTTCCTAAATCCACGCGTACGAAGTCGCGGGCAACAGCTAGTCATAAACTTAAAAAAACTCGAGGTCCCCACCGTTGAGAGCGTGCTCAGAAGGCTGGCGGCATCACCCCTTTGAATGATGAGGCTGATCTTCTGAGCGAGGTAAAGCCTAGCTTTCTAGTAGTTGGAAGCCTAGAACAGACGCTTGGAGATCTGTTACAATTTCATCCTTCTGTTCTAATCTGATAGTACCTAGTAGGTGTCTTGCCTATGCGAGTGCTACGCGGTGGCGGCTGACATAGTTCTAAGAAATATAATTGTTACGACGCGAAACGTTTCTCTCTCTCTCTAGGTAAGTTTTAGGTTTGAATAAACTGCCAGTAAGGCAGGTTCCCCCTTTGGTAATAAAGTAAAAAAATAACTTAATAGAGTAAGCTTATTGAAGTTAAAGGTCAAATTTAAATGCTGTACTTATAACTTGGGAAATCATCAAATTTGATTTGTTGCCTGTTATTTGTTTAGACAGTAAGTAGTTCGTTGTATACACAAACACGCAAATAATTCATTACTAAGGTTTTTTATTCCGTCGTTCTATTACTGTAAGTTACTGGAGTTTGCATTAACATATAGCATGACCTATACCCACATGCCATTTTGCCTGTGTTGGCCTTTCCATTATTCAAAAACTTAAATCACTATTATTCTATAATAAGCATCAATTTGGAGTTTAAGCAGCACCCCGTGATACTTAAAACTCTGTTTGAAAATGTATAGGGCTCCCTAGACGATCATGCGGCATGACATGCAATACGTGCTGTCACTCATGCATGACCGTCTAGCTGTAGTGATGGACGTGCATGACATGCAAACTACGTGCTGGCCGTTGCTTCACTGTATTGATCATCATGCAGCATGACATTCACGTAAACGTTGCATGTCATGCAAGCATGATTGTTTAGGCACACTTTATAAATACTGATTAACTTTTTTGCAAAAATAACCCTGTAGTTGGAAACTATTATAAACCTCTGTGCCTATAGTACAAACTGTATTTAAGTAATTGCTATGTTTCTCTCGGCGATCGGGAATAGTATATCGTGATCGAAGGTTTCTCTCGTTAAAAGTCTATGTAAGTAAACACATGAAAATGGATTAAATCAATACATTAAATCGGAATCAACACCATTTGCAAATGTCCTGCTAATATGGCAGAGTGCATCAATCCCAGTGCTGGCATTAGCTACGGGCGTAGCAAGCGTAGCAATAAGTACGGTATTTGCTACGGTTGACAGAGCAAAAACTGTACTATTTAAAGTAGTAGTAATTTTAGTAGGTATAGGTAGTTACAAAAATCATTGAAATCACTTGAGAAAATTTCGGAAAAAACGTATGTTTTTTATATATTTTTCAGGTAAAAAGATGTACAACTGGTTTGCATGGAGCAGTATAAGCGGCAATCAAAAGTTACAAAAGATACGACCTCTTCACCCAAGTGTTCTTGCCAACACTAAAAGATAGAATTTCTAGCCGTCAACAGTTCTGAACACCGGACCCAAGACAAACACTCGAATGTGCTGACTCTTGGAAACCACGGTGATAAAGTGGCTATCCTTAAGCCCAATGGCTCTGTAGCCCTTTCCAAATATTTGCCAAACTTCGGCCAGATTAGCATTTGCAATATGGTACCCCTGGGCGTAACTTCAACTCACGAAATTCTTATCCGTATTTTTTGGCCTCTCTCACATACAATAAATACTCTCTCACATATAATAAATGTTTCACAACTAGAGATTAGCCGCGGCTTTACTCACGTTTACGGAGTCACTCCATCTATGTATGTGTAGTTAATCAATAATACATTCATGATAGTCCAATGGCAGTTTCGTTATTGTATGTAGATACAGTAAATTAACCTGAATTTGCCTGAATCATAAACAGAATTTTAAATCATAGACAGACAAACAAAACTGAGCTCGATAAATAAGGAATCGAAACAGATATAAACGGATGCAAAATATTATACCAATAAATGGACTTTGAAATAAAAATGCTACGCGGGAGCCATTTTCACTGAAAAAGCTATGTTAAGTGAAGCTTTTTAAAATGCCTTTTCATCATTTTATGTATCGCAAGTCTATCAAAAAATTTTGGTTCATACTAATGAAATTGATAATATTGCATAAAAACAATGATTAAGTAAATACTACTACAATGACTATAAATAACACGTCTACTCTGTATGGCCCTTCCGCCAATGTCAAATCTATATTGAATCTATAGTATATTGACAGAAAGATGATACATATAAAAGAGTAGAGCAATGGAGAGAACATTGCTAGGCATCTCCTATAAAGATCTGGAAGAGTGAGCAAAGTCACGGATGTCGTAGAACAGATGGCTAATAGATGAAGACCATGAACCGGGCGCAGAAGCGGGTTATAAAACATTTAAAACAGAAAGAAGTGGCGCGCATATGAAGAGGCCTCTCGACTGCTGAGAGCTGAACATGATGATGATAAAGAGAATGTGCTGAGTAGCTGACTCACACGTCTGCTATTAACCTTTTTAAATTACTTAACTTACTAATTTATATATATAATTATTTGTATCCCAAACAAGATATTACACGTAACTATAAATACCTAGTAAAGTTACAGCCCCATCACACGCTATAAAAATAACTAAGCTATTCGAAGTTTCCAGACTTACATTTATTGTATTAGTTTGATTATATTTTGTCTATCGTTAAATTGCTATCCGGTATGTATGAGTACTTTTCTCCTAAGCTTTTTACTACTTTCGAATGCTCGTCTGTAAGTTTGTTACCAACAAATGGTACGAAAATGCTACCTTACAGTTTCCACACAAAGTAGTTTTAAACTTCCTAGAATAAAAGTTGGCTAAATGTGTACATCTACTTCTACCTGAGTAAGTATCGAAAGTTAAGGTTTCTCGGATGCGGGAAAATTACATTGTTATTCGGGAATGAGTCTTACTTTCGAGTAAGAGGTCCTAGATTCGATTGCCGAGACAGTTAGGGTATTGCAGTAAACGACGTGTTTCGGGTCCGGGAGAAGTAGATTTGCAATGTGTCAACCGATTTCAAAAAGGAGGTTGTGGAGTCGAAGCTTGTTTGCTTGAATAAATTTGCTTTCGTGCCAATGTAGTGCTGCTGTCAAAAAAAGAATAGATACCTAAAGTGTGGCTGTCAGTTGTGGTTTTTGAAAAATCACTCATATCAAAAAAAATAATAAAGAACATGCGCGTGACGTCACTGGGCTATATATAGCACACCAGCACTTAAGGCATTATTTTCTACCGTGCCATATATAGCACACCAGCACTTGAAAGGATAGCGGTGCCGCTTACTATAATACCACCCTTATAGTACGAGATCACATGAGTTTGAAGGGGACGAATTATTTAGGCAGCGGCGGCGCCGCTTGTCAAAACTGACAGAGCAGCGGCGTCGCCGCCCGTCACAGCGGTAATACCGGTGGTATTATAGTGAGCGGCGGCTTCAAGTTAATGCACTTTCAAGTTAATGGAAGCACTTTAAAAATATAAGGTCCTACTTTTTAAAAGTACACCTTTTATAAAATTACTATTTATTAGCAAGTAAATCAATATTATTTTTCATGAAGACAATTACTAAGACACATTATAAAGCTGGAAGTATTAAAATTGCAAACCATTTTAAAGCTAATTTTTTAAAGTGGGATCCAATAATTTTAAAGATATTTTATAAATACAAATATTTGCCTTTAAAACTCATGTAATATTAAGTAGACTAGTAATTGTGTTATAACGGTCTCCCAAGATCTTATTCACAATTGTTCAAGATTGATAAGCAATCGCCAATTATAAGTATAGGCCATAATTCATTCAGACATAGCCATTTAAACCAAAGTAAAGACAGATAGGTACTTATTGAATTCGCGACAGAATCGATTCTTCTAAATCTCCCTTCTGAATCCTCTAAGCATGAGTTATGGGACTTCACGGTACCGTTAATATTATATTTATGTTCACAATTTCCCTTCATTATGTAAATTATTTCAGCCAGAGAGATCCATTTCTCCTTAATAGGAGAACATCATTTATACCTTCTAGAATCCATATTCTGGACAGATTGTTTCAAAGCTTCGTTAAAAATAAGTTAAAGAAAAATGAATCCTACTAATATATCCCACTAAAATTATAAAGGCGAAAGTTTGTGAGGATGTTTGTGACTTTGGATATTTGTCACTCTTTCACTCCGTAACTGCTGAACGGATTTTGATGAAACTTGGTGGGTACAGTGATAGCTTATATACTGGAATAACGTGTAAGTATGCTACTTTTGACCACGGTAAACTGTTTCCGCGGGGAAAAACATATTCCACACGGTCAAAGCCGCGGGAAACAGACAGTAAGTAATAAATACGAGCTGACAAAGGACACAATACATCATCACAATAAAATAAGTTGAATCACTTCACAATCGCTTTGTAGTGTACTATCAGGAAGGTTCAAATCTCTTTGGTGGCGCGCGCTAGTAGCTAATTTTTTTGATACATGTGTACTATGAACAAACGCAAAAACAACGTGTGGATGAAAAAAGATAATAAAAATAAGTCTAATCGGTACTTTATAAAGTTTATTACACATTGAAGACACTGTTAAATAATTACTGAATACTAAAGCTACTCGTTGTGAACTCGTGTTGAAGCTGATTGTCGTACAGTGGATACCATTTCAAACCAAAGGTTTTAGAATATATTTCCGCGCGTAGGCGGAGTCATGGGCGTCTACTTAGAATAATAAATAGACTTACTTACGTTCTACTTTAGGAGTCCCCAAGTTTAATGGAAACGGATATGCATACTTAAGTTTAAACCATAACAATATGCATATTTTATTTGTAATTCCAATCGAAAAGTTAGCTAGACAGCAGGTACGCAGTATACAGAAACTCATATCAAAACAGTATACTTATAAACAAGTCACGCGCCTAACAAATTTTGTGGGAATTTTCGAGTAAACAGTTGGTGTTGAAAATGGGGCTCATTTATTGGACTCAAGAAACAAACTTGTAACTTTATTGTCATTTGGTCCCCACACAATGGTGCGCTCGGGGACCTTGAGTTGAGGCTTATTCCGGGGTTTTAGTATTTCCCCCCGAAACCTCGAAGATTTACATAACAAAACAAACGAAGAACTTCATTTTTAAGTAGGCCCCGAATGGCGCTGTTCGAATTTTGTTTCTTCTGTATTTGTTTACGGAAAACGAAATAAGTGTGTTATTGGACAATACGAGTCTGGCTTGGATCTACAGACTGGCTCGTGTTTTTTTTGATAAACATCAAAGGCGATTTCAATTTCTTGGCAAAAGATTTCTAATATTATAATGAGCACTTAATTCTGTTTCTATGTGTATTTATTCCTGTGTTTGCAACTCAAAAACCTGATTTTTGGGTAGTTTTAAACTGATGTTTGGTAGCCTAAGTTATCTACTACTTCGGCTACTTTTACTCCATAAACTGCTATATATTTCTGAATAACGAAAGCTGCTCAAAGACTGTAAAAACTTGGAGAATGCAGTAGAAAATCAGAGCGTTCTTTTCTATTTAATTTAAGTCCTAAACGTTGTTTATTGTGGTAAAACCATCGTTTAAAAGTTCATTAAATTTCACGTAGTATATGTACACAATGAATATTAAAGTAAACAGACATTCGGCGGCTGTTAACGCGCTGTCAATAACATGAACGGTTTATTATTCACGTTCTAGTTAAATCTTTTTACAAAAACGAACATTTCCGTTTATTTTGCAAAATAACGGATGTTTCGTTTTGTTTAAACAACATACTAGGATTTGTTCTTTGTTTAATTCAAACCTATGTTTACATAGAGGTGAAAACAAATTATTTTACGTATCCCATTGGGAGAGATATAAATTGTGTAAATAAAGATATTTTAAAATGAACTAATTCAAGTTCCCGTCACAATAAGTCGCCTTTAGTTTTTCAGGATATAAAAACTTAATAAATTTAATTGTGTAGTAAAATTAAGTACAAATCAATAACTTAATTGTTTATTTTTCATTTTTACTAGCCGTTACTGGCTTCTAATATCAAAAAATCCTACATGTTACTCTTAAAAATGAACTTATCATTCGTAGTTTTTAACGTTATTTCTAGACATAGGTTTTAAAAAATCTAATTTTAGGAGTATTTTCATCAAGAGACAATGCTACTCCTTTGTACCTACCAATAATCCTTTGTACCTACAAATATACTAATAATCTATCTAGTTATGTAAAAAATAAAATAAAGTAAAAAATAATCTACCTTGTAAAGTAAAAGTCTAAAAAGTAAGTACAATTAGGTATTTAATATTTTGCCGTAGGTATATATTATGTAAATTTCTAGATGTCGTAAAATCCACACGTACAGGTATAGTTGTAAGTTTACGAATCTCACTTGTTAATGAGTAAATTCATCTTAAACAAACATTAAACTGCTGATTCTGAGTTTCAAATAAACGGTAAGTTTGTAGTTCATCAGTTTGTTGAAGCTTCACCCTCGTCGTGATATTAATTACGGAGTCCCAACTCAGCTCGTTGAAATTGTTGCCGTGTATTTAACATTACGATGTAGCATTGTTACGCTTTCGATGTGTATTTTAGCAACACATTAAGTAGTAGGTAGAAACTTATGGATGCGAGAAGCGGTGTGGCAAAAAAAAACACAATGTACGATATGGCACGATCGAACTTGGACCTATCAACATAACAAGCCGCGTCTTCACCACTACGCTACCGACGCTCGTCGTCGATTTACCTAAATTTTCCATATTTTCATAATATCTGGCCAATTTTATAAATAATTATGTTAAGTATTAAATAACCTTAAAAACTTACTTTCATATTTTTGAGTAGTAGTTGTCGCATTTCTAATCTGAAATTAAAAGAAAATCCATTTCAAAACAATGCATTTATCAGATCTATGAACTCATGTACAAAACCACTACAGATTGATAGAAATTGTATCCAGATCGCAGTGTAAAATAATATGATATCAAAACAATCATCAGAATTTTAAACGAGGAACGAACTAAGACATTTTATTTATTTTGTTCGGAAATTTAAACCGAGATTGCGTTAAGGATTTCACTCACAACCATCTTCGGTTACAGAATACTAACAACTTTGATAACAACCCGAGGGATCAGAAACTCTTGATCACGACCAAGGAATATTGGAAAAGCTCTGAGGAATAATAAAAAAATAACGTCAATTTCAAAAATTTAGGGTAGGTTATTAAATTCACAGGCAGAACGGGAGCAATATCGGAAACTCATTAATAACGTTACAGGCTGCGTCTAATTTCATCGTGACTTGGGCATATTTTCTAAAACGGATCAATTTTGTCGGCATTACCGCGGCTTTTACAAATATAGTGTGTAGAGTACCTGAATTTCAGTTTACGCCATTTGGAAACGACGATTACTGAAAAATGATTAGGCCTGCTAGTTACATACATACATACATATCTTCACGCTATGTCCCTGGCGGGGTAGGCAGAAAGAACGGAGCGCCAAGTATCGCGATCCTGACACACCTCTTTCGCTTCGCTCATTCTCATCATTCTCTTCATACACGCTCGCCGTGGGACGCGAGTGCTCTTTACGTGTCCGTCTGTGAGCACCCGCTCTATCTGATCCTCGTATGTCAGTCTAGGTCGTCCCCGGCTCCTATTACCAATCACATTCGCTCGATATATTGGCGGCCTGCTAGTTCTACAAACAAAATAAATATATTTATAAAATGAATCTTCATCTTCTTAAATACAAACATATCATCACGCCATGACCAATTAGGCAATAACTAATAATGGTAATAATAATAATATTTCAGTCGCGTCATAACTTATAAAAACACAAGTAAGTAAAACTTTATTTTCAATTTTTACATTTTGTAAACACTCAAAATCAAGATACGTTAATCGGTCGCAATTTTGTAATCATTTCGGCGCCTTGACACACCCTGTGATGTGTTTATTTATTCGCGGGTCGGTCATAATTGCCCCAGCCTTTTCGCTAGTGGCGTTTCGTGTGGTTTATGGTTTTCCCCTTAGGGGATGTTTATTTATTTACGTATCATTGAGATTTTTGACAATATAGAAGCACAGTAGGTACGGCTGCTGGTTTGCTTCAGTTATTGTGGCCGTTGATATTGATTAATTGATTTGGCTGAAACATAATTTTGTATTCAACTAAACGAATGACTTCACTTAACCCAATGATATAGTCCACCAATTAATACATTTTTGAGAGCGTACTTTTTAAGATTATTATTTTGGTGCCGAATGCGTTAATACTTTTACATTGCGGATAATTATCTATTTTCATTAATATATATTTCCAATATTTTTCGAATATTGATTGAAACATCGCGTAATGAAACATTGCGTATTGGAAGACGCAGTGTAGGCAGGCCTACACTGCGAAATACGACCGACGATCTGGTGAAGGTCGCGGGACCCGGCTGGATGAGGTTAGCGCAGGACCGGTCGTCGTGGAGATCCTTGGGGGAGGCCTTTGTCCAGCAGTGGACGTCTACAGGCTGATATGATGATGATGATGATTGAAACATTCAATAAATTTAACTTTAAATATATTATGAAACAAAACGGCGACGGAGTTGACTTTGTTTAAGTTTGGTATAACGTACTTATGAAATTGTATTTTCATACGTCTATTTTCATTTATTATTTTGTTTTTTTAACGAATCCCGTATTTTATTATATGGATTTGCACATCGAGTAACAATAAATTTAATATAAATAAAGTAAAATTAGTTGAAGAAATAATAACATTTAAATAAGTGTAAAAATTTTATACAGTTTGCATGTTATACTTACTAACATGCAATACCAACGGTAAGATTATTGTTGTAAGTAACCAAAACGATTGCTTTTGTAATTTGGAATTCTTAAATGAAATTGCATCTGAATAAATCTCTCGTTACTACCTTGCAAAATTTAAATTTCCCCGATCCAGGGGTTAAAGGTAAGATAGATGGGAAGTATCAACGAGGTTCTTTATGGTAAATTAAAACTTTTAAGACCTTTCTTTGGGTAACATTTCAATGATTTTATATTTAAAAGCTACCTCAAAAATAAAAAGAAATCAGGACTATCACAAGAAACCGGTGATATGATTTTATTTATTTCTATTTTATTTATGATACGAATTTTATAACATAAAAATACTACTTAATTTTCCTTCATTACACCGACATTGTCCATAACCCTTTACACATCACATACCTACATAAATATTCTTTGTAAAATGAAACTTTTTATATCTGATTGTTGAAACATAAAGAAACTGCTGAAGTTTTTCTGATTTATAAATTAATCTAAGACAATAAATTATAAAATATTTTGTGTATTTGTAAAAACAAGGAAAAGTTTCCAAATACTTACTCTAACGTGACGTACTTTCAGAAACCAAACAAAGTTCACAACACAGTCTAAAGTTCTATAGACCCTCCAATACTCGACCGATAAACGATTTTAAATACAGTCGTTATCCAAAGTGGAATACTTAGCACGTAGATCGTCTACGGGGCTACGAGCGCAGCTACGCCGTAGACGTCCGCTCGCGAAGGCTCTCACGCTAGACTGGCGTTTGGAAGGTGCTTTGCTCAGTTACGTTTTACGCATGGAAAAATGTATAGGAAAATATATGAACTTAAACATTTCTTGACCGTAGATTTCTTTGAAAATATATTCTAAACATTTTATTTTTTTATATTTGTACCGATTTAATATTATAAAGCATTGATTATGATTATATGTTTATTTATAATTCCAAAATTAATTGCGATATAAAATATGTATTAAGAAATTGTTATAGCCCAATCTTTTATCGACATCAAACTACGAAGAATTGTGAAAGGCGTTGGCCCAACGTGTTATTATATAAAAATATGAATTGTATATATCCCAAACCGTGTTATCTTGATGGAAAAATCTAATCTTTTCCGTCTTAACTTCCCTCTAGGTAAAACTTTTCCGCTCGTAAATACTAAACCTTTCTGCTACCCTCCTATTTCATATTACATTAAAATGCCCCAGGTTTTCTGCAATCACAAATTCCAGAAGTGACATACAAATGAAAACGTATCGCACTGCCGGGAAGCGTTTGCATTCCAACTTTGTCAATTGATTTCTTTTGGCTCTTTTGGGACGACAGCCGTAGAGCGGAAAGCATCCTTGTAAGTAGACTTTATACCTACATTGTTATGTTCGGCTTTTTTTAATTAATTTTTTTTTTAAATTTTCGCAAATAGTTTTCGTTATCAGTTTTGGTCGGCTTATAGTCGACTCCGTCCTCCTATAAGATCGAAGCGCCGACTACTTAACAGGCCAACCTTGGTAATATCTGCTGCCCCAGAATACGTAGGAATAATTACTTTTCATGGGAACAAATTTTCTCGCGGTAAAAATAAACTTTATTCAACTCCATGACAACAATTAATCCCCTGGGCTACAAGTAGTATATAAAATTTTCATGGAAATTGGTTTAAAAGCCAAGCCTAAAAGTGTAAAAATAAACAAACTCACTTTTACGTTTATAATATTAGCTATAATTATAGTAATATATTCTATTTAAAATGTGAGATCAGCCACGACTTGTTAGAAGTTAAATTATTATTAATCATTTCACATAAAATAAATTTTGAAACACCTACCTACTCGTGTAGGCGAAAAGGTAAAATCAGAAAGTTAAGTTATATGACTGTGACAGTCACGATTTAGTCGTTAATATTAGGCGCTAATTCATTTTAGGCGTTATAGCTTCAAATAGGCAGTCATAAACACCGTAGCTGTCAGGTCGTTACCATCACCCTTAGAATTCGTATGGAATGCGTCGAGTGCCTCGAAAATGATGCGGTGTCATTTATCGGCGTAAAAGCAACGATAAATAGTACATACCATTATTGTGGGCAAAATATGACTTTTATAAAATATTATGCATCAACCTCGGTATAAAACCGTTCAAGAATAAAACTAGAATGGAATTACAGAATGTAACACCAAAGACCGATAAAGGCCATAAAAAACGCACCCGTTTTCGCGAAAAAATAGCAATCTCCAGCGCTCCAACCAAGATATAACAATACAATAGTTTATTTATTCGAATAAAACCATACCCAAAAGTGTGTCATAAATTTGATCCTTACCGCAGATACTGAATAATAAATGACAGTCGTAAATCTCGTATGAAAACGCCATAAATCTAACCGGATAGTTCGGTACAGGTTAGCCACAGACAGACCGACAGACAGGCATAACGTAACTATTGAGTAGTACCTGACAATTATTACTAGTTAACAAGCGTGTGTATTTCAAGGCAATTATATCAATTTGCGGTAGTTTCAATTTCAAATATAGGACGACTGCTTTAAAGCTGCTATGTAGGTCCTTTTCGTAACGTAACTTGATAATATGTTAATAACTTGTACCTAACAGTCACAACTTTGTAATAACATAACTTTAAAGATTAACGTCTCTAAATATTAACTTTAAGTTTTGAGTTAAGCCTTTAATTTAAGACTCAACTGTAACTTCAAGTGAACAAAGTTTCTGATAGGTATTATTCTCTGCATGAACTTCAATTAGATGTACGATCTTAGCAAGTTTAAAGAACGATACAAATCTATTGAATAAATTTAATAGTTGCTTCTGTTCCCTGGCTAAAATTAGGGCGTGAATTCAAGAAGAATGATGATGGTGGTGACATCCGATTTGGTAATATACATAAGATAATTACGTAATAAGAAGATGCACTGCGCAGCACGTGCTAGGACTCAATGGATGTTATAGCCGCTGCTGCCTAAATTGAACCATTAAATGTACATAATATCTCATCATCATCATCATCATATCAGCCTGTAGACGTCCACTGCTGGACAAAGGCCTCCCCCAAGGATCTCCACGACGACCGGTCCTGCGATAACCTCATCCAGCTGGGTCCCGCGACCTTCACCAGATCGTCGATCCACCTTGTGGGAGGCCTGCCTACACTGCGTCTTCCGATACGCGGTCGCCACTCGAGAACCTTTCTGCCCCAACGGCCGTCAGTTCTACGAGCGATGTGCCCAGCCCACTGCCACTTCAGCTTCGCAATTCTTTGAGCTATGTCGGTGACCTTGGTTCTCCTGCGGATCTGCTCATTTCTGATTCGATCTCGCAGGGAAACTCCGAGCATAGCTCTCTCCATTGCCCTCTGGGTGACCTTGAGCCTTCTTATGAGGCCCATAGTGAGGGACCGTGGTCATCGGTACCGTATGTCATCACTGGCAACACACACTGGTCAAAGACTTTCGTCTTGAGACATGGACATAATATCTAATTGGTACTTAGGTAATAGTGATAAACAATTTATATCTATTAAAGCTAAAGAGTGGAAAGTTCAGAAACAGTATTTCATAGCTTATGGGAAAATATCTATTGAATCAAAACATGAGGATGCATGGAAACCTTTTTATCTCAAAATATTCATTGCCTTTAACATTGCATTCCTAAAGAATTACAATCCCTTTCCATTTCAATTTTCTTTTAACTTAAAAGCAGACTCTATTCAGTGAGCTCCTTTAAAAGATGCTTACATAAAAGTCAGAATCCTCTCAAATTAATACATTCACAATTGTGACTTCGGAATTCGGAATCAATCATTTTAAAAGTTGGTTCTCGTAGTAATGAAATGAGATTCTGATGTCCGGAAATCTACATAGAATCACCAATTAGTCCGAGCGAAAATTGAGAAGTTTGCTACTCCGAGTAAACACTTTTCGGAAAAGTTGTTTGAGCACTTATCGCGCTGTATTAAAATTAGCTTTTACATTAAGTTTCTTTGTTTTTTCGCTCGGTCGTTAATTGAATTTATCTGACGTCTTTGCAATATGTTTGAAAGCTACTTCCGTAATGAAAAATTGGTTTTCGCATCAATGCTTATTATGAAATACTTTTTACGGTTTTATTTAATGTGCCTACTTATTTGGGCTTATACCTTCTTTGTTGTTACGTAACTCTTTTAAGTCTTATAAGCTCAGCATACATTATCCATTATAATATAAGTAAGCTTCGCAGAGAAATGAAATTTTCTCATATACTTAAACCCTCATATAGTCTGCTAAATGGCAATTTAACAACCCTAATGCCATTCTGAGTGTTCACTAAAATGTAATTAGGAAAACCGTAATTTATACATCTACCTACTTACTTACTACAAAAATTGGACAACTTCACGTTTCAAGAACATTTTTATTATGATACTGAAAATTTACATCAACTACAATTCGTCGTCTGTTTTGAATTACAAGCAATATAGAAGTATCCATAAATAAAATTCAGGGACATGGCGTCAAGATATTGTATGTATATATGTCCATGTATGTAAGTAGGTATATAATTTTATTTTAACTATTATTTAGTTGATTTCTGAAATTAGTTATCTACGCTATTATTTGTTACTCGTATACTTTTCCCCCACTCCAATGGTAACGAGGTCCATATTTTTAATAACTAATAACACTATTGACTATATTATAAGTATCTTAGAATTTTCTATCTTAAATTATTTTCTAGAATTTAATCATCTTAAACTATAGTTAACTTTCGACTTGTGTAAATTTTCATACGTTCCTTTAATCTGAATTTATATACCCGTTATAATAATCGGCGGAATACATTATACCTTCACAGCAAAGTTTAAGAAGCTATTCTGTGATGAGTTTCATGAAACTTACTGATAGAGACAAAAACTTTAACATAATAGAGCGCATTTCCGACTATCTCATTTCAACTTCCATGATGTATCCAGGAATGTCTGTATTTTGCGAATTTAAGAAAAGGTGTCGTTTTGAAACGCAGCAAATGTTTCTAGAATTTTCTATATAGTGTACGTAACAAGTATAGTAGACGTAACAAGTTATGAAACAAGAGTAGAATATCTTCTTTGGCAACTGGTTGAGTATCAACAAGATTTTTATCACAACCAGCTTACGAAACTTCAAAGGTAGCCAAAACAAGTCGTGAAACAAGGATGGAATATAATCTTCTTTGGCAACTGGTTAAGTAGCAAGACTTTTTTTTTCTTTATTGACAATTATTGTTGCGAAATTGAAAAAATGCTGAATGAAAAACTGAAAACTGCGAAAATGACGTGCATGTATTTTTATAGGGGGTCAAGCTCTCACCTTCCCCGTGTTATTTCGCTCGTGTATACTCGTATCTCAGAAGTTGCACTTTAGATGCATGCCGTAGCGCACGCGTCCCCGGAGGAAATTGACCAAACTTTGGCGGCGCATGAAAACATACTACCTACTTTGTTTATAACTTAGTTAACGTTGTTAATGCACTGGAGGAAGTTTTGTATCGAAATGTTCCCCAGCAGAGCATAGAGTTTGGAACAAAATAATGAAGTTATGTGTGTTTTGTTGTTTATAGGCTTTGTTTTAAACTGGAACTGACAGTGACAGGTACTGACAGGGGTTTAAGGGGTTTCAAAAACATAAAGTAGGTACTCCAAATATTAAACTCACCTGCACGAGTGCACCCTGAAGCTATAGGCCACATGAAATGGACAGACAACGGGCAGCATTTTTATCGCGTGGCCAATACGGTTAGTACAAAATACCGTAAAATATACTGTCATTAAACAATAAAAATTTCGGAAAAATAGCTGTCATTACTTATAAAAACAATGAAACCGATTTAATTAATTTGTACAGAAATGTTTACAAAAACAAAGTTTTTAGTGAAGCTATTGAAATTGTAATTTTACGGTTAAGCTGCTTGAAGAACCGCAACTTTTTTTATTTTATTTTTACTTTCAACACAAGATTTTTCATCAAATATATGACCCTTTTTTGCACGATCACAAAACTTCCTTCACTCCATTTCGAAAGTAAAAATGAAATTTAAATTACATCCGCATGAAAAGACCTAATCAACAGTGGACTTTGATCATGTCATCATCAACCTGAAGTGAATGAAATGACTGACAGTGACAGAGCCTTTAGCTCTTCTCATAATAAACCTTACATAAATAATAAGTCATAAATAAATATGACACGTGCATTGCTAGATTTTAAATTTGTCGCCGCGAAATCCATGAAACATTGTCACAAAGAACGAAAAGGAAAAGAAGAAAAAAAAAAGTAATTTTAAATTTGCTTATTAGACTTGCAAAAACTATAGCTAACTTTACATAAGTATAGAATAATAACTGAAGTAGCAAAGTTGGCCTTAAAAACTATGCAAATAGGTACTGAAAAGTTCCGTCTATTGGATGGAAAATAATCCTACTACTCACTTGGGAAAACATTTGTTTTTAAAATTACATTTTATACTTTGAATTATACTTACAACTTATTAATAAAATGAAATAATTTAAAACACGTACTATTTATAAACAAACTGTAAACATTAATTAACTTTATTTTGATTATTTTATTTACTACTCATATCAATTACCAGTAATCGAAATGTTCATATTTTTAAATGTAAATAAGTATCAGGAATATTAGTGGAAATTTCAAGAAGAGGCAATTTAAGAAGTGGTCATTTCTATTCTTTCTTGCTTCTTTTTGAATTGTGTTTCTGAATTGTTCTGTTTAGGGCCACCTAAACCGCAGAAAAGATTAGAGTGACTGTCAAAATAAACTTTATTGTAAATTGAATGTTTATGTTGTATTGATGTATAAGTAGATATTTAGTCTTCTGTGCTGCATCTTGACTTACGATAACATTTGTTTTGTCTTTGAAATTCTTTCACAAATGTAACTTTGTTTTTTTTGTTTAATTTTCGTTACTTTCAAACCATACTTCTTAAGAAAATTTAACAATCTCTGTAACAATCAACTTTACGTTTAACTAAGTAATTAAACGAGGGGAACGTTTAAGTCCCCTAATTTCAATTAAGCTTAAAGGATTAGACTTTCTTGAAAATATTTTTCTCAAAATCCGTTCAGCGGATGTACAGATTAAAGTTAATTGCAGTCTAATTAAGAAGTTCACAATGAAACAAAAATTTGTTAAATTGATATAAATATTCCAAACACATTTTTAACAATCAAATCCTTGTAGGTGTTTGGCATCTATATTTTATTCCGGGTTGGTGTATTCAGTTTTGATTTTTTTATCCTCTAGGTTTGGGCAATAAGATACTAAACAGAAAAATAACGTAATTCAAAACGTCCATAGTCGGAGAAGTCGATAAAATTAATATGTGACGGTCAGAAATTTTATTTCTTAACTATATAACATCAACAAAATCAAGAGAAATCGAAAATTAATACGAACGATGACGACTTGCATTCATTAATAATAATTATGCAAGTTATATTCTATATAGCTACGAGAATTTTGAGGACTTGTGGTATAGTATAGTATTGTATAGGTAGGTACAGTCAAGGTTCATAAGCGCATAAGTAGTTTTGCAATTTAATAGATTGAGAGATCAGTTTCACTTACGACCTTCTTTTAAATCAATTTGTTTCTGTACCCACACACGCACGCAGCTACTGATATATTACTGGCTATTACGATGTATTAATGACTTATTGATATGAAAATAAGGTTCAAAACACACTGTTGACTTGGTTAGTCAGTTACGTCTTCTTAATCTAATTGGTTTTCGCATTTTCGTGCGCACTGTTGTACAGAAAATGACTCTTAACGTGCTACTGCACTTACGATCCTTGACCGTACATTGAATGTTACACCATCACACGGGTTCAGAGTTGAGGATTTATGAACGGATCTCGGCCATAGGTTGAGCGTGGACACAGTTTCAGGTGCCGTTCCTACACCCGTAATCTTGAGGGTCTGGTTATGAACAATCAAATAGTCAAATTTACCGCGACTAAGCGTGGAATGCAGATTTCTACTACGAGTATGTTTTCTATTGAAAAGCGTAGACAATAATTTCCCGTTAAGTTTCACGATCCCGGATTTTAATACTTGATATCACGAACGCAAGGCGACCATATAACCAGCTAGGCCACCACGGCTAATCACTTGTTTCTATAAAATTTTAAAAGTTCTGGGTACTTACGTTTCATTAAATATTTTTAGCACTTACCTTTTAATTATGCTGAACTCTTTTGTCCCTCGCAAAGTAGATAAATTATTTGCAAACGCGGACTTTTCTAAGGTCATTCCCTATCCAAATTTATGCCCAGTGGAGAGTGAGGGGTAAAAATTGGATTTTATTAAAAAAGTTCCCTTCATTTCTCGCATACGGTTACAATACTTAATGACAGGAGTTCAAAGGTTACATTTTACGACTTGTTTTACTTGTTCCACGTGATCTAGTTCTTATTTGATTTAGGAAATCCAATCAGAGAAGATGGGTCTCTTCTTTTTGTCAGTAACTTTGAACCATACCGTACGTAACCTTAACTAATTAATGTACCTTTAAACTAGATTGGTGTACCTACTAAAAATGAGTAGGTATTATTATTATTTTATTCAGCATAGAAAGTCGATATTTACCAATTTTGACATATTACTTACACACATCCATTCATATGGGCCGATCAATGTTACGAAAGGGTGGAAATTCCACCCTGGAAATAAAATTAACTTAAAAGATTGAAATGGAATGAAATGAACGAATGGAACAAAACTGACTTCAAGTAGCGTACTTTGCTAATTGGTCGGTTTGATAAAGAACTGTTTTATTAGTTCCTTATCTGTGAACACCAAATTTTGTTTAACGCGAACATTTCGCAGACCATTATTGATGTATCTGAAGTGGTACTCAGAAGTCTTCATTTACTTTATCAGGAACTCTTTCGAGTATTCGGCGACAGTCGGCGCTTGTTTGAGGGCGATAGACAAACGACGCGTCAGAATTTAACGAACACACAAATTACTTTGACAAAGGTAAAGACTCTTACTATAGACACTGACATTTTTGGGGCCTTGTGACGTCACCTTTTGCGGGACTTGGAGATTTCCGTTTTTTAAAATACAACTTTACTTAAACACATATTCGAGATTTATTTCTCTAGTTCTAACTCGATGGATTTCTGGGTTAATAAGTGTCATTCTAGGACATCTATAATCTGTAGTGACAGTGTAATTGCTAGCTTTTTATCATTAACATCATAACAGCCCTTAACTTCCACTGCTAGACATAGGCCTTCCTTATTGAACGCCACCACACCTGGATGTGGCGGGCGGAGAAGATTTTGTAACTCTGCAATAATATTAAGTATTTGTATTTAAGTATGTTTTCATCCTTCTCCTGCTATAGTTTTTGTTTTTTGCATGGTCTTCTGTTACTCGGTTTATTTCGGAATAAACACAATAATGAATGAAAGTAAAAGCATTTATTTTCAGGTATAAATCCAAAAGTCACAATAAAATAATACATGACAATGTATGATACTAAAACAAAATATTAAATTAAATTAAACAATTTAGAATTTTAGTTTATCATTTCTTTAAGAATAAAGTTAATAGTTTTTATGGTTACAGTAATAACAATATTATGGTTATAGTAATTTGATGTTAGTAAAGGTGTAGTAATTTAGTAAATAGTAATTTAGTGTTTCATCTCAGTGATTCAATCTAAAGATCGTTACCACCTGTATTAAAATACCATAGTATTAAAATACTAGGTGAATGTTCCATCTGAAGAATAGATCGGTATTTTTTATAACTAGTGTTAAATAATTTCACAAAGAGTTTCAGGTGGAACGTTTCAGGAATTTATAACGATATTCATGTTTAACTCACTTCTTTCTGGGAATAAAAAGGAGGTCGGATCTTAATAGCATCATCTCGGAAGGTCCGGCGTCTAAACGTTCCCATTGTATGGTAATGGTCACACCTCGTGGACCAAATTTACATTTTATGCGAAATTTGCGAAATGTCGTGGCCTGTATTATCTTCTACGTAATGCATATTTTCGCATGTAAATTCTGACATTGTTGTATAAGTTTTACATAAATAATGTTTAATTTTACTTTAGTTTGATAGAATATATATTTTTAAATACAATTATATATTGGAAAATCATTCACTAGACAAATGTCTACAACAAACTACCAGATGACAATTTGAATAAATAAATATAAAAACAATTAAATAAAAAATTAAAATAAAAAATATTAAATAAATATTAAATTATATTATATTTATTATTAAATATTTTATTATTAAATAAATATTTAATAATAAAATTACATAAATTATAATAGCATTGTTCATATGTCAAATTATGGCTGTTAAAGATTTTAACGGTAAGTCCTATTATTTTAAGTGATTTGGGCGCTATTTATTTAACCCTGTTGAGTGCTATATGACCCTACGCATAACGTCACATATGTGTCAAACGAATTAGTGTTCTCCAACATTTGAATTTTAAAGTCATAATTCTTAGTAGATCTACTTAAAAAAACAATCATCTAAACTGAAATATGAATTCAAGCTAACATAACGGTAACTTATTGAACTAACTTAGACCGACCGAGCGAAGCGTCGCAGTTTCCAGATTGGCCAAAAAATGCTTTTGTCCGTCCGTCTGTTTTTCTGTCTGTCTGTAATCGCCTACAGGTCACATTCTTCAACAGATTTTGACTAAAATTTGGCATGGGTATATATTAATCACGTCGACATATTCCATAGACCTTTTAAAAATATTGGGGGTGTGTGAAAACCATTTTTCGATTCAGGGATCCGTTTGCGAAATATTAAGTTTTACAGGTTTTGGTAAGGAGGGGGTGGAGATGGGTATTTTCTACTTTCTCTACTTGGAAATGGCTTTGCTAAGCCAGAGGAAAGGGGAAAGTGTCGGTTATTGCATGGTTATAAGGGCTCGCGAGGTCTACTGTTCTCACAGAACCACTAGTATTAGGTTGATGTTGACTTGAATCCATAATCGATTCGGCAAGTTATAACGACAAGTATGTAATAGATATCTATACAGTACTGACCTACATAGTATTTTCTATTTTCATTCGTTCACTAGACAAACATCCATTGAAGGCCTCAGTTAATAGTGATTCTAAAAGTCGACCTTTATACCATCGATACCGAAACAGTATTTAAAACATTCAAGGTATTTCCAGTGGAATTCGTTCAATCTGAACCGAATGGTTTTGGGCTAAATCGTGGGCGGCTCTGAGCGAATATTTCCGATTTAGGAATTAAACCCTGAGCTCGAAATTCACCTGTATAATTTTACAAGCTGAATTTTAAAAAGGCGGCATTGGTTATGCCAAATTTTTCTTTTGTGCTATCTATACAATATTTTCCCTAGAATCTATTGTTTTCATCATTGCAGTTTACCTAATTCAAAGCAAACAAAATATTTTCTCTCTGGAAGTAATAAAAATAAATAACAGTATCTATTACTAAGAATTAATAGACTTAATTATTCCTAGGTATATTACATTACATATCTTTATGTTATGAGTATGGTGCTTATCTTTCGACGCATAAAACTATTATATGTTTAAATTGTAGATACGTGCGGAGGCCTATGTCCAGCAGTGGACTAGTGCACTTGAGAACTCGTCTACCCCAGCGGCTATCGGTCGGCCACATCATCACAATAAATTTTTGAGCTATGTTGAAGGCTTTGGTTCTCTGACGGATCACCCCGTTCCAGGTTCTATCTCTCAGAGAAACTCCGACCATGACTCTTTACATAGCCAGTTGAGCGACGTTTGAACATGCCTAATTTAAATCCTAAAAAGCCAAAAAATATTGAAATAGGTAGTTTCCTTCGATATCTCATTCGATTTCAGCTCTATTTCTAACCACATTATCCTTCTAAACAAACACTCGATCACGGAAGACAATAAAAGTTGCATTTCACCCTATAGAACCCATCGCCGGTCCGCAGGGTGTGAAAGTTTTATGGGCACCCTTATTGGCCAAGAAATCGCTTTATTGTGCCTTTGATGCGGGTCTTTGGGCTTATTCTGGTTGGGCTTCGGAAAGTTCGCAAATGCAATTATCCTAAGAAGTCCTATTGTCGTTGAAGTCACATGCACTTTTACATCGTACTTACTTAATACTAACTTTACCTGTTTCACTTTTCATCATCATCATCATCTCAGCCTTTTAGCGTCCACTGCTGGACATAGGCCTTCCCTAACGAACGCCACCACACCCGGTCCTCCGCTCTCCGCATCCAGCCGCTTCCGGCCACCTTCTTTAGGTCGTCAGTCCACCTGGCGGAGGGGCGTCCCACGCTGCGCGTACCGGTCCGCGGTCTCCACTCCAGAACCCGTCTGCCCCAGCGGTCGTCGGTTCTGCAACAGATGTGACCTGCCCATTGCCACTTCAGTTTGCTAATCCGGCTATGTCAGTAACCTTGGTTCTCCGTCGGATCTCCTCATTACGGATCAAAAATCATTCAAAGAAACTCCGAGCATAGCCCTCTCCATAGCTCACTGAGCGACCTTAAACTTATGGATCAGGCCCACCGTCACTTTATGGTTTCACTTTACGGTGGCTACAATTTAGTGGAAAGCATTGCGTCGCCTTCACTACTTCCACGAACTCAGGACGGTGGACCAACTACTTGACTATTTTCTTTAAATCTCAGTTGGATGCACAATTCTTCTGATAATTTGCATCAGTGTCTGTGTCCAGCAGGCATTTGAGATTTCAGGCGAACTTTTATAATCAAATCGTCATTATGTAATTAGTATTGCTTTTACGCTATGTGTTTTGGGACGAATAGTAATTGCTAATATTTTTAATGCAGTGCACTTATAATAATCAGGTATGGCAATTTCTATGGTATTAAAGAAAACCCGCATAAACCCATTGAGTATTTCTACAAAACACACATACCTACACACATTCCTACAGGTTTTTATCATTAAGCTTGGAGTACTCTTACATAATCAGTGGCCTCGGGGATAAGACTCGACCTATGATATCGAAAGGTCCGAGGTTAGATCCCCGGTTGGGCCATGTACCAATGGGTTTTTTCTCGAAACTTAAGTACATTTACTGACTGCTCTTAAACGGTGAAGGAAAACATCGCGAGGAAACCTGCATACGCCGAAGAATAAAATTCTTAGGCGCATGTGAAGTCCACCAACCCGCACTGGGCTAGCGTCGTGGCCCGCACGCCCTCGTTGAGAGGGTAGGCCTGAGCCCCAGCAGTGGGGAGATTAATAGGCTGTTGATGATGATGACTCTTACATAATAATGTTACTTTACAAACTGTGCATGCCGTTCCAAATTAAAAGGGACTTATTATGGCGGCACTTAGTTTCTGCGATAATTAAAGTGATGTAAAATGACTCAAACGACGACACGACACAATTGGGTCACTAAAAAAATTAGGCCAGGTGGTTGATTCTTGAAACAATGTAGTTATGTAGTTTTCACCCTTGTAGACAACTAAATATACAAAAGCAGAATCTAATATAGATGTAGACAAATTAAATTAAAACGACGTAAAATCTGTGCACATCGATTACAATAAAAAGATATGTACTCGCGAAAGCGTAGAACGGCATACGTGTGTTTAACGGCGAGCCGTTTGATATCGATAAAAATCACCGAATAAGGCCGTATGGGAGTCACCCTACTCTTCATTATTTAATTAGGTGCTTTTGTTTTGTGGGATTGGAGGGCTATTCTGTGGATACGAAACGTGTCCTAATCTGGACAAAGAAATGTGTATTTGTTTGGTTTGGAGTATTAGGAAGATATAAAGGACGTGTGAAAACAGATTGCGGTCACATTATGTTTTGGGCTTATTTAGTTCCTCAGATTAACTTAATATTCCATTGAAATAAGCTTTGAAATCAAGTATGACTTTAATTTCCAATTTGTGACCTCAATACAATCGTGAAAGCACATAGTGAAAGCCATGCTGGTAAAGTCTATAAATTTGCTTCACTGGAACTTTAGTAACTCCACTAGTTCTCGGAAAACAATCTCACTGCTTTACTAAGTTTAGTTTAACTTCTAACGAGCGCAATTGTAGCTAATTTCATGATACTAACTGCGGTTGTTTTATTACTGTCAGTATAATGTGAATGGATTTATGTATTGTTACAATGAGGTTTCCAAACTCAAGCAATATACCTGGTGGAAAGCGCGAGAGCCCTGGATTCCCGGCTGACGCCAGCGACTTTTCAAAAATATTTGAAAGCGGTTTTACTTACCTACTTTAAAAATAAAGGAATAAACAAACAAACAAACAAACAAACAAACAAACAAACAAACAAACAAACAAACAAACAAACAAACAAATAAACAGTTTGGTATAATCACCGACTCGTATTGAAATCATACGTCTTATAATTTATGATTGTAGTTAAAAAAATTGTAATAATGCCATATTGTGACGTACCTACCTGCCGTTTATAAATTGTAATAAAATTGTAATTTAAGTTTTAAAATAAGCAAATAAAGCACCAAACGAATGTAATTCGTCGAACAATTGTATCAATTTTATTAATTGCATACTCCGTTCGGTTATTGGGGCCAACCCGCTGAAAGTCAACAAAAAGAATTATACTGATTGCGCTGTCTCGTTCGATTCATAGACGATTCGATTAACGAACGCGATCGACGTAATTATGTCTGAAACGGAAAATGGATACAGTTGTTCGTAAATATTTATGAAATTCAAAATTTTCCATGAATCTCAATGTGAAGGAAAAGTGATAATTAAGGAAGCTAGGAAAATGTTAGATAATTTTACAAAATTTTGATTGTCGCTTCTGAAATTTGAGACAAAGCATACTATAGAATAATTACTCTCTCAATGAGGGCGTATGTGATATAGTCCACCACGTCCGTGTGGGTTGGAGGACTTCACATGCGCCTAAGAATTTCTTCTTCGGCGTATGCAGGTTTCTTTACAATGTTTTTCTTCGCCGTTAGAAAGCAGTCAGGAAAAGTAATAGTTTTCTACTCTTTATATCTTGGTATCTTCTACATGGCACGCACGACCGGGGATCAAACTCGGACCTCTCGACTGATAGGCCGCGTCTTCCCCACTATGCTACCGAAGAGATCATTTTATGTAGTTTAATAGTCCGGTGCTAGTTCCGTTCTATAATTTTCATAACTGCAGGAAATGGAACATAATAGATTTAATACAAAAAAAAGTTGTTGATGATTTAGGCATTTTAAAATTGTGTATGCAATGAATGACAGAAGAAACATAAAACTTATAAATCAACGTCCGTTTTCCACTACACACTGCAAGAAAATCAATCGTACAGAAAAATCGAGTTTACTATCAAAATTAAATTGTACCGAAGTGGCAGCGTGTTCTAACATTCAGACGAAATTAAATTTTCAAGAAGTCGAGCGTTCGAAATCAAGGCACAAGATGTTCGTATGCGACTCGACTAGAATACTGAATATCTAATAATGCTGTAAGCTGGTACCAAGCAATTTCACTAATTTGTTCAACTGTGGAATGAATAAAATAGAATGGACCGAAAATTAAAGCGCTTAGCTTAGACAATTAAAACTATTAATTTAAATGTCTAATAATAAAAGGCAAGAGAAAAGGTAATTTAGGGGGTGTAAAATAAAAATAAATGGGTAATGTAAGTTAATTCTGTAAAGGATTAGATTGTATAAAGCCTGGGATACTTAAACTTTTTTTGCGAGTATTTTTTCAATTCGCGCGACCAATCTGGAGACTGCATATAGACAGAAGGAATCATCACAAACATGAACCCAGTGTACTTACATGCAATAAAATAGTTTTGACTTTGACATATACGTTCCCTTGGCAAGATCTCCTAAAGTGTGTCTAAGCGAGATATTGGACTTCAAAGTTTTGATTCTACCATTTTGAAGTCAAATATCTTGCTTAAACACACTTTAAGAGATTTTGCCAAGGGAACGTATTTGTTTGTAATGATTCCTTCTGTCGATATGCAAAGTCTCCAGATTGGTCGCGCGAATTGAAAAAATACTCACAAAAAAAAATTAAGGTACTTATCCCTTTAAATTTTAAGTTGTGTGTAGACAAGATGGCGTTGTGACAGCTGAGTAACTTCGTTCTTCTTAGGAATGAATGAATATACTCTACAGACGATATTAAAACTAATCGGGACTAAACACCCAAGAGGATGAAAGGATCAAAATCGTCAAAATGTTTTAAACAACCTCACGCTTGAACTCAATCTTACCTGATCGAAAGTAAAGATGAGGTCTAAGATGCAACGTGCTTAGAAGGTGTCGTCGGTTCACTCTTTCTTTTAAGCTTGCGAAATAAATAAATTAATGTATGAAAAAAGCGAAACGATTCTCTTGTGAATGTGTTAATTAATTAGAATTTGATTGAACGAAATAGTAATACAACATTTTTGGAAAAACAAAAAGTAGATAATAACTAATACTATTAACATATAGACAACAATCCGTTAACCCTTTCGTGAAAGCGCCGAATCTAATAGGTACGTAATGATAGATTGTGAAATCCAATATCATTGGTTTCACCAAAAGATTGGACCGCTATATTGACTTGAGGTCAATTTATTTGGGTTGCCATATTGGGTTGACGCAAAATGTAGCCGTGCTATTTCCTCTCAATGGACCCTTTCTCTTTGTGCTATTATACAGCCAGGTAACGTGTCAGTTCATCTAAAGTTAAAGCCCGCTGATTTCTCGAGAAATAGGTAAATGCGGTTCAATTAGAGTTGTACCAATGGATCAGCAATGAATGTTAAAAACCGACTTTAAATAAATAAATAAAACTCCTCTAGCAAGCAACGACATATTATTATTTTGTATTGTCTTTTTTTTGTGATATTGGCAAGGAACCTATCTACTTTTGCAAAGTTAACAAATTAAACAAACTAAAGCCTGTAGCTATGAGCTATAGGCTATAACTGAACGTTTTGGCTCTATACCACAATAGGCGAAGCAATCGGTAACGGTTAAATCCCTCAGTTTCCTGTAATACTTCTAGCCGATTTATACAATTTATCTGCAGCGAAACATTACTTAGCCGTTATCGGTTTTTTCTCTGAAATCTACCAACGGTATTGTCGGTTGGTGGTTTGTCTGATGGCTGTTCATAGTACCAACATAGTAAATATATATTTTATTAACTTACCTAGGTACCTAAGTTTTGTTAATATTCGAGAGCGTCAGTGACGTCAAGGATAAGACGCTGCGTATCTAATCCAAAGGTCCGAAGTTCGACCCCGGCTGGGCCATGAACGAATGGGTTTTTCTCGAAACTTAAGTACATTTACTGACTGTAAACGGTGAAGTAAAACATCGTGAGGAAACCTGCATACGCCGAAGAATAAATTAATGTGAAGTCCACCTACCCGCACTAGGCGTGTTGTACCTATAGCCCGAACGCCTTGTTGAGAGGGTAGGCCTGAGCCCCAGCAGTGGGGACATATTAGTAGGCTGTTGATATGAATTAAATATGTAGAATAAATTAGGTGTAGGTAATCCTATCTTCTTCATAGGGGGCCAGGATTACCTGGCGATACTTCGACCGTTTGGTATCTTTTTGCCAAACCCCTATTCACTAACGGCGCCTCAATCCGTTTTCGGTGGACATCACATGCATCTCAGAATAGTAATTCTAATCTTTGGTGTATGCAGATTTCCTCGCTATGTTTTCCTTCACCGAAAAGCCTGTGGTTGTTATAATTAACCCTTACCGATCCGATAACTCATTGTTTATACGGGCAAAGGTTTATCATTAACATTTTCCTGCAGGTAAATGTCTATAATACGTCATGACTGCATGAGTTATAACTGTCAAACTCTGGTTCTGCATATTTCAGAAATATGCAACTGCTTCTTCTTATTTAATTTCAGGACGTCTCAGTACCTGACACCATAATTTTGCATCCTTTCTTAGTTGCTGCAAGCAAACAGTTGTCACTACAAGTAGTACGAAGATATAAAGTTGTAAAAAATTACCCAATTTTAAAGAGTGTCACATAGTTTCACATTTTGAACGATTATAGACATTGTCATCAATGGATGACAAATGACCAGGCCTCTCCCAAAGTCATAGCAATTTTATAGTGTATGAAATTACTACACTGGGTATATGGGTGTTGATCATAGACTAAGAAAAGTTTATGCATAGATGATTAATTTAGCATTGGAAATATGGATAAAAATATTATTAAAAATTTAACGAATGATCAAAGAAGACTTCGCAGAAGAACAAGCTCTATCGTCCTCTAGTCAACCCTCGCACCGGCCTTAAAGGTTAATCATTTTTAACCACAAGGACATTGAGGCTTAAAAATGTCTGTCCAAACAGTCTAGTTACGATAACGCGCTCACGGATTGTTTTTTGGGAACACTTTATTTTACGAGAGAATTAAATTTCTCCGAGTTGAAAGAAAATTTTATTAATTTAGCTTGATAAAGTAAATTTGACATTTTGAGTCTGAGGGTTTATTTTTGTAATTATTTTAAAATTCTGTTGTTTCTTGTTCGGAGTTAACCTATATTACAATGATAACCTAAACTCTCTTAAACTTGGTAGGTACGAGTGTACGAGTACATTTTATATTAATGTCACAACAAAAGCTTTTCTGAACCAATTTCTGCTAAAATCTATTTCCTTGGCGACCACAATAATAAATCCACGGTCGCGTCGTCGTCGTGCTGTTGACATAAACAAATGCATAGTGTCTGGCGTGGAGACAGGAATGCGACAGACTTCATTTTAGTTAACAAATAGTGAGGAAAGACGCGCACCGAAACACAGCATCACAAAGGTATGTATGCAGAGGGGAAACAGATCCACCTGTATACAAAGTATGTATAGGTGGAAACAGAGTAGTTTTAGTTTTAGACAGAATTGACGTCAAAAAGAGAATATTGTATTCCAATTTTGAATTTTAATTTAAATTTGAATTATACAGGCTGATCTCAGTCGATTTTTTCTGTTGTTAACTTTCCACTGATATTGATTCTACGTCATTAACTTAATAAAATAATAAATAGACATTAATAAGTACCCGAAAAAAGAAACGGTTAAATACAAAAATTTTGTAAGTGTTTTTGAATAGTGTTTAGTTAGGTACTTAATTTCATATTAAATCATTTCAACCGACGAAAAACAAAAGGAGGAAGTTCTCAAGTCGACCCGTATATTTTTTATGCTATAGCCGGTATATTATAATGGTTTAAATTGTGTTAGATCTGCATTTTAACTTTTTAGGTTTGCCCTGGTTTCACTCCAAGTTCTTTCATATTCTTATGATAAGTATGATATCTTTATACATTTTATATAATATTTAGGTATGTACGTTCATCGCCTCGCCAGTATTACATTAGTTTGCACTTAGCATAACGCGTGAGGAAATCGTGTTATATTAATGCAGGAAAATGTGTCACATCATATTGTATTAACGCATTAACTGCGTTACATTATAAGCCCTAAAGGGAGTGATACTAGTTATAATAACACTTAGGTACTTTCAATTTTACATTACTCTTACCTACAAATTGTAAAAATGAAACCAACGGCCTACTAATAATTTTCGACGTGCATAACGCAAATGATAATAAGTTAAAGAACTAAAACCCTAGAAATAGTTAAAAACAAGTTTGTCTTGTGGTGGGTCTTACATTTTAGACGAATATTAACGCCGTGCTCGTGTATTCTTATGTCTTACCAATATATATACTTACCTACTTAACTTTTTGACTTTTCATAAAGGAAGAGATTATGTTTAGGTCTCTCTTAGGGTTAGAGAGTTTTGATTTGAACTTTCCTGATCAATGCTAAATCCCTATAAAAATAATGAAGTTATATAACATTGAATTGATTGGTTTAGTTAGAAGTAAGTCTCAGTTATGTTTTCCTGGTTTTGAACCCACGAACGCAACTAATCTGCGCAAAACTAAGCCACTACGAGATTTGACTCGTAATCCACGGAAATGTATAATTATTTTCCTTTTCCACAAGTCAACAACTCAAACAAAGCATGAATTACTTGCTTTATATTGCTAAATTGCGCTTCCAGGAACTTCCTATGGTGCACGCCGAAATAATAGGCACCTAACTGTGGTACTGAGCATTGTTCCTTTATTTCACCTTTGCTTATGCAAACGAGGTCGGGCTTACATAGGTCGCTCGGTTCATTCAACAATAGGCCTAACACTCCGTCCGTATTCTGGAATTTAGGTACGAATGGTTCGAAACGGGGGATTTTCCTAAAATCTCGACTCAGATGGCGCCACTAGCAAGTGCAGTACACGTTGTAGTTGCTTTTCTTAGTTGGCCGAAAAAAGGTCGATCTGAAAGGTGAATCAAAAGGTCAATCTTTCTAATTTATAAATTTTGTAATTGTGTGCGATCATCTTTACTTATCTTACTCTATCAAGGATTGAGACCAGTGGACCGAGGATTAAAAAATGTAAGGAGGTAGGTATTGACGGACAGAGGAAGGGATGAAGGGAGGGAGGAAAAGAGGAGGGGAAGGCAAGCGGAAACAAAGGCGTTTTCCTACTGACAGACTTAACTTCACAACTTGTCGAGTATGTATCATAGGTCGCTTTATGGGATTATTGTTGGACCTGATTCTTTAAGTATAAGTCTCGGATACGATAAAGACTTACGAACCATTTGTACTAAATAAATTTCATTCCTCACATGCATAAATATTGAAAATACTTAACTCTTATGTATCTATTAATCAGATTATAAAAATAAATGACTTCGCGCCTTGTTAGGCACAATTAAAATGCTATGACGTCATCGTCATTAAATTAACATAAGCAGGTTATTACCGCTAGCTGCAGATTGGCGTCCCGTTAACCCATAAATACTTGTACGTACATATGTGACGTCACTTAATTTATACGTGCAGGCTGTGACACCATACTGTAAATCTGTTTAAAACCCTCGTAAAATTCACTAACTTAATGGCACTGCAGTAGTGCTGAAGTTATAACGAAACCATCTAAATTCCTCGCCTTCGATACTTAACTACTTGATTTTAGATACCACCAATACTTTACCCATGTGCAAAGGCCGTTTGAGACTAGCATTAAAAGCTTGTTTCGTAAAACATAAACCATAAACTTACTGCATGAATTACTTGCGTTTCCACTTTCAGACTCACCTCACAACCGCACCATAAGGTTTCATTTTGGTACGAAACTTAAAAATGAACCCATTTCGGTACAGCCGCATCTTTTTACGTGAAATTTTTTGTCACCGCTCGCTTGTTTGAGTTTATTATAATACTAGCGGCCCGTCCGGGCTTCGCACGGGTGGACTTTTTTTGCAATAAATATAGCCTATGTCACTCAGGGTGAATGTAGCTTTCCAATAGTGAAAGAATTTTTGAAATCGACACAGTAGTTTTTGAGTTTATTCATTACAAACATACATAAATACAAATCTTTCCTCTTTATAATATTGGTATAGGTATATGATGATGGTATGATGACAAACTACATAATATCGTTATTGCTAACTTACCTTCTTGGATTTTCCTGTTTCGTGAAAAACTTGAATAGGTACTTACCCACATGAAGTGTGTTTTGCTTACTTAAACACGGTAATCCGAAATACGTACGCGTGTTAACTCTCTGTGCAAACTTCCCTTCTCTATTCATGAAGCAATTCAAATAGCCGGCCATTACAACTGACTGTTTCTGAAATTCCCGAAATATTCAACGGTTTCACGCATGAATACAGAATAAATTACTTATAAAAATAATACTAAAAGTATCCACTGTTTTATACATTTAATTACATCATAGAACAGCAATTAACATTAAAATTTAATATTTTCTTAAAAACTAATCACTAATAAACACTAAAGGTTTTATACGATGCGAGCAATTATTTTAATATGCAGTTTATGTAACAAAACATTAGCGTTCCAAAAAGTTAATAAAAATTATGAGTGAAAATTACCCTACGATCATACTTATTGTATTTTTAATCACCTGCAATAATTTACTGGGAGATTCTGACCAATGTATACAGCAAAAAAAATGTTTTTAACTTTAAGTTGTTAAATTTTAACCCTAACTAGTGTTGTACGGCGGTAGAAAGGGGGAAGGCAAGTTGAAAAGCTGATTGATTTTAAGAAAAAAATATAACGGCTAAGCACTCTAATTTATTTGCAGTGTTAATTATTGCAGGTGTACAAATGTAAGGTAATTTTAAAATAAGGAAATTTAAAAAGTTGATTTGAGTTTTACGAATTATCAAAAAGTAAGATAATGTAAGGCTAGATGGAGCGACGACCTGCGTAGGGCGGCTGGCAGTGACAGGCCATGGGAGGCCTATGTCCAGCAGTGGACTGGTGCAGGCTGATGATGATGATGAAGATTATGTACTCGTACCTCAGTCTTTACAAAATATATCGATCAGAGAACAGTGACTTGAAAAGCGTAATATTTTACAGATAAAGACGGTAATTAATATTTGCTTGAAATTTAGTAACCATCAATATAAGTTCAGCACTCCTTGTAAGGGATGCAAACACCTTTCTCGTTTCTGAGGTAATCTTTGACGCACTCACAAGCTGGGGCATAACAGTTAGGTGCAAGAGATGGACAGGGCGGGGGATTCTCCAGGTGTTTGCAGGTTTTGTAGCACACCTCCATAGAGCATTTATAGTACTTTTCGTTGGCTGGGCAATCTGTAAGTAGAACAAGAATATTATAATAATATTTCTTTATATATTTTTTTTATTTCGTTCTGGACATGATGTTCATCCCGAATAGTCGGTGTTTATATCACAGGTTTACATAGAATAAACACCGGTGTTATCTACTTTTACTTCACATTTTTACCATACTCTTAGCATTAAACAATTACCTTTTAATCAGCCTGATGTGAAACTATGTCATTAAGCTAAGTCAAACTATTGTATCTTTTCTACTTTTGTGTTTACAATAAATTATTATTATTATTAAATCACACCATAAATAAGTATGTGTTATAAAAAGGGGACTATGAATTTGATCTAGGTATTCTTTAAAAAAATAGTAGGAAAATCAATTTCGTTACGTCAGTAAAATTTTGTTTGAAATTTCGTAACACAATGGACTTTTATTTTTGACGAAATATTTTGATCCAATTTTTAGCGAAATTAAAACACACAGAAAGTAATATGTTACGAAAATACACTTACGTAAGTACACTTTTTTTGGGTTTCCCCCACTTACCAAAAGGAGGAGCTTCATCAACTGTTGTTGCCAACACAACGGTTGTAACCAACATAATCGCACAAACAGTCACTTTAAAGAATGCCATTATTGGTTGCTGATGCTTCTTGTAGACGACCAAACTGGTTACAGACACTGGTTTTACGAAATAGCGTTATTATAGGTATTTGTAGATAATGTAGTACTCAATTAGATTTAATTGGTTTTGTTGCGGATGTACCTACATGTTCTATACAGTCTAATATTTAACATATAATAGTTACATACTTACATAAATAGCCACTTGCTTTATGTTTTACTCATTATTATTGATGTTTATTTAGTTTGTAAGTACCTACTATACTATTAATAAACAGTAATATTTTGTGTGAGAAATTTTTAAAGGTGGTGGTCTCCGCTCGGACACACCTAGACTAATTTTCTTACAGGAAAATTTCTTATAGGAAAATCAGTTCCATCGGAAAAATTGTACAGCTGTAAATTATAATTTGCTCACAAAGAAGTCAACGCAGCACTATTATTAATAGTATAATAATTATGTTGTTGTTATTCTCGACATCACTATGTGATTTCAATTCTAGCATTGCAGCCAATTTGTGTAATTAACCAATAATAATGGTTCTATTTCCTCATAGTGTTCCTCATTTTTTCTCATAGGGTTATTATTACAGGTTTATCTGCGAATGGAAATTTTGCCAATTGATACTTTTGAAAATTGAGACATTTAGACCCACCTACACATTGAACTTCACACCAGTGTGAAGGTCAGGAAAGAAATTTCATTATTATTTGGGTGAAATGCAGAATAGATGTTATAATTGTAACCGAAACTGATAAATTGTTACCAAACGAATAATCAGTTTCGTAACAAAACGTAACAAAATTTGACAGTTTCGTTACAATATCAGTTTCGTTACTGTACATCTGTTCTGCATTTCACACATTAGGTACGCTGGGTACATTCGTTCACGTCAATTTTTATCTACTATTTATACATTTTATTTATCATGCTACGTAATTCTATCTAATGATCCAAAGTGAAAATGCCATATATCTTGAGATATGCCGAAATATACGAAATATACATACAATTTTCTTGTTCAATGCACAATATCTACAATACGAGTACATTAACATTAAGTAGGTACACCTCGATCCTCGATTTGTGATATTCATTGTTTTAACATTGAAAATGTTTATGGGATCGAAATAAACAAAATCTGCGATAACTTCTAGAAATTTAGGGCTACGGGGTCAGACGAGGGCTCAAAAGGCGCAGAATTTATCGAGACACATGAAAGTTTGATAATCAGTTGGCAATTTTTTTAGAAAATCGAAAAAGTTTGGAAAAATCTGAGGATTTTTTGGGACGAAATTTCGAAAAGATTTTTTTTAACGAATCTATTTGGAAGATCGAAAAAATGAGAAAAAGCACCTCTGCGCTTAGATGGACTATCCAAATATATATTTTTTGAAATTTTATCTTTAGGGTTAGAGATACGTGACCCCAAAGTTGGGACATTTTGTTAATATCGCTGTGCTGACGTTATAGTTCTCCGAAAACTGAGCAAGCGAAGGGTGCTATCACACTATAGTGCTATGCTAAAGATAGAATCCTGAGCGTGGTGAGGGTTTCAAGGTACAAGACGCAAAATAACGTACAGTCGCTCATAACTGTCTAGCTACTATGGTACATTTTCAATGTACTAAGATTCTTGCGTACTGCGTAAAGTCTGTGGATTTATGGTTGCCTTGTGCCCTTCAAATGATATTTGCCTAATAACATCAGTTTTTACTGGTACTGCCTCATATCCATTAGATGACTTGAATAAGTTATCCGAACGTGAATAGAACTTAGTTTAGAAATTTAAAATAAGTAATCATTTATCTTTCTAAATACTTCGCACCTGTCAAGTTAAATCTAACATTGAGCCAAAATTCAACTTCGAATGTTTTACTTCCTTTAACAAAATTAAGCACCTAATTGGAATTTGCGTCGCGTACGAGGGGATCCCGAACCGGTAGATTCAAGAATCGAGTTAAACAATTAACGTATTGGAAGACGTCAGGAAGTTCCGCCAGTTTAGACGTAACTTTCAGCGAGCTGCGATCTGATCCGATATAACGGAAATACCGTGTGATTAGTTTTATTACTCAAGTTGATATTTCATTGTAACTTTATTTCTGACTAGCTATTGCCCGCGACTTCGTACGCGTGGACTTAAGATAAGCACTTATAGTTATATAGGTAGTGCTAAATTTCTTCGAATTAATTTGTTACCAAACAAATGCAAGCCAAAACCCTAAAACTGATAGAATCTGTAGCATGTTCAACACCAGCCAGTGTAATCTGAATGGCATGTTAGGAAATGGTAGATTTTTGTTGCTGGGCCCTATTTATCGGCCTATTTTTGAGATGTTTTATAGTCTATATGAGTCTATATAGATCAAAATCCGTTCAGTGGCAAAAGCGTGACGGACGAACAGACAAACAGACAGACAAAAATACTAAAAGTTAGAATTTGGGCTTCGGTATCGTTCGTAAGGTACCACCGACCCAGTTTTTTCCAAAAATATTTAATGTACAAAACAATTTTTCTACAGTTTTATTATTATGTGTAGATAGATAACAACGTTACGACAACACGCACACTTCTCTTGTCATAATGTCCTATATAAATATTAACTGCAAATGACAATACAATACCCAGATCATGAATAACTTCTACAAATAGTTGTATTTTCTCTGTGTTACCTAAATTCTCTATATCGGGGCAAAAAATAGAACCAGAGAGAATGTTATTTCTCAGACAATAGTAATTTTACTTTGCTTTACTCTTATCTTACTTTTCTAATTAAAATTAGTAGATATTTATTCAACGAAACAGACCTGGGTTTCTAAAAATAAAAAAGTTCAGTGCGATTTACGAGATGAAAATTTCCTATGTCGAAAAAAAATTATTTTTGAGGCTCTACCTAGACATTTTTTTAAAATTGCTCAAAAACGAGACAACAATGGCATACCAGTGTCATTATAGAGAGAAAGAGATATGACTAAAAATAATTAAAGGAATTGAAATCTTTATTCATTATTATTCATGACTGATATAAAAATTATTCCATCTTATGAATATAAACAAAAGCCTTATTTGAATTGTTTGGAGGCATCCATTATAAACTTGAGGTATTTTTAGGGTACCGTTATTTTTTGAGGTACGGAACCCTAAAAAAATAGTTCAAGTCTTTAATGCATGTTGTCTCGTATTTAAGCAATTTTATGGAAAATGTAGAGCCCGATAAATACGTTTTTTTCGACACACTACGCGTTTATAGGAAATTTTAATCTCGTGAATCGCACTATCTGTTGTCTTTCTGTCTACAACTAACTCAAAATCTGTAGAGACCTCAAAACCGACTACCAGTTGAGAATATGTTTGTCAAAAAGCAAAGTCTCATACCACACTCTAAAGGACACAATCCAAAAAATCGTTAATTTATAGATATATCACAATAAAATCACTTACATTAAACTTAATGTACTTAGTAGAGACCATTTTGTCTCTTATCTATCTTATGTACGACTTGAAATATAAAGCCTTCTACTAAGGTTGTTTACGACATTGATGAAGCATTGAACTTGGAATAAGCAACAAAGTGGGTAATAAACGTTATGATCAAACTTTCCATCGCCATACGCATCTGTAACTCGCAATACACGAATGTTTTTAAACGAGTTTTATCTCTTTACTTTATGTGAGCGTAATAAAATTACGAGCCTAATCTGTGATAAAGTTGCAATCGTGGAGGAGATGGCACCATAACGTCTAAATATTGTAGGGCTCGCTACGACGGATGCTACTCCAACAAAATCCATTAGTGTTATGATGAACTATGATATACATTGTAACTGGAAGAACTTACAAACTCTACAAAAGGAATGAAATTTTGTGGGTTGCAGATTAAGTGATTCTGATTAAAACCCATTTTTAATATTGGCAAAATGTGTAGTGATGGATAAAATCACTTTGGGAAATCTACATAGACGATTTATTCTATTTAACATTTTCTATTTTCAAATATTTAAAATAGGTAGGTATATCTAAGTACACAATTAAAATAAATATTTGTAGATTGGTACATGCCGGCCTCATAAGGCACCCTGTATTTTTGCGATTAGACAGAAACCTTAATAGTCTCGCTTCATTCGAACTTGCGTCATTTAGTTTTTAATTAATTTGTGCGTTATACCTATCCATAGGTGTTGCCTCTGTTGCCAATTGAACCAGCACATGGTAAAAATGATCAAGGTGTTGATACAATGGCTACCTAATTATAGTGATGATTCTGCTCTAACTATAAAATACCTATAACTATTATCTCTTCTAGTCTACAGAGTTCTCTATGTGGCATATGCTACAATTCGCCGCCCCGTGAGCACATTAAAAGAAATATCATTTCACTAATGGACCATTTCTATTTATGTGTATACTATAACATACAACTAGCTTGTATACAAAAACTTATGAAATATGTTCTCAGAATGCTCTTTTGTTGTCACCTCGAGGTGTTCACGTGAGAAACTGTTATTGTTGTTACTGGATTGTAAAGGTTTTCCATAATTTTAACAGACGTTTTAATTGTGTGGACTTGACCCATATTCCTTGCCAAGGTTTTAGGTTCTATTCTATGCTTTGAAAAGCTATTGAAATACGCGTATCATAAAATATTTCACAGTAGAGTCAAAGCTTTGTCGCGGTTTGGCGCGACATGAACTCTCGGAAAACCACAGACGATAATTCACACTATTACAACTCAACGGACAATTTTGAAACCTATCTTTGTGAAATAAAATTCACATTGGTACGATCTGAAATCAGAGCAATTCGAGACTCGCGATTCGTCTCAGCAAACAATGGAAGAAGAAAATCGACAAAACGCAAGATAAAGATGAAATATAATTTTGTTAATGGTAGCAAATTTGTTTCAGGGGGAATTTGTGCTTATCTTGATTTATGTGGTGGTGACTATTTTCAAAGCAGTTGATAAAGATCTGACTCTATTGTGCTGAATTTGGCTCAATTTCCTTTTGAACGCGATATTCGGGGTCGGAGATTCGTTTTAAGACGTTTGTGTTTTATTTTTAGTTCGTCAACAGAATAACGGGGCTTAGGAAAACGGGAATTTCTCTATTGACTATGATCTTGAAAGGCTTTTATGTGGATACATTATTAAGAATCTTTACAATTATCATGAAATTCAAGATGAGAAAAGGTAAAGGCCATTATTATAATTCGCTACCGAGACGTTACAATTTTGGGTGAGCGGGTAAGACCAAGGTAAACTTTAGTTTAGCCTGTGGCGCGGGCTGTTAATTATTGCGATGTGAATAATATAATTATATTTATATTGAATGTTAATAATACATTAAAAATTTATATCCTGTTTAACTTTTAAAAACAGCCGACTTTTATTTAAGAAAAAAGTATATTAATTCTTAAAACATTCTACGTAAAGAAGATCCAAATTGGTATTCCAATTTGAAGTCACTCAGCTGCTAAGTTATTGCTTATGAATAGGAATTAGAAACGGAACAATATTTACATTTCCATGAAACGGAAACCGGTAGGTATCCAAGAAATTGTCAAGTAACAGGACACAAAATAAGGCACTTATTTAGATGAGCCCGATTAGGTAAATTTAACATTCATAAAACTCGGAATGAACGCTGCGAAAAAACGCGGTATAATATTTTTTTAATTACGGTTTTACTTTCTACTAATGAGTTGACAGGGTTGGCGGTAGTCGTTAAATAATACACCAGCGTCTTCCTGACCTCAGCTAAGCGAGATAGAGCACGAATATCATGATCGTAAAAACGGCTGTAAAGTTAAATATTACAAAATTTATTAAAAAAATTAATGTTGCTCTGCTGAAGGGCTTTTTGGATAAATCTCCCTCCTAGCTACCGCGTTAATGGCTTGGTTGGTAAGACCGGGATGACCAGGTCGCAGGTTGAATTACTTGTGAGTGAATTTTTCAATTTCATCATTTCGATACTGATGAATACAGTATCAAAATGTCATGGGAAATCATCAACGTCTCAAGGGTTCCAGCAGTAGAAAGAAAGAAAGAAAGAAAGAAAGAAAGAAAAATAATTTATTCGACAATCACAACAAATATATTAGTAAAATTAATTAGGTAATTGATTAACCTGACATAAAATCAAGTGGTAGACGATGCTGTGATCGTGAAAAGGTCCCCAGCTCAGCATAGTGCTGCACCCAGGAGGCGCAGCGCTGGTTTTAATAGGTACTTCAGGGATAATATATAATAGGTACTTCTAATAGGTACGCAGTAATAGGTACTTCAAATGATGAAAGTCATTCTAAGCCTGACGGAGACAAAATATCTAGTTTCACCGGCAGGATGTGGTGCTAAGTCGCAAAGGACTGGAGCATACGCGAACGTTCAATATTGACAAGCTGCTTGTGTTGCTCGCTTCACATCGTAATATCCTGCACGGAATAGCCACAAAGTCAAACATCTAGATATACCTACCACAATACAGTAAATACCTATTACCTTTAGAAAATTTTCAGTTCTAATAAGAAATTTTGAGAAAATAAGTACCTAAATGGAATAAAATTTTGGCTGTTCGGGATATGAATAGAAGAGGTTCGAAGTGCTCAAGACACATCCTTGATGCAATTGATAGTTACCGCCAACATTTAAGTGGACAGTCAAAAGCTGCATCAATATCATAATATATCAAAATACCATACTGATTTGGTGTCTTGTCTATTTAGTTAGATATCTTTGTAATCTTTGGCCTCCTTCCGCCGTACTCTGGACAGACACCATCAGAATTCAGAACTAACCCAAACAAATAGTATCCTGGATCTAAGGCCCGAATTTTGTTTTATATGTCTGAACCCATTTCCTTTACTCGTATATAAAGTAAACTTTACTAAAAATAAAAAATAAACTGTAACTGAGAACCAACACTGAAAAAATAATAGGCAAAATGTGGCTATTCGTAAATTGCTATGTCGATGTCGGGTTGATAGCCAATAAACACCCGCAAACTTTAATTGGATGAGCATGCTTCGTGTGCTTGTAATGTTGTTGACTCTCCTACTACCTATACTATTTCATACATTGTGTTGTGTACTGGTCCCTAGTGAAAAAAAAACTATTTAGATGTTGTAAGTGTTCGTATTCTCTTCAAATCCATAGACATATACAGAGGGTCCTATTTATGACGGTTAATTCTAGTCATGTTTGTCTATTCTGTGGTCATGTAAAAATAATCAATGAAGCTATGATTTAAAAGTTTTCGCAGTAGAATTGTGAAAACCCTAATAAAAAAGCCAAATAGTCAACTTGGATGAGAGTCGTCCTATCTGGATCTCAGCGGCCATATATAACGCTTATCTTGCATCAAATCAGGCCACAATGTCCTCTGTTTATTTAACCTTACCACTTAATCAAAATGAAACAATACCTTCCGAGAGCGGGTCCCAGTAAATTGAACCTGGTTTAGTTAGAATTAAGATGGCAATTTGTGTAGCAGTCGGAAGTTAATGGAAAGAAAATGTTATCGCAACAAAATTTGACAAGAAGAAATCATTTTTGTTCTTATCATTTTTATGTACTACTAACCTTGTAAAAACATCCATCTCTATAAGGTCATCCATTATAGGTGTAGTAGTTCCAGAGATTACCTCATGCAAACCCATCTTAAGAATATGAAGAAAACCAATTTCTCATTAAAGTATGCTAGATAGACGTATTAAAATGTCTGCTTCCGGATTTTATATACCAATCTGGATCCTTAAGTATTTATATTCATTAGAATCATCATTTAGGTCCAAGTCCATGCTAATATATTCTGTTACAACTTGTCCGTCTAAGTATTTTTACTGCCATCTAAGCTGTAAGGTCAAATTTGTTCTTGGTTTTATTTTCGTTCGAAAATCTCTCTTTATACTTTCCGATGGAAATGGTGTATGTCTTTTTAACATAAAACAATGGGTGCTTTAATATAAAAAAGCATAGACGGGGACGATTTTTAACAGACAACAACAAAAATTAAACCTGAATGATGGTCCTTTATTACTAGTGGTCCATCAACACCTTCCAAAGCTTCGTAGAAAGTTATTATAACTGCCAGCAACATTTCAAATTAATACCAAACTTTCACCAAGACCCTTGTTACAAAGCCTCATCACATCAGTATATGGGTGAAATTCTTGTAAGTAACAATATAACATTTTAGGAATATCTATTTTAGACACCTAATAGAAGGTCAAAATTAACTAAACGAACTTCGATAGACTGATAGAAATCTCTGCTGTACCTATTAGGTTATTAAAAAAAATTAGGTACAAAAAAAGGTTTTAACAAATAGGTAATATGTTTATCTAGATTTTGTCTATCATTGCACATCCCTTTTTATTATGTCAACAGCTCAACAAAAAATGTCCACTGCATCTTAAAAACTTCAATTTTTTTATTAGATTACTCAAATGACTAGGAAACTGATGAAAAGATTATTTAAAATTCCAGCAGTAAAATGTCAAAATTCAATTCCAACAAAGTAACAGGAAACAGCTTGTACTTACCAAATATTCCCATTAAAATGCAATATTAACTCGTAGGTACCGGAAATATAAAACAAAATTCGTTCGTAGGATTATTTGCACGAATTTGTGATTCCATTACTGCGGGCAAAGAGCTCTTCAACTTATTTTAATGGGTAAAGAGGCAATTAACCGAGTAATTGTGGTGGCACCGTGGCCTCGGTGAATACGGTCTGACAGAGGCGCAACTAGGCCGGGGCGCAAGTCGTGGGGTCGTCGTCAATACTTGCTATTAATTATAGGACCGAGCCAGACCAACCAACCCTTTCAAAGAGGCGTACGGACCCTGCAGATATACATATATGACCAGAAGTATTTAGATTTTCGAATTTTCTTCACCGAATAGCCTGTGGTATATACTTACTTACGTTCCCAAAAACGTAAGGCAAGCGGCGGTACTAACTATATACTCGTAGGACCAAATAACAAAAATATTATCTGTAGGGGAAAGGATTAGTTAGAAGATTTTTTGAATTAAAAAAAAGACAAATTAGTAGAGAAACATCGTAGCCCTAGAAACATGTAGAAACTCTGGGAAACTCGAGTAGATTTCTGCTTTTTTTGTCCATTTGGCAAAAGGCACATGATGTAGAAACATAGTTCAACTTCGCTAAGGAATATAGAAAAGTATGGAATACACCAGTCTAAATGCTGTATCAAAAGTTTCTAAATAAAACATACACTTATAGTGTAGTAGTGTAAGAAATAGACTATGACTTAGCTTCTGAATTTCAACCAAATAACTACCAAGCAAAGATAGGAGGAGTAAAAAATACCACTAGGACACCTAACTACGACACTGCATTAAGTTATAATGAACTTCTCATTTAGTAGCTCAGTACGCCATTAAATGCGTTTCTAGACTGCAGATCCTGGACTGCGCTGGATTTGAATATGATTGCATAAGGCGGGTCATATGATATGTATGCAATTAATTCCGAAACAGTCTATTAAAATAACAGTAAGATTGTTTTATGTATCGCTATTTTGACCTGAATCACGTTTATTATTGGTTCGATACTGGAGGGTACCCGTGTTGAAATGGTCTATGAAGAGTATGATTTTCTGTGACAGAGTTTTCTTTTGACTTAAAAAAATACACAGTCATTTTCAATAACAATTTTTTTTGGGAATGCTCAAATTTCTGTGTGCCTATTCCACGAACATATATTTCTCCAAGAGAATGGGAAACTATATCCGAATAATTTATTCCATTAGGTATTACTTAATTATGTACAATATGTATTTGTATTGTTCTATTGTTAACAAACCCTTATGAAATTGAATTTCCATTCCAAAAGGGTACAGATTCAAATCATGCCGAGAGTAAGAGCTTGTACTCACTCATACTCTACTACTCTTTTGAATTGAATCTGCACCCTGTTTGAATATATGATTCGGAGATCCGGCGTAAAACTTAAGTTTATCGGCAAAGCTAAAAAATTGGTACCATAATACTTACTTACTCAAAGTTATAATCAAATATACCTTAGCTTTTAGTTACCCATTTTTTTTGCTATGTACTCGTACATAGGATATTACGTCATATCCTTCAAAAAAACTCCGAGCATTAGTTGTCGGGGTACCTAATGTATTGCATTTCGGCATCTAAATTCTTTGAGATTGCCAAAAGTTATTTATTCCGCACAATTGCGCACTTCTTAGGGAAAGTCATTTAAAATATTTGAGTTTCTAGAGTGATAACAATTACAGTCTGTTATGTAGGAGTCTACTCCTATTACCCTATATAATCTACAACTGACACTACGCGAATCTTTCGACCAATATAAAATGAATGGACCGGTCTATACTTTAAGACTACGAACAAGTCTCTCTGAATTTATTACAAAAAGATAAAGCACAGTTCTCGATAGATTCATCAAATTTCATACACGCAACGCAACAAATCAGAATACTCGTACTTTGAAAAAATCTCGTATGTCAATATTTAAGCTTAGAGCCTTTTGTATTCACGCGTTTTTATACTTGTTTAAAACCGTAACATAAAACAAATGGAGATACCTTCGATTTTTTTCTAATAGCGACGAAATAAAGCACTTCGCGTACCTACGTTCCGGGACTACTTTTTAAGCTTCAAAATATCGCGCGTATGGCCGGTCTATTATTTTATATTGGTCGAAGATTTCCTCGTTATCACCCTAGCCCAATCCCGCAGTAGCGGCGGGGTGACTTCTAAATGCGGTTTAACTTACATACTGGCTGTGATTTGCATTATGCGGGCTTAAACTCTGATTAGAATTAAACTGGGAAATGTGGCGAGGTTGAGTGAGAAGGGTAGTTAGTTTGGGGTTAACGTGTAAAGTGTATTTGACAAAGTTAAACTTGCTTTGTGTTTTTATGCGAATACAATTAAATCGTTTACTTTTATGATTTACCTATTAAATTCATTCCGGATGTCGGTTGTCTTGTATTAAATTGTACTGTTACATGAGAAAACAAAACTAATAAATGTTACGAAGGTGAAAATGATATTTTTATTTGTTATGCAGATACGAAAAGAGAGAAAAGTATTTCCTTATTCATAGCAGTTACGAATAAATTTGATGCTTTGATTATGAAAAGTTTTTTTATTACACTTATACAATAATTCCATTCTCCTGATAGTACTTACTACTGTCAGACGCAATGAGAGAAGTGTAAATAGAGGCAGTCAGAATAATCTTAGTGTTTGCCGCTATCTTGAATCTAGCCATTACTCAGACAGAGTCAACAATCAACAATAAGCAACCTTTATTGTTGATTGTTGACTCTATCTGAGCAGGTAGATAGATGGCTAGACTTATAACTTATAATCTATTTTATAATATATAAACAATAAAGTTATCATATCGAAAGGTCCGAAGTTCTCTCCCCGCCTGGGTCATGTACCAATGGGGTTTTTGTCGAAACTTAAGTACATTTGCTTACTGCTCTTAAACGGTGAAGGAAAACGTCGTGAGGAAACCTGCATACGTCGAAGAAGAAATTCTTAGGCGTATGAGAAGTCCACCAACCCGCACTGGGCTAGCGTGGTGGACTAAAGCCCGAACGCCCTCGTTGAGAGGGTAGGTCTGAGCCCCAGCAGTGGGGACATGTTAATAGGCTGTTGATTTGATTTTTTATTTGATGTGAGCGTAACGGTTTAGTGTGACCTGGAAATCGGTTGATAATCCTTCCCCAATTAGCCATTGATACCTTATTGGAACCTTAACTTTCATTTACTTGACTTCTTTTACTGTTGTTTCGCTTCAAATTACAATTGAAGGGCCATTTTATTTGCGTCAGCATAAGTCATTCTGCAACTTACTATTATAAGTAAATCTCTTTTTAATTTCATACTTACAAAATTGCAACCGAATGCAATTAGAGATGGTTCCTGCGGTATAAAAAGCTCCACCAAGCTCTTTCAATATGAAACTTTATTATGAGGAATGGAAAGTTTTAATAATCCCCCGCGACAAGAGACGTCTCTATTCGGTTCGGAATGGGGAACTTAGTTCCAGTTCCAGTTTTTTCATCGTAACTGGGATTTTGAATCCGAATAGGTATTTGTACAAAATACAATTAAATTCAATAAAACAACTATGCTTCTTGGTAGAATGTCCTTGTTATATGCCGCAGTGGATTAGGCTGGTGTTTTTATCGGAAGACGCAGCGTAGGCAGGCCTCCCACAAGGTGGACCGACGATCTGGTGAAGGTCGCGGGACCCAACTGGATGAGGTTAGCGCAGGACCGATCGTGGTGGAGATCACTGGGGGAGGTCTTTGTCCAGCAGTGGACGTCAACAGGCTGATTATGATGGTGATGTTTTGTAATTACTCCTGTACTCTATATATTTAGTTATTACAAAACAGTGATTGATGGATTTTAACCACATGGGTTTTTAGTTGCGCAAGCGCAGGATTGTGTTGGCAGTGAAGTCGTAGTGCGCGGTGATTGGTTGTCGGTATCACGCCGTCAACCAATACGGCGGCGGCGCGGCGTTACTTTTATGAGCCGCGCCACACCATGATAATTTTTCCCATTATTGTTTTTATTTAAATAATATAAACTTCGAAAATATTATGTATGAAACTGAACATAATTAGGTACCTATATCTGTTTTAATACCTACCCTTCATTATGAGACAGTTGTATAAATAACTATTATAGCACGAATTACGGTCACAAAAAAGGTTTAAAAAGACAACCCGTTCCTATACGACCGTATCAGTAAGTACCGTGAGTAAAACACTTTCAATTGAAAACTTTGCGTGTGGCGTGGAGTAAGCCCGGATGCAAATGGAGTCTATTCGAAAAGTTGTGACTTGTACGCAGACTTAGTCTGAGTGCAAAACTAGTGTTAAAGTTACGGAACTGTTACGTTCACGAGGTGCGAGCAAATGGTTACATTTACCACATCCTAGTGCAGCATGCTACACTGTGTAGCAAAAATGTACCGTCCAACACTGCCATTTTACCATGTTTTAAACTTCAAATGAAACTAAATCTAAATATATGGACTAATATACGAGGATCAGATACAGGCGGGTGCTCACAGACGGACACGTGAGGAGCACTCCCGTCCCGCGGCGAGCGTGTGTGAAGAGAATGATGAGACTGAGCGAAGCGAAAGAGGAGTGTTAGCACAGAGGATTATAATAGGTGTCAGGATCGCAATACTTGGTGCTCCGTTCTTTCGGTCTACCCCGTCAGGGTTAAAGAGGGATGTATGTAAGTATGTATGTTTTCAACGGACGACCACGGTCAAGGACGACCATGTATCGGACGACGCAGTGTAGGCAGGCCTCCCACGATTTGGACCGACGATCTGGTGAAGGTCGCGGGACCCAGCTGGATGAGGTTAGCGCAGGACCGGTCGTCGTGGAGATCCTTGGGGGAGGCCTTTGTCCAGCAGTGGACGTCTACAGGCTGATATGATGATGTATGTTTTAAGTGTGTTTCTATGTGTTCCTGAAACGTTATTATATTAGACTGTAGAAACTAATGCAAAATTATTGGATTTCCAAACAATTTACATTTTATTCCAATCACGCCGCCCGCGCAGCTCGATCGGATATTAAAATCCACGGTTCCGGTTTTCCATTTGAATGTCTTGAAACTTTAAAGTTTTAGAGTACTTAATGAAACTGTGGCAAGCACTTAGTTCAACAATAAAATTCCAGAGTACGATTATCAGAGTATTAAAAATTTATTTTATTACTTTTATAAGTATACGTCTACTTAAAAGTTATTCGACGGCGGACACAAAGTTTTGAGTGACTTTAGCCGAACTAAAGTAAAGTCTAACGACGAACTTAAATTAAAGATAACATTGATCTGAATCCTGTGGAATAGCGAAGTATGACTTGATGATTTGTTTGTGAAATTCTTAGGCGCATGTGAAGTCCACCAACCCGCACTGGGCTAGCGTGGTGGACTATAGCCCGAACGCCCTCGTTGATAGGGTAGGCCCGAGCCGCAGCAGTGGGAAGATTAATAGGCTGTTGATGACATTCAAGTTCCTCATAACGAATTTACTAATTACCATAGGTACATGACTATTGCGTGTCTTTTCCTTTCATTCAACTTTATATAATATCTACAGCAAGATAATTTTCCTTGTCCTCCGCAACTAACTAATGACACCGGCCACTTTAACACAATGACTCGAACATTTCTAAAGTTATCAAACTTTTATTATAAAGCAGCGGAAACTTCCTGGTCTCGGAGTGTATAGAGCATAAAATTGATATTTTAATATTCCCGTGTTGTCACTTTGAATTAAATCTCAAAGTAATCTTCGCATTATTCAAAGTTTTCTCGTGAATATAAAATTTTGTATATAAGACTACGCTAGAGTGACTAATTATAGGTTGAATAGTGACGATAATGAAATGTAAGACACGAGTGAATAATGTTAAAGTTAAGTCAAAAGTCAAAGTCAAAATATATTTATTGCATAACTATAGGTCAAATTAAGATATTATTATACAAATTCAATAGTCACTCTATAGTTTACCTAGTAGGTGTACAATAGTATTAAATTTTAATAATAATAAAAATAGAAAATTCATTGCATAAAATTAACATAGGTATTTCATTCCATAATCATAACTTTATATATCTAAATCAGTAAATTATCTGCTTAAATCTAACATTTTTTTTATCGTCAAAAAATTCCTGTACACTGTAGTAGAGTTTAGAGCGTAACCAACCAGTGAGAGCGTTTTTAAATTTTAAATTGTCGAGCCCTTTATAGCAATCAGGTATGCCGTAATTTAAAGCTAAGTAGTTATAGCTAAGAATTTCTTTTTCAGCGTATGCAGGTTTCCTCACGATGGTTTCATTCACCGTTTGAGAGCAGTCAGTAAATGTACTTAAGTATCGAGAAAAAACCATTGGTCCAGCCGGGGATCTGACTTCGGACCTTTCGATATGATCGGCTGCGTCTTATCCCCGACGCCACTGACGCTTCGGAACTTAAAAGATTTTTTCAGATTGGTTTATTTTCAGATTGCACGTTTTTCAATGGTTGGACATCTTTCATATTGGACATAATTATCGTAAATCGTACCTACGGTTTATAACATTACCACTGGCTTTTCAGTGAAGGAAAACATCTTAAGGAAATCTGCATACGTCACAGATTAGAATTTCTAAGAGCACCAATTCCGGATTGGAGCACTGTTGTTGGACAGGGGTTTGGCACAGTTAGATACCGTCGTCGAAGTGTAACAAGATAAGATAAAGATATAACGTGGTAGGTACTATAGAGATTGAATTTCTTCTAAGGCGTATGTGAAGTCCACCAATACCGGAGCACTATTTTTGGACAGGGGTTATACCGTCGAAGTGTAACAAGATAAGATAAAGAAATAACGTGGTAGGTACTATAGAGATAGAAGAAACAGGAAACTCGTAATACCGTTAAATATAATGAAGCCAGAAACAGTAATGACGTCGATGCTGAGCAACTACTTTCAGAGAAAAATAAAATCAAAAAGAAAAATACCAACGAAAAACAACGAAGTCCAAGGCGAAACTAAACCCTACCCAAACGAGAGTAGCCAAAAGTCAATTACAAGTGGAATAACATTTTCCCTAACCAATTATTTAGTTCGGAACTGCGAATCGCAAGTCAATGACGGACAGGGGAAGTAATAAGACAAATTAATCGCATGTTACTAGATTAACGGAAGTCTGCGTGTATACATCAAGATCCTTCATTATTGGCAGTATGAGCAATGTAACCTTTATTAATTATTATTTTTCTAAGTGCTGTGGATTTTGTGAAAATAAATAAAATAAAATAAATAAATAATAAATAAGATTCTGGATGATTATTGACTATTATTAAACTGAATATGCATTCAGTTCATCCTTTCATTATCCATTCTCCCGATTCTAGTAACATGCGATTATTTTGTCCCCTGTTCGTCATTGACTTCAAGAAAATAGAACGACTTTCATCCTGATACACTAATATAAAATAATTAAAAAGAACGAAAGAAGCGATGTAGCCTATGATTTGCGGCAAGGTGCGAAAGGCCCCCGCCTTGGAGACCGGGTGCAGTGGATTTCATTGGGGAAAGCCTATGTCCAGCAGTGGGCTTCGAAAGGCTGATGAGAAAATGATCATTCGTCGTTTCGTTACTATACCCGCTCGACCGCTTCCGTATCCAAGTCGTTTTGATACACCTTTTTCAGGTCGTTAGAGCATCGGTAGGTTTTATCACGTATAGCCACCACAATAGTTTTGCTCCTTTGTAGGCAAAAACACAATATTTTAGTGGCACACGTGTATCTTTATCAAAATAGGTTGCTCTATAGAAACAAACTTTATAGTAAGTTCAGTATAAAGTATGGAAAAAGTTATTTTATTTTTTAGTTATAACTTGCGACTCTACCCGAAAATCCGTCATATTATTATAATTAAAATTTGGATATATGCACAGTGGCAAACAACAAACATCTATACATTATAATTTTAGTGTGTTAAACACATTAGGTAGGTATAATAGATTAGGTGTAAGTACAATATACAATGTGAGTACTTAACCCTTAATAAACTGCACTGCCCTCAAAAATATAGGACTGGCTTATATAATGACGATCCTAAGAATAATTTATTTTTATAATATTAGTAATCAACCAGGACCTATGAGCAAAAGTTTCCGTGGCCCGCCAATATAAATTCCGTATCTATGTCTGAACTAGACATGGGTCGAAACAAAAACTTTTGGGAATCCTCACCGAACGATTCTGTGCAAGATTGATGCCTTCACCAAAAAAGGTAGGTAGGTAAGTACCTAGTTTCTTACATCATCGGTCTACACTTAGTTAATATAACATACCAGATGTTAATGCTTTTACATTATTTCATTATTTTTATTATTTTTACATTATTTCAAACCTATGATATTATGATGGGTTTGAAATTAAAACGGCAAACATTATTTTTCTTGTTTTTGGCCGTGGTAAATTTGTACCGTCAATACAATCACCACACCAGTCATTGGAAAACCCTTTGTCATTCAGCTGTCTACGGCTTAGTTTATTAATTATCACCATTGATGGAAATCTGGTAGAAAATTAATTTTTATTTATTTATTGGCTAAAACTGACTCATTAAAATACACGGGTCTAAAGCGGCACTGTGAGCAACAAATCACATTTTAAAAAATCAATAACAAAATTACAAAGGAACAGAATACTAAAGTAATTACCATTATACAAAATTAATTCTAAATTCTATATTCTCACCGTCAATATTCAAATCATTAGGTCAAAAGTTACGAGATACTGCTTGTAGAAATGAGTAATTTTCACTTGGAATTAAATTCGGAGAACAGTAACCCTAACCGTTATCTTAACAAATAATAACTCAAAAGCTGATACGATGAGAAAAACAACAATTTTTGTCTTTATAAAACAAATTTTTAAGGTAAGCCGAGAGTAAATAAACACAATAAAACTACTGTCATGACTCATGTCGGTCGTCGTGAGAGGACAACTAAAATCAGACCTAATTTGGACTGCAATAATTTTGCCTATTTTCAAAACGACTTTTTGGTTATACCAATTTCAATTTGGACACTTTATAAAGACTATAATCAGTTCTCTGTCCGGTCCTTAAAATGTAATTATTAATTTCACACGGGATATCGTTCATTTTCTAAACAAAACAAATACGTCATTGAAATTTCTATTATTACACGCAATAAAATGTATTCTTAATCCTAGACCAGTCTCTAGGAACAAATCCGTCAAATAAAGCAGCAAAATCCAAATCCTTTGATACCTATACCACAATATATCTTAGCAAAACTTTTGACACGTCTCTCTCAGAGACAAAGGACTTCTGGAAATTCCATTACGCCGTTTGTTTGCCTCCAAGTTTCCTGTAAAAAACGATCACATTACACACGTGATGGAAATGGTGTGTGTATATCTGTCAAAAACGATGCATTACATCTTTACATAATCTGTAGAAAAGAAATAAAAAAATATGTTTGCAGAATTTTTCGAGTTTTTTTGTTCGAACTATTATAATTGGTTGGGACTAATTTTTCACTTTAGTCGGAAGAAAAAAAAATCACCATTAATACTTACAACAATCCACTGGCAAAACACAATGTCCCAATTGATCATGGAAGACGTAACCAGTTTGGCAATCGCAGCCATTGTATCTGCACCCAGATAGACAGGTCTTGTTTAGTTCCTTGTAGTCCGAACAAGAGTTGCCGCAGTGGTTTCCGCAACCAGATGTAGCGTTTTTATCATCTCCGCACCCAGCTGAAATTAAGCAGTCCGATTTTTTAATAATTAGGTACTCTATGCGATAAAATTTGATAGGTATTGACTTTATTAGCTTTCATCATTGACTTTTATTGGTCCATCCATGGCTTTCATTTAACCTTTGCTTTGTTCATAATGATTCTGCTATGTAAAAATTTCGAGTCAATGTTTGTTTGTTTGTTGCTACGGATTTTCTGCTTCTATTCACGAATTTCAAAAATTTTATTTGCATTTGATAGCCCAATCCTTGAAGAAGGTTAAACATCACGCTACGCGACCCTTAAGAGTAGAGCAAAAAGTAAAAGTCAGAAAAAATGCTAAGCGAAATGAAGTAACAGCCCGGTCAGGCGATGTGATCCCATGGTGCGCCCGGGGTTGAGGGCGACTGGCTGCCCGACGAGAACCGAGCATTACCGAGATGAGCCGAACCGGTGAAACTACTACCGGGGACAGCTAGTATTTAATTTTATCAACCCCTTACCGCATGTACCTACTTTTTTCCGTCGGAGAAATCCAGTTACGGCTTGGTGATAGAAGCCAGATTTTTTTTTATAAAAAATCACTCTTGTATGGTACCTACCAGGAAGGTTCGAATTAGGGGGTGCGGACGCCCACCAATGAGATCCTAGCTCCATGTTATCTACTGAAATGACTCACAGCATTCCTTCTTGGGTATGCAGGTGTCGTTAGCGTTCCTCACATGGCCGTCGGCGCATACGCAGTGCGGTCGGCACCGCGCGGGCGCGCCGCCGCACGGCACCGGGTGGCCGAGGTCCTCGCAGCTCTTCGGGCCACAGTGCACGCAATCAACGGTCATCTCGTTAACTCCGCATGTTGAACGCTTCACCACTGGGAATGCAATTTATTTAGCACTAGCGGATGCCCCGCGACTTCGCCCGCTTGAAATCTTATAGGATAGTATGCTAATCCTTACTATTATAGTATAAAACAAAGTGTGACCTTTTAAACTACGCAACGGATTTTGATCCAGTTTTCACTATCGTACAGGTAATATCTTCCGGATGGTTTATTGGTACTTATTTATTTAATTACAACGGTATAACCCCTCTCCGGTGAAGCTGTGACGGCCAAAGAAAGGCCAATAGCAAAGTCAATTCTAAAAAAAAAAAAAAAGGTATAACCAATTACTATAAACCAATTACCATTACGAATATGTAATAAAATAAATATATAATATATTATAATCTTAAATAACATACGTATAACATCACCACAAACACTCACACATATACATGCACACACACACACGCACACACACTCATAAACGTACAGACTGTCTATGATAATATGTATATTGAGAGTAAAATTAGCATATTGTAAATCCTTATTATTGGCAGTATGAGCAATGTAACCTTTAATAACTATTATTTTCTAAGTGCTGTGGATTTTGTGATAATAAATAAAATAAATAAATAAATAAAATAAATAAATACTGTAATTATTCATATTGTAACTTATCCCATGCGGGCTAAGCCGCATGCAATAGCTAGTCTAGGTTAAAATGAAGTTAAAGATGGAGTCCAAGTAGAGGTTTATCACATTACCTATAGATTTACCAAATTCTACGTTTTACCTAATACAGTAAATAATGTCCAAAAGTTTAAAATTTCGTATGCACAGATCATAGCGAGCTTTTTCCGTGTTCTGTGGTCGAATGGTTACAAAAACCTAAGTTGTAGCTACAGTTTGTTTACAGCGGGGCGTAATGACAGAACAAACACGTAAATAATTAGGCAGTTTGAATGTTACCAACTTGCTTTAATACCTGTAAATAATCCTACAAAGTTCATTCAAAGCCTAAAAGAGGTCACATCCGGATTTATTTTAAAATTCACAAAAGCAAATTAATAATTTAATAATCGAAAACGGCTTAAATATTACCTTCAGTGTTTATAAACAGAATCCAAAACGTGGAAATCAAACCAATCACTATACTTTTTGACATGTCACTTACAGATAAAATCAATAAACAATTTTTAAAAAAATTGCGTCCAAATTTAACCGTGGTAAAACGTTTACTGTCTGTACTGTGCGAATGCAAAAATGCAAACGTCTCGAAGGTTTGGCGTGAAGTTTTCCTCTTTCCCTTTGAATGAGTAGCCATTGAATCATTCATTTAATTAGTTTTTTCCTTGTCCGATGAATATCCTTACATAAATCACTGAGCAATGACGTGTAAATTGTCTAAACAACATATTAACAATGTTAATTAGGCAATTACTGGCAGTAATTTATAGTTACGGATGTAATAGAACTTTTAATACACTTTGTATTCTGACGACCTCATCCTCCGGAACCTTCTGTTATTAAATATCCACCCACCAACCACTAATACACTGCTAAACGTCGGTTTAAAAGCTATAAACAAAACAAGAAAAAAATTAAGAGTCCATTATAAAGTGGAGATGATTTTTTTCTCGTATATCCCAGGTGTGGGGTATCGTTAGATAGGTCTTTCAAAAATATTGCGAGTGTGTACAAACAATTTTTCGATTCAGGGATCCGTTTGTGAAGTATTAGACTTTAAAGTGCTTTCTAGAGTCACGTGTGTCCCCCCCCCCCCCGACCCCTGCCTGCTAAACGGTTGCTTCTGGATATGTGAAAAATTCACGACAGTTTATCGAAGTTAAAAGGAAAACTACGACTGCTAAGTAGGTTCTATTAGTTTTCGAGTAATAGTCGACCAATTTTTAACAATACAAAAATGAAAATGAGTTCATAGAACTGCATACAATATGCTGAACTAGACTACACTTGTTCTAGTCGTGGTTCGTTGTTGAACTAGACTACGGAACCCTACACTGCGCGTGGCCCGACACGCACTTGGCCGGTTTTTATCTTTATTTATTGACACAGCCCCTTACTTTAAAATAAAATGCTACAACTTTAACACCATTATAGGAAATCCAACGGGATAAACTTGTTCAGTGAACGATAAAATCTCAAGGCAACTAAAGGTCGTCGCACACTTAACGTCTTAGCACTGGATCAGCTGCACCGGGGCCCGGCTGTCAGATCACTTCGAGCCCAGTATTATGAAGTTAAGCACGACAATAATTTTAATGCTGTCAAATTTTAAAAGTCGGGCTTACTATCTCCGGCTGGCCCGCCCGCCGGCGCCGCCGGCGACAAAAAAATATATTTTATGAAAAATATCTTACATGTAGAAATATCTCGTAAACTCTTTCTCCGTAAAACTAATAGTGTCACCCACCTCGTTATGACCGAAGCGTTGTATCGTTGGTTATCAACGAGGCTATTCTAAGTGAGCGACGACCCTAACATCGACAGCTTTCCCTCCAATTTTCTCTGGCTGCCGCTTTCAACCTTCCACGGATTTCCTTTAGAAAGCCTCTTGTCCTATTTTCTTGTAATGTTAGTCTAGTGTTTACCTCGTGGGTTTGCCTGTTTCTATTTTTGTCAAGATCATCAGTTTTCCTGTTTTGATTTTGTCCGTGTTGTTTTATGCTCACTGTAACAAATTTATTATGTTTTCCTTGAATTTGGCGTTGTATATAACAAGTAACACGGTCTGTTTCTTATCAATGTGATTGTTCGAAAAAAATTATTCTATAAATTAGAATAGAAAATAAGAAAGATAGAAAGTTAGAAATGAAAATTGCTTTTTGCGTTGTTATCTGCTTTTCTCTTCTAAAACAAAACCACTGATTGAATTCGAACAAGACTTTCATTATTGGATAGCTTGGTGCTTCGGCAAGGTTTTGAGCTCGGGGAATGTTCTTAATATTTCTTCGCATTATTTTTCTACATCATATCATGCTAAATCGAATGTAGATATAGCTACCTACCTGAAGAGAAGATGCATCAAGATTTGAAATACCGTTCTATCAATTTTCTATGAGCTGGTGAGAAAAGACAGTATTTTGTAGTGGAGAAACATCGTCGGATAGGAGATTGTATATTTAGGCTAGGATATTATCGGATGTGTGAGCACAGAGTAAGTAATAGCGTGTGAGTTATACCTTTTCCAACTAGGATATTTTATTTTCTAAACTAAAACTGTTGGTTCCGGCCGCCATCGCAACTGTGTTTCGTAACCTGTTGCGATAGAGGAAAAACTGTTCCTTATTTGAAACTAAGAATCTCATAAAAGGTGTTGTCGCCACAATGGAAGAACTAATTTATAGAAATTTTTAATGGCAGTAAAAGTATTCTTAGTTTCAATTGTGGAAAAATTATTCCTCTATCGTAACTGGTTACGAAACTCAGTTGCGGTGGCGGCCGGAACTATATTATAATAATTCGAATTCACTAATTTGATGCTAGTATAAAGAATTACTTATTTATCCTGAAGAGTAGAAGCAATAGAATAAAGTTAATTAGCAAAAATGTAATAAAATTAGTACCAAAGTACCTACCTGCTTTTGGAACCATTCTTTCATTTCATGGCTTTTAGTAAAATCCGTGAAAAGTATAATTACCTTATGTCTTTAATTGGATGCTCAGTCAAATAAATCAAGTAGGTATATTTTAAATAAACGAATTTATTTACCACTTTCAGATTAAGATGCGTATTATATTATCATACTCGTACTTAAAGTGTAGGCGTTCTATCTTGTAACTCGTCGTATTGGCCTTGCTTATGTACATTCAGCTGCAAAAAACAAATACAAAAAATATACATACAAAGTATAAAATATATGTACATAACTACCTACACCTTCTCAGTCGTAATAATAGTATGTTTTAACTTAACATTTTAACAAGTAACTTGATGATAGTTGATTGCAAATTAATTTTTATACAGGTTGCCCCGTCATAAACGAAAAGGAAGGTTGATCTGACGTGTACCTAATACTTCTTGTCAATAAATATTACAATTATCTTGAATGAAAAAAATGTTGGTATTTTTTACAGCTTTTTGTATTTTTCTCTGCTTTGAGTCCCTAAGTAAATTGGTGACATAATTAAGCACTAATAGTGGAAATGATCAATCCTGTGAGACATCGAAACTATAACGAAAGAGGAGTTAATAGTTATTTATTTCTTATGCAAGGCTGCAAAGTTGATTATTATTGTGCGAGTACTTGTATTGAAACCTGAGCGTACAGAGGGTTTCAAAGGTACGAGACGCAAAATAACTTTGCTGCCGAGCGCAATACACAATTTTGAAAGTGAAAAGAGTATTCTTTGCCCTGATGACTACTTACATGATGATACACTCTGAGCGGACGATGACGAAGAGTGTTGTGCTTCCGAATGTGCTGAACTCTTGCTATGAGATGATGCTCGCACGCTTGATTTGGTCTTACAGTTCGGTGGGCTAGTGCTTGTTGGTCGTTCAGTGGGCGTTGACCACGCTATAATCAAATAATTGCCATGTTATTCATCCTACTAATATTGTAAACGCGAGGACAAATTCACACGCGGCTGTTTAGTCCCAAATTAAGCCGAAGCTTGTGGATGGGCTCAACAAATCATTCTTGTGTCGTAACTCAGTTACAAAGAAGAAGAAAAAATCTTAGTCTGTAACTGATGATCAGTTACAAACATGATTGGAGCCCAAATTACTTTAAATTATGATATGATCTATAGCTCGTGAGTGATAGTCTAGAAGGTCCGCAAAATTGATATTTATTAATAGAACACTGTCTACGGCCAAAAAAAATCAGGAAAAATTAAATTCTTTTTTATTACTATGAAACTCACATGGATCCAATCAAAAAGTAAGCAAGTAAAGTGGATACACAATCTTAACTTTTACACAGTTTCTTTAAACTAATCTTAAGAGTATACTTACGCGGTGGTGGACAATCATCATTCAGTATACAGATTCCACTTGAGTTTCTTAGATAATTTTCAATACAATCGCAACCAGGTGTACATAAAATGTCCTGGCTGCAAAAATAGTCAGTGTACGATATATCACACGACTGCGGAGGGCAAACAGTTTTGCATGGCACTTCTTGTTCATTCAGTCCACAAACAGGTGTTGATGCTAGAAAATAAAATTGAATAAAAATAATAGTACATTACTGCAGCGGCGCGCAACAGAGGCATTGATGGATGAACGTGTGAATGTGGGCTGAGGCACACATACGTAAGTCCATCAATGCCCGGTTGAGGCCAAGGCTTGTATAGTACTTTTCTCAAATAATGTGCGGAAATTTAAAAAATATCGTTTTATTAAAGTTCGAACTGTCTGAACTGAACGATTACGACCTAGGGTTGTCACAATACATCTTGCATCATGAGAGTACTTACGCGGTGGCGGACATTCATCGTTCAGTATACAAATTCCACTTGAGTTTCTGAGATAATTTTCAATACAATCGCATCCAGGGGTACAAGGTATGGGCTCGTTGCAGGCGTAGTCAGTGTAGGAGATTTCACAAGACTGAGGTGGGCAGACTGTTTTGCATTGTACTGATATTTCGTTAGGACCACAAGAGGTAGGTTTATGAGCTGAAAATATAAATTAGATTAAGCTTTAAACATCAGACCGAGGCACGGGAAGAAAATAGATTTTCTCCAGCTGTTTCTCTCTTACCCACTTACTTTCTGTAAACTTACCATAAGTTTACAGCCTTGATATTCGCTAGCGACTACGTGAATATGTAGGTAATGCTGTTTCTTTCTGTCTTAATACAAAAAGCAGAGAGATATATAATTTTTTTGTAGTTATATAGTAGGGGTAGTGAAACCAACTCACATCGCCTAGAATGGATTCGCAAATGTTTGGCTAGTGAAGTGAAGTGTACCTATTGCCGGCATCACACTCCACACAACACTCCGTTATGCATTGAACATTGAAGCACGTCCGATATTCCGACTACAATCGCAAAGTACCAGGTATGAGCAGAGGATTTCCGACCAGTATCTACAAGGTATTACCTAACGAACATTTAATAATAATAGTAGCGACCAACCATCCTACGGATAAACCCAGTGGTTTAAGTAGGACGGTATGAACAAATTTGATGTAATTTAAATGTATTGGTTACTAATAAAAAAAAAATAAATAAATAAATAAAAAATAAATAAAAAAATTGATTGATTGTATTATAGCTATTACAGCAGATAGATATGTAAGTACTGGTACCTATGATGATCTTATGTTTTTTCTCCCGAAAGATAATAATCATCATCATATTATCAGCCTGTAGACGTCCATTGCTGAACAAAGTCTTCCCCAGGGATCTTCACGACGACCGGTTCTGCGTTAACCTCATCCAGCTGGATTCCGCGACCTTAACCAGATCGTCGGTCCACCTTGTGGGAGGCCTGCCTACACTGCGTCTGCCGATACGTGGTCGCCACTCGAGAACCTTTCTGCCCCAACGGCCGTCAGTTTAATCAGGCCGTCTCAGGCCGAAAGATAATACACATACATAATATGGAGATCTAATAAACAAACTAATTTAAGTACATTTCGCATAGAGTCTTACTTTAATATAAACTGAATTTAAAGCATTTCATATTTAATTGCAATGCCTAACACAGCAAATCAAAATATTATTGTTTAATTAACTTACTGGTACCTGGTAGATGTTTTTTGGCACTGATGGCAACAAATAAAACGACTATGAACCACATCGTGACTGCTCAGAGTGTGCGAAGCCTGTACTGTAATTTAGCTATGTACTACAAACAATAACATTTTTTATGATAATCTTAAGTGAAAAATGTTGTTCACGTGTCAATATTATATTAATTAACTAAAGTTGGCCTTGGTTAGGTAGGATTGGCTTTAGATTTCTTATGGTAGGTTTAATTTAAACTATAGTAGTAGTAATTAATGATTGCTCAGTTAACTCAGCCCGCGGGCTGAATTGCGAAAATATAGTTACCAATGTTTTTAGTCAACTTGGCCACTGTGTCCATTTCAAAATATTATTATTTCTAGTGATCAACCTAACCCACTTGTTAGTTTTCACTCTCACTTAACACTTGCCACTTTTCATTCATCGCTTCACTTATCATTTGTCAGTTTTTACCAGGAACGATCTTTTTATTTCTCTCTTGAAGAGACTAACTCATTAATTTCTACTTAATTATAACAATGAGATAAAATGTTGCAGTAAAAAGTATGAAGGAAGAATTTGTCCCCTAGAGTACCTATTTAGCTTCTTGGTAAAAGAGTTAGGTACTAAATAAATATGATAATTGAAGTGGTAAATGATAAAGTGAGAAGTAGGTAATGAGTCATTACTTTTCATCCTTCACATTTTTAATATTACTATAATGTTTTCCCCGGCTTCGTCCTCGTGGATTTTTTTTTGTCGCGGGAACAGTTTGGCCTGCCCCAGGATGCGATGTAGCTATCTAAATACCAAATATTAAAATCCGTTCACTCTGTTAAGGCGTGAAAAGTTAACAGACAGCCAGACTTACTTTCATATTTTATACTTTTCTTTTTTACTTTTTTCTTTCGAATAAATGATTTTTCTTTCTTCTTTCCATTTATAATTAGTATGGACTGGACGGACACTGACAGAGCGGTGCGGAAGCGTGGCTATGGCGTTTTTTTTGTAATGTTCGAAATAGTATGAAGCCCTTCACATCAAAACCGCGCGGTACCCATTGCCACGCCTCCGCACCGCTCTGTCTGTGTCGCGCATAAGAGTGCCTCACACTTTTGAGCCTCAAATGAAAAACTTATGTTTCTAATCCCTCCATATCTTTCTCTATTCTCACACCTCTCATTGTTTATTTCTGCACGTGTACATATTTTATTAGTGAAATTAGTACCAAGCTCCAAGGGTCAGTGCCGTTTGAGACCACTTTCTTTGAAAGGTAACCTGAACCTGAAAGCTCTTTCGGCGTCAGTAATCCGATCTTACGAAAGGTGAACCCTGCAAATAATTAACTAATCATTGGAAGGGATTGCCTGCTATTCTCACAAATTACCTGTACCTATTCAAAATTTAAGTATACCTATAATTAATATAAGGATCTATATCTGCATAGGATAAATTAACAGTTTCAATTCAAATGAAACTCAAACAATAATTTTGTACATAAAGGTATCTATTTCTAAGTATTTTTGGGCTTTATAAAAGGATTTCGACTCGAGACATAAATCACGACCAATTATGCAGACGTAAACCAAGAAATAAATAAAAATTACACAAGAAAATTATAAAATTTAAAAAAAGAAAGAATAACAAAAAAAGTGTCATTTTTTGATAATTATTTTTAGTTTTGGGAGTACTACCCACATTTCTACCTCTTACCTAGAAGGTTTGTTTCTCCCGTTACAAATGCCTAGAAACAAACAAAAAAAATACACACCGCATGTTCATTTCTCAAAGAAACTTTTTGTGAAATTTTTTTTGATATACCTACCTGTAATATCGCGCGATGTAACACAGGAGAGTGTGGTACAAAGAGATATTAAATTTAAAAATGCACGCCAGTGAAATTGGCCGACTGCGAATAGGTACGGGCGGGGGCTAAAAGTTTCGTGAGCAGTGGAAATAGCCTTTTACTTGCAAAAGGGTTTAAACAGGATGTACAGATATGAAACAATCTGGCGATGGCGAGAGGTATAATTATAATCATTCAAGGACCTCCTCGTTGACCTAGTGGTACGGACTTTAGACTTAGTCGTAGTGGATTCGATTCCCACTAGGGACTAACAATTTTGTAAAATTTGTTCAAGTTTATCTGGACCTGGATGTTATATTTTTACCGACTTCCAAAAAGGAGGAGGTTCTATGTTCGTCTGTATGTATGTTTTTTTTTATTATTAATCGTCAGATTTCCATAAGCAGGATTATTAGCATTTGAAATTTATATGTGATTGTCTAGTTAAACATGAAATATTTATTTAAACAAGCTAGGCCAGAAATGCCACCGACCGGTGACGGACAGATGCTCTAAATAGCTAGCCAAAAATAGCGTCCTGACTATAGGCTCATAAACAGTAGTGATTGGAAGCGAGTACCTACCTATTAAATAAATCTGATACCTATTCATATTAATATGAAGTTCTGCCTAAAACAAACCCATAAATTATACGAAAAAATTACGTTCTGTTCTAGGCAGAACTCTATAGTATGGATTTATTGATACTCGTTTCCAATCACCCGTTTAGAATTACCCAGGTTAACCCTCAAATTGTAATAGTGTTTTGGAAATGTAAACAATATCAATAGACATACCCAGTCTCTGTTATGATAATTTTATCAAATGGGAAGAACTAAGAAAAACAAAACCATGTAACCTTTAACATGCTTGGCTTTCTATTTGAATCCTCCGGGAGGCAAAGCTTTATTTATAAATATAAAATTAACTAGCCAAAGTTTAAAATGTAAGTTACCGCAAGTATCGAATCGAATATTCGATACTCCTCTTATTAAAATAAATGTGTGCTTTTGACGACTTCGTATGACTAATAGCCGGTTTGCTTCATATTAGTGTTAGGTAGGTATATCTATAGATATTTTAATACTCGTTCGTGACTAAGGTTAGCACGAACTTATAAAATAGGTAGGTACCGATAGATTTTTTTAAATTCTTTTTTTAACCAGACTTTGAACCATTCTATCCATGCCAGTCTTATAGGGAAACACTATCTTTTTGGGGATCAGACAGACGTCGCTTAGTGAAACCATTCTTTACTCGTGCTTCACCCGAACTTGGATCATTTAGTTTCAAATTTACAAATTTATACGTCAATCAGCAGGAGAACCAAGGTCACCGACATAGCTCAAAGAATTGCGAAGCTGAAGTGGCAGTGGGCTGGGCACATCGCTCGTAGAACTGACGGCCGTTAGGGCAGAAAGGTTCTCGAGTGGCGACCGCGTATCGGAAGACGCAGTGTAGGCAGGCCTCCCACAAGGTGGACCGACGATCTGGTGAAGGTCGCGGGACCCAGCTGGATGAGGTTAGCGCAGCACCGGTCGTCGGGGAGATCCTTGGGGGAGGCCTTTGTCCAGCATTGGACGTCTACAGGCTGATATGATGATGATGATACGTCAATCAGTCGCCGTCCGACTACACTCAACCAAGGATTTATCTTGGAAACTAATAACCTACCACTCTCTACCAAAATGAAAGATCCCGTTAACTGAGATCTTCATTTAAGAAGACAGCTGTCAAAATTAAAATGTATATCTCTGAAACTTATAACATTGTGTACACTTTGATTCCATGTTCGGCAGATGTCCACAAGAAGTAAATAGGTACCTACTTAAGTTTTTGTATGTTTATTCGTTTTCTGTTTTGTTTAAATTGCCAATATGAACAGCTGTGTAGAGCGCACGCAGGCGCAACGTCAGTAATTCGGTTTACGTTATCATATTAAATACATTGTATTATTGTTTTGTTATGTTACCACCTGATTTGATAGGATTTTAAACCAAAAATGTCTTTTTAAACCAATTGGTTTTTAACGTTTGCATCTTGGATGTGTACTTCAGACACATTCGTATAATTTGCATGTAGGTACAGTCAGCGTCAAAAGTAGATTGTCACTTAAGTATACCTAATGTAAAGAGCAAATGTGTCAATTACTAATTACATTAGAGTGACAAGGTACTAAAAAGACAAGCTACTTTTGACGCTCACTGGCACCTATAGGTGGACCGCTTAACTCAGACTACGGCCCCGTGACATCACAGGGGCGCGGGGGCGTCACAGGGGCACATGCGGACTACGGGGTGCTCGCGGGGAGTGGGCGGGTGGGCCTGCCGCGCACTCCCCGCGAGATCCCCTTAGTCGCCCCGCCCCGCGCCCCTGTTACATCGCGGGAGTAGTCTTGAATAAGCGGTCCACCTATGTAGGTATATTCCGTTTTTCCTTAGGTGTCTTTTGAAAACAAACTTTATTTGCGTCTCGGCCACATGTGCGAGCAAGGTACTGTAACAGCAATATAAGTTTGTATTACCATGTAAACTTTGCGGTCCACTTGAGAACATGATCTATCGTTTATTTTGCTTTCAGCCGCAAAAGCGTTTGTTTTCTTAAGACACCTAAGAAAAAACGGAGTATGCTTACCTTTAACTTCGAAAGTAGGTAAGTATACTATGAAAATGAAATTTCTCGCTGTAAATAGGATTAAATTTTAAAAAAAGGAGGTCAGTTTGATAAAAATTAATTTATTTAAAAAAATTATATTAACAATCTAACTCACAAAATTATATTACAATCTGTAATTTCACAATAAAAATATACAAAAAATATTATACAAAAGGAAATTATTAAATAGGTAACATCGTTGCAGTCCTAGCCAATACAAATAAATTAATATGAAGAGTACAAAATTTATAATTTTTGTTAGTTACTTTTGGCACAATTCAGTTTTGGGAGCCAAAGTAATTTTAAAAACGTATATAAAAACTGAGCATTTCGTTTTATTATGCTAAGAAAAATCGCACATAAAGGTTCACACAGTAGTCACATTAACATTGATAGGTTCATAAAAACATACAAATTACTGAAACTATATTTTGTCCACAAGACAGGAGGACAAAACAGTTTAGCACGTTCTGTCAGAATTTCTATTTATTTCTATTCTATCTGCTTTCTCAGTGGCAGTATTTTTTAACATTGGACAGACCCTAACTTTGAATAACATATGACATACTTACATCATAGGTTGAACTGGCACAAAATTCGTATAAAATGTGTTCTCAGCTCAGAATACAGAAACAGAAGGTGCATTCGCGCTTGGAAGCCCTAAACGTTCATGCTTGCTATCAATCAATACAGTGAAGCAACGGCCAGCACGTAGTTTGCATGTCATGCACGTCAATCACTACAGCTAGACGATCATGCATGAGTGACAGCACGTATTGCATGTCATGTCGCATGATCGTTTAGGGAGCCCTATAAAGCGTATCACAGACACACGCGGCCTGCGGTGACGGTGGCGGCCTGTTGTATTCCCTATGCAATGTATGCGAGACTTCAGACACGCGCGGCCTGCGTTTGCATAGCGTGTGTCTGGGATACGCTTAATAATACTTTGAAATAGCGTACGCGCCTTCCGGTTTGTTTGGAGATTCAAAAGAAAAATTCTAAACGCATCATTCATTCACTTTTTCTGGACCGCATATTTTTTTCGACCGCGACTCAGGGTAATGTTAAGTAAGACATTTTGGAATACCTACTTAGTACTATTTTATACATCCCATACACTTCGATCTCCAAAATTGTCGGTTACGCCATTTATTGAATGCAAAAACAATTACTGGAAACTCTGTTCTAAAATATTATATCTCTTTCCTAGCAATCTTCTCATACACTTCGATTAAAGAAATATATTTTTAAAAATATTGACTTCTACCACAAAAACCGTATAATAACCGCTAGTACGCGCTATAATATTACTGGAATGTGTACAATACTCTTAGATGAAACCGAAAGAAAAGATACGGTGTTATACTCTCTAACATTGCATAAACGAAAAATAGACTCGGTGCACGACTCACACAGCTGAAATCAAGTTTGTCTTCGTACAATCGCCAATATAAAATAAATCACTATTGAAACATAACGCTCTTGTTCATTAAAATGCGGTCGGATTCTAAAATAGGAAATCCCAGTCAGTGTAACAATTATGTTCCCTAAGATGATCATATTCTAAAACTAGTGAAAAAACGAGATAGTAAATTAATACATATGAATAGTAATAGAATTTAGAATAGAAATTAGTAAAATTACATGCAAGGTGTCCCCCCTTTCACCGGTGACCTAGGGACTAGTCTCTAGTTCCTCTTTCCCGTCAACCTCTTACCCCTCCTGATTTCAATCAAGACATCGTTCCGTGCGTAACTGGGAAAAACTAACCATCGACATTTGCAGTAAGAAACGTATCTTCTACATTTCGGTTTCATCTAAGACAATATTTAAATTCTGATTTCATTCGAGTAATGTATAAAAAATATAATATAAAATGGCACATACTCGGCCAAGCTAACCAGATTATACCTACTACAATATATTTTATACAAAATATATATTTTGTACCTACTCTTACACTTCAGGTACCTAAAAATATACATCGTGTAATGCCTCAATTATTTACACATTAACATAATAATTATTATGCACAATTTGTTCAACATAAAAGACTAGCCTTCGCTAAGTAAGTACATTAATAACGTAGGTAGGTACAATCAAGAGCAAAAACATGTTAACACACAGCGTTAACGAAAATAATATTTCTATATCTTGTATGTATGTATAATAACTTGTATGTAATATTTTTATCTAATAATTGTTCACTTGGTAACACCTCAAAACTTTAACAGTATTTTCCCAAAAGTTACTATTTTTGAGTTATTTCACTTTATTATTATGCGTGTGATATGTATTCCTTGTCAGCTTTATTAATTTAAGTAGTAAACCTAAGTATTTTTTTCAAGATAACGGCTTGGTTACAAGACCTTTAAGCCATGTCTTATTTAAAAATATTCACGTTTAGGCATTTAAAATTTTATTAACTATATTTTTATATATTTACATAGAGTAATGAAACAGTCCTTACGAAGGAAATTATTTGTCACATTACATACTTTGCTAACAAGAAAACGAGCCTGTCCAATGAGAATACCCAAGTATATTATCACATAAGTTTCTCAAATGCGTTCATAACAACGAAGAATACATAATATTTTTATTACCGTTGTGTTTACATGTTTTTGCCCCTGACTGTACAAAAAATATCTAAAAAATTCGTTATTCACATTTTAAAATTACTTACTAAGTTTTGAAGCATATTCAGTCGTCATATTTCTAAATACATTAATTTCGTTGAACACAGAACATTCAGCTACTCATCTCAAAAATTAGTTCAATAATTATTCTGGACGGATTATTATCACTTTAGTTCTAACACTTTGACAATAGTTATTAGTTTGAGATTCACTTTAACTTGAGCCGTTTTTCCTTTGAATTATGTATTTCTTCGATTCACTAAATTGTTCGATACGATTCTGTAACTATAGTTCGGTTGTAGTTTCAACTGGCGATTGGTCGTAGTTGTATCCAGAGAAATTTCTCTTACCGAAAGTCACGTTGTCATTATCTGATGCCCTGTGAGTTAAGATTGATTAATAAATATTAATAACAACAAATTATTGTGTATTTATAATGCATGTTATAATCATCAGCCCGCACTAATCCACTGCTGGACATAGGGTTCCCCCAAGGCGCGCCACTCAACCTTATCTGCGGTTCCCGCATCCAGTTACAGTACAAGACAGGTTGGTGGTACAATGGGCAAAAATAACCATCAACAGGCTAATAACATGTCCCCACTGCTGGGGCACAGGCCTATCCTGTAAACGAGGGCGTTCGGGCTATAGTCCACCACGCTACCCCAGTGCGGGTTGGTGGACTTCACATGCGCCTAAGAATTTCTTACTCGGCGTATGCAGGTTACCTCACGATGTCTTCGTTCAAAATTTGAGAGCAGTCAGTAAATGTACTTAAGTTTCGAGAAAACCCATTGGTACATGGCCCAGCCGGGGATCGAACTTCGGACCTTTCGATATGATAGGCCGCGCCTTATCCCCGACGCCACTGACGCTCTCACGACGGGTAATACCACGGATTTGTCGACGCGTATGCCGTAGTGTTTGTTTCGAGACGTATACTTGTGTGTCAGTCTGTGTCGGCACCGACCAATGTGAAGACGCCCAATCTCGCTTAATAGAAAACCATTTATATCCAAACAAATAAAGGAGATACCATTAGTCACAGCTCACCTTTGTAGCCCAGGTATTTCCTCATACGCCATTATTGGCCCCGACGCTTTCTTCTTATGATTGTTTCCCGCATTTATCTTCCTGCCGAGCGTCGTGGCCAGTAATCCGCCGCCGACGTTGTTATTGTTCGCTCTAGGCAAGGTTCCTAGAGCGTTGTTCAATGCGTGCGCATTGGGCGCGCGTCGGTTGAGGGTCTGTGTGTGGCGCGCAATGGACGAGTTGTTAGCGATTGGGTCGAACTGACTGTTGTTCAGAGTACCGCCGTTTTCGTTGACACTCGACGCCCGGGCGGTGGTCGCCGTTTCAGATATAGTTGGGCTGCGTTGTACTGAAACAAATTATAAGGAATTCAATGTTTATTTAATAGGTCCAAGGAAAGGTAACGGAAAGAAATTTAAGATTCCTGTGGTCCCAAACGGTGGGACACAGTACCCTTATTCCAACTACGTAACAACTGAATTTGACAACTGGTTGTTAACGAAGGACAAAATTATTTGATAGACAACTGGTTTCTTAGAAGTTTGCAACCAGTTGTCTACCAAAGTTTATTATCGTTGACACCCAGTTGTCCAACTCAGGGGATGGGGACAACGGGAATCTTTAAATTGATGATTATATTAAGATATTTTAAAAATATTCAAATATTTAATTTGTTCGGCAAATGAACACTTACAATTGTCTTTAGACAAATACTGAACGCTGTGTATGTTGAACGCGTGGTTATTTGGACTGAAATCTAGCTGCAGGTCTGCGTCGTCTACTGCCATATTTAGAACCTGAAACACAGTAATGAATTATACATTATACGATTAATATTTAAAAACGTTGCCAACATTAAAAACAAAACTTTCAACTCTCAAAGAAAATATTCTTTGTTTTATTTTTAGTTTGTTTTGTTTCTTAAAACACACAAACATTAGAAAAAGTTAGTATACCTACGTTACGTCTTTCCAGGTAGAGGTTACGCCAAAATAATGTTTGAACTGATGTTGATCGTTCTCCCCGTGGACACTTCATCTTTCGCACTCGCACACAGCCTTCGACCTAGCTCAAAAGCTAATAAGTTGAAGTGACAGTGGGCTGGTTTGTCGGAGAACCGATAACGGCTGGGGTAGACGAGTTCTCGAGTGGAGACCAGGACTGGGCAAGCGTAGTGTGGGACGCCTTCCGGTAGTATGGAGCGATGATCTGCGTAAGGCGGCTGGCAGATGCGGAAAACCGAAGATCGGGTTGGCGCGCCTTGAGAGAGGCCTATGTCCAGCAGTGGACTAGTGCAGGCTGATGATGGTGACACATTGGATGTCTAAGGGCTTCTTTCACCGCTTGCTGATAAAGTTCCAGATACCCTATCTGCAGATTATCAGACAGATACCCAATTGTTTTTGTTTCACAGGTATCCGATTGCCTTATCTGTCAGATAAACTAACAGCAAGTTCAAGCGGCTGTTATTTTTTTACCTGTCAGATATTTTAATAGAGACTAGAGGTGTGCAACACGAAAATATTATCAGACAGATTTATCTGATAGATAAGTTTAACTGTCAGCTTACTATCTGTAACAATATCAGCAAGTGGTGAAAGAGGCCCTTAGTATCATAAGTTAATGCACTCGTAGTTACCTGTGTTTCGTATCTGGGGGCCGGCTCGTCCTCGCTGGACTCGTACCCGGACGGGGGCCGCGGCGGCGGCATGCCGATGCTCAGGGTCCCGTACTGCTGTATCGCTTGCTCTTTGTGCTTCTTATACCTTGGATTTGTTTAAAATATATTAGCCACTAATCTTCAAACTCCTTTGAAAATCAGGAACTTTTTAAATAAAAAATAATTAAACCTAAAAATGGGAGGTACTCAAAAAAATTCAAAAATGTGGGATTTCTCGAAAATGGAGCCCTAATAAAATTGTTCCATAGAAGCAACATAACAAGTCTTTGCGAGACTGGCCAAAAGTCACATGAAACAATTCGGGGATTTTTTGATGACGTCATTAACAAGAGAGCTTGGGTAAAAACGCTAGTACAGTCAACAAAAAAGATAGGTAAGCCGGCTATGTTATACGTCGTTCTATTTTCAAACCATTGATACAAAAAAAGTATAATTTTGCACTATGACGTCATATTCTCGTCTTGACTGGTCTGTTGGCGTAGTGGTAGTGACCCTGCCTACTGCGCCACAGGTCGTGGGTTCGATTCCCACCCGGGACCAACATTTGTGTGATGAGCATAACTGTTGGTTTCGGATTCTGGGTATTTGTATGTTTTTAAGTATTTATTTAAAAGTATTTATGTATGTCTATCAGTTGTTGAGTACCAATTACAAGCTTCGGCTTGGTTTGGGACTAAACAGCCGTGTGTAAATTTGTCCAAAATATTATTATTATTCCATAGACCCGTACCTGTTCCAAGAAGCGCAGATGTAGATGGTGGCCGCGCTTGCAGCGACCAGCACGAGCGCCGCCAGCGCCAACAAAGCGGCTGGAAGGGCTGTCGCGAGTGGCGCCGAGGAGATGAGTGGCCGCCGCGGCTGCTCGACGGGCACCAGCGGCGCGCGCACCTCGCTCACCGGCGCCTGGAGCCGGGACGCGACCGCCTTGCGCACACCGCCGTCTATAGCCCTGAAACATGCACGAGGAGCGTCAGTGGCGTCGGGCATAAGACGCGGCCTTCCATATCGAAAGGTCCGGAGTTCGATCCCCGGCTGGGCCATGTACCAATGGGTTTTTCTGGAAACTTAAGTACATTAACTGACTGCTCTCAAACGGTGAAGGAAAAACATCGTGAGGAAACCTGCATACGCCGAAGAAGAAATTCTTAGGCGCACGTGAAGTCCACCAACACGCACTGGGCTAGCGTGGTGGACTATAGCCCGAACGCCCTCATTGAGAGGGTAGGCCTGAGACCCAGCAGTGGGGACATGTTAATAGGCTGTTGATGATGATGATGATGCACGATTGTGTTAGCAAATGGCCGATCAAAGTTTAAATAGTTCCCGCGGATTTCTTGACGGCTGAATGAATATAGTCACAAATCGTTTGCACATCGCTGACGGTGTTTATAGTCTATGTGTGCGTAAGCGAGATAGTGTGTTACATAGAGATATCCAAAAATTTTAAGGTTGAATCAGTTGATCGAATCAATTAACCATTTCTTGAAATTGAATGAGCTTCTCTAGTGAACAGCTCACCTTTGACACCTAAAATTTGTCATTGCGCAGATGCTAATGAGAGTTGACGTTGTCAACTCATGGTAGGCGTACTGGTCGAAAATAAAAATCTGGTCGAAATCGAAAATAAAAATTTTGAATTTCGAGAGATGTGTAAAAGGTTTTCGTCGAAACTTAAGTACTGTTTTTTACTGACTTTAATCGCACCAATCGATAGGATCAATCATAATAATATATTATGAATCAAAGCTCTGTAATAAACATATCAAAGGAAGACTAAGGGCTTCTTTCACCGCTTGCTGATAAAGTCCCAGATCTGCAGGTTATTTGACAGATAGCCAGTGGTTGTTATTTTTTTATCTGTCAGATTTTTATTAGAGTCTTGAGGTGAGAAACACGAAAATATTCTCAGACAGATTTATTTGATAGATAAGTTTATCTGTCAGCTTACTATATGTAACAATATCAGCAACGGATGAAAGAGGCCCTAAAGATTCTCAAAAGACTCACTTTTTAACAGGCTTCGATTCCCTCGTCAAAATATCACCAGTGTTAGGATCCACTAAATACAGCCACACATCCGTCCCTTTGGTATCACTCTCCAAGGTTCCGTTCTCCCCCAAGTAATGTCTGGACGTGAGTTTCTCTAATCCGGCAACCAATCCGGTTTTCTCTTCAATGACGGAGAGCAGGCTGCGGGAACGACGCCGCATGGCGTCAGGGTTCAGATTCGATACTTCGACTACTAGTTGGTTCTCCTTTTGGAGGAGGTTTATCTGAAACACATTTGAAAAGAAGTTTGATTTCATTTTTTTAGGGAGCTTACAGCTATTTTACTGGCGAGCAATCAACTTACGAATAAATGCCACTAACAAGCTTCCACATTTTAGTCCAGAATGTAAATTTACATTGACTCGTAGATAAGCACAAAAATACACAACACAAAAGTGGCATTTTATTGTGTTTTTTGGCACCAAATGGCCATAGTACATAGAAGTTAGTTTTTATGCGTTTCGACTGGTTCGGTGAACCGTCACATACTATTTTATAGGAGAAACGTCAATAACCTTTTACAATAGTCGTATCAAGCAGTTCATTATCATACCAGATATTTCAGTCAAGTAAGAGATGTAGGGAAGACTACATACGCTGTACAAGAAAATCTGGGACGAATTCAGGTAAGAGGCGTGACAACAACAACACGGATTCAGCTTAGAATGGACCCCCTTCATGGTGTTCATGGTCAGTAGTGTTTCGTTACATTCTAATACGGGCCAAATCTGCACTATGAAGATGTTCGAAATAAATTGTAACGCTTTGGATTACGATCGTATTTTAAGTGCAGTTGTTTATTAAGTTCATCATCAACAGCCTATTAATGTCCCCACTGCTAGGGCACACGCCTACCCTCTCAACGAGGTGCTATAGTCCACCACGCTAGCCCAGTGCGGGTCGGTGGACTTACTACGACTTGGACGTGGACTTATTACGTTTGAGGCACGTTTTTAGATAATTGAAGCTTCTAGTACAGTACTAACAAAGACAATGGTACACACCACTACAGAAGCTCTAGCTATGTTGTAATCTTGAGGCGAGTTGGGGTTATCCCTCGCAGTCACGCTGAACTTGAAAGGCAGGGCTTCTTTCGGAACGTTCTCAAAGGTCTTGATGTTACTGATGACACCGGTGTCAGCGTCGAGACTGAAGTATTCCTCCGCTGCTTTGGTCCACGAGTTCTTGTGGTACTCCAGTTTGCCGTACTCGCTATTGTCTTTGTCCTTAGCCTGATAAATAAATAAATAAATAATGTTTGGACTTTACACACGGTTGTAAAGTGAGTCCCATAAATCATTGAAATATTGAGGGTTAAATATTACGGCTGATGAGGCGTTTAACATCACAAATAGATCTGAGTTCTTAGGATTTATCAACTAAGTAAGTACTTAGAACTTTTAGGTGGGGTTGTAATTAAATGAACATCTAATGTTTAGATGTGGAGATAGTTTAATAAGTAATTAATAAGTTAATAACAATTAAATTAGTAAAAATATGTTAGTTCGATTTTTATATAAATTCTTTTTGATAAAAAAATTTGGGTAAGTATATATTTTTTTAGTTTCTTATGTTTTAATGTCATTACATGACACAGTTTCTACAGTTTTAGTAACTGTAGTTTTAATATCTGTTAAATTAACGAAATAATCGTCTGGACACATAATAAAGAAAAACAACTCACCTTAACTTGCAAAACATTGGTACCGAGGAGCATGTCTTTCGTAACTATAGCAAAGTATTTCCCCTTCGCACCAGCTATCGTCGACTGTTCAGGGAACACAAACATTGGCGCGTTATCATTCACATCTGTCACGTGGACTTTCACCACAGCTTTACTGCTGTCCGGGTTTATCAACCCCTGAATGGATTCCAATTGGACTTCTAATGCGTATTCTGTGACAGTCTCATAGTCCAATGAACTGGTGTTGAGGTAAATAGCACAGTCACGGTCCGGCGTTAGTTTCACATAGAAGGCACCTGTAATAAGAAAAATCGGTAAACACTGCAAGGTTAATGAATGGGGGAGTCTTTTTCATACATTCGAGATCAGTTTTAGCCTTTGGATCTCCAACGGGGAATGATTTAAGTGAGATTCGATGCTTTTACATTTCGATGCTTTCATTCTTTGTGAGTTTTGTACTTACTACAGGAATTGAAAGTGAAAAATTAGAAGAAAAATTAAAATTGTAAAGGTGAAATACCTCTAAATTGTTCTACAACAAAACTTCCAACAAATACATTTTTGGCTAATTATATTCGGACGTTGTATTCTTAGAGGGAAGTAGAAATGACCAGAAAGTTACCTTTTTGCGAAGACTCAGTGAGGCGACATTTGAGAGGGGTGTCTGGTGAATGTTCCCTCTTGTTCAAAAGTGGTAACACTCGCACCAGAGTTTCATTCGGTGAGTTTTCGGCAACATGTTCCGTGTACACCGTGTCCGCGAAACCGAGTCCCACCTGGAATGATAATTGGCTTTCAATTTACAAGTCAAGCTCAAACCTTGTAAGGCCCCCAGCATTTTCAGTAGTCGTTCAGACCATTTTTTTGACATATTGAGTTTTTGTGTCCCACGATCTTTGTATTCACTAGGACTAAATCTACTATTAACTATTGGTCCTTTAAAAAGGTTAGGTAACAAAAACTCAATGTAATCCCAAAATCAATGTAAGCCCGGGACTTATGAGGATATAGTGTTCTCTATCAGCATGGGGTATTATGCGGACAAAGTTTATCTGCAAACCACATCACAACCGGTACCGCCGCTTCCAACATCCAGCCACATCTGGCAATCAGCCTTTATAATTTAATTTATTTATTTATTCTTTTTGAATTTATGTAACGTTATCTCCGTTTTTCGAAATAATTAATTATTTTGATTGATTTAACAGGTGAAATAAGTAACAGCTAGTTAATTGTATTATTGCTTTGACTTACATCTGGAGGTACAGTGGCAGAATGGCTCACGTAGACCGTAAGGCTGGTGACCGAAGACATTACAGGGTCACCTTGGTCGTAGGCTTGGACATCCACCTTGAAAAAATTAAGCGATCTCTCAACAAACGCCTATATTTATTAGCAGAAGTCAAATCAAATCACCAGCCTATTAACATGTCCCCACTGCTGGGGCCTACCCTCTCAACGAGGGCGTTCGGGCTATAGTTCACTACGCTAGCCCAGTGCGGGTTGGTAGACTTCACATGCGCCTAAGAATTTCATCATCGGCGTGCATACGGTGAAGGAAAACATCGCGAGGAAACCTGCATAGGTTTCCTCGCGATGTTTTCCTTCACCGTTTGAGAGCAGTCAGTAAATGTATTTAAGTTTCGAGAAAAAACCTATGGGTACATAGTCCAGGTAGGGGATCGAACTTCTGACCTTTTGATATGATAGGCCGCGTCTTATCCACAACGCCACTGACGCTCCACGATTAGCAGAGGTCGTGGGTTCGATTCCCACACAGAACCAACTTAGTGTGATGAATATATAAATATATGTATGTTTCGGTTGTGGAGCTATTTGGGACTAAATAGTGAGTGAATTTGTTGACTGGCCTATTGGCGTAGTTGGTAGTGACACTGCCTACTGCGCCAGAGGTCGTGAGTTCGATTCCCACCCGGGGCCAACATTTGTGTGATGAGCATATCTGTTGGTTTTCGGATCCAGGGTATGTATTTGAGTATTTATTTAAAGTATACATATGTATGTTTATCAGTTGTGGAGTACCCATAGCACGAGTCTCGGCTATTTGGGACTAAATAGTGAGTGAATTTGTCAAAAAACATTATTATTATTGGTCAGTGGTATCTCGCATACTAACAGTATATTCACTGTCGGTCTCCTTCCTGAGATCGTCTCTAACCCTCACGGCGCCGCTGTCGTTTTCCACTTGAAAGTACTTGGACGCCTTCCCGCGGCCGACCAGCTTGTAGCGGATCCTGTTGTTGGGCGGAGTGGCGTCCGCGTCCGCGGCGGTCACCGTCTCCACGAGGGCGCCGATCGACGACGAGTCCTCAATGGTGACGGGCCGGACAACAGACGTGAATATGGGCGCGTTGTCGTTTTTGTCCTGGAATTGAAATAAATTAATATTTGAACGCAATTCCACTGCTAGTATTAAAATTTTATTTCGCCATATCTTTGGACAATTATTTCAATTTTTATATCCTGCGACTTTCACTCTGTTGACATACTACTATCTAGAGATGTCTAATAAGAATTTGCTAAGATGCGCTAAGGTTCGTTACGTCGAATTCCCCTAATGTCTACTCTGTCCATTTGGTCTATTTCCCCGAACGTCTACTTCCCTAAACGCCGGCTTTTACTTGTACCTACATAAGAGGTTGCAAAACTTACATCAACAATAATTTCAACTGTAGTAGTTGTCCCAGGTCCGTCTCCATTGTTCTCTTCGGTGCCCACTACCACTTCGTGCCTCGCCGTCGCCTCCCTGTCCAACGGCCGGAGAGTTCTGATCATGCCGGTCTTGCGATCGATTGAGAAGAAGTCCGTATCGCCCAGGAGGATTGTGTATGTGATTTCAGCCATCGTGTCTGGGTCTTCCGCCTGTAATCATAAAAAAGGCAATAGTTAAAACAACCAATAACCACTGGGGTAGAGTTCTCGAATAGAGGCCACGATAGGGCAACGCAGTGTGGGACGCCCCCCGGCTAGATAGGGCCATCTGTGTAAGGCGGCTGCCAGTAACTGGGCGCGGAGAACCGAAGATTCTATAACCGTAGTGGACTAGCGCAGACTGATGATGATGACACATAGTCCAATTGAAATACATTTTTTTAAAGCTATTATACATTGTATATTAAATTAACAATTGGTATTGTGGTGTTGTTAAACCAGTGTATTGGTTTGTCCCAACACCACCATTCGTGCTGTCCATCACATAACAATAAGGTAAACAATGTATAAAATTAATAGGTAATAAAGAGTTTAACATGAGCACAAAATAATATAGTTAGGTAGGGTAGGTACATATAAATTGGATCGAGCGGCCCAGCGCATCCACCGAATAGCATGGCATTATACGTCATTACACATAATAACTTGTCTACCGCCTAGATGTATCTACTCTAATCTACTGTATTATTGTATCTGTCTTGTTATTTTATTATACAACTAGCTTTTTCCCGCGGCTTCGCCCGCATAGAAAAGTTTTTCCCGTGTACATTGTGAAACCGCGCCCTCTATGTAGGTGTTTTGTTACTTAGGGGGTATAAGCGGACGCCCCGCGACTTTGTCCGCGTTAAAAAGTAAAGTTTCATCATAATCTGTTCGGTAGTTTTTGTGTGAGAGTAACAAACATCCTCACATCCAACATTCTCACATCCTTAGAAACTTTCGGCTTTATAATATTAGTAGGAGTAGGATAGGATATATTGATTTGATGTCTGTCACTCACATGAACCTTGACCACGGGGTAGTTGTTGGAGTTCTCTGGCACGTGCACGGTGTACAGCGGCTGCGGGAACACCGGCGGCTCGTCGGGCACGTCCTGCACGCGCACGGTCACGGACGCGGTGCCCAGCCGCTTGTCTATGGCGCCGTCCGTCGCTGTCACCACGAACGAGTACTCCTGGAATTAAAGATGGCGGCGTGTCAAGATGGCGTGTCAATAACAAAACTCTTGAAATGGGAGATAAAACTATACTTACTCGATTAGGATTACAGAACAAGGTGAGAAATAAATTAATAGTAAAAGAACATTTAAAAAAAGTTTTAACTAGAGCTTTTTAGAAACTTTATATTATTTAAATGTAAAATTTCATGGTCATGTACTTAGAAGGAATTGATTCTGATGATTGACCCTTTCGATGGGTATCATAAAAATACAGGTTGTGTTTTTTCCACATTTATCCGGTTCGATTCCCGGTTCAGACAGGTGATTTCTTAGAAATATTTAAATGCAGTTCTATTAGTTAGGGTACTTTCTCTCCAACTACCGTCTTTATTTTCCACCCTGTATAAATCGAGTCGATTTGCGTTGCGGTTTTTTCACTGCAGATTAGAAATCTAAAGCGGTCCCTAAACGATCATGCTTGCATGACATGCATTACGTTTACGTGATTGTCATGCTGCATGATGGACCATCAATCAGTGAAGCAACGGCCATTCATGCAGATTGATGGTGTAGGGACCACTTAATCCTTTAAAAAATTAGTACCTTTGTTTCCTCGTAATCCAACTTGGTGTTAGTGGTGATCATGCCGGTTCCGTTGTCGATATTGAAGGGCAGATGCGTCGGAAGGCTGTAGCCGACCATTGCGTTCACTCCCTCGTCGGCGTCGGTCGCGTGGACGTAACCCACCAGCTCGTTTTTCAGACCTGGAAAATAATATTACTCGATTATTGATTTTGATGGGAAACGTCTAAACGTTACTAAAAAGGTAAACGTTTTTATACAGCTGTATTCGGTAACGTAAGGTAACTAGACTATTTGAAGAAACCTGTGAAGTTTACCTAATGAGGCCAGTCGAATCTAGTCTTCAGCAGTGCGATAAAACTAGTGCCTAAACTCCTACTAGGATAATCGAAAAATTCGGATCTTTGAGAAAACCCTAGCTAGGATTTTTGCACAGATTCGGGTTTTCCTATTATCCTACGACATATCAGTCTACTACTATCCATCAAACACTACCAAATTTCAATTGTCCTAGCCATAAATTATGGCATGTAATAAACCGGGCGCCTAAAAAAATAAACTTGGCACCTAATAATTCAAATTCAAGGTAATAATTATCTAACCGAACCTACCCAGTTCAATATTTTAGGTGCCACTTTCAGGAGTATTAGGTGCCCGGATTATTATTTGCCATAAACTATTACCTATGTATACGACAAAACGGGATTTCTGTTTCACTTTTTAAAATATTTTTTAAGTGTTTATTTTAGTATTTAAAATAAACACTTAAAAAAATATTGTCACCGTCACTTGTGAAGAGTGCTTACCTTCTTTGACTTTGAATAAATACGAGTCTTCGTCAAATTTGGGATTGTTGTCGTTGATGTCCGTGACCTTTATGTTGACTGTCGCTGTACTCGCCAGCCTGCCCGGGTCCTCGGCTTTAATCATCTAAACAAACAAATTGTATTCGAAAGGGTTATGGCACGCTAGCTATAGGGTTGACATTTTCAACAGAAATTAAGGTATTATTTTCAACTCATGCGGAATGTCTATTCCCATTCATTATATATAACTGGGGGTAAATCGCGCTATTTCTGAACGATATTACCAAATCCAGACCATAACCAAAAACGGTATGCTTCATGTACACGTTTAGCAAACGTTTACAAACGCAAATGTGTGGAACAAGGGGTATGATTTGCGTCTGTAAAGGTTTGCCAAACGTGTACATGCAGCATATCGTTTTTGATTTTGGTAATATCGTTCAGAATTAGCGCGATTGGCCCCCTGGTCAGAATCATCTAGTCAATTTACAGGTGACTAAATGTACACTTGTTTATGGTCTTTCAAAATTAAATTAAATACACAATATAAATACAAATACAGAATACGTCTCCCATACAATTTCCTACATTACAACGGAGCTGCCACGCATCATGCACGCATGCATGAGCTGACATGCACGCGTGCGTTATATCCGACCTTAATGATACTTACCAGTTGGTATCTAGTAAGCACTTCTCTATCGAGCCTCCTGATGACGGTGATGATGCCGGTAGTGGACCCGACGGCGAACTGGCGGAGGTCGTTCCCTGATGCGATTGAGTACGTCACTTGTTCGTTCTCCGGGTCTTTCGCCTGAAAAACAATAGGCTCGTATCAAACATTGCACGAACTCATTTTACAAGATTAATGTGTGTCCCCATAATTAAATTTTAAATTCCCAATTTTTTTTTAGCTGTTACCCGCGGCCTTGCCTGGTGGGATAAGTTTTTCCCGTGGGAACAGTTTATCGCGGTAAAAAGTAGCCTATGTCCTACCTCAGGATTCGGTGTATCTCCACACCAAATTACTTCAAAATATGTTCAGCGATTTAGGCGTGAAAAGGTAACACACAAACAAACAGACAGACAGACAGAGTTACTTTCCCATTTATAATATTAGTATAGATTTAAATGTTGCATGGCTGTTAATTGTATACAGCTGTGTAGTACTCACAGTAACAGTAGTGACAGTGGAATTGATAGAGGCGCCCTCCGAGACCGGCGCGAAGTAGTCCCGGGACGAGAACTGTGGCGGGCGCGTGTTGGGGCCCGGAGCTACGTTCAGCTCCACTATGCCTTGCGTGCTGAGACCCCTGGCGTCCGTTGCTCGCAGGGTAACGCTGTACTGCTCCCCCGCTTGGAGACGGCCGGTGCTTGCTGGAATTGGATGAAAATTACATTAAATTAAAACCTAGGTAAGTGTATTTATAGCCTGTCATAAAATAAAAATAAGACCAAAAAATGTCACAATCCAGCGATTTTCCTGTAGGTACGAACCGTGATTGTTGAGCCACTGGCTTATCATCTTAACTTGGTTGTGTTACACGAATGCCGCCGTTTTGCGTTATTGAAATGTGACCATAGCAGCCCGATTTGCATTACACGGCCAAAATACGAACAGTGACAAGCGGCTCAACAATCCCGGTTCGTGACTGTGGAGACTCGAAAATTTCTAAAGACTCGAGAAATTCTCTAAGCAGTTTTTTAATGTCGCTTTCCTTCACAGACTGTATGTGGCTTTAGTTTACTGATGGCACGGTCAGCGCCATGTTAGATAAAAGGTTTTTGGAACTGTATTTAAAAAGAGGTAACTAATTTAATTAACGAATCAACTAATGTAACACCAATCAAACTTATACTAATCTTATCGTCAATTCAATTTGCAATAAAACGTGCTAAATCAACAAAACATCTAAGTCTACTTGTGAAAATCAAACACGTGCTGGCTGCCAAGAATAAAGAAATACAATAAAATTAAAAAACCAATGGAAGCTACAAAGAACGATACAAGACACACAACGTGCAGAAAATACACAAAAAACACATGTGTAAGAAATTTTTAAAAATACCTAGTAACTCGTATGAATACAGCTGAAGTAGTTTAGATAAAAAAAATGTGCAACTTACATATAACTCCGGTGTTAGGGTCAATAGTGAACTTGTTGCCACCGTTGTTAGACACGTGATAAATGCTGTACGTAATGCGTGCGTTCTCACCCTCATCGATGTCTGTCGCCTCCACCTGCACAATATGGACGTTTGTTTTACTTTTTTTGAGTATAAATAAAATAACGTTTTTTTTTTTCAAAATATCCGGGTTCGAATTCCGAGTACTACCAACTGTAGGTATAAGTTTTTCTTATCTCTATATATTATATAGACGACATGGTTCCTTAGAATATGTTTTTCTATATCTCTCCAGTCATCTACATACTCACCAATCTCGATGTGCCACCATAATATACATTAAATATATATTTTTTAATTACTACCCGGTATATGTAAAAAGTAACCTTATAAATGTCTCCTGGTTCTAAGCTGGCCGGCACGATGATAGGCTGACTCTTTGGTATGACCGGCGCGTTGTCGTTCTGGTCCAACAGCTGCACCGCCAGGGACAGCGGCGCCGACGCCTCGCCGCCGTTCTCTTCGCGCGCTACCACCTGGTAAATATTTTCCGGTATAAAAAAAACCGTACAAATTCAGTCATAATGTCAATAAACATCATAAAATAAAAAATTGAAATAAAACAAAACATCTAAAATTTAACTGGAATCCTACCAAATGGGGTAATATTAAGATATGGAAGCATCAGCTTTAAGTCTTTCCATTTAAAATAAATTAAATAAAATTAAATACCGCAACAAATAGGTAATATTGTTTTTAAATGGATCATTATTTTCAGGATATTCAGTCGTGATTCGGTACCGTCTATAAAGATAGATAAACCTATCCGGTACCGGATAGCAGCTGCTAGAAGACCGCACAGAAATCGCGATATGACATTTGAATAACTTACTTGGAACCTAAATTTGCCGGGGTTCGGTGGATCTCGATCCAAGTTTTCGTCGCTGACCACGAGGTAGCCATCTTTGTCGATATCGAAATAGCTGGTCGTTAATTCAAACCTGTAGTTTGGTATTGGATCTTCAGGTCCCTGAAAAAAAAGTGAACAAGTAGATTAGGTACACATTTTATGGTCAAGTCTAGATCGATCTTAGAAGCTCTGGCTAAAAGCAATCATTTTCAAGCGGTGCAATAAAGAGAGTTCCGAAGATCAAACTTCATTAGTGTGATTGGTTTAGTAAGACTCAAAGACTGACTTCCGAGTTCTATATAAAATATGACTCAGTATCGAGTCTTGGTGTATACAAGCGTCGGATTTCTAGAGCAGCGTATTGCTCAAACCTTTGATCCACGAAAATGAATACGTTTAATATTGGTGAAATCGGTGTAGGTTTTATAGCTACGTTTTCTTTACAGACATACGATGAATTGGATCGCATCGCAGGGTGAATATAGTCAGTCGTGCAAGATCCGCGGGCGAGAGAGACATTCGTATCAAATTGTGTTAAAACCAGACTTACCAGATCCGGATCAGAAACCATCAATCTGATGGGCAGTCCATTCACGTCATACACCTTGGTGCCTTTGGGGGAGTTCTCCTCGACTTGGCCCTCGTCTTTGGTTGCTTGCACGACGGGCGGGCTCGCGTCCACGGGCCGCACGGTGATGGTCAGCTTGGCAGTTGTGAACCGTTTCGCTTCTGACACCTCTTCGGCCTAGAATTTCGAAAGAATGATTGACATACATCTACACGCTGTCCCCGACGGTATTTTTATATTCCTATATAGAATATCACGCTAAATAAAAAAGTTCAATAATTTTCCAATCATTGGTAGATTACAAGTTGACAGTTTTAATGTTAATTTCCTCAACTACTGGTAAAGATATGAAATTTCCATAAATCTTCTATAATTTCCAGACAATTCTACATCGTTTATATTTAAAGTTTCTGCTCAATCGGTCCAATAGAACTTTTGCTATCATCCGCATATGAAGCACCGACCCGCTAACGGCTAGCATTGTGGACTATATGGCCCAAACGCCAGGTAGCCCTGCGGGTTAGGAAGTTACGTTACTTGTAATATAATAAGTTCCTTTATCAAATCAATCAAATCAGCCACACATTTAAAAAACCACGTGTGGGTTGGTGGACTTCACATGCGCCTAAGAATTCCTTCTTCGGCGTATGCAGATTTCCTCATGCTGTTTTCCTCCGCCATTTGAGAGCAGTCACTAAATGTACTTAAGTTCAGAAATAACAGACCGCGTCTTCCACTCTGCGCCACAGACGCTCTTTAGAACCAAGTATCTTCATAACCAGTTGTAAGTAAGTACCTTTATAACCAAAACAAACTTCTTGGCGACAGTAGTATCAACTGACAGCAGTTGTCTGACTGCCCCACTATTGGGGTCTATTGAGAAGTAGGTGTCCCACGTGGGGGGCTCCCCGCTGTCGACGCTGTAACGGATGCGAGCGTCCAGCGTGTCCATGTCTACTGCCTGGACCTTCTCTGGCGCTATGGTCAGAATGCCAGCGAGAACGCCGCTGTTCACCTGAAAGGGAATGAACACGATTTGATCTCAGGGCAACTCGGCCACCTTCGGCCAATCTCGGCTCGGCTCGAAGGGGGGAAGCCATTAGAAGATCGCGAGGATCTACGCATGCACACATGCACAATTCTACGTTGTCGATACAAAAACACACGCGTAAGACTATTTGGCGGGTGTTCGGGTGTCAGACTTATTTTTGGTGTGCTGGTAGGAATCTTAACTAAGATGGTGAGACCACTCGTTCCATTCGTTCCATATATCCATTGTCTTCATCATTAAAGCTGCTATCACTTAGAGAGGATGTCAACCTAGTGTGGATCCCCGACTGGCACTGCTTGTGCCCTAATTTTGTGGAAGCCGTGCTGGAACCGCGTGTTTTTGTATTATTACGACTGGCCAAGATTTTGCTGCCCTAACACACCAAAAAAAACTGGGTTCCTAGCGAATGCGCGCGAAAACATACAAATTGTACAGATTTGAAATATGTGGTTATTTTATGTTTCTATGCATGTATGTATAGTGATACTTACATAGCTACTGTACTCCGGATTGAAACATGCGCCTTCATGCAAAGTACAGCCTTGATAAATGAAGGATGGGTCCTGATCATCGTCATCCAAGACGTTAATCGTCATTGTGGTTGTGCTTGAGAGACGGCGTTTGGTATCACGCGCACGATCCTGCGAAATCAATGCAAATCATTATTGTTATTACAGAATTGTCGCCTCATTGTTGTTATTACAGAATTTTAAAAATAGATTTCTAAATCGTAACATTAAGTTCATATTTTAAGTGCAATTATGTAATACTCGTAAATTCGAGACACATTTTTAGTAGAATTTGTATGAAGTGCTTTATATAGGTATGTATGTATGTTTTATATGTATTTTAATGTACCTGTGTAGATTTTAAAATATTGCTTTTATCCTTATCAAAATGCACAACCTACCTTCTGATTTTAATTAAATTCTCTACAAAAAGGTTGTCTGAAAGAAATCGCTCTTAGCGATAAGACCGCCTAGATGTACATTATTGTACTTATCTATTTTTTCTTTTTGTCTGTAATTTTTAAATGTGCAATAAAAAATGGAATTGAATAACGATTTAAGTTTGTAAGTTATTCGACTTTTTGGTATACATTGACATGGTACCAATGGTACATAACCATTACCTACTGTGTTTTCTCGCAATCAATAATTTTGATCGACTATTTGATATTTGTCAGAGTTTCATTTCAATACACTCCTTCATTACCACTGGGACTGGTCAATTTACACTTAAGCTATCTAAAGTACGGATAGATTTAAATACTTGTCATGTTTAGCAGTTGGCTGTATTGACCATAATATTTTCCTTCTCATGAATTGTAAATAGGCTCAATAGACAACGGGTTTACTCTTGATAGATGAACGACTGATTTTCAACTTTCGTTTTATGAAATATCATCGACTTATTATATACCTAGTTGATGAAGTGGTCAGTTTCCGATAATGAATTCTCAATGAAAATGTTGTTATCACTTTTATTTAGCTAGTAAATTGTACAGGTTTAATTATTACAATTTTGTTTACAATTTTGTAACTAGTTCTTTAGCACGGGAAGAATTAAATTAAATTAATTAATAAATAAATAATTAATAAATAACTAATTAATAAATATTAGTATTTTTTGTTAAAATTACATTGCCACTTTTTTATTATTATTTGTATTTAGTATTAATTGAATTAAATTACATTGCCACAAAGTTTGTGTACAGTAATAATTGCAGTTTCGATATGGAGCTTATTGATTTTGTGACTCTGATCGTACTGTTAGTAGACTCAACAATTGTTTTATGATGAGCTGAACCGACCGGCTGATTAAGGCAGCCGGAAGGTAAGAAAGTCGTTTTAGTGTTCATTGGGGAATGCCTATGTCCAGCACAACATCTAAGAGTTGATTATGACGATGATAATTATAAAGAAAAATTGTTAATAAGTATACCTGTTACGAGAGCGTCAGTGGCGTCGGGGATAAGACGCGGCCTATCATATCGAAAGGTCATGAGTTCGATCCCCAGCTGGGCCATGTACCAAAGAGATTTTCTCGAAGCACATTTACTGACTGCTCTCAAAACGGCGAAGGAAAACATCGCGAGGAAACCTGCATACGCCGAAAAAGAAATTCTTGGGCGCATGTGAAGTCCCCCAACCCGCATTGAGCTAGCGTGGTGTACTGTAGCCCGAACGCCCTCGTTGAGAGGGTAGGCCTGAGCCCCAGCAGTGGGGGCATGTTAATAGGCTGTTGATGATACCTGTTACAATAGTAAGCGTCACTTTATACTTACAGAAGCAACGATAGTGACTAGATACTTCTGCGTGCGTTCGTAATCCAAACTCCTGTTCACTGTCACGTGCCCCTGGTGAGGCACCGGTATAGCGAATGAGCCGTACCCATCCACGGCGTTACTCGCTTCCAACGTTTTATTGTCCCCTGGTATGATGAAGTACTCCGAAAGACCGTTGACCCCTGCATCTAGGTCCACCGCCCGGATATTCTCGAATATGACGTTACCAATCGGTGTTAACTGCAAAATTAAGGTGTGATTATAATAATGGTAGAAGATTATGCTTACACAAATGTTGTTTTATGTGCTGCTCTCTGCGACGGAAAACTTGTAAGAGACACAGGGGTGGTCACAGATCCCGAAATATCCCGATATTATGGAACCAGAAACCATTTTAACTTTTACTACCTTTACTAGACTGGCTAGATGGATGATCCCAACACGGAAATAGGAAAAAAACACTAGGTATTAAGACCAATAGGCTAATTCTACATTGATCGACAATCAAGTAAGTTGTTTATAAACAAAAGTCAACATAATACGCATTGCAATAGCTGCTAAGATAATTAATTTTTATTTGATCATTAAAATTATTTAATATGCTAACGATAGTGTGTGTATACGCAACGTCATACCTACATTCATAAATAATACCTACATTACTTGGCCACTTAGCAAATCTTGTAGAGAAAGTAAACCGGAATTGTAATGTCTATCCAAATTTGAGGTCCTGTTAATTTGACGACTTCAATGTCACTGTCACATGGTAAGTAGGTAAATAATTACTTATACTTTCACTAAATTATTTAAGAGTTTAAAAAAATATTTTTTTTTACTTTCTACACATTATTAGATACTAGCTGTTGCCCGCGACTTCGTCCGCGTGGATTTTGGAAGTAGGTACCTATCTCTGCTCTGTACAGACATACATCGTCTAGTTATAATTTTCCAATGGTAAAATGGATCATTCTAAGTACCTTCACCATAATTTAAGGTATACCATACCTTCAGGAACAAACTATGAACACCGTATCCAATTTGGTGAAGACAGATAAAAATTTAAAAAATTGTTGTTTTCACTTCTATTGCTCATAAGACTTCTCATATCAATTTTTATTATACGTGTGTATTTTTTAACTAATACAGTATGGGCAAAACCAAAACCATAGGAGATACAGGGAAACTGTCTTAGGAACCTTTAGGTATTTTTTCGTGATAACAATTTTGACATAGTAATCGGAGCAGCTGGAGTTCGGGTGGCATGCATGAATAAGTAGTAAGTTCCTAAGTACATTGCATAGTCTGTTTTATAAGAAAACATTTTATTAAATTTGACTGACTTCTGCTGCTTGGATTTTTTTCTTCCGATACAATAAAATGATTCTAACATGAAACTAAGTCGATACGCATTTTTAAAAAATAATAAAAATTATTTTTCACTGGCGTTCTATGAGAAAACATTTTATTGAATTTGACTAACTTCTGCTGCTCAGATTTTTTTCTTCCGGTATAATGAAGTGATCCCTACATGAAACTGAGTCGAACCGCATTAAAAAAAATATGTGCAAATTGTCTCATTTTTATGGACAACACACGCTTGACCAAAAAATTTCTATGTCATAAGACACTTTCCCTGCATCTCCTATGGTTTCGGACTTGCCTATACTGTCCCAGTTAAAAAAAACACTGATATCTCCTATGTCTATGACATCGTCTTGTTACGTTAAATGATTTATCTGTAAATGACGATAACTTTTTTCGCTGTCATCCGATTTCAATGAAACAAAGCCTATAAGTTGCGCCAGGCTGTGCTTAATCTACCTGTGAAAACCGCAAGAAAATCCGTTCAGTAGTTTCGGAGATTAGCGATTACAGACAGACAGAAAGACAGAAAGACAAAAAAATTTAAAAACGCTTTTTTGTGTTCTGTTACTCTTTTTTTATCGTCCACACTCATTTTTTTATAAATTTATTCAAAGTACAGACACACGGTTTCTACAGATTTATTATAAGTATAGATTTATAACACACGGGTCTTACATACTAGTATTTTTGTTTACCTTTACCAGAACCGTGTATAATCCCATCCAAGTGTAGTAATTATAGCAGATATCCGATGTCGCGAGGAAACCAGGTATCTCTCTTTTACCTTTATACTATTTACTTTGCTAGATTATCTGAGAAAATAATCAATAGATTGCTTACCTCCGATATGCTTGTTTCGTAAGGCGTATTCTGGAAAACCGGCGCGTTATCGTTGATATCCGACACCCTGACTATCACGGGGATCGTTCGCCGCTTCTTCGTCGCTTTCACTTGACACACCAGCTGCGGGCCGAACGGATTGACTGGTTAATTAACTTTAAAACTTATTAACACCTCGGTAAGAGTTCACAGTGGCAAGCGAAGCGAAAGAGTTTGCAAACTGGTTTATTTATGAAGGTTTTAGGGGCCTTACACACGGCGCATGAGAAATATATTTACCAAGAGTTTTGTCAACACAAAAAAAAAAAAAACACTAGTAGGGTACTGTCAACAGAAATATTTAGTTCCAACGCGCGACTGTACGCTACAAAAAGAGATGTGAGTAAAATCGCCCTTACAACATGGCTCTGTGAAATATGTTTTTAATATAAAGAGTACAGGGTAAGAACGGTTTAAGTCACAAAATCCAGTTTTTATTAAATTGTCACAAAATATAGGATGTAGTAAAAATCTCAATTTGATGAGCTTATTTTGTGACTTAAATTAGACCGTTGTTTCCCTGTACTTTTCACTTTGTTTTAGAACCTATGACAACAGATTTGGAATGGGAGTTTACAATATTTCAGTGATAAATCGACATGGTATAGGCAAGTAACGTTATGCACAATTTCAAACGAGATATAATCGCTACCGCTCTGCTTATCCCTATTAAACGGGTTCTAGCATCGACGTGCAAAGCCCTGAGGCACATTGGTCATATTAACTCGCATTCTCTTTTAGCAGGTGAGAACGAAACCTTGATAAGTCAGTCGTTGGATGCCATTCATAAGTCACCTCATATAAGGTGAGGTAGGAAGGAGGTATGAATCTGGCACAGTTATGATTCGACATGACCTATAGAACCTAGCTGTCCGAACAGTATGCATCATTTCGATTCAAACAACTTGGATCTTTCTGAAATTAGATTGTATGCATCTTGATGGACTGTGCAAAGCTATAAAATTGGTAATTGCTTTTTAGGGGAACATACATGTAAAGGAGGGGGGCGCCCTGTAATTCGTACAATTATCTGAACGTAAAAGTAAGTACCTACTTATTAAATACCTTAGAATGAATGAATCTTTTTTGTATTTTTTTTAAATTGGTACCTAACCAACATTGTTTTCAACAAATTGTATACTTACCTATACAATCAGTAATCTGTCTCATTCATTATTAACAGCAAAGGCTATAGGACAGTAAATATGGAATTTAAAAGGGTTTGGGAAGTATCACACGCTATATTGTCCTATACGTATAATAACTCACTCTTTTAAAACTGTATTAAGCGTATGGTCGATCGAAAACATCTAAACCTACTGACATCAATGACTAGTCTACCTGGAACACCATATGCGATAGATTGTCCGCATCTCTATCTAGCGGCTGCAGCAGCTGTAGCCGCTTTCCATCGAGCTCAAACAGCGTCGGCCCTTTAGGGAACACTGTAGACAAGACGACATCGTCACCGGGCACGCCGACCACGGGCAGCTCAGCCGGCAGTGTGCTTTGGTTTACTTCTGCAAATAATAAAAAGTATTACATTTTATGTAGGTGTTGGCAACACATAAGAAAAATATCGCCAAATTAGGCAGACTGTCAGAAGGCGCCACCATTGCTTGGCTTTGTCTGTCCCTTCTTTGGTCGGTTTATTATTCAGTTTTACATTGTACAATCTCTAAAATAAAAATCAAGATAAAATCAAGTTTTATTAGAAATCATCTCGCAAAACAAACAGTAGGCGACCAATTTTTAAGAGACCCCAATCACAATAAAATGACACCGCACGCGCAGACCCCAGCGCCAATAACACAATTTAATATTATTTTAATATATTTATTTGAATTATTGAAGACTCATTTATTGCTCTCGCGGTCAATAAAGTCACACCAGGGGGCCTTCTTCATACATTCGAGGTCACTATGAGCCTATAAGACCTCTTGCCTTACCTTAAGAAGCGATTACCTGATCAGTTTAACTAATCAATCCATTGTGATCTTAATGCAAAAGTAAACGAATGATTGTACAGTCAAAGACATTTGCATAAAAATAAGCTTTGTTAATTCTTTTAGTTCGAGGAATTGCGAAGGCACTTACATTGCAATTTTATGAGTTGCAATTTACTTTACTTTAGTACCTCAGCGAGTTACTGCATTAAGCAAAAGTAATTCGTTAAGTATTAATGGCGAAACTTTAAAAACTTAAATGTGTATGAGTGTAACTATCAATATTATGAAAGAAGCAACTGACTCACTGAATAAGAAACTGAGCCAAGAGAGAAATTTTGCACGAAAGTTCCTCATGAAGCTCTGACGTCCACTAAAAAGGGTTTTTCCCGCGGGTAAAACTGTTTTGAAACAGCTACTTTATTTATAAGAAAATAAGGCATTATGTGCCATTGACCTATTCGTTATAGTATGTTGGAGTCAAGTTTTATAATAAGCCATACTTACGATTGCCTCTGCTCTCTTCGATGTCAACGATGATGCTGGACTGTCCAGTTTCCACTTCACATGGCCCTGCAACAAAAATATAATAACCTTAGAATCTCATTTTTGGCGTGAAACGTCTATAACTTCGGATACATGTTAAGAAATTTGACAAAAATAAGCGTCACCAACTCTTCAATGCTGTACTGGAAAACTTCTTCAAGGTTCTTCCCTCCTTCTTCCTTTCGATTCGCCGATGATATCCTTGGCAGGCTGAGACATAGGAAGACCCGAGCACAATGCTCAGTGATTTCAGTAGAGTCTCAACAAATGGTCTTCGAGTCTTAAAATGGACATGAACATAGACAAAAATCACGTCGAAAGCCCGTGTCGCCTCTGAAGGTTGGTGACTCGATGTAAGCTCGAAGTTATAGGCGATTTACATACCTAGGACAAACAGTCCAGTTAGGTATATAGGTCCAACTATGAGAAAGAGGTCAACCGTTGAATCGAATCAAACTCAGCTAGGCAGCGTGCGGGAAGCTACGTCATCTTTCATCCCAAATACCGCAATGTCTCAAGAAAGACAGAGAAGAAAAGAGAGAAAGTCTGACCAGTGTGTGTTGCCAGTGATAACTTAAGGCACTGAGACGTGGTCGCTCACTATGAGCCTCACAAAAAGCTCATGGTCGCCCAAAGGGAAATGGAGAGAGCTATGGTTGGAGTTTCTCTGCGTGATCGTATCAGGAATGAGGAGATCCGCAGGAGAACTAAAGTTTATAAACGACATAATTCAACCACAGGAGAATAAATCTTTTCATCATTTTCATTTTATTGTCATTCTTTACAGAAAGCTCTAACTAAATTATATTATTTTATATCTCTATTTAATTTTCACGTGATTTGTGTGGTAATTTCATGTCCAGCTCCAATAATAAAAACAAACAAGGAAGTTAGATTTAGCGGACCACTTCTTGCGACACTAATAAACGGTAATAAATATTAGAACCGACAGGGTGGCCAGTGTGAATATTTGCGTTGCGGTTCGTTAAAGCACCGTTCTGCTAATTAAGGCTAGCCAATGTTTGTCTTAGCTTTTACTATGCCTACCTGAGTATAATGTTTGTTTATTACGCAATTTGATGTTTTATAGGGACTGTTATTCTAAAACTAAGTAGGGGTCGCAGTTGCAGTTAGCTCTTCCATCGGAATAGCCATCATTTTGACAAATTTTAACGAAAGCTTAAACATAATACAACACATAATGATACTTTTTAATGCGGATAAACTCGCGGGGCGTCCGCTAGTATTACTTATTTAAGTACCTAGTTAATTGTTATCTTAATACATATTACAATGTAATGTGACGTCTTGGAAGAAAATACATCTAGGCAGTCAGATAAACATCTGTAAGCATTTATAAAATTAAAATATCACATTTTAATTTAAAGCGTTAACAAATCAAAGTTAATGATAGCAATAAAGCATTCAACCGAACTGACACCAAACACAAGAACTATTATGCATACATAATTTATATTTAGTAGGTACCATAGTAAGTATACTATGCCAAATTGGGACTCGGTGAGGCGTGGCTGGGAAACTTTCAATTAAGCAGTTATTTGTCAATCAGCTGGACGTTTTACACATAGAGATAAAATATAAATCCTTTAGCCATAAATGATTGTGTTAATTAGTACACATGCACTCAATAAGCGCATAAAATTTAGTTTACTTCCCGCAATGGTATTGGCGGGTTGCTGGCCACCTTTAAAGTAATCGTTCCAATTAGAAAGCACGATTCTGTGCTTGTTTTGGTGACTACATTGAATTTACTTGTAAATTGTTTGCATGGTTCTGATCATTAGCTTTACATTCAGTAATTAATACGGTAAGTTTTTGTACTAATGGCAAAGCTATAATTGAAAGCCCACTGGATCTTTAATTTACCTATAGAAGTGCCAAAGACACAACGAGATACATCCAAGATAACATTTAACAAACAACATTAGTGAATGTGATCATTACTGATCGCACACGCAGAATTTTTAGAATTTCCTATGGACGCTTTTGTTTTAATAAAACTCATCTAGTTTAAATAGTAAGTGACTTAAAAGGAGAATGGAGGAGGATGGAAAATTAAAATTATTCTATTGTAACAATAGAATGTTAATGACAACGAATAACTTTTACTGGTTACAGTAACAAGGTGACTGTTGTTCTGTTGCATTTGTTCTGAATAAACAAACACGCTATTGTGTTTTGTCGATTTCCAAACATCATCGTTCAATGAATAACGATGAATGAAGTATTCATTTTGTTTAAGTGCCACTGCGACAGTTATAACGCAGTTATGTCTATAACCGATGTTACTTATCATATCAGCCCTTAAACGTCCACTGCTGGACATTAGGCCTTCCCCAATGAACGACATCCTCGGAGCACGCTACCACACCCGGTCCACCGCTTTCAGCTGCTTTCGGCCACGTTCTTCAGGTCGTCGGTCCACCTGGTTGGTTCTTTAGTTACCCATTTGAATTATATACTTATTGAATACAATTTACCTTCATAGAAACTTCATTCTAATGGTGACAAAATAATCCTAAATTATATGCTTGTTTCTCTGATACAACCATACGCCATGAAGCTGCCTGCGTTGTGGCAGGTGCTACTAAAAGAGTAGGTAGTTCTATCTTACCTGGTGTCGCCGCCGCCGTGTGTAGGATGTAGAGCAGAAGAAGCCAAATTGGTTGCCCATGCCGGATCAGCGCGCACCACCGCGCCATCTCACTGCAACAATCATAATGGAACATTACAAAAAGGCTTTTTAAAATCGATATTCGTGTACGTTACACTATTTAAAAAAAATCTAAAGCTGTCCGCTACATGAGTCATATGACATTATGATGGTAATGGGGTGAGGGTGTTTACTCCCGCCTTGTTACTTCCAAACACGCCATAAATGTTACTTCCAAATGGTACATAGTTATATTACATTCATCGTACGTTTAGTTTATTTCATTGTAATTTGTTTATTCCCATGGTAACAAGTTTCAAAAAGGCAAGCTTCCTGCTGAAATGTGTATGTATGTTATTCTTGTGTTGACTGTGTCAATCAATTACTATGTATAAATAAGACCATTAAAGACTCTTTAAAAACAAAACAAACCTGCCTTGTGGGTCGGCATTGCGCGCTTTACAGTTTCTAGTAGTGTGTACGCAAGGGAGAAAAATTAATACGATCCCGCAATTGTAGTTACAACAGTAATTACTTTCTCCTACTACCCTGCAACACCTACCTGCTAATACCTGCAACATTACAGTAAGACTGTTGCACGCAAAATTCCAACAACCCTCCACTGTTTTAAATTCTAGTCTTGAGCGGACTATTGCCAAGTATCTAAAGTGATTTAGCACAAAGTACCTAATGTACAGCAGTAGATGGCGACAGGCTGATGATTGAAATATATTTACAGTATAATTTGATACTATCTGTCACGATTTTCATACCATATGAAACAGCGAACAAACAAAAATTCTAGCTATTAGGAACCAAAATTTCACCATATTATGTTCTTGACATGAAGTACACGGTAACAAGATTACACTTGGATTACAGAAAGCACCATACAATCCAATCACAGCATTGACCCTGACAATACTACGACTCCAACAAATATATTTATCCAGTTAACACAATTCACAGTCGCTGAAATCCCACAAGCTATGAGACAGAAAAAGAAATATAGCAGCATAAATTTTGCCCAATGAATAAGTACTACACATAATTATATTTATATTGTATTTTGCTAAGTTTTTGTAAGTGCCGAATGCCAGTGATTTTTATTTTAAAGATTTAAGTTAGAGGTTTGATGAGAATTATATTTAATACGAAATTATTAATAATTTATATGAATAAACTGTTATCATAAAAGTATTTAGGAGAACTTACGCCAGATCTTAAATATTCAGAAGCACCTACTAGTAAGCCAAAATTTCGCACTCGTTTAGTTTGTTACGCTTTACACTAAGTGCGTAGGAATTTTAGATCGTCACCAGTTCAAAGTCAAATAATTAATGTTAACACAACGATGTAACGGATAATTAATAACTTACTTTTACAACTGTAAGAGAGAGTACTGTAATTGAACTCCTTGCTGCTGCACAAGCAGTAGGACACGACTAAACAAAATATCTCATCAGGCCCTACCAGTTAAATGTTTATAATTTGTTACATGTAGATGACATCAAGTCTTACGTCGAAAGCATCACAACATGCAACCATTAACAAACAATAAACATTATATTATTGAATCAATGTTTAGGTAAGTTGTTGTAGAATAATTTGTCTAGTTACGTGCACTCATCTCATATTATCTAGGTTATATCGGTACCGGGAGCCCAGACTGCTCTGACGGGTTGAAAGTCGCCCGCGCACCTCATAGCAAAAAGTAGTCCTAGTTGAATTTCCTATTGATATTATCTTTAGAACGAGTAAATCAGAAAACACTTCTGAGCGACTTCGTTTTAGATATAGCGTCAAACATTAAGTGGGAGGGGTTCGCTATAAATAAGAAACAGCAACGTGATGATATTAAACGGAAAACTAACGAGATAGACGATTTGTATAAACTAGCTCTTGTAGCGATTAGAGTTTGGAATTATGCTGAGTAATAGCAGGGCAGCACGTAGCATTAATATGTCACGCCTCATATTTGCATTCAAGAAGGTTTTCTAGCTGTATAAATCCAACTGGTTTGCGGCCCCCCCTAGCGATGGTACGACATAAAAGTGGAAGTATTTTATGAACCAACTCTTGTGTCCAGGCACGCCTAAGACATGTTTAGCGTTTTGCTTAAGAATAACTTTAAAGCTAATTTGTTTCCGTTTTAAGTAGGTATAGCGTCCGATATTGCATTGAAAGGACAATATCGTCGATATAAACTACATTTCTTTTAACATTTCGCATTGAATGAGTTATAACATTACATTGAATGAATTATCTAAATATCTGGACCAATGAGCATGTTTTTTATTAATGGAATAGAGCATTTAAATTAGAGAGTAACTTGATATTTGTCTTATTTAATTTAACAAATTATTTGAGGAAATGCCCGAATAAAGTCTATTACACACATTGTTAAAATAAAGAAGACATGTATAAGTAGAGAAATCAGCGCGGATTTAGTTTCAAATGTCAGATCACATTGACCTTGATTATAAAGGTAAGCCGTTAACTGTATTACAAAGAATTATGTACAGTGGGACACCTTTAAACGTAGTGCGTCGTCGTTTTAATCCTATTAGCACTAATACGTCTGTTTTAAATAGAAAGTTAATATATGTATGTGTATTAACTATTTATATGTAGATCTAAATTTGACTGAATGGAATTATATTTTACAATAACAACAAAAATCCTTATAATAGGACTTCTAGGTATTTATCCCATCCATATCCGGCTCGAAGGACCACACACACTTTTGGGAGAATAGAATAGAAATGGGATACTAATAACATATTTTTTTCATAAAGGTGCCTGCCTACATTAATTTTTCATTGCGAAATATAATTTTTATCGATAACCTGTCATAAACAAATTAATCCATACGTTTTAACTTTCGCAATTCTTTTTTGTTGGCATAAAAAAAGTTTACTCGTACATTGTAAAGGGATATTATATTGCATCCTTAAATAGGTCCTCAGACAACGTTTTTACATATTTAACGAGCAATGCAACACAAATCGAGTCCTATCGAGACGCTGACTTCTTTCTTTATGGCGGACCCTGAGGCAGACCTAAAGACGTAATCTGCATAAATGAACGCATTTGGTCGAGACGCAGGTACTCTTGTTATTATGTACTCCACTCGATCTGGAAATTACAAATTAATAATACCAATAACTCTCTGTCTACAATGATTTTTATAACTAAACAGTCAGCTGTCAGTAAGTGAGAGAAAAACTTCGTGTTAGGGCAGACAGACAAGGCTATTTGTAGTGATTTCTTCTAGTGGCTTGCTACCTCCACTTGATTAACCTCTCTGTGAATAAGTTTCAAGTTTCTGGAGCCAGCACTGTATGGGAGACATAGCACGCACCTTTATCTGGATTCACGCAACTCATAAATGCAATAAAAGGATCCTGTTTCTTACAATGACACTTAATCCATTCAATCATTCTAAATAGACAACTTACACTCCCTCGGTGTTCAAAACATTCATTCTGACGTGGACAAGTGTGAAATTTTCAATTTCTAAATCACCAAAGATGTATGTATGTATGTATGTAAACACTTTATTGTACTAAAAACATTACAATAACAGATAGTAAAACCAGTGAAACTAAGTACAAAGGCGGACTTATCATACTAAGGGATCTCTTCCAGTCAACCTTAGAGTTACTGAGAGGATTAGCTTTTGCGTTGATGATGAGAGATAACCAATGACTAAAATGTTTGTGTATAATATGTAAAAGAAAATTTGGATTCCCTCAACCCTTCTTACTCACACCTTGAATACTGCCACTTCTAAATACCGAAGAGTCGTAAACTTACTATCGTTTGACTCTAATGCTTTCATATGTTAATAACCAACTCACTTAATTTACTTGTTTACTACGTTTTATTACCTTAGGTTTAGTTACCAAATAATTACAGCTGTGTGCTAACATATCAATCTACTTTCCAACTTTTTAGAAGCACCCCAAATTGTGTGTTAACCTTATAAGATACTTTATTTTGCTTTATATCTCACTTCTTTTACAGGACTGGGCCTAGAAGCTCTCAAAGTATTTCTCATAACTTAATCTTACTGATTAGCAACTGTTATAATTATTTAACGTACAGGAATCTCAAGGGGATAATGTCCCTCTAGAGGACCTCTTCCCTGTCTCCATAGACGAACTGTTTCCTAATGTGGAAATCTATGACGTAAGTTATACTACTGCCCTAATTTTTTTTCCTAAGAATAAAATGACTGAGTCTTTAAAAGAAGTAGTCTGCAACCAACTCCACTCCTAACTTCACTCACTTCACTGATTAGATGTCGAATATAGAGCATTGCTCACCAACTTCAACATCTTTGTATGTCACCTGAGCAACAGGTACACTATCCCCTACCTAACTCTCATTCGTCGACGGATGATCCTCCGCAGCTCCCCCCCCCCCCTCATCTTAACAATAATAAGTTCTAACCTTGTTCTTTCATTTGTTACAGTTAAATGATTATCTTGTAGGAGTATTTAATTTATCAATTAGGTAGTACAGGTAGGTAAGTTTAGCTGTAAATTAACATTAAGTTTATGAACCTTTTAATTTAGACCTTAACTAGTATCTTTGATTAGATATTTTCTTAATAGAATGGCGGCTAGGGTGTTACAACATTCATAGCTTTATGTACACATCGACACGGCGTATGACCAAAAGGGTTTTGCATTTTGGCAGAGGGGAGAGTCTGAATATCATCCATGTCATAGGGCACTATTACTATACATTAGAGGAGTAATAGACCGGCGGGTGTGGAAAACTACAATTTTAGTTGGAATTTGTATTGTACAACTCAACTGCAATCCTCGTGCCTCCCTCGTCCATTGTTTTAACGGACTCGCGGTACTGCACCCCGCTCACGTGCGGAATACAATGATGACCAATGAATGTTCATAGCTTCAGAAAGTAGAGGTTACAATCTTGAGAGTGGATATTAAATGTATGGAGAAAATGTGATAGGTTTTGCATTTAATCGATGTTTATGGTAGAATATGTACGTATATACTATGTTTTAAGCATAATAGAAATGTTATGAAAATCATAGAAAGGTTTGTTTTGTATGTACTGGGTCTTAAATTACCTGATAATAGATTGTTTTATTACTATTATTATTTTACCTGTCGGTATGAATCATGATTTTATTGAAACTTCATGGTTTTAATGTACCTACATAATAATAAGTAAAGTATAGAAAACCAGTAAATTTTGACTACCTATAACTTTATGTAAGCATCGTAGGATAAATGTTTTGGTTGTTGGACTCGAGAATCTAGAGGTTGGGGGTTCGATGCCACTGGGGACAGCAAACTTGATACAATTTGATGGGTATTTTATTTGTGACTTTTCCTATGTTAATTTCCTTGTTAAATTTATATTTTACAAAGGAAAATCATAGATAAGTGAGTGTTATATGTTTAAATAAGAAATATTTATTAAAAATGAAGACTTGATATTTTAATAGAATAAAATACGTCGGAATTACTTACATTATTGATTGTAAGATTGTTTTTTTTTTGCATTTTTAACATAATATTCTGTTCAGAAGTTTTTACGTGATGTCCATACATACCAACTAACATACAAACCACAACAACCAACCAAACAAACGGACAGACAAATATTTAAAAACCTATAAAATAAACCTATAAATACATACTATAAAAACTATCTTCAGGCATTATTCTCCGACAATACTTTACTATTTAATTACTTGTAGAAGATAATATTATGAACTTTTACTATTTCATTGCCATTACATGCAATATGAAATTTCCAAGAATCTCGATAGCTTTTATTGATCCAAGAACGTTGGATCTACGTTATCGCCGCGTTTGTTTCCGCATCCTCCCCTCGATTTACTTTGCTAACGGCGATGATTGTTGCGCCAGAGCACTTCAGGTGATCGATGTTTTATTGTAATGGCCCACACGCGCGTGAATCTATTAGATATTACAATATTACAGTGCCGTGCGTGAGACCGACTTAATTTAATGTTTGTCGCAGTTCACATAAGTTTTTGCTGGCACTCAGGCAGTTATGCGAGACTGGTTTTTGTCCGCAGCTTTTTTAAAGACGAATTTGGCTTGGTTACTAAACCTTTAAGCTATAATATCTTTCGTAAAATAGTCATATTTTTTATTTATTAAACCGGCGGTTACAGCACGGCACTCCAGTGATTTGATTTGCACTAAGGTTTAATAACCAAGTTCCACCAAAGTGATAGCAGCTTCAAATGAGATTTACAACGGATAATTTTGTAACGAACTGAAAGAGTTGTAGCACGCTTTTCTTTTAATTTCCCGCAAAAGTTTTATATTCTACAAGCACTTATTCTTATTCTTAGACGGGGGTGGCAGTCCCTGCACTGACTCCACGAAGACGGGAGTTTTGTGCAATTCCCCCCGGGCCATCAGTCCAGCCATCCCAACTCCTTGAAGTACTGGAGTAGGGCTTCTGGCCGACGGCAGCACTGTTGCAGGTTGCTCGTTGGCGAGAGGTCGGGATCTATTGCCAGCCCCGTTTCGGATCTGATTTCCTGTGTTACGGGTTCTACAAGCACTATCCCAATTGTACATTAAAATCCGCAATCATTGACCTCTTCTCATTGCCCGAAGTATATATTTTTAAGATAAATAAAATAGAAGAGACAATTATGACACTTCGGTTGCCGCTAAAAGAGCCGCGTTGTTTAACTGGTGAGGAACTGAAAAGGAACTTCGCGTTAGAAAGACTACATAATCTTTGATTTATTGTTTCGTTAAAAAACATTAAAGAGCGTCGTGAGTATAACATCACCAGCTACTACCTACAGAATATCGTAAAGCTGTTTAACAAAAAAAGGTCCGTACTAAATTTTAATAAAGTCGTGATATTGGAAATCGAAACGTCGAACGCAGAAACGGGTCCCTTGTAACGTGGCATTTAACTTTATCTCAACGATCTAATTATATTATCTGTACAACGCCTCAAGTAGACCTATTCTCGTAGCAACATAGGCCCTTTTGCCGTGAGAACAAAGTCATGAGCCAGATTAAAGTTTCTTGATTCTTCGCGAGACAGGTGTAAAGCACGTTCGCTCATAGAGTTGCATTATAATTCATCCAGCAATGTCTTTAAAATACGGTTCAATTTTCAACAAACACGATTAGATTAGGTTCCATTTTATTGGCAAACTCTCTGCTTTCGTCACAACCGTAAGTTTACCTCAATAATAAATCTTGACGTAGAATAATATTTTTAACTAAGGTTCATTGGAACTCGCATTTGCGATAAAACTGCCCGATAGAAAAGGCCACCCAGTACGAAAGGGATACCAATAAATATCTGCGAACTACATAGGGTCAGGTTATCTAATACCAGTATGTTTCTATCGAGCAATCTCAACGCTGACTTGACTTTCAGATGTTATCACTCGGAGAGACAAACTGCAAAGATGGTTGACGTGTACAAGCAGTAAAATTGCCTTTAAAGGAGAATTCTTAGCATGTTGTATGTGTATTTTGTTTAACTCTATTGCTTCCTTATTATTTACTAGCAATTTGAAATGTTTTTGTCTCTCTTAGCATGATTAAACATTAATGAAGTACTTGTCTTAGTCTGTGTTTTTGCTGAACCTGCCAAAACCTGAACTCTTCTTGTTTCTTTAAATACATTTGGTCAAAGTAAATTATCATTATTATTAGCCTTCCTGTAGTAAGTACCTACATTAATTCTATTATTACATTGCAAATGTCATATCATTCTTCTGAATTCATCACGGTGATATAGGTAGAGTGATAATATGCACACTTCTTTGTCATTCTTATGAAGTTGTCACTATTATTATTAAAATGTTCTTGTTTAATGGAATTCAGTCTATTTTTTTTCAGGTAAGTCTTTCGTCACTACAGGTGATGCCATTGCTGGGCAGAGGTTTCCCCCATCCTCCTCCAGGTAAGTTTTTCAGCGGTCAGCCGTGTCCACATTGCTCCACCTTTGAAGTGCTCAAAAGTTATTCAAAGTAAAAGTCTTTAAGAATTCTACACAGTTGCTTATATTTTTTATCTTCCATGACTAAGTATGATAATTTATGTCAGTATTTGTTTTGTATAAGCAAGGAATTATGTAAAGTCTCTAGGTGCATCCTCATTGCTATTTGCACGTTTGCGTAACCACTAAAGGTGGAAAGGTCAGTGCAGCTTTAGTCGTGAGCAAACTAGCGTTGTCTAATACAAACTAAAAAGTATTATAATTGAACTTGATCGCTTCCTTAATGCCAGCATGTTTGTTAGTCCTTCAATAATTTTAATTCTTCTTAATTAATATTAACGCAATTGCCGGATATGCCGGATATTGCCAATATCTATTAGACCTCGACCATACTTTTCAGATGTCTCTTAAAAAGCGAAACTGTTTTGTTCGTCTGTCTATCCGGCGGCTAGCTCGAAAACTACTGGATCGATTGAGAACATAATACATGTAAATTGCCAGGTAATGATGGAAAAGAATGTTTTAGACATATTTCAGACCAACTTAAAAATTGTATACGGTACGAGTAAACTTATCTAACTTTTCCATAGTACTATAATAAACGAAGTTTCTCGAAATATCCAACCAATTTCATTTTATAAAAATTGACCACTGAGTCACCTGGCAACACTACTTCTCATTATAAGTCGCAGCCAAGTCGCAGATGCGATCGGCACGCGAGAAAGATGCGATCTAGATTCTATCTGGCGGACATCGCCGTTGAAACCCTGGATAATTTAACGTTGGTTAGGTTTTGCTTGACCGTTATTAGATTCTTTGTATTCTTTACTGGATTTTTAATTGACACTGTCAATGATTATTTATTTTCAAATCATAATAAAATTAAGTACCTACCTAAGTATAGTATTTCTATTGTGTTTTACATTTACAAAGTGTTCATTTTCAAATGGTTAACACGTTTCTTTCGGTAAACGGTTCTCTTACAATAAGTTCGACATAAATCTGAAAAAAAAAAGATTTCGTCCATACTTTTACTCATGGACATGTTGATCGATTAATTACCGCTCGTGAATGCTAAAAGTTGGACATTTCGACCATTGGACATAATTTATAGGTATGATATTATCAAATTTATTCATTTGTACAGACAAACCCGAAACACATGTTACTAAAACGATTATTTCCCATGCTCTCGAGCAACCCGCTAAGGAAATAATCCATTAACATTTTACTCCGTAACTACATATTCAGCACAATCCAGTTAAATGTACGCTGCAATTCTGATACGATTAAAGCGCTTTAATTCCACGTTCACTGTATATTTACCCGGACGAGGTATGGAGAAATTCCTAGCCGAGTATAAGAGAGCATTTTAAATCTGTTCCGTATTGTACGTATTAAATCAAGAACATTTCAAAATTGTACACGTAAATTGACAACAACAAAAAATATACCAGTAGTAAATACATATTTTAAGTTACATAAAAGATTCATGCAGCTAATTTAAAGGATAGAAACACAAATTCAAACAATCTATTTCAAATAATCTTTTCTGTAGATACGTATTTATATGCCTTACTGTGATCTATGAAGTTTATGCTACAGAGAAAAATTTTAAAATTTCACGGATGCGTAAGATTCATGCGGCTTATTTTAATTTTAAGGACAGAAATACAGTCATCAAACATACTATTTCAAATAATAAGTAGTTACCTCTTCTGTACTATTATATATATTACTGTGTGTTGTGTAAAGCATTCCTAAGCACAAAGCTCCAGTTAGCCCAGTCATTATCCCGCGGAACAGGTAGCCCTGTGTTGTAGATACGCCATTATTGCTGCCCGGGGACTATCTTGTAATTTTGTTCTAGCACTTAGAAGAATGCAGCTCCATTGACTTTCGAATAACGTGCAAACGACCGGGGAATGAGGAAACGATAACTAGCGTCAGTAAAACTGTTGTAATTGAGCCAAGGGAAGTAGAGGGTTAACAGATACAAGTACAATATAAAAAATATAAAATAAAATAATATAAAAAAATATACTTATTTAGCTCTTTTTAAATAATTTATTGCGACAAAAAGTAGCCTAAGTCCTCAACCAGACAAACTCAGTCAACAAAGACAATCTTAATGTGGGTTTAAGAATATAATGAACAACTATTATTTGCTGTATCTAAACAATAAAATTCAAAGTAGCTTTAAAATGTTTAAGAATAAAGGCACTTACTTAATTGACCGAGCGAGCGAAGCGAGCGAAGCGTCTACGTTTCGAGACTGGCCAAAAATGCTCTTGTCCGGCTGTCTGTCTGTCTGTCTGTCTGTCTGTCTGTCTGTCTGTAATTCTCTACAGGTCGCATTTTTCAACCGATTTTGACGAAAATTTGGCATATGTATAAATTAATTAAACCTACAAAATGAGTAGAATAAAATTTTGAAAAACATTTTTTTTAGAGTACCTACCATACTCGCAAAGTGGGAGTGAACTTTTTTTTTCTTGTGAATCCCATAGTGTGGGATATCGTTGGATAGGTCTTTCAAAAATATTGCTGGTGTGTGAATACCATTTTTTCGATTTAGGGATCCGTTGGCGAAATATTAAGCTTTAAAGCGGTAATTTTTGTTAGAGTCACGTGTCCCCCCCCCCTGCCAGCTAAACGGTTGCTTCTGGAAATGTGAAAAAATTCATGGCAGTAGCATATATAACGTAGTTACAAGGAAAACTATTACGGCTAAGTAGGTTCTATTAGTTTTTGAGTAATAGTGGATCGACTTAAGAAAGTTGAAAAAATAAATTATGTTCATAGAACTGCATACGTAAAATGAAAAATTATTTTTTTCCGCGTGATATCCATGGTGTGGGGTATCGTTGGATGGGTCTTTCAAAAATATCGCGGGTGTGTGATAAACATTTTTCGATTCAGGGATCCGTTTGCGAAATATTAAGCTTTAAAGTGCTAATTTTTGTCACTTTAGTAGGTACTTTTTCTGTTTCCAAAGTTGACTTTTGTTGGTTTCTTTTAGGTTTGGTTTATAAGGGCTGGCGAGGTCTACTGTTCTCACGGAACTACTAGTTTTATATGGTTTAGATCAGATGCCATTAGAATAAATAAAATATTTATTGCCAAATACACTTCGAATGAGATAAAAGAGAGATTGATTGAAAAATCCTACTACAAAACCACAGATTACATAGACGATGCCATGGCCTGGAAATAGGCTTATTATTTTATGTTATGTGACGACCATAAGTGTACTCCTAAGTACCTATATGTAATTAATATAATAATAATGTATCCCTGACTACTAAACTAGAAGGTAGACTATTCCTGGGTAAAACACATCATCAGCAAAACGTAAAAAATCCTCTCCCTTCCCCAACGAAAAAGAACCTCTTATATCATTCGAAAACTGCTTATGTGGTAAATAAAGGCCCGGCCATGGAAACGTACAAACCGTTGAGCATAACCATAAGGGTTTAGATAGCTATGTTATAAATTATTGAGAAGAAGACTCCGTATATCGACAAGTTAAATTTGCTAGAACCAGCTATAATCTCTATGCAGTATCCGACTAGTCAATAAATGGTGAAATATAACGTGTTTCAGTTAAAACATTTATCACAACACATGTGGAAGGCTTTATTAATGCTTTTCCATTCTTTAATCGGAGCCAGATGTTCTGCGAGCAACATCATAAATATTAATAAGCATCATAAGTTTCCGTTTACAATAAATTTTGATTTACACACTTAATTTGAAATTTAAATAAAAATGTGAAGAAATAGATTTAATACTTCAATAAAATGGTCTTATAGCTTTCTTTTAGAGCAAAAACAAGATTATTCTGAAGCTATTATAGGGAGAAACTGTAGGGCTGCATGTCAAAATTATCAATAATCTGGAGCCTGCTCAATGGGCAATTTATTGTACATACCACTGTTTCGTCGAATGCTCCTACGCGGCTACGGACCTTTTAAATAACTCCACCTGACGATTGTTATCGAGTAACCATCCTCTTGAAAAGGGACAGTACAGAGTCGAATAGTTATTTGCAACGAACATTAAATTTTATTATTAGATACTCCTTTGGTGGCTTTAGCCATGTTTATTGATTCCAGATTTATTAATTTCCGGATTTAATGTAGGTTAATATAATGAAGAACTGCGGTTCTTTATTAATTTATACATTTTTAAAATTAAGTAAACTTTATCTTGACGATTTTATATTTTGAATGATATCATGACGATCATGACGATATAATTAAATCGCTTCGACCATTTCTGAGTGAATCGGATATTTAAACGTTTATTTTGTATGAGTTGTATAGTTTAAAAGGATTTTTCCCGGACTAATGGGTAGCTATTACTATAATATAGACAGACATGAGTCTTTAACACAATATGCTTTTCAAGCAAATAGTAGGCATAGATTTGAGAAAATACTATTTCATTTTGTAACCCTAGCAGAAATATACAAAATACTCACAAACACAAAATATGTATATTGGTATAAGTGTGCTTTTTTGCATGATCACAATACTTACTTCACACCTCATTAATTCACTATAGTCCATCGAAAGTAAAATAAGCAAATGATAAGGAGTATTATGTTGAACACTAAACAAAAACCAACGAAGTATTAACTAGCCGTTACTGGTTAGTTAACGCAGAGTTAACTGAAAGAGAATGCAAATTATTCGCTCACAACACATGTAATTATCAATAAAATTATTATAATTACTTCATTTATAGCTCATAACGAGTTCATTAACAAATAATTCCACATAACGAACGCAACATGATTGAAGTCGTTACTCAATAACATAGCAATCTATTTTGATATCGTATTCAAATCTTTAAGAATAGCGTATCTTATATCCAAGCCATTGAGTAACCCTCAGAATAAAAAGACTCATGAAATAAAAATTAATATAATAATAATCATGATTATGAAATTTGCAGACTAATTTTTAAATTGTAAAGAATTGCAAGTTCGTAAACGCATTCTTCGTGGCATATATGCGCATTTTATTATTTTAACTAATAATTTATTAAGTTAACAAAATGTATTAAGTACCTTAATAATCAATAATTATGTTGATAAAAAATAACCAATCTCCATGCATTATTAATCACTAATTAGTCAACCAATCTCTACTTATCTAGCATGCACCGTTTACGTAACACTCTGTAGGTAATGATCGAAATGCAATCTACGCCAACACTATTTTCGTCTGACAGCTGATTGAAAGATCTGTATCTTTCGGAGCTCTTGTGTACTCTAAATTGTTTATTATTTGTCTATAATTATTTTCCGTGTTCCAAAGAAGAATGATTTATGTGAGCTGAAGTCAGTTATTAGAGAAAATAACCAGTAAGTTAAGCTTGCATCCAAACCAGTCAATACAATCTCGTAAGTAACATTAATGGTACCTTAATGTGATAGTGATCTTGTCGCATAAATACATGATAGAGTATTGTTAGACTTGTATCATTAATTGTCGATAGCTTCATTAGTGGCCCAAGTTAGTTATTTGCAGTCGTTATTTGTTTAAGCTTTCTACAGGAAAAGGTGTGTCATGCCGTAATAAGTGCTAATACTGTTGACCTACATGTATCGATATGTGAGAGCCTCTCGAATTTGGACAAGCATTTTAGTGTGCTAAGTGTGAAGTGTGTCACACTTAAAATTAGGAGGTTGTTATTGACTACCTATTGAAAAAAACCGGATACTACACAATTACCTATAAATAAAGACCGGTTTTCATTAGAGTAGTCAAAGTCTAGTAAAATACACAATGATTTATATTGATTTGCCCAAGTTGAACCAATAAGAAAAAAATTACATGCTGCTCTATGTAAAGTACTTAGGAAATTACTAAGTAGGTATATAATTAATTAGGTAAATATATTCCTTCACGTGTGGGTTGTGCGGCTGCAGCAAAAGTCATAGTTTTAGCAAGTTAACAAAACGCAGTACGGTAGGTGTACACTAAGGCAAGAATGTACTTAGCTAGGTACCCGAACCTGAAAGCGAGGGTTTGCAATAGGATGTCATTCAAAAGCGCTAGTAATACCTAATAACAAATCTTACATTTAAACGCAAGATTCACCCACTTAAGCTGTGTAAGCCACATTTTTCTATTTCGCCTGCCTCCCGTGAGAAAGTGTCGAGATTGTGCGACCTCGCCGCACGCAACCGACTAGCTAACGAGTAACCGAGGCCATTTTTTATCTCACTAAGTTTTATTTGAATACAATAATAATAATGTAAAAATATTCTCATAAACTCTTTATTTCAACACTTCATTGGCATATTTTATAAGTGCTCATTCATACTATGTCGATAACATGACGTGAGACATGAAATTTAATATATTGTGTTTATACAAAATATATGATGTAGAATAATAAGCCAGTAAACAACCACCTCCACCCACGCATGTGAACGATCGGAAATGAAATGATCTTTATTTCTCATCGTACTTAAATGTACATATTAATATAGCATAGAAACACAGATGTTCAAAATTTTACATTAAAAATAAGACTAGATCTATAAAATCTGATACAACTGTGAAAATCAAGCAATAAACTAGCTTATAAATTAAATAAAGAAAACATTAATGAAGCTCCAAAGGATATTATTTATATCAACACACACCGTAAATGTTACCAATTATAGACTTATAATCACCTCAACGGTTAGCAGAAGTTGTTTCCTAAGCATAATAAATAAATAAAGTTTCGCTATGAAATCCGAGACTATAATAGCGTCAATCGCAGCAGGTGAAACGGTAGGCGTTGTTGTTGTCAATTTTGTTAAAAACCACCTTTTATAAATCAGGTAAGAAATTGAATGGAGTGTCCATCAAATACATTGCTTAACAAAAGATCCGAGAAGTTTAGCAATTCTTTGTATCTGTAATTCGATAAGTGACAATTGCGACATTTGGATTGAAATCTGTTGACATAAAACCACAGGAAGTTTCTTCATTTTGTAAGATATCAAATATAATGTCAACACATTATTTTACTGCAATCAATATCTTCTCCCTAAACGCAATCAGCTATTACATTGATTTCTATAAGTATTCTTTCCGTAGTATTGATGAAGATAAAAAACTCAAATCAGAGTCATACAATTGCCTATCAAGTTTAGTGATCTGAATCGAACCGTTTTTTGCCTAACTCAATCGAACTAAAAGACGAAAGATCGTGACGATACAAAACATTAGAAATAGCGAAAGTCACTTTCATTCCAATGATAATAGCACTCTTTTATATCACTAGCCACAGTAAGGCCATTAAAATACTAAAACCGACTAAATGGGACCATAACAACTCAATCTGAAGTGATTTCTGCACATCAAAGCACTTAAATAGAAAAAATCGGTCAGGTTGGAGCGTGGTTGACCGCATATTCGTATAGTATATGCGCGTAGTATATACTATTCGTGTTTATCGATTTGGTCGCCAGAAAATCGATTTTAAGGACAAGCTAGTTTTCTTGTTAAAACAATATTTAGGTCCCTATAGAGTTATACATATAAAGGCTCAAAAGTAAGTTTAGAGAAAAATAATTTGCGGGCATTATAGATAAGAAAGTACATCGATTCAGTTAGGTCTGTCTCTGTACTTTATATTTGTCAAACCGTCACAATTAATGACAATGCGTTTGATATTTGTCAAAAGGTTCTATTGCGGTGCTGATCTATTCAATACATGAGCATGTATTTTCACTGAATGCGTGGTTATAGAAGTCATGAATCATCACAACACCATACGAGCAAATTCATTTAAAGAGAAAAGGGATTTTATAGCTTTCTGGCAGTACTAACATTAAATCATATTACATATTAAAAGGGTACCGTGAAAATTCCTATAACGTATGGGAATACATTAAGGATGGTTTGTAATGCTTCGTAAATTGACTTTCAACAAGCAAAAACAGCTCCAGTTTATTTGAATACAAACACAGTTAACATAAATCTACATCACAATAACAGTTAAGAAGTTAGACAAGTAGTTGGTACATTTGGAATAGACTCTGGAATGTGTGACGAAACGAAAGGCCGCGCCGCGCTCAAGGAATGTCCTACAGTGTTGCCCTTAACAGTTAATCTGGTTCTAAATGAATTTACAAGACAGGACTCCAGTAAGGGACAGATGGAGCTGGATAGTACCCACGAAATAAACTACATTGGTAACCGACTAAGAAGGTAGTTTGCTAACTACCTCATCCACCACCATGTTTGATGATACCTATTTGAAGGGGGTTTAACAAAAAACACAAATTGTATATCAAAGGCGGCAATTTGAATTCCAATGACAACTTTCAACAAAGTTCAGATAATATAGGATTTAGTTGGGTAAAATTGTAGTAGGTACCTATATTTATAGTAGGTACCTATATTTATCAGTAAAATTAAGTGTATCTGTACAGTTTCATTTCTACTAACTTAGTTCTTTTTTACAAAATTATCTCACGCTGGCAACCCAGCCCTCTCATTCGCCACCCGTTGGGTTCGCTCATGCGCCGGCGCAGCCCACCTACGGCAAGACAGGTGTGTGCATTTCCTTTGATTAAATACCGCATATTCTAATTATAAACTTCTAGTTGGTGTCCTTACACCTTATTATCAAAGTTATTTCTGCATGTTTATGCAACAGAGCTTATGCTCCATTTGTAATAAAAGGATCTAAACAGATGAAATTGACAGAAACTGTCTGTGTATTCTTGTTTCTCGCCTTTACAGATTAACGGATCTGCAAGACATTTTGAATGTTTAAGACAAGGCAACATCAGAGCAGATGGGCAAACACAATTTACCTCGGAATACGAATAATTGATGATTATGAGTAAGTCCACAGCTGGCAAATAATATTATCCAAAACAATTAACGTTTTCTAATCTATTATTCACCTACAATTATTTGGGCGTGGCCTTACTTACTCAAATTTATTTCTGTCTGAAATTCCCGCCGTAATGAATATTAGTGCAAAAGTTTGTTTAACAAATCACTATTTTATCTTAATTGCAATACAAAGTTGATCAACGTAAGTGGGCGGGCAACGTTGAATCGATTTCGTTATTCGATCACAGCAGTTGACTGATACGAAATCGATTTACGATTTCAAATTAAAACACTCGTTATCATTATAAAATTTTTCGTTTGCAAATCGAAATACCTCATGTTATTTTATCCTTTCTGTAATAACTATGTTGGATACATAATATCCTACAAAGTAAAGTTTTAAAATATTTACTGCTAGGTCGTGTGTGTTTTCACTACTTTTTAGGGCTCTGTACCAAAATGGTAATTTTTCATTGCAAATCTAAAGACTCTATTTCTCCAATTGTCTGCTAATTCCAATGAATACTACAGTTAATTTTGCAAGATTAACATTGATAATTGATGTCAAAATTAACACAATTTTGTGCATCTAGCTAGACACATAATAAACACATAATTTAATTAAGCCAAGCCTTTTTAGGAAATTTAAACATCCTGCAGAGCAATAAAGTCTATAAAATTAAAAATCTGAGTTGAGACATCAACGCGTCGAGTCGAATGACCATTTTTTATTTCAACTCGTATAAAACAGGACTTCTTCGGTCTGACACTTTTACTTTTGTTTTTTTAATTTTAACAAAATGTCAGCTTGTGATCGGAAATCCAAATAAAACGTATCACAGACACACGCGGCCTGCGGTGGCGGCGACCAGTTGTCTTCCCTATGCAATGTAAGTGAGACTTCAGACACGCGCGGCCTGCGTTTCCATATTGAGGCTGCGGCCTGCGGTAGGCCGCCACTGCAGGCCGCGTGTGTCTGGGATACACGTAATGTTACCAGATAGGTCGCTGTTAAATGAAATGATAATGATTTCACTTGCATTCGTAGGGCAACTAGTTCATAAATTTTCAGATTAATCTAGAGTGGGATACTCTAGTTTAGACGGCCATTAAACTAAATGCTTACATATTACCTAAAGGCAAAGTAATTCGTACCTTAAAGGATTCGTACCTTGGCCTGTACCAATGAGATTTTCAGGAACGTAAGTTTAATAAAATACCAAAGGCTTTTCAAACCTTTCTTTCTTATAAACCTGCATAAAATTTTTATCTCCTTAGGAGTATGTGAAATCTATTTAAAACGGATTGGGGCACTGTTGGTGGACAGGGGTTGAAGATAAGATAAGATAGCTGGAGGCAAGCCAACAATAATAGCAAATCTGCAACTGATTGACCATATCAAACCATATTAAACATGTGACAACAAAACCTGAATAACATAGTAAGTAACTGAATAACTCAACAATTAAAATACATGGTTTTTATTTAGATAGGTAATTTAAAAAAATCTGGTTCCTTATAATATAACGTTCTACCGACAGTATAAATGAGCAAACTTTTATCTAGTCAAGACAAACTAATCCATGTACAGTTACAGTTGAAAGTATAATATAAGTAGGTAGGTTAATTAAATAGTAATAAATTAGTATTGCAAAAATTGTATCTGCTTAGTGTTGAAGACTATAAATTTTATGCAGCGTCGTTAACTAATCGAGAACGTATCCATGTCTTATATGAATGATTTATTACAATGACATAAATTTATTCACTTTACATAATGAGCCTACTGTATCTTTTAGTGGTATAAATCAGTTCTAACAGCTTATCCTTTTAATTAATACCCGTTATTATACGAAAATAGAATTGAACCGCGTCACTGCACTTTACATAGTAGATGCTGAAGGAGTGCAGTAGAAAGATAAAAGTTTGTCAAAACACCATCTCGCCTGGTCCAATACATTTTTTTACGAACAATCCAAGGTCGTATACAACATGGATTTGATTGAGAGAAAATGATAAAACTGTGTCCTAAAAGCGCTTTTTAAAATATTAGATTTTAACCGGTTTCAGATTTTGGATTATTTAATTACAATTAGCAGCCGGCGGTAGTCGTTAACTTCAAAAGAAAACAATACAACACACTGGGAAGCAAATAAATAAATTCTCATGGAAATGTGACCTCACTGGTTTATGTTTCATGGTTGAACAGACAGATCCACGTTTTTGCTGATAGTAAATCAACTGGCAACTAGATACCATTAACGTTTGCTAACTAAGTCAAATTGCACGAAGGCGTTGATATATGCCGCTATAAAAACGCTTAATTGGACAAAAAGCCAATGCGAAACGATATACCTAGGTACTCATTTAATTTCATTTATTACTCACGCAAAGATTATGACTCCGGCGTACTAGCATTCCTCGGACCATGTGTTATTGTCCATCTGTAACAAGAAAGACATAAATATAAATCTTTACAGTAAAATATACTATTTAATTTATGATGTTCATCTCATTGACGTATAGAGACCACCCCGTACCAGTAAGAAACTGGGAGTGTAAACTTGAGTGTGTCTATCTGGGTGTAAGTACATAGGTACTCAATACTCACAACACCTCGCCGAATAACTAGTAATCTTAGAAATTTTAAGAGTAACAGAGTCTTAAGTGCAGTCTTTCTTATACGACACACAAGCCAAGGGCAAATTGGAACTAGAGATTTAGAAATTCGACAAAAATATCAACTTTCCAATATATAGGTCTATTGGATTGGTGTGGTATCATTGTAAATTCCTACTGAAATCAGTATAAGATTATTGATAGTAAGGATACATATCATTTAAAAAACACCGAAGTCAATTATCTGAACATAAAAGAAATGCTTAAAACAAGCAATTGCTTATCGACATAACAACCTGTAGTTACCGGATACAATTGTACTTTCCACCTCAGGTTCCAGAGTCAACGTTCCAAGAAAGATCAGATCGCTTCCTCAATAGGAGGCACAAAAAGACTTGCATCACGGATCCTTGAGGTCAGCTCCCAACATTGTCTAACTAACGACAATGGCGATTGTGAGAAAGAATCGCCAACAATACAATGGAACCAACTCAGCAATTACCAATAGTAATTAAATATTTGTTTTCAAGAACGGTAATGTATATTGTTTGTATTAGTTTAAACAAATAAAAAGTGATGTGTAATTGAAAACACGATCGAGTTTAGGAATTTGGTACATACTCGTATACTGAAAACCATTATTGACAATAGGTATCACTTGCATTTAGGTAATGTTACAAGAATTCCGCATTAAATTACAATTTCAAACCTAGAAATCAAAGAAATAGGTGCATGATTACAAATATTACATCAGGATTAGAACCATCAGGATCGAAAGTAATTTAGTCAATTGTTTTTTTTTTGTTTTGGAAGCGAAAAAATATTTCTAAATTAAATGCACAGGATCATACCTGTTCGGTCTTACAAAATAACTTCACGATTACCATTTTGCAGTAAAAAAATGTAGGTAAGCACCCCTTGTACGTGATGTCAACGTTGACCAGACGCTCTCATAATGCGTGGGGAGCAAGTGGGTGTGGGAACCGGTATCCTTCATGACTCAGGCATATGTGCTTTTTGGTAGTCCGATACTATTGCGTCAAAATTCACTGACTCAATGGACGAACGTTCACACCAAATCAATGCTTCTCAATTAGTTACTTAAATAACTGAAATGGTAATGAACCAAAAAAAAAATTTTCTGGGAATTCTACGTTGGACGAATTATTTTATTGTAGAAATTTCCGAAGAAAGCAAAATTATACTTGCGAAATCACCAAATGCTCATCTGGCACTTATCGATATTTTTTTGTTGCGCAGATTCAAAAGCTTACCGAGAATCATAACAATCGATTCAATCTTATGACATCAAATTTTGCGAAATCGATTTACGTCGAATAGTATTTATGTAAGGGGACGATTCATGAAACAAAAAAACAAAGGCACTTCTCATTACAGCGTTCGACTTTCGCCGTACACATGCGCGTGGGCCGGTGGGAGTGACTCGGGTCCAAATCGGTCAAACAAACATGAACAAGTTGAATAAATACGACATAATAATACGGCGTTGGAATTTAGGTGCACCCGTCTACGATTTGAGAATACAATAACGCGTACAATACGGTGTATACTACAAAGGCTTACCTTTATAAGTAAACTCCAAAAACAGACTTCTATTTGGAATAGCAGGTGAACAAGAAAAGAGCAGCTCTTGCTTAGTTGCTATTTGAAATAGCGGTACATTTAGTAAAAAACCTTTTTATAGGTGGCAATAAAATAGTCAAATTTTTATCACATTCACAAATAAGCACTTCTCACAAACTGGTGCTAATGCTTCGAAAAACGGTCGTGTTGTGTGACACATTACAGCATTCAACAAAAGCGATGAAATGTACGAGACACGATTCTTTAGTGACATTGTTTTTAAAATATTTTTACGAGGTGTTACTAAATGACCTACTTTGAAAACAAAGAACACATTTCAGCAATATTTTAGTACCAAAGTTATTATACAGAGAAAAATATCTGTGCTAAAACCACCATAAATTCCTGCCGCATATTTTTGCTCGCTATTTGAAACTTAATTTAGTTTGGTGCTCCTATTAAATCGACTGCCATGGCATCTAAAAAACCTTCGTTAATTACATCTATCATTACTATGTGATCGAATTTTTCAACATTAAACTACTTGAGCACGATTCTATTTAATTGAGCTGTCGTGTAGATAACCTTCTTTAACCTCGAGCCGATCATAAAATACAGATCAGTTGGCATTGCGTGTGGGGCTACCTGGTGTTAATTACATAGTAACTGCGCTGTTATTCCAGATAAATGCTCAGGAGAGTCGTCTAATAATCGTAAAGCTGTTTTAAATAGGTAATTTATTGTGTAATATTCACTAATCATACTATATTATAATTCGTTTGTATTTGTTTAAAATTATAAACTTAGCTTGAAAGCTAGGCCGTAATTGCAGTTACTCTTATTAGTAAAAAATCAACTAGCGAATAATAAAATTTAATTTTGCAAGTAACCGACTGACATTTTCCTTCAAAAGGAATTTTATCGAGCCATTCTCTTGTCCCTTGGTTGGTAACAAGTTGTGTCAGACAGAAGTTTTTTAACAAGCATCGACTATGCATGGACATACGGTCCAATAGTTCAGGCAATTCAAAAAGTAATCATTAAGAAAATCCAGATTTTAAGGCATATCACACTCATAACAAGGAATTTATAAGATTAAAACTTAACAATTTTAAAAAGTTAGTAGTGTAGGAGATACTATAGAAAAAATCCGGAGATTAATGTATATAAAGGTACTCAAAAAAAGCACAACTGACATTTAGGTACATAAAGATAAAAATATAATCAAATAAGCTTCATAATGAATCGCTGATCAAGCAAGCGGTATGTCAAGTAAATCATTAAAAACCCGTAACCAGCGTCCAGTTGAATTGCGTAAAGCCGACAGTTCGACTCGGTAAGACAAAAAAAATGCACATGAATATGGTAAGAAACCTGATCAAGACTGTGTCCACTCACTTTTTACTGATAAACACGTGTCCCATTCACTTGTACGCCCTTTTGATTGACGGACGCACGGACACATAGATAAGGGATATCTGAACCACCATTTCTTTTTATTTCTAGCTTATTCGCTGTTGCTGATATATAGAAACGTCCAAGATATTTTGAAGCTTTAGTAGCTCATGTTATAATGGAGTAACAGATCTTGCGTTGCGACCCTTTTGTTCTGTTTTAATATTAAGCCAATATAGTATTAATTAAGTCATGTAGGTACCCACAGTATGCGAGTCACGTCCAACATACTTATCGAATGTCTAGATTCAAAAGATCAATCAATGGACAAATATTAAAATTTACCTATGCTATACGGATGTCAGCACGATGGCATGAGATATTTTTTTTAGTCTTATTGATTATACTTATTGAAAACACTCTATACAGAATAGTTGTAAAGTCACAAGTTGCTTGTTTTAACATACTTTACAATAAACGTGATCGCAGGTAAAATGTGAATCTCCCACGTCGCCTCCGACCTGCCGTAGTTGCCGTAGTGACATTTGAAAGTCAGACAATCGTCTAGGTAGGCATTCGCGCCATCCGAGTAGGAACACCAAAAGTTAGGAACAATTTTTTAGGCAAATTACAATAAAATACTAAATCTTGCTGGTGTGGAGACGACGAGATCGAAACGAGTTTTAAAATTGAAACCTAACTGAGAAGGAAGGAAAATGGATAAAGGATATTAGCCTTGGAATGAGACTTGGAGATGCACTGGACGAACGAAAAACAATGAAGATTATGATAATGTGGTTGAAATTACTAGCTCTATCTATAGTAAGAACCCTACCTTTAAACGAACTTGACATTATTCAAATAAACAAACTCATAATAAACAATAAGTATTTAGCTTAGTAAAAACTGACGAATAGTCTGTCAAATCTATGGAATTCAATCCAAACAATACACTTCCGATTTCGGAGTCTATATTAACACAGAAAGTATGGATCATGATTCATAAGGTCTCCAAAAGTTCAAACCTGCAGTCAAGGTCTTGAAGATGCCGTTATCGGGACACGGACGTCACGAGATGGGCGTAGGACTGCAGTTGCCTTTTACAGGCACGGCATGACTTAGTTTCCATTGCTACAGGGCTTCTTGTGGCTTCTTCTAGGTCACAATACGTTGTACGAAGTTACGATTTCGAATAAGCATTGTTTAACGAAACTTGTAAAACAACACGGGCATATATATTACTTAAAACAACCCTATTAGTTTTATTTTCCAGGCAAAATTGGTCGGAAAATATAACGTTAGTCTATTAATAAACTTATATTTACGTTATATTTACCAACTATGACAATTGTCATAGTTTGCATTTAGTAGATAGGTAGATACCAATATTGTGCGAAGGGCCTAACCCAACCTAGGGTAAGAAAGACAGATAGAATAGACTTTAGATTTTATCTCTAGCAGAACATTATTTATTAACGTCTAAAGACCAATAAATTCATAATTCTATAAGATATTAATACAATCATGCTAGAATCAAGAACGCTGCATGGACGACCATAAGCCATGTATAAAGCGAAATGCCATGCAGGAAGTTCAGAGAATAAACGATATCGAACAATGGCCCTAAGCATTTATACCTTTGAAAGACTCTCTAAAGGCTCATATGCCCATTAGCTCAGATACATTCATTAAGATTCATAGAACGGTAAAGGACTAGGTAACATGATGTTTACCTGCACGTATTAACAATAAACGATTTGATTTACTCGATAAATTAAACGAAACCAATGTAAACAAGGCAAACAATGATTTGTGTATCTTAAATAAAATATCTGCATAGTTTTAGCTTGCAGTTTGCAATATCCATTTTGAATATCAGTTTCGAACTGATATAATCAAAGTAAACCTTGACATAAAATCGCCGTTTGAAATCCCTCTAAACAGAGATACAAACAAAAATAACGTTACTCGTATGTACAACACAAATATTTGTATGAAAGATTAAAATTACTTAGACATGCCTTTCTGCTGCTGTCATCAGCAACTGCATTAGCAAACCTGTCAGAGATATAAAGGCTCGTGCACAAATGGAAACCAGCGCTGGCAGCTCACGACTAGCACTTTACTTATTTTCTAGAAGCGAAAGAGCCCGCTGATTGTCTCGTGAGTCTCGTGACTGGGGTAGCTAAACGGCAATTAAGTTCTAGGAAGGAATCATGACCCAGTAATGTAGAAGAAAAAAGAACTGTAGATCCAATAGAAAAGCATAGAATATAATACGCAATTACGTCAAGGAATGAGTAAAGATATAGATACCAAAATATGTAAACCGAGGCAAAACCTCTAGACTTTCCAGAGTGAATAAACAGAGAAAATTAAATTAAAACAAAAATTCCATTGAGATTATACCATTCACTTAAAAATGTAAGATAATTTATCTTGTGGATAAAATTAATACTTACTATTTTTGAGAACCTAACGATTATAATTTAAAACATACCTAGGAGGTTATGAACATCATTGGATAATAAAGACAGCGCATTGTAGTCACAAGCCCTATAGAAGTATGCGGGAGTGGACACCCTATTATTCAATCGATTTCGATTTTACAAGCCAAATAGAGCCGGCATAGATCCGATAGCCTTTTACGTATGAATTCAGACGATAATAGCTCCAGATTAGTATCATTTTCGAATGAAATCGCAAGTGGCAGACAGACTGGATGTAGCCATTTTGGGACGGCGATTAGACAGTATGTTATTTTATAAAAAACCTTATCTACAGACTCATAGGTTTTCAGAACGAAGTCTTCACTCTATTTTATGAAATGACTTCGAACTTAATTTAAACTTGTGTGCATGTTTAGGGCACATTTTTTTATGTACAGGTTTGCTACTAAGTTTGAGTAAATAGAAACCGTTCAATCGTACCTTTATTAGTCTTAAACCGTGCAATCGTGCTTCCTTCAATAGTACAAATTTCTCGAATTGCCGCCTAAACACGAGGTCAGACTGCGTTTAAGTTTTGGCCAGACACGAAACGATAATGTCACCGGTTGCGAAAGTCACGCGCCTTGTTCTAAATCACATTTGCCGGCAAAAACGACAAAATTTTGCTGGATTTTGCACGCCACAGTTACAGTGACGAAACAACCGAGTGAACTGAAGTTTTTTCTAATTTTTTGTTTATCTTTTTTGTTGTTATTACTTTGGCTATTACGCATTGAGGTCAGAGTGCGTACATCTAAGCGTGCCTTAGAGTTGAACGCTTTGGTAACGCCAATTATTGAAAAAAGTGAAAGGTTTCACGGCCTTGGTCCTTCGATGTCAGAGGGCAAAATAGAGCAACCATTTATGCACCAATTTGAATGATACCTTTTATGCAGATATTGAATGAAGGTTTTTTAAAATTAGAAAGCCATGTTACTATACAATAGTTTGAAATGTAACTGGATGTCACTGGAACTAATTACGTGTATGTCCGATTGATTGGTTACGTTAACTTTCGATTTTACGCTTTCATGATCAATATCGAACAGCTTATACAATAAATACTTTGACATTTCATAATTTGCAGTTGAAAGTGATCAAGCACTTAAAACTAAATAATGGACCGTTGTCTATTAAAAACGAGGCCGAAGTATACGAAGTAACTTGAAATAATAACAGAGCTTTACAAATAATTGATGCACCTACATATGAAACACATATAGATCAAGGTAAAACCTCATTTATACCATTCAAAAATCGCACTTGTTTAAATGTAGGTTGTTACTTATTACCTAACACGCCTTTTATTGAGAGTTCTAGGTGATACCGAAATAAGCTTTATTACGAAGCTTCTATATTATTACGTTAAAATGTAATCAACTCTAAAGAATATAAACCCTTTGGGAATAAAAGGAGCCGCTGCCCTTCATTTATGCCTTTCAATGTTACCTAACAGAATGGTTCGATTAAGCACCTTCCCACTCATCATCAATGGTATTACCTGCATATAGCCTACATACATTATTTCAGTAATTCAGTTCTAATTTTACCTGTTGAAAGAGCTTCATTTTTTATAACATCAATTACATACAAGACTCGATGTTTTACAATCCCGTTTTTTAAAGTATTAAATAAAGTTTCAAATAAGTCAATAAATTTTGTATTATAAATTGTTGACAGAAACGAAGTAATTTTAGCATTTAAAAGTTCATTAAGTACTTCTTGTAACTTTAACATTGTGAAAGCTCACAAAGATTTAAAAAAATTCTCGTTTTGTTTTTCTTCAGTTGCGGTGCAAGTATTTTTCGACCGACTGTTAAATTAGTAACAAACAAGAGTACTGACCTCGGAAGGGCCCCTAACGAATTCCGCAGACGATTAACTCTACCACCCGCTGCGTAGGCTACTGGCACTAACTTTGTTCCATTACCAACCTGCTTCCTTTTTGCTTTAAGCTTTCCACTACCAATCACAATGTTATAAAGTAGCAAATAGCCATTACAGTGTTTGTTCATTAATAATTTATTAAATCGATTTAATGGTTATAGATATTTTAAGGTGCTTACTTAGTTGCAGTTTTGAGGTCTAAAAAGGCTTTGTTAACTTTTAATATTTAAAATTCTGTGTTTTGTAAACATTAATTAACTAATTTATTACTTTCGTTACTTGAGTAGATATACTGTCTCTAGCAGCATGGTTATGTAAAAACTGATACAAAAAGTTAATTGTTTCGCTCTTAGGATTTGTAATAAAGACTAAGTAATTTAGTGGTACCCAATTGTTGAGAAACTGAACACTATAAGTTTGCAATTAGTAAGTTTGTAGTCTGTAAGAAAACGATCAAGTCACTTTAGCAATAGAGATAATTATTTCTTATTACGCTATGAAAAGAAAACAAGGTGGGTAGATAAATTTGATTGTCATGAAACCTAATTTTGGTCTCACTTCGCAATTATGTATCCCCGTTCGGTACCAATGAGTTTTTCGGATTATACGGATATCAGTTATAGGCATTTCCGTAAAAGAAACATCGTGAGGAAACCCTGCATACATTAAAGAAGAAATTCTAAGGCGCGTGTGAACTCCACCAAGACGAAATTGGTGAGGGAAAGGCAGCAATAGGATAGGACAAGAAATATCCAAAATATGAAACTTAAATTGTTTTTGTCTATACAAAAGTGAACTAATTTGTCCCGTCAAAATACTTCAAAATAATTAACGCAATAGAATGCAAAGATTTACAATAGCTCGTAAATTATATTTATAAGTTCGTAATTTAGGTGCAGTTATTTGCGAAGACCCTAATGGGTAAAGGTAATGAGTTAACAGTTACACAATGGTATTAAATCAGACTTTGCTATCGAGAGATAGCCAAACAAAGCAAGTTGGTCACAATATAAATCATTTTAGTGATCTATAAGCCGGGGTGAAATGCATATTCAAATAACAAAGTATACGTACTACTCAGCAAAATAGAAATTGTTGACAAACGAAAAGAAAATTCCGAACAGTACCACAGAATAGATAATAGTAGTCGACAGAACAAACACAGACGTCAAACTTATATATAACACACCTTTTCTGCGTCGTCGGGGCTTAAAAAGAAATTATGACAATGGTAAACTCGGCTTTAAGTTAAATACCTCACGTTAAATTATTTTGAAGCCACAAAACATGCTAGGACAAGATGACTATAGGAAAATGAAGGTTGAGAGGATATTCAAAACCACGACGGCGAAGTCGACGGCAACGGCTAGTGTAGTTTAAATAAAATGACGTGATAAAGTACTGTTCCAGTTACAAGCAACATATCTCGGTCAGTGAAGTTACCAGTTACCACACCCACGGGCTATCGCCTCACAAAAAGCTGAATAAACTCGCAATAAATAACAAGCATTATTTAGATGACCATTGTACAATATAAAGTATATCATTGTGAACCCGTTTCCATTGGCTGAAGACAAACGGCGTCATAAACAACAATGATTGCCTTAGAAACATCAATAAATATTGGCTAAGTGAAAAGGGGGGAACATATTATATATGGACTATTCAGTCGGTTACAGTGTTGAGTTATGCGCCTATTATTCGGTTCCTTCTTGAGTCACTCATGACATAAGTTAGGCATGACATGATATGACATAGTAAATTGTTGGTACAGTGAGCCACACATCGAATTTTACACACCGGGGATTGCAGTGGCTACATTGCAATAGTTTTCTAACCTGAGCTTATGGCTCACTGTACTAACTGAAGAGTTTACTTAAAAGATCCGCATGGGTTTTTTTTAATCTTTATTTTATTTTGGGACTTTTCTTATCCACATGTCAGTCCCATCGTACTCTAACGAAGATTTACTGACGAGGCGACTCAAGGATGTCATATAAGGCTCGTGCCGCAACAGATGCAGGTTTGGACAAAACTGACTGAGCCAAACCTACATCAAGTGGATTCAGCTTGAGTCGTCTCATCATTAACTCCCTCTTATTCCTGAACCTGTCACACTCCATCAGCCAGCAGGTGTTGGACATTTTCAATATCCGCATGTTGGAACCAAATGTTTCTTTTAAAAATCATTAATTGGCGACTTCTTGTCGTTGTAAATCTTTCTTAAGAAACGTCTAAGTAAGAAGCTAAACCAAATCAAAATCTGTCCACCGATTTTTGAATTATCGCTCAAAAAGAGAGAAATATTATCTTGGGGCGACAATAATCCATACAGACAGAGTATGTAGAGGGTAAATTAACCTCTACAAAATACTGACGATATGAGAGTTCATAAAATAAAGCAAGCAGTTTCAAAACGTGAACTAGTAAGTTTCGAGCACTAAGTAACACAGTGGATATTGTGGAAATGAGCTAATAGGGCCACCTGCCGTCCCTGTCCACTCTCCGCATAACGAAGTGCAATTTATAGGGCTGCACTTGCTACGTGGGCGGAAATGGCTAAGGACGCGTCTACGCAAACGTCAAATAAAATAATTACATTTATATCATACTACAAACAAGAACCGCGACGACAAAAGACATTTTAGAAGACTCGTTACAGTTCAAGACTCAGTAGAAGACTCGTTTAACAAGACTGCACACAATAAGGAGATCCTTATTCCACCTTTGTCTATAAAAATAACAAATTCATAGAGACAGCTTTGAAGTCAATTGAATATAGGGCAGATATGGACAATAATTTAGAATAGTGCAAAGATAGACGAAAAAGACGATAAAGGTATTTTCAAAACTTCAAAAATGTCTAGTTGTAAAGGTGTTCGCTGTATCATAACAGGAAGATTACGTAGAATATTGCATGCTCCGTTTATTTAAAATAAATCACCAAGTGAACAATCTGAACAGGCCTTTAACTGAGACTAGTGTCCACTCTGTCGGTCCTCATGAGGATCTTGGGAAAATTTTGAATAAGAACCAGTATGAAATGTAGAGCTTGATTATGCGATCGAACCCATTAATCGCTGAACAACATTGAACGTTATGACAATGCAATAAGTCTTAGTGCAGAACAATTTTCGTTGTCGACTGTACACCTATGTAAGGCGAGAGATAATTCATCGGACGCATTGACAGCCATTGCGAATGACTGTCGAAACTGTTTCAACAATTTTGTGAACGAGCTGTGTGATAAACGATAGCAATGTATCTCTAACTAAACTAGTGTTGAAGAAACCACGCAATATTATTTACAGCGTAATTTAGTTAACTATAGCAAGTTTGAACAAGCCGTTAACTTTAATCACTATATGTCAATATATGTTCTTAGACAAAAAGAGTTTGTCAATGGACCAGATTATGAAGAGACATTTACTTATTATAGGTATAAATTTCTTTCACATACATAATTATTTCACGCTGTGTCTGAAGGGGTAGGCAGCAAGAACGAATAATTATTTTATACATTTATATTTAAATAAAATAACTTTTTTTTAAAATCTTCCAATTAAAAAAGCGTGAAAGTAATGAAAAGCTCCCAAGTGTTTTACGTGGCACGTCTTTGTTGCGGCCTTGAAGCTTGCGTCCCCCCTTAAATACTTAATACTTTGATAAAGTTACAAACTTACTTGATAAGCTTACTTGGTAAAAACTTTTTGATGGGTGGCAAAGATGATTTTGATGCTATATTAAAAGTTTAGAGTCAAGGTCTCCAAACTTATAATTGGTTATTTTTTTTACTAAGTTTCTTGGTAAAGTTCTCAACAAGTAGCCGAAGTTACATACGTTTTACTTGAAAAATGTGATCTATTATTGCGTTAACAAGATTTAGTGTAAAATTGTTCATCCGTTTTCTTAACAACAATAAATAAATAAAGGACCAAGTGCAACACATTAATCTTATTTGTTTATTTAAATACTTGTAATTAAATTTATCAGTAAATACATCTGCAACTTAATGCCAGTGGAACCACATTTCGAATCGCAAATTGATTCATTAGATGTATTGATTAACCCCGCACTAGATATTCCCCTAAGATATGCAAAACTGTACACGATAGCTCTCGACGGATACGAAACGCGTATTTACATTTACACGTCCACCGCATAACCGTTCGTAACGAACACCCGTGGCTCTTAACAACTTACTATTTTCTGTATCGTAAATCGAGACGGTTCAACCTAAACCGAATGCCATACGAAATTGTTTTGCTAACGTGTGGGTCGAAAGGCCAATCTTGATAATATGTAAATACTAAATATTTGATGACAACCTGACATTTTCACAATTATTATGAAAATCAGTTCGAAACACCTCAAATCCAGAGTGTAACAAAATACTTATGTACATGTAGAGGCCCGTCGTAGGTGCAACAGCGATGCGACATCATCATCAGCCTGCACTAGTCCACTGCTGGACGTAGGTCTCCCCCAAGGCGCGCCACTGAACCCGATCTTTGGTTCTCCGCATACGGTCACTGCCAGTACCAGCCGCCTTACGCAGATCGTCGGTCCATCTAGCCGGGGGCTGTCCCTCGACACGCTTGCTTGGCGTGGTGTCCACTCGAGAACTCGTCTACCCCAGCGGTTATCAGTTCTCCGACGGATGTGACCAGTCCACTGCTCAACGCACTAACTTTTAAGCTATGTCGAATACTGGTTCTCTGGTGGCATCGATGCGACAAAACTCTACCAATCAAAATCATATCACAGTCATCATGATGTACATCGCACCAAGAGGGGGCATAAAAAATTACTGAATGTCTCGCATCAGAAGAAAACGCTTCATTTCCCCCAGGTCGATCTGGCGGCTCCGTAACGTCGCAAAGAACGTTCTCGGTTCATCGGACTTAATTGCCATAATTTTTAATCAACATACTTAGCGTCAAACACGGCTGGAACTAAGTTCAAATCCAGTTCGTGTGTTACGTCTCACTTAACTAGCTTTACTTAGGAAGGTGTTGCAAGGAGTCAAGATAAACAACAAAAAGCAGCAAAAGATACAGTCAAGCAGTAGATATTGTGAGAATAATACAGGGCACGTTGTACTGAGCACGCTTGTAAACCTTATCACGAACTGTAGTTGTGTAAGAGAGAATACGCATGCGCGAGCCCGAAAGCGAAGACGACGGTTTGTTTGTAAAGTCACGGTACACTTATTGGTTAAAGCGTATAGAGTTATGTGAGTATATTTCAATACATTGTTGTAAGATTGTCATCATATATTTTTGAAGTTTTCTAAATCGTGGACAGCTGTTAAGAAAAAAATGTGCTGAAACTATTGTTTTTCCATCGTAAAAAGTCTTAGTTACCTACTCAGGTATGCACAATTTGTATGTAGGTCTTATGGGATATAGGTATAGGCGTGAAAGAGAAAAAAACAAAGTATATCACACAAAACCAACATAATACATATAATGTAATTCATATTAGCGAAACAAACAAAAAAAAAAAACAGTACACAAAAAAACAAAAACCAAGCTGATATTTTATACGTACTAAGTGTGATTAAGTGTGATTGATAAACTTCTGCCAGTAAGCCAAGAAAAAGGTCCTTAATAGTTATTTGTTATGCAAGGCTGCAAATTTGGTTATTTTGTGCGAGTACTAATATTGAAAACTGAGCGTAGCGCGAGTTTCAAGGTACGAGACACAAAATAACTTTGCTGCCGAGCGCAACACACAATTTTTCACCCCACTACAGCGAGGAAAATACTAGGTGAATTGAATCCTTTCGGCGGTTTAGAACCACAATTATTAATAACCACAATTAGAACTGACCACTACTTTAAATGTCCACCTTCTACAAATTAGAAAAGTTTTAAAAAGTTTTTTCCAGGTGCAGATTTCAAATGAGAAAGTATACCCTTCCGAGCTTGTGAGGTGAAAAAAATATTTATCAGATTTCAATCGGGAACGTCTAGTAACTACCTAACACCGCTTCCGCTTCCAAGCTGCAATAAGTTAAATAACAGTTGAATTATTTTTGGCAAAATTTATAGAGCGCAGACAGAGTATTCAATTAAGTAATTGGACCAATTCACAGACAATTTTGGCCACTGATTGGATACTATCGTTACATATTATTAGTCTCAATTGCGTAATTCCGTAATAGTTATAACTTAATTACTTCACAATAGTAATGTCGCGGAATAAAGTTATCCAGACTTAAACTGCATCTTAATTGATCGCTCATTATCAGGCATTTGTTATTTGTTAAGATAAAACTTAGGTAAGTAACTATTGTTTAAAAGTTATAGACACAATAAACAAACAAACAAAAATTGCGGAAGAAATGAAACTAAACAAGGCAATAGAAGTTGATCTAATTGAATACTTGGACAATATCCCACCAAAACTGGCAAACCCATGAAATTGGCCGAGAAACCTGGAGGCTTGGTAAACAAAAGCAATGCGGAACAGCCGTGACGGTGTTACTTGTTAACTCAATAACGGTCCGTAGTGTCTGACCGGTTTCGGTTTTCGGCACTTTCGGTCATGCATTGCACGTTCAGCCGAGTTTCGGTTTCGGTCGAATGTTTATATGGTACCTTTAAGTACATTTACCTTTCATGTTTGCTAATGACTTTGTCGAATCGCCTCTCCGTGTGACCACACGGCTGGTCCTACCTCGGCCAGGGCATAAGTCTGGCAAATAGAAAAGGAAACACTGCCAGCGTTATGGTCACCCTACCGCGAGGCAGCAAGCTGGAGGTATTTTTTATTTGTAAATATTTTTCTAAATTAAGTACATAATAAAAATATTATTCTTTCAGGTTTAAACCCAAATGATTTCTAAAAGAATGAATATGCTTAGGAATTTCAATATTCAATTTCTATTGGCTTTCGTGTTTAAAGCCGAAACGAGGTTTCGGTTTCTGCCGAAATAAAAACCACAGTTTAGGTCGAACGTCGAATACTAACGGTCGGTTTGCACTGGCCAATTTTAGCGAGCGCACCCACCAACTAGTAGAGGCAAACATTGTTATTTCTGATAACAGGAAGCCGTCATTTACACCGCCGCGTAACAATATCAAGGGAAATTGCAGCAATTTAGTCTTTCATAAATCACGTAAGAACAAAATGAAATAAACATCAAACTTAAACAAATTAAGTGCTATCCCCAGCGTTAAATAAACTGTTATGTTAGTAGCACGCGATTATCGCTAACGACTTTTTTCTTCATCGTCAGCCCGCACTAGTCCACTGCTGGACATAAGGACTCTCCCAAGACGCGCCACAGAACCCGATCTTCGGTTCTCCACATCCTATTCAATTAAGTATTTCAGGGATAATAATATGTACTTTTAAATAGTATGTATGTAATAGTATGTATGTACTTTTTAAAAATCCGAAACCTACGAGAAACAATCTAAATAGATGCAAGTACTGACACTTAAAGGAAGATGAAATTACATCAAACATAAATTATAACAAAGAAAAACGAAAGAAATGCCGAATATGTTAAAGTAAAACTGAGTTATAATATGGCTTGCCACAATAAGTGTTTAAGTCCTGTATTTTATACGGAACATAAGAAGTTCTTGTACCTTACTCAATATAGATCGGGCAACTCTAACATAGCCATTTCAAGCCGACCGTATACCTAATACTAGGGCACCAGTACTTCAGTAGCAAAACGTGAGCGATAATTTAACGATAGTCCCTCGAACGGTACCGCGATCGTTTACGTATCGCTTATCGAGAATCGCCACGATCGGAATTTAGAGTCAGAATCGCAAGCAGTTAAACCGTAATCTATGCAGCGCATCGGCTCTTGATAGAGATATTTGCTTTGTCAAACAAGAATGGTAACAGATAATCGGACGCGTCTAAAATTCATCATTTCGCTGGTGAACCGTCCGATAATCGTTAACGGTTAACAGAAAAGAAAGTAACGGCAGTCAGTGAACCGATCGTTTTTAATTTACTTTTTTAAATGTCTATCTTAATTTATTCATCAGTACTTAACTGAGCACTTTGAATGATATACATAATGGTATGTTCTCTACTATAAGTACATTGAAACTAATTGAAGTCCAGCAGAACAACCAATGTAATAAACGCACAAAACAGTTATATGAATCACATAACACTAGTCACGATCAGATAATAATGATATTGCAGAATGATTATCACTAAAATATAAGCTAACAGACAAAAAGTTCACAAACGCGATTCAAAAAACATACAAGCATGACGTATACTGTACGCAAACTTGCGTAGTGCCAGAACCGGGTGGTTGTGCGCTTGTACCAAATTCGGGACAGACTAGTCTGACCGGTATTTAAAATTTTACGCGGTATTAATTGTAAGAAAAACTTTTACTTAAGGCAGCTAAAGCGGTATCATAAAGTTCACTAATTCATCATCATTCATTATCAATCAACCTACTCAAGAAAACAAGTTGTATGCTTTCTCTAAACAGCTTTATATAGTAGTAGATTATAGTCACACATCTGAGTAGATACACGAAGGTAACGAAAACACAGTTCCAAATATTATTTACGTAAATCTTAAGTGCGAACAGCATGGTAATAGAATAAGAAAAAGAAAACATGAAACCAAAAATACTAGTTAATATCTAGATCACAAAATTAAACCCGAGATAAACTTGTTTTAAAACTTATTAAAACATGTCCAATTTCATTGGGCGTTGTGCAATAAGCAAAAATCGAGGTAGACATTTTGTGCACGTCTGACTTGCAACAAAAGTATCAATTACGGAATTATATAACCTGTGGCTACTTCAATTGTGGACAGGATTGAATTTCATGCCAATTACATCCATTATTCAATAAGTCTGTGACCATAAAAATCGTCATCCATTACAAATATTATTTTTACAAGGTATTCAAAAGAATTTGCAATCGAATCTTAAGTAAGTTGAATTTAATGATGACTGACTAACATTAAAAGGTGCACCAAACTAACTCTCGAAACATTTTTTGTAAAGCCATGATAAATAAGACATGAATCGAATAAGTGGTTATTAATTACATTACACACTTTGTCATCATTAAAAGCTAATAATGCACATACACTGACCGAGACGAAACTGTTTAAATACCATTATTATTATTATAACGATAATGTTCAAACAATTCGATCACATCTCACACAAATTATAAACTTTAAATTACCTATCAATAAAAAGTTTGCTCAATTCAAACTGTAAGAAAATATCAAGGTGATGCCTGTGAAAATAGAGCAAACAGTTTTTAAAGCTATGCAGTTAAAAACTAGTAAAGTGGGTTGCTTTTTACCTAATCCTATTGTTATGCTGATTTAAATTTTAGAACGTCGACATATAAAATTTAAATAACATCTTATAGTTTACTACTATTTTGAAACAAAGAATTCCTTTGGAAACATGTGTAACATCGTAAAGATTTATAGAAGCCAACACCGTTAGTAAAGATGTAAAGCGACGTTCAAAGAATTGATGATACGCGTTTAGTGACAGTGATAAGTGGTAGTGAGGTGACTTTAAAAGCAGCATCCATTCAATAGAGCAAAGACATTATTCTAACATACCCGCGTAACATTATATTACGACTACAGCCCGCGACTTTAACTCCTACGACGTGGTTTGAAGAACCTTTATACATAGTCAATCAGGAAGTCAGTCTGAAGTATAGAATGAATATAAACATTGTTTTGGGGGCAAAATCTATACTAAAACTTAAAACAATCATGTGAAATAAAAGCATTAGTCAACTTTAACTTCATGTCAAGATTCAATTCTCTCACGACCACGGTCCCGTTCCAATCGACGCCATTAAATTTATCAAAGCAATTATAAATTCCCTTTGCTCCCAGCAGAAATGAACTATCAGCTACAGAAGCGTTATCACTTCGGAACGAGGGCAGAACTGCCTCTTACCGTTACTCCGAGAAAACTTGACGATGGAAACATACGGGAAATTAACGTTGACGGACAATACTTCTGTGGTTGGTGCTTATGAAAATAACAAGTGTAAGGTACCTACCTATATAAAAATGTAAAAGTGTTAGGGGAGTTAATCAATAAAAAACTCGCAAGTACAACTATATTATACAACGAATGATAATTTTATGATAAGAAAAGTTAAGACATTTACATAACACAACAAATTCTAAAGGTGTAAAATACAAAAAAAAATCATATCCAGTGACATTAAGTAATAGCGTTCACAAACGCAATACCGACTCGTGTGTTTACCCATAGACGTTCAACTCTCGTACTGCCATTGTAAAAGACCTTATTAGCTCTAAGGGCCGTGTTCTTGTGAAAGATTTACTTAATGCGATTCTAAAGTAGCATGCAGTTTTACGTGTGGTCCACGTTGATTTTGTAGTCAGTGCGGCAGTACATTGAACAGAAGTAAAATAAGCACGAATTTTCACGAATTTAGATAGAACCGAATGGTTACAATTCCTAATGTGCTAAATGGTTAACCAAATAATAATTAGTATCAGAATGAAAATGGATAGAACCATTTAATTAACGAAAGATTAAAGGTAAATTAAAAGATAAGCATTGATGCACAAACACATATGAAAAAACTTTTGATAACACTTTCTCTTGAAACGATAAAATCGCAGTGACCAGTAAAGTAAGCGTAAATATAAACTTAACGCATCACAGCTCGAAAGCGGCTTCGGCTTTTTGTGTAACATGTATAATAAATCCAACTTCACTTTCGAGGTATTATACGGTCAATCACGCAAGGGTTACGCAACGTCAGAACTTCAGTTCATATCAAGCGAGTAGAGTAAATAATGTCAATGGAGATGTATGAGGCAAGTATTTAGGTTTTGTGTGTGGGTGAGAAGTCGACATTGATCTCTGACTGTGTTGTATCAATTTCAAACTAACAAAAAAGATTGTTCAAAGTTAAAATTGGTAAATCACACATATTCATAAAACAAACCTGCGCCTAACCTGCCCATCAAAATCATTTAAAATTTTTATAATACAAATCCGGCTTTGGTGTTATATTTGAAAATTTGCCAGCAGCAAATTGACGCCACTTTATATTAGTAATTCAGCAGGCGTAAGCTCTAGCTGGCGTAACCAATTGGTACAATACACACGCTGTAGACATTACAACAAGCGTATTGTTAGCGAGAGGCCTAGAGGCAGAATTCGTAACACCTCGCCAAGATAACAGAGAAGAAATCGTTCCCTTCGTAGGTACTCGAATTAACGCTTTCGTGCAGGCTTGGTAAATATTTATGACACGTCACTGTCGGAATAAAATCAGACGGCCAATAAGACAATCAAACCACCTGTCACAAAAGTTGCAATGTATGACAAAAGGTGCGTCCACAATGTAGATTCGCACGTTTCGAAACTAGAGGATCTTTTGCGACATAAGCACGACTTAGCATTCCAATGGCACGACTAGTTAAGTTACGACCACTGCACGTCACATTTCGCGACTACACCCAGTCGTAAAGCTATCGAAATCTCGAAAACGGTTAAACGTATGTTGGCCTTTATGAGAATGGTGTCTAAATCGTCAAAGTCGTTTCTTGTCAAAATAAATTAGTGACTTTATTTTGTCAAAGAAACGTGGGTCGTAGACTAAATTCGTGAGCTTTTGAGTCCAAAGCCACACCCGTCGCTTTACTAAGAGGGCATTCATTCACATAGACGATTAAATGCCAGAATAGACCCATTATGTTCTTTGGCACGAACCATGTTTGTTTGCATAACGCATTTACATTCTGGACTCACCTAAAAGTAGTATCTTGTTCCGCCTCATAACCGCACCGTCATCTTCGAATCTGAGAACAATTAAAGATATAATTCAGTATCGGTTTATACATTGAAACAGTAATAATTAACTTGTAAATTATTAACTTAACTACATATTATATAATAACTTTAATATAATTATTATGTTTTTGTAAGAACTAGAGCTAATTAGTATTTAAATTTGCAAATTTTCTAAAAAAAATTAATGAACGGCATTAAAGATTTATGCATTTGATAGTCGTAGAAGATCTAAGCATTATCATTAAGTGTACCTTAACCTTCGAGGTTCTCCCTAACAAACACCATCGAGTCTGTAATTGGGACTATTCAAACATTAGAAATCATAAATGACGCGCGGATTCCAGAAACTTCAGAATCGCCGATTTATTACTGCAATATCCATAGAATTATCCATAAATTCTGTAGAAATTGCTTTCGTACCTTACGTGGATTGGAATTAGCAGGATTCCTCGAGACATATTTAGAAACGTGCGAGTTTAAGAGGCTTCGTAAACTGTTTCATCTAAAGATGGCACTTGAATAATACATGTCATGACGGAATTGTGGCTTTTTATCAAAGTCATTTTATATTTTAGATCTCGCTGAAAGTAATTTTATTTGCCATGATGGCATGTCAACAGGGAACCGTAAAATATTTTTTTGTCGCTTGTATTTACTTCGCAAGAAGTATAACGATTTATGATCTGATCACGTATTTGCCAACAACATAAAATGTAAAAGAGTTGAGTGAACTGACACATACAGGTACCGTATTTAAACGAAAACATTTCATTTTAATGCAATGTTTGAAGATTTATGACGGGAATGATGATGAATGGATTGATAGTACCTATTACATAATTGACTTTATGGTAATAAGATATATAAACTGTAATTACTGTAATCAACTGGTTTTGTAAATAAAGACAACTGTAATTAATTACGGTACCTAAGTGGTGAACAAATTTATTTATATCGGACCGAATTATTTCGCGGGACCCGGCTGGATGAGGTTAGCGCGGGACCGGTCGTCGTGGAGATCTTTGGGGGAGGCCATTGTCCAGCGGTGGATGTCTTTCGGCTGATATGATGATGATGATGAATTATTTTGAAGATTGCGAAACAAACACGAATTTAAATGTTAGGCAGTAAGTAATTGCTAAATAATAGCACTACCTCAACGAGAATCTTAGTCGTGGATTCGTGATCACAATTACGGGACTAACACGAACTTCTAATATAAACAATTGCATGCAGAACCATCTAAGTACCTACCATACATAACATTATGAGGCTTTTCATAAAATGGTTTTAGGAGAGTGTATATAATTTGTGAAATATTAATGCACTCCTAATTAATACCTTTTCTCATTAAGAATAACTTTGACAGAGTGATCTAATACGTAGAGGCATTTTACAGTATAACAAGTGAATATTCTTAAATACATTTAATAGTCATATTATTACATAAAATAAAAATGTCCCACAATTCCCTTTCAAAAGATACGAAAGGCTTGCGGACTAAATAAAATACCTATGTATGTGCGTGAAAGCAAACAGATCCAAGTTTTATGTGCAAAAATGGCTGTACTAAAATCAAATCAATGAAAACAATGAAGGTACACCCGTTAACCTCAAACAGTAGAAAATTAAACATAAAGTCTAAATTCATTTGAAGTAGGCAAGATGGTACGTATTACGAGATGCGAGTATGTGCTTTCATTTTTCGTATTTCTTAAGCATGGAAACTTGAAACTCGATTAATATTTTAAGCCTTAAAATCATTAAAAGAAATAATTGATTTAAGTATAATAAAATTGCATAAAGGTATTTATAATCAATTAAGTGATTAATAATTATTTACATTCATTTTTGTAGTCTTTACACAAAACTTTTCTTCTTAATATCTATTTTGATGAACACACTTAACATTATAAACACTCAGTAACAGACAGTATGACATGACATGTTATGTTTTATTACATTGTAATAATAAGGCATTCTAAAACTTTTTGCTGATGTTAATTACCGTGTAATTACCGCATTGCAATTATAAAACGTCAGTCACAAGGATTATTTTGTTACAGAATACGGAATGACATACGATTTCTTGCTAACATAACGAGCTACAAAATTAAACATGCAGATAGATATGTAGGTTTGTTTAACTTTTGATCTTCTGTAATTATTCTTACCAGTAAATATAAAGTTGTACTCCTAGTAAAGGTTATACCACAGGTCAGTGAAGTAACACATTCATTTTAAAGTAAGCTGTAATGACAAGCGATATGTTAGTAGTGGAACGATTAATCGCAAGAGGTTGTGTACATGGTAATGATGACTTTGCCTTGATGATGATGATGACAAGATTAATTGGTGATTATAATGAAGCTACTTTACTCTTAAATGAGACTAAACTTGAAATATAGAGGTTTTACCGCAGCGTAATCAATCAAAACGTAAATATATGCAACATCGATAGGTAATCAGATAACTCAGGTCATATTCCCTACTATTAATGAGGTAGTTACTAAGGTTACCGACATAACCGAAAGAAAGCAAGCTGAAATAGCAGTGGGCAGGTAACATCTGTCGCAGAATTCAGAACCGACGGCTGTTGGGGCAGACGAGCTCTGGAGTGGAGACCGCGGACCGGTACGTGCAGCCTTAAGTGGGTGGACCGTCGAAGAGGTGGCTGGAAGTGGCTGGATTCGGGAGGCGGAGGATCGGGTGTAGTGGAGTTCACTGGGAAAGGTCTTCGTCCAGATGTAGACGATTACGGGCTGATATGTATGTACTATTAACTGTGGGAAAAAAATTACTATGATGAATGAAATTTTAATTAAGTAGGTAACTGACACTCACCATTTCATAAGTACATAGAGCAACACTGAATTGCATGAAGTCGTCATACCATGTCATACTCGATGTTAGCTTTCGTCAAAGGTACAAGAGCACATGGTCACGCGCCGTATCGAATGTCACGAATGTACGACAGGGTCTAGACAGGATGTTTCGCCTCAGAAGAAAACGCAATGGCGTCTCCGTTCTGGGTCGATCCGACGGCCTCGTGTTCTCTGACTTGTATTAGAAAAACGAAGTATCTTCCAACAAGGTTTCATCAGTATTAAACCCGCTGTAAATCGCTTTCAAGTAGTTTTCTTTTTTCGTATTAGAAAGTTGAGGAACAAAAGTAATACACTAAGTTTACTAGGTAGTGGTAATTTTGTTACTCAGCGTGTGACCTACTGTTTCCGATATTTAGATAAAGTGTTCCACAGAAACAACAAAGGTTATTGGAAAACAATAATTTTAGAGATATCCGTTCGCACTTTACCAGATTGAATGGACCCATAAATAAAACAATTATCGATTATTGTTAACTCAAACCATGAACAACAATTAATAACTATAATCAACTATAAGCTTCGCAAAAACACGGTTATACCAAATACAAATGATAACGCTGAGAATAAAATAATCCTACTAATATTATAAAGGCGAAAGTTTGTAAGGATGTGAGGATGTTTGTTACTCTTTCACGCAAAAACTACCGAACAGATTTTCATGAAACTTGGTACAGTGATAGCTTATATCCTGGAATAAAATATAGGGTACTTTTTAACGCGGACAAAGTCGCGGGGCGTCCGCTAATACCCCCTAAATAACAAAACGCCTACATAGAGGGCGCTGTTTCAAAATGTACACGGGAAAAACTTTTCTACGCGTGCGAAGCCGCGGGAAAAAGCTAGTAATAATATATAGTAGGTACCTTTCGACAAAAAAAAAATATAAAAATAAATACGATTATAAGATTCTGTTTAAATTAGTTATTCTCTTCATCAAACATAAAACTGAGCATTAAATGTTACCTTTACTTAAAGTGCCGTTGCTGCCTAGTTGGTTGTGAAGTGGCCTCCCGTTCAATGAGCTCGTGGGTTCACCGGTTCGAATCTTGGCCCGTACCAATGAGTTTCTTTGAACTCAAGTAAGGTTGATGATAATACCACAGGCTTTTCGGTGAAGGAAAACATCGTGAGAAAACCTGCATACGCCGAAGATTAGAATTTCCATTCTTAGGCGTACTTTTTAGACGGTCATGCAAGCTTCAGTCGATTCAATCAGTCATGATTGATAGGAAAAATCAAAGTATGCAGATTTTCGTCAGTCACCGTATTAGACGATTATTCATCCGACAGTCACCGCCTTGACTGTGGTAAAACTGACAGCAAAATCTACCTTGTATGGGCCGCTAAGGCGTATGTGAAGTCCACCAAAACGGATTCGGGTACCGTTGGTGGGCTGGGGTTGGCACAAAAGATCCCCAAAGAACAGAATCGCCAGGTACGCCTGGCCCCCAAGAAGATAACCTTTACTTACAATATAATTGCTAATGCTTACTGATAACGACTATCTTTAACGAAGAATCGGCCTCCCAAGGTTTTAAGTTTCATGCAGTACTCTATAATACAAGGCTCTTGTATTACATTTTTCCCTGGATTCGTATAATAGTGGGTAAGCAAATCCGCGGTTTTCAGAGCGACTCGTTCTCACACAGGGCTCGCTTATCGTCCATCGTTTGAATGACAAATGAAAACAATATCTATTACTTTGCAAATAGAAACTCATTTACATTCCCTTTGCAAATGCTTTGGTTTTGTATGGCGTTACATTTGAAAATGAACATTATTGTTAAGGAATAAAAGTTATTTTCGTAAGTGTGTCGATGGTACATAGGACGTTTTAGTTGACTTTCGAATTACCTGTTGTGGTCAGGTTTCCTAACTGCACTCCGAGTTTACCTGCATAATTGTATTGCGACAAAAGTTAGTATTATTTTACTATGTAGTAGCGAATAAATAACAATATAAAACTATGTAATTTTACGGAATAAAAATCAATTCAATCAGAGGCTAAAAAAATTACTTGTTAACAACAACAAATTTATGAAGCTGACGAAAAATACTTAAGTATATTTTTCATCAGCTTCATAAATTTGTAGATACATAGTCTCTTCTCACTGCTTCTCCATTGTCTGAAATGTTTAATGCAGCTGACGAATACACAGTTTTGTTTACACTGTGCATATACTTAGCCTTTTTGTCTCTCAGCGGGCCTAAGTATTTGGTTACCAAAGATTCGGGAACCTGTTTTGTTTTTGTAGCGTATTAAATAGAACAAGTATTCCGGAATTGTCTATAACTTCCAATAAGGATTTCCTTAATACCCATTAATTTATTGTTTACTAAATTGACATAGGTACGTAAATGTTATCAAATACGATGAAACAGCTACCTACCTGCTTTTAAATTAATGTAAATAGGAATAATCAACAAATTCGATAAATCTTCATAATAATATTATTGTACTAATCGGTGTACCGTAAGATCGAGATATGTAAAATAAATGTAATAACATCAAATTAAATAACCGTAACAGAAATCTATGACATTATTGGCCAAGAATTGCCTCAAATCATTGGTTCGATGCTACAAACTACCTATAATTAAATTCGTAAATGACAGCCGACCAATTTAAGAAGGAAATGGCCAATCTCCAACGCAGATATGGAAATACCAAGACAGTTAAATATGTCGACGACTTCGTGATGGGCGATCGTCACACCGCATCAAACTAATGTTACAAAAGAAACCTGTCGGGATGTGTAACAATTTTACAATACCCAAAAATGAAAATGCTAATGCACACGAGCTATAAATAAGACATTAAGGTAATTATGAAATAAACAATAATTATGGTTTAAAACAAAAAGAGCTTTTTATTTGATTCTAGTGAAGCATTTGATACTGTCCTCGTATCTAAAGATACAATTCTTTATGACATTCGTTAAGAGAAATTTTTATTAAAATTTATTTTCTACTCCATATCCGCGTTATAAAATTATCCTGTGTTATTCCAAGACTAGAATACGCTATAAATTATACCTTCTTTAAAATCGGTACAGCAGTCAGCCATTATAGTTTCAGAAACAAATATACGAAAATATGTCCGGCACACTACGGTGTGACGAACATCCAAAAATCTATAGTTCGTAATCATTAGCTTTTATATCAATAAAACATCAAGTGTGCCGGCCCGTTATACGTACAAAAAGCCGTAGTGGGTCAATGGCACAAGAGCAGAGACGCGCGCGCCGGCTCGCATCTCCTCAGTATCGGGACAAACGAATGTAAAAGCCTTTTTTATCTTTCTGTGTGTAGGCAGCCGTTTTTTTGTAGTGACATTGACTCACATGTAGAATAAATTACAATGTCTATCGTTTATTTCTAATGTTACGAGTATGTTACATATATTGTTTTTCTGTATTTTGTCTTCCTACGTCATATACTACAATTAAACCAATTTCTGCAATCTTAACCAGAGACGAAGACTCTGGGAAAGATGCTTATAAAATTAGGCTAAGCTGGAATAAAAAAGAATAGAAACAGTGACATGCATGTCAAGCTGCTTAATTCAAAATAAGTGGTAACAATTAGCAGACAAAAGTTATAAATGCTAACCCAAATTAAAAGATACACGACAAGAATTAATTAGATGACCCATCTATTTACTTCGTATACATCAAGTACGCTATTTAATTCAGAGGCGAATGAACTTTGTACAATACAACAATTTACATAAAATACATTGTTGTTGCTACCACAGTTACAAAATTATTTATACGCACTCAGTGTGGCGACAAATTGAGACTTGATCGACAGTGTTACTAGTGAAAATAAAAGAAAAATTAATGACTAATATATTGCTAAAATCCAGTTTTATGCAAAGGTAGTAACAACACTAAGAGAAATTACAATAAATAACCTAAGTACCAATACCATAAACGCACATTACATAACAACAACAGTAAATAAAGCTGTTTAAATGCATTTGTCAGTCAGAAGCAATGCATTTATTTGCAACAAATCCGTCATAGAGTGTTTTGTTGCCGCTCACGCGTTCTCCGAATCGAAACTGGAACGATTTGGACCGGTCTTGAAAGGACAGGCTTTAATATTGGTGTTGGTGCTACCAACACCGGAAAGGTAAGGGCGTTTCTGCACTACATGGATTTTACCATCATTAAATTACTGTCCGATGTGTGAGATCAAATACATAATAGTATGCACATTTCTTTCATATTCGTTATAAGTATGTTCTCTAATATACGGGTGCAACAGAGATGTCTGTAAGTTCAGGCGTGTTATCTTTATCCGTAATTTTACCGTCCTAATATTATTCGTTTTGTCTTTTGCCATTGGCCATGATTCATGAGCCTTCCCTACCCCTACGCCGCCTTCCAATCTCAGGATGGTTAAATTGTGTATCGACAAACACCCACAAAGAAAAACTACCTAACCCTAAACAAAGATGCCAAGACAAAAATGCATTCGCATCGGAGTGACCTATTCAAAATATAATTTTCAAAAGGCTGCTCGATTTTTATAAATGTAATGTACACCTATTTCATAAATCGCTTCATCAAGCGAGTGCTTTGAATATTGTAGGCGCGTGCGCCGCCCGCCCTTTGGATGCCCGTTGGGTGGGCCCTGTTCAACACGACATCTCCCGAACAAGTCACGATGATTGACGACTGCCTGCCAGACGCTGGCTGGTGGACATGGGTTTCCGTCGAAGAGTACGTACACTATAATTATTAAGTAACGTGTTGCCTTGTGGAAAGAAAATATAAAAGGCGAGGCGATTACAAAAACCTAACGCAGGATGTATTGTAATAAGTGGGGTGAGGAACAAGCCGTTCAAAAATCCGGGATGTTCACCATTAGGCGAAGGAAATGAACGGGAAGTGGAATCAAGACAGCACAAAGATAATAATATAGATATCTAATAATAAGAACCCATAGCGACGAAAAATATGTCATTTACTGCGACCAACTACAGCTGGTCCTCCGCTTTTATCATACAGCGACTTCCGGCCACCCTTTTAGCAAGTAAGTAGTCTGTCCATCTGACAGTAGGTGTCCCACGCTGAGCTTTCCGGTACGTAGTCTCCAGTTAAGAACACGTCTGCCCCAACGGTAATTGAGCATAACATGTGGTATAATAGAACTATTTGTGGATTCTTATTGGCCTCACTCAACTAATGCCTAGGGAATGTTAATTTCGCTTCAGTAATCAATATTTATTATAATAATAATATTAATAGCCATCTTTAATAAGCTCAACATGATCGACATGTTTGAAGAACAGAACCGATGATGAGTCGATGACAGACGCACTGATTAAACTTTTATTTTTGACAATGCAAGCAAATCGACGCAATTTCTCAAATGATTAAAATGAAATGTTTATATTTATAGGCGCTTATTAAATAACAAAGTCTTGAAACAATTAATAGGTTAGGTACTTTCGAAATAAGCAACATAATAATAAACCCGACAAGAAATTTAAATTATTCACGAGATTTATTATACTCAAATAACAGTATAGATTACTAATAAATCATCAACGTAAACCTGCTTAGAAAAATGTTTAGCATGATCAACCGTAAACTACACGGTGTAAAAACTAACCGCGCCTGTCAGCTGCGGGTCTTCGTAACAGATAGTTACACAGTGTACATACCAGAAAAACTCGAAACTATTGCTAATAGCTTCCTCATAACATGCGATACATTTTGCAAAAAGCATCTAACGTTGCCGGGTAATGAGAGATCGTTAAATAATTAGAGAATTTATAGCTATTAACAATTACGAAAATATTTTTTTTTACCTACAGCTTTTACACGGCTATGCGCCCACGATCAGATCAGTTCCTGGAATCAGCTACAATCTCGGTACTTACATGATGTGGAATGTCTCTTTTTATTTATAAGTCCAGGATAGGTGCTCCACTTTTTGAAGATTTACGTTTCTTAATAGGTATTAATCCATTGGTGATTGAATGTGATAGGTAACGTTCATCCTTTACCTATGTTTCAGCCTTATTTATGTGAACATAGTTGTATTTTGCATAATTCTTTTCTATTAAAGTATGATATACATACCATGGACTACCATGGGGAGATAGAATCGTCATAGATGCTCTTTAAAATCATACAAGCCAATTTGCAGTCTACTAATTATTATAGATAAATTATTTTGCTGTTTTATCTGAAGTAAATCGTGCTTCTTCTAGCTTCAATATCCAACGGAAACGTCCTACATTTTAAATTTCATTAAAATTCACATTGAAGTTTCCTTTACAAGTCACGTCTCAATAATGAAAGCGTATTGATCCAAATACTCATAAATACACGTTTCAAAGCGTCGGATTTCTATGACCATAATCTCTTTTCTTGAGCATGCACGAACCACCAAATTTGTCTACAAACGTGAGTCTAACGGATTTTGAATAAGACCGTTGGATGACTTGAACAGTCAGACACGATGACGATGACACCGCTAATCGAATTATACAGATGAAAGCAACGAATGAAAGTGAAAAACGGGAACGAAATTGGGGCACATTGGCGGCATTTTTTTGTTGAACCTTGTGCTAGTAATTGAAAGATCTATTGAACTTGGAACGTGAGCTCGCCTTTTAGGGATCCCTCAAAACGGATACCCTATAGCAGATATTTTCCGTCTGTCCCGATAACTCGAAGTCTACTGGACCGATTGAGCTGAAACTTGGAACATATATGTAAAATTGCCAGACAATGATGGGAAAATTATGGAAATTTTGGAAAAACTCCTAAACATTTTTTCAGATAAACTGAAATTGACCGCACCCCATCCCACTGTACGTAGACGACGTACGCTTTGCTGACTTTTTAAAATTGATGGCAAGTCGTACGGCTTATGAGTATTGGTAGATATCTGATTGATCCAAATAAAATTAGGCGTTCCACGGAGTAGTAAATAAGATTAATTTTTAATAATTATAACCTATTTTATATAATTAAATCTAATTATTTACGTATTAATACCTATATCTAAATGTATATCGTACTCTGATGATGAAAAGGACTCCTCAGCGACAACGCTGTTTTCAGTAATCGCCTGTACAATTTATAATCATCAAACCGGAAACAACCTAGTACAAATTTTGTACTAGGTTGTTAAACGTAACATCACTACTTATACTATTACTTATTCTGTGACATCACACAATCACTGTATGTTAGTGCACTAATTGCATAAAATGTATCACTTTAATAAATCAGTGTTACATATCAAACCAGGTGATACAAAAAGTTACATCACGATTGGTATAGCCTCATTGTGTGGCCGTGATCGATTTCACGAGTCGATGCGAGATGTTCTCGATTCGCGCGACAATAATCGACGTTGGTTGTAGGGTTACCAGAAGTAAGAACTCCGGCCGGAAATTGAAAATGGTAGGATTTTTTGAATTATTTACACTAATTATAAAAATCTTTATAACCATGTTTATAAACTTGTTTCTCTTCTGGTAACATATACAATAACAATCAATTAAAATTGCACTAAATAATAATCAACTTAACATAGCATACTTTGGTCTACACAGCAATATCTACCTATACCTGTTATTTCTAGGTACACTATAGAGCACTTCGCACCGCGCGCACTCGCAGCAAAATTGCATTTTTCTGTCCAAATCAAGCTTATTCTCAGAACTTTTCAGTTTTACATCTGGTAACCCTAGTTGGGTGTCCATTAAGTCGTCTCACGGCTGCAAACGCGTCTTCAGCGGCTACAGTAGCCATTCTGTACAATAGCACGCTTTGTGCAATGTAATGAATTCTGCTGTCCAACTTGTAAAGCATTCATTAGTGATGTCTAATTTGCCATCGGCATCAACGATAAGTCAATCCGATGGTGTAACTTCTCTAGGCAGAACATGGTAATTAGAGTAATGTTAACTACATATTCTATTGTTTTTGATTTAGTTTCAAAATAGGGCACTATACTACAAATAAGGCAAGTAGATATTAAAATTAATAATGAAATTTTACAATATAATAAAAATGGTCTTAGATAGGTACCGTAAAAAGCTCATATAGGTACCAATTAAGATGTCATAAACGTTAAAGCTTTAGTAACAGTGAATCATACAATAGGATAGGTAGCTTATTATAAAACAGACGATTAAGTATTTGAATGACAAATTTGCGTGGTATTAACTTTACTTCAGCCTACCATCTTTACAAACAAATTGTTATACAAACTTCATTTTATGAGATGTGTTACGGAAGTTTGTTGCTTCTTCTTCTCAGTGCTAAACCTAGTATAGGAAGCGGTGGTAGAATAAAATTGACGTGTATAAATGTACCCACTGTACTCTTAAGCAATAAAATATTTTAACTTTTATAACAAGTTCTCATCATTTTGACATAACTGTTACTAAAAGCAAACGTTTTAACTACATCCTAGTTTGTACTAAGAAACATCTTATTCGAATTGAGCGCAGTTAACCTTAAGGTCGGGAATTCGATTCAAACACGCTTTTACGAATCGATTTCCGTTAAGTTTTGCGTCCACCCACGGGTCCCGTTCCTAAGCGGTGCTAGCTAAATTTCCATGTGTTCAGAACGAAGATATAAAATAAGTTATGACGCTACACGCCTACGCTACGATTTTAAAAGCGCAACTGATTCTAGCAAAAGATGTAGCAGATGATTTTAAAGATGTTTATAGACTGCAATCATGAAGATAATTACTTAGGAAATGATGGTTATTCTGCTGGTAGTTAAAGATATAAAGCCAGTTAAAACTTTTCCATGTTTCTGAAGTTAGAGTCAGGCCATAGATTTATAGGTAAAGAGAGTCGGCACATGCATTATATAATAATTAGTCAACGTGACTCAAGTGAAGAGTTGCAAAAGTGAACAGTAGCCGCGTATCAAATAGAGATGAATTAGCTTACAAAATACACAGCCAGAAGCAAAACAATGCTCTTCCAGTATACTTAATTGTTTCCCTGTTTCCTAATATCCAGTACAGAAAGCTAGCCGCGTTTAGCCATTAACATAACTAGAGAAGAGCGCGGGCGCAGGTGAGCGAGCTAACGGGACCGCATGCGCGTATCGACGCATCTATAACCCGGTCCAAGTGCTAACAGGACCACTACCGGTAGTGTCGTCTCTTTTACGCGAACTTAAAACAAATACGTGCGAGAGCGACGAACGATGCGATAAATGGCAATTCCATCAAAATTTAAATAAAGCTACATTACCACATTTTGAATTCGACTCTAAGAATACCGATTTAGAAACAATTTTCGATGAATATACATAATAAGGTTTGAATAAGTTTGTAAGGAATTTAGTTTGCAAAGCGAAGAGACAGTCCGCCGCTGTGTCTAGCAGATTAGAGCATCACTATAAATTGTATGTTTATGACTTTTAGATACATCTTGCATAGGTAATAAAAAGTTTCGCGGCGGCTTTGTCCCACCAGGGCCTAAAGTGATTTATTTTATTGATACCCCATAAATGAAAGGTACAAATAAGACGAATGGACATTAGCGTTTGATAGCGATCAGGTTGCCATTTATCTTTTAGGGTTCCGTAGTCTGAGTCCCTATAAGATCGTCCAGTCCGTCTGTCAGTTTACAGTATGATTGAGACGATATGAGTAATGTTTTGTACAAGGATACTTTCATTGGGTTAAGACTGGTTTCCCCGTTCTTGTTTCTTCCCAAAAGTCTATCTTAAAAATTTAATTAAATTCTCGATTCCTCCCTTTAAGTTTACCTACAATTAATTGAGAAACTGCAACCACCGAAATTATACGTTGTGGGATAGTGTTTAAAATTTAATTATATTTAAACATTTACACATGTTGATTTTTATAATCTTTTTAATTAAATAAGTAGGTAGTAGCCTACCTACTTTTTATTTTAATAATTATACTTACTTTCAATATTGTTACACTTCGAAATATGACGCGAAAACGGTAAAATACGGAACCGTGTATTATGCTCATACATATAACTTGGCTGTTTTAGTGGAATTTATTGTTACAAACTCCCATGTATATTAACATTTTAGCCTACGTATCTCAATATGATAAAACACGCATAGGGCTTCTCCAAATATGGATATATACAACGTAACAGTCGCTATAAAAGCATGATGCAAGTATTTAAGTTGGATTTCTTAATAAGGGTTTCTGTAAGATTATTTTTAACAAAAAATTCATATTTTGAAGTTTACTTCTATTCCCTTACGTTATCCGTGACAGATATTTTAGCAATAACTCTTTTCCGACTCTACGCGGTATAAAAAAACTCATAGTTCTTTTCTCACCTTTACTTTCATTTTTGCAGCTACATCATCAATTCAGCCCACAGCCTGAGCTGAATTGTCCACTTTAAAAATAAAATACATAGTCGACTTAGACAGCCAGATGTCCTTATTTCAAAAACTTCATAATTGAACAATCACAAGAAACAGAAACAAAAAAAAACAAAAATATGCCTATTCCGTAAACTAAAAACTCACTTTTTCAATGCACGATTGTAACAAAGTCAAGTCAGTGGGCTAAATTAACAATCAATCAATCAATATTATATTTGATAAGGACATTTTACAAAGCAAGTTTGTGTGCATGTAGCACACATAATTAATACAAATACTACTATACTACAAAATATAGGTAATGGTAGGTAACATTTTTATAAGAGTGGACCGTTCAGTGGCAGCGCCCTTTTTGCGGCTTTACATTGCTCTACATCCGTGTATAGGTCACCTACTCCTCCACAGTCGTCGTCATGTCCCGTGTAGACCAAGTCATTTCCTTCTTCTCTATGTAGTCTATTTTAATATGCTGCAAGTCTTCAAAACGCAGTAAGACACAGCGCAGCCAATTGTACTAAATCACTAACGTTCATCTCCTATACAATTACTTTTACCTATCCTAAAATCCCAAACGCTTTTTATTACTCGAATACAAGTTGGTACTCATTGACAAATGATCTTTTAAATTTTCTGTTACACGCCTGTTGAGTTATTTATTTACCGTTAAAACGTTAAACTATCCATATAACGTGAGCATAGTTCTGAAAGCAAAACTCGTGATCTCGAAAGCGAGCGCAAGAAATTGTTACGCCGCCGTATACATCACCGTGACTAATGTTAATACATCATTGCGGAATGCAAACGTTATGTTAACAAATAATGTACATAATAATAAAAACGAGCACACAGAATAACAGATATTTTATTTAAAATAGCGTGTAACGTGTTACTAGGAAGCACTTCTTAGATTACCCGCATTGAAACATTATGTGGGTATATATTGATTTGTCAATCGTCACACATTGTTACCGCAAAGCTGGCAATAAGACAATCGAATTGCGGAAAATACCAACAATGTCAAAACTCACACTCAATAAAAGCGAACAGACGCTCCCTCACGTTATACTTCAGCACATAAGCGAAAAACTGGCCAAGGAGGTAATGTTTCACTTATTCTTTACCAATGTCATCAATATTAGTAAGAAAAGACGACAAGAGAAGCCACGTGGCTTAGGAATCTCTGACAGTGACATTTTATCCGGTAGCAACATATTTGGCAAATCTGGTGACATTATTCAATTTAGATAAGTCATATAATAACGCAAAACTGTTAATATAACTTTACGAGCAAACTGCCGCCCCATAATACATAAAATTCGATTTCACTGCTCGTAGTCGTAACTCTAAATTACGGTTCATGTCATGGCTCAGTACTTTTGAACATGTAAGTCATAGGATTCGCTATAGACATCCGCATTTCTATAGTAAATCATAAGTGACATGATACGATACAATATGGTATGATTTGACACAGTTCAGTCCACTCAAATGTGACTCAACGATGCAAGGAACATTTCGTCACTTTAGATGTTATTTCAACCACAGCATAGCTAGTTTGTGGAGTTAACAAGTACCGTTATCAGCTATAAAAAATACACCTGAATTTCAAGTTTTTCACAGAAACTTTTTATGTACCTATATTTTTTATTTTTCCAGCACAGATGCTGGGACGCCAAAAAAGCAGATTTTCTTATTTCAAAGTTATAAGATAAGAAAAGCTTAAAGCGTATCCCAGACAAGCCTTAATAATGCAAACGCAAGCCGCGCGTGTCTGAAGTCTCACATACATTGCATATGAATACCAAGGCCGCCACCGCTACCGCAGGCCGCGTGTGTCTGTGACACGCGTGTTAACCTCATGTGTTAACCTCACGTAAGATGTAAAAGCTTAATATAAACTGAATGTTGCACAAGTCAGTTGTGAGTTTCCTTGACTTTGAATATAAACAGTACTACAACCTATCAAAGCTGTAATTAATAACGGACATACATTAACCAGTCCAGAATATCCGCACACCAGCGTAGCGCTTGACAGCAAATGGGCGTACATTAGTTACATGATAAAAGCGTCAAGTCAGAAGCAAAAAGCGTCTTACACGATAAAGGCGTCAAGTCAGAAGCAAAAAGCGTATTACATGATAAAAGCGTCAAGTCACAAGCAAAAAGCGTCTTACACGATAAAGGCGTCAAGTCACAAGCAAAAAGCGTCTCACACGATAAAGGCGTCAAGTCAGAAGCAAAAAGCGTCTTACATGATAAAAGCGTCAAGTCACAAGCAAAAAGCGTCTTACACGATAAAGGCGTCAAGTCAGAAGCAAAAAGCGTCTTACATGATAAAAGCGTCAAGTCAAAAGCAAAAAGCGTCTTACATGATAAAAGCGTCAAATCAGAAGCAAAAAGCGTCTATGTCGCGAAGTTTTCCTCACCATATAGTGGACATTGAGGAGCGTTGTTATTTTTGTGAATACGTCGTTTCAGTGTTCATCTTTCATCCTCCATTTCTTTTACTTCCGTTGTATTGTGTCCATTTCACGGTCCGTGGTGCACTCTCTGTTTAGTCTACTTCGTCTTGCTGTACAATAGCGGTTAATTTTCAACTATTACTAATCTATTTATCATTTACAGTAGTTTGATCTGCAAGCCTGATATTTCTGACACACCACATCGCCGAGAAGGTCCATTTAGTCTCTGACCTAACTACACCTGGTACGTCCGCATCATTAGGGAGAAAACACTGTTCGATACGTTTTAAAACGCTCAAGTGTGAAATGGACAAAACTACAACATACATCGATGAATTTCCACTCTCAAATTTCTTTCGATTGGACCAAGACCGGATTCTGCGCAATCGCAGCCGGTACCGTATGGAAGCACAGGTATAATTCATGTGATACCAGGAGAGATGGGTACAGTCTATAAGTATAGTGTTTACCATTCGTCGTCAGGTTAACAGGAGTTTTGTTTGCTTTGCTGCATTATCTCCGTAGTTCTAGTTTAGTGTTCTTAGATTGTTCTCTCATAGTTCTCAAATTGTTTAACTTAAATTTATTGGAGGTATTTTGCTTAATGCATTTCTTGCGCTAGATTGTCTTTAGCTAACCATCCTTTGAATACTTCTTTAGACGAGTATATATTCCTAAACATATGATAGCCAGAGGACTTTGTACAGACATAGACATAATTTATTGGTAATATTCATTACAGGTCATAAACTTTATAAAATACAGTCTTACATAATTGTAAGTGTAACGTGTCAAATCAATAAAATAAAATGTCAAATAAAATAAAATAATCTTAGTATCTAAATGTCACATTGATTGGTATTATATTTGCTAACTAGCCTTAAAAGCTAAAAAATCACTATACGTGTAGAATGCCTGCTTGACAAGCCACTTTTTCAATTTAGTCTTAAAAATGGTGTCACTGGACGCCTCTGTTATGGGCCCTGGGAGCTTGTGTAGAGGCCGTATGTATACTTAAAATATATAATCTTTTGACCATTTATTGAATCAACTTAATATAATTGATCGCAAACGGATTTTCATCTAATTATGCGAGCGTTCTAATAAGTTGCGAGATGTACGTAGCAAAGCCGACAGCAAAGGAAGTGCATTAATATGATTTACACCTTTAAACCGGGAACTCGCAGTGAGAAGTTACTCAAGTTTATAGGCTCCGGTTTGAAGGCGATTTAATAAGGGTACAGTTACTACATTTGATGTCTTAACCGTATACGGTACTCATATTGTACTATGACTCCAAATGAGTTTCTAGTTCCTACTCGCAACTGCAACAGACTGTAACTTTCATAAATGTATTTATTTAAGTTTATTAATATTACAAATCAAAACAATTATACATAAATTATAGACTAATCTTTAAAAAAAATTAAAAAAAATTTCATAAATTGTTTTACTTCATAACCACTCAACATTGTATTTCTCGTTAATTTTGGCCAATAACATTACCAGCAGATCCTTACTGAGAAGATCTTAAGAAGATTCTAAAATCTAAATGCAAAGCCCTCTATATTTTCCACTAACTATTTCCTGTGGCTTCGCCTTTCTTACCTCATTCGAATCCATCAGTGGTTTTGGAGGAGAGTAAGAACGCGACGTGAACAGCATAACTCTCATTTATAAGTAGTAGTGATGTAATTTTGCCATAACTTGGTAGGTTATTTCCATTAAATCTAAAATTTAGGTACATTACCTTACCCACATTTTATTATGACAAAATCTAGATCAATAAAGAATTACAGTATAGAATTATCCGTATTTCTAGCCTTATTACAGTAATATTGTATCGGGTATAGAGCACATTAATGTCTAACATTTGAACTACAGTGGCCTATGGCCATTTTAAGTGGCGTGTGTAAATAGCTCGATATTCAATTCAAATAATAACAAACAATTGCCAATTATTGTTTCAAAATTCGATTAACCTATAAGCTTTAAATGTTTTCGCACTGTATTAGGTTAATAATTTCGACTTAACTGAGGTAAATGTAGGTATTATACGCAGGGGTCTAATCTACAGATCTTCTAAGGAACTGTGTCGCTATAGGCGGCGGGTCTTTTAGTAAATCACACGCTGCCTGCCACTACACAGACTAGGGTTGCTACACATAGTTCTATAAGTTACTCGAATGTCATATATTTTATTAACCTAACTTTAATAAGATCAACTGAAGGGTAAGGGCACAAGTGCACAACAACAACAAACGCTCTGAATGCCAATCTTACCTTCACGCAGTGCACCCTGCTAACAGACGAGTCTGCTATCGAGTAATCATCAACTAATAAGCTTAATAGGTATGCTCCTTAAGCTACAAACAAACAATAAAGTGCTGCTGAAGTGTGCGGGGAGAGCGTAAAAATGCACGCTGATTGGTCCGGTCAAGATTGTGCCATTCATTATAGGTCAGAACTAAGAAGACGTTTGTGCGCGATTGGTTCTCGGCGGTTTGGTAGTACAGTCAGAAAATGTTCGGCTGGAATGAGGCGTTACCCTACCCGTAGACTAAACATTTTATGGCCATAGGCTTATTGATCGATGCGAATATTGGAGGTATTTAAGCATTGGAAACTGTTAGATACGTGGTCACGGCTAATGTAACCTGGTCCAAAATTTAATGTCATCATGGAAAAGGTTAATAAAAACATCACATACAATCTTGGAAAAAAAATAATTCCAAGTTGATAAATGAACAGTATACCTATACCAGCAGAGAGGAGTCAACCCTACAGTTTAAAGTTTAAACATTGTTGTTACTCTCCCATACAGCCTCGGGCTAGTCACTTGTTTCGCATTGAACATACGTAAGTACCCGAGTCGGGAAAGCTGAAACATTTATCCCATAACTTATTATATTACAAATTGATTTATTTTCCAGATTAAGCTTATTGTAACATATCTCTCCAAAAGATTTTAGACTAGAGATTAATTATCTTAAATTCTAACCAAACATGTTTGATATAGGCATTAGTTTTGTTTTAAGGGGCTTCACATGACCTTGCTGTGTTTCAGTGAACAAAATAACATTTTGTTCGATAACTTTTGGATCAACTTAACTGTAAGGCAAATAGGGCGTTCTATAGAAAATTCAGAAAAAATCTCTGGTAACTGAGGCTTGAAACTTAGACGAAGGGGATTCGTAAGTACCAAAAGGTTAATCTCTTCGTTCATTCAATTATGTAAATTAAAATCTAATCATAAAACGTTGCTTATCATTAACAAGCTCTAGGTACGAGACGCAAGCCGTTATCTATTAAAGGTAAGTAGAATAGAAAGTAAGTCCTACTTCTTGACCGTACAACATGACACGGTACACGAAAGTGCTTACTGTCTTCCGTTTAACTGTCTTGTAAATGTAAACCAGTCTTAAAATCAGCTCTTTATAACTTAGCACATCCTATGTTAGGTCAAACATACAGATAAATATATGTTATTTAAAACAAAAAATAATAACCAATTATGACAGAGATATTCTCAAAAATATTTATAACAATCACAACGAATCATAAATTAATGAATGACCATGCGTGCCAAGAGTGGACCATGTCGTGTGAAAAACAATGTCAACGCAATTTTGTCAAATAAATGCTGTCACATCACTCTAAATTTTAAAAGAAAGTTGTAGGTAGGTACTTAGATTTGAATTTCTACTTTAAATATGTATGTATGTATGATATATTATTATGACATCAGAGTCACTTAGTGATGCATCAGTCCATTTATACTCAATTTAATGGAATGCATGACATTTGGAAAATATCCGCATAATGTCACATTTACGCAACAAAGTCATCTTGCTGAAACCATCCAACTATTATTATTAACACCATGATTGAATGAGCCACACAATTTTATTCGCTACTTAACATTTACGATCTCAAATAACACGCTGCATTGGAATTTTGCAGTACAATAGTACAGAATAATTTACGAATTAGCAACGCTTATTATAATGCAAACTAATGGAAATTGTTAAAGCATATGTCAGCAAAATAAACTTTTTGAAGAACGTTAAAAAACTGATACAACAGTAGTCAACGAGCAAGACATATAACAACAAAAGCGCTAATTCTTTTATAAATATTTCGCAATGGTATCTGCGTATCTAACGGCTACAATGGATCATCTAAAGCGGTAACAGAACAGTAAATAAGATTCGTTAGCAGATAAGGAAAGTAAGAGCATTTAGTTTGACAGTTGGGCAGCCATCTTGGATTTAGTGTCAGAGGTCGAGCGCGCAGAGGTTTCACCATAGGCAGATGAGTGGGTGATTACCATTACCTGACTTCGCACGCGAGATGCAACAGTAAATTGGATGATTTGGACTGTATTAGATGATTTGTTATTTGCAAATAAAAAGAAATACAAAACCCATCATTTTGTAGGAAACGATCAACCCGCCATGCTGTGAATGAATGATGAACAAATATGAAGACTGTAAAATAGAAAGTTGTAAGAATAAATAACAAAACATCTGCGTTTACCGCGTTAGAGGTATAAACAATAATAATTTTCTAAATATTAATACACCTACTTACAGCTGATAACAATAATAAGTAGTTGCTGAACTATTAAATTCGTAAAAAATTCTGAGGATAATAAAATTCATCATAATGTTGTTTCATTAAATCAAATTACCTACTAATTTGGAAACCTAATTCCTTTTAATTATAACGCATGATATCCCAAATAAAGTCCGACATCCATCACGACACACACTACCAGTAAAGAGAGGAAATGCACATGAGTTCACGGGCGCTGACCCGAAAACTTACAAACCGTGACGAAGCCACTTTATCAAACAAAATACAACCATTTTGTATGGAATAAGATGATAATAGATTTAAATCTTTACTAAATGGTCTAAAGTCTGTATGTAACACAATCAAAACATTAAAATGAAATATTGATTTATTTGACGTCAATTAAACAATAATAGGTAAGTTTTCACTGAAACAGCGGGGATTTTTGAAATAACTCTATGATTGCATCTCGGCTTCGTTTTCAACAAAATTTATACCCGCCAGCTAGGCTGTCTTAAAACGTTATAACAATTACCATACCAGGTGTATTTCCGACAGCTCATAAGATCGCTTCACTAGCGAAAACAAATTGAGTTTTCAATTCAGAGTAGGTACAAGAGAGGCTTGAAGAATGAGTGAAAAACCTAATAAATAATCTGAATGATACCGATATCGATACTTAGGAGTAGATGAGTAGACACATCAAGGGCTAATGTTTCACTATGATATTATCTCATCGAAGGCGATCATGGCATGCATGTCAACGCGGCAGAAGCACGTGCTGTGACTCCAAGATGGGCAAGATTATGTTGCATAGACGCATGTGCAATGCAAAGCAGTTGAGTGCACTGTCTAGGTCATTTTGTGGACCGATATGTGGGTCTATAAAGACGCGATCATAGATAGTAGTAATATAGGTATTGAATTATGTATAAATAAATAGAGTGATCTCGTCTCGAATGAAAATGTCATTTGATGAACTTGTAAGTAATTGTGATCTGAAATAAATTATTTCAGTATACCACAGAAGGTGGCCGGAGGCGGCTGGATGCGGAGGGCGGAGTTCCGGGTGTGGCTGGCGTGCATGGGGGAAGGCCTATGTCTAGCAATGGAAAGGCAGATACGTTAATGATGATAGCAGTATAAATATAAACGTGTGAATGAATACCTCAAAACACTGCTCCACTATACCGCTTGTTAAGTTACATGCAAGATCAGAAATCAATGATAAGTCGCCATGTTGAGAATACGCAACAAGGCATACTTACATACAGCTAGTTATGTAGTTAGTAATGTTTTTCTTTAAAAAAATCTGTTCGTTATGGAAGAGCGGGAACTCCTGGTACAAGTATCTTTTCAAGGAGGTCCCAGCCACGCATGTATTTATTTAAAAGAAGTGAAGAAATAAAACATTATTTATTATTAGGAATAGAATAGATATAATTTAGGAATAGATATTAGGTATCTATCTTAGACACATAAATGACTTTCATGTAGCATAGACGCATTAGGAGAAGTAGGTGAATCGGTAACTGCAATAAGCCTATGGCTGAGAATGGTGGCATTATGACAAAATTGTATGAATGTAGGAAACGAGATAAGCCTTGTAAATTGCCGATATTATTCAATGATAAGGATATTATATTAGTTTACTTACACCCTGAAGCGACTATTAAATTTTGACGGCAAAATACTTGGCACTTACCTGAAACAAAATGACAAGTTTAATCAGATAGGTGTACAAAATTTACACACGAAATAATAGGACTTACGATTTTAGTAGGTGGGTAGTTAAGTTACCCTTTTAAGGCATTAAATGCTTATAAGAAATTGAGAATTATTTAAAGTGTAGACTAGAGCAGCAGTTCTAGAAAGAGCTAATGATAGTCACACAGAATAATAAGCGGTGGAACATTTAAAACAAATTTAGGCAGAGACAAATGAATCACAATGGAGATTACTTCCATGCTCGAAAATAAGGAAAGAAAAGCAGATACAGACCCGCTACTCCCGCTAATTACTTCTTAAACATTTAATATTAAAGCCAGGGTAAAGAATAGCAAAACAGAACTAGACGGCGGCTCTTTTGCTTTAGATAAAGGAGCGTTATTACTTACATTTTACTTGCATTTGCGGCGCCATGGAGGCGGAAGCGATAGATAAACTTAGCAGCCGTGAGGGAATCAGATTACTGGCGTCAACCTCACTCCGATGTATTGGCAGAGAATGGGGCAAAAGTGGCAGTAGAATAATCGAATTCCTCAAAGAAGTTTCTTAAACATTTTTTACTCCATTTTCGTTAAACAGACCATGAAAGTTTTTACTATTAGACTTTATTAAACTGTAAAATGTGATATTCCAGCAGACATCACTGTAGCAAGATTCATTAAAATTAACCAAATATCCACACTTTCATATTAATTATATGTAGTTAGTCGAATGAATGTGATGGACTAGTTTAATTTTAATTTCTCGTACTGGGCCAGATACTACGTAAAGAGTAAAGTCGAATAAATGACCGCATTAAGTTCGATAAAAAATATGTTACTTAAGCATGACAAAGAGTGCAGAGTTTCAACTAACTTCTAAGTATCTATTTTGAACTTTATACACATTACCTACTTAAATGTTAGGGTGAAAACGAAATTACAAATGTATGCGTACAAAATGACATGCTATTTGGATATTACGAAAGGCTCTATCGGATCGATAATTTCAAAGGAACAACATGTCATTATGTTTATGCAACAATGTAGGTAAATGGTGTTTAATATGTCTTTATTAGACACTTCGTGCGTCTGTATGTTGCCAATGCCAATAAAGGTCTTTTTGTTTTTGAAATTTTTAATAAGAGTTATTGCATAATAAGGAAATAATTTGGTTTGATCTAATAGCTCATAGCGCTACAAAAGGAAAAGATGATCATAGATCACTGGTGTTTTCTTATTCAATTTGCATTATAAACAGGGAAAGAACAGTTACGAAAGGTAGATGCAAGTCAGGCAAAATATCAGCAGAATTTTATTATCACTTAATGAGCAACAAAATTGTTCACAGAAAGAAAGTGGGCAATCATTACGAAAAATGTAAAGGTCAACGAAATGTAAACTGCAGTTTACGCAACATTTATTTAATAAAACTGATTCATTGCCATAATTCAATAATAATATGCAACGTAGTGTTGCCAGTCTTTTTGATTTATAACACGTTGCAATAATTTTACTTTCCTTCCCATCAAAACGTGAACTTTCACCTTTATTTTTGATGATTCTCCATATTTTATTGTTAATGTCTAAATAGTAAATGATTAGATTAATTGTTAAAAGCTTTAGAACGTAGTGACTATCACTTCTTTGAGTGATTCATTTGTATTTTAAGCGTGGGATGATTTTTAACGCAATCTTTCAAAGCAAACTTTTATGTTTCTTGATAATTGCAGTGGAATACGATTAGATAATTTTACTTCTTGGGCTTGGGTAACCAATGTAAAGAGAGGACAAAATACTTACCTTTTCATTCAGTAGGTAAGTTACTTACAGTGTAAGCCAAATTGTTATTTAGAGCTATAGATATTGCAAAACTATTTATATGTAAGGTCTAAAAAAGATTACGATTTCACCATAATAAAATAAATTAGTCTCTGTGACTAGAGTCGAGAAATATGTTATACTATTTGTTCCTAATACAAAGAATTTTCAAATGCCAGGAATTCGATACATTTGCTTTCTCACGAACTAAATATGTCGCGTAAGAGGATTTTCGCACGTAATGTGTACATTTTAACCACTATTTAGCTGTAAGGTACCGTTATACGCAACGCGTGGGAGATCTAAACAAAGCCCCATTCAAACGTATGAATCCGTTCTGTTAGCAAAGCAGTTTATTCTAATGATTTTATAGGCGGGCTTAAACATTGACTTCTTACTGCTGTCTTCTACATTCCTGAGGCGGATGTACCGCCCCTTGGCGATGGTATGTTAATGAATTAGAAAAACATATGTTGCAGTAGGTACCATGTTTTATATTTTGTATTTATTATACCATAAATGTTATTTTTTATGCAATTTAAATGGCCAATAAATGAAAATGAATATAATTTGTTTTGTTTTTTTTTACACTAGTACGGTCGACCGCACGTCAGTGGAAACAAAAAAAACAGTATAAACTGGTCTCGCATAGCGGCATAGCATTGAAACTTCCCAATAGGCTAGGCCAGCTCAAGAGCAAAGTGTTTCCACTGATGTGCGGTCGACTGTACCTACAGTCAGGCATCTACAGAGAAAAGTATCGAGAGTTCGAAAGCCGTGCCGCCCGTCGTCTCCGGTCGAGCAGCTTGCTAGAATCGCTGAAGGGACGCGGTATAGGTACATATTATATATGTAGGTATAGGTAGTAGGCTCTAGAAGTCACATACTCGCGGTGATCTTGCATCTTGTAAGCCACCAGTTAGTAAATAAAACAATAGAGACAGTGTTTAATTGGGAAAGCTTTTCCACGAGCTGTAAACTATTAAAGGGTAACATTTCACCGGGTAGGTGTTTTAGCAAAACGGAATTTTTTAAACACGTTTGGACACAAGTGCATGCTTAGCGTATGATTCCATTTCTAGTGCTTAAGTACCTACACGTAGTTCGAAGAAAGTTATTTATTTAGATAACATACACACTAAAAGAATCTGTATTAAATAAATATACCTACAAGTTAATACATATACTAACGTTTTATAAAACGTTTATATAGCTTCTTAGTTTATAGGATATGTACCCGATACCGATGCTGTGCGGCATAGACCCGAGCACACTGCTGCCATTACCCCGTTGGATGGCGAGACTTACCCTCTGGGCAAAGTAGGCGCCAGCTCTAAGGTCCCCAGAAGCGTACATCATTAAATGTCCTTTACCTTCTGAGGTCAGCGGGCGCGGTAAAGAAGGATCTGCGCTAGCTTCAAGGGAAGCATTACTGAGAACAACTAAAGTTTCACCACGGTTGACTACTGACTGAGCTACCGGAGGGTATTCAATAGATATTGAAATTGCATTAAATTAATTAAAACTATTAATTTAAAATAATTAATTTGAGCGTCAGTGGCATCGGGGATAAGACGCGGCGTATCATATCGAAAGGTCCGAAGTTCAATCCCCGGCTGGGCCATCTACCAATGGGGTTTTTCTCCTGACTGCTCTAAAACTGTAAAGGAAAACATCGCGAGGAAACATGCATACGCCGAAGAAGAAATTCATAGACGCATATGAAGTCCATCAACCCGGACTGGGCTAGCGTGGTGGTGGACTAATAGCCCGAAAGCCCTCGTTAGGAGGGTAGGCTTGAGCCCCAGCAGAAGGGGCATGTTAATAGGCTGTTGATTTGAGGTGATATTGTGTCCCTGCTCTGCTACAGACATGTTTCGATAAACTTTGGCAAGGTGTAACACCACCATGATACGAGAAAGTCCCATTATCCAAATTGACACCAAGCTTTCACACTCCACAAAGCAAGACAGCAACTTGTAACCACAATAAAATCGAAAGTCATAGGAGTCTATTGTAAAACTGCCGCTATACACGATCACTCCATATGGATTGAAAAATTCGCAAGTGAAGCGTAAACCGGCCCGCCGTATGAACACACCAAGCCATTGTTCCAGTGCGGGCAAGATTGATGGCGTGAGGATAGCGTTGATAATGCATGTGAAGACATGGAATATGGAGCATGTGAAACATGGTTTCAAAGACGGCAATGTATTGTGAATAGAAGGCAGTTTGATATATTAAGATTATATAAAGGCTTTGCTTTCATACAATGTTTACGACATCGATTCAGATGTAACCGATCAGTAACTGATGACATGTGAGACTGAATCGGTTATCGACGCTATATTTTATTGATAAGTTTCAGATACATTTGTGCAAATTAAGGGGTAAGTATACCAACTTAAAGCAAAAAGAGCAACACTGAATATTTAGTTAAACGTTACACAAAACTATTTAAAGCGCTTAAAATTTACATTATGACTGTCGTGATAACATGTAGGCACCTATCTAATGCAGCACTCAGGATCCCTAGGGCAAATTCAGAAATGACAAGGCCAGACGACGCAGATGTGCAAAAAGACACAATCTAATCATACATCCACAGACATCGAAAATTGCCTGCAGCTAATGACCATAACCACCGGAGATCGCAAACAAATGGGATGAGATAAAGATGAGACAAAAAATAAAAAGTGTTGTGTCTTCAAACTGGTTCCACAGTCAGCCGTGTGGCATTACGGAGATACAATCCACATCCGGAGAGCGCCTGACGCATGCATATCGGATGACTAGAGTGTGGCTTGAGGCTCTACCATAGCTTTTGTTGTCATTTACTACCTATATTTTCTAGTTCAATGTATCTAACGCTGCAACAAAATATATACCAAGTGATCAAATATCTTGACAGTGCCTACTTTTAAATCAAATTCTAGCACATTATTTTTAATTAGCTATGTGCGAGACTCCGCCTGCGTAAGTTTTACTGCTCGGCTCCCATTTATGTAGGTTAATTTATGTAGTTAATACAGAAAGCTTTTTGAAAGGTCATATCATTAACTTCAAAACAATGAAAACCTTCCTTGAGAGAGAGGCCCTATATAAATTCAGTCAGAATACAAATTGGACGGACATACTTTCTGTAGACAATAAAGTTGAACGAGTTAGTGGAAAAATTGTACAAACGTAAAAGAGGATCTCTACAACCTAACAAACTGCACAAGCGGCCTTTCGCTGATATTCTTTTCCTCTACCTACCCAAAGTTTGATAAGATCACCAAGATATACTAGTGGAAGCTACTGTGTTTTTAATTGTGCATTACAGATAAATAATAATATATAAGGATAGTCGGTCGCAAGTCCTGCTCACGTATGACTTCTATTCCATATTGCCTAAGGTTTAAATTATCGCTACCACAAAAATTCCAGATTCCAAATAAACCAGTAATCTGACCCGATTCCGATACAAGAGCGGTTAAATAACCTTAGCCAATAGAGATATAGAACAGATAATAAGGGTCGAAACGGAATCCTTCGAATTTCCCACGCATACTAATTCAAACTTTTTCCGTGTAGCAAAAAAAAAGATCCAAAATGAGGTCCGTTGCCGGGAGCTATCCCACAGCGTCCGCGCAATAATGATAGGGATCTGAGCAATTACCGCATTAAATAATACCTCGCCTACAAGGGCGTGGTACATTGTGAAAGCATTCGAAACATTCCAAATGATGTCATCTTCTCATTTCATTAGAGAAACGAGGTTACGTTACAACTATGTAGGTTGACCACCTCGACGGACTTTTTTATTTGTAGGTTTGTAGGTTTATTTGAGAAATTAAATTTAGAACTGTTCCTAAACAGATATTTCAACTATATGTAGGTTTAAATCGGCCGGCCCGCGACTACGTCCGCGTAAACATAGTCAAGTTTCTACCTGAAAAAAACTGATACGTCCATACATAAACTTTCACCCCCCATTTCCCTCCCTTAAAATGTGAAAATTTAAAACACCCTGAAACACATCATTATTTATTTATGCTCAGTATTCAGCTCTGTAATTCAAATTTCCATGTTTCTAACTTTAAAGAACAAAGATTTTCATATAAAGTCCCCCGTCCCCCCCCACCCGTCCCCCCATTGCCCCCCTTAAACACTATTATGTATTCTGTGCTTAAACTTGAAAATTCCAAAAACCCTCTCTTAGCGGATGCTTACGTTTAATATAATCCTATGTTCCTTTCAGTTCCTAAAAGTTTTGTGGGTTGATAGGTCGGTCAGTCAGGTTTTTATTAAAACTTTAGAAGATATTAGACGTTTTACGTGTCAAATTGAGGCAGTTCATCAATTCATGGAAATTTTATTAGCTATTTATGCAGTTAGAGCAGCGAAAATTTAATTAAATTGATGAAACTAATCCTTCTACATTAATAAAAGTTGTAAATGACGTTATAAAATTAATAACTATCTATTTTAGTGATTATGTTTCTTACGTCACGAATAACCAGGAAGCTTCAAATCTCTTCGGTGGCGCGCGCGCTCCCTATGGATCTTGCATATTTAGTATGGGAACCAATGGTTCCACTTACAGGGGGGGGGGGGGGGGGGGCGCAAAGGAAGCGGAGTAGCGGGGGGAGGTTGCTATAACAAATTTATATGGAGTTTGAAAATGAGAATGTTTAAGTGAATCAAAATTTTGTGATACATTTGACACGGTTTTGACACCCATAGAATGCTATGATTACGCCTCTTTAAGGGGCCGCGAGCACGCACCAAAGAGATCTTAACTCTATGCGAATAACAGTAAAACTGTGCCTAAAATCGATGAGTAATCTAAAGATCTACAAGACACTACAAAAACGGCTGATGGTTATTAAAGAAATGGGATGAAGGATCCAATTGCAAGTCAAGCCAATTTAGAGACCTATTACTCGCTCCGACGCTTTCCTTTATGACAACTGATCGCCGACAGCGGTAAAATATTTTTTTACAAAACAATCATCAACTGTTACCATTGTCAATTTGCTGTGCAATGGTCAAAAGTATTGTGGAATGAATTGCGAAACTATTTAGGAAATAATGAAAAACCTTATGGAATCAGTAGAAAAATTAAAACAGCAGTACTTACATTAAAAGTATCTGTAAGTAAATTCCGCTTCGTCTTCCGAAAAACGTTGTTTCACAATCTTTCCAATTCTCACTGTAGGTATAACCCGTCCAATATCACCTTAGTCAATAAGAACCTAGAACTACGTACACACGACATTATAATTCTGAAACACGTTTTATTTGCTCCGACAATAAAGTCCCCATACGGAGCTGGGTTTACAATTAAAAAAAGTTCAACGTGACCAAGCCCTATTCCGTGTACGTGTTGGTTTTGTATCGCGTTTAACAAACAAAAGACGATTGGCCATGACTGCGAGGATGCGGGGGGAAGTGGAGGGAAGGGGGGTATGACACGGTGCGCGGGCGCAGTCAAAGAAGCCGCAGGATAGAGCATTTGTGGTCAAAGAAGAGACAGGAAATAAGATTTCTCAGAAGAAAACATAGAAGACATAAAAAGGGCTTTAACCAATAAGATAATAATAATATTAACCCTGTAACTTGAATATTCTCATTAACATGCTATTAGCGAATCTTAGATAATCAAAGAAAAAAAAAGCCGGGCACCCGCTGATTAGCGTCCTAACTTACCCAGATCATATAATACAATTACATATTTGTCAAACATTTCATGTTTAAATCGCCGAGAACTTTAATTAAATTAAAAATTAAATTAAAAATATTTATTTAAAAAATAAAAAATCTTCTTAAGTCTATAAGGTTCAAAACTAACCGGCGGCCTATTTATAATATACTAGCTGCTGCCCGCGGCTACGACCGCATGGGTCGCTACCTACCTATAAACCATCCGGAAGAAATTATCTGAAACATAGTGAAAACCGCATCAAAATTCGTTGCGTAGTTTAAAAGATCTAAGCGTACAGAGGGACAAACACGCGGGAAGCGACTTATTCTAGTCCAATGGACTATGAACATCGCGTCAACTAGTTTTTTTTATTTTTTTATTTAATTAATTAACAATATTTATACAATACATAATCGAGTTCTTAACTCCCCTAAACCCTGTGTGGGAGCTGCACAATCCTCATTTACATATGTACATATAAGTTTATGTAGTATTTATAAAACATTTTTCAACATTCTCTTATTTATTACAATTGTTGGTACTATTAATTATTATGTGATCTTACATTCAAATAAAAAGTTACATTCTATGATATTAATGTTAAGTGGGTGGGTGGGTGGGTTAGTCTACGGTGCTAATAGATTTTTAAAAATAAAGCTGTTCGAAAAGACAACAGGAAAAAAAACACGAAAATAAATTACAAACGCAGAATGCTTTTTTAAACTACAATTGCATTTGGAGTATATTTTAACGTTCAACCACCAAACCATATTCTGAACATTATTACACACAGAGCCTCGTTGATGTCTTTTACTCGGAGAAGAGATGCCTAAATGGATAAAGTGAATGAATCTATTTCATCTGCAACTTCTATTTCAACTGCAATAGGAAAAAGTACCTAAATAACATAATAAACAATGCATCGATAATGATCGTCTTCTTGCCATCATCAAAACAAATATTAAATAAGCTAAACACAATTTATAAATGTCATAAAATCTAATTAAAGCCTCGACGTAATGAGCATTCGCAATGGACATTGTTAGCCATCGGAAGACCACTAACAATAAACCCACTTGGGATGGGAATAAAGGGCTGAGACGTGCATTAATTAAACCACAAAAACGCCATTAAAGTGGCATGAAATTCCCACAGAATCGTAATGTCTGCGCACAGCCAAGATAGAAGAAACACTCAACTACGGACTCAGAAAGAGCTGTGTGACACAGCGCAATATCACATCCCAGACTCAAAACTACAAACATACTAGTGTCGAGCTGTGTCTCAAGTTGAAAAACCAACATCGACAGGTTGACGTACTAATCAAGAGACGTATAACGTTAGATAGAAAAGGAAAGAGAAACAGGTTAAGTCAAGACGGAACGAGACGAAACACCGATTGAATCAACGGAATGATGCCATCCATTTCATCACGTTGCCAAGTGACAGTCAGGTTTTTCAATACTAGATGAAGCAAATAAATTAAAGAGAAGTTACGTCCAATTAAAGTCTAATATTTTTTCCCTGTTTGATGGTTCATGGAAGGATAAATAACGTTTGCCAATGCAATAATGAGGTATCTTGATGCTATTGACAGCACCAGCAATTATTTGGTAGCAAAAACTTCAGATAGAAAGATAGAATGAGTCATTGATGATTTGAAAAACCTTTACAAGGCATTTAAGTCTAATGGCGTGTGAATGATTAGATCTTAAGATAAGCAAGGTATAAACAAAACACTTAGATGTGAATCGATTGATCTTAATTTATAAATAAAACAAAAAATTGTAAAAGTAACAAAGAAAATAGGTACCTACAGTCAATAATTGTAATACAATTCATTTGTCAAATCAATGCTTTAACAAAACACTTTGACAGTGACACTACGTGATAAGGACAAGGGCAAATCAATCACGTTTCAACAGTGTGTGTCTATAAAATTAAACGATCGCTTGTGCTTGCATTAATTTGCCTAAATCAATTTCAAAATAAGCGATGGATGGAGAATGTTAAACCGCAATTGAAAATAATTAAATTTCAAAGGAAATGGTGTACGGTCGACCGCACATCAGTGGTAACAAAACCAGTATAAACTGGTCTTGCATAGTATTAAAACTCCCTAATAGGCTAGGCCAGCTCAAGGTCAAAGTGTTACCACTGATGTGCGGTAGACTGTACAACGTTTCCTAATTCCTAAATAGTTCCTAGATCCTTGAACTGAATTTATATTTTCCAAGTGTTTAAGAAATCGCTGCTAACTAACTACTAGTAGTTCCGTGAGAACAGTAGACCTCGCCAGCCCTTATAAACCAAACCTAAAAGAAACCAACAAAAGTCAACTTTGGAAACAGAAAAAGTACCTACTAAAGTGACAAAAATTAGCACTTTAAAGCTTAATATTTCGCAAACGGATCCCTGAATCGAAAAATGTTTATCACACACCCGCGATATTTTTGAAAGACCCATCCAACGATACCCCACACCATGGATATCACGCGGAAAAAAATAATTTTCCATTTTACGTATGCAGTTCTATGAACATAATTTATTTTTTCAACTTTCTTAAGTCGATCCACTATTACTCAAAAACTAATAGAACCTACTTAGCCGTAATAGTTTTCCTTGTAACTACGTTATATATGCTACTGCCATGAATTTTTTCACATTTCCAGAAGCAACCGTTTAGCTGGCAGGGGGGGGGACACGTGACTCTAACAAAAATTACCGCTTTAAAGCTTAATATTTCGCCAACGGATCCCTAAATCGAAAAAATGGTATTCACACACCAGCAATATTTTTGAAAGACCTATCCAACGATATCCCACACTATGGGATTCACAAGAAAAAAAAAGTTCACTCCCACTTTGCGAGTATGGTAGGTACTCTAAAAAAAATGTTTTTCAAAATTTTATTCTACTCATTTTGTAGGTTTAATTAATTTATACATATGCCAAATTTTCTTCAAAATCGGTTGAAAAATGCGACCTGTAGAGAATTACAGACAGACAGACAGACAGACAGACAGACAGACAGACAGACAGACAGACAGACAGACAGACAGACAGACAGACAGACAGACAGACAGACAGACAGACAGCCGGACAAGAGCATTTTTGGCCAGTCTCGAAACGTAGACTCTTCGCTCGCTTCGCTCGCTCGGTCAATTAAACTCTAATGTAGGTACCTAACATAATAAGACTGAGATCCTTAATACATTTTCAACTGCCTTCAAAAAAATTAGGTTCTCAATTCGACTTTATGTTTTTTTTGTGTTACGCTTTGCCAATCGTAAACCGATTTGAATGATTCTTATTACTTTCTCGTTTTTATTGAATAGGCTATATTCCAAGGGTGGTTCCATTTTAATTTGAAAACAATATTTCGCCTTTAAGGGTGGATTAATTGTTAAAAATTGGACGATCAACAAGTCATCGATATACACATAAATCGTTTTTTTTTCAGTCGGTTTTATTTTTTGCAAAAAATCTAGTTATGTTCGCTTCTATACAATTATTTTACGATTCAATAGTCAATTGTCGTAGATCATGGAGCTGTGAAGTAAAAGTGCGTCCTCACTTTATGTCCTTGCTCTGTGCTGAGGCCGACTACTATCTCGACTTTGTCAGTGCATTCCAGCGGCACTGTTACTGAAACGAAACTAGTGTTTTTTTTCACTTTGTTTCAAATTATGCATTTGTGAAGTTAATAATTTAAAAATGGTGTGTAATTCTTATTTCGACCGTAATGCATGTCCTTTTTTGAGTTAAAACTTTCAACTGTGTTGTTTACACTTTAGTAAATTTTAATATTCTTTCCAAGTTCTCAAACTAGTCTACTTATGCCTCTATTCGTTCAAATGTACGTATTTTTACAATGTTGACTATGTAATACTATGTATTTATATCTTTTAGCATACTTTCCACGTCGTCGTGATCTTAATTATGAAAAATATGTTCAGTATTTGGCATTCATAACTTATCTGATATAATGTCTAAGCCACCTACTGAGATATTTCTATTATGTCCCTATAAGTCGAAAATAATTTACCTTTTCGCCTATAATAGATCTTGCTTTTGTCTCTAAACGGTATTAAGTTGGAGCTTACGTCAGCTATTACAAGAAAAGCAGCTTTAGTGAGGTAAGTTGGTACAATATTACTAAACATTCACAAATACTTAGGTTAGTTTTAGAGTACGAATATGTCATTATAGGCGAGGGTGTTACAGGTAATTGGTATTTCTACCGAATACCCAAAATAGAAGTTTTGTATGTAGGATTTTAAATCTTCGTACTTTTCACAACGTGCATGAATACTAAATACGTCTCAGTTTGAAAGCTTAAAATATAGGCACTTCATGTTCATTATTATGTCACACTCATTACATTTGAAGTGCATAAATTAAATGCGGTACTTTATGTAGTAGCAAATGTAGGTCGCTTCCAACAAGACCTAGCTAAGCAGCTGCATACTGTGTTTGATATGCGATTTATAGAGTATAATCGCACTCAGAAGTTGTCGTATTGATTATGAGCTCAAACTTTGAAGTATTAAGTAGGTAAGCCTTTTTAATGCTGGTAATTCTGCATAGAGAGAATCCAATATTTTAAGCACTCAGCATTTACAATTTTAAACATAAAAAAAATGTTGGATAACAAGCAACCTTTACTAGACTTTACAAATCACTAGCTATAAAAATAACAGCTTTAAAAAAACAAAATAAAAACAATTCTTTATGTTATGAAGCGACAGGTATGTACATGTATACTTACAAGAGACTTACTTACAAGGATGTTGTAATAAAAGTAAACGAACCGACTGCATAACAATCGTGATTTTAAAACTAATTATCCAATTTGTTATCCTCTCCCTTCGTGTACACAAGTCGACTTGTTCAACTGTACAATACCATAGAATAGCTGAATTCTCAGAGCTGTCACAAGGGATAAATTAGGCCATTCGTCCCACTTAACAAAGGCTATAGACACGGCCTTAGCTGCATTCCGAAGCAGGTTACATTAACTTACCTTAAGCTCGGGCAAAACAATTTGATTGCGACAATCTTGCTTGATTTCAGTGTTTTGAGGTTATAATTTGCAATTCTGTTCTGTGCTAGTGAGTTGAAAACTTTATAGACTAGACCAAACTAAAACATCAAACTAAATAAAATTGAATAGTTCTGTAAATAGACTGAACGGTCTAAGGTGGTCTGAGGATTTAAAAGCTTTATTTCATTAAACACAATAAGTAAGTAGGTTAGATACCTACCTCTACTACAGTACATATACTAAATGTGGAATTCCCAAAGCTAAATACACACAGAAAGTCCATAAACAAATATCGATACGTATTAGCTTAATTAGAGAATGCTTTCTAAAAAAAATCCTTGCATTGCCCCAAATTGCTTTAGAGTTTCTTTAATTTCCCTATGCTTTTAGGGCCCTAAGAAAATTACCCAATTTCGAATACCACAATCCAAGATACAACGGTATCCGTTACCAGTCGTACCAGAACAAGATTTCTTACTAGGCCCAGTAGTAATAAAAGACTACGATAATCATACAAAGAAAACATTCTTGGTCTTTATTTGTCAAGCTATTTGAAACTGTACTCGTATTGTTAAGGAACATGAATAATAGATAGTGCATTTGCCCGTATATTATCTTGATTTCTTCTTACCATATTCATAAAAAAAGGGTTCTGTTTTTTTTGCCTTGGTCGAGCTTTCGATGCTATCTGCTCCTCACTAACCGACTTAAATGGAGATTTGTGGGCTCGCTATTCACAGATATAATCGTATAAATTATTAAGCTATAATTCTGCGTAATTTCAGTTATATTGTAATAAAATATCCTCATAGTCTATACTTTTGTTTAGTAACTTTGATTAGTTTCTTATTTATTAGCTTACTCATTGACAATTTATTGTTCAAATCGATTTACGTCTGTACGAATGTTAGATACGTTGAATGCCAAATAGATAATCGATATTAGTTTAAAGATTGGACTGCCTGTGAAAGTAAATACGAGTAATTATGAATTATAATAATAAATAATTAATGATCCCAAAATCTAGTGATTGTTTCCACTTAGCCGTGACTGCGACCGAAAGGGCGTGAATCGAACATTACCATTCTACGAACGAAGCGTGTCCAACGTGTAAGTGTTGGAAACGAATTCATAATCACCCGCATTGTTATTTAGCACGAATTGTATTTGTGTTCAGAATACATTCAAATAGAGCAAGGGCATAGACAGTACCGTCATCGTTGCCTCGAAGGGGACATTATCAATTTTTCAGCTCGCCAAAAGTATCAATTAGATACAAAGTTCAATGCTATCGTGTAACTATTTCTGCCTAGAAGGAATATGGTGCAATTAAATTAACAACCATTTGCTATGTCAGCAATTACATAGGTAATAATTTTAAGTTTTAACCAATTTAGGTCAAGATGATAGTAAACAAGGGACTTGTTTCATCAAAGTTAAATAATCTATCTAGTCTACCAACCACCAAATAATAATATGCCAAAAGTGAAGGACCAGAGCTAGTTCCTGGTTCCTTGACAGTACAATGGAGATTTAGATTTAAACACCTCGAATCGAATTACATTGGTATTTTAATTGGTGATTAAATTATTATGTAAAATTGGTTACCACGCTCTTGAATTAATCGGTGCCAGTTTAATACTAAATCGAATAAGACACAATAAAAAATCCGGATCGGAGTATCAAAAGATCAACTGATTGACGAGGACTAAGTTTTGAATAGCAATGAAAGACAAGCAGAAGCAGACAGATCGAGATGAAGCACAAACTTTAAGAGGTCGTTGAAGTCGTAACAAAAGGAAGGGCATTAAACGTTGAGTATTATTTACATCGCATCATCTAGGTATTTCTACTATTATCCTTTTGTAAGGTAGACAAAGAATATTTTACGATATACATAAAGATCCTAGTTTAAATTGCGAAACCGTTTATTTCGTGCGTAATGACTTGTACTTCCTTTTAAACCGTTCATTAGGTAGCTACCTATCCTTTCCTAACTTCTAAGGATCCTTTAATCGTTGAGCACTAAGCTCCGGATCAGTTTAGCCGGTGATATAACAACATCCCGCAGAATAGCAATTAACCCAGGTGCAATATTAATTGCAGTGCAAGGATATAAAATCCTGACAGTAAAAATAGGGTGAGCTAGTCTTAAAACACAGGTATTCTTTTATAGCATCATCAAGTAAGATCGAATCTCACTTTTCTGAAATAAAAGTCTTATAGTAGGGGCCGGGAACTTTGAGAATAATAGGTAACAGATTTTAAAAATTCGAATAATTATTAGGGTCATTGTACTTTTTTGTCAGCTAGATGTTTCCCGCGGCTATATCGCGTACCTATAAGTTTTTCCCGCGGGAACAGCTTTTCCCGAGGTATCTTTATGAATTTATTTGTCTATGTGTTATTCTGAGTAGGTAAAGCTGTAAAGTTTCATCGAAATCTGTTCCGTAGTATTTGCGTGAAAGAATAACAAACATCCAAACATCCTTACAAACATCGCGTTTATAATATAAGTAGGATTGTTTCTCTCTTGTTCGTAAGTTCTATAGAACAGGTGACTAAAACTCTTAAAGAATTGCATTGATTGTATGGCATGCATGTTAAAGACAATGTAGATGAGATTATAAACTCAGAAATAGGTACTAGTATATTAAGCTAGTATATTCTAAGTTTATGAATAAGTGAGATTAGATACTCATCAATGTAATGCAATGTAATGTGACATCAAGGTAAATCGACTTGGCAAGAAGTCTAATACAATCTTGCGATGTATGCTTCTATGTATTTTTTTTTCTTTTTTTGAGTCTCAAAAATACATCTTTAACTATTTGTAACAGTAGACTGGATACATTATACTATTACAAATACATGTAGGTATACTGAACATTTCTTAAGCATTGATTTTTTATTTTTGTATTGAGTAAGACTGTTATTTACGTCATGCGACCTAACTATACAGATCTGCGATATAAATACAATATTGATTGACAATAGTTCAAGGTTTGTAACCGGCGGATCAAACGAGTGTTAAATACCATGGTAGCTTTTTTAGGATTTCTCGCTTCGATGCCCAAGCGAAATGGATTAGGTACGCAATCGATTTTTCTTTAAAAGTGGTTCTCGATAAAAATGTAATGTCAAATATCCCACAAAAAAGAACGATTTAGGTACGGGTGCTACAATGAGCAGTCTTTTCAGAGACGACGATATTATCAAACTGGTTGGCAAACAAACTTGTTCGAACAGCAAAAAATATCGGATTGCCAGCAGATTTTGTTCGGCCATCGCCCCTTTAGAAAATATAGCTAATAGCTCAAAGTATGTCACGAAAAGTGTAAGCAAATGGATATGTATTCAACTCTCATAGAGACAAAGACAATTACAGAATTCCTGGTTAATGTAAGACCTATTCTAGACATAAAGATAATATCTATTTTTATGGGCAGGTGTAAAACCGGAATGACTAAACATAAACAAATTGGTTATTGAGTAAAATTACTTATATACACGAACGCTCGAAACCACAATTAGACGCCATTCATTAAAATATTACCAGACGCAAGGTGTTCGTTTGCCTGTTCGTCACGTTATTAGTAAAAGGTCAAACTTAAAAATACAATTTTAATGTATGGTATTGAAGAAACCAATACTACGTAGTTTATTATGCTGCTTGCTTATTAACTTCTGACGTTAACTTGTGCTTACAACATGATCTCAAGCGTTGACTTCAATGACCTAGCCCTTAGAAACCTGCCTACAAGAAAGAGGCACAGAGACCTACGTAGTGCTTTGCAAGGATCCAAACATAAACTCGCTTTCATTAGAAGATACCAATTATGTAGGTTACAAAAAGTCTGACTGAGACTGTTGTTGATTAAAATTTAAAAATGTATCCTACTTCCTACTAATATTATAAAGGCGAAAGTTTGTAAGGATGTGAGTTTGTGAGGATGTTTGTTACTCTTTCACGCAAAAACTACCGAACAGATTTTGATGAAACTCGGTACAGTGATAGCTTATATCCTGGAATAACGTATAGGCAACTTTTTAACGCGGACAAAGTCACGGGGCGTCCGCTAATACCCCCTAAGTAACAAAACGCCTACATAGAGGGCGTTGTTTCAGAATATACACAGGAAAAACTTTTCTACGCGGGCGAAACCGCGGGAAAAAGCTAGTGTTTTTATATAAAAACACTGTTTCCCACGGCTTTGGAACATCATTTCCCGTGGTATCTTTATGAAATAAAGACTATGTGCTATTCTGATTGTGTGATCTATGTTATTGTCAAAATATGTTCCGTAGTTTTGCGTGAAAGAGTAAGCGAAGATCCATAACATACTTAAAACTTTGGCGTTTATAATATCGACAGATAAATAGACTTAAATTACTGTTTTGTATGGTGTTTACAACAATGTTGAGGAGAAATTATGCTAGGCTAAAGGCATCATCTTCGATTGTGATTGTGGAATAATTTTACACTCTTTTGACCCAGTTCTTTTGTTTACATAATTGAAAGCGACTTTAGGGTATGGCCCAGTCAGGCACTCAAAATATCACAACACGTCAGAAGTCAAAGTAGGTAGGTATCACAGGAGCACAGAACATAATAATACGGGAGACGTCTTTCTTTGACGGAAGAGGCAAGTGCATCGAACGTTTGACTCAATGGATTTAGGGGAAAACTGACAGGAACATCCTTGTTGACGCTCTAGGACGACTGTGTAACGCACGATATATTTAGATAACTGCAATTTAAATATTAGGGGAAACCAGTGAGAAGGAAAGAGGGTCCTAGGACGCAGGATGCGGGCGGAAGACTAAACTTGCGACAGTAACAATATTTTGTATTTTGTGCTGTAGACAAATTGTAAAGCCTCGTACAAATTAGGTAAAGTCATATCCTATGTAAATATTTTTAGGTTTTTTCTCTATAACGGCGAATATGTACCTCTATATTGAAAACCTCAAAAACATTAATTTAGAGTGATTTAATTATTGCTGGTGCCGAATCTATTTAAAACTCGCGAAAAAAAAATACCAATTAGGTACTCAAAGCCAAAAGTTCTATAAAACATGCAATAAACAATATCTTATAGAACTTCTCACAACCAGGATAGATTCCTACCAGGTAAGTAATTTCAAAGTCATCAAACATAAGGTCATTTATTTTGTACTATACATATAACAATCTACCTACCTAGAATTGAGTGGAAATATTGAAAACGCCCGAATCTTTAAGTTACATACCAATACGTAGTATCATTGTACCAGATGACGCACAATTAATTAAGATTTTTTGTTTCAAATAACTACAGCATGATGTGATGCAAGTATTGTATTGATGAATGATGATGGTGATGATGAATTGCTTTTCAATGTATGCAGCTATAATATAAGAAACTTCCTATGCTATTAAATTTGAATATTGATAAATCTGACGGACTCTGGACTTTATTTCCTGGGCCGTAAAATCATAGCGCGCGATGAGATCAGGGCCAATCGCGCTAATTCTGAACGATGTTACCAAATCCAAAAAACAATGTGGCAAAAAACTTAGTGCTTTCGGCACTAGATCTGGTGCATTTTTACAGATGTCAGCGCTCAAAATTTAATTTTAGTGCCTAGTGCCCATTTTAGTGCAATTTCAGTCACCATATAAAATCATTGTGGAAATGGATCAGTAGTAAATATTGTAAAAAAAGTACCAAGCGACGAGCGAGCGCGTATCCGAAATCCGAAAAAAATTACCAAATCCAAACCATAACCAAAAACGTTATGCCGCATGTACACGTTTGGCAAACCTTTACAAATGCAAACGTGCGGAGCCTACCTACCTACATGCAGCATAAAGTTTATGGTTATGGTTTGGATTTGGTAATTTTTTTTTTGATCATTACATAATAGGTAATACATGAATTGTACATACAGTCCTCTAGCGGAAACCTAGATAGGTTTATCTGTAGAAGACGAGTTCGCGTTACCAATATTCACTTAGAATTTAAGTTATACAATCCTATTTCTTATGTGCGTAAGGTCCATTTTATCATCATATTATTATACAATACTAAGGGCCTCTTACACCGCTTGCTGATAAAGTCCCAGATACCCTATCTGCAGGTTATCTGACACAACCTGTTTTTTGGTTTCACAGATAGCTGATTGCCTATATTTTATAGTCTATCACACAGATTTATCTGATAGATTAGTTTATCACTAAGATTACTATCTGTAACAATATCAGGAAGTGGTGAAAGAAGCCCTAAAGATTATATCAAATTCAATATCGTTCAGAATTAGCGCGATCGGCCCCCAGTACCAGAGAGATACAAAGCCAAACTCTACCAGACAGAACTTGCAAGTCTGGAATTTTAAGTGCATACAGCCTAGTCTGAAGTAGGCGCGCCGGTAGGCAAATAGGTACTAAGATTTGGGCAAATAGGTACTAAGGTACTGAGATGGTGCTAAGATTTTTTAAATTTCAGGGTAAGTACTTACCATAGCAGTGAGTACCATTGAGAGGGGGGTCCCCACTCATACTCCAGGCTCTAAACTAATATTTCTTAGTAAGTTTAACATTACGTAGGTACCTGTGTATAGGGATTGGAGTAAGGAAAGGGGGCATTGAAACGGGCTATGAAAAGACTTAGAAAATGCCATTAATAAACTTATAGCTAACTAGGTACCTACGAGTATATAGGTACCTATTCATGGCCTAGTGGTGGTTGCATCTGTCGCGGCACGCTACGGCTGGTGGTGCAGTGGTCCACAAGCAATTATAACAAGCTAGGTAGCTCATCACTACCACAGAATATATAATAGTACGAGATGTGACTACGCAAGCAGATGGATACCACCAGCCGTAGCGTGCCGCGGCAGTTGCAACCACCACCAGGCCAGTGCCAATTTCTTTACTCTTTTTTCTTAAGTTTTTTTTTTCCTTATAATGCACAGGTAGGGTTCATGTTGAGAACCATTTTATTACCACATGCATCAATAGGTAATTGGTATAAATTCCCATGAGGGTTAAGAGAGTAATTAAACAACCTCTCTCTACGGTTGACACTTTAATACTGAACATACTTCACACGTTACAAGTCCTTATATTTAACACTTACATCTACTTATATCTACATACATACATACATACCTCACCTAGGGGGTTATATAAAAAAAGAAAAATTATTACAATATTTTTTCTTTAACATTAGACATCTTAAACTAACATAATAAATCAAACACACTGATATAACTTAGTTCTATTTTTATGAATAATATCTGTTTTATTATTCTTAATGATTTTAACATTAGGTTCTAAATCTTCTATTACAATAAATGGGCCATCATAGACACAGTTCAATTTGTTTACATTTTCATTTTTAATTAACAATTTATCACCTGGTTTGTACATAACTGGATGAATAGATTTATCATAGTTTAATTTTCTTACATATTTACTTTTCAATAAATTTTCTCTAGCATCTTTATGTGCTAATTGTAGCCTGTATTTAAGTTCTAAACAATAGTTATCTGGGTTATACAAAGGTTCCACTGCATTGCTGATTGTACATGGTATGCTACTAGGTTTTCCAAATACTAATTCATATGGTGTGTATTTTGTAACTGTATGTACTGTGTTATTGTAACTAAAACACCAATATGGTAACCAATGGCTCCAAGCTTCTGAATGATTTTCAGTTTGTATTCGTAGAAAAGCACCAAGATGTTTGTGAGAATTTTCCAATGAACCTACGGTTTGATGATGATAAGACGTAGAGTTCAACTTTTCTATTTCTAATAGTTTACAAATTTCTGACATTGTAGAGGACATAAACTCTGTTCCTCGGTCTGTTAATATAATTTTTGGTATTCCATATCTTAGTAAGAAATTATTAACTAAAGCTCTAGCTACAGTAATCGTTTCTTTGTTGGGAAGAGGATAAGCCTCTAGGTATTTACTTAAATCACATTGGACTGTTAAAATATATATATTACCATCTAAATCCTTATCTAATGGACCTACTATATCTAAGAAAATCTTTTCGAAAGCTGAAGATGCTGTCGATGTTATTGTTAAAGGTTGAACAATATTTCTTGCATATTTCATTCTTTGACATTTGTCACATTTTCTGACAAATTCTTTGACGTCATGTTCGATTTCAGGCCAAAAATATAATCGTCGTATATTATTAATCATTCTTCGTACCCCAGCATGACCCGCTGTTGGCAGAAGATGATAGTCATTTAAAATAAATTGTTTCTCATCTTGAGCGTATATACGTTTTACTCCTCTCAAAACACATATCCTAGGACCATAATATTCTTTCATATTTTTAATTTCATTAATTAAATCTTTTATTATTAACGCGTTTTTATCATTTTTGATAATACATATTTCTTTTATATTAATTTCTTTACAAAATTCACTCAATTTTGTCACAAATTCGGCTCGCGAGAATTGTAACTTATAATCGGTGTTTATAAACAAAGTCTTTTTATTCCGTACGTACACAAAACATTCTGATTCTGCGCTTATTTCATTTTTATCTTTATCTATATCTCGAGATATTTTTAATTCCTTTCCATCAATAAATTTCATTTCAACTGAATCATTTGGTATCCGTAATATTTCCACAATTCTTGGTTGATCAGTCCAATCATTGGTAGATATATTAGGGATCGATGAATCATCTTGACAATTCTTATTAGACTCATGAATTGTTTTCTTTTGCGCTCTGGTCATCACTCCTATAATTTTCTCATTAATCGATTTTAACTCGTTCGACGTAATGCATATTCTAGATAATGCATCCGCTACTACATTGTCTTTACCTTTCACATATACTATTTTAAAATCATATTCTTCTAACATCAATCTGAATTTAAGTAATCTACTCGATGGATCTTTCATACTGAATAAATACAATAAAGGTCTGTGATCTGTCATGACTGTAAAAGATCGACCAAACAAATAAGGTCTAAAATATTTAATTCCCCAAACAACAGCTGTAAGCTCTTTTTGAATAGTTGGATAGTTTCGTTCTGCTTTATTTAAAGGTCTGCTAGCATAAGCTATGGGTCTCATATCTTTATTACATAAAACTGCTCCAATTGAAAATCCTGAAGAGTCTGTCTGTAGTATAAATTCATTATTATCTGAGAAGTCTGGGTATTGTAGAATGGGTGGGGATATCAAAGCTGATTTTAAAAATTGAAATGATTCTTCACAATCCTGTGACCAATTAAATATCGCGTCTTTACGACAGAGTAAATTTAAAGGTAAAGTTTTTTCTGCAAAATTTTGTATAAATTTTCTGTAGTAGTTACAAAATGCAACAAATCTCTTTACTTCATCTGAGTTTTTAGGTGTTGGGTAATTTTGAATAGCTTTTATTTTTTCTGGATCAGGTAATATACCTTCCGATGAAACGATGTGACCTAAGTACAGTATATCTTTCTTAAGAAATTGACACTTTAAAGGGTTTAATTTAAGGTTAACTTTTCTCAATCGTTCAAAAACGTCTATGAGATTCTTATTATGACTTTCTAGATTACGTCCAAATACTACTAAGTCATCTAAGTAAATAAAGCATTTTTCATAGTTTAAACCTGACATAGCAATAGTCATAACACGTGAAAAAGCACTCGGGCTAGTCTTCAAACCCATTGGCATACGTTTCATTTGGTATTGTCCGGTGTTTGTGGTGAAAGATGTGACCTTTCGACTGTCTACATTTAAAACTACCTGGTAATAAGATTGACTGAGATCTAAATGTGAAAAATAAACTGAACCTCCAAGAGAATCTAATATTTCAGTTATGTTGGGCAAAGGAAATCTGTCATCTTGTATATTTTCGTTCAATTTCCTAAAGTCTATGACTAATCGCCAATTCTTGTTACTTGTACCATCCCCTTTTTTAGGTACTAATAGGATTGGGCTAGACCAATCGCTTCGCGCCTCTTCAATAATATCATCTTCTAACATTTGTTTAATTTGTTTATCAATTTCCGATTTCATACTATTAGGTAAACGATATGGCTTTACGTATACTGGTGACGTGTTTGGTTTCAAATGAATGGAATGTTCACACACATTTGTAGTCGTAAGCTTATCGCCTGGTAAAAAAAATATGTCGTTATACTTAGAACAAATGCATTCAATTGCCTCTTTTTCGTGGGACTGTAAGTAATCGAGTTTCAAGAGCGTCAACAAAGACTTAGCTCTGTTCACACTTGACTCATTTTTATCGAATGAACATAAGTGGTACTCTTGTAATAAACAAATCTCGGGCTGAAATATTGGAATGTTAAGAGTCTTGTTTCCTGTATTTAAGATTTGAATAGGTATGATGTTATTTTTAGGTGTTACAATAGAACTTGCTAGAAATAAATTTTCTCCTAATTGTTTCGAAATTATTATGCAATCCTCATTGACATCTCTATCTAACTGAATATAGTGAATTGACTCGGATCGTTCTGGTATTGTTAAGAATTCGTTCCTAACATTTGGAGATGTATATAACTGTATAGTGCATTGTTTACCTTCGTTGTTCAATGTTAGAGTTCCTTTTTCTAAATCAATGTTTGAATTATAATTACATAAGAAATCTAGACCTATAATTCCTTGAGATTTACACGGTAATTCATCAAAAACGTAGAATCTGTGCTCAAATTCAATATTATTTTGTATTTGTAATGTAAGATAGACATAGCCTTCTGAAAAAATCTTACCTCCTATTCCATTTATAACTATGTTATCGCGGTATAATTTTAGGTCTTTAGGCAATGCTCCGCTGCTGATAGCCGATAACGAAGCTCCCGTGTCGAGTAACCATGATTGTGTCTTGTCAAAAAGTTTAAAATAAACATACCTGACATTGCTATGACATGTGAATATATAATTTTTATTCACGAAAAAACTTACTTGAGTCTATATTTGTTTTTTCCTTGATCTCATCCTGATTTGATAGTTGTGCCGAGTACACATTTCGTTGTGGTCCACTCTTATAGAACCGATTATTGTACCGATTTGACTGAGCATTTCCGCTGCAACTAACTCCACGTGAACCTCTAGTATAGTTATACGTATTAGTAGGATATCTGCCAGTGTAATTTCCTCTGTACTGAGAATACTGACCTCTGTTCTGCTGAAATCCACGACTTGGCTGTTGGTAGTGATAGTGACCAGTTGTACCACGGCCTCTGTTCGAAGAACGATAATAGTTGTTCGACTTACCACGCATGCTGAATACTCCGTTGCTGCTCGATGGCTGGATAAGCTCCTCGTCTTCCGCTGCACGTACTGCATCCTTCAAATCTGTATAATTTCGTGCTGCAATAATGGTACTCAGACGTCGATTTCTAAGTCCATCTGCAAATTTTTTAATTGCAATGTTTTCATTGATTGGTCTCAATATGTCGTATGCTTTTTCGTTGGAATCTGCCTGTGAGATTGTAAGGTCTACAAAAAGCTGTTCAATTTTACTTCCATACTCCGAAATAGACATATCTTTTTGATTAATATTGTTTAACTGACTGAGTAAAGAGTTCGCAGATTTTTTCGTTAATAGGTATAATTTCATGTCTTTAATCAAATCATCGCAAGACGAATAAGTATGCTTTAATTTGAGTTTAGCTATTTTATTTAATCGGGTTTTTAAAACAAAAGATATTAATAAATCTTTTCCTTTTGAATCTTCCAAACAACTACCATACATTTCAATCCCGTCTATCATTTTTTCTACGGTTTCCTCCTTTCCGTCCATATTTGGTATTAAATTTGCTGCCGTTTTTATATCGAACTCCATTTTTGAATTTTTTTTCGACAAGCCTTTATTTGAAAAAATTGGATCTGATTTATTTGTTGAAATATAACTTTTTATTTTATTGTATACTGACTCAATCTCATTAGACAAAATGTCTATAATATATTCCGACAACTCTAATTCACTTTCTTCTTCATATCTTTCACATATTAATTTATATTTATGAAAATATGTTTCCGCTAATAATACCTTCTCATTTACTTTGTCTCTATACTTTTCTCTTCTTTTTGGGCCTAATTTTCTCAAATTTACTTGTATATCTTTTAATTTTTCATAAATGCAATCTAATTCATTAGCCATTAAAATTAAAATAATCTAATAAGAACATCTTACCACTAAACATAATAACAATTTGATATAATAAAAAAGTCAATGTTCCTTCATTCATAAATCCGCTATTCCACTTGACACAGTTAAAAAAAATAGAAGTATCTCTAGGATACTGCAAAAACTTACGCACCTGCGCTCAATTTCGCACTCACTTATCACTTTGATTATGGACCATCTTAATATCTCCTCCGGTGGGCTCCTTATGCTCCTTAGGTATCATTCACAACGCTGCTACCCTTGTCACTAGCGGTGCGCCCTTGCGCGTACGCCGTCTCATCTCGTCGATTAATTAACTCTTTATATTTCTGTAGATCACGATGACATTTCCGCACTTATACATTTTCTTCGACACCAATCGGAAAAAAGTACTATGTGTGGAGTGAGTACACATTCTCTAAAACTTTTTATGATCACTTTGTACACTTTTATTAATGTTTATCGCGCTTTTATTTAAAATTCACATATTTATACTTCTATTAAAATATTTTTGTTACGATCGTAGGCCACTTGGAAGGGCCAGACGCCGATAACCGTCCCTCGCCCCGCGCCTCAAGTGGCAATGGCAGGGTCGCCATGAGGTGGAGTTAGGGAGACGTGGTTAAGAGAGTAATTAAACAACCTCTCTCTACGGTTGACACTTTAATACTGAACATACTTCACACGTTACAAGTCCTTATATTTAACACTTACATCTACTTATATCTACATACATACATACATACCTCAGAGTGTGCCCCCTCCAAATTAATAAACTTATACCTAAAAGTCATATTTCGAGAATAGGTAGGTATTTATTATATTTACTTAGGTACCTATTTATTTGGAAGTGAAACAACTTGGGCTTGCCTGTATATGCCTATTATTAAATACATGCCAGAGCACCAACCAGTTCTTTACAGGAATGACACATGTATCACGCTGTTTCTACGAAGCAAAGAAATAAATAGTGTACTTGACTAGGTAAAAAGGTACTTACAGTTGAAATAGGGTTGTATAGCGGTCCACCTGCCCACTGTACCGGGCCCGGAGGCTGCGGCGGCGTCCCCCCTGGAATGCGACACCTGTGGCCGATCACAAACACAGTAGGTACCTATCAACCAACACGGATGCACTCAACAGTTTCCAAAACAACTCCGTTCTTGCACTAGAGATAGGATGCACAAACAATAACGTGATATATAACGTTATCGTCACTGTCAAAGTTTTCGGTAAAAAAAGTTTCGCGCGTGCACAGGTCAAGTCGTAAACAGCCTCCCGGCTGGCGGCACCGAAGAGAGCGACGAACGAACTCGAACTGACGGACGTGAGAGAGGGGGGCGCGAATGGGCCAACCGGGCGCGATAGTGGCGCCGCCACACCTGTTGACGCGCGGCGCGGGCGTACGAGTAGAACGAACTCGTCGCAGACATGCAATGAAGCGAGCAACAAACAACATTCATTTCTTTGGTTACGCAATGCGGTAAAGTTTAACCGGGCGCGGGCAGGAAGAAATGTCTGAGAGAATTATATGCATTTGCAAAGCGCGACTAATTGAAATTCATTGCTGTGGTTCAGTTTGTAGTACCTACCCTAGTACAACACTGCTGCGCCGCCGCTGTCTATGGCATGAATACTTATGTCCCGTGTCACAACTTCAATAAATTAATATTTATGCAAAACAAAGCATGCTAATCATTTAGGCTAGGTACCTTGGTGACAAAAGTTCTTTGTCGGATCTCCTCATTCAACTCATCCACCATTCATACTGGAGACGAAATCAGGTTCATACGTCTCATGTTGAGATGAGACGTCACTGTTCACGGTCTTTCCATATGGCGTTCAACTGGTTGTACCACAACACAGGGAAATTTTTTCTCGATAGATCAACTATTCGGTTCCTTTACCTACGGCACAACTCGTGCAATTAAATGGGAATTCCCGCCTGAAGATAACTTCGTACCTATATCGTATTGTGTTTAAAGCAATCCCCGCCTAAACAACGTAAAACCAGTGAGCTTTACAGGTTATAGGTATAGGGGACGCTTTTGGTTGTACCTACTACCGTATATTTTGTCCCATCAGGAGATCAGTTGAACCATGCAGTACGCAGCGCAGTACGGTATTCCATGGAGATAACGGTGACTTTAATTTTAAATTATTTCATTATTATTATTAATAAGGCCCTCTGATGTAGATAGATATGTGGGCTGTTGAGTACAAGCTACTTAAAAAAGAATGGAAAATAAATTAACCATCAAGTTTTCAATATTTTATTCGTTTTACGTGCCTTTATTAATAAATATTTATTGTGTTTTTCATATTGTATTGCGTAATGGCAAGAAAGAAAACTGAAATTACATTTTATAGAAAATATTGCGTTTCTACGATAATTACAGGTGTATGGCACATACTATATTACAAAATATACAGGATTACGAACTAGGAAATTAATCTAATATCACTTTGGTTAATGATATAGTTGGTGATGCAGTTGCGTTACTGTGACGATGATCAGCACCATAGGATGTCCCAGATTACCTGTACACAAACATATTTTGAATACGTTATCATTCATAATCTCATAACAAAATTATCTGTCACAATTCAACATTATTTTTGTAAAATCCCAAACTCTGTTGTGCCTAGAAATAAAATAAATGACATTTTGTGTGTTATAATATTTGCATTTTTCTTTTTTGAGTAGATTTCTTCTTAGCTGTGGTAAGACCATAATCGCTAGGCAGAGGTCAAGATAGGTGTCCTAAAATGCCCACACATCTGTTAAAAATGTTAAAATTAACTCGTCAGTCTCCTAAGAGCGCATGTTAGTGCAGAACATATTAGAAGCCACCACAATCACAGAATACATATTCGTCAAAGTATGTAGTGGTACATAAATACGTATAACATGAAGAGATATAACTTACACGTAGATTTTGATGCTTCATCTTTTGATGGAGCTTGGTATTCATCGGTGATGTCTAAGAACTGATAGATTGCTTTGAATCCTGTTCCATCTAGTCGATCGTTTGATCGAAATGTGACTTTGAAGAAATTCTTCTCTGACTCGACGTGGAACTCCTTCATCTGACCACAGTATCTACCGAATCTATTGTCTTCAGTCATGTAGTTTGAAAATTCGACGTAATCGCTCGCCGACACAGCTTCACATCTAAAACAAATAATTTATACATATACCTAGCACCAATTATACCTATCTTTGGATGTGTTACTATACGCAACTTTACGCTCCAGACTGCTCAAATATTGGGTTCCTGGAATCCACATTCCATGATTTAAATCGCTTCTAGGTCATTCCTTTAGAGTATAGCGGTAAAGACTATCCTAGACTCCGTTCAACCAATTGACCCAAGGGTCTATCACGGTTTTGTGATTGTCGTCAACTAGCAAACTTACCTACAATATCTTGTAATAATTGCGAATACAACTAATATGATAGTAATTTATTAAGACTACACTGGTGACTGATCTATTGATTTTACTAGCGAAAAATACTACTCGTGCGTGTATTGGTATAATACTTACGGTAAAACTCCCTCAACATCGAAGTTAGTGAAATGAAGATGAACCTTTTCAGTCTCGCCACCGTGGAAAAAATATGTACATTCGGTATCCCGGGGATATGGTCCCGGAGAATTAGGAGACGCAAAGGTGCCATTGCGTGATTCACTACTATTATACACGAAAGCGCATGGGAACTCTTTTAATTGTCTCCCCGAGCTGATTCCAAAATCTGTAATGAGATAATGGGTGCATGTAAGGGTGCATGTCATTTTATACTTACAAACAAACAGGATATAGTTTTTAATGCCTTATAATTCTCCTAGTATCTGTGAGTGTCTGAATCTAGCCTCACATTTACTTGTTTGTTTGTTTGTTTGTCTGAACGCGCTAATCTCTAGAACTAGTAGTCGGATTTGAAAAATTCTGTTTGTATTTGATAGCCCACATTTTGAGGAAGGCTAAAGGTTATTTAATATTGGGGCAGCAGGCTACGACCCTTAGAAGCTGAGCAAAAAGAAAAAGTCAGAATAATTATTCAGCCTACCCCGCCAGGGACATAACGTGAAGATATGTATGTATTTATGTATTTATGTATGTATGTATGTATGTATATAATTATTATAAATGGGCGATGCCGCGGGAAACAGCTAATAAGTATTATATGTCACTATTACTCGGTTTGTAAAAATGCTATTTTTTATTTATGTGTAGGTACTAAAAAAATGTAACACAGTTTGCCTTTAAATTAACATGCTTTGTATTGTTAGTTAAAAAGTTTTTTTCTTCTAAATAGTAAGTAGGTATCTGAGTAAGTACCATGAGTAATTTGGAGGGAGAATGGCAAATTTTAGCCAATTATATACTATCAAAAGCCAAACAAAACCCACTTCGGGTCACTGGTTCAGTACCTAGTTACTATGAGCACTCACTTTCTACAAATGAATATGATATTTTAAATCCTCTTGAATATCTTGATGAGTGTGTCCCCCTGAATTCCAGCATTAGTTTCGGTCCATTCGACATAATCGGCTTGGGCAGGTCGACTCCACAGAATGCATTTACTATTTCTAATCGCCCATCTACATTGACAAACGCTTGAAGTGAATCCACATTAGTGCAGCTGTAAAGAAAAGTAAACATGCATTTATCACTAGCTTCGTATACTTTATAAAAGTATTGCTAGGGTTTCTTTTTGTTACTTTTTTGTATATATTTCACAATTTATTTATTCGGCGGAGGTATCGTTCGTAAGGAAGAAATTTTACTTAGTATGTACACCCATATAGCCCGAACACCCTCGTTGAGAGGGTAGGCCTGAGCCCCAGCAGTGGGGTCATATTAATAGGCTGTTGATAATGTACAATTTCGACTCTGACTGCTTGATTATAAGCAGAATTCAACAATAAACATTTTCTTTTATAGTTGAATTCTCTTTAGGTAATAGGTTTTGAGTAGTTAGTAGGTACATAAATCCAACAGGTACAAATAATATTTCAGCACCGATTTGACATTGTCCACTAGCCCACCGCAGCCGCATTTCGAACTCAGGACGGTAAAATCACAGTAGGTCTACTGTGGTAAAATTACAGTAGACCGTCTACTTTGGGTAAAATACCGTGGTGTAAGTATAAACACCATAACTCAATACTTACTCTGAGGATCCATCTGCAGATTTGTACAAATAAAAGTCTTGAAATATTAATCTAACTCTTTCTTTGCCTCTGCCGAAGAATTCGTAGTGACAATGTGTATTCGGTGGGTACGGCGAGGGGTAGTGCGGTGATGTAAGGGTGCCGTGCTTCGTCCCATCGCTGCTAAATTCCTGGTGACATGATGATGCTGGAAAGAGCAAAAAATAATTGTTAAAGATGTGGCAAAAAAGTTTGCTATTGTTACAAATACTTTTTTTCTTTGCATCAAGATTCGGGATTAATTAGTAATTACAGACAGAGTGGAAATACGGTAGTTGGAGAGAAGTACCCTACATACTGAGAATGACAATTTTTTTCAAAGGAAACATTCCTTTATTTACAAAGTTTTTTTTTAAATCTTTACATAAAGAAAATTTTTAAAAAAAATGTCACCCTCGTACGTTATCTGCTTAAATTTAGTTAATCAAGAAAAGATTTAAAACTGAATACAAATAATTTTAAAACATCACCTGAGCCGGGAATCGAGCCGGACAAATTTGTCCTTTTTCTGCAATAGTTTACAAGTACCCGTGATGTCTTACTACTACTAGGTACCTACCTAATTGTGATAATATTTATGTAAATAATTTACCTACGCAGTTACTCATTTATTTTTTCTATAAACATACCTAATATTACAAAAATTGACTACCATTCACCTCGTTCACAAAATCAATCTCTGCTCAAAAGAAGGAGCGCATGCGTGGAACGGAACGGCGTAATTTCGAGTTGGGACAAGTCTGTACTTGATATCAGTTTGTGACGCATCACCGGTGATGTCAGCCTGTGTTGTTGATGTTTTTAGATGCATAGGTCTTTACTAAAAATACTCGTCGCGTAGATTAAAGCAATACTAGTTACAATCGATACTGGATGGGCTATAAATTACCTACACAGAATTGCCATGGGAAAGTTTCTAGACGAACAGATACTTATTTCCATTATAATAATGACTGTAACACAAGTAACACCAACGTATTCTAGCGCCAAAAAATTACGTGATAATTTAATTATTACCATAATTTATGAACGATGGAGTTAAAATTCATTGAAACATGGCGGCAGGCATAGGTGTCTGCTACGCTAGGGCGCGGCGGTATTTGTACAAACTGAGTCATGACATGACCTACCTAAGTACCTTATAATAAAAAATCTGGTTGGTACCTAGGTAACGTTGACTTAATGTCATTATAGTCAGTTCATAGATTTATAGAACCAATACATTTTTTAAAGATGGATTGAAAAATCGCTCATTGTATTATCTTCTTCAATTTATGTACAATTAAGTACTTGGTTCAAAATAATTTTGAAAAGGTATAAGGTAAAGGTATAGGATACTCGGTAAAATATTTATAACTAGTACTCGTTTTATCTGGAAGTCGTTATTGGTAGTGTGTGTCACATCACTAATGTCAAAGTGACGTTTATTAATTTGTTGGTGCTGTGCTCTATTTAAACTGGTGTTAGTTGTTTACTTCTATACTTCTGTCTGATCTTTCTTTCGAGCCATGCTAAGAAAATTCCTGATATAAGGATTTAAATTCCTTACACTTATTATAAGAATTTATAGTGTGTCCATTGTACAGTGAAATAAAGTGCTAGTTACCATAACCTAAAACCATGTCGGATTTTACGCCTTTTTTCGTGGACCGAGCTAAAGGCGGACGAGCGTCTTGTAAGGGATGCAAAGGAAACTGTCCAAGTGGTGAGATACGCCTTGCTAAATTAATGGCCAGCCCTTACGGAGAGAACCAGCAAATGAAGTCATGGCATCATGTAGATTGTTTCATGAATATGCTCCTAAAGCAGAGGCCCACAACTAAACGCGTAGATTCTATAGACGACATCGGCAACTGGGATACATTAAGCAAAGACGACCAAGAATATCTACTCAAGAAAATAAATGAAACGGAAAAGCTTTATGCTGACAAAAATAGTGGGAAATACACAGCGAAAGTGATAAAGAATGAGTCAACTTTCCATAAGAACAACCCTTCAACTACCTCGAATAGTGATACTAGTCCTAGCAAAGTGCAACGCGTCAAAACTGAAGATAATCAATTCTCTAAGTTTTCTAAATTGTGTAAAAAGATAGCAAAAGTTGACGCTTACACAGATAAAACTTCAATTGTTAACAATTTCTTTACAATAGGCTCGGATGATGATGCATTCAAGGGTGATTTAGCGTTGTGGTGTAAACTGCTCCTTCCTCAAGTCACTAAAAGGGTTTACAATTTAAAAAGCAAACAACTTGTTAAATTGTTTTCTAGGATATTTAACGCAGATCATGATGATATGTTGACACATTTAGAACAAGGCGACGTAGCAGACACAATCCAACATTTCTTCTCTAAATCAAAAGCGGTTCGACCAGCATCGGATAGCACTATATCAATACATGAAGTCGAAGATTTCCTAGAACAACTCTCAAAGTTGACAAAAGAAGAGGAACAGATATATCATTTCAAGAAACTTGTGAAAATATGCACTTTGGATGATATGAAAATGCTTATTAGGTTGATCAAAGGTGATTTAAGAATAAATGCTGGACCAAAACATATCTTGGAAGGGGTACACCCAGATGCATATAATGTTTTTCAGACATCTCGGGATCTTAACATGGTTTTAGACAGAGTTTTATCGCAGAGCAGCGGGGTTAAACATAAGGATGCGTCGCAGAAGACTGTTCAAGCTAAAGTAGTTCTTATGACTCCGGTACTGCCAATGCTTGCGGAAGCATGCAAGTCTGTAGAAATGGCTATGAAGAAATGCCCGAATGGCATGTTCTCTGAGATAAAGTATGATGGTGAAAGGGTTCAAGTACACAAAAAGGGGAATGAGTTCAAATATTTTTCCAGGTCACTGAAACCTGTAATGCCACATAAAGTCAGTCACTTTAAGGATTACTTGCCTCAGGCATTTCCTAAAGGAACGGATCTTATATTGGATGCAGAAGTACTGATGGTTGATGTGAATACTGGGAAACCATTACCATTTGGTACACTAGGTTCACATAAACAGTCTAAGTTCAAAGATGCACAAGTCTGTTTATTTGTGTTTGATTGTATGTATTATAATGGAGAAGTTTTGATAGATGTTCCTATAAGGAAAAGAAGGCAAATACTCCATGATAACATGGTGGAAGTCAACAATCATGTTATGTTTTCTGAGCAGCAGTTGATTGAAAAGCCGGCTGATCTTGCTAAAATGATTGCAAAGGTACTTATTAAATTTTTTTCTTTATAATAATTCTTTTTATTATTCTCATTTATAATTCTAACTGATTAAAGTAAAGGTAACAATATTTTAATGAAGTTTGTTAATCATTTCCAGGTCCTTCAACTTGGCTTGGAAGGATTGGTTTTGAAAGATCTGGAATCTATGTATGAGCCTGGTAAACGGCATTGGTTAAAAGTGAAGAAAGATTATCTCTTTGATGGAGCGATGGCTGACACAGCTGACCTTGTGGTTCTTGGAGCTTGGTTCGGTAAGTTAAGAATATAAAAAATACCTATAAAGTCTATATTTCAATCCTGTCTGATCTATTCTACGAATGCTATATTATAGGCCTAAGTTTGTAGAATGTTTGGATGTTTGTGAGTTTGGATGTATGTTTGGTTGTTTTTACTCTTTCACGCAAAACTACAGAACAGATTTTGATGAAACTTTTTACAGTAAATATAGATTATACATCAGAATAACAATAAGTTTTTGGTTTTACAGGTACTGGTAAAAAAGGCGGCATGATGTCAGTTTTCCTTATGGGCTGCTTGGATACTCGCCGCAATATCTGGGTAACAGTTACGAAAGTTCACACAGGCCACGATGACAGAACTCTGGCCAGACTACAGAAGGAACTGGGACCACTTATGCTAAAGATTTCACAGGAATATTCAAGGGTACCGTCGTGGTTGGACTGCAATAAAGGATTGGTACCTGATTTTGTGGCTCTGGATCCTAAAAAGCAACCTGTTTGGGAAATCACTGGTTCGTATATTTATTTTTTATAAATAGTGGGCAATCTTAAAATTTCAATAATATTAAGGAATAAAATTAATAGCCTACTCGTATCTTCTATGCTAAGTATAATTATTTCACTTCACCTTAGGTGTATGATCCTTCAGTGAAAAGTTGCCAGCTCACTATGTTCTGTCTCTTTCTACCCAACCCAGTTCTTGTGTAACAGAAACAGTTATGGGTATTATTTGACTAGACCTAGGTCTAGTCTAGGTCTAGGTCTGTGGACTAGACAATGATTGAAAAATTACATGAAATAAATTACTATTTGAGATATTATTTTCAGGAGAACTAAATAATAATAATTGACGGAACCCGCACCGTATTATGTACATACAACATACACTTTGCTGACTTTATTTTTTTTCCAGGAGCAGAATTAACAAAATCCAACATACACACAGCCGATGGAATATCAGTGAGGTTTCCAAGAGTGACAAAAATAAGGGACGACAAGAATTGGGAGACAGCCACCAACCTCGAGGAGTTGAAACATTTGTTCAAGACCTCAATGGAAAAAACTGACGTCACTCTTTTGAACAAACTCGCAGCGGCTGCTTCTGAGTCCGACGAACCGCCGAAAAAGAAACCGAAGCCAAGCCCCAAAAAGCAAGTCGGTACATTAGATAGTTTTCTTACCAAGAATAATTCACCAAAAGCCAAGACACCAAAGAACGAAGACTTAAACAATTCTCGTTCTTCAGACCCTGTAAGTGACACTAGTAGTTCAACAATCATTGACGAAACTGAAGAGAAAATGGAAGTACAATTACAATTACTGCCCAAAGATCCTTTGCCAAATACTTTCTTAGATAAAAGGTTAGGTTTCTATCCAGATTTTCTAAGTTTTCCAGAGGAAGAAAGGCGGTGTTTCGAAAGGCATTGGATAGCATATGGAGGTGTTATTGTCAAGTCTATGCGCTTAGTGGACGTAGATTATATTGTTCATAATGATAAGGTTATACAGTTGAAGGAAATGGAAAAGCTGAAAAAGAAACTGCCTCTTAATGTTCGGCATGTTACTAAGTATTGGTTGATAAAATGCATTAATGATGTCTCGTTGTGTAATACAGCAAATGATGCTGTGATTGTTGTACCTTAAATCACTATATTCCGTTCTAAATGAAATGTGATGATACAGATGTTGAGTAAATCATGAAGTATTTTGAATTTTTATAGTTGTAAGTGTTTTAACTTTATTATTTATGTACCTAACGTAATATAAATTATGTTTGTGAAATCTGATATTAAACTATGTTACATTTTGTAACTTAAGAATATTATTTTATGGCATTTATGTTAGCTAAGTATAGTTTGTAAGTCTGATATTCCTATCAAGAGCCTATATATACGAACCAGATACTTGAAATATTTAAGATACGTATTTACTTAACTTAAATAAAATTTTTTAAGTTGAACTACATTCGATTTAATAAATTTTTATGGTCGACGATACTATGTTACCTAGATGAAATTGATTATTTGATTAGACCCTATTAGGCTTAGACATTCTTAAAATACGAGTAACATAATATAGTTGTCAGTTAAAAAGATAGTAAAAGTTTCATTAGTTCAGACGCAAATGCCGTAAATCCACAATTTTTACAAATCTGGTATGCATTTTTGCGTAATGTCCTAAACGCATAATGCCCTAAACGCATTTTTCATGCATCAATAAAGTTACTGTACGTATAGGTAAGTGCAGTCAGCAACTTCATCAATGAAGTTACTACTAAACGCTTATTGCCCTAAACGCATAATGTCCTAAACGCATAATGTCCTAACCGCATAATGACCTAAACGCTAAACGTATATTTCATGCATCAATAAAGTTACTGTACGTATAGGTAAGTGCAGTCAGCAACTTCATCAATGAAGTTACTACTAAACGCATATTGCCCTAAACGCATAATGCCCTAAACGCATAATGCCCTAAACGCATATTTCATGCATCAATAAAGTTACTGTACATTATAGGTAAGTGCAGAAGTTGTAAAACTGTTTTACACCTGTATTCATGTAAGATCCTGCAATGCAGGTGAGCTACCTCAATAAAACACCTCTAAATAGAGTTACTTCAAAGTGTATTAGACCCGTGGGGATATAGGCGATAGGTCCATTCGCAAAACCATTCCGTAGTTACGGGCTAGTACGGGTGTGATTTATAATAGATGCTTTAATCTGGTACCTAATTTAGGTAGGACCTTTATCATTTTAAAGCTTATTGTTTAGTAGATTCATTACTTATTTAGGTAGCAGATGGTGGAAGGGCCATATTAAATGTTTTATATCTAAGGTGCTAACAAATTAGCTATCGATATTTTTTACAGTTGCTAGTACTCGGCCTTCTGACTACATTTATGTATAAAACATTATAAATTTTATTATGTTTTTTTTTGTTGAGAAAACTGGAGAAAATAAATGTATGGAAAAACACTCTGTTTATAATATAATTAAATGGAGCCCTTTCAGTAGATTCTAGAACCTCTTTTGCTACCACTTTACTGGCCACTTCACAAAAAAATGCACAGGCTGATTATTTTTAGACATAATTATAATTTATTTTTTGCACAAAATTATATGAATTGTTTGCTTAGTTTCTAGTTATTGTTAATTATTAGAACGTAAAGTATATTCTCTTAAAATATCGGTAACTAATTTGTTAGATTAGAACCTTATAATTAAGCATTATAATCTACTAGTTGACTGTTCAGTCTTAGGACGTGAATTTACTTTACGTTCGGGATAAAATCTCAGCAGGGTGTCAAAGAGTATTTTAGGGTTGGTTCCACAAAACGACACCCTATACTACCTGGCAGTTACGACCCCCGCGACAAAAAGAATCCTATATGGTATTCCAGGATATATGCTATCACTGTACCAACCAAGCTTCATCAAAATTCGTTGAGCCGTTATTACCGTAATTGATCAACAAACATCGAAACCTTTATATAGGTAGTAGTGGAATCTGTGCTGATTTATGAGGATAACTTAATATGACGTAGGTAATGAGGCTTTTTATGAAGGAAAGCATCGTGAAGAAACCTTCAACAGAGAAGTGGAAATATTATGTTGAAGTTCACCATGCCCAGCTCGCTGTGAGGGTAGACCAGTGGGACGTGTACGGACTATTTGTTTTATCGTTTTGTAGAAATAAAACACCATACAGTCATTTTTGAAATTCTTGTTTTTCTTAGTTTCCCTTAGGTATGTACGAGACATCAAGTAAGATCAATGCTGTCCATCTTATGATTTATCCATAAATCTTTCCGAATACATTTATATTTTATCCTTAGAAGTCACAAGTCCTTCGTTCTCGCTATTATTCCAAGATGCTATTTATTATTTCATGGCTCTCAGCTACCAAATTCTCTTTGGCGGCACCTCATTACGTATTCGTTTGTCGATCGACTGGGGTTACGGGGCAATCATTCAGAGATCTTACTTTCATTCGTCTTGTTGACTTACCTGGTAATTTACGCATTGCAGTATAGGAGTGTAGGTGGAAATAGAAATATCACCAGGTTCTCAATATACAGAGTGTGCTGATATAGCCACAATGACACATTACGACGGTGATTCAAGAATGAGGTCTCAGTTAGGTCTATGTCTTGTCCATAAAGTGGAATACAACCATTCAAGAATTCATAATAAAACCTTCCAATAGTTGCATTTTGTGCATTGAATTCTTAGTTCATCACCCTCTAAATATAAAGGTAATATTATAGTTAATTTACGTTATGTAATAGTACATTGTTCTCATGATCAAGTCAATATCCGATCATAATTTTAAATTAAAGGACCAACTCCGATGGTATTTTCACAAAAACGTTTATCAACATTCTGTAGTTAGGCACGTAGCCAGTTTTTGTTTTATCGGGAAGGGAGAACGCGCCAAATGTTTCATCGGTCGATGTTTCGAAGGGAATCAAAAGCGATTTTATACTGATCTTTATTTTTGTGTTTTTAAGGCAAAAAAGGCAACGAATGAAACAAGCACATGAAAATATACGGGTCGACTTGAGAACCTCCTCCTCTTTTGTTTTCGTCGGTTGAAAAACAATCTAAACAGGTAAAACTCCACACAATCTCAATCCCTACTTCTCTAGGCAGTTTTTATTGACACTTGCCTGAAAAATAAATGTCTAGATAGGTGACTGAATAGCCAGGCCGACGTTATTTATCCCTAGACACATGTGACAAAGATGGGCCTCCACGCCGGGCGTTGGTAGCCTGTGAAAGCTGGCTTTGTTCTCTTGTTAGCCTTACCGCCTTTTTAGCAATCTAATCAGTGGTCTTTTGTTGATTAGTGGTTCTTCTTCTCAGCGCTAACACCAAGGAAGCGGTGGAAGATAAAAAAAATTACGTTGTTTAATATAGGTACCCTAATACCCTAATAATAATAATAATAACAACCTAGTAGCCAGGATCATCCACCAGCAACTTGCCCTTCAATACGGCCTTGTCGAGTCGGAGGTGCCGTATTACAAGTACCTACCGGGGCCGGTTCTCGAAAATGGTCGTGCTTTGCTCTACTGGGACCGGTCTATCATCACGGACAGGACTATTGTAGCCAATAAGCCTGATATCGTGCTGATAGACCGGTCCCAGCGCCGGGCAGTGCTCGTTGACATCACCATTCCGCATGACGATAATCTCGTGAAGGCTGAGAAGGACAAACTCAGCAAGTACCTTGACTTGGCTCACGAGGTCACCGCCATGTGGAATGTTGATTCAACGAGCATTGTCCCGATAGTCGTTTCGGCGAACGGCCTTATAGCGAAGAGCCTCGACCAACACCTCGAGAGGCTCTCGCTAGACGGCTGGATCAAGGGCCAGATCCAGAAGGCAGTACTCCTGGACACGGCGCGTATTGTCCGGAGGTTCCTCACTCTGCGGCCCTAACCACCGGTAGCTTGGGCCCTGCCCCGCTGCCGGCGGCACTCTAGGTTAGGTTTTTTATAATGTTTTTGTAATTAGTTTTTTATAAAAATATTATAAAAAATGTATACTTAAGAATATAAATAAATAACCAATCTAGCGTTACTGTCAATTTTAAGCGTTTTTTCTACCGTCCCGATGCCGGGACACCGACACTTGACTAGTTAAGAGAATAATAATAATAATGTTTATTTCCAATAACAACAGCACATTACAATGTTTGCAAGGACTCCGTACTAAGTTTAAACTTATATTACGGTAGTCCACATCCGGGTTACGACTATTTCTATCAATTTCACAATAGCAAGTAAGATAACACAGTAAAGTCAAGATAAGTTTTAGAAATTTAAGCGCATATTTCAAAAACATTGCATCAAGATAATTAGTATTATGTATGTATGTTATATATGTATGTATGCATGTACCTATGTATGTAAGTATGTACTTATGTATAAAATAATATTTAATTTCATTGCATGCTTGATAATGTATTATTAATAAATTTTCATTGATAAGGTTTCATTGCATAATCGTTAATAGCATTTCCGTAGCGTTATAGTTCAGCTTTTGCAGCCAGGCGGTGATTTTCCGCTTGGCTTCTGAAAGTGAGCTATTTTTAATTTCGCAATGCCTATTTATTTGATTATAAATATACGGAAGGGCGAAAGGGCTGAATCGTTGTGCAAAGCTTGTATTAGTTAGAGGGGTGCTCAGTTTGTATACACGTTTTTCCAACATTAGTTCATAGGTCGGGGAGGTTAGTACTTTCTTGTGACATGCAAGACCACACCTCAGCACGTAGAGTTGACGAACAGTTAGAAATTGAGTCTCCCTGTATAGTTCCTCTGTAGGGTACGTGTCTGTAGGGTACTAATCTGTACTTATAATATGGGATTACTACTGGAACGCGACACACGCTTGTGCGAAGTATCGTTAGTGCATAAAATGCTGCGATCATCCAGATAAAATGCAATAAATATTTTCACTTTTTTTTAATGTTACAATCTATACGTCAAGTAACTAAGTACTCTTCATTTTGAGCCAGTCTCCGATGAAGTGCTAAGGTAAAACATAATTCGCGCGTATTTTCACTTACTCATGTCATATGTTGTTATACTGTGGGGTAACTCCACCAACTCTATAGGCTCTACATGTTTTTGTTTTTTTTAATTTCATAATTTACAGAAAGAAACCACGGAATGCTACGCTGGCTTATAGCTACGTCGTAGCAAGCATAAACTATTTTTCGCTTCTATTATAATTATACTCTCTACATTAGGTACAATCTAACGGTTACATACATTTATATTATCCGTCATCATCATCAGCCTGCACTAGTCCACTGCTGGACATAGGCCCCCCCCAAGGCGCGCCACTGAACCCGATCATTGGCTCTCCGCTTCCAGTCACTGCCAGTCGGCTTACGCAGAACGTCGCTCCACCTAGCCACGGGGCGTCTCCCACACTACGCTCAATTCAGTCTTTAAGTAATACATTAGGGTAAAACTCGGTAATAGGCCCCACTTGACAAAACGCCCCACTCACCTAGCACGCACACTAACAAAGCTACGCACCACAATAGAAACGCAAGTAGCCATACAACGTAGCAGCCAACTTGTCGGGCGCCTGATGGCTACTTGCGTTTTACTTAATCGTGTGCTGCGTAGCTTTTTTACTGTGCGTGCTAGGTGAGTGGGGCGTTTAGTCAAGTTGGGCGTATTACTGAGTTTTACCCTAATTCAGTTAATTATTAGCTATCTAAAGTGACTAAAGTCTAACCCATTAGTGAAAGACTTAACTTGGAAACCCCATTTTTAAGGCAAAAGGGTGTACGGAACACTAAGATTAGTGGTGTTTGCACGCTCTGCGCTCAATTCAGGCCGTAACCCTTGTTAATAACAAATGGGAACATAGACACTCAAAACGAAATAGCGCATTCACAAAGCAATGTTAGTGAAAAATTAAATTTTCCGCAAACAAAAATGTCGAACGAGCAGAGCATAAAATCTAACAAGATTTAACTTTCATACCGCACCTACAATACTGGCAGCCGCCAGTCACACCGTTATGTAATTAAATCAAAGCCGAAACTGTTTTTATCGTTTTAGATTTTATAGGATAGTGACTGGTTTATTTAGTCTAACTACACAGACTATTTAGCAATCTAATCATGTAAATCTCTAAGGAAGAACGTAGGTACCGCCTATGAGTACCTACTACCTACTTATAAAAATAGTATATTCTCTCCAACTTCATATTCATAAAATGAGTAATTACATACCTATTAGTTGAGTGGCGTCGGGGATAAGACGCGGCCTATCATATCGAAAGGTCCGAAACTCGATACCCGGCTGGGCCATGTACCAATGGGTTTTTTCTCGAAACTTAAGAACATTTAAGTACCTACTGACTGCTCTCAAATGCCGAAGGAAAACATCGCGAGGAAACCTGCATACGCCGAAGAAGAAATCCTTAGGAGCAACTCGCACTGGGCTAGCGTGGTGGATTATAGCCCGAACGCCCTCGTTGAGAGGACGCCTGAGCCTCAGCAGTGGGGACATGTTAATAATCTGTTCTTGCAAGTAGTTTCAGTTTCCTATAGTCTTTTAAATACATCCATTGTATTGCTGGTAATGTCTGTCATGTTCCTCGTAGGTACTAATGGACCTAGTGCATTCTCTAAAATGTTCATTATACGTCAGAAGGAACTTGCACTTACTATCAACTGCCTAACGCAGAAATAATAAAATCAACATCAAAATATTCCACAATATTCATTAAATAAAACTCTTCCTAAATTAAAAACCAAAAAACTTTGTTATTGGGTACTTAGGTATTCCGTTTTCAGTTGGTTGATAACTAACTGCGCAAACTTTGCACTTTGCCTAAGTCTGTTGCCAAATAGCATGGCAAATAACATTCCCGAATTCCTGCAGAGTACTAGTGGCAATATTGTACAAGGCTGGAGCTGGGAGACCTTCTGTAAAATACGAGTATGTAAAGCGGTGCTGCAGGTGTGGTCTTGGTAACTACCTTATGTTTATTGTCTTCACTGTTTGGGATTGTTTGTCACTTTTACAGACAGGTATACCTGACGATAGTTATTATAAGTTACATACTTAGAGCTAAAGGTATAGGCTTGACTTCGCTTATTACTTCAACTTCACAGCCTAGAATTTTTCTCACAACCTATGCAGGCTTCGTCACTATTGTTACTTTGCCGAAAATCCTGTGGTAGAGATAATCATTATTAATTTGTAACATGCATTTTGTAAATTCAATAAATCAATCCATAGGTAAGTATACCTATATCAAAATTACATTTATCTTTGTCATTTACTTATAAACTAATCGAATGTTATCAGTTACATCTAGAGCTCTGGTTTGAACCTTTTATTTACTCTACGCATGGCAGTTGCATTCTAAACTGGTCTATATCGACTTCATGCATGTGGTTGGAATCAAAAAGTCGACTTTCAATATGAAAGGAATAAATTATGCTCTGGCTGCGGTGGTTTGGGCCATTGCTAAACTGAATGTTAAAAACCAGATTGCGGTTGTTAGTCTTGTTACTTTACAGTGTCACTAAACATTTTACATGTCACACACATGCCATAACATAACCACGGAAAACGCCTTTAGGCCGCGGTACGTTGTACCGTTTTAAATTTTCAACAGCTTTGCTTCAAAGCTTCAAGTGTTCTGTTCTCGTGTGAGCAAAAACATATTAATTATTTATAGGGAGCTGTGTAACTCGGCTTTCCTCGCGTACACAGCGATCAAGCGTGAGAATGTTTGCATATTATGTTAATTATCAATACCTGACTATATACACCTGTGTTTGTACATCGCTTTAAGTTAACTAGTCATTGTCAACAAGATACTGTATTAATATATCGTGCGATGCACAGTAGTTATGTAATTTTATAAAATGAAACTTCGGGCAGGTAAGAAATTATTTTTCTATCCTTCTTCTCTTCTAGTTTTTTGCCCATAAACAGACGCGTTGGACTTATATTCTGTGATTTTATAAATAAAGACGAAATAATCATAATTAACTAGTAAGTGTACGTACAAATGCGACTTAATACCAGGTAATCATGCCAGGTCACGTATACGTAGCTTCTTTTCAATTCCTTTTCTAAATTAACGTCGATTCAAATGTTAAAATTATTCCCCAAAACAACCAATTATAGCTGAAATTGCACGAGCTTCTGAATTTTGTATAATTTATTCATTCAAACATCGTAACGTGTACACAGTATCCATTCAACGATTTGCCGCCGAAATGAAAATTCTATTAGGCCCCCAGTTCTGAATTTTCAACGATATTGCCTGGAGCTACATTCCATTCGTTCGTACATGCAAATATTTCGACTCTACTGTGTTCAAATATTTATAATCTATTCTTTTTCACGTAAGACGTGCTAAAATCTAAAACCCGTAGGTATTTTTAACGGTAACTAGCTGAGTGAGCTGAGTTTAGCGGCCATTGTAACTATTGTTCTAACTTAGAATTAGTAAGACTTTATCGTCCACTTGTTATTGGTTTATGAAAACGCCTACCATCCTTTACTCGTCATCGTAAATGTCATGCTCTGGAATACTAAAGTGTACAGACTCTTCCAGGAAACATCATTGCGCCTTCTGTGCGACTGTGGTCCACTGATGCGTAAGAGAAGCACCCATCTGGGCAACTACTCCCTTCAATCTGATGAAGTAAAACAAATCAGTGGCAAACTGAAGTCCCTAACTGTTGCAATGCTTAGTACAGAACAGTAAGATGGCGATCACAGTAGATCAGTAATGGTCGCAGTGATACAAGGCTAGGTAAGTTTTGGAAGAGCCCCATCACAAATATAACCGTTATTGACAACTAAAATAACTTGACTACTACTAGAGGTCTGGGTGTAATATTTCACTGTATCATATTAAATATTATAATCATTGGCCACATTCTATATGTAGGAGCATTGCTGAGGTGCACTTCGATTTGCCAGTTCTATTAAAACTCAATTTTTTTCTCAACCGCCTGATAGTCTTGCCAACGTTTGATGGTTGGATTTTGTCGGTATTCGGAATTGGTAAATCAATTTTAAAAAGCTTTACCGATATTTTCGTGAAAAATCTTTATCGCGACGGCGTCGAAAATGTTCACGAAAATTGATTTTAAATGTACCAAATATTTAGGAAAATCTTTTGCAACGAAGGTTTGAAATTTTCTAAAAAAGTTTGTTAGAGCTTTAGGGGATTTGACTTTCCACGAGTGATTTATTTATGATTACTTTTAAAGCAAGTAACTTCCCTATGAAAGTGGACTAATTACTTGCGATTGATTGCGAGAGTGCAAGATACTTCCAAGTTAGTTTCATTGAGTCTTAAAGATAACTCTACGGGAACTATTATGTAATCTGTGACTACATTGATCTAATTGTACAGGCTATTATAATATTCTGTGGTACAGGTTACGAGAAATATAAAGAAACCCGCCTTCGAGCAAAACTATTCAAGATTTTAGTTGCGTCACCTTTTCCTTTAGCTTAGATCTGCTAGTCTGGACGTGATTTCTTTTAAATTGATGGCTGCTACCTGACTGGTACAAAAATATCTACGTGTGGGTAAACCGATGACCTAGAAGACGCTGCAGAACGCGATGCGATCTTTCTCTTCACAAAGAAATCTTTAGGTACCAAGTACCTACCTACATTGCGATCCGTTGCGGTGCGAGTCATCATTAGGAGAAACAAAGAGCGCTGCTAATTGTCTTTCGAAGAGCTTCCGTTGCTTTTTGGGCGCTTTTTAAAACAAGTAATTTGCATCGTCTATTTTTTGGATGGGCATCATCCAAGTGCTAACTGCTTCAGAATTTGTTATAAGTAGGTTCCTAGTGTTATACGGGATTGTCGAGTAAGCACTTTATCTTTTATGCTGAAGAAAAAATAAGTTAAAACTAAAACCGGACTACGAAAAAGATTTTATGCTAAGTTAATATTTATCTACTTCGTAGTCGTGTTTTAGATTTTCAACTTATTTTTTATTCTGTGGAAAGTATAAAGTTCTTACCCGACAATCCCATAGCATTTATTAAAAGTGATTTTGTATTCCACTTCGAATAACTATTTCTAGTTCTAGTTTATTACCTACCGCGTGGGTAGCGGCCTATCATCTGGTATAGGCTTTCTGTCATTGAAACACAAAGCGGGGTGCGACTACAGCCTCCCATTCTCGGATAGTTATGGTATGAATTGCCTTAGCCTCCTGAGTACCAGACATACTTTTTTTGGAGTTTCTTTTTGAAACTCTTATAGTGCACTACTTGATAATGACTTAGTATGGGAAAAATAGTAAAAAAAATCAATGTACTGGAAAAACTGGGTTTTCACTATGTCCTATATAAAGGACAAGGGGTTTAAACTAACATGTCATTTATGAAGGACATAGCGTATTCTTAAGTCTGATTTAAGACATAGCAAGAAATTAAGACCATTAATTAATAGATTTTAGTTTCATATTAATTACTTTTATTAAATTTTTCAAAATCAACAACAATTAAACTTTATTCTCATACATGATTCTCAAAAACTAAACTACTCATTATTATATTTTTGTAGGTACCCTATTCTGGTAAATGTGCAGCACCTTTGGTATGGTTTTCTTTGTAAGGAACTGGCTTTATTAGAGCCTTAAACTTTTTATGCTTAGGTTTAAGTTCATCATCTCAGTTTTGCCTTAATCATAACAATGTTCCTCATTGTCAATGATGAGTTTGGTGCCCAAGTTCAGTTTGAATTCTCGCAACTTTTCAATTTTTTCTTTGGTGTGGCCCTTCTCTGCTTCCACGACCCGGTGTGCTGCAGCTAAGCTTTAACCACACATACTGGTAAGTCTAAAAGATGAGAGATCACGCGAATTGTGCATTTTTTTGGACCCGATGTAAGCATCCGATCAGCATAATCTACGCCACTCATATTTTCGTTATACTTTTTGACGTCTGGGCTCCTCTGGACATGATCATATTTATACCAATATAGACCTAATAAGCCTTAAAAAGCTCTTTTAAAGTTTGGCACCTAGATTTTCCAGTCTCCAAAACGTGTCCTATTATTGCAGTTTACCATATTGGTAAGAATATTGGTCATAGAATTGGCACCACTCCCATTCCTCAGTATCTACACATTTTTCTGGATGTACGATGGTTGGACTACATTATTTATTTCAGTTCCAGGTCCAGGGTATCAGTCTTGGAAGTCAGAGTTATTTTGTCGTTTTCTAATAGCTATCTGTCGAGTGGTTAACGATTGCGAGCCTTCACCTCGGCCACGGCAACCACGACCGCTGCCCGCTAGGTGTACCTCTTGCGCGTCCTCTTGCTCGTGGTTGATACGACATAGTTGAAGATGATAAATCTGAGTTGTGCGACGGTGCTGGAGAAGCCGCTGGAGTAAAAAACATCCTATTCCTCGTCCGAGCTACTGGATTCACTATGCGATGGTCACCGGCTCTTTTCCTGAATTCTGGCGAAACAAATTCCAGATCTTCATCTGAATCATCTCCAGATTAGTCGAATTCTGAGTCGTTCAATCTTCTGTGATGGCGCTGTCTGTTAAAGTCGCTAAATAAACATTAAACATTTATGAAACCTCAATGTACTTTACATAGTACACGGGAAGACAGTATTGGAAAGTATTAATTGCATACTGTTGTACTTTGCATAGGACATAGAAAAAGATATCAAGGCCACAAGCCCATTATTTATTATTTTGTAAAAATAATACCTCAGATCATTAGTTTGCAATACTAATTCGTTGTTTAGCACAAAAAAAGAATATAATTACTAAATAATTTTTAGGATCAATAAAGATTAACTTACCATTGCGCGGACGCAAGCTCTTATGGTTGCCTACCGACGCCATTTTGAATAAAAAATTGACAGAATATACTTGACATTTATTTTTTAACATACCCTAAGAAGCCAATAGATGGCACTGGTAAAACTTCTTTGGTGTTCCCACATAAAACGAAGGACATAGATTTTTTTATTTCTTACGTCCTATGTAAAGGACAGATGTACTCAGGAGGTTAGAGGAACCGTCTTCCTTAAACAATAACTTCGTGTTGCTTCACGGAAACAGAGAGATTTGGTGCTAATTGCATACTGAGAAGCTTCCATAGCCTGTAGCGACATTTTCAAATCTGCGTTTCGAAAACAGTTGTTGCAGGGTCGTCACAGGGGCTTTAGTTATTCATGGTCGTTGTCCCGGTCCCAGACCTCCAGTTAATTATGACGTGGAGCGCGGCTCGACGGGCACAACTTTCAAATTGGATTACCCGCGCCATCGCTCTCGGCTAGTTGACGTAACTATAGAGTGAGAAGTTTAGCTTTTTGCAAGCCTTCAGCTGTTGATTGTCCGTTTGATATTATTTATGCATTTGATTATACCTGCACGGGGTTATGGGTTTGTTGACCCTTTCGTTTAATTATTAAGAGGTTTACCCCGGAAATAAATTTTGCTCAATCAGGGTATTTTTGCAGCATAGCCGAGATATTTACTATAAGTTTAGTGTTATTTGTTTAATTTTATGAAATCCATCATCTTTATTTGATGTTCAGCTACAAAATATCTATGTATAACAGATCGTATCTTGCCTTGCCTTGTCTTATCTATATCGTGATATAGCTTACTATTATTAAATACTTATTTAATTTATTTTATTTTAGGTTAATAGTTTTAGGTTATTTTAGGCTGATTTTATAAAGTTTATTGTTTGTAATAATTAAATTTCTGTCAATAATTATTATATTAAAAATAATAATTGACCGAGCGAGCGAAGCGAGCGAAGCGTCTACGTTTCGAGACTGGCCAAAAATGCTCTTGTCCGGCTGTCTGTCTGTCTGTCTGTAATTCTCTACAGGTCGCATTTTTCAACCGATTTTGACGAAAATTTGGCATATGTATAAATTAATTAAACCTACAAAATGAGTAGAATAAAATTTTGAAAAACATTTTTTTTAGAGTACCTACCATACTCACAAAGTGGGAGTGAACTTTTTTTTTCTTGTGAATCCCATAGTGTGGGATATCGTTGGATAGGTCTTTCAAAAATATTGCTGGTGTGTCAATACCATTTTTTCGATTTAGGGATCAGTTGGCGAAATATTAAGCTTTAAAGCGGTAATTTTTGTTAGAGTCACGTGTCCCCCCCCCCTGCCAGCTAAACGGTTGCTTCTGGAAATGTGAAAAAATTCATGGCAGTAGCATATATAACGTAGTTACAAGGAAAACTATTACGGCTAAGTAGGTTCTATTAGTTTTTGAGTAATAGTGGATCGACTTAAGAAAGTTGAAAAAATAAATTATGTTCATAGAACTGCATACGTAAAATGGAAAATTATTTTTTTCCGCGTGATATCCATGGTGTGGGGTATCGTTGGATGGGTCTTTCAAAAATATCGCGGGTGTGTGATAAACATTTTTCGATTCAGGGATCCGTTTGCGAAATATTAAGCTTTAAAGTGCTAATTTTTGTCACTTTAGTAGGTACTTTTTCTGTTTCCAAAGTTGACTTTTGTTGGTTTCTTTTAGGTTTGGTTTATATGGGCTGGCGAGGTCTACTGTTCTCACGGAACTACTAGTTATAATAGTTTAAAATACTTATTGAGTTTAAGCAAGTAGATACATATTCCTCTGTTAATATTCACCGTACAAAAATAAAATCACGTCCTAATGGGCCCCACGTCTTGGACATAGTTCAACTTAATCTAATTTTCACAAACTCCAATTCCACAATTGGGGCAAACGATGTTGGAAACTGAACTTCGCCAGTCTCAGTTTTACCGCACAGTGTGACAATTTTCAGGCCAAAGTTAGGTAATTGAGGTTTTTAGACTTAATTTGCAGAGGTTTGTTACAGTGTGAATGGTGACACTATTTGTTCTTGTAGTTAAGTGAATTCCTTGTTGAAATTATGTAAAAAGTGGTTTCATCTTACTAGTCCTAATTTGTACCTACATACTTATTCAAAGGATTCACTTAGGTATCACTAAAGAATTGTTCCAATAATTCCGATAGGGCAATACATTCTGTTCCTGTTGGCCTGTTGGCGTAGTGGTAGTGACCCTGCCTACTGCGCCAAAAGTCGTGGTTTCGATTCCCACCCGGGACCAACATTTTGTTTGATAAGCATAACTGTTGGTTTTCGGATTCTGGGTGTTTGTATGTATTTAAGTATTTATTTAAAAGTAAATACGTAATGTTTATCAGTTGTTGAGTACCCATAGGACAAGCTTCGGCTTAATTTGGGACTAAACAGGCACGTGTAAATTTGTCCTAACATTATTATTTATTTACCTACGTTTTTGAATTGAAAATACCTACCTACGATCAAATCTCCGTCTTACATAGTCACCTTATGTGTGTATGAACAAAAAGATGTTCCATGATAGATATGTCACTCAGGATACAAGGGATATGTCAATAATATAATGATATGCTGTCGTATCTACGTCTCACTCGGCTCAGGCTCGGTAGCAATTCTACCACAACGTTGTTCCTACGTGCACATGTAAAATAGTAATAGGCGCGGTCACGCCGCAAAACTATCTCACACTTTCACTAATCGACTTAACAATTTTTTACAGAAAAAAACGAGTTATAATTAGATTACCAATAAACAAAGAAATCGATTTCATTCATTTGTTATGGAAATGTTTAGAAAAATATACTTAGTTATACTTAGGTATTGGCAACTGGCCAAATTGTAAACTGATTAGTATTTATAGGTACCTACTACGCGGTTTGCACAATGGCATTTGAGGAACCGCAAATTTAACTTTGTACTACCTATTTATATTAAACATGGAAAAAAGAAAAGCCTCTGTAGATATTTATAAAATGGTTACTCGGCTTCTTACTCACAAATACTAAATTTCAAATAAATCACTGCACTGCTTTCATTTAATTTAATTTAATCATTTAATTCAGACATGAATCCATATAATTTGTTAGTAATTACTTAATAAAACTATTATGTTATAACTAAGCTTTAGACGCTAGACGAGGTGCCGGACATACACATAGGTATATTTAAAACTTATCGACTTTTTTCTAGTCGTATAAGTAAGTGCAATACAATCGAATTTCATGAAAAACGCGAATTCTTTTTTTTACACATTCACAGAACTTCCCTCTTATCTCTTCTATTAGTCATTCAAAAGGAAAAAAAAGTGTTACTGGGCATTCGTTCTGTCAATTAAGCACAAAAAGATTTCAGATACCATAATGTTAAGGTCAGCTGGTAGACAATACCATTGGCATTAAGTTCGCCTTTTGTACAAATTAGAGCAATAAAGTTTCTAATAAATATTAGGTACCCTCTTTATTACTATTTACCTGCGATCACCAACTATTTACCCTCTTTTAAATAATTATAACTTTTATCATCACTTTCCTTCATTTCATTGTCTTTAAAATTGTAATCTGAATTCAGAGCTGAATGATTTGAATCAAAACTGATCCTAGGTTACATTTAAAGCGGTGGAACCAGAAAATTGTGATTTCCACTTGAATTTTTAAGGCTACGTGGTAACTGAATAGCGCCTGACTAACAAGTTTGTGGTTGTTGAATGCATTTCTCTGTGCCTTGCGATAATAAAAGATAACTACAAAAGGTAGAAAGGCTTTCTATTCTATTAATATTAGAGTTGGATTCAGTCTTCGTAATTCGCAACAAATGTACCAAGCTTATTTTCCAAATACTTACAAAGGCATCTGACGAAGGTACTGAACTTTTTTTTTGCTTATTTGGTTTTTTCTTTATACTTAAAGTATTTTATATATATTTTTATAGTACATTTTAGACTTTCGCGCTTTGTATTCATAATTATATAATTATTTACGGGTCTTACACATGAAATAGTTTTTATTTTTATATCACATATTAGCGTTTATTGCCTGCATTTTTAAGAGCGTCGGTGGCGGTGGCGTAGCATGGAAGCAGCGGCCTGTCGCGTGCGAGTTCGGAGTTCGATACCAGTCCTGATACTATTTATTATGTAAGTATAGGTACTTTACTATCTATTTATTAACTATTTATTAATGTTACTAGATACTGCAGTAAGGTTAAGACAGAAATGATAAAGTACTACTCCGCACCGCAAATCCTCAGGGATCAAACTGGTTTAGAAACTCTTGTAGAATAGCAGGATGCACACCACGAGTAGTTTAGCCTAGTACCGTATAGTATAGTAAGAATCTAATTTCTGTGTGATTAGATTTTTGTTCGTCAAAATCATCAAAAATCAATTAAAACTATTTTATTGCATGTAAGTACACTGGGTACATTTATACAATGCCAATTTCTTCTCTTTCGTTATATATATATTAGGGTTAGGTATATTCTCCTTTTTTGTCATGACGGCGACAACTTGGAAATAGTAATCTTTCTAAATCAATAGTAATAATATGTAGGTATAAAATTTATACGATGAAATGAAATTTGTACTTACATGCAATGAAATATTTTCGATTTGATTTGTCAATGGTCTAAATAAACCAGCTCCTACATGACAAAATTGTTTTGAAAATGATGGAGATGTCTATGAATACAAGTAGATAACGTCGACGTAAGGCAGTGCCACGCATGACATTTCCTTCACAACCTATTCAATTCACAATAGGTAATAGTACCTACGTAAAATATAATGTAAAATCATAAATGTAATGATACTTATTTATTTTATGTTATTTAAATATTATCAGAGGTCGACTTGCTTATTTTCTTTAACCACTTCATAATATTGTTGTTTAATTCAACAAAAAAAATTAAAAGTAAAATTTCATTCAGAAACTTTCAAAAATTGCCTGCCTGCCGAGAATCGGAAATCGGTGGTATATCGAGTAAGTAATGAATGATCCTTGTGCCGACATTGCCACTTGGCCGACTTTTTTCTAAAGTCCATACATATGATTCAATCAATACCAAAATGCATGGAATGACTTGAACTTTAAAATGTTGCATGTTTTAATTTTAATCAACACTGTATCATCAACTATTAACCTATTATTGGACATAAATGCGGGTAAAAATACGTGCCTATCTAATAGTAATCGAATCAACATTGTGTAAATAAATAAACGAAGTAGAGTCACACCAGTCCCATTGTTCTCGAGAGGCAGTTTTAACCCGAGGGTAGTCGTTAGGGGATAACACATAGCCTGAGATTGTTTTTAGATACCAGAAAAAATGGATGTTGTTTACAACCATATATGACTGTGGCCTACACAGCCACCTCTAGAAGTGTAAACAAACTGAATACATCGTATATCTACCGATATATCTAACTCAACTAACGTATTCTTCGCTTTTATGATACGTGTAGTATGCTCTTTATTTAATCATGCCAGAGCTCGAGAGCCACTAACCCGATTTCAAATATACTTTTCGCATGAATAGCACCTGAGAAATATTATACCTTTTATTGAAATATAGTTTGCATATTTGCGATAGGGTTAGTTACCAACTAAATTAATAGAAAACCACTTGAATCCGTCATTTCAAAAAGGTCGCTTGTTAAGTTTTTCTGTCTAGCACATTTTTTAAGAAATCAATTATTCACTAGAATATAAGTACTTAATTTCTCGAAAATAAGGCATAAGCCAAAAATAATATCAAGTAAACAACCTTTCTAAAATGACCGCTTCGCTTATATTAGGTAACAAGCATTCCATCTAAACGATATAGGATACTCCCATCCTTTAAGAGACTTCATCATCATCATCAACAGCCTATTTATGTCCCCACTGCTGGGGCTCAGGCCTACCCTCGTAAAGAGGGCGTTCGGGCTATAGTCCACCACGCTAGCCCAGTGCGGGTTGGTGGACTTCACATGCGCCTAAGAATTTCTTCTTCGGCGTATGCAGGTTTCCTCACGATGTTTTCCTTCACCGTTTGAGAGCAGTCAGTAAATGTACTTAAGTTTCGAGAAAAAACCCATTGGTACATGACCCAGCTGAGGATCGAACTCCGGACCTTTCGATATGATAAGCCGCGTATTATCCCCTACGCCACTGACGACTTAATGTCTATAAGAGACATAATGTCTATTGAACGTAAGCGACAGTTTTGTGCAAGACCGCGTCCTTGTGAAGAGGATAGAACATGGTTATATTGGATTGCTGTCCAACTTTATGCAATGGAAGGCGAAAATCCTTTGCTGGAGAGAAAATAGCAGAAGTTCTTCTTGAGTGGGAGTGGGAATAGATTTATTTAAGTACTTTTAGTTCTTGTGTCATTGGTAGGTAGGTTCTTTAATAAATGAAAGACCGAGACGGCAATCTCTTGCCATCAAAAAATTTTAATTCATCCAAATTTTATGTCTATCAGCGTCATAAAGAAAATGGCTGATTGATTTTTTAACACTGAGTGGGCTCGCTTATGATAAGCATTATTGATGGCTTTAGCTTGTAATACAGGATTAAGGACCTTAATGTGATCGTGATACTTTATTTGATTAAGTACAGATCTTTGCAGTTGTAACAGAGATTTTGAAAATACAAGAAACAGCTTTTCCTGATTGATTTTTTCTATGTTTAAAAACCTTTCTATACCTACAAAAATATTATATTTCTCTTTTAAAAATGTTATACAAAAGATTAAAAAATATTGGTTTTTATCCGTCGGCCGTTATTTTATTTATTTATCCCGAATTCTCCATCAAATCAGAATTGGGTTTACTACCTATAGTATCAATTAACACAAACATTCAACTGGAGGTTACCTAACGAATGTAAACAATACTCGTACAAAATTGAACAAACAATGGAAAAATCCGCAGAATGCTGGCCCGTGCAAAACTCCCGATTTAAAGTTGCGAAGTCACGTTCTCCCAACTTCGCGGCATGGTGTGGCTAAAAGATTTTACCGTCTTGTAAAAGGATCCCTAATTACTTTATTGTGTCTTCTGAAAAGATAATTTTTCTTAGCCAGAAGCGTAGACAGAAGCAATTTGACTTGGTCCTTCGGGACTCTGCGACCTCATAATATCCAACATAACATTCACACTCACAAAGATGCACGTCTATATTTGAAATAACTATACTATTAACTAAGTAACTTCTTACATTTTCATTTTTCAATTCCTATAATTCCTGTGCCTTTTCTCCTATCTAGATTCTGCCAAATAGAAGACTCTCTTCCATTCTCTTAAATTCTTCAGTCAAGACGCTTTCAGGGTTCCGTCCGGCGTTTTCTTAACGGAATAAAGTGGCAATCGGTCAGACGGCCCACCTGATAGTGGCTACTGTCGCCCATCAACCTGCAACCTAAAGGCCACAAGTTCGTTGCCACCATAAGGACTAGACTAGATTGTAATACCTACACTGTCTTTTCTACCCTTCATCAGGCCTCCATACCACGGTCCTTATATGTACTAGTGTGTTAAATGGATCACACAGGGCCCAGGGAATAACAGCCGTAGGTATTCATACTTTCTCCATATGGGCGAGACGCCCACTAATTTTTGGAACAGACAGACCACATAGTAATGCAGTTTCACTTATTTCTAAAGTATTTAAAATTTGCTATTTTCAATATTTAACGTATTCTCCCTCCACCGACGGATTTTAATTTCCAGCCTGAACAACTGTAAAACTTCAAAGTATAATATGCTGACTTTTGCCCAAATTAAATACCCGAACCTAACCGTAATAAATCCCAACTAGAAATAATTTTCTAACCGGGCCTTATTACAAAGGTATCCGTAAAATACCGCAATATCTTCTATTCAACCCTAAATATCCAATTTTCCAGTAGACTACGAGCATCGTCATAATTAACAAAGGTCTGGGACACAGGGCCATGCATAACTAAAGCCTACGACCCCAAAACGAGAACTCCGTAAACTATGGACTGTAACGAAAGCAAAGACATAGATTTGTGCTAGAACGGACGACTGGCTGGACTCAGTCATAAATTGTAGTCGCGTGACTACGCAAAGGGTGAGTCCTGTCCTAGACAAAGATGTGCTATTTATCTGGGATACGAAAGTGTTAACAATAGTATAGTGTTGTATCCATGATCTAGTAGAGATCGAGTCACTACAAGCGTGCCTTAGCACGCGAGAAAGGCGAGTTATCATCTACAGGTATATACTTAATTGAGTAATTTACCTTTTTACTAAAGTGCGACATTGGCGGCGGCGGCGTTCAGTCAAGTTTGGTTTCTTTGGCGCAGGGGTTAGGACGTTATAACGAGAGTGAAGAGTAAAAGGAAAGGAGCTGGGACGCTATGGTCATATAAAGGTGAAAACTGATAGCATCATGCTGTCCATACTGAAGGGCGCTTGTCAGAAAAAATTAAATATATCTACGTATCGCATCTAGATATGATTTAAGTCATTATATAAAACTCGTGTCAAGTTCGTTGCAAGACAAGGGCAGGCTTTTGTGGCTCTCACAAGGTATCCGGTAGCCCGTTAGTCAAGCTTCCGCATAGTTATCCGACTAACTATTACCTAAGTTGTGTAATGTTGCACACGCTTTGATAAAGTTTAGTATTTCCACAAAACGGCACTATGAATACGCCTACACTGACGTCTTTGCGCAGGTCTAGTCATCGTAGTCTCTATGGCTCGTCTCGTGGTGGAATGGAATGTTCTTAATACCTATTTATGCCGCGTTTACATAATACATCATATAGGTAGTGAAAATAAATAAATTAGAAATGCCATACACGGAGCAATATATACGCTTGTACAACCAGAAATCTTAAATATGAATGATAGAAAATTTAAGACTCACATTGTAAGAAAGCTTAAAAATACCTAGTCGATCATTTGAATAACAAAGATGCCTGGTTTTAACGATACTTCACCTTCGCACAAACTTTACAAAAATAAGGTTTTGTAAAATCTTGATTTTAAAAGGTTAAGATTTTAAAAATTTTGAGAAAAAATGTTTTCCGAGTACATATTAATCGGACAAGTTTGTTGGATCGGCTCTAAAAGGAAACAACCTGAAAACTTTAACGAAAAATATCAACTTACATACGTAATATAAAGTATGCAGAACAGTGTTTTCTTCTTCCTCTATTGAATTGACCCATCGAATGTAAGTAATAAAAATAAATATTTATTCATAAGTATAGTTATAATTACGACGACTTAAGTTGTGGACGACCTAGACTGACATACGACAACCAAAAAATAAAGCTGGTGCCCACAGACGGATGCGTGAAGAGCACTCGCGTCCCGCGCCGAGCGTGTATGAAGAGAACGATGAGACTGAGCGAAGCGAAAGAGGTGTGTCAGGATCGTAATACTTGACGCTCCGTTCTTTCTGCCTACCAGGGACATAGAGCATGATGATAATGTTTGTGTGTATGTATCTAGGTCTGTGGTGTATGTTCTAATAAAAGTCCTGACACGAAAACCCACAAATCAAGATCAAATACCAATATTTTCTGAAAATACTATCTCAGGACAATTCCACAAAGTTCCCGCTCTATGCGACACATTTATGGAATTTCAGGATTTGCATAACGGTGCAGGTAAATCCTAGTCGAGCCATAGATTAATAACATTCCAGACGTTTCATTTGGACCGCGCTTTCAAGGAAATAAACCCCTTCTCACACTTTAATAGAGAGGTAATGTTTGTTGGGAGGTAATCTTCGGAACTCCGAATGAATTTAAACAATCTTTTACTATTGGGAATCTGATTTTAGACGGTGATTACCTTTTTAATTCCGGTAAAATTAAAGTTTTATTTTCTTTAAAAACACAAAGTTATTATGACCCGTTTGGTCTACTTGTACTTTGTAAACAATACCTACGAATATTACCTAAGTATCCTATGAAGGCTTCTTGTTATTATGTGTGTTGGTTTTTAAATGTAGGTCATTTTGCGTACTATTGTTTTTTTTTTTATGGAAAAAAATACGTAAAAAGTAAAGTTCTTTTATTTTCTACAAGAGTACATATAACTATACTAAATGTGAGTCATTATACTTCGGATCCTTTTCAACATTAATAATCTCGGGAAAATACTAGTTTCCTATGGGATATTGAAGTATAAATATCTATTGCAAGCAACAAAATGCGGAATAAGTTTTATCATTCTCATAAGCTGTTCGTACCTTCATATTTAGAGGGATCTCGCTTGCGCAGTGTAATTAAAGCTTTATGAGACTCGGGGCTCACAGCGCCTGTAATAATTAATGACCATACTACTCCTAATGTCATCATCTCTGTCCATTTTCATCCGTAAGCGTGAAAAGACCTGTTATTTCATTTTCGACACCGAGTCACTAAAACGTTGAGGAAATAAATACGACAGAAATGTGGAATGTAATGGAGACTTGAGTTTTCAAGCGACGACTAAGATGCAGCCGCTGTGAGCATTTCCAAAGCAGCTTAAACATACAGAGTGCTTTCGGTGAAGGTAACGATATTAAGTTGTCATAAGTTATGTTGGTAAAGAAATTGTAAATGGCCACATTAATTAAGAGAAAACGTCTATACGATTGCTTAAAAAAGCTGACAACAAATTAAGATGCAGTCGTATTGTAACTAAGATCTTTTAGGGCCTCTTACACCGCTTGCTGATAAAGTCCCAGATACCCTATCTACAGGTTATCTGACAGATAGCCTATTTTTTTGGTTTCACAGGTATCTGATTGCCTATATCTTATATATTTTATATAGTCTATCACACAGATTTATCTGATAGATTAGTTTATCACTAAGATTACTATCTGTAACAATATCAGGAAGTGGTGAAAGAAGCCCTTAGTGTATTAAATACACACACATACGAAGAACCCCCCACCCCCCCCTGGTATAAAATACACATACCTTGTCAAATCCTAACTTTGGATTTTCTCCTCTGTTGAGAAGGACGGTTGTATTAATTTCGAAGCTGGTTGGTTCCAATTTCAGTAACCAAGAGACAAACAGGGAATCCTGATACGTAACCCGTTGCGATAAACGACTTAAAGTCGTTTCGAAGCTGGTTACCAGTCTTAGTTACAAAATGGGCCCAAGGGGGCAGTCCTGTTACATAGTCATCATCATCAAGATGGCAACGCTCGTGGCTCTTTGGCAGGGCGGAAGTGAAAGCTTACTGTCAAGCGGCTCTCCGTCTGTTTGCCACTTCAAAACGCGAAAAAATTTCAGCAAAGCGTACGCCGCACACAATGTGATCGATCTATTTCAGTTTTCCCATCGCAGAAAACAGATAAATGGGAACAGCAAACTATATGGATGTCTACCAGGTTGATGATAAAATAATGCTGTTTTTAATGAGTTTTACGGCCCTGGAAACATACTTTTACCGCTTGTCTTAAGTTTTAATATTCATCCACAAGAAGCCAGCGGTTACGGCACGGTCTCCACAAAAACAGGGCCGGAATCAGTACTACTAAATAGTCAGCGATTTACACTATGGTTCACATCCTCACATAAGTGATTGTGCTGTTTGTTGTGTGACTGCAGCCTTATTCTACCCAACGTAGTTTCGCGGTGTAGGTACCGCGAAGGCAATCTCACCTAATATTTTTCCTGCCCGCCGCGCCTGGGCAAAAGCCATTAAGTGGGTGATCTGGCAACTGCTGGCAACTTTGTTACTACTTTGTCATCTGCCTGTAGTGTACCTACTATAGATGTTTATGTTTATTTATTCACCTTCTACACTTGTATATCTCTATACAATTACTTACACCTATTTGTATTTGTTGCATCATAGGGGACACCTAGCTAAGGCCACCAGCAGAAAAACAGCGCTGCGCCTCCCGGGTGCAGCATCATGCTGAGTTGGTGACCCCTTTGCATCCACAGCATCGTCTACATAATTTATATTAGGTTTAAGTAATCTTTATTATGTGGGTGGTCGAAAAAATTATTTTTCTTTCTTTCTTTCATATGAGTACGCTGCTGGGTACTGATGGGTACATTTTATACACTATTTTTTTCTACCACCGTTTTGAAGGTGTTATGACGAAGAAGAAGCGGCGTGACAAACTTCCGAAACACATTTTTAAAATTGACTTTGATTGAAGATACTGTTCAAAAGATTGTGCGAAGCCGAAACTGATTAATTTAATGCCAGACATACTTGTTATTCGAAATATAATCGACTATATTTGATAATAGTCATTTTGATGGGCTTTTACCACGGGAAAAGCGGATGTTCCCGCGAAAAAGGCGGATAATAACGGATAACGAAGATGGAGCATGAAAGGAAATACGTTTGAGGCTTTTCGAACTTTTTCTTATTGAAAAACAAACTTATGCAATAATAATATTTATTTGAAACGCGAATAATCCAATTTCAAAACAAGAGTAAAATTCATTTAAATAACATTAGTGGTGGTGGGAAAAATATGGAAATTGTTAAAACTACCAGCTACAAAGTTACAACTTACCTATGAATCTACTTGCACTTTTCGCCATAGTTTCAGTTAGTTGACAGCAGAAGGAAATCGAAACGAAACTCAGGAATAATCCTTGGTACGATTTCTTGATCATTTCTTAACGAATTCTCGTCCATACAAACTTGTCACGACCACGTGTTGAAGCGCATTACTCTTGAATTCTAACAGCTTTAAGTAAAAGAAAGTCTTTCACTCAACGCCATTAAAATGTTGCACGCGATGACGTTTTGATATTTTCAGAACTGTGACTAAGATGCCACTTTTAGCTGAACCGCGTGGCTAAGGTGGAGAGCACTCGACATACGGGCTCCGACTGAAACACGGTAGTGTAGCATTGCCTCAAACTGGGGCGGGAGAGAAATGAACCGCTCTGCGCAGAGCAGACTTAGTTAGATGTTTGTTTTAAGGTTTTTATTTTAACAAGGTTGGTGCACGACTTTTGTTTGCGGTAACAATAACAAAGGTTAAGGGTATGTCATGGTGGTGCGTGTTAGCAAAGTGTGCGTCGTAAACCATGCGAGTTCCGTCCAATTTTTTTAAATTCCTGAAATATGTCGCATAATATATTTTTCCTTAGTTTTCTATAACTTTTATAATTGCCACGCAATTCTACTTGTCCACAAATCCCCATCAGACACCTAATTGGAATGCAATGGAGATTTTGAGGACAAACCCATGCAAGTGTGTTCAAAATTTCAGCTCAATCGGTCTAGTAGATTTTGAGTTATTCAAGGTCATAGTATTAGTTCGCTTTTCTTTAATAAATCGTAAAAATTCGTTTTGTCGGAACCCTAAACATAAAGTTTTAAATGAGCTCCAGTTACGTTTATTTGTTTTGCGACGGCTTCAGTATTGATTATGTATGAATGTTTTTATTAAATACGAATGTACATAATGTTTACCGTTACTTAAACGAAAGACGTGCCCCCCTTAAGCAAAAAATAACACGGGAAGAAAAAATAACATCTGTTGCGGAATGAAATTTTCTTTTTCATTACCATAATAGCGTGTTTTCTCTCTTGATTACTCTTGTTTTAATACATAGCCCACAGTTTACATTTGGCGACCGAAAATTCTAGTAGCCTATGTGGTAGTGCGGATTGTCTTATGTTCTTGAGGTCCTGATGGGTTCAAATCCGGATCCGTTAAGGAGTTATTCGGAGCTAATGCACGTTTTAGCAGGTTTTTCGGAGTAGCGAAACATTGTGAGAAAATCGGCATACACTGAAGGAGAAATTAAGTGTATTAACTTAGTGTATTGTGAAGTCCTCAACTCACACTGGACCAATCTTTATCAAGGTAAGGCTGTTGATAGAATATTATAGATTGTGTTCTAAACGTATGTAGGTATAATAATCAGAAAGCTGTGAGATTAGCGTGGCATAAAAAGGTCGTGACCGAGAAATATTTCATCGGATCAGATGTCGGGACCGTAGTTGTACAAAAGGGATAAATAAAAACCGAAGTTTTTGTGTAATGTTTCTGAGGAAACTTCTAGAAGAAAATATGCGGCCGTACGTTTCACGAAAGTGACGGTTTTTCTGACACAAACAATTATTTAAAAAGTCATATAAAATTAGTATAGTACAGTCGACCGCGCGTCAGTGGAAACACTTTGACCTTGAGCTGGCCTAGCCTATTAGGGAGATTCAATATTATGAAAGACCAGTTTATACTGGTTTTGTTTCCACTAACGTGCGGTCGACCGTACCATAGAGTACACACTAACATAGCGGCCGCGGCGGTATAATAATTTACCTACCAGCTAGAGGGGTCTTCACCCATCAATCCCAATAGCTTTTGTTATTTTTTCTAACTTCTCATACAAAATGCTCGATGCTACCATATATTTTTAATAACTGGTACTTTTTTTTTTTAAATCTTTATTTTAGTTAGGGACTTTTGTGAGCCCTCAAATTTTATACCTTGTATTTTTATCAAACGAACTCGGTTAACAAGTTTGTACAAAACTTAACCGCTATCGATCGACCGTACGTAACTAAAAATACCTAACCAACTCAAACTAAGTTCTAAATTGACAATTTCACCGATAAAACAAAACTTTACCGCAACTATGAAGGCTTCGAGAAGCTACAGTAGTTCTCCTTTGAAACCCGTTGAGATAGAGGCTTCAGCGGACAATACACCTGGCGATATTGTCAGTGATTTCAATTATTTAACCCCAGGCTGCGGCATGACCCAAATTTCTGATGGGCGGTTGAATGAATTTCTAAATTTGCTTGTACGTATAGTAGCGAAACGTTATTGAGCCAGATTGATCGTGCGCTATTGAACTAATTAGATTTTATGATACTAATTTCTGGTTTCGCGAATGGATACGTGATATTGATTGATAATTGTTCTGGAAATAAGCAATGGTATATTTGTTAATGACAATTTTATATATTTAATGGTAATTTATTGAAAATAACAAACTGAACAAATAACTTCGCTTTGCCTAATGAGACAGTTAATAATAATTAGTTAATGAAAAATTAACCGTTACCGTAACATTTGTTAATGTTAGGTAAAGGTAAATATAGATGGGTCATAGCGCCATCATGCCAAGTGAATCTTTCAGAACGCCTAGGCAAATTTTTGTTAAATTTTTCACATTAAGCAAACTTTGAAGAAATTCACTAAGAGTGGCTATCAGTACCACGTGCGCCGAAAAATAGTAAAAAAAGTTATTCTTTGTCAATTACAAATTAATAATTTAGTAATTTCTAATTTAATTTAATTTTTAATTTTTAGTAATTTAGTAATTTTTTTTATTTAGTAATTTATGATTCATAATGTAGGAAATAAGGTCTTATAATAATTAATTTATTATAAAGAATTTTATGAGTCTTTTAAAGATTTTTTTAAACGTTGAAAAAAAGTTACCGCGGGAACTTTAATGGATGCGAATATCATCGACTTAGTTTTTACCTAATGCCAGTAAGTTTCTTATAAAAATTACTTCTTTCTCTCATTTCTCTCTGTATTATGTAACTAAGTAAGTCAGGGCAACATTGTGAGAATACTAAACAAAATTCAATCTACGTAGGTACCCGTAGTAACAAAAACGCGAACCGTATAATATAAAATTACCGGTCCTACTGTAAATTATGTGAGTTCTCAGAGTTAGTACGAAAATTAGGTTAATTTTAACTAAACAAACATCTTTCTCTCCCTACTTCAACCGCACGTAGCAGGTTGGAAATTTTAAAGGAACCGTGCTTATTTGTGTCAACAGAACGAGGCAAGTTTCAACTCTCGTGCGTACACATTACACTTACATAATAGATACAAACGTAATCGAGACGCACAAGAATAATTATTATGTTGTCGAAAGGAATATTTTGGACTTTTGCCGACGCTACCATGTTTTGCTCTCTTGCTGAGACATCGTTTGCACTTTTATTGAGACTATATTGGCACTCTTGCTAAGGCTATATTTTAACTCTTGTTTAGGCTATATTTGCACTATTGTTGAGGCTATATTTGGACTCTTGCTGAGACTACATTTGCACTCTTATTGAGGCAACATTTTGTACTCTTGCTGAGGCTATATTTGCACTCTTGCTGAGACTATATATGCACTCTTATTGAGGCAACATTTTGTACTCTTGCTGAGACTACATTTTCACTCTTATTGAGGCAACATTTTGTACTCTTGCTGAGACTACATTTGCACTCTTGCTGAAACTACATTTGCACTCTTATTGAGGCAACATTTTTTACTCTGGCTGAGACTTCATTTGCACTCTTATTGAGGCAACATTTTGTACTCTTGCTGAGACTACATTTGCACTCTTGTTGAGTCTATATTTTCACTCATGCCGAGATTACATTTGCACTCTTGTTAAGACTAGATTTGCACTCTTGCTGAGCCTACATTTTCTCTCTTGCCAAGAATACATTCGCATTTATGTACAGTTGAATAAATTAATAAAAGTAATATTGACACGATTTTGTAAATTATTCCATAAAATGTTTAGAACTGTTTTGAACGAAGTTTGCGAACGCTTTAACTTTCAATAGAGGCAAAGGTGTTCAAAGGTGAACTGACTGTCTAATTAAAGTTTGACGATAAAATATCAATTTGTAACAAAATCTTCACCTGAGCGCCATTCAATAGAAACTTTGCTCATTACTTTTCGCTAACAAACATTTCATATTGAAAGTGATTCATTTGCTACTCGCAATGCGTTGTTTTATAAAGACTAGCTTTTTCCCACAGATGTGTCTGTGTCGACTTTGTGGACTAAATCGTTACGGCGACCCCAAATTTCGTAGATAAATAATTACAATCGATCGTGAAATCTTTGCTATCAAGAGATTTTTTAAGAATAGTGAAAATAAAACTTCACTTTACCAGAATATTCTAAATATTTAGAAAGGTACCAAATGGGCTTTTTTCAAAAATTTCGACCTTCGACCACGCCTTTTTGAGTAGGAACTTAGTTTATACCTAAAACAATCTATATCTAAGCTTTTTCAACATTATTCAGTGTCGATAATTATTATTATACTTACATAGTTTTATAATAAATATTGTAGGTAACTATTATAGCACCTAATTAAAGTAGGTACCTATTTATACGAAAAACATCTGTTTTTCGACTATAATGTACCCTCGTACTCGACTATTCAGGGGCACGGGACAGGATTTAATGTAGTTGCCTACCTATTCGGTGCTCTTACATACTGCAAAACGACGAAATGAAATGCACGAATGTCACAAACATTATACCGGAATAACGTTTTAAAGAGCTTCCATTTGATTTCACAATTTCATTTCATTTATTTAGCCTTAAATTGTATGTTACATAGGATCTTAATAATATTATAAATAATGTTTCAATACAATTTTACCCGAGGTGTAGCTTAGTACCTATTCATTTCACCAGTATAAATACATACCTACATTTAAAAAGCCACATTAAGATATTAATCCCAATCACACTCATCTTTGACTGGACTAACAACATGCGTGATAAAAAGCTTACTTTAACCAAGCTGTTCATCAGGACTCGCATGAAATCGCAGCGATAACGCTGTCAAGATATTGAATTCTGAATTCAGTTTAAGGCTGTTCGAAATGCAGTACCGTGGCAGCGATTTATTGCCGCGATTTCACGCAGTCAACCATTTTGTGTATGCGACCCCGATCGATCTATCGCAATCCGATTCGCCGTGAAAAAGCGTCGATAACGCTGACAGACATTGTATTCTAAATGCAGTTTTAAGGCTAGATTCACAAAGCAGCAACAAAAGATCGTCGTTCATTTGCATTTACCGTGTGAATGTGATCAGCGATCCGGATCCGAATAGAGCCTTTCTATTAGTTCAAAAACAAAATGGCAGCTACGATTTTGATGTTGTGTTCCGAAGGGCGGCTGGCAGTGACTGGATGCGGAGAGCCGAAGATCGGGCTCAGTGGCGCGCCTTGGGGGGAGGCCTATGTCCAGAAGTGAACTAGTGTAGGTTGATGATGATGATGATGTTCCGAAGTGAAGATAGTGCTATTGCAGCATTTTATCCACATTAAGTTGTGAACATAACTAACAATACGGTGTAGGTTACTGAATCGTTCGTAATCCATAATAATTAAACCTTAAATTAATCATACAAATCTCAATGAAACATATTTTACGACTATAAAGTTTGTAAAAACGCTCCAACTCCCCAAACAAAAGGAGTTCAACTTCGGCAATCCCGCGTTTCAGAACATTTATCAATGCCTTGTGGCCAGTTTTTGCCAGTTAGTTATACCGCAGACGCTCCAGTCGCTCTGCTGTATTTCATCTAAATAGGTATTTGTCTTTTTATTCTAAAGTTGGTTGAAGCAAGTGTGTGTTGTGGTGATACACACTGGCGCAGTTTCCCTACAGGGAAGAACTAAGACCTATTCCGAACACGAAAGGCTATTATTCGGAGACAGAAATGTACGAATGAGTGATGAACGAATGACGACGCAAATATTATCGAGCGAATGTGATTAGTAATAGGAGCCGGGGACGACCTAGACTGACATACGAGGTTTAGTTACAGCGGGAGCTCACAGACAGACACGTAAAAAACACTCGACGAGCGTATGTGTATCTCTTCACTGATGACTGAAGATGAGACCGAGGGAAGCGAGAGAGGTGCATCAGGTTCACAATACTTCGCGCTTCATTCTTTCTGCCTACCTCGTCAGGGACATATTACACGTTAGCCACCTATTACACCATTATATAACATATATATAACACTAGCTGTTGCCCGCGACTTCGTCCGCGTGGATTTTGGAAGTAGGTACCTATCTCTGCTATGTACAGACATACATCGTCTAGTTATAATTTTCCAATGGTAAAATGGATCATTCTAAGTACCTTCACCATAATTTAAGGTATACCATACCTTCAGGAACAAACTATGAACACCGTATCCAATTTGGTGAAGACAGATAAAAATTTTAAAAATTGTTGTTTTCACTTCTATTGCTCATAAGACTTCTCATATCAATTTTTATTATACGTGTGTATTTTTTAACTAATACAGTATGGGCAAAACCAAAACCATAGGAGATACAGGGAAACTGTCTTAGGAACCTTTAGGTATTTTTTCGTGATAACAATTTTGACATAGTAATCGGAGCAGCTGGAGTTCGGGTGGCATGCATGAATAAGTAGTAAGTTCCTAAGTACATTGCACAGTCTGTTTTATAAGAAAACATTTTATTAAATTTGACTAACTTCTGCTGCTTGGATTTTTTTCTTCCGATACAATAAAATAATTCTAACATGAAACTAAGTCGATACGCATTTTTTAAAAATAATAAAAATTATTTTTCACTGGCGTTCTATGAGAAAACATTTTATTGAATTTGACTAACTTCTGCTGCTCAGATTTTTTTCTTCCGATATAATGAAGTGATCCCTACATGAAACTGAGTCGAACCGCATTTAAAAAAATATGTGCAAATTGTCTCATTTTTATGGACAACACACGCTTGACCAAAAAATTTCTATGTCATAAGACACTTTCCCTGCATCTTGTGACGGTAACCCCTCTTATTCTTGTTAGATTGAACTGACGCCCTGACGCTACGACCTATCCTACATATATTTTTTTTTTCCGAAATACAATTATGTCCCAAGGAAGACACCCTGAAGTTAGTTATTTGACTTTACTGCAAGAGAGAATAATACGTTGGCTAGGAAGGCTAACCAAAACATTATTGGGGTTTTTGTGACATCACCACCAGCTATGAGTTTGATGCGGTAGCGACCAAACGACTCACTGTGAGTGAGACTTTTCGTCCCTCTCACATCCTCCCCCTCTCCTCATCCAAATAGATATTAATTTCGCTCAATACCTATTCAAACTACCAATGTCACAAGAACTCTACAGTTAATTCCTCAAGCTATCTCTACTCACAAAGTCAAGTAGAGATCCAATTCAAAAGGGGGGGAACGAAGCCGGAAAACACGTTTTATGTTGCAACAATTAAAAGCCTTATTCTAGTCTTAGCTCTCTGCGATGAAAGTCTCAGGATCGAAGCCAGTAGAGCTCCCGCTCGAATCTCGACGCGTAGACTCGTATCGACGTCACACACACGCACAACACAGTCTTAGTTCCTTTACTTTACGCTAATTGCTCAACACTTTCTTACGCACAAAATCGCAATACTTTGCTAAACACAAATTACAATTAGCTGTAATAGCAAAACACAATCTCGGAAATTAATCAGATCTCCGGACCCGTTCCGCTCGCGCGTCCGTCTCCTTGCCAAGTTCGCGATTCACTCCCCTCCCTTCTCTCATCCCAAACCCATCCAGCGCATACGCAGGCCTTTCCACCCTTGGCCCCGCCCCCGCTGGCTGCCGATTGGTTCACTCGTTACGAAGCCGATCCACGTGGACTCCTAACATGGTATTGGGATAATATAATTACATAGTTTAAATTAGGTATATAATATAACTATAAGATTCGCACACTTAATTAAATAGACATACCTTATAGTTAACATAACATACCTCCATTAATTTGAGTAGGCATAATTATATTTAAGTAACTTATAACTTAATTAGGCAAGCCACACAAAATGCTATTGACTTATATGTATAAAGGGCCCTTCATGCACGATATTTAGGTATTGATTGTTTATGGTCTAATCATGCTATATACATATGCATTCATGCTATTGTCATTTGGTTATGACATTTGGTTCCATGGTTGTTTATTGAAGCTATATCAAGCTTCCATAAACAACAGAATTCCATTAGTTTAAGCCGAACGTCTCTCACTAACTTTATTAACTCTAGTATTTAATTTGAATCATCTCCTTTACGAATACGCTTAGGTATTTATCCACACTATAATTCGGGACTGATATTTTATTACCGAAGTATCGTTTCCCACGGATAGCTCTGCACACGTGTTCGCTAATTTCAAAGAGATCCTGCAAGTCCGATATTTTTAGTTTGTTCATTGTTTTATTTATGGCTTCCGCCTATTATGCTAGTGTCGGCGTTCTTTAGGCCAATAAACTGGAATTTTGTCTGTTTCCTTAGAATTTCTCTCTTTTTGATTTTTGCCTATTGTGTATTAGTTGTAAAGAACAATTACTTCCTAAATATTCCCTGAACACAGCTGGCTTATTGTGTTTTAGAGTCGTAATTTTTATAACTTTAACAAACGCCTTCTTTAATTAGAATTCCCGCCATGAGAGTAAAGCCCATTGTCCAATTCCCGTCTCTCGATGTCTTCGTTCATCTTTAGCTAAATTACTTTGGTTCGGATGCGGAGAAATTAAGCCCATAAAAGTGTATACGTATGGACATACCTAACTGTATACCGTTACATCTCCCTCCCATATAGACTATAGGATATGTATTATATCCTGTACGTCTATATTATACTATACAACTATATTCTTATCGTAGGGGTCCTGTCCATCTTTCGGTCGGCTTATGAGGTCCATGTATCTTTATCATCGTATGCGTCAACCTATGGTATAGATCTTATCCTAAAAAGAAATTCCAAAATATTAATTAAAATTACTTAAAGTTACGTACTACACGTAGTAGTAGGTATCTACTTCAGTATCTCAAGTTTGGTATTACGAATATTGAAACGCTTTGGCGATTACGCTTTAGCAATATCGTATCGATCTCGGCGTGTCTCTGCGACAGATGATTGTAGATCTCCTCTGGTAGCTCCATCTCTGTGTGGGGTAAAACACGGTCACGCATTGCAAATACACATGATCAAATTTACATCTTATATCTAATTATTATTATTATTATTCATGCACCTCGTTTATCCGAGTACTTAGCCTAGAAATACGCATTAGCATTTATTATGTACAGAGAAGGGGTACGCTTTGCCTCTAGTGAGTAATACCAAAATTGATTTACTACTGAACTGAACTGTACAGAAAAAACATATATAATCAATTCCTTTTACAAAAGATAATGTCTTACAAATCCTACTCCGACACGGCGATTTTTTTTTTTGTTGTTTTTATTTTTATTCCCTATTGTCTATTTTATAACAAAAATCATTCCCTTACCTCTGGTAATAAGCCTACTTAGCTTCTACGCGACTTTTTACAAAGAGCTCTGAATATAGCCTTAACTCTCATATGTTCCACAATCATATTTTAGGAGTGCCACGTGTAATAATGGCTTTCATTCGTTCTAACCACCTATAGTCCATTACCTATATAGTCTTGAGTAATCTATCTAACACCTCGTGCACCCAACCGCTCCTAACTCTATAGTTACCTACCTGAATTCCGGTGTCCTTTAAACTAACTCGATATGTAATAACTAACTATATTAAACTAAATAATCCACTCTCGTCTTTTCAACAATCAGATCCGTCCAAAACAAAAGAACACTATCTGCCGACAAACTACATCACAGTTTGACGGATTTCCCTATTGCAATGGAACAATCCATGTGCTGCGAATAGAGCATTTATTTATTTATTTATTTATCCACATAACCAATAATCATACCTCTCTATTATTGATCACCTATTATGTTATTTAAACTTAACTAAATTATCATCAGTGTTACCCTAGTTAAAATCAGTGTAGTAGAGTATTTGAGATCTACTTATTCCTCCACGATTAGTTTCCTGATTCCTCCTCTCCTAAAGTCTGCACATCGGTATTCTTATTGGAACCGTTACTATCTCCTACATCAGATAGTGAAGAACCTTCACGCACCCACTTTATCGCCTTAGCGCCTACACGATCTCGAATTTGGCTATGACCTGTCATACCTCCGCGCCATTGTCGCTGCAGGTAACCGCGTCCACGACCCCTAACACCATTCCGACCTCGGTATCCAAAATTAGTACCCATTGTCGCGGTAACCGGGACAACTGAACTACCACTGCTGCTATTTGCCCAGGTAGATGCGCGCCTATTGTTCGGGTAACCCCGCGGTACATCATTGCGTCTGTTTGTTTTATTTTCTATGACATTCTGCTCCATGTCCCTAAGATATTCAGTAGCATTATATATAGTACACTCTTCTTTCCTTGTAAACCATATGCGCTGCACGTCCGCAGGAAAATGACGCATTACACAGCTAACCATCTCGCTCTCACTCATTGGTATTGTAAACATTCTAACTCTATCTATTTGTTCGGCAAAATGCTCTCCCATTGTTAAACCTTTACCTACATCCCATGACGTATTTAGCAGGCTATATCTGACCCTTTCTTGCTCTCTGTCACTCCAATACTCTCTCCTAAAATCCTTTTCAAAATCCTCCAGGGTTTTCCAATTATCACTATGTATCTCTAACATATTTCTCGCCGGCCCAGATAGACACTCAGTAGCTATCTCTAATGCCCTATCCTGCGCGTTTATGGAATTTATATATTCCCTTAACTTCTTAATAAACTTCATCGGGTTTAAATCACCCCTTCCGTTGAACTTAGGTTTCTCTACGTTCGGTCTCATTATATATACGTTTGAGCCTACGTTCGCGTCACTCCGTGAACTAGTTGAGTCCGTTTCCGTACCTAAAACAGTAGCAAGTGTATTTTCCTCGACTGACCCTACCGTCTGTGTGTTTTGGTTTTGACCCTTTTCTAAATTATCTAATCTCCTAAATATCTCATCAAGTTTTGATCCTAATATCTGGAACCCTGACTCAGCAGCGCTACTTTGTGATGGGTCGCTTCCCTGCTCACTACGGTTACGTCTAGTACGCTTAGGTACACTAGAAAAATCTAACGCATCTACGTCCTGCGCCTCGGTACGCTTACGGCCTCGACGCGCTTGGTTAGTAGTGGCCATTTTTAGCGCCCAGAAAATGTAGTATCGTAATAAATGGAGATGATTCAAATTTATTCGTAAATTATTTCTGTACTTAAAGTTTTGTACTACGAAATCGAGCCGTCATACAACGCAACCAACACCAGATCATGCAAAACCGCGAAACTGCATATGGATCACCAGAGTTGGTGCGGAGACCAATCGATATAACCCACAGTTATCGCTATAGATAATTATAATACAATATTAAAGCAGTGAAACTGCATATGGATCACCAGAGTTGGTGCGGAGACCAATCGATATAACCCACAGTTATCACTATAGATAATTATAGTACAATATTAAAACAGTGAAACTGCATATGGATCACCAGAGTTGGTGCGGAGACCAATCGATATAACCCACAGTTATCACTTTAGATAATTATAGTACAATATTAAAACAGTGAAACTGCATACGGATCACCAGAGTTGGTGCGGAGACCAATCGATATAACCCACAGTTATCACTATAGATAATTATAGTACAATATTAAAACAGTGAAACTGCATATGGATCACCAGAGTTGGTGCGGAGACCAATCGATATAATCCACAGTTATCACTATAGATAATTATAAGTACATAACACAAAATTGAAATGATACTGCTTATGGGTCACCAGAGTTGGTGCGGAGACCAATCGATATAACCCGCAGTTGAGTTGTCACAATAGAGAATATATGCAATACAATTTTATTGTTTCACTTTCCATATCACTCACGGTCAAGCCTCACAGCGAATCCGCATTTTCAGCGAGAACACCATATAAGTGAGGGGTCTTACAGACGTAGCAAGTATATGTTTGGCTTGTGCATGATTTTCATATTTTCCACAGGTCAAACTCACAGCGAACTCACATTCAGAAGTGGAACACCTTATAAGTGAGGCAAGCTCACAGCGAACCCACACTCAGAAGTGAAACACCTTATAAGTGAGGGGTTTTACAGACGTTGTGGATATTGCACGGTATATTTGATTTCATTTAATTTGGTATACCAATAATATAAGTAATAAACTTGTATTAACTATATATTCTCTTTCTTTATATGTATTAATATTACTTCACACAGTAACCTGGCCTAATGTATGGTAACGTATAAAACGTAAAAGTCAATGTACTTTTAAAATTGTATTTTGAATAAATACATCCCTCCCAGACTGTTGCACAATTCTTTTTTTTTTTCAAATGATCGTCATAAATAATTCTACGTTGTGTTAATAATAAAAATAGGTTCTTTTATCTAGAGGTGTTGGCATGGATATGCGAAACACACTTTACCTAGATCCTGGCAAACGGCATCAAATGTGACGGTAACCCCTCTTATTCTTGTTAGATTGAACTGACGCCCTGACGCTACGACCTATCCTACATATATTTTTTTTTTCCGAAATACAATTATGTCCCAAGGAAGACACCCTGAAGTTAGTTATTTGACTTTACTGCAAGAGAGAATAATACGTTGGCTAGGAAGGCTAACCAAAACATTATTGGGGTTTTTGTGACATCACCACCAGCTATGAGTTTGATGCGGTAGCGACCAAACGACTCACTGTGAGTGAGACTTTTCGTCCCTCTCACATCCTCCCCCTCTCCTCATCCAAATAGATATTAATTTCGCTCAATACCTATTCAAACTACCAATGTCACAAGAACTCTACAGTTAATTCCTCAAGCTATCTCTACTCACAAAGTCAAGTAGAGATCCAATTCAAAAGGGGGGGAACGAAGCCGGAAAACACGTTTTATGTTGCAACAATTAAAAGCCTTATTCTAGTCTTAGCTCTCTGCGATGAAAGTCTCAGGATCGAAGCCAGTAGAGCTCCCGCTCGAATCTCGACGCGTAGACTCGTATCGACGTCACACACACGCACAACACAGTCTTAGTTCCTTTACTTTACGCTAATTGCTCAACACTTTCTTACGCACAAAATCGCAATACTTTGCTAAACACAAATTACAATTAGCTGTAATAGCAAAACACAATCTCGGAAATTAATCAGATCTCCGGACCCGTTCCGCTCGCGCGTCCGTCTCCTTGCCAAGTTCGCGATTCACTCCCCTCCCTTCTCTCATCCCAAACCCATCCAGCGCATACGCAGGCCTTTCCACCCTTGGCCCCGCCCCCGCTGGCTGCCGATTGGTTCACTCGTTACGAAGCCGATCCACGTGGACTCCTAACATGGTATTGGGATAATATAATTACATAGTTTAAATTAGGTATATAATATAACTATAAGATTCGCACACTTAATTAAATAGACATACCTTATAGTTAACATAACATACCTCCATTAATTTGAGTAGGCATAATTATATTTAAGTAACTTATAACTTAATTAGGCAAGCCACACAAAATGCTATTGACTTATATGTATAAAGGGCCCTTCATGCACGATATTTAGGTATTGATTGTTTATGGTCTAATCATGCTATATACATATGCATTCATGCTATTGTCATTTGGTTATGACATTTGGTTCCATGGTTGTTTATTGAAGCTATATCAAGCTTCCATAAACAACAGAATTCCATTAGTTTAAGCCGAACGTCTCTCACTAACTTTATTAACTCTAGTATTTAATTTGAATCATCTCCTTTACGAATACGCTTAGGTATTTATCCACACTATAATTCGGGACTGATATTTTATTACCGAAGTATCGTTTCCCACGGATAGCTCTGCACACGTGTTCGCTAATTTCAAAGAGATCCTGCAAGTCCGATATTTTTAGTTTGTTCATTGTTTTATTTATGGCTTCCGCCTATTATGCTAGTGTCGGCGTTCTTTAGGCCAATAAACTGGAATTTTGTCTGTTTCCTTAGAATTTCTCTCTTTTTGATTTTTGCCTATTGTGTATTAGTTGTAAAGAACAATTACTTCCTAAATATTCCCTGAACACAGCTGGCTTATTGTGTTTTATAGTCGTAATTTTTATAACTTTAACAAACGCCTTCTTTAATTAGAATTCCCGCCATGAGAGTAAAGCCCATTGTCCAATTCCCGTCTCTCGATGTCTTCGTTCATCTTTAGCTAAATTACTTTGGTTCGGATGCGGAGAAATTAAGCCCATAAAAGTGTATACGTATGGACATACCTAACTGTATACCGTTACAATCTCCTATGGTTTCGGACTTGCCTATACTGTCCCAGTTAAAAAAACACTGATATCTCCTATGTCTATGACATCGTCTTGTTATGTTAAATGATTTATCTGTAAATGACGATAACTTTTTTCGCTGTCATCCGATTTCAATGAAACAAAGCCTATAAGTTGCGCCAGGCTGTGCTTAATCTACCTGTGAAAACCGCAAGAAAATCCGTTCAGTAGTTTCGGAGATTAGCGATTACAGACAGACAGAAAGACAGAAAGACAGAAAGACAGAAAGACAGACAGACAGACAGACAGACAGACAGAAAGACAGAAAGACAAAAAAATTTAAAAACGCTTTTTTGTGTTCTGTTACTCTTTTTTTATCGTCCACACTCATTTTTTTATAAATTTATTCAAAGTACAGACACACGGTTTCTACAGATTTATTATAAGTATAGAAGATATTACACCTAGCTAGTACATATGTACTAGCTAGGCATGAACTGCGATAAAATACATAACACAGACATAAGAAATGAAGATACGATAAGAAGAATCATCATCATCAACAGCCTATTAATCTCCCCACTGCTGGGGCTCAGGCCTACCCTCTCAACGAGGGCGACGAGGGAAGAAGAATCCGAGCAGTAAAGATTTAAGGTCAAACGGACGTTCACTACTCAGAGTCGAGGGAAAAGCCAATGTTTCAGTATTTTAGCGCTATCTATCTATTGCTAAATACAGTAGTAGTAAATTTGGAGGAAATATTCAATTTCCGTCTGATTTTGCAATTCTGTCACTCATTGACTGGGTGACCTTTGCGTTGCAACCCTGAATGCACTCCCCTACCTCCTTCCACCCCGGAGTGATCAAATCTGAATGCACTCCCCCCCCCCCCCACTCCACAGCGATGCGCCAGTGGCCTGTCTCTTTCACCTCGTTGCTTTCAAACATGATAGGCTTATTGAATCATGAGACTTGATATGCCTTATACAGGCTGGAATTTAAAAGCCGTGGTTGCAGGGAGAGTAGGTACCCAAAATATTGATGAAACCCAATTTACTGGAAGGAATCATGACTTTATTTTCAAAAATAAGTAGGTAGGTAGTAGGTAGGCACCTGTCTGACCTGGGAATCGAACATACATGTGGAAAAATACACTGTATTTTTATGAGTCAATCGTATTATTCACAAAATTACAAAGAAATCAAATATCTCAAAAATGGTTTACTTTTGACTATAATAGTTATTTCTTAATAATATTATGGTTAAATCAGCGAACTTCCGTTATTCGTAGGGTTAAATTGATTCTTACTTAACAACCCTCAAAATTCGAAGTTTATTATACATGCCACATTGTAAGTACCTACAAAGTTATGTAGTTATGTAAAGTTATGTTAGTATACAGTGCAGCAGCAGCATCCTGTAGCAACGATATACCCGTTACTACAGGGTGCTGCAACGATCACCACTTAAAACTGCAATTAGACGAATTTCAAATAACCTCGTAAGTATAACCTAAAAATCCTCCAAAGTAACCAAGGAAAGAAGTAACCCACGGAGAATGTATCAAAAGTTCTTGCCTGCCGACTCGACCTCTGCTACCGCGTGAAATATTAACAACCAACCATTCCCAGCACCTGTGCATCCTCAAAAATCCTTGGCCAGTATTTCACACACAGGCTGCAACTTGTTTGATTATTTATTTAAAAGCTCGCGTTGTATGTTTTATTCGTTGTGCCGTGGCGTAGTGATGCATTCAGTAGTTTGACACGGCGCGGACGGACGTGGAGGAAGCACCGAATAATTTCTAGGTCGATGAAATTGTATTCTTTCGAACAATTTAATAGTGAACACTGATGCATGTTATATAAAATAAAAACCGGTCAAGTGCGAGTAGGACTCGCGCCCTGAGGGTCCCGTACAAACTTAGAAAATCGTTAATAAAATTTCATATCGCAAAGTTAAGTTTGTTGGTACAAGAAAAAAATTAAATTTTTGTGATGTAAATACAAAACGGTTTTCGGGTTTTTCTTTTACTTGTGCTATAAGACCTTGCTTCTTGCCAAATTTCAAGATTCTAGATCAACCGGAAGTACCCCATAGGTTTTGATGACCAAGATACTAAAAAATGAGGTAAAATCGGCCATATCTTCTGATTGCGATGACTTAGAAGTCTGTTTTTTTCACGGCTCCATGGGACTGCAGATTGAGTATTTGATATTAATTTCAACTTGATACCTCCACGCGTTCCTGACAAAAATGGTCTTGACAGACGGACGGACGGACAGACAGACAGACGGACAACGGAGAGATCCTTTTTTCCTCTTTTTAGGTACGGAACCCTAAAAATGGTTAATAAATAAAATTGCTGTTAATTAATAACTTGGCGCTGTTTTGCCACAAAATTTTCCTTCAGTACATTTTGTAGGTAAGTAACTGTTTTTCGTAACCAGTTATTATAAAAGCGATACGTTTTGTCTACTTCCACAACCAGTTTCTAACTAAACTAACATGTTTTTATGTTATAAAAAAGTAGAGGTTTCATAAAGTCTAACATTTGAATGACGATAGACTGTTATGAGCCTCTGTAACCTTCAAAATATGAAAATTTTCTGTGCTGCAAACAAAATTTCTCAGATCTAATCACTACGACGTCAGAATCGATATAAAGACATAAGTAACTAACTAAAGTTGGTATGTTTTTTTTTTTTTTTTTTTTTTTTTTTTTTTTTTTTTTTTTTTTTTTTTTTTTTTTTTTTCGGGAAACAAACAGTCACAAACAAATTTGGAAACTTAACTATGGTACTAACAGACCTACTGTTCCACTAATTAAAAACAAAATGAGAAGAAGAGAAGAGCATCAGAGACAGAAACAATACTTAAAGATTAATTATACATAATGAAATAGAAAATTGAAAATTACACATAAATAGATTATACAGAATATAAATAGAGACAGTGCCTACACTTAAATAGAATATTAATAAGTAAAGTAATTAAAATCGGAAAGGAGCGAGGTTTCGTTCGAATCCACTTAGGATTGAATCAACACCCCGCGTACTTCCCTTTTAAATTTGCTCAATGACAGCCCAAAAATGTCAACATCTGGAAGATTTTTGTTGTAATTGTCTAAACATCGCCTGAAAAAACAGTTCTTAACATAAACAGTTGTAGAAATTTTCCGTGAGAAAGTATGTTTGGAACGCAAGGAGATGCGGGGAGGAATTTTAAAATTAATTTTCTCTAGAAGAGTAGGTGAGTCAATAATGCCATTAACAATCTTATACAGACTAACCGCGTCCAAATAATCTCTCCTAGATTTCAAAGAAGGGATACGATGTCTGGAGGCAGCACTATCATAACTGGTAAACCAGTGTCCTGTGCGGAAATCTAAACTCTTGAGGAATTTGTTCTGAACCTTTTCAAGACCATCTACAGTTATTATCATATTACAGTTATTACATATCCATATATAGTTTGTAGTACAGTTACTAATTAATGGACCAAGGGATGTTGTTCCAAGGAAATAACATACGTATAGGTACGCGGTCTGAGGATGCGGTTGGTTAACGAAGGCCTCAAAGTCCCAAAAGTTAGGGGACTTATTTGGTACATGATGGTCACAATGACTTCCTGATTTTATTTTGTAATCATGAACTATATTGACTGGCCTGTTGGCGTAGTGGTAGTAGCACTGACTACTGCGCCAAAGGTCGTGTTCGATTCCCACCCGGGACCAACATTTGTGTGATGAGCATAACTGTTGGTTTTCGGATTCTGGGTGTTTGTATCTATTTATGTATTTTATTTAAAAGTATTTATGTATGTTTATCAGTTGTCGAGTACCCATGTACAAGCTTCGGCTTAGTTTGGGACGAAACAGCCGTGTGTAAAATTGTCCAAACATTATTATTATATAAATTTTTTAAAGAGGTACCTACCTACTGGAAAATTATTTCCCTCCGGTACTTACGGAAGGTAATTTTAAATAATGACACCACTAATAAAAATGGTCTTGACAGACGGACAGACAGACAGACGGCGGAGTGATCCTATAAGAGTTCCCTTTTTCCTCTTTTGAGGTACGGAAACCTAAAAACAACTAAATCCTTGCTAAGAATCCTGACACCATTCTAAATCTGATTCCCACATTATAAATATACACATTCCGGACTTCGAAAATACATTGTAATGTAGAAGTCGTTTATCTCTTAAACTGCATGTTTTGGGCCAAACGACCGACCTCTTTCGACATGTAAGAAGAAGTAGAAATATTTATTACTGATAAAATTATCAGTGATAATAATATTGCGACGGTAGGTTTACGTTAAGTAGGTATAGTTTATATTATAAAAACAAACTAGATTGGTATGTATAACTATTTGCTTCCCGAAAACAAAATATACATGAAGGTACATGAAAGACCACTATGGCATCGAAATGAAGTGTCCATTTCGAAACACTACATTAACCCTTTTTAAGGCTCCAGTTATACAGATATGCTACGTGAAAGTAAAATACACTACCATGTGTGTAATGCACTGGGGAACACATCTACGGCAAAAAAAGCCTGTTAGTGCACTTGAGTTTTCAGATAATCTGTTTCCAATCCACCTATTCATTGAAATTGAGTGAATGAGGAAAGAAAGCCTGATATATTCGCTATATAATACCATTATAGTTAAATAAAAAAGAGGATGTTCTTCTCCGTAAAAGTTTATTAACTAAGTGGTTTCCAAATCGCCTCTGCCTTAAAATATTGCGTTCAAAATAAAATGTCATAAGAACAAATGTATATTTGCGGCTCGGTAACATGGGCAGCCAAGGACGCTAGCAGCCAATACATTTTGTAGTATCATGTCAACTTTGCGGCATTTAGGTAGTGCATACCATAAACTTTTCAATTAAAGAGATAAACAAAAATACACTTACTTGTAGCGCTCACTTCCGGCCCAAGAGATTCAAAAGCTTTGCCAAAGCTCAACTTCAGGAGGCGATCTGAATCTGTAAAGAAAAAATACTTTGAAAGGACTTACAAACTTTTGTCAACGACAGCGCCATCTGTTGTCGCTTCATTGAAAGTGGAAAACATTTTAAACGTTCGTTTCCGAGGAGTAAGCAAGCTCAGTCACGATTACAGTAGTTCGTATTGAAATGGCTAGATGGCGCTTTACTAAAAAATTTAACAACGCACACATTAGTTTTATTTACCGTGTTGTTTAAAACTAAAATACTTCGGAGAGGAACAGGATAAATACAAATATATACTAGGTATGACATTCAAACCAGGATCTAATTCTACAAATTACACAAAGTGTTGTCTCTTTTTTTTATTAGGAATTGAACCCACAACCAAAACAAATCGTATGATCATACCAATAATAATCGCGTAGTGTCAGTGGTACACCATTGAGACTACCATTGATGGTACAAGTGACACAATTTTGTATCCTTAGTACCATCAATGGTACTAGTGATACTAATTTAGGATCAGTAGTACCATTATGAATAGTTGTTATGCTCGCTATGCGTAATTATACACTATGATTCGATGTACAACTCATCTTCATATCAGCCTGCACACGTCCACTGCTGGACAAAGGCCTCCCCCAGGGATCTCCACGACGACCGGTCCTGCGCTAACCTCACCCACGACCTTCACCAGATCGTAGTCGTAAAAAAGAGGAAAGATTTGTATGTTTGTAATAAATAAACTCAAAGACTACTGTGCCGATTTCAAAAATTCTTTCACCATTGGAAAGCTACATTCACCCTGAGTGACATAGGCTATATTTATCTATATCTATGTCCACCCGTGCGAAGCCGGGACGGGCTGCTAGTCACTTATAAAGAGGCGGTTATCTGTTTCGACGAGAGGCCATGAAAGTGTTGTTGATTAATTAGGTGTGTACGCATTCCGCAAAAAAATATCAGTACCTAAAAAATACGCCTTCCATGAGTTGCCAACGTCAACAAGCACGTAAAAAACTGTCTATGTATCTCTGTCTTTCGTAATTAGTCGAAAAGAGATAGAACTATTATGTAATTACGTAGTCGCTAGCGTGTTTTACGTTGTAACTCATGGTAGGCGTGCAGGATGATAAGCATCGGCAGAAAACGCTTGGCGTCTCCTCTTCGAGTCAGCCTAAGCGTAGGCTTCATAGGTAGCAGTGGCCTCCTAAAGGTTGGGAGGGTAATTCCTAAGTGCCGCCCAACTAAGCACTTGCAGTGGTAGTGGGCGGCGGCTGGCCGCGGGCCAACGTTCCTATTCATACCGGCTCCTAGTTGGCAGGAGTCGCAAATTTAACTGGATCGGTCGCATTTATTACAAGACGCTCTCAAGGAATTGGCGAAGAACATTATTTGGGAAAAAGTACATTTTCGCCGTTTTAAAATCGGTGTTTTGTGAAGTAACCGTATGTACCTATGTTGGAGGCTGTCATTCAAATAAATAAAATTAAAATCGGTCCACAATTGACGGAGAAATCGGTGAACATACATAAAAGGAAAAAAGACATACATACAGCCGAACATAGTACCTCCTCCTTTTTTGGAAGTCGGTAAAAAGTAAAACCAAAGTTTTTAATTTTCTTATATAGTGGCTAGTTCATTATAAAATACCCAATACACTTTCAGAGATATTTGAAACACACTGGCCATCTAGGAATTAAAGGCTGTCATTCAAATTTAAAAGTTTTAGGGCTTCTTACACCAGTTGCTGATAAAGTCCCAGATACCCTATATGAAGGTTATCTACCAGATATCCGTTTTTTTCTTTTTCACAGGTATCTGATTGCGTTATCTGTCCGGTAAACCGCCTTATAAACTTACAGCCAGATCAAGGGGCTGTTATTTGTTTATCTGTCGGATATGGATTGTTTTTTTTAGAATTTAACGCGGTAATACTTCAGTTTTGTGTTAATTTTTTATGGATTTATCACTGTTTCTTTTTAAAATGGACTTATTTGACTATTTAGAAGACGAATTCGAAGAATTTCATGACCGTTTATCGCGCCCACGGACACGTCCCATAGTCAGGGACAGAGAAGATAATTTTACAAAATATAGTGATGGGGCGTTTAGGGATAGATATAGGCTAACAAAAAAAGCAGATCATTATCTGCTTTCTTACACAGAAGATAGCATAAAAACAACAACCAATACTGTACCAATATGTAAGTACCAATCACATATACTTTGATCAAGTAATGGGCCCACACTAGCGATTTTTTTAAAGTTATATTGTGACTTCATTGTTTCAGTAACGCTGCAATCATCATCATCAACAGCCTCCTTGCAACATGTCCCCACTGCTGGGGCTCAGGCCTACCCTCTCAACGAGGGCGTTCGGGCTACAGTCCACCACGCTAGCCCAGTGCGGGTTGGTGGTGAAGTCCACCAACCCGCCTAAGAGAGATCTGAGTGGTGTAGGCACAGCGTCAGAATCTAGAATCATATCAAGTGTCCGAAGCATAGCAAAATCTGAGACCACTTTTCGCCAGATTCCTTAAAGATAGGGCCAAAGTTAGTACCTATCTGTATTTGGCTTTGATGTGAAGGAAAACTTAATGAGGAAACATGCATATGGTCCACCAACCCACTCTGGGTCTGCTTGGTGGACTATGAGCCCTACACCCTTGTCTAATGGTGGGCCTGTGCACCAACAGTGCGGCCATATTAACTGGTAAATTGATAAAATGATCGTACCATACTAATATTTTATTTACATGTTGCAGTCACTGCTGCCAGTCGCCTTATGCAGATCGTCGCTCTATCAAACCGGGGGGCGTCCCACACTTCACCTACCAGCGGTTATCGGTTCTCTGACAAATATGACCAGCCCGTTGCCATTTCAATATACTAACTTTTTGAGCTATGTCAAAGGCTTTGGTTCTCTTTAACACAATCTTCCCACTCCAATACTTCATCATGCTAGCCCTTTAACATCGCCTGTTGGACATAGGCCTTCCCTAATGAACATCACCACACCCAGTCCTCTAATACCTAATCCTATTTTAATACTATATTACTATTATTTTATTACAGCCATCGTTTTCCGAGGACGAACATTATTAAAATGCTGTGCCAAGCAGTAGTTTCTCAGGGAAAATGTGAAATAGAATTAGTACATACAATAATATAAATGAAAATGTTTTTAAATGCGTTTTGTTATTTTTCTTTATTTCAATATTAGGTACCCATCCCATGTAGAATATTTCACTGGCACCAGACTCGGATCTTCTTTGGTTCTCTTTATACAGCATCTCAATGACACCTTTCAACTGGTTGTCTCCACACTTTACTATCATGTGTTGACCCGGTTAACAGACTTGACTACTCGCACATGATATTTAAATCAAAATTGCACGATATTTAAATCAAATTTGCACATCTACAAAAACAAAAACAGGGTAAGTTTATTAATTACATGTCATACCTACATTTGAATTGTGAATACAAAAAAACATTGATTACATGGGTGCTATCGATAGAACCCAGAACCCCTGGCAAGCTTGAAGCTCTGTAGAAACTGAAATTAAATACCTACCTATGCCAGTTTGTACCCGCCGTCCTACTGAATTATTATCTTATTGTTTGTTACTTTTGATAGGGAAACAATCGCATGATGCGAAATTTATTTTTTCACCGTCTTTTTCTATTCTCCCAATCACTTTGTCTAAATGGGAATGCCACATGTCCCTGACCACCCACCACTAGACCATCAATCAGCACGAAGAGAGAGGGGTAGTTATATGAGGACTGCTCCACCGACCAGGCATCTGGCGTTGATTATTTCCGAACTTGACTTCCGATATGGACACCAATGACCGTCACAATAAGCCATCCTGCCTGCGAATGTCCCCAGTATTTTTATAAAACACTTCAAATACTTGTACACGTAATTCGTATCGTATCTTTAGTTAAAGAACCACAAAAATCCATAAAAAAGCTTCGCTATACACCACAAAAACAATAAACATGAACCACAGACTATATATACAGAAGTTTGCTTCGCTTCGTTATACGCAATAAATGTAGGTATTTTTTATTTTATTCTCAAGAATATTTACAAAAAAACGGACTCAATAATGTACTTTCTGTATTTTATACATAAATACATAATTTATGAGTATTTATGAATACTTTTTTTAAAATAAAATTTAAGATATTAATTTATAAATATGATACTTTTCGATTCCCAAAAATGCATAAATAGAAACGCAACAAATGAACTGAACTGAAGAATGAACTGAATGAACGGAATGTTCCGACTCCCCGGTAAATCGCTGACAGTTTAGCTGCCCGTTATTTTAACAGAGACTTGAGTGGTGAAAACGGAAAATATTATCCGACAGCTTTATCCGATAGATTACGTTATCTGTCCGTTTTCTATCTGTAACAATATCAGCAACTGGTGTAAGAAGCCCTTAATTTTCTCAAATTAGTGGCCAGTGCATTATAAAGTACTTAATACACTTTTAGTCGGCCAATGATGGTGAACTAAACCCTTATAGTACTAACCAGCTGCAGTCGAGTCTGGTGGAGGCTGGAAGTGGAACGTGGCTGCGAAGCCCTGGCCAGGAGTCGCAGAGTTGGCGGTGAACTGCAGCAGCAACGCTGGACCCGTTGACAGCACCTCGAAACCTGGAACATTCATGAACCTATTTTAACTACGCACTAGATTTCGCGATCCGAAGTAGTAGTCCGTGCGTACCGTACACCTGCTGTTACACTTTGTTGAACGAAACGCGTAAGCGCCATGAAATTATTGGCGGTTACGACTTTTTAATCGCAAGAAACTATACTCTAGCGATCTAGCGCTGTTTTCAATTCAATTCAATACACTTTATTGCACATTTAAAAATTACAGACGAAAAAAGAGAAAAACAGATACAGTAATGTCCATCTAGGCGGTCTTATCGCTAAGAGCGATTTCTTCCAGACAACCTTTGCTTTAACTCCACCAAAAATGGAGCAATACTTTTGCTTACGAGAACTTCTCTATACAATAAAACTCTATGCATTCAGTGCTTTAAATAATACAGCCATATCCATAAAGACAATAATACAACAATTGGTTAGATGGGGTCTTTAATAAATCCTTTTAGACATTTTTACCGTCGTTTGGTATCCCTTTGGGATCTGTTAATAGTTTTTCTTAAAAACATTTTAAATTGGATGTTAACCTTAAATTTTTACTCAGAACTGTGGACCCTTCGGCACTTCGCATTATGTATAATACACTTTAAAATTTGAGTTGAGATGTCTTGGTTGACTGAATGTCAGTGAAGCATAAAGATTAATACGAGTATTCACTGACTTCAGAATGATGTGTCTCCATTTCTGTTTTGAATTGTTTATTCTCGTTAACATACTGATTTAACGAAGTAGTAAATTCATCTGAAATTATTAGAATATAGTAGGTAGTAAAGCCCAGAATAACCTCATTTAAAGATTCTATTAACAATATTTAATGAGGAAAACACCATGGGTTTAGGAACCAACGAGCCCGATTAAAAGATAAGGACCGTTAAGTTGCCCTCTCTGGGATGTGAAAGCGAATTTGTTCTTTCATCTCGAGTGCTGTTTAAAATAACTGGAAGTAGATTTTTAGAAAATATCGGAATGTTCATCATTTACGAGGTGCTTCTGAAATTAGAAAATTTACTTACTAGGCCATTATAATACCGCAGGTTTTTCGGTGAAGGAAAACATCGTGAGGAAACCTGCATACGCCAAAGACAGGTATTTATTCTAAGGCATATGTGAAGTCCACCAAACAACGGATTGTGGCACCGTTTGGCGGACAAGGATTTGGCACAACAGATCCCATAGGGTCGAAGTGTCGCCAGGTATTCCTGGCCCCCTAAGAAGATAAGATATTAGGCATTAAGCAACTTAATTTAAACAGCACTAGATGATGAATGATATACTCGGTGCAGTCAGCAAATTTAGCTAAGTTTTTAAATTTTCCAAAAGAAATGCAATGTTATAATGTAATGTGATGTCATAGAGACTGACAATGGTTACTACGAAAACTCAAAGTCGGTCAACGGGCGCCAGAGAACCAAAGCCTTCGACATAGTACAAAGGGTTAGTAGTGCCAGTGGCCTGGTCACATGAACGATAACCACTGGGGTAGACGAGTTTTCGAGTGGAGACCACGACTTGGCAAGCGTAGTGTGGGACGCCCCCCGGCTAGATGGAGCGACGACCTGCGTAAGTGACTGGATGCGGAGAACCGAGGATCGGGTTCAGTGGTGCGCCTTGGGGGAGGCCTATGTCCAGCAGTGGACTAGTGCAGGCTGATGATGAATGTAATGTCAGTCCGGTAGTTGTAGTTCCCAGTATCCAGCCACAGACAGACACAGTCAAGCAGACGCGGAGAAAGACACTTCGCTTAATTCGACGGAAACCTAAAATAAACAAAATTCAATTCGACGTTTCGTCACCTCCGTTCGCAGTTCCACATCCACTAAAATGATTTCCGCGTGCAAAAGAAACGTTGCGGAGCAAAATCAATTTCCATACAAAATCAACTCCATATTTACAATTTCATTTCACTAACAGTAGCACCTTTTTGATAGATTTTTCCTACATTCCTTGTTCGTTTGAATAAATAATATTCCCACCCCCACACGCCATTGTGTACTTTTCGTGGACATACATATAAACATACATAAATACTTTTATATAAATACATAAATACATACAAACACCCAGAATCCGAAAACGAACAGTTACGCTCATCACACAAATGTTGGCCCCGGGTGGGTATCGAACCCACGACCTTTGGCGCAGTAGGCAGGGTCACTGACAGGGTTATTGACGGCCTGTTGGCGTAGTGGTACGCCAACAGGCCGTCAATAATAGAGATATCTATATTATGATACCAAATAGTTGACGAACGAATCCGACTCATGTAAGTATCTATACCTAATTAGTTACACCTCGTGAAACTCCGAAACTTTACTTTCTTGTAAAATAAGAGTAGGTACCTAAGTTTATTTAACTCCCATTTTAAGTACGTCTGTGACGTCTGTTTCAACACAAACGCATTTGTGCCTCGAAAACAATTATAAACAATAGATGGTGTACCGCAAGTGGACTGCAAAGCGAATAGGGTAAGAACGAAATTTTTCTGTTGTATGCCTTTCATGTAATATTTTATTTTCGAGTCTCAAATAGCCTTCGATAATGCATGTAATTTCATTTGGATTAGAATATAAGTCGGTACTATTTCCGTAGATATTCATCGATTTGCTATTATCGAGTTTGCTTTGCATTTTTAAATGCAACTGTATCATTTCCTAGAACATGATCGATTTAGGTAACAATTCTGCTCTGCTATATGCGAGGACAATTTTCTGCCTTATATTGGTTATTATTCGTGCATTCGTGATTACTTACTTACAATGACGTATATAACAGAAATGATTCCAGGTTAATTATTATTATTCAATATTATATTCACGTTAATATTTGACATTGGTGTAACTAGTTAGGTGTATTTTTATAAGTAAGTGTATTGTAGGATAACAATAAAAAACTTATTATATAAAACTAAACTTACAAATAAATTATAAATAAAAAAACCCTCGAGGCTCCCCACCGCTGGGAGCGTGCCCAGAAGGCTGGCGGCATTACCCCGCTGGATTGTGAGGCTGATCCTCTGAGCGAGGTAATGCCCAGCCCTCTGGTCGTTGGTAGCCTCAATGATTACATAAATAAATAACCAGACTTTAGGTGAGCTAAAGCTTAAAATACTATGGCACAATACCCCGAGACCCTCTCTGGACTCACTACACATAGGACAAAATGTGTCTCGAAGTGTCGTCCTCATAGGCCTGTTCATAAGACTCCTCAAGAAACCTACAGCCGCTGTGACAAACATCTGTCAAGATGCAGTGGCCACTAATGATGATATTACCATATCTTGCGGAAAGTAGGGACTGGTGGTAGCCAAAAATGATTAAAACCGCCGAACAAACGCAGTATACATTCATCATATCAGCCTGTAGACGTCACTGCTGGACAAAGGCCTCACCCAAGGATCTCCACGACGACCGGTCCCTCGCTAACCTCATCCAGGTGGTTCCCGCGACCTTCACCAGATCGTCGGTCCACCATGTGGGAGGCCTGCCTACGCTGCGTCTTCCGGTACGTGGTCGCCAGTCGAGAACCTTTCTGCCCCAACGGCCGTCAGATCGATGTGCCTAGCCCACTGCCACTTCAGTATACATTATCAGCGAATATAACGTTATTGTCATAGAACAATAACGTCATGTACGGTCTTACCCACTTTAAGTAGAGCCGTCACTTTGTCCCCAAATCCTCATTCAGCGGCTTCCGTCATCTTTTTCAAGTGGTAAAGCTCATAACTTCAGTAAGTATATTATCTGACTCTAGGTATACCTAATTAATCTAATGTGTCACCTGTAAGCTCGTTACACAGCATAGCTATAGCTGGAGCATTGGTGTCCCTTCCGTCGAATACCTTGATGATATCCGCACGTCGGAGGCAGCTGTAACAGGAAACCGTATTAACATCGTTAGTAAACCACATGGCGCTAAGCCTTTGTTACCTACTATCTCTGTTCATTTAGTACACACTCTTGTAGTAAATGAGTAGAAGTAATGTCTCTACCCGTAATACAATAAGCGTGGTGAATATGTGAAGACAAAAAGATAAAACACGTATAGGGATGTTATACAGAGACTATTAAAAAAATTAAAATGGTTTTAATATCATGAGTAGTTTAGTAATCTGAGGATTGGACCACACTGACTGACAGACTAGCTAAACAAGCAGTCAAATCAGCCTCGCCTAAGCAAGATAAATGCTTACAATCAGCTGTGTGATTCTGTAAAATACGAATTAAAACTCGACCATCACATCGCAAGTCACTTACTTCACTTCGCATCCGATCATGAAAGACCTTGATGTCGCATTGTGTAAACAAATACAAGCTACACAATAAACATTTCACTTGCGAAGTAAAATGAGTATTGAACTGTGAATCATTGAGTTAGAGACCGATCTCACTGCGGATTCAGGATCGAGTTGCACAAATACGCTTACAGAATAGCAGGGCAGATGACACCATTAGAAAACTCATCGAATAAATCAGAGACGAGAAGCATAAAGATTGTGGAAATTCCGAGAACAGACTCGAAACGGGGCTGACAATGATCGGATCACTCGGCAATGAGCAGCCTGCAACAGTGCTGCCGCCGGCCGAAGACCTACTCCACTATTTCAGGGAGTTGGGATAGCTGGGGTGACGATCAGGAGGAAATGCACAAAACTCACGCCTTTGTGGAGTCAGTTCAGGGACGGCCCGAAGAAGAATAAGAATAGTGAAGTTCCCTTAGTAAAAGGTAAAAATAGTAGGTATTAATATAGAAAATTTTATGCAAATTCGAATCATTCATGTACAAATTGGAAATGCGTACAAAATTACTACGCAGCAGTCTCGTACTCCGCACTATGATAATTCAGTTATAAGTTTCGCATGCTATGTGCTTCAGTGCCTCTACCTTCTACACACTGTAATTTGTTCTCTATATAGATTAGCGATAGTGATGTGACGAATAGTTGCGTTTCGATCGAATTGATGATGAATTTTATGTAAAAAAAAAACAATACCTATATGATATCACGTGGAAAACTTTGATCTCCGTCCGAAGGGGATACTTTAGTATGGATCGTACGTAGCCACTGGGTGATAATGCTAATTATGTATAGGTATGCTTATAATTACCTAGATATAGCATTTCATAAGATTTTTTTTAAAGTTTACTATAGAATCACACTTATAATACGACCGTAATCACTTACAATTTATTTCGAAAATCTGCATACTGCAGGTCTTAAATTATATTGCAAAGAAACAAAACACGGCGTCCCAATGCGACCGCAGCGCGCAACGCGCGAAACACACACACCTGATTACAAAATGATGCTCTGAGTATTATATGCGCTGTTTTGTCGTACCACTATTTGAGTATAATGTGGTATCTTTGTAATTATATGATCGAAGTCAATATGCATCTACTTTGAAAGCCTTTCTGTCTTTCTGAATAATATCTCGTCTAAACATAAATGCGAAGTTGTCAAACACATCTCGCTTACGATCACAGTTTTAATTTTTTACAGTCACATGAAAATGATTTCCTAGAACTTAGTCAACTAGTCGCACAGACAGGCCTATCTGTTAAACTTTATTCGGTTACATACTAACCGGATTAATCACTTTGCCAGACTCAGGCGGTTCCATGCCCTAGTTCTGCAACAAGCGCTAAAAGCCTTCAGAAGTCCTCCGTAATACAGTTTTGGGTCAATCTGTTTTGTTTTTTACTTTTTTCTTAACTTTTTATTTATTTAGAAAACCACAAAACCAGCCGCATGTTCGTAGGTAGTATTATACAAAAGAATTAAAAGCTATTGTTATTGTTACTATATGGGACAAAAATGTCCCACTAGTTCAACATGGTACAGTTCTGTAGTACTACTGGGAACGAAGGGAAATGATGATGAAATCTATCCCCAGAAGACCTTAAATTAGTGCATTGAACTATTATCTAATCTGTGGCATTGCCTAGTTAGTTAGGATAATTATGCAAGTATGAAATGCTGAGCTCATTAACGGTTACACCAGTGGCCGGGTGTTCATAATTGAATTATGGTGTCCGCAGTCAGGAAGTAGGAGTTGGGATTGGTCAACTATTTCGGTTACAGTCAATATCAAAGTTAAGTTTAATTAAACGTTAGTTACTACTGAGTTATATTCGATGTCAGATTCTGAAACTAAGTTGTGAAGTTGTGGAACATTCAGTATGCGAGTTAGTATACATTTGTGGCACTCAAGAAATACGTTCTTTTTGCTTCAAAGCGTCTATTTTGACGAGAATAGCCATAAGTGGTCCCTCCCTACACGATCATGCTGCATGACATGCACTATGTGCTGTCACTCATGCATGACCGTCTAGTTGTAAACTGCGTGCATGACATGCAAACTACGTGCTGGCCGTTGCTTTACTGTACTATGACGTGATTGATAACAAGCATGAGGGTCCTTCATGCAGCATGATAATTCACGTAAACGTAATGCATGTCATGCCGCATGATCGTTCAGGGAGCCCTTAAGACCACTCAAAATGGAGATGAGATAGAGTGAAAAGGGAAAAGGAAGGAGAAACCAAGTAAGTGTTCTGTCCTGACTGGAAATCGAACACACGACTAACCACTGAACTAACGATTCCTTCGTCTTGACTGAGTTTCGGATAATTGTGGAGACTGGTTAGGTACCTATTTCCTTCGATTGTATATTATCCAGATACCTCATTAGTGTTCAAATAATGGCACCACAAAACAGTGCTTTAATATTTTGCTCTAAGCATTGTTTTGTAATCAGTTTCTTGTATGCTGCGGTGGCGTGGGGCGTGCGTGTTTTGTTTTATTTCTATATACGGGTGGTATAGAATCTGCATTTTGTCGATATTCCAATTATTCTAAAGAAATCGTAGGTATTTGGATTACGGTCATATTTTAGGTTCAAGTTAGAAATACATTTTAGTTAAATTTGTATCTGCTATATCTTCCTCCTAGGAAAATGTATGATCGAAGGGTATTCATATCAATACAGCTACAAGCACAGACAACCATATAAATTGTGCAAAATTTCAGATAGTGTCAATAAATACGTAGATAGAAACACAATACGGGGTCTGCTCCTCTGGATAACTTCAGAACTACTGTTATATACCTAGGTACATAATCTCTTTGTGCATGATGGTAATATTAAACCGAACCATTTTACGATGGATTTTACGAGAGCAAACGCTCGCTGGTGTGACCTGGCCTTCCAATAATTTCAATATTTCAGACCTGGGATTCGGTTTGCCACCTACAGGTTTTATCGTTCTCTCTCAGGTTATGAGCGGTGATTTTATGGGATGTTCATAACAAATTTCAGTATACTTTCGGCTGTTGAATGGATGGAATGTAATAAAATGTTATACTCGCCTAATATCCCCTTTTTGGAGGGACACTTCTTCAAATACCACTTTTACGCGTTCCTTTGGTCTGAAAACAAGAAGATAGTTTTATGAGTCGTTCTCTTCGGAGTCACAGAGTCAGGGGCTAATCCCAGTATATGAGTAAAGTTTGAATTGAAGTTTTCACATTAGACATTTTACTTTACACCGGCACTCATGGTACCTACGTACGACACCCATACCATTACAACTACACGCTTTCACAGATATGTCATCACCGACACGATTTCGTGATGATAATCTTGATAAGCAAGAAGTTTCAAATCTCTTTGGTCGCGCTCCCTGTGGAGATCGCATCTTGCATATTTAGTATCGGAACCTATGATGCCATTTACCGGGGGGGGGGGGGGTGCGGACAAAGGAAGCGGAGTAGCGGGAGGAGGTTGCTAATACAAATTTATATGGAGTTTGAAAATGAGAATGTGTGAGTGAGTCATAATTTTGTGATTACTTTGACACAATTTTGACACCCATAGAATGCTTTTATTACTATATGGGAGTGGCTAAATTTTTTGATTCATGTTGATAAGTATCATCTGTTCATAATGCTCCCAATTTTACAGAGAAACAATTCTGCCAAAGTTAGAGGGGACTGCACGCTGATTGGCCCAGTCAAGGTCGCACCGTCTTGTGATTGGTGGGAACTACTTGTCGTCTATGGTTGTCTTACTAACCTTGCATGAAAGTGGTAGGAACACCGCACGTTGTTCGGGTAGATGGACGGGTAGCGCGGGCTGTAGAGACGACCGTGCGTCGGCCGGTTGCCGGACCGGCTGAACTGGTAGTCGCATTCCGTGCCCGGGACACGGACGCCGTCCGTCTCAAATAGACCTGCGACAAAAGAGACCCAAACTCACTTTAAGCCATACTTTCTTCAAAGCCCGAAATGAAGAAATTTGAAACTATTTAGGTTCTTTACAGTAGGATTGTAGGTTATAAACGCCCAGCTGTTTTGGATGCTCGGGCATTTTTCTTCTGTTTCAGTTCGTGGGTTGTTGCATTTTTCAATAATCGTGATGCCTATCACTGCTTTCCCTGGGCCCTGGCAGAATTACCAGCGTTGCAGCCACTGCCGGCTGCAACACATGCTGAATGAGTCAGAGCCTTTCCCCTGGCACGACACACAGGCACACGCACGGCTACTGCGCTCTCGCGGGCTCCCAACGTCTTCCAGACAAGACAACAGTAAGAGTCCTATTGTGTCTCGTTGGGTGCCCGCGAAGCGCTCAGTTAAATTAAGCTAGATTAAGTACCTTATGTCATCTTTTAATTGCTTGTGAGTTTGTGTTGTGTCATTGAATAAATTTCTATCTATCTATCTTTCTACGTATAACTACTTAACAGTTATATATTGGGACGATACTGAATAACGTTTTGGTGTAGAGGCGCTCGCTCTAAAGAAAGCTAATCGTGAAGAAATCTTACGCTAGCAACGTAAGTCGTAACGTCGACTCTCAGGACAAACTCAAGTTGTCGTGTTGTAATGAAATCAGTCATCTCCTATAAGTAAGATTATCCCATCTCACATATCATATCACATATGACCCCTACGAAAGCCAGAGATTTTAAAAATAATACCCACAAATTCCCTCATTTTTCACAATTACGGCACATAAAGTTACATTTTAACAATGAAAAATAATGTAATAGAATTTATCTTTTCGCTTCGTGTTCCACCTAAGTCCGTCGAGTAATCTTCATTCATTTCATTGTAACTTTTACCGCTGGTCCGGCCATAAAGCCTCCTTTAGTAATATTAAATTATGGGCATCCAGTTGTTTCTAGGTTAATTGGCCTGGATCCAGTTACAGTACATTTTTAAAGGCAGTTATAGCTGCTACGAGTACAGCAGGTATTTATAACGGAAACCAAGTGGTCTGTCTCGGGAGGAGTCAGATATTATATTCAGTTGTCCTCAATTTAGATAGGAGCTGCGGTCAACAAGCAGCCGCAGTAATAACAAGCAAGCCTTGATCAATTTTAGTGGTATTTTTAGGTGACAGTGACCTTTCCTTTTTTGACTAATGTAGGGTATAACCATGCCGGAAATACCAGGAGGCTACCGGCAGCTGCATTTTCGCACCCATTGGATTTGAGACAATGGGACCCTGGGGCCCTGAGGCAAAATCTTTCATGAAAGAACTTTCAGCTCGTCTCCGCGAGGCCACTGGCGACCAGAAGGCCGGCAACTATTTCGCCCAGAGGATAAGCCTCATTATCCAAAGGGGAAACGTTGCCGGCCTTCTAGGCACCATGCCTCGCGGGGACGCGCTGGAAGAATTACTTTATATTTAGGATTACTTATATAGTTGGTTATTTTAATTTAATTTAATGTTATTGTTTGCGCTGCAAACTAAGTAGATTAGCCATAAAACTAGAACATTGGTAGTGATGAGTAGGTTATTATTGGTAGTTATGTACAAAGTTATATTGTAGTGTGAGTGCGTATTAGCACGTAAGTGAAATAGTATAAATATGTAAATATTAGGTAAAATAAATAGATTCTAACATTCATTGTTGAGTCTCATTCCACGCACCACCAACCTCTCACTGCGGCCAAGACACCCCTAGCCGTCAGAACCTGATCAGTCTTGTGAGCCTGCTTGACTGGCAGTGAGAAAAGCCAACCACCAACCACCACTTGCACCAATCCATCCACTTCCTTCCAACCATCCGCTTGCTACCTTAGTTCTCATGGTAGCAGGTATCCTGGACATATTTTATATATGTATGTCTATTTATGACTAGGTTAGGGACTTAGGGATATAGGGCTCTAGGTGTCGACTGGTCATCCATGCGCGTATAGAGGCGGCGGCCCCAGCTCCCAGCTTCTATACGTGCATGTACGTGCATACAGGCGCGGCAGCCCCGTCTCCTAGCTCCTGTATGTACAGTTATTGACTTTCTTTGTTAATGTTATTTGCAATAAAATATTAATTAAACCATGCACTTAAAATAAGCGGTTTGAATTATAACAAAATAAATTAAGAAAATCATGTCAATACTAATGGTAGGAATCATTAATCAGTTAGGAGTTAGGTTAAGTAAGTTCTGGACTCGTAGTCTTCCAAGTCGCCCTGTATATCGTTCAGAAAGCGAATAGAGATTTTTGACTTTGAAAAAGTGCCCTCATGCACTATAGTTGATGTTGTATGAGGTGGGTAATGAAATGTAAGGAAAGAATAAATAAATTCCGGTCATTTATTTTTATAGAGGTGACTGGAAAGAATCTGATAACCCCTCCCCTATTGCAGCCCTTAGGATTTTCAATCTTCCCGTGTACATTATTACCGAAAAAGTGGACCCATAATTCTCAGAGATAGGGTTTAAAGATAAATAGATTGTAAAATATTTTTTTTACGATTCGACCTTGAATTAAACCCATCGGGAAGTGCTAGTTTTTTATATTTCAGGGGTAAAATGTCTATGATACCTACTCTAAATTGAAGCCATAGGTATATCTTGACTGTCTTCGTTACTAAGTATAATAATGTACCTATTACATAATTAGTAGAATTCTGGATGTATTCAGTGATTTGTACGTTCTTTCGTTGACGAGTTCCTTTAAAATAGTACAATTCACCGAGTATTTGCCAAATTTTCAACATCCTGACAAATTGCCTGACTTTAGTCAAGTTTACGGGATAAAAATCGTCCCTCGTCCATCCGCTAATTTAAGGTTATTAATTTCTAACGCTTTAGTAATGGCCCCCTGGGGGAATAAACGGTAAATTAAAAATTTACGACTTTTAGTAAAATTGAACCCTTCATTAAGAGTTTTTCTTCGTTTTTCATACTTTTAATTAACTCTATAAAGTTTGTCATTTTCTTTTGATGGTCTTATTAGTTTTTTTATCTAAGACTCATTTTATTTATTTATTCATGTGAGAGAGGTTCTAGAAGTAAATTTACGAGCCATATTTGTTGCACTTTTAGCACTGCCCCGGGAGCGGGGACCACTTACAGGATAAATTAATGTGATTAATTAATCATTAATACTGACCATTGCTTAACTTAAATGCATGGTATTTATCATTTTTATGCTATGATTAATATTTTATTATGTCCCATTCAAATGAGACAATCTCGTGTTGTTTGGAATTTTAACTAACTGGAAAAACTTTTCTGGCGGATAAATCCGGAAGGGTTTTGTCAGGCAATCATACGTTTGTTAGTATTATAAATTATTGCACGTGCCATGTAATAAATAAATAATCTAGTTATTATGTGATACAGATTAATTCTTCTCTGCGATTCTCAGAATATAGACTTGCTTACTTGCTGACTTTTTGTAAAGTAATAAACTTTACAAAGATAACCTAATGCGCCTATAACTAGAAATTCCCGATCTGTTTGCTCTGGGGAACACGTAATAATCCGTTCCTCGCACCTTTTTGCCGGTAAAAAGGAAATATTTTTTCTCGAACGCTTTTTCGTAAAGAAATGTTCCAATATGTGGACGAAACGTGTCAAGTGGTGACTTATTCGAAGGACAGCCACGCCTAACAGTATATTGAGTTGTGAATTGTGTGAGCGCGTCCAATGTAGATAATCCACACGGGATTTCGTGTAATGTTTCCTGAAATCAATTGTATTTCGAAAGTGTCGCAAAGTACAAAATACTATATTATTATCGATTGGTTTAACGAGCAAGGCTCCCAATACTATCGATTTAAAAAGATATTATATATATACAGACTGAGACATTTTATATTATTAAGTTTAAAGATTGGTTTAAAGTATATTTTCAATCCATCAAAAATCAATCAACAGCCTATTAATAAGTCTCCACTATTGGCGCACAGGCCTACCTTTCTCAACGAGGAGGGCATATCCGCCACGCTAGCCCAGTGCGGATTCGTGGACTTCACATGCGCCTAAGAATTGCTTCTTCGTCGTATGCAGGTTTGAGATGGTTTCCTTCACCGCTCGAGAGCTTTCTGTAAATGTACTGAAGTTTCGGGATCCGGGGATAGAACTCGGACTTCTCAACGTGACAGGCCGCGTTTTCCCGATACGCCATACCGACGCTCTATTTTTGAGTGGTCCTTGAGTGGTCCTATCTACACGGTGAACCAGTTTTCGGGGAGTTGTCCGCGGCGCTTCATGTACCTTCACTAATGCTGTCACTTTCTGTAGTGTTCGTAAAGCCTGAATTTTTTCTCTTAGTAAAATGTAAATATATATATTTTTAAATAAATCTCATATTTAGGTACCTACTGCAAGTAAATATCTGATTATGATCCGACCACCTTTGTTCTGCGCGCATAACTTGTCGTATTAATTTGGAGAAGGCTGTATACTTAAAGAATTTAGCAAACCGAAGTCGGTGTGTAATGAAAAATGAGACACATTTGTATCTGTCACAGCAGATACTTAGAAGTAGCCCAGCCACGATTGGATGTGTATTTATTTATAAGCTCTCAATCAATAACCTTTGCGTGTTGTCGTGTCGAATCTATGAATATTTCAGTGGGCTAAACCAATATTTTATGAATTCAGTCACTACCTACACCAGACAGTGTTATCTATGACACCTTACATTTACTATTGTCATGCAAATATTTGTTTAAGGGTAATAATATTGTAACCAATTATTTACTTTACAACTTACAACTCCGTCTGCGATATGCAGTTCCTGAGCCGGAAAGTAAATGAAAATCATTACCCTCCTTTTATAATTGAAAATACCGTAGTGGGGCAGCCTATCATGTCGAGAGGTTCTGCCATGTTACCGATGGGTTTTTCTCGAAACTTAAGTATACATTTACTGGCAGCTCTCGAACGGTGAAGGAGAAGCTCTCGAATCGTGAGGAAAACTGCATACGCCGAAGAATGAATTCTTAGGCGCGTAAGTCCACCAACCAGCACTGTCAAAGTTGGGATTTAAATCGCACTTCAAAGGTATAGAAATCGCAGTCGCAGTTGACATCGTGTAAGTGGAGCTCAGACATCGAGTGCACTCCATTGTGAGAACACTTTATGAAGCTTTGTACGATTTTCCACATACTCGTATACCGGGACCAGATGAAAACCTCTTAAAAATCGATTGCAGCCAGCGCATCGGGCATGTTGAATTTTTTCAATGACATTTTGAAATAATATTTTTTTAACCAAGGCCCGCTGCTAGTTGTGCAAAATTTGTTCGATATTCAGCAAAAATTCCTCAAAAAACTTTCACTACCAAACAGTCACACCATGCATAGGAACCATGGGAACCCATATACATAACGCTTGGCTACGTCTATGTGAGTATTATGGAGAATCAGACAAAATATTTTTATAAATTAATTATTAAATCCAAAAAATAACAATGTCAATAAAATAGATAATTTTTCATATAGATAATTTCAAATGTCCTAGCAAGCAATCAATAAAATGTGCCTTTATTCTTTACAACCTATAGGTACAGAACAGATCAAGTATAATGGTAAAAGTAACGATATAAATTGACACACAGACGTAGGTACGACAGTTTACCGATCCCAAACTAGGGTTGCCTACTTCAGTTAAGCGAAGTCTTTCTTTGTGTTCCCTTATGTTTTAGTTATATACTTTTCATAGTACCTAATAATACCTTTTGATTACCATTGAGATGACCTTTGTCGTCTTTTTTAAATGCCGATTGCGGAACTAACATTTATAATTGTAATCATAATTAAAAATCAAACGACAATTACGATGTTTCGATTTTTAACCTTCATTCTTTGAATTCGAGTTCTTGGTACAGTTAGGCTCAATTTATTGTAATATCAGGTTTATGTAAATAATAATGAAGCTGACACGTGAGTACTATAAAAAAATATGATTTTTTCAAGAGCTCTAGAAGTTTTCGTAAATATCTCTCGCTTGGAATGAAATAGTTTTTCAATAACGGAGTGAGTTCGCAGCGCGGTAGCGGGAGTTTTTTCATTACTCTTTCAATATCGGAGCCGTTCACGCCGCCGTCACTACACCAACTAAACGAAAACGGTGTTACAAAAAATTTAACAGATGTCTTGATGTTGTTTTATAATTTCAATAAACGCTTTTCTTGTGTCTGTAATTTTAATAGAAATCACATTTTCAAGTATTATCTTATTCTTAAAAATCTGCATTATTTGCATCTGTGTCCGGTAAACTTTATCTTTCTATAACTCAATATTATGGTATTTATAATTTACTGCGTGTCTTCAAATTGTTTCTCTCTAGGTTATATCTTCTATATATATAAAAGAAAGTCGTGTTTGTTACAACACTTATAACTCGAGAACGGCTGCACGAATTTTGATGAAACTTGGTACAGGGATAGCTTATAGCCCGGAATAACATATAGGCTACTTTTTACCGCGGTAAACTGTTCCCACGGAAAACTCAATTCATTTCAAGTACAAAGTGGCGCCATCTCTTTCGCCGTGGCGTCAACTATTCGATAACATGGGAAACTCAGTTTATTTGTCATAGCTTCAATTCAAGTACAAAGTGGCGCCATCTCTTTCACCGTGGCGTCAACTACTCGACCCAAGTTGTAGACAAGTCAAACTGTACCTGTCCTTTGGGGAATGGATGGGGTGAAAATTTTCTCGGGAGTATCGGTTTCTTTAAAGGCTTTCTTTTAAGTAACTTGAAAATTGGAATTGTATTGTGACAATGAGTGGTTGCCCACTACCTACAATTCCATGCTAATCTCCAACTACCCACTTTTCCCGTACTCCGGCGAGCGCGGCCTCGACGCCGCAGTGCACTCCGAACCGCGAGCGAACACGACACGATTTTGTGCTGTGAAAAACCATTATGTGAATTTGTCCTAGCCACGGGTTACACTGGTTAGGCCACCTATAGAAGAAATCAACGGGCCCGTACGTCGAGAATATCCCAACAATCCGTAAGTAACCTTGATTCCCCTTTGTGGCCCTACGACGTCCACTCATTCTCACGATATCATAAAAAAATGATGATAGATTTTTGGATATTCCCGCTGGGAAAAAACTTAATTTTGATGAAACTTTGTATAGTGATAAAAAAATTTGTATAAAAAAATAACCCATACTTATTCCCGCATATAAACATATAATGACGGGATTTTGTATTGGGGGCGGGAGTGAGGGGTGGGGGGGAGTGGAGATGGGGGGGGGGGGGCTTAAAATTTGCACGGGAGTACAGGTTTCTTTAAAGGCATTAACTTGAAAATGAAAATGTATCATAAATAAATAATGACGGGTTTTTGGATTTTACATTTTAAGGGTGAGGGGGAGGGTGGGACGGGGTGAACACTTATAACTCAAGAACGGCTGAACGAAGACGGAAGAACGCGGACGAAGCCACGGGCTACAGCTATCTTATATAAATAGTGACGGGTTTTATATTTTCACATTTTTAAGAAAAGGGAGAGGGGGGGGGGGAGAAAACGGGGGTGAAAAATTGGAATTGTAGTTACTTGCTTTTGACAGAACGAAGTCTGTCGGGTCAGCTAGTATAATATAATTTAAACAAAATTAAAATTTCCACTATGTTCAGATTTTACAAAAAAAAATTAGGTAAAAATTGTTAAGTTTATAATTTTATAAAGCCGTCACGAAATTAAGAAGTAGCAAAACTTTTACATCCAAAGCTAATAATGGACTTTCCAAATTAACTCGAGATTCAAAAGGAAACTTTTTATTTGCCTCATAAAATAAATAGGTAAAGTAAAACATCAGAGGAGCTGAAATAATGATGGAAGTTGAAGATTGAAAAACTATAATGATCCTAAAAGATTTCTAGTTTCTAGACCTAGATGCGTTAATAGATCACCCAGTCAGTCAGTCACAATACGCACAGAAACAAGCATTATTATTAACAGACACTTTAAAAGGTAATGTGAAGATTTTAGTGGAATACTTGAACACTAACGTTGCCAGAACTGGCCAGAAGCAGCAGGATGAGGATGGACCGATTGTAGCGATACAAATTAGGGAAGGTTCAGGGCCCAACCAGAGGGACTCATCATACTAATCTTGAATGAAAAAAATTAGGGGGCGTGCGCGCCAACAATGAGCCTAGCTTCGTGATACTAATTATGAAGTTTAGCTACTTATTCAGAAATTCTTGACAACCTTACAACACTAAAACAAAAATATCTTTACACTTCAGTACATACTTCCTTACAACAAGGGGAAGTATCTAAAAATCTCATCTAAAGCACGAGATAATGAAACGCAAACACACCTGTGTTCGACACTGACTAGATACTTTCCTTGTGTAGATCGACGACTTCGCTGCCCGTACCGCTTGGATGCGCTCCAGGAGATGCAATGCACTTTGTCACATAATAGTTCTAAGAGCCGATTTAAAAGAGTGCAATTTTTGTACAAAAAATATGGCAGAACTTATTGAAGAGAAACGTTTGAAATGTCCTCGAAACTGGGAAGGGAAGGAACCTATTAAAAACGAAGGAAACAATAAAAGAAAGGAAGAAATGAAATTAAAACGAATTAACTTACTGTATAGTTACTGACCCTAGCAAGTGGCTGCAACTACTAACAATAGTGAAAAAATTGATGAATTTAATGCATACTTACAATTGTATACACATATAAAACACAATAAAGAAAGATATGTACCGACGGCTTGTGACATGACATATAAATTAAAATCAATCGGGATCAAGCGGGATTGATTCAGAATCTAGAATTTCAATCTAATGTGATTTAATCAAAAGGAAAGACGTTATTAAATTAAAAATATCTGTAAGTAATCGAATCGCGCTGAAGACAGGCAAAAAGCAATATCGTGCGCGATGATATGTGAAAGAACGATAATACGCGAGGAGCTACAAAGTCTGAAATCAAACACGTGCTTGTGACTGCTAGTTAATTGAGAACCTTGTCGATATCGGAAATCGGACTCAATTTGTTCAAGAGATACTTCCGTTCGTCACTCAAAAAGTTAATGGATACTTACAGTAACAGGAAACTCAAAATAGAGGACTTATTTAAAAAAAGGTTCGGGTAAAACTCAAGTTTGGTGCATAAATATTTCAAAGTAAAAAACGGGACCATGTGAAAAGAATTTAATTAATTCCGGGATCAATGTTCATGACGTCACAAAGCAAATGCATTTAAGTATAATTTAAATTGGTATATATTTATTTAATGCATAAAGAATTCATGATAATAAGAAGTTAAGTGAGGATCTAAAAAGGTAGTACTTACCTTTGGGCCCATTTCATAACTGAGATTTGTAGCCAGATTTGAAACGGTAAATTTAAGCCCTTTATCGTAACTGGGTCAAATATCAGCTGTCCATTTTCTCTATTCGTAACTGGCTGGTTGCAATCTCAGTTACGAACGGAGAAAATGGAAACCTCATCCGTAACCGTGTGACAGTGTGTGCGTACCTCCTCCTTTTTTGGAAGTCGGTAAATAGACAACCGTCTCCGACAAAATACCGCCAAAAATATATTTTTTCATTCGCTTTATTTATCACTTACGGGAAAGACAAAGGAAGTTGTTCATACAGCCAAGTCAGAGGTTATGAAAATTGATATGGGAGCTCGCCAATTCGTTCTTTTATTAACGATTTTCGAAATAATTGTTTAATTAAGGTTGTACGGAACCCCCAGGGTGCGAGTGCACTTGTCCGGTTTTTTTTAAGTACAGAAAACGCTGCCAGTGTCTTTTTTGGTATGGTTTTAGACTGAAGACCAATGCAATGGAATACCTATCACTGATAGTTATATTATCTGGAGCACGGAAGACTGAATGGTCAAAGTATCATGTCACTAAATGAGTCATCGTTACAAACTTAACCAATCATCATAAACTGTACCTTAAATAATCTGTTTAACACTTAAATAAATAACCGTTACTACAGGAAACCAAAGTCAAAGACCGACCTTTGTTTGCAGGTCACTTACGATTATTTTATTTATATCCTTTCATTAGACAACAGTGTTCTTGGAATAATGTCAACAGTAAATTATGGCGTTCGAAGTTTCCGATAATCGTAAATAATCAACTAGATAATGTAAGTTATTTAATTATTTCTTGTAACTAGACAAAATGAGGCTGAAATGGACATCAATATAGTCCAAAGCCTCGGTAAAATAAAGATAAAAAAAATGAACAAAAGTCAATGTGAGTAGATAGTCTTTTACCTTTTAGTTGTCAGTTTGAGAGATTTTCCTCGAATACTCTGTATTCATCTATATCCAAAGTGATGAGGATGACCAAGCCAAACCTCAAAGAAAAAAAACCATTTGATAGATTATTGTCTTAGAGAGCCATCTGTTGTGACGTGAAAGAACTTACCACAGATTACAAAGAAAACTTAAGCTTTTGTCATGTGAAGTAAGTAGGTTACAAACAGTAAGCCAAGTGTTCAGAACACACTGTCTTCTTTGCCCCACTTCTGGGACCCCTCGTCGACGGCACGCGCCTACAAGACAAAGCCCTTAAATCGTATTAAGACCCTTGCCTCAACTCCAAACTAAATACATTCGTCCAACTCTGCAAACAGCTACTCTCAAACTTTATGCACTTCCGCCCTTGTTCTTTGAAATAAGAAAATACGGGAGAGCGATAAATATGTATATTAGCGCCGTGGTGGAAGAAATGAAATGAATTCAATAATCCCTGGCCAACATAATAGACTGTAAAACATGTCGAAATACCTATAAATTCCAGTTCTCACCCAATCTACATACCTATAGGAGTCTTGTTATAAAGTAAAATCCTGACCGACTGACTTACATACGCATCTGTAGTGAATGACCTCTTACAGGGGCACTCGGTACCTATGCAATAAATAATTTTCCCAAGAGAACGAAACCGCGAACAACAGCTAGTGTTTAAACAAATTTAAAAGGGCTTTTGGATATTTCCTGCAATCGAACGTATGAAGATTGAAGAGTCCACAAAAGTACTCGGGGTCAACAAAAAAATCATACATAAATCGTTTATGCTTACTTTCATTTAGTTTAAGATTGAGTACCACTGTATTAAAGGAATGCTAGGGGTGGACGCAACTTTTATTGGCCCAGATTTCACTCACGCACGCCTTATGTAACTTCTAATAGGAATTTATTCCCGACATTGTGATTTATTGCTTTGTTTGTTACTTTAATAAATCGTTAACGGTTGACTGATTTGTGAAATGACAAATGAAGCATTTGGAAAAATAAGATAAAATTATAAACAGGAAAATTGATGTTTCTTTATATACAAGAAGTACTTACAAAAACAGTTTAACGACCAAGCCAGAAATTAGTTTACCAACCAGGGATCGAACTCGGATCTTTTTCTAATAGAAGGTGCAACCAAGGTTTTAGAAATATTTTTTAAATGGCTGTAACGAACTAAAAGGGCTGTATCATAACACTTGCTAATGGAATATTTACTTTCTAATGCGACTTTTTTGCGCAATTTAAACGAGAAATGCTTAAGGGTGGTATTCAAGACAGGCGGCGCCGCCGCTGCTCTGTGAGATTTGACAAGCGACGACGCTGCCGCTGCTTATATAACTCGTCTCATACAAACAAACTCATGCAAACAAACTCATGTTATCTCCTAAGAGCGGCAGCGCCGCTCCGCGCGGCCGCCGCTGTCTATAATACCACCCTTAAAGAACAATCTCCAAAGATATTTTAAAACCCCCTTTCGTGTGAACGAATGATCACCACCGTTTTCCTTACATGCATATTCAATTTCCTTAAAAGAAACTGGAAAGGAACTTTACGTCCCATATCGTCTATACTAAACCTTAACTAGGTTTGGTTAACATCTTTTGTTACGTTGGAATATTAGGTATAGGAGCCGGCGCGGTTACGTGATACCCATACTCGTGAAGGAGGGTGACAATGGTTTCTTAATTTCTTTAATTGTATTTAGGGTAAATATAATGCAGGTAACATTTAAATATAGCAGGTAATCATAGTTTACAAGGTAAACGAATTGCTTAAATGACGTAAGTTTTTACGAAAAATGTATAGTAGTAAAATCTGGTTGCAAACGATTTAGCTATGACAAAATTTTAAAATTTGTAGGTCTTTAAAACTCAATACCTACCGTATAATTTTCACATAACTCTGAGAAAGAAATTGATAATTAATCAGAGTACATTACTTACTTATCGCTGAAACCTGAAGTTCTAGTATCTGAATGATACATTAAATGAAGTTAATTGAACAGGAAAGTATCCCGAAATACTACCAAACGTAGAGGTCTCCTATACTAAAAGTAGGGATGGCGCACGTCGACATTACCTATTGAAGAGACGCAGCCGTCTAGTGATGATGGTTAATGAGTGTTTCATGATACTGTACCCGTTGTTCGACTGCTCAGCGGTTATATTGAATACGTGTTCGCTTTCCTTAAGGAGATACGCATTAATTTAGCCCAGTAGTTATGACTTGCGACTTCTGCTTGAGATCGTTGGGGCAATATTTAGAAGTTAGCTAGGTACGGTCGACTGCACGTCAGCGAAAACAATACCAGTGTAAACTGGTCTCTTTTAGTATAGTAACTAACTAATATGCTATGCCAGCTCAGGGTCAATGTGTTTTCAAAGAGACTATTCCAGTTGAGCTGAGGTCAGAAAAAATGCAAAAATTATTTAATAAAATGCCGAAAGAAAGACTAAGTATAGTGCTCAGGCGATTACCCTAAAAATGTAAGGGAGTCGTGAGCTTTATACCAACTGGGAAAAGATCACTAAATGGCGAGAGACATAAATGCTAGAAAATGATAATTATGATACGTCATTTAATGAATGAAGTGGCAATGGGCAGGTCACATCTCTGCCCTGATAAGAAAGAAGGCCGCTATGTGCATAAACTGTTTATGCACATAGCGGCCTTCTTTCTTATCAGGGCAGATCTGTCGCAGAACCGACGGCCGTTGGGGCAGACGGGTTCTGGAGTGGAGACCGCGGACCGGTACGCGCAGCGTGGGACGCCCCTCCGCCAGGTGGACTGACGACCTAAAGAAGGTGGCCGGAAGCGGCTGGATGCGGAGAGCGGAGGACCGGGTGTGGTGGCGTTCGTTAGGGAAGGCCTATGTCCAGCAGTGGACGCTAAAAGGCTGAGATGATATGAGATGATTTAATGAATAATCAGGCATAATTTTTTTTCCTCAAAGACTCACCCAATTAAGTTACAGGTTCATTTCATGAACCCCAAATCAATTTGATTCTATTTAATAATTACGTTTATTTACAAGTACCTACTAGGTACCTACCACCTTTTACGCTTTTGCAACTGAGGGAAACTTAAAGTATTAACAACATAGCATGGTAGCTTAACAACAACCCGCGTCCTAAATAAATAAGGCCCTGTTAAATATTAAAAGGGTTTAATAAACAAAACGTGTGCTATCTTTTCGACTTCAAATTTTTGTTCGTGAAAATTAGCTGTTTATTTCATGTTACTTTTACTTACTTCAATAAAAAGGGGTTGTCTTATTACCACTTTATCTTACTATGCATAAAGGTTTACACTTTATCTTACCTACATAAAATAAATACTTGTAAATTAACCTTACTAAAAACCTTAAAACAGCACCTGCCATGTCCTTCACTGTTCGTCTTTCCTTGTTTATTAAAAGGTTATTATAATCATTTCAAGACGTTTTAAACTAAAGAAAGACACCGGAAAAATGCTGCACATAGTAGTCGTATTGTGCCCACAAAGCATGCTCACTTATCATTACTTACGTGTTCAATTCTTTTGTAACTCAATGGCAATGACACGTGACGACCACGTTTCTTTTACAATAAAATGTAGGTTTAGATAATGAAGCAGAAATTTAAACTACGAGTACGTCATGTTATTATGTTGTGAGAGTTTATAAAATAAATAAATAAATAAATTTTTAGCAACATAAATATAGAGATGATAAAACAGCTACCTTACAATACATGTTGTCATGTACAATCTCCGTTATTGACAATGGTATAATTATTTAAAAGCATCGAGATCGAGAAAGAAAGAGACAGATTTGTCTGCTTCTGCAGATAATAATTGGATGGCTAAAATGATCACTTATTTTGCTTTCTAAAAGATTTTCCTTTATATAACCTTCGTGCTCTAAAATAACAAAAAGAAAACATATTTACCACGTTCCTCAGATTTACTTTATCATTTAATATTGGAACGTGACTTTTACCGTTATTGACGGAAACAACAAGATATCTCCTGTATTTATAAACAGGTGCTAATGGAAACGCGGTTCCAGTATTTCTGTCTTAGCTGTAACGTTTATTTATGCTAAATATGTCATTTTTAAGGCTTGTACTTTCGGTTTCTATTTTTTGCTATGTGAGTATTCTGGGCTTATTAGGTATATCATCTGTTAATTTATTTAATTCCAGTGGTAATAAATATGTATTTAACTGTTTGATCTGTTTCTTATTTGTCTACATATTTGTATAGTGTCAGATTAACCAACTCATTCGCATTTTAGAATAATGTTCATTCATTTCTCATTAACATAATATTAAGGTGCATCTATGTATATTTCTTAATTTGTTTCCAGTCTCAAGCTAGAAGTATAAGAAGTGTGGAAAATGATCAGCCTTCTTACGACCTGGATGCTATTGTAAAGGATCTAACTGACTGTTTTGATCAAAAATTGGAACCACTGTTATCACAGCTGAACAACGATAATCAGAATAGTATACGAGACCTCGCTTTATCCGGTATTGCTAGCTATGTACAGAATATGGTAAGATGCACTCTCTTTTAAAAAAACTTGATACATGTTCACTTAGAAACTATCCCATTACTTACTCCCTTTCAACAGAAATTATTGAAATTAGAATTTCATCCCGGATTTTAAAACACAACATAACCGCAATGTTTGAAGATATTATGTTAGTAGTACACTACCTTTGTACCACAAATACAATAAATACAAATAGCACTACACTGTAAAATGTACACTTAGAGATTTAATATGACGTCAAACAAGAGGCAAAGTATATTTGACCAGTTACTTACAAAGTTAACTGAGCAGACGCCGTTGTTTGTATTGTAAACAAACGCACTTGTAAAGTACCCAGAATTAATCCTTTTAGAATTATCAAGTGTAAATATCTAAGTATTTAAACTTAGCTAGCAGTAACTACATTATTTTCATATTTTTACTTACAAATAGCTTTTGGCAGATGGTTAATTTCGGCCGATGTATTTTTGTTTCTGTAATATTATAACAACGAAATTGCTTCAAAATCTGTCGAAGCGAACAAATTTATTGATATCTTCACTTTTCTTTCCTTTTTTAGGCCAATTACATAAACGATAAAGCTGAATATGATGACACTGACTACTACGAAGGATATTATGATGACGCTATGGCTACAATTGAAATTACTGATGTATTCAACCCACCAAGCGCTGAAGATGACACCAACTCAACTGAAACTACAAACACAGAGAATGTAGACTCAACAGCGACTGCTGAGAGTACAGCGGTCTCATCATCATCCTCATAGAAACAGTTATTGCTTACTTCATTACCAACCGTAAAAATCTTCAATGTATAGAGTGAAAACTAACGAAATAGCTATTTTAATGCACTGTGTAAATAAAAAATAGAGAAAAAATAAAATAGGAATAAGTAAATTAAATTATGAAAATAAAGTGATATACCATCTCTCAGTTAGAGTTGTATCGAATAGGTACTATAATTTTATTGATATGGTAGAAACATCAATGCCTGTGACTGATTTTATAGTCTGACGTTGTACCTACTTAATATACCTTTATTCCGTGAATATAATGCTAATAGTGAAACAAATATTAGCCACTTAGTACTTTAGTAGACGTATTATACTCTTCTGGCTTATTTAACTAGGACTTGGATATAGAGTGGTGAAATTAAACTGTACATACAACTTGAAAAATATGAAAATGCCAATCTGTTAGTGAGTCAGAATCGACCACACATTCATTGTTTTTTGATAATTTTCATTGATGTGCTGTTGTATAACCTCCTGTCCCATACCACATTTATGGTAACCCCTGATCTTTTTTGGTAGGTAACGGACAAGACACAAGTTTTAAACTGTTTAACCCACAAGTACATTTATGTGGGATCTAAATATTGAATCACACTGTGACATCTAGTTTTTGTCAGAAAGCATTGTTATAAAAACAACACAGTCAATCATTTTAAATGAATGATTTTACGCGTATCGAAAAGGTAGTGTTAATGCTCTTTTAAACACCATGTATGTTCCACCGTCCTTACCTGTGAAGTTTACATAGATACAATATACGTCAATACATAAAGACTTGCAAGTGTGTCTTCTCCACAGTTTGTGAGCATCATTAAGTTTGGAAATAATATCTATTGTGATAATGTTGCTCAAACTCATTGCTTTATACTGTGCCCTATCAGTGATCGGTGATGTAAGTAAAATATAATTAGATTTAAAGATCTACGTAGTGCTTCATGTAGTTAGTTATAATACAAGGGAGAAAAAGAGTTTTAAAAATGTATTAAGAATATTGTTTAAAGAAATATGACAATAATTAATATTTCGAAAACCTGAATTTGCATTGTGATTTGGTCGTTTTTCTTGACCACTCGTCGTAGAAGTATGTAATTCCTTATGAGTACAAGCAACTTGTTTTTATTACGATTATGGGTTGCTTCCATAATATGCATATTATAGTAAACGAAGTCCTATAGTTTTGCTTATGACATTTTAACTTTAGCTTACAAAAATATATTTGAAAGTTTTCTGTTATTATTCGACGTAACAGTGGTTGGTAATCGATATTTTGAACCAAAAGACAATACATTCCTTCTTTAAAAGTGTATTTATTAATATTTACAGTCAAAAGCATTTGTCAGACGATATGAGAGATCAGCAGAATCACCTTCTCCAAACGATCTCGTGGAATCATTCCAAAGGAATCTGGAACAATTCAAGAACTGCATAGATCAAACTCTGTCGAAGGCGGTGGGACAAGTCCAAGAAAAACAGCTGCAACCTGTCCTCAATGTTGTTGGGGATTCTTTGTTCCGAGTGTCCAAAGCGGTAAAACAACTTTTGCCCTCTTTTATATTTATTTAGTTTTAGTGAAAATTTGGAGAGCATTTAATTATGTTCTAACAAAAAGTATCAAGATTGTATAGCCGAAATCATTTGGTTAGGTATTCATTCTGGAAATAGAACTACTAATAATTTTATCATGGACTGTTTGTAATATTGTAATGTTTAATTTTTTCTTTTCAGTTTGGAGATTTAACAGGATCTACAACGAAGAGTCCCGATTTGTTTAACTTTAAATAAAGACTACCGTACCTATGTTAAGAGTAACTTATTTATTTATATCCAAGGAGTTAGGTTTTCAATAAAATTACTTTAAAAGAACCGCCGCTTTTCAACTACTTAATACAAAATATGAACCAGGAATTTCATAACGTCAGGTACATTTTACGTGGAATTTCTACAGGAACATGCTTTACCTTACTTGAGATACATGTAGCTAAGAAGTTAAACCAGAAATTTATGTAAGACAATATCGTCATTCTATCTCTATTATTTTATGGAGTAGAAGTCCTCTACCAACTACCCTGTGCCATTAATTTTCTGTAATAATTAACATAGACACTGATAGTGGGAATAGTCCGAAAACATAATGTCTGGTTCAGTGGCGCATCTGTCCAGCAGTGGACTAGTACGGGCTGGTGATGAAGGAACATCTCTACGTGCGAGAGGGCGGGACTACGCATGTCAACGAAGCTCTGCACAAATATTTATAAAGTTTTAAAAATTTAGAAATTAAGAAATAAATCGGAACGAAAATATTTTAAATCTCAATATTACAGTGCAATACCCAAGTGTTATCGTTATTCGGATCGTCAAGTAACTTAATTAACGCGCATCGAAAAGTGTAATAGTACATTGTTAACCTAGGTGTGTAAGTAACTTATTTAAGTCCCGAGACGGGGTTTGGCGCCCGACGCCTAGCGAGGGCGCCAATAGTTCGAGGGACCTCTAAATAAGTCTTGAACCCCAAGGGGAAAAACACTGTGCTTTTCATTAAGAATACACTGAAAGTAAAAACAAAAACATAAAATGAGTGTTAATACAAATCTCTGCTATACAGAAGTATAAACAAAACTCTACAACTCGAAAAAAAAAGAAGATCGGATTGCCGCTTTCCCGTCTATTTTGTTATTTTTTCTGTGGCCGGCCAGGTATTCTGCCATTATTTTTCATTTCCATCATTGAAAAAATGATAAATATTTTGCCCAAATCTATGTTATTTTATAGAAATAGTTGACAGTAATTGACCGAGCGAGCGAAGCGTCTACGTTTCGAGACTGGCCAAAAATGCTCTTGTCCGGCTGTCTGTCTGTCTGTCTGTCTGTAATTCTCTACAGGTCGCATTTTTCAACCGATTTTGACGAAAATTTGGCATATGTATAAATTAATTAAACCTACAAAATGAGTAGAATAAAATTTTGAAAAACATTTTTTTTAGAGTATCTACCATACTCGCAAAGTGGGAGTGAACTTTTTTTTTCTTGTGAATCCCATAGTGTGGGAGATATCGTTGGATAGGTCTTTCAAAAATATTGCTGGTGTGTGAATACAATTTTTTCGATTTAGGGATCCGTTGGCGAAATATTAAGCTTTAAAGCGGTAATTTTTGTTAGAGTCACGTGTCCCCCCCCCCTGCCAGCTAAACGGTTGCTTCTGGAAATGTGAAAAAATTCATGGCAGTAGCATATATAACGTAGTTACAAGGAAAACTATTACGGCTAAGTAGGTTCTATTAGTTTTTGAGTAATAGTGGATCGACTTAAGAAAGTTGAAAAAATAAATTATGTTCATAGAACTGCATACGTAAAATGGAAAATTATTTTTTTCCGCATGATATCCATGGTGTGGGGTATCGTTGGATGGGTCTTTCAAAAATATCGCGGGTGTGTGATAAACATTTTTCGATTCAGGGATCCGTTTGCGAAATATTAAGCTTTAAAGTGCTAATTTTTGTCACTTTAGTAGGTACTTTTTCTGTTTCCAAAGTTGACTTTTGTTGGTTTCTTTTAGGTATGGTTTATAAGGGCTGGCGAGGTCTACTGTTCTCACGGAACTACTAGTAATTATAATAAACTCATTTAAAAAAATATATTCTTTCAAAAATTCAAAAATTTACATCGCGCTGTAATTGAGTGGCTGTATAGACAGTTGGACCATGGTCCAATAGAAATGTCAAAATAGTACTAGTTTTTTTATATATAATTCGACAGCTGTCAGTTGAAAGCGATTCTCCCTTGGGCTGAGATGTATTACTTTCAACCCGCTCCTCAGGCAACTTCAGACCTTATTTCAGAGTATGAGTAATGAAAAATGACTTCGATATACCTAGATAGTCATTACAGCACGGATTGATGTAGCGGGTGATATTTGATTTCAACAACGTTATTGATTTCGTATCAAGGAAATGTTAATACGGGATTAGATAAAACTCTTTTCAAACATAACTTATTAGTTAAGTACCTTTTATTTCAAGAAGATATAGTCATTTATATGAATAAATGCTTATTTTTGCTCGTCAGTATTTTTCTTGGATATAACCCAAGAATTTACTCATTAAATAAAATGCTGTTCTGCCCAGCTGCGGTTTTTCCAATGATTGACGAAGAATATTTTTAAACTTGTTTTGACGTCTTTCTATCAAAACATCCAAAGATTGAGACGAATAAATAATGATGATAACGTCGGTAAATGAACATCACTATTAGAATAGTTTTTACTTACACAGAAGCTGGAGCTTTGTCTGATTGTCGTATATTTTTTGTTGTATATTATGTCGTAGGTTAATGAGAAAATTCGCATCTTTGCGAAAATCCTAGGACTTTGCAAAAAGCCGGTTATTTGGAATGTAAGAAAGAATGAATTTCGTTATCATCCGAACTATTTTCAGAATCTTTCCAAAAATCCGGCCGTATTAGGATAATAGCGAGAAACTGCTCACATTCTTGAGCGCATTGATTCATCACAAGTCTTGAGCGCTGATTAGCTGCTTTTTAAACGTTACGCATTGACAGATGCGCAATGGTATAAATCGACTCATTGATTAGCCAATCAGCGTTAAAGTTTCCAATCGTCTTAAACAAATTCGGTTTTTTGCCAATATCCTGAAAATTGCTCGGATGATAACGAAATTCATTCTTACATTCCAATTATCCGGCTTTTTTTTAATTATCGTACGACATATGATATTATGCAGAACGCCTGGTCCGTTTTATGGCAGAAAAAATCTGGAAAAAATAAACAAAATACAATTTTCATCGTCAGTGGCATGAGAGCGTCAGTGGCCTCGGGGATAAGACGCGACCTATCATATCGAAAGGTCCGAGGTTCGATCCCCGGTTGGGCCATGTACCAATGGGTTTTTTCTCGAAACTTAAGTACATTTACTGACTGCTCTCAAACGGTGAAGGAAAACATCGTGAGGAAACCTGCATACGCTGAAGAAGAAATTCTTAGGCGCATGTGAAGTCCACCAACCCGCACTGGGCTAGCGTGGTGGACTATAGCCCGCACACCCTCGTTGAGAGGGTAGGCCTGAGCCCCAGCAGTGGGGAGATTAATAGGCTGTTGATGATGATGAATTTTCATGTATAGTATGATGAGACTGAGCGAAGCGAACGAGGTGTGTCAGGACCACGATACTTGGCGCCCCGCTCTTCCTGTCTACCCCATCATCAGGGGCATACTTAGCGTGAAGACATGTATATGTACGCCCCCTATCGAAATGAAACATTCCATCGACCTCTCTAATTTACACGAATGATATACCGATAAAACCTACCTACTTTTTACTTACATACGTTTCGTTCCATCGACTAAGTGAGACAAGTTGTGAACTTTTTGCTTTGATGATTAGGTATTTGTCTGGAACCTATTAACCCAGAGCATTGATAAGGTATCATATTATTAAACGTCGTATAAAAACATTAAGTAAATCGAAGTAAGTTCACTTTTAGTTGCAGATTTGCTGTCGTGTTGGCCAGTCTTTTAATCACAACCAATTATGAATAAGTTGGTGTTAGTTTTCTTGGCTGTATGCTTTGTTAGCGTGAGTATTGATCTTTCCTACCATAGATTCTATTAGGGACTAATATAGTATTGAGTATAATAAAGCTTAACTTCCAAGAGTTCCATCTATTAAGATTCCAGCATAGGGGCTTGATAATTTCGGTGGGTCAGATTCTATGACTCCGCGCAATTGCATGTTAAGTATATGGGAGTAATCAAATAGTTATAGTACGCTTAAGAGAAGCCCACAGGAAGCTTAAGTTAATGGTAATCTAAACACACAGCGATGTTTGTTCCTCATGCAGAACTCAACGAAAATCAATTCAGAGGTAATATCTGCTGAATATCCCAAAGAAGAGGCCTAAATTCTAAATAAGAATAAAACGTTGATTACATTTTTGAAATTTGACGAACTTAAGGATTCAAAGTATTGTTTTATGACTATCTAGATATATGCAGAATCAAGTGAAGAAGAAACTGATCGTCATCATGATGGCTTCAAGAGTCCGAGCTACCTCGCCGAGCTGGAAAGAAAAGCCACGGAGTTCACAGCTAGTATCAACAGACAGCAAGGCATCCGGCGGAGTTCAGGAGGCGTAAAGAAGGAATCTAACGAAATTATAAATAATCTGAAGAAAGAGGTGAGTAGTAGTAGCACAGGTAGTAATAATAGGCCAACAGTGGACGTTGAAAGACTGATTATGATTAAAAACGAATATGAAAAACTAGTACAATATAATAAATATTATGAAACTAGTCAAAATTACCAGATACTTAAAAAATATAGTTCATACGATAAAGAACACAAAAGCAAATTTAATATTGCATTACGCAGATTTTTTTATGATATAATGTGAACACTACATCTAGGTATACTAAACAATTATGATAAATACTGGGTAAGTCTGTAGGATAATTTTAAAAATAATAATTATTGTTAATGTAAGTGTTTATTTGTTACAGTTTGCAGAACTGAAGCGAAGAAGTAGCACCAGGAATTAAAGTGTGAAAATAAAACAAAGCAGAAAACGGCAGCTTTTAATTGCTAGATTGATTGACTGTTTCCTTGTTTGAAACTGCATTAGGTTAACATTTTGATACCGAAATACAAATGTGTAATAAAATGACTTTTGTATTAAGATTTAATTTTTTGAATCCTTATAAATTTTAATGCATCATTTTGAATATATAAATAACGTTGCAATGCAATTTATAATACCTACCAAAGAACAATTAATAATAAACTAGTTATTAATAAATCTGCAATTCATTAATAATATTTTATACTCGTATTAGGTACCTACAGAAAACAATCAGGAACAAAAATGTAAAGTTCCACTTTATCATTTAGACCAACTAATTTTTCCACTTTAGCTAGATATCACTACAAAATCTTTTAACATTGTAAATGGAAGTGATAATATAAACATGTATGTTTAAAAATATAATTGTCTTAAACATAAAATATAATTAACCCTGAGAGTGTTAAAACGGGTTTTGCGACCCAAAAAACAAGATCAAATACTAGACTTATGTGAAGTCTAGATAGAATTCGTTTTTCAAAAACCAAAATCTGACAGCCACATTCTAAGGGTTAATAAGTTTTATTAACGTATCAGCATTGTATAAAGCATAGGTAATGTTTACAACCCTTAGGGCCTCTTACACAGTTTGCAGATAAAGTCCCAGATACCCTATCTGCAGGTTATCTGACAGATAGCCTGCTTTTTTGGTATCTGATTGCATATATCTTATATATTTTATATAGTCTATCACACAGATTTATCTGATAGATTAGTTTATCACTAAGATTACTATCTGTAACAATGTCAGGAAGTGGTGAAAGAAGCCCTTATTATTCCAAAATTGCATCTCTACTTTAAAATATCTACCGCACACAAGTATCTTTACACACTTTATTTACTGATTTGTGATATTCTACGACTAGCCACATCGCTAGCGCTAACAGCGCTAGTCTAGCTAGGCTAGCACAACAAGAAATCTGTAGTCCTAGCGGTTGTGAAAGATTTTTTTCAAGGCATTGGCGGTTGGCCTTACCCACTTTAAAATAGATTAGGTACAAGCAAATTAATATAAAAAATATGTATAAAAACAATTTAAGGCCTTTATTTACTGACGTCCCGAATTTTATCCCAATTTAGTTCGAAACGGCCGATTAGCAGTGTTGCCGTGCTACCAACCAATATAGGAAAATCTGTTCTGTCGGCAACGTCTAGTAATAAAATAAGTAACAACTACAGCCTATAGTCCACTACCACAGACCGAAAATACTCGATGTTCACTACTGACCCAAGCTTCTCCCTAAATATTGGTAGGTTTACAATTTATGTCTTATCTACTATCATAGTCTACTTCTACTAATACCTATTATAAAGGCGAAAGTTTGTAAGGATATTTGAATGTTTGATACTCTTTCACGCAATAACTATTGAACAGATTTTGATGAAACTTTACAGTAATATACATATAAATAACACATAGGCTATATAGATACCTCGGGAAAAGCTGTTTCCGCGGGAAAAACTTCAACACGGGCAAAACCGCGGGAAACAGCTAGTGCTATTTATTGGGCTGAGCTGGGCCAGCTGATGATGATCTTCAAGGTATATGTTAAACTATAAATAGTTACTTCGAACAAATCTTAATAAAGTCGTGTTAGTAAAGTTACACCACTAATAACTCAAGAACGGCTGAACGGATTTTGATGAAACTTGGTACAGTGATAACTTATATCCTGGAGGAACGGGGGTAAAAATGAGCTTTTGACAGAACGACGTATGCCGGGTCCGTTAGTTGCTAAATATAAGTATTAGACTATTAAGTTTTATGCAATACTATCTTTTGCCCTCGACCTGGTTGAATAAGTTTCCCGCGTGATTTGTTAGACAATTTTCCAAAACTCTTTATTACAATGTAGGTAGGCATTTGGTTTTTCCCACTCGGTTTTTTAACAAATGCAGAATCAAAGATAGATAATTTTACCATTTCGATCAAAAATATACCTGTAAAAAAACTTAACTATTTTCATCCAATGTGACAATGCTACAGTACTCTGAACCGGAACTAATTGATTAGAGAAAACAAGACCAATTGGCTGTAATTTATTAGTAGCAATTGCTTACTCATTTGTTGATTAGGGCTGACCCCTTATCGTTGATAAGACAGACAAACAGAAACTCTGCATACAACTACATCAACATAAAAAGGAGTCCAGTTGGTACTGGGTTAGTGTGCATTTTGCTGCTGGGGTGTAAAGTCGACTTTAAAGTTACCAAAAACCTATCCATAATGAATAAATTTCTGATTCTCCTTCTGGCTGTGTGCCTTGTCAGTGTGAGTATTATAATAGTTTATAGTTAATTTTGCTATGTCCTATATTGTATACTTAGATTTGATAAAAAAATCCTATGATTTATTATTTTAGTAGGGTTTCATACATTTAAAATTTGACAACTCTAAAATATACTTTCGTCTTTTACTATCGTAATAATGTATGACAGGGATAGAAATCATTTTAGTGTGGACCTATATCTATACTATTACAAAATTATAACGGGAGTATTTCTGTACATTGAAAGAATTTATAAAAAACTTTTGGAAAAAAATCATTTACATCATCACCATATCAGCCTGTAGACGTCCACTGTGACCAGTGGACGTCTACAGGCTGATATGGTGATGTATCAGCCTGTAGATCTCCACGATGACCGGTCCCGCGCTCACCTCAGCTGGGTCCTTTATTAGATAAGAATCTGTTATTTTTATAACTGAAGCTCTTGCCTGCTGCTTCGCCCGCATTCGCACCTATAAACCATCCGAAATAAATTATCTGAATGATAATGAAAACCGCATCAAAATCCGTTGCTTAGTTTAAAAGACCTAAGCGTACAGACGCGTGAAGCTACTTTGTTTTATACTTACTGTGTAAGGAAGAGCGGAGCCCTAAAACTATTGGTTCTCTCCGCAGGTCCACGCGTTCGTGAAGCGTGACGCTCCCGAAGCTGAGAAGAACGAGAACTACCTCGAGACCCTGCAGAAACAGTTCCAAGACTTCTCCAAGGACTTGGGCAGTAAAGTGGGAGAGGCCCTCGACCCCGAAAAGATAAAGCAGGGAATGGACCAGCTGGCTGACAGCGTGAAAAAGGCGGTGAGTAAATTTTGATGTGAAACAATGACTTGATTTAAATTCCTCTTTTATATTATTTCAATATTAATTCAATACACTTTATTGCACATTTAAAAATTACAGACAAAGAAAAAAACCGGACAAGTGCGAGTAGAACTCGCGCCCTGAGGGTTCCGTACAAACTTAATTAATCAATTATTTCGAAAATCGTTAATAAAAGAACGAATTGGCGAGCTCTCATATCAATTTTCATAACCTCTGACTTGGCTGTATGGACAACCTTCCTTTGTCTTTCCCGTAAATAAAGCGAATTAAAAAAAAATACTCAAGTCCTGTGCAAAAAATAACTTTTGGCGGGATTTTGTTGGAGACGGTTTATTTATTTAGTTTTCCTAAAAAATGTATATTGTAAGTTTTGGTGTGTATCTGTGATAGTTTTATATGCAACAAGTGCCTATTAAACTGTATATTGTGCGGGATAGTTAAATAAAAGCGTGTAACGACTCTACCGAATTGTTCCAAATTGTCCCTTGTTAAATCGACACTAAACCTACTAGTTTCCAATTGGCCGTTAAATCCTTTAAAAAAAAAGATGAAGTCCTGTCATTCATGTCAAATGCTAAATAGGTGCGATGGTCAAAATATGTTAATCATTTTTTATGTGATTTTATTTCCAGACTTAGATAGACCTTTAGTATAATTTGTAAAATCTTACGAAATTATTTAATATAGATTTGTAATGATGACATTTCTAGACGCTATGGAATTTTTTCAACAATTATTTACGTCATTGTACCAATTTATAAGGGTGGCTTGCTCATACGCAAAGTTAAGTTTGTTGGTACTTTTGTACAAAGAATTTTTTGTGATGTAAATACAAATTTACGGTTTTCGGATTTTTTCCCTTTACTTGTGCTATAAGACCTTGCTTCTTGCCAAATTTCAAGATTCTAGGTGAACGGGAAGTACCCCATAGGTTTTGGTTACCAAGATACTCAAAAATGCGGCGAAATCGGCAATATCTTTTAACTGCGATGACTTAGAAGTCTGATTTTTTTACGACAGCAAGGGACTGCAGACCTGAGTATTTGATATTAATTTCAACTTGATACCTCCACGCGTTCCTGAGAAAAATGGTCTTGACAGACTGACAGACGGACAGACAGACTGACAACCGAGTGATCCTATAAGGGTTCCTTTTTTCCTCTTTGAGGTTAGGAACCCTAAAAAGAGAAAAACAGATACAGTAATGTACATCTAGGCGGTCTTATCGCTAAGAGCGATTTCTTCCAGACAACCATTATTTGACCACGGGACAACCAAATCATTTAAACTTGGTCCTTTTTGCCTCTAAACATGATAACTGTAGGTTAGTAGGGACTTTTAGGGCCTCTCACACCGCTTGCTGATAAAGTCCCAGATACCCTATCTGCAGGTTATCTGACAGATAGCCTATTTTTTTGGTTTCACAGGTATCTGATTGCCTATATCTTATATATTTTATATAGTCTATCACACAGATTTATCTGTAAGATTAGTTTATCACTAAGATTACTATCTGTAACAATATCAGGAAGTTGAAATGTTTTTAAAATAATACGTATTGATGTGTATTACTTCGTTTAACCCTAAAGGGGGCTGCGTTACCTCATCCCAGGTTGAAGTCCTGTACGCTTGTGAATTTTCTAGTTTAAATATACTAATTCTATCTAAGGCTATTGATATAGATTTATGTAATATTAATATATGTCCCCACTGTTGGAGCCAGGCCTACCCGCTTAACGATATACGGACTTATAGTCCACCACGCTAGTCCGGTGCGGATTGCCTTAAAATTCCTTCTACGGCGTAAGTATGCAGGTTTCCTCACGATGTTTTCCTTCACCTTTTGAGAGCAGTCAGTAAATGTACATGGCATATTCAAATTCAAATTTTATTTATTTTCTCACACAAAAATATAACAATATTAGCATGCAGTTTAATCACACATAATAATACTCATTATTATTTTTGTTTCAGATTGACGATCTTAAGGCCAAGAGCAGCAGTAGCGATAAGCAATAAATACTTACCTATCGAATAAAAACATTATTTTAGGAGTAAATGAATAATAGTTGTGTTTCACAATGTCTACGAGTATTTAGTATTTACAGCATTATTATTAAGCGTGAAGGTTATACAAGTACTCACTAATAAATTAACATCTCTGAAATTTTAAGGTTTTTGTATTAAATACTCACCTACGAAGTTAATGTTATTTGTCCCATTGTCTTATATACGTAGGTAGCTACATCCTTCGTCGGCTATATTTACATGTTAAACTGCTATGCACAGCATATATAATAGTAGCATGGTATTTCTGCTAGCTAAGTCAATTTTAAGTCAACTTTAAGTATGATGAATTAACGAAATCCACGTTTTAAAGTGAAAATTATGTGCGTAGATAACTAAACTGTTTATAATTTCATATTGACATAAATTGTGGGATTGTCATTTACCTTTCGTGAGTTTGATGATGAGGTTTGCCGTCATACTAAAAGATGGCATCAAAAATACTTTTCCGGGTTTTTGTACTCTTCCCCTTTTACCTGTCTGTACCCTTCACTTTTGGTCGTAAAAAAAAAACTTAAACATTTGATTTAAGCAAGACTCAAGTCCTCAAGCCCTTAGAGAAAAGGTTATACCCGTAAAATCCTTCACTTATAATTTAATTTATATTTCTCTCGGTACACATATTAATTAGATAAATACGTGATATCTATTGTAAATATGATAAACACTAACATGTGGACAAAGTCAAGGTTCAAAGTTGACTAGAGTGATAAGATGTAACACGTAGGTATCACAAACAATATCGTATGACACGTAATAACTTGATAATAAATCGGTTTTCATACCTATAAAATGTAGTTACCTATATATGTAAGTGCATAAACTCTGCAAAAAATATATAAATTCCCAAGCAAAGAATACCAAGATCTTTCGATTGCACGTATAGGAGTAACAATCAGATCAATGAAAATTTTCGTTCATGTAGTTTTCGAAAAAAACGATAAATCCCCACCGATTTATCGTTTTTTCACATAAATTATTTTTAATTTATTTTTAAACATAAGTTATTAGAAAGTGTTTTGAAATGATACAGTTTACTAAAATAAATAAATGTTTTAACTGAAAAAAATATTCTTATAGGTACTTTGGGAAAATAAAATTTCACGAATATTAGTAAACCAAAGAATTTCAACAGAACATCAACGACTACTCGTACAATAGTAAAGTTTTATTAAAATAACAAATTTATAAAATTGCACAGGAAATAATAACGTAACACTAAATGGAACGTTATTATTATTTCACGTCATGGTGGATGATTGTGATGATTTGTGTAGACAGATTGTAATCGCTAGTGATAACTAGAATACAGGAAATTAATAATTCTTCTATAATGATTTTCTGTGGAAAAGTGAGACATTATTTTTTGAACAAATTGCTGACTAAAGTCTACCAATGTCATCTGTTTTGGGTTTTCCCTCGAACGCCCCTGGGAGTTCGATTCTTTCTGGGAACAGATAAGTAGTTCACAACAATTATCTGGCTGCTTTATTTGTAAACTGTGACGTCAGTTTGTGTAATCCCAATCTAGGTTGTTGTGGTGTTATGTATTTTTTTATAAGTATTCCAAAAAAAAACTACCTATACTTAATTACAACAAAGTAACTGTACTTACAAGTTTTTAACCGTAGTTATATCTCTCTTCTAACATGTTTCTGCTTAAATTAGTTCGTTTATAGTTTAATAACATAAGTTCACTAAAGTACCTAACTTAGTTTTATAGTGTCTTAAGCATTTTAGGAAGCAAGAGGAGGCACTAGGGAACATACATGAGTGTATGTGACATAAGCATATACTTTTATCGTCGCCACAAGTTTCTTTCGCACCTAATAGAATATTCCCTCTAGTCGCCAAGTTGTGGGAACTGCAGGTGGCTTTAATATGCATGGAGTCAGCTGCTCTAAGCCATCCTTACAAAGCTGACCTGATCCTATTTGAGCGCCTCGGACCGTCTCGGCGGAGGCTTTTCTTAGATTTACACCACATTCCCTTTGCTAACACTATTGTGAAACTCTGAAGGGCATTATTAAAATACTGTTACTTATAGTAAATAAGAATAAAATTATATCGCAAAGCAATAGTTAGGACCTTGCATTACCAAAATAGCAGGTATTTGTAAACCTACTGGCAAAAAATATTTTTCCTGGACTTTTAAATTGTTGGTAAAAATAAGTAAGTGGAGTAAATTTATAAATGAAATAGGTACTTTAAATAAGTAAATATACCTTTGTCCGGCTTATAATTGACGATTTAATATATATTTTTTTATTGACCGAGCGAGCGAAGCGAGTGAAGCGTCTACGTTTCGAGACTGGCCAAAAATGCTCTTGTCCGGCTGTCTGTCTGTCTGTCTGTCTGTCTGTCTGTCTGTCTGTCTGTCTGTCTGTCTGTCTGTCTGTCTGTAATTCTCTACAGGTCGCATTTTTCAACCGATTTTGACGAAAATTTGGCATATGTATAAATTAATTAAACCTACAAAATGAGTAGAATAAAATTTTGAAAAACATTTTTTTTAGAGTACCTACCATACTCGCAAAGTGGGAGTGAACTTTTTTTTTCTTGTGAATCCCATAGTGTGGGATATCGTTGGATAGGTCTTTCAAAAATATTGCTGGTGTGTGAATACCATTTTTTCGATTTAGGGATCCGTTGGCGAAATATTAAGCTTTAAAGCGGTAATTTTTGTTAGAGTCACGTGTCCCCCCCCCCTGCCAGCTAAACGGTTGCTTCTGGAAATGTGAAAAAATTCATGGCAGTAGCATATATAACGTAGTTACAAGGAAAACTATTACGGCTAAGTAGGTTCTATTAGTTTTTGAGTAATAGTGGATCGACTTAAGAAAGTTGAAAAAATAAATTATGTTCATAGAACTGCATACGTAAAATGGAAAATTATTTTTTTCCGCGTGATATCCATGGTGTGGGGTATCGTTGGATGGGTCTTTCAAAAATATCGCGGGTGTGTGATAAACATTTTTCGATTCAGGGATCCGTTTGCGAAATATTAAGCTTTAAAGTGCTAATTTTTGTCACTTTAGTAGGTACTTTTTCTGTTTCCAAAGTTGACTTTTGTTGGTTTCTTTTAGGTTTGGTTTATAAGGGCTGGCGAGGTCTACTGTTCTCACGGAACTACTAGTATAATTAGGAGTTTATGATAGTAATTAGAACCAGAAAAAACTAGCAATTTAAACCATAATAGCAGCTGTAATCTAATAAATTAAAACCGATTAAGATATTTAAAAACCAGACTTAAAAACGAAAATTAAGCAAAATTTAGAACTGTTTCTATATCTTAGAATTCAATTCTAAATCTTTCAGCTAGAGGCAAAGTGGGTAAAGCTTAGAGCGATGAGCATCTTTCAAAATGCAAAATAAGATACAGCACAAAACGGTCCAGCAAAGTCCACTCGATCCCACTTATAGGTTTTGCGCTGCATATGCTCCGTCTGAGGCAGTCTATAAGTTGGCTGGGTACATATTTCGATGTTGAAGAGAATGTTAGCGTTTTTGTTTGTATTAAGCAGCTTATTTTGTAGAAATAAACCATAAGTGAGAATTGACGAGCTACCCCTACCATTGCTCTCCGAGTCCACTGATTGACTGACGGTATCCTGCCTGATACGAGGGCCGCTAATTGTAAATCATCTTCATCAACAGCCTATTAATCTCCCCACTGCTGGGGCTCAGGCCTACCCTCTCAACGAGGGCGTGCGGGCTATAGTCCACCACGCTAGCCCAGTGCAGGTTGGTGGACTTCACATGCGCCTGAGAATTTTATTCTTCGGCGTATGCAGGTTTCCTCGCGATGTTTTCCTTCACCGTTTGAGAGCAGTCAGTAAATGTACTTAAGTTTCGAGAAATACACATTGGTACATGGTCCAGCCGGGGATCGAACTTCGGACCTTCGATATGATAGGCCGCGTCTTATCCCCGACGCCACTGATGCTCTATAATAATTGTAAATGCAAAAGGTAAATTCATAATTTTTCTATAAAAATCCGTGTTTACAGGGCAGACTACTGAGGCAGGGCAGTTTAACTAATTAGTAATAAGATTATCAACAAAAGATTATCTTGATATTCAAAACAAAGTTGATGTCAAGTCATTAATGGATTATGACTTGCAAAAAGCACACAAGCGACATTCTTCTCAGTCTCATTTTTGTTTTTAAAGTTGCTCTAATCAAAAATCATAATTTGCATACGTGTCGTTTTTGCAAGTCGTGGTTTATATGCTATTCAGGAATACTTCCAAGGAGCGACAATAATCACATTAACGAGTTTGCACTCAATTGCTTCATTTAACTAGGTTGTTTTTTTTATTATTATTTACTTTTAGGGGTACTTACAGACTAATTACAACTTATATAACAATATCGATATAAATATGCTGATAACAAGTACTCACTTTTACTAGTACTTATGGAATACTGCATACTATTTGACTTTTATCTATAAAAATTCTGAAATATAGTTACAGATCCCTATGAATCCCTGACCACGGCGAAATATGTAAGTCCACGCTGCAGGCATTCAATTTATCACTGTGTTTGTCTCTACCCTTCACCGCTGTTAGCACCTCATGAGTATGACAAATGATGTAGCGCGTCACATTTTTCTCGCCAGCCTTCATTCAGGTCGAATCTGCGATACCTTCGATCATTGTCAGCGCATCCGCGGGTAATCTGCCGACAGAGACATATAACGCGGCCGCAGGTGGGGAAACTTCCCAAGCAAGCAACATTTGTCTGATCTGACTTGGGGATTCCCACGCGGTTCTATTGGAAATGACGGTGTTTCCCTCATAAAAATAAGATTAATTACTTTCAAAACAACATTTGAGACATCGATGAGTTGTTTTTAACAAAATATGACGTTATAATGATGACTCATGACATGATTCATGTGATATCTTGTTTGGTATTTCATCACACTACGTCAATGAGAAAATTTGAATATTAATTTGAACTCTTTCACGCAAAAACTACGAACAGATTTTAATAAAACTTTACAGTAATATAGATTATAGATAAGAATAACGCATAGGCTATAATTCATAAAGTTATGTAAATTGGCCAATCTAAATTTTATGCGAGTGATACCGGCGGGCAACAGCTACTGTGAAATACAGGTAAATTAAACTCTCGACCTTATGAACGTGAGGTGACCTTTACTAGCTAGTCTACCAAGTCTTCAGATGCAAGGCAAAATATAAATTCAGTAAGCCAAGCCACACATTCACTGAACGATTCAAAACGCATCTTTCGGTTCCGAGGCATGTATGACATTTTCATACGAGTATCCAGTGATTGTTAGATTACCATATAAAACAGATTTCTCTAGAGAGCCATAGAAAAATGTTCCGCAAGGAGAAACAAAACGAATCAAATAAACTTTATCAGACACCAGACTCTAGTATAGATGTGGTATTTTATTAAAAGTGATAAATTTTCCAACAAGCTAACCGTAACCTATATCTGCTAAGCTTGGAATTTATTCAGCAGTGCAGTGGACTTGCAGTAAAAGAGAGAAGGTTCTATGAAAGTACCACTTAATTAACCTTTTCCTTACCTATGAACATCTAAGTAAGACGAAAAACACAGAAAACTTAAATAAATTTTATTTATTTTTGTAATCAAATACAAATTTACAAAATAGCTCAGTGTCCCATTATCACAACAGACTACCTTGCACACTTACCGGCTTTACTTGACGTCACCATTATATTAAAAAGGAATCCGTACACCGTAAAATTAGTTTCAAAAGTAAAATAAACAAATTTTGATTTAATTGAGAACCTTCTTTGTCCCAAATTTTCCGCTCGACCTCGTCCCACATTCGAAATAATATTATTTCAAGCAACAAACTTCCAGTGTGTTTAATGAAAATATTTTCCTAATTTCATTAGGATAATGTTACGTAATCGAACACTCGTTTAAGTTTACAATATGCATGACGTAATATGCATAATGCATGCCGTAAATGTGGCAATTCACCTAAATGAAATAGCACACAAAAACAAACGCTGTCTTTACGGCTCGAAAACAAAATATACAGTGCCTGAATAAATAAATAAAAAATACTAAAAATATATACACTAGCAGCAAAAACAAGTTTGTAAAACGACGTTAACTTTGCAGTCGACTTCCGAACACCATCTATAGATTATTTTGTTTCCAAGACGCACATGCGTTTGTATCATTATTCCATTTGTTATACAATCTGATAATATCTACACATACTTTGTGCTACCTACGTGATAATATTATGTAACGTCTAATAATAAAGGCCAAGTCAAGACAGCCTAGCAGTCGGTGCGCTTTATCATACGTATGTATAGTCCACCAATCCGCAGAACGACTATGATTGATTCACTTGGCATAATATAGTGAGACATAAATTATTAAGGGCTACTGTTTTAATACTCAGAAATTCAAATCAAATCAACAGTCTATTATTAGGTTCCCACTGGGACACAGGCCGTACCCTCTCAACGAGGGCTATAGTCCACCACGCTAGCCCAGTACAGGTTGGTGAACTTCACATGCACATAAAAATTCCTTCTTCGGCAAACGCACTAGGGTTTTTTCACGAACTTTTTTTTTTCATCGTTTGAGAGACGTCAGTAAAATGTACTAAAGTTTCGAGAAAAGCCTATTGGTACATGACACGACCTGGGATCGACCTCGGACCACACGATATGACAGGCCGCGTCTCCCCCACTGCGCCACCGACTCTTGCTCAATACGAGTAGAATCTAGAACATGTAGACAAAAATTGAAGTGTCTCTATTTTCCCCGAACGTGTCAAACCGTTCCACGTGTATAGAATTTTCCAAAGAGATATAAGAAATAGTTGCAAGGGACAGAAAGTTTCGGCCCCTGAACGCCAATAAATAAATCACTGTCTTTGCCCATCCTTTCTACCATAACTTTAGAGCTGTTCTTTTAGTTTTTCAGCGACTATAGCGAGGGGTAACAAGCTATGGGGGATGACACCAAAAATCGCAGCACTCGGTAAAAAATCTAGGTATATCCTTACCTAAATAGTATAGGATGCTTACTGAAGTTTTTAGATTTTAAAATAAAGTTTATGCATCTGAAATAAGGCGTTATTATATGTCAGATTTTAGGAGCACACCTCGTTATAAAGATAAAAAACATGCACTTATTGCACCGCTTTTAGGATCCTAGAGCAGCTTAATAAACACGCGTGCTTTTTTTTATTATATTTTGTTTTTATTTTTTATGTCTACCAGAACCAACATTTTTTGAATGAATAAATTTGTGTTAATTTAAATATACTTATATATAAATAAATTTTCATTTTATTAAATTATTTATTTTTGTCAACAAATGAACATTAATTTATGTTAAAATTACAATTAATATATCAGTTTATTATGTTTTTATGCTGTTGGGCTGTTTGGCTTCGTATCATGCATCGCCTTTCCTTCCACCTCCGCAAAACAAGAAAATCCGCGCGCCACAATTTTTTTATATTTGTGTGAACATTATACTTGTGTTTTGTGATTTGATTTGAGATACGCGTGAGCGTTTGTCATAACACTACTTGGCTTCATTACACACTGGGCAAGCCCCGTGTGTACATTCCGGCCTCGAGTGTAATGACCAACTTAGCTCACTTGTATCATAATGTACTAATATAGATTCGTCAGCAAACAAGTATTATCTGCTCTAATGAACTGGCTCTTAAAGCTGGTGATAGATCCCCTTTGTTCCACTCTGTGTTTTCACGTGGCGTTCCAATTTATCGCCTGCCCTTTGTCCGAATGCGACGATTGAACCGTGCACCAATAAGCTCTTTGCGAACAGCGACAATGACGTTTGCTAATCAAATACACTTTTGTACACTATTAACAATGCAAAACGAATAATAAGTAAGTAATACTACCTACCATTACCTATCACTTTTTATCAGCATATTTATAATATTCATATTTGTTAAATAGGTTGTAATAGTCTGTAAGCAAATCCCTAAAGGCAAATAAATGGCCCATTGCTGGACCAGCCAGCACCCCTCCGAAAATAATGGGGGATTGCATGATGAAATATGCAAGTAATTATTATTACGCTGGGTAGACGACTTGATAATCGTAGTATAGGTATATTATGAAGTCGTGAAATTCGTTCTTGGTCCCCTAGTACAGTCGACCGCACGTCAGCGGAAACACTTTGACCTTGAGCTTGAGCAACCAGTTTATACTGGTTTTATTTCCACCGACGAGCGGTCGATCCGGCTACCTTCTAGCATATCACTCATGAAGAAATACATACGAGTGAAGGACCATCGCTGTCAGTTGTATCTTCCGGCTCCCAATGATAAACAGTTGAAGAAGAAAAACAAATCTTCTGTTTAGGGATCGCAGAATGGAACCGAGGTCGACTTTCATAACCTGTGATGATTCCATATTTTCTGAAACTCATTAATTTCTGAACCCTTGACAGGGAAGCTGAGTTTAATCATCCAGTTTACTCATCCATCAGTCACCACTATGAGTGAACTGGATGATTAACATTATTTTACATTAAGATTTTACTCATACTGTTTACTCATTCATCAGACACCACTAAGCGTTTACTTATCCAGTTTACACATCCATCAGACACCACTAAGCTTTTATTCATACAGTTCACACATTCATCAGACACCACTAAGCTTTTATTCATACAGTTCACACATTCATCAGACACCACTAAGCGTTTACTTATCCAGTTTACACATCCATTAGACACCACTAAGCTTTAATTCATACAGTTCACATATTCATCAGACACCACTAAGCGTTTACTTATCCAGTTCACATATCCATCAGACACCACTAAGCATTTATTCATACAGTTCACACATCCATCTGACACCACTAAGCTTTTATTCATACAGTTCACACATCCATCAGACACCACTAAGCTTTTATTCATACAGTTCACACATCCATCAGATACCACTAAGCTTTTATTCATACAGTTCACACATCCATCTGACACCACTAAGCTTTTACACATACAGTTTACTCATCCATCAGTCACCACGAATCCAGTTAAAAACTATTGGAAATTCAATTCATTATTAAATTTTCTGACGTATTTATCGAGAGCGGATTCCATTCAAAATATAATGAGCGAAAAAGTGTTTGGTTCGAATTTAAAATCCAGCAGTCGTGTTAATTATTCCATAAATGCATATGGAATTATAAAGGACACGATACACTACTCACTACTACTGTGGTTTTATAAAAATAAGGTATATTGATAATAAACCAACATAGGCAAACACATTGTATGTATGTAGTAGTTGCCTAAACTAACATTCCCTGAAGGATTGTAATTGGATAATAGCTTGTCAACCATGCATCACAGCCCCCATCGGTCAATACTAAATTGACATCAGCCCCAAATATCTCAAAACTAAACCAATTATGTTATTACGTAATATACGTTATCTAAATAATAACCGGTAGGGAAGGAAGCCATGTAGCATCCCATCGCACTAATATACCTATATAAAAACGAATCTTGGGATGTTTGTGTAATATAAAATGTGTGTGTAGTGTAATAAATGTGTAAGTGTGTAATACATAAAAATGTACACATAACTAACAGAAGCTACAAATAGGCGTCATGGAGATGTGACAATATGAGGGAGACTTCAATACCCAGTAAATAGAGATACATGACCGAAATTAATTTAAACCGATAATGGGCTGGGTAGGTCAGTAATCAAATCTACCTGTACACTATTAATTACGAGTGAATGGAAGCGATATAGCATTTATTGCGAAGTTGTTGTGGTCTTTCAACATTGCGCCAAACAACTCCATGTGATGAGTATTTAACTGAACGTTTACTAGAAGTACGCGTTTGCCAACTTCTATGTTTGTGTGAAAACTGGTAGAATAGTGACATAACAGTGACCCACTTATCCAGTCTCAAACATGGACTCTCTCCCGTATTATTAATTTACACAAGGATAAGACAATTATTATTAACCATATTTTCCCGACCGGGACCAACATTTACTTAAGTCTATCTGTATTATACTCGAAGTAGTATTGTAAACTTTTATTAAATCTTTTAACAGCTACAGTGAAGTCAAAGTCAAAATCTTTAATTGCATATGAAATTATTAATTAATTAAGTACCTAAGTGCCTAACAATTAAGTAGGTATAGGTACCTAAGTAAACCATTTTAATATCGTAGTACTTTTCTACTTATAGGTGGCAACCCTATCATGTTTAATCGGAATAATTCCGAATTAGTCAGTATGCGAAACTGCTTTGATTCAGCAAAATGCAACTCAATTTTAAACCGTTCTAACTTTATGCCCCGCGGTTTATCGCGATTCATCAAGTTTTGCGGGAAACAGGAGTCATTAATCCAGTTATTTGCAAACAAATAAAAAACGCGATGGTATGCTTTTTTGTAAGGAGACCATAGTCAAATCAACAGGGCACTTTTCATAAATAGGAACATAATAGGAAAACAGCGTCAATGGCGTAGTGGGGAAGTCGCGGCCTGTCATGTCGAGAGGTCCGAGTTCGATCCCCGGCTGGGCCAAATACCAATGAGTTTATAAACTTAGACATTTATTGTCTGCTCTCAAACGGCGAAGGATAACATCGTGAGAAAACCTACATACGCCGATGAAGAAATTCTTTGATTAAGCGCATGTGTAGTTCACCAACCAGTACTGGGCTAGCGTGGTGGACTATAGCCCGTACGTCCTCGTTGAGTGGGTAGGCCTGGGCCTCAACAGTAGATACATATTAATAGGCTGTTGATTTTGAACCATAATTAAATGAGAACTATCTAACTCTCATCATATTACTGCGTTACTCACGTCTATCGATAAAACTGTACGTCCCCACGAAGCCGGTAGCATTGCTCTGCTTCGGCCCAGTGTGGAACTCCAGCACTAAAGCAGGTCCTGGAGAGTAGAGGGCTGGAGGCGCGTCGGCCCTGCTGCCGCACAGCTCCCTGGCCCAGGCGGAGCGCTCGCTGACGGCACCAGGCGGGCCAGGACCCTGGACTTCCCAGTAGACCTTCAGGTAGTCGCCGCGGACGCAGCTGTAACAAGAGAGAAAAGTGTCAATTAGATTCGTTGGGAGACTAAAGATCAAAACCTCGAGTAATCATAAATTTTTACAAAAAATAAAACCGACTTTCAAAAAGTATAATTTTTGTACACCGTCGGCATATTTGATCCCCTATTTAAAAAAAATCCACCCTTATTAGAGGTGTTTTTTTACCAATTGAAATGGGAAAAAACACCTCTGCCTCCACACACCACACTCCTATTCAATAAAACAATCATTCAATACGGTTCACAATCGCGTAACATACACAAAAAAATAGAGTCGAGTCGGTTTTGAGGCCGTTTGAAAAAGACTTCAAACAGAAACATGAAGTTGGTGTAATGAAAGCTGTGTGTTTTGATAAGTTTAGAAGAGTAGATATAAACAGAAACAAAAGTCAACAACATGATTAAGAAATTGATGATCTCTATTACAATAAAGTCTATTTATCTCTGAAACAGTTTCTGTTTTCTTAGGACAATCTTAGCTGTAGCAAGCAAGAGCGCTAAAGGTTCAATATTTCAAAATGAACAAGCATTAGTGTCACTCCAAGATGGTTTATTGAAAGCTGGCCGATGAAAAATAGTTTAGTGTCTCAATTTTATGAAATACCATCATAAGATGTTTTATTACTTTCATTTAGAAAATACAGCAGGTATGATGCCATCAAACTTATAAAATCTGATCTAGGTTTAAGCGTGGGATCGGTGGCTGAACGATTCCAACTCCAATTACGAGGATAACAGGCATCATAGGATGCCTCTCCTCTAAAGAACAGACCCCAATCAGATTTTAAAATCAGACACAAGCATTATAAAAAGTACAGATTGCTATGATGAATGATACAGAATGGAAAAAAAAATTACAAATGAGAATACACTCCACAATTTAACAATCGTGACAAAACACGTATCTACAAAATAATAATGAAAACTGCTAATAAATCTGGAAATAAAAAGTCTTTATCAATTCTAAAGGCCTGTACGTATACCGATTATCTCTCCGGACCATCGCTCGTATTGGTGGTGACAGGTCATTTCTTAAGAGCATCCCAACTCAACTCAATCGGGGAGAAATGACAACTTTCTTAGAGCTTGGAGTGGTGGTAATTTACTTTTTGTAAGAACATATTCGATCATTCATGAGATGTTTAAATACAGGCAGATTGAAACTTAGTAAACCTTTTATGTCTGTTGTGATAAATTTCTAAAAACGAACGAACTAAGGTTGTTTCATATCAGACTAAAAGTTACGTTACACCAATCGACACGTTCAGTCTTTTCATCTCAAATAGTGTTGATTCGAAACACGCCGACGGACGACTATTTGCCAATAAGCTTTGCACGACGCGATGCGTTTTCAAATCCTAGGTAGGCATGTGGAAACGGCTGAGAGCTAGCTGTGTTTACTCGTGGTCTCGTGGATGCTTTTGGAGCGTTTGGGGCTTTCATTAGAGAACACGAGCCAGAACTGTGATTGTTACGTGTAGCTTTGGTATACCCAATTGCCAGTTGCATTTTTTACGGTTCCATCAAAAGTCCCTTTTAGTGAAGCTTTTGTCTATCTGTCCGCCGGATAATTCATAAAAAACTAGACCTATGACACTGAGTTGAAAATTACAACACAATTTCAGTATTTATCCTCTTTACTAGTACTGTACTTTATTACTTTTGTAACAAATAATACAGAAATGACAGTTACATATTGGTTGGTTATTATTATATTTTATGCTAAGGTTTTCTTCCACAGCAACCTGCCGCATTAACGAATATTACAGTTAAATTTATTATCAATAGACGAGTATATATTGCTTTATTTGAGTTGTGAGTTCCATGCTCGAACTCCTAGTGTGAAATTTCAAATGCTACTTAGTCATTAATATCAGTTGCCAATTGATATTCGATACTCGATATGCCTCTGGCACATTCAAATGGTACAGAATACAGTATCAAGGAGTATTTTAAACTTATCTTTACCCGTGACTTTGCTCGTTTCTCTATGTTGGTTTGTATTTGCATTTGCAAGGTTACCTTGATTATTAAATTTTGCAATTAAACGTTTATACTTAAATATTTTCAAAACATCAACGGATAATTAAATCAATCATTGAAGAATTATATAGGTTAATTATAATAATAGATATAACACTGTACTGTTTTCAAAAATCTAAAACTAAAACTAATCTACAAATAAATAAATATCATTGAAGTAATTTAATAGTACATTTGATAGTTGACTCTACTGGTAGGGATACCTTGGTAGGGATAGATGTACCAGCTGGGCTTTTCAGTATCTACTTAAAAGTGATTTAATCATATAGTACACTATTTGTTTACTTTTCTTGATGGCAATGTTAAAAGTTACCTACAACTTTTGTTTTTGGGGTTCCTCAGTATACCCTACGTCCAAACTATTTCCTGCCACTATAGACTCACTATTTGGAGATCGGCAAAGTTGCAATTTGCCAATCTCAAAATAGTAAGTCGAGGCTGTATCTTAAAAACTATGCTACATGTTTCCCATAAGTCATACTTAATCTCTCTCTACCTTAAGTAAAAATGCATAAAAGAACCTTTCATACACGAGCCCGACTAGAACATTCGTACTTTAACTGTTCTGCACTTTACGTTGCCTACTATAAGTATTTCGTTTCGTTTAACATGGTAAAAACGTCTTGATAAACGGCGTGGAACGCTTATCGGCATCTTATTATTAAATTTTATCTTCGATTGCTGACAGCTGTTGCATATTAATGAATGCGACAGCAGTTCCTGCTGCAGTTGGCAACTCTTGAACCTAACTACATCGAACTATGTGCAACTGTGCAACATTAAATGGCATTACCGAAACCCGCAGGCCTTGTTTTGTGAATTCAATTTTAGTAGTTACCTAGTATTTGTAAGTACCTAATCTTAGTAATCGGCTTTACTTAGTATTTGGATTATTTCTTTTATTGCTTTATGCCACTAACACCAGTGTAATAATAATCAATTTTAAATAAATGTTGGAAACCTGCAAAAAAAATTGTAAAAGTTATTACAATAAATTCTAAAAACAAAACGAACAAAAAATCTATCTGAGTGTCTACATTTTTGTTTCCCATTTCCTCATGCTAAGGTTAATTGTTATTGACTATATACTTAACGGATAAACTTAGTTTTCACTTAGTAGGTATGTAGATATTTGCCATGTTGGTATATATAGGTGCTGTATGGTTTTACGGTAGGTAATGTAGTTAGAACACTACGTACATACGTATTACGTATGGCAGTGTTTGCAGTTCAGTCGTGGTGGACGATAGTTTGCACTGTATGCATATTAATGTTACGTGGCAGTCCGTCCATACCTGCATGTTGAGAATTGTAATACTGTTTCAAGATGGAGGCACTAAGTTATAGATTAATGGTTTTCATTTGAAGTTTACTTAGTTAATTTAAATTAACACAAAAGCCATTTGAAATGTTTACAGAGTGGTTAGATAATATTATAACTTAATGGGTGCATACTACAAGATATGACACAACTGTTAAGGTTAAAGGAAAAGTCATTAATGTATTTGGTAATACATGAATAAATAGTATTTTTTTAAAATAAATAAGATTCCAAAATTCAAGGTAAGATAAGAATAGAACTCTAAATGTCTGAACACAAGACTATCCAAAAGTATATTTTTCAGCAGAAGATTTACAAAAGCGAACTTTTATCGTGTCACCAAAGCGATACGGGGATAGATATTTGGCTCTTAAACTGAGGACAAACGACGCACCTGGGAAATCTGATCGCAACTAAAGCAGAAACCAAACGTAGACTCCCCACAGACAATTTATACTTAAATGGCAAGTTTTTAAAGCAGACCACGGATTTTAGTAACTATATAATATATATAACGGGAAACATAATGTCAATAATGAGTTATATTATTGACCGAGCGAGCGAAGCGAGCGAAGCGTCTACGTTTCGAGACTGGCCAAAAATGCTCTTGTCCGGCTGTCTGTCTGTCTGTCTGTAATTCTCTACAGGTCGCATTTTTCAACCGATTTTGACGAAAATTTGGCATATGTTTAAATTAATTAAACCTACAAAATGAGTAGAATAAATTTTTTTTTTTTAGAGTACCTACCATACTCGCAAAGTGGGAGTGAACTTTTTTTTTCTTGTGAATCCCATAGTGTGGGATATCGTTGGATAGGTCTTTCAAAAATATTGCTGGTGTGTGAATACCATTTTTTCGATTTAGGGATCCGTTGGCGAAATATTAAGCTTTAAAGCGGTAATTTTTGTTAGAGTCACGTGTCCCCCCACCCCTGCCAGCTAAACGGTTGCTTCTGGAAATGTGAAAAAATTCATGGCAGTAGCATATATAACGTAGTTACAAGGAAAACTATTACGGCTAAGTAGGTTCTATTAGTTTTTGAGTAATAGTGGATCGACTTAAGAAAGTTGAAAAAATAAATTATGTTCATAGAACTGCATACGTAAAATGGAAAATTATTTTTTTCCGCGTGATATCCATGGTGTGGGGTATCGTTGGATGGGTCTTTCAAAAATATCGCGGGTGTGTGATAAACATTTTTCGATTCAGGGATCCGTTTGCGAAATATTAAGCTTTAAAGTGCTAATTTTTGTCACTTTAGTAGGTACTTTTTCTGTTTCCAAAGTTGACTTTTGTTGGTTTCTTTTAGGTTTGGTTTATAAGGGCTGGCGAGGTCTACTGTTCTCACGGAACTACTAGTGTTATTATTTCCAAATAATAATGGCGTCATTTCATTGTGCTGATAAAGTTTAAATGCTGCACCGGTTTTTGCTACAAGTAGAATAAAATGTAGAAAAAAAATGGTTGATTCAGTCCATCATCAGTTGCTTCCACAATTTATTTAATAATATATTCTATAGATATAACTCGTATAAAATATTAAATGTCTTGAAAGTTATTACGAATAGAAAACTTATGTTCATGAAAAGTCAACCCTTTACAATTGAAAAAGTTGCCGTTGGGAACTCACTTGCTTCAAATAAATTTAAATTACTTTAGAAACCTCAAAAGGCCCGTTACAAAAGTTAGTAGTAACGAGTGGTGTGGGTTTTGTGAATCCGCCACAATGTCATTGTCACCCTCTGTAATCCTTCCAAAGCCAACCCTAAAAATTAGGTCACTGTAACAACCATGGTATCCATTTACCCATCATTCCTAATAATAGAATTTGAAATTACTCTACACTTCGCTGAAATGAGGGTCGGGTTAAAAATAATATTATTTTGGCTCCATTTGTCTTGCTTTTAGGTGTTCTTAGACTCCAAATACCCATATGTGTCCTCTTTTTCTACTTCAATGACCTACGTCTCCTCTAGACGCTTTAGTTTCTTATACCTCACGATTTATTCTTACAATCACATCCTATCCATCACATCTTAGATGATTTGACGAACTATGTTCTTTACTTGTATTGTATTATTTATAATTTCATTTCTGTTCAAATAATCATAAATACCTATTATTAATCATTATTACAGAAACTTTAGAAAAAATATTAACTGCAGTAAAAACATTTGGCGATTAAGAAAACGTTTCTAGATTAACTTGCCCACATGAAAGAATAAACCGGATTGTGATTGATCTACAATCGAATGAGAAGGCACTGTCCGCTGTCCCATGGGATAAGCTTCATCAATCACTGGTCTAGTCATCAATCGGGCCATGCCTTTGAGAGGGCAGCTCTTTTTTCTACATATGAAAACGATTCTGATGTTATTTGGAATCTGCCCTTTTTGTATCAAGAATCGTCCCGCCCGATAGTTTAAGAAGCAGCGTTACATGAGAAATTATGGTTTTATTTTTATTGGAGTAACATTACAGGAACAATCAAGAGGCTGTTTCAATGTTAACAGAGAGATCGAGTTGAAATTTTCATCATCATCATCATCAGCCTGCACTAATCCACTGCTGGACATAGGCCTCCCCCAAGGCGCGCCACTGAGTCCGATCTTCGACTCTCCGCATCCAGTCACTGCCAGCCACCCTGCGCAGGTCGTCGCTCCATAAAAAGAGTTGAAATTTTAAGAACTGTTAATTACATTTTGACACCACTAAAACAAATCGAAGGCCTTTATCGGTACAGAGATGTACCGTTAAAGTTATTTACTTACTATTTCTAGACAAAGCAAGTAAGTTTCTTTGTTCAGCGTTTGAAAATTTATTCCATGTTTTCTCGTAGAAACGCTTTCATTCAATCGATCGCTGTCCATTCGTAGAATTCCTAACCGCATATAAAAAATTCTATGAAAATGTATCGTACAATGTACAATTACTTTGTATTTCCATGTAACGGGGTGGGTTTCCGGGAAATGCCTAAAAGCAATAAACACACGTAATCGTTTCTCATCTAAGTTACGGCGACAAGTAAACGTGCAGCGCGACTTTAAATTCTGCTGGTGTAAGTTTTATCGACCTTATTTAGAAGCTTCTCAATTTTAAATGTTAGATTTAGATGAAAGTAAGCAACCTCTCTCTTGTATTAAACAATAAAAAAATCGATGAAACCCTTTGATCATCCATCAGTTCACATCATGGATCAAACTATTATTTTTTTTACTTTACGAGAACCTTTGGCAATTTAAAGGTTTCAGTTCGAATAGGATTTCCCGCAACTGAACTTTCGATCGCACATCGCTATTATAAAGCTGTGTGCACATTAAAGGTAGATTGCGTCGATTACGGTCTACCTGGCATTGGCGAACGGTAAATCAAAACGCTGTTCCGTTCAGTTTGCATTGACATCGTTCCGGGTGCTGGTGAATATTAATGTACCGACGTGTGCCGCCTAATGAGGACGGCCGATCGACATGGGAAACAAGTCACATATCACACAAACGTACCTACTTACTGACATGACTCATTCAATGAGTTTCCACATACTTACGATCAAAATGACGAACAGTGACTTTTGAAACGCTAATGCTAAATAAGGGCCTCTGAGTTTGAAAATTCTAGAAAAACAATTTGGTATATAAGTGAAGTGATAAAGGACAGTGAAATACCCGTCAAAGACAATAGAAATCTTACCATGTCAGACATTAGTCTGTAATAATGTCACAGAATAGAAAGTTTTCCCTCCTTTCCTCGAAGTACAGTCAAGTCTTAAATAATACATAGTATAAAAAAATAAAACTAAATTCTATTTCACTCCGCATCTAGATTTTCATATTTAATAGGAGATTCTCTCTGCAGGAAAATAAATATCAAAAATTAGATAAAAACAAGTGTGTCAAACAGAAATAGTGTGTCGTGGAGATCCTTGGGGGAGGCCATTGTCCAGCAGTGGACGTCTACAGGCTGATATGATGATGATGATGAAACAGAAACACGAATGCCATAGATAAAAAATACAACTTATCAATAATCTTTTTACAAGGTGCGTCGTTTTGGTACTACTAACGATTTTTAGCCTGTTGTCTACATTGCCTTTAGTATCTAGCGCGCGTTTCTGATTTATTCTCACTTCTCGGCCCGAATGCCACACACACACTGTCTGATATCGCTTTTGTTTATTACTGTCTGTTCTGGTACCTATCTACTTATGTCAGTACATGCATGGTTACTATGTTTTGTCTATTCCCTTGTATATGAGAGGGAATATTTTAAGGTAGTTTTGGAGTAAAAAGTGTAGTTAAATTACACATCATTGCATTATTATGATCACATTTAGTAATGACAAACATTTCAAAAAGTGCCTTTTTAGAGTTTCATTAGAATGGATGCCCCATATAATGAAGCTTTTGTATTCGTCTGTCTCTCACTGAAAATTACTGGCTTATTTTCGGAGATAAATAATGAAAAACTAACAAATATATTTTCGAAATCCGCGTGTTGTATACTTACGCTGTATTATTTGCAATTCAATTCTGTATATTCTTGTGCATTAATTCCTGTATTGCTTATGGATATGCAGCATCAGATTTTCAAACGTATAAATATGACCGCACATGTGTGTTATCAACGGTATGCTACAAGTATGAAGATAAATAGCAGAGATAAGTATATTATTTAATCTACCTACATCTTGGCACGCGCTTCAAGAGTTCCAGCATCTACGCAAGTGTTAGTAACATTAATGCAAAACATGTGTAGATATACGACGGCTGTCAACACAAAATATTATTTATTGACCGTTACAAATTACCACAAATTGCTTTCAGTTACACTTGTTTACTACTATTAATAAACCAATCTGGTTGATCATTAAAGCATGCAATTAATATTAAGCATGGTCGATGCTTAAAATGTGCCAAAATTATTTTTAAACCAAAATTAGTGGTTTGAGAGTAATTTACAATAATATTACAATGATCGATTTTCGGTAGGTACTTACTTTTAGTTGCTAAAATTGACAATAGATGGCGTTGCATTACAATCATCTGTCATTGTCAATCGATTTGAATGATTCGATTTTAACTGCAAAAGACAGCAGCGCCTCTAGTCGGTCGGGAGTTATTTAACCAATTTTATGGTCTTGCTTCACGGGCTTTTTCTTCATACTCCTTCATTACTTCTTTCATGACATTACTTACTTCGGCATTTTGCAATGTTGTGCACCTTTCATCAGGCAGTTGACCTTATGTTGACTTCGTATTGTTTTGATAAACATAATATAAAATTATTATACTTTAAATTTATATTTTTGTATTTGAAAATATGATATTGTGTGCTGCTCGTACCAAGGCTTAGCGAGAGAAAGAGAGATCAATGATCATGTTCAGTTGATGAACGAATGAACTTCACAAACGAATGAGGTTTTATTACATTTTGGTTCGTTCTGAATATTACTCGTTCTGATGAATTGTGAGGGCGATAGTCTGTCTTGGTTAAGTGTGCACGGGCTCTTATCATACCAATTTTATAAAAAGGAAAGATTTGTATTTTTGTATGTTTGTAATGAATAAACTCAAAAACTACTGTGCCGATTTCAAAAATTCTTTCACCATTGGAAAGCTACATTCACCCTGAGTAACATAGGCTATACTTTTGTGCTTTTTTTGTTGCAAAAAAATGTCCACCGCCGACTGGCCGCTAGTATTACATAAAGCAGTAAGTATAGACCTAAATTATATTAAAGAAACCCTTTTATTTCTTACACTGTGCCTTTACTCTACTTTAATTTATATTATAGAACAACATCGCAACGGTAGCAATTGCCGCATATTAATGAGACGTATTTACGTACGTGCTACGAGTGTATTCACGCTGCGTTTCCCAATGTCCAGTTTTGAGGCTGAAATGTTGGCAACTTTAGCTGTTTCGGTCTTAGATAAATGAGTCATGTCGTTTGGATTTAGAATGATCCAACTTCCTGCTGCCAGGTGGTTGGAAAGAAGAAATAGGTCTGAGAAAGGTAGGTCTACTTCAATCAGGGTGCAAAGTTCGTCTCGGTAGTCCCACATCTTCCCTTCATCTGTTGTCAATCACAGTTGCGAATCCATATTAAATGTTGCGACCACTTGTTGCGACACTCATTCCGTAGAATCCGTGTCACCTCCCTGCTACTAGACTGTATGGCTGTCAAAATTGACAAAACTGTCCAGCAAGGAGCGCCCGCAACGTTTGATTTGAAAGTACTGGGAATCGCGGCGAAAATGGAAAATAGACTTTAAAGACTATTTTGTATTTAATTTTGATTAATCGTAATTTTATTTTGTTTAACTATGGGTTTTTGTACGTCCTGAAATAAAAACATAGGTATTCTATTTAATTTAATATATTTATGTAAATTTGTCGGACTAAATGTAACTTAACGTAAATAAGTAAGTATGCTATTGCATGCATGGTCAATAGATTATTTTCATTGTCAATGTTTTGTTCGTAGCAAAAGGCAAAAGCAAAAATTTTTCCTAAAACACAAACATTAAGATTAAACAAATATAAGTTAAGAATAACAAAAGTACGCAGACAGAATAATTAAAATTTTATAAGTCCGCAGGCAATACTTCAAACTTACTGTAGGTATATCTAGTGCAACTTAAACAACATCTCGTAGTGAGTTTGGAACCAGACTCCAAGAAAACTTAGTTCGTTTGCAAAACTATTAATCTCTCCATTTAAGCTTGGACCGAACAGAAAGTCTCGGATTCACGACTGAATTGAGTCTAAGTAAAGTGATATTAAGTTCGCAAACTTTGTCGCCGATAGACTCACATGCAGTGACTTAGCCTTCACATTTCATTCTTCATATTCATCATTCACAGACACTTAGTTATAAACTTTTATTATTTTGATTTGTCACCCATTCGTAAATATTTCTGTCTTCTTTTTATTAATTTTATGTGACGTTATTCGATGCTAACTTACAAAATAATTTCTGTTTATTCCGGCATCCCGATAAATCCTTTAACGTCCGATAGCAAGCTTAGAGAATCGGATAATCCATTGGAACAGCCGACTTAGGTACTTTGATTTAGTAGCATGTGGCAACTTATTTTAGTAGGTAGTTTTTTTACTTTTGATGTACGTGCTTGGTCTTGATAGGTATAATAATTCGTCTGTATTCTGTGACAGTTTTGCGGTTGAAAATGGTAATAAAATTTATATTGTTCAATGTTTTAATTTTTATAAATGTGCAAGATCCCTAAAAATTGTATAATGGTCATACTTAATATTTAAATCTAAAGCTTTTTATTATTATTATCAAACTGCGTTTAAGCGTAACACAGACAGCGCGGCGGCGTTGCGGAAGCGTTGCGACGGCGAATCTGCGGAAAGCTAATAAAAAGCGACAGGAATACCGCTAGCGACGGCGGCGCGGCGGCGGTTTGTATGAAGAACGCTCCGCACCGCGCCGCGCCCGCGCCGCTCTGTGTAGGGGTTCTCATACACTACAAAGGAACACAACGCGCCGGCGCCGCTCCGCAACGCCTGTCTGCGCAAATCTGTCAAATCTGTGCGCGCGGTTTCGTCGCTTTCGCCGTCGCACCGCCGCCGCGCCGCACCGCCGCCGCGCCGCACCGCCGCCGCGCCGCTTTGATATAAAAGGCTTCATACTATTTCGAACATTACAAAAAATTACCGCGACGCTTTCGCACCGCCGCCGCCCTGTCTGTGTTCCGCTTTAAACTCTAATCGCCGCGCAGCCGCCGCCCGCTGTCCAGACGTTGTAACTTTAAACCTACCATATCTACTATTTTCGATTTACTATTTTATAATACTTAATGATTTACATGTCGTTATTCCAAAGACAATGAAATCATTTTCATAAAGGAGATCGAGTAAGAGAGCTCGAGCGCTGCGCCCGATCCGAGTTATGGGGTCCGTCCGAAGTAGCTGTTGGAACAATGAAGCTAAAAACGATTTAGTGTGCCCCTCTGTAGAAAGCATGAATAACGTTGCTAGGTGACCCAACAACACACTATGGAATGCCATAAGTAGCTAGATGATCATGAAAACATAATGTCAAATTGACTAAGTATTAAATAATTTATGATAAAAATATAATGAAAACTTTCAATATGTTTTTGTTGTATGAGTTAGCAGCTTACCAAGTAAAGTTCATTTTAGAACTCATGTCAGAATAGAATACACTAATTTCGGCTCGGATCCTCCGAATGCTGGCAATGTACAAGCGGCACCTGAACTCGTTCTTAGTTCTCGCGGACCGTATTTATTTTGACGGATTCGGATGGGGTGCAGTGCACAAACGCTCTAAGGTGCAGTGACGTGGCAGAGCCAGGCGTGCGACGAACGTCTCTATATACCCACCCAACCCCGCTCGCTTACTGGTGAATATGATGATTAATCGAAAAACGTTCCGCTAACCACTTTTCACATTCTAATTGGTCGGTCGGCGAGGGTTCGTACAAATTACTTTTTCATCAGATACAAAAGATCCATTATCCACTCAAATTAGTTCCCAGAGGAAGTCATTAATATTAATCAATGTTTGAAAGGTTCGCCGGACGAATAAAATAACAAACTAGATATCGATTCGCGTTAAGTATACTGGCCGTTATGCAAAAGAGAGAAAAAGTCCCTCGATAGAATTTGAAAAATCGAAAATCTATGTGCATTGTGACATTGTATTTACGTCTCTCATTATATATAACCTTTAGATACGATTTGAGTAGGCCACATCCGTCAGATTCCATTCGTTTTGAACAGTTAACCATTAACGGCTAGAAAATATAAACTGTGCACTTAAAGACTGTAGTGAGAACATTTTGTTGCACAAGACAGCGTCAGAGAAAATTTTCTGATCAAAGAAGAATTGAGAAAAATGTATCAATTTGCGGACTCAGTTTAATGCCTTACGACGAAGTGTTCAAAGAATCCGCTTTGTCCGATAAGTCGCTTGCTCTATCCTTTTCCTTTTCTTAGAGACTTGCACCATCAACAGCATGGCGAGATACTAATAATAGAGAGGTAAAATCTGGACGATAATTTGCAGGCTTATCTTAATATGTTGCGAAGAACCAAATGATAGGGGTGTAAAATACACCTAACGCCATCTATTGACAAACTTTAAAACTAAAAACTGGCATGATAAGAACGGGTTAAAATTGTTTGATAAATAGTAGACTAATAGCTGAAGGCTATAACGACTAGTGACGAGTGTCCATGGAACTAAACATTTTGACGTTTGGCGCTGACTTCCATATTAAACGTCAAAATTAGTTGTCGGGACACTCGCGAGTGGCACTTTAATTTGGAACACAAATTACCAGTCATTTTATGGGACAGCAAGTCCAATGTAATATTATATTATTACAGGGGTCGGTGACTTTAAGCTACATCGCAGTTACAAACAAGTAGAGGAAGACAATTAATTTGTATAGTTGTCTACGACAAGATAAAAGGTGACGTGTAGATACACTCAATATACATTATAACACAATAAAAGGCCAAGTTTATTTAAAAGTACTGGACGAACTTTTTTCTAAACTATAGGGAAAACATTGAGCTATCAATACAGCGGAGTAAAAAGTTAGGCACATTTAATATACCTACAATAAAAATACATAATATTAAGTAATTCGCATAAAATCAACCCCAAAGAAAGATTAAAATATAGATAGTGAATGCAATACTCAATGTCTTCATGGTCTCATCGCTTTTACAATCGCTTCCACCGTGGTTTCGATTCCTTAAATCTTTAAATGAACTTTCGGAGACATACCGCCCTACAAATGGATTTCCGACAGTAAATCTGTGGTAGGAATTCCATCGGCATAAATCTGGACTTGAATCATCCTCGCAGGTGAGTATTAATAACCGGTCTGTGGGTGGCTAACCTAATCTTAAACGTGGAACGAGCTTATGTGGTTTCTTAGTTATTAAATAAATCGTCACACACATACACACACACGCACACTCAATACAATCAAATTATACACGCGCATTTACAAAACTAAAAGCATATCTTTATTAATAGAAATAGTATTAAAGGTTTTACTTACTACCTACCTATTAAGATTTACAAAAACGTGACATATACCATGTAACTACAAAAAAAAAATTGTACTTTGTATTAAGTATAATTTAACCTTTGCTTTTTATGTAGAAAAAAATAAAGATATATTATTATTATTATAACTTATCTTTTCTTCTAAGGGGGCCAGGAACACTCTGCCGACACTTGGACCCCTTTTGTGATTTGTTTGTGCCAAACCCCTGTCCACCATTGTGTTTCCTCTGCTTCCTGGCAGAGTCTGCACACTTTAGTATCCCGGAGCTTGAGGTTGGACATGTGTTTGGTCAGGCCGAGTTTCCGGTGAGAGTTCACACTACAGGAAAGCCAAGATTGTATCAAAATGGTCGGTAATACACAGTCTGTGAATGCAGTTACATGGTATTCTGCATCCATGAAACCAAAATGCACCCCCAGAAATGAAGGTAATAACTAGACGTTGAATTTCAACACTATCCCGCCCGCTCGTACGTCATTCACGTCGCTATCATGGTTCCGCAGCGAGAATACCGTTAGAATCCTGTGACTAAAGATCCGCAGGAATTTACTGCCTTATGGTTTAGAGTTAGACGGTTGTAAAATTCGCATTGAGAAATTTTATTAAATGACGATAATTTAAGTAAAATCTTGTGTAAATTTTTTACAACATTTCTATTTCGTTAATATTACTATTACTAACCCGAATACATAAAGTCAAAACAGACTTAAATACACAAGTGGTAAAACCAAAGCAATTGAAAACACTAAAACAAATGTATTTACACAAATGAAGCCATTAAATAAATATTTATCAGTGTGATTGAGTTTCCTTTTCTAGAAGAAACAATTTGACATATTCTTCAGTCACGATATTCCCAATTAATCTTAATCTAGCTTCTGTAGGTGTATGTGAAAGAGACAGAAGTAATGGTATTAACAATGGAGTTGACACACAACTTAATTGAATTTTCCCGTCTGCCTATGACAAAGGATGTCTAATTAATTACAGCTTTTCTTCGTGTCTTGATTAATAATGACAGGAATTTCTATTTACAGAATCATATAAATACTTCTCTATCTACAAACAATTATATTTATGGTCATGTCAATATTGCATAGTGCTTCTTTGTCGTCTGGAATCTTTGGTGGAATTTAAATAAATTTTTAAACTCCTCGTTAACACTGCTTTTATTTTTACCTAGAAATCCGTGTAAAATGTACTTTTTTTATATTTGTGGTGTTTAGGAGTCAGGTATATTATTTATGTATAGTTTAAGCAGAGAGTTTAAGTATAGGTAGGTACCATTGCATGTCCAGGTACTCACGTATTAGCAAACAATGAACCTGCTGTCTATAGAAATTTTGCTTCATTTTTACAAACCTTGTATTTTATAATTGTTGTCATTTCCTTTTTAATTTTATATTGTATATTTTAACCTGTTTCTTTGTGTCTTGTTTATTTTTAATTTATCATCCGGGAAATGTATTGGTTTTCCTGAAAACGGCTGAAGTTCACACTGAAACTACTAAATAAATTATAAAAGATTTGAACTTTTATTTTAATTTACGTTTTTCTACTTCATCAATCATCATCAACAGCCTATTAATCTCCCGACTGCTGGGGCTCAGGCCTACCCTCTCAACGAGGGTGTTCGGGCTATAGTCCACCACGCTAGCCCAGTGCGGGTTGGTAGACTTCACATGCGCCTAAGAATTTCTTCTTCGGCGTATGCAGGTTTCCTCACGATGTTTTCCTTCACCGTTTGAGAGCAGTCAGTAAATGTACTTAAGTTTCGAGAAAAACCCATTGGTACATGACCCAACCGGGGATCGAACTCCGGACCTTTCGATATGATAGGCCGCGTCTTATCCCCAGGGCCACTGACGCTCTTTTTTCTACTTACATGCAGAATATAACAGAACAGTCAAAAGTTTAATCGAACAAGTAAAATGAAAAAAAAAACAACAATAGGAAATCAAATAAAATTCAATTTCAAAAAGTTCAATCTATCAAGAAGAGACTTTGCAAGTGCAAATCAAATACATCACTGCGAAGCTTTCCTCGAAGACCATCAAACGACACGAATGCATTCATGCCTTATCCATTTGGTTGTGTTCCAACATCCATTCGTCAAATTACTTACGGCACTATCATCTCTACAGACATGTCTCAGGATTCACATATTGCAAGTTACAGGCAGGAGTTGTATCCACACAACGGGGTTATGTCTCAAATTTCGAGATAGCGCTCCAACACAACACTGTATGGTAAGTAATGCAAATGTAGATGACTTGTAGATATACATTTTAGTGTAGATACGTACCAGATACTAAATAGAATTCAATGTGAACAGATATATTGGTCTAAATAGGTGAAACTATGCATAATTATTTGGTTACTTATAACTTATTGGAAGCGTAATTAATAGACCAGAAACAGACACAATAAGTATCTACAGCATTGCTCCAAATAGGTGAGTATTCCATGTTTTGTGGTTCAAAACTAAGGGTTTTAGTGAATAATGCAAGTTGGTATTTTTATAAAATCCAGATCCTAGTCATAGAAGTTGTTGAGCTGCAGAACATTAACGTGTTCGGCATCATATTTTTTCTTGTTTACACAAATCGAATTGGCTTTTGATTGAGTGAATCAAAAATAATGTTTGATTAAAAAATTAATTATTAGGATGTTGTTTTTTAAATTAATTTTAAAATAATTTAATCTTATGTATTTTACCTTATATTTAATTATAAAAATAATGACAATCAGAATCATGTTATCTGACATTTTCGAGAATCATCTAACAAAACAATGTACTATTTTGTCAAATAAAAAATCAAATCAACTTTCAAAATAATCACTTTCGTGCAAATAAGATATAAATAAACATTTATGTATAGGTACTCTAAACCAATCCGTTCGATTCAATAATTCATTTTGTGCACAGATCATACTGCGTTAACGACAGATATCCGGGATATCTTCCAGAAATATTGCGCCTGTCTGATTCTCCTACCTACGAGTATGGTACGAGCATTCCGTTCGGTAGTACCCATTGAAGCGAGGTAGCATTCCTTCCAGATTCCAGCGTTCTTGTACCGAAATCAGTTGGATTTTACATGATTCTGGTATCTTGTGGATTGTGCAAGATTATCGTTGAAGTCAGAATTATTGTGGATTCGCGCCAACATACAATGGTTCTCAAATAAGTAAAGCATTTTTCCTCATTGGTACAAATTGGATGCGGAGGGCACAGGACCGGGTGTGGGGGCGTTCATTGGGAAAAGCTTATGTCCAGCAGTGGACGTTGAAATGATGATGATAATACAAATTTAAAATCACGTATGAAATCAAACCCCGCCGTGGTAAGGTGAATAACCACTACCGAAACTACAAAAAATAATAATGATACACCTCATAACATTTTCATATTAATATGATACGGTGAATTATTGGGAAAGAAAAAACTCAATATCGGTAGGGTTGCAGCAAATAAATTCAATCTGATCTAAATATTCGTAAGAACTGTTGGGGAACCGCAAAAGGCGCACCCCTATAAATTGGAGGAAATATTAGAGACGCTCACGATAAAGTCGTAGATATTACGGATGGATATTATGGCCTATTGAAACCAATGAGGAGATCTTTATTGAAAGTTCACTAGATAGAGATCCCTTTTCGGGTTTCTGTAGTATCTTGATGAATGAAGGCATACGGTATATATACAAAGGATATTTCTGATGAGCATGTTAAGGGTATCTATTAGATAAGTAACTCAAGCAAGCTACAACATAGCTTCTACATTTCATTTTACGGAAATGCATTGAAAATGACGTAACAGGTATACGTTCCTCTTTACTTATATTTTTTCATTCAAAGTTATTTCGGTCTGAGTTTGCTTCGAAATAAGACAAACAAAATCATAATATGAAACAAATTACTCGTAAGACAGGAAACTAATAATATCTCGGAGAAATTCGCGTAAGAATTCCGTCTTTAAAACATGCTCGAAAATATTACGAATCGTAGGTATGAGGCCTATTTTCTACGCAAATCGGCAATAGATATGAAATTCAGAAAATTTGGATCCATTCGGTCTGTTCTGGAAATTGGGTATAGAGAATTTCGATTTTTGCCTTGGTCATTGTTAAATCAATGATATTTTGACATCAGTCCCTCCTGACGTTCAATAAAGTTTCGTAGTTTATTATTATAATAAATTATATTTACTTTGGTATTCTTTACTATAAAGTGTAGCAAAACTACCTCTTCTCATTTGTAACCACTAATTTCTGCTTTATGAGTACCTTATAATCTACCTTGAACCGTGCCAGCTACGTCTCATTTCAATTCAATTCAATTTCATTTGTTCAAACTAACACAGTCAAGCCAAGCGTGAAAGTCATTAATAATACCTACATATTAATACATACTTTCATTCTTTTTTGCCTTCTGCTTTTCTTCAAATTATCACTTATGTGAAATATTTATTATTTTAAACCAATTTGTTTTTTATTTCATATAGGTATTGTTACGTAAACAACGGAAAGGTTCTGAAATAAAGTTAATATTATGAATTTATAAAGACACATTTTTATTCGGCTGATGTAACTTTTGCACAAGTAAAATAAATAGGAATATTGATTTAGGCACGGCTTTCAAGTTTCAGCATCCGGCAGACCAAAAAAACCTTTGAAAACCCGGACAATCGGAGCAATAACATCGAATCCACAAAATGCCAGTGAAGTAAAACAATTCCGAATTCCGACCTATAGTGGCAAATGCAAAACGAAATGGTAAAAGATTGCATGATACGTCCACTTCGGCATGCAACGCTGTAGCCGAACGATTAAATGAAAGTTCGCTGTTGAATTTGTTACAGGACTTGAATTTCAATTTGATAACATTACATGTTTTAAGCAATATTTTCTTAAGAAAAGCTTTAGCTTTTTTAGCCGTTGGTATTTGCGGCAGTAAATATCAGGAACATAATTATTTTCCGATATATTCCTCGCAAATTGTGTAGTTAAACCGTACCTACACTTTGTTGACTTTTTGAACCTTTCCTAAGAATTGACCTCAAATTTCGCTTAAAAGGTAATATTGCTACGGATCTAGTCTTCTTTCCTGCAAAGTAATAGATGTAACCTCAATTTGTCCTGTAGTTAGTTTCAAATCTTTGCTGTTAGCACAGACTCGGAGCCGAAATCAAAACATACTAACCCCACAAACTGTGTGGATTTATGTAATTCTAATGTGTTGCGTAAATCCGTAAGCAAGGAGTTATTGGAGTTCGCCGTGCGACGCAGGCCGGCGGCGATGTATTGTATTATTAATGTATTTTGGGCTTGTGTGTGCGCATTACGTCATTTTGACACCAAACTGAGTGATAAGGGTATATTAAATTGAGATTATTTTTATTACTCTAAGAATTATCAGTAAAATTGATATTATTCTCAGTTCAAGGCATACACATAAAAATTGCAGCTCTATATATCTTTTTTCTAGTAATATTAAACAAAGTGAGAAGTGACAAGTCAGAATTTACCTGTAGGAAAAGGTTAGTCAAAGTTTTAGAAATGAATACTATCCTTACAAATATTCTAAACTGAACAACAATAACAACAAGAATAGGTAGGTATATAGAATTATTGCATAATTCCAATTTTATGACTAATCTAAAAAGATATCTAAGAAAATAGTGAAAAAATACTTTTAACTTTTCTACCAACTCTCAACTTGACAACGAACAAACATCCAATTAACCTTCATAAAAGGTGGATACGTTTACTAAAATGTCAGGGTTAGTTGAACAAGATTTTAGTATGTTAAAGTAAAAAGATTTCCCATGACTCATACCGAGTATGAGAGACAACAAAAACAAACTTCTAAGACCCGAACCCGAAACAAACACTTGTCGTTCACACACAAATATTTACTCCGGCAAAGCAAATTGTAGAGCATTTCACGTTGAAGAAGAAAGTAGGTCCTTTGAAAATATTATTACTAAAACATGTAATTTTTAGTGATGCATAATATTACATACCAGCTCAACTCAGACATGTAAAATTTCCAAAACTCAAACACGGGCTATGATTCAGGGATAGTGTAAGAAAAAATATCATACGAAAATCTACCTAAACTAGAAAAGTAGTTATAAGTCGTATATGAAGGCAAACATCATGTATATTATTATACTTGTTCACAAACTGATAAATATTAATAATTTATCAAAAACGAAAAATACTACATTTAATTTAGAAGCTTTCACCAAAAATGAATATTATAGATGCAATACACGAACCGATAACATTCAAACACTCTACCTACCTAAACAAGCGTAGCGAAGCCGCATACAAATCAGCACAAAATATCGAATTGCATGCAAAATACTCCCACACTCCTCATAGACCAGAGCTATTAACGCAAACACTAATGAAACATTAATCAAATGCAGCCCACCCGGGAATGCAAGTGAAATTACACTCATGCATATTTCAGACACGGGAAGGAAAGGTGCAGTTGCGGTCGCATAGGGGCGTCCTGTAGTTCATTTTCACTCCTCTCTTTGTCCTGAAAATTTCAACGCATTGTAATTATTATGTTAATCTACACCTTCTACCTAATCATATCGTTTATAATTGCCACTTCTGTCGACTGTATTCTCCCATAAATACTTATAATAGCTTAGAATATTACAGATTTACACCAGACATCAAATGAGTTCCAGACGTCAGATTTTACTGAGGAAGTGACATAGTGTAGGAAAGATAGTCTGATCATAAAAAGAAATTTGCAGCCTTGATGGGAAGAAACGTCAGAAAAGTGCTTTGAATAGTTAAAAGACATACTAATTACACTCCGCTGAATAATATTCTTATAAAATAAATTGGAAAGTAAAACATAGACACAGGACTTTGAGAAAGGGTTGTGGATAAATAAAAGAATACAGGAAACTCAATAAATTATTTATAAAACAGCTTGAAAGTAATTTAAATCTACCTACCGAATTCTTAAAACGCGCAATTTTTTTGTAAAATAAAAAGTTGATCAGGAACTCAAATGGGTACTTTGAAATTCTGCTTTTACCATCCTTTAAGAATCCTCAGATCCATAGCCTCTAAGATATATGTCCGTCTGTCCATCTGACTGCGGACTTTTGATTATGCTTTACCTTTTCTGAACTCAGGACATGACAAATTTCATATATATTGAAGGAATCAAACTTGTATCCAAAACAAATTTCAGTAGATATGAAAAGCATTTCACGTACGTTCCTTCATTAAATGTGTAAGGGAAAAAGGATTCTGTGAGGGCAACCCGCACATTATTTATTTGCCGGATATTAGCAGTCACTCGCTTTATGATTTACTTGTACACACTGAATGTTTTTCATTGTGGAGGAAAATGTTAGGTATTTTTGTGTAGGCGTAACATTTTATCTGTCACTTGTGGGATCGGATTTGTTTCATATCTCTGTCCTCTGCATAATGTTTTACCGTTTCTTTCTTGTGGCATTCGTAATTTATTTGTTTTTTTCTATCTACAGTAGGTATATTCAATAAGTTTTTTTTTGTTTTACATATTTCGCACACATTCAATTAAATAATATCTGGAGGCGATCATTAATTTAGTTTATTTTGTTACGTATGAGTATTTTTATCATATCCTATCCCCATGTCTGGTGCTAGTTTAAAATACGAAAAATGTGTTATCATGATTCATGACAGTATATTTGAAAGATGTAGATAGGTTTATAGGTTACCTTAGACTGCTCGGCTCCCTGCTCGCCGCAGCACCACACTGCGACTTGTTCGCGGATGGGGTTGAAAGACTGATGGATGAATGCAAGGGAATGCTAGAAAGAGGAATGCCTATTTCGTCCCTAGAGTAAACTTATATTATTGTATCGCATTGGATATTCAATCTGTAATGTTGCAATAATTTTTATATGAATAAATTGAAATTGAAAATTGAAACTAAGTATTCAAAATTTTCTTTGAATACAATTTTAGAGAATATCGTATAAATAAGAAAAATACCGGTGGATAAGATACCAATACAAGATACATCTCTTACGTCTTGTGAATGAGAAACCGGTACTCTCGAACATTTTCCGACAACTTTTTGCGCAATATACTTCCATATGTTACCATAATATATTTCTAAAGAAGGGACGTTGAAATATTACGTTCACATATCTAATCCCCCCAGGGAGCGGTCTGGTCCACTCGGCCTTGAATTTCACGTGATAATAATTGTGTTTCCGTGCAAATTACAACGTAACTCTACTTGTCACAATAAGTTTTGAACAAGAATCAGTCAACCTTCACAAATGTGTCCCACGTGAGTCTAAATATTAAACGGGCAGCTTTGCTAGGGACAGTAGGAAGGTTTTTAAGACCAAAAACCATGCTCTACTGAGGTAAATATAAAATTGCTGCCATTGACTCTCAATTCAATACAAAAGTACCTAGCTGAAGGTTTCTCAAAGAATGTTTTTATTTCATTCTTTTTCAATTCAAATACTTTTGACCCTAAAACCGGCACTGTTCTTGGACCTTTCATGTTGCGTGCCGTGCGTCATGAAATTCTTAACAAGGCCATAAATCTTAGGTCCGCAGCTGTTAACATGCTGGCTTGTAATGTGAGACTAAAATAATAACATAGCCATTTATTACAGTAGTATTTACTGTACAACAATATTTATCTGTTGAAACTGTCAAGCCGTGTCTGATGTGTAAGATATCTAATCAGAACAAATACTTTAGGTACGGTAGGTACATACATTGCAAGAAACAGAATAGTTAAGTAGGTACTTCAAAAACAATATCTATCTTCAGTAGAGTTCTCATTTAATAATAAATATAGCAGCGTTCTTTGTGTTCTTAAAATTAAATTCTATAAACCTTTGTTCAGTAGCTCGGAAAATAAAGCATGTTTATAGAACGTCATAAATTTTTCCTCTCTTAAAGGGTTAGCGGCAATTTGTGTATGTATGGGTTTGTATGAGTGTATGAGTTAAAATGAGTAACGTTTCACGACTCCTCCGCACCCCAGGGCGTCGTAAATACTACGGGCAAAAATGAAACCAGTTTTCACTTGACGGTTTTTCATCAAGCGTCTAAACCAAGAAGTAATAGCGTTCCTATGTTTTATCTGTTATAAAAGTACAATATTGTAATGATAATCAAGTATCCATAAGTGCTATGGAGAACGAAGATTTCAAAACCATTCCATTCGTTCTCTAGCTCTTTCTTGGCATTCACTCTCCAGCGACTATACCGGCAACACACTCAATGTATACTTTTTTAAATTAAAATATAAAAATCTGTGATATATTTCAACTTACTAGTTTTATTTATGTTGTACTCAACAAGTGCAAATAATTCAAAGTGTCCACACACATTGCACAAAAATAAATATTTCGGAAGGAAAAAAATCTATCATTGGAACCTTCCAAATTCATTGGCAATGAATGACGAATGGCAGATTGTCGCACCTGAACCTTACTACACTTAAAGAACGCAGAGAAAGAGGCGACCTAATTGAGACATTCAAGATTCTGAGTAACCATTACAACTCATCTGACATAAGGAACATATTTAACCCTAACCCCATAGAGAGACTCAGAGGGCACAACATGAGAATACAAAGAGCCAATGAACAGCATCCAAATGGAGTATTCTGCCAGAATCTGTTGTTTCTGCCACTTCTGTAAACATGTTCAAGAACATACTAGACAACTTCCTCAAATCTAAAAAGACCTTCGATCATCATATACTAGTATATATTATGGTGATCGAAAAAAAAGACGCAATAAATTAATATAAATAATGAAAGCAAGTCGACTGCTGATATGGAAGCATCAGCTATAAGCTGCCTTTCCATTTAAAATAAAATTAAAATAAATGAATTTGAAGTAATTATCTTCTTCATCATTCTTATTTTAACTGGAGTAAGTCTTACTAATTCTTTATACTAATGTACTCTATTTTATTAAGACTTCAAACACGAGAGATTTCTTAATTATTTCTCTGTGGAGTCTGACAAATCCGTTTATGTTTTGATTGTTTATTCGCTTGAACCTCATTCCTCGGTCCACACTAGCGGATATTCCACCTGCGGTGACTTTTAGTGCCCGACGTCCCTCACACTCACATTTCGTCAGACTTGGGCGTGGAAAAATTGCGCGCTAAAAAGGGTTTTCCGGTTCACCCCTCATTTATTTATAAAATGCGGGTAGATTCCCCAATGATCTTGTTTGCTGATAATCTTTTCTATTTTTATGAATAAGCAACAGTGGTTTGTAGGCGTTGACGGTCAAAGTTACGAGATCCTTGTTTAAAATTTTGTCGAACTGTCTATTAGTTAAGTAACAAAATCATAGTAAAAGTCATTACTGTTTTGTGGTAGAAGTTCTAGAAATTCATATAATAAAGCAGATAAAACCTAACGACATCCACCAGCGCTTCTAACAGATCTAATATACGTACCACATGTTTTCGTATGTTACAATACGATTTTATTTTACTACATAGCAGTTCGAGCCACGTTTGTAAAACACATCCAGACTCCGGAGACCCCTAATCGACTTTAATCGCATCCCCGTTTTTTGCGGAGCCAGAAACTTCTGCGGGAAATCCAAGTTCTTGTGGCATTGGTCGGAGCAAATGGTCCTACAAAATGAGTTCTCTCGTCTCTACAACTTCTCACGTTACCAACAATTTATTGCTGTTGACATCCCAGCCAAAACTAAAAGCCTTATTGTGGATCGACTGGAAATATAATAGCTTTTACTTTCGTCATTTTATCCCTTATGTTCACCGTTTGTAATTGTGTTCCATTTGCTCCGCTTTTATTACTGGAAGTATGTATCCTTATACGCTCCTCTAAAAACTACAGACTTTCTCTTACTACAACTTCTAATTGTGAGTTTTTGTCATTTCTTAGCAAATATTTCAGCATAATAATACTACAAGGAAATTTCTTTAATTTTGTCGATTACGATTATTGACTTTGTTACTGGAAAAATCTAATGTGCAGAAGAATCTAATCAAAGAATGGAAAACAATAGACAAAACTTTGTCGCTTTAGCAACTTATGGCGAACAAACGTACCTGTTTATAGGATTAGCTGGGAGATTGGGAGAAAGCTATTACGGAATGGTCTTAATATTTTACTGTGTGCGATATGTTGGGAGTATTTTTATCTCCATCATTAGTTTGATTAACGATCGTGGATGAGATGAAGCGTCATGGTATTAATCGTGAGTCTTTGTTGTCGGGTCCAAGGTTTCGGTAGTCAGCCTCATGTTAGCCTTCAGTCGTCATGCGGCGTGCCTAATGTATGTTTATTTTCTTCATCCATTACATATCTTTGGACAGAAATAGTTGTTTCTTTCCGATATCAAACCTGAATGACTACATTTACATAAATGTGAGAAGTTTCGTCAGTATTCGGCAAGAAGTTTGATTGTTTGTGTGTAACGCGGCAACAAGGCTAGATACTTCATCAGTTCGGGGAAATGTTATGGGCACCATAAAATTTCTTTGACGTATTCGTAGCTCAGGGGAGCGGCGATATTTTTATCATAACTCATGTAATAAATCATATACAAAAATAATTATGTTTACTGAAAACATCTCGCAGATACCTAGTTTGATAGTTAATGTCTATATCTATCATCTATGTCATATCTATCATCCTAAAAATATCTTATGGTTTTCTGGTGAACGAAAAGAAATTACATTTCACTAGCGTTTTATTCAGTATTTCATAATGAAAATGAAAAAGAAACTAAGAAGCAGGAAGATAGTGACTTCAAAGTACTACGTAATAAACTATGTGCAGGAATTTTCGCGAAAATACAGCGAGCTAAGCGGGCTATCTCAAAAGCTTCCATCAGGAGCCAGAATGAAAATCAAACGCGAAAGTCCATAAAGTTGCAGCTTCGGCAAAAGAAAAGAACATATTAAAGCTAAATAAGTACCGACGTTCAGGAATAAATTCTGCTGCTACGTGGTGGAATTTTGATTCTAGATTTTAGGGTTTCAGAGTCCTAGGAGAACCCCTTATAAGATCGTCCAGTCCGTCTGTCCGTCATCCCAGTCTATCTCAGCTACAGTTGTAATGCAAGAAATGTATAAAAATTTGTTGCTTAATATATTGGTTCATAACTGATGGAGATCTTGGAAAAAAATAAAAACTCATAAAATATATATAAGTACTTTTTTAATAATACATTATACCTTCCCGAGATACATCTTGCGAAAGCCGTTTACAATGTGCCACCGACCCCCTTCGAATTTCTAAACTGTTTGACCCAGAAACTTGTAATCACCCATATAAGTTAGCCATAGTATAAACACTCAATAAAAATTATTTCGAGTAGGACTATGATTGTTAGGGTTATACGGAACCCCACACAATGCGTTCAACGGACACGTAAAAATAATAGGCCAAGTGGTTTTAAATATTTTTAATCGACCGCTACGGGAACTGTAAAACTTTAAAAAAGAAAATAGGTACAGCACAAAAGGGTACCTGTTCTCAGTATGGTAAAGGAGATTTAATTGAACGCTTGAAGAATAAGAAAGAGCAAATTATAGCAGTCAATTAAGTTAATGAACAGTGAATAGTGCAGATGTAAAGGGAACAGCGATTAAATTTGTGCAGTGGGAATACCAGTAGCAAAGTAATCGGAGTCTCTTGTTGGCGGGTCAGGAAAAATTGCGCCCGAGAGGCCAGTTGCTCTCAACATTTCCACATTAAAACCTTTGTTTTGTTACTTCCTCTAAAATGCATACTATGTTATAATTATATTTTTTATAAAATGATTTATAAATTTCAGTGGCTTATTTCAAAATGAAGCCAATGAACCAACGAACTTTCCGGTTGCGTTCGGAACTATCGTATAATTATGATGACCTGCAGTATCAAATTTTTCCGACATTCTCGTAGTCATTTTGTATAGCACGGATGAAAAGTTTAAAGCACATTATTTCGGAAACAATTTTCAGTTCACCTACTTCAACACGTTCTGCTCTTTTGTCCTCAGTAATCGTTCTCGCATTTTGGAGCTCGGGGCGTCAAATATTTTTCACTAGTTTAAGAGCGCAGGTAAGCTCGCGTGCACCCCGCTTGTAGTATTTATCGAGGGCACACGAGAGGACGCCGGCGACTAAATGCTGCGATATATCTTTGGAAACTGCACTCGATGGATCTAAACGGGCTTCAAAGGGGTGGGACGGGTATCGTTAGCCGATCAGAAAAAGCGGTAGAGCGTGAACTTCACAGTGCAATGGAAGTGATCTGAAGGTGACGGTTGCGAGACGGTGATATTGAATTATTATGTCAAGTAGCTATATAATTTATATAAGTATTCAAATTAGATAAACATCTTATATAGCGATAATTGGGTAAAGGCATGCCTAAAGAGAGTCGTATTGATTTCATCATTTTAGAAGAATCTCATACAATCGTCTAGTAAACATAAAATATAGTATAAACTAGTAGATATTTTTGATTTACCTAGGTAGAAAATCAATTTATTAATAATTATACATGTAAGTAAGTATATATCAATTATTATTAGATAAAATAAGCAATTTTTTATTAACTTCCAAAAAATTTTAACAAAGACTTGACATTAACCTCGAGTAGTCGATATAATTAGTCGAAACGGCAATTGCATTAGGTATAGGATCTGAGTAATTAATAATTAACAATTGCCGTTTCGACCTATAAATTCGCCAACATAAACACGAAATACCTATATAATTTTCCCTTTGTTGAAACAGAATCGTCTTGTCAACTACAAAGTGCTTTAAGAAAAACTGGAGACGGGTCGCTATTTTCGAGTTAGAAAGAAAAGAACAACAGTATTTTGTATTCAAGAACACGTATAAGTATACGTCTGAAATATTTTCCTTCGATTCATCCAAATCCTTCTCTTTCAACGACCTTTTGCATAATTGGAAGTACGTAATCCATCCGTTCTGTCAATACACATAAGTCTCCAGGATCCCGATGTTACGCGAGGCAGAATAAAACGTTGATTTTCATAAAGATGAATGTTTGTCTTCACAACGTATTTTATGAAAGGCTAATATATCTGCCAAATGCGTCGACATGATCCAACGTTTACACGAACCAATTTCAATAAGGACCGACCCTCACTTGGTCTACTGGAAAGCTATTAAAACGCAATATATATACTTGATTAATTAATGCACAATGTCGATACAATGAAACACAACGGTGCCCTGTAAACGAGGACAGAATAGTCGAGGGAACACTACGATGAAATGTAAATCGAGTCCAACCCTTTTGTTAACGATAATGAGTAGGGAAACGGCTTCGTCCCGAAACGGAATGTCATCCCACCAGTTTCGGAAGACCTTCCAACCCTCGCTGGTATATTAATTTGTAAGATTTTCCAGGGTATATTTCTAGTGGATGTCACAGGTCTTGCTCAAGTGGACAGTAAAGAGGTAGTGGCTATAGGCGAAACGGCTTGCCTCCAAGCGATTGTTACTTGTACAATTACGCTAAATGACACGGCGGCGACTTCCCGCATATCTCAAACAAATATTCGACTATAGTTTCCGATGTAACAAATGCTGTAGCGAAATGTTCAGAGCTGAGGGTAGCACGGGGCAAATTGGACAATTCCGTCTGACTCGTATATCTGGGCAGTTACCGTCGATTGTTTCGGGCCTAATTGTGTTTTTAACGATAGTGCGATTTGAACCGAAGTTTATAACAGTTTTCGTCAGTGAATGTTGCGTGCCGTGAACAAATAAAGGCATAGTTGGATTTTCGCATCTATCTTAGTACTAGTACAGTAATAGTATTTAAAAAGTTCTACTTGGTCGGAATATGGTTCAATGGTACATTTTAGACTTTCGCGCTTTGTATTCATAATTATATAATTATTTACGGGTCTTACACACGAATAAGTTTTATTTACCTTGCCCGACGTTTCGACCAGGTTACACTGGCCGTGGTCACGAGCTGACTGGAGAGGCGAGCTGTCATTGTTGATCGCTGTGAGTAGTTTCTGAAACTACCCTCTGCTGATCTTGTATTATTGGAAAGTCCCGGCACACAACACTCACGGTATCCGCGGGTGTATTCGACGATAAGTCACGAGATTTAAGTTTATCGATCACTGGATTCCACGACGGTGACAATTTAAAACCATCTTCCCTATTGAAATTTTTGAATTTCTTGATTTCAATAGCTTCTCGCACTATCCGCGGATAGTAGTGGCGATCGGTGGACAGGATTTTAGGTTGGTGGAGCTCAATCCAGTGGTCAGTCCCAGCGTTAATGACGTGGTCCGCAATGGCTGACTTATAAGTCTGGCGGTGCCGGGACTTTCCAATAATACAAGATCAGCAGAGGGTAGTTTCAGAAACTACTCACAGCGATCAACAATGACAGCTCGCCTCTCCAGTCAGCTCGTGACCACGGCCAGTGTAACCTGGTCGAAACGTCGGGCAAGGTAAATAAAACTTATTCGTGTGTAAGACCCGTAAATAATTATATAATTATGGTTCAATGGTTATAAAAATGTGTAGTGTCAGAAAATGTCGTAAAGTATGACTAAAGATAAAATAAAGTAGGTAATCAAAACTTTTGTTTTTTGACTTCTTATGAGACTCCGCGGAAAAAAATATGATCAATAAGATCACCACTTTTTGATCTCCCGACTACGCCAAAAATTCCCTTGGGTCGAAATCCATACCCATTTCGTATTTTCACTTATTTACAAAGCCGCATTGCTGCGTTTTACATCAGACTCTCCATGTCTTGTTCCGGTCTTTTGGTACAGACGGCTTTAATATTTGATGTTGTGTTGTGAACCCGTTGCGACCATCACATCGGGACACATTATTTTAACAAACTCTTAGAGCAAAACGCTTGGCAGTATTTACGTAAATTGAAGAAAATAACTTAGATATTACAGATATTTATTTTACTGTATTATTTACTATCAGTGGTGGATAAAAACTGAGGTGTATTGACTTTACTTTTACAAAAATCTTAAATTTCATTGTCTTCTATCTAGACTTAGTTCTTGTTTTGCAATTCAAAACCTTCAGGCTTCAATGTATTTTCTAATAAAGTATTCACAAGTGAAGTAAGTAAAAAATAAACAAACGCACAAAGCTGCCGCTGCTGACGACGCATTAAATTACTATTTAAGTAGACTGTAATCCAAAATAATATTGAAATAGCAACAAAGTAACAATGTGACAGAAATAAACAGAAAATAATTTCATTTCAGAGAGCTGGAACAAAACAAAGCCGAATTACGCGGACGGAATATAAGCTAATTAATTCACATTGTATTACAGAAATTACAGTATAAATGGTAGTAGAGGAGTATTAATTTATTCTGTAATAAAGACATTACAAATTTAACTAGCCTTGTCGACGAATACAAAACTTTAGGAAGGTTTTTGAAAATATTTACAGAAAGAAGCTTCATTAATATGCTTTCGATAAAGTAAAACTAGTCTATTAGATTAATAAAGTTATAGAAAATAGTTGCAAAAGTTACCCCTTGTCTGTCTATAGAGTTTACGAAGTCAGTAAACAGTGACTCATTTAATGCTGAGCTCGCATAAACAAACCTGAAATATCATGACAAAATCTACCTTTATTAAGAACGAGACGTAACCTATTCCAAGAATTGTAATTTGTGTCCTCTATAAATATTTGTATTTACCAGCGAAAACTTGAAAGAATGTTTTTCGTCATTTCCTTTCTTTGACAAAGGGAATATTGGTAAAGAACAAACAAATACATAAACAAGGCAGAATATAATGTCTCCAAAGTTTCTTAGAAATAGTCCCAAATTACATCCGAGTTAGAAAGCTAGCAAACTATTTGTCGAATGGAATGCAAACATAAACTTTCAATTCCATCTAGGTCTAACCCTCGTCTAACCAAATAAATCGTATTTCAGTTAGTACTCAATCGCATCTTACGTAAATTGCGGCGTCTGGATACCAGAGGTACCTACATTTAACTCCTCTAGCAATTTCTTACCGTTCCGCCAGCTAAACTACATTTTAGATTTGTCTAAGCGGTTGTAATTGAAGTTGATTAAAATACACTTATAAAGTCAATCTTCTAAAACGAAAATAATAAAATGAGCTCCACAAAAACTTGTTTTGGGCTATTGTAAAACTAATAAACTAAAATAGGGTAAAAAAGTGAAAATTTATTTTTATTACCGTTGCTTTAAAATTAGTCAATTATGTAAGTAAATAATACTTAAGTATAGGTTGTATAACTATATTGTTTCAAACTCTTATGAACACAATGTATTGTCATTTGTGATGTTAATATGAATACTCGTATTGCCAAAAAATCATTTTTGAAATCATTTATGTACTGAATATGCGTACCTAAATGTAAAACTAAAAATACACATAATGTGAATATTGAACATAATTATAAACTCACAAATAGTAAATAATACTGAAAACAGTTACAATTGGATTACGAGGCACGGAATATAAGTTAGTGAAGGCATTAGAAGAACAAAGTTTCATATTAAACTGCACAACCTACCTTCTGATTTAAATAAATCCTCTGCCAAAAGGTTGTGTGGAAGAAGTCGCTCTTAGCGATAAGACAGTCTAGATGTATATTAATGTATCTGTTTTTTTCTATTTGTCTATAATTTTTAAATGCGCATAAAGTGTATTGAATTGAAAGTTTAAATATGCAGAAGATTTTGATAGATCAGAAAGTATTTAACTACATGAACGTTTAATATAATGGATTAATAATCGAGCAGTAAGTAGAGAAAACCTCATCTCAGTGCTTGCACCACCTGTGAACAAGTGTAATTAAGCAGAATGTTCCTAATGTAACCTGTGAATATTGGTGCATTTACCTAATTGAAATCCCAGGAGGAACTTTCGCAGCTACAATTCGCAAAGTTGTCAACGAAATTCTGTGATGTTAAACGACGTTGTGAAATGTAAAAGCAACATTTTCATTTGTCGAAAAAGTTTTAGCAATCACAGCATTTACAGTAACCGGTATTGAGTTAAAGTATTTGAAGATTTTAAAAATTCAAAAAAATTTAAAATTCAAAAGTATTTTATTGCATGTAAGTACACTAGGTACATTTATACAACGTCAATTTTTTATCTACCACCGCCTCCAAGGTGTTATATAGAGCTGGGAAGAAGAAGCGGCGCAACAAACTTCCGCAACACATCTTTTAAAATCAAGTTTGTACATAACATTATTTTGTAAAGATTGTGCGAGGCTGAAGTAACATTAACACCAGGCATCTTTGTCATTTAGATAATCGACTGTTTTATAATAAGCTTTCTTACAAAGTTGTTATTTAATGTGAGTCTTAAATTTTCTGTCATTTATATTTAAGATTTCTTCTGGTAGTTTATTGTAGAAGCGTATACATTGCCCCGTGAATGATTTACTGACCTTACCAAGCCTTAACTGTGGTGGTACAAGTTTGTTTTTGTTTCTTGTAACATAAGCTGTGTTCATATCACAGTGCCTCAAAAAGAGAGATATATTTTTGCGGACATACAAAATATTCTCAAAAATGTATTGACTGGCAACGGTTAATATATTAATTTCTTTAAACTTTTCTCTTAATGATTCTCTACAACGTAGATTATAGATCGCCCTAACAGCTCTCTTTTGCAAAATAAAGATGGTTTCTATATCTGCCGCTTGACCCCACAGTAGGATGCCGTATGACATGATGCTGTGGAAGTAGCTGAAATAGACTAATCTCGCAGTAGCAATATCTGTTAATTGTCTAATTTTCCTAACGGCGTAGGCGGCCGAGCTTAGTCTGCCAGCTAGTGAAGCTATGTGGGGCCCCCATTGAAGAGAGAGTCTATAGTTATACCTAGGAACACCGTGCTTTTGATAAATCCTAATCTTTCTGTACCTAAAGTTACATTATTAACTACATGTCTTACATTTGGTAGGCAAAATTTAATACATTTAGTTTTTGTTGTATTTAATGCTAGATTATTAATGCTGAACCAGTTAAGTACTTGTGTGAGAGTATTGTTTACCTCAGGAAGATCACAAGCTCTTCTGCTAATTTTAAAAATCAGAGAAGTGTCATCGGCAAATAATACTATGTTGGACATGTTTTGTATTAAAAATGGCAAGTCATTTATATATACAAGAAAAAGAAAAGGACCCAGAACTGAGCCCTGGGGCACCCCCATTTTCACAACTGAACCAGATGATTTAACTCCATTTATATCAACTTTTTGTACTCTATTTTCAAGGTAAGATTTAAGTAATTCGAATGCTCTGTCTTTCACGCCATAATGTTTTAATTTGAGTAGCAAGGTTTCGTGATTAACGCAATCAAATGCTTTGGAGAGATCGCAGAAGATGCCTATTGAATCATGTGAAGCTTCCCAAGCATCAAAAATATGCTTAACAAGCATGACTCCTGCGTCGGTGGTTGATCGTCCCTTAGTAAATCCGAACTGACGATCGTGAAGAAGTTGTTTGAGATTGAAATGACAAAGCAGTTGATTCAGTATGATCTTTTCGAAAATCTTGCTAAGCACGGGGAGAACTGACACTGGTCTAAAATTACTGGGATCTAGTTTGTCACCAGATTTAAACAGTGGTATGATTTTACTTTGCTTCATTAAGTCAGGGAAAATACCTTGATTAATACTCATGTTAAATATAAAAGCTAAGTAAGGCGCAATAATCGTTATAACTGAGTTAACTACTTTAACAGACATTCCCCATAGATCTTCAGAAGATTTTAGTTTTAATGATTTAAAAGCCTTAATAATATCTAGAGAGTTTATGTGTCTAAAATTAAAAACTGTTTCACATATTGTAACGTTATTTACAAGCAAATTTTCGGCAAGAATAGGCGATGAATGCAGAGCTTCGGTGGTTTTAATAGGGATGTTAGTGAAAAAAGTTTCAAAGGACTCTGCTACTTCTGTTTTAGAATTAATTATTTTACCATTATTTCTGATTGCATATTCATTTTCACGTGGTTTAGTTTTGGCAGTTTCATTATTTATGATTTTCCATACTGCTTTAACTTTATTATCCGAATTTTTAATTTTATTACTTAAATAATATGACTTGGCTATTTTACAAACTTTCCTAAAAATTTTAGAGTAATTTTTGACATATTCATGGAATCTGTCGTCAACTCTGTAAGACTTTTCGTTGTACAAAACAAATTAATTAGTCCTGCTTTTCCGAATACCAGTGGTTGCCCAGTCACTAAATTTAAACTTGTTTTTAATATTAATTTTCCTAGTTTTAAAAATATTACCGAATTCCTGAGACAGTGTCGTGAAGAAATCGACATAGAAATCATTGATTTCCACCTGATCAGTAACAGGAATCGGCAATTTAATTGAAAGAGCATCTTTATATCTCTCCATTCGACTGACAGTGTTGGGCCTAGTAACGATTTCAGTTTTTGTATGTTTTATATTACCTGGAAAGGTAACACTTTGCCCACAGTGGTCTGATGTCAGGCAATTTATAATTGTCTTTTCTATAAAATCACAATTGCAAAAGAAATTATCTACGCAAGTAGCTGTGGTTAAATGCACGAATGTAATGAACTTCAATGTACAGAAGATAAAATTAGCCTTAGTAACTTTCATTCAATTAAACACAACTCTTGGCAAATTTGCGAAAATCAAAAGGAAGGCTTTGTATCAATTTGGCCATTCCAACTCCAAGCAAGTGGAAACATGTAAACGAAGCACAAACAACCCATTGACCTGAAAATCTTAGAACAGTTTCGGCCTAAAGATTAATTAGTTGGGGCAAACATCTCCAGTAATCTTGAGATCTGCGTTCATCCGAGCGAAATAAATTATTATCTCGGACGACGGAAAATGCAATGTAAATTTAAACTCTTTAAATTTATGTAGTTATAATTCTTGCAGTGGGGTGCTCAGTCGTGGGAAACCTCGCATATGCGAAAGTGCTTTAAGAAATAGGAGAAAGGAAATAAAATAGTTTTGGAAGACATGGAAGACCAAGATAACAACGGGATGGCGGAACGCAAAGTGAGTCCTATTTACTCTGACCGGTATTTTATTTCACTTCTTATCGATTACGGTGCGTATACGGGTGTTTGTACAAACATAAACAAGGGGATAGTAAAACTTTGCCCTATAAGAAAACTAACTAAGGCAAAGAATTTATGGTAATTGTTAGCTCTTACGCTAATCTTTTGGCAGTAAACTTTTGCTGTTAAAAATCACCGTACAATAAACCTATATGAAACCTATATAAACCTTTCTGAAACTATATGTATAAATGGCTAGAGTTTTAGTAAATTACGAAAGCAGATTGTAGTAGTAAAAAGTTAGCCAGAAGTCGTTAGTCCAGACAGACATACAAAAGGAGGCCTATATACAATACTCGTAGTTGTAGATCACAGGGCAGAGATAACAAAGATTATGAAGTATACTTATTTTAAAAGTCACTATAGGTAGTAGTACACTATAGGTAGTAGTTTTTTTACTGTAAGAACACCAGACATAAGTTAGGCTAATGGTGATGGTCCATCACTGATAGAGCTTAAACTTGGGAAAAGAATAATTGACAATTTAATTTCTAGAATCAGAACAAAATTGAACGGCGCCGCAGCAAAGGGGAGCCGGATTCGGCTCGTGAAGAAATAAAGAAGTTTAAGGAGAATTTACTCCATTCAGTGTCTACAGGAGAGTGAGTTCGAAAATATTTATTTACCAATTTTTTTGATTTCTCTGCAGAATATAGTTGAAAAATCTGGATACGTGATACTTACTCGGTAGTAATATTGTGTGTTGTTTAACCGTTTAATTAATTAAAAAGAAAATTATCTTGAACCTTCAAGATAAAATAATAGGTTGGCTGCTTAGAATTTTCAATATCCGCTGGTACCTACTGCAAAAAGATCTGAATCATTTTCAATATACCTGATCAACTTATTCCTCGTGGCCTTCGTTTGAACTCTTATTTTATTAAAAAGTAATTCAATATTGAACCTAGCCAAATAAAATTAATTCGTCTGCCTATAATTTTTAATTTTCGTTCGTCTCTGCCGACTAAAGCTTTACAAAAAGCTATTTTCGAGACGAAAAACGTTTTTATTATTTGGAACTTATTATTGATGGTGTTCTGAAAATATACATAATAAAGTTGTAAAAAGTTTACCTTCAATGATTTTTAAAACGAGTTCGGTCAAGGTAATTTGTTTTTTATAACTTGTGCGAAAATTGAAAATAATTCCTACTTTCCATAATTTTTAAAAGAATGGTCTCAAATTAATAAAAACAGGACACTTGGAAAAATGCCTTTAAATATTTTGTACATACGAGATTGAATTTAGGAGACATAGACAACTGATTTCGATGAAAGGGCAATGCAATAATACACCTCAGCTTTATTTGTGTCTATTTCTGTCGACAGTTCGATATTATCTGGAAGTGGAACAGAGATAGCAGTTCCTTCTAGATCTAGATCTGCCTCACGAGCTAGGGAAGCTCTAACTATACCGGCTAAAGTTTTAGCAGAGCTTGATGAAACAAAATTGTTCGAACTTAAAGAGGTACTTATACCTATTATAATAATGATAATCATTTGAAATCTAACTTGAAAAGGTTTTTAGTACAGTACTTATGAAATTACAGGCTTTCTTACTATTTGATATGGATGGTAATGGTTGTATAGACCACAACGACTTGCGTGCAACATTGATCAGTCTTGGAGAGATAGTAGACGAACAGGCTGTACGAAACATGCTTGCAGAGGTAAGTCAAATTGAAATTTTCTTGTAATCAGTTGTTGAAAACCTTACATATTCACTGACAGCACAGTAAACAAATGAAATTTTATATCTCAAATTAAATGTAGCACAAAAAATAAAGAATTATTTTTTCCGTTATACTGTACGTACGAACAAGTGCAGTATTTTTGCAATAAACACAAATAAAGAATTGTAACTAATAAATATTATTAATCCAATAGGTAGTGAATTTCTTCGCTTTAACAGCTTGACTATTAAACCTATTTTTATAAAATTTTGCACACACTGTATAGCCTGAGCCTGTGTGATGGAAATGAACATAGTATATAGAACACAGTATATATATATAGTAGCCGCGGGCAACAGCAGAGCTAGTAATCTAATAAATAAAGTAATGAAGTAGCTAATATTTCTAAATGCTATTATCATACAAAAATCCCTTCCCTTAATTTATTTCATTCGCATTTACAAATTCTCGCGAGTCCGTTCATCACCGCTGCTAAGGGTCTTAGCATACAAACTTTGCTTTTCTTTTAAGCCCTCTTAAGTACTGTCAGTGAAGTTAAGAGTTATAAACGAACCTGTCTAAGGAAGCTCGTAAGCCCCTGTCAACCCTCAGTGCGCTGACAGGGGCACAGCAAATTGTCCCCGTAGTCTAACTAAAGTCCCACTTCCCTAAGAAATAGAATTTTTGCGATGTATGTCGGATTGCTTGCGTAACCTCACCTGTGATTGAAAAAAAGTCGGCAAGTTTCTGTTTTTGATCGATAATAATTACTTATGGTCGTCTCTTGAATATTTTTAATGTATTGTCTTCTAGCATTATTAAGGCAAAACAAAATTCCGGTTGAAACGCTTGTGGAATGATCACGTTGTGGATATTTTATAGATATCATTCTATCTTGTAACGCCCCGATAGTAGTTTAACTTATTTATCCTCGTATCTTATTGACCCTTGTTTTTATTTTTCGTGGTAAGTATACGTTTTCAATTATCCATACATTATCAGAAGTGGAATATAAAATATTACCATTTGCTCTACTTCGAGTTTTGTATTCATACCTTTCAGCGATTTGTCTTCAACATGATGAATATCCAGTCACAAAATCATAATGCGTCAGTGAGTTACAGTTCCCGTGAGGACAAATTCCGGCCCTTTCAAACTAAATATTTGCTCGAATTCTTTTGCACAATCTTATGTGCACGTTTTTCATATTATTAATTTTACATTATATTTACTTAGACATCTGCCGGTACGATTATCACTTCGAATGACGTTACTCAATTATTTTTGGATAAAGGTTCATTAATTAAATAAAAATCTTCAGAGCCCATTGAATGAAATGTTTAGTTCAATAAGATTATGGTAGGTGCTTCATCGATCTACTTAAGTACTTTATTAAAAAAATCTTACACTAATAAGATTTATTTTGGATTGTTTTTTTGTAACACTTGTGTATTTTATAATAGTTTTAGAATGAAATTCGTTATACCAACATGTCAAACAATGTCTAATGTATTACACATTCAACTTCTTAATTAATTAGATACATAATTAAATTACTATAATATATGAGTTTTGTATTACGTAGGATCCTGACAATCCTGATACCATTTTCTGATAACAAATTTACATACTGAAACATTACCAAAACTTAGTCAAATTTTCTTTATGCAGGCACCAAATCCACTGGACTTCGACGGGTTTGTGAAGTTGCTTGGCTACCAGACACTTGAGTTAGATTCCGAAGAGACCCTAGTAGCTGCATTATCAAGATGGGATAAGGACAACTCTGGGTACATCTCTGAAGAACGGTAAGTGGAACTGACACGAAAGTGGGGATGTTAGTTGCTGAATGAATTTTAATGTAACTAGGCACAGTGATACATCTAGGCACATCTCCAGTCAGATCGGGAAAGATAGTTTATAAAATAGTTTTGACTTTGAGTGCATAAAATGATTTTAAAGAAAAATGTACTTGTAGATCTGTTATAAATGTTAAACCTACTTCCTAACCATTATTACTACTTCCGTCTGCAATCCTGTTTTGTATTTGAGTCAAGCATGGGTGTCAAGTATCAAAATAATATGAACAAACTTATACGTGAAATAGCCGAACATTACTTACACTGTAAGCAATAATAATTAATTTCTCATCATCACGTAAGTTATAAGTTATAACTTAGACTCGAACTATGAGAATAGGCCAACTTATCTCATCTCGTCGGTATTGAGGCATCGTTTCCAAGTTTAGGTGCTTAAAAGGTTAACATTTACACATTAAATCTATCTACACACATGTTGTAATTTAATAATAAGTTACTACAGGCAATTCTTATAGGCTTTCTTGGATACACTAGCATAATGTTGCATTAGAGTGAAGTTTATTGACTGTTTTAATATGAACCATGACTACTATAATAAGTAATCCAACGATGGGTCAACCTGGATAGGTACTAATAATTACCCTTGCTATTTCTATTCAAATTTTCAAACAGCCATTTCTGTGTTTCATTTCAAGTAGTAAGAGAGCAGAATAATGCAATTCCACGGTCCGAATGTTATGTACATAACATAACATAGAACATAATAAGGTTCACGAAATTCTTTTAGCGGTAGGTAGATGTGATAATGCTTGAGTATCATGACAATTCTATAATTGTAGTAAACAAACATCCAAAAATAATATCTGGATATTCGAATATTCTGTCGCTAGAAATGGCCGTTCTCGAGGGACGCATAAACAATGTGGATCAAGATTAAATTACATTTTCTGGTATTTTGCGTGAAATATTTGTGGCGTTACCTTACTGGCAATGATTTACTCGTAGTGACGTGGAGGACAATAAATAATTACAAGATTGCGTGTGTGTTATTCGATTTTATTGGGGTATTGTACAGATTTAACTGAAAAGCTTTCATAAGGCAAAGTTCTCTTTATCATACATAACTTAACAGACTTTTGATAGGTACATAATTTGTAACAAAGTAATCTGATGTTAAAGTTCCTGTTTCTAAAATAAGCCCTCACTGGTGGACTATAGCCCGCACGTACACCCTCGTTGAGAGGGTAGGCCTGTGGGCCCACAGTGGGGACATAATTAAATAGAATTAAAGTATTTTAAGACTTGGTTACTTGACATTATGACCAGCTTAATATTTACTGGATTTTCTGTTAAATTACTGTCAATTCTATTCTTTCAAACTCCCATGTAGGTTAAGGTTTATTAAAATTTTCAGTGCAATCTTTCTTTTACGGCGCCGCGGGATAGGCTTCCGTATAAATCTCTGAGAAATTTGACGACAAGATGAATACGAAAGCTTTTGCTGGTCGTATACGAGGTCGTAAAAATGCTATGTCTCACTTTTTCATTTTTCTGTTTTTCTAAGTTACTAGATGGGTTCACGTTTATGAATTACACGATTGTAGGTAACTAAAGATGAGGTGTACGCTGACAATACCCAATGACATAATTATCCCCTCTAGTGTCGAAAATGAATTCAACATTTATGATGTGTTAAGTGTGATTTTACGTCTCTCTTCATTTACTATGAAATATTCTTAGTAGTAGTAGGTACCGGTTTAATATAAAAAAATGTCGATTTTGGTCGTTTGAGTTACACTTAATGTCACCCCGGTAAATAATACTTTTTTTAAAAAAAATAATAATAAAATCCTATTATTGTCGGGCAATTTCACAATGTTTTCGAAATGTTAATTGAATCAGTTCAGTAGTTTTAGAGTTATATGGCGGACAAATAATTTCAAAATTTCTTTAATTTCTCGGAAATTAATTTGTATCCTAAAACTGCCATAATTTTCCTATCATTGCCACATTGTTACTAAATATGTCCAGTTGTTTTGGAGCTATATCCGCCGGAAACAGACAATCGCTGTAAGCGTACCTACCCATTTTGATCGATCTTTGGGGCAGTATCATAAAACTGAAGAGAAATAAGGTTTACAATCATAGTTCTCAATTGGTTACAATACAAAATTGTCCTCTGAAAACATAATCAAACGAGGAAAGCACCACAAGGCGAGAAACTAGTATCGTATATAGCTATGTTTAAGTCTCTTACTTAAACATAGCTATACGAAGCGAGATTGGATGCCTTATGCATACCGAACGCCTCAGGTAGTACGTTAGGTGAGACGAAACGAGTGAGCACTGCACACATAAAACACTGTTTACCCAGGCAATAAACTTGTTGCAGCCAGCTGGTATTTTTATACAAGTAGTGCAATTTCAAGTGCATCAAGTGAATCGCAGCACTGCACTGCACATTTTAAAACTAGATAAAAGTCGCAGAACAGGTTGGATTGCTCTTTCTGAAAATTTACTGGTGGTTATCGACTTAAAATGTTCCAGATAGGTACGTGAAAACTTCACTATGAATTCTTTTTGTCGGTTATATTGAAAACCAAGCGTTGGTAATTTTAACGGAATTGGTTTACCAGAAATTCTCCTTAAATTGTCACAAATAGCTTTACGGTGAGAAAATTAAGTTGTTACGGTAAATCACCTAGGGCTCCACCGCAAGCCAAGTAAGAAGGCAAGAAAACTAGTTAGTATTTAATTCTGCAAAAACCTCTTAAAATGTTTATTTTGGAGGGAACATTTTAATACAGTCTGTATCTTCTTTATCTATGGCAAAATGTTATTGAAAAAGTTAAACGCACATGAACGTTACAAAATAATATTGTAAAATGCATTGAAAGATCTGAAATCATAGTCTTCTATACTTATAATAAATCTGTAGAAACCGTGTGTCTGTGCTTTGAATAAATTTATAAAAAAATGAGTGTGGACGATAAAAAATGAGTAACAGAACACAAAAAAGCGTTTTTAAATTTTTCTGTCTTTCCGTCTGTCTGTCTTTCTGTCTTTCTGTCTGTCTGTAATCGTTAATCTCCGAAACTACTGAACGGATTTTCTTGCGGTTTTCACAGGTAGATTAAGCACAGCCTGGCGCAACTTATAGGCTTTGTTTCATTGAAATCGGATGACAGCGAAAAAAGTTATCGTCATTTACAGATAAATCATTTAACGTAACAAGACGATGTCATAGACATAGGAGATATCAGTGTTTTTTTTAACTGGGACAGTATAGGCAAGTCCGAAACCATAGGAGATGCAGGGAAAGTGTCTTATGACATAGAAATTTTTTGGTCAAGCGTGTGTTGTCCATAAAAATGAGACAATTTGCACATATTTTTTTTAATGCGGTTCGATTCAGTTTCATGTAGGGATCACTTCATTATATCGGAAGAAAAAAATCTGAGCAGCAGAAGTTAGTCAAATTCAATAAAATGTTTTCTCATAGAACGCCAGTGAAAAATAATTTTTATTATTTTTAAAAAATGCGTATCGACTTAGTTTCATGTTAGAATCATTTTATTGTACCGGAAGAAAAAAATCCAAGCAGCAGAAGTTAGTCAAATTTAATAAAATGTTTTCTTATAAAAAATTGTTATCACGAAAAAATACCTAAAGGTTCCTAAGACAGTTTCCCGGTATCTCCTATGGTTTTTGTTTTGCCCATACTGTATTAGTTAAAAAATACACACGTATAATAAAAATTGATATGAGAAGTCTTATGAGCAATAGAAGTGAAAACAACAATTTTTTAAATTTTTATCTGTCTTCACCAAATTGGATACGGTGTTCATAGTTTGTTCCTGAAGGTATGGTATACCTTAAATTATGGTGAAGGTACTTAGAATGATCCATTTTACCATTGGAAAATTATAACTAGACGATGTATGTCTGTACATAGCAGAGATAGGTACCTACTTCCAAAATCCACGCGGACGAAGTCGCGGGCAACAGCTAGTCTTAAATAAATATGAGTACCTATGTAAGGAAGGATATTATAATACATTCGAGGAAAATTATCTAGCTAATAATAATAACAGGCGATGAAACGTGTAAACACAATTTAATCCTGCGGAGTATGTTGCGGATTAAGATAATGATAAAAGTTTAACTTTCTAAGGGCTACGTACACACGTAATGGGATTTTCAAGCTAACTTTACCGCATTGATCAAAATATACCCTCGGGAAGTTAAAAAGTTAACGAACAACTTTTCAAATTATTCATCTGCTTTCGTAGTTACGGTCGTAGTTATTAGCTAAGATTATCGTATACTATTTGGCTTCATAAAATAAGGTACCTAATTATCATATATTTTAAAATTATTGTTGTTATGATTTTATACTTGTACCTACTGTATGTTTTTTGTATGTTTGTTACGCGATTATTCCGCCAATTATTATATATTTTTTTAACGAGACCATTCATGTCCATGCCAGTCTCGCCTATACTATTCGAACGCGGATCATATTGATTTTGATCATTTGAAGAAACAACAATGTCTAATACAAAATGCACAGTCATAGTCATAGTATTTAGTGTAGCAATTACGTTCAGGTGGGGTAAGAGTGACACCGGGGGAAAGAGCGACTAGAAACCCATACGACTATAGGACTAAACTCTATAGATTGTTAGTTCTGGTCTCTAGTTCTTTTTTCCTCTGTCACTCTTACCTCACCTTGTGGCCTTTGGATTGCTGTTCAAATGCTGCAGAATGGACGACACTGACTGTCCTTAAATATTAAAATTTTGTGTTTGGTTACAGTATCCGCCACGACCTCATGACCTGGGGCGACCGCTTTACAGAAAAAGAGGCTGACTATGCCCTCGATGAAGCACCGACAGTCAGAAAGGACGGCTGCACTATGATCGACTACGTCAACTTCTGTAGCCAACTCTGTGGCTTAAGAAAGGCTAAAAAGGATGGATAGACCACAATAATTTTGAGTAGTTTTAAGTAAAAAGCATGCTCTGATTCGATAAGATATAAAACTGAATAAAGTTTTAATATTTAGTTTTACCATTTTATAAAAAGTTGTATCATGTTACAAGAGTTATCTATTAATACAGCAAACTGAAACACATATTACTACTATCTACTTAATAACTACTACTACTACTTATGAGTCGCTTTTCGCATTGTTACTCTTCTTCTTCAAATCGACTAAATGTGGAATTTTCTTTGTTGGATTGCTTGGTTCTTCGATAAGGTACCAAGAAACGTATTATACGCAGGATATGTCATGGACATAGAGATAGTTTCAAGTGATGGTTCATAAGTTGCTGAGGAACTGAAATATCGGCCATTACGTTGATCAAATTGGTAAGTATTTGCAAGAAGTGCGTATATATGGAGTTATAATAGCTGATTTACTCAAAATTTCAAAAACATTTTTTCTATCCAACATTTCTGTAAAAATATACAAAGTAATAACTCTTACATTAAAATCTACATTAATCTCACTCTTAGCTTTAATTACCTACTTTACCTCCATCACAACCAGAATTCCAATTTCCTTTCAATAAAATATTCATTACATTATGATAAAACATTTCCTTCAGTTTTCTTGTGATGTTCTCCTTCACCGACAAATCTGTAGCATCATAATAACCCGTATTTAAATTCAAGAAACCTCATTTCTGTTCTGATCTGGGCACGTAGCCCAAATTTGAACCATCAACCTCAAAAATACATGCGTGGCAATGAGAGTCTTGAGACAGAGCAAAAGTATAGACTTTAAAAGACAAAATTCTACGCACTCAAAATGCTCCTTGTAGATGTCGAAGTCAGTGAACACGAGCTCGACGATCTCATGAGGAGAAGCCAGGAACGTATAGAGGAGGCAGTCGATCCGTGCAGGGTATGGCCGCGGGTAGTCGGGGCTGCTGAAGGTTCCGCGCTCCTTGCCAAAGGTTGATGTGAAGCGGATGCACGTGCAACCTGGCGAAAAAGAAGTATACTTTATTAAGGTTTATATTTAAATGCACTTTAAACATAATACCTAGATCCCACCAAAAAATAATAATACACCAATAAGGGTCATTGTCGTCAAACCACCTCTTTTTATGACCATATTCCAGTGAATAAATTGCATTTCATTGAATTGATAGACGCGCCTTTGACTTTTGCCTATCATCATTCATCATTTCAGCCTTTTAGCGTCCCTTCTACTGCTGGCCTTCCTCAACGAACGCCATCACATCCGGTCTTCCGCTCTTCGCATCCAGCTGCTTCCGGCCACCTTCTTTAGGTCGTCGGTCCACTTGACCTGTCCCACGCTGCGCGTACCGGTCCGCGGTCTCCACTCCAGAACTCGTCTGCCCCTTCATTTTGCTTAAGGCATCGCTATTCTCAGCATAATTGTATTTAATAATTATTTTGTTACAATATTAATCTAAATAAATATAGGATAACAATAAAAAACTTATTATATAAAACTAAAACTAAACTTAAATATACTTACTTTTGTTACACTATAAATTTTACGTACTTAACTTTTATAATTATCGAAAATTGCAGGTCAGATTTTAATGCAGGTCTGTATTAAAATTCGTAGAATGCGCCGCTGGCGCTGTTAATTAGAGAATTTCTCGTGGCAGGTTTAGTGATTCTCTTATTTTGGCTCTCTATTTAGATTTTGGAGCAAATTATGATTACTCTATTATTTTGTATCTAGATGGTTGTTTTATCATTTGATCGTCATTGGCTGCTGCAGTCTATAGTCAAATTTAGCTTTAAACAATATGTGCCACCATTTCCACGCACTAAAGTTACAGTGACTTCATTAATCTCATTTTACATAACTAGTTTAATATGATAACATTTCGCAGTATCAATCTCCGAAATCCAACCAGTGTATTAGAGCTTAGAACTCCTAGACTAATTGTTTCAGGTACAATGGTTCAATAATTCAGAGACAGTACGGTACATGAGTTAATTATTCAATGAAACATTGATTACTTCGCTAGAAGAGAATCGAGGTTGGGTTAGCATTTGTAACGTTAAGTCAATTCTGAGTAATTTCCTTAGGCAGTGATTAATACCGCTGTGCTTTTAAAAGCAATGCAAGGAGCTTTTAAAATTCATAAGCTTCCTAATATTTCCCATACAGGCTAGGTAAAGGATTACTAGGTAAAGGACAAAGTGACGCGTAGAGAATTTGCTTGTAGAGATAATTTTAAAAAATATTTTGTAAAACAAGAATGAAGAAGAAGTGATAACGACAGAGTTCTGACAGATCAACAGAATACAGAGTTTAAATCTTCTGTTACATAACAATTAAGAAAGTAACTAACAATTAACAGGGTAACAAACCAATAGACTTGAGAACCTGGTGGCGAACCGAAATCATCAAAAGTGAATCTATTTTTAAACTTTAAAGCTGTCAATTAGCTAAAATGCCAAATGTCCTCAATCACGAATTAAATTAAGCACTTCGTTAAATTACCTCTCAAATGGGCCGTGTGATTCAATCGCACATCAAGACCAGAGAACTAGTTCCATACCGACAAACATTAGATGTTATCAGAAGCAAATTCTATTAACATGTTTGATTTATCCAGTTTGGAGATTGCCAACCCTTCCAGAATTTGAGTTAACTATTCCAACTCGAACGTTCTCTTGATTACAGCAATGGCAATTGATGAGAAATTATTATAAATACTAGATGTAGTTAAATTGTTCCAGTTCACCATGCTCTGGTGAACGGCGGTACAGGACTGGTTAAGTCGAGGGGAGGTGGAAAGGACTCAGAATTTGTGCCTCAAAGTAACAGCGTTATTTTTTCTATTGTGAGCTGTTTACAAACTGGTCGCCCGCCTGCGCCGTTGGCTGAAGTAATTGATTTTTTAAAATTCAATCAAAATTTCAGGTTTGCTTTAGGGAAAAAATTCGATTAGTCTGCGCTTAAGTTCTGTACTGTTAAATTCCTCTGTTTATTTGTACAGTCGACCGCACGTCAATGGAAACACTTTGAACCTGATCAGCTCAGGGTCTATTAGGGAGCTAGCCTTTTAGGGAGTTTCAATACTATGAGAGACCAGTTTATACTGGTTTTATTTCCACTGCGGTCGCCGTACTTGCACGAGAAGTTATTTATTAATAGAGTTTTCAGTGTCGGTGTGCTAAAAGTCAGTTGCTGAAAACCACCTTATTGACTTTAAGCAATCCTAGAAGGCTAAATCCCACAAAAAAATATTTTCTTGATGCCAGTAATATAGTCACGCCTAAATATCTCGACAAAATGGCATCTGATGACGATCTATTACAAATTGCTCTTTACACAAAAACCTGGACGATTACATTGTAGATAAAACTTTCCTAAGTTGGGCGTGAAATACAGATAAGTGCCTAAAAAAATTACCTATCGTAAGTCATGTCTGGGTAGGTTAGGCACCTTCATCTATTCCATTGATTTATATCTCTGGAGCAGATACGGCCAAAGTGATATGTTGTTTGCTACCACCAAAAAACCAGAGGGGCTCAGATGAGCAAGAGTGAGGAATCCTTAAGATTATTTTTAAAACTGCTTAAAAATAACGGAAAAAACGGCTTACTTGCTTGGGCACCAGAGGGTTCAATTTAACTATGATTTTGTCACATTGTCTATTCCTAGTTACTGATTAAACAAATGTGTATGTAAGTGTATGTACGTATGCTTAAAAGATATTAGTGTACAAAAACACTACATTATTTATTGTCAGCGCTGACATCTAGGAATCTATGATAGGATTTTTTTTCTTCTCAGGAACGGGTAGAGGTATCAAGTTGAAATTAATATAAAATACTCAGGTCTGTAGTCCCTTAAAGACGTGAAAAATCAGATTTTGCCGCATTTTTGAGTATCTTGGTTATCAAAACCTATGGGGTACTTCCCGTTGACCTAGAATCATGAAATTTAACAAGAAGCAAGGTCTTATAGCACGGAATATATATTATATGTAAAAAGAATAATATAAATAATATATTATAATAAAATAAATGATGAGCTAGTTATCCATTTAAGTTAGTACCATGTGATGTAAATATAATTTTTATTAACGATTTTCTAATTATTTATTTAATCACACTTGTCCGGTTTTTTAATATGCCAATGTACTCTATGCAGTAAAATATTGACTTTGACTTTGTCAGAGATTGTCGCCTTATCTCGTACATATCTTACCGTGCACGTGTAATAAATTTACCTCTCCACTGCCTCTAAGCAAGTATTTCAATAGTGAATACCTTACATTAACCTTGAAGAGCTGTCAAGTGGGTAACTAATAACTTGGCAAACTTCTCATCAACGCCCTCCGGCATATCATATGAAGTATGAAGGCTTTACTTAGAGCACACTTAGGTATTGAAACCAAACAACCAGCAGCATTTAGCAGTCAATTAACTGAGAAATGTATCTCTTAGAGTAATTGAAATCTAAGTTTTGTCTAAGTAGATACATTTCAAGTCTTGCAATACTATAACTTGGATCATAATTTAAGTCATTGTTATTATTAGACTCGTTATCATGATTGTCATAATAAAGTTACTTCAACATTTAATATCGATAGGTAAGATTTATCTGCTTTCTTTTAAAACCCATTGTTGCAAATGTATTAAAATCAGTCGCTCATGTGTAGGTACTCAGTCTTGTAACAAATATGTAACATTATGAAAATATGTCCTTATAAAGTAACTACATTTTCTGTCTGTTTCAATCAAACTACTGTTGAATTCACACTACTAGTCGAGATTTCACAACACACGGTTATTTACAAAACAATCCAAGCCACCCAGCTGTTGCAAAATTAGAAGCAACGTGATTGCTAGGATCGCGGAGTGGTGGATAATCACTGGTCCGAGTGCGCTAGTGGCCGGAAATTGGAACCGCTTGGCCGGACTCCGGCCAGCCGGACAGTCCGGCCGGACTTCGGCCGAAGTTGGCCAAGCTGGGGCGATAAACGCCACAGTTATGATTCGGCTTGGAACTAATTCAAATTCCAGATTAGCGACGCCAGCTGATGTTAAATTGCATTTTTTTATTAAATATTGCTGGTGAGTTCGGCGTTTCTATTTAGAAGCTGTTACCTAGAGATCCTTTGTAGGTAACGTGAGTGAGGCTGCAAAGTAGCATTTTCACGTCACGTCATAGTACATTTTGGTAATACGCAAAATATCCAATTTTATGTCCCATGTGTAAAATCCATGTAAATCGTGTGTTATTTTGCTATTATGCAAAACTGCATTTTACTGTAACGAATGAATATACAATTTATGTTTTGTTTCTAATTACTACTCAACTCAGTATATTCTAACTAAGCATCAATGCTTAAGACAAGTCTATAATCAGTGCGCCCAGCCAGTCATGACTGCAGAAACGTGAACACTGACGGTGGACCTGATCATAATGTGACATGACAGACATGATTTCATATAAATTCACTTGTTGAGATTGTTTGCCTAAATTGAAACTAACTGATTAAGACATTGATTTAAGTATCAAGATAAATTCTGTTTTCTTCTCCACTCAGAAGATTTAAATCAATTTAATGCTAAAATTAGAACCGCTTTGTTAAACAATGCTTTGGTTAGATAATCTGAAGTGATAGTCCTTTATTTATTTATAAGACAAGTCTTTATTACTGCAATTAGTCAAGTTAACTTGGTAATTAAGACCAGCGTTCTGTCCCATTATTGCAATGAGTCGAGAAACATTCCGCTTATTTACAAATTTGTAGAATCCGCTTTTAGAGAAATTAAATACTTCCAAATTAATTAAAATAAAAATAAGATAATTTCCTTTTCATTTAGTTTGACTTTGACAGATGCAATGTTACAGAATAAATCAATGAAATAGACTAGGATATTTTCAAACCTAAGAGCTTCTCTACGATGCTGCTTCCAAACGGCTTATCTGATCAGTTGGATATCTATAGCGATCTAAGATTTCTCTATCTACTCTCTCGATGACCATCATCAGATCATGCTCCGATCAATCCTTCACGGAGAACCAAGGCTTCAAAGTGACCTCGATTGTATGAAAATCTTGTCCTGTTTCTAATTATCCGTCCACCTATGTATGTGTAACATACCATGACTCTACCTTGAGAATGTATTTACCTGGTTTTTACCCACTATAAATTTTAATTACTTATTGTTCCAACAGCCGCCCCTGAGTACAAGGTGGTACAAGCATGTCTAGTGTTCTCCGCAGAATGAACAATAACACCTCGACCTGATTGCGGCACGCACGCAGGCGGCATTCGTCCACGGTATATGGAGCACGAATCTAGGTAGGTATATGCCTATCTAACATACCAGACAATGCGACTGAAGACGTTTTGACGTTTCGTTATGACACTATTAAACTTCCTAGTTTTCCAAGAGATGTATACAGCTCACAAAGCGGTCATCCAAAAAGCTGAAAGCATTAGGAAGTATGAGTGGGAAGGACGTGGTAGTACACAGGGTGGAAATTAAAAGTTTTCGGTGAAGGGAAAGTACCTTAAATATTATAGGAAGCAAATTTTACTCAAAGGAAATATTACTTTATTTTTAAAATCAGCCGGTAATCGAATCGACACAATTTATACGAAAAAATAAAATCATGCCAAATACTACCTCTTTCTGAAGAGAAATCTGTCAAGCAATATTTTAATGTCGGAGCAACTTATTATTTCCAATATGGATAAAATGCACTCAAATACAAAACATGTGTTATTCTATACCTACTCGAATTAATGTCATTATAAAATGCACATGCTAGCGTTTAATCGTAGGTATCCTGCTACGACCATTATTATTTAAAATAATTACCATCCTCATCATCACTTGGGAAATTTATTTGAAATATTTGTGAGCCTTGCTAAAGTTTCCGCTCTACTTCACTGCCTGTCATCCTCTCTCGTCTGATCAAAATGTAAACGCTTTCTATTCCACAAAATTATTTTAATCTGTTCTATTCGTAAATAGTAAACTAAAAAATAACTTTACGCACCGGGGACATTTTTAATAGACTTCATCATTACAACCTGTAGACGTCCACTGCTGGACAAAGGCCTCGCCTAGGGATCTCCACGACGATCGGTCCTGCTCTAACCTCATCCAGCTGGGTCCCGAGACCTTCACCAGATCGTCGTTCCACCTTATGGAAGGCCTGCCTACGCTGCGTCTTCCGATACGTGGTCGCCGCTCGAGAACCTTTCTGCCCCAACGGCCGTCAGTTGATAGACTTATTGTCATTGATTAGGAAAAGGGAAAGAAAAAGGATGAGCAATAATAATGTTGTCTCTTTATTTTATGACCTGTTTCTAATCTTAATACGAATTTTGGACACATCAGTGATTACCATTGGTATTGTTTGAAGAGGCACTCAGTTTGTAAGTCAAGAAATGTAACAAAGTTAACATCCTTTTGTTCGGTTACCTCAAATATAAGATTCTTTCAGATTAAGTTGACTTTAAATAAAATTAATATTCTAGTTATTTTTATCTCATTTACTTCAAACTATATATCATTTATCTTCTTCCAAAATGCTCTAAGGCTGAATGAAGCTGCTTGTAAATATTAACGTATCCAGGTTTGATACTGCAATTTGGGGACCAAAGACAAAGGTTTAGATTCGATGAAAGTCAATACTTACTCGGCTACAATCCGGCATTGTTCAGAGGAATAGTTTGCCCCAAACGAATGGGGGATAAAACTGACCCAATGGGGAAATGAGGACACTTCTCCATCGAAATTACCCTGACCAAATTAATACACAGTTTTATGGGCATTACGTGCATTGGATTCACGTTGAGATCTTCATTTTGATATTTGTAAGTCTACCTTTCGTGGCAAATGGTTCTGTTTGTTTTGCGTTCACTGTATAGCAGATTATTATCAAGGTAAATGTACCCTATCTGTAATTAATGGATTGATGGTATAATTTGTGGGTAAATGAATTGCGGAGGTACATAATTATGTTGTGGAAAAAATACGAAAATAACATATAATCGCCTCAGAAGTTTGTTCTCAATTTCAGTATTTTAACAGGTATTGTTTAAACACATAACTGACGCCAAGTATGTAGCAATTTTGACTGGCTTGTTGCCTTAGTTGGTAGTAACCCTGCCTTCTACGCCAAAGGTCGTGGGTTCGATTCACCCGGGACCAACATTTGTGTGATGAGCATATAATGTTGGTTTTAGAATTCTGGGTGTTTGTATTTAAAAGTATATACGTATGTTTATCAGTTGTTGTGTACCCATAGGACACGCTTCGCCTTAACTTGGGACTAAACAACTGTGTAAATTTGTCCAAAAATATTTAAAACAAAACATTTAATTTCATTATTACTTTTTTTATAGACATGTCACATTAATTACTATGTCACGACTGCATGCTGTTATACGCTGCCTTCAAAGCTACAGAACTAGTGTCTTCAAACGCGCAGCGCGTTTGAACTTTCACATTTTGGAAGACAAACCATGCATAATTGAAACTATACCCCCTATTCCCTGCGGCTTCTTTGTGATCTACAATGGAACTTGGAACGTTTATGAGAACTATTGTAGCAAGTCACGATCGGAAGTTCTCCTTGATCGAAGTAGGTGCGGCGTAACATTGCAGCACTTCACGGCTTGCGTTTAATCTCCGGCTTAGATGGGGATTTTGCTTTTACTACAAGAATGGTTTCTAGCTCCAAACAAAATAAAATATTATGTGAAATCGAAATCGTGTGAAAAGTTATCTATAAGTATTTCATTGTTTCATTCATCAACAGCCTATTAACATGTCCCCACTGCTGGGGGCACAGGCCTACCCTCTCAACGAGGGCGTTCGGGCTATAGTCCACCACCCGCCCAGTGCGGGTTGGTGGCCTTCACATGCGCCTAAGAATTTCTTCTTCGGCGTATGCAGGTTTCCTCACGAAGTTTTCCTTCACCGTTTGAGAGCAGTCAGTAAATGTACTTAAGTTTCGAGAAAAACCAATTGGTACATGGCCCAGCCTGGGATCGATCTTCGGATCTTCCGATATGATAGGCCGCGTCTTATCCCCGACGCCACTGACTCTCATATCATCACACAGTTTTATTATTTATCCATAATTATATTATTTCGAGTTCCAGTCGAGGTCCATCTCTGTTCTCGCAATCAATTGCCGATCATTGGTTATCATTGGCATTTAACCATTGACCCTGTTATCTACTCGTAACTGCAATAAAATGTTTTATGTACGTAATAGTACATCCTACACCTCACACGATATTAAATTTAAATTCACTTCAATCGCGTTTGCCGTATTCAGTGATAGTACGATTCAAGAAAAAACTTACAATGAAACTGCTACTCCTTTTGGTGTCACTCCTTTCTTGTGGCCATGGAATCGTTTCGGAAGAAGCAGTAACAGCAGGCCAGGATAAGCTGGAGTTAAATTTGGATTGTAAACTAAGAAGTTTACCAGGAGATAAGTATCCATCCGTGGTGGTAAGATGGCTCGGAGAAATTCAAAGATTAACCTGGAATTCGGATGGAGACGCGACATTTGATAGAAATTATACACTGCCGACGACTGCATCACATTCGTACCCTTCCTCTGGTGGTCTCTCAGGGGACGAGACGACTTCGAAACCAACTGATCCTTTCAGCGATGCACCAGTCGTTCCTGATTATTATGCGTGGGGTGACATTTTTTCTTGGTTCACTACTAATTGTCTAAAGCCAGATTACTAAGTAAAGGCACCAAAAGTTTGGTTTCATTAATCATGAAGCGATGCCCGCGCATGCGCATTCTGTGCTCGTGATTTCATTAATAAACGTGTAAATTTTCGATTTTTGTTTCTATTTTACCTTAACCAGCCTAAGTTCAGTTTTAGTGTCTTAGTTAAGTTTAGTTTTGCCTTTAGGCAACCGCATACATTTTTCAGATTGGTATTATTACAATAAATCTACCGAATGGCCATGCGTCGCTCTACCTAAGGAAGTTTTTCACCGATTGATTTTATACACAGATTGGGGAAAAACATGGATTTCATTGTGAATTACTCATGATAATTATGTATTTTAAAAATGTGTGATTGCAATATTTATTTAATTTTTTTGAATAAAGTTTTCTGAAATTGAAATCTTTGATTTAAGGCACTTTCGTATTTTCGATAGCGTTCGTGTTTTCCACCCTGAAAGTATGTGCTGAGTTCCCAAAACTATAAAAAAGTCTAACCGAGTTTCGATGTAGGTTGCTGTATTACGTTACAACGGCTGAACGAATTTTGATGAATCTTGGTAAAGCGACAGTTTATATATAGAATCACACATAGTATACTTTTTATTACGGCTGAAGTCCCGGGGCGATCGCAAGTAATAAATAATTTCGATCAACCGCATTCCTCCATTTGGTATGGTATACAGGTGTCCCTAACTACATAGTACTAATCTGCGAACCCAGTCACTTTAAAGGGTAGGATTATACTGACCTAAATCTCGACATTTTAGTTAGTTCGCAAACACAAATTCAGTCGGCTCGAAGTTTCAAAACGGTTTGTTATTAATCGCCTTTCGTATACATACATAGGTATCGATACATTATCGATTGTGTTTTCGATGCATGACATTATATCGCATTTGATTCCTCGAAGAAAGGGATATTTTATCGCCAGTTGCTAATTTTAGGAAAATATAAAATAATCTTTTAAGTATCTGTCAGTTTATAAAAAAAAATTAATAACTTTGTCACCCACATTGATGAAAATGTGTTTTCTTGTGGCAAAGAGTACCTAAATATATCCTAGAATATGTCAATGTTACCTTTCGGCCAATAAACTGCTTCCTTACAAAACTTTATGCAGTTGATCTAAAATGAAACAAGCCAACTGATGATATTGTCCTATTAAATACATAATAATTATTACTATGCCGTGAATGAAACTATATAAGAACTTAAATTGAGTACGTCACAAATATATCCGGCTATATTCAATTTTCCTTATTTTATACTAGGATTTTTAGGTAGCCGGAAACGGCTGTATTCCGATAGGAGGGCGGTGCGCGCGATGAATAATGATTTCTTCTGGCATAAGCTGATATCATTTATTTATTTAAACTTTATTGCACATATATTATACGTGTATTGTAAATTTTATGAATAATAATTTACCAATCAAATGTCTATATTTCTTGTAAAGTTTCTTGCAAAGGCATCATTTCTTTAATTTTGTCCACACGTAGGACAATTACCGTTGCCAACATCACATATTGTTTTAACGACAAGGGCCGAGTGTTTGTGACCTCCGGGACCCTATTGTCTGTGGTTTACAAACAACTAAAGTTTAATCGTAAATGGTACTCGTACTGATTTGGGACTTTACGATGTCTTTAACTAATTGTTCTGTATATCTGAGAGGTAATGTTTCCATTCTAGAAGTATGCGGTGAAAGAAATGACTATGGCGGAGAAAGTTGTTACTTCACTATTAATGTATTTTTAGAGTAATGTAAGTAATTTGTACCTAGAAGTTATTAACTGCATCGCTCTGTGGTACCTACTACGTTAGATTATGTAATACTAGCTTTTTCCCGCGGCTTAGCCCGCGTAGATAAGATTTTCCCGTTGTACATTGTGAAACAGCGCCCTCTGTGTAGGTGTTTTGTTACTTAGGGGGTATTAGCGGACGCCCCGCGACTTTGTCCGCGTTAAAAAGTGGAGTATATCTTATTCCAGGATATAAACTATCACTGTGCCAAGTATCATGAAAATCTGTTCGGTAGTTTTTGCGTGAAAGAGTAACAAACATCCAGCCTCACATCCTTACAAACTTTCGCCTTTATAATATTAGTAGGATCGCATGAATCATCCATTTGTTAAAAAGTGTTGGAACAAATCTTTTTTGGTATGTACATACAACTACATCCGATTTTGTGTAGCACGTAGAGGGCACGTCACTTAAATTTGAGCGCTGGTTAAATCACTCTAGAAGTAAAGATTACAATGCATTTCTATTGTACTCAATTTACAAAAAATATCCTTATATAATACAAATTTAATGCAGGTCATAAAATATTTCACGAAAGCATTGGCTTATGAGTCTTAATCATACAAAAGATGATTGTGATCAATATTTTTTATTATCTGTATTAAAAACACAGCATTTACTATTATATTTTCCTTAACCACAGCACTGCACACCACTTTTCTGACTCTATTTTAATAACGAAGGGCGGTCACGTCACCGCGGTAATCCGTGGCGTGGTCCATTCCACCATTTCCACGAACACTTTAAGGCACCTTAACCCCTGTCACGCTGTCTGGCCGGCCTGAAGACAGCCGCATTTAATATTCAATTAGGGACCATTTGCCCATTCATCAGACCGACGAAGTACCGGCGTTAAACTAGAAGTGCCATTAAAATGTATATAAATGATCAGCATGAGTTTTATCAGGATTTTAGTGTGACCAATAATATGATCTACTTTTACTCACACGGCGCCGTGGGAGTCACTCAACAAACATAGAATGACATAAGTATCGTTTTATTTCACAAACTTTTAATAATCTGAATAAGTACACTTAATGAAATTCTTCTCCAAAACTACCACCAAAATTTGTTTACTTAGGTATCTGAGCTTTCAAACGATTAAAGTTTTTCCCTGTATTGCACGATTATTGAACATAAAATACCAGACACTATCTTAAACATATTAGTTCTTGGGAAATAAAATGAATGGTTATGTTCATAAATGGCGTTACACATAAAAATTATACGGCTTCAATGGATGTCGTTTGCTCGGCTCGTGTAAAAAAATAAAACTATTTTCCTCTGGCAGTGTCAGTTTCACCGCCTTGTAGTTGAATTTGTGGGTGTTTCGTATTCGCAATGTATAAGGGAAAAAAAAGAAAAGAAAAGGACAAACACTAAGGTAACAATCAGAAGAGCCCGGATCTGAGGAGAAAATAATGAAAATAATAATTTGCAAATACATTATTATTGGGAATATGAAATAATTATTGACATAAAAGATGCCAATATTTAAATAATAGTTGAAAATGGAAATATTTTTCTCTTTTCAATAATCCGGGCTCTAATAATTAATTATAATTATAACATGTACCAACACTACACAACACTACCTACCTACAGTGTATTGGTGGTATACAATGTCACTTAGAAATATAAAAGCTTTAGCACATTGTAAACTTGAAACAGAAGTGTTTTAAATTGACACAAAATTGCTCACAAAAGGTTACGGTTACTTACGTCATTTAATACCCTACCAAAATAATTTTGCAATTTGGTCTTGTCATTTCTAGAGGTCATATACATCCGTTACATCGCAGGGTTTTCCAAAGATAAAGTATGTAATGGACACGAGTTGCATAATTAATGCTGCCTAGAAAAGGGGTGACGACATTTTGCATTCGATTGTTCTTTATTCGAATGTATGTACAAGGTAAACAAGGCTGAAATTAGTTACAGTTTTCAATGTATGAACAGGGAAGCTATTGCCACGTCGTATAGGTATGAATGTCATAAATGAGCCATTAGTAGGTACGAGTATAGGGTTGGGACTAGAAGCGAAGACTAGGGAAGAAATTGTGCAGGCTGATGATGATGATGAATGACCCACGACTAACAGCAGCTTAACCATCACATTAAAATGTCTTATATTAATGTTTCTGTCAACACAAACCAAAGTATTAAAAACCAATCTTGATGCTTGACACAAAAAGAGAGCTATAATGTTATTATTTCCCAACCCGAGCCACAGTATTCTACCTTATAATTGAGAACATACGGACAGATCTGGTCGACAATCATTATTGTAGCGACCATAAAAACCTCAATAAAAAGGACATAAAGGCGGGAGGAATGAAAGAAAGGGATTATGTTTCGACTAGGAAAAAGAGCATTTACGCGGTAGCATTCATATTTAATTTGAGCAGCCGAAGCACTTTCCCTTATTACCTGAGGATTTTCTGTCTCATTGTTGCAACAAAAATATTGGGGAATTCCGTTCCAGGGAAAAGTTTCGCAGGAAAAATTAAACGAATGCCGGATTACCGTGGCTTTTGAGTTTTAATTTCATTGTTTGTGGCAATACACTCTCTCGTTCAACCCTGTATCCCGGAACGTTAGAGAGTAAGGGATGGAAATATCAATAATATTTTATTTATGCCGTTTCAGCCCACGCTCGGTCTGATATTGAGATGGGACCCCAGATACGGCGACGTGTCGGGCTTTGTCTAAATTACTTACAAAACCACAAAAATAAAACCAGATTTTCTACATTACTGTCGCTATTATAAACCAAAGCGAAATCCTTGGTACTTTTCCGGATTGTCTCATTGCCATAATAGGTATCGATTACGAATTGTGGCATGTTCAGTTTCTTGTGTAATATGCCGGTCTATACAGATACAAAAACTGTAACCCCTCGCCACGCTGAAAACCCAATTCTCTACTATTTTTAAAATATAAATGACGGTTTATTGCCAAATAAATAAATAAACAGCAACCGTTGCGGGAAGTATCGTGCTCTAGGGATGGAGATTACCTTTAAATCCCTCGGACTTGGTCATAAAACCGAGTTCATTAAATAATTTTGCGCAGACTTTTTGCTCTGTTTTTTTTGTAAACTTATGGAATTATGTGGAAAATAGTAATAGATTGTATGTGATATAAAAAGTTGTTCTTCGCACATTTGTAACTGTTATTAAGATAAGTTTGCATTAATGCAAATTGATACGATACGAGTAGCTAGGTACGTATACCAATTCAAAGTTATATATTTATTACCTCATTGACTGTAATTTTAGAATTTATGTAATGTAATTTAATGTTGACTATGTTATATTAATTATTTATTTGCAAATTGTATCTCATGGCGCTTTGGATATTTTTCTGTAATGCTATGTAAGAATAAATTAAATTAAATTAATTAATATATTTATATCAGATCTAATACCAGAAATGGGGTAAAGATGAAAACAGTAATTATAGGGATAGTTCCAGGAAACAACTAGGTAATTTCTTTACTATATTTACCTGAAAAATAATAAACGTTTGCAGTAACCTACCTACTAATACTTCAGAGGTTGAACGAAGAAGAATTGATGAACATCGGAACGTCATTTCAGATATAAGCGATGCTTGTAGAAGACAAGTATCAATAGTCTTCACTATTTTGGAAATTGATTACTTTCGGTCCGTTCACATTTGCTCATGGTAATACGGTAAGTAGTTGTGCAGTCAACTTTATAAAAGGACAAAATGTATATTTTATAATCAGGCCTTCTCAATTATCTACCTTCTTTACTTGCCAGTATTTATAATGCAATTATTTTCGAGCATTTTGCATTGCAATTATTTACGAGAACTCGATTTTATGGCGTGAATTCTAGTCAATAGCCGACTAAAATAATCAGCATTCGGATTGTCTTACATTAATTTTACATTCCTCACGGCAATAACTATTCATCAATCTATAGAAATGGTTTGCTATGTTGATCTGCATAAAGTAACCCGACCCCTCGTGCCGGATGGACATGCGTTGCTCTTATTTGATCTTCTATGAATTGAGTAAGTAAATATTCTACGAAAACAAACAATTACTTAGGTACCTACTTAGATCGTCCCATGATCATGATTGAAACCAATACGACTAACCATTTCCAATGAACACGTTACAAAATGAACTCGTCAGAACCGCGCTCGTGGAAAATTTCGAAAACTTTAACATGGAATGCCGTGTCATGTTGTGTCACCGTGAGAGTCATTAATCATTGGAGCCACTCACGCCTGTCTGTCCGTTTTATCGTTTAAACTTCGGCGTTTACGGTGGATTAGTTTTAAAAAATGCGGGAGTAACATGTCTGAATAATTAATTCAGTCGCCCATAAACCAAAGACTGCAGGTTCCACACAAATTTTATCAATTGGTATGGCTGTACATTTTCTGACTTGATTTACAATAAAAGAAAGTATTTTTAAAGAAAAGAAGTTCAAAGATGGTTTCGATGACTATTTATTACAAATAAGCAAAACTCCTTAAACAATTTAATTCCCAAATCATAATCTATCACCTTCTGATCAATCAATGACGTCATGCGACTTGGCAGGACTACACTAAGTTACTTTGAGGACTATAACTTTTAAGGTTATGGCACGGAGATCAATCAAAGCGTCTATTGACTTGTCCAATTTAACAGCTGTGCCCAACTTAAGGTCCCGTAAATTTCACGGGACACTGCCACAGTATAGAGGCGTAATAACGGACCCTTTAACTTCCTAATTGGGTTCATTGCCATCGGAAATGTGGAAACTTTTTGGAACATCTCCCCAACCTGTCGGTCTTAGTTTCTTGGAAACACATTATCATAAAATTCATAAACACTGTCTATGTCTTTAAAAAACTTCTAAAACACCAAATTTATTTTTTTAGACGTTTCGATCTCACCGCATGAGCTGAACCTATCGGGGTTAAACCTGATAAACCAAGTCTTGATTAACATTACGATGGAATATTCCAAATTGGCGGTACATTAAGCAAAGCACACGCTTTTAGGTTAATGTTTATCATACGACAGCTGGCTAGACTATCATCAACGCAGTACTAAACTGCTATCTACAACTTTACACGCCATTATCATCTTTATTCTAAGGTAATACAGCTGGAAATCACTTACGTTATTTTGACCAATGTTGCAGTTCTACGTTCGCTGGGATCCGCGGGAGTTAGCTGGCTATTAACACGAGGTTTAGGGAAGTTTTAGTGTAATGAGCTCAGGCTTTACCTTTGATACTGAAAGTCATACCTCCAGTTAGCAGTTTGTTACATTTGAGCTCAACTTCGTAAAGTCAAACAGAACAATCATATTATTTTCTTCGACATGATTTTAATTTGCATGAACTTTTAGAGTTAATTTTTTTATTAAATCTTGATCTTAATATTAATAAAGCTCCGTACCTACTCTAGAAAGAGTACTTACCTACATTGTTGGAGAGGCAGGAAAGTGAACGAGTCTTGGACGAGAGATTTTGAAGGACGAGCCTAAGGCAAGACCTTGTATACGTAATACGAGTCCCAGAATTGTCCTTTCCGTTGAGACAATACATAGTGCTTTTCACGACTACTGCGAAGAAAATAGATTTTTACAGAGTTTGATGTCGCATTACCCCGTAAGGGACATAGCGTGATAATAATAATATGTATATAGGTATGTATGATTTCGCATTTTTTTATTTTACCACCACTTGTCCTAAGGCCAAGAAAGTAAACATTTTTAGACTGCTTCAAGTATGAGTATATGTATGTATGATTTGGGGCCTCTTTTTATAACAGGAACGAGTGCAGTCAGTGACGTGAAAGGTAATTTTGCTATCTTTTGTTGTTAAATTAATAATTGCTTCGTTTTCATTACAATAGTGTTAAGAATAAACATGGTCTTTTGCAGAAAGTTTCAGGAGTCATTCAGATATTTTTTTATGGATTTGCAAATAGAAAGTCGTTTTTTTACAAAATACTGTCAAAACCTTGGACGAGTACAAACGCCTTACGCCTCAACCCTTTGTATAATATTCAACAAAGAGAAATGAAATGGCTTAGTGTTTCTTTTAAACCGTTAATAAATTATGCGCACTAAATTGCCACAATTATTTTCTTTTGTTTCTTAAATTACTAATTTCTTTTCTTTATATTTCGTCAACTTATCGTTGACCTTATTGTTAGGTAAGTAAGTAGGTACTTAATAATTTCTTTGTTTTTGCAGGTAGTTATTCTGTGATGTAAGTATGCACTTAACACAATGTAAGCAATATGTCATTTTTTTGTCAATGAGTTCTTGGTCTGGGGCCAATGAAAATAAAATAGAAAGTTCAATAAATAAATTACAAATTGCCACCTTTGATATTACACGACCTAGACTGACATATGAGTATGAGATGGAGATGGTACTAACAGACGGATACGTGAAGACTTAGAGCACTCGCGTCCAGTGGCGAGCGTGTATGTAGAGAATGGTGAGACTGAACGAAGAGAAATAGGTGTGTCAGGATCGTGATACTTGGCGTTAAAGCGTGAAGTGCAAGATATGCATGTAAGTACTAAAAAAAGAGAGCTGTACTAGGAAGAAAAAGCTGGCATATTAATTTTATGCGTCAAAATTAAATGTTCTGCGCGTGCGGTACCTAGCTTCGTAATCTTGATATCTTCATTTATTTATTTGTCTAGCCTGTTGGCGTAGTTAGTAGTAATCATGCCTACTGCGCTAGAGGTCGTGGGTTCGATTCCCACCCGGGACCAACTCTGGGTGTTCGTATGTATTTATTTAAAAGGTATATGCGTATGTTTATGAGTTGTTCAGTCTCCATTTACAAGCTTCGACTTAGTTTGGGACTAAACAGCCGTGTGTAAATTTGTCCAAACATTTATGGTAGCGCAATTTTCTCAAAGTTGCAGAGACAGACATGTAATCTCTCATTACGTAAACGATTATTACCATAACAATTAATTGCAATCACGATGATAAATAAGCCCTCCCTCACAGCTTTGTTCATTCACCGCAAGCTCACCGCGTCCGGTTCGCTCGCCCCTCATACATTATTCAGGGGTGGACTCTCATCACGCGCTTATACCGGCCCTTCGCGGCACCTACACGTGATATCGCCTTATTATTTCTTGTTGCTATCAGCTATTACGTAATAGGGTATGGATGCTGTTCATTGCTCAGTTCTGCGGCCACCTTTATGGTAAAATTGAAACGTCATAGATACTGTAAACATTAAGATCACTGTCAAACAAGAGTTAAATTCGTCAACATACAATTATTATTTAAAATTGTAAAGTCCAGTGTCTATTTGATAGTAATTTTTAGTAGGAGAAATGTTATTTATTTATATTTATGAGTTCAATGACACTTTTTGGAGTCATGTTTCGAGAATTTTTTTAAACTTTTCAATGTTTAAAATCTACAGTTGCTTACTGGTTTTCGAATAAGATCGGCATTCTCCTATCAAAAAGTCATTTTACGGGTCGCATTATTTCCTCTAAAAGTCTCCTATTATATTGTGGTGTACTTAAGTGCTTTACGCAATTACCCGGCATTCACGTCCTGTTTTCAAATTCTACAAAAGCATCTATTCATTTGCTTTCTAAAAATAGCTCCACAGAAATACCAGTTGTTGAAAACTGCCCGGAGTATTTACAAAGAGCACTTTCCCGTTTTTGTCCGCATTCCCTTGTTTCCTGTGATGAACATTAACCTGCTCAAAAGCTGAAACGGCACTCGCTGTGCACACCACACGAACAAAAGGTTTTCCCCAACCAAAAATGCATTCGGCCTATTTCGACAACACTTTTTGTGGCGAAATATTTTAAATGTTTGATTTAATTTTTTTTGCTGCGAACGTATTGTGAATACCACTAAAGCAAATATACCCAATGGACTCTATATAGTATAAGATAATTTTGCTCACATACCAGCCAGATAAACACTTCTCTAATCCCTATCTTTTCAACTATAGTGATACCACAAGATCATCACAACACCTCAAAACTGTTAGTCTCCATCCAGCAACTGATAAAATGCATCTCAGAACAAGCATGATATTTTATTCTTCAAGAAAATCTTAGAGTTATTTCGTTAGAACATTGTTTGACATTTTTATGAGATCCAGGATTATATGGAAGTAGTTTTCTGCAATTCACGTCCGAATTTATTATACTTACTAGGTCGCAAACATCGGGAGAAAACTTGGACAAGATTTAGTAGTCCTGTAAGATATTTGTTAAACCACAGCGTATCTAATCTACCATACCAGAACATAGATTATCTAAAAAACATATTATATAAAAATTAAGTAATAAATAGATATGTCCAATTGTAATAAACTGAACAATAATTGTAAGTTGTGTTTTATGGTGCTCCTGCATAGAAGGGTGAAATTTTGAAAAGTACTCTGGTATAATCAAATCCAATTCATGGTAACCATTATGACTACAAATTAACAATAACAGAAACCTTACATAATTACATTTTAATTCGTTATAATATAATATAATAAATGTGTTCTGATGTTTCACTATTACAAGATTCACTTGCTATAGTAAAACATCTGTTTGCTCCAAAGAAGGGAGAGACGAAAGTAAAACTTTACACTGCATTTTAAACCGCAGGATTACACCTCGAACATTACTGAACCCTTACACATACATTTTCCAGCATTACCCACTCAGGCGGTTAGAGTGGCGAGGCGTAACTATGATTCCCAAACCTCTGACAAACCACTGACGTTGCAAAAGGTTTCATGCTCCAAATTTAACCAAGTAATCATCATTTTGTGACCCTATCTATCGTCAGTCGACACGCAAAAAAATACTTTAACGTTGCTGCGGTAAGGTACAATATATTTGGCAGCAGGCAGGTGTCACCGTTAACAAGGGTCCTCACTCTGTTTACGTGTGTAACACCGTCATCGAGTGAGCAAATATTAGGCTCTGGTCATAATAAATGTAACCTTAAACTTGTCTGGTACCTCCGTTAAGGTTATTGAGGTCAGATCCAGGTCAGACCAAAATCTCTTTGCGTAGAAACCATACTAACAATACCCTTCTTAGCATCAACTGGTACACGAACGAACACTACAAAATGTTCTTGGTACAACTGTCATAGTACTAGGTACTGCTCTGAGATTATGGAATCTTTAAATCTTATAGGCCATGCAGGAAACTATCAGCTTCAGGGAAGAAGGACTTTTGCGCTATCCCCCGAATCCATCTACTCTACCGACTAAACTAGCCGGGTATATTGGCGCCCAACACGACACACGTCGACTGAAGTCTTATTGACATGGGGCTATACGGCTTATGTGACCGCAGCCTAAGACGGTGCGTGTCAGCTCAGCACTTCCATAGAATTTATCGGCTTGTGTGTTTGTTTTGACATTTGAGTGCAAATTGTAGGCAAACATCCCGACAGTTTAAAGGTTGATTTATATGTAAATTGAAAGGCTGCTCTTGTTGGTGTGACGAGACTATACTTGCCTTTGCAAGCTTTAAGTGCAGCGTATTAACTCTGTCATGCTATTTAGCATGACATAGGTTAAGACTATCTTAGGTGGAATAGCTGTTTGAATACTTAGTGTTAAGTACAAAGAAATAGTGTTAAATACTGAGTGTTTTTTGTTAGAATCTAAATGAAACAAACAGACACATGGATCAAATTCAAACAACACATACACGCAGGGCCAAACAATATTCCAGAAGCAGGTAGTTTTACTTTTAAAGCAATGAACTACTTCATTTATAAGATTTATAAGACTTGTACAGATTCTCGATATCATACCACTGATGTATTGGTCAAATTGCTACTGAACAGAACAATCCCAAAGGAAATCCCTTAGCGGGAAAGGACTTATATAAAAGATATAAACCTCTGTGCAAACAAAATCCACTACGACACGGAAACGACTCCCAAAAATACAAAAATGTTTATTCAACTGATTCTAACTAGAACACAAAAAGGCACTTAATTCAGCAACGAAACCGGGCTCTGTACTCGATCAAAACATTATTTTAATCTCACGAAACCATCAGCAAAACGCACAAAGGCTGGTTTTACTTAGCTCTAGGTAATTAGTGGAGAAATACCTACTTAATTACTCGACCCAAAAGCTTGAAACGATTTGCGCAAAGCACTGAGAAGTATTTAGTTACTAGCTTATACCCGCGACTTTGTCCTAGTGGAAAAATGAAAACAAAAAAAACAGAAATAGAAATGCTTATATTAATTTAATTTATTATTCACCATATTTTAAGGTATACCATACGCCTTCAGGAACAAATTATGAACACCGTATTCAATTTATTATTAAAAATTTAATTGCATTTTTAGTGTAAGTACAAACAAGACCTGGAAAAATGATGGAGGGAGACTAAACTCTATTAGCCCTTACATTGTGTTTACGGAACAATCGCCCTGGTGGGCAGAGGACCGGATGCGCATTGAGGATGGCCTACGTCCAGCAGTGGACGTCGAAAGATAATAATGATGATGATACTTACTAGGATTGACAGCATGGCCTTCGTCCACCACGTTCATCGTGAGATGGAGGAACACGAGCAACGTCGCTGACAACTGAAACAAAGACAAACAAATAGTTTAAAATACATAAATATATACCTGTATAAGCACATACAACAGTACAATAACCACGTTTTTCTAGCATCGAGGTACTTACTCTAAAGGTTCTAACACCTTGGAAGCGGTGGTAGATAAAAATTGACGTTGTATAAATGTACCCAGTGTACTTACATGCAATAAAATAGTTTTGACTTTGACTTGACTTGGTTGTCCGGAACAAATTACTTCGTTATGAGGGACTAAAGACCACAACTAAAAGACTATAGTTTGTATCAAAGCCATTCTGTCGATGAAACAAGTCAGCGAATTAGTTCCAACGTTCAAAAATTATCTAAAGCTTGGGGATCTAGGTTCGTTAAAGGGGGCTCTAGACCCTCTTTCTCCGGTTCCCTTACCCCACCTGATCTTATTTACCATACATTTATTCACTGCAAGTCCTAAACAGAAGTTTGAAGGTGACAGAATGAGATGGGCTCTTTGCCAGTTTGGACTTGTTTGATTCTAGTCGTGATAGATTATGAAGTCCCTCATATTATGAAGTCCTGGCTAAAGATGTTCTTTGCAGAAATTGCGATCCATATTTATGCCTTGCAACTTATTTAGTAAATAATTATCTGTATGTACGATTTTCCGTGGCATTAAATGAATTTGTTCTACGGAAGAAAATCCTCACACTTTAAGGCTTAACTTTTTTTAGGTCCATTCTTCTCTTGTGACACCTCTCGTACTTAAGCCTGGTGCACTTTAAAAAAAGCCACAAGCTCTCTGGCCCGGGTACAATGCAGCCAGTAAATTGCATTAAAATTCCGCTTTGTACACGACAGCAGAGCAAAATGAAAAATTGAATTTATAACCCCTGACTTAGTAGGGATTTTTTGTAATTACATACTTTAAAGTCAGCGTGTGCTTCATAAGAATTTGTTCCAATTTGTAGATTTATTTTAGATTCAATTTGTAATGCGCTTTCATAAGAAGTTTCCAAATATGTAAACACCGCACCTGATTATCAGATCACGTGTAAAATTTGGTGCCGAACTTCGTCTAACGTGCTAGGAATACGTACAATACCTGTGTACCTTAGCAGTAATAAAGAAATCATTAATAATTACATTTCATTACGCGTCATGTTTTCAAATAAACCGTTTTATCTTTCAATCACTTTAAACCCTTTTCATGGCCCTCACTTTTGTTTAAATAGCTTTTGTCCCAATATTAATTTAAATTCCCAGCGAACACGTTAAAAATGGCGGCAATAAAGGAATTTCACCGAAGTTACGCTTGAAGGCAATGATTCATAAATTTTATTATGAATGAAACAAAACGATGACGACACAAAAGGTGAGTAAAAATTATTAGAATTTATATTCGTTGTTTTACAGGGTGTTCGCGAAAACCAAGAGCTGTTAAATAATCCAGTGACTGTTGCGACTATAGGAACAAGCTAAGAAGAACATAAGCTAAATTCATCAGCTTTAAACCGCAAATAGATATTCGGTACTGCGTGTAATAAACCTTATTCTTTATTTATTTTTGGAGAAAACTAAACCGAAAGGAAGGATGTACAAGTTCACAAACTACTAATCTATTAACTAAAATCATAGGTTACTTAGGTATCTATTCGATTTGTTATCCTCTCTTCTTAATCTAAACATTATTTTAAATTTTATATTTATTTTATTACAATTTTACACATGACAAAGCATGCCTCGTGGATTACAACGATATCCCAATTAGTATATAACAAAAAAAATTAAGGTTTAATTCACATTGCGCTTTCCGTGAATGCGCATAAAACATCCCGAAGCGAAATATAAGTGCAGTTTTTACTAGAGAGTGTTAGTTCTAAACAAACTTCCAGTATGTGGCCGAAGTGTGCTTAAAATTCAGAACAGCTGCCGGTTGAAATTTTAGTTTTATTTTGAACGAAGCGTGTAGCAAAGTTTTCAAACATGGTTTATACTAAACCTGGTTTCTAAATCCTTGATAATATTGCAACTTATATGCCTACGTTCTCGTCTTTTCATTTCTATACGAGATCCTGTGAAAATGATACGTTAATTCTAAACTTCAGACTGCCATATTAGTTTTGTAATTGTATAATGTTAAGAGAGAGAGAATGAAAGAGGTGTGTCAGGATCGCGATACTTGGCGCTCCGTTCTTTCTGCCTACCCCGCCAGGGACATAGCGTGAAGATATGTATGTATGTATATATAATGTTAAGTAAGAGTCCGAAATTCTGGTACAAAGCCCCTAAATGTGATTACAATCAAATATCATGCTAATGTCTCTTAGGAGTATACGCCGTAATAAACATTTACTTTATGTCAAATTCAACGAGACCCCTCATAACTCAAATGATACTATTGCATTTGTGCTATAGAAAGGTCTTTTAAAGCTGGCCACATATATTATGTGACACATGGTATAACAGTAACCAGTAGCCATACTACCACTCACAATGTATGTGTTATGTATACAAATAGAAACCAAATGCTGTTTGATTTATAGCAAGAGACAGTTGGTGTGGCCTTAATCGAAATAATATATCAAGCAAGATACTCCTACGGTACCTACTGGTACTCCCAAAAGCCCATTATATTTGTGCAAGATGCATTCTTTATAATTTCCAGGGCGGAGAGCTTGGTCTAAAAGCGTGGGCCATCGACTATCTTAATTTATGTTTTCTATTTTACTAAAATCGACAAAGCAGGATCATAGCAAAAATAAAATTTATGTGAGTAAATAGTTACTCGTTCCCTTCTTATCTTTTGATCTCTTTTATTCGATCTTTTATTGTAATAACGGTGTGAAGGCGAATAAAAAAATACTCTTAGTCACTGGTTTAAAGAATAAATCTGTTTCCCATGATTTCCAACACTATTGATGCAAACTATGACAAAAAATGTCATGCGTATGCGTATTACTTATCGCTGTGTTGCAGTAAGTGGTCCATACAGGATCATGCTGCATGATATGCATTACGTGCTGTCACTCATGCATGACCGTCTAGTTGTAGTGATTGACGTGCATGATATGCAAACTACGTGCTGGCCGTTGCTTCACTGTACTATGTGATTGATAGCAAGCATGAGGGTTCATCATGCAGCATGATAATTAACGTAAACGTAATGCATGTCATGCCGCATGATCATTTAGAGAGCCCATTAGAAAAGTAGTGTATTATTGAATGGAATCAGCTTTACATTAGATATATTTAATTAAACCGGAGTGCGGCTAAGCCTGATTTAAAAGGGCAAGAGTATCACGACTACTACTGCCAGTGTCTTGCCATTAATCCGAAGCTTATGCCCGGACAAAGTTAAATCGAGGATTTAAATGCAGAGGAGCGGTTTATTAAACTTTCGAGACGATTCTGCTAATATCCTGCGGGGCACCTTTCATGACATGACGGTTCTTTTCTCTTTCCGAGATTAAAATGTTAATGCCACTTAACTGGTCCTTACTCCTTGTCAAGGTAAGTTTAGTGCGCAATTAAGACGTTTTACCTGTGGTATTGGACTTGTTAAATATGAGTTTTGTCTTCTTGTGAAGATGTTTTGTCTTATACATTTTTTTTGGTTTTCGGATTCTGGGTGTTTGTATGTATTTAAGTATTTATTTAAAAGTATTTAAGCATATTTATCAGTTGTTGAGTAGCCATTTACAAGCTTCGGCTTAGTTGGGACTAAACAGCCGTGTGTAAATTTGTCGAAACATTATTATTATTATTATCGTTATTATAAATTAGGCCTTCTTTGAACCTTAAGGCCTCTTTATTAGCTTCATAGTTGGATAGCAGTTAATCTTAGGATTTTTAAATAAGTTAAGTTTATGATGGATGGTCCTCGAGTGTATGTATGTGTTAGTGCGTTTTGTGTGTGAGAGGAGGGAGGGGTAGGGGGAGGGTTGTGTATGGGGGCAGAGAAGTAGTGTGTAGTCAATTATGTATTTATTTATTTTATTTGTTTATTTGGCACCTCCAATATTATTTATTGTTGCATTAGATTAATTTTCTAATTGTCCCTTTACTTTAGTCAGCGCTAGAAAACATTAATCTAACTAAAGGCCTGATACATGCGCGTAAATATTACCCTAAAGGATTAATGTCACGTCTCAAGTATGGGAGCCAATTAGCATCGAATCTAAGTTGTCTCCCGGAGGAGGGCCTCAGCAGGATGTATCACCGAATGATGAATAATGGTCACAGTATGCCCCGGGGACACACGCTTGCGTCAATCTTCATGTAATTGAGACGAAGGGATGTACTATTAGTTTAATTACAGTATTATTAATGTTTGTTTAGTGCAAAACTTTTAAATGGTGACCAAACTATTTGTAAATTCACTTTCAATATCCTTCTCTGATTCAAATTTCATTACAGTATAATATAGGTTTATGTATGACGATCCAAGTGTTTGTAAAGGTAAGCAGTCAGGAGACCGCAGGACTGGTAGAATGTCTTCAGTTTTACAGAAACGGAGGGTCAAAGGGTGGTTACCTAAGCCGTGAAAATACATTAAATTATAGCCTATATAATATTTCGGATATACCGGACAGATATTTACTGATACTATGTGGTGATTGATAGACATGATATTATTGTCTACCACGCTTTCCCAGAGTGGATTAGTGGACTTCACTCAATCAATCGGGACTTACCTGTACTGTACCTTACTGTACCTTAGATTTTCTGATAAATAAATATTAAAATGTACTTACATGTTAGTAAAATTACACGGCCAAAAAACTCCTAAGAGGCTTTGTTAACGAAGTGAGTCTTGTTAAAAATTATACAAAAATATTTTCGTAATATCGAAAGAAGAGAATGTGCCCAATCAAGCGAAAAATTGGGTCAGATACATTTGTATGCAATCACTTGCTATATGAACGATTCCAAAATCAGGACGGGAAATAATTTCAAAATACGCACCATACTTTTATTTTTACTAGATGGGTACAAGAAAATTAAGAAATCTAAATTTTTTCAAATGTTGTTTTTCCTTTTCCTTAAAACTAAACCTCTCAGTAATCGTCAGGTACGCTGAAAACAAATTGATTTTTCACATAAATAATCTACATTAAGCTCGAGTAATTAGTATTAATTTAATAAATTAACACAGTTATATTTATTTTTATTGTGTTTCCGAACTACAGCACAGTCAAAGTTCCGGGTGAATAATGTGACATTCACACGAACGTTCTTGGTAAGGTAATAGTTGAACAGTTAAATTACCTTAATGTTAATTAACCCGGTTTTGTGTAAGTGGGCCTAACAATGGTTAGTGAAACACTAACTTACAATTCAGTACAACCCGATTACCCGACCGACATGATAATTCGATAAATATTATTAAAATAAAAATAAAATATGATAAATTAACTTTTAATTTTATATGAATTCATATAGCCTCAACTCAAACGTCGCCCAACGTCAAAATTAAAATCAAAGTCAAAGTCAAAACTATTTTATTGCATGTAAGTACACTGGGTACATATTTATACAACGTCAATTTTTTATCTACCACCGCTTCCAAGGTGTTAGAATGGTCGACTGTCAGATTATTTCGGGGTTTTTTTTTTACATTGTACTATACGTTGATTTTGTATAGTTTTAGCTAGGTATTCGTGCATATTTTTCATTTTGGGTAGAACTGTTAGTACTAGTTTGCTATAGCATAGCTGTCATGATTCTAATTGGAACTGAACCGGAATATTGTTTTTGAAATGAGGGTGGGGGAGGTCATTGCTAAGTAGCTGGCTGTCAAACTCGGACGTTTGATGGTATACTCAATCAACGTTTGAGTGGGTAGGTATTCTTTCTAAGAAGTTTAAAAACACACGTCAAATTCTATACAAAGTTCGCTGTCGCTCCAGAAACAGTCCACTTTTCTCTTCGCCCTGTGTAAAATTGCATCAACAGCTTTGTTCGTAACTCCACAACTCGGTAACTCCGTGGAAGTTATTAACATGAGTTAGTCGAAAATATTTTCAAGTTACTCAGAAAGAATAAAATTGTCTTAGCAGCGAACACAGCGGCTGTTGAGAAGTTTCCTCTGCGAAATTGCCTTTGCCTTGCCGTATGTATAAATTTTATAATGAAAAAATAACTGGAACACTATCTACTTCGCAGGCAAAACCGTGGGTGACAGTTTTTTTAAGAGTTGTGATTTGATTAACTTAAGAAAATTGACGGACTTGGAATAATAATGATATTTTCGTCGAAATTTTGACGAAAATTGACTTACTTTTTAATGGACTGAGAAAATAAGTTTTGTGAAAAATATCAGTAATTTAAGTACGTGAAAATGTAAGTAAGTAAGGGATAACTAGATGTTTTGGGTTTTATTTAAATAAACATCTAACCTAACCTACATCAAGAGCCGTGATAGCCTAGTTGGTTGTGTACTCGCCTCACATTCATGAGGTCATGGGTTCGATCCTGGCCCGTACCAATGAGTTTTTCGAACATTAAGTACTTATGGTTTATTATAATATCACAGGTTTTTCGGCGAAGGAAAACATCGATACGCCAAAGACTGGTATTTACTATTCTAAGGCGTATGTGAAGTCCACCAAAAAAACGGATTGGGGCACCGGTTATCGAACAGGGGTTTGGCACAACAGATCCCATAGGGTCGAAAGTGTCGCCAGGTATTTCTGGCCCCCTAAGAAGATAAGATAACCTACCAAAAATATAATTCTCAAATTAAAAAATACTGATGGTACACAAATGCGCACTCTGATGCGCAATCAGTATATTTGGTCAATTAATTAAGTATTTAATTGATGTGCGCCTTTAGAAAATCTATTACATTCTCTAATTACATAATTATCTTCATTTCAAATGTTGTTATTTACATATAGCGGAAAGCTTGCTGGGTAAAAGTTTATAATCGTTATTGAACTTACAGAAAATAGAAATATTTGTTAAAAACTGGATACTTGGTATTATTTCTGCTCAAAGGGTTGTAATGTACAGAAATATTGCTTAATAAAAAGAACAATTGGGGGTTGAATCAAAGCAATTGAGCTCAGAGTAACAAGATCGGTCGCGGTCCCTTGAAATGGGCGGACATCAAGTAAAAGGCTTGTTATTTATCTAAACAACGCTAGAAAGCGGCACAGTATGAAAATTACAGAAGACTCACTTCGCACAAGCTTCGAACAATGCAACGCCTAACAAATAAATTACAAATTTTACAAGGTAGATCGATTTAGAAGGATAACACAATCGAGCCACGGCCTAGATGGTTTTTCATACCTCATCATACCATAAGTTACTAGTAAGTAAAACGTATACTTACAAGGATTTTTTAACGATTCTGAACTGTTTTGCGCACGAACGAAATAACTTTAGGTATTGGTAAGTAATCGACAAACCGTGTTAATTCATTATTGCCTAAATTGTAAAATATTCGAAAATATGAACCTTACAAACCTCGATGAAAAAATTTTGTATTATTATGCATGAGAAAATTTGCTATTAGTTCATAACTTTATATTTAATAAAGCTTCCACGGCCATAAAAACTAGAACGACAGGTACACTTTATTTGTCTAAAATCGTCTAACAGACGGTACCAATCTTGTTTCATAAAATGACGAGGTAAAACAAACCCCTCGGCTGCCGGTCCATAAAGGAGACAAAATGAAAAAAAAAACTTTATTCTGACTTCCTTTTGATGACATACACATTTGAGTCCACCTCTATCTGCGATCCGAAAATCTCTTTATATAAGTTATTCACTCATACACTAAGTCTTGCACGCTTCAATGGATACCTATACCCTTTGTGACTTAAATTTCATATTTTATTTATTTATTCAGAAAAACCAAAACCGCCAGTAAACTAGAAGCTTTATGCGAGATTCAAATATAATGGGTTGTATTTAAATAAACATGTATGTATGTAACCTAACCTACACAAAAAAATACCGATTGCACACATGATGTGCGCGTTTGTGTGCAATTACCTAGTATTAAAAGATTTTATTATAGCGCACATCAAATAAATACTTATAAATACAATCTTTTAAGTAAGTATATTGCGTGCTCTCTACTCTGTGCTTTCACTATCTCTAAATCGGTAGTGTAGAGGAGAGATGGCCGTTATTTGTTATATTCAACAAACCAAGAGACCTTTCAACTGGATCACAGCGAAATGGTTCAGGGTAAGAGAGATAATAAAATATGCTCAGTGCGCTGTTTTGAACCTCTCTGGTTTCTATAAAAAGTGACAAATTGTTACAAGTATGAGTATAAACCGGCACGAAGCTCTTGGCATGGATACAAATAAAGGTACCACTTCATTAAAATCCGAATTTAAGATTTTCTCCTGTACTACGGAAATTAGACAAGGATAATGGCAATCACAAATATAACATCCATAGTAAAAAGTTGTCTGTCCCCATTGGACATCGAACCCACGACCTCTGGCGCTTAAGGGTCGGGGCAGACCAAGCGGAAATTTGCTCGCGCACTTTTTGACGTCATTGTGTAATGAACAATATCACTATAGCCTAAAGAACAAAATCGTATGAATGACCTCGAGCGCGAGGCGACGCCGACGAGCAGAAGTCGTTTTACGATTTTGTTCTTTAGGTTATAGGGATATGGTTCATTTGACAATGACGTCAAAAAGTGCGCGAGCAAATTTCCGCTTGGTTTGCGCAGTCCCTTAGTCTAACGACCAAGCCACTAGGCCAACGAAGCGGTCGTGTACCACTATGCCCCTATGTTTAACCCCCCGACGAAAAGAGGGCTGTTAAAAGTTTGACCGGTGTGTCTGTGGCATCATAGCTCCCAAACGGATGGACCGATTTTAATGTTTTTTGTGTACTTACTTTGTAAGTATGGAATCGCTACGAGTGCTACACGGTAGCAATTTATCGTAGCAAATCTACAGCACTTATTAAGAAGGTAAAATAAGAAGTTTGCTTAAAATAATTTTTGACCGATTTGTAATCCTTTTACTGTTGGAATGCCATACTATAGAATACTAACTATTACGACGTATAGAAGCGACACACCTCCCCCGCCAGTTATTATTCGTCTCCCACAAAAAAAACGACTGCCGCCGTTGTTCGGCTATGCTTGCATAGTATGCTCGCTACTGATAGCACTACATATTTACGCACACATACACAGGCTGGTGCAACGCCGCCAAATGAAAAAAATATTTTTGTTAAATTGCATGGCAGATTAATGTGTTATTTATTATTAAGTAATATTTTATGTATGGAACAAGTTGCTACAGCAGTTAATTCCCAGCTGCCAGCTTCCGAGTATCCTTTGAGAAACATGAATACTTGCCAAATATGTTTAGAACTAAGCTGTTACGCTGTAAATAAATTTATATCATGAACTCGCACAAATCATCTCGGCGTTGGAGGACCAAGTTGAGCAATAAAAGGGGCGCAGAATGGCCTTGTGCTAATAGCCTAATGATGATAACATGTGAACATTCAGCAGGGACATTTATTATTACTAGCTGTTTCCCGCGGCTTCGCCCGCGTAGAAAACTTTATACCGCGGATACAGCTGTATTAGTTCCATGGTTCTCTGACGTAGTAGTCTAGTAGTGACGTGACTATATAGTGAGACAGAAATGTTTCACTAGTACTTCATGGTACTATTGAGACAAAATATTCCCAGTTCCACACGGTAGAGTTCTATAGTACAACTGGGAACGAACCGAAAGTTTCATCAAAATCTGTTCCATAGTTTTTGCGTGAAAGAGTAACAATCATCTAAACATACATCCAAACATACTTACAAACTTTCGCGTTTATAATATTAGTAGGAAATTATTAGCAGATTTGTTGCCAACACCCAGAGGCTTGAGAGGGTTAAAATCTCTTGTAGACTAGGTATATCCCTCAGAGTGTTAAAAACCCGATCGGGTTTTTATTAAAATTGTCTGCAGAATGTGACGCGACCCGTTTGGGTGTCGTCGCTGTAGGCTATTATCACGTATATATGTATAGGTATGAGTGATTTCTCGAAAATCAAAAAATGACGTCCACATTCTGCGGAGTTTTCTAATTTTGACAGCCACAGGTAGGTACATCTATACATGTATATTGGTATATTATGTAAGTACATGATTATGTAATGTTAAAGTTTTAAAGTTGCTTCTTAATTAGTTGTTAAGGAAGGGCTATTAAAGGACAAGCTACTAAATAATTGTACAAACCTAATGGATTCAGGTGTGTCTACTCGGAAGGCCATTATTAATGCACAGAGATAATTAATGATTAAAAATGTTACTCCTTTAGACGGTTCCAAGTCTATGTAAATAATAAAATATTGTAAACGACAGAGTGCGGATGTCCGTACGTTTGTTCACACTAAAATGGCTTTACCGATTTTGATGAGACTTGGTATAAATTGTAGCTCAATTATCCTATTAACACTAAGGTTACGGAAACTGAAGACAGACATACATTTTGTCCAATTCTGTAATAGCACAGAAAAAAAAAATTAATAAATTCTGCTAGAACGTGTCCGTCTTTACTATGACCACAGATAAGTAAATAGATTAAAAATAGGTAATTAAAAAAGGACATGTCCATTTTGGTACATTACCTCATTTAAAAATAGTTCCTACGGGTATGACGCCGAAAGTATAGGGCTGTGCTCGGTTTTATTTGAGTTCGAAAATCTTGATCATATTCTTGCTTCACCGTATCCTTTTTTCTACTGTTTTACAAGTTCATAATATAATATTGTACAGGCTTTGTAAAAAGCATATTTTATACTTAAAATTATTGCTAGACTAAAACCATGCTTAAACCTTAGCATGTAAAGATTGTAATCCTCTCAATACCACAAAAGGGTCTAGCCTTGTTGGGGAAGTTTGTCCAGGGTAGTCAGTATATCACGGCAAGTGAGCAGACCCAACAGTGGCCATAAATGAAGCGAGGTTAATGCTTTCTGGCGCAGGTTCGGGATTTATGGTCCCCTGGAAGAAGTTTAAGTCGTGAACGTAACACTTTTTTGGTGTTAACCTTTTTCTTTGTGAATACGATAGTAGACAGCTGCCGGTATTAAAGTGTTTAGGTTCAGTAAAGACAACATTAGATAGGTGATGTAATGTATCGTTTTAATCTATGCTGATAAAGTTTGACCTCCACAATAGACAAAAAGATGCGTACACATGCACACTTGCAACTATCTCGCTACGAACCACATTCATAGCCTATTGTAAACATCGACATATTTCGACAAGGCTTAGGCTTTAGAATTTGTATGCTATAATTATTTTCTCAAAAAAGAAAAGGTAAAACTAACTCGCTGGTTCCACGAACACTTCGACTATAAAGTTTGATTGAACGATGCAGTTTCACCGAACACAATACTGTAATTTCAATTCAATAGTTGCGTTAGAATAAGTTGTTTAGTAACAGTTCATATAGAGGCTTTGTTTGAGTGAGAGTTTTGGTCCCACGTTCGTTTCATTACAAGTAATGTCCACATCACACCACATATATTGTGTCCTGCGGAGCGCGGCGGGGTGCTGCCCATACGTCGACCTCCGCTTAACGAAGATTTAGTGACCACCGCCGCATGTGTGGACATACCATTATCCACGGTTTGGAAACTATATACAGTTACCTACTGGTATCTACACACTGATTTCAAAGTCAAAGTCAAAACTATTTTATTGCATGTAAGTACACTGGGTACATTTATACAACGTCAATTTTTTATCTACCACTGCTTTCATCATCAACAGCCTATTAATGTCCCCACTGCTGGGGCTCAGGCCTACCCTCTCAACGAGGACGTTCGGGCGATAGTCCACCACGCTAGCCCAGTGCGGGTTGGTGGACTTCACATGCGCCTAAGAATTTCTTTTTCGGTGTATGCAGGTTGCCTCACGATGTTTTCCTTCACCGTTTGAGAGCAGTCAGTAAATGTACTTAAGTTTTGAGAAAAAACGAGAAAAAACCCATTGGTACATGGTATAGCCGGGGATCGAAATTCGACCATTCGATATGATAGGCCGCGTCTTATCCCCGACGCCACTGCCGCTATACACTGGTTTATTAATTGTTTATTGAGAACTACGCACCTATACCGACCTACTAGTTTAAAAGTCGTTCCAGTGGAATCACTGTCAGACCGCCTCACTGGCCTAGTGGCTTGGTCATTGGACTCGAGCCACCTTCTTTATAACTATCGTAATACAATGTTTTACTTTTCTTACTGCAACATTGTATTAGGTACCTTAGTACTCTTTCAAAAGAATTAATGAATCTTATGTCAACAATCTACGCCTTGAATGCTACAAGACAAGTCACGGGCATCAGAGTAACTGAAGCGAAACTGAGGTGGCTAAATTATATTTAAATATTTATAATTCTTTTAAATTTCCTTCACCAGGAAGGTATGTATTTAAAAGTGACGTTTACTGCTGAGTGATGAAGATACTTTCCATCCATGTTGGATATACAAGTAATTTTCCGTATTTTTCCATTAACCTTAAGAGAGGTAATTAGGTAATATTGTCACAAACTTCGGCGGGACTAATTGCTGTATTTCATTATCATTACAGTCCACTGTCTTGTTGTAAAAGGAACTTTTCAAATTACACTAATTAATCTCCTTACTTCCTGCATTATTTTCGTTTCTCAAATGTTTTATTGAAAGGAAAATAATTAGGTAATTAATTTTCATTCTTTTAATCGTGATATCATCAATCATTATTTATGTTTTAAGGGGATCCCCTGGGAAGTGCTAGAAGTTTTCTATAATTGGTCCAATCTCTCATTTTATTATTCTATAACTTAAACCATAAACTATTATGTCAGTTTGGATTTAATTTAGGTTATGTTTATGACATTAATAAATATATTACGTAAAAAAATAAAAAACTTTTTAACAAAAAATAAAACCGACTTCAAAACCACAAAAAGGCACTAAAAAGCGTAAAATAACTTTTTTATTTTAATCCAAAAGACAGAACCCTGTTACGTATTTATTTTAACTAAAATATTATTATAATATGTGCTATGTACTGATCTGTTTGTAGTCGGTGCCAAGCCGGTAGTAGGCTAAGTCTCCCGTGCACCATTCCATAATATGTTAATTCATCATCATCATATCAGCCTATAGACGTCCACTGCTGGACAAAGGCCGGGAGGAGATCGATCGGAGAGTCGTCGTGGAGATTCTTGAGGGATCAAGGATCTCCACGACGACCGGTATATGTTAATTAAGCTGTTCGTATTGCTAAGTTTTATTGTGTGTCGGTTTTGGCACCGACTTCAAACAGATCAGTACATAGCACATATTATAATAATATTTTAGTTAAAATAATACGTAACAGGGTTCTGTCTTTTGGATTAAAATAAAAAAGTTATTTTACGCTTTTTAATGCCTTTTTACGGTTTTGAAGTCGGTTTTATTTTTTGTTAAAAAGTTTTTTATTTTTCCATTTTTAGTGTTATTGTATTTATAATAGTATTCGTTGCATCCCTAATAATCCCCGTAAAAAGAACTAGGTAGGTAGGTACAACGCAAAACTTGCTGCAGCGGCGGCGGTGCGAAGGCGAAAGCGACAAAACCGCGCGCACAGATGGATACGCCCCACGCGGCGCGGCTGCGGTGCGGAGTGGCGGCGGTGCGTTGTATTCCTTTGCAGTATATGAGAACTGATAGCGTCAGTGGCGTCGGGGATAAGACACGGCCTATCATATCGAAAGGTCCGGAGTTCGATCCCCAGCTGGGCCATGTACCAATGGTTTTTTTCTCGAAACTTAAGTACATTTTACTGACTGCTCTTAAACGGTGAAGGAAAACATCGTGAGGAGACCTGCATACGCCGAAGAAGAAATTCTTAGGCGCATGTGAAGTCCACCAACCCGCACTGGGCTAGCGTGGTGGACTATAGCCCGAACACCCTCGTTGAGAGGCCTGAGCCCCAGCAGTGGGGACATCTTAATAAGCTGTTGATGATATGAGAACTGCCACACAGAGCGGCGGCGGCGGCGCGGCGCGGTACAGAGCGTTCTTCATACAAACCGCTTCATACAATTCCTGTCTGAAGGGGTCCGCTTTATATTCGCTTTCCGCAGATTCGCCGCCGCAACGCTTTCGCAACACCGCCTCCCTATCTGTATTGCGCTTTAGCATTGTAAAGCATTTCATCATCATTACCACTTCATTCGCGGTAAAATACTACACAGACTTCTTCCCCCCTCCCCCCACCCCTCGCCCCTATCTCCTCTCCTTGGCCTTCCCCCCCCCCTCCCCCCCACTTCCCCTATCTCCTCTCCATGCCCTCCATTTTCCCCCTCTCCCTGAACCCCTCTCCCTCCCTAACCCCTCCCACACCCTCCCCTACCCTCCCCCAAACCTCCCCCTACCCTCCCCCAACCCTCCCCCAACCCTCCCCCTACCCTCCCCCTCCCCTTCCCCTCCTATGCCCTCCACCTACTGTGCCGTAACTCGAACTATGTATGTAAATTTGAGGGTTTTCCTCGATTCCCATCGGATCCCTTCATCAGATCCTAACTTGGTGACAATGGGACCACCTCGGGAACGGACCCTCTCAAAAAAAAAAAAAATTTGAAATCGGTCCACAGTTGACGGAGAAATCGGTGAACATACATAAAAGGAAAAAAAAAAAAAACATACAGCCGAACATAGTACCTCCTCCTTTTTGGAAGTCGGTAAAGATGACGTTTTTACTACGAAACTAAACTGATTTTAGTTACCTATTACTAAACAATAAGGCGTTTAAATATCTAGTAAATTTGATATCTTAAATTTCAAATGATAAATATGAAATCCAAAGAATTGTTTTATTAAATTACGTAATGTGATTACATGATTGGGTCAGTTGAAATTTTTTTATATGTAGCAGCCTCCTATTCATTCCCTAGTTCGTATGTTCTTATCCTATCTGTACACAATACATACTCTGTATAGTGTAATAAATAAACAATACCAAAAATAACACCGACTTATAATATGATGTACTTACCTATGTTTATCGATGACTTGTGTGTTGTTGTGTCGTTGTGTGATCCTCTAAATTTTTTTTTAATATCCACCTTTACATGTGAAATATAGTCAAATTGGAATATATACAGCCTATTCAAAAATAATAATAAAATCATTTAAATCGGGTAAAGATATAGCGTGACATACTCTTCTTGTGTGTTAAATTTTATTCGCAAACAATAAGTATACGACTATTTTCAAGTTGGTTAGACGTTCCTTGGTGTTTCACTTTTAGAAAGTTAACCGTGTCCCACGAGGTTTAACGAGCCAACTTTCTGAATAATTTGCCCCGACTCGCCTTCAGGACTTCAACTGAAAGGAATATCCACCTTCGTGAATGCCTATTAATTGAAGTTAACATATTGTTTTGGCTTGAGGTCATCGTTACTAAACTATACAGTTTTTTACACTTACTAAATCTTATACTAAACTATACATTTTTACTGTTTCCCGTGGCTTTGCCCCCTTAGAAAAGTTTTTTTACGTGATATTCTTATGTATAACCTGTATTAGTGTAAAGTATCACAAAATCAGTTCCGTAGTTTATGCGTGAAAGAGTAACAAACATCCAAAATTAACAAACATCCAAACTTCCTTCAAAATTTTCGCCTTTATATTATGTACTAGCTGTTGCCCGCGACTTCGTCCGCGTGGATTTTGGAAGTAGGTACCTATCTCTGCTATGTACAGACATACATCGTCTAGTTATAATTTTCCAATGGTAAAATGGATCATTCTAAGTATATATTATTCACCATAATTTAAGGTATACCATACCTTCAGGAACAAACTATGAACACCGTATCCAATTTGGTAAAGATAGATAAAAATTTAAAAAATTGTTGTTTTCACTTCTATTGCTCATAAGACTTCTCATATCAATTTTTATTATACGTGTGTATTTTTTAACTAATACAGTATGGGCAAAACCAAAACCATAGGAGATACAGGGAAACTGTCTTAGGAACCTTTAGGTATTTTTTCGTGATAACAATTTTGACATAGTAATCGGAGCAGCTGGAGTTCAGGTGGCATGCATGAATAAGTAGTAAGTACCTAAGTACTTAAGGGCAGCGTTCAGGAAGCTACGCAACATCTTCTCGTCCCAAATACCGCAGTGTCTCAAGACGAAAGTCTTCGACCAGTGTATGTTGCCAGTGATGACATATGGTACCGAGACGTGGTCCCTCACTATGGGCCTCATAAGAAGGCTCAAGGTCACCCAGAGGGCAATGGAGAGAGCTATGCTCGGAGTTTCCCTGCGAGATCGAATCAGAAATGAGGAGATCCGCAGGAGAACCAAGGTCACCGACATAGCTCAAAGAATTGCGAAGCTGAAGTGGCAGTGGGCTGGGCACATCGCTCGTAGAACTGACGGCCGTTGGGGCAGAAAGGTTCTCGAGTGGCGACCACGTATCGGAAGACGCAGTGTAGGCAGGCCTCCCACAAGGTGGACCGACGATCTGGTGAAGGTCGCGGGACCCAGCTGGATGAGGTTAGCGCAGGACCGGTCATCGTGGAAATCCTTGGGGGAGGCCTTTGTTCAGCAGTGGACGTCTACAGGCTGATATGATGATGATGATGACCTAAGTACTTTGCACAGTCTGTTTTATAAGAAAACATTTTTTTATATTTGACTAACTTCTGCTGCTTGGATTTTTTTCTTCCGATACAATAAAATGATTCTAACATGAAACTAAGTCGATACGCATTTTATAAAAATAATAAAAATTATTTTTCACTGGCGTTCTATGAGAAAACATTTTATTGAATTTGACTAACTTCTGCTGCTCAGATTTTTTTCTTCCGATATAATGAAGTGATCCCTACAGGAAATTGAGTCGAACCGCATTAAAAAAATAATAGTGCAATCTGTCTCATTTTTATGGACAACACACGCTTGACCAAAAAATTTCTATGTCATAAGACACTTTCCCTGCATCTCCTATGGTTTCGGACTTGTCTATACTGTCCCAGTTAAAAATAAACACTGATATCTCCTATGTCTATGACATCGTCTTGTTACGTTAAATGATTTATCTGTAAATGACGATAACTTTTTTCGCTGTCATCCGATTTCAATGAAACAAAGCCTATAAGTTGCTCCAGGCTGTGCTTAATCTACCTGTGAAAACCGCAAGAAAATCCGTTCAGTGGTTTCGGAGATTAGCGATTACAGACAGACAGAAAGACAGACAGACAGAAAGACAAAAAAATAAATAAAAACTTTTTTGTGTTCTGTTACTCCTTTTTTTATCGCCCACACTCATTTTTTAAAAAAATTGTTCAAAGTACAGACACACGATTTCTACTCCTTTATTTTAAGTATAGATTAGTGGGATTATATTAATTGGTGAATTGATAAATAGAGTGCCAAAAAATCTATTCTATTCAATCTTCAGTTCATTGCAATTTGTCTATTTCGATTCTCACTTTATCTTCCCATGCGGTCGAAGAAAAGAGTGAGGTCTGCACTTTATTGTAGGTTCAGCACACGTGTACATTGGCTGATGTTGGAGCAAGAAGACGGGCGATAGAATGAAATATGAATGAAATATTATTTAAAGAATGAATGAATGATATTCTGTGTCGGGTGGGTTGCCAACATGTTACATGACGATGGACAACGCAATGCCACCCTCCATCAAGTGCTCTCTCAAACGGTGGAAAAATAAACCCAAAATATATGAGTTCCCTAATTTCAGAAACATAGAGTTGTAAATACGTTAAGGAACTTTTGAAACAGAGCCGACAAACTGGATAAAGCCTGGAAATTTCACGGCCGTGCAAATTTGTTTTACACCGTGAAACAAAATAAACAGGCCTCATCGTGCATAGGCGTTAAGCGTATAAAGGCGTAAGTGAATTAAATCAGTCAAGGTGTTTTCTAGAGTCAAATAATAGTTACGACCGGCGCACCGAAAAGCCAATGCTTTTCTTTTTAAATAACATACCTACATGATAATTTATAATTACCTATGTACCTGTGACACTCCATTAGATTAGGTTGTTTAGGCACAGAGGACTATAATTTTAGGTATGAATCGCCGTGTGCCACCCACCTACACCGAGCCGAACCCGAACGCTCAACGGAATGGGAGAGTTTTCGCTTATGTATAGAGCTTAATTTATTTTTTTCATTTTTGTTTAGCAACGTTTGGAAGTGACGCTTCTGTACAGACTATTTTATTCTGTGGTATAACAGTGTTTTTGAAATTCCTTTATATAAATTTATTTTAAAATTCTCGGGTGCACCTTGAATTCCAGCGTACGTGGCCTTTGAAGGAAACGAGACGATGCATTAAGTCGTTAGTCGGCGGAAGGCCCGACTGAGTTACGTCCGGTTGCGTGCGGCACGGCACCTCCCAGCCATCTTACAACAGTCGACACCTTTATTGTCGCCAATGTTGCCAGGAGAGCTTAATGATTCTCTGCTACATAAACTAAATTGTCTTTTAACCCCTTCAAATAAAAAATCCGGACAAGTGCGAGTCTGGCTCGCGCACCGAGGGTTCCGTACAAACTTGTAGGTACGATCGACCGCACGTCAGTGGAAACAAAACCAGTATAAACTGGTCTCTCCTAGTATTGAAACTCCCTAATAGGCTAGGCCAGCTCAATGTCAATGTGTTACCACTGACGTGCGGTCGACTGTACCTATATAAATTATTTCGTCGTTCACGGGAATCGAGTCAATGTCAGAATATTTTATTGCATTATGAGTAATTTATACACGTTATATTGTATCTACCACTGCTTCCAATATACAGGATGGAAATTTCAGACGCCACCTGGAGGCAAAGTAGGTACCCTAAATATAACTGATTCCAAATTTTACTAAAAGGAAACATTCTTTTATTTTCAAAATTAAGTAAAACTGCATTCAAACATTTTAAAGAACCCACGAGTCTGAGTCGGAAATCGAATCTAGCAATAATGTGGAAAAAATACATGCTATGTATCTTTATGACACCGATCGAAAAGGTTAATCATCAGAATAACTTTCCCTCCATGTGGCGTCTGAAATTTCCACCCTGTACATAGGTGTTAGCTCTCGGGAAGTCTCGAAGATTTTTCTTGGAAATCAAAGTTCTCTAAGTATACCTATTTATTAAATTTGACCCAGATTTGTAAATGGTGACTAAAAAAATGAAAAGTGCCGAATTGTATATTAAAATTGGAAAAAACATTATCTATAATTGTGTCAGTTCTTGTAGTGTTAGTACTAATATTAATGGTAACATATGCCATGCATTCTATAGCAGTATTGGTTAGACATCGTGGCGACCTTTTTAGATTCAAAACCTTTCTTTTTAGGGTTCCGAACCTCAAAGAGGAAAAAAGGAACCCTTATAGGATCACTCGGTTGTCCGTCTGTCCGTCTGTCCGTCTGTCAATACCATTTTTCTCAGGAACGCGTGGAGGTATCAAGTTGAAATTAATATCAAATACTCAGGTCTGCAGTCCCTTGGTGTCGTGAAAAAATCAGACTTCTAAGTCATCGCAATTAAAATATATTGCCGATTTCGCCGCATTTTTGAGTATCTTGGTAACCAAAACCTATGGGGTACTTTCCGTTCACCTAGAATCTTGAAATTTGGCAAGAAGCAAGATATTATAGCACAAGTAAAGGAAAAATCTGAAAACCGTAATTTTGTATTTACATCCCAAAAATTTATTTGTACAAAAGTACCAACAAACTTAACTTTGCGTATGAGCAAGCCACCCTTATAAATTAGTACAATGACGTAAATAATTGTTGAAAGAATTCCCAAGCGTCTAGAAATTTCATCATTACAAATCTATATTAAATAATTTCGTAAGATTTTACAAATTATACTAAAGGTCTATCTAAGTCTGGAAATAAAATCACATAAAATTAAAATGATTAACATTTGACCATTACTTAAACACGTGATTTATCATTTGACATGACAGGTCTTTTTCGTTTACTTTATTTATTACTTACGGGAAAGACAAAGGAATCTTAGTTCATACAGCCAAGTCTGAGGTTATGAAAATTGATATGCGAGCTCGTCAATTGTTCTTTTAATAACGATTTTCGAATTATTATTTTAATTAAGTTTGTATGGGCGCGAGTCAATCCTACTCGCACTTGTCCGGTTTTTTTATAGGTAAGTAAGTGCTTTGAATACTATTAATTGAAAAACTAATTTTAAAAAGTAATTATAAAACAAGATACAAATACCAGTTTTGGAATAAATCAATAAAACTAGCAACACTGATTGTCGCCTACCCCACCTAAGAGGAAAGACACTTTGTCATATCGCCCTTTGTTACTGAACTAATGCTTCTTAATGCGGCCGGTGCGACGAAGAGCTCGGAAATAGCGGGCGTCGTTTGTGATTTCCTTTTTTACCGCGGAAAAGAGTCGGTAAATGGGGTGAGAGTTTCCAGCTATCCGCCATACACAATAGATACCAATAGCTCTTAATGATGACCAACTTGAGTATTGTTAATTGGATAATGCACAGAAGACAAAAGTCTTGAGCGAAAATTGCCAGAAATCCTTCCGTTATAATAATATCAGAAAAAAATAAGGCAGGAAAATTAGACCCGAAAACATTTTTTCTCGCATCTACAGATCGTCTGTTGTATCATTTCCTACCTCCAACCAGCTAACCCCCAAAAATCTATATTATTTAACCCACTTGTGTGTACCCTATAAGATTGTTCGTTCTTCAACTGCGTACTCATAAAATACTTCGAATTGATACTTTAGAACTGAAAACTTAAAGACCAAAAGCAACACCACGCAAATAGTTCCCGCAAGAACAATTCCCAGTGAAGTTAATTGCGTCCCAAGTAACTAAATCCGAGTTAATGAGACATCTCCAGTAGTAAGTAAACGAGTTCAGAGACTGTTGCAAACACTTTGTAGTTAGTAGTCTCTCACAAGACTGGCTTTAATAATATGGTTTTTCCTTAATCCTATATTTTTTTGCTATGAAAATAAAATGTTCTGGTAAGTATCTCTCCTATACTTGCTTTTTATGACATGATTTATTAAAAATGTTACCACTCGGCTCCATTTTCTTATAACTTTATAATTTGTACGCAGAAACCTTCCTCGAAAGATCCGCTAGGTAATCTCAAAATTTCATCAAAATATCTCTAGCGGTTTTCAAGTTACAAACGTTAATAATAAACACACGTTGCTAAAGACAAAAGATATATTACAAAGTTAAACTATGATGCTCTGAGAGAACTTATGTAGCCGTTAATTTATGTTGCAATTAATTTAACAAAGGTACATTTGCAAAGAAGTCAATCTGAAGCTCAAACAACACTCAGAAACGTATCTTGAAGTTCAAATGTTCACAAAACTTGCCGGCTACGAATTTCCAAGACACAAACCCATCTCTGTAGCACCCTGAATAAATAACGGAGTAAGAATTTCATATGCCCTGAGACTTTACTCTATGTTTGCACACGTCTCATAGTTTACACATGTTATTTTGGTACAGTCAGAGGCAAAAACATCTATACTCACACACCGCGTTAGAAAAATAATGTAGGTATTCCTTGTCAGCTAGACCACAGATTACTTAACAGTTCCTAATGGCTAGACACTTTAGTATCCTGTCACATTGATTTAATATTCATAAACTTAATACGTTAGGTACCTATATAAGTATCTACTATCGTATAGACAAAAAATATCTCAGTTTCAGTTCAGTCATTTATTGAGAATTCAACATTAAACGTCATTTCATTAAACATTACAAAAAATTTCAAATTATAAATTAGTAGGTATTATACAAATTTTACAGAGTTAATAAATTATCTCATTAGCGTGTAACGATTTTTGATGTAAAGGTGGCAAGATAACATGCAAAATATAACCTAGATAGACATTGAGCTCGTTTTCTCTTACTTGCTTCATATGTTTTTCTCACTCGCACACTTTGTTCGTCTAAATTCTAAGTTTAGGCATGGTAATATTAATAAAGCTAACAAAGAATTTTATTTTTACATGTATACGTGTTTTGGTCTCTAACTGTACTTACTAATCAGGCGCCCACAAAATAAAAACGCTGGTCTTATAATATATGATCATTCGTTGTATAAATACGAGTTGACTTGATCCCGTACGTAACTGATTTCAAAGCAGAAATTATCTTTACTTGCACGTAACCGGTTTCGATGTAGGAATTATTTTTACACGTAGGTACCTACGTAACTGGTTTTGATGCGAAAATAGTTTTTTTTGTAGTACGTAACGATCCTTGAGGGTCCACTAACAATTGTGATATAGTTATTTAAATTAATCATGTATGAGTAGATCGAGTAGGTAACATAACGTTATTAATCCATTAGTTAATTATCAGTAAACCACTGCAACTGCAATTACAACGTGAATTTATTCAATCAAAAAGAGAAATTGGATTAAATTTTCATAAATAAGAGAGACTATTTTTAAATTACGATCTGCAAACGAGCATACATGAATGGCTAGAAGGGACATCTCGTACTTTTAAGCGAATTAAATGTACCTTTTTGCTTCTTTCTCGTTAGGCAGTAATGCAGTACTATTGATTAATATTGTAAGTTTTCCGTAATAATTAATATTGTTATATTGTAAAATCCGCCAAACTAAGTGCAGTTTGTTGGATGGTATAATGGTGCTTCTTACCGCAACAATGTTATAGTAGGTTACTAAATGGTTTCACATTTCAGATGTTTACTGATAATCAACAGCCTATTAATATGTCCCCACCGTTGGGGCTCAGACCTACCCTCTCAACGAGGGCGTTAGGGCTAAAGTCCTTTTACTGAAAATGTTACACAATAAACTCACTAAGAAAGTTATTCGCGCTCCCCGACAGAGCTAGTATATACAAAGATTTACTCGCATTGACCTGTGACTGTGAACAGCACAATGGTTTGTAATTTAAGATAGAAGAGCATAACCCCTTCCTTAATAGTTTCCTTGTGTAAATTCTCAAAGCTACCATTAAAATTCCAACAGCGACTGCCAGGAGCGGGAACTAAGGATCATTCAATTGTTCTGTTGACTTCGCAGAAAAGGGCACTGAAAGCTAGTATTCTGTTACTTACAGACACTTCAGTTTTTACAGTTTTCCCTCCCCAACTCGTGTCAGAGTATGAAAATAATAAAAAGTTTTTTGTGTTTGTTTGTTTTTAATTTATTTTTTGTAATTTATGATGCAGTTCATCAAAAATAAGTGCCAAGTGTTTCATTTCTGAACCATTATTAACACAGTACCTAGCAGATCATTTTCGTTCCAGAAGGCTTTCGTTCTTCCAGTTTGATTTTAACTCCTGTAATATATACGAGTACATTCTGGTCCCGCGGCGTTGACACCCGCAAGCTCAGAAACGTGGAAAATAAAATACGTGCTGCTCTATATATAAATGCGTGTGTGTGTGCATTTATGTGTAAGTTGTCTTGGTTTCGAGTGCCGTAACTCACGAAATAGAGTGTACTAACTTAGAATACATATAGTTAACTGTTTATTTGTGGTTTAATCTCGTATTAATCTTGAATCAAAAAATTTTGCCATTCCCATAAATGGATGAGTAACAAAAGCATTGTAGGGGGTGCCAAAATCGTGTCAAATGTAATATGTCAAAAGGGACACTTACTCACACATTCTCATTTTCAAACTCCATATAAATTTGTATTAGCAATCTCCTCCTGCTAATCCGCTTCCTTTGGCCGCACCCCCCCTGAAATTGACACCGAATTTTTCTTCGTTTCCCATACTAAATATACAAGATGCGATCTCCACAGGGAGCGCGCGCGCGACCAAAGAGGTTTGAAACTTCTTGGTATTAATGAATGAATGATCTTTTAGAGTTTATGTAAATTGTTAATTAAAATGAAGGACTAATGAATAAAATTGTAGGTACCTACATGTATTGGGTTATTAATTTTTTATTTGGTTCTAATATTCGTATTGACATTTGTAAAATAAATAGTAAATAATTGCTTTTAATTTTAATATGAATTAATGTCGTACGCCTATGATGGGCGAAACATACAGAAGCCTACATATGCCATCTTAAAATATTGTATTAATATGTACCTATATTTACGAATAAATAGTTTGAATATAGTTTAATTTTTTTGTTTGTTTGAATATTGATTATGTGATTTTGCAAAGAGCTATTTTCAAGCAACTCAATGATAATGAATGGATAGTATCAATATGTATACTTTAAACATGGTAGCACAAATTAAAATTAAATAAACACACGACGAAGCGACGTTTTGCCCACAATATAAGCCTCTAATAGATTGAAGCTATCTACTTGATTGATTTTCTTTCTGTGCCGCGCCGCCTTTTTTTAGGAGACGCGAGTAAAAGGAAAAAAAAACTGCGAGGCAAGCATTAACTTGCGTTAAATGCTGAAACATCGGATATTTCCAGCTCAATGTCGTTATCTAGTCAAAATGCAAACTTTTTTAAAATAATTATAACGGTTTGGGAGAAGTTTAACACATTAGTACTAAAACTACATAGTAATTATGATAATTTATTTTACTCAAAAATGCTTGTTATTTATAAGCAAAGGCGACCTTGCCGCGCTACTTGAATAAGCGCCAGCAAAGTTGTATGGAATTGAAACAAAACTCAACAATAATGGATTTACAAAAGAAATTGCTGGTAAGTTTTAGCCACTAGCAATTTCCTTTGTAAATCCATTATTGTCGAGTTTTGTGCAAAAAGTTTTGGTCTTACCTTTAATACTATAGATCTACTACTCTTACATATTATGTCGGTATATAACTTGAAATGTACCGACCGGCGACAACTGTACCTGGTAAAATCTATTAACGACTGAACTAGAAATAATTTAGTATAACTTCTACGATTACAACGCCCCTCCTTTTGTTGTGCCCGGGTCAAAATAGATAGAAATGGCTTTCAAGAGACTTTGATATGGCCATAAAGAGACAAGGAGAAGAGCATCGCAGCCAGTAATCCTGGTATGGTATTACGGCTGTTGTACTCAGTTTTACCTGCGCGGCCATCGTTAAATCCGGTTTACAAGGTGATAATGCTGCTCGCGGCTAATGTCGGCTGTAAGGAAAGTTTATACTTAAAAGTGTTATTTAAACTTAACGGTAAGTATATAAAAACATCTTTTAAAAAATTCAATAGTACATTTTAGTCTTTCGCACTTTGTATTCGATAATTAAAATTTCAATAAAGAATAGTTTCAAAAAAATTGTCCTTGACGTGGAATCCAGTGGGCGATAAACTACAATCTCGCGATTTATCGTCGAATACACCCGCGGATACCGTGAGTGTTGTGTGCCGAGACTTCCCATAGGACCAATAATGGGTGGTATTGGAGAAACTACTCGCAGCGCTCAGCACTGAAACTCGTCTCTCCAGTTAGCTCGTGACCACGGCCAGTATGACCTGCTCGAAACGTCGGGTAAAGGTAAATAAAAGTTCTCGCGTTTTATGTAAGACCCGTGTCTAATATATAATAAAAAATACAATCCAAAAAACTATTGAAATATAAATGAATAAAAAGGCGACTGCTACAATTTTGCCCTACCTTGATGAAGAATAAAAGAAAGATACTTACTTTTTTTTGTATTAAATATTAGTCTCCAGAGTTCAAAGGAGAAAATGGATGGAAGAATAGGTATAATAGAAAGTAATGTAGAATTTAATGGTTGTTTAGTATCAAGGTTAGGTTGACAAACATTAACGTTACTTTGAGGCACTAAAGCGAGACACACACTGGGCGGCGGCGTTGCGAAAGCGTTGCGGCGGCGAAGGTTTGTATGAAGAACGCGCCGCGCCGCCGCCGCTTTGATGTAAAGGGCTTCATACTATTTCGATCATTACAGAAAAAAACCGCTACGTTTTCGCAACGCCGCCGCTCAGTGTGTGTCACGCTTAAGGGAGTGTCATTCATTAGATTATTTTTGTCCCCGTTGAAAAGTTATGAAATTAATTGGAAAACCGATCAGATATTAAATAACTAGCTAAAACACAACCGTCTATTCCTTTGCCAAGATTTTTGATAAATAGGTTAATTTGATATTATATGTATGTAGTTGTGTTTAATTATTTTTTCATACATACATAACTACATACATACCTACCATATAGACTTGTATAATTTCTAACTGAAATTTTCTCCCTTAAATGGGAGTTAGATTGACTAACTTATAAAAAAATTTCTGTCCCGCCCGGTGGAAATCGAACCCACGACCTACTTCCATTGCTCAATCACAAACATAATAGGATACTTTTTAAAGCGGACAAATTCGCGGGGCGTCCGCTAGTATAGAATAATATAAACATTTCAAATCTCGAATTTAATTTCAAATTTCAAAATCACGTAGGTAAAATTGTTCATACGAAGTTTGTTTAGATATTTGAGGTACAGTCGGGGTAATTGCACGATGCCTCGGAGGCCCGGAAAAGGACGTCGCAGGAAAACCTCAGAGGACAACAATAAAGTCTTGGTCTCGTTACGAGCGGTGGAACTCAAGGACAGATATACATATTTCCCCGACGTTGTTGCCAGAGAGTAACCCAGTAAGTCCCATTGGACAGTTTTAGACAGAACTAATGGAGAACAATATGTTAGAGTGTCGAGTAGGTACCAACTATTCTCTAAGCTAAGTTCTATGTTTTCTCTAAGCACTAATCGCGTGGCTCAATAATATACAATATGTATTTTTACAATACTTCGTCGGCTTACTGCAAGAAGTCACTATTTGCAAAAAGTCATTAAATGCAGCTGGTATGACCGTTGGACTCAGCTCGTTGAGTTCTGTGTGAACCAGAAATCACTAGCGAATACTAGCGATATCTCATCTTTTAACAAAGCTAAGGCTTGGACATAATTATCTTGTTTCACTGGATTCATTAGTGGTACTTAATGACTTTTTGCAATTATCCTTTAAATAAAAATAGTTTTGTTTAAAATAAATAGAAATTAATAAAGCACGTTAGTGAATTTTAATAAAAAATATGATTTATGCTCAGAATAAAATTATCTATTGGTTAAAGTCACTAAATGTAAGTCTGTAATGTAGGTGGAAATTTAATGATATCTGAGCAAATGATATTTGCGAATAAATCATTATTTGATAGGTATTAATGATTTCTATGATGACGAACACACATTGAAATTGTTCAACGTAATTTATTACAATAACAATATTACATTATCAACCAGAACAGAAACAATACCTCTGAATGTCGTATAGTCGTATGCCGATACGAATAAATTAACTGCCGTACCGATGCAACCGGACGACGGTAAACGACATCGGAACCGAGCTTAATCCTTTTCCGCTTAAACTTGTTAATACGAAACATGGAGATGAAAAGATTGGAGCGCGCAATGCTCATTCGCTATAAAACTTACTAATACAATAAATCTCGTCGTTGGAGTATTACGTGCTATTTATTTCCAGATGACGGTAGCATTTGGACCAGATATTACCAGATAGATATTTGGGCAAGATATTGTACTTTGTTAGACTTTGTCTTACACTTTGGCCCTCTTACACCAGATGGGTCACCTTTCGAATACCTTTTTTTGGTAAACCAAGAAGCTGAAAAAAATTATGCTACCGAACAACATGGAGAGAAATCGCCATACTCTTAGTATTGTTTTGACAGTGAAACTAGACCTTATTGTTTTATGACGTGCAAACGAATGACACACTTATAGGGTGGTACACGTTTTCGGCCGACTGTAAGTACAATAAAATGTGTCGAAAACAACGCTATGACGTCGCTATCCAAATCGGGCGGCGGCGGCGCGGCGGTTCCATGTTGCGTCAGATGAATAGATTTATAATTCCATAATGTGCCTGATAAAAATATCAATGCGATCTCCCTTTATTTCTTCTCCAAGGCAAGCAGCAGCCTTAACTAGTTTCAGAATTAACGCTAGGCACTGGAATCAACTAAACAACCTATAGATTTTCTTCCTCATTTAACTTTGCCCCGTCTCCTCTTCAGATAAGTGGGGGCTTTGGGTTTATATATAGTTTTGGTAAACATTCATTAACGACTGTTTTGATACTTTAATGGCCAGTTAGTGTATAGAGCAAAGAGGTTGGAAGATGTCACGACCGCCCCGCGGCGGCGGCGCCCCTTGCGGCGATGCCCGTGCATGCGCATTCTGTGCTCTGTGCTATAGAGCATGTTGTGGTGCAAGTGAACTGGACTCTATGATAACCAAAGCGTGACGAAACCGATCACGAAAAGTTCGCACATTAGATGAATCAATGGCAAGGCTGTTATTATCAAAATAAATCTTATCACATTTTAGACTTTCGCGCTTTATTTTCATCAATACATAAATAAAGAAAATTACGTGTAAGATCCGTGTCGTTTATATCATACTCGCTGTTTCCCGCGGCCTCGTCCGCGTTTATGAGTTTTTTCGGCTCCTAAAGGTCGTAGGGTGATGTTAGCCTTTTAATCGGGCTATCGAAATTAAATGCAAAAGAATTCTTTTTCTAATCCGACTGGTAGGTAGTTCCAGAGATTAGCTCGTTCAAAACAACAACCCAGTGGTTTCAGTAAGGTAGTACCTGCCCATAAGTATGTTATTCGAAGTTATGCCGACGACTTGGTGTCAGATATTGGTGGTCAGATATTGTCATAAACGCTTCGGCAAATAGTAATATCTAAACAAACCTGAGTAGTGTCCCCAATCCGTGGGACTTTGAAATTTAAAGTGGGCACGACAGTTCCATGTACTCCCCAAAGCCCAGCAGTCAAAGGATAAAACGGGATTTTACGTAATTCGTCTCATAAGGGATTGAGAATACGGACTTGGAAATACTTTTAAATCCGTGCGTAGCTTAAGTAAGAAATTGAGTGCTTAGGTATGCTTGGGGTATCCCACAAACTCTACTTAACATTATCTAATAAAAATATCCCGTTGTGTCAGTAGCACCATTGACTAGTACGTGTATGCACTGGAAGTGTTCATTTATAATTTCCTATATTTTTAAAATTTATCAAAACAAAGTAAGTTAATAATTTTCAAAGACGAATAAAGCGCAAACACCGCAAACTTAGCATAGCGTATAGTGAATAAAGAACATAGCGAACAAAGTGTGCAAGTGAGAAAACACTTAATCAGTGAGTGTCACATATATGAAATAGAAAACGAGCTCAAGGTCATTGTTACCTGTTTTTAAATGACAAGTCGTCACTCGTGGTGCGTATTATGTGCGTGGTAAGGTTGTATTTTGTTTGTCATCTTGTCACCTTGACAACAAAAATCATCACACGCCAATAACTAAGTGTAGGTATGCTTCCAACGTTATCTCGTATTGACTTGGTAAAAAAATATTTTTATTCAGTTAGTAGTGTGATTATTTTAAATGCGCATTCTTATTTGCGACACTGAATTCATTTTCCTCATAGTTTCATTGTTCCGACAATCATACCGGAAGTTTTAAAATTGCAGCAGTACAGTAAGATATGAATCTCCATGGATACTTTATGTAGTTGTTATTTACAAGTTGGGCGTCTACGTGCCTTGAGGCATTACCAACTTCACAACAAGTGATAGTACCTACTGCACTGCTCATATTTCAAACTTGAGTGTATTCTTTCAGCTACGGAAAACAATGGAACCACAGTGATGTAAGTATTCCATGATCTGGGAGAACCTGAAGTCTTTTGATTAGTATTTTTATTTTATTTACTATTTGAACTACTTAGCTATGTTTACAATTATGTGTTCGTACATTTGAGGGAAGAAGTCACAGAAATTAAGCAAGATAGTTACAATCAGATAGGATTAGAAAGATCACTGTTTTACTCATATACTTGGAATATACTAGCGTAACACAAGAATGATAGGATCTAATTATACACGATTTTTCTCTTTTAGCAAGTCTGGTTTCGGCAGGAAGGTTCGAATTCCCCTATGGGCTACTACTAAAGAGATACTAGCCCCACGGGTTTCGGCAACGCGGGCGAAGCCGCAGGCATCGGTTATAGTTGATAAATAGCAAAAGTTTTGATCACAATCGACTATCAAACGAATAATGTGAAAGTGGAGAATGACACAAACTTTTACAAACCACTAACTGAAGGAAAACAAAGTCAAATAGAGCAAACAAGTTGAAAGAAAGTCAAACACGCCTCGTCTCCGTTCTAGGAATTAACGCTTTATTTACAGTCTACTCACTCTTTTGTTCGTAACATGACACACAACATCCTATTGTTCGAAGATCAGAACACAAACAGGCAAAAGTTTAACTGAGTAACTATTTCGGCGGACAGATACCTACTTGGCTACTTACTTTTTTGCAAATATTTACTGGTGTTTTACTTGTCAGTTAAACATCCTTAATCTCAAGGAATATTTTTAATAAGGGACAGTGGGAATTTTATACGCTGAAGTCTGAAGTGGGACCTAGGCCAATAATGGTAATGGTTAGTGAATAGGTATTAGGGAACACTCCGAACTAACAAACACCTGTAGTAGTTTCGTAAGCGATTTTAAAAATATTGTCGTGTTTAAAAAACCTACTTTTTGATTATTCACCAAATAATTTGTTGACTGTTCTATTATTCAATTCGATATACTTACCTAACTTAATGTTAGTCCAAAAATTATGTATTGTGTTAGTATGTCAGTGAACGTGTTACGATTTTTGGATTTTTCTTAGATCTTTCATAGATCATGTCTTACCTAATATATTTTTCTTTCTAATCACATTTGAGTGTGCAACAAAAACATCATCTGAAACAATTCACATACATTCACACTACCTACAAAATAATTGTGATTTGAACAGAAGTCAGTATTAATAAAGTGCGCTGTGGCGTAATTTGAGTAAGTTTCAAAATGCGACAGATTGTGCCTGTCGACTGGTTCTCAGTATCCAGAGTCGGATTTAGGATAAAAATTGTTACTCCAAGGGGGGCCGACAAAGTTGTCACCAGACGAATTTAATAAAACCTTTAAAATGCGACTGTCATTTTTATTAGAGTTCCGTAGTATAGTAGACAATGAAGCATTATAAGATCGTCCAGTCCGTCCCAGTCTGTTTTGAAGCTAAATACATGAAATTTAGTTGAAGGATACTTCGATATAGATCTCAATTTATAATTTATTCATTTTATATTTAGACAACCGTAAGTAGTACTGTCGACTACACGCCAGTGGAAACAAAACCAGTACAGACTGGTCTCTCATAGTTTTAAAAATCTCTAATAGTGTAGGCTAGCTCAAGGTCAAAGTGTTTCCACTGACATGCGGCCGACTGTACGTAGCGCACGCAAATGGACCATGGTGGGAACGCTCAATGCAAATGATTTTGGGACTCCTGCGATGAACACTTTTCGAGTTAGATCGGGTAAACTTTAAAAAACGAAACCTTTTCGGACGTTTTCCTAAATTGTAACCAATCACAACCTGTTGGACATTTAACACTTTTCCTATCCATTTAACTGGTATTTGATCTTAGTCATCCAGGTCAAATAATATTTAGGTTTAAAATGTTACTTAGGAATTATTGTAGTGAATGTGTTTCATATTTTATCAGGTACCTTAGAGCCTACAAAAACCCTTGGATACGGCCCTGCTTCTAACATTAAGTATTAAGTATTTGAGTGCATCTGTTAAGGTAAGGTAAGAATTTAGGCAGTAATAAATTAAATGACGAAGTTTGTTCAAATTTAAAGGATTTTGTTTATCGGAGTTTGTGGAACAGGTAGGTTGAAATTATTAACTTTAATTACTCCTAAATGAACATTGGTTTCAAGATATGAGTAAGTACGAAGTTTTTGAATTTCACTTCCTGCCATATTAGCGCGTTCGAAAGTTTAATAGACACAAAGTTGTAATTTATTTCTTTTTTATGAAATGAAATACATTACTTGACTGGGAAAAAATCTTAATCGGATAATCATCAACACACTACTTCAAGAAGTTGGCATGGCTGAACTGACAGCCGGGGGAAAAATTCACTAAACTCCTGCTTTCGTGGAGTGATTGTGATTCTTTTCATCGTCAAAACAACGAAAGGCCTTCGATGAGTGTGTCTTGGCCGTAAATCTGCTTTTTTACAAATCTCGCGTTTAATTGGTATTTCAACTGTACATTTTGATATAATAAGCGTAAAAACCTACAAACAAAAATAAGAATTGGTTTGTTAAATTTTGAGCGGCTGATTCAATGCCCAATAGTCAATGGAACCAGTTGTAGGCTATCCTTTGAATATCGGGTACACAGAGAAAGCCAATTTATCTCCCACACCATCCCGCTTTGACCATTCGTTAGTCGGTAGGTTGGTAGATTGAACCGAAAATAAAAACTATGTATTCAATTTCAAAATCCAGGTTCAAAATTCATCTCTAAATAGTAAGCTAAAACTTTATACATATTTCATTAAATTTAGGCGTCACTTTATGTAGAAAAGATTCCAGTGTCAGGCACAACCAAATGTGATGTGAGAATTGTTATATCACTGGAAACAAAGAGAAAGGAATGGAGTGAATAAAAGGGTTGACGTTGCCATCACTGGCATATATAATATAACGGAAGAGGTGACTTTTTGGCACGATCTCGTTAGCAGAAGTTTTCTTTTCTCTTGTGTTTAATTTTTCAAGAAAATGTATATTGTAGGTTTGATGTAGGTATATCCGTGAACGGAGTGCTTTTTGGCAGAGAAGAACTCCTGAGTATGGCGTTGCTCATATGGTACATATCCCATCTATGTACATCTACTGTCAATGAACAATGCATGCGTTTCTGTATTCTGATTTGGAGGGTAATAGAGGAAGGGTGGTAATTGGAATATTAATTACAAAAATGCGGAATTTTTAGCGAGACCAAAGAACGAAAAGTTTTCGTACTTTGGTGTCGCTAATTGTTCACTGAAGTGTTGCAGTTTCGGATATAAATCCTACCTAAACGCAGTAACAGGTTAAACAATAACACTCAGCTTTGGGAAATAAAAACCTAGCTTACACCATAAAGGAACGTTTTAATACGTTTGAAGCACGCATTTAATTGGATTTACGTATACAGAGCATTGTCCCTGTTCACTGGGTGGAGAGAAAAAATAGCAAAAAAAATGAATATGACTTCACAGTTTGCGTCCTGGAGAATTGCCAGTTACGGGTAACTAGTTTAAATGCAGCCATGATGAGATACTGACTAAACTCGGAAACTGGGGAGGATAAAAAACCGTTACGGAGCGGTTTTTTTTCGATAAAATTACTTTAGCCTTCTTTGGGTAATAAAAAGTTTCTTAATGTGTTTTTGGTCCCATAAAAGTTGTCATTCAATGACGAATTTACAATAGCGACTATAAAAATGGTATTTAGAGAGGAAACGGAAGAGAGCAGAGCTTAAGAAAGCTCTAGACACTGTTTTGCAAAAAGTTTGACTCATAATAGAACCACTTTAATATATATTATGTTTCAAACATTGTGGTGCTTTCCTCAGTACGTATAGTGGTCGAGTTAAAAGTATGTATTTAATATATATTTGTGTATGATAATTTGTATAAAAGATCTTTCAAGACAGAAGGAAAAATAATATGATTTGTTTAAGCAATGCGCTAGTGGCGCCGCCTAGCAAAGAGGAGTGATAATTTTACATAGGGCTTTCTCACAAAGCTGTTTTTATTGTATTTCTTAAACTTTTCGTCGGTAATATTCAAGATTTCCAGTGGCATGTATTCTTTACACTACTGAAAAGTCGTTCGCTGAACTATCTAAATAACTCGTGAAAAACATAACCGATTCCGCTTTTGCGTCGTAACCAACTGAATAAGGGTCAAAATGTGGCCAGGCTCTTTTTCTACCGATAGTACTACTCGGCAGCGCCGCTTGCAACCAACAAAGTGCAATTTCAACAACGACAATGCTTCAAGTTTCAAACTCTCCATCCCCTGGTTTGTAGAAAAAAGTTGCGAGTAATGAAAATTGTTTGTAACAAGTTACGTCATCATTTCAAACAATACAACGGGAACAATTATTCATTCAAATACTTATACTACTTACTTACTTACTTATAATACTAGTAAACCTAATTATCTTTTTTACGGTAGGTATGGTATGGTATAATACATTCACATCAGCGAACTTTCATACGTTGCTGATGCTCATTCACATACATTTCTTAATATTTATAACACAAACCTCCATTGCACTACCACTGCGTCCCATGGCGACCCCACATCGCCTTATCTTTGTTGATGTACCTGAAACCAGTTAAAAGACTTATTTTTACTAAGGTAATTTTGTACTTAAAATTGTACCAAAGAGATAAAAAAAGTTAAGAAAAGATAAACAATAAATGGAATGAATTAACCGATGATCAGTTTTTTAACGAAACATTAAACAATTGTGCTCGCCAGCTCATAAGGAAACACATCATCTTTTTGTTCGTAATTCTATGTGCTGAAGACAATTATTAGCTACAAGGTTAAAGAGGGTCTAGGGCCGACAGTGGACGTAGACGATTAACGATGTGTTCACTGCATTCAAACCTTAAATATAAGTTGTTATAAAATTACGTAGCATAAGTAATTATAGCGACCTGTAACCAATTTTCAAGAAAATGCTTAGGTATAGCTAGCCGAGCAGTTGAGAATTGTATGAGAAGGCATAAAATTACATGAAATATGAAGAAAAAAAAACTTTATCATCATCATCATATCAGCCTGTAGACGTCCACTACTGGACGAAGGCTTCCCCCAGGGATCTCCACGACGACCGGTCTTGCACTAACCTCATCCAGCCGGGTCCCGCGACCTTCACCAGATCGTGGGTCCACCTTGTGGTAGGCCTGCCTACACTGCGTCTTCCGATACGTGGTCGCCACTCGAAAACCTTTCTGCCCCAACGGCCGTCAGTTCTACGAGCGATGTGCCCAGTCCACAATGTCGTGTATAACTTCTTTTGTAAGTATAAGCTAGGAGTAATACAATGGTTATAAGTGGTATATGACCCTCATAATAGTACGCGTACAAGACGAGAGCCAGCGCGTATCTTTTAGTAGTTCCTAGGCATAATACTGCAGCATTCCGTGGAAGTTTCAGGTACTTGGCAACAAAATGCTGGAATAACCTACCACCACCGGTCAGAGATGCCAAAACTAAGAGTTCCTATAAAAATAAACTAAAAATATATTTAATTGAAATGCAAAAGTTGTTGCCATAGTTGCCTTAATGTTGTTTTATTTTTATATCTATTTTTTTTTTTCAATATTTACATATGTAACTGTTCACCTCTCCTCAAATCTTTGACATTTTATCTTTACAAGCACATACGTTTACGCACCTATAAATACACTTATATATATATATTATATACTATAAAGCTCGACTACCACTCACTCACTGACTGACAGAGTAGTTCTCCCAGAAGGAGTGATCGTGGACCAAAGTGATGTAGGAAACAAGTACTCAACCTCCTCTGATGAGTAGAGGAAAAGTCCGAAACTTGGAGATTCTGTCCATCTTCAGCTATCGTGTCATCGGCCTGCGGAAACGGTGCCAGATAGCTGGGGTGACCTTGAACTAATGTTGTCCAGAATCCTGGTATCATCGACGACGTCACTTTTTTTTTTCAAAATGGCGGCGTTTTCAAGATGGCGGAGCGCCGTTTTTTCGAAAAACTTTACCCGAATTGATCTCCCGGAAGGAGCGGTCATGGACCAAAGTGGTTCAGGGATGAAGTGTAGCTCATACCTTGTAGTGTATGGGAAAAGTCTGAAACTTGGAGATTCTGGTCTTCTTCACCCTCAAGGTCAACGGCCCGCGGAAACGGTGCCAGATAGCTGGGATGACCTTGAACTAAAGTTGTCCAGAATCCTGGGATCATTGATGACGTCACATTTTTTTTTCAAAATGGCGGCGTTTTCAAGATGGCGGAGCGCCGTTTTTTTGAGAAACTTTACCCGAATTGATCTCCCGGAAGGAGTGGTCATGGACCAAAGTGGTCTAGGGAGGGAGCGTGGCTCATACCCCGTAGTATATGGGAAAAGTCTGAAACTTGGAGATTTTGGTCATCTTCACCCTTCAGGTCCACGGCCCGTGGAGTCGGAAACCGATATTTTGACTGACTTCGAACTAAAGTTGTACAGAACCCTAGGACCTTTGGTGACGTCATATATTTTAAAATGTGCACAGTCTCTTCTGGTGAGCAGAGTAAAAATATGAAACTTGGAGATTCTGGTCATCTTCAGCTGTTGAGTCAACGGCCCGCAGAAACGGTGCCAGATAGCTGGACCGAGCTGGAACTAATGTTGTTCAGAATCTTGGTAAATTCATGATGTCTTTTTTTTTTTTTCAAAAAGGCGACTTTTTGAAAATACACAACCACAAATTATTCGTAGTTAATATTGTAGTGAATGCCTGCTTTACAACGCACTGGCCACTTTAAATAGAAAAAAAAGGTTCACATAGCTTATTTTTTAAATGGCTTTTACTTTAGATTTTTTTGTACAAAGTGGCCTGATACATCCAAAGAGATGCATTATGATTGAATAATTTGATAATATGCGGCTTTTTTATACGGCCGTAAATAAATTTTACTCTCAGATTGCGCTGAATTTTTTATAATATTTGCAGTCTCTTCTGGTGAGCAGATTAAAACTCTGAAACTTGGAAATTATGGTCATCTTCAGCTGATGGGTCAACGGCCCGCAGAAACGGTGCCAGATAGCTGGACCCAGCTGGAACTAATATTTTTCAGAATCTTAGGCAATTTGGTAATGTCATTTTTTTTTTAAATGGCGACTTTTTCAATATTATACGGCTTTTTTATAACGGCCAAAAATATATTTTACTCTCCGATTGCGCTGAATTTTTCAAAATGTGCGCAGTCTTTTCTGGTGAGCAGATTAAAACTCTGAAACCTGGAGATTATGGTCATCTTCAGCTGTTGGGTCAACTGCCCGCACAAACAGTGCCAGATAGCTGGACCGAGCTGGAACTAATATTTTTCAGAATCTTAGGCAATTTGGTGACGTCATATTTTTTTTTCAAAATGGCGTCTTTTTCAAAATTTTACGGCTTTTTATTTATGGCTAAAAATAAATTTTGCTCTCCGATTGCGCAGATTTTTTTATAATGTACGCAGTCTTTTCTGGTGAGCAGATTAAAACTCTGAAACCTGGAGATTATGGTCATCTTCAGCTCTTGGGTCAACGGCCCGCAGAAACTGTGACAGATAGCTGGGCCGAGCTCAAACTAATATTTTTCAGAATCTTGGGTAATTTGGTGATGTCATTTTTTTTTCAAAATGGCGACTTTTTCAAAATTATACGGCTTTTTTTAATAGCCAAAAATAAATTTTACTCTCCGATTGCGCTAAAATTTTTATAATGTGCGCAGTCTTTTCTGGCGATTAGATTAAAACTCTGAAACGTGGAGATTATGGTCATCTTCAGCTGTTGGGTCAACGGCCCGCAGAAACGGTGCCAGATAGCTGGACCGAACTGGAACTAATATTTTTCAGAATCTTAGGCAATTTGATGATGTCATTTTTTTTTTCAAAATGGCGACTTTTTAAAAATTTTACGGCTTTTTTTTATGGCCAAAAATAATACACCACGTTCGTTCGCGGGTTTTTTGGTTGGTTATTTGGTTGGTTTGTTCGCGCGCTTCGCGCGTTTGTTCGTGGGTTGGTTTGTTCGCGCGTTTCGAGCGTTTATTTGCGCGTTTCGCGCGTTTATTCGCGGGTTGGTTATTTGGTTGGTTTGTTCACGCGCTTAGCGCGTTTGTTTGCGCGTTTCGCGCGTTTGTTCGCGGGTTGGTTATTTGGTTGGTTTGTTCGCGCTTCGCGCGTTTGTTCGCGGGTTAGTTGGTTGGTTTGTTCGCGCGTTTCGCGCGTTTGTTCGCAGATTGGTTGGTTGGTTATTTGGTTGGTATGTTCGCGCGCTTCGCGCGTTTATTCGCGGGTTGGTTAGTTGGTTTGTTCGCGCGTTTCGCGCGTTTGTTTGCGCGTTTATTCGCAGATTGGTTATTTGATTGGTTTGTTCACGCGCTTCGCGCGTTTGTTTGCGCGTTTCGCGCGTTTGTTCGCGGGTTGGTAATTTGGTTGGTTTGTTCGCGCTTCGCGCGTTTGTTCGCGGGTTGGTTGGTTGGTTTGTTTGTTCGCGCGTTTGTTCGCGGATTGGTTGGTTGGTTATTTGGTTGGTATGTTCGCGCGCTTCGCGCGTTTATTCGCGGGTTGGTTAGTTGGTTTGTTCGCGCGTTTCGCGCGTTTGTTTGCGCGTTTATTCGCGGGTTGGTTATTTGGTTGGTTTGTTCGCGCGCTTCGCGCGTTTGTTCGCGCGTTTCGCGAGCTTGTTCGCGGGTTGGTTGGTTGGTTTGTTCGCGCGTTTTGCGCGTTTGTTCGCGGATTGGTTGGTTGGTTTGTTCGCGCGCTTCGCGCGTTTGTTCGCGGGTTGGTTGGTTGGTTGGTTTGTTTGCGCGTTTGTTCGCGCGTTTCGCGCCTTTGTTTGCGCGTTTCGCGCGTTTGTTTGCGCGTTTATTCGCGGGTTGGTTATTTGGTTGGTTTGTTCGCGCGCTTCGCGCGTTTGTTCGCGCGTTTCGCGAGCTTGTTCGCGAGTTGGTTGGTTGGTTTGTTCGCGCGTTTTGCGCGTTTGTTCGCGGATTGGTTGGTTGGTTTGTTTGCGCGCTTCGCGCGTTTGTTCGCGGGTTGGTTGGTTGGTTGGTTGGTTGGTTTGTTTGCGCGTTTTTTCGCGCGTTTCGCGCCTTTTTTGCGCGTTTCGCGCGTTTGTTTGCGCGTTCATTCGCGGGTTGGTTATTTGGTTGGTTTGTTCGCGCGCTTCGGGCGTTTGTTTGCGCGTTTCGCGCGTTTGTTCGCGGGTTGGTTGGTTGGTTTGTTCGCGCGTTTCGAGCGTTTGTTCGCGGGTTGGTTGGTTGGTTTGTTCGCGCGTTTCGCGCGTTTGTTCGCGAGTTGGTTGGTTGGTTGGTTATTTGGTTGGTTTATTAGCGCGCTTCGCGCGTTTGTTCGCGCGTTCGTTCGCGGTTTGGTTGGTTGTTTGGTCTGAAGTATTGAAAGAAATAAAGAACAGCTCAAATAGTAGTCTTTTAACGCGAATGAGGTCGCGGGGGTCTGATAGTAAATTTGTATTCACGGGTTTGAGGTGCTCCAAATCAGATTCCGGTTCCCGTCAAAAAACAGCTCACAACACTGCAATCACGAAAGTCATGAAAGTGTGTTTTGCGGCTTTTAGGTGCCCCCACTGAAGATTTGGTTTCCGACCAAAAACTAAAACGTCGAAACTCATAAAAAAAAATTTTTTTTAGGATACCTGTCAAAAGAAAAGCTCAACACAGCCGACCTCCGCGGTCCGCTTGCGGGCCGCGGCACCCACCGAAATACTAGTTATATACTATAAAGCTCGACTACCACTCACTCACTGACTGACATAGTAGTTCTCCCAGAAGGAGTGATTGTGGACCAAAACGATGTAGGGGTGAAGTACGCAACCTCCTCTGATGAGTAGAGGAAAAGTCCGAAACTTGGAGATTCTGTCCATCTTCAGCTATCGTGTCATCGGCCTGCGGAAACGGTGCCAGATAGCTGGGGTGACCTTGAACTAAAGTTGTCCAGAATCCTGGTATCATCGATGACGTCACTTTTTTTTTTCAAAATGGCGGCGTTTTCAAGATGGCGGAGCGCCGTTTTTTCGAAAAACTTTACCCGAATTGATCTCCCGGAAGGAGCGGTCATGGACCAAAGTGGTTCAGGGATGAAGTGTAGCTCATACCTTGTAGTGTATGGGAAAAGTCTGAAACTTGGAGATTCTGGTCTTCTTCACCCTCAAGGTCAACGGCCCGCGGAAACGGTGCTAGATAGCTGGGATGACCTTGAACTAAAGTTGTCCAGAATCCTGGGATCATTGATGACGTCACATTTTTTTTTCAAAATGGCGGCGTTTTCAAGATGGCGGAGCGCCGTTTTTTTGAGAAACTTTACCCGAATTGATCTCCCGGAAGGAGTGGTCATGGACCAAAGTGGTCTAGGGAGGGAGCGTGGCTCATACCCCGTAGTATATGGGAAAAGTCTGAAACTTGGAGATTTTGGTCATCTTCACCCTTCAGGTCCACGGCCCGTGGAGTCGGAAACCGATATTTTGACTGACTTCGAACTAAAGTTGTACAGAACCCTAGGACCTTTGGTGACGTCATATATTTTAAAATGTGCACAGTCTCGTCTGGTGAGCAGAGTAAAAATATGAAACTTGGAGATTCTGGTCATCTTCAGCTGTTGGGTCAACGGCCCGCAGAAACGGTGCCAGATAGCTGGACCGAGCTGGAACTAATATTGTTCAGAATCTTGGTAAATTCATGATGTCTTTTTTTTTTTTCAAAAAGGCGACTTTTTCAAAATACACTACCATAAATTATAAGTAGTTAATACTGTAGTGAATGCCTGCTTTACAACGCACTGGCCACTTCAAAAAGAAAAGAAAATAAGTAAAGCATACATACACGGACCCGTCATACGCCAGCCAAAATAACTTATAATTTGTTGTAGTTACGTGTATGGCTGCTTTACATCGCACAGGCCATCATTCTATACAAATTCAAATTACAGTTTTTTGTTGTGTTTTTTTTAGATTAATTTGATAATTATGCGGCTGTTTATATGGCTGAAAATAAATTTTACTCTCCGATTGCGCTGAAAATTTGTATGTAGGGGTTCTAAGTGCTCCTGAATACAATTATTTACGAGCGAAGCGAGCACCGCGAGCAAAGCGAAACGCGCGAACTTTTTTTTTCTTTTAATTTTCGATCTCAATACTATCTTTTTTCAAAATGGCGACTTTTTCGAAATTTTGCGGCTTTTTTTATATGGCTGATAATAAATTTTACTCTCCGATTGCGCTGAATTTTTTTATAATGTTTGCAGTCTTTTCTGGTGAGCAGATTAAAACTCTAAAACTTGAAAACTATGGTCATCTTCAGCTGTTGGGTCAACGGCCCGCAGAAACGGTGCCAGATAGCTGGACCGAGCTGGAACTAATATTTTTTAGAATCTTAGGCAATTTGGTGATGTCATATTTTTTTTACAAAATGGCGACTTTTTCAAAATTTTACGGCTTTTTTTTATGGCCAAAAATAAATTTTACTCTCTGATGGAGCTGATTTTATTATAATGTGCGCAGTCTTTTCTGGTGAGCAGATTAAAACTCTGAAACCTGGAGATTATGGTCATCTTCAGCTGTTGGGTCAACGGCCCGCAGAAACGGTGCCAGATAGCTGGACCGAGCTGGAACTAATATTTTTCAGAATCTTAGGCAATTTGGTGACGTCATATTTTTTTTTCATAATGGCGACTTTCAAAATTTTACGGCTTTTTTTTTTGCTAAAAATAAATTATACACTCCGATTGCGCTGATTTTTTCATAATATGAGCAGTCTTTTCTGGTGAGTAGATTAAAACTCTGAAACCTGGAGATTATGGTCATCTTCAGCACTTGGGTCAACGGCCCGCAGAAACGGTGCCAGATAGCTGGACCGAGCAGAAACTAATATTTTTCAGAATCTTAGGCAATTTGGTGACGTCATATTTTTTTTTCATAATGGCGACTTTCAAAATTTTAACGGCTTTTTTTTTTGCTAAAAATAAATTATACACTCCGATTGCGCTGATTTTTTCATAATATGAGCAGTCTTTTCTGGTGAGTAGATTAAAACTCTGAAACCTGGAGATTATGGTCATCTTCAGCACTTGGGTCAACGGCCCGCAGAAACGGTGCCAGATAGCTGGACCGAGCAGAAACTAATATTTTTCAGAATCTTAGGCAATTTGGTGACGTCATATATTTTTTTTCAAAATGGCGACTTTTTCAAAATTTTACGGCTTTTCTTTATGGCTAAAAATAAATTTTACACTCCGATTGCGCTGATTTTTTCATAATATGCGCAGTCTTTTCTGGTGAGCAGATTAAAACTCTGAAACCTGGAGATTATGGTCATCTTCAGCTCTTGGGTCAACGGCCCGCAGAAACGGTGACAGATAGCTGGGCCGAGCTCAAACTAATATTTTTCAGAATCTTGGGCAATTTGGTGATGTAATTTTTTTTTTCAAAATGGCGACTTTTTCAAAATTATACGGCTTTTTTTTAATAGCCAAAAATAAATTTTACTCTCCGATTGCGCTGAAATTTTTATAATGTGCGCAGTCTTTTCTGGCGATTAGATTAAAACTCTGAAACGTGGAGATTATGTTCATCTTCAGCTGTTGGGTCATAGGCCCGCAGAAACGGTGCCAGATAGCTGGACCGAGCTGGAACTAATATTTTTCAGAATCTTAGGCAATTTGGTGATGTCATATTTTTTTCAAAATGGCGACTTTTTCAAAATTTTACGGCTTTTTTAATGGTCAAAAATAAATTATACCACGTTTGTTCGCGGGTTGGTTGGTTGGTTATTTGGTAGGTTTGTTCGCGCGCTTCGCGCGTTTGTTCGCGGGTTGGTTGGTTGGTTTGTTCGCGCGTTTCGCGCGTTTGTTCGCGGGTTGGTTGGTTGGTTATTTGGTTGGTTTGTTCGGGCGCTTCGCGCATTTGTTCGCGGGTTGGTTGGTTTGTTTGCGCGTTTGTTCGCGCGTTTCGCGCGTTTGTTTGCGCGTTTCGCGCGTTTGTTCGCGCGTTTCGCGCGTTTGTTTGCGGGTTGGTTGGTTGGTTTGTTCGCGCATTTGTTCGCGCGTTTCGCGCGTTTGTTCGCGGGTTGGTTGGTTGGTTATTTGGTTGGTTTGTTCGCGCGCGTCGCGCGTTTGTTCGCGGGTTGGTTGGTTGGTTTGTTCGCGCGTTTCGCGCGTTTGTTCGCGGGTTGGTTGGTTGGTTGGTTGGTTGGTTGGTTGGTTGGTTGGTTTGTTCGCGCGTTTCGCGCGTTTGTTCGCGGGTTGGGTATTTGGTTGGTTTGTTCGAGCGCTTCGCGCGTTTGTTTGCGCGTTTGTTCGCGGGTTGGTTATTTGGTTGGTTTGTTCGCACGCTTCGCGCGTTTGTTCGCGCGTTAGTTCGCGGGTTGGTTGGTTGGTTTGTTCGCGCGTTTCGCGCGTTTGTTCGCGGGTTGGGTGGTTGGTTATTTGGTTGGTTTGTTCGGGCGCTTCGCGCGTTTGTTCGCGGGTTGGTTGGTTTGTTTGCGCGTTTGTTCGCGCGTTTCGCGCGTTTGTCCGCGCGTTTCGCGCGTTTGTTTGCGGGTTGGTTGGTTGGTTGGTTATTTGGTTGGTTTGTTCGCGCGCGTCGCGCGTTTGTTCGCGGGTTGGTTGGTTGGTTTGTTCGCGCGTTTCGCGCGTTTGGTCGCGGGTTGGTTGGTTGGTTGGTTGGTTGGTTTGTTCGCGCGTTTCGCGCGTTTGTTCGCGAGTTGGTTGGTTGGTTTGTTCGCGCGTTTCGCGCGTTTGTTCGCGCGTTTCGCGCGTTTGTTCGCGGGTTGGTTGGTTGGTTATTTGGTTGGTTTATTAGCGCGCTTCGCGCGTTTGTTCGCGCGTTCGTTCGCGGTTTGGTTGGTTGTTTGGTCTGAAGTATTGAAGAAATAAAGAACAGCTCAAATAGTAGTCTTTTAACGCGAATGGGTCGCGGGTGTCTGCTAGTAAATTTGTATTCACGGGTTTGAGGTGCTCCAAATCAGATTCCGGTTCCCGTCAAAAAACAGCTCACAACACTGCAATCACGAAAGTCATGAAAGTTTGTTTTGCGGCTTTTAGGTGCCCCCACTGAAGATTTGGTTTCCGGCCAGAAACTAAAACGTCGAAACACAAAAAAAACTTTTTTTTAGGATTCCTGTCAAGAGAAAAGCTCAACACAGCCGACCTCCGCGGTCCGCTTGCGGGCCGCGGCACCCACCGAAATACTAGTTATATACTATAAAGCTCGACTACCACTCACTCACTGACTGACATAGTAGTTCTCCCAGAAGGAGTGATTGTGGACCAAAACGATGTAGGGGTGAAGTACGCAACCTCCTCTGATGAGTAGAGGAAAAGTCCGAAACTTGGAGATTCTGTCCATCTTCAGCTATCGTGTCATCGGCCTGCGGAAACGGTGCCAGATAGCTGGGGTGACCTTGAACTAAAGTTGTCCAGAATCCTGGTATCATCGATGACGTCACTTTTTTTTTTCAAAATGGCGGCGTTTTCAAGATGGCGGAGCGCCGTTTTTTCGAAAAACTTTACCCGAATTGATCTCCCGGAAGGAGCGGTCATGGACCAAAGTGGTTCAGGGATGAAGTGTAGCTCATACCTTGTAGTGTATGGGAAAAGTCTGAAACTTGGAGATTCTGGTCTTCTTCACCCTCAAGGTCAACGGCCCGCGGAAACGGTGCTAGATAGCTGGGATGACCTTGAACTAAAGTTGTCCAGAATCCTGGGATCATTGATGACGTCACATTTTTTTTTCAAAATGGCGGCGTTTTCAAGATGGCGGAGCGCCGTTTTTTTGAGAAACTTTACCCGAATTGATCTCCCGGAAGGAGTGGTCATGGACCAAAGTGGTCTAGGGAGGGAGCGTGGCTCATACCCCGTAGTATATGGGAAAAGTCTGAAACTTGGAGATTTTGGTCATCTTCACCCTTCAGGTCCACGGCCCGTGGAGTCGGAAACCGATATTTTGACTGACTTCGAACTAAAGTTGTACAGAACCCTAGGACCTTTGGTGACGTCATATATTTTAAAATGTGCACAGTCTCGTCTGGTGAGCAGAGTAAAAATATGAAACTTGGAGATTCTGGTCATCTTCAGCTGTTGGGTCAACGGCCCGCAGAAACGGTGCCAGATAGCTGGACCGAGCTGGAACTAATATTGTTCAGAATCTTGGTAAATTCATGATGTCTTTTTTTTTTTTCAAAAAGGCGACTTTTTCAAAATACACTACCATAAATTATAAGTAGTTAATACTGTAGTGAATGCCTGCTTTACAACGCACTGGCCACTTCAAAAAGAAAAGAAAATAAGTAAAGCATACATACACGGACCCGTCATACGCCAGCCAAAATAACTTATAATTTGTTGTAGTTACGTGTATGGCTGCTTTACATCGCACAGGCCATCATTCTATACAAATTCAAATTACAGTTTTTTGTTGTGTTTTTTTTAGATTAATTTGATAATTATGCGGCTGTTTATATGGCTGAAAATAAATTTTACTCTCCGATTGCGCTGAAAATTTGTATGTAGGGGTTCTAAGTGCTCCTGAATACAATTATTTACGAGCGAAGCGAGCACCGCGAGCAAAGCGAAACGCGCGAACTTTTTTTTTCTTTTAATTTTCGATCTCAATACTATCTTTTTTCAAAATGGCGACTTTTTCGAAATTTTGCGGCTTTTTTTATATGGCTGATAATAAATTTTACTCTCCGATTGCGCTGAATTTTTTTATAATGTTTGCAGTCTTTTCTGGTGAGCAGATTAAAACTCTAAAACTTGAAAACTATGGTCATCTTCAGCTGTTGGGTCAACGGCCCGCAGAAACGGTGCCAGATAGCTGGACCGAGCTGGAACTAATATTTTTTAGAATCTTAGGCAATTTGGTGATGTCATATTTTTTTTACAAAATGGCGACTTTTTCAAAATTTTACGGCTTTTTTTTATGGCCAAAAATAAATTTTACTCTCTGATGGAGCTGATTTTATTATAATGTGCGCAGTCTTTTCTGGTGAGCAGATTAAAACTCTGAAACCTGGAGATTATGGTCATCTTCAGCTGTTGGGTCAACGGCCCGCAGAAACGGTGCCAGATAGCTGGACCGAGCTGGAACTAATATTTTTCAGAATCTTAGGCAATTTGGTGACGTCATATTTTTTTTTCATAATGGCGACTTTCAAAATTTTACGGCTTTTTTTTTTGCTAAAAATAAATTATACACTCCGATTGCGCTGATTTTTTCATAATATGAGCAGTCTTTTCTGGTGAGTAGATTAAAACTCTGAAACCTGGAGATTATGGTCATCTTCAGCACTTGGGTCAACGGCCCGCAGAAACGGTGCCAGATAGCTGGACCGAGCAGAAACTAATATTTTTCAGAATCTTAGGCAATTTGGTGACGTCATATTTTTTTTTCATAATGGCGACTTTCAAAATTTTAACGGCTTTTTTTTTTGCTAAAAATAAATTATACACTCCGATTGCGCTGATTTTTTCATAATATGAGCAGTCTTTTCTGGTGAGTAGATTAAAACTCTGAAACCTGGAGATTATGGTCATCTTCAGCACTTGGGTCAACGGCCCGCAGAAACGGTGCCAGATAGCTGGACCGAGCAGAAACTAATATTTTTCAGAATCTTAGGCAATTTGGTGACGTCATATATTTTTTTTCAAAATGGCGACTTTTTCAAAATTTTACGGCTTTTCTTTATGGCTAAAAATAAATTTTACACTCCGATTGCGCTGATTTTTTCATAATATGCGCAGTCTTTTCTGGTGAGCAGATTAAAACTCTGAAACCTGGAGATTATGGTCATCTTCAGCTCTTGGGTCAACGGCCCGCAGAAACGGTGACAGATAGCTGGGCCGAGCTCAAACTAATATTTTTCAGAATCTTGGGCAATTTGGTGATGTAATTTTTTTTTTCAAAATGGCGACTTTTTCAAAATTATACGGCTTTTTTTTAATAGCCAAAAATAAATTTTACTCTCCGATTGCGCTGAAATTTTTATAATGTGCGCAGTCTTTTCTGGCGATTAGATTAAAACTCTGAAACGTGGAGATTATGTTCATCTTCAGCTGTTGGGTCATAGGCCCGCAGAAACGGTGCCAGATAGCTGGACCGAGCTGGAACTAATATTTTTCAGAATCTTAGGCAATTTGGTGATGTCATATTTTTTTCAAAATGGCGACTTTTTCAAAATTTTACGGCTTTTTTAATGGTCAAAAATAAATTATACCACGTTTGTTCGCGGGTTGGTTGGTTGGTTATTTGGTAGGTTTGTTCGCGCGCTTCGCGCGTTTGTTCGCGGGTTGGTTGGTTGGTTTGTTCGCGCGTTTCGCGCGTTTGTTCGCGGGTTGGTTGGTTGGTTATTTGGTTGGTTTGTTCGGGCGCTTCGCGCATTTGTTCGCGGGTTGGTTGGTTTGTTTGCGCGTTTGTTCGCGCGTTTCGCGCGTTTGTTTGCGCGTTTCGCGCGTTTGTTCGCGCGTTTCGCGCGTTTGTTTGCGGGTTGGTTGGTTGGTTTGTTCGCGCATTTGTTCGCGCGTTTCGCGCGTTTGTTCGCGGGTTGGTTGGTTGGTTATTTGGTTGGTTTGTTCGCGCGCGTCGCGCGTTTGTTCGCGGGTTGGTTGGTTGGTTTGTTCGCGCGTTTCGCGCGTTTGTTCGCGGGTTGGTTGGTTGGTTGGTTGGTTGGTTGGTTGGTTGGTTTGTTCGCGCGTTTCGCGCGTTTGTTCGCGGGTTGGGTATTTGGTTGGTTTGTTCGAGCGCTTCGCGCGTTTGTTTGCGCGTTTGTTCGCGGGTTGGTTATTTGGTTGGTTTGTTCGCACGCTTCGCGCGTTTGTTCGCGCGTTAGTTCGCGGGTTGGTTGGTTGGTTTGTTCGCGCGTTTCGCGCGTTTGTTCGCGGGTTGGGTGGTTGGTTATTTGGTTGGTTTGTTCGGGCGCTTCGCGCGTTTGTTCGCGGGTTGGTTGGTTTGTTTGCGCGTTTGTTCGCGCGTTTCGCGCGTTTGTCCGCGCGTTTCGCGCGTTTGTTTGCGGGTTGGTTGGTTGGTTGGTTATTTGGTTGGTTTGTTCGCGCGCGTCGCGCGTTTGTTCGCGGGTTGGTTGGTTGGTTTGTTCGCGCGTTTCGCGCGTTTGGTCGCGGGTTGGTTGGTTGGTTGGTTGGTTGGTTTGTTCGCGCGTTTCGCGCGTTTGTTCGCGAGTTGGTTGGTTGGTTTGTTCGCGCGTTTCGCGCGTTTGTTCGCGCGTTTCGCGCGTTTGTTCGCGGGTTGGTTGGTTGGTTATTTGGTTGGTTTATTAGCGCGCTTCGCGCGTTTGTTCGCGCGTTCGTTCGCGGTTTGGTTGGTTGTTTGGTCTGAAGTATTGAAGAAATAAAGAACAGCTCAAATAGTAGTCTTTTAACGCGAATGGGTCGCGGGTGTCTGCTAGTAAATTTGTATTCACGGGTTTGAGGTGCTCCAAATCAGATTCCGGTTCCCGTCAAAAAACAGCTCACAACACTGCAATCACGAAAGTCATGAAAGTTTGTTTTGCGGCTTTTAGGTGCCCCCACTGAAGATTTGGTTTCCGGCCAGAAACTAAAACGTCGAAACACAAAAAAAACTTTTTTTTAGGATTCCTGTCAAGAGAAAAGCTCAACACAGCCGACCTCCGCGGTCCGCTTGCGGGCCGCGGCACCCACCGAAATACTAGTCTCTCTATACAACTCTATCAATAAAATTATATTATTTTAAGCGTCAGTGACAAGTGGCCCAGTGATCCCTGGCAAAACAAAATAAAATAAATCTAAGGTTCTGCCTGAAAATCAGTGCCGCAGACTACTCTGCGCCAAAAAACTAAGGCAGCGTCCTTTTGACACTGTTGCTCACCCTGTATAAACAATAGTTGTATGTGTTATGTTTTAGTACATGATGCAATGGTGTCAATAAAGTGTGCTCTTTCTTTCTTACTTTCTTTATAATCTAAAATAACGTTGACTTAAAGCCCATAGGTAGATAAGTACTCGTATGTACCTACCTTCTTACCTACAGAAACGTTTCTGTTCATGTAACAACGTAATTTCCTGTCCAAAATCACGGACCTAAACGTTCAATAAGAAGCGAAGTGTTTTTATTATTTTATCACAAAGGTTTCAAAATAATAAACCGACGGGGCTGATTGCGTGCTGGTTGGTAGCAATACGAATATTGCCATCAACGTGGACCGCCCTAATGATTGAGGAAATTAGGAGAATTACTTACTTCATATCGGTTGAATGTTCAGCCACAATGAGCTCATTAATGGCCAGCGATTTATTGGTCACTCAAATTACATGGACATTTTATTTATCACGGAAACCGTGTCGCTTATCTGCGATTTATTAATTGCGGTTTACATGCAATTTTTAAATACAGTATTTAAATGCATTTATTTCTATATGCAGTACATAGCTACACGTTTATTGGATAATATGTTTTAAACTTTAAACTATACTGCCGTGCAATTTATAAACGCAGTAAGGACAATTTGACAGTTTTGAGTAAAACGCGTTTGAAAATTTGATTGTACGTTATGTTGTATGGTGGTTTGGTGTTTATAGTTTTTGTTTCTCTCACTTCTATTACACGTAGCGAAAAACGGGTCATTCTTTCTGAAAGATCTCATCACAACGATGTCAAATATGTAATAAAATTATAAACGCAGTAAAATGTCTTACTGCGTTTATAAATTGTTCGGCAGTATAGTGCATCCAACTTAACAATTGCTTCGAACTTATTTCTAAGGCGAAAGGGATCTCTATAATTTTCAGTAAAAATAAATAGTATCTATGCTCCTGTCAACCCAGAATAAGCGCAAACCATAAACTTAGTCGTCCCGATTACTTTCTTCAATCCATAATTTGTTCATATTCCAAATTCTTAACACGGAAATCAGTGAAAGTGAGAAAGTAATTAGGAAATCGGTAATAGTATATTTTTCCCAACTCTGACATCTGGCTCAAAAAACCATATCTCCAAAGGTCTTCAAATAATTCATGATGACAAAAAATACCAATGTATTTTATTCATAACTGTATGAATAGTTTATGAGAATGCGAGCAATTTTCCTGAAATACTTGAAGCTAGAACATAGGCTGTCCATTTCTGGAACAGCCTCGACTGAATGGTTGAGCGCTCACAATCGGAGGTCGCAATTATAGCCACTCGGCCGGTATAACACCCTGCGCCGGTACTATGAGTTCCAAGCAAATATACTGAAAAAAAGGTTTAAAATTCTTTAAAGTATTTTAATAGATCAGCAAAAATAAAAATAAAAAATATTGAAGAAATGTTATTATATACCATACACAACAGTTTGCTTGTGAATGAATAGATACGGTCTAAAAGGATTTCGTTTGCAAATTATGATGTTCAAAAATCGGCTTTAATAATAGTAAAATTAAGTGGGTACATATTCAATGTCTATTAAGTACATTATATTTGTGTAGATTATTATTGTGTACTTCATTTAGTACACTTGTAGTTATTTTTCAATTATAGGCAGTAATGGTTTTAATTTGTGATAAAGTGATATAGATAGAACTTATAAAAACTATGTACAACAAATTTCTAAAAACTTAAGTAAAGACCCATCTCAATTTTGGCAATATATAAACAGTCTACGTAGTCGTGGAGGTCTAGAAACTAAAGTAACTCGCGCGGGTACTGAGTATAGTGGGGCCGACGTCGCTTCCGCTTTTGCGGAACATTTCAAGTCTGTGTTCTTACCGGAGCCGGCCGCGCTCGACCCGCGCGCCGCCAGCGCTGGCGCCGGGCCGCGCGGGCCGGCCGCGGCGGACGCGCGCCGTGTGGACGTGCGCGCGCTCACCGCTCGCGACGTGCGCCGCGCCACACGAAAACTGAAGGGAGACACGTCCGCGGGGCCCGACGCGATACCGGCCCATATTATTAAAGGGTGTAATGAACACCTAGCGGACCCTATTACATTTATTTTTAATATCATATTAGATACAGGCGTGTACCCTGAAACCTGGAAGGTGTCTAGAGTGACCCCTATCCCTAAAAAGGGTTCTAAATCGATGGTCGAAAACTACAGACCGGTCGCGATACTGTGTGCACTGGCGAAGGTGTTCGAGATGGTGCTCCACGACTGGCTACTGCCGCAGTGTCAGCCTCATATCACCAGCGCTCAGCACGCGTTCCTGCCCAAACGGTCGGTGGCTACCAACCTGGTCACGATGGTGGACATCCTGTCGCGTGAGATCGACGCAGGTAACCAGGTCGACGTGGTCTACCTTGACTTCCAGAAGGCGTTCGATAGAGTGGATAACGACATATTATTATTAAAACTTGGAGCAATGGGTTTTGTGCCCAGACTTCTAAAAATGTTTGCGAGCTATTTACGAGATAGAAAGCAATTCGTAAAATATGGTCCTTATCTATCTGAGCCATATCGAACGCCTTCTGGGATAAGCCAGGGTTCAAACCTCGGTCCCTTTCTATTTGTGGTATTAATAAATGACTTACCTGACGTGGTCACGCATTCCCGCATTCTGCTATTCGCTGATGATGTGAAGTTGATCACAGTGGTAAGATCACCCGACGACTGTCTGAAACTGCAGCAAGATATCGACGCTGTACTCCAGTGGAGCGTCGATAACAAGCTGTACTTCAACCCTAATAAGTGCGAAACGATGAGCTTCACTCGCTCGCCGGCGCCAGTGCTGCACCAGTACGTGATAGGTGGTGAGCCCATCGCCCGGGTGATGGAAGTCCGAGACCTCGGAATTCTATTCGACCCCCAGCTCACCTTCCGCCAGCACGTGAAGAAGGTGACTAACTCCGCTTTCCAGCGGTTAGGGTTTGTGATGCGTAATGCTAAGCCGCTAACCGCCGTCGCTACGCGAGCGCTATACGCCGCACTAGTGCGTAGTATAGTGGAGACGAACACGGTGGTCTGGACTCCACATGAGAAAAAATATATTCTCATGCTGGAACAAGTTCAAAAACGTTTTTTGAGATACCTTTATAAGAAAAACCATTGGTACTATCCATTCATGTATCCCACTCGCTTCTTGGAAGGACATCTTGGATATGACTCACTCGAATTGAGAAGGAACTTGGCCCTGGTAAGGTTCATCTTAAATATAATAAAAAACAAGACTGACTGCGTGGATCTTGTTGGAAGAGTTCTAGAACTGTTTGTGCCCGAGTGTTACCGGCGCGCGCGCAGCCACCCGCTGTTCGTCGCGGCGCACTCGCGCACCAACCTGTACCGGCGCTCGCCCGTCGCGCACGCGCACCGACTGCTCGGCTCCCTGCTCGCCGCAGCACCACACTGTGACTTGTTCGCGGATGGGATTGAAAGATTGATGAATGAATGCAAGGGAATGCTAGAAAGAAGAATGCCTATTTCGTCCCTAGTTTAAACGTTTATTGTATCGCTTTGGATATTCAATCTGTAATGGTACAATAAGTTTATTTAAATAAATTGAAATTGAAATTGAATTTAACTGTTTGTCACTTGAACACATAGTAGGGGTAATTTGTTAGACGGCTGACTGAACTTTCGCACCCTCAGTTCACCGAAATATCCATGCACATGACGAAAGAGTTACTTGAGAATTATAGTTCATCGGTTTTAGAACAATACCCATATGGACAAGAAAACATTTGCCTCATTTGAAAATACCTCTCTAAGATAGCTACTCCACAATAGGGAGAGCTCAATTTTTTTTTACTTATCGAAAGTATTTTTGTGCAAAATACAGTTGTGTATGTAACAATCATTACAGTACATATTTATCTACAAAAAATGACACTGTAACAGACGATTTCCTTGTCGGAATATGGAAAAAAATTCTCCTAACTATCTTCCTAATTTATTATCAAATATTTTTAACAAAGTCAATAACGCTTTTTGATTTCATAAAAATATTTTCACAGGTAACCTACCTACGTAAAACATCCCATATGTAATGGTGAGAGTAAACCGGAATGGTGAATTAATTAGTCTTAAAAAGGTTCTATGAAAGCAACTTTAAGTATGTAACTTTGTATCATAAACGTAACTTTTATTATATTTAGATTTTGTAAATTACGGAAAAATATTGTCGGGAAGCTTCTGATTAAAAATACAGCCTCAATTCTTTGGCTGAAAATATGAAACGGATAATGAGACCTTTCATTACGGTAAAACTTTTCGTTGTTTCAGCCTTCATTTTCTTTTAAAGAGTAAGAATTATCTAGTGATTAGTTCACGCCTGGGTATAATACAACCTTGTTCCGAAGGTGAATAAGTTTTGTCAATTCAACTGTCTGATTGACCCATAAATGACGTAATATTTAAAGATCTTGAATCAGAAATCAACACCATCAAAATCAATATGAAAATCATGAGCGACAAAAACATAGATGTTTGAAATTAATTTTCATTCTTAAGAAATTATTATAGACAAATTAAGCTTCAATATTCTTGTTATATTCTTCTTCGTTAATTAGTACACCTCATTTGAAGTTAATTTAGTTAATTAGATATGTTATTATTATCTAAAAAAATTTTTGTTTCATTAGCCAATGTAGTGCCTCTGTCAAAATTCCAACAAATCCTATTTATATATATATATAGTAAGTGTCGCTGTCAGTTTTGGTTTTTGAAAAATCACTCATATACAAAAAATAAATAAAGAACAACGCGCGTGACGTAAGCGTCCCGGTGCCGGGACACCGACACTTGAGAAGATAAATTATCACCTAAGCTTGTTGAGTAGAAAATTAAAGAACACAGAACAGCTTTGTTTCTGATTCTTCTTCTGTACTGTGGTATTCATTATCCTGTGGTATTACTCACGTACTTTATTATTAAACCACAAGCCTATAAATGGTATTATGTTAGAAGTTGTAAATGAATGAAACTAATTAAAATTGTTTTAACTGCTTGCTACTTTTATGGCGGGCACGTAAAATTGTGATTGTACGATAATATTAAAGGTTTATGTTACAACATTAAGGTTTATTCACACGAATAACACAGACTTCGGTACAGTAGCTCACAGCTACGAGATTCTGTACGGATTTCAATTTTATTCCAACATCGTTACGGTACACGCGTAAAGTAAATTCTGTTGTATTATGTCACCTCACTTCCTCTTAAATTCGCCATCTAACATAGGTCAAAATATTTGAGAACTTCCTGAGTCATACCATAGATCAATTTAACAGCCTATTAACGTATTATCACTACTGCCTGTTTCAGACACAGGCCTACCCTCTCAACAAGGGCGTACGGGCTATAGACCACCACGCTAGACCTGGAGCTCTATTTTTGAATCGCTCTCCTCGCTTCGAGCGGTCCACTCTACTGATTTTTGTATCGGATGTCATAGGAAAAACAATAGAATCGACCGCTTGAAGCGAGGAGAGCGATTCAAAAATAGAGCTCCTGAGCGGGTTGGTGAACTTTATATGCGTCTAAGAATTATACAGAAGCTCTTTTTTTGAATCGCTCTCCTCGCTTCGAGCGCTCGATTGTACAAATTGTTGTATCAGATGTCGAAGGAAAATCAGTAGAATCGAGCGCTCGAAGCGAGGAGAGCGATTCAAAAATAGAGCTCCAGGCGTTTACTCACGATGCTTTAGTAGAGCAGTCAGACATGACAGAATGCGTGGTTAATTGAAATCGGTAAGTAACTGGCGTAGCAAAAAAATTCGTAGCGGTGAGCTACGGCGTAGTACGCGTAGGCTACCATGGCTGCGTAGACCATTCTGAAAACATGGTCTATAGCAATATCGCCATATTGGCTCCATGTAAATAGGCCCTAAATAGTTTCATTTAGGCGGTCGCCACACGCGATCTCCCTCTAACACTTTGGGTAAGAGTGCGTGTTTATTACGAAAAAGGGTGCGGGGACCAAGTGAATTTTCACGTATACGACTATAATGAAACCGTGCACGCAATGTAGTGCCGAATGGCTCTTAGACCTAGGGCTGAGATACTCAATCTGAGGCTTTTTATACGAACCGCTAACAGGTTTACGGTACCGTTTTATTAAGTAAGGGTTGACAAATTAAGGGGAGACGAGTTTAGTTCAGACTTTTATTAGTATGCGGTCTTTTATATTTTCTGGGATAAGAAATACTTTCAGGGAAAGCATTTGTCCAACAGTGGGATGACATACATCTGTTGTTTATGATTTAAAATAAAATTACTAATGAAAAACTGCGAATATAGGAAATGATGTATATGCCAGATGACTCAGAGGTAGGTCTAATAATTAACAACCTTATGAGTTGTTAATTATAATGGCCACTCAACCGACCCCAGCACGATTACGGTCACGAACATTCTTAGTAATTAGAACTTTCTGTAACTTTGTATATGACTTTTAATTAGTCTGGACATTTTGCAGCAAAAAAATGCGATTTCTTTTCAAAGTTAAAATTTATATCTTTTTCTTCATATTTTGGCCCTCAGCTACCTATTCGAAAAAAATAAATAGATGTTTCTCGTCTCGGTGTCCATAATTTCTATGGTTTCAATAAAGAGAATTCCTAAAAATAAGTAAGTTTTGTAAGTCCTGAAATTGAAACTTCATTACTCCTTCACCGATTTGCTACAATTTAATACCTATAGTAAAGTAAATGAACAGAGCACAAAAATAGATTTACCAATCCGGTCATAGAATACGTGCTTTCTGCTAAACTGAAAATAGTATTACCGAGTTTGTTATGGAAAGCAAGCAAAAACATAACGCATTTCTTTGTTTCCTCACATTGTTTGAGTAAAGCACTATAATTACATATGACTCGGCGTTATCAGGCGTTTCCCTACTTTCCGGGTCTCTATAATGTACTATTCTGGCAATTTATATAATATAGTTAAAGACGGACCTTACAAGTTAAAGGCACGCGGACTTTCGCAAATAATATAGGGAGTATTTTAAGCCATAATTTGCAGGTAAAGTAGAAATAAACGAAATTAGCTTTACTGTTAACTGGCGCAAAGTCGACGCTGTTTAAGAGTGAAAGAGAAGGCTGAAATGTGCGAATGCGAGGCGAAAGGAAATTGTACAAGCAGCACACTAATTGGGTGCTAAGGTAAATATTTAAAAAGGTGAACGGGAACGTGAGGTTTTAACTTTTCAATTACGTCAATTAAGAGTGCTGAGCGCAGATGTGAACGGAAAATTAATACAATTTTAATATTAATAATAAGTATTTTATTTTCTTATAGTTTTGTTTGTTTTCTTTTAAGTTTGGTTCACAATTAAAAATCACGATCGTAATTTGTATCTCTTATAAATTTTGAATTCAAATACTTATCTAAAATGGAAATGGTACTTATTCATCAGCTAAAACTTTGTACACATAAGCAGGTCACGAAACGTTTTTACTAATTTTTCTTGAGCAGAAGTGAATTTCGTGCATCATTTTGTGATCAGCTTCAGATGATAGTCCGTTATTAGTTTACGTGTTTCCGTGTTTATTTTTGTCCGGTCAACTGCGAGTTACGTCAACTATAAAATGGCCTTCAATTTAAATTGACTTGATTAAATTATTTTATTTCATTCAGTTTGCTGATTCAATTTTTTTTCTTTATCTTAAAATGACTATAATTACTTACATACTTAGTTTAGTACATACATACATAATAATATGTACTGTCGGCCACTAAGTATATGAAATATTATGATATACAAGTATTTTGGTTTGTTAAAGGTGTTTCATGATGATAAGTTATAAAAGATAAAATCCAAAACGTAATATGTGCCTAAATACACTCAGATTTTTACAAAGATTTTTTTTTATCACCTCTACTAATGACATGAAACTCTTTTGTTGGCTTTCTGTTTTTCGGCGTAGTGGCGCGAATTGATTTCCATTTACATATAAAACGTTTTATCGCGATTACATTGTTCCCCACGTTTATTACCTTTCCAATGACCCGTAAAAAGATCGTTTTCGAATTATTGGGTTTTTTTATTTAATTTCTTACGAGGTAAACAAATAATAGCAATTGATGCAATATTTTGATTTACCACCGGCGTCGACGAATTGAATAATTTTAGAAAGTCGTTGAACCACAAATGACCTGATTTAGAAGTTGCTGTTATTTGTATTTCGACCCTCTAATGACCCTTTTAAAAATATTGTATACAAATCTAAGGTCTGTTAAAAATAAGTCTGAAAAAAAATGTAATAATTAGTATTTGACCTTACTTAATTTATTTTGCTTAGATTTAGACACTTTACATGTTGTAAATACACAACAGGTACGAAACTACCAGCAGGGAAGCCGCGGCGCGAAGTTGCCAAGATAAATAAAAAGATAAAAAGCCCGTTCGACAGTGTCCTATTTTTGCCGTAGATTTCCACGGAAACAGGAATATTTCCGTGCAAATTGCGGAAAGTGGGGCACTTCCTTTTGCCGTATACGATTTCCAATCTGAAAATAAAAGTATGTGGCGACACAGTTTGAAGTTTGTTGTTGCTTGAGGTATTCTGTTACTTGTTTTTTTGTTGGGTTTACTACAGTTTCAGGTATTGTTTTTAATTTATTGTGTATCACGCGTCTTGCACGCGAATATTGTCCGTGACCATGGCTAGTATAACCTGGACAAAAGTCAAAACAATTTTATTGCATGTAAGTACACTGGGTACATGGGTTATACAACGTCAATTTTTAATGTACCACCGCTTCCAAGGTGTTAGCGCTGGGAAGAAGGTAAACAAAATTATTTCCATGTATAATTTATAAAAATGTGTACATAGTCCGAAGGTTTAAAATGTATGAGTTTAACAATAATTTATAATAATTGGAAACTTGTAACGAAAGCGAGTTTATTTATTTCAAACTCATAGCAGCAGACCAATGCAATGGATTTCTGAGAATAAGTGCTGAAATTTTCTGTGTAAAAAAAGACTAGATGGATATTTTTACAGGGAAATTATTAACATATTAATTAAAATATTTTATTACAATAAAGTAACACATCATAGGTAATCTAAGAATGTACTAACAAATAGGTAGGTAGGTACATATATAAAACATGCAAAATAAAATGCAGGCACTACGTGACATAACAGGTGTTCAAAAAAATTGTTCGAAACCGGTGAAATTGTTATTCAAACACAGCTACAATAAAATGACGCATAACACCGTAACAATGGTGTTTGCTTCGATAACTATTTCAATATTTCATTGACGATATTGAAACATAACACATAAGTGGAAGGTAGGAACAGAAAATACAAACATGAAACATATTGTATTCTTAATAACATAATGAGTAGTGAAGCGACAAAAGTTGTAGAGTGATTTGAGAAACTAAAATTTAATTCTTATTCAATCATTAAATTTTATAAAACATCAATGACTGTTATCTATTTATTACAAGGACTGTAAAGGCAGCAAGGGGTAGAGTTCATAAAACTTGCCGAAATTAGGATATCCCGAAACAGTATAACCTGACAAAACACTGACTGGTATCAAAATGAACTTATACGATACGTTCTAATATAGACAAAGTCGCGTGCAACACTTAGTCTTTTTATATTGTCCGTTTAGCAAAAATAATAAACGAACACTACTTCACTCTACCAAAATGACGGGGCACTGTAAATTGGGAACAAAAATTGTAAATTGACCTAAAGTGCCGTACAGACAGCGGCTGAATGTCAATATATCATGGGCATGACATTCACTTAGTTTGCATTTTCATTACCCGATGTTGTGGTCCGTACAATTCCAACCACTAGATGTGGCACAGCGCGTGAAATTACTGCTTTTATGATTTTATATTAGAAAAAATGGGATAATAAAAACGCGGACACCCGAGTGCCTCTCCTCATTCCCGTGGTATTGGGGAATATTTAATTTTTGTTTTGATTTAATATCTTCTATAAAAATATCCTCTCCATCAAAATGTTTGGTGGTCCAACCAAAACAACATAAGAGGGACATAAAACACTCGGATGTTAAACAAATGCTTTACATAATTATTTTTTTGCATTTTTTTTTTATTTACCCCCGTGACAGATAAACCTTAGAGGTTTGTGTGGTGGGGACTACTATCGAAACTTACCAATGTATAATATCTTGTTCATTTTAATAATAATAATAAAATATAAATATCGCTAAAAATATTATTAAATATTAGTGCTCATTCTCTACCTTCTGCGACCCTAAGCTGTCCTAACATTTGCCGAAGCAAAATCGGTTTATCTTGACGGATGAAGAGTTTTTACGACGACGTACAGCTCGGCTCGTGTTATTTTCTTATTTCTTTGAGACAAAGATGTTTCTGCTCTGTTTTGACCGGCTTAAGCCGATTCCGCATCAGCAGATTTAGGGAGACCCTTTCACAGCAGCAGATAACAAACTAAAGGTCATATGAAATTTCTCTGTACCTATTATCTAAAATCAAAACTGATGAAGTTAAAGAAAAGCTTCTTGGGTGTTCGAGAATATAATAGAAGAATCCGGGTATGTGCTGTTCTATATTTAGTCTAGATTTATAAATCAGCAAAGAAGCAGATAAAGTAATAAGCCATCTAACTTAAGGTAGACATTTACATGAGCTGCTAAGATAATCCTTAGACTTAACAAAGCCTATGTAATATGTATTAGGATTAGTCCTGAGATAGACAGAACAATATTAAGTAGACAGAGTGATTGACATTTAGGTCGATTCGAAGTCACCTTAGATATAATTTAAGAGCAAGACAGTTAGCCGAACCACAAGGAGATTTTTAACAGAAGAAAATCGGATTTCTGAAAAGGTCAATGATAAACAACCCAAATAGTTACCATATAGGAAGGTCATATCTGTCACAGAATCGATGGGCGTATGGAAAAAAATATATATATATATACGGGTTGAATTGAGAACCTCCTTTTTTTTCGTCGGTTGAAAAAGGCCGGACGTATGGTATATTGTACATTTTAATAAAAACTTGTTTTAATTTTTATTTCATAGTTAGACTTTAAATAAGTCTTTTAACGTTTCTGTGCAGAAGTTCTACCTCCGCGTATTGTTACGCTTGAATTGTGTTTAAATAAATAACACCTCATTTATTACGAGCATCATAATATCACATTCATATACAAGCTCGTTGATGCTGCCTATTAACCCGTCAAATTATGAGATGGATGGCGTGGGTAATAATACTTATTTAAATCATATTCCCAATTACCCACTCCTTTATTATTTAATAAACAGGTAAACCTAATTAATAATAATTATAAACAACAACAATTTAGACAAAGAAGACAAAGTTTTTTTAAAATACACCAAGCCTTGAGATGCACATTTATTTAAATGAGACACCCGAAAATTTTGAGTAGGCAGCGACCACGATATAAACAGTATATAGAGGTAGAGCCGATGGAAGCAAGTCTTAAAAACATACACTTTGCCCAATCACAAACTAGGATTATCTCCCGTACGGTGTGTAATAACCAGACATAAGACAATACACATCCAGACCAGAACCAACATGTACAAAACTGTACAAAGTTAGAACAAAAAGTCTAGAACATTAGGATTTGAAAAATATTATCGTTATTACTCTTAACTATAAGAAATGCCATTTTTACCACAAATAAAATGGAACTGGTCGTTGAGAATTAAAACAGCTTGCACATTTGGACGTTCTGTACTTACATAATGTATTTAGACCAGTGCAGACCGCCCGACAACGCATTGTAGCAGATTTCAAAGAGCCAAGCCGGAAAGAATAACAATTTCATGCGATTCCAGCGCACTTTAACAATGAGAGCTGTAAACTATTCACTGTAGTCTAGAGGCTTTAATAAATCTACCGCGTGGAATATTGTTGGGCTTTGTTGCCTGAGGACTAACATATTTTGGAAATAATGAACTGGGTACCGACTTATAGTATTGAGGTGGATACAAACCACGAAATGTAAGTATTTAATATCGATAATGATGATAAAGTTAATAAAACAAGTTAGGTGGTCAACATATTGTGAGCATTGCATGGATGAAATCACCATCATAATAAGCCTACACTAGTCCATTGATGGACATAGGCCTCTACCCCCTGCTTTTCGGTTCTCAGCATCCATTATACTCCAGTCACTGCCAGCCGCCTTTTATACGCAGATCGTCGTTACTAGCCGGGGGGCGTCCCACACTACGCTGAACTCTTCTATCCCGGCGGCTATAGGTTGGGAGGACAGATGGGACTATCCCAATTCCACTTCAACTTACTGACTTTGTGAGCTATGTTCTTTGGCGGATCACTTTGTACCGGATATATTTGAAAAAAAAATTGATAGTAATAAATCCAAACTCTCAGTGATAAAGCATTAGGTATTAAAAAATTATAATTATTTAAGAACACCTTCAAACTGAATGATATATCACTACTTATTCTGAGTAAATTTAGAGTATACACTACATTAAATATTGGTAAAACACATAAATAGGAAGACATTGCAAGAAACTTGGCGACAGTCTAACCCATCCGTTGTGGTGTGAATAGCTTCAAAGGGTAGAGCGAAAAACAAAATAAAATATAATATCTTACGCATGTGCGGGTACTAAGCAATCATAATATAGGTAGAAAGTAAAATCAAAAAGGTGAGACTTACTCGTATATATCAGTTCAGTAACCCACGTAATATTAATTGCAGGACAAATAAACCGGAGTTTCGTAAGGAAGGACTAAATTGACATGACAACTTATTAGGTAGTCACCCGGATTCTTAGAACTTTTTAATAATTGCTTTTGCCCTTACTGACCTTAGATCAAAATAGCTCCAGAAAAGATAGATTAAGATATATTTGTATTAAGTACTAAATTAACAAGAATCGTTGATATGACCAAATGTGTGTACGATAAATAAATAAAGAAATAACAAGAATACATAGAATTATGTATAATTCTCTAAGGTGTTATCAAACTCATACACAACAAACGTGAAGCACGCGAAAACTGAGTCTGAGACTGAGCCGAAGTGAGTGCGTGCGCTTACTTTATGTTCGATACATATTTTACAACATACTTAATTCAAAATATAGAGCGTATAATGGCCGGTCTATTCATTTTACATTGGTCACCAAACAGCAGATAATAGTTAGCTATGTGCTTATAATATAGTTGGCCAACAGCCCTATCTGAGACCTTTGCTCCTATTCAATTCCCATTTGGGGATTTATAATAGGCCTTGTTTGTAGCACAACTCCAGCGTGCTTCTATCAATATTATATTTCGCATTTCGGCGATGAATAGCGTAGCCGCAACATTTCCCGATGCCCCAGGGATTGGGTTACGTTGAATTGAGACTGGAATTATGAAAATATGGCATTATTAATACAATCCTCGTAATGCCTCACTCAATATAACTCAATACTAATATTTCTCAGAGAACCCATTTGCGGCGGATTTCCTCGGCAAAGCGAGAATCGTTTATAGTTTGGTACAAGTAAGAAATGTCGAGCGATGCTAGAATATTTTATATAGGTAGTTACTTTCACATTGGTCTGTGCGATGGTTTCTGTTTTTCTGGTAGGAACATTTTCTCCTATTGTTATAATTTTCGTAATGTATGTGCAACAACTATGAAAAATAAGGCTGTTGCTGATGATGAAGTTCATAATTTTTTTTATGAGAGTATTGGTACCATAAAGTGTTTCAGGAGTCTATAAAAGAGAGACGACCACGTATGCACCCACCAATAAGATTACCTATCTATACAAATATCCAAACTCACAAACATACAAAATCACAAACATCAAAACTTTCGCATATCTAGGTCTGTGTGTGAGATTATATGAGATTGTGCAAATGTCCTAAGCTATTAATCAGTAAACGGGCAGCTAAAGCTGCGCGTCGACTTGACCGCACCGCACGCAACGAATTTTCGTTTGTTTTGTATGAATTTGTATGGAGCTGCGTCCACATGTCCGCACCGCAAGCACTGACCTCAACCATCCAATCCGTTGCGCGCGGCGCGTGCGGTGCGGCCAAGTCGACGCGCAACAATGTTAGAGATGAAATAGAGTTGTTTTTCTAATCCCCTATTGTTGTGTTACCCTATTGTTTGATCCAAGTAAAACGTCATTATTTTGTTCCTAAAAAATCGCTATCGCTTGAAGTGCCTGGACCACAACACAATTCTGAGGGAAACCATCGAGTGCTAAGTTCGCGTGCGCTAAACTTTGCCGCGACTCCTTTTAACACTTCTGTACTGTAGCTATTTACATTTTATTGCGCGATCCACAATGCGCTCTCCGAACTTGTCTAACCACTTTATATGTTTTGTTGGTATTTCTTTATTAATTTTGGCTGTTTGCCGCGGCCTCTCCAGCGTTTTGTAAGTTATTTCTGACTTTTTTCTTTTTGATCAGCTCCTAAGGGTTATGTTAAATACATCCTATAGTCTTCCTCAAGATTTTTCCAAATTACAAACAAAAACAAACTCTTCAGCTTTATTATATGCACATATTAGTATAGATTACATGATTTCGTTTCGTGTTCGTTACTTTAATTATTTAAGTATGTAGCGATACCTACCAGGCATGTAAACGCTATTGTATGAAAACTTCAAAATTTTTATTAGATTATTAGAACTGTGGAACTATATGGATTGTATAACTATACATATATACACAGATCCGATAAACTCGGACGAGATAATTGTACTTAAGGGAGAGCCTCGCTTTGGGGTCCACAGACGTACCCACCATAGACTGTATCAAATACTACTTATATTATAGTCAGTGCTACGTGAGCAGACGGTGCGTGACGATCAGTTTCCTGTTACTAAATCTATTTGTAACTTCATATGAGCAGGAAAATGGGAACTCACTAATGCATTAAGCGGGCCGTTGTTTGATCTAAGACGGTGAAAGGAATAATCCAGATAAATAGGTATACATATTCGCGATTACCTTATTATACACTAAAACTACTGCAGTGACTTAGGAAATTCTCAGTAAAACATAATAATTGAATTTAGTATGATTCTTCCGTTCACACAGAAAGATATACTCCAATGCGTGGGTGTAAGAAAAAATTGGATAAGAAATATATAAATAGATTTTTTTAACAATTGATTGATTTGAATCAGCTCTAGATACATATAATATACAAGAATGATTAAAATAAGTAAACCAAAAATATCTCCGATATTGACTTTGACTTTTGACTTTGAAAACTATTTTATTGCATGTAAGTACACTGGGTACATTTATACAACGTCAATTTTTATCTACCACCGATTCCAAGGTGCATAACAGAACCCGCTATCACGATTTGAAGAAAATACTACAGAACGAGTGATATTAAGACTAAATTTTACGCATTTATCTATCCGCACTTTCTCTTGAAAGGAAATTATGTCTTCACTTTCTTAAGCAAACCATAGAGCACAGTGCCTATGTTTTGCGTAACGCTTACCAGTATGCTCTAAATAACTGCTACATTAAGAAACACGGCTAAATATACGGAGGTTCGCGCTTGTAATATCCAGAGCTACTACTCTATAGTCGACGTAGGTAAGTCTATGACCTAAAAACGACCTCGCACTGGAGTTAAAGCTGGCAAATCGCGGGGTTGCAGCTTTTCTATCCGACTATTAGGCATAAATTCATACTTTTGTAGGTAATAGGTAATCTTTTTTTTGCTTTTACGTAATAATTTTCTTGATAACAATAAGATTTAAAAGAAATACAAGAAATTGACTAAAAGAGAAAGATAAAATAAGTTAGTTATAACGAATCAGAATTTTGATAAAGCACAGTATGGTGAATAATAGAACAATCATCCCCTGCAAACCACTTCAACTGTCATAAAATACAGATAGGTCAATTCCGACGGCACTCTATCTGAAAACAATGGACTACTCGAAATTCTGACCTATCGAATAGGTAGAACTTATACAGAGAAGTATAGACTTTCATTGTTATGGAATAAAGGCCATTCATCGTGATGTCTATTAATAAATAGCAGTGCGGTCAGTGTTGTTATAATATTATCGTAGTCTTCAAACACCTGTTTCTTTTAGGCATATGTATGACCCAAAGAAGTTAAAGCTATACTCGTAAATAAACATTAGTAAATATGTCATCTTAATCAGACCTCAGTCCGAGAGACAACTTAATAAAATACCAACTTAATAAATGCCCCGCGTCTTCGACCGCGTTAAATAGTATTCTATAACAATAGTATGTTAAAGATATTATGTTATTTCAGAATATAATATAGTAAAAAAGTAATATATAATATATATAATAATATAGTAAAAAAGTAATATATACGCTATCAGAGTGCGAAATTTCATCAAAATTCGTTCAGCCGATAATGACGTGGTTGAGCAACAAACAAATAAACATCCTCACATTCGCGTTTATAATAATTTAGTTTGCCTTATCCGACAAAGGACTGTTCGGTATAATGTTTGACCATTGATGGCCTATGATATGTCCCAAGAACTGCCTTGTGTAGGTAACGGATTTTGTGAAAATAAATAAAATAAAATAAACGTTTTGAAGCTGTGGTGTGGCTGTCCGCCGGATAACTACAAAAGTACTGGACCGATTGAGCTGAAATTTTGAACATTATGTGCGAAACTGTCCGGCAATAATGAACAAATTATAAAAATTTCAGAAAAAAAAACCGAAATATTTTGGAAAATTTAAATAAAATACGGAACGACTTTATGTCAAAAGAATACGACGTACGAGTACACTTTGCAGACTTTGTTTGACTCTTAAAGAAGGTGACGAATTTAAACTTTTCTGTAGATAAGTAGAGTTCCTATAATTTATACCTTTATTGTGGGATTTTCGTTCCAACTCTGAATGTAAGTACGATTGTCAATGGTACCTACATGTAAATATTTTTGTACAGGATAACGATGAAAAAAAATTTAAGCCATTTGGCAAAGTGCAGACTTGCCGAGAGACGGGAATGCGAATGAAAAGCACCTAGAACGTTCAAACAATGGTCTGGTCGCGGCTAATTGGGAAGAAAATGTTCTGTACTTAGAACCAACTGAAGTAGGTACATACTCCGTTTTTTTTGTACGCCTGCCCGCAGGCTGGATACAATGCCTGATGTACACTGAACTTAAGGTCCTTTTGTAAATGTATTCAAATAAATGATTTACTTAGGTACTACACTTACTTAGAGCCATGGTAGCCTAGTTGGTTGTGCACTCGCCTCACATTCATGAGGTCATAGGTTCGAACCTTCGCCCATACCAATGAGTTTTTCGGAATCTAGTACGATTTATTATAATGCTACCGGCTTTTCGGAGAGGAAAACATTTGAGGTCTCTTGAAATGTGATCGACAGTTCTCTACTGCGTTCTGCCTTAGTTGCAGCGTTCGCGTTCTAACAGCAATATATACGTTGACTACAGCAAATGTCAATTTATGTTTGAATACGTAAACACCACATCAACGCGCCGGCCTATTCGGGAGCGAGATGTCGAATGCGAGATATTTCCAAACGGAATTACTTCGGAATAAATTGCTTCCGATTCGTATAAAGGATACGGATTTGGGATTTGTGTCCATTGATTCTGCAATTTAAGCCCTTAGGGCTGATAAGGTTGCACAACAAATTCTTTGGTGCCCTTTGTGGAAATTGCGGAAAAACGCGAGAAAATTTTATCGCTTATGAACCTCTGGGGTGGATTTTGTGGACTGTACTTCAAATGTGTTTGCTTGAAAGTGTTATTTATTATGTTCAAGAAATAGATTATTTACGAGTAGATATTTAGAGTACCTACCTAATCTAATTCAGAATGCAGAATTAAATTTGATCGAAGTGTAATTGACAGAATTTTTGTATCATGGAGTTCTATTTTTTCCGCATTATAGGTGAGGTAAATGAACTATACCTATGTCAATTCTTGCAGGAATATATCAATTTAATGAACCTACTTCTATTCTATTCAATTTCTTATAATGTGTAGTGAAATCTCAAAAACTTTAGTTGAAGCTAAACTAAACTGAAATTTCATAACATTATCAAAAACTTTTGAGCGTCGCTTTTACGCTTTTACCAGCGGATTTTAAAAGCACCGACTATTGAGTTAGGGAAAACTTACTTTGGCTATAAACGACGAAGCACACTAAAACGCCATTATAATTTTCAAAACTATTATAATTGACAATTATAGCTTAGAAACAATAGTTTTACTGAAAGCATACTTATTTTACAGCAACAACAATTTACAGTTTCTCTCCGTAACTTGAAAAGTGATCACAGAATACTTGAAATAATGTTTGTCATCGCCTATCTTACCCGTGAGTTACACTTTTAGAAATTACAAGAGGACACACATTTTTAACTACTTTTGTGGTACATAATATCTCTAAAATGGTTCGGCTGTGTGTTGTTACCTGAAATCACAAATAAAAAAAAATTGAAATTGAATTTTGAATTTGAATTTGAAAAATAATACTCTGCTTCATATAAAATACCTTTCCAACGATACTCCATATCGTGGAGTGAGCTATAAAGTACATTCGTCCTTTAAACTATATGGGTATAGTTGCCCATAAAAAGGCATACGTAATGACATTTTATTTATGTATTTACGTAATATACTTTACTTAAAATTCAGATCTACATTAAAAATATCCTTTTCAAAAATATCATTGTATAAAATTTCATGCATTTCGGTTCTTAACTCTAAAAGTTGTTAACCCATACCTATACACCCATAACTATTTTCGATATAGTATTATGGGTTAATGACGTTGTGACTGCGATCCATTGATATGATATACATACTTAAATTGCTTTAAAATCATTGCTGGGTTCATCACGGTTCGCAGAACCCTAAAAACGAATCAATTAACAAAATTTTACATATGAATATAGACCAAGGTTTGTAGTTTTCTTGCAAAATTCCCTATTTAAAAATAGTAGGAAAATCTAATACGTTTCCAGAATACGTATTCCAACGGTGAAATATGCGCCCCCGTTGTTCAGTGGCACTGAACGCGACGTCACGAATGGATTTGTGTGTGCCAGTATGAACCGGGACTTGTCTATGAAAATTCATTAAGAAGATTAACTACCTCGCTAACATGTACAGCTATCGCACACGCCGCCGGTGACACTTATTACTAGATAAATACACGCTGTATATGGGATTATTCGGGAGTTTGTGTCAGTTGTATTTTATGTGAACTGTCAATTTTGTTCGGGAAACTACTGTTATATAATCTGTACACGACGATGCAGACATAAATTGTTTCTCCAAAAATCATCGACCTATTGGACTGAATGTCTATTAGGTACAAAGTTATCAAAAATTTACAAACATACATACATGAACCCTGAAAACATTACACTCCTTTTTTGGGGCAGTCGTGTAAACACTCAGGTAGAATTGTATTTAGTGATTAGGTAATGAGAAAATTAGTACGGAATAAAACATTCTAATTGAAATCTCATCACATTTACATATCACACTGCGAATTTTCGCTGCAAATTACGGCACTAGAGACCTGATATCAATCGTACATACAGGAGCTGGGAGCTGGGGCTGCCGCGCCTGTATGCACGTACATGCACGTATAGAAGCTGGGAGCTGGGGCTGCCGCCTCTATATGCGCATGGATGACCAGTCGAGACCTAGAGCCCTATATCCCTAACCTAGTCATAAATAGACATATATATATAAAATATGTCCAGGATACCTGCTACCATGAGACCTAAGGTAGCAAGCGGATGGTTGGAAGGAAGTGGATGGATTGGTGCAAGTGGTGGTTGGTGGTTGGCTTTTCTCACTGCCAGTCAAGCAGGCTCACAAGACTGATCAGGTTCTGACGGCTAGGGGTGTCTTGGCCGCAGTGAGAGGTTGGTGGTGCGTGGAATGAGACTCAACAATGAATGTTTGAATCCGTTTATTTTACCTAATATTTACATATTTATACTATTTCACTTACGTGCCAATACGCACTCACACTACAATATAACTACCAATAATATAAATAACTTTGTACATAACTACCAATAATAACCTACTCATCACTACCAATGTTCTAGTTTTATAGCTAATCTACTTAGTTTGCAGCGCAAACACTCGACTAAATGAAAAGGTAAAAACGTGGAGTTGTCTTAATTATTTTTCGTGTTTTGTTTTGTGGCTCTGCCAAGATGACGCATATTTTTAGCATATCACACTTTATTGCAATGTTCAGGAATTCGTGGAGAAAACCACATTAGATACAGTGTCTATAATTGGATGCTGTATAAAATCAATGTGTGAACCTCTCCTCTTTAAATGAATAAAAAATCATAGTCGTGCCTACTTATATTTCTGAATCACATATTTGTCTGTTATTGCAATTTGATTGATGCGGAAACATTTCTTCCTTGATTTGCCAGATGGAATCGGTAAATCCGCAGCCTCCTAAACCCTACTACTTCGGGGAAATGGGACATGCGGGACGCGGCCGATCGGAAGCAATAAAAATAATCTTCTCAATGACCTTGTTCTTCTCGCTATATTTATTACATTCAAACATTCCCTCACAAAAGCACTTCTCGAACAGTTCAGAGAATCGGTCCCCATTATTGCTAAAGTTTTATTTAACCCTTTTATAAAGGTCTAAAAAGTATGACTTCAGCTTCTAAGGTTCCTCTGTGGACTTATATTATGAGCAGTCTAAAAGTCACAAAAGTGTTGCGACCGAAAATTGTTACAATACTTAAGTACGTATAATAATACCCTTCAAACTCGAACACAACACTCAGCAACTCAACACATAGCGTTGGTCGGGCAATGACGTACCGCCGCCCGCGCAGGCAATTGTGAAAAAGCGGATGAAATTGAATTCTAAATTCCTTTTGTTTACTAGACATTGTACGTTTTAGGCATTTTGTCTTATAGGCAAATTGCTTTTTAGACGAGATGATCAAAACCGCACTATAATAGCTTGCGACCACTGACGATCCGCCCTTCCATAAGCTTATGTGTACATTGTGGCCCTTCGGAGCGGCGCGTCAGCTGTTCGCCGCCCGCGACTCGTTTCATCTGCCGATCCGCTGTTTGCGATAGTATTTGAAACAGAGCCGACGATCCACTACGATCATACCCTGGATGCGCATAAAGCCTTTAAATAACCCGGTAGAAGCGGTTTGATTTTATTATAAGAATAACGCAGAACCAATTTTCTTCTCATCAACACATAACTTTGGAACTTGTCGAAGTTGTCACATTTTTTGTAAGCTTAATGTTTCCAAGATAAGGGGGCGGCGCTCGGGTATCATTTATCAAGTAAGCGGATTTGAATATGGAAAACATAATACATAAGCGAGGGTTTACTGATTTAATACTCGACTGACTTGGCGCGTAGCGCGCATAATATAGGTAGGTATGTACTCGTATACATTATAACATATAGGAACGTGAACTTTGGTATTTGTTTTAATTTGATTATACTAGATGAATTTCTCGTTTCCACGGTTAATAACATATTCATCGCCCACAAGATAATACGCACGAATCTAAAGGTTAGAACAACCTAATTCAATTTACAAATTATTCCCTACGCCAAATGTACCAATTTTCCGACTTGCTAAAAAGTTTGCGTGTTATCTACCCAGTATCAACAGCCTATTAATACATAACTGCCCACTGTTTCGGTTCAGGCCTACCGTCTAGCCCAGTGCGGGTTGGTGGACTCCACATGGGCCTAAGAATTTCTTCTTCGGCGTATGCATGTTTTCCTTCACCATTTGACAGTCAGTAGTAGGTACTTGTGTACTTAATTAAGTTTGTGAAAAGCCCATCATTGGTACCGGTTATGACCATTTCGTCTGAAAAGCAATTTGCCTAAAACGCAAAATGCCTAAAATCAATCTCTAAATTGTAGAATGCCTAAGTTTTAATATGCCAAAAACTCAAATTGCCTAAGTTGTAAAACGTCTAAAAAGCAGTTTGCCTAAAACTCAAATTGCCTAACTCGTAAACTAGGGATCCTAGACTACTAGTTTGTATAGAGAAATGATAAATCTCGTCGAGATCTTTATTTCAGATGACAGCTGTAACGGCCGGGATTAAACTTGGGCTTAACGAAGTGACAGGCCGCGTCTTCACTCAGCCACCGACCCAGTGTTCTCTTATGCAATAAAATATTTTTCATTACTCATACTCTGAATGTAGGTCTGAAGTTGCCTGAGGAGCGGGTTGAAAGTAATACATCTCAGCCCTAGGGAGAATCGCTTTCAACTGACAGCTGTCAAATTATATATAAAAAACTTGTACTATTTTGACATTTCTATTGGACCATGTTCCAACTGTCTATACAGCCACTCAATTACAGCCCGATGTAAAATTGAAATAACATAAAGTTATGTAATAATTAAAGAATATATATATAATTTTAAATGACTTTATTATAATTATTATTACTGTCAACTATTTCTTTAAAATAACATAGATTTGGGCAAAATATTTACCATTTTTTCAATGATGGAAATGAAAAATAATGGCAGAATAGCTGTCCGGTCACAGAAAAAAAAACAGACGGGAAAGCGGCAATCCGATCTTCATTTGTTTTTTCGAGTTGTAGAGTTTGGTTTATACTTCCGTATAGCAGAGATTTGTATTAACACTCATTTTATGTTTTTGTTTTTACTTTCAGTGTATTCTTAATGAAAAGCACGGTGTTTCCCTCGGGTTCAAGACTTATTTAGAGGTCCCTCGAACTAAACCCCGTCTCGGGACTTAAATAAGTTTTTTTCACCCCTAGGTTAACAATGTACTATTGACATTGCACCTTTTCACTGTACTTTCAACCGCGTAAGCAACTATGATGAAAAGCCATAGACAATGCTGACAACCCGCCTAAGGTCGAATTAATGCTGATTCACAGGATTCGCTGTCGATCGTCGCCGACGCGGCGCGAACACTCAATTAGATTTGCCGTCGGCCGAAGGCACGTACCCACTCTAATCCTGTTTGCGAGAACCTCTCACAACAATATTACATATCAATTCGAAAAAAGAGAAATTCCATTTGCTAAGAATCGTACGAACTTTCTATGGAGAGCGTTGACGAATGCGTTTGTGGGACGGAATACTTAAATTGAGCCTAAAAATACCTAAGTAAACAATTGCTAAAAAAAAATTAAGTTCATTAATCGTTAACCAAACCAGAAGGCGCGTGCGCATGAAAGTGAAGCCAATCTTATAAAATAAGCGAAAAGGAGCACAGCACAGCATTTCAAGCATTCACTCTGCGTAAGATCGAATCTGCCTGTAAAGTGGTCGTCTAAAAGATGCCGCTTAAAATAAAAACTAAATGAACTAACTTCTATTAAAGTTGAGTTTCATCTTGTTGAGAACTTTTAAGGCTTGATAGTAACCTAGACATTTAATACCTGGTTATTTACTGAGCAGACCAGGGCGACGTTGAAGCGCGCCGCTTTGAACATTATTTGCGTCGAGTCAAGATGCAAATAGCGCGTCTAAAGCCTTCCCAACACTATCAAAAGGTACAGGTTTATTGCATTTTACATATACGTCGTTTTAATAGCTTATGACAGCTCTTACCTCGAATTCATATTATAACATACCATACTTAGCCTTATGTTAGTTGAAAACTTAAATACTTAATTACCTATACCGTGTGTACTTTCTGTTTTTTTTCCTTCGTATAGACATGTAAGTATCGAATCTGAGGCCGAATAATCAAACCCATTCCCTATTTCGTAAAGATTCAGTTTGATTAATGGACTTTATAAACAAACGAGGGTATGAGTGGAATGCTCAAAATCTTCCATGAATGAAAGTAATTTGCATATTAAAACAAAAGCATTGTTTCTGCCTCGGTTGCGTTAATTTCAATACAATAATGAAGTTACTTAATGGCCTCCATTATTTTGCTTAATCATTTTGGCTAATTAAACGAACAGTAACAAATATCAATTTATGAGCGGTGTAACTCATCAATCATCATCATTCAAACTGTCATAAGGTTTTTTTCTAGGACACACTCAATTGTAAATAGAACCAATGTTATAATTAATTTGTATCATTCTAAGTAAGATGACTTAGTTATGAACAATTTTGGTGTTGATAAAAAAAATCGAACGATATATAACCACAGAATAATAAGCACTAGAAATCTCATAACAGTGAACTTTACGCCGTACAGGTGACATGTTTAGGTAATAATATTATAAGCCATAAAGCCACCAACTAGTAAGTGAAACAGTGTCTAAACCCGGTGTTGCGAAAACTCTTCAACAAACTATAATTATTGCCAATAAGGGGGTAACGTTTCACTGGGAAGATATTTTAAAAGCAAAAAGCCGGCAAATGCGAGCCGGACTCGCCCAAGGAGGTTTCCGTTCCGCCAGCCACACTGTACCATTATCATCAAAATTCGAAAATTCCTTCCTATTCTGGTGACGAACTGTATTTAACATATAAATGTTTAAAAAGAAATAAAACAAAACACAATGAATTTACAGTTTACCGCTGTAAAAAGTAGCCTATATTATGTTATTCCAGGATATATATTAAATATACAGGAAAAATTAAATATTTTTCACGCGGGAAAAGTTTACCGCGGTCACAGAATACATAATAGCAGCCGCGGACGGACGGACGGACAGACCGACAGACAGACGGTGGCGTAGCGAAAGCAATAAGTTTTCGTTGCCGAGCCAAGCTCGAGAACGGAAACCTAAAAATGTTGTTTACCCGACTGTGCCATCATAGCGAAGACAAGAATATATGTTTTTGCGAGTATTTTTTTTTCTATCTCTTATGTAACTAAGTAGGTATTGCAGGTATGTATCTGGAATTTTTATTCCGTCATCAGTGTGTTTAACAAAACGTTGAACCTTTGACACGGACAGCAGTCACTGCTAAAACATTTCCACTTACACTTGACCTAAAATTTCCATAAACGAATTTGCACGTCCAATAATCTCCACTTTCCAAAGTTTAGTCGAAGGACTTTTGTTTTAGTGAAAATTGATTTCGGAAATTATTCCAACAAATCTGAGTGGAGGCTTCAATTTTAATTGCTTATTCAAAAGTTTGTGATGCACGTTAAGGGTAAGTAAGGCTGACTTAAAAAATAATAAATACACATAAAAACGTAATAGTCGGATAAAAATATAGTGATTAGTGTCTTAACGTCCAAATTGAAATGCGTCCAACGTGGAAAATTATGTCAAAGGAAATGTGCTCAATTTGTATTAAGTCCAAAAGGAAAAACTTGCATTATTTTATGTAGGTTTGTATGTCCAATAAATAACATAATTACCTATATAACTAAACTTCGGACCTAATGCAATTTGGTCTAAAATCACTTTGGAATGGTAATAATTTTTTTTGCCAACTTTTATGGTTGGATTTTTTAAAATTTTGTCGTAAAGACACTGAACGTAAGTATCGCCGCTAACAAGTAGGTAGTTATACCTAATATGGAGTTTGCTCGCTTATGTAGGTACTTACCTCTCCATAAAGGTTAATATTTTTTATCAAGTATCGCCGGAAGGTAACAAATATACTTAAAGCGCCATAATGTAATTTATGTTTGAATAAAATATCGGTAGTCGCATAAAATTTCTAATATCCATTTGCCAAAGTATATCAACAATGGCGGCATTGACACGTATGGTGCGAATGCGGAAGTGCGCTTAAAAGGCAATCTAGAATCCATTAATAATGTTCAGCGTCACGCGACGCGGCCCGACGCGGCCGCGTCCACACGTCCGCGTGACGACACGTCGATTCTACTCCCACCAAGAATACAGGTATTAAAATTCTATGTGATTCCACAGTGATTAATTCGCGTAAGTGACTTCACCGAACAGTGATTTTACTTAATTTTTTTGTTTCGCTGTGTAGATCGTTAGTCAGACTGTTCTAACCATAGAAATGTAAGTCCAAGTCTTGGAGCGTAGCGAGCTTTTTCCGGTGTTCTGTGGTTCTAACCAACGGGATTATGGAGTTTTGAAAACGTTGGCAAGCAAAATATACAAAAAAATAAGGCTACTAAACTATTTTGTAAACGAATGAATCATGGGCTATTCTAAGCAACGGGGAAAAGTCTAACTAACGGTCTGACTACTCCGAGGTCTGACCACTCGGAAACACCTATAGGCTCTACTACTTACTTACATGCGACATAGTTGACAGATTCGTAACTACGAGCATGTACAGTCGACTACACGTCAGTGGAAACACTGACCTTGAGCTGGCCCAGCCTATTAGGGAATTTTAATACTACGAGAGACCAGTTTATACTGGTTTCGTTTCCACTGACCTGCGCGGTCGACCGTACTACAGAAAAACGTTATAGACTTAAATGAAATTTTTATCTGTACATAATTTCTGTTGCAGAGAACGTCATCGTCGGTGACACGGCTTCCTCTGTCGAGAGCCGATGGGTCCCATGTTCGAATCCCCGCCATACCATGCGTGTCGGTCTCGACTAGAAGTATGGCAGACAACAATCAATTACGCACGTCTCATATCGAACTAAGAGCAAAAACTGAAAATTGTCTATTAGGTATATCTAACATTCCAACTACCTAACACGCCCTCTGTGTCCACCTACTCCTAATTAAAATACGAGCAGAATGAGAGTGTATACTCTATCTACCTATAGTATGTTCTGGGGATATGTCTAGCGATATACTGAACTAAACAACACTTAGGACCTTCTGTTGTACACAGCAGCGCTACAAGTGCTATTGACATCCCAGCATACTTCAGCAGGTGTCTGCTACACACAATCCGTAAAGTCTGTGCGAGCACCTACTTGTATTTCGATGCTTGTGGTGTGTGCTATAACTAGATCGCTCAGCTAGAGCGATCAGTTGTTTATTTCTCACATAGGATAGATATAACTTAATGCACCAAAAATATCTTTTTAGAAACGTTATTACGCAAGGCGACATCTATAGAATAGTTACGCAGCAAAATTCATACAATAATATTTCATAGGCACGTTTAAAATACATTTTTTAAGAAATGTCTCGTTGAGATCTTAATTTCGGAAGACGTCAAAATTAAAACGGCCATATGTCGAAAACTACCGACTCTAGACTATTAGTGCCTTCACCAAAATGAAAGATCTCGATGAGATCTTCATTCCGGCTGACAGCTGTCAAAATTAAAACGGTCATATCTCAGAAACCACTGACTCCAGACCCCTAGATCTCATTTGTACTTACTTGAAGTCTTCTCGTTGCCACGGTACAGAGAGGTAGGAATGTTTCCAACATACCTCGTATTTGTTCTGTATTCCTGTTCCAAGGTACCTACGTCACTTGTACAGGAAACATGGCTGTATCAGACAGAATGAACAATGAAGCGATGAAGTTTGTGCTAGAAGTTTCATCTAGTTTCATGAAAGTTGGAACAAATACAGCTTAGTAGGTCAGTAGTACCTATCTAAAATATTTTTCGGGATCCGTCAAAGCTTTTACTCCAACTGTCAGTCCGTCAGTCTGTCTGTCTGTCCACTGGATAACTCGAAACTATTGGATCAGATGAGCTGACTTGGAAATATCAAATTAATGATGAGAAGTTTATCGAAATTAAAATAAGGTAGGTACGAAATGTAATCGTCAAAAGAGGAGAGTGAATATCCTATAAACATAAATGGGTCTTAGTCTGTTGGCATCCCACCCAGGCCAATTCCCTTTCCATTCATACTGAGCTCTTCTGCTCGTCTTAAGATTTTTGTAACATGTGCTTTTTGATTGTATCCATTATCGTTGCCGTAAATTAATACTCAATACTTTTTCTCCATAACCCTCATCAGCGCAGTGCGGCGGAAAACTGCAGATCTGCACACAGTCTGTTTGGAACTGCTTCCTACGTTTTACAACTTACAACCATGAAACATCACGGCCAATCTCGGCATCCGTTACTTGCCCTGCATGAACTATTTATTGGCATCACCGTATTTTGGCCATCAGCCCAGCACGTAATTGGCAGACTACCTAACTACTGATACCGTTGCCCCGCCTCCTTTCAACGAACTTTTACGGCAACTTAAATAAGCTCCAAGTTTAGTAGCTCAAGTCAATTCAGTAACGTTTACGGGCAAGTTTTATGCGCTTGAATACTAGTGTTATAAAGATTTTTTAAAGAGCAGTGCTATTCTTGAGAGACGGCGGAGATTGGATTTAGCTGGCTTTTGATCTTAGCACTACGTAACGTACCTAAGGCCCATACTACACTATACTATATATATGATCCTATGTTGTCTATGGGATATGATCATATAAATATGACAATACTTGATGCTATGCCTATATTACACTATAATACATATATGATCCTATTTTGTCTATGGATATTAACAAAATTTAACAATAATTGATGCTATGATGTATTTTCCTTAGAATTGAGAACAAAAAGTCTTACAGGACATATGTGCGTATGAATGAAGCTACATTTAACTACATTCTTTCAAAAATTACTCCCCTTATCATCAAACAGGTGACTCACTTGAGGAACCCTATTTCCCCAAAGGATAGATTATTGGCCATTCTGAGGTTTTTAGATACCGAAGAAACGTATTCCAGTTTGCAGTTTACTACACGCATTCCTCAATGTAGGTTATTTTAGGAAAACTAAATAAAAAAGACAATTAATATCTCTCCAAATCCCGCCAAAAAGACCTTATTCAGATAGGATCCTATTTCACGACATGCTGTCAAGTAGGATACTATTTATATGACGTAGGCAGATAGTAGTCATATGTTGGTATTAGACTATCATATATATATGAGTCATACATATAGGATCATATATATAGTATAGTGTAATATGGGCCTTACCTATAGTATCGTATAGTACTACAAACATTCTGACCCGGTGGTGATGGCGTCGCTTTGATGAACAATATTATTATTCACTGTAGAATGTCATTTCAAAATGTCGGCATTAGTTCAAGTTGTGACCACCGGGTCAGATTTGTTTGTAGCACTATAGCCGTTTTTATAACATGGATTTTTCATTTAGTCGCCTTTTTACGGCTGGAAGTGACGCTACTCGGATCCGGCTACCACACGGGGAACCAAAGCAAATAATGTTAATTAACATAACCGCTACTGAACACGGTAGTTCCAAACAAGCGGATCAGGAGCAATCAACAACACGGTAAAGGCATCGCTACATCGACGCTCAATCTAATTGGAACATAACCTAGCAACCGGCATCTATGTGGTTAGCATTCCATTCCTTCACGCACACCGAAGTAAAAGAGATACAAATGTGTACACTTTCGATTAAAAGTTTGGATATACTTGCCTTGCAATTCAAGAGATTTTTGGTAGGAACTAATTAGTTTAGTCCTATCACAGATTAAATAAAAATGTAAAGAAAGTTGTATAGATCATTTAGATATAAGTCCGTAACAGTGATCTTATTAATAATTTGACCGAAATGTGCATCTTTGGAAATGATACGAGATTTTGTGTTGTCATACAATGTTATATTTTTTTCATGTAAGTAATTTTTAGTAGGTAGATAAAATGCCGAGATGTGGACATTCAACAAAATTATTATTTAATTAAAATTAAAATATTAATTAAAATATTATATACTAACAAAAAAATTCTACTATTTTTCCTAATAAGGTACCTAGTAGTTGTTAAGATATTCTTAGTTTTACGGCTTTTTAGATGCATTCTAAGTGATTTCCATTTTTAATGGGGTATGCAAACTTTTAAGCGGCGGCATCATCTTATATATTGATTGTGTAATCGTAGCTAATGTAACTCACTTGAAGCTTACTATTATTGTCTTAATCTAAGGTATGAGAGTACTCTCATCGATAAGAAAAGTCGCCTTTCCATATTATCTGAATGAGCGTATCGGGCGATCAAATTTGTTTCGCAAAGTATCACAAATTTTAGAATCGTGTGTCAGAATTAGAAGCTACCAAGCTTCTAACTAAGTTTCTCAACTTAGAAACGGGATAGAATTTACGGACTTAATAAATTATTGATGACCTATCAATAGACATGACGACATTTATTGAACCGTTGAAAATCGACAAACGCCAATCAGGCTTTCGTGTCCCGCGTTTGATGTTAGCGCTACCCACCAAATTGCAATTTGCAAATATTCACAACTAACGAAATCATGAATCCTACCAGGCCTGCATATTATTTTACTTTCGCGATAGATTTTATGATAACTATAGAAATAACTAATTTGGTACCGACACAACGTGTAATAAGAAATTACTAGGACAAGTCAAATATAAGTAGGACAAAGCTGCGGAGTCTGATAAGTTGCTGAAAAGAATTAGAAAAACATGCCATGTTGACATTTACACTTTTATGCGTCATCTTGGCAGAGCCACGGCCTCTGATTTGAAATCTGACTATGCAGAACATCAAATCTGACTATGGAATGCTAAAAAGTTGGGACATTTTGATACTTAGAAATTTTTAAACTTGGACATAACGCCCACAAACAAAGGACGTATTGCCAATGTAATTAGAGATGTCACCTCATAACAAGAAAATGGCTTACCTGCCGGGTTACAATTTAAGATCATGTTCTTAACGTCTAGAACTACGTTGGTTAGATGTTGTTAAAAGTACTAATACTAGTAGTTCCGTGAGAACAGTAGACCTCGCCAGCCCTTATAAACCAAACCTAAAAGAAACCAACAAAAGTCAACTTTGGAAACAGAAAAAGTACCTACTAAAGTGACAAAAATTAGCACATTAAAGCTTAATATTTCGCAAACGGATCCCTGAATCGAAAAATGTTTATCACACACCCGCGATATTTTTGAAAGACCCATCCAACGATACCCCACACCATGGATATCACGCGGAAAAAAATAATTTTCCATTTTACGTATGCAGTTCTATGAACATAATTTATTTTTTCAACTTTCTTAAGTCGATCCACTATTACTCAAAAACTAATAGAACCTACTTAGCCGTAATAGTTTTCCTTGTAACTACGTTATATATGCTACTGCCATGAATTTTTTCACATTTCCAGAAGCAACCGTTTAGCTGGCAGGGGGGCTGGGGCTGGGGCTGGCGGGGGGACACGTGACTCTAACAAAAATTACCGCTTTAAAGCTTAATATTTCGCCAACGGATCCCTAAATCGAAAAAATGGTATTCACACACCAGCAATATTTTTGAAAGACCTATCCAACGATATCCCACACTATGGGATTCACAAGAAAAAAAAAGTTCACTCCCACTTTGCGAGTATGGTAGGTACTCTAAAAAAAATGTTTTTCAAAATTTTATTCTACTCATTTTGTAGGTTTAATTAATTTATACATATGCCAAATTTTCGTCAAAATCGGTTGAAAAATGCGACAGACAGACAGACAGACAGCCGGACAAGAGCATTTTTGGCCAGTCTCGAAACGTAGACGCTTCGCTCGCTTCGCTCGCTCGGTCAATTAAACTTAGTAACTAAAGTTGACAATAGATGGCGTTACATTGATCGCAACCATCATTCAACGCCTAGTCGGTCGGTAATTTTTTAAAACAAGTTTACGGCTTTCACGGGATTTGTGTTAGCCTAGGTGTCGCATTGTGCTACTAAATCAGAGCGATTATACGCGACCATCGCGCGAATAAGCGAAAATCTCTAATAAGTCGCTAATAAAATCGATGTAATCGGAACAATGTCAATTCGGCCATTTGTATGTTTGATCGCGCGCTTGTACGAACAAAGTTTGAATCGCGCAATCGCGTTGTATTGGTATATATACTCTGTGGTATTAGGACGACGCCTTACGCGACGGTGTACACAGACGTAACTCCTTTGTATTCAAGTTGCTCAGCCCGGTTACGCTTCACAGCACATTCCAGCTCACCGTTGTGTGACGTCTCACTTGATTCGTGATAAAAGTGTGTCACTACATGCACTTACTGTGAATAAACAATCGATTCCGATGACAGTATTTGCCGTTGCCATCTTGTCTATCAGAGAAAAGCATTTATTTATTCATCGCATGGCATTTATCTGCCAGCAGAGTTTAGTGAATCAATGCAGTTGACTGACCAGCTTCAATCCCTCCTATACTTGACCATGTGAATAAGAACAAGTTGATGATAATTAAAGAACTTAAATATTTGATGACACTACTACCTAGATAGTTGGCTAATGGAAATCATATGTTGATCTACCATTGTCACTGACGTTTTATGAGCAACAAATAGGTCAATGAACATTTCCTTCTACTACATACTGTTTTATACTTAATTTCTTTATAGCAATTTATGAGCCTGGCCTGGATCGATGCAGAGGAACAGGTAGAACCACCCCAAGGATTTTAATATACAATCTTTGACTGTTCTGGTAACTTGTACATACCTATATCAGTAGATGCCCGAGTATTGAACTCTAATCTTTGACATTTCCCATTATAAAAATTTTAAATTTCAAATTTTTTTGGATTGCTAATTGGTTTTAAAAGTCTGAGTTTATAATTCAATTCTATTATAGACTTTTACGTTTTAAAATACTTATAAATTAATAAACCTTTTAATTTTGATGGGAAAAGGCTAGGTACTCGTATCAGATACCTTAACAATTAATTACGTAAATTCCATCGAACAACTTTATAACTCCACTTAGCCACTCTCCCATAACTAAAAATGAATAACAAACTCGTGTATACTACAGTATTACAGAAAAGTCAAAGGTGACTCTGTTGATAATTTTGTGGGTTCCTATTTTTCATTTTAATAAAATTATTATATTTGGAGTAATCATGGAATTTGTTTTAATTTCGATTTAGTAAGTTCAATGTTTTTGGATATGTCTCACTAGCAGTGCTCTCTTTTATCATAGTTTAGTATTAGTTTTATAAAGTACACGAAATCTGTTTTCTAAAGTTATTACTGATCATCTGAGTAAAAGTTAAAATTGCTTCAAAATCTACGGCAGTGGTTCAGGAGTTATGAACCAACGAACAGGCTGATTTTGCATATTTATAATAAGTATACTCAAGTCATGTGTTCGTTTTATAACTTGCGGCTTGTAACGCAACATTTTGCAAGTTGTGGACGCGGTTTCCGTCAGACCCAACCCTAAAAGCAATGTTGAAATGAAACTTTTAACTAAGAAATTCAATATCGATGAACTTTTATTTTTAACGTTACATAATGAGGCGGCCTTAATTAAAAAGATACCCTTAAAGGTTGAAAAGATCGACGAAATTTTCGTGAAAAAATCTATGGAATTTAATTCAAACCGTTCGTTCGATCTCCGAGACGTAAGGTTAGAACCGTTAGCCAGCGAATTTTTATTTTATGCTAAGTACAAAATTGGGAAGTAGGTACCAATACCAATTAACATATAGATTACAAGTATTTTACAAAGTTTCAGCGGTACATCTTATCTCATCATCATCAACAGCCTATTAATCTCCCCACTGCTGGGGCTCAGGCCTACCCTCTCAACGAGGGCGTGCGGGCTATAGTCCACCACGCTAGCCCAGTGCGGGTTGGTGGACTTCACATGCGCCTAAGAATTTCTTCTTCGGCGTATGCAGGTTTCCTCACGATGTTTTCCTTCACCGTTTGAGAGCAGTCAGTACATGTACTTAAGTTTTGAGAAAAAACCCATTGGTACATGGCCCAACCGGGGATCGAACCTCGGACCTTTCGATATGATAAGTCTCGTCTTATTCCCGAGGCCACTGACGCTCTACATCTTATCTACTAAAAACTTAATAAACATTAAAATCCCACTATTATTATAAGTTGCGGGTTATTTTGATGTAATAGCTTTATACCTACACATGAGATATTTTTAACGAAGAGCCGTGGCAAGGTTTCCGTTAGTCAAAAATAATTTTTTTGACAAATCATCAAACGGAAACTGTATGTACACAAAATAAAAGTTTCTGCTTACATTTGGAAATTAGCTGAGACAATTTTAATGTCTTAAACTAATGAATTAATATAAAAATGACTTAGGGCTTCTTTCACCGCTTGCTGATAAAGTACCAGATACCCTATCTGCAGATTATCTGACAGATACCCAATTTTTTTTGTTTCACAGGTATCCGATTGCCTTATCTGTCAGATAAACTAACAGCAAGATCAAGCGGCGGTTATTTTTTAACTGTCAGATATTTTAATAGAGACTAGAGGTGTGCAACACGAAAATATTATCAGATTTATCTGTTAGATAAGTTTATCTGTCAGCTTACTATCTGTAACAATATCAGCGAGTGGTGAAAGAGGCCCTTAAAATTATATACAGTAAACCTAAGTTACACATTTGGCACTATGATCAAATATGAACGATGATAATAATGACAAAATATTGCTCTTAAAATCCTAATGTATTTTGGTTTCGTCCTTACTTAGAGTCGCTAGTAGCTGGGAAGGTATATGTTATTTTAATATGCAAAACAATAATATTTCTTTATCCACAAGAAGTATTTCATGCAATACTCAATTTTTCTGTTTGTGAAGGTAGAATATGGATTTAATAGAATTTTCATGCATTCGTTACTCTGCCCTAATACAGGGCAGAGTAATGAACTACCCTAATTGTGCCGAACCGGAAATTACAAACATAATATTTCAAACCAATTAAACCGATCCCGTTTCCAAACCCATACAAAAAATCCAGCTAAATCCGAATGAATATCATTTTTTAATTGAAAAGGACTAGAAGTATCTCATTTGCCCTGTTTTCCTGCAAAAAGTAGGCGTCCTTTGTCTGTTCTAAGATTAATTAGTACCACACGTAATTAAATTAGATTTTTTCAAACTAAAAATACACGAGTCATTACTCACCTCCGGCGTATAACGAAGCATTAAGTAGGTTACCCTGCACTATTCAGTCACTGCCCTCCCCTAATGTCACTCAACATTGTTTTATTTAAAACTGCACTATATTAATTTAATTAACATTATATATTGATAAACCACATATTTATATTGCAACTTGTTTATTTTAGTCACAAGGAAGTTTTGATCGAACTAAGTTAGCAAACGCGGAATAAACGTGTATGTCGATGCGCTCCGTAGCGCGTCTACGGCGTAGAGTACCGCTCGCTCGTAGCGACCGCGTCAGACTGAATGGGCACTACTACTCCCATTAGTGGGCTTTTTGAGCACTTAAGATTTTTCCTTTGAGGCGAGTAATGAAGGTCGTCATAAGAAATGAAGAAAATATTCCACCCTATCTTTAAGGGAACATTAAAGAAGATTAACAATATACACACGCATTATAGACTTTTCACTGTGTGCGTAGACGAATAATCAACAAAATAAGAGCTCTTAGGACTGCTAATCTGTCTCAGGACATTAATCTTATATTTTCAACCACTATTTTAAACTATTTGTTATCAATGACGTCATTGTCATCCTATATTAGTTCACTTCTGGAAATAGGCTTCCTTCAAGATGCGTCACTAACCCGATATTTGGAACACGATGTTATGCCTTGTGCAATTTATAAGGCATTTAAAGACGAAATCGATTAATAACAATGTAAAAAAACGATATAAAAAAGAACGATGCCGGTAAACTCAATTTTACGTTTAAACATTTATATAAGCCTTTATAAACCATAATACCTAACTAATTGGACATATTGTGTAGTTCATTTTTTAACTGCAGAGGCATTGTGTTTAGAAAATTTACATAAAATTACAGACTAAAGCCTCGGCTTGCAACTAAGTTCGTATGCTTTTATATTCTCATGCTGCTGGTCTAACAATGTAGTTTAAGGTAATTTAGTTAATGTTTCTTCAATAAAGTGAAACATGTACGGCCGACCGCAGTCAGTGGAACAGTATAAACTGGTCTCTCATAGTATTGAAACTCTATAATAAGCTAGGCTAGCTCAAAATTGTTTCCACTGACGTGCGGTTGACTGTACGATTGACGTCGAATTTTGAGAGTAGAATATAGCTAAAGTTAAATTTATAAAAATAAATATAGTTCTCCGTCAAGCGCTGTTATACCGGCGAGTTTTCGGATTTCCCGTAGGAATTTCGAACAATCACTCCTTAGTGAATGCCTGAGGTGGGCAAAAAAGAAAGAATGTAGCAAATAGATATGTATCTAAATTTCATATTTCTAACCTCTCGAGGTTTGGCCCGAACTTTGATATAATAGTCAGGACAATGTATGTAAATTTCGTTTCAAATCAACTAGTATACGATAACAAATGAATTTGCGTCTCGAAAACAAAATAAACATTAGATGTTGTTGCGAAGTGGACCGCAAAGTTTAGATGGTAATACAAACATGTTTTGGGGGTCCGTTGTCCAACCCTTAAGTGCTTTCAAAAACTGATTTAACTAAACTGTAGAAACGAATAAGAGCGGAAATTCAAACCGTTTCCAATACTCGAACCTTTGTTAGACTTGAGTCTTTATGCAAGACTCGAGGCGCCGTTAGGAAGCCTCGTGCTCGATGCGACTCGAGCCTTCGAGCCTATGAGCGCACTGTTCTGCATAATCGAGGCGAGTCTTCAAAGTTAGGGCTCGATGCCTCAAGTCTTTTACAACACTAGTTAAGAGCACATTAGCGTGTCCTTAGGTTAGAACAGGAAAAATAAAAGAAACTTAATTAAAGCAGTCGTAAAAAGGTCTATCAAGGCTTTGGAAGTCGTTAGACCGAAAGTTTGTTTTACTCTCTCTATGTATTACCTAATTATTTATTTACATTAGTACCTAAACCAGGTCCTGAACTCCCTAGTAGGTACTACTTATTTCGTGGTGATATATTATACGCTAAACGGGAATATTAAAAAAAATGCCTGTACCGTAAAAATTAGAAAGCCGATGTTAACCGCAAAACAAACACTTTTCGTCAAAATTAACTGGTAAATACACAACCGCTTTATATACCTAAACTGTCTTAGAAATACGTAGGTAGATAAAAAATTGCGTGTATGAATGTACCCAGTATACTCATGCAATAAAATATTTCACTTTCACTAATATTTGAAAACACATCCATGTTTTCATACACTAAAACCATTACTAATTTAATAAACGGGATTCCTAGAATAGACCACTCTAGGGTAAACCGGGGGTAAACAGACCACTATAGAAACAATATTTTTTTATTTACGTGTCCCTCTGTGGCACCCTGACACGCAGTAGTTAATATAATATTAGCCGTGCCAGCCGACTAACACAGTTTCGTGGCCAAATTCGTAATTAACACTCTTTAAATGACACGTTTCTGAATTAACTTTAATGAACATTGTAATTCGGCAATAGGGCTATACAATGAGGCGCTTAGAGAGAAACTTAGTTACTGCGTATTCTTCTGTGGGATGTTTTGTCAAAGTGCTACCGTACCTACGTCAAAATTTGTTAGTCAAATATGCGTTAGTCAAAGTTGGGCTTTGTCAAGGTTTCGTTTCGTCAAAGATTCGTTCGTCAACTTATAACAAAAAAATAACCGACACATTAGATAGAAAACCTTTGTGCATTTGCTACTACGTTGACATTGGTGGATTTATTGTGTCTTAAAAGCATACTAACAAAGGCCAAGATAAAAAGATAATAGAGTTCGTAAATGTTAGATATATTACCTTCCTAGTGTTTCACATAAAAGTATCAATTACTTTTTTTTACGTAACGTACGCCCCCTTTGTTTTTTACGTAATTGAGATTTTTATGTAAATTATACCTATACAACTTTAACATAGACTTGAGCAATAGCAAATTTGACCAACAGCAACTTTGACCTAGATCCTACTTAACCTACGAAAAGCGTGTCTATGAACCAGCTCTCAATTTTTTGTTAATTGAAAGATACCTACCCCATAAAATGTTTTAAGAACAGCTGGTTTCTGCAGTAGGCAACGAGATGACTAATAAAATTGTCTTAATGTAAATGACATGTCGCTGCTTTCCTCACAAACCTTATTTACGAAGGAAGTACATTTGCGGAAGTACATAAGTCTATTCCCGAAATTAGATTACGTTTCTTTGTTTCAGATAAGTGAACCATCCCCGTGAAGAATATGAAAATTCGGGAGTGTTCTGAACTCAGCGAAGAATAAACAAGTAACATACAGGAAATTGTACCAATGTGGCGGAAGGCATATTACTCACCGAATCCAATAAATTTAATCGATACATTATCATCAGGAAATGAGATTACGAAATTTTATATTACCTACTAAAAATATTACTTTACCTACATCAAACAAAAACGATTTATTTTGTTTGTATGGAAATGTTAACAAAAACAAACCAAGTTAAAAGTGCAGCTGTCATAATCAAAAACTTGTAGTTTGTGCGCTAGTAGAACTAAGTAAGTATATTTTTGACAGAGGTACATATACCCAATGATATATCTTATTCGGGTAAAAAAGAACCTTTATAATAAAGTGGTTTTTCTTAATTGTTCTTCTATACTATAATTATGTAGCTGTGGTGAAGAACTACTTTAAAGGTTCTTTGATATAGCAGACTAATAAACTAAACCAACAAGTATTATTTATTCTAACGCCGACGATATCAACAAAAGCGATATCTTTATTAAAACTGAGCTTCGTTCTAGTTCGATTACAAACATGTAGGCAAGTAGCGAGTATTAAATAACACAAGGGAGCGAATTTGTGTGAAATAATTACAGTGCACGTGCGTGCACGGAGCCACGGACCTGGGCACGGAGTCACGGACTTCTAGTTTTAAGTTATTTTGCATCGCCATTATTTTAGTGTAGGCACACTGTAAGGTCACGAGATAAGCGTTTTTCAAAAGCATGGCGAGTGACTTGGTCGTAACCGGGGCAGTTTTTTTTATTTTAGACAAGTAGCTATGTAAAATGGAGGATCAAAGTTTGTGCCAAACCGCAAAGCCTAGAAGACTTGACATTTGGCACATAGGGTCGTCATTATAGCCTTGACTAAGGGTTTTTCAAGAATCAACCCCTAAGTGGGTGAAATAGGGGTGCACATTATTCAATGTACAGTACAGACGATGCTACTGCTTTATTAAGTACTAGCTGTTGCCCGCGACTTCGTCCGCGTGGATTTTGGAAGTAGGTACCTATCTCTGCTATGTACAGACATACATCGTCTAGTTATAATTTTCAAATGGTAAAATGGATCATTCTAAGTACCTTCACCATAATTTAAGGTATACCATACCTTCAGGAACAAACTATGATCACCGTATCCAATTTGGTGAAGACAGATAAAAATTTAAAAAATTGTTGTTTTCACTTCTATTGCTCATAAGACTTCTCATATCAATTTTTATTATACGTGTGTATTTTTTAACTAATACAGTATGGGCAAAACCAAAACCATAGGAGATACAGGGATACTGTCTTAGGAACCTTTAGGTATTTTTTCGTGATAACAATTTTGACATAGTAATCGGAGCAGCTGGAGTTCGGGTGGCATGCATGAATAAGTAGTAAGTTCCTAAGTACATTGCACAGTCTGTTTTATAAGAAAACATTTTATTAAATTTGACTAACTTCTGCTGCTTGGATTTTTTTCTTCCGATACAATAAAATGATTCTAACATGAAACTAAGTCGATACGCATTTTTTAAAAATAATAAAAATTATTTTTCACTGGCGTTCTATGAGAAAACATTTTATTGAATTTGACTAACTTCTGCTGCTCAGATTTTTTTCTTCCGATATAATGAAGTGATCCCTACATGAAACTGAGTCGAACCGCATTAAAAAAAATATGTGCAAATTGTCTCATTTTTATGGACAACACACGCTTGACCAAAAAATTTCTATGTCATAAGACACTTTCCCTGCATCTCCTATGGTTTCGGACTTGCCTATACTGTCCCAGTTAAAAAAAACACTGATATCTCCTATGTCTATGACATCGTCTTGTTACGTTAAATGATTTATCTGTAAATGACGATAACTTTTTTCTCTGTCATCCGATTTCAATTAAACAAAGCCTATAAGTTGCGCCAGGCTGTGCTTAATCTACCTGTGAAAACCGCAAGAAAATCCGTTCAGTAGTTTCGGAGATTAGCGATTACAGACAGACAGAAAGACAGAAAGACAGAAAGACAGAAAGACAGACAGACAGAAAGACAAAAAAATTTAAAAACGCTTTTTTGTGTTCAGTTACTCTTTTTTTATCGTCCACACTCATTTTTTTATAAATTTATTCAAAGTACAGACACACGGTTTCTACAGATTTATTATAAGTATAGATACTTTGATATGGCCATTGGCCAATGTCAATGAGCGCTGACGACAAAAGGAGGATGCACGATAACGCCTCGTTACAAGCTTAGTATTATTTCTATAGTTGCCTACTTATTTCGGGGCCATACACCCATATCCGGCGGGCGGCACGCCCATGACTGCGGTTTATGTTCCCAACACGAAAACTGGGAACCGAGATTATCTTTATGAAGGGCCCTGTAGATTATTTACTAGTGTAATGCTACGAATTATTCCCACGGGCTGACGACGGATGTGACGCACGGAACATAAGTGGGATTTTATGTCAGTCACAGTTGCTATTATTCCCACCGAGCAGATTACGTAGTTACAGATAATGGTAATATTTAATTGGCGCAATTTAACGCGAGTAAATCTAAGTAGGTACCTACCTAAGCAACAATCCCAGTCTATATCTGTGGATGTCGCTTTAAAACTGGTGGCTGTGGTTACACTGTTTTTGGGCTATGATTGACCAATTTTATTTATACTTTTTTTAGGCAACTATGGGCCATGGGCTATGAATTTTTATTATCCTCAAAACAACTTACCGCACTCTATATGTGATTTATAAAATTATTTAAAAGGATTATATTGTAAACCAAAGAAGAAATAATACATACCTAATTGTTTTCTTTCTTTTAGAAGGTATTATATATTTTATGGTCGTAGAGATTGTGTGCAACAAAATATAATTAGCAATTAGGGTTTTCGTGTAGACTACATTTTAATATGAAATTCAGATTCGCTTCATTTCATAGACAGCAATGGGTATTATATTATGTATATCCTAATGACCTTCAATATATTAAAGTTTCCCAAAATACTATTTTAAATCACCAGATATTATTATACTCATATTATTATTCACGGGTCTTACTCGGGCAAAGGTAAATAATAATAAAATATTTGTGTGTAAGACCCGTGATAAAACAAAATCGCTTCCCGCGTCTGTATGCTTATATTTAAACTACGCAACGGATTTTGATCCGGTTTTCACTAATCATTCAGATAATTTCTTCCGGATGGTTTATAGATACTTATCCCATCCGGGCGAAGCCGCGGGCAACAGCTAGTAATGAATATTACAAAGCGCGAAAGTCTAAAATGTACTAAATCATAAGATAGGTTCTCAATGAAACTTCAAAAACAATAGACGAATAATGTTACTACCGATAACTTAACCTTGCGACTTACTGTACCGTGCCAGGGCATTTTGTATTCAAAGTGCGAGAGAGGACTCACAATTTCTTGAACAGGAAGACAGGTGCGGGGTGATGTATGACTGTTACATGTTCTTCCTTCTGAATTCGTGAAAATTTTCAATTCCATTTTTACTTCCGGTCTAATCTTTGCGTCGTCGCTCTATGTGGAATACTGAATGTGATATTAGGTGGAAGAGATTATTCTTTTGTTGCCTTTCATTTTTATACTCACACATAGAGCGTGTTGCTTAGCCGTTCCCAGGCGAGTCCCCTGAGAGATTATTGGACAAACCGCGGAAAGCACAGGGCAAACTAGTTTCATATAAGTATGTTGTAATATCAACAACATCCTGTGGCAACGGTCGAGTGTAAGATTCCTGTTGTCCCCAAACCGTCGTTGTTTCACCAGTGGGGACAACAGGAATTACATTTAAAATGCCCCTGTTGATTCTACCTATAGTTGTAAAATATCCTCACTTTCAAAATGACCAAGCTTAATGACTTATTTCAGATTAATATGTCCGGGCAGAATAGATGAATTGAACATTTTCGTTAAGTTTTGTTTATCAGGGGACAACCGGCATCTTAAATTTCATTATTCCTGGTTGGTCAAAAATCCCAATGCACTGTTTCACCAGTGGTGGGAAAAACATGAATTGTAAAATTCCTAAAATACTAAAATTTAAGATTCCTGTCGTCCGTCCCCACAACGGAAAGGGGCCAACCGTAATTTTCTAAAATCTTTTTATCCCACCGGTGGGAAAAAGCAGTGGGGACAACAGGAATCCTCTGTAACAGCTGGCGGTTCGTTTGATGATTGTAGGCAATTGCGCCTGTTGTTGTCGATTTGGTCACAACCGTGTCTAACTGATGTCTGAAATTGGTTCAAAAATATTTTTGGGGTACACAGAAATCTGAATTTCTGTTGTAGTACCTATAAGTATTTATGTAAAAAATAATAAATAGAATAACTACGTTAAGAAATTCAAACGTATATTAATTTACGTACCTATATCAATTGATTTATAAACTATAAATAAAGAAAGAAAAACATTATATTTAAAAAAAAAAGGTTTCAAAAACGTAGAATAAATCCACTAATGTGTACGTACGTACTCGTAGAAATTGCCGAGGCAGACTCTTCCAGACTAGCCTTTGCAGCTGAAACTTCACTCTTTTTATTATTTCCTGTAAATAAACATCAAAAAGTTCCGATATTGGGTAATTATTCTAATTGCCTATAGTTGTTACGAACTATTAATCTGTGCCTATACCGTTATTCCTAAGAAAACGTCGTGAAAAAACCTGCATACTCCAAAAAAAGTGAGGTTTTAAGGCATATGTGAAGTCCACCAAAAAACGGATTGGGGCGCCGTCGGTAGACACGGGTTGGCGCTAAAGATCGCAAAAGGATCGAAGTGTCGCCAGGCTGTTCCTCGCCTCCTATGAATATAAGTACGAGTAAGTAGAGTCACGAACCGGGATTGTTGAGCCACTATAGCTTAACATCTTGACTTGGTTGTGATATACGAATGCCGCCGTTTTTCGTTATTGAAATGTGACCATAGCAACCGTTTTGCAACCCGATTTGCATTACACGGCCAAAATACGAACAGTGGCAAGCTGCTCACAATCCCGGTCCGTGACTGTATACCTAGAACAGAATTACTTAGAAATCGTGACATACGTTTGCCACAACAAACGGAACGATCGCTTTATATTGGCTGGTGAGAAATACCGAAGGTCCATGGGGGACACAGAACGAATGATCAATCGCATAGTGTAGAATCTCAAGTTTAGGTATTTTACTGATGTAGTCTATAAATGCAGTAGTTTTTATAAGTTTTACCCTCTAGCGGTCCACCCATAGAGCCCATTGTGCCAAGTGTAAGCAGGTGATCTATGGACGCTTCTATATAGTTTTTTTCTAGATCGTTCTTTACCGTGAATCGTGTTTACAGCTTGGCACTGCACATTTCACCATGATTACTCCAAATCTAAATAAATATCGGCCAGAGCAACAATCAACGCTACTGACGTGTTGTGACTAGTAGCGTCGCCCCGAAAATTTCGAGACTGTTCAGACCCGTGCTTACAGTTCAGACTTGCTAACGCTCGCTTTATGTATACCTACTAACAACTCTCTGGGTCCACCAGTCCCTAAAATATCCTGCTATATCGTATTTATTTAATACTAGCTGTTGCCCGCGACTTCCTACGCGTGGACTTTAGTCAAGCACGTGGTATAGTGCTGAATTCCATCATTTTAATTTGTTACCAAACAAAGCAAGCCAAAACCCTATCTCGGAACTGATAGCATCTGTAGCATTTTCAACAACTGCCTGTCGACTCTGAACTGCTAGTTCATACAAATGTGAGGAAATAAGTTTTTATCGCTGGTCACTATTTCTCAGCCAATTTTCGAGATATTTTATAGCTTATAGTTGGCCAGGGATTTAAGACTATTACTATACAAAGTTTCGTCAAAATCCGTTCAGTGGTTGTCGCGTGATGGACGAACAGATAGGAAAAAATCTCAAAAGTTGCATTTTCGGCTCTTACCTCTACCCAGTTTTTCCCAAAAACATTGAATGTACAGAAACAACTTTTCTACAGTTATAATATAGGTATGTATAGATTAAATACTTACGGCTTTTTGTTCACCGGTGTACTGAAACAAATACATAAAAATGATACCTTAAATAAAATGCTTATATCGACAATTCGAACGAACCTCCATCATAGTGGTCGGTCAGTGTTGACGCGAATAACATTGCCACATCGTATTCACAAACGGCGGTCACGTTGTGGTTGCTTTGTGGTTGTGTTGTCGTTGCAATCTGGTTACCACAAAAGCTGTAGTAGCGCTGTGGTTGCCTGTAGTCTATGGCCAACACGTAGTCGTAGTCGAAATCGGTATTGACCAGCTAAGACCCTGCAGAATGCCCAGACATAAAATGCCCAGCCCGTAATATTGATCTCGCTGTCAGGATGGACATTCATATTTCGACCCATCAATCCAAGCCTTGGATTTCAATCACGGGGTGGGCATTTCAGCAGGTACACGTTTGTACAAGAATGGCCAGGCTGTTTTGCCCACCCCATCAATTGGAGTGCCAGAACATCACGAGGAAGTAGGCATTGCATCTGGTTTTGTCGGCTGTCAGCCTACCCGTGATGTGGTGGTTCGTCTGAATGAAAAAGTGAACGGTTAAACATAAAATAGGTACTTACTGTGCCGTTGAACCATATTTTTTGTAAGCCTCTTTAATGCTCTTAACTTTAACTTCCGGTAGTTCAGGATAATCGTAAAAGCAAGGCATAGTTTCAGGATAATCCAATTTATATAATTGACTTCGTATAAACTCTTTTATATCTGTTGGTTTGGGGAAAACTGTTGCGAGCTCTGTGAAATTATTGAGCATAAAATAAAGCTAATGAAATTAAATTAACAAAATTACCTTGCCGATTGTGAATAAAAGTATGGATTACGTGTATTACATTCAAAAACAAAAACCTATTAATAGTACGCAGCTTAACCAAGCCTCTCTCATAATAATGGGATTGTGCCGTAATCACCACGATCGATGGGCTCGTTGGCTTTTCCACTAAAATAATGGCGTTTAATGCATTGACGATACCTGGTGTGCATCAGAACCGCGCGTATACCTATACCACAGACCACCCAACCAATTAACTGCGCATTAATATACTTGTTTTAGTGTGAGTTTGATTTTGCCTAAGGTAAGAGCTCCCGCAATAGTTATTTGTGTTACAAGGCGACTTTGTTCCTTACCATAGGTAAAATCAAACTCACACTAAAACAATTATGACTTGATGCTGGTAAAGCGGTATCAAAGCGGCGATGGCCTTATGTTCGGTGAACGCTGTCGCCTTCTCATGCAGCGTCAATGCGCAATCAATTGGTTGGGTGGCCTGTGACCTATACCTAGTCCCAGAATCGAATCAAAACTGTATAACAATTCAGTAATATTTTTTGTACTATTTACGAAACAATTTGTACCTCTTCAAATCTACTAATAGACGTACTACAGATCTACCAGTAAGCCGCTAACCAGACGCCAGGGTGGCAGGAAAAATGAACAGAAAAATGAAACTTTACCATCGTCATATGCGATCTTAACTATTTCTTCAGCAATAGCTAGCGATATCTGGGTAACGCCCGACAGGGGCGGATATAAGCGGCCTATTTCAAGATCAGATTCTTTCACCAATTGCGACAACTTCTGCAAAAGAAAAGACAAGCTTGAGGGATGTATCCGACACACGACCAAGAGCTTAAATGAAATCAGAAAAAAAACACACATTACTAAATTCCTTTGCTTTATCTATGACCCCGTCCACTATAGTCTTAGAAAAAGAATGAACCATAGAACCGTAATCAGCGTATAGCATGAAATAGCAAGTCTTTTACCCCAATAATTTGAGAAGTCGCTTCTTATATTGCGGGGTCAAACTAAACCAACAGTATCTATTTTTGTCGGGCTGTTGTTTTCTCATTGCTTTGGTATGTACCAACTGCCCCCCAACAAAAAATTGAGATACGTGGAAAGAGATAGAAGATATTATTTCTGTCTAGCTTACTTTTACCACTTTTTAAGTCTGTCCCTCTCTGATTATTATTGTTATTTTAGTGCGTCCTCTATAGTTTCTCTTTTTACGACTATAGTCCAATATTTTGTTGCGTGACGTACGTAGTGCCACGAAGCAATCCAACCCGCTGGAGTACGTTATGTAGCCTAACCCTTCGACTGTTTTATGCAGCAATCCAAAACTTGCGTTTTAATTTTAATTAATATAAATAAAATAATTTACTTTATTTAAATATTAAAAACAGAATAAACCACAGTGGCCAGTTTGCACCAGATGGGCAATATATTCGTTTGTGAATTGCCATAATATTTCGAAAACAAAAACCTACCTTAGCCGCACCCAAAAACATGTATCCCGGTATGGTGCGTGATCCGGACACTATAATGCCGAGCGCGAGTCCCGGGAAAACGTAAGAGTTATTCCCTTGCCCAGTTCTGTATTCCTTTCCGTTGAATTTTACCGGCGGGAAAGTTGAACCAGATGCGTAAATGCATCGACCCTGCAAGTAAGAAATTATAATTACCTATATATCAGCTAGCCGATGACATCTAATAGGCTTCCAATAAACGCCACAATACCTGGTGCAACATCAAAGGCCGTGGCAGGATAAGGGTAGTGATTGTGTCATATTGAAATTCAGCCATTCAAAATAATAATAAAAAAATCATGTTATTTGAGTCTAGGGACGCATGCAAAATTGCAAATACTTGCCTCCGTGTTTTCATAGGCTGCCTGAGCCGTGCACTCCGCTCTGGATGCTGGGTTGGATAGGGCGAATATGACGGGCCTCTCTACATTCTTTGCCATCAACTTCAATATTTCTGGCGTGAAGGAACCACCAGCCGTTGAACAACCTGGGAACAAATTAATAGTCAATTGCAATTGGAGACTTTTAAAAATCCAGTCGCTTATTTCGAACACAATCAACGTAACTCTTATCGTCTTTCTCGAAAACTAGATTTCTTTATACAATAATGATCGTTACAAGTAGATGTAACTGCAAAGTAAAGTAAGTTTGGGTAAGTAATTTTGAAAGACATTTTATGGTCAACGTCATAAATAAAAGGTCTTTCAAAATTACCTTTGGCACCTTAGGTACCTTTGGCAATGGGGAACGACTGCTGTTCAGTATTGCCAAACAAATAAAAAATGACACTAAAACGTTTAAAATATAACATAAAATAATATTATTTTCCCGCACTCTTTTCCCACCAGTATAATAAGGATTTACCAATAAGGAATGTTGGTTTAATAGTAGCGACCGCTTTTTCGAAACTCTTCTCTGGTGGCAGATCTTTTCCGTAGTTCTTGGCGTTCGCGGGAACACCGCCTTCACGTTGCGTCGTCACAAGCCCGTTCACGTCGAACATGAATATTCGATCGCGGGCCTCTTTTTGCGTCAATCCTTCCTCTATCATAGCCATCACGGCCAGATCAGCAATGCCATTTGATGCCTAAAAATAGGCGTAGAGGTATGTAGAGTGAATGACTTGAATAAATAAACAATATGAAAACAGGTGTCACGGTACCTTTAGCAGAGGGGAACGACTGCTGTTCAGTAATGAATAGATCCGGAATGACACTCACCGATCCGGCACCGAGGAACAAGAAAGTTTCCTGGCTCAGTTTCCTTTTAGTGAGTCTAGTAGAGGCGTAGAAGCCGGCGAGCGCGACGGCGGCCGTGCCTTGAATGTCGTCGTTGAAAGTCGTGTAAGTGTCGCGATACTTCTCGAGGAGCCGTGCTGCATGCGGCAAGGCGAAATCTTGGAACTGTGATTGTGGGAAATATTGCAATCATTATTAATGAATCATAACAATTCGATCGTCTCATCATCAGCCGCAGCCTGTTGGCGGTCATTCTGCCGTTCAAATTATAAACTCAATAAGTCAAACCGTCCTAGCCGCAAATGCAGAAAGTGCCAAGCAAAAAGCCAACAAGCGTACGACATCCTTCAATCATAAAATTGTGTTTCGCCAATAAGCTTGGGAACCATCTGAGAGAGAATGAGATCTGTAATTGTTTATGATAAAAGCTTTAATTTTTGTATTTACTTAGTGCATTTTCTTTTTCGCACCCAATTCGACTATTTACTGCGTTAATGACTACAACGGTTGGACTTACTGCGCTCATGACTATGACGGTTTGACTTGCCTACTGCGTTTATAACTAGGGCGGTTCGATGCGAATTGTGCAATTGTACCGGAACCGGAGATTATAGGGTTGGTGTACCTACTCCGGGGCCTATTATGCTTACCTGCATCAGAACGTTACTGCCATACCTCCTCACGCATGCTTCCATAAACTCCTCTATAAAATCAAAGTATTCTTGTCCTCGCACTCGTTTCCTTCTCAGGCCGATGTACAAAGGATCTTCTATCAAGTCCTGTAAAATAATCATCATCACGCCATCAGCTCTTCACAATCCACTGCTGGATAGAGGCACAGGCATAAATTGTTTTAATACTTTTTAATTTTTAGTCTTGTTTTAATCCTTACAGTACGCATTTTACAGTATCACCTTATTGTCGGTTCCCATGTCCAATACGATTGGTAGACATTGGTGAGGCTTGACTCCAGCCAAGGCTGTGTAGAGGGCGAGTTTGCCGACGGGGATACCCATGCCGTAAGCGCCTAGGTCGCCGAGCCCCAAGATCCGCTCGCCGTCAGTAAAGCAAATCGCTCTTACGTCATGTTCTGGCCTTAAAGGATGACAGTAAATAAGATAATCGCAGTTTTCCTTTACCGAAAAGCCTTTAAGCCTTTTATATGGGTTTATTAAAAATGTACTCAAGATGCCCCGGATCTAATCCTAGAGATCCAAAGAAATTGAAAAGCAAGAACACGAATATAGACTTACCAGTTTCTTAATACTTCGAATATGCGACCTTTATCATGATATGAAATGAAGAGACCTCTAGGTCGTCTGTAGATTAAGCCAAATTTTTGACATGCCAAGCCCACAGTAGGAGTATACACAATGCGCATATATTTTTCAACATCCGTACTCACAAGGCTGTAGAACAACCTCTCATTCACGTCCTATAATTATCTAAAAAGTCAGCTTCTTTTCTACTGCGAACTAGCTCCAAAAAAATCATAAAGATATCAAAATATTGCGGGCTCCATTCCATAGATACCTTCGGTGTCCAGTTATTCAGAATCGGAATGTCTTAAGAAGTGTAACTAACCGATTTTTTTCTGATTGATTTCACTCCCAAATTGCAACTATCTGAATTATTAATATGGGTCATGTCACATCTGACCCCAAAATGGATCAAAAAAAACTTCAAATGTGACCATCGTAGGACTTATTTCAAATTTATGCTACTGTTGGTGAATGAAATTGGAATGATAGGTAGAGTTAGTATGCAATGCTGTTCTACAAGTAGGAACTAGATTTCTGCAGTGAAAAACGGTAATATCAGAAATATGGAACTCGTTGTCTAGTTTTAGTAGTAAGGTAGAGCTTTTTCATTTCACGTGGGTAGCTACCTGCAATTCGATGAGATAGAGATATTTGTTCAAGTCGTCATTATATCTGTCTATAGACAACATGCAGATTTCCAGCTGCTCCTTCTGCGTCATAAACTTAGCAGCTAGTATACCAATGAGACCGTGAGCTTGTCGTTCTTCTAAAGAAAATGCAAGTCCCTGAAAATTGCAGACTTCTACTATCACTCGCACAGCTCGGTTTTTTTTTAAATATCAGCATCCATAATCCGTCTGTCGTCAGATCTCCATCTGACGGAGAACTAAGGCCGCCAATATAGCTGAAAGGATTATTAGCCAGTACAAATAGTACAAAGTTGTCTGTCCCCAGTGGAAATCGAACCCACAACCGCTGGCTCTCGAGTCCAATGACAAAGCCAACGAAGGGTCAATTCGGTCGTCAAAATGTTACCGTATTTAGGGCGTGTGTGTGCATGTGTCGTGCACCTAGTTTTCGTTTATAAGACTTCTCCTTTGGTTTCATCTAAGGGTTGGTGGCATAGGCTAGTGTGCCATACCGACCCGGGCACAGTGCGACCAGCCAGCAAATGTGGTATTTCACTAGTACATCTTGCCAGTTAATTTCGACAATTTTCATACCTTATTTAGGCGAGGATCCTTTATTTGGTCGATACCTCTAATCATGTTTGGACAAATTACATTACCAAATATCTCATTATGTTCTCGAACTTGAGTTCGGGAAAACACATTCACTGAACATTTTTTTATGATATAAGTATTTTTATAACAAATACAAGCAAGCAACCGGTACATATTTGATTTATAAAAATAAAATAGAAAAATAGGTCATGATTCCATGACAAATAAAACGTTTGACAACAATTTGTTCTTTCTACGAAATTTTCTTTGACAGATTTGCCTAGATGCGCTAGCATAGAGCAAGACCGGTCGAGCCGGTTTTACTAATATAAATAATTTTTTTTTAAATAGCAATCAAAAGCTCAAAAAAGTTGAATATTTTTAAATTATTATGTATGAAAATATAAATAATCTAACTACATATACCGAAATGCAAAGAAGTTTTTTCCAAATAAAATTGATTTGTAAACTTTTAAAAAATCATAAAAAATTAGGTAAAGGTAAAAATGTGGTACCACCTATGGTACAAATTGGTAATTAATTAATCCAGTTCCTGTACTACAATAATGTAGGTACTCGTAGAAATTGCAGAGCCAAACTCTTCCAGATAAGCCTATGCAGCTAACACTTCACTCTTTTCCTTATTTCCTGTAAATATGAAAAGTTTGTACATTGACTAATTCACAATCTCGCAATTTTTTCACACTATTGATTTTAAAAAATCCTGTATACCTTAGTTTAATTTTGGTTATAATTTAGATTGTATTTTATTACGGCTTAAATGGAAAAGTGTCATTAAATTAAATACTTACCCGGGCTTTTTGTTTACCGGTGTACTGAAACAAATGCATAAAAATATAACATTTACTATTAGAATTTTAGAAATGATGCACAGAAAATTTCTTCCAGCAAGGTCGTGTAGCTGCAACGAGGACTTCCCCCAGATAATTGATTATCCACGTAGATAACTGATTATCAAACTTTGTTATCTAAGTGGAATAAACGGAATAAAAGCTTGTAGTCCAGTGACAAATCAAGCTCTTTACTTCGTGGCTCCGTTGGCCGCTGGGTTAGTGTGTCGTCGATATCGTTGGTATATGCGAGAATAATATTTTGTGATTGTGGTGTGGTTCGTCTGAATGGAAAAATCAACAGTTCTACACAATAAAATACTTACTGTGCCTTTGAAGCATATTTTTTGTAAGCCTCCTTAATGCTCTTAACTTTAACTTTAGGTAGTTCCGGGTAATCGTAAAAGCAAGGCATAGATTCAGGATAATCCAATTCATACAATTGATTTCGTATAAACTGTTTTATATCTATTGGTTTTGGGAAAACTGTTGCGAGGTCTGTGAAATTATTGAGAATAAAATAAAGTTCATAGAAATGCCTTGTCGGTTTAGAATTAAATTCTGGATTGTGTATAACATTCAACATACATATAATATAACTAATAGTAAAACAGCCTCCTAATAACAATGGAAGGTTTTGTACCGTGATCTACTCGATGGGCACGTTGACGATTACATTATAATATGGCGTTTAGTGCACAGACGATACCTGGATTTATCCTTAGTCGTGTACGTCACCAACAAAACTTAACGCGCTATTAAGGTGCTTTTCAGATCCGGCTACCACACGGAGCATTGTACTACATATTATTATGTACTATAGATACCTGTTATTATTACAGTTTCTACTTAGGTACTATAGATACTTATTATTATTACAGTTTAAATGAATAATTTGTAGGAAAAATAAACTTTACCATTGTCATATGCGACCTTAACTATTTCTTCAGCAATTGCTAGCGATATCTGGTAAACGTCCGACAGGGGCGGATATAAGCGGCCAATTTCAAGATCAGATTCTTTCACCAATTGCGACAACTTCTGGAAAAGAAAAGACAAGCTTGAGGGCTCTGTCCAATACACTCAGAGCTAAGATGAAACCAAAAAGACGAAGACACATCAGGTTGCTAATTTATGTTACTTACTTTTCTAGTTTTAATGACCCCGTCCACTATCGTTCGATTTTTTATGTGCTTAAGTGTGCGTGCGTAGTGCCACGAGGTACACCAACTCGCTGGTGTATGTTATGTAGCTTAACCCTAGATTGTTTTACGCAGCAATTCAAAATTTGCAGCAGGTGTTCATAAGCGACAGTGGTCGCTTACCATCAGATGGGCAATCTGTTCTTTCGCCAAATGCCACATCAGTTCAAAAAAAACATACCTTAGCCGCTGTCAAAAACATGTACCCCGGTATTTTGTGTGAGCCCGACACTATAATGCCGAGCGCGACTCCCGGAAAAATGTAAGAGTTATTCCCTTGTCCAGTTCTGTATTCCTTTCCGTTGAATTTTACCGGCGGGAAAGGAGAACCAGATGCAAAAACGCACCGACCCTGCAAGAAATAATTAAGAGTATTCATAATATCAGCCAGCCGACGACGTCAACCATTGCACAGGGCACATGCCAAGAAACGCCATAACTCGGTCATAATTGGAAACTTTTAATAAAAATGAGTTTAGTTAGTAGTAGGTACATTCTGTTTTGGATGTACCGAGTTTCTAGTAGTTTGAGTGAATGTACAATCACTATTATTAATCAGAGTGAAAAACTGCAATGACTAGGCGAAAACTTGCCTCCGTGTTTTCATAGGCTGCCTGAGCCGTGCACTCCGCTCTGCTTGTCGGGTTGGATAGGGCGAATATGACTGGCCTCTCTGCATTCTTTGCCATCAACTTCAGTATTGCTGGCGTGAAGGAGCCACCAACCGTTGAACAACCTGGGGAACACAGTGCAAATAGACACTTTTAAAACTTTAAGTTGATGTTTCTCTCGCTTAAAAACGTCGTAAAACAGTCGTAGGTACTATTCTTTGCGGGCAACGCGAGTGGATGTGACTTTAGTTTCATCTAATAGTAAAGTAAAAGTATTCATAGAACTGTACCGCGGCTTATATGTCTGCTCGCTCAAATAAAAATTTATTTAGTTACTTTCAAATGTATTCTGTGCTTTCAAGTAATTATTATCAAGCACCAAAGAAAACTGTATTTTTATTTTTATCCTACCTTAATACAACTAAACAGATAGGCACAAAAACCATACGATCCGGGTGAGACGTGCCGCACGGAGCCAGAGATGGCACACTGTTTTGGGTTTACTGTATGGCTTTGTCCGCACTCTCGTACTACCGGTAAAATAAGGATTTACCAATAAGGAATGTTGGTTTAATAGTAGCGATCGCTTTTTCGAAGCTCTTCTCTGGTGGCAGATCTTTTCCGTAGTTCATGGCGTTCGCGGGAACACCGCCTTCACGTTTCGTCGTCACAAGCCCGTTCACGTCGAACATGAATATTCGATCGCGGGCCTCCTTCTGCGTCAATCCCTCCTCCATCATAGCCATCACGGCAAGATCAGCAATGCCATTTGATGCCTAAAAATAGTCGTAGATAGGAATATAAAGTTACTCGAAAATATAAAGTTAATGATAAGTTAATAGCGGGTATTTTGTGTAATTTTTTTTGAGATGGGCCTCATACTGGACTTTAATCTAAGCCGACGAAAAGTGAAGATCAGGGCAAAGATGCAGCGCGCTTGCCCAATGATGCCTGTTGATTCTTACAGCCTGTAGATGTAACTGCCAGTATGTGTAGGTAATTTTGATAGACCTTGTATTTATAAAGTTTGGCAGGGGGGAACGACTGCTGTGCAGTATTGCTGAAAAGACCCGAAATGACACTCACCGATCCGGCACCGAGAAACATGAAAGTTTCCTGGCTCAGTTTCTTTTTAGTGAGTCTAGTAGAGGCGTAGAAGCCGGCAACCGCTACGCCGGCGGTGCCTTGAATGTCGTCGTTGAACGTTGTGTAAGTGTCGCGATACTTCTCGAGGAGCGGTGCTGCGGAGGGCATGGCGAAGTCTTCGAACTATAATTGCGAGAGATAGGTATATCAATCATTACAATTTGATAAATTATTTATAAGCAGAAGCCTTCACGCGTCACTTATTTTTTGTCCAAACTATAAAAACAATCACGCCCTAATCCGAATCCTAACCGAAAATGCAGTAAGCGCCAAGCAAAATAATAATAACGTCATACATCTTTACACAATGTGCATACGTATTCCTGAATTAAATGGAAAAAATCCGAAATTTTCATAATTTTTCCATCATTAATTGCCAGGCATGTTCTTTCCTGAGCGTTTCTCCGATATATTATGTTACTGGTGCACAATAAAATACTTACCTATTTTAATTAAATTCAAATTGCGTGCACTTTTGCATTTATGACCAGGACGGTTGGACTTACTGCGTTTATGACTATTGACTTACTACGTTTATGGTCTAGTCGCCAGAATTTTTAGTAGGAGTTCCCATTAAGGTAAGGCAATAGGTACTACAATTGAAACCATCGTTATTGCTAGACGAATTTACATTGCACGATGAATATGTACTAATCCTTCTCAGATAACCATGTTCAAAACCATATCAAAATATAAATTGAGTGAGAGTGATAAATATATTAAAAGCCAATACGACCGGAACTACATCAACGAAATTCGGCTACGGTTCCGGTTTAATCTGCACACAACATACTCATTCCATTCATGATAGGTATTTATTTCTTCGTTTTATCCCGGTCCCAAATATATTTGCAGATTATGCGATTTTCCAGTAGTTACCTCGTTATAAAAAGAAATAGTTTGAAAACTCTCGATAGATTGGCGCTGTCTGTAACTAACATCAAATGTCGAACGGATAACAACGCCATTTTATTGCTAACATTAGCAACTAAAATGCACATACTGGAGTTTGCTCATTGCAGATTGTGCCGGAACCGGAGCCTAATCGGGCTTGTGTATTCTGGGGCCTTATGCTTGCCTGCAACAGAACGTTACTGCCATATCTCCTCACGCACGCTTGCATAAACTCATCAATAAAATCAAAGTATTCTTGGCCTCGCACTCGTTTCCTTCGCAAACCGATGTACAGAGGGTCTTCTATCAAGTCCTGTGAAATAAATATTTATTATACTAGGTGGTACCTCCTTAAAAGGATTTCCTCGGTCTACCAGTCACGCTGTATACCATGTGCCAAAATTCAACGCAAAACCTTCAAGAGATAAGTAGCAGGACAGCTCATAACTAATTAAAGTACCTATATCAGTAAAAAGTCCTTAAAGTTTTCGAGATTTTTAGACTTTTATGACTTTAAGGTAACTTTAGATCTATACGATTTATGTAAATGTTTTACACGACGCACCTTATTGTCGGTTCCCATGTCCAATACGATTGGTAGGCACTGGTGAGGCTTGACTCCAGCCAAGGCTGTGTAGAGGGCGAGTTTGCCGACGGGGATACCCATGCCGTAAGCGCCTAGGTCGCCGAGCCCCAAGATCCGCTCGCCGTCAGTAAAGCAAATCGCTCTCACGTCATGTTCTGGCCTTAAATGATGACCGTTAATAAGTTAGTCTTTCTCAATACGCCGCTGACGTTCTCAATGTTTTCCTGTAAAAGCCTGCCGTAGGGAATAATTTATGGATTTTATAAAAACTATACTCAAGTTGCGCTCATCAATACGGGCCCTAAATAGGTCCACCTAGTTTATCCTAGAGATCGAAAGAGAAGAAAAGCTAGAACACATATAGAGATACTTACCAATTTCTTAACACTTCGAATATGCGACCTTTATCATGGTATGAAATGAAGAGACCTCTGGGTCGTCGGTAGATGAGGCCAAATTTTTGACACGCCAAGCCCACGGTAGGAGTATACACGATGGGCATGTATTTGTCAACGTCCGTACTCATTAGGCTGTAGAACAACCTCTCATTCACGTCCTGTAATTATTTAAAGTCACTTTTCTCTTCTACCGCACACAAACTACCTACTTAGTTCCGTAAAAAATGTATTCTGTGGTAAAAATCATACTCAAAGTATAGCGGACTCCATAGATAGGTACTTCTCCAGTTATTCAAAAACTATCTTTAAATAGATAACGAGAATTATGGAACTCGTTGTTATAATAGTATGTTAATATAGTACAGTCAACAAAAGATATAGGCAAGCAGGCACATTACAGAGCTATAGTAAGCGCTGTGCCTGCTTACCTATGTCTATTGTTGACTGTACTAGATACGCATTTTTAAATAGGTACCTGCAATTCGATGAGATAGAGATATTTGTTCAAGTCGTCACGATATGTGTCTATAGACAACATGCAGATTTCCAACTGCTCCTTCTGCGTCATGAACTTAGGAGCTAACAGACCAATGAGACCGTGAGCTTGTCGTTCTTCTAAAGAAAATGCAAGACCCTGAAAATTTATTACTTGCAGTCTTCTATTTAAAATGGAGTTAAACTGATTTAAAAAGAAATTTTATTTTAATTAACGATTGCTCATATCTAGTTACACCTCTTTCGGTAAATAAATAGGTCCTTTCATTTTCTTCTGTATTAAGAGCATTGAACAAGTATAGAACAATTCACAAATATAACACCTACCCAGGTCGAGACCAATTTTGTACAAATGTATTGTCTGTCCCCATTGAGAATCAAACCCACAACCCCTCCATATTTTTCCAACGAGGGGTCAATTCACTCGTTATCTATAAGTCCTCGATGAGTATACTGTTTTCAGCTATGTGTGTGTGCAAGTCGTCCACCGAGCCTATTTAGTTTTCGATGAAGCAACGTAAGAAAGTACTGCATCTTCCTCCTTTGGTTTTATCCAAGGGTTGGGCTTAAAGTGTGCCACACCGGATCCGGGCTGTCCAGCAAATGTGAAAGGTATTTTGCTAATAAATCTTGCCAGTTAATTTCGACTTACCTTATTTAGGCGAGGATCCTTCATTTGGTCGATACCCCTAATCATGTTTGGACAAATTATGTCACCAAATATCTCATTATGTTCTCGAACTTGCGTTAGGAGATACATTTTTATCGGTAATTTTTTCATGATCAACGTATTTTTATAACAAATACAAGCAAGCGATCGGTACATATTTAATTCTTATAAAGAAAATAGAAAAAATACTAGAAATATAGATCATGTCAAATAAAACGATTGACAACAATTTTGTTCTTTCTACGAACGAACCTACGGCGAACTAAGAAAAATAATCTGTCTTGGCGAATCTATTTTCTTGACATATTTACTATATCTTTTTCTTGAACGCATTTTAAGGTTTTTCCACGAATAGAAAGTACATACAACCAAACCAGTAAATCCCATGGAAGATAGGGTATGTTCCATGGAAACACCTTTTAGGTACTTATTAGGTAGTATACTTCCATGGGATTTTCCGCTATTTTCAGAATAGCATTTCGAGATCGATAAACTCCGATTTTTATGTACAGGCACGTCAGTGGAAGCATTTGACCTTGAGCTGGGCTAGCCTATTACGGAGTTCCAATACTACAAGAGATCAGTTTATACTGATTTTTTTTCCACTGACGTGCTGCAGACCGTACCTAGCTTTACATAATTATTTACTGACAAAAAAAAGCGTTTAAGAAATTCATTGATCACAATTTAAACGATTTGGGAAAAAAGTTCCATGAAAAAAGCGTCAAGAGTTGCAATTATTATATTCTCCGGAGATGATGTTTGCGGGGGATGGATTTAGATATTAAATTATGTCCGAAATGAAAACCAACTAATGTTCGGAACATATTTATTTAGTAACATCAATTTGTATACCTATATAACAATTTAACCAGCTAAACATACATAACCAACCTTTACGCCGCAAAGGTTATCGAAGATAAATAACAAAAGTTAATTGACCTATAAATAGAGGTAAGGAGAGACCCTGATAAGGTCACGGCAAAATATTTTAAAATTACGTGACAACACTGACCCTAGGTAGGCCTGCCATGAGTACTAGCGACTACGTAAAAGCTGTATCTATATCTCTGTATTTCGTAATTAGTTGAAAAGAGATAGCACTATTACATATCTACGCATTCGTTAGCGAGTATCGACGCTGTCAACTCATGGTAGGCCCACTGTTGTATCCATCTGGACTGGCTGGCTGTCCTACGACGATTTTGTTCTTTAGGTATATAGTGATACGGTTCATTTGACAATGACGTCAAAAACTGCGCGAGCAAATTTCCGCTTCTTTTGCGCAGTCCCTTAGGCTATAGTGTCGAAGACACTATATTATTATCATTCATCTGTGGGCTACAGCGCCGAAACGAGAGCAAATTAAGTAAAATAGGCACAAAATGACAGCCAGTCCAGTATGAGTATAGACAGAGAATTCCATAGACAAGCGGTGCACGTATACTAAAGCGAGATAGAGTACCAAAAGTATACTTTAGCTAAGGAAAAATCACAAATACAGGATGCACATTTACTCATATTAATAAAATGACCGACTCACTCTAGAATAATGAATCTTCGTCCCGCAAATCCTGCCTACGAACATAAATGCGTCTGGATTCCGCGACTATTATTATTCCAATGTAGCCTCCACAGAATACTCTATCTACGGGTCAGTGGGTATAATGACAATGGGAGGTAAAATTCAAAGCTCAACAGATGGCACCACTAGCGTACCTATGTAGTAAACATTGTGGTGCTTTTATTAGAAGATCAAATTGAAAAGTAAACTACCTAATGATGTTGTATGAATATTGTATTTGTGGTATAGGCGTTTTGGGCAGTGCGAAAATAATCATAGATTTGGGTAAGCAGTGGCAGTTTTACCTTCCATTTACAAAGGACCGTCATCAATACAAGGAAATGTAATTTATTCTAATGTTACTAGATTAGAAACCAAACAGAAAATCAACTCACTACAACTTGTACAGCAGAGTTGGGCAAAATGTAATCACGATTACTTTCTTAATTACTTTCCCACTTTCCCTAATTTCTGTATGTGACACTGAATTGAGAATTTGGTAAGTACTTTTAAATAAACAAATTACAAAAAAAAGAGTGATTACATTTTGCCCAACCCTGTTAAGTACGGTTAGTTCAAATGTTTAAAACATTATACAATTAAAATAAAACGTCACAGCAACATAAATCACTTGTATCAATCAATCAATACACGATCATAATTAATATTATAAACTGAAATACTTAACTTTAATAATATATTTTTTTCGCTCAGCGAAATCATTTGTCTCACTATTAAAATACTGAAATCGAAACCGATATTTCATTTCTCAGTGTCAATATACTAATACATTGGAACTTTAACATCTAACTCTATGAATATTTAGTTATAAATACTTAGTAGATAGTTTATTCATTTATAGAACATTATAGAAAATTAGTTTCGGGAGAACCATAATAAGTAGATACCTATAAGTAGAATGGGTACACATGGGTCTCACACGCGAATATCTATATTTATATATATATGTCTATTTAGGGAAGATGGTTGTAAACGTGGAATTCTCCCCGTAGAATTTTTTGGCGGCTGAATGAACAGATTGTTTGCACATCGCTGACAGTGTTTATAGTCTATGTGTGCGTAAGCGAGATAGTATGATACATAGAGATGTCCCAAAACTTAAGTTTGATTCGGTTGATCGAATCCATTAACTATTTCTTGAAATTGAATGAGCGTCTCTAGTGAGCGCACAGCTCCCCTTTGACACCTAAAATTAGTCATTGCGCAGCAATCAGCCAACTTCATACAACCGCCAAAAATCTCTACGGGGATACCTGGTCGAAACATTCAGGTAAAGGTAAATAAAGATGTTCGCGTGTAAAACCCGTGTTACAATGTGTACAAAGCGCGAAAGTCTAAAATGTACTCCCTTAGAGTGTTAAAAAACCCGATCGGGTCTCTAAATGTAGTTTAAATACTAGACATAAGTAAGTCTAGATAGAAATTATTTTTTGAAAAACCAAAATCTGACAGCCTCACTCTAAGGTACACAATAATTGAATTCCATGCATGATCGGTTAAAATGCTCTTGCAATAGGTTTTGCTAAAAGCTCGACTCAGATGGCGCCACTAGCGGATGTAGCAAACATTGTGGTGCATTAGCAGTAAATCTAGACTGATATTTGGATGATAATTTTTTTTTTTTTTTAATCTTGATTATTACCTTTCAGAAAAAGAAATATTTATATTTGTTTACTCTATGCGGTAGTGGCGCCGCCTAGTGAGCAGTGGCAGTTTTACTTTGAATAAACAAACGTTATTCTACACCCACATGCATCGATATAAGTGAACAAGCGGTGGATGGGTTACTAGAATTTAACCCCATAAATTAGGCCACGTTGTCCTAATTAACTTACTTTGTCTTGCTCGCGCGCCACCTGTTTGCGTCATTCTATCTCTCTCTGTTGGTATCCTTACAGATAATAAATCAGATCCCTCTCTCGAGTACTGAATATAAGAATGTCACCCATCTACCGCTTGTTTACTTATATCGATGCGTACATGCCAAATTCACTCGCATCTCAATCAAACAGCATTACCTTTTTAATGTGGACAATGGCCTGATCTGTAATCCACAATTTATATTTCAATAAAGTATTCTAATGTCTTTACTTCACTTCAATAAGGGTGGGCACTATCTGGGAGTTTCCCTTTTTCCATTCTAATATGACACAAGCCAAGGGAATGATCCGCCAGGTGGACCGATTACCTAAATAAGGCGGCAGGAAGCGACTGGATCTGGAGGGCGGAAGACCGGGAGTGGTAGCGGTCATTGAGAAAGGCCTCCCGCAGCGGACGTTGAAAGGTTGATGTGATGAAGGGAACGATTGAGCCAGGGTGCAAACTCACAATTCGATAAGATTTTTGTAGCTAGCCAAACGCTAGCTAGACGAATGTGTACGAACGAGACATTCGTCTAATATTATAACACTCGCAGTCAGTGCCCAACTATACAAGGTCATTCAACATTAACTAGACTGTTACAGTATGAATAAATAAATTTAAAAAACACTGGTTTTTGAGAAAGATTACAATAAAAAAGTTATAAAAATTGTTACAAAAAAAAAGTACATAATATCTTTCTTTGCAACAGGTATATTCATTTTCCTCGGTCATTATTTCCCTCGATAGTTAATTTCGAATGACCTTAATATACTTTTTACTTCTTAAATATTAATATTGATGTGTTGAAAATGCACAAACAGTGACCTGCATTCTTAAGTTAGTTTAATGTTGTGGTGACTAGATAGCGTTAACATCACGTATTAGATTATACCTACTGTTGTTATTTAGAATATATTACTTTACAAAATTAAAGTCCGGCTGTTCGTTCTAATGAAATAATACATTTATACCTTATTTTAAAATAATTTAAAAATAAATTGATGAAATGATTTTGTCAGTAAAAATATAACAGGAAAAATATTCAGAAAATGTATAGAATCTATAGAATGAATTGCCAGATTAACAATTAGATGCCGTTTTGTAAAAGAAACATGACAATTATCTACAGAAAATAATCATTTACAACTTAATGTAACCCCACACATTACGATATCTTTGATGCAAACGTGCAAATTAAATTTTTATTCAACATCGCACACTTGCCGAGATTAAGGTGTCTTAAGCAAAGCTAAAATAACGTTAATTAAAAGGCCACGGCACACTAACCATAATCAATTAGTCACATTGACAACATTTATTTGAACATCTTATTAAAGCTGTGTGGCATAATTAAAATTTGATAGCTTTAAAATTTACTCACTCCAACCGTCTCTCACTCACACTAAGCGTAACAAGAAGGTTGATTGAGGGCCTAGATCATTTTTTGAAATATCCGTCATTGCCGATTTAGTGAGATGAAGTAATTATCGTCACTAAAATTCCAAAACCACGATTGTACTATTTTGAATGAATGAAAAATGAATTAATATTAAAGAAGAAATGAATTCCTTGGTATGAATTTAGAATGTGTGATTTTTCATTCGTGGTTTTGGAATTTAAGTGACGTTATGTGTATAAATCGCCCATGTCGTCTTTGTGGCTTGAGCGTTGTGTAGTCCAGCCTCAGAGGTAGTGGGTTCGACTTATACTAGAGGCAGGAACTTTGTACAAGTTGAGAAAGTGAATTAGTCCTTAAATGATTTCTTATTTAGTACCAGATTAGTGAGAATCCTAGATTAGGATAGGATAAGTGTATATTATTATATTGTCGTCAAAACCCGAAATCAAGTCAAGACAAGGCTCGAAGCGATGGGCATGTTGTTGCGAGCCGAGCGAGCGTGCTCGCCAGAGGCCAGCTAAGCCAAATTGTACCTTTGTAACTTAGCGGCAGACACTGTACAGCCGTTGTTAGTTCTAATGACCGATAAAAACCTAAACCGCCGATTTCATTTCGGCTTTATACGGATGCTCCTAGGTTTAACTGGACTTCGGGGTATTTCCATTAATATGTACCTATATGTCTTATTAAGTAATATGATAATTAAATAAATTAAGCAATAATTAGAGATGTCAAACGCTAATCATATGCCGTCAAGATCGGACATTTCTACTGCGTCGCATTTTTTTTACTATTCACAACACGAAAATAAATAGGTACTCATAAATGCTAAAAAAGCACTGGACATAACACCATCACAAAAATAATACATAGCCATAATACTTCGTTAAAAATAATACATGCATAAAATTAAATAAACAATCCTGTAAAAGCACGTACATCATTAGTGCATAGCTGCCACACAAAACTATTAATAGTAATATTTCGGTTGGAAACCCTACAGAATTACCTAAGTACTGCAACAAAATATTCTATCAATTCCGACCTGAATAATATCCAAAGTAATCTAGCCATATCTCGGCCTCTGGCCAGTTGGAAACCGTGTCTCAGTAACCATAATAAGCCTGTTTAATAACCAATGATGGACAGGTCTCTTAAAATATAAAGGGATGGCCATTAATAATTACGCTGCAAAGATAGGACAATGGCCAGACGATGCTGTATACGAACATACATACATACAGTATTTTGTACCAATAAGGATAATTATGTCCTTTAGAAAGCCGAGACATGGCGTTTTTATATTATTTGCTACCACTATTCGAACGATAACCAACAAAAAAAACCTAAAACTGAATGAGTAAACATAGTTTGAGCCAAAGAAAAATACCTATTAGACGATAAATTGGAGAAATACTTTCATTGCTACACGTGTTAGGGTAAAATACTTTATATATTCTTGGGTACTGGTTGTATGGGTCTTACGTTAAACTTCTCTTCGGGTTTCCAGTCCCAGACGACGGGCATGGCGCACTCGTAGAAGTGGTTGTACATTTGGTTCTCGATGTGATTCGCCAAGTCTTTTGGCTGGGGGTACACCGAAGCGAGACCTGTAACCAATGATATTCAATTCAATACTCTTTATTGCACAATAAATATTTTTCTCGCAGTCCATGCTAAAAAGTAGAGTACACCACTCGTGAAAAAAAATGTCATCTCAGTCCTTGTATCCCTCGCTCCGCTCAGGATTCTAATAGAATCCTTCGCTGCTCTCGGGATCCAACTTAGTCCCTCAAATTAAATTCCCTTTTTTTTCACTTGTTGTATAATCGACTTTTTTAAACGAATTTTTTAAACTACCTATAGATATCTAATATGCAGTGAAAAAACTCTGCAGCGAAATCAAAGGCCAAGAGCGCATATCGGTCGTATTTCGCGTCAGTCAAACCTGATATTGTCACAAAAATACTGACTTTTTAGCTAATCAGTTCACCAAAAAAAAAACAGTATTTATGTCAGAAAACCCCTTTTTTAAAGTGTCATTGTCAGTTGTCGGACCGTTAATTAATCAAATTGATTACGCTTTTTTAGTAATATGGAACTACAGCAAACGAATTTAAGACCTCGTGTAATTTTTTGTAGGTTTACTACACTGTACTATACTAATGTACCAACAAACAAATGGTATCTTACAACTAAAATAAAGGAAATAACTACTCATTACTATGAAGGAAAACTTACCTTTGTTATGGGTTTCGACTAAGTGCGCTTTCATCCTACACTATAACTTAAATACCTTCTACCCTTAACGTTTTCAATAGGTACTAAATCTCCTTATCATTTCAAAATCTATGAGCTTACCCAAAAACATAAGTTCATTCTTACAAAACCCACCATTTCTATTCCAATACTTTTTTAGCAATGGACATAATTCAATGGTCCGGAAAGATCCGTCCTTTACTTCTCGAGTAGTCCACCTTGGCGCTATCTGGCCACGGGTATGTTTCTGGCAAGTATGTCTCGTAGCAAAATATATATTGGCACTTATGTATATGTTCTTCGAAATTAACGGGCTTGGGGTAAAAGGAAGCCACTCCTGTTAAAATAACATCGGTAAAGGTACAGTAAATCAAGACAACAGTGTAGTCGGCCGATGAAATGGTTCGCCATCTTAAGAACGAGAATCGTATGCAGGTGCGGGCTGTATATCGTTGATATCACACTAGGTAATCATAATACTAATAGTTCGGGAAGAAAGTCTTGTCGTATTTTGTACATACATAGTCTTGGGTTGTAATGTTTGTAATAATAATAATTTATTTATTGCGTCATGTGGAACATATTTTGATACCATTAGAAGTTGACATAAAAAAGTAGACAAAATAGCATTTTAGTGGCATTGTTTTGAAGAAAAACTATAAATTCAATAAGGCCTAGATGTATTTTCAAAAGTGCATACGAATTTGAATTTATTTTGACGAACCACTTTGCGCTTGTCGACCGTATCAAAACTAAAACATTAATGACAAACAAAAAGAACGAACCATATTTAAATCTGGACTTAACATATATTTTTATGTACATGTATACAGATCAGAAACCAAAAGAACTGAAAAAATTGAACTGTGGATATTGATTGATTGATAATCTGTGTCAATAAATATTTTTTATAGCCAACGTTACCTTTACCGTAATAGTACATAATGTTAAATGCCATAGTTTCAAGCTATCTGTATATCAATCCCTCCAAATGTATTTAGATAATTTTGTTTGACCTCCAATTGCAATTACAGTTAAGCAAAAAAAGTTGCGTACCTTCATCGTAGGCCAGCTTGGCGACCTCAATAGCGATGGCGAAGGATACGTGCTTCACCTCAGCCAGGGAAGGGTAGATGCGGCCGCAAGACAGGTCCGAGTCACTCACGTAGTTAGCCAGAGTCTGAAAACATTGTTAATAAAAAAATTAAAACAAGCTTTCATATAAAATTGAATATACTATATTGTATTGTTTTCAGAGTTGAGGGAGTAAAATTTAAGCATAATCGGATATCGGGAAGTGGTAAAAAAACACAAACCACGACTAAGAACGTGCCTCAGAACCTTTTAAAGGGAACCCTAATAGAATTACATTACTACATAAACCTCTCTCGGATTAATCACGACTGAATACGAGAGGAAGCTCGAATATGGTGTTAAATTATTCAGTCGCTCGCCGCGACATAGCTCGACCCGTAGCGGAGTAGTAAGCCAGGGTTCCATGTCAACATCGATCTCAAGATTCCTCCCCGGCAGATAAACAGGAAACCAAATTAAATAAAAGCTTGTAAAATATAAGAAGCGAAATTTGTGTGCCACTGCTCGCAGCTAGGCGGCGCCACTGTCGCATTGAGTGCCTGTAAAATGCCTGCTTAAAATTTTTTAACACTCGCGAGACAAAACAAGACTTATGGGATTACTTTTCACTCAAAAGTATTGATTTATCGAAAATTCAAAACTCCCAAGCTACCACTTTTGTGTGAGCGACAAAACGAACAACGTGTAGAAAGAAACGTTATTCCTTTTTAGATCATTTTTATTCCCACATAACCAACGTAGGAAGAATTTCCATTCCTATTTGCGAGCTCAACGCATTTCTCCCAGTTTCATAAAAATTCATTGAGAACTGTACCTGTGATAATCTTGCGGTTATCAAACGATCATTTTTTCCTGTTAGATTGCTGGTTACTGGCGCGGCGCGTTTAAATGTACCCAGTGTGCTCAAATTCAACAAAATAGTAGACTTTGACTTTCACCAAACATTTTCTTTGTAAATATGGACCTACCCTTGCGGCGGTAAGGAACATGGTCTCCGGTATGTGGTGAGTGGCGGTCGCGATGACGCCGAGCGCGATCCCCGGGAATATGTACGAGTTGTTGCCCTGCCCGGTGAGGAACTCCTTCCCGCCGTACTGCACCGGCGGGAACGGGGAGCCGGACGCGAAGATGCAGCGGCCCTGGGGAAATAATCATAGTTTGTATTTTCATATCTATGTTATGTTATAAAATAACTGTAGCGTCGGTGGCGTAGTGGGGAATACGCGGTTTGTCATGTCGAGAGGTCAGAGTTTGATCCCCGGTAGCGCTATGCAGCAATGGGTTTTTCTTTAATTTACTGTTCTCGAAACTGTTATGGAAAAACATAAAGAGAAAACCTGAATACGCCGAATTCTTAGGCGCATGTGAAGCCAACCAACCCGCACTGCGCTAGCGGCGTACGAACTAGTTGTGCCCCGGCAGTGGGGACATATTAATAGGCTGTTGATTTGATTTCTGACTTACAGTTAATTTTTGATAAGGAATAACTTATTTCAAAATGATTAGACCAGAATAACCGAAGACTTGAAAGCAGCTCCGTCTTCCTAAACCAGCAGGGAAAGTAAGGAAGGCATCTGTCTATTTAGTGGGCGTTAACAGGCGTGAATAGTAATAATAAACGCGACACACTCATACCCCCGCATTAGGTAGGACTCTCTTTTCCTGTTACGCGGGTGGCACATATACAACCAAAAACATCTAAGACCCGAGAACAAGCATTTATCGGTAAGAATGATATTGTTTAAATTTTGAAGTGTTTAACGTCTGAAGTGACCCCATATTCATCTCTAAGTGTTAATTTTGTAATGTTGTTTGATGAGTTTGTTTTTTTAAGCTGGAATCGCTTACAATATGATAATGAATTATCAATGAGGGTACCTCGGTATTGTCATAAGCCGCCTGCGCGGTGCACTCGGCTTTGCTCGTCGGGTTGGAGAGCGCGAAGATGACCGGCCGATGCGTGTTCTTTGACATTTGCTGCAACACGTTCGGGGTGAATGCGCCGCCGACCGTTGAACAACCTGGAATGGAAAGTGATAAAAAAAACGTAACGTATACCTACAATTACAGATCTCATTACAATTGGTTTTATTTCACTTCGATGCGATACGTATTTATAAAGTTATAAGACTTATTAATTGGCACAATCACTGTACCTTTTCTTTTCATGTGAGTTATTAATAACGCGAACTCGTCTTCTACAGATAAACCTATTTAGGTTTCCACTAGAGGACTGTTATGTGCAATTTATGTATTAAGTTTGTTATGAATATGTCAGATCAGAACACTTTTGGCACTGATTAGTATTACTTCATGAGATTGTGTGGAGTCACGTTATACAAATATGAGTCTTACCAATGAGGCAGCTGGGTTTGATCTTAGCGACGCATTGCTCAAAGTCCCTCTCGGGCTCGACGTCCTTCCCGAAGGACTTGGCGTGCGGCGGCACTCCGCCCTCGCGCCGCGTGGACAGCAGGCCGTCAACGTCGAACATGTACACGCGCTCCTGGGCCTGCTTCTCGGAGAGGCCTTCGGACACCATGGCCGCGACTATCAGGTTGGCTATACCGTTTGCTGCCTGAAATGGAGACACAGAAAGAAATGTTTAATTCAATCAAATTAAGTCCCCACTGCCTATGTAAGCCTATTAATGTCCCCACTGTTGAGGCTCAGGCTTACCTTCTCAATGAGGACGTTAGGGCTATAGTCCACCGCGCTAGCCCAGTGCGGGTTGGTGAACTTCACATGCGCCTAAGAATGTATTTTTCGGCGTAAGCAGGTTCCCTTACGATGTTTTCCTTCACCGTTTGAGAGCAGTCAGTAAAAGTACTTAAGGTTCGTGAAAAACCCAAGCACGACCGGCGATCGTACTCGGACGTCTCGACATCACAGGCCGCGTCTACTCCACTACGCCACTGACGCTCCATCCTATCAAGTCAATTACAAGAAAACTCTAACTTTGACTTAGTATTTACGTCAAAAGTAGGTTAAAGACGTATTCACTGACCGAGCCAGCGCCGAGGAACAAATAGATGTTTTCGCCCAGCTTCCTCTTGGTGACTCTAACAGCTGCCATCAGGCCGGCGACAGCGACGCTGGCGGTGCCTTGGATGTCGTCGTTGAACGTGCAGTACTTGTTGCGATACTTCTGCAACAGGCGGCCGGCGTTCCCCAGGGCGAAGTCTTCGAACTGTAAAAGATATAGTAGATCCATAAACATACATGAGTCACAAGCCTCAAAAATAAGATTTTAAAAAAATACATAAGTAGTCTTAGTATAGTAATCTTTACATTTTAGACTTCCGCGCTTTGTATTCGTTTTTCTATATTCTTTACGGGTCTTACACACGAACTGTGCAAATAAGGCCCGTGAATAATATAGAATAGTATTGATCAGTCGCGTAATGTCCCATTCGCAAAATGACCCGTTGGGAAGATCAGGGGGAAGAGGGTCATATTTATTAAGGGGAAAGCCGGGGGAAAGGGTAAGAGGAGGAAGGGGGCGAAGATAGAGAGGAAGATAGGAGAGCCGATAATCCAAGTAAAGGCATATTAACGGGCTTTAGAGCACGCGTTTCGCCATTTTGCGAAAAGAACATTAGCATTACCGTCCGAATCGCATAGTATAGCCTCGAGCGTATACCTAAAAGTTATTTTAAACATCGCAGCAATTATTTGAAACTCTACCAAAGTCAAGTCGAAGTCAGTTTTGAACAAGTTATTATTAGACACCGCGCGACGCCAAAAACACAATGATTATGGTAATTTAATTACCCATTGAAGCGAAATTATGCCTATGGTTACAACATACGGTGGTGAAGTCACTTGTCTGTAAGATTATGCTAAACTACGCAAAGTTTGAATGTAAATGAGGCAGCGAGAGCAAGAGTGTTACTGACCCACAATGGAATCCAAATGGGTTAGTCCATTTTTACTTAAGGACATCAAAAAGACCTCCTCCATTCACTCTCTATATGGCAATCATCAGACCACACCTCCATCAATCCCTGGCGTAGAACCAAGGCTTCAACCGTTTGTATGAAAATATTGCTGTGAGTCCTAACTTTTTACCAGCAGTGTACATAAATAAAAAAATTATTTGTAACGCTCGATTTTTTTCCTCTTGTTGACACGCGCTTCATTCATATCTATTGGTATCCAGTTTGGTCTTGACAACACTAATAATAATCTATTGATTAATCTTATAATCTGTATTACATCAATAAAGCGGATAAGATAAAGTGGCGGCATGCCTATATCTGTGCGGCATGCGATTTAAGAAATGTATCTAAATCACTGCGTTATGTATTTTTGTTAAAAAAGATAAGTTTATCTTTGTCGCCGTGTGGTAGATAATAAAATGACGTACTCATTGCAGTAAGATTATTAATATCATGATGATATAATGTATGTCGGTAAACATCAATATGCCATAGGTCCACGGAATGAAATTGTTTGTGAAACGAGATTTTGGATTTATAGGACTACATAATTCCCTATTTTACACATTGACAGGGAAAATATGGCGAACCTTCATTGAGCTTCAAACTAAACTTTTTTAAACAAATAACTTTTGGGGTATAATTACAGGGCATAGTTACAAGTGAAGTGATCTCAATGATTTTTAAGACTTAGGAAGAGATGAGGTAAACATTAGGTCGCGTTTTTGGTGTCAGCCAGTAATCAGAACACAGGTATAATACTTTAGACACAATAGATCGTAATGTACCGACCTGTTGCAGTAAGAGCACTCTGGCAAAATATGAATAGACATAAAAATTCAGAAATGGACTCACTTGCAACAGCGTATTCTGCCCGTATCTCTGCACGCATGCCTCCATGAATTCGTCGATGAACTCGTCGTACTCCTTGCCTCGTGATCGCTTCTGCCGCAAGCCGATGTACAGAGGATCTTCTAGGAGATCCTGAAAAAAACATTTTTTATCAAAATAGACTAACCTTTTATATTATTTAAGTATTTATTTATAACTATATTAAGTATGTTTATCAGTTGTTGAGTACCCATCTCGACGAGCTTAGTTTGGAACTAAACAGCCGTGTGTGAATATGTCCAAAATTTATTAACCGCTTTTATTCGTTCTGGACTTCATATATTGAGCAAATTCAGAGGGTATATAACACTTTGTTCCGTATATCTGTTGAGCAAGCCTAACAGTGTTTGTTTGAACGGCAAGAGTGTCAGTACATTACAGGCATACGAGGCATACCTCGTATAAGAATAACATAGCCTCAGGCTGGCAAAACATATCTATAGCTTTTTGATTATTGCACGCCACGTAACGGTAGTCATAGTCTGTCCGTTTGCCACTCAAAAACTTAAAAACAGCTATCTAAAACCCGGTGTTACATATAGTTTTCCGCTTACCTGATTATCTGTCCCCACGTCCAAAGTGATAGGCAGACACTGATGGGGCTTTATTCCAGCTAATGCGGTATAGAGGGAGAGCTTGCCGACGGGAATGCCCATGCCGTAGGCTCCAAGATCGCCCAGTCCCAAGATCCGCTCGCCGTCAGTGAATACTATCGCTCTCACATCTGGTTCCGGCCTTTAAAAATTAAACAACTCTTTACATGATGAGGGCTAGTTTAAGCGCAATGGGAGATTTTACTAAAACGGCAACTCAGATGGCGCCATTATCGTATGTAGTAAATGGTACTTACTACTCAATGGTACAACTGACACTACGCGAAACATTGTGGTTTTTCTTTTTTTAATAGAAGGTTTTATAATGATTGTAAAGACTCTAAAACTGGTGAAGCGGCATTAGACTTTCAATATTGTTAAATGCAAAGCTCATAATAAAAGCACCGCGGGACGCTTTAGGTCTTACACCGGTGGCGAACAAAACTAAGGTTTGGACGAAGGTATTAATTAATATTTTTTTCGAAACCTCATTGGACTTACCAGTTCTTGAGAATATTAAATATATGCCCTTTGTCGTTGATGGTAATGAACAGACCTCTGGGCCTCCTGTAAATGAGGCCGAACCTCTGACAGGCCAATCCCACGGTCGGCGTGTAAACAATCGGCAGGTATTTCTCAATGTTCTCCGATAGCAGCCTGAAGAATAACTTCTCATTTCTGTCCTGCGATAAATCGATTTTATTTGTAGATAAAATCAACGCCGAGAATTTACTTTCTTAAGGATGTGGGAATTCCGGCGGTAAGTAATAATACTAATATGCCTATACTAGAATAGAATTAGTAATAATACTAGAGCATAAAACTCATTTTATGTCGCCTACATCCAGCATAAACATGAAACTTTAGGAGCATAAGAAGTGAAAGATATTTTGTTTATTTTCATCATCATCATATCAGCCTGTAGACGTCCACTGCTGGACAAAGGCCTCCCCCAAGGATCTCCACGACGACCGGTCCTGCGCTAACCTCATCCACCCGGGTCCCGTGACCTTCACCAGATCGTCGGTCCACCTTGTAAGAGGCCTGCCCACACTGCGTCTTCCGATACGTGGTCGCCATTCGAGAACCTTTCTGCCCCAACTTCTTTCTGACTTTTGTTTATTTTAGGGCCAAGTTAAATAAATTGTAGAAAAGAGGTATTCTAATCTCCTAACAAAACGTATGTCCCTGTAACCGAGATTAGTATAGCAAAAGTCAGATTGTATCAATAATAACTATACCTTTATCGTGTTTAGTCACCTGTAACTCCACGAGGTAGAGGTATTTATTCAGATTATCCTCGTATCTGTCCACGGATATCCTGCAGATGTCCAGTTGTTCCTCCTGGGACTTGAACTTCGCCGCAAGGAGGCCATGGATGCCGAGGGCTTGTCTCTCTTCCAACGTAAACGCGAGACCCTTGAAATTTCAACAATTTTCGAAACTATTAAATTATGCTTCTTTCAATAAGAACATAATAAGTTTAAAATTATCGAATTAGGGTAAAACTCCACTATATCGCGCGGCGCTTTTACCTGTACATACAAAACGCATGTTGTTATGCTACACATCTAGCCGCGATTTATATAATGCAAAGCGCGCCATAGTAAAGTTCAACCCTTACATTGCTATTAAGTACTTAACATACAATAATTGTGTATATACCTAGCGGTGATAAGGAAAACGGAACGTAATAGTTTTCCATTCACACAACATTGAAGTAAGGGAAAATGTGTTCTGCACCTAGTCAAGTAAGGAAAAAGCGCTTTATGGAAAGTCTCGTTACGGTTCAATTAAACAATAAATATTTATTGCATAAGCATCACCTAATTTCATTTCATCACCTAAAAATGGGAAACAAATACCACACACAAGAACGCGAGACTTGTACAGCGGACGGCAATCGAACGGGTCATTTTGACCAAGTAGCCGAATGTTTACTTATTTATTATACACAGAAAATCCGAAATAGATATCGCACGTTAAAAATATATTGATACCTATTGATTCTAGTTCACTAAAGGAGCAAGATCGCAATGATCTACCACGAATATTAGCGTAGCATTTGTGGAAATGCATTGATGTGTGATGGGTGAGTTTTAGTTGTCCTGTAAGCAGTATCTATATTGGGGTTATCTATGTTATCATATCACCAACCTTGTTAAGACGAGGATCTCTCAAATGGTCGATGCCTCTCACCACGTTTGGGCAGACTATGTTCCCGGTGACCTCGTGGTACTCCCGGCATTGTGTCGAGGGCTCGAAGAACGCAGGACATTTCGTCAGAGCGTACGCTAGTGGCCGATTGGTACCTATAGCGTTCGAACAGCATCTGAAACAATGTTTATTATTAGTGCTGACTTAATTTAGTCTACATACCCGCAGCGTGACCATTTCTTCCTTCATTCTTTGAAATAATAATATCATCATCATGTCATGTAGTGGAAACTTATTTCTTAGTGAAATCGAAGTAAGTACCTATCAAACCAGAATTATAATGTTTTTTTTCAGAACTCAAGCAGTTATTTCCGAATGTTTGTAAACTACCACCTATCAATCTTATCAAATAAAATCGTCTTAATCATAATCATACTTAACAAAGCAGAAAGTTTTTTCCAAAGGGTACCTACTAACATTCCTTGAATATGGTTTACGATATGCAAAATATTTTCCCAAATCAAAAGGTACCACGGCATCCATTCATGTCATGATGGTACCAATTTAAAATTGTGCAAATATGTCCGTACGTCTAGGCTCATTCATAGCGGAATGATGTCATTCCACATTTATTTTATTGCATTACAAAATACAGCTACCTACAGCTTGTGCTTTTATACGTTATGTAAACATGTGGCGTAGCAACAAATTTACACTTACGCTATCCAATCATATAATTCGTTGCTAAAAATAGTCGCAGTTACGTAAAGTCTGATAATTCTAGCATTTTTAGTTAAGTATGTACCTACTACTTTTCCCCTATCCGTAGTTTGACAACTTTCGCGTATTGATTGCCTTTAAACAATAAATTGCTGAAAAACCTGTAAAACCAAGAGAACAGGTACACTACCTTTCAATTAGATAACATTGATATGCATACAATGTCATTGCTGATATCTGTCTGGAAAGATAACTAGCATACCTAGTACTTAGTACCTACCTACGTTCAACAATGGAAATCAATACTTGAGGCTTGAGCGAGGAAGTATATTCAATGTCAGTGTGTTCAAACAAGTGTTTTGTGTATCAATACCGAGTACCAACTTAATAGAGCTGCCTGCCATGCAATTGGATTTTATTTTAACACCCGTGTCTCTTTCTCAAATACATTGTTTCCTATTCGTCACGCGCATGTCTCAAATAACGTGACGTCGTTACACCTATATTTATGTAAAGTGCTAATTGTAGTTTTTGGACGTTACTTACCTAAAGTTCAACCGACACAAGCTGTTTCAATATTCAGAGGCTTTATTAATGGAAGGTAGGGTAGGGTGTAAGGCTCTGTGCACATATTCATCATCAACTACCTAGATTTATCTATATCTACAAATAGGGTACTATGGCTTTTAGTATCGATGCATATACAATAGAAGTTATTTTAGCCTTTTAGATGCGAGCGGTTTCATCGCCCGGTGCCGACGATTTGCGCGGATTTAGAACGGATTTCGCCGCGGATGATCCGCTAGATATTAACAGAACCTCAGAAGGTTATAAACAACAAAGTGTTCTAAAAGCCAACCTCGCCTGCTCGTGACGACTAGGCCTAACAATGGCGACTATATAATAGCAACTATTGAAAGTAAGTATGCCATAACTATCAGATAGGCGACAGTTTCGGTGCGAGGTTCTAGTACAGGGTAGGTATTATGCCATGTCCATAGAGCCTATTTTGACGAGCTGACAGAAGATTTATTAAATTGTAGCCCTAGATTACTTCATTGTCGCAACCTTGCATCGGCATGCAATGAATGACAGCGTTCCACCGCAACACTGAATTACAGCTGTGACGACAATTACTAATTGTCAATTACCGCAAATAAAATGACGTTTGACGCAAATTAAGTGGGTACTATGTGCGTATGTACGTTAGTCTGTCAGCGCGTTTAACACGGCGAAGATTATGCTCTAAATTTGGAATATGGGGCGTTACAGTGTTTAACACAAATGTAGTAAGGTGTGTGTTTAGTTTAGTGTACTTTACGTTATGTTTAGCATTTATGTGTTATGTATGAATTACCCGGTGAACCCGCAAATAAATCTAACATACGATTGACTATACAATCGTCACGTGAATTAGAACATCACATGACAAACATACACTTTACGTGCTCTTATGTGCTTAAAGACTGAAAATTATAATTTCGTAAAATTAGTTTATTACTTGAGCACCATTTGTAAATATTTTCTTATAAATAATAATCTATAGGTAGGTAACCTCAGATGTAGGTTACAGCAGTTACAAAATATATTATTATTATTTTACTTTTATTATAATTATATATGTATATCCCACTGCGGCGAAACCCAAAGGGAAGGAAATATTTTGTTGCATTTCAGTATAAGTACATAATATAAATTTTCTTGTAATTGTAATCTAAACTGGGTAATAAGGCAGAGGTCGCATGACTACATCATTATTGGCCTGTCAACCTCCACTGTAATAGTACATTATTGCAAAGGCAGCGAAATAGGCAATTGCAGGTCGAGTGCAGGCGAGGACTTCAATGATACGAGACAGGCAATTGCCATTTCGGCCGAGGCATATATAGTGCTTTTCTTTAAAAAATGCACGGAAATAAAAAAGGGCCTTTTACATAATAAATTTAATTAATATTAAAAGTTATATTGCTCATGTTAGGACAATTATTGAACGAAAATGTTATTGTTTTTCCAGGCACATTTATGTTCGTTTGTTGTATTTCTGACGTTTGCGGCTGGGAATTTGAAACGTGGTCAGTGGTAGGTGGCTGGAAACTTAATTGCTGTTTAGAAGTGGATGGCTGTGGACTTGATAATTGGCAAGAGGTGAGTGGGTAAGATGTTGTTTCCGAATCATTAACAGGTCGCAATTTGATGTTTTGGTTAATTTTATTGGTTATCTCAGTTTTATTTTCAACAGAGTCTTCGATGTAGCCTTCAGCCACTTTATTGGACTTCCAACCTCCGTGTCTTTTTAGAGTAGTTAAATTCGCTCCCGAATCAGCAAGAAGAGTGGCTGAAGATCTGCGGAAACAATGTCCAGTGTAACATTCAGGATATTTTAAATAAACAAGTTTAAATAAAAACGCATCTGTGGCTATACAGCCACGAGAACGCAATGTGTACGATAGATGAAAGAGTTCTAAATTCAAACAGCACACCGTTTCATACAACATTGCCGGCGCGCTCTTCGTTCCAAATTCAAAGAACGCGCCGGGAAGTGATTTTGGTTTTTCAGTCTACGTAAATATGATACTTCGCGTGTTCTTTATTCAAAAGTAATGATAATATTTCCGCGCATGTTTAAGAAAATTAAATAGAACTCTCCCTTTACAGGAAGTGACGCCCGCCGGCAGATGTGATGGCCATTGCAGTAATAGGCTTTATTAAAATACGGATACGTATTATTCAAAAACATGTCGTCTTTCAGTCAGGCTTAATACCACTGAACGCCACCGACACCGCCACCTCGCCCCTGTATAGGGTCCTCTATACAGTCCCATGGTATATGGCTCCTAACCGCCACAGGCACGTGGGCTGTAGTCAGGTGTGTGGGGGCCATACCCCACATACATTTTATAAAAATAAAAATCTACGAGCCAAACCCGGGTGAGGCACGAGTATCACAAACTTGTGAGGTGGACTGTACAGCGAACGCGCGCGTGGTGAAGGTGGATCAATTTCACAAATAAAAGCAAAACCTGCATTCGATGGAACGTAACTACCTTAACGGAGATTGCATTAAAACCATGGATAGTGATACTGGATATTTATGACGGATGTTCGTTCGATGATTTCACGAAAAATTATTGTTAGATTTATAAGGTAGTATTACTTCCTCTGTGAGATAGTTTAGGTCCGGATCTGGTTTTAGTTGTATATAGGTAGGCGGTGGGCGCGGCGCGTGCCACGACGCCGGCAGCACAAGTCGTTTGAGATATTGCCGCAGCGTGTAGTGTAGAGCGTAAACATAAAAGCCGCATCACGGTACCGGAGAAATACAGAGATCACGTGTTGTGAGAGTGTCAGCTGCACGAGGCAGAGCGTGGCAGGTCTTTGGATGGGTTGGAACAATCGGAGGAAGGTCCAGTGTACTTGGACTTCGGAGTTTTGCCATAGTTGGAACAAAAAGCGAAGACTGGCGAGTACCGGTGCAGTCTCATGTGATTTGGCCCTCGTAACCGCAAGGTTGGAGGGGCCAGAAGGAAGGAGAGTAAATAGAGTATCACGGCACCGTTCCATAAAAATAAGCAACTTTTCTGGCTTTACTGTTACGCAGGGTTCAAGGGATCTCAGTTCTCACGACAGTACCAAACGACACAGATGATCAAATAGACATAAACCGTTGTTTGTTGGTAAATAATATGACATAATTTAATACCTACGAGGTGAGGACTCTTTGCTATTTCTGTAAGGTCATAAATTTTTGGAGCACACATGCTGCACATAGCAACGTTGCCAATTCATATTTGAATGGGACAATTTAAAAATAGCACTTGCATTTTTGCCAATTCATCATGCTTTCTTGGCATATAAAATTTTTTTGCATATGTGAGTCCGTTTAAAAACTTTAAAACAAGCTGACATAATTATAATAGAGCTACGTTCTCAAGGCTGTTTTATGTATTAAACACTAAATAAAATAAAATGTCTGACGTAAAAAAATTAATGTTACGTTTTTAAACTGTCTTAAGGAAACAAACGCTTTTTGTGTCTGGTCTACATGTGCGTGCAAGGTACCCTAGCAGCAAAAACAAGTTTGTATTGCCATTATAAACTTTGCAGTCCACTGAACATCATCTATTGTACATTTTGCTTTCAGTTGCAAAAGCGTTGGTTATCTTAAGACACCCAAGGGAAAACGCATTATAGTGACAGCATATTCTAGTCATGCCATATTATCAGTGATCTTCACAATTACAATCACACAGTGACTAGGTATCTGATTTTATCTTTGCAGTTATGGAAAGATGTTATGAAAAAAAAAGGTATTAAAAAAAAGTGTCACTTGTTATTATTGGTATCTGTAAATTTTAAAATGATTTTCATACATGTTTGTAGGTCCACATATAATTAAATTGAACTAATTAATCAATAGGTAATTTAATTTCTTCTTGTCAAGAGTGGGTCTTACATTCAAACTATAAATACCTACCATCCATGACTACAGAAATATTATCTAATCTACTAATCTGAAGATCACAAGCTATTTTAATTCATCACAACAATGTAGCCTACACTAACTCCCAATCTATTTATAAATAGTAGGATAGCTAAACACACATAGGTAGGTATAGGTACCAATGTATACCCTTCTCCAATAGGTATCATGCCGGTTGGAGTGGAGAAAAGAGGGTGCTGAGGAATTTTTTTTATAGGTGAGAATGTGTGACAGTTAGCAGTCGGAGTACCCCGAAGGTTAGGTTCGTTAGGTTACTGTTGACCCTTAGAGCGAGCGACAGTACTCCAAAAAGTGAAATTTTTCTAAGTATTTTCCATTGCGCCCCCTTTTGTCAACACTGACCGCGGAGCGAAGCGAGCGTCAGTCAGTCAGTACCTGGACGGAGCTAACAAGGAAAAGCGATGTGTCATAGGGTAATTTTCATTGCTTCAAGAAGGCCACGCTGAATGTAATGTAATATAATTCGAAATGTTTACTCTAAACCTAGCTGATCACAGGCACAGGTCACACCAACAAGAAACTTTATTGAACACCAATAGACCAAAATCGCTCGATAAATCCCGCATCCTGTTATTTTACAGGAGCACACGATTTAGCGATTTTCATTCATAAAATCTAGAAAAGCATTAAATGCTTCAAATCGTGTCCATATAATTAGCTGGTAAGTAGGTACCACTTCATAAAATTGTATATAAATCCAATAAAAAACAGCTGTCAAGTTATGTAAACTCCGAAAATAAATGCAATGATACTCACATTATAGATCTGGGGACCACAGAAAACATCTCAAAAAATATTTTGCATCTACAAAACTGCAAATCTGAAGCAAGTAAACTTCCGCTTGTATTGGTAATATTTTTTTAAATTATTACAACATTAACGCCCTCCATCAGTCACCCAACCATGTGGCAGTGAGAAAAATTGAATTGAACGAAACGTCTGAGTGAATGAAATAAAAGATGGCTTGAGTAGAATGAGATAGATGATTAATTTGCACCGACTGAATTGATCGAGTGTGAGAGAGATAGTTATAGAGTGAGAAGATACGTATCCGTGGTGAGAAGAATACCGAGTGAGTGAGATATGATTTGCACCAACTTCATTTGAGTAAATTGATTGAGAGTGAGAGAGAGATTGATATTCCAAGCCAAAGAAACAATTTCTTTGTTCCAAGCAAAGAAATATATATTTCAATTTCTTTGATTCCAAGTGAGAGAACCCGATATCCTCAATCGACGAGGAATGAAAGAGTGAGAGTGAGTCAAGACAGTGTTCCAATACCATCAAGACGACTGTAGGTTTCGTCGTTTGAAATAAGTGTCATAGATCATGGTCACCCTCAGATTAGTTAGATCTGGCGCTCTATTTTTGATTCGCTCTCCTCGCTTCCAGCGTGCGATTCTATTGATTTTCCCTCGACTCCGCATTTTTGAACCGCTCGAACGGCAACGAGTGGTATCGACCAATCGTCGCTTGGGACGAGCCGAGCGGTAGAATCAAAGAAATTGAAATTCAATTTCTTTGATTGGACAACTACTGTCTCTATTTAGTTTGGGCGGACAACGAATGAAATCCATTTACCAACTATCGATTTGGTGAGGTTAGTGAATATATTTTTGTGGAGGCGACGTGCTGTAATCGCCGGTTTAAATAGATTTATTAAATAAGACTTTCAATTCAAAATAAGGTATGGCTTAAAGGTCTCGTTACCAAGCCAAAACCTTTAAAAAATGTGACAGTATAGACAGGTGGATGGAAAAAACTAAAAACTTGATAGGTATAGTTTATGGGCTTTTTGGCGGGATTTTGTCGGAGACGGTTGTTTTTTTTATTTAGTTTTTTCTAAAAAATGTATATTGTAGGTTTTGGTGTATAATATATCTGTGATAGTTTTATATGCAACAAGTGCCTATTAAAGTGTATATTGTGCGGGATAGTTAAATAAAAGCGTGTAACGACTCTACCGGATTGTTTCAAATTGTCCCTTGTTAAATTGCCACTAAACCTACTATCAGTTTAATGCGGTGCTAGCTGCAGTGTGGATCACCAAATGCCGTATAATATCTAATTTGTGACCAAATGGCACTAGTTGCCGGATGCCGTACTGCAGTATAATGTATTCGTGATTTAAAACTACGATTTAGTCTTTATGGACTTGTTTCCTTGGACGTATCGAAATCTAATTTGTGTTTCCAACTGGCCGTTAAACCATTAAAAACAAAAAACAATCTCATACTTAGGTACATGTGTTTGAATTTTAAATATTTTTCAATTCTGGAACTGATAAATAAATGCCATGATTCGAGAAGATGATCCGCAGTTTCGGATTACTCCATTTCAGCAAATGGCATCAGCATGCAGCGGTGCTCTAATAACCTCGTTGTTCAGTAAGTTTTGTTACACCACAATATTTTTATTTTAATAAGCTTCCAAGAACTATTGAACTATATAACAACATTTCTTTGTAGTGACACCATTGGATGTGGTGAAAATAAGGCTTCAGGCTCAGCAGAAGGCGCTGCTCTCGAATAAATGTTATCTTTACTGCAATGGGCTGATGGAGCACCTTTGTCCTTGCGGCGAATCTGGTTTTATTCCTAGAAGAGTACACTTCACAGGCACTTTGGTAAGATCTATATTTCGCATTTTAATAGTTTAGTTTACCTAATAAACATTCTCTATGAATACTGACTCCCCAATGTGTCTGCCTACTCTGCCTGTTAAAATAGCCATGAATCTCTAAACCTTGAAAATCTAGGTTTCTAATCTATTATCAGGGTCATTAGTTGTATAGGTAGGTAGTTACTTACTATTGGTTAAATGTTGATACATTCAGTATAACATTTACAACTTAAATGCTGTACCTTTTAAAAAATGCTAGGTATTTCAGATGTCCAACTAATGGGTAGGTGTGACGTGACATACATTCCTCGAATAAACATCACCTATTAAATCATTTTGTGTTCAATTCCTTTGCTGACAGTCAACGTTGTTCAAATTGTGCCTTGTCTTGTATGTTATATTCTTATATTACTTAATGTCCATGCTTGTCTAATATCTGTAAAACATTCCGATATTGGGATTTGATGATTTGACATTGTTGTGGTATTTTATGACTTATGGAATAATGATACATTTTACACATTCACTAGTCCAGAGTCTACGATGTTAATTTTAATTTCAGGATGCTTTCTACAAGATATCCAAGTTGGAAGGAGTCCCAGCACTATGGTCTGGCCTGAGTCCAACCTTGGTGCTAGCACTTCCGTGCACAGTTATCTACTTTGTTTCGTATGAACAGCTCCGATATAGGATGAAGACCAAATATAATCTATATTCACATGACTGTAAGTATATAGGGTGGGTATACACCCCCAATTCTACTAATGGAATCGAAACTATAATGAACTTTTATCTGCAATGTTAATCTTAAAAAAAGCTGTGTTTCGTGAAATGATTCTTTTAACTAAAATAGTTAAACCTAAATGTAGACAAGCATACCAGCAAATTGCTGCTCCCTGATTGCCCCTAATATTAATAAATAAATAAATAGATTGACTCCTGAAGTTTGACAGACATTTTCCTCTTTCTAGTTTTGTAGTAGTGGAGTTTCATAAGTACCTTATGCAGAGCAAAGCATGTTGACAAATTTGAAATTCAGTCCCAACTTCTCTCGCTAGATAAGATTATCATAGCTAAATATAGATCAGCTACTTTGAAAGTGTAGTAACCGTAGTTGAAGTAAGGTTGTATGAATGATGCAATAATTTTTAACTTTAGCCAATGGCAAATCTATTTTTTTTATTTATCTGGAGGCAGACATAATAATAAGTTTGCAAATACACTTAGTTTTTAGGATACTCATTCATAGGAACAACAAATCTTAATTCCAAAATAAGCATAATGAACAAAAAACAAAAAAAAAGTTAATGTTTACAATGAGTATTTCTATAATTCTATTAATCTCAATGCAATACATATAATTAGTATAGACAGCAGCGCCTCTCTTGACCATTTTGAATAGAAACTTGTTTGTTGTCTTTCAACCAATACCATAGACAGTTGTGACTAATATTATAATTATGATTATTTCCAATGTTATATTTCCAGTAAGCCAGCCGATGTGGATACCTATGATAGCTGGAGCTACGGCTAGAATGATGGCCGTTACTATAGTCAGCCCGCTAGAGCTCATCCGGACGAAAATGCAATCGAAGAAGGTGTCATATTCAGGTAAAATCAAAGATGTAATTGTATCAGCATAGTGTAAACACATGGCATAGATAGAACGATAGATGAACTGTATATTAAGTACTAGAGAAACTACAAGAAGAACATTGATACTACAAGTTGGTGTCCTTTTCACTCAAAGACGTCTCATCTAGGCAACTATTAGATACTGACCAAATTCCAACTTAGCACTTTGTTTATCTCCAAAACATAGAGTTAGTATACTAGCTATAGAGTGCGCGCATCGCTCATTGCCCATTGTGCCAAGTGTAAGCAGGTGTTCTATGGACGCTTCAATATTGATTTTTTCTAGATCGTTTGTTTCCGTGAATTGTGTTTACAGCTTGGCACTGCACATTTACCATGATTACTCCAAATCTTAATAAATACCGGCGCGAGCAACAATCAGCGCTCCTGACGTTTTGTGACTAGTAGCGTCGCTCCGAAAATTTCGAGACTGTTCAAACCCGTGCTTACAGTTCAAACTTGCTAACGCGCGCTCTATGTATACTAACAACTCTCAAAACGATCACAAATGGTACGTACTTGTTAGAATTGATGATACAAATAAGGGGTAATAAATTTGTTTATGTTTACAGAAATCACTTCAGCATTAGGGCAAGTGATAAAATACGAGGGCTATCGGGGTATGTTCCGTGGACTAGGTTCTACTCTACTGAGGGATGTACCTTTCTCAGGTAAATGTTATTTTTATTTGTCTTAATATACCGTCGGCCGTTGGGTGGCCGGAAGCAGCTGCTTGCGTTGGACCAGGTGTGGTGGCGTTCATTAGGAAAGACCTATGTCCAGCAGTGGACCCTAAAATTGCTATGTCATTGATGATTAACAAGGTTGATATTATCATTTAGATATCGTAAAGGCTTGCTCTCTTTCTAAGCAATCTGTTTTCATTTGTAAATAATTTTCAATACCTACCTACATTCAATGTGAACAAATTAAATTTCAGGCATCTACTGGACAACATTTGAAACAACAAAGAAATTGTCAAACAGACCTGATTCTGAAAAGAATACATTTGTGTTCAATTTCTTCTGTGGCTCTGTAGCAGGCAGTGTAAGTAACTAATTTTATTAAATTAGTAATAATTTATGGGAGATACTGTTATCTTGTGATGAAAAATTTGAGTAATTATTATTATTTAATACACAGCGCCGAAACGTGGACATTGACAGTGGGCTTAGTCCGAAAATTCAAAGTCGCTCAACGGGCTATGGAAAGAGCTCGGAGTTTCTCTGAGAGATAGGATCCGAAACGAGGTGATCCGCCAGAGAACCAAAGCCTTCGACATAGCTCAAAGGGTTAGCACGTTGAAGTGGCAGCGTGGGCTGGTCACATCAGTCGGAGAACCGATAACTACTGGGGTAGAAGAGTTCTCAAGTGGAGACCACGGCTTGGCAAGCGTAGTGTGGGACGCCCAACGGCTAGATGGAGCGGCGACCTGCGTAAGGCGGCTGGCAGTAACTGGATGCGGAGAACCGAGGATCGGGTTCAGTGGCGCGCCTTGGGTGAGGCCTATGTCCAGCAGTGGACCAGTACAGGCTGATGATGATGATGAATAAAAATACATCATCAACAGCCTATTAATGTCCCCACTGCTGGGGCTCAGGCCTACCCTCTCCACGTGGGCGTTTGGGCTATAGTCCACCACGCTAGCCCAGTGCGGGTTGGTGGACTTCACATACGCCTAAGAATTTCTTCTTCGGCGTATGCAGGTTTCCTCACGATGTTTTCCTTCACCGTTTGAGAGCAGTCAGTAAATGTAGAACTTAAGTTTCTAGAAAAAACCCATTGGTACATGGCCCAGCTGGGGATCGAACTCCGGACCTTTCGATATGATAGGCCGCGTCTTATCCCCTACGCCACTGACGCTGTGAATAATAATACAATTATTATTATTTAGTTTTCCTATTAGAAACTAAAATACGCCGTTTTTTAAAATATTTGTTTATTTAATTGTACACTTATATATTTTTCAGATTGCAGCATTAGTGACATTACCATTCGATGTAGTGAAAACACATCAGCAAATAGAACTAGGAGAAAAAGAAATATATACAGGTTAGTAGGTACTCTTTTTTGTATACCACTTACTTTTATTTATTTATTTTGTATTTTTAGAGCTTCTCACATAATTACAATTGTAGTATTGCTAGTCACATATAAATATAACAACATCACAAATGCGCGTACTAGCTGTGTAGTCCACCACACTATCCCAGTACGAGTTGGTGGACTTTACATGCGCATTAGATATCCATCTATGACGTATGCAGGTTTTCTAACAACATTTTCCTTCACCGAAAAGCCTGTGGTATATATGATAAATTGTACTTAAGTTGCAAAAACTCAACTTGGTACACGCGTACGCTCAAAGATTTCATACAACCTTTGACCTCATCAAAAATTTATTAATACTTCCTAACGGCTCATGATCCTGGGGCTAGCGCATCATCCAATAGGCTACCACGACAGTAATGTCTGCTATTTAATTTTCAGACGGCGCCGTGCATCAACGAGCCGCAAATATGAAATCTATCGCCAAAAATATATACAATAACCACGGCTTTAAAGGTCTATTTACGGGTCTGATGCCGCGAATATTCAAAGTGGCTCCAGCGTGCGCAATCATGATCGCGACGTTTGAGTATGGGAAACAATTCTTCCAGAAGTATAACACGCAGCAGTACAAGGAAAAATTGCAAAGGTAATTGTTTATTATACGTATTAGTTTTTTTTATGGAATGGAGTAACAAACAAGCAGACAGTCCACTCTTACTTCCACGCTTACTCTGTAAACTGCAATGCATGCTTTGATTACAGATAGCAATGCATGCTTTGTTGTGTTCAACAAAGCATGCATTGCTATCTGTAAAATGCTACCTTGCACGATTCCTTCACTGTTGTATATTTTATTATTATCTCAAGTTTGCACTGAAACTTTTTTAACACAACTCAAGATTGTTACTTAAATACGAATATCTGTCAAACAATAGGTCGCAAAGAGATGGAGAACATTTCCTTTGCATCGAATGTATCTCTCTCTCATACCCATTGTTTTGTTTTATTTTGACAGTAATTATTAGCATTTATATAATTAACAGATTAATGAGACTATGATGAAACTAGACAATCCTATAATTTGAACCCCTCAAGTCTTCTTTAGTTGCATGTTTTCCTTTTTGTTGCATTTCAGTTTTATTTTGCAATTTTGTTCACTTTGATTTTGTAGCTTGTTTGGTTGAAAACTATATTTTATTTCAGAGAAGGAATAGACGTAACAATAATTAAAAGTGAATAATTGCATGAGATTGCACATTCTTTAAAAAGGTACAACATGTACAATTTTGTATTTCGATTTGGTTACTAGTAACATAGCATTTGAACAACACTGTTGAATTCAGAAATAAAGTTCCTTGTTCAAAATTAAATTAGCAAATTCACTACCTGTGTAACATTCTGCAAATTAGTGTTTATATTCTTTAGTGTCTGAGTTTGTATGTAGATAAAAACCTACTAATGCTTGTAGAATTTATAAGTACTGTCCAAAAGGTAACATTTTATTCTACGTTTTGGTTATAAAAAACATTATATGACAAGATTGTATTTTTTTCAGACATCAAGACATATTGTTAATGAATTCATCAAGTGGAAATGACTATTCATAAGGACTATAAAGTGAGCTGACGTTCAAATCAGCGACACCATGCTAGTTATCAAAGTACAATGTTTAGTTCAATGACTAAACGTGTAATCGTGAGAGTTCGGTCGGTACCTACCTATTAGTTGTTTAATTTTATGGCTGTTTTTTATTTAATAATATTAACTCTCCACGTATACGTCTGTCTAGATGTATAGTGTAAATGAAATCATATCAAAGCCCAATTCTGAAAGCACACATATAATACTTTACAGCTCTATTGAGCTAAAAATCAAAAGGTGGGTGGTTAAATACACACCTACTCCTATCCCTATTAAACATTATAAAAAATATATATAAAGACGAAATTTTGTGTTGCATTTTTTAAAATGTGTATCTTCAGAATGGGGCCTACGTTTTATCTATGTAATGTTACAATGTTGACTATCTACCTACCTATGCTATGTATGACCAGAGTAGATTAATAATTACCGATGAGACGCTATCTGCCTATCTACAAAGATGTATGGCCGACCGCACGTCAGTGGTAACAAAACCAGTATAAACTTGTATCTCATAGTATTGAAACTCTTTAATTGGCTAGTCCAGCTCAAGGTGTTTCCACTGACGTGCGGTCGACTGTACTTAGGTAGATGCTTAAAAGCAAGTAGAAGTAGGGATTAACAACTGCTCCTAAACAAATATTTCTTCAACTTCAATCTCTATCGCTGCAGTCAAACGACCATGTGTTATGATGATTTATGACTATTGAAGGCACAACTTTATAGGTAGTAGCAACAATGCAGTATCTTCCTGAAGTACAGTCAAATGTTACACAAAGGGTGGAAAGAGAAGGAAATGGCATTTCCCTCAGCATTTCCTTTTCAATCGGATGTATATCTCCTATCACACTCACTGTGTAATTTGACGTTATTCACAGTTAAATTAAAAATAAAATATTAATATAAAAACGCTTTTTAAAAACAAGCTTTTATTGAAAAACCTTAGTTGAACTAAAACGAAAATAATAATTTTATGTAATGGTCGTGCTCAAAGAGCACAGAATGTGCACGCGCGGGCATCGCTGCGGCGGTCATTCTATTACTTACATCAAATTATTTTAAAAGCTTGTAACGCGCAAGAAGTTTATTTATTTTACATTTGTAGGTATTTGTGTGTGATAAGCTTAACTGTTGGTTTTCGGATTCTGGGTGTTTGTATGTATTTAAGTATGTTTATCAGTTGTCGAGTACCCATAAACAAGCCTCGGCTTAGTTTGGGACTAAACAGCCGTGTATAAATTTGTCCAAACATTAGTATTATTATTTCTCGATAACTTTTTTTTCTATTTGCGCGTTACAAGCTTTTGATATAATTTGATGTAAGTAATAGAATGACCGCCGCATTCATTCTATCTACTTGGTGCACCGGTAGCTCGGATAGAGGTCCCGGAGCATACAGCCGGGAGACTGAAGGTAGAATGATTCAAGATAAAACAGGCCACATATACGCGTCGGTCTAATGTAATGAACCAAAAGGTCGGAGGAGCGTATTCCTCGCTTACCTACGGCGTTGTTGCGTGCAATAGTTCGACCCAAAGATGTGACCGCTTCACCTATGCTCACCTACCCCCTGTCATCTTACTGTAAGCCTGGGCCTTGGTCCTTGCAGCAGAATTGCTGGCTGGTGTGACACCGGAACGGTAAGTAATAGCATGACCGCCGCGGCGATGCCCGCGCGTGCACATTCTGTGCTCTTTGAGCACGACCATTGCATAAAATTATTATTTTCGTTTTAGTTCAACTAAGTTTTTTGATTAAAAGCTTGTTTTTAAAAAGCGTTTTTTTTATTAATATTTTATTTTCAACTTTTCAGTTTTGTCTTAATCTGTGCATTTCGATAAATGCATCTTTATTGCAAGGTATTTTTCCCGTTAATTTCGAATTGTCTAATTCTTCGATGAGGAGTCCTAAGCATTTTATTCGACCAAGGGCAACATAAACTTGCCCAGCGGCGAAAAGTTGGCCTTATTTTTTAAGTATACTTAGAAAAGTTGGCTGTATTTGGCCTGAAATTGTACAGATTTTGGTAAAATAATGTGAGTCCCGTCGCTGCCAAAGTCTACTTGGACTCATGGTATATCCGTAGCGTAAAGCTGAGCTCGCCGACAGCAGGACCAAATTATTTTGGTTACGTATCCAATGGCACCGTTCACTAATCCTTTCGATATGTCTTTATTGGATCGCAGCATGATCTTGGCCCCCTCAAATATTTCTAGTAGTTTGGGAAGTCCTACTGTTTTATTAACATCTGTTGGTATGATGTTATCCATGTTTGCGCCGTCTGATTTCCGTGTCGCATCTATCAAAGTGTCCTGGGCTGTAATTTTGAATATGGTTTTCCCACGTCCTCGGAAGTGTTCGAGAACAGATTGATTATGTGCCTTGCACTTGAGCATTGCACTTGAGCGTACATTTTGCGGCGTTACGTGAACCAAAGATTTCCTTTGGCCTGCCAAAGGAAATCTTTGGTTCACCTAGTCTCCATTGGTCCTAGGACCCAAAAATAGATTTAAGAAGTAGAGCCACCAGGATTTCTGATGTCAGTTTTGTGGGGGGGGGGAGTCCTCAGCCTAATCTTGATACCTACATCAGTTAAGCTACTAGGTCAAGTTTGGTATCATTTTCGTATGAATTAAGGATGCCGAATCATTGGAATCATATTCGTACAATTCAGAAGTATAAACGTCTAAAATGATTTTTTTTTCTTTTTTTGTGCTTGCCTATTTTAAACAGAAATAAATTCATAACTTAAACATAACTTTGAATATTTGAACAAAATTGAAGCTTTCGGAGAGCCCTACTATTCTTTTATATATAAAAAATAACATAATTAGGTGCGTCCAGACCGGCGGCCGAGCCGCCGCGGCCGCGGCACGCCTCGCGAGGCAGCGCGCTCGGTGTGGACGTGACAGGCGCATGCCTCGCCCGCATGCTCGGCCGCGGCATGTGCCTGTCACGTCCACACCGAGCGCACGCAGCTATTGACGGTCCTAAATACTCAAATCAAAAAAAATAAAAATAAAACTTGTTTATTAACTTGGAATGGTAGATTTCGGTTTGCAAAAATATTAAATACGTATAACTTTAATAAGAAACGGTTGTGTATTCCGTATTTAGCCAATTCAGGCCTTTATTTTTACTTGCCTATTTGAAATAGAAAAAAAAATCATAACTTAAATATAACTTGGAATATTTGAACAAAAATGGAACTTTCGGAGAGCCCTACTATTCTTTTATCTATAAAAAAATAAGAGATAAAAAAATCTGCATGAGTCTATTTTAAAAAAATGGCAATTGACGGTACTAAATAATAAAAAAATTATAATAAAGTCCAATAAAATAGCAATAAGTATCTTCTTCAACAATTATACTATCAAATGCAAAAATAATTTTACAAATCCGACAGGTAGTTCTAGAGATAAACACGTTCAAACAAACCAACTCTTTAATTAGTATAGATTACGCTCCATTCGCACGTCTTTTGACATTTTAACCCATTTGTTAATAAAGCGGATGTTGTCAATTTTTTTTATATATAAATTATGAGAGTGTTACTCTCTATCAACATTTTTTTTTCTTTGAAATATTACGATTTAATAGATACAACAAATTAAAAAGTCAAAAAATAAAAAATATAAGATTACTTTTTTTGAAATTCCCGCGTTTTTACTATAGGTAGATGCAAATATTATTCCAGAATTGAATTCCCCATCTTTGATTTGTACGAAAATGATATCAAACTTGACTTAGTACCTAAACTTACGCAGTTATATACCTAAGACCTGGCTAAGGCTAAAACCCCTCCCCCCTCCACCTGCATCAAAAATCCGAATGGCTCCACTTCTTAAATCCATTCTAGGAACACAAAGATCAATCCTGCCAAAGGAAATCTTTGGTTCATTAAAAGCCGTATTTGGCCCTTTTTTGTCGCATCTGTGACTAATACTATGTAAATTAGAGGAGTGGCAATATACTCACATTAGTAGGCATCTGTATTCTGTGATGAATGATTATACTAAACTACCTTACTATTAATTTGTTACGGTATCTCTAATAGGTGCGTCCAGACCGGCTGAGCCGCCGCGGCCGCACCTAATGGCTACTCTCTGAATACTAAATAAACTACCTACACATGTTCAGCTATAGTGACACTCCAGTGTGCATTATCCCATCAGAGACTATTACTTCCTCTGTGCCATCAGCCAAAATATTAGGAACATAGGTATGTGATTTTATGCTTTCATTTGTTTAGGCTGTCCATTGATTGCATGGTCACAATTTTGTAAATTATTGTTTACAGAGCAAATTCCACTGTATGCATGATGGCTGAATTATAAATATTATAATTACATTGTAAATATTCCATTGTTTGTAAATAGAACAATAAAATTATATGTTAAATTATTATTTTATTCGTTTCACAACAGTAACCTCTTTAGGTCCCTTCGGACGCCTACGTAACCAGCTTCGTATGAATACTTTTTTTTCTTCCTATGTAACCGGTTTCGTAGGAAGTTTTTTTTTTGTAATATATACTTTTAATAAAGCAGTAGAAACCGTGTGTCTGTACATTAAATAAATTTATCAAAAAATGATTGTGGGCGATAAAAAAAAGAGTAACAGAACACAAAACACTATTTTTAATTTTTTTTTTGTCTTTCTGCTTGTTGGTTCCAGCATCATAAAAAAACTACTGCACGAAATGGGATGTGGTTTTCACAGTTGTGTTCCTGAAGGTCTAACTTAAAATTTGGTGGTTTTGCCATAATTATACTGAATAGTTTCTTCATTGGTTTTGTTTGAAAGAGTTTTTACCCCGCCGGACCATTTGTACCATCGGCCAGTACCATTGAATTGGTCCGACTTGTCCCACTAGTAGCAAGTAACTGACAGTTTCGTAATAATACATTAAATTCTTTATACGAAACTGGTTACGTACAAAAAATATACCGGTTACGTAGGAAGAAAAAAAAATATTCGTACCAAGCTGGTTACGTAGGCCTCCGAAGGGCTTTAGGTGCGTCCAGACCGGCTGAGCCGCCGCGGCCGCGGCACGCCTCGCGAGGCAGCGCGGTCGGTGTGGACTAGGGTTCACTTCGGTTTCCCGGGAATTCTCGGCTCGAGAATCGTTGGGCTTTGTTCCCGGGAAATCAAGCTCGAGAAAAGTCGAGAACTCGAGAAATCATGTAGGTACCTATATAGAAATTAAATCGCCGTTTGTTGTGTTGCGTGGCGGCGCGGGCCAAAGCAGCGCTTGACCTTTAGTTTAATAGAAGCTACTTTTGTTTATAAGTTCTAAATAACCAGCCAAATATAGTGCTGTTTGGTCCACTCTGACGCCAACAACGCCAGGGCAGCGTCGGATTCCAAAAAAGTGAAATTATTCTAAGTTTTTTTCATTGCGCCCCATTTTGTCCACACTGACCTAATTATCAGTCTGAATAATATTATTTCTGTATATTTAAAAAAAAAAGTTAATTAGCTTATTCATATGTTTTTGAATATAATCAATCAGTTTTATTAATTTGATACTTTTATTTTAGAGGGTTAAACCACTGAATTTGTTGACGTTATTGGAACCTAATGAGAAAACGTACTAAATGTAAATTTCTCGGCAACCCGAGAAGCCCCGAGAAATAAGCCTCGAGAATTCTCGAGACCCGAGAAATTGAAAAGCTCGAGAAATCATGAACCCTAGTGTGGACGTGGTGACAGGCGCATGCCGCGGGCGAGGCATGCGCCTGTCACATCCAAACCGACCGCGCTGCCTCGCGAGTAGTGCCGCGGCCGCTCAGCCGGTCTGGACACGCCTTTACTTGAACCTCTTTTACTGTCGATTACTTTTAGGGCTAGATTAAGTAAATAAAAGTATAGTAAGTAAAAAAATATATAGAAATGGTAGCTACTTATCTACGATGCTTACCATGCTGGCTATCCCTGAGCAAACTTTTTACTGTAAATTATTATATGTAGTAAAAGAAAGGCAATATAAAAATTAGCACTTATTTAATAGGTACATATCTTTATTAAATATACAATTGGTTTAATGTACAATTGGTCCTAAAGGTTCTGCTTTTATATTTCCAAGGTCCAACCTGCTATCAATGGATTCGTCTATTTGACCGACGATTGCTATGTTGTCCCCTCGAATTATATGAAGTCCAAGCACCACCTGAGCCACACCAGAAGACGAAGAAAACACTCTTTCGTGAGATTCGTCTAGTATTATGTTTATTGTTTGATCAAATCCTTTCAAAGTGCCGATGAAGTTACGACCGTCAGAAGTAATCACTGAGACAGTTTGATTCACATAATTTTCGAGACCCGACGCCATGATCCTTGGCCACTAAATTCACAGCGTTGATGTTTGAATTTTTTGCAGTATTTGGGATATATATATCATTCATGGATTGCTGAAAAATCAAAAATTTGCAAATAGAAATGCTTCAAAGTTCAATCAATCAATGATAAATGATTGACAGCGGATAGACCGGCGGCATGACATCAACATCAATCAAGGATATGCTCCAAAACGAGTAAGTGTGCAAAAAGATAAAATTGTTTGGCATGTTTCAAGTGTTAGGGCGTGTTTAAATTAAATTATATTTGTTTACGAACACCGACGAAAACTTTTATAAACGGAGTAAATAAAATAATATCCAGGCCAAGTTATTTTGAAAGAAAGCCGATTGATTGATTGATTGAATTTTGTTTGGTGTAAACATCCAAAACGTCTCATCAAAACATACCCTAATCCTAACTAAAGTCAGGTCAATTTGACAAATTTCTAGACCTGACGTGTGAAATTTATAATCCTGGATCTGAATTTTAATTAGAGGTTTATTATTATTTCATCTACAAAACAATTGTAAATGAAAGATTTGGTGTTGTCTGTTAAAACTCTATATCTCAGTTGTTAAAATGTCAAACTCAATCGTACAATATGTTTTACTTCGAAGTGATTTACTGAAAGAATTAGGATGGTCCATCGGTGCTGTAGTAGCTCAAGCTTGCCATGCATCTACCGCAGTCCTACACCTAAATAAAGAAGACGACCATACTATACAGTATTTAAATGATTTGGATAATATGCACAAAGTTGTTTTGGAAGTAAGTAAAACCATCTCACAAATTGTACAATCTACACTGGGGCAGTGGTTGCGGGCGACCAATAAAATTGTGTTAATTGTCGGATTGTATTGAGGACCCCACACTCACTCCGGCACTAATTGTATGGAGCCTAGTCTGGGATGCCCGTTCCATGTATCTCAACTAGCCTAGCCCCTTTCTAGTAGGAAATGGGATGTAATAGCCTGCAGGTTGCCACCGCCTCATCCTCGCCCAATGTAAGGTAAAGTATCTAGGTAGGTACTAATCTACTTTGATACATTTAAAACGTAGATGTCGTTTTTAGTTGTAATTAATAAATTACCTATCTATGTTAAGTATATTTTTTGTTTTCAGGTGCCCAATGAAGATACATTAAGAAAAGTAGCAAATAAACTATCAGAAAATTCTATAGCCTATAAATTATGGATAGAACAACCAGAAAATATATCAACATGTTTAGCAATTAAACCATATCCTAAAGATGAAATGAAGAAGTATGTAGGAAAGTTCAAATTGTATAAGGCTACTCTTAGCAGTAAAGAACAAAAAGAAATTTAGTATTCATTTACTTAAAGTTAAGATTTCTGTAATAATCCAGTTTGATTAAGTTTGACAAAAAAGTTTCAATGTGGGTTGTTCATCTGGTGTTTTTATTTTACCTAAAAGTACCTAACTAGTTATTCCTACATTTAAATTAAATCCTATTTTAAGATGGAGAATCCAATTCAAAGAGTGAAGCCAATAAGAATGACGGTGACTCAGATGACCCAAAGAACAGAGATGATTAGAGGAATATAATGTTTTGTATGATTTTTTCTAAGTTAAACTAAAGGCACTAACTATGATTTTTTAATATGAATTTTAATTAGAAATAGAAACCATAAAAAAGAAACCACATACTCTAAGAGAATACAATAAAATATGTACGCAAGCAAATGTTCTAAGTACACTTAAAAAATTACTAAATTGACCCTGACCTTGCCTTGAGCTTAAGTTTTGAGATGACAGTCAACAAAACATTAGCAAGTAAAATTTATTAGTAAGGATCCTAATAAATTGCTGACCTTAATTTAGGTAACTATTGTAAAATTGCTCATTGGAGAAAAGGATTTTTTTCCTAAAAGAGCCTGAAATTACGATTTGTCAGACCAAATAATAATAGACCTAAAAAATACTGGTGTGCGTGTGTGCCAAGGTCCATTTTACATCTAAACAAAGTCGTACGTACATTTTTTGTATAATAATTATGGTCATGCAGAATGCAAACCGCCAGCACCGTCCGCCGGCCGATTTCAGAGCCTCAAAGTTCTGCACTACGCACCCAAACCTCAAAAACCCTTGCCTGCGCTATAAAAAAATAATTACATTTGTCAATCAAGGCGATTGATAATTACGTCGCGTTCATAATTACTAATATTTTTTTTTTGTTCTGGCAACTCTATACCCTTATGTCATTTTTCGTAACAAGGAGTGACTGACTGTCATAATTATTTCCCATAATTTGTTAGTTATTAAAGTTAATTTCAGGTGTGAACGCGAAATTATCGATATATTCTTGCTTAAAAATTGTTTAGCTAATGGTGAGTATGAATCCAACTATCAAAATCATATCAATAGTGCGACTTTCAACGATTATATTTGACCATGAGCCGTAGATGTCGTGTTTTTCTATTTGGTAGTAAAAATTGGAAACTACTTATATTCCTGTTAACATTTGTACTGTTGTGTGTTTCGAGGCGCCCGTCTGTACAAATGATTACCTTTCCTGTATTGTATAGCTGGTTTTCGGCCCATTTATGTATGACTCATTTTCCTCAAGCATTGATGACATCTGTATATGTACTATAACTACCTTTGAAGTTTTTAATTGATGTTGTGGAATTTGGAGAATTTATATGAGAATAAATCTTGAAGATGGCTATATTTTCTGAAATGCCTGTGTATTAGTGTTAACTTGCCTACTGTTACTAGTGATACATAGGTTTCCCAGAAAACTCCACCAATATTAACAAATGACCAATAAACAGTCTAAAATTATCAACTGCATTTGGTTTTATGTTAGGTAATAATAGTCTGTCACAAGTTTTGCTATGCTAACATTAAAATTAATTTTAAATTGCTCGAGGTTTCGAGGCTCATTATTTTTGCGTAACCAAATAAAATTCATATTTCCAGGTCAAAATTCAGCACTAGAGAATGGCTTCTTCTAACACATTGCAAAAGGCTATTGACCTTGTCACAAAAGCCACTGAAGAGGACAAAAACAAAAACTATGAAGAAGCTTTACGACTCTATGAGCATGGTGTCGAATACTTCCTGCATGCCGTGAAGTATGAGGCACAGGGAGAGAGAGCCAAGGAAAGTATCCGAGCCAAGTGTCTGCAGTATTTAGATAGAGCTGAGAAGTTAAAAGAGTACCTTAAGAAAGACAAGAAGAAGAAGCCCGTAAAAGATGGAGAATCCAATTCAAAGAGTGAAGACAAAAAAAGTGACAGCGACAGTGACTCAGATGATCCAGAGAAAAAGAAATTACAGGGAAAACTTGAAGGAGCGATTGTGGTTGAAAAACCTCATGTAAAATGGAGTGATGTAGCTGGCCTGGAAGGCGCTAAAGAAGCTTTAAAGGAAGCTGTAATCCTTCCAATAAAATTCCCACATTTGTTCACGGGCAAAAGAATACCTTGGAAGGGAATTCTTCTTTTCGGGCCGCCTGGTACTGGTAAATCTTATTTAGCAAAAGCTGTTGCAACCGAAGCCAATAATTCAACTTTCTTCTCGGTTTCATCATCTGATCTCGTCTCAAAATGGCTTGGTGAATCTGAGAAACTAGTCAAGAATCTGTTTGAGCTTGCTCGCCAGCATAAACCTAGTATCATATTCATTGATGAAATAGATTCCCTTTGCTCCTCTCGTTCAGACAATGAGTCTGAATCTGCTCGAAGGATTAAAACTGAGTTTCTTGTACAGATGCAGGGTGTAGGCAATGATATGGATGGGATTTTAGTACTTGGTGCTACAAATATTCCTTGGGTCCTGGATGCTGCTATTAGAAGGCGATTTGAGAAACGTATTTACATAGCACTACCTGAGGAGCATGCACGATTGGATATGTTTAAGTTGCATATGGGGAACACAAGGCATGTACTGACAGAGCAAGACTTGAAAGTATTGGCTGCCAAGACAGATGGTTATTCTGGGGCGGACATAAGTATTGTGGTCCGTGATGCTTTGATGCAGCCAGTGCGTAAAGTACAGTCTGCTACTCATTTTAAGAAAATCACTGGCCCAAGTCCGACTGACCCAAATTTGATTGTTAATGATTTATTGACCCCCTGCTCCCCTGGTGATCCTGGCGCCATGGAGATGACTTGGATGGATGTACCGAGTGACAAATTGGGTGAACCTCCAGTATCCATGTCTGACATGTTGAGATCCTTAGCTACATCCAAGCCCACGGTTAATGACGATGACATGGTCAAACTGAAGAAGTTTATGGATGATTTCGGTCAGGAGGGATAAAATAACAGATTGATTTATGGTACCTCATTTTTGTCAGATTATGTTTAATCATTTTGATTCACAAGTTGTTTTAGAGATTATTGTTAAAAGCACTGTACGTATGTGGTTTACAGGCACAGTTTAATTTTTTTTATATTTTTTATGAATTTTCCATCTTGGTTTTATACACATTTTCGTTTAATTGTAAAGCAATCACCAATTTGCCTTTACATGTTAAGGTTATTGTTGTTTAAATACTACCTAGATAAAAGATAATTTTGAGTAAGTAGTTTAGATTCGATTGCGCCTTGTTGTATTTCACACCATTATGCTGTGCAAATATTAATAATCAAGCCCATAATTAATGTTACTAATTTGTCATATATTTTTTGTATAAACAGTAATGAGTAAGTATACCAAGTCTCTATTTAAATTCCTGATACGTATACATACAAAATATTAATGTCGTTTTCTGTGACAATGTCTAGTATAAAGAAAAGAGATAGTAAAATGTTAAAATAACTTAAAACACAAAAAAAAAGTTACGAATTGTCTGTAGATCATTACAGGGTTAATAATAAATCTACAATTTGCTTTATAGATGAAAATAATAAATATTAAATGCCTGGAAATTTTACTTATTGATAGATAATGAAATCCATATATTCGACTTTGAATCATGATTATTAAGTATAGACAATACGCTGTAATTTTACTGTAAGTACCTTATCTGTCTGTATTAACCATTTCAAGGAATTAGTGATTTGTATATTGTGATACGTCTTTCGGCTTAAAGAAACCCAATTGCATTTTGATTGTTACAACTTCCAATTGATTTTAGCACTCTAGTGTAGGACAAAAAAACTATATAAAATTTTTGATTTTTCATACTATAATGATTGTTGTTAAAACCTATGTTTACTGAAGTTTGATGAAGGAATGTAATTGTATAATTTTAGCGTCTCATAATTAACATGCTTAGTTACTGCTACTTCTACATTTCGAAATTAGTGTACAATTTTTGTCATTTATTTTATACGTTGTAAAAGTAAGGGTTAATATTAAAGTTTTAAATAATAAATTGTACTACCAATTTTTCTTTTTTGCTTAGAACAAGGCATTCCCACATTCACACTCTCACACACACAATACCGTACATACAGCTTGTGATGTATTAGGTATGATGTGGCAATGTAAAATTGTAATAACAAAATGTTAAATCAGTAAGTATAGTTTATTTACATCAAAATAACAGAGAACATCACGATATCTGATAAACAATATTTTTAAAACTTGACAAAATCACTATTACTACTGTAGTAAAACTAATCGGCTTGTAAATGCTCGAGGAGTTGATTTCTGAAACAAACGAAATAATAATTAAAATATAAACACCCTAATATTATAAACGCGAATGATTGTAAGGATGTTTGTTGTTACCTAACTATTCTTGCACGCAAGAACTGCGGAACAGATTTTGATGAAACTTTAATATAGTATAGTAGTAATATAGATTATACATCAGAATAACACAAAAATAACAACAATTCATAAATTTAATAAGTAAATTGGCCAATCCAAATTTTACGCGGCTAATCCGCGGGCAACAGATCTAATCATAGAGATAGGATCTCTTTGGTGGGCTTCGTTTGGTTGGCCGTAGCTAATGTTTTTGATTCATGGATCTCATAGAGTTAAGATCTCTTTGGTGGGTGCTCGCAACCCCCTATAGAGGCGTAAAAAAGCATTCTATGGGTGTCAAAATCGTGTCAAATGTATCACAATACTGCTCAGAGGAAAAAGAAGCAGGAAAAAGCTGCTTCTTTTACTGTGACTCACTCACACATTCTCATTTTCAAACTCCATATAAATTTGTACTTATTAGCAACCTCCTCCCGCTACACCGCTTCCTTTGTCCGCACCCCCCCTGTAAGTGGCACCATTGGTTCCCATACTAAATATGCAAGATGCAGTCTCCATAGGGAGCGCGCGCGCCACCAAAGAGATTCGAACCTTCCTGATGGATCTAATAAATCACTTCAGTCATACCTATTACGATAGAGCGCTCTCGTCTGTGAGTACCGATGATCGCTATGCAGCGAAGTCTCATCCGCTGCTTGGCTGGAGCCCGGAGCCCCAGCGTGGTGACCAGCAGGCCTTGAGGAGCTGGCTTAGCCCCATACGCGACCAGCCAGGAGCGATGTGTCACCTGTAAACCTTTGCTTTAGTTGGACGTATTATTTCGTAATAACTGCTTCCAGTTTCATCAACAGGTGCAGTCGCAATAGTCGCATAACTAACTTCATCGTCATCATCAACAGCCTATTAATCTCCCCACTGCTGGGGCTCAGGCCTACCCTCTCAACGAGGGCGTGCGGGCTATAGTCCACCACGCTAGCCCAGTGCGGTTCGGTGGACTTCACATGCGCCTAAGAATTTCTTCGGCGTATGCAGGTTTCCTCACGATGTTTTCCTTCACCGTTTGAGAGCAGTCAGTACATGTACTTAAGTTTCGGAAAAAAATCCATTGGTACATGGCCCAACCGGGGATCAAACCTCGGACCTTTCGATATGATAGGTCGCGTCTTATCCCCGAGGCCACTGACGCTCTATCTAACTTATCCCACTATAATATCGGCACTACCATTGTATTACCTTACATACCTACCTTCTGTCCATCAATAAGCCACTGAAGATCCGGAGCTGGGAAGGCCCTTGCGGAAGAACAGTTGACGTCGAGGGGTTCTTGTAACGTGTACGGCCGCTCATGGCCCGTGATGCGAGGTCCTTCGCGAGGAAAGTCTGAAATCGAATTTCATGGTAATTAAATTAAGTACCTATTTAAATTAAATAAGTAGGTATGTATATAACGAGTTTTGAATTAGGAACATCCTGATTATACCACGTAAGTACCTCTGAATCCCGTTTCGATGCGATTGAAATCGATATTCCGAAACGGGATCCGACTGTATATGGCCGGCCTAAGGCCCGTAAAAAAATCGCTTTCAACGCGCGATGAAATTACGCCCGTGCGAATGGGGCCTTAGTGTTCCGCGACCAAGGAGATCCAACGAAAATAAAGTCACTGGCCGGTTAGCGGGGCGCGCGCTTGCCGGCGGTATTTAAAAATAAAAGCAAATGAATAACCCGCGAAATTACAAAACTACAACAATCGCAACAATCCACAGATTAGCGACCGGGAGCGTAGCGAGCTTTTTCCGATGTTCTGTGCAACAATCGGTCCTAAATAAACTATGAAGTAATTTTTTTCAGAATTTGCAAAAATGTTTTAAAGATTTAATTTACTACTTTGTTTAACTAGGTACATTTTAGTAACATTTTCTATAAATAATACCTACAGCCTAATATTCTGAAGTTGTATCTAAAAGCACTCTTAATTCTTTTTTTGTAGATCAAGTGAATCCATAAAGTTAGTGAATCACTCAGCCGCAACATTATTTTTACATAGCTGCGCTCAGGATCGCGAGGACTATACCCACAATATTCAATTGTAGAAGCGACGCAAATGTTCAAAATAAGCAGATACATATCACGCTACATGCATGCTTCACGCTATGTCCCTGCCGAGTAGGCAGAAAGAACGGAGCGCCAAGTATCGCGATCCTGACACACCTCTTTCGCTTAATTGCTAGTGCTCACAATAAACCTCCATAGCCGCTTCGGCTTGCGCCGAGTGGAAGGAGGGCGCTTCCTCGGACACCTCGCAGCGGTACAGCCCCCGGGACCTCAGGGTCAGCTCCCGCAAGTGCACTCGCCGCGCACTCGACTTGTCCAACTACAATTAGAACAGAAATGGTCTAGCAGGCAGCAGCTTAAGCAAGGATTGTTATTTTGATTTATTTCATTGGGATTAAAATCGTTTTGATTTTTTAAAATACCGATATCGTAAGTAAGTATTACTACACTGATGCACTAGCACTTGACTACTCAAACGACTTTGATCTATATGAAAGATAGTGGTTTAATCTTTAAATTAGCATTTTAATATCAAAGGCGGCAATCTGTCGCTTTCCAAAAAGGAGTTTTGAGTCTTGGCGAATGATAACAAAGATGAAAGTTCAACTGTTATTGAAAACCAGATTGCCGCGTTTGATACTAACTTAAACTAACTAAAACTTAAATACTAACGTCAACTTTGACTCCATCTAGTTTGTGCGCGTGCTGCGGCGGCCTCAGCCGTGGCATGTACCGGTAGAACTCCTCGTTGTCCCGGTACCACTTGACCGAGTACAGCCTGCCGCCCTCCAGGTCGTACTCGCAGGTCAGCGAGGCCGGCTCGCCCCGCTGTTTCAGGCTCGGCACCGATATGCCGACCACTCGGAGGCAGATGGACACTGCAGTAAAACGTATAATTGAGTGATGTAACAATGTCAGTTTCGTAACAATTCCTGTTTATTACGGTACATCTATTCTGCATTTCACCCAATTGCATTTGATCCTGTATCAAAATTAAATATGAACAATCTAGTAAGGTTACCACAGAACACGGAAAAAGCTCGCTACGCTCCCTGATGATCTGTGAGGGTAACACTATTGGAGATTCCAAGAATACTAAAGTTAGTAATTTGCGAAATCCCCACTGATTTGAGTTCCGAGGTAGTTGATGCGATTTTTGGGAAAAATTGTAAGATTTCGACTCGTGGCCATGGGGACGACGCGGTGGGAATCTTGCCGGCTTGTGTATATTGTGGCTTAACCCTTGATGAGTCCTGAATATTGAGCGCACAAAGTGAACTGCACAATAAAGTGGCCAACGAGAACGCAGTGCATTACTTTCGTAACAAAGCCGACCTACATTAGGAAGCGGTTGTGTGTGAATTTTTAATAGAGTCCATAGAAGGACGGATCAATATGTCACATGGGAAATATCTTTAACTGAACACAATTTTTAAAAATGAATTAATGTTCTCGGAATACAATAAATAACTGCAAAGGATAAGCTCAAGTAATATACCTAATTACTGATAAAAACTTTTTATTAAATAAATAAACTGTACTTTTACTATTTACCCAAGTATTTGAGTATCCGAAATCATAAATAAATTATTAGTTAAAACGAAAACTTTGTCCTACGAATTTTGAAAACGAAAATTTTTATAGGTATAATCCATTACATTTTTCTGGCTGCTAATGAAACCGTCACATTATGTTAAAATGATTACTTAATTTTTTTTTGCATTATTTAATTACATTAAAATAATAAATGTACTTTGATTAAATGTACTGTAATGAATATTACCAATAATTATGTCTATGTCTATATTACTGTGTTGTTTATTATAAAAATATATGTTATAATTTATGATATGAATAGATAAATAATAGGTACTTGTCCGTCGCACAAAAACCCTGTAACAAATGAGTCCTGGTTCTGTAAATCTAGTCTTTAGATTTCATAATCTAACTACCTTTCACGGTATTTTTCATAATGTTTTCATTTCAAAACTATAAAGTAAATACAATTAAAAAATAAAACGCCAACCGCGAATAATATTTGTAGCCGCGCCACGGTATACCTATGGACAAATTTCGTTTAAAAAATATTAAAATGTTCACCTTTTATAAGCGCCAGCACAAAAACACAAAGGATCACAGCACGCGTCATGTTTCACTTTTAATTAAGTCAATCACATTCGGCATTGTTTAACTTTGAGAACATCGTTAATTAACGATGACGATATATTAAATAGATACTTTAACGAATTAATTATTCTATGAACGATCATTATAAAAACAAATCAATAAAACGCGTATAAATGATTGAACATTGCTTTGGTATAAATAATGAAAACTTTCGAGTGAAAATTTGGAGTTCTGCAGCGAACGAGCGCAGCGTATCGCGAATGGTATGCAACTGTTGCTACGAAGTGCTACGAGCCGCGGTAAGTCTACGAGTCGTAGCCGTGTTGAAGCCGTAGAACTACGATACACATTATTTCTGTACAGTCGACAGCACGTCAGTGGAAACACTTTGACATTAAGCTGGCCTAGCCTATTATGGAGTTTCAATACTATGAGAGACCAGTTTATACTAGTTTTGTTTCCATTGACGTGCGGTCGACCGTACCTGAGAGCCAGACCGACCCCAGTCCATTTTTGGCACAAAATATATGGACTAACCTCATAACTTCGATTTTAAGCTTAACATGAAAGAGATGATTTACAAGTCGTATCCGGCTTTATTTAAGAATAAAATTTTGATAAAAAGTACATTTAAGATTCCGAGGCATATTTGTTATAGGTAAGTAAAGCTATCAAAAGTAGCACTTACCTTTTCGAATAATTATTTATTGTGTGCTTAGTTTCATGAAAAGCGAGGAATTCAGGAAAAAACCTCTTATTCGTACGTTGAGATTTTAGTAAGGCCCCACATAATGTCACTGAAACTTCGAAATACGAAAAAATGGACAACCGAACTTAGTTTACGTACGCCACGGACGAAATAATTTTTCCGTGACGTACGCAGACGAAGCAAAATTATATTAGCAGTCCATACCACTTTCTATAAAAAGAAATGATAATATAAAATCACAAGAATTCCTTTTTTATTTTTCATGTAATTTAGAACTAGTGTTGGTAGGCTATACTTATTACCACTGCAGTAGGTAATGCCGTTTGAAAATAAAATTGTGGCCGTGGATTAGAAACGGATTTAATAAATAGCTAATTTGCTAATGGTACACCGCCGACGGCTTTTTCCATTTGATCCGACTTTTTCGACGAAAATTACAACGAATCCGTTATGAGATTATGAAAGTAAGTTTGCTGATCAGACGGCGCGTCCGCGCTTGAAAGTGGATAGATATACATAAAGGTACCATGCCGACACGACTTTTGTATGCGAAAGGTATAGGCGTTTTGTCTTTTTGTATCTTTTTGTATAAACTGCGCGGCGTACAAATTTATGATAGAACGCTCAAGTTTTCGATTGCGCTCGAAAGCTAGATAATCCTAGATTGTTTAAAACACGTATTTCATTCAAATGTTATCTCTACTGATGAAAGTGGACCAAATGTCGGCGGCAATGGAAAAGCGCGCTACTATCTAGTTGCGAGCGAGCTTCGTCTTGAGTTTATTGGCAGGAATTTTCCTTTAAACCCGGAAACGATCTCTTTCTGCATGATGTTATCTTAAAGGTACTCTGGTATTTTAAATATTACCTATAAAAACTCTAATTTTTAAGTAAATATTTTTCTGTTTTCGTCTAAAAAAACTATCTATCTACCTACAGTACCTCATCATCAGCCTACACTAGTCCACTGCTGAACTTAGGACTCCCCCAAGGCTCGCTACTGAACCCGATCTTGGTTAAACGGTTTTATATGCATCCAGTCACTGACAGACGCCTTACGCAGATCGTCTCTCCATCCAGCCGGGGACGTCCCACACTACGCTTGCCCGGTCGTGGTCTCCACTCGAAAACTCCCCTACCTGTTATCGGTTCTTCGACAGAATTGACCAGCCCACTGCCACTTCAACTATGTCGAAGGCTTTAGTTCTCTAGCGGACCTTGTTTCAGATCCTATCTCTCTGAGAAACTCCGAGCGTGGTATAGCATATACCAGAATAGACCCACTGTCAGTATCCAAGTTTCTGCGCTTTTTTGTGGACTAATTTAAAATCTGTACCTATTTATAATTTAAGATAATTAACCTGGTATAATTACCGTTCCCTTCGATTAACGTAAATTATGTCTGTTAAAATATGCGTGCGTTGCTGCGGGCGTTTTTAATTACTGTTCATTAACTTACAGTAATGTTTCATTACGTTATTATTTATTGTCGATAAGCCCGCGGGGCTGCGGGAATTTTATATTGTGATGATTACTTTTAATTTCGGCAACATTTAAATGAAATAATTTTGTTAGTGCAAGATTTATATTTAATAACCTCCTCCTCTTTTGTTTTCGTCGGTTGAAAATTAAGCAGATCTATCCTAATGTAATTCGCAAGAACTTGATCAACGAATTTGTATTCTAATTTGTCATGTACAAAAAAACACAGCCTACTTTGTACCGCTCTTTCTTCGGTCGACATAAAACTGAGTTTTCGTAACTGGTTAAAAAAGAAGAAGAATAAATGATATTTTACAAAACAGAAGAAAGAAATTGAAATCTTATTTAAACACCAAATTAAGACAATAAAAAGAAAGAGAAAAAGATTAAAAGGTATAGAAAGAAGAATAGAAAGCCTTCCTTTTTAACCGACTTCCAAAAAAGGAGGAGGTACTATGTTCGGCTGTATGTATGTTTTTTTTAATTAAGATTATTTTAAATTAACGTGTTTTCTCTGCGATTACGTAATACTTTGTAAGGAAGAATTCCTTTGATCGAAACCGATCATTAAGATCAGTTTCGATGGGGCAGACAGAAAACATTTGTAAAAATATAAGAGTTGAAATTAAATCAGCCTTGATATGGAAGCAGATATTCCTATTCATTTGTGTATGAGAGTGGGGTTGGGGCCTTCGGTTGCGTATAATAATCAGTCTGTGATTACATTATACATTCATCGGAAGCCAGATTTACGTAAACAGCATATTATGCAGACCCACCGCTGGAAATTGCACTGCTTCCGTCAAATGCGAGCTCGTGGGATATTCAGCGTTAATTTACGCACTGGCTCAGACACGAAGTAGTTTTAAGTGTTTATCATCATACGCCGTGCAGTTTAAATCAGTGTCCGCGTGTTACTAAATATATTTAAAACGCATGCTCTCCTACCTATTTATTTAAAGCACCAGTTCAGATGGCGTGCGAGAATCCAGTTAATTAATCCAGTTATCGATAGTTCACCGGTTCATAGAATAACAACATATTATATGTTTTGCTGTAAGGCCACAAGTGTGCAACAATAAACAAACAAACAAATGAACAAACAAACAAAAAGCTCAAGGCTTTGTATAATTTTCTGTTTTTGTATTGTCAATTTGTATTTTTGTGTGTACTTAAAATAAATTATTAAATAAATAAATATAAAATTGTTCATTGTGCGGGAAACTAAAATGTAACAAATTTTTCCAGCAGTGCAATTCTGTAAAGTAACAGTTAAAACTCGATAATCACATCGCCAAGTCACTACACTTCGCACCCGATCATGAAAGACCTTGATTTCGTATTCTGTAAACAAGTACAAGCCACTAGCGAAGTGAAGTGAGTATCAAATTGTGAAGAGAAGAATAGTGAGTGACACATTAGAGAATTTATGTTATCGATGAATCGATTTTATCTTTTCAGCATAATTTGGTAAAATAATGGAGTGAAACTTCAAAATATATGTTTCATTTTCATTAAAATTTCTTAGTCTAGATAAAATAGTGTTTAATCAACTTCAAATAATAAATAATGTGATGAATGAGCATGAATGTAATGCAATGCAGAGCTCTTGCCTCCCAATTTAAAAAAACAAAACAAAAATCATAGATATTGTCATTGATTTGTCCTCTATTGAGGACGGGCAAGGGAAGCTTTGTCCATACAGCCCTGTCTTATTTAAAGTATTATTTCATATATTTATTTAAACCGGCGGCGGTTACAGCACGGCCTCCATAAAAACAGAGCACGACTAGAGTTAGTCGGCGATTTTCAATAAAACCGCAGCACGGTCTCCACGAGGGCACAACTAGTGCCATGCCATTCGGTGATCCACACTGCAGGTTCATGTCCGCATTAAACCGATAGTAGGTTTAATGAAGTCTATCAAGTGACATTTTGGAACGATCCGGTAGAGTCGTTTACACGCTTTTATTTAACTATCCCGCACAATATACATTTTAATAGGCACTTGTTGCTTATAAAACTATCACAGATATACACCAAAACCTACAATATACATTTTTTCGGAAAACTAAATAAAAAGACAACAGTCTCCGACAAAATCCCGCCTAAAAGCAAAAAAAACATAGATTTTCCTAGCTGCTTTTTGGCGGGATTTTGTCGGAGACGGTTGTCATTTTTGTTTAGTTTTCCAAAAAAATGTATATTGAAAGTGTATATTGTGCGGGTTAGTTAAATAAAAGCGTGTAACGACTCTACCGAATTGTTCCAAATAGTCCCTTGTTAAATCGACACAACACCTACTATCAGTTTAGTGCGGCGTTAGCTGCAGTGTGGATCACCAAATGGCCCTAGTTGCCGGAGGCCGTACTGCGGTGTAATGTATTCGTGATTTAAAACTACGATTTGGCCTTTAGGGACTTGTTTCCAACTGGCCGTTAAACCATTAAAAACAAAAAAAAACGAATGACAAGATGGCTGACTTCTGTCTGTCAGCTGTCATTTTGTTTGTCAAGATGGCGGCGTAGGCAACCCGTACACGCTAGGTTATGCTGTCAGTTATATCAAGGTTAGGCGGTGAGTGACGGATGAATGATCGTCTAATGCAGTTACTGATGAAAGTCTGCAATTCAGTGTTGCCATAATACAGATTTATCTATATCTATACAGATTTTCGACTACCGATACAGATACCAGATTTTGTCCTACTTTTATACAGATTTTTGTAATTTAACGTAATCTATGTTAAATATGGTTAAAATAGAAGTAAAGAATAGAATACATGGATTCCACGGTAATGATACACGGTTTTAGTTTTCGGGTGTTTTTTTTATTATTTGTTTGGGTACTAGATTGTTTTATTATGGCAAGTTAGTTTCAAAAGACTACTACTAATTCATTGGATTTTTAAAAATCAATATACAGATTTTAGAAGATTTCAGTGGATTTATACAGATTTTTAGACTATCCAATACAGATTTACGGGTTACAGATATGGCAAAACTGATAGCATCGCAAGTCACTGGTCACTACACTTCGCATCCGATCATGAAAGACCTTGAACCCGCATTCTGTAAACAAAACAAGCCAATTGCGAAGTGAAGTGGGTGTCGAATTGTGAATCGTTGCGGTAGGGACTGACACATTACAGAATTTATGTTATCGATGAATCGATTTTATCTTTTCCTGCTTAATTTCAAAAAATTAAGGCATAGATCTTCAAAATAAATGTTTTATTTTGTTTAAAATTTATTAGTCTAGATAAATGATAGTGCAAATCAACTTTAAACAGTAAATAATGTGATCATTGTAATGTCAAGCATAGAGCTTGTGCCTCCTAAAAATATTAAAAAAAAAAACAATATAAACAAACATACCTAGTCCAATTTGATTTCAATTTATTTTTTTGATCAGTTTTCCTTTTATTTCTTTGATTTTGGTGTAATTATTGCTCAGTTGTTTTTAATTAAATCTGTATTAGAAAAGGAGCATGCTTTAGTTAATTACCAAATGCGTCCGACAAGCTGATGGAATGCAAAAATTATCATGTCAAGGATTAATTCACTATTTATAGATGAGATGATAAGTCCGCTATTGAAACCTATGAAACGTCGAAGCAAAGGAATTTCGACTCGAATAAAGGTAAAGTTCCTTGCATTAACCTAGGTATGTGACCACTGATAAACAATACATAATTTGTACACTACACCTAGCTATAACTGTTCAATGTATTTTTCAGGTGACTCTTGGCATTTTACCTCGGTCTATGCACAGCGAGCGTGTTCCTCATGACGCCTATACTAAATGTCCAAGAAAATACTGCAGACTGCACTCCAGAAGCATCTCATAATCAGAGACACTCGACCCGGTGGAAGATACAATTGGTGTTTCAAAATGTCGTTTTAGGTGCATAGTACATAGAGTATTGGGATAAAGAAATATAAAAAGTGGTGATTGTGTACCTAACCTAACTATTATGATGGCGTGTGTTAATAAAACATTGAAATATTTTGTAGAAAATAATGTTTTTTGTTAAAATTTTATAATAAAATTTATTTTATGTTAATATTTTGCAATTGATCACATTCTTATAATTTGTTTATATTTATTTTATTTATTTGATTCACCAACAGTAAGGTAGGTACAGTAAGGTATTATGAATATTATAAGTATGACAGAAAACCAGTATCGAGGAGTGAGTCCATGGAGGCATCCACGGACTGCACTGCACACTCATTCAGTAGAATAGAAACAGTGTTTCGCTAATAGTCTACGATAGTAGTACGACGTAACTATGATAGGTACATTTATTTATCATAATTTATTGTAAGTTCGATGTGACTGAGTGTCGACTGAGCTGAGTAACAAACAATTTTGAGTTTTGCATTTATTACCTAGTAGAAATCTAATTAAAAAACCCGACGCGCGCGAGTAGGACTCGCGCCCTGAGGGTTCCCTACAAACTTAATTAAAGAAATAATTAGAAAATCGTTAATTTCATACCTACGCAAAGTTATGTTTGTTGGTACAAGAAAAAAGATTTTAGACAAATTTATGTTTTCGAATTTTTCCTTTACTTGTGCTATAAGACCTTGCTTATTGCTAAATTTCAAGAATCTAGGTCAACCGGAATACCCCATAGGTTTTGATGACCAAGATTCTAAAGAATACGGCAAAATCGGCCATATCTTCTGACATATGCGTTGACTTAGAAGTTTGATTTTTTCACAGCTTTAAGGGTCTGCAGACCTGAGTATTTGATATTAATTTCAACTTGATACCTCCAAGCGTTCCTGAGAAAAATGGTCTTGACAGACTGACAACGAAGTGATCCTGTAAGGGTACCTTTTTTCTCTTTTGAGGTACGAAACCCTAAAAATCAATGCAACAACAAAAAATCAGGAGTATTACTTTGAGTAATAGGTATATTAATCAGTCAAACAAAATAATCAATCATATATAAAACTAAGCTAAGTACATAAAACATGTCAAAAACTTAATCTGCTATATTGTAATTTTAATAGGCTATATTGTTATTTTAATTCTATTCTAGTTTAAATTTACAAATTTTATTTAATTTTAATTCACTCTCCTGGCTATATGTAGGCGTCTTCCGTGATATTAGGTCATCAAGCTGCTCTGGTTCCTGAAATTATAAGTACATTTTAAAACAACCTACAAGAAGTTTAAAATACCATTACTTATATTTATTGTCCTTTAAGATGCTAGTCATGAATCAAAAAATTTAGCCACTCCCACGCGCGCGACCAAAGAGATTTGAAACTTCTTGATAGTATAGCAAACTTTTAGTAGGTGGGTGGGTTTAGTGGGTGGGTTTAGTCATGAGTTGCCGAAGGAAGGTCTCTGAAAATGAACGAAGCAGGCGAGGAATGTCGAGAAGCAGGAATGGGTCGTATTTGGGACATTTTATGTCGCAGTTGCACGACGAAATCCGCTTGGTCTTCAACATTTCCGCAGATGGGAGGTGCTACTAACATTTCTCCCGGAAGTCGCAGGGCTTCGCCATATAGCATTTCTGCTGCTGTAGCTTTCAAATCTTCCTTGAAGGATGAGCGCATGCCAAGAAGCACAAAAGGAAGCGCCCTCACCCACGTAGATAGTATAGCACCCCGTTTGGCCTCTTCGAATTTCCGTTCATGACCTTCGGTTTACGCAACGCTGGACAAACGTTTCAGCGTTTTATCGATGAGGTCACACGGGGTCTCGATTTCTGTTTTCCTTACCTTGACGACATCCTGGTCTACTCAGAAGACGAAGCTCGTCACCAGGAGCATCTGCGAATCCTTTTCCAGCGCCTCCAGGATTATGGTGTAGTGGTAAACCCAACTAAGTGTGAATTGGGCGTTAAAGAGATTGTTTTCTTGGGCTTCCACGTTAGCTCCAAAGGCACTCGTCCTCCGCAGGATCGCATCCAAGCATTGCTCGATTTTCCACCACCTGAGACTGTACAAGACATGCGCCGTTTCTTAGGCATGTTAAACTATTATCGCCGTTTTGTTCCACAGGCAGCTGAATCGCAAGCGCCGCTAATTGCCGCCTTGGTCTCCACAAACAGCAAAGGTCGAAAACCTTTTCCGTGGACGCCCGAGCTCCTGGAACAATTTGAAGCCTGTAAGAAGAGCCTGTCCAATGCCACGTTATTACAGCATCCGGTCAACAACGCCCGCTTGGGTCTGTTCACCGATGCCTCTAGCGTCCACATCGGTGCCTGTCTCCAACAGCAGATAGGTGAGGAATGGTCGCCATTAGCCTTTTTCAGCAAAAAGCTGACTCCGCAGCAGGCTGAGTGGCCAACCTACTACCGAGAACTCCTGGCCGTGTACGAAAGCGTTCAGCACTTTCGCTACATCTTAGAAGTCCAACATGCGACCATTTTCACAGATCACAAGCCGTTGCTGTACGCCTTCGTACAGCGCCGAGAAAAGCTTCCCCCTCCGCAGCTGAACCAGCTGTCTTTCATAAGCCAGTTCACAACGGACATCAGGTACATCAAGGGGGAGGATAATGTCGTGGCTGACGCTATGTCCCGAATTGACGCCCTTTCACTGGAACATAATCACGAGATGCTTGCTAAGTCCCAGGAATCAGATCAGGAGCTCGCAGACCTACAACTGAAGGGTTCTAGCCTGCAGCTGTCTAAAGTCCCCATTCCTGGCACTGACATTGTTTTAACTTGTGATGTTTCTACAGGTAAACCGCGTCCCTTCGTAACGCGTGCTCTCCGTCGAGGGGTGTTTGACAAGTTACATAACTTGTCCCATCCCGGCGCGCGAGCTACCGCTCGTCTGGTATGCGATCGATTCGTGTGGCCTTCTGTCTCAAAGGACTGCCGCGAGTGGGCGCGCGCTTGTGAAGCATGTCAGCGCAGCAAAGTCTCCAGACATTCCACCGCACCTCTTGGCAACTTCGATCAACCATCGGGCCGTTTCATGAATATCCACATCGATATCATCGGACCTCTGCCTGTCTGCGGTGACTATCGGTACTGCCTTACAGCTATAGACCGAGTGACCAGGTGGCCTGAGGTTTGGCCTATGCGAACCATCACCGCTGAGGAGGTAAGCGAGACTCTCACTAGGGAATGGATTTCGCGTTTCGGCGTGCCCTCGATTATAACAACAGACCAAGGCGCTCAATTTGAGTCCGATCTGTTTCGGCGCTTATTAGAGAATTTCGCAACCAAACGCATTCGTACGTCGGCATACCATCCGTGTGCGAACGGTATGATTGAGCGTGTCCACCGTCAGCTAAAAGCTGCCCTCATGTGTCACAACGATTCGTGGGTGAGGGCGCTTCCTTTTGTGCTTCTTGGCATGCGCTCATCCTTCAAGGAAGATTTGAAAGCTACAGCAGCAGAAATGCTATATGGCGAAGCCCTGCGACTTCCGGGAGAAATGTTAGTAGCACCTCCCATCTGCGGAAATGTTGAAGACCAAGCGGATTTCGTCGTGCAACTGCGACATAAAATGTCCCAAATACGACCCATTCCTGCTTCTCGACATTCCTCGCCTGCTTCGTTCATTTTCAGAGACCTTCCTTCGGCAACTCATGTGTTTTTGCGTGACGATTCTGTTCGCCGGTCCCTACAGCCTCCCTACACAGGTCCGTACGAGGTTGTTGATCGCGCTAGCGACGGTAAGACGCTTACCATTCTCATCAAGGGAAAGAAGGTGACAGTGAGCGTCGATCGCGTCAAACCTGTTTTCGTCGAGCATCCTCTCTTGCAGCAAACATCTCCAGAGTCTCCGCCCAAGAGTCCTTCCAGTCAGCCGGAACCAGCTCCGGTGCAGCCAAAGCCTGCATCGTCATCATTACCAACTGATTCTTCACCACCTACGAAAAAGCCTTATACCACAAGGTCTGGCAGACGTGTTAGATTTAAGAACTTAGATTAAGTTCTTGTCTCCGTAGGGGGGTGGTGTGGCGTTTATGCACGCCCCTATCGGATTTATTTGGTAACACTTAATTGCATCATCATTCAAAACTTTCATTCTAGATGTCAATTCATAGATTCTTCATCTCACAAAACTTGCTCAGACACGCTAATTAGTTTTCTAGCCATATATAAGTTTTAAGGCTTTCCCTGTTAATTCTTAATGTGTAACAAGTGTAATCAGTATCCCAGTAAACACTATATAAACGACGTACGGAGTTTTATTGCACACAAACGCAAAACGGTAGAACGACACCATCGTTCGCCAAAAACTCACCCAAAGGAGTAAAAAGGTTGTTTGCACAGAGGATTTTATAAGGCTCTGGTACACTGTACCCTGTACCTAACCGTAGGTAAAATGGTAATAGAACAATTTTAAAAACACGTATAATACTTACTTTAGGTTTGCTAAAAGCTTACAAAGCCACAAAACTTGCATTTTAAAAGAATTTTCACGTCTCGACAATGATCTCGCTTACAACACACTAACTTTTAATTTGACAGATACATTCGAGATAGAAGTGCGTAGTGTTGGTCGAAGTGAACGCGGGATTCCCTTACAGAATGCCACTTTAAACGTCATACCATACTAACAAACGTCAAAATCTCACCTGGCTGTAGTTCAACTCGCCGCCACGCACGCAACTGTAGCGCTGACGTAGAACTCGATTATTGTTGAATTTTATAGAATGCCAATTCGTAATCTCACTGCGGATTCAGGATCGAGTTGTATAAATACGCTTACAGAATAGCACTGCAGTTCATTCTAAAATATCCATAAATAACCATTACCTAGTGAAAATCGCTAACTATACTTAGCTTTAATAGTTGTGACTTATATTTGTGTACTGACGGTTTTCTAGCTCACGGAATATGACTTATTTCAAATAAGATAACGAATATGCCTTAAACCAAGTAACCAAGCCAAGACCTACTTACTAAAAGATATTGCCTCGGTGTTATCAGGAAATTTAAGACTGACCCAGCAGGGACAAGGGGAAGGCGAACTGCTCTATTTAAGTATCTCTATGCATGTGCACCGGTCTGTATTAGCTTGTTACTCGTATATGCGTAACGGGTCGGCTGGTAACCAGCCGCACACTTCAATTAAACTTGGCCCATTTAACGAGGCACGTGCTCTGCTTTACGCCGTACAGTTTGGAGCTATTAACTAGTTCCGGTCAACACGACCTAAGTTGTAACGATGGTTATTTAAAGCAAGATTAGATAAGGTATTTATTTGTTAAGTATATATTGATTTTCTTTGGATTTTATCTATTTTGTTCTATATCTCTGCTTCTAATCGCAAACCGAATACAGTGGTTAAATGTATAAGGGTATATACATAATTACAAGAATTAAAGTTAAAATTGTGTTATAGTGGCCAAAATATCTGCATAAATAATTATTAAATACAAAGTTTCTTGATTATATTTCTATATTATATATTATTATATTTATTATATTTCCATTGACCGCACGTCAATGGAAACCTTAGACACTGAGCTGGCCTAGCCTATTAGGGAGTTTCAATACTATGAGGACCAGTGACCTGTCTATACTGGTTTTGTTTCCACTGACGTGCGGTTGGCCGTACATTTTAGTACTTGGTATACATTTATAATATGGATTAATTTGTATCTTTTCATAATTATAATAATATGAAATATTGTGTCTATTGTGTTCTTTTGTTATATATACCGTAATAAAAACATGAAAACTATCAAAATTTAAAGACGATTGTAAAACTTTTGTTTGAAGCTCCATACTTATATTACAAGTTTCATTGGTGTAAACAGAAGACTCGTAAATGTTGTCGTATAAAAGAAGGTTTTATTGAATCTTTTGACGACTAGGAATGTTTTCTCATACGTCTTATCATAAATATTGTGAATTTTATTAGAATTAATAAAAATAAAAGTCAAAAACCTGTAGCATCAACGAGGCTGAGGCACTACCACCTCCCCAGATAAAAAGTTACCATTAACTAGTAAGCAACCAAGCATAGTTAGTTAACATGCAAACTTAACTCACGTGGGTTTTTGCGGAAATCTGCGGAGCACTCGTCGTTTATCAGAGAACAACACAAAAGGACGATAGGAGGCACTGGCCGAGCAACAGTTAACCTAACTGTCGGCAATTTGGACCTATACGAGGTAGAATAAATCGTTCTTACATATCGCCACAGAATCACAAACCAAAACCTTTCTTTTTCTATGCGAAAACTGTCTAAAATCCTTTGCAGAAGCTTTGCCTTCTATTCTGTTTTAGTTATAGAGGCTATCGCTATCCGTAAATTAATCATTCTGATTTGTACTCTACGGTAGGGTATGAAGGTAGGGATTAGAGTGTTGGGAGTTTGGACAACGTACTAAGTTCACCCGACATCTATTGCGGACGCAGAGAGTTAATGGTGCAAGTGTTATTGAAGTCAGATATTGCCCCCAAAATTCTGCAATACACAGCAAAGTGCCGCTATAGCTTTGTGTTACGTATATATGAAGTTACGGACGTTGATTACAGTAGACCTCTGATGAAAGGTTGGGGCTTGATTTGTATGTATATCAATCTGGTTAGGTAAGTTATACCTACCTACCTCTTATTTTGTACCTTAAATGGAATTTCAAGCTAATAAAAGAAACTTTAGAGTAATTCGATTCCCATAACTTAAATAATCAGGAAGGTTCGAATTTAGCTGCGCGGACGCCCAGGTAAGTAGGTAAGTTATACCTACCTATCTATTATTTTGTACCTACCATGAATGGAATTTCAAGCTATTTATAGAAACTTTAGAGTAATTCGATTCCCTATAACTTAAATAATCAGGAAGGTTCGAATTTAGCTGCGCGGGCGCCCACCAAAGATATCCTAGCTTCATGCAAATAAATAAATAATAGACTAAATTAGTAGTGATGTGTAGTGGAAATGTTTTTGTGTAATCTCACCCTTTTCCACAGCTTTTTCCCATTTCTTCCTGAAATTATTATCGTTTAATTATTGTATATTGGTCCTTGCCGCCCCACCATTCCGGACCAAGGTAGCAGTCAGGGTCAAGCTACCATCTGCGTAAGGCGGCTGGCAGTGACTGGAAGCGGAGAACCAAGCATAGGGTTGAGTGGCGCGCCTTGGGGAGGCCTATGTCCAGCGGTGGACTAAGGGCAGGCTGATGATGTAGTTTCCATTATGTCTAGGTTTTACTTATCTACCTATTAGGTATAATGGTCTGAATGTGTAAACGAGGGCTGACGTTCTTGTGGACGACCCTTACTGGAGGACTTAATGGCCTCTTAAGAGGACACTTACCTGAACAATGGAGAGAAAAGATTTTCACGCTGCCGGTAGTAAACTACGTAAATTTTTGTAGTTTTCCTTCTCTTGAGGCGGGTAATTTTTACCCGACTGCGACGATGCCCAAATAGAGGGTTACGGTTTTTAAATTGTCAACAATTATTACGCCAAACTTGACTTTACATGGCAATTCTTGCATTCGTCTATTTACATAAATTATTTGATAAAGACCAGTAGCAAATAAAATCTTATTACAGAAACTCTAATTAGCTGTTACCATTTTACCTGTTAATAGTAAATACGTGTTAACATTAGCGTAACAGTGCTGTTAATAGGAGCCGCTTGAACAGCAGTCACGTAACCCGTAAGTTGGGCGACGTGTGGGAGCGGGAGTTTAGCCAAGTTTTTAATTACACGCTAACTTTACCTCATAAATATTTGAGAACTAATTAATTGCTGGAAGGCATTGTTTTAATCTGAGCGCTACAAAACTGCCATTTAACAGTTGAATAGAAGTGTGTAGAATACGTGAATGTTATTTTCATTTTCATCAATATCAGCCGAAAGACGTCCACTGCTGGACAAAGGCCTCTCCCAGGAATCTCCACGACGCCCGGTCCCCCGATAAACTCATCCAGCTGGGTCCCGCGACCTTCACTAGATCGTTATCTTAGAAATCGAACTGTAAGTACTTTATTTGTTACTTCAGGAGTTCTACCTATCTGGATATTGTAAATGTGTGTAGAACCCCTGAATGAATAATTAAAAATTAAATAAGTGCAAGTCAAACTTGCTACGGCGTAGCACCGTTAATAGTGCTACGGCGTAGCGAGCAAAGGTAGAGATTTTATGTAAGTAGGACAATATTTTGCGTTTTTAGGTTAATTTAGGTCAATAACAAACAAAAATAGGTACTATAAACTTAGAGAAGCTTTCAGCGCTTCACTTAGCATAATCAGATTGAAATAGATAAAAATAAACTCATAGTAAAGAAAAAAAAGTATATTGCGGACTAAGTGACTAAGTGCAAATTTATTCTCTAAGCGCTTACAAGAATTTTAATAGTAGTCTGTAAGACTATTTATCATCAGCAATGTCATATAACATCGACCTAAACGGCACATCGTAGCGATATTAAGTTAGTATCATCAAAAACCAAGGCCATAATTCAAAATATCAGCCAAACATTGTCCTTTTTGATCTAATCCCGGATAACATTATGTCTCATCATAATTTATGAGTGAATATACATATATTATGGTCCATTCTCTTCGCTGCAAATGAAAAATGACAGAAGTCAAATTTAATTTTGCGCAGTTTGCGCTACCACGCGCTACCAATATTATACTAAACCAGACACCCAACCATTAAAGGGTCTATGCAGACAGGGCACACCTAATAACGAAATTTTATTTATACCAATTATTATAATATGTAAAATGTCTTTACCAAACATAATATTGATTGATTGATATTTGGATTTTGATAGGATAGGAATATAACGAAGTCTATAAAAATCTGTGTTTATAAAGATGTCTCAAAATTGAAAATTTAAGCGTTTCTCACCACTACGTATGGGGGAAATTATGTACCTACATGCAAATGTTGCTCGTACTTAAAAAAAAGCAAAAAAAAAATTACGTAAAAATTATTTATTAAATCTATTTTAATAGATTTAATAAATAATTTTTACGTAATTTTTTTTTTGCTTTTTTAGTGTCATAATTTAATACCTAACAAAACAGGCGCATTACTATGAAAATATACGGTGTCCCGTACCCTCTGTTTCTGAGTACGCCCCTGTTGCAGTTTTTAATTCAAGAGGATCCTGTTTCTGCAATAATATTAAAAGTGGGGCTTTACGGAGGTGATAACAAATTGGCGGCTGTCACTATGGCGCTGCCTCCGAGCGCGGCGGATACAACGTTGAACACACAGTACCGTTGGTCGACCAACAAATATCCTACTAATATTTAAAGGCGAACGTTTGTAAAGATGTTTGGATGTATGTGACTTTGTGAGGATGTTTGTTACTCTTCTATGCGGTAATGGCTGGACGGATTTTGATGAAACTTGGTACAGTGATAGCTTATATCCTGGAACAACATATAGGCTACTTTTTTACAAAGTGTTTCTTGGGGAATAAACGCGCGGGCAAAGCCGCGGGGAAAAGCTAGTAGATTATAAACAGAGCAATTCTAATTTATACCAGTGTTTATATAAACCAACACAATTTGATGACGTCATAATCAGAATAATTGGCGAAAGTCTATCTATTTGTAAGACTGCACGCACACGAAAAGGCGTTGTTTGCTCTTCTACTTAATTTCCATATCTATGCCAGCCTGTGGAATTGATTTGATTACGTTAAAGAACCATTTTTTTCCTTTTATTATTGCTTTATTTTGTTTCGTTTATTTTTCTCATACGTTGTTTTAATTTTATAGCATTTTAAAGCATGAAGAGCTACACTACAGCACATTAAAATAATTTGGCAAATGTAAAATTAAAAATAAAAGTAGGTAGCTAAAATGGGGAACTAGGTCGAAAACTATTCACTGTACATTTTGAACGGCAAACGAAGAATCATAAGTCGGACGAACTACAGGACAGTGTGTATACAGCACAACCAAGTACAACTGAGGAATACTTGAAAAGAACGCGACTTTCCGGCTGTTCTTTGTTCCAAATCGCAGATAGTTGAAGTGTTACGCCCGAATGCTGAATGTGAACATTCCACGTTGACTTTTGATGCATGAAGCGCATTTCAAATGCAAAGTTGCTAGACAAATAAAATGATGTCTCTATTATATTACTGAGACAAGCAAACCTGGTGGGAATGCGGAATTTTTCACTAGGAATATATTCACTACATATTTATTGCCCGTCACAGATAAACCTCAGAGGTTTCTGTGGTGGGGACTAGTATAGAAACTTATCCATATAACAATATTGTGGTAACGACCGATCGGTCGTAAGCTGCCGTTCTGTCAACATCCTGAGGATGCCTCGTAGAGAGGTGAAACACGTGTCGATTTTATATTATTTTATGTTGTTTTATACAGTATATTTTTCGCTAGTATTATTATTATTTTGTAATTTATAAATTAGTAAATTTTGACCAAAACATTTTGTTTAGAATAGTAATTTGCATGATATTATTTATAAATTTAGACTTGTAAAATTTATTTTTACTTAATATTAGAATTGTAATTTAATTTCTGTATTACTTACTATATATAACAACATAAAGTTTATTCGCGGGAAAAGCAAATTAATAACCACAATATTGTTATATAATGGATTTACGCAAAGTAACGCCTGATACAATTTAATACTTATCCATATAATACCTTGTTCATTTTAATAATAATAATAATAAAAATTGGACGCCTACTACTAGCAAATATATCCAAGCAAACGCATTCAAACGCAATGCGTCATATTATACAGGTGGACTAACTCAAAATTCCCCTGGTGGGAAAATACCGTAAATTTTAAGGTAACTAACCAATTTTGCTCAAAGTATCCTACCTACCTGAGGCGGGAATTGACCCGGAAAAATGGGAAAAACGTCTTGTGTTTAGGTCCAAAGCATCAGTTCCTTCTTAGAAACTTAGTATCTCAAATTAAAGGAAGACCATGAAATCCATGTATTTTTAGGCCCTAGAAAGATATTTTAGCCGGCGTGCTTGTTTCACCTAAGTTGCACGTAAGTTATTCAACACTTATGTTATGATACTTGTAGCTATACAACACAAACACTTTCACAGGTTCGTCTCCCGAGACACCGAGGCGAGTGTGTACCCATGAATTATGGATTCCACCATCAACGTGTCGCGCATCCTACAAACTGGGTAAGTGGTTCTAAAGTGAATGAATATGCAGAAAGAGATTGTTCAAAACGAGAGATTTACCTCATTACGTGATGTCTTTATGTTCAGTGAAGATCGACAAATTAATTGAGGCGTTCCAAATCAAAAGGGACCTTGTGACGGACATGAGTTATTCGACACGGCTGAAGACTACATAAGTATACCTAACCATTGCATAGATCCAAGAACTGACCTAGCCCGTAACCTGTCTTTCATATTTGGTAGTAACCCAATCGTGTCGTAATTTGAGTCATTTTACTAAACTTAATATTTCGGACGCTAAATGCGGCGATAAGGCCCCTGTTGGTTTGGAACGCCACAATTAAAAACATTAGAGTAGCTACTGTTTTAGAGGTCACGATAATATCGATAGAGTATCTATTCGCTCGCCACCCTACCACACAGCTGGAAATACTTGTCTGCTCTTATAGCTGGCTCTTGTAACGATATGCTTGTTGTTACAGCAGGTAAAAATACAATACCATACAATTAGTGGGACGCTCAGAGTTTTGCTTTGTTCTGGCGTTGCATAATAATTCAAACACCTCTATTCCTGTGAGGCAACTGTAATGCCCCTTGGTGCAACACAATATCCTACGATTATAATGCGGGCATGAGAAGATCTTTGTTCAAAAACTGTGCAGTACCTACTGACTTGCATAATACCTACGGCTGTACATTTATGCACCTACAATAATTAACTAGGTGATTACAAATGAACACTTAATTTTTTTGTTAATTTTAATTAATAGGTACCAAACCCTAGCTTGAGTGGCGGTCGGGGAGGGCGGGGGCGGATGCATTTCTGTTATCAATTAATAACTGTAAAAGTAATGACGCTGTGACAGACTGGTCCGATTTTAAAAAGGTTCCTTATTGGACTTCGAAACCACAGAGATAAGAGTGGATACTTTTCAAACGAAACCCTAAATAAATGGAGGCATGCGGGCAATGTTTTAATTTTTCAATAATATTGCCCAAATAACAAGCAAAGGAAAGAAACACAACAGCCAGCCAGATGATTGATGCACATCTGTTATAATTACATAGAATCGCGTGCTGGGATATTGTGCGTTTGCGTTTCGTTATACCTACATTTTAATGGCGTTCGCCATTTTTCATTGGGTTGGGTTAGATATGAGTGTTCGAGTTTGATTGATGTAGGAATTTATTAAGATTTTTATGATTATGGTTGTATTTATACTCCGCTCATTGTAATATGGCGCATGGAGCGCTCAATCTTTCACCACCCTTTCTCTTCCAATACACTGTTCCATCCTGAAAACATTAAGTTTCGCTAAACAATCTAGGTTAGTTGTTAGTTTAATTATTCAATAGAGTTATTTAACATTTTTAAATAGTTATACGGCCTTGGGAACGAGCATTTTGTTTATGCAGCAGTGTTGCCACATTGCCTACATAGTCCTTTCACGCGGCTGAACTTAAATTGCTCCGCTAGTGTTAAACTTTTGCAATGTAACAAAGTTCGGTTAACACTACAAAACGGTCCCAATTTAGGCATTTGCCTTTCCAGCGTGAAAGAAACTACGGCAATTTTCTTGGGCAATTTTGTAATAGTTATGCAACAAGAGAACAAAGTTGATTTTTACTGCGAGTGCTGGTTTTGGATTCCGTGATTCTAAGTTAGCTAGAAATAATTATAAGTTCAAAGGCACGTATTGGTCTCGTGTGACACAACTCTTCACCGCAGTAACAAGAACATTTAAATTAGAGGTAAAAAATTCAACATGAAACAACTTTTGCTTATATTTATAGTTTTGGGTAGGTATTAAGCGGTTCCTAAAATTGTTTAATTTTTTTTTTTTGTTGGAGGTCTACCATGAAATTCTAAATTCACACTTCGATCGAATTCACTTGTTCATCACTCGCTTTTTTCGTAGCTAAGTAAAAGATGAAAAGTTTAAATAGGTAGGTAGGTATCAAAATTTGTAGTCAGTCAGACCCGGCATGAGAAATGACAATTTGCGACATGCGAAATTGAAATCACTTTGCTCTCTCAGTGAAAAACTATCGCTTTTAAAAAACTCTTACAGTAAATGAAAGCGGGAAAGCGGCAATAGAAAACCGCGCAGCAGTTAGTGTTTCACCTCAACACGTCCCGTGAGCTGCGTAGTGGTTCCAAAGCCAAGAATTGACGCGCCGAGAATGAAAGAGTGGAATCGTAAAAGGCTTTTGGATTGAGAACGCTGAATCATCGCGGTGTCGAGTGCCGAGCGCCGACGTGCGCTGTGATGACGTGCAATAACGAGCTAGTGATGTAACCTGTTCGTACACCTATATCGATACTCGTGTACTTTGACTTTGGATTGACTGCCTCGTTGGTCTAATAACTTGATCGATACTAGAGGTCGTAGGTTCGATTTCCATTAGGGAATCTTGTCTAATTTTCGTAGTGCTGGAGAAATTTCTAGTTTTGGACCAATAATAAATAATAGTTTTTAGCTTAGACGCGTGTAGGTTACACGTAGAAATATTTTAATGAAAGATGAAATGATAACCAAGGATAATTTTACAATTTTACAAAATTTCTTGAGAATCGGCTTGAGAAAATAGCTCCCAATCTCCCTACATACATACTTATTACCACTCCCTAAAATAAACATTGTATAATCTCAATAATATTGTGTCTCTCCGTTGAATATACCTGGAACTAATTAAAGGAAAGATAGGAAAAGAAAGCCATATTGTTACGGATTTTTCGCAACTTGTGTGTATGGGACCAATTACTACGGTGCTGTTTCATATTTGGAAAACAGAAAATTTTCATAAACAGTTGAAACCGTTTCATAATCTTTCTCACACATGTATGAAATAGATTTTGAAACGGCTCGCCTTCCAAAATAAACCCTTAAAGTTCGCCCCTTGTGCTTAAGTTTATTTTAAGTATATTGTAGTCGGGACTCGATTTAACTGCTCGTTGTTAATGATAAATAGATAAAACACATAATTTTGTACGTATTTGGGTGACAAATTGACAATATTTGTTGCCCAAGTCGATATTACTAGTAAATATCGACTAGTGCCACAACCCTACGGTCACACCATAAGAACCAGTGCCTAATCTTGCACGGGATCTCAAAAGCAGGGTTTGAAAGAGGCACGCCGTGTTCCGACGCCTGATGAAAAACGGGCTTGAGTGTCTCCGGGCCCTTTAATATTCACCCCTTTCTTTGTCTCGGACGATTGACGAAAATCGTAGAGAGTACGCTCCTGGCGCCTGGCAGACTGCACGTTGTGTTTACCGGCTGCTTCAGGGACATTGCAATACGTTTATTTATGACGGAGTAGGCGAAGATGTGAGGGTAGGTGTTAGACTATTTTGCTACAATAATATAATTAATTTTTTTCCATGTTTCTTTAGTACCTAATAATTAAATTGCTATACCGTAACAGGGTGGGTGCAATGTAAATCAGCACCTACATATGGCAGTGCAATGATATAGAAAGAATAAAGAATAATTTTATGGACAAATTCACACACGGCGTTTAGTCCCAAATTAAGTCGAAACTTATATGGGTACTTAAAAACTGATAAACATAAATATACTTTTAAATAAATACTTACTTAAAATTACATAAACAAATAAACACCCAGAATCCTAAAACCAACAGATATGCTCATCACACAAAATGTTGGTCCCGGGTGGGAATCGAACCCACGACCTTTGGGCGAGTTAACTACGAACTAAGCCAACAGGCCAGTCAGTGTGTAGAGTTTAATTGTAATGTACTACTATCCAATCCCATTATACATACAGAGAATGCCACGGCTATTCCTTATAACCGTGCCGAGGGATTCCCTGACACGAAACATTTTAATAATAACAAAATGATTAAAATCCCCTAAAATTACCTTAAGTTAAGTCTTAGTCAAAGGGAAAAGTCTATACGTATGCCTAAGGGCTTCTTACACCAGTTGCTGATAAAGTCCTAGATACCCTATATGAAGGTTATCTACCAGATATCCGTGTATTTTCTTTTTCACAGGTATCTGATTGCCTTATCTGTCCGGTAAACCGCCTTATAAACTTACAGCCAGATCAAGGGGCTGTTATTTCTTTATCTGTCGGATATGGATTGTTTTTTTTTCGAATTTAACGCGGTAATACTTCAGTTTTGTGTTAATTTTATTTTATTTATGGATTTATCACTGTTTCTTTTAAAAATTGACTTATTTGACTATTTAGAAGACAAATTCGAAGAATTTCATGACCGTTTATCGCGCCCACGGACACGTCCCGCAGTCAGGGGCAGAGAAGATAATTTTACAAAATATAGTGATGGGGCGTTTAGGGATAGATATAGGCTAACAAAAAAAGCAGTTAATTATCTGCTTTCTTACAAAGAAGATGGCATAATAACAACCAATACTGTACCAATATGTAAGTACCAATCACATATACTTTGATCAAGTAATGGGCCCACACTAGAGATTTTTTAAAGTTACATTGTTACTTCATTGTTTCAGTAACGCTGCAATATCTCCAATGAATAGATTACTGTTACCAAACATTGCGATATTATGCGAAGGATCGTTTCTGACTTTAGCCGGAGATCTGAGTGGTGTAGGCACAGCGTCAGCATCTAGAATCATATCAAGTGTCCGAAGCATAGCAAAACCTGAGACCACTTTTCGCCAGATTCCCTAAAGATAGTGCCAAAGTTAGTACCTAACTGTATTTGGCTTTGATGTGAAGGAAAACTTAATGAGGAAACATGCATATGGTCCACCAACCCACTCTGGGTCTGCTTGGGGGACTATGAGCCCTACACCCTTGTCTAATGGTGGGCCTGTGCACCAACAGTGCGGCCATATTAACTGGTAAATTGATAAAATGATCGTACCATACTAATATTTTATTTACATGTTACAGTCACTGCTGCCAGTCGCCTTATGCAGATCGTCGCTCTATCAAACCGGGGGGCGTCCCACACTACACTTGCCCAGTAGTAGGACTCACCTACCAGCGGTTATCGATTCTCTGACAAATATGACCAACCATTTCAACATACTTACTTTTTGAGCTATGTCAAAGACTTTGGTTCTCTTTAATACAATCTTCCCACTCCAATACTTCATCATGCCAGCCCTTTAACATCGACTGTTGGACATAGCCCTTCCCCAATGAACACCACCACACCCAGTCCTCTAATAGGTACCTAATCCTATTATATTACCTACTATTTTATTTTATTTATTTTTAATTTATTTAATTTATTTTCTATACACTATTAATATACACTATTATTTCATTACAGCCATTGTTTTCCGAGGACGAAGATGATTATAATGCTGTGCCAAGCAGTAGTTCCACAGGGAAAATGTGAAATAGAATAAGTATATACATTAATATAAATGAAAATGTTTTTAAATGTGTTTTGTTATTTTTCTTTATTGCAATGATACCCATCCCATGTAGAATATTTCACTGGCACCAGACTCGGATCTTCTTTGGTTCTCTTTATACAGCATCTCAATGACGCCTTTCAACAGGTTGTCTCCACACTTTACTATCATGTGTTGATCATGGGTAATAGACTTGACTACCGCCCATGATATTTAAATAAAAATTGCACATCTACAAAAACAAAAACATGGTAAATTTAATAATTACATGTCATACATTTGCATTCAAAATGAATTGTGAATACAAAAAACATGATTACATGGGTGCCATCGACAGAACCTAGTACTCCTGGCAAGCTTGAAGCTCTGTAGAAACTGAAATTAAATACCTATGACAGTTTGTACCCGCCGTCCTACTGAATTATCATATTGTTACTTTTGAGAGTGAAACAATCGCATGATGCGAAATTTATTTTCTCACCGTCTTTTTCCATTCTTCCAATCACTTTGTCTAAATGCGAATGCCACATGCCCCTGACCATCCACCACTAGACCATCAGCACGAAAAGGGGTGGGTATATGAGAACTTTCCTCCACCAACCAGGCAAACAGATGCGTTGAATTCCGAAACTTGACTGACTTCGGTTATGGACACCAATACCGTCATAATAAGCCATCCTGTCTGCGAATGCCCCCAGTATTTTTATAAAACACTTCAAATACTTGTACACGTAATTTATAGATAGAGAACCACTAAAATCCGTAAAAAAGCTTCGTTATTCCTCACTGTAATTTTTTATGTAAATAAAACAAAAACAATAATCGATGAACCACAGACCATATGAATAGAAGTCTGCTTCGCTTCGTTATACGCAATAAACGTAGGTATTTTTTTATTTCATTCTCAAGAATAATTACATAAAAACGGACTCAATAATGTACTTTCTGTATTTTATACATAAATATATAATTTATGGGTATTTATGAATACATTTTTAAACTAAAATTTAAGATATTAATTTAGAAATATGATACTCGTCGATTCTTAAAAATGCATAAATAGAAACGCAACAAATGAACTGAACTGAAGAATGAACTGAATGAACGGAATGTTCCGACTCCCCGGTAAATCGCTGACAGTTTAGCTGCCCGTTATTTTAACAGAGACTTGAGTGGTGTAAACGGAAAATATTATCCGACAGTGTTATCCGATAGATTACGTTATCTGTCCGTTTTCTATCTGTAACAATATCAGCAACTGGTGTAAGAAGCCCTAAGTATTTATATTCCTGACAACATTTTAAATCGAATGTTTAATTTTCATTATTTTTTATATAACTCTTTCTGTATTTTAAGATACCTACCTACTATGTTACGTACAACATATTTAAGGGCAATTCGACTTATATAAAAAAAACTTATCTACAGGGAACAAGAGGCCAATTATAGTATTTATTAAACTACAGAATACTGCTTTAAGTAACACACTACAGTCAGCAGAGTGAATACAAATGCAAAACAGTCTGAATTTGAAACTCAATCAAAGATGCATCGGAGATGACTATCTTATTGTGGAAGTAGACATCACTGAGAGGATATGAAGGAACGGGACTAGTTATTACGAAGTTATAGTTTGCGTAATGTCGTATTCAGTTATAATGGAGTTTAAGTTACCTAATGTACTGTAAGTCAATGTAGGTAACTTGAAGGCAAGACCACAAAATGTAAGTTATTAAGAAAGTATAAAAGGTATTCGATTATCAGAAAGCATTGGAAAGCATGTCATTAAAAATATGTCAACAGTAGGCCCGTTTCTGAAGGCACAAAGAAAAAATTTTGGCAGCACTAAAATTGTTTTTAACCCTGTGACGCATTAATATCCCGCCGGACCATTTGTATGAAGATATGGACAGTTTATCCGACAAGTATTATCCGGCGGAAACTAGCTAGCTGTCATCCTGCTGCATGTAGCAGGCTGATAGTCAAAGAGTTAATAAAATATTTACATTTAAAATGTAAGAGCCTCTTTCACCACTTGCTGATATTGCTACAGATAGTAGGCTGACAGATAAACTTATATATCAGATAAATGTGTCTGATAATATTTTCGTGTTTCACACCTCAAGTCTCTGAAAATAACAGCCACTTCATCTTGCTGTTAGTGAGATATCTGATAGATAAGGCAATCGGATACCTGTAAAACAAAAAAAATTGGCTATCTGTCAGATAATCTGCAGATAGGGTATCTGGGACTTTATCAGCAACCGGTGAAAGAAGCCCTAAGTATTATATTTAGACAAAAGCTCCGAACTGCGTTAACCATTTATGTGACCCTCGTCATGATCTATTTGAACGTTACCCAATTCTACTTAAGGATATTAATATCGTCCACTCTGTGGTGCTGATGATCTACTAAAGCACTTGATTTAGCAAAGAGCAGTATAGGTAATCCCATCAGGAACCAATTGCGGACGCTTCCGGCGCTGCCAATGCAAACATAATGCGCTTCACAACTCGATTAAACTTGAGATACCCAAGTACTCTAATACCTACCATAGTGTTGTCACATGAGGGTTTTGGGAGCAAAAATATACCTAATGTGGTCGTAGTCGATTATATTTTTCAATTAACGATTTCTTGGGTTTATTACTCGCATAGAATGAAATGTGCTGGTATCACTTTTTAAAGTACCTACCAAATGAACCAGTATCAGAATTTTTTTGTATTAATTTAAAATTTTTTATCCTCTTCATAGTGCTTTGTATGTACCTATTAATTAAAAAATACATATCTACATATTAAAGTTCGCTGTCTATAAGTAACATCTTTGTAAAAATAAATAGAAAATTATTTATCTATACTTATAATAAATCTGTAGAAACCGTGTGTCTGTACTTTGAATAAATTTATAAAAAAATGAGTGTGGACGATAAAAAAAGAGTAACAGAACACAAAAAAACATTTTTAAATTTTTTTGTCTTTCTGTATACTTATAATAAATCTGTAGAAACCGTGTGTCTGTACTTTGAATAAATTTATAAAAAAATGAGTGTGGACGATAAAAAAAGAGTAACAGAACACAAAAAAGCATTTTTAAATTTTTTTGTCTTTCTGTCTTTCTGTCTGTCTGTCTTTCTGTCTTTCTGTCTGTCTGTAATCGCTAATCTCCGAAACTACTGAACGGATTTTCTTGCAGTTTTCACAGGTAGATTAAGCACAGCCTGGCGCAACTTATAGGCTTTGTTTCATTGAAATCGGATGACAGCGAAAAAAGTTATCGTCATTTACAGATAAATCATTTAACGTAACAAGACGATGTCATAGACATAGGAGATATCAGTGTTTTTTTTAACTGGGACAGTATAGGCAAGTCCGAAACCATAGGAGATGCAGGGAAAGTGTCTTATGACATAGAAATTTTTTGGTCAAGCGTGTGTTGTCCATAAAAATGAGACAATTTGCACATATTTTTTTTAATGCGGTTCGACTCAGTCTCATGTAGGGATCACTTCATTATATCGGAAGAAAAAAATCTGAGCAGCAGAAGTTAGTCAAATTCAATAAAATGTTTTCTCATAGAACGCCAGTGAAAAATAATTTTTATTATTTTAAAAAAATGCGTATCGACTTAGTTTCATGTTAGAATCATTTTATTGTATCGGAAGAAAAAATCCAAGCAGCAGAAGTTAGTCAAATTTAATAAAATGTTTTCTTATAAAACAGACTGCGCAAAGTACTTAGGTACTTACTACTTATTCATTCATGCCACCTGAACTCCAGCTGCTCCGATTATTATGTCAAAATTGTTATCACGAAAAAATACCTAAAGGTTCCTAAGACAGTTTCCCTATGGTTATCTCCTATGGTTTTGGTTTTGCCCATACTGTATTAGTTAAAAAATACACACGTATAATAAAAATTGATATGAAAAGTCTTATGAGCAATAGAAGTGAAAACAACAATTTTTTAAATTTTTATCTGTCTTCACCAAATAGGATACGGTGTTCATAGTTTGTTCCTGAAGGTATGGTATACCCTTAAATTATGGTGAAAGTACTTAGAATGATCCATTTTACCATTGGAAAATTATAACTAGACGATGTATGTCTGTACATAGCAGAGATAGGTACCTACTTCCAAAATCCACGCGGACGAAGTCGCGGGCAACAGCTAGTATACAATAAAATTGTTTCAATAAAAATCCTTCAGTTATAGCAGAAATTTCCCGATTAAGGCAATACTAGGATACCCTCCGGTCTTTAGTCAGACAAGATGTACTTCAATAACTCTATCATACAAGTTTTGAAGATGCTATTCTTGTTCGAATGATATAGTTTCCAATTGTACGGTACGAACCACTCGTAATGGCAATCGCTCGAGGCTTTGCTGTTGAAAAGTTCCTTGGCAGCCCGGTTCACAAAATGCGAGCAGAAATCAATCACATCTCATGAAAGGGCAACAATTAAGCTAAGATAAATTATTAATGCATTAACCTAATTGTTTCTGCCTGCCTGATAATTGAAGAAACGTTTGATTGAAAGATCTCCTGACTCCCGTTTTCGTTTGTAGATTTATGTTTGTGTCGCTAGCTCGAATTTCTAATTACAACCTTCCTTCATCAGGTCTCTTCCAGCGCACCGCTTTTGCAAATGTAGAAGCAATAAACATTATCAGATAAAAACACTATAATTTATCTGATATAACCACCTATTAATTAATTCAATTCAATTTAATTCAATACTCTATAATGCACATAATAATAAAAAAACAGAACAAAATAATAGAGAAGACTAAGAAGGTACATCTAGGCGGTCTTATCGCTAAAAGCGATTCCTTCCAGACAACCTTTAATATACAGTAAGTAGGTACTTTCTCATTTATGAAATCACAAGGACGGGCAAAATTTAATTTTGTACACCGAATTCTTAAATTTTTGCCCGCTTTGTTGCAGGGAGTGCCATCTCTTGGTGACGGCCATAACTACTTTCTACTCGAGGTGCTGTGAGTATCTAAACGCCATCTAGCGGAGGGTGACTTTACAACGAAATGCACCAAGCACTTTCCATTCTTCGTACATGTGGTTTCCGGAGTACGCACGATTTTATCTAGATGGCCTTGGATTAAAATCTGTAAGAGAAAACTGCATCTGAGATGATAGGGAGAGAAACAATAATGTAGAATTAAATAGTGCTTTTTTATTTTCATTTAATGAAATGAATTACCTGTTTCGTACACAAATGATGATTAATGACGCGTAATCAGTGAAAAGTTTTTTGACAGCTATTATACCTTTTGATTTACTATTAGCTAAGTAATCAGCTTGCTTGAGTTTATCTATTAGATTACTTGCAAAGTTAAGTGATATGTTATTATGGCGATCACAATAGATCAGCAATGGTCGCAGTGATACAAGGCTAAATAAGACTTGAAAGAGCCCCACCTCAAATAATAATAAGTGAAATGTTAGTCATAGATAAATGAGGATCACACCGATTTTACACGAACCCTCTGTAATAACAAAAATAACTTATTAATTTATCCTTAAATTACCGAAAAAAGAATTTCTTTTGTCTCCTGCAATAATAGGGTGCCAAATGAGGTCTAAAAATTACGGAGCCAATTATTTTACGGGTCGAATGTTTTATTTAACTGACGGCCGAGTATTTCTGAAGGATCCGAGACAAAGAAAAACAATAAAAAAATACATTGAAAGAATTCACAAAGGGCTCTTAACGCCATGCCGGCGCTCTTAAGGAGGCCATGGAAATAGCAGCTGCTTCACATTAAAATTATTTTTCTTTTGTGAACTTTTTTTCGACGAATGTCTCTAATATTTTACATTAAATGTCCATTAAACGGTCGTTCAATGTTCTTCGTCCATGAAGGTATTTTATTTTAAAATATTAAATCTAGTTTGTCTGTGAACATATTTTATTTTAAAATTAACAAATCTGCATAGTTTCTATTTAAGTATATAAATGCCATTTTGTTAACTTTTATTCCCACTTCCGATTGTAAAAAGATTTTTTCAACATCCCTTCTACCTAGTTTTAAAAGCTTAGTATATGACTACCTTTTAATATATTATGTGGATATGGCGATGTCGTAGGTTCTGAGGTCGTAAGTACCTAATCGACTTCCAGACAAATGAAGGAGAAGTTTCTCGATTCGGCGCGTATGTTTTTACCGTTTTTTACTTTACTTTTTGCGTGCAAAAACACGAATTCCACACCGTGTATTGGGACTTCCCGACTAAATTCCGAAGTCCATAGTAAATTTCAAATCAACGTCGAATTTGCAGTCAAATCTGACTGCAGACGTATGATCCGCAATTAGCAAGCTTGCAGTTCAACTCAAAGTTTGCTTTCAATTAGTTTGAATCGTCAATCTGACGAACATTTACAGAGTCGACACTGTGTTACTAGTATGTTTTGATTTGATATGGCGCATCTTCTACTATGATATACATACCTATCGACAGGATACCTACAATTTCTTTGATATCACAGCAGCTGCCTCCATTGTGTTGTCATCCAGAGACGTACAGACAGACAGTCGACCAAAATAGTGGTGTATCGCCCTTAAGTTCATATTCTTTAGCAAGGTCCAAGGTTTTGCAACTTTAAGGTCGAAAATATTCACTGTCAAACCATGAATACTTTAATACTGTCCTTAATGCAAATTATTCGACAAATGAAACCTTGACAAAACTAATACCTACATCACTTTCTTCGCCGACTGTATTTAGCTACTGGGTACTGAAGAAGTAATAAACAAAACACGGAAATCATGCATACATTTATGCTAAGAGACAGCTGTAGCTGTGTTTTACTGTGTTTGCATCTTCTTTGAAAGATTATGACGTAATCGCTTATATGGATTGTACCTTCTACTTTCGCGTGGACTCCTCACTAAAGGTCAGGCTTAGGTAGCATGTGTTTAAGTACTCTTCAAAAACACTTTCGCGGGTCGCCAAATCGATCAAACCATAATATTAAAGTGTCGCCGTCCTCACTTCTCTTTTAGGAGTAAAAGACTAGTTAAGTGAGGTATTGAAACCAACCAAAGATTCCATGTACATAAAGGTAGTAGTGGTATTATTTTGCAGTATTCATTACATTGCAGTAGCACAGTATTTTTCTAATAGTCGGAGTACAACTAGCATAGAATAACAATTTATAAATGCATTTTTGTCTATTGGCACAGATTAGATAATAGTTCCCATTGGATTGAAAGCTAAGACAGCCAGTATATCTTCGATAAGCCCACGGCCATTTTAACAGGATTAAAATTCAGTATCTACACGTTCAAATCAGACCCAGAGCAATATTTTTCTAGAACCGAATCTACTATTAACTTATTGCTCTTTTAATTGGGTAGGACCGGGGTAGGACACAAAATCTCGAAATGATCTTGGTCCTTACGAGAATAATTACGAGGCATTTCAACAGAATCTTTTTCTTAATAGCAAAAAATCCTTTCGATTGCTTTCAGCAACAATGCAAATCGTGTGGTCTCTTGTCGTTTGCTACAGATTGTAAAAAACTTGCTCTGACCCCCCTAAGAAACTGAGTTCACGATACGTCTCTGTCTTGTACAATATTCGAGACACAAGTCTCAACTAATGAAGACCTCAGGCTTAGTGGCGAGCTCAGAGGATTCGTAACTTCATATCTCGCCGTAATATATCTTACCCAGATCGTTACTGAGATAAAACGAATTGGCCCCTTATCACGCAGCAACTATCTCTACAGACTGGCCTTTAATTAGGAGGATCTTGCGTTCTGTCTTATTAAGAAACTCAATATACACAACCGGATATATTGTGCTTAGTGTTAAGAAAATACAGATGAATATTATATTTTGTATGTTTATTTAATTCTTTTTTGCACATACACTAAAGTGAAACTTAAGTACAAAGGGCGAACTTATCTCTCATAAATATTTCTTCCAGCAGCAACAGGGATATTTTAAAGGTGTGAGTACTAATTGTTCCTACCTTTTAAACATAGAGCTAGGATCTCTTCGGTGGGCGCGCGTAACAAAATTTTTTCATTCAAGTTTTTAAGAGTTAGTCACTTAATTTTTAGGGAGAGCATAAATCTTATCATGTAGTAGGTAGAGAGATTTTCATCGACACTTTTAGGAATTCATTAAACAACCTGACCAATTTCCTTTGTCAACGGATGAACATCCAATATTTTGTATCCGAGTGTTCAAAGTTTCAGCTTTCCAATTTGGAAAAGTGGTTTGTGACTGCACTATATCACTCCAAAATAGTTTCAGCGGAAAGAAAATGGGTTTTCGACCAACATAACAGTTTATTTATGACACGGTTGGCACCGCACGACCGTTGTATCGCACTATGTAACTTGTTTCTCCATTCTGCTCGAGTCCTTTGTTCCAAAAGCCATCAAGCTGCCCAATCAAGTAAGAAATTGGTGATCCCGGATGAAGCCCGGGGTCCCTTTCTAGGCAGCTGTTACTGAAGATAAGCTCCTTAGGATGTGATGAAAATGTTCCCCGAGGCAGAAAATTTACGGGAGAAACAGGCTTATTAACGTTTAGTGAGTTAAGGAAAATGCTTTTGGAAAGTTAATCTATCGCCGTTTTGGAAAGGATCCCTTGTTTGTTTTGTTCTTTAACTTGATTGAAGATTATTGGAAAGGGATGGAATGATATGAAATTTATTTACTTCCAAAAGACCCCAAATTACGATTACGGTTTTAAGTATTTAGAAAAGCTAGAGAATTTTAACGAAACTAGGGTACGGTAAGGTGAAATCTATAGGTACGTATAATATATTACTCATGGGAGGGGATTATTCACGCACGAGCTTAAGAATTAAGTTCAGAAATCTGTACCTACATAATTTCGTGTCGCTAACGGTGTACCAATAATTATTCCTAGCTCGTTCCTTGAAATATATTTTTTCCATTTTTTTTCGGAAGAAATGGGTTACCTACCTAGAAATACCACATGAAAAAAAACCTAAAATTTTCATGGGTAACTTTATTCAATAGCAGCAGCATGATTAGAGTAGTTTATTATGTTTTGTCAGGTTCATTGACAAAATGTTGATTTGGTTGTCAGACTGACTTCTATTGTTTGTCAACATAATACGACAGTGTTAGAAGCCCGACGCCGAAGGCGGAGGGATTTTAATGACTCGAGTTTGTAATACCCTTACTTCCCGTGATGCACACAATGTTTTTCATCACATTTGCGAGGAATTAATACCTACGACACAAGGGAACAAATCTATTTTCTTTAGACTTTGCTGGTAACAAATTTTCACTAAGCAACTGAGCCGCATTCACTCTATCCGGATGTGTTATTATTGTTGTTGCACTTTCAGACTCGGGATTCTTCACATGACATAGATATATTTTAAGTTTGTTTCTCTCTTTATTTATACTAATAGGTCACAACTACAGGTAGTTAATAAAATAGTTTTATTGTTAACTTAGTCAATGGAGCTTCAAGTTTTTTTCATATGTAGTTTTACGGCCAATTGGAAACAAGTTCTTAAGCCCAAATCGTAGATCGTAGTTTATAATCACGAACACATAAAACCGCAGCACGGCCTCCAAGGCACAATCAGCTGTGTGATTCTGTAAAGTACGAATTAAAACTCTACCATCACATCGCAAGTCACTCACTTCACTTCGCATCCGATCATGAAAGACCTTGATGTCGCATTGTGTAAACAAATACAAGCTACACAATAAACACTTCACTTGCGAAGTAAAGTGAGTATTGAACTGTGAATCATTGAGTTAGAGACCGATCTCACTGCGGATTCAGGATCGAGTTGCACAAATACGCTTACAGAATAGCAGGGCAGTGCCATTCGGTGGTCCACACTGCCTTATTGATAAAAAATGCATTTAGAAACTCCCAAAGGCGAAAGCCCATACAGCCAGTTTTTATCGAATTTCAAAATAAAATTCACTGAAATAATTGCAAAGTAAACTAAAACATTTTTAAAACACAAAAAATAATGCATTTAATTAAAGCGTAAATGTTTAAATTACCATTTGTAAAAGTTTCGAAGACATAAAAAACCATGTTTGACTTAAAATCTCCTTAGTGTGGAATGTCATACCTGTTTGCTATAAAGTTCTTTGCCTTCGAGTGAACGCCATTTTTTAAAACTACACTTTATAGTCCCTAGGGGTATAATATTGTACTGATTTTCATTACTCCCGCGGGTGTATATAGGCCATTGTGTTTCTGTATGCATGCATATAATAATCCACATAACGAGCAAGTGTGATGAAAATAATATTGTTTGTCAGGCCCAGCGTAAATGCCTATTTACAATCTGTTGACTTACCGACGTCAGTTTCCATTTACATTAATTTACAGTTTACAGTAAGGTATAGGTCCCGTCGATAAAGTTCCCCCTCGCAGGGTTGTAATTGATTCTGGGTATTCCTGCTTTATCGTGGAATTTCCCATGAATCATGTTATTGGTGAAGAAATACATTTTCGTTCAGGGTAAAACTCTCTAATTATTTCTAAGTAATCAGTACTTTTTACATAAACAGGTTATACAGATATTGAGCTGGACAAAAATACTGCAAGTACTTATAAAAACAATTTCTGTGTAAAATTTTGGAAAGCTTTTGCTTAGGATCGTTCGATCGAAAATCGCAGTGGTTTTGTTACCTTGTATATTTCCTAATGGATTGGAGGGTTGGTAATGTGGATTTTACCCAACCCGTTTAGGGTGCGTATTTTACATCACTCGTTAATCAGTTGAGTGCATTGTGGATGAGAATGGCTTACAATCTATCCCTTTGCTTGTTAGTTTAGGACGCTGTTTGGGAGAGTTCTTAACCTCCTGAGTCCTGGGAGAAGTGAACGAATTTTTATTTATTTATTTATTATTTCCTTTTATTTTTATGTTTTACGTTTTATTTTATTTCTAATTTTTAGACCTCAAGAGAACTGAACGTCAAAAAATACAATTATTTTATGATTACTATTTTTTTAACATTTTAGTTATGTTTTATTTTTAACTTTTATGACCTCAAGCGAGGCCCTGGGGTCCCAAGAGGTTAAATTTTGAACTTCTTATTAGAATTCCGTTGTTATAGGTAAGTACCTACTAAAATGATATACAAAATCAGCAATGTGTAATATATTCATACTTTCCAATACTATGGGCATTGAATGACATCACAAATTCGGTTATAATCATATGGTCTAAAAAGCAAAATGCCTAAAATCAATGTCTAAATTGTAGAATGCCTAAGTATTAAAATTGTCAAAGTGACACAATTTGTACACATTCTGGCGATATTGGTGCAAAGCCCCAATCAAGGCTAACGAATGTGGTGACCGTCGGCCATAGGATAGGACAGTATAAACGTCTCTCTTTGGGTAAAGTTCTAATTTATAGTACTTAGGACAGTTTTTTTTGGAAAAAAATACTTTTTAATTTTTGAAAATTCTCAACCCTAAAAATTTTCAACCCTATCCGTTCTACAACAACTAAAAACTCTGAGTAAAACTACTTCTCAAGAGTTCTGCGAAATAGATTTTTTTACAAGAAAACCGAAAACCTAAATTTTTAAAACAATTCCAACTAAACAAAACCACACAAACCAAAGTAGGTTATAATCTGTATCAATTCTATACATAAAGGTTGCTCCAAGATGATTAAATACAATCAATTTTTTCAGTAATGGGACTTTGCATACTGGTCAAAAATGTACATCGACCAGAGTCACGCTGCGTTACGAGACTAGGACGAATTGTACAAAATGTTTCCAAGTAAGAATGTAACTCACTACCGGCGGGCGGTAGAGTGAAAAGACGAAGCCACTGGGTCGTCGAGACGGTCTGAAACGGCCTGAAGAAACAATAACAAGATCCGAACGTAAACTTAAGATAAGCCGCTAACTCCGCCCAAGAGTTGCATTGTATGGTTGCTGTGGTCGCCTCTCATAGTTTGCATGACGGGCACATAGTTTCCTAGCGCCAGGCAGCGTGGGCACTAGACGTCTCGAGGGGTTGGCTCAGCGCCAAGTGCTGGCGACGTCGCTGAGTACAGTCTCCTACACGAGTTGCCCTTTTACCCCTTTGAGGGTGAAACAACAATATACATAGACGTGTTGGTTACTGTACCAACGTACCTACAGCAGGCTGACTCGGCTAAATCCTCTAGGATCTACATTTCAGGATATACCTAGTGTGGTTAACTACGTAAGCTGTTATTGTGGTTTGTTACCTTCTCTTTCATAGAAAAAGATATATTTTTGATATGGTACAAGTTCTCAAACTAAACCATTTCTACTCCCATTGGTACGAGTAATAGATACGGTAATTTGCTGTAGGTATTACAAAACACATAATTGACCGTTTGGACCTTTTTCAGATTTTACGTTTTTCAGATTGGACGTTTTTCAGATTGGACATTTTTAAGATTGGACGTTTTTCAACGGTTGGTCATTTTTCAGATTGGACATTATTATTGTAAACCGTTATAAGGAGCCACAGCAATACGATACAATTTCCCTCTGTTTTCCCTATAAGTTTTGATATTTTTGTCATAAACTTTTTTTTTGTATTATTGTATGGTTAGTAGAAATAGTTATGTATGCAACTGCACACGGCTTCATGTTATAATAATATTCATTATGCGACAGTTACATATAAACGAGGTAGCTACAAAAATGCGGTTTGATACATTATAATAATAATAGTGCTTACTTAGTTTTTTAACTTAGATTTGTTAGTAAGAATCCTTCTTCAATGGGAATATAACCAATAAACTAAATCAATACCAATGTTAAAACGAGCAACTGTTCGCGTATTAAGTTCACGTTGCCAAGTTTAAGCAAACTAAGCACACTTCTAGTACTTGCTAAGTCAGCTAAATACTCTGTAAGTACTTACAGCGATAGAATTATACGTAAGTACCTGCCTCAACTAAACTTCCACCTCACATGTTTCAGGTCAAATGTGTTTAGAATATCTTTGCTATTCCGCCGGCTTGCTCCGTCTAGTTTGGAGATAATGGCTTTGTTGTACAAGGAATGTAGTGCCTGTCCATCTTGACTTAGAGTTCCATAAATACCCTTGTACTCATCTACACTTGTAGATAAGTATACCTTTGCAGTGTCACTTAGCTATATTCCATTTCAATGACTATAAACGCTACACTATAGGTGTAGCGTACATAATTGTATCTCGGAAATAAAGCACTTAGGAAAAAAAGTAACACCATTATCCCTCAAAAATTTGTACCTACCTACATAATGTTGGTGCATTACTGATAAATCATTTTGCTCATTGGAGCTTCTTTAATTAATTTAACATTTAATTTTCCCAAAAGATGTTTTAAAAGAAGAAAGGATAAAAAGGATTAATACACTAATTGATGGTAAAGCTTCGAGAAAAGTACGGCCATTATAGGATTACATGGCATTTTCATTGTAATACTTGATTGATTCGAGGGTTATAATTAAAGAAATATTCAGTAAAATTTCAATGTTAAACTGAATCCATACAATCTGCCAAAATCATTTAAATTACGTATCGTGAGCGTACGTATGTGTTGCATCGTTTTGGCCTGATCCTATCTATTTTGAAGCAAAGGCAAAAGTAAATAAATAACTGAATTCAATCGCTCTACACAAGTTAAATTTGGAAATAAAAATCAGACGCGAAACATCGACAGATCGACTGATTACCTTTTCTGATGCGGAAAATAAAGTTCCGAAAACTCCGTAATAGAATATCCGTTGAATTGGGTGCTTGAGCCGAGTTCTAAATAATGTTTGGAGGTCTTCGGAGGTGCCAAAGTTGTCGAAGTACCGTACAAGTTGCTAAGGGCACCTAAAAGTTGAGGACCTCTCTAAATCTACCAACTTTCGGGCCGTTGACAGCCTTTGAGACATTACTTACAAAGTTATTGTAGATCGAAGACATGTTCGGAAGAAGCGTAAAGGTTTTCGCATCTGTATCTTATTTACATTTTAACTAGGTATAAGTATACCTAAGTAGTGCATTCAGAACGAACTATACAGACCGGATATGCGGATATACCTCTTCAAATGAACATTTTACTTCCTCCAGGGATGTCACTCCCATGTTACTTTTTAACTCGTGACCCAAAAGTTCATCACTATCACATATTATAATTATGATGATAATTCATGCACAGTTGATTAATTGTGACATTTGAAGCGAAAGATAAACCGGACCTTAGCAGACAAAACAAAGTCACGTGAGTAATTATGTATAAATATGTTTTTATTTATTAAAAGCGTATAGACCCAGGGTGATAATATGGTGAGTGACAAGCGGCGCCGTAATTATTTCGTTCCATACAAACTCATGTAATATCATACAGAGCGGTGGCGCCGCTCACTATACTACCATCCTTACACCTGAAATAGCTTTTAATAAAACCGAAAAGGTTGTCATATTTCTTCATAATAATTGTTAAGGAAGAAAATAGGTCAAACAGCGGGGAGCTCTTTATTAATATTTTTGCTGAATTTTTCCCCTAAACTGCGACATTATTGTGGGCACTTCATCTAGCAGCCGGATATGAGATACTTATACGATTATAACAGTTGGTATATTACCAACCATGTTTGCCTAGCGTAGTCAGTATGCGACGGATATTACTTCTACGGTCTAGTACAAATCAAATCAACAGCCTATAATAATCCCCACTGCTGGGGCTCAGGCCTACCCTCTCAACGAGGGCGTTCGGGCTATAGTCCACCACGCTAGCCCTTTTGGTTGGTGAACTTCACATGCGCCTAGGAATTTCATCTTCGGCGTATGCAGGTTTCCTCATGATGTTTTCCTTCACCTTTTGAGAGCAGTCAGAAAATGTACTTAAGTTTCGAGAAAAACCCGATGGTACATGGCCCAGCCGGGGATCGAACTTCGGATATTTCGATATGATAGGCCGTCTTAAACCACGACGCCACTGACGCTCTACGGTCTAGTCTACTGACGGTCTTGCACACCTCTGCATAAGTAGGTCTACTGTGGTTTAACAATGGACCTTGACAGTTTGATATAATGAAGACGATACTTTTCAGTTCCACGCGACGAATGGAAGTAGTGTTAACGCATAATTATAAGTACCTATTCTGAAATCGCGGATCGTCTTCATCACCATTAGGTTAAGGTCCACTGTTAAGAACGGGCATTCCCTTTTGCTAATAATAAATAATTAATTATATTATCAATTCCTTATTTATCCATTTTCATACGCTACGTTTATGCATTTTGTGTTTTAAGAAAATGAAGAGCATCTATGATTGGTAGATAGAAGTCACATGAATTAGGACGGTTCTGGCCTCCATGGTCCATTTCCTCGAATGACCATTTTCCTGGAACGTGCATTCTGTTTTATACACCATGTTAAAAAATAAGGATTCAAACGAGAGCATTTCAGAGAAATGGCGTGAAAAATACTTAGAACCAGCCCAGAGTGTTTGGTTAACTAAGTCTGCGGTAAACATAATAATTCTCAGTGTTTCCAAGTCGTTAAAGTACAAAGTCGCTAGCTTTTACCGAGGGATATGAACCAGCTCCTTGGTGGCTTTGCAATCTTTGCATACGTTCGGGCGTGGTTTTGGGTGTTTTACTTTGGAATAAATATCATTAGAGCTGACAAAATAAAAAGGGTTATTTCTAGTATACACTATGAAGCTAGAAACTAGTTATAGACTGTCGCGCGTTGTATTCATAATTATATAATTATTTACGGGTCAAGGTAACCGTCGGGCAAGGTAAATAAAACTATTTCGTGTGTAAGACCCGTAAATAATTATATAATTAGAAACTAGTTATTGGACGCCGGACACCACCTCTATAGGGGAAAGCATAAATACTTTTGCGTCCCAAGTCCGCGTAGTGTCAGTTGTGACATTGAGTAGTACCATTAATGGTACCAGTGACACAACTTTGTATCCTTAGTACCATCAATAGTACTAGTGGCACTAATTTAGGATCTGTAGTACCATTATGAATAGTTGTTATGCTCGCCACTCAAGATAGGTACTATGGAATGCCATGACTGTCTCTTGAAAGAGTGTTGGGCATCTAAAAAGATACCTATAAAATAAACACCTGTTATATTGTGTTATTTCCTTAGCAAAGAGAATAAAAAAATCTGTTTTTTTATGAAATGTTAGTTTTATTTTATCTGTTGCCGAATCAAAAGATAGTAGGTAACACGGAGTAGGTAGGTACCTATTTAGGTTTTAGCTTGCATTAAAAAAAATTGCTATAGGGGGCCGCGAGAACCCACCAAAGAGATCATATCTCTATGGGTTTTAGGTACTAAAGATGTAAGAGTAAGATGCGTTTAGTTCGAAAGCACGACCTAACAGGTTCCAATTCCAACTTTTACTGATCAGTAGCTACTAAGTGATATTTTTTATTCACAAAAAACTTTGTGGCTGAGCGTTATGTTACAATTTCAGTAAAATTGTAACATAACGCTCAGCCACAAAGTTTTACATAAAACAATTTTGTGAAACCTTAAGGCGTAATGAATCTTCTGTATTTATGAAACTTTTCAGTAAAATATGAAGGCAAAAAGATATTAATTTTTCGTTTTGTGTAAGATTTTTTCCTCAAATTTTCATCTTATTTATTGTAATACGCTTGAGATGATCTTTGCCTTGAATCTGAACGATAGACAAATTACAAAACGGGCAGATTAGAAAATAGCTGATCATTTCTGGCATTGTCTAGTGTCTTTCTGTCTACACCTACATAATATATTCGCATATGTCTGTCTATGTTAGCTAGATGACCGGCTTGCAAATTTTCATACAACTTTCATTGTTAGACTTTCCAGGCAAAAGTTTCATATAGCTGCCAGAAAAAAGTAGAGTATGTAGATGTATGTATGTAATCCAGAAATAATCTATAAAGTTCATTTGAAGACTGTTCGTTGTTTCTTAAAAGGACAGTAAGTCCTCTCATTAGAGGTTAGGTGACCTCGGACCCTACGGAAATCAAATCACATTGCTTATATAAATCCATGATGAAAATCGTAGGCATGTACATTTTTCCTGAGACACAAAACATTTTTGCAAATATTATAGCGCATTGAAATTCAAAACAACATGCTTACAATTTAAAATCCAGCTAACTCGGCAAAAAGTTGAGTTACATCTGAAATTTTCCGCAAATTGTAAACAGAATGAACGGAGCGACAGTAACAAAAGAGAAAGAATTTAATATCACCGCGGCACGCGGCTTGCTTGTAGCAATTTGTTTCTTCCCCGCTAACATTATATTTTAAGGTTTCACATACTTACAAGAGTTTTTGTCATTTGTTTGTTTGCTCCGGATGAGTCGGTCGGGAAGCTCGAAAATTTCATAACTCAGTTTTCCTGAAACCTCTTCAATGGTAATGGTTTCCTTGTGCCTTTTACCACGTCTGTTGTTGTTTCCGGGAAGAATTCCGCCAATCAAACTGACTTCATTTCATTTGTTGGAACGTATGCCTTATCATTTATTATCCATCATTCATAACTTCATAACTTTCTTATAAATTTAGTCTACATGAACTATGTACCAATGGGTTTTTTCTAGGAACTTAAGTACATGTACTGACTGCTCTCAAACGGTGATGGAAAACATCGTGAGGAAACCTGCATATGCCGAAGAAGAAATTCTTAGGCGCATGTGAAGTCCACCAACCCGCACTGGGCTAGCGTGGTGGACTATAGCCCGCACGCCCTCGTTGAGAGGGTAGGCCTGAGCCCCAGCAGTGGGGAGATTAATAGGCTGTTGATGAAACTATATATATACTTACGTATATAACCAGATACTTACCAGTCTGGTTACTAGGCTGTGGGTAACCCGGCCATTTCGTGCTGGAATTAGAATCGGATCGATGCTACTATATTTTGGGAACGCTAATGAACTGGTACGGTTGAACCTATTGTATGGGGCTATTACCATAAACGTTCCGGGGGTGTTTTAGAATACTTCGTTAGGCAGGATAATCTGTCATTAAAAACTTTTGAATGATTTTATTCTTCTCGGTAAGTGTCGTATTTTATTTTAGAGCATCAACAGCTTAGTTATCCATCCGTTTCATAGGTTTAATGTAACATCTATGACGGTGTCTTTGTTTGTTCTGTCTATTACATATTCTGTGGTTCTATTTTAGTAGATTTTGTATTTTGTTGTGTTTTTTGCATTGTAGTTTCTAGTAGTTACCTATATATATAATACGTAGGTAGGTATGTGTTTTGTAGCAGTAAATAAAGAACAATTCTATTTTGAACAGAAAATAAAATTTGTAGGCTGAAATCAGTCTGTAAGTAAAACGGATTATCTATAATATAGGTAACCAATTTTAGTTAAATAAGTAGAACTGTCAGTAAGTATCGGATCAAAGGAAGCTTCATAGGTTATGAGTCCATTAGCGCGGCATCGTAATGGTATTGGAAACGTATTGTGAACAGGATCAAAGAGGGCTTTCGACGGAATATTAGGTACATACCTACCAGTACATTCAATTTCATCTCTTTGTTGCAGACAGACAGCATTATGTGATGCTATTTTAACGAGGAAATGTCTGGCTTCTTTCCTGTTTGTTAAATTCTTTACTTCGAGGACAATAGAATTTTATAAATAAATTTGTTAATTATTATATACAGTTCCGTACCTTATAAGTATTTTAAATAGGCATTAAATATGTTTTATTTCAAATGAGTTGTGTAGCTTATATTAAGTTCCCAGGTAGAATATTTTATATGTTAGAAGAATTATATATGAGAGACGGATGAGACGAGTTCGTCCTTTGTACTTACTTAAGCTTAGTTGAAGTTCTGTTTTATTGTTCTTTTTTGTCTGTAATTTATTAAGTGCAATACAGAATTAAACAAATACATGTAATCATTTTAAATCTCGATTGTTTCGATTTGTGTGGTTTCGAATATAGGTCAACGTTCAAGACTGTTTAGTAGGATTAATTTCATACATAGGGTTCTCAAATTGCTGAGATGTTAGTTTACCATTATAATACTACACTATCTTCTATATTCTGGGCGAAAAGTAGATCGAACGTAAGAAACTATACACTCCGCTTAGGAATTCCTCCTTTCTTTTACACTGAGGTTTTCACTGCGAGATGTTAAAGTTAAACATAAACCCGGTTATTATTGCACAAAGATGTGCTGTTGTGTGGCTTTGTACAAACACCTTGTGACAAACTTCAATATTTACTTTTGTTAACACGATGTATCCCCCCCCTGTACTTTCTTATGTTTATAGAATCCTGAACCTACACGCCTGTCTTATGACCGGAGTCCACTTAGAATACTTTAAAAAGTTACCCTTAATCGACAGCCCTAACGTTGAACCACCATTTCTTTCGAAATCGATTCTGTTTCCGTCAACTGCGATAACCTTCCCACTGGGTACTTGGTAGGCACGTACAGAATATTGCCCCAAATGTCCCAACTATAAGCGATAACTACTGCGATATGACGAAAACTCGCTTCGCCCTATACTATGACGTCGCCTAAATGAGCATAATTTACGTAATGACGTCATTAGCATTGAGTACTAAAGTGTACTTTATTTTTGCATAAGAAAAGAAAGTTAGTGACGTGACTGAGGAAAATAAAAGAACAAAGCATTAATAATAACAAACTGCTTGATTAGTGCTGCCAGGTGAACGGAGGTTCATTTTAATACATCATTGGCGATAACTAGCACATAGGCTTGAGGTATTTTCGTTCGGTTTTAATGAACTCACTTGCGAGAATAATCAAGAAGGTTTATATAGGTAGACGAAAATCTAAGCAGGATCAGTTTGAGACAAGAAACAGACTCTTAAATAACGCTCAACAAATTTTTAAAACCAAAAGTAACTTTTATGATCTTCTATGAAAACTTAATTGAAAAATTTGGGCGCGAGCGCCCACCAAAGAGGTCCTAGTTTCATGATTGAAATAGAAACAAAACAACAGAAGCAAGAAAATAAGATAGAACGTGAATGAAATTCCATCAAATGGAGAAAGTCACGGATTGAGGCAAAGGTTCAGCAGTTCTAACCTAACCTAACTTAGACTGTTGAAATTGAAGCCTTTTTAACTCGGAAAAGAGAAGGCTTTTCCGTGCTTTTTAGAAACAACCTAAGCAAGCATAGCAAATAGATTAAGAATACATAATCATCATCAACAGCCTATTAATCTCCCCACTGCTGGGGCTCAGGCCTACCCTTTCAACGAGGGTGTTCGGGCTATAGTCCACCACGCTAGCCCAGTGCGGGTTGGTAGACTTCACATGCGCCTAAGAATTTCTTCTTCGGCGTATGCAGGTTTCCTCACGATGTTTTCCTTCACCGTTTGAGAGCAGTCAGTAAATGTACTTAAGTTTCGAGAAAAACCCATTGGTACATGACCCAACCGGGGATCGAACTCCGGACCTTTCGATATGATAGGCCGCGTCTTATCCCCAGGGCCACTGACGCTGAAGAAGAATACATAATACTTTCTCTGATTTCCTAAAAATCTACTTTTATTAAAACTGTTTTCCTGAAATTACTTTTCGGGCAATCTTTTATATCGCTTAGGGAAGGTATCAAGGCTCATTAAATTGATTAATGTGAAAAGTTGCGACTGTTTTCCGCGTGTACATTTCTCGCAAGTTTAAAGGCACGTTTAGGCCAGGGTCAATGACCGAATGACAATGACGACCTCTCTTTCCTCATTATTAAAACGGAAGTTTTATTGAACGATAAAAATAAATATGCCTTTCCTTTCGAATCACGTTGACAGAACTCGGTAATTAAGTAAAGAAAAACCTTATCTTACAAGCAAATATTAGTGTTCATACGAGTATTTAGGGTTTTTACCATAAATACGCCAGCCTTTTTAAGCGACATTTTAAACCATAAACATGGAAATAATTAAACCTGCCGAAGATCAGGTTCAGTGGCGCGCGTTCGCAGGTTCAACACCTGCCCGCGTTTGAATTTTTCTTCTCTTATACCTAAAAATATAAGCGCCAACATGGGTTCGAGGATGAGGCAGGTTGCATCCGGCTTGACTGGATCAGGTGGTGACCTGGTTGGGTGTGGTACCTCTTATCTCATCTGATCTCATCTCATCTTATCTTGTATAATACTTTTTCAGTTTTGAGCCGAGGAGGTGTTCGTATCTGAATTGGTTTCCTATGCCTTATTGAAACCTAAATAGGAGTACACGGTGAAATATTCGGAGCTCCAGAGCTATTAAGAAAGGACAAAGGGTCGGCGTAGACCTGGCGGAAGTCAGCAGAGTATTACAATAAAGTTCAAAATTGCATGACAGAGTAAATGCGGCGTACGCTCGCGCTTTTCAAGCTCTCCGGTCTGTGTTGATCCAAATTTTTTCATCACATTGGCTGAAAAATATTTACCTCATGGTATTTCACGATAATATTGACCATAAAAATACCTTTCAAATTAATTTTACAAAGTTAAATATCTGTAATGGCTCTTTTAAACGTATTCATAGTTTTAATGGCATGTAATCATTTGCACGCGTTTTCCATGGCGTAACGTAACGGCTCCCTGGTGTTTGTTCCCGTTTATATTAAAATTCGAACACGCAACTGCATTTTGGACTTGTAGTTACAGTTTTAAGGGTTAATATAATCAATTTGAGGAATTTACATAATACTTAAGATAAAACCAAAAGAAGCATCTAATATCGACGGCCTATAACTTTATCGTAACTATTTTCATCTGAATGTGTAATTTGTTTGAGATAGGTATTCTGAATTAATTATAATATGAAACGATTTGAAACGTCAAATTTTTCTTTTGAAGTAGGTATCCTAAAGTTAGTATTGAAAAAGTTGTTTCAGTCAATGGATACTGAATACCTTTGTATGTAAAGAATCGGATGATGACCGGGTAACAACCACCAATAAGATCGGAGAAGCAACAAAGACGTTTTACATAAAACGCTGCAGCTGTACCGAGAATAGCCTATACCATTTTTTTTGATTTACATCTGATATAGACTCTTATTACAGACAAAAAGTCGATAGACCAAGACCCATGCAAAATAAACTGTAATTGAATTGTCAAGTCGATTAGTGAGTGAGTGGGAAAGTTATGCGGTGTGGCCGTACCGCGCTGTGGGATCTTCTCCAGGTACTTATAAAGATTGGGTATGCCTTATACCTCAACCTGTCTCCTTAAATTACATCAAAGCTACATTGACGGTAAATAAATACAATTTGTAATAAGAAAAACACAAAGAATTTTTGCTTTCTAATTTATTTGCGCAAAAAATTCCTTCCAGACGTACCTAGTGACAGGTATGAATGAGAGAAGAATGTTCCCTTTGTAAATAAGCTCGTTATTTGTTGGATGTTCTCTTAGCATTTTTCATTAAAGCATTTCTGAACAGTAAAAAATGAAGTTTTCGATTCCATCCGCTTTTAAAAATATTTTTAATCATTCAACACATTCTCGTCTTTCATATACCTACAAAGAATGTTTTATCAGGATGAAATTCGTTGTGTACTTAGTCTTCATTACTCGAGATTCCGTATGCATTTAACTTTTCGCTATAAAAAGTCCACTTACTTAAACTTATATTGGCTGAATTATTTTCTTTATTGCAAATAATAATAAAAATATATACACACAGTGAACTTTATTATTAAATTTCGCTGTATACTCACTGATGGAAATGGTTTATGTTCCAATATTAAACGCTAAAATTACAATCGGTAAGTAGCATCCCTATGCATTTAAATTTCGCTATAAAAATTGCTTTACATAAATACATTCATACTGACTGCTCTCAAACGCTGAACGGAAACATCGTGAGGAAACCTGCATACGCCGAAGAAGAAATTCTTAGGCGCATGTGAAGTCGACCAACCCGCGCTGGGCTAGCGTGGTGGACTATAGCCCGAACGCCCTGGTTGAGAGGGTAGGCCTGAGCCCCAGCAGTGGGGACATATTAATAGGCTGTTGATTTGATTTATATAAAATGCGGACCTAGGTAGGTATACCTATACGTTTTGTTTGGCGGCGTATGCCATACCTCTTCATTCAAATTTCTCGGTAGTCTCTGAAGGCCCAACTCCTTGCAATTTGGGGGTAATGCGTGTTAATGCTTTTACTTTACGGATTACCGCCGCCTATGATATTTTACGGTCGTAGCGGCAAATAACCTCAAATCCAATATACCCAAAAGTGAGAGGTTATAAAGTTTTATTAACCATGGGATTATGACTAATTTTATCGGATTTATTATCGACCCACCTCGACCCCAATCGTAATCTAAAGGGACTTGTACAATATTGTTATAGGTCAAACAATGATTGCGAGCGCTATTTTTATAGACGGCATCAGTGTTAGCTTTTTGCCCGACTACGCAAGTAAAAGAGGGTAAAGTTTATCCTTAATCATCTTTATATAGGTTTACATTTCGAGGCTTGAGTGAAACGGATAAAATTCTACATTTCTAATATTATTTGGCAACACCGAACGCGAGCGAATCAAAAATGCAGAAAATGTATGACCTAAGTCCCATGCGACGATACTATTCCCTACGAGCGAATCAAAAATGGTCCTCATTCGTCTTGGCGTTGGCCCAATCAAGACTCGTGTGTAGGCACCTTTAACGTTAATTCAACTGTGACTGCGTGTCACTTTACGACTTCGCTGGGAAATGGGATGACGTAAACATGAAGCGAAATGACACTCCAGCTCTATACTTGGTTGGTGGCGTTATGAAATTTGTTACAAGCCAAGGGACAGATTATGTAAGGGAAAAGGAATGATGGTAATGTCGGGGGTGCGATCGAGTTACCTTAAAATAATTTCATTTTTCTGAAGAAAGTGGTACCGCTCGAGTTATTATGTCTTGGTTGAAGTAAGTATTGAAAAATCTGTAAAAAGTTCTGCCTAACCTGTGTTTGCTGCATAAGTTCAATCGCTGCACGTACTATTGAGTCAATTAAGAGCGTCAGTGGCGTAGGGGATCAGACGCGGCCTATCATATCGAAAGGTCCGGAGTTCGATCCCCAGCTGGGCCATGTACCAATGGGTTTTTTCTCGAAACTTAAGTACATTTACAGACTGCTCTCAAACGGTGAAGGAAAACATCGTGAGGAAACCTGCATACGCCGAAGAAGAAATTCTTAGGCGCATGTGAAGTCCACCAACCCGCACTGGGCTAGCGTGGTGGAATATAGCCCGAACGCCCTCGTTAAGAGGGTAGGCCTGAGCCCCAGCAGTGGGGACATTAATAGGCTGTTGATGACGTATTATTGATTTATATCATAATATACCACAACCCAAATTATTTCAAATCGATCGATTAACTAAATGGACCCAAACATAACGTTCCTTGCTTTAAATGTAGGTAGGTACCCACTTCTGCAGAGATATTTTAACGTGTTTGTCCTTAAGTTAGAATGTTTCCTTGTTAGCAAATAAACTTAATAACAACCTAAAGAACTTTCAAGGTAACGCAAGGTGTTTTAAGTACCTAAGTATGTTTAGCTTATTTTACAAAAAATATTACTGTTTAAAATAACTCCAATTTGTACAAACTTATTTTATCTAAACCTACCTTATCCTACTAAATACACAGGGTGTGATGGTTAAGTGTCGACAGGCGATTATATTCCTTATATACGAAAGATATTACTTCGAACTTATAGGGATAATACGTTGCTATGAATGAAATGAGTAAATGACATCAATCAAGAACTTTGAAGAAGAAAAAAATCCACGTTACTGTGTTATTATCCTTCCTTACTTTTTACTAAAGCAATAAAACCCCCCAAAAGTATTCCCATCAACGCAACTTCGTTGATTTCCTGTTTGTCATGTAAGCATTTGGAATCAAGCTCGTCGATTCCAGTGAAAGTGGGACAAAAATATATAACGTGTAAACAGGATATTAAGTGAAAATGTGTGCCGAGCGGGAAAGCTATGTATCTCGATACACAGTCCATCGAGCAAGGGTGGAGAAGTATAAACAAGACCTAAATGTACACGCCTATAGAGAATTTATTTTGTTTTTATATTCTACCCTTTGCGTGTGTACTTTTAAGATAGGGGAGGCTAGGGAAAGAAAATAAACAGCCAATGTAAATGAGGTATGCCCGTATTATGTCATTTCTGTGTCATTTATTGGTTTCGTCGGTGTGGAAGGAAAACATCGCGAGTCATTTAACTTGTTCGCTTGGAAATGGAATTTCTGTTTCCTTGTTGCTTTTCGACTTGTTTGATTAGGTGGGGTTATTCACTGGGGCTAATGTTTTAAAAGTAAGCGGAATTCGAATGAGGAGTAATTTAAGTTACCCTTTGTTCCACAACTCACATACTTTTTTGAGCCCAGCCGATCTAAGTCGGGAAAATCTAATTTGTACAAAACGTAACATCTAATGTTTTTGTTATCTTAATCACGAACCACCTGAAGACTATTGAATTAATTTTAATGGGCATTCACTTTTTGTTTCAATCGCATGATGAGATGTAGTTCCATAGCGCAAGGTCAAGTATGGTTTTGTTGATACAGCCTTAAGCTAAATCTGGTTGTAAAGCCCAACTCATTTCATTATTACTGAAATCGTTCATTGTTTGATATCGCGGACAATGTGAATTAAAATATCGATTCCTCGGGTGTTTGTTTAGGAGGAGATGAGGTTTGAAATTGTTAGGAACTTCATCGTCTATCTTTGATGAGGTGGAGTTCGTATACCTCATCCTCTCTACTTCGTTTTAATGAAACATTTTAGATTTAACAGCTTCTACAAAGCTTTATTCTACAATATTTATGGAACATTATATGAGAAAACACCGAGCTAAGCGATGTCGATAGGCGCATGTCGATGTAAAAGTTTGATTCCCGATTGCAATTATTGCAAATTTTTGTCCAAAAATATTTGAAAATATAATTTTACGTAATACTTATGTACGGTTTATGGAATTAGCAAGTCTTTGGCTCAGGTCTATTAATAGGTGTTCTGTGTTTTTATTTGTATTTTGGATTCTCCTTGGTGTTTTACACCCCGTAGTTATTAGGCTATTCATCATCAGCATCCTATTAACATGTCCCCACTGCTAGGGCTCAGGCCTACCCTCTCAACGAGGGCGTTCGGGCTATAGTCCAACACGCTGGCCCAGTGCGGGTTGGTGGACTTCACATGCGCCTAAGAATTTATTCTCCGGCATATGCAGGTTTCCTCGCGATGTTTTCCTTCACCGTTTAAGAGCAATCAGTCAATGTATTTAAGTTTCTAGAAAAACCCATTAGTACATGGCCCAGCCGGGGATCGAACTTCTGACCTTCCGATATCATAGGCCGCATCTTATCCCCGATGCCACTGACGCTTTCATTAGGCTATTAGTTTTGTTATTGTATATTTCTTCAGCACTAAAGTAAACAGAGAGGCTCAAGTAGTACCTATTTCTAATTGTGCATTTAGTTTTGGATCGCGTTTTCTATTAATATTTCAACGTTGCAAATAGAGCATTGCACTGCATCCGACACCACATTTTTTTGGCTGACCCCTTTTATTGCAGTGTTATATTAGGGATAACCTATACACTTAGTTGCATTAAACTTGAGGCGATCGAAACTCGAACGAGTTCCGAGTTGTAGATGAAGACACGGGATTGGAGATGTAGGGAACGCCGGTCACGCATAAAAGTTTGTGCTGAGTTACTAAGTCTCCCTTTTGCTTGGATAGCAGTATCTAGGGAGTTTTGTGCTAATGCAACATAAGTATAAGCTGAGTACAATGTTAGTGAAAGCCAGTCCTCTTTGCCAAGGGCAGGCGTTGGTCGTGGTACATTTCAAATTCTGTGTTGAAATAAAGCCAGGTAAGTGTAACGTCAAGGATTCAAAATTTTGTTCTATTTCTTGATTTGGACTTGGGCCCTAACCAATATCACATGGGGGCAAATCCATTATTTATATCATATTTACCTATCTATTTCATTACCCCAGTTGATGCCCTCAAGATTAAGCTATAGTCTTGGCATAAATCAATCACAGACCACCCATCGTGATCTATGGTCGACCATGGGTGGTCTATGGCATGCCTATAATTAGCATATATAATTTAAGTGCTACTTGTAAATACAGTAAATAACCTTAAATAAAAAAGTTTTCCAGTATTTATTCATCAAGTCGCCTTCTTCTCAAGTTTTCAGGGTCATGAGATAATAAAGATTCATAAGCATAAAAGCTCCCTCCTGCGATAAAGTATTTTAATTTTAAGTATGTAAGTACAATGTAAAAAAAAATTAATGAGTGTTTTTAGGCTTACGATGGCCCAAACTTCGGTACAAGTCTAGCTTTAAAGTTGCAAGTAGATCTCGACACGAACTCATTTGAATACTGTTTCACATTTTACGCTAGCATCGTGTTCTTGCCGTATCTTCGTCTCAACTTTCTTGATTCAATTCTCCAACTAAAGTTCAACGTTTATGGTAGAAACACGTCTAGACAAAATACTGGTAACAAATTAAGTTACATAAGGTACTTATTACTTCCGCTTTTCTGGGAATACGAAATTTGCTTTCCGTGTAATCAGTCATATTGATTATGTCGGTGTAACTCGTAGTTAGGAAAAGTTATTATTAGGTAGGTCCTTACAACTAGAATACAATACATACACACAAACTGCAATGCATGCATTGCTGTAAAATATATAAATCTACCTACTAAGTACCATTGTTACATGTCACAAACTGAAAACGAAAACATACGTATAAACAATAAGTACTTACCTCGTTTAATAAATTTGTTTGCAATGCTAGTGTATTATTTTGTATCCGAGACGCAAGATACGACATTTAATACGTACCTACTTAGTAACAAGAACCGTAATATAAAGACAGAATGAAATATAATATGTAGGATGTATGTTTATGCCGCGAATGCAGGTGGTTTCCAAAGCAGCCGCACAATGCTAGCTAAGATACAATATAATCGGATTGATCCAAACTTTCAATATCCGTCGGGAAGTTAAGGTTCGACGAAGCTTGTATTGAGCGAGATTGCGACTCCGAGACATGCAAATTTTAACTATAGGTACCTATGCAGGGTTAACAAAATATCTGTTTATAGTAACTAGTGTAATTCAATATACTAAAAAACATTTAAGCCGTTGGTCGGTTGCTTTTGTGCTTAATTCGTTTAAATCTATTTGTCCAATAGATTAATTCGACACTCGCTCTGACGCTACCACTAAGTACTGTGATAGACCGTATTTATTATGAGGCATATGAAGTAAGCGCACGCACTCACTTCGTTCCAGTCAATCTTAGAATGTAAGTATGAAATGCAGCGCGTTCTTCACATTTGTTGTAATACGAGATATGATAAAAATAATTATGCATTCGTGTTTGTGTAAGAACTCAATAAAAATATTATAAAATTAGCCGATGCCCCGCGACTTCATCCGCGTTATAAAATATACTATTTATATGTTATTCAAAATGTTTTAACCCGTTCTGTTTAATCATGCCAGTTTCTTGGTTTTAAAGTTTGTCAATAGATGGCGCTAGGTGTATTTTACACCCCGCTATCATTTGGTTCTTCGCAACTTACCTTACCTTACCCAGTTTTTACCTCTTTATTATTAGTATAGAGTATAGATAGATTGATGTAAATCGCGATTGTTCTGGTCGATTTTTCTACCTTGTAAACTTACTATGATGACGGTCCATTAATTTAATGTTGGTGTAATACTGCTTCAATAAACACATCGGTCTATCTACCATCATGGCCGTTATTGGCAATTGCCCTACAGCGAGCGCAGTTAATAGGATTGTACGAAGTTAAGATACTGTTTGTAAACAAGTTTACTGTGTAAATCAAGTGTCCATGGGATGGACACTCGGTTATTTATGGGGTACATAGCTTGGGCGGGGCCCGTCAACGAGCTAGCTATTGAGTTGAGTGAGGTCAGCCGAGGCGAGTAAGTAGTGAAATTATTTTCTTGACGACTTTTTTTGTTAAGTGGAGCATTTATGTAACGCCTCCATTCTCTACTACATAAATAGTTTAGCTACCAAGTTTTATCTTAGTTGACGAATGTGTCGTTTTTAAGGTTTCGTCAAACTTATACCCTTATAGTGGAGCTCATTTGTCGGTCTGTCCACCGTATAACTTATAAACAACTAAACTTTTAGACATAGGCTTTTTCTAATGAGCCGCTTTTTGTTTAAGATCATTTTTATTATTATTGAAACACAAAAATCGTAAAATGAAAGTTGTTCATTTCCGACAATATTACGCTTTACATTGTATGTACAGTTTAAGTTTCTTGCCCTAGCAACACTAACAACTTAGGTACAAAGCAAGAGGAAAGAAATTGATTGAAAATAATAACGTAAAATTATTTTACTACGGATTTTCCGAAAACCTCATCTAGATTTCTGTAAACTGCCGATAATGAACATTTGGATGACAAGGCTGCAAGTGACGGCTCGGGATATTAATTTTTCTGATTCCCCTCCTGCGCCATTTTACGGCTTGGTGCAAGTTGACAAGCAAACTCACGGGTATTGGCCTACTTTGAAAATTTCATTAGGGACAAAGAAACAAAGGTCTTGCGTTGAGAAGAAATGGCGGGTGTTAGAAATGTTTGATTGTTTTCTAGAAATGAAGACAAAGAAAAAAATCCATCATCAAACCATATCGATTAGTAGGTATACCATATTATTATAATATTGTCACAGGAATTGCTTAAAGTGTGATTAGTTTTAAATCGACACGACAATCTTATAGGAAGTACGTAAAAAGGTTTTAGATTTGCTTATTATGTTACAGTTGAAGCTAAAAGCGTAGGTCTAACAACGGTTTAACATCAGTGTTTTGGGATTAATTAGGAATTAGTTTATCGGTTACGTAGTCATAAATAATATATACATCTTACCTCCTGACAACCAGTCAGCCACACTCAAAACCCATACAGACTGATCGACAAAATTTTACATTCCACTCGGAAGTCGATTACCGGAATACCTTCCTCCATATGGATTAAAAACAGATGCAAAAAACATCTGAGAACGTCGCTTTGGGATTTGCAGAAAGGTGTACGGAGATATGCGCAGATTGAATATTTTCGACCTAGTGCTGCAAAAGACTCGAGTTACAATTTTGTAGACACGACTCGATTGTGCAGGACTCGAAAAGCTTGACGACTCGAGTTTTAATAAAAGTCTTAAAAGTAAATTCAGTTCTCAGAAAAGGCTCAATCACGAAGATTAGTCTTGAAGCTCGTTTAAGAATATGAGTTAGTCCTGAAGTTGAAATATATTACGGTTTTGTCAGTAAGATTCATTGACGATGAAAACTCAAGCAAGAATTTAATGAATCGTGGTAAAAAGGACTCGAGCGTACAAAAAGAATCGAACTCTAATCAGATAATCAGATGAGGAAGACCTCGATAGGAGAGTTCTGTTCGTGATTGTACAAATCAAATCCAGTTTAAAAGAGCGAGTCTCGTTATGAGTCCTGAGTCCATTTGCATCACTATTTCGGACGCTTAGCTCTGCGTTTAATCAAATCAGTTCCAGGAAATTCTTGCCGCCACGTCGCGTGTCGGTCAGACGGATCGGGGTCTGTTCGGAAATGAAGGTAACCGCCACCCAGCCCCCATCTGACCTCTCTAAACGAGACCCCTAACATCCTTTGATGTTCCGCCTTTCCGATTACTATCGCGGGTTGTGGAGCAAACTTTACTTTGGTAACACAGAACAAATTTATTCACGGATAGTTTGTGCATAATGTTAGTGGGACCAGTGTAAAGGGCATAACTCTGTGAAAATTTGCCAGAGGAATGGAATAAATGTATGATACCTTTGAGATAAATAAGCCGGCTGCTGTATTTTAATATTTTGCGGTGACATTTCTGCTGGTAATTTAAATGATAAGTATTTTTAACGAATTCTGTTTGAATTTATTATGAGCGGAAAATCTGTAAAAATATTATGCTAAGAGTAAAGCTGTGTACCTAAATCATAACCAAAAATTTGGAAGACTGAAGCACAAATTCAACGAAAGAACAAAATATTATATTTGTATTGATTGTATAACTTCAGTATCATTTAATCTCTGTTAGTAATTGTATTTTAAACTACCTATTGACAATCTCATCACATCATAGCTAAAAAGTTTTGCCGAGTGATGACATTAAGCAAGCTACTTTAAAGCTTATTTGAAAGCTCTAACTTTGAAGTAGAACATAAAAACTTTACTCAAAAACATACCATGGTTATTAAAGCTCCGAGAAGGTAAACGTTGCCTTGAGAAGACGCCTTAAATTTATTAAAATTCTATACTGTTCACGCGTCGGTGCTAAACTAATTGGTATTTGTTTTAATCCCGCTTTTCTGCGGCCGCTACGACCGCATTCAATCAAATTTCAATTTACTCTTCAATCAATTCGTTTTAAATGAAATAGGTAGGCTGTTTATTCGTGTTCGTGACAAATTCCATGCTGCCGGCCTACTGCGGTGGTTTTATAATTGTGAATAAATAAAATACATTGTTATTTTGTTGTGTTCATGTAACCAAAAGGTCTCGCAACAAGGAGCAGGTTGTGCAATGTAAACTAGTAGTTCTGTGAGAACAGTAGACCTCGCCAGCCCTTATAAACCAAACCTAAAAGAAACGAACAGAAGTCAATTTTGTAGTTTGAGACAGATTAAGTACTAATGTGACAAAAATTAGCACTAAAAAGCTTAATATTTCGCAAACGAATCCCTGAATCGAAAAATGTTTTTTACACACCCGCGATATTTTTGAAAGAACTATCCAACGATACCACACACCATGGAATTCACGCGAAAAAAAATTATTTCCCATTTTTCGTATGCAGTTCTATGAACATAATTAAAATTTTCGACTTTCTTAAGTTAATTGACCATTACTCAAAAACTAATAGAACCTACTTAGCTGCCATAGTTTTCCTTTTAACTACGTTATATATGCTACTGCCGTGAATTTTTTCACATTTCCAGAAGCAACCGTTTAGCTGGCAGGGGGGGGGGACACGTGACTCTAACAAAAATTACCGCTTTAAAGCTTAATATTTCGCCAACGGATCCCTAAATCGAAAAAATGGTATTCACACACCAGCAATATTTTTGAAAGACCTATCCAACGATATCCCACACTATGGGATTCACAAGAAAAAAAAAGTTCACTCCCACTTTGCGAGTATGGTAGGTACTCTAAAAAAAATGTTTTTCAAAATTTTATTCTACTCATTTTGTAGGTTTAATTAATTTATACATATGCCAAATTTTCGTCAAAATCGGTTGAAAAATGCGACCTGTAGAGAATTACAGACAGACAGACAGACAGACAGACAGACAGACAGCCGGACAAGAGCATTTTTGGCCAGTCTCGAAACGTAGACGCTTCGCTCGCTTCGCTCGCTCGGTCAATTATCTTATTTGTTGCGTCTGAATACGCATGCTAAGCACCTTCTTTGAGTAGGTACCTAATTATACCAATTTTCATTAAAACGAGTTATAATGGAAATAGACGGGTTTCTGCTTCGTTTTTTTAGGGTTCCGTACCTCAAAAGAAAAAATGGAACCCTTATAGGTTCACTTCGTTGTCCGTTTGTCTGTCTGTTTTAAGGGTTAGACTGTCTAAGAGTCTAGAAACGTCGTTAGTACATTTTAGACTTTCGCGCTTTGTGACTTATTCGTGTGTAAGACCCGTAAATAATTATATAATTAGAAACGTCGTTATTCGACATTAATTTCGGGTATGATCGTATTCAGGGACCCTGACTTTTCATCCTGTGAACAATATAATAATAATATCAGCCTATTTTTTTAAGTCTATAGCGGGTCATCGGCTTTCTTCAATAAACGCCACTACATCCGGACCGCTTCCGACCACTTTCATTAAATCGCCATCGGCGATCTGGCGGCGATCTCTCCACTTCAGAATTCGTCTCATTGTTTACAACAATATTCAAAACATGTCTCTAAATTTATAACTAAATGATAAAATAATGTTGTGTTCCATGGTAATGAAAAGGCTTTTTCTATAACTTTGTGGTTTCCTAATATCGTATATCATTTGATCAGTTGATTTATTCCAGTCAGTACCTATACCGTTTGATATTGGTATAGGCGCGCATGTAGAGAGGAAATTTCACGCGCTGCCGATCACTAATGTTTTTATTGGGAACCTACATGAGGAAAATTGGATGCGTTTATTTTTATGGGTCGTGTATAGACACTGATTTTTTACTGTTCCGCTCTGAAATGAGGCAAGTATGGTAAGGGTAGGAAGGAAATGAGAAAAAATGAGTTCGGCAGTTGTTATTATACGGCTGGAGATATTACTTTGGCTGTTTCTGTTTTTATCTGACAGGAAACAGAGTGTAAGAAGTCAATTTATGTTTACCGCTTAGTGAAAGTTTTGTATGTACTACATTCGAGCAAGAACTAAATACTTAAAAAACCTAAAACTAATCTTCTAAAAGTTGGAAAAGACTAGAACATGTAACTTACTACTATTATTCGTATGTTTAATGTTTAATTTTCAAACATGAGGAACATACATTTGTATTTTAATAGCGTACAAACGGTAAAGGAAAACATCGCGAGAACCGCTGCAAATCTGAGATAACCCGTGCGGTGTGAGAAAGGGGGAAGGCGCATTTGGTTAACCACCTCGTTAAGTATGTCAAAGGAATTTATTGCATGTGGTAGGCTATTAAGGTATTTTGAAACATATACCAAATCAAGATTCTTTTTACCTACATAAACCTTATAAGATAATTTAGAATTGCTAGATCTGACATAACAGGATATCCTACTCAGCTAATCGTGATGCAACAAGACTAATCTAGAAGAGTGATGGAAATAGAGTTACAGAAGAGACGTCTCGGACATTATAACTTGAACTGGAGAGCAATCATTATGGTCCTGATCCTTTTTCAATTCTGTTTATGTTCTGTTTATGTCAAGCATAAAAGTAAACGACAATCTCATAGGAGTTATGTAGAACCCTACACTAATCTAAGCCTGGCCTGTGTCGCAGAAGAAGTCGCGGCGCCTTTAGGAATCACACAGAAGAAACAAAAAAAGAGGAGAGGAAGACAACATCAGACATAACAACACCGGGATTTAAGCTCAAACATCCTAATTTAAATACTGACCAAAGCAAAACAAACAAACCGCCCGTCCAGTCGCATACTACCGTTACGTTTCGTAATTAATGTGCTTGGCTAAGCGAGGATATATGCACGTTGCACGTTGAGAACATGAATCATTTTATTATGCATTGGTTATTTCAGAGAGCACGGGAACACAACAAAAAGGCAGCGAGTTTGAAAGATAATAAAAAGTCATGGAACGAACAGAGGACGGCCCGGAACGAAAATTGTTCCGTTGTGGAACGATCGATTTTTTCGGTTAGACTTTAGTGGTTCGTTTATTGTGACTTTGAGTCTTTGAAACGTTTATTGTGACGTGGAAGTGGTTTTAAACCAGATAAATGGGACATGGTTCGTTTTTATAAAGGAACATAAGCGCTGTGATACACCAACCAACATAAAATTACTTCAAACGTGGGGTCCTTTAGAAACGGCTTATAAAAAGATAGGCAGGACTTTGGAATCAAATCCTACATCAGAGTCAGATAAAATACACTCGGCTGCAATTAATTCGGGCAAGGAGGCCTTTTTCATACAAACAAGATTACTTTGTGCCCTTAGATCTCCGTCATAGAACGGTTTGGGTGAGACGTGTTGATGACTGTCCGCAGTACAGATGGCGGAGATCCAGAGAGCCATACACACCTCACTGATCGGGCAAGTCGTTTTCACAATATAAAAGATCTAAAATGGCTTTAGAACGTATGGAAAACCGCATACGCAGGATTCTGATTAGTCTGTGGTGAAAACGGCTTGCCTGACCAGTTACTGGACCTCCGTCCAGAGTGTCGTATGCACGTAACTGGTCTCCGGACAGCCACTATCAGATATCATGCAGTCGTTCCCTGACGGAGATCTAAGAGCTCAAAGTGACCTCGTTTATATGAAAAAGGCCTTCTGACCCGAATTCATTGCAAAAGGGTGTATTAGTTGGATAAGGAAGGAAGGTACTTAGTTTACAGATAAAATGGCTTAGTCAGCTAAAAGTTTTTACCTGCGGGTAATAGGTTTTGCAGTTTACGAGTAAAATAGGAATGCAAGTTGTTTTTCATTACTCATACTCTGAAAGTAGGTCTGAAGTTGCCTGAGGACCGGGTTGAAAGTAATACATCTCAGCCCTAGGGAGAATCGCTTTCAACTGACACCTGTCAAATTATATATAAAAAAAACTAGTACTATTTTGACATTTCTATTGGACCATGTTCCAACTGTCTATACAGCCACTCAATTACAGCGCGAAATAACATAAAGTTATGTAATAATTAAAGAATATATTTTTTAAAATGACTTTATTATTATTACTTTAATTAAAAATAATGACAGAATAGTACATTTTAGACTTTCGCGCTTTGTATTCATAATTATATAATTATTTACGGGTCTTACACACGAATAAGTTTTATTTACCTTGCCCGACGTTTCGACCAGGCCGTGGTCACGAGCTGACTGGAGAGGCGAGCTCCCGTCTCGGGACTTAAATAAGTTACTTTCACACCTAAGTTAACAATGTACTATTAAACAATCCTATTGTATTAAATAGTACCTATTTTCTGTAGCTACTCGCCGATGTAGTCTTTGGTGCGTACGACGATGTAACTTTATAATATAACGCTTTGTCTACTAAACCCATTCGGTTTTACTATCTCCCGCAGCGCTACTTGGGATCCCTATATTCTTTGCAGTGCGCATTCTTGGAAATAATTTATGAACTATCCTTATATATTCTATTCTTATTTGATCGTGATAAATGTGTGTTCCCGTGACGTTTCGTGTTTACCTACTTTTGATTAATGGACTGGAGCGGCCAACTATTGTGTGCCTTTGTAAAATGTATATACCATTACAATACATGTTAAATGGATAGGTAGGTACCTACTGCGTTTATCAATTATGGAATAATATTGTTATCACAAATATAATACTTACCTATTCATTAACGATATATCAATAACGCAGCGTAGGCAGGCCTCCTACAAGGTGAACCGACGATCTGGTGAAGGTCGCGGGACCCAGTTGGATGAGGTTAGCGCAGGACCGGTCGTCGTGGAGATCCTTGAGGGAGGCCTTTGTCCAGCAGTGGACATCACCAGGCTTATATGATGATGATGAAAAATGTACTTAAACTTCTAAACAAACACTCATTTTCGTTCCATTTTTTATGGAATGTAATTATTGCACATACTGCGCATAGCGCGTGCGTATTAGCATTGCATGCATAACAGAACCTTCCATTCATGTACCTATGTAATTAATATGTTTCAAGGTAGGTCGAGTGTATCTAAAGTAAATTATCTAGTAGCAATTATCATCATTATATCAGATCTTCAATGTCCACTGCTGGACGCCACTACGCCCGGTCCTTCCGCCCTCTGTTCCCAGCCTTCTTGCCACCTTCGTCACCTGGGAGCGGGGCGCAAGTTGCACGAGGACCTCTCCTATACACACTTGGACTGGTTTAGGATAACGAAATTTCACACGATTTTCGTATGATAAAAATAGTACATTGTGCAATAAGGGAAGTAAGTAGGATATTACTAACGAGAGTATTAGAAGCCCGACGCCGAAGGCGGAGGTATTTTAATGACTCGAGTTTGTAATACCCTTACTTCCCGTGATGCACACAATGTTTTTCATCACATTTGCGAGGAATTAATACCTACGACACAAGGGAACAAATCTATTTTCTTTAGACTTTGTCAATGGAGCTTCAAGTTTTTTTCATATGTAGTTTTACGGCCAATTGGAAACAAGTTCTTAAGCCAAAATCGTAGATCGTAGTTTATAATCACGAACACATAAAACCGCAGCACGGCCTCCAAGGCACAATCAGTGCCATTCGGTGGTCCACACTGCCACAGATAATGATAAAAAATGCATTTAGAAACTCCCAAAGGCGAAAGCCCATACAGCCAGTTTTTATCGAATTTAAAAAAAAAAATTCACTGAAATAATTGCAAAGTAAACTAAAACATTTTTAAAACACAAAAAATAATGCGTTTAATTAAAGCGTAAATGTTTAAATTACCATTTGTAAAAGTTTCGAAGACATAAAAAACCATGTTTGATTTAAAATCTCCTTAGTGTGGAATGTCATACCTGTTTGCCATAAAGTTCTTTGCCTTCGAGTGAACGCCATTTTTTAAAACTACACATTATAGTCCCTAGGGGTGTAATATTGTACTGATTTTCATTACTCCCGCGGGTGTATATAGGCCATTGTGTTTCTGTATGCTTGCATATAATAATCCACATAACGAGCAAGTGTGATGAAAAAAGTATTTATGCATAGCCGGAAACATAGGATCGGAGAGCCAACAAGTCGAAGTGGCTATTGCCTAATCATGTCCATAAACCGGTCGTGTGCAAGCGGCCGACTCAGTGCGAGTTGTGAGTGCATCGTCATAACCGTAAAGTGGGGCGGGTAATGCGCCGGGCGGGTGTTAGCCGTTAATACCACATGTGGCCAAGTGGCTCTGCCACACGACTTGGCCATTCATTGGAGATTAAAGCACCGCGGTTGATAACGCAGGGCCGAGTAAGCGACGAAGTGTGAAGATGCCATTTGTGAAGGTGCTTATTACTTATTTTAATTACCATTTCTTAGAAATGTAAACTACACATGAACCTCTCTACCGCTGGCAGCATGCCCAGGAGGCAGGCGGCATTACCCCGGTGAATGGTGGGCAGGATTCTCTGAGGCTTCCAACGACCAGAGAGTTGAACATTACCTCGCTCAGAGGACATGCTATACTAGTCTACATTTGAGCAATAACAACTTATAAATAATGACTTATCAATAAATACTAAACGAGAAAAAAGAAGAAGAAGAGTTGCCTTTAACGTCACATGCCCGTTGACGTTAATAAATAAAGAGTTTATAGAAAACGTCCCTTTAAACATTTTGTTTCTGAAACACAATAAAATATTCGGACTGCACAAAAATCTGGTATAAGGTGCCTTATTATGCGTAACCACAATTTTGACTGGTGGATGTAGCGGTTCCTTTTTAGGTAAGCATAATAGGAATAAATTATATTGTACGTTAGGCAAGAAGCTTCTGCGTAGAATTTTGGTTCTGAATTTATTCTTGATTTAAATTTCACACTACAAGCGATAATGTAAGATTTAGGTTTACCAATATTTGATCAAAACACAACTTGTGTTTTTTCCTATACTTAGCGAAAATTTCCCCTGGAGCACATGAGAGATAAAACAGAATGACGCAGCTGCAAGTGAAGACTGAATCTACAGGTCTTCGGTCCATCTTGCAGGGTCGCAAAATGGACCGATGACCATAAAGATGGAGAAAGGCGGAGAACGAACTGTACTGTGTAATCTAAATGTCACAGAGCAAACAGTTGTGAATTATCCTTGCATTCAAGTATCTATGTATAACGATACATGTTTGAATATTTCGTGTAATAGTTACAAGCAGTGATGTGACGATTCTGCCATCATCCATCACAAGGCTCCGTTGGAGCGGGATGATGTATGGCGCGCGGTATCACATTGCCAACGGGATTAGTGTAGAGCCACGGTAATGTACACTGCGTGTTATTCGTTTCACGTACCTACTACGTATGTCTTAGTTATATTCTCTATGTTTATACTTTTTTAATTAAGGATTTTATGGCCAATGGAAACAAAGTCCTTCTAGGTCCTTCTTCTATTCCAGAGTATAAAAAACCGATAGTTACAGGACGGCTTCCACAGAATGGCACAAGTAGTGCCAGTCAGCGATCCACACTACAGTTCACTTCCTCACTAAAGTGACAGCAGCTTTAATTAAGTTTAACAGGGGGCAATTTGTAACGAATTGGACGAGTAGTAGTTACAAGTTTTTATTTAAATCTCCCGCACAAAACGAAGACAACCATCTCTGACATAATCCCGCCAAAAAGTCCCGTGATTGTGACACAATGAATGAATGAATGAATAAATTATTTTCAGACCGTAGTATTGATAAGATGCATCCTTATTTAAGGCGAATGCATATTACTTAAGTATTTTATTTGCGGAGCCTGATTTCAGCAAACCTGTTATATTTCACCAGATCCTGTTTCCTGCCAATTTTAGCGATTATTAAAAACACACACGAAAAATTATAAACAAGCTAACAAAACACATGGATATTGATGTCATAAATCGTTGCAGAGTGCAATAGTGTGCGATGTTTGCAACGCACACTTTTTTACGATTGAGTAATCAAAATGTGGGATGGATGAATAATGTTCAGCTACGAGCGCTACGCCGTAGCACGTTGTACTTGATAACGTCAAATCAAAAGCAAATCAACAGACTATTATTATGACCCGCCTGTTGGAGCGCCGGCCTACCCTCTCAACGAGGGCGTATGGACAGTCCACCACGCTAGCCCACTGCCGGTTGGTGGACTTCACATGCGCCTTAGAATTCCTTCATCGGCGTATGCAGGTTTCCTCACGATGTTTTTCCTTCGCCGTTTGAGAGCAGTCAGTAAATGTACTTAAGTTTCGAAAAAAAATTGGTATATGGCCTGACCGGGGATCGCACTTGGACCTTTCGACATAATAGGCCGCTTCTCTCCACCACGCCACCGTGGCTCTTAATAACGTGATTTTATTATACATAGTGCTACGGCGTAGCGCTCGTAGCGTGACGTTGTTCATTCTGATATGCAACATAATGATTTTGCAGTCGTAAAAAGTGTGTGTTCGTTCAGCCGTAAGTTCAGATAAATAAGTAATAATGTTTTGGGCAACTTCACACACAGCTGTTTAGTCCCAAAAGCCGAAGTTTCCTATGGGTACTCATACTTCAACCCCATGAAGTAAAACTAATTAGTGCCAAAAGCATGCTGTAGCATCCTAACGGATGCAAACCTTAACACTAAACTGTAGCAAAGGCGGCGATCACAATAGATCAGCAATGGTCGCAGTGATACAAGGCAAGATAAGCCTTGAAAGAGCCCCACCTCAAATTATCCATTATCCACAGCCTATTAATCTCCCCACTGCTGGGGCTCAGGCCTACCCTATCAACGAGGGCGTTCGGGCTATAGTCCACCACGCTAGCCCAGTGCGTGTTGGTGGACTTCACATGCGCCTAAGAATTTCTTCTTCGGCGTATGCAGGTTTCCTCACGATGTTTTCCTTCATCGTTTGAGAGCAGTCAGTATATGTACTTAAGTTTCGAGAAAAAACCCATTGGTACATGGTCCAGCCGGGGATCGAACTTCGGACCTTTCGATATGATAGGTCGCGTCTTATCCCTGAGGCCACTGACGCTCTCTCAAATAATAATAATAAATGGGTACTCAACTGATAAACATACATATACCTAGAGTAATTGAGCAACAGACATCCGAACACACAAATATTCAAGATTTCCGCTTTAGTGATAAGAATCCTCGTACTTTGCACAAAGAACATGTCGAACAATGTACATTGCACACGGGTCGCACTTCTATAATCCCGAATCTATGATACCTTGTTCGACTGACAATCAAGAGTGATCTATCAGCGCACAGTGCAATTGCTATTCTAATAAGAAATATTTTTTTCAAATTCCACTTCTAAGGGGTGGAAAGTCTTTCTTCGTGGTCGCAGTTACGGTCAACAAGTATTTTATCTTTTTCGATTTTTTTGTTTGTTGTGCAACTGGCCGTATGTATAGCTTGAATTCCACCCTCAGATAAAAGCTTCAGCGAAAGCTTTTGTAAATTGAAACGTGAAATATGATAGTCTTTGTTTTCATAGACGAAAATAGGAATAATATTGGATTCGGTACATCGGGGGGCTCCGCTCCATTAGGCTAATAGCCGAGCAGTGAAACGGCGAAGGAGATTAGAGGGTTTGCTTAGTCATCGTTTCTTTGCTATTAATTGATAAGTGGAGTTCTGGAAAGTTCTACGAAGATTATATTGCCTACGTCTCTTGTTTATAATGAATACACATTATTTGCGAGATCGAATCAGAAATGAGGAGATCCGCAGGAGAACCAACGTCACCGACATAGCTCAAAGAATTGCGAAGCTGAAGTGGCAGTGGGCTGGGCACATCGCTCGTAGAACTGACGGCCGTTGGGGCAGAAAGGTTCTCTAGTGGCGACCACGTATCGGAAGACGCAGCGTAGGCAGGCCTCCCACAAGGTGGACCGACGATCTGTGAAGGTCGCGGAACCCAGCTGGATGAGGTTAGCGCAGGACCGGTCGTCGGGGAGGCCTTTGTCCAGCAGTGGACGTCTACAGGCTGATATGATGATGATGACACACTCTTTTGTATTTTTGTTTACACGTTTTATTACAAATGAGCAATACTAGCGATAAAAAAAACACATGCATGTCAACCTGGGATCGACTATTCGGGGTCACACTCTACCACATGGATTCTCCAGGGGATCCAAACGAGGGGAGTCAAGTGGACGGAAATGGGCATCTGAGCTGTCGCGTCAATGCTACGTATAAAGCGTAAGGAAAGCGTTATCTATCGAGTTTCGTGTTCATTACCTGCCCGCTTGTTAATTTGTTAGTATCGTAAGGATATCAATAAACAAAACAGGTTTGACGAAAGGTCATTCTTGTAATTATCATCATCATCATCACTACATAGTATAAAAAAGTCGCTTCCTGTTGTCTGTCTCTAGATCTTTTAAACTACGCCACAGAATACTACGCAACAGATTTTGTTTCGGGTTTCACTATCATTCAAATAATGTCTTTCGGATAGTTTATAGTTTATATGTATGCATGTAAAACGCAGCGAAGCCGCAGGATGCAGTTAGTTTGTGACTAAAAAAATCTTAGCAGCGCAACGGAATCTATTATTTATGTACCTAATGTTAAAAAGTGGGAGAGAAATCAGGTTTATATTTCTTGTATGACTGAAAGTTGATCCGCATTACAATTTACACAAGACAATTTGCTTCTGAAATCATATCTGAAGATGTAGACATCTTGACATTGATCCAATAACCACTCGAATTAATTATTCATAGTGTATTTGGCTCCGTTACACAATTAACAGTAATTGGACGTTCGAAATCTATGCCTGTGCTCTAATTGCATTTAGTTCCATTAAGCAAGCAGACTACCTAGAATCTACGGGAGAGCACTTTGCTTCAATTTTACACAGGAAACGAGCTGATTTCCAAAGTGCAGGCTTTAATTTTTAATATAAGCTACTACTTCTGGAATCACCTAATTTAATATTTTTAGCAGCAGACAGTTCTTATAAGTATCTGCATTCCCCAAATACTTTCTAATTATTTATATAAGACTAGCTTTTTTCCGCGGCTTCGCACGCGTAGAAAAGTTTTTCTGGTGTACATTGTGAAATAGCGCCCTCTATGTATGTAGGCGTTTTGTTACTTAGGGGGTATTAGCGGACGCCCCGCGACTTTGTCCGCGTTAAAAAGTAGCCTATATGTTATTCCAGGATATAAGCTATCACTGTACCAAGTTTCATCAAAATCTGTTTGGTAGTTTTTACGTGAAAGAGTATCAAACATACATCTTGACATCCTCACATCCTTACAAACTTTCGCCTTTCTAATATTAGTAGGATTATGTTTTATTTGAATTCATTTCTGAATTTTGGGGAAGTAATGAAGCTTTTTTGTCCGTTTCTCTATCAGGGAGCCCTATTTCTGAATCGCTCTCCTCGTTTCGAGCGGTCGATTCTACTAACTTTTGTATCAGATGTCGAAGGAAAATTAGTAGAATCGACCGCTCGAAGCGAGGCGAGCCATTCAAAAATACGGCTCCTGGTCGACGAATCACTCGAGTACTACTGGATCAATTTGAGCTGTTTGGAACGTAGATGGTACACGTAAGTGTAACCTGTAACCGAGGCCTAGTTAGTTATAATTAATAGTTGACGGGACCCGTACATTGTCTTCGTTTGTAGCTGGTTACAAAACTCGATTACAAACACGGCCGGAGTCAATATTCTTGCATATTTTTATAACAGCTTCCAATCTTATAGTAACACTAGCTGTTTCCCACGGCCTCGTCCGCGTTTTATAGGTTATTTCTGGCATTTTTTTCTCCACTCCTTAAGCGCCGTAGCGTGACTTTACTATAAAATATTAACTCAAGAATTGGGCTATCAATGCAAAAAGGATTTTTCAAATCCGACCGGTAGGTAGTTCCAGAGGTAACGTGTTCAAACAAACAAACAAACAAATAAACAAACAAACAAACAAACAAACAAACAAACAAACAAACAAACAAACAAACAAACAAACAAACAAACAAACAAACAAACAAACAAACAAACAAACAAACAAACAAACAAACAAACAAACAAACAAACAAACAAACAAACAGACTCTTCAGCTTTATTACAATAGTTTAGATTTTACTGCTAAAACATTTTTTATGCCTTCTGTAGGAGACGTACTTATCCTGCCTAGGAGGAACAACACTGTACCATCGGCATCTCATTTGAATGTGTGCCAGCCACTGCCAGCACAAGTAGATCCACTTATATCCAATGAGCGTACGACCCAATCAGCAAGTCATGAAGGCATAAGCATAATTTTATTGAACTCTCAGCGCTGTATTATTACTAAGCGGATGATCGGTGAAAGAAATTCAGAGAGGTTTTCTATTAAATGTAATCCTTTGTTCCCAATCACGGTCAAAGGTTGAATGGATTTACTTAAAATTTAAGAAACGTAGGTATAGCATTACTAATGCTATGGTATAGCATTACTAATGCTATACGCGGGCGAAGCCGCGGGAAACAGCCAGTTTAATATAAAGTACCTTTAAAGTATAAGTAATGCAGCATTACCTTTGTTCCCAATCACGGTCATGGGCATGGAAAATTAAATTAAAATTTAAGAAACGTACTCGTAGGTATAGCATTAGTAATGCTATACCTACGTTTCTTAAATTTTAAGTAAATCCATTCAACCTTTGACCGTGATTGGGAATAAAGGTAATGCTGCATTACTTATACTTTGAAGGTACTTTATATTAAACTGGCTGTTTCCCGCGGCTTCGTCCACGTAGAAAAGTTTTTCCCGAGGGAACAGCTTCCCGATGTATTTTTATGAATTATAGATGTGTCATCCGATGTATTATCTATATTACTGTAAAGTTTCATCAAAGTGTGTTCCGTAGTTTTTGCATGAAAGAGTGACAAACATACATCCAAGCATCCTTACAAACTTTCGTGTTTATTATTAGTAGGATTTTACAGTAGAGACTACAAAAAAGTAGACCAAAGAACTTAATTTTGAATTTAACGGATAACTGTGCAAACTGTCCTGTCTAGGAGATAGAATAGATAAATCATACAGACAAGGCATAAACCTTCTATCGAAGCGCCTATCTATTTTATCATGACGATGTTTGTCGCTGTTTAATTATTACGATTAAATGAATATGAATATTACTTTTGGCTTCCCACTGGTCTTAATTATAGTATAGGATGTATGTATAACGCATAAAGGTTTCATATTTAATTTTATGGACGAGCGTATAACAAATTTAAATTTATTTATGTTATTTTTTTCTTCAAAATGAAAACATCATAAACTGGAATCGTGATTTCGTTCCGTGAATATTACAAAAATAAATTGTAATGGGGTATTTGTTCACTATTTTTCCCGCATACTCACGCTTCACAACGTGGAGAAATCCAAACTCTCAGCAATTCAACCCAAGACGTCCACATTACGTCATCTTCCGAAGCGTTCAGTGTTCGACGAGATTGGCTCGCGTAAAGGATCAGTGGGATTCGCAATGCGAATCGCAATGCGGGGACATTCATATACCACGTCACCTCTATTTATTAGTTTAGTTTGGTTAACTTTCTGCTCAGAATACAATACGTCAGAATCTTACTAAATATATTGCATGTGATGAGAAAATAATGTACTTCTACATGACTTCGAATTTTATTAACATAACTCAATTATCAACTGAACTAGGCACGTTAAAATTCAATAGGTACCCTCTATGTTTATTCATTGCTTAATTATTGTGATAAAATATTTTGCATTGTCATGAATTAGAAATGGAAAAACCAGGATATAGAAATGCTAGGTAAGTATTTCCTATTTTTTTATCCTGGATATTTAATCCCTAATTTAATTAAATAAAATAAGATAAAGTTAGATAACTCTTTCACCTGAGCAAGCATTTCTATTCCAATGCTATCGAGCATTCTCATATTACGTGACCTAAGCGTTATTTATGGCTAACCCACATCGAGCACGATCTATGACGCGCCGATTTTATTGCGAAACGGAGCCAAGAGACCGCAGCAAGAAGGCATGTATACATAATTTTTCTTGGTAAGATATTGTTAGTCCCTGGCCAGATATCAAGTATTTGTATAATAAGTCCATGGGACCGGAGTTTGGGTCCCAGGGTCCCAGTAAAAAGTCACATTGGAATTTGCTTAGGCTGATGGGTATTTTTCTTCCGGGTGCTAACAGATTGGTATTATCTGGTCAGATTGTAAGTCGGGATTTTATTTAAAAACAATAAGGGCCTCTTACACCGCTTGCTGATAAAGTCACAAATACCCTATCTGCAGGTTATCTGACAGATAGCCTATTTTTTTGTTTTCACATGTATCTGATTGCCTATATCTTATACATTTTATATAGTCTATCACACAGATTTATCTGATAGATACTTTATCACTAAGATTACTATCTGTAACAATATCAGGAAGTGGTGAAAGAAGCCCTTAGTAACTTATTAACTGTGTTAAAAAAACCGTTAAAATAAATGTTACTTATTTTACGGTGTCCTACGACTGGTAAGAATAACTTTCCTTGTTACTGTCGAGTGATGAGTACTAATTGTGCAGATAATTTTATATTATTGAAATTGGTTATTCACATAGAATCTCATTACGATATACGGCACTGCGAATTCAACGAATCGGAACATAAAACTCCACTCAATTTTTTTAAACACATAAAACGTGACGTGATCCAATTTAGAATTCTCTCGCAATGATATTCGACATTTGTTACGATCAAATTTATTACAAATTGGAATCCGTTCAATGTATCCCTTGAGAAACTTGGACCTTTTGATTTCCTTTGGTAGACAGAGAAGGCAATTCCAAATATAGTGGAGAAAAACTACATTACATAGTCTATCCGCGGTTCCCAGAGTTGCCAAACTACCTGCAATTTCAAAACTTTTCTAGTTTTCCCGTTGTCGTGTTGGATAGTTTTGTTTTTGCGGGAACTGAGAAAACAGCTCCATTGATCGGCGAAACCTTCAACCTACCTATGATCCTATACCAAAATCATAATAATCCTCTAGGTATTTTAAAATAGTTATTTCGAAACGGCAATTGAATAATTGATGACAGCAACGCCGTTGGTACGCTCTGCTGACGCGACAAATGAAGTGCGATGTGTGCGGTGAAATAGCAAGGTTCTTTCCACAAATAGTATCTCTTTTAAGTATTTAATTGTATCAGGCGTTACTTTGCGGAAACCCATTACATAAATATTATGTTTATTATTAATATATCTCTTTATTTTCCAACGTAACGAAAATTAAGTGATACTATTGGTGTGAAAAAACCTATTGAACCGCGCACATCTCTGGTGGAAAAGCACCCTTATAGCGCGGCAGAAATGTTGCGCTTAAAAGTGCACTCTATCTAGTTACAAAATAAACTCAATGAATAAATGACCATACTAAAAATGCGACAATTTGAGTGTTTGTATAACGACAAACTCCGAAATCGATTTTTCTGACCTACATATTTGTTCTGATACGTCGAAGTAAATGGAGACTAGAAGTTCCTAAGATGTAAGCAGGTGAACATAGGTGGATAATAAATTAATAATTCATTATTGGCGTTGCAAAACCTCTAAATTCTCCTTTGTTTGGTCTCGCAGTATATTACAATTCAACCAACGGCCTCTATTTGCTCAATGTATGTATAACCACAGAGATTAGTCAGGGGACTGCCGCCGGATTGACTTGTTACCCGCTAACCTTTCATTCCATGAAACATGCAAAGGGCGACCGGCCCTGTTGTGAGACCAACCGAACACTGAACACAATGGGATTTGCCATATCCCTCGACAAACACGGCCGCTTAGCGGATGTAAATTGGTCTTGTGTGAGTCACGAGCAAATACGCCTCTCAAGTAAGTTGCCGACGTATGCTCAAACAAAACCAGGTACCCTACCATTACCTACTTAGACATAAAAGAATGTTTATTTTGTTAGCTGTGTGTAATGAAGAGTGCTATGCTCGGTTTTTCTTGAAGACTACGAGTGGTTACGACCCTGATTATGGAGATCCGATATTGAACTGAGGTCACAGCTCGACATAGCATGACTAAATTAATACGCCGAAGTAGACATTCCACATCTATCCTCCTAGGCTGTTACAGATACCAGATGGCCCAATGACCTACAAAAAGTTGGAAGCGGCCTAACTTAGACAGCGGAAAGATCCTGAAGAAAGAATCGGAGGAAATATCCAGAAAATCTAGCCGTCAATGGGAGGTGCCGGTAGCTTTACTTAGAATGTAGAGAAACACCCTTATTCCTGTAAATGGTTACCTATGTTTAACAAGTTAGGTAACCAGTATAAAACATCCTTGGATCGAAAATAAATTCTGCTAGATAACCTAGGCAACAAATAGAAAACCAATAAGATAACCTATAGTAATCATTCATTACATGCAGCTAAACTTCCATGTAACAATCAGCAAATTTGCCTAGGAATTATATTTTTTCTTCCTCAATTATGTACTTAACCTAGGTAAGCTTACCTAAAATCATATTCAGTTTCGTTTCGAATGCTTTTCGTATAAATACAAATAGGTATATAAGGTACGTAAATGGTGCCTTTTTGAACAGAAAAAACAGTATACCTACATACATATTTGAAGAAAACAAGTAGTTTCTTTCACCCTCTTTCAGATGCAAATAATTTCGGCGAGAACTTCGTGATCCTTTGTGAATAGCAAAATGTTTTTGTTAGCATCATTATGATAGGGATTATGCTTGTATAAGAATTCACAAAGAAGCTTTCTCTTCTTGCACTTTACATACTGTTAAAACTTAGAACTTACTAGGGTTTGTGAGAAAAGTTAATAAAAGACTTTTAAAAATATATTAACACGACGTCTTGTTCTTTGTAATGATAATAATAGTTAAGTATTGCCTCATTGTGTAGAATCATCTGTCATCCGGCTCGAAGGACCACTAATGTAGATTTTACGATGAACCAGCCTTTTCGAGTCTTATTAATGTTCACTCATTGATTAATTGGTAGTCTCATTGGGCAAAGCAAGGTCATTCGTTCAGTTCGTTCATTTTATTTTAAATAAATTATCATGTTGACTGATGAACATTCGCTAGAGATGTCCAGCAGTGGATGTTCTACAGTACCTATTTAAGAAATTGTTAGGGATGAAATAACCGTCGCAAAACAGACTAAGAAAGCGTTGCGCGTAATGAAGGCAATTCCATGGCGGTGATAACAAACTCTAGGTTATCATCATTACCATAACAAGAATAGCGTGCGGGCAATAAAATTACTAATGTGGCCATCGGACGTCATTACGTATTCGCTCTCACGTCCGGCGCGGACCGCGTCCAGCGTTGCTGAAATTGCGTCCCATTGTTGACCGCCACTGGAATTTCTATACCGGGCATTACGAACATTCATATTCACTACGACCCGCAACGCTATCGGAATTTATATCGGGTGATAGTAATTAACGAAGGCGCTTATTATGTCGTGGCACTTTTGTTGTTTCGAAAATAGTTACCATTGATATTCCCTAACTGTATTCGTAGTGTTGGTGATATCCCTTACCTAATCTAACTAATTTCTAATTCAGCTCGACAGATTATTAGCTCTTAACTAAGTATGATAGGCTATGAAAAAGAGATCTAACTATTTCTACATACATTTGGAGTGAATAAACCAAAGTTGTATACTAAAATGACCGATATTTTTTGAAAAAATATCTTAATTTTTTATCTCTCTGTGTCTATATATTTTTGTTTGGAAACTATGCATTTTATTTATTATTTTTATGTCACAGTACTCATAGTCCACCTGTTCACGAGTAAAGGAAATATCTATTACATTAATGAAAGTGAACTCGCAAAAGCGTTATTACTGTTTTGAGAATAAACACTTTAATACGAGATTTTTTAAAAACTATTTCAAGAAAAGATGGATCAGACGTAAAGTATCCCCGGCCTCGTCACGGGATATAGGTAGGTATAAAGCTAAAACCCAAACAACCGAAGCATTGTTCGACTCTATCGTGCCGGTTAATATCGGAACTGTTCCACATAATTTTATAGGTAGGCATCATCATTTAGTAGTTAGTTCGTAGTATTCATAGTTTTTTCTACGTCTAAAAACATTCGGAACAGCCGTCGTAGTCGTATCCACCTGAAGTCGGCTAATCAAGTCCTTAGAGACATTACAGACAAACATTACCTTAGTCACGCTGCTGAGTCTTATCTCTGTAGAAAGAAATTCCGGGTAAACGCGCTCAGGTGAAACATTACTGTCGTTAACCGAATGAGATCCGCCGATGCGAATTAGGCCGATCGAACGGCCTACGAGACGAATTATCCGCAAACTCGCTTTACCCGATTCGTAGATTCCGACATCCAGAATAAAGTGCGACCCTTAAAGAATTCTGGAAATGTTTCCGTGTTCCGAAACTAAGAGTGATGTAATTTGTACGCCCCAACTAAGTTAACTTCCACTCGGAATTAATGGCGCGAGAGTCTCTTACGTTACCCAAATCGAGGATTTTGTTTTTTGAACGGTGAACGGCCGTAGAATGGGCCATTTGGGTCGGAGCAGGATTAAAATTTGAGGAGCACCGTAACTGTCGATGCAATTTATTAAATAGGTAGTATTAGTTTTTGGTTATTGGTTTTGCATAAATATTAGTTCGATTAATTTTATTAAATAAGTCAAATTAATTTTACAAAATTAGACATTTTAAATTTTCATTTAGAACCAAGTCCACCAAAATGACATAAATTAAATAAAGTAAACTATTAACTACATAGGAAATATTCGAACATGACTTTTCAACTTTAAGTATGGGTTAAAGATACGATAAGAGAATACAATAATTATAACGTAGCTATAACAGCGGAAGCTCTTATTGATATTTGTGATGAAATCGCTGATGATCTCTCCACTAAACCTGGTACTATTATATATTCTGTAACTGAACTGTCTAAGCAATAATAATTCCAAGCCCTCACAATAATTTTAAATGAATTTGAAATTCAGCATCGAATTTAACAAATCTATCTAAGTAATTATCTTTGAATTTATAATAAAGACGGTTAAACGTCAAGACTGCATGGGTTTCGTTTGAAACTAAATCGGGACGGACGGAAGTACGCTGACGAGGGAACCGGAAATCTGACTGCAAAGAACAAAGGGAAGTTCCGGTCTTCCATTTCATTATAGAGTTCTAACAAATGTATGATTGTGATACAAATAAACAAATACATTTGAATGCTTTTCATGCAATTGTAAGCTATTATTCTGTAATCGTATTACATTATTAGCCCATGCCCCACGATATTACTTCGATGATAGTCTAGTTTCTCGTATGAACTTTTGCTTAGGCCAAGATACTATAAAAAAATTGTAAACATTGGCATTAAACGTAGGGGTTAAATGTTATGCATATAATAATGAGAGTGGTTGTTCTAAAAAGAACAAACCCTCCTTTAAAAAAAAGAAGAAAAAAATCTTTTGCTTACATTGTACAGTGTCTGTCACCAGTGCAGCAGAGGGAATCAAACCATGCATTTGGACTTTTGGGGCAAATTAAGCCCTTCGCGGTCGATTAAATTGTCATAAACGTTAATAATAGCATCGAACGCCTTCCAGAAATCACAAAATCAGGCAGTAGAAAAAATAAAGTCAAAAGTTTCAAGAATATCACGATTCATTAAAAAAGGAACTCGTTACTTGCCCTTTCTTTTGTCTGCCATACTCTTTCCGCCCTTGGTTATTAATTTGTCTCAAAGGGCAATTAGCCCGCTTTCATTCAGGTGACTGCCCTTAAATCACCGTTTACATTTCAAGTTAAGATGACGTTATTAAATTCAAAGCGAGTTTCTTGGGCGAGGTTCGCAGTAAGCTTACGGGACAGAGTATTTAGCTTAACATTTCTTCATTCACATTTATGTCTTCTTATCCTTTAGAAGTGTAAAGATAAGGAAACTGAAACTCCCTTCCTGTCCCGATCAGGCACGCCAAATCCTTAGTTGCATTCAAGCAACAAGTCAAGGGACTTTTTCTCACTGACTGTGTCTGATCACTTCACTTCCCTCTTTCCTTCACCTGCTTAGAACTTTGTTGTTATCGATTACATTGTATGTATGTATGTATGTATGTATGTATGTATGTATGTATGTATGTATGTATGTATGTATGTATGTATGCATGTATGTGTGTATGTATATATATATTTTTTGTATACCTATGTATTTAGTGTATGTAGATTTTTAAAATATGCCTATAATTGCACAACCTACCTCCTAATTTGCTGTAAATTCTCTACCCAAAGGTTGTCTGGAAGAAATCGCTCTTAGCGATAAGACCGCCTAGATGTACATTACTGTATCTGTTTTTGTTTTTTGTCTGTAATTTTTAAACGTGCAATAAAGTGTATTGAATTGAATTGAGTAAAGTAAGAAATATTACAGCATTGGTGTAATCAATTATTAAGTTACCTACTGAAACTAAAATAAGGTATTACGTCACATTACTTATTACTACAGTTAACTGTAATACCAAGAACTGTTTTTTTAATAAACTAAATTGTCACGTTGATATGTCATAATCTTTTAATTGTGATACCTTTGGAGTTTGTAATGTTTGATAGAATTTTAATCATAATTCAAAACCATACTTATAGGTACATGAATAAAACCAAAAAAGGCGCAATAATATATCTACCTACCCACAGGTAGGTACCTACCAATGCTAAGAACAAGGATTTCTCCCTACACGTACCAATGCGATGCTATACGGAGTCCTAATTCATATGCGAATTTCTTTCGCCGTCTTCTGAGAAAAGGGATAAAATGAAAAAGGTTATCACAAAAATGGACGTCGGCCCCTAAATTCTTTGACAAAGGTTTTGCTTTGAAAATATTTTATAATAACTTGTTTTCTTATTTTATATTCCAGCGGAAGATTAAGGGGTAAATTAAAAAAAAAATTACAAAGTTTATTTGTGATATTTATATCAAAGGAAAACTTTTATTTTATACAGAACATTCACGTTTGTTTCATGTGTTTTGTATTTTCATTTTTTCTTGTTTCTGTTTATTTATGAGTTAGACATTTTGACATGTGTGCCACTGAGTCCCGGAACCACTGATTTGAGCTACTCATTAGGCTTTCTTAATCAATGAATAATAATCCTTGCTGTAGCAGCTTGGTAGAAGATTTCAGATACAGAGGACTTAAGACGCAGGAAAGTAAGAAATGTACTGTAAGAATGTAAGGAAAGTAAGAAGGGTACTGAACCCTAAAAATAATGTAAATAGTTCGACATATATTTTTCGTTCTTTCTGCTGTTTTGTGTAAATGTCACTTCAATCCTATTCTTTAAAAATAAAAAACAGGCCAAGTGCGACTCGGACTCGCGCACCGAGTGTTCCGTACCTTGGAAGGAGACTTATAAATAGTTATTTCTCATAGTTTTAGTTTCCATAGAGTTAATTTTTAAGTTGGTTTGTAAATGATATTTTATGATTTCTAAATAAAACTGTGCTAACTAGCCTCTAATGTCTCTAAAATTAGAGGATTTTGGAGCACAATGACTGAGATAGATTTAGGTTGAAGTATATAAGCGTTACCGTCGTGGCCTTCTGATTAGTATACTTTTAGACCACAGCCCAACTTAACAATCGGCCTGAAATCGCCGGCCATTTCAAAAATGGCCTAGTCTATTTGTAAACCGCCGGTTGAAACAATCGGCCTGCAACACAACGATACCAAATTAATAAACTCCGCTTCTTACTTATTTGCAACTGAGAACAATAATTATTAGGTATGCATCAAAGAGCAGCTAATGAGTCATTACCGGAGGAAGCGAAATTTTAATGAAACCAAGCTGAAATTTTAATGAAACTGTACTACAGTAAGTGTAATTACCACCTTCCACTTGCTCCGTACCTTGGAACAGCCTTTCAAGACTTAATTAGCTCAGAGTTATATGCGAAGTGTTTTTGGAATGGCTCCATAGCTTCATAGATGAAAGGCGTAGGATGTTGCGTGTAATATCTAAGTTACTTTTCACCTTTGACTAAGTAAAGTGTACGAGTACCTATATTTAAAGCTGTAAGTATAAATAACGGTATATAAATGTACCCAGTGTACTTACATGCATTAAAATATTTTTGAATTTAAATTTGAAAGCTGTACATACATTGGGCGTATTTTATACTACTAAATAGGGCAGTAACGTTGCCAGAACCTTTGATGTATTTATGAGTAGTGTAGTATAGTATTTGTAATTGGTCGTACCTGGTTTATTAACACTTTAATCGCTTTCTGGTTAGCTTTCTGCTGATATCACAAATCAGCAATTTCATGACGACACGTAGTACATACGCGATTTTCAACTAAGCGCCTACGCCTCAACTTTAGAATTAATATCACATTGTTACATTTTAATATTTATTAACACACCTAATTTCTAGTAATATTTGCTCTCAAAAAAGTAATTACAAAAGCAATTCATTTCGTAATTGAACCAATTACCTACTGTTATCTTCAAAATAATAACAAACAATTTTATTTCGGATCCATAACGCGCTAGGAGCTCAGAACGGTGTACCGAATCATCCTGCGCTAGCAGGTAACAAATTTCTAAAATTGTGTTCTAGTATTTAAAAGCTAGATTACATACATATTATACATATTTGAATGGCCATTGATGCGATATTTTGTAATGAGGTTGCATTACAAAATATCTCATCAATGGCCATTCAAATATGTATTGCAATTGACTTTATAATGTTCAGAATGGTAATGGTACCAACCAAGAAGTTTCAAATCTCTTTGGTCGCGCGCGCGCTCCCTGTGGAGATCGCATCTTGCATATTTAGTATCGGAACCTATGGTGCCATTTACCGGGGGGGTGCGGACAAAGGAAGCGGAGTAGCGGGAGGAGGTTGCTAATACAAATTTATATGGAGTTTGAAAATGAGAATGTGTTAGTAAGTCATAATTTTGTGATTACTTTGACACGATTTTGACAACCATAGAATGCTTTTATTACTCATCATTATGGGAGTGGCAAAGTTTTTTGATTCATGGTACCAACCAATAGGAAATCCATATTTTAATCAGGAAAGTAAATCTGTCTGTCTATTTGTTTGTTACCTTTTCACGCCTAAGCTGCTGAACGGATTTTAAAGAAATTTGGTGTTGAGATACATCGAACCCTCGGGCAAGACATAGGCTACTTAATACCGCGATAAACTGTTTCCGCGGGGAAAAAATCCTTTCTGTTAGCTAGTAAATAACTATTGCGGTAAAACTGTATATCTGCGGGCGCGGGATTATATTTACTCGTACGAATAATAATATTGAAGACGCACTGACTATAGTAGCGGTTAGGCAGGTCTATAAAGCGCCCTTAAGGCGCTATTGTAGACTATTATAGACACGTAATTTAGTGTAATATAAGAAATTGATTCATTTAGAATTTTAGACCAATCGATAGAGCGATTTATATCTGGCAGCTAAGCTACTAGTTTGCAGAACAGAAATGTAGGTAAGTAATTAACTTTTGGTTAATAAAGTTCTTCTTTTGATGTCTAAAACGCCATTACAGAATTTCAGAAAATTTCAGTCATATTTCAAAAGAAATTGTAATAAAATGAGTTTCTAAAAATAAATATTTAAGGCAAATATCTGGGTAACCCAAGGGACAAAATATAAAAGGACAATGTTACTTTTCTCCGCTGGTATAAATAAGTTTGATATATTTATCTGCTCTCGTGTGGCTGTGAGTTTTGATTTTTGAAAAATCACTCATATCAAAAAAATATTGGATTGTAATGCTCTTGCTTTTAATATAATGTACCTAGGTACCTAAAATAAGTAAGTATATTACCTACTTATTTCTTTCATCTAGAAATTAATGCGAGTAAGTAGGTATAGGTATAAGTAGTTAATTAAATTTATATCTTTATTGTTCAATTTTCTAAATTATTCCCAGTTGTCTGAACTGCACAGACACTCCAAGTTGGCACTCGCAACTAATAAAACTTTACTAATTTTAGTTTTAGTTTGTTATTTGTTATAATTTAATAGTGAGATACCTTGGTGCCTTTTCATTCGGTCGTTAGCCTGCAGGCGGGTTTTTGATCTCGGTCGATACACAGCATCCCAGCATGCGAGCTAACGAGTTCCTCGGTCGAGTCGGTACAGCATGGCACCTTTAGCGCCACTGCACACAGCATTGGCGTCCGCATGCGGGCCCCACGGCATGCTGAAACTCACCAAAACCAAACCGCAGCTCCGCTGTTATGTATGAAATTGAATGGGAAATGTCGCACCGGGGCTGCGTGGCATGTGCGGAGCGTGGCAACAGACACGCTGACACCGACGGTCCATGCATTACAACTTTACGCCTATCATGAGTTGACAACGTCAATACTTGCTAGCGACTACGTAAATACTTAATAGTGTTATCTCTTTTAGACTAATTACGAAAGACAGAGAGATATAGATAGTTGTCAACTCATGGTATAACGTAGGTACTGGAGCTGTCATGCAACGCCCTGCACACGTCACGCATGCACGCATGATACCTTCCCGCCCACACGCCACAGTCATTTCGTGCCGATTAATGAAATTATGTCATATAAACTATAGATATATCCACGTATTTTTCATTTGTATTGTCTTCTTCTTCCCAGCTACATATAACGCCTTGGAAGCGGTGGTAGATAAAAAATTGACGTTGTATAAATGTACCCAGTGTACTTACATGCAATAAAATAGTTTTGACTTTGACTTCCATATTGTATTGTATTCCATATTCTTTGTCGTCTACCACTTGTGTGCATAACTCCACCAACCAGTAGGTATATTAATTAGTTCATGAACTCCCTATGAGTTTATTATTATGAATTTATGAAGTTAGACACTCGCTACTCGTAATTTACCCAACGTTGTCGACCTAGCGTTAGTACGTCGTTCAATGTTTGCTAATGTCGAAAAGTTGAAAAGATAATTAGGAACATGAAAACGCAATTTCGCGCAAAAAACTCTGTTGCTCGGAGGGTGTTTTTTCTAACTTTTTTCCAAGCATCGCACCGCATATGGTGTGTGGGAAGTAATAATATTGTGAATTTCGTTACCTACTCGGGAAAAGTTTTCCTTATAAGTGCTTTAAAAGGGCCGGCGCAAACACAAGAAGTTGAGAACTTCTGGGTACAGATGGTAAGTGAGGCTTGTGTGATATACTCGTAAGTGGGCAAAAATTAATGTTTCTTGCTGCTTCTTTTCCTCACAGACAATTTACTTTCAGTTATTGAAAATCCATATTACAGTGTAAAGTTAATAAATCCATATTACAGTGTACAGTGTAAGTTGGCATAAAACCTATATTATTAATTTAGTACGTTCATCAATCTATTCGCTCGCAACGGTTTCTACTGCTTTATTATAAGTATAGATTACAAAAAAAATCTTCCTACGAAACCGGTTACGTAGGAAGAAAAAAAAGTATTCGTACGAAGCTGGTTACGTAGAGCTGGTTACGTAGGCGTCCGAAGAGCTCGCAACACTAATGCGGTCGGTAATCGTCACCATCAGGCCTTGGAATTTAGAAGCACAACATTGGACCGGTCCTCAAACTAATTCCAGCCACTGCTGGTTACTTAGCTTACTCCAATGATCAATTTACCGGTTCCACAGAGTAAGTAATACCGGTTCGCAGTATACCAGTATACTTATCAATCTGATTTCTTAGTTCAATTGAAATTATCATCCTCATTATGCTTCCCCTGGTCTGTTAGCTCACGGACTGGACCTTATCCATTCCAGGTCGGTAGTTTTATGCCTTGATTTCGTCCGCTCAGTGCGTGGGCGGGCGTCCTCCCTCGTCTGTTTATATGGCGGAGCAACCTAATATCAAAAAACTTCTTAATTAATTCCGTTCCTATTACGGTCAGCAACAGCCCTAGAATACGAGAAATGTCATTATTCTCCCCGGAGCTGCTCATCAAATATTTATTATGACGCGTTGATTGAGGAAGTAATCCTCGGATACGCCGCCAATTCGTCCAAGGATCGTTATCTTACTTAGTCCAGCTGTAGTAGGGTGAAATTATACTGGCAGATATGCTGCGCGAAAGCAGAAATAATATAAACAAGTTTTTAAATTGTGGTAAACTTGTTGAATCTTATGATTTGTTGTTTTATAGAAACAAAAACTTTTTTACGTAATGTAATCGTCAAAGAGCTCTATTTTTGAATCGCAGGTTATCGCGGGCACTGCTCCAAGTGGCGGTGACTATAGATTATTATCATCTTTGATTTGGTTTGGACACCAACGATAAAGTTTGGTCGCAATATTTGATTATGTTATTATGAAAAACGTAAGTAATTCCTATTATTTCGAATCAAATCCAATATTGTCAAAATAGTACTTTTATTAATAAATTAAGTATATCTTAGGAATCGCATTGTATAGTAGGTGATGGGCCGAAGGCGTCGCGCCATGGGAAATTACACGTGAAAGGAAATACGAAAGCGAGCCGCGAACGTCCCCCGGCGACCAAGATGTGGACGGCGAGCGGAATTAAATTTGAGCTTTATGTTTTTTACACTCGACTGCATCGCCCGTATTTTACCTTGAAATACGATTCTATCTAATTAATGTTGGTATTGCGCAAAAGTAGTTACTTATAAGCTCATTATTATGTTATCCCTTTGTCACCAAACACATCTGAATAGTTGGACCAACGATGTTTATTTGAATTAATCTTGGTTGGTTCTAATATATTATGGTATAGGTACAGTATTATCGAATATGTTGGATTGAAATTCAAAGTCATAATATTTTATTAAATATTAACTATATAATTAGGTACCTACCTAACTTTCACTGGGTACATTTAAACATCTATCACCGCATCGCATTAAATAATTCCCTAATAAATCACGGAAACACATCGAAACAATACATTATAGAATTCGACTTTCTTTCCTCATTATTTAAGCTCTACCTATGTTATATACATTTGTATCGAATACTATACTTGAAGGTAGCGTTTATCATGAATGTCAATTACAAGTGAATATCAGAACTCTATTAGATAATAAATCGCTAGCAACCTTTTCCTTTTACGCGTCCCATTCTTATGATTAAATCCGTGGTCACTCACTCCCTTCCAATTAATTCACGAAGTCGAGCGGCAATGTCGCTTTTATTGCCGGAAATCGGTTTGCTAAGCAAATCACGTCCTGAATGACTTGCACAAACTGGTCGCCACAGCAAACACAAGGAAAATGATATGACAGCCAAAAATATAATTAGTTGGATGTACATTTATACACATCGAGAGAAGAATGCACATCCATATTTGGTTGGTTTCTCAAATGTTTGGCAAATGTTGTGGTGTAATGCGTGTTGCCAACATTCAAAAATGTGACACTAGAATTCTGTATACATAATGTGATGTTTACTTGATACTGGATCAACGAAGAAGAAAATCAAAGATTATTTGAAATTTTTATATCATGGTCTGTTCGAGGTACTTACCTACTTATTTTCTTTAAAATAACTAGCTACTATCGCTTACTAGTCAAATAATCTAATTCTAAATTGTAGAATGCATTATAATTCGAGAATGCCACTCTGAACATAGAAACGTACCATAAATACCTTGTCAAGATGAAGATCACGTAAGAGCTCGAGTAGGTTTCGAGTAATTCATCTTAGTCGTATGGAAATGCGCTAGTCCCAGATAAATACCGTCCGTATTCACGTACGACGGAGTTAGTGAATAGATCCGAGCAGTTCACGGAATGATTGAAAGCCCGTTACAGGAGCTTTGGGTGCCACACATACCTTATGCGGAAGTAACATAATAACATTTTGCGTGAATACTTTATGAAATCGCAGTTTTTTAACAGTTATTACCTTAACAATATTTATCTTCAAAGGTTGTCTGGAAGAAATTGCTCTCAGCGATAGACCGCCCACTTATACTAATGTAAGCTACTGTATTATTATCATAATAACTTAGCCGTGTTTTGAATATTCTGTATCTATATATGTACACACAATAATACATAGTAAAATAGGTAGGTACCTTATTGTCCGAAATTGTTAGGCTGTGTTTTATAAAACACCTACAAGTTGTAGTTGAATCATTGAGCCAAATAACAGAAATTATTGGCATGGAAAATGCGAGTGGAATTTACTAGTAAATGAATAATCATAGTAAACGATGCACAAAATTGTGAGTGGACAATTAATTAAACAGCTTAATTTGTGCAACTGACAAATACTTTAAATGTGATTTGATGGCGCAATCATTGCTCATTTTACTAGCTAAATACTATTGATGCCAAATAGTTTGTGTTGAATAAAATATAGTTTTGCATTTGTAGAAACATTAGATAATAAATAATATAGTTTTGCTGATAGTGCTATACGTTTAGATTTACATAACTTTTATAACAGTCCAAATTATCAGCTATTTCTGCGTCTACTTCGTTTACTGAACAAGTCACTCTCCTTTTTGATTTGATAATCTGTGGTATTGTATGCTGACAGCATCGATCGGCAGACGCAAACTCGTACATCAAAGTGCACCGCAAAAGGGCGTAGAACTCTGATCGTATAACTTTACTACTCTATTATAATCTCTCTCTCGATATTATTTTCAAAAATCTTGTAGTCTTGGTTATTCGAAGATAATTAATAGTTAGTAGGTGCCAGCAAGAATCGTTTTGTTATTATAGAATTTATTAGATTACTAAGCAATAAGGAATAGTAGGTAGGTAATTCATTTTAAAATTTTCCGCTTTGTATTCATTATTATTTATATTAGACTTGGGTCTGACACGCCAATATTTTTATTGACTTTAGCCTGACCCTTTGACCAGGTTACACTGGCAGTGGTCACGAGGCAAAAATTCGCGAGTATGATCCGTGTCTAATTTATAGCAGGTAATTCAATTAAACTGTGTGATTTATACAGGAAATCGTTCCATTTAAGCACTATAATTAAATCAGTCTGGCAATACTAAAATGTTATCGACATATTTTGCACTCCTACTCCGAGCATTACCGAGCCACTAATGCTTATTCCTTGTAAGTGATGAATATGTTGTGATTTGTGGTTAGATTTCAATGAAAATGGCGTAACAGCCTTTCCACTTAAGCAGTTACTAAAGTAAGCAATCATAATGTTATCAAAACATTGCGTATGTATAGGTAGGTCGTCAAGGATGTACGGAAGGTAGATAGATACCTATTTATTAGCGAGACAAGTCGTCTGTGCATGTAGTAGTATGCGTATACATATTTGAATAATGAAATATTTTCCTTTTCACGAACACAAATTATCAGTAGGTATTTATACTTACCACTACATACACAAACCACTTGTCGTGCTTAATAAATATCTTATTAATATAACCCATCATGAATGTAAAAAATACAAGTTTATTAATTGGGTAAAATGCACGCTACTTGAGTAGTTTGCTATTTTTCGTACACAAACTCAATCCATACCAAATTCAATTACAATATGTGGAATCTTACATGTTTACGTTACTATAGAGAACCGTACAAAGCGGAAATAAATCTTTAAAGCAATTCAAACTCAATTACTATGGTTTGCTTTTCTCTAATGGGAAAAGGTCCCTTTGTTACACTGAGTCGAATTAATTCTCTCATGTTTGGTTATTGGATACTATTGATTTTACGTTCAGGTTATTATTAAAAGATGAATGTTTGAACTTCATTTCCATAAAGGTGTGATTTAGATTTGGCTAAAATAATATTAATAGGTGAAAATTAAGCACGTTGCAAAACTGAAAAAATAATTGGTAGATAACAAAATATAGTACCAACTTACAATAGAGATACCTTAAGTTCATTTAACTTTCTGCCGATTTAGTTTGAACAATGGTAACCAGTCAATTAATAAATTCGAAGTACAAACTAAGATTGTTACTAAAATGAGTCTTCTTCTTTTCTTAAAGGAAAAGCCTATTGTAAGAGTTTTTGCATCAACGTATATCTGAGATTAGTTCACGAAGCCAGACTACTTGGAAGCAATATCTGAGTGGAATGAGTTTTGTTTTATCTGCCAAGATAGCCTCAAATAGTATATCTATCCTAGAATCCAGACTTATTCCATATTTAGGTACGAAAGTTCGTAGTTAACTACAGTCTCGCTATAACTATCCTTTAAGGTACAATACAACATGAATTGCAAATATTATTTTACCGGAGACAAAACTTTTAGGTCATTTGATACATTTCATATCAGGTACCTACAATTATTTAGTTTATTATTAAAAACAGACCAAGGCCGAGACGTATTCTTAAGCCGTTATACTTTAAAACTTGCATAGAGAATTTTTTGTCACTCATAAACTTTGTAAAAAAAGTTTTAACATTTTTGAAAGTGAAGCATGGACTTCCGAAAAAAAATTAAACTCTTGAAAAAAATATCGATCGGAGAAAGAAGCAACGCAAAGAGATTAAAAGCTTTTTAATCTAAAATAACGATTTCGGCAAACAGATCTAACAAACCATCAAAGGTTTGACTTGACTTTACTTTTAAGAATAGCCTGCTGTTATTGCTGGAAGTTTCCATGAAAACCTGCCACAAAACCAAATCACGTCTGCGTCACAAACAAGAGATATAAGCGGTCGAAGATTGCCCCGTTTTATTACTGGGGGAAACAGCTGAAAATCCCCTTACTTTTTGTGGGGAAAACTTTTTTATTGGAAACTCTTCGCGCTTGGGTAATTTGAATAATATATCGATATCGGCTACGCTCATTAAGCTTTAGCGAGGGAATTTTTCGAGGTTTAAACTGTACCAATTTATAAGCAAGGTGTTGAGAATAAGCGTATCATACTAAAACAAATTCTTTTTAAAGTGGTCACATCTTTAAAATAAGTAACGATACAGTTAATTTGAAGTTGCGCCACTTTTCAAGTACATAGTAAGAGTGTTCGGTTTTAAATTTGATAGCTCAAGTACATATATGTACTCGAATTTTTATTTATTTATATAAAATAATAGCCATTAGGATTAATAAGTTATATCAGCAGTCAAAATCAAATCAAGTCACTTGGACTCGAACTCGGACATCTCAACATGACAGGCCGCGTCTTCCTTCCCCACTGTGCATCCACTTGTGCAGACATTTTGATGATTCCTGAAATATTCGCCGACTTACTACATTTTCATACATTTTGTGACCGCCCCTTTTTATAAATCCCAAACCCAAATAGCCTAAATGTTCACATAGAGAGTATAGAGTAACCTATCCAACAGTGAATGAATTATTGAAATCGGTTCAGTAGTTACAAAGATTACTTCAAACACACATTCATCCACAAATACATACTTTTAAATAAATACTTACAAAGACCCAGAATGCGAAAACTAACAGGATATGCTCATCACACAAATGTTGGTCCCGGGTGGGAATCGAAAACAGGACCTCTGGCGTAGTAGGTAGGGTCACTAAAAACTAAGCCAACAGGCCAATCATTGATCCAGTAACATGAATGGTGACGTTGAATTGTCGACTTGAGAATTTATCTTTTTTTACTTCATTGGAGTCCAAATATTTTATGAAGCCTTAAAATTAAGGCACATTCTTCATTACTCAGTGACAGTATAACAGATTAATTTCCTGAAACTGCTATATTTTATTAACACCCGTAGGTACCTATATAAACTAGGCGGTCCCTGAATCGAAATATTAATCATAACTTTAATGTACTTTTAACCAAAAAGATGAAGAAGATTACCCATTTTCGAGGGTCGTTTCCAAAAGTTCGTGGTTTATCTTTTATCAGCTTAATTGAATCCGTTGGGAGAGCCCTGTTTAATATCATATTGTTATTTCAGAAATCCATAATGCCGTTTAAAATTAATTTTAATATCGGATGGATGCTGGAATTTAATTTATCATGTTTCTCAGCTAATGTCAAAGTTATTGCGAAAATGAAAAATACTTACGACGCACAATTTATTTATATTTAAACTAACTTCTAAAATAACTTTGTAACTATGCTAGGGAGTCATACAATAATAAAATTTGTTGTACCTACTATTATTCCAGTAATCTGTGTCTATGTATTTGTATTGTATCATTTATGTTTATTTGGATTAAAAACTTTTTATTAGCAGAGAAACCACAGAAACAAATTTTTGATTCTGGAAACGAACAGAGCATTGCTTTCATTAATATTATGTTTGTCCATTATTTAAGTACTTTACTCACATAGCTTGGTATTCTGTTGAGGAATAAAATTTTTATTCGAGCGGAGTAAGAAATCTCAACTGTAATATGAGGATTCGCTCTAACATCTGAACCCAAAAATGGTAGATTCGTATGCAGACCGCGGTATATTTATGGAAATTTATCTCTCCGACCCCGGTGTAAAACTTTCACGACCCAGAAATTGTATTTAGAGCAGTCGAGAGGATACCGCCACTGTTCTGTCATTACTCTTGAATTAATATCACAAAGGTATTATATAAAACTAAAACTAAACTTAAATATAAATTATAAATAAAAAACCCCCTCGAGGTACATTTTTACTTCACTTTTTGCAGGTACTTTTGTTAGTTTTGTGTTATCCATGACTTGTTAGTTTTGCATTATCCATGACTTGTTAGTTTTGCATTATCCATGACTTGTTAGTTTTGCGGTATCCATGACTTGTTAGTTTTGCGTTATCCATGACTATGAGACCAATTGACCATTCTAATAAGATAGAACCTAATCTATCTGATACGATCCGATAGTAAATTGTACTATTTGCAAATTGTAACTCACTTTTTTTTTTAGTGGGGCAATAATGTAACAATAATGTTTGGACAAATTTACACACGGCTGTTAAGTCCCAAACTAAGCCGAAATTTGTAAATGGATACTCAACAACTGTTAAACATACATAAATACTTAAATACATACAAACACCCAGAATCCGAAAACCAACGGTTATGCTCATCACACAGATGTTGGTCCCGGGTGGGAATCCAACCCACGACCTTTGGCGCAGTAGGCAGGGTCACCACCAGTACGCCAACAGGCCAGTCATGTAAGATCAGCCATGTAAGATATAGTTTATAGTCAAAATGTTATTAAATAAATATTCTAATCTAATATGTAAAATATTCTATTCTAAAATATTCTACATTAATATAGACAAACTACAACTTAGTACTAAAATAATATATACTAGAGCAGCCTAAGAAGGGTAAGCTAGGTAGGGAGGGTGAGGTACCTAATAACTATAACACTAGGCCCTAAAGTGAGCCGGGTTCTCTCTGATGTCGAGTACACCCTACAATCTTAACTAACTATCCAGCAACTCAATTTTGGAACTATTCGACGGCGTATGCTTTGAAGGAGGTCATAACAGGATATTAGTGCCCTCTATAACCCATAGCGTGTGAGTTTGGAACGTGACGTATTGCGTTTGATTGAGATTCCGAATCTGTATAGAATTGAGTTTAAATTAAACCCTGAGATACAATATCCTTAGGCTTGTTTACGAGCTGTGTTATATGGGAATGAAGGAAGGTACCCAGTGATAAACTACGATAGGTACTTCCATGGTTTGTGTAAAATTATAGTTAAACAGCATTGAAGGACAGCGATTTTCTAGTACATTTCCTCTTTATAAGAACTAATACTCGTCTCGAAACTTCCAAAAACTTTGAGAGATGGCCGGCATTGACTGTATCTTCAAATGTCAAATATGACGAGAATGAATTGACATTAGAATATAATGATACAAAAACACAGAATTTGACATTAATTAATATCTATTGTGAAACATTTACTTCCTGCAGTACTAATGAATGGGGAGGCAGGATAGGGTTCCCCTCTTCGTTTTCTGTAGGGCATAGCAATATGATACTACCTATACTAATATTATTAGTTGGGATGAGAATAAACAAGGACAACTAATTTGCTCGCAGATACCGACAGAATCGTAATTAATGTTACGGCGAAGGTACAATGATCGAGATAATTTCGTGTACAGTACAGTTACAACTAAAACGATTTTTGTACAGCTGCAGCTGATAGGTATCACCCCGTAATCAAATAAAGGATATCTATTGAGATCTATACCTACGTCATAATTATACACAATCGGCAATCAGTTTTAGTTTTTCTTAAAAATCTATATCGAATTTTTTTCCTCTTGAATTTTTATAAAGAAGGGCCTTTTTATATTTCAGCTTCATTGGTAAAACAGACGGATAAAAAATAATACAGGTGGCACATTGAGATGGGTCAGTATGGGGAAGTACGAAACTATAAGAGATAGAACGATGTGCTCTGAGGAACCATGTCGTCGATTTAAGAGAAAATTTCATTGCATTCTTAAAAATACTCGCACACTACTCGAGTAACAAGAATTTGAGTTATCCGCCGGATCGACAGAATGACAGACGGACTAAATATCTTCGCTAAAGGGTAGGTACGTTTCATGACGTAAACGCAAAACCTGTTCCAGTTAACACACTGCAATAATATTAAAAGCGTAGAGTTACCTCACTTGGTGACTGTACGAGTAAACAACATGGTCTGAACATAACCGCGTTACATCATTAACTTCGTTTACGACCCCACTAATGAACGGCACTGTTTGGTGTGGGTCGGGCCTTAGTTCTCATTAAACTGATACAACACAGAGCTGCTTATAACATTGAATTGTCCGTCTTTCTATTTGTTTATGATTATGAAATATACTCATTTATAAGACTGCCTGGATTGTTAATATCTGCAAAGTGTGCCTAAATATTTCAAATTTTATTTGTGTAATAAGTACTCGAGTATGCGTAGTTATCTTTATAGCAATGCTGTCCCTGATGGGGTCGGCAGAATGAACGGAGCGCCAAGTATTGCGATCCTGACACACCTCTTTCGCTTCGCTCAGTTTTATCTTATCATTTTCTTCACACACGCTTGCCGCGGTAATCGTGTGCTCTTCACGTTTCCGCTAATATTGTATTAGTCAGGACGACATTTTTAGGAACTATTTTTTTGTTCGATTTTATTTGTTTGTTAGTTATTTTAGTTTTGATTATTATTAAGTTAGTGTATGTATCTTTAGTTTCTCTTGTTAATTGTAATTAAAGTAAGTAAATGTCATTAATAAATATTTGCGGTATTTCAGCAGATTACGTAAATTCACTTTTTCACCTTCAATTCAACCTTTGTATCACCTTAAATCTGTAATGGGCTTAACTTATTATATAGATATGCATCTTTCAACAGACAAACAGACTAGCGGAATCGATGTTTGATAGCAGAAATACCAAGATCCCTTCACTAGAACCCTCCACCGACTACTTGACTAATTTAAACACGTCATGTCTGGAATCAAAGCCAAATTTTGTATTTGTCTCTCACTCTTTGAAGTTTTCAGTTAATCACGAATATAACATACGGAAAATATAGCTAGTCATTAAATAATTACCCTTGTTCATAATTTACGAAATTCTTAAGTGCCAAGGGACCTCACATACCTGTGCTGTAATGTTTCGTACGCTATGTAACGTACTTATTTAAGGAGTTATACCTTTTCTGTAACCGTCATAAATCTTGAGTTTCCCCAGGAAGATCCAAAGGAGCCAAAACTAATTAGGCAAAGACTTTATATTGACAGTAATTTGGAGCTCAAATCAGTAAATGTAGGTAAATACCTACATATTTGTATAATGTTTTAAGTAATGTAATTGTTTTATTATAAATTTTATTTAATGTGTAAAATTTAGTTCGTGTTCGCTCATGATTAAGTAGTTTAGTGGAGTAGCTCTATCAAATCTGTATTTTAATCATTCGAGACCGTATTGTGCTCTGAGCCTAGTTTTTTTATAAGAAATAAGTATGTAAGATGGATACCGACCGATCTTCCCCTTTGCTTTAATCTTAGGTGTTATTCCATTCTATGTCTTAATCTTTATTTATTTTACCGAGTATCAAACTTTATTACACCTGTACTAGATGTTTGTAAATAACCTTCAGGTCATTGTTATTTAGGTCTCGGAACAAAATACGTTTTTTCCCAACTGGCCCTATCTTATACGAACTTTATGTGTCCCAAGACATTTCACCCACATTTACTTCCTTCTACTCGCATTTGCGACATTTAACAATAGTTCTTTCCTGAAATGTTTTTTCTACATGCTTTTTCTTCATGTTTTTTTCTTTATAGGGATACTCATCAGTTGTAAGCCGTGGTTGTAAGGTTATGTCTATATCTATCTGTTCGGCCGCGATATTTCTGATAGCTTACCATGTTTGGTCCATATAAAGACGGGGATTGGCATGACAGATGTCAAGGTATTTACCAATTTTCATCAGCCGTATTGAGGCGAACACGCTCTGTGCATACTTTGTAATTTAATTAGTATAATTATACAGATATAATATCTATATCAGGGATATAATATGTTTTTTCCTTCAGGGTAAATGTACATTTGGAAGCGGAAGTTATTTGAAAATTAACGGAATACTTACCACAAAAAATCCGATGTTTGGGTTGTATGTATCGATTAGACTCTTGTATAATAGAGGTAGGTAATAATTGCTGTAATTAATTAAGATCTATTTCATTTCAGAAAGTGTGAAGGGAAAGAGAAGAAATCCGTTTTGCCCTAATTACGCCGGAAATCAGTTTGTAAAGGAAAAAAAGGTTATTCATTAGGCTAATGGTTCGGAGGTCTTTTCTAGTAACTTTCTCATTTCGTTCTCATTTATTTCATTACTTTTTTAACAGAACCTACCAACTTTTAAGTTATCGACCTGAAGGTTATTTTTAAATGTAATTTGATCATTATTAAAATAACTTTTCACAAAATTAAATAATTAAATTGAATCTAACTTTTTAGTCGGCTGAAAAGTGTAGGCTTTTGTATGGACTGCAGACAGAACTGGAGTAATTAGAGTGAGAGTGACAACGGAACGCGCACTGTGAAAATGGCTAATTGCGGCCTCCTCACTATTGTGGCTGCGTAATTACACCAACGTCTGATGGAACCAGCACATTGTTAATAAGCATAATAACCGCGGCGGCTGAATAGATGCAATTTAATTCGGCATTTTGTTCTCTAATATTTGCTTGGGTTTTGGCTGTAATAAAAGCAATGTAAACGAATGCTTGAAAAAGATAACAACATAATTTTTAATGTTCCACACATTAAGAGTGTTGAAGACAGCCAGTTGATCATAGAGAATGGTGAATTGATTCTACAACTTACTTAATTATTAGGAGAGAGCTATGCCATTAATTCCTCTGTAGCTATGCTCGGTGTTTCCCTGCGAGATAGAATCAGAAATGAGGAGATCCGCAGGAGAACCAAGGTCACCGACATAGCACATCGCTCGTGGAACTGACGGCCGTTGGGGCAGAAAAGTTCCCGAGTGGCGACCACGTATCGGAAGACGCAGCGTAGGCAGGCCTCCTGCAAGGTGGACCGACGATCTGGTGAAGGTCGCGGGACCCGGCTGGATGAGGTTAGCGCAGGACCGGTCGTTGTGGAGATCCCTGGGTGAGGCCTTTGTCCAGCAGTGGACGTCTACAAGCTGATATGATGATGATACCTTATTATGTTCCAATGCGCTAAGTAGGAAGAATTTACGCACACTAGTGAGAGCATTCACCGCATATTGCGGCCTGAACAAACACATGTTCAAACATCAAGCACCGTGACGCTTAAGGCTTTCTCTTAGAGTGTGCCAAGAGGCAGAAGAAACAACATTGCACCTTTTGTGTGAGTGTTGAACTGTAGCTCGTGAGTGTAGCACGCTAGATGACTAGCACCAATATACTAAGCAGTACATTAGTGAGAGCGCCGTAACAGGGTAGAAGTGTTACAAACATTCTTGTCTGAAAACCAAACACCAGACAACCCGCCGCTAAACCTCTACGGATGAATAGTTAACACTTGAAAATTCATGCATAAGCTCAGACGAGTTTACTTTGAAACCTCACTATGTGTGTTCAGTACAGTTTTAAACATTTCTGACAGATACCGCTGTACCCAGAGGGATTGAACGAGCTTGTTTTACACAAAGCGATGCTTGTAACTTATAAAACTTTATTCGAGGCACAGTCAAAGGCGTCTTTTGATCTACTACATATCGAGTTTGCATAAAGCGTCAGTATCATATGTGAAAGCTTCCATATTCTATGTTGGGTATGTAAGTGCCTCTCACACCTTTTATTGAGTTAGGGATCAGAGGGATTGAATTACGCCTGCTATTCGAATAAGCACTGAGGCTAAAGAAGTCAGCAAAGAATATTTATACTCGTACGGCGTAGGTACCTACATAATTTAGTGGCTTCTTTAAAAGTTAGTATAAATTAGTATTACTTCATAATTTTTTTGTCCTACCATGTAAGTAGTTATGACAATTTTACAAGTACCTACGTTTTAAGTTTCCGAATTATCCGCTTGACAACAGACGAACGTATATCTTCGCTAACAGCCTTGTAGAGATCTCTTGCTTAGTACATTTTATCTTTGCACACCCTGGACTATTTTATTCAATGGGTCTGTACAAAACGAGTGGAAAGTAATTTGGGAAATGGGCACCAAGTGTATAATGTAATTGGTACACCTGCTCGAATACAAACTGTAAATCAAAGTTAAACGACATTTATTACTGCGGAGAAGCGTTAAATGGTTCTTAAGTGAATTCGGTAATGTTTTGCTCATTGTGTGATAATGGTACAAGAAAAGGTTAACAAAATTTAATTTGTAATTACAAAGAGATCATAATTTAGTAAAATTTCCAGTAAAATTAAGGAGTTTGGAAGTAGTGAATTTTAAAATAATGTTTAGGTAACATTTCACTAGCAATAGCAAAAAAAGACCTAGTTTTGTTTGTAATAGGTTCTTATATACGAAGGATAGTGACATTGATCATAATTAAAATATTCAAAATTCATATTCATCGGTTTGTTTTGTGATTCTTATTGCAGACTTGACGGTCGAGTTTTATTATTACCGACTTCCAAAAAAGGAGGAAGTTCTATGTTTTTCATCCTAATTTCAACTGTAAAACAGTTCTTGCATTAACAACTAGTTACAGTCCCATTTAAAAGTTTTATTTGTGACCACACCTACCCGCAGTTTCATCTCGCAGTAGCTAAACAGTTAGCCAGGATCTACCTTCACCAGAGCACGTCACAAAAGGAATACCTAGAGAATACGCAGTAATTTCACTTTAAGCCTTCAAGTGTTAAGGTTTTAGTAGTGTCATAGCAACGACGTCCTTAGTATAATAATAACCGCACGGGGCGGTACTCTAGTGTTCCCAGTCACAAGCTCAGTAGCGTGCCTACATATCAACGTTATGCGACAGTTATTCCAGGCGAGAGAGATCTGAACGGCCCTCGAGTGAATAACCTGCGACTGAATTGTGATACCTCCAGCGATGAGGTCTCGAGTAACGCCGGCAATTTTTTATACCTCCGATTCTGCTGGGACAATAATGGAGGTACTTTATCTTAATTGTTGACTACATAGTGGCTATATATCTCTTTAAAAGTACAATACAATTACCTAAATAAAATAACATAAATATACAGAATTGTAAATTTCAAGTTTTGCCATTACAATTTAGGCGTCTAAGCGATTCCTTCTACCTTTGGATAGAGGACACAGGATAGAAAAAAGTAGATGGTGATGTATAAAGTAGATTCAAAGTTCATCAGTGCAGTAGCATACTAAGAGTCATCTTTCTGCAACGGTGCGAACGAAAGTACGAAAATCAATTAGACGTAACTGATCATTCAAATCAATAGTATGTTTTAAACCTTTTTCTCATAGCAAAAAGTTATCAATTCATCGTGATATCCAGGAATATTTAGTGGATGTGTGAGTGTGTGGGTACAGAAACATCTTGATATAAAAGAAGGTCGTAAGTGCAACTGGTCTCCCAATCTATTGAATTGCGAAACTGCTACTATGAACGCTACTGTACATTAACCCCCACACTGAACCAAGGAGTCAAATAACTAGCGATTATTAATAAGAATAATTATTAAATTAACTAAACGCGCTGCGTAAAATGACTGACTTGATGACGCCTTGCCTTCAGAAGGATAGAATTCTCTTCAGTAGTTTTGCTACGGATGAGGTCAATGTACTTTAATGCAGATATAGCTGGCATGTAAGAAATATTGTTTGTGAGATCGATAGTTGAGTTCGGATCAGTTTTCAGTAACAGAAACAATTAACCCCTATTATGCTAGATGAGTAACTCGCCCAAAAATACGCCTCCTGCTTAGATCATAATTGTTGATAGACCTCTGCACAATGGTAGGAAATCAACGGTCGATCTAAGGAGTTCTTTCCGAGAGTATCTGTGTCAGGTATATTTATATGAAAGCAATATTTTGTATGCGGATTAATTATCTGACAATAATAAACAGAGACAGGTTATTTAATTTAATAACGTAAGCATCATTTGCGTAAAGATAACTACGAGGTCAAAGTATCTAATTTGGTTAAATCGCATGGCGTTTGATGTCGAGTCACAAGCTTGTATATAGCATATAAAACGAGCGCAACGAAATGTATGTACATATTTTTCATTTTCTTTGTTGAAAGTGGAATTATGTGGCCTTTGCCTGCAGAAGTATTACGATACGAGAGGACTCTACGACTCCCTCAAGTTGTTAAGGAAGCTGCTGGATAAACCAGCCATCGTTACATTTAACGAGTGCCGAGATGATGAGACCGGTCATTGAATAAGAAGCAGCTGATCAGGAACGATGGTGGTTCGTACATACCTACCTAAACTAGCTTTTATTATGTCATTTTTTATAGCATATAAAGTAGTTGTGATGATGTATGATTATGTATGATTATGTATGATGATGTATGGTATGTTCGTCTTGGTTTCGAACGCTGTATCGAATAGAGAGCGGATTTGAAGTAGTTATTGGATGTGGCGAAAGCGAAGTATGTTTCATCCATGGTACTGAAAATGATATTTACCATACGACTTATATATTTTATTGCATTTTAAATAAAACATTTGTTAAGTAAATTTTGTTCGTTGAATAATTAATTTAATAACTTAATTTAATAACCTTTTAATTTAATTTAATAACCCATGATTTTCAGTACTGTTATAGGTACTTAAGACTTCATCCATACTTCATTTTGGACATAATCCTAAGCTTATTCTATTAATAGCTGCTTCAAATCCGTTCTCCATAAGTATACCTACAGTTTTCACTTAGGGTAGGTATATTGAACTTTCTCCTGTACCTACTACTATGGGAATTAAACAAGGATAAGACAATTGACAAACATAATATTATCATCTAGACACAAATTGGACAAAGTTGTCTGTCCACCCATCGAACCCATTACCCATGAATTTGTTAATTTAATTGACTTGCCTTAGATCATCACAAATAATACATACATAATTCAACTCATAGCCTCATAGATCTAAGGAACAAAAGGCCTAGGGAAACAATAGGTATAGTGGTTCATTATAATTCATGGACTGCTAATAGAACCGAATGCCTGTTATTTATGAGGCTTAGCACTTATATTCTATTTATTGACCACCTTGTAGGCTTAGTGACGTGATCTTTGGATTGGAGCGCCAGGGATGTTAGTTCGATCCCCACTGGGGACAGACAATTTTGTACAATTTGTACAAGTGTCTGGATGTTATATTTGTGAAGTATTCTATCCTTGTTTAATACCTGGGAGGAAAAGGAGAACAAGGAGAAAATATAAAAGTACCTATGTTATTTGAATAACTATACCTGCCTACTCAACCAAATATCGTAGTGCATCTCTCAGCTGTTATAAATATTATAACATCTGACATTATTATAAATCATTGTTCATTAAATCTATTCATTGCTAATTATTATACTCTTGATAGTTCCATGTGATTTATTGCTGTTTCTAAGTGTCAAGCGGGTAGGATCTTCATGTGCGGGTCACAATTATTTCCTTTTAAACATTTTGAGAGAACTCAGTAAATAAACTAACGAAACTGGTAGGTATCTCAGTAAATAAACTAAACAAACCCCATCGAAAATGGTAGGTAGGTTATGACCGGAGATCGAAGTTGGAACGCGCCAACAAAACATTCAAGGGTTATTGCTAGAATCTGATTATATAAAAAAATTAAATCCATAAATAAACAAGTCCCGAGAGTTTTTTACTTAACAAATGTTGTACGGCTTTGATGGAATAATAAAGTGACTGAAAGGGTGTGTGTGCCCATAAAGATAAAAAATTAAAAAGGCAAATGCATACGCTAATCTGCAGCTTTTCTCTGGACTTGTTTTGAGTGACGGACGGACAATTTTGCAAATTCTGTTTATACTATACCTACATAATGCATTATACTTAAAAGATTTTTTATGGGTAAGTTATTATAACTAGTAGTTCCGTGAGAACAGTAGACCTCGCCAGCCCTTATAAACCAAACCTAAAAGAAACCAACAAAAGTCAACTTTGGAAACAGAAAAAGTACCTACTAAAGTGACAAAAATTAGCACTTTAAAGCTTAATATTTCGCAAACGGATCCCTGAATCAAAAAATGTTTATCACACACCCGCGATATTTTTGAAAGACCCATCCAACGATACCCCACACCATGGATATCACGCGGAAAAAAATAATTTTCCATTTTACGTATGCAGTTCTATGAACATAATTTATTTTTTCATCTTTCTTAAGTCGATCCACTATTACTCAAAAACTAATAGAACCTACTTAGCCGTAATAGTTTTCCTTGTAACTACGTTATATATGCTACTGCCATGAATTTTTTCACATTTCCAGAAGCAACCGTTTAGCTGGCAGGGGGGGGGGACACGTGACTCTAACAAAAATTACCGCTTTAAAGCTTAATATTTCGCCAACGGATCCCTAAATCGAAAAAATGGTATTCACACACCAGCAATATTTTTGAAAGACCTATCCAACGATATCCCACACTATGGGATTCACAAGAAAAAAAAAGTTCACTCCCACTTTGCGAGTATGGTAGGTACTCTAAAAAAAATGTTTTTCAAAATTTTATTCTACTCATTTTGTAGGTTTAATTAATTTATACATATGCCAAATTTTCGTCAAAATCGGTTGAAAAATGCGACCTGTAGAGAATTACAGACAGACAGACAGCCGGACAAGAGCATTTTTGGCCAGTCTCGAAACGTAGACGCTTCGCTCGCTTCGCTCGCTCGGTCAAATAACCGAGTTATTATAGGTTAGGTTATATAAATACCTAGTAAGTTTAAGTTATTATAATTCAATTTCAATTTATTTATTGCAGCTTATTGTAAAAAATACCAAGCGTACTAAGTCTTTACAAAAAAATTTATATCCGAATTATAATTTAGTATGTCTTAATTTAATTTTAATATAATCAAGGATAACAACAGCCAAAATTACAAAAAATTGTAAGAAACAAGGATATAAAATAACGGCCAATTGTAGCTATTCACTTAAGTCTAAAAACTAAAGAGTAGCAATAAGATAATACTAACAGCACTCAATACAATTAAATCTTACAAAATAAAATTTAAAATTATGTCTATAATTTGAATGAACTTAGGCCCTAAGCGTTTGTAGCGACACAGTTCTCCGCCCTACAATGTTTTAAAATTTCCATTTACTTGATAATTATTTTAGTACTATGACAGTATGAAAGTTCGATGACGGATTTTGGTTCTGAATGCAATATGAAAAGCCTTTTAGCCAAAATCGGAAGTTAGCACAATATTGACGATGAAGGGTGAATTTTAATTAAGCAAAGCTGCTCAATTATGTATCCCTATTTTGTCGTCGTTCGACCAACAAAAACATCAATCGCGCTCCGTTTGTGTTTATCTCGGACGGACGTATTGTTGTTTTTCGTCCAAATATACAAGCGAAGTGGGGGATTCTACCCGGTCCCTTTAATATCCGGCGGGAATCCGGCTGCACTCGACTCTTGCCGTGTTTATTTTCAATCTTTTTCATTTTAGCAGATTCCCTTCAGTACATCAATCATTTTTGTTTACGCTTAGAATAAGAAGATTACGTCTAATGTATAAGCTTAGATAACGGCTATTTTGCGTTTCAGACAAATTGAAGCGAAATTTTCAAAATATCTCTCTTTGATTTGAAAGCTTTACTACTTATTGAATAAGTAATTACGTTTTCAGCTCTATTTGATTACAAAAGCCTGTAATTAGAAGTGCAAATACCTTTTATACACAACGATACCAGATCCCCTCAGGCTTAAGCGATGGTGGACTAATTAATTTCACTTTATATTTCTACTTATATACTGCTTGCTACACTAAATTAGATTCTTGGAAAAAATATTAAACGGGGCGCGCGTCTAGAGGACATTAAAATAAGGTAGGTAACATTTTAATTTATATTTAGATACATAACTGGGGACTGCTCGTATACCAGATATTACGGCTTCAGCAGGTTTAGACCACACATGAACATTATCACTTCTAGAAATGTATTAGGCTTACTTACAGATTAAGTTAAAAAGAAATTCGTTCGTAACGTATCAATTATTAGGGTTTCGTTAAACTGTCTCTGTAGGTATAGTAAAGTTCTTTTGTCCGTCTGTTTATCTGCCGGATATCATAAAAGCTGATGAACCGATTTAGTGCTGTAAAATTTCCCGGCAATGATGGGAAAATTAGGGAAACGCCGGGAGATATGAAACAAAATACCATGTAAATTAAAACAAACTTTACGTAACCCTCATATTGGTGTATGACGTACTTACACTTACTATTGTAATTGTTACTAAGATTCTATCCTGTACTGTATAGGAATAGATTCATTCGCTAGTTTCGATTGTCAATTTCAAGTCATTGCACGGGCGGTGTAGAAGTAAATAGTAGGTAGGTAGGTAACCTACCCTATTGGAAACGTTACACCGACAATAATTGGATTGCTATTGCTGTTACGCAGCAGAATTACTGAAGCCACCACTGATTGACACTGGGAACTAATCCTGAACATGGTTATTGGCTTATCGAACACACTGCTACGCTGTTTTCCAAACACTGCAGAAACTGAATCGAACTGATATATCAGTTTTGCAAACCAGTGACAGTGTGAATACAATCACATCACACATCTTGTATACAATCTAAAATGGTCCTTAAACGATCATGCTTGCATGACATGTAACGTTTACGTGAATTTCATGCTGCATGATGGACTATCATGGTTGCTATCAATCAGTATAGTGAAGCAACGGCCAGCACGTAGTTTGCATGTCATGCACGTCAATCACTACAGCTAGACGGTCATGCATGAGTGACAGCACGTAATGCATGTCATGCCGCACGATTGAGCCCATAAGCTTATTTTTGACTTCCTAAATATACTCAACTACAAGTTTTTGACTATAAGTAACAAGTCAAAAAGCTTTGTGCAATTTCTTTGAACCTTTGTCTAGAAATTGCTTTACGGTAGACGCGACAGTGTGTCGTATCACATAGCACGGATTGATCAATTGATCACATAAACAGGAACCTTTGCGTAGATAGAGCCTACCTATAAAGGTCTTGCAACTAATTACAAAGCGCGTTTATGTGTAGTAATAAGGATGTAAGTTATTTAGGTCGCTCCAACATGTTTAGTCTAGAAAACGTAGTTTTTAGTTTTCTAGTTAAACATTGAGAATCTTGAAATCAAAGGAATCTGTCAAGGAAGTCGGACATCTTTATTTTCAATTAGATTCTTTCTTATTTATGGGCCAAGGAGATGGGAGATGGACGTAATAGATACTACTTTCGACCCACTACTGCACTGCGGTCTCCCGTTGGGTATATCGAGTTACATAATTAACCCGTTAGGTTAGATGAGAAATTACCGTCTCTCGGAAGTTATTTTGGACGTGAAAGTGTTTGAATAATTATTTATTTTAAACCTTTTGACACCTTTTGCGAAATAAGCACCTACGTGTTTTACGGCCCCGAGCAAACAAAAGATTGGGTAAAATGTTTCATGGAATTAAAATAATAAAACATTAAAACAAAGGGAATTCGTTTTGAGTGCGGTGTCCATAATAAAATTCAGGAAATATCTCCATTATTAAAATGTAATTTCTGTTTACGTGTTTACGTCCGAACGGTGGGCACTCAATTTTACACACCTTATAGATACCACGATTTTATTGCGGCTATCAACTTTATGGACGACGTAAAACATGTTTGTTATTGTTAACCACACGACCGTATATAATATTATAACCTGAATATACCTAGGTTTATATAGTTAGGGGATAAGGTACTTTTTTAGGTAACTACCTACCTAGTGTCAGTAAATTGAAGTGTAAACGGAAAGAAGGCGCTTTGTCAGTTTTTTTCAAAAATGTTTTTTCATTCTTAAAATCTTCCTCATGCCACGGCATATCAGATAAACTAGAAATAAAAGAGTTATTTTACTATTTTACATCTCCCCTTTACATTTACCGATATACTATCGCATAGAAACTTTTGAAGGCTAAAAAACATAAAAAAAATTTGAAAAGCACATTCGTTCTGTGTAAAAAAAACCTGCCTAAAGAGAATATCATTAGGTACGATTTATAAAATTAAAAATGTACGTTACACTATTATTTAAAGCGCAGGCATACATTATTATTTATAGTGGAATTACAGCTCACAGGCTTGGGGTCTGTGGTTCCACTGCACCGTTACAGGTGTGTCTCTGTTTTAATCTCCTAATGGCCTGCGCCGACGGTTTTTGCCCCTTACAGCATATGTTTCACTAGAAAAGTCGTCAAGTGATACCAGATAATTAGGATACCAAAGTTAGGTGAAAGTTCAAAAATAGGTACCCTGGAGTAGGTATATTTTATAATTATTCACGGTACTTTTTTTACACATAAAGTGCACAGACGAAAATAGTTTTGTTTCAGAAACTTGTGTTTGGTATCGTGAAAAAATACAAAATATAATTTTTTCCTTTGTAAATAAAATGGTCAACTTGTGTTTTTAACGGTCCCTAGGAAAAAATAGTACTTGAGGTAATAATTTGGTACGATATTTTTTGTGGCAAAGGTAGACTATTACTATTTATATTAAAGGTAGACAGACTACTAGTTATTTTGATAATAAAAAATACTACAATGAAGCTTTCGTAAACACGCATGGGTGTTTTCAATCACCTTCAGTCAAGGAGATTCGAACCTCTTTTGTCGCGCGCGCGCTCCCTGTGGAGATCGCATCTTGCAAATTTAGTATGGGAAAATCAGGGGGGGTGCGGACAAATGAAGCGGATTTGCGGGAGGAAGTTGCTCATACAAATTTATATGGAGTTTGAAAATGAGAATGTGTGAGTGAGTATCAATTTCGATATACATTTGGCACGATTTTGGCACCCCCTAAAATGATTTTGTTACTCATCCATATGGGAGTAGCTTTTTTTTTAAATTCATGCCTTCAGTGTTATAATACATAATACACATTAGTAAGAATTAATATTATATTATTGTATATATTAATTTTAATTGCATTTTGTGTCTTTTACCTAGGCTAGCCTTTTCTAGTCTCCTAGTTCTGTGGCTGGTCATGCCCCGGGTTTTAAAACTCATTGTGCATTTTATCCGTTGCTAGCGTGAGAGCACGCTAAAACGTTTGTAATTTAAAAGGTGATGCCCGCAGCAAACTTTTATAATAATTACTTTTAAATGCTATTCCTGACTCTTTGAAAACTACTCTAAATATAAAAGCAAATACGACGTACATAAATCACCCAGGTGATTTAACCTAGGAGAATTAGGGCTTCTTTCACCACTTCCTGATATTGTTACAGATAGTAATCTTAGTGATAAAGTAATCTATCAGATAAATCTGTGTGATAGACTATATAAAATGTATAAGATATAGGCAATCAGATACCTGTGAAAACAAAAAAATAGGCTATCTGTCAGATAACCTGCAGATAGGGTATCTGTGACTTTATCAGCAAGCGGTGTAAGAGGCCCTTAGTCTACTCACCCCAATGTGTGATATTTAATGTACAGTCGTGATATGAAAAGGTTCGTCTTCTTAAAGTCTATTTTTGCTTGTACTTGTGTAGTTACAGTCAGCGTCAAAAGTAGCTGGTCACTTTAGTACCTTGTCACTCTAACGTCAAGAGCGAATGTCTCTATTAGTGATTGACTTGACGATTGTACAAGAAAAAGTTTTGCTAACATGTGAACAAGGAATGTACGAAGAATTTATTAGTGTAAGTATAGTTTCAAAAGGTGACATATAAAGGAAATAATTTGTAAACTGAAGTGCCTTTGCATACCGCAAGTGCATAGCGGGAACAAAACTCACGAATGCCAAAATGTACAATGGGTCAGAATTCAGAATATATCATTAAGAAAATCTACTATAATGTTGTAGTCAAAAGTTCTCGTCTCTAATGATCCGAGGATACTAAACGCTATGGTGAAAATGTATGATTGATATAATTATTATGATGGTAAAAGTGACATTAAATACAATTGCCTGAAAGTGAAGTAAAGTTTCTTTCTTTATTTTCTTTCTTTTCTTTCTTTTCTTTCTTTTCTTTCTTTTCTTTCTTTTCTTTCTTTTCTTTCTTTTCTTTCTTTTCTTTCTTTTCTTTCTTTTCTTTCCTTTCTTTCTTTTCTTCCTTTTCTTTTTTTTCTTTTTTTTCTTTCTTTTCGTTATTTTCTTTCTTTCTTTCTTTATGAGGTAACATAAAAAAATAAATAAACCAGTCTTAACTCACACGCAGCACGAGTATCATTTCAAATAGGTACCTACCTAATAATATTTCCATGGCAACAATCAGAGCGCAGTCGAAACTTGGCTCGTTTCATATTCGAAACTGTCGCTCGCATCTGTGCCGTCTAACTACCAGTAAGCCTTCCATCCGTCTCTCTGTCACACTCACAGCATTATGAATCTGCCGTTCATTTGAAAAGGAGCTGCCATACTAATTGTTATTTATGAAACCTACTGGAATATACTCAATATTATTGTAACCAACCATGCTCTGCTTCTAACAAACAGCTTTGGATCTAAACTCCAAAGTCTCCAAAATGGATGAAATTTTTAAGAATGTAGCGTTGGGGATTCTGTGCTCAACAATATTTTAAATAAACTATTGATTTTGTTTCGTTTCTAAAATGACCAAGGAACCGGTTGTTCTAAATCGGCTTTTTGAACTTAGTTTTATGCAATTCTCTAAAGAACGCACTAAGAAAACAATTTCAAAGCGGTTTCCTAAGTTTCCGTAAAATTCACTAAGAGTAGAAACTCGTGCATGCTAAAATGTAGCCGGCTTATGGTTTTAAGACGGCGATCTAGAGCAGTGGCCCGGATCTGAAGTGCTTCCGAACATTTTGTGACTTGGTTACCAGCCAAACTGGTGTAAACCTTGCTGTTTTATTTTCGCTATTGATCGATGCTGCGTTCCGTGACAATAAAGTAGCTACTTTGTTTACATACATAGGCCAGGTAGGAAATCGCCTTATAAATCGAATAAACGCTCATAAAATCATACAATTTTGTGGAAATGCTTCGGGCGGAGGCAACTGCACTAATGTTTTAAATGATTGGTCGGAACTAAGAAGGCGTTGAAAATACATCGTTCTAATACAACGCGACCATCTCGCGCGAATAAGCGATGCGATTATCGCACTTTCCCTAATAAAATCGATGTAATTTCGCGAATGTCATTTAGGACACCTATTTTACACCAGCATGTTTGATTGCGCGCTCTTACGAACAAATTCGCGCGAATTGCATTGTATTAGGACGACGACACAATACATAGTGATAAATAGGTAGTTATGTTAACTTCTAAGGAAATTTTTATAATATTAATATTATTAAAATGTTTATTCCAAAAACTGAAATGCAGTTTCCACATTGAAACGAGAATGTAGTGTTCGTCTTGCATGAGGCGTGTATGGACTTGGTAATGATGGAACAGCACGAGTGACGGAATCTGTGTACAAATCTAAAAATATCATAGGTACATTTCCTTTCGCAGTTACTTCCAGATTTCACACATCAACGTGTCTGCAATCCATCAAACGTCCTGATCACTCTTTGTAGGGATCAAGGTATTAGGTCCGCTCGTGTGGGATGCGCCGGAGAGCACATACTCTGTATTTTGTCGCGTATCAGCTATTCTGCTGGAGTCGGCTGCATTAGACGAAATCCTCTTGGGTCTGCAAATCGCTCACGACCAGTAACCCAAGGATAAACTTTGACTAGAAGTGATATTGATCGTAATATAGGACGCTTAATAAGAAAACTTACTTATTTGATTAGCTACATGAATTATGGGGTGTTCGACCAACTCTACAAAAGGGCGCAATTGTTGTTTATTCTTTAGTCGGTGGTTTGAAACATCTTCTTCATCGTCTTCTCGAAATGAATGAATGAAATCTGTAACCAGCTTGGTAGAGTTATAATTTTTAATTCTTCTGTAAACTGTAAGACCTGTAATACTTAGATTTTCAATAAATATGTCAGTCTGACTATGGCAAAAAAGGCGTGACTCAATTTTTAAAGTTATGTCAATGTTCTTTCTACAAACAGTGTGGATGCTTTTGTCGTAGCGCCTAGGGACGGTGGCGGGCGTCTATTCTCGTTTAATGCGAATACAATGCATGGAATTCTCGCTCGATTTATCCGCTTTTGTTACTGAAACTCAAGCCTTATATTATTGGCGAGATAAAGTTTCCACCGTTTAAACGCTTTGATTTTTCTTTAAACGAATCTCAGATTTTTCTATTGTTGCCACTGAAAGCTTTTCGAAAACAATCGCTTTGTAATTACTTTTATCCAACTACTTAATATTGGTATCAATTCCAGCTGATATTTACCGTTTTGCTCACAGAAAATGGTATACGATATCCAAATGGCAGCTTAGGTTTCAATGGATTACTATTTACCGTTTGAAGAAATCCTAGAACTACTTAACATAAAGTATTAATTTAAAAACAGTTGTCAAGTTTCTATTATAGAGTGAAATTCTATTAAGAAATTTTGAAATACCAGCCCCGCTATTCTGTAAGCGTATTTGTGCAACTCGATCCTGAATCCGCCGTGAGATCGGTCTCTAACTCAATGATTTACAGTTCAATACTCACTTTACTTCGCAAGTGAAGTGTTTATTAAGTAGCTTGTATTTGTTTACACAATGCGACATCAAGGTCTTTCATGATCGGATGCGGAGTGAAGTAAGTGACTTGCGATGTGATGGTCGAGTTTTAATTCATACTTTACAGAATCACACAGCTGCAGAGATTTAGTTTGACGTGAATAGTTGTGATTTTAGGGGAAACCATTATCAACGTCAGCCTCACTTTGTTAAACAAATACAGAGTGCCTAAACCAAACACTGAAAATGTTGCGTTGTATTCCCTTGATTTCAAGAGAGGATTCTGTATGTAGGTACGTAGGTATAAAGGTACAGGATTACAGGCAGGTACCTGTAGGCATAAATTATGCGTACATAATATAGATTTAGGTTGTTTCGTATGAAGAATGGTACCCATACGTTGAGTAAGAGACAATATGGCTCGTATTGAATACAATGCTATGAAGGTTTATAATTCTAGCTATTCAGTATCACGATATTTTCTGGCGGTAGACAATTGACAATAGCACAGATTAGATAATAGTTCCTACAATAGTCTACATATTTATCATACGTAGTCTTTCATAAATATCCATAAAATCATATAAGCGAAACACCTACATATTAATATATCTGTAAATATTTATTATAAAAATAAATACTCAAAATTATTGTTTATTTATTTAAATTTTCTATTTACTAGGAACTTTATTTTTCCTACAGCCTGATTTTAGAAACATTTGACTTTATTATCTGACCTGTTACTAAGGATTGCAAGACGATGCACTGCACGTCTTCTATTTTCTATCAACCAACGCGGTTAGTTGTTAGTAGCTAGGTACCTACTAGAAGAATATTCGGCTCACAAGAAAACGTTGAAAACGCCCTGACATGATGGGCATGTGCGATGTGCGAGGAACGTGTTTGCTTTATGGAGCGTGAATCGAGATACCTCCGAATAGTATTTTCCTGTATCACTCTATACATTTAATTTTGGATGTTGTATTCCATTTGTGTCGGTAAATATGAAACTGTAAGTCCACGGAATGAAATTGATGGGAAAACGTCGATTCCGACTCGAACGTCCAATTCCTTGAATGTCTAGGGGGTAGGTGAGTTAGGTCCATTTCCACGAACGTTCAACGTCCTTTTCCCCGAACGTCTATTTCCTCGGATGTCCATTTCCCTGAACGTCCATTTCCCCGAACGCCCATTTCCTCGAATGTCTAATTTATATTATTACTAGCTGTAGCCCGCAGTTTCTTTTTTATATTTTATGGTCATACGGGGAATTGGATAAAATGGGGAATTGCATAAACGGAAAATAGATTTCTTCGTTTAGACATTCGGGGAATAGGACGTTCGAGGCCGAAATTAAAAATGATTTTAGATTGAAACTTTTTAGAATTTAAAAAAAAACTTAGGTAGGTACACATTTTGACCCGATTTTTTTAAAATCTAGATGTTTTTATTTAAAAAAATAAATTACAAGGTACTTATTTAAAAGCGAACCTTATCATTCGTATCAATGTTAAGATAGAATGTATTGTAGGTATTTATTGTTGTCGAGCTGAGAAATATGCTCTACGAAATACTACCTAAAACAAAACTCGATAACCTAATACAATATGTTCGACTTGTGTTACGGACAGCGAGCCTGCCCGCGGCCGACTGAGCGGCGCGCGTGTGCGAGCGAGACGGCGCAGAGGGAGATGGCGCGCACGAGAGGTTTCGGGAACCGCGAACCTGCCAGCGGCCAACTGAACAGCGCGCGTGTGCGAGTGAGAGGACGGAGAAGAAGACAGCACACAAGCCACAAGTGCGGCTCCGAACCTCTAGTAGTTAGGAACTTGTAAATAGTACTTAAGCAGGAACTTTGTGAAATAAATCATGGTCAATGGTCGTCTCTGAACAAGCAATCTTAGTTTCATTTGATCGAACAAGAACAATATACAGTCCACAAGATCTATCCACAACATCGTTGGTCCATCGAGTCGGATCTGAAGCCGAAACCAGCCAAGCCACCAGAAGCCGGATCAAGCCTTCTCAGATCAAGATCCAGTGATTCGTCTGCTGCACGTCATCCGAACACGATGGTCGTCACCCGGAGCCAGGGAGACATCGCAGAGGCGGAACATCTGGAAGAACAGTGGAGGCAAGAGGAACTGGAGCGTCTGGCGGAAGAGCGAAGAGAACGAGCGCGTCGCGACCTAGACGCGGAGCGACGGGAACGAGCGCGTCTTGAACTAGACGCGGAGCGAAGGGCGTACCTTCACAGCCTCGATATGGAACGAGGCAGGAGGCTGTCCGTGGACCCACCGGCGTCACCTACGCCGAACTCGACCGACACCGACCATCCGATCCGAGCGGTCGTTGGCACAGCAGCGCCTTCACACCGATCGAAGTCGCAAGCGGGCTCGCGCCGAACTACCGCGAGCGCCGTCGCCAGACAACGACAAGCGGAACTGGAGGCCGCTGAGAAGCTGGCAGAACTGAGCCGGCGAGAGATCGCCATAGAAGCTGACCTCATCAAGAAGCGGCTGGCTGTAAGAGTCGCGTCGATTCACGACGACGAGAGCCTGCCCGACGAACATCGATCCACCGCCGACGATCATCGGAAGGTGGACCAGTGGCTGCGCGACAACCCGCTCAACCCACGGGGGGAGCGGGACGCACCGCAGCCCCCTGAAGACGTGCGCCGAGCTCGGTTCAAGCGAACCGATCGTTCGCCGACGCCGCCTCGAGACCGCCGAGGAAGATCATCCACTCCACAACGAACCAGGAGGGGCATTGAACAGCTGGCAGAGGCGATCGAGAAGATGGCCAGACCCCGGCCCCGTCACGCCACCGAGCTACCGACTTTCTCCGGAGCACCCGGCGAGTGGCTGCCCTTCAAGGCCGCATTCAGAGATGCAACGACTCTCTACGGCTTGTCGGCCGCTGAGAACTTGCAGCGGCTGAGACACAGCTTGAAAGGAGACGCACGTGACGCCGTGACCGCGTTACTGCACACCGCCACGGACCCCGACGTCATTATGAAGACGTTAGAACAATGCTTCGGGAGACCAGAGGTCATTATAGATCGGGCACTTGAAGATCTTAAGAAGCTGCCCAAACCAGGAGAGTCGGCAGCGGAACTGAACACCTTCGCCGTCAAACTCCAGAACGTCGTCTGCGTATTGACGACTATCGACCGGCGTGGGTACCTCTATAACCCCATGCTGGTGCGGGAGGTGCTGGACAAGCTAAGTCCAGTATTCCGGACGCGATGGTGCGACTACGCCGAGCGCAATGAAGGGACAGCCGACCCGGAGATAGTTATGCTATCTCGCTTCCTCATGCGTGAGGCGGACATAGCACTCCGCTACACCTACGCGCCCGCAACGAACGCCACCGCCGCGCCAGTGAGAAGAGAAGAGAAGCCCGGCGCCCCGACCACCAAGAGGAAGACAAACGCCGTCTACAACGTCACCGCATCTGAACCTGAAGAAGAGATTGACCGCTGTCCGAGCTGCGGCCAGACCCACGCGCTACATCAGTGCCCGACCTACACGGCACTGAGCGTCGATCAACGCTGGGACCTGGTGCGAGAGAAGGGTCTCTGCTTCCGATGCGTCGAGAAAAAACACCGACGTTTCCGCTGCAAGGTGAAGCTATGCGGCGTGGATCAATGTCGCCGCCCGCATCATCCTACACTACACGAGCGGGACCAGCCTGTTACACCAAGCGCTACGACAAGCGCTACGCCGACATCAAGCGACGCCGGGGCGGTCTGTTCGGTAGCGCCCCTAAACGCTACCAAAACCGTGCTGCTAAAGGTGTGCCCGGTCGTCATCTCCGGCCCACGCGGCGCAGTAAACACTTACGCGCTGCTCGACGAGGGTGCGACGTTAACTCTCATCGACGAAGAACTGGCGAGAGACGTCGGCGCCGAGGGTCCGGCACGACCACTGCACCTACTCGGCGTGAACATGTCGCAACGGGAAAACAAGAGCAAGATCGTCACCGTGAAGCTACGAGGCAAAGGAGAGAGCGCGCTACACGAGCTACGAGCGCGCACTGTGCGAGACCTGCGCCTCCACCAGCAGTCGATATCGAGCGCACTGCTGGACCACGACCACCTGCGAGATCTGCTGCAGGAGGAGGTGTGCTACGACCTGGCACGCCCCCGCATTCTAGTGGGCATGGACCACTGGGACATGATCGTGTCCCGGGAACTACGGATCGGCGGCCCCGATCAACCGGCCGCATCTCGAACACAGCTGGGCTGGGTGGTGCATGGATCCGCGCCACGCAGCACAATCTACCACACAGAGAGCGTGCTGCATGTGTACGCGCCCGACCGGCGAATACGCGAGAGCGAGCAGCACGACCAGCGCTTCCATGAGCCTGTGGAGGCGCACTTCCGCATCGACGCGCTCGGCGTAGCTCACAAGCCACGTGTGAGCGACGCAGATCAGCGAGCTAAAAACATCGTCGAGAGCACTCTGAAGAAGGTTGACGGCAGCTACGAGTTCGGGTTGCCATGGCGAAGCGACCATGTGACCACGCCCCCGAGCTACGACGCAACGCCCACGGAACGAGCTCCCGCCAACCAGGAGGAAGAGGCCCTTCACACGAACACGCGGGACGAGCGGAAGGACAACCACGTATGCCTCTACGCTAACGAAGAGGAGGCCCGCCGCACCGTAGGAGAACTGCGTGAGGTGCACGCGGCCGCCGGCTTCACGCTACAAAGCTGGAGCGCCAACAGAACGGGCGTGTTACGAGACGTGCCAGAAGAGCTACGAGCGACCACGCCCACCCAACTCGGAGCAGGGGGCCCTGAGCACAGAATACTCTGGCTCTTCTGGAATGGTCGGAACGACGAGCTGGGCTTCAACACCACGATTCATCGCGTGCCAGCCGAGGTGCGCGCACAGACCAGCGCGCCGACCGAGCGGCAAGCGCTCAGCGACATCACTCGACTGCGACAGCACGACAGCAGCGTGAGCGTCGTCTTGGTCGCCGCTAAGGCCAAGGTGGCGCCGCGACGCGCACAGAGCGGCCCGCGCCTGGAGCTGCAGGCGGAGGTCATCGGCGCGAGGCTTGCGAACGCAAGAAATGAACACCGCATCGAGACCCCGCGGACCGACTCAGCGACCGTGGTCCACGAACGACGGGTGAAGAACGACGCGCGCAGCTACACGCCTTACGTCGCACACCGGCTGGGCGAGATAGAGGAGCTCACTCACAAGGAGGAGTGGCGGTGGCTACCGACCGAGCACAACGTAGCCGACGACGCTACGAGACACAGCCGCGCCGAGACCGATTGCTACTTCCAGGGGCCCAGCTTCCTACGCGAACCGAAGGAGAGATGGCTCACGGAACGAGCTCCCGCCGACCAAGCAGAAGAAGTCCTGCACACGAACGCGCATGACGAGCGGGAGGGCGAACCGGCCGTACAGACTGGACCCAGTGCTGAGAGATCGCCACTCCCGGTATGCGGTCGCATCGAGGGTTCCAGCGCGTCTTCACCCCCGCTGCAAGCTCGCCGTCCTATGGAACGGAAAGAGGCTACGCGGGCTGCGCCGGGGGGAGGATGTTACGGACAGCGAGCCTGCCCGCGGCCGACTGAGCGGCGCGCGTGTGCGAGCGAGACGGCGCAGAGGGAGATGGCGCGCACGAGAGGTTTCGGGAACCGCGAACCTGCCAGCGGCCAACTGAACAGCGCGCGTGTGCGAGTGAGAGGACGGAGAAGAAGACAGCACACAAGCCACAAGTGCGGCTCCGAACCTCTAGTAGTTAGGAACTTGTAAATAGTACTTAAGCAGGAACTTTGTGAAATAAATCATGGTCAATGGTCGTCTCTGAACAAGCAATCTTAGTTTCATTTGATCGAACAAGAACAATATACAGTCCACAAGATCTATCCACAACAACTTGATAAACAACGCGTAGATATTGAGTTAACGTAAACAAACGTCTTTATTCGTTTCATGATAATAAAAACTCACATATAGATACAAATTATGTAGGTACAACTCGCTGCAATCTACCATTATATTTATTTACCGAAAGGACATAGGGGACAGTGTGCTATACTTTAATAGAAAAAATCATCTCGTAAAAAAGTGAAAGATTCAAAAGTTTTTCATTATAAAGATTTTTAATAATAATTGATCACAAACTTCTCGGTTTTTTTATGGCTACATCTGAGTTAATTAGGTAAACGTACTTGGTATAGCCGCATCCGCATGTGTTAAATGTTATACGTTAAACGTTGCCACTTGCTTGCTCTTCTACACTTGAACCACCTATTTTTCTTCATGATTTTAAATTTTTTCTAGTTATGATCTATCTCCTTACCTTATTTTTAAATGTAGCCGAAATTACAGACGTTTCTTGTCAAAATTTCATAGTCGTATAAAATAATACGATTCTATGAACCTACCTATTAAAAATTCTGCGTCCCCAGGCAATTTGTAAGAGAGCTAAATGACGCATCGGCCGACGCCACTGCCTTGTTTGTACGTCAATTTGACTAGCAATCCAATTAGCCATCGGCACAGAAACAGAATACTAATTGTCACAAGCGTGCAGTGTTCCAGAAAATTCGAATTTGTGTCAGTTCAGACGTACTAGTGTACCTATGCACAAACAAGCCCGATTGCATGTTGCTACAAGTTTCCTTTGATGTTTTGAGTTGTGTTCTTTATTCTGCTTTTAATCAGTTTTTTCCACTTTTTATAACCTCAACCTTCTTTTGAAACTAATGATTTCAGCTTATAATAATAATCATAATTATCAGCATGTTGCATAAATGACATAGGTAAACATATTTCATTACAGGGTGTACCTAGTGTTATTTACTGTCTCTAGTTTAACGACGACTTGGTGAATTACACACACAAAACTTATGGGACCACCTTTTTTAAATATCACAACTATAATTTCTAAAATATTAATTTTCGCTGCTATATAGTTACTCTGTACCAGCTTTAAAAATTACTGTAAGTACCAACATACGAGTAGTTATTCAAGAACATGTACCTAACTATCTAAGTGTGCACAAAAAAGAATAACACTGTAATTTGTTCAAAATTGAATTATTTGATGTTATTTTTGGTACAAAATATCAGCTGATGTTGGACTGAGTAGATCCGGGCAAACTGGAGCCGCGGGCGTTGTTACGCCGAGTCATTGCCATGCGTCAGCAACATGACTGCCGAATTTCATTTCATGCGCGTCCGGGGGATTGCTGGCTGGACCTGAAACGTATGACGTGATGTCAGTATAAATTCGCTGTTTTATAACTCAGTCGTCTACATAGATTATGGGAAGAATTTTCCACTAACTGTTACAAACAATAAGTTGATTAAGGTTTTATCACTGAAGACTCGTGGTCCCACCGGGAAAACTCACTTTCTTCTAACAATAATGCGAATACAGTACTAATTGGATTATTAGTATATAGGTATTACTCTAACTTCTATTATAAAGTAGGTACTCCACGAGTTTGTATGAAAAAAGTGGTATCTGTTAGCTGACTGAAGCATATCCAAATCAGATAATTTAGCTAAAACCACGTTATTCATAGGTACTCGCTGTGGTACTAGGATTATTCCAAATATAACAAGTTCTTTGCGACAAAATCGAACTCGTAGACGTGTGCTACGCTTGTGCTTTGTTCGAGTCACGGCCTGGCAGCGGTGCGCGGCGGCGCTACCACTCCCATATTTTATCCTCGTTTATTTAGTTATAACACAGAATATAATAGAATAGAAAACTGTTTTCCATTTTATTTTTCTTTATTTTTAATACATCAAAGCGTCTCTTTTAAATTAAAAACACGACAATGTTGCGTAGGCCATTTGAGGCACCTACTGGTATGTCGAAATCTGTAATTCCTAAACTAAGTTGTTTGAGCTGTACTTTGATAAATCAGTCAGTTCAGTTGCTTTCATATACCTATATAGGTAAAAGTATAAAGTCACGTTCACTCATTTGAAGTCCACTGAAAGGGAATTCACACTCAATGAAACATACAAGAGGCCTATAAATACGAGTGAACGGGAGAAAAACTGCACCATGTAAAGCCAGCCTCCTAAAGGCGGACTTCCGGCTCCGGCCGCATCCGGCGACTCTGTCTGCCACTGAAAGCCTTTTAGTTCAATTTACCGTAAAAAAGAGACCAACCGGCAACCGTCTCGTTCCTGTGTTTTATGTCAAAAGGAAAATTATCTATTTCGTTTATACTAATAACTTCAATATAGGTATGAAGTTTGAAAAATATTCGTATGAAAACTGAATCGGCTCTAAATCGGTATTTTTAATAGGAGATAATTAGGTTGTTTAGGTCGATCCTTAGATTTTGTTGATCTATATCAAACTGTAGATTTTTTATTCAATTATTATATTTATACAATATTGCCCTTGCAATACAAATGTGCACCAATATAGAAAAAAAAGTTACTAAATTATTTTTACATCTTTTAATATCTGAATTTATAAAAACGGAAAAGTTTAAACGCCGTTCATTAATTAAAATTTCTACTCAACACCGCACAAAGTTATAATTTGACGGCACTAAAATTGTATCTTTGTCACATAGTATTATGAAGATAAGGACGACACAAATTTTAGTGCTACCTACCAAATTTGTTGTTCAGAATCGGGCATACTGTTTCCATAGGGCGGGCGGTCACGATACGCGCCACCAACTCATTTTTACCTTCATGGTTATGTAAGATTAATTTGAAACCGACATAACAGGTGAAGTATGAACATCTCATTGCACAAGAATTTATTGATCTATTAGCAATTCAAATTACTGCTGGGGTAAAGCCGACCTTTCTTAAGGAAAAATTACTGTTCGAAGTTGGAATAAGAAGAGATGGCTTCCCTGGGTAATAAAATCGGCCATCCCCAGACATTTATTCCCGTTGTTTGTGATGTGAACGTGATTGGGGTGTGCGAAGGATCTAAGAGAGATGCCAGAGAATGATAACGCGGAAAATCAGACCTTGATGAGATTTTTACGAGTGTTATTATCATAATAATCGTTCCAGCATGATGGTTACAATAGTTTTGTTATTGTATCATTTATTTTATTACAAACAACAATATATCAGACGGCAATATTATCAAAAGTAATATAAAAGAATGTTCGCTGATCATCGAATGGAAGACATAAATCTTTTATTATCTTTTTATTATTTTCCTTTGATATTTCTAACGATGTTACTGGCTTGATCAAATACTATTGTTTTCATTACTGAATGTCAGGATTCGTCTTTCATATTTCCAGATAATAAACTTTTGCTCCACTCTGGGCGCAAGCTGTCACGGGGGGCGTAGCGGGCTCTTACTTTAGTCGTTTAAAAGAGTTTCGATTTCCAACTTTCTATTAGCAGACTCCTATACCTCTAAATTATTATTGCTATTTGTATTTGAATACGTATTACCTACCCGTAAAAGTAGAGTAGTCTAGTTTACCTATGATTTCATTTGGCTGCTTCAAGCATCGGAATAGAACGTAAATTATGATGTACAAGTCCACACACAAAATTGTAACATTGAACAACCTACTTTGCTAGTAAAAAAAACTCAATCTTAGTAATGTGATAATTATCAGTACTGCGAGGATATTACAAAGCCATTAGCTTGAAAAACTGCCAGCTATTGCATGCACACCAAGAAAGTAGTAATTTTGTGCTCGGAAAATGAACTCGGATATTAAAACTTAAGTTTACTTCGTTTGGAAACACGGTCTCGTGTCATGCCAGCTTTCAAGCGTGCCGTGAACTCAAGTCACGTCATAGCGTTTTTTATTTTTTCGAAAGTAATAAATGAAATAAGAAAATTGTTTAACTTTTTGGTCTCAGACAAATTCCATTTGGATTGAGGTGCTTCTTTGACTCGCGATTTGAAGTTCTTTCTTATTTTTCTGTATTTTTATACGATATCTTGTCAAATAGGTCCCTGGAAACAGGGTAAGTATTGTCAGATCTTCGTGCATTTCTCGGTATCTCGTCGATATCAAGCGGGGCCGCCGGTGTGTTGTTGAAACTCCACTGAGAATCTTGCTGAATCTTTAGTTATCTTATCTCCGTACGTCGAATACACAGCTATGATTTCCAAAATGTTATGCAACTACTGTTCCTTTTTTATTGGGGTGCAATTATTATTATTAAAAGAATAAATAGTTACCCACTGTTTGTGGGTGCAATTCTTTAGGTAATAAAAGAAATAAAACATTACCTACCCAATTAAACATTACCCCAAAAGATATTGAACCTTGTTCATTCCAACAGCCCTCAATATCTACTCGTAAATGCCTAAACATTCACAAAATTGCCCTTAAGTATATTTTCTTAATACACGGATTTACGTTGTTACCTTTCAGTGACGCAATTGTTTACCCCGACTTTTGTTTCCAAAGAAATCTTAAACAAAGAGAAATTGCTTTCATAACTTCACTAATGCTTCCTAATTATTTTAGCTCCCAATGACGTCGGGTTTGGTTTCTAAGCCTGGGGTCTCAGACGGTTATACAAAAGCCGAATGGCTGGATCGCCCCGGTTCAGAATTTAATCCAGGTGGACTATGGGTGTTGGTGTTCTTCCAATTACGAGCAACCAATTCATTTGGGTCTAATTAGTGCGACCCGGATTACGGAACTTGGAAGCTTGTGCATTATTTAGTAGGTGATAAACTAAATTAAACTAGTTGACCGAGCGAGCGTAGCGAGCGAAGCGTCTAAGTTTCGAGATTGGCCAAAAATGCTATTGTCCGTCTGTCCCTGTCTTTCTGTCCTTCTGTCTGTAATTCTCTACAGGTCGCATTTTTCAACCGATTTGGACGAAAATTTGGCATGGGTATAAATTAATCAAGCCGACAAAATGAGTAGAATAAAATCTTGAAAAACATTTTTTTTAGAGTATGTTACTCGCAAAGTGGGAGTGAACTTTTTTTTCTTGTGAATCCCATAGTGTGAGATATCGTTGGATAGGTCTTTCGAAAATATTGCTGGTATGTGAAAACCATTTTTTCGATTTAGGGATCCGTTGGCGAAATATTAAGCTTTAAAGCGGTAATTTTTGTTAGAGTCACGTGACCAGCTAAACGGTTGCTTCTGGAAATGTGAAAAAATTCACGGCAGTAGCATATATAACGTAGTTAAAAGGAAAACTATGACAGCTGATTAGGTTCTATTAGTTTTTGAGTAATCGTCGATTAACTTAAGAAAGTCGAAAAATTAAATTAAGTTCATAGAAATGCATACGTAAAATGGGATTGATTTCTTTTTCTCGTGAATTTCGTGTGTGGAAAAGATTTTTCGATTTACAGATCCGTTTGCGAAATATTAATCTTTATAGTGCAAATTTTTGTCACTTTAGTATATCTCCAACTGCAAAGTTGACTTCTGTTCGTTTCTTTTAGGTTTGGTTTATAAGGGCTGGCGAGGTCTACTGTTCTCACAGAACCACTAGTATATTTTGTTCCTATACTACATAATCATTAGTGAAAGGTTTTGCTATAAAATATTCTACAATAGTACCTATTTAGTGAGCTTAAATCTTAGGTGGTCCGTATGTCTACCCGCTGGAGAAGTAACTCAAAACTAATAGCCTGAAAGCGTGCGAGTACTCTTCCAAAGAACTACCGATCGTTCGCGAAAGAGTATTTTAGATATCAAACCGTTTGTTCGATAAGGTACAACGTCAGCACGCGTAGTCTCACCAAGTAAACGCTCTCCTAGAGTGGTTTGTCAATACAAGTTCGGAGAAGCTTTTAGTTACCCGAGGCTACAGTTAAGTACATCTTTCACTTATTATATGTTGAAAGTGCTATTGTTGTTTGCGTTCAATACTTTATTTTGTAAATGTTTTAAAACTATTCTTGGACATAGAAGGCTGCACAAAACGTGATTTTTCACTTGGACATTTTATATTTACTAAGCAAAAGTTAAATTCATTTGTTTCTTGCCTTTCATGTCATATTCATAAATTGGTGATCGCAGTATAAGATGTTAATCATCATCAACAGCCTATTAATCTCCCCACTGCTGGGGCTCAGGCCTACCCTCTCAACGAGGGTGTTCGGGCTATAGTCCACCACGCTAGCCCAGTGCGGTTGGTAGACTTCACATGCGCCTAAGAATTTCTTCTTCGGCGTATGCAGGTTTCCTCACGATGTTTTCCTTCACCGTTTGAGAGCAGTCAGTAAATGTACTTAAGTTTCGAGAAAAACCCATTGGTACATGACCCAACCGGGGATCGAACTCCGGACCTTTCGATATGATAGGCCGCGTCTTATCCCCAGGGCCACTGACGCTCTTGTTATGTCTCTTATAATTTTAGGAGACAATAACATCTTATATAAATGTCTCATCCTACAAAATGGTAACCGAATAAGAAATAAAACAATTTTGGCACAATACAAATTGAGAAAACGAGAACAAAAAGGAACAAACATGTCTTACTAATGAGTACCATCATTCGTTGATGTTCATGCCCTTATGGTTACACAGTAGGTACTGGTAATGAGAACCTGTACGGAGGTCGCCAACCTAAGGAGTAGGTAGCTACCTACGCAGGGCGCCAGAGCTTTAATTTGTTGTTTGGTTTCTCGGTTAGCTCTAACCAAGCTACTATTATCTGAACGCTGAAGTTAGTAAATAGTTATATAATGTAAATAATTATATAATAATTTATTAACTTCAAGTTTAAATATAATATTTGATGGCGCGAAGAAATCAATTTTCTAATTGCCTCGGTCGACCTTTCCAAGATTAAGTAACTACAATTACGACCAGTGATGCTGAATTGGAACAGAACCCAAACGTCCAGTATTTCCGCTCAATTAAATAGCTCAATGGCATAGAAATTCGGGTAAAGGCAGATTTAATCACAAGACATTTCGGTCTTATTTCGGCTTGCCTTTCATGTGTAATTTCCCACGGGTTGGGTCAGCCCAATGCCATGATTACGTCCCTTTCAGAAGCCGTTACCTCTGTGTCGGTGATCGACAGTTTTATTGATGCTGTTTCTAGTCAGTCTTTGGGGATTAAGAACAAGAAGAAATTATTAGAAGTAAATATAATATGAGTATTTCAGAGTCACGTATACAGGGTACCGTATTTTTTTAGAGCGATAAAGTCTAAATAAGAGCGAACTTGGGCTTCAAACGTTGGGCTCAACCGTACAACTCTTTGTATATTATGAATTCATGATCATGTCCATGAGTGAGTGTGTGTGTGATAATTTAAGATCATTTCTATTTAATTTATGATCCAAGTATATCCATTACGCTCTGCTAATATTATGAAGAAACTTAGTAAAGATCCAAATACAAAAGCGACTGGAGATTGATCAAATTAGAAACTTGTTTAAGCATCTATAAAATTTATAAACTATCTATATTAAAATTAAAATATTCACAAGTACATAATATATAAGTAGGTAGGTAATTAGAAAAAAATAAAAAAATAAGTGTTAAATACAAATACATTTTTATGCAGCGCTCATTAGTACCCCCTTGAGAAATTCAAGATTGTACCTTTGATAAAAAAGCAAGGCAATTACAGATTCATTACGGCACTTCCAAGTTCGTTTCCTCTAGAGGTTTTGTTTTTATTATTCCGGTACGTCTAATGGATTCGTTTGATATATAGATACTTAAGTTTATTTACTCTAGGAATATAAAACTCTAGTTTTCCTGCTGATCGTTTGGCTCCATTTTATGACTATTGGCTGTCTTGATCTGAGTAAACGTATTTTCCTAAAATAAAATCTAAGAACATCTTACCGCCCCCGATGATTGCTCCCTATCGTATCATCGATCAGGACCAGACATAATCTTTTTCATAGTCTATAGGTATTAGTGTACCACTGTAGGCAAATATTTTTATAAACATTTAACATTTTATGAAATTAATTAGATATATTTCGCAAAACAAGCACTTTCCTTTTCATTTTACCGGCTCTTAAGATTAATGTATTTTTGGTAATTTAATTAGAGATGTTACTCTCGGTTTTTATAAAGAAAATCTTTGTTCTATTTTGAAAGGAAAAGAGCAACAAAATGAATAAGACTTTTCAAATTAAGAGTTTGTGTTGATTTCAAATGTAATGTATGTTCATAATCTTCGTATTTTCTTCGGTTTGCATTTGAAATGGCTTATAAAATGGCATAAGTAATTTGAAGGCTTTATAGTGATTTTAAAGAAATCTATTAAAATTAATTCTCTAAGGAGTTCCTCGGAGAAAGAAAACGATATGCAAGTTTTAATAAACGCTTTTGGTAAAATATACGCGAGAAAATACTTCAACGGCTAATTAGACTGCGAAGGTGAAATTTTACGTAACTGAAGTGCTTCTTGGAAATTTTGTTTCTTAAATAAAGCGAGGCTCTCTTAACAACTTTTCCATTATACTGAAGACAAGCGCACTTGAGAAATGAAGTATCAAAGGAAGTTTGCTTTCCCGTCACTCCGCTATGACTACACTATATTAACACGGCTCGGCTCGCCTTTTTACCTATGACCTCTCACCCCCCCACTCCTTTATACCGACTGAGGATCAAACAGGGTCAGCTCACAGCTTGCTAGGGGTCGTGTACATCTGGGTGTCTGTTAGTAGTTGTTCGTTAGCCGGGGATCGGCATCCGGTTTCCTTATCAAGGCGCATCCGGCTCTGGAGCGTTTTGTTTCTTTGAGAATGTACGGAATATCCGGGAGGGCTTGTTGAAAGGTTGGGTTGGTGTTTGAAAGTTGGATGTGTATTCATCCTTTTGAATTACGTGGAGTCTATTATGTGGAACCGCCAGTAGGCCGTGTAAAAAAGTAAGACTTCCTTTTTTATACGGCACAAATAAAGTAAAAATAATTTGTTTTGCTATTTTGCGTATAACACTTTTATAATTTTACTTAGGTGGTATTTAAAAGTTTTTTTCGCATTTAAGACGTTGTTCCGTGTTGGACTGAGCCCAACCAAATACTCGGTATAGTACTTGGTTTTGTAAGAGCATTTCTTTCGCAACAATGACTTAGTTAGCAAACTTATTCTTTCAAAATCAGAGGTTAAGCAAATACGAGTATTATTTATAACTATTGTATTGTATAAACATATTCTCTCATTAATTTATAGAAAAGAATTAAGAAAATCAAGGAAAAACAAAAATAGTAGTACCTAATTCCAAAGAACAATGGATTGCCTTATTGTTCTCGGGTTACTTCTATTTTTTATTATCTCAAATATTGATGATTTGGCAGATATGGTTTCTTCCGAAGTTTCCTTCAGAATTATCGGTTAAATAAAAGATATTGACGTCGGATCTCGGTGCAATGACCCCGCCATCTGAATCTAATCCGATTGGGTAGGTATTACGTCTATTGATGGCAGATAGTAAGGGACAACATCATTTATCGTGGTTCTGGAAAAATGCGATTCAAATTACCTCATAAGCATTTTCCCCTGATAAGCCCAGGATAATCCATAGAAGGGTTGTTGCCTGGTATATTTATTGGTACAATGATATGAAATGTAATTTTAAATGTTACAAAAAAAAAGTAATTTTCTTCCTTTTCAAATGATTTATTTGTAGTGCATCACATCACACACACACCTCACTACAACATCCACACCCACACAAGGCGCACTGCGACGTTCTTTTTTACGTTCTTTTTTACTTTATATATATATCTGTACCTACCTACCTATTATAATTTAAAAACTATAGTTTACAAAAAAGAAATCTGTTATTGGCTAATGTACAAGTTATATTATAATGGTTAAAATATTCTGTAACTAGCTGTAGATTTGAGAATGAATAAATAAAATAAAAATAAAATAAAATAAATAAATAATTTTTTAAAATCAATTGGCGCTTTCAACAGAAATTTGATTATATAAAGACAATTTTATTCTAATTATATTTACTTTCGAAAGACTACACCTATTCTATGGGAGTATTTTTCGATGAGAGTTATGTGCGATTCATGCAGAAATTACAGAAAAGTTCTTATACTTAGAATAATATCGTCGGGTAAAATTGTAAATGTTAACTCCTTTCTTATATTGGTTGATCTGTCATATGGAACACATGCTTCCTTACAAACGTTCAACCAGCATAATGAGTTCAAATACCTTAAATGCCTACAAACCGTAAATGTTTACAATTTCGACAGTTGTACTAATTAACTTTGTTTTTGTAATCATTTATACACTTAATTAAATTAAATCGGTTTCAGAACTTGGCGTAGTTTTTGAATTGCACTAGAATCAATGTGTGTATTTTAAAACTTTTGTATTAAATTTGTTAATTAATTCAGCATTTTGGTATCTTTGTATTTGTTTACTAAGTCGATTACTGAGTGAGAAAGTTGTGCGATGTGGCCGTACCGTTTATTTTATCAATGGTATTATAATATGCTATGTAACTACAGGCGTTTCTATGTTGCTACTTGATAGTAATATTAAAGAAACACATCACAGCATACTGCACCTTACAGCACAGTATTAAGAGTTAGCTGTTAATACATAGTCTGGCAAACCTTTTATATTCCAGGAGGTGTGATCTCTCAGAGGGAATGATGTTAATTCTGTTATCTCGGGAGGTCCCTCAGGGAGTCATGCGTTTAACCAACTGACAGCTTCCTAAATGTTGTCTGGTGGAACAGAGTTAATAAATATAGGGCGACTTTTACGTAGGTATATTTACTATTTAGAAAAATACTTATTTAGTTTAATTCATTATTAAATTTTAGTTGAGTATCCACTTTAAAAATCTACTAGGTATCATAAAAACTATGTTTACTTACTTTGGTCAGTATTTTCAGGTCTGTGGCATTAATTAATTGACGACCAGCTTTTTTAATTAATTGGAAACGTTGTAGAAAAACGACGTTACACTCCCAATTATAAAATTAAACCAATGTATTTTGGACTACATTTTGGAGTGTAAAAGTCCTTGCCACGAGTTTGAATAATTTAGAACAAAAAAGGGTTGAAATGTACAGAATAATTAAAGTTGTTTTTTTAGGTGCCTAATGCGTCTGCTTTGTGAGTACAATTTGAAGTGAGACCAACTTTCGCCATTCCAACTTTTAAACAAATTCAAACGTGCAAATGACATTCGCTTGGTCGGTGGTTTGCGTTGGTCGGTGGTTAGGGTCCGTTATTCTCACGTGGAGTATGGGAATACACACCACACCATTCTAGTTATACATACTTACCAGTTCTTCTAAAAAACAAATCCCAAAATTTAGTTTATTTAATTAAAACTTTATTGCACACAAAATTGTACTATAGGCAAAAATAATGCTAATATGACACTCTCTACCATCATGCAATTACTGAGAGTCAGCAAAAAAAAACGATACTGGTCGGAACCCAGCGGCTAAAATACTTTAACTGACAAAAACCAATACTTAATTTTATTGATGACGCCTAAAACTAAGAAAAGGTTAGCTGCTTGAATTGGTACCTATTTATATTCGCCCAAACCATTTATAAACACTGTTTCACTTATGTACTGTTTTATTAACTAATTGATGGCTTATACTGTGCGGTGCCAAGGTCCCTGCGGTATGTGATTTCTAGTGTATGTATATTCTGAGTATTGTGTCTGTAACTACTCATAACCCGTATACTGTATTAAAACGTGGAGTGAAAATACATATTTCTCCAAGTTAGTTACGAAATTTGTATTTGATAGTCAAGTTCGAGGTAAATTCTAAAACATGATATTACGATAATAATACCAAGACAGAATCACGTCATTTATATGTCTTCCGTAACGTAACGCAGGTAGGCACTTGGCATTAAGATGGGTAGACAGGATGATAAATAATTAACGCGAATGTAAAGCTGCTTGTGGTATTAGGGTCTGCCGCGTACGTACACAAATAACATATAAGTACACAGCTTGATTAAACAATATTGATTTTAGGTAGGTATAGGTATACAATTTGATTTACAGGGATTTGGCCGCTTATAGCAGACGATTCGTCGGGTAAAGTCCAAGTTGTAAAATGTCCAGTTGTCCAGATCGTAAAACGTCAAGATCGTGAAACGTCAAGATCGTAAAACGTCAAGATCGTGAAATGTCAAGATCGTAAAACAACAAGATCGTGAAACGTCAAGATCGTGAAACGTCAAGATTGTAAAACGTCAAGATCGTGAAATGGCGGTAATCGATTGGCTTATTTCTGTGTCGACAGGGTTTTTTTATGATTTGACTATATTTCATTACAATTTGCAAATGAAGAGGTAAAGGAAAACCTCTTAACTTTATGATGTAACCAAAGTAATCTGTGGTTTACCTGAAAGCATAGATAATAAGAAAAACATACCCACTTGTGTCCTGATGTGAGTGTTCCAGACAATAAGTTTCCGCTTACAAATCGCTTCATTCTTGCCGCGTGACAGAGTCAAGATGGTATCTCCACAATACATCTCGGGCTGTCTGGCTGTACTGTGGGGGAATGAGAATCGCAACGCACTGCATTCAGATGAAGTTGCTGTCCACTGAATGTGTTGAAGCGATGTGAAAATTGTGATAAAATGTTACAGATTTTTACTTAAATGAAGCAGGTATATGTCGCTGACTATGCCCATAAATATAGTGCTGTTTCTAAAAATAACGATTCCAGTTTCAATTTTTTAACAAGTACTGAAATATTTTGGCAAAGTGTTCAAGATTCGTTTAATAACGGTTAGACAGCTTACTTTTCACCATAATAGGAAGCTAAATAAAGACAGAGATCGATTCTAGGTAGTAGTTAGAATATTGTCATGTCCGGAATGACACTTTCGGAATGCCTACTATACAAGAACCTAAGTTCAATCAACAAATTGTAGCAAGCTTCATTGACTACCTACGGTTCATAAAACGCTTCAAGAATAGAACTTGTACCTACGTTGTTCTCTGAACAATGGAACGCATTTAATGCCCAGAAAAATCACAGCAACGCGAACCGTCTGTGATATTACCGTAAGTATTTTCCAATAACAAAAGGAAGCGCTCCACGGCGACGGTGAACACAAAAATCCGTGTTCACGACAATTCGTAGTTTCTCGTAATGTCTAAACAAAAGCTATCAGCACGGGGCGGGCCGTGAACGACGAGATCGGGGTTTAGCAGTTATCGGACAGACTTATCGAAAAAGTTTCACCACTTGCGGAATAGTTGCAGGAATCTGTAGTTTCGCTAGATATTACGAGAACCTGTTGTGTTTCTCTTAACTTGTGGAACGTTTAAACGGTAAATGAGAAAAGAAAATATGGTTAAATGAATCATAGTATTGAGAATGTCGTAAAAACGAAACAATGTTAGAGGAAAATAATATCAGGTCGTTTAAGGGTAAACAAAAGTGTAATAAAATACCTGTATTGATATAGGCCTACTGCGGCGATATTTCCTGTCGGATAAATTTAATGAAAGCCAATATGGGCCGAACAGGCGAGCGGCACGATACGCGTCAAACACGTAGTAGGATATAATATTTAACGCATATTAATTCAAAGAGCGTTTGCATGTATAGAATTCCAATGGAAACCGTAAATTAAAAGTGATAAGAGAATCAACATTTAACTAGGTAGGTATTTTCACAATCAGAATGTAGATGCCGTGAATTATTTAATACAACCCTAAACCTATAGATAGAGTAAAAATATAGAAGGAGAAACAGCATCAGGCAGTCCGTAGTCTTGGTGCACCGGCCTATCCTCTGATGATCCTCTGATAATGAATGCATATCCTCTGTCTAATAGTTAGTTCATCACACTAGCTCAGTGTAGGTTGGTTATATTTTATGCTTCTAAAAAATCTTTCTTCGGTCGGGGTATGCAGGGTTTCAGACGACGTTTTCCATCACCGTTTCAAAATAGTCTGTAGGTAAAATAGACACATGAACAACATAATAATAAACTAATACCTTTGCAAAAAATAAAAAGTATTAGATTACTACGGCTGTTACTCTGTATTAAGAAAAACAGACAATAACTTCACGGTATACATTTCACAGTATAACTTGTGGCTTTCAACTAAAAAGACTGCCAACTGTAATGAGATCTACCTCACAAGATGTAGCTTGAAAGATGATGCCGTCTCGTCTGAATATAGTGTGGAAACCTTTTAACTTAACTCTGTTGTGTATAATTTATAACCTACTCTAGTTTACTTAAAAATCATCACATTGTCTGTACGTTAATTTCTGCATTGTGAATTCTTTGTATCATAATAATTAGGAATTCTAGTACGGTTTGTTGCTGCTTTATTATCAAAATTATCTATTGATTATTAAATTTTATTAACTATTATTTTATAAAACTACTTACATTTATTTTAATAGTGTACTTTTATTGTGGTGTCTCGTACACTTAAATACTGTGCCTCACTGGTATTTGCCTGTTTTGTACTAGATTTACAGTATCTTTTTGTATGTACAGTACCTACCCAAGTCTGGTAACGACAATTGACAGAACGTTCCCGTACTTTCCGGTATGCTAAAAGCCTCTGGGAAGCGATGTTGGCTTTATAGAGGTTGTCCACAGATCGAACGAGATATCTCTTTGCCAAAATGTGACAGGAGTAGCTTTGAGTATGAAATAACTGTTTGTGTAAGTGGAAATTCAAACATGTCAGCAAAAATGTAAAGACTAACAATTGTAACTAGCAAAGTCTATATTTAGTCAGTATACAAAATACAAATATATACTTACATATTCTCAATAATAGTTAGAATAACTAGGTTTTCACAATAATGCAACTAATGTATTTGGATATGGGGGTACATCGGCTAGGAAGGGGCATAATGGTTCCTTAGATTTTTAAGGTAAGCAATTTCGCACTTTATAGTAACACAATATTAAAATTACTCATGGTTTAAAAATAAGTCTTAAATATTCCCCTTTTCATCGTCAATTACGTTTCCTAATGAGTTCGGCAAATAATGTCCCAAAATTTGTTTTGGCTTCATCAATATTCCGAGGTCATACATCACTCTGTCCCTGGGCGTAAGATTGATGGCTCAAGTCACTAATTGAAGTTCATTAACGATCATAATTAATAACCTCCAGCAAAAACCCTAATTACTGCCCTTGGAGTTGGACTCCGGCACAATATTGTTCGTTGATCCTTCCGGAGAAACGGGATGAATTTAGCTTAGATCGTTTTGTTGGATTTAGTTTCCGAAGACTTGGTTATAGAGAGCGGTGTACAAAACTGCCGTCAGATTTAAAAGTCAGATACAAAACGACAACTAATAGAGGAATTATTTGTAGCTTTACATATAGTATAGTACCTACCAGCATCGTGACGAATATCGCACATTTGAAATGATAACAGCGCAATTTAGTGGCCGAACCAGTCCCTTAAAAATCTCACTACTTATAAATAAATGCTGTAGATTTTACAAGCTAATATTTTTTAATTTAACAACTCACTTTCATTGTAGTTTTTTATTTGTGTTACTAACTAAATACATGCCAGGGTAATGAACTAAGTTTATTAAATTTAGTACTACTTGCATGAAGTTTCTTGTTCAAGTAAAGGACGATACAGCCGAAATTAGTTTAAACACCTTCAAACATCGACCCACCCTCAAATATTTCTAGTGTTTGTAACTTTAACATTGTTAGGGTTGAATTTGTTTTAATAAGTAGCTATTCTACGATCAAACATAAAATTACAATTGAGTTCAAATAAATATTTCCTTAAAACATATAGACAGGTATACTTTAATTATTATTCAGTCAGTATACTTTATGAAGACGCTTTGAAATTTCAGTTTAATTAATGATCGCGACCTACTTTTATTAAATTATATAGAAGTGCGTGGTCTCTCTTATTAAAATTTAATAACCTCGGCCTTCCTTATTAAGATGCGTCTCTTGTGTATCTTATGTAAGTATACATTACTCAAATTAGACATTTTGTTTAACAGGAAAGTAGGTAAGCTCGCAAGTAATTAATATATTTTTTGCTTGAAATAATCAAGTGTGAAAAAAAATATATGTGAAGATTTTAGTCCTGTCAGACAGAGGAATAATTTGACAGTTCTAAAATTCATGCTATCTCTTTCTTATTTTCAACCGACGAAAACAAAAGGAGAAGGTTCTCAAGTCGACCCGTATATTTGTTTTTTTATATTTATTTTTTTATGTATGACCACGCATAACTTTTTACAGAGCAGTCCGATTTTGATAATTGTTTTTTTATTGGATTGGACTTCGAAGTTGGTCCCATTTAAATTTGAGGAAAACGGCCCTAAGGGTAGAAAATTAGGGGATGACTGATTAGACACCTACTAATTTTTTTTCGTTTAACCGATTCTGTTGTTACAGATAAAAAAAGAGCACAAGAGACTAAATTACCATCCGAATAGACACCAGTGTAAGTATTAGGTAATAGTAGGTGTTGGTCGTGTTGGTTTAAAGAGCAGTTAAATCAGTTTCATATCGTGACAAAATGTCAAAAAGCTGTGTCGAAAAGCGTGGCTTCATATTCATGTTTCCTATTTCGCCGAGCTTGGTTTTTATTTAGCAGCGCCATAGATGAATGCGCGCAATACAAAAGCGTGTCAACGTTAGTACACACTAAATTTCCTGGAAGCGACATTTGTTCCCTTGGAATGGCGTCGTAAGTTTTTACGAACTTTCAAGTAATATCGCAGTAAATTCCTTAAGAGATCCTTATATAGAAGATTAAATTTGTGGCTTTTAGTGACTATAACACACGGAGCAATAACAGCTAGAGCTTTTACCTGAGTAGATACAGAAGAATACCCAGTAAAAATAATAACTAATTTGTTTCGTTTATGTTTGGCCGAGATTGTCTCGCTCTCTAGAGACAATGGATGTAAAGATTATTGTAATTGTAAACATACTTAATTGGTAATTACGAACGGTTAACATGGGTCCACTCGTACTTACTATGAGCAAAATTTTGTGTATCTTTCTGATCCCAGCTTTGCCGGACATTTGAAGATTATGTTTAGATGACAATCTGAGTAGGTAATTATACCAGAAAGATGCCTTCTGATAGTTTGAGAATGGTCTTTTCCTTAGATAATCCAGCAGATTATCGGAAGTAGGCATTGATATAGGTATACTGTATAGACAAATCAATAAATACGTCTGGTATTGATACCAACAGTTAAGGTGTGGGCAAACCTAAATAAGCCGGACGTACGCGTATCAATTCCATCTCTTAACTGTTCCTCACAGCAGAGATAGTAAATCTTAAATTTTACCTGTGGTCATATAAACTGTATTTAAATTTTTATTAAATATAAACTTGATGGTATTTTAAATTTCCACAGCGTTCTAGCACGTTCGCCAATTTTATGCGCTACTAGCGGACGCCTTCCGACATCGTCCGCATTATCGATTGAGGCACAAACATCCAGCTTTCGCATTTAGAGCAACGTCGCAAAAAATGTATCTGACTCAAATTTTCACAGTATACAATCGGAACAAATTAACAAAAAACTGCTTTTTGTGTATATACAATATCACATCATCACTTCTAGCAACTCTATAAAACGTACACAGCACGTATGGGTGTGTATGGTGGGTGTAATCATGGTTTCATCAAAAGAGCGACACACGCCGTCACTCGCCGCGGAGCCATCAGGGCTCGTCGCGAGGCATTCACTCCGCTCCGCTGATGGTGGTTGCAATTATGTGATACTGTTGAATGTACTCGAGACCTCGTCACTACTGTGCTTTGTGCTCGTACTGCTTTATTCAGAAGGACGGGATTTCGTTCTTTTGTCATTTGTTGTTTTTACATACGCGAAGCCAGAAGCGAAATATTTCTGACGCGGTTACGTTATCTTCAACAGACTAATCTGCGTATTATTTAGCATTGGCATTTAGGTACCTAGAATAGGTATTTGTCATTGTCACTGGCTACGTCATGTAGGTAGTCAAGTCACGGAGTTGGGTTTGAGTGGCAACCCAGTGTCTTTATTTTCTTATTAGTAGCACAGCGACCCTGCCACTCCGTTGGGTTAGCCCTATTAAATGTTTCTGGCCACTTCTAGATATCTGGTACAATTTTCAGTACAAAAATCTTAATGGCATTGAATTGTTACTTTGTTAACAGTCGGGTTTTGATTCGTATGTTTTATGTTGCAAAACTAAGATTAACCTGCAAGTTTCATTCTCTCAGAGTATTTTATAAGAAGCGTCATACTTTAGTTGTAGGTACTATCTTTTCTTCAATTCTTTAATTTTTGCATACACAGATACTTTTTGTATCAAGTTTTCTGTCGAGTTTTATACATAATTTAAATCTACATGATACAAGTATCAAGTCTACACGCTTAGCGTAAATAACTTACCAAATAGGTACCAACTAGCTTTAAAACTTTGTGGTCAGTTCGAATACCTCTAACAACGCTTAATTCTACGTCGCTAGCAAAGACTTTGTTAAACTTGGCTACTGCAACTCCCTTAGTTAGTACCAAAGTACTTATATGAGGACCCACAACTTCTCACTAAGCGTTTGCTCTAACTCTATAAGAAAAAGTTATTTAATTATAACATTCTTGTAAGTAACATGTTCGAACAGTAATTTAGTAAGGCGTGGTATACATATTGGCGTGAGTTGTAAATGTAATTAACATTGCTTCTCAGCAACACCGCCGCAACACGCCACCGGCGCCTCCAGACATCGTAATTACGACACGGGTACACTTTGTTCAATAAACATAATGTGTACAGTTCCTTATGTTTGTCGAGTTTAGATTTGTGTGCGGGTAGAGTAGACCCAATTAATTGTTTGGAAGTTGAATTTAAAACCACTCAATTTGGTAACAAGCATGTACATTCTATATTTGTTATTTTTTAAAGCAATGTTTAATAAAACTTTTGTTTATTATTGACTAGCTTATGGCCCGTGACTTCGTTCGCATTAAAATGTATCGTATATTACTTACTAACTGTTGCCCGCGGCATGTAAATTTGATCTGTAAATTTTTGTTCCCATACAAACCTTAACATCCCTTTTCACCCCTTTAGGGTTGGAATTTAAAAAACCAAGTACACCAGATTTTAAGTCGGACCACATGCTTTCAAACAAAAAACTCGGTTCAAATCGGACCAGTAGTTTTAACATGATGCGGGTTCAATCAAACAGACATGATTTTTTTTGAAAAGTGTTTTGGGGTCAGTAACGTATTTCAATATTTTTTTAAATTTCTTCAATTTACAGAAATACTTCCGTTACAATTTTGTAATATTATATAGATATAGATAGGTAATTACTTCTGCACATTAGAACACAAAAAAACTACTTTTAAGGAAAAGAAAGATTTTTTTTAGCACAGAACTATTACGAACAAGCTGGTGTTGAGTTATTTCAGGGTATAGTACCGAGTTTCATCAACATCAGCCGTTGTGGCGTGATTGGGCAACAAACACTTTCTTATTTATAATATTAGTTGAATATTACCTCCGAGACCAGTATGCCGCCTGAAAGCTAATTGAAAATGGAAACTAAAGAAAAGTAAATGTTTTGACAAATATTATGTCAAAATGTTCCCAACAGCATTTCAGTAGACCACGCACCGGAAGACGTAGGTGCTGGTAGGCAGGCCTCCAACAAGATGGACCGACGCGGGAACAAACTGGATGTGGACAGCGCAGGACTGCGCATTAAGGAGATCTTTGGAGACCTTTGTCCAACAGAGGACGTCTTCCGGCTGATATAATGATGATGATTTTTTTGCAATTTTATACTCACCTAAGCAATTCATTTCTAGAACTTTCTTATAATATTACCATCTATGGTACATTCTCTGCGCTGTTATTTATATTTCGTTATTATGAAACAAAAAGCACACAGAAAAACAATATGAATGCTACGGCTATAATTTCTTTGAGAAAAACATTCTTGTGCATGTGTACCATGGAGCTGGAAGTAATAATAAGAGGAGCATAACATTGGATGAATCGAATTAGATGAAATACTTAGTAATTTTTTTATTGAATTTTAATAATGTTAATAATAATGTTTGAACAAATTAATATACACATCTAGGCCGAAGCTTGTAAATGGGTACTCAACAACTGATAAACATACTTAAATACTTTTATATAAATACTTAAATACATACAAACACCCAGAATCCGAAAACCAATAGTTGCATAACCAATTTTGTTTCTTTGTCGCAGTTTATAAACAGCACAACGGATCTGCTTAAAACATAGAAAAATAAAATGTTACAGCGAGAAAGATAAAGAATATCGCTATCGGTAGTGTTAGACAGTTATAAATATATATCAACAGATAAAAAAACAGAACCTCTTTTAACGGAAATTTCCTATAGTAAGGTTTGTGAGGTGATAAAAGTGCGCTCTCGCGGTGTTTTAATTTGCTTTCTTACTCCTTGTTGGACTGACATTGTTTCTTTAGCCTACATTGGTACGGTTAACCGAGACTTGAATGTTAAAAGAAATTTTCTTTTCCCTCTTCTCGTGTCCCCAATAATTTCCCATCGGTGGCCATAAAATTGTCCAGCAACGCGAACATAATGGGAGACAATTTCTTTTTCCACCTGAGCCCTCGCTGTCTGTTGCACGTAATGTGTCGAGGGCAAATTATTTCCGTTCACAGCTTGTGGGTCGAAAAAATAACTGCTATTGGTGGACGATTTTATTAACATTTCTATTGAATACGTATTTATATTTTATGCCGCGCAATTCTACTCGTGTGTTCAAATTTTCAGCTCAATCCGTCCAGATTTAGTATTTCCTTTTTTACTCATAAAAAAATCTGATTGTAAAATGTTTAATTTTTTCCATCATGGCCGGTCAATTTTATACCTATGCCACAAGTTTTAGTACAATCGGTCCAGCAGTTTTCGAGTTATCCGGGGGAGAGGAATCGGTGAGGTGAAGACAGCTAGACGAAAAAAATGATTTGCTCTATGTTTATCCGTTTGGACAGATCCCTTTAAACACGCACCTCATTATTTTCTCATGAAGTATTAGTATACTTGAAAATTTGGAGAGTAGAAATGCAAAAAACATCTTAATTCTCGTCCCAGTTTCCACATTTTTCTTCAAGCACTTATTTCAAGGAATTTCTCCGTTATTTATGTCCGGTCAGACTCTACGATGCTTGACTGGTTCGGAATGCCTCGCTTGAAATTGGATTTACGTTTCTAGAACTGGCATTGGGGTCCAATTATATACTGGAACTGTGTTTAGTTGTCCAGCAAATACAAATTTACTGTTCAACTTTGAACAAACACTGCGGAACAATAATATTAGAGAATTTATAGCGTTGTGTTATAACAAATTGATTGAAATTGTACATCGTTATTGCATGCAAGACACGTAATGTGTGATGCAAATGATGAAATTTGTTTTATTTTCTCACTAATAAATACTATAATATAAAGATAATGGGCCTGATTATATCACCACTGAAATTATATCTATCCTTGTCAAACAATATTAAAAAGCTAAAATCATACTAATTTTAGGGCCGTAAAATTTTACTAATGTGAAATCTGAATTGGGCAGACTATTCTATTGTTATATAAATCGGAGCCAAAACGAAGTCTACCACGAAAATGAAGTTGTATACACTAAAGTGAGAGGTGTATTTAATTATTATCCAATTTTATAGGCATAGAGTACAAATTACACGAGAATCAACGAAAGAACAAGAATTTAGAATTAACTAAATTTCCTTGACAGAGCTTCCAAACGTGTCAGTAATTAAATTTATTTCCTGGCGTTTAGACTCGATATTACTGTGTCCCGTACAACAAACAACAATTATTGCTAATTGCATGTAGGTAGGTACTTTACCAATATTTGCTTACCTGATGTACTCACTACCTTGTAATTGAGTTTAAAAATGTTGAGTCAACGTTTTGATTTAACCGCTTTTTCGCTGACGTTTTTATTTATGATGGGAATTGTAAAAATAACAAATGAATCGAGTACCAGTCACCGTGTTCCACTGGTTAGTTCGTGAAGCAGAGTGATTAAGGGGTTCGCTCCTGTAAACGGCTGTTACCCAGAGCTGTATCTAGGCAACGTGCGCCCTGTTATATAGGAAATAATAGTTACCATCGTCCTGTGCTGCTTTTACGTCCCATGTGTACAAAGTACTTTGTGCTTAAAATGAATTTAGGGATATTAGTATCAAACGTTTTTTTTACATTGTTTCTATTGATATTCTGTGAAAAATTTAAATTCACTAGGAAACAGTTTATCGCGGTAAAAAGTAGCCCTAGTAGATAATTAGCATGTTGGATGTATCTCCACACCAAATTCTATCAAAATTCGTTCAGCGGTAACCAACAGTAGGTCTAGAGTTACTTTCCCATTTATAATATTAGTATGGATTGCACCTATTATCTTATACATTGCTTTGAGTTTTTCAAAACACTTGAAGTCAAAATGATACATACCTCTTGTTCTTGTCTTGTTATCCGCGGTGTAAATTTCAAGTTCTCCACCGTTTGTGAGGCGTTACATTTTATGTATGACGTACCTACTCCTACGATTAGCAGTTAAGTAGATTAAGTATAAGCGATTAAGTGAGCCTTTAATTATAGAGTTAGAAATATTTTTTCATTAATAGAGACAAAATAAGTATAATAAATAGGTACTAATAATATATACTTCTTATTCTCGAACGTTTTTATCTGCGTTACGAATTTCGATTTGCAGCCTCGACGACGCGGTGCTGACGGCCCTGTGTCTCAGTAAAAAGAATATTACCTTTCACATTGACAAAGGTCACCAGAGTTCATTCAATGCTATTACAAATATTATGAAAGCTATCAAGTAGCTGTGAAAGGTAAGTAATTCAATTTGGAACTTACCCGTAAATTAGCAAGTAAATTAGCTTTGCCTCGAGACATTTATTTAGTTCAATGTCAATATTTGAATTCGGTCTGCCAGCCGTCGGTCGTTATGAATTTTATCAAGTTGTTATGAATAAATAATCTTAATTTAGGCTAAAACTAGATCGCGGCTTGGTAGACCATGACGGTTAAATATGACAAGACAGCTGTTAGTGAATTCTGGAGTATAAAAGATCAGGAGTATAAAATTCTTTCTGCAGAAACAAGATTTTCATGACAAGATTTCTGTTATAGGTTAGTAGGTACGTACTGTTTGTTTTAGTATATAAATAAGCTTGTTAAGATAATAACAGGAAAAACAGTACTAGGTACCTACATTTCAGGAAAATATCAAAGGAAATTTAATTCACTTCCCTAGAGGAGTTTTTGCCTTAGTAAACAGGATTTTCCTCTTATGAGTTTCTTACAGATAAAAAATAAGTTGTAATACCTACCTACCTAATTCTAATAATTAGAACCCAGAGATAAAAGTGATATTTATGAAAACACCATCCACGAGTATTAAATAATCCTTTTATAGCTATCAACGACGCGTCGTTACAGCTTATTTCTTATTGACATCAGGTTGACCAAACATGATGGTAATTTTCTCGCAACTGTCTAGTTGTGGTACTGGTCGGTACTTATAAAGATGCGTTCAGGTCAAAAATAAGTTTGGCTGCTAGTAAGAATTCTGATGTAAAACAAATAAGGATGCCCTTGACATGCGAAAAATTAATAATCCGCCTAATAATCTTATAAGATTTCGTACCTTTATAACATCGTTTTATGAGCAATTAGGTATTAACAGCCTTATTACGCGGTATAACAAAAACAAAATTAAGTATACTACAACTGTTTCATGACAAAACAAAAGAAAGGAGCACAGACAAAAAGGTACCAACGTGAAAATGTGCACAATGAACAATAAGGCTCGAGATTACAATCTGGTGGTGCAAAAATTGCAGCGGCAATTACAGATACAGGCTCTCATGCATTTTACATGAGAGCCTGTTAGAGCCAGCTGCAAAAATCAGATAGGACACCGGTAGTAACACATGGCCGAGATGATAGTAGAGCTTCTTCAGGGGGAGCGATTTATCACGTAGCCGATGGGCTATAAGATCGGATGTAGAAGCGATTGAATGCAGGTCTCGGATGAATGATGCATGAGAACCAGAATGTCGCAACATGTGGGAGCTTTCCAGTGGATACCAACTGCGCCAATATCGAGCTGTCTGATACGTCTAATTTAACATGCTGCAGCATATGCCAAATGCCGCAGGACATTAATAAACTGTACATTCAAATCGGTGTGCCTATAATTGAACCTGAGCAAATCCAAACGCTTTAATTGTATTTGTAAAACGGTTCTAACATTATTAAAGAATTGTATTTGCATAGCAAAGTTTATGGAGGGGTTCCGATTCTTAACATACTCTACCTATCTAAAGTTCTGTATTTATTTTCCTTGAATATTACCTTTCATTCTTCATTCGAGAATCGTATTAAACTGTAAGTAAGTATTTCATTCAGTTGATACTTCTGTAAAAGTTCTACTTTATCATTATCTACCTGTCAAAACCGTACACCCGTTCAAACTCCCACAAACACGTTTTGAACATAATAGAGTCACAGTTGATATTTTACATTCAATTGTAGTTAGAATTCACGGGACTCATTTCAATAGATAGTGTGTAAGCGCATGGCCATTACTTCGTACGAGCGAACTAACTCCGTTATCCATAACAAAAGTACATTCAGCGCACATCGCGTACCGAGAGTCATAGTGATAAAAATTTGCGAGCAACCAGCAAGCTACTCGTGAGTTTGGGCCATAATCGTTGTTTGAAATGTCTAAAAATCCGTCGTAGTTCCTCTGTTACGCCGTTTGCGTCTCTTTTTACATTTTATAATAACGCCAAACTTAGGAGCATGTCTCTTAGAAGTTTGTGCTTGAGCGGGGATAGGGTTGCATCCGCTGTGGCTGGCACTACTCCAAGCTACCTAGTTACGCTCGTTTTAAATTATTTTATTGCTTTGCGGCGTTGGGAAAAATTGTGTACTTTCTGTAATAACTTAATTTATTATGTGGGTTACCAAAACCTATGATTCGGGTGTTTGCCTCAAACGAAAGCCGTGGTTTAGATTTACACTAGCTTTGTTCTAGATCCTTGTTTGCGGTTGTTTACGAATGACGATTCATTTTGGTTACTACAACTGTGGAAGTAATGATGCTGAAAGACAGACTGGGGCAGACGGACGATTTTATAAGGGTTCTTGGTCCGACCACGGAATCCTAATAAGCATAATAACTAATGATTCTACGAAAAATGAAATATATTCTGACAAAATATTAATAAAAATGCATTTGGAAAAAAATCTTGCGTATTCTTTATTCTTAGGTGTGAATCCTGTATCTTTTCCACTATTGTATTCCACTGGGAACGAACTCACTTTCTGATACAGTGATGCAAACATACGAGTAGTAACTGTCGTCATGAATATTGCAAACTATGCTTCAAAGCTTTTACCGTAGTAATAACTGTTTCGTGGAAAATGTCATGACTGTGAAACATGATAGCGCTGTGGATTTAATCACAATATCGTCGAAGTTACGGCTTATGTATTATTCAAATATAATTCTAGATTATGACAGCCGGTTCAGTTTTGCGGAAAGTTATTCGACGTAGCCTCGTATAATTCGAATCGTATCCAAGTGCGCTCGAGTGATAGTTCAATATAGGGATGCAGTCAGTACTGCACTGATCTCATTTGACGCAAATGGAGATTTGAGTATATTAAATATTTGGTGTTTTATTGTGACCGCGAAAACCCGACCAGCCTGAAAGGAAATGTTAGATCCAGGTCATTTAGCAATTCCTAAAGCACTTTTACTCCTCAATCGTCATACAAATTGAGCAACACACTTCACTTAGTATGTGATTTTATTTTCCTGCAAAATACAACAAAGATGGTTTATTTTAAAGCTATAGGTACTATATTTAGGCTAATTAGGTAAAAACAATATTGACGTGTTTCGATAAATTTGGCAATTCTACCCAAGTATGTAAAATAAGGGATGAATCGCCACATCCCAAACCACTGAGCATAGAAACGTGAAATTTTATATTTAGGCTTTTAGGTAAAAAAACTCGCGGGAAAAACTTTTATACGCGGGCGAAGCCGCGGGCAAAAGCTAGTTATAATAGGTATATTTCGCCAAGATGCAGCTATGCAGTTGTCTCGTTTCCTCACCTTACTAAATTTCACTGTAATTTTAGCACGGCCAACTGCAGTCTCCAAAGTTATCGCTTGAAGTTCAATGTTCAAATTGAATTTGCATTTTGCACAGGACTATAACGGTGTCAATATCCACAGAGGATAACGCGAGCAACAGTCATCGTTGCAATAAAGTGTTATTAGACTATTTGAATAGGTACCTATATGATTAATAGGAAAATAGACTACAATTTCAGGACTACTTAATAAAATATCAGTTTACAAACAATACAAATATCTAGTTAGAATACTATGCTAACCTACTTACCTACCTAAAATAAATAAATAATAAAAACCAGTCATATCACGAACACGTCGTCCAGCTCGTGTGTGCACGGCATGGTTCCCAGGACACTGGCGGCGTTACCTCGCTGAATGGCTAGGCTTGAAGTACCTATTGAGTTAGTTTGATTATTTAAATCTATATAGTGAGTATGGAACAAAGGAACTGTATTATGTAAACGTCTTCCCAAAAGACAATTTTGACAAACTAAAGATTTATGCGCAACCGAGCAACATTATTAACGTTTCATTAGTAAATTATCAAGTAGTGATAGATAGGTATAGGTATACTAAAAATAGATCAAATAAAATAATTTCAGGGTACTATTTTAGAAAATACAAGATAAAAATAAGCTACTTTAGCAGCGGTATTTGAAACAGCTGGAAATTTAGAGAGTGCCTGCAGTCAAATCAGGTAGGCATACGATGGCTGCGCTACAAACGTAACAACATTTATTTTTCAAGCTGTTGCAACATAACATTGTCTGACTTACGAGTATACCGCTGATTCTCTATACCTTAACACATTACACCACTTTTGGATCTATAGGTATACGTAGACCTGACGGGTATAACGAACGGATGAAAAATTTGATGTAATATTCGTTTACTACTTTTGCAAAAGAGCATCAGTGGCCTCGGGGATAAGACACGGCGTATCATATCGAAAGGTCCGAAGTTCGATCCCCGGCCGGGCCATGTACCAATGGGTTTTTTCTCGAAACTTAAGTACATTTACTGACTGTTCTCAAACGGTGAAGGAAAACGTCGTGAGGAAACCTGCATACGACGAAGAAGAAATTCTTAGGCGCATGTGAAGTCCACCAACCCGCACTGGGCTAGCGTGGTGGACTAAAGCCCGAACGCCCTCGTTGAGAGGGTAGGCCTGAGCCCCAGCAGTGGGGACATATTAATAGGCTGTTGATGACTACTTTTGCATGGAACATTTAAAGTTGGAGATTTATCACGGTTAAAAGTTAGGGGGGAACTTCGATACCACTCGAGTATAAACTGCGGCCAACGGCTTGCAATTAATAATTCATGAATTATATTCAAAGCTTAGTTTCGTTCACTCCCCTCTGCAACATCATGACGGACCCACGGTTTCAGAACCGGGCTGTTTATATGTTGTTAACAGTTCGGGGGACGCGTGGCGATAATTATCGGCGTCAGTAAAACTAAATGACCTCTGATTTAAATCACCCACAGGCAGTTTAACGAGCTCCACTCAGTAGTTTAATAAAAATGCAAGCCGTTTCAGGAGGCTGGGGTTAATTGGGTGAGTTAATTGGACGTTAAAAGTTTATTGATGCAATTAGATACCTGAGTGCGCGTACTGAGCAATTAACTTTACGGTAGCCTGTGCAAAACATTAAGTTTGTTTTTTTATATATAATGTCGCTCATTTGCTAAAAATTGTTTTTTAAAATTGTTTTATTAATGGAAATTGCATAATGTCTAATTTTAATATTAATTTGTAGTAAAACAAAGTAGTTTTTATTAAACAGGTTAACTCAAAATTTTTTATTTCTGTTTTGTTCCAATTGCGCATAAAAAAGTATTAATTATTATGCCTATACATTTTTTTCGAACAATTTTCCGCAACACTTAGCTGTCAGAAGTATTATTCTCATCTCACCTTACTTTAAAACATATTTAATGCTTGCTGATCACTTTAAAACTTTACACTAATATATCTTAGAAATTTTTAGCTAGGTGTCGAAGTAATCTATAGAGCATGACGTCCATTCACACTATGTCAAAATGAATCTGCAACCAATATCGGGTATTTCTTTTTCTTCTTTGTTCTCCATTTCACATAGGTACTTACTATTCTATAGTTTAGTAACAAACTATATACATTAAATGTCAGTTTTATTCACACACCTCCTCAACACGTAAGTGCCATTTTTTGTCCTTCTCTTTCACTGGTCGGTGTAGGAGGGAGAGCAGTTGTATTGTAGTTTAAGCAAACCCTGTGTAAGGGAAACATTTACAAATGGCGCCCTATAGGGACATTCAAGTATACGAGCGTCCCAAACAATCCCTTCAAGAACCATCCTTTCAAGTATACATTCTTCGTAAGAATGCGATTAGACGACAATTTTCTTCCACAATTACGTACAATGCACTCGGTCTAACGGGATAATTTGAGAGATCGTCTGGGACATAGGAATTCTGCTAGAGTAGGACGTGATTCGCATTCTCTCCCGTTGGGAATTCCCCGGAATGAGTCTCCAGTCTCCGTTCTCGGCCTCCTTACTGTGCTTGGGGAAATCTGCCAAAATATTTGTGCATTCTCAGCTTTTCATTTCGCGCGACAAAAAGAGTTCGGTGCAAGTTTAATATAAGAGTAAGGTGTTGAAGCAGCTCTATGCAATGTTTCATTTGACCTTTAGGAAGATTGAAAGAGGAAAGGGTCAAAAATAGTCTTAAACTTGTCGTTTTCAGTTTAAATCTCTAAGTACGTGAGCTGGAAGCAGACTTAAATAGTACTTACTCATTATTATACTGTGCCAAAGTAGAGCAAAACCTTTGATATATAATCCGAGAAGAAAGTCTACACCTAAAAGCAAAATAACGAACAGTGTAACTTGAGACACTAAGGTAGAGTTTCACTAACTTTATTCTTTATTGTAGTTCAACCCCTATTATTTGGTTTCTAAGTTTGCAGTCGGTTGTGATATCATTTGGCAAATTGATTTACTCTGGAAGGTACGCTGACAGTATATTAGTTTCGTGATGTAATGAATTTGCAGCACACTTATTTAATAGAGGCTGGATCAAATCACAAGCATCAGCAGTCATTAGGTTGGGTTATTTCAAGTATCGTTTAATATTTTAGAGACTTCGACTCCAAAATTCCACACGGCTTTCAGGATGGCATAATATAGAAACTGATGAAGGCAGTTAGTTCATTTCCCTGTTGATTTCCAGCGGTCAAGATCTTCAAGCATACCACAAGAAGATGTATTATAATAGCTGTTCAATCTCCTTGCGCTTCTTCCCTCTTATTTTCGTTTCAAGTTAAGAATCCTAACTCTCTCTCTCTCTCTGTGGTCAGTCCTTCATTTCTGAATATCTCGACCGCTGAATAGGTTCCACCCATATTTATCAACAGAGCCTTCGTAACTTAAATGTTGGTTTAATTCTCTTACGTCCAAAACCATATTTTTAAAGCAACTAAGTCTCGCTAAGTTGAAAGAATGGCTGCGATGGTACCAGGATATCAGTAGTGCAGTAGAGTCACGTGTTCGGTACGAGCCGGCGGATAATTCGGCCTTCGTCCCGCCGCGTGCTGTTGCCATAGACGTGACTTGTATCGCAATCTGACAACTTATATTAGAGACAACGTTGTTGACTCGCTAACTTAAAATTGTTGGAGTAGGTACATACACTTTTACTTCATTTAAAAAGTTGAAACTAACATACCTATAAGGTGCTAACAAATTAGTTACCGATATTTTTACAGTTGCTACAACTCGGCCCTCTGACTACATTTATGTATAAAACATTATAGGTTTTATGATGTTTTTTAGAAAAAAACTGGGGGGAAAAAAGGTATGTAAAAATACTCTGTTTATGAAATAATTAAATGGAGCCCTTTTTAATAGATTCTAGAACCTCTTTTACTACCACTTAACTGGCCACTCCACAGAAAAATGTAAAGGATGATTATTTTTATACTGAATTATAATTTTATTTATTTATTTATTTAAAACTTTATTGCACTAATTTGTACAAAAGGCGAACTTAATGCCAATGGCATTCCCTACCAGCTGACCTTTGGGCCATGCAGATAAATTAGTGATTATATGATTTTTTTCTTAATTTCTAGTTAATGTTAATTATTATAACGTAAAGTATCTTCGAATATCTGTGGCTAATTTGTTAGCACCTTATATAATTGATTGACGACCCAATATGGCTGCCTAAGCGACTAAGTTTCTGACGAACATAAACAGGCCTTCTAACTAAATAAACTTTGTAAAACGACTGATTCAACGATATGCATGCGACACTACACAGAAATACAATACCGATTCTAAAACATGGACGAATATGTTTTTAGCCCACAATTGTTTTCAATATGTACGCCAAACCCAAACCAAGAACAAGGGATAGGGTAAGTAATGGACACCGTAACCGTAACCCTTTTACGTTTAAGGCTCAACAGCCGTAAAAGTATCGAATGTCGTAAAATTGATCCCCGTAATAAAATTACAGACCGTGAAGGGCGAAAATGAAATATTGTGTCGCCATTACTAAGAAAAAATGCGAAATTTAATAGCACCAAGCGGAATTGATGTTTTTATGTTTGTTTCTACTTTATTTCAGTCGTGTTTCCTTAAAGAGAAACACTTTGTTTCATTGCCATTGTGATTCAACTGAGTAATCACGTTCTGATGGAAAACTTATTAACAAAATTGCTTGAATTCCAATCCAATTTATAGCTACTGTATTCCTATTGAAATCTTACAGTGTTCCTTTGCGTTAAACCTATTTTCCTTTAGGAAGGGATCGTGTGTGGGATTGCGATTACCGAACGGAATCCTGTCGTATTAAGGCTGAGAGGTTAAGTTGTTATTTGTGTTCCAAATAAGGTCATAAATTGTGTTGCTAATTCAATATGTATGCAGCAATTGTATATCAATACACCGTGTATCCTACCCTAAAGTTGAGGTCTACAGAGTTTCTGTGATTATCGTTTAAAACTTCTTTGGAAATTATGGCGACTTTCGTTGCACAGACAGTAAGCAGTGAGTTCCAGTTCAAACCGGATATCCGGTTCTAAGAGCCAAGGAATCATGGCCGGGGATGTGAAGAGCTCTAAGTACTTAAAGCGGATTTTCACTTGTATTTTGTTTCATTTTTACAGTGCCTTCTTGATAATATAATGTACAGAAAGTTTTAAGTAACCTTTACATTGAATTTCAAAATAGCTACTAATATCGAAAAAAAATAAAAAAAATAGTCCACCGAAATATAAAATGACAGTAAAGTGTACGTTTTGTTTTCCTTCAATATCTCAGAAAATAGATTTTTCCTTAATTTTCCATAATTTCCGATATTTGCTGGACTATTTTACATATTATATTCCAAGTTTCATCTAAATTCGTTCTGAAGTTTTCGAGTTATCAGGCGGACGGACAAACAGACATCATGCATTTTATTAGAAACAAACTATAATTAGTAGTATTAAACAGGTTAGCCATCAAAATTATTTCGTATCTCATAAAAACTTATGATATGACCCCTCTGTACCACATTCATCTTCGTTCCTCATGTTTAAGTTCGCGCTGGAGGAATGCAGAATCGAGATAATGGATTTTTCAAACCGCAAAACGTTCCAATTACCCAAAGTCTCCCAATCCAAGTTTCAATTTGCACAAGTTTCCCGAAGGAAACGTGCGGTATTAGGGCGAGATTCGCCCGGGTCCCACATAAAACCGGTTGTAATGTGACAGAGTTCGCGACAGACCAGCTGCTCCGGATAATGTCTCTCCACTCTCTTTATTCCGTTGGGTTTATCTCCGGACCTTCTGGGACACGCCTGACCCTGATTTATATATGAAAAGTCCGAATTTATTGGATGCCTCGTTCCGGTAGTTAATAGCTTAGGATATTCGGGGTTAGCCGCTCACTAAAATAATGAGGAGGGGACAAAACAGCCACAATGTTAGTGTGCGGTTTTTGTTTGTTGAAATTAGTTTTGCAAGCAAATACAGTGTACAATACTGGATGACGTACCGCACCGAGGGGACGTTCCGGGATAGCGGGCCTGAGGGACATTGGAAACAGAGCTCTTCAGATGTTTTCTTTCTTACTAATTAATACTACCTACCCAGATACCATACCAGTTATAATCGTAGTTACGTGATAAAAATTATTTAAACATTAGGCACTTGGCAGGTCACATCTGTCGCAGAACCAACAGCAAGAAAGTAATAGTCTCCATCCAGCAATAGTCCAGGAAGTAATAGTGCGTTGGGGCAGACCGGTACGCACAGCGTGGGACGCCCCCCTCCGCCGACCGACGGCATAAAGAAGGCGGCGGGAAGCGGATGGATGCGGAGGGCGGAGGACCGGGTATGGCACTGAAGACGGCCTAAGCCCAGCAGTGGACGTTGAAAGGCTGATAATGATTGGACATAATTACAGTACATGACTTGTGTCAATGTGTAGTATACACATGCCAAATTAAGTTACGATTTTAACTTTAAGAAGCATGACGTTGTCCTTAAACTTGCTCATGTATAAAAGAGAGGATAAATTAGACAGATTACGAATTCCATCTCCTCATTACATAATTTATTGCTTCGCCCATAACAGTAAATGTTTGCTTGGATTATGTAGAAACATGTACAAGCAATAAACAAAGTACGAAAATTGTATAAAGCTAGATGGGAGCGAGAGAACAAATAATTACAATATGGCGGTGTCTGAGGGAAATTTCAATTTTCGCCGCGGTTCTGACTTGCGATCCGACTTAGAAGAAATGAAATATTAGAAGGCTCGAGTTCGGGTTCTGACCCATGTCAAATCAGCATTCGCAGGTATGCCTCGAATTATTTACGGGCAGCTCACGGCTATGAAATTTTTTTATCGAAGCGATAAATCTTTATTAGCTAAGTTAGACGAATTTTACCGAAAACGGGTGCAGGCGTTTACAATTTTTTCGTTCCTCTTCGTTTTTATTATAATTGGGTTGTGAAAGGAGATGGGATTTAGTGAATCACTTTTATCATGAGTTATTATAACTTGCCTTGTTAGTATGTTTATACACTCAAAACAGATGATATAAATGAATTATTAAATAGAAATGTTACAATAAATATAATAATAGCTAACAAATAATAGTAAAAATAATAGTAGCTAACTAACACATCCAATTACCTATATGGAATTTGAAATAAATATAATACAGTAGGTATTATATATGACAAATTTCGACATCAAAGCAATTTTGAACCACATTAAGCAAGGAACATTTCACAGGACATTGCGGACTGGTATAACTTAAGATCCATCTGCATGTTGTTTGTGGGAGGGACACGGAATATATTGGCCAAATTGCCGCATTCCCGAGTCATGAATATTTCATGAGTCCACCACACGACAAGATCACTTCATCATAACGCACAAGGATAAGCAAGGCCTTGGAAGATGGAACTGGGTAGGTTTGCGGTCTAAAAGGATTTTGTTTCAGTTATACATACGTTTTATTAAATTAAATAAAACAATTTTGAATTTTTGAAAACAATTTTGAATTTTATACAAAATTTTTAGGTACATCATTTCAGCCTTTTATTGTCTACTGCTGGACATAGGCCTTCCCCGGGTAGTTACAGCGTTTATTGCATTTTTATTAACTAAATAGGCACCTAATTAAACAATTTATACGAATTTAAGAAAACTTTTATTTATTAAGTATCAGTTTTAAGCTAAGCTAGTTTTAAAATGCTTTTTAATACCTAACTTAACTGACTATATTGCGTAATACTACTACAAATACCTAATTGGTGCTCTTCAAAAATCACCTGAAATAATGATTAGACCGAGATTACAGACGGACTACAAGATAGGGTAGATGTCGGCATCATCATGTAACGGAAAATTATATAGGAACATGAAACTATGAAGATACGAGAAGGGGTCGGTTTCATCGCGATAAATTTAGGAGAAACATTAATCAGCTTAATGCTTTGTTTTGTTTCGTTTTCATCTCTAGTTGAGTTTTAGCATCAAGTTTTATAGCGAAGCAAAAATTGTAACAAGAATGTTCTGCTTTGTGAATTAACGAGCTCATCTTTTTGTCATCGACCCTGAAGAAAAGGTTGATTACTTTTGCACATTTCTTCTCTAATGCTATGTATAAAGTATTGATTAATCTACAATTTTAAATAGGTAAATAAACTAATTTCACACAACGCAATAAATTGCTTGAAACAAAGTGTGCATAAGCTGTTTATGGCTTGAATAGGTTGCTTTTTATTATTTTTAAATAATAAAACTATTTTATTCTCCCTTAAAATCGTATCTTCCTTTGGTACTTGGGCTTAGACTACCTCAATCTATTTATCTGGGATGGGCTTATACACTGCCCGAATATGCATATTGCATAGCAGGCCTTTCTCAGTGGCTTTACATAAGATTAGTAGCCCCAACATTTGGTGGAATCCGGGGATGTTATAATCAGCTTTGTTACCTGCCCGTTTCAACAGGGGAAAAGAAAAATATTATTAAAATAAATAGCTAATAAATAATCGCAGAGTAAGCGTCAATATTCCACTTTTCTTCGCCGTAATTTCATTAAATATAAGTTTAAAAGACTTGCTGTTAGGTATTTTACTAATATACGCAATCAAAGTCATATTATAAGAAATAAACAAATAATTTATACATACCCAAGTAACAAATCTTTTTCATGATTGTAGAATTTTCGTGAGAATGAGTTCCGATCGTTTGCTCGTTAATTTTTATATGATGAAGTGATATTTCTCGTGACTTTCCAGTCGTCAAAGCCTACATTATTAGCCTTGTTACCCTTTCCGCCTAAACACACTTTTCCTTTCCTCTCTACTTGTAATATGTCAAATATGAGTTAGCGGTGCGGTGGGGGCGGGCGGTACTATATTTAGTGAGCGCGCAATTTTTAAAGCTTAAGATTTTATTTTATTTTTAAAACTGTAAAAGCTCCGGAAGAAAAGTCTAAATATACAAAAAGTGGCCAACGAAAAGGTTAGTAGTGAAAAAATAATTCATTACAAGCAAGCTTTTAGCTTTATAGTGTTTATAATCGTCGTGGTTGTCATTTCAATATCGAAGTACCCACACACAAGACCCATTATTATGCGTGCTTAACGTAAGCTCAGATAGGTTATTGATCGATGGGTTGTTTTTCTTTTGTTCCTACTTTGCTGTTCGTATGAGGCACAATGTTTTTCTCTAGTAACATCTCGATACTTACTCTCTTCTTTGTTCGCCAACTAGCGTCTGTGTATTTTATATCTAACATTTAAACGTTAAACTTAAGTTTATGTTTACAGTACCCAGTAAAAATAGCACTTTAATAACGTTTTCCAACACTTTCTTTAGATACATTGCGGTACACTTTTCACAAACTGATTAAATTTTGTATAATTTGGCTGAATAGCAAATCTAAATGGGTCAGGAGAATTTAACGTTTATTAGCTAAATGAAACATCTATCATTTTGTATATGTTTGATGTCGTCTACCGTCTACTTAAGTATACATTTTACTGTTAGGCAAAGGTCTACCTAAGCTAAGAAGCATCTGAACGGGGCGTGCGGGCTTATACCTAATTCACATTGTTATAGTTCAGTGCACATTGGTGAAATTCACTCACGCCTTAGATTTTCTTCTCCATGGTATACCTATTTTCTTCTCCAGGGTATACTACTGGTTTGCTCCTCTCATGGCATTTTACTTTACCCCTACCAAAAAACCTGGTGTTATGTAATATTCCATGAGATCGAGGCGGTATTTAAAAACTATACTTTTCGTAAAACATCCCACCGAATAAATTAGGTAATTCACTTTTAGGCAGTCATTTTATTGCCAAAATGCGCAGACGCTAACGTTGAGGAAAACTCTATATTCTAGATCTTTTAAACACAAGGCGATCCCATTCTCAACTGAGGTACCCAGTACCTACTACTATTACACTAATGGAACTATTATAGTATTGTTCAAAACGTCGTATTGTTAAAGAAACCATAAAACGCCATAATTAGGCCTAAACTGCCTTTCTACATAAATAGAGCTCATAAAATATGCATATTTGTTATCAACGCAAACCATTTGTAATAGATATAGTAAAATAACGTTGATTGTTCAGGTCGGGAACGCTATTACCATCCATCGATAAATTTACCATTGGAATTCGTAATTCGTAAGTTTGAGGTTCTATTTATTTATTTAGCTAATGGAAGTGTGAGATGTACAAAGTATACTTTATAGTTTGAAGTCAACAGGCTATTCCGATAATTTTATTTCCAATGAATATATGATTTTGAATGTACAGCCCGGCTTGGGTTACTATTCCGCTGCTTGGGCACAATTAAATATATAAATATTTAGTCAAAATGCGAAACACGAACGTTCACGGAGCCAGCCGAGCACAGGTAGTATCAAAAAAGCCATTTTTCGCGGTAACCCCATAAATAACGCGACATTCATCTTCTTGACACTTGAATAACATGCCCGGCTCGGCGGGGGCCCATTAGCCTTTAAACGAAACAATGGCTGTTGAAGAACGGACTGGATGTCTGTGTGTCCATTAACAAAGGTCAGAATAAAAGTAGGTGTGTGCTATATGGCTCATTAATGCCGCTGTTTTGGTCCCAGCCTGCCACAAGTGAGGACAAACGAGGGTCGAACCTATAGGCTGCTCGGCTTTTATTCTATCATGCCGTCTTTGCGTACGAGTTTCCATATTAAAATATACCTATTAGCGAGCGAGCCTATATTATATAGACGTAGAATGTGTGCGAGTGAGAAAATAATTCACAAGTAAGAAAGAGAAAACGAACGCAAGCCATTTGTAACAAGTTTTGAATGACAGGTCGTCACAGGTGTCGATATCTAGGTACTACTTTTAAATTGTTATCTATTTAATAAATTTGCAGGTAAGTAGGTACTTAATTATTTCATCTCACAGAGATCTCACAATAACTTTAACTTTTTAAACTTGCATGCGTATTGTGCCATGGAATCCTTTTTTCTGGGATTTTCAATCCAAACCACTTTTCTTTTTTAGTTTCCTTTTCCCCCACTTAACCAAACAAATCTGTCAGACAGCTTTTATCTACTTCATTTTCCCTGTATTCCTGGAGGCAAAAAATCTAACTAGACTATTTTCTGTTCAAGGAATATTTCCGTCAGTCGAGTAAAGATATGAAAAATTATCTTCAATATCAACCGGTTGATATATACAGATCCGCGTGTTGCCCGTGGTGCCACCAGTTTGTATCCCGGTGGTACCACGGGTATATATTTTCCACTATTGGACTCTTGGTTTTGAGCTGTAACTATATCACAATAACATGCTATAACTAAGATGAATGTTGTCTTTCCTAAATATCTATAGGTACTTACCAGGGTGAGTTTAGGACTGGTTTATCTAAATGGCTTGATGACGGCAATGATTTTTGCGTTTGCAGACAATTCAGTCCTCTCGAAGCTTATCACGCACGGTTTTTGCAGTCTCGTTATTTAATGGCTTGGAAACTGTGATAAATTGCGGCCTAATGCTCTTTTTCTCGCGCAAAGGCCTATCGTTAAAAGGTCGTGTTTTATTGTTGGGGGTTTCCTACAAAACTAGTGCAGAGTAAAAACACTTTTTTGTTGGTTTGAAACAATCAATTTTATTCGTCCGTTATGTTAATATTAGAAATAAAAACCGGCCAAGTGCTTGTTGGATCACGTATAGTGTTGTAGTTCCGTAGTCGTTTATATTTTACAGTTTTTATGTTTCAGTTTACCCTCCTTAACTCGTAAAGTGTGCCTTTTTACCGACTTCCAAAAAGGAGGAGGTACTATGTTCGGCTGTATGAATTTTTTTTTCCTTTTATGTATGTTCACCGATTTCTCCGTCAATTGTGGACCGATTTCAAAAACTTTCTTTTGTTTTGACATTTGAGGTTACGATAAAAAAAGTTTTCAACCATAGTAAAACTACGTCTATATGTCGAATTGCAGAGTTATGCGTTTAACAAAGGTTTCACTGTAAAAACCCACGTCGCTGGCGTCAGTAGCTATCTACTTACTTTAATAATTGACACGTAAATACTCGTATTATATTATTAGACCTAGGAATAGCGTGACAGTGTGACATAATTACCTACAATAGTCCCTTGTTATTTTAATTTTTTTCGGCACACAGGCTCAAGGCGTGGCAACTGCAATCTATGTGAAATATGAGCAATCATAACGTTTATAAATTAAACGTAACAGCTGAATCGTGTGACGCAGCTATCTATAGTTCCGTTACTCTGAATTTATTATACACGCATGTTGAAATAACAGCATTTTATACTTCCAAAGGCACGTTGAAGCTTTCCATAAACATCAATATTCAAATACGTGGGCTCTAAAAACTCATACGGTCCAGGTTTTTATGACGGGGATATTTTTCATCGCCTGAATATTAAAAAGGGAATCCCGTGCGGATCGTAGTACCAATTGAGCAATTTTTTCACAAGCTAGCCTTTGAATATTCTAATATGGAGGTTAAACTGCTTCTGACCGAGTTGGGGCAATATAGCAAGCTTAGCGGTCGGAATGTGTGCTCAAGTCAAATAAATTGTATGAGAACTCTCCTTTACTCTTTCTCTAAACTTTCAAAAAACTGTTTAAGTGAATAAATAATTACCTATTGCAACCTGAGCCTCATTATAAAAAGCTTATTGTTTCAAATTCAGTCGTTACTTTCGTACCTACCTTCAATAACGTCAAGTGAAATCGAAAACCACCGATAGAGTATACAGGACGAATATAACATGGAACATGTTTCTATGCTTGTCATTCTAGATATTATGATAGTGATAAATAATATTGTGATACAAATCTGATTTTAGTACCTAAGTATGCGACCAAAAAAAATTGTCTGGATAAAATACCGTTTCAGAACGAGTAAATGCCTATAGGGTTTGCTGTGCCTCGCTGTTTCTTGCTGTTTCTGATACCAAGAAACAGTCAGCGAGAGACAGGAACCGTGGTAAATTTTAAAGAAGACGCGTTCTTCTCGTATTTGTCTAACTAACAATTACCACTAATTGATATATAGCTCCAGTATTAGCGACAGGGTCTCAGATTATTCTCGGACAAGATTAAATTGTTGACGCGGTAATTTATTTCAATTAATTCAGCGACGCGAAGCCCCCGACAGATTCACTGAATCATTTTTCTCCTCGGCAAAGCGAAGACGTTGACAAATGAGCGAATTATTCGGTCACTTCACCATATGGCACTGTATAAAGTAATCTATAGCAAAAAGATCGTTAAATTTTCCGTGAGCCATATCGAATTTTTTTAACGTTTTTCAAGTGGTGAAAAATGAGTATATTAACGAGTCCATTGCTGTGCCCAACCCAGCAGATATGGTGGCTGAGACCGCTAATATTTCAGTTTGAAAAATCTCCGTCGATTTATTTGAGTAAAGCGGTATAGATAAAAATTGACCGTTCCGCGCGACTCCATTGGCCACTCCGCTGGGGGCTGCGATATTTCACAGAAGTGCTGACGATGGTAATAGCGTACAAAAGGCTTACTTTAAGTTATTTTACTTAACTTTGTTTTTTTACTTCGAACGGAGCACTTAAAGCGATCGATGCTAATGATCGTTAAGGTACTTGCTAGGAAAACATTGCTTACACTTTGAAGTCACTTTTTATGATGTTTCGGGGTTCGTATACGTTTAAATATTTATAGGAGAACTAGCTTATGCCCCGCGACTTCGTTCGCATTAAAATGTAGCGTACCTATGTGTTACTAACTTGCCCGCGCGGCATGTAAATTTGATTTGTAAATTTTTGTTCCCATACATACCATAATATCCCTTTTCACCCCTTTAGGGATAGAATTTAAGAAAACCAAGTACACCAGATTTTACGTCAGACCACATACTTTCTAACTAACTGTTGCCCGCGGCATGTAAATATTTTTTTTTACTCTTGTATCTAAATTTTTCATCTAATAAAAAAAAGTTTTGACTTTGACTTTGAATGAAAGCTTTACTACGGAAGTCCACACCGAAGTTATTATTTCCGTGTCAGAGGCGACGTGGTCAGGAGTAAATATATCGGGTGTGTATGTACCGGTCGTGGCAATGCATAATACATGAGCCAGCCGTCCTGATCACTGACACAGCGGCATACCGGGACAACCTTCGTATACCTAATTGTGGACCACTCAATCTTCCATGACAGAGGTCACTTTATATTAGCCACGTTCTACGATGTATACGCTATGTTGTGGGTTATTTAGGAAACATTTATATGCATGGGGCTCGGGATGTTGTGTTAAAATTTTGCTGTTCATCATTATTGTCGTCATGTTTTAGGTCCCGGGATTACTCGCCTAAAATGGAGACGTCATTTATGTTGTAGTTTATTTTACGGCTTCTGAGATTATTCTTAGAGTAACAGCGGTGGTAGATAAAACATTAACGTTGTATAAATATGCCCAGTGTACTTAAATGCAAAAAAATATTTTAAATTTGATTTGATTTGACAGCAGCAACACTGTATTAACAAGGTTTGTAAATTATTTGACGTATGCTTTTTTACTAATTAATAGATCATATTAATATAGGATCTAAGGTTTTCTGACTTATCATACTTATTAGAGTAAGTACTCTAAACCGTATTTATGTTCCGAAACAAACGCAATGGTACGGGTCATGATTTGAATCTCGCATTGTATAGTAGAAAGTATTATTACAGTATCAAATCAATTGCCCACACCACTGTACGAAGTTACATCAAAATCCGTTCAGCCGTTACAGCGTGAAAGAGTAATAGACATCCTCACTAACATCCTTATAAACTTACGCCTCTAGAATATTAGTTGGTAGGTAAGGTATTAGGATAAGATTATCAGTTGTTACACCAACAAATTCAAACATCAGATTTTATACCAACAAAATTTACATGTATAAATAAAATGTATTTTTATTGATTATCTATTCAAGCTGCCGGCTATGAACTAGATTCGTATTCGCAGTCCTTTCACAGCCTATAATAGACTATATTCCTGTGGGACGAATGCCTATGCAAAGGCTGCAAGCGTGCCGCGAATAATGTCCCATTCATGCCTATGCTATAATGCAGCGGAAGCATGCCCCTTGCCATCCCACTTCCTATTGCAGGATAATTAACTAATATCGCCGAGCATCCACTTAGAGATAGCACATTGCTGCGACGTAAATGAAATTAATTCTCAGGGCTCGTTGAGTTGAGCGATAAAGCTTGTAAGATAATTTATAATACTTTTTCTTCATTTTATCTATTATAGGAAAAAATTAGCTACTCTCTTACATAGGGGGCGCGGGCCCCACCAAAAAGCTAATAGCTTTTTTCCATCTGAAAGCACTGGGTCCATACATTTGAATTGTAGGCAATCATTATTAAAAGTTTTTCTGTTGGTTAAGTAATGTAATGAATCTTTATAATGAATCGGATAAATTATCAGTCTGCTAACATTCTTCTGTTCATCATCATCATAATAATATCAGCCGGAAGACGTCCACACAAAGATCGCGTTCATTATCCGCCGTCTCCGCATCCAGTTAGTTTCCGCGATGATTGAATGCATACCTAATTAAATTTGAGCATAAGTTACTGCATCGCTTTCGATGCAGTAACTTATGCTCATTATGTAATTAGGTATGCATTCACCAATAGCAATAGTTCACCAGTAGGTCTACAAAATTTGTTTGTTGCACGATATATCAATTTATTGTTTATTATAAGCCGCAATGCTATTAACGGGCGGTCATTACGCTATGGAGTTGCTGCCACGTAAATCAACAAAGTTTATCTTTAGTTTACATACTGCAGTTAATGGTATTAAAAGATGCAATGGACTAATTAATTTACTGCTCTATGTATGGCCGCAACCGGGTGCAGATATAGGGTGCACATAAATAATACGGCGGGCTTTCCACCCTGTTGCGGGTGGCCAGCTGGCCACAGAGTCTGCCGCGATAGGTATAAGTTTTTGCATAGTTTTACATCCTGTCGCACTACATGAATAATACCGAATACATTTTTAATGATGAAATATTTTTATTAATGTACAAAACAAAAACCAAACATTTATTACATATCCTATAAGTGGAGATGTTTTACTAACGCGTATGTTTGGTATGTACTCAACCATAAACAACTTTAAAGTAGGAATTACCTCTGGCTAAATATTTATAGTCAATTGCAATGTAAGAATAAAACTTGGTATGGTCACATCACATAACATGAGTACTCATATCCTAGAATATTATAGTAACCTTTTTAAAACACTTCTGGTACTTCTAAAACTAACCATTATGATTGCTATCCAATTTTTAATATCATATCAGACAAAGATTGCAATGTAAATTATTTGCGGTGCACGAAACTAGACCATAAAACAGTTTAAATAACTGAGAGGAGGTGAAGTAAGTTAATTGTATAAAACAGAGAGTTCGAATCGTTATAAAGCCATTAAGCAATGCAAGCTTGTTTCCTCTCTCAGGCTTTGTGCACAACCAGTGGACGATACCGCCCTGTTTAAAACTAAAACGGCGGTGGGCACACCCCTCCACGATTCACAACTGCGGTGAAACCGCTTCCTCTGCGCGTAACCGCAGCAGCATACTCAAAATAATAAAGGCAAAGTAGCTTGCCGCCGCCATAGACGAGATACCTAATATAGTTGCCGCAGCCGACGATCTGCTGCTCTCGCAGGGTCGCGTCCGCTGTCCGCCGCGGTCGCTCGTTTCAGCGGAGTTCCCGCTGTTGCATGTAAAGTCATTATTTGAAACAGAGTGAATACCAACTCACAATACCCTGCATAGCAACACCCTTAAGTGACAATATTCATCCCCATTGCTTTGATACAACTTAACGTAAGCTCTAAGTAGCTCCTCGTCGCCCCTTCGCACGTTGCTATGGTTTTCCCATTGCTAAGCCCTTGCTTTGATGTATCAGCCCCCGAACGATTCAGTCATCTGCACGTTTCACTTCCCACGTTTCGTCTACTTGTATATCTTATATGTCCAATTTTCTGTAGTATTCTCACAGAAAGTTAATAATAGTTTGCTTTCGATTCATTGAAACGTAAATGAAACAAATGAATTAATAAAACCATTTAATATTGGTAAAGTTATACATTTTATTACAAGCTGTAGTTTACAACTCTTAACAATATGTAGTTTCCTTGAAACTTGTTTGTTTCTTACATAATAATATTGTATATACATTAAAATGAGTGAAACAATGCTTAATTTTGTTTACATTTAGCTTTACACGTGTTGTTGTACAGAAACAGGTTCAGTGAACTTTCAATAAAGTCTAACGAAGGAGGTTTACCCACACAACAGGAAATACGTGGGTCCACCTATATACAAGTACCTATTGTGGTGAAACAAAAAAATTATCCTAAACACGGCGACAAAGTAGTTAGTCCTGTTAAAATAGTAGTTTTTTTGAAACTTATTTCATAACAGTAATTCTATCTACACATTTTAATGCTTGTATGTACACAAATGCATTCATCCAGTGATTCCTATAGTGGAACAAAGATGAGTGAGATTTTAGTGGCGGAGAAGTCAGTCTTTACCTCACTAAATTAGATACACAAGATAACAACTAAACTTGCAAGTGCGCAAATGTGTCTAAAGCGTATATATTTGGTGAATCTGGTGGTCTTGAGACCGACCTATTTGACGTAAATTTCGCATTAGTAGAGTTGAGTACTTTTCCCGCACGATCCTTCATTTCTTTTCGGTCACCATTGGCCAACATAGCTGGAAAACTGTTCCAAAAATCTTTATCATTCCACAAAATTGTTGTTCTTAGATCACGCTGCTCCTTTAAGAATGCATAGATGGAGTTCTCAGGGCCAATGTCAACGAATACATAAATTGTATTTTTCGCTTTAAACATTTCGCCTCGGATCTTTTTAATACTCACATGACTATAATGCGACATTAGGAAGTTCGGAGAAAACATAACAAGCGTCGTGATGTCAGTAGATGGACATGTTAAACTGTTTATAAAGTTTCCTTTGATATTAGAGCTACTTATTGGATTTGTATGAATTTCGAGATCCAAATGATGTCTTATTACAGGCAGAACTTCTTTGAAAATGAACTCTTCGTCAGTGTCAGAATATTCTACTACAATGCCTTGGCGCTCGTTATCTTCATGATGCGACAAATTGTACAATGTTCTCTTCAGGAGCAAATAAACTTGTTTGCGCAAATCAAAGTACAGGATTATTAGTATTGTAATGAATGTTGTGAATATTAATATAATAACAACTGTAGCTGCTATTCTCACAGTGCAAGTTCCATTCGCCCAGAATGGACAGTCTAAGTCATCCAAATCGGCGACCTTAAAATAAAAAAAAGGTTAAATTAGGGTTACGTTCTAAATTGCCAGTAATGGCAAAGTAATCAATGAAATAAATATAGGTACCCTTGTTTTTAGGTGATCCTGTAAAAAGTCAATAAACTCATTATTCCTGCATCTGCATTGAAATGAGTTATGGGATATCCAGATTTGTTTTAATGGCTTCTTAAATAAGTTTCGGTATTCGTTTGCGCCTGAGGAGTTTTCGTCGCCCTGAAATGAAATATTAGATTAATACAATTGGATTATTGTATACTTTTGCATATCTATTTTATTATACTTTCATACTTACCCATAAATGGGTTAATGAATTATAACTGATATCTAAAATATCGTGACCATTGATCCACCAATCCTCGAAAGTGAGTTTAAATTTGTTGTGACTCAGATTCAATAGTCTCAAATTGTATGTATGAGCAAAAGGTGAATCTCTTTTGACTATCCAAGAGTTGTTTTGTAGCACTTTATTTTCAAAATCTAGTTCATTGTACGCCAGAGATATTAACATTCTCTGCCGGTTATTGCTGAATAAGTGTGATGTTATTGTTTTTAGGTTATTATGTTCCATATTTAAGTCCAATAAGCTCAGCAAAGGTGAAAACGTTGAACTGAAATAATAATAAAAACAATTTATATTTTATCCATGATCATAACGAATATAGTTTCACACTAGAAAGTTTCTTACCCAGATATTTTAACCAAAGAATTGTAACACAAGTTGAGCTTTTCCAATCTCACTAAAGACGAAAACAGTTTCGGCTCCAAATCTTTTAAATTGTTGTGACTTAGGTCCAGTTCTAATAAGTAAATCTGGTCATTGAATACTGATTCTGGCAATGTGCTAATATCGTTGTAGGCTAGTGATATGTTCGTGATTTGTGGGGAATTTGCAAATACATCGTATGGTACACTTTTTAAACCACATCTTTGGATGTATATCTGTTTCAGATTTAACAAACTCCCAAACAAATTCTTGGGAATCTCTCTCAGTTCCACGTCATTGTTAAGAATAATGACTGTTTCTAACTCCTCGTTACTTTTGAACAGATTCTGAGGCAGGGACGAAAATTTATTTGCAAATAACGTCAGCTTCTTCAATTTCCTCAGTGGTTTAAATATTGAAGTAGGAAGTTCATTAAGTCCATTAGAACTTAAATCTAATTCTTCGAGCACATCAACTCCAGTAAAGAAATCTTTGGAAAACCAAGTAACATTGCTCTGCCACAGCGACAGTTTTCTCAAGTAAGATAAATGTGAAAACAAGTTTGAAGATATATTGGTCATGTGATTGTGACTAATTTCTAAAGTTTCCAGCTTTTCTAGAGGTTTGAACAATCCTTCTGAAAGATTGATGCTGTTAGATCGTATATTTAACCAAGTAAGCATTTTTATATCCATAAAAAGATTATCAGGTAAATGTGTTATACCATTTACAGATAATAATAATTTTGTTAAGTTTTGCAGTCCTGCAAAATGTTTTCTGTCAAAATATCCTGACAAATTCTTTGCATTTTGAAAAATAAGTGCCATGGTCTTTGACACTCCGATATTGGTTAAAACTTCTTTAAACGAAGACGATGGTAATGGACAGTCTTTGAAACTGACTGATTTGAATGTGTTCATTCGATTGGCACATTTTGGTAATTTGTTGTAATCAAGACTTGTTGCGTTCACGCATTTTATGTTTAAGTAGGTATTTGGTAGTAAATTTATTTCTACAATGCGGCCTGAAACAAAGCAAACAATAACTTCAATTGAGTTAAAAATAAGTGTAGCGTTTTAGTTAGAGTACCATTTTGGAGCAGTGTTAACAATAAAAGGACTTGCATTTGAAAACGTGAGCGTCAAAGTGCACTTACCATCGATGTTGCAATTGAGTTCGATGGCGAGTGTGCCGCCGCAAACGCAGTTAGGGTCACTCGGACACATCACGCGCGCTGCACCAATTACTTGCAGTGCTAGCGCTGCCGCCACCGCCCACATAAATTCATGCCCCATTGCTAACACTCTCTTACATCTGTCTGTAATCTTATTTACTCCACATTGATATTTATCAGTTTCAGATAAAGTTTCAACTTCAGAGAATTTTTACTTTGCGGCTTTGTTAGCTTCATTATCATCTCTGTCCAACCTGTGAACAAACATAACGTCTGTGTGAATTACTATTTGCAAGTCACATAAAAATATAAATGTTCGATCACGTAATTATGATAATTTTGATACAATTACGATGAAAATTTTCACAAATAGATAGGCATAGCAATCTGAAATCCAATCCAAAATGAACTTTTATTTATTGGTATTCGCGCAAATAGCTCGGTTGCTTCGTTAAATGCTGTAAATGGACTGTTTTAATGTAAAATGTGCACAAACCGCATTTATAACGACAATGACCAATGAACCAGATATTCAATGCACAGTCGGACCCATTGGACTGACGTTACCAGAGATGAAATTGATTCTGCTCTTCATAGTTTACGACCTGCATAAAAAGGCTATCGATATAAATTGCTGTCTGGCAAATATAATGGAACTGTCTGACCGATAGCCTGTTATCTCGGTCCACCGCATGCGAGCGTTCGGTATTATTTTACAATTACTATGTCATTATAATGGTTCACATGAATGCAGAACGGCATAAGCAAAACAGAAGTATAAATGAAATTTATAATGTATTTGGTTTAATAAAGAACGACACGAGCATACAATGAAAAATTCTATAATGGCTTTGTTTTAATACGTTTTAACATCATGGTGCGTACTTTTGTAAAACGAAGTTTTTCCCCAAAAATAAAATCGTAAGTACCTATATGATAAAATCTTAAAGATCATCAAATTCGTAAAGGTACAAATTAGTTACTAGTAGGTATATATATTAATTAGTATCACGCTTAATTTGTAGTATGAATAACTGTCTATTTAGGGTTGGCAATTTTGGAGGCACCTCGCAACCATCTTAACAAGTTTTCAAAGTCTTGGATCTGAAGGCTTCGTGTTTTGGTTTTATATCCCGAGTCAGAATGAATATAATTTATTATTTCCTTTTCTGCTATTATTAGAATGATTCTTCGCTTCTAACATAGTTTTAATGTTAGAGTAAAATCGTAGAGCCCCCAGCCTTATTATATTCAGGCAATCAAGCAGTTTTCCTTATTGAGGCTTGTTATATGAAATTACGGTAATGTGTCGCAATGAATAATAAAAGTAATAATAGCATGGAAAAATGGGCCTCCGAATAGACAGTCTTCTGGTCTTGGATTGTGATATGTATAAAGGAAATAAACACATACTTCAGAATAATTAGGGAAATGACTTACTGAAGCAGTATAGTTACATAATGGGTATTTGTAAAGTTCTTTCTCCTTTTCTTTAGTGTTTTACTCGTATTAAAATTCCAAATGAAACATGTCCTTATATGATCGGGTATCGAAACTATTTTGTTCGTATGTCTGTCTGTCTGTCCAATGGATAACTCAAAAATAACTACACCGATTTAGCTGTCATAGAACAATATAGGTCTGCTAATAGTGGGAAAGTTATTACCTACCATTCAAGACAAGTTTTATTTACTAAGATAAAATTCTAGGAATTCTAAAAAATACAGAAACCGCAACCTCTGTACGACGAAACTCTAAATAAATATCGTCAAATTGGAATGAAATCAACCAATATCTTAAATAGGGCAAATATAAAAGGGGACGTTGACATTGTTTGAAGTCGAAATAAACATGGGTAAAACTAAATCGAAACGTCCGGTTAAGGTTAACAAAAGATCCGATACTTCTAAGCTGGTAGCTTAGCTTCAGGCACAAAAAAGTGTAAGCGGTACAAAAAGCTAAAAGGGGGCGGTTCTCGAACTATTTGTCCTTTATTGTATTAAACAAAGGATTATTGTACAAAGCGGGTGTCAGCCGCACGTTCCAGCATTGATTGTTGGGGCGGAGACTGTTTACTTCGCCGGCCACTGTAAACAAACTCGAAGGCTGACTATATTTAGAGATCTTGCGAATACCTAGAAGTCGACATGAACCACAGAGTAAGTAATTGCATGAACGACAGAAACAAGAAATATGATTATGTAGCCAACATTCGAATAAGTAAGCTAGCTAGTATAGTAATATTAAATATCTTTACTAGCTAGCTAACTTAACCGCCCACCTTACACCACCCAGTGAGAATAAATAAGTTATTTATTCACACTGGGTGGTGTCTTGTCTACACGAGTATTTAAAGGTAAACCCTCTGCACATTTGCCTCCTTATTAAATGTTTTATGTTCCATTGTTAATTTATTATTTTTAGTCAGTTATAATGTTTTTGATTGTTGAAGAATGACAAATATTCTACTTAACGTAGGTATAGTTACAGAATTTTCGACTTCTCAGATTTTTTTTTAAAGTAGGAGAAATTGCTCAACAAGTTGCTCGTGTAAGTAAACTTACATTTGTATGGAAGGCCGAAAATCTATTTCCGTCTTTAAAATATAAAAATAAAGTAAACATTAATGGTGTGTGATAAAAGTATATATGACTGCTTATAAGGTGTTTTGGGAAAGTAATTTTAAAACGTTTCTTAAAGTCAGTGGTCGAACCACATTACTATTTATTTGTCTTATTATTTTAGCAAGTAAACCAATAAGATATAACGAAACACAATAGTCTGCAAATCCCTAATTAGGCATAAGTAACTTAGCACCAACTAACTCCATCTTAATTACCCCGGCACCTGCAGTCTAATTGTAAAGGTTCTGCGTAACTGTTACTTAAATGGAAATATAACCCCTACACGGCAAGGAAGCCTTAAATCCGACAAGATCATGGGTTTACATTGTGAAGCTTCATCGAAGCTCGCTGGAATTGAGGAGAACAAAGGTATTGTTTAGCCTTGTGTTGAAAATACTGTTTTTAATCTTTTATATTGTAAGCGATAAACAGAAGCGATCTCGGTGCCAATCGCGCTAATTCTGAAAGATATTACCAAATCCAAACCATAACCAAAAACGTTATGTTGCATCCACACGTTTGGCAAACCTTTACAAACGCAACGCGTGGAGCAGGGGTTTGGCTTGCGTTTGTAAAGCCGGTAAAGGTTTGTCTAACGTGTGGATGCAATATAACGTTTTTGGTTATGGTAATATTGTTTAGAATTAGCGCGATTGGCCCCTGTTCTGTTAGATTTTACCAGAACGCTCAGAAAGTCCCACATGTAGGGCAAACAGAGAAGAAATATAGAATAAAAGTAAATATTATAAAAACAGTGACGCGCCATTGGAGTGTCTGAGGGTTAAGCAAATAGGTTTAACGAAGAAGGTAGAAAGAGTGCAAATATCTCTAAGACTTTTATACTTAGTGAGTATAAAATAAATAAATGTATAAGAAATATAATGTCAGTGATATGACCTGGATCAAATGGTCTGAGGTCGGTCAAATTGGAGAAGAGATAGGTACCCCTAGAATTATACTAAGGTCAATGATAGACAAACATTATGGTGGAAGTATAAGTTTTTATTTTATTTATCTTAGAAAGCTAAATCCAAAGCAACTATTCTCCCCAGGGCAGGCTGGATACTACCTAGTATTTAATAAAAAGCTGTAATGCAGCGGTCGTTTGTCTTGAATGCCAACCGCACATGCCGCCGCGCTGCCCACGCTGACGTAATAGCAAACACAAACATACCCCTACGCTACGCCTGTGAGCACAGAATACCTACTGAATAAAGTATCTAATTCTTTTTCGAAAATATTCACTAATTGTAACTCTGCATTTACTCTATTTTAAAGTGAAAGCTATGAACATTGTGCATTCTTCCCACATATCTCTACCTTTCTATATTTTATCATCTTCCCATACGGTGATCAGACTTGGCCTTTCACTCACGACCAAAAGTTCATACTCAAGGTTCGCCAACGAACCATGGAGCGCACGCAGCATACTTGATATCAGTTTGATGGACCGTTTATGATAGCATAATAAGCAGCCAGGCATTATAATGATGGAATGTTAGGTTTAAATGAGTAAAAGCAACATGTCGGTAAACGGTCAATTCTAGCTAAGATCCATCGTAAAGAGTCAAAACAGAGTAATTACTGCATACAGTCGGTTTTAAAGAGCGTCAGTGGCCTCGGGGATAAGACGCGACCTAACATAACGAAAGGTCCGAGGTTCGATCCCCGGTTGGGCCATGTACCAATGGGTTTTTTCTCGAAACTTAAGTACATTTAATGACTGCTCTCAAACGGTGAAGGAAAACATCGTGAGGAAACCTGCATACGCCGAAGAAGAAATTCTTAGGCGCATGTGAAGTCCACCAACCCGCACTGGGCTAGCGTGGTGGACTATAGCCCGCGCGCCCTCGTTGAGAGGGTAGGCCTGAGCCCCAGCAGTGGGGAGATTAATAGGCTGTTGATGATGATGATGACAGTCGGTTTGATTAGGTAATACCCGCGGAGACACCTAGCCGCACTCAACGTCATAGGCGCCGCTTAATTAATTAATTCAAGTGTGCGTATAAATCGGTTTCTAAAACAACACAAGCAGCAAATTTTTATTAATTAATTTTCTGTCTTATCCGTATGACATTAGGGCACATAACATTACAAAAATATTGATTCCGATGTGTTCGTTTAAAAATCACCGATACATGAAGCAGAATTCTATAGCTAAAAGCAAAACATTGTATCCAATTAAATACTAGTAGGATAATGAAATTGTACCTTCACAGACTGATACGTTATCTTCATTGGTTGCCTACGTAACTTGAGAAGTTATTTTACAAAAAAAAACCTAGATACAACAATATTGATTCGTCTAGACTTTGCTACTAGACGGTTTATTTCAAATTACAACTTCAGGTGCACCTAATTTATGTTACTGTTATAACTTATGTAGAACCAGACCCTTTCAAACATAGATTTATCAAAAATTTTATTATGATTATGAAAAATTTTTAAGTCTATGGTTTCAAAGATATAAAATAAACTCGATTTACTTGCAAATTAAAAATATACCTACGAAAAACGCACACTCGTTTAACTGTTAGACAAGTATTATACAGATCTTATAAGTTTTTTGTTTAATAGCTGTATAAATGGTAATAAAGATGCTAAGTGATATTTATGTCCGCACTTACCTGTTGCAATATCTTTATCCAAGCACAAATTGTAACTTCCAAGTATTACACTAGATAATAACTAATTAGAAATAGTATTTACAGTTTAACTAAGTGCTATGAATAATACAAATTTCAATACAGATGTTCGTAAATCTATGGCTATTTCGTAAATATAAACACTCGTAGACGCGTAGCGCCGTAGACCCGAAGCTACGAGGGCTACGTGGCGACTGCCGCTACGACAGTCGGGTACTGCTGGGAGAGCGGCGACTGCAAAATAATGACACTCGGGTTCGTTCGGCTTTCGGCGGAAACTGCCGACCGATGCACGGTGTACCAAGCAATTTACTATGCAATAGTTTTTACGGTGCACGCTCGCTGGTCATTGCCTTTAATTTAAATTTCATGCATTTTATATGACTCTTCATTTAATTATAAACGTTGGAAAACCAACTTGTTACAAAAATGCCCGTCACTCTGTATTAATGATACACTCGTATGACGGCATTAATCATAATCATCATAAATCATCGACCCAAAGATAATTTATTAGGCAGGTACGTATTTTGTTTATGATCAAACAATGAAATTGGTTGATGTTTCTATTTAGCAGAAGAAAAAAAATAACATTAGAAGCCGTGTGTCAATTTGTCCAAACATTAATTATTTATTTAAAACATACAGGTCGTATTGAGAACCTCCTCCATTTTTTGAAGTCGGTTGAAAACGCTTTTAATTATGTTTCCTACTAAAGGTAAGTTCGGAATTAAAGAAGTCAAAATGGATAATGGGTCAAAAGGTCTCATTATCAAAACATACACCCTGTACATAGGAGACTTTAAAAAAATACGAGTACGATAATCTCATTGTCGTATTTACAGATCGGACGTTAAGCCTGTGGAACGATAAAAACAAAGCTAAATAAACCGATATATTTTTGGCCCCTGCAGATTTGGGCGAGCAGTTTTTATATGAGTCGATTCTTTTTATGTCGCGAGTGTTCAGATGCCGCTATCGGGACATGAGACGACGAAGAAAAGTGAATACGGCACAGTACAACCACCGTCTCAGTAAAATACACCATCTGTCTAATTGAATTGCACATTATGCAAGGAGATGCCATATTTATGCAGATAGATGCCACATTTACAGAATGTAGATACTAGACGGCGGCGGCGACAGACGTTTGCTTCAATAACATTCTGCAGGTTAGGCTTTCTGATCATAACTCAACTGTTCTATTGACTTTTGTGAAAATAAGGGGATATTGAATGAAAGTGGTTTGTCAATTACCGTTAAAAATGTTTTTTAAATCTCAAAACATTCCAAATACGACGCTCCATGAGGCAATGTAGAGAGAAAGATGTTTACATGCTAACATCAAGAGTTAGTTCCCTTGTTATTACACCTTCCTCTCCATAATTATCTGATAGCCCCAACGCACTGCGTGAGGATTATTTTGAGATTGGTAAATAAATAAAAAACTGACAATTTCCGTGTGTACCCTTATGATGATGTTTAGTTTGTTTGGTATCTATTAAAGCCTAAGTGTTATTCTGATGTATATATTACTGTAAAGTTTCATCAAAATTTGTTCCATAGTTTTAGCGTAAAAGAGTAACAAACATCCGAACATCCTTACAAACTTTCGCCTTTATGATATTAGTCGAAATATAGTGTTGGACGGAATCGTTTGCCTATACTATTATGTTACTTCGTAGATCCATGCGCTAAACCGATTGTTGGAAATAACTGGGATTTCGATAATCTGTTTTTGCTCCCGCGAAGCTTCCCTAACAGATCGGGGATACTATAAATCATTTTCAAATGTTTTGCAGCTTTTTGCGGTTTTATGTGGATTTTCGCGACGCAAAGGTTTATCTTGTTTCGATTTAGGCTTTAGACTGGGTCCGACTCGTATAAGGTGATTTATAACTGTGGAAAAACTAAAGTTGCTTACTGGTTCCCTCGATCTTTCACGTTTTACCCTTTTACCTTTCTTTTAGATAAATAGGGGCAAATACATGATGCAAGATTAATGGTGGCAGGTGTCTGTGAGAAATGTACTTAGAGCGCTCAGGAATTACCATTATTTGTGATAAAGGTTAAGTTTCAATATTTGCCTAAGCTTTACATCATAATTAAAATAATCGGGGTCAATGACACTGAAAAATACTGGTATGATTAAAAAGACTTAGGGCTTCTTTCACCACTTCCTGATATTGTTACAGATAGTAATCTTAGTGATAAACTAATCTATCAGATAAATCTGTGTGATAGACTACATAAAATTTAAAAGATAAAAGCAATCAGCTACCTGTGAAACCAAAAAAATAGGCTATCTGTCAGATAACCTGCAGATGGGGTATCTGGGACTTTATCAGCAAGCGGTGTAAGAGGCCCTTAAAATTTAAAGATATTGACATTACTTACATTTAATTAGTAAAGAAATATCCAACGATTAAAAAACAATTGCTCATTAATATATTATGTAACTAGCTTATGCCCCGCGACTTCGTTCGCATTAAAAGTATCATACATGTTACTTAATAAATGTTGCCCGCGGCATGTTGTTTTGATCTGTGATTTTTGTTCCCATACAAAACTTAACATTCCTTTTTACGCCTTGAAGGTTGGAATTTAAAAAATTCAAGTACGCCAGACATGCTTTCAAACAAAAAGACCCGGTTCAAATCGGACCAGTAGTTTTAGCGTGATGCGGGTACAAACAGACAGACAGACAAGAAATTTTTTGAAAAGTTTTTGGGGTTCAGATAAGCCTAATTAATGTATTCCAGTAGTTGTTTTTTAAATCCCTTCAATGTACAGAAATACTCCCGTTACAATCTATACATATAATAAAATCGTAAAGTCCAAAAAGTCTGTACATTGAATATATTCGGAAAAAAACCAACCAGGGCGACTTAAAATGAGTAACTGAACATGTTAGAACAGTTTTTAAAATTATTGTCTGTCTGTCTGTCTTTCTGTCTGTCTGTCTGTCTGAACGCGCATCACGCCTAAACCGCTGGACGGATTTTGACGAAACTTTGTATACTGACAGTGTATATCCCGGGATAACATAAAAAATCACAAAAATCTCAAAAAATGGTAGAGAAATATCAACCATCAATAAAAACCTCTCATTTCCTAACATTTGTATGAACTTACAGGTCAGAGTAGCCTGGTTAATTTGAAAATGTCTGCTCTGCAATCTGCCATAGGTATTCTATACTAATAATAAAGAGGTAAAATTTGTTTGGATGGATGTTTGGATGTGTGACGGAGCTAATCTTTGTAACTACAGAACCGATCTCAATAATTCTTTCGCTGTAGGATAGGTAATACTCTTAGAGAATGAACATAAAATATTTGGTATTGGGTTTTGTAAAAAGGAGCAGCCACAAAATGTAATAAAGTGTAGTAAGTCGGCGAATATTTCAGAAATTCATCAGGACGTTAGGCTTTAGTAAGTTGACATTTGAAATCGTAACTTTGAATGTTTTGTATACCAAATTGTTCAGTAAAAAAATATACAAATATTGAATCGAGAACTAATATGCGCAAAATTTGAAATCACACGTATTTCTTAATAAACAAATAAATTAATTATTTACTAGGCAAAATAACAAGAAATATCTCCATGGCAACCAAAATGCACGCAAATCGGCAACTGGCTTTCCATATGAAGAAAAAAGATTTCATGTAAAAAGTAGAAGACTTAGCAAGGAGTACTAACACAAGAAGATTCGATACCATTTGATCTGGTGGCTATCACGGGAAACGCACCGATGCGATGCTTTTACCATTTTCTAGGTTGTCGGGGGTGCTGAATCTCAGTTAATTTTTTGTTTGTTTGTTTGTTTGTTTGTTTGTTTAATTGTTTGTTTTTTTTCGGTTGGTTGGTTGCGGGTTTGTTTTTCGCGTTTGTTCGCGCGTATGTACGCGCGTTTGTTCGCGGGTTGTTTGGTTGGTTGGAAGCATTGCATGTACAGCTTAATAGTGTGTCATGTATATAGCCTTCTTTTAAAACGCGAATGAGGTCGCGGGGGTCTGCCAGTTTTATTATAAACCCTGACTGACTGACATACAGGTGTAACAAAATCCCTATAGTGACCTGTTCCAGGGGCTCTCGGTATCGAATACCTACTGATTTGTTTTCTACACTGGCCGTTGGCTTTGTTGGTGATGAGTGGTGACTATGGGTGGTGACCCTGCCTACTGAGCTAAAGGTCGTGGGTTCGATTCCCAGATTCCCACCCGGGGCCAACATTTGTGCGACGAGCATATCTGTTGGTTTTCGGATTCTGGGTGATTGTATGTAGGTATTTGAGTATTCATTATAAGTAAGTAAGGTTGGAAATTATGGACCGTAGTTGGAGGGAAAGTATTCTAAATACTGAAGATAGCACATTTTACTCAAAGGATTCTTTTATTTCCAAATTAAATAAAACTGCATTCAAAGATTTATGAAACGTCACTTGCCTCAGTATCCTGTATTTTTATGACATCACTGGAAAGGGTCAATCATTAGAATCAATTCCTTCTAAGTAACATAGCATCTTAAATTAAAGTAAGACCACGAAAATTTACATTTAAATAAATAATCGTTATTTTCAGATAAATCATATAACGTAACTAGACGATATTCATAGAAATAGGAGATATTTAAGAAAAATTGATGAGGTTTTTTAAGAGCAATAGAAGCCAAAACAATAATTTTTAGAGTTTCTGTCTATCTATATTATGTTTATTCCGGCATCACGCAAAAACTACTTAACCAAATTGGATACGGTTTTCAAAGTTGCGTTCCTGAAGGTATAACTTAAAATCTGGTGATTTTACCAACGGAAAATTATAACTAGGCGATGTTTATACATAGCACAGATAGGTACCTACTTCCAAAATCCACGCGTACGAAGTAGCGGGCAACAGCTAGTTTTATAATACAATATATATATCTATCCTTAGTAACTTTTGATACCAAGTTTTTTATATAATTTTATAATAGTGCCAAAAGATAGATAGATATAATTACGACTCTACGACGAAGTGGGTCGTTCTGCCCACCCTGTAGAGGTTGGTGTATCCCTTAGGACCCTTACACACAGCGACTTTTCTCAGCGACGATGCATTCGTAAAACTAAATGCTTGGCTACAAAAGTCGCCGTGCTTAAGGGCCCTTGGGCAAAAGTTAGCACTGATATATAATCATGGCGGCGATCATAATAGATCAGCAATGGTCGAAGTAATACATGGCTGGGTAAAGAGACCCATCAAATAATAAGCGCCCTTATAATCGTCTTAAACTACAATATACGGAAAGACTGGGAGTGGTACTAATTTTATCAGTTTTCCAAAAACAAGTAACACATTCCGAGCTGCCTACCCGCAATATTTTTGTAGTCAAGCCGCATAATACCGGCAGTTGTGACACATTCCTGGATCGTCGGAGCTTGCGCGGCACACCCGCTGCATGTCAATGGTGTGAACAAACCCCGTGGGATCACCCGGCTTTCCCTCTACGGCCTTAGAAAAATATTCTCCGGCATCGCCATGCCATGTTTTTGTAGTTCATTCGCATGTTCTAGCGTGTATTTTTGGAATAATAAAATAAATAAAATAAAAAGACATCTTACATTTGACATCTTACAAATATATAAATCAATCAAATTTTTAAACTACATAATAATGCTTGCAAAAAATCGTCGAACAGTGGCATTCTTTTCTGTTACATTCTATTCTATAGTACGTATTCTATTTATTCATTTTAATTTATACATTTATAGAATTGTTTATTAATGTTCGTTATTGTACATGTATGACATTGGGTTAATTAGAAGTCCCCGATTGTCGGGTGTTAGACCTCCTCCAGGCGTAGCCATTCGTCTCTACTTTGTGCTTTATTGGAATCGAAAAGTAATTTCAGTCAATTTGTCGAACGTTTGTTAGTAATGTTCAAATCTGACAATCAATAAAACCATTATGTACAACTAAGTGAAGGCTGATAATAATAATCTATCGTAACAAAAATGTATAATAGCCGCGAGATGCCAAAATAATTGCATGTAATGCGTCAAGAAAGTATAGGTTTACCATCAAGCTGAACTTTTCTCTATTACCTATATACCTTTTGGTAAAGGTCCTTTTTAAGCGGTTGAAAACTCTATACGTAATCATCATAAGTAATTAATTGAAAAGGCTTACGAAGATTAATTCAATTTAATTCATCATTTTGATTCCTTTAAATTGTCCCTCGCATAAAACAATGTGATAAATAGTTCGCATGAGGAGGGTTTAGTGTGGCGTTACATTAATTAATTATTATCCCCACTCAAATTCCTACACGGGTGTGAAATTTCAAAGGATTTGAGTTATGAACAGACAACTTTCATGCCTGAACTCATCTATTAATATTATCTATAGTAATGTTTATTACATAGGGCACGCGATACGGTGATTCCACTAAAAGCATCTCCGCATATGTGGGCCTCTTATAAAAGGAAAATGTAGCACGCATTTTCTATACCGAAATTTTTATTCAACAGGCGTAGTTTAGTGAATAGTGTTTCGGATGCCTCAAAGAAATATTTTCGGGAGAAAGGTACTCGTAGGCATTAAATATTCACAGCAATATTCAGAGTGTTCGCTATCTACCGTCAAATAACTCATCCTTGTTATATAAAATCGAAGTGATTTTGTTTGTCTGTATATTTGGTTATCTGTTTGTAGGTTAGTTACTCAATCGCGAATATGAAAGTTTATCTTTCAAACTCAAATTCTTTTAAACTCTTTATTTTGTGGCATATTTGAGAAAATTTATGTTGGTTGAAATCTGCGATCATGAATACTATGATCGCAGGTTGGAATACACAAATCGTGGTGATTTTAAAATGTCATTTACGCAGGTATGCTCATATCATATCGGCCACTGCTAGACTTGCTGCCGGCCTTCTCCGGTGAACACCACCAGGCCCGGTCCTCCGCCGACCGCATCCAGCCGCTTCCGGCATTACTACGATATTGACTACGATACCTATATTATAGAAAAACCGAACGTCTAAGTAGGGCCACAGGTGTTGATTTTCAACGTGTGCAGGGGAATAATGAAAGCCGTAAGGTAAATTCCACCTGTACACAATGTTACATAAGCGAGCCTTATTTATGTGAGGCATTGTGTGCCGCACGGACGAGTATCATCAAGTGTCTGAAAGGATATTACACGCAGGTTTACACATTTTTCTTACACTTTTGGTATTTTTAATTATAATTTTTTAATTTCAAGCTAATATCTCTTTGGTGGGCCGGCGCCCTTAACCATCAAAAAACTGTTTTAAACCACTTAAATCATAGAGATAGGTTCTCTTTGGTGGGTGCTCGCGACCCCCTATAGAAGCGTAAAAAAAGCATTCTATGGGTGTCAAAATTGTGTCAAATGTATTACAATACTGTAACTCACTCACACATTCTCATTTTCAAACTCCAATAAATTTGTATTAGCAAGAAAGAGTCCACATCCTCCCGCTACACCGCTTCCTTTGTCCGCACCCCCCCCCTGTAAGTGACACCATCGGTTCGCATACTAAATATGCAAGATACAGTCTCCATAGGTAGCGCGCGCGCGACCAAAGAGATTCGAAACTTCCTGACTTAAACTATCCTATAAAGCCTATTTTGCTCATTTTCTAAAAGACACCTGAGGCTAATATCTAAATTTTGTGAATTCCCAGAAAATTTTGTGAATTACCAGAAGGTCAGTCATCAATCCCCAGTTTTACTGCCACTCATCTTTAGAAGAGCCCCCAGACATCTTGACCTGTCCACCCGCGACTAGTTTATCTACATATTATACCCTCTCCTCTCCTGAATCGCAGTACTGAAGTTCAAAAAATATGTTGCACATAAAAATTGATCACTTAATTTTTTAAAGATCTATGCGAAGATGAGACAGGTACAGTCAAGGTTCTTAAGTGCAGTAGCAGTTTCGCAACTCAATAGATTGAGAGACCAGTTTCACTTACGACTTTATTTTATATCCTGTAGCCACACACGCACATATCCACTAATACATTTCTAAACATTACGATGAATTGATGACTTATTGCTATGATTATAAGGTTGAAAACACGCTATTGACTTGGGGGTCAGTGATATCTAATTGGTTGTCGTGTTGTCGTGCCCAACGTTGTACAGAAAAATGGCTCTTAGCGTGCTACTGCACTTATGAACCTTACTGTACATTGTGTCTGATATCATACCGAGCGCACATGTATAATTTGTAAGTAAGTTATTTTAATAGTGAAATGACCATCTATGAAAAATATACTCCTACCAAAGAATACTACGTAACTCACCTCCCGTTTTTCGATGTTCCTCAATTGGTAGGCAATTGAATCTTTCGCTTGTATTGCGTATCGGGGGTTTCCCCCTACTGACTGACTGATCTCCAACCGCTGGGTTTCCCAAAAGTTTCTCAAACATTTATAGCACTTTAAACTTTTGCAACACACATGAAAAAGGCTGCATAAGAGAATATATTTGGGATCCCTAAGGGACTATACAATTGTTAGCAAAGGTCCTTTCTAAGGACCCTCACGGTTTGTGTGTCTAGTCACGTGCGTCAAACATAAATAACAACAGAGTTTGCGTACGTAAGTACAACAAAACTGTCAGGTAAGGTAGCTGCTTCTTGTCCCAAATTGTAAATGTGTTGTTATTCTTTTACGCATATTGAACTCAACGAATCTGCATGAACATTGTGTATGCATTATAGTGCTTTAACCACTGAGAAATAAAGGATTATAATTATCCTTTCCTTATAAAGATGTTGATTTGAAATAGCAGTGAGGAATTTAAAATGGTACAGTAGGTATCTTTTTACGCATGTGTCGGACATAGAAATCATAGATTGTATGTTAATCATTAAATAAATCTCTTTTACATCATGGAATGAGAAATGACATCTATCTGCTTAGCGTAGCGAGAAAATAGTATATGACTTAGATAACCGCGGTTATAATAAATTGTATAATTTCCGAGTGGCAGAAAATGATCTATTTAGAGCAGAAAGGGATACAGTCTTAAAGTCCAAAAGAATCGTAAGACGGTACTTACCTGTCTAAATTTTCTTGAATGATATTTCAAATCAAAATCTATTTATCTAGCTATCAAATAACCTTTAATTTAAAATTATCATGTTTCGTTTGCTTAACCTCGATCGACAATGACACTGAAAACATTCAAAGCGTCGAATACACTCGATCGAAGCCGCGAGAATTCACTAGTTCCAATTTGTAAATGTTCACTAAAGTTCACCAAAGTTTCAAATTAGAATGGCTTTAGAAAGCCGGTCAATGGCAGTGTAATTTTACACTTCACAAACTCCAATTGAAAAGTGCACTCGACGGAAAATTTTACAAAACTACACCGGATTCAATTTTTCTGCAATGTCCCGTGTTGTCTTTAAATATGGTCTAATAACTAGTCAAGTGTCGGTGTCCCGGCATCGGGACGGTAGAAAAAACGCTTAAAGTGTCGGTGTGACGGCCCCGGGACGCTTACGTCACGCGCATTGTTCTTTATTTATTTTATTTTATTTATTCTCTTTGTTAGGTACTTGGCTAAAAAGTAGTCCACTACTATGGCTTGGCTCATTAAATTGTTTAAAGATTTTTTCAAAGCTGAATTTTAACTTTTAACCCTTCTAACTAATATACAGACGGGAGAGCGGTAACCCATTTAAACTATGAATAAATTTCAATAAAGGTACCAACTCAGTTACTGTTATATATGTAACTCAACTAGAGGTGTCGTTGTACAAAACTACCCACTATTGTTTCACCGACATACATCATCCAAGCCCTACCTTCCTCCAAAATACAGAGGGGTATTTGAATAGATACCCCACATCAATGCGCTGTGAATTGTTCATAAATCTCCCTACATGCCGCCTTTTGTTTAGCCCGCTGCTAGCACGTGAATGCCCTCAAAGCTTAGGCAAATTCAATCCCAACCTCTTCACTTGAATTGGACGGAATGGAACGAACCATAATATATTAGATTCCTTGCGATAGACAATAAGTGTGGGCTTAGTTTTCAGAATGTTAGTACCCACCCACAAACGGAATCGAATACTCTAATGATACCTACTCGAATAGTCTAAATTATTAATTTAAATGTGTAAATAATGATGATACATAGTCAGTCATGCTTATATAGAATTTCCTTACAAAGAATGAATAATTATTACCGTACGTACAATGTGAATATTTCTTTAAAGGCTTCGGAGATCCGAAGGTCGGGTTCAGTGGCGCTCCTTGGGAGAGCCCTCTGTCCAGCAGTGGGATGGGAATGGCTGTAGATGATGACCAGAACTGAGCCAGAGTAGAAGTAAGTATAAGGTTAGTTATTAAGCATCCATTAGAGTTGTAAGTTTTGAGAGCCAGTATAATGAGAGAGGTGATAAAACTCCAAAAACACTCAGATCCAATGCCCGGCAAGATATACTAATTTCAGTAAAGGTGTTAAAATATCTTAGTGCTACCGTAGTGTTGAGGAGTTGAAATGTTAAGTGAATGAAAGTGCCGTCTCAACTGATACGCTCTCGGGAGTTTGAAGCTGTTCTTTTGAGTTTCGCAACCTTTTGAGCGCACGATCTTACATACAAATATGTAACATAATAATAATGTTTATAGTTTTGACAGCTGCAGTTTTAACATTGTTTCTGTAAACATTTCCACTCAATTGAATGGAATCTGTTAATATACCTAGTTATAAATAGTTATTTCCCGTAAAAATTTGCTAAATCGGTTATAGTAGTGAGTGAGAAAAATTATGCGGCGCGGCTGTACCTTTCAATTGAATTGTAAAGATTGAAAATCTATGAAGGGATTCAAATAGACTTAATACACTTGTCTTGACATTTTTATAGTCTGGAAAATTAATCATTGTTACGCACCCAAACTTACAACTACAATTTCGTATTTATTAATATTAGCATAGAGCATAGATAACGCACTACCAGTGTTGTATTTATATTGGTTGTATAACTTTCCCGTTTTATATTTATGTTGTTTGTCGCAGCTGGGGTTTTGTTTTTTATTGCTTTAATACTCATATGTAGGAGCACAGTGTACCGATCGCGCGTTATTGGTTGTCACTGCAAATAGAAATGAGAACGTAGTGTTTACGGAAAACTTATACCTACACACATTGTACATAATTATGTATATCAAGCTTCTTGCATTATAAAATACGTTAGTGTAGATGTTTGGATATGAAATAATTGCTTACAATCAGGAATACATAGGATACATTACCCATTTATATTACGAAAACTTAAATTTTCCATAAGAGAAAGCGTGAATAAGCTATTACTAAGGGATGGCGTCGTATAAACTATATAGTTTCATATTGAGTGGTCGTTAAGTTATATTTACGTAAACAGCGGACGCCCTGCGACTTCGTCTGCGCTGAAAAGTATCCTAAGTATATGTTATTTCAGGGTAAAAGCTAACACTTAACAAACACCCAAACTTTCGCATTTATAACTCTGTAGACGGATGGGATGGGGTGAATATGTAGGTAACAAGACTCATTCTCCCTTTATATAAATTCATAGAGTATCTATACAGACTCAGACAAAGCCCCTGGGAAAAACTAGTGTAGAATGAATATTTTCAGCCAAGGAACCCATATTGCTCTGGTACTTTAACATCAACACACTGAAGCTTGAACTCATGTGACCTTTCATTACTCTCATGTTAATATTATTCACAGAAACGCCGGGCAAAAAGGTCATGCATGAATTCGTTGGATGTATATGCTTATTATCTTGACAAGATCAGAACAAGCAAAAAAACTTAATACAGATTTATTTATTTTATTTCATATATACAATATATAAGGCATTACAGACAGGTTCCAAAGCGCCTTACAATGATGGAGTTGAAGTGAGTGTTTTGTAGTGTTTAGAAGTTTTGAATGCTAATACAGTAAAAAAAATGGTTAAAAAGTTGTCAAGCACTTTTTTCCACTGTGCATATCAAAGTATTCGTGTTCGTTATGTGTGATGTCAGTAAACTTAGTTCTTTAATTAAATATCTACATTAAGTCTAACAACAAAATATTATTCAGACTTGTATTTTTTGACTTAGAACTTAAAATTATTTTAAAAATGGATAAGATCAAAATAGGCAGCACAAAAATAAACACTAAACACACTTAAATGAATGGGTGCCTATAACAAATGTGCCTTTAGCAGTGAAACTAAAGGTACCTACTCACGTAAAATCCCCTACTACATAAAACTCATTCAAAGGCGTACAGCGTAAGAAGTTTGCGAACACAGTGAATACGTGAGTTCACGTCACGTCACGTATTTCAGTCTTACAATCGTTACAAAGAATTTAAAACGAGTTACCGCAGTCTAAACTTAACAAAAGGTGGGTATCTAAATTAATTTTCTCATTACACTTGAGTCAAGGCGTTAGACCGACTTCTATGTATAGAAGTTGTAACTCTTAAATAATTTATAAAGGCCCCGCAAGACGGGTGAAGTTAGTATAAAATTATTATCATAATTTCTCACCAAAAACTTCCGAGTGAGTTTTCCCCATGAATATGCAAAGGGAAAGTTCACACGGCGCCAACTTTTTATGAGTTCTGTCAGAGTTCTTGTACTATTGTTGTAATTTGCATTTTTCACTTTCCTTCCACCTCTTATTAATGAAATACGGAAACAGAAAGTCAGAAAAAAGCACCTATTCCGGTGGGATACACTGAAAATGTTTTCTCCTGCCAGATGGAAGTTTAATGTGATTTTAAGTGTCTAGGTCTATTTATAGCTCATCTAAATTAACGTTCCTCTCCGACTCCCAGGATTTTGTAAAAAAAAGCATAAGTACGTTCGTCCGTCCCGGTCCGTCTGTGACGTCATTCATTACTTTAAGGATACTTCTGTAGATCTCAAATTTAAAAGAGTTAAATGTCATAAATTTTAGGGTAATTTAGCGTTATGTTAATGGGGGATAATAAATATAGGTATAATTTACAGCATCTCCTCGTGTAGGGCATCGTTAAAGAGGTAATTTCAAACAAGGTGTGTTTCAATAAAACCTACTTACATGATAATTATTATTATCCTGACAAAGTGGTGGACAATCATGTGTCTCCCTCCATGTAATTTCTACACTATTTGACCTAGAAAATTGAATTCACCCTCGTAATTAGGCCACTTGGCCGGTTTTAAACATAATTCGTGAGAGTCTTTTTAATTTCGAAATCTTACTCAAATTATTTTCACACACTTATCATATAAATTAATTTATGGCAAAAAAATTAAACTAAACTAATAAAACGTGTGAGTGACAAGTACTTACCTGTAGCATTAATTTATGATTATGGGTACAAATGCAGTCGAAATTGAAAGGAGAATTCCCATAGGTTTCAGAGTAAGTTCACTTTCTTAAAAGCTTTCACACATATATTTTGGGCAAAAGACACGGGGTGACCGTTTCCAACTCTTTTTACTCCCTTTCATTTTCTTGAAAGAACCATGAATGTAAGACCCGCTTTCAAAGAATGGCTGAGGTGGAAGGTAGATTGAAAATAATATGTGAAATTTATTATGCAATAGCTTCATAGATAACAGTACCTATTGGTTTCAACCTTTTTAGGGTTACTTATTAGCATCAATTCACTTGGGAACTCTGATTCTTTTATAACAATTATAAGAAACAATGTGGAGTAGGTACCTACTAAGTTTTAGGTTTTCCATACATTTCGATGCTGCTTTTTTGCTGTTTTTTACAAACAGCCCTGGTCTAAGCGGCTTGCTTGGTCAGTAAAGTTGGGTGTCAGATCAGATCACACCCCATCAATCAACACCCCTGGCGTAGAACCAAGGTATCGAATTTGTAAGAGAATGTGCTGCGTGTCCAAACCCTTTACCGGCAGTGTATAAAAATGATGACAATACAGGCGGCGAGGTTCAGAAATACATAATCCTTTATTACAAATTATAATAACTATATATAGATATCAAGTTGGATATAGATATCATTTTGAAATTGTTGAACTAGTGGCTGAATAAGCGGGTCTCCAGGTAAAATGGACTCCCCAGCAGCACATGCATTGTACAAAAGTATCCCTAACGGTGTTCCCGACAGCCAAAGAGTAATGCGAGGAGGATACTTTTGCACTTTGATCTACAGCGGTCCTCGAACGACAAAAATGTCCGTTACTCTGCGAACACCTGACACTTTTATAGAGAGTTGGGAGAAAATTGCTCTCTTCTAAGGGAATAATGTCTTTAGGATTACATATTTCCAGCATAAAATCTTGATGTGCAAGGTTATCGTACATACTTAATGTAAAACCGTTTTGCTTAGACTTATTGTTCCCCTAAATTAGGAGATATACTAACACCTATATACAAAATTGCTCAAGAAACTCTTTTAAAGAAGAATTAGTTATGTCTATTATATAGTTTGCTTATAACTCTAAAGTCCTATACAAACGAATGCTCAAAAGTTGTTTCGAAAATGTTCCTACTCCTGAAAGCGCTGTTCTTTTTCCCATGGACACCCAATGTAATTTACGTAAAGTTGTTTATCCGCGTCATACCTTTTCCGTCCAATCCTTTAGGATTGAATTATAGAATTAGAGAGATACGATCCTATATAACGGAGTAAATAGCATTACGGAATTTAGTCCCTTTCGCGCATGCCGGTTTTCCAATTCCGAAAACGGTCCCACGGTATCAGATCTCCAGATTTATTCAGCAGAAGCAGCTTTCACTTCAGCCCGTGTACAAATTGATCAAGGAACAGATACAATTTACAAGTAACGCAATTGTAGTGTTTGAGAAAATTTCTGCAAGTAAACATATCTAACGAATAACTTAATTTGTTTTTCAGTCAACTTTGAGTGGGTTAAGGTTCTGTTCGTAAAAACATTATGTAGGTATCTATTTAAAAGGAATTATATAATGAAGACCGTCCAGATATATTATAGTAATTTGCACAAATATAGAGGTATAATATTTATGAATTTGCAGCATTTATGAAAGTAAAGTAGGTATTTAATATTAATTAATTATAAAGTAAGTATTTAATTTTATTTTATTTTAATTAATTTATTTATTATATATATTTATTATATATATTATTCATTTAATTTATTAAATTTTAATTTAATTATAAAGTAAGTATTTATTTCTCCATAATCTAATATACACATTATAAATATGTGCGTCATACGATTCGTATGTATAATGCTGCAAATTCGTTAAATTATCTTCGTATGATAAAAAGGTAATTGGTTCTAAGCACTGAAACTGAACATTATATTCTTTAATGTAGAGGTATGGTAGAGGTAAACGTTTTGATTCGTCTGTCATAAGGGTTGAAAGTTAATCTGCCGGAAGGGTGAAAAGTAAAACATGAAATAACTATTTCCAAAGTTGTCGTTGCTAAGAAATATTACCTTGTGACACGATAAAGCTGTAACCAGCGTGCTTAGGCCATAATGTTTTATGCCAGAATAATTTCAATCATAATGGCCGTTCTATAAATCCTCAACTGCAATAGAAATGCACGAAGCATTAAGTTGTTCGGGTCGCATGAACGCAAACTCCCTCATTAAAGTAATAGAGCTATTAACTTAAATACAGACGGTATGGAAACGAGGGTAGCGCCAATAACCGAGATGCCATAGCAATGGCAAACGTTAAAAGCAATATGCTTATGAATTATTTATATCCCGGACTGCTGGAGAAATAAGGTAAAGAAAAAAAAAACAGCAAGTCTAGCGCTGAAATTAATTTCCAAATGGGTTCTGTAATACTTTTCTTACTAAACGTAGAGTTTGAAGTAAAAAGTAAGTTCGAAGTAAGTTATTCATTAGGCAATTAGAAGTACACAACTTGTGGGAATTGGGCTCGGCATTCTAATTAAACTAAATGTAAGGCGTCTACAAATGTATGGCACATAAAGCGGGCCGCTACTTTCCCTAAAGTTTTTAACGCTGATGAGTTGTAGCTCCAGGCCGCAATTTAAACTTTGAATTCATTATGAATTCCTTGACTAAAGATGCACGAATTCGGTCTTGTGACGTATAATTTTGAAATTTCCCTCGAGGGTTGGAATATATGAAATAAACATTGCTCCAACTCAAATTTAAGTTGGAGAAATAGGATTGGTTTACACTCTTGCTTAATGTCGTTTCGTTTCACAGTCCTTATTCAGAAATAAATCTTAATTTTGAAAATGAAAAGAAAAATACAACCAAGGGTAAATATTTACTTTCAGAAGAAACAGCAAAAACAAAGATAATGTAATTGATTGTATTTTCTTCCAACCTCTGATCTTCAAAACTTTCCGTAACGTAATCAAAATGGATAACAGATTCAAGACAAAAATAAAAATAAGGATATCATTATAAAGAATACACTTTTTACCTCTAACATCGAAGAAAAGATTAAAAACTTCTTCTGTGAATACAATACATTTTTGGAGAAAATCGTTGCTTATTTTGGAAAAGATTACAGAAGATAGGAAATGACGCTAGTAGCACTTATTATTGGTTTTGTCACCTTAGACAAGGAAAAAAGCGGGAAATTTCACGTTTAAACAGCAATAAAATTATAAACAATTTTATTGCCGCTGTCAGACAATATAAATTTAATCTCTAATTTTATAACTGATATTTAAGAATATGCCAACTAAATCGCCCTAAATAACTACTATACCTACCTAAAGTAAGCCTTAAATTTTAAGTTCCCAAAATTACTGGAACTGTGTCGAAAAACTGAAGAACGTAAATAAACTAAACCCAGTTGTGATTTTGCTTACAAAAGAAGGCTTAACTATAAAATGGAAAAGAATTACCCTTAAGGGGAGAGACGACGGGGGTTTTATTAGCTGATTAATTCCGTCTGTTTTTCGTATTTTTACCATCTTTTCACGAGGTCTGCCCTAGATACATTTGCACTCATAAATTTGGAACAATGGCGTCGCCCTGCTGTGAGTTTTATTGTGATTTATGTACGCGATTATCGAACAAACGACTAAACTGGAAACCGTTTTACCACCATAATGACGTCATTAATAATTTAAAAGAGAGCACAGTTTTTCCAAATATGTGTTGTTTGCTCTTTAATAGTCGTCATAATCCCATTGATCTTAATCTATATGTACTTATTCATGGAAATGTTACGTTATTTTTTTGTTTTCTATTGTAAGTTTGATTTCATATTTCTATTAAAAATATTTTTATAAGTTTGATATAGTTATGTATAAGTATAATTTAGGAATCACTTTCTGATAGGAATTCTTTACTTTAGGATTTCTTTACTTAAGAAACCTATACTTCAATTGCTGCAGCTAGGAAAGTCCAAAAAAATGTGAGAGTTTACCGGCAGCCTTTTAAATCCGCTGATTCGTATATCGCGGTCGGAGACCCGACAGCATTTATCAATTTCACCTAACCTGTTTCATTTTAAGCGAATTACGCCGATAAAAGCCCGCGCTCCGCGGCTGGAATTATTCACGTTGAACAATAGGAGACACCCACCTTTTCAGGCAGGTGTCTGAAATACGAAATTCATTGCGTCGTAAACAAAAGGGCGATTTTTAAGGCTCCACCGTGAGTGTTCGCGCGAACGTTTTTTGTGGGGTAATATTTCAGTTAAAGCTTCCTGTTATTGATTGGCGGTATAAACTCGCTTTAGATTGATGTTGTCTGTATTGAAGCAGGATTTGTTATAGATTATCATTTGCACAAAACGTTATATCCCTCATGTTGACGATTAATACGAAAGATCTTGAGAGATTTTTAGTAAGCAATTTATGAACTCCTGCATGATGTAAAGTGTACTTCGTTTGAGTATAACAGCTTGTACCTACTACAAAGTTCAACAATAAATGGCGACTACCTACAAAAATTTAATAAACACGTTAAAAGAGAATGTGGAAACAAAAACTATAACTGATATCTCCGCCGATATCACCACTCTAGTTACCTACTTATCGATAGTTATGTGTTCATGTCAAACTGTCCAACTATCATCGCAGGTGCGACAAGTTTCGTTTACGTCTTTAAGAGTCTTGTTACAAGGACGTAAGGGTGATAATGGCTAATTTTAATGGTTGTTGTAAGTTTGCCGCGACGAGATATTATTAACGCGTCCAAGCGTCGGACTGACGCGGGCATTATTGAACTTACCACCGTTGTAGATGACGTGGAAACGAAGTATTGCTTCGGAAAATATCTACTAGTGCTGCAAAAATATCGATAAATATTTATAAAGGGATTGTAAGAGTGCTATTGATAATGAGGCTCTCGCCTTTTGTTGATTGCGCCTACAAGATACGCTGTCATTTTGATCTAATCACAAGCATGTCAAATACGAATTTAGAAGAAAACCACAAAATACATACTTGTGTTGTGAAGTAAGGCGGCTATCGTAAATTGAATTAAGTAGGTACATCTATTAGTTGCCATTAAAATGTATCGACACTTTCAGCCAGAAGCGATCCGGATCTACCATCTACGTTTCTAGTTAATTCGATAGTTTTGTGGGTACTTAAGTCATTATTATCAATAGTATTATTTAAATTATTAGTTTTGATATTTACTGATTGACTCTTACATTAATCAAACCAATATTGGTGTTTCTTTGCCAATATCTATCGACAATATTTCCGCTACACTAATAAGTGCTATGATTTGAAAGGTCTAGGATCGACATATTTCAACCAAAGTATAATCTGCCCTCGCTATAGCCGCAGGTGTTTTACATGAAACGTTACCGCTTAATATCCTATTTATTATTTGAAGAAACTAAAATACTACTAGTAGTTCCGTGAGAACAGTAGACCTCGCCAGCCCTTATAAACCAAACCTAAAAGAAACCAACAAAAGTCAACTTTGGAAACAGAAAAAGTACCTACTAAAGTGACAAAAATTAGCACTTTAAAGCTTAATATTTCGCAAACGGATCCCTGAATCGAAAAATGTTTTTCACACACCCGCGATATTTTTGAAAGACCCATCCAACGATACCCCACACCATGGATATCACGCGGAAAAAAATAATTTTCCATTTTACGTATGCAGTTCTATGAACATAATTTATTTTTTCAACTTTCTTAAGTCGATCCACTATTACTCAAAAACTAATAGAACCTACTTAGCCGTAATAGTTTTCCTTGTAACTACGTTATATATGCTACTGCCATGAATTTTTTCACATTTCCAGAAGCAACCGTTTAGCTGGCAGGGGGGGGGGACACGTGACTCTAACAAAAATTACCGCTTTAAAGCTTAATATTTCGCCAACGGATCCCTAAATCGAAAAAATGGTATTCACACACCAGCAATATTTTTGAAAGACCTATCCAACGATATCCCACACTATGGGATTCACAAGAAAAAAAAAGTTCACTCCCACTTTGCGAGTATGGTAGGTACTCTAAAAAAAATGTTTTTCAAAATTTTATTCTACTCATTTTGTAGGTTTAATTAATTTATACATATGCCAAATTTTCGTCAAAATCGGTTGAAAAATGCGACCTGTAGAGAATTACAGACAGACAGACAGACAGACAGCCGGACAAGAGCATTTTTGGCCAGTCTCGAAACGTAGACGCTTCGCTCGCTTCGCTCGCTCGGTCAATGATCAACCATACCTGACATTGTAACAATAGTTGCGCCGATTTACGTGTTTTGCAATGTTTACCGTCTGCAAAACAAGTAAATCAGGGCTCGGGTGGTGTTTATTCAAAGTTACGTCGCCCGTCATTTGAGCTAATAGCTTAATTGGAAAGTTTCGTTGACTCAGTCAATTTTCGTGGCGGGCAAGTGGCGCGGACCGAGCGCTTTCTCGCGTGCCTGTCGGCTTCACGCCCGTTTGAGGAACCCCCTATTCAGGGTTCCGCAGCTTAATTAAAACCCAAGGAAGATTGAAAGTGTACAATCAATCGGCTGTTTGTTAGTATATTGAAAAAAGTCAACAATTCAATCACTTAACTTTTTTGTGTGAACGCTTGTGTAGAGCGCCCAATCCGAATCCGTCAAAATACGGACAGTTCTGATGTCGCTGGTGCACTGCCGCCCGCTCTGACGCCAACCGAAGAATTCGAGCTAAAATTAGAATATAGGTCCTATTCATAAATGATCTTATTACCTTACAATAAAGTTCATATTGGGTTGAAGTTCGTATTAAACATGTCATTGTCATTCTTGAGCGTTAGATCATTTGGTTATAATATAAATACAGCTTTTTATTTATCAATCAATCTTCTATAATTACCTATAAATATTAATCTCGAGTAGATATCGAGAGACTATTAATTCCTCTGTGATACCGATACAGAACCCTCCACGTTTAAATATGGGTGCACTTTTGCCTAGCTAGCGTAGGTAATAATGTCAAAGCATGACCAACCACATGCATGTTCAGTTGGACACAGTTTGAAGTGAGGAATTTAATCGTTTTTGCATGTTTTTGAACACTTTTCCATCGATTGTTATATGAGACAACACTATCTAAGGTTATTTAGGTTTTATTGAGCTTCTGTTTTAATTAAAACGATAATGATGATTGTTTATCGCGATACCGATACTTATTATGTATTCTATGGATAAACTTTTCTAAAAACTAAATAATAACTTTAAAACGCTGAGGCAGGGTAACGCTAAAATGTTGTCATGCTAACTTACTCGATTATTCATTAACGTGCCTAAACGGTGGAACAGTGCTAAAATACGAGAATCAAGGTTTCAATAACGATAATTGTAAAGCTACCGTTCATTTCATCAATTATTCTAATCAACTGTTAGTAAAGATATTAATCAATTCACAGCGAACAAAATAAATTGAATTTGGAACAAAAAGGGGAACGTTCATTGCGAGTCACAGAAAACTGACTTAAGCAGGCGTCGGCGAAGACCTCAGACAAACTAAAGTTCCTAATTAATTAACATCGATCTCTCTCACGAACTTAGGTAATTAATAGAAACCTGGTCCCCGAAACTTAGATAACCTTTGTTTAAAGTTCACGTATTAATCCAGCGCAGACACAATGAAAACTTAAACGTAACTTAGACACCTCAGTTTAGTTTTGTATGATACCTAAGGTTACAATTTCATTTGCCAATTACTATACTGATCAGTTTGCTTCATTTTTGTCACCTGATATAGAGATTCAGTGGCATATTTTTTTAAATATTTGTATAATACATTTTATTCTAAATAAAATTATAGGTAAGTAGTCGTACCAAACATGACAAACTTTCGATCTATCGACTATTTAGACAAGAATAAAAAGTTATCTATTTAATATACTATGTATTACTGCACAAAGATCGGATATTCAAAAATATAATACCAAGACAAATATACCTATTCTTGAATAAATGCGACGTGCTTTAGTTAAATCTGTTAATTTACATAGATAAATAAAATACAACCTAAACGGTTAACCTCAGCGTAGAAATTAAGTGCATACCATATTTATTCATCAAACGCAACGAATTTTAAATTGAACGAGTTTAGTTGGAAAGAAAGAACACACGGCTGTAACGTTCAACAAATACCTATATTATAATTACATACAAACCAGAATGAACTATAAAATAAACTTGAAATTTTGTGATTGACTTCCTATTACCTAGTATGCTATAATAGAATATTGCTAGACTGACGTAAAGTCTAATAGGATATTTCTATATAATATTTCAATATTCATTCATTTTATTTAATGTATCGTATTAAAAAAATTAAAATAAGTACTTATTTTAAAATATTTTCTTATCACGAACACAAACAATAATTTTTAGTACCTACTTACCACTACATACACAAACGTCTCGTTAAATATTTTGTACATTATTGTTTATTTTGTACGGAACACACCGAATATTTGTCATTACAAATATTCGGTGTGTTCCGTACAATGTGAGTTGTCCGAGCGACCTGCCCGTGTGTCTCGGGTGTGTAATCCCACGAGTTTAGTTTAACGAAGCGCTGTGAAACTTTTTGGACCCCTGTACACGCAAACAACTGAATTGCACGCTACATCCCAAATGTTACTCTATCACTACCTATCACGGGCCATTTTCGAGGAATTTCAGTGGAAACCCGATGTTTTGGTACTCTTTTTGCGAATTTCGATGCACTTTTTAGACGTCGGTCGTCGAAAGGTTTAGGAAGAAGACCATTTGGATGTCATTTGTGTAGGTATAGTAAGCCAAAAACGTGGTTATCAGTTTTTCGTGTTGTCAAATAATGTGCTCGCGGCCTGTAAAGGAAAGAATTTGAATTCACAACTGTACGTACACTGATTTTTCATCATGTATATAGGTGGATATATTTACAACTCAAATTGCCGCTTTTGTAGAGAAGTTTCAATGTAGGTAATGTGATGTCACAGCTCTTATATGCATCACGCAGGGTTAAAATATTATTTGTTAATGTTAAAAAATGTCTATACTTGGTATTTCATTTTTCAAAAATGTCTAATCTTTATTAAAATCTACCAGGTAAAAGTCCAATTCTCATAAAAAGATTGTCAATACAATAATAAATACGAATCATGTTAGGTAATAAAAATTATTCATTTAAAATGTAAGGTTAATTTAATAAGTTTGTTGTTATAGTTAGAAGCACGTAGATATGTACAGGACATACTATTATATTACACGGTTATTAAAATATAAAAAGAATATCAGGTCGGAAATAAATTTTAACTTAATTAATGAAATAGCAGACTCGTTAGAAATTAATTAATACCGTTATTAATTATTGAAGCTTTACTGCTAATATGTATTAAATTTTGATATTACCGTTTTGCAATTTATGTAACATTGTAACCATAAACTCAAATAAATGGGGCGAGTCAGAATTAGCAAACCCAGGTCCAGAAGGACCAAAATACCCCAAATTTTGCCCACAGACTGGTTTTAAATTTTTAAGTCATATAAAAATTCAAAAATGACAACACTTTTTTTTGTCAAACAGAAGTCCCAAAATAAAGGTTTTCAGTAGGTATTCGATATTATCACCCTTTCGTACACGACAATCCAAAGTAGCAATACTCCAACCCATCCCATTTGTTTGGTAGCCACGAGCAACAATAACGGTCGAGCCATTTGGGTCATTACCCGGTAATTCGGAATCAGGATCGTGTCTGGAATGGAACGTCGGCACCACTAGCGCGTTATTAGGTCCTTCAGTCAATCCGACCCATAATCAGAAATTCCGGTAATATCACCTTTTCCAGGGATTTATTGGATACGTGGTTTTCATAACAGAGTTTTGTCAAATAAAAACAAATTACAAGATCAAATAGGTACCTATGTGGCGTAATCGACACCAATTACGCAAGGTGTCACGCAATCATACATAGCTCATCAAGGAGAGAAAGCGACCTTTTACTAGAAAAGCGATAAGATCGCCTAAATTCAACTTGTATGCATGACTGGCCAAAGGTCGTAGGTTCGATTCCCACCCGGGACCAACATTTGTGTGATGAGCATAACTGTTGGTTTTCGGATTCTGGGTGTTTGTATGTACCTATTTAAGTATTTATTTAAAAAGTATTTATGTATGTTTATCAGTTGTTGAGTACCCATTTTTCAAATTTTTCTTAGTTTGGGACTAAACAGCGGTGTGTAAATTTGTCCAAACATTATTATTATACATAGTATATTTAAGTAAGTATTACCTACATGACGCCTTCAAAAAATAAACTATACCTACTCTTATTGTATTGCATGCATTGCAGTGCAATGGAGTGTAGTGCAGTGTATTGTAATGTATTTGAAGTTAGAATATTGAAGTTTGATAAAAATGTAATTGGCGGCTGTCATGGTATAACGATTTACAAGTCAAATAAACTATGCGCCTTTCATAGAAAAACTTGATCCCCAGAAAACAACTCTCAATAAAAAACCTACTTTATTACATACGTATACACTAATTTCCTCAACTTTCAACATAAATACACTGAAATAATTAATTATTACTAAGCGTTACACCGTGATCAATTATTTAATATACTCCCGCTATGTTAGCTGGATGTTGTAATAATATACAATTTGCCGATATTGAACATTGAACCGGGCTGGAAGCGCGAGGCTCAAGAGCAGAGCATATTTGTTTTATATTTTCATTAGCAAATTAATTGATGATTACATACAAACAAGCTTAATATTCGTGTCAATATGTACGTACAGGACTGCAGGAGAAAATACCTGTTTAATAATGGTGAATTAAATAAACAACAGGTATTTTACTGACTGATATAATCTACTGTGCTCATTGTTTTTATAGGCACAAACGGATTAATGGATGCATAATTAAATTTCTTCAGTATCTAATTTCCATGGAAACTGTAGTCTAAAAAAAGATATAGCTACTGCAGTTAGTACCATAAAACATGCAGTAGGTAGGTACCTACACTACCAAAAATTTTAGCTCTGTTAAATTAATTATAGAGCTTCGTAAAATATTGCTTTACAGTAAAAAGTGTATAGCAGTCGGTACTTTATGCGGGGTCCAACAATAAAAGAACAGTAAACTCGGGTTAACACGTTCATAAAACGCGAACGGTTTCGTTTAAAAATAATGAAAAGTAACGATGATGGAACCTTGTTTATATTGATACTGACTGATGTTCGCGACTTTGTAATTTGGGAGAAAATGTATAATGAAAATTAATCTGACTAACACTTATCTTAACTATCTACTCACAGCTCGAATCGCAAGCCGGAAATCTGGAGGATTTTAAAAAATATAATGGCCTTTTGTATTAATAATTCCGTTTTTGTTATTGCTCAGTTGCTAAAGATTACAACAAAGGAAAAGTAAAATTTATTTGAAGATTTGCGTAGAGGTTTTTGCAAATGATTGATTCCGTCATTGAGATACAGAAGAGAAAAGGTATCAATGAGATCAGCTAGAGACCTTGATTCGAAACTTCTAACTTATTTATTACAATGCAGAACTCGATTGAGTATAAAATGAACAAATCGAAACGGGTTTTCAAAGGCACAATCGGCAACAGGACCGAGTACAGCTTACCCAAAAAGAAAAGTTTGTTTGTTTGTCCATACAATGTTTAATAATACAGATAAGGCATTTTTATTGTTTTATTATTACGAGTACATACCTATGTATGATATTATATAGATAAATCTTCCTCAGTAAAGTTTCCCGTGTCATGAGACAGGAACCTCTCGAAGTTATGCCCATGAAAGTTTTGAATGAAAAATTACAGTAATAATTTTGGTGGAACTGCGAACGTCTTGGCGAGCGTCTTTGTGTAATTAGATCCCCGGCTGAACTCGAGTTTCCTTCGGTCGTTTTCTTAATTGCTTTGTTAGTTAGTTATTTTAAATAATTTTCATTTGTTGAAAGTTCCAATGTTTGGAACTGTTTGCTAAAAACTTTTTTATTTAATTAATCCTAGAGTTTATGAGTTCTTGTTAGATTATAATACAATCTATAATATCAAAATATCATCACTCATAATTTATTTTATATTTTAATTTTGACAGTAATACTTTTAATGTTTTTCTTTCTACATATTATCTTAATAATAAAATATCCGTCCTTATGTCTAGACATCACTTTCTACATAATTTTGCATAACTATCACTTGAGCTTTTAAGTTAACAAGTTAACTAAATCAAGTAATGAATAAGTAACAAATTTAAAAAGTTAATATTTTCAGCAAAAATAATGAATTAGTTATAGTTAAAACTATTAAATTAATTTACAAAAAAAACCCGGACAAGTGCGAGTGGAACACGCGCCCTGAGGGTTCCGTACAAACTTAATTAAACAATTATTTCGAAAATCGTTAATAAAAGAACGAATTGGCGAGCTCCCATATCAATTTTCATAACCTCTGACTTGGCTTTATGGACCATTTCCTTTGTCTTTCCAGTAAGGGACAAATAAAGCGAATGAAAAAAAAATTACTCAAGTCTATTTTATTTAGTTTTTCTAAAAAATGTATATTGCAACAAGTGCCCATTAAACTGTATATTGTGCGGGATAGATAAATAAAAGCGTGTAACGACTCTACCGAATTGTTCCAAATTGTCCCTTATTAAATCGACACTAAACCTACTAGTTTCCAATTAGCCGTTAAACCATTAAAAAAAAGATCAAGTCCTGTCATTTATGTCAAATGCTAAATCACGTAAACGGTCAAAATATGTTTTTATATTTTTTTAAGTGATTTTATTTCCAGACCTAGATAGACCATTAGTATAATTTGTAAAATCTTACGAAATTATTTATTATAGCTTTGTAATGATGAAATTTCTATTTTCTTCAGTACTAATTACGTCATTGTACTAATTTATAAGGGTGGCTTGCTCATACGCAAAGTTAAGTTTGTTGGTACTTTTGTACAAAGAAATTTTTGTGATGTAAATACAAATTTAAGGGTTCGGATTTTTTCCTTTACTTGTGATATAAGACCTTGCTTCTTGCCAAATTTCAAGATTCTAGGTGAACGGGAAGTACCCCATAGGTTTTGGTTACCAAGATACTCAAAAATGCGGCGAAATCGGTAATATCTTTTAACTGCGATGACTTAGAAGTCTGATTTTTTCACGACAGCAAGGAACTGCAGACTTGAGTATTTGGTATTAATTTCAACTTGATACCTCCACGCGTTCCTGAGAAAAATGGTCTTGACAGACGGACAGACGGACAGACAGACGGACAACCGAGTGATCCTATGGGTTCCTTTTTAGGGTTCCGAACCTCAAAAGAGGAAAAAAGGAACCCTTATAGGATCACTCGGTTGTCCGTCTGTCCGTCTGTCTGTCCGTCTGTCAAGACCATTTTTCTCAGGAACGCGTGAAAGTATCAATTTGAAATTAATATCAAATACTCAGGTCTGCAGTCCCTTGGTGTCGTGAAAAAATCAGACTTCTAAGTCATCGCAGTTAAAAAATATTGCCCATTTCGCCGCATTTTTGAGTATCTTGGTAACCAAAACCTATGGGGTACTTCCCGTTGACCTAGAATCTTGAAATTTGGCAAGAAGCAAGGTCATAAAGCACAAGTAAAGGAAAAAATCCGAAAACCGTAAATTTGTATTTACATCACAAAAATTTATTTATACAAAAGTACCAACAAACTTAACTTTGCGTATGAGCAAGCCACCCTTACAAATTAGTACAATGACGTAAATAATGGTTGAAAAAATTCCTTAGCGTCTAGAAGTTTCATCATTACAAATCTATATGAAATAATTTCGTACAGTTTTACAAATTATACTAAAGGTCTATCTAAGTCTGGAAATAAAATCACATAAAAATGAATAGCATTTGACCATTAACATAAACGTGATTTAGCATTTGACATGAATGACAGGACTTGAGTAATTTTTTTTTCGTTCACTTTGATTAACCCTTACGGGAAAGACAAAAGAAATCTTAGTCCATAAAGCCAAGTCAGAGGTTATGAAAATTGATATGGGAGCTCGCCAATTTGTTCTTTTAATAACGCTTTTCGAATTATTTGTTTAATTAAGTTTGTCGGAACCCTCAGGGCGCGAGTTCTACTCGCACTTGTCCGGTTTATTTTATTTCCTCTTTTGAGGTTCGGAAATTATACTTATTTAAGTGCCAGCATATGCCTACTTAAACCAGAAATGTTATTAAGAGTTTTGAACCCGTATTTGCGAAGTTGCTCTTATCTTTGCAATAAATCCAGAGATCTGGCTGCATGATGGCAGATTAATGGCCAATTTGTTTCAAAAACAAACTTACTTTTTGTTTTCTTATCTACGTACCGATTTCATTAAGTAGGTATATTTTTAGGTTTAATAAATACCTATTGAGTTAAGGTATCTCATTTTTCTCACTACACGTAAACAAAATAAAGATAACTACAGACAAATAAACCCCCAAAATAATATTGCTAAAATTGCAATAAAACTTAGAAGAATTAACGGGATTGATCATTTTCATGTGAGGTTTTGACGAAGGCTTTCGATAAGCTCAACTTAACTTTACTTACTGAGAAGAACACGAAGTTCAATGTTAAATGGGGAGTTAAATGCGTATTGGACGAAGTAAGTATTGAATTTAATTGAAGTGTTTTTATCCCGATTTGAATGGATGCGTATACCTACTTATTATGATACTTGTTTGGTTGTGGGAGAATGCAACAGGGATAGCATGATTTGATGGGTCAGAAATTGAACAACTAGAGTTTCCTGTATTAGTAATGCTAAGCGCGGAAGTGTAGTCCACATTTTGGAGTGTATGTCGCAGGAATATTGTCAACCCTGAAATATTATAACTTTACCATCAACATTATAATCCAATGGATTATCGTCAATCCTCATATTACTGACCGCTTAGAATATAATGAAATAATGCGTAAAATTATGTTAGGTTGCTGAATTTCTACATGCAGTGTCTTGTGTTCGTATATAGAGGCCTTAACACTTGTAAAGCAACGCAATTTGGTTACTTATTACGAAGTAAAAAAAGTAAGCACAATTGTTTACAAAACACTGCGCTTGCGTGCGTGCGTTTCAGAACCGTTGTTCTGAGTTTTCGCACTCTCGTTCACTCTGCATGAATCGAACGGTGTTTTTACTTTCAGAAGAAGTTTTGTCTTTCCCCAATATGTAACTGTAAACAAAAGTTTGTTTAAATTGAAACGACTGTATGATTAGGATATTTTACTAATTGCGTAAAATTTTAGGGTGCTTCCAAAGTTCTGGTCCTCACGTACAGAGTACAAACACAAGTATTCCCCGGACAAAACATCAGTGTGTCGCGCATTTCGGTCACGTCCCCACTGATCACAGAATCCAATTTGCAGCACAAAATAATACAATTTTACGTCGACGGGCCCGTATCGATTTAAGCAGAAAATTAGATTGTAGCCCTGCTTTAAATCAATTAAATCGCGCTCCGCTATGTGTCCCCGGAAATCATTTTTAAAAATCCCTTAGAGAATATATATTTTGTAAATGGCGTTCGGAATGCAAAATATATTTGAAATATAAACCGTTTCTCTTTAGACTCTGTAACTGTATGGAATATAAATACCTCGCATTACAGATATGAGCCGGCTTTCAAGGTTTGTTGGATAAACACATAAAAACGACAAAGTACGAGTATGATCGCAGTTGAATGTCATTTTTTGTCAAGTTTCCACGCGATAATCCATCTCAAGAGGCGCAAAGTGCTCGAACTAAGGGAGCCTGGGTATAATTTTTGACAACGGTAAAACAACAGTCGTTTAACTTTTCGTATTATCGTTGTGATTCGCTCGATGTAGGTATGTAAATTTCTATACATTGTATCAAAAATTCTGCGAGTTCCTAAGAATCGTATCTTGTTTCTTGTCTTACATTGTTTCAGGATGCTTTCGTGTGATTTCTTTCTTTCCTTGCGGTTAAAATAACAATCCTCATGGTATAACATTATTATTTCATTTCGATACCCTAAAAAACACAGATACAGCAACTTTTTGGCAGTCTTAAGTCTCTAATTGGCGCTAAAACGATTTCTTACAGAAAACTTTTGAATAGAGAATATGAATATCAGACAAAGGTAGGTTTGTGCAGTTCCTTGTGATCAATTAACATTCATTGAATATTTAATACCGCTGCGAAATAAAACAGCATTACCACTTCATCACTGCGAAATAAAACTTCCACTGCAATGGTAAAGTAGTAAACACGACAGGAACAACTTTGTACGGAAACCATAATATTCTTCGCGAGAATTTCCAGACAGAGCTCGAATAATCCAACTTCGAGGACTTTCTAATAACGCTTTCCTCTTAGATTCATTGCACCTTGCAGAAAAATTTCGAAACTTCCCCGTGGGACTTAAGAAAATGTTTGTGGAACTTTTCAAATGACATTAATCCGGGTAATTTGGCGCTTGATTTTGAAACCAAACTTTCGGCCGTATTTTTAAAGCAAAAGGAAGACAGTTCGTCTGGATTTTAAATTACAGGCAACGAAGGAACGAGTAGTATTTCGATTTTATCGCTGTAGCTATTTAGTTTCTGAATCCGGATCAGAAAGGATTGTTGGAATTATTGTTAAAGACTGCCGAATTGTTATCAATCATCATAGCCTATGATGCAACTGTGACACCGACAAATGTGTCTCACACAAAACCTATCCTCAAAGGCTGTGCCTACATAATTATTAAGACCGTTTAGTAATAACTGTCCATCAGTTATCATGGCGACTTTTTTTTTGTTTATTGGAGAACCAAAAGAAAGACTTAAGACACAAAATAAAATTAAACATTGAACATACGAGTAATAGAGGCGAGTCTCGACGACTCACCTAGACGTCTGTAGACACTCCCAATATGTAGGTAAGGAGTACCTACATATTGGGAGTGTCTACAGACGTCTAGGTGAGTCCGTAGACACTCCCAATATGTAGGTAAGGAGTACCTACATATTGGGAGTGTTTACGGACGTCTAGGTGAGTCGTTGAGACTCGCCTCTATTACTCGTATGTTCAATGTTTAATTTTATTTTGTGTCTTAAGTATTTCTTTTGGTTCTTCAATAAACAAAAAAAAAGTCGCCATGATAACTGATGGACAGTTATTACTAAACGGTCTTAATAATTATGTAGGCACAGTCTTTGAGGATAGGTTTTGTGTCTTAAGTCGTTCTTTTGGTTTTCCAATAAACAAAAAAAATGTCGCCATGATAACTGATGGACAGTTATCATGGCCATAATAATTATGTAGGCACAGTCTTTAAGGATAGGTAGGTACTCCCTAATACGAGTAAACTGACAGAGTTGAAGTAGATAGAACTTCGGAGACACTTGCATTCACTGGGTTACAATTTTCGCAGTCTTCTTAGTGAATTTTAATAATAAATCCTAGTGACAAAAACTACTTTAATTTAAGAGATTATTTTGACAACAAAAAGTTATATTCTTGGTGAAGTTTCCGAGTTCAGTGCCTCGCGAAAGCGGCACGTCGTCGGGGCCCGGCTTTAATGAACTTATGATAAAGAACTTAATTTTCGTGCATTTCAGGCTAAATAACGCAGAATTTTCATGCAGACGACGTTTGATTTAATAAAGTCTAGTGGCTCGTTGTGACAAGTTTTACTGCAAAATATTGAAAAGAAGAAGCAGTTTTTAAAATTATATGTTTGAAAGGTGCTTTTGATAAATTATGAATACTAAAATTAACAGTGCATCATAAAGATTATTCTTCAAATAGTGAACTTACACTTTTTAGCAAGTAAATAGGTATCAGATTTCCAGAACGAATACTGCCATTGAACTCGTGATGCGAAATAAAAATCAGTCCAATTACTTATCGTCAATTATAATTGAAATATAAAATTTTATAAGTAATAAATTTTATGGAATGTTTTAAATGAAATCCTAAATACTTTTATATTTGTACGACTGCAGGTCAGGTTAGCTGAAGTTGAAATATATAATGTGGCGTGAGGCGTAGACAAATCTCGCCGGCGGTTCTCTACACCCAGATTAAACCCCTTATTTATTAAACGACCCCTTGACTAATCACCCCGGCTAAGGAGAGGTTGAACCCACCACAGCCGCTATTTTATTCACAAGAGTCATCCTTGTATGATTTTAATTAAAATACTTTTCCGCCCGGACCATAAATTTGTGATGAGTTCGTAATAAAAAGGCCGTAAACCTAATAATTGTTTGGGCTTCCACAGTCGAGCTATTTTTGTGGACTTGTAAAGGCTGGGGGAAAAGGGAGGTTTGTATTAATCTTCGTTACAGAGCGTAGATTATTAAGCAAAATTTGGGCCAATAAAAATGTAATTAAAGATATGTAGGTCCCTAATATGTGTCTGTACTATTATATGGCAGGGTAACTTGATTAGAATGACCGTGAAACTAAGATCTCTTTGGAGGGCGCGCGCGCCCCCTAGAATGACATATATCTCCGCAAATTAACCTTATAATTATAGTGAGAGATGGAATTCATTTACGGAACTCTTACTGTCGGTCTAAATACATTGGGTGGGTTTAGTCTCTTGTACCCAAAGGTAGGTTTCATATGGAGCTAGTGGTAACAACACAAGGACAATTCCAAGAAGAGCTGGTGCCGTCACGCGACAGGGAATATACCATCACTCTGCGGTAGCAGACGTTATAATGGTTGGTCAGCCGTGACGATTTAACATTAAAAGTGAAATGCGTGTGCCATAACTTACAAAAAAGCTTTTACAATTGGCAAGGCTCTCACACAAAAACACTCAGCTTCCCTCCCACATAACACACAAACAAATAGACCGTTAAGCGGCATTCCATAAATCCCACTTACTTTGCCGCTATCCAACGATTTAGAACTAACTCATAGTTATAAATTTGCGGATACGCTGCCGAAAATAGCTCTGCGGCAAAGGCCTGGTGAGCAGCCAAACAGATGAAATGTTGCCCTGTCGCTCCATTAGGAATTAATGGGCTGACTCCAGAAATGTCATCTCCCAGTAAATATTCGCCATAATTCAATTCTCACTTGACAACCGACCTTAAGGTGCCGTTTTATGTACTATTTCCCCGCAAAAACAACGAACTGAGCAACCTGCGTCTGCAAATGAAAGTGATTCATTCCGCGAATTAATCGTTGAAAATGCGACTTTATTATTTGCGAAAGGTCTCTTAGGATACGACGTCATTTAAGAAAATACACACGGAAACTTTTTGACATCAAAGTGAATTTCTTTTTCGTTCTATGAATTGATTCATGGAACATTCTTTGATGTGTTGTAGCCATATTTTTTCCTCAATTATTTGGAGTCGACTCTGGTAGGCATTTAAGGGAATCACTTTAGAAGATTGTCGGATGATTGTGATAGCCTGCCTACTTCACTTGACGCAGAGTACCTTCTACATTTTTATAAGCTCCGTAGACGTGGGTTGAAACTGAAGAGGGTAAGTAGGTACCTCTGAAATGAAAAATCGGTCTGCCAATGGCCCACCCAGTACCCACTAGTATACGTGTACTCGAAAAACTTTATACTCACAATCAGTTAGAAAGTAATGTAGGTAGGTACAATGAAGTTCACAAGCACAATGATTTAACGAATACTTTAGTTTTATCAGAAAAGCTAGGTAGCTGCTAATGCTGCTATACTTATGTTCATTCGTCTAAACCAAAACTACTAGATTGGTATTAAGTTTCAATGCAATGTTCATGTTATAACGTAACCTGTATGTTTAAGAAGTATAAATGAAACTTTGAAATGATGATTTGAAAAAACAAACGTCGTTCGTTTTTTTTCCAGTCTGATGATAAATTCCGTTCCAGTCTGAGAGTGGTACTGTTCTGATCCGAATACCACGCTGATAAGATGGTGGTCAATGAGCGACAATTAAAGCAAGCTTCTTAGTTGTTAATCACTGTCTATACTCGTAGTATCTATAGAAACTGTCACCTAGTCTCCCCGCCCGCCGTCGACAGATGTGTAAGTTTAATTCGACTTAGGTATAACCTACTTACTATCTGAATAATTTATGACGATACGTCACAAACATACAATGACGCCGGTAATTATTCAAGCAATAATATTGTACATTAGAGCTGGGAAAGCCGCTCGTTGTTTGTGCAATATACACACATCATGTTTGATTAATAGTCGATAATTGGCTCGGACACGCGTCGCTACTTAGGCCATGAATTGCTAATATCCTACCAACGCCTTGTCAGATGGAAGGAGGCCAATAGCTCAATATCGGTTAATAATACACATGCTATTTATGACAGGTATAAAAATTCGAAAGTTTGGATGAATGTGACTTTCTGAGTTTGTATGTTTGCAAGTTTGAATGTGTGAATATACGCTGTAACGGCTGAGCGGATTTTGATGAAACTTGGAACAGTGATTGATTATATCCTGGACTGACTTATATGGTAGGTAACAATTTAGTGCAGACGAAGTCGCGGAGCGTCCATTAGGTAGTGATTTTTTAAAGTAACATCACGATTGTACCCACACATAAAATTGTTAGAAAAAAACTTTAAAAAATGTTACAAAGCATAAAATCAAAAAAACATCACGGTAAGTGTCAAAATAATGCAAAGTAGGTAACTTACTTCGAAAGAAATACCGGAAATCTGATCCCAGAACTACAATTCTGTCGATAGAACAAAAGAGATCAGTAACGGAACGGATGGAGTCGCATTGCCAGCGCTGTGAAACATTGGCGCGTCAAACCGCGTGACGGGGCTTCCTTCACGCTGCCGCCCGCCCCCACACGCCGACCTGCTCCGATATCAATTTCACAGATTGAACCTTAGACGGATGAATGTCGTATTCCCGCAAGTAACTTCCAACTGCTGACACACCATTTTATAGCGAAACTTAATGTAAGCAGGCACGGAGCTGGGGGCCTATTCTCTCTTCCCCATTTTTATAAACTTACTATTTATTTACTTAGCTACAACATTGAGTGTTCTAAATGCAACTTTCGCGTACAATGCGGGCTAGGGTCCAGTGGCGGTGTAGCCTCCCAAACTAGCGAAAACTGTATTTATTGTATCTTTAGAATAAATACAAGTTACACAAAACCAGTACAGATCTAATTAGGTAGAATTCTAATTAATTAATTAATTAATTAGTTTAATTAATTAATTTATTAATTAATTAGTAATTTCTATATTAGGTAGAAGACCAGTTAACAGACAGAAATAGAAAATTCTAGGGCTTCTTCAATATTTTTCATCTATTACAATGTGGATTACATGCTCACTTTCATATTACATATACACGTAATTCTGGAGCAGGATTGTTGATGATTTCATCTGTAAAACCTAGATTTTGGCGAATTTACGATAACATGGACATTTTAATGCCAATAATCAACAACTCTGGTACATCAAAAGCCCCTCGAAAAGCAAATCCTTTCTCCGTGCCTGTAACCACGTTCGCTCCTAAACTGACGTATCTTGCTCATACACCACAGCGGCGGCGGGCGTCAAGTTATAACGCGTTAAAGTTTAAAACTCGCGCATTAAAGTACATTGTATAGCGCCACAGAGAATTAATCTCTGACGCGGGCGCCGCGCCGTAAACGAGATTCATAAATCATGTTCCTCCTCGTCCAACAAATTATTCAATCTTTTTAAATATTCTACAACAAGGCAATAAAACCACGGACCCTTCAAACAAACTTTTCTAAGAGGGCCTTTAATTAGAAAATTGAGTTGAAGTTGCGACATCAGCCCGCACAGTAACAAGTTTAGTTGCTCGCCAAATTGTGGGGCCCGCAATATGGATTAGGTCAATTTAAAATGATTACCATAATTTCTTATCATAAACTTTCGAGTGGGCTCTGTCATGAATATTCAGTGGGTGCTTACACATTTTGGGTGTTCATTTCGCGGTGTATTACTCTGCTAAGCCCTACTACATTATTCTAATAGCCAACATCCTCTTCGCAAGAAACATTAGAAGCCTTATATTAGGTACTTACACGGAAATGTACGCTACTTTACATTAAATAAACACGAACTTTTGAAATATTTTTATATGTGACGCAGGTAATTGTTTAAATCTGTAAATTTGTGAAGTTCCTACGGACGTGATTCTGGAAGTTGCATCAAGAACTCAAGGAGTAAAAGAATACTTTCTAAGACCCACAGAGGCGTTTCTGGTTCAGGGATTTAATTAAAATTTTCTTCCTCTCCCTTTTATAGATAAACTACTTTATTTCGCGAGTGTGGCTATCACAGAATTTACATTTTCCTGTTTCTCTGCCGTTCGCAATATTCACGGTATTATTATTTATTGCTCGCTGTACACAAAGTTGGCCGTTGTTGCCGGCACTGAATTTGTTGCAGCGCTTGGGATCGTCGATGGCCCCGGGATACTTCAGAGTCCGACAACTTTTCCATTTCCCGGGGTATGTGCAGCCGCCCCACCCAGGGGCGAGCGAGAAGCGATAAATCGCCCGGTCAGCGCTCGGAAGTCGCGCCAACGTCCACACTGTCCGCGTTTCCTATAACTTAGCGAGCCGCTAAAAAGTCCCCTAAAAAGTTACCCGTAACGTGATTGGTTATATTTGCGAAATTTCCTCGTAAACTTTATCAAAAACGGAAATTCTCAGTAATATTTAAAATGAGTTTACCGTAAGAGCGGAATAAAATTGAAACTGTGCAAAAGTTCAAAGGCATTTCTTACCAGCGGCGACGACAAAAATAAAATTGCGGAACTCGGGTTAAGCCAGTATGAACTCGGTGCTAAATCGTCTGCTTTAATTAAAAACCTAGCGCCCAGGGGCTCGTAGTAGATAACAATTTATGTAATGGCGGGTAAGAACTCCTTTGGACGATACGCCCTTGAACCTGCATAATTAATGAGTCTTACGTCCCTATTATGTACAAAGCTTTGGTAAGTATCAGCCCCAGTAGAATCATTATGTCTGGAGCCTTTGCAAAGGTAAACCTCAGTCACAAAGACAACAGCCGAGCATTTCCGACCTAAGCACAACACGCACCTTCGTATTCACGAAGCACTTCGACGATGGCTTTTTCTGCGAAAACAAAAAGAAAAACCACAGGTCTTGTTTTCATTGTATACGAGTTACTTATTCAAAGCACATGTAACCCAATTTACATACGATTCCAAGTTTTTCCCACCTTTGTTTGTAAGGTGAAGGAAGCTTCGTCGCCCACACGAAGGGCGTATCGCACTTGGGGCCCTCAGTTGGGCCAATTTGTGGCGGATCTGAATTTGCCTAAACCAAGGAATGGGACAAAGACAAAAGGTCGACCTGGTTGAGATTTATGAAGATTGCGGCTCGGTACAGATGTGTGGCGATGTACTTCGGGGGATGAAAAAGAGGAGGGGTTATTCGAAAATAATGGAGGGCGTTGTCAGAGTAATGAAATTTTACGGGTAGGCTCTGGTGAGGTAATGACATTCCGTTCTGCGCTGATAGGCTGCCGGAATAAAGACCCTGTGACACATTCAGTATACGTATACGTACCACATTCCCATCTTGGTTAGAATACGTAAACGGTTTAATTGCTCAGATTTTTATTCGATGAAAACAAACCGAAACTTAGAGCCCGTTTTATATAATACGAATACATGTACCTACATCTAGTAACACTGGAGCATGAACCATTCTTCTATCTCTCAAATTCCCAATTTTGTGATCGTTTTCGACCACCTTCCCGATCACGCTAAAGTTTTGCGCCCAGCTTTGGTTCTGAAGACAATATAATAATATTATTATAGTTTATTCAATTTTATGGTACTTGACAATATGGTGGCTACCAACAAAATGGCGGATTACCTTTATTTTTACAACCACCTCGACATAGATATCAAATAAAAGGATATAAAGAGTATGTGAAAAGTTTTTTTTAAAGCGTAGTTATAGGTAAGTGGATACGCGTTAAATTTCCAATTCAAACGCTATCTCACTCGCCGACCGGTGTTCGCTGTAACGAATATGAAACTGGAAGGTATCGTTGATAGGCAAGACTCAATTATCGGTGACGCCAACGGCGATGAATATTGATGGTAATATTTGCATATCCGCCGTATCAACCCGATCGCAGAAGAATACAATGCCTACCTTGAACTAACGTCATGTCTGTAACATCTATAACGATCTTGAGCTCGCTTTAATATCATTTCATCGACAGTCTATAAATAAATCTACTTTTGGACCATCATAATTATTATCAGCCCTTCAACGACCCAAACACGGCGGGCTATCTTGTTTCGTTGTGGAGTTCCTATCGATCGCCACCTTCCGACTGTATGTATCATCAGACCAGCTTCATGGTACGAAATTATTGCATTGTCACTGAAATTACGTAGGTAAACCACAGGTATACCAAATTTCAGATCATTCGGACACCGAGAATTTAAATAAAACTCATAAAAGCTTTTAAATATAGAGTAGGTATATCATTGAAGAGAAGATAATCTAAATACCCATATATAAGTATTTACCCCGGCACGAGTTTCAGCTTCATAAAAAGGGTTTATGAAACAAATATTTTCACAGACAGAAAGTTTCATAACACTAGTACCGAGAATGTAGATTGTATCGTATTTTAATGTAACTTTGTACAACACCTATACTTTATATTCAGTACAGCTATCTGTTGTCAAGCCCGCATACATTGTATGAACTGAACCAAAAGTTTTAAAATAAAGCGATGACAATATGTAATAAAATAATCAACAAATACCCAGTGAAAACAAAAGATCTTAGCCATATTATTTAGTTGTAAAACTAATACCTAGTTCAGAAAAATTATTAGCAAATGGGATAGCAATCTTATCGGCGTTATTGGACTTCATATTATTAACGCGATAAATAGCTTCATTGTTAATATTGTATTTAACTGCTCTTTCTGTGGAGTGGAGACCTAGATGGCGTCCTGAGAGACATTATCTTGACTTAGTCGGTCTCAGCAATATTTTTCCTTATTATAATAGCTTATCATAATAGGCAGGCTAAGAAACGGTCGACCGCACGTCAGTAGAAAAAAACCAGTCATTTGAACACTGTGGAGAAACGAAGTATAATTTTTATTACTAAGTACGATATCAAAGATCTACTAGTATAATTGACCAAAGATACAGAAGAAAAGGCTTTGTTGCCGCTTGAGTCAATATTGTCCTTCAACATTCTTCGAGTTGATTATTTTTAGAATGACGAGTGTCGCTATGGAAAATGTTTCAACTCATAAGTTTTTTAACATTTCTACAGGGTTTTAAGTCAGGTTTCAGATTAATTTGGTAATTAAAATTTATTGACATGCAAAGTCCCTCGAAGCACTGTAATTCCCCGGAATATGACACCTTGCAAATTACATTCCGAGCTGATATCTTAAATTGATTTCCTACTTATACCATCATTATTAAACAGTCTTATTTTATTAGAGTTCACAGGAAGTAAGTCACTCATCTAGCAATTTGCGTCTCATTTGAATATGAATTTATTCATGTTGTCCAGGAAATTCCCTTTGTCCTGACCAACTTTCAGAGAAAACGTTAGTGATAAATAATACATAGGCTTGCATATACATAGGTAGGTACGGATTCGTGCTGGATGACTTATATAAAACATTTGTTAGGTATTTTTTTACACTGCTTATTTTGTTTTCTCACTCGTTCTTAGGAGCTAAACGCCCTTAGTAGGCACCTAACGTTCGTTGTGCTTCTTTTATTGGTCTGCTGCAGTCCTACCATTGCCATAGCCATTGCCTCGTTTTGAAATAGGTATTAAATTACCAAAGTCAGTTACAAAATATTGCAGGAGACATCCCAATTTTTGTTATTGCTTGTATTACTAGTTTTATACGGAGGAAGAGATATAATGCGATTACCACTAGTTCATAGTATTTTGTCGTAATCATCGTTGAAACACCCAAATAGAATCAACATTCAGAATTTACAACGGAATTTCGGGCTTCCAGAGTTTATTGGTTCCCTTTATTGGTTACTTCATTATCATCACCCACCTGTTCAATCGTCACTTCTGTCTGGTCATCGTTTATTTCACGAGTTTATTCTATGAGTATGATGTTAGTTATGAATCGGTATTGTCTCAAAGCTTCACCCGATCAGTGTACTGTATTCAACTTACTTGCATATAAACACTGCAACACTTTGTCTTCGCAATTTAAGATAAGTAGGTATTTATGTGACGGTAGAGGGTTGTAAAGCAGAAATGTCGAGCTTGAAACTGGGGAGTGCAAGTAGGTACGTTTTAGTGCCGGCTGGTTCGTTACGATTTAACAATTCACCAGCATGTGAGCGCTAACCAAGTTAGTGCAGTTCCGCTGGCCTCTCTATTTCTTCCGCTATGTGAGTTTCCAATCGAGCTCGAACAGGCATGAACATTACAATGGTCTAGTGAAAATTCTTTGAAAATAAAATATTTTTTGGTTATTTAAAAAAAATGAAATAAAATATACTAATCCTTCGGCAGTAATAGTTGAAAATAGTTGGGTTGCCTTGTCACCAAGTGGGACTAGTGTATGTAGAAAACACTACCGACACACGATTATCGAAAATGCATCACGTACACTATTGTTTTGAAACGCTTTGAACATTGTCATGTTGCACAATTTGGTGGCGCGGTTAAAATATTAATCATATAACAAACAGTTAGTTTAGATTAATGAAATATCCACAGCATAATATTACGACGAAATCAAGTTTGAAACTCTTCATTCAGGACACTTTTTGAACATTACGAGCAAAATCAATAACTAACTCTATTTTATGGTTATCTTTCACCACTATAATTCAAACCCGTGTCCTGGGTCTTGTGGCTTCTGCTTGTTAGACTCCAAAGCCAGAGGTGATAGTGGGTTCGATCCCACTATGAAACACAGCTTTGTACAATTTTGTACCAGTTAGTCCTGTTCTGGATGTTAGGTATATTTGAGAATTAGCATATATTATCCTTGTCTAATTCCCAATTCCCGTAGATATGTACTCATATGAGATATTCTGGGTTTAGACAAGTGTAGTTATATGCCTCAGGTACTTAATTATATCTATCTATATTTGAAATACGACGTTATAGTTATCTTTAAGAATAAATTACAGATACGAATGCATTATGCGGCGAGCGAGATGATCTCGCCGCCGCCCGGTCGCCGGAAGGACTCTCCAAGGGTTTGTTAACGGCTGCAACTAACTGCGACAGCGCTGTGGATCTATACTGATGCGGAATAATGAATGTGAAATGGCTTTGGAAAAGAAAAACCAGACGATAATTGAAATACGGAGAAGAATTATCCGTAGACCATTACAGACTAGTTGGAAAATGCTGGTTTGTTATTTTCTATTTTTGCATCATTTTTTTAAAAAGTCCAAAGCCACTCGGTAGGTAATGTTTTTGATTGCTTCATCTGTACCTATTTTCAGTAAAATTCACAGGTAAAAACAAAAAATATCGTGAATGGGCATGAAATCCTTCGGTATTTTTTTCACCGTATTCCATTTTGGTGTAGGTAACTAGGTACCTATTTATTTCAAAGCCATATCTACTTTTTATCGATGGTTTTGTGTTTTGAATACACGTCAAGAGTCGGCCATGATAAATTGAGTTTTTCTTCTCCTTGAACCCGCTAACGTAAAGGAATTCATTTATCTTTTTTTATTAAACAGAAATAAAGTTAGGGTTATTTAATAAGTGAGACAAATAAACTGGCATTAAATTCTTTTGCATATAGTTATCAGCTTATGCAAAATGCCCACTGAACCAATAAGTAAAAATACAGTTTTTTTCCAAATTAGTTCTACTCCCAGCTCAGGAAGGTTATTTCTCAAAAAGCTTTGTCTTAAAAAATAAAATGAAGTCTTCAAGTAAAATTTCCGCTCTTCAATATTTCAAGTAATTACTTTCCCTCCGAGTCCTACACCCGTGGGACACCTGTATACCTGGTTTGTATATATGGTGGCTATGCTACGTAAAGCCTCGTCTAGTCTAAGCTTTTGTTGCTCATACTCATATAAAAACCGCGGTGTACCCTGATAGGTGGTACTCGTATCTGTAACAGCTGTTACAAGCAGACAAGGTTGGCATTCGGATCACTTAATACTGTAGGTCCACTTACCTTAAATAGCCAAAATGAAATTCAAACTTACCAACTATGTTTCACTTTGTTTAATTAATTATCGTTTTAATCTATTTTTATATGAACACCAGCAAAATTTAACACCCCAAAGCTGAAAAGCTATTAAAACTTATCGCGTGTAGGACAAAGCTCCTATTGGATTATCAATGCTGTAGTGTGTAATTAACGTCACATTTTAGGCGCGGTCAAACCGTTTACATTAATTTCATGCGTGTTCAAGCCACAGGCACTAAAGTGTGAGTATGCATGGTGATGGGATTACACCAGTTTAGTAAATATACAAAAAAAAAGTGATATGACGTAGCCATCTTTTGTGGGGTAGAGATCAAATAGAACCTGCGTTGTGTAACTGGTACCAGGAAGTCACTTTTCTCACGGGAAAATAGACTCGAGAGGAAACTTTTATAAACATAGACTATACTCAATTGTTGAACTCAAGTACAGTATTCGAATTTCCTATATTGACCATGCTTTTTCCGAGCTTACATTATAAATAATAATAATAAATAAATTATCCGCAGCTCTTACATAAAGCTCACTAAAATGACTATTTATTTACGAACCATTATGTACAAACAAACGCGTGCCAATGCCGCGGTCGGCCGAATAAAAATAAATAAGAACTAGGCCTCCTTGCCGTCTTTTCTTGGCAATTTCCGTCGCAATAGGAAGCAGAGCCGGTGGAAGGGACAGATAGTAAGAGGAATTTAAGGCTATGCTTGCTACTGTGCTATATTACGAGTATACCTAGAGGAAATAAACAAGTCATAGCTGAACATTAAATAAATAGGTGATAATACGAGTATTTAGTTACGGTGAATGTTTCTATTCTTATATGTGAATCCATAAATTTTGTATATTTTAAACATTCGAAGCAAGTATGAATCCTTACTTGTTATTGGTGTTATCAAACAAGCTGAGATTGGACTTTTGTACATGTTTGAATTGAAGAATACAAAATACAAACATAATTGTATGCATTGTGTCTAAAAACGAAACCAACTCTGCTATTTCAGCGTTACATTTCTGGCTTCACTTCCAACCGCGAACGCGCTGACCACTGTCAGTTATGTATTTTTATGTATTTTCATTAAGCAATATTTATTGAGATTTTAACCTTGAATTTGTTCGGAAAGGTATCGTGGATACAGATCAACGGTCCAAAATTGCAATTTGGTTAACACATTGTGTTTGCACTCAACTCTCATTCAGACAGTATTGTACCACAATCAATCATATCCATAGAGAGAATACAACTAAGACTGAATTTTTTTCATTTTTACAAAGAAGGAGGCTCATCTAAAGAAGATTTATCTACGAGACATCAAAACGACCTAAGGCTGACCCTGATAAGAAGCAGAGACACGTAAAATCGCAAGTTAACCCTCTCAATCTATGCGAGTCGACAGTCTGATTTAGTGGCTTAATCGAACGGAGGAGCTTTATTACCCCGGACCGCTGGGACCAAAATCCGGTATCCGTTCCCCGGATCCGTTGCCCGGACTGATCAAGGCACGCCACCGCTAATGGCAAAGGACAAATCAGTAGCGGTCGAGTTACCTTGGAAATTGTTAAAACAACATTTCTACAACTTGTTAAGAAAAATCTTTAGATGCTGTTATTAGTTTATTTATTTAAAACTTTATTGCACTAATTTGTACAAAAAGCGAACTTAATGCCAATGGCATTCTCTACCAGCTGACTTTTGGGCCATGCAGATTAATTAGTTCTGTTATAAAAATGAATTTTGATGTCCTTAGTATTTTTTGGCTTCGTTTGACAATAATACCATATTATCAAAAGTCGACTGTAAATAATCTGTGACAGTGATGTGCATTAGATTTAATAGTACATTGTGCAACAAGGGCAGTTTGTAATACCCTTACTGCCCGTGATGCACACAATGTTTTTCATCACATTTGCGAGGAAATAAATACCTACGACACAAGGGAACAAATTTATTTTCTTTGACTTTGCTGATATTATTTAAGTTCATTAAATTAATTTAGTTAAATTAAGTTAAATTCAATTACCTTAATATAACTCAATTTAACTCAGTTTAACTCAAGTCGAGTACAGTCGAGTACAGGCGAGTACAGTCGAGTACAGGCGAGTACAGTCGAGTACAGTCGAGTACAGGCGAGTACAGGCGAGTACAGTCGAGTACAGTCGAGTACAGTCGAGTACAGGCGAGTACAGTCGTGTACAGTCGAGTAAAGTCGAGTACAGGCGAGTACAGGCGAGTACAGTCGAGTACAGTCGAGTTTAAGCGAGATAAGTCAAGTTACCTACTCAATTTAACTTAATTTTTAACTTAATTAATTTAATAAACCAGTTCAGTACAGCCAGCTACACATAACAGCCCTAGGGGTATAATATTGTACTGATTTTCATTATTCTCCCGCGGGTATATATAGGCCATTGTGTTTCTTTAGGTACGCATATAATCAGACCCTGAACGAGCAAGTGTGATGAAAAATCATTTGCCAATCGTTGGCACAATCCTACAAAGCACGATCCGTATAGCTGTCTTAACTCGTCACTGCATCTTGCTTAATTTTAGTCGTCGTGTCCATAGATAGATATATAAGTAGTTATCCACAGTTAAATCCTATGCTAAAATCTAAATTCAGTCCTCTTGTTTCTAAGACAACGTTCTAAACCTCAGACGCCCTCGAACTGTCACAGTTTCACTTTACAACAAAGGCAGATGTGTAAATACTACAATTTAGGTTCTACCTAATTGTTTCGTATGTATCTCAAAGCAAGATAATATATACTAGCATACGACACTGTACAGAGCACGGTTATAATTAACTGAGGTACGAATTCCCTAGTTGCTTGGTCGTAACCACGGGCAATACGGAGGCTGCAGCGGCGGCGCGGGCGGCGCGGCATGGTATATGAGATTAATCAGAGCGGATGTACAACAGGTATGTTCTATTATTTATGGAACTGCGCCTACAGGCTGTATGTGACTACATTAATGTTGCTACTAAATATTCTAATCGTTCCTAAATTAATGTTATGTTACCTTGTTCATCATATCTTGCTGCATCATTTTGTTTGCATAAATCAATTTCAAATACCTAATGCATCTGTTTCTATTAAATTTGGTCGCATTTTTAATCGGACTAATAATTTGTTTCTTTAAAAGTGATGTTCCTTTCTTTAAAGGTAGTAATTATTTAAAGGAACTTTTAATCAACCCGAGACAATGATACTTAAAATAAAATTCACAAGTTTCCATCGAATACTTGTGGGTGAGAAGACATCGCCATTGTTTCATTCGAGCAGCGGCTGTTTGACTTGTGGCTTTAACATCTCCTTCCGAGCGCTCTGCTCAAGAAATTTTAATGCAGTTTCCCGTTGGAAGTATACTTTTTGCAGCTTAGTTGAACTTCTGTTTCACGCTGTATTTTTATAAGGAAATAATTGCGCATAATCTCTAGAAAGAAAGGGAATTTGTTTAATTTTCCGCTCTTTTATCTGAAGAAGAGAGAAAAATATATTCGCTAGAGGTTACGAGTAATAATCAGCTTAATTATGCAGATATTCCGATTCTGAAAGCACAAAGTTAAAATTAGACAGCATTAAAATTGTTTCTATCCCTGTCACACATTATTACGATGGTAAAAGACGAAAATATGATTAGCGCTTGTCCAATTTTATATGTGTGTCTTCAGAACGCGGGCCGATTGTAGAAATACAAAGAACAGAAACCGAAAAGGGTTTGTGACTGAGGATGTTTACAGAGAGAATTCAAAAACTAGAGTAAATCATTAAGTACGTTGCTCACGCAAAGATGTGTCAAGAAAAAAAATTGATAAACAGAGTGATTCGTGCGACGGAAACAGCTGTTCCGGCGGGCGAATGTACCGGAAGTCACCGTAGCCGCGTCAGGCGTGTTTGACTCGAAGCTGGCACGCGCCACCGCTGACACTATCTCAAGAGAATGCTAAATACTTCCACATTTAAGTGGGTTAGGCAAACACGTGATAGTTTGGAGTGAAGGAAATTTAGACTTGATACGGAAGATTCATAGTTCAGAAATTTACGAGTCCATGGTAGTTAGTACCTAGTTCGTTGTCAGAACTGATTTATTCTGTAAAAATATAGCTAAAATTTAAACCGTCATTTCCAAAAGTCTACGATCAAAAAAGTCTACGAACCCTACAAGTATTTTCGAATATTTTGAAACTGTTAAAAAATATAATCTATCTATACTACATAATATAAAATCGTAACGGGAGTATTTCTGCACATTGAAGGGAATAAAAAAACTATTGGAGCTTATCTGACCCAAAAAAATTTAAAAAAAAATTTATTGTCTGTCTGTCGGTTTGTACCCGCATCACGCATAAACTACTAGTCCGATTTGAACCGTTTTTTTTCGCTTGAAAGCATGTGGTCTGACATAAAATCTGGTGTACTTGGATTTTTAAAATTCCGACCCTAAAGGTGTGAAAAGGGATTATAAGCTTTGTTTGTATGGGAACTAAAATTTACTGATCAAATTCACATGCCGCGGGCAACAGCTACTAAGTAACATACTAGTAATAGGTACGATACTTTTTAATGCGAACGAAGTCGCGTGGCATAAGCTAGTAATCAATAATGCTAAAGTTATTAATAATAATCGTATCGTTCTGTCAACATTTCAGATCATCGGAATTTCTTTATCAAATAATTAGGTAAGTCCAAACGAGGTAAGTAATCAGTTATCATACAAACATGACTCATCTTTTTTTAGTAAATCTAGGAAACTTATCTTGATATCGTATTTAGTAAATAATCTCTATGATTAGTAACCAATATGATATGATCAAAGCGAACTTGACGTAGGTATCTGTAGTTTTTATTTCAGCATTTCTAGACAATGCTGACCTGGCACTGACAGCTCGCCGAGAGCTCATTTCTGAACAAAGAAATCCACAGAGCGTGTAATGTAGAGGGCACCGCTCTTACCTTTTACGTTCAAATAATAATTTACGCTCAAACAAGTTGAAGTTAAGTTTGCATGTCGTATAAAGTACGATTTTATCGCGTTTATTCACCCAACAACTGTATTTGGTGGGCGGACCCAGGTGTAAAGGGGATTTAAAGTTCATTGCACAGTTAGAGGGCGGGTCCTGCGCTCATATATCTTGGAAGGCGCTTTGATAAAGCCTCTACAACAATGTGGCCCGAAGCAGAGTTGGATGTAATCTCCGAGGTACTTCTCAAAGGTGTTTTGTTTGTCGCGTCATAATTTTCTAAGTGAAAACAGATCTTTTATTGTTGGTAATAAATGCGTTTTCTTTCGAAACACAATTTGCTTGGAAATCTCAGAAATTTAATTCGAATACAACCAACTTCAAGAAAGCAATTTTCTTTTTTGGCGCCTTACTTTGATTCAACTAGGATTTAGAATACCCTTCAAAGTACTTTCCCTCTGAAGTAAAATACTTCTATTTTGTTGTATTTTGTTTTTGACGTGAAACGTCTGTATCTTCGGCTTGTACGTTGGTAAATTTTACCAAAGAAAGCTTTTACATTTTGACAGCACTCGATAATAAATAAAGGAACAAAACCATTATAAAGAACAAGACGTGTTCGAATATATAGCAAAGGGAGACAAAAGATAACATTTCACGTAAAACACCTGCGGCTATACCGAGTACAGCCCACTTAATTTTTTTTTAATAACTTACAGCTGACCGCTATCACTGTATTATCACTTAAAAGCATGATGAATATCATCAATGAATCACCATTCACTTACAGGCCTTAGAGGTACCGTGAATGATTTATTATAATATGTGTGTGCTGAATGGTTTGTATAGGGAGTGGAATTGTGATGACAGAGCAATCTCATTAAGCGAACAATAGAACAGACAAGCTATAAATCATGGCATTGTGTGTAACCATTCGTGGTTTGTTGGGGCCGCCGCCGCCGCCGCCGCCCGCCCGCCCGCCTCATTATAAGGCCGTGCAATTATGACACGCCTTTGCTTTCTAATCATAAAAATTATAGATATAGATATTTTTATTATTATTGAGGCTTATCTAAAATATTGTAGTAGGTACAATATACGCTTTAGCAGAGATAACGGTCGCCACTCCCTTTGATGATGATGACACACGCAACTGATAACAAAACGAACAAGGCTTTAAGCGCTGTTCCATTGTGCCACTTTTTGAGCACTGATGCGGTATGCGGTATGTATTGTCGAAGGTCTTGATATTATTAGTTTAATTAATTTATTATTAGTTTAAGACGTAACCAAGTGTTCCATAGGTACCTTATGGTTTTAATAAAAAGTATGAGTATGAGTATATACATGACCATGGCTTATAGAGTCGAGGGAGTTAACATTGCCGTACATAATGTTTAAACGTGCCTCTTCAAATAAATATTCTATAAATTGTTTATCTACATTAATATTTTCCTACCTTTTCAGCACATATTTAAATTTTTATGTAAACATACCTGCATTCATAAGGAAGTCAAGAAATTGACCTGAAATTCAGAATATAATTTGACAGGAAATGGACAGAGGTCTATCCCCTGTCAAATTTGGACAACCAATAAGCGGAAATTTCGCCAAAACGAATTTAGGACTTACAGCACACGTCAATCTCAATATAGAAAATTATGAGCAAATAGAATAGTCCTGTGAGAAAAATATTTTTCTTCTGAATGTTCAAATTCAAATCATATTTCTGATGCCGATTATTTCACGCGTGTAAAGTCGATAATAAACTTAAAGATGTTTAGCGGGCTAGTTGACAACTTGTGTTAATCCGCTAATCACTATTTATTAATTAATTCCCAGACAGTATTTTAAAGCTAAATATTGTTACTATGTTAGTATATGTCTGGAACTACCAGTCGGATTTGAAAAGTTCTAATGTATTTGATATCCCAATTCTTGAGCAAGGTTATAGGCTATTTAACATAACGCTACGTCCCTAAGGAGCCGAGCAGAAAGAACCTATAAAACGCGGGCGAGGCCAAGGGAAACAGATAGTCTTTAATAAAATATTAATTTAGCCTTGCATAGAATACTATAGTGTATCATAAATCTCGCTGCACTTTAGTCTAGGTTCCATTATGATATGCACAGGGCATGAAATAGACCAAACGGCGCCGTCTGCAATCTCGGCATCCAGTGATTTATGGCTTTCATTCCAGTTGAAACAACTGCTTTCTTCGCTTACATTCTTTTCTTAAATGGAGGTAACGAGCATCTTGTTTTAATAATGAAAACAAAGGCGGGGAATCAAGAACTGCATACAAAAGCGCAGAGTACATTGAAACCTTCAACTTTTTCGTTCGCCTGAGGTATAAAATTCCGAATTCGCCCAGAGGGAGAGCGACAAAAAAAATTGAACACTATGTACCTAATAGTTTCTTGTTAACTTCTGCAAATAATTCAAATAATATTTTATTGAAGCTTTTAGTGAGCCGAAGCTTATTTATTTTCTTTTATTGGATGGAGACTAGTTAAGTGGGGTCTGCCATTGGCCCATAATGGAAGTGTTAAGTTACTTATCATAAATTACGGGATAACTAGAGCGTAAACACTCAGGGTCCGTCCGATCATACTCATACATTCCGCTCCTGACGTTAAGTGCCGTTTTTATAGGGAAACTCTAAATGAGAGAGCATTCAAAGCGATGCAAGTACCAAGAAAATAGAAACACCCTGTGAAATAGTGCCACATTAATTGTATCTGGTCCCGTTCCCACAAAAACATTTGAATTCTACGAGCTTCATGAGTTTCAACGACTCTTAAATTGAATTTCTCTAAGTGGAAAACATTTTCAAGTTTCTTTTTAAGGTCGTAAGGAGGTGGACGGTACCATTTTTATTTATTAATGGTTTCTGGAAATATAAGGGCAGCCTCGAACTTGGACGGTGGAATTTCTTCGTAATTACAAATTTCTGAAACCTTTACATATTATATTAACTGAAATTTCACTCAATTCACCGTTTTCAGAAGTATATTTCTTTATATTTCTATTTACATTATTGACAGCAAACTGGTGTTTGAATAAATTGAAGATGAAGAGAGGAAATTGGATTGGAAAATGTATTGTGATGATTACTTTCGGTCTGTGCGCAGTACAATAAATGTTCACATCTGATCTAATCAAGGACTGATGTCGCATTTGTTCCGTAGGTAAGTATATTTTTTCATTTTCGAAATATCTTGGTAAATGATTATATTGTCTTGACATTTTTCATCGATAAGTTTACAGGTGTACGAATTTCCATTAATACATGTACCTACGTTCAAAATTTCATTTCTATAGGTCCACGATTTTTTTTTTCATGTATAGTTAAAAGTAGATTGGGTTGTAAGACACAGAAACAATAGGTCCACGATATTTTGAGTTAACCGGGTATGTTCAAAGTTTTAGTTCATTTAGTTCAGTAGTTTTCGTGTCATCAAGACGCCTGAAAACCCCATGCATTATCATATAGTTAAAATTATAACGCTAAATTCAAATTGATAAGACTTCCATTAAAAGTTTAATTGACACTCAATTAAACATTAATGTATTGCAGTATTTTTTGTTTAATAAGTTTAACGAACTAAGCAACCAAATGCATAATTGAATTGTCTAATGCGACATTGATAGTTTAAGCTTATAATGGCCTAAAGTTTCAGTACCTAGGAAAACGGATTTATCAGTACAATGAACATTAGCATAATATCTATTAGGTTATCTATGCCATTACGTGTAACCATTAACCATTACGGTTACAACCTCACATGTAGATAATAGTATGCTGTGCGTCGCCCACACAGCGCAGCAGCTACGTTCGCTATCCATTTCCGGCGGAAACTCGGCCGTTGGAGTAATCAACGGAAATTGAGCAGCGTTGAGCGGCGCTGAGCCTAATCCGATGACGTCACTAATTTGAATATTAGTTACGGGACGCGTGATCACAATGGACACCGATCGGCTCTGATCCCGAAGTTTATGTTACGTTTATGAGCTAAGTTCGGCGGAGACTGCTGTTTGGGTTTGTAATAGCTAATGTTCCCTACGTTGAGAACTTCTAACTATGTGACGGAATTACGTACGAGTATAATGAACTATGCAGGCTGGGTACTAATAATACATACAAGCAACATTCAATTTTGAGTGTTAAACTATGTAATGTAGGTACTTAATATTGGAAGTTATCGTATAGTTCGAAATTAATATTAATGGGGGCATTTCCCTATATAATATTATAAGGGTTTTTACAGTTCGCTAAATGGCATAGTAGTCTCAGAGCAGTTTTTCAGAAATTCTATGAAAGCAGTTTTTGTTATCCCTAAAATTTTAATCGACGCCATGTTTTCTTAGAACAAATTACTTTGGTTTTTATAGTTTCTGCCCTCCTCATAATCTTGAATCCTTTGTAAGTACCACTACCTCTGTGAAAGAAAGGGACCGCACACCTGTTTTGATATCTCGCTCGGCTCGTTATTTCCTTTACAGTGCCGTCTATTAGCTGTTTAATATACAAACTTTTTAAAAACGACTCATTAAATTATACTAATAAATCCTATCGATATTTGTGATAGTGTGATCGATATTATTGCTTAGTCCATTTAACGATTTGCAGTATCATGTCACGTTTATTCCAAGAATTGTTTTGAACGATCATCAGTCACGGTAGAGCCAGAAATCCGTCGCTATCACTTCTTATCTATCGACTTGCAACTGCCTTATCTATAGGCCGTCTGTCTGTCTGTTTTATAATTTAAGAATTTAGTTTTATTACCATTTTGTCTTAGAAATAAAGGATCCCTCGTTTACTATAAGATGCAACAAAAATCAACCAATCAAAATCATGTATGCGATACTTACACGATGTGATGTGATCATGGACCTTGTGATGTGATTTTGACAAGACGTAGAACGTGATATATAGGTAAGTACTTCATAAAGCATGAAGTATAAAGGGTATCACAGACATACGCGGCCTGCGGTGGCGGTGGCGGCTTGTTGTATTCCGCAATGAATGTGAGACTTCAGACACGCGCGGCCTGTGTTTGCATATTGAAGCTGCGGCCTGCGGTAGGCCGCCACCGCAGGCCGCGTGTGTCTGGGAAACGCCTAAAGCATTCTATGTCTCATTCTATCAACTTCCACCGCGATATTTCTGCGTTACTTCACGTTACTGTCAACAATGTTCAATAAACAGAATTTCCCGCAGAAATTTTCCGTATAAAAAGCGCAATAACTGTCAGTGGGGCGATACGCACGTGCCCTTACGTCCATACTTCTTCCTCGATATAATTTAAGGGGGTGCACCAGCGAACTTTAATAAGTATAGAAGTATTAGTTCATACAAATTTATTTTAAATTGTGAGATTCGAAGAACAAAAAATGCAATTATGATATGCTAGTCTGAAGTAACAACCTGAGGTGCACTTTTAAGTTGTTTCGTACACAAGGTGATGCACATTTCAGGCTTGTTTACAGATGACGAAAATAAAATATTGGCACAAATACCTATATTAAGTCAATCTGTTTATCTGTGCATAGTAAAATTCGTTCGTCCAATTCAAAATAAATAAAATCACAACGCCTTCAAACTTTATTACACTTTACAACATATCAGCCCTTAAACGACCACTGGTCATAAGTCTTCGCCAGTAAACGTCGCCACAACCGGACGTCCGCCCTCGGCATACACTCGCGTCCTGCCACCTTTTTAAGGTCGTCGGTCCACCTGGCGCGGAGGGGTGGAAGCCACCCATGCTGCGCGTATCGGTCCGCGGTCTCCACAGACACCGCGTTTCTGCGATAGATGTAACCTGCCCACTGCCACTTCAGTTTGCTAATCCTTTTGGCTATATCGGTAACCTTAGTTCTCCGTCAGATCTCCTCTTTGCACACATCCTTTACACTCCTTCAAGGAAACTTAGAGCATAGCCCTCTCTATAGCGTAACACACACTGGGCGGCGGCGCTGCGAAAGCGTTGCGGCGGCGAAGGTTTGTATGAAGAACGCGCTGCGCCGCCGCCGCTTCATACTATTTCGAACATTACAGAAAAAAAACGCAACGCTTTCGCAACGCCGCCGCTCAGTGTGTGTTACGCTTATAGCTCGCTGAGTAACCTTAGGCTTGTGGAACAGGCCCACTGTCAGTGTCCACGTTTCTGCGCCGTTAGTCATGAGTCATGACTGGTAGGAGGCACTAGGTAAATACTTTATTTCTTTTTTTTCTTGTCTTTTTACAAACTGTAAGTAGGTAATTGAAATTACAACTTTTGTATAAAATTCGCACCGTGACATGCTCCCTTAAGTAATATTTACGCCTACAATAACAGCCTTCGTGGTTTATCGCCTATTCAATAACGCGAATAAAAGAAGAAAATTCTTTTGTTGGTTTCCATAAATTTCCATTTATCTTGTAACCACGTCTGCAGCGGGGCAGATTAAATGGAGCTTACTTTTCTAAACGGTGTAATTTACAACTTATTTTTGGAGATCATATATTTAGTTTATTGGCGAAGCTGTTCCTTGTAAGGTTATCATGTTTTAAATAAATATATTTTTACTTTAATCCAGATTGTGGTGCAAGGGGCAGCCTAGGTCCGTTTAACACATCTTTCTGTGTTCCTAGCTATTCAAAACGACTTTGGTGCAAAGTCGTTTTGAATATCTAGTGCAGACCTACGAGTAGCTACTTTTAGCCGCTTTGACTGCGTTCCGGACTTTGGTGCTAAGTTCCTTTGAATATCGCTTCTCTGTTCTGGATTAGGTATTGATGTAATAGCCATTGATAACCGCAGCATTTTTCCAAGTTGCTACAAAGCAGTAGAGTGCTTTTACAGTACTTTTCAGGGGCGGCAGTGGCCACATCATCAGCTGAACTGTTTTTCTATTTATAAACAGGTAACTGAAAAACAGAATAACTCTATTTGGCTAGCTTCAATTTCTTCTTGGACACTTGGATTTGTATCCAAGTGGTCTTTGTCTCCAACTAAGATGGCTTTTACCGATAAGTGTAAAGGAACAGTGAACTTACTTGAGATTTCCGCTTATCTCCGTCTCTTTAAGTCCAGGCGGGAAAATACCTGTAACTGTTACGATTATATTTGGATTATAATGGTTTAGTGGCCGATTATAAAGAAATATATTATCCATCTATATCTGCAGTATAGGTAAGTTAATTGTTCTGATAGCGCGCGACGAGAATTCGGAAAACAATGATTTACTTCTGAATATTATTTTATAGGAGTATAGATAATATCAACCAAGTTATGAGAGTTTCAGATAGTTTTAACCAGCAAGTTGCCTTAATTGAGATTAAAATTTTCAGAAATTGAGATGTTTTTAAAAATTCCAATTTTGTTAAAAAAAATAGAGTTTATTAGTTATTACAGTATAAAACATTACTTGTATGGAGAGGTACGCCTAAGATCTACCTACATTAAATAGTAGGTATTACTTTTGTAATACAATATTTCATGCATAACGGTAAAATGATAACTGTATGAGTAATGAACCGACTGGGACAGACGAACACACAGACGGACGGATTGGACGATATTTTATAAAACAAGATTTTTAGAGTTCCTATTGTTTGGACGATGGAACCCTAAATAAATATAAAAATCAATTCGGAATACGTAACCGAGAGCGTCTACAAACATTCAAAACACTAGGTTAAATTAGAAATCGAGCAAACACAGTTTGCTTGTGTAACTGGAAATGTCCAAATACATTCGGTGACCGCAATTAATGGGTACCGCATACTGAACATGGACGATTTCAACAAACAGAACAACACAGTTCTACTAAACTTGGCTAAACTAAGCTAATCTTATGCTAAGCTAAGTTCAGCTAAGCTTATTTGAAAGTTATTTCTGTGTGTGCTCTTATATTGTGTCTTGCTTCTTCAATTAGTAGAGTTACGTAAGAATAAATCAGGAAGGTTCGAAAGGGGCCGTCATTTCATTTCTCTATGGAATAAATAATTGAATTCAAATGTAATAAGTACTTACAGAAAATCAATGTTAATTGAAATGGTATTGTAAGTATAGCTTTTATTACAGGCATATATATATATAATATAGGTAATATTTACACATTTGGTTTTCCCGAAACATAGCTTTTGACAAGAACCTAAAATTAAATAGGATACTTTAATTTGAAGATTTACTTACAATTCTTTTTTAACCTTTAGAGTGTGGCTGTCAAAATGCCAAAACTTTGTAGAATGTGGAACCCAAATGGGTGCCTACCACACACAGGGTTTTTTTTTTGCGCTTTCCCACTAAAATATTTTTTTCTCAGATTTTACTGAAATGCAAAGGTATACTTTAGGTAATAGACATAGCCAGATTAATAATGTACGTAGTTTCATTTTTTCCCTGTACTATTTGTCTGCTAGTAGTTGGAAATTATGACAAAACTTTTACAGTACTAATAAATATCAAGTTAAACGCAATTTTATTAAAATTTAAAGAAATTTCAGACTACCTTAGTGTTTTATTCTACACTACATCCTATTAGAAATATGAGGAAACAATAAAACACCATACCCCAGTAAATTTTTTTTTAGTAACACATGTTTCAAATTTTGAGCGGAATGAGTCATGCGCTCGGATTCGACCTCAAGTGGGTGTCGTATTTCATGCCTATACTAATTGATAAAACAACGTAGCGGGTTCAATCTTGTATAAACAATAACTTGAGGACATTATCTAAGTACAATAAAAGCATCACAAGTGTAGATGTAATAGTTTATAATTTGCAGGTAAACAAAAAGTGGTCTAATTACGTTCATACAAATATCTGATTTTACTAAAATGTAAATAACAATAAAACTTGTTATTTATTTTGAACACAATTTATAATTCAAAAAGTGTGGTAACAAGGCTATAGTTTAAGTACAAAACAAAGTTTCGTTTCATAGAAATATTTCGAGAACAATGGTCTTAGAATAGTAAACAATTTAGTGGTTTCAACCAAAAAAAAACGAAGAATAATATGGATATGACTTATGTCATGTTTTTGTTTGGACACAATTTAAGCGATTGATGCCACAATACCTACTACTGGTACACAAGATGAATTAGTGTATTTTGACAAAAATACAAAATGTACATGTAATAAAAAATTACACAATTTAAGTTATTGATGACAAAGTACTACTGGTATGTACACAAGATGAATTAGGTAGGTAGTAAACAATAATTAAATAATAATGTAAATAAAAATAATACTGTGACTATTGACCTCACAGCTGAGGACTCCCGTAGTAGTTAGGCGTGTCCCCACCGCCCGAGCCGCCGCGAAAAAGAAAAGTGACGCGTTGATGTCTTTTGTATGAAATAAGTACCTTTATTAAATTCCTTTATTTTTTCTTTTCTTTCCTTTATTTACCTTTATTAAATTCAGTTAAAATTACCCTAGCCGGGGGCACTGTCAAGTAATTACCTCGTTACCAAAACAAACTCAAATAAGAGAGAACAATCTGTGCTAATTACATATTCACTGTGCAAATTCAGACCAATTCTTAAAAAACGCTGGTCATTAGTCATTTTTTCACAAGCGGTTCTCGAAAAAATATATTTTGACGAATGAAAAAATGCACTGATTGGTTCGTCATTTTTTTGGATAATTTTAATAATGACTTAATCAACGCATACACTGGTGTGCGTGCGGTGTGTAAATAGCAAATTAACCACGACAGAGAAACGAGATGGTTTATTCTGTGCGAACTGACATAAAATTATGACATTTTTTTGGCCTAGCAATTTTTCTGACAATTAAGTATTTAGGGAAAGTGTATGATTAATTGATACTAACTTTTAATCAACATGGCCCTAGTATTACGGTACCTGCATACGCCGAAGAAGGAATTCTTAGGCGCATGTGAAGTCCACCAACCCGCACTGGTCTAGCGTGGTGGACTATAGCCCGAACACCCTCGTCGAGAGGGTAGGCCTGAGCCCCAGCAGTGGGGACATTTAATAGGCTGTTGATTATGATGATAGTGACTGGATGCAGATCCTTTTGTCATAACTGAGCTAGATAATCCCTTCCTCTGGTTTAACACTGATAAACCATCATTAGCGGATTCGCCCGCATGCTCGGCCGCGGCATGCGCCTGTCACGACCACACCGACCGCGCTGCCGCGCGAGGCGGGCCGCGGCCGCGACGGCTCGCCCGGTATGGACGCACCTAATGATATTTAAAAGACAATTAGCTACTTTAGTAGCATATAATTTACAACATTTTATGACGAATGTTAGTAGTAATACAAATAAGCTTATACATTTTTTAGGTTAGATACCATGACAATAAAAAAATCCGCTAATGATGGTTTATCAGTGTTAAACCAGAGGAAGGGATTATCTAGCTCAGTTATGACAAAAGGAAAGCACAATTTTATTCAATTATTACATCAAAACATTCGGGGCTTTTCTGACAGCAAAGTATTAGAGTTATAATTATATTTGGAAAAATACAAATTGGATATAATCTGTCTAACTGAACATTGGCAAGTACACCGCAGGCCTTTGTAAATTACGATAATTATAACGTTATAAGTTCTTACACTGTGCTTTTCATTATGAATAATAGGAAAGTAAAAATAAAAACATGAATTAGCTAAAGAAAACATTTGTGTTAATACAAATCTCTGCAATACGGAAGTATAAACAAAACTCTACAAGTCGGAAAAACAAATGAAGATTGTTTTGGCGCTTCATTTAGCCATTATTTTTCATTTCCATCATTGAAGAAATGGTATTTTGCCCAAATCTATGTTAATTTAAAGAAATAGTTAAAAGTAAATTATAACTAGTAGTTCCGTGAGAACAGTAGACCTCGCCAGCCCTTATAAACCAAACCTAAAAGAAACCAACAAAAGTCAACTTTGGAAACAGAAAAAGTACCTACTAAAGTGACAAAAATTAGCACTTTAAAGCTTAATATTTCGCAAACGGATCCCTGAATCGAAAAATGTTTATCACACACCCGCGATATTTTTGAAAGACCCATCCAACGATACCCCACACCATGGATATCACGCGGAAAAAAATAATTTTCCATTTTACGTATGCAGTTCTATGAACATAATTTATTTTTTCAACTTTCTTAAGTCGATCCACTATTACTCAAAAACTAATAGAACCTACTTAGCCGTAATAGTTTTCCTTGTAACTACGTTATATATGCTACTGCCATGAATTTTTTCACATTTCCAGAAGCAACCGTTTAGCTGGCAGGGGGGGACACGTGACTCTAACAAAAATTACCGCTTTAAAGCTTAATATTTCGCCAACGGATCCCTAAATCGAAAAAATGGTATTCACACACCAGCAATATTTTTGAAAGACCTATCCAACGATATCCCACACTATGGGATTCACAAGAAAAAAAAAGTTCACTCCCACTTTGCGAGTATGGTAGGTACTCTAAAAAAAATGTTTTTCAAAATTTTATTCTACTCATTTTGTAGGTTTAATTAATTTATACATATGCCAAATTTTCGTCAAAATCGGTTGAAAAATGCGACCTGTAGAGAATTACAGACAGACAGACAGACAGACAGACAGACAGCCGGACAAGAGCATTTTTGGCCAGTCTCGAAACGTAGACGCTTCGCTCGCTTCGCTCGCTCGGTCAATAAAGTCATCTCATATATAAAAGGCGAAACTGACTCACTCACTGACTGACTGACTGATCAACGCACAGCCCAAACCGCTGAACCTAGAGACTTGAAATTTGGCACAGAGGTACCTCATATAGCACTGACGTCCACTAAGAAAGGATTTTTCAAAAATCATCCCCTAAGTGGGTGTAATAGGGGTGCAAAGATTGTATGAAAGTCCTTCATTTTTAAAGTTGGAAACCTGAAACATTGTATTTAGGCTATTCGTTAAAAACCAATGAACACGTGTTTCAGCGAATTTGAAAATTCCACCCCTAAGTATGTAAAATAAGAGTATTCTCCATCGCCGAAAATAAGGGATGAAACGCGCACAGCCTAAACCGCTGAAGCTAGAATCGTGAAAATTTGTATTTAGGCTTTTAGTTTAAAAACAATAATGATGTGTTTCGCAAATTTTGAAAATTCCACCCCTAAGTATGAAAAATAGGGGATGAAACGCACAGCCCAAACCGCTGAGCCTAGGAACGTGAAATTATAAATTTACTCTTTTATTTTAAAAACAATAATGATGTGTTTCGCGAATTTTGAAAATTCCACCCCTAAGTATGTAAAATAGGGGAAGAAACGCGCACAGCCTAAACCGCTGAGCCTAGAGACTTGAAATTTTGCAGAAAGGTTCCTCTGTGATGTCTACTACGAAATGTATTTTTACCGCGGGAAAACTTGCGGGAAAACCTTTTTTACGCGGGCGAAGCCGCGGGCAAAAGTTAGTGTAAAAATATGCTTTTTACAATTATTACTTAACTTTATGTTAATTAAATTTTACATCGCTCTGTAATTGACTGGAGATAACTGTTGATAATCCTTTGATAATATAAATTTAAACACTCTCCAAATTTGGTCCCAATCGGACCAAAGGTTAGCCAACAAAGCCAAGCCTGACGACTGACGTACGCGGACGGACGGGATTGAGCTACTTGGTTTTCCGATACCTAGTTAAATGTTATCGATACAGAACACATTTATGCGTAAATTGGAAAATCTTTTTCTTCGCGATTACAATACTTCCTCTGCCCGTAGTACGTACCTCTGGTACTACGGTCGAGAAAGTAAAAAAAAAGTTATTATGTACAATGTTTTACAACAGAGTTCCTTTTTCAACTTTTTAGTTTTGTAGAGCGTCAGTGGCGTCGGGGATAAGACGCGGCCCATCATATCGAAAGGTCCGAAGTTCGATATCCGGCTGGGCCATACCAATTAAAATGCCACCTTCCGGCTCCATCATCAGACCCTGGTAACCATCTACGATCAGAGTACCTGTCAAGACAAATCAAACGAGCCCAAACTCGATGGGTTTGCATGATTTTATTACAGAGTTCCCGTGGCCACCTTCCGCTTCCATCATCATATCAGCTCAGTGACACCATTATATTGCATTGTCATCCGACTTACATACGTATGTAATATTTCAGCTCAATTAAACATCAGGAAGTGGGTCAAAATTCACTTGCAAGATTTGACCCACACATACATACTAACAGGGCAAGTTAAAAAAAAGCTTAATCTCATATATAAAAGGCGAAACTGACTCACTCACTCACTGACTGATCAACGCACAGCCCAAACCGCTGAACCTAGAGACTTGAAATTTGGCACAGAGGTACCTCATATAGCACTGACTTCCACTAAGAAAGGATTTTTCAAATCATCCCCTAAGTGGGTGAAATAGGGGTGCAAAGATTCTCATATATAATTTATAACTCAAGAACGGATCGACGGATTTTGATGAAACTCGGTACATTTATAGCTTATATCCTGGAATAACATGTAGGCTACTTTTTACCGCGGTAAATTGTTCCCGCGGGAAACTCGATAACGGCTGAACGGATTCGGATGAAACTTGGTACAGTGACAGCTTATATCTTGGGATGACATATGGGCAACTTTTTACCGCGGTAAACTTTTCTCGCGGGAAAAATATTTAATTTTGATGAAACTTGACACAGTGATAGCTTATATCCCGGGATAACATATAGGTGACTTTTCACCGCGGTAAACTATTCCCGCGGGAAAAATATTTAATTTTGATGAAACTTGGCTAACCTAACCTAACCTTACCAAACCTAACCTAACCATCAGTGATAGTTTCCCGCGGGAAAAATATTTAATTTTGATGAAACTTGGCACAGTGATAGCTTATATCTTGGGATAACATATAGGCTACTTTTCACCGCAGTACACTTTTCCCGCGGGAAAAATTATTAAATTTTGATGAAACTTGGCTAACCTAACCTAACCTAACCAAACCTAACCTAACAGTGATAGTTTATATCCTGGGATAATATTTATGCAACTTTTTACCGCGGTAAACTTTTCCCGCGGGAAAAACATTTAATTTTGATGAAACTTGGTACAGTGATAGCATATTAGTGTGGCTGACGGAACGGAAACCTCCGTGGGCGACCGGATTTAATATTTAGGCTTTCAGTTAAAAAACAATAATGACGTGTTTCGGCAATTTTGAAAATTCTACTCCTATGTGTGTAAAATAAAGCGTAACACACACTGGGCGGCGGCGCTGCGAAAGCGTTGCGGCGGCGAAGGTTTGTATGAATAACGCGCCGCGCCGCCGCCGCTTTGATGTAAAGGGCTTCATACTATTTCGAACATTACAGAAAAAAACCGCAACGCTTTCGCAACGCCGCCGCGCAGTGTGTGTTACGCTTTAGTGATGAAACGCGCACAGCCTAAACCGCTGAGCCTAGGAACGTGAAATTTTATATTTAATCTTTTAGTTTAAAAACAATAATGATGTGTTTCGCGAATTTTGAAAATTCCACCCCTAAGTATGTAAAATAGGGGAAGAAACGCGCACAGCCTAAACCGCTGAGCCTAGAGACTTGAAATTTTGCAGAAAGGTTCCTCTGTGATGTCTACTACGAAATGTATTTTTACCGCGGGAAAACTTGCGGGAAAACCTTTTTTACGCGGGCGAAGCCGCGGGCAAAAGCTAGTTGTAATATAAAAAGAAGGAGGTTAGCAATTCGACCTGTATGGTTTGAAAAAAATAATTCCCTACTGTAGAAGGCACAGGTAGAAGGCGTATCCACATTATTACTTGTGTACGATTGCCAACTGTCAGTCCGCAAGTATTGGCGAGACCCGTTTGGGTCTGTCATGACCCGTTACCGTTAGTTTGTTGAAATATCGTACATTACAGGTAAAAATATGAGTAAAGCATAGTATTAATAGAAATGTGACTAAATTTACTATGAGTAGCATCATAAATACATGTGGATAGATCAAACTTTATGCCAGAAAATCTAAGAAAAATGTCGTAGGAAAATGCCACGATCATGCCATGCCATCACTTCAACCACTGTTTTTTACTCAAAATGCAAACGTAATTACAATCTTATATAATTAAATTGATTGTTACTTATATTTCAGCAGGATTCCTTGTGATAAGTCTAAAATAAACTGTTTGAACCACGATTTGGTGACAATTTAGGGAGAGACAGCCGCGCCGAAACGGGTGTCGTATCAAAGATAGTTTTCTCACCTTTTTTTCACTAACAACCGCATTTTTACTGTTTTGGCAACGAAAGTATTTTATTCTGACCCATTTGCAGCAAATCAAAGCGAGTAAAGTTTAATATCGTCGCTTATTTCCGTACTAATGTGCCCGCGTGTCGCCGACGCCCATTTGGGTTCTTTAACACTCAGTGGACATTCGACAGGACACCCAAATGGGTCGATTAACACTCTAAGGGTTAATATTGTTTTGTGGGAAAAATAGAGAGGTGACACATTTCAGTTGCATTCATACAGCCCTACGTTTCATGAATAAAAGAAAACACCAAGTTAAAAGTTTTACAAATGTGAAACGAATTGCGGAACAACAATTGCTTTTTATACTTACAGCATGATTACATTTTACCATGCTAAGACTAATTAGAGGCAATAAAAAATCGCGCTCGGTACCGCAAACGGTAATTGCTGCAAAAAATTAGACCGGGGCGAATGCAATATCCCTGTGGCCAGTGTTGCTAGGTGATTTATTTCTTCCTACAACATTCAAATTTAACAGAAATATTAAAATTTATTATTATTATTTAAATTCTTACATATTTTGTGTCATTAAAAGCAATAAAAAGTATCTTGCATGGACTCTTTAAGGCAATTGGTTCACAAAAACTAAAACACCTAAATTAGCTTTAATTTTCTTACAATAATATTTATGGTATTTTAATAATTATGTTAGAGAATTTTTTGCTTAGGTTGAAGTAAATTATAATGTAGTTTAAAAAACTTGTAAACGATTTATTTATAAGACAAAAAAAATAAAAAGTTCTAGTGGTAGCATCTTACTTTTTTTTAATTCAAGGAGCTATATTCATGTGTAATGAAATAATTCTTAACTTCGTATCAGCAAAATACAAGACATTTAAATTTCAGACGTAAGTATACAAACAATGCCATTTACGAAATCAATCATTTTTGAGAAAATGTGTTTTTGGGATTTAGGCAATATGAAGGTCAGTACATTATAGGAATCAGTCAATATAGACGGGAAGACAAATAACTACTGGAAATAAGACAAAATAACGCACAAGTTGGCGTGCTTAATGTGGCAACACCGGCGCGGCATGCACGTTCCGTGTACCTATCCAAGTTCGCAGTACGATTCGCAGCCAGCGAGCGCCGACTCTGATTAAACTCATAAATTCGAACGCCAGATGGCGCCCGCCGCGCTGTAAATCTGCAACCAATACGACATTTGTCTCTATTCCCTGGTGTACGATTACATCTCGTTATCTCTACATACTGTAAGTGAAAATAGGCCAGTCCTTTTCAATTTAAAATTTTGCTTAGGAAAATGATTAATAGATTTTCCCTGACTGACTTGATGGAAGATACTCATGTTGCTTATAAGGAATTGATCTTATGATGTACCCTTTGATTTTTATCATAAAGTTTATTTTCCATATAATAGCCGGTTCGGGCAGGCAATTTTTAGAGAATGCCTTTGCAATTAAGTTCGCTTGTTATGTTCGCTCTACTTATTTTTAAAGTTATGGGAATGTTTAAAAAATATATGTTTTCCAGCACCCTACAACAGTTCTTGTTATAAACTGCCTATGTTCACTTTTAACAAACTTACGAATATCTGATACTCCTACCATGAGTTGCCAACGGCAATAATTCGCTAGTGAGTACGTAAAAAACTATCTATCTATATCTCTCTGTCTTTCGTATGCTTTTTATATTTACGTAGTCGCTAGCGAGATTTACGTTGTGAACTCATGGTGATAGAGGTTACGTGCTGATAGAGGTTACCGATAAATAGGGTTTTCGATTGGCATTTAAAAAATTACTTTTCAATCGGCTGGTGACACTTTTCTATTCCACCCTGTATATCTAGAACGAGTCACTCGGTAAATAACAAGGTGGGTTTTCGTCGTAAAGTTAATGAAACCAATTCGTCAGTCCTCCTGAAGTTATTTTTGACCGCGACGCGGTTTCTGTAGTATTTGCGTGTGTAGCGACCATTCGGAATGCGCCTTAAAACCCTTATCTTAAACAGTAATTACTTTTCAAATAAATCATTAGTAGAAAAATTATAAGGAACCATAATATTGTTCAGGCAAGTTATTTTATTCGAAACTATAGCTATTGACGTCGGCTTTGCTGGTATAGATTGAGAATTACCTACATAATATCGCAAATTATGTTTTTTGATAGCACTTACTAGGGCCGTAGACAAAAATATTTTTTTATGTTACTATTTACAATCTATTCTGTGCTATTATTACATATAATGAAATTCAGCTTGTAAAACAAGAAAAAAAATCTTAAAAATCTAAAAGTTTGAATTTGAACCCTTTATTTTATTTTATTATTAGGTACTTACTTTTATTTTATTTTAGTTTGTGTGTATGCATAATAATATGGGATTGTAAATTTTCCTGAAATAAAGATTTATTTATTTATTTATTATTATTTAAGTCGGTGGTCTCTAAAGGCTTGCTACGTTAGTTTTATCTACAAAAAAAAATTAGGTAGGATGTACTTGGTATAGCTGCGGCCCCGCATGTGTTTTACGTGAAACGTATTTTTTCTTTATGATTTTTTTGTTTCTCATTCATTACATGATGAGATTCGGATTATAGTCGTATAGCTCGGAAGCTGTAACAGGACAGACAGTAAGAGGTTTAATATTAATATAGGAGATATGCGATATTAAATTCTCTCAGCGAAACGAAACAAGATAAAAGTGGAGATAGAGTAAATTACGAGTGTTTCGCGCAACGAACTTCTTGGCTCCGAGTTTATTTGTTTTCCCTTAGTACTACGAGTTATATGTTGCAGACAATGTGGACTTATGTGTATTTGAAAAAATCCTAGCGAATATCGAGAGAAATATGACTTTAATGTTCATTTGCTAAAGGCAAATTCTAAAAGTATGTAGAAATGCGAATATATAGACTTTATAGCGTGTATAGTGTAAGTAGATCAGATAGGTACCTCTTGTTAGATTTTGATTACAGTAACGCCATGAGTAAATTGATTTTGTTACAGTGAAATCTGATTTAAAACAAATAATAAATTAGTATTTAATTTTTGTGTTGAGGAGGTTCTAAAGTTAATAATATATGAATGTTATATTGCACGCATAAGAAACCTATACACAAATACAAGATACAATGAAATACATAATAATAAATTAAATACAAGCAAATTACACCTAAATATTTACAACAGAAAAATATATAGTAAAAGGAGCCGCAATTGAATTGAACAATGGAAAAATGCATCAGATGGCACTGTAAGAGACATATACGAGATATACTATCTACCTACGTAATCTATTTAACTATCTGAAATGTTCTTCATGTTTGCATTGGACATAGTGAAAAATTATTGATTAAAACATTTCTCTGCGACATTAAGTATACCTAACTGCGCTCTACACACACACACACACGCAACTCTGTAACTCTGCGGGAAACTTAAACGCGCGCAATTTAAACTTTAAACTCATGCATTTTATTCAAAAGGAATTTGAACCAAATGTTCTTTACAAATGAATAGGTAAATTTCAACTTCTACAGAGTTGTGAGTCATTATTTTATTTAAGAAAAGCAGCGCATAAATAATGTTCTTAATACTTATTCAATACTATTACTTATTTTACTGCTAATTGTGCTGTTGCTGTTTTATGTGCATCCACTCAATACATACCCACTAGTACCTATAGTATTATACAGTATTTATACAGTATTTTTTTAACTGTTAGGGCAAAACCGAAACCATCGGAGATACAGAGAAACTGTCTCTTAGGAAACATTTGGTCTTTTTTTGTGATAACAATCGGTTATATGCAATACCTGCATATAACCGATAATTCTTCTTTATTTAACATTTTATATGATAAAACATAATATAAAAAGAGCATACCTACCTACATGACCATCCCATAGCCATAGAGGCTGGAAGTGATAACAACGGCAGGGCATTTCAATAAAATTTGCATTAGAATGGTGGGGAAGCGATGCAGCGAACCTTTTGTGCGAAGACTCTAAAACGTTGGAAATGGACTTAGAAATCAGAGCGAAGTATTATGGAATACATCCCTCAAATTCAAACTTTAATATTACTATGATATGCTAACATTGAGAGTACTGATGCAATGTTGACGGTGAACGAATAAAACATGACAATGTACATATTTTCACGGCACGAAACGAATATATAGAAACCGAGAATTCAAGAAGTTTGCCGAGAATTGGGATTTCGACCATATAACTTTGTCCGTCGCCTAAAATTCGCAGGCGAAAGGCAAAAGCGAGAGGACAGTACCAATTGTAAAAACACTGTTGATATGAACTATAACAAGTAATAGAGACTTTTATTTAGTATTACTGAATTTTAGAAATACACCAGGAGATGGTATTTTGCAACACTGGAGAATTTATTTGAAGTGTGCCATTGTGTAGGTAACATTATCAATTAGGACGAAACAAACCTATCTCACGACCCCGGAAGAAGGAAGGTTCTCACACAAAAAGAGGTGCACAAATACTCGGAGGTGGTTGATTTTATTTTGATATTTTGATTTTACTTAATTTGATTTTACTTAAATGAAATTGTTTTTAAATTACTGAATATACATACTAACATAGTTTTTAAGGTTTTGTGTATTACTAACAATATTATGGACAATGTCTGGAATAAAAATATTCTATTCTATTCTTTAAACCATAGTAAAGCATCACCATCAATAGTGATGGCATACTGCTCCATTGTTATGTGGTCCACAAACCTTAAGTATTTACATAGAATCTTGTGTTCAACAAAGGCAGAAGAGTTGCAAGTACTACAACTAGGCTGCACCGCGTCGGGCTGGTTCGCGTTACCTTATTTCAAGACAAAGAACGGGAACAAATATTAATTGGAGGAAACTTTTCCTCTCAATTATTTTTAGACTTGATTCGAGAATGTAATGAACAAACAGTGCATTTTGTTATGCTTCCTGCTAATTCTTCAGACCAACAAAATGCGCCTAGAGAGATATTTTATTTATGTACAAAAAACTGCTAGGCGGACAGGAAGTGAATATACGAATTTTTCCTGAAATAAAAATATCTTATTATGTACCTAAACTTATTTGAAACCTTATGTTGAGATATGACGAGTCAGTTTCTGACTTCACACAGCGTAACAAGCATAGCTCTCCCTTTCGCACCTCGTCGCACCTATTGTGATGTCACCCGCTCGGTCGGGCCGCCCGGTGGGGAAACGCTTTATAAGCGCGTGCGCGGCCGATTGTCCTCAGTTGAACTCAACATGCAGTTTTTATTCAGGTTTCAAATAAGTTTAGGTACATAATAAGATATTTTTATTTCAGGAAAAATTCGTATATTATGTAGCCTGTAACTTATTTGAAACCTTATGTTGAGAGATGTTTAATATCGCATGGTGACCAGAAAGCCAACTGTGACAGGTAAAGACAAGATAAGAATATAAATTTAATCAAATTTATTATTATAATTTCACATATTTAGAAAATATAGTATATAATGAAATCAATTGTTATTTCTCAGATAATTAATCAACCGGTCTGAAATGTGCAGACACCGAAGGTGTACCATACACTGCTGGTTGAAGCAAGGGTTTGCGATAGAATTTAAAGAGAGTATTACTACTTTGCCAGTTACCTCTTGCTAGAATATCTTCTAATTTATAATTTTCTACCCAATTTAGGGAAGCAACGGCAGAGCGGATAGAGCCGGGGGAATTTTCTATTCCTGAATCTTTTAGTACAGTTCGTACCCATCCGGCTATAACAGTTCTGCTGGCTGCTTTTACAGGGCCAATCGTAGTCAGAAAAAGATTACATATTTCGTTTCTACTTGATCGAGTTAGCTCAATCAACTTCTTTGTCCAGTACACTGGATCAATATTTCTATCGAGACCAGAAAGAATCTGCCAACCAGACTGTTGATGATTTGGGGTATCAGTCTTAGAACCAAAATATGGCCAGAAAGTAATTTTGTCCGATTCTATAATACACATATCTTTGGCGATTGACAGAAGTGTTAGGTCGTGGATCCTACGGCCTGATGCCAACAGTAATAAAGTAGCACATCTACGCGAAACCTCGAAAATATTTGTATCCGAGGCAGTTTTATTCAGTAAAAAATTTACCACTGTTTGTGGATTCCAGATAGGTGGTTTAGTAGGTTTTATTGACTTATTTGCGATACCTTTGAGCACCTGTTTTATTAATACGTGAGAACTAAGGTTCGGTTCAGATTCTGGGCAACAGAAGTTAGCTATGACGGATTTATGAACAAGGATAGTTTTGTAAGCTAAACCAACATCAATAAAGAGATGAACCAAGTATTGCGCTACTGAACTTACATTAGGATCTTTAGGACTGATATTATGTTTTGTACACCAAGCAAGCCATCGATTCCAAGCGTTTTTATAGGTCTTTAGGGTAGATTGCCGCCATCCAGCTTCCACTACGGACTTCTGTGTACTTGTCCATCCCGCTATCATATCATTCCACCCCGACATCTCCAGGCCTCCAATACTAGCCTGTCTACTTGAGGAGGCGGAAGGTTTGTCCGAGTGTCCACTAGAACCCTGTGCAGCTTCTTGATGACAAGTGGTGGTGCGGTTGCTCTTTTCCTGAGATCCGATCTCCAGAACACGTTCTCCCATCTCGGACAAATTAATATGTAATTGCCCTGAGCTTGATTCATTTTCGACAGGACTGTGGGTATGAGGCATGGTGGAGGGAAGATCCACGCTAATTGGTACCTCCAAGGCCTGCTGAAGGCATCGTGAAACTTGGCACGTTGGTCCCTGATGTCCCATGACACGTAATTGGGGACTACATGTGCGTTTGCGGAGGCCATCACGTCGATCATCGGTCTGCCCCATTTCTGAAATATTATTGAGGTAGCTTCCGGAAGCAAATGCCATTCGGGCTGCAACTTTTTCCTCGATAAGCTGTCGGCTATTGAGTTCAGTGGGCCTGGGATATAACTCGCTGTTATGTGAATGTTGTGTTGTACGAGCAGATGGTATATGTCCCGAGTTATTCTCAATAATTGAGGAGAGCGAGTGCCTCCTTCCTTTCGTAGGTAGGCTACGGCGGTTTTGTTGTCGCACTGAATTAGCAATGTGGAATTCTCCATTGTGTGTGCAGATTCCTGAAGGGCATAAAGTACAGCAGTTAATTCCTTTACGTTGGAGTGAAAATTCTTCTCTCGCCCTTCCAAGAATCCGCCAATTGAATGCCGTCTATGTACGCGCCCCAACCCGTTCCGGAAGCATCGGTTACCATGAAGTGGGTTGCTGGGCTCTGCCAAATTTTTGTGGAATCCAAGAGATGTTCTTTCCACCAGAGCATGTCTTACCGAGCTTGTGGGATGAAAGGGTGTGAATCTTGACCTTTCAGTAGAGCTTGTAGTAACTTCTGTATGCCCCTGAAATTCAAGCGACCCAGAGGAACTGCGAAACTGGCGAAATTCAGCATTCCTACTAGCTTCTGTATTTCGAGTAAATTCCACCTCTGTTTCTTTAGTACCAATTCTATCAAGGACATTATCTTGGTTACTCTCCTGGTAGGTAATGCTTTTAGGTTCTTTACGGTGTGCCAGTCTATTCCTAAAAATTCTAGGTGCTGTGTTGGAAGCCTGGACGACTTCTCTCTGTTTATTATCCACCCCAGAGATGTTAGGAACTGGACAGCCACTTGTCCTTGTATTACTAGGGCGTGGTGGTTTTGATTTACCAAAAGGAAGTCGTCCAGGTACACCAATATCCTCATGCCTTGAGATCGGAGCCTGGAGGCAACCCAGTTTGTTAAAGTTGCAAATGTTCTGGGGGCACTGGCTAGGCCAAACGGAAGGCATGTCATGTCGTAAGATTTTCCGCTGTAAATGAGCCGAAGAAACCTCCGATGTGATTTTGCGATTGGTACGTGAAAGTACGCCTGTGAAATATCTGTTTTCATCATCCAGTCGTTTTGCTGAAGAAATTGAGGTACTTTCTGAACGTTTATAAGGCGAAAAGGCTTGTCCTCGACGAAAGCATTCAGGTTCTTTAAGTTGAAGATTGGCCTGTAAGAGTGGTCTGGCTTCTGAACGAGGAACACGTGAGACACAAAGCCGCCCCCTCTGCTTGGGTTCTCTAGGACACCCTCTAGTATCATTTTCTGAATCTGTTGTGTCATCTGTTCTGATTCTGTAGTAACCAAGCCCTCGTGACAGTTTAGGGTCAGAGGCGGTTGTTTTATGAATGGTATTCGATAACCTGTTATTATTTTCTGAATATGTAGAGGAGCGGAATGGGATTGCCAGTGATGAAGGTAATTGGATAAGCGGCCGGCTTGAAAACGCATCGGGTAGTCATTGTTTTCTACGGCGGTCAGAGTACCCGTCCCGTTTCGATCTGTATGACTTATTCTTTGCGCCAGTCTGAGGGCGTTTTCCGGCAATTGATTTACCTTTTGAGGGATCTTGCCGCTGCTGTTGGGAGTGCGATGGGCCTGATCCATGAAATGGTTTGTTCACAACAGGGTCATAGTGACGACCTCGTGTTGATTGATTGCCTTCTGCAGGCACAAAAGGTTTGCGAAAGAATACTTTTGAGCATCCGCCCATTTTGGTGACAGCATCTGAGAGAGGGCCAGGCTGAAAAAGGTGTTCACAGCTAGGTGGAACCTTACGGAGGACAGTTTTATTAAACTTATCCCTGACGTTTGCCAGTAGCCTATCACGTCTTTGTTGTATGATGTCCGCACGACGGCCACAGACAACCTGTATCAGGTCTTTGGATACAGATTTTAACTTGGAATCATCGGCAAATACCTCCCGGAGTTTTGACGATACGGAAGCCGGGGTAATGTTTGTATTTCTGTCGTTACACCAAGACAGTATATCTCTTAAAGAAGATTGTATCGACTCACGCTGAATGAGCAACATATTTGTCAGGGCAGCAAACGTTTGATCCAATGTTTTCAGCATAACGTGCTGTTTATCATCAAAAGCAATAAGTTCATCATTTACCTCCAGATTCGTTCCAGCAGGGGTTGTCACATACTTTTTCTGCACCTCAGCATAGCGAACCTCAACCCAATTTCCCGAGTTGAAATGTTGTAACTTTTCAAATTCTTTGAGCCGGCTGTCGGCGGTTTTAGGTAGCGTATTTCCAATTAAGGTAGTATCATAATCCTGGAATTCGAATGAATAAATCTCTGGTTCGTCATTATTAGTCGCTTTCTGAAAGGTTTCTGAAAGAAAGGAATAGGTATCCGCTTCCTTTCTACACTCAGTCTGATAAGCCGTACTAGGGCCTGGATTACCGTAATTACGTGTTATTAAAAATTTTAATCCTTCGATCTGTTTCTGAAGGAAGTCGAAGCGATCGTTATCACCACGCTTAACCCGTTTTGGAGATGGTACAGAGTCATCGGAATCACTGTGATCATCCCACTCACTGTATAGCCGTCGCGGACGTTTATAATTGATACGGCGCCCCTGTTGCTGCTGTTCTGCTTCACCCGTGGGAGAGCTACGTAATTCCTGAACTTCGACCTCATTGTTACAGTCATTTTCATCCATTATACCACACTGAAACAATATCTGAAAAAAAAATCGTGTAAAGGCCGATATAATAGCCTGAGCTATAACTGGGAAAATATAGTTATTATAGGCTGAAAATATAAATTACTAGAAGCTATCGTTGGTAGATAGCAAAAAAAAAAAATATATATATATGTGAAAATTCTCACCGAACGGTACAAACCGTTTGCTTGCTGTGTTTCGGTCCGAAACTAAACGCCAACTGTGGACAATCGGCCGCGCACGCGCTTATAAAGCGTTTCCCCACCGGGCGGCCCGACCGAGCGGGTGACATCACAATAGGTGCGACGAGGTGCGAAAGGGAGAGCTATGCTTGTTACGCTGTGTGAAGTCAGAAACTGACTCGTCATATCTCAACATAAGGTTTCAAATAAGTTACAGGCTACATAATAGGAATATATCCACGACACTGTTGTTTCGGCATCGTACGCACTTAGGATAAAAGTTCATTACTGATTGAAGAACAATCAATTTTGACTCACTGGCCAAGTTCCGAAAAAATATCTCTTCCGAAAATTAGTTCATATATTTTCATCTTTTCATATATTTTCAGTTGTTCATGTTTCTTTTTTTATTTTGTACTAATACAAAAGCAGTGTCACTAATGACACTTTAGTAAATATGTTTTAGTCCTTATATAAATGCAAGTTGTGTTTGCTTCTTATTGATTGTGCATTTAGCTTTTAAGTCCAAATTGTTTTATGTTTCTGTGCGTGTTTTAATGTAACAATTGTTAGCAAACCTAATAAATAAAATAAAATAAAAATAAAATTACTGATTAAGAACTTTTATCTTCAGGCATTGTATAAGTTTACTGATACATAATAGATGCAACACAATAACAAGATGAGTTACGATAAAATACTATGAATTTCTTAACATTTTTGTTACATGCATGCCTAAATACTTCCAAAAATAAGAATAATTTAACATTAATCATTAATATTCATATTATCAAAAATATATAACAATATAATATACCTAATGATAATTTAAATCCAGAAAATTTCGTCAGCTCGAAATTTTACCCTTCGCGCAAAACTCGAGAGCACTCCGCAGAGTATCTAGTATTGCGCGGTAGGTGAGTGGCATCAACGAACTAGCACCAATGAAAAATCGTCCCTACAATTTACTTCCTCTAACGAATACATCATCTATGCTAGCTGGAATACGGTCGAATTTTCTTTAAATATGGAATGTTGTAAGGTTGTTTTTGTAATAAGCGCCAGCTATAGTCTGGAGTCAAGTTGCATGCAATAAGTGGAGTCGCGGCTCGTGCTTCGTTATCCAACTTCCAAAGCACGACCATGCTAATTGTACACTCGTCATGTGATGATTCTGGAGAAAAAGATTGAGCTGAGGAAGTATCGTCGACTTGTAGTAGTCGTTAAAGTGCAAAGTATAAAAGAAAATCGTATCTTATAATCTTGGGTTTAGTTGGCAAAGATTACGCTTTTCGGACTATTGCTAACAGAAGTAAATATTAATAAATGTTACATTTATGGACACGTAAATTATGATAACGACTGTCAAAAGGTCTTAGTGAATGTAGAGATGGCATCTTCCCTTGTATCGGAGGGCAAAGTCCACTTCGATTCGGATCACTGAGCCAACCACGACGTATAAGTAATTATAATATAATTCGACGAAGACAGTTTGTTTGATCATTGAATTATGACCCCATACATAAAACAGAAAAGAGGACAACACGCAACAGTATTTATATGAGATTTTTTATGGATTATCCAACTTATGTACCTATATAAAGAACACTTTAATTAGAATAGACCCCTTTGAGAATATTTGAATTTTTGCAATGCGAACTGAGCTCTTCAGTATGTTCAACTTCATTTTATATTACAACTAGTTATTCGTACATAGACCTGCACAAGACTGCAATAACGGACACCGCAAATAGTTCATCCGTCTGCTAGACAATAAGTTTCGAACAACGCACACATTTAGAAAGAAGCGCTCCGCAATAGTCGACTTGAGGCGGACGATCCCAGACTGAGTCAATATTGACTTCTCGAGGAGCATCTCGCGACTAATCTTATAGAAACTGTTTGCCTTCACGATTGAGGGTCGGAGCTCTTGTGGAAACTTTCCGCAATTCAAATAGAATTTGCATATAGGCTACCGGGGCAATATTTCCGCAGCGGACCCCATTTAAATATTGCTGACAAAATGTAAAAAACGAACCGTCAGAATTGATTCTTTTGAGATGCGAATTCCTAGGACTGCGAATTTTTTTTAGTATCTTTGCAAAACGCTATCGCTATTATCGTTATTTTTTACAGTTTTACTTTGAATAACATTTTATTGTTTTTGACAATTTGTTTTATTGTTTCTCTCGAAACTATTAATAGAACTACTACCTATTAGTTGAAAGATTGTTACAACGTGCATATAACTGCAATAGTTTATGTAGGTAGTTATCTTTGAAAGATGAAAGTGTCTCTCTAAACACTTAACATTGGCAGAACCGTAGTCATCCTAAAGACGATTGAAGCCAAAACAAGAAAATAATGTTTGTAATTAAGAAAGAATAAAGTTTACATAATATTACCACGACGTCGTCGCCCTGAGGATTAAACTGCATAAGTAGGCACTGCAATCACCAACCCACCTGCCCTGTGATTAGGGCATAAACCTCCCATTGGAAGATACCTGGCCCAGCAATGGACTTTGTATTCTCTGAAGCATTATGCTGATCAAAAAAGCATTCATCCATCTATAATAGAATAACTGTTTTACACTCGGGTACTTATATGAATGAACCATAACTGCTTTAGGTAAATACATATCACACAATTTTATTCAATTGAATACAATTTAATGAACATTTAAAAATTACAGACAAAAAGAAAAAAAACAGATACAACAATGTACATCTAGGCGGTCTTATCGCTAAGAGCGATTTCTTCCAGACAACCTTTATGCCGGAAGAACTAACGAACAATAAAGAAAAATCCGCAACTTAACGGCCTAATTACAATTTCAGTTCTAGTTCTAGGTCAATGACCTCACAGACAACTGGATATAGGTATATGCAACATCTAACGATATAAGTATCCAATGTCGTATTAGGTGATGCGAAAAACTCATTTACAAAAGCTTTGGTGCGAATCTTAGATCCTCGTTTCGGTTTCATTTTAATCAATTCGTAATTACAAATTCGTTTTAATGAAGAGTGGGCTTAGAGACAACCAGGTTTCGGAAAATTAATGAACGTGTCCCCAACAAAGAGAGGCGAAATGTTCATTACTTACTTCGTCTCTCAATTAATTAATTAAAATTCTTAATCCGACGATTTCGAATTGTCTATTTTAATTCATTTTCTGATTTTATTTTTAAATCGATAAACCTTAATGGCTGATATAAATTATTGTGTAATTTATTTAAACAAGAAATAAGCATACATTAAGCAGTCTGACCAGTACTATGATGAGAGTATGAATGATACCCTCAGCTGACTCCCGTCAGCGTTTACAGCCAATCATGTGTAATGGAGGTGGAGGTCAGTGATTACCAATAAATATCCCAATCCTCCGGATAGCAGGAGCAGACTTGTAGAATATTCATGATTGCATACAGCAGCAGTCGAGAGGTTACAGATGTGCATGGACAACAAACATAAACAAAAAAATAACTGTTCTAGGTCTTAATGTTGGCTTTCGCTTGTATAATTAAAGCTTTATTAGTAAGATCCGTCATATAATCACACATGAAATGAACAAGAACCCAAGCAAACAGAATATTCATAAGCTTTAGAGGGTATATGTCTGGCTGGTGTTTGACTGCCCGGGTAAAACAAAGTTAGCTATTGAAGTTGTCAGCAGGTAGGCAAGGAGCTGAACAAGCACAAGTTTCCGCGTTGTTGCTTTGATGTTTAAGTTTCACAGTTAATACGAAACTAACTACAAAGACCCCATATAACGTGACTCGCAACTGTACGTAGTTAAGGTAGTTGAGTAGTCGGGTGGTCCCTTGCCCTTGGTTACATTGTTGCAACATCCGTGATGCCTCATACATCACCGCTGACCTTCAAGATCATTATGTAGAACAAATCAGGTATTGCGTACTCATGGTTATTAATATTTATTGAAAATTATATTATATTTCTTTTTTATTGCTTCCTTTGAAAACACTTGTCAAACCTTTGAATTTATTGCTTATACTTGACAGAACCATAAAATTACCTATTTTACGAGCCCTACGTGTTTTTCCGTGTTTAACACGGTTAGCCAAAATTAGCTACGCATTAATCAACTAATAGAAATTATTTAATATTTAAGCGAAGCAGCATCTCCGAAGAGTCATTCTGCTGCCTACCATTATACGATTAACATGTCTATGTTATACTGTATAACATGACAGACTGTATAACTTATACAGTCTGTCTTGAAACCTATAACTAAATTCAGTGATCCAGTAATTCACAGTTTTATTACTCAACTGAAATCAAGAACACCTACCACGACCACCGAGCTAACGAGTCCAGCCTTACCAGAGAAGTTAACTGGTGCATCGGCCGAGAAATGTTGCCGAAACGTGTTAAAATTCGAACTTTGAGCCCTTTGGAAATTTGCATTTCTATTATAAAAATTGTTGGCTAGATTTTGAGAAGAAAAGTTATCATTTTTCGCATTTAGAATCGCTTTGTCTGAGGTAGATTAAGTTGTATATCCCTTTTATTTTTAGGGTTTAATTCGCTTCTTAGTTTGTACTGTTTTTGGAAGTTACTTTCTTCCGTTACAATTTCTAATGCTTCTTCTAATGTTTTTGTTCCTTTCAATTCAACTAAACGCAACAAATCTTGAGGTAGATTATTTAAGAACACGTTTAGAGAAGAATTATTGAAAATAACCATTTTGGTATCTCTACTTTGTTGGTCATTGTGAATCGCTGTTTTAGCAAAAAGATTACTTCTGACCGACGGAATTATATTGTTGGATTAAAATCTTTTGTAACTCAAAATTTTTCGTGACGTAGTCGTTTTCACTGATTAAGGTTGTGGCCTTACTGGTGAGTTTAGTTGTTATAACTTGCATGAGATATGCATAATTTTCTTCGCTCGTATTATATTTTGATAAAATATATTCGCATTTTTTAATAAAGAAATTTTATAATTTGGTGTTACCATCAAATTTGGGAATGATTTCATTTGGAATGTTTCTACGCGGAGAAACTATACCAGGGCAAATTGATTAGTAGTCAATATGCTTTTTATACCTTTTGATAATTAGACATTGTCGTTTTAGACATTTGTCTTATTTGCGTTTTAGACGGAATGATCATAACCGGCGATAATTCGTATCGCATAACATCTGGCGTATTCAATTAAATTGTTATATAATTGTGATCATTCAGTAATTGATTCATTCAACTGCCATCTGGCATGAAATATGCCAGAATAATAATTACATTTTAAGATAATTTTACTCATAAGGAGGGAGGAGATAAGGTAGATGAGTAGTTGAGGTACCACCCTTGCCCTTGGTTACATTGTTGTAACATCCGTGACAAATCGGTCAATGCATACTCACGGTTATTATTGTTTATTAAAAATTATATTTTATTTCTTTTTTATTGCTTCATTCGTTTTCTGATCCCCGAAATGTTGGATCAAAATCTTTTCAAGTAACTCAAAATTTTCCGTGACGTAGTCGTTTTCACTGATTAAGGTTGCTACTTTACCGGTGAGTTTAGTTGTTATAACTTGCATGAGGTATGCATAATTTTCTTAGCTCGTATTATATTGTGATAAAATATATTCGCATTTTTTTTTAAAAGAAATTTAATAATTTGGTGTTACCATCAAATTTGGGAATGATTTCATTTGGAATGTTTCTACGCGGAGAAACTATTCCAGGGCAAATTGATTAGTAGTCAATATGCTTTTTAGACCTTTTGATAATTAGACATTGTACGTTTTAGGCATTTTGTCTTATAGGCAAATGCGTTTTAGACGGAATGATCATAACCGGCGATAATTCGTATCGCATAACATCTGGCATATTCAATTGTGATCATTCAGTAATTGATTCATTGGTCATCTGGCATATTTCTATTACATTTTAAAATAATTTTACTCATAAGGATGGAGGAGATAAGGTAGTTGAGTACCTAGTTTGACAAATCGGTCAATGCGTACTCACGGTTATTAATATTTATTAAAATTATATTTTATTTCTTTATTATTGCTTCATTTGAAAACACTTGTCAAACCTTTGAATTTATTGCATATACTTGAAAGAACCTTAAATTTATTACCTATTTTACGAGCCCTACGTATATTTCCATGTTTTCCACGATTAGTCAAAATTAGCTACGCATTATGTAACCAATACAAATTATTTAGTATTTAAGCGAAGCAGCATCCGAAGAGTAATTCTGCTGCCTACCATTATACAATTAACATGTCTATGTTATACAGTCTGTGTTATAAATAAATTCAGTGATCCAGTAATTCACAGTTTTATTACTTAACCGAAATCAAGAACACCTACCGCGACCACCGAGCTAGCGAGTCCAGCCTTACCAGAGAAGTTAACTACGTATACATGTGTGTTTAGTTGCGTCTCGTAAACATCATGTCACGCTCTAATCTAGTTAAGAAATGGTCATTAACTCAGTTGGCTTGCCCACAAACTAACAACTATATATATGTATATTTATTTATTTGTGAATAATAACTTAAATATTATGAACCAGATTTTCATTGCAAAAAAAACCAGACCTGATTTGTCTGTGCACCGCGACGACGTACTTACAAGCTAGTATGTAATTATTTAAAGAAATGCAATGTAACACACATTGAATTTCTTTAAATAATTACATCCTAATTATTTTAACTAGAAGCTAATTAAGTATAAAAATTATTACATATAAACATAAGTAATACAAACGAATCCTCCTACAATTTTCACCAAAGCCCTACTTTCTACAAAATTTGAGAACATTTTACTTATCTACTTCTAAAAAATCCACACTAATAGCAAAAAGTAAAACGTGTTATTTTCCTGGTATGTTAAAACATTCAACAGCAATTACATTAAAACAGATACTGGCCATTACATTGAATGCAATTGTCGTAATAACTGTTCATCTGGGCCTAAAACTATTGAAACGAAACGTGTTCCAGCATTTAATTTGGACGTTAAAGCAGGCTTATATCGCCTCGCTCCCGACTCACAGTCTCAGCCATCGTTTGTTTGACTAGCAACTTCACTGTCCAAGTTGCCTAAGACAAACACCAAACTGCTAAACTTGTACCTACCAAGCAGGGCGCTGGTGAATTCACCACCACCAAGGACGTTATCTTAATTAAGGCTTTGCAGGGAAACTTTGAGTGACGAATTTATTAAAACTTGCAAAGTGGCTGCAACAATTTGTTGGGAAGATAAACACTTCGTGGGAAATTTTACCTGGCGAAAGGTGTGAAAGTTTTTCTCTAGGTTTGTTTCCGATTTAAGTCAGAAAATTATTACTAGAGTGCGACACAATTAAGCCTAAGCGAAGTATCGTTTGTAAGTATCAAAGTATTTTCTCTATGATCACTGTGTTCATTTTATGTGGATTTCGAGTAGAATTTTGATCTTAAAATTACATCTTGCTTCATACACAATACCACAAACTAGTAGTTTTGTTATATTTCACAATAAATCTAGAGAGCACAATGTTAAATGCTTCCAGCTACGACGACGGTGGGTGCTACAAGGAACGATATGAATGGTGGACCATAAATTCTTCTTTGCATCGGCGACATCGACCACAAATATGATGGGTGGGCGTTAGAGACCCCTCGTTTGTCTTGTCTTTGATCTCCGTTATATGAGAACGGGACAATTTGCTTTGTTATCGCTCTAGTGCGTACTATGTAGGTGTTATCTTCGGTTTCTATTGTTACGATACTCATGCTATACCCGGAATCTGTTCTAAATCCTATCCTACTAATATTATAAAGGCGAAAGTTTGTAAGAATAAGGAAGAACAGAGGGCGCTGTTTCACAATATACACGGAAAAACTTTTCTACGCGGGCGAAGCCGCGGGAAAAAGCTAGTTCTGTTATAATTCTGATTTCGAAACCGGTTTTGAAAATGGACGACCGGAGCGTAATTGGCTATCATCATGAACTAGCTACGACAATTTTACATGCTTTTTATTTCATTATTTTCTAGAAAGAATCTTGCGATTGATTTTTGGACCACTTCCCGATATCTGATCAAGTTACCTTTCTGATTTCTGTTTGACAATATTTAATATATGATAAATGTTAAATTTTATGGATTAGACGAGAGGTCCTTAAATATGCTTATAATGGGCAGGACAAAACGCGTTGTAAACGCCTTGTGGCGCCATCTATTGATATCTTGGTGAAACTAAAACCATTGTATCATCAAGTCAGCGCAGTGATAATATTAATAGTAGTTGTGCGTTATCTACGTATTAACATACGTGTAGCGCCATCTATCGGCATTTTGGGTAAATAACAAAATAGAAAGTACTAAAGCGTAACACAGACAACGCGGCGGCGTTGCGAAAGCGTTGCGGCGGCGAATCTGCCGAAAGCGAATAAAAAGCGGAGCTCTTCAGACAGGAATACCGCTAGCGGCGGCGGGGCGCGGCGGCGGTTTGTATGAAGAACGCTCCGCACTGCGCCGTGCCCGCGCCGCTCTATGTAGGGGTTCTCATACACTACAAAGGAATACAACGCGCCGCCGCCGCTCCGCAACGCCTGTCTGCGCAACGCCGCGCCGCACCGCCGCCGCGCCGCTTTGATGTAAAAGGCTTCATACTATTTCGAACATTACAAAAAATTACCGCGACGCTTTCGCACCGCCGCCGCCCTGTCTGTGTTCCGCTTAAAGCTTGTATTAAAAAAATACGTTGAATTTATTTACTTTAAAGCTGCTGAACATCTTATTACACACAGATTAGTGTACAGGGCTCTTCTTGCCTGTTTTACTTCTAATGATCGTATATAATAATGTACTAAATCATGTCTTTTAACTTACCATCAAATACTGCACCCGATAGCGATATCTGAAACATTTTAAACTGACATTTCCACCGCCGCCCGCTGCCGTCGAAGGCCAGTTTCCGCCGGATACAAACCGGATGCAATGGGGACTGTGACCCCTCACCCTCAAAGACACACCAAGAGAATTAACAAAAAATGGCTTGACAACATTGAAACATACTCGTATTATTAAACCAACTGATATATTACATCATCATCGCTCGTAGAACTGACGGCCGTTGGGGCAGAAAGGTTCTCGAGTGGCGACCACGTATCGGAAGACGCAGTGTAGGTAGGCCTCCCACGAGGTGGACCGACGATCTGGTGAAGGTCGCGGGACCCAGCTGGATGAGGTTAGCGCAGGACCGGTCGTCGTGGAGATCCTTGGGGGAGGCCTTTGTCCAGCAGTGGACGTCTACAGGCTGATATGATGATGGTGATGATATATTACTTACCTTAAATTTTAAGTCATTATGACTAATGGAAATATTTTTTAATATTTTAAATACCTATACCAAATAGAATAGAATAGAATGATATTTATTTGTTTGAATGATATTTATTAGGAGATCCGCAGGAGAACCAAGGTCACCGACATAGCTCAAAGAATTGCGAAGCTGAAGTGGCAGTGGGCTGGGCACATCGCTCGTAGAACTGACGGTGATCTCGAACTCGATGATGATGATGATATTTATTTGTAAATAAGTAGGTACCTAGGTACTTATAGTATCAGAACCAGAACATAGATAAATTCGACACAAAGTGAATTTTGATGGCTGCATTAATCAGTTGATGGATTTAAAGCAGATGATTATGTAAATGTCCTATTCGCTTTGAGTACTGACCTAACTCCCCTGATGAAGACTCCAGACATTCGGTATCGATTTAATCGCATTTAGTAGCTATTTTAATAGCTAGTCGTATTTCAACCTCACGTTTCCAGTCTGTTTGAGTTTGTAACTGCGCTCAAGTTTTGGAAAGTACGAAACTACCTTCAGCAAATATTAATTGCGAGGTTCAGAACAGTATGTTCCCGACGACGTAACTCCGTCCAAAGACAAATACTGGAGGATGAGTTGTAGTTTGAGTTCTATAAGCATTAGAGTTAGAGACTACAGCGGCGATAATACTTTTAAACAAAGATTTTTAATTTATAACTAGTGTTTGTTTCTCAGTTGGCATCAAAGTGAAAATGCACTTTATTTTATTATCTAGTGATAGGTACCTACGTAATAACGCCCTCCGGGTAGATGGAGCGACGATCTGCGTAAGGCGGCTGGAAGTGGCAGGATGCAGAGAACCGAAGATCGGGTTCAGTAGCGCGCTTTGGGGGAGGCCTATGTCCAGCAGTGGACTAGTGCAGGCTGGAAACGATGATGATGAGTCTTTGTTCTAACCCAATAGTTGTATATTTATTCTTACGTATTCCACCTCTACAATACAACAGATTGTATGAATACCTCCTCCTTTTGGAGGACTCATCATCATCATCTTTGCCGCAGTAGGGTAAAATGAGTCAAAACAGACAATATCCACTGGCATTATTGAGAGGAAAAAGCTGTTCATCTAGGCGTATACACGAGTAGCTTAACTTTAGCAAACTAGGTGTTAAAAAATTTAACAAATTCCTGAAAGGCGATAAATTACTCTTATCTCAAATTATTACACAGTTCCCAAAAAATGATTTTTGCGATTCATTTTATTATACCTTATTTATAAAATGCATATAATGTGGGTTATCTTAATTTATTGTATTGTATTTATGTGTCATTTCAGTTTAATATGAGAATAAATCGTTATCAGTCTGTACTGTGGATTCAATAGAAAAACATCCATTTTCAGAGTGGTGATACATGTAACAGCTTGTTTCTATATTACTTGATAGGAATATTACCAGATAACGAAGAGGTACCAAACAGGTGATGAATCATACTTTCCTGTGATAGCAACAATAATACTGTTAACGTATTTTTCCAAGTATTAGTGATGAATATGTTTAGTCCGTTAGACAGCATGACTGTTAACATTGTACGTACATAATTATAGTTGACATAACTGAAACAAAACAAATATACTTACAGTCTATCGGATACGAGTCTAGTTTCCAGCACTTTAGTTTAGTAACCGTAAAGATATTAAGTTAGCGAGTTAAAGGAGTTAACGAGAAGAAAAACTATCTTTCTTGCAGGTATTATCTGTGAGCAAGTACGTATCTACTACTTCAGGCATGAGGAGTGTGCCTATACTTTGATTGGTGTCTCGATTGAAGATTCCACTTGTTAGTCGAGTCAGTTGAGCAATCATTGAATTTTATTTCAAGCCGTCAAACACGCGTTTCTCGGGCCAGTATGTTTTGCTACGAGGTTTAGTTTCTGTCTCGCCCACATACAGGTTGCCATGGTTTAGCGGATTTTATCGGGTATAGTTTCATATAAAATTATCATTTAGAATTAAGCAGGTACATAGAAAGATATGTACGAAGATGAAATTACAAAGAAAGTTACATAATATTCATGGGTAGCCGAAGTTTCATCTGAAGATACTTATTGAAACTTTCTCTGCGCGAATATATAAGTGTTTGCTGAAAATGTTCAACGAGTGCAATCAAGAACAGTTCGATCGGTGCATGTCCCAACTTTCTGTCCCAACTTGTGACCCGTGGACGGCCTTTCTCTTACTTCCAGACTTTGATGAAATTTTGAAACTTTTCAACAAGATTGATTTAGAAAATATACCGAAGATTTTCAATGAAAAAAGTTTCCAGAACTCTTCAAATATTCATCGAATTGCAACTGAATCGAATTTTAAAGCAAAATAGTGTGAAATTTGTTAATATAATTTATTCTCTCATAAAACTCAATCTTTTATTTAGACGAAATCTTATTTATTATTACTCACACAGCATTAGGTACTAGCAAATTAAAATGCAAAAGACCAAAGATTTGCAAAAATGCTTGGTTAGTGTATGGCTAATTGATTTTATATGTTCCCCGCAACTTGTGCGTAAGGATTCTTCGTTCTTTCTAACTGAACCGTTTGTCCATTATAAGATTACATCTCTTAACAGCTAGGTAATTTATTCGTCGACAATTTTGGTGTTGAGCTCATCGATAGCTTCTGAAATAAGCCCCATGTAGCCATTTAAAAATAGAAAACGTCGATGAACCAAAAACTCTTTTATTTTGATAGAAAACCTATGAAACTGGCAACGCTGTAATGCTCGCCGTTCAGGTGCATCTGACTTAACACAATTGAGTTCGTTATTCCGACGGCGTATTGTTAAGGCAATGGAATGGAGACTTACGGCGCCGATCCACAATCAGGTGATTTATAGAGCTGAGAATGCGATCGACTTGCCGGCTCTTTGTAACCAATCAACCGTTTTTACCCTCCTTAAGAAATTGTGCAGTTAGTGTGTTCTTGGCTTTCTTATTTATGCCCGAGAACCGAGGAACGATCTAAAAGATGGTAACCAGAAGTAGCTGGATGAGGAAGAAGAAGAATTGAGTACGAGTTGAGAAGCTGTTATGTGATAAGTTATCCAAAAAGGACGGCACATCAAGATGACGTCTCAACGAAAGCTTACAGGCTGCAGTCTACCACTGCAGTTGGTGGACTTGCTTGACATACATATAAGTTGGATGACGAATATAACTGAATCAAGTAAAAAGCCATACCTATTTGATTTTTTGATTTCGTTACTTGAATGTTTTATCTATGTAGCCTACTTGTAATACCGTCACTGCCACCATAATTCTCACTCTCAATTATTTTTTTTATTCGGCGAAGGCGTATTAGAGATCATTGCTTCATGTACCTTATCATAAGGTGGCGGCATTTTTAACACATTCTTCGTTGAAGAATCTTTTGCATAAACAAAAGACGGCTCTCGATCGCATGCAACCAAGAGACCCTCGGCGTTTTCTCTCCTGCGCAAACTTATCAGCATCTTTGTTCTTATTTTCAATTTCATGTAAAGCGATTCTATAAATTTTAAAATCGCTGCCCAGACAGGAAGTCAGATCGAAATCGCGGCGGTCGGACGGAAATTGCTCATTCTCACGCGAACGACCGCCGCCGCCTCACTCCGGGGAATCCGCTCTAATGGAAAAAGTTAAAAAAATATACACAAAACTTTTTTTATTACGACACCCCCGTCTATCTCGAGATACTGGCGGTTACCTATTATTGTGAAACTGAATGCAGTTCTGTCTTTATACAAGACTTCAGACTGCGGAATTTAAAAGAAATAACTTTGAGGTCCTTTACATTTCTGTCGGATACTTTAGTACCTACATAAATAAAATATAATTATAGATTTGGTTCAAAAATATAAAATAATGAGTTTATTTATTTGTAATTCTGTTATTTAGGAACTTATTTATAAGAACTTATACATACTTTTTATGCGTACCTAATAAAATTATAAGATGTCAATATTTGTAAACGATTACTATAACGTCATTATGTGGTAAGTATGTTTACATTAGATTCTAATTTCTGTACCTACCCCATCGTAAATAATAGTAAAAGTAATTCAGATTCATTGAGCCGAGTAAGAAACATCCCACCCAACACAAGGATTAATATAAATTTAAGTTGGAGTGAAATTAGGGTCTTCACTCGTCAATTGGATTATGTTTTGAAGAAACAACTAGAATAATCAAAAGTATTGTTATAAAATCTAGAATGAAGAATCTTGGGCTAGAAACAGGCATGTTATAAATAGCTTACACATCTTGGCAGAAATGCTAGCATGCCGTTGTATTGTGAATGCAATTTTAAGATGTTTGTATTTTTATTTTTGCCACATACTTAGGTAACATTTTCATAGTAGGTACAATTTGCATTTAATCAATGTCTTTAGACATATTTTTTCTATATCTATATTAAATACCTTTGCTACATCCATAATTGAGGGTTTTTGCTTTACAGTTGTTTATGCGGATTCCCAATATGTTGTTCGATAACAATATTAGTAATTATAGGAGGTATATGTCTTATTCTATGGGCATGCAACGTTATATAGGGTGAGCACTTTTAATTACAATTGACCTTATTTTAATTTGAACATTATTGTATTATTGAACATAATTATATTGCTACCATGAAGCTAGCTTCATGATTGCTACCGAGCGTCTAGTCAAACATAAGTCAAGCTATACTAACAACTAAGATAGGAATAAATAACATTTCGAAACTTGTTAAAATGAAGAAAAGTAGGAACTAGCAGTAGGTAAGCTCCCCATAATTGACCGCCAACCTATAAAATATGAGGCACTGGAAGAAGTGGAAGCAAATCTCGATGTAGGTAGTGAGATAATCTTCACAGAACGTGAAATCTGGAAGCAGAAGCATCCTACCTCTGTTTTTCACTACATTATATCACTATAATTAACATAAACGATAACTCTCATATTCTGTGGATTGTTTCAGTTAAATGAACAAAATAAGTTTTGTGGAACTCAAATGAGCTGAAAGTTAAGTTTTTATTATATTAAGTTTGTATCGAAGATCACAAATGTACTCAAGATGTGGTAGGAGTTAATTTCCTTGATTAAAAACATATTTTTAAGTGTATAGTGTGTAAATTTAACGGCAGCAATTAATTAACAGCTAATTTGCAGTATTTTAATACTGCTTTTATATAGTCTAGAAACTAGAGTCAAACTCGGAAAAATTCTTATTCCAGTCACTTTGAGAGAAACTGAGAAATATCTCGACTTGTCAGTTGTATTTACGTGCAAGTTCTCAACAGTCCAAGTTACTCGTATGAAGCTTAGTCTGTGACCTAACATCTTAAGTCCAGTCAAGCGAAGTCGCGGCCTTAACCAAATGCGTAGACATGAGAAAATGTAGAATTTACTATTATTTATTCCCGACTTTTTTACAGCTGTTTATGTGGCTTAGCTCGTGTATTACTTGGTATCGTATTAACGATATTGATCATCATAACAACACTTGTTATTTTGAAATTTACCAAGATTATATGAATGGTAAGTAAATACCCTTATGTAGTATTTACTGTCTAGTAACATCTCTTTGTCAGTAATTCAGTTGCTTATCCCGTTTGGTTGTATTTTTTATATATAAATAAAGCAAATTTAATTATCACACATCCAGTTAAATGTTAGGTATACCTATATTTCTTAACAAAGTTTTACATATACAAGAAATAAGTACCTCGTCCGACTGATCTTCAATGCATATTCTTAAATCTTTGGCCTATGTAACTGTCCTTACGATGTTTCGTTCACTAAAAAACTTGTGTATAATAAACCGTATACTTACGTTCTCAAAAACTCATTGGTACAAGCCAAGGTTCGAACCCACGACCACATGGACTTAAGGTGAGTGCACACACAACTGAACCACGGCTTTTGTCTTGTTTCAAGGAAAGTCCGTGTGTAACTCTATAATATAGCTCGCTGAGCTATATTGTAAAGTTGTTGATCTCCGCTTTGCGTTATGAATAACAAGCTATTGCCCGCGGCTTCGCGCGCATTGAATAAGTACCTATAAACCATCCGGAAGATATTATCTGAATAATAGTGAAAACCGCATCAATATCCGTTGCGTAGTTTATAAGATCTAACCTTACAGAGGGACAGACACGGGAAGCGACTTTGTTTTAGTAAGGTTAAGGATGATATGATATGACAGACAAAAGAAACATAATAAATCATATAAAGTTTAGTTTAGTACACGAGTATAGGTATATCGAAGACAAGACAAAACGTGACATTTGCAACAAAATATTATCGATTGAAAGCGACGTTTTTGGTGATTAGCACAGATAAAGGATATCGATGTAGGTATGTAGATAATATGCGATCATTTTAGCGAACATTCAGTCGTGGACCAGGTGTTGCTAGAATTACTGTGCGCTGTCTACCTACATTTATTTTAATAAATAAAAGGATATATACTATAACGCTCTACGATGTGGTAAGTTTTGCGTAGTTATAAATTATGTTCACAGTTGAAGTATCATTCGATGATTTTATTGATAAAGTATTATACTCATCTATTTCTCTACCTAACCTACTAGTGAAAACCGGTTCAGTCATTAGCTCATTCATTCAATTTTCGTCAATATTTACTAGTTTAAATAGTTATTTATACACGTAATGTAAGAAAAATATTTATGTATGACGTAATTGTAATACAGAATAGGTACCTATTCTTCGTTTATTGCAACACAAAACATGTTTTAAAAATATAACCCGCTATTTTTTATATTTAGGTATATAGGTAGGCACTATTATGAGATCCATAAAGCTCAAACAATTTACTAATAAACTTTGATGTTGAAATTTTCTTTAATCTCCTATAAAACATTATCTTTATGCCCTGAATACATATTTTAATGATAATAAAAAATATTTAGGACAGATTCGTATCTAGGTTTTGGGGATATCATATTATTATTATTTACACAGTTGTTTTTGACACGTCAAAATTCTATCGAGGATATTATTGTTAGGTAGATGTTACGACAAATATTATGAAATGTTTAAGGTTCTCGAAGTACATAATATGTTCCTATTTCTTTAAACTAATAAAATACAACGTAAAATAATAGATGTTTAATCTTTAAATTACTGAGAAAGACATATTTTTCCTGAAATACCAAGCTATCAGATCATAAAGCAACACTGGAGGGAAGCCGCCATACTAAGGCACTCTTTGTCACGTTTGTTACAAAACGAACTGGGGGCCAATCGCGCTAATTCTGAACGATATTATACCAAATCCAAACCATAACCAAAAAAGGTTATACTGCATTGCATGTACACGTTTGGCAAACCATTACAAACGCAAACGTGTGGAGCAGGGGTTTGGCTTGCGTTTGTAAAGGTTTGCCAAACGTGTACATGCAGCATAACGTTTTTGGTTATGGTTTGGATTTGGTAATATCGTTCAGAATTAGCGCGGTTGGCCCCCTGGTCATAGGCCCGTATCGAATTATATTGATGTGTACGAGTGGTTATGAATGTATTGTTAGTTTCGTAGCGACATCGACAGTCTATAAACTATGTGTGCATGTATGTGTGCGTGTATCCCCGCGAAAAATGACAGTATGTTTTTTATATTTTTTTTATTTACTTTTTTGGAAGATTGCAACTTTTATCGCCTTAATAGGAAAATAAACATTTAGACGTAAGTTAATTATTTGGTATCGGAAGAAAACGCTATGGCGGTAGCGTCTGCCCTCCTGGTCAAGCCGGCGTCCATGTTGCTCTAATAAGATCAACGTTTATTAAATGTGTTTTGATGAATAATATCATTGTATGATTCCGTGACCCCTCCCTAAGTCGCACCAAATCCTAGATAAACAATTAAAACACTTTAAGAATGACTCAATCAGCGATAACATTTAAATAATCTAGTTAAAACCCACTGATTAGATAAAGAAAATCGCTGTTTAGTTTTGCATGTATACGTAATAATGAATCTTTCTACTTACATTTAGGTACTTACTATTGATTATGATTATGAGCAATTAGTTCATTTTCTAATTTGTTTCGAAGTCAATTCAAGTAATATCGAGTATATTATATATCAAATTGTAGGAGAAAATTTTCTTAGCTTATATCCTGGAATAACAGGCTACTTTTTACCGAGGTGAACTGTTCCCACGGAAAAAACTTATTCCACGCGGGCAATTACAGCTAGCATCAAATACTTTTTATTGAGGCATGACGATTAAAAGCACCAAGAATAATAATAATAATAAGTCTATTTAAAATATGCATGCGAATACGCTTAGAGTTCCATAAATACAGAGTTTTTATATGACAAAGTTTTTGTAGACACCTTAATAAAAATAAAAAAGACATGGTGAATGTGCATTGGCCTTGCCCTTTGTATGTGAATAATTTTATGATAATTTTGTTTTGTTTTTCAGTTGTGTGTGCAGTCTCATTTCGAAAATAATAAGTGCCCTTATATCACTGCTGTTCATCATTGCGGTGATATTAATCATTCTATGGGCGGTCGGAGTTATATTTACAAGTGATGACGATAGCACAGTTAATGTTGTAAACAGTGGTAAGTAAAAGTTATTAAGCCGCCAAAGATTGAAGAAATATATAAATCCAAACAAACTGTGTAAACTTTTAGTTTGATTACGGCGTTTTTCTTGGTGTATGTTAGGTCAACCTGTTACCTGTCAACAGTTAAAATATTAATTAGCAGTTTAGAACAGAGAATAGAATAGAACAGAACAGAACTGAACTGAACTGAACTGAACAGAATAGAATAGAATTTATTTGGCATACACAAGACATTATTTCGTTATTCTATGGCTAAAGCATAAATTATATTGTAAAACAAAGATACCATTTACTCCGATGCTGCCCGCTTCACACTTAGGTTTCAAAAGTTGTTCTAATAAGTCCATTGTTTTATATTAACAATTTTATAAACCTTGGTTAATCAACTAGTCTATTTTGATTGTTATGAGTAGGTACAAACTAATTTTATTTTATTTCTCTTTCACAGGAAGATATCATCATACATAAGTGAATAGCGCAGAGAATGAGTTGATTCAATTTATTATAAACAAGGTGAAGATTTGAAACGTTTGCTGTCTGTCAGGGGATGATGGTATATAGTCGCTATAGGTATAAAGGTGGTAAATGGTATAAAGTGTACCTATCGTCATTTTTTTGTGAGATTTCCTGGAATAATTGATTAACCAAATAGACTATGCAATGTTTGCTTAGACGACTTTTGGATATAATAATCGTCGGACGACTGTCAAAACCATCTTAAGTTCAAAAATTTTGTAATTTTGGCATAGATATAATTTGAACCTACCTACACAGTAAAATTGATGCTTTTTGTAGCGGAACATAGAATTGAAACGAAAAAAAATTGGACAATGATGGTTTTGACATTGGACCGACAAGAAATTTCCAACTATCCATAGGTACCTTTATGATCACTATTTATTTTATATCACATGACGTTTATTTATACATAGGTATAAAAAATGATCGCCATGACATGGGATGATTCGACTTCTCATACAAAATGTGATTATGGCTAATTATTGCCACCTGCTGAAGTCCTGATTGATGAGGTACCGTAGCTTAAATCTACACCTTGTACTACAGTGTATTGTAATATTAAAATAGATTGAACCAAGTGTAAATATTTGTAATTTTTCCTAAAAAAAAGTACTTAAATAAAATTAAATTATTTAATAATATTTAATTTTTTTTCTATCCGTTACTTTTGTAGGGCAGTCGTACTAAATTAATCTGTGGTCATACTGTTTAATGTAGGTAGCAACTTTTTAGCACTGTCCAAATCTTATCTGAACTTAAATCATTTCTGTGAACTGATACACAGTGATATAAAACTAAATAAATAACAACATAAGACAACATTCGAAAAATCATACATGTTATGTAATAAGTACATATTTAATATCGATGGTATGTTCAGTCAGAAGAGCTGAAATGATGGTGACGGACGAATAACTTCAAAACCGGCTATTCGTTAAGATCTATTAGTTACTCAAGATGATAATTGTATGGTTTGCATTTAGTCACCTGAAATAATTAAACAATGACAATAATTTTGAGCTAAGACCACCACATTAAATATGCTTAGTGTTCATTTGTAACTAGGTGTTTTAAAGATTATCTAGCTTAAAAATTAACAAGCAGCGTGTCAACCCTGTTAGCTTTCAATCATCCAACTCGTTAAAACATTCAATGATGCTATCAGTCAACGACAGGCCTTTTAAAAAATTGAATGTCGACAATTAATGAACGGGCTAGCTTACTGGCTGATTTAACTAGTTCGATGAGACATATACACACCATCTGTACTAAACTGCTTAAGTTGTCAAGTTCCTCGTATCAAGTTGGTGAACAATCCCTGAAAAATTACCAAGAAATTGAAACCTAATTATAAATGTTTCAAAGATGTCGGAGATTTTTCATTTTTCCAATATATCTCGTTTTATATCTCGTGTTATATCTATAACAATTTGTTAGCCACCCACGAAAGTATTGATCGTCGGTTATATTTTAACTGATAGATAAGATGATAAGCGCAGTCTCGGTGCGTGAACTCAATCATCGAAATCAGTCAGCGCGGACACCACTCGAAGATTAGGAATGTGATCTGGTGACTGAAATTAATATTGAAAAAGAGACTTTCATATAAATCAATAATGTGGTAAGTAAGTTACTTGTTGTCTATATTAGGTCAGGCGGGGTAAATGACGCAGTAGAAGAACTTGAAGACCAAATGTAACAAACTATAGAGTTAACCTCTATGTATATAGACGTCCAGTTTACTCCTAGTCGTTCATTAGTGGTTCCACATTCTCCGGTTACCCTACCTGACTTTACAAACAAACCTGTATAAACTAACTTGTAAGGTTTGTTGTTATATAGCTTTATTTGTACCTAGTAAATAAACAAATATTTCTTACAAGTAAGTGTACAGTAATCCTAATTGTAAGTTTACAGGCTAGAGCGCCTCAAAACTTTAGAAACAGGCAGGTGGATAAGCCAAATCATTGAACGAAATTAGTTCATTGCAGTATTAAAATTAAATGCCGCAGAAAATTAAATTGTACTCGTATAATAAGTCCATATAATATGTAGCAAGTGCATCACAAAAATCTGCATTCTATCTATCTATATTCTATTGACAATATATATTTAATAGTATTGACGATCGCCGACTTTTATGGATTATTTATCTGGAATTGTAAGTAAAATAACTAGGACAATAATGTTTCTAATTTCAGCTCACTTGGTTACTTTCCTGGTTAACCGTTCGGAGAGACACTAAAAGCTTCACTATAAAAATAATTTTGATGGAACTCTAAAACCAGCTCAGAAAATACCAGGTTTATTTCGAGATCAGAAAAAAACTACGAATAAACTTCACTTGTAATGTTTTAATTTAAATAATCATACGATTCATTTAGGGCTAAGTATATATTGTTAAGTCACTCATTAATGCTTAGGAGTATTTATAGGAGTACAATAAATGCTGATATTATTAGAAAGATAAAATTATTCCCATAAAAATTGGCACAGATAACGATAAAGATGATAACGAACGATACAGAATATAAGATTACCGTACATCCTATAGACATTTCAATAGGTACAAAATAATATGATTACAATGTTACTTTTGTCGATTTAACAAAATACCTAAAGTGCCCGGTGGTTTTGACCCTTGTGGATTTAGTCTCAGTAGTTCCGTTCATTTTACTACCAAGAGAAAAAAAACATTTCTCGTCCGGCAACTTCGATCTGACTACTTCCGGTCGTTTGTCCATCTGCCAAGTGGAGTTCCATACTGCCCAGTAACAAGCGGCCTCCACTCCAGAAATTTACTCTCAAAGGCCGGCAGTTCTTTGACAAACTATGCGTCGAAACCATGTGGCCGGACCCCATTGTTACATTGATGACCTTATAGTTCTTTGTCGAATTTGAATTCTTGCTTTTGAAACTTATTTGCTTTCTGACATACTTTTAATACTACAGTTATACTATATTTTCTTTCATATTTCCACAGCTGTGTCTGCAACTTGCTGTGTAAGATCATCAGCTTATTCATAACCTTGATCATCATAGTAGCCGGGGTGCTCCTCATATTGTGGGGAGTTGGAGTCATATTTAACGGTACGTATTGCTTCTGTGTGCTATAGTATTATTACATGGGTATTACCGAGTATTACTTATTTGTAATTTACCTAGAACATTTATCATGGAGATGTCTTCCGTAACCCCGCATCGTTTTCTATAAGTGGACCGAACAAATCAACTGTTTCAATGATTATATTATGAACTGATATACGTTAAAATAATTAAATGAAGCATTTTATTTTAATTGTAGACACAGCGTTCCATAGCAACTTTTTTTTCTTACAGTCTACACAGTCAACTTTCGTAAAATAACGTAGAAGGTATGTTTTTTTTAATGTCCGGGTTCGATTCCCGAGTCGCGATGAGTTTTCCTGAAAATTTTATGGATGCTGTTTTTCTTATCTCTAAAATCGACGAACAAAAAAGGCAGGCATCCCCATATTCATTACCCATCTGATGTGCCATCCTATTTGTTAATTCTTTAATATACATTCGGTTTTTTTTCAGGTGAATAATTACGTAGGTACCTAGTACTGCAGGAATGCAAATGTACTAAATGGGCGCCATAATAATAATTATAGTCAAACTAATAATTTATATTTATTATTTTACAAAAATGCTTAATTAAATCTTACTTAATTTAGTTAATCTATGGACTTTTCTTTTACCTCAGATCCTTTTACAGGTGTGACTAGGTTTTTTTCTCCCTCTTTAATTTGTTTCAACTGGATCACGTTTTGGCTACAGTAGGCCTATACCCTCAGGCACATGCGGACCGCCCCAGTGTGATCGTGGCTTTATCCAATGTCTTTCGGCTACCACTTTGGGTTGGATGACCTTTAGAATAAAAAGTAATTATTCTACGAGGTGACCCAACTTGGGTCGCTCATTTATGAATACACTAGCTTTTGCCCGCGGCTTCGCCCGCGTGGAATAAGATTTGTCCGCGGGAACAGTTTACTGCGGTAAAAAGTAACCTACATGTTATTCCAGTCCAGGATATAAGTTATCACTGTACTCCGCCGCTGACTTAATAATATTATGACTGGCACGTTTAGCAGCGCGTCGCTAAAGATATTATTCTCCTTACAAAGTTCATCATCGTCGTATCAGCCTGTAGACGTCCACTGCTGGACAAAGGCCTCCCCTAAAAATCTCCACGACGACCAGTCCTGCGCTAACCTCATCCAGCCGGGTCCCGCGACCTTCACCAGATCGTCAGTCCACCTTGTAGGAGGACTTCCCACGCCGCGTCTTCCGGTTCAAACAAAGTTCATGTACTTGCTAATAGGTACCAGAAGCGATTAATTGAATAAGTAGGTACTATAAAATACACATTGTAAATAGAGAAAATATAGGTAAGTACATGTTGTCGTGGCCTTTCTTTTAGAATTATAGGAGAAACAAACAATCTAGTGTTGCCGATCGATATGCCACTATCGATGTTCTATCGATAATCGACCAAATAGTCGGAATATCGATAGTATTGATAAGAATCGATAGCACAAATACAACACTATTGATGGACCGTCATTATTTAAAATAGATTTACCATTTTGAATTTACTGCCTTTAATGATAACCCTGCAAAGTATAACCCCCCCCCCCCTCCTTTAAAAGTTACTGCCTTTAATAATAATAATGTTTGGACAATTTTACACACGGCTGTTTAGTCCCAACTAAGCCGAAGCTTGTACATGGGTACTCGACAACTGATAAACATACTTAAATACTTTTAAATAAATATATACAAACACCCAGAATCCGAAAACCAACAGTTATGCTCATCACACAAATGTTGGTCCCGGGTGGGAATCGAACCCACGACCTTTGGCGCAGTAGGCAGTGTTACTACCACTACGCCAACAGGCCAGTTAAAGACTGCGTTTATAAATTGCACGGCAGTGTTATTCTAGGAAATAAGCTATCAATGTACCAAGGTTCATCGAAATCCGTTCATTGAGTTTCCCGCGGGATCGTTGTTCTGTCAAAAGCTAGGTATTTGAATGTGGCAGTTTGTGTACGCACAAAGGAAGTAATTCAGAAGATTTATCAGACCACCTACAGAAATCTAGACTAAATAATAAATTATAATTAATGGGAACAGAATAGGAAACCGATACTCCCGTTCACAAATTTTCACCCCCCATTCCTCCCCCCCCCCCCCCCCCCCCGCATGGCCCACCCGTCCCCCGTCCCCGTCCTTTAAATTTTAAATCAAAAAAATCAATCATTATTTTATGATACATTTTCAATTTTTAAGTTACCTTTAATGAAACCGATACTCCCGTGAACATTTTCACCCCGTCCTCCCTCTGCCCCCAACCCCCTCCTCCTCTCCCTTAAAATGTGAAATCAAAAAACCCGTCATTATTTATATAGGCGGAAACTGGGGGTGGGTTTTAAAGTTCTTACGTCACTATCAAATCGTAACCGTGCTGGGTTATAATTGTTCAGATTAATTCACTTCACAATCTAATTACTATGTCTACCAAGTGGGTCGTGAGTGGATGCTACTACTCGATCACACTCGATACAATTCGGAAACGCGCGGTGAGTGAGACACTGTATTGTCCACGGTTCATAATAAGACTGCGGTACCGATCCGACCGAAATGACAGGTACAGAGTACAGTGTTGGCCAACATGACCAATTTGACATACGTAAAGAGTTAGCCAACATCAGCAACTCCTACAGTGTTGCCAGGAAACAATACACGTCAAGCGTATCGCTTGATGTTTCCTACTATTAAGTCTCATCGAGTAGTTGACGCCACGGCGAAAGAGATGGCGCCACTGTGTACTTGAGCTCCGACATACGATACATTTCATTTTTCGTGCGGGAACAGTTTACCGCGGTAAAAAGTTGCCTATATGTTATTCCAGGCTATAACTAACACAACTTTGTTTTATATATTAAGATTTTTAATTTTGGATAAAATTTGGCCAATTTACATAATATGCTCGTTTCCAAAGCCGTAAAACCATTTAAAAACAAAAGACTTAATCCGTGAAAAAACGGATCAATGAGTGCACAAACGGCCTAAGAGCTGATAAAAAGACCATAATAGTAATTCATTATTATCGATGCAAAGAGTTGACAGCAGCGCCTCTCGTAGTCAACATTGTCTTTGGCTAGATAACTTTCGGGTTCAAGCCACAATTAAAAAAAAAACAAAAAAAAAAACAACCGACTAAATCGATGTCATGAAACAGTGCCGACAGTGCCATCTATGTTGTTATTTTTCAATTTTTGATGAAATTTGGCCAATTTACATGATATATTATAGCCTATGTGTTAATCTGATGTATAATCTATATTACTGTAAAGTTTCATGGATATCTGTTCGGTAGTTTTTCCGTGAAAGAGTAACAAACATCTCACATCCTCACATCCTTACAAACTTTCGCCTTTATAATATTAGTAGGATGCATAAAATTATAAATCATTGCATAATATCAAATAATAATAACAGTACTTTAATCTTTAATACCTACTCAAAAATATCAGTAAGTACATACCTACCTACACAAAATAATTACCTGTGGTAGTAATAGTACGCCCACGGAAATAAAATAGCGAGCTTTTTCTGTTTTCTGTGAGTGCGCTGAACGACCCTGATCAAATTAAATAGCAAAAATATCAATCACAATTAAAAATATCAAGAATTTTGTGGTTACACGATTTCAAGATCAGACTGGAGCAAACGGGACTCTATAGAAAAAAAATACTTAGATAAACCTGTGGTCCTTTCCGGCGGCCGCTGCAGCCTTAGATTAAAGTACCTATGCGGCATGATCAGATCAGACAGACTCTTTGGAACGCTCGCTTCGATCGGTTGGCTCGTGCGGTGCTCTAAAGCAAACTATTGCAGCCTATAACTCTATTGTTGAACGCGATGTTGGTAAGTTTCAGACCCTATCACGGGGGTTGATCACAGAAAATAATAACTTGACAAAACTCCCTTCCGAACACCCTGCACGACATAATACCACATATAGGTATAATAATAGTAGGGGTGATTTAAAAGGTTAAGATTATCGACCGAAAATGTTCCTTATTTTTCCTGTATAGTATTAAGTTGGAGTATAGAGGATCATCTAGTCGGATCGAATCATCATCATCATCATCAGCCTGTACCAGTCCACTGCTGGACATAGGCCTGTCCCAAGGCGCGCCATTGAAGTCTGAGTCTCGGATACTTCAGTGCTGCGACCGCGTGAGTTTTTGGGTCGGCCATCTATCAGCATCCGCGCTGAAGATCGTCACTTTCGTTGTAATTGGCATCTACTTGTGTGCCATTGCTTTAATTTTCCTTATAGCTACAGACGCTTTTCCTATTCGTAAGTAACTTAAGATTGAGAAGTATGATTTGTCCATGAATATGTCTGAAACTGCCAAGGTTATGAAGTCTGTTTCTACATTTTAAATTAAAGGCCAAAAATTCAAACTACTTACAAAATTACAATATTAAATTGAATGCTATTAGGGTCAATGATGTTATTTTTAGTCAGCTTTTTAGACCTTTTGACAATTAGACATTGTACGTTTTAGACATTTTGTCTTATAGGCAAATTGCTTGTTAAACGTTATGATCAGAACCGATTTTTACTAATAGCACAGAATACATTTATTAACAAAAAAACTCAGGAAAGTAATAAAAGAGTAAGACGACGAGAAATAAGATACCCTCGTGGACCTACTGTAGTACCAAAAAGTAGGTTCACGAGCTCAAAATACCTGTGACAACGCACTTGGTCGCAGCATGCTGCATGTATTATCAATATACCGGTCTGAAGTAGCAAACCTGTTGCCACTTCAGACCAGTATATTCACCGGAATAATAAGTTGACATTTTGGTGTGAGTTGGTCAAAGCAGTGGTTAAACTGATAATTTATAAACGGCTATCCTTCATTAATTAGAAACCGCACATCCGTTTTCGTAGTAACAATTTACGAAACCTGCGTGTATATGATAAGAAAGCTGATACGGATTGTTGCGGCACAAGAATATTGTTACGGATTTCTTGTATGGCCAAAAAAGGTCTTGAATTCATAAATAATAACGCGAATACTCTGTGTCATTTCTACCTTTTATTCATTTACCACATTTTTTCAACATCATAAATTTCACTATAAACTACAAAGAATCGAAACACTTGTCAACTTCTTCAAATCCTAGTTTCACAAATACAATAGATTCTTCCCAAAGTCTTTTAGCCAACTTATTGCTGTAAGCCCAGCTGATAGCACGAGTCTGTTTACAATTCTTGAAGAATTCTCCACTGACTAGACCAGCCCCTTGGTCTAGAGCTACATGTATGGCCGTCTGCGCTCCTTCCCAGGGAGTCTTATATAGATTACCGAATAAAAATGTGATAATATTGCCAAACAATTTTCCTGCGCTGTCAAAAATTCTAGTCCCAACAGCACCTGGGTCCACACTATTTATCACGACATTAGATCCTTTTAACCGCTTGGTCAACTCTCGAGTAAACAATATAAGGCACAATTTACTCTTGCCATATATTTGCGCCATAAACCAATGATTAGTTTTGTTCAGATGTTCAATGTCAACTATTCCGATTCGATGTAAAATAGACGACGTGTTCACTACTCTACTTGGCTCCATTGGCGTCCCTGTCTTTTTCAGAAGAGGTAGGAGCAGAAGTGTCAACAAAAAATGTCCAAAATAATTAACTTGCATTATAAAACTCATACCGTCTGTTGTTAGGAAATCTTTTGGAACACCAACTCCAGCGTTATTAATTAAAATATCAAGTCTGTCTTGTTCATTTAGAATATCTGCTGCGAATTCACGTATGGATTTCAAAGTTGACAAATTCAGTAGTTTGAATATTATTTTTTTGTTATCAGTATTTTCTATAATATATTTTCTAGCGGCAGTTCCTTCATCTTGAAAAGGGCACGCAATGATAACTTTTGCTCCTCTACGAGCAAAATCAGTAGCAATTTCTAGTCCCATTCCTGCTGTACCACCGGTGACTATAGTTATTTTTCCATCCAATCTTTTCGTCGACGTGCAAATAGCATTAGTATTCTTCTCGTATAGTCGAATGAAAATCGCGATTCCGACCAAAATTACTATTGCAAGTACGACCGACATCTTGGGATACTACCGACGCGTGCACTCGTTGGGGAAATTATTCAGAGACTAAGTACATATTAATAAAAAGATGATCAGGCTGAAACAAAAACTATCTGGTATCGCAATAGGCGTAAAAATATATCTCGACATACCGGTTAATTTACATACCTAAATTTAGTTTCTTAGGTTATTCACCAGATCACTGTCTCAAACATATAATTGAGTAAATTTAATACAGCACTTTAACAAAAATAAACAAACTCGTTCAGGTATAATAAGACCTGCGTCCATGAAGTTTTATCGCAGGGCAATGCATTCGGTTGCATGTTGATGTTACCTACTTTCACTTGGTAAAACGTAGGAACGGACATTTTGCAACTCATAATTCTGTAGTAGTGGTAAACCAATAGCTCTAGTAGTTCTGCAGGAGTAATTTCATATTATGTTATGTTATGAATTGATGATGTCTCTTTGGAGTTTAGTCATAACTCAGGAACAAAATGATAATTCAATGTTCATAGAAACCAAAGAAACGTATCAGAAAAAGATTCAAGTTGGCAGCAGACACCAAAAACTATTTTATTTCGTACAAAATATGATTCAGTACCTACGTAGGTAGTTAACTTAATAAATAAATCGCTTCATGTTGAAGAAAAAACAAATGAAATTTATTGAGGAATAACGAATACGTGTAAATAATAATAGTGTATGCACAAGCTATGATAAAATGGAATTAGTTTTTTATTAATTCCAGTTTTAATTTTTTTGTTGTTTCGAGGTTCGTGGTAGGTATCCCACGTTAAATCGATAGCTTGTTATACGACTGTTCATCACTCTGTGTTATGATTGACGTGACGACTTTGCCTACCTTGACATTTTTTTTAGATAATTTTTCTTTTACGTCACCTAGGAACGGTGGTAGATGAAAATTTACGTGTTGTACCGATCGCCGGTTGTACCCGTAGATAGAAGATGCCTACGCACCTACGCACCCACCTCGGAATAAGATTAGTCCGAGTATGGGTACTATTAAACTTAAACCTACTTGGTTCATAGATACAGTAAAATGACAATGACATATCGTGCCTTGAACTTCAAGAATGTTATTGTCCTCCATACTTAGTACATATTAGTTCCATGTTGTCCTCAGATGAATCACCAATCTGAGTTATTGTCAGAGAGAATAATTACCCAGAGAGAAGATAATACCTACGGTTATTGATAATAGGTGTATACAACGTGATATTAGTCTCTGGACCTCAGAGGAATTTAGTTCAATTTCTTTGCTCTGGACAAATAAAGGAACCCTGGAGTGATACTCATCAATATCGTAAAATAGTTATTTGCTTAAATAAACGAGTAAAAAAAAAAAATCCAACAATTTTTTAGTCTATTGTCCAAATGCTGCAGATAAATAGGCGAGAGTGAGCCTTTATTCACTTTTGGAACTAGTCATCAGGTTCAGGTCATTATGTTTTGTTTCCATTTCTCTTGTTTTAGATTTCCAATCCTACGCGAAAAAGTTTCGGAGCACTATAAATTTGAAAAATAGAGTTCATGAAGACTGCCCTGCATATTCTTAAAAGAATGTGGTAAGTACGAAATGTGTTACCTACTAAAATTTTCTGAAACAGTTTGAATTAAGTTATTTCAAACTGTTTTAGAAATATATTAAAGATATTGTAAACGACTGTTCAAAACCTAATTCTTAATACCTATACGAGTATAACGTTGTGTAACTAACTAAAAAATTTAATATTTAATGAGCACTCTCTACATCTCTTCTAAGAAATCATAAAAATTTGAGAAAAGAAACCTTGAAAACAAAAAAATCTATGACTTCATAATGCATTTTTTGTATCTTTGTTAAACCTTCCTTATTATAGGTAATAGGTATACAAATACCTAGGTAAGGTAGTATCTATTGTGATTCTTCTTAAAGGACTCACTCACTCGATTGCTTTCTTTCCAGCATTCCTTTTTGTGGTCTCATATGTGAAGTAATGTGGTTTGCCTTAGTTTTCTTTTTTGTGGCTGCTATAACACTTTTAACATTATGCTTGACCGGTATCGTCAATTGCAATGATTAATAATCTTGTAAGTATACCCTTATCATTATTTTTTATGAATCTCATTGAAAATTTTACAAACATCATACGAACAGTCCAGTTGCTGATTGATGTCTATGCCCATAGCTCATGAACACTTGCCATCCTTGCATTGTTGCAATTAACACCCAATAATGCTGCAAGTGCGTTCCTATCAGAAGCCTAATGTAGCTGTAACTGAACTGGAACACAGAAATGCAAGAATAAGCTGTTCCCTTAAATACGTATAAGTAGCAACCATGTATACAGGGTGTAACATTTAGATGGGGCAGTATGGGGAAGTCCGAAACTACAAGAGATACGAAGATCTGTTCTTAGGAACCACGTCATCGATTTTAGTCGAGGGGCGGATTTCTAAAATTTTGATAATTTTTTGTAAAAAGTTTGTCTCAATTCAGAAAATTCTCGTGGCAACCGTTGCAAGTACCTAGTAATCAGCTTGCGGTCTTTTTACATACGTTCTAAAGTCATAGTTTCTGTAAATTTGAGGTTTTTCTGTTGCTTTGCTTCATGGTTGCTTCACTTCAGATTGACTTTGACCATAAGCTTATTTACGTCAAACGTCATTGTCACACTATCAGTTATTGTTCTATCCCTAGCTTGCGTATTTATATGAGTCATTTTAATTTTTTATTGTGTTTTTTAATTATTTATTACTGTCTAACGTACAATAACATTTCCCTAGTCTAGAATGTGGTAAGTTATTCTTTTATCATATGCATCAAGCGGTGAAATTCATGCGTCATAAATTGAAGCGTGTGCCCGTATTACTTCTACTCACTAGATTCTACTCAGCTGTGTCAAGGGCGGATCCAGATATTATAATATTTATGTTGATAAGAGGGAAAGTGAGCCGAATAGTAATTTAGATTTTTATATTGACACAAGTAGATTTTTATATTGACAATTGAAGTCGTGAGGAAAAGCTAGTTTTAAGCGACGCCCACATGTAACCGTAGTCTGTTAGCCATAACATAACCCTTTAGTTAACCCTGTTACCTATAGCAATGAGTAGGTTGAGGTTAGTTAGTACTACGTTTGAAATTAGTAAGATTTATTTGCAGATTTTTTGATTTTCTGCCGCCTTGTGTTTATTTACTTTTTTTTATGCAGTGTCTGCAATATCTGTGCAATCATAAGCCACATTTTGTGTATCTTAATGCTCACAATGTTGATTCTGGTCATCTTATGTCTAGCGAAAGTAATCAAATGTTAGTATTTACCAGCCCGTTCTTTTGTAGTTATATATGTCATTATGAATATTTTCTCTTAAAAGACTTATTAATATTGTTATTAGTTACCTCTATCGCTATAGCTACTTATGTCTAAAAAGAGCTCACCAACCGCTCATAAGGAATTTGTATTTTGCAGGTGACATGAAGTTCGGAGATTTAAAAGTATTCCGAATGTAATTAATGATTTTCATTAATATTAATACAGTTCTATAGAACCATTATTATTTGTAAGATGAGATCTGGGTAAATATTATCTGAGGTACTTTCTTTAAACCAACTAATAAATCGAAGTAATGAAACCTAAGGGCACAAGCCACGTATTCTTCTAATCCTCAGAAACCATGGAAAACGCCATAAAACCTAAAAGGCTATCGTTATTTAAAAATGACTTTGTGTGGGTTGAGACACAAAAAATACCTACTCAAGCCATATTTAGTTCAACGGATATAAGTATACTATCTACGATATATCTATAGATCTAAGTTTTTATATAAAAAACTCGGTTGTTTACCATAGAGCAGGAAAAAGTATTTGCAGGGTAGAAAACTATAATGACCACGGCACGGCGGGTATGGTCATATAATAATAATAATGTTCTTCTCACCCTCAGAAATCATGGAAAATGCCATCTGGAGTTTAAAAGAAGCAGCATCGTGAATCGAGCGTATAGCGTTGCGTATAACTAAGGAAGGAGACGACAATGTTAATTGAATAGTTGTCAGATAGATGGCGCCCCAGGTTAAAACATTCGTTCTAGGTAGATACCTAGGATTTATTATAGATCATTTTATTATTAATACCTAGATATTGTGCATAAATATTGGCGACACAAAACAGGCCTTAAATTTTTTTACTAGTTGAAAGCGTCCGAGGTCATAGGTATTTTTAGAACAGAATATAATAAAATTTACCTACCGATAACTTACCTTCGTAATTATTAATTGAACAATTTAGATCTGCGTAGGTATTATGTTCACATTCAGAATCAATCGTGGTCCAAATGGAACATGCCACGTCATAACACGTCATGATGATGATGATGATGACGCTTACGTCTTATTAAAACGTCTTGTCTAACCAATAATAAATAACCACGTCATTATTCATACCATACCTCCTAAACCAACCTAATCATAATAGGTATTGTTACTTAAGTACCTACCTTCGATTTCGCAAACCATTGCGTGCAAATTACACGATTAGATTTCGTATGTGGTAAGACAAACAGAAATGTATATGCTCACACAGCCAGCCACCCTATAGAGCATAAGGTTGTGAAACTTGATTGTATAGTACCATAATGAGTATACATACGTTAAAAACAGAAATACTACTATTTATAGATACGTATACAATAAATAGTAGATGATATAGAGTAGATCAACTTAGCATTGAGCAAAAGCATGACGCAATTTGCTAACCCAAAGACCGGAACTCGGCGCCTTGCGTTCCGAAACCAAATACAGATAACTTTGCGAACGGTAATACTCAAACAAATGCTTTGATTTACGCTTTAGAAACAGCTTGTCTTACAATCAAATTCATATCTTCTGTATTAATAGCGTTAATTCAGGACAACCAAATGCAAACTAGAATTAAAATACTCTGCTTTTTCGTTACAGATCGGCGAAACGGTTTTGGATTTTGAACGCAAATAGTCGATATACATGAATGAATGCCCGAGCCGGGCGAGTGTCATTGTTGTTTGACGCCAGTCAGTCGGCTACCTACCTGTCTGTGAGTCAATACATTGTATTTACCCTGTTACTGTTAACCCTACGGTGTTTTTAACTTCTAAGAATGTCTGGATGTAAGTACTATCTTATGGTTCATATTCTATCAGATTAAGTCAAATTTCTATCTATACCTACAGAAGTTATCGACAACTATTGATTTGCTTTATTGTTGTTAAAATATTTGCAGTTGGCGTTTAGCGTCATAACATAACATACATATACCGGTTCATTAGTATTTTGGTATTGTAGTTTTTTGTGCTACTTACTTATATTATTACGATCCTCTACGTACGAATTTTATTTAGTGGATGGATTTCTTTAGGTTTTAACAGTCTCTTTAATCATTAAAGTGTCGCTTCCTCGTTTTGTCTTTCAATGTTTGTGGGTTAACAATGTGTACCTACCTCGTAAAATACAACAGGTGATAGGTATGTTGATCTTCTATTAATTGTATATATCTTTATATAATTATATTATTAGCCTACGTATATTATCTTTATTTAATTATACGTAGAAAGGAATCGTTTTAATAATTAAACGAACGTCACTTTAGCCACCAGTTTTGAGTAACAAACAGTACAGAAGGAATAGGTAATACCTACAAAAGGTGAAAGTTACGATTGTGATGTTGATTATGTTATGACACCAAAGAGAAATTCTACTAATAGCACATTGCCATGTTGTGTTGTTGTTACAATAAAATATTAACACTACACTAAATATTACATAATACACTGACACAAATGTAATTCCATAAATATGTACCTTACCTCCGTACTTACATTCTATTCTGGGTATTGGATTTTCTCTTAATCTCTTCTCACAAACTGATGGGGATTTGTGGGCAAAAAGTCAACAAAACCCCATAGTTTTTATTTTATTTAAATTAATATTCTTTTCATGAAATGACGATATTCCTGAATAGTCAAGTTATTTTAACTGCAAACATAAATTGAAAATAAGTAGGTACCTACCTATAGTTCAGTGGAAAAGTTAAATTCTTTGTTACTGCGTTTTTGTTATACGTTAGGTACGTATAATAAAAATGCTGTAATAACAAAGAATTAATTCTAATTACAATAATTATAATTAAATACCTGCTAATTCATTGCTACTTTTACTTCAATGAGATATCATGCCAAGTTTATGAAATAGCGTTATTAGTGCAAGTGACTATTGTTTTTGCTCGTCTGTATACGTTTGTTACTCATATCAATTAATTCCTCTGTGCTCATATGGTTATAAAAAATTTGCCGCTAGGAGCGCGCGTGTTCCTATTTAAGTGCCTAACTTTTTATTATTTAGGTATACTAGATGAAATTTGTTAAAATTTCAAAATTTTTCTATTTCAGATCCATATGGCGGTAACCCTCCCCAGTATCCACCTCCTCAGAATCAAATCTATCCTCAAATATACAACCCAGCCAATGCTCCACCTCCGGGGCAGCCGGGTCAACCGGCCAGCTTTCCAATGCCTGGCCAGAACCCACAGTACCCATTCCAACCCGGTTACGGTTACTACCCTGGGCAACCGCAGGTTGGTCAAGCAGGTCAAGCAGGTCAGCCCGGGCAGCTAGGGCACCCGGGTGGGTATCCAGCAGCAATGTCTTATCCGGGTATAGCGCCAACAGCACCGTTGCCTTCTGCACCTGCATACGGATATCATCCAACTTACGCACCGCATCAGCAACCGCAGCCGACAGTTACACGTATGTATACATTTTATATTATATTCCTGTTAAAAATGTCTTACTTATTTAAAAAATATTCGGTAAAATTATAAAATCGCTATGATCCTTTGTCTGAGGATTTCATTTATGGCACCAAGCACACCATCTCTCTCAGAAAAAGAAAATATTGCGCATATTGGGTATAAGGCACAACTTGCGATTAGACAATTTTGTTGGGCTTATCTCTGAACATATGTATTTAGGCCAAGTAAGGATGTGATTTGGAAACATTCCAACAACGCCTATTGCATAATATGAAGGCATTTTTTTGTTATTTATGCCGAAGAATATTCTGTTGAAGAACAAACAGCTTTCTACTCTATTATCGTCAAGTGTTTCTAGCCAAATATATATTTTATATATAATTATTCACACTTTATTGCACACTATAGTACAAAATGCGAGCTTAATCACAGAATAGTTATAGGACAGCTTAATGCAGAATTAGTCAACCTTTGAGTCATGTTGGAAAGGTTAAAAAAGGTTTTAAATAAATCAAAGAAATCGTTGATACTTCAGAAAATGAGAGATAATTGGCCGATGTGCACGAATTGACATTTCAGCTTCTGTGGAATGGATCCCGACTACTCCCCAGCACGCGCCGTCGCTCAGCGACAGGGCAGTGGTCGCTGGCTACGAGGGCTACGACGGCAGCCCCCTGTGGGTGATCCGGGCGAGGTTCCAGGGTGATCTCATACCCGGCAAACTGGCTGCTAAACACCACTGCGCCTTCGTCCCGTGGGACGGCAGAGAGAACTCAGTGAAAGAGATTGAGGTGAGCAATATTTCATATGAAGGCTGTTTTGTTAATAAAACTGTGATAATAAGGAACGGAATCTCATAGCATAATAACAGTTTCAATGTCATATGGACGAGTCATTGCTTTTATCAAGTTTTCAAGCTATCTTTAAGTAAAGAAACTGAAACGTTATTTATTTAATTAATAATACCAATAGCTTGAAAACTCAGATTGTTTTACTATGAGATACTTTACTATGACTCTGATACACTTTTAATTAGACAGTGTAAAACACTTATAGTGATTGTGATTCACCACTGTGATGAGTTCGTTCGCAGAGTCTAATAATCTAATAGATATCTAGTAGGTTATCTACTTATTAACAGGCGTGGAGTAGAAATTGCAAATGTGACGCTTCTATTTTCCAGACCTTTGGAATAAAATCATGGAATCGAGTTGCTTCTAAGCTTCAATTACAATACCTATTAATTTCATCTCGGACCTCGGAAAACTAATTTGTCATTTTTTTTTGTACAGTTCAGTTTCTAATGTTTCTTAGTAAAAGATGATACTTATTGATTGAAAAATTAAAACATTCGCAACCCGTAACGTAACTGTACAGACCACAGCCGTACTAAGTTTCAATATTTCATCGTCATATATTGTTTTAATATTTCTATCTCGGAATTATTCAGCATTGAATCAGCGGTCGCGTCATACAATCGTAAACATCATTATACTGTAACGAGAAGAAATGCTACCAAAATGAATCACAACATAATTATAAGAATTACTGCAAACTAGAGCTTCTTCTGTTATTTCCATGCCAACTTCTGACACAAAAAATGAATTTCGAAATATAAGATAAGAAAGATTCAGTTTTACTAGGGTACCGTCGTTATGTGAAGAGTTCAAGAGACGCTATGGGTTACTCAGATTGAAAGAACGTCATCACTTTACAGGTCTGCTGCGCTCGACCGGAGAGGATCCGCTGGACCGAGAGCCGCGACGGCGTCATCCCTCCAAACGCAGTCGCAGCCGGCCACACATCTTCAGGAGAACCCTTGTACGTGGGCAGAGCTAAGGAACAGGGATCATTGACTCCAGGAAAGGTAAACCTATCACTTCTGTAGATATTTAAATAAAACAAAAGATATCATAATTAGTAATGGCAAAAAATATGATGCCACAATGGCCCTGCGGCTTCAGTAACAGAGGTCCGGATATTATTACGCGAAATGGTATAAAAAATAATCCAATTACGAAAATCGTTTTTGTTTTACACTCAGGATTCTACACTACGTCCTATGACGGTAAATACCTAGGTCCAGCAGTGGACGTTGAAACCTCAAAATGATGTTGATGACTAGTCTGTGGTGAATTTAAATTTTTTTGACTGATTCTAACGAGTTTTTCAATTGATTACCAAAGTTAGTCATGACGTCAGCTTATGGCATAAATCAATTGACTTCTTGCTATATGCCCACGTAGTGTCATACAAAAAATTCTAGTTTTTGTATTGCTATGTGAAACGGGTGCTTGCGTTCAGATGCATACTACCAGAAACGCAAATTACCTTATACGCGGATGACCAGAATTTCATTACACGAACTATTTGGAGCCTCTTTTCACCCCTTATAACTTAAAAACTATTTAGCATAAACACATGAAATTTGGTTTGTTTATTAAGATCCCTTAAACCAACTAAAACCCCACATTTCATAAATACAGCTCAAATAGTTTTTGAGATATTAAGGGGTGAAAAGAGGCTCCAAATAGTTCGTGTAATGAAATTCTGGTCATCCGCGTATAAGGTAATTTGCGTTTCTGGTAGTTGTCTGAACGGGTGCTTGTGTGACACTACCTCTTTTTGTACCTTGCTGCACACTGACCGTAAAAATGTTTTAAATTAAATTGTTTTTGTATTTCAGGTACACCCATCTCACAAGGCGTTGTATATGTCATTCGCCGGCAAAGAAGTGTCACATAAGGTTTACGAGGTGTTATGTACAGTTTAGAGACTCCATGTTAATATTATTTGATTCGTTCTTTGTTTTAAAATTTTGTATTTTGCATTTTAGATCTTGTGAACTGATTTTAAGAAAAGTTTTTTATACTTATATACTTTATATGGGGGTTTCGTAGAAATATTTAAGATCTGACTTGTAAGAACCTTGAGACAATAACTACATCTTGTCGGCTGAAATCTCTTTTATGTAAACTGATGATAAGTATTTTTATATAAGTAACTGGAAACAGTTGTCTGTTGTTACTCGTAAGTAAATAATATAAAAAGAAATGTGTTTGAGTACTTATGCGTCCAGAGCTAATTTTCCAGTGAAGTTTTCTTGACTTTTTCATTTTTTATTTTATTTTTATGAAGTTTTTTGTTGCTATTTACATATAATATGATTATTTACTATCGCAATGAAAGAGAAACAATAATTTATCGATAACAATCATAGTTATATTAAAGACTACCAAAATTATCAAATAAGTACACAACTTGTATTAACTTACTCCTAAATGTCTCACATAAGTACTAATTACTTTATTTCAACACATTTTTCTTATTTATCATTTCATTTTTATTATTGCTGCTGCACCATGTGCATTTTCAGTTAATAATGTAAAGTACCTATATAACTATTACGACGTAATATAATTACTCGTAAAATAACACAATATTCTCGCTACAGAATTTAACTATCCAGTAAATAACTATAATATCGTGTAAAAACATTAGGAGCTTATTATAATTTACAATCACTGCTTAACAAAAAAAAACAATACTGGATCATCCGTCACTGAAACGAGTCGGGTGTCACAGGAGATACAAAAATGTGTTGTAACTATCACAGTATTCAATAGTATTAAATCTACGAAAGTACCTAATTCTTTAAAGTGAAACTAACACGGTTTGGTACAAATCAATTTCATCCACTAATCAATGATCTATTACACCTACGATAAAACAATGACGTAATCCATAATAACTGAGATTACATTTGTGTGTACCAACTTATCATTTCATTCGAGTGTTTACAGTATTTCGTATATCTTTAACCGAGAACTTAAATCAATTTTACAATTTATTAGTACACATCATACTCTCGGTAAAACCCATCTCAATTTGAGATTGATTAGCATTCTCTTTATCTATTGCCACTTGATTAGAAATAATCATATTTTCTATTTGTTTGACTTTTTCTTTTTCATCCGCTTCAAACGCTTTATTTTCCACACCAGCTTTTCTGATTTATCTTCAACTTTAAGATCGTTTCCTTTGTCTTCTGTTTTTATATTTTCTTGGTTCATATATTTCTTATTCGCTAGGTATAGCCATCTGAAATTTTGAATCACATTGTTATTTGAGTATTTTGCAGCTTTTTAAATTCTGTCATTAAAATTAAATTAGGTTCCTATATTAGAAAAGTAAACACGTTGAAGCGACCTAACATAACTGAGTAAATTAATTTTTGAAAACACATCGTCAACAAACACCTTAAATTCGTTTCGGTCCAGAACATCCGTTAGGTTCAGCATATCCGTTTCCAAACAACTTTCGTTTGTCGTTTGTAGACAAACGAAAGAGGGTGAAATTATAACAAATATCGACGTCTTCTTCAAATTAGATAAGTATTTATATTTATTACTTATTTTATTTGTATGTATTTGTCCTTTATCGAGAAACACTGTTGGTGTTGGATTCGGATCGGGCGCAGAGCACAATGCACAAGAGCTCTTAGTTTTTTAGATACTTACAAGAATATGACAACAGCTGGAACAGTAAGCCCTCCTCCGAGTAGGAAGAATGCTCCAGGAAAAGTCTTTAAAGTTGCCGTGTAAACAGTAGTGTACATTGGAGCGTACACCAAAGGCATCATAGCTTCAGCCACTCCGAAGAATGAGTTGACTTTGCCTAAAAGTGATAAAAATAAATCTATTATTAGTCAGATTACTCACGAACGCGCATAGAGTCAAGTGCCTATACTACATATAGTACCATGGTATATATACCAGAAAACACATATTTTACATACAATTACATATTATAATTTAGAAACTACATAGTTTACAAAATAGGAAATCTGTTAATGGCTAATGCACAATTTATATTTTAATAGATTAAAATATTCTGTAACTAGCTGTAGATTTGAGAATGAATAAATAAAATAAAAATAAAATAAATAAAATTATAACAGTTTATCATCGAACGGGCGGGACTGTATCTGCATCTTTGCCAGCTAGGTACTTACCTAATTCATCTCTTTCAACTAATTTTGATACCATGGACCTCATTGCTATGAAAGATGTTCCGTTAAATATTTCAATCAATGGTGCTGTAAGTAAATAAATAACAATTTAAGTAGTTACTTTTACACAAGAGAGGAGTATTTACATCACACACATAAATAATAATTTATAAGACTGGAACGATTATAATTTTTGTCTTTACCTATGTATATTTGCCATGTTTTCGTGGAAAATGCATACATGAATCCAGATAATATTTTGCTTGTGCAAGATATCACTCCGATTATAGCATCATCATACTTTAACAAGTGGCTGAACACGCCCACGGAGAAGAGAGTTCCTGAAATAAGACTATGGATAAGTACAGCATATAATTTACGAATTTATCATCAATTAGAGCAAGAAGCATGTGATCACTAAACATATAAGGTAATTATTATTTCTAGTTTGTACGATTTCGAGCTGTTATAGTTCGTGCGTTCCCACTAGTTCAGTTGACCAGTTCAGTTGTATTCTTTGACTAAACTTGTATTTTTCAGTTCATTGTTTCAATGACAGCACAAAAATACTTTACCTACTAATGAAGTACACATCGCGTAAGTAGAGAACATGCTGAAGTCGACTTCGTTCCAGTTGAAGCGGTACCTCGTGAACAGGTACATCACGGACATTTCACCTGAAAAAGATAATGATGAAATAAATGTTTTGCATAAGTCTATAGGTACATTGAAATGATATTATTTAATTGGAATCAACCAATCGGAAAGAAGTAGAAGTCGACTCGCAACTACTTGTAGGCGATCCAGTGGTAAGAAGCCAAACAGCGAGCGCTGGACCTTAAGACTAATACTCCTAATATGATAGAAAGACTGTTGGAGTGCCTAATTTACTAATTACACATCATCATATTCAAATGCAACTGTACAAAAGAGCGAATTTGTAGGCAGCCGTAGGCAACTTTGCAATTCCTTTGGATTTCTAGCTGGTACTCTGGGCCGCAGACTTAAAATCAACTACAGTATACTATACCTATATATTATTGCACAAATAAAACTAAAAACAGGTACAATTTGCAGTCTTTCCTCGTTGAACGATTCTTCTAAGACAAGAAGACATCGAAGACCAACAGACAATGCTAATTAATTAATTTTATGTAAGAATTCATGTGATACACAAATCAGTTCAACAAAAAAGTATTACAGTTACTTATGTAGTACGTCAAGAAACGAAACCATAATAATTTCAAACAGTGGTTTACATTCAATTCATCCGTGAATACATAAAATCGTAAAGAAGGACGGAGCAAATCAATCAAATAATGGATAGTTGAAAACAGCTAAAGTGTACACTGATGTTACTCGAATGATCATTCAAAATAGTATGAATGAACGATGTCCGTTGAGCCATGTGCACAAGTATGTTTTTAATATCGTATTGAAACAGTTTCTGTTTACATTAAATTTTCTAACAAAGCCCTAGGTACTTATTTGAATGGTTCTTCATTTATGTATGGTGTTATGACAATGAAATCCAAGTCCTAGTTACAAAGAATTGGCCATGTGTAGAAATACTTGAGCAAGTGAAATATTGAAATTTACAATTATTTCATTGCTGTTGCTGAATAAAAACAAGAGTGTAGGAGTTCGTCGCCCTAAACAAGCTTTACTAAGCTTATTAGGCAATGGAATGTGGACTGGTAAGGGAAAGTGGCGCCGTAACCTGTGTAACTTTGTTACCTTCTGGAAAACGATCTAAGGATTAGGCAGGTTTAATTTGATGCGATTATGATGTATTAGGTTCGATTATTGGGGTCGATCTTCCTACCTAACCTACTCGTAATACAACAATGGTAAAGCATGCGTAAGCACTTGCAACAGTTCTAGAGTGTATTAGCAAAATTATACTAAAATCGTGCTGAAGTTTCTAACTGACGCAAAGCTGAGCACTAAACTATTGGCGGTCACAATAGATCACTAATGGTCGCAGTGATACAAAGCTGGGTCAGCCTTGAAAGAAATACATAATACATACAATCACAAATAATAATAATACTTGCAATAGAAGGACAGATTAAACAACAACGCAGAATGAAATACAGTATTAATGATAAACAGCCTACAGCTATTGAAGAAATTATAGATTGTGATAAATGGGTGTTATTATATACGTAGTTACTTTTATTAAAGAAACTGCACATAGAAACTCACCATATATAGGGCCTATGACGACGCACAGCACAATCATGAGCATGATAACCCGAAGTCTGCGGTTGTTGGGCCCGCGTTTAAACGCAACCATGACTGTCTCCTTGACGTACCGAATATCGAAGAAGTCGCGAAGCCATTCACAGCAGTTATTAGTGGGTTTCTGAAATGTTTAAAAACATAAGATAAGTACATACACTCGGCTGCAATTAAACGGCTTGCCTGATCAGTCACGTGCATACGGCACTCTGGACCCATCAGATATCATGCAATCGTTCCCTGACGGAGATCTAAGGGCTCAAAGTGACCTAGTTTATATGAAAAAGGCCTTCTGACCCGAATTGATTGCAAAAGGGTGTAGTTACAATATGAAGTGATCGTAATTCTGTAGCCTCTTCGGGAATCTAATTAGATATTTGAAGTGATATGAACGAACAAAATATTCCTATTGCTACTACTGACACAGATTAGATACGATCTTAAGGGTGCAACCGTTGACTTATTATATCAGAGGCTCCAACCAATTGACCGTCGCTGTATACAATGACCTTTGTATGTAGTACCTATAATAATATGTAGTAGGTAGGTACCTACATCATATACCACTTTATTACTAGGAGAGGTTATTGACAGCAAATTGAAAGGTTTTGGCGACCTTCTGAGACGTATTTGACGTGTTAGTTATTATATTATCCACAAATAGGTAGTTCGAGTACTTACATAAATACAGCTGAGGTTACGCGCCTATCTTACCATACCTAATAGAATTGACCTACAAGCAGAACTTGCCTCGATCAGAGGTAGTCGGGGTGTTATACCTGTGCTAATTTATCTTCTAATAATATATTATATTAATGAATTTGAATAGAAGCAATTAGGAAATGACCACTAGCATCATAAAATTCATTATTTATTCGCACCTATGTGTCTTTCACAACAAAGTAGGACCCACACATTCCCAGAATTGATACTCTATCATAGATAGGTATATTCAAATAAAAAACTACGAATAAACAATCTAATTGTGATAGAATAACGCTAAACATTATTTTCTTTTTAAAAATGTGACAAAAAATGCAGTGGTTGACATTTCCGCGATATATTCAACCGAAGGATGCTTTCAACCGACTGTAAAGTAAATCTAGGTCAAGTTGATGGCCTTTTGTGTTGTTATACTCGGCTGATCTGATTTAGCCAATGAACTTGTACTTGTGACCTATTACATAATTGAGATACGGTTGTTAATTCATTGTCGTTTCGTCCATCTCTATTATTTTAATCAAGTTTTTGTTGCCATTAAAAAAATAATTTGAATATTGTGAAGATGCTTTTTTAATCTAATATTGTTTTTTTTCCGGAAGGTCTTTGTTTTGAAGAGTTCTTGTGGATACTTAATTGGTCTGATAACTTAGGTTTTTACAGTTTGTTTTAATTTACAAAAAGAGTGCGTATAGTTTTGTCTGTTCTTTCATTGTTAACTAGAAAGTCTTATATAGACAAAAAAGTCCCATGTTATTTCTATTTCATTTTATTTTTTATTTCAGTTGTCTTTATATTAGGTAGGTAAGTAAATGTTTTAAAATGTATGGCCATGGAACTCCTAGGATATAAATAGACAAACACATTATTGACGTTACAATCACTTCTTGAGACCTATAGGTAATTTCAATGACCTGAAACCGAATAACGTGAGTGGAGTCTCGATAGCAGATAAAATAACACCTAAGTGTACAGTATACCTCAAACCTTTCAAGTGTGACCTAGAAAATATTGTTAATCAATGGCTTAATTACACAACTAATTATTCTTGATTATAATCTGATACATTATTGTAGATACATACTTACATAATTATTTGTCCTTATTATCCATTCTAAAATATATTCAAGGCACAAACAAGTACATATAAGTCATCGCAATCAGCATTCGATTTGAAAAAGCTATTTGTGAATTTTTTTATCTAGTTGCTGAATTTATTAATATAAAACAGTTTCCATTGTTTATCGTTATTTTTAGGGGCTGTTAGCTAGCACTGTTAGTTCAGGCAGGTAGCAGGTATCTTTTTGTGATAGAATCTTAAATATTACTCGTTATTTTTTTCCATCGGTCTTTAGCTAAGACTATTTGCACTTTGTATTTAGGTGTCAGATTTCATCAGAGAAGAATCATGTATAAAAGGGAGAGCGTCAGTGGCGTCGGGGATAAGACGCGGCCTATCATATCGGAAGGTGCGAAGTTCGATCCCCAGCTGGGCCATGTACCAATGGATTTTTTACTAAAACTTAAGTACTTAATTACTGACTGCTCTCAAACGGTGAAGGAAAACATCGCGAGGAAACCTGCAAACGCCGAAAAAGAAATTCTTAGGCTCATGTGAAGTCCACCAACCCGCATTGGGCTAGCGTGGTGGACTATAGCCCGAACGCCCTCGTTGAGAGGGTAGGCCTGAGCCCCGAGCAGTGGCGACATGTTAATAAGCTGTTGATGATGATGATGTCTAAAAGCGAAAGTTGTATTAGATAACATAAGCGTACAAAGGTGCGTGTTGCAATCCTTGAGTTACATTTCTTAAGAAGAACCCTTCACAATAATAACAAATTGGACCTAGTTATGTCACACAACTAGCTGTTAGTGTATTGAATTAATGTAACCTAGTTCGTGTATTGCGATTGCGAATAATGTAAGTAAGTATATGATTCGTCTGTTTATTTTTTAATCCTAATTAATGTATACAATTATTATAATCCTACTTCTTAAAGTGAATAAAATCTAAACCTTTAGAATACACTAACTACCGAATAGATCTGATGGTTAAGAATGTTGATAACTATTGTATGTTATATTGTACAAAATGAATGAAACGGATATTGGTTTCAACAACAATATCCTTTTCCTTTTTATCGCTCGTTGCGTCGGCGCCTATAATTAGATACACTGAGTGTTCTATTTCTAAAGTTAGAAATTAATATAAGATCTTAGCTCTTACTTATTTTAGATCTTAGGATCAATTGAATGATTCATTTAAGAACAATTATATACCATTTGTGTCATTTAGATTAAAAATATAATGCAATCATCTTTCACCCCAAATTCCATCGAAGGAAATAAGCAAATACCAATGTTAGATTTAGTAAGATTTGCTACCACAACAACTATCACTATATTGTATGAAACATAAAAGAAGCAGCTGTGTAAAACAATGTTTATACTTACAACCATCAGGTTAGGTTTCTTCACTTCCTTGATCCTGTAGAATCCATAGAAGAAACTCAACACGTATAGAGAGGCACTCAAGGAGAATACTCCATATAAACCAATTTTCCTCACTAATATCCCACTTAGAGCAGCTCCCACAGGCACTCCTACTGAGTAAAACAAGTTCACAACTCCTATCCTCAAAGTTCTCTGTTCGTCCGTCGTAACATCAGCTATGTAGCTGAAGACTCCCATGAACATTGTAAACCAACCGCCGGTCAAAGCAGGAAATATAGCCTCAGTTACTGCTGCAACTTCCAGAGGTAGTTGGTAGAAAAAATAAGTATTAAATATCAGACCCACGCTCGTCAGGAACTCTCCAACAATAGGCAGTAGCATACAAAACTTTCTTTGTCCAATTCGGTCACTGTATGCTCCCAGAAATATTAAAATTCCACACGGCAAGAATGATTGTAGTACTGTTTTCCAACCGGCCACAGAAGCTACTAGCGTTTGAACTGCTTCTTCTTCAGCAGTATAGTTAGCCGTGTCTCTCCGAGTTAAGGCATCGCAAACGTGATGTGGGAACCTTAAGTTTACTCGACAAGCTTTTTCTAAGTAAAGATTTTGAGTAGCTAATGCTGACAGAACGGACGGCATCACGTAGCATGCTAAAATTGGTTCCACGGTTATAAGAGACATCATTTTTCTAGTCTTTTGAATAAAATTTAAGTCTTTCCAATCGTCGTCATCTTCTTTACTTGCAACCATTTTTTTGTCGTAATTTTCTTTTTCTAGTTTACTCTTTTTAAAACTATTCTTAATTACATTAGTTCCATTTAAGTCATTGCCACCATTAGCGTTAATACTTTTATCGATTACCTTGTTATTTCCTGTATTTTTGGTTTCTACAGCCATGACTGCATCATATATCTGAAACAAAAAGCATTAATTGAAAATAACTCGGTCTTAGTTCTTCCTAGCATCATAACTGTAATCATTTTGTTTTTCACTGGTTTGTGCTATGATGTGATTCCCGCGGCGGAAATCCCACCTAGCTTGATAAGTATATTTATATGAACTATTCTGTAAATTTGCCGAGTATTGTATTATTTTGCTATATTCCTGTGTATGTTAGGGACATGAATGCCATGTTTCGCGCAGTGGGCTTTTGTACTTTTGATTGGTAAATGCGTTAATACGGGTAACACCGGACGTTGTAATCATTTCATGATTGCCATCGTACTTAACGTAATCGTAGCTAGCTCTGGACAGAATTAGTATTACCTAGACACAATGGTTTTATCGCCGAGAAGCATCGTTGTTTCCAACTTAGTCACGGAATGTTTACCTATGCACTATGTTTCTTTATTTACCACGTTCATAATGATGTTTTCTGAAGAGAATGTTACCTGTATACATATTATATTTAAAACAAAATTCATGCACGTGGGTGAGGTTTTACTCAATTTAAGATAGGACACAGACGTTTCATAAAGATTGTAAACTAAGAAACTATGTCTGACAATAGAATTTAATTTAACGGTTGGTTTGACTGATTGTATTGCGGAAATAAAGTTTTCCTGTACCGAATATTTAATTGTTGTGCGAAGTTTAGTGAAAACAAACTAACGTTGGTATAAATTGATGCACTTTCTTTACCGAAATCATTATAATTATGTGTGGATATACTTGCGAATCTTTTCGTCTCGGGGTCTGGTATTTCGATGGCTCAACAACAATTTGAAATTAAGATATAATTGTACCTACCTATTTGATTTGGTCCCACAGTGCTGTTATTTATCTCTCCTGAGGTAATAAAAATCATTTTGTTTAAGAATATTGTAAGGTAATGGATTGTTCCGATGCGGTCGGTTAGTAGGTAACTAAACTACTATTACGTAGGTGTGAAAAGTAAATATTACACATTTTAAATTTAAGATTTCTTTCTTGACTATTAAAAAAATCCTATATAGGTAGTTTTGAAAATAACAGTACCTAGGCATTATTTACCTGTTTAGGGACAATAAACGCAGCTCGTGAGATATTTAAACAAAAATTCCGATAATCGTAGCCAACCGCAAGGTATGCTTACCTAGCACTTAAATACCTATATACTTACCTACTATAGAAAATGCAGGAATGGCACTCAAAACAGTTCCATAAAAGATTTATAGTTTTCTACCATGTACTTACGTAATGCGTATTAGATTGATCGAGGGGACAATTCGTAGGCGATAGAGAGTTTGAAATATTTTTTTCACTTAAACGAGTTGGTATCCGAAAATACCATTGTTATTGTAACAGTAAGACTCTACTGATCCACAATGTAATTGATTTCCAGATGTTAAATAATTATGTAATAGATAATACTATAATAAAAGAGCGTCAGTGGCGTCAGGGAAAAGACGCGGCCTATCATTTCGAAAGATCCGAAGTTCGATCCCCGGCTGGGCCATGTACCAATGGGTTTTTCTGGAAACTTAAGTACCTACATTTACTGACTGCTCTTAAACGGTGAAGGAAAACATCGTGAGGAAACCTGCATACGCCGAAGAAGAAGTTCTAAGGCGCATGTGAAGTCCACCAACCCGCACTGGGCTAGCGTGGTGGACTATAGCCGGAACGCCCTCGTTGATAGGGTAGGCCTGAGCCCCAGCAGTGGGGACATGTCAATAGGTTGTTGGTGATGATGAATAGGTACTATAATTGTGACGATTAGATTTTTTTGCTGATGTTAGGTTCTAAAGGAATACCTACTCCTCTTTGAAGTCTAAATCAGAACAAATATAATTATCTACAAACTCAATTAGTAATTAGAATACACGAGGTTGTGACAGGATCCCCAGATTTGTACCAAGACCTTGGCATCAGTATCTCGTATAGCAAATCCATAAGTCTCTGACAAATTTCCGACTCACATAAATACGCAAACATATAATATTATAAACAGTTCGTAGTTTTAGCATTTATTACTCTAAGTCCTAATTTAGAATCAATAGGGGTTAGTGCTTGCAGTGCTTTCTCCAGGTTCACAGCGCATTATCAGGGTATTTCCGATCATGCAAAACAACCAACCAACCGTCACACCTAATAATTTGCAGACAAAATTCTAGGTAGGTCCGAACACATTGTCCATTAATGCGATGTTTCTGTATCATTTGGAAGCGTTGACATGGAGTCATATTGAATTGATAGTATGAATCCGGCGCGTATGCGTTGATACCGGCCGGCTTTGTGGGGACTTGTGCACAATGCGATCCGGCCGCGACAAAAACTCGGCAACGCAGTGTCATCGGATCGGCCTTGTTCAGCCGATTCCGCGTTCCGAATCAAGGTCGACTGATCACTGGGCTCGTCCTTTATTTGCACTTTTCAGCTGATTCTAATACATACATAAATGCATCAATGTCACCGCTGCAGAGTTTGTAACCACGACCACAGATTCGATACGAATATTCTATTTTCAGCCGATTTGATCATTGTAGAACGAACGTCGGTGGCGATGACGTGTGGGAGAAGGAAGACACGACCTGTCATGTCGAAAGGTCCGAGTTGGATCCTTGGTCGTGCCTGTACCAACGGGGTTTTCTCGAAACCTAATTGGCAGACTGCAGTGCTCTCAAACGGTGAAGTCAACATCGTGAGGAAACCTGCTGCATACGCTGAAGAAAGAATTCTTAGGTGAAGTACGCACTGGGCTAGCGTGGTAGCTATAGCTCGTAGGACCTCTTTGAGAGGGAAGGCCTGTGCCCTAACAGCGGAAATATTTATGTATAAAGGCCCTGTTGATTTAATTTTGCACAAAATACCCCACTAATTGAACAATGTATAACACATACCTTTACCTATACCTTTTGCTTTATCAACTGAAAAAGATACTTAAACATTTTGTTGAAAATAACAATAATTGATAGAAAAAGTGCTATGAGTACCTACGTAGGTACTCGACGTAAAGGGGAAAAATCCGTATACCCCTAAGCCAAGTAAAGCCTAAAATATATCATGGCGTTGCCAATATTTGCCCTGAATCTTGCCAATACCGACTTGCTTTTATTACTGTTTGTTTTAATGTGTATATACATATGTATATAGAATGTAAACAAAATCCTAAATAAACAAGACACACTACGACTAACATCAGGTTTTATCAAATTGAAATAAGATACATAAAAATACGCAAATCAACTGCAAAAATACACACAGCCGTTCACTTGCTGGATTAATATACCTATACTTACAAACTCTGGCCTTGTCACAAATCGCTGATTGCTGTAAAATAATACACAAGCTTGTAAAATACCTTTGATTTTACAGGTTGATGAATTCGAATTAATGACAGACTCCGGAGGTTCAGATGTTCATTATGTAGCTATAGATATCAAAATTACAAGCTACGTTACAAGTACAATTGAGTTACAAGTACAATTTGACTCTAATGACTATTCTGATATTAATTGTTAATTCATTCTTTTCAGAGATACCTACATCACTCTTTAATTAACTTATAGAGTACAGTCATTGCAAATTGTAAGTTGATTCTGTAAATGTTTTTAAGGCCCCAGTTATACAGTTATGCTACGTGAAAGTTAAATACACTACCATGTTTGTAATGCACTGGGGAACACATCTACGGCAAAAAAAAACATTAAGAAAAAAACATGTGGTCAATATATGCACTCAGCCTGTTAGTGCACTTGAGTTTTCAGATGATCTGTTTCCAATACACCTATTCATTGACATTGAATGAATGAGGAAAGAATGCCTGATATATTCGCTATATAATACCATTATAGTTATATAAAAAAGAGGATGCTCTTCTCCGTAAATGTTTATTAACTAAGTGGTATCCAAATCGCCTCTGCCTTATAAAGGGTTAATAGTTATTCCATCCTTAAAAAAAATATATTAATTAGTACGTATATTAATTACTCCATACCTATTTCTTGTATAAGTCGCATTCATTGTATTGTTATTTTTGTCATTCTAAAGACAAAGAAGAATGTTTCAAAACATTCTCATTGTCGAGTCCACTGTTTAGTCTTTTGTCGTGAACTACAGACAATATAGAAATGGAATTCCTGCTTTCTTCAACAGATCAGAGTTCATATTTTTATACAGTACGACTGCGTTGCGTGGCATGCACGATGGCATTTCCAATAATGCAGTGTAACATTTGGTGGAAAATTTTGTATGGAAAGTAAAATATTTCCGTTGACTTGCATCCTTATCTTGTATCGTTTTACAAATACTTACGACGATTCTTTATGTAAATTAAATTGTTCAAAACATGTTAATAAATTTCCTTCATAGAACTTGCTGCTGCTTCCATTCAAGGGATACCTATGTTTATTTGTCTACCTCTAAAAATCAAAACAATATTATATCTCAACATTGGATTTCCCCATTTAGCCAATACCACAAAAACTGGGTAAATTAAATGTACACTTTTAATAGAATGCTAATTTACGTTCTTACACAAACCGCACAGTAATTCAGCACACTGACATATTGATGTACCCAAAAAATTACAATGTCAACGTCTATAAATTTAATAACATTAGTAAAAAAATAATGTCAACGTCTATTTTAACAACATGTGTTAAAATAATTCGAAGCTAACATGTCAATAACACAAACACATACAATTATGATGCTTGAAGAGAACCTATTGAAGAACTCGTAGAAGAATTTATTATTATCATAGACTAGCTGTTGCCCGCGGCGGCGAACACTTTACCGCGGTAAAAATTACCCTATATGTTGTTCCAGGATATAATCTGTTATTGTACCAAGTTTCATCAAATCCGTTCAGCCGTTACAGCGTGAAAGAGTAACAAACATCCTCACAAAGTCACAAACATCCTTACAAACTTTCACCTTTATAATTTTAGAGTAGGATGTAATGTATGTACGTACGTACCTAGGTCAAACTATATTCATAGAATGATGCAGTTTACAATTTATTCCAGTCCAGTATGTGTATGTACCTAACTGCCTACACTGTCGGTAGGTACTCGTTTTGTTATGGTCAATGATAATTTAAAGATGACATTAAATATTTTACTACATAGGTATATATACCGAAATGGTAAATTTACGTTCACACAGCACCATAATTATAATTATGTGCATTAATATTACATGTTTAGTTAATGGGGTATTTTTTGCGGATGATTTTAGCAAATTGTAAGTGATTCGGTAGTTTCCCTTGAACCTAGCTAGAATTTAGCACAATGGCACAGACTACATACATAATAACAACAATGATAACACTGAAAAGTAAAATTTGTGTATAAAATAAATATTTAAAATATAAATTATAAATAGACGGAGCAACAGCGTTTTGTATTTTTAAATAATTATTATTCTCGCGATACTTGGCGCACCTTTCTTTCTGCCTATATACCCCGTCGTCAGTGACATAGCGTGAAAATGTATACGTATATTATAAAGCTACTATCATTTTAGTAAAGGTTTAAACCTAATGAAAATTGCCTACAATCCAAAATTGTGCCCTATTTTTGTGGAATGGAAATATGATGTCTTTCTAATGGCCTAAAAGTTTAGTAACCAAGCCAAATAGTCCTTAAAAACCACTATCTCTGTTTGTACAAATATTCGTCATTAAGCAACAGTAAGTGTATAAATATACGGAACCCGCACATGATGATCCGATGACCCGGACGTGTTCGCTAATTTTTTTATGTTAATACTTGACGGAAGCCAATGTCAGCTTACGAAACAGTTCACGCGAGATCCTGCGAGAACGCTAGATCCCTTTGTTCGAAGATTCATATGTATTACCTCTTTACGAGCATCAATTGAAGCCGTAATTACTTAATAGTATGTTAAGTTGGGCAACAATGGAATGACAGGCTTGACAAGGTCACATCTAGTCATTAAAGGAAGATACCATCGCTTCTGTCCAACGTGTTACAGCGTATGATTTAAAACTATAATCTTACACTCTCAGACAATCCTCCACAAATATAATGTTCAAATATTATATTACAAAAAAATGCAATTTTTCTAAGGTAGATAGAAAATAGGTAAACAAAAATTATAATTTCAAAAAAAAATTGAGTGGGATCCGTAATTTTAATAGATCTTTGGGCGTTTCGAGGTTTACGAGGTTGCTGCACAAATGCGTTGCTACCCTAATGACTAGGTAAGAAATGCTAGAACACAGCGCATACATTGCTATTTAGCCTCAGAAATCCTATACTAATATTATAAAGGCCAAAGTTTGTAGGGATGTTTGTGACTTTGTGAGGATGTTTGTTACTCAAAAAAAAATAATTAAAAATTAATTTTAAATTAATATTCATAAATTATCTTATTTATTTATTTACTCTTTAACGTTGTAACGGCTGAACGGATTTTGATGAAACTTAGTACAGTGTTAGCTTATTTCCTGGAATAACAGGCTACTTTTCACTGCGGTAAACTGTTCTCGCGGGAAAAAAAATCCATGCGGACAAAGCCATGGGCAAAGCCTGTAGGTAATAAATTCAAACGGACGAGTGTGTAGAATCGTGCACCTGGGGTGAAATGTTCACTCGATCGTAGACTAGATGGCATTATGAGGCCTTCAACGTACTGAGAATTCAACCACCGGGAAAGTTAATAATATTTTTGTCATTTCCTGTGGTACAAATGGAGCCAGAAGCAGTAACTAGCTTTTGGAATATAAACAGCAAGAGGTCAAGGTATGTAAGTGATGTGAACAGTCACAACCACGGCCAAGTATAAGGTTGAAAGAATTAAAAACATCTCTAGATCTCTCGCGATACATTGCAACAACCTTCACTTGCTGTACCTTCAATGATTTTGGTTTTTTCCTATACTAAAGTGCGTGTTAAGTACTACTTATCAGTCAGGTTTGAAATAATTAAGCTTCTTGGCGAAAATTTGGTAGGTACATAATACATAATAAACATTGTGTTGAGAAGGGAAATCAAAAAAGCGCTACCAAAAAGCCGGAGACCTTGACTCAAACTTTATATATAGCTAGCGCCACTATTAACACGATCTACAGATACGAATAGCAATACGAAAAATTGATGCATTCTCGTATTCAAAACTTTCCAAACATTAAAAAAAATTAAGGAAAAAAAAATTCTCGCGCAGGCGCCCACGAAAGAGATCCTAACTCTATATTTAAAATAAATAATTTCTCGGACGCACATTTTGGCCCTTTAATTGACCGAGCGAGCGAAGCGTCTAAGTTTCGAGATTGACCAAAAATGCTAATGTCCGTCTGTCCTTCTGTCCTTCTGTCTTTCTGTCTGTAATTCTCTACAGGTCGCATTTTTCAACCGATTTTGACGAAAATTTGGCATAGGTATAAATTAATTAAACCTACAAAATGAGTAGAATAAAATTTTAAAAAACCTTTTTTTTAGAGTACCTACCATACTCGCAAAGAGGGAGTGAACTTTTTTTTCTTGTGAATCCCATAGTGTGGGATATCGTTCGATAGGTCTTTCAAAAATATTGCTGGTGTGTGAATACCATTTTTTCGATTTAGGGATCCGTTGGCGAAATATTAAGCTTTAAAGCAGTAATTTTTGTTAGAGTCACGTGTCCCCCCCCCCCCCCCCTGCCAGCTAAACGGCTGCTTCTGGAAATGTGAAAAAATTCATGGCAGTAGCATATATAACGTAGTTACAAGGAAAACTATTACGGCTAAGTAGGTTCTATTAGTTTTTGAGTAATAGTGGATCGACTTATGAAAGTTGAAAAAATAAATTATGTTCATAGAACTGCATGGAAAATTATTTTTTTCCGCGTGATATTCATGGTGTGGGGTATCGTTGGATGGGTCTTTCAAAAATATCGCGGGTGTGTGAAAAACATTTTTCGATTCAGGGATCCGTTTGCGAAATATTAAGCTTTAAAGTGCTAATTTTTGTCACTTTAGTAGGTACTTTTTCTGTCTCCAACTACAAAGTTGATTTTTGTTGTTTTCTTTTAGGTTTGGTTTATAAGGGCTGGCGAGGTCTACTGTTCTTACGGAACTACTAGTAGGTACACTACCGTAACCAGTTACGCAAAGTGGACGATTGTAGATTGTAGCTATCACTGGTAATAATAGTTAATACAAAAAGGATTTTCTAAATGTCAGAGTCGTTGTCAAACATAATATTCGACATGCAAGTAACCAATCAGGAAACATTATTTTTTTCTTCTCTAATAAAAAAAAACGTTAAACAGGTAGTATAACATGTATTTTTAGGGATCCGTCAAACAAAACGGACCCTTTTTTGTCCGTCTGTCTGTCTGTCTCGAAAACTACTGGAGCGATTAAGCTGAAAAACATACCTACATGTAAATTGGTCGGCAAAGAAAGGAATATTATCGGGAAAACTAAAGAAATATTGACGGAACCTTCACTTATGTGTACGACGTACGCCTTGCTGCCTATTTTGGCACCTTCATGCATCAATACCTGCGATCACCAATACTACAGTATACTAACTATAGTATTGGTGATCGCAGATCAATACTGAAACAAGTATTATTTGATTTAAGTTCTATGTTGAATTTATTCTTGTAATTAATATAATTACCATTTTCGATCTAACTTACTGTGTCACAAATTACGATAATTATTATCTACTTTAACGTACGTAAGTATTAATCTCATTTATCAAAAAAACACACTCAAAACCTATGTTACGCCTTAGGAATTCTTTACTTTTATAAACAATCAGAAAAATGTTTCCACTTTCACCGTTAAACTTGTTGCTAATTTATTTAGTTAAAGTTCACTTTTTAGTTCTTTTTCGCTTTTTACTGATGAAAGGGCCTCTGTGTGGAAATTAATTATCTGCTAAGTATGTCAGCTTATCGCCTGTCCAATAATGGACTATAGATGGACAATGTCAAACAATTAAGGTAAGTAAAGTACATCAAATACCATTCAATAATCTGAGCTAATTTGCATGTGTGTTTGGCGCCAACTCAAAATTAATTAGATTTACATTAATTAGTGTAGGAGTTTCGTTAGACTAAAAAGGTTCTTTTTTTATTATTTTTCGCTTTTCAGTTGCTTTTTTTCGGCGGTTTAATTTTTTGTTAAAAAGTTTTTATTATTTTAGGTACACATAAATATTTTCATAGTACAAAAAGTTTTGTGTGTTTTTGTTCCCTATATATTTAGGTATAATGGATGATAAATAATTATTGTATCCAGTCGTTGATATATTAAAAACTAACCAACTTACCTCTAAATCTTATTAAAACTATTCACAACCAAATGTCATCACTTCACTGGTTTGCGTTTAAATACTTTCAAATTTCAAAATTTATTCAATAATTTTATCGAATCATGTTTAGTGTTCCTATTTCGAATATGCAAATCGCGCGCGCTGTGCGGTCGTTGGACGTCGGCGCGGGCGCAGGTTTATAGTGCGCGCGTTCGTCGCAAACGCAGTTAGTAGATTGCAGTTAGCTCGCACTAGCTCACCTCTCTTAACCATTTCGACAAGTCTGTTATAGGCGGATGTCCATACCCAATCGTTAGGATTCGTCAATCCCGTTCTTATTATGGGCGCTAATGTTCGATTGTTAAATATTTAAACCAGGTGCTTGGACGTAAGTCAAATGCTCACTATCTTTGTGGAATTGTAATTTAATAAACATTAATCATGATCAGCGTCCGTAGATTTGCCGTCCTGAACATGTCAAATGGACAATGCTAAATACATAAAAGCGCACAGCAAATTCTTAGGAAATTTCCCTGGGCTATAAATATTTCCACTTAGTAGCAAAGATTGGAAAATATTTATTTCAAATATTTTATTACGACCGAGTGATATAACGATATCAACAACTTCGTAAAATGACTCTCAGTTTTTCTTACGAAGTAGGCCATTTAAAGAATCATAGACCTGAATAATCTCTCATTTTGCCCCCGCCTTTCCAGCATTTAGTAACACGGAACGGAATGGAATGGCGTCCTTACAATCCTCTTTGTTTGTAAATACATTCTTCACTTCATCAACCTAATAATATTCTAAGCCTATCAACTGATGAAGGATAAGGATGTAAGATTATATAGTCCTATGGTCATCGCAGTGCTATAATGTGTGGCCCAGGGTCGCATTGTTTAGGGCACCTAATGATAGTGTGCTTTCTCAGCTACATCAAATGAAACTTTTAATTAAAATAAATAACTTAACTCATAAATCTCTGATAATGTTAGGTTCTAAAGTAGGTAGTTAAGTATTTGGGCCTACGGCTTACAAATCCTTTCGATCTCATTAATTTCTAGAGTTGTCACTATTCAGTACACTCCTTTTTTCAGCATCTTTTAGATTTATAAACTAAAATAAAAGGCTTTCTAGAGTTTTTTTTGTAATTAGTAATAACTTACACATGTAACTAATTAAATTATATTAACATTAGATAAGATCGTTTATTTTCAACATTCACTTGTACAATGACTACTTGTTGCTAATTTCAGACGGCGCTATGTAAACCTATGATAACATTGTTTTTTAAATTTCTTACCTGGCACTGTTGAAACATTATTTCTAATCAATTTAACGCTTATAATAAGTAACATTTAAATAAAATTTATTCCGTATAATAGGTAACAAATACAATAAAATTCATTCGTGTTTTATAAGTATCTCTATTTGATTGTCATACTTTATCTTCGCTTATTCCATCTATTTCATTAGCTTTACCCTGTGGCACATCGTTTGTCACGATGTCCAAAGAACCATTTTTGCTTAAACCACAAACAGAAAATACTTTGCTACCAACATCATGTTTTTTTACACAATAAAGTACAACAATGAGAAGCGTCAGCAACACAACTATTGCACCTACAATAATGGGAGCTGCTTGGTCCATATCCTCTATATTAAGTTTGGCTAATCTAACATTTTCTTCTTTTAGGAAATCTTGAAGTGTTGAGAAGTATTCCAGTATTCCTTTAGTGGATAGTTCAGTTTCTCCAGTCATAGCCTCAAGGACTACTCTCCAGTCTTCGCTAGCGCCAAGCGCCATGCCGTCACTGGAAAATAAAATAATATTGTTTAGGACTAGCCTCTTGTTGTGGATAATACAAAAACCCTAGTGTATGTAACGACTGTATCATAAAAGGTACGTTGTGTGTTCAGTTGTAGGTATTTTTATACCATATACGGCTGCGAGGTTTGATACACTTTTAATAACACCTGAAAGTCATTTATGGTGCAACATTGACCCTGACCTATCAGAGATTAATTTTACCTCTGTTTTGCTCGATTTTACCATTTAGGTCGGTCAGTAAATGTAGTATAGCTACTTATGTACCGAAAAACCATGGTATAGTATATAGGGGCCGAGTACAAATGGCTTAATTAAGAGACTCGTGTTTTTGGCACTGCACCACCAACAGTGACATAAATAATATGTTTATTCTTTTAAGCTTCTCAAATCTATCATTACTATATATTTTAATTGGAAAAACTGGTCAGCTTCGTTTATTTAACATTTAACATTTTACTTTGTATTTTTTTATATAATGACGTTTACTTTGCCCTTGCCCTTATCGACCATGTAGTACTTAGTAATAATGGCAATACCAGGCTAAATACGAGTAATAAAAGTTTTGTAAAATAGTTTGTAACTTGACACGTTCCATTACGCTGCAATACAATGCAAGGCTTGAAGTCTCACTTGCTTCCTGGGAAAAAGATGTAGGAAGTAATACGGGAGAACCTTAGACATCCTATAGCTGATAGCAACAAAAAATATATTTCAATGTCATTAAGAAAACCGCCAAGTCATTCGTCACTCAACCATATTATTATAAATTACATTTTGGCAGGTACATAAATATGTTTGACCTTTAATGACCAAGTGCAACTCATATTTATGTGAGGATGCAAACAGGAAGAATACAAGTACATTATTACTCATTACCTTAGAAGCCTTCCCGCTTCCTTGACGCCATAAATAGAGCATTCGTGCAAAGGTCCCGTGTGGTTGGCTCTCTTGCATAGCGATAGCAGGATTTGGAACTCCAACACGTGAGATATCAAGTACCTGACCAGGAAAACATTTTAGTTTACGTTATTTTGTTTTATTGCAGTTGAAATGATCAAACTGGTTTTATAAAAGTTACTTTTTGTTTTTTTCCGAAAAAAATGTTATAATTGCAAAGGTGTATCGAATCAAATTCGATGTTTACATCCTTGTTTCCTGGGCTCTTCCGCAATCAGGTTTTTGGGGCAGGTTTAGCGCGGATGTTGTTTCTAATAAGTTAACTAATTTTTTATCAACCAGCAGACTAAACCAATAGACTGGTTCCAAAGGCACCACCAGTCCGTATCAGTTCATTATTGATGCACGTAAGCTAGGCCTACGTCTAGATGGGCAGTAATTTACATTGTCCTAATCGCCACGCTAGCCAAAGGATTACGCGATTATGGATCAGTACTGCACTATTAACTGAGGTTATTTTATTTCTAGCAATCCACAACCTTCAACATTCTCAAATCATAAAGACGGGACATAAAATAAGCTGAATGATGAAACGTTTACAGAATTTTAGATAAAAATGAGGAAAATATCGAGAAAACATAGTCCTATAACTATTCTTCTTCGTCTTAAAGTCTGAATCAAATGCAATTGTAAAATGCCTTTATATTTTTAAAATATGGCTAAATGCCAGTATTGAAAGGCTTTCCTAAGACCTCTTTCCCGATATCCCCACTCAGAGAGAATTGCAACATACTTATTCTGAAAAGTAGGTATTTGCTACTTACGTAATGTACTGGACATGAGAAACCACATGGTATTTAGCGGCTGGGTCTAGGTCGCTCTCGTTGCGACAAACCGGCGCTGATACACCAGTTTCTAAACTCCTGGAATATAAGAAAAGTTTTCTGGTATTATTAATTGTGAACGGGTTCTTTCAAGCCTCACCTTGCCTTGTATCACTGCTACCATTACTGATCTATAATTAGTGATCCGTATCAGATTCAGTATTAGCTTTGCGGCAGTTAGGAACTTCAGTACGATTTTGGCACTGATTCGTTTAACTTCAACGGGTTGAAGTGAGTAGTTGCCCAGATGGGTGTTTTTACGCATCAGTGGGCCAAAATGCAATGGTGTTTCATCTGCTTCCTGGAAGAGTCTGCACACTTTAGTGTCTCGGAGCTTGAGATTGGTAAGGTTCTGGTAAAGCACATGCCAAAATCGACAGGAAAATGGTATTTAAAGAACTCTCGAAATAAATATCCAATTTTTTGCCATTTTATTATATACCTAGGTAAGTAATTAAAATTAACGAACCTAAGGTCCCACCAATGTTGATTCCAGTTATCCGTGGTAGTATTTCCGAAGATGTCCCATCTCCATTTATCAAGGACGTAAGCGTACGCCATCAGAGGAAACTTCTCCAAGGCGACCCACAGCAGGTGGTTCAGCATGACCTCGGAGCCAGTTTCCACCTTCACGAAGCTCAAGTTTCTGAGGTGGTCTGGTGAGATTAGCTGCACTGCGACGATGTCTGAGATCGCGTCGTGAAATGCTACAAGGATGTTCGAATAACAACAGTGATATTAGGCCAATTTATTGTAAAACTGTTTACTGGTATATTACATTTTTAAGGCAATAAGGAAAATGTATAATAAAATTCGGCAGCCCGACGAGAATCCGAGAAATATGATTTTATCCGAATGTAATCATCTAGTGAATTTTTAAATCTTCTACAATTACAATATTAATCTATGCAATAAATATAAAACGTGATTTTTGTTTCTATTTCAAAAATAAATATTTCTGACAAGTTTGTTTTCGTAAAACCCTTCAAAGAAAAGCTGAGATCGTTTACTATAGAAATACCAATCATTGCTTCATCAGTACTCGAGAGGATCTAAAATAGTTAATGGAACGTGCAACCGCAATAACTTGTAGAGACCTTCAAGGTACGGTTCTCATGACTTTGCCACCTTTACCATCATTAGCAAAATCGTGTCATTAAATGTTTTTACCACCCTATCCTACTAATATCCTACTATAATAATATTATAAAGGCGAAAGTTTGTAAGGATGTGAGTGAGGATGTGTGTTACTCTTTCACGCAAAAACTACCGAACAGCTTTTGATGAAACTTGATACAGTGATATAGGCCACTTTTAACGCGGAGAAAGTCGCGGGGCGACCCCTAAGTAACAAAACGCCTACATAGAGGGCGCTGTTTCACAATGCACACCGGAAATACTTTTCTACGCGGGCGAAGCCGCAGGAAAAAGCTAGTGTTTTATAAATTTGTTTATATTCTATTATCTGCGGCTTTTTTAAACTGTGGCACACATATCCTGCTGGCTAGAGTGGCAAGTTTGTAGTCTGTTTTTGGTGTTACTCAGTGCAATGGATAGCTTTAAAGAAATCGTAAGTTGACGAGTTCTTGAGTGCAGCTGCATATTATACAGTTGTACAAATAAATAGACCAGCTGCTTTGAAGTGTCAGTGTACCCATCAATACTAACAAAGTTTGTTCTTTGTTCCACAACCTTTTAAAATAAAAATATATTTTTAGATAGGTATATCATCATACAAGTCACACCGCTCCCTCATCGCTTCTGGCGGTATATTACTTCCTTTTATTTCCATTACTCTGATAACCATTTTGCATAGTATGATAAATCACCGTTTTCTCCTTAAAATAGTGGTTGGTATTGATTGGTATAATGAGCGTTCAAAGCTGCTGATCTATTTATTTGTATACGCTGCAGAACCGGTATTAAGCCCAGCGTTCAGTCAGATAGACCGAATATCTGAAGCGGTCGCAGGGAAAAACGAAGACGAAATGATGACTAGAAGAAGACGAATTTACCGGGTGTGGTAGCACGCATTAAAGCCACCCCATAGTGGTGAGTTGTGATATAGGTACGGGTTTACGGAGGACCCCACACTGAAGCGGGCAAGGCGTGGCCTGTGCGTGCCGGTATGGTACATTGTATAGAGAATTGATATTTACATGATGACGTGTTCCCTGGTTTCTTAATTTTAAAACAAGATTGATCGCATAGCTCTTACCTGGATTGGGTCCATCTCTATAGAGAGGTGGAAGATTTCTGTAATGTTTGAAGTATTGGACATGGCCCAGAAGTCTTGCTGCACGGGACAGTCCAACGGCTACATCTGTCACCTTCTCACCACACCACTTTATCCTGAAAGTTTGAAACAAAAGTTTGAAATAGTCATTGTTTATAGCAGAAGACAGAGTTATAATTTTTAACTTATAAATTTATAATGTACTGTTGGGATCCGTTGACCCGCGTTATGTCTCTTTCGTTTCGCTCTTCACGCGAAATTATGTAAGTAATTAAAATGTCCCACATTAAAGCTTTCAAATTATGTATTTTCAAACATCTGGATAATTTTTTAGAGTCCGCTAATATATAATTTTGTAGTCGACAATTTACCGTGATATAGGTATAATGAGACATGAAGCAACCGCACACCTATGACGGGCCGGATGGACATGCCTTGCTCTAAGCTTTGAGAGCAATCTGGCTGGGCTAGCCTAGAATCTGGTTTCTCAAGTAAGCCCAACATTAAATACGACTAGTTATGATATGAATATAGCATACTCATAACTATTTTTCAACGCAATAAGATACGCTGTAAAGAACGTCTCGTAAGTTGCGAGTCGTAACAATAATTATCTGTGTATGTAATGTACCTTAAAAGTTGTTTTCTACAAGTAATTTGTTACATAGTATTCCATATTTTGTCTTAAATTTTGTGCATTTACCAAATCATTTTTCATATCTACGCCCTTTTCAATCAGTACAGCAATTATTTATTCCTATAACGTACAATTTTGTGTCTTAAATACATTCGATGTTGTGACCTAAAAATATTTAGCTGCAACATTTCAAATTCTACATCATCGTGACTAATCAACTTAAAAGCATTTAAAACAATTTCTAATTATGAGAAAATTATTTATTACGTACTTGTAATTAATTCCGTCACACATATCGTGGCTTGATGGCAAACAATTGGCCGTCATCATTGTCTCCTTTATATCTTGGTATGAATCACTTGCACTATCAAAGCCCAGGGACTGATGGAACTCGTCAACTGCATCGAAAAGGTCTTTGGAATGAATACTTTCGTTTTTAAGCAGCTTTGGTCTTATATGTTGTGGGTAAGCTGCTACCTTTGGATAAATGGCTTGCCACTCCTGCGCCCATAGATTGCCTGGAATGTTCAATTTAATCTTTGAAAATATTGCTATGTAATTTTAATAGGCGTTTTACCTTGCGCTAGATATTCTCGATAATGAGAATACTAGCTTTTAAAACTTACCTAATATATGAGCAGGAATTAAATTATCACTGTTCTTTAAGTCGTCTTTGTAGTAAGGTTTCAGCTTAGCTCTAACATAGTCGTGCAATAAATCATACAGAGGTTTAATTTCATGCCAGATTCGATCGACTGTCTCAACAAAGTGATCGTCTTCAAAGGCATAACGCCACATATCACCAGCATCAGTAAAGTTCTCTGATTCGGCAACATTGTTCATTCTAACAACGTAATCTTTGAAAATAGGTCGGATTTTCTTCCCAGTACCGTCGCGGTAGGCTTTCCAGTAATAAGCTAGCTCCTTAGTGTCGTTGCTTGTCTTGAAGATTGATATGACATCTGAAAATATAGATTTGTAAGTAGTGACAAGAAAGTTCTTAATATGGCATTGATTCCTCCGAGTGTAGATTAGACACAAAATCATGAATGTTATTGTCATCATAATCATAAACATGTTATTTTTATGTTGGAGTTGGTTTATTATGGAACAAGAACAATACATAATAAACCTGTAAATAGAATATGTTATCAGCTGCACGTACCTACGTCAGGTCACAAAAGGAGCACAAATAGATAATAAATACTAACTGACCACTCATTGTTCGTACCGAATCTTCCGCGCTGCAAGTAGTTGCATTATACGCGCACACAGTTACTCTGCTCCAAATTCTTTGCATTGTGTCTATTTCCTCGCGTTGCTGGAATGACAGAAACTTAAATTTATTTGAATTTTTTCCAAGGCATACGAACTTTTGGCTATCTGAGTATGTTCTATTACTTTGCTCTGCGGCATCTGCACGTTGGTCCCGCGTTCTTTGATAATACGCAACTTCCGCCTCAATTTCGGGTCGTTCATAAGCTGTCCGTTGTCTAAATATTTATTCTTAAGTATGTTCCAGTATTGTTTCTTGATTTCATCTTCTTCTGCTGCTATTCTTATCTAAACATTTTGATAACATAATATTATGTCAATAAAATACTGCTATCGATTTTTTAAATTTAATGTACCTAGTAAAATGAGAGTGAAATGAAACTCTGGAATGAGAGAAGGCCGCTTATAATAAAAATAATTTTAAAAAACTAGGTTGTTCATTAAAAAAAATTGAATTCATCAATGATTAAACTCTAAAAAATTGTTTTTACAGAGCGGCCTTCATTTTTTCATATTCATATATGCTCACCATTTTATTCTTTTTGCCCTCATTATTTATATCAACGACATAAGACCACAATGCCTCCTGTGACGTTTTACATACATCTAAACTCAATTTATCCATCTCTTCCATAAAAGCTTCAACAGTTATGTTCTCTTTATTTAATTCTTCCAACTGAAATTTAAATAATTCAACAGCGTCTTTACTTTTCATTATAATAGTATTTGGATCCAGTACAGTCTTCATGGCGTCATCTAAAAACTTCTTTTCTTTGACTTCCTCCACATCAGTTTCAACCTCATGTCCACTTTCTTCGGACTGATCCATTGTTTTGTTTTCCTTTATTAAATTCTTCTCATCAGCTGACATTTCCGACGTTGGATTTGCTGGAAATTGTACCGCTATTGTCATGGAAACAATTATTGCTATAATGCATGTCGATTGCTGCAACAATGAACACAAAATTACTTTTTCTGTTAGTATCATTGGCGCAATTCTACCCGATACATAAGTGGATACATTTGCTTGTAACACACGCATTTATAACTGAATACAGGATGTTTCATTGTTAGTAGGTAGGTAGTTCTCAAGTACCTACGTGATAACTCAGAAGATCTAAGGTCGCGAATTACGTGAGAACAATTTAACAATAAGCCAGGCCTAGGTATCAAATTATGAGTATATCATCATGTCTAGTCTACCACCTCATATTAATAAAATTATCTTATGGATGTTTAGGTTTACCGGTATATCTAGCTGTTACCGCGGTTGGGTAAGTTATTTTTCCCGCAGGAAGAAGTTTTTCCACGGTGAAACTTAAAATTACGTCTATTAAGTAGTGGGTACTCTAGGTACTACCTATTTGAATTGTAATAATAAAAAATAATATTAGCACGCTTTTACAAATTACAACCTTGTCCTTGTCTCATCATAAGATAAGACCATAGAACTTATGGTATAGGTATGTTTAAAGCAATGTTCTATGGGCACTAATTACACTACAAAATTATTAAACTATACTTACTTGTAATGTCCTATAGCTTTAGAAAAGCAAGTTTATCTTTACAAACGAACTGGTTTAGGTTAGAACTGGTATGTGCCGTAAGAGGAAAAGATTCCAACAAATTTTCAATATGGATAATAATAAATTCACCAGCGACGTATTTTTTTATCGATTCGAATTATTTAAATTACCGTTAGTCTGTTGGATAAATTATTGTGGTGATAATGAAATGAGGTATGTAGTTATGAATCAGATAACGTTAGCATAATAATTAAACTGATGTAGTATGGTACTGTCCAGACGTTTCAACAATAAAATTATGATGGTCAATGTTATAAATTCCAGAAGTTGGCCTTAAGAAATAAACTTAAGTATACCTACCTAAGAGGCTCCTAGAACATGGAAACAATCTATATTATCGAAAATAGTTATGTATTTCACAACTCGTCCACACTATATTTTACTTTCTTGTAATAAGTACCGGATCAGGATACTATTGGACAATTCTTTAACTTATCGTCTGTCACTCTACCTACTTGGCAGACAATTTTTTTTATATAAGACAGTACCTAAAGCGGAACATAAGAACGTTATAGATCTAATAATAATATCCATTCTATAGCGATTATTTGGATATGAAGGTCATATTCTTTTGGGAGAGGCCTGGTCCAGCAGACTTTATAACTGGAATGGTTTTATTTTTATCAAAAGTCGATGTTAGCATGTAATGAGAAATCTAGGATATCATGCATTGCGATTTTATTACGATCCAACGTTATCAGCAAAGGTTGTTGTTACTTGCTGTAGATATATCATACATTCAGTAAGGATAAAGCTAATGCATTACTATTCACATATCGCATAGGATTTAGTGCTTTATTGTAAGATTCTTGTAAGTATATTAAATTGTATGTTATGTATTTCTTTTATTCAGTTATCATAGGTTTGAAGGTGATGATTTTGATGACTGCCAAATCGAAATTCCTCAAAACGTTCATCATTTACAAATATATATTTTATATGAACTAAACATGAATAAAATCAGCACCAAATTCAGTTACAGATTCACAATCGTTTGTCATTTGGTTTGGGGTATACATGTAAAGTTTTTCACACACGGCAATGTTAAGAATCACTTAAAACTGTAAAATAAAATACCTACATATAACAGCATCTTGTTACACAAACAATCCAGAGCTGCAACAATTTTGATAACACTTATCACCTACACAACAACATTTTCCATCGCTCATTCCTTTAAAACGCTATCGTGTTTCACCAATAAATGCTTGGGCGATACTTCGCTATTTCAACCGCGGTACATTGTTTGTAATACCGCGTACTGTTTGGTCGTTTTGTGGTGGATTTTTCAAATTGGAACAATCGAACGGCTATTTTGTTTTGAAAACGTGGAACGGTAGACAAGCGGCGCGACCCGCCTGCGTCGCCGGCGCAGTGGCATTGTTGTGCCATATCGAAATGCCTGCCTCGATTCAATAGCTGGGAAGGTCTCGTGCGACCGGACGTGGCTCCTAACACCTTATTAATACATATGATCCTTTGTCATACATCACATTACTAACCTGTCCATTGACACAAATCTCTTCAATTTGTGCACTGTGTCATGTATCTCAAGTCAATACTCCTCTAGAAGTCTAGATACTTATTTTCACTAGTTTGTGAATTATTTTAGACTAAAATTGCAGATAGTAACTTTGTTATTACATTCAATTTTTCATTAATGAATTTGAACTGTTCTTTACCTACTTATCTAATTATTAGTTTAAATTACAATATGATACATTTGAACTTAAAATTCGTCTTGCATTAATGTAATGGCGTAGCAAATAGATAAACCGCTAAGTATAGTATTTTATTGCTGAGCACGGTAAACATATTACAAATAATGTTCAACAATTTATTACTGAAGGGAAAACAATAAAAAGAGCAAAGTAATTTGTTCAAAAACGTAATTTATTTGTAACTACACCTGATTTGCATAAAACTCCACTAAATATTCAATTTTCACTCTTTCTTTAAGAACGAAGCTAGGATTTGGCCTCCTGCATGGTCTATCTCCATATAACCGAACGGTTCAAGTTCTCTCTTCATTCTTGCGAACCATTTTGTGAGGTTCTCGTGAGCACTAAAATCGTAGCCGAAGGCCTGAAAGTAATAAAATATATTACCTACTTCATATTATTAGGATTTTTGCAGTTTGTTGTTCTATTTGGGTTTCCGTTTAGTTATAATATAACATCTGATTTCAACTAAACTTAAACAGTGTTCGAAATCGAAAGGCATAAAAGCACACACTTATTTAAGTTTATTTTTATACCTAAGTAATTATGAAACAGTGAAATGATAAAGTCGATCGACGGTAATGAAGATCTTCTGTCAAGTTCCTTGTCCTCGCGATACTTTACTTCCTCGTCAAGCCCTAGTTAAAAATGTATTTGCCTAATTCGATTCCAAGCATGGCAATTTTATGTGAAATGATTTACGTATCAAGAAATAGGACACATTTGATTGTTCTGGTCCTTTAAGCCACAATCGACAGAAAAGGGAAACTATGAGTTTTCTTTAGGTGGTGACTTTTGTTTTTGATCGGAAATCACTTTTGTTGTAAGTTGACATTCCTTTCTAGACCACATTGGCACTAAACGACACTTCTTTATGATCGTATCGTCTACAATTACACCTATCAGTTATTGTGATGTATTTATTTATCACTAAACTTATTTCGTCATACAAGTCTTAACTATTTGATTAGTGTTTTTCATATCATTGCAAAATGACACCTACTTCTATATTTGTGATGGTGGTGACTATGGAGATATCAGCAATTGTAAGGTTATCCCCAGCAACGAACGCCTTGCCATCCAGAAACGTGTTCAGATAACCCAGAGCCTCGTTTAGTTTCTCGCCGAGTTCTTCGTTGAATTCTTCTCCACGGAACAACATTGGGCCCTGAGATCAGAATTATTCAATTGTAAAAGTTACTATGTCGGTGCCCATGACCTTGTATTTTAGATCTTCGATTAAATACGTTGTAACAAACAACAGATGCGTCAACTGACCAGATGATGTATTATTTCCTAATATGACGATGATACATTCATGGGCGACGAAACTATATATTATCAGAACAACCACTACCCATCATTGGCCTAGCATGCAGTCTATATGGTTGATGACTGGGTGAACCGAACTAAGTGCAGAAACATTGGGTTCAGTAGACTTCGAGAGGCCTGCTGCTTCTTTCTAGTAATAGATCAATAAGCTGATGAAGACAAAACCAAGGGTTCATTTAAGTCACGGCAGGTTACAGGTAATAGATGCGGAGCATGGACCGGTAATCTCTCTCACATGACTTTACAGCATCGTTCAGTCAGTGGTATCGTCGCAGCTAGTATAATAACAGTTATATCTCATCAACAGCCTATTAATCTCCCCACTGCTGGGGCTCAGGCCTACCCTCTCAACGAGGGCGTTCGGGCTATAGTCCACCACGCTAGCCCAGTTACATAAAGGACAAAAATTGCTCCCGCGTTTACTACTCCAGCAGATTTAAATTATTTAAATCTATATCACTGGTTAGTTACAAACAATTCTTGTGACATTATAATTCAAGTAAGTACTCGTGTTTACGATTCCAATCGTGAGCTCTTATCAACCCACATACTTTTAATTTCTATGAAACAATAAGTATAGTAAGGAAATTTGCCTATAAGAGTTGTAAAGCGTAAGTCCACCAGGCGCGGTGGACTATTATACGCATAATACCCTTGTTGTGGAGAAAAGGTGTCTGTCAGGCAAAGACAATCATAAAACAGGTACATAATATACTTACATACAGACTGAAGTACCTCGGAAACAATGTACCAAGATCGAAGTTCAACCGCTGGTCTACAATAGCTCGCTGACGGGGATTCTTGGGGTATAAGGAGTCATCGCGGCCGTACGCGTTGACAAAGTAAGGCAGGATTGCACGACTGAAAGAAGGAAAAAATTGTATTGTAATTTTTTTACGAGTTACCAATTGACATAAATTTTAATATAAGTGAAGAAGAGGCTCTAAATGTAAGCCACTAAACGTTTACCCAAATCTATACTAATTTATAATAAAGCTGAAGAGTCTGTTTCTTCGTTCGTTCGTTCGTTTGTTTGTTAATTTGTTTGAATGCGATACTCTGCAACTACCAGTCGGATATGATAAATTCTTTATGCATTTGATATCCTAATTCTTGAGGCAGGTTAAAGGTTATTTAACATCACGCTACGACTCTTAGGAGCCAAGCAAGATGTATTAAAAAACAGAAAGAAAAAACGAAGTAATAGCGAAAATTAAACAAAGGGTGAAACCACGGACAGTCGTTTCTCTCCAGTAATCGAACTCACGACGACGTTTGAATTGAAGCAAAATACCGAAAACTGTAAAGCTCTGCATTTATCTGTAACTGAAAACTTGTCAAAACTGAAACACCACTTTGTTGGCCGACTGTACAAACAACGCCATTTATCTGGATGTCCACGAGCCTATAGTACCTACTTACTTAATAATACGAGCTTGATGCAATGGTGATCATGATCATTCATTGATGTTACATAATTAAGTAATACATCAGCCCAATTTGCGGTAATATAATTAGTTAATGCACAGTTCGGTCCATAATGAGAGCCTTTATGTTGAATGATTAATTTGATGACCTTCACGGTCGATGATGTTGCAGTTGTAGTTGCGCGTGCGATATGATTACTGTTATGCGAGTTACATAATCACAATATCATCGCCGGTTGATGAGGTCAGCTCAAATTGACAGTTTTAAAACCTAAAATACAAGGTGTCCTGACTGGCTGTTAAAGTCGTTTGCAAAATATGCAGTGCTAAATACCATCTCCAGGGGATAGGAGTAGTAAGGAATAGTAAAATGTATTCCATATTAATATTCCATAGTAAAAAGTATAAATGTACATTCTGATAGAAAACAATATGTAAGTACCTATACTATGCTCATAAATGAATAATGTGACCTAGCACCATTAAACAAGCTTGTTTTATCAGTAACTTTGCAGTCCACTTAGGAACACCAACTATTGTTTATTTTGTTTCCGAAACGCAAATATCACTGCAGTGCTTTCAATTAGCCTCATACGTTGGAATGAAATTTAAACTAAAATGTGAATTACGAATTAATTTTAACTATGAGTTTAGGGGAGCAGAAATGTTCGTTGTACTACATACATATTAGCCGTTTGTCCACAGCTGGACCTTAGCTTTCCCCAGTGAACGCCACCACACAGGGTCCTCCGTCCTCCGCCTAGTCGCTTCCGGCCACCTTATTTAGTGGCTGTGGGCAGCTTACACCTGTCCCAGAATCGACGGCAGTTGGGACAGACGAGTTCTAAGTGGAGATCGCGGACCGGTACGCGCAGCGTGGGACGCCCCCCGCGCCGCCAGGTGGACCGACGACCTAAATAGGGTCGTACATACTAGAATAAATGGTAATCGTAAAAATAATTATACCTCTCCCATAATATAAATCCGTTGTCATCCATAGTTGGTATTGTGTGCTGGGGATTCATCTGAGGACAAAGGCAGACAACGTTAAATAGAGGTCCTTTTTGGGTAACACCAAACGAAGTCATCGGATGATTTAGAGCAGAATCTTAGAATCCTAGATTAATATGGTATGGACCGTTAACGGTAGAAATAAACGGAGAATAATAAAGACAACTCTATTATGTTCTGTTTTGTGTCTGTTAGTGCTAATCACACTTTTCAATGAAATTTGTTTATGGTCAAGTCGTTTTAGTCTATGATACCTTGATGTATTCTGGGGTCATATGCGCCCCCTCCAAGATGTTGGTGAGCACCAGGTCTAGTTCCACGCCTATGGCCCTGGCTGCCATCATGACCACGCGGCACGGCGGCGACGGCGGCAGGTAGTATAGCTTGATAGGCTGGCTCGGCATCCTGCTGCTCTTAGATCGAGCTGCGGCGTTGCTATAATGAAATGAGAAGGCGTTTTTACATGAAATTAATTTAAAAAGTTACTAAGGACTTCAAATGGAGATTTCAAAGTTGTAATGCCGTTTTTTATATACAACATAATGGTATTTTAGGCTAGTATAAAACTAGTAGTTCCGTGAGAACAGTAGACCTCGCCAGCCCTTATAAACCAAACCTAAAAGAAACCAACAAAAGTCAACTTTGGAAACAGAAAAAGTACCTACTAAAGTGACAAAAATTAGCACTTTAAAGCTTAATATTTCGCAAACGGATCCCTGAATCGAAAAATGTTTATCACACACCCGCGATATTTTTGAAAGACCCATCCAACGATACCCCACACCATGGATATCACGCGGAAAAAAATAATTTTCCATTTTACGTATGCAGTTCTATGAACATAATTTATTTTTTCAACTTTCTTAAGTCGATCCACTATTACTCAAAAACTAATAGAACCTACTTAGCCGTAATAGTTTTCCTTGTAACTACGTTATATATGCTACTGCCATGAATTTTTTCACATTTCCAGAAGTAACCGTTTAGCTGGCAGGGGGGGGGGACACGTGACTCTAACAAAAATTACCGCTTTAAAGCTTAATATTTCGCCAACGGATCCCTAAATCGAAAAAATGGTATTCACACACCAGCAATATTTTTGAAAGACCTATCCAACGATATCCCACACTATGGGATTCACAAGAAAAAAAAAGTTCACTCCCACTTTGCGAGTATGGTAGGTACTCTAAAAAAAATGTTTTTCAAAATTTTATTCTACTCATTTTGTAGGTTTAATTAATTTATATATATGCCAAATTTTCGTCAAAATCGGTTGAAAAATGCGACCTGTAGAGAATTACAGACAGACAGACAGACAGACAGCCGGACAAGAGCATTTTTGGCCAGTCTCGAAACGTAGACGCTTCGCTCGCTTCGCTCGCTCGGTCAATAATTGGTCCCCAAAGTCCCCATGCAAGTCATGGCTGCTCGAGATAATATTTACATGTAGGTACAGTCGACCGCACGTCAGTGGAAACACTTTGACCTTGAGCTGACCTAGCCTATTAGGGAGTTCCAAGTTCCATTACCATGACAGACCAGTTTATACTGGTTTTATTTTCACTGACGTGCAGTAGACAGTACCTAGCTGAAAGCGAGTGAATTAGAAATGTGGGACATAGTTTAATGGTGACGTCCAAACGGAGGATGATGGGAGTGTGATTTGATTAAGACACAGTGTATACTTAATTGATTCCTAAGTGACCTAGTATTTTTTCCCGGTAGATCTCCGTGAGGCGTAAAATAACAAATGTAAAAAGGGGTATTCGATTTGGTTAAACTTTGTTCAGCTTAAGTACTTATGTTAGGCAGTTAGGTATAGAAACGGGGTGTAGGAGAGGGGGTGGACGATTACCGTAAACTGTATAGAGACATACAACTATACATGTATAGTATACACATCGCATGCAGTGTAGATGTATCGATTATTTTTATTGTTGCCGATAGTTAGTATTAGGTATATATCTGAATTGAAATGGCGTCACAAAAATCGATACCTAATTTTTAAAACCATCTTTATTTGCCAGAGAGATAGCCGGCGTGATATATTTAATTTTAACTTTATTCAATGGTTTTGCCCAATTCTCAAAATACACTACGAGCAAATTCTTTTTTCCTGTAATATCGGTTTAAAAAATTTATAAGTGGTGGTTTTAATTGTGATTAAACCTTCCAAAATTGGATTTTCGTATCGACCAAAACCCATTAACTATTTCTTAAAAAGTTTTTGTTAGTGTGTGCTTTTGTGTGTGTTTTCTTACTATTATTAGGTACCTGGTGTTAGTACTTCCCAGCACCAAGTGGGTATTTAACCAAAACTGTTTAACTCACCCATCAATATGTATGAAACAAACAATAGTTACAGCGCATGCTAAATATTTCATTTTCTTCAACTTTCAGGTTCTTTATTATGTAATGAAAATCTTAGCTATAGAGACGGGAGAAGTTTAAATAAAATTATTATTCAAAACGGAAGAGGAGACTTAACAAAGACTCACTTTGCTGACTTTATTTTTTCTACGACGGTTTTGTCCATACATTGCCCCAGTTTGAATAAAATAACTTAGCACAAAACCAAACGTATAAATAAAGAATTTATCTATCAACAACAATAAACAACGACAATATGGGGCCAATTAAAGATACTTGTGGTATTTTATTCTTATCTAAGTGCAACGCCTGACTAACTAAGGCACAGTCGTAAAACACATACTATAATGCAATAAAAATAAAAGAATACGAGTACTTTGTCAAATAAAGATAGTATATAAACTCCGCACAGAGAATCCAAAATCAGCTTTTAAATAAGTTGAAAACCAAAAAATTGTTTAAAATTATTCAAACAATCACAATGCTATCACTACAGAGAACACAATGAGAAACAACTGATTTATACCCTGAGTTTTGTGACAGTGAGTGTTTTGTTCATGGAGACCATGGTAACGTAGGGCGGGCGTTACCAGCTCATCGTCTAGTCATTATGACAAGCTACTACTGTAGGAAACCACTTTACGTAACTACAAAGCTACTTCGTATTCGATTAGATTCTATTTCACATTGGAGCATGTTACGAGTATACTATGCTATGATATGACTAATCTCGAAAAAGCGGATAATTTAATTGAGTTACAAACAACTACTTACCTAAGGCTAATTGAGATGACAATGCAGTGGTACAAAGTCACCTAAATTAAACAGCCATAATACAATATTTGGTTTAATAGATCTATACCTATTTAAACTTATAATATACAAAGTAATTAATTGAGAGATTTAACAGCAAGTACCTAATTTAAGATGAATTTAAAATATTTTTTTGCCATTTTTATATATAACAGGTAGCGTCTTTTATTTAGTGGTTACCCGGTTGATACTAACTCGACGCTATTTAAATGTTAGGAGGCAACCTTTTGGAAATGAAAAGAAATATTTATTTATCTAAAGGCTGTCTGGAAGAAATCGCTTTTAGCGATAAGACCGCCTAGAAGTACCTACTAAATCTACTGTATTATTGTGTCCTGTTTTTTTTAAGTGCATTAAAGAGTATTGAATTGAATTGGAAAGAATAGGTTATACAATACAAGGCAGGTGGTCACCAAAGTGTAGCTCTGCGATTCCGCTACCTAACATTAGCATGCAAATCTGAAAATTAATGAAATCCTAAGATTTACCGATGAACTCTATGATTTACCAAGTGATGCTGGCAAATGCCCTAGTACCTAGTTTTTTAATGTTCGGTTAGGTTATTTTTGCCGGGGCCCTGTGTGCATGGGCGAGGAATACAGCCACGGTATCCCCTGCCTGTCGTACAAGCCGACTAAAAGGGGTCGTCGGGGCCGCGGGCGGCTGGGGCGGGGGCCTCGGTCGTCCATAACATCTGACGCGACCCCGAGGAGGGCGGCAGCACGGGGTGGCCTCGTGCTGCTGCAGCACCGCGAGGGTGCTGGGGGGAGGAACCACTCCCCCCGAGGTGGGCCGCTGCAAAGCGGCGGGACGCTTGGAGTGGCTTCGGAAGCGAGCTCATCGACCCCGGAGTCACTCCATGTGCCTGAGATGGCCACCGTGTGGTTTTAGTGGGTATGCCCTGTAAGGGAGACTCCCACATATCCCGGCCTCCTCCCCCGAGGGGTCCGGGAATGCATAAAGCATTTCCACACGTAAAAAAAAAAGGTTAGGTTTGCAGGTGAAAGTCCAAAATTCACGATCAATTCGGAATTTTGCTATCATCACCTAGGTGTGCATTTTAGGTTTTACCGGTATTTTTTAGATTTTTATAAGTGATTCGAGCTTTTACAATAACTATCTACATGTACTCTGTATGCTTTACGTAATGATCCATTACTTTAATATTGGATTGAATCTTAGCTGTGTATGAAGATAACTTGAAAACATTATACTTAGTAACATGTGCCTGATTGTAGGTATTGTTTGTGTCACACAGTTGCCTTCAAGGTCATCTGGTCTTTTTCATTATCATCTCTATGAGTGAAATTTACTTCATAACAATGATAATCTTATGTTTTGATGTCTCTATACTACCTACTTATCATTTACAGTCGTAGAAAGAAAAAAAAAAGAAAAATAACACAATTGTATGTGGGTATATATGGCATACTTAGTCTTTTTAGAATCACAGATCAACATAATTAAGTAGGTGCTCTATAATCTCTAAGTAGAGTTCAGAATAAAGCAAAACACAAATAAATATACGAGTATTATCTTAATCACATAATTTATTACAGGAGAGTTATTTTAAATATAATAAAATGGCACATAAAACACTAAATTTCGAATAACATTGAGTTCCAAAATATAGATCCGACCAGTTCACAGTGAGTTTGAATTCCACTTCTCGTCTAACACTTCTATTGTAGATGCACTGCTTGCGTTGTCTGTGTCCTTTTCTTTTTGATCCGAATCTTTTCCATCTTTCTTAGTAGAAGCATCTGCTATATCAGTCTTTATTGAGTTAATCCGTTCCTTTCTCTCTTCACCCTTCTGGGGCTCGTCTTGAGTAATTTTCATTTTTCTACTCTTTGAATTACCCATCTTGTGTCCAAAAAGTTCCGAGCCACATGTATGACTGATTGTTTATAATACGATGTTGCTTTCTATATTACTCAAGATAAAACTCTAGATAACCGAAGAGTCTTTGTAATTAAATTGACCGATAAACGGTGATAAAACACTGACATACACACATAGTGAAAGCAAAACTGCGACTGACAAAGATATTTTAGCAAAAACATTATAAATGTAGTCACCAGCAAGATAAGGAGACAATGACACATTGCTGTATGAATGTTACACTGACCGGATATTTGTATGTCTTTAGTGCATTACAAACAAGGAAAAATTGTTTTAACTAGTATGTTGATAGAACTAAAACTGTTATTAAAATTATTTAAATAACGCTCATAATGGTCACATTAATAGATATTTTGTTTTAGTTGCTGATTTTATGGTTGAAGAGCATTATTAAGAATAATCTAAAGCCAAATTTACGACACACGCTGATGACTTCATACACTTAATCATTTAACCCGAATTTACAGTCACACTTGTGCAAACATAGTTCGATTTTATCTACAAAGTGACGTTTCTATTAACATACTAGTACATATGTTCACAACAATTGTGGCATACCTTTGTTTGACAATAATCATAAATAAAGATAAAAGAGCATTTGACAACAAAAATATCTTACAAACACACTGCTAATATAAGCTTCGTATGTATCTGCTAGATAAACAATATAAACTATATTAGTGAGACCAATAATAACATGGTACAGGTAAATCCTATGAACTACAAGTAAGTACCTATCTCATTCTTTCTTTTGAGTTTTTGAGACCAACTATAATCACAGTGAACCCGGCAACTAACCGTAACAGTGACAATAACCACACCAATTAAGTACCTACTAAAATAAATAGAATAATACTCCCAGATGAAGAATAGTCGCGCTTTTAGACCTCAAAGATACAATGTAGTTAACACCTCTGAAACCAAAAGAACAACGAACCCTATGATAGATAGGAACCAATTTCGGTCGATATTAAAGTCAATCAAGAAGCAGTGTTAAACACCCAATAGATAATTTAACTATCAACGTCTTACTCATACGATGCAATGTCATGAAATGGAAAACTTGTTATTCACTGAGGTACCTATGTTAATGTACAATGTAAGTACCTAATTAGCAACAAAAATTTGCGCTAAGCTATGTACTTATGACAAATCCATCTAATGAAGATGTAATGAGACTTAATGAAGTTCTTTAAAAAATAAACAATTAAAATAAAGTTGAGTGTAATTAAGCTTTTAGGGTATTTATAAGCTCATTTTCAATTTCATACACCACATCCAAAAGAGAATCGGTACTTTCAACATCACGTAATACACAGCTGAATCTCAAGGTAAGAATTAATTTTATGGTGATTAAGAGATAATATTATTATCTACTTTCCATGTCCAAGAAAGGTACAAAGTAGGGACTTACATCCTGAGTTTTGGAAGTAAAACTATGTGTAAGTATATGACTATATTTGAGCAGGATTTCAAATTCTTCATAAATGTAATATTATTATATCCGATGTTCGCTATTTTGTGAACAAACTTCTCTATTTTTTTTTTGTTTCCATGTTTCAGATGGTGTCCAAATTCATAATCTTCACAGTTTTGGCAAGCTTAGCCGTCGCTCATGGAGCATCACTTAGTTCTCACTTAAATACGGTAAGTTGTGAACCTACTGTTTTTATCTGTTTAACTTCATAACAACCGAACTTAATTCCAAAGGCACTCCGTACGCCTGTGGGTTACCTACGTGTTTTCACATTTTATTACTGCTTTTTAAGCCTTTTAAGGTTTTTTAAAATCCGATTTGTTTTCCTTACAGAACATTCTACCACTAGACCGGGAAGAAGGACTTATTTTAGAAATTCCGTAAGTAACTATCTTATTTTTATTTTCTAATTTTATTATTTAAAACTAATCGAAATTTTTCTTTGGTTACAGATCAATCGGGACTTTGATATTGAAATCTTTAAAAGTCGCCTGGTTTTTGATTTCATCAGCATTTTCACTCATTGGTTGGAAGTTGGTAAGTTAAGATTTTACTTTCCTTACTTAAGTTATAGTGGAGGAATGGATAAAAATAGATTATTATGTCATTCTGTATGACGTCAGTCAGCTCTCAAATAGTGAAGGAACATCGTGAGAAAACCAGCATACACCGTAGAAGGAATTCTTAGGCGAATGTGAAGTCCACCAAACCGCCCTGGACTAGCGTGGTGGAGTATATATAGCCCGTCCCTCGTTGAGAAGGCATGCCGGTGCACCGGTGTGAGGACGTATAGGCTGTTGGTTTGCTTTTTGATTTATAGAATAGATAAGTAACTATATACTTCCAAGTATGAATAAAAGTACAAAATATATTAGTACAAAATATGAACACCAATTTTTTTATTGCAGACAGCGCTAGCTTTTGCTGCCAATGCTGTGTTTTGGCTGTTCGGCAAAAGTTTCTCAGTGCTACTCGGCGCGGCGGCCATGTTTGGTTTCTGCAAGCTGACTGACAAGTGCAGCCTCCACCACGTGCCCCAGGAACTGGTGGAAGTTGGGGAGACCCTGGTCTGGGCTGCCAAGAGCTTGGAAGAAGGCGCGATGAAGTATGGAGCTGGGAACATTAAAGCGTAGATTTTTAGAATTGTAATTTTAAGTAGTTACTTAGTTAGGTATTTATTTGTATTTTTGTTCTTAAAAAAATAAACTCGGTTTTACTGAAATACCTATGTGATTTTTTAAAATTCTTATCAAACATGCTCGAAAAATATCGCTTTTTATTTGAAAAACCGAGACGGGATGGGAAGAGCATCTTTTTCGCCCTCGGACCGACCAAGAGTGCTATATGCGTAAAAAGTTCCATTTCATACTCGAAATCAGTTTCGAAAATCCGGTGCGAAATGACTCTCAGGCTCTGACGAAATGTTGTATGAAATTTCATTTCGTACTCGGTTAGGTTCTTTTTGGGGTAAGTTTATCCAGACACTCACTCGAAAGTTGGCAAAATGATATTGGCGACTATGACTTAGCGCCGCGACCGCTTTCGCTAAAAGTATCGTTCGTACCGAGTACAATAGTACATTGTTAACTTAGGTGTGAAAGTAACTTATTTAAGTCCCGAGACGGGGTTTGGCGCCCGACGCGTAGCGAGGGCGCCAATAGTTCGAGGGACCTCTAAATAAGTCTTGAACCCGAGGGAAACACTGTGCTTTTCAATAAGAATACACTGAAAGTAAAAACAAAAACATAAAATGAGTGTTAATACAAATCTCTGCTATACGGAAGTTTAAACAAAACTCTACAACTCGAAAAAACAAATGAAGATCGGATTGCCGCTTTCCCGTCTACTTTGTTTTTTTTCTGTGGCCGGCCAGCTATTCTGCCATTATTTTTCATTTCCATCATTGAAAAAATGGTAAATATTTTGCCCAAATCTGTGTTATTTTAAAGAAATAGTTGACAGTAATAATTATAATAAAGTCATTTTAAATAATATATTCTTTAATTATTACTTAACTTTATGTTATTTCAATTTTACATCGCGCTGTAATTGAGTGGCTGTAAAGACAGTTGGAACATGGTCCAATAGAAATGTCAAAATAGTACTAGTTTTTTTTATATAATTTGACAGCTGTCAGTTGAAAGCGATTCTCCCTAGGGCTGAGATGTATTACTTTCAACCCGCTCCTCAGGCAACTTCAGACCTACTTTCAGAGTATGAGTAATGAAAAATGGTTTTTCTTACCTTCAGAACTTTCATCCCTCAGGTAAGAAAAAGCGTAATTTTGTACTCGGTACGAATTTAGAATATTCCGGAGAAATATAATAATAATTATATAATTATTTACGGGTCTTACACACGAAATAGTTTTATTTACCTTGCCCGACGTTTCGACCAGGTTACACTGGCCGTGGTCACGAGCTGATAAATAAAGGTAAATAAAACTATTTCGTGTGTAAGACCCGTAAATAATTATATAATTATGAATACAAAGCGCGAAAGTCTAAAATATAATAATAAATTGTACTAAACTTTCTCCCCATTTCTTTTTTATTTTATTCTAGAGTAAAAGCTTCATAATTTTCCAAACATATCTTTTCCTACAATAATTTTTGTATAGATTATTTTATAAACTGATGAATTAATATTGTTGTATGACCTACTTATTCGTAATAAATGACAATTCAATAGCATCAACCATTTTTAAGTAGGTATAAATCACAAGTTTCTATTTCATTGGGGAACCCATAGATTACTAAGCGTAGCGAGCGGGAGCGTAGCGAGCTTTTTCCGTGTTCTGTGGGGGAACCATAGAGTTAGTATACTAACAACTCTCTGGGGGGAACCCATACAAACTAGATTTTTCCCAGACCAATGGGTCTATGTCATAGACAAACATAAGCAACTACGACGTGCAACGTTTCATCGTTAGAAACGTTTTTGAGAAATAAAAATTCACTTTTTGTTGTATGACAGCTAATAGTTTGAAGGTAGGTACGAAGAAACTGTTGAAAATCTTTCGGTAAAATAATGTTTCCAATCGGAGCAAATGTTTCCTGAGCCAATCGTGACGGACGGACGCACGCATGGATACGATGCACGATTGAGATATTCGATTTTTCGGTATGTTATCGATATAAAACTTTCAAAAAAAACTTTATTTTTCGCTATTACCTACAACTTCCTCTACCTAACCAGAGTTCACTCTGCCTAACTACGTTCGAGAAAGTATAAAAATACAAAGTTAAATTTCCATTTCCAGATAGCGTCAGTGGCCTCGGGGATAAGACGCGACCTATGATATCGAAATATCCGAGGTTCGATCCCCGGTTGGGCCATGTACCAATGGGTTTTTTCTCAAAACTTAAGTACATGTACTGACTGCTCTCAAACGGTGAAGGAAAACATCGTGAGGAAACCTGCATACGCCGAAGAAGAAATTCTTAGGTGCATGTGAAGTCCACCAACCCGCACTGGGCTAGCGTGGTGGACTATAGCCCGCACGCCCTCATTGAGAGGGTAGGCCTGAGCCCCAGCAGTGGGGAGATTAATAGGCTGTTGATTGATTGAAATTTCCATAAAAACCATAAATCGATATCCTGGGAAGTAGTCACAGGTAAGTATAGGTAAGTAATAAAGGTTGAATTGTTAAGTAGATTGGTGAATGAGTGAGAAAGTTGTGCGGTGTCGCCGTATCTTTTATTAGTCATGCGGCCACTATTTATCTAAATTTGTGGTACTACTCCTGTACTAATGTTAGTAGTACATAATCGATCGATTTATGAATCAAAAAAATTAGCTAGGTGGCGCCCACCAAAGAGATCCTATCTCTATGGATCGATTAATCGATCCAAAAAGATTGCCAAACTTCTACTTACATCAACACAGGCGGGAGAAAACATAGGGAAAAATATGTAGATAAAAGTAAATTAACAACCAATTTATTTTAATAAATTAAACCATACAATTCACTAGAAGAATTTACAAATATTTATAATATTATTATTCCTTTCTACTTTCTAGATTATTTACCGCCCTCCCTTTCCTTTCCTGAGCATATGTCTCCACAGCACTGAGCAGAAACTTCTCAGCAGTCTCCAAATGCTCAGGGGTAACGAAGTTTCGCAGCTGAGCGACGGGAGCGAAGTCATAGTAGTCAATAAAGTGCAGGTTGCATTTGTCTGTAAGCTTGCAGAAGCCAAGGGTGGCGATGGCTCCGAAACCGAGGATCAGGAAGTTGGAGACGAGCCACTTGATGACGGCTACAGCTATTGTGAGGGCAGACTGCAAATGGATAGTAAGAGATCATTAAAATTTTAAGGCTAATTACTAACCCTACACACATCGTGTACAAATCAATATGAATCGTGTACAAAAATATAAATGATTACCGAAGCAATGTAACTTGTTAAGATTTTTTTAACATTTCCAACTAGGTATATATTTTTTTATTTCCCACCGGAACACGCCGGAACAATAAATGTAAGTAGGTATAATAATAATGTTTGGACACGGCTGTTTAGTCCCAAACTAAGCCGAAGCTTGTAAATGGGTACTCAACAACTGATAAACATACAAGACCTTAAAGATACATAAAAACACCCATGCCGGAATCCGAAAACCAACAGTTATGCTCATAACACAAATATTGGTCCCGGGTGGGAATCGAACCCACGACCTTTGGCGCAGAAGGCAGGGTCACTACCACTACGCCAACAGGTCAGGTATATAAGTATTTTATTAAATATGTAGATCAAAACGTAACATTAAAAGGAATAAATAGGTAATTACCTAAAATAATTATGAATGAAATAAACTTACGGCTTTAAATCCAATTAATTTTGTGATAGCATCATCAATGATAGCAGATGTATCAGTTTTCACGAACTCGGAAATAGAATCATCACTTATGTACTCGACATTCTGAAAACAGAACAATAAAAAAGAAATAAGTACAATAATAATCTATATTAATTAGTAATTAGTAATTACTCAATTATAGGAGGAGCAAGAACAACATCAAAGGCAAAAAAAATTCTAGATAATGTCAATGAGTGATAAGAGAACAGAGGAATTCATAGTCCCTGAACATCATAATTAAATTATAAAATGTACGAGGTATCTAAAATATTACCTGCGAAACTTACGTTTAAAGATAACGAAGAAGTGTCCTCTACGGGATTCGCAACAATCAGGCCGAATACAACGCTAAGAGCTATCAGAATACGAACCAGCATCTGTTACGATAACACATAGGTTAGTTACATTGACACAGAGGATTATAATAGTTGCTACTCATTGAGTTACTCGGGCAGACTTTTGGATATTGCACCAAATAATAAGGTAGATCAAAATTGCATTTTTGTAAATCGTAATTAACCTGGATGAGTCCACTGCTAGACATAACATCTCCAAAGAGGAGCCACTGAACCCGACCTTCGGTTCATGGCATCCAGTCACTGCCGGCACACGCTCCATCTAGCTGAGCAGCGTTCCACACTACACCTGCCCAGCCGGGTCTAGTTCACGACATCGACAGTCATTATCGACGGTCGCTGTATCGAAAACTTTTTATCGAAAGTACACCATATCGACGGTACACCATATCGTCATGGTCTCCAATCTAGAACTTGTCTACCCCAGCGGTTATCAGTTCTCCGACAGGTATGACCAGCCCGCATGGCGGGATGTTTTGTAAATGCCATTGTTATGCTATGTTTCATAATAATGCAAAAACTGGCGATTTAAATAATATGAGAGTAAGGGTTCTTACCTTGATTATAGAAAGCGGAGAATGCAGTAAAGTTTAAGATATGGTAATTTTATGCTAAGGCAAGTAGGTTGTTACACCTTTAGAATTTTCTTGTCTATTGAATTAAGTTGTTTATTAGTCGCAGTTTTTATAGTATCTACTACTAATTGAAGGTAAATGAAGCCATTTGGTGATAGAAAATGATTACCTAATTAATGAACTTACCAGATTACAGATATTAATACTGGTGACACATAATAACCAACGAAATACCACTGCAAATACCGTAAGTACCTACTCGTATATATATTATTACTTATACAATTTACTTAATTAAATTCGGCTAATCATAGCTTTCATTTTAATTGATGCTTTATAGTGAATCGCACCACCGTACAATGCCGTATAAGCCACAGAATATTGTACCTACCGTCTATCTGATCTTTTAGTATCGCGTTCTTTGATATTTTTGTTCGCAATATATTATGCTTTTTAGTTTATTTTATTATCTCGAAAAATCAAATTTCCTGCATGTTGGGTAACTTTACTATAAGTACCTACTTATTTTCCATAGCATAATGTACCAGTAGTTTTAGAATTATCTGGCGGGCGACAAACAATCCAATATTTATAAATACAACCACAAATAGAAAGGAATACAAGATGATTTTAGAGCCCAGGCAGAAAAAATAAGGCATATTATAAAGGATTAATTATAATTTATTTATTACAATGGGAATGAGTTATTATAATTTAAAAAATAGTTATCTAATCTAATGCTATGCGTATTTTAAATTTATTTCTTTATAATTTCGTTCTCAAGTATTTTCTGAGTTTCACGCACAGCTTGTGGGAACGTGGGGTCTAACAGACATAGCTTCACGAAATTATTGTAGCACGATGGCAAAGGCAGCGGCTCGTTACCTGCAATACACACAGTTCAGTCACAAAAAGATACCTCATCTACAGCCTATTAACATGTCCCCACTGCTGGGACTCAGGCCTAGCCTCTCAACGAGGGTGTTCGGGCTATAGTCCACCACGCTAGCCCAATGCGGGTTGGTGGATTTCACATGCGCCTAAGAATTTCTTCTTCGGCGTATGCAGGTTTCCTCACGATGTTTTCCTTCACCGTTTGAGAGCAGTCAGTAAATTTTATGTACTTAAGTTTCGAGATAAAACCCATTGGTACATGGCCCAGCCGGGGATCGAGCTTCCCCACCCCCGACGCCACTGACGCTCCTAAGGTACTTACATCAACACAAAATTTAGCAATGACTAAGTTCACCTGTTAGTTATACAAATACGTAGATAGACGCAGATAAATGTATTTAGCAAGAAAAGATAATCTTACCATACCCTTCCATTGTCTCAATCGCACTTTTAAATACCTGCTCAATATTTTTGTATAGGGGCGAGATAACGTTTTTTGACTGAACAGAGCCATGACTCATCACGGGAAAATGCTGTCCAAGGATTTGCAAACACTCCGCTAAGTTAGACTTTATCTGAAACTTTAACTTCCTCACGTCCTGAGTTGGCATGCTTACGATCAAAATTAGAACGTCGTCTTTAAAAATCCCTTTGATTTTTCCATGCATGTTAAAAGATTCTATAATCTTTCCATCACTTGTTATTAGCAATTGATCGTAATGTATTCGTAGAAACAACAACTTGTTATCCTGCTTAGCCCAACTGCCTGAGCGCCACAACATTAGCTTGCCAATGGGTACGGAAAGCGAATCTAGGAGAAAGAAAATTGATAAAAAAATAAATTGTAGGTAAGCTACATTAAAATACTACTATTTTTTTAGTAAGTTTACTCACGGTTCATCTTTAAAATTATGTAGCTATATCTAGGTAGGTACTCAAACGGAAAAAAAATCGTCTGACACAGCAACTTCAGTGAAGACAGTAAAATATTTAGACAAACTTTTCCCGCTTTCCCGCCAAAACGTAACCAGAAACTAAGAAGAATACCAAAAAGATTTTATGTTCTAGCAAAAAGTGTGCTTGGTAGTCAATGTGATGTGATGTGACCTTGATGTGACGACGATTATCTGGCTGTTAAAATAAAAATATTTTATTCAATTTCATATTGCCAGAGTTTTGAATTTTACCAATACACTTTACCTAAATTTATATTAGTATGAAACACTGGCCGAAGTTATTCCGTGACATTTTTTCAAAGCCATTTAACAGAATACAAATAACACACAAACTTTTTTAAAATAAAATGGCGATTGATGACATGTTTGATATTGAAACAGAGTGGCCAGTTCGTATTATATTAATAAAAATCTCAATTCATAATCAATCTCTTTACATAGTTTTTCTAATAGTAAGTATATAACATAGAGCTAGGATCTCTTTGGTGGATGCTCGCGGCCTGGTATATAATATGTATATTTATAGCACATTTTCTAAAATGGTGAGAATTTTGATAGTTTTAAGTATTACCGTTTATAATTTTAAAGAAAAATATAGTAAGTACCTACAGAAAAGGCTGTATGGGTGAACAGTTCCTTGCCCAGGAACAGAAAACCTTCTTATGAGATCATGAATCATGCATGACCATCAACAATGATTTACAAAATATATGAGAAGCTGTATGACTCAGTACCATTGCCTCTATACTATAATCCTACATTCGCCTACATTGGACGCTCATTGGACTTCACATTGGAATGAAGTAAAAAAAAAGAAATCACCCATTTAAAATACATAAACAATTTTATTTTTAAAAATTTAAAATAAATAACTGCTAGACTTTTTACAATAATTTCATCCTATTGCCACAGGAAACCTAATAATTTAAAAATACAGCTATTGCATCGTATTATATTTTCTAATTGCTTTCTCAACGAAATGGCCGGCTCTTGCTAGTCTTTCCGGAGTGGCCAGTGATCGGAATTCCTGTTGAGCTTCGAGCAATGACTTCACCCCACTTAGTTTAGTGCAAATGGGGGTAAACTTGCAGACCCCCAATGCAGCAATAGACCCTAACACGAGGGCCACTCCATTGACGAAAACAAACACGACAGCTGCTTTAACCAGGGCAAAGGCTTTCTGAAAATAAGTTTTACAAATTATTATTAAATCAATAAGAGATATCTACCTAGATACATATAATTGGTTGTTTACAATGACAATTGAATTGTTTTTTTTAAGATACTACAAACAATCTTACTAGGTATACTTACAGAAACAAATGTACCAACTACTCCCAGTTTAGACACAGCTATTTCAGTAGACACTGCTGGTATTGAGGACAGTTTAGGTACCACCACCGTGTCATAGACTTCGCCGAAGTAGGCGGGCTCATCCGACACTATGTGCTTACTGGTCTCCTGGTAGGGGTACGGTAGAGATATGCCCTGAAACACGACATCATCATATTATTATTATCAGCCCTGAAATGTCTACTACCTTACATGCCTCCCCCAATGAACGCCACCACTCCACAACTTACAGTCTTCCGCCTTCCGTTAATAGGTAATAAAAAGTAATAAAACTGCGTACAAAGGCGGACATATCCCACTTATGGGGCTCTGTCTGTCTGTCCGCTTGATAACTCGAAAACTACTGAACCGATTAAGCTTTTGTATCTTATTGTAATTGTCGGGTACCGAAGTTAAAGTAATGAAAATTGCAGAACAAAATCGTGATATTCCAGCAATATTTACGTCATTTCATTCTGGTGAATTTAGAGCATAAACACTAGATTAGAGATTTGTCTTACACACTTGTTTCACGTGATTTTACAGATATTTTTATTTAATTTAACTTACCCTTCGCAAATGTACGGGAATCTCATATTCTATCAAATTACTTTCAAAGTCCTCAACATAATCTGTTGCTAAAGTGGCCGCAAAGAGCACTGTTGATCCAATTATTATGAACTTGAACATCTGAAAAAAATAATTAAAAATCTTGTTTACATTTTCTTTATTAAAAATATCAAAAATCTATGAGAGCGTTTCTTACCGTTTAGTTTAGCAGAGCTTCTTGGATAATTAAAATTATTTGAGTATAAATATGTAGCCAATTTAGGAACACGACAAGTTTCTTTGTAAATGAAATCACAACGTAACAACCTTTTTTTATATGTTTCGAAGTTATTAATAAAGACCGAATTAGTTAATAGAGTTTTTGTGTGATTCATCAAAACTTTAGAATCTTTAACTAGTTTTTACTTTCGAACTTGTCTACAAATTCCTATTGATAGGGAAAATCGATTTGTCCGTATAGAAGACGCAAAAATGGAAATATAAGATAAGTACTTTACTTAAGAAATACCTAAACTTTACTGTTAACGACTTATGTATTGTATTTTCTTTTAATGCAAGCGGACGAAACCGTCGGTAAACCCTATTGAGTTAATGACTGATTTTAAAAATACTAGCTGTTTCCCGCGGCTGTTTTACGCGGGAGACCGCGTAGAAAAGTTTTTCCCGCGGGCACAGCTTTTCCCTTTACGAATTTAGTCTGTGTTATTCTGATGTAGGTACTTATAATCTATATTACTGCAAAGTTTTATCAAAATCTGTTCCGTAGTTTTTGCGTAAAGGGTAACCAAACATACATCCAAACATCGTTACAAACTTTCGCGTTTAAAATATTAGTAGGATAATAGGATTGCATTGCGTCAACTCAAAATTCAAAAGTTTTAATAAGTAATTAAAGACCTAATCAACTAATTACTGTCGCCTTACAATCCAATTTAAATGTAGGATCACGGCGTAGGATCATCATTCGCAAATCGGCATCAAGTAGAGAACTTCGAAAAGTTTTATTTACAATAAGGGTAAGTTATTTACAACTTTACTTTGTTACATTTTCAAAATGAAGTCAATGCTTCTCATTATATTTATTTGTTTTATTCTAATTCAAATGAAATAGCATACGAACGAATCAAGCGCCATTTGCGTCTAGGATCAAAATTCAAAATATACATGAAAGGAATACCAGCAGCAGAAACAACTTTGAGTTACAACTTTAACTTTGCCATAGGCATATACTATGAAGAACTTTCGCTCTTCTTGGGGTAAAAATTTTTTTTGTTTCCTAACTAAATCTTGAATCTTTTCAGATGGCACGACTATTCTTGATGGTAGCAATTGTTTGCTACATGGGCTTGGTGTCAGCAGAACAGTCGAACCCACCGGCGGCGTACTTCTATCCTGTGGAACACAGGAGCGACTTGGCCTCTTTTAAGGAATTATTCCCTACTTTGAGCTCTTACGAGTAAGTATTATGTGATGTAAAAACACCTTTACCTGGTGAACGAGAGTAGAAACGAGACGGCCCTATGGTGGTGAGACGGACCTATCAAGCTTTTTTGTAGATATCTCTCAATTTGGTGTAACAGTTTGTAGGAGACGTTATAGAAACTTTTTGGCCCTTCCAACCTTGCGGTTAAATGGGCCGATTTCAGTGTTAACACCATTGTGTTCACGTTTCCCCCTTCTGGGCGTGACGTCACACAACTTTTTTTTGGAGTTATGTTTGGAGGAGAATATAAATAAGTAGGTACATAACTATTCAGTTTATGTTATTGTTGTTGCAATGAAAATAACACTGTGTGTCTGGGTCCTCGATGTTTATTGTCAACTTATTTTCAATAAAGTTCTTGATTATTTCAGTTACACCATAATCCCTAATGATGAAAACGCAGTAACCGAATACGACGCGGCAGTGGCTGAGTTTTCACTGTGGGACATTTTACCCAGCCCTATTGTAAGTACCTCTTAACTTGTTCAAAACTAAACTCTTAAGTCAAATAGGTATTATAGATAGGTCGGTAATTTAAGGGCTATTAAATAGTGTTTAGTGCTAACTTAGAGAAATATTTTTAAAATCAAAATTATCTGTAACTCCTTCCATAATGCACCTTAGATAAAACCAAAAAGATAAATTATTACACATTACTTATTATTTGTACCTACTTATATCTTTCAGTATATTGAATTACGATCTTACAGCTCAACATTAATTGTACTTTCTAAAATTCATAGGACTGTATCTAAAACTTATTTGGGTTTTCAGACTGCAGTAACCATCGTGGCATCAAAAGCACTGTCAGGAGTTAAGTGTATCGTTTCTACCGCTTTAAAGGTGGCCAAATTTCTGATTCCCAAAGCCATATTGGTCGGCCTCGGTGCAGTTCTAGTCATAGGATTCTGCGCCTTTACACCATTCTGCACCCTTATAATCGAGAAGCCATTTTTACGTGAACTGCGGCTAATTGGCGATAATTACCCTTATTTGGACTATGCTGAAGATTTTTTGGTTGCAGCTTACAGTAAGTATAAGAAAATGCGAAATCTTTAGAGTCTAGTTTTGTAAGTTAATCGTAAACAAATCTTATTTATTGTACCTACCTATCTACTTAATATAAATAAAAGAGTTAATTAAATAATTATTTATTGTAGATAATTGTTTTTTTTAAATAATTTAATAACCTTAAGAAGTCATATTTTGGCATCGAACTAATGTTATAAAAATGTGGATGTTTGTTTATTTGTTGCTCAATCACCCCAAATAGGCTGAACGGATTTTGATAAAACTTTCTACAATGGTAGCTTATTCCTGGATAGGGTTGCTTTTCAACGCGGCCGAAGTCGCGAAAAACGAATATAACTTATCTAGGTACCAATATAAATAACAAATTCTTATATTTGATTTAAAGTATAAAACTCGTAATAAATATGGTTGAAAGTAAAAATAGTAAAGAGATTGAAAAACCTTCAATTCAATTTAAATCTTTATTTGACAAACACTAAATAAAATCTTCTCAAGTTACTACTGTAAAAATATCTCAATAAAAAATTGCACGTCGCTGCCTCTGACCAGATACGTCGGCGACCTTCTGTATCTTCTGGTATTTATCTATAGCGTTCTTGACGAAATCAGCAGCGGTGCTGATTTTCTTCAAGCGCTCAGGAGTGACGAGAGCCCTCATCTCCTCGTGGATGGGCCCGACGCCGTTGAAGGTGATGGTGCAGAGGTTGGTGTAGGAACAGACTCCGATGGTGAACAGGGAGCCCATCAGCAGCACGAAGATGCTGTTGAAAACCCAGACGAAACTCCTACCGACGTAACTTGCAATAGTCTGAAGAAGAAAAAACATTATGTAAGCAAGAACGAATCTAAAGTACCTAAGTATGTAGAGAAAACATAAGATGGATTAGGTGACTTAAAGAATAGATATAGGGAAAGACCACTACAGTACCACTGCCTGGTGGTAGAGTTAAACGATACCACTGTATGAAGTGACACAGAGTGATTTGAAATACTGGGACCAACATTAGATAACAAAATAGAGTGAGGAAAATAAGGTAACAAAAATAATGAAGTGATCAATAAATAGACAATACATACTCTAGAATCAGGCACTTGACTCCACAATAAACCGAAGGTATTGGTGTCAGGCCCCAACACGTAGTTGCTTGGTCCAGCGCCGTATATGTCGTAACTGAAAAGTTATTTAATTTCAATGTTTACAATAGTTCATTTGAAATCATTTAATTTCGAAAATAAAGAAGAAACGCTTACTATACAAATACAAAGATACACCAAGAAATGATTATACAAGCACATATTACAAAACAAAGCCGTTTCAACATTTAAATAAAGTTCTTTAAAGAATCTTAAAAAGCTTGGGCCAATGCGAATGGATTTAAACTTTTAAAACAACAAAGTTCTATCATTTGCTCGAAAATGATATTGCCTAGTTAAAGCACTTCTGCCTAGTTAATGACACGTTACTAACTGGTCTAAGAATTAAAGAGGACTTACTTATTTGAGGGAGCATAGCCGGTGTCGTAGCCGTAGCCGGGAGCGTAAGGAATGTCAGGATATGCCACTTCGACTGGTTTCGCTACAAATCCATAGCCGGCGGGGATCAGAGTATCCTGAAATCATATTATCCACTGTTTAATACAATGTTATTTAAAAAGATTTTCAATCTGCAGTGAAATAACGGCAACATATCACACAATTAACTCTCTCACAATTAACAGAGGTGAACTCATTTGCGCTTGTCGGAGGTAGGTATCCTTGCATATTACCTCAGAAATTATAAATTAAACAGACACATTAGTTGTGAGCAAGTATGCACAGCTTTGGACATTGGACCTCGTTGTATAGTTTTAAAAGGTAAGTCAATGGATATCTATTCAATTATAGGTACTTACGATTCTGTTAACTTCAGTAGATACCGGCTGATCAGCTAGCATATCATGTTTAATAAATGGTCCAGTTGATCTTACAGGCTGAATGTTAGCTCTTGCTTCGTTTTTGCGGTCTTCAGCTCTGAATACAGGATGCTCTACCTCTGGTTTATTGTCCTTCTTGAATACAGCGTGTGTATCTACGGCTTCTGTCTTCAGATCAGGGTGGAATACGGCATTTTTTTCCAATAATGCGTACGACGATGATACTTCAGCCGCAAATGCAGCGACAGTTAGTGCGAGAAGAACGGCTACCGTTTTAAACATCTGAAATAAATTAATCATAAATCAAAATAAATAAATGCAACAAGAATAAGTCCGATGTGTTTAGGAGAGGTTGACGATTTATAGAATAAAAATTGTCAAGTTTTCGATACACCATCGTAATCGTGTAACTAAGTAGGTATTAAATATCAAAAGCTTACCTTTCAGTCTAATGTCCTTCTGTTACTGTATCCCAAAAAGAACTGTACATATTTTGCTTTCCCATTCGCTATTTATAAGAAGCATTCTGACTGTCATCCTAAAGTTTCGGGAACTACGACTTATCTAAGGCATTGTCTCGAAGTAGTGCCTGGACAATAGTCCAACTATTATCTTCATGCACCACACAGATAAAGGTTCGTCAAAACGTAGGAATGTGCTGGGAATGTGGGCATAAATTCCCATGACACGTCACAGTATCCAGTGTGAATAGCTATTGCATTAAAATGTTTAGAAGAGAAAACATAAATAAATATGTAGTTCAAAACGCAGAGTAACAAGCTACCAAGTTTTTACTAAAAAAATCGTGGGCTTATAAAGGCTATTAATTCCTCTGTGCTTTAAGCTGCGGAGCGAAAGTAGGTAAATATATTATAGTCGCTCATAGAATGATGACTCAACGTGGATGTTGACTTCCAATAATAAATGGGTACAATAATACGAAAAAGCTGTTATGGGTAGATAGAAGAAAAATATTCAGTAGCAATAATTAACAAGACTGGTACCTACTTGGAAATTTAAAACATGACACACAACGCGTGGGAAGTTGTAAGGAAATTCGTCCTCAAACCGAAGCCTTCACCACGAAGGTCGTTTTAGTTGACTTAAAAATTAATGAAATGATATATGAAAGGTTAAAGGCTACCATTGACCTCGGCTATTCTTTCACTTTTTTATTAGGTAGGTACTTACCTACCTACTTTTCAATTCAGTACGACTTCTATAATTTATTCCAAGCGATTAAGTTACCTAGATAGGTCAGTCGGAGGAATGCCTACCCTAATCGGGCTCATACGGATACGGTACAGTCGACCGCACGTCAGTGCAAAGACTTTGACCTTGAGTTGGCCTAGCCTATTAGGTAGGGAGTTCAAATACTATGCCAGGCCAGTTTATACTGGTTTTGTTTCCACTGACGTGCGGTAGACCGGACATAGTCCACCTCGCTAACTCAGTACGGGTTGGTGGACTTCAGACACGTCTTATTTTTTGTATTTTTTGGCTTATGCACCTTCAATATGGGCCTCAGTTTGAACCCGATCAGTCAGTATCTAAATGGGCATTATGAAGACTGATTGATGAATGACGAACAAACAAACATTACCAAATACCAGGTGGTTATGGGAGGCTAAGGTGATATATTATAGTGTGAATCGTAACCTACAATCAATTGCTACTTAACTCCATCGCAGTCACGCTACCGTAATTCTCACATCATAACAATTTCATAGAATACCTACCGTAAGCTGCCGGGTGACCCATGACCTGATTTTTGTGGCCTATCGATTTAGAATTTCATCGACCACCCTGGCGACCACTGACAGCGCATCCATTAAAGTTTTACGTGTATTTATTCAGAAAATTATGTGTAGATACTTATACAAACTATAACCAACTAAGCAGTACTAGTTAATTCCTACCTACCTTCCTTCAATAATTGTTGTAAGTAGTACAAAAAACTGTAACTGCATAATCCTTGATCTGAATTAAGTTGCGGGAGCTTGGGAAGGGCGAAGGTCCACGTGGTTAGAATGTGCATAGAGGAAGGCTTACGTCCAGCATAGTCGTCGATAGGCTGATGAGTCATCATGAGTGATGGATGATGGTTTAGTAAAAGTGACATTTTTTAACTTTTAAGATAGGTACTGCAGCCCTATTATTGAATGGCTCGCCTCGCATCGAACGGTCGATTCTACTAGGTAATTTTATCGGAGGTCTAAGGAAAATCAGTAGAATCGTGTGCTCGAAGCGAGGCGAGTGATTCAAAAATAGAGCTCCTCGTTTCAATGTAAATAAATAAAAAATAAATAATGTTTGGACAAATACACACGGCTGTTCAGTCATTTACTTTACATTACGTAAGTACATACTTTCATAAATATTTGACATTGTTCGAGTGAATTAATAGATTACCTACATGCATTTTATTTTTATATATTTAATTAATTTTTCATTGCCAACACATGAAATAACATAAAAGGGAAACATAATAAGTAGGTGTATTTGCGTACCTTACAAACAAATTTAGCTTCATATAGAATTTTATAACATATCGAAATTTTGACTATGATGTACCTACCTAACAAAATTAACCCAAACAAGTTTTAAAAGAAAGGCATCCCAAGGTTAATGATTCCAAGAAAGTAGGTAGGTATAGGTACCAAGTTCCATTATCACAAAGTTGGACTGGAGTCTTATACAGGATATCCACGATAATAAGGGCTTCTAGCAGCAGGTTAAATTCCATAACATAACTATCTTTTGTTTTTCAATTGTGCCACATCCAATTAATTTGTCGTCGTCTGTCTGTGAGGATATTTTGATTAAAGTTCACGAACACTGATTTCACCAATAAAATAAATTAAGCATTAAAATGTTCCGAAAATAGGTACATTATTTTTGAAGTTGTAAGTAGATTAGCTTAAATTATAAATAAAAATAACTGGAACGCTATATTAACTAATGACAATTTGATTGCGCAACTATGTATGATTGAACCGTTGTTGCGCAAATAAGTTTAAAACTTTAAGTTTGACGTAAATTGGTGCTTCAAAGTTTATAGTTGAACTACTTACCGTTTAACGTACTCCCAGAAAAGTTTTATTTCCTCCTGTAAAGCTGTACGATCACTCATATCTTTGACACCTTGTCTATACATTATTTGTCTCTGTTTTTTTACTTAATTACTCATAGGTACCATTATTTCAACTATGGACTATTTTAAAGCGTTGGCCCAGATTTTTGGCATTAGGTGTAGATACATAATTATATGTCCATAACTACAAAACACGACAACTTGCAAGACATAGGTAGGTAGTTAATTATAGTTACACCTATTTAAGTTTTTGTCCTGTACATAATTGGCGCGGTAATATTTCGTTGTTAGTTTCACGATTTATCGTACGAGTATAACGCGGTGAAACATGTGGGTTGGTGCCTCGGTGTTGACTGTCGGCCGATACTTCAGCCCCTATTAGAAACATTTCAATTTCACCGAAGTTCAGGGCTGAACGAAAGCAATCGATTAGTCAGGTATCGACAGTTCATTTGAATTTTGTAAGTGTACTAAGTACCAGTGGATTAAGTGAACGATGAAATCACTGTAAATGTTTTCCTGGCAAACAAATCAAGGTTCTACGAAAGTACCTACACAGCGCCAGCTAAAATTTATGCTCAAATGCTGCAGGCCGATGACGGGCAGTAGAGTCACCGGTGCTGCGAGGTACGACTACGACCCCTAAGGAGGAGCTTACGTCCAACAACTGATTCAGGATGATGATATTCGTATGGCCCAGTCTAACGCACAATACTTATATAAATGACATGTGTACGTATGTCTTCTATTTTAACCCTTTGCTTCGCGAGATTCAGAGCGCAATAGCTGTTATAAATTCGGACACCAGCCGTCATCAGTCAGACACCCTGACATTGTCACTCAAAAAACTGTCATTTTACTAGGTCAAGGACAATGTCAAGGGCCCTAGTGCACACGTTTACATAGTAAAGGTTTGCCAAACGTGTACATGCAGCATTTAATAAAGGTTTTGGTTATGGTCACAGAATACCTACATAGGTACGTAAAGAGAGAAACTATAGAGGACACACTAAAATAACAATAATAATCAGAGAGTGACAGACTTATTACAAAAGTGGTAAGAGTAAGCTAGACAGAAATAATATCTTCTATCTCTTTCTACGTATCTCAATTTTTTTGTTGGGGGGCAGTTGGTATGTACTAACTGCATTACTTACTCTGTGCTAACTGCCCCCCAACAAACAACAGCCCGGCTAAAATAGATAGTGTTTGATCAGTTTGACCCCGCCATATAAGAAGCGACTTCTCAAATTATTTGGGTAAAAGACTATTGCTATTTCTTGCTATACGCTGATTACGGTTCTATGGTTCATTCTTTTTCTAAGCTTACATAATATTATGGTTTGGTTTTGGTAAACCCTGGGTAAATCGTTTAAAATTAGCGCGATTGGCCCCCTGTACACGTTGGCCGAGTGCATTCACCGAGCGCGCTCGGGCAACGTGTAATGGGGCCTTATAAACCAAGTATAAACTCAAAACATAAAAGCTTTTTGGCGGAATTTTGTCAGAGATGGTTGTCGTTTTTGTTTAGTTTACCAAAAAATGTATATTGTAGGTTTTGGTGTATATTTGTGATAGTTTTATATGCAACAAGTGCCTATTAAAGTGTATATTGTGCGGGATAGTTAAATAAAAGCGTGTAACGACTACCGGATCGTTCCAAAATGTCCCTTGTTATTCTTCATTAAACCTACTAGGTATCGGTTTAATGCGGACATGAACGTGTAGTGTGGATCAGCGAATGGCACCAGTTGTGCCCTCGTGGAGGCCGTGCTGCGGTTTTATTGAAAATCGCCGACTAACTCTAGTCGTGCTTTGTTTTTGTGGAGGTCGTGCTGTAACCTGGTTTAAATAAATAAAAGAAATAATACTTTAAATAAGACAGGGCTGTATGGACGAAGCTTCCCTTGCCCGTCCTCAATAGAGGACAAATCAACAAAAAAAAATAATCAAAACAACAACACAAAAACAAAACAAAACCATCTATTTCCTGATTTCCTCTGTGCTGTGACAAAAAGAACAAATTAATTGCAGCTGGCTGAGTTTCGAAGTAAGTACATATAAGTACCTAATTCCGTAATTCGTACACCTAACCTAACGTTTACAATATTGTAAATAGTTTCAAACTAAACGCAACAAGACATCGAAATTTATGTGAAATTGTGAATTTCCCAATGAATTTCCTTTTTACAAATTGTTGAAGGACCGTACTGTACATTTTAAAGAAAATGCTAGTCACAGGAAGGTTTGTCTTGTCTTTTTTTTACATTCGTAATTCAAAAATCCCTGCTCGCTCCTGTCAAGTGAAGTATTTCGAAACAAATGAAAACCTAATCCCAATCCTTGTACGTATAATATCAAAGAAATATCTAATTTGTGATCCCATTTCCATCGCTTGTAATCGTAAGCATAGCTAACCCTTGGAATTAATTTCGACAATGGCAATGATAAAACTGCCGATTAATATTCAATCTTTATTTTGTTCATCAACACACTTAAATACCTACAAGCGTGCAATTGAGGAATTGGTAGGTAAAAAATTTTTTGAAAACCAGTAGGAAGGCTAGGCAGTGATAATGTCATCATTATTGGGAAATAAATACATTTAAGTAAATTTTCGTTCTGTTTTCAGGTTTGTAACTCATTGGATGCCGAATCCACATCTATTGCAATACGGTGCCATATTGATGAGAATACTATACAGGTCATTGACAATGGATATGGTGTGGCACATTGTGATTTCCCACTGCTTGGACAGAGGTATGCAACCAGTAAATGTGTTGACATGTCTACCCTTAAATCAGCTCCAAACAAATATGGCTTTCGAGGTGAATCACTGGCCAGTATCATACAAGCTTCAAAGAGTGTGAAAATAATTTCACGGAATGGCAACACAGAGGAGACATGGGAGAAAACTTTTTATAAAGGCAAGGAGCATAGTTTGTCTGAAACAGCACCAAGACCATCGATAGGAACAACTGTAAGTATGAGGTGGGACAAGGACAAGGTTTCTGTGACAAGATATAGGTACATAACACATTGTTTTTATGGTCTGACCATAAAAAAAAAGTTCTTCTTTCTTGTCAGACAGCCTGTCTGATGGTAAGCAGTCACTGTTGCACATAAAACTGCCGCAACATAATTGTGTTGTCCTGTTGAGCACTGTTGGAATCCCTTGTGCACCTTTATACACTGGATCTCCTACCTCTCAAACCAGAGTTCAGCAATGATAGAATTGCTGTTGGGTGGTAGAAATAGAGGTGGCAGTGACAATTCAGATGGATCTTGCAATAGAATCCTCCCAGGTGAAAATGTGTTATACCACAGACCCGGTTTAACTAGGTCTGTGGTACCATACCCTATTCTAGAAATGAGCACTGTACTTACAAGACTTTTTATTAATATTATAGCCTTTAGTATTGTGCATTTGAATTATCATTAGGAAGAAGTATATGTTATTTTTTTATTTTCACAAAATAATTACAGGTAGAAATAAAAGGATTTCTTTATAATCTCAATATTCAGAAAAAGGCAATAAACACTATGGATGAAATAAATGAAATCAAAAGTTTTTTAGAGCAACTATCACTAGTACACAGCAGTATATCCATAAGCTTGAGGGATGACTCAAAAAATGAGATTATTTTTAAACTGCATAAGAACAGAGACATCTATCAAACTCTGTCATCAGTATTTGGAGTTGAAAATTCAGATGTGCAGGAATTAAAAGTTGAAAAGAATGAGTATAAAGTGACAGGTATAATAGGGAAACAAGACAAGGACAATAGTCAATGCCACTGGATATACTTGAATGGAAAATTTGTTCATACCAGTAAACTTCATAGAGCTATTGATGACACTATGGTGAAATCACTGGGTTTGAAATATCAGACTAAAAGAAGGTGTAAGTCAAAGGTAAAGTATAAAATTTACCTAAACATGTCACAGAACCTCTCTTCTGTACCTACTTGCAGCCAATTTCCATAATCACTCCCAGCACACTGAATACAGCAAGATTTTGATTACAAAGGGTTTCATGATAATTATAAATAGCAAATAATTTTTCTAGGATTTCCAAATCATTACATTGATAATTAAATTTTGTCAGTACATAAAACTATTTCCTAACAAATTTTGTAATACACTTACACACACTAAAACACAGTAATAAATAATTAATTATTACTTAAAATAGGGAGGTAATTTTTATTGTTATAATGTGGTTATAACTTAATAAAATGTCAATGTCTATGTTGCAGAATTATTATAATGAAGCAGAGGATGTGTCAAGAAATAAAATTCCATTCTATTTCATATTCATTACTTGTCCCTATTATGATTATGATATCAGTAACACAACAAAACATACAAGCCTGGAATTCAAAAATTGGGAGCAAATTTACAGATTATTAGAAAAATTGGTAAAGTTTTATGTTGGTGATATCAATATGAAAATTAATCCTGTAATAAAAAAAATAATAAAAAACCAAGATGAAAAGAATGATTACACAAGAGATAAAGTCAATAAACTAATACAAAACATATTAGGTAGCTCAAAAAAGCCAGGAATTTCACAAATGCATAAAGGAATAAAGGGTAATAATAAATAATCAACATACTCCGTCGGTAACAATTTATAAAATATTTTTGTTTAACTATTTTTATTCTGTTTTTTTTGTCCAGGTAAACTAATCAAGCGCAAAAACAAAACTAAGAAAAACAATACTCTTACAAAAGGCATACCACCAAAAGACAATGATAATATCAATGATGCTCAGAGAACATCTGAAGAGAGAGTTTCACCCTTAAGCAGGAATACCGTAAAGAAGACATTAAATATTTCTCTTTCAAAAATCATACCACCAAAAAGAAATACAAACCACAATCACTATGAAGCTAAGGAATCATTTGAAAAGAGAGCTGTACATCCAGAGGCAAGAAGCAAAGAATATGTGGTAGATTTTGATTTATTTAATCTAAAAGAAGTTCCGAAGATAATAAAAATTACTAAAACGAAAAAGAAACCAAGAAAAACTAAAATACTTCATGCAAATGGGCATAGCGAAGTGGAGAAAACTTCACAAAAGGGCCGAAATGATGTTGATTCAAATGGTTCAATAAATAACGTTTCAATTAATTTAAATCAAAAGAAAGTAAAAAAAGTATTAAAGAACAACGCAGAAAAATCTAATATTGCGAAACCGAAAGTATTGAGAACTGTCTGCACCGCGAAGAAAAAAAAGGGAAAAAATGCAACCAATACAAGGAGGAATAAACATACCATGATTGACTCACTAATTCTGAAATTCGAAAAACGTGATTCAGTCAAAAAGAGATGTAATGTTCTAGGAAAAAAAGTGGATAAGCTAATGAGTTATAAGAAAAAACGAAAGCGTAACATATTCATAAATGAGGCGGTTCAGTACAGTAATGTTATCAGAAACAATAAGAATGTATCCATCCGAAAACAAGTTAATGAAATTGTAATTCACGATTATATACCATTACCACCAAAGTTTTATCCTTGTAGTAAAGATAAGCGTGTTTGGGATGGACTCACAAATAACTATTGTAAGTCGTCGTACGACCTTGTTCGTACTATTATAAAAAGTCAACAGGAAATTAATACGCCTGCTGAAAATTTCATTGAAGAGTCGAACCTGACTTGCGTATCTAATTCAAAGTCTGAAGCGTCACAAGAAAATGACAATGTTGAACTGTTGCCTAAGTTGACTTTTGAAAGTCATAAATATCAAGATCGTAATAGTCATTCCCCAAACCCAACAAGTAAAAATATTTTTGCCAACTATGCTAGAAAAGACATAAAACGTTTCATTACCAAACAATCAAGAGAGAACTTCATTCTGCCACAAGATGAACGTTTAAAAAAAAAGATTAAAACTGAATTTAGGAAACCATTCAATTTCAAAACCAACACACCTTATGAGAGAAAAGAAACTGTGTTCAATTTTAATACATCGCAGGAAAAGATTCGACATCTAGTTGAGTCTTCATACACAATTGAGCACTCTCAAATCAATGAAAATGTTGTACAGAAAGAGAACAATGAAAATATTATTAGACATGAACAAGTACCATTTCACCTAAAAAGTGACTATGATGAAATTGGGATGACATATAAAGTAGGCATGAATGATGATTATGTGCTTCACAATTCAAGAATTGATAGTACTTATACCGTATTCTCCAAGTCCTTGCGTATGATTGATGATAACTACGAAAACCGTGCAGGTTCCAATGAAGCAGATGATTATGAATCTAAAAGAACCTACTCTATACAAGACTCTAACAACAGTTGCTACTGCAGTGGTCGAATTCAAAATGAAATATGTGACAATAGTGAAAACCTTCAAGAACTAGATGACGTTTTGAATGTTGTTTTTGTATCCAAATCACAAGAGGATAACAATGAAATGTTTATAGATAGCACATGCTCAGATCCTCTTATTATCTGCGAGACTGAATTTCAAAATATTGAACTGGTTGAAGGGGGCCTTGAATTAAATTATCAAATGCAAGATGAATCGTGGTGTAATGACGTTTTTGATGTTAGTTCATTGACGTGTATTAGAAATGATAATATTAACACTCCACAAGCTTCATGTCAGGTCATGAATACTCATAAATCAATGGAAAACTATTCACATCATTTTAATGGTTTTCAAAAAAGTGGTCATTTACTTAACGAACCGCGTAATAATGAAGCTATAGTTCTTGAAAACAATGACAGAGTAAAAGATCCCATAACAATTAAAGATCTAATTGAAAATAATGCAGACATTGAACCTTCACCTCGATGCAGCAAAGATTTATCACTGCGAAACGATAATATCCAAACCATAGTTGAGATTATGAATCCCTTTATCTTAAAGGATAGACTACGCTTTGTACCAAAAGGTAATTGACTATTTTCTAGTTCATGGTTTTCCAGTTGATGTTGACTAACTAAAACGTTATTATAATATTTTTCAGGCATGTCTCAGATATTCGATAATTGTCAGCCAAAAACTGTACGCGACTATAATTGTCAGGAAGAATACTATGAACAAGTAAGTTTAAAAGCGAGTGTTAAAAGACTATAATATCCTATTTACCATTTTGAAGTGTTCGAAACCCTAAAAAGTTGTGACGTATGTTTAGTGACAAAAAAAGACAGATTGCCACCTTTGACTCAAATAGCTTGAGACAATGTATACAACTGAAATAGTATATTATTTTTTTGCTATTTCAGACAATTTACGACAAATTTGCTAATAATGTACAAGCAAAATCGAAAATATTTGAACCCAGAATACAAAATGTTAAAGAACTTGCGTCAAGAGATATTGAGAAAGTCTACGTTAGACTGAACAAAGAAAATGCTTCTCTAACATTTAACGGCGATTCGTTGAAACAGGCTAATGTAAGTAAACAATGTTTTATTATACAGCTCAATGCATGTCGTAGTAATCTATGAAATGCTTCTGTCAAAGTCGATATCCTTTCGGCCATATTTGCAACCACGCTTCGTAACCAGTTGCCGTAGAATGAGTACTTTTCTTTGTTTGCAAATAGTTGCGAAATAATTATTTTTTTTTGCATCTAGTAATAATTTTCCTCATATATTTTCCACGCAACTAGTTGCGAACAAAGACTTGATGTACTTCTACGGCGACTGGTTACGAAAAGTGGTTGCTAATATGGCCGGAAGGGTCGAAATACGTGTGGTATAAGGAATACCCTTTCTAAATTAGGGAATTCCTTTTATAGGTATAGTACTTTTCCGTGTATAGGAGTGAGTGTAGTCATTGATCAGGATCAGGATACATTTTTTTGACAACGGCTTATTAATTCTATTATTGTCATAAACAGTTTCTGACTATTTTAGTATGTATATTATATGATAATAATTTGTTACAGATTCTATGCCAGGTGGATGACAAGTTTATTGCAGCTAAAATGAAAGGCACATCTGGTCATTTAATGAATGAAGCAGAGTATCTGATATTGTTTGATCAGCACGCTGTACATGAAAGAATAAGACTTGAGAACAATTTAGCAGGTATTTTATACCACAGAATAGGTACCTAATAGTAGGTACTTTAAAATGCGCAAAACGTCGTAAAAATACTTAATTAGGTAGGTATATTAATAAAAGAAGTTACAAGGCGCATGACTGTGAAGCCCACCAACCAGCACTGGCTAGGGTGGTGGACTATACCTGTACGCCCTGGTTGAATGGGTAGACCCAATAGTGAGGACATCAATAGGATGTTGATTTTAAATAAAGATGTTGATTGAAAAATATACCTTCTTCATTTTTCAGATTATTTGAGCGACAATCAGTGGAAAAGTGTTACGCTTGACGACATTTCCTTAAAACTAACAAAAGAGGCAGTACTATATCTGCACAATTACAAGGATAAATTTGCACAATTCGGGTTACAATGGACCATCTTGAACGACAGCGAAATAACAGTCTCTGGTATACCAAAAGCGATACTGGGCAAAAATCCTAGACAGGTATGAATGATTTATTCGACTAGCAACACCGCATTCTACTTCATTAAGTTTTAGTTTAACAAGTTACTAGAGAATGTGCTAGTTTTTTGTTCCTATACAATTGGGTTTATTAGTAAATAGAGATAAATACTTACTACACATCTCTCAGTTGAAATACTTGATCAACAAATTATTTAATTAACCTTGCATTTTTCATGCCAACAAAATTGAAAGTAGCAAGAATAAACAAGAAATACACGTGCTCTACTAAATTGTCAATCCAATTTCGGGTTCAGGTTAACTATTAGACTAGGTATCTACTACCTATACAAAACTGTCCTTATACCTAATTCATTTTTAGGCGGAACTAGTGATAAAAGCTGTGAAAAACCTGATTTCCGAAGAAATAAACGCAATGAAATTACAGAGAGGCTGTATTGCTTTATACCCAAAAGCTATTATGGATCTCGTTTTTAGCGAGGTATGTAATATTGAAGTGTAAACTTAATTAAGTCCATTGATTGCATATCGTACTTGTATACAAGAAATTATAATATAGTTGCCGGATGTCTCAGCACCTTATTTATTAGGCGACGCGACTGAAAGATTCAACCCAGCGCGCTGCAGCGTTTCAAATGTCCGAATAACTTTTTTAGTACCTAGTATAATTTGACAGTTCGAAGTAGAGAAATAGGTACGCGCGGAAAAGTGGAGTGAAACTCTCAATTCTGAAGCAGCTTCAGTTTCCACCGCGCGTAATCTTTGCGTCACCAATACTCAGCCTCGGTCCACTGCTGAATACAGGTTTTATGCGTGTGCCCATAAAAGCGACTGGATGAAAAGCTAAGTCAAGTATTGTGTTGTGTTTGCAGTCTTGCAGATACGCGATAAAGTTTGGCGATAAGCTTTCGAAGACTGATTGTGGCAATCTCCTGAGCTCGCTGTCTGAATGCAAGACGCCATTCCAGTGTGCCCACGGCAGACCAGTGATGGCGGTCGTCATGGAAGTCAAGAGTGAGAAACGTGAATATAAGGTACAATTCAAGTTCAACAACCTTCACTGCGGCTTCGCCCGCGTTGGAAAAAATTACCGCAAGAACATGTTTTCCCGAGGTATCTATAGCCTATGTGTTATTCTGATATTATATGTCCAAACTCACAAACATACATCCAAAAATCCTTACAAACATTCGCGATTATAATATTAGTAGGATATCTAATGTAATTAAATTCTAATCTGCACTGATATAACGGTAACGCAAATGAGTTCGCATTACTAGAGGTGAACTCATTTACGTTCAGTCAGGCGACCGACCGACACTTTCAAAATGATAAATGTTCTTCCATAATTATGATCTCTTACCTAACTGCTAAACCTACTGTAGAATGTAGAACTATTAAATTGTTAGTTAAATCACCCTGCGTTCAATTCAAATTACATAAAGGTACTTTTTGTTTCAGATAAATAAAACCAAGATTTACCAGTTTATGAGGTTTATAAAAAAAACCAAGTGAGTAAAGGTTTACTAATGAGAAAATTGTTAGAAAATTGTGTTTGTTATCTAGACTTGCTAGCATGTTGGACAATAAGGTTTAAAAATAAAAGCTGTTATGTTTAGAAAATATGTGTATTTATTTTGATGATTGATGATAAAATTTTGCATTCATTACGGTTTCATTATCATTCTATAGGTATATTCAGATAATGAAACCGTAATGAAAGCATGATACTTTAACTAACAATAGTATTTTTACATGTTTGATGCAACTTATACATTGGTACCTATACCTGCAGACTTTAGGATGCTGTAGGTACACGGGTACAGTAAACGGTCGGTAGAGTGAACTAGCATACTACTCAACGAGCTCCAATTTTTTGTACTCTACTCTCAGAGAAATTGTAATTTAATCTAATTTAACAATTACAATTCCTCTGAGGAATACATTAGCATTTATAGGCCGACCGCTTAACTCAGACCACGTCCGCAACGTTACAGGGACGCGGGGCGGGACGACTAAGAGGATTTCGAAGGGACTGCGTGGCAGGCCCACCCTCCACCTTCCCGCGGGATCCCTTATTCGCCTGACCCCGCGTCCCTGTACCGCGCGGGCGCGGGCGTAGTCTGAGTTAAACGGTCAATTTATACTGCGCTACTCTACCCGTGTACAGCGGCCTTTAGAGATATACCTAAATTAATTTTGAATTTCTTCCTGAAGCCATGTAATGTATGGGGCTATTCTAGTGTGCACATCAGGAAACCCGACAGCGCATGGGATTCCCCATGACACCAGTCCCACCAGCTCATTGTCCTTTACCAAAGGACCGCCTGAGTCTCCCTTTAAAATTAAAACAAATAGTGGTTAAAATGGCGCTAAGAAAATCTTCCCAAAATTGGGGAGAATTAGTATTTTTTACATGGGATTCATTTCGAAATAATATTCCATGCCGCTCGTTCCCACTAGTTCAGTTGACTAACTAGTGAGTTTTTTTCCCCACTAGGTCAGTTGTAAATGAAACTAGTTTTACACCTGGTTTCTACCTACATTTTTCGTATCTTTTTATTATCTTGGCAGTAACCTTTTAGTATCTTTTTCGTAACTTTTATCCAAATTTTTTTATCCTAGACTAGTTTGTAGAGAGGGTTTTAAGTTTGACAGCTGTCATCTGAAATGAAGATCTCGACCGACGATCTTCCCGTTTATGGCATGCATACCTACATATAAATTAGTTAAAACTGTCTTTTTGCTTTTGGGATCTCTGATTTCCTGAACTGGTGTGGGATAGAAGTCTCACTAGTTCAGTCAATTGAGCTAGTGGGAATAACCGATCTATGTTTGCAAAAACATACAAACTTTCAATTTTATTTATGAAATCTTAATTAATAGACTTACGTGACAGGTTCCTTGACCAATTTGTGTAAACGTACAGAACATGGTATCAAAAACCTCCCTAGTGTATCTCATTGCGAAATTGCAAGTGTCCTGGCTAAACACTGTCAAATTCAATACATGCATTAGCCGACTTGACTCTCCATTTGGCTGAAAATTTAATAAGTAATTAAATTATAGTAATTTAATCAATATAATGTATTTAAACCCACTTATAGAAATGTCTACTTTCTTTATTTAAAGTATACAATTAGGTATACCTTCTGAGAACCAAAACCTGTTAAAATAACAGGAGCGCCTTCGATCAGTTTGTTTTCATCAAGTTTTATAATCTCAACGGAACGCAAATCAAAAGATCTTTCTATTTTTAAAATTGCAATGTCGTTAGTTCTCAGACTAAAGTTATAATCATCGTATATTATAATTGAAAGAACATCGTATTGTAGTCCACCAATATCAAGGTTTGTTGTTCCAACTACAACTTTGATGAACTCAGGCTCGGCTCTAAAAAGGGAATAAAGAAAAGTAGTTAATTAACAAATCTTGTGCATTTGTTATTTTTTTCGATATGCGTATGCTCGTGTGTATTCAATGTATTCCAAAACACGTATGTTCGCTTAAGTTTGCACGAATAGAAAATTAGAAGTCCTATGAGTTGCACCTCACGAGTTCACAAAACTCGGACACGGATTATCTTTGTGGAGGTAGGTACTTTAAAAAAATCTTTAAACTAGTAGTTCCGTGAGAACAGTAGACCTCGCCAGCCCTTATAAACCAAACCTAAAAGAAACCAACAAAAATCAACTTTGTAGTTGGAGACAGAAAAAGTACCTACTAAAGTGACAAAAATTAGCACTTTAAAGCTTAATATTTCGCAAACGGATCCCTGAATCGAAAAATGTTTTTCACACACCCGCGATATTTTTGAAAGACCCATCCAACGATACCCCACACCATGGATATCACGCGGAAAAAAATAATTTTCCATTTTACGTATGCAGTTCTATGAACATAATTTATTTTTTCAACTTTCATAAGTCGATCCACTATTACTCAAAACCTAATAGAACCTACTTAGCCGTAATAGTTTTCCTTGTAACTACGTTATATATGCTACTGCCATGAATTTTTTCACATTTCCAGAAGCAACCGTTTAGCTGGCAGGGGCGGGGGGGACACGTGACTCTAACAAAAATTACCGCTTTAAAGCTTAATATTTCGCCAACGGATCCCTAAATCGAAAAAATGGTATTCACACACCAGCAATATTTTAGAAAGACCTATCCAACGATATCCCACACTATGGGATTCACAAGAAAAAAAAAGTTCACTCCTACTTTGCGAGTATGGTAGGTACTCTAAAAAAAATGTTTTTCAAAATTTTATTCTACTCATTTTGTAGGTTTAATTAATTTATACCTATGCCAAATTTTCGTCAAAATCTGTTGAAAAATGCGACCTGTAGAGAATTACAGACAGAAAGACAGAAGGACAGACGGACATTAGCATTTTTGGTCAATCTCGAAACTTAGACGCTTCGCTCGCTCGGTCAATTAGTTTCATTCTTGTCAGTCTTGAGGACTTCATGCAAAAGTACAGAATATACAATAGTACGCAAAAGTAAATAATAATTTACCCTTGTACGCAATGTGCTGCAGTGACCACATGTCGCTCCGATATCACAGCACCTCCACACACGTGATGACCGGTCAAATTCTGCAGCGATGCGTGATACCGAGCAAAACCCAAGGGTGCCTCTTGTCCACCCACCACTCGTAACACGGATCCTGAAAGCGCACTTTTTTTACTGATTTTTATTTTATTTATTTACTTTTTGGGGTACTTACAGACTAATTACAACTTAAATAACAATATGGGTATAAATATGCTGATAATAAGTACTCACGCAGATAACGCACAGTACCTAGGTATAGAAACACAAAATTCACGAGATTATAAAGTTACCTTTGGACTGTACAAACAAAATACTAAAGAATGTTGTAAAATAAATTACGATGTCCATTTTCAAGTTACTTATTAAATTCTTTGTCACACGTGCTATGTAGTGCGCACTTAGACTATCTGGAGACACAAATTTTTACGAAAATTAGCAATTTATCTTCTATCAGTCATTATAATCAGCGAATTGATATAAATTTGATTAAAATCTTGTTCTATCGGCTGTCGCAACCCAAGTCAATCACACCAATAAGCAGATTAAGTAAAAGAAAAGTAAGTAGGTACCTACTTGATTCTAAAAATCTGCGACATACAGAGTCAAGAAGAAATGAAATTTGCGAAACGTACCTACCTGGGGGGAAGTACCTAGGTACTCTAAATACCGAACATAGCAAATATTACTAAAAGGAAAGATTCCTTTATTTTCAAAAATAAGAACTTCATATAAAAATATTTCAAAACCCACTTGTCTGAGCCGAGAATCGAACCGGACAAATGTGGAAAAAATACATCCCCTGTGTGTTAAAAATCATGGTCTTCACAAATTAAAGAATTTAAGATACCTTATTGTTACATTATATAATACTACATAGAGGCTACGATCGGTATCATAAAAATAAAGATTTTCTTTATACTTCTAAAATATAAAGGTTCTATGTAAAATTTGCCATCTTCCGTATTTAGAGTATTTAACAGATTGTGAACTTTACTGAAGCTGCGACTGTACCTACATTTAGCATTTAACTTTAATATAGACTAGCTGTTGCCAAGTGGATTAAGTTTTTTTCCCGTGGGAACAGTTTACCGCCGTAAAAGTAGCCTTTATATTATTCCAGGTTAAAAGCTACCACTGTACGTACCAACTTCTTGTGTCGTTCAGCCGTTACATCGTGAAAGAGTAAGGTCGACCGCACGTCAGTGGAAAAAAACCAGTATAATCTGGTATCTCATAATATTAAAACTCAATGATAGACTAGGCCGGCTAGGTCAAAGTGTTTCCACTGACGTGCGGTCGACTGTACCTAACAAACCTCACAAAGTCACAAACATCTTTACAAATTTTCGCCTCTATAATATTAGTAAGTAGGATAGTAGAAAAACCTTTTTTTTTATTTTCAGGCTACCAACAACGTAAGTAGGTAGTAAGTTATAGTAAGAAACGGCACTTTCGTCATGAACGTTCTACGAGTACCTAGGTAGTTTATTTTCGAGTTCTGTAAATACCTACTACCTGTGTAGTATCTGTAGAGTATAAAAATACTTGTTACCTACATATTACGGATATGTAATCATTTATCGAACATAATTTAATACCGTCTGCACAGCGTATCTAGTTGGATAAAATAGAGATTGGGAAATAAAATTATGTTACTAGCAACATTATTAATGACGTTTCCAGACAGAAGCCAATGGTTTTGCTTGCCTTTACTTGACGCTGACAGTAACAGACAACACAACAAGTCGACCAACAAAATAGAAAAAAAAACACTTGTTGTTGGTATTGTGGTGGATTCTGTGGAATTTATATAATTACTAGCTTTTCCCCGCGGCTTCGCTCGCGTAAAAAAGTTTTTCCCGTGTACATTGTGAAACAGCGCCCTCTATGCAGGCGTTTTGTTATTTAGGGGGTATTAGCGGACGCCTCGCGACTTTGTCCGCGTTAAAAAGTAGCCTATATGTTATTCCAGGATATAAGCTATCACTGTACCTAGTTTCATCAAAATCTGTTCGGTAGTTTTTGCGTGAAAGAGTAACAAACATCCTCACATCCTCACATCCTTACAAACTTTCGCCTTTATAATATTAGTAGGATTAATATTTAACAATAATGGATATTCTAAAAGCAGAAATTGCTAAAAAACGTAAACAACTGGAGGAGAAAAATGTATTGGTTAGTAAGTACACTAGTTTAGTTGTGAACAAACACCACTTAATTTAAAAAACCTCGATTACAACATTTCTCTTTTACAACAGGACCCAACAAAAAACAAAAAGTATTTCAAAAGGGGTGAGCTTCTGGCTAAGGAACAGGAAGAATATTTGAAAAAGTATGGACCAAAGAGTAATGACACAGAAGGAACCGAGCAGAAAGATGAGAAATTAGACAAAGGTAAAAAAACTTTAGTACCTAGGCCTTATAAGAGACAAAAGGAGGAATATAAGGTACTGTGTCTAAGCGTAAGAATAATCATATACAGGCAAACATAATGTCATCTGACACTAAGAAATGTCGAAAGGAAAGTAGGTACCTACTTACTGCCTTTCTGTTGACTATTCTATGGGAACCCAAAGGTTAAACAAAGATAGGAGAATATCCAGAAAAGGACCAAATTTTACGAAGTTTTCTATCCCTGGTGGCAATTGAACCCATACTTATCAAAAGCTAATATATTTCTCTCCTTCACAGCATCAAAAAAACAAGAGAATAATGAAGTGGACCCGATGGAAAGTGTTGGACTACCAAGAACGGAGGTCATAAGGAGATTGAGGGAGAGAGGACATCCGATTCTATTGTATGCCGAAAATGAACTGCAATCTTTTAGGAGACTTCGACGGATAGAAATCCAGGAACCTGAGGCTAATAGAGTGAGTTGTCTTTTCTTGGGGGTGTCATCTTTTATTTGATGAAATGTTAGCGATCGACTAAAGCGACACTCACCCTGGAGACAGCAGCTCTAAACAGAGAATGGGCTCGCTGCTGCCGCTGGCTTGACATGGAGAAGGGAATGCCATACTGTTTTCTCCTAATGCAAAACATTCTGGCATTTTTCGCAGGAGGTTCTCAACACACATGCACAGTTGTGTGCTGTCGCTACGCCTGAGTATGGCCACTCAATGTTGCTCAAACTCCATATTGCTTTAAAAACATACGGTAGGGAAACCTATAAAATATTACTTAAACATAAACCTAATAGGTTTATGTTTAAGTAATATTTTTAGAGTATTTATGTTGTAAAAAATAAACTGTTGGTTTTCTGAATAGGAAATAATAATAAAATTAAAATAAATGGACAAAGCACAAGAGTCTAAGAGTCCAAGTAAGCACTTGTTATTTCTTTAAATTTATAATGTCTTTTATTTTCAGGGTCTCAGAAATGACTTTCAAGAAGCCATGGACAAAGTGGATCAAGCATACCTTAATGAAATTTTAGCACTGGGCACACAGGTAATTTGCATTTAATTCACTAAAGGGATTGAGAGTGTCTAGCTAGCAATGTAATATTAATAATTTCTCTAGCTGTGGGCACGAATTAATATCTAATTGTTAATTGTATATTGATAGAGTCAAGTTTTTATGCGCTTATAAATAATTGCCAGTAAGTATTCAAAATAACAAATAAAATAGCATTGGTATTATAGATGATGCTATAATTCTATGGTCATACTATTTAAATTATTAAATTAATATTAATGTTTTAGTCAGAAGTGGAAACTGTAGGAATCATTTAAACACTTTATTCATTTTTAAAACTGTATGTTTCCCCTTAAACATAATTAAAGGTTTAAATTATCAATTACAACTAAACAACAGCCTATTTATTTATATAGTCTACAAGATACCGATGCCAAAGATCTTGATTTATCCTTTATTCTAGTCTAGCTTTGTACGACATCTACAGGAAGAGACGTAGTTTTGCTGTTCAAATCCATCTACCATTTGGAGAAATAAACCAATTTTATGTATTGTTTTTCAGAGTGAACGTGAGAAGTCATTACAAGATGATGCGCTAGATGACTCGATCACGTATGAGTTTATCCAAGTAATGGCCAGGACCATGGGACAAGGAGACCGAAACCACGATATGAATGGCATCATGACTCTATTACAGGTAACTTTACCGTCCTATTTACAATAGTAACCTATGTGTGTATAGCTTTACACAAGATAGACTGAAGTTAGCTGCACATACGCGGACTTATCGTGTAACGCGCCGCCTTGTCGCACCGTGCTGTTATTTGTCGTCTAGTATTGTTCAATGCGCCAATACGCCACTACGCTAGGACTCTGCAAATAAATTAACTAGACAACTCGACTCGAGTTTTTCTCATAACGAACGGTATCAAAATACGAGTTGTAACTATTTTAATACCTAATTATAATTATATGCAGTTGAAACGGACACGTCGTGACGACGCTTTCGCTGCGTCAGGTTTTTTTTGCTCCGGTGAGGCTTTACAGTTACGCACTGCAAAAAACAACACCAAATTTAATGTTACCATTTAATTTCTATAATTTCAGTTTTTATTAAAATTGTGGGGACAACAGCTGAATTCCGCAACAGCAGCTGAGAAGACCTCAATCAAGCACAAAATGACGAGAGCGACGTACACGCAAACACAAGTGTACCTGAAGCCGCTGATGAGGAAACTGAAGAAGAAAAACCTCCCAGAGGACATCTGTGACAGCCTCATGGAAATCAGTAAACATTTGTTAGAGAGAAATTACCTAATGGTATGTACACTAAGTTTTATAAGTGCAGTAGCACGTTAAGCGTCATTTTTCTGTACAACGGTGCGCACTACAACAGTGAAAATTAATTAGGTAGATATAACTGACCACCCAAGTCAATAGCGTATTTTAAACCTTATTGTCAAAGCAATAAGTCATCAATTCATATTCATATCTTTATTCATAACAATAGTTAAAACAATTCATCGTAATACCCAGGAATATAAATTATGGGGAAACTGGTCACTTATTCGAAACAAACGTCTGTCAGACTACCGGCGTCATCCAGACTTGCAAGCTAAAATATCAATACAGGGTGTTACAAAACAAGTAGTAAAGCCGAAAGGAGGTTAAATGGAGCCCTATAACGAGTCCATTCACATATCCCAAAAAAAAATTTATTTTCACTGTTGTGTATACCATACCCTATTTAGAAAAACTAAAAATAAAAAATATTTTTATTTTCACTGATGTGCAAACCCTATTTAGAAAAACTATTTGGGTCCCTGACATGACAGCTTACTAGGATTGGCTTTGATGCTTAATTAGTTTTTTACGGGGTATTTTGTAACACGGTGTATAATGGTCACTCTCTAACTTTACTTTGAAATTGACACTTTGAAACTTAAACTGCATTTTAAACTATGTAAAACTTTCACAGTGCTTGCACAATTTGAGAGATATGAGTGACTAAAAAATGCTAAATAATGGTGTATATTTCCAGGCCAGCGACGCATACCTACAGATGGCGATTGGAAACGCTCCTTGGCCAATCGGAGTCACCATGGTCGGCATCCATGCTCGAACCGGTCGCGAGAAAATCTTCTCCAAGAATGTAGCCCATGTCATGAACGACGAGACGCAGAGGAAATATATCCAAGCACTGAAGCGACTGATGACTAAATGTCAAGAATACTTCCCCACTGATCCGTCTAGATGTGTAGAATATAGTAGTAATACCACATGAACTGTTTGAATTACTGTTTATATTTACAATAATCAATTAAGTATAAGTGTTTTGACTATTATACCTGAGTGAATCTATTACTTACCGAAATTAATTTATGTTACAAATCAAAATGCACTAGTCTGTATTCACGCTGTGTCCCTGACGGGGGTAGGCAGAAACAATACACATTGTCCGCTTGGAAGCAAGATAACTAGGTACCTACCTAACTACCTTATTCCGATAAATTAAGCTTATTGCTGTCCCTTTATGTACTTCGTTTCGGCATAGAAGAAGTAAGAGGTTTCAGACAGCAGAGTAGTACGAATTTTCATAGTGTTTTTCCTACACGGTCCAGACGCGTCTAAGAAAGTTATCAGCGCCACTAGCGATGAAAATTGTGACTATTTCACTGTGACTGGACAGATAAAGGGTTTTTAAGCTGTATACTTTTTATAACTTTGCCTTGAGAAGTTCGGAAAATTATTTGACAGTGACAGATTAAGCTTCATCCTCAGCTGTTCAGGAGTCGATTGACTTCTCGTTCTAATCTGAGATTGACTTGTTCAGGCCTTTCATCAATTCACGTAATAGTAGGTAATCAGTGGATCCTTTAGACGGCGGCAGCCGAAGTGTTATTTCCTCAGATTAGAAAAGAAAACAAAACAGAAGAGAGAAATGACGTTCTAATCTGAGGTCATTTCTCTCTTCTGTTTTGTTTTTCTTTAAGGTATGTCTTTTTCGGGTGAATAAAGTTTGATTATTTATTTTAAAACTGATGAGACTAGAAAAACTTTGTTTCCAAAGCCATAAAACTCAAATAAAAAAACTGTCGTACCTACTTTATGATTGAGTAGACCGATTGAATGATTGACTTGATTGACGATTGAGATGAGCTTGAACGCGAGTGCTGAGCGAGGCGGGGAGGGATTTTATGAAAGAAGTTGAAAGAAATCATGAAAGTATTTTTACAATTTTACAACTATGATTTTAGAATATGTTTTGAAATACCATTTTCAAGACTGCATCAGTATTTTGTCCGAAAAGGACAACTTGGGTTACTTTTGCATAAAAATTGAGTGAGTCTTAGCATTGTTTTTATCAACATTTGTTGAATGTTATTTTTGTTAATTTCACGTGCTTGCCTTCCTGTCTTAATGCATTTCAGCTTCTTGAAACTCTTCGAAACTTACCCTGACGTTGGCGATAAAGTATTGTGCAGCCCAATTGAATGCTTGCCGAAATGTAACCAAGATATCATAAAAGTTCAGCAAAATATTTTGGAACAGGATGCATACAAGGAAGTGATATCAAAATTGGACTATTGCTTTTTGAAGAGAAACGTGCGCGCCAAGTTTTTTGGTTTGCCAGTGTGTCCAGAGCTTCATCGCACGATTTTTCCAAAAAATGTGGATGTGGGATGTTTTTTAAAGGTCACAGGTAAAAGGAAGCTTTACCTATACTTATTGTAGTACCAAATAAGCTCCTCTCCAAAGGCGCACCACTAAATTCTATCTTTGATTCTCTGCAACTAGTCATTGCCAGCTGTCTTTCGTAGATTGTCACTTCCAGGGTCACTGTCTCACATTGTCTGCCTAGTCGTGGTCTCTACTCGAGAACCCTTATACTCCAGTAGATATTGGTTCTCCCATGTAAACCACCCACTGCCACTGCTGCAGACAGACATTCTGTAGACAGTCATAATTTTTAAATCTTGTAATTTCAGGAACTATTGTTCGAGTAACTCAGGCTAAGATGTTGGAATACCAAAGGAAGTATGTATGTGTGAAATGTAAATATGAAAACTCAGTAGAAGCAGAGTTTGAGAACAGATACATACTGCGAGCACCATCAAAGTGTGGGTATGAAGAATCTAGATGCAAGAGTTCCACATTCACCCAAGTGAATATGGTGTCCAGGGAATACTGTAGAGATTATCAGGAGATAAAAATTCAGGTAAGGCGAAGAAACTACATCCTTAGATAACATATTCTCTTCACTTACCCTAGTCTCAGTCATCAATTTTATGATGTTGCAGATATATTTTACCATTTACTGACTGATCTGTTAGTTCTGTCATTCTTTTAAAGATTATGAAACCTACTCAATGCTTCAACATGGTATTTAGAAGAAGAAATTTTTTGTTTCTAAATTCTATCTTGATTTGTTGAAATGCAATAAATATATTAATAAACATAAATAGTTAAAACAGAAATAAAGTTTTTCAACACATTTTAAATTGTGTAAACTGTTGTATGTGAAGTTTACTTTTTTCAATTTCAGGAGCAAGTAAACAAACTGAGCATTGGCACAATACCTGGCTCCATGTGGGTGGTGCTGGAGGATGACCTGGTGGACTGCTGCAAACCCGGAGACGATGTTAACATATGGTGGGTTACATAGTATGCAAAGATGGGTTTACTGTTAACCATGACACCACAACTCACCAGTTTTGTTTGCCAATCATTATCAGCCTATTTGTATCTGTGGATACAGACCTCTCAAGACGCGCCACTGAACTGGTTCTTTGATTCTCTGAATCCAATCACTGCCAGCTTTCTTGCGCACATGAAGTTAATGAATGTCATCTAATGCCAACATATTAACACTATATTATATCAATTTCAGTGGCACCGTACGTCGCCGCTGGCGGCCAACAGTGCAGAACAAGAAGTGTGAAGTTGAGCTAGTTCTGCAAGCCAACTACTTGGAGGTGTGCAATGCACAGAGGTCGCAGGTTATAGCCACTGCTCCTGACATCAAGGAGTGCTTCGACGAGTACTGGTCTAAGTTTGAAGCCTGCCCTTTGAAAGGACGAGACCAGATACTGTCTTCAGTGTGTCCTCAGGTAGGATCTATGTCACTTAATGTGTTTTTTAGGGTTCCGAACCTCAAGAAGAAAAAAGGAACCCTTATAGGATCACTCGGTTGTCCGTCTGTCAAGACAATTTTTCTCAGGAACGTGTGGAGGTATCAAGTTGAAATTAATATCAAATACTCAGGTCTGCAGTCCTTTGGTGTCGTGAAAAAATCAGACTTCTAAGTCATCACAGTTAAAAGATATTGCCAATTTCGCCGCATTTTTGAGTAACTTGGTAACCAAAACCTATAAATTAGTACAATGACGTAAATAATTGTTGAAAGAATTCGCTAGCGTCTAGAAATTTCATCATTACAGATCTATATTAAATAATTTCGTAAGGTTTTACAAATTATACTAAAGGTTTAGCTAAGTCTGGAAATAAAATCACTTAAAAAATGAATAACATTTGACTAATAACATTTATATTACGCTTGTGTTTATAAACACGTGATTTAGCATTTGACATGACAGAACTTGTTTGACTTGTTATTGGTTAATTTATTTTTGTTTATTTTTTAAGTTCATTTATTGGCGCTCTTTCTTTTTGTCGTGCCAGTTCGAAATTTAAAAAGAAAGGTTTTGAATCTAAAAAGGTCGCCACGATGTCTAACCAATACTGCTATTGAATGCATGGCATGTTATCATTAATAAATAGTACTAACACTACAAGAACTGACACAATTAAAGATAATATTTTTTCCAATTTTAATATACAATTTGGCACTATTCATTTTTTTAGTCACCATTTACAAATCTGGGTCAAATTTAATAAATAGGTATACTTAGAGAACTTTGATTTCCAAGAAAAATCTTGGAGACTTCCCGAGAGCTAACACCTGTGTACAGGGTGCGAATTTCAGACGCCACATGGAGGGAAAGTTATTCTGATGATTAACCTTTTCGATCGGTATCATAAAGATACAGCATGTATTTTTTCCACATTATTGTCCGATTCGATTCCCGACTCAGACTCGTGGTCTCTTTAAACTGTTTGAATGCAGTTTTACTTAATTTTGAAAATACAAGAATGTTTCCTTTTAGTAAAATTTGGAATCTGTTATATTTAGGGTACCTACTTTGCCTCCAGTTGTGGCGTCTGAAATTTCCACCTGTATATTGGAAGCAGGTGGTAGATACAATATAACGTGTGTATAAATTACTCATAATGCAATAAAATATTTTGACATTGACTCGATTCCCGTGAACGACGAACTAATTTACATAGGTACAGTCGTCCGCACGTCAGTGGTAACACTTTGACATTGAGCTGGCTTAGCCTATTAGGGAGTTTCAATACTAGGAGAGACCAGTTTATACTGACGTGCGGTCGACCGTACCTACAAGTTAGTACGGAACCCTCGGTGCGCGAGTCAGACTCGCACTTGTCCGGTTTTTATTTCTATGGGCTATACTGGCCTGAAATAAATACCATTTAATTTAATATATCTGATGAACTGAATACATAGTAGAAAGGATAAGTGTGTCCAGTCAATTATCTAGTAACTACCGAGATATTATTACATTGCAAAACTTTAAACTGGTATTGTGTTATTACCTATTCTGTGACTGGTACAGAAACCGTGTCGTTTGCTTATAAAATCACACAAAAAATTAACGCCATGTGCTCAAAATTTTTAGGTACTTTTGTGGCTAACAAACATTTACTATTAGCGTGCTATGTCGACTACTTAGAACTTACAAATGTAGAGAGAGGTAGTTTAATCATTATCTCAAGTTACATTTATAATTTGCAGGTGTATGGCCTACATCTAGTGAAGCTAGCAGTTCTTCTGACGGTTATCACAGGCTCGGATCATGAACCGGAAGGTGAAGTGGACAAGAAGTCTTCACAGGATGACAAGCACACCAATCGAGTGCGCGGCCAATGTCACCTGCTATTGGTTGGAGACCCGGGTAATTACATCAAAAATGGTATTTGTTCTATTCGTTCTGTGTATTTTTATTTTGTTCTCTGTATATGTCGCAGGATAGTCGATACATTGTGATCATTGCGTAATCCTAGGATGATTGCAAGCAAAGGACCGGATACGAAAAGCTGTCTTAGAGCCAGTGTGCACTAGAGACTTTTAATCGGCCGATAGTTCGGTTAGGCAATCAGTAAACATGGTCTAATATTATCGCAATGAGCCGGTTTTTTTAACAACCATTATATTTTGTATTATACTGTTTGTTACAGGAACTGGTAAATCTCAGCTGCTTCGCGCCGGCGTGGAACTGAGCACGCGGTCAGTGTTCACGTCGGGAGCTGGCAGCACCAAAGCCGGCCTCACTTGCGCAGCACTAAGGGTACAGTATTTTCATTTGCCATTCCAGAACGGGTAACAGAGCTAACTGAAAGTACAATACATACTTGTGAGTATAATACAGCTGAAGTTTTTTTTGTTTGAACGCGCTAATCTCTGAAACTACCACTCGAATTTGAAATTTTCTTTTTGCATTTGATAGCCCAATTCTTGAGGAAGGTTATAGGCTATCTAACATCACGCTACGACTCTTAGGAGCCGAGCGAAAAGGAAAGTCCGAATTAACTTATAAAACGCAGCGAGGCCGTGGGAAACAGCTAGTCATAGGATAGGGCTTGAGGGAAGACACTATAACATCAAAATACTAATAGAAGCTGGCTGTCATTCTAAATGGATTACTTGATTTGCATACAAATGCGCGATTTAGTATAATTATTTGATTTACAATTAAGTATTTATTTGATGTGCGCTTTGATGTTTTTGATTGGTAAATGTTTAATTTTAATTTAATCTATTTTGACTTGTGATACAATTGTGACCTACAATGGTATTATTATAGGTCATGCCATTATTACTTAAATGTGTTTTTTTATGTTTATTTTTTATGGGTTTTTACCTGACAATAAATACTTTTATTATAATAATAATATAATCCTTTACAAAATTAACTCCTCTAATTCTACTATTTCTATTGCTGTGCCCTAATCAGGGTCCTTAATATTATAGTTGATTCTCATAATTATAAGTACATCATGTAAATACACAATGGATGCAAAAAAGGAATTGAATTGAAAATCGTCGCCCACCTTCCAGGAAGAAGGCGAATGGCAGCTGGAAGCGGGCGCGCTGGTGCTGTCCGACGGCGGCGTGTGCTGCATCGACGAGATCGGGCAGCTGCGCGAGCACGACCGCACCGCCATACACGAGGCCATGGAGCAGCAGACCATCTCCATTGCCAAGGTTATCCACCTTTTATTTTTAAATACGTTATGCACACTCGACCTTCTGGGGGGAAGGCCGGATGATGTGGGACTCGCACCTACTGAAACATACCGGTTACATAATCCGGAGTCCCTCTAGCGCCACGACGCGGCACAGCGGCCCGCCTCGGTGGGCGCCCACCTGCGCTTACTGTCTTTACGACCAGATTGATATTAGTTGTTTTAATAATGGGCCTAAATTATTAGAGTACAAAGTGAATTTCGTCCCGATTGCACGGGGTCTGAAATCTATAATAATAATAATTACAATAAATCTGAAGAGTTTGCTTTTGTGTTTGTTTGCGCCAAACTCTGGAACTACCAGTCGAATTAAAACCCCTGCGACTTTGTCCTCGTTAAAAAGTAGCCTGTATGCTATTCCAGGATATAAGCTATCATTGCACCAAGTTTCATCAAAATCTGTTGGGTAGTTTTTGCGTGAAAGAGTAACAAACATCCTCACATCCTTACAAACTTTCGCCTTTATAATATTTAAGTATGACTGTTGATTTGAATAAAGACTCATTACATTATATATGTTTTATGCAAGTCGTTATGCGTTTAGGTCATTCCCTGATGTGTGTGTATACTCATCAGGCTGGAATCGTGTGCAAGCTGAACACCCGGTGCGCCGTGATCGCGGCGTGCAACCCCAAGGGGCATTACGCCACAGATCAGCCGCTAAGTGCCAACGTCTCGCTCGGTACACCTCTCTTAAGCAGGTAACGACATAAAGAGGACACTTGGTGGGAGCCGAAGTGGCATGTTCTATTCCATTTTATATTCCTAAAATATGTATAATGCGGGTTTTATAGTATTTTATACAATAAGCGCTCGTGGTCATGGGTATTGTGCGGGTAATTAAAATAGAACTCTTTCAGCTTGTACCAAAATTGACCGTTGTAAATCAGCACCGCCTTTTAAAGTTACTATGGCTTAAGTGAGGATTTGAACGTTAGTGGAAATCGTCTACTAACTCTAATAGTCATGCCCTGTTTTTGTGGACAGCCGTACGGGGAATATTATATAACATGAATCGCCGGTTTAATATGACTTAAGACTCCAGTTTTCCATCAGTGACAAACTCCTTATCTAAATATCTACTAAGTATTTGAAATTCTTTATTACAGATTTGACCTAATTTTCATTTTGCTGGATTCGAAAAATAAAGCTTGGGACGAACTCGTATCCACCTACATTATGTTTGGTGGGTCCAATTCGACGGATTCAAAGAAACAGTGGACTCTAGAGAAGTTACAGGTACATAGTATTATTTTTAAATTAATTTAATTACTTACTTTAACCTTTTTGTCGTCGTTTGTTTGGGCGCGCCCGCGCCGCCGCCGGCGCGCCCTGCACTCATAACCTCCACCATGTTTATATGTTTTATGTTGTCTCTGTTTTTTTTCTTATTTTGGTTTTGTTTTTTATTGTTATGTGTATATGTGCTGCCTTGTGTATGCCAAATAAACACTATTCTATTCTAATTAATTCTTAGAGTGGCAGTCCATTTATTGTGCAAATCCCCTGGCTCATTAACCCAACTTCCCGTTTGCCATCAACTGGAAGTTGGGTAAATGAGCCACACTGTGATGCTGATACTGTGCAATGATGTGATTATTATGTTATTTAATTTATGACTTGACGTATGATTTTTAATTTAATTTATGCCAAAATATGAATCTTGCCTTTCGAAATAAAATAATTTAATTATTTTATTTAATTTATACTGTTGTAGGTTTGTTGAGGTCAGGAAGTCTGAAGATTAAACATCAGAAGTATAGAATCGGTCTGTGTAAAATGTGTGTTTCAAATACGCAGCGTTGTGTACGCAAAACATAGCTGTGTGGAGCGGGTAGACTTTGCCCGCGCCATACATTTTAGCGCAACTTCGAGGTTTGACAAGGATTGGCAAAGTCCACCCGGTAAAAAAGTAACAACTAGAACAACAATAACAAGTTCTTTAACTCCACCCCATCATCAGCAATGTATACCTGGATGTGGCCTTTTGTCATTTTCAACATGATAAGTACCTATATGTATACTTTTCAGATGTATATAGGATTGGTTGGGCCGAGAATTACAAAGATGACCAAAACGGCGAACATTATTCTTCAGTCTTATTACATGATGCAAAGGAAATCCGAATACAGAGACCCTTCGCGCACCACTGTAAGGATGTTAGACAGTCTTATTAGGTAAGTTGTTTTTAGTTGCCTCTAGTTATAGTTTTGTGCCATTTTCAAACAGTTACAGGCAATATCGAGACCATTTTAAACGCTATCAAAAATATAGCAGTTTACCTTGTTCGTTACGCTTTCGCGGCTCGACTATATAACCAATCCCTTTTGCATTCGTATGTATGACATGAACGTAGGCTACTTTTTACTATGAGAAAATCTTCACAACAAACTTAAAAAGAGCTTAAACTTATCTAAAGAGCTTAAACTCTTGCCTATGAAAAATTACCTGTTTCAGGTTGTCCCAAGCACACTGCCGCCTGATGTACCGCACGACCATTTTACCAATGGACGCAATCGTTGCAGTGTCTCTAGTGGACTTATCGATGCAGGACTGCACTTTGAACGATACTGTTGACGCCCTGCACTCTACATTCCTAAAGTATCCTGATTTTGACTACTTACGTACCGCGAAAAAACTTTTAACAAGGTTGAACTTGTACGAAATGTGGCAAAACGAATTACTGTACTATGGAAAATTGCTACAAGTTGATCATAAAACATTAGAAATTGATGTAGAGCAGCAAAGGTACAATTTGTTTATAAAATATGATGATGTGGCTGATGAAAATGTCCCTCTATCAGCATCGCTAGTCACTAGTTCATATTTTAATGACAAGAAGAAGAATCATGACAGTGATAACTGCGTAGTAAATTATAAAGATAATGTTGATGAAGATAAAAAAAAACAAGCGAATGATAAATTAGCTGCAGGTTTGAACAAACACACAGCCATTAATAAGGAAACTATTAAGCGACCTGGTTTACAAAATGAGGCAACAAAGAGGAAAAGGAAAGAAGTCACTGTTGACACTTCTGCGATCAAAAAGAAAACAACTAAAAGAGTTAGAAAAACTACAACAGACAAATCTAATAATAATGTCAATATATTCGAAAGTGATGAAGAAATAAATGACACCACAAACATCTTAAATGCTGTTCCTAGTGTAAATGACTTTTTTGATCAATTAGGTATTGATTTTAAGTTTGAAGGGGTTAGTGAAAAAGAAATGGAAAATTTACATGGCGAATCAAGTCGAAAAGAATTTGATTATAAGAGGCTTATAACAAGCACCCAAAAGGAGAGTAATATGAATGATCTTGGAAACATTAAAATCAATCATGAATCTGATAAAAGTATAGAGCTAAATGATAAATGTGTTGGAAAGTTAAAAGAAAATGAAGATTCATCATCATCAAACACATTAAACAAATTAAAAAAAATTCATTTTGTAGGGAAACATGATTTGAGTAAGTATGAAGAACAAACCTTGAATACTACTGTAAGATTAGAAAAAGCAAAAGAAAGTTCAAACAATTCATCTAAGAAATCTATCCAGAGCTCACAAATATCAATATTTGAAAGTTCGGATTGTGATATAGCTTTAGATATTTGAGTGGCATCATGTCTTATTTTAGAAATTAACTAAGTTTCATTATCATGTTGTTATTCTGGTTTTTATTAAACAATGTTATTATAGTTGCAAGTTTTTATTAACAGTTATTTAACAACCTACATAAATCATTTTTAGGGTCAGTATATTCATTGGCTTTGTCAACCAACATTAATTTTATAAAAGATTGAACCTTTTTGGATACTATCATGTTCGTATTAGTAGCCAGTTTATGATTTGTGAGAAAATTGGTTGATTTCCTAAGAACACTTTGTTCTTGTATTTTGATTTGAGTGTTCACTTTATTTTCAATTTTCAGCACTCCCTTTATAAGGATCTGTTTCATAGTTTTCTATGAGCAAATTCTTGAATCTTCTAGCTGTAACAACAATAGTTTCATCTTTGGCTGCTACATTTAGTATTTCTACTCGAGACACATACAAATGGTCTGAATTTTTTGGACTAACCATCTTGACTATGTCTATTTCATCACCCAATCTAACCTGTAAAAAAAAAATATTTTAGTTGGTTCCAGTCATGAAGCAAATACAGTGACAAATATAATTTTTCTAAATATGACTAACATATAATTACATACCGAAGCACTTTTCTTCAAGATTTTCTTTCCATTTATTCTAATTCTGCTTTCATAGAACTGTTGTTCGATTTTGCTGAAAAATTAAAATTATAAATTAACTTAAACTACAAATTTAATAAGAAGTATTACAACCAGTGACCAGTGTGTGTTGGTATCCAGTGATGATACACGCCACAAATTTCGCTCACTATGGGCCTCATAATAAGCTAAAGATCACCCAAAAGGCAAGGGAGAGAGCTATACTCCGTTTCTCTGACTCATTGGATCTGGAATGAGATCCGCAGGAGAACCAAAGTAGCTGACATAGCTTGAAGAATTGCCAAGTTTAAGTGGCAGTTTGCAGGGCACATTGCTCGCAGAACTGACTGCTGTTGAGTGGTAACCACGCACCGGAAGATGTACTATAAACAGGCCTCCCACAAGACGGACCAACAATCTGGTCAAAGTTGCGGGAACTAATTGGATGCAGACAGCGCAGGTCATGTCATTATGGAGATCTTTGGGGGAGGCCTTTGTCCAATAGTGGATGTCTCCTGGCGATGATGGTACTGATTCAGCCATATCTGGGCAGTAAATCATGGAGATGTACAAGAGTTTTTTATTGGAGACTCACACTGGAACCTGCTAATACTGATTAGGCATCAGAATAAATGGGGAGGCATGTAACCACCACACCACTTGATAAAGAACATTGGAAAGGAAGAAAGTAGATAGGTAAATTAATACTAACTTCCTAGCAATAGTCAATGCAGATTTTAGTATAAGGTCGGTTCTCAAAGAAGTGGTATTAAATTTGACTACTTTAGAATCTCTAGATAGTGATGAATCATGGTTGAATTCTTCTTCCTCATCATCTGAATCATCCTGAGCCTGAAACAGTGGAAATACTTGCATTAACTAATTACATATTTATAAAATAAAAATATTCTTTATTCCTGTTAATAGATTGTTACAACCTAAAACTAAATTAGTAGGTACATAATAGTATCTTTATTTTTAGAATGTCTTATTACTAAGTGCATTATTACTAAGTACTAAGTGCACAGGACATACTATTATATATTCATCTTCAATTTTCTCAGAGTTCAGCACTGAAGAGATGGTCTGTCCAGTTTAAGGAGGAAAGGAAGGCACCATCAAGTAGTTACATTGGGTACGAGGTGGGATCATAATGAAAACGATATCCAAAACAGTGAGGGAACTACAAAGATATTGATAATAATGAGCCGCTGTCTACGTTTTCTAGATTTATTCTGTTTAAGGGCTGCTTATATATCTTTATTTTATATCTTTATCTTTATTTGTTTCTTCACAAATACAAACTTAAAATAAAGTACAAACAATATGTTTTAGTAATTGGTCATCTTTTGTGAAGACTGATGCCTGAACTAGACATAGTAGTCTGTGATCCAGGTTTAAGGGCTGCTTATAGTGACTTGTTTATAAAGAACAAACCTTCTTCGACTTACAGCGTGTCGCACTGTAACAAACAGTTTCAGGATACAAATTCAACACAGTGGATGTTGTGTTTACATTTTTACCTACAAAAGTATGTAAGGGTTGTAGCGTGATTTCTGGCTTCAGTACACGAAGAACAAAAACGGGATTCGCAATTCGCCGCCAAACCGAGTTCATTGTTGTTTTAATTAGTGTAGAAAAACACGAAAATTATGAAAATTCATGTAAGGTTAGGTTAGTCAAATGTCAAATACAATACAACTGATCATTCATCATCGCCTTTACAATGTCACTCAAGAAAGATTGTCAATCACGTCAATCATTTTATTTGTTGAATTCGTACAATGATGGACAGGCAAAAGTCATAGACCATACAGCCATGTCCCATTTTGTTTGTTTTTCTTCAAAAACAGGCGGTTACAGTACGGCCTCCACAAAAACAGGGCACGACTATAATAGTCGGCGATTTTCAATAAAACCGCAGCACGGCCTCCACGAAAGCACAACTAGTGCCATTCGGTGATCCACACTGCAGTACACCAAAACCTACAATATACATTTTTTTTAGGAAAACAAAACAAAATAAAAAGCAACCGTCTTCGACAAAATCCCGCCAGCTCAGATTAGAACAGATTAGATAGTGGTTGATCCATGGAACTAATATGTATTACGTACAACTAGTACTTAATAGTTCCATGGGTTGATCAGAGCCCGCCCCAGCCTCAAATGAACCACCAACATTTTATTTGTTGAATTCGTCCAATGATAGACAAGCAAAAGTCTTTATACTATACAGCCAATTCATAATAATTGTGTAAATTTTTCTTAGTTTGACAAAAGACCGTCGATTACAGCACCGTCTCTACAAAACAGGGCAGGACCAGTAAGTCGCCAATTTTCACAAAGGTTCACATCCGTATTTATTTTCACTTTCTAATCCACCAATTACCTACCTACCTCTGCGATTAGTCAATCTCATTCGAAATTCCATTAAACTTTTCAATAGATACAGAAAATGTATCTCTCTGTCTACGCTACTGCTTACGTATTCTATCTAAATTGTGCTGCTAACACCTACTTACTTGTTTGTAGTTTCATTTCATTTAAAAGTAGTTCCTTTGCATTTTAAACTACAAATTACAAAAATGTAGCTCTATGCACTGTCTTAGTAGATAAGTTCCGTTTTGCCCCATATTGCTCTCAATCATAGATCTCTTGATAGAGCTCTCAACAGTCTCATGAGTTTTAGAAGAAATAATAAAATAAAGGTATGTAGTAGATACACATAAGTATCTACCTACGTGCAAAAATAACGACCATTGTCATATTTGTCATATCAAAGACGTCCCTGAATGTGCGCGGATCAGAGAGCGCGTCAGGGTCGTGGGAGTCTCAAGTCCTCCACTCGACTGAGCGAGCCTCGATCTCGAGTGTCTGTCCATCTGTGTGTCGATTTATCTTCGGCGTGGCGTCGACTAGGCGCTTCTAAGTAAGCACACCTTGCTGATATGATGAGTGGGTATTTCCTGGTAACCTTACCTAAACTTAAAGATTGACTATTAGTTATTACCCTTCGAGTTATTTCCCAAATTGTACCTACCTACTCGTACGTAAAATTATAAAATAGTTGTGTTTAGAAATAGAATATCATTATGTAAAAAAAACTGCCTAAATTTCCCTTGTTAGATGAATAGGTACATTATGAACAGAGATGTACAAAATGGTTTAAAAAAAGCATTTAAATACAAAATGCAAATTACTTTTCAGATTTACTATTTCAAATGCAAAATGCCAAATAGTTTTGCGTTTTGTATTTCAAATGCTAAATGCAAAATAGGTATTTTCAAAATATTTTTTCAAAATAAAATACATTTTGGTAAAATCTGAGATATTTTTATTTATTTTAGGTATTTATCATGAGAAATAGAGACACAATGCCGAGCCGAACAAAAACGTCTAATAACATGGCACCTTAAGCATGACAGTTTGGTCATATTTATCAGTCTCTATCGGTCAAATTCGGCAATACTAGCGTCCATTTGTTCATTTCATTTTGATTGACTGGTAATGTTGCCAATGTTGGCTAAACTTAATCACAAAGTATTTTGCATTTTGAAATGAATATTAAAAATGCAAAATACATTTCGGAAGGTATTTCAAATAAAATACAAAATGTTTTTTACTAAAAGGCATTTAAATGCAAAATACAAAATAGGTATTTTGCATTTTGTATTTGCATTTTAAATAGAAGTATTTCAAATAAATCGCATCTTTGATTATGAAGATACTTAGGTACTGAAAATGGTCCTAAAAACCAATTGGTACCTTCCAAAGTAGGTAGTACCTACTTAATTTGGGCATTCCGGCACAGAACGACGGCTTGCGACGGTTTTTAGATTTCGAGAATCGAGTGGAAATCCAATCACTAGTAGGTACTATACTGGTTGGTCATACTTTATCACATTTTACACGGTTTGACTGTGGACACATGTCTTGCATTTGGTGGAGAGCTCTTTTTGTTGTCGCATACGAGTAGGTACGTACGATCGTTTCCAGCCACGGCGAGATCAAAGGGGTTTTTAATTTGACACAGTTTATGGCTTTGTCTCTCTCCATGTCGATGGGCGTGGGTGAATTAGACGCGGCGCGAGTGTGGAGTATCAAATAGATATAACAAAGTGGTGTTAACGCCACCGGTTTATGGATGCCGCTGGTTTTATTACGAAGAAAATCCTTTTAACATAGTTATAATATTTTATAATTAATACATTACAACATTGTTAGTTAGTAGGTATGTAAGTAGATAAACATCCATAGATGAAACCAATTTAGTTTCATTTAATAGAGAATTAGCGGGTAGTCTGATATGTTGCTAAATAAATAATAAGCTTCATTGTTATTTCTTAATTATTCTCCTGAAAATCGGACATCTCGCAGTGATACCATCCGTTGCATACCAACTTCTGGTACTATGTATGTACCTATCAAGGTTTTATTTTGCCCGATTTATCATCCACCAATCAGGTAGTCAAACCACAGTGGATTGACAGTGTTTTTTTGATAACTGATGTTTTATTGTGCACCTGGACAGTCCCACCATTGTTTTGGGAGGCAGGTACATGGTCCATTCATTCATGATTGGTTTCGACAATCGATGTCACATTACGGTGGGCAGTAGTGGACTTACCTAGGTTGATGCTTGGATTTTCCCCAATGAACGCGTAACAGAACAGCAGATCCTCTATCATCAGCATTCTTCCACCTCCTTTATGTCTTTAGTACAAGTTACAATTTTACAAGCCTGTCTTTGTCAGCTCAGGTTACATGTCAATTCATTTCCGCTACGAATTTCCAAGTCTTAAGTCTAAACTACAAGATGGTAGGTAACTAGGTAGATAGAAATTCTACATATTTACGACTTACCGCCTGCCACCTGACTCTACATTTCTAAGTTTATACGTGTTATGTTATACGTGAATAATCGCTTAGGCATTCCTCAACAATACACTTTTACGATGCATTATGGTGCCGGCGACCGACGGAAGTTATGAATACATCGTAGGTACTCCGGTTACCATGTTATAATATTAACAAACATCATACAAACATAAACACGATTACCCGATCCCGAATGCAGTCGTTCGATCATTAAATTAAATGGTCTAGCAGAAAGAAAAGCGTGTAGTCCAAAGTAGGTATAATATTGTTATGTTTGTTAAAAGTGGTTTGTTAAATAAGCTAGGTACTTACTTACAAAAAAAATTACATAATTTTATAAAGAAAATAAAAGGCTGGGAAAATAGGACAACACTGAGAACCTGAGGACACAATATTCAAATTATTTCGAATGTCAAGATAGTAATGACGCTACTGTTTGTTTCTTCATATAAACATAACGTAACATAAGTTTAAGTTAAGTTGAACATAAGTTTCGACATTCAATTCATGCTGATCTTATATTATAGAGGTACCTCATATCTCCCTTACTTATAATGTTTCATGTTTTTTTTAGTCCATGTTTGTGTCGCAGTCGTTGTAGGGATGTGGCCGCCGCCGCGTGGACCAAATCAAGGATTTGGTCAAATAAAGGATTTGGTCAAATCCCTGGTGGTAACAAACAGACGACTCGATATTGTATACCACTGAACAAAATAATCTAATGATTTGATAAATCCTTAGATTGTACACAAGTAGGTAAGCAGTTAGGTATATAAGTTTTATATAAGTCAGAATTCCTTTATGTATTCAGTTTACATTGTCCTATCGTCTGAGTAGATTTAAGTTGTATAGTCTAGTCTATCTAAGGTATGTCAATACGATTTAAAAGCCTCACGCACCTACCTATCTGCGGAACAACGGAAGCGAGAAATTAGATTTCTCGTTTGCCGCTCGAGCTGGTGTCTCGTCCATCATCCGGAGGTGACACTTCATCATGTCACGGTGTCCGGCCTCCTTCGTGAGCCATCGGACCGTGAAACGCGTGACAGCAACCAGAAGCCGAAACATTAATGGGAAGCTTGGAAAAATGTTACGATTCATTTTTTGGAACTGGGGTAGGAGTTAAATGTTGTTCCTAAAGTTTCAGTCGACAAACCGTTTTAGAAGTGTTTTTTTTTCAAACTAGCAAATCTTTTTTTAACACTTTACTTTTTCAATTTAATAACACTTCCATAAAATGCCTATAGAGAGGTATGGTATGTATTAAATATTATGCATAAAGGCATGTGGTTTTACGTTCAATTCCAATCAATTATAAGCTATACGATCATCAAGCATACGCATCTCTATTCTCCAAAAATAACCTGTCATCGCAGTCATTGCTCTCAAACTTAAAATTTAATAAAAATTAATGACAAAATATTAAAGTTACAGCGCTATTAATAATCCCAATTTAGACATATTTTACAGCGTGAGACGAAGACGGGTGTCTCAATATTATGTATGGGTGCGGGTTTACGAGTGGACCACATGGGCCACGGACGGCGCTTTTGTTAACGGCCTCACTAATGCAAGTTTTACGAGTAATTTCACGGTTATTCCCCGTCGTAGGGGGCAGTGTTAAGGGCATGGTGGTGTCAATTTGCCATAAGGCACGAACGACATAGGGCCATAACTTCCTTTTCATTTGGGAACGAATGCAGTAATGATTATTAACTTGACATTATTAACTCCTAAACAGATAAGTATCTCTAGCAAGCCCCACCCGTCAAATCTAATATATATATATGTATCACAAATGAAATGAACAAATTGTAAGTAACTTTTAAATCGAAGCCTCTACCTCGATTTTCTGAAAACATTACAGCAATTTGTCTTTTAAGTATCCTACTAGACTGCAGTAATGATATTATCTTGACAATTAACTCCTAAATATAGTCCCCACCTATTAAATCTAATTATCACAATTGAATTAAACAAATTGTAAGTAACTTCTAAATCGAAGCCTCAACCTCGATTGTCTAAACACATTACAGCAATTTGTCTTTCAAAATATTCTACCCAGATTAATGACTCCAACAAGAGACTGCTACCCGTGTGCGAAGTTTGCGCGATGTACGCCATTATAAGCTCATTGTGTCAGTCTAGGATGATGCGAGCTTACTTAATTAAAATTCTGCACCATCCATCATGGATTATTGATTTTGTGTCGCGTGCATTTGGCGTTCGGTGTTCGTCCGTTATCAATTAGCCCCAACTCGACACTGCTGATGCTGCTGGGGTAAGCGAGTCAAAAATGTGAACCTATCTTAATAAGGGATTAACGAAACATTTAAGGTAGTTTATTCTATTAATATGTATTATAAACGTGAAAATTTTAAAGGATGTTTGTTACTCTTCACGCGCAAACACTAGGGAACAGATTTTGATGAAACTTTACAGTAATACCTATAGGTTATACCGAGGTATAAATTTAAAGCGGGTGAAACCGCGGGCAACAGTAGAATATAAGAACTTAAGGTTAATAGAAAGTCTGTAATTTGAGCATTTAATTGTGATTTGAGATTGCGAAGTAGCAAAAAAACTACAATATGGTCTTGAATGGTTTGTTTGAATTTGTTTGTGATCATTATTATCATGCAAAAATTACTGGGCATGATATTTTGATTTTAGCTGTCTCAAATAGAAACTGCGTTATATAATTTGACCACAATAAGGACTTGATCAAATATACAAAGTAACTACAAGGTGGGTAAATAAGTAAATTAATTTTTTCTTTGTCCGATAATCCTCGTGTTAGCTCCAAGACTCGAATGTGCAGAACCATCTTAACACACCAGACAAGATTCAGAGAGGCGTTAAATTGACGAAAACTTTGAACGTCGGGTCATCGTATTGGCTAGTCGCCAAAATCGTGATCGAATAAAAAGAAAGTCATAATAAAAGACATCCCTGATTCCAATTTCCGAATTGGAGTAATAACCAATCTAGACTACTTACCAACTACGTTTTAGGAACGCCTACGCTGCTTGCCTTAGGGATACTTAAATTGAACGGCTTATCAAAACACCCCACGGAAAGTAAGATAATGTAACAACCGCGCTGTCTTAATACGATAAACGACTTAAGCCCAATAAAACTAAACAAGTTAAACGGCTCGGAGCCAATAAAACATCCCGCCCCCGAGAAGATAGCACCAACCAATAATGATATTTGACTTTCCTACTTTCTTGTTGTAAAGAACAAAGTGGGCATAATGCTGGATGAGTAATGTTGCGCCAGATGTATCGTAAGTAATTGACGTAAGCAATACATGTAAGCAATAAATTATCGTTATCTTTCATTTCGTGCTAAGACAGGGATGACGCCACGTAAATTTCAGGTGGGGCGACATTTTTATATTCGCACCCTGGCCTGAGATAGTATTCTGGATAGTGCTGATGATTATTAGAAGTAACTGCAGCGACTAGTACCTACTTAAATCGGATTTTGGTATGTTAAATAAAACCTGTAAACAATCAAATAATAAACGACAATGTATTTTAAACAAATAAAAACTAATCAAATAACAATAATTTATGTTAGTCGATAAATTTTATACATCGGATTTTGTAATTTCTTTTATATTTTTCTCAAATATATGTATGACCTACCAAATGAGTAGCTTTCCCTTTTAATAATAGCCCTACCCTGAGTTCGCCTCTGTTCTGAGTTATTGTTAAAGTCACATTACAATGCATGCTCTTCATACTATCTGATTTTAATACTGAAAATTCTCGCTTGTATGCATTTCAAAAGTTTAGCCTTTAGCGAGTATTTTGTAAAACATTTTATATTCTACATTCAAAAATTCAAAATGAGAACGGCGAAAAGCAATTCTTGAAATAGGTTTTCTGTAGACGGTCTTTTTCTTATGACAACGTAGGTAAAGCTATCTTAGACAGGACAGCGCTTCGTTTTCATGAGATGCCAGTATAATTTTCTTCACAATCTGGAACCTGGAGAGGGGCCAGCATATAACTGGTGCATTGCGGACAGTTTGTATAAAATGCTTGAGTTTTAGTGGTCTTTGTCTTGGGAACGTCGTCGTCGCATGCATTCTTAAAATGATTCATCGATTCGCATCTTGCAGTCCAAAAAATGCGAAATGAAATTTGATATGCGGCGAACGCCAGATGTATTGGAAGACGCAATAAGTATACATTATATGCCTTTTAAACATACAAAGGCACGATTGATAATATTTTTCTTTAAAAAGTTGACGGGCCGAATGCAAAGTGTATATTTAAAATCAGTCGTTTTTTTTTTCAAAATTACAGTTTTTGTTCGCTGATAAGAAATTCGATAACATACAGAATACTAGAGAGTGGACAAAACTCCGCGTTTTGCTTACTTCTATAATCCCATCCTGCATAATTGTTAGGAGTAGAGGTAATATCCACCTTCAAACATCGCGAAAACTAAAATCCAAAATTTTACGTTGCTTGAGTTTGTGCAAAAGAACATTGAATTAAACGGATTCAATCTCGTTCTTATCTAGGAAAAATAAACTCGATTTACTTACCTCCGTTTTCCTTGGTCATCCTATTACACGAAATACTTATTAATAAAGAATATGTACGCATCGGACAGTTTAACCGAGGGCAGAGGTTAGGAATATCATGAGTGGTATGGCGTGGGCGGGTTTTACTGCACATTTTATTGGCGACAGTAAAATAAACTCCGTCCGAATGTCCTGCGGCCACGTCATTGTTGCGCCTTGCGGCGACCCTGGCTTGTACAGTCGACCACATAGCCAGGTCCGTGAGCATTGGTAATAATGGTTAAATTGCAATATTTCTGAATGACTTGAGATGTGGGCGACTTTACCTCTACCTAGGGCTCTTCGTATAATCTGTTTAACGCTCAACTTCTAAGTGACGGTTAATAGTTTTTAGAAATAGGAATATACTGATATTAGTATTAGCAAAACTATCATTTCCTGGCCTCGAGAAATTCTTCTGCACAAAATTAGTGTTTAATGTTTAATAAAGTGACATCGTGTTTTATATTGCTAATTACTTCAATAATAGAATATACATCTTAATAATACATACATACATAATAGACTTTACTTAAGTCTAGTATTTGAACTACATTTAGAGACCCGATCGGGTCGCTTAACACTCTAAGGGATATATAGGTAACCTACCTATAAAGGTATATATACCTAGTCATATACCTATAAAAATATTGAAATAATAATTAAGTATAAGTACATCAATGCTATTAGTGGATAGGATATTGATGATAGTCTTTATTATTATGGCATCAACTTAATTTTTTTCATTGAACTGGTTTTATTCTATTTAATAGATAAATTGTTTTATAGCAGAAAACAGCTAGATGTGTGTAAGTCAAGTTTACAACATCCATCATCCATCCAATTAACGCCTGTACGTTGATTTCACAGCCAATTACATTCATTTAATCCTTAACAAGTACCATAAAGTGATCAAGTTCTACAGGACGTAGCGAAATACACCTAAACAAAATGAGAAAAAAATCAAAAACCAACAAGTATAAAAGCGATTTTATATCCAAAATCATTTATTCCTGAAAACCCAACACTAATGTTCCCATTAGCTATTAGTAAGATAAATTCTATTTCTCAACTGTAAAATAACTGAATATACCTATCCAGATGTAACTGCATTTTCACTAAGCATGATCATTTTTTATACGTAACAATCTTAGAGACGATTTGGAAATCACTTAGTTAATAAACATTTACGGAGAAGAACATCCTCTTTTTTATTTAACTTTAATGGTAATAGCGAATATATCAGGCTTTCTTTCCTCATTCATTCAATGTCAATGAATAGGTGTATTGGAAAGAGATCATTTGAAAACTCAATTGCACTAACAGGCTGAGTGAGTGCATATATATTGACCACATGTTTTTCTTGTAGTTTTTTTGCTGTAGATGTATTCCCCAGTGCATTACAAAGATGGTAGTGTATTTAACTTTCGCGTAGCATATCTGGATAACTGGGGCCTTATAAAGGGTTAAAACTAAAATCTTAGAATAATACTAATTAATTACCTACATAGTTTGAGTTCAAAATGTTAGTGGCACCACTAATTCAATTTTTGCTGACAAATAGTGGCAGTCATTCATTCATTTTGTCGCATTTAGCAGGGGACAGATCTGCGGGTCCGCAGGGACTAGAGATGTTTATCACTGAGTATAATTTATTCCCTTGGGACTTGCCACGGCTTTATGGGTAAAAGATCGCATGGCGTTGTTTTTTTGCCATCAATTCTTGGTATGAATGTATTTTTTTGCTCTCTGGTTAGTATCCTACTGTTTTCGGAAGTTTTTTGTAACTATATTCGTGAAATACTAACTAGTTATCTATTACCTATGTTTTTTTGAATTCCACTACGCGATTTTATTTTTACCGCGACGAGTATTTAGTAAGTAAACGTCTTAGAATCTGCTTTTAGGAATTTGCATTAAATTTTCTCACTTCGAGTAATAGGCATCAAATTCCGTTTAGCTTTGCTTTGGTCTCCCGACTGTGCAAACATGAGTTCTCATCTCGTATAGCTAGTAACTCATTTGTGTTGCCGTTTTTCCAGTGCAGATTACACATCTAAATACTAGAACATCGTTGACAAAATCTACTTGGAAAAGTAATAAGAGTCCGTAGAAGCTAAATTCGGCAAAAAGAAGGCGTGGGCGCCGACCATGATGATAATTTGTGTGGCGCGTGCACCCGCATGCAGGATGCCGTCAAAAACTATCCAATGTAATGTATAGAGAGTGACATTTCTGGATTTTGCGTTAATTTCGTTTAGTTAGTTTCTAATCGTTATGTGGCGATGGATGTGGCGCTCCTTGCTTTCAATAGTGGACAACATCTGTGACGTGAGATCCCATCCCATAAACCAGTAGGTACTATATAAATAAATGCGAAAGTCTGTAAGTTTAGAAGTTTGTTGCTCAATCACGATATGACGGCTGAAAGGTTTTCATGAAAATCGGTCAGTGATAGCTATCCTAGACTAACATACGGGGTATAGGTAGGTACCTACTTTTCACGCGGACGATGAACGCGACCTATGAAGTCGAATGTCAATTCGATTATTCTGTTGTCGGTTGCTTGTAGGTATAATTTTTTTATGTGATTTTAAGCTCCGGATATTAAAAAAAAATACAAAAAAAAACTATTCGGCTCTACAAATTGTACCTACAATACTATTCAAAGCTAGCTCGTAACTGGCGGCCATTTTTTATTTGATAAGAAATCTAATCTGTGCGACCGCGACCTCCCGTTTTCAAAGTCCATTAAAAGAGTCCCTTAGTTTTCGCTAAATAATACACCAGCGCTATTAGTGTGGGGGAAAACAAAAACGGACCAAGTACCGGAACTAAACCACGATAGTGTACTTCGGGGAGTAGGTGTGACGGCGTCGAGGTATGTAGCGGTTACAATCCTGCAATTAAAATTCTGATGAGTAATATTTATTCCAATAAATCAGAGTTTTAAAGAATAAATAAATAGGTACCCCAAGGTAGCACCATAATGTTGTCTAGACTGGTTTTTTTTAGACTTAGAACAAATTACAAAGGTTAGCAAGAGGATACGTTTGTTTACTATAATTTATTTATTAGTTTTAAGTGATTTTATTTCCAGACCTAGATAGTATAATTTTTTTACCTTTAGTATAATTTGTAAAATCTTACGATTTAATTTAGATTTGTAATGATGAAATTTCTATTTTCTTCATTGTACTAATTACGTCATTGTACTAATCTAAAAACGTGGCTTGCTCATACGCAAAGTTAAGTTTGTTGGTACTTTTGTATAAAGAAATTTTTGTGATGTAAATACAAATTTACGGTTTTCGGATATTTTCCTTTACTTGTGCTATAAGACTTTGCTTCTTGCCAAATTTCAAGATTCTAGGTGAACGGGAAGTACCCCATAGGTTTCGGTTACCAAGATACTCAAAAATGCGGCGAAATCGGCAATATCTTTTAACTGCGATGACTTAGAAGTCTGATTTTTTCACGACAGCAAGGGACTGCAGACATGAGTATTTGATATCAATTTCAACTTGATACCTCCACGCGTTCCTGAGAAAAATGGTCTTGACAGACGGACAGACGGACAGACAGACAGACGGACAACCGAGTGATCCTATAAGGGTTCCTTTTTTCCTCTATTGAGGTTCGGAACCCTAAAAATGAGAGTATTCTAAAACTAAGCTGCAACCTACCGACAATTTTTAATAGCATTTTTTTGTAAGTATACAACAATCAGCACAACCTTAGCGACGTTTTCTCGTATAGTACAGCAAATATCTAACGTTTAGGTTTAAACGGCTTAACCCAGATAGTTACCTCACAGCGACCAAGTAGCGGAGCAGATGTGCGCCACAGGGCAAGGCTGGTGACTCACGACGACTCAATTACACATTCGATAGTTCTGTGTTGTGGTGCCCCGTCGATTCGAAAACCATTCCGTTTTACGAGGACGTTGAACTATACTATGCACGTTTAGCTATACGTAAGTAAACACTTTAGACAAATCGTTGTTAAAGGAATTACAGCTGCAAAGTATCAGAATGCGTTCGATTTTATTTCCAAAACCAGAAAAGTAACTTGACTTGGATATAATGATAAAGTCAATGTCGTATATTAAAGGATTCGATTCTTAGATAGCAGCTGTGTGATTCTGTAAAGTATGAATTAAAACTCGACCATCACATCGCAAGTCACTTACTTCACTCCGCATCCAATCATGAAAGACCTTGATGTCGCATTGTGTAAACAAATACAAGCTACACAATAAACACTTCACTTGCGAAGTAAAGTGAGTATTGAACTGTAAATCATTGAGTTAGAGACCGATCTCACTGCGGATTCAGGATCGAGTTGCACAAATACGCTTACAGAATAGCGGGGCAGGAAGTTAGACATTACTTATATACGTTACTATTTACTTAGGTAGGTATTGAAAATGGTCCTTGTGAGTACTTGGTTTTGGTCAATTCAAGGCGGCTTGATTGCTTAAAATACTTTAAAACATTCCTGTTTACAGTAACTATTACTTCTTCTGTGACTGTACAGACCTACCTATAAAAGTGGTGATTGTCCTGTACAACCGCAACTATGATTTCAGCTGTGTGAGTCGGTGTAGTCGTGGATCGAGCAAGAGATCTAGTATCTTCCTTCTTGTATTCACCCAAGCTTAAAATTGTAAAGAGAATTTTCAAATGTACAATAACAGTCAATTGCAAAATCATCTCAACTAATAAATGTGTTAAAAATACTCGCTTAGGTAAAAAAAAAACTTGACCCGGATCATTGTAGGTAAGTTATACTAGGATAAGTTATGTTGTTACATAAATGAAGGTAGTAATTTGAAATTAAAATTCGGATTTCAGTGTACGACGTCGTAGACTTTAACCGCATTGCATACCATACCCACATAATGGTACCCACATACGTTGCCTTATTCCATTCCACACCGTTTGTAGATAGCCCATTAGTTAGGTATATTTTATAAGTTAACACATCCTGTTCCTACGTGTGTATGCCTGTCTCTACTTCCCAGTCTCAGACACTCAGCTTAAGTTATTACCGTAGTACAGCGCATCTTGTAGCTACAAGTACATGTTACAACTCACAACACTTATCTAAAAGTTCCTTGTTTTGTCTTACAGCTCGTCGCTAAAAGGGAATACGTGTACAAATAAATAAACGTCTCCCTCAAACGCATGTCATTGTCAATCGGTGCGTTGATCCGATGTTCTTTTTATAGCGCGATGAATGCGCTGCAAGCTGTGTTCCCCAAATTGACCCTTATCTTCGGTAATTTTTTGTGTCGCATATGTTTCGGATTAGCACTTCACGGAACGCTGTGTAAATTAGGTACAGTGGAGACACCCACGGACCACCTACTCGCTAAGCAGTTCATTGTTTGAAATACTCATTAATTTGGCGTATTAATTATTGCAGAAACTTGAACAATACAGGCTGAATTGAAAATGTGCACGCTCAGGGATAGCACACACGATCCCGGAGGTACAAAAGTGGAGAAGGTACTTATTTTATGACGTATTCTTCTACATGTGTGAAAAAATAAACGGCGCTAAAGAAGTAAATAAAGAAGATTAAAATTCACAAGGCATAAAAATTGCTGTTTTCCGTTGTCCAACTTTTCAATTGGGACACTGAGAAAAAAATCCTAATACAACCAGTTGGACATTTCAGTTGGATCACACGGGGAGAAACTCGAATTAAAACACACAAAGTTGGATCTGTGTAAGTTTGATGCCGTATGTAAGGTATTTATAAGATAGATTCAGATGGATGATATTTCATTCTATGCATCCTGGCTTGCATCTGACATTGACATAGCATATACACGAGTTTTGGTAGAAACTGGGGTAAGCGTCTCGATTCATAGATGTCGCATGATGCATGTGTGAATTAGATTAGGTTAAGACTTGCCATACACTCTCCATATACTGTGACAGACAGTACAAGTTGTCGATTAGTTACAAGACTGTACGACCTACCGCAGGACCGAGGCTTTGGATATAATCCCACCAAATTCATTGGCGTTTTCATGAGATGCAGATGATCCATAAACAGAAGTTTAGTGAATGTAAAACTATTCTATCTCGTATGTTACTGAGAGTTATTGAAATGGTATGTGCTGTCAACAAACCCTCCCGACACATTATGTATCTTGAAGCTATTACGTCATGACAAAATACTTATTCAATTTGAATATTATGCATTTCTAGGAGAAGAAAAAGTAAGTGAATGATAGACAGAGACTTAGGTAAGCAAATGAATCTTACAAAAAAGATAAATAGGTACCAGAAACAGACGAAACAGTAGTTTTATTAGGATTCGTTGAATATGTAAACAGGTGTTAGGTTCACATCCTCATAACGAACTATTGTTTGTCACCTGTTGGAAGCGCAAACACTGTCTTTGGAATTTCAAACTATACGCGCGGTTTGAGCAAACAAGTAATAGCTACAGTCAACCACAAGGTACCGTATTCTTCCCTAAGTAGTATCGGTAAAGCGGGTAGCGAAACGTGCGGTTGACTGTTAGCATTTTGTTGGTTCACTTGACATTAGCTTGTGACTTTTGCTTGTCTCGACGAGACGTTCTGTCTGTTGTAATTTCAAATGTTTGTCTTTTGTTTTATTTATTTAAGAATACTATTTCTATTTACCTGTAGTAAGCATAACTTAGTAAGCATATTTTACTTTCGTGACTTTATGTTGAAAATTTAATACTCAAGGTCAATAATGTAACGGTTCTATTTAACAGAAAGTTTTTTGATTTGGCATTGCCACTCTTAACTAAACTAAAAGCCAGGTTCTACAGTTTTACATGTCGTAATCTAATAACCTACTATACGAATCATCATTTCTTTGAATCTTGGCTTTTTAAATTGAAAATAAAAAATCGGATAGGTCTAAAGAATCTAAATTATGAATGAAATTATGTTCATGCAATTAAACATTCCACTAAATAAATTAAAAGATTCTTAAATCCTACTTAAATCCAACAAACCTCCTACACTGTTTTCATACAATGTTTTCACAATTTCAAAACAAACAATATTCTTTCTAGCTCTAAACATCGCATTGATTTGTTTGCACAACGATTGTGTTTTCTCATGTGACGAGGCCCAGCTGTTCGGGACAGCTGCCCGATGAGAGCTCTCCAGTTGAGGCGAGCTCTCGTGTTCAAGCACCTACGTTATTGAAGCAAATCTTTGCGCAAGAGTATAGACTGAGGTTAGCTTTGATTTGAAAGTTTTTAAAATTAGAGTGGATTGAAAATTTATACGTTGATCGCACATTCACTGACGAAAACTTACCTATAGGTACCTAGTGGACATTTCCTGAAAGACTATACTTATGTTCTAAAAACAGATGGATCATGGCTTAATGTGAAAAAACAACGTCTATATAGCAGTGCTTGTGTAGTAGGGATGCTTCATTAAGTTTAACGAGCTATTCGCCCTTCCTGTCCTCTTGATTGACTGCTGACTGCATGCATGCATGCCAAATGCATACATTTAGGGCGTATATTATCTGCGTGCTGAATATAGATGTCTATATTTGCGTGCCATAGCGTAGATTCACGAACATGCCTTGAGGTTCACTTAATAATACATAAACAGGTACGTATTTATGTATTCTACGGGGTCTGAACGATACAGTAATACCACCACAGAGGAATTAATAGTCTCACTCAGTAGGTAAATTGTTGTTTTCACACTATCGAGAAATGGAAAAAGTGTATACCTAAGTATCGTAGTTTGACGGTTTGTTCACAGTCACATTGTATACAGACACGCAGCAGTATTTTTAAAACTAAATTAAATTAAAAATAAATTTATTATATTAAATTTATTTCTAAAACAGTACAATTTAGCGAAAGATAATCAATTAAGTACATTCTTTTAAATTTAACAGTCAGGTGAGTAACCATAAGTGAATAAAAAATGTATACCTATACGAATACGTATACGTACAGCTTAAAACTTAAGTATTACATATATTCGTGATTCAATTCAATTCAATACACCTTATTGCATATTAAAAAAATTGCAGATTAAAAAGAGAACAACAGATACAGTAATGTACGTACATCTAGGTGATGTAGCTAGAGTCGGGATATTTTTAGGTAGGTATATGTGTTTGATATTAAATGTGTTTGTTTCTACCTTCTGCTGCTCTAGACAGCAAATCATATAATTTGAAGTCATATTCTTTTTCGACTCTACCTACCATAATTTAAACTTTAAACTAACTCAAAAAAATCGGGAGTGTAAAAATAAATCGGGACTTCACTCTCGTCAATTCGATCTATACCGCGTGCTAACCACTATCCCGTTGCGAATGGCACTGCAACCGACATATCAATAACAATTTAGCTGACGTGATGTGTATGGAAGCCAGAGAGCTGTGTGCGTCTCTTATCTATACTTATAATAAATCTGTAGAAACCGTGTGTCTGTACTTTGAATAAATTTATAAAAAAATGAGTGTGGACGATAAAAAAAGAGTAACAGAACACAAAAAAGCGTTTTTAATTTTTTTTGTCTTTCTGTCTTTCTGTCTGTCTGTCTTTCTGTCTTTCTGTCTTTCTGTCTGTCTGTAATCGCTAATCTCCGAAACTACTGAACGGATTTTCTTGCGGTTTTCACAGGTAGATTAAGCACAGCCTGGCGCAACTTATAGGCTTTGTTTCATTGAAATCGGATGACAGCGAAAAAAGTTATCGTCATTTACAGATAAATCATTTAACGTAACAAGACGATGTCATAGACATAGGAGATATCAGTGTTTTTTTTAACTGGGACAGTATAGGCAAGTCCGAAACCATAGGAGATGCAGGGAAAGTGTCTTATGACATAGAAATTTTTTGGTCAAGCGTGTGTTGTCCATAAAAATGAGACAATTTGCACATATTTTTTTTAATGCGGTTCGACTCAGTTTCATGTAGGGATCACTTCATTATATCGGAAGAAAAAAATCTGAGCAGCAGAAGTTAGTCAAATTCAATAAAATGTTTTCTCATAGAACGCCAGTGAAAAATAATTTTTATTATTTTTAAAAAATGCGTATCGACTTAGTTTCATGTTAGAATCATTTTATTGTATCGGAAGAAAAAAATCCAAGCAGCAGAAGTTAGTCAAATTTAATAAAATGTTTTCTTATAAAACAGACTGTGCAATGTACTTAGGAACTTACTACTTATTCATGCATGCCACCTGAACTCCATATGTGTCCTGATATGAGAAGTCTTATGAGCAATAGAAGTGAAAACAACAATTTTTTTAATTTTTATCTGTCTTCACCAAATTGGATACGGTGTTCATAGTTTGTTCCTGAAGGTATGGTATACCTTAAATTATGGTGAAGGTACTTAGAATGATCCATTTTACCATTGGAAAATTATAACTAGACGATGTATGTCTGTACATAGCAGAGATAGGTACCTACTTCCAAAATCCACGCGGACGAAGTCGCGGGCAACAGCTAGTTATTAATATGACCCGCTTAAGGTAGAGCTAGAATCCAAAACCTAGCCTAGAATTATTGAGTGATATTAGTCTTAGAATTCCTGTATTTATAAAAAATGAGGTAGGCTGTACTCGGTGTAGCCGCAGGTGTTTTACGCGAAACGTCCTTGTTGCCGCTTGGACCCGTCCGCTTCTCTTTATCATGGAGGGTCAAAAATAATTACCAATAAATCATTGTCATGTCCACTGCTGGACAAAGGCTTTTTCTTGAGTATTGCCCAAAATGGCCAAGTTTAGCAATACTAAGGAAACAGTAGTGCTATTTGTTAGTGAATTTTTTTGGCATACCTAGAGCTAATGGTAAAGTGTTGTTTGTTGAAATTTTGTCATTTTCTGAAGGTATACCTATCTACTTTAACTATTCGCGTTTAAGAATTAAATATATTATTTTAAGCTGCAATGAGCAATTTTCAAATAAGTAGGTACGTACTTACCTCTTTAAAAAAGGTTACAAATAGGCTACTTTTACCTCAATAAACCGTTCCGGCGCAAAAAATTCCGCGCGGGCGAAGCTGCGGGTCACACATAGCTGCTATTCTTTATAAAATGTCAAAATGCCCCGACGGCACATGTCACGTTCGTGCGACTGTACTCGTTGAAGTACACCTATCGCCCCCTCTCGTTGCGTGGCGCCACGGTCCATGAACTTTAACGAGCAATTACCGCCCCTAGTTTCCTCGCCACCACTTTAATGGTATCTGTTCCCGTAATACCCGCGGTTAGCCAGCCTCTGTTGAGATTAAAAGCTTTTTGACATTGCACCTGAATAAATTATTAAGTACATTACTTAAAGGAAAATATTTTGAACGGTGAAAAACTTACGTTGACTTTAATTTTATTAAAGATAACGATCGATTACATAATAAACCAAGAATAATAAATACAAGAATTGGAGAATTTTATAAAATAGGTAGGCAAGCAAAAATAGTAAGCAACTAGCTTACTACCTACTACAAGTTTGCGGTATTTCTTCCATCTAATAAAAAGTTTAAATGGAAACAAGTTTATTGGGTTTTCAGAATTAAAGCATGACAATCCATTACATTGCCAAATATAAAATGTATGTCTGTCATCTACTCATTATGAACCGAATAACTGACCCAATTAGCGAGACCAAATTGCGGAGCTGTTAAATTTTTCACAACCAAAAACAACTGTATTTTTTAATAACTACATACGAATCTGCATGAAATGGTGTTGTCATATAACATGGAAAACATTTTTACGGAAGCCATTATTCCGGCTCGCGGGAAAACGACTCGTATTGAGGCATTTTATTGTTTTAATTCAGATTAAACAACGCAGAGGCGGTTCGGGGAAAATTTTCAAAACAATCCTGAATGCAGGGACCATACCGCAGAGGGGGTTGCCATGGCAACCGACGAATTCTGATGCGAAGGTGGCTTTACAAATTGCGATGCTACTCGGTACAAATTCGCGGAATTTATGCCAAAACACATTTCAGCTGCAAAAGGGTTAGAGATCCGGAGTCTATTTAGAAGACACGTGAGATGAGCCGAGTTATTCTTTATGGGCTCGAAACGTATGCAGCTCTCGTGTGGGGTCGGAAGGGTTAAATTATGAGTCTTTATTTTGAATTTTATTTTCTCCCTCAGAATTTATTTTGCTTCGCCTCGGGCCGTTTGCGTCCATTTAGCAAACACGTGGAACAAATTGTGTACACTCATATTTGTTTTGACTAAGTGAAAAGTACTTAAGAACATGAACATAAACTACGATTTAAATTGATGTTACATGCGCGAAGAGATACTTATTAAAAATAACAGTACTTACGTCTTGTAATGGCATTGTACGAAGACCTCAGAGACTTAAGTATAACGGGATGGTTTTGCAAGAGCTCTCTACTCTACTCGATAATAATGTGTTCGATTCCGAGACGTTCAATTCAAGAGCTCTTATTGGGAGAGCAATCGAAAGGCGAGCTTCTAGGTATTCTATTTGCAACGCTTTGGTTAGTAACTTTGAATTAAATAACAAGCTTGAAACAATGATAACGGAATGGAATTGTTTTCACAGTGTACAATACAATAATATATTTGGTAAAACATTTTACAAGTCATGAACACATAATTAAAATACAAATACAAACAAACAGTAGGTATAAAAAATTAAATTATAAGATGTCACAGTCATAATCAATGTTCTTGCAAATATTCATTATGATTGTAATATGCCTTAATTTACTTACTAAAAAATCTTAGTACCTACCTATGTTCTTTGTCTATTAAAGTGATGATGGTAAGAAATGTAAAAATAAACGTATCTTAGAAATAAGTACCTACTTTAAAGTGGCAGGAATAATAAATTACAATAATCAACCCAAATCATGGACGAGAGAGATTATAACCAGTGCTACCTGTAACAAGAATGTAACAGCAAAATTTAAAGGAAAACCAAATAGTAAAAGCAGAGTCAGACCCATAATACATGTTTCTGTAACAAATAGTCAATAAAATTGTGAACTTCGTATTGGAAGTCGGAAAACTCTACAAAACAAATACCTGCAATAAAATAGTTCCAATAGCATTTATCACGCGAGAGCAAGTAACTTGCACGCACGAGTCGTGGTTGGGAGGCTTTTTAAAATAAAACGAGAAAGTTTAAATAGGAAAAAGTAACTGAACGAGGGAGATAGTGAAAAAAGACGAGAGCAATTTAAACTTTTACACGAACCGAGAAGGGAGTTCAGTCCACATTTTATAAGTTGGCCTACGGAAATTACATGATGCGGCTACTTCTGAGTTTTTCTCCACAAAGATTTTATTAGTTTCCATCTTTTTAATGCCCATTAATTAAGAATCGCTACGAAAGTTCAAGATGAAAAAAGCATAAAAGATATTCAGCATAAAAAAATGATAAATGAATGGTACTTAAAATGCGTCGAAGTAATCATGATATAGATAAATATCTCCACCTAGGTACTATCGGCCACGACTAATCAATTAGGACTTAATTATTATTTAAAGAATACGATATTCATACATGTCCATTAAAGAATAGAACCAAGTTGCATAAGTTTGCATAAAAGGTATAACTTGATCATTATACTGTCCGTACAATTTGCAATTTGCAAAGAGAACTTTTGCATCTCTACTCATACTTACCTAATGATAATTTATTTAGACGTTTTAAAGATATAAAGAAAATAGTTACTAAGAACGTAATGGAAGCGGTGTTTGAGTTTAATTGAGTACTGACTTCAACGTATAGGTACCATTAGAAGAAACCAAAAGAGAACAAAACACTTATTTACTGAAAATTTAACAATGTATATACCATGTTGGTTCTGGTCAGTCTAGCGCGGAATGACGGCTTAATTATATGTCATTTGCCTCGTTATTACTTTTTTAATGGAAAATGCTTACGTAAATATTGGTGACTGTATGAACACAACTTTGGTTTCTGATGTGGAAGTCCGAACCTAGTTTTCGTTTAATGCAATGTGGGAGAGTACCGCATTTGGTTCGGTTTCATCTAAGTTAGGTACCTAAGAAACAAAACATCAATATGCTCGTCGCCCGAGCTCAAACAATGCTGCATTTTAATTTTCTACATGCTCCCCCAAACAATAGGCTGGTAATAGGTCCGCAGATGAGACGGCAACCCCACCGCTTTGTTCATACGCTGGCAACACCAAACAATACCTGGGCCACGATGAACTTGCATTATCACCAACCTAATGGGTTTTGTCTGTTCGTGTTGGGGTCCAAAATGAAAATTTGTGAGCGCACCGTGACAAATGCACATGTTTTCCCACGATAAGTGTGGTGTTTATGGTAATTAAGTTTAGTTTTTACCATAACGTTGTATGAGAGAAATCGTTTACAGCTACTTCTAATCCCATATCAGTAGTTTGCTTGTTTTGTTTGGTACCACAACTTTGGTAAAACAACTGCACTACTAACACTAAACCGTATTGTGTATATTTTATGCTTTTCTCATCTTGAAATTAATAGTAAAATTAGTTCAACCCTATGTACCTATATATTAGTATATTTATTAGAGAAGAGTAGCACCTACTCTACTTTTTAAGCTAGGAAAGCGTTCTTTTAAATTAACGTTTGCGGTTGCGTTACTCGTACCTATTTCTGCTGTAACTACAATCCACATTACACGCTTTATCAGTCAAATGCACGTTCTAAATGGGTTACCACTGTTTATCAACATCGTAACTTTAAAAGCAACATCAGTTTTATCAGTAACATTAGTGATTTCGGCCCGACTTTCACACGTGACTATTACGCAATACTCGTTTTCTGACTTTGTCGTTGTTTGGAGAAACGTTTAGTGATTCATGCGGTATCCGCCTACGAATTTCACATACTAAACTAAACCGAGTCTTCTGCGTTTTGTTGTAGAAGCGTATAGAAAACCGCCCAGAGCATCGGCCAATTTGTTAGAGAATGCGATTATTTAATAATCTCAGCGAATAAAAAAATAGTGAAAATCTTTAATCTGCCTATTTGCGTATGGAGCTGCATGAAGCGAATAAAATAGATTAGGTAGTAGAGTAAGTTTAAAGTTTATAACATTTGGAGTTGAGGAAGATTATACTAACAAAGTCTCGATACAACTTGGCACAGGAAACATGGATTAAGATTAGCCCTGACTGTATGGGAGTTGAGTTAAAGCCTAGATACCATTCATCCATTATACCTTAAAAGGTTGGTCGGAAGTTTGTGAAGTTTGAGCAAGTATTCATTCAACACAATATCATGTTTGAACTGAATATAGTCGCTGATGACTTGTCAAATAAAGTAGACACGTTACTTAAATTTAATGAAAAACTTGAAGAATCTCAGGTCAGCTGAAAAGTGTAAAAATTACAAAAGTGCTTAGGTACCTACTCACACATGTATGTACTTGTAACACTATCAGTCAGTGGGCCAGACGGGCTAATGACGCCATGTGTTCGCCTCTCGGCACGACTACTCAGTCCAAACCTTCACTGATCAATTCGCAGCGGGTATTTTCTAAACCACTCTACAAAACTACAACAGGTTTCCTTTGCGATTCAGTTGTAGGATCAGCTGTAATTGTTTCTTCATCATTCAATAGGTAATAGCAATACTAAGTCATTACCGCAAACCTTATTACTTGTTTACCAATCACTATTGCCATGTAATTTAAAACGATACTTTTGTAAAATTTAGCTAAAATAAGAAAATAGCTAATGAAAGAATTTGGAGCTACTTATAAATTCCAATAATGTCTTAATATGACTATATAAAGCGGACGAGTCGGAAGAAAGATAAACTCCATAGCATAAGAAGAACATAACAATGTGTAAAAATATAACTTTAAACATTTGTAGTGCTACCTACTTTTCTTGGCGGCTGTGTGCACTTGGCTGATTTCTGTGCAATGCCTAATTTTAGGTGTCAAAAGGCGAGCCGTACTGGGGAAATACAAGAAATAGTTATTTGATTTGATCAACCGAATCAAACTTTCAAGTTTTTGGACATCTGAAATGGTGGTTTTACAAAGTGGGTAATGCAAAAAATGGGTCTTATTACAAGTAGACATTTTATGTAGCAGACATTTTGTGTCGTAGACTTTTCGCGTTAAGGGCATTATGAGCAATGGCCATTATAAGAAGTGGTCATTTTTATTCGTGGCCCTAAACCGCCGAAACGATCTCTATGTATCAAACTATCTCGCTTACGCACACATAGACTATAAACACTGTCAGCGATGTGCAAACAATCTGTGACTATATTCAATCAGCCGCCAAGAAACTCTACGGGTACTATAAGAATAGCCCCCTGAATACTCTTGCACCCTCGTAAAGCTGTCGGTGCGTCACAGAGGGCGTGCTCGCGTAAGTTTTATGGCGACAGTGAGCTTCGACTCCATTCTTCTTCCAAATTCAAACTTCGGGCGTTAATTATGAGAAACATCGACGACAGGAAGTGCGAAGGTGTGCGCGTGAGTCATGCATCGTAGGTAGCAGATTTGCAATTGTATTGTCTGTAAGCTTGAACATGGTTAGCTCAATACGCATCCTATTTATTTGTTTTTCTTTTTTTACAAGTGTTTATTTATACACTCCCTTGTACAGAGGGCTCGTAAACTAGTAACCTTGCGGCCTTTCGGACTTATCCCCCGCCTCCCCGCATTTACCGCTTTCCCCCTCCCCGTGGAGTACTTAAGCTTGGAGATCTCGATCAAGCATTAAAAGAATTTATCATTTTAATATGTTAGAAAATTACGTAGTACTTATGATCCCATGTGCTCGGTCGGTTAAGGTTCGTGACGTCATACCTGTGTATATTATAGAGGTACATTTAAAGGTTTTTGAACAAAACTCCAACTTTAGTTCCAACATGTACTTTGCTTACACAAAACTCCCATTTCAGGTACAGGGACTGCCACGTGAGTGGCAAACACAAAAATAAATGGCAAATATAAGTGTTTAAGTACATAAATAAATGTTAAACGTAAAGTTCAATAAATTAACCTGTGCACAGAACAAACTACTGGTATTAGACGCATAATCTTAGAAGCTTTTGAAATTTTTGATGCTGGTATGATCGGATATTTACCTACGTAATATGTTATTTTATTTACCTACATATATGTTGTTAAGACTGGCCTGTTGGCGTAGTGGTAGTTACCCTGCCTATTGCGCCAAAGGTCGTGGGTTCGATTCCCACCCGGGACCAACATTTGTGTGATGAGCATAACTGTTGGTTTTCGGATTCTGGGTGTTTGTATGTATTTATTTAAAAGTATTTATGTATGTTTATCAGTTGTTGAGTACCCATTTACAAGCTTCGGCTTAGTTGGGACTAAACAGCCGTGTGTGTATTTGTCCAAAAACATTATTATTATTTTAAGAACACCCAGTACAAGTCCCATCAAAAACCATTGTTTGTTTGAAGGAAAACAAACAAGCAGACGTTAAGGTATTCTGCATGAGAGTGCAGTGACACAGATATCGTGTGCAGCTTCAAAATGTCAGCTCGACATACATATTCAGTGACATTCTCATCTATTCATCCTTGCATAAAACATTATGCAATTATTTTGATTAAATACCTAATTTCTATTATTATTCGCCAAGAAAATAGCCAAAAAAAATCAAGATGAATAAAGAATATGAAGAGAAGAAGAGCCAAATATTTAGAAAGCCTTTAACAATATTAGTAAAAGCAAAAGCCTATAGTTATCTTCTCTTCGTCTTTCTGTTAAACTTTCTGAAAGGCTGAAGTAAATTTATTTACCAGTTTTGGATTTTTGAGCTCTGACAAAGACCCACCTGAACATTAGGATATAATTACATGTGCTAAAATATATTCGGCAGCTAGATTACTAGAAATATTTATATTATTATTGGTTCATTAATCGTAACTTTCAATCAATTAATCACACAGAGAAATGAACTACAAATAAATATTAATTTAATTTGAATTAGTCGTTTTGGTTCTCATTATTCCCTGCAAAGTTACTTATTATAACGACTTTCAAAACTTTAATAAAAATGTCAACAAGGTTGATAAAACTGAAGATATTGTTATTGTGTAATAGTTAAAGAAAAACTTCGTGCATTAAGCTCGCTCGCGATGTCATTGTATGTTATGGGGATTCAATAAACAGTGGTTGAATGAAAAATAAACTGACCTAAGCCATAAATCACTTGAACCTCCTCTGTTATTTCCCTTATCGCCAGTCTAATAAATAAATGTTTGCAAAGCGTAGCATAGTTTAACTTAAGTTGAGGGTTTCGTCGACAAAATTATCGATGTAAAAAGTATCGAAATAATTTTCGCATAAAATAGCTCGTTGTTTGTCATTCAAGAGAAGTCTTACGCCAGCAATTCAACTTGCACAATGTAAAATTGACCTTGAGGTTTATTACAACAGGCTAACAGACCCGCAGTATTACCCTCTATAAGGTAACCTAAGATAAGAAATACACCTGCCATCAAAATCAGTCCACTCGTTTAGGCTCAATCAATCAGGATTTCTTCTATAGATATTAGTTATCGTAAAAATGAGGGATGGTATACTTTTACGTTAAGGCCGAGTGTGCCTGTTTTACCACAGTGCCACGGATCTCTAAAAGTGAGGGCAAACGTTAAGTCGATACGAGTATTATATAACTGGGTGGGTAACAGTTTTTTAGAATCCCATTAAAATTAAGTAAGAGAACGTAATGAATGAGCCATTTGATAATGATTAGAAAAATAATTTATGGTTGTGATAATAATGGATGCTTGTCACTGTAATGGTTTTCGGTAAATACATATAAATTACTCATTACTTCTTATCTTTATCGTTTAAAGATTGAAATGAAAGTTAGTCATAGTGGTAGATTATCACTACTTTTTTCTACACAAAATATACATAAATAGATACTTACATAATAATATAGGCATTTATTCTAGGTCCCTTTAAATTATAACGAGCCGAAAGGAAAATTCGGGGAAGAAATCTTTAACCACGCTAGCAATTACTGTAGAGGTACCTATATAAAAGTAAACTGCAAGTACATTTCTATAGACTCTAGTGAAACCAGTAATTTCAATTAGATGTTTGAAAGTAGTTTGCTAAACACCCACTCTTATAAAGTAACGTGACATCGTCTAATTATCAATGCAAATATATCCAATCTAACTGTTATAAATCAGGCGAAATAAGTGCAATTACAGTGCACCAACTAGCAAGTAGGACATGCAATTTACTTACGGTCTAGAACCAGGACTTAGAAGTAATTAAGGCTTAGCGCAGACTACGTAGATTTACGTTCGACATAGAATGTTGTTTACATAACACGGCTTGCAACGAAATCGGTGAAGATGAACCCTATCGCGTTGCAATAGAATCTAATGCTTTAAATGCACTATCGTGACGACTGTCATGGCTGCCGTCGCCGTGTGAATAATTGCACCCTTGTAGCGACTTAGTCGGAATTGTTTTCTTATTTTGAAATGTTCTTGCAAAGCGGAAAATGGGTATAACGACAAAAGTTTACTTTTTATTGTCACTCTGCAACGATAATTAATCTACGGGAATCCCCGAGGGATTCAGTATACCTACTGAATGCGTTTGCATTTCATAAAGTTTTATGGTTTAGTCCTTGTTAAGGTTTTTGCTTATGAGTTTAATTTTTTATGAAAAAACTTAAATTTTATTCAGTAAAGTATATTTGTGACACAACATCAGTAACTTTCTAGATATCTCGACGATAATTTATAAAATAACTTTAGATAGGCAAGGTTGAAAAGGCCAAGTTTTGCATTGTATCTACCTATATACAGATTGTCCATTCATAGGCAACATAGAATTTGACTTTTCAATTTTTTGGACATTCACTTAACATAAAGTTCATGACGTTTATTACTCTACAGTTAAAATTTTCATGACCTACCGTCGACAACTTGCGTGACGGCCGCACCGGTCCGGATCCTATAACCCTGGCAATTTATGTCTACCCACTAGTTGCTACACCCTCCCTCGGCAATGATTTGGCTATAAAACACGGTAGCCTATATAGCCTATAGATCCATATCGCATCGGTTTTCTGCGTGCGTCTAATACACGGGGTGGAAGTAATTGGATTTAGATTGGATCGAATTAGAAATTTTCTTGGCGTCTTTTGTTTTCCAGGGAATGACTTTTTGATGGAACGTATCAAAATCGAATTTGGGACTGCACCACCGTGAGCTTGAAGGGTGAAAGAAAATCGAGGGAAAAAGTTTTAAACGCAATAAGTGTTTAGCTTCCCGCTGAATTTATCTTTGTTTAACAAAAATTACCGGAAAAGCAATGTTTGCCAATTTTCCATGAAATTTAATTTTGTTCTGGTTATAAGGGGGAATGTCACGGAGCGGATTTTTATAAAAAAATTGGTGCATTTTAATGTTCTGATATAAGAAAATTGGACGCTGCCTAGTAACTTCGCTATAGCGTTACTATTTCCATGTAAAGAATTTTTTTAGACGATACGATCTTATGATCGTATTAATAATCCTTCATTTATTTCCTGTTTTCTGCGCCTAGACGGATCGAAATGTTAATTTTGTAAATCCTCATTTCACACATAATTTGTGTCGAGAGATGAAAATAGACTAATTTTAGTCATGGGTAATAGCCGTACCCGCGGGAAACATAAACTTACTTATTCCACGCAAACTAAGCCACAGCTAGTGATCTATGAACACCCCAGCTACTTGCAATTTCTGAATAAAATCTGTACCGTAAGGGGGTGGGCCCCTTAACGTTAAATTATACCAGTTATGAGGTGAAATAATGGCATTGTTTTGCGCTAAATTTACCACGGCGCGGGAATTGTAACAAAGCAGTGGGAAGGGCCTTACGAAAGGTTTATGTTTAAAGCTTTTTATGTTAATGTTGGTAATTAATACACGCTAGAAATGAATTGTGTAGGTAGGTACCTACTACGCTTCGTTTTACCGAATTAATTCTTGGCATTGAATTCATGATCTTTTTGATAAAATTATGGACCATGGTCCTACTTTTATATATTCTGTGCCATGGTAGTATAGTTTCTAATGAGGTGACACATATCAGAAAGAAACACAAGTCAATTATGGCACAAATTTTCTCTTATCCTGGTCACGGCATTTAGAATATATCTAAATACCCATATGATCGGCAATGATATATTTTTTTTATAATTCACACATTTTGTGTACAACGACATACCCATTACTAATTTGGTGACGACATAGGTACTTCTTGGTATATGTTTAGTGATAATAAGAGCGTTAGATACGTCATGGGAAGTATCCGTGACGGAGCACCCAGCTTCATGTATTATGTATTTACATTTTGTATACATAAGCGTCTCTCGAAGCAGGTTGAGTTATGGAGCTGAAACGTCGCTTTGAAAGTCACATCACATTGAGTATGAAAGAGAATGTATGTACATCTTGTAACTCGGTAAAAGCTTTGCTATTGAAGTTATCGTAGAAAAATTATGTTTTTATCTTTTTCTTAGTCGGTTTCAGTTTTTTAACCTGTTTGTTTGTTTGTTTGTTTCCTCGTTCGATTAATTCGTTCGAGGCTCTACGAGGGAACAAGACCATTGACATAGTTTGCTAAGATGAAAACCCTCCTCCTGGCTTCAAAAACAGATTTGATAACACTACGAAACACAATGATAAATGCTTTTTCATTTTCGATGCTAAAATCTCCGCGTTGCAAAACGACAGAAATATTATAGTAGAGTATTTTCCAGTACAATTTTCAAAGCGCGAGTACTAAGCTGGTGAGCCGGGAGCCGAGGGTGCATTACGCATGCTGGTACATGTTTATTTATTCGTTTGCGTCTATGCCACGCCGAGCGTGGCCGGATCCAGGAAACGGGGAAGCCCAGGGTGCGAAAAAGCCATCAAATTGGCTTTTTTTTGCCAATGAACGATTTTCCAATAAAAATCGAAATAGCTCCAAGAACTTAAATGGGACGACTATCATTTAAATGTAAAAAATGCGACAATGTTTGCAAAGTCCGTTCCGTTTTTGAGTCTCGAATTCTCGATTGACAGTTGGGATTACATAAGATCAATGCAACGCTATCTATTGCCGTACGCATAGATATTAAGTCAAAAGAAAGCACTAAAAATGTTTATAACCTGTCACACAAATTGTAATGTCTTGAAATCTTGGCTAAGTTTTGGCTAATATTCCATACTCTACATCTGGTGTAGAGTATGGAATATTAGCCTGGGTCCGGCCTCCCACCGCGCCGGGGAAGTGGTTGCATTAGTGCCGAATTTTCGCTTCTGGCTCTCGTGATAGACGGCTTTTAATGGTGCTTTGATATTCTATTTCATGCCGGTAAGCGAAGCCGGAACGTTTCACACTCTTTTATAATAACGGCACTAGGAAAACATTCGGTTAGTTTGATAATTTCTAGTAAAGTGACATCCTAATTTGTAAACTGACATGGCCTAATTTCGGAACTGGGAGTGTTTTGTATTTAGAATATTGCAATAACAGCTAGCAAACAAACCCAGTTACACCACAGACTAAGTATTCTATATAATAATATGTATGTGGCCAATACATTTAATCATGTTTAGGTTAGTTATTTACCAGTAGTTTTGGCGTGATCAAACATACAAACATTTGGACATTTCCAGACTTGGACGTTTCAAGACTAAATTTGTAAACTTGACATTTTACGACTTGGACTTTACCCGACGAATCGCTTGTGACTGGTGACCATGAAGTGAGTGACAAGACCTATAAAATGACTTTTTATTTCATCGGTGTATTACTGATGGGTATAGACGGTTGTCCGACGTAAGTACATATCAAGACGCTGCACTGCAGCACAGTCTGTGGGTGCCATGTGTTGCATTCGTATTTGTAATTACGCGTCCCGACTGTGAACCGTCTACCCCATAAGCGTACTATATATCAACGAACGACTTACCGCCTACGACGGCTAACTATATATTTCTATTCATTAACATTATATTTCTCTAAATTCCTATTCACACCAGACAGTCCATTTCTTACAATACAAATGACTGTTTTCATTTTAAATCCATTTTCGTTTAAGGAAGAGTAAGTGCCGGGGGAATTAATTCAACCAGCATAAATAAATTGGTTATGTTAAGTAGCAAACCACCAGCAGACACGAAAATTGAATTACTTATGTATTACCGTAATGCGATGAAACTGTAATAACCGCGTGCTTTTTGATCCCGGGATATAAAATGTGAAAGGCGAGCGGCGCCCCACTGGACTGCACACAGAAATAATTTTTAACTGGATGTGTCATTGAAACGTGTTTCAAGATTCCACTCAGTTCTTTTTTCAAGAGTTTTGTAATCCATATTTTATATTTGAATAAAGTATGGATTTTAGCTACCTACCTAATCATTATTTTCTCTAGATCATCTGGTTGAATTGTGACCTCATTTTTACTCGTTTTTGTTTTTGTGATTGGTTTTGTAACAAAAATAATCTACTGATCAATCGGTTAATCAGTTTCACCGCCTTTGGCTTATTAAGCTTGGGTCGTTGGACTGAAACGCTAGAATGAATGAATTATTTGTCTTGTCCTCTAATTCCCATGGAGACATCTATTATGGGATAGAAAAGTGCTTAATTATTTTACGTGGTGTATATAAGTATTTTTTTAATATGCCTAGTAAGTTCACGTTTTCAGCATGAATACATAACCCTATAACCAGAAGGCGCGTCCCGCTCGAAACTGAAACCAAAATACTATAATTAAAAAGCGTATTTTCATAGAAAATCACATGGAAACATGCCCCAATTATGGGGCCACAAGTTTTGTTTTTGGACACTAAATGCGTGGCATAAAAATAGATGGTTTGTTTTGTATTCTGGAGATTTTAGGCACTTCTTGAATTTAGGGTGACTTATTACATCACTGGCCGTCATCTCCAGGGCGCCCCGGCCGCAGGCTTAAACTAATTAGGCCCCCCCGGTCTGCGTCAATGTTGTCGTGCACACGGCCCGGTTTAATGCGTGTGTCTCCATTAGTCCCCCCAAGTTTGAACACCCTGTGTGTACAGTGACAATTCGCCAAAATTGATTTGTGTCTGTTTGATGTTCGATAGTCTAGGGGAACGTTGTTTGTATCTATACAGTCTGGTCTGGCGATGTTTCTACGATCGATGTTTACTTACATCGAAGGAAACATTGTCAAATAGAATCACATGACGTCATTGATTTTCTTAAAAATATTAATGAAATCTCGGAAAACATTAAACAGTCGATTCCCAATAACTTTGCCTATGATGATCCATCAGATCATCTAGGTATACTAGATTGATTGTATAAAAACGACGATAAGAAACTAGACAAGTTACAAATTATTTATTTACATAAATTTACTCTAAGTACAGTCGACAAAAAAGTGGTGTACCTACTTACCACCCTAGTCCGACATTCGTTTGCACGTCATAAAAAATTAAGATCTATTTTCACAGTCTATACTGATGCTCCTTTTTGGGAATTATGAAAACTTGTCAAAAAGAATAATACTACAGTCATGATCTTACGTGCTTTCGATTCTTCGTGCACTGAACCTACTTTCGTTTATCCATGTAAGGGAGTATACCTACTGTATCTTGTGTATGTATGTACACCTTAAAATTTAACTATGTCATGTAAATAAATATATCATTTCATTTCTTCCTCTCGAAATCTTCATGTTGTTCTTCAGCTGTTCTGGCTAAATATGAGTATGAGGTAGTTGAGACCCTTGCCGCGCTCGCTTTTGAAGTGCATCGTGACGTGGGTTGCGCCCACGCCGCCTGACGTCACCTCCGGCTCAGCTTCCGTCCGCGATAGGTCGCGCGCAATGATGCCCTGCAATATTATTGGTCAGGTTGAAATTGGAACAGCTGCCGATTTTCGAGTTGCATCAGCTGACACTACAAATAAATGTCAATAATAAAGTGTTTAAGGCCATTTTGAAATCAAAAGTTGGGAAATATATTATTGCAGCTTGAAATGGGCGTTCTACTTTATAAAATGTTATTGGGTTCAAGTTTCGTGTAGGAAGGTCGCGATATTTTTGATATAGTACCTAACATTAAAAAAAATATAAACGAAAAGTCATTGGTCTTTGTTGTTAATTGCATCTGAGTACATTAGAAATTAACAAAACACTTTTTAGTAACCAAATGTTATTAACATGATCAACTTGCACATTTGGTTGGCGCTTGTGCCTACATAATTTGATCATTGTTGTTCTTTGGCATCCCTTGTCTTCACGAAATGACGTGGCCATGGGACAACTCTAATGATGATATTAAGTGGCAAATTTTTATCATTAACCTGAGGACTAAAGGTCACAACAAGAGAACTGTTGGAACTACATTGCTATACGTATTGTCGATTATTATGGTTCTTATAGAAGTAAGTTTCTTCTACTTTACCTTTATAACTCGTTGCTTGGGATCCGTATATGTATAGTCCTTGTCTCTCTTTATCAACGGTATTCCACTAAACACAAGTTTCTCTGTCGATATCAACAAATTGTTAACTCTAGTCCCTACAACCAGGTCTTTAGCTTCGTGCAATGAAATGCACAGTATCAATAAGAAAACTGATGGGATCGTACACTTCATTTTCTGTTTAAAACATTTTAGGTTATGTGTGAGGTCGTCTCGCGTCTGATGTGCACTGACTCATAGAGTCCATTTGTTTGAGGAAAAACACTTTATCAATGTTAAACACGTCTTGACCTCGCCTGATAGTTTTAAATGCAATACGCGTACCTATACGCTGTTCTCTGTTGTGTGATGTGATGAGTAATTTATAATGAAATATATTTTTAATTACTGTTTTACGACGAAACAATTATGAGCTGTTTATAAGGTATTTAATATACATTCTACTAATATTATAAAGGCGAAAGTTTGTAAGGATGTGAAGATGTGAGGATGTTTGTTACTCTGTCACGCAAAAACTACCGAACAGATTTTGATGAAACTTGGTACCTACAGTGATAGCTTATATCCTGGAATAACATATAGGCTACTTTTTCATAAAGCTAGTCTATAATATTTACTAGTTTAGTTAAGCAATTTTTATCGTTTTATAGAGTCACACCCTTTTATTTTTCTTACTTTATTTCTATAAGGTTTACAATCGTTATACAATATTGTTTAGTGACATAAGGTTACGTAACCTAGACTAGTTAGACTTACATTAGTTAGGCTTCCACATTTCAATTCAATACTCTATCATACACATTAAATAAAAACAATAAAAACAGATCTAATGATACCGTAGCTAGTACATCTTGGCTTATCGTTAAGAGCGATTTCTTCCACACAAGCTTTTCCGTTTATAGTAAAATTGAGTTTTTGTTCACTATTATGTCCTGTGACTCTGTGGTCTAGAACCTACTTAATTATTACCAATCCCATTAACTACATTGGATGGTAATCTTCACAAAGTAGCCAGTCAAGTAGTACACATTAAATAGGCTCTCCTTAAGTGACACGAAGATTAACGTACATAACTGATTGCCTTCGTGTAGGAACGCATTTAAAATAATTACCAAGAGTACACCTACAGGGTAGTTCGAGCACATATCAGGAAGCTCTTCGGTCCATTAATAATGTACAGCCGCAGGCTAGATTGGACACATCGTGCTACCGGTGCCTCGGCTAGGCTCGGGCCGGCTAAAAGATGAATATCAATTGCTTTATGGGCTTATGGTAAAACGTCATATCTATGCATCTATTCTTTAATTCATTTTAATAACACTCAGTGTTAATAACCAAGTGATAATTAAGTTTTTACTTTCTTATCTATCTTTCGATGCATTTTTAAAAGGTTGTGTGATTTTATCTATCGTTCTAAAGAGAAATTCAAGAAGACTTAATTATAACGTGATGAGATTGAATGATGATAAATGACAGGATTCCTTTCTGGATTCCTTTATGTGACAGTAATGAAGCATTCAAATGAATTCAAAAGTCCCAAAAAGAACCCAACGAAAGGAAAGTTATGCAAAATGACTGGGCGAAAGTCGTGATAAAATACTGTTTAATTAATGCATTGTCTTCTTCGTACACAAATACATTTCTGTGCCATTCCGTATTCAGTACCTACGAACGTCACTTCTATTACGTAGATGGAATAAATCGAATTAATCAACGAATGTTTTGTACATTGCTTGGTCATTACTGCTTATTGATATCTGTTTTTATGCAAGACAGGCAGTGGAAACATTTTTCTTCTGTGCATTATCAGAGTCGTTACGGAAACGCTTCCTCGCTCGCATGTCTGCTGGCTGACAAGTGCGTTTTGTAGTGGCTGGATGTTATTTCAGACTCATCGCGCCAAGTCATCCGCCTTTGATCTCCATCTTCAACTCGCTCGGCTTTTTGCCGAGCACTTGTTTCATGTGACGACAAATAACTCAAACAGGAACGCGGGACTCTTTTTGATTTTATCAAAAGCTTATACAACATGTTTTCGCGTTTTAAATGCGCGCGCACTTCATTAGTGAAATCACCCGACGATTGGTGTTTGTAAAAGATCTTTGAGGTTTACATTTCAATGTTTACTTTGTTGGAGCGGTGCTCTTTGAGAATATTCTTTTTATGTCCGCTTCTTATTTACCTACTGATAAATCTTTCTTTTAACGCTGTACGTTGTGAATACTGACTGATGGATGGATAAGATAACAAATGTTTTTCTGCAAACAGCTGTGCACCTATTTAAACTTGAAAATTCTAAACAACTTCATGTAGTAAAACAAGAAGAATTCAATGAGAAAAGTCAAACGAGCCCAAACTTATAGGACAATATTGAGAAGATCCACCTTCCACATCATACCAGCTCGATCGATGGTTTTGTTATCAGAATGCAGAATTGCATAGTTCGCAATGATTCAAATCGACCCGATGCTAATTTGGAAGCGGGTGAAAGTGAGTTGTTTACAAAATCAAATGTAACAGAACAAACTGACAGAAGCGTGTTAAAAAATACCCTATAACTTCATTTTGCATCTACCTAGATAAATCCCTATTTTCGATCCCGTATCTCAATCCGAGTGAGTTTGGAATGTAAAATCGAGTAAAACGCGTACGCCTGAATCCATTTGGCGAGATTGAGCTCGACACAATAGAGCGATGCCGTCCGTCTGACGGGACGAGAACTCTCGTTTAAATTGGTGGATCTACGGGATCCTCAAAATAGACGAAACTTATATGAAAAGGCTATTGCTGAGTAAATGTGCAAGAACGAAATCTGTTTCGCATGGACGTTCTACCAGATCCACTTTGTCTGAGAAATAACATGGAATAGATGGGAGAAATGCAAAGTCGATTTTTGGTAAACAGGGTGTCTGAAAAAATTCGTATTTAGATATTTTGATGTTAGACCAGTGAATGAATATATTATTGAATTCCCTTTTCAATTGCAATATAGGTATGTATCTACTGCTTTGTTCTTGGATCCAGTTCCTGTCAGTTTATTGAACAGCTATGTATTCCTTTGTCATCAGGCCTACCCTTGACGAGGGCATACGGGGCCACCACGCACGGGGTCAACCAAGCTCGCCCGGTGTGGGTTGATGGACTTCATATTATGCACCTTTGAATTTTTCTTCGGCGTATGCAAATTTTCTCTCTATGTTTTTCTTCGCCGATTCATGCGTACTATGATAAAAAACTGGGTACCTAAGTCCCGAAAACAAATTAATTCTGAGCCATGACGCGAGCGCTCTGTCGCCCCCTCAGCTATACTCTGTTGACTAGGGTCTGCCTTAGTCGACGCCGGTCTACCACCTCAAATTTGTCTGCCACCAAGCGTTTAGGTGATCTGCTGTGTGATTCTGTAAAGTACGAATTAAAACTCGACCATCACACTCGACCGTCACACGACCAAGTCACTTACTTCACTTCGCATCCGATCATGAAAGACCTTGAAGTCGCATTGTGTAAACAAATACAAGCTACACAATAAACACTTCACTTGCGAAGTAAAGTGAGTATTGAACTGTGAATCATTGAGTTAGAGACCGATCTCACTGCGGATTCAGGATCGAGTTGCAAAAATACGCTTACAGAATAGCAAGGCTGGTGATTCCCCTAATCGATCTGGATTTTACCTACCTACTGTATATGTATTTACATTTTGCTTACAAGCTCTTTCCCCAGAAGCATTTTATATTATTACCGAGTCTCGCGTAGTTTCTTTTCTTCCATTAAAGGAATGTGTTCTCAGAGACTCGTAGCAGCTTTTACAAAACAACCGATGCTTCTCTATGCAGTGCCCTTCAGATCTTTCTTTAGGATTTTCATACAATGTCGAGGATTGGATTATTGTTTATAAAGTCCACAGTTTTTTTTAAAAATATTTATTTAATTAATATTATCTTGGAATTCATTTCAACAATCCAACATTGTTTAACATCAAAGATCGGACTTAGGTAGTGCAATGAAGTAACGCGTAATTTTATTTGTTAGTAGCTGTACTGATTAGTTGATTACATACTTTTACAATATTTATAATTATTATTTTCTTCCAATGTCAATAAATTTTAAGTGACATGCAAATAGATTGATGCTGAAGAGATTGGTAAGGCTTGTTAACAAATAAAATGACGCGTCATAACATCATTGCACTACCTAAGTCCAATTTAATAATAATAATTAATAATGATATGGCTAATATTGGTGATCACCCCAAAATCGTTCATTATAGTGACTTCCTTTATCCCGATACGGCCTTTCCATAAAAATCTATTTGATATTTCCCAGCGACAGAATTACGGTTTCCAACACTGACTACTGAGAGGACAATAGCACTCCCAAAATATCAATGCCTGTACGATAATAATTGAGTGAACCGTCAGTTTGTCTAAACTAAATGCATCAGCCGATCCCCTCGTAATGTAATACAGAGGCGAATTGATATTTCCTCTCTTGAACATACGCTGTTAATTGTGTATCCGGACGTCACTCATTGTTTGAAAGGCAATCGTATGGTAATGCATCTATCATTACCATATTATGACCGTGTGTAAGTTAACAATTGGTTTGCCATGCGAATGTGATTCCCTTCATCTTTAATTGTGAACGAAAGCTCAGAATACAGGATTAACCGGAAGAGCGTTCGCGTCTGAAAGTGAAGTCAAAAATTGTATCCTGAAACAGGTAAAATGATTAGACCACTCTATATGTGCAACAAGATGAGAAAAAAATTTGCTTTATCGGACGTCAGTCGAGTTATTTATGGTCCAGATTATTAATAGCAGACTAAAAAACTGTTAAGGCTATTTAATAGCTTTTTTACCATTTTTTACATTTTATTTCAGTTAGAAAATCTGTCTTTCCAAAAATTTTTGATGAATCATTTGATATACATAATCATGAATCATGAAGTCATAAGTTGAAAAGACGTATTTTCATCGAAACTGATTTTAGACCTCAGACCAGGCAAATTTAATTGCGAATTTCCAGTTTTTATTTCATTAATTGAAATAAACGCTTGGAATGACTATAAGAAGAGCGTAAAGTTTTAAAACATCATAAGCCTGTCGACGTAATCTGTTGGACATAGTCATTTACCACCGGTGTTTCCGGTTACCTTTCTCAGGTCATCGTAGTACTTAATTAACCCAATATTAATTGGTGGATACTTCACTTCATAAACGACTACCATCAGTCGATCAATTATTGTCATTATCATTACCCTCGTCATTCAAGCCTGTCAAAATGTTAAATATTGACGTGTAATGGAGTTGAAAGGTTAGTCATTAATCAATACCTAAATAATAAATGATGTGTAATTAACGGTACTTGGCATGTAAAAGTTTTATTGGGTTTAATTGACACCTATAAAATTAAATTAGGCCCACATTGGAAGTGGTGCTAGTGCGGGTTTGAATTTATCAAGACAATGCAAGGGCTAAAATACTATACGGAATGAAATTGGCTGATGCTCCACATGATGGTAAATAAAGTGGCAACTTACCTGAGGAACTCGGCGATCGTCAATACTACTAATGGTCGCAGGAGGAACTCTATACAACCTCTTGAAAAGTAAAACTTCTAAAAGATTTAAGGCAGAGAACCGGTAGAAGAAAAATGTTCCGACTGAGGAATTTGGCAGAATAAAAATAGGTCGGAAAAAGCACCGTTCTCTTTACCATGCGGCAGTATCCGGAATGCAAAAAATGGCTGTGATATTCGCCAATCTTCGTAGAGAAAGATACCGTAAAAAATAAAGATTAAGTACTTAGAAGAAAGTAACGGACAAATTGCACATTGTTACAGCACGGAGCCGCATAATATACAGGTGTTCGGTATTAGCAAAGGTATTAAGGTCTTCAAAACTGAAAAAATTCCATTATGGTTTGGTAGTTGGTACAGTCTCAAAAACTACCTATGATTGAATAATAAAAAAATTATATCGAAAACGTCAGTCAGGTTTTCAATAAGATAATATTACATAATATTTATTCTGATAGATCATGAAAATACCATAGCCAGTTACCTAACCGATTATCACACACCCATGTGCACATATTTCCATGGGCTAACTGCCCAGAACACAAAAAAAGCTTAGTTGTTTTTATTACCTACTACCTTTGATAAAAATAAAATAAAAAATCATATTTATTGCATTGCGTGGCGGATAGAAAAAGTAATTTCATTATGGCGAAGCAACATGTTCGCGATACGCGACCGCGGTATAAATTATGAACTTAATTATATCGCTACACTGGTGTTTAACTTTAACGAGTACGATAAACCCGACCGGGAATGAAAATCAATAATTCCATTGATTCTGAAAACCACCCTAGGGCGAGGTGGTTCAACTAGAAATCTAGTTAGGTATTGTGCATAAAATTGCATCAATTGCACCTACATGTACCTACATGTTTATTCTGTATTCTGAGCCTACATGGTAACAATCTAGTCACAAGTGCTGCACAGCTGCATTGCCAGCCTGAGGGCTCTGTGTGGCATACACATACGTAAATGAAATAGAGTCCTAACCACCGAGTGGTTGCTGATTCTTACTTGAAGCTTGACGACTCTAGTATACCGGCAGTAGTTCCTGAGAAGGGCGGACCTCCTATTTAATACCCTTATATCCAAAGAGAAAATAAATGTTCTAATAAAGCTGGAAAACACAATATAATAATAATATACTTGACACCAGTCTTTATTTTCTTCGTTCGACCCGTTTCAGTGGGCAACGATGGGCTATTACTTATAAGCACAATGTAATTAGAAACTAGAAACTACCAAGCCTCAATATAAACCCCTTTACAATTTCCTAAACTGTTACAATTGGTAACTAATTCACAACTATATTTTAGTAGTAAAGTGATGAACACTTTATAAAAGCAAACTTTATTCAGGTTAAATTTTAGTTTCAGTACCCACCATTATATTAATAAGTAGTATCAGTATAAATTCCAGTAATCCCTATTCATGTAAACGAAATCCACGGTTTCGACGTTAAATCGTTCCAGTTTACATTTCGGAGTTTGATTTTAAGCCGGCTATTGTGTTGCCGTCGGAAGGCAAAGAGCTGTATACTTACATTGTTTTCGCTCAACATGGCGCATTTTAATCTATATATAACCTAGGCATGCCCTGGTGTTAGGTACCAATACCATATAATATCTGACCATTTTATGAGTGTACAGCCTGTATCAGTTGTGCCAAGAAACTTTAGCGTGTTTCGGCTCCGCAAGTGCTATCTCTTCCTCTGCTGAGGCACAACCTTCATTAGAAGCACCTCCAGAAAGAGTTGCCAAACTTTATTAGAACCAAGAAATCCTCTGATGTACCCTTTTGAAGTTTGAAAAACCCATGTAGGTATTAGTTGATATTTTAAAGTTTTGAGTCATTTAATGCGCTGCCAGAACAATAGTTGGACTTCCTGTATGGCGTTCTGGAATGGACAATGTAAACCTGACGACCACACACATAAAGTTGGCGACAATCAGGAATCAAGGAGCGACTTACAGATTACACTCGTCATTGAGAATGTTGCTTCATGACATGACGATGATGGTGATGTTATGAGCGTATTTCAGATACATCGTTTTTCCATCCAAGTGCTGTGTAGCCGTCGGCTTTATTTATAAAAGCGGTATTACACGCGAACTACTTTGGTATAATACCTACGCTACGACGCGAGCCGAACGTAGACACGCTTGGTCGTCTGACGGCGGGACACGCGAGGGATATTTGTACTTCTATTATGCTGAATAGAATGAGGGTTGTTACAAAAAAATATAAAGTCATGTCCATCAATACTTCGAATTCTTTACAAACCTTTTTTTGCGAAATCTATATCTACTTCTAACTGGTGTCAGGTAATGAGATTTCTTTGCAACTTTACCCAAGAAGGTAGCCGGAAGCGGCTGGATAGGAGGGCAATTGTTAATGGACCGTGTCATCATAATCATCATCATAAATATCAGCCTATCGACATCAACTTCTGGAAATAGGACTTGCTTATTGAATGCCACCACATTCGGTACGCCACCCTCCGCATCCCCAAGCGCTTCTTCCATCTGGCGAAGGGGGGCGCATGACGATGCGCCCACTGCCTCTTCAGCTTGGCTGCGTCGGTGACCTTAATGGAGAAGTCATATTTTCCACAGTAGACGCCAGCAGGCTGATGATGATGAATCTCCGAACTATGGAAATTGCAATGTGTATATCTATTACACTCTGAAATGTTATTATACCAATCTAATTAGATCTGTCATGTAATTGCAATCAAATGTTAAAGTCAAAGTCAAAATCTTCTATTGCACAATGATTACTCTCAATGCAAGTCAATTTAATGTAATGATTTATTATACGGTTGGTTGGTTACACACAGTTATTTCTTTGCGTTTTGCTGATATAAAAACATCAATGGAACTTCTCTGAGCGTTCGAATAATAATGAAAACCATTTCACATTGAAATATACTAAACTTATACTTACTATAAGATAGAATAATAAAGAAAGCATTGTCCTTGTCCCATAACATAGTAGAAAATAGACAGACTACAATATTTAAAATTTAATTAATAATCGAGAGTACTCTTACAGTACTAACTAAACTACCTATGTACTGTTAGCGAAGTTCTTTGAGGTTGTTAATAATTCTGAATTCCTTAATTGGTTTGCAGATCCGGGATATGTCCATTGTTCCGAGCTCAGGCCACACCTTGCAGTGACCTCATCACAACAAAAGGGGCTGATTTCCAGCAGTTGCCAGTCATTGTTTTGTTTATATTTACACGTCAGCATGTATTAAATGGCAGCCTGTGCACAGATTTATTACGAGCTAATGAAAAAAGGATTTCAACAAAGACCTCAGTATTTGATATTAATTTCAACTTGATACGTCCACGCGTTCCTGACAAAAATGGTCTTGATAGACTGACGGACGGACGGACAAACAGACCGACAGACAGACGGGCAACGAAGTGATCCTATAAGGGTTCCTCCTTAAAATTACATGGGTCTTACGAAATAACTTTGCCGTTGAATTAGAGTTCCGTCTAAACGTACACACTCAACTCTCACCCTATAGCGAAGCTTTAAGTCCGTCCGTCTGTATTTGTGTCCGCCAGGTTACTAAAAATCTTTTGGACCCATTGAGTAAAATTGCCTTAAAATGATGTGATAATTTTGGAAAAACGAAAATAAAAATTACGCGATGCTTACTCAATCATAAAACACTAAAAAATATTAAAGGAGATTATTAGAGTGATCAGTCTTGAGAGTAATTTATTGCAGCCATACTATACCTATAGAATAATAAAACTCACAGCTATAGGTATTTTGTGTATTTAGATATGGATTTAATTATTATTATAGGTATGCACTATGTAGGTACATGAAAATGTTTTACAATGGTCCATTAAAATATTTAATAATCGAATGGCATTATATTATTATAATCCCATTGGACATTTTTTCCAATTGGACATTAGTCACGTACGAGTACCTAAATCATTGCTATTTTGTACTCTGTTGCTCGGAGAGCAGTCATGGCAGCCGCATGGAAGAGCAAATATAAATCATTACTTTTGTTATTATTTCAGTTTTGTGTATATTTTGCGATCATCGCTTTATGTATGTCTGAGAAGGTAAGGTAAAGTTGTTATACTTACAGAATTTTCTTAAGATAACTTTTTGAAATTAAAATCTTTTATTAATACTAATTTGATCTGTTGTTGTTGTTGACCTGTTGACAATGATACATTTTTGACAAAATTTTATCATTGTTAGGAATATTTTATTAATATTATAAATTATATAGTAGCTTAGTATTTGAATGCCTAATTGATTTACTTTACGTAGTGATTTACTTTTAGTAGTTTTGAATTACTTCTTATTGGTAGTTTGTGGAATTTAGAGCGTTAACAAAATCTGATATGAATAAATGGTGAACATCGAACCGTACTTTGTAAATCTGCGTTTATTGATTAAAATTTAAACTAGGCAGGCACCCAACCACAGATTTTAATTACATCCAACGACGTTGTTTCGGCAGAAAGTTTAGACCAAATTTCTACGAGTAGCGATCATTTTATGACGTGAAACTATTTTAAAGGTAAAAGACTAAGGGTTTCTTTCACCACTTCCTGATATTGTTACAGATAGTAATCTTAGTGATAAACTAATCTATCAGATAAATTTGTGTGATAGACTATATAAAATATATAAGATATAGGCAATCAGATACCTGTAAAACCAAAAAAATAGGCTATCTGTCAATTAACCTGCAGATAGGGTATCTGTGACTTTATCAGCAAGCGGTGTAAGAGGCCCTAAGTGTCATTCTCATAAAATAGGTGGTACTTACACACAAACCTTCGATATAATTAAAAGGGAAAATGTGACTAATAACCTAACCTAACCGCGTGTGGTCCTACAAAACTAAGACCCATGGACCTCGTTGGCACAGTTGCCATTAAGACTCGATTTAAGATTCTGATATGCTTTTAGTGGAAAATACATAGATTTTTTGGGGTGGATTTCTGGAATAATTCGCCGGAAGAATTCAGGCGGGGTGTTTGCTGTCTCACTCGCACCGTACGGAGGCACCTTGTGTGTATATTATTTTCTCACTCGCATACATTGGACGTCTAATAGCATTCTAAGTTTATCGTTTACGCAATGTAAGAGAGTCGTGCCACGCGCACCTTCCATTCTGATTATATCGAGGGTTGTATACACAATGACAAAATAGAACTTATAATGTTTTAATAATGTTTTGGACAAATCCACACACGGCTGTTTAGTCCCAACTAAGCCGAAGCTTGTAAATGGGCACTCAACAACTGATAAACATACCTACATACATACATACTTAGCATAGGGAGTTGGAAATGAGCCGAGTTCCCACGGAAAAGTCAACTAAAATGCTTCAGGGCGAAAAGCCACATATAAATAAGTGCTATATTGTTAAGGGATTCTATCCAATTTCAGATAAGAATTATAAGTCCTGAGCGACCCCATTTCCATTACTATGACCGAAATGTCATATCATACGCAAATATGACGGCTAGGCGATACAGCCGGAGCAACTTCCTTTATTACTTCAATTTACATTTCCATACCAAAGTTGCCGTACACAATAACGTATCGGTAAGTTAACATTTCGAATTTAGAAAACACGGCGTTCATCAGTGAGATCAAGAATTATAATTGTAAAATTTTCTACTTATATGGCAAAAAGTTTGTTCGTGTCCTATTTATATTATAATGTATTTAAACTACGCGTACCTCGTTTAAAAAGGTCACTTACACGTACTGTCGACCGCACGTCAGTAGAAACACTTTGACCTTGAGCTGGCCTGGCCTATCAGGGAGTTTCAATACTATGAGAGACCAGTTTATACTCATTTTGTTTCCAGTGACGTGCGGTTGACCGTACTACTAATTATTCTGTGCCTACACGTCGTTTTGAAAGGTTCTTACATGGTTTTCGATCTTGCTAAATAACTGGTAATGGGTGAAATGCAGAATAGATGTATACCGTAACGAAACTTAACGTAAACGTAATTTATCAGTTTCGTTACGGTTCTGCATCACCCTAATAACTTCTAGCAATTAATGACCGTTTTGTAGCTTGTATTTAGGTCTTAAGGTTCAAGATATCTTTAAAGACGTTTTATAAAGTGTACATCCGAGTAAGGGTAAAATTAATGTGCTCTTTCTAGCACTTTCTTACTCTAAGCACTAGCTTCACCCAACAAATCCAACCCTAAGGCTCCAATTACACAGTAGGTTTTCATTTTGCTGTTTCATTTTCATGCTGTCATTTTTACCATGGTTTTACCACCGTCAGACGGTGACTGACGGATGAATGATCGTCTATGCGGTGACTTATGAAAATCTGCATTCTTTATTTTTTTCATCATTCAACCATCAGTCATGAGTTCATGACTGATGAAATTGAATGACCCTCGCATGACGGTCTAGGGTACGCTATAGAAATCGCATTGTTCCACATCCCCTGAACGATGTTCTTGCTCACTAACATTTTGTACATAATATTTATTTAATAATACTTAGATTCGTAACTCAGGTTCGTAACAATAATAACATGAGAATTCTGTTTCAGATAAGCTTTTACATTTACGAATATAGGGGAGGCAGATACTATCGAAGTTTCTTAGAGTTGCATTACAAGTTCTGTGATTTTATTCATAAAGACAAACTGTTCGGGGCGCCGATGAAGCAAGGCAAGTTGGCAAAAGAGTGTCCATATCTGCCGGTAAGGGGAGATACGATTTTTTCTTTGTGGTGATTAGAAGAAAGCTTTTTAACGAGGAATAAAGAGGTTATTTTACCACCACCCGCGAGAAACCCAGCAGGTCTTTTGGCGTTCAACATAAGTACAGTCACGAACCGGGATTGTTGAGCCACTAGCTTATCACCTTAACTTGGTTGTGTTACACGAATAACGCCATTTTTCGTTAATGAAATGTGACCATAGCAACCCTTTTGTAACTCGATTTGCATTACACGGCCAAAATACGAACAGTGGCAGTTGTTAAATAAACTTAAGTTTTTTTCAGGGCGCCTACAATCTTTACAATATGACCTTTCAACAAGATGCTGTTCCAAAAGGATTCCCGATAACCAAAGGTCGGATATGGGCTAACATCACTCTAACCGGTACATCAAAGACAATTGCAAGCGTCTATACCGACATGGAAATAAAAATTATTGATGCGAAGCTAAAACATCACTAAGTACTTACAATGCTAAAATTTAAAATGAGCTCAAATAATTCCAAGATCAAAGTATAGGACAATATAGCACATTTTTGTGCATTAATAGTTACTTTGGATTAAAAAGTACCTACAGACAGACTGGATTTTATTTAGAAAATTCTCAGATTTATCTAGTTTCATCATCAGTCTTTTGCTCACATAATAGAAACGCGATGTCCGAATTGGTTTTTAGGTTTCCGTACCTCAAAAGAGGAAAAAAGGAACCCTTAAAGGATCACTCCGTGGTCCGTCTGTCTTTCTGTCAGTGATATAACTACAAATTTTATTAACGACTAATTATATCTTTAATTAAATTTGCACGGAACCCTCAGGCGCGAGTCCTACTCGCACTTGTCCGGTTTTTTAATAAAGTATGTCGAAAAAGAAATATTCAAATTGTGATAATGCTTGAAGGGATAGTATTATCCCGGGGGCGCGGGCGCCCACCAAAGAGATTGTAGCTCCATGGTATTATCTATCACATCTGCCTTCTACCACCAACTTTACAAACAGCTGAGTGAAGTGTCGCTATCGACTGCAACTTCGCAAAATATTACGCGATCCTTTATCGAAAGTGCCACTATGATATACTGAGACCTTTTTATCGCAGCTTTGAAGCTTCTACGACCAGGGCAGGTTTTAGGGACACAAGGTAAAGTGGCCCCTCTTTTTAAAAAGTCATCAAAAGTTCAGTTTTTATATTTCGATAACTTTGAATAATTTAACTAAATAATGGGTATGGAAAATTTTCTGCACTCAATCAGACAAAACAACAGTAATTATTTTGTAATATAAAATGTTTAAAATGTATCGAAGATAAACCCAAATCTTCGATTACTAATCTATTCCAATAAAATAGTTGAGCAACGGTTCGACCTAAAAGCGGTTAAAAGGTATGTTTTTGTATAAAATATACTAAATGAAAAATTGAGCATTTCATTGCTAAAAGTACAAAAATTAAGGTGGTGTTTATTTTGTAAGTACAGTCAATTTCATTAATAAGTACCCAGTCTAGTACCTTGTCACTCTAATGTATTTGCTAATGTCAGGAGCGAATGCGTCAATTACATTACAGAGCAATAACAGAGCGACAAGGTACGAAAATGTATGTATATTAATGACCTCGACCGTAAAATTGTAGGGAACCTATCGACTTCATATTCACCTCCTTAATGGATTCCCTCGTTCAATCCAGTCATGCTGTATGTATAGTAGCGGGATGGGGTGAAGGGAATAGCGCCTCCGACGAAAATTTCCTGGATACGCTCCAGCCAGTCCAAACTTGACACCATACCCGTAGTTTCGGGGAGATCGCAACGAGGGTAGATAAGAGGCTTCCACGCTCATGTTATTACAAAGGGTGCGTGAAATTTTGCAGATATACGTGCACGCAATGGACACGGGATGATCCGATAATATTAAGGTTCGCCCATTGTTGGGCTCTTTCCAACTCCTGCGGTTCCGTTGAGTAAGAACTTTTTTAATAAATTCCGATTTAGATGGGGTGATGCGGCTATATTCGAAAAGTTGGAGTAAGGGCCTATATTTTACTCCTTATTGAAAAGCGATATAAATAAGCGGCCCTCTTATGATCCTTTCGATAAGTACAAAGTGCTCTGGGGAACATCATCAAATATGTACTGCACTTAGCAAAATTTTAACACAAAATGTTCCTACAATTCAATAAATACGTATAAAATGTTAAATTTAGGCATAGTTTACTACTTGAGGTACTACTTCATCATCATCACAATTATCAGCCGGAAGGTGCCATCTGTTGGACAAAGGCCTCCCCCAAAAATCTCCAAAAACCGGTCCTGCTTAATTTTTTTTCATACCTATATTCAAATACCTACTTAAATTATATACTTACATTATAATAATTACATACAATTTTTATTCGATTTTTAGAAACACTGGCTGACCGCAATAATTGTCGACTGTACAAACAGTACCTACACACATTTATAAACTACCCACATTTTATAGTTTGATTTCTTGTGTAAAATTTTACTTTTTAGTGCGTCAAATAATATTATTTTATATAAATTTCATAAGTACTTACTTAGGTATATAATAAATTATTTACCGATTTTTATTATTTTATAACTCTTACTAAACTAAAGTTTAATTATGAGTAAGGCTAAGGTTTACAAACTAAGCCATATCTACTAAATAAAGTGACATTGAAATACTCTGTTTGTATTGCATTTTCCCTGGAGACGGCCTGGGGTTTCGGTTGTAACCCCCAAATGCACCAATTAGTGGCGAAAGTAAAATGTGCAGCGGAACCACGCGTTACCCAGGCCCGGGGGAGTCGGCGCCCCGGTCCCGCCTGGCTCCTAATGGCGTTTCTTTGCTTAGAGGGTGGTTAGTTTTAGTTGCATATGGACTGCTTGTTAAATCAATAAGTGAATAGAAAAAATAGTGATGGTATTGTTTTGAAGGGAGTGAGTGATGCTTGTTTGTACCTCATATAACGTCTAATAAAAGAGCGTAATAATTCTGTTCTAATTCAAAAGAAATGGTACCGTCTAACATGCATCTTTATCATATTTTTGAACTTTAAATGAAATAAAATCTAAGTATGTTTAAACTAATAGAAAAGTTAAAATATATAGGTAGGTACGTACCTACAACATGTTAATCATTTCACTGACCTATAACTGAAATTGCCTGTAACTATTATACTTAGTCTGACTGGTAAAACATAGTTAGTTAAAGTTGCTTTTCCAGCTAATACTTTTTCAATGAATGCTAGTAGTGATTTCAAAATAGCTCGAGATGCCCCTTAGACTTTAAACAGGATTCCATAAGACCACCACAAGACTAGATTCATAGACTAGATCAAGTATACTAGGTATTAATCTATCAAGCCAATGGTAAATAAATGTGTTAAAAACTGTAGCCGTCTCTTACTCAAAATACGACCGGGTATTTCTACTCAGCGTTTCGTAATGTTCACACTTTCACACAAATCACCCATTAAGCCTGTGATATAAAAGAAAGACGGTGTATTTTCAAGATTAATTGGTGTTAGGACAGATTACATTTCACGGTACATGTACTTAGGTAAATATATTTGGTGTCTATCATTAATCTACACAATTTATTGGCTGGTGGTAGGTAAAGAATCTTGCCCGTGCGTGCGAGGGCGGGCAACGTATTTATTGCTTCTAAAGATAAAGAAACGAAAGTGTGACTTGTTTTTACATTTTTTGAATGTTGCCTAAATCTCAATAGGTTTCTTATATTTTCTGAAGTTCCTTAATCAAATGTGGAAACTCCATCGACTTCAGTGAATTTCACTATTAGGTGTACACAATAAAAATAATTATCTACTTTTGAAAAAATCTGTGCTTCTTAAAATGTGTTTATATAAAATAAAAATGGTTTTCGATCTAGGATAAATTACAAATTATTGACTTATAATCCGTGTGAAAAAAATATCTAAGGGTGCGGAATACTTAGTCAATACTACGACTCCCTCTTGACATATTTTTTATAACACACGATGGAACCGTTGACAGAAATACGTGTAAGCTTGTCAACAAGGCATGTAATATTCTATTTTACAGTTCACATAAAAACATAGCGACCGATAGACATGCTTGCTTTAATAGACATAGCAACGTCGAAATAAATTCCCATCTCCAGTTTAATTAAGCTAGAAACTCGACTGCGAGCAGATTGCCATCATTCTGACGCTTCTTATTGGTCATTTTCCTTCGCAGCCGATGAGAAAGAGGAAAACTTCGCAATACTTTACCGAGCAAGAAAGGGGAAAGCCCTCTGCCGTAAAGTAAAAAAGATTCCGCCCCCGTAATGAGAATATTTCGAAATGAGTGTGTTTTTGCTGAGCATCCCTTTTACGGGGAAAAGGAAAATCGGGCTCGAATAATCCTGATATTGATATCTACGTGTTACACATTCCTAAGCTCTTTGTACCTACATAAAACGTGAACTTTATTTGAGCGTTGGATTTGTAAAAGTAGGTACAATGTGACGCGAACTGTCCGGGATGCAATGTCCGAAGCATCAACTGTGAATAGGACTACCGATACAGTGTCGTCTGACACAGCTCTCTTTACTGTACTCGAGGGAAATTCAGTGATTCCGGCCGTAAAGGCATGTTCACATGTTTACGTAGTGCAAAAACATGAAACAACAATGTCCCGTGTCGTTTGCCCCGAGCAAGTCTCTTGTGACAGTGATCCTTGTCGACTTTGTTTGAACTTTACGTCAGTGCCTAGCCTTAGCTTTGTACAAGCGTGAGTGCCAACTAAGGGTCTTAGAGATGTGGATACATCGGTTACAATTGCGAATAAAATCTCTTGCTTGCTTTACTTTAGTTCCTCGAGGACGATCGTATTTAATGTATGAGCTTTCGTATACTAAAATTTTCCTAATTGTATAAATGTGAAAGGGTTTGTTTGATTGTTCTTCTTATTGACGTTTACAAACTAAATTAAACAGAATGTAGATCTTATATGAAACCGAAATCAGGAAAAATCGAAAACGAAATCGTTGCCGAAAAATCGTTACCTATTTCAGAGTTTCGGATACCCAAATATTCTGTTCCGTATACTATAAATACGGTATACACAGAGATACATCCCTAAAGTGTCAACTCAGATGTCATAAAGTGCACGACAAGATCAGTTTATGTCAGCGGCCTCGTTCGACGCTGTGTTAAGACATGTTCCATTTTAATGTCCAAGTTTTATCGACGTCGCGTCTTGATTCAATTTGAATTTTAATTCAACATGATTGTAAGAGCCGATGACGTTGTAATATGCATAATGTAATTACGGTTATGATATTAGCACCGGTACAGCTGCGGCATGCTATTTATTAGAAACGAGCTTGCTAGGGACCAACAATTTTGTGTTCAATTATTTTTATAAGGTAAAAAAGTAGCGTTAGGTTCTACAATACCTGTTAAATTTGGCACTTTCTCGTGGTCACACAATTTATAAGGGTGTTGTAGTAACTAGGTACTTACAAAACAAAAAATTACTAAAAGGAACAAACATTACAAAAACATAATTAGTTCTAGGATTATGAAAATAACAATGTTAGTTAGGATTAAAATGCAATGAGCTGCAAAACTTACCAAGTAACATAACTTTTTGAGACATATTGACCTGCTGCTGCCATATTTGTTCCTTGCTGACCGTACATTTTTTCAAAATCTGTGAATGCAGGTCATATCAAAAGGGTAAGGACATTGCAGTCTCCTAAGAACGTTTCTTTATAGGTAATTACAAGGGGTCCCTCACTGACCCATCTCAAAAATCTAACCTGCCCTGTATATTATGGTAGTATTAAGGTGGGATGGGATTGTAATAGAGACATAATCGGGAAACTGAAAGGATGCACTGTGGAACCAAGCACACAAATTTAGGACATTAAAGGATTATCTTCATTCCACCCCTTAGACGCTGCCGAACCCATAGTCATAGTATAAAACTTCTGTACCTACTGGTGCAGAAGTTATCGCTCGGAATCGAACTCCGACGGCTATGGTGTGTGTATGGCAGTCAAAATTTTTCATTCTTTTACGTTTTGTGGCGCACAGTGGGAGTTTACACAAACATTTTATACATTTCCCAGTCCCAATTCAATCTGGCGAGTGCTCGTATGCACCGCATGTGGCTCATTGGGTAACTGAATTATACCTCTGTGGATAAAAGCGGACGGGTGCCCTGTGTCCGTCTGTCTGTTCTATTTTATGTTATTGTCCGGTTACGATGTTATTAAATTTATTTAAAAGTGTATTTTTATTCAATGGTGCACCTTTGAAATGGGATATAAAATATATCAATTGAATTCATTGTGGTTTAGTTAGTTTCCGGTATAGAATGTATAATGTAGTTGCTACAGATAGGCTATTGAAAAGCAAATAATGTTTTATGATGAATGTATTTGGATATTGAAGTAAACCACGGGGTTTCTTCGGGGATCTGTAACATATGTTTATTGTTAAAATGACAGTAAGTATAATATTGTATTGACAATAAATAATGTTCTATGTGTTTGTTGATTTAATTTTAAAGTCGACAAACTCATTATGTATGCAATTTTGTATGTATAAGACCTACCTACCTAAAATTAATGATTACGTTTGAAGCAAAGACCTATTTATGTACCTGATTTTCAACCGACGAAAAAAAAAGGAGGTTCTCAATTCGACCCTTATATTTGTTTTTTTTTTTATGTATGACCACGTATAACTTTTTACAGAGCAGTCCGATTTTGATAATTCTTTTTCTATTGGATAGGGTCTGCTTCGAAGTTGGTCCCATTTAAATTTGAAGAAAAAAATTCTACCCTAAGGGTAGAAAATTAGGGGATGACTGATTAAATTCCTACTAAATTTTCATATTTGAACCAATTCTGTTGAAACTAGGAACAAATAAGTAGTTCTAATGACCCTACAATATGACGGAGACCTGAACTTGATCTGATGACGGAGACGGAAGACAGTTGAGGGAACTCTTCAACGGTGTACAGCAGCTAACTCGTTTTTGGGCTTATTCATTCATCTTAATGAGAACTTTAAACCTAACTTATGATTTATGCGATTACGACTACCATCGATGGGTGAAGATGGAGACGGAAGGCTGTCGAGGGAATGAATTAGTATATTTTAGTCACAAAAAAGTAAAAAATAAAAACTTTTTAACAAAAAAATTAAACCGTCGAAAAAAAGAAACTGAAAAGCGAAAAATAATAACAAGTTACCTTGTTAGTCTATAACTACGCTCCTACACTAATGTAAACCTAAGTAATTTTGAGTCGGCGCCTAACAAACAAGCAAATTAATTAAAGTTGATACGTAAAGTGAAATGATGGCAGCCAAGTTTACGTAAAGTGGAATGATACAAGCAATCAATGAGAAGATCATCAAATTAAAGTACGAAAAACGAATTTGTATGTGTGTTGGGCGCCGACTCAAAATTACTTAGGTTTACATTAGTGTAGGAGCGTAGTTATAGACTAACAAGGTAACTTGTTATTATTTTTCGCTTTTCAGTTTCTTTTTTTCGACGGTTTAATTTTTTTGTTAAAAAGTTTTTATATTAAGTATAATATACTAGTTTGTATAATCATCACAGATCTTGAGCTTTGAGCGTAGTATAGTTAGGTACGTATACAAACCAGAGCTACAAATGTATGAATACAAATGAGAAGCCAAGTGTAAAATGATATTTAAGATGATTAACTGCTTTCTATCTTGATTCAACGAAGCTTTATTCCTACTCAACTTCTTGTGTGGTAAGCTACCTAACAATTATAATTTATTTTCAAATGTTCCTAAATTATTCATAGACAATTAATCATGGTGAAAATATTTTATGACTACATGCAACATGATACTATCTGTGCGACATGGTCATCTGCCTGCCATAAAGCTAACTTAATTATAATTTTATGACGATTTAATTATACGACACGGGTCAGTCACTAGGACAGGATGTAGCAAATTAGATTATTTGATATTAAACCTAGCGACCCGCCGCCGTGGCTTCGGACGGGTGCGATAAGGGTTTTTAGTCCGAATATTTAGGAATTTTCTATTTCTTCTGTCTTTTAATTTCTTCATTCATAATAAGTTTTTGGACATCATACCTATTATTGTTTAGTAGACAGTGAAAATATATCTAGATATTGGTATGACGTGCAAATTAATGTCAACCTAGGGAGGTATACCACTATTTAGGACTACTGCACCTATTGTATTAAGCTCTCAAAGACATATAGGATGGACCTTATACGTTTTATATTTTTACAATAAGGAACTTAAAATGGCACTACCATTTCAATCACTGGTTACAATAATGTGTGTTTTTTTTGTCACTCGAATATTGGGCAAAGACATTGCCTCTATCGGGAGCGTATGCTTTTACAATTGCGTGAATATGACCTTCCCCTCATCTCACCGGATGTATGCGACTTTAGCAGCACCTTGTATAGTAATACAAATTATAAGTGTAGTGTGCATGATGATGAAGTTATTTATAAGTGTGTTGTAATGAAAGTACGGGGCGGAGTGTGTCGCCGCCGCGGGGCGCCACCGGTGACATGAAAGGTGCCCCGCTGTGACGTCACATTAACGATATTTACTAACAAATTAATTATAAAACCTACTCATTTATACATAAAAGCTTTTATATCTGATTAGCTTAGACTTATTGCGCCAAGTGACCAGTCATCTATAAACTTCTTGTTGTTTCCTGCAATGGCGTACAGATATTGAATAAATACTGTTGGTCCTACCACTTTGCCCCTGTCTAAATACAAATTCAAAAACATTTATTCATCATATCAGCCTGTAGACGTCCACTGCTGGACAAAGGCCTCCCCCAGGGATCTCCACAACGACCGGTCGTCGTGGAAACATTTATTAGTGGTAGGTAATTATTACAATAAAATTCAGACATTACTTACAGCTTACATGTAAGTAATGTCTGAAATGTTTTTTCATTTTTGTCTCATCACGCAAAAACCACAGATTTTGACGAAACTTGGTATTGTGATAGATCTCTGACTATCATAGGCTATAAAATATCTCAAAAATTAGCCGTAAACCAGCAACAATAATGTCTCATTTATTAACATTTTTTGTATGAACTGTAAATATGCTAGATGAGCTGTAAAAAACTCTATAATTATAAAGAAAACTGTCTATGTACGGTATGTAGATACCTAACAAAGCATGAAGTTTGCGTCAAAAACATTGCCAAGTTTCCCCAAGTACGACTTTTCCTTATCTCCTAACATAGTTGTCCACCCTTGTCCGTGTTCCGGCAACTAATTTTCATTCTCTGCACCTTTATCGAGACAAACATTCCAGCAAACGAGGTCTCGTCTTTATTCTCACCGTCGGTCCACACTACGCTAAAATTTTTGCCGAGGAAACAGCGTTATTATATTGCTGTGGAGGTGGCGCTCGCGTCGCCTCGCCGGGCCCGGGGATGGATTCAACTAGGAAGGCAATTTCCTCTTTATGACGTGCCATGGAGAGCAAGCGAGTATTAAGAAGCTAGAGCGGCCATGATTTGCGGAAAATCGAGTAGTGTGGGTCAGGAAAATCTTTGGTACCTACCTGGCGTTTGTTATGGTTGGATCACCAGAATTAATTTTATGACTGTTTTGTCTTAGACATTTTATCTTATTTATATTTTATAATGTTATACGCTTGATCGTATGCCATTTAGATTTATTAAATAAGTTTAGATTAAGTAAATAAATAATAATTTACTTTCTGGTAATGTTCGGTGAGATTTTTTTGGGAATACATTTAATCTATAAGCTATTTGATAACAATCACAACGAGCTAGGCATGGTCCACGATGAGAGCCTGAGGATTTTACTGACGCCTTAGAATTTACAGAGTCCTTCCCTGAATTCGAACTTCAAACTTCAAACTATTTTATTTATGTTTGAAATAATTCAAACAATATGCCTGTCAGTTGTGATATTTTAACGCCATAACAACTGTCTAAATTAAACAATACCTTGGTGTTGGACGCTCTCTGAGAAAGGTCCTCATAAATTCACATATATTCATGAAACCCATAACCTTTGTATAAACATTTGTATAAAAAACATAATACTCATCATAATACACAGACAAAGCGATACATTTCTTAGATTTTGACATAAGTACTTTTTTATGTTTCCACAAAGGAAATTTATTAATTGAATTATTTTTGTGTTTCTTATATGTTTTGGCGTTTTGAAAACTTTATTATTCAATTGTTTTCCTAAACATCTTGTGTTGTCTGACTAGAAAGTATGGGCACCGAAAACTCGACGGATTAAATTTTTCTTTATCCGTCTCAGTTTCGTCGAGATATAGCTTGGGATAATATTTAATACGAACAGGTGTCTGGAATACTCAAAAAAGTTACTACACAAACATAACTTAGTTATTATACATTTTGCTTTTTCCATAATAGGTTGTTGATGTGAATGTAGGCCGACATATAACATGAATACAATGCAATAAGAAAATAGCTTTTACCTTTTTTACTTAAATGTTCAATTGTCGCAAGTCTTTTGACAAAAAGAACATAATATTAGGTATAATATGTGCAAGTCAGTCTTTCATTTTAATATATAATTTATTTGAAGGAAGCATGAAGTAAAAAGTCGGTTTTATTTTAAGAAGTCGGTGTTGGGAAAATTCCGCCATTGCCTATATAAATACCATTTAATTTCAATATAATGGTGTAGAAAGGTGTAAAATATGACGTACACAGCCTCATTTACTTAGCTTGGCTCTCCAGAGTGGATATTACTTAAATTTTCACTTAATATCGAGGCTTATGACGATACTTAAATAATTTTAAATTAAAATATTATGTTACCTACATAAATACCTATTTTTTTCGGAAAACCTTAATTATTTTCATGACTTTAATTAGAAATAAATCATCCCAATATAGGTAATTCCATTACGTTTCGGTCTCACTTCAGTTCAGTGACAAACATAACCATAACAGTTATTCTTGTTATTAATCCCCCTTTCGGTTCCCTCTTAATATTTGCAGGTGACGCTGAGACGTTATTTTCCCCTTTATTGCTGGAGACTTGTAATAATCCTCGCAACCGTCTCGGCATAGAGCTTTCTATGAGTAAGTACCTACAGTTTACTTATAAAAATAAATAAGTATCTACGAGTATATACGCTTCGTTTACGAGCAACTAAATTAGAAATTAATGATAATTTCACAAATATTATTTTAGCTTAAGGTAAGTATAGTAGGTAGATAATAAAAAATATCCGTCACAAATCCCGTCTCATCTACCGGAATTAAACAAGGTTAAGACAATTTATAAACATCGAGCGAAACCAATTTATATATTGTATCTACAAAGTTGTCTATCCGTAACGAGAATCGAACTCACGATCTATGTCGCTCGAGTCCAACGACTAAGCTACTAGGCCAAAGAGAGATTAGATTTAATATAATTATTATCCTTAATAATAACAATGCGTATGTATAGAACCAATGATTATAAGTCGGTGCTTAGAACTGACTCAGTTACAAACATTTTGACCTACAAAGGAGTTCCATTTCATTCCGATGTCAGAAAATCCATTGCCAATATCCGTTATAATCGCGACCTTTTCCCCTGGAAATAGACTGCGAAGCCCTCCTGAGCGCTCAGCTTGACAAATAGTGTAGATTTAGTTTCATTACCAGCGGCAGCGCACATATTACCTGATATTGCTACCTAGGCGGTAACAATAAGGGAAAATACCGTACCTTTACCTTTTACTGAATGGTGGCCATCGGTCAGCGTAGGTTCAGAGGCGAAAGCGTATTTTGTAAACGACTGGGATAATGCGAGGATGTTTGCGCAGATACGGTATCTTTATATGCATTAGGAGAATCTTTATGGTTATGGGAATTGTTTTTGTTCATTATTACGTCGGTGTTAAGCCTCAGTGTAAGAACAGAATGTTTACGGTAAATTTATATCTACTTACACGATGTGTGAATAAAGGAACGACTCACAAGAAGATAGAAGGGTATTTAAACTCAAAACGAATCATTATCTAGCGTTTTTTATTAGGTCTAAAGTTTAGCTATTATAGGTAAATAGGTAGTCTCACTTCGATTTTGAAGTTCCGATAAATATATGTATATTTTATATAGATTGGATCTGTCAAAAAATATACGACAGCCTTATAAACATAGATACTTACCTAATTACAAAATAACTATATAGGAATAAGATCTCCTTCTCATCAGGCCCTCCATAAATAATGTAATACTTTGGTTAAACAGATATAAAACATATTTTTATCTGAAAATAAAACAATAAAATGGTAATAAAGCAGTAAAATGGTAACGATGTTATAAAATTAGCAATAAATTGGTACCGTCCGCGGCTAACCCTGCACCTGCGGACCGGACATTAGGGATGACCCGGGCAATAACTCAACAGGATTGTTTGTATAACCCGAGGTGCAACATAACTAGAATAACACAAAAACAAATGGTCAATATAGATTTATAGAGACGACCGTATGTAAAAGTTAAGTATAAGTACATAAAATGAAGAGGTTTTTACGCCTGGTAGATAAAATACCCGATATCTTTAATAACCACATTTGAAATGTGGTTCATAAATAAGTATATAATATTATGATGGTTGGTAGGTATAGGTACATACACATGATTTATCAAATACTTAAATAGGTAATTGTACAAGATTATTATTAATAATAATGTTTTGGACAAATCCACACACGGCTAGTCCCAACTAAGCCGAAGCTTGTAAATGGGTACTCAACAACTGATAAACATACATACATACTTTTTAAATAAATACATAAATACATACAGACACCCAGAATCCGAAAACCAACAGTTATGTTCATCACACAAATGTTGGTCCCGGGTGGGAATCGAACCCACGACCTTTGGCGCAGAAGGCAGGGTTACTACCACTACGCCAATAGGCCATATTAGACAATCCAATATTATTTGTTGCATAAAATAGGAACTTAAGAAACAATTTTGAAGTTTTAAGAACACAATCTGGGCGATCTAAATGCTACGAACTAGTATATACCTTCTAAACTATAATCATCTGTCTGGATGTTCCTACACATCAACTATAAAATTTGGTAGGTACCTAAGCTATAGTAAGTGGTATGTTATGCATCACGGCTGAATCAATTTTAATGAAGCTTGGTACACCTTACTTTACTACCAGCCTTGTATAACATGGGACACTTTCTGCTTTTCCCGGGATAATAATTATTTGACTAACCGCGTGAAATACCTCAGGGGGATGCACATATACAAGTAGAAGACGAAACCGAACAAATCTTCATATGAATATTCCATGACAACTACAAATGAAAAGTGACAGGCTTTCGCACTACACTGTTTCACTATTAGCTGCAGACAACCCTAGGGGGCGCGGCCGGGTGAGGGTTGACAATATACTTCGAGTCCCAGAGCGGTATGCCCGCTGCTATCTGATACTTGATACTTCAATCGATATGTCTCGTCTACGAAGTGAGAAAATATGGTTTACCACATTTTACCACTTATGTAGATACCAAAAGGTGGTAAAATTCACTATTTCATTTCATTTAATTAGCCTTAAATTGTATGTTACATAGGATCTATGTTTTTACTGGCGGTAAAATGCCAAAAAACCAGTTTCAACCAGTCATGGCGGAATTATCGGTAGTGGAGGTAAAAATTCCTTCTAAAAATTCATTATGGTTTTTTTTTATTGAATGTGTCTTTGTATAATTTTTATGATGACGCTCTGTGACAGACACCGACGGACGTACAGACGGACTGGAAGACTTATATGGTTCCTTGTCGGACTACATAACCATAAAAACATAAACATTTAATACAAAGGACAGGTTTAAAAATAAATTGTAACTGCTTGACGCTGTATAACTTTATAGCTATTTTACAACAAACATCCGTTCCGTTAAGAGTCAGCAATTTCGCTTAACTAGTAACCGATCTGCATAAATCGTGTTAAATAAAGCTCAACAAGCTTAAAGCCGCCGGTAATAAAATAATTTACAGATTTACATTAAAATTATTATTCAAAATGTAATAAAGGGGACATTAAATCGCACTTGAGACACCTCGGGCTACCGGCAGCCGATATTTACGACCTCAGATAAAGGACGAAAACTTGTTCATCGGTTCCCCATTATCCTTAATAAGTATGGATTAGGGAGAGGTCGTAGACCGAGTCGTAAATTAGGAGGAGGTCTTTATAATAGGACTTTACTGAGTTCACTATCTCATTATATGAAGGAGGTTTCGCTTGTGTACGCTGTGATAAGTGTAGTTTACGGCCCATATATTAGTGGGCGGTTAATTGTGGACACCTAGACCTTCCCGGTGAGTAGACGACTATAAACGTTTATTGTACGTTTATCTCGTTCTAGTCGAGAACGTTCAACTGTGACAACGCGAACCTCACTGCTGCGTTGGACCTATTTAAATACGGAAACGTAAATATTGTCAACTTTATTGCTCTACTTTGCGTTTATGTTGGTACTTTTCACCTTATAAATACTTAGAAAACGAACTCTGATTGTTTTATTTAAAAAGAAAGTGTGTTAAAAAGAAAAGAAGGTGTGATAGCTTCCAATTAATGAGCCTTATAAAACATTTAATTATTCGTCCTATTGGAGGCAAAACTCCTAAATTTTTTGACACTTCGTGCAATTAAGACTCTAATTCACTCCTTCACTATATCGAAGCAAATAAAACTGTCTGGATGAGTGTAGTTCTACACTGTACTCATTCTATGAAATTGCAATATTGAAACTAAGTTCGTACCGTAATACTACACACCAAAGAGTCTATATACCTACATCACGTTTTCAAATAACCTTACTTAGGTCGAATTCATCAAAATATTGATGATCAAATATACATCAAAGCAAAAGGAATAGTCATTCTATTCTGGACAGGTGTAATTTTCACTAGAATTCCAATTTTTCCACGATTTCGTTCGTATACTACTTACTATCAGCAGCAAGTATAACAACATCTGATTCCAACATCCATTATAGTCTGATTTCAGTCGCAATGGGATTTTCCCGCCCGTGTGCGAGGAGATGGAAAATATCCAAGCAGTTCCTAATTTGATCAGGGTGTAATCCAATTATTCTCGCCCCGACGGGTCACGAGTCATGTCTGAGATACTCATCTCGAATATATCGTACGTATAAAAAGATACCTATAATTATTTTTCTAATTACATACTACATAATATTTGCGTATTATGATGAATGTTTTGAGAAATAGAAAAAGCATAATGCTTTGGGTCTTTGATGATGGTACGTTGTAACTTGTAAGATTGTAGGTATTTAGCAAACTACATAGGTACTACTAATAATGAGTGGTACCTTGTTGAATTTGCTGGCGAATATTTGTTGCTAACTGAGACTATAAATCGAAAATTATAAATTACCATTGCAAAGTTGGATCAATAACATGCAGCCCCTTGAATGGTTGTCAGTTCTCATTAGACGCATAAAAATAAATGGTGCCACTTGGGGAGTCACCACGGAGTCACAAAGTTGCGAAGGAAGAAAACTTTACGTGCTCCTCGGCTTAATAGGTTTAGTACCTTTAATAACTGTTAGCGAAGAATTTTAGAAAGTGACTTTCAAAATGGTCTGTTATTTGTGGTAATTGTAGGTATGATTAGTGATTCTGGCATATAGGGTTAGTTGAGGTTAAAGCAGTTTGTCAGATGACAAAGTAATTAATAAGGTAAACTTTAAATTAAACTTATACATTGTAGGAAGGAAAATCAGAGATGTGGTTACCAAAATGCTAATACCGCTTACTAATCTTTATAACTTAACCTAACGTCGACAATTACGCGACCAAGGCTAGACGGTCTGGTCACACTTATCTTAAGACTAAACAGGCAAGGTATGCCAATCCAGACTTGGTCCGTGTGGTCAAGGTTCGCCTAATTAGGCTATATGGATTAGCGGCACTTAGCGGTATAAAATATTTTACTGCCGCATTTAAGAATCGTTGTTTACTTGATTACTTCTTCCTAGTTTGTCATATTCATTTATCCACTCAGATGAAGTCGCGGGCAACAGCTATAGTTTTAAAATAAAAACATGCGTTATATGTAATTTGTAATTCTTTAAAATCTAAAAACTAAAGTTCTAAATTACCTATAGAAATCAAGGAACCTTTCAATTTTGACGAACAACCCTGGACCCACATAATACAATGGATGTTAGTTGTTTATAATTTATAGCGCCCGTATTATACCGAAACCGCTATCCAAGCAATATGTCAAACGCATCCGCTGGGGAAACCGCGTTGCCCGTCACCTGCAGATATTTGTCAAAACTCACCTCAAACAAACTTACAATTTGCTGTTGTATTACACTTTACGCCTTACATGACAAAGTTTACAATACTATTGGTGAGCGGCAAATAGAAGTTGTTTGGTTTCACCTATTGTATCAATATGTATTAGCCTGTCAAATGTGGTCGCCCGCGGATGTCGGAAACTATTAGATTTATCGCTTTACTTTAGGTACGTAGGTATACCCTTGTAAAGCCACAGGTTTATATTGAGTTTATGTCCTACGATCCAAGTACCTATAAAAGGGACCAATAGTTCACAGTAGATATAATAGAAAAAAATGTACATACTTGAGTCGTATAGGAGAACAACAAGGGCCACTCATATCTATGTCAATTTTTTTCTTTGGGTCTGAACTACTATGAACTTCAAACCTATTATAAATAAAAGGGCATGGGAATTACAAGGAACATTTCTATCCCTGTTTTAAAACTGGTTAGAAATTAGAAAATATGTTACGCTTGAAAGATAGGGTGATGTTAAGAACATAAGTATTTTCTTAGCGTGTCTTTGAGGTATTCTACAATGGCCACTCAATACAGTTCATAAATACCTCGTTCCGAAAATAAGTAGGTGTCTGGTAGGTGGTGGGAGTGTCTGGATCGGGTGTGTAACGCCCTTTAAGTTCAGTCGACGCCAACACACCAGAATACTATTACTAGTTCATAAATGTGAAGTGAATATTCTTAATAATGCTATTTAATCATACATGAAACAATGACGCAATAAACATTAAAGAAAATAGGCGCCTTCCACAGAAACTAACATTGCGTGACCGTTATTAACTGTAGAAAAATAAATCGAGTGCTTCTAAATCGCAATTGGATCACGTAGCCAGTTCATTTCCCGGAATCCTAGTAGCGTTTCGAAGTATCCAGTGCGGGGGCACCTACCTGCCTCGGGGGTGCCGGGGTAATTTATGACCCCAGATAACGAGGGCTCCCAGTTGCCTTATCGGGTCCCCCTGCGCTTTTTACTCCGCCTCTCTAGTGCCTTTTTTCACCAGCAAATCGACTATTACTCGCTTTATCGACCGTAGACAAAAGCAGAAGAGACTATCGGAACTGCCTACTAAAGAGTTTTAACTTTTGATAGCGATTTTACACTTTAATTCTGGTTCAAATAGGTAGGTACATTCTATAATGTAAAGATTGTAATCGAGTATTAAATCGGTATAGTAGATTCTAAAGAAATAAAAGTGGTATTGTTTAGGTGGACTGATACGGGTAATAGAGCTTTTTAGAATGCTTTCTCTGCATAGAATTGATTATGGGTTCCCCATGCATTTTCTGATGCTCTATCACACCGGCTGACTGCATACAACTTCAAAAGGGTATATATCTATAATAATAATAATGTTTGGACAAATTTACACACGGCTGTTTAGTCCCAAACTAAGCCGAAGCTTGTAAATGGGTACTCAACAACTGATAAACATACTTAAATACATACGAACACCCAGAATCCGAAAACCAACAGTTATGCTCATCACACAAATGTTGGTCCCGGGTTGGAATCGAACCCACGACCTTTGGCGCAGTAGGCAGGGTTACTACCACTACGCCAACAGGCCAGTCAAATCTATAATATTGTACCTACGGTAGATAAACTAAGTATAGAGTAATAAAGTTATGCTAATGACTTTTCCAGTTCCTATAGTGGCCAAAATCTAACGTGCCATTTGTAAGTACCAGAGTGAACGGTCATTCTGCTTGTACCACGTAACAGCTTCTTCTTCTATAAACTTTTTGTGTGGAAAAATTAAGATTTCATATTTCCTGTGTCGAGAATGACACGTCCCGGCGGGTCATTCGGCGCACCTGTCGGCGTCACTGGAGGCTTTATGGCTTCCTTGCTCCACGCCCGCTATTACCTGAAGCACCGAAACTACTTGAGAATGCTGAATTTTAAAGTACCGCACAGTCATTTGAGAAAACGTCGTTTCGGACGTTCACTTTATTTGCAATTTAAACTGAAACTATAATTTATTTCCTCTTTTCCTGAGTATTTTACGAACTAAATGGCAAAAGCTTAGCGTAAAGTAGGATCTAGAGTAGTCTATCTAGAGTATAACAATGCTCTTAAGTGGGTCTTAACTTGGGACACTTAGAATCTTTATTGCGTGGTTGAACAGATGCATGGAAGGCAGAAATGATACACCAATAAGTCAGACGACAAAATTATAGTTTGATACCCGAATACAGATATTTACGAAGTTAAGTAGGACATTCCTTGCTGTAGGACGTTTCCATTTTCTAGGAACTCCGCCACAAGATGGTACTCATGCGGGCGGTTCGAGTTACCCGTATATCTCATGTTGACTGTCCAATTCTTTTGACGACTTCCACCCTTTTTGAGGAAACTTCTCAATTCACATTCCGCTTCCAACCAAGTGGTGGTGATGGCTTGGAATCCCACATTGCGATTCACTCGCACATTTTGAGGCGAGAGGTTGTACCATTCCGGAGGTCCCGACAATTGGGATGCGACCAGGTGACCACGCTCATCCCCAGGTTCACTGATTGCTTGAAAATAGCGTTCTACTTCCGCGGATGTAAAGCTGACTCGTTGGTTGGTGGTCAGATGACGCACATGAATGGCAGCTTCGATACGATCTATGCGTTCATTGTTTCCATTTCCAATGCTTGTCTCGACGACACGAATTGGCATCCCATGATCGTTGAATGTTAGACGTCGTGCACTCACAGCAGTAACCGCTAGAATTATTAATACACAGAAGCTGTATGCGAATCGCATCTTCACAAACAAGGTATGATGCTTGTAGTGCATTTATCTCACTTATATACTCTCTCCCCACTACAAATCTTTTGTAGGTATTATATTTGTTTCAAATTAAGTGTACCAGTTTTCCCTTTGACGGATTTTCCATATTTAGTTAGCATGTCTATATTAACTGGATTTAACCAGTATTTAAGGCCGGGTCAAACCGAATGCAGCACGGCGCAGCACAGCACAGCGCAGCACGGCTTATGACGTTGTAAATGTATGGGATAATAGGGGAGAGGACACACCAACGCACGATGCTGCACAGCGCTGCGCAGCTACGCGAGTATCCGTGCGTCAAGCTGCGCAGAGACAACCCGAGCGCGCGCGGTCTGGCAACGTCGCGCGACAGCAGCTCGCGGTCTGGCAACATCGCGCGTGCGCCGTACCGTGATTGGTCCTCACTAGATGACGTCACACCGCGTGAGGCGATTGCGTTGCGTGCGGCATAGCACGTCGCGACAACTGGCCGGTGTGACGTGCTACGCAACGCGCTGCGCTGCAACGCTCTGCGCTGCACCGCATACGCATTCGGTTTGACCCGGCCTTAAATCTATTCATTTAGGGGCGTTGCACTACCTTTGGTTCCAAACCTAAAGTTTATACAAAACTGAAATTTTATTATTTCGGTTAGGTACCCGCATTTCATTGCTTTTAGAGAAGTCAAAAATGTGCTTGAAAAATAGATTTCTAACTTAATAAATTTTAAGTTAAATTGTTGTTTGTTTAAATGTACGGAAACAGACTCCAATCAGAGGGTGCGCCTGTCTGAAGAATGGCATCCATTTCCTGAAGCGATTTCAAGGCTCCCGCAGAAACGTTTCTGTAACTAGCGCCATTACTTACCTGTTAAATGCTGCTTTATTTTCATCAAAAGCTTTAACTTTGAAACTCTTCGACTTTGTATTCACTATGTTACGTTTTTATATATGTATTTACATAGACATATTTTTAGTAGGTTTACACGATTTATTATAATTGACGCATTAGATAGGTTTACTAGCGCTGCACAAAATATGACCAGAGTAATTTAGAAAACTGGATGGATTTTATCCATTCATTAGTTTGTGAGATTATCCCGAATGTGTAGTAGATATAACTTGTTTTAATTGCATATTGATTGAATTTAATTGAAATCTACCTAGGTACACCGTGATATAAATGCGTCGGAGAAACCATCGAACTTTAATGTTTCAGTGGCGCCCACCGATTTCTGTCGTATTATCATGATTAATAAAGTTACATATTTATATTATTTACTAATGATGGATGATTTTCAATCGTTAATTTTAAATCTAAATCTATCAATCTATCGGTGTTTTAACGATAACAATTAAAAACAGATTTTTTGTCTTATAAAATATAACATTTTAACTTATTATTATTTATGACAACTATTATCCGCCAGGTGGCATGACATACCTGAAATGCAGCATCATTCAATCAGTTAAGGCTATTAAAGTAAGTCCTTATTGAAATTCATGAGATTGCGGCCGAAACGCCAGATGAGATTTGTGCCCTTAGGACACAATTTAGATGTGGCTCATATAGAAACGGCAGCAGCTGTGCAGCGGCGCGAGCGCAGCTCTCATTATGCGCAGATACAAGTGATTATTCAGAAAAAGATGTTTGATAAACAGCCATTTATCAATTTGCCTGAGGCTTTTGGTTTAAAATTTATATAAATTTTATTACGGACTCAGGCAGTGAGTGAAATACGTAAGTATACGTAACGAGTGTCTAAGAATTCTAGGAAGTTGTTGCAGCACATCTCTAGTTAGGGTCCTAATTATTGCTGCTAGGTACTATAAACAAACATCAAAGTGAACTCTCGTAGTAAAATAATTATAATATGTAACTAAATAAGAAAGTTCTTATAAAATATACTGGTGTTTTTACTTGTGACTGATTTACCTTATACCTACCTATTTTATGGACGTAAACCGTGTTACACTCACACAATAATAATTTAACAATATTGTCAATAATTGAATACTCGGAGGTCAGACTTAACCGAAAAGAATGCAAATACGGATAAGTATGGAGATATAAGAACAAGATTTAAAGGAAAGAAATGAAAAAGCAAAGGAAAAGCAAAAAGAAAGAATGCAGGAACTAGACATATAAAGGTAAAAAAGTTAAAACTGTTGAACCTATTCATTTCGCAGTTGCGAAATTTTTAGGTACAGTTGTACCTAAAAATTTGGAAAGCACTATTGGGACTTGAACTAAATCTATGATCTATCCTTAAATCCTAATGAACAATATGGATGCATATTTTACTATTGTCAAATAGGTATTGTACACGTAAAATTATTACCATGTTTATCCAAACCGTAGTTCAAAATCCAATTTGTGCTAGATTCGATTTCGGTGGGAATGAATCGGATATCCCATTTATTACATGGCGCTTACGATTTATGTTCCCGTCTGTGTATTGAATTTTGGATACAAATGTATTTTCCTCAATGATAATAATAGGGAGCGAATGGAGAGGCTTTGGAAAATAAAATATTGGAGCGATGAAATTTGCCGCAATGTGTTTTATTGAAATTTGAAGACTGCGAACTGCGATTAATAAATAATAAAGTAAATGCCCATCAATTTGCTCTGACACACATTCCAGTTTAATACTTTTATTTGTTTAAAGGTGTATGTACCTTCCACACACGTAATACATAAAGGACATTAATTGAAGGAAATTAATTTTAAAATTTGCAATAAGTCGACAAACAGAGGTAGGTAACTTAAATTGAGCCTTGATTAAAGAAAGTTAGTTATAAATGCAATCTGAACAAATAAAACTTGCAGGTTTTTATGGTAACTGATGGACTTTAAAAAAAGCGAAAAGTTGTCAGAATTAGCTGAGCAACGAAATTCGGTTGAAGGGTCTTCCATTAATCATGCAGGGTTCGCGCGAAAATGCCTTTCATAAAAATATATTAAAAGTTTTACCGCCATCACAGCGCCTTTCCAGTTCCACGCCTTGTATGTTAATTTTCCATCATAAAATTTGGATCTTCCCTGTTTTATGTCACTGGGCCAATTTTGTGTGGGGTCGTAAACGGAATATTTCAAGTTTCATAAGTGTATTGAAATCACTGTCATTGGTGTTTTGGCGGTACTCCTGTTTACCATCTATTACGTTACCAAAGGATATTTAAAGGTGTATTATACGTATTATTACGGAGTGCTTTTTGGGACTCCAAAAAATAATTATTTAATATATTTTTTTATTTATTTTTAATTTAAAATATTATATAAAATATTAATTATTAATTTAATTTTAGTCGATGATATATTATAACAGAATACAATAATTAAATAACTAATTAAAAAACTAAATTATCCTAAAACTAAAACCTATATAAAAACTAAAATTACCTAAAATCTTCGTGGCTTGGCGACGGACCCATGGTTCCGAGGACGCTGGCTGCATTGCCTCGTTGGATGGCCAGGCTGATCCTCTGAACAAGGTATTCCTTGCACAGAGGATCACCCGTGGCCTCCCTCAGCTTTGCAGCCATTATTTAATAAATATATATAAACCACGTTTTAAAAAAATGGACTAAAATGTATAAAATAACTTCGATATTGAAACACTTGTGAAATTTCAAAAATGCCGCATTCGACTTTCTTTGTTTTGCAATAAAGGATCCTTATATTTTTCTGTACCTGGTTAACATTTTCAAAACCTTGTATGTATCTGTAAAAATATTTATAAATATAAACAACAAGATTCCCAAATACATACTTAAAATCTAATAAAATGTCCTTGTCAGGTTGAATCGATAGCATAGTAACTCTACTCGATATAAATTCCGATTAGAAAATAGAACTATAAATTAAAACCTCTTGGGTTCTATAAATATGGCTTCAGAGCCCGAGGGATGGTAGTGGTTCCGCGCCTTCCGCAGCTACTAGTAAATTAATTTCACCCAAGGGAATTATTAGAAACGACTTTTGGTATGATAGATTACAGCCTGCGCTCCGATGCATCTTGATTCAATTTTCCCAGGATTGTGTACCTATAGGTATTGCTGCTCGATATGCCCTTTTTAAATCTTTTTCACATGCATGTTTTACACAAATAAAAACAGATCAGTCTTATCGTATGAAAGGCAGGCACATGCCGTTCAAAGATAGAAAAACCATAGTATATATCGTAGAAAAAGTATAATAAGTGTTTAAGTGTATTGGTGCTGGTAGGTAGGACTTACTCTAACCTTATATTTCAGAAGACAAGAATTTATCATCTTCCATTAATCCCGCGCGATAGTTTGGACGTCCCAGCGAAGAAGTCCTCGGAATATGAACTCAGCTCACACATTCGGACGATTTTTCCACGTCTCATTTGTTACTTCGACTTACTTTCCGAAGTACGTGCTAGAAATATTTTCTAACTTGATGCGATAGAAATAAATTGGGAAATGGGATTTCAGTGTTAGGATGATCGTTCGGCGTAAGTACGGTCGACTGCACCTCAGTGAAATTAAAACCATGGTATTGAAACTCCCTAATAGGCTGTATAGGCCAGCTTAAGGTCAAATTGTTTCCACTGACGTGCGGTCTACTGTACAAAGGGGCATAACATTTTTTTTATTACGCTTTAAAATCGTCAACTTCGAGAAATACATATTTTTCTCATTCTCATAGGTATTCAGTCAGATCCGAGTTATATTCTTAATGACTCGTTAATAAATTAATTACCTACCGATCATTTTTATAATTTCAAAAATGACTAGGTTCAAAAGAATTCTCTGACTATTTTTGCTAATCTGACATGATGCTAATCTGACATTTGCTAATCTGGCATTATGCTAATCTGGCATTTTGCTAATCTGGCATTTTGCGAATCTGGCATTTTGCTAATTTGACATTTTGCTAATCTGGCATAAAACGTACAAACCTATAAAACATACCTATATAATTTTCTCATTCTTATCATGAATTCAATTCAATGTTTTCCCTATTGGTGGCTTTTCTTAAAAGAACAGAAAAATCTCCTCACCTAAATATATTTTCCTCATTCTCATAGTCATTCCGCATTACGGCTGGTCTAAATGTGCGGGGTAGTCATTGTGTGGCTATCTGTCCTAGTTACGATCTCCTTTGTCCCAACTGCAAAGTGCCTCGATCATGACCGCTCTATGCGATAAGAATACCCAATAATCGAATAAAAACAGACAATCTTAAGGTATAGGAATCGATTCAAATGTTGGAAAAAGTCATGAAATTAGTATACCTTATGGAAAAAGTATTGTATGTTCTTTTTTAGAAAAGACTTCGTCATAATGACGTGCATTGGTCATTGATCAATCGCACTATAAAAGGACCTCAGCTATAGCACCGGTCTGAATAGCACCAAGAGCTATAAAGGCTGAACGCATTGTGATAAAACTTGGTACATTGTTAGCTTATAAGAAACTAGCTTTTGCCCGCGGCTTCGCCCGCGTAAAAAAGGTTTTCCCTCAAGTTTTCCCGCCGTAAAAATACATTTCGTAGTAGACATCACAGAGGAACCTTTCTGCAAAATTTCAAGTCTCTAGGCTCAGCGGTTTAGGCTGTGCTCGTTTCTTCCTCTATTTTACATACTTAGGGGTGGAATTTTCAAATTTCTCGAAACACATCTAGATTTAGTAACGAATGAATATAACTTTTTACAAATTAAAAGTCAAGAAAAAGCAACAAAAGATCAGTCCGTTTAATTAACCTCGTCATAATTACCCTACCATTCTTCTTGGTAAATATAATAATTAAGGTCCTATTTATAACAATAATATTCGTAATAACTTGACAAAGCCATAAAATATTTAGTTAATGAGACTTAATGAAAAAGGGACAAAGTCACGTAGGTACTCAATTCAATTGGCTTCATTTCAAATTTCCCAGTTCTCCATAAAAGACTTTTAATTAAAAAGAAAAGTAGGAAAAGTCGGGGAGTGAGTTGCAAATCCGGCTTAGCTTGCAGCCGGGGATATTGCGGATGAGGAAACTTTCTCTTATAAAAACCGTTTTTCATGTTACACAGTTGCCATTTGTTAAGCTGATATTAAATTAGAATATCAAAGTTTTATAATATGAGTAATTTTTTGTAGTTTTGTTCACCTTTAGTAATTTATTTATATTTTCTCTATTCGTTGTCTATTTGTTTCAGTCAGTGAATACCTTTTAACAAGCCTACCTTATAATAAATTTAACATTTTTATGTTGATTCAATAGCCATATACGTGCCCATAAAAATAAAATACAATACATACTTACTTTATGTACTCATATATTAAAGTAGGATAGGAGATTCTCATTGAGGTTCCACATTAACAGAAAAATGAAACTTAAACATTTTTTGCCACATCAAAAAGTTTCCAAATACTTATAAGTAACGGATTTTTAGTTATAAGTACTGCGACTGTAAGATTTTTTATCAATCATGAGGCAGTAATGTAGTCCGGAAATTTTAAAGAAAATGTGAGGAAAAGATCCCATCAATTATTAATGCAAATTAAATTAGTAAAGGCACTCGTTATGAAAACCGAAAAGTAACAAACTCAGAAGCAACCTTAATGTATTTAAGATATGTAATCATAAAGTATCCCAGTTTATATTCGGCACGTGGAAGGTTGTTAAACATTTTTTCCTCGCGGAAACTCGCGCTCTGCCGGCGGCGCAAGCGTGTGCAAAGAAAATTAAAATAAAGCCTTAAACTTGCGAACAAGTTTAAGTACGTCTGCGAAGTACTCGAGCCCCATAAAAAGTGCCCCAGACACGTCGACGTATTGCCAGACGGAATTAAAAAAAGCGGAAACAATGTGAGACCTCTCCTTTGTTTCGTTTTCTTTAAAGTGTAACAAAAAGTTTGACGACTCTTGTGAGCGCTAAGTTCTACTTCATTAAGTTAGAGGACGGTTTCTCTTAATATTCTATTGTAATTTAATTACCTAGTGATGGTAAGCGAATTTAACGGTTGTTGGGTACTAGTAATGGTTGTTATCGGGTCTTTGATTTGTGATTGTGTTTGTATGTGTCCATGCCATGTGAGAAAATCCTACCTAATGCGGGGTATGAGTGTGTCGCGTTTATTTATTTATTTAATATTATATCTCAGCAATGGTCGTGTTTATAAAGACATAACTTTTCATGAGGTTTGAACACGAATACAATTCTTCTCAAAGAAGCAAACCACACTTACTAAAGTTACGACGGCGTGATCAGTGGCGTGGTGGAGGTGGCAACAGCGGCCTGCGGGCGAGGCTCCGCCTATAGGCTCTATATGAAATCGGCCCCCAGGCTTTATATTCCAATCAATTACACACGGCAGTGTGTCAAAAAACAGTATATAGTATAACTCCGTGGCGTCATTGCTTCATGGTTACTCCACTTTCTAGCAAACTCATGTTTACCTCTTTATTTGTGAGCAAAATTAATAATCTATAACTACGCAAACCTGGTATGGTGGTTGACCTACGATTGATTCGATCCTTATATACAACAAAAATTAAGGTACATATTCTCGGTGTAAGATAAGATTTGCGAAAGGCTGGCATTAGCTAACCACGCTTTACAAGTTCGCTACAAAATGAAGTGAAGAGCGGATGTATTAATCTATTTGAGTAGTCTTTATTAATTATCAAATAAATGTGTAAGTACGAGATGTCAAAATTTTTCGGCTTCTCGTTACCCAATAAACCTACAGTTTATACCAAAAAGCAAAAAAAAATACATTGTTACTTTAGTATAATATTGTTATTAGATCCCACCTATAGAAAGCAATCAAATAGTTTTTTTTATTATGTATGAATTACCAACTTATATGTTTAATGAAAGTTATCCGGGAGAAATCGCCTTTAGCGATAAGACCGCCTAGCAGAGCTGTGCTAATGTATGCTACTGTTTTATTGTATCTCTGTTTTTATTATTACTTTGAGCATTAAAAAGATTTGAAATAAATAAAAATACGAGAACATACAGCAGGTGTTACATTATAGCGAAACACATAAATCGTGATAAACTTGTACCCCAGGCACAAAGCGTGCTGTTTCACGATAGCTATTAGCAGGTTGCAAATTATACACGCGGCCGCGCGGCGTCTGCGCAAAGCGGTGCGTAGGCGCCGGCGCCAGCGCTCTATACACAATACTACGTGGAAAATAAACTTTGGTTGAGTAACGGAAATAATATGAGGAGCGTTTTTCATTCTGCCATTATTTGAAAGATAACAAATTGGTACATTAAAATTAACTTGGACTCGGAGCTCGGAGGAGCTTACACGGCCTAGTTCATATTATAATAAGATTTTATTAAAGTGCACGTCAAATAAATACCTAATTGTACACAAATATACTGATTGCGCAACAGAGTGGTATTTGTATGCAATCTGTTTTTTTTGTAGGTTAGGTTAGATGTTTTACAATCCATAGTCGTCAAATTACGTACCGAAATATCTGCATAGCAAAATGTATAGTGATCTATTTTCACTAAATCTCTAGCAGGATTTCTTTGTTTTGTAATATAAAACATTATTGATTAACAATATTGTTGATGCCTTTTCTCAAGACCAGAGCTTTTGAGGGCAGTATTCGCTACCAGGCCACGATAGTTGGAATAGCACCACTGAACTAACCACTTTTCAAAACCAAACTGCATTCCAGATAGAGGTAGAACTACAGGCGTTTTATATTTATTGAAGTAGGTACATATTATGATAATTATTATTGATTTAGTCGAAATGTTACCAAATACCTTGTTACAACTGGTATAATTTTTACGGGTAACCTATAAACATTGTACAAAAACAATGTACAGATGTTGTACGTGAATCTATAATTCCTGTAGGTACTGTAAGTGGCGGAAGTACTACAATACAAAATTTCTGAAGTAGACGTTCGCAATTTATACTCAACTAAGGGGCCTCGCACACAATCCAATTCGCCTGTAACCACAGCCAGCGAGTGAAGTGAGGCGTAGATCCATCCAGTCGCCTCACCGACTCCGCGTAATAGGCAGCTACCACCATTAATCACTGGATGGCAGACGGGTTAAGCGGAGGAAATGCCCGTAAATAGCTGAATGCAAAACACGGCAGTTGTCCGCTCATCAATCAATGCGTCGTACACGCTGTACAGAATCTACAGCTTATGCTTGAGGGTTGACTGACGGGCGGTTGAGACGCCGCGATTTCTTTGCACGTTGCAGCTGAACAATGGCACTAACATTATATAAAATTAAAGTCTCCCTGATCTAAGTGGGAGGCAAGACGAACTTCAAATTCCTGGCTGTCCCTGTCTGTCTGTTTGGGTTATCTTTTAATTAAAAGTACTGATGGATAAAGTGTACTTTTATCTTGCTGCGTAAGCGACATTATGAGATTTGGACTAAGAGCGACGTGGTCAATTTGCGATTCTGATACCAACCTCTTGACTAGAAGAAAAGGAGGCGACGTTTACATTTACTGTCTTGTCTCCTACTTTGTTTAATTAAACTTCCGAGTCAAGTCAGCAATTTATTTGTAATCTATTTCTTGCTGTCATTGCGGTTTATGGGGATGCCTATTAATGGGTAAATAATGTAGAGGTTTAAACGAATATTCTCATTTATTTTTGTTATTATTAGTCTACGTCATCATCATTATCAACGTCGTCTTTTGAACCATCCTCATACGCCCCACCACATCTAATCATCTGCCTGCAGTCTACTTGTCATCATCATTTCATCATCATCATCAACAGCCTATTAATCTCCCCACTGCTGGGGCTCAGGCCTACCCTCTCAACGAGGGCGTGCGGGCTATAGTCCACCACGCTAGCCCAGTGCGGGTTGGTGGACTTCACATGCGCCTAAGAATTTCTTCTTCGGCGTATGCAGGTTTCCTCACGATGTTTTCCTTCACCGTTTGAGAGCAGTCAGTACATGTACTTAAGTTTCGAGAAAAAACCCATTGGTACATGGCCCAACCGGGGATCGAACCTCGGACCTTTCAATATCATAGGTCGCGTCTTATCCCCGAGGCCACTGACGCTCTATCATCATCATTTACACAATAAAATCTCAAAGTGTGTGAAAGAATTCAAAAATAGTCTAAACAAAACGTATTCTGCGAAGTCTCCGTTTATCTTTCCCAGTATCAGTGCTGAGATCTACTCGGGTGACAAGTGTTCGTGTTCGAGACAGTGGAATTACTGTCCGCACCACGCTCCATTAACGAGTGATGGCTCTAAGGCCAGGACATCTTCAAGCGTTCCTAGAAATGATGCAGACTTTTTTCTTTATATATAGCTCCAATTTTGATGCATGCAGAGATTTTAAATCTAAATTCAAGTTAGTGATTTCATTAAAAGAGTACCTATTAATAGTTGTCAAGGATCGCTTGATCACAAATTTGTATTCTTATTAGCCGTCATGTCACATATCCAAAAGTGTTACGACCATGATTAGAAATCTAGTTTTGTTTACTGTCTCACTATTTACATATTCAAGTGTTGGTTCCTCTGTTGGTTCGTTTTATAGACTTGTTGGTAGCTGACATGTAGCTGACAATAAAAATATTAGTCCAGCGTATATTGAACCACTTTGCCTCCCTTTGTGCTTACATTTCTGTTTGTAAAAGGATACTTTTCTACTATTGTGATGAGTCAACTTAAGCTGGCGAAGTTGTCTGCATTGTCAGTATAGACACGTAGCTCGTAGGCGACATCCCCGTAGCTTCTGTCTTTCAAGTGATATTGAATACAAATGCTCTTCATATAACTCTTTTACCTACTTCTTAGTTGAAATCAGTGATCTACAGCGTATTTTGAGCTTTTAAGGCTTCTCAAAGTCTGTATGCGATTTAATATCATTTTCATAATACAATGTTGAAACTGTCTGGAAAGCAAGCATTCAGGTTAAAATACAACTTTATGACTTGATTGTTCTTGTAACAAGTATCAATATAGTTTTATGGTTTCCTATTATCATAAAGTATTGTTGGACTAGCGCTACCGTATGAATTATTGTACAATTAAATACAATTTAGTTAAAGTCAGTTGATTGCAACACTTGTACCTACCTAGGACCTTTATTTCGTAATTCTATTGGTACATAGACCTACGCATACATAGTACAAGTCCCTGGCGTGGATTATATTGATACCTTTCAGTTGGGGTAGTCTCCAAGTAAAAATTAATACATTTTGTTTAGTTTTGTTCTATTCTGCATTGTACAGTACGGCAAGAAATTAAGAATCAAAAGCAGAATGATGTTAATAGGGATCATGCCTCAGGACAATAATCTTCTGCCGTACTTATCTAACTACTGTAATTAGCGTAATCATAATCAATTTGGCTTAAAAAACACGTTATCCTTATTGAAGATAATATTACTAATGTAGATATGGTGAAGCTCGTTAAATAATTAAAAGCAAGTCTAAAGAGAAAACGTTAAGAGGCTCTATTTAATTTAATTTTATAATCTGAAGCAATTATTTTTTAATTTCACCACGTCCTTTCTAAATGTAAAGTGTATTATGCAATAGTACGGTCGACCGCACATCAGTGGTAACAAAACCAGTATAAACTGGTCTCGCGTAGTATTGAAACTTCCTAATAGGCTAGGCCAGCTCAAGGTCAAACTGTATCCACTGATGTGCGGTAGACTGTACCTACATACTGAATATTATTAACACTACAACTACTTTCAGCGGTAACGAAAAATAAACTACACTCTTTATCGTGGCTTTTTGATGGAACTCAATATTCTCTTCATACTCTATACGCCATTATCAAACGAAAAATAATTTAAGCAGTCGTTTTATACGTTAAAGTATATTGAAAAGCTTCTTTTAACCAATAAAATGTGTTGAATGAAACAGTCTTTGGAAATCTTAATAAGCATGTTTGTTTGCTTTACTTTGGAGACATTTTCCACTCTGTTACCTCTAGAGACTGGAATGTTTATGTTCATAAAAGGCATATTTTCTTGCGTGCTTAAGAAAACACAACATGCTATTTCATCTTTAACTTTCATAATCTTTGTTTGATTGAATCTATATGTAGTTATTTACGTTGCGACGAAGTTAAAAAAAAAATAATTAAAAGGATCCAAAAGCGACCCAACCTCACCTATTAGCAGTTGGCCCATGTATGGGTGCTATTGTGCGAACTGTGAATGACCTCTTCACCATAATAATGGGTGAAGGGATGCGCAGGAGCGCGTGCGGTAAGGGGCGACCGGTTTGAAATTAGAACGCTTTTTATTTGAACCAAGCAAGCGCCTTTGTCGGCTGCCGCCCGGTGCGTTTGCGTTAACTCGACAAAACGCGTCAAATGAAATAAGCCGTATTTTATTTCCTTTCCCTTTTTGAATAGGCCTTCGACATTTTTAGTAGTGGGGTTGGTTGGGAGCAAAAAATTGAGAACGGTTCTATTATTTTTAGTCCGGTTTCGATTTCAATGGCTAGTTTAAACCGATTAAACTTTGACTTCGTTTTACTCTAAGATATATAGGTAGGTACTCGTAGTATGTAGTATGATAAATTGACTTATACATTAATGTCATGATAGTAAACAATCGACAAGTATTACAAAACCTATATAGGTTTAGCCTACACACCTAAATTGTCCCGGGAATAAACTTACCTACCTCTTAAAATAACAATAGTATTTTCGTATAAAAAAAATGGAAATTACCTTTTATAAAAAATGTTTGGAATTAAGACCGCAGAAACACAAAACTTATCAGAAATGCAAAATATTGGAAGAAATTCGCTCGACGATTGAGGACATCCGGACAGTAATATGGTAACCTATACAACTTCTACAACAAGAAGAAGTAGATATCCCTAATAAAATATTGAGATCCGTAAGGCTAATAAACTTTAAAGTACCTATATCTATGTAAGTACATAACACAGAAGATTACTTTACTTTTTAAGCCAAGAAAACTTAAACTACAGAGAGAGGTGGGGTCAATTCCACCTCATCCAAATATGGCAATAAGTTCCTTATTTGGAAACACCTTAAAAACTATCAGAAGACCAGCGGCAGGGCGCCATTGTGTCCCCCCATTTAGGAGAGTGTAAACACAGCACAGCACAGATGAGGGAGGGAGACGTGCGTGATAGTACGACGCAAGACTCGGCACGGACTGGTCGTGCCAACGGCCTGCCAGCTTCGGACGCGCTCCGAACGCGATGCCGCGTCTATTTACCGAACTTTTCAAATTTGAATTTCGGATGACACTTCGAATTTAAAACAGATAACGATCGCGCTAGGAATGCTAGTGGAAAAAATAAATAGTGCTGCCACAGTGAAAATGTAAACATGTAAATTATTAATGGTGTGAAAATTAAGTGTAATTCAGTGGCAGTATGGTGGTCGGTGTTAATGAGTGCGATAACACCATAAATGGGAGGAACCAATTTGTGTTTCTTGTGTTTGTGCACTTGCTTCTTATTGGACTGAATGGGACCAATGGTAAATATAAAATTGCTTACTCTTTTAAGTTTAAACATGAAATTAAAAATAAAACACTTAGCAAAAATATTTAAAAAAAAAGAAGTGAACTGCATGGTTCAGACAGAACATGGTAGGGTAATATGTTACATAGTAAGTATTCTAAATATCACATCATTTATGTATTACTTATAATATAATATTAAGTTTATTGTACAAAAATTAAATGTAAACTAAATGACAAAAACTTTGCATCCTTCAATAGTTTGTTTGTAAGTAGGTACATTTTAAAAGGTGCCCTGAATTAATTATAATGGAATTTACCTATTAATAATATGAATAAGTATGAATTATTCGTTATGTTTAGTTGAAATATTCATAGATGTGCTACGTAACACCATATACGTATAACGATAATATAAATACGAAAGTTTTGATGTTTGTTGCTCAATATAACGGCTGAACAGATTTTGATGAAACTCGGTATACTGATAGGTTATTTTATTGGACACTTTTTACCGCGGACCATGTCGCTGGCCGTCTACTAGTACAGAATAAATAATACGAAGAATTAGCCAATTAAAACATCTGTGGAATTTATTGATGTTTATTGGTAGTAAAAATTAACTTTTTAACATCGAGTTCGAGTATAACGACCAGCAAAGTGGTGACTGATCAAGATCTGTACGGTGTTCCGAGTAATTAAAGTACCATAGAACCAATTAACGAAATGTAGTTTCACAGTAACGTTGCATTACCGAAACAAAGAGATCTGTGTTTTTTCTACGCTGCATTAATTAAGGTTAACTTGAAGCGGTAAATTAGATAGCTACTGGAAAATTTAAAGTTTTTTTGGTTAAAATTTGGAACCGGTGACTCTATTTTTTATTATTCCTTTGACATTTAAATCTCTATTTGGGTAGGTATACACCGTAGCGAGCGGGAGCGTAGCGAGCTTTTTCCGTGTTCTGTGGGTATACATGACAATTTGTTGAATTGAAAGCTTGGCATTAGAAGAAGGGGAACCATAATGGTTTGGGTAGGTGTACCTAAGCACAATTTAAATATTTAGGTTGGGTTTTATTTAAGCATCGATATAAACTGTTCACAAAATCTGTAAAGTAATTGACGCATTTGAATTTGATATTTTATGATAACGTTAAAACTGATGATAAAGATGATGGTACAGATATTTAATGATGATAGGTAACACAAAGTTTTCTTTTTTGTACTATTTACCAGTTAAATAGGTAAGTATAACATGATAGGACCTGTTAAACTGTATATAGGTAACAGACTAGGTAGGTATTATGCTAGAAAAAATATTTCACTGGTAGCGCTTACTTAAAGCAGGTAGGTAAGTAATTACCATAATATGTACCTACTTGCTCAAGTGTTGGAAATGGAGACGCATGAGATTTGTCACTACAGTATTCATTTCTCTTGTAGTTACAAAATTGATATTGGTAAAAATAAAGTGAATTCATTTCTAAATTGAATGCTTAACGATGATGTATTTGACTTTTTAATAACTGGAAAAACTATAATGAATAACTGCTATCCATAGGAATATGCTTAATATGCTTGGGCTACACAGTTGTGTTGGATATTGTGATCTGCAATCCAATTGATTTGAAATATTCAGACCGACATGATGTCGAGTTGGGAAGGTGATGAGTGAATAAACCAGTTCGTTACATAGGTATTACATGCCCAGTTCCAATGGCAATATGACCTGATGATGAAAGGTGACCACAGTATTTGTTCAGCTCAGAATCTTTATAGGCAAGAAGTTTCAAACCTCTTTGGTCGCGCGCGCGCTCCCTGTGGAGATCGCATCTTGCATATCTAGTATGGGAAACGAAGAAAAATTCAGTGTCAATTTCAGGGTGCGGTGCGGACAAAAGATTGCTAATACAAATTTATATGAAGTTTGAAAATGAGAATGTGTGAGTGAGTGTCCCTTTTGATATACATTTGACACGATTTTGGCACCCCCTAAACTGCTTTTGTTACTCATCCATATGGGAGTGGAAAAATTTTTTGATTCAAGTTTATAGGTATCTATTAAGTTTTTAAAATGCTGATTTTTGATTGATAGTACCTAACTACTATTGTAACTTCATCAGCAAATTTTAAATCAAGGACCCAGTGCTTATAACAGTTATATTTTCATAAAGAAATCACTTAAATACTAATTAATTTACCCCTCCCACTTTATTTAGTTATTGTTATAAGTTCCCACTAACCGCGCAAGCACCCACACGCGATGTGATACAAAAAGACAAACATGTCAAGTTACAAATAATTATATCGAGCTATCAGTGACAGTGACATGTATTAATAAAGGACTACTACCGCGCTTGGCATGTATGTATACGGGTCATTCCTAGCTGTACTTGTAGATATACATATCCGATTCTATTTATACCCTAATTGAATCACTTTTTGCAAAAAGGTCACTATTAAATTGTCCATGAATATTTTTGTAACATTACCTGCCCATATCCATATGGCCGACGTGACCTTATTAAAAAGTAATTTAATTATAATTAAGCCATCATACATTATTCGCGAAAAAGAAAGTTTTCCAATTTTCGCGAAAATGTGTTCTATATATCGATAACACATACCGATAAACCAATTATCTCAATTCCGTCTGTCTGTCATGCTTGGCTCTGGAGGCTTTAGTCCGATTGGGACCAAATTTGGAATATAAGAGTTTTAGTTTCAACAGTTTCTTCGAACGTTCCTTCAAACCGAGGAGTAGGTGTCGTACAACAAAATGTTGTTTTTTTTAAAAAAACGGTTTAGATAAAACTTTGCACGTCGTAGTTTTCTATAACATATTAGTTTGTGTATGACATAGTAATACCCATTGGTCTGGGAATAATCTAATTTAGTTTACTTAAGGTTCCCTACAATTGAAATTGAAACTTGCGATTTACTCACAAACGGTTGGAGCTATTGAATTGTCATTTGTATTACGAATAAATAGGTACTTATATTATATTAGGTCATCATACAACATGAATTCATCAGTATATGTAAAAATAAATCTATACAAAAAAAATTATGAAAAAATATGTTAGGAAAATGATGAAGCTGTATGCTCTTTCTTTCTCTATAAAAGAAAATAAAAAAGAAATTGCGAAAAAGTTTCGTGCGGGCCGCCGTACAGTTTATTTTCTTTGGTTAGACATTAATTATGACACTGGACCACATTTTTTCTATTGCTACAAAGGGTCAAAAAGGTCGTTTGAGAACAATAGAGGGTACAAATGGGAATGACCTGCTCGTACAACTGTGGAGCGCATAAAAAGGAAAAGTAATTCAAAAATTATTATTACAATACGTCCAGTGTCACATTTTATCCGGCTGTTTATCTAAATGCAGCGGAACGAACAGAGGTAGGGGTTATTGAGAGATTCATAGATTTCTTTTTCGATTTGTTATGTGGCGTTCACTGGTTGAGGCATTATAAAAGTCGTGTGCCCAGTGTGTGTAGGCGTAATGTTTGACTTTATCACAAGAATGGTGAGAAAAATAAATGTAAAATTCCAGTGTCGTAGATAAAATAAATACACAACAACACACACTTGTTGTATACGAGTACTACAAGTAACAAGTCACAGTTTCAATTTGGTACTTACGACATTTCTAAGTTCATAATTTGATTTTTTATTGGTAATTGGTAACAGTCACAGGTCTTTACTAAATATCTAAAAGCTTCATACGAATACAACTTAAACAACGTTTATCCCCTGCGGGAATTGAACCCACGACCTCTTTCTTACATTTAAGGCAACTTTAACTGACATAGACCAGAGTCTAGTAAAATCCAACGCCTTGCAAAATTTGGATACAACCCGAAGAGATGACGGTAATCTTGTTCCAAAGCTAACAACAAACTATTAAAATTTAGATACTAGACATTTAGTAATTCTCTAAATTTTAACCCAATTGTGGTGTTAAATTATTTACGACTCTAAGCACCAATAAAACTTCAGAAGTAAAAAATAAAAACATCTAATTTAAAAATAAGGTTCCCTAAACATAAGAGTAAGTTCTATTAACCTGTTTCGGTTAATCCTATAACCTAATTTATAATTTATACATAGTTTAATTGCCAAGTAAAGCACATTTAGCCCAAGTGTGTTGTTATTATGATAATTATCTTGTCACCCATTTGCTCGACACCTGTTATAATAACTTTATGTCTATCTTGTCCTTACCGGAGCTATAATAATAAAGTAAGCAATTAAATGAAATTATTATGTATACGACATTAAATAAAACACAAGTTTTGAATTATAACCTAAATATGTATTTTATGTGATTGAATTAATTAAACCTACAACTTGAAATTTAACATTGTTTGGATGTTAACATTTTAATAGTCGTATTTTTATGTCGTTAAAATTAGAAGAATAAAGTAAATTAACTAAAACAGCTACCCTTAATAAGTTAGGTAAAATTGTGAGGTATTTGTATCTACTATTATAGTAGAATACTACTCCACTTTCACTACTCCCAGCTCCCCTAATAGAGGTACGTTCCCACGTATTAAACCCTCGTTTACAGCCTTTTCTGTAACGTTTATTTTCAGTTTTAATAAAAACAGTTACTGCCCTAATACGGAAAATAGCCGCTAAGTAAGTGTAAAATGTGAAATTTGAGAAAATTACAAAAAGGTGGCAAAGTGGTGTTCTGTAGTTCTATGAAATGTTTTTTTGCTGAATGAAGTATTTCACCTGAAACAAGTGATTTATTTATGTCAAACATAAACAACTTTCTTCAATTAGTGATCAAACAAACTGCAGTAATTTTCATAGAATTATAGAAAACTTTTTGCTATTTTATCAAAATTCACTTTTTCTTTTTAGATATACTAAGCGGCCTTCTCTTGTAACAAAGCGGTATAGGACTCATAAGTAGGTTATTTATTATCCTTTAATGCCAGACCAGAACGTCTTTTATTAATTCGGTATGACAGGAAGTATCACAGAGCACAGAATGCGCATGCTCGGGCATTTCCACGCCGCGGCGGTCGGTGACATACATTTCTAATCTCCTTGGAAAGCATTAATCTATAGGTAGAAACAAATATGATTACTATAAGGTCTCATAAGTCTTCTCTTTCTTCCTAGCACAAAACCGAGCCCCGCGCATAAAAGAGCACCCATCAAACACAGTATCAGGTCGCAGTGAGCCCGCAACCTTGAGATGTGTGGTCGAAGGTCGTCCGAAGCCGGCTGTGCAATGGTTCAAGGACGGGTCGCCTCTGCCACAGGCTGAGGACGGCCACAGGGTGCTGTTGGAAGACGGCCTGTTATTTCTTAGGTAGGTTCTATAATTAATATTACTTACTGAACCCAATACCTTGAAAGGTAAGGTTTAGGAACACAGGTCGACCCAAGTGGACAGATGGATGGCTTAGACAATACAATGATGTCCGTAGGCCGTAGCATCTTGATCTAAACCGATAGTGATAGTTTAAGGACATGTCGTCCCTATATGTAGCGCTAAGTGGACAGACCACTTTCGTACACTCAATAGTAAAATGACATTGTTATTTTTGGCAGCTTATATTTAAGAACACCAAACAAAAAACAACAATACCCGCGGTTTTAAAAAATTCGGTATCTAAACCTTATAAAGGTGGACCGACGATCTGGTGAAGGTCGCGGGACCCAGCTGGATGAGGTTAGCGCAGGACCGGTCGTCGTGGAGATCCTTGGGGGAGGCCTTTGTCCAGCAGTGGACGTCTACAGGCTGATATGATGATGATGAAACCTTATCAAGTTAAAGTTAACATCTTCCTCAAGTATTCTTATACAACTTTTTCGGCGATGACAGAAACAAGACGCAGTTTAATTTGAATCACAGTGTAAATAATCTAAATGAAGTGAAAAATCTGAATCTTTATTTCCCTGCCAGAGTAAATCGAGGTAAAAAGGAGAGCGATGAAGGTGTTTACTGGTGCGTGGCACGCAACATCGCAGGCGAGGCTGTCAGTCAGAATGCTTCGCTCAATGTGGCAGGTTTGTTTGATTGTTACATACCAGAAAATACCGAAATTACCTACCTCTATTAATAATCAGCTAATGGTTTAACCGTGAAATGAGACAAATAACTATTAAGATAATCTTAATAATTAAAAAAAGAGGTTTCGGAAGTTAGGACGATAAGTCTGTTGATAACATTTAATTTATTAAAGATCTCATTTCTCAAATGTCACATCACATACCAGTATAAAATACAAGCTAAAGCGCTCTAAGTTATTTATTAATTAGTACAGATTAAGTTAGTGTGAGGTGAAAGATTAAGTCGATTCATAAAGTAAAATAATATTAGGACTCAAATTTGAACTTAAAAATAAAATACCTAGCCTTAATTACAATGAGTTATTAATAATGATAAATAACTTTCAGTTATCCGAGACGAATTCAGAGCTGAGCCTAGAGATGTGCATGTAGCGGCGGGTGAGCCCGCGGTATTGGAATGTATGCCTCCAAGAGGTGTTCCAGAACCTTCTGTACATTGGCTCAAAGATGGACAGAATTATGATGTGGAAGTTAACGGGAGGTAAATTAAAAATTTTACAATTATAAGATTTTTCAATAAAAGTACCAAATTAGTAGGCAGGAAATGTAAAAGAAAATTTCTAAAATGTTAAAGTTTTTTTTATTTTTTAGAGTGACAGTGACTGACACGGGAAGCTTGAAGATATTAGAGACTTTACCTACTGACAGTGGTCTGTACAGATGTGTTGCATCTAATATAGCCGGTGAAAGACAATCGAGAGCTGCAGCGTTAATTATTTTAAGACGACCACATTTCGTTGTGAAACCTAGCAACATCACTGCCCTGGTCGGGCAAAACGTTGAATTTAATTGTCAGGTATTAAAACTTGATTAATTACGACTGGTTGTAAAAGGAAACGGATTGAAGAGTTCATCTCTTTGGTTGTTTATTTTAGAGTTACGATTCGAGTGTAAAAATAACATGGGTCAAGGAAGATGGGTCGCTGCCTTCTCATACCACAATAATCCGAGGGCTTTTACGGCTGGAACACGTGTCCGCAAACGACGCGGGCGTCTATTCCTGCCGGGCTGATAGCCACGCTGGCACCAGCATAACCAGTGCCACTCTCACTGTTTACTGTAAGTCTCGACTATATAGATCAATTTTATTGCAGCAATAATATTCTGTCTGGATCTATTTTAATACGAACATCTGTTTCAGCGTTACCGCACTTCACACAAATACCATCCAATCTAACCGCATGGGAGGGCGATGTGGTATCCATACCTTGTGAAGCTAAAGGGTTACCGACACCGACTACTTTTTGGATATTAGAGGGGAATCAAGATTCATTACTTTTCCCAGAATGCATGAAGAGCAATTCCAGTCTCTTGTACTTGGACGGTGCAAAGGCGGAACACAGCGGTAGAGTAATTTGTACGGCTGTCAACGCAGCTGGAAGTATCATGCAAGAAGCTTACCTCGACGTTCTAAAAAAAGGAAATAATGAATTAAAAGAGGCGTTGATTCGAGGCAGTATTAATTTTGAACGAGAGACTCATATAACACAGTATGAACTTATGCAAGCGAGGAAATATTTGCAACAAAATGTTTTAGTTTTAAGAAGAGTAGAGGGACTGTCATCAACTTCTTTAAAGGTTGTTTGGGATGTAGGTATTTTCTAAATCAACCGATATTTCAAAATTTTTCAATCGGGTTTGCTTTGCTAACCATACTTTTACATTGCAGGTGTTAACAGATTACAACGAATATTTAGAAGGTGTTAAAATTTGGTACAATGGAACGTCTTTGAACTGGCGCAATGCTAGCTATGAAGAGATCTCTATACTAAACTCATCCCATTCAGACACCATGTTGTGTTCTAATGGATCTCTAACAGATGTAGATAACAGTGGATCTTCTAGTTATATTTTATCTAACCTTATGGCGTACACGCAATACGATGTATTTCTGATGCCTTTTTATAAAAATTTACTTGGAAAACCCTCTAATTTGATGAGCGGCTACACAGACGAAGATGGTAATTTACTTTTACTGAAACTAATAAATATTCAGTTTAAAATGAGGAAGGATACCGTACCGTATTAATTTACTTATATTGTTTTAGTGCCTTCTGCACCACCTCAAGGTGTGACAGCTGGTGTAATTAACGCAACCTCGGCCTGGATCCGATGGGAACCACCACCTGCGACCACGTGGAACGGTGAACTTACTGGATATTTGGTAAATATTATTTTCATTCCATTTATTGCCAATAATGATGTCATTAATGGGGTGTAGAGACAAATTGTCTGTTAATTCTCAACCTACCTATTATTTTATAATAAGTGGTATCTTGTAACACATTAATTTGTTTTAAAAAATAAAAGCCTTAATAGAGGATTTGATAACATTATACTGGCTTAATAACCTGTGTTTTCGTAAATAAACCGCTGCAAGCTGAAACTAATAAGTTAAATCTCTACACTTTTCTTTCCGGACCCCGTGAACTCCTTATATTATTATCTTTTGTCATAAAATCATTGTTGCAGATTGAAATCCGAGTTAGCGGTAGCACTGGTGGTCGTGTGGTGGGTCAGATGTCGCTGGGAGCCAGGACGCGCGCTGCTGCGGCCAGCTCGCTGCGGACCGGCGGCCGGTACAGCGCGCGCGCCGCCGCCGTCACGCGCCGCGGGCATGGGCCCTTCAGTGCGCCCGCGCACATACACATGCTGCCCACACATTCTCAGAGACACTACGTTCAGTAAGTGCCTTTATGTGGGTTCCATCTATTAGATGAGCTGATACTTGAAAGTAAAACTTTGTATAATGATAGGGTTAAAAGAAGAGTGCTATATTTTGATAGCCCACTAAAATGATAACATCAAATTTCACCTTTTGTATAAACATAACATAAATTATTTTTGATATAACATTAAAGGTAGTGTAATAGTGAACAGAAGTTTCCAAGGAAAGTAACCGTACCTATAGGGTATTGTATTGTAGGCAACAGTAAAATTGGTGATTGTGAAATCACTAAGTAGATAAACTGCAATATTTTAAGTATAGAAATAAACTCATTCTAACATTCCTCCTTATAGAACGGAACCGCCAAAAGACACGGATATTCCGCACATATTTCAAGAAACGTGGCTGTTGGCGCTTTGTCTGACATTGTTCTCCATTATCGTTATTGGGGTGTTCAGCATTTATTATATCAAACGACGGAATGGAATTCAGAGGAAGAAATCTACTGGTAATTTGATTCATTACGTTGATTGATAACGTTACGTTGATTTATTACGTTTTCGCACAATGTTTTGACAATGCAAAGACGATTGTAACTTTTTATATTACTGATTCACAAACTGATTTATGTAAACAACAAATCTAGACTACGAAAAATAGATGACTTATAAATTATGGTTATTAATAGTCAACGAAGAAAACCTAAGATCAAAGATTTAACAAGGTAATCAGAGGGGACATTCCGGGAATATGACCAAACGGACCTGAGGGGTCTTAACACTTAACAGCTAGCAATGTTTCTATAAAGTAAAGGATTTCGAAAATGTCCCGCATGGCGTAAACACAATTCAAAACAACAACATAAACATTACAGTCGTAATTGAAACGTTGAACCCAATTGCAGGTCAATCAATTGTCACGGCGCAGCAGTGTCTATTGAATAAAGATACGATCTGGCTCCGGGATCGGCCTGTGTTCGCTCCACCGCACGACCCCACTTTAGAACTGGGCAGCTGTCATCAACGTCTTTTACACGGTGAGTAAGATTACAATTACTTAGGACTTGATTTCTACTTTATACGCCGTGCTAATGGTGACTCTTTTGTAGGTGGACAGTCAACCAGTATTCTCAGCGTGGAGCCAGAATATAGTCTACCACAAAACTCCATCCAAGGCTTAGATGCATCGAGTGTTGACAGATTGAGACGAGGGCCACCAGAACCGTATGCGTCGAACGCTATCTACACTGAACTCAATTTTAAGGTACATATCTGATAAGAGTCATGGGAATTGTATTGTTGACATTAGATTACTTATTGGATTTGCAGTTCTCACATATCAAATTCTTGAAATGTAATTTGTTTAACAATAAATTTCAATTTCAACACAGGACAATAACGACATCGGAGACTTGAGGAATTGTCCGGAAAGACGATCTCATAACAATAGCATTGTTAGATCATGCAATGGAAGCATTCAGTATTCTAACGGGGAATGTTCCACTTGTTGCCATAGTACCTCGAGTAGGTCTACTAAGGACTATAGAGATCCAAGACAAGACATGCATGAAATAAATGTTTTAGAAGAAGACTGTGCATCATGTCACACGAACAGGTCTGGATCAAGAAGTAGACAGGACAAAAGTAAAGTATGTCCAACCAGTGATTTAGAGTACGACTATCCGCAATGGCATTGGTTGGGAAGGGAGAATAGTTTCAAAATTCCCATCCAGACGGGCAGATATTCGAACGTAGCGAGGTCGGAGCAGGGCTGTCAAATAAATCTGTGTGATATACTGCCACCACCACCGTATGAGGTAAATTGAAGTTGTATATTTGCAATTTTTACGCCATTTTCGTTGTTTTTCGGGAGGCAGCAATGAATTTTGTTGCGTCGACAGATTTATCACTAATTACAACCCAATTCTTTTACAGAGTCCAGAAAACAAGAATTAATGTATCACGAGATATTGTACTCAATGGATTCATAAAAAATTAAGATCGTTAAAGGAACGCAAAGCAATAATCAATATCGTTTCAAAACTTTACCAATAATTAAAAATAATGACTTGTTTCACAGTTTCCAGTTAAATGTCTTCATGAAACTTTTTAGTAGTACAGTAGTAGTAACGCAAAATTATTGAAGTAGTGAAAAACATTTGTAGTAGTTGTAAATTGTAATAATGTAACCGTAGGTACTGACATTTTGATACTTGTATCTCTAAACTTATTCCTATCTATATTCTAGTCACAGCATAAAAGACTAGCTTCACTATTTGATACATACACTTTTATAAATGTACCAGAAACATGTAACGTTTTAGTAGTAATCTTTTGTACTTTACAAATGCTCGAAGTTGAATCGATTTTATCTGTGAAACATAGGTTTTAATATAAAAGTAGTCCTGCATTTCACTGCCATATACTTTTAGTATGACTAGAAATTTAGTTGTATAATATTTGACTGTGATATTTATATTAAATTCGTGTATTAGATAAATGTAACCTAACCTTAGAGTAACGAATTACGAGTCCAGAAAAACACCTCCCAAGTTTTAATACAATTACATCTATTTCAAGAGCCATTTTAGTAAATTTTCGAATTGTTTTCAAAATATTTTCATAGCCAGTTGTGTCATATCCGAAATAAAACTCCGAATATAGAAACTTTATTGTACCAACTTAGTTTTATTGCTCTCCACTTTTATTTCTTTTGCGATCTCAGTACGATAATGAAAGGAATCTTATTTCATTACTTATTCAAAGCGATCGCTTCAAGGAACTGCCACATAAAAGTATCACAGTATGGTTTCTTCTAACTTTTTTATTGTCTCACTTCGCGTGTCGTGCAGTTTTATATCAAAGCGGTATAAATAAACCCATGCAAAAGGGCGGTATAAATAATACACTACTTAGTAATGAAGCACGTCGTTACCTTCGGCTTACAGCTCTTTTGCGAGCCATAAACTCGTAAAGCTGTTGTAAACCTTACTACTTAACTTTATTTAAGCTTATCTTATGTTTAATCCATTAATTATAACTTGTGATAAGTTGCCGTAGCCTTTATATTTCACTTCGAACATTCATCATCATCAACAGCCTATTAATCTCCCCACTGCTGGGGCTCAGGCCTACCCTCTCAACGAGGGCGTGCGGGCTATAGTCCACCACGCTCCACGCATCCACCCAGTGCGGGTTGATGGACTTCACATGCGCCTAAGAATTTCTTCTTCGGCGTATGCAGGTTTCCTCACGATGTTTTCCTTCACCGTTTGAGAGCAGTCAGTACATGTACTTAAGTTTCGAGAAAAAACCCATTGGTACATGGCCCAGCCGGGGATCGAACCTCGGACCTTTCGATATGATAGGTCTCTCGAACATTGCCCGTACAGAAACAATACGTTTAATCAATGTCTGGGATCCTGGAGAAAATGAAAATCTTTGACTTACTCTCTATCCGGAAAAGGCTACAGGCTAAGAGCATTTGGCAATAAATCGCAATGTTCAATTTATTCCTGTCTAACTTACGTATTGGCCACATTTATAGAATCCTTTTCAGTGTACGAAATGTGCTTACCTTTATCAGCAGCTTTAGGAACAAAGGACCATTTGATTCGAATTAGGCTATAGCGCACCATTAATGGTAAATTCAGTACTAATCCAAGACTAAAATGTTCCTAATTATTCCTAGTGCTTAAAGCGGTAAGATTTAGGATTTAGAGATTTTGTGCTTACGTTGACTCCGTTTTAGGAAAGGTAGGTAACTAGTGCGTATTTACTAACTCGTAGTAAATATATGGTAAGAATATTCTCATTAAAATGATTAACGTGCGAGTAAGTAGAGTAATGTAACAACACATATTTGGCTCGATGCCAGTTTAAAATGAGCTTCTTAGCGCTTCAACACTTTAATTTTATGCGTCTGAATAAAATAATTATACATTCGTTAATTATACTTGAGTAACTACATTAAAAACAAATAAAGAGACAAAGTTATTTATCTACAAATCTAATTTCATCGTCCTTGACAATACGAAAAACCGTCATTTTACTTTTGTGCCGTTTATCTACTTCGAAAGTGATCTGCAAATCAAATCAACAGCTTATTAACATATTGTCCCCAGTGCTGGCCTACCCTCTCAACGAGGCGTACGTCCACCACGCTAGCCCAGTTAAGTATTCTGTGGCCCAGTGTGGGTTGGTGGCCTTCACGTGCTTTAGAATTTCTTCTTCGGCGTATGCAGGTTACCTCACGATGTTTTCCTACACGTTTGAGAGCAGGCAGTAACTGTACGTTTCGAGAAAAAACCCACTGGTACATGGCCCAGCTGGGGATCGAACTTCGGACCTTTCGATATGATAGGCCGTGTCTTATCCGCGACGCCACTGACACACTACATCTACAAATATTTATCAAATATTGTGTAGACCTACGACTAAAACATGGAACTGGAAACGTGGACTTTGTCAACAATCTAATTCAAATGTTTAAGTGTCATTCGTGTTTTTATAGCCGTTACCAATACGTGTGCCACTGGTCTTAAAAAAATAATTAAATAACCACAAAATTCAAATAATGCATTACGAATGCTAAAAATAATATAAAACCAGTAGAGATCTAAAAATACATTAAGTACCTACATATTATGTGAATAAATGTTAGCCACATGTAAGCGCTTACTAGTAACTATAGGTCTGAACTCTGAACAAATATTTCGATACTGTGTCAATAATAAGTATATTTTCGTCTAAATATTCCTTAACTACTAGCTCAAAGGTATACAAGGGATACAGACTACAAAATTTATAACGGAACTGTTGTAAGTAGCCATGAATCAAAAAATTTTGCCAGCGAGCGCGACCAAAGAGATTTGAAACTTCTTGGTAGTAGCTAAAATTAGTGTTAGATTTAGCATCCAATGTATAAAAAAATACTTAGCAAAGCTAAAAAATCTGTGAAAACAAAGATAAATTGAGTTTCAGTGGAGAACAAGCATCTTGAAGAGGTATTAGGTGTGAATCTTTTCGCAATTAGGGATCAGGCGGTAACGGATATTATGAGAAAAAGATGGATGGACCATCATAGCTCTATGTCCAACATTGTTTCCTTATGGATAAGTGTGAACTGATAGATACAATCCCTAGTCTATTGTTGTCGTGGATAATGTTATTTAAATCTGTATAAGATTAACATAAAACTGATTTTACTTTGCTGTTTTCCATAAACATGTTGCTATTAATACACTGTACATACATACTTAGGTAGATACCTATATCTCAAATGCAAAGGCCCAGGAAGTTGAGACCTGAAAATTAATCTGTGAGTATAATTTATGGTAATATTTATCTGCTGCCAAGTTCTTTCCATTGAGCAAACATTTATCATGAGATGGTGATCGAAAATAAGCCCATTTTGTGAATGCCAAAACATCTTCTTGCCGACCTAACTTGAACGCCTGCCTTACCTACATCTTATTTGAATATATTTGGATGCATAAAATATCGGTTTTAGCATAATTTCGAGGCTGTATTTTCGAAGTTGCTAAATGATATTTAGATTCGGTGAAAAAGCTGCGGAAACATTTTGTTGAGGTACCGGATCACCGGATGCACCTAAAGGGCCATGGAGGTGTCTTATTGCGAGTAAGAATTCAAGATTATTTTGCTTTAGGAAACTTTAAGAAGAAGAGTGAATGGGTAGTGCCAACTCAACCCAACACCTTACCTAATGCCAAAGAACTTGTTGAAATAGTTAATGATGGTTAAAATGACATGATTAATCGTGGGAGGTAGATATATAAGTACATAATAATGATCGACCGACATTATGAAAATAATATGTATCTAAGAATGTACAAACAAAATATCATGTACGTAAATCGCCTTGGTCGGAAATAAAATAAGATTTTATCATCGGCAACGTAGTTTGTTTTTCAGAAGTGGCAATGAACAGACAGTTCGCTTGAAATTAATGTCCCACGGGAACAGTGTATTGCCAATTTGCCACTATGAGGACTAGGTTGAAATGCTTCGAAGGAATTACACTGGCTTAGTTAGTCTTCAAACCTGATCACAAAAATGCAAGTATTTCTGTTAGGCGGCAGAAATTGAAACGTAAGAAGGTGGTGACTATCCAGACGAATTCTACACTAGAATCCTCGCATTCCCCTATTGCACTAATCCATTAGCTGAACATGAAAAGTTAATACAAAATGCCAATAAAAACAGTCGGACAGGTATTAACGTACCCTCCCTCGCTTGGGGTGCAGCCGTAGACTTTTATGACACTTTCCTCTAAGATGCTTGTACCTACTATTTATTTATTACATACGTTTCGTTATACTAATATTCCCAACAGATGTATAGACACGTGGTTAAAAAATTCTATGCATATGAAACAAATTGTAAGTATACAAAGTTAAACTTAATGGACTTAAAATTCCCCTGATTGACCGAGCGAGCGAAGCGTCTAAGTTTCGAGATTGGCCAAAAATGCTAATGTCCGTCTGTCCTTCTGTCTTTCTGTCCTTCTGTCTTTCTGTCTGTAATTCTCTACAGGTCGCATTTTTCAACCGATTTTGACGAAAATTTGGCATAGGTATAAATTAATTAAACCGACAAAATGAGTAGAATAAAATTTTGAAAAACATTTTTTTTAGAGTACCTACCATACTCGCAAAGTGGGAGTGAACTTTTTTTTTCTTGTGAATCCCATAGTGTGGGATATCGTTGGATAGGTCTTTCAAAAATATTGCTGGTGTGTGAATACCATTTTTTCGATTTAGGGATCCGTTGGCGAAATATTAAGCTTTAAAGCGGTAATTTTTGTTAGAGTCACGTGTTCCCCCCCTGCCAGCTAAACGGTTGCTTCTGGAAATGTGAAAAAATTCATGGCAGTAGCATATATAACGTAGTTACAAGGAAAACTATTACGGCTAAGTAGGTTCTATTAGTTTTTGAGTAATAGTGGATCGACTTATGAAAGTTGAAAAAATAAATTATGTACATAGAACTGCATACGTAAAATGGAAAATTATTTTTTTCCGCGTGATATCCATGGTGTGGGGTATCGTTGGATGGGTCTTTCAAAAATATCGCCGGTGTGTGAAAAACATTTTTCGATTCAGGGATCCGTTTGCGAAATATTAAGCTTTAAAGTGCTAATTTTTGTCACTTTAGTAGGTACTTTTTCTGTCTCCAACTACAAAGTTGACTTTTGTTGGTTTCTTTTAGGTTTGGTTTATAAGGGCTGGCGAGGTCTACTGTTCTCACGGAACTACTAGTGGTAAAACTCCGATTTACCACATCCCTTAGATACTAAGACAGGTGTTTGATCTGCTAGAACAATATAACTTAGAATCCACTCATAAGTATAATTATAAGTTATCAGGCGTTTGATCTAGTGATATGAAATTTTATAAGACAACCAAAATACTAGAGACAAGGACGGCTGGTGAATTGGTTTTGACTGAAACGAATGATTCCTGCAATCATATTATCGTCAGCAAAGCCCAATCCTCGTTAATAGTAGGTATTTGTACAGATTTATGTATTCAAATCGTCACATGCGATGTCGTCACAGCAGGTAGGCATATTTGCGACAACACGGCAGGTTGTCACGATATCGCAAAACAGTAAAAAATAACGATTTTCCTCACTGAATATTTTCCAGAAGTCGACATTATGTTTTGAAAGGAATACCAGGCTACCTATTCATCTGTAGCTTTGTCATCGATTAGGTTTCTAAATAAGTAGGTACCGATTTCCAAAAATAACTTCTTTCTAATTTAAATGTCTTTCTATATTCAAATTCTTCCCAATTTCCCTATAAGTTATGTCATCGAAATTTCGAAAGTAATTCCGAAGACTTTGACCAGCCTTATCGAGACTTAACTTTGATAATTTATTCGGAACGAGGAATCGCAGCCCAAATTTAATTGTTCTTGACGTTGAGACATAAATCTCGGGGAAATCCAGGCGGAAGCAATTTACATAAATGCTCTATTCCCGGCTTCGTACCTTACCTTCCTACCGTTACATGCAAACATTGTGGTATAATTATCTGTCCAAATACATTTACACGGTAAACATAAGACATTCTGCCAATACCTGCCGGTATTGCCTTACATAAAATTCTGATTGTTGCACATGAATTACCCGAATAGTATGTAACTACAAAATGGCCAATAAAAAAATGAATAAGGCAGTATTTGAGATTGAAAAGGTAACCGGAAGCAACTGGCAGAGTGAAGAACAGAGAGTATAGAGAAGCAACGTCTTTACAAGCGGAATCGTAATCACTAAAGAAAGAGACAACTAAGTGCCAACTAACCGGATTTTTACCCAAAAAGAGGGGTTTCTTTTGAGATCCGGCGCTACACCCATCGGTACCATCTTTGTTTCTGCTTCATGGGTACCATCCATTATTTTGTATTGGCAAATAAAGTTCCATTAAGCCCACAATAACTGGAAATTTGTTAATTCAAAAAATTACTATTGATAATTTCTAAATGTTTTAAAAACTATTATATACTAGATATTAGTTTACAACCGCCGGCGCCACCGACTCATTTTACCTTAAGGTGTATTTATGAAGTTCGAAATAGATAAATCCTAGTACGATTTCAAAATAGATAACAAAAATTCTAACGGACCTGTAACAAAGAGCTCAATCTTGCGTAACTACCACCAGCCTTACTGTCAAGATACAAAGTTAAACGGAGTGTGAAGCGAGTCGGCCAAAGGTCGCAATTAGACGAGGCGTTTAATTACAAAATTCACGGCAACAATGAGGCTTCACCTCCCCTTGTCTTTCAAGGGATTCCTCTACAGGACTGAGGATATAGTGACGTAGAAATAGCGGGGACTTTTATAAGCGACAGCGATTCTGTAAAGGTCTTACAGGTTGTCATTTACAACACGCATACGCATGGACATGGCTAATATCAAAATGATTACAACGAGAATATCTCGAATAATACGGCTAAATATTTATCATGCATGCTACTTGAGCTTAATTTGTGATTTCAATTTTGCATAGAGCAACACATGGAGGGGAGTCGCCATAAATATACAGTCGTTCCCCTCTCTCAAACAGCCCAAGACCACTACCAGCCACTACCGGGTTACGCCGCTGCCGTATCGATGTGTGTGAGAGGTTATAAGTGTGTTATTCGTTTTATTACGTGTGCGTTTCGTAGCGATATAGTACGAATGTGCATGTGTGCGTGGATGCCCATCCACAGACGCTTGTATTTTTTTTTCACACGCAGAAATATCAGGGCATCGAACGAAATCCTCTGTTCTGGATCGAGCTGGGTCGAGGGCGATCCAGTTGCTCTTAGGTATTGGATGTAGAAAATTATGAGTTGCAATCTTGAATATTTTTTCTATGTAGCTACATTAATTGCTTAGGTAATTAGTATGCAATGAATGAATGTGGAGGGAATAACTGATTATATCATCCATCAGTGATTACTCTTCACACTATCAGACACAGAATATACTGAGAAGAATATGTAGAATCGCTTATCGCTAACTTATGTATACCTTATTATAACTCAACTCCCAGACTAGGGTTGCCAGTAACGTGATATTAGGATCATTATCAAACAAAATTGTTGCCAAGAGTCACCGGCGGCGCAGACAAACCTAACAAAGGTTTAATACTATCAAGTTCAGGGGTTCGTAAAGGCATGTTAGCGGATAAGTTTCATGGAAATCGTATACGCTTAATACCTAATTAGGTAAGTATAATAATATAGCTACCTACATATTCAGCTATTTGTTTATGATTAACAAATGTTTTGATTGCAAAGAATGTTTATTAAGTAATTAAATTAAGTTAAAACTTAGTGCCGATGTCCAAATTGCTCACAAACCTTACACCATAAACATTCATACATAATAGACAATTTTCCTAAGAACTCATTCTTAAATCAAAAGGCTATAATTTTTAAAGATTAATGATAGAATGCATACAAAATTGCTTTTTAATAAACGTTCCGACCGAGAGTGTTGTGTTCGTAGGGTGTTATTATATGGATTACTACGACTTACCTACTCCTACGGATGTTATTTAAAATACCAAAGGTAAAAGCTTAATAAATGCACAAAATGATGATTCATTTAGAAACCATTCAAGTATGTATTAAAATATATAAATGTGTTAAGAAACATTTTCACAAACTCTCAAGGAAATATGTCACATAAAGCGACGTCGCAATAAATCATTGCATTTTAATTTGGCTGGCGACATTCATCGCTGTACATTTAAACGTCGTGACAGAATTTCTTCGCTTTTATTTCCATTTGCTTCCCTTCCGACGACGACGTCATAAAACATAGGCCGTGACGCCGCTCGCATACCTGTCATAGGCTCGCCCGCATCGTCTTGATGTGTCGTTACGCCTTCGGATTCGGTTTAATTTTTGTACAATTGAATAAGACACTTTAGTTGTTTTAATTTTTTTCCTACAAAATAAGTCCAAGTATCTAACGCGTATTTTATTAAAGCAACTTCGGCCGCGTTGGTAAAGTACAGGTGCAAATTTTGAGCCGCAAATGGCCGATATGACATGTGATTTAAAAATCATTGCCGTTATTTTTATAGATTTTGAAGAAAAAATGGCAGCATTGCAGCATTTTATGTGAAACGAGCGTTGCCTCACTCCCTGCCGCCGTCCTCCTACCCTCAGTAGTTTTAGAGATATGAATGCAACGAATTTTAAGTCGAGTACATTCGAGTTCGTTGTATGAATGACTGTATTAGTCAACCGAAATATAGATCTCATTCAGATCTTTATTTCGATTTTCATCAGCTCGGAGCGCTAGGGAGAACATCTTACTGCATATGCATAGACAAGTAATAAATATACATCACGACTAGTTGGTTATGAATTTAAGTGCTCTTCGATTTTACTGTCACGGATGTGTGCAGGAAGACCGTTTCATAGTTGTGTGTGTGGTGGGAACTATAGGAATTGAAAATGAAATTGGAGTTAGAGTAGGGATGCACAAAGATTCGTCGGTAGAAAGTAGTTGAAGCCGGGAACGAAGGTATTTAGGGGAACATGGATTCATGAAAATGTAGTTGTGAAGAGATATAATATGCAAATTTAGGCGCTGGCGAATGGGTATAGTCACTTCACTGAGATGGGTAAACGGATACGGTCACCTTAGTCTGAATATAAAAGAAAAAATATTCAATAACGAGCATTTTCTCTTCTCCATTATTCTTCTATCTATCATTATTCTCCAATATTAAAAGCCGCCTCTTCGAAAGTTTCTAGAGATACTCTTATATATCCTTATCAGAAATAAGTCGGAGCAAGGACGCTAACAAATTACCGCTTTAAAAGATATCGTGCCGGTTGTTATCTAGGCGGCGACGACGCCCACGCGGGACCGGGTTTTACGGCGGTTCTATTATCATCTGTTACCACATTGGCTGAAATAGACTTCGACAACCCCTCAGCGCCAACGTTATCGACACTTTGAAATTTTTCAAGAGGGTGAGCATTTTAAAACGTATCAACAACTGACTACGAGTAGACGTCATCAGTTTGAACATCAAGACTTATTCAAACAAAACATTGAACGACAGTATCGCTCGTTAGAGATTGTTCCCGAAAACATTCACATAGCTATCCCGTCGCGAACTGAAATGTTTTGCAAAAAGAGAATGCGACATCAAAGCATTCAGGCGATCCGGTTGGCGAGCGCGACGTGATGCGGGTTAGAAATAACCCTTAAAATAACCGCGGTAGTCGGCAGGACTTGTCGACGTGAAGACAAGCCCATTCGCCCACGGCGTCGTCGCCAGTCGCCACTGTGAATGTTCGTGTCGAATTGCCCGTGAATTATTTCAGTCTTGTTACGTTCCATTTCAGAGACGCTGAGCTTTTCTGCCGATAATATTTCACCGCTTGTCTCATTGCGCATAAATTCATTCATTACGTACTTCTGAGTTGTCTTCCTTCCTAATAACGAGACTATATTTAATTTTTAACTGTTTATTTTCTTGGATTTGTATCACCATGAATGTTTTTATCGATAATGTTGTGACATTCAATGTTCAAGTAGATGTCATGGTGAAGTAGTATAGTTAGATACACGTGGTTTACTTACTAAATATGTTGCGGCTAGGTTATCGGCGCCCTCTCCAAAATTATTACACGTTACGTCAGTTCCGAATTACACGAATTCCCCTGTAGTAAGTTATTAAGGTGCGAGTGGGGTGAGGAGCGGAGCGGGGCGCGGTTCGGTAATGGCTCGTTAAAGTTGATGAGAGCGCGCGCCCTCTTTGCCTCGCTGCCTCTAGAGGCGCCGTTGACAGGGCGCCTTCCTTCCTGCCATGTAAAACAAGTTTGGCATTCAAGAAACACTGGCGTTCCATACCGCGAAATTTAACTTTATCTTAACGACTAGAATGATCAAAAATAGAGGAGCGTTTTTATTAGTTAAAATAACATCAAAGGCGATACTAGAAATGTTAGGAGGAATTAATGAACTATCTAAGAGGCGTGAAAGAGAAGGTAGGTAATTTAGAGAGGTTGACTTGTACTAGATCAGAGAGATGCTATCCGGAAGACAATTTAAGTGGCACTTACAAAGTATACCACGATGTCGATGACGTAATAAATGTCAGCAAGACCAAAAATACTGCAGCGACGAGTCAGTGCAATGCAAAGAGAAGCTCTACCGATCCCTCTAATTATATCTAACGGGGCTCGGTGCCGTTTACACTGAGACATTAAAATTAACTGCTGACTCGTTTGATCTTTCCATTAGGGCACAACTATAAACGGCTCTAACAAAACGACTACTACATAATTATGAGTCAATCTTTGGGATATTTCTACTGAAATTGTGTAAAGACTATCGTTCCTTTTCATATTCCTGCAGTCGACTTAAAAACTCAGATAGTGAAGTTTAAAGTGTACGAGGTACTCCGAAGGTTAACTTTGTTTCTTTTGTATGGTGATAGATAATGCTAATACATCACATTACTTAGTGCCATTAAGTAAAGTAACATTTCGGAATAAGTCTAATAAATTCGGAGATAAAATTACGGAGTGCGATGAACAAGCCACGGCAAAGAGCAGCAAAAAGCCGACAAGCTGTCGTTTATTGGTCCGGCAGATAAAAGTCGCACGAGTCGCATTGTTCTACAAATGGAACACAAAAACAAAATGCGGCGATACTTGTCGCTCCAGGGCAAGCAACATCGGTCATAATTAATTGCAGCCATTCGCAGAAATCAGCGAATAAACAAACACACCGACCGGTAAGACGTCGTTTTATCACTTCCCGACGTATTCATAAATAAATTTTAATATCAATAAGCCTGTCAATCTGTGTGTCACACTAATTAGCTTGTTATAAATATAAAGTATGTTGTAGTTACTTAATTATGATATAGGAATTTCCAGTAATAACAATTACCTACCTACCTTATTCAAATACACAAGATGGTGTATTTACACTGATTAAATTATGTGTGGGTTGTTTATTTACACGAATTTACTCTTGCATAATATGGGACTATCAGAGACCGTCATCTGTAGTTAGATAAACCATTGATACCACATACAAAAGATCCCACATGGTCAAGGTGTCGCTAGTTAAACCTGGTCGGGTTAAGTTAAACCAATAACAAGATGGAGCGAAATACACATATAGGGGCACAGCAACATCAATTGCTGTTTAAAGGAGCACAATCAATTTTAAATAACCAATACCTACTTTCCAGTAGGTAGGTAGTTATTAGTATTTGAAAATGAAGGAAGCGCTAATAGCACCTGATGTAGACGACGCTCGTTATTGAAACACAAGAGATATAACACAAAGTTATGTACAGGTCGGAAGACAACATGCTTCAATTCCTGTAAAAATAGGTACGAAGAATAATGTAATGGAAAATTCAATACAGAACAAAACTGCATTGTACTTAGACGCAAATACAAAAGCGAACACTTTACCCTGGAGTGTCGGCGCCGCAACCTCATCGCCTCGCAATAATCGAGTCAATAAAACAACATCCAAGCACTGCGGCACCGAGCAGCCCCAACCGAGTTCACACACTGCACACTGAGCTGACAATGAAATAGATATTGTGGGCTTTATTCTATCGGTAAGTAAGAACTAGATATTTATAACCTTTTTCCCTCTGGAAACTGAACGTTACCACACCAAAGCACTAATTGTTCATCTAATATTTTTCCATAGTACTTTTAAATTAAAAGTATTATGGAAAAGAAAAAAAAAAATTGTGTTACTTTGTATAAACCATAAATTACCAAATGACAAGCTATTCTTATCCTTTTTACCTTTCCTATTATTAAAATTAAAGTATATTCAAATTATGAAAACCACGCCCTTGTAGCATCAAAGGGAGAGTTGATAGAAAATAATGTTATCACCCAACTCTATGTTTTTGCAGCGCTGGCAACTTGTAAAAATTTACATTAACAGCACTAAAAGTCAAGGAGGGCTATTACCGATGGACCAAAATATGGAGTCTTTCGATTTTACTGATCCCAGGAACGTAGACACGATGCCGGTACCTGGTGTCTGGATGTTTAAAGGCTCATTGTACGAGGTAGCTGTAGCTGAGAGAAAAATTAACACCAAGGCCACTAAAGCTATTGTTAACTATTAGTCACATAAATAGAAACCAACATTGAATTCTAACATCTCTAAAATGGAACGCCGATTCTAATGAAACTACGAGTAACCACGTATGCAGGACACTACTCTAACAGCTGATTACTTTCGTTCATTACACTGTGACGCAATTATGTTGCCATGGGATCGGAAATACAGTGCAGCACACTTTAGAAGTAAAGGTTATGAACTGGATAAATCCAATTGATTTCACATGAGAACTGAATCATCATCATCATCAACAGCCTATTAATCTCCCCACTGCAGGGGCTCAGGCCTACCCTCTCAACGAGGGCGTGCGGGCTATAGTCCACCACGCTAGCCCAGTGCGGGTTGGTGGACTTCACATGCGCCTAAGAATTTCTTCTTCGGCGTATGCAGGTTTCCTCACGATGTTTTCCTTCACCGTTTGAGAGCAGTCAGTACATGTACTTAAGTTTCGAGAAAAAACCCATTGGTACATGGCCCAGCCGGGGATCGAACCTCGGACCTTTCGATATGATAGGTCGCGTCTTATCCCCGAGGCCACTGACGCTCTAACTGAATATTTTAACTTATTTAGAAATTTGAAGACTCTGAGACAAAATCTATTGGTTTTTTATTAATCTACTGCAATAAAAGTTACTTATTAATAAAAATAATTCCTTATATTGTCTCCCAGTAAGTTGACTTCTTAATCCATAAAGCACTTACCACCTAACTCTATTTCTTTTTATTTAAAAGGTAATAAGTGCTGTTAGCAACTTCTTGTTTTTCTACCCTTTTGTATCGAATCTGACCCAATTACCACAAAAGAATGTCACAGGAAAAAATCGTCGCACATCCACAACTCAGCAGAATAAAAATTGCGTATCATTAATGTGACTTCTGTTCCATTAATCATATTTTCACAATGTGTGTCAGGCCAGGATATGTTTGTGTGAGTGACTATAAAGGAAGGCTTGAGCTATTATCCACCAAAATGTTTAATGTTTCGGCGTTTGGGTAAAGGATGGGTGATCGCGTGTCGATCGATGGTAAACGGATGTGGTAACTCGAATTCACTTACGTCATGAACGTGAATAAATCAATAAATGAATAGTCTATTATCATGTGTACCTATATTATTCATTTATTGATACAAAAGCGAATTTTCGACTGCTTTCATTTAACCACACGTTTGATGTTTGTATGTTTAGGTCAAGTTACTAAACAATATCACCATGGCAAGGCAAGCAAGATGTTGGATGCATCGGCGAGTTGGAAGAGGGAATCGACGCAAAGCTTCTATAGTTTTCATTTATGAGTTGAGATTTACTGTGGTGTGCATTTAAAAAAAAAATTAGTACGCTTAAAAAGCTTAAAACCTAAAAAGCTAATAAAAGCTTGTTTTTAAAAGTAAAATGCACGCGAAGTACCGACAAACACGGCAACTTTACGCATTACCACATTTTAAAACTTAAAATGAAATAAAATCTAATTAAATGGACTAATATAAAAGTTGAATTTACAGCATGTTAATCATGCTCCTGACTTTTCATTTCACTGGCTTTCAACTGAAATTGCCAGTAAAAAAAATTAAGCAAAATGCATCATCATGCAAAAAATACCGGTGAAATGAAAAAGTTTAGTCTCGGTGATTTACGATAATAGGTACTGTCCAATCTGTAAATGTAATAAAATAAATATTCATTTTTCGAGAAAAAATCTTCAATTAGGTATACTATTTGCACACTTTTCTTTATCTTCGTTTTTTTCCATACTACTTCGCGAGCGGTATTTGTACTTTAAGTTGACCCTTTCCTCTCCATACTGACCATAATACCCTTCTTTTAATAGCCTACAAAAATACTTCACAAATGCAATGCGTGCGCTTTTCATGCGATTGTGCAGATATGTAAAACAGCGCATAATGCGTGTCGCAGCCGGGTCGTCGCTCGCCGCGCTTGCAACGGCTCAATTATGCGCGTACCTAAAATAACACGCTCAGTGCCGTGGGTGGTCCATACCCGGAATAGACAAGTGAGCTCCAAAACGAAATAACCGCATCTCCTTTTGACGGATGAGCTTGAGTGATTGCCAGGCTCTGATATCCTGTTGAAGATTGTTTCATTGTACAACGTAAGTACCTAATATTACAATGCTCCTCTCTGCAGATTTCTTTGTGTACATTTATATTTGCAACTAATTGGTTTTGTATTTTAATTACATACCTATCATAGCAACAATAATCTGACTGTTAATTTGTCAAAGGATATTACGACGGTGGAATAATCGACGTATTCCACGCAGGGCACCTGTCTCAATGGCATATTTCTTCCATGTTATGTGTGTTTAAAAATAACATAGAGCAAAGAATAACCAGTAACATACATTTTAAAGTAGGACGTTATGAACCATTGTTTCTTCGTCGGCTAACAAAGTCAAAGTATCAAAGACACATACCTACATATAACATAATTTGATCAAAGTGAAAGTTTGGGTACAGTAAAATTAACCGATAATCAAAAACGTTAGAAATGCGTAAGTCGTATATGTGCAGATTGTCATTTTTTTTTAGTTTAGTAATTTTTTTTGTTCACAGTATTCACAATTTACGTTCAAAACACCTCAATCGCTCCAGAAGATTTTTAAAATTTCCGGGACAAACAATTTTAGATTGCCTTTAATAAGACTTTTAGAACATAATATCTAATTATAATTTGGCACTTTTGTACCTATTAAGTAAGTACAACAACATTAAATCAGAGCCTTTTAGAAATCCTACTTGCAACAATTTCCCTTTCAGCCAAAGCTGCTATTCACTATTTGCGTACAAACTCGACTATGCTCCAGATAAACGATAATTTATGAGTTACAGGTGCAGATTAAATTTGAAATATTGCAAATTGTACTAAAATGTTATGCATAATTTTGTAATTTATTCCAATTAATTTGAGTACTTTACAGGAACATTTTTAACCTGTCGATTATTTAGGTAAATACCTAGCACCAAACAATATGCTAGGATACGATAATTTTATTGGACAATTTGAGCTCAATTAAAAATCATTAGCAAATTCCAAAAAACAAAAACTTTAAAAACCAGAAATAGCAAAAGTATCCAAACTTTATGTACAGCTAAGTTTTATGTCCTCTTTGTTCTTGTACTTAAGCCTTGCGGTAAGTTGTGTGCAAAGATGATACAATAAAAAATAACTTTTGAACCTCACTAATCGAACTATCTATCTATGTCGTGCTACTCCCAGCATCATTTTTAAATCCATCAATTCGTCACTGTTGTAGGTATCTCTACGAGAGGCTCAGTGACAACAACGTGACGCGAGTCTGAGATGCGCTTCCTGTCGCCGACCTCTGTTTGTCTAATTTCCGAACTGTTTGTACAGTCGACAAAAGTTTAGATAGGCGCGGATTGATGCAAGTCACGCGTGATATGAATTCTTGATGTATTTTCTTTGGTAGCGTCAACACGTGGGAGAAGTTAGAAGTTGACTTTTGGGATGCTTTCAACACCGTTTACCACTAAGACTCGTTTCTTTTCTGCTAGTATAATATAAGCAGCTACGTCACATAACAGCTGTAAGGGTTGTTGTAACAGCTGATACGGAGCTCCTATGCAACGTGGTTGCTGGGTGCTACTTAGAAACGTAGACGTGTGTCTAATCAATTGAAGTTATATTGAAAACCTACGACTGGGCAACTTCTCCTTAAAGACTTTCTTACAGGTAGAATAAAACTGGGCCATAAACAATCGCTAGTCATAAAATAATTTCACTAAACAAATCGACAGTTGCGTTTCTCCCACAGTGTTAGTAATAAAATAAAATCAGGCGGCGATTGCACGAAGCGAGAGCACGATCCTGTCCTAGCAACGATTTATATGCCACTGATTCATTCCTCTGTTGACAGTTATAGCCCCGGCCGCGGATATTGCACTTTTGCACATTCCCACTTCTGAATTTTATTAGTTATAATAACCGAAGACGGCTCCCACATTGAATATCATTATGACTCTTGGCCGGAACTTCGCAAGTTAATCGTCAAAACTTGGGATTCAGGTTATGGGCCCACGCGTAAATTTCGCCAATTCATTCTCAAACTTTCTATTGCCATTGCTACCATTTATCCAAGTCATAATGCACGTAGGTATCTTATTTTGTGATTGACAATTGAATTGATATGGCTGCAAGAATAATAGAGTTCATTAAACCAATTATATTTGAAAGTTCACATCGTGTATAAACTCGACATTTTTCTATCGATTACAATGATGCGCAAAATTTACAAAGTTGCGTCTTTAACTGGTCTCTACAAGAACAATAAAAATAATTTCCAACTCCGCGCCGTTTTCATATTTATTTATACGCCGCTTAGTTCCATACTAGACACATAAAAAGTTGAGTAAATTTCTATCAGATCGGACTGTTCTGGGACTGATAGCTCATCCCGTCCATATTTATAGCTGTTTGATTTATTTTGTTATCTCTTTATTGCCGGACTAACGACAAGCATTCTCCTCTGAAGATTAATCACCGACGTCAACGTGATTTAGCAGAGCAACCGATATTTAATGTGGGCTGTTTAGATAGAATACGATCCATGGATATATTTAGGAGATACAGAGCGGTTAAGTGCCTAATCGACAAAACAATAATTCATCCGTCTGCTATAAAATGCGACCTAAGAAAATAATGGGTTATAATGGTAGGTTAAAATGCTATTTCTAATTGTTTACTGACTTCGTTCATAGAAATAGCATTGTGACAAAAAGACATGCATTCCTGTGAAGCATCGTCTCCACCCATGGACGATATTATGGACTTAATTGCTGTTAATGCTTGCTTTGGTGTTTGTTATGCAGTCATGTTGTAATTGTAGGTACTCGTTAAACCAGTAATTTAATTAGTAAACGAGATCGTAGCTGGGGCCTTTATATCTTGAATTTTTATCTTTTTTATTTTTATATTTGAATTCAATTGAATAATTAGTATTTATATCCATCATATTTTGTTCCAGGCATCTTTAGATTTAAACCTTGAAAGCTAGAATAAATTTTAAATACTCTTTTAAATAAGTACACAGGTATGACCTGCCATATTCGCGGGTAATATCCGCGTATAATGCCATATATAACAGGCATACCAACCTAGCCTTTCAATGTGTTTTTAAGCATACGAATTACTCATGTCTTTGCGTTTCATCTGTAGTTCAGTGGGAAAATTATGCGCAGGGCTCATTTAATAAACGTTATAGTAAAATGATCATGTAGCAGTATATTACGTCTCGTGTCGATAGGATGAAGAAAATTAAAAGGCTATTAAGTGTCATCCCACGCGTGTTCTCTAGCGACAGGTCCTTGTTTCCACGCGGTGATAGGGCTGCTATCTTTCCTTTTCACGATTGCCCTACTTCTGGGGCGTTTTCCGGAAAGTTATGACGGTCCGGGATTGCATGCAATAGTCCCTAAGTGGGTATCTCTCCTTTCTGATTGCGTAGTTCCTAAAACAAAAGGGCATTCTTAGCATTTTATTTAAGTGAGTGTTTAATCGTAAACCTAGATTCCTATTAAAATTTTCAACAATACCTATGTTGAGATAAATTAAAATTTTGCAATTTTTGAAGCTCAACAAAGAGACAATGACAACATGAGAAACCTTTATTTCTTTTACTATCATCTATTTTGTCACTATCATCTATTCTTTCTTGTTACTTATTTAGGGAATACTGGATGTTACAGAAAATAAATTGCCTGGCTGACTGGCTGACGGTAAAGTTTGTTAGACTAGGAACAAAAGACAAGCTACTTGGTGAGGAACAGGAAAATAAATAAATATACGAGTCCTGATTATATTCTCTTACACTCTTACGCCTTTTAATATTCCACTCTTCTACATTTCCACCGATTTCTGTTCATGTAAGAATTAGCGAACAAATTTTCTGTTCTATGTTGACAGTACTAAACATTATCACATATATTTTTGTCTTTTACGAATAGCTGTGAAAATCTGTTCGAGTTTACCAACCCTATTGTGCAAAAGTGTGTTTGAAGGCGGAGCAAGAGGTAGGTGCAGTAATAGGCCCTGCGATTGCGTGGAGCGAGACTGTCGTGGGCGGCGGCGGCGGCGCCACGTTACCATCAGCTCTATCTACTAGCTGGTTCCTAGCCTTGCGAATTTCTGTAATTATTACCTTATAATGTTTACCAGTTACAGAACATAGAAATTTTACAACACTGAGATTCAATATACGGCGCCAGGCATCAAGATGTGGTTCTGTGGCGCGCGCGCGTGGGATAGATTTAAAACTTACACTTTACATTAAAGTATGACAATTTCAATTTATAAAGACAGCCATTGTTTCACACTTTTTAACGAGTTTATTATTATTATTATTAATTTTCACACCAGTTACACCTATTACTTACAATTAGAAACAGCAATCACAAAACACGAGTCCCTTTAAGTTTATGGTACTACCATACATTCGTATTCCATTAGGTGTGAACAAGATACATAAAGTTAATGAAGGTAACCAACCGAGCGTAGCATATCATTGAATCATTCGTATGGCTGTGGACAGCCGCATTTATGTGGCTTTGTACCTTTTTGTTCCGTTGTTTAATAAAATGAATATTTAATTTACATGCCAGATAAAACCAGAGGTATTTAACACGGAGTGGATTTTGCAAACGTATCAGGAGTGTCAGTGGCGTCGTGGATATTACGCGACCTATCATATCGAAATGGCTGGGCCATGTACCAATGGGTTTTTTCTCGAAACTTAAGTACATTTACTGACTGCTCTCAAACGGTGAAGGAAAACATCGTGAGGAAACCTGTATACGCCCAAGAAGAAATTCTGGGCTAGCGTGGTGGACTATAGCCCGAACACCCTCGTTGAGAGGGTAGGCCTGAGCCCCAGCAGTGGGGACATGTTAATAGGCTGTTGATGATGATGATGATGATCAGGAGTTTGTAGTTGAAGGACGAAGCACCTTGTTATGTAAAACTTGCAGTATTCAACTCAAATTAGCGTCAAATGTTCACTGTGAGTACTGTAGTACATCAAGAGTTGGAACGGCAATTAAGGTGCTGGCAGACGCGCCTGGATTTACTGCCCGCCCGTTGCCACTATTTGCATAATAATTTTCACTTATGAATAGGTATTAAGGCGTTATTACACTTATAAATATTTACGGCTAATCCCGGCGTCGAGCCGAGATCGGGTGGGAGGGGTCTGTGCGTCTTTAGAGATGATTTTCTTGTCAAGTGCTGACAGCTGGAATGCTTTGGTCGGTTCTAGGAAGCGATTGTGATGAATGATAGTCGTAATACTGCTTTAATGAGCATTTTGTATTGCATACGAGTACGAAAGCTTCAATTATGGTGTTATGTACAGTGTACCAATAAAGCTAGTTTAACAAACGAACACAGCGCTGCCTACACTATTATGCTTGCGCGTCGTTCGTGTGCACACCATTACCTACCTGATGATGGCCAGTTATTTTCCTAGGTGACTGTATAAATAATGTTATGCAAGCAAATTGAATAGCACGTGTCATTAATATAAGTCGTAACCTAGATGTTTTATTGGGGTGTCTGCGTTCGTCTTCAAAGGCTATTTTATAACTATCAGGAGCTACTTTTATTATTCAAAGTTTAGACGACGAAAGGAATACAAATTGCCTTTCGAACTATTTGATACCTGTTCCAATTTATAAACTTTATTAAATAAAACTTTATGGTTAAGCTATCATCGAACGTGTCTCTTATTCGTCTAGCTATGTTTTGCGAAGATAGTCTTAAAAGATAGCAGACCTAATTGGTAACATTGGTACAATGTGGGACGTCATTTCATAAAGATCATTAAATAGTCGGAGAAATAACAAAGAACCAAGTTAAACAAGAATAGCTATATAACTTTCAAACTAGCCCGGCGTGGCTTGCCGCTATGTTATAATCAATTTAACAATTAAGATACAATCATGCTCACGCATATCAGTAATATGGAGTGAGTTTTGATTTAATACTCTTCCAATTGCAGGTAAGTATTGGCTCTAACTGTGATAAAGTTATAAAATCGCTTTACGTGGTGCGTGACCGCACTTCCGAACGCTCCTATCTCGGGGGGTATTTTATTGAAAAAGTTCAAGTCGTGACCAGACTGCGTGAGGGCGAGCCCGTCATAAAATATGAATAATAATGCTCATCGGCCCTCTCGAGCAGTCTTTACCTGTAAACGTATCCAGGGATTCAGTATTACTGGTAGGTATTACCCACGTTTTATTCAGTGTGGTTAAAGAAAACTCTGACAGGTGCTTCCGTTTCAATATCGGCTGAATGAAGAAAGTTGAACAAGAGAAATGTGATTTGCATAAACGAAAAAGATGAACTTTCTATGTAGGTTTGCTGAACTACAGAAAATCAGAGGGCTGATAATGATTGGCTATCTAGCTGTATGTCCGTCACAAATACCAATCAAGTCATTTGGAAAAAAATTTAGTCAACAGGAACGGCTGTACTATAGGTAATTCTGCGTATGCATGTAAGTCATTTTTTAGAATATTATGCGGACACCAAATTATGCGTATGATCCTCATCTCAACACTTTATTTGCCAATTTTAATCTCACGGCATGCGATTACTCGGAGAAATTGAATAAAAAGATGCATTTACACCTTATAGTTTGCAATGCAGATTTTGAAAAGCCGTATGAAGGGCATGAAATCCTATAATTTAATCGTGAGCGTGTGCTCGTAGCACGCATGAGCCATTTATCACGTATTCATACCCCCGTCAATCATGGCGTGACATCTTGCAGACGCAGCCGAACCCGGATCACATCGTTACGATTAAATTGGGGCTGCGAAAAAAGCATATAGGTATAATTAAAAATACTAACAATTTTCTAAAATTACTATAATTATATCGAAATATGGGTACACCCGGCAGATAAACACGGAAGGGTTTTGTCAGGGAACATAATATTATAATCTACGGAACAGATTTTGATTAACCTGTACTACAGTAATATACATTATAAACATCAGAATAACACAGCAATAAGTATAATACCCGGGAAAAACTTTTCTGCACGGGCAAAGCCGCGGGAAACAGATAGTGTAATTTAAATGTAAGTATGGATATTCTTTCTAAAACCCAATTTAATAGTGAACATGGAAAAGAATGTTTCACTCTATGATTTAAAAATATAATAACCGCTAACTTTGTGGCTTTAGTTTTGTGAAGGAAGCCGCTATGGGATTTTTCTCGTTGTTCACAAAAACAAGATTCGCAGAAATGGGTTCTGACCGAGCAATTATTTCCTTTGTATAAAGGACTACGAGAGCTTAAAGATAGCTGACTGGCTGAAAGTTTTTTATCGTCATTTCCTTGCCCGTGTTTTAGGGACCCGTTTAGACCTTTATTCAAGAAAACTTTGTTTGTTATGTTACATTATGTGGCACACAATTCATTTAGTGGTCGTTTCTTCTAAGGTTTAAAAGAATTTACTATCGTTCCATTTTTATTTCAATTACAAAAATTATTAGACCAGTTCCCGAATAAAAAACTATGCCGCCTCACGAAAGAACTGTGTAAGTAATTTTTATAATATTTCAACTTCTGTGCCCTGTTCGCGTGAAAAGTCCAAATAAAAAATATCTTAATTACAGTGGTAGTTGGCGTGTTTTGTGATACAACAATAGGTAGTAAATTACACTGTAATTATATTGCTCTAGCTGTGTTTACAATAATGTGTGAGATAAAGGTATTGTGGGCTCGTAGTTTCTTACCAACAAGTTACTTACTTTTAAGTCATGGTTTAAGTATCACTTTTTGAAACTTTAGTGCGGTATAATATCATAACACAACAGGAAGGAAAACATCAAGACGAAAAAAACCACATTCTATGGCGCATGTGAAATCTTGTTGCGCATACTCGTTGTATCTGAACTGAAACGGTTGTCGATAATCTCATTACGGTAGGTAGGTACTAATGACGGATAAAATATTGAGTTTAATATCACAGGCGGAGTAACAAGGGAAGATCGTGAACCAAAACTCTCCAAAATAAATTATCCAATAACAAAAAACAAAAAAAAGGTACGACCACGCCGCCGCACAACCTTCTACTTACTCATACACAACTCTTGCCGATATAGAATATTTACAGGGTTCTGATTAGATCAACTATTCTACAAATCTACATTGTCATTCATTTTGGAGAGTGTTGACGACCTAGCCTTGTAAGTGTGGTTAGATCAGATGGAAGATCAACATCGCATCGAATGAAAAGAAGTTTCGAAGTCTGAACCACGATGCATGATCAGACCGAACTGAGGTGGAGCATCTGAAAAATAAGCAAAAAAATAAGTTTGCATTAACAAACCCGTTCTTAATCAGAGACTAAGATCTTGTAAGCATAACAACAGCAAAAAAGAAATAGAAACAGTATGCCGTGATCCAGTGAAACGAGACCGTTACGAGGTTTCTTTTAAAATAATTTGGATGCGGGCCAAATGCCATGCGGCTCGTAACTGTTGGTGGATTTACTCTGAAATGGTTACAGAATTAAAAAGCAGAGAGTTTTAGGGTTTACAAATAAGTTGTTAGGTTAATTTAAATATCTATAAGCGCTGGGAGAAAGGATGGGAAATAATCTGTCTGTCAAAAAGTTTCAACTTTGAAGAACACCCATTCTTAGTGAGCATGAGAAAATTTTGTGCAAAACTTCAAGTTTCTAGACTCAGCGGTTTGGGCTATGCGTTTGTCAGTTAGTCAGTCAATCAGTTAGTAAGTCAGTTTTTTCTTGTAAATAATGTGTTATGATAACAACAGTTTCAAAGTTTAGTTCATAAAGTTGAACTGAGAGTTGACCCTTGGATCTTCTTTATTGCCGAAGCGTTGGCGGCCCAAATGGGATTGCGCATTGCCAATAAATTTCGCACCGGAAAACGTAAACTTTTCCGGTTGTGGGTAAAGTTGGATAGGATGGATGGAGTATAAAGAATCAATCGAATATGTGGGAAAATGATAGAATTAAACGAATTACAAAGAATACCATGTCAGAAATACTGTAGGTATTACACGATAGTATGGAGACGGTATTATGTCTTTAGACTTAAGGGATATGAAAAAAAAACAACCAAGTATGTATATTATATTTGACTACGGGCACACCTGCTCTGGCCATTTATATAATAAGTAGAGAAATAAATTACTAAGCAAACGAACTTATTTATAAGAAAAACTTTACAAATTGCTTTTCACTCTTACAAATAAAACTCTGCAGAATAGCGCTCTGAAAAAATAAAAATAAAATACACAAAACCTAGTGGAAGCAATCTAAAACCGATACAAGTCTCGACAATCTCGCTACTAGATCGCGGTATCTAATCCGGTTGTGGAGTTATTCCCCCGAAATATGGCATGCAATAAAATATCGATATATGGAAATGGGAAACGGAGCATCCGAACAATCATGTAGGTACGGGATCGGCATAAAGTTGGAAACTCCAACCAGCTCCAAACGGCAAAATTATCTTAAATTCTTCTATTTGCAAAGTGTTACGGAGTATTTTTTAATTTATTTATTGGGTAAACAACACCTTTTGAGTTTACAGTAAAAGCTATTTATTACAATTGTAGGCCAATAAGTAACAGATTTTCCCAGGTCAGACCCGGGGCGGTCTCTTTGACACGTAGTATTTGTATTTTTTATCATAATGTTTTATATCAGTTTTTGTGCCTCCCGCACTTAAACAACTTGCTTTTACTTAGTAGATGATGGTTACAGTTTAATTATGCCGGTGGATTAAAAGCATGAATACTGTGCCATATAATAAGTTTAATAAAAGTTAAATATAGTAAAATATAAGTTTATTTACTTCATTTTAATGTAAATTCAAAATCGTATTAAATAAACCGCACCCCATCCCTATACCTATGACATACTCGTAAGTATTATCAGACGATTCATGAACATTGGTTGGTAGATATGTTGTCAACCTGAGAACTTGAAATACTTAAATGTCTCGTGACCCTTATAATTATTGTTTCTTTAACCCTTTAATGGTGGTACTGTCCTATCCAAAAACCCTTCACTGGAGTGTTACTATCTTCCTCTTTGTATAAGGGGGAAACCTCCGTTGTTGTAACATTTTCCAGACATCGCGAACCACAGTAATTTCTTCAACTTCTGGAACTTCTTCAGCTGATCTATATTAGGGTGCTTAGCTGAGTGGCCAACCTAGAGCAGAGTGGCATGCCTTCACCCTTCCATCTTGGCTTCCATATTAGAAGGTACCATATAATAAACTTCTACAGGTAAACATAATAGAACCAGATTTTCCAAATAGAATCTATGTGGGGTCATCTTTAGATAGGGGTGGTAGTCCCTGCAACATGGGTGGTTTCTTATCATACAGTTAGAGCAATAGTATAGATAGAGCTTTGCGTCGTAGACACGGTGTAGGCAAGTTTTAATCCTATTAATTATTAATTAATTTGGGAGTGCAACCATTCATACAATAATAATACGGAGCGACTTAACGATGTCGTAATTATATTTTGCAACTGAAGCGCATTTACAAACGTGAGTTCATTTAGTCGGTTCATTTCAACGCAGACTGAAGCTCCACCGATACTCGATACGACTGGCTGAACTCGATCTCGATAGTAAATAGGGGAAATGGGTACCTATTGCGTATGCAGGAGGTACAGAAAATAGCATGCGATAAAATATCAATTGTAAGTAATATACAATAATACACAATAATAAATCAATTTCAATGGAAATCAGTTTTCAGTTTTCAACTAACATCAGATATGATTTATAGCTAAGCGTGAACATTTAAAAAACAGTCGCAAATATAATTACCAAAGGACTTACTTACTACAAATATAGTTACTCACTACAAATAATTTTTTTTACCACTCGCCCTCTGTTATCTCATCATTAATTTCAAATAGTAACTCAAAAGTAGCTTTTAAGCTTGGTATGTGGTAATTAAAAAAACAAGATTCCCGTCAGGCCCAATTGGTCTTATTCCCGGAATGTCCACTTGGTCCGTTACGTCTATTTCCCGGAATGTCAACGCCCTCGAAAGTCAACTTCCTTGAACGTCCACTTTTCCGAATGCCAAAGGCGCGAAGGGAGCATATGGCAATGGAAATCCTGAAACAATTTTTATTTTAAAATCGAAATAGCTAGCGCGTTCGCCCGAAAAAAGGGGCGAACGCAACTATCCTGGGTCAGAATCTATTTTTACAAGGTCGAACTGTTTCAAAATAGGGACCTAGTGGTTAGGGCAACGGAATGCTGAGTGAAATTGACAGATTTATTCGCGTTCGAATAAACCGGGATTGCGAATGGCTGCATTTTTTACACCGCTCGCCCGCACCGGCTACGCGTTTTCGTTCAATGAACACTGAAAGTAATACCGATCGACAATTGCCTATATTTGTTTGTGGTTTAATATTATAGCATTAATAAATAATACAATTGACTTTGGGGTGTTCGGTATCCTAACATAGTTTATTTTTCTCATTATGTACGAGTACCTAAAATGTGGATCGGAGAGACCAAAGTCAGTCTATTTATTTGCTTTCACAAACCGGCCTAGATATTTAGTGCGATCGACGTTAAACCTATAAAAGAATGCAAAATATTTATTTTCAGATTCAACACTAAAGACCATTCCATTTGGTATTCACAAAGGAAGGAACATAAAATCAAAGATTCACGTACGTTCAAAGTAAAATTTTAACCGTATTTTTACGTGGGCTCATAAAACCCGGCGCGGTCCCACCACAATTTGGTTTTAATAACGCGTGTGAGGTAACCCAAGTTTCCCAGTTACGGTATCACAAAGCGAGTTACAGGGACCCAGCCGAGGGCCGTGAGGAAGTGGTAATTTCCCAGGAGATGCGAGGTATCGACGCTGCCTCCTGAACTGTTGTCACAGGTCCAATAACAGGACACACTGGCGTGGTGAATGGCGAGTTTCTCCTTATATTATATTATAACCACAGATTACTTAATTACCTTACTTACTTTACTTAGTTACCTTCTTCGTAGTCGTATTCCTTTTGTAGCAAGCTTTGAGATCAAAACTGTTTGTTTACCATTTTGTTTTATGCGTGCTTTATCCGCGTCCCGTGTTACTACCATTAACAGTAGTAACACACCGAACCAAAATTTTTTTTATTTTGAAAAAAAAAACCCTTATTTCTTAGTGCAGTGTCCCAGAGCTACATTTCCGCGATTTATCGCATGCAGACATTTTGTTTATTATGGTGCGAGGTCCTTAATAAAACGTGATAAAAACTATTGATTGTAGACGAAGTTTTTTTCGCAACACGTAGGAAATCATGTGAAACAACTATGTGAGGAGTCGAAGACGTTGCTGCCTTTAAGTAAATACAACAAAATATTGTCATATATTTATAACGGCGCCATACGGACACATCGTTTCACGAACGCTTGTTAAAAAGTTATTTCTGTATTTATTAACTCAAATTATTTAATTTCTCATTATAAATCTACGCATGGCGCCAAGCACCGGAAGACGCAGTCTAGGCAGGCCTCCCACAACAAGATGGACCGACGATCTGGTCAAAGTCGCGGGAACTGACTGCGCATACGGACAGCATTGTGGAGATCTATGGGAGAGGCCTTGGCCAACAGGTGGACATCATCCGGCTGATTTAATTGATTTGAATTGATACTGTGATAAAAGTAAATTGTCGAAGCTAACGTTAATAGAAATCGTAAAAAGTAAGTAAGTACAATTGACAGCTAATCCAAAATTTTATCGCGAAAGTAATTTCTATCTTCAGTAGTGTTACATAGGTACCTCAGTATAAGATCTTCAAAAACAATAATATTGTTTTACAAAACGTAAATTATTTAAAATCAATGCGATAAGATTAATATACATTATTAATAATAATAATTTGCATAATTTTTTACATGCGGGAGTTTATGTCAGTCAATCGCTTTGAAACGCTATGAAATTGAAAAATTTGATTAAACAACTTGTAAAACATGTTTGTCTTATAAAATATAATGACGAATTGCATATTAACATGTGGAGCACACGTGTAGTTATTAACACTTACATGGACTACATACATGTATAAAGCAATTCTAATAATAGCTGTTGCAAAAACCTGCTACGAGATTAGTGCTTTAAGTGTATCTGAGATTATTTTAAGGCATGGGGACGACATAATTGCACTATTATCACTATTATTAACTCCGACACCGGGTGTGGATAATGTCCGTGAAATTTTAAATGCAATTTAGTCAAGGAGAGCCAGACTGTAGCGGACTCAGACCGTCTTATTTACAGCTTTAAATCTAGGGTTTAACTAGAATACCTGGGAATTCACTCAGCAACTAGAGTCAGTGTACGCACAGGACTTGGGCAAATAAATTTTAAGAAAACCACGCCGCATTCGTACTTTCTTAACAATGGCTGGAGTATTTTCGAATGAACTTGTATTTTTTTTTATCTACTTTTTTCGCATAGTTTTTATCTTTATTATTATTAGTTACGCTAAGTCGCTACTTGTGTGGGGTGTCAAGTAATTACGGGAGCCAAAAGTGGCGGAAGAGGTTCGGCAAAATCTCTCAAATGCTCTCCATTCTGCTCTTAAATTGTTAACATTTACATAGAAGTTTCTTTAAAAAAGTCGGATTTTTATAATATAGAAGACTTTATACTAAACGAGTGTTATGATTACTTCCCACTATTAAATTAAATAACAAGCTGCTGAATAGTGGCTTCTCAGGTCTTTAATTCACCCCTATATAAGCAGGTGTTTAAAGGTGCAGGCCAAATATAACAATAATGAAATAAGGCAGCAATGAAAGATTATTTTTTTCATCAAATTGAATTATCCCCGTTGCTATTCCAGTATTAGTCCCATCAACACTCAGAAACAACTGGGCTGTCGATGTTTATTGGCACTCATCGACGTGAACTGACGTCACTCGCCAAAACGTTGTCAATAGGGTTGATAAAATTTGATGGGGGCTCCGCGCCTGCCAGCCCGCCGTGTTAGCTCGGAGCGACTCACTCATATTACTGTCGCGGCATCCAATCGCATTTTAAGTGTTTGTCGTCTGGCGCCAAAACTTCGAAATTAGTCTTTGCTGTCGGTAGTTTTAAAAATTCAATTTCGTCGCTCTCCGAAAGTTTAAAGTTGAAAAGCTTTTACTGAAAATCTAGTTTGAGGTGAGTAATTTGTTCATGTCCTATAAATTTTTGTGGAGCTTAAAGTCGGCTGTCATGTCAATCTGCCTGTTGAGAGCCTTTCATTATGCCAGGCCTTTATTATGTCCCGACATGTATTTTTTCTGACACTCACGATTCATTTGAACTATATCTATTTTTAGATAGGTATATTTATTATCTTTCTTCTTCCTACATGCAACTCTACAACAAATCTGTCTTTACCTTCTCCGTAGTCGTTTCTGGGCGAGGCTTCTCTTCTCTAGTTCAGCGTGTTTTAATGTTTTTCAGATTTTTACAATTTTATTTTTATGGTTGCTTCTAAAGCGTCGTCAGTAATAGGAGCATGACATCACCACTGTTGACTAGGGACCCACGCTGTTTGTTTAGGTAACTAAGTTTGGTTGTCGGCCCTCGGTTCATTGGCCAAGTATTTAACTTTACACAATATTGGCTGCTTGTAAGGGACGCTTATATTGTAATTGTATAGTGAACCGAAAGTCCTCTTAGTAATGTTGATAGTAATTTACTGTCATAGTATCAAGAATCTAAATACCCCGCTCATGCACCTTGTCGTCGTACATTATCAATTTTTAAATAAATAAATCATCAGCAAAAATAAAATAACATATTGTAAGCAAATAAATGTTCAAAATGAATTTATGAAATTTATTTTGTGACGGACGGCGAATAGGGTTGATACCCGTGGTTGATACGCTATTTTGTATAAATAAAAGTAATAAATAAGCAGAAATATATTTTTGTTGTCTTAGCACAGAAAATTCTTTAAATTGTTTAATTATTGCAGGTGACTAAATCTACACCTGTATAGTTATACTTTATCTACGTCCAGTAGTCCAAAGATTAGAACTTGCAAACATTTATTTATGCAAATAGCAATTGTCACTGTAAGCTAGAGAAGCGATTTGTCTCATTTGCATTGCACCATTAATAAATTTCGCAAGTCGTCGACACGATCTTGTACCTACAGTGACTGAGCTGGGATCGAACCCACGCACCTGATTTGCAATGCTCGGAGGCAAGAGGCGGAACACCTAGCCGTCACTACCCAACCTCCTGGGGATTCTGTAACGAAATAAACAAGAAACAAATTAAATAGTACATTTTGGACTTTCGCGCTTTGTATATGTACGTACTTACATTACAGGAAACAGACGACAAAGAAGGTGGCTTGAAGCTGCTAGATGCGGAGGACCGGGTGTGGTGGCGTTCGTTGAGGAAGGCCTATGTCCAGAAGTGAACGTTGAAAGTCTGATAATATGATGATGAGACGGCACGGGTCTTATATGTTGGGCAAAATAATAATTAAGTTAATTATAAGGACATTAAAGAAATACGTGTGATTGCCTCGTTTGCTTAGTGGCTTGGAGTTGGAGAGTCATTGGTGGTCAAGGTTTCCTCAATTTGTAGAATTTCCCACTTGATCCTGATATACATTGCTACAGCGTGGGTAGATTACGTCAGTTGGATCATGATTTTCTGCATTTCTTATTGTATATCTAATGGGAGATATGAATAAATTTATCTAGATACGATGCAATATTTATTAGGCTCAGATTTGTGAGTACTTTAACGCTATGGTTAGGCTACGAGTATGTCACGTCATCAGTATTTGTCATTTTAACTACGTCGTTTACTTCTCATCTCAATGTTAAATACTTGATCGCAGACATACTATGAACGCAGATGTAATTACACCAAAATTTAAATTTACTTTGTCAGATTAATTATGCAGAATACGTGCCTAAGTACTTACGTTACATCTTCCTACCATATTCTCAGTGACACCCGCGATGAGCGTGTATAAGCCTTCTATTTACATACATTGTGTTCAGGATTAAGTAATCCTGTAGCCCGTTGTTTTGGTGTTATGGAGGTACTACGCTTCTATAAATGAACATGTGGCATTTTGCATTAACACTTTTGACAAAGATGCTGTAATGGAAAGCACAGATTAAGTTAAAATTACAAAAGAAAATAATCAAATGAGTTATTCCAAAATACGTACCTAGATACACACTTTACTGCTAATGAAGGCTATGAAGAAATAAGAGCTCTAAATAAGTAAAATTAAAACCAGACAGTTTTTATTGAGAAGTAGTAAGACACAATGACAATACAGAAAACAATTAAGCAGTTCATGGCCCTGTTTCCGAAAATTCATGCCATAGCAATAGGAACAACGCTACCTTTATACGTGCCGGTAATTTCCTTGGCAGAGGTGTAATTAAAACAAAGCGGGCTATATGTTCTGTCTGCTTTGGGAATGAAAGAGACACAAATAGTAGGAAGGAGAAGGAAGCATGTTAACGAGAGCTAAATTATATTTGTTCCGTGTGCAGAATACATGCGAGTATTGTGCAAGTTTGGAGGAAGTTGTATCTGGGAATGTGCACATTTCCACATTGTGGAACGTGTTATATTGGAGTTTTACGACTTTATGCAAAACTACCTACTTGATTTTGACAAAAGTTTCTTGAAGACTTTGTTGAAATAATTGTATGAGACCAGTGAGACACATGGCACGACAATCGGTTTCTTAACAAACACAACCCTCGTGAAGCATTTAGGACAAAATAGTTACCTTACTTGAGCAGTCCGTATGAGATTTTGTTTTTTATTCAGATTTCCTCAACTGAGAATAACATCAGTATTTGACTACACTATTATTAAAGACACCAAATTTAAACTAAATTTACCTTCTTAAAATAGCTAAAAACTGTCAACTGGGCTCTAATATTTTAACACCATTAATCTTTCCGAATCAATAAATCGAAATTGTAATTCATTTAGACTCGACCCTTTTCCTTTTAAATTAATGAAAGATGAGGCTATCGTTGAAAGGCTTTAATGGGTCCATCAATATGCATTACGAACTATGTAGATACTGTGACCGTGTCCATTAAGTAGGATTACAATCATGTAAACTGTGAGGACATTAGTGCAATCGGTATTTATGAAGTTAAGTGTTGAATATACTGATATATTGAGTTAATCTGTCGCGATACTCAAAATATTGGTTGCTATAAATCCGATTTATGTGAAGGTTTGAATAGAAATAATGCAGTATAAAAAATTACACAACCGTTAACAATCAAATGTTTTAATGTTAATATTATATTTAAATTATTATAACAGCGTTATAGATAATTTAAACACAGGCATTTTAAAAAGTGATAGAATAGCTACATTATAATACTAATTTTATATCTTGAGATTCTTAAAGTACAATTTAAAATCAGTTCGTTTGAGTTTAACTAAAAGCTTCGATATCTGAATAAGAATATTTTAAAGCAGACATAGCAAGAATAACCAAGCGCCAAATTAACTCGAAAGTCAAAGTTTTGCTTCACAGAGCGGTTGGTTCAGGAGTTCGCCTGACTTAGCACCCGATAGCTAGCTAAGTTATCTAAGTTAGCTACTGCTAACTTGCGGCTTAACTTCGTCGTTATGTTATTGCATGTCATCTGTGTCTGGAGGCTGCCGATAATAGCTAAATGCAAAATTGAAGGTTGGTTAAGCGAGGCTAACGGTACTATACACAATTCGGCATGTAGGTTACATGCCTACGACTAACTCAGATAGATAGGATTAGACTAAAATTAGAGAAGTACTGTTCAGACATTACTTTAAATACAAGCAGTTGTTTCTAAGTAATATCAGTTGCAAACTTTTAGATAAGAAACCAAATAATTACCTACTACAGATAGATCAATATCTTCTATAGATAATCATCGTTGTGCCAAGATAAAATTATACTTAAGTACTTACTTCAAAGATTTCAAAAACGACTAGCATTTTATGACATCTCTAAATCTGTTGATGTCATAAACCATCACAGACTGATGTGACGCACGACATAAAATAGGGCAAAGTCATAAAAGAAATAACTTGTCGAACGTTCGGAAGTGTATTTAAATGAAGAGCAGGAGCAATTTCTGATGAAAGTCATAAAACTCGCGAGCTCTACAGCGGAGAAGGCGCCGACGACGACGGGTTTTTCTCAAACAGTGTGACCATGGAGCTAAAATCTACCTAATTGGAGAATAAATAATAACTTTAACTTCATATAAAAACAGTAAAGAATACTTATGAACTGGTTAAGTGAAAGAAGCTAAATTAAAAAGCGAAGTAAAACCTTGTGTATAGCACCAGAAGAGAACAATATTATGAAACTACTTAAATTAGATCTCCTTTAATTTGTCAGTACACATTATACATAGAATTGCAAGATAGAGTTCGATGGAGGATTAGCGAAGACGATGTCGCAAAATATGACAGACAACGTGTAAAATAGATAGTCTATTACCACAGTGGTGCGTTCTGTGTATGACACTTCGATTTAAGAAGTAGAAGATAGATATCAAGTTTCTTTTTCCAGCAGTCAAGAAAATGTAGGTACTTTAGATGGAGATTCTTTGGATGGAGGTACTTTAGATTAGATAATTTTATCTTCTTTTGTTAGGAAAGGCATTCTATCACATTGTCTCTGCGATCTCTTCGATTTTTTTATATCTCAGAGGTTGTTTCTCCAAGCCGCGCCTCTACCTATTAAAAAGTTTGGGGCGGCTATTTTTGGCTCCACCGCTACCGTCGCCCCGACGACGTGGCAACTTGTGAAAATAACTTACAGGGTAACTTGCGGAAAAAATGGCAACTTCATACATATTTTATTGTTGTTTGATCTTTGGGTACCGTTGGAAATACACTTTGCTCGTGTACATGGCCTTCAGAAAATATGAGAAATTTATGAGTAACAAAAAAAGTTAAGTGGAAAATATTATTCTTAAAAAAGAACTAGTGTTTAAAAGAAAACAAAAAAGAACGAACCTAATTTAGTTTGTCTTTTATCTCTGTGTATTTAGGGTTAGTATTACCTAACTTTAGCAGCCTTCCAGGTTCAGGTCTGGAGATGAAATCTAAAAACAAAACAAAGGTCGATTGTCAATGAGAACCAACAGGCGAATCGGAGCACTCTGGAAATTCTGAGAAACTTGTGAAGTCCACCAACCACTTGGCCTGTCTTTCGAAATATGGCACACACCCCTTGCCCCTGGATATGTCTTTAAGAAACAGAAACATGTAGGTAACGAATCACACACAATCCATGGAAACTGTGAGCATGAGGGGAGTGTTAATGGAGACATCCGTACTGTAAGTAGTTTTTAATATTTTCGGGAAGTAAGTATCGCACAAAAATAGACAAAATATTGTGAGGGGTGAATGTTTTCGTGTTAAAAACTCACACCCCTCGTATTCTTTATTAAGTGTAACTATTTTCGATGTAACACTTCCAAATAGACATATTTGTTTTGAAATAGTTTCTCTCTCTTAAATAGATTGTTATAGGTATAATATACGAATGGCGAATAACAAAAAGTGATTTATTTCATATTTCACTATCTATGGACACGTGAAATAATCTTAGCGTGTGTAAAATAACTAACAAAATGGTATCTATTTCAAGTTTCACCAACTGGACACGCAGGAACTGGACTTGAAATAAAACATTTAATTTTGAAAGCTAATGAATTTCAAAACCGCTTAGAGGTAAATCTTCTTGCAATGGCGAAAATTCTTCACCTTTCAGCCGCATGCCGTTGTAAAACTAACCAGGCGTAGACGCAGATAATACCTCGCCGGAACTTTGAGCCGTAAATTTCAATAGCATGCAAAAGCCACAAATTTAGAGGTATCCGGTTTAAACCGGCTGAAGTTAGGCCAACTTGTTCTGTACTTGTATGCCGCAGGCGCACTGTAGGTGTCTGACGTGCTACCAGTAGTCGAGGCTTATTTGCATATTGATTCTGTTCGTGAAATATGGATAAGGTTTACCGTTGAGTGCTTGCTTTTATCGGTTTAATGCTAAGTTGCTGTTCTAAACTTTATGTACATAGATTTGCTAATGTAACTTAAATAACATACTACTTTAAAAAGCATAGTTAGGACTCATGATTGAAATAAAATTGGATTATTTATAGGTAGGTACTATCGGAATGAGGAGATCCGATGAAGAATTAAGGCCACCGACATATTATCCATAAGATGAAGCTGTATGCTGAAGTGGCATCAATTGGCAGGCCGTCACTGGTGTCTGTCACTGAACTGTGAAAATTCACGGCTAAAGAATCTAGAGACATAAAAGAGGTTAGGTAGATACTGCTGAGATGAGAAAAAGCAGAGGATTGGCCATGACACAAGTCTGCGAGGAACGAGTCGATGGAGTGCATAAAAGGTACATTTCTATAGTTATCTATAACACGAGTCAAACATGTAATAATCACAGATTGAAGTTTTACAAACTTGGAATAAAACAACTTATCCTCGTTTTAATATAAAATTTCACAAAAGCGACGGAGTCCTATCCAATGAATCATCCTTATCTGGTCTAGTAAATAATCTAACTACCGTATTATGTAAGTAGGTAATACGCTAGTCAAATAGTTCTGAAGTAAGTATAACTGCACTAAATCCTTAATTTAGTGCAGTTATATATTTATATAGTTATTTATTCACACTAACCCATTGTACTTAACAATCGATCGCAAAAAATGCAAACTCACTTTAATATAGCGTTTAGTTTCGTCCACGTCGAGCTAAATAAGTGCATTAAAGCATGAGGTCACGATAACACAATTATGTTTTAATTTATATACGCCATGGAGTTATCACGCGACGGCCGGCCGTTTACACGCACCTTATCAAATGAACCGCAACTTGGCGGGTTTTTACTAATTATTAAGATAAATATTGCTTTAACTACACCTTGTTTTGGAACAATATGTCGTGAACGCGGTGGTGAAATATGTGTAGAGACACGCTTTTACAATTTGACACTATCATTTTGCTAACATAAATACAATATAACATAAATGCTACAATAAAATAAAAATAAAAAACATGAGCAAAACTCAATGTGACCTAATTATTAATACCTACTATACTATATGCCTTACCTACTATATGCCGAAGTAGTCAGCGTTATAGCTTTTGGAATGGAAAGAAAATTGCTTATTAGAGTTTTGTATTCAGTTTTCAGAATATAGTCTTCTTAAAAATGATTTCATTTTCCTACGGCATCCGTACGATAAGTAAGGTTTTATTCACACTTATTTCTGATTTACGAGTATTGAGGTAAGTTTTATCTTCCTTACAATTTTAGTGCCACAAAAAACAACAGAGCGATGTAAAATTTCAAAAGTTCTAGAACAAAAGTTGTTGAAATTTATCGGTACATTAGTTGTTAATTAACCCTTCAATGTAGCTGGCCTATTTATTTTATTTTTAGATCTTTTATTATGGCTCTAGTCGGAGGCGCCTGTCACAATCTTTTAACTCTTTTTTGCAAGACACAAGACAAACACACATCATCGTCCTATCGTATTATCGTACGACTATACCTACAACATTTTCTATTTATTTTAGAGCTTGTATTGGCTCTAGTCGGAGTCGCCTGACACAATCATTTTAAGTCATTTTTCCAAGACACAAGACAAAAACGCGTCGTCCTATCGTATTATCGCACTACTACCTACAACATTTTATGAGAGATTGCAACAAAAATTTATCCTCAAAACAGAATGCAAACATCACCAAGAGTCACAACATTGATTTATTTAATCCGAAATTTCACAGAACTTGTTGCCGGAGCAATGAAAATAAATTGCAATGTATTAGAAATCAAATTGTCCGGGCCGAGATCGTTTACGCAACAAACACGTCATGGAGTCCCTGAGACCCTCACCCGCGCCGGCGGCGTCCGTCGCGAGGGGAATAAAATTATCTGTTGTGCGTTTAGCGCACTCCGAACTATCTATAATATGCATGCAGTGCAAGTCTGTGACTGGTGTGAGTCATAAATTTAAGCGGGATGAGCAGAGATTATGATTTTGTGATGGATCCTAACTCTATGGAAATTTTACTCCACTAATAAAAAGTCGGAAGTTTCAGCACGTCGTAGGTACTATATCAATCATTACATCATGACATAATTTATTGTACCTATTGTATTGACACGCACAGACAGCTAAACAGAGAGACGGTTTATAAAGCTTCTCTATAGGTAATGGTTATTTCGGTGAAACAATTAAAAGCGTGCTTGTAGGTAGGTATGACAATTTCATAATTTACTAGCGGCCCGTCCCGGCTTCGCACGGGCTAAATGGAGCTAGAATAGCTTGGGTAACGTTACTTAAGTTTTAGTAAGGATCCCTAATCTTTCTAGCAATAAATATAGCCTATGTCACTCAGGGTGAATGTAGCTTTCCAATGGTGAAAGAATTTTTGAAATCGTCACAGTAGTTTTTGAGTTAATTCATTACAAACATACACACACACAAAAATTCAAATCTTTCCTCTTTATAATATTAGTATAGAAGTATAGATATAGATAAGTACTACCTGTTATAAAATATTTGCTTCATCAACTAAATACAGTACCTATGTTAAATTGTGTTATTGTCACGGGTTTTTGTCCACGTGGAGGTAGCCCAATATTTATATTTTAGTCTCAACAACAAGCCCTATGTTTCGCATTTCTTATAAAACAAACAAAAAAACTTACTTAACATCATAAACAATAATGACGAAATTAAATAATTACGAAAATACAACAGCTCAAAGTTTACAATTTACACCATAGCCGCTCAACTCCGTTAATGTTTTCTGAGCAATTAGAGCCTCATCCCTGATTTAAGGTTATGGGCCCACGCCACGCCACGCTCGGCCTGGTCACGTGGCTACTATCTCTTTATTTACTTTGACAAGCAATAAAATATATTGTGCGAAATTGGCACCTCGGCTGCGAATGAGCCTCATTTTGGCGAAACGAAAGTAAAGAGTGATTTACGAAGAGATTAATAACCCTGCATCACGAACTTTGGGTACAAGTAATCAATAAGGAGGAAAGTTTCATATCAGTCGTATATAATAACAAAGCCGGCAATCTGTCGTTTTTCCGAAAATTAGTTCTTGGTCTTGTTATGAGAGTTGAAAGTTCAATGCCAGTTGAAAGTCAGATTGCCGCCTTGGATATTATCCGACTCATATAAATAAGGCTATTGTCGTGCGTATTCGATATCTACTCAAATCCGTAACGACGGGAAGAGCCGATGTCAGAGGAAAGTTGGTAGTTCAGAAAAGCTATGGAAGTTTTCGCATTGGTATTGTGACAAATAACTATCGTAATGTTTGTTTACGAGTATAAAAGTCTTACGAAGAAAATTGATAATAAATCTTCGTAGCCTGGGTGGAATCCATTTATATCAAAAATATTCGAATAATATATACTTCTACATTTATTACATTATTGATAGATTTGATTAGAAATCAGCTCTAAACGAAATTACTCCCTGACGATGACACTCTGATTTTTCGTATTTCTTCTTCTGCAACTACGATTCCCGATTTATTTATTCAAGCTTTATTACACGTTAACTATTGTTCAAGAGGCGAACTTAAAGACGAATATATTCTCTACCAGCTATCAAATATGAATACAGGCAATGATAGCAGTCTCTAATGTTACACATTATCAGGAAACGAGTTTACCTTAAATGTATGTGCTGAGACTTAGCAACATGTTCAAGGTAACTTTTTGATTGTAGGTTGGTAGGACCCGGTAGGGCCGTTGTTGGGTTCACCATTCGTGCCTCTCAGTTGTACTATAAGAATACATATTTGTGATCAACCACATAGTGTTCAAATTAATTCAAAGTTATTTAAGCCCATTACGAAAACTATTAAGTTGGATCTCCACTGCTTTCGTGTTAACCCTAGAGTGCAACCACGCGGATTCATTACAACCCGTAACTAACGCAGCGTGCACGCGGCGCTGTTTAACGCGCGGGCGATTAGACCCGGTCCACCCTCGCAAGACAACACAACACCCTTTGTGCTCTTATGGAAGTTCACATTCCTCATATTGCCGCGACAAGCGACAGAACAAGGTACTCCATGAAGAACACCAACAACAGCACCCAACAACAACAAACATTCCAGGAACAGAAACGAACAATATTTTGGTAGAATTTATTCTTATTTTCTTGTAGGTATTAATTTTTTTTTTCATTTTATAGCCTGCGTAGTCAGGAAGTCGCGGCCTGTCATGTTGAGAGGTCCATTCCTGCCCGTACATGGATGTGTGTGACATGTGCCGACTGCTCCCAAAACGGTGAAGAAAAACATAATGAGGACGCGCAACCAAGATAGAATATCACTGACTGACTGATTGAATCACTGATACGGAGGGAGTAGTTGAAGGTAAAAGTCTTGTAGGAGGCAAATCCTATTCACATCCGGGAATCCGAGACTTGGAAAATTTGTGACCAAACCTCGTAATTGTTGACAAATACAAAATGAACGAGGATCTAAGTAGAGCAAAACATAATATAAAATTCAACGTCTCGTTATGTGTTTGTGGTACCTACTTAAGATGTAAAAAACCCGTTTAATGGCGTACACACATAATATATTATTATTATGCATATAATATCACTTGCTATTGTAACGAAAGTCTTCGCAAAATGATCTAACTAAAAAGTTTCGTTTACCTATTCGTAGTAGGTGTAAATTCCATAATACATACATGAAACTCGTCTTGTTGTATCGAAAAAGTTTTGAGAGAGTGTTTCTTGTAAAAAGTCAAGTCGTTGAAAGTTTACGTAGGTGGATGTTCTTTTTTACGTCGGAGTTGTTGTAAAATACAGGCATTATTTACACCTTATTTTTTTGACGTAGTACCTAAATAACATAAAAAGCAGAAAATGTCACTAGTAGCACAGCATACGTAGTTACGTAGTAAGTAGTAGTACCATGTAGGTAGTGCTAGCAATAAATACTATCATACAGTATACGATCGTAATAATACTCAAACGGATACTTTTTAATCAACCTATTTATATAAGTATAAGGAACTGTAGAACACTTGGTTACGTTTTAAACTAAGTATTAAAATACCATTTTATTTTGACCTCTAACTTTTAAACATATTAAGCTCACATCACAGCACCAAGAATCCTATTAATAAAGATTGTATAATGTCTTAACTGTGACGTTTTAAATATTTTGCAGTGTTCACAATAATTAATCATTTAAATCCAACAATTGATTATAATAAATCTGCAGTCTGCAGTAGCACCACCCGTAGGGGCGAGGGCTTTCTTAATAGTACAAAGCCAGGCAAGCTTTTATATTATCAATTATGGAATTATGTGGATTATAGAGGGAGATCATAATAATCGATCTCTATTAGGGACGACCACCCCATTTACAAGGTTTCATCCCGTCGGAAACTTCGAAAAAAATCAAATTGCGTCGGGGCAATTGCAACTATAGAGTTTAAATGAGTAAAAAAAATCAAGCTATGGTGCGTCGAGGCAATTGGAAGTTTGGAAGTATACAGATTTGGAAGAGACAGTTAATGTTTAGGTACCTTACCTCGTTATCAAACTATCGTATTATTATTTATTTAAATGCGCAACTGCTGTGGGTATTTGTCTGTTTGTTGCTCATTTACGGATAAAGCCTGAAACTTGCTAATGATAGCTTAACTAAAATACCCTAATGAAACATTATAATTGTATATAATGATACTTTCCATTGCGGACGAAGTTGCGAATATACACAAATTTTTAACATAAATACTAGGTAAGTAAATAAACGTAATCAATGATTTTCACGATCTAGTCAGGTATAAAACTCTGTATCTGCATTTGTCCTCTAATTGCAATGTCGTCAAATCACCCCAATTAGCTCGGTATATACTTACATCATTGTTTCCGTGTAATAATTACCATATTATTATGTAGGTACAGGATTTTATTTATCATACTACCATAATATTTTTCCTTGCCAGGTTCACCGTTAATTTCCGTGCGCGTTAATCGGCGTACAATGTTGATTGGATAGCTCGTCCGGTGGTTTTTACTGATTTTTCATGCAATAATTTTGCCGTTATGGCGGCTATAAAGGTAATGGAGAGATAGAAAAATTAAAAGATCAATAAATCTCTTGTGATGAACATTTGCATAATAATTATATTTAATATTTAACTGATAACTTTAATTGATAACTTTATGACGTCCATATTCAACGACGCAGCGACCGCACAGCGAGCTTGTCAACTCGCGACGGAGCGCAGTTATTTAATTGACGATTAAAGTTCATTTTTTTAGTTAGTTGGATTTATTAAATTTAAATATACCCCCACTATCCACTAAGCGGAAGTTGCAGATTACGGTTATCAGAAAGAAATCTTGCATACTCGTGGGTATCTATGGTTTTAACTCCAGCTCGCAGGTAGTACCTACTTAAGACATGAATATTAATGCTATGCATACGTATATATATACCAAGCTATCTCCCATTCTAAAATTTATTCCGCTAGTTGGGGTGAAACCGCTGAGTTCAAGAGAATTTTATGAAAGTTAAACGAGCCGTGAAGTCATTGCATTAGGCGGAGAGCTTTGCGAACACTTAATTAAGTATTCCCCCCATTCACCCCTACAGTCACAACAAAAGATTCTTTGCGAGCTGCTGATACCCTATCCTCTCTTTATAGGCTCACCATGATTTGAGATGAACAAGTTTAAAAAGCCCAAAAGAAAATATTAATTTAATAATAATATGACTTAAAAAAAACTATAATGTCTACAGCTCTTAATATTCGCCCTGTAATCTTGACGATAAAATTCTTTACATTAGGTGGTACAAACTTGAGAAATTCAAGTATTTAGCTCTTCTGGTTAAGCGATCCAAGTCGTACTTATGTCTTAGGGTGGTCTTACGCCTTTTGCAAAGAGTAGGTACTAACTATAATAATTACTCTTCGTGTCACCAAAATACTCGGCTTTACCAAGTTACAAAACGTCGGATAGCAAACGACGTTGATATACCTATATGGAATAACGTTGAAACTGTAAATTATTGTCTATGTAATTCAGAATAATTAAGTAGTTTCAAAGTCAAAGTCAAAATATTTTATTCATACATTACACTGGGTCAAAAACAATTCCAGTCGCGGTTGAGACGATGGGCCCTTGGTCCGAGGACGCAAAGTCTTTTACAAAAGACTTGGCTGCAAAGCTGGCTGCGAAGCGGAGGCCACGGGTGATCCTCTGTGCAAGGAATACCTTGTTCAGAGGATCAGTCTGGCCATCCAACGAGGCAATGCAGCCAGCGTCCTCGGAACAATGGGTCCATCGCCCAGCCTGGACGATATTAGTTATTTTTAGGTAATTTTAGTTTTATATAGGTTTTAGGTTAATTTAGTTTTATATTTACGTTTAGTTTTAGTTTTCTATTATTAAGTAGTTTCTTTAAATTTAAATCTAATATTTACCCACCCGTAAATGCCAGCGGCGATAAATCCCGGACGATTCTCGCTTACTAAGTCTATCCGGGTGGAAAGCGCTGTCTCCTCATTAATTTAAATTCAATTTTTAATATCTCCATTCGGGAACAGGCCTGCCGAAGTCTCGACACGTTCGTCTCATTTGTCGCGGCTGAATATTAATTTTTGCGCAAGCGCCGAATGCCTTTGAAGCTTCGTTAAAATATGTGCAATTTGTCGTGCATATAAAGTCGTTATTATAAAGTTGATCGATTAAACAACGGAGTTGTTTTTATTTTTCAGTTTTACAAAGTGCTTCAGATGTATGAGATGAGGTCACTTTATCCAAATTGCATTGCAAATGATGATACGAGTAATTGGTAGGTATTGGTAATCACTTAATTAGATGACATGTTATGTACAATTAATGTCAGACACTTAAAATTTTGCATAAAATTCTTCAAATGACGTAACCAACTACTATGATTTTATTATTATAAAATTTTAAGTGGTCGCAGGCGCGGATATATGGTTAGAAAACAATACAATTTTAACACAATAAGTACCCAATATAATCATGTGAATGATTAATTTTTAAAGCAGTGTCTACTGTATAAAGTATTGATTTTTATTGGTGTGTTGCCCGTGGAACCACCAGTTTGTACCACCGGTGCAGTTGCACCACGGGTACATTTTCTGTCCCATGGTCCATCGGTGGTACCAAAAAAATTTCATTCTCTGGCACCACCGGTTGCACTACAGGTAAATTTTTCATCCCATGATATACCATTCAAATTCAAATTCAAAAGTATTTTATTGCATGTAAGTACACTGGGTACATTTATACAACGTAAATTTTTTATCAACCACCGCTTCGAAGGTGTTATATAGAGCTGGGAAGAAGGAGCGGCGCAACAAACTTCCGCAACACATCTTTTAAAATCAAGTTTGTACATAACATTATTTTGTAAAGATTGTGCGAGGCTGAAGTAACATTAACACCTGGCATCTTTGTCATTTAGATAATCGACTGTCCTATAATAAGCTTTCTTACAAAGTTGTTGTTTAATGTAGGTCTTAAATTTTCTGTCATTCATATTTAAGATTTCTTCTGGTAGTTTGTTGTAGAAGCGTATACATTGCCCCGTGAATGATTTACTGACCTTACTAAGCCTTAACTGTGGTGGTACAAGTTTGTTTTTGTTTCTTGTAACATAAGCTGTGTTCATGTCACAGTGCCTCAAAAAGAGAGATATATTTTTGCGGACATACAAAATATTCTCAAAAATGTATTGACTGGCAACGGTTAATATATTAATTTCTTTAAACTTTTCTCTTAATGATTCTCTACAACGTAGATTATAGATCGCCCTAATAGCTCTCTTTTGCAAAATAAAGATGGTTTCTATATCTGCCGCTTGACCCCACAGTAGGATGCCGTATGACATGATGCTGTGGAAGTAGCTGAAATAGACTAATTTCGCAGTAGCAATATCTGTTAATTGTCAAATTTTCCTAACGGCGTAGGCGGCCGAGCTTAGTCTGCCAGCTAGTGAAGCTATGTGGGGCCCCCATTGAAGAGATGAGTCTATAGTTATACCTAGGAACACCGTGCTTTTGATAAATTCTAATCTTTCTGTACTTAAAGTTACATTATTATCTACATGTCTTACATTTGGTAGGCAAAATTTAATACATTTAGTTTTTGTTGTATTTAATGCTAGATTATTAATGCTGAACCAGTTAAGTACTTGTGTGAGAGTGTTGTACTCTGCGGTGGTACCTCCTAAATTAATATATTTCATTGCCCGTGGTACTTTCAATTGACTTTTACTCCTTTTTTTTCATAATTAGTTTATCAGATAAACTACATGACAAAGGTACCATGTACGTATCTATTATTTGCTCGGAAATTTCAATTTTGCCGTGCGACATAATCACACTAGCCTCAAGGGATAATACCTAATTGGCTTCATAATGACTGCCTAGTTGTCTAGTACGGGAAAGTGGACAGGCGCGGCTAACTGCGTTATTTATTACAACTGGGCTACGACACGATGCATGCTAGTAGGTGCAGGCATAAATTGCATACCTGTGCATGATACTATATGATTTTATAACAAACTAGCTTTTCACCTGGCTTCGCACGTACCTATTATCAATTATTATGGTAAAAGACAGACCGAAAGCTATTCAGCTATTCAATAGTTTGCGTGATAATCCCGAGCAAACAGACAGAGTCTGATACAGACGCTGCTGAGTTTTCTTTAAATATGTATCTACATATAAATTAAGATAAACCATGATTGCCATAAAATGAATGTTTGAGCTAGCTCTGCATACCGTTCTGTTCAAAATTGATCGGTTATATACACTCACAGACTTATAAATATTCCATTTTAACAATTGGAATTGGAACTGACGTTTTTATCATCCAGCCTAAATAAATTCATGTTCCACCAGACAGCTCCACAAATAGGATTAAATGTAGTAAAAAATCCGCCATTGTTTCATCCGGGACCATAACAATACTCGTATTGTAACAAAGTGGAATGTAGCAATTCTATCGGAAAATCCATTCGATGGTTCCAGTCATGCGAAAAGAATATGACATCAAACCGAATTATTGTAGCGAAATAGAATTATTGGGGACGGCCTAATGCCTATTATTATCTATCAGGGAGATTACATTGGGATATGTAATGGGGGATTGGTATCTTTAATACCGTGTTTGATATGCAATGTGTTGCAATAGGTTCGATTCTTCACAAGGACGCGGACGTCCGAAATTGACAGCACTACAATTAGTTTCGTCGTTATCTTCTTCATAATGTGTGATAGATAGAGAACCTATTTTTAGTGCGTCAAATTTTATTTAATTTATTGCCCTCAGATACGGACCCATTACTCATTATGTAGTGCTTACGTGGTTTTATAATGTAGAAATATTAAATGGGATACAACACAACTAGGTTGTCGTTTTATAGCAGTAAGTATAAAACAAATTATTCGTACTTTGTGAAGAAATATCATTTTCATTAAACTTAAAGGAATGTGCACTTATTTCACTTTATACTTTCACAAAAAAAGTTGTTTAAAAAACTTGCTTTCCCTTAAACACCGCGAAACGATAAAACAATAACCAAAACATGTTTTTAATTGTTAGTAATTGTCTCAAAAATATTAAAAAGTATTCTGTAGTGTATATTTTAATCGAGGGTTGCAGTTAAGTTGATTACAAAAATATTCACATTTGTTTTTAATTGGCTTCTTAAATGAAAGTAACTACCTATTGTTAATTAGAGCTGTTCCTTAAAATACATCCACTTAGGTACCTACAGTTTTCTGCTTAAAAACGGAATGGTATGGTTTATTCAAGAAGTTTCAAACCTCTTTGGTTAGCTAAATTTTTTGATTCAAGGGTTTATTAGTGAAATATTACTAATTATATAATCTTTATGGTTCTTTCTGTAGATAGATAGATATTTATCAATATTTTTCATTTCCAGTCGGTCCGAGTAGTTGTCGCTTTTCGTACTAGACAATCGATTTCAGAAAAGTGGTTTTCGTATGATAATAATTCTTCCAGGATCGATTCATAGGTCCTAATATGCTATCCAGGATATTGTATCCTTCAATAGATATATCTCGAAATTATCTATTTCTTTTAACTTTCCTTTTTTTGCACTCTTGGACCAAATAACACAGTTGCTTTCTCCAATTTAGTTCACTGTTCATTGCAATGAAATTTATTTGGCATCGTTGGTCATAAAATATCTGATTTATGCATCGCTGAGCTTATTACGAACATGGACGCTTTCGGCTTCTGCTCGATAAAGTATTTAAATGACATTAATATATCCCTTACTTACAAAGTTCCATTTAATTTTCAAAAGATCGTTTTGCTACGTTTACAAAAGTGTGCTTGTTTACAGTTATTTTGAATTTTGTATATTTTGGCCCTTAGCCAGCCTTTCAATTTCAATTTTTCATATACAAAATGGGGTGCCCCCAAAAACTCTCTATACAGTTCATTTGGTCATATTATTATAATAATGATGTAGTGGTCACAATTGTTATTATTTCCCTAGTTTTGTTATCATTGCCATCCGGATCATCATTTTAGGTCTAGCCAATGTTCGCTGGTGTTTGCTTTTCCTCATACCTTCACTTTCTTTAGCACGTTCGTTTCCTGATTTTTCTATTTTAATCCCTACTACCTACTCTCGTATATAAAGATCTGTTTTAAATATTATTCACAATAGAAAGTCTCAATTTAAATTCTACAGCCTATTTAATCCTGCATTTGCAAGTAAAATTGAGTCAGTTATGCACAGTTGACCATTTTGACCAGCTACAACTTTATTATTTTCCTACGGAAGTCATAGTAGTCAATAATCAAATTAACATAGCGCGTGAACGTGCATAACATAATTTACTTGTATATTGCTTTTGATGGATATAATTAATGACTGAATTATAAACAGATGTTTACGGCAGCGATTGTTAAGAGCGCATTGAAAGGAAATGTCAGCAAAATTTACTTCGTGAATCCCGGACAATATTTTTTTTGGTTAATTTTCCCATTAAATCCGGGAATTTTCACATCAAATCCAAATTTCTACTTTGGGTCAGTACTCATAACAGATCCCTAAAAAGTGCACATATTCCACCCCCAGTAGGGCAAACAAAAAAAGTCTTATGTATAAGTTTAGTATGTTTTCCACTTCGAGTCATCCTGGTTGACGCAGGTGATACAAAATACTGGCCAATGCCTGTGTCAGTCTCCTCCAAATATTTTCCTTTATGATGATGTTTCTGTTTTAGTTTCACCTTTTTATCTGTCCGTCCTGCTAATTATAATCACCACAATATACATTACACCTACCCTCGTCCTACCCTCTTGACTATTTAATTTTGAACTCTAGCTGTTTTGTCCACAGCAGTCTAGAGGGAACGCTGTACCCGACCGACCATAGTCGCGTCATACTTATACTCATACATTGATTAATTAATTAATGACTGGTCGATTCTAATTCACTTACCTAATGTAATTTGTGCCAATGACCTTGTTTTAGAGTGATTATTTTTGAAATTAGGGTCTCCTTCACTCTGTTAGGGTGGTATTGGAATAAGTTTTTTTTTAATGCTGGTTATAACATTTTTGTCACAGTTTTCGATTTTATCAATAAATTTAATTCAAACACCTAAAGATGTTGTATAACCTAAATATGTTTTATTTTGTTCTTATAAATTAAGATCTATAGAAAAAAGAGTCCACTCTTTTATTTTTGGTACTTTTCATGGTTGTATTAACGGCAAGTATTCTACAATTTCTTACAGAGTGGTCTAGTAATCTGTGGTGTAGGTAGGTAGCATCATTTCACACAAAATGTTTTCACTTGCATGTGAAAAGATGCAAGTAAAATCACCTGAACCTTAAAGAATCCTTCAGGCTGTTTCTTAAAGCGCCTTTTTGGGGATGCTTCATAAATCAGCATAACGAGCGAGCCTTCCGTAGGTTGCCCCTCGTAACATTAAGCTGCCGTAATATTTTCTCACTTACGACAAAATTTTCTGTCTTCTTATTTATGTTGGAGCAAGTTTCCGTGAGAAAGCAAGCTGTCGTCTCAAGCTGTAAGGTAGAGCTATGCTTGAAGTTGCGAGAGACATCGGTGCTTGAAAACACCTGTTTTGAAATATTATAAATACCTCATAACGTTTGGTACTTCAGAAATCAAGATAATTGAATTTGAATCTAAACATAATCTGTTGGTATCTTTTATTGCCGCATAAAATTTTTATTTCTTCCTGACATTCAAGTTGATTTCCAACTATGTAGGAATCGTAAAAGTGAGCTTTCTAGACTCGTTTTATTTGACCATCGCGAAATAAAATTATTATTATAGTATTTTATGACCATGACACACGTCAGTTGGGGTGTGGTGAATTCCAAGAATTACATTTAATCCACACAGATGACTGTAAAATACCTTAACGATAATCACAGTCATAAGTAGGTACCTACATGATGATGAAATCGATGAGTCTAGTGGTAGAGTGGACATCCCTACATCTAACTGCATAGCTTATAACGGTTATAAGAAAGCGGAAGGTAATGATTGCAGATAAATAATACTGCCAGCCAACCTGCCTACCGTTTCATTTCGGAATCATTCATCAAAAAGTAATTTGTCTGATTTAACTATACAAATCTCTGCGCCTGCAATCAAAAGCTCATCTTGTTTGTGAACTTTTTCCTACACACATTTCACCAAAAGCTTTTTTATGCTTACAAGCTGGCGCAATTTGTCGGCGACTCATTTAAAATCAATCGCCGCGATTTCGTCCAACAGCGCGACGGCGTCTGTTCGCAAGAGATTTCGGAGAGAATTCTTAATTAAGCTGGTCTGAGATCCTCTTTGCTTAATGGAGGCGCGTCCGAGATCTTCAGAATCGCCGTAAATGAACGGCACCTAAAAGGGACGTCAAAACGAGCGGACAAGATTATCTGGCGTATCTGATAAACTTTTTAATTTGCAGTCTCTATAATGAATGACATATTCAATTAGTCTTTCTCTTTTACTTTCGTTAAGTATGAGTGACATAACTTTGTCGCTTTATTTAACATGATTGACTTAGTTAAAGTTAAGTACACAATAAAACCGCAGACGGACTTAATGCCGAAAAATTCTCTACTTTTGGGTCATGCTCATATCTAGTGGTAGGTGCATAGATTTTGTCCACGTTAGAACTAATGCCCGTATGGATGGAAGAAATCAATTTAGAAACCCGTGTTTAGTAAGTTAGCATTCATAACCGGCTGGTACATCGAATGTGTATTGTTGAACTATAAGTGTGCAACATTAAAGATTCAAGAATTTGATTTACAATGTAAACAGAGTCCTGCATATAAAACGCTTGCCTAGTCGTGGTCGCCACTCGAAAACTTGTCTACCCCAGCGGTTATCGATTCTCCAGCAGATGTGACCAGCCCACAAATATTAAATTATCAAATTCATATAATACAAAATGTATGTCCACCAAGCGGACGAAATTAATCCGAAATAAAAGATCACTGTACTTTTCATACTAAATGGTGTAGGTATTTCTATGGTGAATGTTTAGTAAAGTTATACGGTATCTACCAACTACAAGCGAGTATGTTCATCACATAAAGGCCCGCTCGCCCCCGGCGGGTTCATTACAGGGGAAGGGATGGCTGTAATTACTTCGTTCCACTAATATTAGCCTTTTATGTTCCTCAGCTAATGTACACACATACATTTATTAGAACTGTTTGTTCTGCCTAACATTATCGCTTATACTATTTAAAGGGTTTCGTTGATAGGTTTTCATGTTTAGAACTTTTGGCAATGAGTGTTTCATCGTTTCAAATATTGACCATATTTTCCTTAGGTTTCTGAGTATGTATCTCTTGAAATTCATTATTATTTTAAGGTATTTGTTCATTGGGAAACTTCAGCCCTTTTCGTATTTCTTATATAGTAGTAATTACCTAGTGAAAGCACCGAAATGATCAGTCACGTGTTTTTGGTTGTTATGGTACATTAACAATAGTAAATGCGTTTGGAAAGTTGCAACACCGTATTATAAACTATTCAAACAATATATCCACATATGAAACGAACATGATATAAAGTAAACGCTCTAGTTACTGACTCATTTGTCACTGTGTTAGGTACTTCCCAAACAGGTGTGTGCCGTGCCGGATGGTCGCTCGCACGTGTTGGCTTGACAATGGTCGAAAACGGTTCCTTCCGCCCTTTCTAGACAAAACGCCTTTCTACATGTGATCGACTATTAAGTCTCCATTGAATGCATATGGGAGTTCTATTGAGTTTCGTTGATTAATCGGGCAATATAAGAACTTAAAGAAATCAAGGTGTAGGTGTAGAAAAGTGGATCATCAATCTTATTCTTGTCTGAATCAGGACCTACCTACCCTATTTTAGTTTAATTAACAAAGGAAACCAATTCGAAGAACTTAACGATCAGAACTAGCATTTCATTTCCACAGGGAAAACAGTAGCTATAAATTAACTAAGTAAGTAATTCACGGACAAACGACAATAAATATTAGAACTAGGTAAGTAGGTACGACTAATAATGTTTATGTAGGTTTTAGTTCTGAAATCTCACCTCCTGATCCTCATGTTCAAGAGAATGTGCCCTCAATTAACCAAAGAGGCAAAAATATAGAATTTTATACAGAATCGGAAGTTAGTGAAAATCTGGTGAAAATATAAAACAAATATGTACCTAAAAAGACTCGCAACAGTGGATTCTAAACAATATTGCATTTTTTTAAAGTATTCCTACAAATTCATAAGCAGTCCTGTGGTCAAGGAGTTTGGAATAGGTAACCGCCCGCGCCTGCGTGCGCATTCTGTACTCTGTGCCTGTGCTCAATGATTTTCATTCACAATAGATATTTATTTTTAGAGAAAACGAGAATAGCGACATTTACAACGACCTAACTAAAGTAACGATAGTACAGATTTATTTGTCTTCCGTCTAAATAATTGAGAAGCAATCCGTTCTCGGTCGAAGCAAAGGGTATTCCTTTAAGGTCGAAACCGATACAAATGCGCGGTTGACGCTGTTAAATGGGCTCAGTTCCAGTAACTAATGCCTCGGTATCAACTTGTATTAAACTGTTGCAAACAGTTCCGTCACCGCAGATTTGTCAACGAGAACGATCTTAGCCTTAGGTCCTCTATGCATGTGACGATTCTGAGACGTTTCCCAGCGTATTTAAGTATACTTGCTAGGCGATTCTGTTAAATGTTGATTTAGTAATAACAAACACGAAAGTAGATTACTTTTCTTATTAAATCCACTTAGATCTTTGTCTTTTGCATTGTCAGTCAGAACTGGTTTTTTTCTTCAATTGAATGAAATGTTCGAAATTTAATGATCTCTTGTAAGAACAAAGTAAAGTACTATACTGGTAATTTTTGATCACGGTCTCTCTCATTATTGCACAAGTTATGTGTGTGTGTGCCAAGCAATATTAAAATTAAAGTAGGTACTTATATTATTATGCTGTCAGGCAAGGATAATTTATGTTTGAAAAAACAATTTTATACAGCCTTTAAAACTCTTTAGTACTTCGTAATTACCCTCGTATCCAGATAAATTAATTAACTGATAAAAATAAATCTGTTCTCTTTATACAGGGGGTTAATGTAGCGTAAATATCAATTAGACTGACTATATTTGGGGTATTTGGGAAACGACCGGTCATTTTCGGAGCACTGTCCAATGCGGGGTGCATTTTGGCAGGAATTGATAATTTACTTTTATTATTATGCGACTATTGGGGAAGCAATTTGCACGGTCATTTCGATTTAGTCATAAAATTTTGTTAGTCAGAGTTATGGTATGGTTTTTCGAAATTTCGTTAAGTGGTACTGAATAAAAATAGCCACTTTGTCTTATTAGCGAACGCCCGTGACTTCGTCCGCGTTGAAATATTTTCAGACTTTGTTTATTTTAAATTGTAGCCTTATATATATGGAGGGTGATGCCGTATATTACTTAGTAAAAAAATCAAAATCGGTTTGATCGTTTCTGCGATTATCTTCAAACAAATCAATAAACTGTTCTTTTTGTTCCGTTATATTGGCTAGGTTTAGTGTAATAACTATAACCTTTTCTAAGCGATCATTTTGAATTAATTAATTCATAATTATTTTAATTCATAATTGGTATCCGGAAAAGCAGGACCAAGTTATTTGATTTGTACAACGAAAGGTCTTACAGAGTTGACGACAGATTCCATGAATATGTCAAAAATTACTCTAAAATTTTTAGGAAAGTTTGTAAAATAGCCAAGTCATATTATTTAAGTAATAAAATTAAAAATTCGGATAATAAAGTTAAAGCAGTATGGAAAATTATAAATAATGAAACTGCCAAAACTAAACCACGTGAAAATGAATATGCAATCAGAAATAATGGTAAAATAATTAATTCTAAAACAGAAGTAGCAGAGTCCTTTGAAACTTTTTTCACTAACGTCCCTATTAAAACCACCGAAGCTCTGCATTCATCGCCTATTCTTGCCGAAAATTTGCTTGTAAATAACGTTACAATATGTGAAACAGTTTTTAATTTTAGACACATAAACTCTCTAGATATTATTAAGGCTTTTAAATCATTAAAACTAAAATCTTCTGAAGATCTATGGGGAATGTCTGTTAAAGTAGTTAACTCAGTTATAACGATTATTGCGCCTTACTTAGCTTTTATATTTAACATGAGTATTAATCAAGGTATTTTCCCTGACCTAATGAAGCAAAGTAAAATCATACCACTGTTTAAATCTGGTGACAAACTAGATCCCAGTAATTTTAGACCAGTGTCAGTTCTCCCCGTGCTTAGCAAGATTTTCGAAAAGATCATACTGAATCAACTGCTTTGTCATTTCAATCTCAAACAACTTCTTCACGATCGTCAGTTCGGATTTACTAAGGGACGATCAACCACCGACGCAGGAGTCATGCTTGTTAAGCATATTTTTGATGCTTGGGAAGCTTCACATGATGCAATAGGCATCTTCTGCGATCTCTCTAAAGCATTTGATTGCGTTAATCACGAAACCTTGCTACTCAAATTAAAACATTATGGCGTGAAAGACAGAGCATTCGAATTACTTAAATCTTACCTTGAAAATAGAGTACAAAAAGTTGATATAAATGGAGTTAAATCATCTGGTTCAGTTGTGAAAATGGGGGTGCCCCAGGGCCCAGTTCTGGGTCCTTTTCTTTTTCTTGTATATATAAATGACTTGCCATTTCTAATACAAAACATGTCCAACATAGTATTATTTGCCGATGACACTTCTCTGATTTTTAAAATTAGCAGAAGAGCTTGTGATCTTCCTGAGGTAAACAATACTCTCACACAAGTACTTAACTGGTTCAGCATTAATAATCTAGCATTAAATACAACAAAAACTAAATGTATTAAATTTTGCCTACCAAATGTAAGACATGTAGATAATAATGTAACTTTAGGTACAGAAAGATTAGAATTTATCAAAAGCACGGTGTTCCTAGGTATAACTATAGACTCATCTCTTCAATGGGGGCCCCACATAGCTTCACTAGCTGGCAGACTAAGCTCGGCCGCCTACGCCGTTAGGAAAATTAGACAATTAACAGATATTGCTACTGCGAGATTAGTCTATTTCAGCTACTTCCACAGCATCATGTCATACGGCATCCTACTGTGGGGTCAAGCGGCAGATATAGAAACCATCTTTATTTTGCAAAAGAGAGCTATTAGGGCGATCTATAATCTACGTTGTAGAGAATCATTAAGAGAAAAGTTTAAAGAAATTAATATATTAACCGTTGCCAGTCAATACATTTTTGAGAATATTTTGTATGTCCGCAAAAATATATCTCTCTTTTTGAGGCACTGTGACATGAACACAGCTTATGTTACAAGAAACAAAAACAAACTTGTACCACCACAGTTAAGGCTTAGTAAGGTCAGTAAATCATTCACGGGGCAATGTATACGCTTCTACAACAAACTACCAGAAGAAATCTTAAATATGAATGACAGAAAATTTAAGACCCACATTAAACAACAACTTTGTAAGAAAGCTTATTATAGAACAGTCGATTATCTAAATGACAAAGATGCCTGGTGTTAATGTTACTTCAGCCTCGCACAATCTTTACAAAATAATGTTATGTACAAACTTGATTTTAAAAGATGTGCGTGCTTCTTCTTCCCAGCTCTATATAACACCTTGGAGGCGGTGGTAGATAAAAAATTGACGTTGTATAAATGTACCTAGTGTACTTACATGCAATAAAATACTTTTGAATTTGAATTTTGAATTTGAATTGTAAAAACTAAAAAAATCACTTAACTGGTTTGAAAAATAACAAGATCGTACATTATTTTCCTAAAACCTACTACCAACACAGTAAAACGAATTGTTCCATTGTCAAGGAAAATCGACTTTCAGCAAAAGTGTAACGCGTTTACGAGAGCGAAGTATTTTTTACGGAGGTGGGGAGAGTCGGAAAAGGTTTTTCATTCATTTCCCCATTATACAGGAAATTTGGAAGTCCCCTTAAGCCATGCGTCGGCTGGTTGACATGCATTGTGCTCGTGATTAATGGTGTACAACGCAATTTTCTTCGGGGAAGAAATGTCTGACGGTTTAATATTTTTACGAACATTAATAAATGTGCCTCTTAGTCTGTTATACAAAGTAAACCTTACAGTATTTTCACAGTTTCGAAGAAGTGAATCCATGATTTTTAATCGTTTGAAATGGGAATACAAATAATTTGAGATTTGGAAAACTGAGTTCGGTGTGTACGTAGGCATACCGAAGTCGTTGGTAAAGAGTTCTACAGCTCTGTTAAATAGGGTCCAGCTTCGTTATTTTTTAATATTCTGATTTTCAGCCATCTAAACTAGACTTAATTGTTTTTATTGTCATTCTATTTTGTCTTACCTAATGGAAAACAGACTGTCAGAATTTTTTTTTGTAATTAAATCATGTCTTTTGTAGAACAGAAGAAGTTACAAGACATACTTATATTATTGTCTCATAGGTAGGTATATTATAATAATACCAACACATGCACCCGTTAGTTAGCAGCATCAAAGCTGAGATAATGGAAGCAAAACACAAGTTCGTCTAATGCGCCATATTGGGTTTCAGAACAAACAGTCGGGACACGCTTGTGCGCCCTAGTGTCGCCTTACAGAAACACACATGCTGCCAGAAGGTCATGAATAGATCGCCTTATGTTTTTACAGCTAGACGCGATGTAAAAACATTCTGTAAGCAGCTTAGTAAGACAGCAGAGTTGACGCAGAACTGTTTGATACTTACCGAAAAGTCAAAATACATAGAAATAGAAAAAGAGAGAGAAAAAAATAAATAGAAACCCAAAAATTTGTAAAAATATGTTAAATACAATCAACGTCATAAATACCTGGAAATAAAATTCCTCTTTTAATCATCCGGCTTAAAGGCGATCGTCTACGTGACTATACCTTACCCACTCTTACCTACTACTTAAACCTAGGTGAATTGATAAAAAAATACAGATAAATAAATATATACAGATAAATGATTGAATACAATTTAACTTTAAAATACAAACTGTAATTTTAAATTGAAAGACAAATAAAATCGCAGCATTAAAAAACACTTGCTTGCTTGGGCATAATGAAAAGGACCGTTATTTACTTAACCAAGCCTTAGTTTAGATTTATGCAGTTAGCTGAGGGAACAATAAATTTTCAAGAGGCTTTGCAAAGCAGCCTTACATTAGCGCGAGTCGGCCCCGACCCGAAATAATTAGGCAATTACTTTTGTTTATTATATACCACCATAATTGTAATAAATGAATGACCATGATCATGAAGTACAAATGGACTATAGTATTCGGGAACTATTATGGAGTTTAAATGGATCTACACAAACTTTAATTGTTTGTAAAACACAGTCGCCACATAATGGCTGATGGGGTAATAAACAAGTAGGTATGTCACAGGCAGCCAAATGTATGAAAATCAATATAATGTAATATTTAATAAATAATATTATTAATCATTTGTATATATTTTATCACTAACTTCCAATGCTCAGGTTCTGTTTCTATATGTCGTAGGTATAATGATAATAATTTTATCTAAACACGAAACGAAATATTTTTACGGAACCATTACTTTCGTTGCCGACTGTACTGACGGTCGAAAATCTTTGCAATATTATCAAGAATGAAAAATAACAAATAAAAATAAAAGTAAGTAGAAGGAAATAGCTTACAGTCGCATTTAGACGGGCGACTTGGAAAATATATTCTGTGTAGCGAAATCGTGCGGAAAATTTGCAATTTAGAAGTAAAAGGGGGAATGCCAATAAGCCATCGATTATGGAGATGCAAGGCTTTGTGCACACTGCAGTGTTATCTTTCCAGTCAGTTCGGCGTTCAAAAACTATTTGTCAGGATATTTTCAAAGGAATTCTCTCCTTACCTGCTGGAAGTATTTCGCTAGAACTTGGACTAGATTTTATTGTAGGTATTTGAGGGTGTTTATCGCTGAAGTGGAATTCAAATTTTGTTAGAGAGGTTTTGTTTGTATTTGTGTGTAGTAAAATGTGTAGGTACTTTAAGTTATAGAACTTTTATATAGGATTATTGAAAACCAGTTCGATGGTAGCCTTTGTCTAAGTTAATTTTTGAAGGTGGTATCAAAACGAAACCCAATTTTTTTTTCTTAATTCAACGTACCTACCTACTTACCGTTTTTTAATAACGCACAGTACCTACCCAAAAACTATCTATAGAAACATCTTCAGCCATAGAGCACCAACACACACTGTTTACTATACTCGTATCTAGCTTTGAAACTTTGTCAAAATCTTTAGGATAATCTAATTTTCCATTGAATAAATCACAAAATATATTGTCAAGAATGTTACTATACCCAAATATTCACAATCTAAACTACATACTTACAAAGACAAAAGACAATATCATTTTCAGAGGCTTTCAGGGAATAGCAGCGATAGCGTTTCCGGTCACCGACTTCCGGAAAGCAGCGGCGCGGACGTCACGCGATACAAACTTCCAGTTTTTGTCGGCTGAGAGAAAATTGTTCCGAAAATTGAAAGGAAAATAACAGCAGATACGAAAATAATATTTGTTTGAGTATTTTTCGTGGAGTTGTTTGCTTCTTGATATTTGGCTTATTGTTATTTTTAAGGAAGTTTACCTAAATATAGTTTATTTTGTACCTTTTAATTATATTTATTTCATATGATGATGTCTCACTAAATATACTGTCAAGTACAATATATAAAAGGACAAAAATGTAGAAGGCAGGTAGGTACGTAGGTTCACTACTCCATTTTCTTTCTGTCCTTATCAGCGGGTGTCATTGTCTAAAGAAATGGAATAGGGCGCTTCTTTATAATTTTCCTCGCTATAAAATAGCTAGGTACTAGTTTTTTTTTCTATATACTTAGTAGTAAATAAAATATTTGTCTTCGTTGTCAAAGTAACTGGATTAACTATAAAGTGTAGCAATAAAGTATTAGTTTAGGTTAGATGTATAGATTTTTAAAAGAATTTATTTCGAACTTTTAAACATGTCTACCCACACTAGTGAAGAAGCCGTTTATCAAAATAACGGACGACTGACGTTTGAATATTTTCTCGCCGCGGAAACACTACGTGAGGTACTATGTATTTAGAGTGGGTGGTCGTAAATCCATCTGCAATAAATACCAAAAGAGGCGCGTGACTTCAAAATGATCTAAACCAAACTAAAATTGACCTCCTCTTGGGCTATTTGGTCGTCAGCCTCGTAGGTCCAGAGATCGTAGGTTCGATCCCCACCGCGGACAGACAACTTTGTACAATTTATAGTCCTGGTCTGTGAAATATAAATTTTAAAATTTCTTGTCTCATTTCAATAAATGTAAATTTAAAATAAATGAATTGAATTGAATTGAATAGTACAGGAGAAAATCCCAATTTCATATTTCACTTATTAATGCTACGCGCATGTATAAAAACATACACAATACTTACATGGCCCATATTTGGACAGGATAAAAGTGAATCTCTTCACAAAGTTTCTGAAAAATGAAAACTATCTAAATAAGGAGAACATAGTGCGTACCTTTAAACTTCAGACAAAACAATGGTCATCGGGTTTCAGAGGGACTAATGGGAGGAAACAGCGGCGCTCATCGGGCTCTCCCGTCCTATTGACGCCTCGCTCGCTTTATATGCAAATTGAATGACCCCAATTTTGGCGAGAGAGCGGGACGAGTGAAATGACATCTTCACTTCGACGCGTTAATACAGCAATTTTAGCTCCTCTGTCGGTATTTTGACAATATTTTAGAGGCAGTATGAGGCATTGAAATTGCATTTTTGATGCGTAAACGACTGGACTAGTCTATGTGAGGCTGTAAAGTCTTTTTACAGAAAGACGGGTTTCATCTTACATGAATTGATGGAACAGGGCCAGTTTAACATTTATGTAAACACATGAAAACGCATTAAAATATATGAGTTTGAAATAACACGATACTTACGTCAATTGACCCGGCTTGGCACATGGCATCCGTATCCATGCTTTCTCCATACTGTGTCGGCCCCCACCAATAACCTTTTTAGCTTCAAGGTTTCGTCACTCATCATTTTCAAAATTTGGCATCTCTGGTTCTCTGACAGACACACCTACAAGTAGTTTATTCGTAAGAAAGAAATGGACCTGAATTTTCAACTTTCAACATTTATTTTTTTCTTCAGAATAAAGCCAATTACTTGAATAAATTTATAATTAGGGCCAAGTCTACAAGAAATGGAATAGAATCTCATCAGCTTGCTAATGCTAGACCTTATGTCTTTCCAATCAATGCTAATGTTTTTATTAATCATGCTGGACCTAATTAAACATGCACTTAGTACTTATAAATAGTTATGTTTCAGTTAAGTAGCTTCGGGTGATTGACGTCAGATTCTTAAAAGGACAGATTTTATACTCGCCAGCTTACATTGGCTTCCTATGTGGAAAATTACCTAGGTATTTTTAATTCAAGCTAGAACTAACCGCAATTTAATTAAAATATAAATCAAACTCGATTTAAAAACAACCAACTCATAGTTTACTTTGAGAAAATCAAGTAAATTTTGCCTTTAACGGTCCGCTTCCTGAAAATAATGGAATTCAAGCAACGATAAGGTGGTACAGTAAATTAAAAGGTAATTGTGTAACAAGGGAGTGTTTGCTAAGGCTCGATAAGGTGGCCTTAAAAGCACCACTTCCTTTGCGAAACGAGCTTTTGTTTTATTTTACTGGTGCATCGGTATAAAGTTGTTTCGTTTCGCATTCATTACACTGGTTGGCTAGGAAACAATGACTTGTGGCTTTATACTTCGCAGTTTGATGATATATTTATAATTCCTTTCTTTGATAAATATCATCAATCATCATCATCAACAGCCTATTAATCTCCCCACTGCTGGGGCTCAGGCCTACCCTCTCAACGAGGGCGTGCGGGCTATAGTCCACCACGCTAGCCCAGTGCGGGTTGGTGGACTTCACATGCGCCTAAGAATTTCTTCTTCGGCGTATGAGAGCAGTCAGTACATGTACTTAAGTTTCGAGAAAAAACCCATTGGTACATGGCCCAAATTGATTGATAAATATATTTTTTCTTAATCCATCAAGAGATGAAATAATTATGGAGGTCTTACGACATTTTTCGTGGTAATGTGTTTCCCGCGGTAGTCAGATCCGTCGGATGATTTTAAAAGACCGAGCCAATTGTTTAGGGACCAATGTAATTGCATACGGCTGAAAAACCAATCGTTGTTACATTATGTTTCTCAATTTTTTTCATAAATTACCATAGGTATTTACAACACGTCATAAAGTATGACATAGTAAATAGTGTATCCATCCAGCCGTTGATATAATTACTCTGTAGTTAGATTTGCCTTCTAGTTACAATTGCCCCACTAATATCTAATCTATGCCCGGCGCACCTAGTTGGTAACTTGGCCTATCATCTATACTATTATAAAATTGTAACGGGAGTATTTACAGAAATACTCCGATACATTGAAGGGATTAAAATACTATTGGAATACGTTTATAAAAAATAATATATATATATATATATATGTATAGTATAAAAATATAATTATATATATAATATAATTTAATAAAATTCAATAGAAAAAAAAACTGACCCCAAAAAACTATTCAAAAAATTTCTAATTTGTCTGTTTGAACCCGCATCACGCCAAAACTACTGGTCCGATTTGAACAGGGTTTCTTTAGCTTGAAAGCATATGGTCTGTACAAAAATGTACATGACGCGGGAAACAGTTAGTAAGTAACATAAACGATACTTTTTAATGCGAACAAAGTGGCGGGCCATAAGCTAGTTGCATATAAAAAGAAAACACACAAGTAGCTATTACTTTTTGAAAAAAAAAAGAATATACAATTATTGTCTTTTAATTATCTCAAAAAGTAGTACTTGAACAGTTCAACTGTTACATGCATGTATCACATCGTTTCGGAAAGCTTAAGTTATCGGTCGAATTATGTGTAACCCATACCGAAAAATACTTTTACGTAACGGCTTGCTCCTAAATGGAACAGGATTCACATTGATATTTTTGTGTCACATACATTCACGAGATTTCATGCGGACGGATGGAAGACCGCTGTAGCAATTTTTCTGCACTTTTCTCTCGTGACATGTCTACTACCGCTGCAGCATACGTAGCGCTAAACAATTCCTGACATGTGTTAGCTTACGTACGTTCTTCCTAGATGAAATGTGAAAATTGCATGTGCACTTGAGACATGTGGAGAAATATGTCTGTACCTATCTGCATCATTTTCTGTCTACAAAGTCTTAAGAACTTAGCCACGTAGGTACCTAACGGTAGGTACCTATTTATAGGGATACAGCCCTTCAGAGCGGTATTGCTATCCGATGGGAACCTTTTGTGTGATCAGATGCAACCCCCAACGGATCATATGCTCCGTTGGGAATAACCCCTCAAATATAAGAAAAGTATTATATTATTATGATCGATCAAAATGCTTACTGACACTACTATACAAATGTTAAACTAAAACTTACTTATCATATCAGGAACAATATGAAGAGCAACCTTGGCGCCATGAAAAGTCGAAGTAAAATTATACGTGCAACCAAACAAAATGTATGGCAATGTAGTTTTTACGGTCCGTTTCCAACGAGATACGTGAAAATGCACGGACAAAGCAACAAGAATACGGCGGAAGCGCGCGTCAACTTCTCTGTTGGCTTGCAAGAGGCGTAAATTCAAAATGTCGTAAAATATGAAAAATACCCAGCAACGGTTCGTGAGCGTGGATGCAGCAATAAAACTCACACCGCAACGTACTATTTGAGGGAAAACTTCAAACATTACAGTATGTTTCAACAGAAACGAGTATGTGCTTACCCTACATGATACAATGAATTATTGTAAGTACTTATCTTCTACACACACCTTATATTTGCATTGTATTTTGTCTTTGAAGTTTATGATATTTAAGTATTACCTCAGCGTTCAGGAAGCTACGCAACATCTTCTCGTCCCAAATACCGCAGTGTCTCAAGACGAAAGTCTTCGACCAGTGTGTGTTGCCAGTGATGACATATGGTACCGAGACGTGGTCCCTCACTATGGGCCTCATAAGAAGGCTCAAGGTCACCCAGAGGGCAATGGAGAGAGCTATGCTCGGAGTTTCCCTGCGAGATCGAATCAGAAATGAGGAGATCCGCAGGAGAACCAAGGTCACCGACATAGCTCAAAGAATTGCGAAGCTGAAGTGGCAGTGGGCTGGGCACATCGCTCGTAGAACTGACGGCCGTTGGGGCGGAAGGGTTCTCGAGTGGCGGCCGCGTATCGGAAGACGCAGTGTAGGCAGGCCTCCCACAAGGTGGACCGACGATCTGGTGAAGGTCGCGGGACCCAGCTGGATGAGGTTAGCGCAGGACCGGTCGTCGTGGAGATCCTTGGGGGAGGCCTTTGTCCAGCAGTGGACGTCTACAGGCTGATATGATGATGATGATGATGAAGTATTACCTGGTACAAATATGCCTAGGAATGATTGCATTTGTAGATTGAGAATATATTCATATTTGTAGTATTTTATTTAATTAATACCTACTTGCGTTCAATCACTTTTAAAACAAAGGTTTCTGTATGTGATTAATCATTACTGCTCTTAATTACTAACGTTATTATTTATCTTGCTCGCTAGTAAGACGCTACTTGATGTATGACTATATATTATGCAAAGGACTCGTGATTTTTAACTGGGCCTATAGTAATTAACTTTCAACAAAGCCTTGTCTTATAAAAATTAAAAATTACTTGATAGATTAGAACTTGTTTCAATAATTTTTTAACCAAGGAAGCATTTATGTTATTTACGTAAATTTAAGAGTCAAAATGCATTATGATTAAGACTAGGATTTGCTTTGTAACTGTTATATAATCTGAGCTAGGACGTTCAATGAGAGGCAGGACTGCAGGATAGGTAAACGAATTGGTCGTTGAGAGCCATAAACTTAAGTTTCATGCTGTAACTTATTCTTCGCTCATTCTGTGCAATTTCCTATGCAAATTTAATTGTACCCGGGGTCCACGTAAATCTCTACTCTGGCTGCGAGTTAATTACGCGCCCGGACTGCTCTGTGAGATTAACAAGCTTGCTTTTATTGTGTCTACATTGACAAAGGAGAGAGAAACACGGGGAATGATATTATTTGAGGCGCTTTCGAAAGTAAAAATGTTTGTTAACTCCTTTTTTAAAGCGCTGTGTCCTGCTAAATAAAAGGGATTTGTGTGAGTTTTCAGTCCCATTGACAATTATTATTTCTCCCTCTAAGTCCCGTTTGTTCTTTTCACTCGGTATGTATAACGCACATCAGTACTTAGGATTTCATAGAAAAATGCAAACATTAAATTACAGTAAAGTTGCACCACTTTCGTGTATTCTACCTTCTATTCTACAATTTATCTTGGCAACATCCGTATACATTGCAATTTTGTCATCAACAAAATTATGTTTTTCTGGGACACCCGTGGATTTCCATAGCTTTATGACAGGATATAGGACATTGGAAATGTGTTTTATGAGAGCAATTGTGTTCGCAGTACATCTTCACATATTTGGCATTAATCCAAATTCAACAAACGTACGAGGCTTTCCAAACTTACCCCATATAACGGACACTCAATGACATGTACAAGTGATGTCAGTTTGTTTGGTTTAGTAGTTTCTACGTTAGTTCAGAGATCCAAAGTAGATTTTGGGTCGTCATTTGGCGCAATAAGACCCAATTCTTGTTATAAATACTCGTATGCCAGTTTTTCTTGATAGTGCAGCTCTCAATCATTATAAGTACATTAAAGTGAATGAATGCGAATAAGTATTTTATTCATCATCAAAGTTTCGTGTATAATAAAATGTCAGCAGTATTTGCACACCAATGTACGGGTTCCCTCAATTAAATATATTTTTATAGTTTTCATTTAATTTATTACTGAGACAATACACGCATACTTAAGAAACTTTTGAATCCGAAGAATTACTTTTAATTGATATCTAAGACGACGACGACGACGACGACGAGAGGCCCGATGGGATGACGCTCATTCCGTGGAAGCACGGGCGGACGCTGGTGTGGGACGCTACCTGCGTCGATACGCTGGCGCTGTCCCACGTCCAAGCGACCGCCCGGAGTGCTGGCGCGGCTGCGGCCGCGGCGGAGGCGGGCAAGAGGCGCAAGTACGCGGCCCTTTGGCAGGGCTACCTATTTGCGCCTTTTGGCGTCGAAACTCTAGGGCCATGGGGTCCAGAGGCGCGGCAACTTTTTAAAGAAATTTCGTCGCGTTTGGTCGATGCCTCTGGAGACCCGAGAGCGGGTGCCTACTTTGGTCAAAGGCTGAGCCTCGCCATGCAGCGGGGCAATGTGGCGAGTCTCCTCGGGACTCTTCCGAGCAATGGTGGCGATTTAGCTCAAATTTTTTATCTCAGTTAGGTAGTTGGTAATTTAGTCTAGGACTTATTTCTTTAGCTTTATATTTATATTACTTTTATACTTTTATTGTTACAATAGTTTTTTGATATTTATGTTTAGTTATTAATATAAGTACTTAATTATATTTTAATAAATTATATAATTAATTTATTTAATTATTAAATAGTAGATAGATTAGATACCTAGTAGATAGATTAGCCAGTTAGTTTTTTAATTTTATTATTAAATAGATTTTTTTATTAATAATATAGTATTTATTACTTAATATCCCTATATATTTCAATTTATTTCTTAACGTGGGCCATATTATGTTCCAAATTTTTGGCGTCGCTATAAGTGTGTCCGTTTTGACTGATCCCTGAAAGATAAAGCACAATGTAAACGAGTCTAATGCAGTGTGTGCGAAGTTAAATTTCGTATTTATTTTGTCTACTAGAATAGGTTAAATTTAAATGAAAATTTAATACTTTTATCACATTGTCTCCCTGTTTATCTTATTCATATACCTACATATTTCAGAGTTTTCGGCTAGTAAAAATAGTCTCATACTTTTAATAGGTGGTCGACTTAATGTGACTGGCGCCTGTGATCTGACGCCCGGTCTATGTTGGTAGCAAAAAGAAACGAGTTTATTCTATTAAGCAGATTGTTCTCGCCCGACGCCAAAATGTGCTACATTGTAGATGCCAACGAGATATTTGCTCGCCAACTAACTTTATGAGATATGTGTTTGCTACAGACAATGCTTTTACGTTATGAGGTAGAGTTATTATGTATCCTTTTATTGTCTGTTTTCGTTATTAAACTTCCACATTTATTATGTAAGATAGAATAAAAGTGTAAGTAGGTATACCTATTGAAAAATCGCAAGTGGGATACTAAGCTAGAAATAGACGCTAAATCGCCTCGCTGGCTTAGTTGGAAGTCGTGGTTTCAATAGAGTTAGACTTAATATTTATTGTAAATAACAATTAGGTAAGTAGGTAGGTACTTACCTACATTAATTTTATGAAGGAAAAATTAAAAACAAGTCTAATTAAATAATAATAATTCCTACCGAGGACAGAATACTTTTTTCAATTTTTATACAAGTGGGTCTGGGTGTTATATTTGTCTATTGTCTTGTCCTTGTCTAATTTACACAATACATATGTAAGTACGTATGTTAAGAAATATACATTTATACAGATGTCCTGTGAAGAAAAACGTGAGATGAAAATGCTTATTTCTGCATGGATACAGTTGCTGTTGATTCGATATACTTAGGTTTGATATAAATTACATTTTATGAAGCACAGTTTGTATTGAAAAAATAGTATAGACAAAATCTGCTCCTTCTCGGTGAAGCGTAGAAATATCACACAGGACTATAATACTCGTAGTTGTTGCGTAACAACTATTATAGTCCTCTGTGGCTGCATTTTTCTAATATGAAGACATCAACAGGCAAACAATAATTTATGGACACATCAATGAAGACATTTTGCTCCCCATTCTTTATCCACATCGGATGCTGTTAATTTTAATTATAGAACTCTTAATAAGGGAAGCTACACACGACACGGTACGGTTTCATCACTCCTGCGATGATGGCGAGTCTAATTGGAGCGGTAAATTTAAATAACACTGACAGTTCACTGTCGGTGCAGGCCTAATTGAGAGAGAGAATCGTAAAAATAATTTTACCCGGCTCATTTGTACGGAGAGCAGTATTAATTTTATTTCTTTTACGGCTAGCGGTCTCATTGGACGGGCTTCGGAACGGTGGTGTCTATCTATGTGTGTTTAATTTATAGGCGAATCGAATTTTAGTTCTTCAAAGCTATGTAGGAATTTTTTTTAATGTCACTTTATAAGTTTCTATTAATTATTTTAATCAAAGATTAAAAAGTGTACAGATGACAAAATAGAAGGTTAAGTTTTAAATTTTCTAATCTAAGTCTAATTCATTCACTGGATTGACAGACCCATAAGAATGACAGCTAATTTTGTGTATCAAATTGAGGCGCCACCCGCGAGTATCCCGAGAACTAATCTTGACGTTTAATATTGAAGTCAGCGCCAAAATAGTTCGAAATGTTTAGTTCCATGGACACTCGTCACTAGTTACCACAGCAATCAGCGCCAAAATGGCGATAATCAAATGGATTCTTTTATTTTTTGAGATTAAAAATTAAATTAAGTTGTTATTAAGTCGGCAGCACACTAAAAGGTGTCTCTAAATAATTTTCTAATAAATAAAACACACGACAAAATCGTCACTTAATTAGGTCAAATTCTGTGAATTCCACTTAATTTAACTTTAAATTGTGCTCCAGTGTAAATAAAGAATAGGACAAAATTTTAATATTACTGCTAATGGTTAATTTCCCAGGGGCGTTCCATTTTCCGCATTATCCGAGGCTGACGTCGGATGAAAACTTTGTTAAAGTTTCCAGCTGAGAGATAAGCTCGACATGAAATTAGCAGCGAGTTGCTAATGTTGAGACAAGTTCAATAAGAAAATATTAATGAGACTACGGCCACACATCAAAATTAGGTGTTTTCTATGAGTCAGGCTTGATCTATTGAGGAGTTTAATATTGTCTTTGGTTTGTATTTAACTTGTGGTCCCTTACTTTTTATTCCTTTTGTATTATTTTATATTTTCTACCCTATGTAATAAGATAGAATTGCAATGTATCAATGTACGTATCTAACCTATCATCAAATCATCAACAGCCTATTATCTCCCCACTGCTGGGGCTTAGGCCTACCCTCTCAACGAGGGTGTTCGGGCTATAGTCCACCACGCTAGCCCAGTGCGGGTTGGTAGACTTAACATGCGCCTAAGAATTTCTTCTTCGGCGTATGCAGGTTTCCTCACGATGTTTTCCTTCACCGTTTGAGAGCAGTCAGTAAATGTACTTAAGTTTCGAGAAAAACCCATTGGTACATGACCCAACCGGGGATCGAACTCCGGACCTTTCGATATGATAGGCCGCGTCTTATCCCCAGGGCCACTGACGCTCTTCCCAGGGCCACTGACGCTCTTGCCTACTTCTAATATCACTAATAACCTATGCCTTCTATGCCATATCTAACCTATGCCTACTTCTAATATCACTAATAACTAAGACTATGGATATTATATTTTTAAACCAAGAGAACACAACACTACGTAAAAGTGTCTGAACTTAAAGTTATAATATGTTACAAGTCGCACTTGACGATGGAGTGCCATTATCGATTTTTAAACCCGACGGCGCCTTTTTAAAAAGGAAAATAGAGTTGTAAAGCCATTTCTCGTAAATTTATAACCGTTTTAGCCACGAAACGAAACGAGAAGAAAACAATAATGTGTTGTTTTGAAATACGAGCTCCGGGAAACCGCCTTCCTCCTCCACATAATGGGTCGATTTTTCATTGCAAGGAAACCCGCCGAAAGCCCCAAGCTCCTCTAATAAATTGCACACGGAATTAGAAACTTTTTCCTTTTAATTCAGACGTAATGCTATTTTTAGGAATTCTGGAATGGCCCTCATTTGTTTTTCATTCAAATTTTGACGATATAATAATTTTAACACGCAAGCGTTCTTTGATGTTTTAAAATGGTTATTATTAGTACAAATTATGATTTGTGACACGAAGTTTAAACAACAACGTTTTTGACAGATTAAGTTGAAAAAGTATTCGAATTTACTATCTAAATAGGAACATAACATTTGGTGTTGATTTTTATAGTGAATGTTGCAGAATCACAATCACACCTATAATTGCTAAAGTGTAATTTACATTATTATTCAGTTCATTTTTAATAATGTCCTTCAGAACGGATGATTTTAGTCAGACTAACCTGAACTAAATTAGGATGAACCACCAGTAACTTAAATAAGGTTTCACTAAGCGCTGTCCTGCCTATTTCCCAATGGTAAGGACATGAAAGTCCAAAGCCTCGTTGAAAAAAAATGAACTAATAAAAAGTTACTTAAGTATTTAGTTAGAGATGTCGGAAGACTCGCGTATCTTCGCGTATCGACTTATGTCGTCGATGCCTAAGTGGACACTGCACATGTTGTGGTAACCGGATGGAAACAATGAAAGCTTTCTTATGATACTGATAACCGCTGCGTTAGTGGCCTGACCTCGTAAATACCACGCAGCTGTTTGATTAATAACGTACATCCACTAACTGATAGGTGATTGGCTCCTGACACAGGCAACTTCCTATTTTAGGAGCCCAGAACCGAATTGTTACATTTACAATTGTTCAATAAAGATTTTTTTTCTCTCTTTAAGTAGGTACTTTAGTATGCCAAGTAAAATTTAAACCTAATTTATTGCCGTGGGTATAATTTATTATCTTATCAATTATAATACAATATACTTTATTGTACAAATTAAATTTTAAACAGTCTTTAGATTTACAGAATTTGGACGGTCTTACGAGAGTTCTTCCTGACAGCCTTTGAGTAGACGATGTTATGCAGGTTGTGCTGTTTTAGATGTTACTGGTAAAAAAATATAGTATCTACCTATATTTATTTATTATAAATAAGTAATACTTAAACAATGAGTTATATAATTTTACACATTACCTATACTTTTGCTATATATTATACATACTTACATGCATACATAGGTAAGTAAGAGATACGTTCTTAAAAAATCAAAGCTCCAAGAAACAATGGTTATAGAGTACCTATATGTATATAGGGGTATGTGATCAGAAAATCGGAAAGTACTCATACCAAAACGCGGTATTGTATCGGTACCATTCAACTATTTAAATATCCTTTATAATTTTCCACCGAAACTCCACACGCTTATATTAACTACGAGCTTATAGCTATAAATACCAACATCAATGAAATCGTACCAGTAACTTGTCCCAGCAATGGTACCTAATGGTGACCTTTGCCAAACTACCGAAAGTACCATTAGTGTTGGAATCCGTCCCGTACTCCACAATCCCCTAATTCCCCGGGACCGATCCGCTAGTTATTTTGTATTTAATGTCCCGAACTTCCGCTGCTTATTGCACGGTGATAAGGAAAGTTTTGATACGAGTGTTAATGAGAATTTGAAATTACTAGCGTAGCTTAGGTACTTTTTTAGGAATTTTATGCTTAGAACAAGAAAATTTCATAATGGTGTTGCAACACTAATTAATTATAGACAATGTTGCTAATGTAGATAATATAAACCCAACAAAGACTAATGTTTGAGGTCTATAATGTTTTGTGTATTATATTTACTTTGTATGGAGAGTTTCTGTACATATATCGTCAATTTATCGGTGACAATTTTGAATTTCGTTGCTATAGAAATAGGTAGCCTAACCTAACCTAGCCTAGCGCCTAGCATCAGATTCATGCTTTCTCCATTTTTAGCTTGGTGTAAAATACTAACCCACCTATCTTTTTTTTTCATAAAAGTATTGCAATACTAATTACTAAGTCACACACAAGTTGCCTAATTTATCACTGCAAAACATAAGAAAAGTGCTTATTCATCTTAATTCAACTGTAAAATATAGAAAGCCCGGTCTACTCCGTGGCCCGGACTATCGGGACTGGGGCTGACAAACCATTACGACGAGATGCGTCAATAAAATTCTTTGAAGGAATCCATAAAAGAAAAGCATTCAAAAGTCTATAAGCTACTGAAGACGGACCCCTTCATTCACTAAAATGGAGTTGAGACCTCGTCGATTCCTTTAAAACCCACTCTTGGGGAAATCGCTTTTTCATCCCCGGTAATGGCCGTCCTTTCCGGGACATTTTAATTAACTTCGACTGGAGTGCTTTTTTAGTTTCGAGATGAATTATTAATATTACGCCAACTCTAAGGCGAGTTGAATGAAAATTCGCGTCATCTTCGCTTGCTTTTTTAGATAATGAATATATTTTAGTAAGTAAATATATATTTTGTATAGTATGTAATTTGATAATCGCAATATGAATTTTAATGGACCAACGATGATGTAATCTGTCATTTACATTTGTCCTATATCAGTGTGTCATAAAGTATTTACAGGAATATTGGAGTGGTAATATTCTATTCCGACCAAACTGCCTAAATGTTAGGGTTATTGTAAGCACCGTACAAAATAATTCCATTATTATTAAGATTTTCCGTCCTATTTCTTGAGGCCATCTTTCTTCGGAGGTGTTGTTTACGCACTAATCCCGCTTTACTTCTTCTTTATCACTCGCAGAAGGCTCTGAGGACATAAATGCTACTTTACGCCGCCGCCGGCGAAGCCGAGGCGTTAACAGCCTTGTTTGTGTCCTGTTTTTGCTCAAATAAGATGTGTGACTTGGGAGAAATCAGATACTTACAAATATCTGATTTGCATGACGGAGGATCTTACACTGCTTTCATGATTTATGAGTTGTAATTTATGACTATAAAATGATCATCTAACAGCGTCAGAGTCAGTTGACATGGCCTATGTCCAACAAATGGAGGTTGACATAGTTTGTACAGATTCTAAACATATTTGAGCACTATGAAAACATCAAAATGTTGAGCGAATGCTGTTTAATATGAAACACAATCCAATCGAATTTGATGAATGCATTCGTAACTTCGAAATTGTCTTTGTCATTCCTTTTATCTTCACAGCGGGCGATGAAAGTGAGTTAGTTTTTTATGAAGTCTTTAACCTTTAACTTTTAAACGGGTTTTGTATTATAATGAGTTAATACGTCAATACATCATCTACTAATAGCTTGGCTCGAAAGGCTTGCAGGTTTTCGCTTCACGGGCGCAGCATGGCGCCGCGTCTGAGGCACCGACAGCCGCGCTGCATGCAGCGGCCGATGAAAACAACCTGCCCCTTCATTGTGTATGACAAGGTACGCTATAAACTAAGTACACTTTAAAGCGAAACGGATATAAGCTCTAGAAGTTATTGCCTGGAAAATTACAAGTTGCTAATATCATTCAGTTCCTATACTACAGTAACATTTCTTGTTAACAAATTTTTGTTACAAAAATAAAGTAGTTCAACCGTACCTACAGTTCGTCTGCGTATCACAATGGCCAATCATGAGTTGACAACGTCAAAACTCGCTAGCGACTACGTAAATATTTATAGTGCTGTCTCTTTTCGACTTATTACGAATTACAGAGAGATCTAGATAGTTTTTACGTAGTCGCTAGCGAGTATTGACGGTTGTCAACTCATGTTAGACGTGCAGTTTTCTACAAGCATTTTTATCACTATCTTCATTTTGCAATCAATCAATCAAACAAACAAACATGCTAACGTTCCTTTACTGTAGGTTTGTGTTGCTATGTTAGTAGTTATTCATGAGTAAGTAGGGTAATAATTTTTTAATTTTAGCAACAATAATATTTTTTTCTAAGTAAGTACTAGGTACTCACACATTTTTAACATTGTTTCGCGTGGGAGCTGTATGTTCCAAGAAAGAAATCTTGCACAATTTATTCCGCATGTCATCGCTCAATAAAATAAAATATGTATGAACAATATAAAGGTAAACAGTGACTGCTAACATTTTACGACATATAGCTACCACGAGCAAATTTTACGGCGTCTAAAATATTTATATTCATATTTTAGACCCAATATTACCATACTGTCGCGGCACCGCTAGACAAATACTTTGCTAGTTTCCCAACAATCGGTTGTATATCTTTCTGACGTACCGTATAACATTAAACAGAGTTCCCATGGACCATTACACGTCAAGTATATTTGTAAAATAACCCAATGTTGGTTCCGTATATAAATGTTTATCAGGGACTCGTTAAGTTTGTGATTTATTTGAACTGACGTAAGCGCAATCGTTTGATAGTCGTATGTACAATGTTATTACCGACTAAATGACCTACCTACCGCATTAATTTATGGCTGTTAATAAATAATATAAAAGCACACAACTGGACTTCTGTCGTTGACGATGAAAGACTGGCATTATTTATTGATATCACTGTACTATCAAATCGATTACAGTGTATAATAATATAGTGTGCATAGGTACTTAACTATTAAGGTACGTAAGGACCCTCTTTTCATTGGACTGGATTTTTTACTGGACTTAAGCTTAGAACAAAAAGCCGTGTTTGTTTAACCAATTTTCATAACAATCCTTTTTTATTGGACCTGTTACAGTAAATATTGATCAACACAAAGCCTGCATGAAGCCTTTTAATTTAAGTGCTAAATTGAAGTCGTATTATTAGAAAGTCAATGTTGATTTTGTATTTAGTACATATTATTATAAATTATAATACAGTGTTTATTCGCGGTGTATACATTAAAAATGATAAAGACCACCCGGCACGCTTTCTGAGAGCATATACACATTCGGTAGATCCGCTTTACGCAAACAGCAGTTGGCTTGCCTCAGTACAAACATAACAAAGCAAACATTCTCCATCGAAAGCGGCGGCATTTGATTTTTATTCCTTAGATATTCTTACTGAGGAAATAAGAATTACTTACTGAGAGAATAGGTCGAGTTAACGACTTAACTCGATTGAAAACACAGTAGACTGAAATGTCTACTGTGTGTGATTGAAATGACTGTTTGCCCAGAGTTTTTATTAGTAAAAGAATTGCCTGGGTAACTATTTTCTCTTTAATTATTTTCTGATTTCTATTGTTTATACATTAGACCGTAACATAAATCTAAAAAAAAATTACACAAAAATATAGATAAATAAAACTTCTCAGAAATAGAGTAATTTTAGCGATTTACAATAAATAAATAATAATAAATATCTTCAATTGTATGACCTGGATAGATGTAAGAATGTATAGAATAAAAAAGCCTATCATTAACGCCATAAAATACGCACTGGCACGTCTTCAGGAAACCCTCAAAAACCCCACTAACGACGTTATCATTGTGGGGAAAACCATCGGTTCCGTAGTAGGTCTGGAAAAGCGACGGCGGTGGCGGGGAAACTAGACGAAAAAATTTGTTTCCGGCGTCTGAATATAGGTACAGACTTGAATGCTAATACATTCAGGTAGGGGGAAAGCCACAGACTAAAAAAATATTTTATTGTATGTATTTTAGAATGTGTTTTTTTGCCTTTGAGACAAAATCCCGTATTGATATCATTGAGGTAATAGTACGTTACCTCCATGTGTGATATCAAATTTTATACAAATTACACAAATTTTTGAAATAAAACTTTAATTTATTAGGTATATTTTGCCTATTAAAAAAGCAAGAAAAGCACATTTACAAAAAATATGAAAAAAAACATTGTTAGATAGACATACACAACAGAAAAGGACAATGTCAGGTACATTTTTGTTGCTACAGATTGGCAAAAGGACAGAACCACATGAGTAAAGACAATGATGACAACAGTCAGTGAGACTGACTGTGCAGCACTGGTGTTTTGTTAGTCTGTGGTTCATCTATGTGTAAGGTGAGCGAACGTATTCGCGATCCCCCTGTCGCGATAACACGCACGACACAGCGATGGCACGGCAGAGACGGGGACAGGTAGGGGGCTGGCCTAGTACTGACCCCCTACCTAACGATTCTCATTTACAGAATTACAGAGAGCTTGTCAATGTGTGATAGCCTTCCAATCCCGTGCAGCCACCTTCAGTAAGATGATGGCTTTCAAGACGTTCATTTCTAATAAAATTTAGCCGTTTCTCCAAGCAATGTATGGATTTCTCTTGCCTTTAATTAAAATAAATACTTGTTCTGGAATGTGATAATTCAGCAAGAGTTCCAAAACTGCCCTAAATATAAGGACAAATAAATGAACAGATAAACTAAATCAAGATATCGAAATAACGCTTAGTAGAGTATGAATCACAGTATATTTTTGGAGAAACATCGTTGAGACCCCCGAGAAATTAATCTGAATACGTCCTTTAACCGTACCCCATACCTATTTGTAATTTACTTAAAAATATGGGCTCTGATAACGCGGGGGTCTCTTGTCGGCTAATTCCACGACACCGTTGTCTGTTTAAAGTGTTGAGAATTTGTTACTGCCCTGATAACGCACTTGACGCAGCTTAAAAAACATTATTTTCAATGGAATAATCAAAAGCAATGACACATTCTGTGTTAATCATTTACAAACATTTTTCACTAGCTGTTGAACTCCGGCTTTGCTCGCGAGGAATATCGCAGGTTTTTAAAATATAGGCCGACTGTATAGATTAAAATTATTAACGTTTGACATTATTGAGTCATTGCAAATTTCGCTTTTTGACTGGATCTTCAAGGCTTTTTTTAAAAATTTTGTAATATGAATGTTATTATACTTACCAAGTAGACTTAGCTAATGTGGTAATAAATCATTACCATTATTATATAAAAAATAACTAAGAATTTTAATTACTTCAGTCTCGTTTAGTTCAAAGAAAAGTTATAGTTCAGTCATAGTCAGATAGTTACCTCGAGCTTTTCTTGCGCCTTTTTACTTCTTCCCTCTATAGTTGTCTACTAGTATCGACTACCGACTAGTATAGCGAAAGTTTAAATATTCGAAGGTATGATAGCTTTCGCATCAAGACGTGATAGGTTTTCAACGCACAATCGTACCTACACACGTAAGGAAATTAGTAGATACCTCTGTACCAGTCTAATGGGCTGCCTAAACGATCATGCGGCATGACATGCATTACGTTAACGTGAATTGTCATGCTGCATGATGGACCCTCATGCTTGCTATCAATCACATAGTATTAGTACAGTGAAGCAACGGCCAGCACGTAGTTTGCATGTCATGCACGTCAATCACTACAACTAGACGGTCATGCATTAGTGACAGCACGTAATGCATGTCATACAGCATGACCGTCTAGGGACCACTTAATATAGGAGGTACTGAAGGTGCCAGACGGTGAGTAACGCATAACGTAACCAGTACCAAAATGTTAGGCTGTCATTATTACATAAGCAAGAAATCCTTCATCGATCCCTAAGCCGATCCCTTATGGCCCTCAAAGTTTTAATGAGTTTCCAAAATGTCCAAACTTTTGGGTCACCTATAACCTACCTACATTATGGAAGGAATTAATTTTAACGGCATATGTTAAGCATTTTGATTAACTGGTATATTTTCATGTTAGGTGTGTTATAGTCCTTGGTCAACTCACACTCGTATTCCATTTCATTTTTATCACTAGCTGTTGACCGTGACTTTTTATATAGGTATAGAATTTTAACCCAGTTTTATTCAAAAAGCAATTCTTACTGGATGCTGGACCTCATTTGAGTAACCTGACGTTTTTCGTATCAAATTGAATTTTTTTTCAGATTGGATTTTTTTCAGTTTGGACGTTTTTTAGTACGACCATGGTCGTTATACTTTCTTCAGATTGGACATTATTACAGTACCTAAATCGTCCAAATCAATGCTTGATTTGTAGAGCAGTAGTCGGTAACAGATTGTTGATGGTTTAACGTAAAGCTTAATTCGAGTTTAACGTGAGTTCTATAGCTTGCTTTAATCTCAGGTTAGTGCGACACATTAATTGCTGTACACAGCTAAGCTGCTCTCTTGCAATTTATATTCACAAGCTTACTACCAAGATACCTACCCATTTCGTAATTAATTTCACAGAATGCAATAAATTTGAGTAATGCACGCGATACGTCAAAATTATACGGTATTTACCTACTTCAGTACGGTAATAATTTATAAGTAATATTAAAGACTTGGATAAGAAATTCCTGGTCGCGTCGCACAGAATCTCTGGACTGTGTAAGTATCTACCTAACTACTTGTATTGCAAGGTAATCTTCCGAGTACTTTAATTGATAGTACTTTAATCTAGTGACTCTAACTTTATACCTATCACTAAGCATAGGAATGACATAACGGAATTTTAATGCCTTGACGAGTATTATAAATGAAATTAACGTAAGTATGTAAGTATTCATATTTTTAGTCTCTGTCGTTGCACGGGTGGAGGTCGAGCCCTTTGTGGCGCCTGCGCCGGCTCCGTGGCATCAGGCTGCTACTACCTTCGATCATAGTATATGGTGATCGAAGGCTACTACCAAGTTACCAAAATCTCCCGGATGACCTACGAAACGAAATGACTGACGACACGTTTAGTCACCGACTAAAAACCTTTTATTATATAGAATAATTTATACTCTGTTTAAAAGTTGAACATAATTCTGAAAATCAACTTTCATATAAGCAATTAAATTTTTATTTTCATACCTTCCTACAATTTTATGACTAGGTACTATACACACGTTGTGTAAAATTGTCATAAATTTACTGTTTTTATTTTTCTTTTGACAACTTTGACATTTTTATTTATTTTGTAATGTGGAAATAAAATAAAGGCAATTTTTACTTTATTTTTACCTATAATTAGTTAAGTCTAAAAGTAGATACTGAAATCTGATGATGACGAGAAAGAACAGCTACGTTACCATAAGAAAACTTTCAATTCCTGGACCTAGGTTTGCTATCTTAAACTAACTTGCCTACATCAGAAATCAATGGTAAAAATAGGTACCTATTACAGCTTATCATCCAAAGTCGCTTAAACTCCAAACATTGTAATACAAACATAAATATGAATTTTTCGATTTCAATAGAAACATAGACAAAGATTAGGGTATTAGTCATGGTTTATTTTGTTCCATAAATCACCAAAAAGCAGGCACCTCTGGCATCGCGTGACCCGCCACGTCACGTTCTGTACACCGATGTCATAATTCTGTGTTGCTTCAACTCGCCCGTGACTAATGCCTATAGAATAGGGCAGTACGTAATAGCTTTTAAATTAAACTTTATTTAATTGTCTTGCGTTGTTTGAGTTAACAAAGGAGTCCACATAGTCGTTTTTTAAATTAGTAGATAGTTGGTTAACATTTCAAATTGGAAATTAATAAGATCATCTAAAAACCACGTAATGACATACCATTAATATCTACTATCTTCTACAGTTCGTTGATACTTTATTAAAAATAAAGGATACTAACGTATTTCGTAAACCTATGCTATATTGGTTCAAGTATTCATAGCTTGGTTCTTCCGCAAGGTAGTCCTAAAGTCTACGCGGCAAACTATGAGGTAAGCGAAACTGCAGGCAAGAGATAGTTATCTATATAATTGAAATAAAGTGCACTTAAATGTATATAAGTACGTCACGTGAAATAACATTAAGATCTTTCTGTTTCTCTCTGGAAATTACTGTCACAGAATAATTTGCAAATCCAAGAAACCTTCGTCGATAAACTTACCCAACAGTCCTGCAGGGAACCCTACACCTGAAGTGCAGAGCTAGAAATTGGAAACCGTAACTCAACAAGTATTAGGGGGAGGAAAACTCCGTATAGCCGCGCCATCTGTACGCCTTATCTATGGCTATAAATATCGTGCGGAACCCCGGTACGAAGGAGTACGAATTATGGCTCCAAAAGGTACTTTCAGTCCTCGCCGTGTAATGGATAATTCATGCACCCTCACCGCCGTTCACTGTTTCGTAATTTTACGGAAATTTTTATGTAATTATTTTTGGAAATTTCGTGACTTCCTTCACCACGTCTACCGTCAGCTATATGGTTATTATAACGTCGGCGTGTTGTTGTAGTCGCTGCTATAGCATTTTTGGAAAGGTCGTGTTTAAGTTAATTATGTGTTACCTCGAAACTGACCCAATTAAAGATATGTAATTCAAAAAGAATAAGGCTTATCGTATTTGTGGATTGAGTAGCTAAGTACCTATCATTAAAATTCTGCTGTCATTTGAAACACTTCACCATCAGGGTTACGCTTATCTTCCTTAGCATTCACCGTTCATTTTGTTTTTATGATCCTAGCTGTTGTCTGTTTTGAATCTTATTAAATTCCTAGTAAATTGTACCAAGGCCTTATAAACTATAACTATAATGAATGTTAACGACATTTCAACAGACAGCGCAAGTTATTAACATTGCGCAAACATTTAACACTCAACACATCATCACATGTAAATGAGTGGGCTAAATGGCTGTCAGTAGCTTCTCTCGGCGCCTTTGCCGTATGAAAAAGGTCTGATTAAAATAAAATTTAAAGAGGAACTAAAGAGGACGGATGAATAAACGGACGTGTTGAATTTGAAGAAAACGGTTTGATTTTATTTAATAGAGGTTTAATTTGGATTAGATAATTTGGAAGCAACAGATTCTGAAAATCCATAGCCAATATAAAAATATGAAATATTTACACATACAACAACAAGGAAGACACTAAACTGCACAGGGAATCTTAGTTTGGGACTAGGGACACGCAAGTGTTTTGAAATTGACTAAACGTTCTTGATATATCGAAAATTATATCTGAAAAACATAATATTTTTCTGTAGAAACAGAATGTACAGAACGGCTTCTTCATACCATTAACAATGTAGATTACAAACCTTAGTTTCAGATGTCTCCGCAACTTTTTCGACACAGCCAACCAATCGTTAGTCAGCATCCTCAAAGTGTTCATTAGTCCCAAACAATGCGCCGTTCATTTGTTTTTCCTTGTCATCCCAACAAGCTCCCACATCCAAACAACTTTGCCTACATCTCTCTCAATTTCTCTCTGTCGCCGTATACGAGAGGTTCTTGACTTTGCGCGCTACGGAGGGCTCTTCACCCACCTTTGAAAATTGCACCTTAGGGGAGTGTCGTTGTTGATTAATAACGAATATAAAATTGCAGAGAATCAGATGGATATTATTGAAAGAAGTCACGTTTTGCTTTATATGGAGTGAAGAGAGTTGATTTTTTGAATAGTAATAACGTGATCTTGAGGTTAGATATTTCTTAGAGAATGGTGAATATTTTAATACACTAAAAATCGGTCAAGTATTCTATATAAAACTTACAATTATTTATTGATTATATAAAATTGTAATAATATCAATTCTGATGTACAAACCAAAAAATGTTGGTATGTGGATTATCAGATCATTGACCACAGATCTTCAAACTACTTATATCTACAGGTAAAGCTATTTGCAGTGTTGCAACTCGAAGTCATCCATCACACTTTATAAAAGTTAGGGAAGTGGACGAATTCGTCTGGGACTAGGTAGACGTAGAAGTATATTTATTAGTACCACAGAGTAATAAATTAAATACCATGCAGTGCGAACTGAAATTGAACATGCCGAAACGCCACCTTTGATTGAGTGTTTATTGAAAGAGATCATTTGACAAAGCGTCTTAATTTGAGTCCGCTAAACACTTGAGAGTCGCTCAGTTGTTCCTGACAAGAGGCGTCATCCAACACCTGGTGTGAAATGCAATCAAGTTTAATTATTACGGGTATTAATAACAAGGGTGCACTCGGGGTGAACCGTTGCCATGGCAACACCCTACGTTTTGGATGTAGCCTGCAACTCCACGTGAGCGGGTGTTTAGTTATTTACGAGCTAAGCTGATTAAGGCTTTAATTGTTATGGATCTCGTAGATAGATATTACATGAGTAATCATACTCATTCATAAATAATGTGAACACTCGTGAAAATGCTTCCGTAGTCAACTCACCCCAGTTGACTACAAAAATAATAAATAACATTTTTGAAAGTGGACAATTTCAGCCCGGCTGATGACCAAGCTGTGGCGGAGCCTTGAAAATTTCTTAAGTTATTAGAACAATTTCAATTCAAAAAACATTGGGATTTGTGATTTCTGTTACATGAAAACAAAAGTTTTTCAGTTGTGATTACACACCACCATGTCTGCTCACTTAACTAAATAACATGAAAACAGATAAGTAAGACAAATTTCTGGTAATGTTAGTGGACATTTTTTGCCTGAAGGGATGCATGTCGTAACGGATGACGTATTTTATTAGAGATGAATCTTTATTTATTGCAAAATATAAAATATTTTTTATAACTTATCATTCATTTTAATTTCCATTTAGAGATTCTCGGAATTCGTGAAGCATACGATTCATTCTGTAAGATTTACAGGCGATTCGCAGATTTAGTGGGGAGTAAAATGTTTTAATTGCACGGAAACGAGGCAATGTATCGGGCAATTAATTCTTTTGTACACGGCCATTTAGAGGCAGTAAAGCTATCGTAAACCACTAGAAATAGTCCACCTGTTTCTAGATATAGCTCCCACCCTAAAACGGTAAATAAAAAGTCAAGTGAAGGGTGTGGATGCGACTGAAACCAATAAAATAGAAATACAGTATTTTTAATAACTCTAACTGGTTTTGCAAAGTACAAATTATTGTTATTTAAAATGTATGTTATAATATAACATAATAACAAATCAAGTTCAGAATAAATTATTCTAGAACTGTGATCTTATCATGTGAATATGAATTTAAATTTTGTATTGGCTTGCGTTTGAATAGCTAATTTACTACACACAATAAATATGTTAAGTTAAAATTGTATAAGGATATATCAAACGTTTCAAAATATATACAAAACACAAATCGAAACAAATTATACTATATCACAGTCACTATAGAGATGAAAAACTACGTTACTTTATAGCAGTCTATGATTCGAAAACACGTTCACAAAAACTACCTATGTCTTTTAAAATTCTTCAGTACATACGAAATGAAAAAATTGGGAACTATAAGGAAGTTACCTAATAAGTTACTTGTACAATCAAAAGTGATAAAGAGACAAAAAATATGACGAGATCAGAAGTGTCGAATTCACTGAAAAATTGAAACTAAGGGCCACAAGAACATTTATCAAATAATTTTTAACAGAACACCATGTAAAGGGGTTGTACCTACTTCAGAATTTGTACATATTTACAATTCACTAATGTAATATTGCTTCGATTACGTCCTAATGATATTCGTTTTTAAAGTACCTAAGTTTCTAAAGAGATTAAAATTAGCTTCTATAAGTATGTCCTGAACAACCTGATGTACCTGAGTGGTTGGTAAACGCCTGCATTTCCCGGTACGGTGATTCTCTATGGACAAATAGAAATAATTTTAATAAGTACGACTTGTTTAATCATTTATACTCATAGAATTTAGCACCTATTATTATAAAATTACCTCTCGTATGGTGGTGGTGGCAGAATATCACACAAGTTCACTCTACAGTTTTGGTCACTCCTTTCGCCACTTGAATATGTTGTATCTTGTGTCCCGTGCCTAAAACTATTTTCTCTTCCCAACCAATGCCATTGCGGGTAATCATATTCAACTTCTGCTACTTCTACCCATTCTCTATTACCATCGTGGTGACTTGACGATCTAGAGGCATGAGTTTTACACGATGGACATTCTTCAATCGACATATCTTGCATTTCATCAATTTCGTTCCCACATTTTGTCATTTCACTGTAGTCTTTTGTCAATGTTGAGCTGCTGCTTCGACAACATGTGGAACAATCTTCATTTGAGTACTGGTTACTGTCTTCGTATGACCGGACCATACTATTGTCGTAAGAGCCTGGACTTACGGCACATTTCATACAAGAATCCTCTACATCAGTGTGATCCTGCAATGTAAAGATATGTTAGTCTTTGCTCTGCTCTGGCTTTAGATTGCAATGATAATTGTAATTGGTAATTCGAACCTGATAATTTAGTTCTGTATAAATGGCACTAGATGCGTAAGGTTCCGGGGCAATTCTTCTTTGATCTTCTTGAGGCATTGCAGCCATCGAGCTTGGATGTTGCGGAAGAGTGTATTCTGCTTCCATGGCCATTGTACCTATTGTATGTCCACCTAAAAATCAAGCGATATTTTTAATTAATTGAGTTTTCTTGGTCAGGACATTTAGATGGGTAAAGTATATAACAATATGCGGACTAGGTACATCAATTAGATTATTATTAAATCTTAATTTTTTAAATATTTTTGCAATTTGTGCTGGGAATTTCACATATAATATTTTTTAAATTAAGGTCAATCTGTGAAATTTATAATTACCTATGTATGTAGTTACGAGTTTTCTGACGGACAAATAGACATACGGAAAAAAATTTGCTTTAGGGGTATCAAAGTTCAATACGTACGTACTTTTAAACTTACCGTGTAGAAGACTTTGGTGGCAATTTAAAATTTCTATTCTAGGTTCATTTGAACCCTCGAACATAGGCCTTTCTCGAAGCCACACTGCTTCTTTACCCAACAAACATTGCTGAGCATTAACAATTGATGCACCTGGAAGGGTAGAGTTAATAATAAAAACAATTAAAAAGTTTAAAAAAAAATCATAAATATATTCTACAATAATTTAGTAATTTCTAATAATAATTTAATTTACCAGTTGAGTTTGGACTTTTTCTCTTTTTGCACTGTCGACGTCTTATCAAAATAAAAGTGCCGGCCCCGACCAACACTATCACTAGTAAAGTTACACTCAGAGCTAAGAGCCAAGTTTCTTGGAACATTGACAGTATTGCCTTATCCGTAGCGGGTTCCGTTCTGAAATGGATGAAAAGATTTATGTGTCCAGTCTGCCAACAAAGTTTACCAAGGCCGCTATAAGTGCAAAACTATAGCGGGTATTGCACAGGACATGTTGTTTTAGTTGTTAGTACTTACTGAACGTAGTGTCTCTGAGTTTGCGTGGGCAGCATGTGTATGTGCGCGGGCGCACTGAAGGGCCCGTGCCCGCGGCGCGTGACGGCGGCGGCGCGCGCGCTGTACCGGCCGCCGGTCCGCAGCGAGCTGGCCGCAGCAGCGCGCGTCCTGGCTCCCAGCGACATCTGACCCACCACACGACCACCATTCCCTCCACCCACACGAACTTCGATCTTAGCAAAACATACAAAATGTTAGTTCAAGTTAGAGAGATAAATGGATGTGGTAGAGTCTAAAAAGGACTAACCAAGTAACCAGACAGTTCGCCATTCCAAGTATGCACAGGGGGCGGGTCCCAGCGAATCCAGGCCGACGTCGCATTTATCACTCCGGCTGAAACGCTCTGCGGCGGCGCTGATGGAACTAAAACGTACGAACTTCGGGCTTGAATAATGTAGTTTTAACTCAATAGAAAGTTTGTGATAGTTAAGTAGTAAACTTTTGCCAATATTGTCCAAGAGGGAAGAGATATTTTTTCTCTTTGTCTCGTGATACTTAACACATGGAAAATGGAGATATTAAGTGACAAACAATTTAAGGAAAGCAATAAGCAAGTACATTGTACTTTAACTACTTATAATGATTTAAACATTTAGAGCACACACATTATAAACTATACCTACCCTCTTCTTCTGTAACACCACTCTTCAAATTCGATGGCTTTCCTAGTAACAATTTATAAAATGGCATCAGGAACACATCATATTGAGCATACGGTAACAACCCAGTCAAAACATGGCTAGACGATCCACTGTTGTGAACCGTTGTCATTGAGAAGTTTTCATGTTGCGTAAATTCTGATAAAATATCCAAAGAAATATTTGAATTCTGCACAGTTGGTGAGTCTAACGAATGTTGTTTATTCAAAGACGTCCCATTGAACCAGATTTTTACACCTTCTAAATATTCATTGTAGTCTGTCATGACCTGAAAAAGTTCAGAGCTCAAGATTATCTACGCATGAATAATTAATCATTCTATTTTTATCTCTACTTATAACATTTCTACTTACATCCCAAACAATTTTAAGTGTAGTAGCTGATATACCTTCAACCCTTCTCAAAGCTAAAACGTCTTGTTGAAGATATCGACGAGCCTGCACTAGTTCGTATTGTGTCATTGGCGGATGATTTTGGGGCTTTCCTAATTCTGGGTAAGATGACGATGGTTCTAGGTCCCCTTTAAACGAATTGGCTTCTCTTCTTAACACCTAATAAAAGTTTTAAACTTGTTATACCACGTTAAATAAAGATAGTTTCAATGTTTAATGGAAGGGTTTTGTCAGGGAAATCAAGAGTTTAGTTATTAGCCATGAAATAAGTAAACAGTAATTTTTCAAAAGTACTTGCCTGTAAAGTGGCCGTATGAAGAGCACTTCCGGCGGCACTTACTGCTACACAAGTCAATCTCCCAGCATGCTGAGTAAGTACTTTATCTAAGTACAGCGATCCGTGATGGTTTGGTTTAGGAAACACCAGTTCCTGTGGAATGCATTGTTTATTAATTGTAGTAGACAAATTACTTTAACTGTATTAATTTTACTGTCACCTAAGCTACCTGAGATCCTTCCATTGTCCAAAACACTATTGGCTTTGGCGAGCCCTCGGCTTCGCAGGGAAATGATAATGCTTCTCCTTCCCATGCCGTTTGATCTGAAGGTACTCTTGTAAAATGAGGTAGAGCTACAAAAAGATTAATAATAGAGATCTATCTATACCATACATATTATAGTATTTGAGCCAGTAAGAAATAAATAACTATCAAAAGTCACTATTTAAAGTCGTGCTTACAGTGAACAGTGAGAGTAGCGCTAGCAACGCTGGATCCAGCCTGACTTTCAGCCCGACAAGTGTAACCACCGGCATCCGTTGACACAACTCGATCTATTCGCAATGATCCTCGTCGTAATATTGCATATGGAGAAAGAGAACCATTATCACGTGACCACGTCACTGACACATCTGAATCAGGTGATACCTTAAACAATTTTAAACAAAATCACAATTAGAGAGTGAACAAAATCAAGAAATATGTGGGCTTCACATACTTTATTGTCTTAGGTGTATTAAAACACAAATTCACCTATCGACTTACCTGACAATGGAATTCAATGTTCTGTCCTAGCAAGGCAGTAATGTTATTAGGTTTCACTAGAAAATGTGGTCTGCGTAACACGAGTAATGTCGCGGGGCGTGATTGCCTCTCGCCTGCCACGTTCGATGCTACACATCGATACACACCGCTATCTGACGGAAGACCTTCTAGTATCTTTAGATTGCCTCCATCTACCACGGATATTCTAAAAAAAAATGTTATATTTAATAATCTTAATTATAACTAAATCAATGATGAAGACATTCAATTCTTCATATTAACAAAATTCTTCATACCGTCCATTAACTTCTTCTACATCCAGACTGTGGCCATCTCTTGTCCAATGTACAGAGGGATCAGGTACGCCTTTTGGAGCTAAACATTCAAGTAAGGCTGATTCACCACCAGCTACTTTGACGTCACGAGGTTCAGTTCTAAATTCATCACGAAGGACTGAAATGAAATTTGTTACGAGTGTATTATGCTTATTTAAGAAATCCGAAAGAAAAATTTCGACAGTTGAGCCAGTTTGTGAGAGCGTCAGTGGCGTAGGGGATAAGACGCGGCCTATCATATCAAAAGGTCCGGAGTTTTATCCCCAGCTGGGCCATGTACCAATGGGTTTTTTCTCGAAACTTAAGTACATTTACTGACTGCTCTCAAACGGTGAAGGAAAACATCGTGAGGAAACCTGCATACGCCGAAGAAGAAATTCTTAGGTGCATGTGAAGTCCACCAATCCGCACTGGGCTAGCGTGGTGGACTATAGCCCGAACGCCCTCGTTAAGAGGGTAGGCCTGAGCCCCAGCAGTGGGGACATTAATAGGCTGTTGATGAAGAAATCCGATTTCAAAATGTTATAATTAATTTACTGATAAAAATACTCAGGAACTGTCTAAGTAGTTACGTTAGTCTTGACCGTTTCTGCCGACAAACAACAAATTCACATGAGTATGCTTACCAGCTATTGTAAGAGTAGCGTTTTTACTAACTGCCTCGCCCACAGAGTTTCGTGCTACACACCAATAAACACCTTCGTCGCTCTCTTTCTTGCCTCTCATAACCCTATGAGACAAAAATAATAATAAAATTTAAAGCTAGTTGTGTATAAACTATAATGTTTTCTTACTTTAATGCCTGTATGTATGCAAATGTATAATAAAATTAAAGAACTCATTGCCCATAACAGAAAATAGTTCAGATTTTTAATGTTACATTAATTCCTAAAGTCGTAAAAATATCCCTCTAGTGACCCATTTAATATTTTGTACTCAGTCGTTGCAATTGTACACACAAAAAACCGGACAAGTGCGAGGACTCGCGCCCTGCCTGATGGTTCCGTACAAACATAATTTATGTATGAGTTCATCATTCATGTAACCTAAGTTTGAATCGCAATTTTGTTTTGCGTTGACATAGAAGCTTGATTTTTTACACCCCCAAGAGACTTAGTCGGTAGTTGATATTATTTGATATCTACTACCCCTTTATGAGAAAAAGAGTCTTGGCAGACGGACAGGCAGACAAACGACAAAGTGATCGTGAAAGGGGTCCGTTATTTCCCTATAGAGGTATACGGAGCCCTAAAAAGAGTACAGTGACATAAAAAAACTTTCTGGTGTGGTGAGTCTAAAATTGCAATAAAATTTTATTTCAATATACTTAAACGAACTTTTTATTTCTTTTTAAATTGTAAATGAACCTACCTAAGAAATAAAAGTCCATCTTCAAGCAACACCCTATGGGGGTGGTCGGTTGGCGCGAGGGGTGTCCCATCCTTGTACCACTGGATGGTAGGTTTCGGCTTGCCCTCGGCGACGCACCGCAGAGTCGCTGGTTCACTCCTTCCAACGATGGTATCAGCTGGATGCTCTTTGATACGCGGAGCTCGACTTTGGGCTTAACAAAATTGAAAAATTACTTAATTTTTTTATCTTATATTCAAAAGTTTTGTTCCGTAAATAATTACTTTGCAACCACGTGTTTTTTTTTCGATCGTTATTATGTGCCTCGGAGAAACTAAAAACATTTTAAGTATTCCTTTTGGGCTTCGCCACAGTCGGGTAAAAAGAAGCGACAAATAGAATTTGAAAAACGCAAGTGGATATTTTTAAAAATGTTTTTGGCAATTTTTATAAGCACCAATTATTATAATTATATTAATTACTTAATTGGTTTCATAGGCAACTATAAAACTATAATGAGTTCAATTATTTAAAAGAAAACCAATAAAATAGCTAATGAATATTGACTATAGTTAATAAATAACATACATTTTAATCGACGTTAATTAATATTAAAAGCCATTAATTAGGCATGTGAATGCTTATGTAAAAATGTACTGTTTCTTTAAAAAAACTCCTCTAAAGAATTCTAAAATTATGTGTAACAATGTTGCTTTTCTTTTTAACGAACGAACTTATCTTTTATATTACTTTCGACTTACCTTTTGTCGAAAAAGGAAAAGTAAGCAACAGATGCAAAATCACAACACATTTGAACTGGTTCCATGCACGTTTATCTGTTCTAATTGGTCCCTCGACCATGCTTGACACTACTGATAATCGCCACTATGCACTTTATTGTCACACCACATAGTTATTTTTATCAATATCACATTTTAATCATAATGAAATGCGTAAAGCCTTGCGATTATGTAACAAGATCGTCAATATAAACAAATCCACCAGTTTTTCTATGACATCGCGATGTATGCAGACCGCGGAGCGACACAACCTCCCCGTCCAATAGGCTTGGGGTTACTGCCCCCCTCTCAGTGTTGTTATTTCGCGCCGACTCTGTAGCGTTTAGGCTTATTGCGAGCTTTTCGAATAATAGCTGTAAGTAGCAAAAAGTTCTTTAATTTGTTCATAAATAAATATTCAGATACATATTGAGTTTATCGTTTCAAAAAATTCTTATAGCTTACCAAGAACTGCACAGAAAACACTTAAACAATAATTAGTTCCTTATTTTTTCTAAATAGATACCCACTTAATGGAAGATAGTGTAAATCGTTATTAGAATTGTTTATTATTTAATTCGTTCGAACTCTACTCAAATTAATTATTTAATAAGTATAAGTAGGTATTTCTTTATTTAATGTAAATTGTTACTGATGAAAATGATAACACTAGAATGCGTTTTGTTGTATGTAAGTATCACCTCCCAAATATTTATATTAAGTTAATCCTATCAAAATTTCCCAAGATTAACTTTATCTGTAGTCACAATTCTGCACACGTGTCGGTTTGAACGCGTCAATTGGGGTTCCGTAGACACGCGAGTCACGTATCTAGTTACCTAACTGTTCTGCGGTGACAACATAGAAATATTTGGATTATCATCTACTGGAAAGGGAATTGGGGTTATACGTAAGCTGATCCCTAGAAACAATCATCAAGTAGAAAATAATTTTAAAAGAACAGAAAATTTTCTGCAAACTTATTGGATAAAAAAAAGTGATTTCATATCAATAAAATTATAGGTATCATATCAAAATTATCTATAAAATGCAACGTTCACTAAGCCGATTGGGTTATTTATGTTAAGGCTTATTATATTATAGACTATATTTTTAATGGGAATTGAAACATCAAGTGAGAAATATTATTCATTTTCTACAGCTATCTACTCTATCTTGTCTACTCGTATTAGCCCCATCTAGCTAGACGTACTTCGACGGACCCCTCGCTTCGTCAGGCTCTGTGTAATCAACCTATCAGTTCGGGACAAAGGAGGTTTCCTTCATTAACTCCATTCTGCTGAAATATTCATTAACTACTATAGTCTCTATCCACTAGATTATTTTGGGATACAATTAAATAGGGTCGTGGATCGTTGTAGAGCTGTTCAATTAACACGGTTCATCTTGTAGATAATCCTGGTTAATATTGAAAGGCTTCTGCTTGATTTGTTGACAAAATATTATGTTTTAAATTAAAAGAGTAGTATTTATGGAGCTTGATAGCTACAAATTTTATTTCATTGAAGTTTATTTAATTTATTATTGTATTTCTGATAAAATCGGTAGCACAGGAATAGCAAGAAACATAAGTACTTATACGTACCTACTAAAGATATTCTTAATAATTATATCTTTTTTCAAAATCGATGATTTTTTCATCATTGCCATTCAGTGCTATCGGAACAGTACTTTTGAGTTATCCGATGGACAGACATATAAAATACAAGAAATGTACAGTATAAGTTTATCATTCTTGTCAAATTATTAGAATATTCAGTGAACCATATTGATGAGCAATGTAAATCTGATTCTTATTTTTAATGATCCATTACATAGTTATTTCAAATGAGTAATGGGTTGAGAATAAAGATAGATAAAGTTGAAATATAAACCCTGACAGTAGTAACTTCTCCGTTGCATCCACATAGCAATTTGAAACGCTACTGAATGCCGTGCACGTAACACGGTCTCGGACTGTAGTGTCAGGTGAGGCAACGACGAAACAGATCATCGGCACGTGCCCTGCGCCGGACAGACAGACAAGAATAAAAAATATTAAACGATAGAAAAGCCATAGGATAATAAATACAGTATAGAAATGCTAGAGATAAGTGTCAGGCATAGGAAAATGTTAAATGGAGAGGCAATAAACGATAAAATCACAGGCACGTGCCAGCTGCCTGTGGTTTAGAGATATAGAGGAAATTGGTGACGGTGGTAGTAGTCAATAACTAGAAACAATATTGGTAGAAATTATAGATGAAAGGAGGAACAAAATAGCAAACAAAAACGACACATTTATTATATTTCTAGACCAAAAAATTAAAAGATGCTCGAAATTATTAGTATAAAACTACCTAAGAGATTTTTACGGATACAGATCAGGAGTTTTAAATGAGAATTTATACTGCAGGAAAAATGTACAAAATAAACGATCAGCACTAGCGAAATAAATTCACATTCGTATGAAACAAGTCTGTATCGGACAAGCGCCTCGAGGGCTACTAATTCAATCAATTGGATGACCATAAATAAAATGGCGGACAGTCGCGATACGACACGGGTACCACATAATTGAGAAGTCGAGCTACAGGCGGCTTGGAGCGACAAATCAATTAAGCGCGAAGGAGATAAAAAGGATGCATTAATAATGAAAAGGATTTCGAAATAAATAATCCTCTTACTGATAAGTGCGTATGCTGCGTTAATGCAAATTTTCTGATAAAATACTTGACTTAAATATTCTTGCAAGAAAGCAAGAAAGTTAATACAATAAAAACAGGTATAGTCCAATAAAATTGATAAAACTTTATACTTCTGGCTGTAATTTAAAGATAAAATCATACCACTTAATTAAGAAGTTACAGCTTTACTATCTCAGGAAAACGTTTCCAGGAATAATTATGTACTTACCTGGCAATGTATTTAGAATCAGGAAACCGTACTTACTTTTATATAAGTACCTAAGTAGTCAAGCAATAATAAGTTGCAGTGTAAAACAAAAACAAACTACTTACCCATCACAAACAAACAGGAAATAAGACACCAATGCCTAACGGGCTTAGGCACTAATCCTTGTTTTTGTTAAGGGTGCCTGCCAACAATTGGGAGTGACAGCCTGCAGTAGGAAATTAATCGTGAAAAATCTGTGAGCACGGCGACGGCAGCGGGGGCTATAAGGAGCAGCATTGAACCGAGCCACGTGCGCTGTCTATTAACAGTTGACACTATTGGGATAAAGCCAAAGGGCGAGTCAAGCATACGAGACTTTTGATATAAATTATGTGAAAAACAACATGGTGCGAATGTTTCTCTACCATTTTGTTTAAACGTTGCTTACTACCATTCAAGACGCAGATGAGAACTCCACACAAAAGTCAAATGTAGGTATAATCGAAAAATATGTTTACTAATTTAATGAGATAAAGCTTTAAATAAAATTATTAACTTATTATAAAATTAATACAAACTATTTTAAATTTTAAATAAATAAATAAAAAATATCCTTATTTCAGGCTCAGGGATAAAACAAAATATAAAATACAAATAAAAATAAACTAAAATTAAACAGCTATACTTTTTATTTTCGCTGCACAACTTCTTGGACCATTCTTCGTCTGTGTTGTTTGCATTTCTACAGGAACAACTACATCATTTGTGCATTTTATATGTTGTATTATACCTAATCTTAGTTTAGTTCCTAAGTTATATTTATACTATCAAACGGATTAAACGGAGAATGCACAAGTCTAGCATACCGTCAAACATGTATTATTATTATATGTTTGTATTGTTTCAAAAAGAAGGCAATCCAATCCTCAAAGGCACAATCATTTCACTTCAGTTTTACTTGTTATCGTATTACTCAGTTACTGCCAGTGGCACTAAGTTATCAGGACGTACAATGAGTAACAAATTACGTCGGAGAGCAACCGCCGCTGCTTATCTTGGCTTGATGCGTCACCTCTGTCGCTCCCTTTTGCCTGCCGGGGGCCATTGCGTATCTCGATTCGATTAGGTTGTTTCGAACCTCCAGGGCAGAAGAGTGGGTAGAGTGTAGACCTTAATGTTTCATATTTTGCATGTGCATATTTTTATCACTTTCAAAATCTAATTTCGTTTTATTCTTTTAGTTATTGCTTTCGTCTTAAATTCATTTCAGTTCTTAGACGGCCATATTTAGTAATGAGTAATGATTTTTGACGCACGCAATTGTACAACAAATCATACTTAAATTGTACACTGTACGCATAATTAGTTTCTATTACAAAAAATATAGTAAATGTAGTCGTATGTATTTCACAAGTAGCCACTAAACTTGAAGGGCCAAAGAGTAACTTTGAAGGATTACGAAATTTAAAGCCACCAAGACCTGCAGTTATTTCGGTAGAGAACGAGGGATACAATGGGTAACAAATTACAATGGAGATAATACCGCAGGGTGCGCTTATCTTTGGAAGACGCATCACCTTACCTCCTACTCCCCTAGCAACGGGCCATTTCAAACAGTCGCGCCGTTTGCTAGCAGTTGATTTTTGCCGTAGGTTTTAATGGCTTCGACACTGTTTAAAGTTTAAGTGCGAATAACTGTAAAAATAACAGAATGTGTGTGAGGGAGACACCATATCCTTTTGTAAAGGAAATGATATTTCTTCTCTTTTCCACACATTGTGTGACTTAAAACTACCTTAATTTTTTATATAAAAAAAGTAAGTTATAAAAGTAGTCTCGCGAGTCTTCTGGAAGTAATCTCTAAGTAAAGATCTCTCCCTTTTTAAAGTTTCTCTCTATTGTATTGTTTAGGTTTCTGATTATTTATTTGCCAGAATGAAATAAATAAGTTGTGTAATTCCAAAAATCATTTATTTAACTAGCTCTGTAAACAATATATCTACCTACTTACTATTTTAAAAACAATTAGCATTCAAATCTATAAAAAAATTACAAAATGATAATTTGTTTGTTGCAAAATAGAGGCAAGTCACGGAGGCAAGTATACATTATTTTAATATTCTTTTAGGGGGTTTTGGACTTGGAATAACTATAAAAACCAGGCATTGGTTTCTTAATGTCCAAATCGGTACATAAACGACTCGAAAATATCTAAGTAATAACAGAGTGAACGAGAGTGCGGAAACTCACACACAAGCGCAGTGTTCACCTACAATACCTGTAATACACAGAGTTAAGCGTGTCGCCAGCTATAGCCAAGTACTGCTTCCAAGGGCTTATCACTCTGTGCTAGTGTAGGTGAAAACTACGCTTGTGTGCGTGCGTTTTAGAGAGCTTGTTCGGAGTTTCCGCACTCTCGTTCACTCTGGTAATAACCTCTTAGATTCGTCACTCGATAAGACTCCCCCAAAGACACGCCTGTATACAACATTTGTCCCACCAGCGGCAGCCTTATCTTCTACAAACAGTTTTTAGCAAATGCGGCAGTCGTGTGGAGAAAAATGGCGTCTAAACGGTTTTTTCCGGTTCACTGACAGTTGTTATCAAAGATTATTTAGATTTTTATTCCCTGTAAAACCTTTGCACCTTTGCTGTTACTTGTTGTATTTGTGTACAGTACAACAAACTTAAAGACACCTACAATAAAGTTGTTGTATCTTGATTTGAAATTAAATCCAACACTAACTGTAGGGTGTACGAATATTGAGTTGTTTTGTATTGTAAACTTAATTTTCTGTTGACCGTAGGTATATTAACCTTAAACCCAAATACTAAACAATAGATTCTTCATATTTCCGCACACTTAGCAAAAATATGGAAATATTTAGGTGCATCAGACTTTTCATATGTTATGCAAGTATGTACAGGAATTAGAGTCTATAACAATAAATGAACTAAGGATGTATGTATAATTGTGTGTTTCAGTACTGTTTTTAATTTTCATTGTTCTAAATAAATTAGCAGGCAAATTGGCAAGATGGACCGACGATCTGGTGAAGGCCGCGGGAGCCAGCTGGATGAGGTTACTGGAGGAGAGGACCGGTCGTCGTGGAGATCCTTGGTGGAGGCCTTTATCCAGCAGTGGACGTCTACGGGCTGATATGATGAAATAAATTCAATCCCTAACTAAACTGCGTTTCAACGCTACGATTTTTCTAAATCAGTGATAAAACCTAATGCAACTATCAAGTAACAATCCAGTCTTGAGTTGCCAAATAGTAGGGATTTTGTGGTAAAATTAAATAAAGATAGGTACCTACCGCAAACTTTTACGAGATTACGCCAAATAAATGAGCACATTAGACACGAAAGTTGCCAAATATGTTTTCACCCTTTACCCGCGTTGAGTCATTATGTGAACGAGGGTGTTTTATCAAAAGCAACCAGCCAGATATGTAGTACTTTAGAAAGCTTTTACACTTTAAATGTGTAGTATTATAGTACTTGTGTAAGTACTTACTTTCTGAATGCAATCTTTGTGTCTGTCTGAGTGACTTAAAACTTATTTGGTGTTCTTGTGAACACTAGATTGTACTTCTGCTGATTTCCATTGGGATATACTTGCAACCTTAGAGTAAGTATTAAAGCTTGCAACACACAAAGTTATTAATATTAAGGCAACACTGCATTTCACAAAATAAATAAATGATCAAGAGTCGTATTCGTAGACAACGAATTTTCTTACCACTTAGCTTATTTCGCCCCGAGAAATAAGAATTTTTAATTTTTTAATATTTTAAAATGCGACATCAAGGAATTAATTTTCTATTCCTTAGAAGTTTATCACAAGCAATAGGCACCAGCTTAATTTAATTGCGAAAAACAAAGGATGAAAGGTTTAATCTAAATTTCCTCAGGAAAGAGAGCTTACGTTGTTTACATGACACCGGCATTCAACCTGTCTGTCTACGTAAACCTGCCAAACCCCTGCATAAAACAGGGACTAGATTGTTTCCAACATTCGCCGGAAGAACGGGAATGGATTCGGACTAATACATACTACCCTTCCTCCGCCGACCCTCGCATAAAATGGAAAATGCCTTCGGCCAACGATTTCCGACGGAGGCCTATTGTCTGGCTCGGTGCTTGCAACCCTTCCATAGATTAAACAGGAAAACTTTCATTCGACAAAGGTGTGATTTATATGATTAAATTCTTTAATTTATGTTGAATTTGCACTGATTCCTTTTCTTTGTCGAGTGCAAACAATATTTACAGCAATTTGAGTTTCATTTTATCTCTTTCAGGAAGTCGTCACTTCACATAAATTTTTTTAATGTCAAGCTCACAGGTCGTCACTGTTGTCCATATAAGTACTTACCTTTGCATTTAGGCAACACTTGAAAGACCAAATAAGCGCTTTGCCATCCTGTGGACTATGTATAAAATACATACCTCGGATAATTACCCTGGCAACTGGCTCTCCTACCATTCAAACCGGAATACAACAATGCTAACATTCCTGATCAGCGACCATTCATCATTTGATCGATTGTAGATTACCAAAACAATAAATATTTCTTGAGCTTCAGAACTAGGATTTTAGTCATAGCTTCAGTCTAACGGTTGGAAATAAAAAAACCTCGATCTCCTATTTTACCTGTTACAAAGATAAAACATTTAACTAAAAGAGAACTGTTTACTAAAACATTTTCCGTGCACAGACCTTGGTAAATCCAAACAGTTATCGCGACCTTTATTCAATTATTCATACAAACTGTATCCCTTCCCGACCTTTCTGTGTGACACAAGATAGTAGACGCTCTATTCACTGAACTCTGATCATTCAGTTGATCCCCGTTCTACATTCGAAGCGTTACGTTCGCAGTATTTTATAAACACACCAACCGTGACGTAATTCTAAATTGGAATAAAAATCATGAAGATTCAACTTCTGTTTATACTTGTGGCTTGTGTGTTTATGAATTGTGAGAATCTGGTTTTGGGTGATACGAATAATAAACCATTGCTGCACCACGAAGTAGCCCATTATCATGGGATCCCACTCGCAAAGAGGGAGAAAAGTTTCTTCTTCAACAGCCCCGATCAGAAGATTATAAAGGCAAGTAAATGTAATTATAATACATACTAGATCTAAGTGAATAAACGATTTTCTCAATTGTGTTGTTATAGGTATCTCATACACATTGAATTCTGTAACCAAATAACTGCGCATTAACTTATTTGAAACACAGTACACAATTTTATGTGTAAACGACGTAAATCGTTTCAGAAATGGCCTTGGCTAGATTATAAGTCTAAATTTGTTTTAAAAAAATCATTTGAATTCTGAAACTGTTGCCTGTATGTAGAATAATTTATAGCCTTGTTTACATCTTAATCATCTAGTTTTAAGTTAGTAATTATGTTAATAGATAAGCGAGATATGCGATTACAGGAAACTAATTGCTTCCGTTTACATGATCGATATCATCTCCTGAATAATCAAGCGTTGCTTATGCCCTATTTGTTGTGGGAGTTGCTATAAAGCTAAGTAAGTACCGCTTATAATGTCCTATCCACAGAAACTGTTCCGTAAATATAATATTAACGTCACCTATTACCTATAGGTAGATAAGTACGAGTAGGTAAGTAGTACTTCATCGTACTCAAATCGTGTTTCGTGTCGTTTGATTTTGTCAGTTATGCGTCAAACGTTGCATTCCAGTGATGAATTTGCCCCACTATTTCAATTTGTACCTTGTAGAACCAAAAGAGGACTAAAAATTGAATTTTCAAAACTAACAAAGTGATTTCTGTACTTTAGGTACAGAATCGACAAGTTTCATAATATATTATGGGTAAGCTTATCCCATCAAAACTATGTGTTGGTTACATATGCATAAAATATTATGGTGGTATAATGTTTCAGAGCATCATGGTGTACGACAACCTGCATTCAAAAGCCACGGCAACGGTCACCGCCGGTGGTTTGGGCTTCACATACGTCAACTTACTCTTCAACAGCGAGAGGGGCGAGGGCCTCGACTATGATATAGGGATTTATGGGTAATTGCCCATTACTATTGAAAGTTTCTTTTTGTAAAATACATTCACATTTTATGTATATTTGATGCCTACTTTGTCCAGTGTGTTGACCTAATGTTACTATAAATCCGACGGATACATTTGTAGTCTAGTTATTTTATGGTCTCATTCTCATGTAAAGTAACACCTACTCTATTTTAATACCTAGATTAACCTAGATCTAGATCTGTGGTCTATACCTATAGGTACGAGGATACTAGGTATACTACTACAAGAAACAAATACATGGCCTCAAAATTAAACATATTTTTATAAATTGTCGATACTTTAGTTTTATTTAAAAGTTTTAAAGGTAGGTAATGTTATTCAGTATCCTACCAAATAGATAGGCTGGATACTTAATCGACACAAGCCGCCTGTTACTTAGGAATTGTGTTCTTAAAATATACGAATAAAGTATAGCTATACCTTAACTAACTCCTGTACCCTTTCACACTGTGGAGAAACTTTCTAATAATTCATAGCAACGAGAATGGAGCAAATTGTATCAGCGGCTTACTGCAGCGCTGGAATTGCTGAGTGGGATGTGACACTGGAAGTAAATTGGAGACGACAACATGCTTTTAGCGCGTCCTGTCTCGGCCTCAGCGGATCGCGGAACAATAGGATCACATAGGGTCTGGTGTAAATACAGGAGAAATAATACTTCAAGCAGTACCACATGCGTGGTCCAAAGGTCAGCTGGTAGATAATGCCATTGGCATTAAGTTCGCCTTTTGTGCAATTGCGTGCAATAAAGTTTTAAATATAAATAAAAGACGTCGAAGTAAAAAAAATCATTAAAAAACCCCCGACATAATACAATTTTTCATTGTTTGGATAATGATTTTTAATGATTTTTTTTTCTTCGACGTCTTTTATTTATATTTAAAACTTCGAGAGTCGAGACAGCTTTATACATTTTAAATGGAAGTCATAAAGTATGAAACATATTGGATTTTTTTATAAATAAATAGTAAAAGAAGTACATGGGTACAGTGAATATTAAAATAATGTTACAAATTAATATTTATGAATGGCAACCGTCAAGTTCTACAGTTATCGAAGTTTACATTTAGACCACACTTTTAAAACTGTCTCTTCGCCAACAAGTACGACTATAATAAGACTTTGCTTGAGATGCTATATACCTACTTCTCAAATTCAACTATTCAATTAGGTACTTTACTAAGGCATTCTAACTAAGTAAATAATTTGCTTAACACCTATCTTGCACGTAACTGTGCAGACTTTAAGACGAAAAGAAATATAGGTACCCAAAAAAAAAGTGAAGTATTTCGTAAATGATTATGCGTAATTTTATTATTATGTTAAATCACAAAAAAATGTACAAAATACTTCACTTGCTGAGCATAACGAGTCCTTATTTACGAATACCTTTTCCACCGAGTAACTTATAAATCTTATAATAGTTACCACCAAAGCAAATTTCTATGCGGCCTTATTGCAGGCTTACTATTGGTTCGTTGTAAAGCGTAGTAAAGCCCAGTAAACCTGTATGCAAACAAGGTATTAGGTTATATCGTTCTAACTTTGTTTACAAGCACCAAACATGGTGGTATGACATAGTTTACTTGATTAAGTAGGTATAACAGGTAGGTAGATTAGGTAGGTTTTTACACAAATTTACAGTAATTGAAATTATAATGAATTCAATGCAGGGAAAACTGTAAAGAATATAGTCTTCTAAGACTCTGCCTATCTAGATCTAGCTTTCATTATAAGGAAATATTTAAATCACAAAAATACTTTGATTACACCTATCTACCTAATAAGTGAGTTCACTCGTAATCATAATCATTCTTTATTAGTAATTAGTCAATTACACGTAAAAAAAATAATAGTAAAATGTATAAATATTCAACACGTAGTTATCTTCATGTACGTAGACAAATTATTATTAGGTGTTCGTTCCGTTTGATAAAAAGCACTTGTTTACTCCTTCCATGTTCAAACCCTTTATTTACATCGAATAATGGGAACTAATCTAGCCGTCTGTCATCGCCGGACGGGGCCGGGCAAGCCGGGCAATTAGTGCCCGGCTACCCGCGCTCCCCATTGCCTGTACGGATATCCCTCTATTGATTCGCACGCAGCAATTACCCGCGCGCCATATCTGAACACGCTGGCCTCGGTTTATACATTGTTAGATATAAGGCCTAGTGCGGATCCAGGATTTTATTTTGGGCTTTTAGGAGTTTGAGTTAGAGGCATTTTTACTTCACTCTGCTTTATTTTGTCATGTGGATATACAAATTACAATATGTCAAATATACAGCCGACCGCCCCATTAGAAACACTTTGACATTGAGCAGGCCTAAACTATTAGGTAGTTTCGTTACTATGAGAGACCAGGTTATACCGGTTTTGTTGCCACTGACGTGCGGTCGACCGTGCACATTCATTCGCGGGTTCTAAGAGTAAGTTTAGTGTCACCATGGGGTTATAGTGGGTGTGAGTCCCACATCACCCGGCTTTCCCCCCAGAATGTCTGGTATGCATTACGCGTTTACCTATGTGGAAAAAAGGGTTGGAGGCCTGACCACCTAGGTCCTGTCTAAAGGTTTGCGTTGCACAAAAAAATATAAAAACAAAATAAAACATCATCTTTAATTGGATGTCCAGGAACGGTCATTATGGACATCTTTGGGGGAGGCCTTTGTCCAACAGTGGACCTCCATAATAATTATCAAGCAAAATTTAAACCTCAACCCGAGTTCTGCCTGTCACCAGCAGCATTATTTTATTTTTCAGGAAGATATAATATTTAGACCTTTAAAGCTAGAAGTATCGACATTAAAATACAAACCATTAATTATAAAACTTAACTTTTTAAAGCGGGGTCTATTATTTTTAAAGTTTAATTTTATATTCCCCTTCTCTAAATCCGCTCTTGACGTGGGCTGTTGTATTGTGCCTGATGGTTTTGTTGTGGTATACCTATTGGTATACACAAATACTAATATACTAGTGCTTTCAAATCAATCGATTTTCGATTATCTACGTTTTATGAATTGAATAATTCTTTTGCGTACCTAAAATGTTAACAAAACAATTTTATTGTCTTTCTTAGTCCTATAAGATAAGAAAAACTGTATTCCTTGTTCTTCTTTCATGTTTGAAAACATGATGGATCTGCATGACATTTTGATACTGATAGTTCCTAAATTCTAAACTCTTCACCGGAAACCTTAAGACGCAAAATAAGTTTCTTAAAACAAACAATTAAAAAACATAATTATTAAAGCTCCTTGTGAATTGGCCCAAACGTACCCTAAGTACAATAATATTCAAGCACATACAAATCTTTCATCATCCTTGACCTGATTTTTATACTCCCTATCTCACACACCGTAAATAAGGAAATTATTATCCCCCCTTCGTTATCATTGTTTTCGTCCTTTTTGTTTGAGAAAAACGTTTCCTGAATCACATTAACACAATCTATGGGCCATAGTTGTGATAGTAATGGTCTTGTTTATACGGACTCCCAGCGCCTCTCGAGTCAAGAGTCCTCGGAAAAATACATCCTGTATTTCTGTTCCGTGGGTATCTCCCGTTTACATCGGATTTTCTTGGAGGAGCGAGTTCCGTTGTAATTCTTTTCGCCGGGATTTAAAAGGGTCTTGCTGTATAAGTGATTGAATCATCTGTCGTAATTTTTGATAGAAAGTTTTCTGCGCATCTACGAGTATTATGTTACGTATTATAAATAATAAATAAAAGTGTAGAAAAGCTGTATCTAATATTTTTAGAACAACACTCTGAATAAAAGTAAAGGATTATTAATTAAACAAATTTCTTCGGAGACGTTTGTGCCCTTCTGTCCTAAACTAGGTAGGTACCTTAATTTCATTGAAAAGTTTAAAAACACAATTATTATTATTTTTTATCTAATTTTACCCTTTCTTGGAATAAAAATACCTAATTACAGCTTGTGGAAGAGGAAATTATAATTAGGTATGTTATACACCTGTGCGACATTAAGTCGTCAGCTTTTTGGTTTTAATTCATTAACGAAAACCACTGTCATTCTTAATACGACATCATTTTCATCTATCATAATAGGATAACCTAAAAAATGAGTTCTGCTTTTTCTATTGAGTATAGGGATAAGGAAGCAAATTCAATTTATGGAGCAGATTCCTCTATGAAAGATTGATAGCGCCAACACAGAGGGCTTCAAAGATATTTGCGTTCGGCACTGGTAATACAATTTAAAGTTTTCGAGCCCACATGAGCCTTCGTCTGGTTGCCATAGCAACGCCCTCCGCACTCCGCGGATTGCTCGCTAAATTTTCGGCAAGCGCTCGATGTGTATGGATAAAGGAAGCGATTTTCCGAGAAGGTGAATATCATTATGGCGCTGATCCGATGATCGCCTCTTTACCAATTCCATTAGCTGAACAAACCATCGGAGCAATAAATACTGAGTTAAATCGATATTTAGTAGAAACGATTCGGTTGCTCTGGGGAAAAATCGTGAAGCACCAACAGTCACACAAATAAGGCGTATCCCAGACACACGCGGCCTGCGGTGGCGGTGGCGGCCTGTTGTATTCCATGCGCAATGTATGTGACATTTCAGACATGCGCGGCCTGCGTTTTCATATTAAGTGTCTGGGATACACCTAAACCAAGACTACGTTTGTCTGTAAAATCAAAGAAGCATTTATTGCACATTGAAAAAACCTAATAGATAATTTATGGGACACAACTTTTTGAAATTAAACGTCTCTTAGTATAGAAGGAAGGGAATGGAAGGGCACACCACACAAAGCGCGTGCGGGTGGCCTTTACCGTTTGATATTGTTGTGCTCCTTGATGTGTAAAATGTCCATACGTTAACAGAATATAGACTTCCAATTTGTCCACACTGAACTTTCTTTCGTTTTCTCAGATTGGTACCGTAAATCGATTTGAATTTCATGAACCCAAATCTGCAAAGGTTATATTGCCTGAGGCTTTCCTTTCAATTACATTTAGTACGGTAAACCTAAATCTGTAAGTGGCTAACGCATCGCATTGTCAAAGTCTCTAAGTATATTTAGTTCAGTTCTGAGGCACAGAGTAAGTAATAGTCTAGTAATAATCTAGTAATAGTCGTCTGAGGTTACGATGTTACAAGAGTAACAGAAACAAATATGTAAGATACCTTTAAGGTGATACCAAAAGCTCATATTATGCCTTCAAAGATAAACTATTCAGATTATGTCTTTTGTGAAAATATCAATTCAATACTAAAAAAAAAAAAAAATTCAATACTCTATAATGCACATATAAAAAAAACAGTACACAATAATACAATACCTTTAGAAGGTACAGAAGGCGGTCTTATCGCTAAAAGCGATTTACTCCAGACAACATTTAACATTTGTCATATCGAGTGTCAAATCAAACTCAAAGGTATCAATGATTATCGTGACATAAGTACTACGGTTATTTTTAACGAACTTAAAGGAAACATAGTAAGAAAATCTGTATAAAGAAAAAAATCATAGGCGTATTTAGGATAAAGAAGGGTATTGATTCTGCAATGTTTATAGAACTAAGCAAAAATCCACTTTGGATGGACTCAACCAACGGTGGAGTTCATAGAGTAAACCCTTTATATAGTTGTCAACAGTCTACAATATGACGAAAGGTTGCAAACGTATTGGTCTTCGCGTAAGTAACTATATGAAAGTTAAAACACAGATGATCTGGCTGCCCCCACCTGAATTTATCATATAAAGACATGTCGTGGTGCTATTAATAATTATTACTATGGATAAACTAAGACTAAACTAGGACTTAACTAGGACTAAACTAGGACTAAACTGTAGGGTACAGGAAAATGGCAGACGTTCCCAAAAAGTAAATCTCGATGCTCCTTCCGATAGCCGGAGTATATCACTCTACGAGCAATGAAAAAAGAATCCGTCGCGAGTAGCATTCGCTTCGTTTATTCACCCTCGTATTTACTGTGAGGATTTTCTGATTTTAGTTGGGATTTTCCCGGGTTTATATAGGTACGTTGCGCGGAGTTCTGTTTTGTGTTAGTTATTTTACATACTTTCAAAGCCTTTGTTATTCTTTTTTATTCACATCATAGGCTTTTATTAGGTAGATTGTATCTCTTTCTCACTTTCCTAATAAACTTGGATGTGTATTTAAGTAGTAGGTATTTAGGTAGCTGGTAGGTATGTGTAAAAATACACACCAACATTTTTGTTGTTTGTCAATCTGGTTAAATTGCTGAGATCTTCTGTGATAAATAAAGACTGGATATTCCAAATGGTGTAAGTACTAAGTGCCAATTACAATAGAGTCAGTCAATTTTTGTTCGTCTTTATTTTCATTTGTCTAATAATTTGTTAGACATGGATTAAAAATAGACTTGGCAAAACACTTACACCGTTTGGAATTTACAATCTTCAAAATCAATTCTTCATTCAATGTCAGCAGGTTTATCGGCTCTCATGTCACAATGATGGTACAAAACAAAATACCTAATCATTCCAAATATAAAAGCTAGTAAGAAAGTAAACCGTGCGTGGTCTTTACCAAGCTTTTCTTCGTATTCAACGGCAAAACACAGATTTTCGCTTCCACATACAAACAGAATGCTTTCACATCCACAAACATAATAAATTACGGCTGATGTATGAAAAACAACCGACTTCCTTCGTTTGATACCGAAATTATACGCCCACATAAAGGGCGAGGCGGACTGATGAGCGATTAATCTAAATTATACCTATTATCTAACCCTTGCCAGTTATTAAGGTGCGTAAATCTTGTAGTTTCGATCGAAATTTCAATTTACAAAGTTGTGACGTTCTCCATAATTAATCGCAGTTTTAACTACACTCATTTATATCAGTCAGTGAAGACAAAATATTGGTGAAAGTTACTAGATAGAAAATGTCAAAATTATTTTAGCAATCTGTTAAAATCCATATAACGTGAAGGACGTTATGAGAAGCGTATTACACCTAGTTTTAAAACATTTTACCCCGTTGCAACTAATAATTTTGTTTTACAAAGTTTGTTTTACAACTACTTTGAACTTAAGTAAAGGTAACTTATAATTACTACACCACAACCCAGCAATTTTGAACAGTAGCCAAACAGCAAACAGTGAATTATCTACTTGACACAGCGGAGGTGACGTGCTGGTAATTCCCGACAAATATAAACTCTCAAACAACTTTCGAAGCCTTATTTCAAGTTTTTAATAAAAATTGCAGCCTTTACATTGTTACGTAAAGTTTCCGAAATTTCCCTGTCAAGCTTCTGAGTGACAAGTAGATTAATGATTGCGTCTACGGCAAAAAAGATGGAAGAAGATAAAAATTTGGTAAAATTTCCGAGAATTCGGTGCTACAAATGCTTTTAATCTAACGAAGTAGGTTTAAAGGGACGCTTAATTTGAAATAAGATATAAATTATTGTAGGTATTAGGTATATTCGAAGGATTTATAAAGTTTTTGATCTCTTTTTCTAAATGAGTTCTATTTTATAAGTGTGGTAGCCTATAAGCATACGTGTAATTGCTTTGACAATAACTACACGACACTTAGATTTATTGTTCATTTAGACAAGTGTAGGTTATTTCATTTTATCAAAATAAGTGTACCTACCTACATTTTTACTTCACAACTGAACAGACGATTATATTTAGTGAGTTTTTGGTGTCACCCAACTTCGTGTTAAATAACTTAATTAATAATAATAATAATTAACAGTAGCGTTTCACACAGTCAGTAAAACATAACTATCTACTAACTATTGTTTACCAATCAGACAATTTAATTAAATACACAAACTATATAGGTAGGTATCCACTTACCTATTAAGCAATTCTCAGTTAGTTTAGCAATTATTAACGATTTTGGAGTTCCAAGTCCAAGCGATAGTTTGCAGATTTGTGTTAATTGTTTGTGTATATATCATATTGTTTTGTTATGTCAATGAGTTTGCTATTGCTATCGCGAGTGGAGGTTATCGGTTAGTCATTTGCGGTCTGCCGAGGAAGTAACAATGATGCCGCAATGCGTTTGGTATTGTTAATTTTGTGTTGGCTGGTGTGTGTTTGTGTGTGCTACGACATGATTGTTGGGGACACTGTGCACAAGAAGATGGTGTTCCACCAGAGGATCAAGGACTTCGCGATACCATTCAGGAAAAGGATAAAGACTTTGTCTTATGAGGATCCGGAGAAAAGAATTATAAAGGTAACACAATTATTCACGATGAAATACATCCAATTCTCACAGATTTTAAGGTCGATATAGTGTTAGGAATTATATTTTAGCAATGACTTTTAAATTATTTGAACAATGGAATACCATAACCGCTCAATTAAAGTTGATTGTTACATACCTACATGTAACTCATGTAAGTTCAAACAAACCGGGTGTTTTTTTGAAAAAACTAAAAAATAAAGGTTTTTCAACTTACACTTATGAATTATTATATGATGTGATATTATTTTTAGATGAAAGGTTAGATTTATGATCTACATAATAATTTAACATTAACACAGAATATATAATAGGAATAGGAAGGTGTGTTATAGGTACCTATCCGACTACTTTCTTCTACAGTAACAAGGTTTGACTATAATATTCGATTGAGCCCTTTTATTTCTCTTTCATAATATATCTATGAATTCTACCAGAATCTTTCTCTAATTCTTCTATCTAACTTATATTATTAATTAATTAATACTAAATTAATTAATAGTATTGTAAAAGCTACAGTGTAGGTGTTTGTTTGTTTGTTTGTATGTATGTTGTAGTATAATAAATCCGTACAATGATACTTCTTTATAATACTTTTATATTAATTCGAGAGACATTATAATTTACGGCAGGAATGCACTAAATCTAAGTTACCTATAGGTAAGCATTTAAGTTAGTATTTATATTCCCCAGGGTGTAGCAGCGGTCGACAATGACTTCTCCCTGGCCAGTGCCAACGTGACGGACGGGGGAGTAGGGTTCTCTCACGTCACAGTCAGGATGAAGAGCCAGAGACATCACCCCCTCAACTTCGAAGTCGAGATCTATGTCTAGTTTGTATAAAAATAATTAGATTTGCAAGAACACGAGCCCTTATAGAATGGCACCGCACTTGTAGTCTTGTAGTGTTCATGGGTAGCCGCGTACCATTATGTGGGTTGTTTGTCCGTTTTTTGCCTAAGACTGTAAAAGAAAATAGGTTCCATTGACTTACCTACCTAAGTATGTTACTTATTTTAGAACTATTCTATTGTCGATGGGAGAAGAAGTATTTGAGGAAACGGTACCTAGGGACTTGTGTGATGAAATGGTAATTTGTCGGTGCTTACTAGGGTAATCTTCATCACCACCATGTTTGGGTAAAAAATGCAGCCGGGAGCTATTTAGTTACTTATATTTTAGTTTTCATTAATAATTTGTACGATCGACACACAAAGTTTAGTCATTTCTTAATAAACGTTAACGTTTGTATTATTTATGTTAGTAAATAAACAAAATCTAGCAAATTATATACCTTATGACTATTATAAAATTTCTCGTTTGCTTTAATTATGTTAGAATTTAGTTCAGGTCAAACATCGTTAGCAAATTCTTGAATTGTTTGTTGTTAATGTGAGCAATGCCCTAGAAACGCACGAAAATATGACCTAGAATAAATAGACGTTTTGTAACCATTTCGTAATATAGGTATTATGTTAATTGAAATCGGTATTTATTAATTATTGTAATTAATTTTATGATTAAATTAGGAATAAATAAGACTATAATACGGTTTTTATTACAAAATATGAAACTAATAATATGATTAGAAATGTCATAACTCATTCAATGAACGGTAATAAATTAAAACTTTACTTTTGTTAAAATGTAAGGACTAATATTTCATTTTAGTTAGGGTTGTATCCTATCCTGCATTTTTCAAGAAAGTCAAGTCGAATCAAATCAAGAGACTGTTAATACGTAGGGGCACCGGCCTACCCTTCCAACGAAGGCATATCGGGCTATCACCACCACGTTATCTAAGTGTGGGTTGGTGGACTTCACATTGTCATGTGCCTAAGAATTTCTTCTTTAGCGTATGCAGGTTTCCACGTGATGTTTTCCTTCACCGATCGAGAGCAGCCAGTAAATGTCTCGAGAAAATCTCATCGGTACATGCCACAACCGAGGATCGAATTCCGACCTCTCAACATAGCAGGCCGCATCTTTCACACTGTGCCACCGACGATTAAGATATATAAGGAATCCGTTAAAAATTCCTACACATATTTTTCATATAGGTAACATGTTCATAGATTCATGTTCCAGCTACTTTCACGCCCGCCACTCCGAGGGAAAACAGCGTTGCAAGCTGAATACTCTGCACATTGATATTCAATTTGTTTTCGATGACACAACAAACAAACCATGTTTACTTTTGCATGTAGGAATGACATAGTCATACATATTAATAATAGAAATCAATGACATAATTTGCTTGTGTATATTATTATTTGATTGTTTGATATGCATCCGCTAATAGACAGTAGCAGCACCTAAAACTGCGTTATTTATCTACGTGACTTCAGTTCACTGTATTTTTTATACACAGTTGTCACCTAGTTATTTTATTACAGTCTATGTATACCTAAGCAAAATACCATAAAAACAAAATCATGTACTGTCCTATCCTATAAAAATGCCAATATATTCACACCATACACATTATTATGTCCTATAAATCAGTGTAACAAAAACTTCGCAAACTAACATTGCACTGGGTGGGAAATACGTCTCTGAGCGTCCGAAGAGGAAACAGCTTACGATGCCATGGTTTTTGTGGTGGAGGCCCCCAATAAATCAGAGTAACCACTAGTGGCCTTTCTGCAAGGATTTACAGTGGTCAGGTTGCTGGATATGACTTTTATAATGAAACCAAAGAAGTAACAACGCTTTTAAATAGTTTGTAATTACAGTTTGTAACGCTTTTAGTAATTCTTGTCGATGAAGATAGCGCTAGGGGTAGGGCTAACAATAGTGCAGAAGGTATTTTAAATAAACAAGATATGGCTGATGGTATTAGTGAACCAAATAAACTAATAATACCAGTTGTAATGTTGAAATACTTTATGCTTTATGGTTATAGACATCCGACCAGTTTCACACCACGTACGTATGCTCTCGTAACTGCATGATTATTAGAAGACTTCAGAGATCCAAAGAGGCTGTCATGATAATTAAAGAAGTGTTAACAGAAATTCTGAATGGTCATTTTTTAGATTCTTTAGTTACCATTTCTAAATTCTTTTGAAATGTCAGTGTAATAATAAAAAATATGAATAAAGTATGTCTGCGTTTCCGTCATAGCATGGCGGAAGTTGCAACGAACCCGAGGGATAAACAAAAAGGTAAAGGGTAGGGTTTTTGCGGTCTACCCTTCGTTATTAATGTAATAACTGACACTTTACTTTATGCGAGTTTCTCTACTTCCACAAAGTTATTTCTGTACTTAGACGATGGCGCTACTATCTACGCCAAAATGTTAATACTGAATAATTTTGTTTGACTTTTTTCTGGATAATTGATGGTTCCTTTTTCTACCACTTATATTCTAATGTTTGTCTTACGGGCAGTCCGTTTGGTGCACTGAAAATGCTTTTACTATTTGCATTCATAAATTACGAAAATTCATAAATGGCTAATTTGTCCGTGGCCGATACCTGAAAGTCCACAAATCTTCATTAATTTGATATATTGCATCTTCCTCACCCTATCAGCAAGATCAAACGACACCACCAACGCGCCAACGTGGGGGGCTTTAGTATTATTTCTGACGTACATAATCATTCCTCTTTAATGAAAACTTTTCAGGAAATAAGCAGACTAGTTTCTTCAATAATGTTACTAAAGAGCACCGCCATACTGCACCCAAGTAGATTCGCAGCTGTAAATATCTTTTATCTTTGTTTGAGATGCAAAACAAAACGTGACGTCACGCAGCAGAAAGCTTCCACGTCCGAGACGGGAGTTCCTGCAATCGCAACCAGAACCGGGCTACATCCGATACTAGTCGAACGATCCAAACGTTTTGGAATTTCCAATAATACAAACATACATTTCAAATGTTCACCTCCAAAACACCGGAAAGCTCCGTTTTACCATCTACGTAAGGTTCTAAATCAACTGAACTTCTGTTTAAAGAAAAGCAAAACGTTCGTTGCCAATGTTTCGCGATAGTACTATAAAGGTGAATTCGAAAGAGTTCCCAGTTTCGATGGCTATTTTGTAACTGCTCCGAACAGTAAGGTTAACTCGACGGCTGCAAAAGGAAATTGCTTTTGGTAATGGATATTTTTCTTTAAAACACCATCAGTGAAGGAAATGGAAAAATAAAGTGATACCTACCTTACTCAAACTTTATATGAGTTCGGATTTTATATAAATTGTTTTTACATTGTTATTTTTTATCTTATTTATTAAGTTCATGTTTGATTATCAACATGGAGTTTTACCGACGTTGATGACAGTGGCTTAGCGGCATGGTGATAGGATTCCAGTGCTAGGGTCGTCGTAATATATAAACTCAAAGCATAAAGCAACACGGCCCGACCAGAAAATGTTTTTTTTTCTTATACTAGTTAAGGGAAATCTATCTTATACCCCGCCAGGGACATAGCGTGAAGATATGTATGTATGTACAAGTTATGGGTCTGTATGAGAAGTTAACCTTCTACGTAGTACGTGTCGAAGTGGTAGTATCCAAGAAGTGAAATATTTTAAGTTTCAATAACTTGACACACGCAAAAATCTTACGTGTCGAGCTGGCGCAATGACAAATGTTACCTATTTCTGGTTCTACTTACTGGACACACTGTGTCGAGATCCGCGTGTCCAGTTGGTGACTAGCCAGAAATACTAAAATAGAGAAGCTTCTGTCTACTGCATTCGCAGTAAAAATGTTCTTATACCTCTCAAATAGGTAAGTAAGTTCGAACAATAAGGTTGCCTATCCATTTCCTAAAGATGGCTGGCGAAGGGTTGGTCGTAGTGAAAGGGGAGACATTAACCTATTTCATCGTGTATTTTTAGCCCAGTCACAGCTTTGTTATTGAGTCAGTGCTATCAGGAAGGCCGATGAACTTTGCTTTGTATTGTAACAATAGTATCCCGACTATCCCGTAATGTTACACACCTAAGTCGGAAATCCCTTTGTTCTATTATTGGGAGGAATAAAGACCGGGAGATGCTATATTTGGTGAGTTCTGGTAATGTTTTACTTAAACCAGAGTTTGCGGCTACGTAACATATAGGGTAAATTCGAATACCGGCTTTCGAATTCCAAATTGCAAGTATCCATATCAGGTATAAGATATTTCTCAACTATAACTTCTAAATAAAAACGAAATTGAGAAAAACTACTAACCTACCATCTTCTGTGACAAAACAAATATGACAACTGGTAGGAAACAATATTATGGTGTAGGAAACAAAATTAACGATAAGTGCCGGTGTTCCGAAGTGGACTGCAATATAAACTTGTTTTTGCAGATTAGTTTAGATATCTATCACCTAGTTTATTTTTACCCTTGTTGTATTTGATTTAGAGAGGCAAATAGCGTTTGATTTCATATACCATTTAGAATCGGTGAATTCTTTCGCCGTTTAGAATAGAATAATAATTTACACGAGTTTAACCTTACGAATTACCTAGGTTTATGATATAAATACAAACAGTTTTGTTTTGGAATTTGTCTATAACATTGGACGGAGGTCATCTTCCCTCCGCCATCCTCCCCAAAAATTTACAAGTTTTGCATCGGAATAACACATTATTCCCTTTAAACCTACAAAATAGTTGACACGAATAAATGCTGCCATAGAATTTTGTTGTAAGCTAATTGCGTAAGACTGGCTGCGGCTGCGGGTACGGCGGTGCCCATCCATCAATCAGGATCTGTCGGGAGCCGGCGGAGACTAATTTACCCGTTTGTTTCACCACTAAGCCTGCCAGCTCGCTGAGCCTTACTGATAGATGTTTGATTAGATGGGACTTTTGGATGTAGAAGTAGTGATTAGAGATAATGCTAATGGATATTGCTTTAGTTGGGGAGGTTTTTATACTAAGTCATTAAACTGACGCCATTCAAAATGCTTCGATGAGAAATAAATATATCGAGACATACAAATAGGTACTTACTATACCTACATCATGCCCTATTCAATGCCTTTAAGTACATAAACATGAGTGAAGTGAACGTTATAAAATAACTTTAAAACGCGAAGCCATCACAAACATCCAATTCTATTAACATTAAACATACTATGAAACCAAGGGGACATTAACATTAAAACGTGGAATCCCTGAGACTGCAAACGTCAGCCAAGACATTGGGAGTCATAAAATAGTTACAGCCGAAACGGAAGGGATCCGTAAGTACTGCAGCATACTTCACTGTAAGGAGGTATCGTACCATCGTACCCCTACAGATCGATGGGACGGAGTCGAAACAACACGTTGTTAAACCCATGGAAATGGCAAGGGATGCATGTTTAGGTCTGAGGGAGTATTTTATTGCAAATACTGCGTTTCTATAGTTGTAAAATGAAGAGGGAAATATTATTATTATTTTACTTCCGTTTTGCGATTGAAATTTTTTTATTTTGTGATTGTCTAGCGAAATGCCACTTTAGGCAGCATGCAAATCAGCGACTGATTTTCTGGTAATAATATCTCTCAGAGATACGTAGAGACAGTAAGGCGCGATGATACATAATCATTTCTATTTTGTTTCATCTAGGTATAACATTTTCGAAAAGGATCCGAATGAAGGATCTGAATTTTGTATTCAGGTAGATAGTTACCAAATCATTGGCTACTTTTTACTACCGCTATACGGCACAATATACTTAGGTACCAGGATTAAACTTTGGATATAGCACCAGTTAAGTGCAAAATAAGTTTTTGTAGCAATTTCATACTCTAGTTTTACTAGCCTATATATATAGTAACGCACGAGAACATCTATATAGATGATGAATATGAACAAAATGAAACAGAAACATAAAACGTGTCCGTTCACCTAGCGTACACATAAGAGATTCTGGGCTAGTTTTAGTGCCAATAAATAGTACCCAAATAGTACCTAAATAGTACCTAGATCAAATAAATAGTACCCCTGTGGTTTAAGAAATATACGCCAGTCTTAGTGTGTACGCTGGCGGAACGTTCCGCTGGCGTACACATGGCCGATCTCGAAAACGGCTTTGATTACAGCAACGAAATTACACAAAAAAATAGTACCCTAATAGTACCCTCGGTACCGGAAATCTCATAACGATTGCTCTTATAGGAACGGAGATATTGAACATAACTTTCAGAGCAAGCGTTCAGCCAGCGTACACATTAAAGTCATGTTGTTTTCATAAAGAAAGCGGACGTATCTAAATTTAAATGATATATCAATAAATAGTACTTCAAATAGTACCTCCGCTAGTACAAACATTTCATGTGAATTTACAAGGGAACCATATCAAAAATCGATGTAAAGTTCTATTCATACTAGAGGTACAGTCATGTTCAAAAGTGACTTATCTTTGCTAACAGTATTAGGTATGTTTATTTTTTAATTCTGAACAAACCCAGAAATTCAGTCAAACATGCAGAAAAAGAAATTCGTATTTGTGGTTAGAGTGACTTCAGTAAAAATCACAATTAGAAAGCGGTGGTAGGTAAAAAACCGACCAAGTGGAGTCGGACTCGCACACAGAAGGTTGCGTTCAATACTTGTATGTAAGGGTAGAGGAAGCTGTACTAAGTATAATATTGTAATCGCGAAAAAAAAAATTTTTCAAAGGAATAGGAATCTTTCTGGCATAATTTCCGCCGCCATTTTGTTTTTCTTTCGATTTTTCCGGACACGATGAAACCTTTATATATCGATAGCTTATGACTAAATAAACAAAAAATGTCATGTTTTTTATTTATTTATTTATTCATTACATATTCCAAGACCAAAACTGGTTCATCACATTGGGCGTTTCTTAATTCCCAACCGCCTATTACAGACATGGCTCCTCGTTTTATGGTGGATACCCACTTACAGTACCAAAACCACTCCACCCCTTAGGGGGCTGTTCTACATTACGAATACTGTCACTAGTTACCACCTATGACACACATCGCTCCTCCTTGTTACCTCCTTCCAGGTACTGTTGCTCAGTTGCTCGTTTCGCTCGCTCCAAGGGTCACCAGTAACCTAACGAACCTAACTTTCGGGGTGCTCCAACTGCTACGAGTGGCCGGAGTTACCTAACCTTATAGGTTTCAATTCAAAGGCTGCTTTTCCAACCAATCAGCAAAACTTAATACGATTTCCATCGGAGTGGCTCGTTTTAGATCCAATGAAACCTCACTTACATCAGATTGGTTGGTTTTCGAACCAATGACAACAGCTACAGAACATTCAGCAACGCCCAACGCGAGTAAAGCAGCCAATCGTAATAAGAGATATTGATTGGTTCTAAAATCAACCAATCCGATGTAAGTAAGGTTTCATTGGTTCGAAAACCAACCAATCTGATGTAAGTGAGGTTTCATTGGATCTAAAACGAGCCACTCCGATGGAAATCGTATTAAGTTTTGCTGATTGGTTGAAAAAGCAGCCTTTGAAACCTATAAGGTTAGGTAACTCCGGTCACTCGTAGCAGTTGGAGCACCCCGAAAGTTAGGTTCGTTAGGTTACTGGTGACCCTTGGAGCGAGCGAAACGAGCTACTGAGCAACAGTACCTGGAAGGAGGTAACAAGGAGGAGCGATATGTGTCATAGGTGGTAACTAGTGACAGTATTCGTAATGTAGAACAGCCCACTAAGGGGGTGGAGCGGTTTTGGTACTGTAAGTGGGTATCCACCATAAAATGAGGAGCCATGTCTGTAATAGGCGGTTGGGAATTAAGAAACGCCCAATGTGATGAAGCGGTTTTGGTCTTGGAATAGGCGGAAATGGTAGGTATTAGTTATCAACAAAAACTAAAATAACTATATTTCTGAATAGTAAGGTTGTTAGAAAGGGCGTACGCCCAAGGGCCCTTAACATATTCAAAACTCACGAACGATCACAGAACGAAATGACCGAATCAATGATCGCACCGATCCGTCCGTAACAATTCTGCGAAGAGCGAATCGAGTAGTAATGTCAGTCAACCGGTCCAAAAAATCTATTTTAAAAACATTTTTTCTTTAAACCGGTTTTATTAAAAAAATACTTTTTCTTTGCTAATTTACAAAAAAAAATGATATTTGTATCCGAATATAGTCTGAATCATAATTAATCGATGCGTATCTGAACACGATTGACTATAATACTTGGGAAATCCCCGCACTATGCAATTTCATTTCACACATCTAACATCTAGGTAGGTACTTATTTTCATGCTTTCCTCATAACTTTCGTTTCGATTCGAAGATTTTATTATTATTATGCGTCCAAAAATAAATAAATAAAGGGTGAAGTGTCACACAAACAAATGAGAGCAAAACTCACAATTCTGATAATTTTATTACTTTCTGAGCTGAGTGTTTCCATATAATAATAAAAACTAAGAAAACCGTTTTTTTAACTAATCGGTAAATACCGGTGCTAAAACTGGTAATTGGTTGACATCTCTAAGTGCGAGGTGCGAACCAAAACAAAGACAAAAGGTTGTAAAAAATAAGGGTGGATGAAAGGTATGAAAGGGTTCATATCATACATACGAATATAGACTCTATTACCTACTATTTACTGATCAGCTAACTCTAGACTCGCTTGGAAGCAATAAAACGGCGATCACTTGTTGTTCATTTTTATTCACTTTTGTGTGCGACTGTTCGTCAATACATTTGTTCCTAGAACTTTACATCGATTTTTGATAAGGTTCGCTTGTGAATTCACATGAAATGTTTGTACTAGCGGAGGTACTATTTGAAGTACTATTTATTGATATATCATTTAAACTTAGATACGTCCGCTTTCTTTATGAAAACAACATGACTTTAATGTGTACGCTGGCTGAACGCTTGCTCTGAAAGTTATGTTCAATATCTCCGTTCCTATAAGAGCAATCGTTATGAGATTTCCGGTACCGAGGGTACTATTAGGGTACTATTTTTTTGTGTAATTTCGTTGCTGTAATCAAAGCCGTTTTCGAGATCGGCCTTGTGTACGCCAGCGGAACGTTCCGCCAGCGTACACACTAAGACTGGCGTATATTTCTTAAACCACAGGGGTACTATTTATTTGATCTAGGTACTATTTAGGTACTATTTGGGTACTATTTATTGGCACTAAAACTAGCCCAGAATCTCTTATGTGTACGCTAGGTGAACGGACACCATAAAACGTTCTAATTCCCCATGCTTTGTCCCCATCTATATTATGATCACGAAGCACTCTATGGAACTTGACGAAGGCTTTTTGGCAAGGGAAAGTTTCCTAGAGCGCACCACACATACAAATGACTGCAAATGGTGTGGTAACGCCATAGAGAGTTATAGTCCGACAGACTTACTGAAAGGAATTCCCAAGCCGCGACATTTTACCCGGTTTAATGTAACTTTATGTTTTGTCTCAAAGTTAGTTTCAGTTGGACAAATTTTTTCCATATTTTGTGCAAGTTTGGATTTTTTCAAGAAATGGAAAATGGTTCGAAGTATAGTATCTTACTTAGATTAGTGTCTAGATTAAGCGGTACATAATTATCTGAATCATACAACTGATTTCCAAAATATTTTTTTAGTGTTGGAATAGTAATTTTGTTTTTATAGCCTCGATCTTTTTACCTCGGCAAAATTCTGTGTTTCCACGAATAAGGCAAAGACAGGTATAGTTTCACTAGTTTGACTGCGGTACTTACAATTTTATTCTATGTGATGCTCATAAAAAAAAAATTGGTCCTACTATCGATAAAATACGGAGATCATAATAATATATTATTTTCGCTGACCACCAAACATAAGGACCATAACGCGTTCACTGAGCATCTTTTTTCCACGGCGGAACATAAATCATTGTAACGACCGTTCTTTCCTGAAAACATTTTCACAATTTTTCCTTCTACCGACCATCATCCGCCTTAAGCTTAAGTTCGTTTTAGCTAACATTTGGAGAGCTTGTTTTCATGTCGCTATAATATTATTAAATAGTAAATACCTATTTTGTTGTCAAATGGGTTACATTAAATATCTACTTACTGCTGCTTTTCAGAATGAAAACAATTCTATGAAGTTTAAAAAAACATTATCGTAACCTTGAGAGCGTTGAAATTAATTATATCTACGAGCATATTTTGATATCTAAGTAGGTATGGAACGTTTTATAGATAATTTAGGGAGAGTTGAATAAAGCCACACATTTTTTGATTCAGGGATCCGTTTGCGAAATATTAAGCAAATTTTTGTCACTTTAGTACTTATTCTGTCTCCAACTGCAAAGTTGACTTCTGCTCGTTTCTTTTAGGTATGGTTTATAAGGGCTGGCGAGGTCTACTGTTCTCACGGAACTACTACTTAATAACGACTAAATAACCAAATTTTGCTTTGGTTGAATAAAAACGTTAATACTTATATACTTTGGTTAGTAAATATCTATGTACAGGTCGCAGGTCGCGAATTGTCGGCGTCAGTATGGGCTCCTTCATACATTTTGGCCGCGAAATCGCCTGTCGTCGTAATAAAGTATTTTTGAATGCCCCTTACTATTCCAACAGGTATTTTGCTTTACAACTACACGCATTCTTGAGTTGTTTTATTATATATTATTCGAATACAAAATGAACCAAAATTAAATTTACGTCACGTGTTTTTTAAATTAAACCAAAACGGTGTTCCAAAAAGTTGAGTGACAGAACGGACAGGAATCTAAACCGTTTCTAATTAAAAGTGACACTTTTATAATTACTCGAATGGGAATACAAAATATGTTCCGGCAGACATTCGAACCTCAAGAGGTGGGAATATAGAAGAGACCATTAAATATTTTTAATGTCCGTCTCCACTCCACGCTCGAGAAAAAGCGAGAAAAGAAAATATAAAATGGAACGTGAGCGTGAAACAGAGCAACAAATGTCAGAAACGCATTAATTTATGTCCACAATTTAGAATACGGAAATCATGTGGATTATTCATTCCGTATTTTATACATGGCCTAAGAAAAATTTCGACAGTTGAGCCAGTTTGAGAAACCCAAATTACTTTAGAAGCTTAGAAATCTTTAGTGCCATTAAAATTAGAATGTTACAAATTAACTCTATTCATTTAGCTTCTAGAGACTAAACGCTTTGAATATTCTAATAGGTTTCAAATAGTAATTTGATACTATCTGTTCGACACCCACTAAATATGTAGGTAGAAGATATTTTTATATCCCAGACTGTTAAGTTCTGAATATTTAAATACAAATGTAACTAATTACCTTCGTGACATGGTAATTAAAGTGCAATGTCTGCAAGACAACCGTCGGAACATGTTTGAAATGGAGAAGGCTTGGAGTGAGGTAGCCTCTCCACTTCATTAGCTGGCCAATAATGAGTAAAGCCATAAATTGGGCGAGGTAATGATCTTGCATATAGAGAATGTTGTCTCGAATAGAAATGACGCTGTTATATTAAAAGTTAATCGTTTTAATGTTGACTGGATGTCATTTTTAACAGTTTATTTTTAAATGGTTTCCAACTAAATAGGGGGTCTCAAGTTAGGCGTTCTACTTGAGGTAGATACCTCTATAAAGTATTTACCTTAACCATATTCTTAGCTAGAGTCAATAGTTATAAATTAAAATAGGCTACCTACCTACATATTATATGTATTTACCTAATTCCTCTATTTAAAACATTCGAATTAACTATGTACTTTAATAAAAATACTCAAAGTGAAATTTGATCAAAGAAAAAAAACCTTTGAAATTCCCGCAAAACAATGGCCAATTAGCTGCAATTTCAGTTAAGTTGAAATTAGAAGTGCTCTCTCTAGGGAAATTTTTCATTGAAATACGAGAAGGAAAAATTCAAGCATTAATCAAGCAGGACGAAAAGGGAAGAAGAAAAATTAAATTAGGCGAGGCATAAAGTAAATGGGTAGGTAGGTATGTACTAATAGATAAAACACTGCTGCACGTCCGGTATAGTAGTTAGACATACATTTTTTGAAAGACGCTTGACGAACATCGAGTCATTGGCTGTTGATTGGATTAACTAAATAAAAGTGCGCAAGCGCAAATTTATTGTCTTTGGAAGAATAAAGAATTCATTGTTGATGATAATTTATAATTGTTTACTTACATATTATATTTTTCTTGAAAGTTGTTGCTACTAAGGTGTGTAAAAATTGTATGAAAATAAGGGCTGCGTACAATGTCACAATACTCCACTACAACATTAGGGGAAGTAGTTTATGACCCCGGCACCCCGCTTGTTGTTAGTCCGAGCGGATTTCTTGAAGACACAGTATAGAGCAGAAATGGAGAAAATTTATCACCATAAGTCTGTCAACGTCCACTGGTGAATACTCGTATGCTATTACCTTGAGAGTAACATTACAACCGGTAGGTACTGTTGTTTTTAAAATGTCTTTATCACAAAATAATAGCAGGTGAACGAACGATAGTAAAGTTTTGTTTCGAACTTTCGATACAAAATGTTTTTTTAGTCATCTGTCCATCCCTCTTCCATTGTGCTGTAACTGCCTGTTTAGTAGATATTTATCTAGGTATAGAAATATTACTTTATATTCTGAATAAGATATGGCTTAAAGGTCTGGTAAATAAGCCAAAGAATACATTTAAAATATCAAGTAACTAGCTATCTGCTTTCTCGACGCATACTAGCTCAATAAGAATGCACGGGCGTCTTGAGACGTCTCCCCCAGGTTGGCTGCAATTTTACGACTGCTGCCCCCAGCCGACGACGGGGTTTCCCCTTGCAACACGCACCGCAAGGCTCGTCGGAAACAATAGGCAGGATATTGTATGGTGCAATGTTTTGACCACTGTTTAGTGACTATTACTCAGCGAACTTTAATAAGTATTTAAAGTTCGCTGCTATTACTATTACAAGTCATATACTCGACTAGACATAAAGCACACGGAAAGTAAGGGATTCTTAAAATTCAACCACTAATTCACCAGCTCTTCTCCAAAACCATTAAATGGGTCCGAATGTGGTTTCCAGTGCTAAATTTAAACTTGATTTAGGCAATTTTTGACAATGACACTTTTTCACGCGGGAATCAAAATCTTTTTTTCAGTGAAGTTACGAATTTATTAAATTTTTAAAATGTTTATGAAAGCAAAGAGAGGTAGGTAGAGATCTTACAAATATTCATATTCACAAACGATTCATTTTCAATGGCATTGTAATTTTTTTTGAGTCCAATTATGTCAGGCGAATGAAACTGTTTAAATTGTCACTCATCAAGTACCTGTTGTAGTATAGAAAAATTAAAAGTAGAGTAAATAGATCGTTATGTAGAGATCAGGGCCATTAAAGAAGAAGACCCGCAATCAACGCAAAGATAGGTGCTTGATTATTACGTTAAAATTGGTAGGAGGGTCCAATAACATAAATACAAAATGAAACTGGCAACATAATCATCTAATCCACACACGCATCGGCCTATCTCCGTAAAATCTCCAAAGACTAAACGCAGCACCATTTGTCATGTAGGAACAGTTTTATCGCCGTGCAGGTGACGAAGATTTATTACCATACACTATTAACGATAAAAATAGAAAAAACCTGGCCCAATTATGCATCGTTTATGTGAACTCATGCATATAAATCAATGTAATCATACTGCAGCGGTTGTGTTAATAACAGACGAGAATGATGCCGACAAGAGAACATTGTGGCTAGGGAGGTTGCTTGAACGGCACATAAAGTATAGGTAATAATGTCGAATTTAGAGGGATATAATAGGTTTAAGTAAATAAACTTTAATAAAAAATTATTTAACCCGTTTGAAAAGATTAGCTTTAAAATTAATGGTTTGTATACTTTAATTTTAATACTTCTAGCTATAGAGATTTCTTTGTCTTCCTGAAAAATAATATTTCATGTGACCCAGAAAAAGAACTCATTTATTATTCTTGGGTAAGCAATGTTTTATTTAGAGTCATTTACTTACCAGATTAAATATTTAATTTTGGTGGCCATTTACCTTTTTTATACCTACCATAGGTTACCTACATAATTTTTTTACAATATCTGGTGGTCAGTTAAACATGAGCAAGTAAGTATTACATTATTATGAAGTAGATTCCGATTTTCTCTACCAATTTTCGAGTCTGATGCAACTTGCAATGCGACAATGCAAAGCACAAACACCCGCATGTCTATTCCCACGTAGGTACTTACCTGCCCTGGGAACGGACACGCGATGGCAAATTTAAAATTCCATTTCCAGGCATTGCCAAAGTTTAAATTGCCTCGAGTTAAACTTTAACTGGACATTCAAATGGGTTAAACAAGAACATGATAATAACGTCTATTCGCAAAATGTCACATTCGTAAAAAGTCCCAGGTGGTGTCTTAACCATGTTTGCTGTCAGATTAATACGGGCACCCCCATGGCCGTCTCCCACGTGAGGGATTTCAGGTTTTTTTTCTGATAGGCATCTCCCAAACCAAATCGAGCCACCGTGTCGGGGTATATAGTTAGGATCATACTTTTTTGTCTAAGTAACTAGCTTATTTCAAAAACAAAGTGGCACTTTTTAATCGCATCTCGGTCTTTGCATTAAAATACACCGTTTCAACTTAAAAACTAACAAAACATGTAGTACCTAATACCCGTGCGTAATTTTTTTTAAATGATAACCTGAATAACAATATCTATTTTAAAAAAATTCCCACATTAATGTTAATATACCGTAGTTTACTGTAAAATTGCAAACTTCGCAATTTGGTTGGTTTTGAAAAAAGCAATTCAATTGCGACCACACATCTATGATTGCACGTTGATACAACTCGTATGGTGGAGTTCTACGCCCTAGAGGTAATGAGTTCGATTCCTACTTGAGACAGACCACTTTTCAGGTTAAAGTTTTTCTTGTATTATAGGCCACAGTACAAGGAATCGAAATTTTGACAAACGTGGCTGGTATACACCTACGCATTAGAGTTCCATCTGTGGATACAAGGTGGATACAGATTTCTAGAGTTGCAAATTTCAACGCCATCTATAGGGAATTGAAGTTTTAACAAACGTAGCTGGTACCTACGTATTGGAGTTAGGTCTATGTCCAACTGTGGATACAGGTTTCTAAAGAGTTGCATGTTTCAACGCCATCTATAGGACTGCCATTGTTATTGATTAGAATGGTGCAGCACGCAGTCTATTGTTCCGGGAGGATATAGTAACGGGCTCATGTAGAGCGTTACCCCTAGTCATCCGAGGTAAAGTTAACTTAATAACGTCCAAGATGGCGCTGATATAGACAACACCGTCAAGATGGCGACGACGAGCATTGAGCACTCTGGGCAAGCAGTTCCCTCACAGCTCATGAAAAGGCCTGGTTGGTATCGCGACACTTGAAGATACGTCATAAATATCTGTATGCGCCCAATTATACTGTATGCCCTACATACGAGTATGATTTTCAGTTTGTTGGATCTCAGTTATCTATCAAGCTTCTCTGGAGGATGGCCTCCAGAGAAGATTGACAGCTTGAAGCTTCATAAGAGGCTAAATGCGTTTATTCAGAAATTCCCACCACCTCGTACGTTAGGATTTTGCGATTTTATAGGGTACCTAACTAAGAGTTACCTGACTTATTAGGTAGGTAAGCAGGTATAAATGAATAAGAGTTCAGGATAAGAAAAATTTCGCACAATCAAAAAAACAATCCGATAGCATGACACTACTACAAATGCAAGAATTTTCTTATGGTCATTCATTATCCTCTTAAACATTTGGTTGCCCTTTCCTCGAACGGAGTAAGTAGGTGGCGAATCTCACTGCTAAATGAAAAAGAAACAAACATTATTCCTTCCAAATATTTACTAATACCAAAATCAATCTTAAACACACATCAAAACGGACATAATATGCACAATCTCGCATAACTAAATAAAAGTATTTTCTATTTTGTTTTTGGAAAACTAAAAATTGAAAGAATTTTGTATTCTTCGCTATATAATACTCAATTGAAAAATAATAATAAATATGTACAAGTTCATTTTAAGGCACTTGTTAGTGAATTGCCACAATAAAGAATATAATTATAAGTAAGTACAAATTAATAAAAACAATGAAATGTATAAAAGCCCGTCTGCTGATGGCACTAAACATGTTTCAGTAAACAAATTGTATTGTTTATTGCTATGAAACACAATATAATAACTAGGTAGGTATCTAATAACTTAGTTATTCGCAGAACGATTATTAATTAAATATTTTGTACGATTTTACTTCATCACTACATAATTTGTCGGTTGCTAATCTGAAACGACATAATTTCTATGGCGTTTACATCTAAATATTATCGTATGTAGATAAATGCTTTCATATTTTATAACAATGTTATAGCAAAATTTGTACACGATAACTAAACAAAACACTATTTCCAAACAATATAGATTAATGTGTTTACGACTGTTTAAGTGTCACACTTTTATAGCATCCCAAATAAGTTTCTTGTTGTTTTATGCAACAGATTGAAAAATATGGAAGTCGCGTATACCTAAGTACTTGATTCTTGTTTGTTTGCTGCTATCTTTCTAACGTATAGCTATGGGTCAGAAATTTTCAGATAATTTACATAACTAAAACAACTTGCCTTTTCTATATGGAAATAATGTTACAAAAACAATACTTTTCAGATCTTACTTCATATTTCAATCATAATAATTAATGAATTATTTTACAAAGCAGACAAAAAAAATTGGCAGCAGTCACCAAGAGATGGTATAAGTGTTAACACAATTTCAGATTCCAGAATCATTTCAAATTACACTCTCATAACTAGCATTAGTGAGAGACCAACGAATTAAGTACTTACATTATGATTACTTCATGGACGGAGAGTGTTAACAACTTCAAAGACAGGTAGATAAATCGACAATACTAAAATAAAAATATGTGGAGAGAAGTAATAAGAAAAATTGGCGGTAGCACTTTTGTGCACCGATATTTAACAAATAATATTGCATTATCAGACGATTACAATATGGTGACATAACGAATCCAAGACATGATTTTATTATAAGTAAACGAAAAATATAGGTAAGTAGGGCTTACCTAATTTGATTTTTAAGAAAACGTACCGAATAGCACCGTATAATGTGCAAATTTTAATTCTAAAGTATTTCAATCGTCCAATAAACTTTCTTAATAATTAATTATTATTTTATTCTTATACATATTAATAAGTTTTATTTTTTTCAAAGAATACCTATAGATCTCAAAATCATGTTTGATAAAATGTTATTACTTTATCTACCATAGTAATCTCAATAATATCAGATCTCTAATTAGTTATATATTTTTAAAAACATTGTTACCGATTTTTTTAATAATAAAATTTTTAATTACATATAACATTTCTATTGCACTAAACTCTATTGTAGTTACTGAAATATTATTGCGTTTAAACATTCTATGTAAGCTATACATAACACTTACAATTTTAAGCTAACATAATTGCCCTAGTTTTTTAAAGTTTGATCAGATGAAACTTTTTATCATATTAATTGTGGGGGACGGCTCCAAATGATAATTGCTGGTTTAAAAATAGAATCAAAAACATGTTACTGAAATTCTTGATGAGATAAACGTTGTTTTTGAGATTCCTAAGAGATTATAACTATAAGTATGACCTTTTATTCTTTACTTAATAATTAACAGCAGCTGTTCAAAACCATTGATTTTCAATTTTTTTTTCTAATTTTAAGACATTTGAATAATAATCATTCTTCCTTGCTCCATTACTATTACAGAAACTGACATTTTATAAAGATAACATTTAGCAAAGTTAACAATAATTTAATCTCCTCTAACTTAAAATTATTAATATAAGCATAACAATTTCTATAGAACCACAAGGGTGAAATTATTGTACAATTAAGGCACTTGGGATGCACAAATATTAAATTTGTTATCTATAAATAATAAGCACTAAAATAATGTAAAATACATTGCTCTAAATATATCTCTTATTTGAAGAATTAAGATTCATATACCTATTGACCGATAGATGAACATTTTAAGGAAGACATAACGGAGTATAATTTAATTTGACCTGTAAACAATTGCTCTCAAAAATTACTTTAACATTAATCTTTGGTCATAGATATGTAAAGTTATTGCCAAAAATATAATGAATGAGAGGTCAATAAGTATACAAAGAACCACCTTAGATATCAGTCTAATGGGATATATATTACGAAAAGTGATAAATTGAATTGCAAACTTGTTACAAAATCACATACTTACACCACGCACTGTGTGCTGTTTGACTACACCGCCATATCTTGTAGTTTATACCTTTAAACGTTCTACGTTTTGATGGGTATTCTTGAAATAGTGCAGAGGTTCACTTTTGATTTTGTACTATAAAAAGACTCACGACCTAGTTTCTTTATAAAGGTTCTTTATACTCAGTGAATATTTTTTTATTCGCCAGCATAACATGGAGAGACGACTTTATGACGTAAAGGTCTAAGTCAACAAGGCATTAGCAGAAAAAACTGAAAGGGACGGCTGATTATAAAATTTTGCAGTTTTGCTAAGAGTTGATAAACCTTTATATCTGAAAAAGTCAAGTTCAATCTTCTGGGTACCTATCTAACTATTTATGAATCAAATAGTATCATTGATGTGACGACGCTAAACATGTTTCTCGGTAATTCGTGCCCGTAAAAACGAAAATTGAAAATTAAACGAACAAACAAAATTGAAAGACACTTTACAAAGCTCATCACATGTTGAACGTCGTGCGTTTATAGTCCAGGGTAGCCTAACAACACTCGTGCTAAACAACAACACGACAAAGCGACAACAGAAGTACAACAAATTACAGTAAATATAGTCGATGGCGTGTGCCATTTAGAGAATATAAATTGTTAATAAAGTTCATCATTGTTATAAACATAACAGGCATATAAAATGTTAATAGTTAGACTATTATAATACATAGTATATGTTAACGTGAAAGGCCCAACAGCTATAGCTACATGGTGGTCGATGTTCCGATGATAATGTTACGCGGCGACATAGGGGCCGGCGGCGGCGTGGGGCGGCCGGCCGCGTCTCCTGTTAGTTCCTCCGCGCCGTTAGCACTCACCTAGCCGGGTTAACGAGAAGAGAGAAAAACAGAATGTTAGTATCGATCAAAATGTCATGGTCCGACTACACGAGTAGCCCCAACCGCGAGCTCCAAACGTTTATACGCTGTCGTTGCGCTGCCGACGCCGACGTTAAAGAAATGGAACAGGGTCATGAATCATGAGTTCATGATAGTAATATATTTTAGTAAAACAATTTTGAAAACAAAAGGAAAACTCCAAATTAATTACGCAAGGGTAGCTCAAAAATGAATTCTCGAGATCATGAACAAGAGGCCCGGCAGGACATGCAGCTATATAACAAAAGCGATATAAATCGTGAACTCGGATTGAAATGACTGGTGTACGGATATTTCTTTGTATAAAAATAGAAATTTGATAAAAAAAAATTAGGGGAGGCTATCAGGCATTCGCGCCGCGACATTGTGTTCTGTTTGTGGCCCGGTTAATAAAATTATGTAACAATTATTTATTCATTAGTTTACGCAGTTAATGGTTGAAAAAATGTTAAAATTAATTTAGTATGAAAATGATAAATCTACATAGGATTAAATGCCCAATAGTTCCCAAACGAGCAATGCTTGAAACAACTCTGAAGTGTTTGCTATGCGTCGATGCATCAAGCACTGCCCAAACAAAACAAGCATATAAATTTAATCACTTATGTATAACCATAGCACCCAAATGCAAGTATGTAAGTTACTCAACAAGACTTCAAATGTTGTATATTGGTAGCATTCAGTTTAAACATTATGTTAATATATCTGTGATAACATATCATGTCATTACATATTTGCAAGTTAGTGACTCATATAATATAAATACATAATTACAGATAATCTGTAAATTGTGACAATAGCAGTTATGGTAGTGCACTTTTATTATTATTATGTCAACAAACAGGAACTTGGCCTTGTGGAGTTGCAATGTTAGTCGTGTGAGTCTACAATCGACGAAATGACTGCACGTCATCAACTTTATAAACATTTACATATAAAAATAGTTTGTATCGACTTTACACCGCGGTCAGCTAAAGAAAGAAAACTCGTAATTAAAATTTCAGACAATTTATTGAATGGTATATCTTCTGCAAATGCATTTATTTACATCAACAATTGAAACAATACTTTACAAAAACATGTTCGCTTATTATAGTTCATTTTATAAAACATGAATAGCGTTTTGATCTAAAATTCATTTTATTTCATAAAAGAAGCGTGGGAATACGTAAGTAGCATTTGAATGCCTTCTTCATAAATCCACAAGGACACAAGTGCGATCTTAATAATAAACACTTTCAAATAAGAAAGTAAATATAATAATACCTAAGGCAAAATAGAAACAACTAGCTTAAAAAATTTCATATAAAAATCTTATATTGACTAAGAAAAAGTTGTGATGATCATGAAAGTACTAAGTTAAAGAAGGAGCATCGGTTTAATACTGGATTGATGGCACATGTTCTTATTATGCTCACTTCTTTGCCTAATACTGAGCGAAGGAAGAAGGACTTCACAACCCGATTGTAGCACCTCTGTGGATTTTTTTGGTAATATCGAATACTATAAGTACTAAAATTGTTCTCATAAATGGTTATTTTTTAAAGTAAAGCACATAGGTATTTGCAACTTTAATCCTTCTTCCCTTTGATAAGTTTAAAATCAATACCCGAAAAATGCCATTACTCGGAGTAACGCACTTGCTTGACTGTTCAAAGGCACATGTTGTGATTTCGATTGTTGCAACAACAGCATTTGAAAACCACTATAAGAGATAATTTGGTAACGCTGATGCTCAACTTTGAACAGTTATAAAGATATTCGAGCTAATGCATCGCTAAAATAATGCCTTGCATCACAACATGTAACAGATCTAAAAATCTAAAAAAAAAGAATATAAAAATCACAGTTTAAAAATTATGCAGTGTCACTTCAGATCCGGTATGAAGTAGTGATGGACACAATACATCCTATCCTCATACTAACCAATCAAGAATACAACTAATAAGTACACAATTTATAAATAAGAAAATATGGACACAGACAGTACATAACATAATAAAGCAGAGACATCCACGCATTCCTACTAACGAATATGATTGCTAGAAAATCAAGAATGTGTGACGGAAATTAATTGAAGCTTACATAAGTTTGTTTCATTAAGTTGCAAACTGATAAAAACAACGCTAGAAATGAGATTCTAATATGAGATTCGACAATAAACGTAGATATCGCGATGATCCTACTAAATCAATTACACAGCAAGCAAACATATTGATCGTAGGGCATGCGTGCGCTCGCGCTTCTCACCTTGTTAATAAAATGGCGGCGTGAGAGCGTATTGACGGGAATTAAGGCGCCGGTAAGGCTGTGCGCTGGTAAGGGTGCTCCCTCACCTGTGCGAGCCGACCCGCCCTCCTCACGACACCTAGCGGCATAGGCACATTTATCATCTGTGTCAAAACTCGGAAAAAATGTATAATACACCTTCATCCAACACCGCGTCGGTACACCCACGACCTTACTATTTGAACAAATCGACAAATACACTAAACTGCATAGTGTACGTTATATCTCTAATTACTTTTGATAGTAAAATAAATTAATGGACCAGACGACTTTAAGATACTGAACAATTAAGGCTCTGAGTGTACAAACATTACATTAAATGCTGAAAAGAAATGTAATCTCATCTATATGAATAGATAGTTTTTATTAATTATTTCCTATACCTAACATTCCAAAGTTATCTATCACTGCCAAATACTAGTCATTATCAATTCAATAATACTAAAATACAATTTAAATCATAGAATTTTTGGCAGCGACACTAACTCCTATTATTATGCTTATCCCTATAGATATTACCTATCATTTTATTGCTTTGGAAATAATAACAAAATAAACATCACGGGCGAAAACAAGACCCGGATAAGGTACAGGACAGGTAATGGCTGGCTTTATAATTTCATTTTAAACGAATTGACTTGACAGTGTTTACTGTGGCATAGTAAACCTACCCAATACACGGATGTATATATTCATAAAGCTCACTCTTTCTAACCTATCAATAAATCTTTTAAAGATAATAATAATACTTATCCTATGGTATGTTCATAAATATAATATGGCTAATAAATTAATAAATTACGACACAATCATAACAATAACAATTTGTATAAAGATTTTTGTGAAAATGTTATTGTTACAATTCATAAAAACATTTAAAACTGGCTATATTTTAGAATGTTCCACAGTTTGATCGTCGAGTGTGGTGTTTGTAAGTATATCGCAATATTAATTTGTCAGTGTTGTTAAAAGTTAAAATGTAAGTGTTTTGTTTGCAAAATTCAAATCGTATTTGGTCCCTTTTGCTTGTAATAGCTGAATTATTTATTATTAAATTCATTTCATCATTCAATGAATTTACTGTTAATAACACAAAATTGAATAATTCTTCACATAAAATATTCAATTCAATTGGAATTCTAGAAAAGGACAATCACCACATGCGTAAATGGTGGTGTTGTTGAAATTGTGAAAATGCTGTCAGAAAAAATAGGCCAAAATTACCTACATAAAATCTGGATATACATTAACAAAATGTTAATAGATTAGTTGTGTTACAAGCAAGGGTTATCACAAGAACTACAAAAATGAACGGGATTTATTTGCTGTTATCACCATTGAAGAACATCGATTGCAATATAGGTAAGTATAATATAAAACTTCTTTGTCTTTGTATATAAAACATCGATCGGTAACTTAATAAAAGAGTTTAATTGGCAGTTCCATTAAGATTATTCTAAATATCTCTACATTTAAACATTACGTCATCAACTGCCATCAACCCTAATACGATGCAACGGTAAATAGAATTTGCAATAAATATGTTCAATAATTATACTACTCTGAATAAATATTAAAATTAATCTGTAGGTATATAATAAATAATATATTTCACTGGTTGAAAACAAAACTTATACTTTGTGTGTAACTGTACAAACAGTCGTAGAAAGAAACAATGATTATAAACATTAAGATAATAACATCGTAGGTACAAAATTACTGAGTCGTTAAGCTAACCGTACTTAAAACAATATCTTCTTAATCTATAATAATTGATCATGGCATTTATATTATGACTGTGTGAGGGCGTCCTGAGAATAATTTTGATAGTATATATTTAGAGGACATCAAGGACGGTAATAATGTTGCGGAGGGCGATACGGTGCGTGTTGGAGCCTGTCGTATCTTATTGTGGGCTGATGCAATTGCGGCCAATGTCAAAAGCCAGCAAGTAGGTATCTCGACGCTGCAAACCCCATTAAAATATTTATTTCACACACAGTTCAATATAAGCTCGAAACCACGTGTTACAAATTCTATTAGTCGGTTAGTGCTGTGTGACCACGAGTCTAAGTTTTGTTCTTGGTTAATTTGTAAGGTACTCCTACGAGGCGAAATACTAAATCTATGAGTATCTCGAGCAAAATTATTTTCTTGAGCTTAATGTAGTTGCTCTATCAGAAATTTATATTATTTCCTACTCTTAGTCCATTATAGAACTTTACCGTTTATGATCTTACAACCACTGGGAGACAGCACAGGCTGGAGTTAGGAGGCAAGACAAGCTAAGCTTGGATACAAATCGATTGTTGAAGAAAACAAGTAAAGCATGCAACAAAGGTAGGTACCTAGTTAATTGACACTTTTCGGCAGTGATCAATGTAAAATTCTAAGGCTGTCATATATTTGTTCTAAGCATGCGGTTATACTTTTTTAACTGAGGTGATAAAATAATGAATTTAATTCATATTTAAATATCTATTATATAAAAATTGTCTAACGTCCTCCTATTATGATATTATGACTTTTCATAACATTTTGTCCATTGGACGACTGTAGGTACAAAACCCGGTACCGTGTATATTTATGTCGTGACTCGATCGTAGACTTAGCCACATCATGAATCGCCTGGTCATGAAATGGTCAACTAATTGTTGGATATTGCATGATATGGCCAAACGTGGATGAACTAATCGTCAAACGTTGTCGATTAAACGATATGGCCAGTACTAGTTGGCCATTTTATGAAATACCACCATTTCGTGACATGGCCGGGCGCTTCATGATGTGGCCAATTCTACGATAGGGCACGACATATAGATAGCGTTAGTAGTGTAGTAGAACAACGATGTTTGATAACACTTTTTGTTTGTAATAACAACCGTATCGTACCTACCTACAAAGAACCAAAAATTTTATATATATTGACGATATAGTAACAAAAGCGTTATCAAGCATCATGATTCGCGACCGTGAGAGATCAACGGGCGAACAACCCACCCGTATGGTCAGCAGCGGCGTACTCGGCCGTCATGAGCGGATTGGCGGCGGCCGTCAGCGCTGCGTAGTTGGCGTAGTCCCCGTACGGAGACGCGTAGATCAGTTGGTGCGCCGGCTCGCCGGGGGAGAGCAGGCCGCCTCCCGCGCCGGTGCCATTCAGTAGGCCGGCCTGGGCGCCCTGCGCCGCAGACATCCGCGGGGACAGGATCAGCGGCGCCCCCAGAGGCGCGGGGGTGCGCATAGCGACCCCGCCGACGCCTCCCCCGGGCGCCAGCAGTCGTTGAGTCTCCGCCGCAGCGGCGGCGACGCGTCGCCACTCTTCGTCAGCTGCGGAGTCCACTTCATTGTAATATCAATGTTAGATTTTAGAATGAGGGGTAATCATCGACATACATGGGAAGGATGTGTGTTCAGTCCAGCACGGAATGACAGCTTTATTGCATGTCATTTACATACATACATATATTTACGCTATATCCCTGATGGGGTAATTAGAAATAACAGAGCGCCAAGTATTGCTATCCTGACACACCACTTTCGTTTCACTTCAGTCTCATCATTCTTTTCACCCAATATTAGTTTTTAGTAGAAAATTGGTATCAAAATGCATTTTTGTGTACTTATTTATTATGTGCAAATCACTCAAAACAAAAAACAAGACACATCCATAGGATTACCATTCACTCGTATAAGCACTACTTGCACCCAAAAGTAATATAAATTTAAAATCTTATTTCAATCTTTAGGTAACACATCTGTGGCAGAACTGACTGCAGTTGGGGCAGATGGGTTCTGGAGTGGAAACCACAAACAGGTACGCGCAGTGTGGGACGCCATGTGGACCGACGACCTAAAGAAGGTGGCCAAAAGCGGCAGGATGTGGAGTATATAGTGGAGTTCACTGGAGAAAGCCTATATATCCAGCCGGGGACGTTGAAGGGCTGATCCGATGATGACGATGTTTGTATGTGGACGAACAGGCGTGCTGCCGCTGTCTCACTCGCAACTGTAGGCCAACACCTGTCTACCGCTGATTGTACGAATGCAATTTGTTTTCAGCTGTGGAAGTGCATGTAGGCGTGCACCGATATAGTTATCGTTTATGCAATGTAGAGAGTTACCACATCTTCCCTTGTATATCGATGGGAGAAAACCCAGATCTCAAGCTGTATATTCAACATTAATTACAGAGTACCTTATTGTTAACACAAGTACCCGAGTGAAATCCAAGGCAACTGAAATTGTTAGCACTCCTTCCATTAAAAAAATCCATTTCTTGTCAGGCTGTAATAAATTGCCATCTAAGAACGATCTAGGCACAGGAGAAATACCCATGTTAATAGTTAACGACCGTACATGCTGCAAATCAATTAAGTTAGTCATCTGTGGTGTGGCCGCGATGTGATGACTCATGGCGGCAAACAATAGGAAAGATATTTCTGTTTCTGTTAACAATAGGGGAGGTCCTAAAACATGGCAAAATACGAAGAAACATTGCTCATTACAGTTGGCTTTAGTATAATTTATATTAAAGCCCGCGTTATTTCTGGGTTATTCCATTTCAATGCTCAGAACGAAGATGGAGAGTTTTTTGTCGCATGTTGAAAATAAATTCCAAATAAACATTCTATCACCATAGGGTACTTAGGCCCGGCGTAGGCAGTGCGGGGATTTCTCGCTGACGATTAATAATCGTATTTATCGGTGTTGGAACAAAGTTCAAATTTGTTTGAAAGAGTAAATTGTATCCAGCGGAGCTTTATTGTCAGCGTAAAATCCGGCGCGCTTCTTTCAGCCAGGTCTGCGTTGTCCCTGAGCCTAAATGTTAATGAGAGCTTATAGGGTAGGTGTTATTACTAATTATAACTTATTAGTGACAAAACATGAATGCGACCATACTTAGTAAGCACTGACCGTTGACAGGCACGACGGCTTTGGCGCTAGAGTCGCGATATGTGCCGTTTATGATGGCCAGTTCCATAAGCTGGCGTTTCTTCAGCTCATCTTCGCCATCCGCTTGCTGGAAAATAATAATAAAAACAGGTAATGAGAAAAAATGTGTAAATGTTTTAACATGATAACAAAAATGTTAATGTTGAAACCCGGAGAGTTCTAAAACATTCTGACAATAAAATTGTCCTTTTGAAATCATTGATTCTGGCAACTTTCGGGGGATCTGCGCACACATGCACATTTGCACGCTGTCGCTATATAAACACACACTTATCGAATCTGACATAATAATGTACAATCGATAGGTACTGATCATGATCAGATGCTCTTGTATGTACTTCAACAGAGGAGAACGTCTGAGTATTCCCGTGATACTTTGCGTTGCACAAGTAAAGGAAAAAATCCTAAAACCGTAAATTTGTAGTTACATCACAAAAAAATCTTTTTTTTCTTGCAGCAACAAATTTAACTTTGCGTATGAGCAAGTCATCCATATAAGCTAGTACCATGTAAGATAACTACAAATATTAACGATTTTATAATTATTTCTTTAATAAAGTTTGGCGAGTTTTACTCGCACTTGTACGTTTTTTTTTTGATATGGTAACTTACTGGGATAAGCAGACGCTTCACTTCGTCGACGGCCCTGGCCAGCTTGATCTTCGCTCTGTTGTCCGTGTCCTCCACGGTCAGCAGCACGTGCAGATCGTCGGCCAGGTGTTCCCAATTGGGCTTACCCCGGTTCGCGTCCTCCTGAAATCAGTGATAAGATTGTTGAGAAGCCCTGCTTGTGGTTTTGATCGATGTCCGTGACCCCAGCGGGCCACCACGTAATTTCGGATCATACTGTAAGGTCTGTAAGCCAATAATTAGTGCTCAATTTGTGCCCAAAAATCAGAATGTGTGCCCCAGTACTTTCGGAGATATAACGGTTGATCATCGTTGCCCGTGGTCCATCCGCGATCCGCGTAGTTCATATACATGGACCATTTTTTCTTCCCGTAGATCACCAATCATAAATATGCATAATTATGCAATTTTTATTAATTAATTTAGTTACGTTTGACAAGATCTCTAGTATTCTTTTGTACCTACTTCCATGACGTAAACATTATGGATATTAACCTGTCTTCAAATCCAATGGACGCTGCATGAAAAATAAAACTAATGGAAATATTACTAACTCCAAATGAAGTTTCTAAGATCACAGTAATTAATAGTGATAAAAAATCAATGTTCCATTACCTTTTTCTTATCTCTCATGGATCCTTTGCCTCTGACCATGATTTTGCATCCTGTTTCCTGTTCTAACTGTTTCGCCGTCATACCCCTGGGCCCTAGAATCCTTCCCACGAAGTTAAACTGAAATGAAATAAGAAGTTTTAGATTAGTAAAAATACGCAGTAGGCAATATAACTATATTAACTCCAGCAATGTTTAAATAAAAGGTTCATAAACTTTAACTTTTTCAGCTACATACAATGATTCCCAGATTAAATCCTAAACCGGGAAGATTATGCACTCCACGTGCATTCTAATTTCAGTGACCTAATGCTATTAGCCTTAGGATTAATTACCCGCTCCGGCAGCACACATGCCTAAACTATGTTTCCTGTATACATGCACACCCGTACAAACATATTACACACATTTAACCTCAATTCCTTGGCTTCAAAGCATCGGTCAACGTATATGAACTGTGAACCAGTATCATTCTGCCGTCTACAAGCAAAGCTAAGAAATCGACCAGTTGGCAGTCGGCCAAACAACACAGCATTTCTCACTAGTTCTTTCTCTAAAGGGATATTTCAAACTAAAACATTTAGTTTTAAATTTGTTGAGAAATAAATAGTAAATATAAATTGAGGCTAGAATTTGTCACGCGTTACTTCATGGTTAATTATTTTGCGTGACAACATGCAAATTAGTTGAGAATGTCATTATAGTAGGTAAATGAAAAAGTTTACTTAAACTAAATACAATGTCACACACACCAACGCTGTGCTGAGTTTCAGTTGAAAGGAATTTTGCACCAAGGTCGAAGTTGTAAGACATTTCATTGAAATACAGTACCTACTTAGACTAGTCGAAGACTTTAGGATCTTTCACGTGACTTATTTCACCGCTGAAATGCGTTACCTACGTAGAATCTAAGAATGGGTTAATATTTAGACTTTTAATGTCTGATAGCATGATTAATAATATTAACCATTTGATTGCACTTAGTTAAGAATCCCGTTTAAAACGGTTTAAAATACAGTCAATTATTGAAGTTAAAGATATACAAGAGAATGTATAGAACTCCGTATTTTCAGCCGTATTTATTTTTTTATTTTATTTTATTCAGGAAACTTACAGTCTATAGAAGGAGAACAAATAATATTGAAAACAAATAATAGAACATAGACAGAGACAGTTTCCACAGATTACAAGAATACATAAATTAGGTACACATAAATTATTTACGACTAGTTTAATTTCAATTTAATAACTAGTTTAATAGTCGCTTGCTTAACCCACAAAATCCTATTGCAAGACTCAAACACGTGGAAGATGAAGAAGTACTACACTGTTTTGCTTCATTTTCTATTGTTAGTTTCGATAATATGTACGTAATATAAGATTGCGGAAATGAGTCTCTAACAAGCCTAATGGCCATCCGTCGCAGTTCAGCAACTATGATGGCTAGAGAAGACAAACTGTATGTCAAAGAGAACAAATGGATGGGATTTTGGCAAGCTGATTCATATCCTAACCGATCGAGTGATAGATTGTGAACATTTGAAACAATAAGGAGTGTCAGTAAAGTTGTCACGCTGTTTTACAGAACCAGAATACCTATTTTATAAGAGTATAGTCTAAGATTTTTGAGAGCTATATTGTTGGTCAATTGGCCAAGGCATACTCCCAACAAAAATTGTGCTTGACATAAAAACATACGTAAAACGCTATTCGCGATACCTACTTTTACAGAATATACGCATGTAGTAAATTTTAGACTTTCGCGCTTTGTATTCATAATTATATACGGCAAAGGGTAAAGGTAAAGGGTACGGGCGAAGGTAAATAAAACTTGTCCGTGTGTAAGACCCGTATATAATCATACGCATGTATTTTTTCTGCAAGCATTAGATCAATCAAAATCAATAAGTATACTCTTTAATTTCAGATTTTGGTAAATAATCGTAGAAAGAACTCTGTTAAAGTACAGATAACTGATAGTTCTGGTTATGGTAACAAAATCTACTGACAAAACTCATGAAAGTTTCAAATAACAGTACAAATAGTAACAGTGCGGGTTTTATATATAGGTAGCTATTAAAAGACTCGGATGAAAAACAGTTTTAATCCTTTTCTGTTTGTGTGATGTCTTGATTGATGGTTACTGGGCGTTCATAAAATCTTAGCTGTATAATCTCGAAATGATCACAACTTTAAAGGCGGAGGGCTGTCTACCGCTATTTAGCGGTTCACCGCAAAACGGTCCGGGTGAGAAAACTTCCTTTGCATGTCAAGTCAACCCACACTTCCCATAACTATTCTGGATGGTTCAGTCATAAAACTTTGTCTCTATTAGTGGTATCATAGGTCATAATAACATATTAATAGCGCGTTTGAATGTGAAAGCAAGGCGAAATGCCAAATGTGTTGACTTCAGTTTTACAACATGAGATTCTGTATAGTGCATAGGAAAATCAAAACAAGTTTGTTATTTAATTTTTAAGTACCTAATACGAACACTAGTGTACATAATCATCGATCATATACTTGCCTATTATCGTATCATATACTGATATCGCATCAGTAGCACATGACAACATAGCGGCACGACAAAACAGTGCATTAAGGATTGTTTTGTAGACAGTTGTGTTGTATGCGTTGCTTGCTGTGGTCGCGGCGTGCTGTTTCATTGCAATTAAAGGTCCAATATAGATGTTTGAAATAATTCGCAACGCTCTGGAATACTACTATTAATTATACTTATCTATAACGAAAAGCAAGGAGGGCGAGCTATTTTAGTAGAACCTAATTTTAACTTTACCACTTGTTTGTCTCAAGAGTTCTACGAATTGTCTTACACATGGGTGTCACCGGCAATTGTCTTACACCTTGGTGTCGCAGACAATATAGTCCCCTGAGGTGAATAGGGACCCTCGTATACATGGCGACTTTTTGCAGCGCTACAAATAAGATACAATAAGATCCAGTCGCGATGCAGCATCGATCCAAATGCGATGCAGTGTACTTTCGTTCGCCCAACTGTCAAGTGCCTAGGGTCTCGTGTCTAGTAAGTCCGGGCCTGCACGGGTCTTGCAGCGATGCATACACGCGTTCGTTGCATAAAGTGTGTGAAAAAGGGCCTAAGTGGACAAACCCACTGGACGGAACGTTGAGACATGTGGAAATAGCGTCGCGCTAGTTGGCGTCGAGCCCGTTATTATTATTTTTCCACTGTTTATGTGTTTTTCCCTTGTCGAAAATATTTTCACAGCAAGTACCTACCTACATTTTTTATTGAAATAACCTAGTGTTGACTGAACTGAATATATTTTTTAGCCTATAGGTGGTCCCAACCATTAGTCCAAGACTATCCAATTCAAAAATAATTAATCCTTAGTATTTAGAAAGAAGGATACCGAACTTCAGGACCCTGTCTTAGACATGACGTTCATGAAGTAATTCTAGTAATACTTAAAGAACAAAGTAATAGTCACCAATTAAATAAGCTAATTGAAGGCTAGTACAAGTTAGAGGATAAAATATAATAGTAGGTACAATGTATAAGTAGGTAATGTATGATAGTTTAGAATTTTTATTCTAACGCGTATGTTAATGTCCACCAAACAACAAAATGGAGCACTAGGACAGGGGTTTGGCACAAAATATCCCATAGGGTCGAAGTGTCGCCATAGATATGCCCCTAAGATAGTAATATTACGTATTATTATATTAACGAGATAATAGATCTACACGTGTCTCAGGTCTGGATGTGAGCCACTTCTAGCTGGCTCTGTCTCGTTATTCACAGGGAATTAATAATATTTGGGCCACGAGAAATGGGCTCGCGACGATAAGTTGATAGAATGCCACGCCGGTACACGTACACTTTCACAAAAAATTACACCAGTTTATTTTTATTAGGATATCGTCTCGTGCATATCAGTGTAGCCATAAATCTAAATGTCATTATCATTTTGCCAAAAAAAAGTCAGGGAGTTTTGCCTCTGAACAGATGGCACGTAACAACAGTGTTTAAATCAATTGCAGAATACGGTTTCCTTATCACAAAGATAAAACAAGGAAATCTGATACACGCGCATGTAAACAATGCCTTTGCTCTGGGAACGCCGCGGGCGCATCTAATCGATAAACATTGACCAATCGCATTCCAACCCGCGGGCCGCGCATGCGTGCACCGCCCCGGAGCTTTACTGCAAGATGCGGCGATTAGCGGAATTAATGCAAATCACAAACATAATAGGTACCTATCTATGAAATGGGCGATTCCAATAACGCGGGTGCAATGTTTAGACCCTTTTATAGCGTCGCCTTCCTGACTAATAGTCGTAACTGATGTTTGGTGAATATGCAGTCAAGTTTGGAACTGGACGATATTGGCTGTAATTTGTGGAGTTCAGGCTAGTTTTCTCAGAAACTATAGGGGATGCACATACAAGGATTACACAGATCGATTCGGCTTCGAAAGTAAGTAAGAATGGAATTTAAAAGTCAGTTTCGAAAAAAATAACAGTTACGACTATTAGTCAGGCAGGCGACGAATTAGGTGCCTAATAACCCGAATAATGGAATAACCCAGACATGGAAATTAATTCTCGGTTATCAGGAAAATACTGTACCATGGAGCAGAGACTTGTACTGACATAAAACGTTAAACATGATTATTAAATACTTACTAGAATCAGGTGTTTCAGGATAATTAAGTCCTCCAGAAGACTTGACCTCGATTTGAAATATGGACTGGTCGTGTCATTGGTTGTAATGTTATGGTTAGGTACGGTCGCAAAATTAATTTCTGACCCAATACAATTGTTTTTTTTGTACTGTTTTTGCACGATGTACCTGTATGCGTATCAGTAAGAATGCAATACGGATAGCAATTTTATGGGTCAGAAATTAAATTGGCCGACACCGTATCTACGTTGCAATGTTCGTGCGAATATGAAAGCTGTGTGAATTCTATTATTGAAAATCATAAGCCCGCAACTGTTAACCGGATATCATATTAGTTGAATTATCGTGACATTGCCCTCTAATACAGACACAATAATATTACGCCTGCCGTATTCAGTACGGTGCAGTTTCGCCAGCAGTAATTGGTAGTGGTTTTGTGCCCTAATCATAGCGATGCCAACTGTACCGCAAGCCACGTGCTGTTGTGGCGAACAAAAATTGTAAAGCTTCAGCGCTACTAACAGCGAAAGCGATACAAAAGCTACTCAAACAATTCTTTAAACAAAGTACAACAGGTCAACCACTCTTAAATAAATCGATACAGAAATAATAAGGCCCAATTTTATTAAGGCTACGTAGAATTTCGAAGAATAATAATTATTATTATTAAATATCAAGCAAAATAATAATTTCCAGTGTAGACGTCGAGCTGCGAAGTATGAGACAGCAAACATTAGAGAGAGACAGAGACAGTAGCCCGGTTGAATAGACGCGCTCTACTGGTCTGTAACTCCGCTAGTAGCGATCCCAAAACTAGTATTTAAGCGTGTCAATTTTAAAGAAATTATATTAAAGTAGCTGTTAAAAAAGATGGTTTTAATGCGATGCTGGTAACCGTGTCAATTCATCAATGGAAGAGCGAGTGTGGCAATACGCCAGCTAGAGCTAAGCCGATGACAGCTACAACTGCTGTAACGAGCTTCTATTTTAACATGACGTAGCTTTCGGAAGATTGTGGGGATGGTGAGATTCACGCAATCGTAAAATAGGGAAGAGCGTAAATCAATAAATTACAAAATATTTAGTTATACAATAGTGTAAACAAGCTTAGAGTTCATCAGACTTAGAGCCCTGAAAGATAGTCGGTTCTGTTCGCTATAAATAGTGCTCATCACTGCTTCAACTGATACATCGGCCTAAGATTAACAAGCAATGCTGTCGTTTTGTTGAAATGTTTTTTCATGCGGTTTGCTGTATCCGAATTTGGATGCAGTGCAATTAGGTATTTTTAGGATTTAATAAAAGTGCTTTTGTTTTTATTCAGGCTATTTTTCCTTCACAAAAACAATTGAGATGAAAATGCGATGCACTTGTTGGTGCATTTTGCTTTGAATTCACGGTTTGGATACTTATTTAAAGCTTTCCCTTTCATCATGTTGAGTGAGATAAATGTTTTTGATTTAATTTACGGTAAAACAATTAAAATTAAACGTCGTTCTAAAGTACAGAACGTTAATTCGATGAATGTAGTATTATGAGTATAGAATTAAGCACCTACAATAAAGGTACACTGTGACACGTATCTTGAACTTTTTGTTAGGTATTTTGCTTATCCAATGATATGACAGACAAGTGAACTATGACCGACACTGATTGCCTATCATTAGTGGTAGGTAAGACCGGACGAATGCAGGTGGGTGGGTGGGTATTACGTATTCTTATTGCAATTGATTGATGGGTTAATTCCCAAGTAATTGTCGTAATATTGGTCACGAAGTGCTATGCGTTGCCGCGGGGCAAAATTGTGTTATTGTATTGAAAGGTATAACAAATACAAGTAATAGAGATACAGACGATTTGCATGGCTAATGTCTATCAATCAACATAGGTAAGAACCTACTAAATAGAATCGGAGATCTGGAATTTTTCTTTCATAGAAATAAGGCAAAAAAACATGACACAAAAAATATTATCAGTACTTTTAAGGTATTAGTGAACCGCAGTAGCATACTTTTCAAAATGTCCTATTATTATTATTGAGATACTAATGAAAATAACAATGACAATATGAAGACAATGTGAGATGCACCAAACATTGATGACAACGCAAAAGCTAAGGAACAGATTTTGATGAAACTATACAGTAATATAGATTATACATCAGAATAACACATGGCTATAGATACATCGGGACGCCTCCTCTTTTTTACGCGGGCAAAGCCGCGGGAAACGGCTAGTTTAATAATGAGACCTACGTCGTATAAAAGCTTTGATAATAGTACATAAATCGCAGCTCCATTAAAAGTAGCTACATAAACTTGATAAATGTAATGATCAAATGCGAATTAGCGCAGAATACAATAGACCACAAACATTATCGATTCTATCCTAAAATAATAAATCATTTACTTGTAAGTACACCATGATTGTTTAACAAGCTTCGCCTACGAATTAGTCACGAATTTATACTTATGAAGTTATTATAACGATACATAATTTATTACTTGTTCTTACCTATTTGATGCAAGTGAATAAAGTACCCATTGATTTATAGGTATTAGTTATTCTGGTAGAACAGTCAGTAGAGCTGGTTAGAATAGTCCTATTAATTATGAAGAATTTAGATGGAATGCCAGCTATAGAATATTGAGCAAATGTTGCATTTAGTTATATGGTCAAGATTAATATTATATAGCTATAATACCAGTGTACATACACACAGATGGAGTGATATAACTAAGTGATAGTAAGTAGATAAGGTGTTATTAAGTTTACTTTTTGTGTGTTCATCTAAAATAAATCGCCAAGAAACTGATAATAATGGCGGACTAGCACTAAGCACTAAATTGATAGCTAATATATATAATAATATTAATAATATTATAATATATAATATTAATAATATTAATAATATTAAATATAATAATATTATTGTATAAGGAAAAAAATCTTACCCGAAATTAAACCAAAAACATGGGTAGGCTGTGCTAGTGTCAAAATGCTTTAAATCTTTTTAGTTATGTTCATTTACATAACATCGAGTGCTGTTAATTAATTTGGAGTCTCAAGACTCCGATTTCATTGGTAACTCCCCTTTCTTCTATAAGTTTAACAGCATGTAGCCGAAGTTACAAACGTTTTACGCCAAAAACTTGGCTGAAGCTGTCTAAACTTGCTTTAAATTGAACCTTACATATCTTATTGTCTATTGTGTCTGAGTACAGCAAGCGGTTTGCCTAGGCCAAGACTAGAGTGCCCCGTGACCCGTAACCCGCCCCGCTCGACGGAGCACAACCAATCCGATGGACCTCATTACCCTCTTTATCACAACAGATCGTCTGGGTAACAAAGAATGTTCTTGATCAAACGACTTATATTTCAAAGAAAAGGATGATCAAAATCTAATAACCCCTTAAATTTTTGCGATAAGAATTTTGGATTTGTAAAAGATGACTAATGAAATGGGTATGATTAGCGAAATTATGGGTGTGAAGAAGCTGCTTAATACAGTAATTAGAGTAGTTGAAAGAACGATTATGTAATGAAGTACCTGGAGACATCTGACTTCTTATACACTTGTATTTAAAAAATAAACTGTAATTCTAGTATTTAAAAAAAGAATGAAAGTACCGGCAAGAAAAGCCTGACATTTGTTGTCCAGTCGAGTCGTGATTTGTGACCCGACAGCCGACGAGGCACGACCAATCAAATCAACCTCATTACCGCCCACGATCTAACTGCATGCGCTTTATTGTCACTCGCTGGACAAATACGCAGCCAGGTGATAAATGTTAAATAGATAAATGTAAGTCAAAATATTAAGTTCATAGAATTAATGAACGTTCAACATTAAGTAAGTAAGTAAGTTTAGCCTAGTTGGACTTGATGTAAGATAGGCTGATAGATAGATAGGTTGAATAAAAAACTACCTACAGAGTGCTATTTTTCGTAAGCACTTAAAACATGCCGACTGTAGATGGATAGGTAATACCTATGAATATAAATATGAATAGAATGTAAGGGAAGATACATTAAGTGGTGGGTAAAGATAAACATGCTATGGTAGTTAGTATATAGAAGGAAACAAGACGCAAGCGCAAATATAACGCAGTACAATAAACGAGACACGGTGCATGTGAACACAACTGCAATAGTAGAACTTTTGTCTATGCTCTAATTTTACTCAGGCTAAAACACACTGCATTTTCTGAAGAACATCAATTTTAGAAGTTGAGAGCGTCAAAGATAACATAAATACAAACGAAAGGAGGTAGGTATGATTCATGGTACGAATGTGAGTCAAGAATGCAAAATAGTACAGTACACCGACATGTGGTCCAGCATTTCAGCGTGTGTGATAAATGGAACGGAAATTAAAGGCACACCTACACAGGCGAGTTAATTGCGCAAGTTATAGCCTAATAATAAGAACAACGCTATAAGAAAAGTTCATTAAATATACAAAATAACGATGTTAGACGTCATAAAATGTGGATGCGCCTACACGCGTAGCGAATTTACAAAAGTTAGAGAGAGATAAGAGGCTACTTGACCAGCTGTTGCTGTAATAAAAGTACTTCAATTTCAGAGCCCTTAATATTGCTTACGGTCAATTAGCAGAATCCTTTCTAAGTTGTTACTCGAAACAAATAATCCGAAGACATACAATCAGATCGTAAAGAAAAAACATGCGCTACCCGTCACCGTCATTAAGGCGACTAATGTTAAAAACAGACGTGTAGTGAATGTTTTATGTATCCCGGTTTTTATTTTTAAAACAATTTTATAGAAGACAAGACGGAAATTGCGTTATAGTTTTAAGGACAGCACAGTCACAGGACAGTTAGGAGAACATATACCTAAGATAAAATGGTATTAAAGAGATGGGCGTGTAGAAGGGTTTGTGGTAGATATTATGCCTAGCTGTAACGTAAACAACTGCTCGAATTGTTTAATCTTTGGAACACATTCACGAGCTTTTACTGTTGTTTGCACTCGCGAATGATAAAGCACATACTGCTGGAGCCAAACTTGTTTTCACTAAAACAATTCTACCATCCGTCGACGGGCATAAACCGACTAGGTATTCCATTATTACTAGCTATACTTATACAACAAAAGGTAAAACACTAAACGTTTAGAGGCATTACCTACGTAATCTGCAATGCGTTAGTCATCATTTATTATTATAATAAATCATTTGACATTATAATAAATGCAAAGTATTGTGGTGAAATACGTATGTAAAGGAAGTAAGAATTACTTTAGATGTGACGAGTACTTTTAGTCTCAACGAGTCCTTCCTTAGGACTTACTGATCATACACAAGTTGTGTAAAATTGACATTTTGTATTGGCTTTGACATCTTGTATTCTATTTTTATTTTGTTTCTTTGACGATCACATTAACTTTGACCTTTTACGTAAGTTACACTATGTATTAATATTTGTAATGTGTGATAAATAAATCTAATCTAATCTAATCTTACTTATTTTGTCTATGAACTGAAATGTGAATCGGGGAGCTGGTGTTACCAAAACTTGTAAATTTACCATTTCCACGGGTAAGTAGAAGTAGTAGCGGGGTAGTTAAGGCGCGTATTGGAGAAAGGCTTTGTTTCGCTTACAATGACAATTGACAAGTAACAAGTTGGCGAGGATAACAAAATATTCCAAAACAAAAACCATTCGAAATATCACACAAACGAAGGTTCAACTGGATTGAATAAAATTTTGAGTTGAACGGCCTTTTAAAACATGGATTATATATAACACAGCATAAATAGCACGTATCAACCAACAGGTAGGTATCTCGAGAGATGTCCAGCAAAAAGCTGCGGTAACGGACCTGACCGATATGGCCGGATTTAATAACGTCGCCGCCCCTATAAGGGCAGACGCAGATTCCAACTCAGAGGAGGTACTCGACGCCGCCGCGCGAGTTGTCAAGTCGAAGCGTCTATTTCGCTCGTGATCGTGACATTTATTACGCCTGAGGTCGAAGTTTGATATTAAATGTTCTGAGAATGAATTATTATAATGTAGGTTGTGATATCCAAAACGTTAACCGATTACGCAAAAGCAAAACTCAACCAATAAATATGTACCTAATTATACTGATATGAATACAATTTTCGCTTTCGATATCTAGGTGAGATGATGTTTACTGATGCAAAAGTAGGTATTTCAATAATTTTTTTAACAACATAAACATTGCCAACGTTCTCATCGATGTAAGTTACAACGAGATTAGTAGTGACCAGAAATAGGTTTCAATAATAAGATGCTAACTAATTTAGCTTAAAATGCATGAAATAGGCTAAAATATAATCTATTATATCCAAACTATGAAGATATGATATCTATGACGGACTAAAAATTACACGAAGCAACAATAACAAAACACAGGTAAATAATTAAAATTGACATAATACTCTTAAGTATCTAACATTAGTCACAATCAATAGAGGTAATTATTTAAATAGTGTCTAGAAATATTTCTAACATGCGCGACATTTAATAAAAAGAATATAGAACAAGATAATAAAAAAATCTATAATTTTAATCTAAAAATTGATGATATAAACAGCACTTAGAAGTTTAAGTTCTACGGGAGGTCCTACTTATATCTCAAGTTTATACACTGCAGAGGAAAGTTATTGAAGGGTGCATCCTTCGTCATAATACGAGCTATATCGGATGAAGATCGCGTTGCCAATATTCGCCATAAAACTATTTTACACGGTAAACACGACATTAAAACGCTTACACGCTAATACTCCAGTTATAAAGAGCATCGTTAAAGTCACAAAACTAAAAACATTTACAAGATATTAGTCACAGCCGGTATACTCGAGCAAAACGTAACGAAAACCATTGTTTCGACAATATGTTCGACATACGAATCGTATATTGTTAGCTCTATTTCTAGAATAGTTACCGCCTGCTTTACAACTGAGTTTTTGTGAGCGAATAAAATTTTCTGAATGTTGGCGCTTTAGGTTAAGATTTGCTAACATTTCTTTTAGGAGAAATATGTTTCTTGGTGCTGGAAACTTGACTTATGACAATCATGATCAGATGAAAGAAGAAATGCTGAATTCGTAAATGGAAAAGAACGGCCCAAAAACAGAAGCTAAAAGTGTCATAAGCATAATGAAACGAAAGTTCATTTAAAGCAGCAAGTCACAAAATTTGAGACAGAAGTTGAGAAGACTACTTCAATTTTGATTACCACAGTCGGTGAAATACAAAAAGTGTATAATACAATTTTATCTCACAACTACAAATACGTACTTGCGGATCTAAAGATCTAACTACTTATAACCACTATAATAGTTCTAAGAACTCAATCCTCTGATATTCACATCGTTAGAGAACATTTTCCATCGTTTCATACGTGACCGATGTCTCGGAACGGTTCCTTTGATCGACAATCAATATCATTCAGCGTTCAATTTATCTTAGGATTTATGTTGGCATTGTTAGATTCCTGACAATTATCCAGATGATCTATGTGAGGGAAATCCGCTGTGGCAACTGTTTATGAATATTCATCATGAAAAACATGTTTATGTGTATAAATTCCAATATTCTAATATTATTTCCAATGACAATCATTACATTAACATGATCCCCAAAGACATTGAAATAATTGGTGGACGATTAAGGATCGGCAGGGAGTCTCTGTGGCACTTCTTCAAAATGACGACTTAATACTCATAATATTTTTTACTAAAATTATATTTTAAATGTGCGACCAGGTTTCGTAAATGAGTTAATTACTACTACTATATTTACGAAACCTGATCGTACTGATATCACAGAGTAAGTAATAGTCTTCACTGATATTTATAATAATGTGTAAGTATTACCTATATTTTATAATAGTTTAATAGTTTTTTGATATTTATGTTTAGTTATTAATATATATTATGTATTATAGTTATTCTAATTTGATTATATTTTAGTTTATATTAAGTTAAGTATTTAGTTTATATTTTAATATCTGTGTATGTCTGTAATTAATTTATTTAATAAAGTTTCAAACTTTTTTTTACAAATTGGAAAATAACCTTTTTACAATGTCAAATTTTATGTCAAATACTTTAAATGCCATACGCAGAAATCAATGCATAGCACAAAGAAAAAGTCATTTAACGTAATTATAACGAAGCTAGTTGATATGGTCAGCGGCGGCTGCGGCGCCAACAATCAATCACATAAAAGACAAGTCACATCTAAATAATGATAATTGATCATTGCGGAGTCATTCAAGGTAGGATTGGAAGAATAAATAATCAATTTACGTGTTGTAAAATGGAATAAGTACCAGTGAAATATTTATCTGGTTAACAAGCAATATTACAGTATTTGCAGTTTGAAACACCATCTTCATATGAACTCTAATGATGATTCCAGCAAATTCTAAAAGTTCCTGTCGTTCATGCGTGTGCGTATGATATTTTTAAATGTAGGTATTAATATAACTTGGCACCAACGATCATGAAGATCGCATAGTATTACTCAATACATTTGTAAATGAATCATTCAGTTCGTTGAACCTGTGCCTAAAAAGGGATTGTATGAACACATAAACGTTTGCAAATTAGTCTGAAAGGTTTGATAGGTACAATGAATGAACAGTATCATTGTGAGGGTCGAGCGACCAGCCGCTCCACTCCGAGATAGCCCTGACATAAGCCACCAAATGTAGCAGGCTGCCTACCTTGTCTTTCTATTTGTGTAGTATATTCCAAGTAATTAAACTTCCTAAGCTTACAACCAGCGGCTTTTGCTGTTTAAGATAAAGAAGCACTTATAGACAAAGATATACGAATAAGACACACAATTTTAGTGCTTATTTAACAAAGTAATTATCCATAATTGGTGAGGTAAACCTTTTGATCAAAGTACACATAGTTACTTACTATGGTCTCAGCAAGTGGAAGTGTTCACACATACTTATCACACTACTAACATTGTCCATAAGAGTATTTGACTCTTGACATTTGAATAATTAATGTGTAGTTAATAGTGGTGTTTACTTTAAGACTATGTTGGACAACAAACCAACAAAAGGTAACGCAAAGCTAAAAGTTCTCTGACTGAATATCATTCGGTATAATTGAAATCACTATTGTCAGATACCTACATCGTCTCTGCGTAAAGAATTGAAGTACATATACATACGATAATTACCTACAAAATGTACCTTATATAACATATTGCGCTTAATAACTTCAAGTACTTAGTCTATGCTAAAACTATTAACTACTTATTGAAATTCTGTTACCAAAAGAAGTAGCAGAGGTATCGTAGGTATGTAGATTATTATAATTATTTCCTGAGAATTTTCTAAAATTGTATTATCAAAATGCTACATTAATATTGGATGAAGCTTCTACTACCGGGAAATCATTGAATCTTTTACTATTACCTAATTTAAAAAGGATATAAACGCCAAATCCGTTGTTGTAAAAGTCGATCAACTAGTTTGACGATTACTTCGAAACCCATTAAGTTTCAACCGATACAGTTTTAATTGCACTTTCTCGGAAAGTGGTCGATATAAATTTAATTCTGTGTGATACAAGAAAGTTTTCTAGCCACACCACATAATATTTATCTATGCATATTGTATTACCTGTGAAATGTATCTATAAATTGGGTTTTCAAAATAAGCAAGTCGTCCAAATAAACGCAGGAAATAATGATGATGATGTGATGATGCAGATCGACAGCATAGTAATTTTAGTATACCTACCTAAGTGCAGAGATAATTTTGACTATTTCTTTACTTACATCTGGATGCTCTTTGACTGGCACGTATACTTTTTCTGTGAGTGTGGTGACAATCCCTTCTGGCTCTGGTAGAACGAGTGGTTCCTTTTTGACGCCATTTATTTGGAATAAACTCGCTCGCACTTTTGATATTTCTGTAAAGAAAGAAACGAAATCGTTAGAAACACATTCCACATCTGCTTCCATATAAATTTTAAAGATAAAACATGTCATATTTACAACGTTAATTTTAGAATTCCACCCAAACGATTAGTAAAGATAAAACTAAATGTACCGTTGGAAGTTAAAAGTTATGAGATTTTTTACTAAAGCTACAAAGTTTGATTCTTCAACATTATTAAAAATGTGTAAGTAATTCTAAATAAGGCGGAACTATTATCTAATCTGTGATATGGCAAGCGTTTGATTTGTGAAGAATTCTTTGTTAATTCCTGACGTACCTAATAATTGTTTCAGCTAACATCGTTTTATATTATAAAAGCAAAATTTATTTTACGTTGTATCTATTACACTAATTGTTGTGTTGTACTAGTTTTACGAGTACTGTTATACGGGTTAATAACAAACCCGAAGGCTGTGCCGGTGCTTGAATATTAATCATGACATCATTTGACAAGTATTGTCGATATAGATATAGTTGCACTTCTGGTGATGTGACTCCTTGTCATCCAACGGCCTCAATGCTGGTGCTGCTGATGTAATAGATTTATTTGATGTTCTGATTATCATGGCCCATGATCGTCACAACAAAGATAAAGTGTTTCTACTACACGAACTACTGTGACTCATACAAAACCATACACGCCGATGATGGCAACACAGATATATGCCCTACCTTAAATTTATAAAAAGTGTATGCGACATTCCTCAACATTCCAGCCGCGAATATGAGTCATCATCAGCCCGTGGATGTCCACTGCTGGACATACATTTTATTTAAGGGCGCCACGACAATCGTCCAGTCATCAGTAGTTATCCAGGCCCTTCAGTTCACCTGACAGACCATCACTTCCTGTGTCTATCGGTACGTGGTCCCTACTCTAGCGTCTACCACAGAATACAGAATAGGAGCGTCTACCAATACCATCGGTGATGCGCCGAATATAACCCGCCACTTCAGCTTAATCTAATACTAGAAATTAATCATAGGTAAGTAATTTTTTTTCAAAGGGCATATCTCAATTTTCAGCCATCTTTGAGACTGTCTGTTCTTACATAGAGAATCGTGTGTAAACAAGGGGTCTCATTTTATCTTTCTTGTTCAGTTATAGCTATGAGTCATCGGCTAAGTTCTGGAGTGCGCAATTGGACGACCATATGTTTTTGCGATTTGCATATAAAATTATGTCAGTGCTTGACACAAGAACAAACAACCGCCTCTGCTGCGTCGCCTACTTAGTTTTTAACTGCGTATTTCCTGTTCTATATTGTCATTATTAATCTGATTTGATTCTCAATATAGTCCCTATCGATACAATGTATGTATACTAAACTTATCCAGGGGTTCATATAATCACAATCATAATGAACTATTAAGATAAAAACCACAACAAATTTTTCAAGAAATACTTTAACTGTACCAAACTTAGCTATAGGTAGGTATATAAATATTTCGGGTTTCTGAATAGTATTGACGACTGTGAAGTGAACACATTAAAACAACCCTGCCTTTGCTGTCGCGCAGTCGGCTAATAAAGGGGGACAGTTTACCGGAAAAAGCATCATACAGAATATACATTAAGTTTAGGTATAACGTTAATTTATTTATCTTTCACGCATGCCACTAACGCCCTGTGCGGAGCGTGCTCACCAAACATGTCGGCCAGTCCACAGCCAGTCCAGCGGGGCATGGGCGACAATGCCGAGGAGCTTTCACACCTTATAAGGGTGAGGTGAGTAAACATGCCGTTAACCCGCCACGGGCCTCATGTGATAGCCAACGGATTATATACTTAATTGCTACCTTCTACCGCATATTGATGGTGGGCTCTTTACGCTGGAAGATTTCCAGCAAGAAGGTGAAGATTGCATTTTGCAATAACAAGGAGAAAGTTTATATAGGTACCTACCTACTTCCAAGAATTTTATTCTCTTTAATTCAACAGATTACTTTATATTATTCGTATCGGTAATCACATCATTTGTTACCAAAGTTATTGCAACAATTTACAGTAATCTTTATCGTTTTTTGGTAACAAACTCTTCTGAATTCAATAACTTTAATGTATATTTTATTTTAAACTTGTTTTATGTCTGGATTCGTGTTTCAATAAAGCCATGACCTTGTCGATATAATCTATCAGCCATCCTTTATCATGGATAGTATTTATTAATTACCTGTCCGATGGTAACACAAGGTCAAATCAAGAGCAAATTGTTTAAAAAAACCTTTTCAAACTTGTCACAACGTTGACGGGTGTCGAAACACTTGTAATGGACATCTGAACAATGCAAGTGGCTTTTGTTAGCAAATGTGACAGACTTCCAAACAAAAACAAAAGATTGAACCTGTACACGCTGTACTGTACGAGAAGAAGGCAGGTGATCTTGGGGCCTGTCCGCACGTCGCACAACGTGTAAATGATTAATGTATTTAAATTTGACATGGACTAGTTCTTTCATATTGGATATGTCGCCTTTCAGAGGTCAAGCAAGTCTTGAGCAAGTCTTCAAACGTATGCCGCCGCCGCACACCTTATGTGAAAGATGAACTGAATGATTTAGTTTGTAAAGACTTTAAGGTTATGTTTGTCAATTGCTGACACTAACTTCATAAAACCTACATATACTTTATAGAACACGTGCCGTACGTTTGCAATACCAAACGTTTCAAAAGAGACTAGTGGACTACAAAAGATATTTTTAAAATCAGTCAAAGAAATAAATATTGTTTTCTCGGAACATATTAAATACCGTAGGAAGCAATCTGTTTGCATATTGCATAACTCCTTGAAATCATATTATCTATCTAATAGCTATCCATTAACAGGCAGCTAAAATTAGGTACACAGGCCAATTTAATATTAGTAATAAGGTTTATTCTTGCGATCATTTCCACACTTTAAGCATCTCAATATTTCATATTCCAAGGAAATGTCTATAGCATCGCAATAACTCAAAATAACTCTGACACCGCTAGATATACCTATTAATGTGTGTCGGCGTAGGAAGACACATTCACTATAATAGGAGGGCAAGCGAGTTGTGTGTCACTGAGAGACAAATGTCAATTGCCTTTTCGAGCTTCAAGACCACCTACGAAAGCAGCAATAGAAAAAGATTTTGGAAGTGCTATTGAAATAAATGATGACAGATTAAGAAAGAACTGTTAGGATTAGGGTTTCTAGTGATAGAAGAAACCATAATATCTTATTAACAATTTGACTATAAAATAATTAAATACAGCAATCACTACAAAAATACAGCTCTGATTGTATAAAAGTCTAGCAGCAGTAATAGACTTTCGGATTCAGAATTAGTTTTAAGGTAACCATAAAATGTTCACTAACAAATCTCGTAAGAAATTAAAGAAATACTTACCTACTATAAAAGCCCGAGGAATTTAAATAAGTGCAAAACTAATTTCGGTGACTTTACGCGTGCATGTACCATTTCATTAGACTAGAATTCACAATGATGTTCTAAAAGAGAAATCTGGAGCTGTGCTAAGGAATCGCCGACGTTCTTAGAACAATTTTCTCCCCAGAGCATTGCGTAGACGAAGTACCACACGAGTATGCTTACTGGTTTCAGATAATGCAATCTCACTTCCATTGTCATTGTCCACAATGGCAGTCCGGCTAGCCGCTTTGAATCCGTAATCCCAGTCTCCCTCATTCTATTCTAATAAGCATTTAATAAGAGTATGCAGTTACTTTTAAGGCAATGCGATACAATCGACACGCGGAATTGGAACCTTTAACTTACGTGATTAGGTTTTTATGTCCAACCACGCATAACCGCCCACTCCTTGACTTTATAAAACTTAGCAATGTAACTTTATGGCCTCCGGTGCATTCTTACAAATAATGTGTTGAAATAAAATAAAATACGAAACCGATAATTGTGCAATAGGCTTAACTTAAAATTCGAACACTCATTTGAATCAGTAAAGAAAGTTAAGTTTATATAATGAAGAATAGAAAGCAGATTAGACACTTTAACTATATATTTTGTGGCCAATCTTATAAGATATGGTAATTAAACAATTAGTAGGTATACTTAGTTATTTTATTGACAGAATTAGTATCTTACTACGGTCAAGTCTCATCAGAACGTAGTGGTATACAGTTAGACGTAAATCAAATTATTAATAATGAACACAACAGTAGCTTAGACTCAACTCGGCGTCAGAATCACTTTCTGTTTTAGCTTCACGTTGCGGAAACAATTCATTCATTTCATTACGGCCTATGATTACAGGTTGTAATTTAACAATGACAGCGCAGCACACTTGTAAACTAATATCAATCTACATACAGCCAGCCAGTGACAATTAAAGTGCATAATAATATGCACCAGATTATTATGATTTAATTCTCACGTTCACATTACTTACATAATGTAAGAAAGATTATTGAATGTATGAAGAGAACCACTATTAGGTACCTACTAACTAATGAATGACACAGTTTTACTCATTCAAGGAATATTTAGAAAGTCATTTCATAAACTAACTTGGTTTCCTGTCTATATTTTTGTATGATTGTCTTTCATTTAAAGACACGTCGTATTCATTCAACCCACCTTACACATTGGACAGATGTGGTCCAAATTCGATAAGACGGAGTTATCAATGCTTTCCGTAAATTATAAACTCTAGCATACGATGCAACGTCGTCGACACAGGAAACAAAATACCTAATTGATAGCAAGTTCGAGAATCAGTTCGGGTTCGACTCTCCAAATGAGGGGTAACGTTGGAACAATGTGGATACGGCGGGAGTTTTCTCACGATGGGCAGCGATGCAGAAATCCCGCTACGGTCAGTTTGCGTCTGGCTGACTTGCGCCGGCGAACCACGAAGACTTGAATCACGCAACCAATCACTGATACACATTAGCATGTGTGATTAATTAACAATTAAAATTACATCGCATAACAATGAGCTAGAATCTACTAAAGATTTTATAGAATCATTGCAAGAAAATTATGTTGGAAATAAAGTATGTACATAAAGTTTGTGAAAACTATTCGAGTTTTTGTAAGGAAATAAATATAAGAATGCCAATTAAGTATATTTGCGATTGTTAGGGCCTCTTACACCGCTTGCAGATAAAGTCCCAGATACCCTATCTGCAGGTTATCTGACAGGTAGCCTATTTTTTTGGTTTCACAGGTATCTGATTGCCTATATCACATTTTATATAGTCTATCACACAGATTTATGTGATAGATTAGTTTATCACTAAGATTACTATCTGTAACAATATCAGGAAGTGGTGAAAGAAGCCCTTAGTATCCTGCACTGATTATTCATATTCATATTCATTTATTTTGTAATGAACATACAGCGTCAATAAATTTATGTAATACTAATACTTAAGTAGTAATAATTATTACAATATAATAATATGTAGTACATCATATAGTAATAAATAACAGTAGGAATACTGCTAGGTCTATGAAATACGAAACACTGATCCTACTTCAAAGCGTATTGTAGAACATTGTTGCTAAAGCTTACAAACATGTCGTTAAACCTCCAGCACTCATAAATCACTCAAACCTGCAATATTATTATTATTTTGTATATTGTATCTATGGGAAAACTGGACATCACCATGCAAATGTCAAGACGTTCAACAGCTCTATTAAAATATTAATTTTATAGTGCCTATGATAGGATAGATAATGAACTTATCATTGATGTTAAACAAATTAGTTACCTACTAAAGGTTAGTCAATGCTGTCAGAATCCGAATTAAGTTAATGTGACAGCGGAAGACAAAGAACGCACACATCCGGTTGGTTCGGAGGGAACTATTGTTGCATTGTCTCGTGGACAAGAGGCAATTTGTAATCTGATACGCCTTGACAAATCAAATTATTACAAATCAAGACGGACCTCGTTATCTCAAAACGTTAATTCAGTGCTAAACAGCATGCTACTATTTTAACTTCAGGTCAACAAATTTGTTCGACAGATAAATCAAAATGCTGATGCACGGTTAGTGTATCTCGTGCACAACAATAAAGTACAAATAGAAAGCATCACACTTCAAAATGATGAATGAGACCGAGATAATCAGAAGGCAGCAGTGAGTCAAGTCGTCGGTTCGGTAGTGTCAGACAATATAGCAGTGTAGTGAGTGTCCGACAGCTGTATCGACGCAACTACTATCGCGGTATATCGCAGATATTTTGTAGCATAGAGAAAGGGCTACAGTACACACTAAATTATTCGCCTTGTCTAGTACTGCAAATCTATAAGAAAACGAGCATTATAGTTCACACGTGGCAAGGACTTCAATTTTGCAACACGCAATGGTTGCAAATATTATTATTTTCGTTACCAAACAATACGAGTATAATGATTAGTAACATTATAGTACGAAGATAGGAAACTACTAAGCATACTAAGCATTTATTTTCTTATTTCTTAGGTATACCATAGAGCTTACTTTAGGTAAGTCAATAAAAGAGGAGACTTCCTGACTCCGATGTCAAGTATCAACTGACGTACTGTCATGCATACTATGTCTATGAATTATGCATAAACCTCTACAGTTAGGGAAAATTCAACCATAGCATTCAAACACTCACGAAGAAGGTAGTTCGACGGTTCAACAGACATTCAGTACATGAGCACGTTTCCAGTCTGAAGCCATTACACTTTTGGCAATAAAGGCGTCGTAAGTGAACCTTAAAAGTATTTTAACTTATCGTAATTAGGCTATACTAGTAAATAATAAAGTAACATAAAATTGATTGTCATTCTGAAGCGTTATTCATTACCACGCTGCGTGGGATGAATGACAACAAATTCTTCTTAGAAAAGTGACGAAATAATTAAGTGACTCACTTTTTGAATGAACATGTAAGTAGGTATTATGTTATGAAGGTGTGAAAATGTGGTTGCAAAACGCTAACTGCATTTAACTGCAACAGACCCCAAACCAATATAATGTTTGTTGCGAAATCAAAACGAAATAGTAACCAGCTGGAAATGTCAGCACAGACATTGTGATTGAAATGCTTTTATCGTGATATCTTAACTTATGCATATGGTCAAAGGGCTGCCCGATTACGGTATTCGAATACAGATGAGACATTTTGAAGATTTAATAGTGGATAAGATACTAGTAGCTGATCGATAGGCGAGAATAAGGGGATTATATAAACTGGATCGTGACTTTGTTCGATACCAAGTAGATATTGTTCTCGAAATCGAAGATCGTAGATAAATTCATAAATCTGCATATCTAGACATTAATGGCTATAACACAATAGTGTATGTTGTTTTGAAAGCGAAAATATCGGTTACCGTAAGTATTTACATGACTTACTCGTACGAAAACAGACTGGAAAACAAATCTCCGAGAAAAATTGCTCGATTTTAATATTTGAACGAATAACTGTTATTTGTAGATAATTATGCAGTGACAATGGACCAAGCTTCATTTAATAGTAGCTAAAGTAAAAAATAGAAATTGTTCACGCCTCTACTCAATGTCTCTGAAAACCAAAGCAAATGTTTCCAAAGACAAAGTTTGCCCATCTGTTATTGATATACGGCAAATATGCAAACATTAATGGTTACCAATATGTTTTCTTTAGTTTAAATTGTGATTTACTGTGATACTCAAACAGCGAAATCAAGTCCCGGACTCCCGGAAGACGGTGCTAAGTTTCTTTACGGTTTCACAAAACTAACGGTACTTTAAGTGTGTTTAACGTAGTATGAGAACGTGTGCTCGAATTCCAAGCTGCAGGTCTATGCCGCACGAAATATCTTTAAAAATAAAACAATTTTGTGAACTGTCGAATCGTGTCGACTGGTGGTTTGTGTGTTTTCGTACAAGCTAGACATAGATTTACGGCCTACTATTCGGTACAATTTACGCGAGTTCAACATGAGTAAATAAGCGTACGAGTTAAGAGCACCTAAATGTGTCGAATTTGAAGCCGAACCAATGGGCGGCGGACGTTCCGCTTCTGCGCTTTCAAAATGCAGGCCACGTTCTATACTATTTATTCTCTGAACACTGTCCGCGGTTGACGGTTCTTTTATTATAGCTATAAAGCTATGGAGTAAACCAGCGATTTTCGCTGATTTATCGCCTAATATTTATTTTTCACGGTTTACTTGCGACGCCCGTTTGTAAATATAGGACGGGTTTACGGCGATGAAACTAACGTTTCCTTTTAATGTTTTATATCGGTGCCAAACGGAGCGGCTGACTTGACGCATACATTTAAAAAATACACACATTATTATAAACAACTACTATGGATACTCTACAGCTAAATGTTAGTAGTTTGCGACTTTAATACATCGTTATACTCGTTCAATAGATAATAGAAAGTTTATAGCGTCCGGTCTAGATGTTCTATAAAGTTGTGTATGGATAAAATGATGTCAGAAGGAAGGTGTAAAACAATTAACTGCTGAAGGTAAATATGATAGAAAAGAAACTAAACTAGAAGGTTCATATGCCGGGGCCATAAAATTTGGATTGTATAGATGTAATGAATGCAATCTGCCAAATGTCGACACCTATCTTAGTGGGAGGGAAGGTCTCTAAGTATTCAATAAGGCCCTAGTGGGCGGTACACAAATATTTAACGAGCAGCAGATTTAAACTGTAGCGACGATGACAATGATAAAACGTACTACAAATTCGATCTAATAAAACTTGTTGGTGTTGGCAAAGCCATTCGTCAGTTGCGTGACCTCAAATCAGGGAAATCCTAATCGTAATGAGTTCTGTTATTTGTTATTATTCATTCTCATTTTACTTAACTAGCTAACAATTATAAAAAATAAATAAAACCAAGATGGACATCTATTTTCTTAATCATCCCGTTTCCGTCGAATTCTGGACATAGGATCAATTTGTTCCACCACATAAACCTCCCCCTCACTTCCGGATTTTTCAGGTCATCGGTCGGTCCATCTGGCATCTGCAGATTAATATTATTATTTCATTACTCATCATCTATATTTCGACGCATCTACCACCTGTGTCAATAACAACCTGTATTTCCCCCGTTGTTTTGACTGGTTTTAATGAGCTGATTTTAGTCTTCATGTTAAATCAACCAGTTTATCTTTTGCTAGTGTATGCTTGTGATCAAAATATTTATATAGTGATTTTGACAGGTACGCCAAGAGTTCGACGATCAGCAGTGGAAGCACTTGGAACATCCAGACAATTGAACACCTGTCAATCTAATCATTTATATCGATTCTTCATGTGATGGCCAATGTAACGCCTATCGGAGACACACGTCAGATTCACTTATGACGAATGCATTGTAATAAGCTGTCTTACTTAATGTATGCAAAGGCAATTCAGATGTTTATCGCCTAGAAACCACCTACGCAAGTAAGCTGATGTTACAACAATACTGTATGTACTGAATGTGTCAGTTGTTTTAATGGGTCACAAAACTTGATTTTTATTGCTGAATGTTATGACCGACTTGTTTTGAAGGCTCACAGATTCATTGTCTATTTCTAATAATCATTTACCGAAGAATATGACTTTTATGGCTTCGCAAGAGCCATATTGTCGCATCGCCGTTTTACCACGTGGTAAGGGCTACGGAAGCTGAACACGTCAATGGTCAGAACGTTCATAACCAGAGCAAATGCGAAGATGGAGAATTTACATGCCGACTAATAACACTAAAGATTTTCAAGTTATGTTTTAGAAATTCTCGATTTGTCTTTTATGTCCAAATGCCTCACTCTCGCTGGAACAAGACTTATCTCTACAAAAGGTATTAACTCTTCATCATTGACGATCATGGTAATGGCATGTCCGCGTTATGCCGCTATTAACGAATCCCACGAAATAGCACTACCTTCCCCGACCATTGGTTCTGTCTGGCCCTAAGGGCTTTTGTACCATCAGACTTAATAACGTGACATTGTAAAGTAATTGCCACAGCAGAAATAATTTGACTAATAGATGCAGTGTGTGACCTGGTATGAGAGGTATGGCAGTGTAACCATTTGCATGCCAGAGCTGGGGTCCAAGCTAGATGTACGACCGCCTTTGTGGTTCGCCGCCGATGCAACCGACCGCGACCGAGATTGTAAAGATAACTAATACGGAGCTCACCGTGTACGAAGACTAGAAGAAAGCTTATAGCGAACAAAAAAAATATCGAGTGCTAAGACATAATTCAATCTCATATATAAAAGGCGAAACTGACTGACTGATCAACGCACAGCCCAAACCGCTGAACCTAGAGACTTGAAATTTGGCACAGAGGTACCTCATATAGCACTGACGTCCACTAAGAAAGGATTTTTCAAAAATCATCCCCTAAGTGGGTGTAATAGGGGTGCAAAGATTGTATGAAAGTCCTTCATTTTTAAAGTTGGAAACCTGAAACATTGTATTTAGGCTATTCGTTAAAAACCAATGAACACGTGTTTCAGCGAATTTGAAAATTCCACCCCTAAGTATGTAAAATAAGAGTATTCTCGATCGCCGAAAATAAGGGATGAAACGCGCACAGCCTAAACCGCTGAAGCTAGAATCGTGAAAATTTATATTTAGGCTTTTAGTTTAAAAACAATAATGATGTGTTTCGCGAATTTTGAAAATTCCACCCCTAAGTATGTAAAATAGGGGAAGAAACGCGCACAGCCTAAACCGCTGAGCCTAGAGACTTGAAATTTTGCAGAAAGGTTCCTCTGTGATGTCTACTACGAAATGTATTTTTACCGCGGGAAAACTTGCGGGAAAAAATTTTTTACGCGGGCGAAGCCGCGGGCAAAAGCTAGTCAACGATAAAATTGAATTGTTTTGGAATAATTTTATTTAGTTATACTAGTCCTGCATTAGGAAATCGGCTCTGTATAGGTACTTAATGCAAATAGTTTTTTGAGCATCATATACTAAAGTGGCTCATAATTTTCCCAAAATGCTAAACCACTCTAGGATTTCCTTTAACACTGAGTGAATTAAATATGTAGGCCAATGAATACTATAAATTAACGTCACGTAATAGTCGTAATTAGGATGCAGTATAGTATCGCCATTATCATAGCGGAAAATGCTTTGTTTTCGTCACTTAGTGCCGTCACGGATTAGTATCAACTTTGGTGCAGGTCGGTTTAATATTATTACATTATATTAAAAATACATATTATACGTACGCGTATGTAGTAAAACGTAAAAGCTTGAAAAATCACCACATGCCAAGTCCCACATAAAATCAAAAACCAAAATAAATCTTCCTTGATCTGAAGCTCAAAGGAATTGCTGAAATCGATCTAAACGCTGTCATCCATTGTTTCAAAGATCATGCTCAGAGAGGTTCCGTGCGTGATATTTATTATTCTTACAATCCATCTATCTAGGACTTGTATGCGAATATTTCGTACTATACTGTTCTCATACCTAGTATGTAACTACTAAAGATGTGAGAGAAGTTTCGTTTCGCTAGCACAATGACGTAACAGCAGTACTCTGAGAAAACATCCAGTATTTGCCTGGCATTGCCTAGTGGGTTGCCCCTAAGATTTCACTGCTACCGTTTAACGATTTCGTAATGGTGAAAATGTGGAAATAGGTTAAAGAAAATATTTTAAAAGCATACATCAACATCAGCATAAACAACATAACAAGTTGCATAATTATAACTCCCAGATAAGATCAAATGATTAATTTTTACGTTTCTTAGTGAATCAAAGACACCTTGTTATCTATCAGATTCCAGCCTAAGACAACATTACAGTAACTAGCATTACATTACAATATATCTAATAGAATATCTTTACACATCGATATCGCATTTTATATAAATAACTGTACAAAATATACATCTATCATATTCTTGCCTCCTAAAATTTTAATTCATAAAGAACGAAGCAACATTGTAACGAGACAAATTAGCTTAACCGCGATGCGATCGCACGTAAAGAATCGGTGATAGTCTGAAATAGCTGTCCCTACATCTCAGTGGAGCATGCTAATGCGTCTGAGCCGTTTGGCACAGTGTTCAACGTAGGGCTACCACATTTAAATCACTGTTTCTGATATTATGGAAATACTATCTCTTTTATTCGCAAAAATTTGTTCCTTTATTTTTAACAAATCGGCAGCATCTAAAATCTGTAGTGCGTTTTTCTTGTCCAGTCACTGTTTATTGTCCTTTTCATTATTTGCACTCCGCGTTACGTGAGTGTAGGTACGTATTTTTCACTATTTACTTGTATAACTTAGTTAACAGCCATCGGCACTGCGATAAAAAGTATAATGAATGACTATCCTCAAGCCTACTGATTCTTGTAGTAGTAGGTCACAGTTTGTGTGAAATCAACACGATAGTCCGAAAATAAAGAGCATGTCCAATAGCCGAGTCAATAGAGATAAATCCCGGCCGTCGGTAACCCTAGCCCGAAGTACACGCGCGAGAACAGAGAAATAATGGCGAAACTAAAGAGATGCTCCGGTTAATCGCTTTGTTTGTGACAAGCATTCCGCTGAGATGGCGGTGACGAGTCTAAAGAATTTCGTCATGCGACCAACGAACGGAAAAACGAGTATTTTCGGTGTATTGTTAAGTTTCAGGAGGCTGCTATAACTTTTCCCCGATCGCACAATCTTTCCACTTTATTTACTGCAAACTAGGTAAGTATATCGGTATACCATTTAGTTAGTATATTGTAAAAGTTTGGTTTTAGTTAATTAAGGATTACTTGCTGAGATAAATACGGGATTGGGTTGAAGAAATCAAGCTGCCTTCTAGGTGTGATCTCCTTATTTTGTAGGTTGGGTTTGTATGTGACTTTAACTTAAGTACTGAAATAAAATAGCAATCAAATTTAAAATTATTAGGTTAGATTACCAACAACACAGAATTTAAAAAAGAGCAGTCATAATTTATTTTAAAATTTAATACGTTTTGTTCATTTATCAATTTATTTGTCATTATAATTATCAATAAAATCTGCCTTTGATTTTAAGTTAGTAACCTAGACAAATTTATTTATTTAAAAAACTACCTGCTTAGATTTATTTTATTAGTTGTGTACAGAATGTCCAGGTGTAATTGATAACTAATTATCTGGCGATGGGTCTTTTCATGACCCATTAGCAAAATAAATAAAATACAATATCTCGCAAACGGTAAGGTTTATCCCTAAGGTCATTTTATTAGGTATATTATTCTGATAGTCCATGAAAATACCAATTACCAGTTAACAGATTATTCATTACATACGGACACCCTGTACAACATGGCAAATTTTAAACTTTATTTACACTGGCAGTTAACTGAGGTGCACGTACTTGTCAGAAATTGGCCAAGCTCCCAAACGTTAATATAATTTAACTAGACACTTCTATGAATCTGCTTTGCACCTCTGTCCATTAAATAACTGTCTTCAGATATAAATAAATAAATAAATTACATTTATGTATTCTAAATAACTAAACTTAACAAGGCTAAGTATGTAGGTAAAGTATGTGGTGGTAGCAGTAAGTAACAAGTGGTAAATAAGTAACTTAGCTGACATCATCGATGCTGATGGCAGTTACAACACTAAAGATCAGTTTTGTTGCTAATTTTATAGCTGCATTGTCTGGGCTATCCGCGGTTACTTAATTATGCACGACCTACGCTACGAGTAAATGTCACAAAAGATGCACTTGCAAAATGACTGTTGCAGACGGATTGCATTAAGTGCTTTTAGATAATGCCTTTGTAATTAAGCAGTTCCATGAGCTCTTTGTCACCGACAGGTTTAGAATTGTTAGATCTTTTTCGCAAACGCATTTTTTTCATGTGGCTTTTTTCAGGAATAGCGTATGACCATTCATAAATTCATTACACGCTTTTTTATGTGTAGCTTATTTTTCGGGAACTCCAATATTTTTAATGTTTTAAAATTTTTTTAAATTATTGGCAGCTTTACATTTGAGATGTACAATGAAATAAATGTAGGTACCTATGTAAAGCTGCCATTGATTTAAGTATGACCGAATGCGACATGAGAGAGAACTTCACTGAGCATAAATAGCGACATTTGCAGTTATTCCATGAGGATCATCCCAGTCCCCATTTAAGATTCTTTTAAATTTTTATTCTCTTAAAAAGTTAGAGCGGAATTTCAACAATTTTGTATATCTATTACACAATCTTGTTTCTCACCTACTCGGATGTACAAGCCTTCATGACGTCACATGTTTTGACACGTACACTAAAGGCGCCTTTTTATTGATTATAGGGCATAGGAACATGTCGACCACCCGCGGTGGGCCTGCAGGCCACTAATTGAACGTAGGCCCCATTGTCCACCGGTCGGAGGAGTTCAGAGGTCCCGGATTAAATGTCAATCAATCCGTTTCTTTCTGAAATTCGTCATCGCCCAACGGGATTACATCTACATATTGGTATCATAGCAATAAATCTATGTGACTAATCAGCGATTCACAAAGGTATAGATTATTGACCGAGCGAGCGAAGCGAGCGAAGCGTCTACGTTTCGAGACTGGCCAAAAATGCTCTTGTCCGGCTGTCTGTCTGTCTGTCTGTCTGTAATTCTCTACAGGTCGCATTTTTCAACCGATTTTGACGAAAATTTGGCATATGTATAAATTAATTAAACCTACAAAATGAGTAGAATAAAATTTTGAAAAACATTTTTTTTAGAGTACCTACCATACTCGCAAAGTGGGAGTGAACTTTTTTTTTCTTGTAAATCCCATAGTGTGGGATATCGTTGGATAGGTCTTTCAAAAATATTGCTGGTGTGTGAATACCATTTTTTCGATTTAGGGATCCGTTGGCGAAATATTAAGCTTTAAAGCGGTAATTTTTGTTAGAGTCACGTGTCCCCCCCCCCTGCTAGCTAAACGGTTGCTTCTGGAAATGTGAAAAAATTCATGGCAGTAGCATATATAACGTAGTTACAAGGAAAATTATTACGGCTAAGTAGGTTCTATTAGTTTTTGAGTAATAGTGGATCGACTTAAGAAAGTTGAAAAAATAAATTATGTTCATAGAACTGCATACGTAAAATGGAAAATTATTTTTTTCCGCGTGATATCCATGGTGTGGGGTATCGTTGGATGGGTCTTTCAAAAATATCGCGGGTGTGTGATAAACATTTTTCGATTCAGGGATCCGTTTGCGAAATATTAAGCTTTAAAGTGCTAATTTTTGTCACTTTAGTAGGTACTTTTTCTGTTTCCAAAGTTGACTTTTGTTGGTTTCTTTTAGGTTTGGTTTATAAGGGCTGGCGAGGTCTACTGTTCTCACGGAACTACTAGTAATTATATTACTTAATTAATAAAACTTCCAATAAGTACATAATGAATAATACTTCAACTGAATTGATACTGGAGACAGTGCCAACGTCTAGTGCATTGTGCAGTACCAAGTAAAAATGCTTTAAGACAGGTAATAAAACGATCTAGATACACTTTTCAGTGTTGCCCATTAATGACCGAGCGAGCGAAGCGTCTCCGTTTCGAGATTCGCCAAAAATGCTTTTGTCCGTCTGCATTTCTGTCCGTCTTTCTGTCTGTCTGTAATTCTCTACAGGTCGCATTTTTCAACCGATTTTGACGAAAATTTGGCATGGGTATAAATTAATCACGCCGACAAAATGAGTAGAATGAAATCTTGAAAAACATTCTTTATAGAGTACGTACCATACTCACAAAGTGGGAGTGAATTTTTTTTCTTGTGAGTACCATAGTGTGGGGTGTCGTTGGAGAGGTCTTTCAAAAATATTGCGGGTGTGTAAAAACAATTTTTCGATTTAGGGTGCCTTTTACGAAATATTAAGCTTTAAAGCGGTAATCTTTGTTAGAGTCACGTGTGTCTGGAGCACAAGGTCCTTCCCCTAAAAGGATGAATCCACCTTAACCATAACCTTCAAACAGTGTTAGGTGCTAACTCTCCTGTCCCACGACTGTGTAGGCTCCATAATAGATACAGCAATGTTTGTGACATCAACATTGATTCCATATCCAGGTTCCGGAAAAACATATCTTCGGAATAGACTCCTGCTTTACTTGACACTTAAATCAATGTGAATTTATGTGAATTTATAAGAACTACTGTTTCACTCCAGTTAATTTCTGCATGTTGTGTTTACCTTTAAGTAGTTGTACATCTCATTGTAATACCATATTGTAGAATATAATTTCGAAACATGGTGTAACAACTGTTGGTTTACCTAATAAATAAATAAATAACCTTTTTAAAGTTTGGGTCTGGCCTGGGTCGGGCTGTCGATGCAGCGTACTTGTATTTTGTATTGTTTGTGTGTGTTGTACTATCGATATGGTGTACTTCGCTATACAGTTACCCGTCGATGGAACGTTTTCGTTACAGCGACAGTCGATGTAGTGTGAACTAGACCCGTTTATTTCTGCACTCATCATCATGCCTGATATAATTATTATGATAAAACAGAACAAACATCAAGAACAAATAAACAGCATTTAAGGTCCTACATTATAAGTAGTGGTCGTAAAAGTTAAAAATACTGGCTAGGAGCAAGTTTAAGTTGCGTACCTATAATTGAACATCCGTTAATGTGTTAACCACAAACACGAGAATATAATACTTGATGATGAATCAAATAATCGTTGTCTCACGCAAACAGTAAGCAGTTTGCACTTACTAGTTAAGTGAGTTTTTTTACATTTGTTTTGAATAAACCTGAGAAATATCAAACATTACAACATTGATTGATAATAATAAATAATAAGCTAAACCTACGAACTGCACATCAGTAATTATGTCATCTATTTATAAATAACTATGAACGATTCTTCGTACCAAACGTTACAGCTCTTAAGTATCTACAGTACACATAAAATGTTCAAGTATCCACTTTGAACTAAAGTCATGTTAAATTAAAATAGATTTGGATGTTCAGTATGAGTACTTTAGTTCGTTCGCATGGATATCCATTACCTAATTGGAGCTAAAATGAGACTCAGAAGATTGGTTGTGGCGGTAAGCAAAATTATACGTTTGTACGTTCATATTAATAGGTACGATGGTTATAATGTTTATGAACTAGATAAGACAATTTAATAAATGAACAAATTAGAAGAAAATTAGATACTTACTCATTGTTACAATAATCATAAATTACGCAATGAAGCTTAAAGAAATAATAAAGACTATACACATTAGAATTTAGTTGTGCATAATCACGCATCCCACACTGCCGCTGAGGGAAATGTCGTTACGAAACCGAAATACTTATACCATAACAACACTTCCTAAGCTTCTTCCCAGGAATATTTGGAGGATACCACCTACAACAACAAGATAATCTTAATATCGACGGTGAATCGACCGCCCACGTCAACAGCAAAAACAACAGTCATCATCAACTTATATCTAACAAAGGTGGCCGATTCGCCGACCGTCTCTTAGTCACAGAACGCCCATAATAACTAATATGGACATTTGAACAGAACAGTGTGTAGGAGGCACTTAGAAACCCGGCCTCTGCCCTTATAAGGTATTACGAAACTTTAGTTTTATAATGTTTAGAGGTGGTTTTACATCGTGCATGAGAAAACAGACTAAATTACGCCAAGAAATCTCGTCAAGCACCATTGGTATAATAGTATATTCAATTGAAATAAAAGTTACGGGCTTTATTTAATGCAGACTACATATAGGACACCAAACTATAGATAATTATGAAACTAGTAACACGAAATTACTAATATTCGTCACAAAAATGCATATTTACATTTAATAATATAGGTAGAGCGTGTGTTCTCATCTCAAGTTATGTTTGAAGAAGCAACTAAAATTACTGGTTGGCTATTGCCCAGGCAAATAGCGCCGCCAGTCGAGGTAAACAGTTTAAGAGCAATGATGCTACTTACACGATCAGTTCGTGATCCACTAAAATCTCAAATACAAGCAAAATATACTTACCAATAAAAAATTGATAGAATAAGTACTTACCACATGGTAATATAGTACTTACACACAATAAATTGCAGGGTACCTAAGTGAAAATAGTGAAACTGACCAACAAACCATAGGTAAGGTTAAAAATTCTAGAAATTATTTAAAGATGTGACTTGTGAAATCTTCGTCGTAATATTCATGACTCTATGGGAATATAGGTAGGGCATAGAATATCGATGGCCTAGTAACTGTTGATGGATGCTGTCCGCCACAAGCGGCAATATTTTACACAATCTATAGCCTATTGTACATTTCCCCTGGTGACAAATTGCGACGGCTAGCAAGGTATACAGGCGTCGCTCGTGATGACAATGCAACCAACCTAGATGGAATAATGTTATCACAATATTATTATGCACGGTAAGCTTACGATAAGTTATGAAATTTAATATCGATATTCGAAGATTAAAATTCAGATAATAATATAGCAATACGAGAATGTATCAAGAAATAAAATGTCAATAGCACGATGATGAATCAGTGTCTAGTCTTATTCTTTATAGGGACGGTACTGTGACAATAATCAGCAGATTGGATGATGATATGTATTGTCAAAGTCAAAATTAAACAAATAGATATGAAATTGATTAACTATTGCTAAGATCCGAAGAGTAATTGTCTAGCATTTGATTATAATCGCAAATTATAGTGACACGATTTTCGACTTAACGGTCCTGCTAACCTTAACCAGACCCACCCTTAAAATAATAAGCTTTATGTCCTAAACGAAATACCTGAAAGACCACGTCAGAGTAGATATAATATAATGAAGATAAAATGATCAATAGCTGTAAATACAAGGTCGCCATTGTCACATTATTGTTGAAATAATGAAGTGAAGACACAGATATTTTCAATTTCAATAGTTTTTTGTATACTGTTAGCATTCGTATTTGATTAAGCGCATTTACATAGGAAGTTTTCTTCATGCATAATGTTATTCAGTTGCAAATAATACAAAACCCTAATCACGTCACGAAAACATTTGATACGATTTTATTCTAATCGTCAGCGGCTCACGATCTGTAGATATAATTCTAATTTTTGATTAGCATTTTAAACGGAGCATAACAAACCGATTTTGGACCTTCACTAAGATCCATCGTAAGATTGAGTAGGTAGTCACAGCTACTGGTTTAATGACATTTATATAACTCGAGATTATGAATAATTAGCCTAAGTAATATTGGAAATAAATCAGCCAATTGAATTCTCAATTGAAAACCAATTGCTAAGGCGGCAAGTCATTTCACAATTAAACAAGTAGGGCTAATACAATGACCATTGGTTGCAGTAAATTGCTGCAATACAAAGAGCGGTTGATCATTGACGCTAACACCTCCCATGCTCCAGTAACATGATCGTCTGCAACCACTCGGACTGCCGACATACTTAGGAGATGCCATAAATAATCAAATTCCTAAAATAGGTTTTATTGCAACAGCAATTGAATTCAATGTCGGTGCAGCGGGCATAACAATGCTCTCTTTAGAGCGCTCCAATTTAATTTGCATTCTAAAATCATTGCGGTTAGGTTTGAAACAGTAAAACTACTTAGAATTATAAGAACGAAGCTCGGCTGAAGGACTTGTGGTTAAAACCACAATAAGAACACAGTGCAGTTTCTTAGTTATTACGGATTTGAGGCTTGTTTGTATAATACAATTGTATTGCAGAGTATAAAGAACCAAGATGTTAGAAAATGTACCTATAGGTAGTCACTTGCACATATTTATATTAGAATTTATTACCGAAAATAAAAATAAAAGGTTTTTATGTCATAAGATTTTATATGTCAAGAAGCTATCTTGACTAGTTTAGGAAATATAGTATTTTAAATTACGTGTCGGTTGTCTGGAAGAAGCCAAGCTTGTAAATGAAAAATATCAAAATTGAATATTCAATTTCAGTTGATAATAACACAATAATACTCGTAGGCATATAATAGATTCTCCAGTAGTTAACAAAAGGCTGTACTGACATTAGCGGCAAATGTAGAACAGCGACAGGAAACAAGAGAAACTGTTAAGACTAGGCATATAATGGGATGTACAAAAAGGGAAAAAAAGCAACTAACGATCATCCCTTTGTCTTTGTGAGTAGAACAATCATTGTGCAATGCGATGATTGTTTCGCAAGATGCTTCTCAGTATGTACAAAATAATAGCTACGACGACGACACGTAGAGGTAGTTACTCTTACTACAAATAAAATACTTTAAAAAGTTATTTGTTTCAATTATCTACTCCACACTGTTAATAACTGCAAGTGTGAGTCAACGTTCTTCCAGAAACAAACTGTCTATGTTATGTATAGAATAAAGTCATAAAGCAAAAAGGCAGCTACATGTTAATTTACTGACCTATTTTGCAGTTGTAATTTCTGCAAAATTATGACGACCTACTGCTCTTGATCAGCGTGATTTTAAGTCAGTAGTTTTACGACCATTTTCCTGGAAGATTGCATCATGACTTGGACCTACGTTTTGTTTCACATTACAATATTTTATGATGGTTTAACGGACAATTAAAAAATGAACCGATTAAAACGATCAATTAACCGGATATAACGGAGCTACAACCATTACAATCCAAGACCCTTCTGTTGATGCAGTGTGTTGTGTGTTGAATTACCAGAATACAATGAGTAACAGGATACGGTGAATTATGTTATATTCTAACTTCACACTTTTTGTAAGGACAGCAGATTACCTCACTGTTGAGGTGCTTCCCATACCAATGACGTCATTTGCAACGTGTCTGAAATAGAATAATAACAGAACCCCATGGAATATAAAGAAATCTTATAACTACTTACATAAAAACTACCTATAACTAGTACTTGTAATTGACGTTAAACATGAATGTTTACGTTCACATTCACATTGAAAAGAGAGGTAGAGAAATTGATACAGGTGAACAATAACGAACCACATTGCTTTTGTAAATTACTAAAAAGGTAAAAATGTTTAAAACCACTCGTTAAATCACTACAGGGTTTATTAAATTCATAGTGATTACTTGGTGTGTACACATATTTAATCGCAAAGCACTCTAGTTGATTGAGGATCTGTGTCATCGGAGAGGTCATCCATCACATCATCAACACCTATTGCCGAACATTTTTGGTTTTGCCTAGAATAAACAAGACATGACCCTGCTTACTAAACCAACGTAATCACGCAAGCGTGTCTGTTTACATTATTACTAATCTTTTTAGCATCCAAAAGTGATGTCATGTTCACAAGCCTCTTTTTAACTTCATGTTATTCAAACAGCTTAAAATTCATTCGGAGCTTTAATTCAAATCTGGTTGATGAAATGAGCCATACTGTTTACTAATATGAGCTAATGGTAACAATAAGTTAGAATCGGATTAGTAAAGTACAATAAAAGCCTGAATGGAGGAGTTTGTGAAGACTTTATTACCAGTCGTAGCAAAGTTGTATATTTTTAAAATAGCACATAAGAAAAACAATACAACAGGCGATACAATAACACTTTATGTGACCGATTGGTCATGCGAAATTCGTATAAATGTTGAGTCATAGGGGTTCTAAAATTTGATTTTATGTCTATCGTATTTTTAGTCTTTGGAAAGCGACGTAAGCGCCCAGACTCAATACATATTGCAAGTTCAAGGCAGATGCATACCACCTACTCTTTAGTATAAGCACGTCCTACGTTTAGTATTGTTGATCTTATGTCAAAGCTGTAAAGTTCAACTTTGCTGCAACAGAGTCGAATCGTTTTTTGACCGTTTTAAAACTGCAATCACATTGTTACGTCGCAGTCGACGGCAACAACCTGATTGTACCGTTAACCGAGCCGCGCAGAACTGACCTAGTGCCGGGAAAGTTATCAGGGACGACCGTGTTCGGACCGCTTTACGACCCAAACCAATATCGTGTGATCGATCTTGTTCGTGGAAGGCATAAATGATTACCGTACAAATTCATCACAATTCTCAGTTTCATGGAAAAGGTCATCAGATAATGATAAAATCAGCAACAAATCAAGACGGTGATGTCATTTGTAGAGAAGAACAGGACGTATTTAATGGTCACTTTACTAGATCGACCTGACCTGAGTCCTTAGAATTTACATTCTAAGAGAGTCAGTCGTGTCATATCGTTGGCTCCTAATGAACATTAATTTGATGCAAGTGGAACTGATTCAATTGCTATATCTTGCGATGGCAATGAACTTTGTCGAAACAATTTGTTTCAGTTAGGTCGTGCGTGACTGAGGAATATTCAGACATCTTGATTTCACTGGATAGGTGAAATCTCATACTGAGAACAGATATTAAGTCAGGGCACTATCGTACGGATAGTGCCCTGACTTAATATATAAGTTTAAAGAAGTCAATACTTAGAACAAACTCGGTTGGTTGTTCCTCAGGGCTCTCATCTGGGTCCTTTTGCATATTATACCTACACGCTGAATTGAGTTTCGAGGTTTAATTGCGATAAAGGTAGTGCATGCAGCGACATGTTGTATTTATATTAAAGTGAAGTTAGGTCACCAATTACAAATACATGCATTTTTAGTAGGCACGAAAAAACAATTCACCTTATATTTCGCTAACGACTTTTAGTTTAAGTAAGTATTTTAAATGCAACATTCAACATGGGAGTAGAAAGCCACATGAAGTCTCAAAAAATTGAAAAACCGGGAGCTTCCGACGGGGCGGGATCAACGTCGGGTAAGTATTTATAGTTGTGTGCGGGGTCGACGTTCCTTACACGTCTCCCACGCCGGCGCCGCACACGCTGCACAGACGAGAGGGGATCTAGAAAGCAGCTATGGCATTATATTTACATTGTCATACGTCTAAACGTTAACTATCACACGTATCCTATCCTATTAGATAATTATTAAGTCGTTCTTAATCATCATCATATTATATATTTCATACTTAATTGTCCGACAAATTTTACAAGCTGCAAAGACAGATTGCAGCATGAAAAGTAAGACCCGTCGTTCATTATGCGATGCAAGAGCGACGCGATACTGATATCGATGCGTCAAAAATCAACCAATTAAAATCGCATTCACGTCATTATATCGCATAGGTAGGTAAGTACATGATTTTCGCATAGTACTTAAACGACGGGTCTAAGCCTGTAAAGTCTTATTACCAGCCGTTAGTACTTAGAAAATTCAATTGCCTTTGATTAGCCAAAACATTTGTCACTACACCACATACTTAAATAACAATTAATTACAATATAAAAATAACACGTTGATAAAAATAAAAATTCTTCAAGAAATAATGTAACCAACATTTTCGATAAGCTAGTTGAAGGTTTTAAAAGCAAAGAAATAAGATCAATTTGTCGGTCAATTAAATAATTTTGCAATATTTCTTGCAACATAGTAAGGTCGCATTTTGTACTAATAAATTACTAGATCAGATAGCCCAGTATGGTTATCAATGCAACTAACCCAGAAACATGGCAACTGTATAGATAGAAGGCTAAGGTGTATTATAAATGGTCACAATATATAAATTGATTCGTCAACCAACGCACAATCTTGGGCTTTGACGGCAGGTTTAGCAATACGGGTATTTACTATCTTTGTATAGGTAGTTTACTTTTATAACAATTTTGATATCGTATTTTAGATTTACTGTAATAACTAATAATGTCCAATATGAAAAATGTCCAACGACCATGCTCGAACTGAAAAATGTCCAAACTGAATAATATCCCATCAGATTTTTTTTATTTTAACATTTGAAAATTATATTCCTATTATTACAACCTGAATGATTTTGAAGAGAGTTTTTCAACCTCAGCCGTTATTTGAATTGCAATAATCTTGAATCAAAAAATTTTGCCACTCCCATAGAGCGCGCGCGCGACCAAAGAGGTTTGAAACTTCTTGGCAATAATCGAATGCTTATTTGAAAAAATATCATCCGATCGTTCCTCAAAATATATTTATTTATAAGTACCCACTGAATATCACCCTCAGATTGGACATTATTATAGTAAATCATATCACCACCTGAAAGTTAATAAGAACAGAAGACATGGTACGAGCTATCAGGCCTAAAACCTATTCATTCATCAGTTGCTGTACCTATAAGAACGGTGCACATAGCACCGCGGGTGTCAAAGATAAGTTTCGTTTTATGGGTTTGCATTTGATTTAAGTAATATTTTACAAACAAGCTTATAAACATGGGTGGTGCGAAGCTGGAAAGCGGTAAGCAGGTAAGTAAGTGGGTTTGTTAATACTTAATGCAACAACGACGACAGTTCGTGCATTGCCTATTACGGAGATTGGTGCGCGGCACTTTACGACCCCTGCATTCAATAGTCCAAAACGTGGATTACATCATATTATGTGAAACCGACTATGTGGACATGCGCACTGACTCACATGGATGCTAAATAAGGCAAGTAACATCAGGTTTCATAATACATTCACAATTAGATAGATATACGAGTCTAACTTTCAGGTAAAATTTTGATTGTATTTGTTCATAAACCACGTATAAATGCGTGTAATTAATGAGTAATGAATGACTTATTTATAGCCAGACGTCCATGGTCCACCGAAATGAAATTATTTAAAGAGACGGCACGCAGAGTTCGGTGTCAGTTGTAGAGACTCATTCATAACTGCTGTGTCGGAATTAAAAATAGCGATTGTCCACGTCTACGACGATAGTGAAAAATGAAACAGGTGATGCGTGGCACGCAGGGATATGTAGACACGAGGTGGGATGACAAACAGTCGCTGGTCATTGAACTCTTATGCACAGGAAACAGTCTGGCACTTGAAATTTGACGGACAGGTTTAATTTCTTGCTAATACACAACGGGAAGCTTCCGTCAAATTACTAGAAAATTTTCAACATTAGTTTTATATTTTCGATCGAAGTAGTCGTAGTAGCAGTAGTCGTTGAAGTGCGTAATACGTATGTTTCTAGCAAGGTGAGATGAACCGCAGGACCGATGATGATGACTCAGAAAACAAAATGGTGTCATGACGTCACAATGCCCAAATTTTCTTGTGGATTTTCTTGCACAACAAATCAGCGGACAACAAAAATAAAGTTACACTTACTAATTACCGTTTGGACAGAGTCCCAACAGATAAACACCTAAACCTCAGCCAAAAATACACAGGATGGCGTCGGGTTCATAATAAAACAATTTAATGGGCCAGCGCGTTTTCCGCGGTGACGAAATCTTCGCCGACGCATTCTCGTTGCGTAACCTGAAATGCGATCTCCGCAAGAGAAAACTGTAAGGTCGAAATAATTATGCTACATCTGCGTAATGAGCAAATGAATTAACAGATTTTTAACACACACAGTAGGTAGCTAATATTTCAAACGAAATTCACGAAACATTTCACTGGAACATTTCAACAGTGGGGTCGCATTCGAGACCATTGTTATATCCTTTAGTATTTACCTACTATTAGTGTTAGTACCTCGATTAGGAATAGATCGTTGTGTATTTATAATTAAGAATTACATAATACCTAGTAATGGAACGTGTAAAAACAACCGACACATCATTTTTTCAACAAAAAACAATATTGTGTCTTCTTTACGCCCTTGGTAAGGAAGCCCGAGGTAAGTTCAGCCCAACATTCTACTATACCACGTAATATTATCTCCATTATAATATCATGAATCAATGACAGCGTTCCAGTCTCTGACCCACCTGTTAAACCGTTAACCATTTTTTCCGGTTTGATAGACGATTTTATCACTACCATTATGCGTATTGCGTACGTATTACGTATAATTACGGCGTGTTTCCTCGAACGGATACAACAGGGAGGGCCGGTGGGCAACAAACGAATCTGGGCGATTGTTTACGAGCGCGTGCGATGCGCGGGCGCGGCGCTGCGGCGGAAGCGCGCCGGATCCGCGGCTCATTGGCTCGCGTCTGCCGCCAGCCTGAAATTTGGCCACCGCACCATCGCATCGCTTCATTCATACCACCACCATCCGCTGGCTATCCGTCATTTCCAAGATAACATTCCAAAATAGATCACGAGACAGTATGCTCTATTACAATATGCGTAGGTGGAGGATGTCTAAACAAAATCAATGGAGAACCAATTATCAGTGTGGGGCGCCTACATTCAGCTAAACTTATAGGTAGTTCCACAGTTATACGCACAACAAAATCATCATCATCAGCCTGCACTTGTCCACTGCTGGACATAGGCCTCCCCCAAGGCACGCCACTGAACCCGATCTTCGGTTCTCCGCATCCAGTCATGCCATCCGCCTTGTGACGGTAATGTTATAGCTATTTTTGTGCGCATTGGGCATGGTTCGCAAATTCACATCAAATCAAGGAACTATGTACTCCATGATTTCAAATTAAAAGTAAGTACCTAACTACTTACAGATTATAGGAGTACATTAAGTTAAAGTCAAAGTATGATAAGGTTGAATCCCAACTCGTCACTTTCCCATCTCGTCCCCCAAGAAATTATACCTACGAATATTGTATTTATATGAACCGACATCACATTCAACTGTTGATGAAATAATATGCATGTTTTAGTAGAAAGCTCCGCACGTGTTCCATAAAAGTTCACGTTTATCGCGGTCCATCAGCTTGAGACCAGTAAGGAACCATTAGGCACTCCCATCCCGGGAGACTTGTAATTTTTATTGCGCCGGCGCAACCCCGCCTTGCATTGTTGTAGGGTTTAATGAGCGTATACTCGTGCCTGCCTTTATTCCTTGTGCGTAGACGCACGATCCAGAAACCAGTGGATGAGGCAAGCCAAATCATTTAAAAATCTTATTATTGCTATCTTTAGTGCCTAAACTATAGCGCCTGTTGTAGTTTTATGTTGTTTGTATGTAGGTTTTAATTATCTCACGTAAGCTGGTCTTGTTACGGAAGTATTAGTCGTAAACGATTCCCTTGTAACGTGGAAGAGGGAAGACAAATATTAACATATTTTATTATAAATAAGTCTTTGTAATACATCTACTATTACTAATCATTATAAATCTATTACGTACGTACTTACATAAACTCATCTCGTTATGAGAAAATCAACCTTTGTGACGACTTACCTGTAAGCATAAAACACAAAAATGAAATCAAAAACAGTAAAGATCTTACTCGTAATAGGTATATGAAATGTGAAATGATGTTTAACGTTTCATTCCCAAATATCACATCCGTGAGGCAGCCGCCTCCAGATGGTTTATAAATATCCAACGCCATGTCATTAAAAATATCCAATTAATGTGCATTAAGTCCTATTTGCAGATCTTCGGGAATAAAATTTCAACCCTAATATGAAACATTTAAGGTTCATTTACGAATTACAACAACAACTTCAGCATCTTTCAGATAAATTAAGCAGACGTCTGTGTAATTCGTTACGTAGGGATTCAGCGTTCCTTTGATATTTTCGCTCTATCTACGAATAGTTTTAAAGCGTCGAAACGCTATTAGGATTCCTTTTATATTTTGATCAATAAATCAGCTTAAGGCTACTAGTGACAGATAGATGGCTTTTATTTTTAGAATCACCATCATCAGCTTATGTTACAATACTACCAATCTATTGTTTGCGATATTAGAATTATAGTAGGGAATGGTTTACAAACTGCGGGTACCTACCAGGCTTCTGTGTTAGTTGCACTAGCGATTTGACATAAGCAGGTGCCTACTTTCTCAATGGTTTGCAGTTTGCACCCTAAATTGTACATAGCGACCGTGGAAACACTGAGTATTCTCACATTCGTACAATTACCAAATTACAGAATGTGAATTTTCTTCAGAGCTATAAAATATCTGGCAAATCTATCACAGTTACCAATGCCTGTCTACTCTCATTATGAAGAGATAACAACAATAGAAGAACTCAACCAGCAAACAGTAACTGTATTTTAAACATAGCGAAGCGCATAGTAGGGGAGCGAATTATCGGACTTCTCAATAAAATGTTCCCGTTAAATATCAAACGAAATGCAGGAGAGGTCGATAAAGATATATGCGGGTGTGAAGCCAATTTCGTATTGCTATCATTGTTAAAGATTAAACAGTATTATGAACTTGGCCATTAGTAATTAGTATTTTATATACGACTGATTACTAATTTTAATTAATTTAAATTCATATATTCAGATAAAAAGCATCCATTGTTGTTAGTAAAATATTATACTAATAAATAACTAATACCTTAGGACATTTCATCGCACTGTAAGACTAAAGGTGGAATTAAGTCGGTATTATTAACGAAGAATTTAAATAAGTACCTACTTATTTATTATTCTGAAACAGAAAGTTGGTATGCACTCAGAAATATTTATGTTTGTAATATAAATGACCTAATTAGCCAGTATCTGGATGAGATCCAAAGATTCGATGCAATATCACCTATATTTTAATTGCAAGTAGAACAAAATTTAATAGGTAATTAGAATTACATATCAAATCACTTGAAAATTTGTGTATTCAAAATTGGAATACAATATTCTCTTTACCGACTTCCAAAAAGAAGGAGGTACTATGTTCGGCTGTATGTTGTTTTTTTTATGTATGTACACCGATTTCTCCGTCAATTGTGGACCGATTTCAAAAATATTTTTTTTTACATCAATTCTGTCTAAAACTACTCTTCATACTTTACAGCAATCTACTTATCATCGCTCCGATTTATTGTGTTGAACATTTATTTGTGTGGCGAGCGTGATGTGTGAAGAGAATGATGAGTATTGATGATGAGACTGAGCGAAGCGAAAGAGGTGTGTCAGAAACTCAGGATCACGATACTTGGCGCTCCGTTTTTAGGGGGCGCAGCGTAAAGTCTGTATGTATGTAAAATTTGTTATCTGACCCCTCGAGTGTGGTGTGGTCGAACATGCTGGAAATTAAGTGGACTACAACATTTAAAGAGTTTTATTTTAGAATTTTAAAAACTTTGCAGGTAAGTGCGAAATTTTGTAATCGATAATAAAAACTGATACGAGTATAGGTATGTATAATATCATCTCATTATCGGGCATAAGTTATGATAAGATGTCGCATGCTTGAAGTGTGTTACTGACTGACCTCAGTGTAACTTTACCGAGACCTTCTTCGTCATTGGGGGCAGGTTCGTTAATAAGATAAACAGTTTAAATATACAAACGTACCTATTTAGAATCAAACTGACCGACTTTCAAGGATGATCAAGGAATGCTTTATATCAATATCACATTCCTCCCACAAATATGTTTATATAGGATCAGGGGAAGGTATTTTTGATTGAGTCGATCGTTATGCACTTACGGAATTACATATATAAAGACGATGAAGTCTCTTAGTCATGCCTCAACAATTTCTATAAATATGTAGTTCAAAATACGACGTGCTTCCATTCTAAGAAGTAAAGATTCAACCTTTGCGGGGGTTTTGGTTATTGTTAATTATTAAATGACGATAGTTTGTGAGATTCGATTAAACTTTGTGGATTGTATCTTGATACTGTCTAGAATAAGGTCATATAACAGCGAACGGTACAGAATTGGTATAAAGTGAAGTAATTAAATTAACAGATGACGTTACATGGGCGAGTGAGCAAATACACGATGTGTTCGTAGAGCCAGAGAGCGACGGAGATATGTTTTATAAACTAGTAGGAGTGGGATAATATGAATCTATCACTATCTAGTGAGTGACGACATAAACAGACAACTTCTCTCGGGTCTGAGTCACAGTAACGCATGACATTTTAGTCCCGGTCTAGAATGTGACAAGAATGTGACATTTTGACCGCTTTGGCAAAATTGGAAAAGATATCCGGTGTTTATCTAGGTATATCGTCACACATAATAAATAGTACCTACCTAATGATTAAAAACTTCCTTTGACCTTAACTCTTTATCTCAAAGATGATGTCAATATTCAAATTCAATTTGTATTTAATGATGTTGATTCGTTAATTCGAGCATCAACTGTTGTGCAACCGCATGAATGAATCGGTAAACGTAAAGCGTTCACAAAATTGCTTAACGCGAAATGAATGGGACCCTTAAGCTCTACACACACACTAGAGCGAGCGGCAGCAAGCAGGCGCCGGCGCATCCCACACGTGTGGCGCAACAGAGGCACTTTCGACATTGCCTGTTTGTATTGATTGTTAGTAACGCCTTGCCTATCGATTAAAGAAAGCGAATCTAGGGAGTCCATGTGAAAAACCGTGGTCATATTTAACGTTGATGTCATAACCTTTTTTTTAGGTTATGTTTAACTAAATGATTAACGTCATCATATTAACAACGCAGATAATTTAAACAACAATATTCGCATTCAAAATCATTCGCATACTTCTTGAAATAAATGTATTTCTGTAGATCTGACCATAAAACTGTCAGTGCGATAGACAAGTCTCCAATGTGTCGCCAGACAGTCGCCGGCGACGTGGTTCAGTAGAAAGTTGAAGAACTAGACCGACCACGTTTGGATGAATTACGAAACAAATCGAGAATCACACGGACTGTTTTGATTTTCACTCTGCAGAAGTAAACAAATGTAAATGTGCGCACAAGTGGGCGCGGTCGATGACCAATTTAGAAGTTCGCGGCAATTTAAAGCATAATATATTGGATTCGCTGACCATGTAGGTACGTACGAACTTGATAAACAACGTCGGCGTAGAGAGAAAACGCCGTACCAATGACAAAGCGCGTAGTTATTAAAGATTTAAAATAAATATGCAATAAAAATTAAGAGTTTATTAATTATAATTGACAGTCTCGTTAATGTTAACAATAAATTGAATGAAGTTACAGGTCAGGCAGCGCGCGCGCAGTAAATAATAAAGTGTGTGCATCGCGGTTAGTGCGGAGCGTGAAGGTCGGACAAGCGCGTTATCGTAAACCACAATAATAGGGTAAACAATGAAAGTAATGGGTTTTCACTTTATTGTAACCGTTCGGTGACATTTAGTTATTTCGCCCACATATTGTGTATTAAAAAATATTCGGTTGATGCAAACATATGCGCAACGGTTTGCAAGTACATTATCCAATGTAAATTAAAGACAAGAATAAGTATGTACTTTGACTTTAAAAGACCAACTAATAATAAACTTTGAAAAATCTGAACTTGGTGCCATAATAAAAGTTAGTGGAGGTGTTTCAAAGAAGTAAACACCGTTTCAGAGTTTATGTCAATGCAGTTTTTGCCATATGGATTGGACCTCTAAGCAATGATAACAATGATAATTTAGACATTAATGTTATCATCATCAATCATTATCCCGGAAACAGGTAGATTTCTTAATTTCTTTAAACACATGCTCCGTCAGCTATTTGTGTCCAAATATAGGTTTAAAAGATTTTTTTATTTCTCATAAGAACAATGTGTTTTTCTTATTCAATATATGTAGATTTTCTGATACAGGAAGCTGAAAACTTATAATTTACTAATACTATTGTTGACATGTGACTTAAGTTAACGTTTAAATGTAGTTATATTCTCACACTCCTTGATATCATTCGGCAGATTGTTATACAATATACATACCTATAATGATTTATTATGATAAGTGAATCATTTTATTGCCTTATCAAATTGGATTATCGTTAAGGTGCCTACTTGGGAATAAAATCCTTTAACTAGGTATCCAAATATGCTATTGTTATGAATTATGATTCCTCTTATAAGTCACAAATCTTGTTACGCCTTAATGCGATTAAATTTTGGATTAGTTACAATACAAGGGTGATACTTTGCGTTTGTTATCGAATTAATCATTGTTTCTCGTATCTTCTGCCTCTGTGATTCGATGTGACAACGATATACGGACGTGAAGTAATAACAAATGCAGCATTGCTTAAAGCTGAAAATCTGTTGACTTTTGTAATGGAAAGTTACTTCACAGGCCGTTAGAAGAAAGATAAAAGACAGGAGATAAAAAAAACAGGCAAAAAAACCTAATTTGGAATGATTGCAAATACGAAACAAAGATTACAATAGAAACAGAACCATCGACTTCGGAACGTGTAAGATTATATTCGTAACTGACGGATACATTTTCTGCAAGTGGAGCCAAATGTTATTAATTTCCACAGTGATACACGACGAAGTTTCCTTTCCTTGCTATCAAAGTAATTCTGTCGAATACAAATCAGCGACTGGCGTACAATCACGGTACTGTGTAAGCCAAACAGACGTCAATAAAATAACGAAAACCTTTTGCCTTTTTTGTCTAAACTGAAAGATTTATTATCCTATTGTGTTATGTAGGTCAACAGTTAGGCATAGCAGCTCATTCAATGTTTACTTTAACCACTAAAAACGATCATTGTGCCCGGTAATGTATAAAAACAGTATTATGTTTGTGCAATGCTTACATACCTATGAATTAGAAATACCAACATTAGTGATGGATATAAAGAAACTGAAATACATATACAGTTAATGGGGAATATGTACGGACCTGCGCTGCGACATAATTCTAATCAGAATTATCATCATTAATGCCATAAATACTTAGCAGTAAGATCAGATCCCTCACCAAAATGGTACAAGTGACACTGCTCTAAGAAAATATTTCATAAAGCTACCATGCCCTTATCTAACCGCAAACAAGGATTTTTTCCCATTATCATTTATTTTTAAAATGTAGGATGTGTATCTATGACAGTCATATGCACAGCAATAAATGTCTAATAGTTAGCTCTTTTCGCGTTATAACGTGTATCTACCACACTTCTTTTGGACTCCTCATTGGATTTGAGGAAATGTTCTCTCGATCGATATACAGATGTTTGGTCACCTGGGTAACCGACATCAAGAAATCATGTTTGCTAGTGGTAGTTGCTACGTGGACAGTGTTATCTGAGAAAAGAACCGTTATAGGGATACTTGGCTTGGGTTTCCCTTCGAGCATCCTTTATAGATTTGGACCCCAAAGCGATCTCTACGTCCGTCCGTCCGTTTGTTCACTTCAGACAACACACCCACGGCATTCCTTATTTGGGTGGAGATAACTACAATACTTCCGCCGGATTGTGTGAAGATGAAGCATTGTAAGGGAAGTTTTTATCTTCCATATCCACATTAGCGAGTCTTTATATACTTCTAGCAGACGTGGAAATATAATTTTCAAGTAAAGTTACTTTGTCAAGAATGAAGAAGTATTTTGAGGAGGAAAATCAGTACATTTCATATCGGAAGTTCTAGCTTCAAAATGTGCGTAAGATAGGAACACTTCATTCGCACCGAAGAAGTATTCCGCAAAGTGGCCGCACCTAGCCTAGATGACATTTTAGCAGCGGAACACGTTTTACCAGATACGTACTGCCTGGAAGTAAAAGTAACATTACCAAGAGACTAAACAATTACGTGGGCGTCATCATGAGGGCCACAATTAATCTAAGCAGGTCCAACCCAAGCAAGTCACCTTCGTCAATCGTGGGCTGTGTCTCCCACGCTTCCATCACCACAACCTTTTTGTTACACGCTGTTTACAATGTCTTGCTCTTAGCTGGGTAACTTACTGAATATTCACGTATGTTAAACGGTGGTTGCGACAGGGCTCATAAAATTTAATCATGTTTAGTTACGCTGTTGCTTAGATTAAATATGAACTTGGTAAATTGCTTAATGAGTAAAATATCTCACTTGATCTTACGATTCATGGCAGATCTTATACCAATAACAATTATTTACGTATTTAACTGTGCAAACAGGTGCAATATAGTATAGGTATTATCTTAATATCACTACATCAGCTGTTGTGTAGGTATCAATTTGAAAGGCCTCTTTTCACGATTACAAGAAGTAAATTCAATAATCAAGTCTTAAAAGATATTAGATTATCTGCATTGTATCAGAAATAATATTCATCAATACAAATCTATCAACGTACTTGTAGAGAAACAAGCTACTTACATAGTTAGAAATGGTTGTCGAAACAAAAAATCTTATAAACATTTTTACATTGATTTATGCAGCGTTATTTCTGTATCGATGACTTTCTATTTAAAGGCGCCACATTATTCTTTCAAACAATGAACCAATAAGAATTCTAAAAAAACAGGTCCAACAATAAATCATAGAACCGCGTAGGAGCCGAAATAGTGTGATTACGGCACCGAAATCTAAAAGCAATGGTGTTGGGATTGTTCGGTGGTGCGCGTAGGCCTCGGGTCCCACCCACAGGACAGGTTCACCCAGCATTCTGAAGCGATCGATTTTCATTTCAAATTACAGTGCTCATGCACCATGCAACCCACGCGCCCTTCCCGAACGCATTCCTTATGCGTTCAAGTACACTCGAGACTCGAGCGATGGTCACCAGCTTTCATTAACATTCCAAGTAGGTGTCACACATGTTTGATTGCAGCTTGCAGGCACAAAAGGCAACGTATTGTTCTAAAAACATGTAATCAGAGAAGTAATGGTAAAGAAGACATTTTCATGCGAACGCGTCGATTAAAGGCATTGTTTTAAGTTTACTAATGACGGTTGCTGATGCACGCACATAAAAGTGTACCTACATGTGTTTTCATGGCCTTAGAAAAAGTGTATCTCATTAGAAGCGCGATCACGTTTGAAAACAGCATAGATACGTGTAGTGGCAGTGTCGTGGGAACGGGTAAAGAATAGGCGAGATATGAACCAGTTTTCTAGAGATGCAGTGCAGCCTAATCTAGGCCGAAGCGATAATGAATCGCGTGTCAATATTTGCTCTCCGGAACATTTCTGAAACAAAGCCGGCACTGACAAACAAAGCTGTTTTTTTCTGTGAGCGTCTTGTTAGTTGCGTTATGGAAAGAAAATAGGTGGGTAGGTAGATATTTATTTGGGAATGACAAATAGCCATTTTATTGACACTTAATATTCGGTGGCCATAACTTGAATAACATCCATGACTGCTTTGAATCGTTTTAATTAAGCAACCCACAACAAGTAAGAACTTGTCGGAGCGACTGGAACAGCCTTGGCTTCCACACCTCCACGCTACCCACGACTACCCTCATTTGGTCATCGGCGTGGGCGCCGCCTAATCACAGCCGAGCAACCTTATAATGACCCAACTAAGGCTTACATTAGCAAGGGTTGCGGAACCGTAAACATCAAAGGTAGGTGGCGCCTACACATCAAACCGCAATCATTGCAATATAATTTATCTACTGTTTATTAGATGTAATTTGATTTCATAGCAAGGCCAACACTGAGTAGGTAGTAACATTAATATAAGTGCACCTAGTAAATAGGTTAGACCATATGTGTAGTATGTAATACCTAATACGTGGTTAGACCTAATTTTTACAAATTCTAAAGCAAATAAGAAGCATGTGTCAAGTTAAACGAACCGAATTGTCAGCTATTGAGGAGTTCAACACAGATCACCTCCCACCTGCATCGGAAAAGTTATGGCGAAAGGAGAGTTGTAAGATTTGCTTACAAAGTTAGATATTACAGGTCAAGTTAAAGTTAGTCAAGTGTGATAAAAACGGTGATGAAATTAAGATACTTACTCGTACCTATATAACTCTTGTTAATGATGAAAATATCGGAAAACACAGATAACTAGAGGCAGTTTGTATGGGCGAAGAAGATTAAAACAGGATAAGACTGATGTTTAAAGGCTATTAAACTCATTCTTATCTCTTATCGAGCCTTTATCTATTAAGTCAAGTATGTGTAACAACCAAGATAAAACTTATCAATAAATCTGGTACATTATTACTCTCCCTTATTGTCCATATCTTTCCATTATCATTTAACTTGAAAATGGTGTTTTATTGATGTCTCTTTAATCTTCTCCTATCTTTAACCTATCAAAATATCCAAATCATCCTTTATCGATTTGCATTGTTTGATTGATTTTGTATATTTACAATTGTAAGCATTGTTATCTTCAGTGTTACTCACGGTTGTCGGAATGCAAACAACTAAATAGTTCATAATGTAAACATGATCGATTGAATTTGCTTTGACTATTAAACGTTCCGTGTTATTAAATGTCAGCGGGCAAAGGCATTGTTGGGTGGGTACATATATCCCGTTTGTCAACATATATAAATAATGCATGAACTTTAAAAGTATAACATGGTTTGCAAATAGCTGGTTAAATACTAAAATATAACATTTAAAGTAGATTAAAAATACTATAGCCATACAGTCTGGCATTGATTCAAAAGACAACAGCAGTTTTTTCCTTTCCGTTTTAAACAAAACTAAGTTACTCGGCTCTGGTTTAATATATTCTATAGGAACGTGTTTGTTTTCTTGAGCTTAATATTCCAGCGTCGAAAATAGCCTACGTAATTTTCTTAGTTCGACGTAACGCGATACGCCACGCCTGTCGGCTGTCAGCTTGGCGTCGATATTTTCGTCAAGTCTTCATGGCTCGCGCTGGACTGGCGACGTGTCAAATAAACCATAAAACGATCTACTGTGAGATCGTAATTTTTCGTCTGGACAGCGACTTGGAAAAACATCTTAACTTTACACATGTATAATAAAAACTGTACTTCTACTTTATAGAAATCAAGAGTGGAATGTAGACTGCAGCATTACAATACTACAAACATTTTATGAAAACAATGTAGTTATTAGGCTGCAGATAAGATTTTAAGAAATGTATATCTGTATTTTTACGGGCATATAATGGTACAAGTTTAACAACTAAAAATACATGTAGATGGTTTTACTAATTCATTTTATATAACTAATCAAGAATATAAACAAACAAGAGACAGAAAATTGAGCAAAGGGTTGAGATTATTTCTGCGAAATCTCTTCCAGCTAAAGACTCACCAGTTCTCTAAAAAATTTGAGCGACAAATAAAATAACTGAAAATTGTTCTGAATAACTTGGAAGTTTCAAACAGAAACGATAAAAGGGTCATGTCATGGCGTCGACAATGAAGTGTGAAACTGGACATTACCCAATCCCGGTTGGTGTGACCCAAGAAGATTCAACTCTTTGGTCGCGCGCGCGCTCGGCTAAATTTTTTGATTCATGGTGTGACCCAATCGTAACCGTACGTGACTTATCAAAAACGAAATTAAAGAAAAGAGTCGCTCCTCGATTTGAGAGCCCTCAAGCTTTTTATGGCAAATGTTAAGTCAACAAGTTTGAAAATGATGCAAGCAGACACAAGCAACATGTGTTTTTTAATATTACGGACACGCAATTTGACTGTAAATGTTTTTGTTTAAACATCACCAATGACAAGTAAGCTGACGTAACTGTAAATTGACTAGATTCTGTCCCGCGGTTTTCAAGTTTCAGATTAAGTACCTAGGTACTTAATTTTCCCGTGGTAAAAATTCTACCAATATTACTCGAGAAAAGGTGGCATAAATGAGGAATAACCAAACAGATTTTCATTACATGTAACCAAAAGTAGGTAGGTCTAGGTACTTTAGTTTTAGATAGAACGAGTAATTATGAAGAAGTAAGATTTAAGCATTTATGATTCTAATTAATCTCATGACATTTGCTAAAAATAACTAGGTACTTACATGCATAGTCATTTCATTGACTACATGAAACTGGTAGGTAGGTAGGTACCTATAACAGTTCCTACTACCTACCACCTCAGCTATTATGTAGTTTATGTAAGGTATAGGTACTAAATGCAAGTGCGTATCATTATAGCCACTTGCATTATAGTATCAATAATGTCAAACGATTTGATTTCGGTACAATTCCACTAACATAGTGGAATTGGCGGTGGCCACAATTAGGCCTATTTGATATAAAAGGGTCAAATTTTAGACGAGACAATATAATTTTCAAAATGACAATAAGTCAAACACAAAGAAAAGGGACTACATTCAGGTAGCGGAGATATAAAAGTCATATTAAGGAATGGTGAATTTGATGAATAACAAAGTGCCAGTGCAAGAGACTTTATTTTTTCCAGAATCTCTAATCCCATACTTCTTAACAGTAAATTATTATGTGTAGGTACAGTATTATGACATGTCGCTTCTATAGACCTTGCTGTGCTGTGAGACGTGACTGGGGTTGATAATGAATTTAGAAGTCACATGGTACAATTCCTTTCAATGATTTTTTTCTTGCTTGAGTTGAGATCGTAGAAGGTATAATAAATTTTACGCATAGAGCTGAGACAGGAAAACAGATAAAGCTTCTCGTATCTACTAGTATTTAGGTACCTAGGTAAGTACCTACTGTAATTGCAATATTTCTAAGTACTATCTACATCATTAATGTGTATTGGTAATGATAATTAATCTCAAGCCGTTATTATAATTTTATCAAGATTTAGTTTGATTGAAATCGTTAATTCAGGCAGATACCTAGGTAAGTGCAGCGCTTCGTTCAGGCTGTTTTAAGTTTCTTAAAACTATGTAAGTTTTTGAGGTAGGTAAGTACCTATGCCGAAAGTTTAAGTAAGAAACGATAGCTCTTTGCTGGAGGAATTCGCGTACATTATAAAAACAGAAAATACAATATAAAGAAAATGTATGCAAGTAGGTAGTTATAGAAGAAAAACTATTTCATAATCAATCAATTCCCCGCCGTAAATCCACAACTCAAAGTACTTAGGTACGCAAATTGATACCTAACCTCAAAAAATAATTGAATGCTCAAGTCAATCAGTATCTAAATCAAATCACCACTGAGCAAGCGTAGCGGCAAGTTAGACCAGTCTGTGGGCAGGCATTCAGTAGTCGAGATAAGGGCTACACACTATCCGCGGACTGGTTACAGTGGCTACAAAATGAGGCAAACAAGGAGCGCTGCGCCTGCGCCGCGTACAAATCTCGTAGCTGCGAACGGTGGACAACTGTACGGTACCAACATGAAGTGGCGACATTCCACCAGCCCGCGCGGAATGTGCTGCCGCGGCCCTGCGAACAGGTTACCTTCCCAGGGCTCGTGATCCTACACAGCGCGCCCCAATTACAAAATTATAACCTTACATATACCCTCTCACAAAATCTACTAATTAACAAAGATTTATTTACAACAGCTGCGCGTCGTCGGTGATATGAACACTAAAACTAAACCCGTTTAATACATTCGTTTCACCAATCTCTCTCTCGTCGGCGACAATCTAACGACTGTTGACCGCAAATCCCCTCGGCACAACGTTCTGCTTTACTTCGCTTTTCGAAATGAAGGATCGCATTACAAACACCACTGGACCATAACTCGGCGGGGCGAAGACAAAAATAAACTTAATATAGAGTGCGTTGTAACATTTGTCGACGCATCCGATTTATGATCGCCTCGGTGACAAGAATTGGTCGGTGATAGGCCCTAGCATGCTCGCCCGCTGATGAATTATAAATAGTTCTAGCCGATTTTGACCTACCTTCATCCAGAAGTCGCTCCATGTGCATGAAAACATTCGGGAACGCAGCCAGTTGCTTCCTGTCTTTGAGCAACTGAGCTAAGTAGTCCGCTATACTTTGCGTCGAAGGATTGTTATTATCACACATTTTGAATACTATCTGTATAACTATAGGCACGCAAAATGTTTCTACTAACACGTTCAAATAAGATATTGTACTTTACTTAGTGATTATTGTTATTTTTTGTGAGATTTGTTAGAAAAGTTAAACTTCACTACCACACACATTGGAGTTTCGATCACCACTAATGACGAAGTTGACCGAACTGAAGTTGTGGGCGAATATAGCGCTGCGCCTGCGCTGTCTCGAATGGATTTTTTGTGAGCGCGTGCGACTCTTTCCACAGTGTAGGCGGAGTAATAATGTATATCGTATTCGCTCGCACGCGCGCGCGGTGCGTGCCTCTCTCGCTCCGACGTCGACCGCGAACGAGTCGCCATCTATTTAACCCACTTACAACCACCAACACGCACCGCCATTCATTATTTTGTTGTTCAGATATCTTGATGAATTAATTTAAACGCAATCAAGAACTTACTTGATTGATACCGTTCATGTATTACATGATGATAGCGATAGCTTGACTCATATTTCACATTAGGCTAGCGTTTCATAAAGATTTATCTGGAAATATGTACCTATACTTTCTTATGTCATTCTGATTTTCATACCTATTAACTGTAGCGACCGATTACAGGGGCACTAAGTATCAGATACTGACTGCACTAACTTCTAGTAAGTACCTAATACTTTTGGAATCAAACAAGACTTCATATAAACCGCATACTCAGCCACATTACAATTTTTTGTCGTAAGCAAGTAAGCACCTGTATTATAGTTCTTCATAAAACAAGACTGATTCTGTCCAGTCTCTGGTCCAGTTCTAGCAGTTTTCGAGTTATCCGGCGAACAATCAGACATGCGGACAAACTTTTTTGGTATAACCATCATCATATCAGCCGTTCAACGACCACTACTGGACACATGCCTTCCCGAATGAACGCCGTCACACCCTGTATTCCGCACTTCGCATCCAGCCGCTTCCGGCAACCTTATGTAGGTGTAATACTTACGATATTTTATACCTACTTACCTTATTGTAATATGTCTTGCAACGAGCAATAGGTAGCGAGTTTTACTAATTTTGTTTGTCCGATTATGATAATCGGACTCAAAAGGAACTTCAGAGAATTTGACTAGGTTTTCTACTTCTATACCAAGCAACATATTTTTCGATAAAAATATAATGGGACAGTGAATAATCACATCATTCACTTTGAGTTCTGCAGCTTTTTATTTTCAGACAACAATGCAATACCGCCTATCTCAGACCAATCTCGCATACAGATATACAGATTTATAAACTGTGTGGGTCTCAATTGCCCCTACAGTTTCATTTACCCTATAGGGGCATACAGGGTAAAGACTGAGTCAGCTACAAAAGAAGAGAAGTCACAAAACAAGTTGCAGTTGGTTCGTTACATACTTTTTAAAATGGAAATGGGATTACAAACAAACCGAACGAAGGGCAAACTACCACAGATTTATAATTTTCTTTCTTTTTTTTTCGCCATCGTTACATCAAATACTTAGTTTCAAAAATTGATTTCTACAACACGAATATTACCTGTTTTGTAAATATAATATCTTAAATTTAATTTAGGCAAATTGATTAGACTATTGGTAGTCAAATAAAAAACTTAATATAGGTACATACGCTATAAAATGCCAGAAAGAAACAACGCCCACGAAGCAACAATTTTGTCGAGCTTAGAGTGAATAATACATTTTTTCCTTACACTACATAAAAGGAAGTAGTGGTAGTGGGCGACTGTCGAATTGTTTTTCATAATATTATAGCCATAGATGAGGTTACACAAGCCAATATCATGGCTTTAATTGCGCAATGTAGCACCTGGTCTGCTTCGCATAATTTCCTGTGCATTTGCAAACATACACGGTCACACACCTACGTATATCACACAATCGTTTTGCAAGAATAATACAATAAATTTATCTGAAAGAAACATTCAACGCTAAAGGAATTAATGAAAACCTCAAGAGAATACTGTGCAGATTCACCCAAAAAGGACAAGGGAAAAGGTTGCCCGGCAAGTAAGAAAAGAAGAAACTATCAATAATAACACGATAGACAACTGATATTCGAAAGCATACCAGCCGCTTTATAATTTAACAGAAGACAATAAAGCGCACAGCAAAGAATTAAAAATTTACTAAATACTGTTTTATTAAGATAAAACTACTGCTAACCCAATTCACAGCGGAAATATAGATCCTACACAAACCCCTAAATTATGTACTTTATACAGTGATAAAATAATTAAGCTGAACAGCGAAATAAAATTCGTTTTTAACTAGCAAGCCCATTCGATCAATTAAAATCAACCAAGTTAGTTACGTTTTATCAATTCCGTTAAAAGGATAAATGGATAATTGACCCCTATAGGATGGACTTCGTGGACCTATCGAATTAGACCGCTACAGAATTCCACGCTCCATATTGTGGTAATCAGTGTAGTTCTTAAATGATTTAAAGGATAAAATTTGGAAATTTTAAAGGGCAATATTTGGAAAAAACTGGTCTGCAAATACTAGTCTGTTCTCCTGTGAGCTTTGATCCCCTAGAAACCGGAGATGGCCGGGTATTGTAAAATAAAAGAATCCTTCATAGTGTACAAATAATAAGAATACGGATGTATGTAAATATGATTATGGGACAAAATCAACTGATGATAAAAATAAAATACGAAACTGATGCGTACAGCCAGTTACATAATTACCAACGAATAAACTAACAAGGAGGCTGCTTAATGCGAATCAGACGTCCACTGCGAAATGCCAAAGGTATTTAAAATCGTTTTATGACAACATTTTTCACCGATACACGGGCTCCACTTCCATAAAAGCGCTGCGATTATGCGGCCACTCCGCGTATGGCAGCTTGCTCCAATCCTAATTATCTAGGCGCTGTGGAACTTCGATATACGAAGATGGAAATGCACTAATGCCGTGATAATGTAGTGTGAGTCGACAGAGCCACGTCAGGAAGTGTTGAGGCCCCTAATAATCAAAATAGTTTGTCGTATGTATGTACGCATTACAGGTCACAAGGGTGGACATTAGAATCAGTTTTCACGGTTATGTAAAACATTTTGTAAGTAATTTTCAAAAAGAAGGTATGGTTAGGTAAGAAATTAGAAAGAAAGAAGGTAAGCAGTAGTATGAGTAGATAGAAAGAAAGCTTTGAGCACCTGGGATCGTCTAAAAGAATTTAGATTATTTATATCATTGTTGTAACGTGTAAATGTTTAGGTATCGTATTTAAAAACTAGGGCCCACAAATACGGCACTGAAACTTAATAAGTTTTAAAAACCAGAAAATTACAATATATGTGCATTATTGATTTTCTACAAGGCTTGAACGAGAAATGAGTAGTTTAAAATTATTCTCGAGGTACCTATGTAAGGAAAACGCTGCTGATAGCTGTAAGGTAAGAGCCGTTGGAATTATTAACAGTATCCCCATGCATAGTTTTGTTTATTATTGTCAGTTATGATTGATTACTTATAAAACAATATTTTATTATTATATTAAAATAAAGTCAAGTCCGAAACATTAAATTTTATGTTCATGTATGTAGGTTGGAGTGCCGTGCGCACATCTTGCGTCTTGTATATCCGGTCCGGCCTACGGACGGTTGTGACGAAGAAAACATTGCGTCACCCAATGGCGACAATTTTTTACAAAACTTTGAAACTACTTTTGGTAGGTCTGTACCAAAATTTTACTTTGATAGTGAGCAATAATTGACAGTCCCCATCTCAAATACCTTGTTAACTGTATATTTTGTAAGTTCATCGGCCTACTTGATTAGGTACCGCTTACAAAACTAAACCGTCTAGATTACATCAACGGAACATTAGTCAAAATAACTTTCACATATCGTGGATTTTATTATAATAAAGTATAGTGAAGAACTTAATTTAGGAATATCACCAGAAAATGCGTAAGTTTTAGTTTTATAATATGGTTTGATAGTTCGTATTATATTTAGTCTCAATTAATAAGTATATTTCTCATCAGATTTTGCAAATGAAGGGCCTCCGAGTTTCGACGTCTACAAATACAGACGACTATCGGATAGAAATAGTCTTTTTAGGGACCATTTAGCTGGTCGCCTATATGGAGGGCCCGGCGAAAATTTCAACGAAGAGAAGCGACAAAGCAAAGCTTATGCCATTCTTCAGGAAACTCGATCCGAGTTCAAAGACAACAAACTTCGTTACTTTCTTCTTATATATTCAAGGAACGCTTGGAAAATTTTCAATATTACTACATTATTTATTGCATACATACTGGACACCTTCGTCTATACATTCTTTGAGCGCAACAAAAGACCACTTTGGCTGATCATACTCGTAATGAGTTTGAACCTCATGTTAACTTTTGACGTCGTAATTATCGTCGGTTTGAAATTCTCTAAACAATGGAGAAAGACGCTGAACCTTGTAGAGCCGGAAACAAGCAGAGTCGTTTTAGACACGATACTAGCTGTTCCTTACTCGTTCCTCTATTTGATTCAAGTGGAACATTCAGTATTCGACTTCCATGCAATCGCGCCAGTTGTAGCCTTGTTACGCATTTACAGAATAATAGAATACTTTTATAACAAATCCTTGCAGGCCGGCAGTAACCAATGGACGACGTTTTTGGGCCAATACCTTATACTATTTGTGCTCTCAGTCCATACATGGACTTGTATTTGGTTTCTCTTTTCCTATAGAAGCTTCGATATTCACAAAATACGTCAATCTTGGTCGGTGTCAGCTGTGAACCTTCCAACTGAAACTACCTTTGACTGGTATTTCGTATGCGCGTATTGGTCCGTCATGTTTCTTACAACAAATGCGCTGGGCGATTTGTATCCTGTCACGACCACGGAAAGGATTACAGCTTCACTGGCAATACTATTGGGATTTTTGCTGACGACAGTCGTATTCGTCGGCTCGATGACTTCGCAATTCATAACAATAACAACGAGACGTTCCAAATATGTGAGGCAACTGATGAAAATAAAGAATCACCTTAGATTGATTCACATGGATGCGGATACTACGAAACGTATTGTCAGGTATGAGAGTTCAGTTCACTATGAACTCAACTCGTTTTAAAAAAAACTGTAGTAGATATCTACAGTTCGGGCAAGCCTGTAAGTAGCAAGCTAAGCCTAAGTAATTAAAAAACAGACTTATAGAAAATTAGATAAGGTCAGGTGGGGTAAGTGGGACACTGGCTGGGGAAAGAGGAACGACTAGACCAGAGGTAGACTGGACGTCTAATAAAATGGACGAAGTAGGTCCTTCAAAAAGATAAAACATCTTAAGATATTTTAACTTTCTTCAGATATTATGAAGATTTGTGGTACCAAAAATCTGGAGTTTTCCAACCAAAGCTGATGAAGCTGTTACCCTGTCCACTACGAATGGAAATTTGCTACGACTTGAACGCGGTGCCTCTCTACAGTTCCTTGATATTTAGGAAATTACCTGAAGCATTCCTTAGAAGACTGTCTCTTGCGATGTCTCATCAATTTTATTTACCAGGCGACACTGTTTATGATCATAATGAAAACAAGACAATTATGGTAAGTTCATGTTTATACATTGTTGGTTTAGTAGGTACCTATTTGAAATATAGAATAGCATAAAGAGCATTGTGATTGTGAGTTATACCTACCACTATATAACTGTTTTTGATCTTTGAGTATCTGAACCATGACTAATAATAATCGACTTTTAATTTGAATCCACACCGTAACATTTTATTGGTAGCTCTTCAAAGGTGAAGGAAAACTATACGAACACAGCGTATGTTAGAGGCAGCAAACCAATTTATTTTTCCATGAAGGGTTCTTCTTTGGTCTCATAATTATGATATTGTTTGAGTCGGTTCATGCTAGAATATAGAAAAGAACTAAAATTCTCAGAATTTAGATGATAAATACAAGCAATCCAATTAGGCACCTTTAACATTAAAGTAACTACCTAACCGCTAAATATATAATAATATCACCTATAATAAGTTCCTATTTGATCAAAGGTTTGCATCACCAACGGCGTTTTAGAACTGTTATCTGATGAAGATGATGAAAGTCCGATGATTTCTTTTGCAAAAGGGACATGCTTCGGTGAAATATCTATGGTTTATAACATACCAGGTAAACCAATTAAACGCGTTTTCAAATCATCATCATCATCAACAGCCTATTAAGATGTCCCCACTGCTGGGGCTCAGGCCTACCCTCTCAACGAGGGCGTTCGGGCTATAGTCCCCCACGCTAGGCCAGTGCGGGTTGGTGGACTTCACATGCGCCTAAGAATTTCTTCTTCGGCGTATGCAGTTTTCAAATCACTAGAAAAAAATTAAAAGACGGTGGATCTTATACTCATACTCGTAATTACAGCTAGATGTACAGTTAAAGCGGCGACATACGTGGAGTGTCAAGTTCTAGAGAAAACAGAGTTCATAAAGCTAATGATCACTTATCCAGAATTAGTTGACAAGATACGAAATGAACTCCAAAACAGAATCGACAGGAGCCGATCTAGAAAATTTGACGGCAATGAGAGTCAGTTGTCGTTGAACGTCTATGCTTCTAAAGACCGCAAAATGAGTAGTATAAAGCGTTTGAAGGACCAATTGAGATACATTCAGGGTACCTACCAAAATTATAATGCTTTAAATGTACATAATATTAACTGTGACAGTATCTATATCAACATAACATGGACTATTTTTCATTTCCACAGGTCTTACTGACGTGGACACATCTAACCAAGAACTCGATGAAAATTGCTTGGATCTTTATATAATATCTGAACACATTAAAAAGAAGAAAACTAACTTCACCTGCATAAATCCAAGATTTCCCTGGATTTTGGAATCAGACTGTTATCTTGTCAAATATTGGGAGTTGTACATGCTGTTCATAATTTTCTACATTTGTATCGTCTATCCTTATTTCATCGGTATCACAAGGGTTTTCCCCGGTGGTTTTTTCTTCTACACGCAAATCGTTATAACACTATCATTGTTGCTGAATATTGTCATGACGTGTACAACCGCAGTCAAGACGAAGAAGAAATACATCACAGACTTTTGGAACATATTGAACTATAGAATGAATACTTTGGGATTTTATTTGGACATGGTCGCGATAATACCGTTTGAACATATTGTTACTATTCATACCAATTCTTTGTATTACGATGTCTATAGAGATCATTTATTTTATTTATGTAAAGGCATAAAGCTGTGTTTGGTTTGGCGACTGTCCAGTTTCTTTGAAGATTTGGAAAGAAAGCTATTGCTGAATTCTCTTATTGTGAAGGTTAAACACTTGTATTTAATGAATAATATCACATAAAAAAATACTAAATTATCTAAATAAAGTCTATAATTTTCAGATTGCAAAATATTGCATATACATTTGCATATTGTGTTATTGGTGCGGAATTATTTTATTTATGGAGTCATGTTTTGTGAACCTATGCTCAGAGGAGTCGTGGTTCTCTAAAGCTCTAACCTGGCAAGAGAAGACAAAAGGAGTCAAGACCAGCAAGTAAGTAATTGAAAAATAATGTAGGTATTACCTTGATAAATATATTGTTCAAAACTTAGTAGGTATCTACTCAGGAAAATAAAACAAGTCTGTTAAAATTAAACTTATAAGCACTGGAAAATTGAAATACAAGCTGACTATACCTTCCGTATTAGCGACTCTGTAATTTGTTTCTAGAACCGAGTACCCCATAGTGACATCAGTATACTTCGCGACCACTCTGTTACTATCCGTCGGTTATGGCGACTTGACTCCTGGTGACAAATACGACATGGCCTTCGTCGCTTTCCTCAGTCTTTACGGAGTTCTACTTACCGGTTACTGCGTATCCGAGTTTTCTGCAGTTGTCACACATTGGTCCAGGTAAGTACCCTTTCCTGTCTTGAATTGACCCCCAAAGCCCAGCCAGATCAAAAAAATTACATTAAAAAGCCATTGGTGGACTATGTCCATTCCACTAGTGACTGGCGATACGCCGATGATTGGGCCGGTCCCCATGGTTCGTTTACAAATTTCAGTACCAAAGGGAATTTTTTTCCCCGTGGTCCAACTGAAGAGTTGATCCAAGGGAAACACGTTTTTAACTTCGCATTAAACAACTGGGCAGTTGACATGAAAGTAGCAAACGGGCCGATAGCTCCACCTGCAGGTGACTACCGTCGCCCTTTATTTGTTGCGTGTTGCGTGCAACCAACGTCCAAAGGCAACAAGAGCGTTGCTACCTTGGTCGGGGTTGCAATGCCTCATGTACTTGTAAGCACTTACCATATAGGTATATTATCGGAACTGACAACTGTCATTGGTAACACTGCCTCTATTATCCTTCAAAAATCCAATTCGGAAGACTTTTAGTTATGTATATCACGAGTCTGCACCCCAATATACCAATGTTGAATGTTGAACACCGCTTTGTTTAATTACAGAACAAAGACAGCTTTTTTAGAAGTCATCATCACTATAGATAAGTTTATGAAGGAGAACAACATGCATCGAGCGATCAAGTCCAGAATAATGGCGTTCTACGAACTTCAGTGGCAATATAATTCGGTAAAATCAAGGAGTTTTAAAACTCCTTGGAAAATAAAACAATAAAAACTAATATAACCACATGATTATAAAATTTGCTGGTTGGTTAACCTGGTTTTTTAACGACGATGACGACTATAATATGAAAATTGTCTACGGTTTTCAGGGTGTAGAGTTAACTGATGATAACTGGTTGGAAAAGACTGTGGTACCGTATGAGCTACGAAAGAAAGTACTTCACCAGGCACGGTTCAAAGCGCTGACTTCTATTAGATTCTTTCAAGTTAAAAATAAAGCCTTTATTCATACACTGACTGAAAGTAAGAAGTTACATTTAAGAATTTTACATCAAATCGTACTCATCGCTACTGTAGATTGGGATCATACATGATATTTGTGTGATATTCTAGCTGCAAGGGACATCATCCTCCCGCCCAATGAAATTGTTTACTACGGAGGGACTGTGACCCGAGAGTTGTATATCGTAGAAAGCGGTTACTGTTTGGTTACGTCCGAAAAATTAAAAGAAGCGAAGCAAGAAAGGGTTATTGGTCCTGGCAACCACCTGGGTCTATTGGTATTGCTGTATGGTGTGCCCGCTGTGAGCACTGTGGTCACATTAACACATTGTAAAGTAAGGAATAAGATGACACATTTTTATTCCTTTATGGAGCACTAGATATTAACTGTTAATTAGTTAACGACACTTTAAAGTGTCCAGTTTGGTATACCTTGCAGATAAAGAGTAACTTTTGTAAAAAAATAATGACATATACAAGGGTCTATTAGACGAACCACTGGACAGCCACAAAAATGTGTTTGGGCGCGAATTTGTATGACAAGGCATAGTATCATTCACACGGCCCACACGCAACCACTGCGCAACCGCATCGTCCACCCCCACATCCGTTTTAGTTAAGAGCTTGCGTTTGTCACTGCAACCTTCGACCAAAATAAAACGAAATTGCAACTACAATTTCAATTTACACATACAAGCTTTTGCGGTAACCGCATGGCTTCTACAGCAGCGCGACCGCCGCGTAATACCTATCAATGCCCGACCACTTTTTGACCGAGCGAGCGAAGCGTCTACGTTTCGAGACTGGCCAAAAATGCTCTTGTCCGGCTGTCTGTCTGTCTGTCTGTCTGTATGTAATTCTCTACAGGTCGCATTTTTCAACCGATTTTGACGAAAATTTGGCATATGTATAAATTAATTAAACCTACAAAATGAGTAGAATAAAATTTTGAAAAACATTTTTTTTAGAGTACCTACCATACTCGCAAAGTGGGAGTGAACTTTTTTTTTCTTGTGAATCCCATAGTGTGGGATATCGTTGGATAGGTCTTTCAAAAATATTGCTGGTGTGTGAATACCATTTTTTCGATTTAGGGATCCGTTGGCGAAATATTAAGCTTTAAAGCGGTAATTTTTGTTAGAGTCACGTGTCCCCCCCCCCTGCCAGCTAAACGGTTGCTTCTGGAAATGTGAAAAAATTCATGGCAGTAGCATATATAACGTAGTTACAAGGAAAACTATTACGGCTAAGTAGGTTCTATTAGTTTTTGAGTAATAGTGGATCGACTTAAGAAAGTTGAAAAAATAAATTATGTTCATAGAACTGCATACGTAAAATGGAAAATTATTTTTTTCCGCGTGATATCCATGGTGTGGGGTATCGTTGGATGGGTCTTTCAAAAATATCGCGGGTGTGTGATAAACATTTTTCGATTCAGGGATCCGTTTGCGAAATATTAAGCTTTAAAGTGCTAATTTTTGTCACTTTAGTAGGTACTTTTTCTGTTTCCAAAGTTGACTTTTGTTGGTTTCTTTTAGGTTTGGTTTATAAGGGCTGGCGAGGTCTACTGTTCTCACGGAACTACTAGTTGTAACATTGTCGTTATTTTTGTGGCAACCAATGCTGTCAAAAATTTCTCATTGTAATCTCACGTTCCAGCTGATAAGCATAAGCTATTCATCGTTCAGCTCTGCCCTGAGTTTGTTCCCCGACATGAGAGAGCACGACGGCCTCCTCACTCCAGAAGAGCTACAAATGATAGAAGACCTAGCCAAGTCTCAGGTCACTGGCGCCTATTTACAGCACTACAAAAATTTAACCATGAAGAGCCAAATTGTCAGGATCACTAATATGCTGCAAGAGTTTGTAGAAGGTAAGGATTTACTACGGACTTTTTGTTTCAGTAAGTACTTAGGTACCAACGTGTTTGTTATCCAACGAGAATTATAAATGCCAAGGTGTGGGTGTTTGTTTGTTGCTCAATCACGGCTTAACAGCTGAATTGATTTTGATGCAACTTGGTACATTTATATCCTGGATAACATAGGATATTGCGAATGAGATGGATGACGAACATTTAAAAACTATTTAATTTTAGGTAAAATTGTGTTATCACGTAAGTGACAATTGTCTTTGTGATAATAAAGTTCTTTAAACCTTAAACCTTATATTACTTTATGCGAACGGAGTTTCGGGTATAAACTAGTTATATAATACACAATTTTAGAGGACCTGGTTATTACAGTATTTCGAAAGCTTTTTGGAGATATCTAAGATCTACCTACTGAAACCCTTTTCCCCTCCACAAAATGTTAAAATAAATAGCCTTACCTGAAAAAACATGCCTGCAACAGAACTACTAAAATAAATACAGTAAAGCAGACGAATATGATAACGTCCATTATACCGAAAGTGCGCAAAATAAGTTTATAGTTCGAGAAATTAAAATTGTTTATGAAAATGTAGATTTACGAGTTACATAACGTAAAGATATGAGCGAAGCAGACACGAGCGTTCATTTATTTCTACTCTAAATTATATTGAGATCAAGGAAAAACATTATTAATATAAGTAGGTACAGTCGATCACACAATATCGAGCTACTGATACCGGCAGCGGCACCTTGGACATCGGTAATAAGTAGTGCAGGCTACATTGCAATGGTTTTGTACCCTGAGCAGTGGTCGACCAGTCATCGTATCTATTTTCGCTACATGCAGCTTCAACAAATTTAAAGCGCGATATCTTGAAGCGTATAAAGTAAGCACACGCTGCACGCACTCAATTACGTCTGTGACGTCTCAATCAGTCTCAAAACCTATTCGAAATGCAATGCATGCTTCACAAATGTTCCTTCAATTTCTCTAAAAAAATCGAAATTCTCCTCCAATATTAGCACGTTATGCGTGATACTGCCTCCATAGGCGCCGGCGACACCAAATCCTCAAAAAATCATCGTAAATTCTCATTTTTACATTCCTGGGCATTTTTACCTTTTTGTATGTGTTGTTGTAGTATCTTTTACATAACATTTTCAGATTCCTTCATAAATGTCTATCTAGACTACAAGATGAAAAAGGAAAGTTACTTAAAGTCGTACAAACAGTTCAATATACTGAACAACATCGCTCCGTACCTGCTGATGCCCATCGCCCTCAAACCGAACGGCATATTCCTCCAGTGTTGGGCCATCCTACGCCTTTCTGCGGCATTCCTAATGTGCTTGGTGATACCGGTAAGATTTTGAAGAATTTAGACTGTTCTATATTTTTGTCGAAAACTAGACGATTAACAATAGAGTTACAGCCTGTAGATATTATTTACCTAACTGTCAAAGTTTGTGTATCTAGGAAGCAATGTTTTTGCTCTAAGAGCCAATTTTAGTTTGAATGTTCATAAATTGATTCTTAATACAAAAAAAAACGGTCGCTAACAGCACTTAAAGGACTTTGTTTCCAGCGCCGTAAACCCCATTAAAAATGTAGTTAATTTTGAAAATCCTTGTAAGCAAATTATGGATAATTTTGTAAATTTTCAGATAATGGTGTCGATGGCCCCGCTGTGTACATGTTTCAACATAGTGCTGATAGTACTCGAGTGTGTTTGCTACGTCGATCTGTACTTGATGCTCCACGTCGCTTTCTACGGGTCTAAGAACCAGCTTATCTACCATCCTTATTTGACGGCCAAGAATTATCTTAAAGTCAGTGGTTGAGTTTTTATTAGGGTTCCGTTAAAACGCATCTATAGGCGCCCCTATAGCGAAGCTTAAATGCTTTGTAAACGTTCGTCTAACTATGTCTATAGTTATTTTTGTAACGAAGTTCCTTATCGCACGTTCACTCCAGATATTTGCCGAATGAGAGCTAGGCCGAAAAAGTGCAAAACTTCGATCGACACGACACTTTGCGATGTGTCCCGAGGGTAGCCAAGCATTCCCGAAGTTACTATCAGGGATTTAGTTCATTGTGTCGTTATTTAAGACATAATACCTTTATAGCGAAAGGAACTTAGTTAAAACCTGGTGTTCCACGACACCTCTCGTCTTTTTTTGTAACCACTGTGGTAGGTTCCTGTGGGAAAATGCTCATTCAAGCCTCCGTCCGCCTGCCCTTGATATTTCTCTATCGCGAACTTAGATCCTTAAACTGCAGTAGTTTTTGTTTCAGAGAGGATTCGCGGCAGACTTACTGACATGTCTACCGTGGTACGCTATTTGGAAGCTGTTTGTACCAAAGCACGACGAAGGTCACACCGCAGACGACCACGCCGTCAACCCACACACGCTCCACTGCATGCTGCGAATGGTCAACATTACGCAAATTTACAAGCTCTACGCGGCATTCTGGGCGGAGTCTATAGGCGCCTTGAAAAGGGTAAAATATGGTTTCAGCCGTTTTCGCAACCATTTTCGTAATCAATTGCCGAAGACAAAGTACTTTTCTTTATTCGCAACTATAGTTGCAGCAGACAGCAATTAGTCTGTTGACAGCTAAATCTCACTGAGTAGTTAGGTACTTTTTTTGACAGAATGAAATGGCAGGATTATGTGTCTAAATAACTTTAAGTACCAATTTTATTTTGTCAAAAAAGTATTATGATACCCAAAGTTAACTTCGACAGACCTTTCGAAGAGACCTTCAGCATTGAATTAGTTGGATTATTTAAACCACTTTTCCTTCCAGGCATATTTGATGAGCGTGGTACAATTCCTTCTACTAACTCTGTTCTTTCTGAACCTGTACACTTCGATGTTGATAACGATGTCGTGCAGATACGTGTACGCTAGTGACGCTGAAGAGTTTCGGCGTAGGATCAGTGAACTATCACTGAAAGGGCCTTATAGGAAAACTACGTTCCATGCAGATGGAAATATGATTTGTCAACTTGGTTAGTCTACAAATTCGTTCAAGCTCTATTAGTCGATCGATACGCTCAGTCCGAGCTTGATCACCTGAATGAATACCAGCTGGCAACAAATGCTTACCACGATAATTAATAAACAGCTCTATATAACACCTTGGAAGCGGTGGTAGATAAAAAATTGACGTTGTATAAATGTACCCAGTGTACTTACATGCAATAAAATAGTTTTGACTTTGACGGTTTCATATGATATTACCAGCCTGGGACACTGCTGGACATAGGGCTTCCCTAATGAACGCCTCCACACCCGGTCCTCCGCCCTCCGCATCCAGCCATCTTCACACACTAACATATTTTTAAAGTCAGCAAAGTACGCCGCACACAATGTGCGTGTTCCGCGAACTAAATTTCTTTTTCCTGTAAATATCTCGTAAAAATAAATTATTTCAAGAAATTTCCCGTCCTTTCTGGCCAATTTTACACATCGTTTGCTAAGGGTGTAAAACTGCTACGTCCGTTTGTCTTTACAGTATGAATCCTAAGTCAATACTCATAGATATCCCATAAAATTTATACCTTCCTACTGTAAAGTTAACATAAATGGATTTAGAGCTGTTTTACACACCTTTAGCCGACGATTGTTTGTCTACAGTCCAAAATTCCACAAATGCGTAGCCACCTTGAGGACTATTTATTAGAAAACTAGGTGTGCCCGGGACTTCATACGCATAGATACAAAGTTTCGTCAAAATCCGTTCAATGCTTTCTTCCGCCCAGACCATAGAGTTAATATACTAACAACTCTCTGGCCCAGACAGACAGAATTTTCATATTCGGCCGTATTGCATCACGTTCGAAAAGTATCTCCGACCTTATTTTTTCATAAAATGTTTAATTTATTTATTTAATGTTTCATATAATGTATAGATTATTGTTGAGTGTTAATTTTGTAATTTGTCACCAGGTTCGTGGATTGACACATCCAAAGTGACAACAGACCAATACCTGACTCCACAGAAGGTGTACCTATTAGCTTACTATTGGGCCGCCACCAGCTTTAGTGGAGCTGGGTTCGGAGACATCACCCCCCAAGATACCGCGCATATGATCTTATCTATTATTATACTGGTCCATGGTGTTCTATTCTTTGGGTAAGACACCATAAGTCTTAAGCATCTAATGAAGAAGCTTGGTTGTCTATAAAAATACAGAAATAAGTTTCTGTTTATATTATTTTACAGGTATGTATACGCCAGAATCGCGTCACTAAAAGCAATGGCCGATCAAGTAGTAACAAAGTTCCTGGAAAGTATGAAACATTTAGAACTATTCTTAAATAGAGAAAGAGTGCCCTTTGCTCTCAAGAAGACTATTATAGAACATTGGAAGTACCAGTGGAAAAGAACGGGTGGTTGGTCGGTTAGTTAAAAGCATTTGCGTTCTCACCATACCTACTTATCTTTTTAACTGATAAAGAATACGTTATTTTTCGTCTAACTAAAGTATACTACAAACAAAAGAAAAACTTGTTTTATCTTTTCGTAGTTGGGTTTTAATATTTTAACTTGTTTTTACTTTGAAAGTTTTTGACGCATTACTCTATAAAAAATTACATTACCAACTTCCGCCAAGGGGATACGTGACCACGGAAGATAGTGACAGCGACATCTAGTTAAGGAGGAACTAGTAACTCGTCAAGAGATGGCGTACTCTGTATTTCATCTTGATTTCATCGTATTTAAAAGTCCTGCAGCCTATTACTATTTTGTATTTTTCCGCAAAAAAAGACACTTCAGAAATGAAGACGAATTCAACGATACATCTCTTTTCGAAATCATTCAAGTACATAGGTTAGGCTCTACGAGAGAACAAGACCACATACATACAAACATACATAGACCACTAAAGTCATAACCCTCCTATTGGTTCACGTAGACAGGTAATAATATATGCAGGTAGGCTATAGCCTACTGATTTTGTCTACTCCATTTGTGTTATTCCAGCATCAATTGATATTGGGCAAACTACACGCCAATTTAAACGAAGACGCGGTACTTTACATGTACGAGAGGACTCTGCGGGAAATACCGCTGTTCGAGAACGTCGAGTACTCGTTTTTCAGAGCCTTCGCTAAAAAACTGAAAGAGCAATATTTTCAGAAGGGTTACATGGTCATGCGTGCCAATGAGGTTATGTGTAACATGTATATCATATACCGTGGAAAGGTAAAAGTTAACATCAGCACTTACTCGTATACATAACGACACGAACACATAGAAAATCCAAAACTAAGGTTCCATGCACTAAAAAATGTAATTCAACCTTATTAGTGGGATCTGCCGCACATTATAGTTTTGAAATACCTACATAATACCTATAAGAATATCTTATTTTAGGTGGATATAATATCCGGCGTTAATGAAGTCGAAGCTTGTATGGGACCGGGAGGAATATTTGGAAACATACGAGGGGCATACAAATTTCTAACAGTTTCGAATGTCGTCGCCTCTAGAAACATAGACTTGCTGTGTATCGAAGGTTCTGAATTTTATGCCCTCTTGAAGGTAAGAACTCGACAAGAAACAATAGGTAATACCAAAGTTGTTTTATTTGTTTGAAAAATAAGATAAGAAAGATCACACAAACATTGTATTAACAAAATTTTGATTTCTCAGAGTTTCCCAACTGTATTGAGTAAAGTGAAGTTTTCTGTTAGTACTGCAGCGAAGGACTACGTCATACCAACGATGATGTCTGATAGAAACAGTGCATCAGTAAGTGTTATCTAAATACTGACCCTACAGGCTGGATATTGGGAGTTTTATCTGCTATTTTCCAACCTACCAAATGTTTGATAATGGGAATATAATACATATCTATATTCTCTTTGTTACCTCGGGTGGACAGGTTGGGTTGAACCATCCAGGGTAGGTTGAACGATGGGAACTAGAATTTGGTTAAAAAGCATTTTACGAAATGATAGCAGTATTCCGACTTACATTGTAGTAAAATATAGTGACAGTTTTTTTTACAGTTTGCATCATGCCCACTGTCATACGAAGCAGGAATTAATGATGACGAGTTGGATAAAGATACAATAATGGATTTGAATGTAAGAATCTTGATGCTCCTACTTCATAATATGTATACTTTTATTGGTAAAAAGAATGCTTGAATTATTGACTTTAAAATTTTTCAGAGCCCTGACTGGAGTATTACAGAATCTCATGGATCAAAATCTATAACGTCAGTAGGAAACGCTGATTATGTTTCAGCGAACTTCTTAATTTTACAGCCGCTAAGGTTAATTTCGATTTAATTTATAATGATGCGCCGTATAAGTTTCTCTAAACCTTACTGAAGAACCAAGCTACCCAACAATGAAAATCCATGGTTTTGGAGTAGAAGAGTAACAACCCGAAGAGCAACCCTCATTTATAAGTTACCACATCGATTAATGTATTTTATACATATAGCAACACCGCTGACAATCCGCGGAGAATCGCTATAGTCAGGTGTCCCCTCTGCCAAAGGTACTGCGTGGCGTGTGCGGCGCATGGCAACACATACCAGTGCGACGTCTCCTATACAGTTTCATACATTACAACGGAGCTGCCACGCGACTCGCCGCACACATCGGGCATGCACCCACGTCGATGCGTTCCTGCGATAACGGGCGACTTAGGGTCGGGGCAGACCAAGCGGAAAATCTCCGCGCACTTTTTGATGTCATTGTCAAATGAACCACTAAATGAATCACTATAGCCTAATGAACAAAATCGTATGAATGACGTCTGGCTCGAGGCGACGCCGACGTGTAGAATTCATTAAGTATACGATTTTGTTCTTCAGGCTAGAGTGATATGGTTCATTTGACAATGACGCCAAAAAGTGCGCGGGCAAATTTCCGCTTGGTTTGCGCAGTCCCTTACACAAAAGGTGCAGTGCACTATCTGCCCTTTTGTAATTACATTTTGTGGACTTCTGAATAGAGGACTTGACGATTTCTGCTTACAGGTGGTTCCGTAGTAGTGTAATACCAGACTGCAAAATGGTGACTTATATGGGTAAAGTTATGACTGTCATTGTTTTTATTTAAAGAGGGAACGCCCCGTATGATCATCTCGACCACAGATTTCAGAAACAAGGGTTTCTGAAATCTGTGATCTCGACGGTCTTATTTTACTTGGAAACAGTTTTTTTAGTTAAGATAAAAATAAACTCTAGATAGATCAGCTATATATATTCTTTCCTTTATGTAATGGACAACCTGTTAACTAGTGATGGGTCTTTTCATGACCCAAAATATTATTTTGATAAGGTCATGAAAAGATCCTTCGCCAGTTACCAAGTAATCCATTACTTGCCGGATATCCATTAGGTACTTACTCCTATCCTGTAATCTATAGAGGTACCAATAATTTCACGTTTTTTTTTCAGAGTATCTAATTCTTTTCTTGTCATACATAGAATTCATGATACTTGTCTACCAAATGGCGTTTCTCTCCAATCCTTACTTCTTCTATATTTGCATAGTAACTGACGTCATTTTCTTTTACAAACTATTTCTGGACATTCACACTGGATACATGAACCGATACGGGGACTATGTATTGAAGCCAAGGACAGTGAGGAAAATGTAAGCCTATTATCCTTCTAATATTAAAAAGGCGAAAGTTTGTAAGGATGTTTGTTACTCTTTCACGCTGTAACAGCTGAACGGATTTTGATGAAACTTGGTACAATGAGAGCTTATATCCTGTAATAACATATAGCCTAATGGTAAACTGTTCCCGCGGGAAAAACTTATTAAACCGCAGGCAACAGCTAGTTGTAAATAAAAGAAATATACACACCTCAACAATGCCTAGGGATAAAACTTTATATGCGAAAATTTCAAAATATTTTAAATAAATTATCCACACAAAAACAATATCTCTAGGCATTGTTGATGTGTGTAGTTTCACTTGGACGTTGGTGGGACTTTATCGTCAGAGGTTTTGAGCACAGAATAAATAATAGTATAAAAGTCGTGGGTTTGATTCCCACTGGGAGCCAGATTAATTTGTACAATTTGGTACTGAGTCAGTACTACTGATCTGGGTGTTAAATTATCTGTGTAAGATTAATTCCCCAAGCACAAGAGAAAATCTCAGTATGGGATTAGAAAAGTCATAATATTAATACAACAATTCCTTGAACAATTCTAAGGGGAATGTAAAGTATCGCACTGAGCCTGTGGACTACAGCTCCACACGTCCTCAAATCCTCGTTAAGAGAATGGACATGTCAAACATAATATCAAGATCTTAAATTTGAGATAGATACTTATTTACAGGTATTTTTCAAAGATATATCACAGACGCCGCGATTTCCTGGCCAACTTACCCGTGTGCTACTTCGCCTTTGCCCTAAAACTACGACCTGCCATGAGAATGGCATTATTCTGTTACTTGCGGGCACCGCAACTCTTCAGAATATCATATCTGTTCACCTACCAAACGCATAGGAAAATAAATATCGGATCAGCTAATTTATTCGTTAAGTTAACGTAAGTAACAGAAATCTTATAAAATATATTAGAACCCCAAATAATAAATAACTAAATGTTTCATTGATAACCTTGTAATTTTATTATGTTTTGACATTTGGTAATCGTGCTGTGGTTGTATTTATTGTTTATGTTATTTTTATATGTATAATGGGTTTCACCTGTTATTAAATGCTACGTCAAATGTTAATCGTATACTACTCGCAGCCAAACTTTGGCGTTTGACAGGTTGTTGAATGCATTTAAATTAAACAAAACTAAATACATAAACTACAAACTAGCAAAGCTTCCTGTTCTTAAATATGGAACAATCATAACATTATATTACTTGGCTAATCCTCAATAGGTATAACCCTCTCTCTGTCTAGGACCAGCGAATAACTCGATCATCGACTAATAAACCCAATAGACTTAGTACTCAACTCACTGCATAGTATATGTAGGCACACTAATAATAATGAAATGTTTTATAATTTTAGAGCGATCCTTATTTGGGCTTCAATACTGTCACATGTGAATGCTTGTCTGTTCTTCAAACTCTCCTGTCTCACGCCAGTACAATGCACTTCGGCTAACTGGATGTTAAAAGAGGAACTGAACTTAAAGGTCAATTATTCTGAGGTAGGTATGTGGTGAAAATCTAAGTAGGTACCTACTTATCACTTTTGTAATGTATATAGACCTACACTTTAGCTCCTAATACCTTACAGGGCTACCTGTAGTTTATCAATTACGTAAAAAGTAGCATCGTAGCTATCACTGTACCAAGTTTCATAAAAATCCATGCAGTTTATTTAATTAGGATTATTTAATTTCCAGGGCAATTTCTTTCCTTTATATGTAGCTTCGCTGTGGTATGTGCTTAATTTGATAACCATTACTGGAATGGGAGATGTGTCCGCACAAAACGACTTGGAGGTCGTAGAAACTATTGTCATCATTATAATTATCAAGTTTTGTACAGGTATGTATGTACTATTTAAAAAAACTAAATATTATGAAGTTAGTATTTTAAAATAAGTTGGAATAGTTTTAATCGTGTTCTACTACTTATAAGCGACTGGTTATTTTTATGTAAACTGCGTGTCTGTCAACTTAAGATTTGTCACAAATAAAGTTACTGGCCTACGAGTCCAAAAACGAGAAAACAACGTCGGTAAAATCGATATCTCCAAATAAAACCAAATAAAACAACAGTTAATTTTCCCCACAGCTGGGGCACAGGCCTACGGACTTCACATGCTCCTTTGAATTTCTTTGGTGCATGCAGAGCATGTATGATACTTGATAATAAACCGCAATAATAATAATAAAAACCCGGCCACATGGACGTGAGGCGAGCGCGTTGCTAACTAGACTAACTGACAACGAGCACAATAAAAAACACTATTTCTGTAACTACTCGAGACGCCTCCATAAAGCGCCAATTTTACAGAAATTATATTTGTATAGGTCTGCTAATCTCCGAAATGTCTGCAATGATCACCGCCCACTCGTCGTCTCTCATCGAGTACGACTACGGCATCAACGAGCTGAGGGACGGACTCCGCGACATGGATCTCAGCGACCACCAGATGAACAAGATGTGGGACTACGTGCGAGAGCTGTGGAACCGCCAACAAGGCAGACAGGTTACAATGACATGCCAAAAGTATATATAATCTTCTAGGAACTGAAACAGTATATTATGAGTATAATATGAGCGTGTTTTTGGACGGTCGATGGCTTGGTGCTGAGAGTAGTAGCACGTCCACGTCGGAAGCAAGAATACAAAGGATAATTTGTCCATTGACTTGGCGCTACACCAGCATAAATAGAAACAAGCTCTTCGAGACTTAGTTTTTAAGATAATCTGAAGACGCAGGATCTCATTAATGCCACCTCTTTGGGAAGACCTATAAAAAGTCTGACATAATGTTTTTTAGGTACCAGATTTCATCTACATGCTGCCATTCCGAATGCGCTGTCAAGTGATGCAGTCAGTGTACGGAGGGCATATCAGGGAATCAGTAATATTCAGCAAGACTGACGACGACTTCAGAAGGATGTTATCTATGTGGATGACACACTGCGTCTTCTTCCCTGGCAACTATATCGTGCAGTGCGGCGATTCTGATCAGTGTATTTATTTTATACATAGAGGGGAGGTGAGAATTTCAATTAAAATGGTAGACTGTGTTGTAGGATCCTGTAGTAAATAAATAATACATTTATTTTCATAATATAGACAATACACTTGTCTGATCCCAAACATTGTTTCTTGTATTATGGGAATTAAATAAGGATAAGATAATTTCACATACTTATAACATAGGTGTTATAAGTATCATACATAACATAGGTGGTATATGGTGTTGTCTCTCGAACCCACGACCCTTGGCGCTCGTGTCCAAAGGTCTAGCCACTAAGCCAATGAGGCGGTTAAATATTTGAAACGGATATTTTGAAAGAGGCAAAGGTATAAAATGTGAAGGTGTATAAACATTTTGACGAAATCTCCCCACGTCAATTACAGGTGGAAGTACTAACTGTCCATCCAAATTTGACAGAGTCTATTTACGACGTATTGGGGCCTGAAGATAGCTTCGGAGTAGCCCAGGTATTTTCATGCACAAATTAATCTTCCGTAAAATTCCTGCCTACCTAAGGTCCAAGCAATAACTAGAATTGAATGTGAAAATGTAGCATGCTAATTCTCGATGGGTATAAATTATCATGGTTATAATTGTCATTGAGTTATCTGTCGCAATCGCAACTCTGTGTATAAGAAATACATATTTTGAATGGACAAATTATGTTTCCACAACTATTATTCCCGAATGAATCAGTGACTGCCCGACCGTACTGTTCTTATATAAAAATTCTTAGTTATATCAAAATAATTAGAAAAACTAAATCGATGCAATAATTAAGTCTAAATTTATTTATTTCCAGGGCCTGTTTGTAGGAGTAGCACATCATTTCTCATTCCGTGCCCGGACGGTGGTAGATATTGTATACCTCAAGTTGGACGAATGGAAATATTTACTTGACTTTTATCCAAAATCAGCTAAGATTGTGCACAGCAAAGTGCAAAATGTTTATTTAGCCATTTAAAGACGTAAAGATATAGGTACTGTATAGGTTAGTTAGTAAATATATGAGTTTAATTAATAAATTATAGAAATAGTTATTATTTTAAAAATGTTTATTATTAATTAATCAAAATTAGTGCTTATTTATAATCAACAATGTTTATTTTAGCCTGTTTTATATTCCTAACAAGTTATTAACTTGGAATTTAACATCAAAAAATGAAAATGTACTCCAAATTTCCGTAATGCAAAATCAAATCAAAATTTAAGTAATATAAATATAACAAATCAACTCGACGATATTTCTAGTATTTTTTAACATTTAGACAACGAAATCTTTGCAGATAACTGGTTTCCCGATGGGACATTTTAATTCCATATTGAAAAGCATTTTTATTTAACTCTGTTACCTATAAACCTGTCTGTCTGTCTGTCCGACAGATAACTCAAACCTAATGAACAGATTGTGCTGAAATTCGGAATGAATATAATAAATTTCTTTTTAAACAAAATAAACATAGGAAATCAGTTGTCTAACAAACATTTTTTTCTTCTTTGACAACCATTTTTTATGCTCAGTTGTCTGTCTAATCCCTAAGAGCGAGGTCCTCCAACACAGGTAAATTTTATGCTTAACAAGATGTTGACCTTGGCATAAATCTAGTTTTGTGAAGAGCAAGGATAATAAATAAAACAATTTTGAATTTTTTTTTGTCTACATGGACTAGCTCGAGCTTCCCGCTCAATCAATAAGCCAGCCCACACACTAGGACGGCGCCGGCGGTGGCCAGTTTACAATAAGTATGGTGGTGGAGGAAGCAAGGCTCGGCCTACAGAGCCTAGGCCGCGCCTTGTCTGCCACCCTCGCGTGAGGATGGTTTTATGATGAATTGAAGAAATATTATGTAAATGTACCACATCATGTGTGTTTCCTCTTCCTGGTGATCCGCTGCGACACCTCCGGGATGATGTCCTGGGTCAGCGCGCCCTCGCTGTCCTCGAGGATGACTGTCGGCTCCAGCGCTGTATTGGGAGCCTCCTTATTGGGCATCTCAGATGCCTGTTCAGTTTCCGCCAACATGTTTTGTGATAGCCTGGAATTAAAGTGTTGTTCGAGTTTAAAAAACATCGAAAAAACAACGATATTGTAACTGCAGAAGTCGCACTAGCGCGCGGAAATTGAGGCCCTAAAACAATTCAGACAATTTGTCGTAATTTCATTTAGTATCTGGTATTTCAAGCGCAACTCGTAACAGATAGCTATCTCTTTCTGTATAGTCTTTCTCTTTAGCGTTCTGTATCGCATTCATTGTGGAGGTAAGTATGGACAGTCATTGCAGAACAATATCTAAACGCTAAATGGAGAGAGCTATGCTCGGAGTTTCCCTGCGAGATTGAATCAGAAATTAGGAGATCCGCAGGAGAACCAAAGTCACCGATATAGCTCAAAGAATTGCGAAGCTAAAGTGGCAGTGGGCTGGGCACATCGCTCGTAGAACTGACGGCCGTTGCGGCAGAAAGGTTCTCGAGTGGCGACCACTTATCGGAAGACGCAGTGTAGGCAGGCCTCCCACAAGGTGGACCGACGATCTGGTGAAGGTCGCGGGACCCAGCTGGATGAGGTCAGCGCAGGACCCGTCGTCGTGGAGATCCCTGGTCTACAGGCTGATATGATGATGATGATCTAAACGCTGCGCAGTATGAAGGTACGTCACCATTAGTCGTCACAATATCATTAAAAAATGTCTGTAACTGTTGGCATGCACTGAAGTGGCAGTGGACAATTCACATCTGTCGCAGAGCCGACGGCTGTTGGGGCAGACAAGTTATGTACGCCTAACATGAGTTGACAACGTAAAACTCGCTAGCGAATACGTAAATACTTAATAGCGCTATCTCTTTTCGACTAATTTACGAAAGACAGAGATATAGATAGTTTTTACGTACTCGCTAGCGAGTATTGACGTTGTAGGAGTTATCCCAGTTTTTCTACACGTGACCCGTGGTGATTCGACAAACGGTGCAACAAATTAATACATAAATTGTGGGTAGCATTGATTGTAATCATAATTTACGAGTCAAAATCTAATCAAATAAGCCGTTTTCCAGGCTAGCTTCTATAAAAAAACATAGATGGCGCTATTCAAGAAAAATCTGGTATTTATAATTTAAAACATTTTTTAATATCTGTTGTTTTTGTTACTCGGACGGATTACCTACTTCAAAATTTAATAATTACTCTCTCCATTTTCTAATTAGTGAAACTTCTTTGGTTTTTGTAATATTTTGTGGAGTGATGAAATGCTTGTAAGCTGGGTGTGCAGCATAAGCGCACATCAATATTTTTTAAGTCCTTGGACAACGCCATCTATCGGATTTTTACGGAAGCCTGCCCGAAAAACGGCTTATTGATTAGAACACTTACATTTCACTAAGGAGTAGCTCTAGCTGAGAGCGGCTGAAGTCAGCTTTGCAGCAGGGCCATTTCTCAACCTTCTCCAAGTATTTGTTCAGGCATCGGGTGTGGACTGCTTTCGCACAGGCCGGGCAATTGTAACCCTGAAATCAGAAGATTGGCAGGTTATTTCAAATTTCTAACAAAATGAAGGATATCATATATGGAGTATTTAGTGATTTGCAAAAATATTCTAATTTAAACCTTGTCTTTACAACATTAATAAAATAAATAAAATTAAAATAAAAATAGCCTTTATTTTCCAGCCATCATGCATTACAAATATTTAAAAAAATATATTTAATTAATTAATAAATAAATAAATTAAATTAAGTTCCATTTTTAACAAATCTTATGATTTGTGGATTGTTAAATTAATTATTTGGCTTGGAGAGCCTTTGGGCTCCGGCCTCCTCCAGCTACCTCTTGCCACTCTTCTGTATATTGTTCCATCTCCTTATTCCATTCCTTTCTATTTTTTGCTTTCTGCATCCATTTCTTTCCTATTGTCCTTGTTATATCGTCCTCCCATCTGGTCTTAGGTCTACCTGTTTTTCTTTTTCCTAGCTTCGGGTGCCATATAGTAGATCTGTGAGCCCATCGTTGTGCGTGCATCCTGGCTACATGGCCAGCCCAGAGCCATTTCATCTTTAGTACGTGTTTCACCGCATCGATAATTTCGGTTTTTTGTCTAATTGTGCTTGCTCTTACTTTGTCTTTTAATCTTATTCCCAGAATGCTTCTCTCGATCCCTCGCTGGCATACTCTTATTTTGTTTAGTATTTCCTTTGTTATTGTCCAAGTCTGGCATCCGTATGTTAAACTTGGTAGCAGGCAGCTATCTATGACTTTCTTTTTTAGGCTCAGTGGGAGGCGGCTTTTAAGAATGTTTTTCATGGACCAGAATTTCTTCCATGTAATGCCGATCCTTCTCTCGACCTCTTTGTGAGTGCAGTCTGTGAAAGCGATTAGTTCCCAAGATAAATATATTCCTTGACGTATTCCAGCGTTGTGCCATCTATTTGAATAGGGATTTCTTTTCTTTACAACATTAAAGACTATAAATGAGTAATGACATAGAATTGTTTCTCCTTTCGTGTTTAGTTTAGGTTGGTAGGCCGCCACCGCAGGCCGCGTGTTTCGATATACCTTAAATGTTCTTTCTACCCACGACGGAATGCAGGTGTATGTGTTTAGGGTGAGAGGTTTTTTATTTATTTGTAATATCATGAACATAGCATTTTATTATAAAAAAATAAACCCTCCATCATGTAACTAATTTTTTAAAAGACCTTTTGGTTAAGATAAACCAACAATGGATAAATGGTAGCAGAGGACAATATACATTATGTATATCCTTTTATGTAAGTACTTACCTACCTATTTTAACTAAATTTAAAAAATCCATTCTAAAAACATACTCTGAAAACAATCTGCTTGCACAGGAAGCATTCTTCAATGGTATCTGGCATGTTCTGGCGGAGGTAGCCCTCAAACTCATGAATAGCCCGCACTCCCAGAGCGTAGTTGGTATCATCCCTATCTAGGTATCGCATGTTGCACCATGTTTTCAGCAGTTTCTGAAATGTTTCAATTATATTTATGAACATGATTGTATGGCAGAGCGTAGCGAGCTTTTTCTGTGTTCTGTGGTATGGCAGACAAGAGGGAATTACATTTCTCAGGGAGTTTTTTTTTGTTGCAAACAAGAGAAAAAAAACTGAATTCAACAACTTGGGAAGAACTATGCCCATCTTAGGAAAAAACTGGTTTAAATCGGTTTAATAGTTTAGATTGTGAGAAAATAAATCTTTTTATAAAAGGGCAGAAGGGCAGGTGTTTTACCCATGGTGCAGGTCTGTCTGTATGGCTACCACACTGAGAGTAGCTGTTTAGCTTGAACTGGCCTGTCTGCCCCTTTGCCAATTTTTATATATAAAAAATATACTCACTTGAGCATCTGTCTTTGTAAAACTGCTCTTCATCTGGCCGACCAGGTTCATTGCATGGATACCAGTAATCTGTCTAGTCTCTGTAGTCATAATCTGTTCAATGAGTATCCTGAAGAACTCCAGTTCAGTTGCAGTGAACACTGCCTGTGCTTTAGTAGCATCATCATAACCAAGTGAGAGGAATATGATGACTTCTTCATTTGTTAGCTCATCATTGGTTATTTTTAGGGTTTGTTGAAACGGTCTTATCTCATCGTTTATTTCTTTGACAAGATCTGAAACGGAGGATTCTAGTATGTCTGGAAAATTGACACAAAATTATTAAGTATTGTTATTGCACTGCATTCAGTCCCATTGTACAGATAGAAGTGTCTTCATCAACAGCCTATTAACATGCCCCCACTGCTGGGGCTCAGGCCTACCCTTTCAACGAGGTTGTTCGGGCTATAGTCCACCACGCTAGCCCAGTGCGGGTTGGTGGACTTTACATGCGCCTAAGAGTTTCTTCTTCAGCGTATGCAGGTTTCCTCACGATGTTTTCCTTCACCGTTGAGAGCAGTCAGTAAATGTACCTACTTATGTGTCTATTTACATTGAATTTATTAAATGATAAATATGCGCGAAGTTTAGTTAGGGAAAACTACCTCGCCACGAAGAATATTCAAGAAGCAGTCAATAAAAACAAGAAACTAATGAAATCTTACCACCACCAGCGAAAATATTCAAAGCCATTTGGGTCTCAACCAGCGTCATGACGCCCCGGCTGGCTATCGACCTCAGGAGGAATCTGTGTACATTACTGTAGGTCATTTTTATAAATTCTAGTTCTTCCTAATATTTACAAAAAAGCGAGTAAAATCCTTGTGCTTTTTAATAATGTTGTTGTTGAATTCGTCCAATCACAGAGTACATTTACGTCCAGTCCAATAATGGACAGGCAAAAGTCATAGACAATACAGCCAAGTCAGATTTGGTTTGTTTTTCTTCATAAACCGACGGTTATAGCACGGCCTCCATAAAAACAGGGCACGACTAATAGTCGGCGATTTTCAATGAAACCGCCGCACGGCCTCCACGAAAGCACAACTAGTGCCATTCGGTTATCCACACTGCAGTTCACGTCCGCATTAAACTGATAGTAGTAGGTTTAATAAAGGTTTAATAAGGGACATTTTGGAACGATCCAGTAGAGCCCTTACACGCTTTTATTTAATTAACCCGCACAATATACACTATAATAGGCACTTGTTGCATATAAAACTATCACAGATATACACCAAAACCTACAATATACATTTTTAGGAAAACTAAATAAAAAAAAGACAACCGTCTCCGACAAAATCCCGCCAAAAAGTCCCACAGATTATAAATATAATTTTTTTATTTATTTACAGTGTTGCGTTCGGAAACTGCACTGCTTACCATTGTGGCGTATCCGAACGCCACTCCTGTATCCGAATGTTAAATATAATATTCGTTAAGTTGGCAACACGTTTGCCGCGAGAATTAGTTTTCGGTTGTACGTACAACTGCATCTGGCTAAGCTCAAGTTACAACATGTAATTTCCTTGTGTTCAATAAAACTTTAAGTATTTCATCAAGAAGTTATTTAATTTGTGCTCCGCTCCACAAGCAACGCAAAAGGGTCGTCAACCACTTTGGCGACCTCACACCATTTTTATGAAAACCAAACATGATATTTTTAGGTAGGTAAACGATTAAGTTTTCTTTATCTCATAAATAAATAAAACATAATATTCGCTAGGCCAAAACGAGTTTCTGAACGAACCATCACCTAGTTTATTTTTTCAGCGCCGATATTCCAAAAGGTGGTGTTCGAAATTCAAAATACATTAAATACAACTCTGTTTTGTTTCAACAGTGTACATACCAGTCGTGCCATCTATGAGCGAATTTTAAAAAGTTTAAATAAGTCATCGCTAGATGGCGTAGAAAGGTTGCATATTTTCAGTGGTAAGTATCTGTTTCCGAAATATTTTAAAATAAGTAATAAAATATTAAAAGTACATTACTGCCTCGGTCTCTAATGACTGCGTTGCTGGCAACGCAGATGATGGCCGAAAGCGCAGCTCCAGCCAACAAAGCGCGGTAACTAATTGGTGGTAGGTAACTAATGGGGTTTAATTTAGTTTAGTCTGCAAAAAATACATAAAAAGAACTTTAATTTTTTATGTTATATTCAGCTGGATCTCGTCGAAACCTTTAAATACCTACTCAAATGAAAGGTCTCGACGAGATAAAATTTAATATACTTACCTAGGTAAATATCCTTAAATTATCTTCATTTCTTTTATTACATTTTATTTAATTATGCAAACTAAACCAAGCTATTTAGTTACCACAATCCCAAAACTTTTTGCATTTGACTATTTTCGAAACAAAAATTAAATCGTCGAAAAAAAGGAACTGAAAAAGGAAAAATAATAATAAAAAGAACCTTTCTGGTTTAACTCCTACACTAATGTAAAAAATCTAATTAATTTTGAGTCGGCGCCAAACACACATGCAAATTGCTTTTGCCCCACCTCACCTTACCCGACACACCCCATTATTAGAATACTTATATAAATACCTACTACTTAACTTACCTACACTAACGTTATAAAATGTAGGTAGGTAGGTAACTCGCCATAACGACGTGAGTAGAGGAAACGTACCACCCCGAACATTGCAGTCCTATTAAACTTCTAACTGCTTCCCCTTTTCCTAATTAGTAATTACTGTGTCCTGTGTCCCGCTACTCTCTTATCAATTATGGCTGTCCCCTGCGGGACCTCGGACTACCTATTTTCAGCGGAAAATTTTATGCTCATGTTATAAACAACCGCCACATAATATTTAGAGGGAACTCTCTCCATTTATCAAAGGAATTGCAACGTTGTAAATTGGACAGTTTCGCGTGATTCAAATTTTACAAAATAGGTATGAACAAATGAAAGTGACCTATGCCTAATAATATGTCGTGTATTACATCCAGGTACACCTACCTACAAAAAAATATTTTTCTCAAACGTGCATTGCATTCACACGGTGACCACCAGATTAGTTTAAAGCATAATTTATAGGTATATCAAGAGTAGGTGCCTACATAATTTGAAATTCCAGCTAAAAACTAACCTTGAGCGTATCTGATACAAATTTTAATTGGTTAAATCTAAAACAGCACGTAATGGTCGGCTCGGCCGGTTTTAGTTAGAGTCAAAATCCACTCGACTCAACCATAAACAAAGCTAATGCCGGAAAGGTAAACACAAACATAAATTCATTAGTTTTCAGCACCGAGGCATGCTTTTATAGAAGGCATAACTCGCTCCGTAAATTATCTAAGCTACGAGCGCTTTCAAAACTTTTAATGGAGTCAATTTGGGCTCGCATTCAAAACACCTATGGAGGCAGACAGACCCGGGTAAGCACGATTTATACAAACATTAGTGTCGGGCCTTTATGCGCGGCGATTTTCTCGCAGTGAATGCATTTTGAAAGGCTATAGTTGCTGTCACGAGCTCTTTTTTTTTGTAGCAGCCAACTGGTTTATCAGTCAGTTGACTGGACTGGACGGAGCAAACCCGTGAAGCAAACTTTAAATGTTACCTTCACATTTGCTGGAGGAAGTTACTATTTGGACGGTCTTGCGGAAAATATTTGCCACACATCTTTTCACCTTCATTCAGTGCATGTGTGAATAGAACGGAAAGCCAGTGCATGTTAATCGAACTGCAGAAAGAGAAAAAATTGCAGCACCCTTGGCAGACACGGTGGTAGTTTGAAAGTGTGCCAAATGGTAGTTAAAGTTTACCGTCTGAAGCACTGGATGATTATACCTAACTGCTTTCTTTAAAACAACTTTCCTTGCTTGCTCGGCGTTAGAAAATTTGAGGCCATTTTGTAGCTAAGCTGCGAGGCTTAGAAACTTTCAGCTTTTGCTGTAAATATTTACGTAGAATGGCTCTGAAGAATATAAAGTTATTTCTGTTTTATATATGTTTTTATTGATAAATTTTATACAAAAACTTATTGTTATTTAAAAAATAATGTCGTTTGGTGCCTCTTCTCCCGTCCAAAAGCACTAATGGATATTCCTACACGGTTTTCATTTCATTACATAGGTACCAAATAAAACACATGACGTATACAATAATACATTAGCTCATGTAGGCGGTCTTATCGCTAAAACGATTTCTTCCAGACTACTCTTGGCTAGAGCTTAGTTCTATAGCTTGGTTCTTCGTCAAGGTTTTAGGCTAAGCGGGAAACATATTCAACGTCGGCGAAGCCGCGGGCAACAGCTAGTATAACTATAAATTGCATAAGCCCTGTTTTTAGACCTACTTAGGTACTGACACAGTACTTATAAAATTTAGGCTTACTATATAACTTCAATTGCTTTTTGCGTCAATGTCTACTAAAATTACATTATTTGCTTATCAATAATTTCTAAATATACTTATTGTAAAATCTTCATCATAGTGACTACGCAGTCAATCATTGTTAAGTACAAGTACTAGTAAGGAAACGCTAACAATTGGGGCCGAAGGCAGTGCGGGAACTTTTAATGGAGCAATTTGGAAGTGTATTGAAAACAGCCGCCTCTCGAAAGCGACAGAATTGAACCTCGCTCGGTATAGAAGACACGAACTAACCTAAATCGATTAAGAATAGGCAGTTACCTCTTTTCAACCGACGAAAAACAAAAGAGGAGGAGGTTCTCAAGTCGACCCGTATATATTTTATTTTATGTATGACCACGCATAACTTTTTGAAATTCGAATTCAAATAATTTATTTCAGTCTGGGACCATAGTTGACCGAGCGAGCGAAGCGTCTAAGTTTCGAGATTGGCCAAAAATGCTAATGTCCGTCTGTCCTTCTGTCTTTCTGTCTGTAATTCTCTACAGGTCGCATTTTTCAACCGATTTTGACGAAAATTTGGCATACGTATAAATTAATTAAACCGACAAAATGAGTAGAATAAAATTTTGAAAAACATTTTTTTAGAGTACCTACCATACTCGCAAAGTGGGAGTGAACTTTTTTTTTCTTGTGAATCCCATAGTGTGGGATATCGTTGGATAGGTCTTTCAAAAATATTGCTGGTGTGTGAATACCATTTTTTCGATTTAGGGATCCGTTGGCGAAATATTAAGCTTTAAAGAGGTAATTTTTGTTAGAGTCACGTGTCCCCCCCCCCTGCCAGCTAAACGGTTGCTTCTGGAAATGTGATAAAATTCACGGCAGTAGCATATATAACGTAGTTAAAAGGAAAACTATGACAGCTAAGTTGGTTCTATTAGTTTTTGAGTAATAGTCAATTAACTTAAGAAAGTCGAAAATTTTAATTTTTTTTTGTTCATAGAACTGCATACGAAAAATGGGAAATAAATTTTTTTCGCGTTAATTCCATGGTGTGGGGTATCGTTGGATAGGTCTTTCAAAAATATCGCGGGTGTGTAAAAAACATTTTTCGATTCAGGGATTCGTTTGCGAAATATGAAGCTTTAAAGAGCTAATTTTTGTCACTTTAGTTTTTAATCTGTCTCCAACTGCAAAATTGACTTCTGTTCGTTTCTTTTAGGTTTGGTTTATATGGGCCGGCGAGGTCTACTGTTCTCACGGAACTACTAGTTATTACATTTTTACAGAGCAGTCCGATTTGATAATTATTTTTCTATTGGTGTACCGTATACTTCGAAGATGGTCCCATTTAAATTGTAGCCAACAAGCAATCAATGAGAAAAAAAATAAAAAAAATAATTTGTATGTGTAGAAAATATTTGTATTCACACAAACGAACGCTTCTTGAATATATTGTGATTTAAAGTTATAACTTGTGCATGAAAGGAGGCCGTTGTGCATAAAGTTTGAATGCAGTCCATTAAAAGTTTTGGCAACATTCATAACTCATACTAGTTTAAAATCTGAAGGTCCTCAGAAACGTTGAACGGATATTTAAAGTAAAGGTAAAGCGTCTCTCTATATTTTTCAGTAAGTGGGTTTCGAGGTAGACATACGAGTATGCGTTTGCGACATAGCGACGATATTACCAGACATTCCTTTTCCGTTTTGCCGAATTCAAAAGTTCTAGTCACTTAGCAGGGCCGTTTGAATTTTCTTGAAGTTGAAGATAGTTGGTCTGTGGTTCACATTCACAAGAGATAACTCTATAGTAACTTAAGTAGGTATAGGTACATAAACGTATTCTATCATGAACCTTTTACAGTAAACTCGTCAATGTTCCAACGTAGGTTGATGACATTGATAATCTTCCTTATGTTAGTTTTTTAAAGGCCTATTTGTATAATTTTTATTTTTAACTTTTCCCGAATTTGTTTTGTCGACTTTATACGTCCACCAACTTTTGTGAAAAAGTTACGTTTTCAATAATAAAATTGTATAGGCAAAGATAAGGTGTGCATAATACTTACTGTTTCTACTAAACTAATAATAGTGAAACTAAAATTAGTAACCAAAGTAGTACCAAACGTAACCACAGAATAGATAATAGGGCCCGTAACTTTCATGATATTGTATGCGCTAATGTAAATTTAACTTTAGTTTTGTTTCGTCTATGATTTAAGTAAATACGCAGGTAATAAGTTTATTCATTGGGGAACAAAGGATTTTGTACATTCGTCCGACTAGTTTGTCTCAAATTGTTACTGCTTGACTTCCTTTTATCATAGTTTGATAGTTCATAATATTAAGGTACGTACGTTAACTTTTCTCGAGAAACCTTCTCTTTTTCTTTGTTGTTTGTAAGAGACTAGTTTGTAGGTATCCCTTAAGTTGGGAATATCCTGTTCTGATAAAGCATTCTTACTAAATGGATTGTTAAGTTTGAGTACCTAATTATGAGTATAGATAGATCAACACACAGCAGTAACCTGTATATTTATTTGGCTATAGTTTCCAGTGAGTTCGCTTCTTACGATATATTAGGGGGCTACCCGAACATGGATGTTAGAAGCTATAGATTAGTAGACAGTGAGGTGAAGAAAAACCCAACTACTCTTGCCAATTGTAGCAATTTGGTACACAATAATTTACGTAACTCGACACGATTTAATTTTCTTCCACGTGCCACCTTTGACTCTGAGTCTCCAAAGTAATTTCACGGATACTTTACCCGTGCTCGACGTAGTATGATTTTCCTTTCTATACATGCTGCAGCCAGACTAAATAGTGGGTATGTGTGTAACAAAAGAATAACATTAGAATAAAATGGTTTTTTTTAATATATATTTTACTTAGGTAATTACTATGTAAAGTGAGAAGCAATGCCAGTGCAATTCCAGGCACACTATTAGACTTACTATCCATATATAAATACTACTTATAAATGTTGCTATTCGCTTTTTTAACCGACTTAGAAAAAATTAGGAGGTTCTATGTTCGGCTGTATGTATGTTTTTATTTCCTTTTATGTATGTTCACCGATTTCTCCGTCAATTTTGTGGACCGATTTTAAAAATTCTTTTTACTCTTCATCTTGAAAACCTGAATGGTGAGTGGGTTTTCAATGTTGGCTAGCTTAATTCTTTGCCAAGGTTTTTGACTGCACCGGAAACTTATTCAATGCCGACGAAAACGCGGGCAACACCTAGTTTCTTACAAGTTTAGTGTCAACGAACTTGGTACAGTAGTCTATGGTTATTGTTATTGTATTGCACAGTACTCAGCAATCCAAATGTATTGATTGATAGAGTGACAGTCAGCAGTCGAGCGTCCTCACCGTTTGACTTTATTTGCTGAGACTTACCTACGGTATGTACTATATACCTAGACTTACTAACTTTCTTCTCTATGCCTACTGCATGCTTGCTGTGGCCATGTCTTCAGTATATAACCCACAAATTACAACGCCCATATAGCCCTTAACCCAGACCACTGCCAATTCAATTTGCCTTATATTTGATCTGCAGTGAGTAGGCGGCCCCAATCGGCCGAACCCATTACCGATTCTGTTTCGGATTCCAAAAAAAGATCGATGTTTAAACAGGAATGTGTTTGTGGTCCATTTCAGCGTAAACACGAGAAACCTGTCCATATAGGCTAACTCAAATTTTAGGTACAGATTAGCACAGCTACTGTTCGAGATATCCAAATGCCAACCTCATCTCCCATTGCACCCAGCTATACCTACAAGAAAACCCTGACGTGATGGTGATATAGTTCAAATCAGCTTTGCCATAAATGTCACAAACTGGTGACATGCAGCAGCACCAGTATCCGAAGTAAGCTATGCGGTCGTAAACAAGTCTTCCTAACTGCCATTAATAGCCATTATGGGCATACAGACTCCGGTAACCCATTTGGCCAGCAGTGGACGTTAGTTTACAAGCTGATTGTCATTGTCCATCGAAACTGGACAAATACTTATAAGTGAACATTATTATCAATTTGACACTTCAATTATCATAAAGTGTGCTGGTGTTACCTCTTATACTTATTCATAATTAAGCATTAACATAGGATAATTATAATAATATTGTAACTAGCTGATTCCAGCGGCTTTGCGAGTTTAACCCGCGGGAAAACACCCTTTCTTAAGGTAGCAGTCGGATCTGAGCAGTCGCTGCCCGGCAGTCGCAGCCGGGCAGCGACGGCCGTACATGTCGATATGGATTTGTATGGAGAACCGTCCGATGCAGGCGGCCGGGCAGCGCGGCCGGGCAGCGCCGCGACTGCCGGGCAGCGACTGTATATGAGGAATCTTTGTACAACATTTCAAGTCTCTAGGCTAAGCAGTTTGGGATATGCGTTGATCAGTCAGTCAGTGAGTCTTTCTCTTCATAATATTGAATTGATGATTATCTCAAACGTTATAGTTTACCTTTTTATCAGATGCATATTTCCTCTACTTTGGTTGTTGGGAGAAATCGCTTATGTGATAAGAACGCTGAGATTGCAAGTAGGTACGTTCGTAGTCTAATTTTTGTATGTCTCTTTGTGTTTTATGTGCAATACAGTATAATGTGTACGTAGGTAGGTGTAATATAGAATTGAATTTAAAATTACAAATGAAAATACAAGCAAAGGAACTACTAAATACCCATAATAAATTATAATGCAGGATGTGGGCCGGCGCAGTGACAAGCAAAATTATTAATTGCTCTTATTAAATTTGCATAACTTTTTATTTTGGTACAATGGCTTTGTTATAAAATAAAAGTGGTATAACTTGGTATGAATTTTTTTCGGAAACTTGCCGCGAACTGCTCGGGCGAAAGTAATTCAAACAAAGTAGATAAAAGTTGCGGCGCTAAAGAAGCGATTAAAAGAAAAATTAGCATTCTTTTAAATTAATTACTCCCATAATAAAAGTTTTTACGAGAAAGTATGAGAATATAAGTCGAATATTTCCGTCTAATAATTTCTTTTCATGTTAATTTGTTAGCTTGTCCACGATGTATTGTAGACTCGAAACATTTTTATTCTGTCATTTATATTTAAATGTAATACACCAGTAAGTATTATTCCTGGGGCTAATTGTATTTATTGTTGAACTTTTAAATCTATATTCTTAATTCATTTTAATAGATTAGCAGGGTACACAGTAAGTACTTGTATCAGACCATTTATGGTAAATTTATGGGAAATTTGGTAGTTTTCTCCCAGTTGGACATAATGTGACTTAGACTTTAAGCTATAATACCAAAAATTTCCGACATATTCCATAAAAAGTAATAAAAATTAAGGAAGAAACACTGACTTAGCGTAGGTACGACGTAAACTTTGTTGCCTTTTTCACATCAGGTACACTACTAAACTAAACAACTTCTGAAAAGGACATCCTTGTTGTGAAATAAAGGCAACCTGAATAGGTTTATGTACCTTTATTGTTTCTTTTTTATTTATAAGAGGTCTATTCTGTTTGCCATAAATAGCCTAAAAAGCGTGAAAATGGCAATCGCTTAAAATTCGTTCACAAAGACTAGTAAAAAAGCGCGGTAGCTGCCAGTCGGGTCCCTACTGCATTATTAATCCGTAGTTAACTTCTTTCGCCGTTCCACGGGTTTGCTGTTTCCATCGATAACTCGTTAGACGGGTTACCCAGTTTTTCTTGCTCAATTTTGTCAAATGTTTCCCTTTGTTCTCTACTTTACAACTTTCTTTTGTTTACGGTGAGTTTACAACTTCCTTTTACACACCTATTCCATAGTGTAAATAATCCTATTCCATAGTGCTGAGCATGCTTTGTGAAAGGTTGAAAAGAAAAAAGAAAATTAATTGCAAAGCCAAAGTTTCACTACTACGCTTGCCCAATCGTGGTCTCCTTGCCTAGAACTCGTCTACCGCTGCGGTTATCGGTTATCCGACAGATGTGACCAGCCCACTGCCACTTCAAACTACTAGTGCGTTTGGTGCTTCAGAGCACGGTAACATATTATGCTAGGTAGTAAACTTTAAAATAAATTACTTTCCAGAACTAGAAGAAATTCACCGCTCTAGTTTATCAGTCTTACTATTTGGGTTCAATCCGATTATTTACTCGTATTTCTTATCTACTCTTTACATTTCGTTCCATCGTCCATCGTGATTCGTGCATCATTTACCTGCGTACCAACAACTCTCCGTAATTGAAAACCTTTTGAATTTAATTAAAATTCTTCGGATGTTATGTGAACAAACACATCTGAATGCAAATACCTAAGGCAGATTTTCAACGGGTTTAAATGAATTAGGTACCCGAATTTGAGAACTCTGCATGGCAGATGAAAATTTTATTAATGCAGAGACTGAGATTAAAGTTATTGGTAGTTGGAGCTCATCTTTCTGAAAGTTTCTCATCAAAGGTCTTAAAAGTAGTTTGCCTTTCGGTAACTTATAAAAGTATTCAGATGCAATGGCCGCCTCGTTCTTCTAATGGTTCAGGCATTTGCCTCGATTGCCAGATGTCGTGGGTTTGATTCTCCAGTATGGACAAGACCTCTGTGCCATTTATCTAGACAGAAAGAGTGAGAAACGTGTGATCAGATATTGTATGACACTATATTGTACTTTGATACAAATAAGTGTATTGACAAATTCACTTTGACTGAAAGTAATATGTATTTATCAATGACATATAAAAGACAATTAGCTACTTTAGTAGCATATAATTTACAACATTTTATGACGAATGTTAGTAGTAATACTAATAAGCTTATACATTTTTTAGAGTAGATACCACGACAATAGAAAATTCCGCAAATGATGGTTTATCAGTGTTAAACCAGAGGCAGGGATTGTCTAGCTCAGTTATGACAAAAGGAAAGCCCAATTTTACTCAATCATTACATCAAAACATTCGGGGCTTTTCTGACAGCAAAGTATTAGTACAAAGTATTAGGACAAAGGAGAAGCCAAAGGGACTTAAAATTATTCACCAAAATATACAGAGCTTCTCCGGCAAGATGTTAGAAGTAGAATTATATTTAGAAAGTCAATCTAATATTGACTTGTTATGTATTACTGAGCATCACCTTAAAGAGCATGAAATGTTGTTTGGATACGAAAATTATCATGTTATAAGTTCATTCAACCGAAAGTACGCAGCACGTGGAGGGTCCCTCATACTCATGAGAAATGGTATCAAGGCCAAGGAACGCAAAGACATTGTGGGACTTTCAGTTGAATGGCACATTGAATTGTCTTGTGTTGAGATGGAGAAACATATTGTGGTATGCGTATACAGACCCCCATATGACTCTAAATTTCCTACTTTTGAGTCAGTAATGGAAGATGTTATGAAAATACTTCTTAAAAGTAGAAAACATATAATAATTTGTGGAGACTTTAATGTAGATCTACTAGAAACTAACTCCAGGTTTTCAACTCGATTAATTGGCTTATTTAATTCCTTTAATTTAAAGAATATTTTTCTTGAACCAACTAGGATTACAAGTACCACAGCTACTTGCCTAGATAATTTCTTTTGCAATTGTGATTTTATAGAAAAGACAATTATAAATTGCCTAACATCAGACCACTGTGGGCAAAGTGTTACCTTTCCAGGTAATATAAAACATACAAAAACTGAAATCCTTACTAGGCCCAACACTGTCAGTCGAATGGAGAGATATAAAGATGCTCTTTCAATTAAATTGCCGATTCCTGTTACTGATCAGGTGGAAATCAATGATTTCTATGTCGATTTCTTCACGACACTGTCTCAGGAATTCGGTAATATTTTTAAAACTAGGAAAATTAATATTAATAACAAGTTTAAGTTTAGTGACTGGGCAACCACTGGTATTCGGAAAAGCAGGACCAAGTTATTTGATTTGTACAACGAAAAGTCTTACAGAGTTGACGACAGATTCCATGAATATGTCAAAAATTACTCTAAAATTTTTAGGAAAGTTTGTAAAATAGCCAAGTCATATTATTTAAGTAATAAAATTAAAAATTCGGATAATAAAGTTAAAGCAGTATGGAAAATCATAAATAATGAAACTGCCAAAACTAAACCACGTGAAAATGAATATGCAATCAGAAATAATGGTAAAATAATTAATTCTAAAACAGAAGTAGCAGAGTCCTTTGAAACTTTTTTCACTAACATCCCTATTAAAACCACCGAAGCTCTGCATTCATCGCCTATTCTTGCCGAAAATTTGCTTGTAAATAACGTTACAATATGTGAAACAGTTTTTAATTTTAGACACATAAACTCTCTAGATATTATTAAGGCTTTTAAATCATTAAAACTAAAATCTTCTGAAGATCTATGGGGAATGTCTGTTAAAGTAGTTAACTCAGTTATAACGATTATTGCGCCTTACTTAGCTTTTATATTTAACATGAGTATTAATCAAGGTATTTTCCCTGACCTAATGAAGCAAAGTAAAATCATACCACTGTTTAAATCTGGTGACAAACTAGATCCCAGTAATTTTAGACCAGTGTCAGTTCTCCCCGTGCTTAGCAAGATTTTCGAAAAGATCATACTGAATCAACTGCTTTGTCATTTCAATCTCAAACAACTTCTTCATGATCGTCAGTTCGGATTTACTAAGGGACGATCAACCACCGACGCAGGAGTCATGCTTGTTAAGCATATTTTTGATGCTTGGGAAGCTTCACATGATGCAATAGGCATCTTCTGCGATCTCTCCAAAGCATTTGATTGCGTTAATCACGAAACCTTGCTACTCAAATTAAAACATTATGGCGTGAAAGACAGAGCATTCGAATTACTTAAATCTTACCTTGAAAATAGAGTACAAAAAGTTGATATAAATGGAGTTAAATCATCTGGTTCAGTTGTGAAAATGGGGGTGCCCCAGGGCTCAGTTCTGGGTCCTTTTCTTTTTCTTGTATATATAAATGACTTGCCATTTTTAATACAAAACAGGTCCAACATAGTATTATTTGCCGATGACACTTCTCTGATTTTTAAAATTAGCAGAAGAGCTTGTGATCTTCCTGAGGTAAACAATACTCTCACACAAGTACTTAACTGGTTCAGCATTAATAATCTAGCATTAAATACAACAAAAACTAAATGTATTAAATTTTGCCTACCAAATGTAAGACATGTAGTTAAAATGTAACTTTAGGTACAGAAAGATTAGAATTTATCAAAAGCACGGTGTTCCTAGGTATAACTATAGACTCATCTCTTCAATGGGGGCCCCACATAGCTTCACTAGCTGGCAGACTAAGCTCGGCCGCCTACGCCGTTAGGAAAATTAGACAATTAACAGATATTGCTACTGCGAGATTAGTCTATTTCAGCTACTTCCACAGCATCATGTCATACGGCATCCTACTGTGGGGTCAAGCGGCAGATATAGAAACCATCTTTATTTTGCAAAAGAGAGCTGTTAGGGCGATCTATAATCTACGTTGTAGAGAATCATTAAGAGAAAAGTTTAAAGAAATTAATATATTAACCGTTGCCAGTCAATACATTTTTGAGAATATTTTGTATGTCCGCAAAAATATATCTCTCTTTTTGAGGCACTGTGATATGAACACAGCTTATGTTACAAGAAACAAAAACAAACTTGTACCACCACAGTTAAGGCTTAGTAAGGTCAGTAAATCATTCACGGGGCAATGTATACGCTTCTACAATAAACTACCAGAAGAAATCTTAAATATGAATGACAGAAAATTTAAGACTCACATTAAACAACAACTTTGTAAGAAAGCTTATTATAAAACAGTCGATTATCTAAATGACAAAGATGCCTGGTGTTAATGTTACTTCAGCCTCGCACAATCTTTACAAAATAATGTTATGTACAAACTTGATTTTAAAAGATGTGTTGCGGAAGTTTGTTGCGCCGCTTCTTCTTCCCAGCTCTATATAACACCTTGGAGGCGGTGGTAGATAAAAAATTGACGTTGTATAAATGTACCCAGTGTACTTACATGCAATAAAATACTTTTGAATTTTTTTTTTTTTTCAGAATGATGAGACTAAAGAAAGCGAAAGAGGTGCGTCAGGACCTCGATATATTTGGCGCTCCGCTTATTTTGCAAACCCCGTCAGGCATAGCATAACGATTTTATGGTACTGGTCTCGGCGTTAGTTAAATTATGTTCTTGTTTATAAGCTACAGTAAAGACAGATGAAGTTGAAGAGTCTCCCATGTTACGTACTGGCATTTAGCCATTTTAAAGTATCTGTTTGAATTTCAAAAATTTGTCCTTGGAACGGTTTTCTTTTGATAAAGCCGCTTAAGGCGTCAGGAGATCCGTTAGGCGACAGTCTTAGATTTACCATATTGGTTTTGTTTGCCCAAGTATTAGAATAGCGGAATCGAGGAGGCCATTCGTCAATCATCTGCCTTAACTGCGCCTTGACGGGTTATGTCGCGAGGCGGGCGGGATGTGAGAGGCAATACGTTATACTGCGTGCCTCGCGCGCCGCGTCCCTCAATCCGCTCTTATGGAGTAGAACGATATGGATTCCGAGGATATGGAGGATTTTATTTAAGTGCTCAGCAGCTGTAAAACGATTTTTTTTTTAAATAGTTTTACGCCCCTGGAAGCAAATATCTTTTAGGCCAATCGTAGCTTTTAATATTCATACAGAATACAATAAAAAATGCCGTCGTCGTTGCAATATCGATACCCGGCTCGAAGGACCAAAGTTGTAAAGTTCCTATCGAAAAACCTTTGAGAATTCATTTATAATATAGCCTATTTACAAAAGAAACCTTCGACCCAGAACAACGCCAAATAAAACCTTGCGATCTGAACACTACAATTTTCTCGTATTCGAATTGACTTCCAATAACCGCTGTCAGCATAGCCCCATAGTCTGTACCGTTAATTGAAACCGAGTAAACCCACAGAAGCAATTTATGACGGCTAATAAATGGTTTAGTATGGGAGCGGGTGCGCAGTAAAGCTCGCTTGTTTGTTTTGCTAAAATGGACTTTTAAAGAAACTGTTACTCATAAAGTTGGAAATGAAAAATTGTGGTAATGACGGTAGGTGACAGACTATTAAAAACTGTTAGTAAATTGTAAGGGTTTCCCGGCTTGGTGGATTGATGGCTTTACTGGTGATGAGTAAAGTAAGAGTTGGTAAAACTTTGTTTTTAGAAATGGATGCGTCATCAATTCATCACCATCATCATTTAGAAACGACGGGAAAACGTCATGACATGAACATCCCCACTACAAAAAACTTTAAATTCTGTGAACTATTTGTAAAGTACGAATCACTTTATTTGTAGGCACCTATTTATTTTTGATACAGAAGAATAATCCGCTGTACATAACGGACTTAACATAACATATTGTGAAAAAGTAGCTTGTACCTATTTTATGTAGGCAGTGTGTACAACAGAGTCGACATTGTAACTCCTTTTTGTACTATTACCAGGAACAATTATTTATTAGTAGTACAGAGTAGTCTAATCTGTTAGTTGATACGCGATAGTGGCAGCTTTACCATCAGGCGGACTGACTATCCGTTTACAGACCGACCAGTAAAAGTACTAATTATTGGGGAATTATATTACGAAAAGCTAATTTGCTGTAATAGAAACCTTAAGCTCGACCAATAACATGGAGCAGCGACTGAAAATATATTATAGTAAAGAGTAGGTGGCGCACAAACATTGGCTCTCTGCCATTTCACGTTTAAAACCTGTGGGAAACGGCCTTTTCATTATTTAATTCAACAAGCATCGTATTTGTGCCGATGCCAAAATAATGCAACGAATTCAATAAAAGTTTGCATACGGCAGGGCTACCGACCGATTAATATTGTGCCCAACGAGGAGGCAAGCTTCCAGTTTTATTATCGTAGTTCATAATTATTGTATAGGACATTATCGGTGTGAAATCGACGTTTAAAAACAATTTTAGAAAATTGAACGGAAAGTAGGCCTAGGTATCTATTTTTATAGGAACGGCAAACTCAAAGTCAAAATTCGTTTATTCAAAATTTGAATACAACATTCTTTTACTTTGTTTCCAAACATAACATATATTATTATAGCCAAGAACAAATTCTATAATGATTTAATTATAATGTAGGGACCTATATGTCGTAGGATAATCGGAAAGTTGATTTTTGCAAAAAGCCGGATAATTGGAATCTAAGAATGAATTTCGTTATCATCCGAGCTATTTTCAGAATCTGCTTTTTGCAAAATTTACCGGCGAATTTTAGGATAATAGCGAAAACTCGGATTTTTGCAAAAAAAAACCTGAAAATAGCTCGGATAGTAACGAAATTCATTCTTACATTCCAATTGGCATTTCCGATTATTGATCTCAGATCCTACGACATAATATGTCGTCTTTTACAAATTGCGGTACCTACCTAATGAAATCGCAGATCTTACAGATTTTACAGATCTACGTATGCAGCAGGTAGGTACTCGTATATTAGATAGTGCCTACGATAATCCGTAGGCTGCACGGTTCCATGCTTATTTTATGTGATCACTAAAACTCAAATTTGTAAAACTACAAATAATTGACCGAGCGAGCGAAGCGAGCGAAGCGTCTACGTTTCGAGACTGGCCAAAAATGCTCTTGTCCGGCTGTCTGTCTGTCTGTCTGTCTGTCTGTCTGTCTGTCTGTAATTCTCTACAGGTCGCATTTTTCAACCGATTTTGACGAAAATTTGGCATATGTATAAATAAATTAAACCTACAAAATGAGTAGAATAAAATTTTGAAAAACATTTTTTTTAGAGTACCTACCATACTCGCAAAGTGGGAGTGAACTTTTTTTTTCTTGTGAATCCCATAGTGTGGGATATCGTTGGATAGGTCTTTCAAAAATATTGCTGGTGTGTGAATACCATTTTTTCGATTTAGGGATCCGTTGGCGAAATATTAAGCTCTAAAGCGGTAATTTTTGTTAGAGTCACGTGTCCCCCCCCCCTGCCAGCTAAACGGTTGCTTCTGGAAATGTGAAAAAATTCACGGCAGTAGCATATATAACGTAGTTACAAGGAAAACTATTACGGCTAAGTAGGTTCTATTAGTTTTTGAGTAATAGTGGATCGACTTAAGAAAGTTGAAAAAATAAATTATGTTCATAGAACTGCATACGTAAAATGGAAAATTATTTTTTTCCGCGTGATATCCATGGTGTGGGGTATCGTTGGATGGGTCTTTCAAAAATATCGCGGGTGTGTGATAAACATTTTTCGATTCAGGGATCCGTTTGCGAAATATTAAGCTTTAAAGTGCTAATTTTTGTCGCTTAAGTAGGTACTTTTTCTGTTTCCAAAGTTGACTTTTGTTGGTTTCTTTTAGGTTTGGTTTATAAGGGCTGGCGAGGTCTACTGTTCTCACGGAACTACTAGTAATAATAATGTTTGGACAATTTTACACACGACTGTTTAGTCCCAACTAAGCCGATGCTTGTACATGGGTACTCGACAACTGATAAACATACTTAAATACTTTTTAAATAAATACATACAAACACCCAGAATCCGAAAACCAACAGTTATGCTCATCACACAAATGTTGGTCCCGGGTGGGAATCGAACCCACGACCTTTGGCGCAGTAGGCAGTGTTACTACCACTACGCCAACAGGCCAGTCTATGGCTTTATCTTATTTATTAATATTATAAAAGGTACTAACTAATAGAGTACAGTGACTTCTAATTTTGAAGATAATCAATTCTATTAGACTGAATAGGCACAGTATCAGAATGTGGTATTCCGAAATACAATTTCCCCTTATAAGTACCTACATAATCTATTGAATTCCTCTCATACAGGCGTCGACGTTAATTTATACCATAGCGGTGGTTTGAGGATAACTCACATAGTCTGAATATTACCGTATAAGGTTAACATTGTCATCCAAGGAGGTTGCGGTCTCGTATAGAGAATCTGCCCGAGGCAATGCAGCTAACTATTTGACGATGCCGACCTCGTTCGTAGTCGGTATGCCTCCGTCGCGATAAATCCGATGTAATAAGCCTGAACTACTAAAGATGTTGATAAGTTTTGTAATGGAGGATAATGATTTAGGCTGTATTTTGTCTGCCGTGAATAATCTCTACTAACCCAAGTTTTTGAAAAAATAAAAATCAATCAATTAATTATATCTTTATGCCCATGATTTCTATCTAAAAGCAACTAGATCTGCTGTGAAGAAAAGCCTAAATTGCGAGCTTCTATTTGCGCTCAGTCGGGAGTCCATGTGCCGGTCGAGGGTCAAAATGTCAAAGTGTCCTTCAATAATATGACCTCAGAAAGTGTAGATTATTCAAACGAACACATTATTATTGTGAGTTCGTTGTCTAGTTTAAATAATCGGTACCTACCTACCTATAAACCAGTACATAGTACCGGATGATTAATAAGATTTTTTAAAACCATTAATAGAAATTCAATCTTTTTAACTAAAGAACACAAGTAATTCTAAAGCGTAAGTTTGTAATGTAGGTTAACTTATAGAAAAGCAAATAAATCCGAGATAAACAATTCAAATCCGAACAGACAGAATGGGCCGCTGACAAATCGTTCCCGATATCAGCTCCATTGGTTCCCAAAGAAAAAATATTGCACGGGAAAATCATCAGTAAGTTCCTTAAGGGCAGGAAATATCTTACTGTCGGAATCCCTTACTGCTACCACAGTTCGTCGGATCATTTAGCACTTGATTTGATTGACGATAGAATAAGGGAAGCAGACGGTGCGAGCAAAGGTAAGCAATAAACATTTATTACGTCAGGGTTGTGAGTATTTAACTCACAACATAGTAGTGCGCAAAGGTAGGTAGGTAGGTAGAATGGAGACTCCTCTTTAAGTTTCCGTTCCTATCATGTTGATTTTAAGTCTGTCTTTCTACTTACGTGATATGCCAACGTTCGTTCGTCGTGGATAAGACAAATATTCAAATCGATAAAATGAAACGAAATTATGAAAAATCTATATTTATTTTCAGAGATATTCTAGGCAAATAGAACCACTAAAATAAAATTAATGACAGGCAGATTTTTCCGCACATTGTGTACGACTTTTGTGACTTTATTTCTCTCCTGGTATGCCATGTGAAGCGCTACGAATTTTCAACAGACAATTTTCCTCCAACTATGTAGCTCGCGGAGCGCAGACGTTATGCTGTAATTTTAAATGTTGAATTTTTATTTCTTTTTAAGCTTCGTTAGAGACTCGTAATAAAAATGACTGTGGTATAAGTTTCACCTAATCTCTGTTTCCCCATATTTAAATATGTTTATCATAATTATTATAAGTGGATTTGGAGGGCGGAGAGCGGTCGTGGTAGCGTTTATTGGGGAATGCCTATGTCCAATAACTAAATTAATTGTAAATAAGACAGCATCCAATTTCGATATTAGGAGAAAGTCTTCTATGAAAAAGAGCTCAAAAAAAGATAGAAAAAAAATTTCTACATGCAGTCTTACAGAATCAAGTTCCATTTCTGCATTTCCATTTCACTTTCATATGTTAAGATTCTGTTCCATAAACTTAATTATTTCTTTTTGTCCTACACCCTGGTGCTACAGAGTAATTTTTAAGAAGATATGCGTGCATGCTCTGCGAATCTTGAATTAAACTTTGTTTCATTTGGAAGTTTTGTTTAGGTAATACATCAGCAAACTATATACCAACCCGTAAAATGCACGGCTCAAATATTTTGAGTCAAAGATAGAGGATATACTTACAATAAAACCATAGTGGTGTGATTTAGGCGGCCAGCCGGCAAAATTTGACCCAAGAAGTAGGTACCTTACATTTAGGTAACAACATTTTATTTAGGCATAACTTTTTCTAAGAATCCTTATTAGGTGCACCTATATATTTAGTAAGTGTAACGGTTTTATACCTACGTACCTACTAAGATACGAATAGGTACCAACATCGATATGACTATTGTGTACTTACATAATGGAACCAAACGTTTTTAGGTATGACAAAATGAAAAAGTAAATTTACAGCTTTATTTCCCTATTGCACCGTATTCAAATAACTTTTGCACCTCGCAACGTATTCACCAAAGTTTGATTTATAATATTCATAGATTCTATTCGTACGTCTAAAATCGATTATGTATAGGAAATGATAAAATTTAAAAACGATCGTCTCTGTCTAAAGTACCTATAGGATCATTATATAAGGAAGTCTATACTTTTAATGTAAAATCTGTTAATTTTCAAGTTATCACAATATTATAATGCAGTAAGACATTATAATAAGTAATTAAGGTTCCTGGCATCATCATCATCAGCCTGCACTAGTCCACTGCTGGACATAGGCCTCCCCCAAGGCACGCCACTGAATCCGATCTTCGGTTAGTGTTCCTGTAACATTGGAAAATTGTCCTACGAGAATACGAAATATAGAGTAGACCACTATTTTTAGTACTGAGTAACTATAGTTTGAAAGAAGTAAATATTGTTTTAAAAACAATGGCGCACGTTAAAACTGAAACCACCCATAAATTGGCTATCGGCCATAGTGCGGTTCAAAAACGGCTGTAATTGGCGCTACCATAATTTAATTCTGCTAACGTAGTGTTTGAGCTGATGCCAGCAAGCTCGAATTCAATAAAAATTCGAGCCAGCTCCCACACGAATCATGCCCATCAATTTTGCTCGAACTGCTAGCGATATGCCTGTATCGATGTTGATGCCGAAAAATCGATCTATGGAAAGCTGATAAAGGATTTTCTTATTCTACACGCCCGTGTAATGTAAGTTGAAATGTGAGAGCGCAAATTGTTTTATGTCACTGATATAAATTCTTGTGTTTCCAGTCTGTGCATGACTGGAGCGTTTGTTACACTATAGGTAGATAACCAAGTATAATAACCAGTTAACTGCATGAAAAATAAAACAGGTAGGAGTGTAACCAAGGTTATACAAGGTGGCCAGGTAGGCTTATGGCTAAAATATGGGTTTTAAGTATATAAATAAACATCGAAACCTAATCTACATCAAAATAAAACTGAGTTGCACATGTCGAACACAACATACCCATCAATGTTATTACTGTCTCCGGGCACCCACCAATGAGATTTTAGCTTCATGCCTGTATCCAAGTTACGACACGGGTGACGCTTTAAGTCGGTACGTACGTACATTGTGCACTTTAGTGTTATTGCACGGTTCCTTTACCCGATTTTCGCCCGGTATTCGTTTCTCATTTCCGTAACGCCGCCCGCTGATCCCCGCTCGGTCGCAAACTCTCATCTTGTAACAGGTAATTTATTTTACTTAAAACGCCTTCCAACAAATACCAATTTCAAAGGTTGGGCAGAGCGATGTTCTACTTTTAGTTGCGGCCTGCAGGAAGTGGGTAACTCAATTTGCGGAAACTTACAGTATTACCGTTTAAACAAATATTGACAAGATTTGCAATTCGATAAAGGCAAGTCTGAAACGGCGTTTAAAATTAAACCAATGCCTCAAAATGTTTTTGTATAATTATCCGACACGAATCAGAACAAAATAAAACCTCGTTTCTTTCTATTATATGACAAGGTTCTGACAAATCACCAATCAGAACATTGTTATCTTAAGGTACCAGTAAGTTCATTGAAAATTGAACACACTGACAAAGTTTTATCCTATTTGGGTTTTGTCTGATAATATACCATTACATAGGGTTGAAATGTACTTATGTATGTACTTATGTGTGTTATGTATGTCATACCTTACATAGGTATGTGTTTGTACTATGACCGTATAACGAAGTTATCCTTGATTCTGAATGATATTTTAAAAATATTTCATCAGAAGCCCCAAACTTCTGAAATACTTACTGATTTTGCGTTTCATCGGAGCAACTTTCAAAAATAAGATTAATAAAAAATAAAATAGAGAATGAATGAATCTCATAATGACATGAATTAGTAGTCTGTAGCAATTAAACTGTAATTTCGACAATGCATGGTGGGCGGTCAGCAAATCTTGGTATATAACGTTGTATGAACTCTCAAGGTATAATATCCATTAATAATAATCCTAATACATACTTATAACTACCTATGTACCTTACCTACCTCACCTAAGTACCCTAGATATGTTATCAAAACCGAAGAAGAAACTCTCAATCAACTAAAGATTTATCGAATCGAATATTCAGAGCGAGTGACTCTCAATGCCTTGTGCCTGAATTAATTATCTTACAGAATTTGCATTCAATGTAACATCGTCTCTATAGTGCTAGACCAGCGGTCTCAGTCGGAGAAACCACAATTCTATCCTCATTTCAGATCCCACTTGGCTACTTGTGATCTTGTACATAGCGTTGGACGCTATCGCCGTTTGCGGTCACTGTGGTTATATTTTGGGGATTTATAATATCATGGAGTACGTACCTACTAAGCAAGTTATGGACATACCTAAACTATAATTAAGTAATGTGAAGTAACTTAAGTAAAATTTTAATATTATCATAAGTTGGTAAATATTTATGGTTAGCACTGTTAATCGATTATCAACGTAACTTTTTTTATTTACACTATACAAAACTCCCTTTAAAATTACTCCTATAGAATGGTAGATAAGTAGGAAAGTTGAAATATTCGCAGTTTATTTAAGTACATTTATAATTAAAGGCTTTACATAAAACATAAATAATGAAAGGTAAGTAAAAAGTGCAGGTCATTTTATTTGGAAATCTAGAGCCTAATTCACATAAACATTTAATTAATATCAAAAGGTTGTTTTAGATGGGTGCTTTAGAAATCCTACACAGTTTATTTTGTCCGGCTTTGCAGCGCATGGCGGGACTAATTTCACGCCGCGTTTGAAAGAGAGCCGGCGAGAATCAAAGCCAGGAGGTTAGTTTAGCAGCGAGTGCTCGAAAACTCCAGCAGGAGTACCTACTAGGTACCTACCTAACTATATTTTAGGTGAACCCTTTATTTGAGTTGAACTGAACTGAAGTAATTATTTTGAACAGAATAACAGTGAAATAATAAAAAAATAGTTTTGTTTTAAAATGGTCTCCCTATTTTGACAAGTATACAGAATACGCAAAAAAACTTTATGAAAAACATATCTATCCCAAACAAGTCATCAATTCTCAGGTCAAACTTCTTCAAATTTATAACCTTTAAAAAATTCAAAATTCGTGTCAAAATTGGAATACAATATTCTCGACGTCAATAATTCCTACCTACCTTTAATTAACTTTTTTTAACAGATTTTGATGAAATTTGGTGTGGAGATACATCAAACCCTGGGGCAGGACATAGGCTACTTTTTTCCACTGGAAAAACTTACATCAGGCAGGCGAAACCGCGGACAACAGCTAGTAAGTACGTATATAACGTGAAGCAAATTGATGGATTGTTTGTTTGCTTGTTGTAAGTGCAAGCCCTCCTCACTTTGCCGGACTGAGTTATTGTCAATTAAAGGATACAGTTTTTAATTGAGTCAGGTATCCTGTTGCAAAGTAAATCAATTAGTGTACGGTGCGCCCACGGTCGCTCGTAAATTGATTTAGTTTGCCCAGCCTCTGCGGGAAACTATACCTACTGAAATGGGTAAAACTCGTATTATAAAACTTACCTTTTAACCCACCCTGTAATAAAGTCTGTCAGACATACTTACAAGTTTCTTAGAATTCTGGAGGTTAATACAGTTGGATATTAGAAAAGGTTCAACAAATCTCACATGCAGACAAATAAAACACTAAGAAAATAAGATGAAAACGCTTTAATAATTGTTTTGCAAATAACTTTTTTTGAGAAATCTTTTCTTACTATAATCCATATTAATCCATAATAGTGTTAATTGAATATGAAATAAGTACTTATACATTGTACCTATACCTACTTACATATTTAAAAGAAGAAATAATATAAATAATGTTTATTGTTTTTAACAATGAAATTAATTACAGATTTTATTTACAGTGAAAGTCTATGTTACTGTTCTCATGTTTCATTTATCTCTTCTAAAAGCTAGAAATATTCACATTTTTACACGTAAATGATGGCTTTTATTTGGTAAGCGTCTTCGATCAAAATACTTAGGTATTACTTTTAAATATAGTTAATACACTTATACCAGAATTAGAATTAGGCACTTCAATACGATCAGTTTCTTAGTGGAGGACCGATCGACCGATCTTGTGCCCTAAAAACTTTGTATCGAATTAACAAGTGGTACTTATGTATACTTGAAAGTATGAAATACCGATTTATTCATCTAAATATTTTAACAGTCCCAGAATAACTACGCTTAACTACTTAAATTGAAATGTTAGGTAAGATTCAGCTAAGATTCCGAAATGTGAAAAGTGTCATACATGGAAGGGAAAAATCAAGTAGGCAGCTATTCATAATATTATATTGTGAAGTTTAGTTACTATGTAAAATTATACTATCTATAGATAGACTTCATCATATCAGCCTGTAGACGTCCACTGCTGGACAAAGGCCTCCAAAAAGGATCTCCACGACGACCGGTCCTGCGCTAACCTCATCCAACCGGGTTAGCATATCGCAGGTTAGCATTGACAAAAAGGAGCACCGAGATAATGACATTCAAAGGAGTCGCACCGTCGTCCCACAACAATCGAGCGTTACTCTCACAGGTATTCTAACTTTATATACTTACCTCAATTTTCCTTCTATTGCTTTTGAGAATACAAATGGTACTGGGATTTCATGATTGGTAATAATATCTGCGTAGACATTATCTCGAATCCTTGTGTCCGTTCACCTGTTTACTGTATTGTAATATATTTGATTGTTATATAAAAAAACTGGCTAATATAGCGAAGAAAATATGTATGTTGATTATTTTTCGCGCAATTTAATTGGCACATCAGTACAGATAGTCTTTAATTTAGAAATTACAATTTGATTGTTATAACATTTCAATATCGCTAAAACAACACGTAAGTATAACACTTATTCCTGATGCTCCTTAAAAAGTAAGTAGTTTAGATATGCCAGGAACATTGAAAATACTTACATACTTACTAATAAATGAATGGGAATTTAAAAAATCGATATGATAATACATTGGGATTGATGTCCTGTAGTCTATATTCTTGGCACAATAAGCACTTTACCTAATAAAAGCCTAATACTATCCTACCATTATTATGTCCACATTAAATTTAAATTTAAATATCCGAAACCGTTAAACCAAACCAACCATTAGTTATATACTTCGTAACGTGACGTGTAGAGCTACAAAGGGAGAAGGAGGCAGAAGCCTTCGCTTCTATGTAAATACATACCCGCTAGGACTGAATCAGATTTAGATTTAGAAAGCCCTCGGTGTAGAAATGTGAATAAAACAAGATATTTTCGCATTGAACGCGCGACTATGTGTCTGACTGTTATTTTATTTATTGTGACGCTGCGGGTAGATATTGAGCCACAAGATATCATCTTGAATGTACTTACCTGCTCTCTCTCTACTCTGCCGCCGCCGGCCCGGCTCTGCCCTAAATATTACCCACATTTACCTTTACTACGTACTATTTAAAAGACCATATGACACAAAATCTCCATCGAGTTCGGATCATCAATTTTGCACACTGCGGTCCTATAATAAATTAATCAGCGCGTGCATTAACGCACGAATGCAGTAAATTGCATAATAAAGATTATCCACGGTGCAGCTTGCATACATTTATAATTTTCATTGAAATTGGCGGCGTAAATCCAGAATGTTTATAATTATAAAACATACTGAAATTAAAGCTACAAAATAAAGAACATCAAAGTAAATAGTGACGATTGAGTAAATGGAGCAAAATAAACAGGTAGTTATAATAATTATTATTATAAAAATATATTATTGCCAATCCATGATGCGTTTGTACGTAACAATAGACTTCGTATACCTAGCTTCCGAAAATAGACTTTATTTAATAACATTTAGAAACCTCCAAAATTCTTAGACTAATGAAAATAAGTTGATTATTTTTAAGATTAGTACCTACCTATACCAACTTTGAAAATAATCAACTCATTTTCTATTTTAAAGCGCGTTCTTTAAAAGTTTCCAATTGCGTAAACAAATATGACTGACTGAGATTGACAGTCGATTGTCGTTGATTGAAATATAAAAATTATTTTTATGTTAAAACCCTAATGTTCGATGTTCCAACTTCGATTGTAAGTGTTTAGGGAATAACTTTACGCTGTGTTGACCTGTGCTCTGTTTACTTAATTGGAAACTTCTAATGAAAACGACTTTACCTGCGAAGTTCTCATAATAATGCAAGAAACATGTCTAACAGGCTTTCAACTTAAAGCATCGATGACATGACCGCTGACGAAGGTACACTAAACATACAAGTTTCGGAACTAAGTATATTGCTGTCATTGTTTCATGGTTTCAAGGGGTGATACCCTTGTAAGTGAAACACGTATTTGTGGTTATTAAACTGTTTGGGGTCGAAGCGATGTCTTCGGAGTGCCTCACTATACGCACAACTTTGATCGAATCAAACTTTAGTTAGTTAACCCGTATAATTAGGAGAATACATGACATTTTGTATTTGAATGTTGTTGGAGATCGCAAAATCACTAGTTGTGTTTCCAGTACAACTTAACTAGACCATTTTAACCTCAAAATTTCACAAAATTTCAACAGGACATAACTTTTTAAAGTTACTTAGTAGTACCTAATCAATAATATCAAAAAAAGAAAACTTTTGTAAATCAATTATATAAGTTAGCTCTCATTTTAAATCTCTCCAGCAACCAACTCTATCAACACTTGACAGTTAGAAGTCTATATTTACGTGTTCAAAGAACCTAGCTCTTTTCATTTGAAAACTCTGTCCTGGAAGAAGACAAAGAATAAAGGCTGTCTTACAATAAGACAGTACCTAGACTAAATTGATATGTAGTCATTATTGTAGGTATATAGTCACTCTGATACCGCCCAAAGATTCATCTAAACAATGTTATAAAAACGCTTTTTGTAGCCACGCACAGACTCCCAGTGTGTCCCTCCAACCCCGAAGTCCCAAAGCCGCATCCGAAGCGTGCCGTTAGTTTGATAATGGTCGTTTGATGTCGCGTGTCGGCTTGTTTTCGCATTACACAGGAGACATTACAATATCTACTCGACTGGAAACCTTGTTCTCGGAATACAAACAGTTATACGGAATTAATTAATTAGGGAAATTGAAAATTCAAATGATGTAGAAAATACAGACAGCATGCAATGAAATAATCAATTGAAAAAAACTTTTATAACAAAAATTATGTATCAAGGGCTTTTTTTACTGTACCCTATGTTTTATTGTAACCAATTCCATTATTCCGTTGTCCGCCCTAGAATCAATTTAAGTGCGGATAATTACCACCAGAAAGCTAAATACTTTTTTGAATTTCAGTCAGTTCTTTACATTATAAATTCCGATTGGCCTTTCCCAACGTCCGGCATTCCGTCGTGATCCACCCTGTATAATGGAAATAAAGGTACAACAACACTCGCACAATAATATTATCGTTATCTTTTGTTATTGTCCATTTTCCAGTATAACAAAAGGGACTGAAACATAATGTCACAAAAAGAACGTCGATTCAAGTGTGATTACGGTCCCAGATAATAGTTTCATAAAGCCTAAAGCCCTCGGTTACAATGTGTTGGGTATTCGGAGTCTCGTTAAAATTGATTAATGCGCCACTTACCTTGTTTGTATAGGAAAAATTAATGTAGCCATTCTTGGGGTTGGTAATTTTTCGAATATTTCCAAATCAGTGTCTAAACTGGCTTTGTACTCATGTCTTTCTCATGAAAGCTCTTAATTATAATTAGGTATTTATCTTATTTATAGAACACACAACAACCTACCTTACCTAATTTATAATCAAATTACTTACTTATGCCTAAACTTTAGTGTTCCATAATTAATCATTTATTCTGATTATAAACTAAATATACCTAAATTAATTCTATAAAAATATAACAGCATACCTAAGAAAAATATTAAATAATAATATTCTGATTATTATTTCATATCATCTTTTCTTTGATTAAAACCTTGTGGATAAGTGGATACCTATATAGTATGCGGGTGTTTGATAAAATTTCTGTGGTCCACACTTTACAGATCTTACGCGTGTACTTGCCAGAACAAAACAAAACATATATACATATACAAACAACAATCCTAACCAAATATTATTCGTATAATCATTAATACAAAGGCCTATCCGGTCCAAATGACGCGCGTAAAGAGTAAATAACCGGGTGCGAACTCCCGATAGCGATAGCTTGCTTGTCCAAACAACGGCATATTGCTTGCGGATAATCCCCGAAGCCTGTCCACTGGCGCGTTTCACAAAGACAGCTACTAATCGCTCCCTAGTCTTCCAGATATGTTATTGACGTTTTATTGCGTTTTCAAATCGCCTTTGTAACTTGTTAGCCGGTATTAAAGTGCAAATAATTCACTGTCGGGTTCAGTGGCACGCCTCGGGAGAGGCCAGTGGATTAGTACAGAAGGCTGATGAGACGATGACGGCGTAAGACTTAGAATAGAATTATGCATTTATTGCCACGCATCTGATGTAACATTAACAATATAGGTACCTACATATATGATTTACTTACAAAATGACTATTTTAGTGGTAGTAATTTAAATGGGCGTTAGTACATTCACCTAAAATACACAACATAATATGACAATAGATAATAGAATGTAACAATTTTATTGTCTAGGAGATTTCCTGTTTGCTTTTTCATTGATTTACTTAATTCTCAATATTTACTTTTTCATTGTGTTGGGTTATTTTAAGTGGACTGTATCTTTATATTTAGGTGGTCTTTGCAATTGCTTGTTGTTTGTATTTCTTTGAATTGAATATACTGAATCCCTGTGCAAAAGTAATAGAAGGAGGGACAAATAGGTAGGTATGTGGACTCACGTTAGGTGTTTGCTTGATGTTGCACCGGCGCCGGTATTTCCAGTGATGATTTGATGATAAACACAGTCTGCACTGCACTTGTACTTGAATGTTAATTGTTTATTATATGATAAGTACGTATTTGTAGTTTAAAATGATTTTAGTAGCACAAGCCGAACTGTTCATGTTTCTTCTTTTTGAGTGAGTGAGAGATTTGGAGTGAAAGGTAAGAGAGAGAATGGATTGGAAGCGAGGGAGTGTGAAAGGACTGAATGATTGGAAGGCGGGACTTTCAAATATACTTTAACATTTTTCCCCCCCGCTGGCGAAATTTTGAGCCAGAAAGATCTTAAATTCTGAAAAATAAATGATCATTCCAGCCAATAGCATTGTGTTCCTGATAATATACTGATTACATGATGATAAATGTTACAAAAAAAAAAATGTTATATTATGATTATTTATGATATTAACTTAGTGAAATGTGATAATGAAGATAAATGGAATAAATGTATGAATAAGATTGATATGAATTAATGATTCTAGTTACATCCATCGGGGATGGGACATAGCGTCACCAGTGGTTGATACACGATACCGTATGCTGTCTTTATTCCGAAACTTTTGGACAGCTATGTCCAAATTTGCATCAATAGACAAATTATTGATTGATAAAGGCGTGGAATCTACAGCAGGAGTAGCCACTGCAGTGTTACCCATAAGAACGAATCCAAAAATTGTATTGATAGCTGTTGCAGCTTGGTTACCGCCATCGATTTTACCTGGCAACAAAATCTGCGGAAATATCTCCCCACCAATCAAAATATCGACTGGCCGTGATGTTTGAAATTGCTCATCTGCGAGCTTGATGTGTGTTAAATGTTCAAAATTGTTGACATTTATTGGATGCGTCGGCATATTACCGCAAATTTTGTCTAATGTTACCGCTTCGGCCGTAAAGGTTGGGTTTGTTTTGCCAATAGGTCTTATCTCCAGAAAGACTTTGCTCGTCGACTGGGTCGGTACTTCCCCGATTCCATACATAGGGATGTTGCATTTGTATCGATTTATCCCGAGGCGACGTACACAAGAATTTGTAATGATGTGACTTTGGCTACCTGGATCTATCAGGACGCGAACCTTTTGATAAGAACCTCTACTATCTTTTACTTCGACTTCAGCCGTTGCCAGCAGTGTAAACGTAGATGCCGCGGCATTAAACGAATTAGAGAGCGATGTCACAGGAGTGATAACGTTTTCATTGTTATCAATCCCGGAAAGATTTAATGATTGCTTAGAATCTGTATTGACGTGTGATTGTGAATCTTGATTTGTGTCGTTAGACGTCCCATTTGTAGGAAAGTGCAATAAACTATTATGATGTTGATTACATGTTTTACAAGTATGTGTTGAATAACATTTAGTAACTGTATGATTAGCCCTCAAACAATTCGCGCAAAGTTTATGCTGCTCTACAATTAGAGAGCGTTCTTGAGGCGTTTTTGATAAAAATACGGGACACCTATAAAGCGGATGATCTTGTTTGCATAATTTGCATATTACTATATATGGTTCTTGTGCTAAAAGCATGGTAGGGGGTGGTTTTGTTATGTTTGTTGATGTATTATTTCCCCTTTTGTTAGCATTGTTTGAACTTGTTTGATTACGAGATGCATTTGTCTGTATGTTTGATATAGATGAGCGCTCTAATGCATTGCACCTATCCAATATAAATGTTTTTAATTGATCAAACCTGGGAAAATCGTCGCCCTTGCATGATAGTTCAAAAGCTTCCCGGGATTTGTTGTCTAATTTGGTTAAAAGAGAATGAAATAGCACAAAATCCCAATTGGATGTTGGCAACCCTAACGAATTAAGCATCGATATGTTTTCACTGTACGTGTCCAAAAGGGTTCTTAATGGTACAGAACCTGCTTTGATATTGATGATTTGTTCCCAACATACGAATGCTAGATACCTTTTGTTGTTATATCTGTTAACAAGAGCATCGTATGCACTGATGTAATTAACTTCAGATATAGGAAATGCACGAATGATATTGATAGGTTCACCTGAAAGTGAAGTGACTAAGTACTGAAACTTTTCGACGTTAGACAAGTCTGATCTCCTATGCACGAGCGTGTTAAAAAGGTCTATGTAGCCTGGAAAATCTTTTAACTGCCCTGAAAAGCAAGGCAGCTTCATAGGAGGAAGTTTGCTGTTTGGTCTTGTTTCAGGCTTAGACTCTGTAGTAGGCTTTGAATTATTTTTCATTTCAGGTAACACCTTCTGCTTTGTTTCTAAAAATTCGGCATACATGTCGTCCGCCTCTTCTTGATAATGAGTTTCGCTATTTATTCTCTCGTCATCTGCTTTTGCTTTCTTGAGTTCACAAAGGAGATTGATGTGTGCCTCTGTAAACGACTCGAAGAGAGTATCCAGACGGAAGCACCATGTTTCAAATCGAGGCACAAGTGCAGGATCCTTCAGGCAACCCCTTGCACATGTGACTGCGTCGGATAATCTCTTGAATGCGAAGTCTCGCTTGCTTTCATAATGATAAATAAGAGCTTCACTCATTTTGATTGATTATAGAGAAAATAAATTGGTAGTAATTACAAACAATTTAATGGTAATTGTTGGATTGCAAAATGCTACTTGTTTTTGATAATGTTTGGTGTTATTGATACAATAACCTTTTGAATTCGTATGTTTAGTTGCTTAAATTAACGTAAAGTAACGTTAAAAGTTAAAGTGAAAAATGCTTTGAATGTTAAAAATGTAAAGGCAAAATTTACCAAAAAAACTACCAAATGGTAGAAAAATATTGACGCTGGTATCACTTTAGTGCGAGCAACACTAAACTGAACCGTATGATTGAAAGTTTGAACGAGATGTCAAACTTTCGTACCGCTCACTAGGGTGCTTCTGCAAAAAGATGTTTTGATATTTTTGAAAAAATATGATAAAATGATGTTTGATAATAATATAATATGTTTATTTGATAGTGTTTGTTTATTGTGCGTTATGTGTTTCGCAACAAGTAATGATGATAGATGTTTGATAATAGATGAATTAGACGTATGTTGCGCCTAAATAAATGTTTATTTAAAAATGATGTGTTATCTGTAAGTGTCGTATGTAACACTTACATAAAATGAATGTTAATGTGTTAGCGTCACATGTTACACCAAACACGAAATGAATAAATGATATAATCTGTAAGTGTCGTATGTTACACTTACATAGTATGAATGTTAATGTGTTAGTGTCGCATGTTACACCAAACACAAAATGAATAAATGATAAAGTATGTAAATGTCGTATGTTACACTCACCGATAATGAATAAATGATAGAAGTATGTAAGTGTCGTATGTTACACTTACAGAAAATGAATGTTAATGTGTTAGTGTCGCATGTTACACCGAACACAAATGAACAGACTGATAAAGTGTGTTTAGTGTCGTATGTTACACTAAACACGAAATGAATATGATAAAGTATGTAAGTGTTGTATGTTACACTCACAGAGAATGAATAAATGATAGAAGTATGTAAGTGTCGTATGTTACACTTACAGAAAATGAATGTTAATGTGTTAGTGTCGCATGTTACACCAAACACAAATGGACAGACTGATAAAGGTTTAGTGTCGTATGTTACACTAAACACGAAATGAATATGATAAAGTATGTAAGTGTTGTATGTTACACTCACCGAGAATGAATAAATGATAGAAGTATGTAAGTGTCGTATGTTACACTTACAGAAAATGAATGTTAATGTGTTAGTGTCGCATGTTACACCGAACACAAATGGACAGACTGATAAAGTGTGTTTAGTGTCGTATGTTACACTAAACACGAAATGAATATGATAAAGTATGTAAGTGTTGTATGTTACACTCACAGAGAATGAATGTTAATGTGTTAGTGTCGCATGTTACACCAAACACGAAATGAAAGAATGTAAGTGCCGTATGTTCCACTTACATAAAATGTTGACAAGATTATCAATCTACTTAAACGCTATATGTTACGCTTAACTCCTTGATTTATGATGACTGTTGTGTTTTAATGCTATATGTTACACTAAAACAACGTTTTGCACTGATGATCACAAAACAAAACAAAAAACGAATCCGGACTTAAATTTGCGGAATGAATGACTCACCGTGCCGTTACGAATGAACGGAATGAACCAAGAATGTTCCGAGTGATTATAAATGTTTCCTAACCAAAGTGAATGAATGATTTTGAATTTCGTTCGTTGTACCTACCGGTTGGAACTTGCTTGATCGGAGAAAAACGAACTAAAATGATGATGCAATGATGACGATTTAAATATGATGATTATGCTTTGATATGATGGAATATGATGAAAGAATGTTATTAAACACTGTTTTTTGATTGTTGCTATTGACTTTTATGATCACAAGACAGACAAACGACAAGATTTTGCAAAAAACAAATGAGTTCGAATTTAGAAATTCGGTTCGAAGTGACCAAAATGTTGGGTTATTTTAAGTGGACTGTATCTTTATATTTAGGTGGTCTTTGCAATTGCTTGTTGTTTGTATTTCTTTGAATTGAATATACTGAATCCCTGTGCAAAAGTAATAGAAGGAGGGACAAATAGGTAGGTATGTGGACTCACGTTAGGTGTTTGCTTGATGTTGCACCGGCGCCGGTATTTCCAGTGATGATTTGATGATAAACACAGTCTGCACTGCACTTGTACTTGAATGTTAATTGTTTATTATATGATAAGTACGTATTTGTAGTTTAAAATGATTTTAGTAGCACAAGCCGAACTGTTCATGTTTCTTCTTTTTGAGTGAGTGAGAGATTTGGAGTGAAAGGTAAGAGAGAGAATGGATTGGAAGCGAGGGAGTGTGAAAGGACTGAATGATTGGAAGGCGGGACTTTCAAATATACTTTAACACATTGATTCACGAAAACTGAAGTTTTGTGCAAAAGCTCAGGGAATAAAGTGTTCCGCAATATTCTACCTAGTCCTTTTTATTAATATTAATAATTAATTATAGTTCTTGTTCTTTTATCTTATTGTCGACAAATAAAGGAACACCTTATGACAGAGTATAGGAATATTATTTTCAGTTTTACATTCAAGTAGTGACTCCTATATCGACAATGTTTCCCTTCATTTTCCAGTTCCTGAAGTCACACACAGAAACGTTCCTTTCGCCCTGCTCGCTCGAGTATCGAAACGCAATCTATTTGTTTGGCACAAGACGCGGGCAATCGTAAAATGTTGTACGCACGACACTCTTGACGTTTGACTGATGACAATGCGTCGTTTCTTTCTGCCTTTTGTTTTATTTCATGCACCGTCGTGGTATCAAGCAGGGGTAACTTAACTTACACATTTAAAAATCTACAAAACATATTTATATTCGTAAATATACAACGTCAATAGTAATACTGGTCTTAGGTTACCTCAGGCCCGTTTAGTCTTATTCCCGGAAAGTCATAATGTCCACTTTCTCGAATGTTCACTTCTCCGAATGTCAACTTTCTCGAAACATACCTACACAAAATATGCAGAGGTAAAGTGTATGTAAGCTTCATCATCATATCAGCCGAAAGACGTCCACTGCTGGACAAAGGCTTCCCCTAAAGATCTCCACGATGACCAGTCCAGCGCTAACCTCATCCAACCGGGTCACGCGACCTTCACCAGATCGTCGGTCCACCTTGTGGGAGGCCTGATTACCCTGCATCTTTCGGTACGTGGTCGCTACTCAAGAACTACTTATATAATGTGAGCCTGTTTGGTAGTTAATCTACTTATTTTTATTTTTTTACTTTTTTATTTTTATAACAATATGGATATAATATGCTGATCAAGTACTCACATAAAATATACGGAACTAACAAACCGATTTAAAAACTTTGTGTAGATTTTTTTTGGACGCTAAAGCTATTTCTATCAAATGACTATAAAATAATTGGTTCTAATTGAAACAGAAGCGAAACAGAAATAAATAAAACATTTCGCTCTCATGCAAGCTGTGTTCAAGATAAGTGCCGCCAACTATGAAATGAAATTACTGTTTTATACGTGTTTTGTAAAGATTGTGTAGGTTTACCAACAGTAAAGGAAGTTTGTATATTTTTAATGAAGGTGCAGTATAGTGTAGGTTAAAGTAGGTAAACTGTAACCAGTAAAACATATCATAGATCTGGTATTTATCTAGAATAGACAGTATATAGAGAAGTTTGCATTGCGTATTCAATATTCATCGTAACAAGAGGATTGGAAGCGGATCGAGTGCGCTTGCAATGATATTGTATGAGTTTTGCGGTCTTCCTTTTGCGCTTCGAGTTATTTCGATATCTATTGGTTTTTCGAATCGTTTCGCTTCAAGCTATGAAATAATATCGATATGTGCTAAAAATATTTTTTAAGGTCTCAGCAAAGCTAGTAAACCCATTTTTAAATACAAAAATATCGTAAATGTAATAATTAAGAACTATGCTATAAGGTGGGACACAACGACCCACTTTCCCGATTTTATATTTAAAAATAAGCAATCGTTTTTCCATGGCTAGATTGAGAAACGATGAAAAAATATCTACAATTTATGACGAGAAGCGTTGCTAAACATTCCGTTAACCAGTTCAACAAGTTCTCAGACCAATAGCAATTTGACGTCATAAAGATGGGTCTCTCCGGCAGGCGGATCATTTTCTGCTCCATCATTCTGTAGCATCAAAGGAGCTCTCAAATTAAGCTTGCCTGGAGCACAAGTGGCTACTTCTACTAAAGGAGTTTTAATATTTTCACCGACCCATAAAGAAGAACTGGTAACGAGATCGCCCCCTCGAATTGTTTTATATTAGAATTGAAAACTTTGAACAACTGCAAACTTTCGCGAGCTGCGAATAAATCGTCTATCCGACTGAGGAGTGAATGAATTTTTAAACGTAATTGAGCGGATTTTTTCCTACGTACTGTATCTCGTAATGGCGGCCAGCGAAGGAAAAGGAAAAACAAATTTTACTCGGCCCAAGAGTGATGGACAAATTTCCTGGTAAACGGCTCCTTCCGCGCTGGGACTATTTGTCTGAATTTGAATCGCATTTGTTTCCAGGGAAATTTGTCTCCTAAGCCTCGGGGTACGTATCCTGGGAACGCCAGCGGTACTCCGTCTCTCTTAATTGAATAAGGACCTCTTTATTCCTTTCTTATGGTGCAATTATCTCCACTTTTTCTGTATCTAATATGGTATTGTGAGAATGGATGAGAGATAATTTATTTTCCCCAAAGTTCCGTGTTCTCATCGGAGCGTTAGGAAGTCAGTGTTTACTTTTTAATTTTCCGGTTGTCTTCACGAGGTCTGAAGGCAGACGGAGTGGAGCCCTGGCATACACGCGTTGACAGTATGTTGCATGGAATTTCATGATTAATGTTGGAGTATTCGCTCTAAATTCAGTTTTATTTGTTAGGTTTAATTCTCCATATTGCTATTATAATAGCTCTGGAAATACACACTTAACGTTATTAAAATAATTGTAAAGAATTTGGTATCAACTGATTATGTAACTAAGTAATAAGTTTATATATTACTAGCTGTTACCCGCAGCTACGCCCGCGTTGAATAGGTTCCCGAGTAGCCTAAACCAAAATATCTGAGAATGAAAACTTCATTTTTTGGTTTTAGAAGAAGAGAGCAACAATAGGAAAAGTAATTTTTTTATTATAAAATAAAGGGATTATTATTTTATGTTGAAATATATACTTATTTATTAATAAGTACCTTTATAGGAGGTCCTAACCTATGTTCTTTAATTGTCGCCGTTTTGTTCCCTTTATAAGGGCGTAATTAAGAGTTTATCCTTAACATTATCTTAACGGTTTGCTGATTGCTTAATGGGTCATATAAATTGCTTATTATCGGCTGAAGCAGTCATTATGAAAATATACTATGTTCACCTTTATAGGTTGGTTTATAGGTGCATGCAATTTTGTAGTTGAATTTAATGTATAGTCATTTACTGCTCGAAAATGATGTCTAAGACTTGGATTTAAAAAAAATTAATTATTGCCTTGTATTATAAGTGCCTTCAGCAGTTGTTATATTACTTATTCTAAAATATTAACCTCATGGAAACAATCATTATTTATGCTTTTTAAATCAAACCATAAATTACTACCAAAAAAGCCCCATCATAGTATAGTCTAACTCTGCCTGACGTTATACGAGGATAAAATAGTGGTTCTCGCCTAATAAGGAAGTGATTTCAAGAATTATTATTCTCATTCCGCAATAGAGAACTTTTAACAAGAAAACTTTGCACTGTTCGCCGGCAACACTGTTCCTCCAAAGTTATTGTAGTACTGGCGAATAAATTTCGATCATTCCATTCAATCAAGCCACGATCATGTTTAAATACTTTTCTCCGTTTTTAATCTCATCTTGAAAGATCGATAAAGCGAGTTGTAACACTTTATGTGTGTGTTCATATAGGTACACCCAATGTACACATAATTCTTGTAATTTTAGTTATTTATTGATTAAGAAATCTAAATCGGGGTAGGTACTAAAGTCCCTATAATATGTATGTTGTTCTCGTAGTACGCAAAAATATCATTCAAGAAAATGTACGCACATTTTTTATTTAATAATTTAAACGTTTCAGTTAATGTAGGTAATATTTATAAAATGTATTCAGCTATTTGACCCATTATCCCCTGTAAATGTTGTCATCATCTCAAGTGCTCATGTCAATGCATTAATTACTACAACAATCTTTGAAATGAAACTTTACTTGGAAGACAGGTACTTAGGCCTATTTTTTTGTCCGGCTTATTGTTTCAAAATAGAGAACATATTCGAAAATCTTGTTATCGCGTCACCGAAAAACGGCAAAGCCTCGCCACAAGATGTCGGATCGCTTGCAGCCACCAGGAAATGACGAGGAAATTGCCCCATTACGCTTGCAAATCGTGAGCTGCATTCGAATTACTTCTTTGCTTGTAATTTTGCTTGCCTTGAAAGCGAGTGTCGGGGAGAATAGCCTGAAAGCGTGCCTACGCACCGTTGACAAGGGAAGCATTATGATGAAGCGACGATGCAATTTGCCGTGTAAGTTGAGCATTAAACTACTCGTGGTAGTGGCATATTTGTATTAGTGTTAAATGTGTTGTAACCTATATAAAAATACATTTTTACGCATAAATTCATGATAATGGAGCGGTCCGATAACACCTACTAGCTCTACTAAGATTATGATAAAACACTAGATATATTTTTAGAATCCGTGTAGTAGTATAGGGTGATGCGTAGGAATGCGTGTGGAGTCTTTATAAGAAAAATTATTTAAAATTACAATGTCATAAAAAATTACACCAACAAATTATAGTTTTTTATTATTAAGTTTTGATTTTTTCAATTTTGTAACCTCTAAGGACCTATATGGATCTTGGATCTGAAATAAATATTTACGTTCTTACTAAATCACTAGCAACGACACGATCTCTGTTGATGACAAATTAATGTAATGTAGGAAAGCACACATTAATACTAAACTACTACTAAGGTATGACATTATGACATAATAGTAAATTGTAAATTAAAATAGTAAATTGATAGAGATAATATGTATCTCTATCAATTTACTATTTTCAACAATGTGGTGCATTCTTCTCGTACGAACGTGGAGAAAAAGCATAATATCGATTAGCGATGTTTCTTGAGAAGTCACGAGGAGCAATGTAATAACTCCGCTATTAGCCAATAATACACTCCCGAGTCAAGGGCTAGGAGCGAACAAAGAGGGGACTAAACCGACAGCACCCGTTCGAGGGGGTTAAGTGTTCTCCAGCACTAATCGCCTACAAGTGCCTCTTCGCAGGATTCAGAGGGTTCTTTCGACGGATCACTATTGCCGGAGAAACACGTTCCAATGCGAGATAATGAATTCCCCTTAATTGGATTAGCGTATTGGGTCCAAGTGGTCGAACGGAAAACGTTTGTGTTAGTAACACGTAGTGTACATAGGCTCCAAGCTTGTCTTGAAGAGATCATTAAGAATTAGGATACAAACAAGATCCAACAGTGAACTTTATATAAGATTTTAATGAAATGGTAGGCTAATGCAACAAATAGTTGCTTCGTAAAATTAAAAGTGCGTTTAAAATAAAATTCAATCCCTTTGTTTGTTATAATATTATCTCTGGGCAGCTGTGTATATCGTTGCAGAGTAATGCTCCGTAACACAATTGCTACAAACGGTATAGGAACAGCTTTCTAGTGGTACAATACTCGGTAAAGCTAGTATTATTTAGTATTCTATGGTATAATACCCATAGGGCATAGGTACACCCCCGACACTCAATACTGGCAAGAAGATTTAATTAACTACCGATTGAGGAGGGACAAAATTATTGTACGTCAGCACATAATTAGTGCTTGTCTATAATGCGTGCTTCCAATAGGTCGTGTGCCTTTTATCGGCGGCGACGAAAAACTGGCGGGAGGCGTTTAGTTGGCTTCTTTAAGTCGTAATAGTAAGTATTATTCTGGTAAAGCCGTAAAAAGGTGTAGGTACTAATAACAAAATTGTTTTAGAATATCCTCGTATGATATTTTTTACAAGATTTGGACCCTATAAAAGCTTTGATATGTATAACGATAATATTTTATGAATATTCATTAGGTGTTTCGTGTCACAAAGCGGCAAAAACGACACGTTTTTATGTAAAGTCAAATGTAAGAAGCTTTCATGTTCTTTAAAGGTAAGAAAAATACGCATAATAATTTGTTTCCTTAGTTGGAGTGTGTGGCTTTAATCAGGCCTGTAGACAGAGAAGGTTGGTGGGGGTTTTTAAACTCGAATAAATAATTAGTACAGTGGACCGCACGTCAGTGGAAACACTTTGACCTTGAGCTGGCCCAGCCTATTAGGGAGATTCAATACTATGAGAGACTAGTGTATACAGGTTCTGTTTCCACTGACGCGCGGTCAAATCACATCATCATCATATCAGCCTGTAGACGTCCACTGCTAGACAAAGGCCTCCCCCAAGGATCTCCACGACGACCGGTCCTGCGCTAACCTCATCCATCTGGGTCCCGCGACCTTCACCAGATCGTCGGTCCACCTTGTGGGAGGCCTGCCTACACTGCGTCTTCCGATACGTGGTCGCCACTCGAGAACCTTTCTGCCCCAACGGCCGTCAGTTCTACGAGCGATGTGCCCAGCCCACTGCCACTTCAGCTTCGCAATTCTTTGAGCTATGTCGGTGACCTTAGTTCTCCTGCGGATCTCCTCATTTCTGATTCGATCTCGCAGGGATCACAGAGTAAGTAACAAATGTACTTACTGAAAAGCTATAAAAGTTAGTACATCGACCTCAAAAGCATCCCTTAGTTAAACCTATGATAATGAACACCTCCCGAGTTTTTATTCTGACTACGGCCCTGGGTGGTTTATTTGAAAGTTATTTTTGCGTATTCCGTGTCGAACCTATTTGATCTAAGGAAGTGTTTGCTTTTGAAGTAAAATAATAAGCACAAATTTCAATCTTTTGAAGTTTCCTCGCACGTGCGTGTGACCTGCGCGAGTCATGAAATGAAAATACATTAATGCCTTATTAAGATTTTACCGGTATTCATTTATAATGAAATATATAGTTCAAAGAAACAGGTAAGTAAGTAATACAATAAAATTCGAAACCATAATTTTTTCTATAAGTAGGTACACAAATTACCAATATTATTTTATAACTTTAAAAGCGTATGTAGTTACCTACGAGTACACAAATTCGAAACTAAAAACACACATTGACGAGCAAATCACTAAGGTATGTGTTTTCGATTTCCTCAACTAGTCAAATTGTATTAAAAAGTTATTGACTATTTTTGTGAATGTTATTTGCAATAAAAATTGAGAATTAAAAAGTAATATTGAAGTGAAGTACCTATGAGAAATTATTTATGATTGACTATTATTAAGAACTGCATAAACTAAGAATTTTTCGCAATAAAATGAGGTAAGAATACGGCTCTATACAATTGTATCTTGAAAGGAGTACAACATTTAAAATTATATCCAACATTTCATAGTTGCCTTGGAACGGTCTTTAAGGAATTCCATTTGCATCTTTTTGAAATTTCAAATGGTTTCGTAAATCACATGCTCTACAAAACCGGGCGATGTGTTATCTGACCTGTAACTGTACAGTGCGCCCAACCCCTTCTGCTCACTATAATGTTGTCGATAGTCGAAATGTCGACTGCTTTTCTGACTCTATTAAATTGAGTTAAGCGCCATTTTCACCACACATCTTGGGCGTACCTTGCTCAAGGTCATGTTAGAAGGTCATGTTAGACGTAGCATTTACACCATCTAGCGCGGCACCTAGCAAGGCATCCAGCAAGACATAGACAAGCTTTAAAAGTAGGTTTTGGCTTGGTTACAAGAATTTTAAGCCATATTACTTGATATTTTAATTGAGATATGGCTTATAAGTCTAGTCCAACCAAGCCAAAACCTACTTTTTAAAAACATTAGAGCTTTTCTATGCCTTGCTAGGTCCAGCACACATCCTGCACGTCATGCAAGCAAATAATAATAATTATTGCTGTATAGCAAGCATTTTCACGACAGTTATGCATCTAGCCCTAACATGACCTTGAGCGGGGGTACGCCCAAGATGTGTGGTAAAAATGGCGCTTTACAAGTTGAAGAGATGTGTTGCATTTTTTACATTACTAAAGATTTTTCTGAGTAATGATAGATTAGACAACTGAGCTGTTTATTTTTTATATATCGAACAATTTCCGATTTTCAGCAACACTACGTCGACGCTGTCAGTAAATATAAAATATGGCGTCATCAAACGTGCAACGATACAGAATGCATAAATTATAGGTAGGGAGAGCGAATGAAAATAAATGCACCGAACCATTGACATTTTAACGTTATGTAATTTCATTCATTAATATTATTGCTGAGTAAGTATCTATTATGTCACCGAAATGTGCTTGGAGCGAAAATCACATTATTCGGACCAACATATAGTATTCATCATAAACTATCAGAGATGTAGCAAATCTTGACAGTACCTAAGGGAACACGACCACATCATTTGCCACCAAAGTTCACGCTTTGCAAAGGATAGATCTATAAGATGATTTGAGGGTCGCTATGTACAGGCCAAGATCGAGGCCTAGTACGGCGAGAGTAAAATCTGCCTGCATGGGGATTCTGAAGAGTGTAAGCGTATGTCTATACGACCCCAGTGACATTTGAGATAAACGGCTTGTTTTGCTTACTAGTGTCGTATTGAGTAAATACTCTTTGACTAAAGAGTATTTGTGCAACGATTTTATTAGATACTGAATGGAGATGGAGTTGTTTGGCATTTATAATTTGATTATAAGTTTACAGTTAGATGGTATGATATTAAAAATCAAGTAATTGACCGAGCGAGCGAAGCGTCTAAGTTTCGAGATTGACCAAAAATGCTAATGTCCGTCTGTCCTTCTGTCTTTCTGTCTGTAATTCTCTACAGGTTGCATTTTTCAACCGATTTTGACGAAAATTTGGCATAGGTATAAATTAATTAAACCTACAAAATGAGTAGAATAAAATTTTGAAAAACATTTTTTTTAGAGTACCTACCATACTCGCAAAGTGGGAGTGAACTTTTTTTTTCTTGTGAATCCCATAGTGTGGGATATCGTTGGATAGATCTTTCAAAAATATTGCTGGTGTGTGAATACCATTTTTTCGATTTAGGGATCCGTTGGCGAAATATTAAGCTTTAAAGCGGTAATTTTGTAATTTTTGTTAGAGTCACGTGTCCCCCCCCCCCCCCTGCCAGCTAAACGGTTGCTTCTGGAAATGTGAAAAAATTCATGGCAGTAGCATATATAACGTAGTTACAAGGAAAACTATTACGGCTAAGTAGGTTCCATTAGTTTTGGAGTAATAGTGGATCGACTTATGAAAGTTGAAAAAATAAATTATGTACATAGAACTGCATACGTAAAATGGAAAATTATTTTTTTCTGTGTGATATCCATGGTGTGGGGTATCGTTGGATGGGTCTTTCAAAAATATCGCGGGTGTGTGAAAAGCATTTTTCGATTCAGGGATCCGTTTGCGAAATATTAAGCTTTAAAGTGCTAATTTTTGTCACTTTAGTGGGTACTTTTTCTGTCTCTAACTACAAAGTTGACTTTTGTTGGTTTCTTTTAGGTTTGGTTTATAAGGGCTGGCGAGGTCTACTGTTCTCACGGAACTACTAGTTTACTTTATTCCACACTAATTTTCACATTATACGACTATATCAAAATGCATAATGGCATTGTGAAATCGACGGAACGTGTCGAAACGATTGCAATTATCTCTGGAAACGACGTATTTCTACTGTCAATTTACGGTTATTATCGGTGCTTGATTTTTGACATTTTTACTCGACTGCGTGACAGCAGAGGCAGGGTTCTGTTTTCCGAGCGTATCTATGTATACATATTATAATCTGACATTCTTTATTCTCTCGAAGCACTTAGTCGCATTATTGATTGTAAACTACCTAAATTGAAATAATTGTCATGAGAACATCTCTCAATGGACCAAAAAATACTGAATTCAATTTACTAACTAATGATTTATTTACTATAAATTAACACTCTGTGTTTATTATCAATAAAATACAAATAAATTTACATAGATAAACTAAAAAAAAAGAAAACAAACTAAACTAAAAAGATTACCTACCAAAAAAGAGGGGACAGCCCTACACTAATATATATATATATATATATTTACTAACTTGGTTTTCAAATGTTCATCTACACAATACGCTAAGGGGGTGTAGGTAAATAGACAGGTATAATAGTGTAAACTTCAAAGGGAGTTAGCGGGGAGCTATCACGTATTCTGACCAAATTCTCTGGTACGGATTCCGTAGTACAAATGCGTTCAAACTTCTTTACCGGACTCACTGAACTTTAAACTGGTGTCGACGGCCGACAGACCACGACTAGCAATAGAGTTTAAATAGAACAGCCAACTGATCTGAGCTACAGTACCGCCTGAAGAATGAGGAAACAACCAAACTTTTTTTTGTAATTGACTTGTTTTTTAAATTTCCTCCTAAAATATACAGAGAAAGAAGAATCCAATTTTAAACTGGGTGGTTTTATTATATTAGACTGGGATCAAAGTCTTGGAAATTATTTATCCCAGTATAATCCGAGCACAACCTCGGAGTAAGGTTTACCTATGCTGTAGGGTGTGGTACGAAAGTATCATAATATTACGGCACAAATTAGTTTCAGTCTTGTTTATTGAATGGCTTTTTTCTTAAATATCATTGTCATCAGTTTGCACGACTCCACTGCTGAACATCCATCAAGGCACGCCACTGATCTCGATCTTCGGTTCTCGACATCGAGTCCCACAGTCCCACTGCCAGCCGGGGGGCATCCCACACTACGCCTGCCCAGGCGTGGTCTCCACTCGGTTTTGTTCTCTGAAATAATTATGTGACAAGCCCACTGCTACTTCAATGTGCTAACTGCTTGATTTATGTCGAAGACTAGTTCTCAGGCGGATCACCTCGTTACGGAATGGGACAGCTTTTTATTAACAACACAAATTTTAATCTAAAAACCATGAACATGTTCCGAGTTTTACTCCGCGCAGCGCCCACATCTTCTCAATTGACTTTTAGAAGCTGTTTGCTCATCTGAGATAAAACCGAATAAGATGTAAGGGGGTAAATTCTACTGCGGTTTCTAGTTTCACATAAGTGTTCCGGAATAAAGGTGCCACTGTGGAATTAATTAAATTTGTCCCGAGCAAACGTTCGCGTGTCGGCGAAACGTGTCTACTGAAGAACTGTCACACTTAATCCCCTGCAGGATAGAGGCCCGTAAGTAGTTTGAGGCCCCACAGTTAATTCTCACTCCAAGTTTCAACTTAACTGTGAAAGGGAAATAAAGTGATAATCATTTGGGATCTTCATAATGGTGTTTAGCATATTATATGAAAGTGTTGAGTTAGCGTGGAAATTGTGTGAGTGGAAAGTGAGATAATTTACTTTGAAAATAATATAAACTTAGAATTTATATTATTTTTTTGTCGTTGTAAATACTTGAAAACCGCAATACTGATAAATTTGCGAAACAAAATCTGGTCATAATATGTACATCTGGTAATTTATGAAACAAAATCTGGTCGTCTGCGAATCTGGTAATTTGCGAAATGCACATCAGGTCAACCGCGTTTATGGTAATTTGTGTTTCTGGTACTATGCGTCGGAAGGATAGCAACAATTAAAAGAAGAGAAATAGAACTGCAAATTACGTAAAATCTTAGACCCACGCTATGAAGCCGAGTATACGCAAGAAGAATTTTATCTTGTCATAAAATGTTATTGAAGTTCTCAAACCCGAGTCTCAAACCACTTGCTTGTGTCATGTCCACCCGACTTTATGGAAATTGTTATACTTGGATACAACAAATAAAAGTTTTCTGTTTACAATTCAACTCTAACATCCTTTCTTGTAGTCTCCACACAGACCAGAATATAAACAGACATTCTCCATTACAACATCCTTCAAATCAAATCAAACATTTCTACAATCTGTATTTTTATTATATTATGTACGAGTAAGTAGCATTTAGTACACTTTGCATCTTTGCGTTTATGATTCAGAATAGCTTAATTGAGGAATAAACTAAAGGAAGGCAATTCCATTTATGTAATATTCATCATCATCATCATATCAGCCTGTAGACGTCCACTGCTGGACAAAGGCCTCCCCCAAGGATCTCCACGACGACCGGTCCTGCGCTAACCTCATCCAGCTGGGTTCCGCGACCTTCACCAGATCGTCGGTCCACCTTGTGGGAGGCCTGCCTACACTGCGTCTTCCGATACGTGGTCGCCACTCGAGAACCTTTCTGCCCCAACGGCCGTCAGTTCTACGAGCGATGTGCCCAGCCCACTGCCACTTCAGCTTCGCAGTTCTTTGAGCTATGTCGTAATATTCAATTCAACATTTTATGTAATTTTTTTTTTCCTTCACTTTTCATATCCCTCCAAACGCGGCATATTGTTTCAATCCTGTAATAAAGTTGTAGGATGAGGTACAGTCGATCACACGTCAGTGGAAACACTTCGACATTGAGCCCCTATTAGGGAGTTTCAAAACTACGAGAGACCAGTTTATACTGGTTTTGTTTCCACTGACGTGCGGTCGACCGTACATGAGCAGGTAGAGTAGCTTGTCCTCCGCGCGTACGCGACGTTGGCTTGGACGTGTTAGCGGTCAGCCAACATGTTGCGACGTTGCATCCATTACAAATTCAGCCCACCGGTACTTGTCACTTAACCACACCGCTAGAGTAGTTAGGTACGGTTAGACCATTCAAATCTTCACCGAAGGATTAATCTTTGTTACCTGATATAGCTGCATCAAATCGTTCAAAAAATCTCGTTATATCAATACAAATCTTGTATTTTTTTCTTTATTTAATCATTTGCGAGTATTAGTGGCAATTTCATTTCATATTTCATTTTACCTTTACACAGACACAAAATGTACCTACGTGGTCCTCCGCTACAGATAATTGCTAGGTTTCTTTTTCGAGTCCTAGCACAATCTGTCATGTTTTATCGCAGAGTGCGTAAAGAGATGTATCTATCATTCTTCCGCAAATAGGACGACTATACCTTTAATTACGTCCAACTATAATACACTTCGAGGTTTAAAAATGTCCAACTATATGAATGTTTCATAAGTATTTAATACAATTATCATCACCCGCTATAGCATCCGCTGCGGGTGTTAAAGATGTTTTGTAGTGTCCCAGCAGCTACTCTTTTACGTCAGTGCCTCTTACCGACTAACAATTCCCCGACGCCTTGTCGCGTACCTCAGTTTCAATATCGTGAAACAATGGACACGAGAAACAATTGCGCTGCGGCACGAAACGACATCTAGCGGCACCTGAGTCGTCGCTATTAATCCGTACCCCGGGCCCGTTTCATCCGATCTTTCAAACTTTACTCATTGTTTCAGTTTCGGTGCATTGCGAGTCGTCGGCGCTCGGAGTCGAGCGTCTTGCCCAGATTGGATTTGTCTTTCGATGCCAAATTCTTAAGTTTCTTTTAATTAATTTATCACTTTAGAATGAACTTGGTAATTTATTTAGACACTTATTTATCTACTAGAGGTTAGCAGGTGTTTTGCGTAGGCCTTTTTAAATTTATAAAAAAATATATCATGACAGTTACCGTTGTGGCCAAGCTTTTGTATCCACCTGTTTGTCTGCCTGTCCACCGAATAGCTCTAAAGATTCTTGACTATTTGGAACATAAGTATGTGTATAATTATCTAGTAATTATGGAAAATGTAAAAAAATCTCAGACCCGCACGTTGTGTACGATTTCTTTTATGTTTATATGAGGACAGATCGGAAACATAATATTATCTTTGTCATCAAAATTGAAGGCAGAAAGAGTTGCCAAAGAGATGGCTGTGCTCTAGTTATCAAATACAACCGTTGTTGTTAGGTTGAAAAATGTATATTACCTATCAAGTCATATATTTATTGTGCTAGTAAAACTGCTACCATGCGCTAGATTTACAGCTCTGCGCGAGAGATTTGTTGCTAGCGAAATTTAAATTGAACTATTACGGTCTTGAATGGAAGTGAACTTACCTTTCTGGTCTTTGTGTGCTCACTGCTCAAAATGTAGTTTTTACGGCACTGAAATAAAGGTGGTGATCGTCTACTGGAGTGGTGGTTATTTATCGACCATAGACTTAATAAGCACATAGCACAGCCCATGCATGGACACATTAGGCAACACATCAGACTTAAATGTTATACACAAGACGCCTTGCACCAATAACGCAAATCGTCATCATGACTATTGATTGACCGGACCAATCGCCTCGGCACTCTGATAGAATTGTCTTACGCATTATGAGTCTATTGGAGCTCAAATACCTTAAAGTACAAGTCAGGTCCAATAGTTTTCGAGTTATCTGCCGGACGGACAGATAAAGGCAATATATCTTCGCTAATCCCTAAGACTACTGACCCCTAAGAACTACCTACGTCAATTTGTAGTAGTAGTTGAAAAAACACTGTTATACGTGTGGTCAGCAGTAAAGGTTGCGCTAACGAATTCCGGAGCGATTTCAACCAAAAAATAATACTTATTGGAAAGCAATTAATTTGCGAATTGGCCAGCTACCGTAGCAGTGCGGGCAACGGGTGGGGTCCGACAAATGGTTCACGTCATTTAATTCTGCCGATCTCATGTTTGTGCTCGCGCGCGCCGCCCCGTCATATTTAAATTGAATTTTGGAATACGTAGCGGCGCCAAACCGGATTGTTTTAATAGTAATCTCAGCTGCGAAAGGTAATTTATTACTTGTACACATATAAATAATACCTACATATTAATAACAGTGGGGTCAAAATAATTATTGGTTTATGTGACGTAATTGTACAGCCACCTGCAAATAAAACGGACCCCTTACTTTACGAGATACTGCCATGGGGAGTCCGGTTTATTTGCAGGTGACTGTACTATCTTGTTGCCAATGCTTACACGAAACTCAGAATAAATAGGCATAACGAATATTTATATATATAAGCCACCATTTATTTAGTAAGTAAAATAGTAAACTGTTATACGTGAAATCATTGTGGTAACTCTTCCACGGGCAGTAATTATGTAAGCAAAAATGCTGTTTTATATATAAGAGACAAGTTGCGACAGACGCTTTCGGAAAAAATAGCGTATGATTACATACATTTCAAAGGTTGTCTGGAAGAAATCGCTTTTAGCGATAAGACCGCCTAGATGTACCTTCTTAGTCTACTGTATTATTTTGTTCTGTTTTAATATTGTTATGTGCAATAAAGAGTATTGAATTGAATTGAATTTCTAATGCCATGTTCTTAGTTCTGTGGTCATTTATAATAAAAAGAGCATCTCTAGTTATTTTGTAAGTACTTAAGACACTTTATATTTCACACAGCCAAAATTAATTCAGAATACTGACAACCCCTAATCTTTTTATCACAAACTCATACGCTATGTAAATGAAATAAGGCAGTAAAAGCATGCTCGGAAACGTCATAATCTGACGAGTCGAGTTGGAGTGTACGAGTATCATTACATGCACGAATGTCGCCGCGCTAACGAGCTGCGAGCAAATAACTCCTCCTATCACCACATGGACGTACTACATTGCAGACCATATTACGACCTGTTTGCTTTAGCACAGCTGCTAGACAAGTCCTGCTGGCCTGAAAATGGGACAGTTACTCTAATAAACACTAATCTAAAGTAGATAGAGTAGATTTCAAATTCCCATGCAGATAGAGACTGCTCTACGTAACAATGCCGCTATGTACGGATATTGTATTGTAAAACAAAACCACATAACACTATAGGTACAGTACAGACTATTATTATGTATACATACATGTACATACACAGTTACTTATGTTTTAATTATTTTGTTGGTGATCATAGAGCGAGCGAAGCGAGCGACAGTACTCAGAAAATGACTTAGATAAATATATTAATTTAAATGTATCTTGGATCGGATCGATTCAACTAGTATAGAGCCCGCCAGTCTTCTGGGAATGCTCCCAGCGGTGGGGGGCCTCGAGGGGGTATTCTTTTTATAATTCTTTTGTAGTTTAGTTTTAAGTTATTTTAAATTTACTATTTTATTGTTCCTAATAATTATAATTTATTATTTTTTGATTAAATGACACTAGTATAGATCTTATTCTCAGCGTTTTGTGAAATATTTATTTTACGTAACTGACTTATTCGGCTACCTTTCCATTCGACTTGCCAGTCTAATGAACACGCCGTCTACCAGAGTGCGGTTTGCGCATATTTACCGGGAAGCTCGGTTTCTCTGTTATTAATAAAGCTACTCAGACTAAAAATTAGTTTCTGTACAGCATTTACTGCAACATATTTTTAGCCAAAATGTAACTAGACTTTAATTTAATAATAAATAAAAATATTGATAACAGTAAATAATTTAAAAATGTTTTTATTTTGTTTTGTTCTAATTTCTGTTTTAGTTATCATAAAATTATATCCATTCAAGTATTTCGATACAGGTAGAACCGAAAATGTTTACTACCTAGAGGTGGTTTTCTATCTGCCAATATCAAAAGCAATCGACAATCCCTATCGACAATCGGTCGGTAAAACACGTAAATGTACTTTTTTTTTTGTCGAAAACGACATTTGGTGTTTGATATCAACCAGTTGTATTGTGAAAAAACTGATAAACATTCGAGCTTGTGCTACGTCGACGTAGCACTATATGTCTAGTGCTACGCGTATTTCAACAACATCTCCAATCACTCAATGAGAGCGTCTGTTGCGTCGGGTATAAGAGGCGGCTTATCATATCGAATGGCCCGAAGTTAGATCCCCGGCTGGGCCTGTACCAATGGGTATTTCTCGAAACTTAAGTACATTACTGACAGGAAAACATCGTAAGGAAACCTGCATACGCTGAAGAAGAAATTCTTAGGCGCATGTGAAGTCCGCCAATCCGCACTGGGATAGCGTAGTAGACTATATCCCGAATAAAAAACCAGTAAGGCCTTATCGATTTTCCATTTAGATTTAGTATACAAATCATAGTCAGGGGCCTTGCAGGGCGTTCGTCATTCAAGTGGCTTTAATTGGAACTGAAGAGCAAACAATTATTATGCATAACTTTACAAGAGCCATCATCAGCCTGCAAAGTCAATAATACTTAAAATTAATTGCGTGAATTTTCAATCAGTCGGGTCAATCTGTACTCAATTTGAACAATAAATTATTTAAATTAAAAATACTAATTTTACATTTCGAAACAAATGTCAGATTGAACCATAATAGCCGAAATCTTTTAAAAATCGCTTTCAGCAAAAAGTTATGCCGAATTTTTATATCAATTGAAAGAAAATACTGTCACAGATTAAAAATTTATAGTTTTTCGCATTTCTTAGTATTAGCCTTTACACGCCCACTGTTGGACATAGGTCATCCTTAATATCCAACAGTGGGTCTTCCTTAATTTAACCCACTTGCACGTTGGACTTCTGTAAGTAAGCTGGAGTTATTATATAAATAAATATAAAATATAAATATGCACCACTAAACTCACTTTCATTAGTCGGTCATTTCATTAGACTTTACCATAACCTTACAAATGTCGAAATAGATACATCATTGTTACAAACAAAATTCATGGCAACAATAACCAGAGTATAAAACAAAAGAACAACGTAGTTTCCTTTCAATGTCTGCATTCGATTTGAATATTACAATGTCGCGTCGAAGACAGAACTTGTGCGAACTGTTCGCACTTTTTGCGAGACCCCTAAGTTGGCGTTTTCATAACTCTTTCTTTGTAGGGAGGACTTTAACAAGTTTCTCGCTGACACAACAACCCCGCTCGCGTTGCTTCGAATAGGGTTAAATAGATATTAAAAATAATTTTGAGGTTATAAATGACCATAATGTAAGCATAGGATGCTGTTGAGTCATTGCCTGTCGAGATTTTGTAATGATGGTGTGATGTGACGCGTGCAGTTCTGGTCAGCTGTGAATCAGCTCACTCACACAGAGTCAAATTACATACCGAGTATGCAGGTTGTTTCATTTTATGAAATAGGTACCCATGACATAAATAATACATGTATTAGGTATATAAAAAAATTCTAGCTTAGTCTTCTTCGTCTTTGTAACCGTAGCAAAACATAGTACTTTGATTGGGCAATTGAGTCAGCGTAGGAAATCAATCCTTTTGTCATAACACTTTTACATTTCACCAAAACCTGGCAACCGTTAACTTCAGCTAATTAAGAATCCGACTTTAAATTTTTTTATTATTTTAAATATGACGTGATCACCGGGCTTGCGGATTGGCGGTCGCAGTGTGAGACATCGCACCGGAGACGCTGCTACCTGTCACCGATAGTCACACGGAGATTTTGTTCATTTGTCACATCTACATCTGAATTTAACCGACTTCGAAAAAGCAGGATGTTCTATGTTCGGCTGTATGTATGTTTTTCTATCAGTACCGAAATATCTTGAATGTTTATCGTTAACACCTACTTCTACATACAAATTGTCTACGAAAACTCTTGTGACACTTAACGAACATTATTTATACCTACTAAATATAATATTTAGATCTGAGTATGAACTCGTTATCTGGGTCTGAGGTTGAACCCGCGAGTGTGACAAAGTGACATCTATAAAAGCGGTTCAAGCGGCAAAACACTTGAATGTCGCCCTCAGGGGAGTTACGAATTTGTGAAATATGGCATTTTCAGAAAGGAGATTTTTACAAAAGGACACGTTCCACGGTGTTAAGAGGAAAGCGTTGTATTGTATTTTAGTGGTCTTCGGATCACTCAGGCATGTAATGTAAGTCGAATCTATTTTAGTACCATATATGCGCTCATTGAGGAAGACTATGTCCAGCAATGGATTAGCAGGCTATTCATCGTTAGAAACAATTTCATGATGTGAAGATAGTAATGTTCTGTGACTAGATCTGCAGTGATAAAATGGCAACGCATTGGAATTTTCTATGGATTTTGTATCGGATAAAAAATTAGTAGAATCGACCACTCGAAGCGAGGCGAGCGATTCAAAAATAGGGCTCCAGAGCTCGCAATAAGTACATACAGACTCATTTCGCTCAATCAGGACACTACTACTGCCTCAGAAATATAAATTTATCAAACAAATACTTTATTAGTGTGCTATTTATATTTAGGTATATTAAAAACTTGGACATTTCCTAAGTAAGATTTTGTTTGAAACTGTCTAATGTTAAGAAATATTTATTATTGCATGCACATCCGAGCTTTTACTCTTTTGGTGTAAGTTATATGTATAGAGACATGAAATACAAACGACAATATGTTAAATTGAATAGGCCTAGGGCTGTTTCTGATTATGAGTTCATAACGGAGTCATAACCGATTTCGTAGCTCCGTGTCGGGTATTGTTCGTGAGTTTGGGCACTTCGAAACAAACTTCTACGCTCAAGTGTTTGCGCTCCCGGCTCTTTGGTAAATTGTTATTCATAGCTTTGTATAAACGCCGCTCGCTCGGAAAGAGTGCTTCACTCATAGTCTTATCTCTCCTAATATCATCTCTAGTTGTAAGGAAATTATTTTTCTTTGTCCCAACTTCCTAAGTAGTTGGAGCCGGGAAGTTTCGAGCAAGTCCAACTTTGAATATGACTTCTTTTTTCTTGTATAAGCATTAATAAAAACATTTCCAGTCCAGTACTCCTTGGTACAGTTACGTACTTATATCAATTTTCCTGGTTCTACATTAATGGTTCTGGATAATTAATGTTTTTGAGAAGAATTTTCTGAATAAGTATTTAATTATTATTTTTTATGTTTACTATCAGTGATTTTCTGTTACTTATGGGTACTTATCATATTCAAAAGCCTCCAAAATCAACTGATTTTGTGTTTTTGATTTTACTAAGCAATGTTGCGTGCGTGAAATATTGCACAGATACAAAATAAATAAATAATATTTCTAAGTACATTCATCAAATCATCACTTAACTATTTGATTTGAGAAAATACTGTTTCGGCTTTAGAACCGATAATATTTCATCATTATGGATAACTTACAGGAAAATAAGGACAGCAATAGTTCCCGTAGTTCCACAATTTCAAATCCAAAACGGACATGCGCATTTCATCCGCATCGGCTGTCTCTGAACGAACTTAAGTTGTAAATTAAAACACACAAAACTCTACCTTACTGTGTCCAATTAAAATATATAATGGATAAATCCAGGTGTATTATGTGCAGCGACGCAGCGGCACCGTGTTTCAGAGATGCGTCTTGTACGGACAACTCGCACATACGCGATCGGTTCACACTAAAATAGCAAAGGAACGAGTCAAACCAAGTTTCCGTTCATGTGTGTACGTACAGCTGCGTATAAATTTTCGTTTAAGTAAGATAGGGCGAAGAGGAAGCGATGGTGGTATAAGCGGGCGTCGGGCCGGTGACAGTTGTCAGTATATCGCAGGACGCCGTAAGGGATGGTGGTCTCGGGGGACGCTCGCCTGTTCGCCAAACTCTCCGATCTCCCGCGCTCTCGCCGCCCACGTGCGCAAACTTATTAATGAAACAATACTATGGAGTAATTCACTATGAACTTTCTCGACTTATGTGCTATCGGAATGAAGTCGTGTAGGTGTTATATTGAAATAACGTTGAACTCATGACTGTGTCGTGCCATTTTGGTCCTTGTCTTCGATTTTATGAAGTAAGTGATCAATTTTTCAGAATAATTTGCAATGGTTTGCTGCATTATCAAGGAACGCTTTTTTATTTTTTTCACTTTATAAAATCTAAATTTATGAATTTCACAAGATAATTTGAATATACTTAACTAATGGTACATAATGTTACAAGTTTGAAACAGGGGCTGGTTCGGTGTAGAAAAAGCATGAAACAATACAAATTAATTAATTAAGTCTATTTTTTTAAGCTCAAAATAATAATAATGTATTCACAGAATATAGCAATAGGGAAGTACAATATTATCGAAGGTTTTGTTGACTCGTTCATGTTATTTAATTATTTTGACTTATTCGTGCTCTGTAAAATTTTTGGTAATAAAAAGTTAAATATTTACTTTTTCACTCTACAGCTATTAATGTAAATTGTAGTCATAGTCAATACTTTTCTATAATTGCTGTACAATTATTTTTAACTTATTGTAACATCGTGCCTACTTTCGTTCAATTTTATTGTAACGTGGTTAATATAGGCTGTGTCATTAACTGTGAAAACTTAAATCTGAATCATTGGATTATAAAGGCGTTAAATTAGAACATAAAAACAAACAAACATTACCTAATACTATATTTTAATACTATTTGTTTCTAGATTAACAAATAGCAAATAACATTCATTCTTGATTGAACTTTACACTCTTATCGAATGTTTGCTGCTAGAATTAATTATTTTAGTTACAGAGCGAGAATTTGATAATTATTTCGTAACTGGTAACGAAAGAAGAATGCAATTATTTTTCGAGGAGAGATCCACGCACATTTTTGTGCGGTGTCACTACGAAACTCCATGTGTAATTTGTTGAAATACACATTCATAAAGCGGTCCCTAAACGATCAAGCAGAATGACATGCGTTACGTTTACGTGAATTATCTTGCCGCATGATGGACCCTCATGCTAGCTATCAATCACTTAGTACAGTGAAGAGTACTCGCGAATGTCAATCAACGACCAGCACGTAGTTTGCATGTCATGCACGTCATCAACAGCCTACTAATGTCCCCACTGCTGGGGCTCAGGCCTACCCTCTCCACGAGGGCGTTCGGGCTATAGTCCACCACGCTGGCCTAGTGCGGGTTGGTAGACTTCACATACGACTAAGAATTTCTTCTTCGGCGGATGCAGGTTTCCTCACGATGTTTTCCTTCACCGTTTGAGAGCAGTCAGTAAATGTACTTAAGTTTTGAGAAAAAACCCATTGGTACATGGCCCAGCCGGGGATGGAACTCCGGACCTTTCGATATGATAGGCCGCGTCTTATCCCCTACGCCACTGACGCTCTTACAGTGAAGAGTACTCGCGAATGTCAATCAACGAACAGCACGTAGTTTGCATGTCATGCACGTAGTTTGCATGTTATTCGCGTCAACCGCTACAACTAGACGATCATGCATGAGTGACAGCACGTAATGCATGTCGTGTAGGGACCGCTTAACATACAGCGCATGACCAGTGGTCTTGTACCTTTGGCAAAAGGGAACGCTTGAGTATGGCGACTCCCTTCTAGTGTTGTTTCATAGACCTGTGACCTGTTGTCATTTATCTTTGACTTTACACGTGTAGATTTAGTCACCTGCAGAATACCGCCCAGTAAATTATTGTAGGTGACCTATATTAAGAACGGTTATCATGTGTCAGTGTGCAAGATTATTACATTTGAAATGAACATATGGTGTAACTTATTTTCTCACTCGTATTCTCTGGGATAAGAAACGTAGTTGCTTACACGAATACTTACTTCTACATATTGGCTGCCTGTCCTGCTTACAACTACACTGATTATCCCCCCCCCCCTCCTCCCTCACCCTACTAGACAACGAGGCTAATGGAAACGCACCTAATGAAAAGGGTCGCATCGCAGCCCTATAATACAAACTAATTACGAGCTTGATGGTACAGTCAAGGTTCATAAGTGCAGTAGCAGTTTCGCAACTCAATAGATTGAGCGACTAGTTTCACTTACGACTTTCTTTTTTATCTGTAACTTACACACGCACATGTCCACTAATATATTTCTGGATATTACGATGAATTGATGACTTATTGATATGACAATAAGATTTAAAACACGCTATGGACTTGGGTGGTAAAATTTTTTTTCGTGTTGCCGTGCGCACCGTTGTACAGAAAAACGACTCTTAGTGTGCTACTGCACTTAGTAACCTTACTGTACATCACGCCTGCTAAACAAATAATAATAATATTTATAATTTATTTATTTCAAGTAACAAAGACAGTACACATACATACATACATAACCTATGTAATATAGTATCTTACATTTAAAAAAATTGGTACCTAAAAGTGTATAAAATAAAATAAACAAGATGTATTAGAATCAATTTTAATACATTTATTTAATTGATCTTGAAAATTGCATACTTATAAAGAAGACGCATAAGTCTTTTTCTAGGCTAGAATGCTACTGGCCGATCATGGACAACGGCAGCGGTGAACATTGCGGGGTCTAAGCTGCGGTAGCAGTGACGTTGATGATAATAATTCTTCAAATGACATATTGTTATAAAAATAGTTTTGTTAGTCAAGAAATAAAAAAATCATTTTCACTCAAAATCCAAAAATTATCGATATCATCACATGAATAAAGTTTTTGCGGTAGTTTTCATATATTTATACTTTTGCTATATAATAATTATAGGCATATATAGGTACCTAGTTACTATACCTACTTACGAATTAATCACTAGTGACACCAAGAAGTTCTACAGAAATAAACCTTTCCCCAGCAATTTAAAATCGGAGCTACGACATCCGTAGCGCCGCACGTAGCAGTGGTTACGACGTAGCACGTAGAATTGTGTAAGCAGCAAGGACTAAAAAGTTTTCACCAAGATATTCTTGTTGAAAGTATTATTTCAAATCCCAGAAAGGTAAAGTATTTATGTTTTGTTTTTACTTTGCGCTAACAAGACTAAGGGCCTCTTACACCGCTTGCTGATAAAGTCCCAGATGCCCTATCTGCAGGTTATCTGACAGATACCCAATTTTTTTGGTTTCACAGGTATCTGATTGGCTATATCTTATATATTTTATATAGTCTATCACACAGATTTATCTGATAGATTAGTTTAGCTCTAAGATTACTATCTGTAACAATATCAGGAAGTGGTGAAAGAAGCCCTAAAGATCGCAGCCAGTTACGGAAGAAGTAAATGTCTACGTTTAAGAAAACATAAAAAAACTCTTGGAACGTTCCGAGCACTTAGTTTGGATTATACGAAGAGTATGCAGTTATAATAAGATTTTTTTCTGTAGTAATACTAACGCTTTATACCTACAGGATAATTAAAGATATATTAATTAATTATCATTAATTATCCTGTAGGTATAAAGTGAATATGAAAATCTTATTATAACTGCATACTCTTCGTATAATCCAAACTAAGAGCTCGGAAAGTTCCAAGAGTTTTTGTGTGTTTCGCATAATGATTTCAGCAATAACCGGCTGACGACACTCCAACTTCACCGATATACAAAATCCTAACTGCTGCCGTGTCTAATACAAAGTTAAAAACATAGAAATCCTATGGGATGGGTAAATACGTTGATAAAGCATTAATCTCTATAGCGCATATTAATTTCAACGGCAGTCATATCTCGGTAGTCGCTGTTTCCGTTAGCAGTATATTCCTAGTAATAAATGTCGCAGTGCACATTTCATGTAATAATATACACCGCACAATCTCATATTTCGTTGTCTACGACGTGACGCCGCTGTGCGGGCGAATAACGCATAAATATTATATCTGACGGGTAAAAACCGAATAGAGAGCACACTTGTCGGGTAAACAAGGAGGGATTTAGAAATATATACCCATGTTTATATAACCTCTCTCATATGAATAGTCTATATTTTTAAGGCTCCGTTTCGTCAAAACGGATGCTCTTATAGCGAGGATTTTGGGAAAGTCACCGACAATCGGCCGTCCTCCGCATACAGTCGCTTACAGCCATCTTTTAAAAGTGTAACACGGTTGAAACGTCGGGTAAAAATAAAAGTAATGTGTTTGTATTCAAATAAATTTTGTACGAATAAATTTTAGTAAAAAATGTAACAATGAAAATAAATGACGATAATTCCTGTTAAAACATTTATAGGTATGGCACCACATTCAAAGTTTATTAGTTATAATTAAGTATACCTATAGGAGTATTTCACAGATTTATATATTTATTTTCTTAGAGAGAGAGAGAGCCTAACTTGAACAGTTAAATATTTTTTAAAATACATTTACAATTTAAATTCCAAACAAAACATATAGTAAGCAGGTTAATATTTTATGCATGAAAAACTAAGAAAGTTGCTGCAAATCCAATCTGTAGGTACAGTTCAAGAAATAAAGTTCTTTCAGTCCCGATAAGAAGAAGAGTAAATAATGGATCTAACGATACTTCGCGAAGTAGAGTCGCAATCAGCCGTTAGATAAACTTCTACTCGATGGAGCGGACAATCTTAAATGTAAGAAAACAGTTTTAAACTGTAGACACCTTTTGAAAACAGCGTGGCGATGTTTTAAAACATTTTTTTAATTAATAACATTGGTGGCGGATAATCCCACAATTCCCGATTTTTACTTACCTAAATATTTAGTAAACTGTCTGCGTAGGATGGCGTAGTTTTTTACATATAACTGCACAGCTGATTAAACTATATACCTTACCTATCAGAAATAGATGATTAGCATAATATACGAGTACAGTAGGATCGTTGGAAACGTTCACCGGACACTTCGGTGTGAGGCATCTCCTGCATATAATAAGACGGTATGTAAAACTGCAGACCGTCTCATGCACGGCTGCATGACGAATGAGTGTCCTTACCTTGGCAATAACCAAAAATAAAAATAGTACCTACCTACATAATTATTACGTGTTATTCTCCGTGGCTTACACTTAAAACTCGTTGATATGGTAACTACTAGATAGTTACTATAAAACTCACATCATCCCTATTTAACAGATTTGTCACAGAACCGGTCACAGACTATGTCCAAATTGATCCCGTAGCGAGTTCAGCAGCAGGCGACTAACTCTGAAGTTCGCAACTTTCCCTCCTCCGTCTGTTCCTCTGTCCCAAAGGACGTCGGACGTTAGTCGCAGTATGTGGCCGAATTCGTACCCCCCAATTTGGTTCTATTTATTCAGCACCTTAGTTCCCCTACTATAGAAATTACATTTCACACCACTGTTCGGAAAACTTATCGTTCTTGTTTTAAAATGAGTCCCGAGCAATCATACATTCTTGTTTTCAAACAAGCTAACCATGTTAACATTATTGGCATTAGGACAAGAAGTAACGGTCACCACAATTAGTTCTATAGAATTGTGACGAATGTTTACGTCATAATTCAAAATTTTGTCCGTACAAAATTTCATAAATTCATAGCCTTATTGGGACGGACGGACGGACAAACAGGCGGATGAACGCTACGATTATAGATACATCCACAGAAGACAAAACTAGAGCTAGTCGGCGATTTATCTATACGTACCTACTCGCTAAGATCTAGACAATCCTCACGAGATCGCAGTAACTTTAATGAAGATTTATTAACGGACAATTTATGTCATGTTATTTTTTATTTTGGTCAGATACGTTTTATTACTACAAGCTTGATATAAATTGGTTAAGGATTTTTTTGGTCACATCTGTCCTTCCATTTACGGTCTTCACGTTTACGATCTCGTTGTCCAGACTGATTATGGCAGACTTTATTGTCGATGTCTTTTTTCAAAGGAAAACAATTTCTTTATCTCTGTCGTAACCACTTACCTACCTGCCTAGTTCTAGTAACTAGTTCTTCCATATACAGTATGTATACAGGGTGAAAAAATCTTTTTAGATTTAACAACTCAAATGAGGACTTAAAACTTTTTGCTGACATTAAACTCGTATGTCACTATTGTGGTTATTAATTTGCTTCGTATGTCACTAGCTTAATAAATTGATATCAAATAACTATCTGAAAAAGAAACTGTGCAATATGTTGATATTTCCTACTCTCATAGTGGGGCATTACATGGTACTAATTGAAATATTTTTAATAGCTACATAATATGATTTTATATGCACTTGGAAAATTTGAGAAAAAAATGCAATATTATATATTTTTAAATCATATCTCTGTTTGAATGTAGGTACCTAATCAAAAATGTGGGTAGTGCCATTGCTATAGCAAATGTATGGGACTAGGAAAAATAAAAAAAATTGTACATATCTAGTTTCTTTGTCAGATAGTTATTGATATCAATTTATTAAGCTAGTGACATAGTTTCAGTACATAATATCATGCTATCATTCACCAGTTATCGTCAACTACGAGACCTAAGAAATATGGTAATTTAACTTTTTAAACTAGACGGTGCTGTTACCACATGCATCCATCGTTCCATTTTACAAAACTTTCTCATAGGTGTTGCTATCACCATGCATAACAATGTGAGAATATGAGTAACACTGTACTTATAGTACAGTAGCCAGCGGAACAAGCTGTACTTACAAAATAATGGGGCGCTATCGCTATTCTTCAAAAAATTGTTTTATTTACATAAAATAATGTACATTACATACAATCTAAACCTAAAAGTGATACTCGCTGAAGCTTAATTTTATACATTTGACCGGTTTTTCTATATATTTACGTTTTACTCATTGGCACAATAACAAAAAGCATAAAAGAGGTTCAACCAAAGATACTTCTGATACTTCACCGTTATTAAATCTTTTCGTTGTCGTTTCACTCTGAAATACTTTAGTTTATTTAATGTATTAGGTATCAATTATTGTAATTAAAAAATAAAAATGAACATTAGCGTCCCTATTTTTTGTAAGTAGCTTGTTCAGCAGGCTTCAGTACTACTATTATAAAGCAGTATGTGTGACAGAACTGGGGTGATTGTAGAGAATGTTACCGAACTCCAACCGTTTTTCCGTCAACTGGCAAAGTTGTGCAATCGGGCGCAGTGTTGCCACAATCAGCTGTGCACATTGTACCCGCCGGGTGCAGGCGACATTGTTCGTCTGCACCTGCGCCTCACTCTCGTGTGGAACTGGAGCACACGGCCCGCGTCTTTTCACTGCAATTGTATTGCGCTCTATTGTCTCGTTTCGTTTTATTCTTCGCTGTACGTACTGGTTGACAGTTTTCTCTTTCTTTAGCTTATTTAGCCAAAGTAGCTGGGTTTTTGTGTTTTAATACCTCGGTATGTTGACTGTTACTTTTGTCTAGTCCTGTACTGAAATTTCTTGGTACGAAATCATGAATGATATTGAAATGGCATACGTTTCTTCATGACCTCATCAAACTTTGCCGTAATGATTTTCTGTATAGCAAAATTTCATCATCATCATCATATCAGCCTGTAGACGTCCACTGCTGGACAAAGGCCTCCCCGAGGGATCTCCATAACAACCGGTCCAGCGCTAACCTCATCCAGCCGGGTCCTGCGACCTTCACCAGATCGTCGGTCCACTGCGTCTTCCGTTACGTGGTCGTGGTAATAGAAATGTTTACCTTTCGATAAAAAGTCATTTGTATTTCGAATGAAATTCTTCATTTTCCTGTGGAAGAGTATGTTACCGAAGCCATCTCCTCCTCGGACCACGTGGTTTATAGCGATCCCTGATAGACCTTAGCTAGATTTGGATTTAGATTTGTTATCTTACAAAATAATCTCCCAAAAACGTAGGTAACATTTTGAATTGTGAAACAGAAATGTCCGGGCGCGTGCGGGCGCGGGCGGTGTGTGCCCATCTATCATTCCGATATTGCGTGACACATCAGACATACCATCTGCTTTTTAAAGCTCAGTACCCATTACTTCCGTGAAGAATATCACATTAGGTGTTTTTAGGTATTATTGTAAGATGCCATTTAAAAGATAGATCGGGTATTTATCTTCGTTTGCTTTACTATAGTAATATTATTCAAGTATAATAAGGCACACGTTTAAAAATTTAACACTACCTACTAAAATTGTCTTTAGCTTTTTAATAATCCTTGCCATAGATAGAAATAGTTTTGGTGCTGTATAATTTTAAAAGTTTGTTTAGGTATCTTGCATAGATTATTTTTATCGTTATACTTATTATGTTAGGTTAGGTATAGGTTCGGGTTTAAAATTACTTCCTCAGTATAATTTTTCTTAAATGCCGCTCATGTTTTGTATACCGTAAAGGTTAAACTTTAAAACTAATAAAATAACATGGGAGCAACCCAAACATTCCACAAATATTTTAGATTGAAAAGTTTAATAAAGCATAAATCTATGGATACAATCAAACCCTCTTGATTCAGTCAATTATCTATATGAAATATTAAACAATGTGTTGCCAATGTAGAGTTCAAGTTAAAGCTTTATAATGGAAAATTTTAGTCCGGGCTCTATCCCATTTGTTACAGCTCTTAGCGTTTTGAACTGGAATTATAAAGCTGAATATTTGATACTAGATAGAGAAACGAAGATAACTGACCTGTAATTCTATACTTGAGTATATTATATACTTCTTCAACAGAAAAATAGCTACAATAGTACGATCTGCGTTATTTAGGTTTAGATTAGCCTATTTAAAGTCGCAGAGCGTGCGACATTCGATACTCGCCCTAACACCAACCATTCGTGCACCCATATACTTTTTTTGTCTAAGAGCGGGATGAGTTTTCAAATACAATTTTATTTTGAAAAAGAGCATTGACCGAGTCATGTGTTTTGTCTCTTCATTTATGGAGTTTACTATTAAATATCGAAGTTGTTGCCAAGCAGTTATGAATTGAGCTCGAATGGCAGATGGTATTTTTGATCTACAAGCGTTTCACACCCCCACTTGTCTAATTTTACTGGAATTAGTATTCCTGATCGCCGGGAATTAGACAAGGATAGGACAACCCACGAATGTAACATCCAGACCAGTGCAAAAGTCCACAGTGGGAATCGAACCCTGACCCCTGGTGCTTGAGTTAGAAAGCTACTAAGCCAATGAGAGCCATTAATTTTTATATGAGGTCAGGGCGCCGTGGGCTTTCTCTCCGTCGACGTATGGTAGACGCAATGATCTAAAGACTTCCTTTAATTTACCTAAAGGGTCAACTTTACCATACACCGGGGTACTGCTTAGCATCTTAACTATGCTCCCAAAAGTGGACTTGTTCCGTTAGGTATTTGTCTTTTTAGGGTTCTGTACCTCACTCTGTTATCCGTCCATCTGTAAGCAAGACCCATTTTCTCAAGTAATGGTATCAAGTTGAAATTAATATTAAATACTATCAGGTCTATCTATAAGAAGAGCGTCAGTGGCGTAGGGGATAAGACGCGGCCTATCATATCGAAAGGTCCGGAGTTCGATCCCTAGCTGGGCCATGTACCAATGGGTTTTTTCTCGAAACTTAAGTACATTTACTGACTGCACTCAAACTGTGAAGGAAAACATCGTGAGGAAACCTGCATACGCCGATGAAGAAATTCTTAGGCGCATGTGAAGTCCACCAACCCGCACTGGGCTAGCGTGGTGGACTATAGCCCGAACGCCCTCGTTGCGAGGGTAGGCCTATTAACATGTCCCCACTGCTGGGGCTCACCCCAGCAGTGGGGACATGTTAATAGGCTGTTGATGATGGACTATCAGGTCAACGCAATCAATAGCTAAAGGGCCATTTATGTCACATTATTATGATACTCGCAAACTGTATCAAAATCCGTAGACTTCTTGCATAACAGACGCAACAACGTAAACCGCTGCGGCTGTACCGAGTACGCCTACCCCATTTTTTTCCAAATCCATTGCAGTATTTTGTGCACGTCTAATTCGCGCTGTAAACAGTGTATGTCAAACGGGCACAAAGCTTTGGTCAGCCGGGATTTGGGAGCGCGGCCGACCGGCCGACTCATCAATCATCCAGATATTGCGTGACGCATCAAACTTGCGACCGACACGGACCAGCGACACCTCTTTACATGTTTATATCTGGCTTAGAGCGCGACGTCATTTTAAAACCAACTAATGGGGGGTCATTACGTGTCCATTAATTTGCCGGGATAAGCAACCACTAACTCGTGTTCTAATAATCCGAGGGATTAGGTCAAAAGCTTGGGTGAAATTTATGCTTCCTAGAGGTTTATTTTTGCAGCGGTTTAGTTGGAAAATTAATAACATAATTACTTAATATAAAATAGCGTTGAATATTTTTAATATACTGCAGCAGAGCTGTTCTTAAATTATAACGAGTAAGGAGTAATATTGTCTGTTCACTAACAAACCCCATTATATTAAACTCCTTTGGCGAATAGATTGGGTGAGCGTCAGTGGTTTCCGGGATAAGACGGGGCCTATCATATCGAATGGTCCGAAGTTCGATCCCCAGCTAGGCCAATGAATATTAATGTACTGTACCAAAGGGGTTTTTCTCGAAACTTATGTACATTTACTGGCTGCTCTCAAACGGTGAAGGAAAACATCGTGAGGAAACCTGCATACGCCGAAGAAGAAATTCTTAGGCTCATGTGAAGTCCACCAACCCGCATTGGGCTAGCGTGGGGGACTATAGTCGTAATGCCCTCGTTGAGAGGGTAGGCCTGAGCCCCAGCAGTGAGGGCATGTTAATAGGCTGTTGATTTGATTTTATAACGCTGAAGACCAGGCAGTGATATGCCGATTTCGGAAACTTCTCTGTGGTGGAAATATTCCCAGTAACCTTCCCCGGAACCATCACGGCAAACGCAAATATAATAACGAACCGTATAATAACGACATAATCCGAAAGACGTCCACTGCTGGACACAGGTCTCCTCCAGGGTCTCCACGATCGGGATTTATAATAAATATTTGAGGCATTTTTAATTACTAAGCAGTCCTAGTATCTTTTCTCACCAGAATTTTAGAGTACCTACCTAACCAACTACTATCAATGTTATCAGTTGGCGTGCCAATTATTAACCCAAAGGCGCACGGATGTCATGAATTCATGATACCTGCACTATTATGGGAATGGCATTTGCATTATTTAGGTGACAGTACCAGTTACGAATACCACCAGAACGTTCGTTGACCTTCCGTTAATAGCCAGCTATCAAAGCATAAATAGATACATTTTAGTTTTAGAAATAAAACCGTCCATTATGTAGTAAAGTAATGCTAAAATTGTGTCATTTTAGCTTTAAAAGTACCTACAAGAAAGGGTATTATTTGTTGCTCTTTTCACGTAAATAATATTGCATAAGTAATATGTCAACGAATACCCGGTATCGAGTCGCATAGTCAATATTTGGATACCGTCGAATAAAACTCTCGCAAGTGGCATGGAAGCCTCTGTATAGATTTAGATATATTTATTTCACTAACTGAATATACCTACCATAAAAAGTAAGAGTATACAAAATTATTTATATATAAGTAAAATACCTATTTATTTAATACACTAATATATATACGAACTATAATTATTTTAATTACAAATAAAGAATGTCTTCCAGCGCGCCACATCGCGGCAGGGTTCCCAAGACACTGGCAGCATTTCCCCTTTGAATAGCGATGCTAATAATTCTCTGGGCGAAAAAACTGCCAGCTCTACCTAAATGAAAACAAAACTGTAGATTTATGTAACAGAAATAATGAAGAGGGATGAATGAATAAGAGATCGTAGAGAAAGTGGGTATATAAAACATTGCTGCGCCGCTTCTTCTTCCCAGTTCTAACACCTTGGAAGCGGTGGTAGATAAAAAATTGACGTTGTATAAATGTACCCAGTGTACTTACATGCAATAAAATAGTTTTGACTTTGACATTGGTCATTACTTAAGGAGTACAATAGTTACAAGTTAAATATACGAACCACACAAATAACAGAATATAAAAATCAACTACAACTGTGTAAAGTTATAGGAAGTCTGGTACCTGTAAAAACCGAGCCGAAATCGCGCCAACATTACCCTCAAAGAAGGGGTACTGTCTTAATAATAATATAATACTGACTGGCTCTCCTCCCCCGCGGCTTCCCTCCGTTTATTCCAGTTACCTCTCATACCTCATGCCCGCGGCTTATAGTGTCTTATCTCTGACAAGTTTCATGACTATTTGTTGGTATGTTTAGGCGTGATTGAGTAACACTGAGAGAGACAGGCAAGCAGATAAATGATGATAGCGCATCCCAAATGAGCATTTTGTTTGCTTTGGATATTTTTAATTAAAATATCCTAAAAATTTAAGTTTTTATTCGCATGTTTAGTACATGCATCTAAAATAAATTTAATGTCACCTAAATTCGTGCTGCAGGTGATAGTGATTCATAGATATACAAATTTCCAAAAAAATTTGCTAACATAAAAATTTAAAACAAATCATAACTTACTACGCTCTGTAAGAAATAACATTTACAAATATAATTCTTAAAAACAAGTTCGTACAAAGTTACCCGTGCCTAACTATTATCTAATCTGTGTCCATGTGCCTATAATAAGCGCGCCATATGCTGGGAGGGAAGTGAACATGGTAGGTCAATATTTGCTTCTCGTCAGACAGGATTGCGGGCGGGCGCACTTGTCACCGGACTAGTGAAATTCAAATAGATCCTTAAATGTAGATATATAGAAATAGATAAAACCTATCTATGGCTTATGTCTTCGTGTAATTTAGGATACATTACTATGTGTCCTTAATTAAGACTTAGGGCCGTTTTCCTGTCACGCGTGTTTGCGCCCGCGTCCTGGCCCGGCGCGCATGCGTGCCGGAAAATTCATACAAGTGGCGCGCGGGCGGCGCGCGGGCGGCGTTGTATAAAATTGGCGCGCGCGGCCAGGACGCGGGCGCAAACACGCGTGACAGGAAAACGGCCCTTACACCACTTTAAAAAATGAACAGGGTCTTACAAAATTAACTAAACTAGAGATAATAAGCCTCTGCCCAAAACAGCGGAGCAATAAATGCAAAAAACTTTAAGTAATCGTGGTCAAGGTTATAATTTTATATTCATTTATTTTACTTATATAAAATAAATAAATTATACATATTATCATTGTTTTTGTATAGACATCGCCATGCATGACATTAATCGTCAAAACAAACATTAATTACAATGTCAAAAAAAAAAAAAATTAAGTTATATCAGCAATAAAATGCTAAACTGCAAACTCATTTTATGTTGATATAAAATGGACTTTAAGCCTTATATTGCTTACAGCTTAGTTTAGGTACCTATAATTTTTAGAGTAGGGTACTCTTGCAGCGAGCGAAGCCGCAGGCATCCCATAGTGTAATCTTGTCCCGCGGTCAGCTCAAAACGGCTCACCGTAAAGCGACGTGACCGTGCGGCGGCGGGCGTGGCATGCCGGATTCGTTACACGGTTACACGCTCCAGACAAACGCGAAAATTCAAATAAACGCCAACAAGAAACGGATAGCTCAGAGAAAAGGATTTAGATTCGCTCTGAGGAATGTGAACAAAAATTGTTTAATATTCCGCCTCTATAGCGAAGGAAATGAGAAATGTAAATTGACTCCTGGATTTATTAATCGACATCGTTGTAATATTAAATAGTTCCTGCTTGTAATGTAAAGAATCCAGACTCTGTGCAGGTGAATATAAAAATGGGGACGAAGCTTTGGGTTTAAAAGATCAAAGTAGGTTGTAGTTTACTATGAATGTCAAACATTTTTTTCATGGCTTCCGGAAATATGAATAAAAATATTTACGTACAGTAGATCGCCCTAACCGCGGACGAAACGTCAACGAAAACCCCGACTTTGTTCTTTGTTATTTTTATATTCTTTCTGTCTGATACGATAACCTTGCAAACTTATCACATAGGATATAATTATTTGATTATCTTGGAATCATGCTATTTTAAATGCGAAAAAGGCAATGTTTCTTTGTTTGTTGCTCAATAACGGCTGAATGGATTTTGATGTAACATAAAGCAGGTTACATTCTGGAATAACATATCTATGGGTTACATTATAGCATAAATATAAATATATATTTATTACAGTAATCTGACTGGTAGAGTGGTGTATCTCCGCGCGTGTAGTTCAGTATAAGCCGTTGTATGTTTGATTCTTTCTAGTTTATGGCGATTGTCAAGTGACTTTAGTCAGGCCTGTCGCACTCGGTCACGTGACCCAAGAAATGTACCTACGCCGCGCGGCCCCCTGCACGGGGCTAGTTGAGTGCGGTGTCACGCGCGCGCTCTACCCGACGCGCGCCTTACGCTAACAAAAAATTATTAATTGTACTTACATATCGTAAATTCTATCAAGTTTTTATTTATGTATGCCCATTCTAAAAGCCAAAAAGTACTGCATAGCATATACGGGTGCTTAAATAACAACGGGAATGTCGATTTTTCTTTCATTCTTTAGTCTTCCTAAGGATAGGATAGATAATAATATACTATTTATAGGTAACTTAGATCCAGGTAGTTAGTGACTTAGTTACTGACACCGCAGAAGTAAGAGTTACTTGCTGACACCATCATTACAGTTTTATTATTTGAATAACGACCTGACCGTAGCTTCGCAGTTTTCGACTTTTTTCGCATAAAAAGTCAATGATCTTAAAGATTGAATGTGTTCTACTACCAATTAATATTAAAGGATTCAATTTATTTTCTTACATATTCACAACACTAACCCTACAGTAGGAGCGGCATTAACAAAGGAGCGCGACGGGCGAAGTGATACAGACTCTCGAGGCGCGGACTTAGGGTGCATTTTGATTCAACGCGAGTGCCGCTACGCTCGGTAGGCTATTATTACCAAGGTCCCATCCTAGGCCTGCAAAATATTATGAACGTTAGCGCGTTGTAGCTAGGTTTAAACTCGCATGTTTTTATCCAAAAGTTTGCATTCTGGACTTGTCCTATTATCTATTCTGTGCTTTAGTATTGATGTGTGTCCATAAACACTTCCGAGCCATGCGTTGCTCTAAGTGTGTGTATATCTGACTAAAGCAAGGTGAAGTTAAAAATTAAATCTTATTTGAAAATAAATAAATATAATAACTGTATACTTACATGAAAATTCACTATCACAATCCACGTATAACTGGAAAATTGCTTAAAAAGTTACAGCTAAGTTACAGTAAGTTAGAGCTGTACATTGGTTGGATGCAAACTGAAAGAGAAAACAGGGTGAGATTGTGACAGATCTAATACGAGAAAATATTAAACGAGAAAAGTGGGAATGCTATATTCCCGTCACCTGTCACCGGACCCCGCATACTATTCACACTATTACCACAGGGTACGTCCTACGTGCAGTAGATAAACCTGGAAATCACCTTGGTCAAAGAATATAATATTACTAACGTAACCCTGTGTGCATTTTGTGCTACGCACGGTATACGCACATATTGTATCAGATCATTATTATAGGCAACTTTCGACCTTTCTGATAATAATACTGAAAAAATGTCTCCAAGCAATGTCACTTCCAATTATTCGGTGTAAGATTTTGTCATAGATTTTAGACAAACGTTTTCATTTAAAATGCTGGTTTTGGTTCCAAAAGAATCAGAAAAATACTCTGTCTCAAAAAATCCAGAGCATCGCAGCATATTCTTTTACAACGGGAAGTGTCTAGCATTTTGAAATTAATAGTACCTACTGACATATTATTGGAACTCTAGGTATATTTTTATTTTAAAAAACTAGAAGCAAGGATTATAAGTTGACTAACTGCTTTTATTTTTGATCTACTGTGTTACAGAGGTCTATGCCCACTGAGAGCAAAAGAGCAGTTCCCAGTGACACTAACTTTTGTTGAGCGAGTTGGGATTTACATTTGTTAGGACGTGAATAATTTCCACTTCCTGAAATACTAGTTTCATGAGTAAAGTTTATGAAAATCCTCGTTGGACTTCTGACTTATATCTCCAATTAAACAAGACATGTGGTGTGTTTTAAAACGATGATGTATGGAGTTCAAAGACTGAAAATCAATTACGAAAATAATCCTTCTTAGGTACCTATAGTTATTTTGATAAACTTATACACAGATTGCCAAGAAGTTACAAGGTATTGTTTACAAACAACAATAGAATAGCGAAAAAACAAAAAATCCAGTGCATTTCGCATTGAAATTTAAGTAGGATTACCTACTGCAATAGCAACAAAATTCTATAGAATAAAAGTACGACGTATATGCGATAGAATATGAAAAACCCATATTAATCTAAAGGGTGTTGTTATTTAAATAAGAATAAGTTAAGTTACAATCGGGGAAAAAACTGACATTAGCGCTCAACCTGCTACTTTCCTTCTAAGTTAAGTGAGAGAAATACCTTTCCCTTGTTCCTTGCTACTCCGCTACAGGGTTAATTTATTTCTGTCGCAAAAAAACCTCATTAATTAAGAAAAAAATATATACAACCATCGTTCAAAACAATCGAAAATGCCAAAATCTCACTGATCACATCAATCGTTATTTCCGGTTTGTGTGCGAAATAAAGACGGGTAGACCGTTCTTCCGGACATATTGATGCCTTCAATATGAAAAATGAAAGCTGTTAGCTTGTTTCAAAGCGGGGCTCACATATTGTAGGCAATGGGATAGCTCAACATTCGTCATCATCACACGACGACCTCACACTGACGCCGTGTGTGTATGTATACACCGTTATTGTGCTCTTGTTCGACAAATACTGCGACTAACAGGACATTGTCTGTTGCAAATACAACACAGTCAAAATGTTGGACAGTTAACTCTTTAATGTAACACACTATAACAAACAACAAGTACACGCATCTCAAACAAAAATAAAAACAGTTTGGTACATTTTCAAGATACCTATTAGTCGTATCGTTTTAAGGCGATTTCTTTCCGGCAACATTCTCCTTGGAGTTTTCGAGTGTCGATGGACAATAAATGCATGTTTGATCATATCGTCTAAAAAGCAAACGCACCTCCGGATACATACGTACAATATTGTGTGCTGCACGCAAAAGCCGTGTGTCCGCCACAGCGTTATCCAGTAGGCGCATTAGCGACTCTGACAGTTCATTCGTCTTGTTTGTTACTCGGTTAATTAAGTCCTCCCCACAGAGGTGTCGTCGTAATTTCCTTGTTGATTTGTTAATTTTCGACAAATTGTGAAGCCTTATTAGTTGTACCTTATTAACAATCTTTTAACTAATGAGATCTCATATTTGGTGCAGCATCTGCAGCGACCATTACAATCATAATAACAATCGAAAAAAAATAGATTTCAACTTAATCTAGCAGTCTGTATGTCATCTCAGGGGACTTACTTGCGTTGGAAGGCGTGAAGTAAGCTCAGTGTGTAAAAATAGCATTCTATAGCTACTATTAAAAGTAATTTTACAGGGTAGACAACACGACGGTTAGAATAAGGTAGGTAGGTGTATAAGGGTGGCAACACGCTGCCGTTTTCACCCGGTCCGGTCCGGTAAGGAAGAATTAGCTTAATTAGCTTGCTTACCGGAACGGATCGGAACTTCGCAACGGATGTGTATGAATTGGAACCTACCGTTTTCAATTCTTTTTTCACCGGAACGGACCGGGTGAAAACTGCATGCGTATTGCCTCCCTTAGTTTGTTACGAGGCGCAGCCTCTGAATACTGGCATATTTACTCTTAACCAAATATATAAATTCAAATTTTATATCTTGAACTGTCATTCTTTCGATTTTATTTGAAAAGTTACACGTAGTTTCATATTGTCTGTTTTATCTAAGGGCATAGCAATTATGTAAACGATTCATTATTTGGCCTAGTCAAAGGCTACAAGAATCTTATTGCGTTATTTGTGAATCAGTGGAATCAATTATGCCAGTTTTAACAGTTCATCATCGTTTATTCTTGTCGCCCTTCATCATTCAAGCCCTTAGAGTGCCTTTCAAGTGGCACGTTCGCTAACAAGAACGCAACGTATTATAGACTATATTTAGAACGTACTATAACAACGATTCGATCTAAACTTAAAGCCCCACGCCGCATACCCAGCTTTCGGCTATGCATATGGGATTGTCCATTTGCAATTCCGAATGTAAATTAATTGATCATGGGAATCTGCACCACTGTGGATACCACACATTAAATACCAATAACATTCAGTAATTGAATATTAATTTGATGATCTGTTAATTCCTCCGAGTCTGAGGTTACTGGAAAAATTGCAATTTCTGAGTATTGGATACTGCGTATAACTGTATATTGGATTTTTTCTGTAAGTTCCATAAGTAAGTTCTGCGGTGGTAGATAAAAAATTGACCATGTATAAAATGTACCCACTGTACTTACATGCAATAAAATTGTTTTGTCTTTGAGTATAACACATTGATTTTCAGTCTACCTATTTATATAAAAGATAACCTGGCTGACTAACTGAATAGCCCACTTTGTGTTACACGTAATTAAGATTCCTGGACATTAATGTTTTAAAAATTACATTGAACATTTCCTGGAATGAGACGAAACGGTCCTGAGGGAAAATTAAACCTATTAAAAAACCCTAACCAATGTCTTGCTCTAACATCAACAAATATGTCGGACCAACGTTTTATATTGACTTAAGTGTTTAGATTTGTTGTACAGTTGTTAGGTTGGTTCCAGATTCAAATTCCATTCTCTCTCAACTTTTCACATTAATTTAGGTTGAAATCTTGAGCATGTTGAAACAGTGACACGTTCGAGCTTAGCCATAATAATATTGAGTGTGAAAAGAACGAACTTTTAAATACATTTCAGAGCCTTCCTTAAAAAGTATCAAAAGTTGTTACGTAATCGCGATCCATGTCGAAACTTTGTAATAAAGTAACATTTATATAACGGTTTACTTCTATTCCCTAGCTTTCGTGTCAAGAACGTTTGTTTTATTGAATGCTTTGAAATTTGATATAATATACTCTCAAACGGTGAAGGAAATCTGCATACGCCGAAGAAGAAATTCTTAGGCGCATGTGAAGTCCACCAACCCGCACTGGGCTAGCGTGGTGGTCTATAGCCGGAATTCCCTTGTTGTGAGTGTAGGCCTGATTAACAGCCCACTGCTCCCCAGCAGTGGGGATATGTTAATAGGCTGTTGATTTGATAACTTAATCTGTTTAGCTTGGGATTTAGCATTTACTTATTCACGTTCTGAGGCCATGAGGTCTTCCCACACTTATCGACTTTAATGCCGCCGGTCGTCGTGTATAAAGAGCTGGATTTCAGTTTCTAAAGATAAAAAGCTTCTACTTTCTGTCACGCGTGTTTGCGCCCGCGTCCTGGTCTGGCGTGTCCTTTCATACAACAGGAAAACCGCCCTAATAGGTAACTATATCATGATATGAAGAAGTTCGTAATCTAAGCAATACCAGTGCAAGGAACAGCATTGCCAACATTTGAATAACATGAAATGTGCATGAAATGCTATGAATAAGTAAAGAGATATAATAGTAATGAGAGTTTATTGTAGTGTTGTAAATTATTTTAAATTAAATGTGCTAATAATTATTGTTATAAAAATAATTTGGAAACAGAAGAATGTTTTCATGCCGCGACTTAAGTACAAAAAGTTTTCTTTGTTCACGAACCATATTTTTATAGAATTTTTAAATTTTAGTATTGAAACAAAGTTTGTAGATTGAATTTAGTTCATAGCAGAGTTGCAGGATATCGAAACAATGCACAGCGAAACAACAAAATTCTGTGTTTCATTCACTTTTTCGTTTTCGTCATCAAAACTCTGGCTTTGACTTACGTAGCTACCAAACGATAAGTACACGATATGTGTAATTTATATGTCGGTAAATATCAAACTGCCATAAGTCCACGAAAAGCAATTGATGGATAAACGTTATTATAATTTAGACTACAATGTTTTTAGAATTTTAAGATTTCTACCCGTCGACCCACGACAGAAATATTTGGTTAAGAAAAGCAGGCAAGGTGTGCATATAAAATTATTACTATACCCTTATAAGGTATCTTTCGGAACCGAACTTGGTAGAACGAAACTTGGTAGGAATAGGAAAGCACGAGGTAATTCTGAGCACAACCATATTTGATTTCTACTGCCATTTTTATCCGGTTACATTATTAATTTAATTTATTACATTATTAACTTATATTGTAATAATATAAGTACAAGGAGACAGAAAAAAACGGCAGACATAAAATATGCGGTTGTGCTAAGAATTACATACTGTGCATTCCCAGTTCCACCAAGTTTCTTCCATTTCTGAAAGTCGGGCATGTTTGGGTAGGAAATCTTACCTTGTTATGTAACTTAATTAAACTGCACTGCAATAAAATAAATCAAAGATATGAAATTTTTCCTTGTTATAAAAGCACAACTTTAACATTTTATAGTAGTGGTAGTACTTACCATGTGTTATTTTGGGGGCATAAACGTTATTTATCATTTAAGGCAGCAGCAGTGTGGCGGTGACACGTGGAAAATTGTCGTCGTGAATAATGGTGGAGGTGACAAGTTGTCGGTGGTCGGCCGCCACGGGATGTCCCCCGCACAGTTACCCCTGGGGTCACGGGGTAAACTTTACGTCATGGCTACCCCCATTAATGGTCATTCATGGGTCATTGTCTATTGTAAAAAAAATAATGACGTACTGCGACTGCAATCACCGAGCGCCTGCCCAGCATGGGGACGCAGTGACTTCTTTTAGGCCGCTGACCTAATCTAAAGTTTACAGCTGGTTTACAGATATAATTTTAAAACATTATTTCTAAATCCACACAGATTTTGAAAACTATAAAACTCTATTATGCTTGTATACACTATTTGAAATCTACTACTTTTTACTAGACATTTATTTTGACTTCTTACAAATGACAGACTTAATACAGAATTTAAAATTTCTACCCCTAAAGCGATATCTTAGAAACGACATTGGGTCTGTTCAAAACATTACCTTATAAATGGAAATGAAATAGCCTCTATTCCGTAATAGGTACTTATTGACATTCTCGCAATATTTACTGGGACTTCCTTGGATCTTTAGGAATCTAAGATTCTTATTTGGATATGTTATAAAACAACAGGTGGCCAAACATTCCCTATTAAGGCAAACTATATGAAGTCTTCTAAGACAGCCGTTCTATATCTGATTCCATGCAATGACTGCTGAATGACAACTAAAATCAATATAACCAGCCTTTGGACGTCCACTGCTAGACGTGGTTCAACTGGGAAAACGTGCAATGAACGCTACCGCTCTCTAGGTCCTCCGCCCTGCTCTAAAAGCCATTTCTGACTTCCAAAAGGTCATCGGTGCACCTGGCGACGACGGGGCGTCCCACGCTGCGCGTACCCACCCTCTCGTGGTCTCCATTCCACAATTCGTCTGCTCCAGTGACGTCATTTCTGCGACAGATACCTATAATTATAATTTATAATCTATGATTATAATTATACAACATTAATATTAAAAAGATGTACCTAACTCTAATAAATAACCCAACACTCATAAAATCTAGACAAGTAAACTTGTATCAATGGCGTTTCAACATTTGCAGTACTGGATCTATTACTGCCTTTTGTGAATATAACTTTAAATTTAAATTTTAGGACATTGTTTTCCCAATAATAACCCGATACCATCGCAACGACGACAATAGATGGAGTCCGTGTTCTCCGAGCGATTTATTCAACAATTTACGGCGGCTCGAGAATTTGACTCCTACTGGATTTATTAAGGTAGAGCTTCAAGCAAATTTATTAGGCTGTAAACTTTATACAACGAGTGAAAGAAACCTTGTTGAACAATTTTAGTCATCGATTCATAATTTAGCTGTTTAATTATTACATAAATAATACATTCGTTGCCAGAGTCTATACAGGCTGGGACACAACAACCCTCTTTCGCGAAAGAGTCGTATTATTATTGATTAAAGAAATCGTTTTTAACAGTTAGGATTTTTTCTGTTTATTTTTTAAAACAAACTTTATTGACTTTAATTCAATCTTTAATTGTTTTTGATGGTTTTTCTATTATTTGTCATTTTTTACAAGTCACAATATTGAACAGTGTTTTAGATCGGCTGGTTAGGGATAGAAATTTCACTGAAAACGCTTAAAATTTGATAATAAATTAGGTAGGTAACTATAAAAATAATCGTTCTATTACGACCATGAGATCTACTTAAGTATACTAACACTTAGAAGTTATTTTACCAAATAACTCATATTTAAATCTATACACAGCCATTATTAATAAAGGGTACATTGGGGCAAATAAAACACAATAGTGATATACGATAATCACATTCTGCGGATCAGGGATAGATAATTTACATTGATCCCGGTGTCGGTAGTGTGCCATCAATACGGATAGGGCAGCAATTAGTTCCCGGGGGATGCCCCCACACGGGATATTTATTTCTTGGCCCATGTTTACTGATTGCTGTTCAGATCAAATGAAACTACGCTCCTGCGTCAATTTGTGGGGCAAGAATTAATTGACTCGAGATAGGGACTTGTGAACGTTGAACTATTTATTGTGGGAAAGTAAGTAAATATTGTGTGTAATGTCTTGATGTAGAGGTGTGCTGGTAAACGGATTGTAGTAAATGCCAATTATCGTGGGAATGACTTTCGATGCTTGCATTCTTAGCTATGTAGGTCCTATAGGTCTTTCGTTAGAGCCTTGACTTCGGATTTATGTATTTATCCTTAAGTACCTATCTAACGGATTTTCGCAAAATTGAGCTCAAGAAAATAAAATTAGGGACACTTTTGAGACAGTTTTCTGTCTACTGTGCGGTTGGTGAATTTAAACTTATAGTAGAACGTACAACCCTTAAATATTATCAGCGATGTCTCTTAGATCAAAACAAGAAAATATTTTCACGTATTTGGAAGAAAAGATCAGGTCCGCAATTAAAACTCATGTCAATTACGAACCAGTACAGCTACAATTTTTCCAAATGAAAAATCTAACCTCCGTATTATGTCTGAAGTTGCGAGTGCAAGCGCGGACACACCAGGCCAGTGGTAAAGTTCTGACGCCACGTCAGCGCCCCAGTAATTGAATCTTGTGGGTCCGACGCGCCCCGACTTCCCCACCCGATGATTGCTTATGAAAACTGCTCGCTCAGACTTTATTCGTCAAAATGAATAGGATTATCGAAAGTTCGAATTGTGTTGGCGTACCTGCTTAGCAGGTAATTGGGTTTCGTAGGTTTCTTGTCTTTAAGTTTTTAATTTTTCTTTATTTTATACTAGCTGTTCCCCGCGGCTTCGCCCGCGTAGAATATTTTTTCCCGCGGTAACCGTTTATCCCGGTAAAAAGTAGCCTCCATGTTATTCCAGGCTATAAGCTATCCCTGTAGCAAGTTTCATCAAAATCCGTTCAGCCGTTCTTGATTTATAAGTGGTCTAACTAACGCGACTTTGTTTTATATATTAAGATTTGTTATGTACCTAAGAAGTATAAATTATATACACACCTCGTCTGCCTTTCGTATAAAATACTAAACGCACTACCTACTAAACAAATATATTACTAATATTAAACAAACATTTTAGTTCGGAAACGTCGTACGTTACCTATCCTATGTGATATTCATTTTATTTTGCATTTGAAACAGTTCTTAAGATGAATGTAATTTATTATTCCGCAGCCGTTCACCGACCGACAGTCGTTTCTCATCAGACTATAATTAAGACGTTATAAACACAATAATTGGACATGTAGGATAAAATTATTTTTTGTCTCCGTTAATTGCCTATCCCAAAATATTCGGCGATAAGTAGATAAAGGGTTTTAAATTCAATTGCACCCAATTTAAATAAATATTGCGATCGAACCCCATTTCCTTAAGGAAACGTCTTTGTTGATATTTCGAGCAAGCAGATAATTATTGCGGGTGATGGTTTAGAAGCTTTACGAAAAAAATTATAACGAACCTGCTGCTTTCACTTGAACATCCTTTGTTTGCATCAAAGAAAAAAACTCCATTTTTATCGATGCTCGTTTTGAAATTTCGGGTGATAATGATATCTTTGTTAAAAAGTCTTCAAGTTCCGGGGTTTTGTAACAAGTGCTTACGAATTTGTTCGATGTAGGTTGTTGTGCTGCATGTTATTTAAAACAGCAAAAACGACAAATTTTCGGGAAAGATGGTAAACGAACTACCCTCTACGATCGTATTATTACCACCTGTATTTCCTGCGGCGTGAGCGTTTTTGGGTTACACGGCGATTACTTACAACGACTTCCTATGTCTCGACCTTATTAAGTTCCTTCCCTTCGAGGCCTGTCCCTGCCACGTATCGCGTCAGCACCACAGAGACGTGGCCAAACGTATACAGAATTCCAAAAGAGTTTTTAAAGGGCGTGTCTTCGCAGAGCCTTAGCATACTCACCTTCTATGCCAGTACTCGAGAGAGTATTGACGCCATCGCCAGTAATACACAAAACAGTCAGTTGATATGCCAGTAGGATGAATTACTGTTTGTAAACCATAGAAGTAAACGTTAACAAAATCTACAGAAGTCCTAGGCCAATGATGAAAGTCATACTGCAACGGAGTACTATTTTGCTAGCTTACAATTGCTTAGAAAACGAAGTCTTACGTACATCCAGGAATGGGGAATTTACATTGTGTAATTATTATAATTAAGACTAACATTTTTTCTAAGCAAGTACTGGCCTCGCCTGCAAACGGCATTAAAATTCTAAGCGTGAAGATTCACCGTTTCATATTAAGTAGTAGGTAACCTGTATCATACCACCCCTCAGGGAATACAGTAGGTATGACATTCACGTATATTTCGCGTTTGTTTCAGGCAGATCATCGGAGGACACATGTTTTCACCGCAGACGAAGGCGGCCTGGTGGCTGGCGACGTTTTTTAGTGTTTTTGTCACAGGTGCGTATTACTACAAATACTTATGGTAACCTATACTACTACTAACCTATACTATAAAATATGTTACCTACCTCGCCCTAATTGAAAAAAGTTATTGAAATAAAACTATGAAAGCATAACTTTTTATAAGTCTCCTTCCATGGTACGGAATTCTCGGAGGGCGGTGGGCGATTTCGATTCGCACTTGGTTATTTTTTTTGTATTTTAATTCCCACTTTGCAGGCTTTCCGTTTGTATGAGATTTGCGTCACACAAATCTCTCTCTCTCTCCTCTAGCTTCATAAGTAGGTAACCTATATCACACCAACTTCCGTAATGTACAAGTGGTGTCAAACTTTTTGTAAACCTCAGCTCCGTTAACTTCATATCCGTATTGTTGATTAATATATTTTAGGGCCTAATAACGATTAAGCCTGCTTCAATTGATGCCCTTATAAATTAATTGCCAATTTTCCCGGCCAAAATCGTCTTCTAAACTTGTCTACGTTGTTGTGAATTTGAGGGATGACTATTGAGATATTAATATTCAACTTGTCTTTGGAGGATTTTCTTTAGATTTCGAAGCTTGAATCTTAAAAGTATTAATGCGATAAAAATTACGAAGTAGGTAAGTACCTAACCTAGCTAGTGATATATATAGATAGTGAAATTTAGTTGAATTTTTAAAATTGCTTCATCTCTTTCCTTTAAGAAGCAAGTGCCACTTATTGTTAGACTCGGAGTCATTCAAGCTTAAGCGGAGTTGTGCTTAATTGATCATTCACAGAATTTCGTTATTTTTCTAACTTCGCTCTCCGCTCGGCTTCAATACCGAAATTGTATTGGTCCTTAAACGATGTGCTCAGCTTTTGTAGACCCAATCCTAAAAGCTAGCAAAATGCAAAGCGCTCTCAAAATTAAGCCCATATTAGGTTCGATTCTGAAGGCACACATTTAAAGTTTGACAGCACTAAAACTAGTGTCGTTTTTATCTCGATAATACTGTTTGACAAGGATATAAGCAATTTAGGTGCTATAAAATTTTAACTCTGTGCCTTTAGAATATCATAGTAACTTTCAAATCAGCATTTTTCAAATCGCAGGTGAGATGCCGATCCAGGCTGAGGCGGAGCCGGAATTCCTGCAGGCCTTGGAGAACCACACCGTGACGCAGGGGCGGGACGTGCACTTCACGTGCGTTGTCAACCATCTCTCCAACTACAGGGTGAGTTTAAACACAATAATTATACACATCACGCAATGGGAGGTAAAACTGTAACTGTGCTCACTGCTACGCGACACCACTAGCCCGTGGGTAAATTTACCGCATTTTTACCTTATTACCCCAGGTGTATTAAGTGCACCGACCCAAATTTTTGCTAATATCTGTTTAATTTCTTGCAAATATCTAGATTTACTTCTGTAATTATCTTTCAATTCGAACTTTTAAAAGGTTTTGGATACTATAGGTTATATAGGGAGTACCTATTGGAAAACAGATGTTATGAGCCTAAACGGTCGACATTTTGACATCAACCAACCCGCATTCCTGGGCAATGGCAATGGCACAATGATATCCTGTTGATAATATCAATATCATAATTATTATGCGCGATGTGGATACTAATACGCATCATAGTGCGCGCTTAGCAATAAAGTCTAAACATTTAGTTATAGTTACCTAGCTATGTTTTAGGAACTTTAATTTCTAGCTCTGCCTGTCCTGTCTAGTGAAAATGCTATACCGCACTCTCAAAGGATCTGACAAAGTTTCGAGATTCGGCACCGTTATTTTCTGTAACATCAGTTTCTGTCAAAATCTTTTATTTCTCATTTATGAAAATATACCAAGTGTACCGAGGGTTACACATAATCCATTGGTAGATAATTTTATAATAGCAGAATTCCTAATATTTTTATTTTGTGATTTGATAGGTAAAACTTACAAGTATAAGTACTAATTTGTAATACTCTATAACACATACATTACAAAATGTAATTTAGTACAAAACCATTACAATAGTCGAAACTATAAGTTAGGGTTATTTTCAGGTATTCCAGTCACGTTTACATTTAAGTGGCCTCAACTCGAGCACGACATTAACAGATTGTTAAGTCAAGCGAGTAACTGCTTCAAATACAACATTAATGATGATAGCCATTACTTTGAGAAATAAATTTAAAAGTCACGTGACGTTGGGATTTTTAGGGTTCCAAACCAAAATGATGAAAAGGAACCCTTATTTTCCTAATTCGTCCGTCTGTCTGTCACAGCTGTTACTTTATGTCAGCAACTACTATTGCTTGAACTATGAAAAATAGTTTAAAATAAGGCTTGCCAACTTTAAAACGGAAAGAATTGAAAATACATTTTTATTTTTATTGCAAATCTTTTGTCCGGTTTGATAAGCTGCAATAGCTTGTCATCTTCCAATTACCCATATTCATGAACTTGAATTATCTAGGTACAAGAGGAATTACTACTTAAATAAAAATAATCCACTAGTACAATATAATTTATATCTTGTCACACAGAATGTTGCCGCATTCTAGCTAGAAGTAGAAACGTTTGCTCGCACGGTACTCGTCGGAAATAATTCTCGCAAACAATGAAATTGTTACTAATTTATTTTCCAACCGCAACAAAGCGAGATGTCACGTGAAAAATGCGCGAGCGCGCTCGGATGAGACTCCGTGCATTCCTCCGGTGAAACTCACCCATTTTACGTGTCGACCCACGGACTGATCCAGGGCTTAATTTGTTGGGGGCCCTTTATAATAACTTTAAGAGTATTAGGGCTTCTTACACCAGTTGCTGATAAAGCCCCAGATACCCTATATGCAGGTTATCTACCAGATATCCGTTTTTTTGGTTTCACAGGTATCTGATTGCCTTATCTGTTCGATAAACCGCCTTATAAACTTACAGCCAGATCAAGGGGCTGTATTTCTTTATCTGTCGGATATGGATTGTTTTTTTTCGAATTTAACGCGGTAATACTTCAGTTTTGTGTTAACTTTTTATGATATATGGATTTATCACTGTTTCATTTATAAATAGTACATTACTGCCGCGGCCCGCAACAGAGGCATTGATGGATGAGCGTGTGAATGTAGGCCGAGGCGAAGCTGAGGCACACAGACGTGAGTCCATCAATGCCTGGTTGGGGCCAAGGCTTGTATAATGCTATTCTCAAATAATGCGCGGAAATCCAAAAATATCAAGTTTTATTAAAATTGTGAACCGTCTGAACTGAACGATCACGAGTTAGGGTTGTCACAATACTATCGGCAAATCAAAATACTTTTGGCCATATCTCCAGAACGGCTAGTGCTAGAACCATGTTCATGTACTCAAATGAAAGGGCTCGACGAGATCTATCTGAATATAATATAAAAAAAACACCCTGTATATTCATATAAAATTGTATATACAGGGTGTTTTTATTTTATATTATATTCAACTAGATCTTGTCGAGACCTTTCATTTGAGTACAAACACGAGGGGTCTAGCACTAGCCGTTCCGGAGATATGGCCAAATGAAAAAAAAACACTCTTTTGGCCATATCTCCGGAACAGCTGGTGCTAGACCCTTGTTCATGGTACTCAAATGAAAGGGCTCGATGAGATCTATCTGAATATAATATAAAAATAAACACCCTGTATATATAATTTTTTATTCAACATTTTCCGCGCATTATTTGATAAAAGTGCTATACAAGCCTGCAATCAATGTAATTTCATGCATCATTCGAAATTGAAATAAAACTTTTGCTATGTTACCTCCGTGGTTGCCATGGTTACACGACAGATATGAATTTTTTATTTTGTTTTGACTTTTTTTTCTATCCCTTTTGCGACCACCCCGGTTCTGCAATGTTTGTTGCAGGGGGGTCAAGCCCCCCACTGGATCCGCCTGTGCATCGTTCCCTCAGTTTTACATTTGCTACAGCGTTTAAGTCACATTAAGTTTCGTCTCCTCGGTGAACAATACAAACGATTTAAAACTTGGAAGCGCCGGGGAAATACGAGCGATTTATGACATTAATCCTAGATATAAAATGAAATTTTACGCTCGTATTCAGACCGGAAAGAGTTTGTAGACACTCACCCTAATTGTATTGTTTGCAACTCTGTATTTTCCGCAATTTGTGCTTGATTTGTGTTGAGTAAGAAAGAATAACAACAAACTGTAGTCCATGTTTGTATGTATTTATTTAAAAAGTATGTATATGTATGTTTATCAGTTGTTAACCATTTACAAGCTTCGGCTTAGTTTGGGACTAAACAGCCGTGTGTAAATTTGTCCAAACAATATTATTATTATTATGTTAAACATGGGGGCAGACAGATAGTACGTTATAAGCGTGGTGGTTATGAGCATAACTTTTAACTTGATCAAAACCTCGGATACCTAACTATAAATATTTTTTTACCTTTATGACGTATGTTAGTAATTAGGTACCTACTATTACTTACCTACGTCTTAAACGTGAAAATTTATTTATAGATAAGTAGGTATAGTTATTAAAGACGTACTTACGTACATACGGCTTGTATGAATTGATTCCCGAATATCTACTTCGCATCCATTACTTTAATCAGCGTTTTACAAACAGCCCAAGCCGTTAATGAAACGGCAACATTATACAAACAGCCTGACGGCGGTTCAGGCTGGTTGCAAAATGCCTATACCAATTGTGGTTTGACAATTCGGAAGCGATGTAAAGAACGTTCTGAGACACAAATATAGATAAACTTACACTAAAGCTTCCCTATGCACAATATTCAACGCTATGTATACACACGTGTACATATTTGTGGCGTCAGGGTGTAACATAAATATACACAATTACGGCGATATGCCATAATAAATAGCAACCGGAAAATGGACAACACTTTTCTACGCCTGGAGATGTAATACCACAGAATACTAATAGGTAATACTTATATTGCATGGCTTGGTAAGATCTGCAATATAGTTCATCACATTACCTACCTAGTTCTTTTAAGAGATATCTTCAAATACATTGAAAGGGACATGAATTGTATCGATCGTTAAAGAGGTATTTTCAAAGTCCAAGTTTTTCGTCTTCTGCATCTCTAATCTTTAACGAATGTCCGCAGGTGGCGTGGATCAAGTCTGACTCCAAGGCGATTTTAGCGATACACACAAACATGGTGGCGCTGAACCCTCGCCTCTCCGTCACATACAATAACCACAACACCTGGAAGTTGCATGTCAGTAACGTCCAGGCAAACGACTCTGGCACTTACATGTGCCAAGTTAATACAGACCCTATGAAGAGTCAGGTAGGTTATATTCTCCAGTCTAATGATAATGAAAGCTGCTGTCGCGTCTGGTTTTACTGCACTGATTGGCTAGAACTTAAGCATGGTCCTTCATCTTACCTATATCTACTTACTTCTTCTTCTTGCATTGCGTCTCCTAATGGAGATAATATTCAACTCGGCATGCTTTGCTCGGTCTCTAGCCATGCGAAACAGTTCTTAGACGGTGGCTGTACCCGTTCACTCTCTGCAATGTTTATTAGCCACGATTTTCCTCTTCTGCCGTTTCTGGTCTTGTATTCTCTTCTTTGTTTTAATGAGTTCTCGGGGCTCTTATCCTGAGCTGTCTACGGTAACATCACTTTTTAATGGCCTCCAAGTAATTGCGAGTGTTATCCTAAATTCCAATAGCATTTATTTCTGTGTTTTGTTTTGAAGGGTAAGACCCCTTCAGACATTAATAATGAGGGCTAACTTACATAGATACGTTTCTGTGATATAACGAAATCTTCGAAATTTTTTCTGATAAATACTTAATTAAGCCTACCGTGCACGTGTTAATACTAGTACCTCTTTACTTACCTCCTCTACCTTGCTGATTTTTCGAATTTCCTTCCCGGAAGAAAGAGTTCTTCCCAGAATCCTTTGCCGCGTCATTGAAGTGTGACTCCGGGGTTAAATTAACACCTTCATTGTTTTTCCTTGAATCTTTCCTGGATCGGCGGGAGTCCGTTTCCGGATTACTCAATAAGATTTTCCAAGAAAGGAACGTTTTTTTCTTGCATAAAAAAGCCCGAACTACGACAAATCCTGGGATTTACTGGTAAAACCTGGAAATAGACGTAACGGACCCAGTGGACATTCCAGGAATAAGACCAAACGGGCGTAAGCGAACCTAACTTTTTAGGTTTTACCGGTACCTATATCCACATCGTGACTTTTAAGCGTGACACACACTGAGCGGCGGCGTTGCGAAAGCGTTGCGTTTTTTTTCTGTAATGTTCGAAATAGTATGAAGCCCTTTACATCAAAGCGGCGGCGGCGCGGCGCGTTCTTCATACAAACCATCGCCGCCGCAACGCTTTCGCAACGCCGCCGCCCAGTGTGTGTCACGCTTTACAAAGTCAGATATACTGATGATGTTGTAATTAATGTATGATACTTGACACAGATGGGCCGCTTGTCAGTGGTGATACCACCGGACATAGTGGACACGGTGACAGAGGGAAGCTCCTCGAGGGAGGGGGGCAACATCCGGCTGGCGTGCAGCGCGACGGGAGTACCCCCACCGACGGTCATGTGGCGGCGGGAGCACAACCGGCCGATCGTCTTCAGACATGATGGGGGGAAGGAAAGGAAACGTGAGTCTGATAATTAAAGTCCTTTTATCATTATATTAAGCACGGATCTTACACGTGAACATTTAAAAATCTCGCGATTTATCGTCGAACACATCCCAGGATATCGTGAGTGAGTGTGCCGTGACTTTCCATTAACACAAGACCAACAGTGGGTAGTTGGAGAAACTGCTCGCAACGTTTATCTCTGACACCTCGCCTCTACAGTCATCAGAAGGCCAGTCAGCTCGAAACGTCTAACAAAGGTCAAGACAAATGTTCGCGTGTAAAAGCGCGAAAGTCTAATAGAATCATAGAATCATAGATTTAGTATTACCATAGATTTGCACTCAGCGTATAGCATGAAATAGCAATAGTATTTTACCCCAATAATTTGAGAAGACGCTTCTTATATGGCGGGGTTAAACTGAACAAACACTATCTATTTTAGTCGGGCTGTTGTTCCTGCATACCAACAAAAAATTCACATACGTAGAAAGAGATAGAAGATATTATATCTGTCTAGCTTACTCTTACCACTTTTGTAATAAGTGTGTCCCTCTCTGATTATTAATTTTATTTTAGTGCGTCCTCTATTGCTTTCTCTCTTTACGAATAGAATAGATGTATAATTGAATAACTGAACGAAAACTAGGCTTTGTGCACACACGCAGACTCACATAGCTGAAACCATAGTTTGGTAGTTCGACCATTTTCTGTAAGAAGGTAAATCTTCCTCTTTTTGGTTTCATCTAAGATGGAAGTATACAACGTGTGTACGAGCTTCTAGAGCAGACGTTGAATCTGCTCCTCAAGCGGACCAACTTTTGTTCTAAGACTTCGGAAAAATATTATTTTCCTGACATTTATTAATGCTCAAACTTTTATTGGTGAAATAAAGTGTATCGTGAATTCGTGACTTTAGCGACATTTTCTTGACAATAGATGACTACAATTAGACGACTGGATGCGTTCATTGAAGATACTATTTAGGTAGTTTGTTTAAAACAAATAAAATCGTGAAACTTTAATAGTTATTCCTGCTCTAGAAGGCCATACTCGCTCCTTGTATAATTTTGATGTAAGTAGGTACCTAGATTTATTTTTACAGGTTGCCATCGAATTGCCTGTGAATTTCGGTATGGAAACTCGTAAAAATAGTCGTTGAAAACGTTTAACAAGAAAGTAGTTTTGTCTTTAAATACTTACAATGAACACAAAGTAATGTAAGCGTGGATATAAAACATGATAGGTAGAGCATGGTAAAATAACAGGAGCGTAGAGTTCAAAATATGTTCATAAAGTGTTAGTAGAATGTTAACTTACCCCATGAACGTAACTAAGCGCTAATTAAAATATGAAAGTTGCACCTCCCGTGGATATTCTGCATAATTTATCGTTTATTTGCATAAGAACGCTCTAGTGCTTTTTGAATTATGTTATGTATGGATGGATAGACCCTGTGGTTCACCAGTGGTGCACCAGAAAGGTGGAGGCCTCGGGCTCGAAATTAATTATAGGATACAAATAAAGTACTGCATCCAAAAATGTTAATCCTAAGTAATATAAAAAGCTTTCCTAATTCTCACGTAATAAATCTAAAAGTGGAGTTTGTTCATTACGCTTTCACAGCTTCAATATTCAACCAATCTCCATGTTTTGCATACATTTATAGGATGTGTCATTTTTACTGTGCTATGTTTCCGCGAGAAATAAACATTTATTCCATATTTTTTCAAGTTTTGGTTGTATATTTTTGTGTTTTGACTTTTTGTCAATTTTAGTAGTTTTTGATTTGAACTGTATGGGCGTATTATATTAGCTGATCAACCTAATTACACGTTACTGCCCGAAATGTCGTATTTTTTGTTCCTTATATGGGGGCCACCCTAAATTTTGACTTTTGTTAATTTTGAGTATTTGTCGTTGGAGGCGTAGTACGCGTATTTTGTGAAATTTTTAGCTCGCTACGTATCACCTTTGCGAAGATACAGCCCTCTGAACATCTGACAGACAGACGGACGGACAGACAGACGGCGGCGGCGCGGCGTAGCGAAAGCAATAGGTTTTCGTTGCCTAGCCAAGCTCAAAAACGGAAACCTAAAAAGGATGCTCATATTTAAAAAAAACCGGACAAGTGCGAGTCTGACTCGCGCACCGAGGGTTCCGTACAAACTTGTAGGTACGGTCGACCGCACGTCAATATAAACTGGTCTCTCGTAGTATTGAAACTCCCTAATAGGCTAGGCCAGCTCAATGTCAAAATGTTACCACTGACGTGCGGTCGATTGTACCTATGTAAATTAGTTCGTCGTTCACGGGAATCGAGTCAATGTCAAAATATTTTAAAATTTTTAAATTAAGTAAAACTGCATTCAAACATTTTAAAGAAACCACGAGTCTGAGTCGGGAATCGAATCGGACAATAATGTGGAAAAAATACATGCTGTATCTTTATGATACCGTACCGATCGAAAAAGTTAATCATCAGAATAACTTTCCCTCCTTGTGGCGTCTAAAATTTACACCCTGTTCATAGGTAAGTCTCGAAGATTTTTCTTGGGAACCAAAGTTCGCTAAGTATGTATACCAATTTATTAAATTTGACCCAGATTTGTAAATGGTGACTAAAAAAAATTAATAGTGCCGAATTGTATATTAAAATTGGAAAAAATATTATCTATAATTGTGTCAGTTCTTGTAGTGTTAGTACTATTTATTATTGGTAACTAACATGCCATGCATTCTATTAGCTGTATTGGTTAGACATCGTGGCGACCTTTTTAGATTCAAAACCTTTCTTTTTAAATTTCGAACTGGCACGACAAAAAGAATGCGCCAATAAATGAATTAAAGAAATAAGCAAAAATAAATTGACCAATAACATAACAAGTCAAACAAGTCCCGTCATGTCAAATGCTAAATCCCGTGTTTATGTTATTGGTCTAATGTTATTCATTTTTTAAGTGATTTTATTTCCAGACTTAGCTAAACCTTTAGTATAATTTGTAAAACCTTACGAAATTATTTAATATAGATCTGTAATGATGAAATTTCTAGACGCTAGAGAATTCTGTCAACAATTAATTACGTCATTGTACTAATTTATAACGGTAGCTTGCTCATACGCAAAGTTAAGTTTGTTGGTACTTTTGTACAAAGAAATTTTTGTGATGTAAATACAAATTTACGGTTTTCGGATTTTTTCCTTTACTTGTGCTATAAGACCTTGCTTCTTGCCAAATCTCAAGATTCTAGGTGAACGGGAAGTACCCCATAGGTTTTGGTTACCAAGATACTCAAAAATGCGGCGAAATCGGCAATATCTTTTAACTGTGATGACTTAGAAGTCTGATTTTTTCACGACATCAAGGGACAGCAGACGTGAGTATTTGATATTAATTTCAACTTGATACCTCCATGCGTTCCTGAGAAAAATGGTCTTGACAGACGGACAGACGGACAGACGGACAGACAGACGGACAACCGAGTGATCCTATAAGGGTTCCTTTTTTCCTCTTTGAGGTTCGGAACCCTAAAAAATTAAGGTCAAGGACTGTTCCGCTGAGTATTTTGGTGGAAAAGAATTTTCTGCCTCTTTATTGCAATATTTTTTGAAAAAGTTACTTAAATTATGCAAACGAGAACCTCTCCGACTCATAATGTTACTTTGACTTCACAATAAACCAAAAATAAAACTTTCTCTCTCTCTCTTTACTTATTACATAAGAAATTATTGAAAATTCATTGTAAGTACCCATTTATGAAATTTTTTACCTCGTTATTTAAAGCAGAATGTGATTACCCACCTTAAAGTGGCTTTGAGATTTAAGTACGTAGATCGTTAAAGTCATTACTGTATTTTTATTATACTACACCTAACTACCTACAATTTTAGTTGCCAAAACTAAATTATGCCTTTTTTGATTTGCACTGTACTACAGATCTCTGTGCACTGTACTTCGCCCATTGAACATGATGGAATTTTATTAAAACACAATTTGTTTCTATGCCCAAAAAAGTTTATTTCATTTTAATACATAAACAATACCATCTTACCCAATAGCTTTTAAAAGTTTGTCAATTTATCTTCTTTCTTTGAAAAGAGTATCGAGTTTGATGATCAATAAACCGTGAGCGTCGACGCAAAATAATCTCATTTTTTCAAACAAATTTTAATTTTCTAGACCCGTCGACAAATGTCCGATCGTAAAGGCTATGACAAAAAATAATGATAAAGAAATCTTTTTCCATTTATTCCAAAAGACGTTATTTTCTTTTCTGACTGGTCTGTCGGTTAACGTTGACGACTCACCTAATGGATGGACGACGTTACTAAAAGTAACGAAAACGAAACGAAAGTAACGAAAGTCCATCCATTAGGTACAAACGAAAAAAGAAATTGGCGACTATCGATATTCTAAGTATTCAATTAAGAGTATCTTATCTTACCTTCGTAGGAGGCCAAGAATACCTGGCTATACTTCAACCCTATACTACTACCTATGTGCCAAACTCCTGTCCTCTAAACGGTGCTCCGATTCGTTTTGGTGGACTTCACATACGCTTTAGAGTAGTAATTCTACTCTTTGACGTATCAGGTTTCCTCTCGATGTTTTCCTTCACCAATAACCTATGGTATTATAACAATCAATTATGCGTAACAATATTACGTAAATTATTACAAGATTGCAGTTTATCAATAGTCAGGCGACACAATGTAAAATGTTCATGTTTAGTTAAAGATTCGATTGCTGAGGAAATGCCTAAGGCTTGATTTAGTACCTACAACCCACAGAAGACCTGTATCTATTTATAAACATCCCCATAGACGCAATTATAATAACGAGCCCCCCCGAGGGTTCGGAATGTGACATCGGCGGAGACCTCGCGAAATAATTGAGTTTATTTCAACGAGTTAAGTGGATAAATGACGCTACTCCACTCAGCTGGGGTGAGTGACGATTTCAGTGACTGGATGCGGAAACACGAGTTCTCAATCAGAGAAGTCTACATCCAACATCATCAGCTCTTCATCGTCCACTGAGGACATTAATTTAGACGTGCAATGTTATCCAATTCGTGCCACAACATCTGTTCCTCCGACTTGATCATATAATTAGCTGCTTTGAAAGTCGTCGTTTCCGTCTTATCGTAGGAACGTTTACCGACCACTTTAGTGTGAGGCACCTCCTGCATAAGATGAGGCCTACATCTCTGTAAATCCTGTGGAGAGGCATTACGAAACAGTGGGTTCAACTCGCCCCAAACTCGAAGGGCTCCTGCTCCAGTACACTTGGCGATGTCAGAGTCAAAACTATTTTATTGCATGTAAGTATAGTGGGTACATTTATACAACATCAATTTTTTATCTACCACCGCTTCCAAGGTGGGAGCAATATCTAAAAGCACAGGGGTTGACAAAAAAGATCCCATAGGGTCCAGGTGTCGCCGGGCAAACCTGGCCTCCTATAATAAGTATAAAAAATTGAATACATACCATAGCCGGAGATCCCGTACTGCACCTACCAGAATGCGTTTCAAACATTGGAGTTTTAGTTATTAATCCATGCAGATATATCGGTAGCCATAGTTCTTCGTTGAACAGTGGACTAAAGATACTGAGGTTTTTATTTTATTTTATTTTATTTAATTCTTTGTTGCACACACCCAGATAACATTCAATTCATTTCAATACACTTTATTGTACATTTAAAAATTACAGACAAAAAAAGAGAAAAACAGATACAGTAAAAACAACACCAAAAAACACTGACAATAGACTAAAGAGAAACTTAAGTAAAAGGGCGAACTTATGCTCTCGTAGCGATTAATTTAAAGTGAAACATATGCATGTATAAAATATCCCAGTTTCATAAACTGCATTGTCTTCCTATAATATGATTCATTGGAGCTGGATTTATCCTTTTAGAAGTGGGCGACGCAACGGCCCGGAAAATATTGAATGCACTGTATATTTTGTTTTCTTTTACGTTTACTCGTATTGACGATATTTTTGTTTTGTTGCATTATTGGAATCAATGACGTTGATGCTGTGTAGGCATACTTGTTTTTAGGTTTAAGATTTTTATTTCTCATAAGAACATTTTTACAATATTCACTTGCTAAGAAAATACAGTAAAGGTAAGTATACTTGTATTTCTGTTATTAAGGGTACAAAGTAAAGGTAACCGATGCGGCTGGGTGAGAAAAGCAATCCTTGTTTGATGGCGCGCTATAGTGCCAAAATTTTTCAATATTCTACGGTAATGTCGATAGGCTGGTTAACTAAGAGTAGGTAACTCTAAACTGATTAATGGTGATTATCTCATAGCTTAAATTAAATGCATGCATCTGGCCGAAGTAGTAATAGTCACTGATTGATTAGATAGATGATATCTAAACAAAGTAATTATATCCATAATGAGGCCTGGAAATGGGAGTTAATTAAAACTTAAGTTATACTTACAAGGCAAGGTTAACAAGCGATAAGAGTTACCATGCTTTGCGAGTCGGTAGTTATCAAACTGTCATACATAATATAAGTCCATCAACGTCACAAACATAATATTTTTCAATTATTTTTTTTTTTTTTAAATTACAGGTTCGCTTTAAAAAAACGGGTATAAGTTTTTTAAACAATATTATGTACCTATTTGAAATATGACGTTTCCCATACATTTCATTCCGTGGACGTATGACAGTTTGATTTACCGAATTGTATAGTACTTTCAAAAAGTCACACTGATTAGTATGAGGTTACAATATCCCCCATGTCGTAAAAAGTAAACAATAACCGAGTTAAAGTTATCCCTAAACAAATAAAAGGCAACCTGAACACTGTGCGACACAGATCTACACATCTATGGGCACTTCCCATTGTTAACCCTTTCGCGCTTTCCTTTTCCCCGGGGTGGCGAAAGCCGCCATTCTGTTCAAGTTTTTTTCCAATTCAATCTACTTTGCATTGTCACATGAGACATTACACCTAGACCTCCCCATTCGCCCTGCACCCCTTTGCACTTGCTTTCAAGCACTCACTTCTCTTTCCATTGGATTTTATTTATACGCAAGAGAAAGCAAGCCTTAATACGTATACCGCTGAAGACAATAAGGCGCCCCGCTACGAGATATAAAAGCTTTGAGTTAGTCCCGCGCTCCTTTTAGTAGGATTCCTTTGAAATGAATCGAATAATTCGCGGACTTTATGCTCACAGGCGAATTTTTATGTACGAATACATTGTAGGAAGTGTGTTAATAATGAATACCGATTCTATAGTAGGTACTTCAAATGTATGCAAATTCTCCATAGCCTTTTGTGGAAAATCATTAATTTTTAAATAGATTCCGTTAAACTTTTGTAGCAGTTTTGAAAGCATTACCTAAGAAATTGAAATTTACATTATTTTATAAAATGGCCCTTGAATGAAATTTGGTATCCCTTCTTTCGTAACTTAAATCGACTTCTACCAACAATGTTTCCGTCCGACTCTATCGCCGCTTCACAGAGACGAACGAAAAGGACACTGGCTCTGGACTGAATTTTTATTAAGTTTTTTGTTTGCATTTTTACGGCCAAATGTAAAGTTGCAGAGCCGAGAGCGCTGCTTTTTGAAAGACCTTTCATCTTGTGGACACCAAATGAAACTTTTAGAAATATTAAATAATATTTAGTTGCAGTTTTGTATTGCAATCGTAATACACAATTTATAAGTAAGATAGGTAATTCAAAATTAACTAGACTAGTTTATAAACTGGTTTTGATTCCACTGACTTCCAGTCGACCGTACTTAATTTCATGCAACTCCCAAAATGTGTAGGTACCTGTAGTTAATTTTGAATGACCCTGTATACAACTGTTCTCTTGTGACAAATGTATACAGATCCGGTTATCTTGTGGCTGCACACACAACGAACTTGTTTAAACAATAGTGAGCTATTCAAACAATCGACTAATAATTTCGCTCGGCAAACGCTACACAGCAAATGGAAATTCCTCGTAACAACACTTGCTGGGATGCTATTGGCTCTCTTAATGTAAATGTGGTGTTTCGCGATCTATATCCGTAAATTCCATCCTAACGTTTGTATTACGCTCCAACATTACGCCTTTATTTTAAGGTATGTAGTTAGAGTGAACCTATCAACGTCCACTATTAGGACTAAGGCATGGACGTTTGTTATCGACGCGACATCACGAAGACATCACGAATCAAAGACGAAGTTTTTAAGATTTTTAACTGCATTTGTGTCTGGAAATTCCAAGACTAAAGGCTTTAAATCTAATTAAATTCTTTTTCATTTTATTGTTTTCGTCTCACGCGTAATAAATAAAATTACAGTCACACAGCATTAGTAGGCTCATTCTATCTATCATATTTTATTTATATCTGATCACTCTCTCAGGCCACTAAAAGGTAAGTACAAAAAAAGAAATCCCTAAAACAAAGCGTCACGTTGAATAACACTAAACAGCGGTGGCAAAAAGGTCTGAAATAATCCTTAATTCGCCGAAGGTAATATACAATTTATCGGTTATCCACGAAGGGCGGCCGTTGCGCAGGGATTACCAATTTTATAAGTTAGGTATCCGTGCGAATGTCGCCGCAGTAACCATAACGTTTTAGTGCCCGTTTGCCCCTCGTTGGAACACTCCGTATTTTTAATAAAAAAAAAGCAATATAGTTTTTCACGGACTAGAAGCTGAGAAGAGAACGGAGGCTTGGAATTTGTAATTTTAATAAATGAAAATTTGCAAACAAGCTCTTCCATAAGAAATAAATATTTTAAATAATTTTTTTACATATTTCACCATGTAAAGTTAAGTACATTACTATTGATGGTTTTTTTTCAAAAGCGACATGGTCGCGTGCAACTTTTTTTGAGTTGCGAACCGTTTAGAATTCAAAATGTCCAACCTACCGCGTAACTTCAGAAAACTAAGTTACTCGCGGACTTAGGAACAAAGTTATGAATAAAGTGACCCTAGTTAGTCATTGTTAGTAGATACCTACTAAAACCGGTTTAGTCTAATAAATTTATCCGATGATAAAAAATTATGTTTGTCATTACGAAACATTATCACTGCTCAAGAAGTTACTCACAATCATTAGAGATTAATAAATCATTTTAAATTTTAATTCTAGCTATGCAATTGTCCAAGGTTCGTAGGGCCGCAGAGTTTGCAAGCCGCGGGTTGGTCACTTCTATTATGACGTGTAGAAGGTATTTCTCCGAGCAGTTTAAAACAAATTAAAGTTCAACACATGTATCCCGGTTCCCGGAACATATTCTTGATTGTAACTACTGCAAAGGGTATAAAATGGCACATAAACTGACTCATATAACAATAAAAATAAATTAGATAAAAGCTCGCAATGAAACTTTGCCCATTACTCCGCTCGCGTAAAACACACAATTCCATGAGTTTGTAGGATTTAATTATTACAAAATACTTGCAGAAATCGCTTCAGACAACCTTTGGAGATAACATTGTCATTAAGTCATCATTGCTAGAAGTTGAAATTTCTTATTCCTTTAATTACTAAAATAATGGATAAATATCTTGGGGAATTCATCAGTAATTTTTATCAACATAAAATAAAATGGTTAGGTATATTTTGTAGATGGGTTAACTTTACCTCAATTAAATACGTCTTAGGTGTTGGATACACCTAACCACATAGTAGGTACAGAAATAATTAGGGGTGTAACACATTCATTTCTAGTTTCAAAGTTAAAAGTCACGATTACACAGTAAAACGAAATTTTCAGTACCTAAGTATAATGCTTACTTACCTAAATTAGTTGACATCGGAGTGGAACATCCATTAGCGAAATTTAATTGTGGCATAATAAGTTTGTGTTGTGATCGTTATTACTAGGTACTCAAATTAATAATTTTAGCATGTTAATTTATAATTCATACTACTTATACATTTTATTGTTATATAAATTAATAAATTATCTAATAATCAATCAGTTAGGCATTTCTTCCAAAGTTTCACAAAAAATTGTTCACTTGCTTTTGACACATGACGCCATTGTAAAATGTATTTAACCTTTCGAAATCCAAGGCCCAGAGCACCCTCAGCAACTCGGTCGCATTTCCCGTCGGCCACACCTGACATTTTCACTTTATATAATAGGAAATTTTTAAGCGTTTTCTGGAATTTTTGTGTGACAATGTCAAGTGTCTGACAAAATGAGTACTAGGTACATATGACAAATTACCCTTCGGTTACTTATTTCGACTTACCTTGCTGGCTTCCAAGGGAGCCTTCGCGAGGCGGGTATCCAGCGCTTAAACATTATTAACGTGAACTCATACTACTTCAATAGGTACTCCTTTCTGAACTACCACTATAATTTAAGTTAAGTTTTTTAAAATGAATTCTTTGAAATTAAAGATTATGAAATATGGTAACTACTTACATGTATAATCCATAGTGGTAGGTAAAGGCTGTAATGGTAACCATTACACTGTCAGGATCTTGGGTTTGGGCTTTTACCGCTTCGCTGCAGTAGCGTCGGGGGCGGGCGGCAAAGCTCCAAAATTACCGCCATAACGGTAATTGCAATTTACCGCCCAAAATATAGACTCCATTTGTACTTTGGCTGAAATGTTGTTGTACTGGCGCTCTTTTTAATGCTTGGAGTTTCTTTTCCAGTTTCTAGGATTTTAATATATTTTTTGTCTATTTGGCCCTGCATGATAATAATAATATGATGAGGGTAGGTGGGTGTGGAGGCGTTCATTTAGGGAGACCTACGTCCAGCAGTAGACGTCAAGGGCACAGGGAACTGTGTGGAGGGCCTGACATAATATTATTATAATTATTTTCAACATAGAGATGCAATGTAAAAAACAACAAATAATTTTTCGCACTCATGAGTTGACTCATGCCATGACAATAATTAGCAATAATTCTACCTGTCAGTTAACACTGGCTCATATCATGCTCATACCTATTCCTATTACGTTCAACAGAAAAATACAGCTATTTATTAAAGGCAGCTAAGGCGAGTAACGTGTCGGTAAATGCTACCTAACGTTATCGATGCTTTATTTTTGCGATGACTTTGTTCAAGAGTACACTATTATTATCATTTATCGGAGTACTTACATGTTGTCACAGAGGATATAATGATGTTGTAAATAAATTTTTCATGAGCATTTAGTACCAAATAATACAAACTTTTCTCTTTGAGTTTTATTCTATCTCGACATATAAGTACCTACGTACTTATTGACTAAAAACCGTAAGCGGACGAAGTGGTATGAACTTATAAAGGATGCTCCTGTAACGAGTATAATATTATTGATGGTTGTATTATATCCATTTAGCTGTCGTTTAGTATGTTCCTATCAAATTAAATACCTACATAGTTTTAGAGGCAGAATTTATGGTGAAAAGTCTAAAATTCGACATAAAAATATCGATATTTATTTATTTAATAATTTATTTTACACACAAAACTATAAATAAACAATACAAAAGAGCAGAAAATTATACAAAGGGTTGAACTTATTTCTAGGAAATCTCTTCCAGCTAACCCGCGATGGAGATACAGATAAAAATAAAGGTAAAAAACAGAAACAGTGGTCGCGTGTACTAATAATATAGACATATACGAGTAATATCGATATCGATAATTTAGATGGTCACAACACTAACTTGACCGGTGATGTGAGCTTCACCAACTACAAATAGAGAATAGGGGTTGCTGCAATAATGGGCGGGCGTATAACCACCGCCGCCGACAGAGCGTTAAATTTAGATTAAAAACTACCACATGGCTCTGTGTACTGCTCTGCGGTATATACCACGAACACTACTAGCTTCTATGATTGTATAAATAGAGGTAGAAAAAAGAAAAAAATTACTTAATAAAAATTCAGGATTTGTTTTGAATAAATTACTCGTATATCTAATATGCCTTCAATAGTGTGTGATAGTTTAAAATAAGTATATAGGCACAGAGGAAGTAATAGGTGAAAAAGACAAAATTTTGTGAAATTTTCAAAAATTTGTCGTTTCATGAGGGTAATATATCAAATGACGATATCGATTCACAGTTTCCGTTTGGCTAACAGTCTGCCTCACCCTGTATACTTACAACTAGTGGTTAGTTCTGCTTACGCTTACCTCATTAAAGAATTTGGTAGGTAACAGTACCTTATAAATAAATATGGAGTAACCACATTTCGGCTTCTAGCTGCAACAGATATAGTTCAAAATTAAAATAAGACATTGTTGTAGGAACGCTATTTCAGAAAAAATAATTATGTCAATTTTACACCCATTGATGAATCTTTTTACTTTGTCAGTAGTCATCAAACCGAATTGTTTTATTTAAATTCTCACTAAAACAGATGGATATAAAAGTTTTTCTTACCTAAGTACTAAATAAAATTTTAAAATACTTCAATCGAACCATCTGGCATTGCAGTGCAATTATATATTTATTGTGATAGGGTTGTTTTGATCTTTGATTGAACCATTAACTTGATTGCCTTACTTCAGAAATTCAGTACTAAAAGTTGGGCAAAGTGTTTTAATTAACGTCTTAACTCCTTGGCGCCGGCGAGCGGAATACTATGAAGTTTACGAATTAACTCGCAATATCCGCCCCGGGCCCTACACTGTTTCCTTACTTGCATATTTTATGCGTTTTAATTTACTGTGAAGTAGGTAAGATTTATTTTAAAAAACTTTCATATAAAAAATGGATCGACGACACTGATGGTTGGAATTACGCTTTGCTTACATTCGCAAGATTGAGGGTTCACGTCCGTCCAAGTGTGACTACTGACACAGAATAAACTAGGGGTTCTCTAAGAACAGTAGACCTCGCGAGCCCTTTTAACCATGCTACTGACACGCATAATAAATTGACAAAAATTAGCTTAATATTTCACAAACGGATTCATGAGTCGAAAAATGGTTTTCACACACCCGTGATATTTTTTGAAACACCTATCCAACGATACCCCACACCATGGGATTCAAGAGAGAAAAAATATTTTCACTATACGTGTACTCAAAAAAAATTTTATTAGGTAATACCCATGCCAAATTTTTGTCAAAATCGGTTGAAAAATGCAACCTGTAAGCGATTACAGACAGACAAAAAGACAGACGAACAAAATCATTTTTTGGCCAATCTGGAAACTGAGACGCTTCGCTTGTTTCGCTCGTTCGGTCAATAGTACGGGCCACTTGATGATGCCAATGATAGGTACCAACTACAAACTTTTGGTAAAGGGAAACATCGTGAAGAAACCTAGAAGATAATTCACTTCGTTGGACGAGGTAGTTAGAACAGACTGACAGAATTTTAAAAATTAATGTTTTTATCTGCGTAAGTCATTAAAAATTAATATAGACAGGCGCTACGAAGCTACCGTCTACGAATATTAAACAAATATCAAACCTCGTTACTAAATCCTTCGTCATCTTTAATTAAGGTTATTACATTACCACATAATATAAAGCGACTCTAACTATTAAAATTCACTACGTCTCCATCCAGAGGTGAGACGTTATTAAATTTGTATCTCAAATTGTTCAGTCGTACTAAATCGTTGTCAAATGTAAATTAGGAATGTGACATTACGAATGTTAGTATACCCTATTATTGGATAAAAGGTTATACTTACGTGACGGGAATGTAATATTGTGCGATATAACGTAGCTAGTATAACGTAATGTAATACCAGCGTCAATCACAGTAACGTGTTTAATATGTGAGCCGCGAGCGAGATGTCACAGGGAGGCGCATTAAACACATGTCATTCATTTACTATGGTAATATTTACCGTTCACGTGGTCTATTTAACACAGAATCAGGGTTAATATAAATAATATAGTTAATAAAAAAATAAGTACATGCTAAAATCAAAGTCAAAATATTTTATATATTTATATTATTTTACTTCTCTATGCAATAAAGAGATGAATTTTTGTTGAATGGGTTATATAAACTAGATTAAAACCAAAACCACTTTCATAAACAGTATGTCGCGGTCCCAGGGAGATGTTTTGTTTGCTGAGACTCCAACTAAACATGCCACTGTTGTTACAGAGGGGACCACGAATAGAGTAAATAGCAATTTAATCCTAATGCACTTATCTTGTACGTTGCATTTTAGGGGACAGTGCATTTTAGCCAAAAATATGAAGAATCCGGGACTCTAGGTTAGTGTTAATTTTTTTAACTAGCTGTCGTTTTTTATAATACTGAAGTTATTGGGTGATGACCTTGCTGTTGTACCCAACAGGGGGGATGTTTGATAGAATATAGCTTGTACGATAAGCTTATGAATTGAGATTTTTCTACATACACATGTGGGTACTTAGCTGTTGAGACTAAGTTTTAAGACATCTACTATCGTTGGTCTACTTTGCACGTCATGCGCAACATAAACAAAAGGCATACCTAATAATAAATTGGAAATACATATAGGTAGATCTAAATATAATGTTGTACGTTATTGATTATCCCTAACAAATAACAACAACAAAGCGGCTAGATTGTAGTCATTTCCAACCTGCCTGCAACCATACCTCTCTCGCTGCCCGGTTATTATGTAAATGAAAGAAAAACCGGCCGGCCCAATCGCGCGAATCAACGGATGCGCTTCCAAAGCGTTCATTAACATAATTTATTCGCGCCTGTCAGTACCGGTCCTAAATTTGTGAGGGCTGTTTTTCAACGGCGCACAAATTGTGTAAAGCGGTCACGTATTTTTTAGCGTCAGTGGATCCGTACGGTCTAGTTTAATAATGTCATAACCGCGCGGCGAGACCGGAGCGATAGCATCGCGGATACATCGCGCGGCGCCACGATTTCCACAATAATTTATTTTATGCGCAAGGTTTCGGTTACAGGGGAATGTATTATGCACGCAGCAAGCTGGTGGATGCCGGAATGCCGTTAACGGGCATCAATATTGATTCGTTTGCTGCAAAAATGTTTGAGAGGTTACATATCACCTACTTATCACCCCAGTTAAATTAAATTCTGCGTATACAAAAATCACTATTTCCTACTTCTTGTTATTTTCGATTCCAATGTCGTCTTTGTTTATTTTAGGAAGGTCATTTCACACTCACTCGTTAAAGGACACTATATTATGTTTTAAAACTTTTCAATTTCAGACTGTTAATTTTTGGACGTTATTTAAATTGTTTCTTTATATTTCTATGCATTTTGTTGGCAAGAGCCAGGGCTCAAAAGCTTTCTTTGTAATCTCGATTGTGTTTAGAAGAGGAAGGAAAAATATTATGCAAGTTAACTCTTCTTGCTTCAATATTATAAGCCTGGAAATGAATCGGTTGTTTCCTCCTAAATAAAGCGCAAAGGTGTGAGGCTCGGTGTTCCCCTTTATATCTATTTTCGAGGGCGGAACCCTTTTATCGTCATTCAATATAGGAAGAGGGACGTAAAATAAAAATGAGGCATACTTATTTTTTTATAATGCATAATGCTGGCATATACGTACCTACCTGCGTGACTAGTCTCGTTTGCGCTGCTTATTAGTAAATGTCATTTTGAGCTCATTTTATTTTTTACTGGTCTATTCATTTTTAATTTGGGTAAAAACACGATTATTTGGCTGATTTTATTTTAAATTCCTTACGCATTGTGGGTCGGGGGTTAGCCTAGAGGTTTTGTTTGCTTACAGCCATTATTTAATTAATGATTGAGTTACTAATAAATATTTACTTAAAGACAAAATATACCTATATAAAAATAAGAACTTGTCTGTTTATAGAAGTATTTCTGTGTAAATTTTATGCGTGTAAACATTACACGCATACAATTTTCCTATATACCCCGGAATTCCCACAGAACTAAAGGGTCGATAACATTTAATTAATTTATAATGGTATTTTGAATATCATTACGATCTAAAGTTGTTAAATTTAATTGCATAGGCAAGTAAGTATAGAAAATATTCAAAATTATACTGTATCTAGCCCACCAAACGACTCCGCTGGGTATTGAGTTTAGACCAACTTTTCTATATCTATAAATGGTTTTCATTGTTCAGTCATTTCGATTTGTTTAATGTCGAGGGAAGGAAACCTTAATTACTTTTTGTTTGAACTTCAGTGAAAAGTAAAAGAATCTTAGGGAAGTCGGGCAAGCAAATTGAAACAGTGTCTTCAGCTGCTTACAAAGATATAGTTCGATGGATCACCGAATCTCTCATGCAGTTATGGATGTATTAACTAATAACCAATTTTGTGTAGGTACAACAAAATATATCTTACATACCTGGGGGCCAATGCAATCGCGCTAATTCTGAAAGATATTTATCCACAGCTAACCTTTAAAATGTGAGGAAAAGCTTCCTTGCAAATAGTTATTTTTTAACGCAAATGTTTGGTTACCACAGTTTCATACTAGATGGCGCAGGTTGGCCTTGTAGGTGTTAAGATCATCCGACGTATTGTCGATTTTTTAAAGAGTAGGTATTAAAATGGTCAATGATAGAATACGTAAATTTGCAAGGGCTACAAAAAGGTATTTTTCCCCAAAAAATAAAAAAGGTTTTTGGTAAATCTCAAAAACCTCCTAATTTGTGAAGAAACTTATAGATCTTGGAAACCACTAAACCGATTTAAACCAGGGATGGCTAAGAACCTATAGCTTCTCTCCAGTTTAGTCTAAAACCGCATTCAAATCGGATCTCACATTATTGAGTTATAGGACCTCAACGCTTTCACAGACAGACAGACACTGGCGTCCAACTCATAACACCGTCTTTTCGCCGGAGGTTGAAAAATCAAGAAATTCATTATCTTCTTATTTCGGTCACGTACGAGTTTATAGTTGGCAGAGGCAGCCTCTTTTTCGGATTAAAATGTCAGTTGCAGATGAATTTGAACAAAAATTAAGAGAAATATTTTTAAAGAGCAAGACGCTGTAAAATGCAATTTAATCAGACAAGTTTGTAAACTTATCTATAGTCTCTCCGCACTCGTTTGTTTGTGTGTGAAAACATGTAGGACTATTAGCAGTAGCAAACGTGTGAGCATAGCCGAACTAATGCCGGGTCGGGTACAGATTGGTGAAAGGTAACATGAAATGTATCATGCAATACAAGAATTTGAGGTACAACGGTACCCTATCCAACCCGATTTTTTGAGTGGATTTCACTACACATTGCTGCAATGTAATAACACGCAAGGATAAACGTACTAACTAATTCTCATAGTCTAGAGCTCTATATTTTTGATTCGTTCGTCTCGCTTCAAAGTCAAAGTCAAAATTATTTTTTTGCTTGTAAGTAACATTTATACGAGGTCAATTTTTTATCTACCAACGCTCCAAGGTGTTAGAGCTTCGAGCGATAGATTCTACTAATTTTCCATCGATATCCGATACAAAAATTAGTAGGATCTGTCGCTGGAAGCGAGGCGAACGATTCAAATAGGTATAGAGCTCCAGTGCGTATTGAGGTCTAGTATGCGTATATACACACCTATTTACATGTAGTTTGAGTTAAATAGACATTAGTCTAAATTTTCAGTTGTCGTTAGCGAGTACGGGACCCAGCCCCAGCACTAATGTCCAGTTTCACGGTTCGACGGCGACTAATTTATACCGCCCGATTGCTGTCCCGCTAAACATAATGTGCAGTTTGTTAATGTCCGCTCGTGCCTTTCAAATCTCTTAATTACACGGGCTCGTTGTCCGAATATACCAATTTCGCATCGGGGCTGTCCTGCGCGTGTTGGACGCTGATTTTAAAGCTTCGAAACTAACTCAATTCTAACATTGTTAGTCTTAATTTACTTTTTGTTGTAGTTTATTTGCTATTAAGTCACAGAGTAAGTAATAGTATTATGTTTTATATCATAATACTTACCAAATTTATTCAGTCTGGATTAGATCTTTATCAAATGGTTTTTAAATTATTTTGTTTTGTTATCAACTAGCTTTTTGATTTAAAAAAATACTTAACATTTTAAGTCATTCATTCAATCAGTTAGAGAGTATCATGGAGATATTAATATTTCACCAATCAATTTGTCAATTTCCTTTCCCTACAGATTAAAAAGAAAGAATGGTAACTTCAAACTGACTAAATTAAACGTTAATTTAAAAATAAAATTAAATGCAGTAGGTAGAAAACCAAATTCCAATACAAGGTTAACCGAAAACACAAACTAATTATTCATAAACTGCACTACTTAAAACTAACATAACGTAAATCCGTGCCGTGCAACTCACGTAATCTCTCACCCTTTCATTCTATTCGTATTTCACAGCTCTTTTACCCGTTCATTTTTTAGAATACGTTGTTCGACAAATTCACTTAATGCTGCGTTAAATGAACCGTGTTCGCATAATAAAAGATTTTATACTCAAAAGCGATTCAGAATGGACGATATTTCCGTGGAACGAGAAAGCGCCGCTCTCGACGTAGCCGCTTCGTCTCGTCTATGGCAGCATCAGAATATTTTTTCGCGCTCGAACGGGTACGGATTCCGGCGGAATAAAGTTAGGAAAGCACCACATACAAATACCGCTCAGATTACTTAAATACTGGGTTGCTAAAGCGAGCTGCGAGGGCTTTTTTCCACGTAATTTATTCGGTTAAACTTTATTGCAGTCCTCTTAGTGAAATTTAGCGTTTATCGACGTTTACGTTTTATTTACGCTGAGTTATTGAGAGGTCAGTGGCTTAGCGTGGAAACGTGACTTTCTGAGAGGTTCCTGTCGGGTACACCTAACACAATTTTGAGAGACACTGGGACTCTAACAACGAAGCCGTATTGTACATGTTTTTCTTAATAACAAGATTATCAAAATAATAATAAAAATATTTTATCAAAAGAGTTTGCAGGGTTTCATAAATCTAATTTCATATGGGCGTTAATAAATACAAGGATAGGACATCAAAACGGAAGGAAATCCCTATTTGTGATTAAACAAGTTGTCCTAAGTAACTTAGGTATATGTATTATTAAATTATAATTGTTTTGTTTGAAGAACTTTCTACTTTAATCATTTTTTTGATTCACTGCTTTAAAATAAAAACCCAGCCTTGATATGCTGATCGCCAGTCTCTGTTCGATTGATGAAGAGTAAAGTATTGTTTTGAGTTGCAATATCGTTGGTTTTATTGTCATTCTTAAGTATGCTGGAGATCAACATACTGTGGCTACAAAAAACCACCTGGATTACGTTCTGTTTTAAAAATAAAAAGAGTAGGTACCTAAGTGGATTTTCTCGTATATAAACCCTGTAACGAATTCACACTCGATTTATATACTCCCCGGGTACCCTTTTGGGGTTTATTTTAGTTTTAAATGTTTTATAATTCAAACAATGTTCGATTTGTCTACCTACTTCTCCAGTACCAGGTTACTAACAGAGGTCTGGTATACACAAGGCGCCGTGCGATGCCCAACATTCCATCACATATGTTACATACATACCTAGATATTCGCCGTTTAACGTCCACTGCTGGACATAGGCCTTCTCCAGTAAACGCTACTACACCCGGCCCTCCGCCAGCATCCAGCTGCTTCCGGCCACCTTCTTTAAGTCATCGGTTCACCTGGCGGGGGCGTCATTGACGAGATGCTTTGGTCTAAATTAGATTAATGCTGCATCAACCAAGCGTTCAATTTAATACTATGGTTCATTAAGACCGGCAATCATAATCATCATCACCAGCCTGTACTGTTCACTGTTATGCAAATACCACCCTTTAGTTCTCCAACTGTCCCAATCGAGCCTCCAGTAGTCAGTATTTTTATTAATCTTTCTGTTCTAGTGGTAGACAGCCACAAAGGGGAGAGCTTGGAGATGTCTCACGTGCAGCGCACCGACATGGGTGCCTACTACTGCATCGCGAGCAACGGCGTGCCCCCGACGGTTAGCAGGCGGTACCACGTGCAAGTGCACTGTAAGTACGTTTTCATCACCGTCATCGCCTCTCGCCGTCCACAGCTGGACATTCGCCTACCCACCACACCCAGCCTTCTGCGAGTCGGGGGAGACCAGCTCTAGAGAAAATTCTGTAGATGCGATAGACCCACCACCTAAAAAAGGTAGCAGAAAAGGCACAAAAGCGGCTGCAAAGTGAAGGCTAATGTGGAATATTACAATAACAGTCATACCAGACAAAGCTTGGAGCTATTTTATGACCCAGATACAAATAAATATTACAAGTTGGGAAAAATTAACGCTACATGGAGGGATAGTAAGAAAAACAAGTTTGCATTACAATCAGGAACACCATATATTGTTTATACATCAGTCACTCAACTACCTATACCAACCACTCTTGTAAGTCAATGTAGGGTAGAAATAGGTAGGCATACCTGCCTATTCTCTGTGCTAGGAAAAAGTTTGTAAGAATGGTAGGTAGGTAAATATTTTACTATTGATTTGTTACCCGCATTATTTTCTAAGATTAGGTAATTTAGTGGCAAGGGCCCAGCAGGATAAGGAAAGAAATAAAAGGTGAACGTGAGCTGAAGTTCAGAGTTCTATATAGATCATCCATCAGCCACAGAATTTCCTGTATCAAAATATAGCTACATAGGTAGCTATACTATAATAACTAATACTCATAATAACGAAAAAAGATGAAATTGCATAGGTAAATATTTTATTTTAACTTGCAAGTTTTACATAAGTACTATTTTTATTTCACACCTGTTAGATTTTATATAATGTATTTTTCTAGCGTGTTCAGCGGTTTAGTCGTGAATAGGTATAGACAGACAGAGTTTTACTTTCGCATTTATAATATTAGTATGGATTTAAAACCCCTTTGTTTTTCGTAACTCCATGTTTGTGTGAGCGACGAAACAATCGCGCTGCCGCCGTCTCACTCGGGCGACTGTTCCAGCCCCTAATACTATCTCTGTCTATTGGTGACTAGACGAACCGAACTTTAATTGAAGCTGGGTGAATCTGTGTCCAAAGTTGATGTAGTCAAGCACTGAGATTAGTTTTCGTATAAGCAATGTACTCGTAAAAGAGTCATGTATCTTCTTCCTTTCGTTTTATCTGGCGGACGTATATTTTCCCGGGTGCATATTTAATGAATTCTTTTTTTTAATTTTTTTTTAATTTGTTTATTAGGGATAACTACAGCCAAAATTACAGATAGTTGTTAAGAACTAGGTTACAAAGTTAAAGGCCAATTAAAGCTATCCACGTCTATACTAAAGAGTAGCAATAAGTTACAAAATAAACTTAATATTAATTTTAACCTTAGGAAAAAACTATTAAGTTTAATTATAATGATATTTTACTATCTATCACTATAAATATAAATAAGACTGATATACATTCATACTATACACCGATACATAAAGACCACATCATTAAATGAGTGGATAAACCCAGCAGGTACTGTTGTTTATTCTATGACACAGGCGATGTCACAGAACAAACCACAGCACAGGCAATGTGTGTTTGCAAAAGAAAAATATAAGTTAACAATAAGATTGCTATTAATACCTTCCGTTAAAATGTATACATATATTTTTGGAAAAAAAAAAACAACGTAAAAGCATTGCCAGGCATTAGAATGAAGTGTTAATGAGCCAGTAATTCGATAGAACGGTTCTGTCACTAATAAAAATCATTGAATTTAATTCGATTTAGTATCATTTATCAACAGCGTGTGGACTTGCTTTTTAAAAGTGTATTTTGTGCCGATAAACGGATCGATGCTGTGGAATTTATTGTTATATTGTCGAACGATACGCGTGAGGACTGCATTTTGACCATAGTTGGTAGAATGGAACGGCACACTGAATAAGGGCGTGTTCCTGGTGGTTCTAATAAGAAAGTCTACTAGCCATGGGAACCGTGGCGGTACGAAAGGCTTTAATAATTTTATGACGTTTCAACGCAGTCATACCGCAAGTGAAGGTGACGAATCAACTAGTGGGCGCCCCTCTCGGCAGTGACGTTGAGCTGCAGTGCTTCATAGAGGCCTCTCCCAAAGCCATGAACTCCTGGTACAGGGAAGACGGTAAATGTAAATATCTCTCCATACTTTATTTAACTAACTTTTAGAGAGTAATTTTATAATTACATCATAATATTATCATCATCCGCTTGATAATGTTCGCTGTCTATTGCAGAATCTTTTACCTGGTGAAAAACGCCGAAACTATCCCAAAAACGCCAAAGGTGTTCCAATTTAAACCAATGTATATTTCAAAAGATAAGTGATATTAATTCTTAATTCAGGACAATTTGTTCAAAACAATTATAATTTAGAATCTGAGATTACCGCCGTGCAAAATAATTAACCCATTATTCAGACCATAATAACGTTAATTAATTTCGAGTCATGTTTCTACAAACGTTCTCAACTTAGCGAAACCGTGAACTATTTCCTGCAAAATACTTCAAAATTATTAAATGGAATTGAGTCACGCATAAAGTTAGCTTATGGCAAATAAAGTAATAACTATAAACTTTCCACAGCCCTAGTAAGCGACAAGCTGCTCGAGAATCCAAAGTTCCGTGTCACAGAGACGCTAGTGAACGAGTTCTCTTTATGGGTGAATTTGACGATAAAATCGCTGGCGCCAAGCGATTTTGGAACTTATGTGTGCGCGTCTGTCAATGCCCTGGGAAAGATGGAGAGCCAAGTCAGCTTACATAGTAAGTACAATCTATTGAAACAAACGATCTCCCGCAACCAAAAAAGATATCTACATCAATTGCAACATTTTATCAACGTCGACTCACACGAGACACGTAGGGTTTTATAGTCAGTAACACTCAACTACATTAAAGTCAGACCCGTAGGGTCTTTCCCATGAATATAAAGCACTTAGATAATATAAAGAAAGTGAAGTAAGTACCTACGTCTAGTATTTGCCAAGAACATGATATCAATATAACAATATACTTAATTGGAATTTTAAAAGTAGTCGACACCAATTTATTATAATCGGGGTTGATAGCGCTCAATGGAACTGATCCTATTTTAATATCTTTGGGTTTTTATTTCAGCAAATCTACCATAGGTACTTTAAATTTCGCCGCCTGTACGTGGCAGTTGACGCGAGGTTTCTGTTTAAGCACATTAGCCATGTTTGGTTTAACAAATTAAATTAAAATGTAGTACCTACCTACTTTAAGAGCATAATTTGTATTATCAGCCAATTTCGTTAAATGTGTATATCCTTTCAGGATTAGAACTGAACGTGAACGGGTACGGCGCAGAGGAGCCGATGGTGTCAGGCGCGGCGTGGCAGCGCGCGCGCAACCTCCCCTCGCACCGCGCGCGCCCCGCCGCCTCCCACGCACACCAGTATTTCATGGCCCACCACCTACCTCCACAGCTCTATGCTCTATTACTAACTACCCTACGATATATACATACGTTGTAGATCTTTTAGGTTGTATAAAATTGTTCGTTAGTTTAAGAATACTTTATACTGAATGTACGAAAGAGGGACGAGATTTTTTTGAAATTTAAACACAAGTGTTGAATGACTCCGACGACATGAATTAAAATCGATGTAGCTATGAGAATTACGAATTAAACAACGCATGATTTGGATCTCATAGCTAAATAAACCAATATTTCTACCTAAAATCGCCGTAATAGGTACCTATTTCCTGAAGTGTCAATACCTTTTTCCATTCGATCGGTTTCTCTACAATTCCCAATTGTGAAAACATCATTAATAACGTAACGAACGGTAACTTGGAGGTTAGCCAAATTGTTCATTGTCCGTAAAGGAATATGTGAGTGAGGGAATGTATTATTACATATGTAAATAATTTCCTATTGTAACTTCTTGTTATATGTACATACTTCATTAGGTCTACTCTGAATTTCACAACGGTTACACTACGCACGTTATGTGTCTCACAATCATTCGTCACTAAATTCAGTCATAAATGGTATATAGTAGCTACTCTAAGTAGCCTAGTCTCAGGTTCCAGACTCCACTAACTAACTTTGAGTCAGTTGTGGAGTAAATAAACATTATTTGTATAAAAGATACCAAAATATGTTTTAAATAATTTTTCTATCAAAGTTAACAAATACTAACATTTTGGAGATAAATAAACTGTTCGGAACACAGAAATATACGTAGTCTGTGGTTTGAAAGTTAATGAGCTCTGCTGTAACTGTAATCTGATAGAAATTTTTGTGAACAATGTGATATTTTTTGTAAAAAAATATTATTGTTGGGAACTTGAGATACCATACTACTCTTTAAGTTATACGTGAGGCGTATAATAATTGTGAAATCAATAGTTTCTTCATGATACGCTATACTACCTACAATTATAATCAATTAACACACGTCAAATTATTTAACACCATGTAGGTAGAGAACAAGTTTAGTAAAGGTACCTGTTGTCTCGGAGAATTTCCAAAGTGGACTCTAACTAAAACTTATTTTTCAGTTTCCTGGTAGATATAATGATTAGCTAGTAAGTGAAATGAAAGTAGTTAATGTATATTGAACATTTATAATTATAAAATTTAGAATATTTAAACGTCATAATATGTTGTACAACTGTCTTGCAAAATGCCAGTTAACATAATATATTTATTGTATTTATCTCAATAGTATGTTAACACACATAAATTATGTACTTATAGATATACATACTTCGATTCACTGAATTAAATTTGTCGCAGTAATTGTTCAGACTGACAAGTTGAAACTTTGTAAAAGTTTTGTAATTGTAGTAGTGATATTGAGGTGGATTTAATATCGAATGTATAAGAAAAACATTTCACGTATAGTAGAGATATTCCGTATTATTTCTTAAATCGACATCCTATGCTAATAATATATTACGTTGACTTTGACAATAAATGTGTAATTTACTGAAATATAATATCGAAATAAATATCCTTACGAATCCCCCTTCCCTAATTTATTTGACGGATGCGTGTTTTTCTAACCCCATAGATGGAAAAAAGATGAATGGAATGGGTATTAGTAAATACCTACTTTTTTTAAATTATTGGACCCTACTAACATTATAAAGGCGAAAGTTTGTGAAGATGTTTGGATGTTTGTTACTCTTTCACGCTGTAACAGCTGAACGGATTTTAATGAAACTTAGTACAATGATAGCTTATATCCTGGAATAACATATTAGGCTACTTTTTACCGCTGTAAAAAATCCCGCGGGAAAAATTTATTCCATGCGGACGGAACAAGTATTAAATGAACTTAATACGGCAGTATGCACTATTATCTATTCTGTGCTTATTCATACCAAAAAGCTTGTCATAGTCAGGTTCTTCCATTTTATTTCCTGCTCTATGTCACAGAGTAAGTAATAGTCTTCTCTATGTTCGCTTTATATACTAATAGAATCTTTTTCTTTTCTTTTAAATAGCATAAGTAAGTATAGCCATTTTTCAGAACTTCCAATAAAAATCATAATCATCTTACAAATATTATAAATGTGAAAGTGTGGATTTCTTCATTGATAAGTCACGCTACAAACGCGGATTTTGAACAAATTTGGCAGGTATAGCTTAAATATGTATATTTTCAATAACAGGATAATTTTTAACGCGGACGAAGTTCACCGTCTCATTTTTAACTATATAGAGCAGGGAACATTTACTATTCAAATTCTTTTCTGAATAAAATATAAAATAACAAGCTGAATAAATCTACATGTATAACCCAGGCATGGAAGGAAAATTGAATTTTACACTGATTTTATTCACGTGGTCGTCGATCGTATGTGCCCGAGGCCAGGCCGTCACGAGACACTGCAGGACAATGACGAATGGTCGAGTGCCACCGGGCACTAATGCATTTTACGTGTTGCACTTGAATTAATGCCATTTTATTTTATTGCTGTCGATCCACGAGAAACCGGGCTTAATAACAATGAGCCAGCGGGTAAAGTTAATCATTTTGCAGGCGCGGAATTTTCAAGTTGTCTGCGGCTACGGCTGACTTTATCTGTTGTTATGTAAGTTTAGTGTAGGTATTAATGTTGCTTATGTTAAACCTGCACCTTAACAATATACCTATGCCATCAGTTTTACTGGTATACTATTGGTTACTGATTTTGCGGTTAAATATCCGATACCCAGCTAGCTAACTAAGCTGATGATGAAATATTCAGGATAGCTTCCCTATTATCGTTGAAGTTTTGAATTTTTATCGGATCGGCGGCGGCGGGGCGGCGAGTGGCCGGGGTGGCCGACGTGCACACCGTATAACACTCAAACTAAAAGTTTCATCAACATAATTTATTCGGGACACTCAGTGAAGTGGCCCGCGCGGACGCGAGCGCTATTTTTTTCTCTATTCGTTCAGGATCCGCTCTGAATTCGGAGCTGGGCGATTTTTCAGAGGGGAACTTCAATTGTGGAACGCGGTCACGTAGTTTTTTAGCGTCACTCGAGCAGAGATGCGCCTGAGTTTAATAATGTCATAGGCATCCCGCCGGCATCCTTATGTACGGCCGAATGGAGATGCCTCCGCTCCGCCGGCAACGTGACTTGATAGTCCTGATAACCCCTGAAATTATTGCCTTCATGTCGACGCATTGAGTTGAGTTTGCTTAGATTAGTTACGCTTTAACATACAATTAGCCATTCTCAAGGCAATGGTCAACAAGCAGTTCAATTTCCGGAATATACCTAAGCCTACCCACACTGAATCAAAAAGGTCAGTTCTACTAAAACGTATAAGCGCTCACAATGGGAGTTAATGTAGGTATTTACCAAATTTCCCGCAGAACCACTCACGTTTATTGATCCTTTGAATGTGTAACTCATTATCATTAACGTACTATAGATTAACATACAACCATACAACGTATGCACACAAGGATTTATTGCCAACGTTGCACAGTGCAACGTAAACATTATTGCAACAAAGAATCGATAAATATTCACAAAACTGCACAGAGTCACGACCGCTTACACTGTGGCCAATAAATCCCATACAAGTACTGGAAAAAACAAGCTCGCCCATTCTGATTTGCGGCATTTTGCTACATTCGTCTATACGAACAGTGCCGGTGCTGTCATGCGACAATAATTCTTTGGAAACGTCCCCGACAGTTTCGCCGCGAGGGGCTCTCTATGCACTGCAATGGGATTTTCTATGTGACACGAAATGTCAGCGGTCGGGAATTTTTCAACAAAGGCTATTCAAACGACACCGATGTTAGCTAGCAAACCCACGACTAAAAGGACTTTTATAGTCCATCGTTTGTACCTGCCGACTATTGTGCAAGAAAAACCGAAGGTTTTTCATCGGTCGCTTTCAAACCAAACAATAAACATCACAATCTGTAAATCCAGATGAATAACGAAGGCGGTGCTAGCGCGGGATAAAAACAAAAGCAAACGGAAGGTAAGTCCTTGCATTGTTTAAAAAAAGAAACATTTTTCCCTGTCAACTAGGTACGTTTGGAAGAAGTATTATCCGAAGACTCATTAGGATAAGCAGATGTTTCCTATAAATATATTTATTTTTTGTATAGAATAATAATTTACAAATAAATATTATTTTTAATTATATTTTGTGTGAAGAGAACCACTTTCTAGAAAGAAATAACTCACTTGAACCAGTGAGCCAAATAGGAGCAAACTAATTGTCGAAAGTCAATAAAAAGTCAACCTAACCAAACGACAAGCTTGATTGATAATAAGCAATTCTGTTGTTGAGATAATGAAGAGAGAAAGAAAGTAAAATTAGCCTCTCTCCAGGTGGGAATCATATCCATGACATAGAAAAGTATTAATTCTGGATAAAACTATCTCTAAATATATTTGCTTGTTGTGGCTAAAATGAAACGCAGCCAGTGTGGGCTCCTGTGGGTCAAAATGAGGACGTCATTCAGCACGGTGATCAATCTATCGCGGGCTGAGTGACGCATCGATGGACAGGGAAAATATCGATAGCGTGCCCGCTCTACGGTCTCCGGGGCCGCCTACGCAAAAACCGTGCCAAATCCCATACAAATTGTATTGGATAATAATCTTTATAAGTATTGCACGAAAAACAACATTTAGAAAACCGGCATCGTCAATTTAAAACAACATACAACAAAGTTGCCGTAATCCAAAATAAGAAGTATCTAGAAAGGTAATAAAATGTCGTGTTAGCTGAGTGGGAGTGCGCTAGCATCACTATACCACGAGGGCGAGGATTCGAGGATAAGAGCGTCAGTGGCGTAGGGGATAAGACGCGGCCTATCATATCGAAAGATCCGGAGTTCGATCCTCAGCTGGGCCATGTACCAATGGGTTTTTCTCGAAACTTAAGTACATTTACTGACTGCTCTTAAACGGTGAAGGAAAACATCGTGAGGAAACCTGCATACGCCGAAGAAGAAATTCTTAGGCGTATGTGAAGTCCACCAACCCGCACTGGGCTAGCGTGGTGGACTATAGCCCGAACGCCCTCGTGGAGAGGGTAGGCCTGAGCCCCAGCAGTGGGGACATTAATAGGCTGTTGATGATGAGGGCGAGGATTCAAGAGCCGGTCCGTACCAATAACTTTTTCGGAAGTTTTATTGTGAGGGATCCTGCTTTTATCGAAGAAGAATTCAAAGTTATTTATAATTAAATTAAGTAAAACATCCAGCGTGGTAGACTACCTATAACTCGTAGGACGTTATGAGAGTTAGTCTTTAGCCCAACACAGTGGAACATGTAGCTTTGATTGGTTTGAATATTGTATAAATACCATAGAAGTTTATAATACCATTAAAATACCATTGAAGACATATCTTATTATGACATTAGTTAGTTAAACTGTCCCGAACTTGATATTATTATAATTTATTGTCTAAAAAATAATTAAATAATTTACCTACTACCCAACATCGTACAGTTTTATACTTGTACTTTTCCCTAAAACCTGAACTTTAAAAAGGCATAAAACGGTTCACCAGCAAAACGCTCGGGGACTGAATGCAAACGGCTCAATAAAAGGCGGCATGTCCCGTTGGTAAACAAAACTGCCAGTCATTAGACTGAGCGGACGAAAACATTCGGTCCAATTATCTGGGGCGGCGGCGGCGGGTCGGTCGGGAAAAACTCGCCCAGGCCAGACCTAATGACGATGTCAGCCGCGCTCATCAATCTATTGCCGCGACCTGGACACCTAATGGGACCCGCTTTACTGTTCATGAAGCAGCTCAAGCAAGGCATGGGTAATACTTAAATAGAAGACGGGCATTTTTGTTTTTGATCAGCGACACCAATAGCTTCTCATTTACATAGCCTGGAAGCCTGCATTACGATGTAGAACTTTAGCTACTGCCCGCCTTCTGCCTCGATTTAGCGGTGACCTGTCCGAGCTTTGGTAATGGCAGTAACCAAACAACAAAGTGCACAGAATTAATTCGCCACAGCGTCTGGTCGGCAACCATGAGTAGTGATACTCTAAATAGTAAAGCTTTTTATAGTCGAAACTAGAATATTTTCGGCCCATAAAAAGAAAATTGTCGTCGAAACATTTACTGGAACATGACTGAAATAATTTAGCAACTATAAAATCGTGTCTACCATTTAGGGTATTTAATATTTCGTCAAGTAAATAGGCGGAGTAGGTACTTTATTTTCGAGTCTATTACCTATGTATGCTTAGAGAGAGGGAATTTTTAATGGACAATATTTCCGTAAGCCGCGCGCTCTCTGTAGGCACTTAGCGCTCTACTCTTTAGTTAAAACTCAGATGGGAAAATTATTTTTCATTAACGCTCGACTGAGTTTCAACGTACTGCAAGCGGAATTAAAATCAATTACTTCTGTGAGTACAATACAAAGCCGTAGAAAAACTTACTTACTACTTACTTATTTAATATGACCAATACCTATTTATTTATTTTAAAAATAATATTTGAAACCTGCTGATTTGAAATTAACTAAAAAGTTTTTACAACCTACCAACTGCTTTATGAAATTGGACCTGCAATAGAATTTTGAGGCACCCCATTTTCACGAAGAATCTCAATAAGCAATGCGGATCGCCCGCCAGTCTCAACGGGCTGGTTATGATATTGTTAAAGAGAGAGGCCTGCAAACTGACACTAAAAAATACGTGACTGTTTTATACGATCGTATCGAACGCTCGTGAAAAATCGACGCGCTGCAATATAAAGAGATCCGGGTAGGCGTTCAGTGGATCACCGACTTACAGGGTAATTCAAGTCTTTTGTCTGAGTCGCTCAATCACGGCTGCGTTTTCAATCATTCTTGGGTGTAAGTGTATTCGGATTTTTTCAGCTTTCGTACAACCATCGATTTGACGAAGACTTTTTTTTGGCAATTGCGTACTGGACCATGTCTTGTGTAGTTAAACATTTTTGGTACAAAATCTTTTACTTTTGTAAGAAGGTAGGTAGGTGCTACTAGGTACCGTACCATAATATCACACAATTTTATTCCTTCACTAACTGGACGAACACAATGATGAATATGATGAATGGATCTACTAATACAAGAACTACTACGGAACAGTTTGTATTTTTTACATCAATACCTGTGTAATTTCTACATGACATCAGCTCAACGTTTCTTTGACCGCTTGAATAGGCAGGAATGCCTACGGCCGTTTTAATAAAAAGTTATCCCACTACTTAAATTACGATTACAATGTTAGAAAGTCACTATCCTGAATCTGAAAGCATTCACTTATTTATTTATGTCGTGTATTCTATTTGTATTTGCGTCACCAGAAGTTACCTACCTTCAAACTTTGTGATTTTACGAGATATCCACATCTCGCATAGGTGAGGTGTGCACAGACACGTACAGTCTCCGTCAAAAGTAGGTGAAACATCCAAAATTACTGACTACTCTAAATTTCATTATAAACTGACTTCTTTATTTTTCAAATAGTCGCCTAAGCCAAATCAAAACAGTACCTATTTTTTTACAGTAGTCTGACAGAGAGAAATTGTATGCATTTCATTCATTATAAAAAATAAAAAATAGGGTTATACATGTTTGACACTTCAATCAATAATATTATCTTTCTTAGTTTATGTCAATTTCAACGCGGACGCAAAAGATTCTGTTTGAAAAAAAAACATTTCAATTCTATACACTTTATTGCACATTTAAAAATTACAGACAAAAGAAAAAAGAGATAAACAGATACAGTAATGTACATCTAGGCGGTCTTATCGCTAAGAGCGATTTCTTCCAGACAACATTTGTGCTATACACTGACATTAGTTTATTTTGAATCTTTGTACATGTACATAGGAAATTTTCAGGCGTCCGATTATTAGGACATGTTTAACATTGCAATTCATTATATATTAGTTAGCTACTATTGCCTCTGACTGTACAGTCTCGTGGTTTATGGACGCGGGAGCGCGGCAGGTGTCGACCGCCCATTATCAAATACACACGCCAGCGATCGCCTGTTATCGCACCTCTGTCACTTTCACAGATTTATTGCTCCCTATTTCCACCCAACAGACCGCTGTTACGACATAAAACTACATATTGGATCAAAGCCACTTTCCAATAGAGGGTCGATCGGTTTTTAAAATGAAAATGTAGGTATATTTCAGTGCGAGAGTTTGTGGGATTGAACGTGAACGTTGAAATGTTTCGTACGTCCTCTATTTTGAAGTCTAGAATCTGAAACTTTAGTTTTCCCTCGGGAACTTATTTTCGGGTGTTAAAACTCTGACTTCGAGGTTTTGGTACGTATTTGCACCTGTTAACCGCATTATCATTAGATCCGGTATACTGTAAAGGCGTGAGTAGGTAAATACGTAAAAAGTTACTCTTTTCTTAGGATTATTGTTCCATCTTGTGAAGTGTATGTTTTTTTAAAAGTAATTTATGCAAATGAGTTAATTGTTTACTTTAATGTAAGTATATAACGCATTATTTTAAAAAATTATTAAATTCCTTATTCAATGTGACATTCCCTAATATCCTCCTGAAAATATAGGCAAGTAGAAAGCTTTTAAGGAATCTCTACTTTTGGGAGATCTGAATATACGATACTAAAAACAGTAATAATATACGATTTATGGGGCACTTAAACGCGTAGAAAACCATTGGCCATAAATAAAGGCGGTTAAAAATGGGACATTCGGTCAATGCACGAGGTTTTTGCAAGAATCACACACAATACGTTTCAATATTCATTTAAATCAAAAGAATTGACCATTAATATTATTAATCCGTAATATTTATTTCTGAATGCCAGGCCTGTGTCACTCCGCAATTAAGTTAGGTCGGTTGCCGTCGACGGCACTCAAGTCAGTCGAATGCCGCGTTTCATTATGCCGATCTATTGACCCACAGCTTCGCATCGCTCGACCACGCGCTAAGTAAAATAATGAGAATATGTCAAAAGTTATTGTACAATATCCTCAGCTCCATTTAAATTCTAATGAAAAGATGTTTAGGTGTGAGCTTACAGGCTAAAATGATCGTTTATTACCTTAATTACTGTTTACTTTAATGACAACACTATATAGTGTTACACCTACCCACTCCAGAAAGAGCCAGAGTTATTTGATAGAAAGAGAGACGTTTATAGATTTTTATACCTAACACAGTTTTGATTAGGAAGTGACACTTCTGTACGATCTATTCTGTAGTATTACGTAAAGATTTGGCGTTAGACCTATTTGCAATAAAATGATGCCATCAATCCTCTTAGTTCACAAATCGCGAAATGACTTCACCCTCTCTGGTAAGAGCAGTATGCGTAGAAATTATTGAGATTTTATTTAAATAAAAAACTATTGGAGAGAAAATACTGCCGTTGGAATATGCCATGGAGAAGTGTCGTTTAAAAGGCTAGGTATTCCGGTGGATATATCGTATATTATTTATTAAATTATTTTCCCCCAGACTGGTAATAGCAATCGTCTTATTCAATTACATGCCAAAGAAGGCATGAAAATGGCTGACAATGACTCGTAGGGAGCATGAAATGTCGCTATTGAATATGCGAAGCTTATTTCATTTAATTCTGTCGTGAAGTGACATTGTGCTTTACAAAAATGGCGCTTAAATGTCCCGTTTATTGAAAATAACTTCATTTTTCCACGATTCCCTAATTAAATTGTACAAAAATGTAAGTAAGGTTCGTAATAAGTATTTTTTACATGACTATTTTATCCAATATAAACAATAGCCTGTCAAAAGAAATACTGTAAATAACCAACATATTCAAACTTCAATGGTTTTCAGTAGATTTAGGATACTAATAATTAATATAGGTATATTTACTTATACTTTGTGAGTAAGTTTTTATAGCCTTTCTATGAAATTAAATGATGTGGTTTTATCCATGTATTAAGACACCCGTCTGATGTACAACGTGCGTTACATTTTCACGACATATTCTCGAAGGAATATGGGTAAATACAAGAATCTTTGAAAGGCTTACGGGTATAGGTTCGCTCGAGTGATCAAAACTGCGCGATCTGTCAAACACAGATTGCTTTGGAAAAGAGGTTGGACATGCGGTCGATAGCCTTTAGTAATGCTGTTCTTAATAAGAAATACAAACGATTACTGAATACACAATAGTACATTGTTCATCGAGGGAATAAAGTGACCAATTACCAACGAGGAACTGGGGGCCTTTATTTACACACGAGTCGGAAATCGCACTTACTCCCGAATGATACAGTATAATTGACTACACCTTTGAGGAAAGTAAAATCGTATAAAATCTTCATAATTGTTTTGTTGTGTTAATTTCTGGATTTCTCGGGCAAGAGGTTCTCAATAACTGCTTGGGCAGTTTCTTTAGATTCCGGCGGCGTCAGCAAATCTTCACTATCACTACTATGCGACATTTTAAGTACCTATATATATAGCTATTTTACAAATTGAAAGTTCAGATAGATAATAATTATTCTCTCCTTCTGGCCCTTCTCCCTTAGGCCCTACCAAATCGCAGGAGATTGCATCGGTACTCGTCAGAGGCTAAGCTCTTTCCCGATGCACTACATTACATTTAATAAAAGTTCGAATAAAATTTTTCACTTGTTTTCCCTTTTCTTTTTTTTATAATATACAGAAAAACAAGTGGCCATTTTCAGACGCCACCTACATATCCAGCTAGGCTCCGCTCCGGGAGTTTCATTTAATTGTATTGCATTACTCTTTATTGCACAATAAAAACACAGACGCAACAATACAGTAACTTACATTAGTACCTACCTGCATCTGGGCAGTCTTACCGCTAAAAGCGATTTCTTCCATACAACCTTTGGGTAGAGAAATAGAATCCCACATTCAGGAGTTCGTCAGCAGCATCAACTCCGATCTACCTGAGATCAACAAACCGCTTGTCCAAGTGTTCCGATGACCTATAAATATAACAAACCTACAATTGTTTTTGAAAGAAAAATTAATTATAATAAAATTGTACGTTCTGGGGATTTACAAAACGAAAGCCCATGAACTTTTAACCTAAAAAGAATATAGCAAATCTAACATTGGAAATTTGGAACACTTTCAAGAGCTCCTGTCAATACAGATGCCGAAGTTATCTAGCTACACAGTATGCAGGCTATACGTAAACTTTGAAAATAGTCAGCAAATATTGTCAGTTTCCTTGCCTTTATAATAAGTATGATAATTCGATTGGCCATTGTGCAATACCGCGGTCGGTCTCGCTCGGTCTTCAACCCACCGGGAATATAAATCTTAAAAGGTAAATAGGAGGTACTGCCGCGATCTTCACGACACTATTGTGTGGAGAAATAACGCGACGCGACTGGTAAATATCATATAAATATATCTCATAATTTCCGTCTCCATTTTATATCAAATTCATAGTCAAAATGTTGCAGATTAAAAAATGATTCTGGAATAAGAATCTTTCTCATTACGAATTGTCATCGCTTTTCTTTTTTTAAGTTTTATGAAGCAGTAAGTAATCCGCAGACCCTTTGGCTTAACTGACAACACGGTTGGGTAATGAAGATCCATCCCTTGTGAGCCGCCCATCACTTTTTGGAACGAAGCGTTTTTGCTAAAGAGGGATTAGTGTACCCTTCCCCGGCTCGATTTTCCTGAGATGCTTTATCATTGGGGTTTCCGACTAACATGAGGTTAACTTGTAATCTTAGCTTTGTTTGGCCGTTGTAGCGACTTAATTCCTCCAAGCTCAGTAATGAAGCGGTTTTTATGAGGACCGTCCTTTATTCGATCTCCTTTTCTATTCTTCGTTCAATGGTCTCTAATGGTGTTTTATTTCTATTGTCCGAGGATTTGTGGTATATCATGCTTAATGAGAAAGACGGGGTTGAAAGGAATTAGTTCAACTGACACATTTTAAGGGAAGATTGTCAAGGAGAGTGATATAGAGATAGCAAGCTTCGCAACGTTTGGTGAACTTTGCCACCGAATCATTGCATTATAACAAAATAAAAATATGTAACTATGGCCACAGATTAGTTTACAGGAAACGGCTGCAGCTCAGTGGCACAGATTAATGATATAGTGTCTTCGACACTCAGCGGTAGAGGCGTGTAGAGCTCGGGTTTAGGACAAGCCAAACCCAAACCGCAGCTCATAAAATGCGCTCTCCGACATCTCATCAAACAAGATTGCTTAGGTTAAAACATATTTTATGTAATACTGTGAAAAACGTCGAGTCAATTTGCGAGCATTTGTCTGGTGGCCTTTATTTGCCGGTCGAGCGGCCACCCGGCCCCTGGCCAGCCGCGGTAAATCAGCTTACATTTTTTCAAAGGTTTTCTGTGTTTGGCGTACCTCGCATGGTACACTTACAGCGTAAAAACCATTTCGTTTGAACTTTGACTCGTCCTATAGCGTAGCCCTAGCGTGTGACGCAGTCGACTGAATATCTAAATAGTTACTCGGGGGTCATGACGTTCACGGCGTTCCTGTTTAACTTTAGCTGTCAATCTGGGATTATGTATTCTGTGGTACCGTTGAATTCTGGCATTCTGCACCCGCTGTGGATTTATTATCATAAGCATCATCAGCCTGCACTTGCTAGCCATAGGCCTCCCCCAAATATGTATTTAAGCCTATACTTACACACTCATAATTAATAACAATTCACTGCATGGAAATCGGAAATAAAGAATTGTGCATTAAATTATTATGTGTCATCATATCAGCCTGTAGACGTCCACTGCTGGACAAAGGCCTCTTTAAATTACTATGTGTGTTATTGTATATTTAAATAGGCACACATTTTATATTGCATTTAGTTTGAATTTAGTAAACAACATGAAGTAACTACTACTCATTCATACTATCCATTGAAATGACACTCGTAAACCCGGCTACCCGTATCTCCCAACTACAAGCAACTAACAGGGAAACCGATTACATTCTGACCTCAGATCACAGAAACAGGGAGATCGGACACGCCGCCTGTTTCTATGGAGTTCGAGTGTCACATCTAAACCGCGCTGTCTTGCATCCCTACGCTCCTACACACAAATCATTTTTCCGTAGGTTAATCACACACATATTCATACCCACTCGAATGCTACTGACTCTAAACTGGCGATAAGTATGCCCATTTTGGTTTGTTCTCTCTGCAGTATTTTGTTTCTCTGAGAGTTTGTGTCCATTGAGTAGCATTTGAACACTTCTCCACTGATTGGGCGATCCAATCGCGCTAATTTGGACACTACGTAGTCAGATTGCATTGTAACACGACTACGTGAGATGAAGTGTTTAGCACGTGACTACGAAGTATGCCACTTGAGTAACATTTCTAATATAATACCTATAAAGTCTGTGCACCTATTTCTAAATGGGGAACTAATAACAGATTCGCGGCACGTCTGGCCCGCCTCTATCGCTATCGCAGTTTTCAATCCGAACTCGAAACTAGAAGATTTGTCACGTACATTGCAACTTTTACAAAAGGAACCGTATCATTTCGTCACCTTTGTTATAACTTTGTCGTGTCAGTTACGGCGTGATTCAATTTTCAGGCTGAATATTCATTTCTTGGTTATACGTGATTCACGCATTTGCTGTGAGAATTAACATACCATTACGTTGGTTGGTACTAGGTAATTCCCAGTTAGAATATGCCAATAATAATTCGGAAATTTGGTTCGCAATATTTACAATTTCAATTTTCATCATTAATCATAGTAAGAATTTTTCGGTGATTTTGATAACTTTTGATACAGTAATATCTTAAAATAACATAGAATACTATTCACGCGAACGAGGTCGCGGGGCATCCGCTATAGTATTGATATAATGTAGAAATTATTTATCTATTTCGGGGTAGATAGACATCCAAAATGAAAATGGTTTTATTAAATCGAATTGCCTCAACATTTGGTGAGTATACATACTAAAGTAAATATATTTTCAATCTCCTGACCACACCGATCCACTGCAACAGAACTTGGCCAAGGATAAATGATCAACGAGCCAATCGATCACACTCCATCAAGCCGAGTCGGTGTTGCGGCCACCAATAGCCTAGGTTAGCGCAATCCAACCAAAAGCTTGCCCTTTAAGTGGCTGGATTTTACATTACCCCCGTGACAATGGAGGAAAACCTGACGGAAAAAATAAGAAGGTCAGAGCACCCTACTCCAGACAAAGGTTCTTTCAGTGTAAGCCACTCAAGGTGACACTTTACCCGGATTAAAGTTATCGTAGTCTGCCAAACTGAATACAAATGCAGGAGCTTTCGGCTGGCTGTGTGCCTCGGCGCGCGCCCGCCCGGTGACGTGCCGCCCCGCCGCCTCGCCGCGTCTGTGTGCACCTCCTAGCCAATAGCTAACTAGCATAGTAGCAACTAGTAACGTAATATAGGGTACTCACCATTTTATAGATCACTTATAGTTCAGTACTGTATTTTGAGATGTATACCTAATTGCAATTAAATTTTCTAAAACTTATTTAAACATTTTGTTGAAAGGAAATATTAAAAAGTTTTCAATTTACATTTAATAGATAAGTTTGTCTACTTATGCTATTTGATAAAGTAATATAATTATTGCCATACGAATGGTGCAAGAATTTACCCTAACCATGATCATTTTGCATAACGCCAAGTAGGTTAATAAATGTATGCGTCGACGCCTTAAAAGGCATTGGTGAATAAACAACGCAACATATTAAGCTACTCCTTGAAGCTGTTAATTAAAACATGTACCTTTTGCCCATTGTACCTAACTCTTACAAAGTCGGTATCTAGTTAACTTTAGAGTCTACGTAATCTTTAGCCTGGACAGTAGAAATAAACCAAGCCAAAAGTTAATTATTAAAAGAGGAAGTCGTAAAATCCATTCTTTGTAACAAAATGAAACGTACAAAAACGAAAGCGGATGTCTCCGTTGAGAGCGCTCCCCCGGGAATTACCCGGCTTTTCAGACATTTCGCAAATTCACGTTCGGGGTTTTAAGGTGACTGGATCATTTCCTTATCCCTTACGTTTTGTAGAAAACTCTCGGTCGACCAAAGGCGTGTTCCTTTGTCCGAACCGCTCTCGTTATAAACAACAACTGCGTAAGTGGAAGCCCGGGGGCCGAGTATAACGAACTCACTCACTCGATATTTCTTCATCGTCTGTCAAATAGACGAGGACAATAAATGTTTATTGTCCTCGAATTACTCAAGTGAGAAACTGTATAAGGAGAAAAGAATGGAGCTCGCGGAAGGGACCTCGACAAAAGCTATCCTTCTTCGGACCACCAGCCGTGACGGCGCTTACATTAAGGTTATCGTCATCCGCCAAACCGAATACAAGGGAAGAGCCCTGTGATTCATGTGACCGGCTCGCTCTATTATCATGCCGTAATTCTGTATTGAGAATACGCCATGTGGGGATATGAATGATGTATCGCTTGATATTTCGTACGTTTAACTCTTTGTACACAAGGAAAATGACCGTAACGGTAAGCTCGCATTGATTATTTGGGTAGAAAAAGGTGTTACGGGCATAATACATAACGTACCAGAACAGACACTACACAAAGAAAACAGTTTCAATTTTCAGTGCACTATGAACATTGTGAGATGTCACTAAAAACATTGTTTTAATTCGTGTAATCTCTACAGGTGTGGTGGTAAATTTCAGAGGTCTTCGACAGGGAATTACTGCTGAAATTTAACTTTTTAAATTATTATAATTAGGAGAATGAAGCACACAATACAATATATTTTATGCATTTCGAGTACCTTCACCGAAAACCTCATTGCAATCTCTATATCTCCTTCGCCGTTAAATATTGATGCTGTCAAGCGAATGTAGGTCTCAAACGCTGTACACGAAGCAAACCACGAACTACGGAGTACTTATTTAGTTTTTATAGCCCGATACTCATTTTGCCGAGTTATGTATTTTTCCGCGCACACATAAATTGCAATAAATTTTCATACTGCACGAGATCGCAATATTACGAGGTAAAGTGCGTAATATTTCATGTCTGCGGCTACGCGCCGCCGCTGCCTGCTTGATAATAGAGTTATTCCACGTGCCCACTGAGATATTGTCTCTAGGGGAAAGCCTATCATTAACTTCCGCCGGTAATAAGGCGGTAAAAAACGCGGTATCTAAAAGTTACGTTCGTTTTGTGCAGAAAAAGGAACATTATACGGACATTAGTAAATGTAAAGGTGGGACCGAACGACACAATTTCCTAAAAATATCGATAGTGTTGCATTTGTACTCAAATTTTCTCAAGGGAACTATGTTAATATTTTTAACCCTAAGATTATTTTTTTTTAATCTTTATTTTATTTAGGGTAACCCTAAGATATGACTGAACATTTTCAAATGATAAAAATGGGCTGCAATAAAAAAATCACCTATAACTGAGTAACAATAGGTAAGTACCTAATAAGTTTCCTACATCACAGGTGCTTACCCCCAACTCTATTATTAAGTCTAACTAATCTGACTGAAAGTTCTATCTGTTTTTGTAACTGACAGGTTTCTGTGTATCTGCCTAAGACCTGTCAGGTGTTTTGCTAACAGCATGAGCAGACCTACGACGTGCGTAAATCTTAAAAACCACATCTGGCTTTGTAGTTACGCGTCTCTAAGAGTGATGACTTAAAATGTGATATGTATGAAATTATATTAATATTGATCCAGGTGAGGTGAAGGCAATTTCATAAAATAGTTATAAATGAATTACATGTGAAACGAGCTACTGCCAAACAAAACATCACCCGTCTTCGAGTATATCTGTCCACTATTGGACGTATATAGGCATTGAACTACATGCCTAACAAACACTATTTGTTACTTGTTACAATTATTTTTACAAAACACGTGAAAATTAAAAAAGAATGCTTGACTCTTCTGAAAAAGAATAAAGACACTCCGTTCGTACAACTCGTTACGGAAATCGTGATAAAATATCTTAACTGGAACTCAATAAAACTTTCTAACTAACAAAACCAAATTACCCAAGTAGGAAACAGAACTTGGTAGGACAAATTTAGCACAATATTTGTAGAGGAACACATAATTGTTTAAGTAACTTCGCCTGTATATCGCGACCTTTAATTAATAGGGAGAGCTATAAATTTTCAACTGTAACACGGTGGGTGCGCTCAGAAACTATTAAGGCTGTATATTTTAGAGTTCAGAGCCGTGGCCTGGAGGCATGACGCGAGATAATTTGATAAGCTCTGTGTAATCTTAGCCGTAAGCTGCCTGAAGACAGTGTGTTACACACATGTTACATAATTAGTACCTACATAATATTTGTTCATATCAACAGATTCAAAGCTTTTCTTTTCTTAATAAGCGGAGGCTAATTAAAATAAATATTAAATTATTTCATAAACATAATATGATATTTCATTTATTTAAAACTTTATTATATTATATTGTACATAAAGCGAAGTTAATTCCAGTGGCATTCTCTACCAGCTGACCTTTGGATCATGCAGATAAATTAGTAGTAGATGCAAAAGGAAAGCACATCATTTTTAAAGCGACACAGTCTAGAGAAAATAAGTACCTAACATCTTATCTTCATAGGGGGCCAGGAAGATCTGACGGCACATCGACCATATTAGGATCATTTGTGCCAAACCCCTGTCCACCAACGGTGCCCCAATCCGTTTTTGGTGGACTTCACATACTACACCTTAGAATATAATATCTTTGGTGTAGGTATGTAGATTTCTTCGTGAAGTTTTCCTTTACCGAGAACGGGTCAAGATTCAAATCGAACCTAAGACCTCATGAACTTGAGGCGGTTTTATTAAAAAGTATAGTACAACTACGAATAGGTATGTAGGTAGTAGGTAATGAAAACCGGATATATTTACAGCAGTATAACCAAAATAGAATGTCGGCTAGGTTCATAATATCATTTCCTTTGTATACCTTTGAAACCGATTTGCAGGCTTTGAGGTTAGTGTGTAATTGATCCAATTACGACAGCAGCGATGTTCTTTGATGTGACTGGACCACAGGCATCGGACATAAATCGAGTTACATACCTATGTGGAACATGATCCTTCTAACATTCGTAATATGAGACCATACGATGAAGGTTAGGTTATCATAAACTACATATAATAATATTAGATAGGTGTGTCAGGATCGCGACACTTGGCGCCCCGTTCTTTCTGCCTGCCCCATCTACAAATACAATAACAAGGAGCTAAAACGAAACAAAAAAGATCTGGGTACATAAATGTGATAAAATGCCAACAAGTGCATAATTAAATATCTATTTTATATTTCTTATAATAATACAAAAAACTATGAAACGCAATACAAATCACAAGTAACAATACCCACCATTACTTCGTACTAGCAGTGCTTGAATCTATTCGTAGTAGCCACAAACGTGCATATCTAACAGTTCGCTTACAAATAACTCAGCTGGATTGAGTGAGAGACTGACATATTTCTTAGTTCTTCGGAGCGACTACTGGAATATTGATCAGCCGAATCTCTCATACCGCAGTGCCAGCTGCTCGCCGAAAATTACTTTCGAATAAATCAGCTGAACTTGTTTCAGACGTGATGAACTCATAGCACCGACTCCATAGCGGTGGCTCGTTGACTGACAGTGAAAAATTATTATTGATTAGTTTTTTTTTCGATTCTGTGATTTTTATTTGAGGGTGGATCGCTCATCTGTTCAAATAAATGTATGAATGAATGAATATACTTTGTAGCATAATGCCTCACATCTCACCTAATAGGTACTTAAGTAATCGGAGAAATATACAAATGTAACAGATAGTAGTAACAAACAACTACGAGGTTAACCGTGCCCGCCTATCTTCTTAGAAACCATGACGGTATTGAAAATTTCTAATCTAATTATGTTCGAGCATTGAGATGAACTACACCCATTGCGGGAATTATGAAATACTTACCTATGTAACGTACTATTATTTACACAGATATACGCCTTAACATAGGTCCAGCATTGGACTCACAGAAATCCTTCTCGGATAATCGGACCTTTACATACCATTATTTTGTTGATAAGCATATGGCCATCGTTTCTTCTAAGAGCGTCGACATAGTGTGCCTTTTAAAGTAATTTTAATGACGAATTCAATGTGAACTTCTTGCCTATTTGCTGTACATAGATAATGCCAATCTTAATTTCTTAAACCTGATACTCGTACTTATCTTTACAGTATCAACGTGGGTAAAGAAGTGTTCTACTAGAAGTTCACACTATTGTTGACAGGTGTCGCCTCTGTGTACTACTTTTGTTGGATTCATCTCATGTTTTTTACTGCATTACCCTTTTATTCATTCTCTCCATTACCCTTTCTATCCGTTTTCCATCACGATGGAAACAGTTTTGAGCTTAACAGAATTTTTTATTTTAAAACTTTTTATAATATTTTTTTTTTCATTGTACTTTCGTTGGGTTGGGTCACAGCTCGGAATACAAAACTATTGCAAAGTAGCCACTATTACCGCTGTGTAAGGTGCCTGTGTGTAGCTAGACGTGTGGGCTACTATACAAGCAATTTTTGAACTGCTACATGAGTTTCTATATAGTTTTAATATGCTTATGAAAATAAGGAAATAATTAAGGCCATTCCTGTATTTTGATTATATTTTTATTTTAAAATGTCATAAAATGATATCAACATCTTAAAGTTAACATTGATAAATAGCGTCCGTACTAATAAATGAGTGTAACATGATATTTTAATTATTTACAAATACAGTAATGATTGTCAAATTTTATTGTCGTATTATATTGTAAGTATTATAAGTATGTCTATGTCATTCCAGGATTTTTTTTCAATCTCTTAGTTCAGTCTGCCTCTAGGTAAAACTATCCATATACTTACCTATAATGTTGTAAGTTTGTCTGGAAGAAATCGCTTAAAAACGCCTAGATTGTAAATGCAAAAATTCAAAATTGTAACTCTGTATATTTTTTTGTGCATAGATAGAATATTGTACTGTATGTATACCTATTTCATATACTAAAGAGTGTATCGAACATATTTTAAAATTGATCTTAACTTGACACGATAAGGTCCATTTTCGATTGTGCGAATTTACTGATGGTATAATTCACCCAAAGACCGACTGTACAGTTCCTTTTCGATTACACACATTATTATTGATTGTCTTTTCGAATATTCAAATACGAGTAATAAGTCCATACATATTCATGTTGTTACCACTTGTGTGTTTTTATAATAAAATATATTTTTACTTTTTAAGTTACGGTGAATTTAATATTACGATTAGATATGAAAAATAAACCATAGCTATATCCAAAACCCTCTTCAAAAATGCCAAAATTTAAACTAGGCGTCTGTCGAAGCGTGGATAATTTTTAATTTATTTGAGCATTCAATTTATCACGCTCAAAATATTAAAAAGTACCTACGCACGCTCAAATACGTTTTATTATCTATATTGATCTTTATCAAAACTCATGCATATCCCATAGCACTATTTTCTACTATAAATTCTTTCTCGTTACTTACAATTCTACAATTTATATATAGTCCAATAAGAACTTTTTCAGCTAAAATTTTTAAACTCATACGTAAACTAGAATGAGCCGAATATTTTATTACAATATACACTATTCGGAAGACATAAATTTATTATAATATTTTAAACGTGCTATAATTAGCTATTAACAGTGCATTATTTTAAAATTGAGCTTTATTAAAGCAATTAATGCCGCTTCCATATTACTGCTCTAAGTTCTCAAAATAATGCACGTTTAAAATTTAATTCGTAACCCATTAAATATCAAATTTTACATTCTACCAATATTTGAAATTTTGTTCAGTATGAAATAACCAAAGAATGCCCAATAAAGTTTGAACAGTATTCAAAGTATATTGTCAACGAATCGAATCATTAAACCGATACGAAGAGTCCCAAAAGTTCGAATAATTGAATAAAAGGGACATTCAAAAGAAGTTTTAAACTTTCAGGAAATATTGCCATAAGCTGAGCTCCGTCTGAAGCATAATCATGCTTCGGATACTTCTTACTTCATAATTATTATTTTTTATAAAAAATTAACATGGCTTTAGTGTGATTATCGAATGGTCATTAGTTTTCGTTGTTATTACTTGTGTTATTTTTTTAAAGCTACAATTACGTGGTTGGTGCACGAAAACTAAGTAGTTTATAATAACTTAGGTCTTAACATCGACTAATTACCTAGGACATGCAAGTAACACATATCGGTCTAATGATAGTTATGTTGGTCTCTATAAACCTTAACACTACGATCTATTGTCTTTACAATATTATTGTCGCATAGAAAACATTTTTATTACAATTAGTTCTTATTTTAGTCAATTATTGTTCATACATTATTTTTAACATTATTATGTATTTTTACAAGTTTAGTATAATTCAAACCATATTTGAAAAGGAAGTCGATAATAACTACCTACTTACTACAAAAAAAGTAACATTATTTAAACTCAAATTTAAAAAACTGTCATAGGATGGCCCTAGGTTTTAAGGTATAAATACAAACGAGTTGACTTAAATATAAAAATCTTATCATATTTCGATTGATATGATATTTACGATATATTTACGAATTCATAATGAAATTTACGATATAGGTCAATATTACAATGAAAAGTTATTTAATGATTGTCAAGGATCAGTAGATAGGACAATAAAACCAGTTTTGTCCTATCACTTTATTGTCTTGATTTCAAAATTTAAGGCTGTTCCTTTATTTATGTAAATCCTTTACATCAATTATGTATGTATACAACAACCTCAAATTGTTACCTACTCATAAAAATTCAACAGCCACGTTTTCATCACTACTAAAATACCGCTAGTATATTTTAAAAATATATAAATCAGAAATCTAATATTCTATACAACAATTTTTATTAACAAAAACGCAAGTGAAATCCACGATGGAGTGTATTTTACGCTTTTGCTGTACACGTAATGGCGGGGCGGCCCGGAGGGGCGTACTTTCTGCCGCTCGGTCCTTTGGGCATACTCGTTGTGCGTGTTATTGGGCGGGCCATACGCGTTGACATTGTAGAAGTTAAGCGCGTTGTTGAGCTCGGCCTGTCGCAGGTCTGTGTCTATGGTGTTCGGATTGTGTTGCTTCTTGGGGTGGCGCTTGGGTGCACGCGTGGTCGCCGGCGTGGTGGTCGTGGGCGCCGGCGTGGTCGTCGTGGTCGTCGTCGTCGTCGTGGTCGTGGTCGTCGTCCGCTGCGGGGTCTCTGTTGAACACGTGAACAAATTATTTTTATTTGAACTATTATACGTCCCTACTTAGTTTAAATAATAACCATAATTTTATTTATTCAGGCAATAAGACCCAAGATATAAAGGTCCGATTCTGAAGTCACCAAGTTAAAATTTGACAACACTAAAATTGTATTATATTAAAATTGACACATAATTACGAAGGTAAAAGACGAAACTATTTTTACAACATGTGAGCCTTTAGAATTGGACCTAAAATAAGAATTAATCTTGTTTACAACCGGTAAGAAAAAGTTAAATAAAACTTTACTTGAAAAAAAAAGTAAAAAGCGGAAAAATGTTTGTACGTGTTGTTTTCCCCGTAAGTTGTAACATTGCAAAATGAAATTTTCCTCGCATTATTCGTGAAACGCACCAATCAGCCTCGCCCGAAGTACATGATGTGATGAGTCTCGCCCAAGAATTGTTCCGAGTCCGTCCTCGACAACGCTGTAGGTACTATTCTAATGATTATACTTTTAGACGGTCTCTTGGTCAGTCGATGAATAGCTAAACTAAATACCATCGCTTCAGATCGGTTATGAGACGTCATCTCATCACTGAGTGGGAAGAAGCGGCAACAACGAAACACTCTGTACCTTAGAGTATACATAGTAGCTAGCTTATGTATACTCTAAGCTCTGTACCTATTAGAACTATCGTTTCGGCGAGGCTGAATATTCGCGAAAAATACAAGTTTGAGACACGACGACCACTTTCATTTCGCATTGAGTTTCGATCCCTATCAACTTCCCTAAATTTTATTACGTCCCGTCACCGAAGGTCTCTTCTGTAAATTGTTTTAAGGAAGTACCTTCCTCAGATAGCCATTGGTTTTTTTAAGAATCATTTCGTTAATCCTTACCTTTAAGAGTGATGACTCCATCAGCTTTTCCGTATCCATTGATGGCTGAACAAGCGTACTCTCCGAAGTCACTCTTCTTTAAGCGAGTAATGGTTATGTTCATTCGGAGAGCGTACTCGCTGAGTATCTCTTCTGATATCATGTATTTAGAACTGTTTAGCAGCTTGCTACCTAATACAAACAAATAATATCCTTGTAAATTAGTATAATATATTTTTCATCAAAGTAGGTAGATTCCAGTTCTTACTGGAAGTAGTAAAAGAAAAGATATCTTACTACTGCGATAAATTGAAAGAGAAGTTCCAATCAGAAAGTAAAATTAACATTTTAAAAAATTTACTAAGTAAAGGAGCAAATAATTATGTTTCTCACCAAGTTTATTAAAACAAGGAAATCACCAACGGTCTGAGGATACCTCAACAGTTTATTAACATATTTTTGCAGAGGTTAAAAGAAAGTAATAAAAAAAAGTAAAATAGACAGGGTTAAATTGTCTCGGGCCTATCACAGCCGACCCCTACATTTAAGATTACATAATAATGTAGTCCACAACAAAAGTTGATACTTCGTTATGTAGTGCGAGAATAAAGTCGCGTATCACCACAGAGGATCATAATAGTTGGTATCACACAGCATCTTTTGTATTTCAAAAAATGTGTGTAGTTCATAACTAAATATATATACAAGCCAATTAAAGTAGATACGTATCCTTGCGAGATTTACAAACTACTGGATTGGAAGTTGTCACAAGGATTATTTCCTAATTTAATCGTATTTTGTAACATTTTACTTGAAAAATAAGTAGGTAGGTATAAATGAAATGGTCATTTATTTTTCAATTGAAAAATATTTTGCTAAAACTTTATTAATAAATACCCTGCAATAAAGATGGGAATGATTTTATTAATGCAGATGTCTGATGATATTCTCTAGTTTGAAACTAATGAAAATGTTACACTTCCAGTAATGCCATATAATGGATACAATAGACATCCAATAGGTGCGAGTAGCATAACAATAATATTATTAAGGTAGTCTTACAAGTGAGAAAGAGAAAACGAACTCAAGGTAACCTGTAATTCAATGACTCAAGCAACAAATGAGCATTGAACAATTTTTAGCACTCTTATTGGCTTTGTTAAATTTATAGATGACTTTAATATACATTATGTAATATTACTACTAGCTATTGCCCGCGTGGAATAAGTATTTCCCCGCCTGAACAGTTTACTGCGGTAAAAAGTAGCCTACTCATATGTTATTCCAGGGTATAAGCTATCTCTGTACCAAGTTTAATTAAAATCCGTTCAGCCGTTACAGCGTGAAAGAGTAACAAACATCCTCACAGACATCCTTACTACTAACTAAACTGCCTTACGCCTTTGTAATATTGGTAGGATAGGATTTGTAATGTACAGACAGTTTACGAGAATTGGGAGCTGTTTGTCAAAGACGCTCTTCGTCAAAATAGGATCTAGGTCGAAATTGCTTTTGGTCAATGTTACGTATGTGGGTAGTAACATATAAGATCACGTGATGTGGTGGCTGCGACCCCACTCGATGCTCGATAATAAACCAGTGATTACCGACTAGCGAGCGAGTTTCAATGTCCGTCCACTGCCCACCTGTGGTACCTAATTAAATACCTATATAACAGTCAAAGATAGTTACCTGCCAGCGACTTGCCCCGCTGCCAGGTGTTGAGGGACTTGGGCGAGGCCTCCACGTAGCACTGCAGCGTGACGTGCATGTCCACCGCGCGCATCACCACGGGACTCACCACTCGCACGATGGGCTCGACTATTGAAACACACAACATTCGTAGGTATTCCAAGAAGTGGTACGGTCGACCGCACGTCGTGTAAACAAATCAGTGTAAACTGGTCTCTAATAGTATTGAAACTGCCTATAGGCTAGGCCAGCCCAAAGTCAAAGTTTCCACTGAGGTGCGGTACACTGAACACGAAGGCACTACCTAATTATTCAATTTAATTCTAAACTCTAAAAATTATCGCCCAAGAATTTCCCACTCAACATAAAACGAAATCGGTAACGTGAGGTCAACATGGAGTAAATGCGTCCATGGGGCAAATGCGACTCCATAAAATTACTAAGTGAAGATACAAATAGTCAAGTCTTAGAAAATATGTAAAAAGATCCTTGTAAAATCGATTACTGTTTTTCGTTCATGGATTTTTGAATACTAGATGTATCTTTACCGAGTAATATCACCCACTTTGCCCCACGGACGCATTTAACCATGTTGACCTTAACTATTTATGTTCCGACATTTTGGTTTAAAGCACAATTTCCTTTCTTGGCATTTTTCTACTTAATTTAAATAAATACTTACAAAGCACAAAGATTTCGTACCGCCTGCTCTTAGTAGGGGGTATGTTGTTAGAAGCGATGCACAGATACGCTCCCATATCCGACCGCTGCAGACTCTTCAACGACAGAGTTGACCCCAAGTAACTGTCCACCACTGAGCAAAAAGGTATGGTATTAAAAATTTATGTCAATTTTTGGATACATTCAGTTTGATCCCAGGTCTATGTCCACTCCAGTCATTCGTCTTCCCCATCTGCGGTCCCTACCACTGTTATTGTTAATTCTTTTGACTAACAATAAGTCAGTAACTTTGTTCCCAATTCTAATACGAAATATTTATTATAACGCGCCAGTTAATCAACTATACTATCAAAAATAGTAAGGTCAGGTGGGGTAAGTGTAAAAATAGTAAGGGGAAAAGGAACTAATTGACCAGAGTAGACTGGACGTCTAAGAACTCAGTAGACGTCCAGTCTACTCTGGTCTAGTCGTTCCTCTTTCCCCGCGATGTCGCACTTACCCCACCTTTCCTTTTCAGAGAATATTTAAAAATAAATATATTAATGGGTTATTTCTAGAATCATCTAAGAGGATTGTAATGAAATCAAAGTAATCCTATCTATTATAATTACAATTACCCCAGAATCTGGTATTGCTAATTCGAGTCGAATTCTCATTACACATGAGCCGCAGCCAGCGTCTAATTAACTCTCGGCATCGCTAATCTCCGAGCAACACTTTAATCAAAACATTGTTGCGCCGGCAATTCGCCATTTAACGGTCGCTGTCAAATTAAATTTAAATGGAAATAATTTATAACTTTATTATAGCACACGACTCACGACCCCCCGCTCCTAAATCTCCAGCGCGGACATAAAATACTGCGAGTCGGTAAAGCGTATAATATCAAAAGCGGGCCTTCTATGAAATTGTGTTTTATTAACGGGTTATAAAGTTTAGCTGCGACATGTCGTTGGCAACTTGTTACTGCAGACGTCGGCTGCGACTCACTTCGCTCCGTTATTATTGTTCGCCGACTAATTGTTTTCCAATTCAATTTGAACGAAACGCTCTTCCACTGGAGATATTTTAAATTGCTTTAAGGCTAAACAACAATAGATTGGGTATGAATTTGATTAAGATAGATTCATCTAGATAAATTTTATTTACAATAAACATACAACGAATAAAACGAATTCCGTTAAATGTGTTAAGTGCGTAGCAGGTAGCACCTGCTATCGAGAAAAAGAGCGCTGCGCCGTAGAAGAGCGTAGAGAAAAAATCGTAATATTTTTTTCTCAGTTCATGGCCGTAAGAATGTTTTAGTGTAGGTACCTATATTTTTTTCTTTATTAGGTCAAAAAATAAAAAATTGATTTTCATATGAAATTATATCTCTAATCGTAAAGAACATGTAACGATCCATTTGCGATGTTTCATTATAATTGAGTTAACTAATTAAAGGCTGGCTTATGCCTACGCCCCAGTCTCCCGTCGCGCTGTCGCTTAACATAATTACTAATTAACCACTCATAAGCTCGAATTACTCTTAAAATTTTACTCTCACAATAAGTAGGTAGGTCTGTGCTTCTAATAAACTCAAGTTATTTTTCTATTGTTGTATTTTTATACAAGAACTCGTTGTATAGTCATTTAAATTCCAAATCAAAAACCTGTGAAACTAACCTAACTAACTCTATAACTAAGAAAATGCTTAACCTATTAGATCATTAGTGAATTCCTAACTTGGGAAACGCAACAAGCTTCCAGAAAGTAAGCGATACAACAAGGGACGGCATAAAAAATAACGAGTAAATAAGAGCCGACGAAAAAGAAAACGAAAAGAAAGAACGAAAGATCGTTGAGTATCCACTCAAACGTAATACTCTATTTAGTGAAGCGTGTATAACATGTCCAATTAATAGGAAAGCAGAGCGCGCTCCACCACTCTCTTAACTATTAGAACCTCCGACCCTCCGCTCGCGAGCCCGCCAGTCTTTTGTTTACGCTTAATGGCTTAAATAAAACGGTTCAAATTCGTAAAACACCGCACTGAAAAGGTTCCAAATGGGCCTCCAGCGACCAGCATTTTTGTGCCTAATGCGTTTTATTCTAAGGTATAAATTAGGAGGCAGAATTACAAGCGATTAAAAGGACAACAGCGTGTGTATGAAATGTGCTAAAATGACTAGCCCTATAATTGCTTTAAGCTTGTGTCTTTTCACCTACCTACTGTTTGGGCCGTGAAAGGGTATCATTATAACTATAAGAGATAACATCCTTTTGTAGGCCGTCGCACTAAGCCGTTCATTTAATTTCCTGCTGAAACTCGGATTGCTACATTATTTTGTTTAAGTAGTAATTGAGTTCTTTGGACACGCTTTTTCCACGGAAATGAATTCCCGCCATGACCCTAGAGGGTGACTTCGCAAGGTAAAAACTTGGCAGCCCTTTCGAAATTTTAAAAGAAATAATGTGTTTCAAATTTTCGATTTTAAACAATGAATAATTACGTAGATACCAACTTAAACTTATTTTATTTCTGTCTTAGGTAGTAAGCTAATTAAAATTTGAAGCTGATTAGATTTAATTTAGTAGTATACTTGAACCAGTGTATTCATTGGATAGATTTACTTACGATTTAATTTTTATTTATTTAATTAAGTATTTATCTATATTTTCTTACGTACAGTTTTTAAATGAATATTATACATTTTTTTTATATAGAACGCTCGAAAAAGTAGAATCATTCCAGTGTAACTCTAAAAAATATATTTTTAAACGAGTAAGTACCTACTTACATATTTTCTTGAAGGCTTTCACAATAGTGATTTACTCAGATGTCAATCTTGAGCTTTCCGTACATTATTTCATATTGGGAAATTTCTTTTCCAATATATAAGAGGGCGATATCTTAATAAATCCCATAAAACTCCAATGTTTTAACCGCTAGAGCACCTGCGCCCGCCTCGGGCGGGCTTTGAATGCAAAATTAGTCTTGTTTCTTTTTTTACCACTTACTCGGATCGCTGCGATGCGAATAAAATTCAAAGGGAAATTGACATTTTATGTCCTGCTTTTTATATGCTTTTAAGCGAACATCCATTATTACTATTAAAGTGTCATAATTGCTGCACTGTAAATCAACACAGTCCACTTTTAAATAGTGCTTTAAAAATACAGTCATGAATAAGCACCAATAATGACGATCATAATTTTTAAGTACAAGAATTACACAGTCAGCGTCAAAAGTAGCTTGTCACTTTAATGTAAAGAGCTAATGTGTCAATTACTAATGGAAGAACAAGAACCTCCTCCTGATTGAAGTCGGTTGAAAATTACCTTTAAGCTCCTTCCCATTGTCATCTCTGAACACGATGCTGCGCCCGTCGGCCCGCCTCCACTTGATGAACGGCTGCGGGACCCCGGTGGCGGAGCACCGCAGCTCCACCGAGCCCCCTTCTGGAGCGCTGGCCCCCGACTCCGCGTCATCAGCGATGTCGGGGGGAACCACCACTGAGAGGTAACCCATCTGGGGGTGAAACATAATAGTTTTAAAAAGATAGATAATTTACTTTGTATAGGAGACGAGATGGCAATGGCCCTCTTAATTATGCTCGATTTCTACGCTGGGAGAAAAACAGGCGTATCCCTATTTAAAAGTCCCGCGTGCCTCGACTCCGATATTAATCGAGGACATTACGAGGTACCCACAGTACTGCGGCGAGTATAGACAAAGGAAAACACAGTCATTACAACGCGCTCGCAGGAAACAACTAAGTTAACATTTAGTGCTGTCCCGGGGGAACAGGAGTCGCCTCCGAAACTAGTTCCCACTGCAATGTTTCGACTATCTACTGTACTATATCAAAGTGGTACAACAATGAGGCAATTTGGGCTACGTGTAGATGTGAGTGTAGTAATAATTGCAGTTCTCCGGTGGGCGTGACTAGAATCCTCTATCTGAAACCCACTTAATTTAGTTGACTACAAACAAATGCACCTTGCGTTAACTAAGGTGAATAATTCATGTTAGTGTTATGTCGAAGATAGTTTATTAATGTGAAAGAGCCTTTATTTAAGACCTTTCAAGGTATAAGTAGAATGACCATAATTGAGATAGGTAAGTCCTCCTTTGAACACTTTTTTCATGTAAATTTATTTGTGCAATAAAGAATACATGTGATTAAAGTACCTACTTGGCCATTCTCAAAATTACTTTCGTCATAATAAAACTGTTTCTTCTTTTAGAAGTTACAATATCGACCATTTATACCTCGCTTAACAGAAAGTTGGGCTTTCATCTAAATAAATTGACTTTCAAAGTGCGAGTGCGGATCAATTTAATTGTGGTAACATTATCTAGATGAAAGCTTGAGAGTGAATTTGAAATTATTGACTTTCTGGCGTTAAGATTAATACCTACTCGTTACTTTGACAGCGAAATTAAAGTCTACTTCCAAAGATTACTTTCCAAAGGCTCATGTAACGTAGAAGTGACTAGTGTACCGACCTACCGAGTTTAAGCTTAATTAAAAAACAATTCAGAACAGAATGTATTAATTCCGTAGAGTTGTTATCGAAATGTACGGCAATAGTAATAATCTAAGCAATCTTGCAGATTGACTGAGGGCCTCCACGAAACATTACATTTGATTGAGTTTCCGACATGATAGGAATCTGATAGTTTGTATAAGTCGGTTGTCCCTATCTAATAATGTAGGGGCAAAGGTCCGTGAATGTTGCATGAAGACATATTATGCCCCATTCCGAGGCGCACGGGGAGAGACTGACAGAATTCCAGGGACGCACAGACTGACGGCTCGCTCCCACGTACGGATATTTGTTAGGTGCAGGTATACTCATAACAATTGCCAGCTGGGTTTCTCTGTGAAAGGCATTTTGTTGATTGCAGTTGAATATTGTTTCGTTGATAAATTAAAACTTACATACATACAGTTATTACAGTTGTTGTGTAATTCTTAAGTGAAGATGTACCTACTTCCCCTTTTCTTAAATCTAATACCAAACAAACTCTGAGGTTCTTGTGAGAATACTATCAAGCCCGTAATTCAAAGAGAAAGTGACAATATAATAAATGGACTATAATATTAATAAGCAAAGTGATATAATAACATCGGAGTATAGAATATCACAATTGGATATTACTGATAATTAATGTCCACACAATAAGCAATTTGTAGAAACGAGAATGTGAAATAGAATAACAACAACGTGCCGCTTGCTAGGTACCTAAAGAAATTCAGCGTGCATACGTCACCGGCGGACTTTGACAAAATTCCTCGCGAGCGCCGCGAGCTACAGCGAGCGACTGAATGGGTCGCATTCCGTCTACAAATATGCACAAGTTATAATTTCAAAGTTATATTATCAAATTTATGCGAGAATAACGGACAATAGCCTATTATAACATGGAAGCAGTTGCATAAAACGTACTCGTAGAGGTAGGTCTAATTGATTTACTGTCATCAACAACCTATTAAGATGTCCCCACTGCTGGGGCTCAGTCCTACCCTCTCGACGAGGGTGTTCGGGCTATAGTCCACCACGCTAGACCAGTGCGGGTTGGTCGACTTCACATGCACCTAAGAATTTCTTCTTCGGCGTAGGCAGGTTTCCTCACAATGTTTTCCTTCACTGTTTGAGAGCAGTTTTATAGTTTTATGAAAGTACAAACTTATGTAGGAACAATTTTCTAAAAGTATTTTCTTATCTTACTTCTCACAGGGCGTTTCAAAACGTTTCCATTCTCGTCAAAAATATATGATAAGCTACAAAATGTCGTATTTTCCATGTTTCCCTGCAGTGTAAATTTTATAGAGACAGCTTGATGTCACATGAATTATGCAAATACCAAATGCAGGCTGCGAACCGAGAGGATCCAAGATTTACATCCGGAAAGTGCTTGCCTCCTACGTTAAAATAAATATCGTACAGAGTATCAACCTATATAATAGTTTTACGTCATGAAGAAATAAATTTTAGAACCATGCAGACTGATTTGCTGTTTCAAGTGATCGTGGTTGGATATAATGTCATTATTGTGGAAATACTTGGTGGACATTGTCAATTAGGTCTACGATAAACAAAAAACGCCGTGGCTGGTGATCCCACAGTTAGTTGGATCAAGCAATAGGCTCATTCCCACCGGCTCCAAAAATAAATCTAAATAATTTTTTCATATAATATTTCCTATCGCCTTGTTTCTAATTGTATGTTCTACCACAGGAGTCCATCAGACATTTTATTAATAATATTTTATGAATTCAGTTGTTTACCTGTACTTCCTGGATATTTTCCTAGAATCTTTGGGAATAATATCGTGTTTATTACAAAAAAATATGTGTACTGCCGTTTCGAGCCGTCGCGTCGGAAACTAATGTTTTAAGTGTAAGACTTCAACCACAATTAATTAAGCCCGAAAAATAATATAGATTGGGAATAAGTCAGTCAGTACCAAGACGAGGAACCCGGCCATTGTCCAACACTGAACTCCGACTCTACCCCGATGATACTAAATAAGCCAATAGCGAATATTTTCGCGCCAAACTCAGCGTAATAGCAAGGCTAATTTTATTCCGAACACGACATCCGTGCGTATATTACAAGATTTTAATAAAAAAATGCGCAATCATAACGCATACGCAAGTCACGTGGCGGCTTTCCACGCCATGTTCGCACAAACCTCCGCCGGAACGTGCGCGTATCAACAGGTAAGTGAGTCATTTGTTTTGTGCGTGAAGCATTCCTCTTGAGCTAGGTCGTGACGGGGGATAAGTTGGGACGCAAAATAGTGACGAAAGTCGAGCGTGCCAAATGGTAAGTCCATTTTTGTACACATCATCCGAAATCAGTCAACATTTTCGTGATTATTTGGACATCTTTATAATCTTTACAATAAAGAAAGGGAGAAAGACTTATTGACATGGTTAATTATAACTAAAGCAATATTATAGACCCTTCGAAGATAGGTATCCACAATTTAATTCGGTAATTAGATTTATTTACAGAATAGCTAAGGCACAACTTTAGCTTAATTTTACAAAAGACAGTGCCAGGTGTGTGAGAAAGATGCCCAAAACTGACACTATTGAGATCACTCAAGTTTTAATTAAAGGGGTCATAGATTACCTATTATGTATTTAGTTAAGCTGGGGCGCTTCCAAATTCTGTCCCAGAATTCTCCGACTAAGAAAACAATCATTCCTGAAGTCCGAAGCAATACATAGGTCCGAAGCAGTAAAATACGGCCCGAGACAGCTGTACGCGGCGAATAAGGTTGTATAACGCTGTTTGTTATTTACTTTCAAAAAACAAATGAGCATTAAACATTTTTAGTGGTCCTAGCACTCAATATTCTTTGCGTTGACTAAATGTACACAGTACAGTAGGTAGGTAGTAGGTAGGTATGTTACGTTTGACCGATTTTCCGAGCAATAGAGAGGAGACTGGTACACGGTTCGCAGTGCGCCGACCAATTATTTGGGGCCACAGTCCGCTCGGCTGACACGCGCCATGATGGACGACCGCCCGCTGTTTATTACGTTTTTCCACCTCCTTACCTCTCATGTATCTTTAGTACTCACTTGAACTATCACCATAGCTTTTAAATTATACTAAAATAGTGGCTAAATACGAAATTACTTTAAAAACTAGTTAATATTTTAGTGCTTATTACAGAAGTACTTTATGATACAAAGCCAACCTGAGTTTTTTATGGCTGCACGAGTATCCTAATGACAATACACACAATACTTTATCTGCGACTAAAATAAAATTAGAAAACAGAAAAGTATAATAGTATCTCATAGTGAAGGTTTTGTGAGAGCGTGTGGTTTTCTGCTGCTCTGCAAAGATTTTATGCCTGATGACTCGAAGAAAAGCAGAAATATTAGTCGCTGATTGGTTACCTATGTTAGTAAAAGTTAATAATTTTCAGGGAAATTACGAAACAACTGTTAAAAATATGGATAGAAAAGAACATAATTAAACAGAATTTACCGAGAACAATTACTTTGAGCATTGAATCAAAGAAACCGGTCGATACTTTTTGATCTTCATAATAAACAAACCTGAAAACTCAAACGCAAAATAATTACACACAATAACATGATCAACGTTAAGAAACCTTTTAAGTTTACAAGTTAAACACAATTAAAATATTCGGGAATAGCTTTTTTAGATATTTAATTGTGAATAAGTCGGAATTGTGTTGTGTTTAGGCCTCATGAACTGAGAAACTGTCTGGATGTTATGTTGTGTATTGAAATGTACTGACTTGTCCAACTGCAAGTTTAAGATTAGAAATAATATTAGGGTGTTGTGTAAACAGGTGTAAGTTATCTCTATGATAGATTCTCCAAGTCATCCTTGGACTGTATCAATTGTAAGAAATATTATTAAATAAATTTTTCAATAAATTACACATTTGAAAAAGAATTGAAACGAAATTAAATTTAATCAAAGATTGATGGTAATGGACTAAATTTAAAAAAGTCGGGAAATTTATTATTTCTCATTCTAATTGACCGAGCGAGCGAAGCGTCTAAGTTTCGAGATTGACCAAAAATGCTAATGTCCGTCTGTCCTTCTGTCTTTCTGTCCTTCTGTCTTTCTGTCTGTAATTCTCTACAGGTCGCATTTTTCAACCGATTTTGACGAAAATTTGTCATAGGTATAAATTAATTAAACCTACAAAATGAGTAGAATAAAATTTTGAAAAACATTTTTTTTAGAGTACCTACCATACTCGCAAAGTGGGAGTGAACTTTTTTTTTCTTGTGAATCCCATAGTGTGGGATATCGTTGGATAGGTCTTTCAAAAATATTGCTGGTGTGTGAATACCATTTTTTCGATTTAGGGATTCGTTGGCGAAATATTAAGCTTTAAAGCGGTAATTTTTGTTAGAGTCACGTGTCCCCCCCCCCCCCCTGCCAGATAAACGGTTGCTTCTGGAAATGTGAAAAAATTCATGGCAGTAGCATATATAACGTAGTTACAAGGAAAACTATTACGGCGAAGTAGGTTCTATTAGTTTTTGAGTAATAGTGGATCGACTTATGAAAGTTGAAAAAATAAATTATGTTCATAGAAATGCATACGTAAAATGGAAAATTATTTTTTTCCGCGTGATATCCATGGTGTCGTTGGATGGGTCTTTCAAAAATATCGCGGGTGTGTGAAAAACATTTTTCGATTCAGGGATCCGTTTGCGAAATATTAAGCTTTAAAGTCCTAATTTTTGTCACTTTAGTAGGTACTTTTTCTGTCTCCAACTACAAAGTTGACATTTGTTGGTTTCTTTTAGGTTTGGTTTATAAGGGCTGGCGAGGTCTACTGTTCTCACGGAACTACTAGTAATATATATTGATTGACATATTCTATCATATCGATATAATTTCTAATTTATAGAAAAAACTTGAGGCATGAAACGGCGGACCATAATAGTAAGCTCGGCGCACCTGTAGCCCGCAGCCCAACGCAACAAAGGAACGCTGAGTAATGCCTGTCGATTTTTCGCCTAAGAAATAATTCACTTGTTGATTCTACTCTCTAGATTTCCACTTACGTCCCTTTTATGTATTATTTATTCTTCCTCCCACAAGACGTTATGGCGCGTCATTCTGTTGATATTTTGTTAAATCGTACAATTAACGTCATTATAATGTTTGGAAATCATTGCACAGTCTATTGTTAAAATACTAGTTTTTTTTTCAAAATAAAAATCGTATGGCATTGTGCCGCCACACCTAAATTCTACACTGAAATCTTGCCGATATATAATAATTAAGACCGCATTAAAATCTATTCACCTGTCTCAAGTCAGCTAAATTAGTAAATAGATGTAAAATATTGACCGGGCAAAAATGTTGATCCCTACTATTTAGAAAAATTAAAGGCTTTTTGATAGTTTTAGCCATAAGCTAAAACTATCTGCAGATCCCGTCGCTACAATATCCACAGAGTAAATGATAAGATAATATTTGCAACGAGCTTAAAGATAATCCTTTGAGCATCGTAAATCCAGTATAGGAAGCTAAGCCTCGCCACAATATTTAGAAGCTGGGTTTAGGCGGCCGCTCTAAACCCGTGGCTTTACATTACTAAATTAAGGGCAAATAATTATGTAACGGGCGGGTGCGGGAACATTTTATAACCTGAAGGTGGATTCCTCGAAGCAGTCTGACGAATTCCTGAGGTGCCGTAGCCAAGTGTTTGTAGGGCGAGCGTTAGTTGCGACATCGCGGGCAACTATGTGTCGAAGAATGCGTTTACGGTGCCAAGAATGAGCCTGCTTAGCACAAACTCGGGGATTCTTCGCAGTTCGTTTGTCTCGTGCCAATCGGGGTAACAACTTCATTCTTAGTGTAGATTCTTTGTTTTTATAGGTATTTTAGCTTTACAATTTATGTAGAATCTATCTATAGGTAATATTTATAATTCCAGCAATATGTTAAAAGTGAACTGGGCTAAATGTAAGGTATTTTGTATAGTGTGATTTTTAATTTAATTCATTCTCTTTTGACCTTTACCCTACAATGCTTTTGACTACCTGTTTGAATTGCAAAGCATTTGTTATGAAATTCCTTGAATATTATCGGAGCAGGTATAACAACAATTTATTATGAACTTTGAGAATTGTAAAAATTCTTTTACTTCTCGAATTTCATTAATGTTTTGCATACTTGCCTTACGAATACGCCGAGCTTCACTCGTTTCCAGAGCTGGAATAATTTTGCTGGCTTTCACTATACGAGATTTGTACTACTTTTACTGAGATTGCTTTTTATATTCCTAAAAGGAGCAACTTTGTAAATGTTATTATTAAGTAGAATATCTATCGTACAGATGGGTTCCGATTCAGTGCCGTAAACATTTCGCAAACGGGACTTTAATCCCGGTCATAAAAGTAATCCGCTCATAAAGTTACGCGACGACGGACAACATAAGGGTAGGGATTTTCTCGCACAAAGATTTCGAAGTAATTAAGATAAAACACCACGAGTTTTTGTATGTAACCGTCGGCGAGCCAGCGCGGATGCTCACTCGTTTTTCAACGCACATACCCAGTTAATCCTCCAGTATGCAATAAAGCTGCTAAAGTATTTGTGTTCCAGCAAAATTACCCATATTGAAAATACCCTTCGGTGCTAACAGCCGACTGAAGGCTTATTTAGACGTGCCCATATATTATACAGACGCGCTAAGCATAAACCTTAGTACACATTAAATTTTCAAGCCTTTTTGATCCGTTGAATACTTAAATACGTCCGGGGACTTAACGAACCGTTACCAATATTGATTTGTAATTACAAGATTGCCTTTGTTTAAGTTATGCAAAGTATTTGAGATTAAAATGGACTGGAATAGCAAGCAGCTGGGTTTGATTTAGGACAAATTTTAAGTTGCGGGAGTTCACCGAAACACTGCCTGGTAAAATCTATTTATATGTTACCTACCGAGTGATCCAGTGTGTTGAAATATGAACGCGGGAAAAGGGTTGGCTAAAAAAGGTCGTCCATCACAGCCTCTGTCAACAGGGCTCGCCATCAATACCGCAAAAACAATTAGTAGGTCAATATTTATTTGATTGCCCGAAAACCCGCTTTGAATGATGAGAAAGTATCGTTTTTGAATTCTAATTGAATAAAATTATAACGAGAAAACAGGGGACAATTTTGACACAATGGTTCCCGTTCACACTTAACGACTTCAAAATTTACAATTTCTCTTCGACACAGCTTCAAAATATTTCAGTAACTTTACGGCACATTCTGCTACTGCTATTTATAACTTCTGTCGATGTGAAATTATATTTGGAAGAAGGCCTGAAATGGAAATTACTTTTTGATAAATGTCAATTGAGACTGAATAGACAATACATTGTCATCTTTATCACGTTTTACTGTTCTTAATATTGTCATTCCTTTATTTTTAAAGCTCTACATCCCCTTGTAGAGTAAATAGACAAAGGGATTTAACCTAAATAAATATCCACGGGAGCAAGTGAAGTGAGCAATCTACCTTTTTCACTTCAGTCGGGGAAAATATCGTCGGTCCCGTCACGAAAGCTCTGCCGCTCTTTAGAGCGAGTTTTGCTGCTGATTTTTATTATCTTTCTTTTCTAACCGCAAATTAGGATTCATTTTATTGGAAATAGAAAAAATAGCAGAACTGAACTACTTGTAAAATCATCCAGGCCAGGACAAGCTTGTGAAAATTTGTTTACAAAGTTCTTGGTTTAGATTAGATCGTTGGTTCTTGATAAATATGACTCTATTAGACGAATTCGTAGTACAAAGTGCTGCGTTGCCCCATTGGGAACCAAACCTAGCAGCTCTGACGTTTGAAGCAAACGATCCAACCATTAGATCATTTTTTACTTAATTATACTTTCTTCTTGCTAAGGTTATAACGTAGATCTGAATAGATCCTAGTGTTTTTTGTTATAAAATCCTAACTGAGACTAAACTAAAACAACGTATATTCTTAAATGGGTATGTTTCATTACTATACTAGGTACCTACCCAAAGAATTCTTGTCATCGAAATTCAGAAACAATGCAGTACGAGACAATGCCGCAGATGACATTGTGGTCGGAGTGTTACAGTTCCGGCAAACATTTGGCAAGTCTCTGTCCCATGAAGACGTCGCGGTGACATTCCTTCGCCCCTTCCCCTGCTGGGGCGAGCACGTGCATTCCACACACGACTCTACAAATTCCGCGACCGCGCAGTAAACGCTCCTCTCAGTAGCGCTACGCCCAAAGGTAAACTTAATAAGTGTCACTGTCCCTTCCGAAACTGTACGAGTATTTAACTTGAAAAGTCCGTGGAGGCCACTGACTTGTAAGTCTCTTTGGCTTTTGTGTTTTGGTGACAATATATCGACTTTTAAAAGCGTGTATTCTCGTAGTCTGATTTCAAAAGCATTCATGGTTTTTTTATGAATTCACTTTCATTTGTTTTTAGGGTGCCGTCAACAACAACAACAATTATTCATAATGGTACTACAGATCATAAATTAGCGCAATAGTACCATTGATGGTACTAAGGATACAAAGTTGTGTCACTTGTACCATCAATGGTACTGGTCAATGGTACTACTGACATAACGGGCAAAACGTAGGTATACGCTTTCTTATCTTATTGCTAAGCTTTTATGTCCTGTCTCTCATGTCCGCTGGATAATTTAAATACCTTCTACTGGACCGATTGACATTATATTGGGATAATGCCTGGAAGCTATGGAAAGTTTATTGAAATTACAGGAAAATAATTATTTTCTGAGGTATTACAGGAAATCAAGGCAGTTAAACAATTTACGGAACTCGCACACTGAAAGTACTAGAATTTGTGCTGACTTTAAGAAAGTAGAATTTCTATAGTTCAAATAAAGTAAATTTTCTATCCACACGAAAATTGTCAATCTTTCCTTTATGCAAAATGCTTGCTCGGCATTATAGCGGTTATAAGCAGGCGAGTTGGCCAGTCAAAGGCTGCGGCGCGTAAGTAAGGTAAGGTAGACCGCGGCTGGGCCACTTCCAAGAATAATAATGCATCAAAGTGATGTGCTTAGCCCTCTGCCGTACCAGGCATGAGGGACGAACAATGTTGTCATTCTCTCCTAAAATGTTGCCACGTTTGCACAGATGGCAACAACAGCCAGTCAACACTTACCCAAAGGTACTTTGGATTTCAACTTAAAACGTTGGATTTTGTCGCCCTGTACTTTGTTGCTCTAACATTTTGCTATTTCAATTGAGAGTAAGAATCGTTGTTTTCTAGAGTAAAGTTCGTTTGCAGTGAACACTTTAAGCTTTTCTTAAAATGAAAACTTATAGAATTTCCGATCTTTTAGATGTTTTTTTTATGGGGGTTGACGTTATAAGCAAATTATACAGTCTATTGCTTAGTTGTAAGAATACATATTGCATTTTTCAATTAAAAGTGTGTGTTGTTCATTGATTATTGCGATATTACTACAATACGAAAGCAAAGAAAGAAGGTATTATCAATAGCGAATAGCGGGTGAAAATTGTCGCGTGCCTGCAAGCCGATGCAAGCTGGCGTCCGAACAGATTGCATAAATTTTAATATTAGCCATGCTCCGGAAATCATTGGGCCATTGAAGCGGAACCTATAGGTATTGTAATTGCTGTTCATGATGATAGTTATCGATAGTTTAATTAAATGATACTGTTTTGTACCTAATGTATGTGTATTGGCTATCCAATACCACCTAGGTATCGAGTTTAGATGAGCTTTGTAAAATCTATCAACACTATTATTAATACGGATTGTTACAAAAGGTCGATGGTAATATAAACATGCTATAGTATACACAAATAAAATATATGCAGAATAGAGTAGACACCAAAGGTGGAACGAACATAGGTCAAAGTTTATTCATTACCAAAAACTCGAATATCGGTCAAGATACTCTTTAAACTGTACTTATCGTATAGTTTATAGGGGTTGGTAACAGAATGACTGGATCGCAAATGGGCCTTGTCGCTCTTAGCCCAAATCTCAAAATACAGCACATATAGCATCATCATATTAGCCGAAAGACGTCCACTGCTGGACAATGGCCTCCCTCAAGAATCTATTCAGGATCCCTCGCCTACATCTAGCTGGGTTCCGCAACCTTCATCAGATCGTCGGTCCACCTAGTGGGAAACCTGCTACGCTGCGTCTTCCGGTACGTGATCGCCACTCCAGAACCTTTCTGCCCTAATATGCCCACAAACCATAATTATATCGAACAACTTGTGTGGAGCACTGACCTGGCTCTTCATGGGGTCCGTATTTATCTGGCACATGTAGGTGCCGGAGTCCTTGGGCTCCACGCTGTTGATGTACAGCTTCCAGGTGTTGTGCCCGTTGTGCGTCACGGCCAGCCGAGGGTTCAGCGTCACCATGTGCGTGTGGATCGCCAGGATCGTCTTCGTGTCGGACTTTATCCACGCCACCTTTATTATAAAAAAAATCGGGATCTGAGAACTGTTTAGTTAATTACAGTCCAAAAACAACATGAATTTATCCTAGCCTCTTTATAAATTGAATCGTAACTCCTCAGCAAGATATCCTATCGATGGCACTAGCTATAATTACATTGCTTGCAGAAATCCTTACATATTAAAGAGACTTCAAATCAAAATCAACAGCCTATTAGCATATTCCCACTGCTGGGGCACTTACTCTGTGGCTGGGGCTCAGGCCTACCCTCTCAACGAGGGCGTATGGGCTCTAGTCCACCACGCTAGCCCAGTGCGGGTTGGTGGACATGCGCCTAAGAATTTCTTCCTCGGCGTATGCAGGTTTCCTCACGATGTTTTCCTTCACCGCTTAAGAGTAATCAGTAAATGTACATAAGTTTCGAGAAAAACCCCAATTGGTACGTTACTTGTTTTGTCTCTCCAAAATCTCTTCAAAAGTGCCTATAGACTTCAAAGAATCTAAACAATTTTTTAGTAGCTACGACTTTCGTTAAATTTTCTATTTGTAATATCTACATAATAGGAAAGAAAGGAAGGACATATTCAAGTCGTGCTATATAGGTATGTAAATTGATGTCTGTATAAACGTATTCCTGGTGTATTATGTGAAAGCTAATAACAACGAAAGGCTTGCTACTGCTACTGATTGTAAACTCTTATCGGGATCGCAACCCTCTTCATTTTCTAATCCCAATTCCAATGTCACCTTACAACAATCGATAACAATCCAATTCAATTTATCAATTTATTCATGAATGGCGCCCGATCACAGTCAGCCATCGGTGGCTGAGTGAATTAACTCCACCAATTCTATTATTGATATATTTTTGTTTAAGAAAAGATTAGCGACAATAGCCACAAATTGTGTTTTATCTTATGATCGCTTAATATGATGAAAATTTTAATAATTAAATTAAGAAAAGTGTACTTGAATCATTTTGAATTGAATACAATTGAAATTCATTACTTGCAAGTCTTTAGCCTTTGTCTCAAGACAAATATGTGTTAAAAACTATGAAATCATTGGAAGAAAAAGAATTGTCGCGCTGCCATTGTCGAAAACACTATAATATCATTAATCTGTGGCTGCCATTAGTAGCAGCGACTATGTGTGATCTAATTTACTATATAATTAATCCAAAAGTTTGCGTCAATCGTATATCTATTTCTACGGTAGATGTGTAAGTATACATGAATAATCACCTTATAAGCATCAAGGTAGTTAACAGTGCAGGTGAAGTGAATATCCCTACCCTGAGCCACTGTCAGGTTCTCCAGCGGAAAGAGAAACTGCGGTTCATGCTCGCTATAGCCTGACCCTTGTAGTTGGCCTGCAATAGAAACACATGTTTAGAGCATAGAATGACTTGTAAGATGGAGTTGGGTAAGATCGGATACTTCAATCGGAATTCAAATAAGTACACAATCCAGGGATATTTCTTGTTACTAGTAACATAGTACGCCACGCCATATTATTATTCCGCCACTCACTTCAGTTCGTTGACACCACTCCAACGAAGATGTCATATATTCAAATTGTTGCTAACAATAAAGCAGATAATAATCGGTTTTCTTTTTCGAAATCCGGAAATTAACGTAACTTTCTTACTTCTCATAGTTGCATTAGGTTAAATACATGACAAGTCCGATATTTTCCCACTAAGTTCCGGACTTCCCTTGATTATCAAATAAATGTACTCTTTATTCTTAAATTTAATTTAATTCTGAATTGTAAAAGTGTGTATATTTAACATGGCTTCACACAATAATTTAGGCGGGCAACAGAGAGCCGAGAAAAAAAAATCGAGCATCATTCTTATTAGTCGAAATTTCATCCGAACTTACCCTACTCTACCTTACTGATTTAGTCATGTATAATGGACCAATTTTAATTAATTAAGGTTGATAGCGGAAATCGTAAATACGTATTAACCGACTTTAATACTTATTACGAAATACATACATGATGATAAAGTGCCAGCACCGTACCATTCATTCTGTTGACCTAAATCTGCACATATAAAACCTTTTAAAACAATTTAAAAAGTACATATTTTATTAACAACGGGTTCTTTTCCAAACAATAAATTAATAGTTGAATCAGCTTTACTCCCAACGGCAACCAAATAAAAACGAAGAAACACAGGTGGAATTGGCCTTTCAAATTGTTTTAAAATTGGGTCAGCCGTGAGCAAACAAAACGGAAAACTGCCGACGACGTACTTAAAACTCAGTTACAATTGATCTGCTTCAGTTAATTAAATATTGGCTTTAATTTACATACTTACAAAAAGTTATTTACGAATTAATTAACTGTTAAAAAGCAGCAACTAAGGGCTTCTTTCACCACTTCCTGATATTGTTACAGATAGTAATCTTAGAGATAAACTAATCTATCAGAAATCTTTTTCTTAGAGAAATCTGTGTGATAGACTATATAAAATATATAAGATATAGGCAATCAGATACCTGTGAAACCAAAAAAACAGGCTATCTGTCAGATAACCTGCTGATAGGGTATATGGGACTTTATCAGCAAGCGGTGTAAGAGGCCCTAAGTGTCGTTGGTAATAAACGAGCAGAATTCTTCAATTTTGATGCAAAAAAGTAACAATTGCAATTAAAGATTCCACACTTTAATAGGTGGGTACTTTTATAATATTTCATAACTATTTACGAATAATTATTATTTCTTTTAATGAATATGAAAACAAAATTCTTCTCAGTTCCCAGTCTTCTTCCCAGATTCTAACACCTTGGAAGCGGTGGTAGATAAAAAATTTACGTTGTATAAATGTACCCTGTGTACTTACATGCAATAAAATAGTTTTGACTTTGACTTTGAAAAATAAACACTGAGAGAAGAAGCACTCGTGGTAAGAATACCGGAGTGAAACAAGGATATGACATGTCTAAACTTTTTAAAGAGAAATGTATTCTGTGCAAAGTTTACTTAGTGAACCTTCGTCAAGAATTTTAAGCTGCCGAAAAGCAGAGAGTGCTTTAAAACGTTTCATAAAGTAAGTACACGAGTATTTATAATGAAGAAATAGAAATACAGAATAAAAAACAACAACTGTTTTCGACAGAGACATAGAACTTTTCTGAGACACCGTCAAACTTCCTAAAGTTAAACTTTTTAAGTTCTCTACATTAAGGTTGAAAAATTCATACGCTGACAGAATTTAAAGCTGCGACTTAAATCTTTAGGACTTTGGGATTATTGTTACTTGTATTATGTGTTTGCGTGCCAGATAGACCGAGAACCTTAAAAATACCCAGATGCGCCTGGATGGGGAGAGTGATGGAGAACAGGGTGTGGTCGCGCGCTATGGAGAAGGCAGTGGACGGACCAGCACCACGTCTACCATCGTAGACCTTTTATTCTTAAAATATTGACATTTCTACTATAAAGTTATGTGTTGGCATGAACTCAAGAGGGCTAGTGCCCAATATAGGGCGTCAACAGGCTGTGTCTTGGGTTACTATAGTACTATTAATTCCTCTGTGACTTGGGTACATTAAACAATTCGAGGCCTTTTAAGCCTGGCTGATGAAATTGTCCATTCGTAATGACGTGTAGGCTATTTGTATCTGCCATTTGAATGCATACGACCAATGTGTGCCCTCGATTCGGTTTCTAACATTCGACATTGGGCGATTAGGGCGTAAATCGGGTGAGGGCGACGCATAAAAAGGGTCATACTAAATGTCCCATACTGTGACATCAAAACGATTAATGGCGCCATGCGGGATTTCGGAACGCCGAATATTTTCGTGCAATTTCGTTAATGTGGAAATCAAATAAATTTTTCAGTTTTTACAGCCATACACTTGACTCAACACAAGATGAATCAGACCGTAATAGGTATAAAGAGCGAGTTCGCCAGTGAAATATAGGACCTAGACAGGGTTTTCATTTTACGGGTTAAGTACTATCTACCTATGATGCACTAAAGTATAGATAAAATACAAATTGTACAAAATATTCTGTCCCCAGTGGGAATTAAACTTAAACAGCGATCTAGAGTGACTGAACGACTCGAACGAGATTATTGAAATTTTAAAAGGTAGGTATGTAAGACGCTCCAGCGGTGCCAAGTTGACTATCGGTACATCGAAGTGATGAAGTGTTTATACGAAAACGCCACCATGTCGGTTCGTCTCCAGGACCAGAACTCGAAACCTATCCAACTGCAGCGAGGTGTGAGGCAGGGAGATGTCATATCTCCGAAACTGTTCACCGCTGCACTGGAAGACGTCTTCAAGCTTCTGGACTGGAGCGGACTGGGCATCAACATCAACGGCGAGTATGTCACTCATCTTAGATTTGCCGATGATATCGTGGTCATGGCTGAGACCCTGGAGGACCTTGGCACAATGCTCAATGGCCTCAGTAGAGTTTCTCAACAAGTGGGTCTAAAAATGAACATGGACAAGACGAAAATCATGTCGAACATCCGTGTTGTACCCACTCCTCTGAAGGTTGGAAATTCTACGCTCGAAGTTGTAGACGATTTTATATACCTGGGACAAACGGTCCAGTTAGGTAGGTCCAACTTCGAGAAAGAGGTCAATCGTCGAATCCAACTCGGCTGGGCAGCGTTCGGGAAGCTACGCAACATCTTCTCGTCGCAAATACCGCAGTGTCTCAAGACGAAAGTCTTCGACCAGTGTGTGTTGCCAGTGATGACATACGGTACCGAGACGTGGTCGCTCACTATGGGCCTCATAAGAAGGCTCAAGGTCACGCAGAGGGCAATGGAGAGAGCTATGCTCGGAGTTTCCCTGCGAGATCGAATCAGAAATGAGGAGATCCGCAGGAGAACCAAGGTCACCGACATAGGTCAAAGAATTGCGAAGCTGAAGTGGCAGTGGGCTGGGCACATCGCCCGCAGAACTGACGGCCGTTGGGGCAGAAAGGTTCTCGAGTGGCGACCACGTATCGGAAGACGCAGCGTAGGCAGGCCTCCCACAAGGTGGACCGACGATCTGGTGAAGGTCGCGGGACCCGGCTGGATGAGGTTAGCGCAGGACCGGTCGTCGTGGAGATCCTTGGGGGAGGCCTTTGTCCAGCAGTGGGCGTCTACAGGCTGATATGATGATGTAAGACGATACACCCTATAGTTATTTCCTGAGTTTTGTGCAATAAATAACATTTTCCTATTTACACTCACTTTTCGTTATATATGTATATATACATGTTAGATTAATATTCACTTTAAAAAATATAGGTATTTATTTAGTGAAAAGTAAATTTCATAATAATCCTTCAACACACAGATTAGTGGAAATTATCGATAACTGCGTTGAGGCCGCCAAATGAAGTACATGTTAATTAAGTACTACCGTCCGCATTCGCATTGTTTATGAACAAATTTTGATTTAAGCACCTAATCAGTTTATGAAGGCTTATATATCAAAATTTATGTAATCGTTAAATCGATAAACCATCAGGGGGCAATACAAACCCCTGCTCCATACGTTTGCGTTTGTAAAGGTTTGTCAAACGTGTGGATGCAGGATAAAGTTTTTGTTATAGTTTGGATTTGGTAAATATCTTGAATCAAAAAATTTAGCCACTCCCATATGGATGAGTAACAAAAGCATTTTAGGGGGTGCCAAAACCGTGTCAAATGTATATCAAAAGGGACACTCACTCACACATTCTCATTTTCAAACTCCATATAAATTTGTATTAGCAATCTCCTCCCGCTAATCCGCTTCCTTTGTCCGCACCCCCCCCTGAAATTGACACCGAATTTTTCTACGTTTCCCATACTAGAAATGCAAGATGCGCGCGCGACCAAATAGGTTTGAAACTTCTTGGTAAATATCGTTCAAAATTAGCGCGATTGGCGATTGTTTGTGAACCTAACATGACTACGATTTTCGTATTTATTTTTGCTTTAAATCATAGAATTATTACATTCAAATTACTATTTTTTATTTTTTTATATATTATAATATTTAGATACCGCAATACCTATTCACCAAAGTCAGTTACCAATAAACGGTTGTTTTTATTAAATATGTCTGTTTGTTTGCGTTGACCGACGGCGGCGCGTCACCGCAGAGCTCTGCGGTGGACACAGCGTCATTATCCTGCCCGCATTGATTAATTTTACTTTGAAAGCATCCAGTATTGCGTGGTCTCATTCGTTATTCATAGGCATACAGATAATACTCCACCGTTTCAGACATATATTCAGAGTAATTTAAAGTTGGCGTACATCTTGTACAATTTGTATAAATTCGTCATGGTCTACGGTGTAGAAACGTGGACCCTGACAGTGCGCTGGTGCACAAGATTAAGGTCGCTCATAGAGCTAATGTAGAGGGCTATGCTCGGAGTTTTATTAAAGAACATTGATCCGTAATGAGGACATGCGACGGAGAACTAAGATTAAGGAACATAGCCGAAAGAATTAGCATGCTAACTTTAGCCTGCTAACTGCCACTTAGCTGTGGGCAGGTCATATCTGACTGGCACCCTAGCATCGGACGCCCCTCCGCCAGGTGGACCGATGACCTAAAGAAGACGCGGAGGGTGAAGGACCGGGTTTGGTGGCGATCATTGGGGAAGGCCTATATCCAGCAGTGGACGTTAAAAGGCAAATATTATGATGATGTGATGTTTGGGTATTATTTATAAAAATTGAGGTATTTCGGAGAGACAGGCACCTATTAATGGCGTTCTGTTAATCACAGGTTGTTGGAAAGTCTTGTTTTTAAGATTGATTTTTGGGCATCATAATATTTCGTAAAGAGACCTAGTCAACAAATTCTAAGGTACGTATATGGGAAGTGTAACCCGCACTAGTAGGCCATGGTGGTAGAATTATGACTAAGTACATATGTTGATTGATAAAAAAAAGAAAGTTATCGGTTTCATTGAAATGTATATATGATACTGAAGAATAGTTTCATTAGATACTAGATTTTAAGTCTTTGTTCATTAAAATAATAACGTGCGTTGAATGATAAATATTTGTTCAGAACTGTGCGTTAATGTTATCAATTGTATTAAATTTTAAATTTCCTACAACGCGTTGTATCGAAAAGATAAACCGGAGAGAAAACGAGCGCGGGCTGGTAATGGATTTCCGGCTCAGCGATTGATATGACCCGTATTATACTGAGTACGGCCCTGATTTACTGGAAAGAATTTTTAATGAGCTCAACTTCCTATGTTCGAGGATATTCCTACTTGATTAAAAAATTTATAAAGTCAATCGACTACAAGTCTTATAAATCTTGCAAATTACATAATATAATTATGTATAGTATTACTTCTTTTGCTTCTGGCTTTTATTGTACTCATAGAAAATTCAGGCGATTTTCATCAAAGATGCATTTTTCTATTACGATCACAAACTTTCTTCACTCTATTAGTTGTTCAAAATTAAAACTGATAAAAAAATTAACTATGCAATCTCACAAAATCAAATTTCACTTATAAGTGTAGGTACGTACCTATTTAGTCAATAAATTGCAAAGGCCCCAAATATATATATATAATAGGTATCGATTTATCTGAAAATCTCCAATATACATAAATATCTATGTTTTATTTTATTTTAAATTGTTAGGAAAACCTACCTTAAACCTTATTCTTGATATTTTTAAAGCTTTATTTGCATTACAGAACACATGTTGTAACAGAGTAGTTATACAGATAATGCATGTTTCGTAAAGTGAAATTCCTTTGAGAATCGAACGTAAAAACTCTAAGAACAAGGTGAAACTATTTTCAAATCGATGTACGCCGTTCGCAATAATGGAACAAAACAAAGAGTGTTCTTAATACAGGCTGTATGCCTTTGTCACGCTCGGCAGCGAGCGCACGAGGCTGCCCGACTGTGTCAAATGAAAATTAATAACACCCTGTGCGATACTGGGATACGGGACTTACGTAATGACTGTCTTTGAACCATACCATGCTTTTTCATCACGTTTCTAACACAAGCTTTATTCCTGTTCCGCCGTATATTTAAGCTATTAGTTTGGTTCAGCATCATGTAATAGTTTAGCCTTGGTGGTGCTTCAGATATCTATGTAACTAGGTTCAACGCTGCGGTACCTACTGCATGCGGTTGACTAATTTTCCTGTCGTATGTTTTGTTTCCTGTTGTATGTAAACATTGTCTTAATTGTATAATATTGACCCACAATGCCATCACAATCGGCTCAACGGTGCAAGCCGTTATGAAAATTACTGAAAAACAAACATTTTCCCTATTTTTCTAAAGTTTTCTTAGGAACGAAGAAGGTAGCGAATATTTACTTTGAGTCACTTTTAAAAAGGAATTTGTCAAGATATTTTTTAGAAAATACTCCAAATGGAGGCTGACGTCTGCCAAATCATTGCCAAATTATTCCTGGAGTATGTTATAATGTTGGATATGTTTTTGAACGGAAAGAACATAATAATATAAGTACAAGTAAGTTGGTACATGGTCTTTAAAATTGATTTGATTCAATAGGTAAGTTTATACTAGCTCAAATAGTTCTACTGGTAGTACAGTCAGTAGAAGTGGTTGGATGGAATGGGACTTCTTTACAAATTTGTACATTTGAGAATTTAAGTAAATAAACTATTTTCAGACTAATTCATTTTGCAACATACCTTGAGTATTGCACTCCTTTAACATAAACACTTTCATATCTCGATTATTTAACTAATTTTATATTAGTTAATTTTATATATTAGCTTGTGACCTGATCCACTGTAGTGAAAACTGTTTCAAAATTAAATTAGTGTTAGACCAATGTGCACGCAGCACGATAGACTAAGGGCTTCTTTCACCACTTCCTGATATTGTTACAGATAGTAATCTTAGTGATAAACTAATCTATCAGATAAATCTGTGTGATAGCCTATATAAAATATATAAGATATAGGCAATCAGATACCTGTGAAAACGAAAAAAACGGGTATCTGGTAGATAACCTGCATATAGGGTATCTGGGGCTTTATCAGCAACTGGTGTAAGAAGCCCTAAGAATATAGAACGCAATCAAACAAACTAAAGTTAAATATACAAAGATTAAACTAAACAAATGATACCATGTAGCAAAGTGGTCACAAAATGAATTAAAGATGTTCCCGGCACATAGATAAGGCAAAGCCTTTATCCGTGTCAAATGAAAATTAATAACTCGGGGCAGGGCACCGCCACCGGCGGCAAACTTCTCGGAGCAGACCCGTTTATCTTGATATCCAGCGCTTCTTTCTACTATGTTACGTTCTACAGACATAAGAAATAAAGTTCCAAAATAGGCATTGTAGTTAATCCACTTTGTACTACGATTTGTTCCATTAATTTGAATTAACGTCATATATCAATAATGTCATCATATCACTCATCAGTTGCTTCTTTCAAATTAGAACTCAGCGATCATTAAAATTTCAGGAAAAATCCAAAGTGCCTATGATGCTTAAGGTATCTGCTAGATAGATGTAGTAGTTGGGCTGGACGTTGATTGATGATGAGTCACTGAGTAAGTTCATATTTAATTGTGATTTATTTGCATTAAATTGATTGGCGTATGATACTTCCTGAAATTTTAATGTAAGTTTTCTAATGTTCCTTTTCAATTATCGTCAATACCTTGTTCATAACATAATTTGTAAACAAGTTAGTCTGAGTTTATATCCGATTACGTGTTCCAATTATTCTGTATATCACGTTCATCGACATCTATAATTACATTCTGATGGAATTGCGTTAAACTCACCGCTCGTGCAATGCGAACACAAATTTCCATACAATTAATCCAATCATTAGCTTTAATTAGATGTGGGTTTTATGCATTCCATTGCACGTTAATACACTCGCGCGCGTGTTTATTTCCCTTACCGTTCTCATTCATAAAGTAATGGTTTTAACCAGTATGCGGAGGTGAAGAGAAAGCTTTTAAACAATTAAAGAAAGGACCACTGAGGAGTGTTTTCAATTAAGCTTGGAATCCGGTAAGTAACGTTTGTGCGGGATCCTTACGTCAAGCGTGCCAGTGCCAGCAACGTCAGAGAATCTAGAGAGCTACTACTTCTAAAGTGCAACCGCTCGTTCCAAGACAGAGTGCAACAATTTCCTAGAACCACGGAGAGTAACTTTAGCTTTAAGACACAATATAACATAAGCCACACTTACACATGTTATTTTTTTAAGGACACGAACGAAAGTCCACAAGCCACAAGCGCGTTGCCCCCCTGAGAACTCGAGGTATAGTGTCTTTCGGGTTTTAATTACATAGACCCACCCTCTCTGCTGCTGTTTCTTCCCTTCGCCGACATACAGGTGGAAACAGAGTAGTTTTAGACAGAATTGACGTCAAAAAGAGAATATTGTATTCCAATTTTAAACTAACGAATTTTCATTTTCTCCTCATCCGTGCTACGGCGTAGCGCACGTAGCAAAATAGAGACAGATTTTAGTTTAATCAACAAATGAATTTCAATAACATGTAGGTAACCAATGTCATTAATATTATAACAAAACGAATATGTATATTTTTATATAAATTAGGTAGGTACCTTACCTACACAATTTTAAAAGTTGTTTCTAGGATAAATAATTGTTTACCGTCAGATTCTGCGACAATAAATAATTATTCTAGTAATGTTAATAATTTCTAATGTTATTTTATTATTAAATGTATTATCTTAGTAATTATGACCATTAATAACTTTTATTCCAATCAACTATAAATCATACCTCAATATAAGTCAGTGTTAAACTTAATGAAAGTCGAAAAGTTGCCGATTTTTGGTTTCCTTTGACAAAATTCTAGCATTAGTTTCTGATTGAAGGTTGGAGTGTAAATTAATGTCCTCTGAGAGGTACCGGACAAGTTATTAAAATCTGTCCACCGGTCTCGTCGCTATGTTGCTGAATAAATTAGGTACCTATGTCTATTTCAGACATATGCAGCTTTGAAGCGTCTAAGCATGAATAAATTTGAAACAGAATATTGAATTTACATAGCACATAAGTGAGGAAATAAATCAGTGGTTAGTGGCGCCTTTTTGTAATAGAACCTAACCTAACCCAGTTCTTATCTTAAAGTGCTATGCTTTCAAATAAAATATATCAAAAAATAATAATGTTTTGGACAAATTCAAACACGGCTGTTTATTTAGTCCCAAATTAAGCCGAATCTTGTGGACACATATTATATATAATTATAATACTTATAAATAAATACTTATATATAAAAAATCTTTTTTTTCTTGTACCAACAAACATAACTTTGTGTATGAGCAAGTTATCCATATAAGTTAGTACCACGTGATGTAACTACAAATTTTGTTAACGATTTTCTAATTATTTCTTTAATTAAGTTTGTACGAAACCCTCAGAGCGCGAGTCCTACTCGCACTTGTCCGGTTTTTATTTTTGCTGGGTTCGGTATTGTGAGGACAAGGTTTGTATATAATAATTTTTGACGCGGACGAAGTCGCGATATGTAATAAATAAAAATAAACTCACCTGCGACTATAGTGAGAAGCGCGAACGTGGAGACGAGTGGTAGACGCCCGGTCTCCATAGGAACGGCCCTCATACGCCGGGACGACTCCGTCCTCATGTCAAAGGACATCTGATATCGGCGCGGCCTCCTGTTATTATTGTCATAACAATCTCTCTTATGAAAGTAGCCTTATTATTGTCTCCGATTCATCTCTAATATGAGCTTTGCTACAATAATAGTGTAAATAATATTTTCTGTTTATTGTCATTTGATTTCAGTCCTTCGCTCGTTGTATCTGTAACAAAAAAGTCAAAGATTACGTGACATTCAGTGACGCGCAGTGTGGGGACGAAGCGGCCTGTCATGTCAAGAGGTTTGTGTCGAATCCAATGTGTTTTTCTCGAACCTTAAGTACCTACATTTACTTACTGCTCTCGAACGGTGAAGGAAAACATCGTGAGGAAACCTGCATACATAGAAGGAGTTCATAAGCGCATAATGTGAAGTCCACCAACTCGCACTGGGCTATCGTAGTTGTACAATCCACCGTAGTCCCTTGTTGGGAGGGTGGTCCTGTGCCCCCAATAGTGATGTTGTTATTAGTCTGTATAGGCTGTTGATTTGATACTAAATAAATACTCTTCAACCGATGCGATGCCCCGGTGGTAGGATATTTCTACCTCAAAACAGCGTTGCATGCATTGCCGTGTTGCAGTTTAAAGAGAGCCAAACCCCTTCGGCACTAAACAACTAGTTGTGATTTTATCTATAATAATAAATGAATGTAGTTAAGAACTGAAAAAGCATTTACAATGACACAATCAATGTAGGTATTTAATAAATGCTCTCTCTTTTATACGGTACGTGGTTTCGTTTCAACGTAGGTACCTATATCATTTGGTCAGGTTTTAATCCATATTTAATTAAACTTTCCATATTAAACGTTCAATATTTCCTGACTAATTAATATGCACGGGCAATTTACAATATTGTAGAGTAGGTACTTATATTTAGGGGTTTTATAGTGAAGACTTTGGTTTGTATGTCCATCACAGATACTTAACAAACAAAAAACTTGTTAGTGGATTGATGAAAATTCGTATTACCTACAATGTCTAACAATATTGAAAAAATATTAAAGTTTTGGAAAAATAACGGAGACATGTTAGGAAAACTAAAAAAAATACAGAACCTGCACATTGTGTATCTATGTATGACTAGGTACTAGCTGGTCGACTTGTGGCGTCCGTAGATAAGAAAGCTTCTCGCGATATGTTCTCATGGTAATAAGTTGTCTTTGTTACCCTACGGCTCACAATTACTAAAATTTTGAGTAACAAATATGTGAAACATAGATACATTAATATTTTGACCGTGGTTTGACCCAAAAGGTCATCATTTGACAATCAAAATCATGAGTTATTTCTATTATTGAATTATGTACTAAATTTTAGTTTAAATTAAACCATAATTATCATTTTAAAGATTTGTACCATACGAAGAAGATGAAAGAGAAAAAAAACAATTCTAGATACATATTCTACATTTATGTATGTGTGTTTTTTATTCAAATTTTGCATAATACGCCTGAATATAATAATATAGTGTTACTTTATATAACTGGTTTAGTAGGTATCTTTGTCGTTATATAAACAACAGTAAGTTACGGTAAGGTGCTATCTCTCTCAGATTATGTAGGTACACGTAGAGCCATCCTATCTGCTACGTACGTACGGTATGTAGTATGTACTTACGTACACACATACGGGTACACATGGTAGTTTTTTATTACACCAGTTTCCGCGGCGCAGCGTGAGCAAACTGAGATAAAACAGGAATGATTGCCGCTCTGTCGCGATATTGTTTCAAGTGTTTTGTTCCATTCTGTTGGCTCTTCGGTGCTTTTTGTTCATCCACACCCGAACGCCAAACTGTCGCATAAAAACCATCCGACTGGGTAAGCGTTTCTTTTCAATAACGCATTCCAATCGCGCCTAATCTACCAGTGCCAATCTATACATAGTTTTTCGCCATTACTTTAACAGTTTTTCACCAAAACTCGTCAAGCTAGTAATATATTTACGGGTAGCATAACAAATAAATCAGATATCTACATTTTGATACAGGCGCTATTCTGTAGCATTTCAAGTAGATTCGTAGCTGTCGACGCCGTTGCTATAGTTGACTTAAATAATGCTCGTAGCAAGGCATGGTATTCTCTTCTTAGAAAGACGAAACGTGAAAGGCATTTAAATGTATTCTATAGGCGAATTTAAATGTTTGTAAGTCTGCAATACCCTATTAGTGATCTCATGTAACACAAAAAAATTCACAGATTTCAAAGTAGGTACCTTATGTACGAGCGACATTAAGTGGGAATAAGCATGTACCTACCGTTCATGGACAGGAGTATAATAGTTCACCCGAGGGACTGTGTGGGCCTCTATCAATTGAAACATGTTCTCATGGCGGCGACGGCCGATGGCGCGGCGCGGCGCGGGCGTCTTTGCCGAACGAACGGGCGCGACAATAAACAATACAAACAACCCTGGCCTGCGTTTGACACCAGCCCGTTCGGAGTGGATTAGAGCGCTCTACAGGGAGTTCGGCAGCATTTAGGGAGCGTAATAGCCTTCCGCCGTGACCTGTTTTAGTTGCGACAAATAGAGATTTACGGGATTGCCGCCGGGGGATTTTCAAAGGGAGTCTGTTCGCCGTAATAAAATTGAATGGTATTTACTTTGTGGTTACGTTATTCCCGAGTAAAGTTTTCGTTTATAGAGCAGACGATCAATAGGTGAGGATTTTCATAAATTCGGTTTTCCGACAATCAACGCACTCTCGCATTCAATTTGACTTCCCGACAAAGTTTCAAACATTAATCCCTCTTGAAATGTGCAGGAAAAGCTGAAGCTTACAGACTTGACTTATACTTACCAAACAGTCGTTAGAATAACGACTAGGTTGAAAATGTAATTAGGACAACAATAAAGATAGGTACCTAGGAATAAATTGATATGTCAGAGCGAATGTCCCAGGTACCGAGTGTTATTGAAATGTTACAATGGAGTTCACATTTCAATAAACTCACTCCTTATCACACATCCCACGCGTTGGTTTGTTTTGGTCTTAACCCTCGCTATCCTCGGAGCGAAACTCGTCTATGGTACAGCAATATCCATATACGGAATTCCGTGCTTAATAATTTTACATCCGCGCACAAAGACGGTGGTTATCTCACGAGTGGCACGCCGCCGATATGAGTGCCAACCAGCCCCAGTCCCGGCTCCGACTTCTATTGTCATGTTTACATTGTCTATGCTCATGCCCAAATTCCGATTAGCGCAAAGCTAAAACCCCCTAAACAATATGAATGTAACTATTTGCCGAGTGTTTATTATCTTAAAACAAATAGGAATATTTCGTAGATTCCCATTACGGTCGCTTGCCTGAATGAGCATCGGGTCCTGATTATGTTGAAGTTTGTTGAGAGATTTCAAGTTGTAGAGCCATAGAGAGCTTCAAGCTAGCGAAAGTTTGTCCTCCAAAAAGGCGGATTGCAACGGTCACCACAAAAAAACCAAAGTTGTGACTAGGAACAACGCAACTGACGCAAAAGCAAGAAATTGTAATCGTATTCGACTTTCCTCCACAATAGGTATTTACACGAGTGGAATATCAACTTTAACGACCGCAATTCGACTCACAGAGTTAAAATAATTGAAATTTAATTTTGCACAATTTTACGCACTACTTATTGTTCTCATTATAGGTACACGTTCGTCGATAATAAATATTGCTACTTATGCACTTTAACATAAAAGTGCGGCTGAGTTGAACTGTAAAACAAAAACCTTTCTTGATAATTAATTACACAGACCGTGTCCAACCTTTCCACTTCCCCAGTTTCTTAATTCGCAATTAAAAAGTTAAATTGTCCGGTTAATTTCAGCCATTGTGGTGGACGACGTCTAAGTACCCGCTCATTATTAACAATTGGTGTCTGAAAATTTGGCGAAAAATTTTTAGGGAACCGGTTGCTAAATCACAATAAGTAATTAGCTTATCTGTCGGCGTCACGCGCGACTCCCGGCCCGTCGAGGGGGAAGGGAAGGCAAGAGGAGGGGGGGGGGGCAGGGGCAGGTCGCGAGGGTGGAGTTCACGTCTTACGTTAAGCCCTCAGTGTTAATCTCGACTCTGCTTAATAAACGAAGTGAAGAACTTGGATTAAATAAATTATAGTAGCCGAATTTGTGGTTGACTTCCTAACCGATGTTTGCCTTTGCGCAGTTTGATAGCGATGGGCTGAGTGGTCGCGTAATCTCTTATTTGATTTGCTGCTATTTAGATGCTCCTTGCCTCTTGAGGTTATATACAGTTAGCTATACGTCCTCAACCGAGTTACCTTACCTTGTTAGTTTCGACCATCTTTGCTAGGGCTACTCATGGCGACTTATTGATTTACTGTAATAATGTCCAATCCGAAAAATGTCCAAACTGAATAATGTCCAAACTGAAAAACGACCAATCTGAAAAATGTCCAATCTTAAATAATATGTCCAATCTGTAAAATGTCCAATCTGAAAAACATCCTGCGTAAAACGCGCGACTGCGTATCGATGCCAAAAAGTAGCCGTGTGTAATGGACCTAACATTCGCATTCCATGTGTACAAATTACTAACTTAAGTATAGTAGCTATTTTTCCTTTTTCAAGTAGATGTTTTTATTTTGTCTTTTATAATAACTATATTAAATTAGGAATAAGGCATACCACAAAATCAAGTTTTAAATTCTGGTTGGAATTTCGATTATGTAGCTGAGCACACTACGAAGACAAAAATAAATTTCGGTTATAATAATCGTGTTTGAAACTTTGATCGTAAAGGTCAGGTATAATTAAGTGGCAAATCCATTCAACAAACTTTTAGAAAGAATACGACTATTTGATCTGTCAGTGACACTAAAATATTAAAGGTTAGATAAAGGGATTTCAAAACAAATCTTCAACTTCGACCAAAGTTTCAAATCTCTCTGGAGTCCAAAGTTTCTATTTGAAACTGATCAGTCCAGTTTAAAGCAGCAGACGTAGCATTTCTCTGTCTCATCGAATGAACTGAATTATTCATAAAAGGCATTGTGTATACAAAACGAAACTATACTTCAAATTGAGGTACCTACCTGCATTATTTTCACTAGTATGTACCTATGCACACAAAATCTTTGTATTATTCAAATTTGAATAGAACATTGCAATAACAAAAACAAAATTTTACATTTTCTTTAGACTCAATTCACACTAAAATGGCAGCGGCCGGCAGCGAACGAAGCGAGCGTTTCAATGACAAAATATTACAAATTTTATCTGTATTGTAAAAAAACGCTTGTTTCAGTGTGGTGTGAATTGAGCCTTATTTATAAACTGAATAATTTTCAATATTAGACTTTTAAAATATTTAATAACATTCCATCAAACTGTAGGTATGTGATGATTGTAAGGTTTTTCAACTGCTCTTGCAAATCAAAATAACAAAAAGAATACTTACCTATACGTAAAATTGTTATATAAGTGGAAGTCTAGTCCATCAGTCAGAAGTTACTGAGTGCTTTCCAAATATTGGGCCATCGCTTAAATCTGGTGCTATCTCTGTAAAAGTGCTATATAGTAGTGGGACTAGTGGGAGCCACTCACTCTACCCAACTTCCCATATATCTTATTGATGAACTAGCTGTAGCCTGCGGCATCGCCCGTTTTCTTACCGGATCAGTTTTCCCCAAAGTACTTACCTATAAATTATAAATGTAGGTAGTTGATAAGATATGTTTTTCCTGTACAAACTTTGAAGCTCTTCTACCCTCTCAAAAGGTCAAAAGTATTTGAAATCCTTCCTTAGTGGATTAGGCCACAGGAAACTTCTTGTTGTCAAGTTTTTAGGTTCAGTTTTTAGTCATCGGTTGGAGACTACACATTTAAGGGCCGATTTCATTCCCTAAATGGGGTTTTCAAAATCTGTAAAAGACATTGATGGCAGTGAATGAGTGAGTCAGTCAGTTTGTGGTCAGTTTCTTTTTTATATATCTATCTATATACCTAGATTTAATGTTGGGTACAATGTATTCAACCAGGAATATTAATCACTTACATGATGAAAGGCCAGGGACTTATTAGGCTAAGGGTCGGACATTATCGAGTACAGATCGAGCCCGTTGTACTTAAGAGTAGCTCAACCCTCGTACCATTATCTGTCCAGCCCATATTTTTTGCCTGCTAAACGATTCTACATATTCATAAATCATTGAAGACTGATAAATATTGCAAACTAATAAATATTTTTAATATGACAGTATTTCTCATAATTTATGAGTTATCTAATTGTGTATGATGAATCATTTTGTACTAATAACAATCTACAGTGCTATCTTCTGTGAACGGTTCCTCCTTAGCCTCCAAATAAATCGCCAAGATTGTGATAATCCGTTTATTGGTGAACACTTTTACACTTTTACATGGATCGTGGACTGAATACACAACACTTGAAAATATGCGTCCATACGCCGCCACTGCTCGCGAATGAATGACGACTCGCAACCATCGACCTCTAATATATCTGCTCACAACCCGACCGAGTCACCATCGATGAAATCGAGCCAGTCAGTGTTCGATTCTGGTAATCGATTCAGACTTTTATGATTTTAACAAAAAAAGGATCATGTATTCTGTTTAATTATCTGCGTGTTTTAATTACTTTAATAGCTCGATTGAATCAATCATCAGAATCGACTCGCAATGGTCTCAGATGCTAACAGTCGGCCATCCTGAAGATGGAATGACCTCATTCCACATGTTCGGCCATTCGCGGCGGGGTATGTCCACATACCAATAACTGACAATTTACATTTGTTCTGAATCAAGTAATTAACATCTAATAATCATCACATTCAAACGTTTCCAAAAAAGAACATCGCTTCAACAATAAACAAAGCAATAACAAAACAAAAACAAAACTAAACGAATAAACTATTGAAGTACATCCATAATCAACAATTTCGGAACAATTGATTTTAATTTGTTGTAAAGAACATTTTCGGATCACTGTACTTATGTCATTTTGATGAGCACCGCTTGCCTTTCTGTATGGGCTTCGGCCTCCTTCATCAGTCATTTAATTAACATCTAGTAATATTGATCACATTTAAACATTCCAAGAGAATGTTGCTTAAACATTAAAAGGAAAAGAAACTAAACAAATAAATTATTCCAGGACAGACATCCTTAACTACAAACTACAACTTCATAACATAATAGATCAATTTATTACTGAAGAACATTTTTTTTTTTTTAAATCACTGTACTTTATGTTATTTTGATGAGCACCGCTTGCCTGGACTTCGGCCTCCTTCATCAGTCGCATATATATATATATATATCTAGTAGGTACGTGTAAGCACCGCTCATCCCATCGGATCTCGGCCTCCTTTACACGACTACTCCGTTTAAAAGTGAGCACCGTTCACCCCTTCGGGTCCCGGCCTCCTTCACTTTATTCTATTGTTGTCACTTCCGTCAATCATCAGCGGTGGGTACCGTTTGCCATGCACAGGTCTCGGCCTCCTCCACCTAAATATGGTACGTAGGAATAGGGTGAGGAAGTGGATAAGGATTGTGCCAACTAAACTCATGATTTAAAACTAATCTACTTTGACGTCAGGTCAAGGCTTCAGAAACAATCAACTATTCAGAACTCTCGTCACTTTCTTTTTCATCCTCGCTCTCGGTCGGAGAAGAGTGGAACGTTACCCATGGTTTAAGGTGATCAGCTGGAAATATATTTTTATATTTCCGCATAGAGTGGCCCTCGATGTTCGATACTTCATATCGGTCGTTGCTTAGGACATTTGTAACCTTGAGTGGACCCCTAAACTTAGGGGTCAGCTTATTACTTTTACCTTTTTCCTGACTGTAGTTGGGAATCATTACCAAATCCCCTTGTTTGAAAAACCTTGTCGGTGCTCTTTTGTTATCAAACCTCTCTTTCATCTTCTTTTGCTGATCCTTGATTGTCTTACTGACTTCATCTCGAATTTCTAACCTCCTATCTTCTATTACATCTGTTGTAGTTTTCGTGTGCGTGTCAGGCTCTTCTGTCTCGATGTCTTTATCCTTTGGGTGACTACTATCATTATTTGATGCTTCTTTCGAGTTATCATTTAACAGATCCTCTTGATCATTCTCAGTTTCATTTCTAGTTTTATCTTCATTTCCTTCCGCGTGGTCACCATCCAGTGCTTGTCTAATCATACCCTCAGACGGGTTAGTGGTGCGGTTACCGAATACGACTTCTGCCGGAGTCCTCTGTATGCCTCTGTTGATAGTATTATTGAGGCTCCATTGCAGTTTAGGTAAATTCAGGTCCCAATCGGCATCATTGAGGTCATGGTTCATTGATGCTAGGGAGCTCAGTATTGTTCTATTGTACCGCTCGATTTGTCCATTTGCCCGCGGCGTGGCAACAGCATTCAGGACATGTTTGGATCCGGTAGAACTTACAAATTGCTTGAATTCGTTAGATGTGAAGCTAGTGCCTTGATCGGATACTATGACCTTTGGACTACCAAATATTGCAAAAATATCTTCCAAAACATTAATAGTTGTTCGTGACTTTGTGTTTCGGACTGCTTTAACAAAAATGAATTTGCTGAAGCTATCTATAACTCCGAGTATGTATGTATGACCCCTCTTGCTCCTAACAAAGGGTCCGAGATGGTCAAGATGAATGGTATGGAAGACCTCATCGGGTTTTGGGATTGGGTGTAGAAATCCCGTATCCTTGCCCGAGGGCTTTTTACTATAAGCGCAGTTTAAGCACGCGGATACATATTTCTTGACAAAACGCTTCATTTTCGGAAACCAGTATTCGTTCTGTAACTTCTCATAGGTTTTGTCAAAAGCAAAGTGTCCCGATTCATCGTGACACAATTGACATATACGCCATCTCGCCCCGTTAGGAACAACCCACTTCAACTTATTACCCACACGCCTATACAAACGACAGTTTTTAAGAGAATAATTATTTCGGTATTCCTTCATATCAGACTCATTCGTTTCTAGGATTTCTTTAATATGCCTTATTTTAGGATCGGTCATTTGGACTGTATGAAGCCAATCCTCGGTTCTGATGTTCATTATTTCTAGAGAGATCTGGCCCCCTTCGTCCGGCAGTGGATTCCTACTAAGAGCATCAGCGTGCTTCATATTTAAACCAGGACGGTACTCTACTGTGAAGTCATATTCTTGCAGTTGAAGCCACCACCGGGCGATTCTAGGGACAAGATCTCGTTTGCTCAGCGTCGCCCTTAGTGCGCTACAGTCGGTTAGGACTTTAAATTTTAGACCGATCAGATATACTCTAAACTTTTTCAGAGCTGAGACTACAGCCATCGTCTCAAGCTCATAGGAGTGTAAGAATTCCTCGTCCTTTGTTGTCTGCCGACTGCAGTATGCAACTGGTCGTAACGGAGATTTCTCATCGGGTTTCTGCAGTAAAATTGCCCCCATCCCCAGTTTACTCGCATCACAGTGAACTTCGGTCATGTACTCAGGATCATACAGTGCAAGTACCGGGCGAGACACTAGCCTTGATTTTATCTCATCAAAAGCCGATTGTTGTTCTGGGCCCCATGACCAAGGGACGTCTGTCTTCGTGAGTTTTGTCAGCGGTCTTGCAATGCTTGCAAAGTTAAGCACAAATCTCCGGAAAAAACTTGCGAGGCCAACAAATTGTCGGACCTGGTGTACATTCTTCGGGACAGGGAAGTCCGATACAGCCTGTGTTTTTCTCGAACCAGGCCTAAGACCATTATCGGATATTTCATACCCTAAGTAATCAATAGACGTCTCCAGGAAATGGCATTTCTTTATATTTAATGTAAGGTTAGCTTCCTTCAAAAGTTTCAAAATAGACTCTAGCTTCTCCAAAGACTCCTCTACACTAACAGCAGCCGTCAGTAAGTCATCTAGATAAGGAATGGCTAGATCAAATCTTTTGGGCCCCAGAGCCTTATTGATCATCTGTTGGAAGACAGCCGGGGCATTGACGAGACCGAATGGCATCCTGGTGTACTCGTAATGCCCATCAGGCGTTATAAATGCTGTCAACGGTTGTGACTCCTTGGCAACTGGTATCTGGTGGTAGCCAGATGCAAGATCCAGGCTTGTGAAAAACTTTTTACCGTTAAGTCTGTCCAACTGATCATCAATGACCGGCATAGGGTACTGATCCTTAATCGTGTTTTTGTTGAGAGCCCTGTAGTCGACACACAAACGATAATCATTATTCTTTTTCTTAACAAGGACTATAGGGCTCGCAAAAGGGGAAGTAGATTCCTGGATGACGTTATTAGCTAGTAACTCATCGACCATATCACGTACTACCTTTCTTTCAGCAAATGGTAGGCGATATGGCTTATATGATACTGGAGTATTATCTGCCAGCCTTATATGCATCTCTGATATAGATGTTACGCCTAATTCCTCAGTTGAGAGTGCGAAGCAGTCACGGTATTTATTTAACAACGCCAAAAGCCGAGATTTGTCTTCCGAATTTGCCTTCTCACCGACGTTGAGCATTTCTAATGTGATATCGGCTTTTATGGTTGTTTCTGCACTTACTGATTCCTCACCCATCAAACAAATTTTATTAATATTTTCAGTAGAAATGTCGTTGAGTGTAAAATTATTGTTTGGAGTTCTAACACCTATTCCTCGGCTTAATAATTTATCTTTTTCAAATTTAGCTCCTTTTCCAGACAGGCCTATTATGATAACGTGACCGTGACCACTCTGAAGCGAGTACAAGCCTTGAACGACTAGATATTCATTGTCATCCTTCATGCATACACATTCAGGTACGAAAACTGTACCTGTTATGTCCGAGTCCGTATGTACCGCTAGCATTTGCGTGCCAGTTACTGTCACGTCACAGGAATTGTACAATTTCACTCTGTCTACATTCGACTGATCAGTGTACAGATGTAATTCCGAACTAGTTTTATGAACCACTACCGATGGTAGTTCAGTAAGGGTCTGCCCAATTAATACATCTGTAGTAAGCAAAGTATCGTCTACTACATATGCTTCTATGTCCGCAATAACAGAATCTACTTGGACGCTAATACTGACTCTGCCAATGGGTGGTATACCGCCAGCAGCAAACCCCTTCAGGATAGGTAGGCCGAGTTTAGACATGACCAATTTTTTCTCTTCTGCTACACTTGCTTTTATCAATGAGCACTGACTTCCAAAGTCAATATAAGCATCGTGTTTCGAATCGTTGATTACTACAGTCTTGAAATATTTTTTGTTTTTGTCACTGTCCTCTGCAGTTATTTGCAGGACCTTTTGTGACGTAGATGTCGATGATGACTGAGTCTCTGGTTTTATATTCTGTGGAGGAGCACGTGACGTGCCCCAACAATTTTGTTGTTCGTGCCCAAATCGAGAGCATTTTTCACATTTCTTTAATGGTTTCTTGCACCTTATGGCAGTGTGGCCTAGTTCGTTACAGTTAAAACATTTTGTATGTTTAAATTTATTATCGTTTGGTTCAGCTTTTGTGCTAGTTGTTTGAGCTTGTTGTTTGTTGACATAAGGAGGTTTCCTGACTTGAGTAGTGATGTTTCTATTCGAAATACTTCTAAGATACTTAAGAAGCTGGCTGGTATTTTTGAAGTTGGACCCTTGTGCGTTTAACTTAATGTTATGGTCATAGATGCCGTGAATAACGCAGTCTACAGCGTCCCTACCGGTTATGTTGCATGCATTTATGAGCGTAACCTTATCGTAGAAGTATTCTTCTAGGGATTCCTCACGACGGCTCTTACGTTCGAGCATTTCAAACAACTTATCCCCATAGTTACGGTCGTCGGGGAAAGTATTAAGGATCTTTGTCTGCCACTCTTTCCACGTCAGGTCAACGGACGACAAGCCCTCATACCACCGTTTAGCCAGGCCGGATAATTTTGGTAAGGCATGATAAATAATTTGTTTCTCTCGCCAATTATAAATTGAAGCTGTCTCGTTTACTTTTCGTAGCCAGTCTTTCGCTGACTGTGTTTTAGAGTTAGGGTCAAAAGCTGGTATAACATTCTGTGCTCCGACATAACTACTACTGCACTTGTCATTCATCATATACATAAATTTTCTGAATAGTTCATTCCCGTTTTTGTTTGACTTCGATCGTGAGCAATGCTTTTTTGGTGTGGGTGAGTCACTATCAGTGGAGTGTCTACGCCGGCGCCCTCTACTTGGTGCTCGTTCAGATGATTCATAAGAGCTGCTGCGCTGACGATGGTCCCTATGACGAGGGCGTCCGCGGCTCTTGCTCCTACATGAGGATGACGAGGACCGCTCGCGCTGGTGACGTAATGCGCGTGCTCGGAAGCGGACCCGACGGCGACTTGTCGTCGAATCTGAGTCACGTCGTCGCCGGATAACTTTTCGGCGACGTTTAGTGGACCGCTCCGAGGACGAAATGACTGAAGACGAATCAGATGAAGATGTGGAAGGATCGCGATGCCGGTGCTGCTTACGAGTTCGTGACCGCGAGCCACGTTTTCCCCCCCCGTCTTTTCCTTTAATTGATTTTGTTTGGGACGGCTCGTTACTACCGCCATTATCTTTTTTTCTTTTCTTTGATTTCGGTAGCGGAGGAGTCAGGGATCTGTCCGATTCACTCTTATCAGACCGACCCATAACGGCGTGTTATAAATATATTGTTCTATTTAGTGAGTGACACGGTAAGGGAAATAGGTAAAACAAAATAACAAAAAAAACATTAGATAATATTATATAGCCAAATTATAGCTGGAAACAACATAACACTGTGTCGCACATATAGAATATCCGTATCCGTCAATAAATCGTAATGTAGACATAATTTCAATATTGACGCGATTGTAAAAGTTATATAAGTATTAAACAAAGCTAATGTGTCACCATCCGCACTGCATTGTACGCAGTAGGTACGTACTGTTGTGCGATGCCTTGTATTAAACTATTTACACTTGATGGACATGATAGTATCAAAATGTAGGTAGATATAAAGTTCTTATATTGCGTGCCGTTCATTACTCTCCTGAAGCGGGTAGGTACCTATTTATCTGATGTTTGGGTACTCACTGGCTAGACATTACGTGGCTATACGAAATTGGATTTTGTGGCGACTCCCAAGCATAGTAGGTTACCAAGAGGAGTCCCCTTTTATGACCACACTCCATAAATAACAAAATAAACAAATTATCCTAGGTCTTGGTTGACCGTTGCCTACCGTAGGTACGTACTTAACGGATGCAGAACCGGCCCTTGTTCAAGAACCGGAATCATGTTCCGCGTACAGTATGTGTACATACTCACTTTAGCTAGGTCGGTATATTTGTAGCAGGAATAATGATTTACGTGCAAGTGTAACCTTAATGTGGTACCTACCTATGCACCACTTAACTATCGTCTGATTGCATGATATACCTAACTAAACGGAATGTTTACATTGTAGGTGCTAGTTGGTAGGTAGGTACCTACTGCTAGTGTGTCAAATCAACTCAAATCTAATAGGGTGTAATATTTTAATATTTTACGAGTATTACGTCACTTTTATCAATTGTAAACAAAGAACAACCAGAGTTCAATGTAATAATGCAATAACCCTTAATTAGTGTAAACATCTGGTTTAGTTTTAGAAAAACATAAACATACCTGAGATTGCGTGTTTTATTGTTGCTTACCACTTCTGACTGTGAACGGTTCCTCCTTAGCCTCCAAATAAATCGCCAAGATTGTGATAATCCGTTTATTGGTGAACACTTTTACACTTTTACATGGATCGTGGACTGAATACACAACACTTGAAAATATGCGTCCATACGCCGCCACTGCTCGCGAATGAATGACGACTCGCAACCATCGACCTCTAATATATCTGCTCACAACCCGACCGAGTCACCATCGATGAAATCGAGCCAGTCAGTGTTCGATTCTGGTAATCGATTCAGACTTTTATGATTTTAACAAAAAAAGGATCATGTATTCTGTTTAATTATCTGCGTGTTTTAATTACTTTAATAGCTCGATTGAATCAATCATCAGAATCGACTCGCAATGGTCTCAGATGCTAACACTTCCGAATAATTGTATCACCCTTTGCAAATGGAAGATTGTGATACAATGAATTAGAATCAAAAAAATGATAACTTGTTTTAATTGAAAATTTATTTATACATTATTATGACTTAACAATTGATGTTATGTTTTTTGACATATTGGTATTTTGACATTGTAATTTATTTTGTTTGACATTAATGTTATGACGATCCCTTTTACAATAATAATGACATGTGTTTCAAATTGACAAATTTAATAATGTAAGAGCGAAATAAATAAATCTAATCTAATCTAATCTATAATTATTTAGACAATCACTTAACATCCAACCTTTGAGAGCCGTTTCTAAAATATGATTAGGTACGAACCTACCTAAGTATTTTTTTATTACGAATATGAATTTGTAGGTATAGGTACCTATATTTAAATTTTATTAAATACTTAACTTTGAAAAACTATTTCAAAATAATCCAAAGACCATATTTCAAATATCTTAATGAATGTCTAAAACTATGTCTGAAAATAATGAGTTAATTTGTGTGGGGCTGAGGAGGAATCCGTGGAATTTCCATGGAATTTCACAAAGGGATTCAAATACCGGACTGTTTACTAGGCGGGAATTTAGAGAAATTCCTAGAACCACATCTGATCTACGAATAGACCTACCTATATATAATATTTTAAAATAAATTACTACTATCTATGCTAAGAACAGGGATTCCATAGAACAGCTGCTAAAATAACAATAATAATCAGAAAGGGACACACTTAATACAAAAGTGGTAAGAGTAAGCAAGACAGGTATAATGTCTTCTATCTCTATCTACGTATGTGAATTTTTTGTTAGGGGGCAGTGTAACTGCATACCAACTGCCCCCCAACAAACAACAGCCCGACTAAAATAGATAGATAATATATAGATGTTTGTCAGTTTGACCCCGCCATATAAGAAGCGACTTCTCAAACTATTGGGGTAAAAGACTATTGCTATTTCATGCTATACGCTGATTGCGGTTCTATGGGATCCTTGTTCTTAGTATCTATGTCATAATATACCATAACGCCCAATGTGCTGTTAAATTTTTTTTTTAGTATTTTAAATTAATAAGTATATTAAAAAGTCTTACACTGGACTCTAGTTAGAGTATTAGATGTAACATAGCATTAGGAAACCGTTCTCAAAAGTAGTTGTAATTTCAATAACATTACACCATCGTTAAACTTAGAGGTTTTTTATCACCTTACAAAAAAAATATTCAATATTGTTTATTTGATTTTATTTTTAAAATTATATTAAATTTATCCGGAACTTTATTAACAAAAACGCAGTCACCTTACTGCGCGGGAGCTCATTGCACTCTACGCGCGAGGGGTATCGGGAGGGGTATCACTAATTACTTCCGGTATTTTTGTGGACCAAAACCTAACACAACAAAATTACACTTTTTATTTTCATCAATAAACAAAAAACATAACCCTCTAATATAAATCACCGCTAACTGATACCGTTCTTCGTCAGTTGATACTCTTAAATCTATTTCGATCAGTCGTTTTCTTCATTTTTAGCCGTGTTTGTTTGTCATCCGTACAGAATAAATATTACAATTCAAAAAGCCAGTCGCGAGCAGGTTCTATTTTTACATTGCACGCTGCAGGTCTGCTAGGTTTGCAATTTCCCATAAAGACTTTTTATGGAAATCTGCAATATTTTTGTCGTCACACTGACCCTAACATTCTACGAATTTAGTATTAATCAAAAAAAAGTTTATAGCGACCCTACGAAAACGAACGAAATTATCTGTTGCAACTGCTGCAGTTACCAGCATCACGCACGACTCACCAAAATCTTTCTGTTACCAACTGAAGCATAGCTAAAAATAAATTGTTTCATTTTTTTATTTTAATAATAGTAAAAAGTTATGTAAAGATAAATTACATTAAATATATAGGTATATAATACTGCGATCACCAATACTATAATATTACATATAAAAATTATACATATAAAAAATATTTAAAAACAAACACCGAAACGGATATCGCAACACACGCAAAATTGAATACAAAATATAAATAACATTATTTATCGATAAGGAGAAGGAGAATACAGCACAGTTATGTTTGTGTTCACACGTAACAAAAGCAGGAAAAGTCAGCACATGTACCGTGAAACAACGCCTGTCTCCCATTTCAATATTCCCCGAAAACGCATTCGGCTCAAATCTGGCTCGGACCCTTCTTTGCACCATATCTCGGCAGACTTCCTTGTAACATACACAGTGTCGTAGTTAGTTGTTTGGCGCCCAAGAATTCGATTTTGCACTCTGTTCCAAAATTATAGATCTACTTGTATGCTGTTCGTTCATCTATGTCGATAGCTTTCTAGTAAAAACGTCCAGCACCAAAAAGCCTCTAGCTGCCGTGTCGGATTTTTATTGAAATACTTTTGTTTCACATCACAGTTGAATATTTTGACGATTGAATATTTTTTCACATGGACTTTTTAACATTGGGACATTCCTCGACTGACAATTTAACATAAAATGACCTCCAAGTCAGTACAATTTCTTTGCAGATAAAATTCGGTTATGATCACTTCGTCTAAAAAGCAATTTGCCTATAAGACAACATGCCTAAAACGTGCAATGTCTAGTTATCAAAAGGTGTAAAATGCATGTACCTACCTAGTTACGTAGATACTTATTTAAAATCTAAAGACATTTTACTGATGGACGTACCTATATCTAATTAAGTAATTCGTGTGAGTATAAAAGTATTAGCTATACGAGTTATGTGCTTAAATTTTTACTGCCGCCCCGCACCGCGTTTTAGGCGCCCCGGGTTCTGCGCCCCTGTATGTGAGCCCCGGTGGCCCGTCCTAGATTTGAGGCCGTATTCAGGTTCGAAATACCTATCGATTACACATTTAGAGGCTCTATGGTATTGGGTCCGCGGCGGGTATCGCCCTGCTCAGCCTTTATTATCCGTTGACATTGTATTTGTTCTCCGACACAACGGGCTAAATTATTGTTCTCTCGTTGGTCGGGTACCCATTTCACTTTTTTTAACGCCCGGATTCCTTCCGCAGGTCCAATTTTGTTTGAAACAATTCCTCTTTCCACTAATCATATTTTCCGTCCTTTGTGGTAATGCAATGTAGATTTCAAAGGAAAATGAATGCCTACTCCCTTCTGATTTACTTACTAATAAAGCTCTTTTTCTGGGTCTGACATTTTGAACATATTTTTTGTAAATAGGGCCTTTATAAAATAAATTCAAAAGGAAAATTTCTAAAAGTAGAATCATTGAATTACCTACAAAACATTGTGATTTCACATTTATCTGAATTTTCTTTTATAGTCTTTGGAATCCGAAGTAAACCCATGGATGAGCAACTTGTTCATTTGCTGAAATAAAGTTCAATAACTGACAATCAAAAGGTTCATTTCCAAAGAAACTGCCGGAATTACAGTGCGTATGTTGTAACCGAGAGGGTGCCATCCCTCACGAGGCGGCGGCGGCGGCGGCGGCAGTACGGCCTTATTGGGACATGTATTGGAAAATCTTTATGTTATTATTTACGCGACGAGGAATTTCGCGGCGCTAATACCCGTCGCCCGTCGCGTTGTACATTTATTGAAGTTTTTATTAGAAAATACCATCCATACTCGGTGTCGCTCGTGAAGGAATTTGACTTATTAGCAGATACTCCATAATATATTCCTCCCTTTTGTTTGGGAATGCTCAACATGGAAAATCTCATTAAAATATCGTGTTCATTCCGAAAAATTATGGCCTGAATATTGGATTTTACGGAATATTTCATCGTGAATGTTTTTAACGTGATATCCAATATACTTAGCGGAAATTGTTCTGTTTTTAGATCTTTGGGACAAGGTTCACTATCGTACTTACGATTGTACATTCGAGTATGTACCAATGCTGTCATATCCGAAGTACCTACATCATGAAACTAAACGATTTTGATTTCACAAAGTCGATGAAATCCTATCGTATAAATAAAACCATAAACACGCGAATAAAACGGGCAGCGACACTATCTACAAATTCCAGCCTAAATCCTACTTTATTATAGCTTAGCCCTTTCGCTGCGACCGGCCGTGCGGTGGCCGCGCAGGAAATTGTGCTGCGTTTTATCAAAATACTTCCGACACCGACGCGCACCGCACCCCGATCTGTGTTACGTACAGTCCACCGCATGTCAGTCGAAACACTGACCTTGAGCTGGCCTAGCCTCTGTGGGAGTTTCATTATTATGAGAGGCCAGTCTATACTGGTTTTGTTTCCACTGACGTGCGGTCTACCGTACGTACGAGTTGTGTTCGTTGGTGCATCTGTGCACTTAACCGCAACCGTTCGCTATCACAGCTACGCGTCGCGCCGCGCCTCGCTTGCCACCAATCTACCTACATCCTCTTACGCGAGAGACACGGCTGGAATTACATAATCTAATGAGCAAGCAGCCGTTTCATTGCTGTACACCGCGTTAGCAAATGCGCGGCCTTCGAGAGTAGGGTCAATTAATAAGTGAACTTTACTATCGAATAGAAGGCATCTAGCTTTCATAGTCGTCAACCGCAAACGTTGACTTTTTTTAGAGGCTTCCAAAAACTACGTCAGCGGTTTTGTAGAGTTAAATTGCATTATTTATTTATTTATTTTACTCTTTATTTATTATTTTATTCGTTTAACTCTACAATGTATGTGTTAACAGTGTGTAAGTATTTGTACTTGTACGTGTTGTAATTTTTTGGAAAATATTATACCTAGTCACACAATTTTTCTTATTAACCTATTTTTAAAAGTTGAAATACAATTTTTTACTTTAATATTTCGCGATAATGATAGCGATGAGTTTAATTTAGGGGAGGAGGTAGGGGGAAGAACCGCCTGCCCTGCCACCCAATTCCCAGTGTATCATAAAAATATTGTTAACAAAAGATTATTTCAGAACCAATTCAATTTATAAAACTCCAGTAAGTAATCTGTTTTATATTAATTTACAAAAAATAAAATTCTACAGAAATTGTTACAATTAAATTATATGATAAAGTTCTTAACAATTTTTCTGAAGGCAAAAGCGTAAACAGTATGTGAATTGAGTTTTATGATTGTAAATCTTGAAGCCCTGTGGTTGTTTCAGTTACCTCCTACCCCCCCCCCCCCTGATACTCCCCCCATCCATGTTCCCCTCCTCTCACCTCCAAATCTAAGCACACCCTTGTATGTCTTCGAAGAATGCTTTCTTATTAACAGAAGTATTCTTTGTGTTATTAAAAAAATCTTAATGAGAGAATTAAATTAAAAAGTTGTCACAGAAATGCTATCGCTGTCAGCGAAACGGCAGCGGCAGTTTTTGTTGTATTCATCGTGAGTTCATTCATCTCGGGTGAAACATTGACAGATCCATTGTGGTCTCAAACAATGAGCGGCGCCGCGCAAATTTGCAATAATAAGGACCTTTTTTCCATCAATCGTGATGATTTAATATTACCCAACTTAAGACCTTTAGCGACTTCCTTCAAGTAATATATTTTTACCAAACGGTAAAAACGCAATAATGAAGTACAAAATCGATTAAAGGAAAACCCCGAATACTTATATGTAATAAAATAATAATTTATGCCGAATTACATAACGTGATGTTACGTATTTAGGTCATCAATATCAGCATGTATTGTTCGGACTATCGGAAATTACCTATCTCTTATTTCCGGGCCGGAATTATTCGAGGTGATTTTATAAACAATACATTCTTTATATTCCTTAAAGATTTCAAAAACACAATTCAATGAGTTCTAGAGTTTTAGGAGTCTTATACAATAATATCCAGAATAATAGTCGCAGTAGTTCAATGAATTACCTTTTTATTTATGTCTGAAAGTTAATACATAGGTACCTAACCTACCCAACTAATGAACTACAGGCTAAACGAAAGATTTAAGCAAATTTATCAAAATGAAAGCCTAAGCTTTTAAATTTCACCTCCATGCAAGTTCTGAATATGCAAATGTTTCAGCAGATATGCATTAAAATTCGTAGATCGACTAAAGCATCGTTCTTTAAACCTGCATTAAATTTTTTGCTCAGAATAAATATTTTACGAAACGACAGCGGTACCAATTGTGTCATTTACCAACTTATGTTTTTGGTAACAATTTAATTATTTATAAACATTAGATAAACTTCACTATTAAAACTAGCTTTGAAGTTTTTAAACGAATTTTAGAACAAAGGAAAATAATTGTAAAAATAAAGTGCAGGAACTAATTTTCGCATAATATACACTTGCAAGCAAAAGAGAAAATAATAATAAAAACTTTTGAACAAAGCCATAACCTAAAACTATGCGCATAATTTGTTGGTCGAAAGAATTTGAAAACAAAATTTGGCTATTAAGAAATGCTGACTTCCTACCTCATGATGGTCCAGGTCGCAGTCAATGGTGGTATTGTTGCAACATAAGCGCGAGGGAGAGAGCGAGAAAAGCTCCTCAGCAACTTTTTGAGGGAGCGCTCGAATTTTGAAACGAGCGCAGCGCGAGCCGCGGGTACCGGCGATTCATTATGAGCGTGGAGGCTGCGACGGCCCGCCCCCGCGCACCCCCCGGCCGCTGCCCTCCCGCGCATGTGCCTCGGCGCCCTCCAATCGCGGCCCTGTTGCTTCTGACGGCCGCACAACGTCAAAACGTAAACGCTATGAATACTGGTTAATCGTCGCGGAATCTGCCGACAATCGAGATGATCTACGCGCTTAGATTAGGACAACTTTTGTGGCACACGTTCGTGTAGAAAATTGTAGTAAGACGGCCTCGCTGCTTAGTTCGCAAGGATTTCTTATATTCTCATTGTTCTGACAATAATTGATGTTTTAAACATGGCCCGGCGGCGTAGCTAAATGCTACGCGCGATACTCTACAGTGCCTTCAAAAGTAGAGTAGATATTTCTTATTTCTAAGTAGGTGATTACCTTTTAATACATTTTCTAATAATTGCTCTAGGTCTAACAAGGGTTGTTAAGTTATCCTAAAACCAACTAACTTTTAATAAACCGGAACAAAAAGATTGTTCCTTAAAATGTTTAAAATATATAAAGTCATTTTGTAATTCTAAGCCCGCCGAACCTCCATCAGAGCGGCACAAGCTAAGTCCAAATCCCCTAAATGCGTTGGCCAGATATTTATTGCAGGGCTAATAGCATGAGTTAAACCCAAGACCATGCCCCGAGGAGCGCGGTAATATATCTTAAAACAAACGCTAATGGTCATTTTTAATAATTAAACTAAAGCCGACATTAAATGTATACAGTATTTTTAACCACTGTAGTTCCTAATGATAAGCTTCCGCCGCCGACTCTGTAGAAAAATAATCTAATGAATGAATACCCTTGAGCATTCAAGACTCTCCCTTTGAGAAAAGATTTCAGAGATAAAGAAAATGTGGGCAAAAAGTAAACCGCAAAGTGAGTCGTCCCTAAAGAATTCTTAACAAATAATTTTAATACTTATAGCAGAAAAGAATATAGAAATGCTAGGAGCTCCGATATACCTACTGAAATTTAATGATAATTTAATTTATATACTCGTATTGTATACAGTTTTATTCCACCCTAGACTGTGCGCCGCTATACTTACAGCTTATTAATTTTTTCGCAGTTAATGTGAATAGAAGTCATCCTGGATTCTGAACCACCAGTATATTTATTGAAAATCTTTATATTGTAGAAGAAAAACGCAAGAAACAAATACCTACTTCACACTTTGGCGGTTTACCTATAATCAAACTTTACAATTTGATAAATTGGCGTTTTAAAGTTAAGTATTATAGATAAATGGAAGTGATAAATGTATGAGTTAGTGTAATTCATTTTAGAGCGAACACATATTTCAGACTGGGTAAATAAGAATACATAATGTAAATAAGATTTAAATTAGGTTTACATTTCCTAAATACCTAAAACAAAATACGAAAAGTTTCAAACAGTGTCACAAAGTATGGTAATCCCTGACTTTACGTCATGTAACAGAATGAGGCTTAATTCTGGGCTCAACCTTCGTCAAAAGCGGACAAGTTAAAAGTCAATCGCTCTGACACCAATTACTGCTGTATATGGGCTTTACTTATACTTTAAAGTCCGTTGATGGTCAAAGAAACATACAACATTCCATTTTTACACCTGGATTTAGTCAATTGAAGCCAATTTTAGTAGTCTCACATGATAATATCGAATCACGACGTTCATTGCTTTTATTTGATAGTTATATTTGTAATAACTTTAATGATTAAATAAACAAATGCAATTCAAACATAACTTTACTAGCATATTACTAAACCATTACCATCAATGTACCTATACAATATATAAATTACGAATTAAAACATAAAAATAGTTTTTTTACGTTATTTTGCTACGTATAAATTAAAATATAATGATGTATAGCAGACAGGAGTCGAATTCCAAGAGAACCGATCATGAATCGCAAATAACCCGCAATCCGAAAGCTAAAGGCTTTGCGAGAATCCGCCTTCTTTTAAACATTCATATCCCGATTTCCCTCAAAAGACTGCGTATAAGTGTGTAGATATATAGCCTGTTATCTGCTGCCGTCTTATTAAACTTAGCCTATATATAAAGAAAACACCAATTATTGAGGAAAGAAAGTGGATTCTGTAAGGATTTTTATTGCGAAGCTGTTTACTATACACTCCCGGTCTTAAAGTGAATGAACCGAACTAAACACATTAAAAGGGTCGGCCGTAAGCGCAGGTGTGTAGAATCAAATGTAGACACCTAAATAGGTATCGGGCGGAAACCCATTAACTTAATCCTCTCTGTTTCCTCCTATACACATTTAAATGTAAATACTCGTTTTATCGATTTGCATTCTGATATTCCTGTTCTGAACTAGTTCTTTCCGATACAATTTACTTATGTGGTACGAACGAAGAGAACTCGTAAACGTAAATTCATTTCTAAGCGGCTTGAATGCCTCAGATATAAGTGCGCTTTAGGCGGCCGGTACATAATTTTAGAGTGGAGCTTTGGCAACTTTATCTAGATACAAAGGGAAGTAGTTACGCTCAGACGGAACAATTTCACCTCAACTCGCAGTAATTTGTACTTTGACTTCTGCAATTGGATCTTTTGCATGGTGAAGCACTAAATCTTATTAAACTCGAGGAATTCATTCGGTGCTTGTGAAAATCAGTCAGCTATGTTTATTTGAGTTTGATCGCTGACAACTTATTATACCTGTACTTATATTTCACTTTTAGCACAATAATTATTATGAAAGTTTTATCTAGACCTAGACAAAATAAGACTTCAACTACTTAAATGATACTTTCATAATATTTTGGGTTAGGACAAAATGTGACTTGGAAGAATTATTAGTCCAGACCTTTTACGTTAAGTATGGGTTCTTTTGTTTTATTCCAAAAGTAAAGAATAAATTGAATAATATATCGGTCTCTAATTAAGGAGATTTTAGATTTTTAGTATAAAGCTCGCTAGGAACATTAGTTCGCAGGTTGTCAGACCTAGACCAAAAGTTTGATTGAAACACGGCATTAAAACTAGTTAAACCGACAAAACCAGACCAGATATCATTTCAGTGGGGATGTGAAAGAGGGAGTCTGCGAAGGGACCAATAAAATATGCAGATTTGACTGTGGCCGTATTTTTCTCAGTGTAATCTGCATTATTCAGGCTTTGTCACGAACTTCGACAGTTTAACAGCGTTTATCTCTCGCCTTGCAAATTGAGCTACGACTTTAAGACAAACGGGAGTCACTTTCATTACCATAATGGACGTCGGCCGATTCTTTGTTGGTGAGCCGAGGATTCGACCTGACAGTTACTACAATAGATAGGTATTTACTGTTCTCCTGTTTTCTGCTCTTTCATTTCGAGCCTCGTTTACGTTTTAATAGATTTATTGTGTCAACGTCTATGATATTCTGTATTCTCTATATTTTATTAATGCATGAAGACGTAAAGCAACGTGAAATGTTAAATCATAGAGCGTTGTAGTTTTATAATTTTTTCGGAAAGGAGATACTTTAGTAGGTACCTACTTAGGCATTTGAAGCACTTCGTTGTTGTGCCAACCATTTATTCTTACATACCTACTCTTTATATTTACTTACTTACCTACTCACTTATTTATTTACTTAGAAGGTTGCTAATGTGAGTGGTTATAGTACAACGTTGCAACGGGCACGAGCAAGGAGCCGGCCAGTGTCCACTAGACCAAAACTAATCGCTGATAGAGTGGTACGCGCTTGCCAACGATTGAACTATCGATTTCCTACCAACAAGGCATTTAATCACCTACGTATGTATCTATACTTATACATTTTGATTCTGTCATATTCAATTTGTTTAAGCGTAAAATTATATCGTCATTACGGGGGTATCTGAAGTATACGCTCGACTTCCAATTGGAGGATAAATCTGCCGATTTGAGAAAAGAAAATATTAGGTATCATATTCTTTGATCTCAAAGTAAGCTGGTCTTATCATTAAAACCTTTTTTATATACCTAAGTTAGTATGTAGGTAGAAGTAGATACTTTATTTATCAACAGATGATATTACATTAGACATCGTACACACCGAAGGTACATTTTCCAAGAAACCAAGAGAAATTATTATAATTATACTTACCCATAACTTTTAGGTGTCGCAAGTAATTATACTTCGATTGATTGTCTTAAGATATCTGTAGATTTTCATTTTTACATGGGTGTAGACGAAGTCGCGTCTAAAAGTCAGTCGTGCAATATGATCGGAATGGGTCGGTGCGGCAATATTGGTGCAAGGGAGCGGGTCAGCCGGCGGGCTGGACTAATCGCTGATGGAGCGGCGGCGGCGGGCGTCTACACGGGATTTATGACGTCTGTGGTCAGCCTCCCGCAGCCGGCTTGAGATCCTGTTCGAGTCTGTTACCTTGTTTTACTGCTTGTATTTTTCATATAGCATGGTGCCACTGCACGCCTTAACTAAATTTTTGTCGCTTGTGCTCCTTTTTATCTTTAAAAATAATAAAGATATGGCAAAAATTGTAGAACTGTCAAATTAGTTTAGTCCTGTCAGACCTAAATTTAATTAAGGCGTGCACCATCCGAATCGCCCCTATTATTTAGCAGGAAGTACCTCGCTGGAGTATTTACTGAAGCGGCTTTGACGGATTTTAAAATTAGAGTTGATTAAAGAAAACTATTTACTATAGAAATAAACACTTTGTGCTAATTTCCTAAGCGTCATTAAAGTCTTAATAAAAGAACAGTAAGCGCTGCTAAAGTGGCTAAAAACATAGTCTCAGATTTGTAGCAAAAAATGTGACAAGTCATCAAATCTACATATTTTATTAGACTCTCCCTCGCAACTTCGACCCTCTGTCGGTCGGGCCGCTCCCTAGTGATGTCAGTCATCTATTCCACAATGTAAGATGTATCGATACTGCGTGTCATCCTTAAAGTAAATATACTATTACGAATATTTTATTAATTTACATCATATTTCTCGCACCAAACTCACTATGAAACTATGACTAAGAGACTAAGAAATGACATGTAATCATGATTACACAGACTCTATTTAACGGCGTGGTCATGCATGCGTAGAATGATTTGTCTCGTAGCGGTACGTCGTAGCACGCGTAGCAAAAGTGGTTATCCCTAATTAATCTATCAAATTTTTCTTGTATCTCTTTTTCTTTTCTTGATCCTATCCACAGTGTGACAGCAATGGGCACTGAATCCGGAGTGAAACTCCCTTCGGACCGTTTCGTAGCCGAATTTCAGAGCCTGCTTCCAAACTGGCTTCTTATTTCCCGTTTCGAACCAGACTCCGACATTTACCTTCGAAACGGTCCGTACTTCGGCGGGACTCCGATGGTCTGAAATTGACGGCCGAAGCATTTACTAAGGTGACTTTTGAAGGTTTAATTAAGTCTTAGAAGATGCTAAGCTAAAATTGCACTACTAAAAGAACATCGATAGTGCTAGTGCACGTTAGATTCGCACGCCGCAGTCCAATATCGCAGGACTTTCAAATAGGTATCAACGCCAGCCGGCCGGGCGGCGGCGGCGGCGGGGGAGGGGGCGCGGGCGGGGGAGGGGGGGCTGCGGCGACACTTCATAAAGAACACTTTTCTACCAACGCCTTTTATTTATGGTGGCCCTTTCGCTTCTTTGGTTCTATTATTAGGGGTTCAGTCATAACCAAAATGGAAGCGCAGATTTAATAATAGTTATGAACGGAAACTCCAGTAGCAAAGCTGTTGTATGTCTGTACCTTTTATTTGGTGAAAACATAAAACATGCCCTAACAATTTAAACGACAGTTATTAAAAGCGTAACCAGCAAACAAAAAATCATAACAAAAATACTCGTATTGTAAGTAGGTATTAAAAGTCGGTAAAACTAGGGTGGTAAGTGCAAACCATTAATATTAAAGCTAAGCTTTTTAAAGTGGGAATCAGTTTTTTTTTAAGTTCAATTATCGCTTAAATCTGTTGCTCAGCTAAATGACACAACCATATATTATTAAGCCAACTTTAAAAGGCCAACTTTAAAATACACATAAGTAAAGTTAATGCAAACTCACACATCTTCGTTGTAATGTACTGGGGAATTAAAGAGTTGCTATAATATATTATTCAAATCCGGGGTCTTTTTACTGTGGAGTGGCGGTTGTGCGGTACAGCGCTCCGCACTCCGGGACGTGACCGAGCGGGCTGGCCCGCGCCACGGCGCTACGTGGGGGTCGCTAGAAGAGACAATAGTTTTATTAAACGTGTGTTAAACAGAATCAAAATCGAAAAATTAAAATAAAAAATATTTTATTGCATGTAAGTACACTATACGTATCTACCACTTCCATTCACGAACTTCTTAAAGGCCGCAGGGGTTGTTTTAGAGTAACCCGAAAAGCTGTTGAATTTACTGAAAATGTCGTGTAAGTTTTTATAAAATACATAATTATAAAAAATATGGTTTAATTAGTTATATAACACCGAGACCAGGACCAACTTGTACAAATTGTACAAAGTTATCTGTACCTAATGGCAATGGAAACCTCGAACTCTGGCGCCCGAGTCTAACAACCCATACATTAGGCCAATAGGTGGGTTAACTCACCTATTGGCCTAATGTATATAAGAGCAGTCGAACAACTTTTATTCTTAACAAATTAAAGATCTATTGCTAAACAAATAAAAATCATCAAACAATGTGGTGTCCTTCCATTCACTTTAATTCAAAGATCGAATGTTTTATTCCAGCCAGTGAAATCCCGTGAATGGCTCGAGGCCGAATTACTTGGTCGCAAAAATTTTATAAGACCTGGTTGACGTAATGGACATCCGATACATAACTACGAAAAAATAAAACGTACCAGCTTACTGTATAAGTTTATTATTCATACAATTAACAGAAATAAACAAAAAATAGAGCAAAATGTGAATTTCCGTACTAGTAACTTTTTGCGTAATCTTAAAAAAAAATCATATTTTGACGCGTAACTTACTTAGCGGATCTGCATAAAAAATATGCGAATAGTACAGGAGGTACATAGTAAATGCTATTGCTATGGGGAGTAAATTGCTACTGTAATATATATATATATATGCTGCATTTTACACACAGCACAAAATACACAATATGGAAGGTGCTGGCAAGTATTATTAAACGGAACACCAATGTTCTATAAAAGACACCTGTGGTCTCATAAAAAACTCAATTTATTTCGCAAAATTGCTTCACAGTTCATTGCCAGTTTCATTCTCAACCGAAGGGTCCTTTTGTAAGGTGATTTCGAATCATTTGATCATATGCAAGTGTTGCCTTTCTTACCCTTGTCTGAGGTACGACTGCACTGACTGTAAAAATTCTAGGTATTCTAGATATATCTAGATATTCGTGGTATAATCTCGACTGCAGTTAAAGACACAAAACATTTAGGCTTTACAATCTTCTGTGAGCTTTTGGAACTGTCTCCGATACTCAGTATAAGTAAAAATCAATGGCATAGTGCATGGCAAAAATTTTGCCCTCACAGCAGTGACGTGCGGGTAGGCATAGTCTCAAGATTTCCTCTCGATATTCTTTCACCGAGAGACCTACGGTATATCTATCTCCTCTTTGCTATGGTGAGTTAATAGTAAGACTTAGTTATTTAGTTACAATGAACTTAGTTCAAGCCCGGGACAAGAACATTTTGCAAAGAAATAAATCAGGAGCCAATGTAATCTACAATTTTAATAAAAAATCATACATAATTCAAATTCTCATTCAAAGCAATATACGAAATTTGATTTTTGGAAGCACCCAAGTTGACCTTGCTGCAAACTAGCGGTGGCGAAGTTCGCCCAGCTTAGTTCCTAAGTTCCACCCCATTCGCAAACTAAGATGAACCCCGGGCGGTCCTAAGTTTCACCACGTATATATTGAGAGTAGAATGGATGTTTGATGAATGCGAAATGGGATCGTGTAGCGTGTTGAACTTGATACACGCCTCTCGGACGGGACAGTTTGTTGCATACAATACAATGTTATACGAGTAATAGAGCATACTTAATCTACGAACTGAATTGAACTGGTGATTAGGTTTTAGGAGTACAACAACTACATGACAATATTTTAATTATAACTTTGTAAGAATGCTGGAGAAAACTATTTCGATTTACTCTCAGAATATGATTTTTTAAGAGCGTCGGGCCGCGCCCGTTGGTGCAGTAGTGATGAAGACGCGGCCTGTTATGTCGATAGGTCCGATGGGGTTTTTCCAAAACTTAAGTACATTTACTGACCGTTCTCTAACACTGAACGAAAACGTCGTGAGAAATTCTTGTTAGGCGCATGGAAGTCACAAATACGCATTGGGCTAGCGTGGAGGACTATTAGCCCATACGCCTTCATTGGGTAGGCCTGGCCCCAACAAGGAGGACGTATTATTATGCTGTTGATTTGATTTTAAACTAAGTAAGTTACCGTTACACTTAGTATACCTATGTATACAAAAGAAACTTAGGAAATAAACAAAGACATTATGAATGTAAATTATTCAACAAAGCTTTAAAGCAAATGACGAAGCTACTAGTCTAGTGTTTTAATTTGGTGAATTCATTAACACAACGTCGGAATAGGAATCAGAATTCCATTGAACTGTGGACGGACTCAGTCCGTGGAATCTAGCTGAAAAGTTCGATGGAAATGCCTTTTACACTTTTTATTCGTTTGCTCACAGTAACTCCATCCGATGCGGACTTTTCATTTGTTTTTAAATACTGCAAATTGATTTTGGGAAAATCTCAGCAAAAAATTCAATCTTCTAAGCCAAATCCTATATTGTCTTACTAACCCCAATCTGCCCTTACTTTTGATTTAACTTTCACTGTGAGATTATTTTTCTTGCGATACAAAAGATCCAGGTATTTAACAAAAATGTTTCCGCGCTGAATTAAAAATCAACTCAACATAACGAGAAGGAATCCAGAGATCAAATCCCTAAAGTTCTATTCCAAACGCTCTTTTGTTTGTGCTAGATCGGTGCGGCCGCAGCCATTGCACATGCCGCCTAACTTATTTAACGAGTAGGTGTGGTACAAATCCTACAAACAGACAGACACGACACTCATCCGGCAGGTATCAGGTGCATCCATTAGGCGGTGGCAATGGCAGCTAAGCGCGCAGCAATGGACAATGCAGCTGTTTGAGAAACACTTTCATTCTGTCATCGATTGTACACATGCTTGACCATTTCAGAGTAAAAGCAGAGTACACGACACTCTGGTAAAAGCGCGATTGTCGATACTAACCTAGATATTTGGCATTTGAGTCTTGCTAGTACTACTAGCTCGTTTTAATTTTATAATAGTGTACCGTGTTCTAAGCTTCTTATAAGTAGTTTTGTTTTGACCAGACGTTCGTGGAGATCCGTGGGGGGGGGCCTTTGGTACAGCAGTGGACGTCTTGCGCCTGATATGATGATGATGAGTTTTGTTTTTTTCTTTTGTTTAGCTACTTTCACAAGTTAGTAAGTATCTAATAATTACGAAACCTAAGTAGGTAAAGAAATATTTTTCTTGGATAAATTAAATATGGTGCATCATTTGTGATTGATTTCATTATTCATGTGATTTGATCAGTAGATTTTTTTATCATTCATTCGTTTATTAATCAAAAATATTAAGTCCGTTGCAATATACAAAAACCCGAACACTAGATGTAATGAAAATACTTTCAGGAAGGCGCTGTTCTCGCTCCAAGGCGAATGGCCCGCAAAATGTAAAGTAAATAGTCATCTCATCTCCAACTTAATGAAACTGCCTAATTAATTTAGTTAATAGGTACACTTAATTCAGTTTTCAGTCAAATACCTAGATATTAAGGCGTTAATAAGGCTAATCTATTCGTCAAGTCATTTTTCTTAAATAAAAATTCTTTTAAAACAAAAGTGTGCACACTAAAAGCTATACCTTCATAGTATTTGATTTGCTAGTAAGAATTTCATATTTTCTCAGTTAAATAAATATTTATTATTGACCGAGCGAGCGAAGCGTCTACGTTTCGAGACTGGCCAAAAATGCTCTTGTCCGGCTGTCTGTCTGTCTGTCTGTCTGTCTGTCTGTAATTCTCTACAGGTCGCATTTTTCAACCGATTTTGACGAAAATTTGGCATATGTATAAATTAATTAAACCTACAAAATGAGTAGAATAAAATTTTGAAAAACATTTTTTTTAGAGTACCTACCATACTCGCAAAGTGGGAGTGAATTTTTTTTTTCTTGTGAATCCCATAGTGTGGGATATCGTTGGATAGGTCTTTCAAAAATATTGCTGGTGTGTGAATACCATTTTTTCGATTTAGGGATCCGTTGGCGAAATAATAAGCTTTAAAGCGGTAATTTTTGTTAGAGTCACGTGTCCCCCCCCCTGCCAGCTAAACGGTTGCTTCTGGAAATGTGAAAAAATTCATGGCAGTAGCATATATAACGTAGTTACAAGGAAAACTATTACGGCTAAGTAGGTTCTATTAGTTTTTGAGTAATAGTGGATCGACTTAAGAAAGTTGAAAAAATAAATTATGTTCATAGAACTGCATACGTAAAATGGAAAATTATTTTTTCCCGCGTGATATACATGGTGTGGGGTATCGTTGGATGGGTCTTTCAAAAATATCGCGGGTGTGTGATAAACATTTTTCGATTCAGGGATCCGTTTGCGAAATATTAAGCTTTAAAGTGCTAATTTTTGTCACTTTAGTAGGTACTTTTTCTGTTTCCAAAGTTGACTTTTGTTGGTTTCTTTTAGGTTTGGTTTATAAGGGCTGGCGAGGTCTACTGTTCTCACGGAACTACTAGTTTTAATAATATCGAAGAAAACCAACGGAAACTTACAATGTGAATTTTGATTTAGCGCCAGCATCCAAACCCATACAAACAAAAGAATACTGTCAAAGAACGATAACAGCCAAATAGTGGTGAATCCACGAAATAGACGGCTCGCCGGCTCACTGCGCACAGCCCAGGAAATTGGAACAAACATTGCAATCCCTGCACAGACTATACTTTTAACACAAATCCATTTCATATTAGGTATAAGACAACCTTGAAAACCATGTCGTTTGAGAATAATTCTTTCAATAAGCATTTGCTTTGCATTCGTTCAAGTGTTTCAAGTTAATACTTTCAACACGGACCGGGTTTTTTCCATTTCGCATTCACTTTACGAAGCAGTGGGCAGGTTAAAAAAAATATCGTCAAAAACTAACATTGTTTGCATTGAAACGTTTTGACAGCATGCACGGTGTGAGGTTGATATGAACGGGCTGCGGAGAACCAATGCAGTTGCGCCGTACAACTTTACAGATATATCGAGACTGTAAACAAAGCGTACAACCACAATGCCAGTTCTGCACAAGTGCCATTTTACATTACCTAGGTACTATTAGAAAGGGGGAGATTGGGTTCTGTCTGCCGGTTGCGAATATCAGGCCGAATGTTTTGTGAAATTCGAAAGCTTCGAAAAGTTGGCCTTCATATTTAAAAGTGAATAGTGTTACTTAAGTTACTATGGGTTCCTTACTCTCGCTGCATATCAAACTGCCTTAGAGCAAAACGCCCAGGGGTTCTTTCCCGTGATCCATCTGATTGTACGGTTGACCACACGTCATGGAAACAAAACCAGTACATAGGTACTGTCTTTCATAGTAATTAAACTCGCTTATTGGCTAGGCTAGCTCAAGATCGAAGTGTTTCGATTGACGTGCGGTCGATTGTACCAAAAGGAATTTTACTTCCCCGTTACCAACTAAATTGTTGACCATTAGATAGGTAACAGTAATTTCCATTTCCCTTCATATACTCGTACTTACTTCAGTATTTGCTAAGGGGAATCCTCGCCTGAACAACGTAAAGTGGACTAAAGGGGAATCCCCGTATGAACAGAATGTCGTACCTACCTTTTTTAAATACATAACTGTTTTCCGTCGTACAACTCTTCAATTGCACTACGGGGAAAAAAGGCCTATGGTACAACCAGTTGGAAATTTTAGTTGAAGCACAGGAAAAAACCCAAAATATTCGCGTAGTCCATACAATACAATTCAGTAAGTGAAATACAGACAAAAATACAGTCTACTAATCATCGAGTGTTTAGGAATATTTGGTCCAAATTACACAATCTGCTTCCTAGTACTTTACTTGTAATGCCGTGGCATTCCGCGTATGTACTGATATATGCCTTGAACATGCAAAGTGTCACACTGAGGTACACGTAGTATGTCGCGCGCGTACAACAGATAACAACACGTCATGAAGGAGGCCTCGCCAAACTTTACCGCCGCTAATTTCTCCGTTTCATAACAACGGAGAAACTTTTTACACGTATGTAGGTATACAGTTAACTTATGATGAGGAACCATGTTGAAATACAACGGGAACGCTTCTATGTCCAGCAGTAATGGGTATCGAAAGGCTGATGATGAGATTATTATAGGCAAAGGTGGTTTCCATTACCGCAAACATTCAATTATTTGAAATTTGAATAACTTTTGGATACAGAAAGTGCTGATTGCAGGAGAGTTTGATGAAACCGTGATGAAACAATTTTCGATTTACTAATCTGGCATTTTGCGAATCTGGCATTTTGCTAATTTGACATTTTGCTAATCTGGCATAAAACGTACAAACCTATAAAAGTACTAACCGGCTTCACCAAGCAGTGGTTTAATACGAAAGAGCGAACTTGTGTGCGATGGGAAGTTTAACCGCTGGTGAGGGTGAGTCACAGAGTATGTGTCTACTCGTGTGTATTGCTTCCTAACGTACGCTATACAGGGTGTTTGCACACGGAGATTGCAATATTATGTAGCAATCTCCAACCTTTTCCTCTAACGTGCACCCGCTCTCTATACATTTCTTACAATTGGAAATATTACCATATTTCCTATTGTAAGAAATATTTTACAGTATTTTCATAGACTTCTAATATCTGCACGAAATATTAAGATTATTTTTTGTTTATTATCGTGAATGTTGGCTCAAATACTGGTTGGATTAGGGTATTCATAAAATATTTTATTTTCGAATAAAATATATATAAAAATTGCTGATTTCATATAATAATATGAACATAGGCTCTTTTGTTATTTAAAAAGTTAGTCGACTATCTGAACAAAAATGCTGACAATTACATAAAATAATATTAAATCTTTATTTCAGATCAAAAATACAGATTACAATTACCCACCACCTACATGTAAGTTTAAGTTACCCTATAGCTACACGATAATAATTATCATTTTTGTTGTCATTCTCATGACACAATGAGCTTCAAAAAAATTTATGTTAAACCCTCAGAATAAACAATCCAGTGGGCGGTAAAATTGAAAGGGTTTGAGAGAAAGGAATACAAATATGTACGAGGTATAAAGCTCGTAGGTAGGTATAAAGCTTTTAACAAACTGACAATAAAAGGAGGTTCGATAATACCTATATTATCGAACTCCATAAAGTAATTTTCTGGTGCGTACCGATTATTAAGCTATATAGCAAAGACGACGTAGCACTTGCAGTTTCGAGAGGGTGATGATGATCAAAGATCACTTCATTAGGTAGACACTTTGATGAATTCTAAGATTATTGTTAAATCGCTCAGGTCACTTATTTATTTAATTCGCAGCTCAAGGATAAAGAATACAAAATATTTCAGTTATAAGTTTACATATTCACAAATGATTTAAAAATACAGCTTCAATAACCTACTGTCAATTAAACATGCATTAGATTGTAACACTCTTATTCATTATACTGTGTACATCCTTGAAATAATATTACCAATAATTAAAAACATTAATATTGCGAGAAACCATGACTCTAAAATCTAGATGGAGATTTTCCATAAATCGTTATCGTTATCGTCGTTTGTCATGCTATCACACGTACGGCACACAAACCTACCTATTGCATGACGACAGAGCGACACGACATGACAAACTATCCAAGTGAAAGATTTAGTGAATCTCTCCTCTCTGTGCTGGCAACCGCCTCTGTAAATATAATAAAAGCGTTGGTGGTATTTGGAAATGTCGTCAGTCATGGTCATAAGTAGACGAAGCGACCATGACGTCGTAGATGGCAAATGATTGCGGGCCAAGGTTTTATTTAGTAAACTATGCGATCGGTGGCGACAAGTATCTCTGGTCATAGTAAAAAGTTAAAATTACTTTGTATCTTACATTATACACACATTGTGCACTTTAACTAAGAGAAATTCATTGGCACACAATTATTATAGGTGAAGGTAGTGTGATTAAACAATAACAGTGTTCATACTGTTTGTTAGACGGTGACCGTGGCCTTCCTTGATGTGGGCCACAACACTCAGACCTCTGTTTTCCTCATCCAGCCGCTTCCAGCTACCTTTTCAGGTCCTCAATCAAGGATCCTACTTAAATCCATAGAAAAAAGCAAACTGCAGTCGCAGTCGCAGTGGGTAGGCCACATCTGTCGCGGAATCGATGGTCGTTGAGCCAGAAAAGTTCTGCAAAGGATCCAGCGTACCGCTACCAGAATTATAATGGCACAATAATATGTTGGAATCGGTATAAGTTTTAGGCTAATATACGAGTACCTTATTTTATCTTGTCTGTTTTTTATGCGGTCTGATAAGCCACAGATTTAATAAAACCATAGCGAGCTTTCGGTGTTCTGTGGATATAGCAAACAAACAGATAGCCAGCCTGGTTGATAAGCGGTCACTGTCATGTCACCTTTGAATCCTCAGGCAACAAATGCGTTGCCACAGTTGATGACTAAGAATGCTCGTGAGCAGGTCTAATTTCACGGGTATTCTACCGTTCGAACCAGGAGCTCTATTTTGGAATCGCTCTCCTCGATTCGAGCGGTCGATTCTTTTGATTTTTGTTTCGGATGTCGAAGGAAAATCAGTAGAATCGATCGCTCTAAGCGAGGAGAGCGATTCAAAAATAGAGCTCCATACTAAAACAATTGCTGACATTGCTGGTTCACGACAGAATAGGAACTTCAGGCGGATCCTGCACTAGAGAGCCCTTCCACCTCTTCAAGTTAGAAATTTGGAAATCTCATAAGGGCATGAAATCAACAAATCATCGCCATAGTGTTCATCAGACAGCGAGACGCACGCAACGTTGAGCGAAGTGTCGGCGCCATTATAAACGGTCGCGCTCACTTCGCCAGAGAAAGATTTAGTGGGCCGCTTCGTAGCGATAACTACCTCTGTTTACACTACATTTAACTTGGGGCAAGTGCACGGAGCGACTCTAACGTGGACTTGAGAGTTCTTGCTTCGGATACTATTAAATATCACTAGATGTTGCATAATGACCTACTAAACACTTCAATATAGTAAATAGCTAAATGAAAAACACATTTTTGTCCTTATTTTAAAATGCAATAACGTTTATAAGTACAAATAGTAAGATTTTGAGTTCAATGTGGATCTTTTTATCTTTCTTTGTCAAGTTTATCGGGCTACTGCCTTGAGCTGGTCTGTCCAACAATAATACCATGTTTAGAGCTTATAGTCACAGTGTGCCTATGACGCTCAGCTGTATACAAAAACAACAACAAAAACAATTAAAATTAAACAAAAATGGCAGAATCAATTTCGCACCTTACAATAAAACTCAACTTACTTGTAAAGGAGCTTGGCATCCTCCGAAACGGGTCCATTTAATACGTTACGTTACGTCTACATATTTCAGTTACTGGCATATTTTAGTCGATGCACGATTGATCTTAAATTATAGGCACAGAATGTAAAGTTCATGTTATTGGTTTCTTTCTTCATTTCACAAAGACATTGTTTCTAGCTACACAGGCTCAGAGGTTATAAATTAAATTTTGTTATGTAGGTAGGTACACTGGAAAACGTTCTTGATATTTTCTAACAAGTAGTGCACTGGCAACTTCGAAATAATCTCGCTTAGCACGCTTAGTCAGTTACAGAAACTAAAGAATTTAATATAGTTTTATACTTTCTTCGCAGCAGAGTTCCTTTAACCATTGTGAAACGTTTTAAAAGCTTTTAACTCTAGCCAGCTCTTACAAAGTATGTTACATTTGTTTATTTTCTACACGTCTATGTATTTTATTAATAATAATACAAAGATCTATTATTTCAGGTAAGTTAATTCTTCTTTGTTATTTTACGTATTCGTTACCTCATAAATAATAATAATATAGATAAATATTAAACAATATTATGTAAAGTTCCATGAGACATGCCGAACATGTTATGTAAAATGACAGAACAGACGCCCCAGCTCGACGTCAAGTTATCAGAGCTCTGCACTTGAACAAATATTACTTAGCAGCCTCGCGTCAAGTCCACATACGTGTACCTACCTATAGAGGTACGAAAACTGAGCGTATTCCACGAAAACACGTACACATTTATACGAGGAACTCCAAAGTGTAAGTAGAGGGACTTACATACAAAAGTAACATCATTACATTGGCATTGTTTAAGCGCAACACAGACAGGGCGGTGCGATAGCGTGGCGGTAATTTTTTGTAATGTTCGAAATAGTTTGAAGCCCAGTTTGAAGTTCACATCAAAACGGCGCGACAAACGCGCGCTTCCTGTCGCTTTATATTCGCTTCCCGCAGATTCGCTGCCGCCGCTCTGTCTGTGTTGCGCTTTAAAGAGGTTGCAAGTTTTTCTACATTTTTATAATATGGGTAAAAGGAGTTAACTCGTTACCTATATTTTGTCTTGAGCGACCACTGATATGATTAAGGAAGGCTGAATGATAGGATGATGTGAAGGCGCTTATTGAGGAAGTCTTATGTTTCGCTGTGAGCTGGTGACATTGATTACGACCCTCTATTTGAGTATAGTGTGTCTTATGGTATCGTTTAGTAAGGATGTGACTGTAGATATACTTAAGGCGTAACTAGTGGATCGCCGACTGTCACTAGTTATGCCTTAAGTATACTATTATCGTGTAAGCCGAAAAACTACGACTTTCCTAAAACCATTGTTTCCAGGGCCGTAAAACTAATTTTTAAAAGTTGTAGCAGCAAACTTCTGCCTCGCAATATTGGGGCCGCCATGCGTGGTCATGACTGTATGTCAACATTTATTTGATTGTTGGCACACCTTGCAGTTTACAAAGCTTTGACCGACCAGACAAACAAGTGGGCGCAATAAGGCTGCAATTTCGAGTCGTCGCTCGACAAATTTGCCAAACGGAATGAAGTCTCAACTGTACAGCATTGGCCTGGCTGTCAACAGGCCACTAGTTTTATTACCCGCGCCGCCATTGAATTCTGTTGTTTCGTTTTCGTGTTCCCTTAGTATTTTAAATAATAGTTGAATGATCGCTTTAGTAACTTACTATGAAAAAATAAGTATTTTAAAAAACAATATGAAATTCTTAAATTTCCGTTACGATGTCCGGACTCCACCAAAACTGAGTGGAGACTCTCCGCTCAGCTTTGGTGGAGTCCGGGCCATAATGTTGACATCTAATGTTACTGGTTACAGCTAAAAGTTTTACTTAGTGGTTGAAGTTAAAATTAAATAAACTTGATGTTAGGTAGTGACCGCTACGGTCACTACACTACAAATTTTCCCGCCCCATCGCCGACGCACCAGTGTATGGGAGGCTATAAGATACAACAGGTTAATAGATATACATCCTAACTATGTGGCCTTTATACTATATTTAAATTAAACTGTAATTTACAAATACGCTCCATCCAAATATTTACGAAAATTTAGACAAATTAAAAAACTTTCCCGACTTGTTCGTATTCAACGCTGTTATCTATCTAATTACAGATTTTACTGACACTGAAAATTTCGAACTTTTTAATATAAGGATCAGGAAATTAGTGGTTAAGTATGATAAAAGCAACAGTATCACCGTGGCAGCCGGTCCTTTAACCATAATCGGGTGCATCCGGGTATTCCGGCACTCGTTTGGCGGCACATTAATTACCCGACCACTCAACCGGATGGTGCCACGCGCCCTCCGCTGCTTTATTATTATACTACACTACAACCCCGGCATCAAACTATTGAATGTTAATTTAAAATTACGCTTTACGACTTTGACTAATGATGTCAGAGGGCTATATCGTTTATCATTTGCCTATATATAAGTTACTACTATACTGTTACTTTCGATACCGATCAGACAAAACAGTGCTTACCTATTATTCTAAGCAGTGTTTTGTAATCAGTTGTGTCGTGTGCGTTCGCGGCTGCGGTCGCGTCCGGCGTGCGTATTTTGTTTAATTGCAATAATAACCGATCTGCACTATTATACTAATTGTGGTTGTTCGAAATAAATCGTAATGCTGCATTTGTATACTAAGTTCAAGATGGAGTAGTTACATTTAGTCGAGCTTATATGAATGCTTTATCTTATGTAATAATACGAATCAAAACTACTAACTGATACAATATAGATATTTTTAAAGCACGCCACTTTAGTTCTCGTCGAGCCGCTTTGTAACAAGTTTTCACTTTTTTTTTTCAAGGAAATTACGTTAAAGTTATTAATTATAACATCATAACAAAAAGTCATTTGCTACAAATTCTATACAAGCAATTGCGTTACTTATGTTGAATAACGAGGTGTTTTATATAATTAGAGATCGTTTTTCTCGAAAACTAAGTGAATAAATACTAAGCAAATATTTATTATTCAGATGTGATTTTAATTTACATATAGGTATTAATACCAAAAGTGCAGGTAATATTGACAGATCTTGGAGGGATAGGCAAAGTAAAGGCTACAAATTGTATTGATGAGGCAAAGTAAATACTACAATTGTACCTATTGATGAATAAATTAACGTTATTATTTATTTATTGAGCCTGTATTACACGTCGCCATCACCTACTCGTCCCGGGAGACGCCTCCGCCGCGTCATTTGTTAAATAAATCGTTTATAATCAAGTGTCGTGACGTCATCAACAACTGTCTGCGGCCCGACATGTAATTTCCCGGGCGTCAATTATCAGCGCGCCTCGCGGTCGAGGGCCTACTGTACTGCCGAGACATTTGATAACACCTTATTAACGAGTTTATGTTTAGATGCCATTGCCAGTGCCTGGTTTTCGAATGTTGACAGTCTTGTGACACATACAAAATTGGTTCGTGGTGATGAACATCATATTTATTGGTCGGAAGAAAATTTCACAGTCATTTATTTACTTTTGACTAAGTAAGACATCATTTGCATAATTTCAACATTTGGTTACGCAGTGCCATTTATATGTTGTTGTTTTAATAGACACTAAAAACTGAAACAAGTAAACATACGGAATTTTGAGCTATTATAATAAAAGTTAGTAATAACATAACTATTATGTGGTAATACTATAAAATTGTCTCGGAAAAGACAATAATTAAATTGTGACATCACAAACTCACCAGGTAACATAGTTAGGTAGGTATTACTTATTCTTCGTAAATTCATGTCTAAATAACAATGAATCCTAATCCTACGTAGGTACCTATAGTTAATAACCATTAGAAATCATAAATTGTATAATCATACAAAACAAGCAATTTCTCCTGTATTGTGTTTTGGCCGGTACGAGTATCACCGACATCTCTCCGCCCGGGTAACTGCCGGCTGCCGGATAATCAATTAACCGTTGACCGGCTGCATCCGGCTGCAACGGAACTATGACGAGACACCAGATAAATGGACCGGAAATCTCGGTCTTACTCTGTTAGAATGCCTTGTGGCTTAGTTCGGGCTCAATTTTATCGTAATTTATAGTTTAACTAACATTTCAGTATGAGCTGAAAACAAGCACGAAATCTGGCATTGAGACAAACCATCAATTCTTATATATGTAAAAACATCTTATTTGCTGAAATTATAATACAACTTACAATCTGTAGATGCAAATAAAAAAGACACAATATAGACATTCAAACAAAGACCCACAGCCTCCAAAATGCTATGTTTGATAACAAAACGTATCAGTCGAGATAAGAATGTTGAACAAAGTATCGTTCCCGCAACAATTTAATTAATTGAAACCAATTTCCACTTAATCCCCATCCGTGTGCTTGCGTCGGCCACGTTACGACACCAGCTCGAGACGAGTGTCGCGATACAGCAGCCTCCACTCTGACACCAACAAATCTGTTGGTCCTTATCTTTCAATCCGCCGGGAACTTAACCCGAATGATTTCCAAGTCATTAACCCATTCCGCCAGCTCTAAGCAAGACAGACAACATCTGACTTACTTGACTTAGATCCGTATCGCACACCCCGGATTACAGATTAACCGCCGTAACACAAAATTGGAGTTATCAACCACGGCCGCGAAGAAATCGTGCTATCTCCCCCTAATGCAGGCTTAGCTGAGCTCCAATCAAACTAAACAAACCCCTCTAATCGTATTTCTATTCTCTATCTGGATCTGCGCAGTTTCGTGAGGGTTGGATTAAGTAGTATCCGCACAAGACGGAGTTACGTCTCGAATGACTCCGGCTAAAGTGTAAGATTACACCGGGTGTAATGAGACCACGGGATTGCTTACACAGTTAATATGGTAATGAAACAACTAAGATCATTTCGTATAGAACTTTATTATCAATAAAATACAAATAAATTTACATAGATAAACTAAAAAAAAAAAGAAAACAAACTAAACTAAAAAGATTACCTACCAAAAAAGAGGGGACAGCCCTACACTAATATATATATATCTTCTGTGCCTACAAGTAAAATATCTCCTCCAGCTCTGCATTTCGTATTGATCAGATTTATTCTAATAAAAATTTTAAAAACAAGATACTTTTTAAAGTGGACGAAGTGGCGGTTATAAAATAAACTAGTAACTATGGGTGAAAAGCCTGTCGATCTTTGAGAAGTCATGTTAATTTCGGGAAAATGGTAATGAGGATTTCTAACATATAAGAGCTATTAAAGCAAATTGTAGACTACATAGTTGCAATATGGATGCTCCCACAGAAATAAATGCTCCAAAAAATTCTGCAATAACTATTAATAGCAAGGAGATTCGAACCTCGTTTGTCGCGCGCGCGCTCCCTGTGGAGATCGCATCTTGCAAATTTAGTATGGGAAACGATGAAAAATTCTGTGTCAAAATCAGGGGGGGTGCGGACAAATGAAGCGGATTAGCGGGAGGAAGTTGCTCATACAAATTTATATGGAGTTTGAAAATGAGAATGTGTGAGTGAGTATCAATTTCGATATACATTTGGCACGATTTTGGCACCCCCTAGAATGATTTTGTTACTCATCCATATGGGAGTAGCTTTTTTTTTTAATTCATGATTAATAGCTTTTATTTTGGGATCAACTTTAACCAAATTAAGTTTATTGCAACCTAAACTGCTCGTGGTCAAAAACCTTAGGTAGGTATTTGAAAAATAAAAAATGGGCGTGAGGGGAAGGTCATTAATTCAGGACGGCAGACTATTTATCTTGTGTGTTACGTTATCACTGCACCGTTGCAGCTGGGCGCATTCCTTAGCAACAATTAATTGTGCAGCCGCCCTCCATTTATTATGTCATCTTGATCGGTTAAGTAGCAAGAGTGTGTCCATTACCTGCCCCCCTCCTATCGGTAATTGTTTGCATAAAATATTTAAATAATTTATTTCAATCAAGCTTAATCACAACGAACGAAAAAGATAAAATGAAAAGTGGAAATACAGTCTAGTTTTCCACGGTTAACTGCCAGTTAGTATAATAAAAATAAAAAAGCAAATTCTCTTTAGAGTCGGAAACTGGAATATAAAAAGGCTAAAATGGGACCTTTGCTCGTCGTTAGAAATTCCTTGCTAAAAATAATATTCCATTCCAGTATCATCTTGATTATATTTACGTTTAGATTTAGGTAAGTACTTTGGTCTCCGACAATGTTTAGTTTCATTCAATTAGAAGTTTGTTTAATTACTACAAGAAGTTTGGGAGAGGCTCTACACATTAATTATCTAAGGCTGGCATCTTGTAAAACCGACACGGGCTTAACAAATATCGGGAACGTCCAAACAAGGCTTCTTAACTTTGGAAGGTGCTTAGTCAGCGGCTCGGTGGAACAAAGAGATAACTTGGAAACAAATGAGGACACTGCAAATAGGTGCCGCGTTTTGTGAACAAATCTATGATAAAACTCGGTCCTTTATGACTGAACTTTGTGTAGACCGGTTTTGACAGAAAAGACTTGATGGTTACTTACTTTGAGTTGGGTGCTGTTCGTGATGAATAAAAACAGTCTCTCATAAACATTAAATTTCAACTATATTACGTATAGTATTTTGAAATCGTATAAAAAAGGATCTGCAGTTTACGAGGTATCTAAGTTACCTACATAAGATTAATTAAATGAATTTTTTTTTTCATTAATTAAATTTTTGGGTAGAGCTGCTTCAATTTAAGACACAAAATGCCGTCAACGTTAGGGAAACTTATAGTGAGTTCGCTCGAGGTAATCACTCTGAGGATTTTAAACTTTTTTTCTAGTATTAAAATGTCGATTTGTACAAAGTATAATATATCAAAATATTTGATTCCCGCGGGAAAGTAGACTAACGTAGTCTACAATACTATTTGACACAAATTGCTTTTTTATCTACAAAGAAAAATGGGGTAGATTTGAAAAGTTTGAGATGTACACACTAATTCATTTACCCCATGAGAAGAGTGAACTAAAAAGAGGCAGTGGCTGTCACAGTTGCAATCTCGACACTCGTCTTGGAAGTTGAACCGAGGATCAAAGTTTCCTCGCGAGACATGAAACTTGACTCAAATGATAAGATTAAAATATTACATCGGCTTCAGAACTCGTTTGGATATCATTCCACTTAGTTTGTACCTACTTTTATGTTATTTAATGTTGATATTCTAGGTACACTTAAGTACTTAGGAGTCCTAATCAAGGACAATTTCGTAGATCAGATTTAATGCCACTAAAATACATTGAACAACTCGAGTTCTTTTTAAACTTTATCAAGCTAATAGGTTGATTCAATTTGAAGAAAAACGTTAAAAAGAGACTGAGGAAAGATCTTCCTTTCAAAGCAAAAGAGGTACCTAATTAACAATGAAGTTGCTAGTAACTCTAGCAGCGTCGTCATTGTCAACCAACCATTACAATACTAGAAGACGAGGGAGGTAAAGCAGTTTTTGTTACATTCTTACCTTTTCATTTAATTAGTAAATTAAAGAGTAACTACAAAACGAATAAAACTAATTTGGATATGATGTGCAACGACAGAGCGCACAGAGTCTGTTGTATGGCAGGAGGGTGGGTGCGGCCCGCGGCGTTCATCTAATGAGCATCCTGCCCCTCACAATGTACAGAGATGATATTCCGCGGCGCCCCGACGACTATTATTATATTCCGCCAAGCGCGCCGCCCCGGGGCTCACCACCCCGCCGCCGCCGCCGCCGCGCGCCGTGCAAGCCTTTTCCAAATAACTACATATATCTGGCTTTAAACTGACTTCTAACTCTAACGGCAGCAAGCATAGGTAAAATTACAATTATATACACCTAGGTATCTTCTTTTTATTTATTTTGCAGTTCATTTTATTTTCCACTTAACTTTTGTTGTAGAATAGATTGCTCTGTACTTTCACTCTTCTTTAACGAAGATAGAGCAACCGTAAATTAAAAGGTGCTCATTAAAAAAAATTAAAAATCATAGATTTAGTAGGTAGATAGTTATTATATACCTACTTGTCTATTGTTGATTAAGGAAACATTAGTATAACTACCAATACCTACCTTCATACTGTAAAGTTTATAGCCTTCGTAGACAATGTACTTACCTATGCTGAATTAGATGTGGCTTGCTTGACTAATTGTCAGAATCTATTATTTATGCCAACATAGATTTGTTTACAATATTTGTAGGTACCTGCAATGCCTACACAAAATTCACAAGGTATAATTATGTCTCTATGTTATAACAAATTGGTGCATGCATTTAAGTTCAGGTATTGTCAATTAAACAATGCGTTCGATGCATTCAAATATTACAATGCATTCTTTGTCAATTATAATTAAACCTTAGTTTCGCCAGATAATGCGAAATCATTACTTATCGTTACTCAAACTCACCCAAATAGCCATCATCAGCTTCGGACGGTGTCTATCAAAAGATGCCGGATATCTTGGAGGTCGATAAAAAGATACCTACAGGCCGGTGCTCCTCTATAGCTATGTTATTTATGTTTGCTTGTATTGCATGTTTTGAGTGTTGGTTGGGGTATGTAGTTATAATTTATATTGCTTAAGGCATCTTAAACAAAGACATCATATCAATTTTGTTAAAAATAAACTCCTCCAGCAAATGAACCTATTAAAAAAATAAGAATGTAGATAGGTAATTAATAAAACTTCACAAGATGAGGCATTAAATGAGTCGACGCACAGCACAGCACACGTCTTCAATAATAACCCGTTCGGCGGCACGCCTCGACTCAATCCGACCTAATCTCAGCTTACCCGAGATCACAGGAATCGTAACGGCTGCCGTGATAACGCCTTCCATATTCTACAATACGAGGGTATCCGTAAATGTGGGTGATATTACTACCTTTCGCATATTTCTTACTTAATACTCAACAGAAATTATATTAATTGCAATTATTGGAGTAACTGGCGCTAGGTAACCCGGGCTTTGTTTTGCGATAATTCCAGCTACATTTTCAGGTCGGCCAGTGTGCGTTGCTTTCTCATATAATATGTCGGTGACGTTCAGTCCTTGTAATAAGTATTTCTTTCAACATTTCTGCGAGTGAAAAAACTGGTGAATTTAATCAAAAAACTCCAATGTGATACGTACAGGAGAGCAATTTAAAAGTTGAAAATTAATTTGCTACTCTTGCTAAAACTGTAAACAGTGGACTAAAAATATTAGATTATAAACAATGCAGTTTTCCTCTGGACGCGAGCGCTGAAACAAGCAAAACGCAAGCAACTTTCTACTCAAACGTTATTTCAACTTCGAGAGCACATTTAATAAATGTCTGCTTGTGTGACGCGCCGTCCCTTCCTCTTTTACGGAAAATAGAGTGGCGTTTTCTAACTTTTACTGTGGACAGAAGGACAACTTTATTATTATGTAAAATGAACAGAGTCCACTTGACTTTAATACCATTACAATTAGATGTTTTACACTTTTAACATATATTGTCATTTCTATAACAGAATAAATACACACAACATAGATATTTAAACTTTACACCACTTTGCATTACGGGTTTAGTTTGAAAATCTGGCCTCTAAAAATATAACTTTTTCTCGGAGCATCGTTGTATCCCTTTGTTTTTAATAACTATTCTTGTAATAGAAATCGGACACTATACATAATACTGAAATTCTACATCACCCAAATTGAAGAATTTTGATACTTGAATATGCAAATAACTCACTAATTCGTAACAAAATACCTGCGATACCTACCCATCAAAGCAAAGTTTTTGTATTTCGGTACGAGGATTTGTTTTACAAAGCGAATTACAGACTATTTTATTGGATCTCAGTTGCTGAGAGAATCCAATACAAACTAAGGATAATAGCGTCAGAGCACAGCAAATCTGTTTCGCCTCTACCAGATTCGCAAACAATATTTACCTTACCATCTGGTTCCCGACACACGGTAGCATTTCCTATTTTAGGAGCATGGGCGGCATTGCTTTATTTACAGAAAATTGTTAAATGTAGGTATACCTACTTAGAAATGTTCAATAAAGAGTTAATAATATAAAAATATCCATGGTAAGTTAAATTAGGGTATAGTATAGAGCCGTATAATATGTATATATGGTATAATAATAGTACTATACTACTATAGAGCAAAAGAAGAGTCGCTACGAACCATGTATACCGCACCTCCGGCAGCTACATAGTGTACAAAACTGGCAAGTGACCGGACTGCTCTACGGCGCGCGTGGCACATCTAGAGACATTTTTCGTTAGCCACTTCACAATTTCAGCTTTAGTAAGAATATGCCTAGACGTTTTAAAAGACTCGATAACCATAGTTATGAACCACCTCTATTCAACATCCACTAACTAGTCTATTATTTAATAATAATTCAATAATAATACGTAGCAAATAAAATAAACTTTAGTATGTACATTCATGATGTCAATCTTGAGTGTGTCGTAAGGCAAGGCGATTAAAACGATCCTTGCAATGGAGTCATGAGGAAAAAATCCTCCCACCAAAATGTTTTTAAAAGACTAGAAACGGTGGGTTGTGAAAGCGATTTATGCAAACACACAAATATTATTTAAAAAACATATAATGAACACGGATTACACACAAATTTAAATGAACATAGCGAAGTCATTTTTAAACCAATAACTATTACCCAGTACTATTCGACAAAGTTTCTGTAAGGAAGCCAATAAAGCCGGCGAAAATAAAAGTTCTTTTAAGTTCGTAGAGTGAGTGTCAACCGAACTTCGACAATTGGCCAGAAGGAGAGCAAGAAAATATTTCCCGAGTTAATTTTACTTTGGCGCTATCAATGTACGGCCAGTCGGCCATTATAAAAGTACAAAATTATAAAAAGGCACAAGAAATCATATTCTTAAGTAGGTTTAGGTAGGTAGGTACTTACTTATTTAAAAAAAAACTTTCTTGATTACCTAAAAAGTCATAAATTAAATTCAATAAATATGAATTCAATAAAAATGAACAAGGAGTTTTTCCCGTAAGTATGGGAATTATACAAGTATTGGATATTCACAAAAATAACGGCCGTCTGTCTTTCCTTAGTGAGAATCGAACTCCCGACCTCTGTCGCTCGAGTTCCACTATACCATCAAGGCGAAAGTAGAGTAGTAATATATCAGAGAAAAATGCTATGATTAGGTACTTAGGCATACTCGGTATCATCCAGCACCATAGCGGCTATAATCCGTACGACATGACACTTTCGAGACCTTTTGGTGGCCACTTAATGTATTGTGGAGCGTCAGGCAGCGGAGATCTTCAGCGGCTTTCACGCTGGAGAGGCGCTAAGCGCAACCGTTTCATGAACTAATCCGCTCTCGGCTAGCATTAGCGGTACCCCCCCCCCCCTCCCCCCCCCCCCCCTCCCCCATCGTCCGTCGATGCATTGTGATGCTCTCATTGTAACACTTCCAACGCTTTCAGTCCGTTTAAAATATTAATGGTTGTTAATGTGAGCAACGCTGAAGCTCTATCTATAGTGTATAATTATTAAGTAGGACTGTTGTTACGTTTTGTTCAAACAGTTCCAATGGCTCGCTTGTTAAAATAGTTTACAAAATCAATGAACTTAAGTAATCGGTGGTTAGAACCTTGAAATTAAAATAATTTACAATAGGTATGAGGCATTTATTAACTATTAAGACTCATCGCTATTATTGTAAATTATTCATTTAATGTATACAACGTAGTACCACATAAACCTAGCCTACTCCTAGCAAAGTAATACTATCATCAAAAGTACGTAAATACTTTTGTCACAGACAGCTAACTCTTCCAGCTTTCTTATCTCTTCTAATAGGACCAATTAGAAACACTAAAAGTAGGCGATATTTTGGGAAACGTTGTTTTTACCTCTCAGGTATACTCGTAGGACACGCTTTTGCTATGCTATTTGGGTACTGTTGGACATTAAGTAATTATTTGAATTACCTACGTAAAAAGTGCAACTTACCTCTAGCGACTATCTTTCTTAAATTGCCAAATTGCGTATTTATTGGTCTAAGGTAAAGTCAAACAGTTTAAGCAGCATTTGAACCCTATGATGTATGCTTAAGTACCTTACTTTATCTGTTATGTGGAAATATGATAAATTCGCATACTTACTGCAAACATTGCAAGTGTCCGGATGCGACGCTGAACGCAGCTTACGCGCTGCTGCAGGGAGAAGGCAGGCAACGATAAGCAGAATCGTTCCACGGCATAATCCGCGCTTTGAAGAGACGGTATACCGCTCCCGCAACGACTTAGCAACTGCATTGTCACTTGCATTTCTGACGATTCAAATGTGACTGAAGATATGATTATTATCCGTAGATTATCTTTACGCAGATTATTATTAGATATTCAATGGTCCCCACAGCAGAGTTAAGAATGTCACCTGTAAAACACCTGAAAAATACACCTGTCACAAGATTTACAGCGTACATAATTTCCGAGCAAATGTCAACCCTAGGATGGTCACCATCGCAATTACGAGGTCAACTACCGCAACACTTATTAGTTATTAGTGTTCATTTCATTTCCGAGCATATTTAGTTGCATATTAAGTAGGTATATTGCACTTTAGTTGACAATCTGTAAGGAATTTTGGGTGGGTGGCAAATAAGCTTCGTCATAACGGTAAGTATCTGTTTTAACGGATCCCCAGAGAATATGAACAAAACATCGCTCCTATGTACCTAACATAAATATATAAGTAAGTACTAGCCTATAATATAGTTCGTAAGTATATTATAATTATTTTCTAATATTTAGGTAGATATACTGAAAGAAAAGTACTTTGCTATATGGGATCCTGGTAGCCGTCGGATTCTGTGTAATACTCACTTTAAGTAGGACGTTGGGTGACGTCTCTTTCACGGCCATTACGTCTGGTAACCTTTAGTAGAGGCTTTCCGACAAGAGTGCTTTTGCTTTTTACCTAAAAACCTCTTCACAGATGTCCGAAGCAGACAAAGTGCTGATGTGAAATCAGACAAGATCAGAGAAACTTATTGTTTGAGAAAAGCAGTGATTTAATAATAAAAATACCTACTATCGTCCCATGCAAAATGATAAAGGTAATACAATACTACTTATTTGGACCTAAGGTGTATTGAGAAGAGCACTAGAAACGTGTAACTTTTTTTTACTTTTTCGTTAATAAACGAAATGTTTATGTTATAGCCCAGCACTTGATAAGACTATGAACATAAATTTTAACATTTTAATTTGGCAATGACGGAAACATTTTACTCTTTATGCAGAATTCAAAAGACGTGAATCACAACAGCTACTTGGATGCAAATGCAAGTGTTTTTAAATTCAGGCACAGCAGGTGGTCAGCAGCTATGGTTTCGCAGTAATTTTCGTAAAAGCCGGCCATTGTCTCTTTGGATCCTTCCCAAATATCGCTCGAAACGACCAATATGAAGACAAAAAGCCACTAGACATTGATGGCGGGCGTATTGAAAATTAACGAGGCTGTAGGGAGAGTATGTTCACCATTTCCTGTTTTAAAAATTTAAAAAGCGTGATCGTATTTTTTCCTAAAATAAAATCTGCTGCCTAATTTGATTTACTTACCCTGTGGTGGATTCATTGATTGCACGAAATTTCGCCAATTCCGTCCCGTAAAAGACGTGACCCGAAGTGTGGTAGATTGGATTATAGATTTCCTGAAAGAAAATCACAAAAAAATCATCACGGGGAAGCGTAATCTGCATTTCGTTGTCGATTCTATTATTATGAGAGATCGAATTTTAAAGATGAAGAATTTTATCTAGGTTCGCGCCGAGCCTTAATTAAGGGTCCATTCAACTGAGTTATTGGTCACTCACTCGCTGCCGACGACGCGACGGGGCGCCTGTCTGATTGAAACTTCTGTTAGACAACCACGTAATTATAATCTCCAGAGGAAGTCTTTATAGAAGGCTATACAGGTATTAATAATAACTTGAATATTCTTTTTCTCGTGCTTCCGCTTGTCGGTTTTTAAAAGAAAGAAAATTGACACACATAATTATAGCTAATCACTACACTTTTTTATTTCTAGGAACCTAACCGCTACCTATAATTTAAGCAACTGTTAACAGGCGGTTTTCTCAGCTTGTAACGCCTAGGTACCCCTCAGGCCCGTTTGGTCTTATTCCCGTAACGTCCACTTTATTCGTTACGTCGATTTCCTGGAATGTCTATTCCCCGAATATAGACTTAAGCGAATAAGGCAATAGAAGTTAATTTTAAAATTGTGTATGTGCGGGGTGAATGGCCATGTTTTTTTTACTTTCAAGTCTAATTTTCTATATCTTAACAGCATTTTTATATTGTTTGAATTGATTTACAACATTTGTTTTAAACAAACTATTTAATTATAAACGTGATTACAGAAGGTTAACGTGAGGTTTTGAACAGCGGCTGGACCTATCTTAAGGAATTAATTAAGAGAAATAGTTACGAAGTGTTTTATGTTTTTGAATGAATTTGAGTTTGTGAGCTTTATAAGGAAGGAAGTCATAAAATGCCGCAAGTAAAAATAGGACCAATGCCAAAGCGAGAGCATGAAACGGTTCAGTTAGCGAGCCCCAGATAGAGTATTGAGGACCACAATGGGCCAATCAACGACTCCAACTTCCAGGACCTCTGAGAGGCACGTCCACACTTCCGAGTTGAGCACTCCGTGCGCCGGTTTCAGTGGCGAGAAAAATTCGATCGCGTTTGATGAATTATTGTTACGATAATGTTGGTTGGAAATGTTTATTATGCTATTCATTGAAAAACATAACGTACCTCATAAATGTCTATCATATTTAAATTTAATAATAAATAAAGAAACAGTTACTGTTAGCCGCTAACTAATATCATTCTTCAACTTATAGTGACGTGAAGAAAAAAGATAAAGAAAATACATTATCTATTACTCTAAATGCACTCAAAATCGAATAATTATCTTGCATAACCTATCTACTTTATTTTATAAATTCATAAACCCATTCAAGTTTCCACTCGATATAGTCACAAGATTGTCAAGCAATATCGGCTAAATCCATCAGATAGGAGCGGGCACACGGTAAGGTAAAGTTGCCGGTAACACGGGCGCGGGCGGTGCAATCCGGCGTAGTGCAGTAAATAGGTCGGCTAGAAGTTGTCCCATCCCAGAGCGTGCCGAACACAAGTTACTGGCCAGCGCTCGATGGCGCAAGGGCGGTTTGATGTCGCTTCATTTCAGTTTTTATACTACTTCATATAGGTACAATGATCTCACTCGATCAGTCCTAAACTATATGTTTGAAATATCATGGCGCTCCGTTCCTTCTGATACTCTTTTCTACAATACGATACGATCTATCATAGGATACTATTTTATTGTAGTTTGATTTATAATAGGTGCGCTAAAAGATGTACGTACTTTGAATTTTCAAGCAAGGAAGATTGCAGCAAATTATGCATACTTAATAATAATCGTATGTGTAAGTACCTTATTAAATACATACTTTCATGTCTAATCAATAACAAGGATTTGGACAGATATATAATATCCAGACCGGGACCAAACTTGTACAAAGTTTTCTATGCCCAGTGGGAAACGAACTTACGACCTCCATCCTTCGAGTCCAATGACCAAAGCCACTAAGCCAACGAGGCGGTCAAAGTATTTGTGCACTGAACCTGATATCAGCGAATCGTAAGCTTCCCTATGAAGTTCTCATATTACCAAATGCAATCGAAATATGGCCCGAATAATATCCGTATCGTGCCGGGCCCGCGTTCGATTATATCGAGTAGATACACATGTCGAGAAGTGGAACCGATAGCCAAATAAACTAGCAGCGCATCGATTACCTGTCAGCCGCAGACTTCCCGAGTGACCACGCCATGCCCGTGCCCGTGCGACCAGCACTGTACTGTAGCTAAATCTAATTCAATCATTACCATCCAAGTATCAAACTAATAATACAAATGTGAATGAAAAGTATGAATGTTTGGATGTTGGTCGTCCATAAAGGTTAGGTTTGTACGTTTTATACCAGATTGGCAAAACAGACTTTGATGAAAGTTACAGTGACACAAATATTTTAAACTATCACCTAGGCTAGGATACATTATACTTATTATTATAATACAAAACATCAATGGTTTTCTAGTTCTAGTACCTATAGCTTATTTCAAAATCGTTTTATTATCTATTCTGTGGTTTAGTGTAGATATATTATGGCATTGGTTTAGGACATATATCGCCATTCAGTGCATGGTTGTTGAGTTATCTATAGATAGTGAGTGATATGATGCGTGATGCTTTCCGTCTATAAACGAATCAAACACCGGACGAAGTCGCGGTTTAAAGATAGTATCACGTTAGCTACGAAGATTGCTACGTCGTAGCGCGCGTAGCACTGCTTTGTTTTCCCAATTTAAAAACTAAAGCTTGAAAACGCGAGCGTATTAGTTATATATTTGTATGTCTAGATAAGATTCTACGTAATTTCCTAATGATAAATACAGTAAACCGAATGCTATGAAATCCTAAGACAGACGTGGGTCGCAGTAACTCACATAGTAACATAAAGTGTAGATTTGTCCTTTCATCTTGAACTGCCCTTGAAGAGGATGATCCTGTGCCTTTTTGGTTGGGATAGAACCCTTCATGTAGATAGATTTAATCCCTTGAGAATGAAGGAAAGATAGGGCAAGAATATTACAACACATCAAATAAGTAGGTAAGTATAAGTACCTTACCTACTTAGTCGTAGTCGATATCTTTCAAAATGATAACATTCATGACAATCTGCGAAAAAAATCACCTTCCTACTCGCTATTATGCGTTTATAAAAATAGCCCTTGTTAAAAATAATTTTGTTCGGGTGCTGTTTTATGATTTTTTTTATTAGTTAGGTAATTATTAGGATTAGAATCATACGATCTAGTAGCTATAATAATTCAGTTTTGAATTTTTTGATATATTTTTAGTTAGTTAATAATAGGATGGCGTTATTCCATAGAATACTGTATAGAAAGATATTGGTACATGTTAGGTAGGTAAATATTGTGCATGCCATACACTTTGGAAATTTATTCGTTCCTTCATTTCGCCCGCAGTTGTACACTTAATACCCACATAGACCCACCCATATAGATACAAATACCAACTTGGTACAATTATAAGTAAAACAAAAGCATGAAAATATCGCATAACGATTTTATTATGGTGCTCACATCACAATAGAGAGAACTTTTCCTTGATGAAACTTTCCTACACTTTTAATAAGAAGCCCCATTCATCGCATACTTTTCCTTTAGCGGAGGAGAGGGAGGGTCATGCTTATCGCCATAACTCGTGACACCAGAAAATTAAAAGTGCGCTGTCATGCTTGGGCTATCTTAGAGAATAGGGTGACTTGGCTCTTGTAGAACTTAATTAATTGGCGATCCAGTGTGGTCATGTCCACCCGTCTAATGACGTCAGTCGACGCAGCCAAACTTCGTGAGGTTCGCGGCTGGTGTCGCAAGCGTGGGCCCTTGGGTATGTGTCATTATGTGTATACATAAATCATTAAGCGTCTGTGACTTATGTAATGAATGGTAATCCGATATACTCCGTTTGTCGCTTCAAGTTGGGGTAGAACGACATAAAACACGCGAGCGCAATTCCCACTAGACCGCCACGAATGATTTAAAATCAATCAAATAAAAACTCAAATGTACGTCCGTAATACGTATGTACGTACTTCCGTCCCACTGTTGGGCAGAGGCATGTAATGAGGACGCACGGGTCCTAGTCCACTTCGCTGGCATAGGGCGGGTTGGTGGACTTCCCAATACGTCTTAGAATTAAATCTATGGCATATGTGTACAGGATTCCTCATAATTAGTCACTCTTGACTTATATTTTCACTGGACTAACAGTACTGTTGATTTTTTTGAATCAGCTGTGGTATCACTACCTAAACATGAGAGTAATATACTATACTAGCTGTTGCCCGTGGTTTCGCCCGCATGGTCTAAGCACCTATAAACCATCCGGAGAAATAAAACTGCATCAAAATCCGTTGCGTAGTTTAAAAGATCTAAGCGTACAGACAGATCAGATACCTACTTTGTTTTATACCTACTCGTCGGTACGTAAATCGTACATAAGTTCAGAGAAACACTTGGTACGGGCCTAAGTTGACAAAGTGAAGCGAACGCACTAAGTACCTACTACCATCTAGTATACAATACAAAGACCATTGTCTAAGGCCTAATTATAACTAAAATACATAAAATCGGATCATCAGCGTAGAAGGAAGACAGAGCGTTTATTGATGCGAATATTGCGCTCAACTCACAATCACAACCCTGTGAGTGACACCTAATCGATAGCAGTTGAGACGAGCAATGCTGCGCCGTTGGGATAGATACAATTGGCAAATACCATTTATCTTTTATATTAAATACTAAGCTGATTAAATACTTAGAAATGATTAGGCACGCTATGGTTTATTTTCCAATTACGAAAGTTTCTGATGTGTTATTGTGCGGAAGTCGTGGTATCCCAGTTGGATACACGCTCGCTTGCACTACGTTTGCGAGGGCAAGGGTTAAAGCCTTATAAAATTGTCATGTTTCACGTAGGTACCTACTTACATAGATGCAGCTTCTATTGTCGACTCAAAGATTCTCCACAGCGCCCCTAGCGGCCGAAAATTTGAACTTTTTCAGTTTGTGGGTAGAAATTTTAAAAATCGAGGAGGTACGTACCTCAGGCATCTTCTTGGTAATTTTCAAATGTCGTATATTGGGAGTTACCGGTCTCTTCCTATGGCTTCCGATTTTGCCGCTAGGAAAGCGCGGGTTTCCTTTGCGTCGTCGCCAAAGAAATTGAACCTAAAGCAGTCGTCGCTTTAATATGTTAAGTAGTTAGACATCTGTTCAGTTACAGTACAGCGTGATTGACCAACAAACATCCAAACTTTATTTATTTATTAAAAGAAGATTACAAGTTTTATTAGCCTAAATTAAGAAAAGAAACTTTTACATGTAATAAGTCAATTACAATCTTCGCATGTAGATTCTGAGTACTTAATAACACTTAATTAACGCTTGGCTCGACTGTAAGTGTTAGTATAATTAAATAAATGAAATTGAAATAAATATAATTTATTAGGGAGGCACAAAAAACTGATATAAAACATTATGATAAAAAATACAAATACTACGTATCAAAGAGACCGCCCCGGGTCTGACCTGGGCCAAAGGTACCGAAAACGCTAGCGGCATTGCCGCGCTGCACAGCTATCGATAACCTGTTGATAATTGAAATTGAAAAATTTCTTTGCAGGGAAAGATTTTTGTGTGTCCTAGCGAGGTAAGTTTACGGCTGCATCTATCGGCTTCAAAGGCGCAATATACACACATCGCAACAATTGCCGAACATTTGCGAAATCAGTCCAAATCTGGACGGTCGTACGTTTCCGTTTCCTAGGACAAACAGACCTACATGAATGTTCGGCGAATGCTGCGATGGGTATTCCCGCCTTCAGTCGGAATTCCACTGCGTCGAGAAACTCAGAAGTTGATCTGCAACTTAATTTAGTTGCGACTTGCGACTGCTCTGCGGCGCTGCGGCCGCGCGGCGGAAAGTTGGTGAAGCTTTACATTAGTGGAACGCGAACTAGATCACACAACAAATACTAAGTAGGTATACGAAGTAGGTAGCTACACAAACTGAGTTACTGACATGTGTGTCGTCGATATAAGTTTAAAAACCTGGGTACCTACTAAGAATACTAATACAATAAATCATTCAATAATCAAGCAGTAAGTACCTACCTTTAAGTAGGTACCTACGTACTTAGATCGCTAAATAAGTAAGTAACCTAACCTAGTAACGTACGTATAATTATTTTTGAACATATACATGTACTCGCATGATTCATGTTATTTGCAGCGTCCAGCTAGCCCATACCGCAGGCGGTTGCGTTTGGATATCGATGCAGCAATATTTATATTCTGTCCGCCCTTCTTGGTAGGCACAATTCTGTATTTCTGTATTGTGTGGTAGTGGTGTGGTAGGTAAACTAGTCTGACCTCTGTCTGAGATAAATGAGTGCAATAATTTATTTACACACTCGACGATTACTCGATTGTCTAGGTCAACTGAAAATGTACAATTTTTTTACTTACTTAAATTTAAATAGGTATGTAAATTTAAATTCTATGAACAGCTAAATGCTTCGAAACGAAAGGAGTCGAATTTCCCGCGCACGCTGTTTTTTTTTTTTTTTTTTTTTGTTGATTTGTCCTCTATTGAGGACGGGCAAGGGAAGCTTTGTCCATACAGCCCTGTCTGAAGAGTCTATATCAAATTTTAAATTTTTTCGACTGTCATTTTTATGAATCTATACACGTGCATGAAATTTTCGGGATTAGACAAAATTGTTTGAAGTGAGCACGGGAATGGTTCACTTAATTGGTTTTTTAAATGTTCTCTTTGATTTGTAAAACTATTGCAGTTGAAGAAAATGTGATCTAATGTCTCTGCTTGTTCATCATCACAATGGTCACAAATGGGTGAAGGGACCATTTTCATACGGTAGAGGTGCGCTTTAAATTGGCAGTGTCCTAGCCTCAATCGACATATTGTGGTGTAGAAATCTCGGTTTTTGAAGAAACCTTTGTCGAACCATGGACGACCAATTTCATTATTATTAACTTCGCCAAACCATTTTCCTTTAATTTCCAAAGTAGTTCTCCAGGATTCAGCCCATTTATCTTTGATATCTTTTTTTAAGGTTGGCAATACATCTGTATATGGAACACAAACAGTTTTTTCTTCTGCGCTGTCATTTGAGACGACAACATTGCACAGGTGATCTACATTTTCATTTCCCCACACTCCAATATGAGAAGGCGTCCAGAAGAAGACCACAGTTATCTCCTTCAGCCTTAATTCTGACAACTTTAATCTTATTAACTCCACTACGTAATTTGTTCTGGCTTTGAAACATTGATTTTGTAAAGTTCGTAGAACACTTTGACTGTCTGTAACTATGAGCCAATTGTTCTGTTGACCACATTCCTTTTGAACATAATTTAACGCTTCAAGTATTGCAAATGCCTCTGCTGTGAATATGGATGCTTGCTGGTTAATTTTTACTCCATATCCCATTCTTTTTTCAGCCACAAAAATTCCTATAGCAGTTGCAGTGGATGTCTTGGAACCATCAGTGTATATTATGCTGTAGGAGAACCATTCATGAAGTCTAGCATATACATCTTCCTTTGTCTTCAGGTCAGTGTCAATAACTATACATGTATCATCATATTTACAATCATAAGAACCCCAGTAACAAGGTAATTTACAAGTTTTAAGTATGATTGCATAGTAATGTTCAATAATACTGTTTACATTTATGTGAATGTATGGAAGAGCAATGTTATTCAATCCAACTACTTTACTTAACAAGCTATTAGAACTGTTGGAGATAAGTTTTAATACAAATTTGGATTTTAAAAATTCAAATCTAAATGTAAGTGGTTCAATGAAGGTTTCTACTTGCAAAGAGTTAATTGGAGTTGTGTTCATTGCTCCAGTAATCAATCTTAAACATTTGTTTTGAATTTTATCTAACTTGTCAATCAGCGACCTATTTGAAGCATAAAATAAAAATCCATACTCAAAATGGCTCCGAACTAATGACTTGTATAACATTTTTAGTATTTTTGGGTCTGCACCCCATGAAGTTTTGACTAAACTCCTTAGTATATTAAAAGCTCTGTTTGCCTTATCAGCTATTTGAGTAACATAGAACTGGAAACACAGGTTGGAACTAAATGTAATTCCCAAAAATTTTACACTATTTACAATAGGTAAACTGTTATTACCATAGCATATATTTACAATTGGAATTATTGATCTATTTTTAGAGAAAATAATGAGCTTGCTTTTTTCTGTACTAATTTCTAACTGCAACCTGTTGAAGTAAGATTTTAGTCTAACTAAAGCATTGTTGAGTACATGAACAGTATTGTTTATGTCATTGGTAGAACAATACACAGCTAAGTCATCAGCAAATTGCAAGTTAGAAACTTGTGTACCTAGAACAATGTTTAATTTTCTTATGTATAAAATAAATAACAAAGGGCTCAGTATGCCCCCTTGACAACAGCCTTTATAGGAATGCCGAGGACCATATAATTTTGAATTATGCTTTACATACACTATTCTATCATTTAAAAAATTAAAAATCCAGTTTATCAACTTTGCAGGTAGTCCAATTGAATTCAATTCAGAGCAGAGAACAAGATGGTTAACATTGTTGAAAGCACCAACAATATCAAAGAAGACAGAAACTAATGCATTATTATTAGAGAAGGCATTCAATATATCTACATGCAAATGACATAAGCTTTCCTGTGTGGATTTCCCTCTACGGAAACCAAATTGATTGTCAGGTAAAATATTATTTTTTTCTACATAGAATTCCAGACGTTGTTTTATAAGCTGTTCAAATACTTTACCTACACATGAGGATAATACTATAGGTCTATATGAGTCAATCAGATTAGCAGCCTTATTGGGTTTCAGTATAGGGACAATACAATCAGTCTTCCATGAATCAGGAATTTGGTTATGATGCCATAATGCATTAAGAACTGTTAAAAGTATTTGTAGGGAGTTATCATTTAATTCCCGCAACATGCGATATGACACCCAGTCCAGCCCACAGGCCGTATCTCGGCGCGATCTTATTGCAGCTTTAAGTTCTTGCAAAGTGAAATTATTTAAAAGGAATGTGTTGTTTTCATTAAGAGCGTTGCCCAATATTAATGAATTTTGATTTTGTAAATTATTTTCTGAAGAAGTGAATTTTTGTAAAAAAGGCAATACCCAATCATTGCTGTAACTATTGTTGTTAGTAAAAGTTTTGTTAAATTTTCTAACACACTTCCAAATTCTTGTAATAGGTGTTTCTCTATTAAGAGATTCACAAAATTTCTGCCAACTATGAAATTTTTCATTTTTTAATATCAGTTTTTTACGGGCTTGCATTTTTTTAAAATTGATGTGATTTTCTAAAGTCATATTTGCTTTAAATTGTATATAAGCTTGCCTAGAAGCATTTACAGCTTCGGCACATGTGCTGTTCCACCAGGGAACTGACCTTTTATTTTTCTTAAATTGCAAATTATTTGAGTTTGGATTTATTTGTCTAGGTTTTTGCGGATTTACGTCTAATATAGTAGTGTGCAATATATTATAAAAAATATTATAGGATTCAATTGGATCAACACACATAACGAAGCTATTTAAGCTATTGTTCACTAACTCTGCATACTTCTCCCAGTTAACCAGTTTTAAATTAAAGTATAAGGGCGTGTCACAACCGTCGTCTGGAATGGGAGTACTATTTGTATCCTCACTAACATTAAATATTATTTTGGTGATTACAGGGAGGTGATAGCTGCCTAGTGGGTCGTCATGGACATCCCAATCACATGATAATGCAAGACCTGATGATACTAAAGTTAAATCAATTGCACTGGGACTCCAGATATTGGAGCCAACTGTAGTGTGCCGACCATCATTAAGCAAAACAAGCTCATTAGCTTCAATAACGTCCCATATATCTCGACCACGTGACTTGGTAGAATTGCAACCCCAGAGAGTATTATGGGCATTAAAATCGCCCGCAAGAAACATTGGCTCGGGAATACTTTTAATTAAATCATCTAATTTTGCTTTACTGAACCGAGGCTGACTAGACTGAGGGCAATAAATACTAACTATAGAAAGTGTTTTGTTTTGGAACTTTACTTGGATAGCTATGTTTTGCAATGAGTCATCATAATACGTTTGTAAAGGTTGATAAGGAATGTCCTCTCTAATAAGAATAGCAACACCATTGTGGGCATTACCGGAATCTAAGCGAGCGATCTTGTACCCTCTAATATTAACATTAATTTCTGGCCTGAGCCAGGTTTCACATAGTAAAACTATGTGAATGTTAAATTCATATAAAAAATTAATAAGGCAATTTTTATTACATAATAAACTCTGTGCATTCCACTGGACTATGTTTATAGGCATCATTTAGGTTTAAAATTAGTTTTTAATATCTGTAGTAGTATTTCTTTGATACTGGATGTAGTTGTAGTGCCACTAGCCTTAATTTTCAATAAACTCTGTACCAAAATATTTATGACTTTGTCATCTTGCAAAAGGTTCATCAAACTGTCTTCATTTCGTTTCGAATTATTATAATTACTGTTAGCGCCAATATTACTGTGATTATTGTCATTCTTGTTAAGTGAAGGAAACTCTTTGGTATTAAATAAATCAGCAAATTTAGTTTTGGCCTGAACTTTCTTTTTATTTTCAATTATTTTCTGTTGTTTCACAGGACAAATAGCTGCTATGGCAATATGATTTCCCTTGCAATGATAACAAGTCGCATTTTGGCTTGTGCATTCCTTAAAACTGTGGCTTTCAGTACAGATGGAGCACCGGATCGTATTTTTGCAGAACTTAGCTGTATGACCATACAAGAGACATTTATAACATTGTTTTACTGGGGGTATGTACTCTTTAACAGGGAATAACCAGCTATTTAATTCCACTGAATCTGGTAGTGCGGTGGCCGCAAAAGTGATTGACACTGTCGCTGTTGGTTTTGAGGTAAAAGTACCATCATTATTCTTTTCACGACGCATAAAACGGCGAATAGATATAATTTTCTTTGAGCCAGTAAGGTTACTGAAAAGTGTGGCATTGCTGTAATTTGTAGGAACGCCTGTTATAACTCCTATCTGCTCGGAGGCTGAAGCTGGAATTGTGGCCAGTAGGGAGTGCTGTTCTAAAAAGGTTTTATTGTTTAGTGCTGCATTAGCGAATGTGGGTTTGTCAAATATTATTCCAAATTTATTCGCATTAATACGTTTGAACTGTTTGATACCTTTAATGTTCCTGTTAAAAATGTTAGACAGGTACATAAGATCCCTGTTGCCTATGGGCTTTTTCTCATCAGTGCTCGATATGAAAACAATAAATTGAGCTCCTCCTGCGTTCTCTGGGTACGCGCGCTGATAATTAGGTAGGTAAAATGGTTGGTACTTATCGGTCTCCTTCTCAGACTCCTCTGCAGAAGTCTCCATGGTTGAGCTTTCCTCCGACACATTCCCATCCTTCTCCGCCGTGCTGTCTTTTTCGATCAACTTGCGTTTCCGCTTTTTCGCCTTCGCCTTGCCCATTTTCAAAGCGTTGAACACGAAACTTTAGATATAACTTTAATTTGAAAAATTAGTTCAAATAAATCGCACTATCTCTACAAAAGTTCCCGCCTTTTTCTTCTGTTTTTTTTTTATGAATTCGTCCAATGATGGACAGGCAAAAGTCATAGACCATACAGCCAAGTCATATTTTGTTTGTTTTTCTTCAAAAACCGGCGGTTACAGCACGGCCTCCGACTAATTTATTAATTTAGTCGGCGATTTTCAATAAAACCGCAGCACGGCCTCCACGAAAGCACAACTAGTGCCATTCGGTGATCCACATTGCAGTTCACGTCCGCATTAAACTGATAGTAGGTTTAATGAAGATTTAACAAGGGACATTTTGGAACGATCAGGTAGAGTCGTTTACACGCTTTTATATAACTATCCCGCACAATATACAATTTAATAGGCACATGTTGCATAAAAAACTATCACAGATATACACCAAAACCTACAATATACATTTTTATGAAAACTTTATAAAAAACCGTCTCCGACAAAATCCCGCCTAAAAGCCCCGCGCACGCTGAACTCCATCAATAATCTCCAAAATAGGATTGAAGTAATCCTACTCAGTCAATCTCAATCAAGAACTTAAAACATACAACATGCATACAACAATGTATAAAACCAACTGCTTGTCGGCGATTGACATTAAGTTTCGCATCCATACTGAAGTGATAGTGATAGTAGATATATGGAGATTAGTAGAAAATAAGTATAAAATAGATAGTAGAAAAATTATAATCAATCAAAATGCCAGAAAACCGTAAACTTTAATTTTTTTTAAAGTCCAACCCTAGGGACATGACGCGTCTCTGTTGTCCATTCCTTTCATTTATTCCGTTTCCTTCCGTCCGTACAACATCATTCTATTCATTCATTCGTTCGCTTTCATTCAGGATTTGCGAAATGCTATGTTTTTATGAAAATACTGGCAAAATTAATATGGTAGGCTATTCTCAATTATAGCTGATTTGAAAATTTTGAAACTTGAAATATTGTGTTTAATAAGGAGTTCACCTTTCAGATGCAACCATAATTTGGTTAGAAATGGACCAACAATTCTCATTGTCTTGGAACAATTTTCACGGGAACCTAACGAAGGGTTTCACCGGTTTACTGGGCAAAGGCGAATTTGTGGACGTGACCATCGCCGTTGAAGGTCACCTGCTACAAGCGCATAAAGTGATACTCTCAATATGCTCGCCGTATTTCAAGAAAATGTTCCAAATGAATCCATGTCAACATCCTATTGGTACCTACTTAAATTTTATTTTTGTACCATATTGAAGATGTTGTCCACGCATACACTTTTATACTACTGATGGTTTTCTAGTATTCGGGACTTGTCAAAGCTAGATCTAGTTGCAGTCTTTCACCATACATACAGCCGAACATAGTACCTCCTCCTTTTATGGATGTCGGTAAAAAGCTGTTTAAGGTTTCAACATTCTAACTTGAAATCTATTGAGGTTCCCATTTGCCAAGAAACCAGCGGAATAGCAGTAAGTATATATATTAGTCATGATCAATTTCTAAAATCTCAACTTTTTGCAGTTGTACTAAGGGATGTGAGTTACAAAGCAATGAAAGACTTGCTGCAATTCATGTACCATGGAGAAGTCAGCGTGAAACGGGAGGATCTCACTAGTTTTATAGGGACGGCTGAGGTGCTGCAAATTAAAGGATTGACACAGAAAGAGGTGAGATATATACATTTGCTACTATGAATGGATTTCTTAAAGTAACAACCAAACCATGGACAACCATGGTTCGATTGATCAACACTTAAATGTTGCTTCGTTTACATTATTATATTATGCATGATACTTTGGTTTATTCAATATCTGAACATTACCATTTCCTGGGATTATTTTTATTTCTTAGGAAAGAAAGGCAGTAATTATTAATCACTGGTTATTATTTGCACCAAGTTAATACATTTTCATTTTTCAGACTGATGAAAATGACATTGAAAAAGAAACAGATGAAGTGTTTGTACCCAAGCATAGCATGGAAACTCAGAGCACACAAGATGCTGAATCTCACATCTCAGACACACTCGACCAAACTGTAATTGATGAAACTACACAACACAATCACTTAGAGCTACTAAAACAACAGCAATTCCTTGAGAAACTGCAAAGACTTAGTAATTTGAAAAGAAAATCAGAAGAATTTCTACAAAAAAATTACTACACAGAAATATTAAATGCTGAGAAAAGAGCTAAATTAAGAGAGAAACCTATTTACAATAAAAATAACCACATGTTACAAAGTAACTATGAAAACTTAAAGAATCTATATGAAGAAACTCCATTAGATATTTCTTCCTCTTTTAAAGCAATACAACAAACTAGCAATACTATTAGAGAATTAAATGATAAAAGTAAAGATCAATCTCCTGATAATTCCATAGAATTGAAAACTGAATGCGATGATATGGACATCATAGTCACAGATCCAGCAGTTTGCACTACTCCAAGAAGTTTTGATGGCTCGAGGGAGGGAAGGAAGGATATAACAATACCTGTTGAATATCAGTCGCCTCAGGAGAGTGAGTATTCATTTTTTTGCACTAAATACATTAGTATTTTCAATTAATATTCACATCTTAAAATGCAACCTGTTTAAATTTTGACAGAAATAACAGGGCTAAAGTATTCTTTTGTGTTTATTTTCTTTGCTTAATAATGCTTGTTCATTAATTTATGTTTACGAAGAGTAGATTGTGTTGAAAATGCAATCATTTATTAGTTTTCATTCATTTGATATTTTCTATTTTCTTTTGCAAAGCCTTCCCACTATGAAAACACGATGGCATTTTCAACATTTTATGTAACTGAAGCAATTTGTTGTATGTTTGTAAATCATGTCGTAATGAAAATGCCCATCGTGATTTCAGATTGCCCCAGCCTGAATTCTTTGTTCATGGACCTTAAAAACTTAGTGAATGGGAAAGTAACAAACCACACGCTGAGGACAACAAATGAAGATCTGCCGAGGCACAACATGGAACATAGGCTCGTCACAATTCCGCAGAAGGAAGATGGCAAAAAGAAATACCCTCAGCGCTCCTGCAGACTGTGTTGGAAGATTGGCAAGCGACGAGACACTCGATTCATGTGTGGTCCTTGCGAGCTGCCTTTCTGCAAAACTCCATGTTTTGAGATCCATTTTAATGATGTACTCAAAGTTGCACAGTTTCAAGGAGACTATTATGCAACTTAAAATAAGAATACAAGCTTTTTAAAATTAGGTATTTTTAAACCCTCTATAGAGGTAATGTAAGACAACTATTTCTAAAGGTATATTTTTGTAATCTAGTAAAGATTGTGGCTGTAAATGAAGCGGCCTGAGATTGCACAAAAATGAGTGAATCATGGATTCAAAAATATTTGGGACCAAATGTCTACCTTCAATAAATATAATATGGGAAACATGAATAAATTCTAAAGGCACAATTGTGACAATTGCTGTTGTCTTGTAAAAGATTGAATCAGCTAACTAAAATCTGTTAATTATATTAAAGATGATTAATGTTTATAGAAATCATAAAGCACAATAACTTAGGTAATCAACTGTGATAGTGGATATTATGCTCTCAAGTGCCAATAACATTGACATGTTATAAAAGTATTTTTGTAATGAGCAACAAAAAATTTACATTATCCATTTGTGCCATTAAATGCCATATATTACACATAATATTATATTGTACATGTCAAAGACTTTATTGCTCATGTTCTAGTCTATTTTTTAATAAATTGTAAGGATTTTATAAACTCACATAAAAGTAATCAATAGGTATACTTAGATTTTAGATATTTTACGCATTTCAATTTAAAATATTTTTATGATCTCTTTATGAGCGAGTTTTATGCTGCTTTTGCTTGATTTAAAATCCAAATTAAGGTTTACATTCCAAATTGTGTCTTTATAGTTGTCATTTTTAAAGCAACAGATTAGAAAGATGGATTTTTTAAGATTGCATTGGTGAACGGAAATAGCTCAGCAGTCCTCAAATTAATTTGGGCGTTTATTATGTATTGTGTGATGTTTGTGTGGCTTTGTTTATTAAATTTAAGTGAATGTATTTTTTATACCTACTTATTCCATAATAAATTACATAAAAAAATTAGTTTGGTTTAATTAATGCAAAAGTTCAGTCGGTTCCATATGTTTCTGTACTTACCCTTAATAACTTAATTAAACATGTTAGTGTTCCAATTTTTTAATTTATAAATAATACTAATCTGAATTATTGGACATATAATTTTAATAATAACTTAAAGCTTCCTGAAGTCCTACAATAAAATTATTTTAGGGTTAATATGGCTACTAACTACTAAATAACACTGTACTTAAGATGTAAGTACATACAAATTGTGGTGTCAAAAACTAAGGAATGATTTTTATTTCAGGGGCCCTCTCCTTGGTGGTAGAAGGTTCGTGTGACGACCATCAGCTGCCGGCTCGCTACAAATACATCTACAGCAGAAAGGGTCACAAACAGTTGGTGCATATGAACTTTGTGTATACTAAACATTCTACCACACACGGGAAGACGTCCTGGAGGTGCGTCCAATATTTCTCTCTCAACCGCTGCCCTGCAACTGTGGAAACCATAGATTCGATGATCTATGCTGTAAATCATCAACACAACCACGAGGATTGCTATGAGAAGCTAGCCAGGAATAGCATCTATGAAATGAATGTCTCCAAATAATCTTTAGTATTATTGTACTGCTAGGTTTAAAGTGTAAAGTTCCTATAATTAGGTATTTATTTTCATTATTTATGGTTAGAATAGTTATGTATTATTATATACTATGGATTATATTATTCATCCTGATCTAGTCAGATAATAGATTATTTTTTAATAAACCATTTAGTTTATAGGTTTACCTTTATAAATCAAATCAAGGAGTCAGATAATCTTTTATAAGTTAATTTATATTATTTACATAATATCCAATTGTATGGTACATCTAGCATCAGTTTTAACATGGAATTAAATCTTTATTATTTTTGATGTTGTACTTTTCCCTGTGAGCTCAGCTGCCATCCTCTTCCTCGCTCTATGTTTTTTATTGAATCCAACACCTGTAAAGAAATTGTAGTGAGCCCAGAGACAGTAATTTAATATTGTAAAGTTTGTTCGTGGCTGGTACTGTCAAATTCATTATTAATAGCTGACCAGTTTAGTACCTTGTCACTCTAATGTTATGTAATATTGAGCTAATGTCGAGAGCGATGTGTCAATAGGCGCGTCCACACCAAGCGAGCAGCCTCGCGCGAGGCCCGCCGCGTGCCGCTGCTCGCTTGGTGTGAACGCGTCTAATTACATTAGAGCGGAGATTTAATTCTTTTTGGCGGCTGAATGAATATAGTCACAGATTGTTTGCAGATCACTGACTGTTTATAGACTATGTGTGCGTAAGCGAAACAGTGCGATACTGATGAATAGAGATGGACGTCTCATCAAAACTTGGTCGAATCAATGGACTATTTCTTGAAATTGAATGAGCGTTTCTAGTGAACCCCCGCACAGCTCCCCTTTGACACCTAAAATTAGTTATCGGGCAGAAATCAGCCACGTGACACGGTAGTTCAGATGTAAAAAATACACAGTTACTTACGAATATCCACATCAGGTTTCTCTTTCAAGCCAAAAGACCTTGCAACAGCTTCCAAGTCCATGGTTAATAGATTAAAAATATGTTTCAGTTTCCTAACTTCCAGCGCTCTTATGTAACCCTCAAAAGCCTCGACTGCCAGGTTATGTAAATCAGGGTTTTGGGATACAGCATCTAGCTGAAAATAAAACAGGCCCTTCAATTAAATGCCATGGATTTTAATCAGAGCAATTAGTTGCATGATAAATCGTAATTAAAGAGTTATTAACGAGCCCTCCCGCTGTCTCCCTAATTTGATAGAATTTACCTTTGATTGTAAATTGGTCAGTTTATCCCACATTTCGTATTTGTCCAAATATATCTTTGCCTCTTGCAAGTAACTGACGAATTCTGTTTCCTCTGGCCGTAACAATAGTACCGCGTTCCCAGCTGCTCCCAAGCCTCTCGCGGTTCTACCCACTCGATGGATATATTCCTGAAAAAAAGGTCAGTCGTGTTTTCCAAAAGGTGGTTGATTTCAATCTTTCTTACCGGAACGGTTAAAAACGGAATATGTCTAGACTAGAAACATAATATGAATCTACTTAGCAATTTGTTTGCCTTGACTATTAGCCCACTGTAGCTCAGTAACTCACATTAGTATCTGCAGGTGGATCGAACTGCACCACCCAGTCAACAGCTGGAATATCCAATCCTCTGGCTGCCAGATCTGTGCAAAACAGCGCTACTTTCTGAGCATTGTAAAAGCTTGTTATGGTCGTTGTCCTATCAGCTTGGCTCATTTTACCCTGGAAAGATTGAAACATATTTTGTAACTTAGATTTGCAGAATATTGTATCACTGGCCAAACAAGTGGCCTAGACACCAACAATCTAGAACTATATAACTAGAATATCAGGCATAGGTCTATACAAATGCAAAAAGGTCATTGACACAGCATTATAAGTCTCCGCTGAAAGCAGATCGGGTACCGAGGTTCGACCATTATGACCTTGATGTCGACTGTCCATGGGTGACTTCAGTCAGATCTAAACCTAGTAAACTAAACAAATGTAAGTACAATAACTTACATGGATGCACAGAACGGTTGCTCGACAGTATGTACTAAAGAATTCATGGTGAAACACAACAGATTTACAGCTAGAAAAGAACACCATGACTTTCTGGTTTTGCGTCTTCTTCAACAATTTGTGCAACCACCAAAGGCGGTACTCTGTCTCGCATAACACATACCTGTAAAAAAAAGATTTTTTTAAGTTAGTGTATCTCAGGGATTATTTGGGCACGGGGCTATGAATGTATTGTTCGATTTAGTACGTGTTATGTAGCGACAGCGTGTGCGTGGATCGAAATCGAAACGCTATAACGCTACATGAGGACATTTTAGAAGATAGGTCGTTTGACTGAAGAGAGAACACAGGATGACTACGACGAAGGATGGTATTTTTGCTTAAAATAATCTAATACGAACATCTAATTATTATTGGTGTCTCCAACTCTTCAGGGCATTAGGGAAGGCCTATCTTCATCAGCCGATGAAGACATGTAGAGGTAAAATATTTCTTACCCCTGTTTCAATCCCTCAACTGTTGCCCTGACGTCATCTTCGTCTGTATTTATTGACCGAACATCATCTTTCATTGCTGATTTTATCAATGCTTCTGTTCTCTCTGATTGTGTAGCGCTAAATAACATTGTCTGTCTGTTCTCTGTGAAAATTCATTGATAAATAAGATACAAGACTTATAGTTCATGTACCTACATTGAACGTTTTTGTGTGTGGATGCTATAAACATGTTTTGTTAGACATTCTTTGGGTGTTCTGCTTAATATCCGTTTTGCGTGTTAAACATGTAGTTTTATTTATAACCACCTTAGTAGGTACTCACTTGGAAGTCTGTTTATGATCTGTTTTAAATCTTCTTCAAAGCCATATTGAAATATTTTATCAGCTTCATCTAACACAAGGCAGCTTACATGACTGTAATCAAACTCCTTTGTTCTCATGTGGTCAAAGAGACGGCCTGGCGTAGCTACCACAATATGGACACCTGAAAGTTATAAAATTAATAAGTCTTAAGAATTAGAAAATATTCATACCAGTAGTCTTGAATCATGACTCATGAGTCATATTGTACCAGACTTTGAGTTAACTTTTTGTTGTGAGGGCCAACTACTACCCAGTCTATTTCAATATCTTTGAACTTACTCTATTAACTTGTCAAGCTTGTTTGTACTAAACTAAACTCATAATTGGTTATAAAAGTCATTTCATCAGGGATAGATACATCAGTCTGTTATAGTCCCCTGATGGACGGATCATAGGCCTCCCCAATGTCCCAATGAACACCATTAAATAAGTAGGTAAAATTAAATTAATGAGACAATAATAAAAAGAAAGGAAGTCGGTAAATACTGACCCTGTGACAGCTCATAGCTCTGTTTCTTTCTGTTTTCACCACCAATAATTAATGCTGATGTGACCCCATTGTGATATGAAGACAAGTCTTGCAATACAGAAAATGATTGAGTGGCTAATTCTCTTGTGGGTGATATTATTATGCAGAATGTACCTGTAAAAGTAAAGCTTCTGGATACATGCCTCATAATGAAATGTTATTGTATTAGTTACAACAACTGAACATCCATCTCCTTAAATAGGTACCAGTAGTTTTTATTTCTTATTGTTTTACCATATCAACACGACAGATAGCCATGTGATGGTAAGTAGTAAACCTGCACCTGCTGCCAGCTGCTGCATTTGGCCAATAGTCCAAAAGCTACAACCACCTACACTCATTTTCTATACAAAAAAAAATACACGAAGTGTTGGGTAATTGGGCCCAAGCCCAACGAAGTAGAAAAAAGTGTTAAGTACCTTGCAACCGATTGTCTAAATTTTTAGCAACAGTTTCAACAACTGATATCAAGAACGCCAGTGTCTTCCCTGACCCGGTCTTAGCTGTGGCCACTACGTCGGCTCCGCCCAGAGCTTGCGGCAGTACATCTGTCTGTATATCTGTCATGTACTTGAACCCCATTGCTTTGACTGCAGACAATGTTGCTTGACAAATCTTATCCTTCAAATTTTTGAACTTCGCTTTCTTGTGTTCCTGCTCCATGGTAGAATTTGGGAGTCTAGTGTAGATGCCACTTGGTAACAGCAACCACGATCACACCTCCCTATGAAATAACTATTTCCTATACATTTTGTGCATTCTGATCCCTGCTAACCAGGGTCGAGTGCACAGATTAGTGATATAGGTAGGTAATTCATTGTATCTAGCCTATGCTATGCTGCCTAGTGCTAGGTTTTACAATGGCAAGAGCACAGAATAGATAATATGGCAAGAGTCAAAAGTAGGTAACAAAAAATAATAGGATAGGGAATAATCTAACCTTAGTGGAGTGGAGAAAAGGGGGCGCTGAGGAAAAATTTTTGAAAATGATGTGTGACAGTAAGCAGTTACTTACTGGTGACCCTTGGAGCGAGCGAAGCGAGCGACAGTACTCCAAATCTTTTTCCATTGCGCCCCCTTTTGTCCACACTGACCAGATTTTGCCGTACCTACCTTTTAAATCTTGTAAATAGGAAGATCAAAAACAAAAATTATGTTTGTTTATTTACATCAATCAATCCAATCGGGTCAGACAAAGTCAATCAATCAATACAAACGTATACCATTTCAATCCAATCCCAAAAAGCCCCTCAATCACCATCCACATCAAAATTTCGGTAACAACCGATTTTTGATTGTTGAATGGTAACATCGTTCATTGAAGATCGAACGAAATAAACGTGTCATATCATTCAATCAATCCTTCGTTCAGTTTTATACTGTCTGTTGTCTGTTTGGGAACACATGTTCAAGCTGACCTAGAATTTATTTTCAAATCCTGATCATAATGCCTACTCCAGATAAAATTCTTATGAGGAAAATAAAGAAAAGGGAGAAGAAAAAGTTAAAACTTATGACGCAAAAAACGAACATTTCCGCTAATGGCGCCGCAGGTAACCTCTTTCAACTTCTTATTTATTTTCCTCCCTAAAACTAACTAGGTACGTACCGAACACGTGTCGTAGAGTTTATAGTCATCAGTGCCCAATATACTTACTGCATAGTCTGTTCACAGAACCTGATCAAGCACTATCTGGTAAGATCAAAAAAAGACCACATGATAGTGAAAAGGACCAAACAGTACCCAAAAGTAAGTTTATTTTATAAATACCTACCTAGCAACAAAATATTACTGAAAGTGATAAGTGTAATCAGCCTCTTAACTATTTAAAATTACGCATTTCTTTCTAAGCGTAGAATAGTTCCAGAACTCCACTGTTAAGTCGATGGAGAAACAGCTCGTTTTTTCATACTGTCCATCTTCCATTGTGTCTCATTTAAAACATTTTATACTCTCTCCCTTAGAGAAACATAAAAAAGTGAAAGAAGAAGTTAAGTGCCAGCAACTGGAAGTAAAAAACGAATCTGGAAGCAGCGACTCTGAAGATAATGAAAACAAAAATGGTACTGAGAATGAAAACGAAGAGAACTCAGGTCAAGACAGTCAGTGTAAGTAAAATATTAAACCTAGGTAGTTACCTTATTTTGTCTTACGAACAAAAAGAAAAAAAACTTGGTTATTGGCAACACAAACTCCCAAACTTTGAAAACAACATTTTCTGATGCTGTAATCTGGAATTACATTAATATTTACCTGTCTTATTCCAGTGCCTGGCTCCAGTCTATGTCTTGGGATATTATCAGATCAAAAGTTCTCATCTCTCGAAGACAAAGTATGTGAAGCAACTCTTATGGGCATCAAAGACATGGGGTTTACAACCATGACAGAGATCCAGGCCAAAGCTATACCACCTTTACTAGAGGGGAGGGATCTAGTGGGTGCTGCCAGGACCGGTTCAGGGAAGACCCTTGCCTTCCTAATACCAGCTATAGACCTTATTTACAAGCTGAAGTTTAAGCCTAGAAATGGTTTGTAGATTTTTATTTTTTTATTTTCAGTAGTTATAAAACCAGATAAACTCTGATATGAATAAAAATCACGTTTAACATTTTTGCTGCTAAAATTATGAAGATAGTCAACGTTATTTGTTGTCTTGGTAATAATTATAGTGAAATGATGACAAAAAGGCGAATATGAAAATTGAACTCCATACATCCAAACCAGTTTTTGCTGGGATTCAACATCAGATTGAGTCTCCAGTCACTGTTGAGGCACATTTGTTGTTGATTCTTTGCATTCACTGCAGTAGTATGTAGAGTCGTTGTATGAACACAGAATGGATATCTGATCTAGTGTATTTATATTTAAGTTAGTTTTGTATCTATAGAAAAATTACATAGATGAGAATTTCAGGCACTGGTGTGATCGTTCTGTCACCAACAAGAGAATTGTCTATGCAGACGTTTGGAGTGCTGATGGAACTAATGAAGTACCACCATCATACATATGGCTTGGTAATGGGCGGAGCCAATAGGAGTACTGAAGCGCAGAAGCTCTCAAAAGGTAAAGCATGCTCTTAAACTCTCGTCCGCTTTTCCTTTTTTTCATTCCCTTATTTCTTTTTAGCATATCTCTTTCTAGCACATTATGCAAAACTATACAATCTGTTTTACATGAGTTCAGTTGGATTATCGATACGTTCTATGGAATGATTTTATGATTGATTTAAACAGGAATCAACATACTGGTAGCTACGCCCGGCAGATTGCTGGATCACCTGCAGAACACACCTGACTTCCTCTACAAAAACCTGCAATGTCTCGTTATTGACGAGGCTGACAGAATACTGGAGATTGGCTTTGAAGAGGAAGTTAAACAAATCATAAAGTTGTTGCCCAGTGAGTATCAATCACTATCTGAGAGTAGAATAAATCAGAATATCGCTTTATGGCGTGCAATATTTATTGGGTTATAATATTATTATAATATTATATAATATTATATTATAATATTACCTATAAATAGGTAGATAACTGAATTGAAACCAAGCATGTTTAAAGAATATTAAAGTAATTGTAACTTTTGAAATTCTAAATCGATTGACTGTTATACAGTAAATGCTCTTTTCAAATACATAATTTTTAAAATGATCCTTTAAAGTTTAAATATGGATTACATGAATCATAAAAATAATAAACACTGCTGCATAATATTATAACCCAATAAATATTGCACGCCATAAAGCGATATTCTGATTTATTCTACTCTATTTGTTTAACTAATTTGCATGGCTGCAAAGAAACTTGTATGGAGTGAATGGTGTCTATACTACCATATATACATAAATATAGGGCTGAATAATAGCAAAAACATTAAATATATTCCAGAACGACGTCAAACAATGTTATTCAGTGCCACTCAAACGAAAAAGACGGAGGCGCTGACCGCTCTCGCCGTGAAGCACGAGCCGATCTACGTGGGCGTCGACGACCATCGCGAGCAGGCCACGGTGGACTCCTTAGAACAAGGGTTCGTACTACTTTGTACACACCTAGAAGGGTTGGCTCGCAAAGGAGACGCCATACTCGTTTAGTGTGGTATTTACGTCCAAATTGAAAATACGTAAGGAAATACATTCCATTTGAATTGTGTCCAGTCCAATAGGAAAACGTACAATTTTATTTACATCTAATACGAAAATAAAATTATTTACGTCTAATAGGAAAAAAAACGTCCAAAAGGGAAAGTCTAAACGGATAAGATGTGCAACAATTAGTTAACTATGTAACATACTAACTACATTTTCTTGCAAATAAATGAATGCAAGACGAATGATTATAATCTCCTTTTGGTTTCGCCTTTAAGTTACGTATGAGCGAAAGCGATAGGGGCTCCGTTTGGTCCAAAGGGTCCAACCAAACGGAGGCCAAAAAATCGTCAGCCGCAACCACAGTGATTCCAGTAATTTCTTGCCTTGCAGGTACATTATTTGCCCATCAGAGAAGCGTATGATGGTTCTCTTCACATTCCTCAAGAAGAACAGAAAGAAGAAGGTGATGGTGTTCTTCTCCACGTGCATGTCTGTCAAGTACCACCACGAGCTGTTCAACTACATCGATCTGCCAGTCATGTCCATACATGTAAGTATTCATTTTTGAGCTCTAGTGAGGGACATTTTGTTTTGCTTTGTTTGAGGGAGAGGCCCTTTCCTTGCGCCCTATTATTACTGGCGCCCTAAGGGTACGGCTACTCGCAGCGATTTGCATGCGCAAAAGGTTTGTGTCCGTTCACCTAGCGTACACATAAGAAATTCTGCAAAAATTGGCGCAAAAAACAATGAGGCGGACTACATATTGTCGTTGGTCATGCCTATCTACTGTATTCGCAACAATGTGGACAAGTGAGGAATTGTGGTTGCTACAAGCAACCTTTGTTTATGCAAAAGCCAAGCGCAAATTAGCGTTTTGTGTAAGCTATTTGTGCTGTATACCGTTTTGCCTGCACATGTTTGCTTGTGCAAATGAGTTAAGATAACGGTGGGAATAAAATAATGTGTTTCTCCAGGGCAAGCAGCAACAAACGAAGCGCACCACGACGTTCTTCCAGTTCTGCAACGCTGAGAGCGGCATCCTGCTGTGCACGGACGTGGCGGCGCGCGGCCTCGACATACCCGCCGTCGACTGGATCGTGCAGTACGACCCGCCAGATGATCCCAAGGTAGGTGTCACTTGCAATCCTACATAATGTTATAAACGTAAAAAATCGAAAGGATGTTTGTGAGTTTGGATGGATGTTTGTTATTCCTTCACGCAAAAAAAAATAATTATAATACATAGGCTATCATATACCTCGGGAAAAGATGTTCCCGAGCCGCGGGATACAGCTAGACAAATCATAATGCGTGAAGCGTGAAAGGTATATTTCTATGGCGCAGCTTTGTTGTTTTCTTAATTTGAGAAAACGGCTGCGACTTGCTATGAAAACGGCTGAATTGCTCTTCCGGCCCATGTTAAATTTATTAATTTAATTATGGAAACTTTTTTCCTGATTACCGTAGTAAAACCTCCAGGTGACTGGAAATTCGACCTATTAATTGAATGAAAGAGGATAGACTTGACGTAAAATAATTATTGTGCTGTTTCAGGAATACATCCACCGGGTGGGGCGAACGGCGAGAGGTCTCGGCACGAGCGGGCATGCCTTGCTGTTCCTACGGCCTGAGGAGCTCGGCTTCCTCAGATACCTGAAGCAGTCTAGAGTGGCGCTCAACGAGTTCGAGTTCTCTTGGTCCAAGGTTGCAGACATACAGTTACAGGTGAGTACTCATAGTTTTTGTAAAGTTGTATTTGTAAACCAAACTACCACTACTAACTAGTTCCGTGCCTTGGAAGGAACCGATTAAGTTAATAACCTAATTAAACTTATTACCTAATTAAATCATCGACCGCGATACGACTAAATTAATTTTAGATTTTTCGCTTTTTGATTGATCTGATTCTTTCGTTTCGACTGTGTCAATAGGCGGTAGCAGTGGCGGCGAGAGACGCCAAATTTTTGTTTGACGACTATCTTTGTTTCAGCTCGAAAAGCTAATATCGAGGAATTATTTCCTGAATCAGTCGGCAAAAGAAGCGTTCAAGAGCTACCTCAGAGCTTACGACTCGCATCATCTGAAGACCATATTCGACATTGACACGATCGATATGGCCAAAGTGTCAAAATCCTTCGGCTTCACTGTACCACCCGCCGTGGAGCTAAAGGTGGCGAGCAAGGGTCCCCCACAGAAGAGGAAAGGAGGCGGCGGCTACGGATATTTCAAATCTCTTAACGCACCAACAAGTCATAAGAATAAAGCAGAGAAAACTAAAATTTACAGACAAAAGGGGCCGAACAAGAAACGTGTCAGTTGAATAGCTCAGTTGTAATATTTAAATGAAACATGTATTTATAGGTTTTATTTTATTATATAAACGAATTTCAACAACTATGTTGTTATCAATCAATGACCCACAAATAACAAAAGGCACATCCATCACATTAGTTGGCCCACATTTTAACCCCATTATCAGATTCAGATAAAATAATACGTTAATTGGAAATCCCATTTCTATGTTCTAAACACTTTTCCCTCTTCAATTTCTTATACTAATCAGAGGCCGTGGCTCTGCCAAGATGACGCATATTACATACTTCTGTAATTTCCCCTGACAACTTCTTATCAATTGATGCGACGGACGTGCCATTTCATCTCTTTTTATTAACTGTCCAAAACAGTTAAGGAAATTAGTGCTTCAGAGAGGTACACAGAGGTAGGTACCAATAATATTACAGTGTAAGACAAGAAGGTATTATTGTAGATATCGAATTTTTGAACCTGCTTGAAAACTATTGGACAAATTTTCGCTATTGTGTGTAGACATTTTATCTCGATATGACGCCAACACTGATTAATTACTGCTCATGCATGCTCATTATCCTACTTCCTACTAATATTATAAAGGCGAAAGTTTGTAAGGATGTGAGTGAGGATGTTTGTTTGTTACTCTTTCACGCAAAAACTACCGAACTGATTTTCATGAAACTTGGTACAGTGATAGCATATATCCTGGAATAGCATATAGGCTACTTTTTAACGCGGACAAAGTCGCGGGGCGTCCGCTAATACCCCCTAAGTAACAAAGTACCTACATAGAGGGCGCTGTTTCACAATGTACACGGCAAAAACTTTTCTACGCGGGCGAAGCCGCGGGAAAAAGCTAGTCTTTGATAAAATTGGGCAAATGTATAAACAAATGAAGGAATTGAGTAATAAATAATAATAATACATTATATGTGGTTATATTTTGTGGCGTAACTACGATGTATACTATGTGATGATGATTTTATCAAAGAAACTTAGATGCGATAAAATACTAACGCATCGAACTAAAAGGCTCAGTAGTCCGGTTTTCTGCATCACCGAACTACTGATACAAAAAAGTCTCATCAGTCCGATTATCGGACTACTGATACTAGGGGAAATAACTTCAGAGTCGGGTCTATTATATACTTTTTCTAAATATAATTTGTCTCATCCCAAACTTGGATTTTTCCTGCACCTACTACGGGAGATAAACAAGGACGAAAATTCGCAAAAACAACACCAAGATGGAAATCAACTTTTGTACAAAGTTGTCAGTCCCCAGTGGGAATCGAACCTACGAACTCTGCCGCTCGAGTTCTATGGCCAAGCCACTAAGCCAAGTATGCGGTGAAATAGTGTAGTATCACGGAAGAAGAGTACGTACTGGTAGCTAACATACATTACATATACTAACTTAGAAAAGGATACGGAAATCCACATGCGGCTGCTCCAAGAACCCGAATGCTTTCGCTGCTAATTTCAAATCCAATGTGTTAATATTAAAAATCTTCTTCAGTGGGTGTGTTTTGTAGCATCTTAGAAATGAAAGGTACGCTTTCCTAGCTAGGGTTTTAACGACGCCGTTCTTCGTTATTAGGTCTTCTAGCTGCAATGGAAACAAATTATTTAATAAATAGTACCTATATAATTCCTGAGAGCATCAAAAAACTAATACATACAAACGAACACCGGAACACAAGTAACATCAATAAAACAATTGCAATAGAACCTCCCCCAATCCGGTCTGCGATCTCCGTGGGGGAAAACGATCGCAACCCTCTAACTACCAAGCAACTCAATCAATCAAAGTGCCAACCAAACAAGAACCAATCAAACAACCAGACAACAAAACAAACTAAGACAAATAACAAAGAAAATAAGATATCAGAAGAAAAATTATACATAGCAACTTTAAACACTTTAACACTGAGAACGGACGATAGACTGCAAGAATTAGAAAACGCACTTAAAGACATATCATGGGACATTATAGGATTAAGCGAAATTAGAAGACTGGGAGACCAAATAGAAGATCATGGTGACTACATACTGTACTACAAAGGGGAAACAAAAGGTCAGTTTGGAGTAGGATTTATGATCAAGAGCTACCTAAAAAAATACATAATAGAATTTCAGGGCATCTCTGAGAGAATAGCAATACTCAACATTAATCTGCCAGGCTTCAAGAACAGCTGGAGCATAGTACAGGTTTATGCACCAACAGAGACTGCAGCCGAACAACTAAAAGATAATTTCTATACCAGTCTATCTGTGGTTCTGGAGAACACAAGTAACAATGTGATTATCATAGGAGATTTCAACGCGAAAATCGGAAAACAAAAGGAAGGTGAAGAATCCATTTTGGGAAGATTTGGTATAGGTGACAGGAACAAAAATGGAGAAAGAATGGCAAACATGGCACTCGAAAACAATTTAATGGTTATGAACAGCTGCTTCAAGAAAAAGATATCAAGAAAATGGACCTGGATCTCACCAGATGGTACATATAGAAATGAAATAGACTATGTACTTAGCAACCAGCCAAAACTGTTCCTTGATGTTACGGTAATAAACCGATTAAACTTCTACACCAACCACCGTATGGTCAGAGCAGCCTTACACCGCACTGAGCCAAAAAAGTGCAGAAAAAACTTTGGCCAAAACAATCTGCTTTTATCTCAACCAACCCAGCTAACTAACTATAAACATGAAAAAACACTAAACACTACAAACCCAATCCAAGAATTATATAATTACGAGATAGACAACATGTATAAACCCACAACTAATAAAGCCAAAAAACCAGAAGTACTGAGCTTCGACACCAAAGAACTTATTTTAAAAAGAAAAGATATGCTCAAAAACAAAAAAGAGAAAACCACTTTGAAACTAATCACAGAGATAAGCAAAAGAATCAGCAACAACATTAAAAAAGATAGAGCAAACAGACGAATGGCATGCATCAAATACCACATATCAAAAACAGGAGGAATAAAGAGAGCACTCAAAGAACTAAAGGAACCAAAGATATGGATCCCAAAACTGAAAAACAGAAATAGGAAAATTCAAACACAGAGGAAATCCATACTAGACGCAGCTACAGATTTCTACAAAGACTTATATACAACCAAAATAGCCCAAGATACTATAAATCTGGAAGAGGAATCTGCGGAGCCAGTCCCCCCAATATTGGTAAACGAAGTTGTTAACGCTATAAGAACACTGAAACTGGACAAAGCGCCGGGACCAGACTATATCACGAACGAGACATTGAAAGAAACATCAACTGACAAACTACACAGATTAACAAACTTATTTAACAAAATACTGGAATCAGAATTCATACCTATACAGTGGACTATTAGCAAAATTAGTCTCATACATAAAAAAGGAGATAAAGATGACATAGGCAACTATCGTCCTATCAGCCTCATGTCGAATGTATATAAGGTGTTTTCAAAGATAATCTTAAACCGCATCACAAAGACTTTAGATCACCATCAACCAAGAGAACAAGCAGGATTCAGATCAGGATACTCAACAACGGATCACATGCACTCATTGAAACAATTAATAGAGAAGAGCCAAGAATATGGCTACCCACTTTATTTGGCATTTGTAGATTACAATAAGGCTTTTGACTCCCTAGAACACTACTACATCTGGATAGCTCTAAAAAACCAGGGGATCGAACCCAGGTACATAAGAATAATAAAAAACATCTATTCGAACAGCTCAGCACAGGTCAAACTAGAAACACAAAGCGAAAGCTTCCCAATACAAAAAGGGGTGAGACAGGGAGACCCCCTCTCACCGAAACTGTTTTCCGCAGTACTAGAGGAAGTGTTCAGGGCAATGGACTGGGAGAGACATGGAGCAAACATAGATGGCTCGAGATTAAGCCATCTAAGGTTTGCAGACGATTTGGTGCTGATCACTGACAACCCGTCATCACTACAACTCATGCTACAAGAACTAGATTTAAAAAGCAAAGAAGTAGGGTTGTCAATGAACAGAACAAAAACAAAAATAATGACAGACTAGAAACATCTATATATATCGATGGCGAATCGATAGAGTATGTCAGCTCCTACATATACTTGGGCCAGCTCATCTCATTCAGTGATCAAATGAAACAAGAGCTAGATAGAAGAATCACAAATGCATGGAGGAGATATTGGTCCTTAAAAGATATCATGAAAAGTAACGAATATAAAATAAGTATAAAGCGGAAATTGTTCAATGTTTGCATTTTACCGATCTTGACCTACGGCTGCCAGACGTGGACAATGACACAAGTATTGCACCAAAAATTGAGAACATGTCAAAGAGGCATGGAAAGGAGCATCTTGGGATTCAAAAGAAGTGACAGGAAAAAAGCCACTGATATCAGAAAAGTGACAGGACTAGAGGATGTCACCAAGAAAACACGACAGCTGAAATGGCGATGGACAGGCCACATGCTACGGGAACCTATAGAAAAGTGGACAAAATCGTTAACGGAATGGACTCCAAGGTTCAACACAAAAAGGAAAAGAGGGAGACCACAAAAACGATGGTCCGACGACATAAAAAAAGTGGCTGGACCACTGTGGACAAGGCTGGCCAAAAATAGAGAAAGCTGGAAGGAGTTAGAGGAGGCCTATGTGTCTATGGACACGCTGACAACTTACCACACTGATGTGCAAGCCTAATTTTAAATTATTATTACCATACATCTTTCAATTTATAGTAATTGCACTTGTATTTAAACCTAGTAAGAACTTGTCAGCAAATAAAGGCTTATTTATTATTTATTTATTACCTATATAATTCCAGATTTTCTTCTAGTCAAATCTGTCTTCATAATACCGGAAAGATAGAATAATTTAGGCTATGTACAGTCGACCGCACGTCACTTTATGTGACAAATACATGTTGTTAAGATAATGTATTTGCATGCAAATTTGTACAATCTAAAATTGACCTTGAACTGACACGTTAAAGTAGGTATATTTTTCGTTGAGCATATTTGATAGATGGTATGGTATCTTGACCTTGATGGAATGGTACCTTGAAGGCGAACTCTACCTACTACATAGATTTATAACTGTACAAATAACTATAAAAATTCTGTTATAGTCGAAAAAACAAATCCTACTAATATTATAAAGGCGAAAGTTTGTAAGGAAGTTTGTTACTATTTCACGCTGTACCGACTAAACGGATTTTGATGAAACTTGATACAGCGATAGATTAAATCCTGGAAAAACAGATAGGCTACTTTTTACCGCGGGAAAAAACGCCACGCGGGCAACAGCTAGTAAATCATGAAAGTAAAATGTCAGTCATGAGCGGAGTAATTCTAGTTACCATTTCCTGCACTTGGGGAGGTGGATCGCCAAAGGAATATTTATCCAAGTACACCTTTTCTCTACGCAAATAATCGATGAACTCTTCCTCTTCTGGCCTCAGTAATATAACTGCATTCCCCTCGCTGGTCTTTCCCCTCGCCGTACGACCAACTCTGTGGATGTATTCCTAAAAAAACATCAAATCTTTGCATACAATAACATAATTAAATAAAAAAAATCTGCACAGACAAGTAATTTTGTACTAGTCTGTAGTCGTAAAAACGGTATTTGCAAAAAAATACAACTGATAATGTGTAATCTATAAGGCTTGTGACGTGGTCTAGCTTTTTCGGCAATAGCAGAGCCTATCAACAGATAGGCTCTGCTATTGCTACAGTGCTATTATTACAGATAGCTAACAAGCTAGCAGGGTGTACTTTTTTATACAGGTAACTGGAAATACGACCTTACCTTGAGGTCATCATAATAATGCATTATGTTGTCTTTCAACTAGGGATCGGAATCTTAGTGTTTCAGCGGTTAATTTCTGAGATTGTGGGAATATAGAGCATCCAGTATTTTTAAATAGATCATTTAATTTTATTTGCTTTCCAATAATTATCAATTGAGTGCCCAGAATAGAGGGTGGGTAAGTAGTTTTATTAATACCTAAAAATCGTTTTTCATAGCACGACCCCTAGGTGTTAAGGGATAACTTGTTGCAATGCAAATGACGAAGTACAAACCCTTTCAAGGAATAGATCAACCAGTCACCTTGTATATAAAAGCGGAGCAAAATTTGAATGCATGCGTTTGGGAGTTACATACCTTTGGATCGGTAGGGGGATCGTATTGCACGATCCAATCGACGCTGGGTATATCTAACCCTCTCGCCGCCACGTCGGTGCAAAATAGAGCGCCGCCTTGTGCTTGGACAAAGGAGTTGTATGTTTCTCTTCTTCTCGATTGACTTTGTCTGCCCTGAACCAAGTAATTTATTTTTATCGTGAACATGGTCACTCTACTGACTTAATGATACTAAAAAGTCATTTAAATAGAGACTTCATAGGCTACTCACTAATTACCTACCTAAATGTCGGAGATAGAAAATAAATCGTAGGACTCGCGATTTTAAATCAGCAACTAACTAAAGATTGTCTGGAAGAAATCGCTTTTAGCGATAAGACCGCCTAGATGTAGCTTCTTAGTCTAATGTAATAATGTGTTTGGTTTTTTTTAGTTATGTGCAATAAAGAGTATTAATTATTTTGAATTGAAAAGATACCCCATTATTTCAATCACCAATATCACAGAGGAATTATGCCAATATATAAATATATATATATATAACTAGCTGATACAGTGCTGTGGGTAACTTTTAAATGGGTTACACTTACATGTATACTCAAAACGCGTGCTTTGCAGTGAATTTTAAAGAAATCGTAGTGGAAATCGACAGATTTACAAGAGGAAAAGAAAACCATCACTTTCATTTTCTTGCTTTTCTTCAGCATTTTATAGAGCCAACACATTCTTTTGTCGACTGGACAAATGTAGTATCTGCAAGATTTACATTAAAAACGGTGAACTTTTATTAGACAAATAATATCTGAGTGGCGGACGCACAATGAAGGAACGTCGGGCGAGACGTGGCGCGGTCATGGCAGACTGCAGCGGGCGGCGTACCTGTGCCACAGCACTGTATGCACGCCTCGTCTCAGTCCCAACGTCCCTTCTGTACGTCCCTTAGAGCCAGATGGATGGACAATTGTGTACAATTAAATCTAGCTAGAGCCATACCTAGTAAAATAGTTTAATTTGTGCCAAACATCAAAGACATAAAAACAAAACAAGTAATGTACCTAATCAATGTTTTAGAGCCGTGGTAGCCTAGTTGGTTGTGCACTCGCCTCACGTTCATGAGGTCGTGGGTTCGATCCTGGCCCGTACCAATGAGTTTTTCGAAACTTAAGTACGATTTATAAAAATACCACAGGTTTTTCGGTGAAGGAAAACATCGTGAGGAAACCTGCATACGCCAAAGACTGGTATTTACTATTCTAAGGCGTATGTAAAGTCCACCAAAAAAAAAAACGGATTGGGGCACCGTTTTGCGGACAGGGGTTTGGCACAACAGATCCCATAGGGTCGAAGTGTCGCCAGGTATTAATGTTTCTATTCTAACGTTAGAATAGAAAGTAACAAATAATCTACCTTATTTCGCGTATTATTAATGTTAGAATTTCATGTATGTATGTTTCAATATATAAATTCTCACCCTTGTTGTAGTCCTGTTACAGTGGACTGATTATCATCATTGACCGACACATATACTGGACTTGTTTTGAGAGCTAATTTAGCAAGATTCTTCACTTTGTCATCTATGGTTGCACTAAACAGGACTGTTTGTCTGTTTCCTAAAAAAGTTTGGAAAAATCAACATTATTACACTAGCATGTACAGTCGACCGCAAGTCAGTGGAAACACTGACCTTGAGCTGGCCTAGCGTATTATGAACTTTAAATATTATGAGAGACCGGTTTATACTGGTTTTGTTTCCAATGACGTGCGGTCGACCGTACAAGTAATAAAACAACAACACTGCATGCAAATAAAGCTAAGCCATAAATGCCTCAGACCAGTGACATATGCTACATATTGCATGCATCCTGTGTGCTCCGGACTTCATGCCACAATAGGACTGGCTATGTTAGAAGTTGAAAGGCTGATAATAATAATTCAAAATTATGTATACTTAGGAGATAAGGGTATTGGACTTAATTTGGTTTAAAAGTTCATAACTAACTTGGCAGTAAGTCTATGATCCCAGTGACATGTTTCTCAAAGCCAGCTTCCAGCAGTTTATCTGCTTCATCCACAACAAGGCACTTCAAATTTTTGCAGTTGAAGTTTTCAGTGTTTTGCAGGTGATCTAACAAACGACCCGGTGTGCTGATTATGATGTTTACTCCTAGTGGCAAGAATAATGTGATAATTAAAAACACTATATTGCATACATTAACTTTTCAGAAAGTGTAATTCAAGTTAAATTAAAAAAAGGTTGTAAAAATAAAATATTTTATCAGTAATTCAAACAGTAAGCATATCAATGAAATAAAAGATAATTAAATTAGAATCGAATAAAGAATTTCAGTTTTATTTTAGTAATTACAGAACGGACCAAAAACTGAACAAGACAAATGTCAATCTTCAAACGGAGCTCATAGATAGATAGGTGCAGTAAAAGTTTTAGAATAAAAAATTAATTGCTTTAAAAAAGTAACATTTCACATAGGTACCACAGTGAAAAAAAAATAGGTACTTACATGGACGATTCATGTCACTAGTGATGTGGAATTTAAGTTTATTTCAGAAAACATTATATGATCTTATGTTTTTAATTTCAATTAGTAACTTGTTATCTTTCAGTTAATCCACTGCTAAAGCATATTCACTAGTAAATGTATTTACCTTTTTTTAGAGAAAGCAAATCTTTAGCCTTCTTTTCTCCTCCAACAATCAAACTATGAGACAAATCAATTTCGGAAATAAGTTTCTTGAGAACTTGAAAGGTTTGTAATGCCAATTCTCTTGTAGGGGACAAAATTATGCAGCCTGTGCCTGTAATAAAATTCATCAAACATTTTGGGAACAAAATAATGCCTCTCCTGACGTCATAATGACGGTCAATGTGTGAGAAGGGGGCACTAAGTACGAACAAAAAATACACCATATATTAATATCTTATGTATGAGAGGAACTAGTTCCTCTGAGCCACAGATTAGATAATAGTTTGTCTGAGCTTACACCCTACCCAATCCAACTGGACTGGTGCAAGGAGCAAGAACTGACAATTATGTTTGTTCATACCATGTTTTCTTGTAAATCCAAGTTTGATTAAGTTTTCTACTGCAGGGATGAGAAACGCCAATGTCTTCCCACTCCCTGTCTTAGCGGTACCTATGACATCCTTCTGAAGCAGCAAATGTGGTAAAGTTTGCGCCTGAATACGAGTAGGTTTGTCGATTTCCATAGATTTCAGAGCATTCAGGATTCGTCCATCAACTTTTCCTTCTAGCATTGAGAAACTGCTTCCCGCAAAAATCTCATCCGCACTCATTTTTAGCTTGTTGCTGAACAGAACAGAAACCTTTTTTCATTCAAAAAGACATTGCCTGCACGTGCACATAAAGTAAACAACCATGTAAAAATAAAATAAAAACAAAGACAAACAAACTGTCAAGAAGTGTCAGTGTCAGTCACTTGAATGAACGGCTTGACGTTGTGATAAAAAGAAACAGAGCTAGACAGATGAGTATTTTTATCTCTTTTTATTGTGACGATTGTAGTTTTCATAGCAAACCACATTGACAATATATTATATTTTTTTGCGTTAAGGCAAAAGTCTCTAAACCGTAAAGTTACCTAAAGGTAGCCAAAGAAATCTATACAATATAGCAACTTAATTTTTTTTGTTAATTAATTAATAACCTGTTTGTTAATTATTCTAGACTACTCTACCGAAGTAATAAAAATCGAAATTCAACATTTTCTTTGTTATTTTCGGTCAGTAAGTACCTTTGTATAGGGACCTTTTTTTATAGGTCCATGCAGCCAGTATATCCATCGTAAAAAGATTGGATGTCTCTGTGTGAAGAATCCATCATTTTTTTTAAAAAAAGGTAGGTAGGTACCATGGAACTAATATGTACTACGTACGGCGATCGGGAATAGTACATACAAACACTCAGAATCCGACAACCAACAGTTACACAAATGTTGTGCCCAGGTGGGAATCGAACCCACAACCTCAGGCGTTGTCGTTGAGTTGGTAGTGCCCCTGCCTGCTCACTACCAACTATGCCAACCCAGCCCAATCAATATTATGAATGGTGTAACATACCACTGTTTACATCTATCTTCTAGTAGTCTAATTATATAAAACAAAGTCCTGTTAGTTACTCCATTATAACTCAAGAATGGCTAAACGGAACTTGATGAAACTTATTACAGTGAAAGCTTAAACCCTGGAATAACATATAGGCTACTTTTTACTGGGGTAAACGGTCCCCGCGGGAAAAACTTATTCCATGCGGGCGAAGGCCCGGGAGCAACAGCTTCGGTTAAATAAAAAACAAAAATAAATCAAAACAACATTTTATTGATCATTCACAATACTTTGTTCACTTCATTAAATTAATTTTGATTTACATGTACTATTACATTTTAAGAACTAAACAGCCTTGTGTTGCAGGAATGTGTGGTGTTACACAAATTTTTCGTATTAGGTATTTATTGCTTATTGTTTGTCTTCACTTCACTTGGTTAAACTTTTATAGTGCAGTTTTCAAATAGAACATTACAGCAAAATTTAAACTGTCAGCAGCTGTGAATTAACATTTGTTTCATTACACCTATAAAAAATTTCTACTTAGAACTACATTTTATGGTTTTCTTTACATACAACAAATTATGAACATCAATTCACCGCGACAGAAATAATTATAGGTACATTAAATATTGTGACGAAATGTGTAATCCATTATATTATTTTAAAGAAATAGACTGAAGTAGTCTATCAACTGATTTACAATAGCAACTAATGTGTAAAGACCTCACATGTAGGTGTGAAACAGTGAGGCCAGACTCTAGTAGTAAAGATGTTTCACAATTCATCATGTGATCCATGTTGCTGTGCACTGAAGTCATCGCATGCAGCTGGAGTACTAAGTTCTATTTTATATTCACATCTGTAAGGTTCCGTTACTGAAAACAATTTTGTTTCCAACCCACAGCGTATGTTTACATTGGTAATTCTATTTGGCCCATTCCAGCAAGCCACTCCATCTGTGTACCTCATTACTGAGTATTTATTGTTGTCTGGACCAGCCCATTCACCCCAGTTACCAAGACCTATTTCAGAACCACCATTTTTGGATTTCTGTGTAACTTTTTGGAATAGGCACAGTTTATAAATGTACTCCTTATCTTCATACTCCAAGCAATCACCATCTAATGTTGCGTATTCCTGTTGTGGGCCATAGTCCTTCTCCAAATTTTGTTGGATGTTTCTTATATTCGATTCTATTTCTCTAACAGTACGTTCAGCATCAATATGTTGGCGACGGGCATCTGTGGCTTCATCAACTAGCCTTTGTGTTTCCTCATCATAAGTTTTAGAGCTTGTCTCTGATTCCACTTCATGATCGTCTGCATGATCATCTGTATCTTCATGAGGGAGTTCTTCATCCAAATGGTCATCATCGGCTTCTATATCTTCAGTATCCAGATCCTTGGAAAGCTCTTCAGTCTCTGCATGGTGATCAGGTTCAGATTCCTCCTCATCTTTTCCTGGACGGAACATACCTTGCTCCATCATTAAGAGTGGCTTCAATAATGGCCAAGTTTTTGATATAAAGCCATTTTTGTCAAGACTCTCATCTTCATTCAGGAAATATTTAATTTCATCTTCATCAACTTCACCATTTTTATCCTTATCAAAGACATTTACTACTTTAATTTCATCTATAGTCAGTATTCCATCACTATTAGAATCAAATCTGGTAAATTGTTCAGTAGCCTCTATAATTAACTGAGCATTCTCCTCATCTGCCTTCTTTTGCCTTTCTTGTTCCTCTGCTTCTCTGTATACTTTAAGAGCTTCATTCTCCTTAGCTTCTAAGTCACTTTTAAGACCTTCCTTCTCTTCTTTTATTTTCTCAGCCTCAGCCTTATCCTTTTCAAGCTGCGATAGCTGTTCAGCCATTTCACCCCGTTTCTTATTACCCTTTTCGATAAGTTCTAATCTCAAGTGACTACCTGCTTTGTGTAGATCTGATAGCCTCTGGGCCTCAGCTCTGGCTTCTCTGCCCAATTCATCGCACGTGTTGGGGCAGGTGTGACCGGCATACTCGTCCGTCCCATCACAGCAGTCACAAACACCATCGTTCACTCGTGAACTAGCGACGTTCTGCGGTCGGTGCCCGGCGTTGGTGCAGTGGAATACACCGTTCAAACAAGCCGAAGTACCTGGCTCGTCACTGCCGTCGAAGCAGTCGCAATAATCGTCATTTACGTAACTAAATGGTATTGTAACAGTTCCGTCGAAACAAGTGAAATCTTTTGTCGGCGAATACAGGGACGCTTTAGCTAAAGAAACACCGCGGGGTCTCGGCACGTCTGACTGGGCGTAAATGACGAATGAACAAATCATAAATGCACATGCCTGAATCTTGTCGATCCACGAGGAACAGAACATGATTAGTGTTTCAGTATTATAATTCAATAAACACCGGCCACTCTTGCAAAATTTCGAGAACTCAAATAACGTGTAGAAAAATGACAGCGCTGACGTGACGTGCGTGACATAGTAGGCACGTACTATATCACGTTGATTGAGAATAAAACGATTGAGTTCATTGAGTAAATGATAGATACGATACATACGACGTACAAAAATGTCATCAAATCAATCAACAAGTCAACAACCATGCAAGGTTCATCTGAGATGCAAGGCTGTCTGTAGAGGTTTTATTCGTAAAAAGAAAATACCAATTCAGTGAAATAGTGTTGTGCGAGTTAATAAACTCGATTAATTAATACCGGTTTCACCGTTTCAGTCAAGTTTTCTCTATCGACGACGATATTAAACTATCTAATCTGTGGGCTAGCAGTGTTGTAATCATAAATCACGTCTTTGAATGAGTGAAATTACTAGAAATATATTTTGTCATTTCAAAGCATGATTGATGATCACCTCACTGTTGGCCCATAGTTAGATAGTTTAGCCGGTCTCCGCGGTCTCCCAAGTCTGGAACATCGAGAAACAAAACTTTTTTAAAGTTTGGTAGAAAAATAATGGCGGATATTGCCGTCTCGCTCGCTGCGCTCCATTTTTGCCGTTTTTGCTTATTTTTGCACTATCTATGTCTTCTTAGTAGCTGTGTCTGTTGTGCGGTACTCTTTTGGCGGGAGTGAAGTGTCATGGTCGTCTCTCTATTTTATTTTCTTAAATTATGTATTTTGTGGTTTGTAATGTGTAATTGTGATATTATTTTACATATTAGGTGTTTGTGGGTGGTTGTGCATATTGTGCGGGAAATTAAAATAAAAGCTTGTAACAACTCTTTCCGCTCGTACCAAAATTGACCATTGGAAATCTTCATTTAGAGTTACTATCGATTTAGTGAACTTATGAACCTTAGTGAAAATCGCCGACTAACTCTAGTCGTGTTCTGTCTTTGTGGAGACCATGCTGTAACCGCCGGTTTAAATAGATAAAAGAAATAAATAAGACTTTAAATTCAAAATAAGATATGGCTTAAAGGTCTCGTTACCAAGCCGAAACCCACATAAAAAAATTGTGTGGGCTTTTTGGCGGGATTTTGTAAATAGAAATAAATAAGACTTTAAATTCAAAATAAGATATGGTTTATAGATCTCGTTACCAAGCCAAACCCCACATTTAAAAGAAATGTGTTGGCTTTTTAGCGGGATTTTGTCGGAGAGGGTTGTGTTTTTATTTAGTTTCCAAAAAAATGTATATTGTAGGTTTTGGTGTATATCTGTGATAGTTCCTATTAAAGTGTTATTGTGCGGGATAGTTAAAGCGTGTAAACGACTTTACCAGATCGTTCCAAAATGTCCCTATTTCAATCTTCATTAAACATCAATAATTTAAAAGGCAGTTTTTATTAGCAAGACTATTAGTTAAATGCGGAAGTGAACTGCAGTGTGGATCACCGAATGGCACTAGTCATGCCCTGTTTTTGTGGAGGCCGTGCTGTAACCGCCGGTTTATGAAGAAAAACAAAGAAAATATGACTTGGCTGTATGGTCTATGACATTTGCCAGTCCATCATTCATTAGACGAACTAGCACAAACTATATAGGGATACTACGAACTAGTATCTTCTTAGTAATCTGTGGCGTGGGACGAACGAATTCAACAAAAAAAAAATTGTAGTCTGTCGTCTTTGTAGATTTAAGCTTTTTTTAATTCTTCCTGTATTTACTGATTTACTATAAAGCAAAATAAATGAAGTGTTTTGCAGAGCAGTGAAAGTTCTTGCTGAGTTTATGAAATATCTAGTTTGAATTATGGAAACCATATTAGAGCAGCAAAGAAGTTACCATGAAGAACGTGAGCGTACCATGGATGCTATGGTCAAAGAAATTCTACACAAGAAAACTGGTGTAAGTATTCAATAGTGTGCAAATTAATTTATTGTAATACCTGGGAATTATTAAAACCAAACTTTATTTTAATAACTAAGTTATAGAATACAATGCCTTTCTGATGTTATTGCCGCCAAACACCAGTTTTCATTGCGTTCTTGTTGTTTGATCCTTTTGATAGCAGAACCAGTGTATTATAATGAATGGCCATCTGAGTCCTTATGCCAGGTTACCAAGCAACACACTTGGTAGCATTCCACAGTCCAAAGATCACAATGTACTTTACAGGCAATGCTGGTTACTTCTTTAAATTTACATCTAAATCTAAATACAATGGAATATGCCTCTTCTCTTTTCTATTGCTAATAGGCGACAGTAGTGGCATACCTTCATTGTTTGCTCGCTCTCTCTCAATAACAACAGATCAATTTAGGCTCAAACTATTTACTTCCAGCACCGTGAGACCATCAATGCTGATCACCGATTGAAGAATTTGCATGATGTAAGTAATTTACTTTGATTTTCAATGAAGACATTTATTTTTATTTTATACATTACCTACATCTGTTATTTTAGAACACTGTTGAGCATGTGTTGTGACTCTAATATCAGGTCTGATCTCTAAATTAATATCCAATACATTGCTTTTTATAGGTAGGCAAACCAGTTGGCAACTGTACCAAAAAATCCTTGCGACTGTAGAATGAAATTGATAAGAAAACTTAATTTAGATTAGAACTTACATAGGTATTTGACACTTTTTTAAAGTGAATCTTCAATTTTTTCAATAATAATAAGACTGCTGACTTATGTACTTCCATTCCATTCTCTGAGATCTGTTAAAAAAAGGGAAAGATAATGTTTCAGAGATACACAGATGGCACATTAAGACTCAAAGAACTATATGAAGACAAGGATAGCTTGCGGAAGGAAGAAATTGCTGCCTTGTCGGGACCAAATGAGTTTCAAGAGTTCTATGCCAGGCTCAAACAAATCAAGGAATTTCATAGGAAACATCCCAATGAGGTATATATTTTAAAGATAAGATGAAATTATATTTAATACCTTACCTATTATATTACTCACAACTTTGCCCACCTGAAATATTTTTTCTTTCTTGCGGGAACAGATTTTCCCAAGGTAAAATCTAGCCTATGTTCATCTTAGTACATTTTAGACTTTCGCACTTTGTATTCATAATTATATAATTTTGTTCATGTTCAATATCAAAACTATGTGTATGCTGAATTTCATGGGAATCTGTGGAAGTGTAACAAACAAAATCACTTTAAAGGATTATTTTATAGAATAGATTCTTTCAATACTCTGTATTGCTTTCTATTTCCATATTTATGTGGTATTTATAAAAATGTAGACATTTCCTCTAAACGCATATTATGTTTTCTTTAAGTTGTTGAAATAAATAATTTCAAATCAAATCTAGACAACCTTGAAATAATTTAGCTTAGTAATAACTTTACTTTAATAATAAATTTATTACAGATTTGTGTTCCAATGTCAGTGGAATTTGAAGAATTGTCAAAGCTAAGAGAAAATCCTGCAGAAGATTTTACTAGTAAGTATTACATAATTCCCATCTGATAAACTCATAATAATAGCAGTAGCAAGTTAACTCAAAGACTAAAGAATAGTGATACATATTGATAATTATACATTTCTTTTACAGCGCCAGTGGAGTTTACAGATGAAGAGGGATACGGAAAATATTTGGATTTGCATGAGTGCTATGAGAAATACATAAATCTGAAGGGAATTGAGGTAAATAAAACACTCAATAGCATGTTTTAGTTGTCTTGTTTTTCAATATGGATGGATTTTCAATATGGAAAGAGTGGACTTACGAATGATCTATGTTTTTATTGGCCTGTTACTATGCATATAAGGCACAATAATAATAATAATAAAGTTCTTCATTTCAGGCATTTTTGCCCATACAAAATAAAATTAAATATAACACACACCATAAAAAATCACATTACAAATACAAACAGACGGTAAAAAAACGGTACTTATTGGTAATAAATCCGCCAACTCTCAACGTAGTGGAAAATGTACGAAGATTTAAAATGTTAAATAGGTCGTAAATGAAGAATTTACGTGTATAAATGTACCCAGTGTACTCGATTCAATACAATACTTTGACTTCTATTCCAGAAAGTGGACTACATCACGTACCTAAGCATTTTCGACCATCTATTCGACATTCCCCGCGAGCGAAAGAACAGCGACTACCGGAACTACATCCGCGCTCTGCTGACGTACCTCAAGAACTTCGTAAACCGCGTGAAGCCGTTGCTCGACCAGGCGCAGGAGATGGCCGGGGCGCACCAGGACTTCTTGAGGCAGTGGGAGGCGGGAACCTTCCCTGGGTGGCCGGTATGGACTTCCACTATATTCATGTTTTATTGCATTATGTGACAACACATAAAACAAGAGTGAGTAGGACTCGCGCCCTGAGGGTTCCGTACAAATTTAATTGACCTAAAAGTTTGACTTTTTTACAATTCTAAGGGATTGCAGACCTGAGTATGTGATATTAATTTCAACTTGATACCTCCACGCGTTTCTGAGAAAAAGGGTCTTGAAACTTGACAGACAGACAGACAGACGGACAACGAAGTGAATCTATACGGGTTCTTTTTCCCTTTTGAGGTACGGAACCCTAAAAAAACTATTTAACAGCCTATTAATATGTGCCCACTGTCGGCTATAGTCCACCACGCTGCCTAGTGCGGGTTGGTGGACATCACATGCGTCCTACAGTTGTATAATTACAATGTTGCAGAAAGAAACAGGCGGCGCCCTGACTAACGTGGGAGCACACTTGGACTTGTCCGCCTTCTCGTCGTGGGAGGAGCTGGCTTCCCTCGGACTGGACAGACTCAAGTCCGCGCTCATGGCGCTCGGTCTCAAGTGCGGCGGCACTCTAGAAGAAAGGGCACAGAGGTGAGCACACAGGGCAGAGAGGGCACACAGTTGTTGTTTTTTATGTTATATGGCCCTGGAGTCGTCGTTATTCATAATACATACTTACAAAAAAGCCAAGGGTTACAGTGCGGCCTTCACAAAAATAGGCCACAATTAGTGGCAGTCGGCGATCTACACTACAGTTGACATCCTTACTAAAGTGATAGCAGCTTTTACACGCATTTATTTAAGTAACCCGCCCAATATCACAGAGGAATTAATAGTGCCAATATACACTTTTATAGGCACTTGTAGCATAAAGAAAATTTAATACTCATCTTTGTCCAACATAATTGAAGCCTGTTTATCTAACAGAATGTATTATCACTATTGCTCGTTATGCTGTCAGTTGAGCTTTACGCGCAATCAATCTGATACTCAATCAGATTGATTCTTCACGCAACATTAATCTACTTTACAATATGTCATGTTAAATTTCTATATTCATTCTATGTAATTTTGTATTTTTTTTAAATATCTTTATTTTAAGGAGCTTAGTTGCAATTTTGTATTCATAAATGTAACTGTTTTTATCTACCTTACTTACCACCCTTTCAGATTATTTAGTACTAAGGGGCAAACAGCATTGGACAAGTCTCTCGTCGCTAAGAAAGGAGGGAACAAGGCGAAGGCATCAACACAGCAGAGACACAAAGACATTGCTGCTATTGAAGCTCAAGTTTACAGGTAAAATAAACTAAATACCGTTGTAGAGAGACACATCTGCTGAAGTGCCGACTCGGAATCGTCACTTTTGGGTTGCTCTATGGTTTTACTCTGCGTACGGCAGCTGGCAGTGACACGGATACGGAAAACCGAGTATCGGGTTCAGTCGCGCCTTGAGGGAGGGAGGCCTATGTCCAGCAGTGGACTAATAGTGGACAGACTGATGATGATTTTACTGCTCTGTGTATCTTTCAGCTTCAACCTCCTTCTAATTCTGTGCAAACGAATGTTGATGTACCAGCCGGAATTTGTTTGCCTCAGGTTCGCGACCACCGTGGGCGGCACGCGCGCGTCAACCATCGAGAACGTGACGCGGCGAGCGGCTCGCGCGGCCGGCGAGCGGCGCGACGACAGCGGCGACGAGAGCGACGCCTCCGCCGCGCCGGACATCGACTCCGACGACGACGAAGTGCCGTACAACCCTAAGAACCTGCCGCTGGGCTGGGATGGCAAGGTCAGTTATCCATATAAAGCCATATCCATATATAATAAAGCTGAAGAATTTGTTTGTACGCGCTAATCTCTGGAACTACCAAAAAAATCTTCTCGCATTTATGGCCCAATTCTCGAGGAAGGTACGAGTGTTTAACGTCGCGGTGCGACACTAAGGAGCCAAGCAAAAAGAAAAAAAACAACATCAGAAAGAACTTATAAAACGTGGGCGAGGCCACGGGACACAGCTATTGAAGCCTCAAGCTATTATATGCAAAAATAATTTATCAAATCCGACTGGTAGTTCCAGGGATTAGCGCGCCTAATTATATTACTATAGAGATGTACAGACATCGTGTCTTTTTTTACAAAATTTTATGATATTTATATGATCATTTTCATTTGTCAGCCGATCCCGTACTGGCTGTACAAGCTGCACGGGCTGAACATCAGCTACACGTGCGAGATCTGCGGCAACTACACGTACAAGGGCCCCAAGGCGTTCCAGCGGCACTTCGCCGAGTGGCGGCACGCGCACGGCATGCGCTGCCTCGGCATACCCAACACGGCGCACTTCGCCAACGTCACGCAGATCGAGGACGCACTCGCGCGTTAGTACACACATAACCAGAGAGCGGATCTGAGGAAGCTGTCACTATAAATAATATAAATAATGTAAATCAATAAATAATGTTTGGACAAATTGACACACGGCTGTTTAGTCCCAACTAAGCCGAAGCTTGTAAATGGGTACTCAACAACTGATAAACATACTTAAATACTTTTAAATAAATACTTAAATACTTACAAACACCCAGAATCCGAAAACCAACAGTTATGCTCATCACACAAATGTTGGTCCCGGGTGGAAATCGAACCCACGACCTTTGGCGCAGTAGGCAGGGTTACTACCACTACAATGGATATGACAAGTGCTATTAAATATTTAAATATTTTATTAGTACTATTAAATGCTAATTCAGGAAAGTCTTGTATCCATCGATTAAAGTGCTTGTTTTATGCATTTTAAATTTTTGAAAAGAATATTGGGAACATTAAATATATGGACAAATTTTAATAGTCTGAAATAAAGTTTTATTTAATTTAAATAACAATTTCTAATTGCAAATGCACTTGTCATATCTATATTAGTTATAGTGATAGCTCCTTCAAATCCGCTCTCTGCACATAATACATAACAACTATCTGCCAATTAGCTACAGAGCAACCTGGATCTTGACTTATGAGCTAAATTTACCTATGTATAATATTTAGAAACGTTATAGCTATCAAACTACTACAATTATACCCAAAATAAAACAATATATAGCTAGCTGAAACTACAAAATCAACAAATACAACATAAAAATTCCATCAATCGAAATCTGATAGGCGACCATAGTGGCGCTTTACGCTATAAGGTTTTGGGCGACTATAGTTTCGTTTGAGTTGCTATGGCGAGAAACGCCAAAACTTATACGGTACAGAGCTGTTTATTAATGTAAGGTTTTGTTTCAGTGTGGGAGAAAATTAAACACCAAAAGGAGAATGAGAGGTTTGTTGCGGAAAACGACGAAGAGTTCGAGGATTCTCTCGGGAACGTCGTGAACCGTAAAACGTTCGAAGATTTGAAGCGACAAGGTCTCCTGTAAGATGCTCTGGAAATGATTATGATGTATTTACTTGAAATAAAATTAGATGAAAATGAATTCATGGTGTTTATTTATTTTAATACAAAAATCTTTTCAGTTGACAAAATTTCTATACTTAAGCTGCCTTTCCTGTCACTCGTGTTTGCGCCCGCGTCCTGGCCCTACGCGCATGCGTGCCGCCAATATCATTTCATACAAGTAGCGCGCGGGCGGCGCGCATGACAGGAAATGCTTGTATGAAAGGACTGGATTGCGGGCGCACGCATGCGCGCCGTGCCAGGACGCGGGCGCAAATACGCGTGACAGGAAAGGGGCCCTTACACACAATATTTTTTTATTTAACTTTGCTACTAAATTTACAAAAAAATGTATCTGCTTTGAAAATCAGATGTTTTTTTGTTTGAACGTTCTAATCTCTGGAACCACCAGTCGGATATGAATTTTTTTTACATTTGATAGCCCAAATTCTTGAAGAAGGCTATTTAATATCACGCTACGGCCCTTGGGAGTCGAGCAAATAGAAAAAGTCAGAAATATCTTTTTAATCACGGGCCAAGTCGCAAGAAACAGCTAGTATAAAATTAATGTACGACAGATCACAAAAACGAGCGATACTATTACCACAGAAAACATAGTAGCTATTACACATATTTATTACTTGTTTCCTGTTTGAGTAATGTTGGGGCGGTACAATCTGCAAATACAGACAAGCTGTTGTTAAGGATAAAGTTGTAGGTATGTTCAAAATATATGCTAACTGCCTAAATACTCCGGTTACTGGTTTTTACGTTTGAAATATAGATCTCAGCAGCGGCCAACTTGAGGAAAATCTAGGACTTTTAAATGTAGTATTAAACTTACACACTTGTAACGAATACTAGGTAGGTACCTACTACAGATTAGATAATGGCAATAATAAGTACTTACTAAGTAAATATTACCATTAAATTATCTCTATACGACTAAATAGAAATAGATTATAAAATAATAATAATATATAGAGAGCGTCAGTGGCGTAGGGGATAAGACGCGGCCTATCATATCGAAAGGTCCGGAGTTCGATCCCCAGCTGGGCCATGTACCAATGGGTTTTTTCTCGATACTTAAGTACATTTACTGACTGCTCTCAAACGGTGAAGGAAAACATCGTGAGGAAACCTGCATACGCCGAAGAAGAAATTCTTAGGCGTATGTGAAGTCCACCAACCCGCACTGGGCTAGCGTGGTGGATATAGCCCGAACCCCCTCGTGGAGAGGGTAGGCCTGAGCCCCAGCAGTGGGGACATTAATAGGCTGTTGATGATGATGAAAAGGTACTAATTCTAAAGTAGAATCGACAACAGCTCGAAGCGCAGAGAGCAATTTAAAAATAGGATTATTCCCAACGGATCATATGATCAGTTCGGGGTTGCATCTGATCACACAAAAAGTTCCCATCGGATCACTAGGGGTATCTTAAAAATCTAATGCAATTTTACTTATTTTGAAATTAAAGGAATTTTTCCTTTCAGTAAAATTTGCTAACATCATATTTAGGATACTTTCCCTGCAACCACGGCTTTTAATTTCCGACTTGTATACCTAACTGAACAAATTTTGCATCGTAAACACCAATTTTTGTTTATTTTGCTCAAACCGACCGGGTCGACAAGTTTATGGACGTGCTAAGTATTTGTTATTCTCGAAGGCCTTGAAAAAAATCATATAAATATTCGGTCACTCTGTGTGTTGCCACAAAGTGATTCTAACTCTCAATCAAGAACCAACAATGGGTCTCAACAAGACAACCATCTTCTTCCTGCTCGCTGTCGTCGCTTGCTCGATGATAATCAGCGTCGAGGCTGGGGTCCGCGTGCCGCCTTGCGACCAGGTCTGCAGCCGCATCAACCGGGAGAAAGACGAGTGCTGCAGAGCCCATGGTCATTCCTCCCACTCCAGCTGCAGTGGTGGAATGTATTGTAACCCATAGACAAAACGCTGCACCAGCCCGATTCCCGCAAGACGACCTCACAAGTGAAATTAAAACTACAAGCACAAGTCAAAATTAAAATACCTACCTATATGATATTTAAAATTACCACAGAAAATTAAGGATCTGTTCTATGTAGGTATTGGAATCTATTGTATGATACTTATTATTATGATCTAAGTGATTTTTTAAATAAATAAAGCTTAAGAAACTAAACCTCTGTTATGTTTTTTTTCGTCAGTAAGAACTATGTAAGAACTAGGTATATTCTTTTTGGAACCAATAAGCTTACATCACTGAAAACACCATTCGAATTCATTCAGTGTTTTTTTTGGAAAAGAAGAGTAACTAGTAGTTCCGTGAGAACAGTAGACCTCGCCAGCCCATATAAACCAAACCTAAAAGAAACGAACAGAAGTCAATTTTGCAGTTGGAGACAGATTAAGTACTAATGTGACAAAAATTAGCACTTTAAAGCTTAAATTTCGCAAACGAATCTCTGAATCGAAAAATGTTTTTTACACACCCGCAATATTTTTAAAAGACCTATCCAACGATACCCCACACCATGGAATTCACGCGAAAAAAATTTATTTCCCATTTTTTTCGTATGCAGTTCTATGTACATAATTAAAATTTTCGACTTTCTTAAGTTAATTGACTATTACTCAAAAACTAATAGAACCTACTTAGCTGTCATAGTTTTCCTTTTAACTACGTTATATACTTATGCTACTGCCGTGAATTTTTTCACATTTCCGGAAGCAACCGTTTAGCTGGCTGTGTGACTAACAAAAATTACCTCTTTAAAGCTTAATATTTCGCCAATGGATCCCTAAATCGAAAAAATAGTATTCACACACCAGCAATATTTTTGAAAGACCTATCCAACGATATCCCACACTATGGGATTCACAGAAAAAAAAGTTCACTCCCACTTTGCGAGTATGGTAGGTACCCTAAAAAATGTTTTTCAAAATTTTATTCTACTCATTTTGTCGGTTTAATTATTTTATAGCTATGCCAAATTTTCGTCAAAATCGGTTGAAAAATGCGACCTGTAGAGAATTACAGACAGAAAGAAGGACAGACGGACATTAGCATTTTTGGCCAATCTCGAAACTTAGACGCTTCGCTCGCTCGGTCAATAATGCGAAAACGAACTCTCTTTTGTAAGTTAGTAGTGTGTGGTCCGATTCAATCAAATTTCTTTAAAAATAGTCAACTTTTTATTTCCATGCTGAGAGAGCTATGACTTTGTCTCCAGAACGGAATCATAATGTGCTAAGAAACTGATAATTATTTTTAATGCTCTATAGGTTTTGTGACTTCTGCCACCTCTGCAGTATTGGAAAAAATCTTAGGTACCTACCTACTTGCCTATTGATTTCGTAACTGCCCTTCTTAAAAAACCTCAAAGATGTCATAATATTTAGGTATGGGCAGGTCCACGATAGCCTTTACCTTATTAAAGTTATTAGCAGGGGTTGTACGACTTCTGCGGTTACTTCTGGGCACTACCTTATAAGGTAGGTACCCTGCAGCTACCCAGGTGCTTAGGAAGATCTATTTTTCAATTTTAAAACATGGGCATATTTATTGAGACCCATTGTGGTTCTTGATTGCGGGAAAAAGTAGGTAAACTCTGTGACAGCCAACTAACAGAATGAACTTTGTACAGGTTTCTATGTATTAATATTTATTGTTCCTGGCTTCACACAATACTAAGTAGGTAGCTTCTTTTCCACAATTAGATGAGCTGGGTTTGGACTAGGGTATCTTATCACATTAAATCTCATTGGAGTCAAAGTTTATTTAGATACAGCTTAGGACTTATACCTAATCTAAGTACTTGTCTAAGATCATGCGAGTTATCTGTGACTACGATAACCTGTATAATAAAATGAGTATTTATACTCGGTCATTCTGTTAGTTGACACAGAGTTATACTTTCTTTCACGCCATCAAGAACCAACATGGGTCTCAATCTCAACAAGACAACCATCCTGTTCCTGCTCGTTCTCGTGGCTTGCTCGATGACAATCAGCGCCGATCGTGTAGCGTCTTGCGATCATGTGTGCGGTCGCCCCTCCGACGAGAGGGATGCTTGTTGCAGAGCCCATGGTTACATTTTTTACCAAAGATGCTTGGATGAAAGGGATTGTTATTGTTACCCTTATCCGAAATAGTGACCACACATCACGCGCGACCGCCCGCCCGCCCGCCTCTCGCAGCTAGACGAGCCCACGAATAATTAAAAACACGTTTTTTAATTATCTAGTTATTTTAATTTTTTGTATTTATAATATTTCAGGTTATTTATACCCTTATATACCTATTAGGTATACACCTACCGGAAATATAAAGATTGATTTAATTTTAATATAATTTAAAAATGTGTCTAATAGAGTACCTAGGTACCTTTATTACCTACGAATGTTTTATGTATGTATTAAAAACAATACATACATAAAATAATGTATGTATTAAAAACAAAAAATTAAGTATATAATTAAATCAACAACCTATTTATTAAGTCGCACCTCTGCAGGAACCCATGAGGCTCCCAATAGTCCACCACGCTAGCCCAGCGGGTCTCTAGACTTATTCACATGGGCCTAAGAATTCGGCGTATGCAGGTTTCCTCACGATGTTTCCCTTCATCGTTTGAGAGCAGTCTGTCAATGTAAGCCCATTGGCTGGTAGTAGTAACTATAGCACGACCGGGGATCGAACTAGGACCTCTCGACGTGTTATCTGTTATACGCCATCGACGCTCCACTCCAATCTTCCAATCGTCATCCCAAGGGCATTATGTGTCTGAACCCTAAGTAAGTAATAGGTATAAATAAATGATTATGTGCGGTAAGTTTGAATCCGAAACAAATGTTAAATTCCAATGTTTGATAAATTCCAAATTTGTAATGTGTGTTATATAAATCTAATCTAATCAATTTAGCGTCCTCAAAAACTGACCTTCACTTAATTTTAGGGTTCCGAATAAAAAAAAAAAGAAGCCACATAAGATCACTTTGTTGTCCGTCCGTCTGTTCGTCTGTCCTTGTCAAGGTTTTTTTTCCGGAAGGCTAGTCAAGTTGAAATTAGTTATATCTAGGTATTATAAGGTCTATGGTCCCAAATTGTTTGTTTGTCTGTTTGAACCCGCATCACGCTAAAACTACTGGTCCGATTAAAAACCGGGTATTTTTTGTTTGAATGCACTTAAACTCTGGGGTACTTGGATTTTTAAAATTCCAACCTTTTAGGGGTGAAAAGGGATGACGTTAAGGTTTAGTATGAGAACAAAAAATTACAGATCAATTTTACATGCCGCGGGCAACAGTTAATACATTATTACTATACTTTTTAATGCAAACGAAGTCGCGGGGCATAAACTAGTAAATCATATTAACAAATTTTTTTTGCGATTACGAACATAGTAGGCATATATGTATGTATACCATCTACACACGCTCCTCTGGCTTCCCCATCCAGACCCTGCTCCAACGGCCATTGGTTCCCTGCGACGCATAATATGTGGCCTGCCTACTGCTACTTCTGATTACTAATCCTTTCAGCTAAGTCAGTTACATTAGTTGTTCGTTGTGCACAAAGATTAATCCTAATTGTCTTTTTGCTCGGCTTCTAAGGGACGTAGCGTGATGTTTTATCAAATCCGACTGGTAGTTTCAGAGATTAGTATTCAAACAAAATTTTCAGCCTTATTACATTAGTAATAGTACTTACGTACGAGTAAGTCCTATAGAATGATACAATATAATTACTATAACTTCAAGCTCCTTGATGAGTTATGACCCTAAAATCTTACATGACAAATGATCTTACGAGGATAAATTTTAAATATTAATGAACAGGAAAATCTTATTAATAATAGGTAGGTAGATTTTGGCATTTTATGGATGAAATACCCATTATGAGAACTTCTTATGTGCTTACTTATATCCTGTGGCGAAAATGGAGGAAAATAAACACACGACTGAACTAGTTAATTGATTTGACAATGATGTCGGTAAAGACATGTTTTATACCTACTTACCTAATAATCGATACAATTAAAAAATATTGACTAATAAGTTTGGACCACGTTTTAGGTATGTGATTGAGTTTTGTAACAAGCTACAACGTCTGAATTGTTTTTCCCATTGCATCCCATTGCAGTTGGGCACCAAGTTAGATACCTAATTGTGATCTTATATCCACAGGGTGTGGTTACAAAAATTCGAGTAGGTAAACTTTCAATTTGGAAAGTATAGACAGGAAATGTTATTTTTGTTCATTTCTCATAATTGTTTGCTAATCTAATTTTCATTAACAACCTGTACGAGTCCATTTCTTTACTTCTTCTTTTCTCTGCATCTAGTCTTTGCCAGATGTCTTAGGCAGATCGTCGCTATGCTTTTAATAGTAGTTTATGAAACTAGTACATAACAGGTGTTATTATAAGTGTAAGTTTAAAAACGAGCCATAGGCGAGTCACACGTTTTAAACTCTTTAAATAAAATACCATTTATCCGCAAAAACACAGATTTAGACTGCATTATGATCTGTAGACAATAAAATAATGATTTAGGACATGATCTAATTTTGTTGTAGGTACCATTCAGACGCGTCCGCCGCCCGCTACCCGCCGCAGACCGCCGCTGTGTGGGTCAGTCTTCACAAGTACTTAGCAATTAAAGGATAAGGATGAAATGAACTGTGTGCGTGAACCGCACTCGACATCAGTCTTGAGAAAAAACATATAAATACTCGGTAACTCTGTGAGCTGCCACAGAGTAATTCCAACTCGCAACAAGAACCAACAATGGGTCTCAACAAGACAACCGTCTTCTTCCTGCTCGCTGTCGTCGCTTGCTCGATGATAGTCAGCGCCGAGGCAGGTTGGGTCCGCGTGCCGCCTTGCGACCAGGTCTGCAGCCGCATCAACCCGGAGAAAGACGAGTGCTGCAGAGCCCATGGCCATTCCTCCCACGCCAGCTGCAGTGGTGGAATGTATTGTAATACATAGACGAAGAAATCTACAAGTCGCCTGCCTGTCAGCCACCTCCCGCGCCATGCGGTACCCGTGGCGCCATCGCCACCCAAAATACTTATATTAACCCAGCAAACTAATTGGCGTTCGAATTAAGTTTTATTTTAAATAAACACGTAAACCAATCTTCATGTTTTCTTTATCAATAAGCACCCGGCTATATGTCCACAAAAACGGGCCTAACTAACTAATCAATTGTTGAAAACCAGATTCAGCAATCCATTCAGCACCCATTCCCATTCATATCGTAAATTGAAAAGTTGCTTTTTCATTCAATTCAATTCACTTTATTGCACGTTTAAAAATTACAGACAAAAACAGATACAGTAATGTACATCTAGGCGGTCTTATCGCTAAGAGCGATTTCTTCCAGACAACCTTTGGGTAGAGAAGTTAGAGCAAATTAGAAAATAGGTTGAGCAATTATAGGCATATTTTAAAAATCTACATACACTAAAATACATAGGTATACAAAAAAATATACCTATATACATACACACATTCATACATGCATACAATATACATACATACACATATACATAAATCCATACATACATAAATACATACATACATTGTTTTTTCATTGTCGGTTCAAAGTCGTTATTCCTGATCGCCGGACCTGAACCACAGCTGAAATCAATGTTACTTTGTGTACAATTTCCAGATTTTTATACGTAAAAATGTAATACAGTATATTTTCCGTGAAGCTCACGTCCATACTTTTGTGGCAATGTCAACTTTATTTTGATCGCGGTAAGTAAGGCTACCGCGCTTGTCGTGTTCTTGACCTACGCTAACTTTGTGTTCGTGAGATCCACCAACGACGATTCAAAATTGGAATCAAGTACTGTGAGTACAGGATGGTACTGGCACTGTGGTATGGTATATGTAGGTATAGTAGGCTCAGTGAAAGAAAACATTATTGAGCAAACCAAAACACTTGTGGGTTATCTATCACAGGTTCACAACATATAAGTATGTTAGGAGGAAACTTGTAAAAATACGTGCCCTGTGTTTACATTAATTACCTACTATGAAAATTCCACGAATGCTTTTCAGTCCGTTGCTCTACTTAGCTATCTTGTATAGGTACTCATAGAGTGTTGCCTACAATTTATACACGAGCCCACTGAATTAAAATAGTCAAATGTAAATTAACTATACTACAATATTTTGGTGACGACCATGGAGCTGATCTATGTGGTGGGCGCGCGCTCCCCCTAATTCGAACCTTCCTGTCGACGATGTAAAACAAACCGGATCATAATTACATACACTTACATAATATACTAGAGAAAAAAAGGCAAATTTAATCAAATTTATTTTTTGGAAAACACAATTTTTAAGGACATTTTTAAATGATTTTTTATACGTAAGTTCGTTATTATACTGGCCTAATATGAAACGATAGCCATTATTAATTGTTTGCACTCCAACCACCAGTTTAATGGTAAAACGACAAAGTTAGCAACACTTATTTACCTACTAGGTAAGTATTATGATTAAGTTTACATGTCCAGGTAATGCGTGATTCACTTATGACTATAAATAGTCGGACTTTCTGTGAGCTATCACACAGTAATTCCTACTTTCACTCAAGAACAACCAACTACTACAATGGGTCTCAACAAGACAACCATCCTGTTCCTGCTGGTGGCGTGCACCATGCTGATTACCACCGAGGCGATCAACAACTGGGTCCGCGTCCCGCCTTGCGACAAGGTCTGCAGCCGAAGCAACGCCGAGAAGGACGAGTGCTGCAGAGCCCATGGTCAAGGAATGCACGCTAATTGCTATGGTGGAATGAATTGCTATCGTCGTTAGACGACAAACTGTCCACTATTACGCGACAAGCCAGCCAGAATATAAAAGCCAAAATGTGTCTATTTACTTTTTTTAAATATGTGGTATACCTATTAAGTATTGTTTATTTGTATAATTAAAATTACTTTACTTATAATTAAAATTATTTAGCTAACTAATCAACATGTCTTATATTTTATTTCTCTGTGCCGATGTTGCTGGATCTTATCCAAAATGGTCTGAGTAGGACTTACTTACGTAGTAACTATCATAGTCCTCTGTGCTTACAATCCCCATTTTCAGTTACAATTTAGAAGTTTTAGTTTTCATTAATTAGAAACATTAAATTAGTAGTTAGGTACTTACTTTTAGTATGGTACTGCCTCCCTGTGCGAGTAGCAAACATTTTATATCTTTCTGTTTTTCTATTTCCCATGATTAAAGTTAAGTTTGAGCACCAGCTTCTGATAAACTTCTTATTGACAGTCATTTATAATTGTACATAAAGAGTGTTGCATTTCTACGAAAGTAACAATGTTCCGATAATCATTATAGTCACCCAGGAACGACATAGGTATTTTCATTATAACTGTAAGTGCTGACGCCCTAATGTTTTACCTTAAGTAGGTATATATATAACTAGCTTTTCCCCGCGGCTTCGCTCGCGTAGAAAAGTTTTTCCCGTGTACATTGTGAAACAGCGCCCTCTATGCAGGCGTTTTGTTATTTAGGGGGTATTAGCGGACGCCTCGCGACTTTGTCCGCGTTAAAAAGTAGCCTATATGTTATTCCAGGATATAAGCTATCACTGTACCTAGTTTCATCAAAATCTGTTCGGTAGTTTTTGCGTGAAAGAGTAACAAACATCCTCACATCCTCACATCCTTACAAACTTTCGCCTTTATAATATTATAAGTAGGAAGTAGGATGTGCCAGCACAGAATATTTAATAGAACTAGTGTGCCAGGGAATTCTTCCCTTTACATCGAATTACGTCGGGTCTGAAAGGCTAATAATTGTTCTGCGACGTGTCGCGATTTGCGCTTCGTTACTTCGAGTGCAAATATTTATTAAAACTTTACTTACAAAAGTTTTTGGAAAATAAGTAAAAAAATTTAAAACCGACGACGAAAAAGATAAAAACCATTTTTTTTTCTTTTGTCTTTATGAAAAAAAAAACGCCGCCCGCCGCGCCGCTGCGATCGTTTCAAAAAAAGGTTCCATAGTACTGTTTTTCTAGTTTATGTGATTAATGAATTCAAATTCTTCAATTGAATAAAGGCGATGAAACTGTAGTAATTTTGATAGAATTCTAGAAAAACCTATAACGGAACCCTTTGAGGATCACTTTGTTGTCCGTCTTTTCGATAAATATGAGCCTTTTTCTCAGAAACGACTCAATGTAGGTTATCGAGTTGAAATTATCAATACCAAGTAAGTAGGTAGGTACATAAGTAGGTACCTACCTAAGTACCTACCAATAAAATCTACGGTTAAAAATTTCTTATCATTTAAGTAAGTACCTAGGTACCTACTGAATATAGTTTTGGTACTGGTAAAAAATTCAAGTAAGTAGAACTCAATGAGTTCAAAGAATGCAAATTTAGGTAAGTTATATAAATTATTAGTAGCTAATATTTATTTTAGATGAATTTTAATTGGTGTACCTACTTATTGTATTTGTACATCCCGATAGAGGGGATGGTGAATGAATCGGAACGGCGACGACGCAAAAGACGTCACAAGCAGAGGCGTATTACCAAATACCCACTTAACATTAATATCAGAGAATGTAACTTTTTATTTGAATGTAAAATCACTTAATAATTAATAGTACCAACAATTGTAATAAATAAGAGAATGTTGAAAAATGTATATAAATACTACATAAACTTATATGTACATATGTAAATGAGGATTGTGCAGCTCCCACACAAACCCTACAGGGTTTAAGGGAGTTAAGAAATCGATTATGTATTGTATAAATATTGTTAATTAATTAAATTAAAAAATAAAATTAAAAATATCTACATAATTGCAGTTCGATTGGGATTAAGGCTATACACATATTTTGTTTCTTATTTATCAAGGATAAAAATTTAGTATTTACCTAAACCTACCTAAATAAATTTAATCTCAATTACATTTGACTCACACTTGTTTATTTAGACCGTAGACTTCTAATAAATCTACGAATGGTTTTGTTATTGATATAGGCTACAGCGCAAACACTTATCATCTTATCTTTTTGTTCTAATTGTCGCCTTTCTGATTCACCTGATAGATAAAACTAATATTTTTTCTTATAGGTATTACTTTTTATGACATTGTTCTTTAATCACTCTCAGAGATCAATTGGTCTTCTGGAGCCCTATTTTTGAATCACTCGCCTCGCTTCAAGCGGTCGATTTTACTAATTTTTGTATCGGATGTCGAAGTTTGGGAAATATAGTATAAAGGCAACACAATCTGGGAAGTTGTTCGTTGTGTCCCACCTAATGGTGACGATCCGGCCATTTTCGAAACAAGAGCTTTCGAAGCTCTTGTTTTATCAGGTTGGGAAACAGAAAATAAAAATAAATGTAACTATAGGCAAACCATTTAACTCGCGGGACGCCCGCGGGGCAAGTAGGTGGGGACGGAGGAACTCTCAGGCGTTTCGGAGGTGAAGGCGCGCGCGCGCGGCAGGGAGCACAAGCGACGTTTCTCAGTACGCTAGCGACCGGCTCCCGCGGCGTGCAGTCGGCTTTTTAATAACGGACGCTCGGAACAAAATCTACACGAGATTAATTTTCCAGAGATATTTCCCGAGATGAACGCTGAAGATGGACGGTCCAAAATTTTTTCTAAGAAAATTAACAAGCAAGCCAAACAAATTAGTATACAACGTTTATTCTTTCTTTCAACAAGATATATCTCCATGGCAACCAAATGCACGCAAATCGGCAACTGACTATCCATATGAAGAAAAAGATTTCATGTGAAAAGTAGAAGACTTTATTTATTATTTAGCAAAGAGTATAACACAAGAAGATTCGATGCCATTTGATCTGGTGGTACTATCACGGGCAACGCATCGATGTTATGCCATTTTCTAGGTTCTCGGGGGTGCTGAATCTGTTTATTTTTGGTTGTGTTCGTAATTGTTTGTTTGTTTGTTTGTTTGTTTGTTTGTTTGTTTGTTTGTTTGTTTGTTTGTTTGTTTGTTTGTTTGTTTGTTTGTTGTTTGTTTGTTTGCCGGTTTGTTTGCGGGTTTTTTGCGGGTTTATTTGCGGGTTTGGTTGGTAGGTTGGTTTGAAGTATTGCATGCACAGCTCAATATTATAGTATGTCATGTGCAGCCTTCTTTTTAAAGCGAATGAGGTCGCGGGGCTCTGCTAGTATGAAATGAAATGACAAAGTTCATTATCTTCTTTTGCATTCGAGTAATATATCTCTGGATTTATCTCGGAACAAGTAATTACGTGTGTATCGATACCCGCCCCCACCTACCTCTTGCCCCGCGGGCGTCCCGCGAGTTATGTGGTTTGCCTATAGGTAGCTGTTTCCCGCGCCTTCGCCCGCGTATAGAAAATTCTTTCCCGCGGTAGCAAATTTTCCCGAGGTACCATCTATCTATAGCTTCTATCTATAGTTTCTGTAATGTTTCATCAAAATATGTTGCGTAATTTCACATCTTGACAAACGTAGGTTTAGGTAGTAGGATATTGCTCATTACATTAGTATTGTATTAGGTACCTAAAATATGGCAACTAATATGTTTTCACTAGAATAGAATAGAATCCCATAATTCACGGTAGTCAGTGAAACGTTTATGGGTGTCATAAGAAATATGGTAAGTAATAGTTAAAAAGATAAAGGTAGGTTGCAGTGTTTGTTTACAAACAACGGTTCTCGACAGACCGGCAAATAGCAGCCTTGTTTAAAACACATTAGTTGCCATATTTTAGGTACCTAATACAAATTGTGATAATTTTCTTTGTAGATACGTACGCGCAAAGTGGATGAGGAAAACAGGATAATATAAACAAAAACATCTTAGGCTCAATGCCTACAAGACGGGAAATCCCACCGCGCCCATACCTACAATAAACCGGTCATACAATTTATCATAACAACAACACTGCACACACGTGCGGGCATAAAGCAACACGGAGCCACTGGTGCCTTAGAGTGGAGGGAGGGGAGAAGCCTAGCTGACGCTCGAAACAAACACGCACCTAATTATAATATTGAACAACTATTTGTGATATTTTACCTTTGGCAGAGGGGAACGACTGTGTATGGGGCCCATTACACAATGCTGTCAGTTTTACCGTGGTTTTACCACAGTCAGGCGGTGACTGACGGATGAATGATCGTCTTTGACTGATGAAAATCTGCATACCTACTTTATTTTTGTCATCATTCAACCATCAGTCATGGCTACAATCAACCATCGGTCATCAGAATGACGTTTGCATACTTACGTCTCCCCTCGAGTGCTGCTTTATTTATGTGCGTTGGTATGGTCTAGTTGCGCATGTGCGCGGTCGACGACCCAGACACCGTCCGAGACGCATATCAATCAACAATCATACCGGGGTCAAGGTTTCGCGAGCCGCGAACTCTCACTGTAGGGCGGCCGCCCCGGTTAAGCAAGTAGGTATATAAATACTTAAGTACCTATACCTATGTTTTCTAATGACCCTATCGAAATGAAACATTATCTAAATTTTATTATTTTTATTATTATTGGAAACCTTTAACTAAGTAATTAGGTATTATAGGTAAGTATACAATCTTTTCATCATCAACAGCCTATTAATGTCCCCACTGCTGGGGCTCAGGCCTACCCTCTCAACGAGGGCGTGCGGGCTATAGTCCACCACGCTAGCCCAGTGCGGGTTGGTGGACTTCACATGCGCCTAAGAATTTCTTCTTCGGCGTATGCAGGTTTCCTCACGATGTTTTCCTTCACCGTTTGAGAGCAGTCAGTAAATGTACTTAAGTTTCGAGAAAAAACCCATTGGTACATGGCCCAGCTGGGGATCGAACTCCGGACCTTTCGATATGATAGGCCGCGTCTTATCCCCTACGCCACTGACGCTCTCGTACAATACAATCTTTTAAATAGGTTTATTACGCACATCAAACAAACGGAAACTTTTTACCTTAGTGTTATTAAATAACATACAAACCTATTATTATAAAATGTCCCACTGTTGGCTATCCTTAACGTATTGATTATAATCCTCTTTATTAGTCTTAACATTAATTTATACTTCTTAGGGACAAGTTTGTATGGAAAGCCATACCATTGCCTTTTTGTTAAAAGAATGCAAAATGTAACTTGACATTAATAGAGGTGACGGCGTCAACGAACGTAGTGTATGCTTATTTTAATCGAGACCTATAATATCGATAAGTATTGTGTTTGATTTGGTTTTATTACCAATATCATAGAGCCTGACCACGTTCTGCTATATTTTTTCAAATAATTATCTTTGGTAGGTACGTCCAATTCTTCTAGTTTCACGATGTCATTAAAATAATTAGGTATTACTAATTATATTAAACTAGTTGAACTCGTGCTTTTCCATTACCTAGATCATATTTTATATCCTAGTGATAATAATAGTAGAAATTAGAATAAACTTGGGTCTTAGGCACCCTCTAGACGGTCATGCAAACGTCATTCAATTGCAATTCAAACATCATGTTGAATGATGAAAAAAATAAAGTATGCATGCAGATTCTCGTGACTCACCGCATTAGACGATCATTCATCCGTCAGTCACCGCCTGACTGTGGTAAAACCATGATAAAACTGACAGCAAAACCTAGTGTCTACGAGGTGCCATACATGCTGATTATGACTTTACCACACTGTACATAAATAAGTTAAAAATATACGTAGGTACCTAATAGCTTCGAATCGAGTAATTGTCTTGAAGTTTTAATTACGAAGCAAAAAAGAATACAAGTTTCTGTTTCGTGGTTTTAACCGTGGATGTCGATAAAGGTGATAAATATAATAATATAATAATATTAAACTAAGGTGATAAATATAAATATAATAATATAAAACATTCATTCATTCCTTTCCTCCCCCAGCTCTATTTTACGAAACGTCACGCACGCACGGCACGTCACGTCACACGAGACCACAGAGTACATCTCGAGTACATTATGAACACGACGAGATGAAGCGTGTTTAGTTTATTTTCTTGAGAACTATGCGTAATTTGGATTAGTTTGAAGCCTTTTCCAGTGTACTATATTATAGTGCAGTGCTAGTAAATGCGATAGAAATATTCGGTTAAATATGACTGAGATATCTAGTAGTCGTATTTTCACCGGTTCCAGAGTTTTAGGTTATGTTAGCACACATGTACCTTTCGTGGCCAGATTTATCAAAAGACGCGGTGAAACTCTTCTGTGCACGAGTGTAGGAAAGTGGTTCCACACGTATGGCTGTGACAAATTCCGTCTGCTGAGCGTCAGCGGCCAACACCCTGGCCCAATAACCTGTATGAGCGGTGACAACTACCATGTCTACACTGCCAGTGAAAACAATATTTACGCGTGGAGGCGAGGCTGCGAACTGAAACACGTGTACAAAGGCCACAGCGCTCCAGTTCACTTAATGTTTCCCTTTGGTATTCACCTACTTTCTATAGATGAAGATAATGTACTAAAAATATTTGATGTCAAAGATGAGTCTCAGTTTTTGGAGCTAGAATTCGATAAGGAACATTTTGAAATATCCACACTTTGTCACCCGCCAACGTATCTCAATAAAATTCTGCTTGGGAGTCAACAGGGACAGCTTCAGCTATGGAATGTTCGTACTTCAACACTTGTGTTCACATTTCGTGGATGGAACTCTGCCGTGACGGTGACAGAACCTGCTCCGGCTGTCGATGTAGTTGCTATAGCATTGGCAAATGGGAAAATCATCCTCCATAACTTGCGTTACAATCAGAGTATTATGGATTTTATTCATGACTGGGGAATGGTTAGTAGCCTTTCATTTAGGTTAGACGGAGTACCTATCATGGTGACAGGCAGCACTGAAGGACACTTAGTGATGTGGGATCTGGAGGAGAGGAGGGTGATGTCACAGATAGAGTCGGCTCATTCAGCTCGTGTCGCTGGCCTGCAATGTTTGATGTCAGAACCACTGATGGTGACAAATTCAGAAGATAACTCTTTGAAATTGTGGATATTTGACATGCCTGATGGAGGGGCTAGACTTTTGAGGAAACGGTATATTTCAATTTTTTTTATTTAAAATATATTATGAGTACACACAAGTTCAATAGTGCAGTCCTAGATGGCGAAATAAATCGTTTGTGGCGCTCCATACCGTCATAGACAACACACACATAGTTTATTCGTTGCTAGCCAAATGTGTACTCTAAGGTAGGACTGCACTTTAGAACTCGACTGTACAGTTGAGATTAAGAAAATTGTGCCATTTTCAGATACTTAAGTTTCGTAATTAATATTATGAATATCAATAAAAACAATTTACTTATTACAAATATATTGTATTTTAGGGAGGGACTCTCACTAACTCCAAACTTAGTGAGGCACTGCGAGCCCACCGGTGAGAACCTTCTGGCTGCAGGCAGCGACAGTAGACTCCATATTATGAATACTGTCACTGAAACATTCAACAAGAACATGGGAAAAGCATCACATAACAGAAAAGCATCTAAAAAGAAGAGTAAGTTACAAAATTCTGTTTCAACACAAATGGCATACAAAAACTAACACATTCATTTCATTTTCATCTCAGAAATGAAATAAAAGGTAATAGATAATGTTTCAAAATGGCTAAGTTAACCTTTTTATTGCCCCAGCCTCTGAAGTGATTATAATTACATTCTAAATATTGTTCTTATAGTATGATTTATCACTTAAATTCTATGAAAGTTCATTAAAGTATTAGGGCCTCTTACACCGCTTGCTGATAAAGTCCCAGATACCCTATATTAAGGTTATCTACCAGATATCTTTTTTTTGTCTGTTTCACAGCTAACTGATTGCTTATATCTTATATATTTTATATAATCAAACACAAAGATTTAACTGATAGATTAGTTTATCTCCAAGATTACTATCTGTAACAATATCAGGAAGTGGTGAAAGAAGCCCTTAATGTAGTAAAGTGACATAAAACTTGTACATATTATATCATTAGTTTCCAATGCGCAAATAGCGTTTTTCGTATGCCATTTAATTTGAAATAGAATATAGAAATATTGAAGACAGTTGATTTTATGGCCTTCAATTGATCAGTTGTAAATAATACTAAAAAAAATTTATACAGAGAGGCTCCAAAAAGATCACCTGACTCTACCGCCAATCACCAACCTGAGTTCCTGCATGCAGAGGGACAAACAGTGGGACAGCATAGCTTCATTGCACAAGGATATGTACATGGCTACCACATGGTCTTACAACAAAATACGAATGGGGGATCACAAGTTAAAACCGTCAGATTTTGAGAAAGGGGTTCAGGCAACTTGTTTAACTGTTACACATTGCGGAAATTTTGTTATTATTGGTAAGATGTAGCTCTTTTATAAATGCTTTTAGTATGATTTTTATATGACCATGCAATCAGAGATGACTGTCAAATGCTAGTTGCCCATCTAGTCGGCTGCATTATTGCAGTGGTGCACATCAATCATCAACAGCCTATTAATATGTCCCCACTGCTGGGGCTCAGGCCTACCCTCTCAACGAGGGCGTTCGGGCTATAGTCCACCACGCTAGCCCAGTGCGGGTTGGTGGACTGCACATGCTCCTAAGAATTTATTCTTTGGCGTATGCAGGTTTCCTCACGATTGTTTGAGAGTAGTCAGTAAATGTACTTAAGTTTCGAGAAAAAACCCATTGGTACATGCCCAGCCGGGGATCGAACTCCGGACCTTTCGATATGATAGGCCGCGTCTTATCCCCGACGCCACTGACGCTCTCGTGGTGCTCAGGAAAGCTTTATTGCTAAACAATTGTGGAAATAAAGTAGGTATCTAACTTATGGAAAATTGACATGAACTCATAGCTAGTGATATGATAACTTCCAAATGTATCATCTTACAACCTTACAACATCCAATGCTGGACATAGGCCTTACCCAATGAACGCCACCGCACCCAGTCCTCTATATGTGTTGTAGAAAATCATAGATAAAAGTGTTAACACTGTTTCTACATATCCGTCGCAATTTGAGAATTCTCGTGGATTGAATCATATCAATATTATAAAGAGGAAAGATTTGTATGTTTGTATGTTTGTAATAACCTCAAAAACTACTGTTCCGATTTAAAAAATTCTTTCACCATTGGAAAGCTACATTCACCCTGAGTGACAGGCTATATTTATTGCTAGAAATCTTTTAAATAGCAATCTTCTGTCCACCCGTGCGAAGCCGTAACGGGCCGCTAGTCTTTAATATTTGCCTTGCTTTTTCAGGGTACAGCAATGGGCAAGTGCACAAGTTTAACATGCAGTCCGGTTTGCACCGTGGACACTATGGGAAGGAAAAAAGGCTCGCGCACAAAGGGGCCGTCAGAGGCGTCGAGACCGATCTCTGCAACCAGAGAGTCATTACTGTGGGTGCTGACGACAAGCTCAAGTTCTGGCATTTTAAAACAGGTAAAAAACATTTATGAAGTTTTTCGTACTGCTTGCCTGAAATTTCATTCATCTGCTGGTCTAGGCCTTGCCCAGAGAGCGCCACTCCGCCCTCCGCTTTATGTCAATTTCGGCACCCTTCATCAGGTCGTCGGTCTTTTTAATAATGGGGCATCCAACGTTGCAGTGTCCACTTTTTCATTTTCACGTAAATCAAATTCATCACCATCAGTACACTGTTGAACATAGGTCACCAAATAATTTTGTGGAAATAATTTAAACTTTTGTTGAACTATTTTTGTGATTATTTCAGGATCAGCACCATACCATGTAATGCGGTTAGAGGAGTCCGTGACCAGCACTAAATGTCACAGAGACAGTGGTCTTCTAGCACTGGCCAATGAGGACTTCTCTATAACCCTCGTCGACATCGACACCATGAACCTTGTGAGGAAGTTCGAAGGACACAGCGGAAAAATAAATGATATCGACTTTGATTGTCAGAGCAGGTGAGATATTGGAGATTTATTTTTCCACATACGTTAGTGCAGAATGGGAAATTAAAATGATTGAATTGACTTAAGTTTAAGCCATTATGATTGACTGGATGGGGGCCTTTGGGCCTTATAGTATTTGTATTACAAGGGTGTTAAATAATATTTTACTGCGAGGGCTCTATAATGAATAGCGAGTAATTCTAAAGTAGAATCCTGAGCCCAGCAACTGGAGAATAAGTTTATCCCCCTTTATCATCTAATATTTAATTATCATTCTATGACTGGATGGAGAAAATAATTGTTTGGGTCATATAATATACAATGATTTCTCCAGCAGTTATAGCTGATGTTACTCTCACTGTTTTCATTTGCATTTGCCTCCTAGTTATGAATTGGTCCGACCTTATAGCTAAAATCAATGTTTTAATTTATTTTGAAATTTTGCTACAAATTGAATTTTGTATTGCAGATGGCTGGTGAGTTCTTCTATGGACTGCACTGTGTGTACATGGGACATCCCTAGTGCTCAACTTGTTGACATATTCGCTGTAAGTAATTAAACCATTACTTTTACTTTTCTACTATGTTATTGAACATAATACGAGAGTATCAATAGGATTGTTAGGAAGGATCCTTTTGATTGGTTCTTATCATAAAAATGTCGATGATACAGGAGAAAATCGTAGTTGTGAGATATTTATTAACAAAAAAAATGATTTTTACTTTCGTAGGTGAATCAACCGTGCACGTCACTGAGCTTCTCCCCCACTGGCGACTACTTGGCGACAACCCACGTGGGGGAACTGGGAGTGTTCCTCTGGGCCAACAGACTGTTGTACGAGCGAGTTTTCCTAAAACCCATAGACAGAAACACTGTTGACGTTCCCAGATTGAGTAAGTTTTCCATTCTTAGGGTTATTCTCATTACTGTCAGTAGAACATCTGCCTACTGTGCCGTGAGCAAGAGGATTCGGGTTCGACTCCCTACTGAAATAAAATCAAAATTTTGAGTTTTGAGTCAGTATTCTGTGCGCGTGCGTTTGGTGGATTGTTTTTGTTAACGATCAAAGGACTTGATTATTGTAGTTTAAGTATTAATTACTTACAAAATATTCATAATATTTCAAAATATTCATATACAAAATATTCATAATATTTTGTGATTAAGTACCGTGAAAATAAATAAAAGTTACAAATCTGCCTTACTTTATGCAGAAGTAATGCACTTATCGGGAACGCCGGCCATACATGTTCAATTCAATTGTTTTTATTGCACAAAAAAAACAGAACACAATAATTAAGTAGACTTAGGTGGTACATCTCGGCGGTCTTATCGCTAAGAGCGATTTCTCCCAGACAACCTTACCATCGTAGTAATACATATTTTTTAAGGCTCTCTAAAGTTTTGGTATAATTTCACGCTTTGCATTCTTATTTAGTACCAATTTTTTTTACAGAATTACCTACTACACTGCCAGAGAAACCTGATTTAGATGACATAGGAGCGATTGATCTAGGAGAAGAGCCCGAATACAAATCTCCTGAACAAATAAGCACAGTGCTCATCACTCTATCAGACCAACCGACATCCAGATGGCTGAATTTACTACACTTGGATGTAGTAAAGCGACGAAATAAACCTAAAACACCTCTAACAGTGCCCAAGTCTGCACCATTCTTCTTACCTACCATACCTAGTTTGGAGCTTGAATTTGATTTAGAGAAAGAAAGGGAAAGAAGTAAAGACACGAAACTGTTAATACCTGACTCTTTATCAACGTTGACAGTGTTTGCAAAGAAATTGGTGGCTTGTGATGACGATGAAGACTATGAAAAATGTATAGAAAAATTGAAGACGATGTCCCCAGCGGCTATCGAAGCAGAAGTGACGAGCTTGGCTCTCGACGCCGGAGGATCAATAGAGGTCATAAAACAATTCCTTATTATGCTAGGCGTCATGTTAAAATCTAATAGAGATTTCGAATTAGCCCAGTCATACTTGAGTTTATTCTTAAAAACACACACAAAAGTGGTTTCTCAGCATGAAGAGTTGAGGAATATTTTGGACTCTGTCGAGGAAACAGCCACGCAAGCGTGGTCGAAGTTACAGAACAACTTTATGTATAATATATGTGTTGTTAAAGCGTTAAAAGATATGTAATAAATATAAATGTAAGTACAGCAAACTCATTTTCTTTTGTAGGTCGGTTACGATCAGTTCGGTAGTTTCGGAGACTACGCCTAGAAAACACAAATTTCACCTTAGATGTAGAGTATTCTAGTAATATGGTATTTTAAAAGTTACCGGTTACCGTAATACGGCATTTTCTGGACTCGGATTATTTTTATTACTTTACAAAGCAGCTATTTTTCACGAACGTTTGGAATTTTATTTCCGTCGTTGTCAAACCAAATGCTGTTCGGTGCGATGACGTGATGGCTTGAGAGGTGGTATCAGGTGTCTTTCAGAATAAACGATAATAAAGTACTACCTAGGTACTACAGCTTACGTTTTGAAAAGATAAAACAATATGTTAGCGACGGACAGCATACGTAATATTATTAATTATTTGTAATGTTTAATTAATGTGTAACTTAGAAGTATTTAACTTGTTAGCATCGGATCGCGAACGCCACGTGCGTAACGATGTATAATTATCTGTAATGTTTAATTAATGTGTAATGTATAAAAAATGTATAACAATGTAACTTTTCAGTGTTCACGACGGACCACATGTGTACTGATGTAATTATTTATAAGGTAAATAAAAAATAAAACGAGCGAAAATAGAGAGGCTCTCTGCAAGGTATTGCCTCGCTCAAGGGGTTCAGTAATTTTAAAATTTATCCAATCCAATTTCTACGAAATCTACATGCAAAATTACCTGCAAAGAGCCGTCTACCTTTCAAAGCTAAACTATTTTACTGCATCACGTCTTTCACTCAAACAACACAAATACAGTCCACCATCCTAAAAAGTTGGTCCATTCGAAACGGATTGAAGCAGCAATAAAGAAAATCGTCGTGTTGAACGTCCGCTTCTTATTCAAAATGACTGGAAGAAAGAATAAAAAGTCGGAAGCCAAGAAGATTCAGCCCGAACGAGTTCAGCCTGAAAGAACTACGAAGAATGTCAAGAAATCCGCCGCTCCCACGTCTCCTGCGATTCTAGACGACCCGCCGTCCGGCGCTACGTCAAGTGGCGAAACTAACACATGGGAGAGGGGGACGACATCATCTTCAGAGACAGGGACGGAGAATCAGGGAAGCTCTGCGAAAGAGAAGGAGGATTCAAAAGTCGAAATATACAGAGGGGGTCCAGATAATTCAAGCGACAACCAGTCGGGGCGCACACTGATAGACCGCCGGACCAAGAAGCCGGGGTCAGTCGTGTCATCCAACTCCGCACGCCGGCGAGCCGAAATAGAAGCCCGTATGGAAGTGGAACGACACGAAATGGAGCGAGCCAAAGCAGCCGCTGAACTAGCCAGGGGACGACTGGAACTGATTCTTCTAGACGAAGAGGATGTCGCCGCCCATAGTGACGGAGATACAGAACTTCGCACTATACGCACCTTCGAATGGATTCGAGGGAGTTCACATTGCTACGCCAACAACGCCCCGCCGCAGTACGTCGGAGAGAATTATGCTACGCTAGGAAACCCGAGCCAAGAGGGAGAGAGACGACCGCCGCCGACACGTTACGAGTCACCCCCGCCGCCGCCACGCCGCGGGTCACTGCCGCCGACACGTAACGAGTCCGCATCGCCGCCGCCACGCCGCAGGTCGTCACCGCTGTCGCTACGCCATGCAACGACGGCGGCACGCCATATGCCGCCGCCGACACGCTATGAGACACCGTCGCCGCCACGCCGCGGGTCTCCGCCGCAATCACGACATGTACCACCTGCGCTACGCCATGCGCCGACACGCCGCACGCAGCCATCGACACGTTACGAGTCACCACCGCCGCCGTCTCGCCGCGGGTCACCGCCGCCGACACGTAACGAGTCGCCACGCCGCGATTCTCCGCTGCTGACAAGACATACACCGCCGGCGTTACGCTATGCGCCGGCACCGCCATCGCGTCATGCATCGCCACGGCATATGCAGCTGTCGCGCTATGAGATGCCGCCGCCGCCACGCCGCGGATCTCCGCTATCGTCACGCCATGCATCGCCGCCGACACGCTATGAATTGCCGCCACGCCGCACGCAACCGACGACACGATATGAGTCGCCACCACGACGTACGCAGCCGGCGACACGCTATGAGTCGCCGCCGCCGCCACGCCGCTCGCCTCCGCCGCCGACACACTATAAGTCGCCGCCGCCGCCACGTCACTGGTCGCCGCTGTCGTCACGTCACGCGTCACCGCCGCCTCGCCATCAGCCAGATGACAAGAAAAACAATATGTCAGCCATAGCAGACGCTATAATCTACGCCGTTGACAGCGCAAATCAATCCAACGGAGCGCGTCCATACCCGCGCAAGCCTGCACCTAAGTACATCAACGAGCTACACCCCTTTGATGGCAACCCCAGCGAATGGATCGCGTTCAAAGCAACCTACAACGACACTGAAGAATATTTTAGCACCATCGAGAACGTGGTGAGGCTGAGGAAGGCAGTGCAAGGTCAGGCAAGAGACGCCGTGAAGTCTCAACTGTACACACAGTCCGACCCAAACGAAATAGTACGAGCCTTGGAACGAAGATTTGGAAGGCCCACCTACTTGATCAAAAATGAAGTCGCCACCCTCGAAAAGCTGCCGCCCATGACTGAGGACGGAAGAAATATAGCGTCGTTTGCGGGTGCCGTTGCCAACACAGTGAGCACCATACTGCAGATGAACAAACCAAACTTTCTGCACTCGAGTGACATGTCGGAGAAGATTATCAACAAGATGAGCATCTTAGTAAAATTTGAATGGCGCAAGTACTTCACCGCACATGAACACGAACCTATACTGTTGTCACTAAGACAGTTTTTAAACGCGCTGGCCGATCAGATGGAAGCCTACGAACCGCACGTGGAACCTGCGAAAACGAAGAAAGACTTCACTAAAGGCAACAAACCACGGGCTGCGAAAGTGCACGCGACTACAGTCGACGGAGACTCCCACCCATCATCAGGGGAAGAGTCTGCCGACGGCGCGAACCCGCAGGCGACACAATTCGTCGCCGCGGCCGTGCAGAAAGAGCCAGAAAAACCGAAATGCCTACTGTGCGAGGGAGACCACACGATGAAACAGTGCGACAAGTTCATCAAAGCAAGTGTGCAAGAGAGATGGGAGATGGCTAAACAAGCTAAAGTGTGCTTTCGATGCCTCAAGTCGAAGCACAGGGGATTCAACTGCAGAGCCAAGCCGTGTGGGGATGGAAACTGCACCAGGGGACATCACAAGCTTCTGCATGCGGACCCCGAGGCACCGTCGGAAGACAAAGAAAATAAGAAAGTGAGCTCAGTCAACACGATATGCGAGTCTAAAGCATATCTCAAGATAGCACCGGTGGAGATAACTGGGCCGGCGGGTACTGCGAGACTCTACGCCTTACTAGACGAGGGTTCGACTGTCACGCTTCTAGAGAAGGAGGTAGCCGATAAGATCGGCGCCAGTGGACCCACGGAAGAATTGAACATTGAAGGCATAGGGGGCTCAAGAATGAAGGAAGCTTGCTCACGCCGACTCGACGTTAGAATAAAAGGTCTTTACACACGCAACTACGAAAACTTGACGGCGTATACGATCGACAAATTAGACCTTACTCCACAAGCCATAAGGAAGAAAGATATTGAAGACTGTTCACACTTAAAGGACATGATATGCGACCTCACATATGAACAAGCGAAGCCCGCGCTACTCATCGGACAAGACAATTGGCACCTGATCGTCTCCAGAGCCATCAAGAGTGGGGAGCCGTCGAAACCCGTAGCATCGCACACCAAGCTGGGCTGGGTACTTCACGGGTGCAGCTCCGGCGCCGTGAAACCTATCCACACTGTGAATCACATGCACAGAAGAGGACGGGACGACGAGCTTGACAGCCTGATGCGAGAACATTTCTCAATCGAATCGCTGGGAGTGGCAGCCAAAACACCGGTCAATGACCCTGAAGTAAGGGCGTTGACCTTGCTCGACCGCACGTGTAAACGCCTGCCCGAGGGAAGATTCGAAGCTGGGCTGTTATGGAAAAGAGACAACGAATTCATGCCGGAAAGCCGTCCGAGCGCATTGAAACGCCTGCTTGGAATCGAAAAGAAAATGCAGAAAAATGCTACATTTAAAGAAGAATATACGAAGCATATCAACAACCTAATAAACAGCGGGTACGCTGAACGCATCGAGAAGCCGCCGACAACTCCGAGGGCGTGGTTCCTACCTCATTTCGCCGTTGTACATCCACAGAAGAAGAAAATGCGACTCGTGTTCGACGCCGCAGCCCGGTCAGGTGGGAAGTGCCTAAATGACGCACTCCTACCCGGACCCGACCTACTGCAGTCGCTGTTTGGAGTACTCATGAGGTTCAGAGAAGGACCCATAGCCGTTGTAGCGGACATAAAAGAAATGTTTCTTCGTGTCAAAATACGCGAAGAAGACAGAGACAGCCTACGCTTCCTGTGGCGGGTTAAGGAGGGACAGCAGCCACAAGAATATAGAATGACGTCGCTCATTTTCGGCGCAACATCCTCGCCATGCACCGCCATTTATGTAAAAAATAAAAATGCGGAGAGCTTCAAGAGGGAGTACCCGGAAGCAGTCAAGGCAGTCGAGAAGAACCACTACATGGACGATTATCTTCAAAGTTTTCGCGACGAAGAAACAGCACGGAAGATCGCCGCCCAAGTAGACGAAATACATCGAGCCGCCGGGTTCGAGTTGAGAGGATGGGCATCAAACTATCCTGCAGTCATCGCCGGCCAGTCCGAAGCTGAAGAAAATGTCGAAGACATATCGCTGGGCAGCCAATACGATCAAATAGAGAAGACCCTAGGACTGAGATGGAACGTTAAGCAAGACTCACTCAACTTTGCACTCAACCTGCGCAACACGCCGACCGAAGCTATAGAAGGCCGGCGCGCACCCACTAAGAGAGAAGCTACAAGCGCCGTCATGTCCGTGTTCGATCCGCTGGGACTCGCCTCTCCCATCACAATACAAGGAAAAATGATGTTGCAAAATGTATGGAGGACCGGCATCGACTGGGACCAGAAACTGACATCAGACGAAGAAATACAATGGCGCGGCTGGCTTGAAGACCTAAGAAAATTAGCCGACATCAACATACCTCGGTGCATATCTTCATACGCCACCGAGGGGGAGCTGCATACGTTCTGCGACGCAAGCGAGAAGGCGTACGCGTCCGCTGTGTACTGGCTCACCCACTCTCACGGGCGAGCCGAAGTCACTCTGCTAGCGGGCAAAGCGCGGGTCACACCATTGAAGCCCGTGTCTATCCCTCGCCTGGAACTACAAGCAAGCTTACTGGGATGCCGCCTAGCGTCTTCGGTAGAAAAGGAGCTAGAGGGCTACAACATCAACAGCCGCACCTTCTGGACCGACTCGCGCACCGTCCTAGCGTGGATCAAGTCCGACCCCAGGACGTTCAAGCCATACGTCGCTCACCGGCTGGCTGAAATTGAAGATCACACGAGACCTACGGAATGGCGATGGGTGCCCACAAAACACAATGTCGCTGACGACGCCACACGCTCAGCGCCTCCCACGTTCGACAGAAACCATCGTTGGTTCACGGGCCCCGAGTTTCTGTACGAGAAACCCGAAGACTGGCCGGAAGACAAGAGCGCGAAGGAAACGCCAGTAACGGGCGAGGAAAAATGTACGGTCGCTACCGTCAAAAAAGCGATTGCGTACGAGTTTCCTGCACCAGAGAGATTCTCAAACTGGACACGACTGCTACGAGCCGCCGCGCGCTTCCTGCAAAGCATCGATGTGTTCAAGTCAACGCTGAAAACCCCCAACACCGTCGGCAACATCAAAAGAACAGTCAAAGACGGCACATGGCGCAAATATTCAAACAGGAAGACACAGAGAGCGAGACAACAACATTATCGCCCTAAAACAGAAAGAGACAGCGATACTCATAGGAATCTCATGCCCCTAAGTGAAGAATATTTACAGAAAGCAGAGCTGTGTTTAATCAGAACCATACAGCGAGAAAGTTTCGCGTCTGACATCAGTCGTCTGAAAAATGAAGAAAAAATCGACAAGAACTCACCTCTGCGACGTCTGACGCTGGACCTCGAAAATGAAGTTATACGCCTGAGCACCCGTGTCGGCGCAGCGAGTTACTTACCCAACGACTACAAGAAGCCCGCCGTGTTGAATGGAAAACATCGCCTCACAAGACTGCTTATTGAAGAATATCATAAGAAGTGTAACCATGGCAACCACAACACTGTCATGAACGAGATACGGCAGAAATTCTACATAACTTCGCTACGATCCATAGTGCGAGCCGTTGCTAGGCAATGCATATGGTGCAAGTTGCACAAGAATACGCCACAGATGGCGCCACTTGGTGATTTGCCGAGTGAAAGATTGCAAAGAAACAGTTTTCCTTTCACGTTCGCGGCAGTCGATTATTTCGGCCCAATGCAGATAACAGTTGCTCGACGCCACGAGAAGAGATGGGGTGTTCTATTCACCTGCTTGACCACCAGAGCGGTGCACCTCGAGTTAGCCGCTTCGCTGTCTACAGACTCCATGATACTCGCTCTAAGAAGGATGGCAGCCAGGCGAGGCTCCCCGAAAACTATCTGGAGCGACAACGGAACAAACTTTGTCGGCGCTAACCACGAACTGAAAGATGAAATAACCAAGATGAAGAAAGAATGCTTAACTGCAACAGCCGAAGCACGCGGCATCACATGGAAGTTCATACCACCCGGAGCCCCGCACATGGGTGGTTCCTGGGAAAGGATGGTGCGATCCATCAAAGTCGCGCTCGCAGCCACGCTGAAGGAAAGATACCCTAAGGAAGAAGTTCTGCATACCATACTTCTAGAAGCCGAACACATAGTCAACTCCAGACCACTGACGGACGTCAGTCTAGATCCAGAAGACGACGAGAGTCTGACACCTAACCATTTCCTGATAGGACGCTCCAATGGTGCCCCTGACATTGGCACTTTCGCCGACGACACCCTCGTCGGTCGCGCTACCTGGCGCACTGCACAACGTTTGACAGATCATTTCTGGACAAGATGGACCAAAGAATACCTACCCACGCTGTCGCCGCGCTACTACACTGGAAACGACTTCACCAACCCTCAACCTGGTGACGTCGTAATAATCGTGGACTCCTCATTGCCACGATGTGTATGGCCCAGAGGCGAGATACTGACAGCGCACCCTGGACCTGATGGCAGAGTCCGAGTGGTGGACGTAAGGACCGGCGCTGGCGTACTTCGCCGACCCACGTCCCGCCTCGTCATCATCGCCCCGAAGACAGGAGCATGCTGCCGCAACGTCGCTTCACGAGAGAACGGCGCTTCGCACCAAGGGGGAGACTGTTAGCGACGGACAGCATACGTAATATTATTAATTATTTGTAATGTTTAATTAATGTGTAACTTAGAAGTATTTAACTTGTTAGCATCGGATCGCGAACGCCACGTGCGTAACGATGTATAATTATCTGTAATGTTTAATTAATGTGTAATGTATAAAAAATGTATAACAATGTAACTTTTCAGTGTTCACGACGGACCACATGTGTACTGATGTAATTATTTATAAGGTAAATAAAAAATAAAACGAGCGAAAATAGAGAGGCTCTCTGCAAGGTATTGCCTCGCTCAAGGGGTTCAGTAATTTTAAAATTTATCCAATCCAATTTCTACGAAATCTACATGCAAAATTACCTGCAAAGAGCCGTCTACCTTTCAAAGCTAAACTATTTTACTGCATCACGTCTTTCACTCAAACAACACAAATACAGTCCACCATCCTAAAAACAATATGAAAATGGCATATAGTATAAATATATAAAATATTTACATTTAGTTATAATAAGACGAAATTTGACTTGGTTTTTGAGGGTGCCGACATAATGGTACTTACCCTCAGAGCGAAGCTTTTTCCTGTTTGTCCGTCGAATAACTGGAAAACTACCTACTAAGCTGATATTTGAAAGACGTCATGTTTTGCCTGGTAATGATTAATTGGAAAACTATGAATTTTTCAGCTTTTTATTTATTTCCGAAAGATTTATAGCTAAACTAAAAAAATATTTTTTATTCACGTAACCCGCAGGTCGTTTACGACACGTATACTTTGCAGACAATCAATTTTCGTGATATTTAAAGCTGATTTCGGAATTTACCCGGTGGGTAAACTACGATATAACGGGTACAATTAGGGTTACCCTCCCGACCCACCTAACAATAACCATTTCTAACATAGACAGTTTTTTTAAGTTCAAATACTGATTTTTTCTGCACCTCTAGATCAAAGGCGCACATAAAAATGTGCCGATATATTTCAAACAAGCCGGCTAGTGCTTCACAAAAAGAATGAGCCGAAACGTTATTGTAGCATCTCCCAACAATGGAACATAATAGATGATTCTCTCTTATTGTGAACACTGAAGTGGGTTTTTATGGAAGTCGATGCGAGTAATCTCGTCTATGATATTATAATAATAATTTTCTGGGGGAAAAGGCGAAGAACGTGTAAGGATAAAACGTGATGCGTACGGTCGGTCGTGCAATACAATGCCCTATATTGTCCTTTGACAATATCCGTTTCAAGTACTACGAAACAACGAATAAAAGGGACTTTGTTGTAACCTGACAGAGGAATACTGAGGAAAACTGTACGGTGGCCCGCACTAAACTTTCTCGCCATTTCTTTAAAAAACTGAACAACTCGTCGTCGTTGCCAATTTAAAACGTCATAAGCGTCACTTTAGACGAAATTAAGTTTTATCGAAAATGTGATACCTAGTAAATTTCGTCTTTTATAAGCAAACGCAAATTAAAAGCAAACGCTCTTATGTTCATATCACGTAAATATCGGGAATAACGGATGTTGATGAAAAACGCATATATATATATTTAATTTTTATAAAAGTAATTCACACATAATATTGTGTAACCTCATATTATGAGGTTTTAAAGTGACGACTTGGAAATTTGCAAATAATTGGTTTACCATCTGACGGTAACGGGTCACTGCGGGTATTTTGTTACGCTGTTTCTTAAATTATAATAATTTATAATATTTCATAAGTTTAATGGCAGTTTTAATGAAACGAAACGAATAAACGGGAAAGTTTATTTTCGATATTTAAAAAGTTTGCTGGGACCATTTTCTATTTTCCGTTCATTGTGGTTTTCGTTCGAGCTTTGTCAATAACTTGACGGACTTTGATGTTACTAAACGCCTTATATTCCTATGAATGAAACTACTAAAATAAATTTCTCCATGAAACGCTAAATCATTGCTACGAAAGTTCATAATTTTTCCAGTCGGTGCAATTTTTCTTCTCCATTGGCTTTCGCTTGTTTGCCAGTGATCCGCGAGGGTCTTTGCGGCATTTATTGAATATTTTTCGAAGGGAATTAAATCGCGTCCGATCGCTTCACCGGAGCGGCGTTCATTAATGCCTCGCTTCATTTTCGCAATAAGTATTCATTTTCTCCCTCCCTCCCTCCCTCAATGGGGAGGACTCCAAGCTCCCAATGAAAATCTGATTGTGCTTTCCTTTGCATTATGAATATCTACGAAATTCGTTCTTAGCGTTTTATTGAACCTCAAACCGAGTGCTAACTAAATAACGCCAACGTGAAAAGGTTTCATTAAATGTGTATCATTTTTTTTCACTCATTCCTGCCTGGTGTGAAATGTAGATGTTACAAAGGCTTTGGAAAGTAATTTCGATATGTATGCGCGTTCATTTGCAAGCGCTTTAGAATTTTTTAATTTCCGGAGGGTGTGCGTATAGCGCTGTAGTTTCTGTATGTTAGTGCCTTGTGCCTAAGCCCTAGAATAGGGGAATCTATTCTATGCTGGCTTTTGGGTAGGCTCATCGACTCAGGAGCTGTTGTACCATGGACAAAGTTCCCGCCTTACCACCTTAAGGCTTATTATTGCGTGCGGCTACTGAGCGCCGAGTGATCGGCTAAACAATAGAATAGCGAGCGAAAAGGGCTTAGCTACGATCGCCACATGCATACAGTATAAGGCGGGAAGTTTGCTGATAGTACAACCTCCACATTCTGAATCCGTTGCACCGATTTCTATAAATCTTATCAATGAAATCACCATTCAGTTTTATACATTCAAGCTGGAGTGGTCATTATTCCAGTCACCTTTTCTGACCTAAAGCAGGTAAGTACCTCTCCACTCCAGGTAGATAGGTATATCTAGGTAGGTACTTACGTAAATTTTCACCTGTTCTGAAATGAAAATTTGTATTTATCTAACCCGACGTGTGGGTCGCAGAGCCATTCCGACTTATTCATAGCAGGACACAAAAGGAAATTATTTATTACTTTCATATACGTACGTACGTAGCTAACATTTATAAACCGGACGAGCTATATGCATATCCAATCATTTCACGTCGTAGCCACGTTATCTGGTGAGAACGAAATCGAACAAGGAAATGAGGATTGTCGTCCATTTTCTATTACCAATGCTTTATTCCAGGCCATTTAACTTTTTCAGTGGAGAGTTGAATCTTCGTAAAGCTAAAGCGGTTTGAGAGGCGTCGACCACTTTGCGGTCCGTTATGTCCAGGGAATTTACGCTCCGGAGAAAGCTATTAAAATATAACAGGGTTTTATAATCTTTTAAATTAGATGATTTGAAAATTATATTGATGTAATCCTAATCACATTAGCGTATATTATTCGTTTTCGCCGTGTAATAAAAACCGATTTATCACTCGTATAATAGTCGATTGAAAATTGAACGAGCAATTATTAAAATGTCCGTCAAAATGTCCGTTTTGCCGCATCATCACATCACATCAGACTTTTACAATCGGTTCGCGCTTTAAATCGATTTATTCAAATTGAGAACGGTTTTATAACGATGTCGTCGTCTGGTCAAACACGGATACATAAGTGCAGTAGGATTGTTTCATGAAAATTGTATGGACTGGAAGTGGTTGTTGACCAAAGGTTAATTAAAAGCAAACAGTCGGGGTTTACCTTGTCCATGTCCGTCGGGTGCCGATAGCCTGTGCCTATCACCTTCGTGTTATCACCAATTCACAATTTTTGTACCGTATGATTAAATTTGTTAATTTATCTAAGCAATTTACCATTACCAAGGACATAGTAGCTGGGAAAAGAGGACTTTTTTTGTTGTAAAATTTCTGTTGCAGATTATGTAGATATGAACCTAAATTATCCCTATCTACCTCTTATATTTGATCTCAGTCGGAACGAGGTTTGGCGGAGCTTCAATTAAAATACATTAGTGTCAAAGGTCAGTATCTCTTACATTAATAATTAGTCTTAATTTAGATTTTATATCGTGCGATGCTGTTTTAGGAATACCGCAAATAGAATGTGAAATGGATTACTCGAGGAAAGCTGTTGGAACACCTATTCATGAAACGAAAAGGCCTTACGTCTTTGAATAAACTGTTATATACCTAGATCTTGTGGTAGGTAATTCAGATCGAATCATTTTCGTTGTTATTTTTATTTAATTTTTAAAAATTCTTTATCCCTTAGAGTGTTAAAAAACCCGTTCGGGTCTCAAATGTAGTTCAAATACTAAACTTTATGTAGTCTAGATAGAATTCTTTTTTCAAAAACCAAAATATGACGACAGCCACATTCTAATGATTATTTGTTTATCAAACCCAAGCCACGCATTTGAACTTTGCATAAACTAACTAGACGGAAATTATTGCAACTTTCGAAGTCACACTTTTAAGGCGATACCGATGAGGTTAGTAAATACAGGCGACCAGCTTGTGCAAATTATTTGTTGAAAGTTGACATTTAATTATAAGAAGTTGACATGTCGTTAACGACTTGAGGGACACATGAGTGAAATGCAGAATAGACGTACCGTTAGGGACAGCGCAAACGGAGCGGAAATTTGCCCGCGCAGTTTTTGACGTCATTGTGAAATGAACCATATCACTATATAACCTAAAGAACAAAATCGTGAATCGACTTCTGCACACCGGCGTCGCCTCGCGCTCGAGGTCATTCATACGATTTTGTTCTTTAGGCTATAGTGATATGGTTCATTTGACAATGACGTCAAAAAGTGCGCGGGCAAATTTCCGCTTGGTCTGCCTCGACCCTAACGAAACTGTCAAACTTTGTTACATTGCGTTAAGTTTCGTTACGAAAACTCAATTTAGCAACAATTTATCAGTTTCGTTACGATACATATATTCTGCATTTCACCCTTAAAACAATTTACATTGTTTATTTGTTTTGAGCTTATAAAAAAATCCGTCATTTAATTCACCCGATCTTCTACCTATACTTTTCTGTAGTTGTAAACGTTAAGTAAAACTTCGCATTCATAGCATTGCCGGACATTGATCCCTCGTCTTTAAAATGAATCTGTTTTCCTCACTACACCATGACTTCTTTGAAATATCTATTAGGAACGATTGTGAATTTTTACACCTCTTTAAAGTCAGAGAACATTTTCTGCATTATGTAGATCTGAATAATGAGGGAATGAAAGCTGGCGTGATTCGAGCGCCCGGGATCGCCAGCGCCGCCGTCGTCGGAAGTACTAAATGGCGTCAATAGTGATTGTATGGAAATGCGATGCCATGCCCCAAGCAGATTCCGGATTTCGCTCTTTACCGCTGTGGCCTTCCTGTCTACACCTGATGCAAAGTTCTTCACACTCATAATAGAAGACAAGTATGCATGTAACCTAGTCTTCTTAGATTTAAGTAGGTAGGTAAGTACCTACCTACATAAATAACGTTAAATGTAAAATTACAAAAACATAGAAAGTTAATTCCATCGTATAGTCGACTAATCGTAAATAATAATAAAAAAAAGAAACTAGACTAAGTATACATTTGGTTTAGGCGGATCACTAATTATCTACTATTCATTCATCGTCAGCCTGTTTCTAGCGGGAGTAATTATGTTCACTTACAATGATGCTATTTAAAGTACCTATCTAAGTACAAAATGATGATAAAGTCTAAATTGGAATAATCTTGGGCTCGTTTGTGGTACCGAGCTTTATCGTTGAGATACTTATCCTTGCCGTTTTTGTCATAGAAGCGGTCAACTTTGTGGCAATGTGGGGTTGACTTAGTTACCTAAGTCTTTCGGTTATTTAGTTTGACCTACTTACAAAAAGATCTTTGTCCTACCTATAAGGTTTAAAGATACTTTATTCTCATAAAAGACAAACGTCACTTATAATTATATAATTTTTTACGGGTCTTACACACGAAATAGCTTTATTTACCTTGCCCGACGTTTCGACCAGGTTACACTGGCCGTGGTCACGAGCTGACTGGAGAGGCGAGCTGTCATTGTTAATCGTGTGTAAGACCCGTAAATAATTATATAAGAATGCAAAGCGCGAAAGTCAAACGTCACTTACATGAGAAGAAGACATAATAATTTAGTATACCTATTGTAGTAGTCATTCGCACCGTACAGAATCACTTGAACTATATTTACTTTAACAACATAGAAAAATAAAATATAAGATAAACTATAAAAAAGTAGATTACGTGTAGAGTTTGTAAGTGTTGAAATAATGCCTTAGCTTGAGCATTTTCATGGCATGATGGTGCCCGCCGGTCACGCTAAATGATAATATTCAAATGAACTTAAAAGATAAACGGAAGACGACCCTGATATCGTAATAGAGCTCTTTCCCATCCCTCTTCATATCTTTACACACCGTCTAAAAACAACAAATCTCTGAGTGAGTGCTTCCTGTTTTGTATTTTAAAAATTGACCTTTTCAAACCTTTTAAAAAGTGTACCTACGCGGATTTAATCCCACCCTTCCCTTGTAAATCGAAAAGAAAAGGGTTTCCGTCAGCGGTATGTTAATTACAGAAACCAGTACACAACCCTTTTAACGCTCCTCCATTTCTGCTTTATGTTTTATTTAGGTGCGCTTAGGTAGCAAAAGCAAGGGTAATATGTTGAGAGGATTATTTTAATAACACATGCGAGGTACTTAAGGGAAAATTAAGAAACCTCGGACCAAAAAAGCACAGCCCGTACTCGACCAGATTCAGATTAAATACGGGATGTAATTAAAAGAAATATAGGTAAAGGAAGCTTTCATAGAAATCTACATTGTCAATATCATTATAACTAATTGTAGTAGGTAAGTACCGCAAGTATAGATAATCAGAGATTCTTACATTCAACGGACCTAAATCAGTCTGATTTACAACAGTTTAGTAAGTAGGTAGTGTGTGGCGGATTTGAAATTTGCATGTCGTAAATTAGACACATGACCAAACGTCTTGATGTCTTCCGCTTGATTTACAAATGAGGTGCGAAGCATTGCAGTGTCACGAAAAGTGACGTCTGTATAGCTGAGGCTTTAGAAGTTCGATAAACAAACTACAAAGTTACTAGGTTGTTTTTTTTATGTCATCGAATTTTACTAATTTCTATTTGTTGATTGAGAGGCTCATCTGAATATAAAAGTATTTTTAGAGCACTGTACCATATAGGTAGGCAACTGAATCGTCCAGTTTTAAATTGAGTTTGCTCCAATGCAATGTAGGTATACAGAAAGAGCAATTCTTGGACGGTCCTTAGAAGCTGACTAGAGTTATCTCTAGAATGTCTACAAGAATAGTCCTTCGAGACATAAGAATAATTATGACTTTTCCGACCATTGCGTAATAATTAAAATTACTTTCACATCTTTAAAATGAATCTCCAGTGGTAGGGTAAGTAGGTACGTTTAAACGGAGAGTTAACGCTACGCGAGCAGTGGCTCTCTCAAGCCACATCTATAACGGCGATAAGCGCCAATATGTTTGTGTCCGATGTATTGTCGTAATTGCGTGTATTTATCGGCTGGAGGCTGATCCGGTAAGTCGGCGCACATCCGACGTACCGACACCGGCGCACGGTCGGAATGGGAATGTAATCGTCGGGCGCGCCGGCACGGAACATGAATTTACGACTGCCGCCGCTTCCGCCCCATGCACTCGAAAACTAACTCCCTTTTATTACCATTATACACTCGTTAAAGGGGTATATTTAATTAATTAAAATTACATGTCTCCCAAGGCCTAATTATGTACTTTCAGATACTCCTAAAGCCTTTTTAAACAGACATGGGTTGGATTGCAGAGTTCTTCAAGTAAGACGTAATCTTTTTAGCTGTAAGTATTTACCTACTATCGTTTTCCACTCGGTAATTTTTTCCTGTAATAAATGAGTTGCTTGGCTTATAGCTGCTGGCGATAGGATCGTTAATGAATTCGTTAAAAAAACTGGATAAAATGTAAAATTTTCACGAGTCATGTTTGCAAGCGGAATAAATCATACACAGTTTATTATAAGACAGTGCTGATGTTTTGTTTTCTCTTCTATTTATTAGTATCGTGCCCATGTCTGCCAAAAATGTAAGCCATAGTTGATGATTCAGGTCTTACACAAAGCTCCAATAGGAAATAATAAATCAAACCCAATAAATTAGGGAAGGATGACCCCTTAGAGTTTCTTAAAACTTCCTTGTCGTTGTGTCATTCTGTTTGAGGTTAAAGTATTCCCCGCATAACGTCCATTAACAAACTTCCCAAGTCCTTTAGGCAAACAGCAAACAGCGGAACACAAGTCAACAAAAAATTAAGCTCCAGTGCTGAGCCGAGCCGGTCTTTGTTCTAATCCCGACTTCCCTTTCAGATAGCGTTCAGTCAGCTCTTAAATTAAGAATTTATTTCAGAACTTCATACTTTCCTGTTCCCCTTTGTGTTGCATTACAATGGAAATTATTATCAATTGGAAAACTTTCTGTTTCCGCAAGTTCTATAAAGCCTTACGTTTTATTTTCCATCCTTTTGTTTGCTTCGTTTTCTTACGAACTTAATTTAGACAAACTGTAGATAAATGGAACGCTTCACATTTTTCTTAACTTTATAAAGTACTTACCTAACTATGAGAAATGGGCGCCTAAACAAACCACATAATTACTTATCAATAAATTAACAGAAATGTGTTACCTACATTATGTGGTTTGTTTAGGTTTGTACCTGTATTAACCTAATTAACTGTACCTATTTAGGTATATTTATTTATTTATCTACATAAAAAAAGTAACTATGCTATCAAACTTAACGGGGTAGGCAATTCTGTCCTGCATTAATTATTAAAACCATTTTTTTAAAAGCATCCTGCAGATACGTTATCTCTTAAAAAGGTTTTTCAATGGAATATTCATGATAACCCTGAGTAACATTAATGGTTGTTTTGAATTCCCTCGTGTAAAAAAGAAACATACTACAGCGCGGGAATGCTTTGCGAGGGCCTGTCTCCAAAATTGATTCAATGTGAGTATTGCTTAAAAAATTTTGCACTCGGAAAAGGTGAATACTTTAATATAAATACCTGACACTTTACCTGAATACTTTAGAATCAGACAGACGTTGAAGGCAAACGATGCATTAAGCCTGTATTGTGGTGATTATGAATTTAAAGTTACTGTAACGTAAATTAAGAAACAAAAAAACTGTATAAAAGTACTGGATGAAATGCGTGTTTGAGTAAGTACCTACTATACGATACGAAATGAATTTGCGAGAGACAAATAACTCTTGTCGTCTGTCCCTCACCACAAGCGTAAAGAGAAAACGAGTGAATGCGATTGAATTTTGATATTTGGGATGCAATTTCACTATTCTCTTAACAGAGAATTTCTCTTTGCCAGTTTATGTTATTTATTTTCTGTTCAAACAGATCACGATCTATGTCAATTTCAATATATCACTGTATAAGATTATTATCAGTATGACATGGGTATGGATGTTTTTGAACGCAAAAACGTAACAGATGTTACAGTCATCTGTCACAACGATAAACAGTTACTTGTAACAAAAAGCGGTCAACCCATTTTGTCTGACTTTAATCCGACGGTTAAAGTTGCCTTCAGAAACAATAACAATTCGTTCGGCGATATAATGCGGCCGCAGTTTTCCCCAGAGCAAGTTTTAAGTGCAAAAGGCCTCAAGTTTATGTGTTGAATGAATCTAGTAAGTCGTAATGTAAAAGTTGTAATTTGATTTGCAACGGCAACCACTAGCCGCCGTTGTTTTCATTAACAGTAAAACAGTCTTTTGTTTGTGTTCATGTTGAAACGAGTAACGAGTTACTTCGAGCGCTATGAATAAATGATTCTGTTTTTTTTATATTCTCGCCTGGACCAGCCTACTTGGGGTGGAAGCGTGGAAGTTAGGGCCTATAACAATATTTTTAGCGATATTTTGTATTGAGTTGAGAGTGATTTAAGGCGACTTTTAACTTCCGACTTAGCTCAATAGTTTATTTATAAAAATTTTGGAAATAAAAGAGGTTACGTTGAATTTATGTATTTTACTGACCTGTACCCTCAACAGCCTTTACGTTCATAAATTATTTGCAGTAATCAATTCTGATAGAGTGTTTTTCAATTAAATGTAGTGGAAAATCGGTGGGTGGTATGATGGCTCTCAATGATACGAACTGTTAAGAATAAAGCTTTTAGTATAGAGTTCAAGACTTTTATTGCAACCACAATTACATATATACTGTTAGGTACACCATATTGTCACAGATAACTTAAACTAACATCCGTTTCCGTTTCTACAAAGTAGTGTTGCCAAGCCAGGTAAACTACAATTATTATTGACCTTAACACCACCCCTCAATATAATATTTACTTTAACACCACCCCTCAATATGATAATTAAACAATTAAACAAACAATTTGTGTCTTAAGGTGTTAAATGAGGTTCCACCTAACGGCTTGGTAAAAATATCGGCTACCTGGTCATTTGTGCCCACATATTCTAATTTTATTATATTTTTTAATATTTTCTCTTTAACAAAACTTTGTTTTATCTCTAGGTGTTTGACGCGGGAACTAGTGGCCATGTGTGCCATTTTAATTGTAGACTGATTGTCTTCAAACATAGTGACAGGCCCCAAATTTATATCAAAATCAAGTAATAGGGCCTTGAGCCAGCAGGCTTCGCTTGTCGCATGGCTTAAGGCCACATATTCTGCCTCAGTCGACGATAAGGCAACAGACTGCTGTTTTCGTGTGAACCAAATAACACAACATCCAAACAGTTTAAAACAACAGCCTGTTGTGGACTTACGGTCATCACTGCCTCCCCAGTCACTATCTACATAGCACTGAATAGTGTTGTCCCCCTTTTGATTATATATCAGGCAGATATCTAGTGTCCCCTTAACATACCTTAAACAGTTTAGCAATAGCTTATATAGCAACATACTGGCACAACTTTGGTACCTGCTTAAAATTGTAATGACAGCACACAAATCTGGCCTCGAGCCCATAACGGCATACATTAGGCTACCGATTAATTTTCGACATTTTAATTCAATTTCCTTGTTTTCTGGCCCTTCCCTTTTTAAAATATCAAATTTAAAATTTTTATCAATAGGCAAAGACAATGGTTTGCAATCTAACATGCCATATGATTCGAGCAAATTTTTCAAATATTCTTTTTGGCTTATGGTACAACAACCATTTTCTAAATCCTGCCTAACATCAATACCTAAGTATTTCTTTACACATCCAAATTCTTTCATTTTAAATGTTTTACATAAAATATCTCTCAATTTATTCTTTTCATTTTGGCAATTACTGAAGTACAAAATATCATCGACATACAATAATAAGAATGTTTTGTTGTTTCCCTCACATTTTACATACAAACAACTATCTTTATCTGAACGCTTGTAGCCCATTGACTGCATTGTTTTGTCAAAAGTAGTATTCCAATACTTTGGTGACTTTTTAAGTCCATAAATTGATTTATTTAATTTGCAATACGTCTCCCCAGACTTGCTCCCTTCTGGCAACTTTAAATAAACCTCCTCCTCAATTTCTGAATTTAGAAATGCGCTACAAACGTCCATTTGGTCAACTTGTAAATTCATTTTTGTGGCTACAGCCATGAAAATTCTAAAAGTGTTCATTTTAGCCACTGGCGCATACAAGTCATACACATCAGAACATTCCTGCTCGAAACCCCTAGCCACTAATCTAGCCTTGTACTTAATTTGGTCATCTTCATGCTTTTTCTTCTTAAAAACCCACTTTGTACTTATGGCTTCTTTGCCTTTAGGAATTTCTGGAACAATGGTCCAGGTATTGTTTTCAATCAACTGCTGAAACTCATTGTCTATGGCTTCTTTCCATTTATCTGAATTTTCTGAGCTCATCGCTTCTTCGTAACTCTTCGGCTCATTCTCCATAACAAGTAATCCAAAATCATAGTCAGATTGCCATACTGGCTTTTTCACAGTTCTTCCACTCCTAGTTTGTTGTACTACTGGTACTGGTATGTCACGATCCTCCATTCCACTCAGGAATTCATCTTCACTTTCTATAGGACTTCTCATTTCTGGCTCAGTATCAATCTGTTCGTGAGATGACCTCCCTGCCACTTCTTCCGGGGATGGTATCTCTACTTCTTTTTCATCAGTTAATTTCAGTAGAACCACTTCTTCTTGGCTCTCTGTAACGCCCTTCTCTTTCTGCTCATGTCCATTACATTTTTCTAAAAAGATAATATCTCTTTTTATTTCCACCGCCTTCCTGTCAGGGTAATAGATTCTGAAACCCTTTGAGCTCTCATATCCCATGAACAATCCTCTTTCACCTTTGGGATCCCACTTAAGTCTTTTTTGTTTCGGAATATGAACAAATACTTCACTACCGAATGTTTTTGTCAAACTTTTTATGTCAAAATCTTTGCCTTCCCACAGCTGGTACGGTGTCTTTCCTTCTGCTCTGCTCTTGCTTGTCCTATTAAGCACATACACAGCCATATTTATGGCCTCAGCCCAAAACTCTTTGCTAAGCTTTCCTGCACTCAGCATACTCCTCGCTGCCTCTACCAGTGTTCTCATATCACGCTCAGCCTTGCCATTTTGTTGTGGCGTGTAGGTGACAGTGGTCTGATGAATTATCCCTTGTTTATCTAACAGCTCCTTCATAGCTTTATTTGCAAACTCAAGCCCATTGTCGGTCCGCAGTATTTTTGCAGACTGGCCTGTTTGTCTTTTTGAGCATGTTAAAAACTCGTTTACTTTTCCCACTACCTCAGACTTCTGCTTTAAGAAAAACACTGTGCGAAAGTTTGAAAAATCGTCTTTAAGAAGCAGGAAATATTTAGAACCTCCAATTGATTCGACCTCCATGGGTCCACAAACGTCCGCATGAATCAATTGAAGCACCTCACTAGTAGACTGTGCACTGTCTTTAAAAGGGAGTCTGTGCATCTTACCTTCCATACACGGTATACAACTCTCGAAGTGCTGAGAGTACTCAATATCATTTCTCGATAATACACTTTTCACATGATCTACACATTGATGGCACAGTCTCTCATGCCACTCTTTCAAAGTGTGCGTCATAGCTACATTACATTGTAGGTTATTACACTCCACTACAAAGTCCATCACATAAAAGTTCTCTCTGCGAAACCCTATCGCGCAAATATCATTGTTTTTGCAAATGCAACATTTATCTTCCACCATGTTAACTTTGTATCCTTTTTTTACTGCACTAAGGACGGAAAAAAGGTTAATTTTTAACTGTGGTACGAACAGAACATCACTCAACGTAGTTTTCACATAACATTGTCCATCAAACGCTTTTAGGTTAACTTGTCCGACCCCTAATACCGGCAAACGACGTCCGTCACCCACAATGACAAACCTGTCAGATGACATTGACACTTCCTCGAAGTTTATAAAGAGGCTACGTTCGAAAGTCATGTGCTCACTAGCGCCACTGTCGACTAACCAAATACTTTCACTATGGTTTTTTGCATTACTACTGAAAAGAGCACTGCTGACACTAGCACTTGCTACGAATGCATTACTTTTCTCCTTCTGCTTTGGACATTGAGCTTTCAAATGTCCTGGCTGGTGACACGCGAAGCACCTTCGACTGTCCTTGCTACTCTTGCATGCATTTATCAGATGGCCAAGCCGGCCACATCGGAAACATTTGGGCCCCTGCCCTGGGCCTTTTCCACTAGGTCCTGCATGTCCCTTTCTCCAATTTGCAACCATGGCAACATCCTCATTGTTGTCACTGCTCCTAGATTTGACCCTTTCTTCCTCCACAAGAAGTCGTGCAACTAAATCATCATATGTTTGTTTCTCTGAGTCGACGGACTCCCAGGCTGATATAAAGTGACTGAATTTATCTGGCAACGACATTAAAACTTTTGTTATGATAAATTTTTCCGACACCTCTTCCCCAGCCTGCTTTAACTGGCTGCACAATTCTTGGACTTTGGCTAAGAAGGTGGACATTTCTGTGTTTTCCTCATATTTATACTGGAAGAAGCGCTGTTGTAGCATGTGAACACTTGTGTTAGACTTCTGTTCATATACACTTAGAAGTTTGTTCCACATACCTGCCGCTGTTTCACATGTGAGAATATGTACCATCGCACCTTCACTCAATCTGGTGACTATCAAGCTCTGGGCCTTGGCATCCTTTTTGGCCCACTCTGCTTCATTTGCTTCAGATTTCAGCTCTGTGCCATTCACCACATTAAAAACGTCTAAGCCCCTTAGCAGAACGGACACCTGAAACTTCCACAGGCTCCAATTTTTCTGTCCCTCCAGCTTTATGATGACTCCCGTCCCCGTGGTTGCGGTTAGTTGATCCATTTCCCCGGTCAACTTAATTTTCCACCAAGGTTGATCCGTCGGAGCGTCGAAAGTGCCCGAATGATGCCTCCACCTGGCACCAAAAACCCCTCGAGACACTTTTTGTCTGCTCGCACGCCGCAACGTATAACCTCCAAAACAAAAGTCTACCACTCACTATTAAAATGTTTCCCAAAACAGAATTAAGTTTTTTTTTTTTTAGAGTGCTGGAAACTACTGGGCACATAACCTGTTAAGAATAAAGCTTTTAGTATAGAGTTCAAGACTTTTATTGCAACCACAATTACATATATACTGTTAGGTACACCATATTGTCACAGATAACTTAAACTAACATCCGTTTCCGTTTCTACAAAGTAGTGTTGCCAAGCCAGGTAAACTACAATTATTATTGACCTTAACACCACCCCTCAATATAATATTTACTTTAACACGAACGCGCAGAAAATTATTATTTTCCGCTACATACCAACTGCATCAAACGTAGACCTCTCCGTCCCGCCTACCGCAAAGGTTCGATAGAGACCCGCGGGGGAGGTCTTTCAATGCAAGAGATCTAGGCATGCTGGTGGAGCAGTAGGTCAGAGTGGCGCTCGATGCTCACTGCAAGGCGGCCGGGTCGGAAATATCAGTCTCACTTACTTGTGCTAGATATACTGACTCTTGTCGATGCATGCCCATGCATTTCACGTTAATTGGCCATCATAATTGCTCTCGACCTAATTTACAGAAAATCGTAAATAAATTGGTTAAATAATTAACACGAAGTACTTATGTAATGTATAATAGGTCTACCTACATAGTATTGTGTTTTGAATTTTTTTTTAAATAGGTATGATGTCAATTTGATTGGATTAATCATAGGACTAGATAGAATAAAGAAATGTCTTGCGTTCGCATTATGATTATGAGGTTTATAACCATACCCATCTGAGTGGTGCCACGTTTTTTTTCTGAACTTCATTACCAGCTTATATCTTAACATTACTAAACTACAGTTTTTGTCTACAAAGATTAACATCGTTCGTAGCCTTGATACGCAGGAAAATAATTGATGGTATGGCCTATCCTATCCTACCATGCAATATCCTTTGTAATCACTCATTATCATAAATATTGTGAAGAACAAACTACCAACTTAGTTAAAAATTTAAGTATCCCATAAAGGCATAAACCGATCGAACTAAATGGAAGTGCTAACAAAAAGTGCGCGACTCTACAGGCGAACAGAATGTCACCCTTCGTTCGTTCGAAATGGCAAATTGCTCGATCGTAATACCTATAGGGCTTTTCAGCGGAATTGTGGAAGGTGATATGAGAAAATGTCAGAGTGGGAAGTCAACACTTTATATGTCAATAGATTCAAAATTTACGTTTTTAAAAATAGAAATAGGAAAGTAAAATATACAAAGGATAAAAAAAGTAACAGTGGTTCTGTTATATAAAACCAAGTTAAAATCTGTATCTTATATCTAACTATTTAAATAGGTACAATTCTATCAGATTTTGATATTTTGGTTATTTTTCTAGACATCTCTTAAGAATTAAAAAAAAACACAGTTAATAGCCACACTCGCAGCCAACTTTGTAGCCCCGCAGACCTTGCTAATGGATTGAAGTCTACACTGGCGCATCAAGCCAAGTTTGACAGACTTGGCTTTATTTTACGCGGTTACTATTTCAGAAGCGAGAGGACAGGTTTTGGACATTGTAAAGTAACTAGGTTCTAGTTTTAGACATTTTATCAATCATAGACATGTAACGTGGAAATTAAAATACATTAAACGTAGGTAAAATATGCCTTTTTCTAGGCGCAATAGAAGTTAGTATATTTTATTTAGAAGTACCTATAAAAATCCGAATGAGAATGACGGTAAATCGTATATCAGATTATTACTGTTCTCTACTGTAAAATGACCACCACCTCGGTACTCATCCAGCCGCTTCCTGTTACCTTTTTAGACACAGAGCACAGAATTTGCATGCGCGGGCATCGCCGCGTGGTAGGGGCGCCGCGGCGGTCGGTGACATAAATTCCCAACCTCCTTGTTTTTAGATCATCGGTCCATCTAACAGGGCGTTCCATATTTCAAAACCTGTTTTATTATATTGATTGAAATACATTAATAGCTGGAATATCGCACAAAGGCGAGATGGCGACATTATAAACTCTAGAATTGGTTTAACTGTTATATTATTAACTTTGAAGTTTGACAATTGGTATAATAAGTAGAAATACAGATGACTATTTTTAGGCCTTTATCTAAACGATTCAAATAGAAAAGAAGGTTTTCCAAGAAACACGAGGGAGGACTATGCCAAAATAAATGGGTAAACAGTACTAGGACTTAATTTTGAATTTGTAATAATATTAAGTCTGAAATCTCGACGTAAATGTATACTCGATTCGAGATACGAACGTATACACTCAATGCAATCTGTTATGCTCTCAGCTAAGGAAATCCTAGCTCGGTGTTAGATGCTGAAACAAAGGTCAGTACAAGTCGTAACGGCTAAAGATATATGGCTTTGAGATGTAAAAGACATGTCGTATGTAAAAGGAAATTTTATTATTCTAAGCTTTGCTTTAATACCTATACACATAAAAGTAGATGCTACTGAATGAAATTATTGTATGTTTGTTCAGTCAGTATGGCTCAATGATTCCATTCAAATTTTTAAATGCAGTTCTACCAAGTATACTTCATAAAACTACATTGGTATTGTATCCTCCAAAATCTATAATCAATAGTCGTCATCATAATATTAACATAAAAATCTAAGCTATTTACAAAATGCTGAAGATAATGCGGGTTAGCTGGAAGAGATTTCATAGAAATAAGCTTATCCCTTTGTATAATTCTCTGTTCTTTTGTATTGTTTTTATTTTCTGTGTGTACAATAAAGTATTAAATAAGATAAAAGATTTTAGCGAAATGCTCGTCGACGAAAAGACAATAGTGTATCTAAATTGGCCAAACGGTCAATTTAAAAGTTTGTAGTGCTACGCGAAGACACTATAATCACTAATCTGTGGTGCTACGAGCATGCTACGACGTAGCGCGTAGCAGTGAAGCTTTCTCTCATTCTATACGGCTTGTAAGCCTTGCTTTGTAATAGTCAGTTGACCCCCTTACATTACTAATCTACAAATTATCGTTAAATGTACAGTCAGTGCCCTGTGATAAATGACCCAGATCGTCTGTATTTTTAACTTCATCGTCACCTAATTCGGAATGTGACTGTACATTGCGAGCTGACTTCTAACCGGCCAAATGTAAAGAATCACCATGAGTTGTAAGTTCTGAATCGATTCGTGAGCACTTTGACTCCGGCACAATAAACAGTGACAAAGAACCCTAATGATCCCAAATTTATCGTGAACTTTCCACTAATACCGTCATTAAACAACCCTTTGTTTTCGCCTGTGATAAAAGCGTTGCCCACCACCTCCGGGTCCGTAATTTTTATCTCTGCCCGCCTCAATGGTCGCCTAACAAAAGTAGGTAGAGCACATTTTGACAGCGACAGCTGTCTCTGTATCGCAGTTAGGTTCATTTGTTGAGGAAAAGTGAAAATGTCGTCGGTTTTTCATTGATCTACTTAGGTTATATTTTGACCTATGTTAAACTGAAATATATCAATTGGCTATTACCGTTTTAGCCGAAACATCTCTAAATAGCACTGATAGTTGTGAAGACGATCAATTTGCGGTCACTATTGAGGTTCTATTTTGAAATTAGACGCTCATCTAAATGAGTCGATTGTTTGCATTGTTTGTCGGGTATGTATGTGATATTACTTTGACCGCAACTTGTGGCTATCTTCATCGATGTCGTTCTGAGTTGACTATGTTCTACCTTCCTTTTTGTTTGTATTGTAGGTATTTTTATTCTTTCTTGTTGCTTTTTTGTTGTTTATATACTCGAGTATTTAAATTTCCTTGACGAAATCATTAACAATGTTGAAAAGGCATATGTTTTATCATGATTTCATCAAACTGTGCTGTAATGTAATCATTTTCTGTGTCGAAAAGTACACTTTTCGTTACTGAGTTCACTTTTCGATACAGACTTTCTGCATCGAAAAGTCATTTGAATTTCGAATGAGATTTTACATTTTCCATTTTTGTCCTTTATTGCAACTGTTGTTAGTCGTAGAGAAATTAATTTATGCACTATTTCAAAATTAGGTATTTTATTCAACACTCTTGCTGTCTATTGTTTATAGTCGCGATGCTCGTTTCACAAATTATCTTGTCGATTTCAACACAAGTTTACCCTTCTTTGTGAAACAGTTGCATAAATAACTGTTAACCTATCGTTATAAATAACTATAATTACACAATCGTATTTAAAAAGGATTAAATTGAAATTAACATTTACATTACACGTGAATTACATCGAGTTTCCAGCATAAACCACGATTTTGTTGTTAACAGGACGCATAAAATTGAATTATTAAAATGATTATGATAGAAAATTGCCGGGCACTACCCGAGGCCGGCTTACAGATTACAGACGACTCACACAATGCTTGCCATAATTCACAATACTTTCCACCCTAAAAGATTATACCCCGTTTTGTATTTTAAACAGAATGTTGATTTGAAACCTCTTTTAGGTTTCAAACCTGAAGGAATAAGGCTCGTCAAAACCATAGAGTTAGGATCTCTTTGGTGGATTTTTTTTTCCTTCATGGTCAAAACACGTACCTATACTAATATATAGATACATAATACAATTACAATATTTATTGATAAACAAAATTTACAAGTCAAATATTCATAATTAGTGCATATTTGTCCGCTTGTATAAATAACGTCAAAATTACAATAGACGTTCTGATGATATTGACTAGGTACCTAAACTACTTTTTGTTAGTCAGTTAACATGTTCTAGAATATTATTAGAAATCTAAGCGAAAGCTTACCGCGACCGACAAACTTTTTCATTGATTTATCTATCTTCACATGTATTATTATTTAGTATCAGTATATAACCAACTAAAAATATCTTTTTTGAACGAGATAAAAATGGCTTGCATAGCAAAATTTACTCCGGATCTGTTTGCATTTCATTAACTCTGGTCAACAGATCTAATTCATCCGTCCGCACTTCCACGAATTTTGCATTATTCCGTTCGACCGTTCGTTTTTATATAGGTTGGTATATTGCATGTTTCGCATATCTATTAAGTATATAGAATTGCTTCGGAATAAATTCTTTAAATGTGCCTTTCTCGAAACTACATATTCGGAGATAGATTTTTAATACATACACCTAAGATATATTAACTAAGGAAGTAATTGCTAGTTAGGAGAGACAACTTCCCAAAAGTTAGGCAATTAAGTTAAGCTAATATTTTCTAAATGAGCAACTATCTGTCTCTCAAGTGCCGTTACGTTACACCGCCACGCAATTTATACTTCCACCTTCGAAGTTGGTTACACAGGGTGTGCATTTGTCATCAGGGAACGATACGTCCTGGTTTTCGGGTAAACGAAGCTAAAGATTAGGAAGGGTGCTCGCTAGTTGAGAAGAAGAAACGCAGCGCAGTAAGCACGATATTAAAAGAGCAGGCAAGCTGAATGCCGCGGCATGACTAAGGCTCGGCAGGGATATGAGGGACGGCTCTTGCTGTGAAGGTGCTTCTCACGGTATCTAAACTAATCTAAAGATAGAGATTTCCGGGCATATCGCGTGCGACTGCACTCGGAGAAAGTTTCTGAAAACAGGACTCTGGGTGCAGGGGATGTCTACAGGCCTTGCAGCTAGCGGCCGAGTACCAGCACGACAGCCCCACCAAGTACCAGTGCTGCAACGCGATACTGCTTCTCAGGGCTGCAACGCGATTTTGCTAGGACGAGAGAAAATTGTAACTGAAGTAACATTTAATAAAGTTGAATAATGTCGATAGGCTTAAAGGTCAAAAGGCTTACCGTTTATATTAGGTAGCTAATTTAAGTGATCAATCAATGTAATTTTATATTATTACCATGGAGACTTCAGTCACAGAAGACGGAAAGGAATTTCCGTCTACTGTGCTTCAGTAAACTTTAAAGCTTTTATACAAACGTTGTATAGTTCCACATCCTGTAAGCTTTCAGAATTTAAACGTCGAAGTTCTACTTAGCTTAGGTATATTCCAATTTCGTCGCTAATTTGGTCGCGATAATATGGAACGGAATAACTTTGAGTTTGATGGTAATGTTCTACCCTTATTATAGGTAGCTTGGTTAAAACGTAACTTCACTTACAAGTAGCTAAACTTATTCGCTTGAAATGTTAAGTATATTTTTAGACTCCAGTGGGCATCTAATTTGAAATAAGTGGTGTTTACTTATTTATTACATGGCCCATACATTTAGAATAGGTACACTGATAAAACCTTTATACATGTGGGCCACCATTGCTGGACCTTTTAAGGCCTTCCCCAAGGCGACTCACTTAAAATTACTTAGTATAAAGATACCTAAAATTATAGTATTAGGTTAATACACCTACCTACCTTCAGTAATATTTAATCTATACTCTCTACTTTCACGTCTGTACTTTGAATAAATTTATAAAAAAATGAGTGTGGACGATAAAAAAAGAGTAACAGAACACAAAAAAGCGTTTTTAATTTTTTTTGTCTTTCTGTCTTTCTGTCTGTCTGTCTTTCTGTCTTTCTGTCTGTCTGTAATCGCTAATCTCCGAAACTACTGAACGGATTTTCTTGCGGTTTTCACAGGTAGATTAAGCACAGCCTGGCGCAACTTATATATTTGTTTCATTGAAATCGGATGACAGCGAAAAAAGTTATCGTCATTTACAGATAAATCATTTAACGTAACAAGACGATGTCATAGACATAGGAGATATCAGTGTTTTTTTTAACTGGGACAGTATAGGCAAGTCCGAAACCATAGGAGATGCAGGGAAAGTGTCTTATGACATAGAAATTTTTTGGTCAAGCGTGTGTTGTCCATAAAAATGAGACAATTTGCACATATTTTTTTTAATGCGGTTCGACTCAGTTTCATGTAGGGATCACTTCATTATATCGGAAGAAAAAAATTTGAGCAGCAGAAGTTAGTCAAATTCAATAAAATGTTTTCTCATAGAACGCCAGTGAAAAATAATTTTTATTATTTTTAAAAAATGCGTATCGACTTAGTTTCATGTTAGAATCATTTTATTGTATCGGAAGAAAAAAATCCAAGCAGCAAAAGTTAGTCAAATTTAATAAAATGTTTTCTTATAAAACAGACTGTGCAATGTACTTAGGAACTTACTACTTATTCATGCATGCCACCCGAACTCCAGCTGCTCCGATTACTATGTCAAAATTGTTATCACGAAAAAATACCTAAAGGTTCCTAAGACAGTTTCCCTGTATCTCCTATGGTTTTGGTTTTGCCCATACTGTATTAGTTAAAAAATACACACGTATAATAAAAATTGATATGAGAAGTCTTATGAGCAATAGAAGTGAAAACAACAATTTTTTTAATTTTTATCTGTCTTCACCAAATTGGATACGGTGTTCATAGTTTGTTCCTGAAGGTATGGTATACCTTAAATTATGGTGAAGGTACTTAAAATGATCCATTTTACCATTGGAAAATTATAACTAGACGATGTATGTCTGTACATAGCAGAGATAGGTACCTACTTCCAAAATCCACGCGGACGAAGTCGCGGGCAACAGCTAGTTCTATTATAAAGCACTACGTAGGCAACTATTAGGGATTCATAAAATGATTGATAAATGAAAGCCAAGGCGCTCCTTTGTGCAGGCAGAGGTAGGCGACTAACGTAATCGCAAAATAGCACCTCCCAGTCCAGTCCAGTTATAGTATTGCTGAAATATTAATTGTTGATGAATCGATGTTTCCACACAAAATCACTCACAATACTCATAAAATCGATGATAAGATCTGTGACAATAACTATTTTATACCGTGATTCACAATTATTAACTAAAGTTGTTATTACTTTATTAAGAGCGTCAGTGGCCTCGGGGATAAGACGCGACCTATCATATCGAAAGGTCCGAGAGGGTTTTGGGGTTTTTTCTCGAAACTTAAGTACATGTACTGACTGCTCTCAAACGGTGAAGGAAAACATCGCGAGGAAACCTGCATACGCCAAAGAAGAAATTCTTAGGCGCATTTGAAGTCCACCAAACCGCACTGGGCTAGCGTGGTGGACTATAGCCCGCACGCCCTTGTTGAGAGGGTAGGCCTGAGCCCCAGCAGTGGGGAGATTAATAGGCTGTTGATGATGTTATTACTTTATTAGATAGGACTAATTTAATAGTTGGCATTTTGAGATAGCAATACTAACGACAATTTGGATTGGTATCCATATTGAAAATTGCACCAAGTGTAGACAGAAGGCTCTCTAATGTGTTTTAGGCACAACGACAGTTTAGACAATTTTTCTGGCAACACTAACTGTCCAATATAGATTGGTATGGTATGTACAGCTTGGTTTTTTTACTAGAGTTCAGTCCCCTGCCCGCGGTAACTCTATTCAAAAACCTATTTAAAGCTTCATCGCGACTGTTTGTCTCGAGTTTTGCTAATGAGATTAGAAAATTGGTGGGCTTTATAGTTGTGCGGGTTTATTTCTTTACAATACCGCAATTGCAACGATTATTGTAAATTGGATTTTAAATTTATTCCGCTAGTATTAAGAAGATTGTTTCAAGATTTACAAGATTCATTGCGTGGTCTCTTGACGAATTTCGAATATTTAAATAAGTGCGGGCTCGCCTAGTTCTGGATTCACATATCTCTAAAGATTTTATCGTTTGCTGTTTTCTCCACGTTTTCTTGGAAAACTGAGTGGTAGGTATGTAATAATAATTATTGATTAAATTCCGGTAAAACTCATTGGTATGCGCAGAACCAGAACTTAAAATCCAATAAAAGAAATAAAAGTGTTTAAGTCAAGATTCAAATGTTATCACAGCAATAAAGTTGGTTGCACAGTAACAATAAGCGTAAAACGTCTATCAACGAGTTTGATATAACTAGGCCACAAGTTTCAGCCACTGGGAAAACCCTTTCAACTGTCCTAGCGGCCTCCCGAGATGCAACATCCGTTAAATTTATTAGACACACGTTACTCACTTTCCACCCGTGATAGTCGTGATATTTCCTTTGAAACTCGACTTTAATTTCTAGGTTAACAATGAGCTCGAGACCTGCCAATTTTGAGCCCATTAACCTAGTAAAACGATCCATTTTAATAAAGACGGCGGATTGTTTTTAGGTCACCGAATCATGTTAAAACTTTCTTATGTGTAGATTCTACTTACAGACGATCGAAAAAGTAGCCTAGTATTTATTGAGATGAGGGGACAAAAATGTTTCGATACTATCGAGCAAAATTACCAATATAACTTAAAACATAACTGAGTCGTATACCTTAAACCTCCTATTATTATCGGAGAGATTGGGCAGTCGATAATAATTATAAACTTGTATCGTGACCTCCACGACTACCCTGTAATTTAATTTAATTATGGACTCTCCCATACTTTATAGTGTTAGTCAATTAAGTATGTACAGTCGACCGCACGTCAGTGGAAACACTTTGACCTTGGGCTGGCCTAGCCTAATAGAGAGTTTCAATACTATGATAGACCAACTTATACTGGTTTTGTTTCCACTGACGTGCGGTCGACCGTACCTTAACTTAATTGGTTAATGAAATACACAAAGATTCACAACAATAAAGAGAAAAAATAGTTTGATAAGTAGGACTTGTAAGTTTTAAAGCAAGAACTATAAAAACAGCAGTAAAAGCGCGGCGCGGCGATAGATTTTTAATAACAATTCTGAGATAATACAGCGTCACTTGCAGTCTGCTTCACTGACATTTAATAATACTCCACAAGTATCTTTTTGCATTCCATAATATCTTATTCATCGCCAGTCGATTCCAGTGCAGCTGCATTGACGTCAGCCGGTTACATCGTTAGTGCCGTCGGCATAACACAACACAAATTCGTTTCTGCAATCACGGACGTGTACGTTCGAAATCTGATTTACCGCTGATTTGTGGTCGGCTGCCCCGCAGCCGCGGTCGGTCCGTATACTCCCGCCGCCGCGCTGATTCTCATCACAATGCCTGTCGCTTTAGCATGACGTGTGACGTTTCATTTTATTTTCAACACTTCAAGGCTTTTTGGCGGGATTTTGTCGAAGACTGTTGTCTTTTTCTTTAGATTTTTAGTTTTCCTAAAAAATGTATATTGTAGGTTTTGGTGTATATCTATGATAGTTTTATATGCAATAAGTGCCTATAAAAGTGTATATTATGCAGGATACCTAGTTAAATAAAAGCATGTAACGACTCTACCGAATTGTACCAAATTGTCCCTTGTTAAATCGACACTAAACCTACTATCAGTTTAGTGCGGTGCTAGCTGCAGTGTGGATCACCAAATGCACTAGTTGCCGGAGGCCGTACTGCGGTATAATGTATTCGTGATTTAAAACTACGATTTGGCCTATAAGGACTTGTTTCCAACTTTCCGTTAAACCATTAAAAACACTTCAAACTTGAAACACATTCTGAAAACGCTTTGATTTACTTCCTGCTTAGATGATTTTACTGCGTCGATGTTGACTGCTCGTCGGTTGCAACAATTTGAAAGTAGCATTATTAATACGGTCTCCCTGGAAGACTTATGCCCAGCAGTAGACCAGTACAGGCTGATGGTGATGATTTTAATACCTATTGAATCAAACCTTAAAGTTAAGGACTGCCAACAAATTGTCTATAATAATACGGTCGGGAAGTCAATTCTTGATTAAATTTAAATAATGTAAAGCGGTCACTGTCATCTATATCCTTCAAGAAGAGAGTTAAAAGAGCCCTTCAACCAAGGCCGGCAACGCACCAGCACCCCCCGGGTGTTGCAGGTGTCTATAGGCGCCTGTGACCTCTTAACATCAGGAGGCCCGCCTGCTTGTTGCCCCCGTAGCAATAATAAAAATCTATGAATTGTATTGGTTTGCTACTCGCAACAACGTAAAGGCTCGTGGTAAAGGCATCATGACAATAATAATTTATGAGTTATGTGAGACTGCCGCGCTGCGTACCTACTGCTCACCATTTAAACACATTTAAAGCAATATTGTCGCGCCGCGCAATGTACACAGTGTGTCACAGGTTCCAATTCTGCTGTCGTTTGAATTATTTTCCATCTTCCATAAGGTTTAAATTATTGCTAGTACTGTGCATAATGCTTAAGAAACCCAAAACTAAAGAAAAGTCTTTTTTTTACCAATAAAGGAGTTAACAGTATGTACAAAAAGCAATAATAATAAGGTCGGTGACAAAAGTAAATTATTACTACGATTTCATTTCTGAACAGCAAAGTGAGCAATAAAAATAAATGACCAAACTTTATGAAATCAGTCACATGGAAGATATTAAGGAACGATTATTGGTTATTGAGCAAAACTTCTTGTGCTCTTGTAATAACAGAAACTGTTCGAATCAGTCACATGGTTGGACGCTGGCTCCGCCCAACATAACGTTCGTTTTCTTTCGATTTGTTTTATTATAATTCTATCTGCTCGTCTCTTTTTCATCATAGCGCGCTGGAATCCTATCACACACAATTTTTTTCCTAACGTAACGTCTGGAAACGTAAAAACTATATTTATATCCGCCAAATGGCAATTCTAAGGTGAGTACTGGTACTAAGGCAACAAATGATGAATACTACCCGTAGCGAGCGGGAGCGTAGCGAGCTTTTTCCGTGTTCTGTGATACTACCTAAGTTCCATATTCATTGGTTAACAATGTTTGTAATAGGTTCAAGAGATTCAGATCACAACAGCCTGTATATAAAGTAGACGCGAGAGTGATCATTAATCAGTCCGTTCGCGAACGACATCTGGAACATGTAATCGACATCGATCATTCAAAAGATTTAGGTTAGTTCCTATTATCGCTTCAGCTTTCTATGCAAAATCACTGCTAAGCAAGAAAACGGAACCGAGCGGTCCATTCTTGGGATATCTATCTGTCAAATAAAGTAACTAGAAAACTTTACTAAAGCGATTAAGCTTTTGAAATATTTGTATGTAAAACTCACATCAATGAAAAATGGGAAAATTTGAAGAAATGTTCTGGAAAAATTATTTTCCGAAATATTTCAGAAAAAATTGTGTACGACAACTACCTATCTGTCGAGGTCAGATTATGGGAACGACTGTCATCTGCCGCCTGCCGAGGTCCATATTCTACGAAATATGCAAAAAAAAAACATACAAAATGGATATGCCAATGCAATGGCGAGCTACGTATAAATAACATAAAGTGAAGTACAGTTGGGTCCGAGAGCCAACATTTAAGAGCCCCAAGTAGGACACATGTGATGTGTATAAGGAAGTTCCGCGCGAATATCCTAGTAGGAAATTCGAGTTAGCCGTCAAACCCGTCCCGGAACACAACAAAGCCATTACCAGTGGATGCTCAGCCCAATCTTATTTTCCAAGTTTAGGACTCAACTGAAAGTTACTCAATACCTGTACTGCTCAGGCCTTTAACTTATACTTGTGTAGTACTTGCTTCGACCAATATAAAATGAACGGACTGGCCATACGCGCGATACTTTGAAGCCTCCCCTTCCCCGGTTGGAGCTCAAAATACGCTGAGACGCGGTATCGTCGCGTTTTTGGCGCGTACCTCCCACACCGTGGCTTAAAATAGCTTGAAGCATATCAAGCATGACATTTCTCTTGTGAGATAAATATTCCATTTTCTTTTAATTATGTGTGTTCGATCTACATATTCCATTATCTCTTTTACTTTATCTTCAAGTGCCAATCTTGAAAGACGCATAGCCGCGTCTTTTACGCGGGGTGGTTCGGTCATGTCCGTAAGACGCCAAGTAATTACTTACGCTGCGTCAGCGTATCATGAGCTCCGGTGAGGCTTTTAATCGTATAAAGTAAGTCGATACATGCGACTCGTTTCGTCTTAGTCTCTTAACGTACCTATTCGAAGTGCGATGCGTATCTACTATTTATTAATTATTTATTTCTAGTGCAAGAAAAACCTGACTTGGTGCTTGAACTAGATCTTCATATCATGTCTTCGTGTGCATTCTACAAGAACTATAATGTCGGGTAATGTATTTAGGTCGTGATTGTTTAGCTTCATTTTCCTTGCTCGGAACAAGTTGTCCCTGGTATAGGTATTTTATTTATTTTATTTTAATTTCTTAGGAAAACCTACAGTAAGCAAACACATAACCAATTAAAGATTTTCACTTATAATCTATGGTATGTACTAGGCCCGTCCAATTCATTTTGACTGGCCTGTTGACGTAGTTGGTAGGTCGTGGGTTCGTTTCCCACTAGGGACCAACATCTATGTGAAGAACATATATGCCAACAGATGTTGCTTTTATTCTGCGTGTTTGTATGTATATAATTAAGTATTTATTTAAAGTAAGTATATATTTATTGAGTACCCATTTACAAACTTCGGCTTAGTTTGGGATTAAACAGCCGTGTGTAAATTTATATAACCATTATTATTACCTTACCTTAGACACACTCCTTCAAAGTCAAACTAAAGAAGTGGCATATCGAGAGAACATTCACTTTAGTTTCACTTTAGTTTTTTTTCATTTTACTTTTTTTATTTACTTTCGATGAATTTATTGTACATAAATATTAACTTTTACTATTATATTATTATTATTTAAATTTAATTAAAGTATTTCGATTTTTATAATGTTATGAATTTAATTAATGACCTGTAATCCATTGATTATCAATAAATATGTCTATGTCTACTATTATACTGGTGGAAGAAAACTTGACCTACCAATTGGCCACTGTCTTTAACTAACTGTCAGACCTTTAAAAGATACCAACAAACTTTTGTTGTTTTTCTTGTTTTACGCTCACCATGAATTCTATACTGCTCCTTAGAGAAATCTTTATATTTGCAATAATTTTTTTAATTCCGCTCATAAAATTTAAGCCACGCGACTTTCCTTTTTGTTAAAATGTTTTTTTTGGAATCGCATTCCGTATCCAGTGGACCTATCCAATGGTAACTAGAATTTAGTATGAACATTAAGTAATCCATTTAATCAGCTAGCAAGTAATTAGGTAGTTGGAATATTTGACTGATATTAAGTTTAATATTATACATTTTGCACATTTAGTCAATAATTATAACTACTTGATTCTGACCAATGTTGTATTCATTAAGTAAAAAGTTCCAAAATATTATTAATACCATTTAAAGTTTATTTTTCTCTATTTTATTCATTATCAACCCTTATTTATTATTGTGCGGCGGGGAGGGCGGACGGATGGGGGTGGGTGGGGCGTGCATGCGGCGGCACTGATCGTTAAATCGTAAGCTTAAATTTAAACACCAAGACTTGGTTACTTATAATCAATTAATGAAGGTGACTAAAATTGTACATCCTGTATAAGTTCATTACTTTAAGTGTCACCTGCCTTAAGTGTCATAACTCATAAGGCAACTAATTAAGTAAGAACTAAGCAACAGTGCTATAACTCATAAGTTAAGTCTTATAACCTAGGTACCTAATATTTTTGTTAGTCATATAATTATTAAGGTCTAAATAAAAGTTATTCGATGGTTCTAAAATTATAAATCAGTTTATGGCGTAAATCGAATACCAACAGCGAGCGGACTATAACGTACTGTAAAGGGGAGTTCACACAGCAGCATTGTAAGGTCGCGAGGGGCATTTCGATTACAATCGCAGCACCGCGCCGCCGTAGCTGCAACGAGGGCGGCCCAATCTGATTTGCCGCTGATTTGCGGCCGGTGCGACCCGGCTGCGCAAACATCCCTGTCATTTACGGCATACTGCATACAATAATCAACTTGTATGCACATAACGTACGTGTTATTCGTATAATTGCTCTTTAATTGCTGCATGATTGAGATGACAAAGTTTCACTCCGCTGACCACTGGTGGACATGGACTCTTCTAAAGTGTTGCCACTAAATCTAATCTTCCGTTTCCTCTTCCAGCCACTTTTGCATATCTTCAAGCCGTTGCGAAGTCAAAGAGATGGACGACCTCCAAAACACTGGTCGAACGACTGTCAGTTTTACAAATGTGGCGTGCCACTTCATCCTGCTAATCCTTTTGGTTACGTAGGTATATTTAAGTAAATAACTAATCTGTGAATAAATCAATGAGTCGAACGGTGAGTGAAGTCGATTGAATATATTATCTGTAGCCGTGAATGCGCTAATGTTGGAGAATTTAATCAGGCGGCGCGCGGAGGGCGTGCCGGCGGAAGAGCCGCGTTCCTTGGATTTACGAGCGAAAAAGCTTCCGCCGAGTTCCGCCACTTTAGACTTTCACACGGAACTGCAACGATTTTTGCAACAATTTTGGTGTGCACGTGTAAGTCTTTCCTATACCATGATAATGAAAGGTATCAAATAAAAAGCTGAATTATTTAAAACTTATAGGTAACTAATAAGTTAGTTATCTTAAAATAACCTTACCAAAAGAGCTTTAGGTAAGTTCAAGTTTCTGAAATTGGTACAGGTAATCTACAGATACTCGCCTAACTTATACATAATATCATATATGTTACGTTGATTTCGTTAGTTCTGGGAATTAGCCGATATTCATGATGATAGAATCAACTTTTTTGCTATTTGTTTTAAATATTTGAAATAAGTAACTAATAGAAATAATGCCAGCAATTTTTAAGATCAAATTGAACATGTCCAATAACCAGTACATGTATGCATCCAGACATTTTTGCGAATGTCCCCGCCGAGAAGATTGTTCAGCAACAATCGATTCAACTGGTCACCAAACTACGCAGGGCATGAGAGACGAATACGATGGGAAATGCTACTATACTTGCCTCTCCTGGGGTTCCAATATTTTCCAATCTTTCTAATGTTTCATATTATTTTTTAACTCATGTAACTTTTGGCTATGGTCTTGCCTCGTGTAGGAGCAAAACGTAAGTAGATGCACTATAGGCGCTGCACAAGTCAAAACAGTAACTAAGTATATAGGTTTCTTTCGACTAAAATATTTTCGGGTTCAGGGGTTTCTCATTGCAACACAAACCCTTTAAACTGATTTAATTACGGTAAAAGATTTAAAAACAATGAGACAACGGCTAATGAGAGGTACAAATAATTTTACAACAAACGCACAGAAAACTAGAACGCTCGTTGCAGCCGGCAGAAATTTAATCTCCGACAAGAAACAAGTTCATCCTGAACCCAGCGAGTCAGGCGCGGTAAACGAACCGAGGAAAGTAATGATCACATGAAATCCCAGATCAAGAATTAAGAACACTTTTGTTTTAGCAAACCGACCGGAATAATAGCTGAAGTTTGGAGTCGCTATGCCGACAAATGATTTGATGGGCTTCATCAGAGTCGAGGGCGGGGGTAATGTTACGTTCCATGAACTGAAAAAAGTTGAGAGTAATGCGAGCTTCGTTCTAATATTACACGCCATTGAAATGGGTTTTTAGCGTGTTTTTGTAGGGTCAGAAGCAGCGCTGCAATCTCCTTATTCCCTTTATGTGTTACATTTTGTCGGGTGAAGCAGTGAATAGGCGGCCAGTCTCTTTGATGGTATTGAAAGAGAAAATGCTTATCGCACCATCGCCCGTAAATAGCCGAGTGGGTGTCGAATTTCTCTACACATGCTACGAAAACACACTTATCCTTTCTACTTAAACTGTTTTCACATCCCTTCTCAATACATCGAAACTATTCGCTTGAGTCTTGGCCTTTTGAGAGTACGTTTTTGGTACAGTAACTTATTGAATGCCTACTGAATATAAGTATGGGTAATGGAAATACAGTCATGTGGAGATGTGTATTATAAAATGATAATAAAATCATTCTAATCACACGTTGAAGAATGCATTACATATTATATTAACGTCAGAATCCAATTTTTTATACAAATAATTATTACTGCGCAAAATCATGAAAATTAAACTAGTGTTAATTACTCTAGGGCAGTTGGGAAGCGGGGTACCCATAATACCATGGATATGGCTCTCCTATCATCAATGCCACTTTATACCCATCCCTGGATTGGAAAGCTAATGGTTCGGAACAAGCCTGGGTGGTTAAAATAAATCGAGGACATTCCATTTCCTGCAGTAAGTAATGCGCTCTCATGAATCCGTTTTAAAAATTGAATTTGCCTTATCTAGTTTGTCAATGTCTTAATTAGGGGTTTTATTATAAGGCTACTCTAAAAAGACTTTTAGATAATAGAGTAGGGAGTGGTAGTTAGTAAGGCAGTAGATAATATTTTATGTATGCTTCCTCTCCATTGCACTAGCAGCTTATGATATAATATCATGATATCTCAAGATACACATGACAGGACTTCCTATTTTAGGTGCCACCTTTCACTGTTTATTTTATAAATGTGTATTTAATTTTTATAGCTCGTAGACATGGTGACGAGTTATTATCTCAAATTATTTATTTCTATTAATTTTTTTGACATTTTTATAAGTACTTAGAACTAGTCTGTCTTCCTCGGATCCTTGTTGACTTTTTACGATGCATGTACTTGATCTCGTTTGGAAATGAGTCAATATATTAGTCTGTAATTTTATCCCTACCTGAGATATTTCCAACCAAATCAGAATGGAAGTGGGAGCACATTGGACTGATTTTTACGCAATGCAAAGCCATCAGGTGGGCTGCAGGCCCCTTTGCCGTTCTTCATTATTAAAAACTTTGACAGCTTTTAAATTTCCTGGTGTGAGTTTCTCTACGGGACAGTACAGTTTGTTTGTCGAAGCATCGATCGTCACATGGCTGGAAATTTAAAGTAAAATTTCATAAGTAGATTCCGTTTGGTAACAATTAACATTTAACAAGCGAACTTGGGTGGCAAGTTTAAATCTCGTGTTTCGGCGTTATTTGGCAAATTAATTCAAAAACTTTATCTCCAAACACGCGAGTGAAAGATGTTTGCGCAGACGGAGTTTCTTACTTATAATTTGTTAATTGTAGCTTATATATTCTTATTCCATTTACTGAACCTCTTAAGTAATTTTCGTAATCTGATTATCTGAGTAGGCTTGTACACACTCGTACACAGATGTTGAGATAGCAAAATGTTTATGAAAATTATGAATATTAATGTGTAGATATTGTCGCAATGTCCACATAAACTATTAGGGAACAAAACGACTAATATTCCATAAACTTAACTACGTTCATAACTGTACAGTATATAAGTTAAACTTACTCTCACCCGCGAACATAACAATCTAATCTTTGAGAGATAAGTATAGGAAATAAAGAAATCTATGCTCCCCACGGAATAACCAAAGCAGACAAGGGTGGCTCGTTCACTGCCTTCTAACCACATAAATATTCGATTTAAACGGTCTCTGAAGTCGCAGAGACATAATAAAGAGCGACACTTTAGGTTAAAAGAATTGTTAAGAAAAAATGTAAGCATAATCTTAAACATCAGAAAGAAAACTATCGTCCTGACAGTCGCAATATTGCGAGTGGGGAAAAAGAGAGCCAGAACAGTAGAGCTAAGGTCCACCTCACTTGCAGCGCCATTTTGACTCCTATTGCGTAAAGCGTATGGACGGTGCATCTATAGTCTAACCTATATAATTTGATGCGAGTTAAACCTTTTTGGTTCCCCTGCGGCCTGCTACCAAAGAAGAATGCACATGCAGAACTTCAATAACACCTGGTTGAAAGGAACCTTAAAATAAATTCACAAAAAGATTATCTTGGAAGCCCCTCCTGACACAAAGGGCCTTGCTTAAGGGATCGACTAATAAGCTTCGTTAAAACAATTTTGGCCAAGGCATTTTACAAGCCAATATTAATAGCTGCGGCGTAGTAAGTATCATGCTGCTAGAAAATTAGATTTGATGCAATTATTACAGAAAGTAACACTTCAAAGCGATCGACTGTGCTTTGTCTAAGTTTCTTATACTCCTAAATAATATTAGTTTGGTAGAGATAATACATTTTTACCTTTTTGTCAAGTCATTCGTTGTTTAAGAAATGTTCTGTTACTGATAGCAATTTCTATAACTATGAGGTTGTGTACGATCCACATTTATGTATATCTACACGTATACCTATGTATCAAAATAATGCGAATTACAATACAAATACAGGCAGATACAAAACCGGTCAAGTTCGTGTTGGACCACTCATAGTGTAGGGTTCCTAATTTCATAATCATTATCAATACTTTCAACAACAACAAAAAACAACAATTATCAATAATTTCTTAAAATTGAGAGCTACTTAGTGAGAAAGATGTACAAAATTTCATCAATTTCGGTTCATATTAGTAAAGTGAAAACGCAGCCTGTGACAGATGGACGGACGAACGGATGAACTTATATTAGGCACGTATAGGCTTAGTACCGTGATTGTATTGATATCACATACAATGATGTAGTTTCTTTTCAAAATTTCTCCTATTATTGTTTTAAGGACGTCAATTTACACTAAAATTTCTTCTACTATGCAGTGCTTTTAGAAAGTTTTTAAAAGTAGGTACCTGCCTGAAACCAAAGACAAAGCCTTGCAAGAAACCGAGTAGTATTTCAACTAAAGAACAGGGCAAAAGAGGCAAGCCAAAGAATTAATGTTCTTAAGAACGAATAACGTGAATACGCCCTAAACGGCAATAGAACTGTGGCCCAAAGGACTTAGGGAATAAACACTTTCTTTGTAGAAATAACTTTACAAAGAAAGATAATACAGATTTGAGTCAATCAGAAATAAGTTTAAAGTAAAAACAGATTACGAAAGGTTTTATGGATACCTACCTAATGTTTAATGTGTGTTTAGCTTTTTGGACCATTCTAATAACACTTTATACACTAGGTAGAACGGGAAACTGTTAAACTCACGTTAAACTGTTCCAGATTGAAATCACTACAATATTTTTGAAATAGTAATCTGTCAGAAGCATGTTAGAAGTCAACAATTGTGTCATATAAAGTTTCATTTGAAAGGCCCTTTCCACAAAAAACTATTTGAATTCAAAGTTGGTATAGGCATATAAAACAAGTTTACAAATATCCCTCTTATTTTCTAAATTGCAGTTTTCTTAGCTCTGGAATCAGAATACTGTGTAGATTGATGTCGTATTTATGACAACCAGAAATAAATATCAATAGAAATTATTCACATTGGTGATGATACTGTAAAATATTATGGCTATATTGAAGCCCTTCAATTAACCAACTTACATCGCAATGAGCAATTGATTCATGTTGCACAATTAAAGCGCAACCAATTAATCAGCCCGCCATAACAAGTTTAAATCTTCAATCACTGCAAATTGCACATTCACCAGGATTTCACGCAGGTCACGGGACGGGGCGCAGAGCAAACAACGACTTCGCAAACAAAATGTTCGCGTAATGGAAACAAAATTGCATATTTTTGCCGTTTTTTTTGTGGAAAGTTATAACGTTGTGAATAACAGTTATGAATATGAATAACATGTTACTTATTACAAAATTTTGTTTTATGCATGCGCTGTGTAGGTTTATCTGGAGCGACTTTTATCATAATTTATCATTATCACCAGTCATTTAACTGCTTATTAGTACGAGTATGTGCCAGGAACAATATTTAGAGAATTAAGAACATCAACCCCGAATATCTTACATTTTACATAACTATTTAACTTTTGTATTAAAATTCTTTATTATTCGGATTAATTTTCAAATGTGTACAAATGTGACTTGATCCTTAAATATAAAAAAAGATTTATTGACGTAATGAAAATTAATTTTCTAAATTCGATTTTTTGAAAATGAGGGTCTTCTCAAGGTTATTCTCAATGATACTGGCATTGCAAGCCCCACTGTTGGGGCGCAGGCCTACCCTCTGGACAAGGGCGTTTATAGAGTTACAGGATTGCAACGTTATTCGACGGCTGAAAATGAATATTAACATCCTGAAAATGAATACTATCAAGTACCACAACAACTTAAATAAAAGTAAAACTATTACCTACATTAAGTATTCAAAATTTATGGTTAAACTATAAAAATACACTACGTGAAAATAAATAAACATTTTTATGTCTCAACCAACTGTAAATTGCGTGGTTTCCGATGTTATTTATTGTATCGTTGGCTGCGCAGTTATATTCCGGTGGCGTAGTCAGACATTTACATGTGCGGCGGCGTTATCGAGTGCGTAATCAGTTTATAACGTCTAAATAAGCGAGGCAGCACCGACAGAGCTGTTATTTACTACTATGCAAATTGCCCCGTAAAATGTTCCCGTAAATCTCATGGAAACCACGCGGCGGAGACAACGGGGCCTATTAGCGCCAATTCGGAATACGCACGCACCGCTTTCGAAATGGACAAACATAGTACTGTAGCCAGCGGAACAAGCTACTTTCAAAAAGGTGACCTGTATTCTGTTTCTGTGTGTCTGTCTGTCTATAATTATGTTTATTCCCACATCACGCCTAAAACTACTTCACCAAATTGGATACGGTTTTCACAGTTGTGTTCCTGAAGGTTTAACTAAAAATCTGGTGATTTTCCCATAGGAAAATTAGAACTAGACGATGTCTGTACATAGCAGAGATAGGTACCTACTTCCAAAATCCACGCGGACGAAGTAGCGGGCAACAGCTAATTCTTAATAAAGTTTCCGAACACGATTTTAAGACCACTTGAAATTTGACTTTTTCAGGTAGGTATGGTATAATCTTAAAATCGTTGTCGGACATTTTTACCGACTTCCAAAAAAGGAGGAGGTATTATGTTCGGCTGTATGTATGTTTTTTTTTTCCTTTTATGTATGTTCACCGATTGGGCTGGGGGGGGGGGGGGGGGGTCTTTGTAGTATTTTAACGCGAAGTGGTGATGGTGATGAAATGATTTACAACGCCAAAGCGCAATACAGATAGGGCGGCGGCGTTGCGAAAGCGTTGCGGCGGCGAATCTGCGGAAAGCGAATATAAAGCGGACCCCTTCAGACAAGAATTGTATGAAGCGGTTTGTGTGAAGAACGCTCTGCACCTCGCCGCGCCGCCGCCGCTCTGTGTGGCAGTTCTCATATACTACAAAGGAATACAACGCGCCGCCGCCACTCCGCACCGCCGCGCGCCGCCGCGCCGCGTGGGGCGTATCCATCTGTGCGCGCGGTTTTGTCGCCTTCGCCTTCGCACCGCCGCCGCAGCGCGCGTTCGCCGCGCCGCTTTGATGTGAAGGGCTTCATACTATTTCGAACATTACAGAAAAAAAAACTGCAATGCTATCGCGCCGCCGCCGCCCTGTCTGTGTTACGCTTTAGAGTCGCGCACAGAATTTTCAAGACAAATTGTGCACTCGAGTTTTGCGGTGTACCTATAGTTCTTTTGAGGCTATTAGGAATGCAACGAATACTATTATTTGTATTCACCGAATGTTATTTTGACATTCGTATTCGCTAAAGTAATAAATTCGTTACAAGCATCCCTACAGATTAATTTCTTGTGTCAAAAGAATACACTATATTAACACTAAAAATGGAAAAATAAAATTTTTTTAAGAAAAAATAAAACCGACTTCAAAAACACAAAATGACTCTAAAAAGCGTGAAATAACTTTTTATATTTTAATCCAAAAGACAAAAGCCTGTTACCTATTATTTTAACTAAAATATTATTATAATTACATAAGTGCTATGTACTGATCTGTTTGAAGTCGGTGTCAAGCCCGACACACAATAAAACTTAGCAACATGAACAGCTAAATTAACAATGGAATGACGCGCGCGAGACTTAGCCTACTACCGGCTTGGCACCGACTTCAAACAGATCAGTACATAGCACTTATGTAATTATAATAATATTTTAACACCTGTAACATTTGTAACAGGCTTTTGTCTTTTGGATTAAAATATAAAAAATATTTCACGCTTTTTAAAGTCATTTTGTGTTTTTGAAGTACGTATTATTTTTTTGTTAAAAATTTTTTATAGACACTTTTTTGCGTTTCGTTATTGTATCAAGTATATACGAGTAGTAAAAGGAATCGGTATACAAATATAGAAAACTTTTTTTCTGATGTATTTACTTTTGTTTCGGCGGTATTCACTTTTAAATACTTAGGATTATAATATATCTTGTCTTGTAAGGCAATGCAAAATAATTTTTTGAATAATAGCGGCTACATTTTTAGTATTTATAGCTTGTTCCTCTGGTTGAAAAAACACCCTTAGACAATTAAATAAATAAAGAACAATGCGCGTGACGTAAGCGTCCCGGGGCCGTCACACCGACACTTGAAGCGGTTTTTCTACCGTCCCGGGGCCGGGACACCGACACTTGAGTAGTTATTTTGGTTCTAAATAAACGCACAACAGAGTAAAGTTCCTTTAAGAAATATGAAAATCAGTTATAATGAAAACACAAAAACATTAATTGAATTTTCATTTCTACAAATCGGAAGGAGCTGCTGGGAATCGATGAATAGAAACCCAGATGATTGCTTACAAACAAAGAAAATGTCTCGAGAAATCTGTATTGAATTCCAATGAGAATGCGCCGACCGCCGCGGCCGTCACGGAAAACTCAGTTAAGATAACTTTTAGGAGCACCCTTTAGGTAGGGTGGCAGGGTAGATGTCTAAGTAACCAAAGAACCTTTATCATTGTCACCTTCCTTGAATCTTTTACTTAAATTATAACCGTTTTGAAATGTCAGTTCAATGGGCATTTCAAATAGAAAAACGGGGTACCATTTCCACCACCTGTCTTTTACCGTCTGAAATAGGAAACGGCTGGATAGTCCGTCTGATTGTGAGCGATCAATGTCGCCCATAAACCCTGCAGCCTAAAGGTCACAAGTGCGTTCAAACCCTGAGGACTATACAACACTTCGTGTGCCTGTAATTACACAGCTATGCTGTACGGCCCTTCGATGCTATAAAGCATACTCTTTGGCAGCAGAAATGGGTAAGAGGGTGGAGATCTAAGTATAAAACAACGCATGGAGGGGAGTCGCCATACTCCAGGGTTCCCCTCTGCCATTAAGCAAAGCCATTTTGGTCATGCCCTATCCAAACATGTCAATGTACGTACGAATTAATTTAACTTTGCATAAACACTTGTAAGATAATCTTACATTTAATTAAACCTAAATCTAAAAGGTACTTACAACATTTATCATACATTTATTCGCACTTAGTTCTAAAAGGTACGAAATATCCTCTCCTCTTTGTAGCAGAATAGACACTCCGTTATCATCAATTTGTCGAGCCGTCTCTGGGAGACAAGTGACAGATAAAATGCAGTCAGTTTGAGGGGCTCCTGTGTGATTTATTGATGAGATCTCGCCGCGCCCCGCCGCTGTCAAACTTGCTGAGGCGACGGCGGCGGCGGCGGCGGTTGAGCTTACTTACTGCAGACATATACAGTTTCTCCATTACTTACTAGAAATTACCTGCTTTACATTCAGATTGTATATGCCCTTTGTTGGATTGAAGGTCTTATAAAGGTTTTCTAATTTTCAACATGGCGGACTTTGCAGAGTTATTATTATTATAAAAAATACTAGTAGGATACCTATGTCGGTTTGAATCAAAACGCTCAGGAACAAAATGTTGAATTCTCATAATGTTGAATTCTCAAAATGTTGTATTTTTCAAAATGTTGAATCTCAAAATGTTGAAATTCAAAACGTTGAATCTCAAAATGTTGAATTCTCAAAATGTTGGATTCTCAGAATGTTGGATTCTCAAAAGTATATCGTTGCATGTAATCGATCCAATCTTATGAGAAACGGGGTGCAACTGACTAACCTGAGAGTATACATAATTTTTCAAAATCAATGCTACTCTCCGTGTGGAGCGTGACTATCAAAACGACGTCCAATGCACGGGGCGCCATGAAGAATACATCACCGGCTGTAGCTGTGCAAAATGCGAAAACGGCTTGTTGAGGGAAATACGAAAACCGCATGAAACCCAACCGGCTGTAAATTCAATTTTTCACTTAATATTTTTCAGTAAACCCTGTGCATTCACGTCCTCTATGTAGGTACAGGGAGTGGTAAAATGCCAGAAGTGATCCGCTACGAAGGCATTCAGCATCAAATATTGAACAACTTTTGCTCAAGGCTTTTGGTAGGTAATTCGAAAAGAATATAATTGACCGAGCGAGCGAAGCGAGCGAAGCGTCTACGTTTCGAGACTGGCCAAAAATGCTCTTGTCCGGCTGTCTGTCTGTCTGTCTGTCTGTCTGTCTGTAATTCTCTACAGGTCGCATTTTTCAACCGATTTTGACGAAAATTTGGCATATGTATAAATTAATTAAACCTACAAAATGAGTAGAATAAAATTTTGAAAAACATTTTTTTTAGAGTACCTACCATACTCGCAAAGTGGGAGTGAACTTTTTTTTTCTTGTGAATCCCATAGTGTGGGATATCGTTGGATAGGTCTTTCAAAAATATTGCTGGTGTGTGAATACCATTTTTTCGATTTAGGGATCCGTTGGCGAAATATTAAGCTTTAAAGCGGTAATTTTTGTTAGAGTCACGTGTCCCCCCCCCTGCCAGTTAAACGGTTGCTTCTGGAAATGTGAAAAAATTCATGGCAGTAGCATATATAACGTAGTTACAAGGAAAACTATTACGGCTAAGTAGGTTCTATTAGTTTTTGAGTAATAGTGGATCGACTTAAGAAAGTTGAAAAAATAAATTATGTTCATAGAACTGCATACGTAAAATGGAAAATTATTTTTTTCCGCGTGATATCCATGGTGAGGGGTATCGTTGGATGGGTCTTTCAAAAATATCGCGGGTGTGTGATAAACATTTTTCGATTCAGGGATCCGTTTGCGAAATATTAAGCTTTAAAGTGCTAATTTTTGTCACTTTAGTAGGTACTTTTTCTGTTTCCAAAGTTGACTTTTGTTGGTTTCTTTTAGGTTTGGTTTATAAGGGCTGGCGAGGTCTACTGTTCTCACGGAACTACTAGTTATTATGGTGTTTTGAGAATGTGATGTTCAGCGATTCACTCATAAATTTTTCATGCAAAACATTTTCTAACGCTCTGGGCGGAGGAGGACGGAGGACCGCGCGGTACGCAAGGCTGGCGCGCATTGGGGTAAGGCCTACGGAGACGACAGGCGAAGGTAGCGGACGTCACTAAGCTGATGATACTGAAACAAATACGGCAAAATATCTACGTCAAACTAAGGCTGCGCCGCAAAATGCGTCTGTGACAGGTATTTTTCTACAGCCTGGATACTTACTAGATTACCATATAGGCGGAAGCGCTAAGGGTAAAACTTAATTTTCGCGCTCGTAACGGAACGGTGCATACGTTTTAGTGAACGCGCAATAAAAGCTTTTATTGTCCAATGAACAACTGTTAAACTACTGGAGACAAAGGGTAAATAAGGAAATTGACGTAGCAGTAAAACACAGGATAACTCCGTCCATTACGCACAATTTCTTTTTTATTATACTTAGTGTATTGACACGGCCTAGGGAATTAGGGAGAGCCTTTGTCCAACTGTTAGTAGACTGGTTGGAGTGTATTGACACAGTAAAACAAATGTAGATAAGTATATATACATATCATGTACCTACTTACTTATGTATGTATGATATTTAATAAGGCCCTCAGGTGGGCAGGTTGGGAAGAGGGGATAAAATGATCCCTACGTATAGTATCGATACTTATCTACTGTATTAATAAGAGCCACCTTCCATGGTCAGGAGTGGTGATATGATAACAGTTGGAGAAAAACAACCCAGCATTTCGCTAAGCTACAGAATCCACAACCTTTTATAGGGGGCGTCACTGCGCGTACCAGTTTGCCGCCGGTCCCACTACAAAACTCATCAGCCCCAACAGCCGTCGGTTCTGCAACAGATGTGCCCTGCCCACTGCCACTTCAGCCTACTCATTCAGCTGTGGCGGTGAACTTAGTTCTTCGTCGGATATCTTCATTCTCCAAAAAATCTGAACTTAATGGGACAATAATAACTATTTAAGATAAGATAGGTTTCTTTTGCACTATTACCTACTCAAACACTCAGAGATACCTACTTACCGATTCTGAATAGATACCTATCAATAATCACATAATTACCATTAAATAAAATGATTAAAATAGAAACAAATTGTGCGCAGGTAAGAGCAGTTTTCATAATTTGTGGTTTGGTGTAATGTTAATAAAAGCCGATATTTCCTGCATGCAGCTGCCGCCGTATCCAAATGAAAGAGAGCTTTGATACATGAGCGTGTATTTCTGTAACTGCACTGCGGCATCGAGCAAAAAAAAATCTAGCAACGTGAGAGCCCACTGTTTTCCATTACGGTAATGGAGTTACTTTTCTGTTACATTTTGGTGACAAAATTTTTATGCAACCGCGTGGTATTTTGTCGTAACGCTCGTGTTAAAACCACATGACGCCAACACAAACTGATTTAAAAATATCAAAGAGTTTAAAATGTAAATCCACACGTATTCATTTAATAGGCGTAGATTTTTTAGACTTACGGTTAAAAACGCGCATATCAGATAATTTATTTTACTGAAAAAGAAAGTTTTTTGTTTTAGACGTTTGACCAAACGCTGCTCATAATACGTATGATGAGTGAAATTTATAGGAAGATATACCTAGTCATTTCAAATTAATCTGATAATACAATAATGTTCTAAGACGAAAGGTACCTAGCTATATAAACCTCTGCTCTACCGTGAATAATTACAAGATCTAAAAAATAATATTATACTTGTAAATGGCAATACTGGCAAAGTAGGTACGTATGTTACACATTTAAGGGGCGATTATACCTCACCGCGGGTCCGATGATCCATCGCTATTTCAACAATAATGAAGCATTCATTTTGTAATAAATATGCAGTAAAGTAAAAGACTTTTACTAGTTAATCACAATTTCAAAAACACAGTTTGTTAAAATTTTCTCAATTAAAAAAAATTCCAAAGTCAAAACATTAGTAATTATCGCTCAGGAACAAAATAGTACATTTTAGACTTTCGCGCTTTGTATTCATAATTATATAATATATATACCTTGCCCGACGTTTCGACCAGGTTACACTGGCCGTGGTCACGAGCTGACTGGAGAGGCGAGCTGTCATTGTTAATCGCTGTGAGTGTTTTCCCGTAAATAATTATATAATCAGGAAAAAAAATGTTGACTTGTCATAATGTTGAATTCTAAGCATCTCTACCACAATGGTATAGATAGATATTAGGCACACGTCCTTAGAGGCTGTGTCACCAGAAAATGAAACAATGATTTAGATGGAGCGGCGACGAAGGTGTAAGTAGGAGCAATAAATTTAAACCTAATTACTGCCAGGTGTCAGACGCAAAGCCACGCCGCCTGAACAACTTCGCTCCATAAGTCAGCTGCGATCGAGACGACGCGTTACCATATATTAAAGCTAAGTAGGTACATGGGTATACATTGCGTTGATAATGAAATATTGTATAAATACCGACCTTTTCAATACACAATACGAGTACGAACCTCTACCTTCCTTTTAAGGTTGATCGGGAATTTTAGGACGATCGCAGAAATGGGCATTTTTGATACAAAATCAAAATGTGGCATCTCCATATCGTTGGTCGTACCGCTTACAGTGGTTGTTTTCTCGGGATATAGCGCATGAAAGGGACTTTGCAGCTGTGATAAAAAGATAAAACATCATCATTATTGAATCATCAAACTATATTAGCATTATTTGGGTGGTTGTGGTTGGGATTTCGAAAATATTGTGCCTGTAACTAGAGAAAATCTCACCAAACTAAATGAAAGATTATTGTTCTAAAGAAATTTTGGTACAAGAGCAAAGTATCTCCGCGCATCCTCAAGCATAAGGCAGTCAGTCAGAAGAGAAGATACTGGGACACGACTGTACAAGGAATATACAGACTGAGACGGATGCCTTAGACTTGGGGGAAAATTAAGAAAATCTTGGTTAACGTTTGAAAAATACCGAATTATTAAAACCCATCTGCATTATTTCTATTTTCTTTACTTACGTATGATAAAGGTGATTTGATTACATAGATATTCTGCCTGACCTCTACAAAGTTGCACGATTAGAAAGGGCAACTAGTTTTAAGTAAATCGAATTTGCGCATAAACATTTAGAAGCAACTGAAGCGACAACAAAGAACCGGCACTCCATTAAAAGCATTTTACTAATAGAGTTGAAATCAAGGCCCGGGGCGTTCTCATTGATAGCTCGACGAATTCGAAAGGTGACGTTAATCATGCTGTCAGACTTGATTAAATCTGAAATACGAGCAGCGGCGGCGCCTATTGAGACAAGCAAATAAATAGCCGGCTTCAAAGTTGTCGCAATGTGCTAACGGCCCAAATATATCTTTAACTGGAACCAAAAGCGTCCCCACCTTCGAAACAAAAGAAACGCAAACGACCGCCGTGGCGTGAAATTAATTCAAAGCGATGGGTCGACGAAAATGTATACAAAGGTAAGCGGAAAATAAAAGAGGTGAAATTTCCAAGGTCCTAGTTAGATAAAGGCAGCAATTGCTGCTCTTGAATTGTCAATGTGATGTAATACTTCGCAGACCAGACCTCCGCCGTGATAATGGCCTCATAATTTAAAAGTTTACCTCAATTTGTTTTCTGGACTCACAAATATATTAACAGGATCATGGGAACTTGCCCCTCAAGTGAGAGCCCATTTCACCATTTGCCTGACGTATTTTTGTGTAGGGCACTTGTTATTTTTATTTATTGTTCTTAATTACATTAGTTTACTATTTATTGAGCATTGCAGGTAATTTTTGAATAGGTGTGTATGCCTTTTGGATGCCTTTTTATCTCAATTATAGTTATGCTGTTGTTTTTGTTTCTATAACCAACAAATAAAAGTTTGAAGAGACGGCGAACTTTTTGTTCGCCTGTCTGTGACATAAATGCCTGTTACAGTAGTTACATCTGGATCTTAAACGTTGGAAATAAAATGAAAAGGTTCATTATATGAGTACGTATGTTGTCCAATGGAGCATACAGGTCCGCTCCGCACCTTGTTTCGTTCTCACGCACTTTTATCTCCGGTAACGTGTTTGGAGAAGCGTGAAAATCCTTTTGCTAGAACCCTTTTAGGAAAGTGGTAAAGGTATAAAAGGAATTGGTAGACACAACACGTGGACTAAACATCAATAAAAATAAATGATACTTTAACATACCTCAGCAATGCTTAATAAGCATGAAAAGAAATAGTAATAGAAGATATAACAGCTCTATTGTAATACTTTCAGTTTTTTTAAAATCTGTCTCTTTTCATTTTACTTTGCAGTTTTTTTTTCATTGAACTACTAAATATAAGATTTTCACTACAAAATACAAGTTTTACGCACACAATATATTGTGTAAAACAAAACAGCGGCGTTGTCAAGTCGTTTGGGTGTCGACAGCTGTAAGCACGCAGGTAAATGACGTGGAATGACGATATACAAGTATACGAGTAGTACACAGCTTGCCTGCCGACGATTTAGGACAAGTATCTTTTAAAACCTCGTTAACTATGGAAGAAATGAAGCTGCGAGACAACGATGGTGCGTAGCTCAAAAATATTACAATCTTTCTTCTCAAGGTTCATGACCAAACTTTTATTTTGTTGCCACAAAAGCCAATTTGCAGAGTTTAGATTTTTTCTATTGTCAATCAAAAATTAACGTAAGTCGTGCTTCAGTATTTCAATTTATATGTGTGTTTTTAGTTAAGTTTAGGAATTTGCGGAAAAACTATTGTATAGTTTTGTTACTACGTGTAAAAGTTTTGATTTGACCGAAGTATTACTTTAGCTCCTTTGTGAACCAATGGTATAAACTATAAATAGGTGTAAGCACTCTACATAAAATGTCATAAATAATTCGCATTGTTGATTCATAATAATTAGGAAATTCACCTTCATATCATGCTCTTAAATCACGTTTTTGTTTGTTGGTGACAGCCCTTTGTTTTGTCCTACCTCGGGGGTAACTTTGCCTACACGTGTGTTCCAAATGTACCTATATCTCTTGCTGAATCAGATGTCATAAACCATCGTTTATGACATTATATTCTGAACACAAACAGCTCTCTCAAAAATACCCTTATTTTACAATTATATGTAGAACCTAGGTATAAATTATCTGAATTTTACATTGATTTCATCAATTTTATAACACAAGATATCTTTAACACACTACACTTAGACTTAACACACAACACGTATTGAAAATTTGATTTAAATAGTCAATAATGGGGTATTTCTCGTTGGTTTCAAAATAAAAAAATATCAATTTGATTATTTTGATGGTATTATTGATGGTTAGTGGTTCTCAAGTATACTTACGAGTACCAACTATTTGTAATTCAACGAACTAGGTAAGGAGTTTAGGTAGTAAGGTAGTAGGTTAGGAGGCTTCAAGGAACTAGGAGAGATGAACTGTGATGTCGGTTTTATTATTAAGTTTAAGCATTTTAATTGAATACAAACATTCAAAAGCACCCATCCACAATCACCAGATTATCTATAATGAATTCTCATTTTACTCGTACGATACAATATTTATCAAGTTGATAACAAAATTAAGATATAATCCGCAAATTCGAATTTGTCTGGCGCAGCTGTCGCATCATAATCCTGAATTACGCCAGTCTCTCGGCAAATTTATTTTTAATGCAAATAAATACAGATTCGTCCCACCTGCCTGTCTAGGTGTAGCGAATAATTAAGCGGAACATGAAGCGAAATAATACAAATTACTTTGAGACTTAACTCGACTTTATTTTACGGAAATACATTGCTTTAAGCAGATTTTCTTGACATACTGCCGCTAGGTTTTAAGACAATGTGTCAAGAGGTTTGGTAAATCGTATTAATCTTAAGGGTTAAGTAAATGTTTGATATCTTTGATACAGTTAGTGATTTTGATCACAGCTTGACATATAGTTCTTAATTACGCGGGAATACTGCCCGTAACGGCTGAACTCCACTTTAATGGCTAATTATTAGTTACATACAATACTTTATCTACGACCATACAAATAATAAATAGAACAAATACACGTACGATGTAGAACTCGAATTATTTTCTTAGTTAACAGAAACTAACCAACTAATTCATAGTTCTTTGGGAGTGTTCGAGGCTGCACAAATACTTTGCCTGGCCCGAATCATGAGTAGAAATATTAGTCACCGATTGGTTATCGAAACAATGTAATTGACCAATATTACCGCACAGAAACAGTGGAACAATGAATATTGTGAATTATTGTGCCATCGATTTATGATACCTACTGACATTTAACATTATAAAGCAGTTTTTTATGTTGTTTAGCGTATAGTGAGGGCGTAGGTAAACGCATTTGTTGTAGATAACTTATTTGTTTTAATGTATAAGTTGCTATTGTTACGTCTTTTCGGTTCCTCGTCTATTCTTGCCAAGAAGTTTCAAATCTCTTTGGTGGCGCGCGCGCTCCCTGTGGAGATCGCATTAGTATCGGAACCTATGATGCCATTTACCGGGGGGTGCGGACAAAGGAAGCGGAGTAGCGGGAGGAGGTTGCTAATACAAATTTATATGGAGTTTGAAAATGAGAATGTGTGAGTGAGTCACAATTTTTTGATACATTTGACACGATTTTGACACCCATAGAATGCTTTATTACTCATCCATATGGGAGTGGCTAAATTTTTTGATTCATGCATGATTCTTGCTGTTTGTACCTACAGCGTCCGCGAAGTTGGATAACATAATGTTGTTGCACACCCCTAATTTGAATTGGCAAACCTAAAATCAACATAATTTAAATTAAGCGCATTAAAAGTAACGGATCTTCCCTTCTTGGACAGTTTAAAAGTGTTTGCGCAAAGTGGCTTCCGAAGACGAAGAGCGACAAAGTTTTTAGCTCATTTCTTAGCAACTACTCGACTCAAGTTAAGCCGCTTGCCACAGAATAGAAAGAGAAATACATTTTTTTCGCGAGCGATATGACAGGGACCTAGTCAGGGTTCGTTTTATTATAGGGGACTGAAGAAAAACGAATATGAAGCGATTAGTCTAGTATCTTTACGTCTGACGTTCTGTGTCCATACCAAAATTTTGTCGCGGGTTTAGGTTACATTGGATGTGCAATGAATTTTGAGTGCCGCCCCACAATACTAGCGAGGGTTTCAATTTAATGAAATAAACAAAAACAAACTTTAAAATTAAGGCATTTTTTGTATACCTACAGTGGGTAACATTACAATACTTATGTCAATAATATAATTATACCTAGCACATACTACGTATACCTATCCTGTAATAAATAAGGATCCTTATTCTGTAGCATTTGATAGTGAAATACCGAAACCAGGGCAGAAGCTCGATGTGAAGGACTTAATAACCAGATAAGTGATGCTAATTTTACAAGCAGATTGTTCCCAATCTCCTAAATCAATGCATGACTGGCTGCGTGTCTGACTTACCACAATAAACTGGTAGAAAAGATTTCTGAATTGCCTTGTTTTCGCAGAAACATCTCGGCGCGATGCAGACGATTCAGCCCGTAATTGCTTCTTCCGCCTCTTGACGTCATTATCTTTGTCATTATGCACCACACTAAGCCGCGACGTCGACCCTACAGAAAGGCTTTCGCGAAATTATTGTATGCAAACTCAACGCTATTGCGTGCTGGTGCTCTATTTATAGCTGAGTGCACTGAATATTTTATGAAAGCGAGTAATTAATCCTGTTTATGTTTAAATATACAGATACAGTGACACGACTTTCAACGCTTCATTTGTTAGTTGGGTCACTGACTGCAAAAATTTGTAGTTCTAAGTTGAAGTTACACCTGGCCACACACATCGACTATAATGACATTATGATAAGCCGAATAGACTCCGATGCTCCTAATTCTAAAACAAAAGTGCTGAGGTGTGCGGGCGGAGGGAACTGCACGTTGATTGGTCGGTTATTAGTCGATGGTTACAGATGACGCAAATGGACTGCACCAGATGGACCGACGACCTAAAGAAGGTGGTCGGAATAGAGATGAAGAGCGGGGTGCGATTAGAGTCTGACAGTGGACGTAAACAGATCATTTGGGTCTTCGGAGAATTTTTCACCATATGTATATTTCTAGCCTGCCATTCATTTAGTTTTTCAGCCAATCTTTTTCAAATTGAATTATAGAGCAGGACCGTTCTTATAACGTAAAAACTCAGAGCTCTAAATACGTCGTGAGTTCAAATTTTATGTCAACCGCAAAACTTTTAATGGCAAAAATTAGAGTAGGAGATAAAATGCGTCTGTTTCAAAACTTGGGATCGTAAAAATTCTATACGGAGGCACACAGTAAGCAGAATACAGAAAGTCCATTTCATCAAACCCACGTGTATATAGAGACGTCCTTGTTTGTACACTAAGCATCATCAGCCTGCTTACGTCCACAGCTGGACATAGACCTTCCCCAATGAGCCAGATGCTTCTGATATTTTTCTCCTTGGATCTCCTCATCTTGGATCATTATCCTTCATGAAAACTCCAAACATTGCGATGTCAGTAGCCAAGCGACTTTGAACATGTCCACTGACCGCGCAGAATTCGAACTTTCTTCTCTATGGGAACTCTGGTAGGTATACCTACACACAAACCTACTTAATTTTTTGTATTATGATATGACGGCATAAGTGTGCGTGCTCCCCGATCATGACTGTGTTTGTTCTAAGCGGACCGTCTGTACTCTCTATATTTTATGAGCAAGGTGCCGCGATACGGCTAGGCAATAAATCATTGGCAACGGCTTCGCTCCCACCCGTTGTATGTCGCTCTTTACCATTAGATATTACTAATTTTCATTTTATACTGCTTGTTACAAGTGATCCTATCATATAGTCTAGACTAGCCTAGTCTAAAACTAGAAATATTTATTGCTGAGAAACCATACGGTGTTCTCATAAAATTATCACATCTAAATAGATGGTATTTCTACGAATAATAGATTGAACTTAGTTTTACGTCGACTTTAATATCACTAGTACTAAATTGAGTGCGGTTATAAAACCAATTCCAACGACTTTCCTACCGAGTTAGGTTATCCAAGTCTCCTCTCAGACAAGACAACTACGACTGAACTATTTCAATTTGCCTTTTAGGTTCAGAAATGCACCTCTTAACTTCCAGACGTCATTCACCTCAAACTTTACCATCATCCAACTTAATTATGACATAAATACGTATAGGTAACTGATTAATTCTGGAAGGCTTAAAATTATAGTCAATAAGTAGGTAATTATAAACACAGATTCAACACAAAATTTTGCTTTATCGGTTTGCGTCATTATCCAAAATCACCTACCCGCCCCATAGCTTAGTCAGACATCAATCATTCCTCATTGTGAAGACAAATCATCGGTATTCAACTTTTTATTGTTATTGTAGGCATGTATAATTATGGTACAGTACAATACAGACAGAAATGAAACATAATGCTAAAATAAGAGCCATAATCAACGATTAATAAGTTTTCAATAAAACTACCAGATGGCTTTAAATGAAAAATGTGTCATCAATAATCAATAGTCTTTTTTCCCGTAAAAGCTTTTCAATTTAAACTAACGAAAGTTTAATAACAGTTTCAAAAACAATCTTTAGTACGGTATGGGCTGTACCTAAAAGCAAAGTTTCCCGACGAACTGTGAGACCACTTGTTTGACAGGATGGCGCTGTAGAAGACTCGCGTAGACTAAACTTTTCAGTGAATTGTCATTATTAGTTGTATTATCTATTGTTGTAGGTACTAGGTATAAAAATGGTACCTATAAAAGCATTAAAACATAGGGGAGAAAATGCCAATGGAAAATAAAATACAAGGAAATAACAATTTTGGGAAATAGATATACTTACCGTTACAACAATTTTGCAAAGAAACTAAACGAGTATTAGTCAGATGAAGTTAACAGAAGGACAGGCCGCTAATATGTTTTAAGAAAAAATGTTGAAGAAACTCAAGTAATACAAAACCATTTTGTTACCACTATTTAGCAAAAAATCAGATTTTACAAGAGTGTAAAATCAATTCTAGAACAGTCTGCGACCGGGGTGTTAAACTACGAGCTGCCTAAACAATTATTTTGATTTATATTCCTATGCCTAGCCTGAACTTTCAACAAGCTAATTCACCTTCAAATATTTACGTAAAGCATTGATTTACAGCGACACGGTTCAACGAGACCAACCCCTATCATTACACGGCCCTTTTAAAGTTCAACAATTGACATTTGCGCCGAAGACACTATTATGATAGCAATCCCAAGTTTTATTATTCAGCTCCAGCCTACACGTATCATTCGCAACTGTAAGTGCTGTGTTTCTATACGAATGGATTTGTTATGTATTTTTAAGGCCCGGATAAAGATCAGGTCGAGATTTCACGTTCGTTATTATGATCGGGTGTTGTGTTGAGGAATGATTGGGGTTGGTTTGTGATTATGTTTGTTTCTAGGTGTGAACCTATAACATAAGCGTTATGGGCAAGGAGAGAGCAAAACATCAAGGTACTTTATAGGGAGAAGATCGCAGCCAGTGAGTGGTAAGATCTCGTCGAAGATTGAGGAGGAGACGTTTGTAACTTACGGAAAACGAAAACATTTTTCTAAATAAATATCGTATTACAGAGGACTATCCAGCATACTTTAATATACATGTAGACTAATAAACATGTATGTTATTGTATATATTTGAAATAAATAAAAAAATAATAATATATAAGGTATTTACGTAGACATAGAAAGCAAGCTACTGAACACACCATCATAGTTTATGTAACTACATACGAGTACGCATAGTCATCTCCGTCTTAATGTGATAAGATAAAACGTGTGACAGATCTGGGCCAAGTGTGGTGTACAAAAACTGTTAATAATAAGAATCAAGGGCTGGGAAAGACAAGAAGCTAGTTTGTAAGCAATCTGTAGATGTAGGACGGGGAACGGACGCGCCAGCGGAAAGGGTAAGTAAAACTGCGTATACATTTGAGACAAAATATTGGTAAATGACTGTTTTAAGAAGAGTTCGTTGCAAGAGGTAAAGTGGCGTGAAATAAACAAGTAGGCAATGCATTCCTCTACATTCGCTGGATCTAGTCTTTATATTATTGCCCTCCGGTGATGGCTCTATACAAGCACATATATATAGTTTAAAACACGGTTTAAAAATTAAAGCTTGTTTGCGATTCGAACGAGAAAAAACATTTATGTAAATAATAATACAAATAAGTTTATTTTCATATACACGTGTACCTATACGTTTCTTAAATAATGTACATGTCAATAAATTTCTGACATACTATAAAATTTGCCGAAGGATAGCTAGTTTACAAAATCTAGACCAAACTTGCACAAATTGAACAATGTTCTCTGGTCAACGAGGCAGTTTAGGAAGCCGGAATATATAAAAGAATGAATAATCTTATAAGAAGTAATTCTTGTACGGTCCCTTGTATAAGTTTTATGTGGCAGTAAGTTGCTACAAGTGAAGCCCCAGTTTAAGGCAGCCGCGCGTTCGTGATTGCTGACATTTATCTTGTGGCTGGCTAATTAGCCAGTACGGCACTGACTGCGGGCGGACGCACAATGGGCCGCTCACAATACTGCTGGGGATTTAAACACTGCGGTAAAATATGTAGGCAATGCCCTCCATATTTTTTAAATTAAAAAAAAGATCATGACTATTCCAGAAAGTATCATAAATGATGTACATTAGTTGAAAAAAAGTCTAAATATTTTATTATGAGTACATGTATACACTAGACATTTTTAATGAATAATAAATCCCGCTTAAAAAAAATGTAGGTAAGTACCTACTTACACATAAAAAAATTTGGTACCATAGTAAATTACCTCTAAAATTAACCCCTACTCTAAGTCATTTTCTAGGCCCTGTCGTTCTAGTCATTTTTAAGTCATTTTCGGTAACTCATGGTCACCAGCAATATTATTTTTCATTATTTCCGACGTTATCCTTTTACGGTATCCTATGTGAAAAGGCAGGTAGGTATTTGGAGCCCTTTAACCGTAACTGAAACAACACACCTAAACTCTTCCACAACACTACATATTCATGTAGAGTCAAAGTTCAATAAATATAAAGTAAACAAATGAGGGACGGTATTGCTTTCTTTAACTTTACAGCTCCGGGAAAGTATCGAGTAATACATTTTGAAATATCTTTACACTGTGCGAATTGAACCGAGGAGAGTGTAAGATTATGGAAAATACATAAAAGGAAAAGACTGCCAGTACCTAAGTAGGTACCTACCAAAAGGTTGCAGGTCCAGTTCTTTATTGCCTCTGGGTATTTCAAAACCTGTCACTCTTTTAGTTAGGTCTAGAAATTTTGCGAATGTGCCAACTGTATTTCAGTCCACTCGTCTCTCCAGCGTCGATATAGGTCGAAGCTTTCCGCGAGTAGATTCGCTGCAGTGTATCGTGAGCTGGTTTTCTAGACCTGAGGTGGCGGGCTGTAGAGGCTGAGCACTGGTAATCTGATGACCGGAGAACTGATTAGAATATATGCTTTAGGTAGATAAAGCGATATACAATATTGTATACTGTCTTTCACATTCCTACTTTTCAATACCTGTATATACTTACCGTGCTGTATTGCATTTTAGTTTGGATGTAAAAAGCTCAGTGAATTGTATATAATATGTGCATCCAATGGGTTTTGCCCAGCGTGTGTAGTAATGAAGCCACTGTGCGGATATGCTGCTCGTAAATACCGGTCGGTTTCGTTTTTCCGCTTCCTGCCCAGTGTTACCATTATATCTTTACCACACGTCTTATTTAAACTATACATTCTAATTTGAACCATTTATAACAGTATTTATTAGCAACAAAAAAGTTTTACCTATAGGAAAGTAAATAATTACAAACAAATTAGTTACATTCTGTTGTCATTTTTAAAGAAACATTTAAAATAATATTTTCTTTTGCTTACTAGATTGTTAAGTAGTATCATATCTAGACCAATCTATCAGATCAATATTAGAAAATAATAAAGTAATACATTCTTCATTCTCATCACCCACTGTCTATAATTTAACGAATATTCTATCTACTTAGGTACGCCAATTATGATACGAAAAATAACGAAGTAAAATCTTGATAAATAAAAAGAAGAATGAAAAGAATCTAAATACGAAAACTCTCAATAAAAGTATGATAAAATAAAAAAGGTAAAAGATGATTAATCTAATTAGCACAAGTATACAAATTAATGAATACGCAAAAAAAATTAAAGGCAAAACACCTTGCCATCAGAAGAAAGACCACAAATTTATCATTGATGAAACATCCGAGTGTGTTTATTTAAAACGAAGGTTAAAATTTTCAATTTATAGATTTCAATCAATCAGTCTGTAGAACTTCATATTTCATAAGTACTAGAGTTATGGGCACATTAACAATGCCGTTACCCACACGCATTGCAAATACGCGATTGAAGCGGATTGATTGGATCAATAAAGACGACGGATAATCTGCGATTACTGATGCGATTAGTTAAACGCGATATGGCGTAGCCGGCATTGAAAGCTGTTGAGATTGACAGATTGACATATTCCAGTGCACAAATAAACGCTTTCATTTTCAATTGTATTGAAACTTTAGTAGATATAATATAACTAGATTAGTATTACTGCTAATATTTACTAGTATTCTAAGGAAGCTAACTGCACTAATTGCTTCAGTTATCTTTGTTTTAGTCCTAAGTGAATTTAAATGTAAAGAAAACTTTGAAAAGGGGAATGGTAATGAGGCAGACATCTACGAACGATGATTAGCTACAGCCACAGAAAATGTATACTACAGTCGCAGCAAATGTATACTTAAGTTTCGAGTAAAACCCTGTGGTGGACGACCATGGATCAAACCCGGACCTCTCGACATGACAGGCCGCGTCAGTGTCATACTTGCAGTATCATACTCGTATACATAATATATTTTACATGATAGGTATTAATTGTACAGAGACAGGAAGCTCCTAAACATACAACATGTATTAATAATACCAAAATTGGAAGTAAGTACTCGCAAGTACCTATGTATACCAAAACCCATTAGCCAATGGTTACCGTTTCTATTTCAGACTCTAGAATTTAAACCCGAGAATGAGTAATAAAGCTAAGTTCGTCTACCTGATGGCCACCATTAAGCTACAGTAGGTACAGTTATTTAAGAGAAAAACTAAGAATATACAGGATGTTTGATCAATCCATTGATATAAAAATTTAAAGGGATATGATAAATAATTCTTAATATTCTTGGCTGTATACATACATTACAATAATATGTTAAGTTTAATAGTTTTCTGAATATTGGAAAAATTTAGTACCTTTGTAATTTATATACATACTAGCTGTTGCCCGCAGCTTTGCCCGCGTAGAATAAGTTTTTGTCCCGCGGGAACTGTTAACCGCGGTAAAAAGTATGTTATTCCAAGATATAAGCTATCTCTGTACCAAGTTCCATCAAAATCCGTTCAGCCCTTACAGCGTGAAAGAGTAACAAACATCCAAACATCCTTACAAACGTTCGCCTTTATTTATTAGTAGGAGTAGGATAGTAGAAAAATTGTTTTTATTGCACTAAGAAATAAGTTTTTTCCCCGGGAAAAACTCGCGGTTAAAACTAAAGTCGGTGGGTAGAACCGATGCTCCGATTTGGTTCATCTATCCGGCCTTTCTATCATCTTTCTAGCACGCTGCGCGTATTCTATTTGCCTTGAGCAATGGGGAAAACGGGGTTAAAAATTCCGAAATCTCCATTATTGAGAACGGGCAATTAATCCCCATACTGTACTACTGTATTTGCAATAGTTGTCGACCGGTACGGCACGGCAGTTTGTCATTGGGAGGACACGTACGGACGTGATGCTCAGTTTATTGCTTCCCCGGCACGGGCTGATTGGGTAACTCGGACGACACAGCGAGCGGGTCCGGGTAACCGGGTAAACATCGTGAGAGCCATTAGCTGGGCACCCGGGGGCAGACGTAGAGGGGTTACTATAACGTTTGGTTACAGTTCTGATTCGTTACTTCTCCTTTCGTTGGTCAATAATCTGAATAAATATTTTTCACTTCTCATGCTCTAAAAGTGTATCTTTAAAACTGCGTAGACGGACTAAAATGTCATTCATTATTTGTTCAGGGACTTAAAGTACCTACCTACGTTTTCTTTTTAATGTTCTTTTGAAAACCACAAACTGCCGTTACTGTTTCACACAAAGTTTTTTTTAAAAAAACTAAGTAGGTAAGTGATATTAAAATAATTAGAACAATGCCTTGAATAATATTCGCGATTATTGCATGATAAAAAACCTAAATTCTTTTAAGTTTGTAAGACGCTTCAAATCGTTCAATGATTCTTTACACTAGCGTTCCTTGGCGTTTATTTGATGTATGTACCTACACGTCAGTGTCTTTGTCAACAAGAACAAAAAAAAACATATTTATATTTTTTCGCAAAAGACGTGAAAAGTAGAGTGTTTCACTCGAAATTAAAATTATGAAACTTGAACTCCCTCAGTATCATTCAGCGTGATTGAGCAATAACCATCCAAACTTTCGCATTTTATAGTTCCTAGTGAGATAAAATGCATGACCAATGGGTTTCTTCCTGATTTTTTTTTTGATGAACCGAAGCTGTGACCAAACTTTACGAACCCTCCGCGTGGAGCACTCACATCCGCAGTGCTATTCGATCCCACTTGTCAAAACAAAATATAGCGCCAATGAATTCTATATTTAGTGGGGTAAACTTAAGGATGATCGAATATCCCGCTGTGTACTGTGGACCGTACGTGCTTGCCAAATCAACCTCATTAAAAAGATAGCGGAAAATATACCATAAGGTATAATAGCGTTCTCGATTTTTACAAAGCAATGCGTCTTATATAGTAAGTGTAAGGATACCTGTGCCGTAGTACCTACGTAGTTTAATGAGTAATGGGTACAGAACGTAATAATGTCTAATTGTTTACTTTTCCAAATTATCACAATAAGGGTTTGTGGAGAATCATACATACAATACAATACAAGGGGGAAAAGGAATATTACATTACAATCTTGAACTAAAACGAAATCGTAGTACTTTAGGTGTTTTCTTTGTCTGAGATCTATAAATATTTAACTTCTTACAGCAGTTATCATATTAAAATTCTAATTAAAGTAAGCAAATATGGAAATGAAAAGATTCGCGTTAAGAGTGTCTTGCATAAACAGTTCAGTAGCTCCCACTCGCAGCGGGGATATTGTAGCATTTTGTTTAAAGTTCCGTAGGTCAAAAGGGACAACGGAACCCTCATAGGATGGCTTTATTATCCGTCCGTTTGTCCGGATGCCAATACCCTTTTTATCAATAAGAGGTACAGGTAGGTATCACGTTGAAATTAATATCAAATACTCAAGTCTACGGTCTCTTGGAGGCGTAAAAAATTCAAGCTTCTAAGTCTACGTAATCGAAAAATACAGCCATTTATGTCCATATTTTGATTTTCGTAATCAAATCATACCTATAGGGTACTTCCCGTACCTAGAATCACCAAAGGCAAGAAGCAAGGTCTCGCAGCACAAGTAAAGGAAACAAACCTAAAATCACAGGTATGCATAATTAAGTTTGTACCTACGTAACCCTCAGGCGCGAGTCCTACTCGCACTGGTCCGGTTTTTTTAAATTCTCTCAGTTTTCTCGCTTACCAGCTTCATGCGGAGGAGTTAGCACGTACAGCTCGGCCCGTTCTCTCAGTGAGGCACGTAGCTCGCTTGATGCCTGCCTTCTTTATTGCCGACCAGGGTCCTTCGAATACCGCGCTGCATCACATCACAGCATCCAACATTCTTTTTTTAATTGCTTGATGCAAATGAATGAATTATTATATTAGCCTATTTTTGACAGTCCCCAAGACTGAAAGGTTTAAGTACAGGTTTATGTAATAGCTGTAGTTATGCTTAAATTAGTAAATACACAAGGCGTGGGACAGGCATATGAAACACGGAAAGAAAGTACTTGAAATATTGAAAATTCAAAATTTTATATAAGGACTAGCTGTTGCCCGCGGCTTTGCCCGCTCGTCGAATAAGTTTTTCCCGCGGGACCAGTTTACCGCGGTAAAAAGTAGCCTATATGTTATTCCAGGATTCACTGTACCAAGTTTCATCAAAATCCGTTCAGCTGTTACAGCGTGAAAGAGTAACAAACATCCTTACAAACTTACTTAATCTTAGTAGGATAGGTAGGATGCATGATCATAGATTTTTGAAAAATCACCTGCCTGAGCTGGGAATCAAACAAACAAATAAAAGACAAATGAGATAATATAAGGTCCTTAATCCATGCTCAAATTAATTTTAATTGAGTAATTAGTGAATTAAGTAATATTATGTGTATATGTAAAGAGCTAAACGAACTTTTACCGGAGATGTTTGAATTTTTTCGTAAGAGGTGTCCATAATTTGTAGTGGAGGTCAAAGGTTTAGTTCGAATCCCTAAGCTAAACACGTACGTCGTACGTACGTACGAGTATGTGCCACAGTTTACTCGAACAGTCCGACTGATTGAAGACGAAATAACGTTGGATTGCAACACGAAGGAATATACTGACGTGCAAATGTTAAAATATACAGTAGGTACACATACCCCTCTGTGAAAACCCCGTAATTTATGAACGTGGGTACTTATTTGACAGAAGGTTACAGTCTTAATGTATTGAAACACGTCTTGCTTTAACGAGCTTTACAAGAAGCTACAGGTCAAAATTTTATTTTTATCGCGTTCAAAACATATACCATGTATTAACATGGAAAGCCAGAATTAACTGCCGTGTGATTTCGTTTCAATATTTAATTTAAACAGTCCCTAAACGCTTACAGAAAATATTCACAGCCTTTTCGTATTCTGATAGCATAATGTAGAGATTTATTACTCATGAAACTGTATTTAAAAGTCCGAAATAAATATTTTTTTCTTTATTGGACTTTCCTTCTTCGCTTTAATTGCGTAAATCCTCTTTCGGGAGATTCTTTTCGATAAAATCTTTTTTATATATTTTTCCGTAACGATACCTACCGAGATGATGTAATTAGAGCTCCACAAAATCAGCTTACTTTACCTGGCTTGTTTATATTTGTCATATTGAAGGTTGCCTTGTCTAATTAGGAAAACATATTTCTAACATCGATGAGGCTTGTTAATCTAGGAGTTACCGATTTGAAAATAAATATAGATTACACAGAGCGTCAGTGGCGTAGGGGATAAGACGCGGCCTATCATATCGAAAGGTCCGGAGTTCGATCCCCAGCTGGGCCATGTACCAATGGTTTTTTTCTCGAAACTTAAGTACATTTACTGACTGCTCTCAAACGGTGAAGGAAAACATCGTGAGGAAACCTGCATACGCCGATGAAGAAATTCTTAGGCGCATGTGAAGTCCGCCAACGCGCACTGGGCTACTAGCGTAGTGGACTATAGCCCGAACGCCCTCGTTGAGAGGGTAGGCCTGAGCCCCAGCAGTGGGGACATATATATATTAATAGGCTGTTGATGATAGATTACACAGGTAAGTATAATATTTCTAGAGAAAAAAAATTAACAATTTTCTAGAGATAAGAGCATATAGACACCCGACGTACGGTTGGTCGCACGTCAGTGGAAAGAAAACCAGTATAAACTGGTCTCTCATAGTATTGAAACTCCCTAATAGGCTAGGCCAGCTCCGGGTGACAGTGTTTCAATGACGTGCGGTCGACTGTACCTAGGTATTTTACAGTTTACTTAGACGTTGAAGAAGAGTCACTTATCAGCTGAACTTAGCAATATCACGAATCGTTGAAAGATGGCTTTAGATTCAACTTAAACGTGAAAATAATGTTGCTTTTCCGTCAAGCCATACTCTTTTGTAACGTCCCTTCATTTTGTCTCAGGTATTTCTTCTCGGGGTTCGTCGATCTTGTTCGAAAACAAAACGACTTTAGTAAAATGAACTTGCCTATTGTGAAAATAAATAAATAACTAACTATACTCGTAGCGTTGAATTATCAAAAGCATTTCAGTTTAACTACTTACGAATATTTATTTTTTATTCACTCAAACTATATTAAAGCATCTGACAGAGTCCTTCCACTCACTGGCTCTAATTTATTTTCAATAAAGATCCTAATAGTGCAGTGTAGGTAGGTAGGTACACTCTTTGTCCAGCAAACGTCTTCGAGCGTTTTTCAGACGTCGTTCGTTGCTTTCGACGGATTATTTCTAATAATAGGATATTGAGTTTATTGTTCGTTAGCTGCACTTCATTCGATCCACTGCTCAATGTCCAATTTAAGGCAGACTCATAAAACGGTTGAGATCCTGAACTAAACATCCAATGGCAGTGACTATACCTTATAAGTTACTCGTATGATATATTATAACTTGCTTAGTAAGTTCATCGTTTAACTGCTGTATTGCATATTAAATAAATCATATCATACTATCATCATACTTCATACTAATATTATAAAGGCGAAAGTTTGTAAGGATGTGAGTGAAGATGTTTGTTACTCTTTCACGCAAAAACTACCGAACAGATTTTCATGAAAGTTGGTACAGTGATAGCATAAATCCAGGAATAACATCATCATCATCATATCTGTAGACGTCCACTGCTGGACAAAGGCCTTCCCCAAGGATCTCCACGACGACCGGTCCTGCGCTAACCTCATCCAGCTGGGAATAACATATAGGATACCTTTTAACGCGGACAAAGTCGCGGGGCGTCCGCTAAGTAATAAAACGCATAGAGGGCGCTGTTTCACAATGTCAACGGGAAAACTTTTCTACGCGGGCGAAGCCGCGGGAAAAAGCTAGTATGTAATTGACCGAGCGAGCGAAGCGAGCGAAGCGTCTAAGTTTCGAGATTGACCAAAAATGCTAATGTCCGTCTGTCCTTCTGTCTTTCTGTCCTTCTGTATTTCTGTCTTTCTGTCTTTCTGTCTGTAATTCTCTACAGGTCGCATTTTTCAACCGATTTTGACGAAAATTTGGCATATGTATAAATTAATTAAACCTACAAAATGAGTAGAATAAAATTTTGAAAAACATTGTTTTTGGAGTACCTACCATACTCGCAAAGTGGGAGTGAACTTTTTTTTTCTTGTGAATCCCATAGTGTGGGATATCGTTGGATAGGTCTTTCAAAAATATTGCTGGTGTGTGAATACCATTTTTTCGATTTAGGGATCCGTTGGCGAAATATTAAGCTTTAAAGCGGTAATTTTTGTTAGAGTCACGTGTCCCCCCCCCCTGCCAGCTAAACGGTTGCTTCTGGAAATGTGAAAAAATTCATGGCAGTAGCATATATAACGTAGTTACAAGGAAAACTATAACGGCTAAGTAGGTTCTATTAGTTTTTGAGTAATAGTGGATCGACTTAAGAAAGTTGAAAAAATAAATTATGTTCATAGAACTGCATACGTAAAATGGAAAATTGGATGGGTCTTTCAAAAATATCGCTGGTGTGTGAAAAACATTTTTCGATTCAGGGATCCGTTTGCGAAATATTAAGCTTTAAAGTGCTAATTTTTGTCACTTTAGTAGGTACTTTTTCTGTTTCCATCTACAAAGTTGACTTTTGTTGGTTTCTTTTAGGTTTGGTTTATATGGGCTGGCGAGGTCTACTGTTCTCACGGAACTACTAGTAAATATATACCAATAGCATACTGTTATAAATTCACATATTGTGTTGAGGGTAGGTTAGATACTTAACTTATGCATGTACCTCGAGTACGTGATCCGATGGGAACTTTTTGCCTGATCAGATGCAACTTCCCTGAACTGATCATATTATCCGTTGGGAATCGATCGTCTGTTTGACTTCCTTGTTAAATAGAAAATACATATAAAAATTTATGTTAGTATATAAAGTAAGTAGGAGTGTTTGGACGATCCCCTAGTTTATTCCTTCCTTAATAAAATTCTTGATAAATTTTCCTTTGTGTTCAGTGAATAGTGAAGGAACAGTGAATGATCCATCACCGCAGGCATTCGTGGGCGGTCTGGGAGCCACCAGGGTATAACAATTCTTTAGTTTCCTAATTGTCAATGCCAATATTTAATATTTAAATCTCTTGAGTTAATCTTAAAAAATACAGTTAAAATAACCCATTACGTTTTATTGTAACTCGTCCGTTTTATTTGTAAATGTGGAAATCTGCCGTTTTTAAACATTATTGCAAATGTGGCCAGGCACTTTATTTCCGATAGATTTCTTTTTGTTTGTAGTAACACAAGCTTGTAAGCTATAGTTAATTTAACTATGAACCAGCTAATGATCAATACATTTTATACCTACTCGTACCTTGTATTTACACCTGTAGTTCACAGCTCTACGAAATAGTGCGTGCCCCATCTAATTTCATTAAGTATACCGGGTTAATGGCGCCTATGGATTGTATGGTTTAGCGAAATAAGCGACGGTTAGAGCTAATTCGCCCATGCGTCGCGGCCGTATAAAATTGAAATCGTGATGTTAACGAGTCACATTATAATCGTAACAATTATATATTACTAGGCTAAATTATTACGTGGGAGTTGATACTGAAAACATTTTATTAATATCATTAATGTTGAAATAGATTTAAATTGAAGACTATTTGTAACTAATTACATCTTTGAGCGGGACTTACTTTCGTTATAGCTCAAAAAGTTGGCATGGTGAAGTGACAGTGAACAGGTCACAAGTGTCGGAGAACCGTTGACCGCCTGGGGTAGACAAGTCTCGAGCGGAGACCACGACTGGACAAGCGTATGGGAATGGGACGCCCCCGCCCCCGGCTAGATGGAGCAGGAGGCTGATAGTGACTGGCTGCGGAGTGGTTCGAAGGGGAAATGTCTAAGACGTGACTCCATGACATTTGTTTAATTTTTTTTTTAATTTATACGGTTATAGTTAATTTGCCTATATTACTTTATAGTGATGTTAACTTGTCTGTCCTGGTCATGAATTAAAAAAATAAAGCTATTCCCATATGGCTGAGTAACAAAAGCATTTTAGGGGGTGCCAAAATAGTGTTAAATGTATCACAGAATTTTGACTCACTCACACATTCTCATTTTCAAACTCCATATAAATTTGTATTAGCAACTTCCTCCCTCGAATTTTGACACCAAATTGTTCTTCGTTTCCCATACTAAATTTGCAAGATCCGATCTCCACAGGGAGCGCGCGCGCGACCAGAGGTTCGAATCTTCTTGGTCCTGGTACATACTTCTTCTTCTAATAAGGCACCCATGTTTTTTGTTTTCTCGCCTACTTCATTTAGAAATTTCAAATTAGCATCAGCGTAGCATTCATCAGCAGAGCATTTGGTGATTTTATTATAATGAGAAGTTTCGTGTAAATTATACCTACCGTTTTCCAATTATACCTACCTAACCTAAACGTTATTTCTTCAACAAGAATATTACATTGTTTTTGTGTTTTTTTTTCTTTTATAAAGGTTAATGATTTTGTTACTTCCGTGCCCGTTCCTAAAGGTTAAGAAATCTTGAAAAATAAATACCACTGATAAACTTTGCAAGGTACTCTTCTTGATTGTTGTTTCTTCCTATCACCTTGAATAAAGTGTAAAAACAAATCTTTTGCCAATAATATTGTTTTTGGTTACTTACGTTAGCAAGTACTTATAGAGTGTATTGATTATTTCACAACTAGGTAGGTATAAATAAGTGTCAAAGCAAGTATAACGTAAAAAGTAGTAACGTTTCGTGTAGGCAAAGGTCCTAATTCTTTACAAAGTTTATAAAAGTAACTGAAGATAGCTTCGTACCTTCGTCGCTTTGCCCCACGACTTTTTTCTAACAATATCAGTACCTGCGTTAAAGATTTCAGGTCACGAACGGAGTAATCCTGCGTCTGATTCAAAGTGAATGGACGCGCCTGTGCTCGCTGAATGCATCCGGACCCTTCGCGATCGTGACCATCCTCTACCTGACCTGACATCACTGATTACACACACATACCTACTCAGGCTCTGTGCATATCCAGCAACCCTATTTTTGAATCTCTCGCCTCGCTTCGAACGGTCGATTCTACTAATTTTCCTTCGACATCCGATATTAATCTATCTATACTACTTATAAAATCGTAACGCGAGTAAATCTGTACATTGAAGGGATTTAAAAAAAAACTTTTGGAATACGTTATTTAGGCTTATCTGACTCCAGAACACTTTTCAAAAAATTTCTTGTCTGTTTGTCTGTTTGTACGCGCATCACGCTAAATCTACTGGTCCGATTTGATCCAGGTTTTTTTTGATTGAAAGCATGTGGCCTGACTTAAAATCTGGTGTACTTGGATTTTTAAAATTCTACCCTAAAGGGGTAAAAAGGGATGTTAAGGTTTATATGGGAACAAAAAATTACCGAAAATTTGGTTACACGCACCGTTTTTACATCGCGCATAGAGCGGATTCCGCCGCGGATCTTCCTCTAGGTATGCACAGACAAGAAATTCCTCGTGGTTCGACTGTCGGACCACGTGGCCACAGCGGTTTATTTTCGCGACTATTTCTGAGAGTCCATAGGCGTCAGGTTAATGATAATATGGAGCAGTAGTCCTTACGATCAGGTGGGTTGTCCGCCTGTTTGCAACTGTCATTAAGTAGACAAAAGTGCATAAAGTAGTAACGATTACAGAAACAGGTCGAAATGAACCGAGATAACTCCTGCCTCTATTTGGCCCTCTTAAGGTCGGGATTAAGTTTGTTATTCCACTGTGTTTGCCATACGTCACTTAAGGAATCTCATGTAAAACTTAAACTTTCTGGACGTAGCGGTTAAAGCTACGCGTTGGTTGATCAGTCAGTTACTAGATAGATAGTAACAGGGCTTTTCAAACGAAAATTTGAAATTTGATTCTAAATTCTAACCTAAACCTATTTCACACTATGTTTATAATGCAAACATTGGTATTTTACATAACCCACACCTCCTACCAAAGCCTTTATAGGTATAACTCTCGGTTACAAGTCGGCAGCGTAATCAAAGTACGGGTGTTTAATTGAAGCTATTCACAATGTATTAACGTTAATAGGCGCCTATTAGCTTATGTAAATCCAAAGTGAATATTTACGTTAATAATACGCTCATGCAGAGTGTGTTCTGCGGAATGAATTCTGATGATCCCTATTCAGTGCAGAGGTGCTATTTCGTAGCTAAAGTTGTAGGGAAAATGGCTCCACAAGCCATAAGTGAGATAACACTCGTCACGTGACACCGTTGTATGTCGGGTGACAAATTTACATTCGAGTCGCGAGTTTAATGCTCTATTCAAAGTTTATAGTTGAGTCCACGAAATGCGAGAGAAATCAGCTTCGAAGCAGAAACCGAAATTACATACTTAAATCGAATTAGGTTTTTGTTAGATTGTTATCATAAAAATAAAGTTGTTGCGTCTCAATCTGCGATAATGAATACTTCATGATCTCACGTCTCAATAAAATTAAAAACTTTTTAGATTTTACTTTGAAACAGAGTCGGGATACGGCTTCCCCCGCGTTGGGATAAGGTTTTTTTCCGCCCTAAAAAGTAAAATAAAAAAATGTCCTGCCCCAGGGTTCGGTATATGTATATCTCCACATCACATCAAAATCCGTTCAGAGTTATACTTTCCCATTTAAAATATTAGTGTGGATGTATATTTGTATGAGGGTGTGTTTGTGTATGTGCCTACACATAATCAGTGTTATACATATACTTTATACAGCTAAACGAGCAGTTCTCCAAATAAAGTGTTATATCGGGCACCATAGTCTGAATTTAATTGTACTACAAGGAGGTGGAAATAGACCTCGCTTCCAGCTTCGGCCCAAGTCTTTACGAAGGAGCGCAGGCTTCGGCCTTGTCAGCGCGAGCATCTCACCTACCTACGCCCAGCGCTCTGGCAGACCCGGGCTATCATTTGGCCGGTCTGCGCCCTGCACTCTGCCGCTCCGGGACTGTCAAGCGTGCCCAAGATTCGCTCGCTAGTCGGCCAGTCAGCATCGAGGACACTGTTCTATTCGGCGAAGAACGAGTGCTGACCCCTTTTAAACTTCTTTTTTCTTATATCACAAGTATTACTTTTATAACCATATTATTATTTTTATTTAGACTTAATTTCAATACCTATTAGCTAAATATTAACTCGCAATCCTTTTTTCCTTCCTCTAGTTATTCAAATGAATGGCTCGGTCAGAGCTCCTTGCCCTCACTGCCCGGGTTCCACAAAATTATTCTTAGTACCTCGAGGTCTCCAGGTGCACATTGGCCACAAACATAAAAGTGTACTGCTCAACCCCACCCAGCATGTTTCGCCAAATACCACACCAGCCCCCCAACCAATCGACCTACAAGACAGCTCGTCGCAAAACCGGCTGTTTGAACTTCCTAAACTTAAGGAGTCGGTTCAGGTTCTCAAGCATGTGCCCAGGGGAGCCAGAAGCCAAGCCGCGGGTAAACTGAGCGAGCTCATTGAGAGGTGCCTTCGTTCCAATGACTCGAACGACTGGTACTCCTTGCTTTCCTTTGCCTACACGGCCTTAAGGATGCCTGAGAAGGGCGGACATGGCTCGCTTACTAGCAAAGTTAAGCTAAATATTGAAAACAGTCCCGGCTACTTCCCAGAACACCACGGATGCTCTCGATTTCCCTCGATCCACAAGGCGATTCAGTCGAAGGTATACGAGGGTGACCTAAGAGGAGCAGTTCGGCTACTTGTCTCTGATGGCTCCTTCGCGCAGCCGAGTGACGCAACGCTTTCTTCTCTACGGGCTAAGCATCCAGCCCCTTCTCGCCAACTCAGCCACCCACCACCTCCAGATCTGTCGTACACGCCCGTATTAGTTGAGGGGCATACTGTAGCCCAAGCATTGAACTCTTTTTATAACGGCTCAGCGTCGGGCCTCGATGGTATCAGGCCTCAACACCTTAAAGAACTTTGTTCGTCGACCGCAGGGGATAACGGTATGCTCCTCTTTGAATCTATCACCAGTCTGGTAAATTTCCTCCTCAGCGGCCAACTAAACCCTGTAGTGTGTCCCTTTATGTACGGTGCCTCTTTGTGCGCGTTGGATAAAAAGGATGGGGGCATCCGGCCTATCGCTATAGGGAACACTTTCCGGCGTCTCGCGGCCAAGGTGGGTTGCCAATCAGTTAAGGAAAAAATGTCGACTCTACTTCAACCTTTTCAGCTCGGATTTGGCACCCGCTTGGGCTGCGAAGCAGCCATCCACGCCGCGCGTGCCTTTGCTATGGCATCGGAAAATGCTGACAACATCATTATCAAGGTTGACGTCAGGAACGCATTCAACAGCGTGGAAAGAGACGTAATCTTGAACTCCGTTAAAGACAAAATTCCTTCATTGTATCCCTTTCTACACCAGGTCTATTCTTCAGAGAGTAACCTCTTCTACCGGGAGAACCTTATCTTGTCGCAGGTGGGAGCGCAACAGGGAGATCCTTTGGGGCCCCTAGTTTTCAGCTTGGCGATCCACAGTCTTATAACGGAGCTCGAGTCACCGCTCAACCTATGGTATCTGGATGACGGAACCGTGGGAGGAAACCCGGATACTGTAGAGCGGGACTTAGTGAATCTTATCCCAAGGCTGCGCGAGCTGGGGCTGGAGTTGAACACGTCCAAATGCGAATTCTTCGCATGCAGCAACGCGGCTCGGTCGTGTTTACCTCGTTTTCAGTCCCTGATATCTGGGCTGAAAGAACTAGGGAAGGATTCGCTCTGTCTTTTAGGGTCCCCCATCTTTCGTGAGGCCATTCCGGGGGCACTCGAAGCCAGAAAATGCTCTTTATCAGCCGCATTTGAACGACTTCAACATCTACCAGCGCACGTTGCCCTCACACTCCTGCGACTATGCTTCTCAGTCCCTAAGTTGACCTATCTGGTGCGCACCTGTCCCACCTGGCTGTTTCCCAATCAGTGTGATGCCATCGATGATACTCTGAGGCAGGCGCTCGAAAGTATCCTTAACGTGGCTTTGGATGGCGACTGTTGGTTTCAGGCCGCTATGCCGATACGCTATGGGGGCCTGGGTGTCCGTCGGGTGTGCGACATAGGTCCGGCAGCATTCCTCGCTTCTTGCCATGGTGTAGACAGTCTCGTCGCAAGAATCCTACCCTGCGAGGGCGGGGTGCCACGTTTGCCCTTCGTGCAGGAGGCCTTGGCTGCCTGGTCCTCCGCCAATCCTGGTCAAGGCGCACCAGATTCGTTCGATAGACAGAGGTCTTGGGACGATATCGGCTGTAAGGCAAAACTCAGGGACTTCATTGAGCGTTCGACCGGGGTGAACGTGGCCAGGCTTAAGGCGGTCTCGACTCCGGAATCTGGGGCGTGGTTACATGCGATGCCTTCTCCGAACTTGGGCACGCTACTGGATGACGACTCCCTGCGGGTGGCCGTGGCGCTACGATTGGGCTGCAACGTGTGCGAACCTCATTTATGCACGTGCGGCTCAATGGTAGAGGCCGACGGTCATCACGCGCTTAGCTGTCTTCGTTGCTCGGGCAGATTTCCGCGGCACCACGCCCTCAATGACGTCATCCGTAGAGCACTGGTCTCTGCAAACGTCCCCTGTGTTGTAGAGCCCCCCGGTTTAAGCCGTTCGGATGGGAAGCGGCCGGACGGGTTGACATTGGTCCCCTGGGAGAAGGGCCGCTGCCTTATATGGGACGCCACCTGCGTGTCCACCTTTGCTCCCTCGCACCTGCCCAATACCACACAGCTGGCAGGTTCGGCTGCGGAAACTGCGGCCAGGCACAAGCACGCAAAGTACTCCGCCCTAGAGTCCACCTATACGTTTGTGCCCGTCGCCCTGGAGACAGCGGGGCCCTGGGGCAGTGAGGCGAAGGCCTTCATTAGAGACATAGGCCGCAGACTCAAAGAGAGAGGAGGGGACCCCCGCTCCGGATCTTTCCTGGTCCAAAGGTTATCGATAGCTGTGCAGCGCGGCAATGCCGCTAGCGTTTTCGGTACCTTTGGCCCAGGTCAGACCCGGGGCAGTCTCTTTGATACGTAGTATTTGTATTTTTTATCATAATGTTTTATATCAGTTTTTTGTGCCTCCCTAATAAATTATAATACTATACTTTATTAGTAATTATTTAGTACTTACATGTCAAAAAAGAGAAAAATATACTCAATAGCCATAGTCAAAAGTGAAATGGTAGCCGTTCACCGCAGTTTGTGTCAATCGTTCGTTCTCAGCTCAGGAGGTCTATTTTTAAATCGCTCTCCTCGCTTCGAGCGGTCGATTCTACTGATTTTCCTTCGACATCCGATACAAAAATCAGTAGAATCGACAGCTCGAAGCGAGGAGACCGCTTAAAAAATAGAGCTCTATGAGATCCATTGGCCAGATCGCTCTTTTCGTAGGCTGAGAATATTGACGATCGCCGGCTGAGAAGCGCCGCCCGTCGCGTCCCGTCGTCGCGCTGAGCGGCGGGCGCGGCGCAGGTGCCGGGTAGCCTCGGTCGACGCGGCCACATACATCATATATACGACTCCCACCAACTACAACTGCTCATAATTCATCGTTCCAGCAACATTTTCTATGAAACTATTCTGAAAAGTTGTAATTTCTGTAAGGTCAGGTGGGGTAAGAGTGACACCGGAGAAAGAGGAACGACCAGACGGGAGTATATAAACTATAGACGTCTATAGAGTTTAACCATGAGTTGACAACGTCAATATTCACTAGCGATTCGCTAGCGAGTACGTAAAAAACTATCTATTATCTCTGTCGTTCGTAATTATTCGAAAAGAGATAGCACTATTATGTAATTACGTAGTCGCTAGCGAGTTTTACGTTGTCAACTCATGGTAGGCATACTGGTCTTCAAGTTATTTTTTCCCCGGTGTTCCTTTACCCCGCCCGACCTTATTATGGTCGTTGCAAATTAAATAATTCTTAGGTTCAATAAAGTGTAGCTTTCCACGAAAGACACACTGGAGGTACATTTGCAGACTCCCAATTTTGTGGAGCACTTAGGTATACACGAACTGCCACCACCCCTATAAAAGTATATAATTAGCACAGTAATTAGGCAGGACTTTGTTGAGATATCATCATAAAATGTGGCGATTAGGTTTTGTTTTGCGAACACAGATTTTTTTGAGAAATGAGTTTTAATTTCAACACTTTTCCTAAATAATATAAGTACCTACCTACGGTTCATATCTTTATTTATTTATAGTTCGAAATCGAATCGGAGACCCCTGCAAAGTTGAACATGATTTGGCAAAACCAAATATCAACTCAGCAATATCAACTTTGCATAAAATATTGAGATCTATCTAAATATTTAGGAAATAACTCTTTTTGTTTTTCATCTAAGGGAAATAACAAAAAAAATCTATTATTTCCTAATAATTTTAGGGGTTCTTATCAATTCAAAATAATGATGATTGTAAACCGATATTGAAAAGAAGGTTGATTTCAACCATTACCGTCAGAGTATAAAAAATACCGCATCTTTATGTTATTCTTTGAGCCTTAATGATATTGTTTAAATTGACTTCTATTTTCTGGTTGTGTCATATTTTTAAGAACATAATAATTAAGTATTTAAAGTCGAAAAATATGATAGTTTAAAATGGTAATAGTTGTAGATAATTAGGAATAGAATGTAAAGTTTTCACGTGACCATATATTGTTAAAACCTTAGTCAATCTAGTCCAAATTCCAATTCCAAGCCTTTACTCGTACAGCTGCATGGTCGGTCACTTTTTTTAACCAGGCTGTCACTAAAAATACTTTTATGCAGAGAGAGCAGCGCTCGTAGCGTGCGTGCCATTTCGGTTTTTTTAGAACACTGTCGGTAGATGATTCAAAAGTAAAATAGGTAACTAGGTATAGTTGGCTGGCAGCACCTCTGATTTGTACTGGCCCTCAAACAAACAGGGTTCAAGTTACTTAGTAACTTATTGTTTAAATAAACAAACTTTTACTTGCTTCTAAAAAACTAATTTACAATTCATATTACACTTGGAGGAGTACTTATTAATTATAAATATTTGCATTTACTTTATAATTTTGGCTTAATTTCTTATAAAAACTCTAATTTATTGTATCTATCAAAAATGTAAGTGCTTACTTGTTTGTATATTACTTTAGGCACCTACCTAGACCTACTTAATTGGTTGTGAAATATTTACTCTTAACGGATAGGCAACCTGTTTTTAGATCATTCTCCAATTTGCCTATGTACATACCTATAAAATTTTAATGTGAAGTGCGTCCTCACGGGCGGCGCGGGCACACACACTGACATGCCGTGTGTGCGGGCAGGCGGGGCAGGGACTCCACACAATAAATATTAAAGCTATAAGTATGTCAGTACCTACCTAACATCGTATCCGAACTGTTTCCCGGCGGATAAACCGGATGGGTCAATGAATCACAATCGTTGTTAAATGTATATTTTTTTTAGTAATTAAATGAGTACCAAGGTAAAGTTAGATACTGACAACTATTACTTTAAATGATGGTAGGCAAATAGAGTGGTCGGATATAGACACTTTGTTTGCTACAGACTCAAAGAAACCGCTGGATGAGGTAAGCACGGGACCGGTCGTCGTAGAAATCCCGCGAACGTCTTTCGGTTGATAATGATGGTGAACAAAGAAACAACATATAAAAGTTTAATGTAACAATATATTTTGTATATACAAATCGCTATAATTATAAGGTGGCGAGTATGGCGAGCGCCAGCGCGCGCACGAGCGGCGCGTGCGTCGGCCGGCGCGGCGGCGACACGCTGCGCTTCAGCGCTTCCAGCTCGCTCACGTCGGGCGTCTCGTCGAACTCGCCCACCTCGTTGTATTGCATCTCCTCGAACTTGCCTGATAAAGCTGCGGAAAAGCAATAATTATCAATCAACAGCCTGATGTAAGAAGTTTATTGCTGGATCAGGTCTCTCCCAAAACTTTGGGGGGGTTATATTACTATTTACATAGAAGATTCTGCTATCTATCACACGAACTTATCCTTTAATAATTATTATAGCTAAAAGAAAATGTTTTTAATTTAAAATGTTTTTAGTTTTTAATTCATTTGAAATGATTGTGCTGTGACTTTTGAAGTATGAATTTTCTATCTAAGTCCATCCGGAAGTTTGTGTTATGCATTAATTGATATACTTAATAAATCGTTAACTTTAAGTAGGTAGTACATATCTACCTACTTAGCAATAAAATCTTTAAAAAAACGTTTTGGACTAGAACATTAATTCCAATCTAGACTGAAAAACGAAGACCCTATAAAAGGAAATTATTTATAATAATAATGTTTGGACAAATTATGAAAAATATAATCTACATGTTATAAATTAATAGTAAATGAAAGGCCAAACAAACATGGGGTTTTCCTAACATCAGCATTTTTTCAACAAAACTATCTTGAATGATTGAATGTAGAGATTTTGCGACAAAAGTGCAGACTTGTGATTTTCCCGCAGCCGACGGCGGTTGATCAAAATGTAGCTGAGTACGTTTATGTACAACTTGGCCTATTGATTTTATAGAACCACATAGTATGACCTACTAGAGACGCTTCTCGGTACTTTTTTGTAGAGGTGATTTCAACCATTATAAAGAAGAGTCAAAGTCAAACTTAGGAGCGCCTGTCAAAGGCCGAAATCGAATTGATGAAACAGTTTTAGTTGAACTACTGAATAGTTGGTTCTATGGGAGAAAATTTTCCTGTATTACAACCGATGGATGGATTAGGTTTTAGGACATCTAGAACCCAAAACAAAGTACTGTACATTATCCGCGGCTAAGTTACAAAGGTCCAATTTGGTTCGCGCTCTGTGGGTACGCTTCAGTAACATATAGGTAACTATTATCTAATCTGTGCCTATAGTGTGCTCGTCGCTGCGCTCTTCGCAACCTATTTCGGCCTTTACCGGCGGTCCTTGGTATAACTGGATTCGGACTTTTGCTACAACATAAGTATTTTAAATGTTACTGTCCTAAGCTAAAACTATAACTCTAAAAACTATAAATTTTAAGGATTTTTTTTAATGGTAAATCCCAAGATTTACTCGTGAAACCTAGATCAGGTTAGTTTATTAGCTATTACAGTTATATTAATTACTACCCTGTTCCCGGGAAGGTTACCCATCGATTTCTTTATTTCCTATAACACAAGCTGGTAAAGTTAGATTTCCTAGAAAAGGAAAGTAGGTACATTACCTACATTATATTATACTTTTCCCTTTAACCTGTATGTAATCAGATGTTCGTGGAACCTGTGAATATCGAGTTTCGCCTCACATTCACCGATTCCCCATTATTTGTTTCTCAAAATAAACAGTTGATAAAACGAGGCAGTAACCTGAAATGCTACACTCCCCTCTGAGCTGCGAGAAAATTCTGGGCGCCACGGCCTCAGCCCGGGCATATTCGTCCGTTACAAAATATCCGATTACGAGTTGCCCATTAACTTGCCTTTGATTTGCACTACACATTATGGTGGTAGTTTCTTTTACGACTAACGTTCATAATAATAATGTTTAGACAAATTTACACACGGCTGTTTAGTCCTAAACTAAGCCATGGGTACTCAACAACTGATCAACATACTTAAATATTTTTTAAATAAATACTTAAATAAATTCAAACACCTAGAATCCGAAAACCAACAGTTAAGCTCATCACACAAATGTTGGTCCCGGGTGGGAATCGAACCCACGAACTTTGGCGCAGTAAGCAGGGTCACTACCACTACGAAACAGGTCAGTCGAATAGACTATCTATATATCTATTTTTACCTTGCAAATCGGTGAACAATCAAGTTATAATAAGTAAAATGCTAATTTTTACCCACTGAAATGCTTACTTCCATAAATGCTAATATGATATTGTATAAAAAAAACTTATGAACAGTTAATATTGTTTAATTATCGAAGGTCAAAGAAGTGACGCGAAGGTCGCGGAGATGGCGGTGGCGGTTGAAGCGCTTGAAGAATTACCCCAATCTATGTATATGTACGAGTATGGTGTTGCTTTTTAGTGTGTTAAAATAACATATTTTCTATTCTATTAAAGAATAGAATAGAAAATAATAAATCTAAAAAAAAGACTAACAATAAATCGAAATCCAATAGTGCCATTCATATAATTATGAATTTCGTATCCCCATGCGATGCGTTTGACGTAGCTAACTCTATGTTCTTCGAAAGTCATACAAAAAAAAGAAGATAATTCTCATGACTTCATAAATAAATATCGTACCAATTACAATCAATCTAGAATTGTACTTCTATACCCAATTCGAAACGAGTAAATAAATCTGGATTTATCTTACCAATAAACAGACAACACGAATAAAATAATAAAAGTGATTGTTAGTTGATAGTTATACTTACAGTATAATTTTATCGTCCCATCAGTGTCTCCGAGCGAGTTCTTCGATATGCAACTGTATGTGCCGAAGGTTGACCGGCCCACTTTCTTGATTTTCAACCTCATGTCCACCTCGTAGCCTCTCTCTACGGCAGTGATCTCGAACCTTTTGTCTGCTATTATAAAAAATATATAATTAACTTTTTTAAAGTACAGTCGTAGTAGGTAAGTTAAATAAATGGTCATTAAGTTATTTCTCTTTTGTGTAATGAATGTTTCGCTTATGTTACTTTATTTTTATAAACTGAGCTTGTTAAACGACAGTACCTAAGTATGCTGTCATACCTACGTTTCTAGTCATTTTTCCTCTTTAAATATCCCCGGGAAAAAATAGTACCCGTTCTGTAATATCTAAATGTGGCTACCAGTTTAAAAACCAGAATGAGATATAATTATAATAATGATATGATATTAATGAATGATACCTACAATAAGTTACTTACATTGTGATATGATTTGGTCATTTATGGTCCAATAGTTAATGGACCTCGGGAATGCTTCTGAATGACATTCCAGGTGAACTGTGTCACCTTCTTGGGCTCCCACCAGCTGGTTTTGTATTGTCATAATAGGTGGGACTGTAAAAATAGAAACAAAAATTATAACATACCTATAATTGGTACCTTATACCAAAATAAAATACTCCTCGAGAATTTATAATTTAACTATTGGTTCCGCTAGCTACAGTACTACACTGTAGCTAGCGGAACAAGCTAATTAAGGAAAGGAGTTACCATGGTTTTGATGGAACCCTAAAAATTAAAGGCCCTTGACGTAACACACGTAACCCAGTTTTCAGATCGAGTATCGTTTTCAATTAGCGAGTTTCATGAAAATTAAGTAATTGTTTTGACTTTGCCTTTCGACGAAGTACTGTTAATTGTATAAGATTGTACAGAGATAACTTTATATGTGAACTTTTAAAGTGAAATGTTACCTTATTCGTATATTTCTGTCAATGTTCTTTAAAAAGTCAGCAATTTAAGGGTGAAATGCAGAATACCTAGATGTACCGTAACGAAACTGAAAGTGTAACGAAACTGATAAATTTCGTTACGTTAAGTTTCGAAACTTATTATCAGTTTCGTTACAATTTTAGTTTCGTTACGGTACATCTATTCTGCATTTCACCCAACGTGTAAGTATTTTTTATTATTCTAGAATATCTCAGAAAATTATAAAATATTCCTGAAAATTCTTAATTTTCTCATTGGCGGCAGTACATAATAATATTATCCTACATGACACATTTACATACATTATAAAATATACTTCACAGAGATGTGAACGAAATTCTTTTTAACTTTTTTATTCTTCGTCATATTATATCAGCACGGCCCAAACGTTAACTGGTAGAGAATGCCTCCAGCATTAAGTTCGCCTCTTGTACAATACATGTGCAATAAAGTTTAAATAAATAAATATTAGGGAGCAGTAACCAGTGTTCCATAGGTTCTGTGGGTTTAATAAAAAGTATGAGCAAAACTACTTACAATGCACGACGAGCATTACTCGTTTACTGACGGAGGGCGGCACTCCATTGCTGGCGATGCAGAGGTAAGCTCCCATGTGTAAACGTGACACCTTCACTAAGTGGAGAACTGCACCGCTCACCGACGTATCTAGATATAACACAAGAATATTAGTGTCAGTTTGTAGTAGGTAACTAGGTATTTATTATGAAAATTTGGTACTAAACGCATTAAACTAATCATCTCGATTATTCTAAGGTTGACAGGAAGACATGCCTAAGTGGGATATGTACATTTAGTTTTATTTAAATAGTTACTCTAACTACATACCTATTGTTTTTAAATGAACAGCTGTACATAGTTGAGAACTCTTCACGTTGGTGGGGTAGATATACGGAATTACGGACGGGGTTGATGAAACACCGGACTGTTTTTGACATTTTTGAGGTAATTTAATATATTAATTAAGGAGAAGAAATTGGAAACGTTGTAAGTGCCACCTGCAATAGAGTGTATTTTATTGTATCACAGTGACATGGCAGTGACTGGATGCGGAGAGTCGAAGATCGGACTCAGTGGCGCGCCTTGGGGGAGGCCTATGTCCAGCAGTGGACTAGTGCAGGCTGATGATGATGATGATATTGTATCACCGAAACCACGTCATTTAATTTTATAGCCGTATATAGCAGTTAAATGAAATAAAAAAACACTGTGACATTATCTATTTATTTCAACTTATGTAGCGGTTTCATGTGCGATTTTTATATTGATTTCACTATAAGTAACGAAATGGCATTTAATTTAGTATGTATCTTCGATCACATATGGTGATCGAAGGTATGTATCTGTCTTTTGTTGGCAACTTTTGATACTGCATTCCGAAGATTGCATGTGTTTCACCATCAGATCTAATAGACTGTCTACACCCTACACATTTGCTTCTTCAAGCTGTTAAAAAGTAGTTTCACTATTCGCATAGTTATTCTGCGGCCATATTACCGGCTTTACGGTTTTCAGGACCCATTTAGAACATTGTCTAACGACATTAAGAGCGCTAATGTCGGTCTTTGTGAGCTTATGAACAAAGTTACCTCTATTAAAAATAGAAAAAGTTAGCTAATGTACGTCGCATACTATATGGGACTCTGAGCCTCTATGTTTCCCGGATGGAAGGTAGGGTAATTTTGCATTGAAAATTAGATCATTAGTTTTACATTTTAGTTTAACAATGGGTCCAGTATCTTTTGAGTAATATTCCGGATGAGGGCTGGACAATTTACGCTCACATTCAGTATCCCTACTATTGTGTATAAATGCGAAAGTGTGGATAATATTGTTGTTTGTTGCTCAATCACGCTGATCGGATTTTGATAGAACTTTGTACCTACCGTAATAGATAATAATATCATGTAGTACGTTATACATGTGTAACGTTTATACCTACCTATACTTTTTAACGCTAACGAAGTTGGGAGGCGTTCGCTAGTTTAAAAAAATTAAGACTCTCTGCATATAAAATATATCTAGTAGATTTAAGTACATTATTTATACAAGTCATATAGTCGTTAAATTACGCGTACAAAATGTTTACTACAAAAACTTAGATTCAAACGTGCATGCTGTATTATTTTAATTTTGATTCTGTTTCAAAGAAGCCTTAATTAATACAAAATGCTAAGTAGGTAGGTGTGTAAATTCCACAATTACTTTTTAATTTATCTCGCTGGCGGTTATGCTTATCTGTAGGTGGCGTAATTAACCCCGTAGGCTCAGCCTTGTATAGCGCCTGATGAGCAATCTTGTTTAATTAATCTGAATTAGCTAAATTACCTGACTTCTTGTAGACGTTACTCCTAATTCTTGTTCGCAAAAGTATATTTAATTTTATGACGATTAAATTGAAGAGGTTTGTCCTTTTACAAAGTTTGACAAAGAAATCTGTAGTAACAGGCAATTAGAATATTTTAAAGAAACTAACCATAGAGCTTTTCTAGAAAAGTTTTATAGTGCAAAAGTTTTATGATCGGAATTATAAATGAGCTTATCGTTTTCATGAATCGACGATGTTTGTAAGCCTTGGGAAGGTGTAAAGGAATTTGTAAAGCAACTTTGCGTGTGAAAGGTGTATTCCTGAAAGTTTATGTATAAACAGTAAAGTATTTAATAATTTGTGAATTTCGGCGGTAAAAATAGTTTCTTGGTGTGACGTAATTACCTACAGCTTTTTATTAGCTACGGCTTTCTGTTTAAAAAAGTGTTCCTACCAATATTTCTCAGTACCTACTCAGTTTCTCATTTTTTTCCATTGTTTTTCTCATTGTTTCCCATTTCATTTAATACCACCTCAGTAATAGCCACCGGAAGTAACTTTCAAAATCGTTATATCCAATGGGATTGGATATAACGAGAGCTGTTCGGAAAATTTGTAGAGCTAACGCCATTCAGTCTGACGTCTGTTTTACAAAAGAGGGGCTCACTTTGCGTGTCGCTGAAGTTAGTGGTGGGCAGTAGTCCCCCGAACTCCCGGCGCCACTGCACGCTGGGCGTGGGCACCCCGTGCGCCGCGCACCGGAGCGACACGTTGGCACCCTCGCGCGCCACCTGGTCGCTGCTCGTGGGGTAGTCCAGGATATCGGGGGGCACTATGGGACAGAAAATAGTTACGACTTTTAATAAATATATAAGTGTTTGTTCACCCGGTCTTTGTGGGTGATTTATAATTATAACATCGGAAACGACGCTCGCAGTTTATCAAAGCTGTTTTCATTTTGGTAATTAGGTATATTCTTCAAAGAAAATATGACGATTAAATTTGACTCTTGGGTCGAAACGCGCAGTTTTTCCTGATACTTCGCCGTCACTAAAATGTATAATGCCAAAATACGTAAAGATGTTATGTAGGTATACAAATTCACAAAATGGTACTGGCTACTTTCTAGTCTAGCTGTAGTGATAGTGAAGATTAGATGAGGCCGCCGGAATTAAAAGAAACTGAGAACTTCTTGCCCAAGAAATTCAGAAATAAATACAACAAATCTTGAGAAGATTAAAGATTTCTTACCAGTTTTATTTTCCTCGTAGGTGTAGTTTAAGCACTATGTATCACTCGGGAGATATTGCAGTTCCCAACTCGTGTGTATTAAGCCGATATCTATCTTCCCTCGGTGTACGTACACGTACATAATTACGTAGGTACTACTACTAACTTCTCTTACAGGCGCAATTCAGTAATGAATGGTAGAGTTTTCAATAAAACACTCGGCTGTTTATTGTACATTAAACCGGCCGTTTAAGGATACGCCTTCGCCGAATAGAGGGCTCCTAATGAAAGAAGAGCTAAACTCATCTCAAAGTTTCAATCTTTCAATCAACGGGAAGTTATGACTGAATTGATTTTGAGGATTGTTAACAATACAGCTTTGAACATAAATTGGTTATTCCGTACGCTGGACTAGGTTGAAACACAAATTAACTATCTTACATTGCTATAGCTACATACAACAATTAATTTTATTCTCATCATCATCAACAGCCTATTAATCTCCCCACTGCTGGGGCTCAGGCCTACCCTCTCAACGAGGGCGTGCGGGCTATAGTCCACCACGCTAGCCCAGTGCGGGTTGGTGGACTTCACATGCGCCTAAGAATTTCTTCTTCGGCGTATGCAGGTTTCCTCACGATGTTTTCCTTCACCGTTTGAGAGCAGTCAGTATATGTACTTAAGTTTCGAGAAAAAACCCATTGGTACATGGCCCAATCGGGGATCGAACCTCGGACCTTTCGATATCATAGGTTGAGTCTTATCCCCGACGCCACTGACGCTCTCAATTTTATTCTATTTAGGTATAACTCGTCATCAGGAGGTATCTTTTTAGGAGATTTCAAATATCTGGCGACACTTTCACCCCAAACCCCTGTCCACCAACGGTACCCTAGTCAGTTTTTAGGGTTCCGTACCTCAAAAGAAGAAAAAAGTAACCCTTGTAGGATCACTTCGTTTTCCGTCTGTCTGTCTGTTTAGGACTTCACATACCTACGCCTTAGATTTGTTTGTCGTACTTAAAGTAAATTGTATTTATTTCAGGCCGGTACAGTCCCTAACAATACTTAAGGAGGTTTCCTCACGATGTTTTCTTTCACCGAAAAACTAAAACTCATTGGTTCCTGAATCCAGCAGTGGACGGCGATAAAGGCGAGTAACAATTTGTCTGGAATGGGATGACAATTTTACACACAATATAAGTAGGTTAATCGATCTATAATTTTCAGAATGTGGAGCCTTGGAAGGCTAACGGAGGTTAAGTATCTATGCAAACCTGAATAAAGAAATTTCTTACTAACCTACGACGTCTAAATACGCCGTCTGGCTCTTCATGGGGTCTGTGTTGAGCTGGCACATGTACCAGCCGCGGTCGGACTGCCGCACGTCGTGGATGTGGAGGAACCACACCCGCCGGTCGCTGTGGTTCACCGCGATCCGGTGGTTCTTGGTGATCACGTGGGTGGCGATCGTCAGGATCGTCTGCGTGTCCACGCGTAGCCACGCCACCTTCACAAATCGACCTCTGAGGTTAGGGCCTGTTGTACACCGCGCACCGGCCGCACGGAAGCGGAGCGGCAGGAAGTTCATGTTTTTAGGGATCCGCCAAAATAGATACGCTTATATTAATGTACTTGGCTTATTAAACCATTTGAGCGAACATTAATGTTACTACAATCCAACTAACGACTAATAAGGCATAAAAACTGACATACTATAAACTAAATACATTAATTATGTTCAAAATTACAACAGAGTTTTAAAATACCTATCATCATCATATCAGCTTGTAGACGTCCACTGCTGGACAAAGGCCTCCCCCAAAGATCTCCACGACGACCGTCGAGGAGAAAATACCTAAGAAAATATAATTAATGGCCTGTTAGTCCGCTAAATACACGTTAATAATATAATTATTGACTAATACACATTTTAACCAATATAGCATGTAACGAGCGTATACCGCTCACATCCCCCGTCGCTATTCGTTTCAGTGGACTTCGGAACCACAATAAGTAGGTACCTATACTGTATGTAGTAACGGATATAGTCAAGACCGACCCACCCTTAGCTTGCTGCGTCTATTCTAACAACCTATATAATAGTGTCAACATTCTATGAACACTAGTTATGTCACGGCGGTGACAAACTGACAACATGTCATAATGTAGGTACCTAATTGTACAATTACATTTCTGTTTCTTTAATAATAATAAAATAAATTGAAAATTAAAGTGATACTTATCACTCCCACTGTTATGTCTGTCCGATAGAAAACTACGGGACCGATTGAGATGAAACTGACTCCAGAATGTTCTGTGTTCCCGTTTCTGGGACATATACGTATACGTCGGAGATAAAGACTCGAACTTCCTGCCGAGCCGCGCCGATCCGCTTCCGTGCAGTTGGTCTGAAATAGGCCTAACTCGCAGCTAACAGGGTTAACAAGTGACCCATTGCACGTCATCGTTTAGTTTAAGGTCAAGGGTGGCGATTAAGTTAAGGATAACACTGTAACAGTCAAACATTGTTCTTAGGAGATATTTGTTGTACATTTATAGGCTAGAGCTAAATATTTAAAAACAATCTAGGAAAGTAAGACAAAAATAAAACAATAAAATTTTTGAAGCAAAATCAAAACAGTACCTAGGTATGACATTTTCTTTTTCTAGATACTCACCCTGTAAGAGCCGAGGTCATTGACAACGCACGTGAAGATCGCCTCTCTCCCCAAAGACACTGTTAAATTGTTTAGGCTATCCTCGAAACGTGGAACTTCTGTAACAAATTAATTATATCTAAACTTCTTTGACAAAGGTCTAAATTAAGGTTTTGTCAATGAAAATTTGTATCTGTAGTCCTGTTCTTTATTATTTTAGAATAGATACGTACAAATAGGCTAATGAACAAAGGCAACAATTGTAAGAACAAAACTCTAGTTCTGAAAGAAGCCCTCGGTCAATATTTTAATTTAACATTTAGACCATATTTATAGATATTTATAGATTTTGACAAGTAAAAGGTCACCTTTCGGACCATTTATCACATGTCAGTGTTTAATTATACTCGTTGGAAATATTTTGTAAATTTAATTGTGATAGGATAATTTTGTAACCTCTTTCATTATGAATATTAATTCATGTGCCTAGCCATAGCACAAAATTTGCAAATATAGAACTTATACGAGACTGTCTGATTCCAGGATATTTAGTTCATCATCATCATATCAGCCTGTAGACGTCCACTGCTGGACAAAGGCCTCCCCCAAGGATCTCCACGACGACCGGTCCTGCGCTAACCTCATCCAGCTGGGTCCCGCGACCTTCACCAGATATTTAGTTATTAAAACCATTAAAGGATATTTGTTATTCATTACATCCGGAATTAACAACAAAAACCAGCTATATCTATTGGAATCTTGATAATACAATGTGATATGTCTATTATGGCTATACCTATCATGAGTACAATAACACAGTCAAATAAAAATGTAGGCACTTACATAGTTGAGGATAAAAATATGATAAAGACTATAAAATCGGTCAACTAGGTACTACCCCGTTTTGATTAATTATAGTTCGTCATTCATGAATCACGCAATGATTATTAAACATGTTTGTGATTTTTTTTAAATATAAAGCCGTTTTATTATTTTTAGCATAATTTTTTTCTACGTCATTATAAATGTATGTTTTATTGAGTATTTATTTTTGATTTTATGAAAATATTGCGCTAGTATAGAATTTCTGTATAAAATATAAATTAAGTTTAAATATATACTTCGTAGTATAAGTAACTGCTAATTGATTATGAATACCACTTCTGTTAGGAATCCAGTTAACCAGTTTAATAGTTTTTTTGGCTTATTTATTTTGTCGTAAACCAATAATATAAACTTGCTTGGTAAAGGCGATGCATGTTTTGAATTGCAACAATAAGGGTCACATGGTCATTTTAATTTACCAAACCCTTTGGAATAATAAAGGATTATAAAAATAATAATTATATATATGTACATGTATATTCACGAAAACATGTATAAATGTAAATTCACGAGAACTCGTAAATGTGGTTGAATTACTTACAATGTTATTATTGGCTAGGTGTTCCACCCACGCACATGCACGTACCTACTATTCCTAAGCATTATTGTGCCTAGAGCAAATTTGCTTGTGGGTCGCAATATCCCAGAGAACGGTCCCTGGGGAGCGATCTTGTTTTATTTGCACGCCAGAGCCGGTAATGAACGGTTTTTTCTCTCTCCTATTTCGAGCAGTCAATAGTCAATATACTAAAGGTGCAATAAAGGATAACGTTTTATCTTTCCTGCATGCTCACGTGGTACTCAATGTTTATCGACGCATAATGTAATCAAACTTTGAGCCGGTATTGTGAAACAAGTCTTGATTGTATATGATCAAGATCGAGTTTCCAGCGAGAAACTTATTACATATTAAGCAAAATAAACAATAAGATAACTGTATTGATTGTCAATAAAATGTTTAGGGAGGTTTTATAGCCGTAAACTGTGTTGATCCTTCCCTCTCGGCATCAAATGAACTTATCCATGTTCCTGGATTTGTGTGCGGATTTTACAGACGCTTTAGCATACCTATCAATTTTTTTTCAATAGGTAATTTTATTTTCTACGTTTTACTTTTCAATGTGTTCAGCTAGGTTTTTCCTGCTAAAAGGATAAAAATATTAAATATTTTATACAATATATGTATAATACACCTATATTATACATTTTTCTATTATATTTTTATATTATTTATTAAATTACTTAAAACATGTCTGAGTTATTAAAAATAATCCCAATGAAACTAATAAGAGAAATCTCATTTACTTATACATACTCCATATTAATAATTATCATTTATTACAATTTACATTATTTTAGTAGACAGGTATTTATAGTAAATTCTACACTCATAAGAATTTTCTAAATTCATTACTCGTTCGTTCGGTATGATATCTACAATAGATAAGTCGAAATGGATATACACAAATACATATCCTGTATATCCATGTCAATCCGGGATGTAACAAGTTTCCATTTTTATAAGGGTTCTTTGTTTATCTTCTTTATTTCGAAGCAAAACCATAGGCAGATGCAAGAAATACTGAAATAGAATCAAATTCTCTAGAAATACGTATCGTATTTTTTGTACCGAAAAATAAGTCGACAGCGTAGTACAACAGACTCCATTATTTAATCAATATAAAATTATTCTGTGGGCGTGTTCTCTAGAGATGGCTGTGGTATCTGTTTATTAAAGTACTTATCTCGTTTTATTTTAAGGATGGGTAGGTACGGTCCTGGTTCCGGCTCTACTAGACATAACCGAGTACAACGATCCATGTTGTTCTATTTCAGTTTCAAAAGTAAGTGCCTATAAGCCGATCTAGCTGATTAGAGCAAATTGACAAGAAGCTTGTCAGATTACCGCCATCACATTGATGTAGGTGACTCCAGAACTGATCATAAGTAGTCACATCGAATAAATTTCATCCTATTCTATCTACCAATGACATAAGGGGGGGATCCCAGACACACTCGGCCTGCAGTGGCGGTGGCGACCTCTTGTATTCCCTATGAAATGTGTGTGAGACTTCAGACACGCGCGGCCTGCGTTTGCATATTGAGGCTACGGCCTGCGGTAGGCCGCCACCGCAGGCCGCGTGTGTCTGGGATACGCTTAAAACGTCTTACTCTTCTAAGTTTTCCATAATTAACTTTCATTAAAATAAATAATCTCATTTTTTAAGCTGAATTCTTTTGTTCACGTTTACTCTTTGTTTTGGTAGGGTACAAACCTATTTGAAAATGCTTACTGAATAAGGATTTATGAATAAGAAAGCATTAAAAATGTACGCGATTATACATAAAAAATACTTACTTATAATTTACTTTAATTCATTTTACTTTTGTATCTTACCTTATCACAACAAAGAAGTTCCTTTTTCTTTTTCATTAAATTTTTGTGAGACTGAGCTGTGAGACAGAGTCTTTTAGTCGCATAATCCACTGTATCAAACAAAACGTATACAGTATTAAAATGTCCCCTTTAAAATTGTCCACTATGTGTAACAGATTGGACATAAATATTTGTAGTCCATTTTCATGTTAATATAAACATGGTGATTTAAAACCCAAAAAGGGAACAACTTCCAGCAGAAGCTACAAAAGATGATCTTTATCGCTTTACGGGTTCAAGGAGAGGCGTGAACCTCTCGGGAGAATTTATGTAGGAGCGTTACCTCCTTAGAGTCGGTAAAAGAAAGTTTTAAATGCCTTTATGTCGGTACTTATAAAAAAAGGCGCGGATATAATTTTGTTAAGATTACGTATGTTATGTACGGTTTTTGGTGAAATAAACTGATAACGGATGATCGATGCATCATTGCCAGAGCGTCAGTGGCGTTGGGGATAAGACGCGGCCTATCAATTATCGAATGGTCCGAACTCCGATTCCCGGTACCAATGGGTTTTTCTAGAAACTTAAGTACATTTACTGACTGCTCTCAAACGGTGAAGGAAAACACCGTGAGGAAACCTACATACGCCGAAGAAGAAATTCGCAGGGCACATGTGAAGTCCACCAACCCGCACTGGGCTAGCGTGGTGGACTATAGCTCGAACGCCCTTCTTGAGAGGGTAGGCCTGAGCCCCAGCAGTGAGGACATGTTAATAGGCTGTATATGCGATGTTTCATTGGCAACTACATTATCGCCATGAAACGGGTGATAATCTTCACTAATTGCTTACCCGGTATTTTATAACAGTTTGTAGCATTTGTTGGGAAATTATCAAAAGGTAGCTATTGTTTTAAGATTTTTTTTCCAAAAAGAACTCAAGTTTTGAACATTTTGCATGTAACAAATTTTGATTTATTGTTGGCTAATGGACGTTATTGTGGGTACATAAGTGCGTATGTCAGAAACGAGAGAAAGCGCTGGCTCTCAAAAGTTATCTACTTATCGCTTTAAGCGATTTTTTCAAGACACCCGTTGTTCAACCTTAATAAGTAATTGATAAAAATAAGTCATTTTATTATCTTCTAAGTGCATAAAATTGAACACTATTTTAATTAAAATTATTAATTAATCATTAGGTAGGTAAGTACGTACACTAATTCTAGATAGAACAGTACGTACCTACTTATATAATTCTGGAAAATACACAGATAATTCTAACTTGAACGCTAGAGCACTCTCAAGTGCTATTTAATTAGTAACATACCGTTTAATAACCAATTAAGCAACTAATTAGGTTCTTATTTGCTTTGAGTCAAATTGTGTCTAAATATAAACAGTTTGTCAAATACAAACCAATTCAGAACGCCAGCAATGCTGATTTAGTGTGCATATTAACTTTATTTTACTGTGTGATCAGTAAACACGTTAGTTTAGTTAGACGTTTTGTTAAACAATGATTTTCTTAAAATAACTACGACATGGAGAAGATAAAACACTGGAGAAACAGGCCTGTAACGATTTTATGGTTTGTACGCTTTATGCCAGAAAAGCACAATGTCAGATTAGCGGAATATCAGATTTGCAGTATGTCAGATTAGCAAAATGCCAGATTAGCGTAAATTGGTTTACCTGCTCGACGTTACTCTTTGATCAGAAAACACTAACAGCTAGACGTTTTGTAAAACAATGATTTTCTTTATATAACTGCGAATACGGAAAAGATAAAATGCTGGAGAAACAGGCCTGTAACGATTTTATTATCTGCTCGATGTTACGGTTTGATCAGTAAACACTAACAGCTAGACGTTTTGTAAAAAAATGATTTTCTTTATATAACTGCGACACGGAGAAGATAAAACGCTGGAGAAACAGGCCCGTAACGATTTTATTATCTGCTCGACGTACCTCGAGGCCTGTCCGTGGACCTTCACAGTACCCAAGGGAATCCTAAAGATTAGCCTTTATTAGTTAATTCAAAAAATATACAGACTGTAAATAAAAGTAAACCAGCCCCTGTACGGGATGAATATGAAAAGAAAATCCAAAGGAATTGATGTCGGGAAACGTAATATTGTATGTGAATAGGAAGTCCATATTTTCCTTTCAAAGTTTATTTTTCTATTCACAAAATTTAGGCACTTACCTATTTTTTCTGAACTGGGTATTTATTTTCCTATATGAAAAGCGATCTTTATGTGATTACTTGACTTCGGTACAGTACGGTCGAGCAATGAGGTTGCGTAATGCAAATTTTTCTTGAATATATATTTTAAGCATACTAAAAAAGGACAAGAATTCAGTATTAAAGACGCTGTACCTACCTAATTACAATTTTAAAATATTAATTTTACAGTAGTATTATTTTATAGTAGTGGCCCTACTGTAAAATTAATCTTTTCGAGTTATGCGTAAGACAATTAGTTGATTTATTATTTACTATTTTGCGTCCGAAACGCAAATACGTTTGTTATCTTATGTCATTTTCGTTGGAACGGCTGATGCGACATTAGTCATTCACTACGTACCTACAAAGTAATAGTGACGTTCCAATTACCTACTAGTAATACTTTTCTTGTGATCGATGAAGTAACAACGATAACTTGATAAAGATTTTTGCGTAACCCACGTAGGCACGTTCCCATTAAGCCATCAAAACTTTTTATGCGAAAGAAAAGTATTCGGCAACTGATTCAATAAGGCAAAGTAAATTATTGACACAATAAATCAACATTTGCTTTACGAAAAACCTCACTTAATCTCAATTTGGGGAGAATACCCTTCAAAAGCGATGCATTGCTCGGAATTGTGTTTCGTGACTTTGTTGTTAAATTATATTATCGACAGGCAATATTTTCTTTTTACAGCGACATAGGAACAAGACAACGCTTTCAGACAATGACTTGTGCTGGAGCCGTGGTATAAATATTTGTGTAAAGCGAGCCTTTACAAGGTGTTGCCAGAATTTATCTGTTCTCTCCATAATTAGGAGTTTGCTGGATGTTAGGTGAGTTTGGAAGAATATGTTCTGACGACGTTTATTTTCACGTATTTCAGTTATGTGGCAGGTCGAAATAAAACGTTATTTAACTTTCAATTGTTTAACTGTGTAATAGCTTTGGCTTTAAACAAAGGTAACAGAAACAGTAAACCATACTATTCCAAAGGTTTTTGCCTATATCTGACACATCCTATGTAATAAGTTTCATAGCTGGTATCGTTTAAATAGTCCAGCTATTATTACTTAAAATTAAATTGTTTGGTAGATTGTTATAATTTGTTTTATCAATGTTATAAAATGTTAGACACATTGTTAATTAACAGTATTACTTACCTAACAACATGTTGTTTTAGGTCTAAAGGCACCATTACCATAGCCATTAGCATTACACTGACGTGATATTTTATAAATTTTACAGGAACAAAATAATAGTTTTTTTCTCCATGTCATTTTACTCATTTAAATAAGAATTTTTTCGATGACCTACCTACGGAGTTTAGTACCGAATCGAAAATAAAGGGAAATTTTAAAACTGGCAACACTGTGGTACCGCTTCGCCTTGCCGCCCGTCGGCGCTTCCAACCGAGGCTCGTCACGCGACCCGCTGCTGAATGTAAGAAGTTTATTCCACTTTAAATACCCACCGTGTACGATCGATGGTTTCTCTGCAAATTAAGGGCATACACCACGCTCCAAATGGTGTGTAATTTTAAAACGTATCAATATTGTGATTGAAAGAACGAAAGACGGTAAAATGCAATTATCTTCTCCTTTTGTAGGAGGAATGAATGAAATAGGGTTTTCATTATTGATTTAACGTGTAAACTGATTCAACGCGTGTGAAGCCGCTGGCAACAGTTCGCGTATATTTAGTAGAATTATGTGATCGTGTTCACTTGCAATGAACGTAGATAAGGCCTCGGCGCTGGTCAACGTACGAATAACAAACACCAAAAGATAACACTGCAGCTGCTACTTAGAGCGCTATCAAAGTAATTAATTGACCGCCCCTGAATAACAGTCTCCAGCAAAAGTTATCCGCAAAACTCACCCAGATAAGAAGTGAAGCAAATAAGACTATTTAAAATATTGAGTGGGTAACAAATTCGCGAACGATCGCCGTGATTCGACAACTTTTCGCCGAAGTTAGCCGCAAGTTTCGCCAAGTTTCCAACCATGTTTCTGAACCTTATCGCCCGTAGAAGTAACAAGCCGAGATAAATGAAGTTTAGTTGCTCTTAATTTAATGGCAGCCAGGAAGTTCTGAACGTGACCGGATGGGATGGGAGGACCCTCCAACCAATTATTGTCCAATTATTAATAAGATCCTCACGTGTAATGTTTCGGAATTCTTTGCTGTATTATTGTACGTGCAAATGATTTATTTATTAAGTGTAGAATAATAATTATCATATCTCCTACAGAAAATCTAAAGATAAGTTCGTACTAAAGTAACTTTGTTGTGAACATTACAATGTTGTATTACTAATGTTTCTTTTATTACAAATAGAAGATATTATGTATTCGTAAATGTTGTGCTTCGATATGCTAACAAATATTGTTTTTATAACACATGTACGTATATTATTAAGAAATTGTCAGGAATTTAAGCATTAGGTAGCCCTTACTCCGGAATAATAAACGTCTACTTATTTATTATATTAAGAGGTTATTATCCCGCTATGATGTTAAGGGTTAAGACCTTTGTTTATAACTTGTTTGAACAAAATCCCATAAAAGTCGACCCTCGGAGAAGCAAATAAGTAGGTAAAGAAGTTAACGAAAAGTTCATGGCAGATAGTACAGCCTGAACAGAGAGTTACTTTCAGGTTAAGAAACGAAAATGTTATTATAAAAATTGGTTCATCCCCGTCCGATAGTCTGTTTACGTTTTCAATTAGAAGTTAAGTATAGCTATACATTAATGGCTATAGCTGATACTTGGATATACCTATTATATTTTATTTAAAATGTTGAAAATGTATCAAAATTTAACCTTTATTACAAACACAAGGTAATTAATTTGCATAAAAATTATTTCCAAGTAACGTATATAACTATCGAAATATTAATTTGTAATGGTTCAAGTCGTTTCCCAGAAATATTTCGCGTTGGAAACAGTATTAGTAAATGCGTACCTTTCAGTAATTTCCTAATAACCAGCAACCTGGTGAAGAGAAAAGAATATTTTGGAGTGGACCGTTTAACCTTTAGGTCTAAACCAGTGATATTATCGTTCATAGAAAATATATTTATATAAATAATTTAACCTTTGATAAAGAAACAAAAAGGTCATATTTTTAATACATATTATTATATGAGAGTACTTATATTATTATGTGCATTTTTTTAAAATGTGCGATGTGATTATTATACATAATTAATACTAGTAGTTCCGTGAGAACAGTAGACCTCGCCAGCCCTTATAAACCAAACCTAAAAGAAACCAACAAAAGTCAACTTTGGAAACAGAAAAAGTACCTACTAAAGTGACAAAAATTAGCACTTTAAAGCTTAATATTTCGCAAACGGATGCCTGAATCGAAAAATGTTTATCACACACCCGCGATATTTTTGAAAGACCCATCCAACGATACCCCACACCATGGATATCACGCGGAAAAAAATAATTTTCCATTTTACGTATGCAGTTCTATGAACATAATTTATTTTTTCAACTTTCTTAAGTGTGTGTTAAGATATTTATTTTCATTAAGAATTTTTTACAATTCACTTACATGAAAACATATTATCCTTAACCTAAGAAGGCAAGTAAAGTAATATTATTGAGCGTACAGATTATAGAACCTACTATTTAGTAATACTATACACTTTAGGTATACTATTAATTTAGGCTAATACTTTAAAAAAAAACTATGTGGGTACACAATACAAATACATGGCTGCCAACATCAGCCAGTAGAAGCGATCGCGCGCGCGCGATCGACAAGGCAACAACAAAACACAGATCAAAACAGAGGACTACATAAACTAGATATGACATCGAAAACATAATATTCAGTTTAATTTAGTAAAGATATAAAATTTTAGTAATTTTTTGAATGTACGCATTGATTTCGAGTCTTTGATGTCGTTCGGCAATTTATTATATAGTTGACCTCCTTCGTATACAATATTCTTTTTTCCGTAATTTGTTCGCGGTGGACGTAGTACTAGATTATTAGCATTTCGTAAAGTCTTTTTTTGTACGTTGTGTTTTTTAGTGAAAGTTATGTTAGTATGTATGTCTTTGTTTAATATTTTACGTATTAAAATGCAAGTGTAGTATGTGTATGTTTGTTTAATGTTCATAATTTTAGTGTCTTTATATATTTTATGAGTAGGCGGCAGGAAGTTGTAGTTGAATAAAATTTTGATCAGTTTATTTTGGGATGTTTGTATCATATCTAAGTTTGTTTTTGCAGCAGACCCCCATATTTCTATTAAGTAATCAATGTGTGGTTTGACGAGCGAATTGTAGATTAAGTCGATCCACTATTACTCAAAAACTAATAGAACCTACTTAGCCGTAATAGTTTTCCTTGTAACTACGTTATATATGCTACTGCCATGAATTTTTTCACATTTCCAGAAGCAACCGTTTAGCTGGCAGGGGGGGGGGGGACACGTGACTCTAACAAAAATTACCGCTTTAAAGCTTAATATTTCGCCAACGGATCCCTAAATCGAAAAAATGGTATTCACACACCAGCAATATTTTTGAAAGACCTATCCAACGATATCCCACACTATGGGATTCACAAGAAAAAAAAAGTTCACTCCCGCTTTGCGAGTATGGTAGGTACTCTAAAAAAAATGTTTTTCAAAATTTTATTCTACTCATTGTGTAGGTTTAATTAATTTATACATATGCCAAATTTTCGTCAAAATCGGTTGAAAAATGCGACCTGTAGAGAATTACAGACAGACAGACAGACAGACAGCCGGACAAGAGCATTTTTGGCCAGTCTCGAAACGTAGACGCTTCGCTCGCTTCGCTCGCTCGGTCAATTATCTCTATCATAGTATTGTTTTTACGATTATATAGTTTTTTGTACTTATAGATGGCCTGAGGGATACAAATTACTAAAATACATCTCCACAGTCCTTGCCTTTGGCAACCTAAACCATAATGTGGGGGTGATAAAAAATACGTTTCATTTTACCCAAATACAAACCTTAAAATATTATGAATAAGGAAAGTCATGACTGAATTATGAAAATTGACATTTCCTCTCGTGGTTTCGGGATTCGATGTTGTTGAAATATTTTTATATATTTTCATTGCCTTTTGATACAAGAACTTAAAAGGTTGGTTTTAAACAGAATATCTAAACAACTTTTAGTTGAAGAAAAACTTTATCGATGGAAATTTGGGTAGAATACAATTTTAGTTGTATAGTTTTATATTTATTTAAGACATACATATTTATATACCTACATGGCATTTAATTGATTCATTAATTTCTATTGAATTCTTCTCTAATGAATCATCACTGATATGATGATGAATGTGGTCCACGTTTGCGAACAAAGAAATCTCAGATGTTTTCTTTAAAATATAGTCTAGTTTACTAATTGTACAATAAATAAATAGCCGTTAATTTGCTCGTCGAACGTACGAACAGAAAATTAGTACCTAGTGAATGATCGAATGAATTGTGAGGGAAGAAAAGAGAAAACAATGCACTGGCGTCACTGACCTGCAATATATTTTATTTTATTACCACTGGATTGGCTGTCAAATTATTTTTTATCTATTTAATTAACGCTATTTTGGCGCTGAAGGCTATGTCGACTAGTGACAAGTGTACATGGAACTAACCCTTTTGAACTATTTTGATACTCACTTCCATATAAACGTCAAAATTAGATCGGGACGCTCTCGCGGGTGTCGAGTCAATTTGGCACACAAAATTAGCTGTCATTTGTTATGGGACAGCAAGTCTAGTACAATATTGGAGAGGTCACTGGCATAGACCCTAAATGTCATCCTTCATAGGTACTACCATTAAGATCTTGTTTAAATAATAAAGCAAAGCTGTTTTCACTCAACATTTAGATATAAGTACGAGTAGGTACGGATCTGCGTACATGTAATGTGCATCGGTCGCCATCCACCGCTAAGCCGGCTTAAGGCCGTGGTGTTACAGTAACAACAATCCGGAGGGACACTAAGCTCCTTCTAAGGTCATAATTTCCTAATAATAATTACTAACTTGTATAACCCGAAAGGGTTCCTGACCTTTGGAGGTTCTGTAAATCCTCGATTTATCTAACGTACACTCATGCTGTAAATATTTGATGTTTACAGATGTGTAAACATTATGGAGAGGTACGTTTGAGATTTTAAATTAATTTAACGTAAACATTTTTTTACAGTCGCGTACAGGATTTAATTTTGTTCTAAAATTAAACTGGAAACCGTTAAAAATAAATGAAATATTTTTTCAATTTCCGAATTTCGAATCCAATCGGACTCAAACGATTCGGATTTAATAACCCTCGTGTATGTTTCCTTTATTTTATTGCCAATCTCCTCGTGTTTAGAAGAATATTATAAATTATAACATTATATTTTTTATATAATTATCATCATTGTGTTTATAAGTCTGTTGACGTTCACGCAAAAGAAATACGACCTAAAGTATTCTAACATTCTAACACGATGTTATGACCACTGAAAAGCCCACATCAACTGGTCTTAAAATCGTGTGAGTTCACTCCACATTAGGTCGTCATTCTTTTGATAAAACTCCCCCACTTATGTAATTTTAAAGATTATTTGATACCATTTACAACCCTAAAGTGTACATAGAGTGTAATTATCGCTGGCAGCAGACAAACAGCTAATTTGTCGGCATTGTGTGAGTAACTTGACGTCAGTGTCCAATTAAGTAAGATGAGGCATTTATTTGTCTAAATGTAATTAATGTGTGGATAAGTATAGACCGGTGTCGGGCAGTAGCGCCATCATCAACACAATCAACAGCCTATTAATATGTACTCACTGTTGGAGCGTAGGCCCATCCTCTCGATGGGGGCGTACGGGCTATAGTCCACCACGCTAGCCCACTGAGGGTTGGTGGACTTCACATGCGCCTACGATTTCCTTTTTCGGCGTATGTAGGTTTTGAGAGATGCCAGTAGTAAATGTACGTTTCAAGAAATAAACACGATCATCATAAACGACCCTAGTTTTATTTTAAGTTTGTGTGTCGTACGACTCAAGTGCCTTTTTAATGGACAAATAGTTAATAATGGATTTGGTCCTAGAAAAAATACTTGCGTCGTAGGCATAAAAAGTTTAGATCTGAACGACTACTAAACCTTAATCCAATTATTATTGCGATCTTACGGCTCTCGCAGGCCTATGTCCAGCTATGGAGGTTGTCTGGTTATGAATATTTATGATGTAACTGATATCACTTTTCAAGTGGTTTCAGGATACATTCTATTTAAATGATCAACCGTAAAAGTTAAGTTAAATCAGTATAACTGTGATTAAATAAGAATTATAATTTTAAAATAGAAAATATTTGTCCTAAAGTCGTCTTCGTAATCGATAGAATAAGAAACACAAATTTCTTTCATTTGTATGTAAATTTCGGCTGTGGATGCTCCTTGTATTTGAAACGATATTAAATTTTGGTGGCTTTTATACTCCATTACTGAATAAATTCGAAGTGGATTAACCATTTCTGAATCCTGACAAAGCACATTAATTTCCTTTGCTAATTAGCTAAATTTTCGATTCGAATTAAACGTTTGAACTAAACTTTATGTTGTTTAGTCACGAAGTTGGAGAAGATTGCTTTATCGTGAATTAATTCTACGGATTCCGACAACGGCCATTTACCTCTATTAATTTAAAACAGAACTAGTTAAGTTAGTATGACATAAATGAACGTGCAAAACATTTTCTTACCTAAAGAATCTTTAAAACAAATCACAACTTGGAAGACAAGTCCGAAGTGTATATAGAACAAAAGTTTTCCTAACAACATTATTCAAGTCACATTGCAAATTTGGGAGAAACTTCACACTTTCCGCGGCATTGTAGTGGCGAACTCGTAGAGCGTAGAAGTTCGTAGCTCCGTAGCTTCGCTTCGTAGCAGGGTGCTACGTGCGGCCGCCTACGGCTTCGAGGCGCGACTGAAAGCTTACCCGAGGCCCGAGAGGACTGTTGCTCGCTAACTTTGCCACCCCGATGCACATGCGTTGCCAACCACAGATTACATTATAATACGTTTCACAGAAGCCGAATCAAAGCATTAATATTATTAGGGTTAATTGGCCTGAAGGTTGATTAAACCGTTATTAGAGAATCTTAACAAGTGTTTACAGAATGAATTACATAAATAGAAATATCCAATAAACTCCATTAGGTAAGTTTATTAATTAATTGGATACGTATAGGCATTTATCCGATCTGCAATATTAAATTCAAAATAATAAAAATAAATTTGTAGAGTAAACAGATTCAAGCTAAACAATTTATCTAGAATATTTTCCCAAGATGTTAGTTAATTTAAACAGTGTTTATTTAGAGGCATTTCAAATTAAAACATGTAGGCGTAACTATTAATAATTATAAGTTAAGTCAAATTTCATAATGTGGTTTCGTGTAGCTATAAAGATGAATAAATGAGGCGAAATTTAGTAATTTTCACGATTCAGGCCTGGAACGGCCTATTCTTTGAACGTCTACATAAGATAAGACAAGACAAGACGAGGCAACGCGAGGCATGGTAAGATGAGATAGCCTTTATTTCCCCACACATGCATTACAAATAATAATCAATCAACATTTTCATTACACTTCACACTCAAGGTAAGTACCTACTTCATAATTTTATGTAGACCAATTTCAGGCATAGACCTCCAGCATCTCTTTCTTCAGCTATAGTATTTGTCCATGGCGCGCATGGCTAAAATATAATTTTAATGTACCTATTGTAAGTAGTCATTCTTAGTTCGACCACCTATTTTTACGGTGTTATTCGATTGCAGATTCGTCCTATAACAAGTTTATTTTTTACAGCGTAATATTTTACTTTCCTGCCGCTTCCAACACCCCAAAAAGGAGGATTCGCCTTCGTGACATAATTTGTACCACTTGTGTGAAAAGGACAGAGTTGAATATTTCGTATCAAGGTGAAATTGTAAAGTAAATTTGGGGCGACACGGGCGACCGGGAAATTGAATTAAAGTAGTAGGTAATACTTTTGCAAAATAGGTTAATCTTAAACTTTAGAAAATGTATACGTGGTTTTCTAGCGATACTGAGCAGTATAACTATTTGGACTTTTTTTGTCCATTTTGTTATACGGTATAACTAATAGTATAACTAGTTGGACAAACCCTATATGAGTGTAGTTAAGGTTTTTTACAGACTGTTAGTTTGTTAGATTAACTAAAGATTGCTTCTAAAGGTCAATAGAAAAAGTTAGTAATAATTGTGGCTATGTAAGACTGGATATGAAATAGCGCACATTGTTTTATGATTTTGTGAGATTTCATGCAGGAATTAATTGAATCACTCAAATTAAATTACATGACATGACTGACTAAAACTGTTTTATTCATTGTTAAACACTTGCAATGTTTGCTTGATGCAAAGTCTTATATTTATTATTTTAAGAGCTGACTTTACCCTAACCGAAAATGATTATTTAGCATTCGAATAGAGTGACCTTTTCAAAGATAAGTCAATCTCTATTGTGAAAAAATCAGGCCTCAAAGTAATTTGTGAAGTTATGTTTGTTTGTGCTTACTTAGGAGCTTGTCTTTTGTGTTTTGTGAAGCACAAACTAAGCCCTTTGTCTGCGGCGGCCCTGTGGGCCCACGGCGGTTTTCTTATCGTTTACTCGTCCCTTTGGAGATACATGTGCTTACACGCATAGCTGACTATAGGATTATTATCTGTTTCGGAATTAAAGCAGTACAAAAAATACAAATTCTAACAATATTTTTTTTGTAACCCAGAGTTGTTTGTTGTCTGTCAATATATCTTATTGTCTTTTGCCGTTCCAATCTCATGTCTATTTTGGTTTTGGCGACATCAACATTTATAGTAGTAACGGCCATTAAACATTATTATAAGTCTTAGTTTTTAGGGTTCCGAACCTCAAAAGAGGAAAAAAGGAACCCTTATAGGATCACTCGGTTGTCCGTCTGTCAAGACCATTTTTCTCAGGAACGCGTGGAGGAATCAAGTTGAAATTAATATCAAATACTCAAGTCTGCAGTCCCTTAGTGTGGTGAAAAAATCAGACTTCTAGGTCATCGCACTTAAAAGATATTGCCGATTTCGCCGCATTTTTGAGTATCTTGGTAACCAAAACCTATGGGGTACTTCCCGTTGACATAGAATCTTGAAATTTGGCAAGAAGCAAGGTCTTATAGCACAAGTAAAGGAAAAAATCCTAAAACCGTAAATTTGTATTTACATCATAAAAATTTCTTTGTACAAAAGTACCAACAAACTTAACTTTGCGTATTGCTCATACGCCACCCTTATAAATTAGTACAATGACGTAAATAATGGTTGAAAGAATTCCCTAGCGTCTAGAAATTTCATCATTACAAATCTATATTAAATAATTTCTCAAGGTTTTACAAATTATACTAAAGGTCTATCTAAGGCCGGAAATAAAATCACTTAAAAATGAATAGCATTTGATCAATATCATAAACATGTGATTTAGCATTTGACATGAATGACAGGACTTGAGTAATTTTTTTTTCGTTCACTTTGATTATCCCTTACGGCAAAGACAAAGGAATCTTAGTCCATACAGCCAAGTCAGAGGTTATGAAAATTGATATGGGAGCTCGCCAATTTGTTCTTTTAATAACGATTTTCGAATTATTTGTTTAATTAAGTTTGGAACCCTCAGGGCGCGAGTTCTACTCACACTTGTCCGGTTTTTTAAAACTATTATACTCGTTTTTATGCTAAAAATTTACTCATAATAATACTCTTATATTTTATATAGATTTTAGTTTAGTTTTTTTAGGTTAATTTAGTTTTATAGGTAGATATATTTAAGATTTCACTTGTTATTCAATCCCATTACTCATTATTTATATATTCTCATAATATTATTAATTTATTACTGAACTTCTTATTTATTTGCATTTTATGTGATTAATGCATTTGGATTGGTGCATTGCAGGTATGAATGGCAGTTAGTCACTCACTTGTTCATTTAGTCCCTACATCCGTGAAAATTCCGTACTCCTAAACTTTTTCACAGAGCGGGGGAAAAAGTTTGCTGCAGTTCTAATATTATGAATATTTTATTTCCATAGTCGTGCAGCTTCCTTTCAGAGGCACTTTTTTCAAATATTACTCGCGGAAACGGCTCACTGTTTACATAGCGCTCGCCTTTCTCATACTCGCTGTTACCTAGTTTTCAGTTTAAAATTCATATGCTTTTAAACTCGGTTAGATTCCGAATATTCTCAAGGGGAAAACTAGTTTTCTAAATTAGTGTGTAACCGTTTATAATTGCATGCGCGGTTGGCTGTAACGGTGGACTATACAAGGTTTAATTTGACTCATTCTACACAATTTATTTAAGGCATCGTTGTCACTGCGCTATAATATTAAATAGACATTTAAGCTATAATTCATTTAGCTCAATTCCGGTTTTTGAACGCTTCCCTGCATTTTCTTAACATATTACTTCACCATCAATTTCAAAATCTAAATCAACAGCCTATTAATATGTACCCACTATGCACCGAGGGCGTTCGGGGACTATAGTCCACCACGCTAGCTCACTGCGGATTGGTGGACTTCACATGCGCCTAAGAATTTCTTCTTCGGAGTATGCAGGTTTCCTCACGATGATTTCCTGCACCGTTTGAGAGCAGTCAGTAAATGTACTTAAGTTTCGAAAAAAGACCCATTGGTACATGGCCCAGCCGGAGATCAAACTTCGGACCTTTCAAAATGATAGGCCGCGTCTTATCCCCGACGCCACTGACGCACAGTAACAATCTTAGATATATATATATATCTATATTTTCCGCTTCAGAAAAAAAATGCTGGTGCCGAAAACGGTATTAGTTTTTATGACAGACCCATTTTGAGGGTCCAAGAACTCAGAAGAAGTTCCTTAACTTCGCAACATCGATAGAGCGACATAGTTTTACCACATCCTTGAGAAAGCTATATAACTGGGTACAAGGTGCGACAGATATAATATAAAAAATATATAAACAAAAGTAGAGTATGAACTTCTACTACTAGGTATATTATACATTAGTTATCGCATACTGTTGGCAGGTGAATCAGGGATGAGAGACTAAAGTAAACAAAATCTTTCGCCTGGCAACGGCAACCCTTTTGATATCGAAAATGTACTCAGCTTATTTGCATTTTAAAAGCTCGGGGGTCATTTGCGTATATTTTTCAGAGAGATTTTCCCGTTGCTAATAGATACTGATGGTATGAGTCTCGGAGAGACCTCTACATAATTTTAAAGAGTGCCTGATAACTTTATTTAATATGGTTTATTCTGAAGGCACACAATTTGACAACTAAATATTTATGTCTGACAGTAGCAAATGGAATACATAACACACTTTTTAAATTTTTTTATAAATCTGATTCATAAGAAATCTGCGCAATGAATTCATTTTACATTTCTTTTATTGCATCTAGCCGTTGCCTGCGGCTTTGCCGCGTGGAATAAGTTTTCCCGCGGGAACAGTTTACCACGATAAAATGTAGCCTATATGTTATTCCTGGATATAAGCTACCAGTGTGCCATCAAAATCCGTTCAGCCGTTACAGCGTGAAAGACTTACAAACATCTAAACATCCTCACTCACAAACATCTTTACAAACTTTCGCCTTTATAATATTAGTAGGAAATGAATATCTACCTAATGTCAAAACTCAATTGTCTACCAAAATATATACCCCAGAAGAATGCAACTAAAACCTTCTTGATTGTAACTTCAATATATGTACTTGTTTGTGGAAGCTGGTGCTCAAAGTTTTAGTCAAGTCTCAAAAGTTTAGTCAAAACGGAAACCTTTGTGGAGATGAGTCTGCCGTTGGTTCGTCCGGTCCGTCCATCTCCTCGAAGTATTTAATTCACAATTGAACTCGACAGCAGAACTCATACATGATACGGCAAAACTATGCTGACTTTTTATTTTATTTAGTGTTAGATTGTAACACAGCGTGTCACAAAGTTGTAAGTAATAAATTGTGAACGTATCTAAATGAAAATGTCAAACGGAAACTGTATATTGAGGATCGTTTTTGAAACAATGCAATTTATCAAAACAAAATAACTAACAATCCATCCATTTCGTGATTAACTTTAACTATCTATGACAGTTGAATAAGTTTTCCGCGATTATTATAGGTACCTAGCATAAAATACTTCTTATCTTGAGAGCGTAATGAAAAAATAACGTAAAATAGAGATTTAAAAAATACGAATAGGTACAAAACTACGCTGAACAACCCGCACTTACCCATTTTCGAGATTTTATACCTATTTGATCGAACTTCATTATCACTCCCTCTCTATTAGTGGTATGTAGCAAAATACTTAAGAATTTATAGGAAATTTAATTAAATATCAAATAAGGGGAAATAGGGAGGATCTGACCAAATTAAAAAAATCTTACGTAATTATTGGACGTACCTTTGGGTAAGTTTTAATTAATAAAAGTCTTCTTAATTAAACAAGTCGTCATTATTTGTAAGAAATGAATTTACAAAGTTACCACAATTGTACAATAATACCACTAAAGAAAATTAACCACAGGTCTGCAGCGAATTGGATTGTAACCCATTACAATTGCGGTTAAAAGTAACAACGGTTGCTTAGAATCTAGTTAGTGCCCTCGTCGTTAAATCTAATAAGCTATATGGGCGGCAAGTGGTGTCAATGGTTGCGGTGCTGGTCCTCGGTGCCAACTGTAGTTTAATTAAGCGACGGATTGTCGATATGAGGGACGTAATAGGTTTAAGTCTTGAACTAATTTTGAATCAATTATTAAAACATTTTGTATTATTTAATTGTAGCTTTGTTTGGGCATTACAATATAAAAATAACACCACGACATGAAAAGACAGATCAGAGTCTAATGAAAGCAAGTCACCGAGACAATAATAACTACTGAAAACAGATCTATCAATGATCATTTGCTTTTGAGATGCATCATGTCTGTAGTGTATTTCGCCTGAAATATATACTTCAACGTATTCTATCATTGAAGAATATGTCTGTTCATTAATAAATTAAAATAAGCAAAACTAAACTCCTTACTTATCAGGTAGTAAATACGAAAGGTACAATTACGAGTTTCTGTTGTGTCAATGAATAAATATCTATCTATCTAGTAAGCATGATTACAGTAAATCGATTTAAAATATAAACCCACTCACTGAACGAGCTGATCAAAAAGTTGCGAAATGTAAGGGACTCAAATTTCAAAGCGGTGACCCTTTCAGGGTACTTGTACTGCTAAAAGTAAGTGGGTGATATTGTAACTTTTTTAATACCAACATCACCGGGGCCTTCATGAAGGTTCAATCATCAATCAATCCGGATTTCGACAACTTGCCTCTTATCAAGTTCGTCGCAAACAGTAAATTGAAACTCGGAAAAACATCGTGAAAATAGATTCATGAAAAATATTTCGCTTATAAAAATCTAATAAAGCGAAATCGATTTCAGGTCACGGTAGATATCGAAAATAAACTTAACTATCTCAATCGCCCATGGACATGGCAGTTTGTTTGCGTTTAATTATTCTACGTGATGGAAACTCCGCGTGGCGTCATACAATATCACACATAGATACTCATACCACCTTATATAGATATTATTGGCTCAGTACACCTATTTATCTCTGTCATTGTGTTGATGTTGCAGGTTTTGATTTGGATAATTAAGTATAGTAAACACAAATATTGAAATTTTGGTTTTCAAAACACACTTTGAACTATAATTCAGATTAGATTGCTAATAGAGATGATGGTACTACATACATACATACACAAATTATGTAGATTGTATAGTTTTATGACGAACTCAGTAATATACCTACTCATAATACCTTTCCTGTCTGTGACTTTTTTTGTAAGTACCTATGTTCGCATTAAATCTAAAAATGATTTCAGACCTGAGGAAATTAGTAATAAATAAAAGCACTAACCAGGTACCTAATAAAGTATAAATTATTTTTCAAAAATCGCAAACATCCTGGAAATTTGTGAATAAACTTGAATATCTTGGAAAAAACTGAACCGATTTTAACCCAGGCATGGCTAAGAACCTTCTCTCCAGTTTATAATCCATAATATCGTCCGTTAACGATATACATCAACGTACCTAATTTTGGTCGATTTGGTAGCTTTAACAGTATTCGAATGAAAAAAATTCGGAGGAAAAATGAAGATTGTTATTGTTGAATGTTGAGCATCGCCGCTTTGTACCGACAAGCCCAATATCTCGGGTCAACCGGCCTCAAGGGTACGCGATACCCCGTTTTGTTCATCCCGGTTAAAAACGACTTGCTTGAGATCCAGTACGCCGATAGCAAAATTGCTGTCCCTTTTATCTTGCACTAAGTATAAATGATTTTGGCGATTTCACGTCATAGCAGAGTTCGGGAACCCTAAAATTAGTTTGTCATTTTTGTTGTGAAGATTTTGTTTGGCCAATTTGTAGGGAGATAGGAAAAGCTTTCACCGCTTTGTTATTCGTAGTTAAATTATTGTTGTTTTTTCGGTTATTGGTGTATTTCCGTGGTCAATTAATTACACATCCAATTTTAAATATTTTGATTCCTCTAATTTAGAAAGTGATCTTCATAACTTGTTACCTAGTTATTTTTTTAACTTGAATTACCCTTACTACAATTTTGGAATTATGCCATTAAAAATTCATTCTCATAATCTTTTTGTTTCTTAGTGTTTGAACAGATGGGCCGAATGTAGTTCCATAATACGGAAGATACAACGACCTCTGCTGAACTCTACACAGGCTTTGGGACAAAAGGTACAATTCAATATTGATAAGGGTTCAGAATTTAATAACAAACTATTGAAATTATAATTTGTTAGAAACCTCAAGTTACTTAGCCCTTGGGGGCACACACCGTAACAACCGACTACTTCACCATGTTTTCAATAATTTATGAATAGTGAATATAATTTGGAAAGAAATCAAAATATGGAAATAAATGGCAGTAGGTATCTTTTGATCGCGTTGATTTAGAAGCTTGAATTTTGTAAATTTTGTACACCTCCGACGTACCGTCGTAGTATCGTTTCAACTTACCGCTGCCCGCTGCTTCCTGAGAAAAAGGGTCATGTGACAGACGGACCACAAAGTGATCCTAAAGGGTTACGTTTTTTTCCTTTTGAGGTACGGAACCCTAGAAATTTATCAAAAGTTCAAATGAGGTAGTTTTAGGGAGTTAATAGGATCTTTAGATAATCCAGGATCGTTGTAGTTTGTTTTACTGTTTATGTATCACATATAATATTTTTGTGCACGTAACACTTAAATTAAAGCTGTACATTACAAACAGTCGCAATCTCGTGCGTGCGGACCCCACATTATATTGGCCCGTGTAAATTTGCCCCATGTCCGAATGGGGCGATCCTACGGGACAAGCGCCCGGGCTTTTAGCTTTCATTAAAAAAGAAAAGAAATAAGAGTTGTTTTTGCCCTCTTTTAATGCAGTGTTTATGATAGACCCCTTGTTTACATAATCAACTGATTAATTATTAATTGGCATGTTTTTAAACAATACTTCGCGAAGTGTATGACGATAATATTGTTTTCTGCTTAGATATTACCAATAAGATAAGTTTTTCAACAATTTATGAAAGCCATTCGATACACTATTTGCTGATGAAGTTTGGATATATAACGTATGCTCTCAAAATTCAGCAGACGTAGTTTATGAGGCTACAACCCTTGAATACTTCAACTTTCCAAATATTTGTGTCGGTACTTACAAAGAGTTGCTTGTTCCTTGTACCTATTGTGAAGTTGTTAATTGTATAATATTCCTATAGTTGAACACAGGCCTCCTATTCTCAACCACACTTGTTCTTCCGGCTTCCTTATCTAGCCGCATCCGGCTACCTGCATCTGGCATGACGCGTCCCATATATCTTTTGGCCTTCCTGTTTCTTTTAATCTTACATGTTGTTATTGTTTTTTCCGTGATATTCTGTAAAAAAATCGTTACAGTGTGAGCCGCGAGTGTGCTTATCTTTTCGAGCTGAATAAATACAGATGGTAGGTATTGCTTCATATTTCCCGTAATAACTAATAATAGCAATGTATTATTCATGCGATATTTCAGAACGGCTCTCGATAGCGCATATGACGTGCAGCTAAGTGGTGTCCATAAATCCGGCTCGTGACAAGCCCTGTCCGGCGAATGTCGCGTGTGTCGTGTTGTATGCATGTACTGTCGCTTAACGCACCGCTGCCTCGTATACATAATGCATTTCGGCATTTGAATAGGTACGTATAATATGGCGTAAGTGCTGTGTGGTAATCGCTGACGAGCGGCACATTATAGTTATTTTTACGGTTCCGTCGAATCAGATACCCAAGCGAATCTATTTGGTTCACTGCGCCAAACTTAGCGGGAACAGTGGGAAAATATGAAAAACTCTAGTAAAATTGTATTTTATCAATTGTATTTTACCATTTTGTACTTTTGACACAAACAACAAAATTTATTACAGTATCTTGTTGGTGCCTTCGTCCAACTACTACATACTGTACCGCAGGAATCGCAAGGCGAAGGTATCAACAAGATTCTAAGTAGTAGTAATTTTGTTGTTTAGTGTCAAAACTATATTGAGTTTCCGATAATAGCTCTCTTTCCGTAACTGATCAAATAAATATTGTGCTGAGTAAGCCGCATGACCAAGCCTATCAGAAGTAAATATGGACATTGGACAATAGATATGAGTGCTTTAAACCAGAATAAGTTATCCGCCATTCAAACAACATTATTTTAGATTCTGCTAAACACATTTTTAAATATTTCTTTAGCGCAGTTCCAAGTGATGGTGTTACAATAAAACATTCACGCTTTAATACTGCCCACGGGCAGTTATAGTTCGCAAATTCGATAGCTAGTGTCAGCATTGACATCTATACCGCTATAAATTCGTCTCATTATCGCCGCGCAACGGCTAAATATCGAGTATCCAAGCCTAATTTTCACATACGAACGCATTACATGGCATTACACCGGGATTTAACAATAACATCATAGGTAAAAATAACATTAGGTATTACTTTGGGAATGAACACCTTTTTACGGTTACATTGAAACGGTTATACCCTTCATGTTGCGGCGTTCGTTGTGCTACGCCAGAGCATTGCGTAAAACGCACGACTAACGCAAGAACTTGTGAAATTATGTACACTAAGTTAGTTACCTTACGTATAAATCTTTCTTTTTCCTTTCTTTTCTTTTTTTTCACAAATCGCAACATTTGTAGACATCCGTTCTTGTTCATACAATCGTTTATGTTTTTTCATTATTATAGGGTACATAATCTACTAATAAATGTCTAACAGATAAATCCAACCCGCATTTTTCACATTAATTTTTTTCGCTTTTGGTAATTAAGTAAAGGTGTGTTAGATTGTGTCCTATCCTCAATCTTGTGATAACTATTTGGTCTCTTCTACAAGTAAAGGGGAGTTTGTGTTGTTCCTAACGATTGTTAAAATTGGAGCTGTTATTTTGTAGCGCATGGTTTAATGTCCCGATGTTAATAAGCACCCACGGGCCCTGATTGTCCTCGCCACTGCACCTGCCCGATCCACATTATGGGGCGTAATTACGAGAATTTCCGTGTAAGCATATCTATTAATTTGCAAATTACGAATGCAGCGATAGCAAACATTGTGGATAATATACTTTTAAGTATACTACGACATTATTTTTAAATAAAGTAGGTAGGTAGAAATATTATCATGGTAAATTTATAATATTATTTTTTTATTGAAAATCAAGCAAATACAAAAACAATTTCGAATAGATACCTATGAACGATTTTCGATTTAGAATATCGTCGAGAGACAAGTAAAACCCACTAACAATGTACACTAGTTTGGCCAAATGAGATATATTAAATATGATATAGTCATTATATTATATAATCAAAATAATGTTCGTTTTAGTGAGTATTTATTCTTTACCGTGACAAAATGGAAAGATAAGGGCAGACCTTCAGTATTTAACAGTAGGTAATCAAATAATTGAAACTAATTTTTTGTTATAATTTTTTTATATGTTAACTTCATTAAGCTTCGTAAAAGAAAACCTTTTCTAAAATAACACCGCTACACCTTTTAATTTAAACTAGCACCACCGCGACGGCATTTAATTTGTCATGAGAAAAAGTAAAGTGATTAATAACGGTTTTAATGCAAAAACTTGCATCGTTTACACCTCAGCGGGAAATTATTTAAATTTATTCATGAGCGGGAGTAGGTAATCGTCTCTAGAAACTGCATGAATAAATAGGAAGTAATGTACAAATCAGTATGCGACCGGCCCGCGGCGAGACGGACCGTGGTGTGCTTCTTTCTAGTCGGGTTTCACAAAATCACAGCACGAGTGTTTTAATTATCTAATTATGACCATACAACAGTTTTTAGGCCTCTGGCGACTACAAGGCCGCAACTATATCGCCCAGAGGCATTATCCAAAGGGGAAACGTTGCCGGCCTTCTGGGCACCATGTCTTGCGGGGACGCGCTTAAAGATTTATATAAAATTTAAGTTTATAGTTATGTGTATAATCACCATATATCATCTGTTGTTGTCTTATTATGCACCTGAATTAATAAACAGTTTATATAAAATACTAAAATATCAAAACTGGAAAACGGCAGAAAATGTGTCTCAGGGAGATATCGTCCCGTGGCTCTATAGTTCCTACCTTTACGCCGGATTGGTTGGCTTATCTGAACGGAAGAGCTAGCGCCAACCAATCCGAATCTAAATCAACACAGCGAATCTGAGATTGATTTTTGTCTGATTTAGATTTTAATAATGGCTTTGTCTACGGTGAAGGAAAACATCGTGAGGAAACCTGCATATACGATGAAGAAGAAATTCTTAGGCGCAGTGAAGTCCACCAACCCGTACTGAGCTAGCGAGGTGGACTATAGCCCGAACACCCTCGTTGAGAGAGTAGGCCTGAGCCCCAGCAGTGGGGACATGTTAATAGGCTGTTGATGATGAATGGCTTTGTAAGTAGATTGTAACGTTAAAACTTAAGCGTAACACACACAGCGCGGCGGCGTTGCGAAAGCGTTGCGGCGGCGAATCTGCGGAAAGCGAATAAAAAGCGGAGCCTTTCAGACAGGAATACCGCTAGCGGCGGCGGCGCGGCGGCGGTTTGTATGAAGAACGTTACGCACCGCGCCGCGCCGCCGCCGCTCTGTGTAGGGGTTCTCATACGCTACAAAGGAATACAACGCGCCGCCGCCGCTCCGCAACGCCTGTCTGCGCTAATCTGTCAAATCAAAACGTCAAATCTGTGCACGCGGTTTTGTCGCTTTCGCCTTGATGTAAAGGGCTTCATACTATTTCGAACATTACAGAAAAAAAACGCAACGCGTTCGCAACGCCGGCGCCCAGTGTGTGTCACGCTTTAGAGTACAAAAAATCATTTGAATTGAATTAACTCAACTATCAAACACACACACGTACTTATTGTTTGCAATTAAATGGAAATTAGACATAAATACTAATGGACGAAAAAATATTAAGAATCAATAAAATCCATTTACAATACAATAATTAGCTGTCCATTAGTCCATCTCCAAATTAATAAAATTCCATATAACTTTGTTTGTGACTTACACTTTGATAGGATATTCCGTATTCATAGTTAAAAATAATAAAACAAAGCTCAAAAATCTATTTTTCTTAAACATGCGCGGAAATATTGTCATTACTTTTGAATAAAGAACACGCGAAGTATCATATTTACGTAGACTGAAAAACCAAAATCACTTCCCGGCGCGTTCTTTGAATTTGGAACGAAGAGCGCGCCGGCAATGTTATATGAAACGGTGTGCTGTTTGAATTTAGAACTCTTTCATCTATCGTACACATTGCGTTCTCGTGGATGTATAGCCACAGATGCGTTTTTATTTAAACTTGACAAATCCTGAATGTTACACTGGACATTGTTTCCGCAGATCTTCAACCACTCTTCTTGCTGATTCGGGAGCGAATTTAACTACTCTAAATAGACACGGAGGTTTTAAGTCCAATAAAGTGGCTGAAGGCTACATCGAAGACTCTGTTGAAAATAAAACTGAGATAACCAATAAAATTAACCAAAACATCAAATTGCGACCTGTTAATGATTCGGAAACAACCTCTTACCCACTCACCTCTTGCCAATTATCAAGTCCACAGCCATCCACTTCTAAACAGCAATTAAGTTTCCAGCCACCTACCACTGACCAAGTATCAAATTCCCAGCCGCAAACGTTAGAAATACAACAAACGAACATAAATGTGCCTGGAAAAATAATAACATTTTCGTTCAATAATTGTCCTAACATGATCAATATAACTTTTAATATTAATTAAATTTATTATGTAAAAGGCCCTTTTTTATTTCCTTGCATTTATTAAAGAAAAGCACTATATATGCCTCGGCCGAAATGGCAATTGCCTATTTCGCTGCCTTTGCAATAATGTACTATTATGTATCTGAGAGAGAATATTGTTTTAACAAAAACTCAGTACAAAAACCCATGTTTGTTTCTTAATAGGTACTAATGCAAAATACGTGCATAGACGTGTTGCCGTAAAAAGAACTTTAGCTTATACCTTATATTGTAGGTACATTATAAGGTATAAGCTAAGGACAAGTTTGAAAGTGGACTATAGATACCGGCGTTAGACGGACGAAGTACTAATGGAAAAAATAAAATCATTATTATCTTCAATCTAGTGGAAGAGAGCACGGACGAAATTACACATAAGTACATAGATGTAAGTTCGTTGCATATACTTATTTATGTAAAAACCGTAGAATTTTACAGTACCCTGACTTTGTTTTGGTCTAATAACACAATAAAATGGGACTGGGTCCTGCACTTATTTGTGACTTCACAAATTTTGTACAAGGCGAAATGTTTTTCATGACTTTATAGACAAGAAGATTGTCTATAATATAAATAGATAGATAGATAGTCTAAATATAAATAGATTGTGAAGATAATTCTATCTTCACATCATTATTTCACGATAACCCATTTTTTGGTGTACTTAATAAAATTAATTTAACTATTCTATGCACCCTATTTTCAATTAGTAGGTACCTAAATAAATAATTATATATTTATAATTTTAATAATTGTATTTTTATGTACTACGAATCTACAAGTAGCATTGTGCTACGGCGTAGAGATATTGCACACAAGTGGTGCATTTGTGCTTATTTATCAGGCAGGTTCGAATTAGGGGGCGCGGGCGCTCACAAAAGAGATCTTAGCTCCATCTTATTTATAGATATTATAAAGCTACTTTCGAATAAATACAAATCATGAGAAAAATCGGTAAGCTGTAATTATTGTTCCAATAAAAACTCTTCATTTTCACCGCATTTCCTTGGGGGTATCAATTAGATATAAAATTATGATAATGCTGCGACAATTCGGTGGACACGGAAAGTTATTCCGATATCCTTTGCGTTTTCCTTGTACCGTAGCCTTGGGCCGAATGGCGGTCGTACGGTAACAACGCGCGGTCCATGCATTAACCCTTTCTGTGTCCCCATGGGACGGGAGGCCAATGTGTTATGTAGATTGTTATAGTGCTATATTTTTCCTTGATTATAAATGTCGCGGAGAAAGTAAAGTCATGTTATAAGATTATTTTTATTATTAGACGAATTCGTGAAAAAACTGTGTTTTTCGGACTTTGTGTTTCACAGCTAGTACAAATACTATCTTTTATCACACTTCTATATTCACCACCTAGTTGGTCTAGTGGCTGGTCGTTAGAGGTCATTGTGTCGATTCCATTTTGTGCTAGTCAAATATCCTATCCTTGTCCAATTTCCATTGAGACAAGTACAGACCAAATTGATCTTTAAAAAGTTACTGAAAGTAAAATAATTTAACTAAGTGTCTCTAATTTGAATTCCAAGTAACAAGGAATACAATCGTAATCATAATTCCAGTAAGTATATTTTATTTAGAGGTTATTCTAAAACTACTCTGATATTAAATTTCTACTGTACTGTAGGTCTCACATCAAAATACCAAAGTCTACACGAAAGTTTTATGGATTGGACGGAAAATTACAGTAAAACTTATCTAGACTACGATCTAAAAAAATCTAATTTTGCGTTTCATTTCTAGTCTGGTTTTACTGGCACTCGTTCTGCTACTGTAAGCAAATTTTAATAACGCTTACTTCGCCAACCGCAGTTATTTCACACCATTGAACCCTTGAATACTTTTAGCGTTCCGTAGAAAAGGGAACCTTTTTATAACAATTTTTAGCCGTCTAAAACTAATTTAGAACCTAGTTATCTATGTTTCATTTAGCTTTGTAGAAAAGCATCGAAAGAAACCCACATTGCGGGTTAAGACTATACCCTACTTTACTGTAGGTACTTATCTTATAAAATCTTTTACACACGTAAAGTAACATTACCTAGCTAGTATGATTTAGATTTTGGTTCTTTGAAAACCTAGGATAAGTTGAGTGTCGGTGGCTTAGTGGGAAAGACGCGGCCTGTCATGTCGAGAGGTCCGAGTTCGATCCCCCCGTGTCATGTAACAATGGGTTTCTCTTGAAACGTAAGTACATTTACTGACTGCTCGAAAACATTGTAATTTGCATAACATAATAAATTCTTAGGCGCATATAAAATCCACCAATCCGCACGGGGCTATATAGCATGGCGGACTATAGATCGTACGCCCTCGTTGAAAGGTAGGCCTGGGTACTAACAGTGTGGACATATTGAGCTGAGGATAGGTTATTTTATTAAAACATATTGCACAACCCCAATATACATTCCCAATATTCATTTAGAAACAACCAAAGCACTCGATAATAGCAGAGTGGTCGGAAATGCGCTGATACTCTTTGTTTTATATGGAAAGTTTCTGTAAACCAACTCGACGGCGTACGAATAAAATGTTTTCCTTGTTCGCACTCCGACTCAGGCTCAGAATTACCTTTGATACTGTGAAGTTAGCATAGAGCGACCGAGTTAAGATAAGACGACGATGTACTTATAGTTATAGGGTTGCGTGACTTGGTTGATATAGTTCACTCTCGGGCCTCCATTAAACAAATAAGTCGAGATAAAAGGCGACTTTTAGACGGCAACCATTTGTTGGGCTTAATTCTAAATGAGGACTCACTCTAGCTTTTGTTTTGGAATTTTTTATTTTATTTTTAGAATATTATTATAATGTGAGCTTTTTCGTAGAGCGGAAATTGTTTGTTGGCTTTTCAAAAAAATAATTGAGCAATAATTCTGTGTCCTTCTTTCCTTTTGTTGCATATTATTTCTTTCATTTTCAAATACCTACTCAAAAATAAGGAAGGCAATTATGCTATATTGTCTGTTTTACAGTTTTGAATAAGGTAATTTTAAGTTTTTATTGACTTTGAACTGAAGTATAAATAGGGCAATATCTAAATGATATTGAATTGTAGGAAACCTTATTCAAAGCTGTTTCTTTGCTCTGCCTATAGATTGCCTCGTGAACTCCAATAATGCCGACAACACCACTTGTAGTTTCAAATATAGCGTCGCTACCAAATATTGCCACTGCTACGAAAATACTTTTGGCTGAATTCATTCTCTCAAGCCCAATAGCAGTGACCTCATTTGACTATTGCAGACGAATAAAGTCGCAGCTTAAAAGTAAGAAGGCGCTATTAAGAAGCTGTTCATCAATTTTATGGACCCTAAATTCCGGGGCAGGAAACTGCCCCGGATCATGCGACAGTAAACCAGACTGCCTGGTGACACCGTGACAATGAAGGACAACATCACGACTCAGGGGAGTGAATAGAAAAATACGGGCAACTAATTATTGTTCCACCTATTTTTGTATTTTATTAGATTTTCATGAAATTCGTGAAAAATGTGGCTTGGCAGTGCGCTCGCCTCACCTCAAAGAAGTCGACGGTTCATATACGATTTATGTATACCACTGGCTTTTAGAAAAACCTTGTGAGGATACCTCCATACTCTAAATAGCGGAGTTCTAAAGCGCATTTGAAGTCCACTAATCCGCATTGGGCTAGCGCGGGGGACTATCAACCCGTACGTTCTTGTTGAAAGAGAGGGCTTGCCCAACAGTGGGTGCGGTACGTGTTTTTGTTCATATATCCACAAAGGAATCAACTAAATTAATTAAATACCGAATTCGGTTGCCTCTTAAAATATCAGAACTTGAAAGCTTTCTAATCAAAGACCGTAACTAATTTGTTATCAAAAATTAAATTAGGAACATCATCAATCATTAGCATCAAGCAATCAAAGCCGAAGCACAGTAAATTAATTAACCACTAAGTCTGTGAATAACAAAACCATCAAACTTTTACATCACTCTAAAAACCTTCTATAACAGTATAACACAGATTCTTGAAATGAACAAAATAACCTTTTTACTGTACTTACTTTTAACTGCAGTCGGTTCTAAAACAACCTTTTTCAGGTGCAAAGTTGAATTGTAAGGTCTGTGAATGAGGTCATTATTCCCTCGCGTAATTGTTAAGAAAACTAAGCTAACAATGGGACATTGGTCGGGATCTTAACAAAACGTTCACCTCGTTGGGCCATTCTTATGTTAATTCGGACCCAGTGTCACGCGACCTTCTGTCCACACCCCGATAACATGCAAATTAGCCTCGTCTATAAACTGACCTGAAAATGCTTCCTTATTAAGTTCGTTTTGTCTTAGCAGAAGCTGCGAAAGCTTCGCAATCAGATAATACTGACGCAGTAACATTTTTCTGTAAACTGCAAAAAAATCTTTACAGTCAAGATGTGAAATGCTTTTTGATACCTACGACGTAAATACACACGGAAATGAAATAATTATTAGCTTTTGGTCACGGTTTAGTTCAAATGTTAGGCTTGTAATTATTTTTTTTAATATTATTATCTGTTACGTAGTAAGTAATCATAAAACATGTAACATGAGTTCACATGACACATTAATGTCCTCAGTCATGTATCCAAAATTTATGAGAAAAAACTTGCTTTTAATGGGCAAAACTTCAAGGGCCATTAGTGTAAGCCTCGCGTCATTCTCGCAGTACAAACTCGAGCTTTTTACTGCAATAAACTTTCTGACAAGCCATTTGTGGCCGGAAAGTGTTCTCTCAAATTAATCACACGACCCACTACAGTCTTGTTTGCTTTTGCCCAAGCGACTCTTGATAACTACTTTATTCGCTTTTGAGTTATGACTGTACTGACTAAAGTATAGAAAAAATCTACCACAGATTAGATCGATTGTTTTTTTTACTAAATTAATTTATAGCCACACTCAACGAAAGCGCTTTCAATTATCCTACAAATGCAGATGCATTTGTGAATGTACTTTTTATGGTTATAAAATTGTATTAACTTTATCAAATAAATAAATGATTAGGAAAGAATTTGTCTTATTTGAGTTACCAATGAAAATATATCAAGTTTTATGATAAAAATTCTTTAACTTCTAATTCTGTGTGGTAAGTAGATTAAAACTTTTGTAAATCATCAAGATATATCAATATTGGCAGACATATTTACATTTTGTTTGGCCTTCATGGCTCATCATAAATATATGACGTACAGTAAATATTTATTATGTTTTCAGGTTAAATTTAACTGTTACTTAATATCAAAACATAATGTAAAACTGTATACCTAAGGTAATTCAGGAAGATAATATTATGAGGAAGTACCATACGTCATTTAATACTATGTAGGTAAGTTAGTATATTGTTTATCAAGTATACATAAATACGCTTGCTTCTTTAAACTTATCTTTGTATAAACGAGACAATTCCAACTTGCTAATTAAGATTCGCAAATTGAAGTTTTCTTTGTTCTGTGTTGCAGAATTTCTGAATTAATTCAGCGAGACGTAAAATTAGGCGAATCAAAGCAACTCGTGTCAGGCACACGATGCTTACCAACTTGGACTTGGCAAGAGCAAATGTGAAACAGACTGTGATTGCATAGATATACAACAGCTTAGATATATTAACAGATATACAACAGCTTTTTTGTAACTAAAATGATTTTAGAAAAAAATATAATTCACACGACGAACTCTAATACGAAATGAGAATCTTAAAAAATCATCTTCAAAAATTTAACTCCTCATTTACACGTAGACAAAAAGAAATCGCAAATTTTTCATATTCTTATAAACATTTTCCGGTATTATAGACATTTTCACCCTTTCCAGAAATTATGCGTTTTCGCTTACATCCTGTATAAATGTCGACAAACTCATTACTTTAGCATAATCTTCAAATGACGCCGAAGGGCCAGATAGGGCGTGTTAGGCATAACTGAAAATCAGAAAGTTGACTCTCAGTCACTGAAAAGTATTTAAGTTTTTAGATTTTTCGACCTATTTGTTGCCAAGTCTTTTGCTGTAACCTTTTTTTAACGTTCTTTTGTTTTTGATATGCTTTTGTTTTTTACTATTCTTGTCAGTGTTGTGTGCCCTTCCTTTGCATCGTTTGCTAATGGAATACATTACAGTCCATTTTTACCATGAATCAAAAAATTTTGCCACTACCATATGGATGAGTAATAAAAGTATTCTACGGTTGTCAAAATCGTGTCAAACTAATCACAAAATTATGACTCACTCACACATTCTCATTTTCAAACTCCATATAAATTTGTATTAGCAACCTCTTCCCGCTACTCCGCTTCCTTTGTCCGCACCCCCCCGCGAAATGGCATCATAGGTTCCGATACTAAATATGCAAATGCGATCTCCACAGGGAGCGCGAGCGCGACCAAAGAGATTTGAATCTTCTTGATTTTTACCATTATTTCCACTACACTATTGTTTCTACTAACTCTGCTATTTATTTAAACTTTAGCTTTCGATAAAATGGTTAATTTTGTTTCTATCGTATATTGAATGATCGCTACCTATCTGTGGGTGATTTATAGCTTAGCGTCCGATTGCAAATACAACTGGATATTATGTTAGAGAGATATTCATGTTAGAGTGGTATCAGTGCTGTGGAAATTGTTAAAACAGTTTGATTTTCTTTGGTTTTAGGATTCAAACCGAATAGAACGGCTAAATAAAGCTGAAACAAGTCCATAAGGCTTCCTGCAATAATATTTATTAATATTAAGACTAATGCTAATCTTAGACTTGACGTGAGGTAAGAATAATAAAATGATTAGCAGATTTTTTAAATGCCTACTTATTTCTTATATTTTTTTTACTTGCAAAATTCATATTATTGCTACCTCGTAACCGGTGTCTACAAGTTATTGTACCTACCTACCTGATTTGATAATAATTACAAGCAAACACGTATCGTTAAAAATTTGTTAAAATCGCATGAGATCACAACAAAGATTGGGTGTTAAACCACAGCAAAGTTCACATCAAACATTATTCGTACAAATTGTTAAGATGGCTAAAGTCGGGGGCCCAAATCAAATAAACCGGATTAGGTCATCGCTTTACGGCGAGTGGAAGTGGCGGGTCATCTCAGTGGGAGCAATTCTCGCGGTCGTAGATTGAATGCAAAATTGGATGAGATCCCACTGTTTTTACTGTATGGGTCCCGGGGATTGCTACCGACTTCCCCGTTTTATTTTGTCGAGGGCACACACTGTTTGAATGGTTTGATTGAATGTGACAATAGTGATTGTAACTGACGCGGCGACCGCTTTCTTATTCGACCGTTTCCTCTGGAGGGGAATGTATTCTCCCTTTATTGAATATTATGGCGTCTAGTGGCTTATAGTTTATGACTTGGAGGTTCTGTGTTGTAACACTTGTTCACAAAGGGGGATTTTCCGAGTAAGAACAGATTAGTTGTATAGGTCGGTAAGTTGGTTAATAAAGACTCTTTTGTGTCGTTAACGGTTGCTGTGAGATAATCTAATAATATCTGATAATAAGTAATATTTCTCTATTTCTAATTCTGTCAAAGAATTTTTTTGTTAAAAAATAAAAATATCCAAGTAACACCTAATAGGTAGGTACACCTACCTATTAGGTGTTACTTGGATAATCTAGGTTGTTAATGTTGTTAGAAGAGGAATGAATCTGTCTGTCTACTCTGTCGTAGACAGCACTATTAATTATTACTAACCTGTAGATTAAACTTTACTGTGACATGACAACCTACATTTTTTATTAAAATTTATTTTTCATTGTTGGTTTAGTAAATTTAACAAAATAAATTATTATTCATCAGGATTACCTAAGTAAAAGTACCTTTTAATTCATTTCTTTTTTAATTGACACAAAGCTTGTAATAACTTCAAATTTAAAACAATAAATCAAACACATAACCCCCTTTTGGGCTTCGCCGCAGTCGGGTAAGAAACCAAAAATTACTAGCGGAACAAGAACAAATTTTACGATCAACAAAAACGTTTCAGAGAACATGTAATTTTCAAAATACATTTTGTAACACGTCTCCAACATTTTATCACGTCATTTTCAACTATGAAACGGACAGTGGATCTGAGAATTTTTCTAACAAAGTCGATAATGCCTCACACGTTGAGCTTACAAAAGAGCGTCGTTCAAAGGCGTGCGTCGCTGCAAGCTTGCCCGCCCTACGAGGATAGAGCTTGCGATCCGGCACTTTCAGTTGGCTAGTTCAAACGCCTTTCATCCGAATAGTTCTGTCTTTTTATCTAGTCTTTTCTATTATTATTTACTTGTCGTATTACAAATACTCCTACGTCTCTATGTCGTAGGGCCGGTTTCAAAACATTATTAGTTTCATAACAATGGCAGGGCCACAGTAAATACAAATGCAACCTAATTTTTTATACGCGGCACTTTATAATTATGATGTTACATATTTCTATATGAAAATAGAATCCGCTCTGGGCAGACTTGTTATATTTTTAAGGCAAACCACAGTCTTAAAGGTGATATATACTGAAGTTAATAAAACTGATTGCTGTTTTGATACTGCCATTGTGACAGTACTCGCAATTAATTATTACACAAACTTTAGCAATAATAGCAATCAGTTGATTAGCTCATGCAAGATAGACAAGCAATATTGTAGAGCCATTTTCTTAGAACCAAGAACAGATAGAACAAGAATTCGATATCGAAATTTCGATTCGAAATTCATACTTCAGCACGAGTATATTTAAATTACATAGATAAATATACTTAAGAAAGTATTTAATACTCAGATGTGCAAGTAATATCAATCAATGAAATAACTTCTTAGGTGCCTATATTCAGTTTCAGCGTTTTGAAAATTTTCACTCTAAATAATTTCACCTTTGCAGAGCTGGGCTAGTATTTGCTCAGTTTATTTTTCTCCAAGTATGAGCGCACTCGAGCTGAGCTGAATACACAGCCTGCGTTCAAGTGAGCTCCGCTGCGCACACTCAGCAAAGTTAATAAAAATTGCTATGACCCCTTTGTGACTCTTTCCATAATTATTACCGCTACTTTTAATAAACAATATTTTAACATAACTAATCACCAGTTAAGTGATGAAAACTCATCATTCAATCTCCAGAAATAGGTAGTCGACAAAAATAACTTTTCGTTTCATTATTATTATTCTGTTAGAATCCGTCCATTTGATATTTTAATAAAAAATTAACATTGAAACCAAAGCTGTGATTGATTGAGTTGTGTGTGATTGTCCTTGGTTCTATTTGAATTCGAAAATGTGTAATTTTACATTTTCGATGATAGTAAGTTTAAAATGTGTGAAGGCACAAATTTTCGAACTGAATTACAACGATGCAAAAAAAAAGATTTTTATTTAAAAAACGCTTCAGATGGACACGTTTGGACAGAAAGAAGCATAAATTATTTGGCAGACTAATTCATATTGGAGCAAAAATGTATGAAACCGGAATGATGTCCGTTCTCGTGCCATTCTATAGGGAAATTCATCTCAGACATGTTTAAAATATATGGTAAGTTACCGACTTCATAATTCTTGCGAGGGCCGTCTGGGACGCTGCGCTATTTTTTCATAAAAACATCATGACACATGGCTGCCATAAGTCTGGCAAGAAAAGAGCGGAAAGAGCTGGTTCCTTGTAATTAGACGCAGTAAAGATTTATGTTATGAAAATTTCCAAATTCTTCAAACTTTTTTAGGCACGACACGTGCTTCTTATCTTGCGTTATTACCTATACTTAAAATTTATTAAACCGGTCTACTATACACAAATTCTTTACACAAAAATTTATCTATGAATTCTGTTCTATCTATATATTGTTTTATCAACGTACAGCTCTAAATCTATGTCTAATCTGGGAGCGTAGCGAGCTTTTTCTGTGTTCTGTGGTCTACCTATATAAAAATGAAAAATTTCTTAGAGGAACAAATTACGCAGACAACCGCTGAGGTACGATTTTTCGAAATTCATTTTTTTTCGATACCTAAAAACCGGACAGTCAACCTTTAACCGCAAATCACGAGCCATCCCCTAGTTTATTAATCAACGAAAAGATTGTTTGATTCATAGGCCTTTATTCCTCAGTCGTACATTTTAGTGACTGCTCTCAAACGGCGAAGAAAAACATCGTGAGGAAACCTGCATACGCTGAAGTAGAATTCTTAATCGCATGTGAAGTCCACCAACCCGTACTGACCAACATGGTACGGCCTGGGGACATATTATCAGGTTGTTGATTTGGTTTGATAGGAATAAAGAAAATTTTTTTTTCATCAATTCCTTTAACAAATAGAAACAAACAAATATGTAATTATACATAGCTACGATTTAAACATATGTAAATCGGTTAGATTAAATATTAACATGGTAAAAGGGTAAAGGTTAAGAAAGTAAGGTCCTGTTTATTTGGGCCGGGTTTATTCCATCCACCCCGAGGGACCCGCTCCATGTATCACTGCAAACGTCAGCTGGAGGCTAATTGTCTACGTGCGTTTTTAGCAGAATTCGTCACGTCCAACCGTTCGTATCCCTTAGCAGTTAGTTTACATTAATAAACATGCTTGTGCGAATTGAGGTTATAATCGAGTGATACATAATGTAATACAATAAATATATTACAGAAAATACCTAATTTACAAATTAAGAGCCTCCTTCAGTTTTAACTAGGTCATACCTAATCTATATATTTTTTTGTCTCACTTAACCAAGGAGGTTAGAAAATGGCACCGACTGCTGCGACGACGCCCCCGCGCGGCGATGCTCGCGCATGCGCATTCTGTGCTCTATGTAACTAAGTAAGTACACCTACTTCATTTCAATGTTAACTAAATAAAAAAAACATTTGTTTTAAGTATTCCGTCAGATAAAAATAAATATACTTGTATATTAAAATTACGATTTCAGCTTATCAATCAATTTTTCACTATTTGCTCGCGGCTTCACCCGCGTTAAACAAGCTATCCAACAATGAAAATCCCATCCGAATCCATTCAGTGCAATTGGAGGAGTAATAACTTAAAAAGCAACTCATTTACTTTTAGTACTTACCTATCGTGCGAGTGTCTTGTTCAAAAAGTCCCATTAGTGTAGAATGTTATTTGGGATTTGCCTAGCACGTTGTGATATTAATATTAATTTGCAATAAGCAATATGTATTGCTTTGCTATCCTATATATGTATTCATATTTGCTTGCAAAGTGATACTCTGTTGGTAGAGTAGGTTTGTACGTTTGTAGTGCGGATATTAAAGTTAATTATTTGTTCTAGAGCGACATCATGTTTCCCTTGGACACTAATGTGTCTGGAAGTATTCTTTATAATCTAGTCTAGTCATAGTAGTAGTAGTGTTAGAATATCGTAGTATTTTCTTAATGGATTACTTTAAAACCACTAGCTTTTGCCGTTCTAGCAGATAGCAGTGACCGGTAACAGTGACAGTTGATGAGTTTTTGTATTAGCGATATTTACTCGTAAGCCTGACTTGACTTTCAATTAAAATGACGTCGATATACAGACAGCATTTTTGAGTAGAAAACGTACCGTGTGCTCACTTGTGTTAGAAACCAATCTCGTTGATATATCCATTAGCCAAATAGAGAGCGGAGGCGGGTCGTGTGTCGGACTTGAACAAAACGACTTCACATTCATACACAGCCGCACAGGGTGAATTTACTTCATTTCAATTTTACTTTTTACTCTATGCGAAATAGTCGTTTGGTTTATGAAATAACGTAGTGGCACCTGTTCAGTACCTAGTGACTTCTGTTATTTGCATAATATTGCACTCTTTATATCAATTTCTCGGTTTTTAGGGTTCAGTTAGTAGTCCCACAAAGAATCTTATAAGGTCCAGGCTGATCAGGGCCATAAGTTCGTCCTAGTGTGTCACTCATTACTTTTACAGCTAACAACCGAAAGGCATGAAATTTTGCACAAGGATACTTTCGCAGTAGATTCAATATATATTTTTTGGCCTCGCCCTTTTAAGGCATAATAAATCTGCTAATGTCAACGTAGTAGAAAATGCACGACAGAGGACAGCTGGTTTTTAATCTGATAGTCGGTTAATTTTTGGTTATAAGTTGAGATAATTGTTCAACTAGATTCAATTTAGAATCTTAAAATCTTTAATTAAAGAAAATTATAATTTTGACGTTTTGTTTGGTACCCTCCGACCAATTAAAACTAAGTAATAAGCCAATAAAAGGATATTATTCAAAAAATAATTCTTGGTCAAATGAGGCAGTGTTTTCATACCTACTTGTAATTTCTAAATTTTGTCTTACATTATCTATGCTTTATAATGAAAAATTCTGAAGTTATGGAGGAAAAACTGTAATACCCATACGGAACCTTACACTAGGCGTGATTCGACACGCATTTGGCCGGTTTTTTAGGTTGACGGATGAACTGTATTCTAAGATAATTATTGTGATGGCCACAAGTGTATTTATTATAAGTTGTAGTGTATTTCTTTAGGTAATTTTAGATAATAACTAATGTCGACTTAGACCTCATCTGGTTTATCGACCCCTAGTCTTGTCCTGCGTCACCTTATTAAAAACCTACTCTAATAGTAAGCGTATAATCGTCAGGCTATTAGGATTTGGTTGCGATTCCGATCACGCTGAGTGTGCGGCCGTGCGTCGCGAGCGAGCCGAAATTTTCCAAAAGCTTTTGATTTATGTCGGTTCCTCGGTTCCTCGTTGCTTGTTTTTTGGGCCCCGTAATTACCTTTGATTAGAATTTATCGTTCGATTCCAAAAATCTCATATATTACGTCAGCCAACCCAGCAAAATGTAAATAAATATTAAATCCAAGTAAGCATTGTATTGGCTAGACTACTAATAGTATTCAAATTTTAAATGCAACTTAATACATTTACTGCAATAAATTTAAGATAATAGAAATTAATAAATAATTTTATTTATTTAGTACAATTGAATTATTTATTTTACAAATTTATTTATTTATTTATTTATTTTACACAAGTTGTACAAATTTTCCAAACAATAAAAGATGAAAAACAATGAATTTTCCTTATTTACACTAAGCATTATATTTTTTATTCTTTAATTTTCGCAATATCAACATTATCTGTGCATTGATTTATTTAATTATTGTAACTATGATCGTTACTTAAACGTGTAAGTATTAATAATTTATTACTAAAGATATTTGCCATAAATATCTGTTACATGGTTAGAATCAGTTACGTAGCAAGGGGGATTTATTAGGCGGACCCCCCTTACTCAAAATCAAATCAACAGCCTATTAATATGTCCCCACTGCTGGGGCTCAGGCTCTCAATGGACTATAGTCCACCACGCTAACCCAGTGCGGGTTGGTGGACTTCACATGCGCCTAAGAATTTCTTCTTTGGTGTATGCAGGTTTTCTCACGATGTTTTCCTTCACCGTTTGAGAGCAGTCAGTAAATGTACTTAAGTTTCCAGAGACGAACCACTGCTACATAGCCCAGCCGTGGATCGAACTTTGACCTTTCGATATGATAGGCCGCGAATTATCCCCGACGCCACTGATCCTCTACCCTTACCCAAAATTGGTAGGGCAAAATTAACTCGTATTAAAAAATTTCTCACTTGTGCGAAATTGCAAATAATATGTTTTCAATGTAACTGTCACCACTTGTAAATAAGACGTTATTTGGCCATGAATTAAATATCTGGGTCGTTCAGCTTTACATACCCACAAGGTTTTATTTTAAAAAAATATATAAAAATTACTTTAGAGAATTGATCGATAGAATATCTGCAGCCTTGACTATATTTGACAACCTTGTATTTATGTGACAATTTTACCTCCCAAAGCTGGGACCCCCCAAGCTAAAACCTGGCTAGGTACTTCTGTTCCATTGCATGGTCGGAATAACCCGTTGTTGGGACAAGAGAATACTACCCATTGTGCTGTGTACACACGCTCCGTCCGCACCTGTTATTTATTGTCCACCTCACAATAAACACCTCAACGCAAACATATAACATTCTTTTACAAACATTTTTATTTTATGCAAATATAAAACCACGTAACCTGATAGACGTTTTATTGTTTTTCTGCCAAATATTATTATGTATGGAGTATTGTCAGTCTGGATAATTGCTTATTTCTTTAACAATAACGTGGTTTTTAAAACATTTTCTACAGCAGACAGTGCTATTACTTCAGCGAACAATACAAATAGAATTCTATTGTGTTTTTTTTGTATTACATAAGTAGGTATGTAATATTTAATAATCTCTGCTCGAACTTTCCTTAGAAAACGAACAAAGAAACCTCTTCCGGTAGGATGTTCCCCATTTTCTAAGAATTTGTAATAAAATTCTATTCTCTAACTATATAATGTTCATAATATTCTTTTTTTTAAATATCAGTAACACAGAACAACATGAAAAGCATCGATTTAAGTTTGTTTAAAGGAAAGCTCATTATACTTTTGCTACGTTAATAGCACAGGTTGGGTGAATTATTGAAATATAATTGCATGCAGCACCCTCTAGTTCAGCCGGTAGCGGCGGCAACGTGTTATTATGGAAATAGTTCTGAAACTCGAACCGCGGGTCATTGTTCTTTGTTCCATTGCAAGTGCCGGTCAATTGACATAAAAAAGTATTTAATGCCACTCTGCATTCTCGTGAAACCTCCCCATTTGCGGTATTTTCCTTTTACCGTTACATTCTCTTCCGATTCTGTTGAGCCGTTAATAAAAATTCATGATGCTGAACTCCGTATCCGTCCGATTTTGTTAAAACATTCTTGGTGAGAGATGGATGCTGTCGAATCATACTGGTCCATATGGCAAGATCCATGTGGCGATTAAATATAGCGACCATTGTTCTGAGAACCTTTCATATACCTGTATAGTAATGCCGACTGGTTGTTGCTTTGTATGGCGATTCAAAAGTGATATTTTTATTAGTGCTGCAAGTAGATAGTACCTATTTCATACGTTTTCCAAAAACATTTATAAGGTATACCTACATTTCTAGATACAATCAAAATATTTAATGGAAAAAGTGTAAGTAAATAATAGATCTCGCCGCCCCGACTCGTCTGTTCCGAGAATAAAGAGGTTAATAAAATTCTGTTCAGTGCAACAGCTATCGTTCAGCGGAGCAGCTATCTGCATTTTATACTTTCGACGCCATCAATGCTCGAACACTTTATTTCTTTACTTTGTAGGTGTGAACTTTCACATTGTTAAAATTTCACAGATCAGATTGTAGATACTTATTGAATTTTAGACAAAAATTGTTCCACATTTCCAAACTGCTACTCAAATAAACAAAATTTTATGTATAGGTCCTGTTAAAGGAATTTCAAATTTGAAAAAATACTACGTACTGGAGATAGGTGAAAACGTAATAATAGAGCCAGGTAAAATAAACAAAAGCTCAATTTGGGATAAACAAAAACGGACCGCAACAATAAACAAACTTTTTGTTTTGTTTGTTTCTTATTTATAGAAGCGATTTCCGTGTTTCTCTGAAATACTTTTGTTCCCTTGAACGTCTGTTTATCTCGTGATTAAAGTTTTAATGACCCTATTCCAAGCGTTTCGGAACTCGCATCAACGTTTTGGTTAGTTTGATACGGGAGTCTAAACAATGTTACAACAAATCGTATGCCATCCGCAACGTTGGAATCCAAACAAGATTGAAACTTGGTAGAGAAGCAATCTAACGGGGACAACGGTACATAGCAGAGCCTCCGTCTAGCTGCGCAGAGCCCTGCGTAATTTAAAGAACAAACAAGCGTCGCAACCCGTTCTAACGTCAACTGCAACAAACTCAGTTTCTGTTGCTCTAACTCATTTGTTCTTCGACATGAATCTCACACAAACCAACGTGGAAATTTTCGTCAATATCCAGTTTAATTAGGATTTTCACAGAACGTGCCTGGACAAAATGAATCTGCTATCCCTCAAAAAGCAAACAAAAAGTTGTTATAAAAGAGATTTCGGGGCCAATCGACGCGACAAGTTTGTTAGTATATGAAATTCGACGGCTCAAAAAAGCAATAGCCCCGCCAGATGAGTTTGGCTCAGGCGAAGCGTTATCAAGCCCAGTTAATCCTCTCTTCTGTATTATTGAATAAATTTTCTCTCCTTACTTACTTTTGCCAGTTCATACAGATTCAATGTATTGGAAAAATTCAAACCGTGGCTGCGTTTAAGAAATGTGTTTGTTGTGCGTATTTACCTTTGGAATTCCAGTTGGAAGCTCACGTGTACAACCTCTGTTGACTTAGGTTTTAATGGCGGTGTTTATTATAATAGCGAGGTAATCCTATTGTTGACGGCTAGAGGGCTATTATTTTACGTACTCGGGGCAGAGGGTGGTAAAGCGGATGTTATTGTTATGAAGGCATAAAGCGAGCCGTGTATCTGGTACAACGCAGGTGGCGCTAACTACCGACACTGTAGTAGAAAGTGCCGGCGCTGCGAGCGACGACTCGGGACATATAATGTGCAGAGATGTATCTCCCGTACAATGTACGGCCTCACAGCCCGCTGATGCTCGTGTTAGGAGCTTTCCTCACTAACACAAACAATATTTAAGGTTCCTTTTAAATTGCACCCCATTTCATTCTTTTGTGTGCGCTGTAGCTGAACGGATTATCCGGAATTCAGGTTGTACGTTGGTTTATAATACATGGTGGTCTGGAAATATTTTGTATTACGTTGTATGCGACTCGTAGGTAAGTGAGTGCCACGTCAAAAGTATTTTGAAATAAATTTCAGTTTCGATAGGTTCCTACAAATATTATATTCTGAATATTTTGTAAGTAATAATTAATAAGTTATGGTAGTCTAGTTAGTAGTGCGTTCGCGTCACGTTCATGAGGCCGAGGGTTCTAATTAACCCAGGCCCGTATCAATATGATTGACATCATGCGCCATGCCATATAATATGCATGAGAAGGAAAACATCGTGAGGAAATCTGCAGCCAAAGAAGAAATTCTAATTTGTGTATGTATACCTATTATCTACATTAACTTCAAGGTATTTCCTGTGCTGAAGAACTAGAGCATTAAGCTTTGTTGGTATTAAGACTACAAAGTTTAGACATTTATACTCTATGTCAGTTAAGTTAATACTGTTATTGTTTAAGCCTCACTCAGCGGAGCTGGGTTTTCATTACTGCATCCAAGCTGCTGCAAGGACTTGTCTCAGTTTAAATGTTTATCCAATACTTCTCGGATATTAAACGTCTTGTTGCAGGCAATACTTACTAGCGAATGGATTATTGAGAACAATTTCGATACGAGCTATCGTATACAATGTTTCTGTTTAGTTTTGTCATAGGCTGCACAACAAACCTCAGAAATTGCAGACCATACATAAATAAGAATATAAATGTTTATTTATTAAGTTAATTTTCTTTTTTAGTAGTATATTTTTTGATATCAGAAAAGAAGCACAATAAAATAAATCCTTTATGAATGGATGAAATTGGTATGACCCCATGTCCCAATGTCAATTTGAAATAAGAGCCTTATCAATCAGATGTATGTATCAACCTTTTTTTATATACCTAAGCATATTATTACATCTTATTTTATAATCAACAATTTCTCCAGACTTCTGTAATTTCTCTCAAACAGTATTAGGTAGTTAGTTACACAGTTTTTTGACAGATAATTAATTCATTGATCCGAGACAAAGTGTGCGAGCAATTGATAAATTCTTTGTCGATAAATTAGATTCCGGAACGAGCCTTAGCTGAAGCAGCAATAACTCTCCACCACAGACGGCTCACGGTAATTCCTTTAAAGCCACATTCGAGCAGCCTCCGGTTACACCTGCCGCTAGCGTTGCAAGAACATGACGTTCGATATATCGATAGTTTGCACCAATATAATTTAACTACTGACAATACTGCCATCGTAATTATCGATAAGCCTGAGGCCAGTACTGTAACTATTCTGTGCCTGAGGCTACACCTGACGCTAGAGTTACAAGAGGTTAGATATTAGCAGAGGTAAATGTAAGTGATCACGAAAATAGTAGTAAGAGTACCTAACACAAATATAAATAACTAATTCATAATAATTACGTAATTATTATAGGTACTGCTGCTACAACAGTGGTACATACCTATATTCATGGTGATCCTTTAAAATTACCAAAAGCTTTACAACACTACATATCTGCCACTAAAACTACGGTAGAATGAAATGTTTCTTATAAATTAATAAAATAGAAATTTTTGACTGTAATGCTATCGATAGCGTCACAATATTTCGAGTTATTATAATTTCATCTTTTGACGTCCCCTGCCTGAACTGGATATTGCTTATCAGGGTGATGCTAACAATTTTATATATATTAAATAATTATGTATTACCGAGCACGCTACACCACTATCAGCCGAAGCTTCGGCGATTTAAACTACATGTAAGACGTATAAAAATAGATTTTTTAATGTATAAGTTTGTTCGTAATTTTAAGTGTGCCCAGGTGGTGCTAACAGGCGTGGGTGCAGCGGAAATTGCCGTCGGTGCCGCGTCGGTGCCGTCGGAAACTTGGCACTCGGTCGAACCGCGACGCCCACACTGGCCTGGGCCTTGTTAATTGTTGCTCTACATTGAAAACAATTACCAGCAGCTGCGTGCGTCGAGGCTGTGGTCGTATTAAACGAATAGAGTCGCACGTGGTTCTATGTTGAGATTGTAGAGTTGTACATTATACCAACTACCTAGAATAACACCAATAGTGGAGTTAATAAGAAGAAGTAGTGATTTCTATTATCTACTGACAGGAAAATCTGAAAATACCAATCCAATTTGACCAATTCTTAATAACTTGTCCGGTAGTTAAGCCGCCTAATTTCAATTTGGAAAGAAAATAAAGTATGAGTACCTAATAAATACTCGTTTCCAATCACCCCTGTTTACAATTACCCTGGTTGACCTTATAATGTCAAAGACCGATCGATGACCTGACGAAGAAGTATAATTTCTATTTTATTCACAGAAACCTACACCACGATCAAAAACTTGTAGTTGAGAACCAGGCAGTATAAGAAACATCAGAAAATCAGAACAACCGGACCGGACCTTTCCTTGGCAATTTACCCCTGATGTACTGATAACAATACACTGATATGGAATTTTGAATAGCAAAGGAAGGTAGGGCTGTATTAAAATAATACAATAGAGCCTAAGCAAATGGATAGTAGGTATTTAAATGAAATGGGGCCAGCCCTGCCTTAGAATGTTTAATGACCCTAAGCCCACCAAGAAAATGGTAGATTTGACGTTGCATTAGCGAACAATGGCGTTGTAACTAAAACTATACTCGCCTTTATCTTGTGCGATTGTTATTAAAACAAAGAGCTTAAAGCTAAAAGGCTAAAAGCTCTCGCGTTTACGCCGCGGCGGTTTGCGGGCGGGCTTATGCGACTATCGATGCCATTCGTAATTTTCGTCAAAGGGTCATGGCTCCAGGATTTAACTGTGGGAGTTAAAACTACTTGTTATAACGAGTATCTGCATTTGGCAGCACTGGAAGAGACATTGTTTGAAATTAAAATTATTATCACTTTATTTTTAAATTTTTTACAAAAAATCATGATTTTTGGATTTCATATTATATTTGTAAATTGACTAAAAACGCTTTTGGTAAAATTATGGAAATTGCTAAGAAATTTTAAATTTATTCAAGAATTATTATTTATAATGAGGCAAAATGTGCAATTAAAAAAAAACTCTTCTCTCTCAATCTTACAATTTGTCATTTTCAAACACTAGATCTACTGACGATGGTCATTGGTTATAGGCCTATAAACAGTCTCACCGTTCATCACAACATTTGTTACAAGTCAGTGCCCACTAAGACTTAGTAGGGAGTCCCGTCAGTTCCAAACGCAGATACGATACGGCGGCAGGTGGAAGAAAGTAATTGTGTTACACTTGCGAAGCGGGTTAATTGGATCAACTGCCAGCCGGCGAGGATCGACACGTTTGCAAGTAAGGTCCCTCTTGTAAGCCCTCATAAGACTGCTAATTGCAGTAAGAACACTCGTAACTTTGAAAAGATTTTAATTAGGTCGCTAATTAAAAGAAAATTTGTCTTTTATTCGCATCGGGGCTGAGGTAAGGTTTCACATATATTTTTGCTTTAATAATGATTGCCAATTGAAAAATGATTTGGGACAAAACTTCTTTATCGGAATTACTCACTTAGCAGAAATACAATTTGGAAATACTGCAACGTATTCGTATACCTACATAAAATATACATAAATAAATAAATATTTCGTATATTATAATAATCAGCATAATTATTATACATAGGTAGGTACTTACATTGACATTAATTTATCTAATCCTAAACATGTTTTCTCCCGTATTATGAGCTATAATAGGACAATTCACCAATTTGACTCCCAGACCTGGATCAACTTTACAAATTGTAGAAAGGTGTCTTTTCCTGGTGGTAGTCGAACCCACAACACCTGGCGAATACTTTACGGTAGTCTACGGTCTACGGCCTACGCGCGCTATATAGCACCTCTGTCAATTAAGTGTTTAGGCGCTTAAATGCTAAAAATATAGCAAAATACCTGCAGTGACTCGTTATTCAGTATGTATTGAATACTAAACAGCTTTCTGATTGGCGATTACTGAATTTTTAAGACTACTTCATATACAAAATAAGATGAATTGTCCCAGAATAAGCTTGACCTATTATTAAATCATGTTAAAAGCCAACTAAGTCAAATGTGATCTAATGTTGGTGGTAACGCTAACTAGCAACAGAATGGAAGGTAGTGGCATGTCAGTCAGGCAATTTGGAGGCAGCTCGAAGCACTGCGCATGTCACAAACTTAAGCGACCGAAAACAAATAATTTGTTCAACTAACATGTAGGTATACGTATCAAATAAAGATTCGTTTCATTTATTTGTAACATGCATCGCCATACGTATTTGCCTCATCCCAAATTTATAACTCTATGCTGGTATACCTAATTTAAAAATAAGACATTTCACAGTAGGCACTTTAAGTTGTTGATGGTACCTATCAGTATAATATAAATATAAACTTTCCTATATGGATCTCTGCGCAAAAGCTACCAATGCCACCTGGCGGCGAGGCGTCCCTCGCTGCCCTTACCCACCCGTGGTCTCCACTCCAGAACTCATCTGCCCCAACGGTCATCGGTTCTGCGACAGATGTGACTTGCCCACTGCCACTCCAGACCCGAGACCGGCGCCGTACACTTGTCCCCCGCCCTGAAGCCCTAAGTGCTGTGGGTGCAGGAAGCCGCAGGCGTTTCTACACGACAGCGCGTACCCCTGGCGTGCTACATGCCTCGCACACCTCCGCGCTAATTGAATCCCTGTCTACTTCGATGTGTGTTTAGCATGGCTTATAGCGTGAAACCTCCGCTGGCACAAGAAGCCTTAGGGCACTCAGCAATCGGCGTGGTAACCTCCACTACTTTCGGATGCATAATCGCTTATTAGGTGGAAGATTTGATAAGTAAGTACATACTACTTAGATTAGGGAATGACGTTTTGCACAGTGTAAATATTCGATTGGAGACCAATACAAAAGTGTGAGGATGGATAAATTATAGCATCACGTTCATCATTCTTCTTATTATCTTATAAATTGAAGTAAGACATGGACTACCATAGGTAAACCCTTCCTTTGTAGGTACTTACCCATAAAGAAGGGTTTACCTATTCATAATTTAATCAAATCAAATCAACAGCCTATTCACATGTCCCCACTGCTGGGGCTCAGGATTATCCTCTCAGCGAGGGCGTTCGGGCTATAGTCTACCACGCTAGCCCAGTGCAGGTTGGTGGACTTCACGTGCGCCTAAGAATTTCTTCTTCGGCGTATTCAGGTTTCCTCACGATGTTTTCCTTCACCGTTTGAGAGCAGTCAGTAAATGTACTTAAGTTTCGAGAAAATCCCATTGGTACATGGCCCAGCAGGGGATCGAACTTCGGACCTTTCGATATGATAGGCCGCGTCTTAAACCCAAGCCCACTGACGCTCATAATTTAATGCTTCTGCTCATCTCCTTCATATACTGTGTATAAATCTCTAAATAAATGCAGATTTCGTGAATCAATATTAAAAATTCAAATTCGATTAGTACGGTCACCATGAAATTATAATCACTAACGCATCTATTTTCTCAACTAATGAAACATCTAATAAACTGTTTATAGTCCGAGATAACTCGGGACATAACATGTCCCGAACTGCTATTAGAACCCTTAATGTAAACTGGATATTTTTCCGCAACAGCCACAAAGGTCCCGTAACGAAGTGATATAGCCAAATAAGAAGGTCCTAATGTCGCAGTTAGCTGAGAATTCTCCCTTGTGAATGCGAGGTCATTAGCGCTATGTTATTGCGAATTACCCCTAAGACTCGGCGCCGGGACGCTGCTCCGAGTCACGTTTAATCTGAATCTCCCCTGCACAGTAATACCAAGGGTTTATACACGTGGGGTCCTTCCTTGGAAACTTAAATAGTTGTCATTCTAGCACTTTTTGTTGTTTCTTAGTTTATATATTCAACTTTTGAAAGCTGAAAGATAAAGCCGTTTCAAACTCCATATTATCATTGAAAATTATTTTTCGATCGATACAGTTTCAGCGAATGAGTGAATTGGCAATTTCATAAAAGTATTAAAGCAAATAAGTTAATAATATAAGTATATATATAAGTTAATGATTACATTACGAAATATGTAATATCGCAATGGATACGAGATAGTATTTATCAGCAAATTGGAAAACGGTTTTTTACTTTTTCTAAAATCTAAAAACCTAATCTAAACGCCTTTTGGTGTTCTTTATGGGCCCCATAAATCGTTTATCGATCCTTTGATCGTTTTTCGAATTTCTATTTTTATATTTGTCTAGTGGACGATATTCCTCAGGATTTTAGGGATTTTATTGGAAAGATTTATTTATAACTTTTTGACATACAAAGCTTCATACATCGCCATGAGCCGTTAATTGGCGATTTCTCAAGTGTATTATTAACTAAAAGGCCCAAGTATATGCCATGCCCTCTGATGGTTGCGTGAAGAGCAAGATGTGTAATTTTTTTATCATTTGAATGATTAAATGTATGTATGTAAATGTATGAAATTATTTATTTGACGCACACAAGAGCAACACAACACAAAACATAGAGAAAACATAATTTTATAAATGATATTTATGACAGAAAATTAATCACTTGTACACCCCACCCCATCCCAACTCTAATCCGGAAACTATTTTGTATAAACTGTGTCTGTGACCCCCTACAGAACTCTGAGGTACACCTCCCTGTGTATTTCTCCGTGTTATGCGTATGAAATTACACGGTACGCTTCAAAGCTTACGTATGCAAAATGGAATTACCAACGTAAATAAATACTTAAGCGTACACACGCATTAGTCGATTAAAAAGCTCTCAGTAGGTATCTGTTGTGTTTGTTTCTCTTATTCATTTTAGAAATGTCGAAAATATTATCCGTTTACTCTGAGACATAAAGATTAAATTATACTTTATGCGTATCTACGTCCATATACAGGAAAGTCATAATAAGAAACAACCGAAATAAATAATCCTGCTCTTCGGGGGTCTTACCTATAGTACATGAAAAATATTTCTTGCTCACTGTCCAATTAGCCTAACAAGACACGTCGTGTCGTTTTACTCCCTAATTCAATAAATTGAGATAGGTACTATACCACGAAATACATAGTTCATTACTCGTATTACTGCTATACTTTTATTATACTAGCATAATTAATTACGTACTTTATAAAACTTTGCTATGATTATGGGTATTTTGCATAGCTAATGACTGGTAACTCTTCGTTAATTGTATGAACAAATATGTAACACGAATTGATTTTATTTGTTGTGCAAAATACAATGAATTACTGTGAGTACTTCTACGGGAGAAAGTAGTTCTGTATACTCGTGTGCCTATATTTAATTACAAAATTATTATTATAAGGTTGCGTGACAGTTTAGTATACATAGAAAGGTGCATCTGTTATACGGAACGCCAATAAATAAGTTAGTCTTGGCAATTCGTTGAGGTGGGCTCACTTACCTACATTTTGCCTTTGAATTATAAAACGCTATTGCCTCGAACGAGGCCCAAGGGTCTTAAAATCCATCACGCACGGCTCGGATCTTATTTAGATAAAAGTAGGACTAGCAGGCAGCTGTCGGAAGGCCACCCTGCTTAGTTCGCTTGACTGATTGCTGCTAATGAATGTCACACTCTAATCTTTGCGTTAAATCCTCACTTGGCCCTTCATTATTTTTATCGAAGCCTAACAGGACAGCACGAATAGATAGTGGGCTAAATGTTGACACCTCCATAAGATAGATGCGTTTTTTATTATTATTTAGGTCACAACATTGATATAACATCCTATCTCGTCTTTTACCAATAACTTAAAATTTTAATATCTTACATCAGTTTCATTGTTAGATTCATCAGTAAGTTAATTAAATGTTTTAGTGATGCTATGATTATTATGATCACACTCAAACATCTGCAACTCAGGGCATCTAAATCACGTAAATACCCAAAAGCTCGTAAGACTTTAAAGTGAGCAAACAAACGTTCCGTTTTGTTCCACTAAAACAGTTGAAGATAATAAAGACGAATCTAGGGTTCAGTTGGGTTTAGTTTCAACGACCAATGTTACACTTGATACCCCACTATAGTATCTCCTTCACTTGATAAATAATAGTCCCAAACAAACTATTTTAATCTCCTGGATTTTCAAACATATAGTTTTAAAAATTGATAAGTACGAAATAATGACACAACATTACAGTTAAATGGATTGCAGTTTATCCTTTAATTGATATTCAATTAAGATATCACTCTTTCCTTCATTTATAAATTCATTGGAAATAATATCGGGATAAGTATATTTTATTTGCATTTGTATAGTAACTTATGGCACAAAATTAACTAATATTACGCGTGTCTTTTCATCTTCCAGATTGCTTTATAGTATACTAGATTTTTCCAGCGGCTTCGCCCGCGTAGAAAAGTTTTCCCGTGTACATTGTCAAACAGCGCCCTCTATGTAGGCGTTTTCTTACTTAGGGGGTATTAGCGCACGCCCCGCGATTTTGTCCGCTTTAAAAAGTAGCCTATATGTTATTCCAGGATATAAGCTATCACTGTACCAAGTTTCATCAAAATCTGTATGGTGGTTTTAGCGTGAAAGAGTAACAAACATCCTCACATTTTCACATCCTTAGAAACTTTCGCCTTTATAATATAAGTAGGAAGGACATACGCTAACACCGATATCGGAAAGAAAAGAGCTGCTTGTTCGACAAAACAGAACAATTTGTTTAAATCCTGTCACGTCACAGCAATTGTGTAAAAACAAACTTCGTACGTGGAATCTTTGATTCCAACTAGCATTAATTTGGGGACGCCAAATGAAAGGCACTGGTTTGGGTGGCGGCACTCGGCACATTCGATCCCTTCGGGAGAGCGCTCTTAATTATTGGGCGCCAGGCGAGCCGAGCTAACTGAATATCGACCTGTAAACATATCGGCTTACATTAAGTTTTCAGCGGTTTGCGTACGTAGTAATGTGACCTATGCTTCGATACACCATCAGTACTCACGCTCAAACACACAAGAAACTGTTGTGTGGGCATTTTGTATTACATTTTTGACATTTCAACAAAACAGTTTAGGTAAGTATAGTCAAAGTTTAAGTGTAATAAATGTTAACTATAATTGCATATTATATTTGCATTGCATAACAATAACGATTAGGTAACATTTGCCAAAACAAAAAAGACAATATGCAAGACTTAGGTGAAATTTAACTTTAAAAACCCGAAAAAGTGCGAGTAGGACCGGCGCCCTGACGGTTCAGTACAAACTTAATTAGAGAAATAATTAGAAAATCGTTAATAAAATTTCATACACAAAGTTAAGATTGTTGGTACAAGAAAAAAAAGTTTTTTTGTGATGTTACTACAAATTTACAGTTTTAGGATTTTTTCCTATACTTGTGCTATAAGACCTTGCTTATTGAAAATTTTCAAGATTCTAGGTTAATTGGAAGTACCCCTTAGGTTTTGATGACCAAGATACTAAAAATGCAACAAAATCGGCCATATCTTCTCATTGCGTTGACATAGAAGTTTGATTTTTTCACAGCTTTAAGGGACTGCAGAGTGTTTGATACCTCGACGCGTTCCTGAGAAAAATGGTCTTGACAGACAGACGGACAACGAAGTGATCCTTTAAGGGTTCTTTTTTTCCTCTTTTGAGGTATGGAACCCTAAAAATACATTAAAACCTCCAAAGGTAGAGAATTTACATAAATAATAGATAACGTGGTCCTGCATGGCCGCGGGAAGTAATTAGCTCATCACTAATGAAAACCACGTAATTAGTACACCCGTGTTTGCATAATAGCTAATAAGCTTGATAGACTCGTGTGTAGGCTGCCTAAAACATACCTCACGGCGGCATTGATGAAAAATGTATTATGAGGAGCCATTGAAGTAATTTTTAGCTTGACTCGGAAGTGAAGGAAATACTCGTGAAGAAATAGTTTATCGCATTCACTGAATTGTTGTTTATAATAAACTAAGGGTAAGCTGCAAGGTAAGGGTAAGGTAAGCTGCAAAAGGGTACATAGTAGACACCCTCACTCGATTGCATCTGTAACGTTTAGAATTTAACAGTAAACGGATCCATAAAAAGTCGGCAGTGCATTTTATTCGGACTTCTGTTCCGTATTTCTAATTGAGAGGAATTTATGCAAATAATAAGTTAGATTAAGTCTAGGTGTGATGCTGGTGATATCCTTTTACAATATTTTAGCACATTTGCAGGGTTATAATGAAAAAGAAAATTGTTTAAATTCAAATCCAATGTGAGTTCGCTTAAACTCTATGTCTCTATTCCCCTATGATTCGAGTCACCGAAGATATATTCGAGCCGAAGTGAACTACTTTGTTTGTTCTATAAAACTAAAATACTTTAATATCTACCTATTGTTAAACAGAAATGTGACTCTGTACATAAGTAGATACTACTTACTATTTAAAGGAGTCCCTTCTTTAAAATTTAAGGAAGCTTTCTCCCTCAAAATCTTTAGTCCCATAACTAAGCCCTTTCATTAACGTGGAGAAACAACGAATGCCGGCGTTCCACTTAAAATTTTCCTAAAAGAAATATGTAGGAAAGTACCGCCTGCCGTCTCTAAAGGCGGATTCGTTGGAATCTCGTCGGCTGGTTTAATTAGCCAGTTTAATGAATGTCGGGGCACGTACGCTCTGAATGCGGCCCATTACCTGCGTAATTCACGCAATGATAACAATGGAGTTGGAGGTAGAGGTAAGGCGACGCTACCAAACTCATTCTTGGAGACAATCGTCGCAATAGCGAATTTTTCCCCAAAAAATATCTTTCAACTGCTGCTCTTTGAAAGAAGTTTTGACGACCATTCTTAAATTGCCGTAGAGATAAAAAGTTTCCTTATCAAAGGTAGTCAGTAGGTAGGTGAATGAAATATTGCTCTATATAATATTTAATTCATCTACTGACTACTGTATATGACATCTAAAACGTAAACATTTTCAAATAACTGGTCCGATTCTTTTAACTTTATTTATACGTCAAAGCACATTTCCTTTAAATGTAGACTCACCGAGGCTCTTTTACTCAGTTGAGTCGTTTTCAAATAAATACAGAGGTAGATACGTTCGTACAGAGGTTACGTGATACGCTCCCGCAGTAAGTAGCTACGGACTCACTTCTAGATTACCTAATCTATTAGCTAATGTATACTGCAGAGCAAGACTTATACGGCATACTATTCCCAGTATATTAATTATTAATATTGATACAACCGTGTTGCCTTGCGTCCCAGTTTTGTTATCTACTCTAAATTCCGCGAAATTCAATTAGATACTTGCATATCTATGAACGCATTAATTGAGATTCAGAGCAAAAGTTTGCGCAAACGTCTAACGAATTCTAATCGAGGGAAACAAAAGTTACAATTTGGTAGCGCCCATGAAGCGGGATATTAGAACGAAAAAGACTCCCCGCGAATGAGGACAAATAGGACTGGCGATTGCCGGAATTGTTCTTAATTTTTCTTTAAAAGCTTTTTACGTTTTCAGTTATTTATGCTAATCCGAAAGTCGAGAGCAATAACATGAGAAAAATATTGCTGGCGGCGACACGGGTCTCCATAAAGCGGCATAAGCGGGCCGAACTTGAAACATAATTTAGCCGTTTGCGCTCCGCTCTCGCTACTCGGTCTCATCTTTGCTCCCGTGTAACTTTGCTATGACGTAATTTACTATAAATGGATTTAATCCTACTTTGATTTAAAACAGGGTTACCTTGATTATTAGGCTCTATCGACGACATAGACAGACTAAAATATAAGTATAGGCAATGGCCATTTTGAAATTACTATATTAGCGATTATTTTCTAACCACATTTTTTTTTGTCTCAAATTAATCTTTAATTGATTATGATAGTACTTACATTAGATATTTTAACTTTAAGTGCTGTAAATTTAAACAAGCTAATTTTCTTATTCGTGTTTTTAAATGCCATATTACAAGCCTTTACGGGAGTTCAAAATACGCTGACACTATACGGCTTTAAATGATGGGATGGATATAGGTATTTACTTCATAATTATTAGAGCCTGTTTAGAATGACACATAGCCGTTTATGTTGTCGTAATACAAATCAATTGGTGCTACAATAGAGGCCAAGACGTGGATGTTTGTATTTCCTTATTTATAATTCACAACACGCCCTCGAGTTGAGAAACAATCGCTGGATGTGGTAGGTAAAACCCATCTTTACTACCATTCTCTAATCATACTAATACTAATCTAGAGTTAAATTGAGGTAAGTACTAAATTTCCTTGGAAAAAAAACATCAATTCAATAGATAAGTACTCTTTATTGCACAATACAATAACATAACACAATAATACAGTAATATATAATACATTAATAGGTACATCTATAGGCGGTCTTCTCGCTAACAGCGATTTCTTCCAGACAACCTTTGGGTACAGGATATGAATTCCAGAGAATCATAGGTTGTGCAGTTAGATGAAAATATTTTAAATACTCCATACACTATAATAAAATACCTACATAAAACAATACACACAATATAAAGTATAAATACCTACCTTATAATTACCATATTACATCTCTTAACTCATGCCTTAACCTGACAACACCACTTAAAATATAGTGTTGTTAAAATGTGCTTCATAGCTTCCTACATTCAAACATTCCAATTAAATTTCTTGTTGAACTAAGTCGCTTCTGAAAGAACTCGGCAAATGTGCAATAAAAAGAAAAATAATTAAGGGCGATTCAGAAATTATTATTTTATAAAGTGGCAATACCAGAATTTTAGGAAGTTGAGATAATTATCATTAAAACTGGATTTGTCATTTTTAAAAATCCATAAATAATGCCTGAAATTTGTTAGTAGTCATACCTTTGGATAATAGTTTCCATTGCAATTTCTCTCTACGAGTACATAGCCGTTTACCTAAGCATTAAAAATTAAACACTGTAATTAAAACCATTTACAACTATGCTACTTAAATATTCATAATATATAGTCTAGTGTTGAAAACTAAATGAGGTTTCGCAATGAGTAGCCGTCTACAAACAATCTTAATAGCCCTGACTAAACCGCTTTTAGAACAACGAATATTTTTTTTAAAATGGAGAATAAGCCATCATATTACAGTTTAACGCCCCATTTGAAAAATATGCGCGGCTGTGGACTGTACCAATTGAGTTCAAATTCAACAAAACTACAAAAATTCCTGCAAACAATTTATATGCGTCTAGTTCTACTTTTTATTATACTATACACTGTGCAACAGATGCTGAAAGTTTACGAAGTAAAGTGTTTATTTTTATCATGTGTGTAACATTGAGTCTAGTGAGATTTTAAATTCAAAATTTAAGTGAATATTATACATCAATTTTTAAAAATGTTAAGACATAATTCGACATCTTTTCATCCGAATTTACGTACCTAACAAGTTATTAAGTTTACTAATTGGAAAAAAATGTATTAAGTCGAAAAAAAGTTTCCTCATTATTGTTTATGCTAGTGCGTTATTTTAATAATTATTTAGAAAATATGATTTTAGGTGCGACACGACGCTGATAAGGTAATGGATACAATGTTCTTACTGTTAACTAATTCGGACTCCATTTACAAGCAAATTGTGATGTGGCAGAAAGCAGATAAAATCGATGCGCTTTTGGATACAATGAAAGGTAACATTAAAACTCAACAATTCCTTTAAAAAATGGTTCAAGTCTTGGTAATTCAGATTAAAGTGTGCTTGCCTTACGATTGTGAAGTAGAATATTCGGGTCATAAATTTTTGAAACTAGACATATTGTTACAATACAGATATTTTATTTGTTGCCCACCATGGTACCTACCAATCCTACGACCAGGTATTTTTTACTCCTCTTACTACCGTCCCCCTCATAAGTATAAAACCAAAAAAAAATTATAAGCCCCATCGTAGGTACTACTGAAGCGGTTTATAGTAAGGGGTAAAAAGTACCTGCGTTACGTTTACACTGCAATAAATTGAGTTTGAAATCAAAGTCTAAACTAGTAGTTCCGTGAGAACAGTAGACCTCGCCAGCCCTTATAAACCAAACCTAAAAGAAACCAACAAAAGTCAACTTTGTAGTTGGAGACAGAAAAAGTACCTACTAAAGTGACAAAAATTAGCTAAAGTGCTAATTTTTGTCACTTTAGCTTATAAGCTTAATATTTCGCAAACGGATCCCTGAATCGAAAAATGTTTTTCACACACCCGCGATATTTTTGAAAGACCCATCCAACGATACCCCACCCCATGGATATCACGCGGAAAAAAATAATTTTCCATTTTACGTATACAGTTCTATGAACATAATTTATTTTTTCAACTTTCATGAGTCGATCCACTATTACTCAAAAAGTAATAGAGCCTACTTAGCCGTAATAGTTTTCCTGTAACTACGTTATATATGCTACTGCCATGAATTTTTTCACATTTCCAGAAGCAACCGTTTAGCTGGCAGGGGGGGGACACGTGACTCTAACAAAAATTACCGCTTTAAAGCTTAATATTTCGCACACACCAGCAATATTTTTGAAAGACCTATCCAACGATATCCCACACTATGGGATCCAAAAAAAAAAGTTCACTCCCACTTTGCGAGTATGGTAGGTACTCTAAAAAAAATGTTTTTCAAAATTTTATTCTACTCATTTTGTAGGTTTAATTAATTTATACCCATGCCAAATTTTCGTCAAAATCGGTTGAAAAATGCGACCTGTAGAGAATTACAGACAGAAAGACAGAAGGACAGACGGACATTAGCATTTTTTGGTCAATCTCGAAACTTAGACGCTTCGCTCGCTTCGCTCGCTCGGTCAATAAATGTCAACCGAAGCAGGCCTATCAATATTACAGGCAGGTCGTACAATGAAAATTCCAATAAGCAATCTAAATGTTATTATATTTGCAGGTCCAATATTTAACCAAGGCTCTCCAGAACACGAGAAGTTTCTATCTGAGACCGTGCGGCAGGCGCGCTTGGTCCTCCGGGCATTCAACTACGTTGCCCTCTTCACCTGCCTGCTCTGGGTTATTTACCCGGTAATACTGTACATGCAAGAAAAGCCGGTTGAATTCGCTATATGGCTGCCCTTTGACGCTAACGCGAGTCCACAGTGAGTAAACGCTTAGTTACCGCAACATGTGCAGCACGTCCATCTTAATAAGCGGACGTACGTAAGAGTATTATACTCAGTGGTAATATAGGTATTATTACCTAAATATATATTCGTCTCTGAGAACATTCTGGAACTTGAATCAAATTTATGATGGAACGAAATAGCTGTAGTAACCATCTAGAGGCAATGGAAATACATACCTACCTATTGGTAAATTTTAATTGTATGCCTTTTGGAAATTGTACAAAAATAATTGTTCTAAGTCAAACTCAATCTGCTTAGCAAAAAATGTCATGGGTATTTAAAAAATCTGCTTGGAAATCTAAAGCAAAAAAAAGGTTAATTAAACAACAAAAGCAGCCCAAACTCTCTTTGCCACCAAATGGTTACTTTTTGTGGTTTATGCCATCTAGTTTTTTGCAATTTGTATGGGAATACTTCTGTTCACAGATTTTATTTCGTAATCGTATATGTGTGGATACAAACTTCGTGGCTGGCTTTCAATAATACTACAATGGATGCCTTTATATCTTTCTTCTTAGCGCAGAGCAAGACGCAACTGTCTATTCTCAGGTGATTTCAGTACTAAGTACCTCGTACGTTTCATGCCGAATACAACGTAAAATGAAATGCTACCTACGTTCAGAGCAGTACTAAGTTATTTAGTATATTATTTCAGTATTTCTTAGGGATGAACCTTGGTGTACATACCTACTGCATTTCGTTGACGGAAGATAAATAACAATTTGCCAATTATCACGGTATGTCTTGGGTTCTGTCCTTAGGTTCTGTCTAAATTCTTACTTCTATTTCCTTTTCTTACTTCGCTCATCATTGGGAAAAAGTATTCCACAAAAAATATTAATTTTTTTTTTATCTTGAATATGAAGTATTATGATTAAAATACATAATATAACTTAAGTACATGTACTGACTGCTCTCAAACGGTGAAGGAAAACATCGTGAGGAAACCTGCATACGCCGAAGAAGAAATTCTTAGGCGCATGTGAAGTCCACCAACCCGCACTGGGCTAGCGTGGTGGACTATAGCCCGCACGCCCTCGTTGAGAGGGTAGGCCTGAGCCCCAGCAGTGGGGAGATTAATAGGCTGTTGATGATGATGATGATGATTAAAATAAGTGTGAAAAGTTTTGCCCCTCGGCAGGGTGCCCATCACGCTAGCAGCATTCCCGCGCTGTATGGTTATGCTTAGCCTATAAGCAAGAAAGCTGCTAGCGCGAGAGTCCCCCGTAATTGATCGAATTAATGAATTTCCACCACTAATTTAAGTAATCCACCTCTAATTATTAAATAATAAATTTCGCGGCTGGCTGAGATGATGAGGTACCTACTTGTGGAAATTATATTATTGTAAGCTTAACCTGCCGTATTGTTCCACAGAGTAGATCTAGTAAATTTAGTAGCAAAAAGCAAGAAGGAGGCAATAGATTTGTCGGGACCTTTCTCGAATATACTACAGAAGCGTTTCCAGAAGATATTGCTTCATTATGACGAAATTTTAAGGTAAAAACATAAAACAACAAAAAAGAAATGTTTTATTAAATTATTTATTTATGATTATTTACCTACCTATATGACCTATATTTTATTAAAGTCTTATGTGATTATTTTTTAGCTATTTTAGTGGAGTTCAAGAAGTTTTCGGTGGCGCCATTTTGTATCAATTTTTAGTGAGCGGTTGGATACTTTGCACTGCAGCATATAGAACAGCTAACGTAGGTTTCGTTAAGTTTATACCTACCTGCCTATAAATAAGATGAGATGAAATTATAGAAACTACTAAGCGACAATACTATTAAGCCCATTTCTTGCTTTTTACAGATGGATCCGGCTTCGGTGGAATTTATTTCCATGATTATGTACATGCTCTGTATACTAACTGAAGTGTTTCTTTTTTGTTTCTACGGCAATGGTGTACATTACGAGGTACCTAAACAAACATACAAAGTTATCTGGATTAGTTATTTTAGCGAATGCCATTCAATTAAACGTGTCGTTCTTTTCCGAAAGACCATTTTCTGTAAAGAAGTAACGTTTAATCTACCTCTTTTTGGTTTCATCTGAGTATAGTATAATTTTTGTTCCCAGAGTAGGATGCTCTTAGACTCCGCGTACGCTGTGGATTGGCTACATACTCCACTGAGACATCAACGAGATCTCATCATTTTCATGGAAAGAATCAAACGTCCCATTGCACCTACAGCCGGGATCATAATACCACTCTCCAGCAGTACTTTTGTTTCGGTACGTAAGTACACACAGTTGACGATATGCAGCTTTATTTTAGGGCCGTCGCCCGCCGCGACAGCGATACAGGCATCGCTGCAAAAACTCGCCGTGGGCGATGGCCCTTTCGCTCTGAAGTGGCAAAAGGCCCCCCTGATGGTAAGCCGTGGCTGTCGCCCATAAACCTGCAGCATTTGGTTGGACAACAGTGCAAATCCTTAAGTGCGTTGCTATCGTGAAGAATACGTAAGAATCCCCCGTGCCTGTGATTATATTGGCTCTCCATTAATTTCAAACCGGAACACAACGACAACAATGCTATTTGAAGCCAGAAATAGGTAAGAGAATGATGACCATCCACACTGATAGGATCTAGAACTAGCCTAGGAACAGGAAAACCTAGGAACTATAGTCTCCTTTTGTCTCCTCATATTTATTCGCACATAGCAGTCCACTCCAGAACATAATAAATGCCTCTCTCCAAACTACCTACAACTAGTCGATTGAATGAGGAGGGCGCTCCCCATTCAATTGACTTCTAAGGTTCTTTGGTACATAAGTAGGTAGTCAAAAGGATTAGCAAGCTAATGTGGTAGTGGGCAGGTGGCATCTGTCGCAGAACCGACGGCCGTCAGAGCAGACAAGTTCTATAGAGCATTAAACAGGTAGGTAGGCCTACATATCTTCATTGTTTACAGATTTGCAGAAGTTCGTATTCTTTCTACGCATTTTTGAAGAACAGCGGCTAGATCAAGAACATAAAAGTTAAAATGGACTTCGGAAGATACTTGTAGAAGAAAAAAATTATGGCAAGATACGTTAATGTAAATTAAATAAGTAGGTACCTAGGTATGTGACCACTGATCAGGTACCTATGTAGGTAGATACTTATTATCTACATACCCCGGAAGTGCTCAAATAAATCGCACCGCCGCCGCCCTGTCTGTGTCGTTAAAGTTTACCAGAAAATCAAATTTTATGAGTAGGTACATACCTATATACCTACCTATTTATAGGAAATTAAATTATGCTGTATTATCTTAGATTATCTTTGTCTATATAAAATATGAAACAGATATAAACTGTGCAGCCAGGATAAAAAAAAATCCTCATAGTACTGGGGACATAAATATGACTGTAACAGTGTTATGTAATGAAAATATTGTATTGTTTTTTTAAATTGATTAGCATTGGAAATATATAAAAATATATTAATTTTGAAACTACCTTTTTATTTTCTTAATTCTTACAATTTTGATACACTATATTACAGCAACGGCTCCAAGCCAAACATTTTGTCGAAAGTCAAGATCTATTAGAACAACAACAGAGCTGTAGCTTATTTTCTTTAAGAAACCTTGTAAGTACCTGTAAAATGTTAAACCGACTTTGATCCTAAACCTACATTCCTAAATAATAATAATAATATAGCACCTGATTGAAAGAAGAAACCGCTTCAAAATTTTAACACGTATTTTTTATATGAATGAGCTACAAGAGCGACAGCCAAATAGCCGTACCCAAACACACTATTTTTGCGTCCAATAACGAAAAAAATTCTGCTGTCGGTTTAGGCTGGGAAAACGATGGAATCACGAGGCAACATTGTTATAAAGTCTCACCACAGAATATATAATAGTGGTGTCACTCAGGTGTCACTGTCAACCTGCCTTTTTGTCAACTAAGACACGTTCCAAAACAAGTCGCAACAACAAACAATTGGGCACGAGCTGGGGCAAGTTTTTTTTATTTGTAAATAGGTATATTCGTTTTTACAATTTTAATTTGTATATAATTTATATATAATCTGTATATATAATAAATTATTTATTACCTATCTAACCTTTAAAAACAACAATTTAAATAGACTTAATAATATTTTTTATTATTTAGGCATAAACCCGTAATGTACACAGAATACAATGTCATAATAATAAAAATTAGAAATCTAAAGCCCCTTTTACCGAAAAAGCTCACTCTCAGTCGGCAAATTGTGCGTCGTTTTGGAACGTACCACACCACAGTCGTATTGACCATGAATGAATCGCCATCCATGAATGAATGACTGAATGACGTCATTCAGATTTCAGTCAGTCAGCCAGCTGTCTGTCTGTTGATAAAGTGTCTTCGATTTCGCATTTTGTGGATTCTTGGGGTAATAATAGTTAGAATCTTTGTCTATTAGGGTTTTGAAGAAATATTTTGAAGCAATGTTTCGTTCGCTCTTTGGTTTGTTGTTACTGAATATATTAGGTCGCAGTTTCGGAAGTCCTCTATCAACACCAACAAAGTCTAACGGTTCCTTGGTGTCCGACTTGCTGACCACACTCGCTATTAAATGTGAACAGCCGTTTTTATCTGCTCAAATCAATAGCAAACTGAAAGACTGCAGTATCCAATTAACGCCCTTCAACGAAAAACAGTTCGAATGTTTGACATTTTATGATATAAACAACCAACTTTGTGATGCGGTCGCTACGGCTAAACTGGCTTTGACTGTCAACGATACTGCAAAGTTAGAGGAACCTGTGGACATTGACAACTTGTGCTCCATGGCCAACCATTGGAATGTTACAGATATAGATATATATCCTAACTACAAGAACACTGTCGAACGAATTTTTAAATCACAATCAACATGCGTGAAGGTATGTGGCGTCGCAGACATTTTAAGCCAGGATGTTAATGCCTTTTGTAAATATTTTAAATGGGGAGCAGATATTTTATCCACCAGAATGATTGCCGTTTCAAATAGTGGTGACATTTATGTCGCACATCCCTCCGATCATGTAATAATTCCAGGCAACAACACTCCTAATCTTACTGAACCCTCAAAGGTAGTTACGGCTAACACCCCTGAAGTGAAATCTGGAGAAGCTGTAAGAACAGATGAAGTAAAACCGGTAGTCAACATTCAGCAGTGGAGTACAAATAAAGACGAACCGGCTCCTGAAATCCCTAAAGTTTCCTTAAAAACTCCTCTGGAATCTAATAGCTCAGCATCCTCTGCACCTCAAAAAATGCCAGCGGATTCTCCCTCAAATATTGGTACAGTTAATGCTGAAATGGAGAAACCCTCTGCTGCGGAAGTACCACCTGTGAAAAAAGACGATGTTAAACTAGAAGAGTTACCTAAAAATCTATCTGGAGATGAAAAAGAACCTACCCCGGGAAATGAAAAGTCCAAATTACAGAATGAAGAACCCGAGGACTACCAAGGTGACTTAGGTAAGATATATAAGGTACCCTGACTGACTGATCTCTTATGGTGTTAATGATGAGGCAGTCATAAGTCAAGCTAGTCAGTCAGACACTAGTCATAGAAACATGAAATGCATAAATGCATAGTCATTCTTCAAATTACAGACAACCACGAAAAGATTTTTCTGAAAATCCAATAAGTGGTCAAATGAAATACCATCATCATCAGCCTATACCAGTCCACTGCTGGACATAGACCTCCCCCAAGGCGCGCCACTGAACCTGATCCTCGGTTCTCCGCATCCAGTCACCGCCAACCGCCTTACGTCATGAAATACCATGCATGCTTACAAAATAGCAGACAGCAGCTTAATTATCATCTACTGTACTGTAGTTATGCATACATACAGTGGATATGTATGAATATCTATCTAACATACAGTACATTCTCATCTATCAAGATTAATTGGAACCCAAAACCATTCATTTTCAATTCATGGTGGTAACTAAAACATTTATTTAATACTTATATTTATTTAATTTTTAGAAAATGAACAAAATTGTTTTTTATACTTTTAGATTTAGAAGACACAAAGGACCTGACACTCAGTGACACTCAAGGTGGTGATGATGGAGAGGATCCTATTCTCAGTGACCCTGACCTCAAACAAGATTTGCCGAAGAAGCCTTCTAAAAAAATTGAATCTATGGTGTCCTATAATAATGGGGAAATGGGTAAGCAATTAATATTTATGTTCAGTTTATTTATTCTAATGTAGGAAGTAAATGAGCAGATTTTATATAGCCTTTCTAGTCTAGTCAAAATAACAAAAATTGCATATTTTCTGGTGACATTGGTAGAGTAAGTAATTATTACTCTTAAGTTACGTAAAGATTTGCGCCCTTAATAAAGGGGTTGAAATACATAACATAAACTTTGAAAATTTATAAGGGCTATATACAATATTGACGCGGCTAGAAACCTGACATGTCATATATTAGAGGACTATTAATAGTTATTTGTTCAACAATTGAGCAAAGTTATTTTTTGCGGCGAGTACCAATTTTAAATCACGAGCTAGCGAAGTAGTCTACATAGACTACTGGGCACAGTAAATATTGCATTAAACTCGATTATTCTTATTATCTATCACATAACACGAACACATGTATAATTAAAAACTGTTTATTATCTGCATGACTGACTAGTAATGAAATTACAACCTTGAATTTGTTTACTCAGATGTGAAGGATTAATAATGTTTTGGACAAATTCTGGTAAATAAATAATGTATTTGACCTACAATTTTCACAATTTCAGAGTTGTTCCCCAATGCAATGCAGGAAGGGTTCTCTGACGATGACGATCACTTCTTCTCATTCTTCCTGACTGCTGTGGTTCTTGTGGTCCTGCTCTATGTCCTATACCACAACAAGAATAAAGTAAGCAAAGTGGTTAGTATGTTTTTAATTTACATACATTTTTTACATATAAATAGTGTAATACCTAAACCAGACTCACGGCGAGAAGCCCCGAGAACGCCCGAGGTGAATGTGAAGTTTAGTTTCTCGGCGTCTCGTTCTCGCTCTCGATTCATACAAACTCTCATACTCACTCCCTCACTCGAAATTTCTCACCGAGACTGCTCGCCTCGAGTCTGGATGAGTAACCAATCAACTCACAAGGGCAGCTTTCAGACCCCAACTCTCTAAAATGGACGAAACTTTGTATTAATGTAGTAACATTCCAGTCCAATTGGCTGTGCAAAAATTACATGCACGCCCCATGCGGCAATAATTATTTAAATGATTGCAGAGATGATATCGTTGTGACGTTCTTATCTCTATCATCACCTTTTAATTCCTATTTTACGAACGAAATTAGTATACTGAAAATGTTTAGATTTTCGGCCGCTTAGAGCGAGCGACATAACTTTTTGGAGAGTTGCATAATTTTACTAACTCTATCGAATGTGAAAAATTTGCCCCTCCGAATTTAAAAAAGTTATATTTTATTAGATTTAATAAGTTCTTACATCAAATACCCATTTCTATTAGATGTACATCGCGGTACGTGGTGTCAGAATGTCATCAATCAGATTGTGTCAAGTATTCACAAGATATTATGAAATGCAAATTAAAGGTTGGATCATTTTCCATAGGTAGATAATTGTTTAATTACAGTATTTTTGAATATTGTATGTTGCGTCTGTTTATTTGAATAATTAGTAAACTGGTAGTGAACTCTGTTTTTTAGTTGAATGCAAATAACTCCATTAACAATAATTTAATGGGTGGAAGATAAGGAGAAGTCTGTCTCTCACACCTTTGAATTACTATTACAGTTATTCGCATTTAAATAAGAAACTGAAATTAGTAAAAAAAATAATCAAAAAGATCAGTCCATAGTTTTTATTATAGCAGCGAAGTTTAATAGATTCTGTACGATCATACTATTAAATTATATGAACAGTGAACAACAGCGTATCGGAAATGCTTCACCGGAAACTGGGGAATTTTATCATAATGTTTCATAAAATAATACACCATTTTTATCGCGCCATATAAGCTATAGTTTGTTCTCATTCAAATTCACATAAGAAAATGAATCTTATTTGCGTTTCCAAAATATTAAATAGAAAGTGAAACTGGCATGAACCTCACATCTATCTAGTATCGTGAACTCATTTGGGTCTTCACGGGAAAACATTACATTAATCTTAATTTGTACATCAATTCTAAAAATAAATAAATAATTTGTCTGAATAATATTAATTTGAACTGATAAGTAACTATAATAAGTATAGTTAAATCCTATGAAAACTATGTGTCTTCTCTGATTGCTGTGCCCCTACGGGGCGTCACATGTGAACCTACATTTTACCATGTGTAAATGTGATATGCAATATTTCTTTTTAATTTAAACTAGACTACCCGTGACGGGACTAATGGGATTTGTTTCCTATTTGTTTGATGGTTTGGATCCCAGTTGTCCCGTTGGTTAGTATCAACGGGACAACTGGGATCGGAGATTGTTTCACTACAGATTAGACATCTAGTTACTTTTAGAACATCATAGGTGACGAATAATTCATTCATTATTACTGTTTGTATTTCAGGTGTTGGGGCTGATAGTGGAAGGCCGACAGTCTGGTCGACGCCGCAACAGCCGAGGTCACGCCTATCGTCGGCTTGACACGCTGGAGCAGGCAATGAGCGCCAACACAGCCGCACCACCCAGTAAGATCATATATTGAACGCGTAACAATAGGTCATAGGTCAAGTATTTAACTCTAAATCCAAATGTGGTGGTGTGGATAGTGAGCTTATGAAAATACTACTAGAGTTAAATGTAGACGGGTGTAGTTCCAATAGTCTTCAATATTCTTCTTTACGGGTTGCTCTCACGTTTGAGAGCACAACCTGGATAAGTTGTGGCAGTTTTCACACGTATTTAATAAGACATTGTAGATATCGGATCTATTTGTGTTTGTGCTTGGAATATCTTAGTTGTATATTAAAATTTTATTAAAATATTATTTATTTACCATCATCATTAAGGCATCAGACAAACATCTAGACATAGGCCTTTCTGTATGCGGGAGTAATTAATGCCTTAAATGGCCACTCTGAGCGGTTGTTTTAAACAACAATAATAATAGGCCAGTATCTATATCTGCTCTCATACCATATGATGACTTGGAGATCAGGTTTTGTCCATACCTCGTGAGTTACATCAATTACAAAAGTTACAATAAAGTACTTTTATTGCACAAAAAAATTTATAAAAAATATATATAGTCTATAAACGTTAATCTGCTTTTGTAGTTCTAATTATTGTTTCTTTTTCCGTGTAAATGTGTGTAAGTATATCCTCGATATCACACATGACGCTGTTAATTTGCTCCAGAACAAAATGAATGTTGACCTACGAGTATATGAGCTATTTAATTACCTATGTATAGTTAAACACCATACGATTAAATAAATTATTAGTCTCGTGAAAGTAGCTTGGAAGTTGGACTCGAGCTTGTACTATTATTATATTATATTCTGTGCTCGAGCGCCAGAGATGATGAATTCGATTCCCCAGACAAGCTTGTACAATTTGTACAAGTTGTTCCTATGTCTGTTGGCCTGTCCTTGTCTTATTCCCATAGTACAGAGAATTTTAATTTGGGATTAAACAATGTATGTATTATTATTTTAATGTGTAATGTCATCTAGTCTATTTATTTGTTAACTATAAAGCGTGTAGCATATGAATTAGCCGTTTAGCTTCTTAGGTTCATTATTGAAAGACTTTCTTTTCATGTTTATGTTATGATAAGTTGACTTGATTTGTATGAATCTGATTTTGGTTACTACACCACTTATAAATGCAACAAGTACAATACTAGGTGTAATAGGGACAATATTATAAATTAATTCTTAGTATTTATTTAGTTTCGTATAAGCTGTGATCTTTTATTATTAAAACTATTCGAACCCACAATTTAATTTAAAACGTATCAGCCTAGTTTCGTATTTTTATCATGTTTGTTCCTAAATCTATTATATTATAATACCTAGGTATATCCTTTTGTCACTTTATTGCTTTGTAAAATTAAATGTAAAGGTTGACACAATGGATATCGGTGTTAATTTTCTGTTCATTATCTGTTTATCAATATATTTCTGAACCGTCAGTAACAAACGGATTGTACAATAAAATAATAATTTTGCAACGAATGAATAATTTTAGCTTCACCGACACCTTGCTCAGCGATAATAATAGTTTACTTACACAATCTAACACGGAAATTCAAGTGTAGATAAATGAAAAATAGAAAAGCGCAATATAGAGAAAATTGCGAATTTGGCACATTATAATATTTTAGTTGGGTTGTGATAGTAGCAATATAGGAATTAATTGAATTCTTAATGTTTTGATACGCAACTGCTAATTTTTATATGCACATTTCTGGCGGATTCATAGATGGTATTGGTTAAATATTAGGCCGATTCTGAAGGCACAAAGTTAAAACTTTACAGCACTAATTTGTTTCTATCCCTGTCACACAGTATTAGTAGGATAAAGATGAAACTAATTTTAGTGTCTTTTTAACTTAATTATGTCTTCAAAGTCGCGCCTATTGTCACACTACAGGTTATTAATAAGTCCACTGCAGGATCAGGCCTCTCCCATAAATGTGAGGCCAGGCAGGCATGTTGTCGATAGTCGGAGCAACACGGTATTAATAAGAAAACTGCGATCATCAAAAGAGAATGATGCTATCTAGACACGCGACAGCGTGTCAAGCCAAGTTCCAGCATAGAAAAAGTTTGTCACATGGATTTTTCTTTTTTAATATTATTAAAACTTGCGAGAGCTTGTAATATTTTAATTAAAATGGCACTAGTTATCCTGTTGCGGATACCGTATTGACAATTCAATGTTGTTACATAATGGCCGTTATGCCAGTAGATACATTTTCGTTAAATGTGTAGATTGGTACTAAAGTTGCGTTTTTCTACATTAGATTCTATTTCGTGTCTTTTCTTATGAAATATAATTTTCTTTTTCAGTTCTGTCCTGTAAGGGCTAGTTGTTAAGATTAGTTTCTTATGCCACTTTGTACTTCAAAAATAAATAAAATTCAAAGATATTCGTTTGTTTTATGTTCGTTTGTGACCAGCTGTGCCTTGCGGTTTCACCCGCCGTTCGGCTCTTCTCGGTAATGCTCGGCTCTCGTTCTCTCGGTGCACCCCCCACCCTGCCGCCGGACCATTTCTTCCACCCCCCTTTCACTAAACCTTGGTAATATATTTTTTAACCATTTTAAATAACTAAAACCAATGTGCGCTGGCTGGCGCATTGTCCGACTGCCTATAAATTAAAAATTGCGTTTTACCAACAATTTTATTCCGTGGACATAACTATATTATGGCAGTTTGATATTTACCGTACCGACGTCTGCAGGTTTCCTCACGAAGTTTTCCTTCACCGTTTGAGAGCAATCAGTAAGTTTCTACTAACCAAGCCACCGATGTTTTTTTACTATGGGCAGGATGTATTACCCAATATCTAAATCTTGCGTACTAGCGCCCTCTTGCTGTTTTCTTTAATAATTTTAGGTTCCCGACGAGGAGGGTCAAAGGAGGGCGGAGTGCTCTATCTGTTGAAAGCCCTTTTGCATTGGTGAGTAAAAATGTTAGATGGCACTATCACAAAGGCGCGGAAAGTACGCGACTTGCGGAATAAAAAATGCGTTTGCAAAAAAAAACTTGTTACCTACTAAGAATATTGAATGGAAATATGAGCAGTGCTTAGAGTATACTTATATATTATGTATACTTAGAGTATACTTTAAGGAGCAGTGTATATCAAACGCGACAACCTGTTATTTTTTTGTCAATGTATACGTGGTCTTGGTATAGTTAGGTAATGTAAAGAAAGTTGAAATTTCAATTACCAAAAAATCAGATTGCCGCCTTTGCAATGTCAGTTAGCAAAAAAAAACAGGAATCCATGCACAGGAACAAAACAATCACGTTTTCAAAAAATCCAATCTAAGAAAACTTTTCAAAAAGTCAACTGTGAAAGTCGGCACAACTGACTCACCGTAGCGAAGTATTATTTATCACTGTTGAATACTGAGCCGTTTTGTATGTTGATTTTTTTCGTTCCTATTTCGTTCCAGGCATCATCTTCGAAGTCCAATATCAACGCTAAAATACTTACGTGAAAGGAACTTGCCAAATAGTGCGGGGCTGTTTTGGTTGATTAGATTTCTAATTGAGTAGACCTCACTGTAATGTAATCTTAGTAGTAAGTACACCTACCTACATATCGGTGATGCTCATGGGGTACGGATAACTAATAAGAAAGTTGAATTAGGAGAAAATTGGGGTAAGAACAACTAACAACTTTCTCATTTGCAGGGGTCGGATTTGCTTGTTACACAGGCATATCAAAATTAAAATAAAAATCAACGAGATTCTGCATTAATAGTAGGCTACTTTACTGTAAAATAAATAAAGATGTAAAGTGAATTTGAATGACATTTAAATACATAATTCATTGAACGGCACTTCTAGATACAGCAGCAGGTTTATTTTAAAAATATAAATAAAATAAATAAATAATAAAAATAAAAAGCCTTTATTTAGTGTTCCCATCCGGTTCCCATCATTCGAGTATACATTAAAGAAAGTAATTAATTTTTGTTGGGAGCCCCTACTCGGGTGAAAGCCTCCTCCAGGTTTTGCCATTTTTGCCTGTCTTTCGCCGTCTCAAGCCAGGCAGCGCCGGCCACAGTTTTAAAAATATAAATGTAAGTAACTAGGTACCTATGTAAGTACCTACCTAACTTACATATTTCCGAGATTTCTAAATAATAGTAGGTACCTACCTACTTTACTGTAAGTATATTTAGGTATCAGTGTAGATGTAAAGTAAATTTGAATGGCATTTAAATACTTATTTCATGGACGGCACTTCTAGATACAGCGGCAGGTTTATTTTTGAAATATAAATGTAAGTAAAACTAGGTATGTACCTTACTTATTTCCGAGATTTCTAAATAAAGTACTTACCTGCCTAGCTCTAACTAACTGCAAAACTGTGAGTTCATTTTAGAGAGCTACCCCTGCCACACCTTATTTATCGCAGACACAGGTGCTGCAAACTTCATATTTGGCACTAAAAACGGCCATATTGTCTAAATTAACGCAGTAAACTGTCAGGAAACGGACGCCATAATACCATGTGGCAATTTTAAAAAAGAAAATGCGTTACTATGTGTAGGTGGGGGGAAATAGAAAATAAACATGTGCAAAGGCGGTCTTACTTATCGCTTGAAATTGTCTTTTCCAGTTTTCCATTAACTTTTTAAGTATAGGTAGGTAGCCTACCTACTTATGGTTTTTTGTAAAAAAAAAGTGGAAATGCCTACTTAGGTATGTTTTACTTTTGTATTTTTTACAGGTAGGTACTTAGGTACATAATGTCAGCAAATTGTACATGAATACACAAAGTGCGAGTTCTGTATTTTTCCCCAGTTTCCATAGATTTCATAGTTTTTGTTTCACTGAAGAAGGAAAATAAATTTGGTCTCCGAAAGGTAGACTAGACTATCCGAGGACCAACTAAAAGGAAAGACGGAAGCCGGATAAAATAGATATGAACCTGTTTATTATATACCTACATATATGTAAATGGAACGGTGGCGAAATCAAACACCAGCTAATTTAAAAAGGGTCGTTGAGCCATCGTAGTAAGCGCCATTAAGTTATTGCAATACCTTAGGTATGTGCTAATGTCGACCTATACACCTATAAGAGTTTATGTAAATTGTACGGAATTCCCAGAGATGGCTCGAAAAATCAGCCGATGAATAACCAATGGGCCTCGGAAAAATAGTACCTAACTCCTGGAGGAATACAACATTTGGATTTTATTTCTGCGGATCCGCAAACTTATTCGATAAAAATTTGCGCAATGCCGTCCGCCCTCCATCAAGGTTAGTTTGATAATTTATTCTAGGAAATAACAAACCATTCAGCATGAAACGTTTTTGAGCCGATAGAGGGAATGAAAGGATTTCGCAAGAATCCCACTGACAAGAAAAAGGACTTCGTATGTCTTTGGATGTTTGTCATCCAATCCTGCGGTTTCACGCCTAGCTCTTAAGGCTCTACATGTTTCAAAATTGCCTGCAAAAAATCTGTATCGATTGTGACAAAATACGAAAGGATTCAGTACCTTTCAGATTCTGAAAAATGTTGTGCAGGGACTTTTGGAAACTGAGTTTTCTGACTCATAGCGGTTCATAACACAGATTAGTGATATGGTGTTTACGACAGTAAAGTTCTTAATTGTACATTTTAGACTTTCGCGCTTTGTATTCTTATTTAAATAATAAATAATACAAGATCAGCAGAGGGTAGTTTCAGAAACTACTCACAGCGATCAACAATGACAGCTCGCCTCTCCAGTCAGTCGTGACCACGGCCAGTGTAACCTGGTCGAAAGGTAAATAAAGGCAAAGGTAAATAAAACTTGTTCGTGTGTAAGACCCATATATAATTATATAGTTCTTAATTGAACCGCTATTCAACTCATACAAAATAATGTTTGACCATCCCATGAAAAAATCCTAAAAACAGAGAGGAGACAGATTGTACATACAAATAGGGAAACAGTCTATCTACCTGCTCACACAAATGTTCCATTACATAGAAGGGTTTCGGTCATTAAGTACCTACCTACTTACTCGTAAGTAGGTATATAATATTTGTAAGGTAGATACCTACTGTTAACGAGCAAGAAACAAGCGTGGTTGATGTGGTAAAATCCTTTCCCTTGCATAATTTATGAATCTGGCTGTGGTGTAATTTTACAAATGATGCTCATTTTCCGTCATATTTCTTGATTTTCCCGCTCCCCACTCGCTGCTAAAACTGCTGTCGGAAGCGGTGGGGGAAAACTGCAGCCAAATTACTTAGTGCGCTTTCAACTAAGTAATTGAGTTTTTATCAACTAAGATTAATGCTCTACTTTCGCAAATAAATAGTGCAATAATATAATGTAACAATTGGAAAATTGCACGTCTCTTCACGCATTAATTTTTTGGACATGTTTTCTGCAAGCGATATTTGAAATGATTTACGATATTAAAACGAAAACACCCCCCGCAACACCCTCTACAAGGCCCGCCGTTCATACTTACATGATGAAATGGTTTTGATGACGATCAACCCCAGCATATCCAAATTTGTCGGAAAATTGTCTAACTCAGAAAATGTCCAAGTCCCAAAATGTACAAGTCTCAAAATGTCCTAGTTGGAAATCAATCCCCCAAATGTCTAATTTTGATGAGCCAGCGACGCGATATTGAAGGCACAAACATCAAGTATATACCTAGTTCATTAGCATCATTTGGCATCTCATTTAGCCCCTTGCATTTATTTCTTATTTTTGGATTAAATACTATTAAATAAATCTATGAAATCACTTACTCGTAGATGTTAAATCAGCCGGTATAAAGGTACGTAAATGTTTTGATTTTTGTTGCATTGCATCGATATCGCGTCGCTATTCCATTGCGTAATGCACGGAAGGTAGCAGAAGGTATTATTCTGTTTTGAATAGGTAACCACAAGGATATTTGATACACTTACACCTAAGTAATAAATAATACCCCTACCTATCTTATCTGACCAGGAATACATGGCGACACTTCGGCCCTTTTGGAATCGTTTGTGCCAGGGTTGACACACACCTGTCCGCCAACCTGTGCCCCAATCCGTTTTGGTGGACTTCACATACGCCTTTATATATTCTGGGTGTACAAAGGATTATAATAGTTCCTCACGATGGTTTACCTTTGTTCACCAAATGACTGTGGTATTATAGTTAATGCAATACATATTATTAAAATTACCTAGATACCTGTAAGTATACTTTTTCTCAATTCACGCACCTGTTTATAATTAATTATTACTGATTTGTTTATTTTTTGTGATAAATCGTCGATATTGTAGGTACGTTAAATGAATTTGATTAATGTTTTTTTCATTCAACCATGAAAATGATAAACGATCCAGATTGGATGTCATTATTCAATAATTATTGTGGTTTGTGCCTCTCATTAATTATTGTACATACTGCTTGGACATTTGTTTAGTTAAACCATTTTAATCTCCAATCTAAATTAAAATCTAACATGGTTGACAGTTCAAGCAAATAACATACCTACTTCAATCTGGAATTACTTACACACCTACCTACATTATTTATGCTTGCTATTTAAATATAATTGTATTGTAAACATGAAACTAGACGTTTAATTTAATTTATCCGGTAGTGGTACCTATAGTTTTCGGAGCACTATAAATGGACCGGCGATATAATTATCTAAAGAAGGTGGCCGGAACTCGCTGGATGCGGAGGGGTAGAGAGACTGGGTGTGGTGGGGCTCATTGGGAAGGCCTATGTTCAGCAGTGGACGTCGAAGGGCTATTAAGATGATGACGATGCCGTTTTTGGAAAGGTCGTTCAAAATCCTTTCGGTCCACTATGTAGAGTAACTGATTGTGAGTGTTGTAATGTAACCAGTGTCCAACTCCCAAAATGTCCAAGTTCCATAATGTCCCAAGTGCTCAAAATGTCAAAGTCCCAAAATGTCCAACTATACGTATGAATCAATCCCCCAATGTCAAAATCCTAGAATGTCTAATTAAATTTCAGATTGATCCAATACCTAATCTAATCTGGGAATTGGACATTTTGGGAATTGGACATTTTGGAAATTGGTCATTTTGGGAATTGGTCAATCTAGGAATTGGACATTGGGGGACTGATTCCTAAAACATAGGAAATATCTACATCTAATAATATTTATGTTAAGCTAATAGCCGATTATCGGAATACGAAATGTGTTCGAAATCGTATAAAGTACAATTCGGTATGGATTAACTATTATGTAGTATAGACAAGGATAAATAACTAAACTATAAAATTCTATGAAAGACACGTCCAAGTCCCAAGTGGTCAATAACCAGGGCTTATAGAAATTTATATCTTCCGAGTCGATTAGGGGGGGATATAGTATGACCCTTATTTGGGTCGCCCATAAACCGGCCTAATCCAGCGATGATATTACGAGTAAGAATTGTTGTTTTATATTAAAACTTTACAGTCGTTAGTCGAAGCGAATCTGAACAGAGTTTTTATAGTTTTTATTTATTTGTCTCTTGTAGTGCTGCTGTCAAAAAAGAAAATAAATAAAGAACATGCGCGTGACGTCACTGGGCTATATATAGCACACCAGCACTTAAGTCATTATTTTCTACCGTGCCATATATAGCACACCAGCACTTGAAAGGATACCTAATGAGTCTTACTTTGAGTTTTCAACCTAAGGACCTACTTTTTTATACTAGCTGAAGGTAGTAAATATTGTAAAAAAAATATATTTTGAAATCGGTCCACAATTGACGGAGAAATCGGGGCACTTAATTAAAAAAATAAAATAAAAATAAAAACAAACATAAAGCCGAACATAGTACCTCCTCCTTTTTGGAAGTCGGTAAAAATTAGGTAGGTAAGTTTCAAATAATGCACTTCAGTACCTACCAAAATATAACTAAAAACTGATTTTTACTTCCCTTAACGATAATCTGCGTTGCGTAACATTTTTTTTGGCCCATGTGACTTTCGCACTTACAATTTTTATAATTTATTAGAGTGTTCTTAGTTTAGAGTTTAAATAGGTAGTTATCTAAGTTTACTTAGCAGATTAGGTACTGATGAGGCGAAAGTGAATAGAATCTGAATAGAAGTGAGAGAGAATCTGAGTTTAGACCTAAAACTGCAATTGAAACGACACGTGCGACAACATGATAAAAGATCTCATGATTTACTAGTAATTTATGGGGGTGGGTTGGTTGGGGGAGGGGGACTTCTGATGACGTCTATCTATCACATATTAAAGCTGTCAACAATTCCACCATGTCGCGTGACGTTCGTATCGTGTTGCTCGCCACATACAAATAGTTATCTACTATATGCAAATTACTGTTGTTATATGCCCAAATTATATGGTCACATACACTTTATGATTTACCCTTTCGTTCGTATATTATGTAGTTTATGACTCAAACTACATGTCCTTGACATACCTACCTAACAATCATGCACCTTTTTAGAATAAATACCTATATAGATACACATTCAATTCAAGAGCGAGATAGGTAGAGTTATTAACAAAATGTTTAACCACAGGTAGAGTATTTAGTAGAGTATCTTACTTGTAATTTTCTACGTACTATAACAAAGCTTATGGATACGCATTTTTGCATTTACTACTATTGTGGGCTATAAATAAATCTACTATTAATTGTAATAGATACTCTGGAGTTCTAAAGTCGTGCTCTGTACCGGGGTATTACCCGTGAACCAACTGGTTGTTCCTCAATATCTACTTAAAGTTAACAAACTTTATTTATAAATTAGTAGTTCGTGACCACAGACCTGAATCTCGTGACCTTAACAAAGCATCAATTTCAATTAAACTCTCCAAGATAAACATAACTAGAATCGCCAAATTGATTTGTAAGCTAATTTTAGCATCAATTTACATTATGACATTAAACCATTGTAAATTTCCCTTGATTGCTTAGGACAGGATAGGGTGGAAGGTCGTTAACGAATAATCCGAATCAAATGGGACTATAAACTTTAATAACTTTATATTGTTTTGTGTCATAACATAAGTTATGTTATGATACATAACTCTTTATAGCGAATAAATTGTGTTATTAATAATAATATGTGGATTATAGGTTACTGATTTTGAAACTAACTTCTTTCAAAAGCGACAAAGAAAATGAGAGAAATGAATAACGTAAAAGGATAGCATTTCATACTTGTGATCTCTGGATCAAAAAAATTCAAAAGTTAGTCTGTCTGTTTCCAGTGTTTAAAATTTTGACTACCCTCATTGGCGGAGTGTGTGCCCGAACACCAAGAAGTTCGCGATCGATTAGCATCTTTGTAAAAAAATTAGTCCGGTAATGGCAATATTTTTTATTAATACATGACCTTGTCTAATCTATACTAGCATCATACATCATCATCATCATCTATTGACAATAATTTGTCCTCGACAATGCGTTTGATTAGCTTAATACAATTGAAATGAAACAATGAAAGAGTGAAATGCAATTGCGATTTTGAAAACACTCGATATTTAATTACTAATTCGTTTACAACATCTCTTGACAAGTTCTTTGCCGGCGAATTGACGCCATTCATGAATCTCTATCTAGAGCAGTCTTTTAGTTTTTTTCACAGGACATATGAAAAGCTTTTCACCACTCGATCCCTAAAGATTATTTATTTTTGTTGATAGCCGATGTTTCGTCCTTAATATATATTTATAAATAGGTAGGTATCTAGGTAGCTTCCGAAATTACCATCAAATTCTGTCTGTATAACATACTGGTACCTTTAGTAAACATTATTGTGTCTTGTAACCGTAGCAAGCCCTCTACCACTATAAAACTCACTAGTATCACAGAATAGATAATTGCTAGGAGATGAGCTGAGCAAACCGAGGCTGTGTGCTCAACAAAATCCAGCACCCTGGCACTAGAACTATAATAGCACCCTTTCAATGTGAAGCTGACTGTAAACACACGGGAATGGATCATTTTCCAGTAACACAGCTCTGAATTAATACTCTAGGAAATCAGAAGCGATCTAAGCAAACTCTCCAAGAAAACGTCGTCAGGGGCGTCTATAGATACGCCGCGTTCCGTGCCGCCCCTGGCTACTCGAAATTACTACTAGGCCTACCGATAGCATTAAAATTTTCCCATTACTATTTATGTAAATGCAAAAATTTGGACGTTTGTGCGTTTGTACGTTTGTGAATATGCATGGTTTTTGTTGCCGCTATAACTGCTTGGTGCAGTGATGGCTTTTAGCATCGAGATAGGATCTCTTTGGTGGGTGCTCGCGGCCCCTATATGGGAGTAGCTGATTCTTTTCATTCAAGGCTTTTATCCTGGTTTAACTTATGGATAATTTCTAAACGCGGACGAAGTCAAAGCGGCAGACGGGGTAAAAACTTGTCCAAACAAAAGAATCGCGTAAACGAACGGCTTCTTTCACCACTTCCTGATATTGTTACAGATAGTAATCTTAGTGATAAACTAATCTATCAGATAAATCTGTGTGATACACTATATAAAATATATAAGATATAGGCAATCAGATACCTGTGAAACCAAAAAATAAGCTATCTGTCAGATAACCTGCAGATAGGGTATCTGGGACTTTATCAGCAAGCGGTGTAAGAGGCCCTTAATATCCAAATTAATTAGAAACTAAGTATATTTTTATCATGTAGATATAAGCATCTAAAATCACGACGACGATAATTATCCGTGATAAAATTTTGCTGCCCCTTTAATCTTGCCGCCCTAGATCCGTCATCCCTTTCTACCTAGGTACGTAAAATTATGAACGCTTAGAAATCACACGCAATCCATTCAAGGAATACTAAAGCCGTATTTAACATACAACAACGGTGAGTCTTATTATGTATTTTAATTAATCCCATTGTTGAAGCGAGCTTTGCGTTAAATTTTTAACGACACCGTCAAAACAAATGGTTTATTACACAACACGTTTAGCATCCTTAAAATGTTAGCTCATTTTAGCTTCTACTAGTAGTACTTTTACATTAATAGGTACTTTAATACCCGTTACTTGTACGTGTTGATTTATCCCCAATCCTAAATAATTAATATAAATTTAAACGTTGTTTTCATGAAATTTTGCATACTGACAGCCTGAGATGATACTTACACTATGTTTTAACAATTTACGATAGTAATGTCCAATCTGAAAAACGTCAAATCTGAAAAACGTCCAATCTGAAAAATGTCCAATCTGAAAAACGTCTAACCTGAAAAATGTCTCAGATTGGATATGGTTTTTCAGATTGGTCATTATTCAGTTTTGACATTTTTCAGTTCGAGCATGGTCGTTGGACATTTTTCAGATTGGACATTATTATAGTAAATCGTTTTAACGCAAGAAAATCTGCTCACATGATAACAAAACCTTTTACACGCGGGCGAAGCCGCGAGCAACGCCTAAACATACACAACGAAGGAAATAAATAACACTGTAATGTAAACATTTCACTTTTTTATCTACTAAATGGTTCATGTGTCAGTTAATCTAAGCTTCGACCAAAAAAAATCAATGTACCGACCACAGGCCTAGAATCTTACATACTTTAGCGAGCAAACAAAATGAAGCTAAACAGCATTCTACGTTACCCGACATAGGTATATTGGTCTCATCGTGTAATAAAGCCCCATAATAAAGGAACATAATTCTCAACTGTATTCAATATCGTATGTACACAACTAATATATTATATCTAATATCGCTCGCGCGTATGGCCGGTCTTTTTGTTTTCTATTTAATTCACAACCCATATACTCATATAAATATCATACAATATATACATAATATATCACACAATTAAAATACATAACATTCAATAAATATCATACATACAAACTTATTAGTCAAGTACGGAGATGAAATAATTTTGATTAGACTTTTTGCCATCATAAGCAACTTCGTAGACTTACGCAAGTCGTCATACCTATACCACAGATTAATGATATTATAGTGTCTTCGACATGTCACAACGATAGTTTCTAGGAAATAACTAGAGTATTATTAGTTACACCTCACGAGATACAACTTTTCCAATATAAAGTTTAAGATCGCGAGTATTTATAGAACGTAGCTAGTGCTTTACTTGGTTCGAAATTGAGTAACTTAACAAACTAAAGAAACCTAAATGGAAAAGATCGAGTCTTGAAAGTGTCGATCGCATTTATTTGTCGTCTGGAAATCCACGTCAAACATTCGCAAAGGATAATTCAATCTCAGTCTCTCTCTCCAACCAAACTATTCGATTTACCTATGTAAGAGTTCTTACCCTCTATTTATGCTGTGAATTTGTATGTACCGTCAATTCATCATGCTTAGTGAACGTGACAGACTTTTAGGTTAGCCAGAATCAAGTAATTTATAGTTTACGAAAGGAAAAAGGTTCCGAATTCAGAATTAATCGTTGATAAGGTAAAGAGATTCTAAATTAAATTAAATAGAAAATAAGTTGACAATTGAAGGGTGTTTTATAAAAACAACGCTTGTCAAATACGACGATTTCGTACTCAGTATGGATTTTAAAAAAATCATCGACTTACAATACCTAGCACATGGTCTCTTTCTAATGCTTACCTTGTTTTTTACGTAAACCATAGAACGAGCGGGAGCGTAGCGAGCTTTTTCTGTGTTCTGCCCTGCTATTCTGTAAGCGTATTTGTGCAACTCGATCCTGAATCCGCCGTGAGCTCGGTCTCTAACTCAATGATTCACAGTTCAATACTCACTTTACTTCGCAAGTGAGGTGTTTATTGTGTAGCTTGTATTTGTTTACACAATGCGACGTCGAGGTCTTTCATGATCGGATGCGAAGTGAAGTGAGTGACTTGCGATGTGATGGTCGAGTATTAATTCGTACTTTACAGAATCACACAGCTGTGATGTAAATGCCCTTCAATTTCTTTTGTACAGTAGGCCGCACGTCAGTGAAACCACTTTGACCTTGAGTTGGTCTAGCCTATTAGGAGTTTACATTGGTTTTGTTTCCACTGACGTGCGGTCGACCGAACCTACTGAACAGTGTCAAAATAAAAGATGAAAGAAAGAGATAAATACGGGGTAATAGATAAATACCTGCCGAAAAGTTGGGTACAATTCGGTAAACGGATATATAATTTAAGTATTTACGCGTGTGTTCGGCCAGTTTGTTAGGTCTTCTCCACTCTAGTTATTTTTTGTTGCAAGTATTTTATAAGCGTGATGCGCTGTACCTACACAAAGCAATACAAACTCAATGTTTTTCAGCCGTTTCGCTTCTTAATTTTTAATGAATTTCCGCATTCCGTTCCAATAAAATCGCTTTCGGTGTTTGTATTTTATTTTCTTAGGAATTTAATGAAAATTGACACAAGGACTATTATTTTCAGCAAAAAGAGAAGTTCTTTGTTTAGGTTGTATCTACCTATTTGCAATTTAAATCTTGTTTACCCAGCAGTATATTTTTCTGAAATTAATTAATTTTGACTTTCATAATTATTTTACTGTATAATCTGAAAATAAAATGAACTCATTTATTAAGGAGTTAGGAATTATTAAGTAATCTGTGATATTGCTTGCGATCTACTTTTACAGTTTTTTATATTTTTCGATATTGGTATTAAAATGCCGAGGATTGAATGAAGTAAAAATATTTTCTTTTATTCAATTCATTTCAATACTCTTTATTACACATATAAACAAAAAACCGGACAAGTGCGAGTCTGGCTCGCGCACCGAGGGTTCCGTACAAACTTGTAAGTACGGTCGACCGCACGTCAGTGGAAACAAAACCAGTATAAACTGGTCTCTCCTAGTATTGAAACTCCCTAATAGGCTAGGCCAGCTCAATGTCAATGTGTTAGGTACCACTGACGTGCGGTCGACTGTACCTATATAAATTAGTTCGTCGTTCACGGGAATCGAGTCAATGTCAGAATATTTTATTGCATTATGAGTAATTTATACACGTTATATTGTATCTACCACTGCTTCCAATATACAGGATGGAAATTTCAGACGCCACCTGGAGGCAAAGTAGGTACCCTAAATATAACTGATTCCAAATTTTACTAAAAGGCAACATTTTTTTATTTTCAAAATTAATTAAAACTGCATTCAAACATTTTAAAGAACCCACGAGTCTGAGTCGGGAATCGAATCTGACAATAATGTGGAAAAAATACATGCTATGTATCTTTATGACACTGATCGAAAAGGTTAATCTACAGAATAACTTCCCTCCATGTGGCGTCAGAAATTTCCACCCTGTACATAGGTGTTAGCTCTCAGGAAGTCTCGAAGATTTTTCTTGGAAATCAAAGTTCTCTAAGTATACCTATTTATTAAATTTGACCCAGATTTGTAAATGGTGACTAAAAAAATGAAAAGTGCCGAATTGTATATTAAAATTGGAAAAAACATTATCTATAAATGTGTCAGTTCTTGTAGTGTTAGTACCTACTAATATTAATGGTAACATATGCCATGCATTCTATAGCAGTATTGGTTAGACATCGTGGCGACCTTTTTAGATTCAAAACCTTTCTTTTTAAATTTCGAACTAGCACGACAAAAATAATGCGCCAATAAATGAATTTAAAAAATAAGCAGAAATAAATTGACCAATAACAAGTCAAACAAGTCCTGTCATGTCAAATGCTAAATCACGTGTTTACGCTCAGTGTTTACAATAATGGTCAAATGTTATTCATTTTTTAAGTGATTTTTTTTCTAGACTTCGCTAAACCTTTAGTATAATTTGTAAAACCTTACGAAATTATTTAATATAGATCTGTAATGATGAAATTTCTAGACGATAGGGACTTCTTTCAACAATTTTTTACGTCATTGTACTAATTTATAACGGTAGCTTGCTCATACGCAAAGTTAAGTTTGTTGGTACTTTTGCACAAATAAATTTTTGTGATGTAAATACAAATTTACGGTTTTCGGATTTTTTCCTTTACTTGTGCTATAAGACCTTGCTTGTTGCCAAATTTCAAGATTCTAGGTGAACGGGAAATACCCCATAGGTTTTGGTTACCAAGATACTAAAAAATGCGGCGAAATCAGTAATGTCTTTTAACTGCGATGACTTAGAAGTCTGATTTTTTCACGACACCAAGGGACTGCAGACCTGAGTATTTGATATTAATTTCAACTTGATACCTCCACGCGTTCCTGAGAAAAATGGTCTTGACAGACGGACAGACGGACAGACAGACGGACAACCGAGTGATCCTATAAGGGTTCCTTTTTTCCTCTTTTGAGATTCGGAACCCTAAAAACAGTACACAATAATACAGTAGACTAAGAAGGTACACCTAGGTGATCTTATCGCTAAAAGCGATTTCTTCCTCACAACCTTTTTATATTTTTGGTAAGTGATGTTTAGTCAGGCTTGAGTCGAAGATGTGCGTGCTTCACCATACGTATAGAGAATGATGTTGCGGTTATGATATGGTTTATGTAAATATCCAGTGTTTGAGTAGGATTCCCTCGAGATTTGTACCCAATATAAAGCCTAAACATATCTAGATAGACCAATACAGCCTAGCAAAACGTGTAGGAAGGAATTTGTTTATTTTATTCGTTCGATCCTTACTACTGTGGTAGAAACCAAATTTTGTATGTTTATATCGTGTATTCAATGTCTAATAATATAATAATTATAATCGTCCTCATCTTATATAGGTATAGCAAAGTTGAAATAAGTTATTATGGAATAATTCCATATTGCCATTATTGGCGTAGGTACAGAATTTATTTTGATGTTGGCGATATGAGATCGCTATACGAAGTAAATGAAACGTAAAGTTCAAATTCAAATTCAAATTCAAAAGTATTTTATTGCATGTAAGTACACTAGGTACATTTATACAACGTCAATTTTTTATCTACCACCGCCTCCAAGGTGTTATATAGAGCTGGGAAGAAGAAGCGGCGCAACAAACTTCCGCAACACATCTTTTAAAATCAAGTTTGTACATAACATTATTTTGTAAAGATTGTGCGAGGCTGAAGTAACATTAACACCAGGCATCTTTGTCATTTAGATAATCGACTGTTTTATAATAAGCTTTCTTACAAAGTTGTTGTTTAATGTGAGTCTTAAATTTTCTGTCATTCATATTTAAGATTTCTTCTGGTAGTTTATTGTAGAAGCGTATACATTGCCCCGTGAATGATTTACTGACCTTACTAAGCCTTAACTGTGGTGGTACAAGTTTGTTTTTGTTTCTTGTAACATAAGCTGTGTTCATATCACAGTGCCTCAAAAAGAGAGATATATTTTTGCGGACATACAAAATATTCTCAAAAATGTATTGACTGGCAACGGTTAATAGTTAATAGTTAGTAGTTAAAGTTCGTGTCGATCTCATTATCGACGTTGTTATTTATTTTATATGTATTAAGTACATGACCCCATAACTATAATACATTTAACAAGCATAATGATTCTGAACTCTATTAGGTACTCTGTTCACTAAACCGCGCAGTGTGGACATCATGGGTATTACCTACACCCCTTTATAACCACGTGGAAAGATGTGTTGTTTAGGTACCGCGCTAAATAGTATGGAGTTAAACCACTACACTGGCGCGAAGGTAGCGGCAGAGGCAGTTGAAGATGCGAAGGCGGTAGAGGTGACGGTGGCTGTTACCGCTGCTGGTATCTAGGCCGCGCCTTGTCGCTGTGGCGAGCGATATCGCGAGGACAATTATTGTTCTGTCTATTATGGCCAGTGGCTGTGACGTGCCCGGCATTGTTAGCCGTCCATATTGCAAGATTTGCACGCCCCCGTAAGCCGACTCTCAAACACCCTTACTCTGGATTCAATTGAAAAGGTTTGCTTTGATCATAAATCACGTTGTTTGAGACGTGACTGAATATTATCATGGACTCTGTTAACTGAGTTTTTCTCTTTATCCAGCTCATAGTGATAAAATGATACAAACTGTATGGGGGGAAGTTGAGAAACAGTCATTGTTGCAGATATTAAGATAGAAAACTACTAATATTATTCACCATTTAACAAAAAAACTTAAATTGAATAAAAACCACTCGTGTCACTATTGTTAATTAATTAACCTTTTCTGCTAACTAGTACCCTAGTCTTCCAACATTAAAGTCATGTGTTATCATTATTAATTAGATTATAATTACCTACTCTAAAGCTACTTAGCTCTTCTTCACTCTCACCATTCATAAAACGAGGATAACCTGTCATTGGCTTTTATACTTTGCAAATTTTACTATGTTACTTTAAGTTTAAGTTAAGCTGTTGTTGTCCCAAATAAAGAAAATAAAATAATAATAAAAATTACACAGAACAAGATGTGCCCGATGAAGAATTACCAGGATTTTTTTCTGGCTACCATTTATCCGGTTATTTTATGAGCGAGCTATGAGATCTTACATTATTTAAACATTTGGAGTGGAGGCGATTTGACTCATTGTCGACAAAAAAATTTACACGCGAGAATAATTTCGCGAAATATTATGTTACAATTTGTGTGACAATCATATAAATTGAATCCTGCTCGCGAATAAAATTTTCAACTTATCATTTTTCAATCTCACGTAATTCCAATATTATAATGAATAGATTACGTTCGTTTTTATATCAGTTTAACAGTAAGGTCTGAATTATGGTTGATTTATTCTTATACTTATTTACAGGTCTAATTATTTACGTCGGGCCCTTTGCCCGAATAAAACTTGTTCGTGTGTAAGACCCGTAAATAATTATATTGTTATGTATACAAAGCGCGAAAGTCTAAAATGTAATATTTATGATTAATTCCATAATTTGCATCGCCATTTAAAATACCTATACTGCGGAATGTTGTTAGCTACGGCTAAGCCTATCTAAGGCATTAAGGCGCTATATATATTTTTGCAATACCTACCAAAGATAGTTTTTTGCAAACGTCTATATATTGACATACTAACATGGTCATACTAACATCTAGAAGGTATCATACTCTATTACTTTACTATCAACTGCACTCCAATCTACCCATTCATAGCGAACGTCCTACGATAACGTAATGATGAGGACATAAATTACAGGCGGCGAGTTGTTTACTTCTGTAACTTTGGGAACAGGAAAACAGGTGAAGTTCTTTTTCTACGAAAATAGAAACACAGATAAAGTAAACTTACTCGCTTTTTTATTAGAAGCTATTCGAAAACTCCCTGTAACGGGTAAAAGGATACAATGCGTAGAAGGAGCAACTTCTCCAAAGGCACTTTAGGAATTAAAGGGAAAGTCCTGTTACATAATGGCACAGTCGCCAAAGAAAGTATTTCATCAACAGCCTATTAACATGTCCCCACTGCTGGGGCTCAGGCCTACCCTCTCAGCGAGAGTGTTCGGGCTATAGTCCACCACGCTAGCCCAGTGCGGGTTGGTGGACTTCACATGCGCCTAAGAATTTCTTCTTCGGCGTATGCAGGTTTCCTCACGATGTTTTCGTTCACCGTTTGGGATCAGTCAGCAAATGTACTTAAGTTTCGAGAAAAAACCCATTGGTACATGGCCCAGCCGGGGATCGAACTCCGGAAGTTCGATCCCCGGCTGGGCCATGTACCAATGGGTTTTTTCTCGAAACTTAAGTACATTTGCTGACTGATATGATAGGACGCGTCTTATCTCCTGCGCCACTGACGCTCTGAAGAAAGTATTTGACCGATTTTAATTCTTTTATGGCGTACAGGTAAAGAACACTCATGTTATTGCACACAATTTCTTTAAAATACTGATCAATAGGGATCGTACAGTCAGTGAGACGACTTCAATATCAATTTTTAGCGTGGGATTTTAATTACTTCTATTATTATAGTCAGTTACATGAATATATTATTAATAATATACACAAGGTAGGTATAAATAATAATAAAGGTTCCAGAATTTTCTACGACACCTCCTCAAATAGGTAAGCATGTTTATTTATACAATAAAGGTATATTTATTTAGTGTTAGTGAGAAACTTGATACGTCCTTCGAAACTCCAGGACTCTATCAGGATCCGCCCAAACACTTCAGATTCTTTTATTAACATCAAGCGGTATGTTATCGACTATCGTAGCTGCTAGTACATTTTAGACTTCTGCGCTTTAGAGATAGGTATAGTAGGTAGACTGTTGTAATAAACTGCCAGACGTATAAATTAGTCATTAATGTTGGGTCATTGAGTAGTGGATTGAGCTCCACCAACCATGTATCGCCACTACTAATTATAATCCGAATAGCGCGGGAAGCTATTGAAATAAGTTTTACATTGTCCTCGCCTCGGCGTGGATTCCAGTGATCGATAAACTAAAATCTCGTGATTTGTCGTCGAAACACCCCCGCGAATATCGTTAGTGTACGTGTCTTTCTAATAACGCAGACCAGCTGAGACCAACAATGGGTAGTTGGAGAAACTACTCGTAGTGTTCCACACAGACAGCTCGCCTCTCCAGTCGGCTCAAGACCATGGCCCCAGTGTAACTTGGTCGAAACAAACGTCGAGTACAGGTAAACAAAAGTATTCGCGTGTAAGTTCCGTATATAATATCGTAGCTACTGACCTTATACCGGACTTCTCAGTTTATGCGCGATTATGCGCCCGGGTTATTTTATTCAATTACCGGCATACCTATTATCACATTCTGGACATCCGTCCCTCGTTCACTTGCCAGCGAGACTTGTTAAAACGAGAACATGCAATATGATATCGAACAAGATGTTTATAGATCTATTACAGTCTATCAGTTAGTTTTTTGACGAACTTAAGGGTCATAAATTGACAACGCATTTGAATTTATTTTAATATTTCAATATTAGCAAGAGAGTTTGTTTCCCAAGGAAACCCAAATAATAAGTCTATTTTATGACCAAAATTTTATACACGTGTGTTATGTCTATAATGTGTACAAAAGTGTAAGTACATTAGTGTACTTCAACCCAGTTGATGGAATATATACCTATTTAATCTTACATGTCCATTGAAACTGACCTAGTAAATCCTATAAACGATGTTTGGATACGATTCGGTACGAGAAGCACAACGCGTTGTGTACAATGTCAATAACGCTGACACTTCACGCTGGCCTACTTCGGAGAATAAATTGATTGCAGGTACACGGTTCCAAATATCGACCAGTGAAAAACAATGTCTCTTGAAAATTGGGAAAAAGAAAGTCTATTAACGTTTTCCGTTGTGTCCATGAAGTGCGCGCTCCCGCGGCGTCCAGCATGAAGATTTCGCCTCATGGATATAGGTCATGACTTCAATTCGTTAGAATTTAAAAGAGATAACCGACTTAGTAACAACAATATTTCTAAGAAAGACTTTAAAATCTGGGTCTGCGTAAAAAGTAAAAAAAATCCATCTTACCTTTATCAAACAAGAAATAATAGTCCTAAATTAACCCTCAAAATTATCAATAATTTTTTGAACAACGATATTTTAAAAAGTTGACCTACCGTTAAGTAGTTGAGTAGTTGTTGAGGTAATTAGTTGTTATATTTTGCAATATGTAAAAATAATCATTATAAAGTCGTGAAAACCAGTCTCTCTCTCTCTGACTGAACTCTAAATGAAAAACACAAACGACTCGCTAGAAGAGTTCCCCAAATGTTAGAAGGTAACTATATAGGTACGACGTGATATGAGGATCCTTTGTGCAATCAGTGGTTCCCTCGATATTTGTCTTGTGCAAGCAGTTGATTGCTTTTAATAGTAATTTAGAGGAAAACATTCCACTGCTGCCGGGACCAAATACGCTAAATTCAGTTGATTTCGGATCGCGGGCCCGAAAGCACGCGCCTTGCGGGGTCACCTCTGTGTAGTACATCACTATACTAACTAAATATACTAAAATACCTTTACATATTTAATTAATAACAGCATCTGTATGTGATTATTGTGTTGTGTGAGTTTAAATAACTTTTAATTAATAATAAAAGTTGTGTTGCAAAGTTTAAAACAAAAGTTTCAGTGACACTTGTGTTGCTGGAAAGTATTTTTAAAGTTCGCTAATTAAGGTAACCAGCTATGTCAGCTAATAAAATCGAAAGTCGAATTAATTGGTAAATAGGTGGTACTTATAACTAAAGAAGAAGTCATTTAAAGAAAAATATTGCCAGTTTGTTAGCTTACGTTTTACATCATCATCTTCACATTAGAAAAGGTTTACAATTGGATTACACTAATGTAATGTGTCATGTAATATTTCTACTTGCTTTGAGTAAATAATACTTTCAAATCAGCATAGATATTTGCAAAATATTTAAGTATAAGATACAACAACACATGACAAATGTTTACAAAAACTAATAATATAGGAAGCTAACTATAATTTATTATAACTTTATGACTTTATTAATGATAATTTATCTAACTAATAAATTTCTATGTAAAATAATAAATTTGTATGTAAGTAATTTATTAAGTGTTTTTATAATAAAAATATAAAACTGTAGGTATTTACAGGTACTACGTATACCTACAAGTAAGTTTTATTTACCTACTAGGGAATTAACGTTGAGTTAAAAAACAGAACCTAATTTAATAATAAAAAGGTTAAATATAAATCGTTACCAATATGAAAAAAATATTTTAAAATTAAGTTTTGCATTTTATATAGAAAAGAGTCTCTCGCTGAAATTCTATTACCACCCGCGGCTAAAAGCAACTTCACATTTGCCAGCTCCTTAATAAATCACTATATAACATCCACCAGATCAATGGAGACCTGTGCAAACGCGATAAAAACATGGGCACGTTTAATGTTGATATATATAGGTATTTCTATTCAATAAGCTTTACGAAAATATATTACCTTAATTTCATTATCATCTTTATTCAAAAACAGTAGGTACATTACTGTGTGCGATATTTTCAATTACACCTTATTAATTTTACAATTAAATATTGTTTTGTTAAATAGTCTTCTGTTGTTAGCAATGAGGCACGCGAATGGACTTGAAATGTAGTGGAAATTTCCTATGCTTGTTGACCTCTAGTACCCATACGGGTCCATTCCCTCGCATTGCAATTTGACGGTACATTTGGCCCAGCAGTAGCCCCAAGCGGACCCGCACTATATACTGACACAACTACTTGTTAAAGTTGTCTATGCTTAAGGAAAACGGAAACTAGCGGACGTTTTCTTTTTTGATCCTTCAAGACTCTGCGCATTTATGACACTCCACTTCGAAGCGAATGAAATATGGGATGAGGATTGTCATTTGACGGTACATTAACTCACAAAAAGGGATAGAAATGAAAGTTTTGTCATGTTTGCGGATAACGTATCTTACCATTTGTCAGCAGGAAAATACGGTTAAACAGTTTTAAAAAGTCAGCCAAGCTTTACATCGTATACAACGTACAGGTTCTGTCAAGTTGGTACTTGACAGATCCTGTCAGTCAGTCACTCTGTTTGTCTTTCTCCCGGATAATCCGAAACTACTGGACAGATTAAACTGAAACTACCAAGGTATTATTAAGTCATGGTTGCCAGGCATTTTACATTAATGTTCCAAGTTTCAGTTTATTAAGTCCAGTAGTTTCGGATTATCCGGGAGAAAGACAAACAGACTGTCCGACAAAATATTATCGGTTTGTAAAAATAACGGAAACGAAATTTTAATTCTCATTATTAGTATTATCGATAAAAGATAATTAAGAATATTGCGAAAGGAATTTGAGTAACTCAAGTATTAGTAGTAAATTATGTTTGAACTTTAGCATAAAAATCGTCAATGAAATGAAAGAAAAAGTCGAACAATGGATTCAAGAAAATCCGTAGGGGCCGCCTACGGCGTAGACGTTTCACACGTGCTACGTCTTTTTTAGCGTCTAGCGTATCATAAAAATTCCAATCTATGGCTTCTCCCCTGCCCAACGTGTAAAAGGATTCTACGCCAAAAGGCTCACCTTTTGTGATTTTAAGACTTTGCAAGTGGAACAAAATTCGTGGTAGACCTTAGTGAGGCATTATACTACCGAATCCTTATCGTGCTTATTACGTATTCTGTATTGGTTTTAGTTGTAGAATATTTTCATTTTCACTTTCGTGAGACTAAACGGAAAATAAGTGAGGTTACGTTGTAGTCAAAACATTTTATAACTAGTAGTTCCGTGAGAACAGTAGACCTCGCCAGCCCTTATAAACCAAACCTAAAAGAAACCAACAAAAGTCAACTTTGGAAACAGAAAAAGTACCTACTAAAGTGACAAAAATTAGCACTTTAAAGCTTAATATTTCGCAAACGGATCCCTGAATCGAAAAATGTTTATCACACACCCGCGATATTTTTGAAAGACCCATCCAACGATACCCCACACCATGGATATCACGCGGAAAAAAATAATTTTCCATTTTACGTATGCAGTTCTATGAACATAATTTATTTTTTCAACTTTCTTAAGTCGATCCACTATTACTCAAAAACTAATAGAACCTACTTAGCCGTAATAGTTTTCCTTGTAACTACGTTATATATGCTACTGCCATGAATTTTTTCACATTTCCAGAAGCAACCGTTTAGCTGGCAGGGGGGGGGGGACACGTGACTCTAACAAAAATTACCGCTTTAAAGCTTAATATTTCGCCAACGGATCCCTAAATCGAAAAAATGGTATTCACACACCAGCAATATTTTTGAAATACCTATCCAACGATATCCCACACTATGGGATTCACAAGAAAAAAAAAGTTCACTCCCACTTTGCGAGTATGGTAGGTACTCTAAAAAAAATGTTTTTCAAAATTTTATTCTACTCATTTTGTAGGTTTAATTAATTTATACATATGCCCAATTTTCGTCAAAATCGGTTGAAAAATGCGACCTGTAGAGAATTACAGACAGACAGACAGACAGACAGACAGACAGCCGGACAAGAGCATTTTTGGCCAGTCTCGAAACGTAGACGCTTCGCTCGCTTCGCTCGCTCGGTCAATAAAGAGAACCATAGGATGCTTCTGCTCTATACAAATTTATTAAGGGACAGATTCTAAAATATTTATAAGAATAATTATTATTTTGTTACTAACATCAGATTTTTTATAAATATTTTCGACTTCTTATGCACTTCTTGGACTTCTGGTATATGACTATAATGACATAAAATTGAAAGAAACTGATACTTGTGGTAAAAACAGAAATCATCTGTACCTACCTACCTATATAGATCTTATAAATGACTGATTTTCCCGCTCTAGGTTGACAGTGAGCACGAAAGAAGTATTGGTCTTACCTATTAAGTTGCTGATTTGTATGGAGAAAATTAATGATTGCATTTTTGTTAATATACTGTTTTGCATAATATACATTTTTTTTATTAACCATTTTTTAAATTTTTTTTATAGCGATTGTTTTATGAAAATTACATGCAAAATTAAATGTAAAAAAAACCGGCTACTTCATAGGTTAGGACCCAATATAATAAAGGTCGTGTTAATATTTATAGCGTACCTAATAAGTAGTAAGTAAGCAATTCCATTAATGTTATTTTATAATGTAGATGAAAAACAAAAGCGTAGCACCTTTTTACGGTTTGTATGTTTTATGCCAGATTAGCAAAATGTCAAATTAGCAAAATGCCAAATTCGCAAAATGCCAGTTCCACCTAAATAGGTATTTACCTATACCTATCTGCCGCCAAATACAATGCACACATTTCTGTTTTCCGCTGTTTGAACCATAAGAGAGCCAGGGTTATTACAGGCATACCGAAGCATTCCAACCTACTTTTAAGGGTGAGAACGCACTTGTGGTACACAGCAATCCGAAGGCACTGAAGTCAAATAATGGGCGACAGTAGCCACTTAGGTACTATTAGGTGTTCTGTGTACCCGTTTATCACTTCATTCCCTAAAGCACAGAATAGAATAGGATAAGTCCCTGAAGTAATGGATCGATTCTGAAACTTCTTATTCATTTCGAACAGTTTTGTAGAGAATTAAGTCGAGATATACCCAATGGTATATCTCGACTTAATTCTCTACAAAACTGTCCTCTACAATCCCTTACATTCAAGGCCGAGATAGTTCGCACCCATACCATTAATGACGTCAAATCTGACCGTTATATTAATGCTCATGCTTCTCGATGTAATAATATGAATACTTTCACGCTCTTCCCTACGTTATGAATGACCCTCTAATACCTATGAAAATATAGAACATTTGTGTCTGCTTTCATCATATCAGCCTGTAGACGTCCACTGCTGGACAAAGGCCTCCCCCAAGGATCTCCACGACGACCGGTCCTGCGCTAACCTCATCCAGCCGGGTCCCGCGACCTTCACCAGATCGTCGGTCCACCTTGTGGGAGGCCTGCCTACACTGCGTCTTCCGATACGTGGCCGCCACTCGAGAACCTCTCTGCCCCAACGGCCGTCAGTTCTGCGGGCGATGTGCCTAGCCCACTGCCACTTCAGCTTCGCAATTCTTTGACCTATGTCGGTGACCTTGCTTCTCCTGCGGATCTCCTCATTTCTGATTCGATCTCGCAGGGAAACTCCGAGCATAGCTCTCTCCATTGCCCTCTGCGTGACCTTGAGCCTTCTTATTAGGCCCATAGTGAGCGACCATGTCTCGGTACCGTATGTCATCACTGGCAACACACACTGGTCGAAGACTTTCGTCTTGAGACACTGCGGTATTTGGGACGAGAAGATGTTGCGTAGCTTCCCGAACGCTGCCCAGCCGAGTTGGATTCGACGATTGACCTCTTTCTCGAAGTTGGACCTACCTAACTGGACCGTTTGTCCCAGGTATATATAATCGTCTACAACTTCGAGCGTTGAGTCTCCAACCTTCAGAGGAGTGGGTACAACACGGGTGTTCGACATGATTTTCGTCTTGTCTATGTTCATTTTTAGACCCACTTGTTGATAGACTCTACTGAGGCCATTGAACATTGTGCCAAGGTCCTCCAGGGTCTCAGCCATGACCACGATATCATCGGCAAATCTAAGATGAGTGACATACTTGCCGTTGATGTTGATGCCCAGTCCGTTCCAATCCAGAAGCTTGAAGACGTCTTCCAGTGCAGCGGTGAACAGTTTCGGAGATATGACATCTCCCTGCCTCACACCTCGCTGCAGTTGGATAGGTTTCGAGTTCTGGTCCTGGAGACGAACCGACATGGTGGCGTTTGTCCATTTTTGTGTGTCTGCCTTAGTCCATTTTAATTGCGATAACAGGAGCAATCAAGCGCACATACAATTTAACTATTGAGACGGTATAAGGTGCTTCTATTTTTTAATCAAATATATTTTTGCCCCACAAATAATATCGTTTCTACATCTAGTACTTGTTACAAAAGGTTCCAAACAAAATCGATATATAATATTAAAATTATTTAAAAAACTAGCTGTTTAAAAAACGTCATTGTCAGTGCTATAATTATGAGGAACGATTGTGCATGAAGTTAAAATAAAAGTCTCTAGGCTCAGTACAGCGGTGCTTTGATCAGTCAAGTCGGTTTCTTTTTTTCAACCGACTTAAAAAAGGAGGTTCTCAATTTGACTCTATGTTTTTTTTGTGTGTATGTTACGCGATATATTCGCCAATTTGAAAACCGATTTAAATTATTCTTTTTTTATTGAATAGACGTTTGTTGAATAGAATAGAATTCAACGGTGGTCCCATTTCAATTTGAAAACAATATTTCACCTGTCAGGGTGGATAATTTGGAAAAAATATATTTGGGGATCAACAAGTCATCGATATACATAAAATCATATTTTTTAACAAATAAGTCGTTTATTTTTAGGAAAAATCAGATTTTTATAATTACCTACCTATAAATTTATATTGATCAGTGATCGACTTTTATTATGCTATATATATATAACAATTAAACATTTATTGAGGAATAATAAATCAAAACAACGTGTGGAAGCTATCATTAGAAAAAGAATACCTAAACAGGAATACCTACAAAAATATTTACACGTTTATAATGCTGTCTTTATAAGCAAATTTATTTTCATCCCTTTATTGCAAAGGTCTCCGGAAAACGGCTCCTTCTGTAAGATATAAACCGAATAGTGTTGCAAAAGACAGGGGTCTTCAAGTCCTATTTTATATCTATATATTAGTCGAGTCTCGAGTCTTATTTTTTTGCGCTAGAGTAGTTTTACCACGAGCAGTCAATTAGGTCTTGCTCGAGTTGTCATCGTCTTTGAGTCTTACTTACCACCTACAGCAATTAATCTGTTTCAGCTTCAGAACTACGAAAACCAATATTTGAGTTGAATCTAAGTTTTTAAGACTCTTTAATGGGCTTGTGTCGTCGCACATGGAACTAATGGAAGATTTAGGGCTTCTTTCACCACTTCCTGATATGGTTACAGATAGTAATCTTAGTGATAAACTAATCTATCAGATAAATCTGTGTGATAGACTATATAAAATATATAAGATATAGGCAATCAGATACCTGTGAAACCAACAAAATACGCTATCTGTCAGATAGTTTATCTGGGACTTTCTCAGCAAGCGGTGTAAGAGGCCCTTAGCCGTTGGAAATTCTGATCTACATGTGTTTAGAATCCTTAGAAAAAAACAGCTCGATTTAATTTTGTCTTTGCAAATTTTTTTGGTGATTTAACGATAGATTCTCCAACATATTTTGATGTGAAAGTGCATTTGAACCATATCGAACCATACCTAGAACATTCTTTGTTGCTTTCAGCAGTGCGGCTTTGTCTGCGGGTATTCGAGTTCCCCGTGAGAACCTATTTTCCCGTGATAAAAAAAAACCTATTTGTGTGTTGTCTTAATTGTGCGTTGTCGTTTAGAAAGACTCCCACGAGTCGACTCGAGACGAATTTTTAATTACGATTCGACGTCTCGAGTCTTTTACAACACTAAATTCCCGAAAGGTCTGGAGTATAATAGAAAGTTTCGCCAAGTCACTGGACATACGACCCAAACCTTACCGTACGCTAATGTTCATAATCAATCACTTAGAGAACTGAACAGTACCGTATCCTCTTCGTGCGCGGTCTACAAAAGTAATGAAATGGAATCAGATTTTAATAAATAGCTTATTTATGCCTGTTGCTAGTTAGGACTATGAACTAATTAATTGTAGTCTAATAAGTAGGTACCTGTAGGTTTATTATAACATAACATCACCGTCACTGATGATTAAAATACTCAATTATTGATTAGATGATCTTAGAGCAACGAATGACCATCCGGCTCGAAGGTATGCTTTTAACCCGTTATTAAATTATTTGTAATTGGGTAAAAAAACGAGTAGGCAGGTAATGCGTACCATCTCAACATGACAGATTGTAATCAGTTTATAAAATGAATTTATTTTCATTCCATAAATAGGTAGGTGGTATCCGTATGTGGTATTAAATTGAAAAGCATTTAACGTCATGAATGACAATTCAAATTCCCGACCGAATTCCAATAGAAGGGAAGACGATGGCGTATGTTGAGACGGTATTACTTACCATAAAAAAATCTGCAACTCACTGAGTCACGAGCAAGGTGATGACTGTGCACTAAGTTACGAACTGTAATGCTATAATGCCCACTGTTGTCCATAAAACAAGACTAATGCCCAAATTATTATTTCTCAAATTGGCTGCTCTGGGTAGACTTGCGGATGTAATCTGATGGCACTAAGGTGGACTAGGTTTAATTCCATAAGGTAGGCAGGGTAGCAGCATACCGTGTCATAATTTCTAAAATTACCTGTTCGAAACAAGTTACACCATGGTTAATGTACCGCAAATATCCCAATAACTCAACACAAGAATGTTGTCTGCAAAGGCATTTACATTATCACAAATTCTTGGTACATTTTCTTTCGTCTACTTATTCTTGCCTGTCTTGCTTTATAAATAAACACTTGTGGATTGATCGTTGAAGGTGGTCTGTCGTAAACTTTTAGTATAGCGACATACTTGTACATACTTATTTTATTGTGATCTACATGAAAAAAATCTTTGATAGTTCTTTTTGTTTTTGATTTTCCATCTGCAGTATTTTCTGTAGTTTAATTTCAATCTATACCTACAATTTTCCAAAGATTTTTATTGAACAAAATTTTATTCTACAGTTTCAATTATTATCTAGGTATGCTTATGTTTTCCGTCAAGAAAAAACTTACTTAACTGTATATAGTTGTTTGAACTTTAAATTTGTGGGATTGGAATTTATCGCAGTGCTTAGATTCGCACAAAAGTTTATTGTATCAAGGGATTTGGTATTTCAGACTAAATTGTGTAGGCTTTGCCTAATGCCTGTTAGAAAAGAAACTCCAAGTCTATATTCATTGTCAACATGTTGACATGTTGTAGTAAGTTAAGTACCTCCTAAAACAAATCAATAACTTTATTAACTTACAAAATTACTTTCCTAATGTGTCTGTTGTGAATTCTTTAACGTCTCTATATAAAATATTTCCCGTATAGGAAATATTATATATTCTTTATATTACATTATTTTATTTCGCATTCTACGTGAGGCTTGGGAAAGAAACCAACACATATATTTAAGGTAGGGAAATTTAGTGTAGTATCTGTCCCCAACATAATATCTATTGGCAATGTATTCTGTGCTATTGGGTAACGTCGACTTCATAACTCCTAAGATATTCTGCGTAATATAAAAAGCAGAAGTTAGGAGCCACATTCAATTTATTTCTACTGAATTGTCCATTTTTTAAATAAATATTCCATAATTTCTTGTGATTATAATTATAATATCCAAAAACGTTTTACCACTGGAATGTTGCCGGAATGTAAACTGTTTCTTCAAAGATTTCAATTTGTTTGAATCAAAGGAAAACTTTTTCGTATTTTGTTTATTTATTATAACATTTACAGGTCCTTGTGGATCCAAAAGTTCTATGTCGATATATTTTTACGCGTCAACAAAATATAAAAGGAAAAAAACCTTGACATGGGGGACAATTTTATGCAAAACAACGTTTCAGTGAGCTCTTGCTTACCGCGCAAATTTATAATATGCTAGAGTTTTTCCAACCCGACGCCTTCCACAAAAATCTGACGGATTTTATCTTTTTTAACACTGACTTTTGAGCAAGTAAAGTGATACTGTGGTGGGTCTCTCCTCTCCGCCTCTTTTCTCATAGAAGGTGGGTAGTTCTTCAGCAGCGGTGTTAGCCCAAGGACTCACTCACAGACTGACATTATGGGCAGACCTGTCAGTGGCGCGCCTTGGCGGAGGTATATGAACTCGTGACAGTCATACAGATGATGATGAGGGGACTGTCCTGAACTATATTTCCAATAATTTTTCAGTAAGTGATGGAATATTCAATCCTTCTTATTTACTTTTGTAATAATTTTTTTCTCTATTGATTAGAATAGAGATAAAATTTAGAGCAAAAGTAGCTTAACTTATATACGACTTAAATTTCATTTCATTAAATTAATAGTATTAGTAGGTATGTAACTATTATTATTTTACTAAGTTTATAAATTTTATTTTTTATATTTTATGACATGTCTACTAATATTTGTTGTTCTAACGACGTTATTAACGACGCTTCATTCTTTTCGCAAACATCAGTTTAATTGTTAAAGGTCTGTAAAAAATCCATTAGCTGTTGATGTCTCAGCAACAAAGAGCTCTTAATTAAGTAGAAACCTAAGTGGCTATAATTTTGGACACGACAGAAACGGCCGCGTTCCCAATGAAACATGAAGTAAAACTCATTGTTGGCGTAAGAAATGGAGAGTTAAGGAATTTCATATTGCGTGGTCCGGATCAAAAAATTTTACAGTGCAGACAGACACACAGACAAATGAAGCTAAAAATTGTGTATACTCAACATTTTTTAACAAAAAAATCTTTAAACCTTCAAAGGTACTTACTAAAAAGTTTTTTTTTCATTTAAACATGTTCCAAAACGAGCAATTTCCAGTAAGTTGCAAGAGTGGTGACGTTTTTCCCCTCTGAAGACGTTGATAGTTTTAATTTAACTCTGTAAAAGCGAATAATGTCATATTGATTTTCCACCCACTGCTCGCATCGCAGTCGTCTAGAAACTTACTTAACCTTTTGTCGATTGGGTAACTAAACTAACTTTATTATTTTCCAATAAATCTTCTTATATCAGTGAGTGTAGCAAGTAGTAAAATGAAAGCCATTTTGAGCTCCGTTTGAATGGGATCAGCCAATCCGGCAATAAGTACCTATGAATGAGAATGAGGTGGTAACTGAATTGGAATATATAGGAATCATTCATCTTTTATTTGTATTTTCGGCATACCTAAATAAAAAGGGTAGAAACTTCACTTTTTACACTTTTAAGTACCTACCTAATATTGTATTTATATTGTAGACCACCATTTCTGACAAGGTTACCTTTGTCAAAAATCGTGGACTAACTAAATCGATTGTTTTTGTTTCACTCTAAATCTCTATGGATTTGTACAAACAATTTATAATAGTACTTGCTTAGGTACTTTTAAAAATCGAAAAGTTCAAGTTACCGCGCGTGCAACAAATGCCAGAAGATGTAACTTTTTTCTGAACATAGCAAGAAAGTAGACTTTTTAACCCTTAGAGTGTTAAAACGGGTTTTGCGACCCAAAAAACAAGATCAAATGCTAGACTTAACCAAAATCTGACAGCCACATTCTCATGGTTAAATAAAACCCAAACTAAAATCTTTTGTTCTAGGACATCAACTTATATGTGACCTTGAATAAAACCAACAGAATGTGAAATTATATCTATAGTGTCGTGAAATACAACGAATGGTGTGTTTTATTAAATAAATCTTAATACCATGTGACTTTTATTAAACGAGAGTGAGTGAAGCGTAGTGCGATGGACTCCGAAATAGACTTGCAAATCTTCTTCAACTGCACCCAGGAGATATTGGGACGGGACAGCTCGTGGGACCAACTTAATGTCACGCAACTCCTGGATCTACTCCCCAGCCAGATCCTAGAGGACATCAATTTGAAGTAAGTGAGAGTATTTTAGTAGGGTACTTGACCTGAACAAACCCAGGGTGCACCTTTGAAAAATCCTACTTCGCGAAAAATAACGCAGGATTGGTAATTACTCGGGTCAATTAAGTACTAACCTTACCATTCGTTTTATTGTTTTATTAACAATATAATTGATTTATATTCGTTTGGTGAGCTTACAGCTACATTTTATAATGGTCTCTACGCATAATGTCGTATAGTAGTCCAAACGCAGATTGAACAAGTCCAATACGTATTATGTCCAATATGTTGAGTATATCTTCTGGTCCCTAGACTCTAAAATAAGTTATTCTATTTTCAGATATTCCTACTCGTATTGGTTTTCAAATAAGCAACAAGTATCACTGTACTGACGTCTTTACTTCATTCATAATTCAACAAGTGGCTGCTAAAATGCCGTAAGGCAGATTTATTGATTGGCAACCCTTTTGTGCAAAACAATTTTATCAGCATCTATTGTGAGGTATATTGGTACGGACAGCTATATCACTGTTAATTATAAATAACGATGTCTGACTAAATTTTAATTGACACTTTAACTCCAATTATTTTTATTAAACCTTGAGCATTTTATTAAAATAAATATAATAGCTGTAACGGCAGATTTATGACGTCACCGTGGTTTATTCTAACACGATGATTGAGGGTAGAATTGCTGTAAATTGTTGGTTCGATTTCGGAGACGAGGCTAAATGACTATTTATGTCCGTGGTGTCAGAGCACAGTGCCTATTAGTAAAGGATTGCACAGAATCTGTCCGGTAGGAAACCGTTTAATTGACCTGAAAATGCCCATTAATTTTACTAATGACTCGCTGCTCAAAGGTCTTCCAAAACAATGAAAGGTTTATGTTATCAGCACCATAAACAATAGAATATTACAGTACCTATAATATGCACATTTTAGTCACCTGTAATATTATCTAGGTGATTCAGACCAATGTTGTCCTATTATATATTCTGTGCCAATGTTTACCCATATTGAATCAATAAAAATACCTAGATTTTAATAAATACCAACCCTTGCTAGTATTGAGTGAGCGGTGAACGGATGGGGGCGGGGTTTGCATGCGGCGACATAAGCGTTGAAACGTTGCTCGTTAATCGTTATTTCATAAAGATTAGAATAGATTTAAACATCAAGTAACAAAAGAGCATTGAACACTATTTTGTAATCTTAGCACTCAAAATTCTTTTTTAAAATTATTAGGTAACAAAATTTACAATCAACATTAAAAGTAGCTTGGTATCTGAATATTTCAAAAGAATACTAGATCTTAGCAAAAGTGATATATTAAGTACTAGCTGTTGCCCGCGACTTCGTCCGCGTGGATTTTGGAAGTAGGTACCTATCTCTGCTATGTACAGACATACATCGTCTAGTTATAATTTTCCAATGGTAAAATGGATCATTCTAAGTACCTTCACCATAATTTAAGGTATACCATACCTTCAGGAACAAACTATGAACACCGTATCCAATTTGGTGAAGAGAGATAAAAATTTAAAAAATTGTTGTTTTCACTTCTATTGCTCATAAGACTTCTCATATCAATTTTTATTATACGTGTGTATTTTTTAACTAATACAGTATGGGCAAAACCAAAACCATAGGAGATACAGGGAAACTGTCTTAGGAACCTTTAGGTATTTTTTCGTGATAACAATTTTGACATAGTAATCGGAGCAGCTGGAGTTCGGGTGGCATGCATGAATAAGTAGTAAGTTCCTAAGTACATTGCACAGTCTGTTTTATAAGAAAACATTTTATTAAATTTGACTAACTTCTGCTGCTTGGATTTTTTTCTTCCGATACAATAAAATGATTCTAACATGAAACTAAGTCGATACGCATTTTTTAAAAAGAATAAAAATTATTTTTCACTGGCGTTCTATGAGAAAACATTTTATTGAATTTGACTAACTTCTGCTGCTCAGATTTTTTTCTTCCGATATAATGAAGTGATCCCTACATGAAACTGAGTCGAACCGCATTAAAAAAAATATGTGCAAATTGTCTCATTTTTATGGACAACACACGCTTGACCAAAAAATTTCTATGTCATAAGACACTTTCCCTGCATCTCCTATGGTTTCGGACTTGCCTATACTGTCCCAGTTAAAAAAAAACTGATATCTCCTATGTCTATGACATCGTCTTGTTACGTTAAATGATTTATCTGTAAATGACGATAACTTTTTTCGCTGTCATCCGATTTCAATGAAACAAAGCCTATAAGTTGCGCCAGGCTGTGCTTAATCTACCTGTGAAAACCGCAAGAAAATCCGTTCAGTAGTTTCGGAGATTAGCGATTACAGACAGACAGAAAGACAGAAAGACAGAAAGACAAAAAAATTTAAAAACGCTTTTTTGTGTTCTGTTACTCTTTTTTTATCGTCCACACTCATTTTTTTATAAATTCATTCAAAGTACAGACACACGGTTTCTACAGATTTATTATAAGTATAGAAGATGATCGGTACCTATAAAGTTGTATTTGAAATTTTAAAAGTATCACAATTGTAGAATCTTTTAAAAATATCTGAAGTGACGATAAAATTTCTTTCATCGAATAATAAATCTTTTTGGAATGTCGAGGTACATCTTCATTTATACATTGTGCTATGTCTATTTTGTTTCCGACATTTTCATTTGAAATGGCTGTTATTATTTTTATCTACGATATATTATAGAAAGTAATTAATATTGAAACTTTGGACGTGAATGTGTAATATAAATAATTTGGACATCAGGTTATTGTGAAATTAAGAAGATAGTACTTTTGGAAATTATTTTTTAATCAGCTACTTTTAACACTGACTGTACATACTGATAAATACCTAGTGGCACCGGGAAACTTTAACCATCTACCCACTGTAAATATTTGCAAATCGATCCCATAACCCCTGACTTTGTTAATGTAATTAATGCTCCCGATGTTCAAAGGAGCTTCTGCCCTTACATACGCCAATTTTAGAGTATGATTTCATTATATCGGTCCCTAGTTGACGTACGAATTAGTACGAATAAATAGAGGGTACGAACCAAATCTTTATATATGAAGTAATTTTTAATTGGCAACATTATTAATGCAAAATATTAATAGAGTATCATTCATTATTAACATTTATATTAGGCGAGACCCTGGCCGCAGGTTCAAAACCTGCAGCTCCAGAGTGGTTTTTTTTCTTTATTTATTGGCAGTTACCTCCTAGGTCAGTATACCTGGTTTTTAGAATACGGAGAAGTAAAATACGAAACAATTAGTGGGATATTTTCATAAAAACTAAATGCTATCAGATGTTAATGTCAGTCTGGCAATATTTTGTTTATACATTGATTGGAAAGTTCCAATGAAAAAGGCTTGTTCAAATACTAGGCTTCAAATATCTACCGTGTGTGTGACTTTATATCTTTCTTTCGTTTCGTCAATGTTAATTCTAAAGAAACATTAAAATACAATGTTAGAGAGTTCTGTGGTTACAATAGCAGAAAATTAAACCGCTACGGGTAACATTGTTGATTTCTGCCGCTCGGTTTGAAGGGTAAGAGAGCTAGTGTAATTACAGGCACGCGACGATCCCATCCGAGTCCTAAGGGTAGTTTTGTAGCTTTTGAGTTCTTACACGTAACAATTAAAAGGCTATATAAATTAAGTGCATGTTCATGCATGAGAAAGGCCTCTCGCCTTCAGGTGTAGGTAACTGTCTGTTTATTTGTCGCTACATATCCTAATAAATATTTATTAAGAAATATATAGGTAAGTATTTGACTTAAAACTATGGAATACATAGAAGATAACTATACAAAATTGTATTTAAAAATACTCTCAAACAACGAAAGGCTTGGCATAGTAATTTAAAGGTACATTATTAGGTATTTTAAATATATATAATTCAAGCAAATTATTATACTCACAATCCTAAATTGTGCAACGTTTGCAAACATTATAAGTTTCATTGATGGTATCTATTTAAATGAAGTTTATAACCTACGGTACGAAAGCAAGGAGGAAAATGAAATACTGAGGGCCTCTTACACCGCTTGCTGATAAAGTCCCAGATACGCTATCTGCAGGTTAGCTGACAGATAGCCTGTTTTTTTGGTTTCACAGGTATCTGATTGCCTATATCTTATATATTTTATACAGTCTATCACACAGATTTATCTGATAGATTAGTTTATCACTCAGATTACTAATCTGTAACAATATCAGGAAGTGGTGAAAGAAGCCCTAATTCGCTTATGTAATTTGAAGGTATTATCAATTAGATAAAGTAATTTACTGCTTATTTAAAACTTTAATGCAAAACAAACAGTACAAAAGACGAACATAATAATACCAGTTTCATTATTTACCAGATAACTCTTTGGGTCGTGTAGATAATGTAGTGGTGGGCGCAAAATACATACTTATGCTTTTAAAAAATATTGATTTAACAATCATCCGTTTATGGTAAAACAAATAAGAATAAAACAGAGATATAAATTCGGGGTCACTATAAAACTGTAAACGTTAATTATTATCATGTACAATAAGATTAACATGGATTAACCTTTCAACATAATGAAGTTAAAGTTTAACACCGTATTGGCTTTCAAGCTAATCAAACAGGTTGGCTAAAACTGTTCTCCCTCAGATGGTTTGTAGCGATTTTATCGCCTTTTTCACGGAGGGTGCGCCGTTTCGAGGCTCAACGCTTTACAAAGGATGCCCGGAAGGTCATTTGAAGGGCGTCTCGCCCTTCCCAGAACATGAGAATCGAACTTATTTGAATATAGCTGCCCTGCCCCTGTTCAATTCAAATCGAGCTTATTTTGGGAGCATGACATTTTTTACGATGTGTTGATTTTGCAATTGTTTTTTACGGTTCATAACATCACCCTTGACAAATTGTCCGGATTACGAAATTTACTGTGTTTGATCAGACAATTTTGTAAATAAGGAAAACGAAACCAACAAAAGAAACAATGCCATTCTTACTAGCATTATTAATTCTCGTTAATGGAGTAACAGTAGATTCTTCGACTTAAAAATTCGTCTTTTGGTTTGGAATATAATAGTAGAAATAAAATATCCAATATCAACCACTTACTATTTAAATATGCAAGCAAGATAGGTAGGCATATAATTAATATCACCTATGAAAATGGTTATTTCTCGTCCTGACTGCCATAAGACAATGTAAGGTTCCTATAAATAAAACAGTTACAGATGTAATGTTTTAAAAGAATGACTCAGATTTTCGATTCTTAAAAAGATTCGATCTAATACAAAACATTTTTTGTCGTGATAACTTAATTCACTCCTTACACAATTTTCAAAGTAGGTGAGTAATAAGTAGGTACTTACAGTACTAAATGAACTAATTTTCCAACGAATTCCGAAACACATGTGATTCAAATAAGTTTGCAAAGTTATCTAATAAGCCAAAACACCACCAGGCAGGCGTCCGCAAATATGCCATTAAAACTTTATAATTAATTGGCCAATATTACGCCCAACACGTGTGATATTTCATTCAGTGAGCCAAAGGGCATTCCATATTATTGGGAATAATATAATACAAGAACTGAAATGCGTGGCTGAACTACTGGGCAATAGCATTTTCATAAGTGCAGTAGCAGTTTCGCAACTCAATAGATTGAGAGACTAGTTTCACTTACGATTTTCTGTATAACTGTAAGTACCCCACGTACCTCAGTCACTTGTCATAACTGCCATATCCTGCCAGTGAAAGTAAAGGTAATTTAGATTCATCAGCTTGATATTTTTATAGAACTGCTTCAATTAATGCTCGTGTAAGCTTAACTTTTGGAAGTTTTCGCAAAGACGCTTCCTTATTGCGGTTTACAGAAGTTTAATTCTTTTTGTTTGACGTCTGTAACTCAACTTTTGGTAGCTGTACTGATCCCTAATCTGACTCCAGAAGTTTTGTAATTATCAGAGATTAATTTCCGTTTCTGAAGAATATTATGGCTATAAATTTAACACAGAGCGCGAGTCCAGATTTAGGAGTTTTTACCTGACTGCGCCGGTTTAAAGAAGAGTAACCTTGTTCCAGATGTAGTTTGAGGATTAGAATGTTAGCCTCAGCTTCGTTGATCGTAAAATGCGTACGCATTTCCCAAAAAATAATCACATTTACAAGCAAACGCAAACAAAATGTATTTTGCAAAACATCCACTACACCTAGTGTTCCAACTAGTTAAAAGGTTTATTTACGCTTTCAGCTGGGAACGAAAAGTTGTATTCCAGGAAACAAGCAATCACTGACTGTATCAATTGTAACAAGTTTGTTTACAAACCGTAAAGGCGTGAAAGCACAGATTATATAATTAATAGCACCTACTAGTGAAAGTGTGACAAAATATCCATTAAATAAAATATGAGGGTACAACTTTTGGCTGATACATTCCAAAAGCAATTAATTAACATTATACTTATAAGTTTATAACTAATGTTAGATTAAGCAGTGCTATAGTAAATCAACAACATGCACTTTTTCATTTATAACTCGTAGCAGCGCGAAGGTAGATGAAAGCGCTCGCATAATTTACTTACCTACTTCAACTTTTCTTTTGGAAATACCTCTTAAATTTACTCTCTCTCTTAGAATTCTGCCACTTACATTGCATTTGAATAGCTTGTTACGTACCTTCATAAAGCGCAGCAGGGTGCACGGAAAGTCTGGTCGGAACAGTCAACTACAGTTTGCCTTTCCATCTCTGAGAGAAATAAACTATCCATAATTACCACCACCCACGGTTTGTTTAATACTGTAGGTAAATATCCTGTGAGTGAATATTTCCCAGATCGGCTAGGAGAAATTACTATGTGTATTTCTCTAGTGTATAAACTTACTAAAATCCGTCCGAAGCTGAACTTCTGCTGGTCACATATGAAAAGAAATAAATTAGTCTTCAAAAGAGTCTTCATTTTGCATTAAGTCTGACGAAACCTAACTCGTATAAATATAGTAATAAATACTACACGGTACTATCTCTTCCAATCCCTATTAACAACAATTATGATCTCTTGATAATACTCCTCCCTTGGCGAACTAATTCTAGTAATTTTATTAGAATGTAATTATTATTATAATTAAATTATTATTTCTGTTATACATATATGATTTCATTTCTTTCAGAGTTCTTCTGGGCAACTGCATGGGCTTAGGGGAGAGGCCGTACAGCCCGCCATGGTGGGGCCAGCTCGCTTGGTTCATGGTGTTTGCTGTCATGTTGCTGTTGGCTATCCTGGGAAACACCCTGGTCATTTGGATTGTGTTGGGTATGTTTCTTGCTAACATTGCACTCTTAACAATTAGTAGTAGGTAACAGCAGCAGTAACAGCATTGGAGACCAACGCATTTTACAATTTTTCATTCATATAGGTAGCCCTAAGATTGCTAGGGCTGTTATTTAAGCAGTAGGTATTTTTAAATTGCGAATTTGGAATTAAGAATAAGTATGTTATTGATAATAATTCATGCTTTAACGTTAAACTTGAACATGGAGAGTTTTCAATACATCAAGCTTCTATAATAAATACGATAGAGTGGTTGTTGGTTTAATTGTTCAACTTTGTTGCTTCATCAGTCAACAACGGCTCAACAGATTAATGAAACTTGGTACAGTGAACTTTTATCCCGGAATAACCTTCATCGCTTCTGAAAGTATCAAAGGAAAGCCTTAATCAGATATCCTAAATGGTCAAGAATGGGCGTTTTCTAAACTATTCTTTGCTATGCCTTCTAAAATTATGTGACCATTGCAACAACATTAAATTTCGTAAAGCAACCACGATTTTACGAGAACACATTTGTGTTTATGCTGGAAGCTTGCCGAAGCGAATGCGAATAAAGAATAATGTAGCTGCAAATATCTTTGATAGGTACCTATACTCGCAGCAAATGCGAAATCCATCCCCTTAAATCGGCCGATCTTAACTAAATTACCTACTAAGTAGTGGATTGGCTTTTTACTCTACTCAAAGAAATTACATTTTCGGTTATTTATTACTAGCTTTCGCCCGCGACTTCCTTGGAATATAACTCTTCCTTAGTTATAGAATATTGTAAAATTTATACTTTCTTTGCGGTCGTCTGCCTCATTTGAGGAACCTCTATGGAATATTTCATGTTTCTATGGATCCAAGACCTAGGCAGCGATTTAAGCTGTGCGTTGATCAGCCAGTCAGGGCATATAGAATAAGTACTAAACAACATCTAGAGAAGGTACTTTTGGAAATGTTTAAAAATAATTTTATTTTGGGATGGTAAAATTTAATATATTATTTTTCCAAAATGAATCATTTACAATTGGAGACATTTACACTATAAAGAAAACTGAACCACAGCCCCTTGTAATTCCGTACAACACTAGCTGGATATTAACGTTACTACATAGGCCTGTACTTTAAATAGTTTAGAATTAGCGCCGTCTCTTGACCATTTTGAATTTCTCGTTTACTTAAGCTTTTCCTCGAGATCCAGTTAGATAATATAGATGTAAGTTATCACTGTACCATTTAGTGTGGTCATGTCTGTGAGTTGTCTTCTTCCGATCCACCTGACATAGTCACATAAAAAATCTCTTTTAGCTAATAATAAAGAGTTTGGAAACATCACCGTTTGCCCGCACCCCCCGCAGCGATGCCCGCGCATGTGCATCTGGGCTCTGTGAGCTAATCAGTTGACAAAAAAAATTGAGAACAGCTTTATGTAAAAAACGTACAAAAAAGATTTTTTGGGTGACTTTGTCAGTTATCTGACTGGCGCGAAATGACTATAATGGCAAAACTTTCCAACGGAAACTTTTTTTGACCGACTTGATATCGAGCCGATGTGTTTCTATAAGTTAAAACTATATTCATAATTTGTTTATTCCATACAGCTCACCGTCGCATGCGAACAGTGACCAACTGTTTCCTCGTCAATCTGGCAGTTGCGGATCTCCTCATGGCGACCTTGAACGGGGCCCCCAACTTTGTGTTCCTGGTTACTGCCCATTGGCCTTTTGGGGCCGCGACTTGCACCGCAAGCAATTTCACAGCCAATTTGACCGTGTCGGCTGGAGTCTTCACATTAGTCGCTATTACTGTAGATAGGTATGTATCATTTTGTTATTGACTACGTTCTGTAGTTAATATTTTTCAAAAGTACTTCGCGGTAGCTTGTTCGGTAATGGGTTCGCCTCCATCAATGAAGAAATTCTTAGACGTGTAGGTATGTGAAGTGGGACTGTTCCGTAATCGGTCATTAGGAGGGTGAGCCTCTGATCAATTAATATAATTATATAGGCTGTTGATTTGTTAATAATTTGTACGGAATTCTGCACCAAACAGATCAGGAATGCGCTCAACGACGACATAAGATCTTATGTCGTCATTGAGCGCATTCCTAATGAGGGGGATGTTCAACATTCAAGCCCTTGTAAATAACCTTCTGGTATTTAAGTAGGGGCAGGTCACTGACCTCTAATATAATAAATCAGACTATTTATGTGCCAACTTGATTTACGCCATTTTGGCGCTGAAGGCTATGGCGACTATTGACGAGTGTCCGGTACTAAACATTTTGAACTATTTTGGCGTTGACTTCCATAAACGTCAAAATTAGTTCTCGGGACACTCGAGGGTGGCGCTTCAATTTGGCGCACAAAGTTAGCTGTCATTCATTTCAGATGGAGTAGACATCTTACATCTCAACTTGCAAACATTGCATTGAGAAGTCTAGGCACGTTTACACCAAACTTATTCGAACCTTAAAGTGACATACAACTTATCTTCCTATTTGTTGCGCGCTCCGTACCCTGTATTTTCCTATTTGCCGCAACGCAGTTGTAAATTTTGTAAAATAACTTTTTTTGTTTATTATAAAGAATTGCCTGATAAATTGAGTGTGATAGATAGTTAAATAAGATATAAGCTTAGTAGAAATTCAAAAGAATCATTAATCATAAACGTTACGTAGGTAGGTTATGTTGTGAGTAATACAACAATATCCTCAAACACATCCCACGGTAATTGTACAGTCGTTTGTCAGATATAACTCATTTACCCCAACTAGCAACAAGGCGCCTGTCAGTACTAAATTACCCAATTGAGACGTGAGAGTTCGCGGCGTCGCCAATTGCCTTGCTTAGACCCGCGCTGTCTTTGGTGTACTAAAATAAGTACACCAGTATTCAGTGGCCTACCAAATTCTGTCATGGTAATTGGAAACATTTTATATAGGTACTCGTATGATTATGTATGAGCATCTGCCCAGTTTTTGTTTATAGTTTAAAAGTTTGCTTTGCTCAAAAAACATTCTTGGCTTGGCTCAGTGCATGACATTATGCCTGTTAGTTGTAGAGATACGATAGAGGAACAAATAAACATACATATTTAAAGGGTGGGACAGAACGACCCACTTTCCCAAAAGAGTCGTATTGTATATTAATATGATAATAATTATGAGCATTATTTTTTCAAACATTGTGTTTTAAAATAAAATCACATAAAATAACATCTCTGGGCCGGTGCACCACAATATCAGCTTCTTCCACTTGACTCCGTTCAAAAACGTGCAGTTCGGGTCGTCGACGATTCCATACTCACAGGCGGGCTGGAGCCCCTTAGTCTGAGGAGAGACATCGGCTCCCTATGTGTGCTCTACCGCCTGTATAATGGGGAGTGTTCCGAGGAATTGTTCGATCTGGTGCCAACCACCAGTTTTCGCCATCGCACCGCGCGCCGTCAGAATACGGTTCACCCACATTTCATAGATTCCTGGCGGACCAGCACTGTGCGCTTCTCGCGTTCTTTTCTGCTGCGCACGTGCAAAATGTGGAATGACCTTCCCTCTGACGTATTTCCACAGCGCTACGATATGGGGTCCTTCAAGAAGAGAGTCAAAAGAGCTCTTCAACCAAGGCCGGCAACGCACCAGCACCCCCCGGGTGTTGCAGGTGTCTATAGGCGGCGGTGACCTCTTAACATCAGGAGGCCCGCCTGCTTGTTGCCCCCGTAGCAATAAAAAAAAAAAAAAAAAAAAAAAAAAATGGACTATGGTCATAAGATGAGCAATAGTTTTTTAATAGTTTTTAATCTTTAGTACTTTTTAATCTTTACATAATTTTACAGTGTCATTGACCCCGATCAGCTGGTTAGGGTTGAAATTTTACATTAAATATTTTTAACTCTGACGAGCTGTAACTTGAAAACTTTTAAAAATATTTACATAATTTCTCCGGGAAAAATTCAAAAGGCAACACAATGAGACATTTTTATGGTAGTGGGTCGTTGTATACCTTCCGGTATATTCACACTAGGAACTGAATTAAACAATTTAATGTAATCCATCTGCTATTTTTAATTTTTCAGCACTATTCTTCCCTGAAAGAAATTCATGACACATTTTTCGATGCAACATCGAAGCCTCGTTCAACTGTCAAAAAAGAACTGATTAAAAATAAAAATCTGACACCTTATATTTCCAGTGGATTCATTAATATTCCAAAACTTTAACTACACCTTTGAAGACATTATAATAAATCATCATCAGTCCATCAAACCCACAGAAATAGCTATATGTATTATATACATAAGTTATTGCGGTGTTAATGACTCTACGTAAAGTCGATTACTCGAGTTCCTTGGCCCCGAGCTCAGCTCAAAGTGCCATCAGTTTTCACTGCTTCATTTCAACTGACAGTGACAACATGTCGTCGTTTACTAAACAACATAGACGTCTATACCTACGCTTGGCGGCACTTATCTGAGGGATAATGTATTTACACAACGCATTGGACAAATACGCCATAAATCAGGGTCTTATCCTAGATAATAGTTTGATATTTCATCTGGAGCCAGTCGGCGGCAGCGAAAATGAGAGCAGCTCTGTTTGGCCTTTATTCCTATTCTATTATGTAGATTACGATTGTACTGTTTCTATTTGGGTTACTGTAACTGAACATCTTACTCAGACTGGAACTATAACAGTATTATTTATCTTATGGGATTTACTAAAAGCCGCGAGGACTTGTATATTCTGCGATACTCCTTTCAGTAGTGGTTTAATATTAAGCCTCTCGACTCGATTTTATACACGGTTACACAGAACATGCTGTTTACTCGCGGTATCCCTTTTACTGGGGATCAAACTCGGGTCTTTCGAAATAGGGTGCCTCGTATCACCTACCACTATATTTGTGGTCAATGCTCCAGGCCATATTCAGGTAGATGACCCAATCACAGGTAGGAAAAGGTACCCGTTAATACGCTTCAATACACCGTTTAAATCTCACGTTGATTGGTGAGATATAATCAGAGTTCCTGCTAAACCACCGGCTGTCTATCGATGGAAATGATGAGAAAATAGGGCGATTGACTCACAAGGTACTATCATATTTAACACAATAAAGGTAGTTAGGTAAAATCATACAACGTTCTAATGATTACGAGAAACGTATAAGTGACGAGGAAAACGGATTATCCTTCGAGGAATAACCCCAAAGGTTTCGCAGAAGTTAAATTTAATTCCGAATCGTAAGTTGACTTTCATATCAGAAGGTAGAGTTCTTTATAATAGACTTAGGTCGAACTTTAATTGAGTCTAGAATTAAATTCCTTAGAGATTTCTCTTTGGCCTGCTCGACAAAGTCCACGGCGCGGCGGGCGGTTCGCGAAAGAATAGTTGACTTTGATCTCCAAAACCACCTACTGCACAAAATATTAAAATGTCACGTTTTCAATAAATATACCAAGCATCTATTCGAATATTTAATTCAACATAATTATTTCGTGTAACTGCGCATGAACCAAGGAAAGGAAACTTCCTCCCTAATTACGATTGATGTTTATTCAATAAATTCATCAGCGGATTATATATACCAATTTAAGTTTTATAAAATAATTATTCGTCTTAATCTAATTTGTTTATTTACTCATTTTACTCTTGATGTCCTTTGTAGCACAGTGAAAAGCCATGGTATTGATGTCACCCAAATTCTAATTAGATCTTAGAATTGAATTCCAATAGAAAGAGGAAATAATGAAACTGTCGGTGTTTCATTATTTCCTCTTTCTATTGGAATTCAATGGAATGGAAAATTATTAAATATTTGCCCTATTTGCCGAATTAGATGTTAAATAAAATCCAAATCAAATTAAATGGATAATCAAATTACTGATTCGCTTCATTGAATTTAATAATTATACTTAATCTTAGTTTTTGTAAAAAACAAATCGAGTATAACTGTGGTCTTTCATAGTATTGAAACTCCCTTAGGCTAGGCCAGCTCAAAGTCAAATGGTTTCCACTGGACTATATACTCGTACTCGCGTATTTAAAGAATACATAGAACGAACTAGAACTTTAACATGAAATTTTAAATAATAAAATATAAAAACTAGCGGATGCTTGCTTGCTCAGTTTGCTGTGATCTGAGGTCGCATAAGAAGAATCACAACAATTATATTATCAAGTCTAGGTACTAGGTGCCTACAGTGTAAGTAATTATAGTTGTAGTTGCTTACACTTACCGCATGTTTATGGAACAAAATAGTAAAATCCACAAAGTCTAAAAATCCGCATCTTCTCTGTTTTGTATCTGACGGAGAGCGGAATTTTTCGGAAAACAAAAAGCAACCATCTCTGAAAGGCCAAGAAAGTTAACATTGTTGGATTGCTTCAAATAGGAAGGATGTATAATTTTGGGGCCTCGTTTTAAAACAAGAACGACAACTTTTCCGAGCCTAAGTACTGCTTGGAAATGTGGCGCAATTTGAAACAGTTTCTGTGTAACTGTAGACATTTGAGAATTCAATCTCCCTTATGTATGTTGACAAGGGAGATTTTCAATTAAGGTTTCTTACTATGCATAGGTAAATACTCGTTCAGATTGCACAAATCATAAGAGCTTTCTCTAGTTAGTTTACTACATACCTACGAGGGGTAGATTAATTGCCCAATATACCTATAAAAGGCATGCGCAATGATGATATCGGAATAATGTAAAAACATACACTGCATGATGCACATTTAGATATCAGTCGGTTATGAACTTATGATTCATTGCCCAGATATAATTGTTATTGTCAGGCAATGCTCAACTTCAATGAATAGTGCCCTGAAAATAATAATTTTCATTATTAAAATGACAATTAAATTAACACCACATTTAACAATTATACAATATTGATTAATCCGTAATAACATTTTATGAAGCACGGATTAATTATGGTCGTATATACCCTATGTGAGACCTTGTAGTTCTGTGTTGTTTAATAAAAAGTAAGGCAAAATAATTTCGGATGTGCAAATTGCTAAGCTAAAAAACAGTACAATCTATAGACTTAGAATTTTTTTAGCGTTCAAAGTACAATAGTTAAAAAATAAGGAAATGCTTTTTGCAACAATATGGCGACGTTTCCGGATGGCCTACGTTTTATTCAAGAAATAATTATTAAAAAACCACCAGAAATGTCCGCCTGTCCGTTTAAATTTAGAATGTATAAAGTATTTGAAAAGGGTTTCCAATTATATGGGAAAAGAATATTTTATGTCAGTGGATTGTATTGTATGCTTAAGTAAATATTCCCGAGCTAAATTGAATTTGATTAATTTTTCATCATTTTTAAACCCTATAAAAATCCAAAAATAATACTAAGGATGTCTGGAAGAAATCTCTTACATCAATATTAATTTCTATTATTTTTCTTTATTTGGGTGCAAGAATATTGGGAAGATGAGCTGGGAAAAGCCGAATAAACGAAGTCGAAAAAAACTTTTGCTCTGTGGCTCTGTGATGAGCGTCAGTAGCGTCGGGGATAAGACGCGGCGTATCATATCGAAAGGTCCGAAGTTCGATCCCCGGCTGGGCCATTTTCCAATGGGATTTTTTTCTCGAAACTTAAGTACATTTACTGACTGCTCTCAAACGGTGAAGAAAACATCGTGAGGAAACCTGCATACGCAGAAGAAATTCTTAGGCACATGTGAAGTCCACCAACCCGCAGTGGGCTAGCGTGGTGGACTATAGCCCGGATGCCCTCGTTGTGAGGGTACGCCTAGGCCCCAACAGTAGGGACAATATTAATAGGCTGTTGATTTGATTCTTTTTGATTTCATCTGTGGTAGATTTGGCCTTAGACTTCTGCCCAATAGTCATTCTATGGAATATTTTAAATACTGTTGATTGATTGATTGACTGACTGATTGCTATTGTAAGTGATAAGTAGATAAACCGTTGGAACATACATATCATAACTAATATACTCTGTAACACATTTTTTAAACTCCAACGTCATAAACATAACATAACACTGCAACAAGCAATGTTTGCATATTTAGCAGAAACTGCATTTGATAATACAATGCCGTGGATATAATAATAACATACGTGGAATACTAACTCCATTCACATGTGATGTAATAATACCTAGAGGCATTATGGTACGAGTATACCTCGACGTAAGGTGTTGGGGTAAATGACAGTGTCGTTAGTAAGACATGAGTCGTTACTAAGACACGACGTACAAGCGCGCATGTGAACGTACAGTCGACCGCACGTCAGTGGAAACACTTCGACCTTGAGCTGCCCTAGCCTATTAGGGAGTTTCATTATTATAAGATACAAGTTTATCTTATCTTCTGAGGGGGCCAGGAATACCTGGCGACACTTCGACCCTATGGGATCTGTTGTGCCAAACCCCTGTCTACCAAACGGTGCCCCAATCCGTTATTTTGGTGGACTTCACATGCGCCTTAGAATAGTAAATACCAGTCTTTGGCGTATGCAGGTTTCCTCACGATGTTTTCCTTCACCGAAAAACCTGTGGTATTATAATAAACCGTACTTAAGTTTCTAAAACTCAATGGTACGGGCCAGGATTGAACCCAGGACCTCATGAACGTGAGGCGAGTGCACAACCAACTAGGCTACCACGGCTCATTACAAGTTTATACTTACTGGTCTTGTTTCAACTGACGTGCGTTCGATAGTACATGCCCACCAGAGAATGACCAGAATATTTTGCATCGGAAGAAAACTATGGTAAAGAAGGCGGCAGTGTTGCTTTAAATCTAAGACTTGAAGTCCAATGTGTTACAAACTGCCATTAGTCCAACCATGTCCAAAAAGTTTTTATTTTAGGCGGTTCACGAACGTCCACACTGACCAAATATCTCCACGAAGACCGGTCCACACTGACCTCGACGATAAATAACCATTCACTAAACCGCTAGTTTTTTTTTCAAATCAATAAGTACGTAAAGACCACACGTTTCATATCAAATTGTCACAATTCTCCTATATAGACATATAAGATGTCAATATGTCAAGACATTTCTCGTCTTTCTAATAATGGTACCTACCTACCTAATAATTTAAATTTTAACACAAATTCGTTTGTGTTAAAATCTAATAATAATCGGTGATGTTTTATTCGTTCACCGTCAATAATAGTCAAAATCTGTGTTAGTGTCACTTACGTATTCATGTAACATTTTTTCATTAGTAGTCTAGTCAACTACATTTTAAATCACGACTCAAATATAAGTGATTAACGATGAGTCTCTTCGCGCAGGTACGTCGCTATTGTAAAGCCCCTGCAGCACCGGCTGAGCCGGCGGGTGGCGCGGGCGGCCCTGTTCACCGTGTGGTGCGCCAGCGCACTGCTCGCCCTGCCCAGTCTACTCTACTCAGACACCTATAAGAAAACGTGAGTATTTCAGATTACAAGAAAGTAGTACCTACCTTTCCTGTCTCCATCTCCTTTCCTTTCCCAATACTCAAGCTTTCTCAAATATCCAGTCCTCTTATACAAACTACATACACACACCTACACACAAACATATTGTATAAATAATAATAAAAATCTGTTTATTTATTGATATATTTTTTAATTTTGATATATTCATTAGAATGTGGCTGTCAGATTTTGGTTTTTGAAAAACGAACTCTATCTAGACTTCACATAAGTCTAGTATTTGAACTTGTTTTTTGGGTCGCAAAACCCGTTTTAACACTCTGAGGGATATAAATTGTAAGGTCAGATGCAAGGTTCTAGGCTGAGCGGGCTGAGCTGAATCTTATTCAATACGGACAAAGAAACTGGGATATTAAACATCTAGTTTATATAGTATAAGAATATCCCAGTTTAGGTTAACAGAACAATAAGTTTTCTTCTTCTACAACTTTTGAAAATCGGCAAAATAAATATTTTTTTCCCAGTTCAAATAACTGGGTCTAGAATATATTTGGTCAGTATATTGTGTTCGTGACATTAGCCACTCACTGATCTGATCAGAGATTTCGCGACGCTCCCACGGGAATCCCGAAGCTTGCGGGTGGGTATATAGCGGTGGAGCTATTAGTTTATCTACGTAGGTACTGTGTTGTGTAAGCTCGGAAGTGCTACGGCGTAGCACGCGATGCTACGACGACATCAAAACACTGCTCACAAATTAAAATTATGCTTTTTAATACTACTGGAATGTCCATTAACAAAAACATATTTAGTAAATAACCTGGCTCTGTTTACGCAGTAGTCCCGAAAAAGAGTATGTACATTTGAGATGAAATATAAAACTAGAAGTACATACTGCTCTTACTTGTAATTTAAATTATGTTGTCATCATTATTAGCGGGAGCCGGTTGAATTAGTAACCACTACAAACTAGAATAAATAGAGCACCTAGGCTACCACAAAATGGTAACTAAAAGTATGGTAGCCTAGGGAAATAACAAAGTTTGGCCATGTTTGGTTCAAAGTGTTGCTTGGTTAAAATATACCAAAATTTTGTTTAATTTAAACAAAAGCATTTTTCATTTGGTGTAGATTCGATGTTATATTTAATACATAATTTTACTATGCTTTACTAATTGTAAGTAAGTTATGTAGTTGCGACTCGAATGATACGTATACATATTATTAATTGGGACCAAGAGAAATTCACAAGCGAAGTTACATCCTAGATTGGTGTTATTTCGAAATTAAAATAACATTGTATTAAACGTTGGGATCAACTAAAGTTGTTTGTTCCTAGTTCAAATTGAACCCAAACTCTATGCCCAATCCATTAAAATGAACGATCCAGTTAATAAAAACGTGTATCCCTAAGCAAAAGATAGATGGCTTCTGCCGATTACAAGGGAAACCTGTTTTCTTCAATTTCTCAAAACATTTAATGTCAATTTCGTGCTACTATTACTATTAAATTGTGTTTGGAACAGAACCGAACAAAGCGTTCCTTTTTTAGACCCTTTTATATTCGTATGTTCCTTATTCATCTGACATTTTCACAGACAAGTGTGTGAAAAATAACTTTCAGCTTCTTTCGTTTAATTATTCATACATAATATTCGTCAAAGCTATTTTTGGGTCTGAAAACGTGAAAATATATTCAAGATATTGTGAGTGTTGCTGCTTTTAATGTCCTCTTGCCTAATAATGCTTTTTCTAAGACATTATTTTCCATTTCCGACAAAAAGTAGCTGTAATTTATGAATGTCTTATGGCAAATGTTTCCGCAACTTTTCCACTTCCCAGCCACAATCACCTTGTTTGTGAATTGAAGTCGTCATTATAAAGATACTCGCATAAGAAGAAACAAAGCAAGGGCTTCTCAACTTCCTCAGTTCTCTGTTTTACGCGATGAAATCCCATCTCAACGAGTTTGCTGAGGGGTTTGTTAAATTTTAATTTGTTATTCGAATCCTATGAAAATTCAGATACCATATTGTTGTCGATGAAACCAATATTGAATTATTTAGTTAACTTCTCTATTTTTTCCAATCCTTTCACTACTACTATAACTTTCTTTCGTATATATTTTCACAACTTACCTACTTAAATGTAAGTACCTATCTAATTATTATAATAGACCCAAGTTTGTGTTAAACTCTAAAATGTTTCAAATAAATACGGTAATATCTCAATATGAATTTACCACTAATTACCTAAATGTAGATACACATTATGTCTCCAAAATTTAGAATACCTAATAAACTTTATTTTTATACATCGTTTGGACCGATCTCCGTATATATTGTAGTGTAGGTAGTGAATGTAAAAAATACATAATATAAATAGGTAAGTATGTAGTAATTTCATTCAACTTCCACTTCTCATGCAGCATGACTCATAAGCAAATTTCTCTTACCTATAGTTTAGTTTAGGTTAGATTTAGTTACTAAGGACTGTTGGACAAAAATTCCCCTAGATTACCCTTTGGTAATCTTTTTCTTTTTTCTAGGGGAAAAACATTCCCTGAATGTAGACGGTAAATCAACCTCCAAAAGTAGATAAAGGAAAATACGTAAGCACGACACAATTACAAAGTTACCGTGAAGTTACCCGCAAGCACGCACAGAGAATTCCAGATAAATAATTGAAGAGACTCCTTACCAACTTTGACTGTTGAGTCTGAAGTGAAACTCATAATTATGTGTAATTTTTTAACGTAATTTGGATGATAGATTATAGATTAGAGTACAGACTTTTTGGCAGCAAACCGAACTGTACGTATCGAGTGTATTTTCTATTTATTTTCTCCAAGAATGTATATTACGGGTTTTAATGTATAATTGTAATTGTAAAAATAAAAGCGTGTAACAAACTCTTGCAGTTCGTTCTAAAATTGTCTGTCGTAAAAGTCCGTTAAAAAGTTGATTTAAAATTATTGAATAATCATTCTAGAAAAAGCATGAAGCTAGGATCTTTTTGGTGGGCGCCCGCGCCCCAAGAAAAAGCTTCGTAAAAGAACTACGAATTAGATTATAATAAAAATTAAAGCAATAGACGAAACCTCGAGTAGCAATTCGACCTTATATACATAAAAAGGGTCAGACAGATCATACTTCATAGGTATTTTCAGATCCAATTCAATAAATTGTGCTCTTCCAGCTGGATTGTTGTCTTATCTGACACCTGCCAATTACGTGAATTTCTCTTTGAAATTAGATTTCTATTTATTTAAACAAGTACTTTCATAGAAATTTACAAAATGAATTTCACTGACCCCCGAACAGGATTATCTCAACTTCGATATAAACTTTTCAATTCCAAATGAAGCAAACATTTCTACGCAGAACAAATATAATATATTTGAACAGATTTTAGTAATTGTTATGTTTTATAGAACCCAAAGTTAGGGAATCCTTACTCGGGTCGTCGAGTTTAGTGTTATTAACGTATTATTATTATACGAAACTATTCGAAAAGGGACATTTATGAACCAGACCCTACACTTTAGTGTGTAATATAATGAACCTTATAAAGTATACTCGTTCGTACATAATAGAAATGGTGTGTCAAGTGTAACGGACGAGTGGTCTCATAATACAGAGCGTCATAATCATACGTTTGATCTTCTGGACCCTTTTCACAGCATCAAAACATACTTTAAATGAGGAACGTGTACCGTAAATTCAAAATTAAATTATTCACAATGGAAATTGAAGTATCAATATATTATCGGGTCATATCAGACCAGGTCGGTATACTCGTATATTTCTATTTGTACGCGCCTTTACGACCTCTAGGCATCGGACCTCCAGGCTTTTAAGCTTTGAATAAATAAATATCATACATCATAATAAATGAGTTAGGGCTCTCCAGCAAATTTGTGCTGTGTTAAATAAACTTCAATGGTTTTTGTCTCAGGTACATCAACGGAGAAAGGGAAATTTGCTTCATAAAGTGGCCAGATGGAAGCTATCCCACATCAAGAACAGATTACTGGTAGGTTCAAAACGCAAAAGTCAAAACCTTCAACATTGGTGTCAAGAAAACACACTCTTGTAGTACAAAGTGAACGTTAGGGCTTAACTTCCTCATTTCATGTTTAAAGCTAGTTCTTCTTGTTCTTAGTTAGATTTCCTTTGTGCCTAACAACCTTAGTATTTCTGGCTGTGATGTTAGTACGTCATGCCCATATCAGTAAAAGTGTGGGCAAGTGGTTTACGTAGCCTGAGGATGTGGGCATTCCAATTTATGTAGAATTCACACAACACAAATGTAGAATAAACAACGACATTACATTTCACACAAATAAGGCAAATACTGTTGTACAATGATAACATCGGGGCTTATGTTTCTCTTGTATGTTGTTTAGTAAAACAGCTAAAATATGAAGATAAATCGTAAGTTATTGAAATTACAAGCACCTATAATAAAACAAATAGAAAACTTGCCCGTGGCCAGTCAGCGTAGTAGAAGGGAAAGATAAAAGGGCTTGATGGCTAGATACAGTACTTACTTTTTATTTTATGGCTAAGACTCATTACTATTTTGGGCATACATACGTCGTGCCTATGCCTGTGATGGTGTGGACATTCGCAACGGTGCGAGAGAAACACTTTCAGCCAGTTACAATTCTAGAATATACACACAACAAACATTTCATACAAATACGACAAATACTGTTGTGCAAAGACAACGAGGCTTATCTTTCTCGTTGTGCACTGAATAAACCGCTATTTTCCTTGCAGCTACAACCTTGTATTTCTGGCTGTGACGTACGTCGTGCCCATGTCTGTGATGGTGTGCGCGTACGCGCGCATGAGCGCGGCGCTGCGCGGCCGAGCCATCGGCGAGTGCACTCTGCACCAGCTGCAAGTCGTCAGGGCCAAGCGGAAAGTCAGTCACCTGCTACCTTTTAGTTCACTTCGTTCATTTACTATGTCTTAGTATAGTAACATTACTACGAGTAGCTACTTTCCATTCTAGACTTTCGCGTTTTGTATTCATAATTATATAATTATTTACGGGTCTTACACACGAAATAGTTTTATTTACCTTGCCCGACGTTTCGACCAGGTTACACTGGCCGTGGTAACGAGCTGACTGGAGAGGCGAGCTGTCATTGTTAATCGCTGTGAGTAGTTTCTGAAACTACCCTCTGCTGATCTTGTATTATTGGAAAGTCCCGGCACCCAACACTCACGGTATCCGCGGGTGTATTCGACGATAAGTCACGAGATTTAAGTTTATCGATCACTGGATTTCACGACGGTGACAATTTAAAACCATCTTCCCTATTAAAATTTTTGAATTTCTTGATTTCAATAGCTTCTCGCACTATCCGCGGGTAGTAGTGGCGATCGGTGGACAGGATTTTAGGTTGGTGGAGCTCAATCCAGTGGTCAGTCCCAGCGTTAATGACACGTCGGGCAAGGTAAATAAAACTATTTCGTGTGTAAGACCCGTAAATAATTATATAATTACTTTCCATTCGTTACTCGTCTCAAATACTATAAAAATTATTAAAGCAAAATTAAAGGACTAGAAATGCCGTCGTTGAAACCATAAGGACCATGTGGATATTTACCTAAGTCACAACAGTGATGAGGGTCTAGCTTATGTCTAGAAAGCATGAAGCTAATCGGTGGGTGTCGCCGCCGCGGCGGCGTGGAAAGCATATGAATAAGGTTGCTAGGTGCGGCACAGGCCCGGGCCCTATGGGACCTACCCAACACAGCAAGGAATGACATAAATTGTATCGTGTTATTTCAATAGCAACGAGAATAACTAAAACTGAATACTTTATGAAATTCTCCTCCAAAATTATTGTCACCGCCCAATTGACAGACGCTAAATAAGCATTTACCTCTAATTGGGCCCCGGGTGACGCCGGCGATATTAACTTTCTAGAAAGTATATAGGCTGCTTAATGTTCTAGACTATGAGAAGCTCGAATAGCTACAAACCAACAAAAGAAAGTATAAAAAGGAATATAACGTGATATCTCTCACAGCTGCGAAGCATCAGACGTCCGACAATGTTCTTCTTTAGAAAAATAAATAAGGAATTCGTGCTGAGAGCTTCATGAACCTACAAATTAGTTGCAGTCAGCAACGCGACCGACGGTAGTATCAAGTATTTAGTAATGTTCATTGCTGACCGTACCACATACTCGTTAAATATGTAGGTTACCTATGTGTTGAGTTAAACATATTCTATTCCTGCCGGACAGTATCTTGCGGCTCGCAAGATAGATCTTACATTATTAAATGAACTCCGGTTTCTGTTTTCCAGCTTGAAGCTAAGGGCCAGTGTAATTATGTACAGCATACGAATTTATTTAGTATTAGAAATCAGTTACGAAATATTGGTTTGATTTTTCAAATCAACAGCCCATTAGTTTATATGTTCCTGGTGTTGGGACACCGGCCTATCTCAACGAGGGTGTACTGGTTATTAATGGTCACTTGTGTTCTTCTAAAATAAAATAGCTCGGCACTCGCAGCGAGCACTCAAGTTTATAAAAAATATAACACGTAAACTGAGATTTAAGTGTCTGTTGGCTCCTGGAAAGAATTCTTAGCTGCAAAGTGATGTAAATATTAATACTAAGTACCTACTCCTAGGTATCTCCTTGCATTTATTTTACATTTGTATCCAACATTATTTATGTCTTTTGAGTGTTTTAAATAAAAGTGTATGCCGATATAACCACAACCATCGTGTAGCAGCCTGTTTGCAACCTCTGTCAATAAATCAATTTTCATTTTTTTTGTTACATTCTAAGTAATATTGCAGTACCTATTATTACATTATTGTACACATATTACAAGAAAATACAGAAAAAGAGGAAGTAACAAACGTGTGCCTAAAAAATTTCTTCCTAGTCCGGATTAAGAGAGGTATAATGAACGTGCACAATTGTTCCTACCTCTACACTAACTAATACCAAAATTAGAAGTGGCCTTTAATAAACTACTATTTATATTATACTATACCTACTAAATATTTAACAAATATTAAAATAACACATACGTTACCCTAACTTTAAACTTAGATATAAAATAAATAGTAATATTTAAGTAAACATTAATTTCGAACAAAAAAACACGGCCAAAAATTGGTCTTTGATAAGAAAACTTATTTTCAATGGGAAATGTTACCACTACTCAAACAAAAAGTGGACTTAGCCTTCTTAATCTCTGAAAACAGACGCGGGCGTTCAGATTCTACATTTTGTAAAAGAACAAATTCCAACACCTCTGCGTTTATAAACTTGAAACCCCCCGTGTCGAATACAATCTGAGTACTTCTGGCCGTCGGATTTAGAATCTTGCAAATCTTCCCCGCTGTGCAGTCGAAACACGATCTAATACACTTGTACTGCATTTTTTATGCCAAGAGCGAACTCGCCTGAGAATTATTCGGCTCAATAAATATATCACTGTACAGTGTGTAAGAGACACAGTTTAAGAAAACTGTGAGAAGTCTTCTGCTTCTTTCGTACGATGTACTGTTAGTTTTCTCGAACTTTACAGCGGAGTCAAAAGCAAATATTAATATCTTTAGTACTGCAAGTAATATGGCTATGTGGGGTTAGTAAATAACGTACAAGTTAGAACAGCAAAATGTCCTTACATGGTAGGTACATGAAATGGTATTGCTCTTAAAGCTGTTAAAGCTAGGTTTTTTTAAGTATGCCTTTTTGTACACTCCTAATATGTTTACTTTACCCCGGTATTCCCGATCGCCGACTTTACCATAAAGTAAAAAGTTTCCTTTGGGTAAAGTCAAACGAAAGCCACGATACGATATTCGTTAAAACCTGGTTTTGTCAAATCCGCTGATAAATAAATAATTAAGTTTTTAATAACTTCAACAATATTATTAAGCGAAGCCGAAATTTTACAACGCGTTTTAGATTTGCATCACTACCATTTTGATGCCATAGTTCGATTTATTTTCTAAAATAACATTTGTCAGCACCTTATTAAAATATCTGAAAGAAGAACAGTCTTAAATAAACCGTTCACTGAACAAAGGAAATTGGGTTAAAAAAAGAAAATGTTTAATCTTATTGTAACGCAGTTAGTAGGTAACATTGTTTTACGGTTCACGTGAGGTAGCTCACTCACTCATAGTACAGGTAGTGACGGCCACATTTCATATCCAATATTTGACCAACCGTTCGCAGATCCCCGAAATGGGGTATAGGCGAGTGCAACCTGAGAATATAGCGGAAAATACAGGAAATGCGATACTTTCACTTGCGGAAATTGGGTCGAGAATGTTTCAGTAAACCTATATTCAGCCACACAACCCGTCACTTTATCCAATTTGTCATATCTTTTGCGTTTTAACTTGATGCATGAAGTTGAGTTAGAAAAGCATTAAAAAGTATGGCTATCTATATAACAACACCTACACATTGTGTCCGATATCAAGTGTGTAAGTACGATGTTATAAAATGACATTGCAATTTCCAAAAAATATCGAACTAGTCCTAAGTGTCCTTTTAAAAAGACTTTTATTTATTAACAAGAAAACAGTTGTTTTGTTTGCACTCTGTTGTACGATACTCTGAGTCTCTTGGGATATTAAAAGAGAGCAGAAGGATCAGCGCTTGTAGCAGAATCTAGTTATGAAGTAAACTTAACTCTATATTTGCGGAAATGCATGCAGATCAGGTCCTGTAAAGTTTGCGCACCTCGAGTAGAATATCAAATAAACTTGATGACATCTAGACACTTTGAAGAGGGAACCCTGATAACAGTATTTTCTGAGTTCCCTGAAACTAAGACTCATGACAAAGAAAATTACGCGCTATATCTTCGTCAATGTCAAGTCAAACGGAAGGCTTTATTTATTGTTTTTAATAACGAGTGGTATGAAGACATTTACATTGAAATAAATTGAAATCTATGTAAAAAGGAATATTGCTAATGTTTGCTATTAAATATGCATTGGTTGGTGCATACAATTCCTAAATCAATTATTATTCATTAATTGACCGAGCGAGCGAAGCGAGCGAAGCGTCTACGTTTCGAGACTGGCCAAAAATGCTCTTGTCCGGCTGTCTGTCTGTCTGTCTGTCTGTCTGTAATTCTCTACAGGTCGCATTTTTCAACCGATTTTGACGAAAATTTGGCATATGTATAAATTAATTAAACCTACAAAATGAGTAGAATAAAATTTTGAAAAACATTTTTTTTAGAGTACCTACCATACTCGCAAAGTGGGAGTGAACTTTTTTTTTCTTGTGAATGCCATAGTGTGGGATATCGTTGGATAGGTCTTTCAAAAATATTGCTGGTGTGTGAATACCATTTTTTCGATTTAGGGATCCGTTGGCGAAATATTAAGCTTTAAAGCGGTAATTTTTGTTAGAGTCACGTGTCCCCCCCCCCTGCCAGCTAAACGGTTGCTTCTGGAAATGTGAAAAAATTCATGGCAGTAGCATATATAACGTAGTTACAAGGAAAACTATTACGGCTAAGTAGGTTCTATTAGTTTTTGAGTAATAGTGGATCGACTTAAGAAAGTTGAAAAAATAAATTATGTTCATAGAACTGCATACGTAAAATGGAAAATTATTTTTTTCCGCGTGATATCCATGGTGTGGGGTATCGTCGGATGGGTCTTTCAAAAATATCGCGGGTGTGTGATAAACATTTTTCGATTCAGGGATCCGTTTACGAAATATTAAGCTTTAAAGTGCTAATTTTTGTCACTTTAGTAGGTACTTTTTCTGTTTCCAAAGTTGACTTTTGTTGGTTTCTTTTAGGTTTGGTTTATAAGGGCTGGCGAGGTCTACTGTTCTCACGGAACTACTAGTTATACTTATATCCTGAAGTATTTAAAATCTTTATATCAGTTGGCCTGTTCATATTTGTACATTTAAACTAATTTTGTGTATTTTATAAGAGCGGTACACGGTACAACTCGATCAATTTGTCATCCCAGGATGCGACATAAGAATCTGGTCAGTAATAGAACTTATAGAACGTACCGTATGTGGGTGCGCAATAAATATAAATATAGGGACTAACTCTTTAATGATCCATAAATACTGTAAAAATGCATTTTACCTTTTTTTAAATAAATAAAATACTATGGATAGACTGTTCCTAAATGGGTGGGGCAGTGTTCATTATCGGATACGGAATAATTTTCATTCTATAGCTTTGTGAATATCCCTCCTAAGTAGGTAGTGGAAATTTTGCACCAAAGAATTTCGTGTCGAACCACCTACATTTTCTTGCAGATTGTAGGTATAAGGGTGTCATTTATCTTCATTGTTTTCTGTAAAGGAAAAACAAGAAGATAAAATGTTCCAATTCCATTCCTGTGTTATTCAAACATTCAGTTTCATTCTACGTTTACAATTGGTACATTTTATACATTCAGTGCATATCGAATTTCAATACATTTGCCCTCAATCGAAATGAGATTATGTTTTACAAAGATTCGAAATCCTTGCTCTACTGAAATTTATATCTTTGTAGACATTTAGGTAAGGTAATGAGTCATTACCTCCTAATGACTAATTAGTGAATATCACATGATTACGTATACAAGAATATCGGCTCTAAATTCGACATTTTATCGTCTAACCTCTTTCAAATCTAAGCGAATAAAAAAATTAAAAATATCTCTTCCTTTGCTGATGCGCAGTCGGGTAGTAAAAATAAATCTGAAAATGTGAATATATTTATTATTTTCATCAATTAAACATTTTTATCTTATATTTATATCAACACGGACACAAATTGTAAACAAAACAATTAAAATGTAAAGAAATAATGTGTAACAAAATATAGATTAATCCAAAAAAGGATTTATGGCTTAAAATTTGTTAATTTAGTTGGCAAAGAAAAATTTATTAGATAAATAGAGGTCATAGTTTTATAAATTTAATGAGGAAAAAATCCTGCAGAAGAGGCGAGCGGTATCGCATAACACGTAAGCTCTGGTCTAGTCAGAGACTCGCAGACTAGATTGCAATCGATATCTAATATCAAATCCAATATTCTCGATTTTCATATTAATCCCTCGTTTTTAAGAAATTCCGGGAAAACAGAAATATCAGAAACAATTGCTTTATTTGTGACTATTTAAATAACTTTCAGTTAGTCGTCGAGGTTAATATTAAGTTTTAGATATAATAACCTTTTTTGCTAGTAGGGTTCAACGTAGGTGTGATTAACCCTGGATTCCCCATACAAAATATTGTTAGGACTTCCCTCTATTATTTTTTTGTGTAAAGTACTTACGGTAAATAAATGTTCATACTAAAATGGTCACAATTTTGTTCTGTTTTTAAGAAAAGTTCGCCACCGTTCGATTATCTCCAAATATCCTATTGTGGGCAAACTTTTTCATACAAGATGTAACTTTAGAGTAGAGGATTCACACCGACTATCACGGCTTCTTACCTATTTGCATTGCGTGGGTGGGATATCGTATCATTTCTTTTTATACTAACTTTTCACACGTGCTCCTATTTCCCTACCCTTTATATGCGCTGGGCTAGCCCATTAGGGAGTTTCAATACTATGAGAGACCAGTTTATACTGGTTTTGTTTCCACTGAAGTGCGGTCGACCGTACGTAGTATAAGAACTTCGGAAGCTATTCTCTGGTTTTTTGTCCTGCAGCAGTACCTACGGTTCATTGGAAAATATAATATTTTCTTAGCAGGTAAAAATAATTCAACAGCAAAAGCAAAATTTTTAAAACAGGGATCCTGACATTACATCTAACAAACTCGCGCGTTGTAATTAAAAACTTAGACAGCTATTTCTATAGCTTCAAGCAAAATATTGTTTTTTATGTAGGTAATTGTTTTCGTAGCTGTCAAATGACACCTGAATCAAGAGTTTGTGGTGCCCACTCTTGTTATCATTTCTAAATATGCTTGTAGACTGAACCTTTCCCCTCAGGTGGTGAGGATGTTCGTGCTGGTGGTGATGGTTTTCGCACTGTGCTGGCTGCCGTACCACTCGTACTTCGTGCTCGTTTACCACAACCAATCGCTGGCGACCGCGCCCTTCGCCCAGCACATCTATCTCGCCTTCTACTGGCTGGCCATGGCCAACTCCATGTTCAACCCACTTATCTACTACTGGATGAGTAATAAGTGAGTATAATATAACTTTATTTTTTAGATATTCACAGCTTTGTTACAATAACGATGAATAGGACATTTTATAAAATGGTTGAAATATTCCTCTAAATATCATAATTGGATGCATTTATTGAAATGCTAAGATACTTGCAATAGGAAGGTGAGTAGTTGCTCCTAAAAAATATCTTTACGCAACCTCATTATAGCACGCAAAATAAGAAATTTACTTATACTTAAAATATCAATTTCCATATGCATGGCTACTGTTTAATTCATTATGGCGAGAGGGGAGAGGTCTGTTTGTAATGTCGCATAATAAACTCGAAGGCATTAGGTACAATATAAGTACAGTAGAGCTCCAAATTAAAGCAATTTCCCAGTAAGTGCCTACTTACATGAAATATGTCAAGTAACGGTATAATAAAGGGCTAATAAGACAAAGGCTGCAATTATGAACGAACTTGTCAATTACGAGTAAACGTGTACAAACACAATGTCATTTAGTAAATTGCTAGTTTCATTATAATGTGTGCGGGAGACTACAAAGCTAAAATGTAAATAGAGCAATTTCGTACGATTGGCAGCATGTTAGACCCTTGTAATTCACATTGGGGACCCTAATAATATGCCGACGGAGTTCACTGGCGGAACTCTACCAAGTTCGTTCTAGTCTGAAAGATCAAATCTAACATCACTGGTAACGTTAGTGCCTACATAAAAAATATGAGTTTAAACTTGTATTTCAGCAATCACATAGTACGTAGTATCAATTACGTTATTACTAAATTATTTATTACCATAATGTTGTGATTGTTTACTTACTAACTACATTCTAACTTAATTATTGAGCATTCCTATAGTGTGCCGCGTTAACTGAATGTTATTGGTATTAAAATCCTTCCTACTAATTATTATAAAGGCGAGATAATAATATGTAGATAGGTATATAAATAATTCTGTGCTTTTGTTTCTTACTTATCTAATTTTCATGGTGTTATTTGCTGCTTTTATGTTAGGCTTTTATATTATTTGAATTTATGTAATGAATGTTGATGTGAATCCGAGACCGTTTTTTACAGCCTGTTGTAATTTGGGTATTAAGTACTTACTTTTACGAAATATTACCGGTAGCTATCATCACTAATTATTTAAATGAATATGATTATTTAAAGGAGCGTTAGTGGCGTCGGGGATAAGATGCGACCTATCATATCGAAAGGTCCGGAGTTCGATACCCGGCTGGGCCATGTACCAATGGGTTTTTTCTCGAAATCTAAGTACATTTACTGACTGCTCTCAAACGGTGAAGGAAAACATCGGGAAGAAACCTGCATACGCTGAAGAAGAAATTCTTAGGCGCATGTGATGTCCACCAACCCGCACTGGGCTAGCGTGGTGGACTATAGCCCGAAAGCCCTCGTTGATAGGGTAGGCCTGAGCCCCAGCAGTGGGGACAGGCTGTTGATGATGATTATTTAAATGAATGTGAAGGTAAATACATCTCAAACTAAATAAAAAAACTAAGTAGATTTCGGGAAAATTGGTAAGAACATTGGGCAAGAACTTAGTCGTCAATAGGGCCTATGTCTTTAAGTAACTTGTGGCAGAATAATATTCTTTCTTCTGGCGGTATTACCTATAATAGGTAATACCGCTAAAATATAAGCAATAATTGCTCTTGACTTTTTAATATTTTTATTTGGTAGACGAAAACCTTAATTCATTAGATACGAAACCTTAGCATTCCTAACCTTAGAACGAAAAACCTGGCATAATGAATCCAAATGTTTGATGAAAGACAGAATAGGCCTAGGTTGTGGTAAGCATTAAGACTTGGTCATCATCATATCAGCCCTTTATCGTCCACTTCTGGGCAAAGGCCTTCCTCAATGAACGCCACCACACCCAGTCCTCTGCCCGCAGCATCCAGCCGCTCTACCTGGCGGAGGAGGGGCGTCCCAGTGCGCGTACATTGCATGTTATTTATTATTATATAGTTTTTTTTTTCGCATTAGTTAGTTAGTTATATAGTCGTATTAGTTAGTTATTTCGCATTGCATGTTGCTATGTAGGAAAAATAATGTTCGACTGTTCGTTGTTCCCTGGTAGTTTATTTGTAAAAAATTGAATATTTTACCGAATTATCTAATTAATTAATTATAATTATTGGTTTTTGCACAGATTTCGAATCTACTTCCAAGTGATTCTGTGCTGGTGTTGGAGGACAAAGACGACGACGCCTAACGACTTGAAGAAACAGCTGGAGTTGAACAAATCCTTCTCTGGTAAGGTTTTTTACATTCATTTTTTGATTTTTTTACTCCATTGCTGAATGTGCCCCATTAAGATAAGGAAACGTTTTTCGTTCATGCAGACATTATAACGAACTCCATTCCACGCATGGATAAACTTTCTAACAATCACTTTACTTACTAATGTACTAAAGTGGTTCATACAATCTAACTTCACAATCGGCTCCGCCACTTTATTTGCAGGAATTTTTATTCAAATCCATTGACGATCCAAAAGTGAAATTTCTACAAACGTCAAATATATTTTTATCGTCCGTAAAAAGCAAATCCCTCTTAATTAAACTTTTTAATGATTGATTTTCGTCACAGGTGAAATATTCGCTAAAAAATCTCGGATATTAGAAGGGAACGACTATTATACATAGAGCGCGCGTTAGCAAGTCTGAACTGTAAGCACGGGTCTGAACAGTCTCGAAATGTTCTGGGCGACGCTACTTGTCACAACACGTCAGTAGCGCTGATTGTTTCTCTCGCCGGTATTTATTTAGATTTGGAGTAATCATGGTGAAATGTGCCGTGCCAAGCTGTAAACGCGATTCACTGAAAAGAACGATCTAGAAAAAATCTATATGGAAGCGTCCATAGAACACCTGCTTACACTTGGCACAATGGGCAATGAGCGGTGCGCGCGCTCTATAGCTAGTATACTAACTCTATGCTATGGACAATCAATTAAAACAGAAAGCTACCTATAACCCTCAGGCCCGCTTGATCTTATTCCCGGAAACTTATTGCCTATTCTTTTTTTCACTTAAGTGAATTTGAGTTTAATTCAGATTATCGAATCTACGCCCAATAAAACATTTTTTTTACATGTTGACCTTCCTAAGATCTCAAATATATTAGCATGTTTACCCTTATAAAGCCAAAAATAGGACCCTACTCCAACTAGATACCAAAAGCGACGCATTTTGCCATGTCGTCTGCCAGACAAAGAAGAATTTGTCTTTCATGATTAGGAGTAGGAGTTCATTCACCCTCCTCTGTGCTTTGACACCCACAGACTTGCTTTTGTCCCACGTTTTGGCGGAAATGCTCCTACAACAAAAATAACAACATTTCGCCCTCAAAGGAATACGTAGAACCGCGAAATGGACCCTATCGTGTCGTTATCTTGAGAACTTCCAATTATTATTGTTCAAGTTACGTTTTAGTGGCAGTAATAAGGAAGTATGTTATGTGTTTGCACAATTCAAAATAATATATTTATAACAAAAAAACAGGACTGAGGGTTCTGTAACAAACTTAATTAAAGAAATAATTAGATAATCGTTAATAAAATTTGTAGTTATATCACATGGTACTAACTTATATGGATAACTTGCTCATACGCAAAGTTAAGTTTGTTGATACAAGAAAAAAAACAACAAACAACTTAATACCTCTACGCGTTCCTGAAAAAATGGTCTTGACAGACAGACAGACGGACAACGGAGGGATCCTATATATATTTTTTGTTACTTTCATGGATACAATGATATCTTGACAACTAAAAAGTAGAAAGTTTTACCACTGAATTGCGTTTTTTTGTGTACTTATCGGTCCGTTTTATATTAATGAATATATTTATTTATTAGTTCTCTCTCTAAATTTGATAATATTATTGGGATCAAGTCAAATAATGAGCAATTTGATGGATCATTAGCTAGCTAGTCACACATAAATGCATAATGTATGTTAGAGGTCAAAGCAATAAATCCTGTAAGCCAAGTAATAATATATCGTAGCAACGGTATTTGGCTCCTACGTTTCCACTTACATTCGTCGACGACACAAATCATGGCGAATGTTCTGTTTCTCCTTATTCCTTGTTTCACGCAGAAATGGCTGATTTTCTATCCCATATTATACAGACTTGCTTGGTTTTTCGGAAATATTGTTGGTAAAGTATAGTAAATACAGTAAGAAAAATAGGTTTGCCTCAGCAAGACTTATTATTTGGTGTAAAGCAAACCATTGAGAAAATTTTCAAAGGACGAACGTGAGTATTTTAGACAATCCACGGAACGTTTGAGCACACAAATCGACTTCATATTAAGCTTTTCTCGATCAAAAGAAGTAGTGACCTTCGTGATAATCGATAATCTTTATTGAAATTATTATATTACATCCCATTTTGCTTTATTGAACCATTTTTCTAACAGACCACAATTTGGTTGTATCCACTAGTCTATTTGTGTGTGCACTATATATTGTAGAATCTATTTAATTTATCGACAGAAATAAAAAGTAGGTTGGCAAACGGAGAACACCAACATAGGTTCATAATAATATCTAAACATTAAACATTACTAAAAACGTAATTCTCGTAAAATTCATCATTAAGAGTAACATATAATATTTTTCACGAAGTTGTTAAACCCACTTGAGGCTTTTAGTTGTTTTGTTTTCAGTAAGTAACTCATTAAGTTTTTAAAGGTCATATTTTGGCTAACAACCACGGGTTATCCTAGGGTACTGAATATACTTAACTTACATAACCACAATAATAATACAAGTTCGTGTTTGAGCCTGGTATAATACAAATTAAAACAACGAGTGCTACGTCGTAACAGGAAGCAAGGCAATTTACTTCCTTCAATGATTAAGTACTATTCAGGAATGTTCATTGTAGTTCGAAATAAAAATAAACATAAACGGGCCGCATTGTGTATAGGACTAGACCCTACGCTTTAGAGAATGCCTGTTTCCAGAATTTGGATGAAAAATTGGGTGTAATCATGTGTGATGGAGCTTGCACGGCAGCACAGCACTGAGCTTGGGATCTGTAGCATTGCATTTTGTTGCAGTGAGCCAGAAACACTACGCGTCCTCCTTCAGTCGAGCATGACATTCGCGAAGACGGAGCCTCCGTCAGTCGCGATCGCATGGGGATGTGCCCCATGGTATGTTTTCTTTCCTTTTCGCTATACATCGACATCTCTTCTAAACATACACTTGTACATATATCTAAGGAACAATTTGTGTTTAATTGATTATTATATCATTTATAGTTATTGCGCTGTATACATACATAAACTTTCTTTTTCTTTCTATGTCTCAGCTTATAGAATTAATTAATATATGTAGTGCTTATTTATACGCTGACTGTTTGTGTGTGTGATCCAATACGCCCTGAGGGAATTATCAGTTAAGTAGAATAAGAAACTCTTAAATTCTGGTATAAACTGTCTTAGTACCTTCTTTAACCGTTTATAAGGCCCCAGTTATACAGATATGCTACGTGAAAGTTAAATACACTACCATGTTTGTAATGCACTGGGGAAAACATCTACGGCAAAAAAAAAATTGAGAAAAACATGTGGTCAATGCATTCAGCCTGTTAGTGCACTTGAGTTTTCAGATGATCTGTTTCCAATACACCTATTCATTGACATTCAATGAATGAGGAAAGAGAGCCTGATATATTCGCTATATAATACCATTATAGTTAAATAAAAAAGAGGATGCTCTTCTCCGTAAATGTTTATTAACTAAGTGGTTTCCAAATCGTCTCTGCCTTATAAAGAGTTAAGCCTTTTCTAAGCGTTGAAACTTTCGCTCCAGATCCACGAGTTTTGAAGTAAGATGATCGTGCGTGACATGTAATATAACTGATAGAAAACTTCCCAACTCCTGGCTTAATATGTCAGGTCATGTCACTTTCATATTCTAAAGAGATTGACACAGACACAAAGCTTTTGGTTTATCAATTAAACTTTGTCTTATTACCCACTGATACTGAATTATATCATTTAATAAAAAGTTTGAAATTAAAAGACAAAAGGTCTTAAATTATTACCTATTAAGAACCGAAAAAATGACAGGTATTACCGTCAATGTCCTCGAAAGTTTGGGCTTTTAAGAAAAAAAAGGGTTAATTGGAAGTTTAAAAAAGAGTGGCAATCCATTGGTCTATTCTAACGCCAGCCAAACCCCGTTAATATCAAGCCTTAAGGCTTACAATGATCAAACGATCTGATTAATAAAATAATTTATTTTATTGTTTTACATAAATTCTATATTTTTTGTATTCAAGACATTCTTGTGGTAAGAAGTGTCAATTCCTAATAACATTCAAAACGTTTCGCATCAATAAACCTAACCTATTTCTTTCGCATCGGCTTCAGGAAACTGTTTTCCCAATTCGAAAGGTTGTATGTACATGTCCCTGAACTACAACTGTTTCCTCTTATCGTTTACTTCATATTTGCACAACAGACCAAGCGTTACGGCGAATTTTATGGCGTGGAAAACTGGATACAAAGATATTAAATCTTATTTTTTTGGTCGGGTATAATAATTTAACACTAACAAGGAGGCTTTGGAAGAAAGATTAATGTACAAACAGGGTTGTCTTGTTTGTTGCAAAAAATATATTGAATTAATTTATTTCAAACCATGACCATACAAAAAATTTGAAATCATTGAAAAGTTTTGGTACATTATTTTTTATTTTTGACTACACAAACACTCCTCGGGGGTTTAGAATGACGTGATAAACATTTTATGGGGCTGTATGTGTTATCTTTCCGAAGCCCTCGCTATAACATAAACAAGAGCTTTTACAAAAACAGTGTCACTTTTTACAGCGGTACTTTTTATAAGAGTTTCACGTTGTTTATTGTTTAGTTCTAAAATCTTTTCAATTGTTTTGCTGGATAGAAAGTTCATTCCACCCAGGTTATTGAACTTTCCAAGTCGATGAGTATATAATGTGTGAAAGCCTTGCCAATTATCTAGAACGCCATTTGTACCGTTTTACCACATTTACAATTTTAATTTTCCCAAATTAACTTTCCTGTGGGTGTTATCGATTCTCACTATAGGCAAAATGTTCTGTTAAAATTACAATTTGGCCGGAAAGGAAAGTCGTTCATTATCATAGGCGCATCATGACATATTTGTATTATAGAGACTGTTTTTTGAGGTCCGGGAGTTAGCAGTAAGAAGTTTTTGAACAGCATTTAGGTATATATATTAAGAAATATAGAGCGTCAGTGGCCTCGGGGATAAGACGCGACCTATGATATCGAAAGGTCCGAGGTTCGATCCCCGGTTGTCCATGTACCAATGGGTTTTTTCTCGAAACTTAAGTACATGTACTGACTGGTCTCAAACGGTGAAGGAAAACATCGTGAGGAAACCTGCATACGCCGAAGAAGAAATTCTTAGGCGCATGTGAAGTCCACCAACCCGCACTGGGCTAGCGTGGTGGACTATAGCCCGCACGCCCTCGTTGAGAGGGTAGGCCTGAGCCCCAGCAGTGGGGAGATTAATAGGCTGTTGATGATGATGATTAGGAAATATATAAGTTGAACATTCGGAAAATCTAATTAAAAAATTTGAACTACATTTTTAAACCAGATTTTTAATTCTTTACTGCTACTTCACGGACCTATGTATTGTGCTTATTGCTACTTACTACATAATTTGAAATTTGAAAACCAGGTCTTGTTTATAGATGGTGTATGATTATTCCTCTAATATTTATACCCAGATGAGCTTTGCAGTATAATAACCGATCAACATGTCTATCACTGGGTAACCCGGCAAGATTCCTCAGCTTTTAACAATAAAAATCAGATTCACGAGCATATACTAGTACTAATAAAAAATAAATACAAGTGACTATTAAATTCTAACTTACCTGCAAAACTAATTCGGAGAAAGGCTTCCAACCTATAACGAAGGTAAACAGGTAAACCATTTGCTGGAGGCAAGGTCTACTATTGTTGATCTTAAATTTATACCCTGTATTATATTTAATTAAATAATTTATAGGCTTACCTGAGGCTTAATAGAAGATGAAAATCTTGCAATCTTTCTTTATTCGTAAAACACATTGATAAATTATTTCTATCAGAAAATTAATGGAAGTGAAAATTCGCTGCCAATGATGTTTTTTAGCCTTAATAATTAAAATAGATAGACATCGAAAGAATTTCATGGTCAGACGTTACATTTTAGTTTTTGTAATTTGATTATTATGTGCTAACGCTTATCTTCAACTTCAATTATCATGCATGAAAATACCTATAATGCAATGCAGTAAAGCTTTAAAATTTGTTACTGGCCAACAGCAATATCCATTCGAAGCTGTTTCAACTGCGCGTTTTACGGAAACGTGATAGGATATTTTGTGTCTATGTTGCAGACCACTCAAATGCTACGGAACTGTTCACGAACGGCAATGCTGTGAGAATGAACCCCCGGGGCGACCGAGAGGAATGCAGACACTCGCATGTTTGCGACCATCAATTATAAACTGTACATAAATAGATATACTGTACATACTACTATTACATTTATATTACAAGTTTTGTGTACAATGTACACTTTAAATACGTTTTAATATCTTTCGATTATAAAGTTAATGTTTTGTTCGATAACGAACATAAATACGTATAAACCTGTGAGATCTCTGTGATCGGCTGTGTGAATCAAATGAAAGGTAATAAATAAGTGTAAATAATTGTCATAATAAGTCAATATTGTTTTTTTTTTGTATTCTCCGTAACCGAATTGAGAGTAACGGTTACCCACCTACCTATTATATGTACCCTCAGTGTGATATGATATATTTTCACTCTATTTGGAACGCCTTTCAATACGACGACTCCAATGAAACTCATTACTCGCTGGCTTTTCGCCGGGCGAGTAATATCTACTCGAAAACTTATTACTATGTTATGACCCGATACTTACTCATAGCAAATAAGTTATTGATGAATGGTATTCCTAATTTATTAAGATATTGCTGAAACGAGAATTCAACAAACTTAATTCTTATAATAGCACAGAATACAATTATAATAGTTGAATTCTCCCTGATAGGGTTAGTACAAATCAATATTCAATCAGCGATATGTAATTGCTATCATTTTGAAGGATATTTGCTAATACATACAAGTAATACTTGATTATACAATAGTATACTATAAAGTATTACTAATAGTATTTATTAATAAATAAATCGTCATCAGTATAACTACTTAGTCGGGCGGCTGGACTCGTTTTTGTTAAATAATCACGCTTTTAATTCAGAATCAGATGATCGGCATTTTACTGAGAGCTACTTTATGTTGATTTCAACAATGGTATATAATAATTAAGCTCAAGAGTGTCGTTGCACATTAAGATGCTAACTGTATATTACACTGTTTAACACTATCTCGAGACTATTCCGACTTACCTACACGTCTTCTAGAATAAGTTTAATCTATCAAAATTTATTATGTATCATATTTTATTAGGTATACGTATTTAATTCATCACAATGTCAACACTTACAGACTAGCTTGTATCTCATTCGTAATTCTAACATATTCAGTAGGTATGTTGAACATAATAATATATTTATTTTTCTTACCATAAATTGTATAGTAGAGGACAATACGCTATTTTGTAAAAAGAAGAGATATTTAAATCAACCATGTTTAAGAATAGGTAGTTGTAAGTCAACCTTTAAATTAATATAAAATTTTTTTAAACAAACATTAAAAAGTTGTTAACGTTTTATCTGTTAGTTTTATTTAAATGCCTTCCATTCCAAATACAATCGGATAGGAAAACAAATTATACGTGTAGGTACGGTCGACCGCACGTCAGTGGAAACAAAACCAGTATAAACTGGTCTATCGTAGTATTGAAACTCTCTAATAGGCCAGGCCAGCTCAAGGTCAAAGTGTATCCACTGACGTGCGGTCGACTGTACATAGAAGGCAAATTAGCAGCAAAACAAGTTTGTATTACCATGTTAACTTTGCAGTCCATTTCTGCACACTAAATAATTATTTTCAAATATATTTCTTAAAAATTTGTGATTTTCAACAACAACTTATTGTTTATTTTGTTCAAAACGCTAACGCATAACGGACAAATTATGTAATACCAATGTATACATATTTTAACTCAATACGTTCAACGGACTAAAAAAACTGTCAATTGCTGCCAAGTGTAGTTACACTAGCAAAGTAGCGGTCCAAAGAAAGTCTAAAATACATTTTAATAACTTTTATTGCGGTATCAATGAAACCACTTCGAGCAAATCAAAAGGTCAGTTCGTGATCCAATGACATTTACGAATAGTTACCTACATTAAGGTATATCCATTCATTCAATGTGAGTATTGTCAGTGGCCCCAATAGACCAATTAAAGTGACATATTCGACTGGCGATCCGGGTTGATGTTGCCATACTTTGGCAACTACATATAGAACTACTACCATTATTATATGATTTTTTTTGTTATAAAACTCTAGCAGTCTTTATACGTTTCAATGTTACGGACAGCCACCATGCTGGCCCAGTCTGAAGCAAAATGTGAATAAGAAATTTAACTAAGAATTCCTTCGTCAGCGATTTAAAGATTTGTTTGAAGATTCTTTACGATATTTTCAATATTTTCAAAAACATGTGGTACATACTAAAATTATGACTCGTCTCATAAAACGTTTCGTCATCATCATCATATCAGCCTGTAGACGTCCACTGCTGGACAAAGGCCTCCCCCAAGCATCTCCACGACGACCGGTCCTGCGCTAACCTCATCCAGCTGGGTCCCGCGACCTTCACCTGATCGTCGGTCCACCTTGTGGGAGGCCTGCCTACACTGCGTCTTCCGATACATGGTCGCCACTCGAGAACCTTTCTGCCCCAGCGGCCGTCAGTTCTACGAGCGATGTGCCCAGCCCACTGCCACTTCAGCTTCGCAATTCTTTGAGCTATGTCGGTGACCTTGGTTCTCCTGCGGATCTAACACGTTTAATCATCATTTTATTTGTAATAAAAAAATAGATATTACAATGATGTCAGTGAGTCATTACAATAATGATCAAAATTCGTTCAAGGTGAGCCAAAAAGCGAATCTTTACATTGTGCAAAAGACAAAGGGAGGCAAATTATTCGGAAGGTCACGAAAGGTCGGGGACATTTCCTGCTTACGTTAGGGCAAGGTTTGAAGCAATTACGAGAACGATCGGGACACCCCGTAAACCACATTAAGGGGAAATTGAACGGTGCGCACCTATTTACGAGCCCCAGATTTTATTTAATCACACGAAATAAGCTGTATTGAACGACAATGTCAATAAAATTGAATACGAAAAATGCCAAATGCTTAAAGTAAAAAAGCTTAAAGTATTTCTTTTAATGCCAGTATTTCCACAAATTTCATGGGGTGGGAGTATCAGTCTTCTAAACTACCTTCTTACATCCGCCTCTCACAACTATTCATGTTTCCGTAGAAGAGATTTTCCAGTGGGAATATTAGTAGCCTATATACGCGTAGGCTACTAATGTTACGTCCGAACGGAAAACATCCATTTCGAAATCGGTTTAGTAGTTACAAAATATTACGTACTTTAAAAACATAATTACATCCATCCATTCATACAAACTTTAACCTCTTTATTTTTAGTATTGATTTATAAGCTTTGAAAGTACACTTTAAGACGATAGAGAAGTGATGATCCTAATGTTTGAAATAAATAAAATACTAAACTACAAACTTCATTAGGTTCATTAAATATAATTGCGGGACTCCCAGCGGATTTTGCATCATTAGTGTTGGAAAACATTATTCTGAAAGCGGTTATATAGAATTCAGTTTCAGTTTATGTGCAATATTTTAATATTATAGGCACGTTTATCAGATTTATCTGATAATCGTTTAATCGCAAACTGTCACGTCATCGAAGAAGCAACAGCTTACAGACACCGCTCGAACCGCTTCCGAAAGCCGAAGGTCCACTCATCCGAAGGCATGTCATTTACGTGCTTGTTGACCGCAACCACCGCCTATTCTGCGTCCGTGAAATTCAAACCGCGAGTAACAAGAATAAGAAATCGCATGGTTCCATTCAGCTCAGGACTGTATGGCGAATGAGTCATACACTCTCCATACACAAGACGGCGTTTCATTTCTTCACGGTCTGAGGAGCTGCATTGTCGTGATGTAGAATGATATGGCTTCTCGGGCATCTCTGGCGATTTTTTCTAGAACACTGGGTAAGCCATGTACCGGACTGACGAAAAAAGGGTCGCTAAGAGGGTTGTCGTTCTGAAGAGGGAATCTTAAAAAACAACATTTATTTGTATACCTACCTAATGTTTGTTTTATATTGATGGACCTCCTGAGAGTATGTCGGACCGTTTTATATCTGAATAACTTTCTACGCAAAGGGAAAAGGGTGCTGTGGTCGCGTGTAAAGTTCATTCATTCGTTCGAATGTTTGTGTTTTCTATGTACTTAAGTTGGTTTTGTATAGGACCTTTTTAGGGGTATATTAAGGGCTTTTACATGAGCGCCCCCTAATAAGGTGTACGAGTATTTATTCGTGGTGATATAAATTCCAAAGGTTTAATTTATAGAAAGCTTATGACAAACCGCGGCGCAATCATAGTTTGTTTTAAGTAAGTAAATCACCGAAGAGAAAAAAGTCGACGCGTCGATTGGTGTAAAAAGAATTTTTGACAATTCAGGTGTTCGTTGATTTTTTTGATTTTTTTTTAATCTTTATTTTATTTAGGGACTTCTGTGTTCTCCACATGTCAGTCCCATAGGTGTTCGTTGATGAAGCGTCATCTTTACAGTCCTGACCTCAGGCCGGACTCAGATGAAGCGATATGTTTAAAATTTGACCAACTGCACTTTTGTAAACAATTCCATGTACACAATAGAATTAAATCGATTTCTTTGTTTTTAATGTATGGGTAATATTTTTCCAGTTCGGTTAGTAACTATGCTGAACTATGCTGTCCCAAAAATGAACTCTAATAAGCTAAATCTAAGGAAAACCAACTTTCTATACCCTCCCAAGGTACGAACGAAACCTTCGGGTAGCACTTAGCCCGTTTTTTTTAAATGCTTCAAAATGCAATTTCATTTGCAAAAGAAAGTTCTGTATTATATAGAAACGAATGGCGGAAACTTTTGGCATGGTTTATTGCTCATTGTGCCTTTCCTATGCACCAAGTATAATGGCTGGATGCCAGATTTCTTACTTGTTCTCTTGCCCACACGGACAGGAATCAGGTATTTGGCGCCTCTAAAAATACCGTATTGCTTATTATATCAAAGTTATGTTTAGGCTTCAGTATAAGCGGTGTGGTTGAAGGGCGGCGCGGGCCGGGCGGTGCTACGAAGTTGAAAATTTGTTGCACCGCCCCCGCTGCCTTTATGGAGTGATTTCGTTATCATTATAACTAATGTACAAATGCTATGACCTATTAAATGAACCTTTTGATAGGTATTCTCCTTAATAATTGCTACAAAAGCAGTTAACAAATTGACAGATTAGTATACGAGTATGTATACAAAATAAGCGCAATATGGCCTCGTATGCCGCCTCATATGGGCGAAAGCGCCAAGAACATATTTCACCATGGTAGTAGCGAAACTAAGTACGGAATACCTTGGTATCCGGTCAGCTTAACTAGTTCGTCTATTTACCGCTCTGGGCGTAATTACTTTTGCCCTGAGTCCGCGTCTATGCGCATTCTCTGCCAGGGACAGATTAATGGGAACTGCAGTCTGAGCTTCAACAGCTTTTCCCGTGTGTTGCAATAACTAAACTCACAATTTTCAAGGAAACGTAAATTGCTTCGTTTCGGACACTTAATTGAAATAGTCCCGTTACCTACTTGCACAGAACGGCGGCATAGGCATGGTAGAAGATCAGAGAAGACATATAATATTGAAATGAAGTAAAGTTTTTGTCCATACTTAACCAGCACCCGCTTTTAACATTTCGTGTTTCATCTACCATTGCCAGAAGTAATTAAAACTTGAGACAGATCGGACTTACTTTTAATGTCCTATTCATTATAGTGTCACAAAACATAAAGGAATGGGCTTACTTTGTAATTATGTCTTTTCACGAAATGTCGACTTAGATAACCATAGACAGAACTTAATAAAAAGTCCTATTTTTATGTCTTGTCTCGGTTACATAACACGTAAGTACAATTATATTTGTAAAAGGATTTTCAAGTCCATGAAATAAATATGTTTTGTTTGTACTACTAGTACGAGTAAGTACCACGGGGAATTTTGTTCCAGGCAGACGGACTAAAATCCGCATTGACGGAACCTTAAAAAATTATGACACTCACGTACCGAGCTCGCTCCAGCAGCACTTAATTAGAAATGTTTGCGAACGGACTCAATTACTTTGTTTACACTTTTGTGGCGCTAAATTTTTTTAGAGCCAATTGCGATCCAGATTTTATTTACTACGTGTCGTCAAATAATCAAGGATTTCGTCGTAGGGCTGATATAAAATTGCGCGATAAAATTTGCTTTCCAAATATCCTAATCTACCCGAGGAGAAATCCCAGTTATGCGTCTGAGTGCTACGTCGTAGCACGCGTGGTACGTAGAACTGTGACGTTTGTCCTACTCTGTATAAACTTCTTGGTCCTACTTCGTAGGCAAATTAGTGGACAGAGTAGCGGAAAATAGTACTACACATAAAATAGTACATTGTGCAATAAGGGAAGTAAGTAGGATATTACTAACGAGAGTGTTAGAAGCCCGACGCCGAAGGCGGAGGGATTTTAATGACTCGAGTTTGTAATACCCTTACTTCCCGTGATGCACACAATGTTTTTCGTCACATTTGCGAGGAATTAATACCTACGACACAAGGGAACAAATCTATTTTCTTTAGACTTTGCTGGTAACAAATTTTCACTAAGCAACTGAGCCGCATTCACTCTATCCGGAGGTGTTAATATTGTTGTTGCACTTTCAGACTCAGATTCTTCACATGACATAGACATATTTTAAGTTGGTTTCTCTCTTTATTTATACTAATAGGTCACAACTACAGGTAGTTAATAAAATAGTTTTGTTGTCAACTTTGTCAATGGAGCTTCAAGTTTTTTATATGTAGTTTTACGGCCAATTGGAAACAAGTTCTTAAGCCCAAATCTTAGATCATAGTTTATAATCACGAACACATAAAACCGCAGCACGGCCTCCAAGGCACAATCAGTGCCATTCGGTGGTCCACACTGCCACAGATAATGATAAAAAATGCATTTAGAAACTCCCAAAGGCGAAAGCCCATACAGCCAGTTTTTATCGAATTTCAAAATAAAATTCACTGAAATAATTGCAAAGTAAACTAAAACATTTTCAAAACACAAAAATAATGCATTTAATTAAAGCGTAAATGTTTAAATTACCATTTGTAAAAGTTTCGAAGACATAAAAAAACATGTTTGATTTAAAATCTCCTTAGTGTGGAATGTCATACCTGTTTGCTATTAAGTTCTTTGCCTTCGAGTGAACGCCATTTTTTAAAACTACACATTATAGTCCCTAGGGGTATGATATTGTACTGAGTTTCATTACTCCCGCGGGTGTATATAGGCCATTGTGTTTCTGTAGGCATGCATATAATAATCCACATAACGAGCAAGTGTGATGAAAACATTATTATAACATACCTACCTATGTTTAATAAATGTGAAGGATTCTCGTCTCTGCGTCCTATGTTACCACTTTAATCGCTAACGATTACTACATACTTACTCGTAGCATTGTGTTCTTCATAGAAATATTGGGAGCGTAGCGAGCGGGAGCGTAGCGAGCTTTTTCCGTGTTCTGTGGTGTTATTTCTGCTATCTGTTATCTTCTATACCTTTAATATCGACGTAGTTTATATTATTAAGTCACCTAAGTAGTAGTATAATTTACGTACACACCTGCCATGCCTTTGTAGTAAAATATCACTCTCGAGGGTCTGCTGGAATACGTCTAAATAAAAGATAAGTTCGCCCTCTATACTAAGTTTCTCTTTATTGCATTGTTAATGTTTTTATGTGGTGTGTGTAATCAAGAATTGGTAACCTGGTCTTCCAAAGTTAAGGTGTTGGTCGTGTTATTTATTTAATACAACAATCAACTGCAAATAAAAAATATTTGCAATTTCACTTCCATGTATATGTTTAGTTGCTGGGTAGTTTTGATTTCGATATTTGTAGAGACCGCCCAGTTAAGCCGGGTCTACATTTTGTATCATTTTGGTGCATCGCATCGAACGTATCTCTGTCGCGTGGCACTCACGTACGTATGGTACGCGATTCTAAGTATGCCTTTATAAAATCGTTTCTGATACACCATATCGTGATCGATAGTATGGACGAATCTTGATACGACGTTGTGACAATTAATTCCTCTGTAGTTATGATATGATACGCGATACACTGCGTTCTATCTCGTGTGAGTTTTTCCGATCTTCAAAGGGAATACGACACGATTGGAGAAATATTTCGCAAATAGCGTCTAGATTATCTTGCAAAGTGTCTGAATATCGACACTCCGACACCATGCGATAGAGTTTAAGTATGGACGCGTTATTGACACGATATCACTTTAGTGATAATATATGGCAAAATGGGCGTCCATGCTTAGGATACGATTTACTCGATACGTTAGATACATCAAGATAATATAAATGTGAAACCGGCCTTACTCTGTGGGTATATCTAAGTAAATAATCCATGTCCAATACAACGTAACACCCCGCTGAAATTTTCTGCCGGTTTCGTTCGGGCTTCGGTCCCTAGGGAGAAGGCCGAGGGCAGACAAGCAACCTAATCTTTTATACGTTTACGAGTTAGAGAGCTAATAAAACGTGGGGATCAGGTTGTGTGTATGTTCACAAAAGCATATTTCCTTCTTATTTTCACTTGTGTATTTTTATACTTTGAGCGAGGACAAGTTTTATGATAATATTTCTATAAACATTATACAGACACAAGTCTAATCCCAAACTAAAATTTTCTTCTCTATTATGAGGGCAGGATAATCCATTTATATACCTAATAATAGGGCCATAGTCACATCCGTACAAGCCGCGGTACAAAAAAAAATATATTAGTTTTTAAATTTAATTAACAGTTAATCGTTTTATGACGTTTTCCAATCCCAAAGATTAGAATACAATAATAAGTAAAACCTTATCAACTGTACTGCCGTGCCCAGCCAGCATTCATTATGTTCATTATAGAGAAATTGTTCATTTCTTCACCGTTAAATAACATGGCATATCTACCTATTGACACGATAACAAATTTAATTATATATTAATACGGTATTGCTCATTTTGTATAGGTAGGTAGTGTTAGGCATTGCCATATTTTGTTAATGTAGGTACTTCAATAGTCCTGAACAAATAAAAGCTTCCGTTGTATTTTCCAAATTCAATCAATTAGGTATGAGGGCAAATCAATCTTGCTCTAACCTGAGTTAGTAACTCATTACGCCTAAACTCACTACCTTCTAATTTTGCTCGTAGACTTGTGGTGCAAAATAATAGCCCTTTATCAATTAACAAAGCCAATTAATATAATAATTTGTAAATACTTCCTGTCTTATCTTACCTGTTTATAAACTTCCGAAACAAAATTACGTAATATTTCCTGTCGCTCGCGGCTCCATTTGTGTGATATTTAAGTTTTTGTTTTTCGTGGGACGAATTTTTCCTCATGGAAAGTATCCTAGGCTATATGTTTGCTCAATTTCATGAAGTACGGTTGAATAGTAGAGCAGTGAAAGTGTAACAAACAAAAAAATACGAACAAACTCGTTGTCAGATTTAAAATGTTAGAATTAGGATTTTATTATAAAAATAATAAGATCTCATATTTACGCCTGGTGGCTCAATTGAATCTCTAACGAGCCCACAAATTCAAACAAGTACCAATGCCGTAGAAAATATAGCTTATCTTTTAATTTATATCGTTTGACAGTGAAGCGTTGCCAAATATTGGCAGACGAATCAAAATTCTAACGAACTTTGAACGAAATTATCTCCTTCCCGTTTTATACAAATTATATTCCCTCTGAGGGCATTGCATTTGACAAGATAAGCCTCAAGCTACTGCCGGAATACTAAGCCATCATCAAAGCAAAGGATTGCTGAGCATAAGATAAAAAATTTATTACCTACACAGATATCTGAAGAAATACATTTCGTGATATCAATTTTTAACAAATACTTTTTGGCGCTACAAGACAAGTATTTTTTAATGTATTCGGTCATCAACAGGCTGTTGATATATTATTATGACAATTATATTAATACCAGAAACAAAAATGTGTGATCAAACGAGTATCTTCCTATCGAAACTAAGTGGTACACCTAGCCGACTGGTGCAAAAGCCGTATTTAACTTTGATTTTCAATCAGTAGTAACCTATATTTATTACTACAAACATCTACTCCAGGCTTGCAATATCTCGAAGCATTCAACAACCTACAATCTAAATAACACTGTACTTTAATCAACAGCTGTCAAATTCAGGCAAATACCTAGGTACTTACCAGTTTATGATAAAGTAGTAATTGGAACAAAATATGCTTATGAGAGTGTTGTTATCAATTTGGGTTATGCAAAGTGCGGGTGAAATAATGTTGTATTGTTGGAACCTCATTGATAGGCACTGCCACGTCACACTGTAAATGATTATACAAATTTTGGAACCGGCCCAAGGCGCGGACTGAATGCTCGTAAATAAATGACAAAGCACGAGGTAATTTGTAAAATGAAGCCGCTAAAATTTATTTATTTAAGTAAATGAAATTAATAGGAAAATTATTATCCAAAGTCTGGTGCAAAATTTATTGACATTCATCATATCGCGATGGTCCAGATATTACTTTTATCATGTTTGATATCCTTTTCACACGAAGGGTATTCATTCATTCCATTCAAATAATCCCTGCCTGAATAAACACGTGAAAACACGGATTGATTGATGTTTGGTATATTCTATTAAATGTTTCCAAAAATGCCATGCTTTTAATTTTATAGTGTTCAGTGGACTGATGACTGATCCCTAGATTCTGATGGCCAGATTGTTTCTTCGTTTCATTAATTTAGTAAGTGCCTTTTTATTGCCTTTTGTCCACCTCATTTTGCCACCGCCACCGCAGGCCGCGTGTGTCTGGGATACGCTTCGGGTTCGCGTCATCACTTCTCGTCTCGTTCAATACTGATTCTGTTTATTACTACAATAGAGCTTCCCTAATCGTAATTAAAATACTACCTACACAAATGATGATTTTGATAATTCTTCATGATTTGAAACATTGAAAAGTAAGGCTATTTGTTCTCATATCGAAAACCATGAAATTCATTATGCCGCGTGAAGCGTGAATAACAAAAAACAGTCTACGAGTAGGTACCTACGCACCCTACTCGATATTGAAATTCAGTTTGAAGAAGGAAAAAGTATCCTTCGAATACAACCATAATACAACGTTTCATTCGGGAATGTTGGAATCTTTTTATAAACACGTAGGTATTTGAATGCTCGCAAAGTGACAGTGAACAATATACAGATCTACCTACAAACAATAGTGTAGCACATACTTACTTGCGTGCATGCATGTAATGTTTTGACAAACATGATAGCGGTCACATGGTGTTGGTTGATCAATCACGGCGTCAAATTTTATATGATAACCTGAAACTGTGTATACTTATACATCTATACATACCTATTTATTAAAACCAGGAAGGTTCGAATCTCTGGTGGCGCTCGCGCCGCGAGCACGCACCAAAGAGATCTTAACTTTATGATTAAAGCTATTATAGGAAAGTAATTGTGTCTGTACATTAAATATATATAAAAATTAGGTCGGGGGTCACACCTTACGTCCGATAGGTACCGATCGAGACCGAATATGCGTAATTATACCCACGTATAAGTGTAATTTTTTTATTAGTCAATTTAATTACAAATGGTGAAATAAATTTCATTCTTATTATTATCATTGAAGCCGAAATTATCATAGTTCTTCTTTATTTTATGGTTATGATGATTTTAGCACATATCTTTTCTGCAATGCCTCATAGCCATTGATTTCATTCTGCTGTTGTATTTCACTTTTGTAAGCTTTTGCAGCCGGCGGCAGCTGGTCATATATAGATTTGACATTTTTTTGCATTTTGTTGACTTCGCTAGCAATATCTGTCAATTCGTCGTCGTTAAGTTCTCCGCCGTTTATAAAATTCAAATTGTCTTTTTCTATAATTGCATCCAAACGTTTAGACTCTTTCATAGCCTCGGATTTTTTCTGATTTGAGTTCAAGATGCGCAGTTTTTTGTTGTTTTTAGATTTTGAAGGTTTTTCATTATTAGGCTCAAATTTTAAAGTTTTCTCGTCAATATTTGTTGTAAAGTTATCTAATTTATATATTTCGTCTTTTATACCCTCCAATTTAGGCTGCTCTGAGTTCAAGACATGAAGAGATTGAGAGTTGTTATTATTACTATATACCACATTTACGTTTGCGTCTTCTCGGACAGATTCATTGACAGGTTTGAATTGAAGGTATTTTAAATTTGAGGCCGGCCGCCCATTTTGCTGAATATAAGTCATAAATGGATTTGAAACGTCTTCGGGGTGGTAAGGGTTAGCGTATACTACATGTTTTGCTTTATTATCTTCATTCGAAACTGATGCTACTAATTTGGCGAGTTCTTCATTTTCCAATTTTATTACATCCATATCAACGTCAGATGCTATTTCGTCATCGTCCATTTGTTTCTTGACTCCAAAATTAAGGTTTTCTTTTTCCACATCTAATCTATCAAGTTCTAAATCCGGCCGTTGACTTTTAATATTTTCCTGGTCGTCTTCAGGGTGGTAGGGGTTTTTATATACTAGATTTGGAGCATAAATCGTTGGAATTTTTTTTACTGACCCAAAATTTTTAAGCGAATTAAACATTTTTATCATGTCTTCAAACTCTATCTGAATTTGGACAGTCTTGCTTTCCAACATTGCCATAAAGGACAGCAACACTGTAAAATAAGAAAACATTTCTTATGAGCCACTAACTGTTGCCTGCGGCTTTGACCGCGTGGCTTAAGTTTTTCGCGCAGGATCAGTCTACCGCGCTAAAAAGTAGCCTATATGTTATTCGGGAATATAAGCTACCACTGGTACCATGTTTTATCAAAATCCGTTCAGCCGTTATAGCGTGAAAGAGTTACAAATATCCTTATAAACTTTTGCCTTTATCCTACTAACAATAGGAGTAGAATTATTTTAAGAGAGATCACTGAAAATAAATTGTTAGGTTTCAATTTCAATTTATTCAATTCAATATTTGTAACATTACAGAAATCCATGGCATTACAAACAAAAGGTTTGTTTTAGTTAGTTGCTTTCATTCGCTCTATTGTTATACTTATTTTATAAAACACCATACAACATGATAATAATATCCTACTTACACATCACACTTGTTAGAAGAATCATTGTTGTAGTGTTGAACTAATCTATAACAATTGTGTTAGGTGCAATAACTAATAATAGTTTATACTGTGAAAATATACTTAATCCGTTAAGTGATTCATCGCTTTATAAATACCTTTCTAAATTAATAGTGTTTGCATAACGTAATTTAATCACGCGGGTATTAATTGAAGTACTGTTACTTTGGTATTAAAATATACATTAAAAACAAACATTGCATTTACAACTGTTATTTTACACTTTAAATTAGTAAGTTTTAATTGTTTACAATAAAATTAAATATATTACAGCATGTAACAATTCCATACTATTACGAGGCATGTATTATTGGAAATTAATGATCATTACATGCATATTCATTATCTAGTACTTACACCTTTACCCTGCTATTTTTGTTTAATAAACAGTATAAAATCTGTTAATCTCTCTTGATCAGTCCTGATTATATTAACACTAATTCTTGCTTTTACACGGCCTAGGCTCCAAAATTTTACGCTTTGCACAATATGAGCAGCGGGTAATTAATTCTGAGCAGAATTTAATTCTCGGCACGTCTCCACCGGCAAAACTCTCCCTTGTGTAAGCCTCTAGCAAATCTTTCGTTCGTGCAGAAGTAATTTAACGTTTTGTTTTTACCATAAATAAAAAGTTCGACTTTCAGATGGTCTGTATGTAATCTTGTTTAATTGCTTTAACATAAAGCAAGCGTTAGGACCCTTAAGGAAGATTGTTTGTCGCTTCTATTTTTAGTATGTTTCGTGTTTTATAAATATTGTGATATGATAGCATGTGCAGAAACGATTACAAAAAGCGTGTAAACTGGGTGTAAAATTACTTACAGTTTGTTCCAAAACATTTTCTTTATACGGACGCCTAAGTCTCACAATGTTAATTAGTGCATTTCGCCAAATATATCTATGGCCTATGCCATACAATGAAGGGTAATTTTTTTGGGTCTAAATATCAAGCTTAAATGTGGTATGACTTATCATCTTATCAATCCTCTTCTACTGTCAATAAAGCGGCAGAAAAAATATATTCTCTGAATGTTTGTCATCCAAAACGTCGCATCAAATATAATAAGTGATTTTTCCTTCCCCGCCGATATCCTACCTCTCCGAAAATAAAACTAAAATTACCTACGTATAGAAAGTAATGATGTGTGTTTTTCTTTCCGGGTGGACTGAAAGTAACAAGTAGGTACTTGAGAGGTTTAGGCGATGTCGCTCGTCGGTCGGCATAACCCCCACTTGCTCCATTTCCAGGACAAAATCCCTCAAACAACTTTGTTGCGCGGATGGACCTTAATTGAAACAAAAAAAAACAAGATTTCCCTCTGGTCCTTCTAATTACTACTTAGAAGCGCGCGCGGTTACAGTACCTACAAGTATTCAATACATTCTGACTTGTGGTGGCAAGGTATAGTAATATGAATATGAAAAACTATCAGTTGGCAACTCTTTAAATTTCAAAAACATAATAGGTATACATGTAGGTAACGTAAATGTAAATAAAATTTGTAATCCGTTTCACAGAAACAATTTCAGATTAATTTAAATAACTGACCATAACCTGGGCTTGCGCTTAAGAATTTTTATAAACAAAATAGCGTAGCATGTTATTTCATTTTCGAAAATTCATAGAGACTTGAGTGTATTATTAAATTTTAAAGAAGACAGGAAAGGCTGTGAATGAAATAGTAAATAAATACGAAATGCAAATCGTATTAAAATATGTGTACGCTGTACCAGTATTTCGAAGTCTGACAGTTAAGTTACCAAAATGTAGCTACATTCTATTTAGCAATTACCTAAGGTAATTGTACCTACCCGGGGCCGTCGATAAGTACGTCTTGACATTTAAATACTTTCAGGAACCACGGACCATTAACTACGAACATAAGAGTCTTTGGACATTGGCATGGAAAATTTCCTTCATTTTATAGCTACGGTTAAATGCAATGGTTAAATGAGATCGATAAACGTGAATACTAGTTATTACAGTACTATTCGGCCTAACTAATGGAAGAAAAGACTTCAACGATGGTACCAACTGAATCTACTAATGTAGGTACCATATCGTTGAATTCGGCGTTGGTAACGGTAATGTTAATGGTTAAGTCATGTAGATGAGTTAACAACATTCTCATTTCAGAGAAATCCCAATTGGTTTACTCGTTTGAAATACTTTGGGTAATAAGTTTAGAAAATATATTTTTCCAAAAAACATTTACTTATTACCGTGAAAATTGAAGAAATGTTTTAAGGGTCGGAAAGCAAACAAAATTTTAAATTATAAAATGTTAGGTTTTTATAGATCAATGAATAATATTTGCTATAGAGACTCGCAAGTCCGGGTGTCACCGGAAATGGTCGCTATAGTGTTTTGGTCGCTGTAAGCCTTTTTATTTTGTATTTTCTTTTCTTACGGTACTCACCTTCTAACCGAGGCATTTATAAGTAGTACATTTTAGACTGTCGCGCTTTGTATTCATAATTATATACGGGTCTTACACACGAACAAGTTTTATTTACCTTTGCCCGACGTTTCGACCAGGTTACACTGGCCGTGGTTACGAGCTGATAAACGTCGAAACATCGGGCAAAGGTAAATAAAACTTGTTCGTGTGTAAGACCTGTATATAATTATATAATTATGCATTTATAAGTATGTATACACTTGCCAATTTTTTATGGTTTCGTACTCGATGGGTCCAACTTTACTGTCGTCAGATTGTCCGTTTGTATTATCATTATCAGAGGTTCAGAAACACGAAGACACAGAATACTGAGATTTTTACAATCTTTGTATGGTTTTGTTTTAGCCCAAAATTATATTGTTTTTTTTTAAAAGCGAGCACATTATTATGTTACAGTTGTTTTAGTACAATACGCCTATGGTGACACAATAACACGCAAATCATCCGGTCGACTAACACTATTTGTGGAACAAAAATTTAAAGCAAATATTTACTCAATAAATTACGATACCTTTAGGATTTCAATTAATACAGTCTTTTATTCATCCCTTTTTAGGCAGTTCCCAAACGGTAAGTAGTTATTTTTTATTAATTCAATTTGTATAACCGGATAGTAGCGATTTACTTAAGTCATTATTCATTAGAGCTTGTATTCTTTATCCACACATGTATTAAAAATAACACGTGTTAGTTTTGTCAAAGGCTATATCAAAGGTAAGCATGGACGCTTGTTTCGCAGAGGCAGAAATCGGGGTCATACGAGCATAATTATGGTTCAAATATAGGTCATATGCATTTAGGGGCGCACAGTTAAAACAATTTGAAGCTCCCTGGGCGTCACTTTTCTCCGGCCCGTAATATATTTGCGGGTCACAAAACCTCTGAATGTGCCTACCTATACATACATACATGTATATTATATATTGTAGGTACACAATATGAAATGTAGTAAATACACAATTTGTGCGCATATAGGAACCGAAACAGAGCAAAGAAGTTACTTACCCTCTGGCTAAAACCGAAATGATGAATTGCAAACTTTGCAATGGATATTACATTTTGATCCCTATTCCCCACTCTGCACTAGCCAATAAACTGTCATACATACATAACATAATAATAAATCCTATGTCAATATTAAGTACTTTCCAAAGAAAAACAGAACTTCCAGCAGAAGACCAGATCTCTAATAATAGCTTTTAAGGGTCTCAACCATAAATAGGCTGGTAAAATCAATTTAACGTTCTCTTCGTCAATGTATCACTTCAATACGAATACGAAATAATAAATCAGATTTTAACACGGATATGCTTCGAATGTGAATGTGATTACCAAACCTACCAATAGGAAAATCCCATATAATGAATTCAATTTAAAGGGCAATGACAAATTAGCATAACAGTATTAGGGAGAAGCTTTTTATCTTCTAGTTAGTGGAGTTCTAATTAATTTTCCGTGTATTCTAAATTGGGTTGAGAAATGAAAAACTCGCTCGTTGACTGCCCTCGGCCCGTTGAACACATTTTTCCTTATTCCCAAGACAACGTGATAGAATAGATATTTTTCATATCGTTGGAGCTTGATTATAAATTCTTAAGAATCAGCAGAACTTCAGCACTTATCAAAAATATATTTGACAGGCTAATTTATAAAATAACAAAATGTGTTTTTTCTATACCCTATATCAAAAATAATAAATGATAATTAATGTAATTTTCTATTGCCACAATGTATAAAAATACCTAGGTAAGTAGGTGTATTTCATCCGTGTACCTAGTCTTTTTTCGTAGACGAAGTTGTTTCGCGGTTTAATATAGGTTAGTTAAATAAATAGTAATAAATACTTATTTTTACGATGTAGGTTTTACAATAAACATTTCAACATTTATATGAACATACCGCGTCTGATTTTCAGTAGGTGCCTAATTCACAGAAAAAAATCCAATTTATTGAATTATTGGCAGAAGATATTCCCAGAAAGTTGCATTTTATTTTTAAGTTATTTGATTAACAAAAATAGGCACTACACAAAGAATATACACAATGCCTTTGAACAAAATTGATATATTTTCAGACCTACTTTTATTGAGTATAACATATTGGTTACGTGGGAGTACCTTATCAAATTCCATGCCATTTTTATTGTAATGTACATATCAATAACTGATGTAATATACCTACCTATATCAGAAGAATTTATTATTTCTAGTTTCATATTTTACCTATTTTGTAATATGAAATTACTATGCAAAGTTTCAAGTTTATAGAACTAGCAGCGGTTTGAGTTTTACGGTGCATAGATCAGTCCTTCAGTATGAGTATTCTTTTATAGGTAAGTATGTACCCAAAGAAGATCTGCTTTTCTATTTTGCTATACTTAATGAAAAGTAGTGTTAAAAATCAAATCAAAACGTAAGTAGAAAACATTTATTTACATTTCTTACAAACAATAATTCTAGGCACATGCAAACCTTTACATACAAAAGTTAACTATTGATAAGTAGATGAGGTACAAAATACCTAACTACATCATTCATTAGTCATCACTTACCTATGCTAAGAGCACTCTCATTTTAAAAAATAACTTTGTATACACTAAAAGCTATTTCTCGCACTTAGTAATAGGTCTCAAAATTTAAAAATTTAAAACAATGTCTGAGATGTATAGTATATACAAATAAATAACTGGAACTGTATACTTTTAGAATTCAAACTTACAAAACTAGAATCGAACGATTAGATAGTTAGCATTTTGTACTTTTTATCGAAAAATTTGCAGTTATTTAATAAATATGGTACTGCAGCAGAATTCACAACCATTTTCGGTAACACATTATTTCGTAGTGGTAACTGTATTGTAGCAATAATTATTTTTAATTTCTTATTATAAAGGTAGGTAGCAAATGTTAGTAAACTCCTCTCACGTCTTGCCATAAACTTAAATCCACTGCCGGTAAAGACTCACATGGTACGAGATGGTTCCTGAAAAAAAAAAAGGTTTTTTAAATTTTAAATAAATATGTAAACCTCCTTAATTATAGATAGAACGAACTCATTGCATTTTTGTTATTACCGAAAACTAGTTAATCTAACAGGATGATAGAACATCATTTTGTCCCCGGCGGTCGGTATAGCTGTACCCGTGGCCCACTGTATATTGAAATGAAAGTCTAACACTTTTCAATCTACATAATATAAAATCTGATATCTAGTATATTAAATTTAAATACTCAAATTTTGCAAAAAGCTAACGCAGCGCAAAAGTTTACAAAATTCATTAATACTATCAATTATTATGATATTCGTTAATAACGATTAATAAAATAAATATTAATAATAAATGTTTACATTAACATTTACCACCCATATTTATTTACATCGTACATATTAGTGTCTAAACACTAGAAACAACATAATGCCGATATAAAATATTCGGTTCTGATCAGAATCACCTACTCTACATACTTCCCCCTGTACCTAAGTAGTAAGTAAATAGTAGTAGAAGTGAAGCCATCCGCTGGCGATATATTTCCTTACAAGGTAGGTACATAGTGTGAACGTTCGTTAAACCCCTTTTACCCTCAGGGCTCGAATTTCGCGACCGCCTTAATGCTTAAGGAAATTCACCTTGAAGTATAAAAATATTTTTATTTGTCCCTTTTCCACCCACGACACTATTTGTGATATTTCATGGGAACCAGACAAAATAATATTCATAAAATAGAGAACAAAATTTAATATTAATAATACGAGTAGGTAAGTATCATGAAACCGTCGTGAAATTTTAAAAACCCAATAATTTTTACGTCACAAAACTTAAATTAAGCTAAGATCTTTATGAAAAACTAGGTTTACCTCACTTATTTCACCTTTGGAGTATACTTCAGTGTTATTTTACGTCACTAACTTTCAACCTTGATCACTTTATGTTTTATGCAATCTGTATAAAAATCGTTATAAGTGAGCGACGAGTCTGAGATAAAGTTGTAGCTACCAACAAGAATTTATAATTAAATGGAATACAACAAGAAGGGAGCACGGTTAATTAAAAGCACTAGGTACCAACTTTGAGCTAACTTGCCTGAAGTTTTAACTAGAGATTTCTAAACAAATTCCAAAGGAAACCCTAATAATAATGACGTAACGTAAACTTAATTTAACCAACCCTTAGGTTGCAACCTAAGGGCTATGTCCAGTAGTGGACGTCAATAGGCCGATTGTTGATGAATTAATGACGAAACATAAAAAAAAATTACAATAACCTGTAAATTTCAATGACTTTTTGGGTACGGTACTGCCTGTATAACCCGTGTTAAAAAAACTTCGTTGTATTATTAATTGAAGAGTAGGTACAGGGAAAAACGTTCTAAGTCACAAAATCCATTGAGTTTAAATTACATTGTCACAAAATATGGAGTAGGTATACTTAGTAACAATCTCAATTTGGATATGAAGCTTATTTATTTGGTGACTTAGATCTTTCCCTATACTTTTCAACAATAAATTCGTCTTACTCAGAGTTGAGCTGCTGGAAGGCTTTAGGTTGCATAAACTCTATGCTGTCGGCATTGTCGCAGAGTACCCGGGCCATTGACGACCCGAGCCGGATGGTTTCCAGTTGACCTGTTATTGGAAAAACACTTTGTTATTGTCTGCAAAGTCATGATACACAAAAATCTGGCTGATCTTGATATTTTCGGGTTGTCGTTGAGCAAATAAAATGAGAAATGTGAGCGAAATCATATTCGAAAACATACTCATGTAGGTACCAGTGTAATAAAATAATATGTATTGTATAATCTGTCTCTATGTTCTTTTCAAAAAAAACTTCCGTTATTGAATAGGCTTTTTATTAAATACCTACGGTATAAAATAAATAGCTTTACGGATAAGGAAGACGTCGTGAGGAAACCTTCATAAACCAACCCGCACTAATCTAGCGTGGTGGACATATGATCTCTTTAAGAGGCCTGTTTCCCAACAGTAGGAAATCCTGTTGTTGATTTGATGCTGTGCTAAAATAAGTATGATGATGCCGCCTTATTTCTAGCTTTAAAACTCCGTCGTGGAACTTCTTGGGCATGCTCCAGTTACGCACCTTTCTGTCCAAAAGTTCACAGACGGTTTTGACCCCTCGCTGAGTTCTAAAGTTTCAGGGGTATAAAATTAGTCCTGTGTTATTTGCTCAATTTCGCTAAGCGTCGAGTTACTAAAAAACGAGTAACTGCCACATTACATCGTCAATTTTGTTAGTATACTGAACTAGATAAAAAGAATTTAATTCAAACATACCACTCGAGAAAAGGTGTGCGTTGTAGGAGCCAAGAAGGAATTTAATTCTACAAGGGAAGGGAGGGGAGCAAGGATGGTGTAGTCTAAAACGTTGTAGACACTGGCGACACTGGAATTACCGCCATAGCTAACACGTGGCAACAAGATCACTTACATTGTCATATACACAGAGAGCGGATTCCGTAATATGTTCGTAAGTTTCTCATTTAAGTACTTACGTTTAAAATGTATGTGTTTATGTCTTGTAATTAATTAATAACTTAGACTTACTAGGAGTTAAGGCAATGTGAGGATCCGCTCCGTTCTCGAAGAAGTATCTATCGCCGACCCTTGTTCGATAGAATTGTTCGGTCAGGATGCAAAGGAAGGTAGGTCCGGCCTGGGCGCCCGGTGCATTCCGCTCTAAAGATCCACCCACAACCAGCTCCACGTCTAGATACGTTTCGTATGTGGACTGCAGCACTTGTACGTTCTGGTGAAGAAATATACTGGTATTAATCTTCTGCTCTCCTATAGTCATGTCATACAAACAAATATTAATTCGGGAGTCTATTGCACAGGTTCAAACATAGCGTCGCGTTAATTTACACCACGTACATAATGTTAGGATGTTATACCCCTGAGGCAGACTAGCCCAGCCATGAAATTGCGAACATGTGTAAGATCACAGACGAAGCAGGTAACTCAATCTGTTTTTGCTTCACGGGAGGGATTTGGCGCTGACGAAGGTAAATAACTTCCGTTAACCTTTTAAATGGTTTATCTTAAATTTTAGTATAATATCTTTGGAAGGAAAGGAACCAGATGTTTTGAGTGAGGGTTCATTGAGAAAATAGTACGGTTGGAACCAAATTAGGTACTTGTGGTGAAATAAAGCTAGAATCAAAAGTATTTGATCACAAAATTATTTGAGGGTATACATTTGGAGATTTTTAAAAAGCTACTAACCACTATTTCTCTACCGGTTACAGTCAATATTGCCTTCATAGATAATTATTATTATGCTCACCCAAACATTCTGATCCTATAGGTGACGTTGTCAATAAGATTGAAAGTAGCCCAAAGGACGTTCTCACCCTAATTAGTTCTCACCCCGCACTGCTTTAAAATCCTCGATTTCCTTGCATTAATGTAATGATAAACGGTAACAAGGCAAAAATAATTAAATTAATATAAAGCATCTCCCATTCCTTAATTGCTAAAAAGTTTCCTTTCCTCCGTTGGGACGAGCCCTAATTTTCCTTAATTCGGATCTCGTTGATAAATCGCAGAGATTATCGATCCCAATATTTCACAAATCACACCTCATTACGGAAAGACAGATAAATAATCTCTACTGGCATCTCCAAAGGGATTTATCAGACTCTTGAAATCTATATAATATGTGTAGCATCTAGCTATGGAAGGCTAAATCCAATCATCAAAATTGCCTATTTTGGCAAATACCTATAGTATTTTATTGGGTGTAACGAATCGCCTATCAGGACTTGGACCCTTGCGTGACCACCGTACATAAGCTCTGATAGATTCCATTTCGTATATTGTGAAAACGATTTAAAATAAGGACCATTTTCTCTGTGTTACCAGACATATATGAGTAACTGAGCTTATACAGAACAACCTGGTGTGACTACTAGTCTGCCCTCAAATTCTACAATTATTTGTGAATTTTAGAGAGAACCTAAAATATATATTAGGTAACAACAAATCTATCTACTTCACAAATATTGTCCCCAACGAAGCAAAGTAGGTAATTGGCAGGAAGCATTATTATTATTTTGGCAAGACTCCTGGACAATCCTTTACGTAATATTCTAATAAATGTAACCAAAAATAACATTTAGATTTCAAATTATACTAAGTTTGCCCTCAGCTGTTGCCACAAAGTTATAAAACTTTCAACTTAAGGCTCCAAGCAATCTAGCTAAGCTTCTGGGTTCTACCCCCATTACATATTCTTTTACTTAGCATCGCTGCGTTTACTTTGGTAATGGAAGCTCAACCTTTTTCGTAAGCACTTATTGTTATTTCTTTATCTCTTTAATCGACCAATATTTTCCAGAAACTATTTGTGAAACAATATTCTTCTTTAAAAGGATTGGAAACTAAAATGAAATCAGTGTCAAGCCGTTCGTCGCTAGAAATAATGCCTACGTATTTTATTCGAGTATGGCTGTCTTTATTCACCGAAATGTTTTTTTCTCGAAATTTTATTTCGATTCCCCTTTCTCCCATTTTTTTATTTCCTGATCCCGTTTCTTCTTTTCCTACCAACGTCCAATCTGTTTTTGTTTCTAAGCAATGGATGGCATATAAACGTCTTATTATCATATAACTTACCATTTTATCAAAAATCTATAGGTAGTAACGAAATGACTCATGAAACTGAAACATTATAATCGACGACGAGTGAAAAAAAACCTCAGAAAATCCCTGAGTAGATCGAGTACCATCCGATTGGGTTCTACTTGCACGTCTTTGGTCTTTGTAATAAAGAAGAATGGATAGAGTCGAGCACGTATTGGAGTTGCTGATTACCACCATATCCGCCATTTGTGCTCGTTTCAGATTTATTTTCATTCTGTTCGTTGGGTAAATTTCTTTTTAGACGGCTTTTACATACATAAATACTTACTTTAGATTATGTCGTATAAATTAGGGGTTAATTGAAAAGCCAACCTGAGTTGGATTAAAAATACTACCTCTTTAGTGTAAAAACTCAATAATAATTTTGACTTTATGACTTTGCTTCTATGCTTAGATGCAGTTTGTGCGAAAATAAAACCTAGTTATGTACATAAACTTGTAGTTAATCATAATACCTAAGGTCTCTAGGTATAAAGATTACTTAGATAAACCATAATGAGGCCAACGTCTTGTTATTTTGGTGTTTACCTTCAAGGCAAGTAGCTAGTTGTTGTTTTCAAAACTAATGAAATAAACATTTTTATTCAATAAATCACAAAAAATCAACAGAATATTTTGAGGGAAGGCTTTTGTAAAAAGTTTTGTTTGTAAACAGTGTTTCGCTGATAGCAACGAGGAAAGTCTCAAAAGTTATAATAGGTACTTACTTTCAAAAGTTGGTGGTTCGAATTGTTAACAATATACCTTTTTCGCATCGGTAACTAAAGGAGAATTTTTTTAAAGAAGTTTTTAGTCTTGCAAAAGAATGTGTTGTTTACAGATGTTTGCCGTTTTCGTTATCCCTTTTCAAACTACAACTACACAAGTATTATCTCCCATTGTTTGGGACTAAACAGCCGCGTGTAAAATTGTCCAAACATTATTATTACTAGTAGTTCCGTGAGAACAGTAGACCTCGCCAGCCCTTATAAACCAAACCTAAAAGAAACCAACAAAAGTCAACTTTGGAAACAGAAAAAGTACCTACTAAAGTGACAAAAATTAGCACTTTAAAGCTTAATATTTCGCAAACGGATCCCTGAATCGAAAAATGTTTATCACACACCCGCGATATTTTTGAAAGACCCATCCAACGATACCCCACACCATGGATATCACGCCGAAAAAAATAATTTTCCATTTTACGTATGCAGTTCTATGAACATAATTTATTTTTTCAACTTTCTTAAGTCGATCCACTATTACTCAAAAACTAATAGAACCTACTTAGCCGTAATAGTTTTCCTTGTAACTACGTTATATATGCTACTGCCATGAATTTTTTCACATTTCCAGAAGCAACCGTTTAGCTGGCAGGGGGGGGGGACACGTGACTCTAACAAAAATTACCGCTTTAAAGCTTAATATTTCGCCAACGGATCCCTAAATCGAAAAAATGGTATTCACACACCAGCAATATTTTTGAAAGACCTATCCAACGATATCCCACACTATGGGATTCACAAGAAAAAAAAAGTTCACTCCCACTTTGCGAGTATGGTAGGTACTCTAAAAAAAATGTTTTTCAAAATTTTATTCTACTCATTTTGTAGGTTTAATTAATTTATACATATGCCAAATTTTCGTCAAAATCGGTTGAAAAATGCGACCTGTAGAGAATTACAGACAGACAGACAGACAGACAGACAGACAGCCGGACAAGAGCATTTTTGGCCAGTCTCGAAACGTAGACGCTTCGCTCGCTTCGCTCGCTCGGTCAATTATTGTTTTCTTATTACATCACTCACTTTAAAATACTATGAATAGGATAGTATATATTTTTTATCCTCTCAAATCTGGCCGGTTTCGCAAGCTGCTGTTTTACCCCTCTCGGCGCTAGAATGAAGAATACCATAGATCCACCATAGAAATGTTTAAGAGCGTTTCTCAAATTTCTTAGCCATGTTTAAAAAAAACTTTTTTTTATAATGCCTTTCCCAACGCGGAAGTACCAAAAAGAATTACGGTTTTGTTACTTTCATGGCACTATTGTTCTGGCAAGAAATTCAATATTTTCGACACTGAATCGTTTAAAAAATGCTATTATTTAGAATGTTGTTCTTAAAAACTATTGGGTAAAAATATTATTCATAAGCAAAATCGATATGCTGCAATAGAATTTTTCTGAGTTAGTACTGTTTTATTTACTGAACTAGTACCTCAGCCAACGTCACGGCGGCGGCGCGGCGGCGCGGCGGGTAAGTATGCGATTTCTAGTGCCTATTTATCTCAGTGTTGAGTTACACTATAATACCTCGTAGTCTAAAATGTGTTTTACATTACCAGTGTAAAGACATATATTTGGAATATGGGCATCCAATTTAGTGGGGAGTGATTCGATAAGCCTGTCGCACACGTGACGACTGGCCGTAAATGGGGCGTAATGTTACTCTGGCGAGGGGATAACGCCGCGAGAACATTCTCGCCTGCCCTTCCCTTCCCTGTCCCGTTCCATCTAAGTGCTACCATAAATTTGATGTAACGATTTATTGGCAGAAATCGTGTAAGCTTTTGCCCATCTGCCCTGTGTGCAGCTGACCAAATTTTGTTTCCGTTTTTGTGTCATTGGATTGGTGAATCTTTTTATAGACATTCTCATTCCTACTTAAAATACCTATGTATACTATAAAATAATACAAACAATAAATACAATGTTGATTGTAATCAATAATATATAAATACGACTTTACCTTTTGCATAGTGCTACGGCGTAGTACCTACACATAGCAAGTCCAAAATTCCTACCTATCACCAGATGCTTTTACACTGCGTAAAACAGAAAAGTTTGCAAGATTTCGTAGGTTGAAAAAGGCTGATGAACAACCATAAGTTTATGCTTTGAAGGGTCAATCAATTCCAACAAATAATTATTGTGCTACAACTTTTTAAAATAATAATAAAAAAATATCGGCGTGAACGAATGAAATGTTGACCGAACGATACTATAATTTTATATTATTGCACGAGTATACTTTAGTATTCTACATACCTCCTGAGACATAAAGTCCAGCATGTCATGGAAGCTGTGAGGCACGGGCAGGCCACAGGCAGCGCGGGTAGCCACGTACGACCCCAGTCCATGATCACGACTGCGATGGATGTCAGTCGCTCGCAAATCACCTCCGAGTGTGTTGTTACGCCTGGAGAAATATAAAAGCAATTAAGTTTATACATGCCAAGGAAATTGCAAATCTCTCAGCAGCCACTTTCCACCCTGATGTAGATAGGTTTTGTGTTACCTGTATTTAGATGTTCAATTACATTTCTACACCTTTTGCTCACAATTAAAAAGTAAAAATCCGGGTTTGACCAAGAACATTCGAACAGGCCTTCCAGCAGTGGGTCTAGTTATGATTATGGAAGTACTTAACATAAATATTATAATAATAATTTAAAAAATGGAAGTCCAAAGCCGAAGTGTTATATAAAAGCTAATTATCTATCGAAAACCTCTGTAACATTTCTATTAGACAAAAAAAAGAATAGAAGGCCCAGTTGCCGTCGATATTTTCCTGTAATAAGGGCAACCATGGACTAACGTACGATATTTTATTGAGACCCACCAAAGATATGGTCAGATGGAGAATAGGGTAGCGATGACGTAGGTCCCCATACCTTTCTCGTTTCTAAAAATAAACGGTCAACTGACTTCACAATATGAGGAAAATATGATCAATTTTATTACAGAACCTGCTTTTTCAATTCATTCACACTTCGTTTCTGAATTCCGAAACGGGGAAAATCTTTTATCGTATTGTAAAAAATGTATCCATTCATTCATATTTTATTCTTATCACTAAGCCAGATTATATTTACTAAAAAGGTGAATTGCCATTCAAATGGAAAGACGTACTTATTTGTTACGAGTACGCTAGACGAGAATATATGAATGAATTATGGATAGAAATGTCTTCAGAAACCCTCAGTACTACCCTGACTAAACCCTGAGTACTAGGTTAGGTACTCCAGGTGGTTTGTAAATGAATAATCTATGAAGATAATATTTTAATTTTTATTTAGTCAAGCTAAAATTAATGTTCTTGAAACAAATTATTAATAAAAGTAAAAGGTGCCTAAATATCTAAGTAATAAGGAGACCTATAAATTGAAAATAATATGTTGTGCCGTTTTACCTTTAATTATTGAAGTTAGTTAAGTATTTCGTCAAAGAATACCCAGTCTGGTGGAAAATTGCGAAAAAGAAAGACACAAAAAATATATTTTTCACAAGAACAAAAGATATTTCCTAGTTGTAATGGGTTAAGACTTTCCTTTGATGCCTGTTTTGTCACCAGAATAAAAAATGTTTTATGGAAACCCGTAATCTGAGGGAAACCCAAATGATATTTGTTAAGGTAACCTGATATTAATTGAGATACAACCTATATTTTTGAAATTCATCTTCCATCAAAAGTGAATGGAACGAATTTCATATAAATTTTCGATGGGCTTGGTATTATTTTTAGAATCATTTTTCTGCGGATACAACCTGCCTTTGCATAAATTATTATAAGCCGAAGGGAAAAGTTCAAGTTTAGCACACGTCAATGCTATGTCGAATTAGTATATTTATGGCACTCAATGTCTACCTGTCTGTTGTCTTATAAAAAATGAAGAATTGTATTTGCTATCTCGGATAGCTTATTTATTAATTAAACACTACACATTAGCTATTACGTTTAATCAAGCTGAAAGAAAACCTTTGCTAAGAAAATCTTAGGTTTAAAGTTATGTAGTTTTTTCTCAGGCTATGAACAATGAAATTTACTTACCTAATTATATTAATGAAATTGATGCTTAATATTTATAGGAAACAAATTATTATTCATCTGATGATGAAACAATATCCGATGACTTACTTGAAAAGGCACTGAGTGATCTCACTGTCCCAAAACTGATCGCTGAAGTCTTGCTGCTGAGTGGTGAGACCTCTTGCCAGGTCGTCAAACGCGTTTCCGATCTCCAGCAAAAGAGGTCTGTTGAACCATTCACTAATGCGAACTGCGCCTACGAGCTCACGTTTCTCTGATATTAATCTGCAAAAAATATGAAAACTGTAGGTATACAATACCACTACTCCACGAGTAAGTCTAGTCCCTCTTTTTGTTTGCAGCAGCTGTAGTTTTGTTTTTATATCCGTAAATGAACAAGTGTCATGAGCAAGTGGGATGAGGTCAACCTCATTTCACGTTATGGAATGTCGTAAATAATGTAAGCTTTTTGTTTCGTAATATTGTAAGTTGTAAGTATTTTGCCATGTGTTGTGTTTCTGGATAATGACTGTCTTTTTGTGTGGTATTCTAACCATATAGTATGCATAGTAGTCGTTCATTGCATTATATAATCTGCGATCACCAAGCCGCCTGCCAATCTGATCATAAAACACCTATTGTTTTCGTCGCAACCTGGTCCAGCACTAAACTAAAATATGGCAATAAAATATTGATGACAACGATGACAGTGTCTTTTTATACATATATTATATCCAGTTTGATGTGCGTGGAAATCGTGAAGATTTGATTTGACTTACTGCAAATATCCACGGATCAAAGTGTGAAAATGTCTGAACGCTGCCGTAGCGTGCTCATCCAGGATGGAGGGGTCCACGTTGGGATTGTAGTCGTTCACATACCCCTGCACTCCGGGGTATATCAGTTTATTCTTCACCATGTTGTCCACACCTGATAGGCAAAGTCACCCGTTACAGTAGTTTTAAAGGTAAACAATAATGATTGAAGCTTGATGTTTGCTTTTTTTACTTTACTACGAACGAGATGAGGTCATGAAATATCTACTTACTATCTAGCAATATCATAAATATAATGTGTAACACTAATGGCTTAGGCTTTACTTATGACGGAAGGTCAATCCCATTTCTTCACACTGTAGTCTAGGAACTTACTTATATTCAACGACAAATATAGATGCACAGTCAGCCTCTTCTGTGATAATATTTAAAATAGAATAGGTATAATGTTACGTTTCCCAGAGAAGTCATCTGTAGAACTTCAGAAAAAGTTTTAAACCTTCAAAATTTCAATTCACGATTAGATGTTGGTCTTCAGAAAATTAAAACTTTTACCTGCAAACAAGGCTTGCCCCGTTTTGTTTTCTATGTAACACAAAACGTAAGTAACTAATTAAAAGTTACGAAGTGAGTGCCCCTACCCTAAACAATAATGAAACCTTTTTTCTCCCATTTGCAGAGGGTTTTAAGCGCCGCTGTGATTAAATCTAATGTTATCCCTCGTTTATAGTTGTTCTGATTCCTAAGGTGAACGTTCGATCCTAATCCCGAAGCCTAAATAATGAAAAGGGATTATTGGGAGTTTAGAATATTTTAATAGGGACTGCAAATCCGGATCCGTTTTCATAGTAAAATCCGGATTAAAGTATGTAAGAACGATCCCAGTAAAGCCCAGATTTTTAGAGAGTGATGCTGTTTATATGTAACTAATTGATGTAGGTAAGTTTAATTCTTTTGACGCTTACCTTACAATATAATATTGGGTGAGCTTGTGGAGAGTGGAGAGACGCAATAGGGTGCGGGCGGAAAAGGGGGAGTATCGTTCCCATCGACACGAATATCAGCAATTGTACCCAAACCCAATATATTGTGGTTTGGGGTAGGATTATACTAACGATACTAGTTCCATAAATCACTCAACTTGCGGCTCGAGAAGCTTGCGGGCCAGAAACTTGCACAATTTGTGAAGGGAAGTGTGTGAACAAGGAACGCGTAAGTAATCGTATCCAATGTCTATCACGCAGGATTATTGGGTTATTGTATGCGACGATTCCCATAGTAACACATAATTCCGTCTTAGCCGCAGCAGAGGTATAGCTATATGAAAAGTTATGCGTGGTCATACATAAAAAATAAATTAAATAAAAATCATAACAAAATATGCTCGTCGAGTTGAGAACCTCCGCCTCTTTTGTTTTTCGTCGGGTGAAAAATATACCAACATGAGTAGAAATTTATATGTTAAGTAAACCTACTCGATTTTTTAGAATTTAACATAGTTAAGAATGCTGCATTGCAAGCTGCCAACTGGCGGGATATCATATACCTAGAGCCAAAAGTAGTGGTGTTTATAGCGTTGGAGCCAAAGACTGCACTACTTAGCCAAAATAAGCTATCGAAGTAACTACGTAGGTACTTATACGAAGAAAGATTGGTAAGTAAGTGGGCGTACTAGTTGGTTTGTCAATACAGTGAACACTATATTCAGAATCGAGCAGAGGAACCTGACAGACACGCATAAAACTTATTACATATATTATACTGGCTGAGGTAATTACTGTCTAGGGACTTGATAATTTGGCTTAGGATTCGGTCAGTGATGCTAGCTAAACTTGAATCGCCAATCGTCAAATAAACACAGATTGATATTATTAGGCCGTTTATTGGTGAAGCAGACACCCCCTTCAAAGTAATCCATGTTACCTAACTTACCAAGGAAAATGGGCAGATACTCATAGTAGTTGATGTACTGAATCTCGGCGATGTGGATGCGGCGGGCTTCTTGGAATATGGTCTCGTCATTCCAGTGCGGGTTGAGCTTGGCCAGGGTGTCTGCGATACGATTGTGTTCGCGCAGCAGGATCACTTGTAGAACTGTGAGCTGGGGACTTTGGTTCACACGGATATCGCCTGCGAAGGTAATCATAATATGGGACGTTAGACTTTCATTTTTAAAGCACCTTTTATCATCATCAACAGCCTATTAATATGTCACCACTGCTGGGGCTCAGGCCTACCCTCTCAACGAGGGCGTTCGGGCTATAGTCCACCACGCTAGCCCAGTGCGGGTTGGTGGACTTCACATGCGCCTAAGAATTTCTTCTTCGGCGTATGCAGGTTTTCTCATGATGTTTTCCTTTACCGTTTGAGAGTCAGTGGCGTCGGGGATAAGACGCGGCCTATCATATCGAAAGGTCCGAAGTTCGATCCCCGGCTGGACAATGTACCAATGGGTTTTTTCTCGAAACAAGTACATTTACTGGCTGCTCTCAAACGGCACCTTTTATATCAGTACATAAATTATGACAGTAAACGGGAGGATCGTTATTTTATAAATCGGATACTGGAATGTTAGCCCATTTATAGTCAAAATAACAGCTACGCATTATATTAACACGAAACAGAAATAATGAAGAAGCTCGCACACGTGTTCCATTCATACGAAATCCAGATAATAAATAGTCTACTGAGAATTTCTAATAGATCAATACGAAAGTGGAAAATCATGTCAACTGCGGGCAAAGAGGTGTTTGACATCTACACTTTCATAAAGACAGATGCGGTGTCTGCAAATCTACAAATACTTAGAACGTGTATTATATGGGCCACAGATTAGTGATATTGTGTCTACGGCGGTTAGCAAAGCAAGCAACAAAATGTACATTGTACATACATTCTAACGACAATTCAAAATGGAAATAAAACAACTTTAGATTTGAATTAAATAATCAAGTAAAATATATAAGCATAAGTAACTTTTTTTAAAGGGAAATTAGTGGTCTTTAATACTCTCGATGCATTCTTTTGAAGGGTCAGTTCAAAAAACGAGAAACATATTTCACGCGGCCCACATAACAAGTCTGTAACAGGATAAAATCCTAGATTGGGATTAGACAAGTATTATGTAGGTAAGTATGTATAATAATATGTATTATGAAATATATAATATTAATTAATTAGAAGTAACTCTCTCTCTTACTTTTCCTTGTCCATACATAGTTATTGATAAGTTAATCTCACCAGTCAAATAGCAAGGTTCATTCGGAGACTGCGCGGATTCGCAAGTGAGGGTAATGTTGGGGTCCTGCGGAGGCCACTCTCGGCCCCCCCTCAAGATGGTCAGGAGCCGCCCCCCCTGGCCAGCCCTGATGGGAGCTGCTTGCCCCATGCTGCTGCCGTAAACCAGCGACAGGTCCATGAAGGCTGTCACTGTTGATATCTGTGTCAAATGTAACAAAATAAAACTAGTTAAAGCTGCGCTTCACAGGTTGAATCAAAACGGTTAGCCTTAACAATGCTTTTTTTTAATCCATCTGTCCGCCGAAATTCGAAAGCTACAGGAATTAATGAGCTGAAACATGGAACCTAAGTATATAATTTGCCCAGAAATGATAGGAAAATTATAGAAATTAGGGAAAAATAATTTCTATTCCGAGACACTTAACCAAAAAAGTCATCGACGGAACTCGCATATTGTGTATGCACTTTGCTGACTTTTTATGTGCATGTTTTTTTTATAAAAGTTAGGTATACCATGTCATTTCCTGTTTGATACAAAGAAATAGAATAAAAATACCAAAGTGCACCGTAACTTATTAAATAGCATTTTTCGTAGAAACACATTACGACCATTGTGTACCATGTTACTATATTCCCACAAATACAAGTATTTTAGTGTCACTTTGTATTCTGAGCAAGGCTTTGTACATTCACTGCCAAAATCTACATATTTATAGCTTATGTGTAATGAAATGATTCAGATAACAAAAACTGTAACACAAAGATAAACAAAATGACCTTGACATACTCTACATTTGCGTTTTTTCCCACTCAAGACACAAAATTATGCCAATAACTAATTTCTAAACTTTATTATTCCAACCAATTTAAGCTCAGATAACCCTTACCAAGAAATCAGTTCATTTTCGTTAATTGATTAATTTATAATATTTTCATGGGTGGCATTACAAAATTACACCCTTTAAGTATAGGTTTTATTTTATTGTTAGGTGTACCTGATAGAGTGAGTAACGATTTAGTAATAAGAAGGCCTTCGCAGTGTTATGTTTTATTAAACCTTACGCTTTCGGCCTTAGTATAGAATTTTCATATCTGATTATTTTGAAACGATTTTCAGGGGCAAGGCGAAGAAAACTGATTGAAAAAAAACACAATGGCCATGTTTGCATCATTTTCATGTTTCTATACTTATTAAAATTAAATTAAATTAAATAGCATTTATTTCAGGCCGGTACAGCCCATAGAAAAAACACATACATAAAATCAAATTGAATAAAATTAAATAAAATGACAGTACAATTAAAAAGTCACGGTATAATAGCATTAATATTGAACATGTCATTAAAAACTATAGCAGGTGTACTAAAGACTGCATATAACAATTTTACAACTGTCATAGACAGCCCTTAGTACACCATTGTCAGATTTTCTAATTCGGTCCATGAAGGAGGCATGCCTCTTCCTCATGACGGCATAAAAGTCATCAACTTATACCTATAAGTATAGCTACCTTTAATGCTGTAACAACATTATAATGTAAATACCAAGTAAATACTTATTTTATTAATAAAACCGATGCCGGTGAAAATATTTGTGGAAGGCAAGAGGCTACTAACAAAGTATAAGTACCTAAATAAAGATAAAGTCAACAATAACAAGAAATGTTTCAGAACTAACATGGCCAGTTAATTACAGCCCTACCAAAAACTTAGGAACAACCGACTTAGCTAACATTTGGGAAATCTAGCAAGTAATTCTAAATCAGCACTCGCAACAAAAATCAACTTTGCTCTTTTAGTGCTCAAATAACTATATCTACTTTGGCAGCTGAACTGCCAAACTGAACATTCCGGTTATTGGTTACTAGCTGTTGCCCGCGGCTTCGCCCGCGTAAAATCAAGTAGTTTTTTCAGCGGTAAGTTTACAGCGTTAAAAAATTGCCTGTATGTTATTCCAGAATATAAGCTATCTCTGTACCAAGTTTCATCAAAATCCGTTCAGCCGTTACAGCGTGAAAGAGTAAAAAATATCCTCACAAAGCCACAAACATCCTCACAAACTTAAAACCTTTATAATATTAGTAGGATTCAGATACGCCCCGCGGCTTCGCCCGCATGGGATAAGTACCTATAAACCATCCGAAATAAATTATCTGAATGATAGTGAAAACCGCATCAAAATCCGTTGCGTAGTTTAAAAGATCTAAGCGTACAGTGGGGACAGACACGGGAAGCGACTTTGTCTTATACTATGTAAGGATAAGGAAGGATAAACATTCTCACCGGCTCGGCCGGGGCAGCAGGCGGCGTGCATCCTCTGTCCCTGGTGGTGGCGGTCCTCACGAAGTTCATGCACTGCGTGCCGCGCTGCGCGTGCACCGGGTCGTTCGGGGGGATGAGGATGGGCGCGCAGCGGGGGTCGGTGGTCGCGTCGATCGCGATCTGCCCGTTGTCATCGCAGCATGTCAGCAGGTCCTTATCTAATAATAACAAATAACATTATAAAGGACTCAAATCAGAAGGGTATTGGGTAAATGCGTCCATGGCGCAAATGCGACAAAATTAAATTGCTCATTGAAGAGACAAATAGTCGAAATCCTGGTATATATAAAAATCCTTTCAAAAATTGATTAGTGTTTTTCGTGTGTCTCTTTACAGAGTAGTTTCACATTGTCGCGTTTGCCCCACGGACGTATTTATGCAAGTTGACCTCATGTCTTTCTCTTTACCGTGTCTCGATAGTATTGTTAGAGATAGAGCTAGTGTTGAAGCTACTAAATGTTGTGAGAATAAGTCACGATGGCATTTCAGCTTCTACATTGGAAAGATATTGATGAAAACCTGAATTCGACATTCATACCTGCGACTGTGCGATTAAAAAGTACTTAAGTGTCTTGCGAAATTATGCATTTGGGTTCGGAATGTAGAGCGCAGAATAATTTTTTTGAAGACGTTCCGTATCCGTTTCCGAATTAAATAAGTAGATTATATAATTTAAGACATTATGATCTCGTGTGATATTTGAATTGATCGGATCCGATGTATTTTATCGTCGGATAGGGATAACGTTGCCATCAGTAATCCCCTATGTAAAAGGACATCCCACCCTCGATGTAACTCTGTGATTCGCTGTTTTTCGATAAATTTCAAAAGCTTGACTGCGGCCTTTCGGTCGCGTACGAATTGTGTTTCCGAATGACCCCAATGTGATGGTTAATAATGAATTATGGTTTGCATTGCATAGTATAAGTTCTAATAAAACAGCAACTGACAAAGTAGGTGAGATAATGACCCTTCGCTCAAAACAAAGTAAGTAACTACAAGTAAGGTACTAAGACATGAATACTGAAATGGTAAGTAATAATAATGGAATATTCAAGTAATTGATTAAGCATGTGAGACATAAATAAACACTGACACAAAAGTGATAAACGACGCCCCTGAAATTAAAACACTCAAAACACACATCACACGTAAATATTTATAACTTCTACATACACTCTGTACAGCAGTAAGGACCTTTGCAATCACCTGAAAAGTGTAATTAAATTTGAACAATAAATCAGCATTCTTTCCTATGGATTTTCTTTGTAATTTGAATAATTTTCTATAATATGCCGAGTAACTTCCAAAATAACATTTCAACAAATCTCAAAGAGTTTTTCTAAAAATTTATATGCTGAACTTTTTTAAACATACCTTTTTTGAATAAGATTTTGAGCAGTTATCAAAATCATGCTCATCTGTTTAATTGACGACACAATTCTTCATCGCCAAGAAACCGTTTTAATCGAGTTATTTAGTTTGACATCTTGATGAACAGTTCTATAATCTATTTGAACCTCCCTTTGCCAACTCTAATCCTATTGCAAATGCCCGCTTCTTTGGGATCAGTGTTTTCGTAAATTTCAGTTAAGACACTGTCACACTTGAGCGGTACCAGTAGCGGTCAGTTGGCGTATATGGTATTGTATGGTTTCACACTGAGACGGTGGCAAGGCTCGAGTTCAGCGGTACAAAATTGTATGGAGCTTATATGGACCGCGCTTTGTCACCACCCACCGCCATCACCACTGCACCGCTTAAGTGTGAAGCTGGCTTAAATCGAAAAAAAAGTATATAACGTTTTTTAAAATTAGTCTTCCTAATTTAGAAACTTAATAATGTTTCATCAATATAGACATTACTTTATTCATTCAATATTTCGTTGGTCGGCAAAATACCGACTAGCTTTCCCATAAATTTTTAAAAATATATACTTACGAGTCTGCGCGACTCCTGCAGTCAGAGACATATCGTGGGTGATTATCTGGCCCCACTGCTGGGCGTTCAGTGTCCAGACGGGGTCAACCAGCTGTCTGTCGGGGAAGAGGCGCATGCTGATCTCGCGAGAGTTGGGCAGCGGCCGGCCGGAGGTCGACCGCGGCCACGCATTCACTCCTGGAATTACAAGACCATTGAATTCTATTGCAGGAATCTACAAAAGAAGTAAGGTCAATTTGGGTAAATGCGTCCGTGGGGAAAATGCGACAAAATGAAATTGCTCGTGGAGAGACTAATATAATGGTTGAAATAGAAAACCTTGGTTACCATAATTGTTTAGTGCTTTTATTTAGTGCGTGAATTTTATTAACTAGACTGAGTAATTTGCCATTTTGTCGCATTTGCCTCACGGGCAAATTTACAAGTTCAATAAATTTTTACAAACAATTACAGTACTCCTACTCGGACCATAATCTCTGTACACAATAAAATATTTATAATTATTATTGGGGTTATGAGTTAGAAAAGTATATCACAATTACCCAAACACTGCAACCAGTGCAAATTCAACAAATTGGTATATCCTCAGATGGATTCGAGCCCATGCCCATGACCTCTGGCGGTGAACGACCTCACACTAGGCCATTGAGTCGGTATTTCACAAGGAATTTCTCTTTTAAAAAAAATTTCGATATAATATTACACTAATTATCCCGATATTTCTTTTCTCTCATAATTGAACTAAATCGTGATCAATGGCTAGGTAATACCCCGACTTTCCTACACTCATAAAATCGCTATTTATGATACTTGTTAATAGGAAAAAATCACGAAGCTAAAACATATCTATACCCGCATTTTATTTATGAACAACCTACCTTGAGTTCAATATAGTAGTACCTAAGTAGTTCAATTTTGTATACGGCACCTGCTGAAAACATCCACAGGACCCACATAAATCACTCTGCAGGGAAAGTGAACCTACCAAAGTGATTGATTGAAATTGTCATTCTGGAGTGTTTGTATGGATTCGTCTACAGTGTAGACTCTTTATCCTTTTCATATGGGATATTTATTAGACCTCTCAATTTCATTTTCAACTGTGTATTCAGACAATTTCTTCCTAAGCACCACCCATGATCGATGTTCTAGAATAAATCATGTACGAGATATTCTTGTAGTACAATGAATCTGTACCAATTATTGTACTGTTGCAACAAAAACTTGCCACAAGTTCAATTCTTGATTGGACAGTTAATTGGACTACTACAGGGAACAGCCGGATAAGTAAATAAAATGTTTTGTCAATTTGTTCCTTTAAAAATAGAAACTTTTTTATTTATTACTGGTTAAATGTCCAAGTATGTTTAGTCGATAGCTTTGTGCATCGAAGCTTTTAAAGTTCTTCGGTAGTTTATACACCGAAGCAAAAGTTAGGTACATTTATAGGTAAATTCATAAGTTCAGGATCTAAGTGCAAAGTTTTATACACTTTAAATTGTACCTTAAATTTCGCTCTATAGCTAAAAACCGGACAAGTGCGAGTAGGACTCGCGCTCTGAGGGTTCCGTACAAACATTTATGAATGTACAGATAGTTCATGTTTTTCTATAAGCACAAAGAAAACGAATCAAGCTCGCTTATCGTTATTCAAACATACCATCAGCATAGTTATACGGGAATCAAGCTCGCTTATCGTTATTCAAACATACCATCAGCATAGTTATACGGAACCAATCGTCCGTACGGCGTCTGCGGTGTTCCCCACGCTGGCCTCAGCAGGTTGTTGCAAGAGCCGTCGATGGAGCGGTAGCGCGACTTGGCGCAGAAAGGGGGGACGAGTCCGCACGTCTGTGCGGCTGGGTCCTGCCCAGACCCCAGCGGTGGGGGCGGGTTGCTGAAACTGCGCAATTTATCCAACATTGAACACCTTGTAGTGGCGCTGCACACTCTATTAACTTATCGGAAACGCTTTTGCTCAAAATAAATGTTCAAAAGTTTAACAAAGAGACATAGAGAATTATACCGTACTAAGGAAGTGCAATTTTTTTTCTGTTAATGATATGCTACTTTGAGAGTTAAGTGCTAATAAGCTTCTATAATTGTATGTATCAGATCACTACTTCTTTTAAGTATTTTTGTACAAATAAACATTAGGATGGGAAACATCGACCTATTATCATGAAAATGTCGCTTTCGGCCGCCATAGCAACTAGGTTTCACAACCAGTTGTCTCCGAGGTTTTTTTAGTCTTTCATAAATCGTTTTCAAGTTACAGCAAGTTAATATTTAAGATATTTAATGTAAAATTTTAACCCTAACCAGCTGATCGGGGTCAATGACAGTGTTTTAAAATACTGTAACGATTATAAAACAAAAAAATACGATAATTTTTTAATTTTTTAAAAATAAAATGTAATAAATAGTACGACTCTTTCGGGATAGTAAGTCGTTTCTGTCTAACCCTGTATGTACACATCTTATCCTAATATTATGTGCTCTACGGAAACAATAGAGCTCGGGCGAGCTCTATGTTCACATGAGGGAGGTACAAAACCAATACTCATATTATTTAATTCAGTGGGTGGGTGTATGTGAGTGAAGGTTCGATATTTTTGCCACAAAGTGGTTATTTACAATAAATATGTATCTCGCATATTTACAGTACATTTAAGCATTTATTAGATGCACTAGTCCAACAAGTTTCATGTCGCTTGACTGTATGCCTAATAATTTACCGTTACTCGAATTAGGAAACTATAGATTTTTCTATTATTTTACCATGGGAAAATAAGTTCTCATCTCATTATGTATAGTCACTACAAAGCGTTTGATAAATTTAACGATTCATTGATCAATGTGATGATTTATGTTAGAAAATTAAACATTTTACGTCATTTTGGGTCGAAATCAAAGTAATTCAGTCGTAAATAGACTATTGTATAAAGAGCGAGCGCTGTGATAGATTTTGTTACTGTAACTTCACGTTGGCATTTCAATCGGGTGGGAGGGAGAGTTTCAAATGCATAGGTAGCGAAATGTCATCTCATTTCATCGCATGAGGATCGTATCCACACTGTCAAACACACTAATTACTCACTATCAGCAAATGTAGGTATTGCACAGTATCTAACTAACTACTATCCAAACTGTTTCCGCATTACAATCAGTGAGTGTATCGTTAATACACATTGATTAAGTACCTACTGGTAGCAGCAGTAGGCGTCCTAATTCTACACAATAGATATCTACTGATGCTCACTCCTACATTAGCATGTTACGCCATACTAGCTAGCCCTGCTCCCAAGAAAATGTCTGCCTAAGCCTTGATAACATGACAGTGCCTATACTCGTAATAGTACTTGAAATCTATTAAGTAATTTTCTAGAGGTATCGATATGAAAATTGTTGGATTTAATCGCACCATTTTTTTTTTTGGTACTATATGCGTCAATTGAGCAGAAGCCCATCTGATGGTAAGCAGCCGCTGTTGCCAATAGACACCTGTAAGCCTTGGATTGCTCCGTGAAACAGTCCAACGCTACAAATGTCTAGTTTAATTGGTAGTTATTAATTACAAATAACAATTAACCTGGTGCTGGGGTTGCGATCTTGAGTTTCCGCTGCTCCCGACGGGCTGGGGAAATAATCAGTGCGTTTTGTATTAACAACATGCAACATACATCAAATTAAGGATCATTCATTAGGTACTGTGCTGGACTCTACAGTTTACGAACAAAATAAGTGCCTACTTAGAAATTATTGATGGTCATATGATAATTAAGTTACTGTCACAACTCCTTTCGATGACTTTAAAAGATGTCGATAAATTGTTCAACATTTTAAGACAGGTCAAAAATAATTCTACATCATTTCCTGCTAGAAACGAATTTGTAATGTGATCAGACGCGCTTGAGGAAGTCAAAATGGAATAACCTATTACTCACAAATGCAGAGTTTAGAGTGGCTAAAATCATCTTTTAAAACTTATTTTACCGTTATATTTTACTAAATATTATGTATACGTCAGGAGTACGTCAAAAACTTAAGCAATTCCTATTGAAAAATTTTAACAGTGGAAATCACCGCTGTTCTAAGTCTCAGTGTACTTGCTCTTCGGCTATACACATATTATTATACATATATTTACACCGGGCAGTACTCAATTTTGTTCGTAAGTGTGGAAAATTCAGAGACTACTTTAGGTTGGTGTAGGTACCAATCAAGCCATCTACTGTGAAACAAAATTATAAAAAGCTATGTACTATCGATAAAATGTTGTAGAAGCGTGAAGTTATCAATCAGTGCTCAGACGTCAACGTATCACAGATTTACAAGTTAGATTATAAAACGTATCAGCATAACTTTTAGTTGCCACTACTTACATATTGTCGATTGCACATTAATTTCTACTACAAGGTGCAAGTTAGTTTACAATTCTACAGACACCTTCTAAGTGTTCGTTTACTATTTCTTACCAAAATCTGTAAAGATTAAATCACATTTAGACCTAGATAATATACACAATTATGATGTTTTTAAGGGCATTGTTACCAGAGTTTACAAAGTCGAATACACCATTGGCAACTTTTGTGACAGAAGCCAATACCCACTTTGAATCGTTTAGTCATAAGTCTAAGTAACTGACCAGAAAATTATTTAAAGAAGTTTGATTACACAATTAGTACAATTACACATTATGTGTTTTCAAAGTGATGTAAGTAATTAAATTATATCATTTTGAGGTACGATTCGCGGTGGCGTTTTTGACTAAATTTTATCATTGATTTTATAGTAGCTTAGTATTTGTGTTTAGTTTTAGGATAATTTACTTACTTTACTTGAACTTATGGATTTGTGAAATAAACAGATTCTACTATCATTTTGTAATCTCTTCTTCTGTCTCATTCTCAAGTTCCATATTGAATGCATGATTGCAGATAGAGGAGTCAAAGATTTTATTTTAACGGCGTTATCGCAACCATGCATTGACTGTCCTGTTGGCGTAGTGGTAGTAACCCTGCCTACTGCGCCAAAGGTCGTGGGTTCGATTCCCACCCGGGACCAACATTTGTGTGATGAGCATAACTGTTGGTTTTCGGATTCTGGGTGTTTGTATGTATTTAAGTATTTATTTAAAACTATTTAAGTATGTTTATCAGTTGTCGAGTACCCATGTACAAGCTTCGGCTTAGTTGGGACTAAACAGCCGTGTGTAAATTTGTCCAAACATTATTATTATTATATATTATTATTATTAACTTTTACGCCAATTTATGAATACAATTTTTGCTCTTAAATTTTTTCTTTTGCCCTGACGTCTCCGCATCATCAGCTCACCCAAATCCGTTGACAGGTAATCTATCCGGAGGGGGACGAGGTATCACGACCCTTGCAAATGATGCCGCCGCACCTCCGAAGCCTTGGAAGGCAGAGGGGGTCACTGTTTGCAGAAAGCTCTGCGCTGGACTCGTCTCCAGACTGTAATGGTAAGAGGCGCCTTGGACGGCGCTACATAGCGCCAGCAGAGCTATCGTCGTGATCATTGTAATTGTGTCTGAAACAAAAGAAAAAAGTTTTCGATACATTTTCGAAATTTTAATTTTTGAGGATCCTATTAGCCTAATTTTCGTGACTACAAGTCGAAATAGTGCGCTAATCTTAACTCTTTTCTTCATGGGAAAATAAAAATGAGCAAAAATGAAAAGCTTCCTTGCGCTTAATCAATTATTTTATTGTTTGACCACCAATATCCTTAATTTAATTACAACTATAATTGGGAGTGGAAAAAAAGTATTAATGTAGGTATCAAGCACACAGACAAAATGCAACATTTAAGCGTGATACACACTGGGCGGCGGCGCGGGCGTTGCGAAAGCGTTGCGGCGCGGCGGCGAATGTTTGTATGAAGAATGCGCCGCGCCGCCGCCGCTTTGATGTAAAGGGCTTCATACTATTTCGAACATTACAGAAAAAAACCGCAACGCTTTCGCAACGCCGCCGCTCAGTGTGTGTTACGCTTTAGGTAGGTAGGTACTATCGTGGGAAGACTGGTGCACACGTTCGAGCGCATTCCGCTCCCTTTCTCGTATAGAATCTAATAAGGAGGCAGATATTAAACCGCAAACTTGCAATTACTGGCTCCCCTTTCGTCGCCAGACTAAAGTCTCAAGATGGTTATAAGGTGACTTTTTGCGCTCTTTGTGGATATTTGACTTTGCTTGTTATAATATTGAGTTGCGGGAGATAGCGGAGTTAAAGCGGGTAAAATAGACTATAATAAGGTACGACGTAAGGAAGAATGCTTGGAATAAATCGCTTCAATAATAAGGCGGAGTAGATTGTACTATAATTTGTGTAGTTCCTTTTGGGGTAAGTAATCAGTTACTAAAAGTATTAAAAAAAATTTTAGAACAAATTTCAATTGGCAAACTTTATAATTTATTATGACATTGTTTATCGGATTTCACTCAATATTCTTCGTTACTGGGAGCCCAATCTCTTACAATTAAGATTACCTTAATTAATTAGCTTAGTTTAACAATAAGAAGCTCTCAAGTTGCTTCTCGAAGTTTCCCACTTTGGAGTAAGCCGTAACTTTCCGTTTTTCCCGCCGATCAGGCAAAATGATAATTAATTACCGTCACTATTACGTATAATAGCCCAATGGGAATATTAGGGAAGGAACTGAAATTAAGCACAAAAGCGGATCTCTATTGATATCTAATTAGGACAAAAATGACGGTTTTTGTAAAGATTTCGTGGTTCTGTAATAAAAGGTAGGCGTAGTATAGTAAACTTACGGTAAGACTTCTATGTCCGTCCGTCCGTATGTCCCTGGGTCTCCGGTCTCAGAGATTACAGAAAATATACTTTAAAATTTTGCTCAGTTACAAAAATCGCTAACTTTATCTTAACTCAGGGGTCAAAGTCGAAAAAAATATAAGTATAAAAAGTATAATTTATTTAGTAACCCCTTACTAACCTCAAACTTTCTTAAGAATATTTACAATATTTGTACAGAAAAGTGGTACTATCTATTTCATTTCTATTTTACCGTCGAGTGGCGACATCTCGTTAAATTTTCGTTCAAAGCCTTAAAGGATATGGTCCATAAAATGTTTCTCGTGAAATATAATGACTAAATATATAAAATCTCAGCGTGAGAGCGGCCCAATATATCTAAGCCGAAGACTTGACTACGACAGAGAACTACTATCTTCCGGAAAATCTTTGTACAGTCGCAAAGTAAATAATAGTACAGTACAGTCAGAGGCTGACAAGGCTGAAAGCTGACAGGGGATGCATTATTTTGTTAACTTTGTGCATGAATTTAAAAAAAAAGCTACTCCCATATGGATGAGTAACAAAATCATTTTAGGGGGTGCCAAAATCGTGCCAAATGTATATCGAAATTTATATTCACTCACACATTCTCATTTTCAAACTCCATATAAATTTGTATGAACAACTCACTCCCGCTAATCCGCTTCATTTGTCCGCACCCCCCCGGATTTTGACACAGAATTTTTTATCGTTTCCCATACTAAATTTGCAAGATGCGATCTCCACAGGGAGCGCGCGCGCGACAAAAGAGGTTCGAATCTCCTTGACTTTGTGTGTACCTGTAAGTACATGTTTTCAAGACTGTGTATGAAGACACAGACTAAATAATAGTACAAGGTACATGAGATTGAGGGAAGCAAAAGAGGTGTGTCAGGATCGCGATACTTGGCGCTCCGTTCTTTCTGCGCCTACCCCGTCAGGCATATAGCGTGAAGATAGTATGTATGTACTGAACATTGGTCATAAATAAAGATTGCCAAGAGAAATAAAACAGTTTCCGACTACAGAAAAAGAATTTGTCAAACAATTTTCCCGAACTTTTAATTTCATTTTAACTTTGTGACCTTTCCTAGTATAAAATAATATAAATCGTACAAATAAAGGAGTACATTGTATAATTTGAACAACAATTTGTTCAATTACGAATTCTCATGAATTTAAAAAAACATACTTCCATATGGTAGTATGTTTTTTTTTTAACATACTACCAGAGTATACTACCAGGAGTAACAAAAGCATTTTAGGGGGTGCCAAAATCGTGCCAAATGTATATCAAAATTGATACTCACTCACACATTCTCATTTTCAAACACCATATAAATTTGTGTTAGTAATCTCCTCCCGCTAATCCGCTTCCTTTGTCCGCACCCCCCCGGATTTTGACACCAAATTTTTTTTCCTTTCCTATACTAAATATGCAAGATGCTATCTCCACAGTGAGCGCGCGCGCCACCAAAGAGGTTTGAAACTTCTTGCTATCTATACATTTAGGTGTTACGAAACTTCACCACAGTTTGGAACTCTGGTACACCAAAATGTAATAATAATATGCTCTTTATAATATTTGACTAACTCTGACACTTTGTTGGAACTTCTTTCGTGTATCGCGAACTTGGTCGTCCGATTACGAGTATAGAGCCAGGCATCCGACGCGGTCGGTGCAAAAAAAATTAAGTACTTACTTTATAAAATAAGATGATACTTAAGCATAGGTAACAAAATGAAAAAAAAGTTCCTCACAACATAAAATCTTAGATAAATAATAATTGCAAATTCAATCACACAATTCCATATAATCACAATAATCAATCATTACATTTTAAAAATCTTGCAGCACTCAGATAGGTACATTATATGTCAATATCGGTAACAAAATTACCTAAGTAAGTACCAATTAAAATAGGTAAGTAAGTATCTGTTTACAAATTTATTCTTCTCTTAAATTAATTTCTTTTAGAAGGTACTTACAAAGAAAAATGTAAACGGCGATCTTCAACGCACAGTTTTAATTTACATGTGCCTTGTTTTTGTTTACAGTAGCCCGAGGCTGGCTGCTAAGTGGTTTTTTCGCAATTTCGTTATCATGGTTGTAACAATGAACCTGGTTATTTAGAGTTCCTTCTAATATACCTCATAAATTCGATCGAAATTATAGGAACTTTTTGCTAATCACGCAAAACAGGACCGAATAAACACTCACACATGCACACAAAATACATTAGGTAATGTTCTTTGGTAGAATTCGAAATCTTTATTCTGCATAAAATTAACTGCTTAAAATGCTGTTCATTATGGATGAGCGGGATCTCCTGCTATTAGGTATATTATAGGTCCCAACCACGCATGTATTTAGGTATGTAAATAATTAAATAAACATTTTATTTTTTAGTGTTTGATGATTTTTAAATAAATGACTCAACATTGTTGAAACTCTCATGTTTAGTAATATGGCTGATTTTTTTATATAAAATAAATTTGTATCCAACAAAGACATTAGGAGTTTCAGCTCCGCTTAATATTTTCCTTTGAAAATGTCTTTATTGTTATGTGCTTGTCCGTTTTGCCTTTATCACTGCCTTTTATCGGCGGACATTACATTGTCATCTCGACCCACATCACTTCCAATTTTTCATATTTCTTGCCGGTACAGTAAATAAGTTAATATTGTTTGATGTGTGTGTTGTAATAGGTCCCTACTCAAGTTATTGCTTTCAACACTTTACTAAACGAAATACCTACCTTAGGTATTCGAATATATAATACAGTAAGTTGATCATTGCCTACCTATAGGTGTTCGAATATAAAAGTAAATTGCTCATTAAAATAATATAGGTACTTACTTCATTTCAAAATGAAGTTAAATAAGTTTGTCCAGGCTAGTGAAAATCCATCAGTATGTCAGAAACTTTATGTTTTACAACGTTTAAAAACGTTTTCCTTTAATTTATTAGTAAAGTAATGAAAACAGGTGGATATTTATTGTGGCTGTCAATGGCTTAAATACTCTAGTTTATTCCACTACATATGTAATTATTTTGCAGAAATTTCCCGTACGCTATGCAAACATAGGATATGGAAAATACCTTATCACAATATCTACAACCATTTAATTGTGTCGTAGCGCAGTGCGTGAAGTTACAAACGAGCGTTTAGTACTTGTTTTTCAGATTGGACATTTTTCAACGGCTGGACATTTTTCACATTGGACATTATTATCGTAAATCTCGAGTATTATTATCGTAGCTGACGTGTGACACGTCCGATTGTTATCTATACTCTATACTTATAATAAATCTGTAGAAACCGTGTGTCTGTACTTTGAATAAATTTATAAAAAAATGAGTGTGGACGATAAAAAAAGAGTAACAGAACACAAAAAAGCATTTTTAATTTTTTTTGTCTTTCTGTCTTTCTGTCTGTCTGTCTTTCTGTCTTTCTGTCTGTCTGTAATCGCTAATCTCCGAAACTACTGAACGGATTTTCTTGCGGTTTTCACAGGTAGATTAAGCACAGCCTGGCGCAACTTATAGGCTTTGTTTCATTGAAATCGGATGACAGCGAAAAAAGTTATCGTCATTTACAGATAAATCATTTAACGTAACAAGACGATGTCATAGACATAGGAGATATCAGTGTTTTTTTTAACTGGGACAGTATAGGCAAGTTCGAAACCATAGAAGATGCAGGGAAAGTGTCTTATGACATAGAAATTTTTTGGTCAAGCGTGTGTTGTCCATAAAAATGAGACAATTTGCACATATTTTTTTAAATGCGGTTCGACTCAGTTTCATGTAGGGATCACTTCATTATATCGGAAGAAAAAAATCTGAGCAGCAGAAGTTAGTCAAATTCAATAAAATGTTTTCTCATAGAACGCCAGTGAAAAATAATTTTTATTATTTTTAAAAAATGCGTATCGACTTAGTTTCATGTTAGAATCATTTAATTGTATCGGAAGAAAAAAATCCAAGCAGCAGAAGTTAGTCAAATTTAATAAAATGTTTTCCTATAAAACAGACTGTGCAATGTACTTAGGAACTTACTACTTATTCATGCATGCCACCTGAACTCCAGCTGCTCCGATTACTATGTCAAAATTGTTATCACGAAAAAATACCTAAAGGTTCCTAAGACAGTTTCCCTGTATCTCCTATGGTTTTTCCCATACTGTATTAGTTAAAAAATACACACGTATAATAAAAATTGATATGAGAAGTCTTATGAGCAATAGAAGTGAAAACAACAATTTTTTAAATTTTTATCTGTCTTCACCAAATTGGATACGGTGTTCATAGTTTGTTCCTGAAGGTATGGTATACCTTAAATTATGGTGAAGGTACTTAGAATGATCCATTTTACCATTGGAAAATTATAACTAGACGATGTATGTCTGTACATAGCAGAGATAGGTACCTACTTCCAAAATCCACGCGGACGAAGTCGCGGGCAACAGCTAGTACCTACTATAAATCAAAAATTATCCAAGTTAGTACAGTAATGTTTAGGCAGGAAAAAGTAGAAGTAAATGTTAAGTCTTGGTCTACGTATTGTATTCTTGCACCTTCTACGGTCGACCGCCCGTCAGAAAACAAAATCAGTATGAACTGCATGGTCTCATTATTATTGAAACTCTCTACGAGGCCAGCTCAAATTCAAAGTGTTTACACTGACGTGCGGTCGATTGAACCTATCATCAATAAATCATTCAATCTTTTAGTTGGTAGTAAAATAATATGAAAACGATCAAACGCCTTGTATTTTCATATTCCATTTTTCATGTTTGTTAAGTGCAATTATGCTTATTCAAAAGTATGTTTTAAACTGTCTAAAACTTTTAGAGCATTATCTAAAACTAACCACAATTACACGACGTTTAAAAACGGGACGTTCGAACCGCTTGTCTGTGTTCCACGGAGTCAGTAGGGCATGAAGCTATATGCGTCGACCTTGACTCTACGTCGCCTTACACATCCGTACTATTCCTTACATCTATCTATACATACACACTCGTAGAACAAGCAAACCCACAATTACTTACTAAAATAACACTGCTCCATTAACTGAAATGGAACGTGATGTTTTAGTATATAAAATGGAAAAGTATACTTCTGTTTTAGGAAGCCGTAGTAAAACTAGGAACCTTTATGGTTTCGCCATGTCCGTCTGTCTGTCCGTTACGACTATTAGTACTATTATTTGACATGGATATGCGTATTAATTTCGCCCAGTTATGAAATAAAATCTTTAAGTTTTCATTAATTATCTACTTTCCTAACTGAAGCAGTACCTACTCGTATAATTAATAAGGTCGATTGAATATTTATATACGTGTATAAAATATATTCCCAGTAATAAAGATTGTGATTGTGACTATTCTGACGCGCATATGAAGTCCACCCGCACTGGGCTAGGGTGGACTATACAGACCCGACAGCCCTCGTTGAGAGGATAGGCCTGAGCCCCAGCAGTAGGGACATGTTGATTTGATTAGAAAGCAAATAACCAAGCTTAGTACCAAAGATGCTTATCAATTCATAAATATCATCACACAAACAACCGTACCTATTTATCTTCCCAATTAGACAGATCGCTGCGACATAATTAATCAAATTTTAGCTTTGGTATGCTTGATCCTAATTCCTATCTAGATATTCTATTCACGGCGTCTTAGAGCGTCCAGATAGATTTAGCAATGAAATGCTTGGGCTCGTGGTTTAAGCGATCTTGTCACTGAGCGAGAAGGTTTAGACTTCCCACGGTATAGTTATTTAATTAAACGATTACCGGTTAATGATACCTTTATAGGTATGATAATTTGACCTAGGTACATATAAATTTATTAATACCAGGGACTTCGTTTACTTAGAACTTCAACCCCTTTGCTCTGGAATTTAAAAAAATCGATGTGCAATTATTTTTTGACTCAGCGCTGCCTTTGAGTCGGTTACTCGTTGTACAGTTTGTAGGTTAGGCAGTGAGATTATACTGTCTTATTTACTAGCTGTGTGCCAGCTTTTCTTTTCTTTTTTGGGTTTTATTTTTTTCCGTGCGAAGAGTTTGTCTTAGAGTAAAAATTGCCCATGTTCATCTACCTACATGACACAGGCATGCAAAGTCTCTTAAGGGCTCCCTGAACGATCATGCGGCATGACATGCAATACGTGCTGTCCCTCATGCATGATCGTCTAGCTGTAGTGATTGACGTGCATGACATGCAAACTACGTGCATGACATGCAAACTACGTGCATGACATGCAAACTACGTGCATGACATGCAAACTACGTGCTGGCCGTTGCTTCACTGTATTGATTGATAGCAAGCATGATAGTCCATCATGTAGCATGACATTCACGTAAACGTTGCATGTCATGCAAGCATGATCGTTTAGGGACACTTATAGAAGCCGGTTATAAAAAGCATAATACTTAAAATACATAAAAGTTCACTTTATGATCGATATACATAGAAACCTTTACTTACTATGCAAAAACTGTCAACCTTTTAATTAAGTAACATAACAGCTCTCCGCATATCGCCTTCTGCAATTATTCAAGTTTTTCTTGCTCCAATTTTGTGGGTAGGTAGTACCAACTAATTCTAGAGTCGTTCAATATCACCCTCTAGATTCCAGCACATGTTTTCACTCCATATTAAATTCCTCGCAAATTGAATGTTAGAACTGTATGGAGAAATTGAATAAAATATTTTTTTATTCGGACAGTATAAAACGTAGAACGGTAACTAGACGTTAATAAAAATGTCTCGAACGAAGGAAGTCCGCTTGAAAATACGTTTAATTAAAAAAAGGTTATTAAATTAGAAGAAGGTAATATTATTAAGTCCTGCGCAGATTATATTAAGTATTTCATCTTAAAAATTTGCGTAAATAATAAAATACGATATGTAGATTGTTTGGTGTGTTTTGCGCGCCTCTCCCACGTTACCACTTCTCGACTCCTTTGTAATATGAAGAAATAAATAAAGATTAGCACAAAACGACGCAGGAAAACATTATTTCAGTAAAAGTGAACGATAAGTCATAGGTATCTACAAAATGATACTGATGATAATTGAATGTGTTCACATTTTCTATTTCAATAAAAGTGACGAACGAAAAATATTTTTGCCTCAGAAACAAATGTACATGTACATCAAAGATACACTAGCAGCAAAAACAAAAAAAAAGTGTAATATAATATAGTATACGTATATCAATATCGTATACTGAATGTTTAACACACAGCCCAAACAGTTGTACTTGTAAATCTATATTAACTTGCCGACGAAGGGAATTTTGCATTAAAAGTAAAAACTTGCTTTCAAAACTAGCTTGCTTGCAAAAAAACAATGCTTGCTAGCTTGTAATTATTTGCTTTCTCAAAAGTAAACACAAGAAATGATTTTAAAAATTCCGCTAAGAGACTGAACACGCGAGTGAAGTCGCTGACAACAGCTAGTAATAACTTAAAATAGACCAGTTTTAATAACACACGAACACGGGGCCGGAAATTAGAAGGAATACAAAATAAAAGCCAAACTCATATTGACTTACGGAAATCCCTAATTGAGTCTAGAAAATTCTTGAAGTCATAACATTACTTTTTTACGAGTAGCAATAAAAATGCTTACCCCAGTCCCGGGGAAATAGGTAGTAATAAAACTCTTTGTTTACAAGTTTTAATTTGCAAACAATATTATATAAATTAGAGGTACCTAAGAAGGTAATTAGGAATCATGGAGTGATTGAACTATATTATCAACACAACACACTCGGCGATCTTCAAGTCCTAGTTGCATCATACCGAGAAATACTACGAACGTGAAGTATATTATGTTGCGATATACTATACAAGGTACATTGTTAACTCTAGTGTCACGACATAAAGACACAATAGGTTGTTACACTTGTAAGTGCCTAGTCAGTTTTCATCACAATACAATAACCAAAGTAATTGAAATTATCAAACACAATTCTGGAACCCACTTTGACGAAATACTGTCACCTAATCAGTCCTACAAGAAAGTAACGAAATAGCAAACAAATAAATCTATAACCATAGAATACATAAATACTACTATAACTAATTTTGAAAAAGTAGATGCTATTCTTAGCATTGCAGCGACTTTGTTCGCTGGAACATAGCACTTTATTCGATACCGCCGACGAAGATAGTAACCACTTTCGACGAACTCCTCTTGTCCACACTTAAAGGCCGACAATAGCAACAAAAGCGCTTTAAAAAAGTCCGCTTGAAGTTGGGATCATCATGCCAAAGAAATCCTATTTAATTCAGCCCTAAAAATCACTACAGTTAGAGGTAATCAGTAATCACATCTTTATGACTCAAGTTGATCTTTTGTAACGAGAAAACTTGGCTTCGAAGCGGCTTATTGTCGTCACGTAACGTGTGACTGTAATAAATTTCGCACGTGTGAATCGCCTTGTCACATAACACTTTGCTGAAAATTTCGCTCAGTGTTACAAATAGCTCTCATTGAACTTGGATAAAATCAATATCGTACTCGCAATCTTCTTTTTGCTTCAAAATAGCTCTGTAATCGTCCCACATTGCCGTTATGTTTCCATGGGTACAAAATTACCAGAATTTGTTATTTCCAACCCACTTCCCCATAAAGTGCTAAACTTAGTTAATTTTAGAGTAATGTTATGAGAATAGTTTGACAATTTGGAAGGTTTTTCAATTTCTACACTCACACTTCGCGGAGTTTTCAGCTTCTTTGTCAATTAAAAAAGTTCAGTTACATAATTTAACATAATAATGCACAGAGTGATTTTAAGGAAAAAATTATCAGCTGACGCTCTACTACTAGCAACCTATCGCTTCAACAAAATTTTATTTATGTTTATACTGCCTTTTCTATGTGTTTACCGTGTTTGTTAAATGTGAATAGATTAACTATAATTTATATTGTTATTAACGTAAGTAGTAGTAATATTATTAGTATTTGATTAATATTCGTATTAATATAAGTAGGCAGATAAGATTTTCTCTTTGATCATTTCTTTATTAGTTACACATTGTTAACATGTATGATTTTCCTCGAATAAAGCTTTTTCTTTATTTTCGAGTGAAGCCTCAGGCATTCTTCTTTCTTCTCCTTAATATATATTGTCATTTCCTACGGGTATATCACTGCGTTCATTCCCATAGTAACAATGAATAATCTTTTGTTCCAAGCTTAGATTATTAAGTACCTTCAAGCTCCATGGTTTCTGAGACAAGATAACGCACGTCTTATTAAGGTCACAAACCATTCTATTGTAAAACCTGCCTATAATTTAATCGATAATTATCAAGTCACGGATACTTTTATACGTTTTACCATTTTAATCATATTTTAATATCAGTTATGCTTAATAGTATATTAAAACTAACAAATGGTTTTATAGTAAGAGACCATTTCAAAATAATATAATAAATGGTTAAAAATGTAGGTAAGTACTAACTTTTTCCCATACATGGTCACCGATTTTATTTAGCAACAGAGTCAAAAATTTTATTCCATAAAATGAATACATTTATTTATACAACGTAAGTTTTTTATCCACCACCACAATTTAACATAAATAGAGCAAAATAGTCCTAATGGGTGATTCTACTGGGAAAAAAATAAAAACAAAATTTTATAAAATCAACAAAACTGTTTATTTTTTGGTTAATTGAGATCAAAATAGCATTAATATAAAATTTAATTAGAATCATTATATGTTTGATTATCTGTTACTTAATCATCTGTTCTAATATCTCCTTCAATATCATTTTCATTGTCTGTTTCCTTATCTGTACCAACATCTCTTTCATTAACCGTTACATTAACGGATAATGAAAGAAATACTTTTGCACTATTTGTTCTAATAGTCATTTCTGTCTACGCTATGTCATTTCTGTCAATGCCTGCAGATAGAAATGACGTAGACAGAGATGACGATTTCACGTTAGTTTGATCTTAACTAATCTTTAATTAATTGATTCTTGGTGTGGCTAGCTGATGCAGATAATATTGGTTTCTGTGCCTAATTACAACCAGTTATAAAGTCACAAACCGCAAGAATTTCAAAGATATTTAACCTGAACAGAATTATGGTTTCGTAGTAGAATGACCGTAATATGTCCTTTTGGCTGAGTATGAGCCGAGTAATAATGCAGGTAAAATATGCTGAAAATATATGGGCTACTTTGTTGAAAAGTTATACCTAGACCTAGGAGTAAGCAGTCACTTTTATTTTTGCGCTATGTTCAAAACTCAGTAGGTACTTACTACATAAATAAAAATGCATTAAGTAGTATTTGAATAAGTTACTTTTTATGGCCTATGTTTAACAGAACACCAAAAACAGGAAATGCGCACCAAAATCTCCCACCTCTGCCATAAAGATTATATTTTTATCTAACATCTGGAAAAAAAAAGTAAAATCTGGAATTAGGACGCTGTAGTTTCGGCCACATTACGGCACCGCCCGACCGGAGGATGTGACCGTGCCAGCGCCGGCGTGCACAGCGCACCACGCGCCCTGCACTCCGGCGACATTGTAACTCTGTAGACCGTAACCTCCACCATGTTTATTAAGTTTTATGTATCTCTGTTTTGTTATTTTGCAATGTCCTGTATATTTGCTGTCTTGTGTGTCAAATAAACTTTATTCTATTCTATTCTATTCTAGGACTATAATAACACACCTTGAACATCACCTCCTTAAAATGTGATATATAAATGCCCTTGAAACGTTATGGTAGGTAATAAATCACGTTATCACATTCCTGTCTCCCACACACAATAGACTAAAAGTATGTCACTTAGGGTCGCTTATTTTGAAAATTGACTCGTTATTGGTTATTAAATTTGATATGTATTGCATCAAACCTTGAATTATGGGTTTATTTCACTTAAAATTTGTAGGTACCAGCATTTGCAGTTAGCAATTGAAAAATTATTTGTGGTGTGTGTAATATACTTATTTATAATGTTATGAAAAAGTATAGAAACGTATGCACCCAGGATTCTGAATAATCTTTGGTGTAAATGGCTCGCCTGACTAGAGATATATGTTTGGCACTGTGGACCTCCTCCATCCGCCGTACTAGTACTATGGACAGCAGCTAGCAAAATTGTTCCCTAGCGGAGATCCAAGGACTAAATAAAAAAGGTATCGAATGTGTGAAAGTGATCCGGTTCGTTATTTTTGCTCGTATGTTAGCCGGATTATGAAACGTCCAAATCCTTACCGCTAATTGCCCCGGGGCTAATTGCTTGCCATAAACTGTACCGTGGCGTCCATCTTCAACCGATACTGACACCTTGGATCCCGAAAATCCGGGACAAAAACAACCTAGTGATAATTAGTCATAATTATTTTTAAGCATCTCTTTACCGTTAGTTTTAAGACGTAGAGCGATAATGAAAAAACGTGTCCTGAAGTAGACTAACAGAAGAAGATAGTATATATACCTTTTTGCAATCCGGCAGATATAATAGATAGATAGATATAAGAGGTAATATACAAAAATTAACATTCTAGTGTAAATAGTGTAAGCTGGAATGTAGATAGTTTATAACTTAAGTTAACAATCGCTAAATCGTGATCATTCACTATTGCAGACCATAAGTCCATTGGAATGTATGGTAACAATGCAATTAATGGTTATAGTGTAACAATCCATTATTTTCTACGTATAGATGACTTTTGACGGCCACAGTTAATCGGTTGGCAGTTTCGTAGTCGAATTAAGTGAATCGAGGTCAAGGTGACATTAAGGCGGTTGCTTACTCGTTAATGACACAGTTAGCTCAGTTTGTTGGCCTAGCAGGGGGCTCAGGGTTCGTTCTTCCCAGTTTTGAGCGCCACAACAACATTGTTAATAACTTCTATCGGAATAAAAGAATGACAATCATAATTCACGTAAAGCGTCGCCAAGTATTCCTGACCCCTAAGAAGATAAGATGATATAAATCGCGTTTAATACAACTCCCGATGCCCTAACCACGGTGTCAGGTCACATTATTTTTTCCACAAACATTATAAAAATCTCTAGGCACAATAATTATGTCGCCGTGCACACACTTATACGGTGTTTTTGCTCTAGTTTAAAAACAAAGGATTTATATTAATTTCAATGTGCACAGTGATAGCACATTATCCACTCTACAAATACCAAATATTTATGCATAACAAAAACTATGATACAAACAACATAAAGTTGATTATATTGATAATTTGAAAACAGTGGTCTGAATTCTGATTATAGTCGGTTTACAACAAAGTCGGTCTTAAGATAAATAATGCAAGAGTTAAATCACAATGAACCTCAATAATGACTGCACCTCGAGCGTGTGTGTGGAGACTAAACAACGAAGGCGTGAGAACAAACACCACACCGTAATTAATTGCTGCAAAAACCGCACAATCTTGACTGATTCCATTAGGAGTGGATCCACTCAACACCTCTCGAGTACTTCTAGCTCATTCATCATTCATTCATAGTTCTTTGCTCCATCCATCATCAACTCCCTTGATACGGCGGTGCACTGGAAGAAATCTCATCAAGCGTGCGGAGCTGACTAGGACCGTTATCAAAGTAAACAAATTAAATTAGACAAACTCAAAGATTGCTTCCGCGAGGAGTATTATTATTAATCCCAACCCTGTGTAGAAACTTCAATCCTGCTTGAATGTACATTCAATTCCCAGGGACAGACCACTTTACACGTTATGAAATTGTCCTATCATTATATAATTTCTCATGGTACATTAGAAAACCCTAAACATTATTTACATGTTTATATGAAAAATACCTAGGTACGAAAATTTCTAACTGCTCAGAATTTATCACTGGATTTCTAGAATCTGTAAGTCTGTCAATTTGGTGGTGGCAATTTTTTGTGTACCTTTCGTTTAGGTATGATGGTATGAATGTCATTCCAATTTTGGGTAGTGTGGTGTTACCAGTAATAGCCACGAAATTGTAATAAAGGGAAAGGTTGTGATCAGGAGGCACCAACACCAAGCAACCGTACAATGCTTTCTGCATAGGAGAGGCAGCGCTCACCAAAAGCTTTGAAAATTGCATAAAACTAGCGAGATTCAGATTAAAGTGAACTGGTTATTTATTAAAACCTTTGGAAACCAAATTATACGTATTTATTATATTTTCACCTTTGCACCAGCGCCTCCAGGCGACATAGTTGATATCTTGTGATTTTGTGTTAATTTATCTATATTTACATCGTTAACGATATAACTTAAACTGACAAAGACTAATTATACGTACACATTCGCAACTTAAGCTTCCGTAAACAATAATTGATTATTCTAGAGATCGTTACACTTGCGTTCACTTTCAACGTGCATATTAAGACCGATTATACCACTCTACTACTTTCCTATCTCCATACTTGTTAGTGTATTGGAATTATCATAAAACTAGGTCTGTAGTTTAGTTACTCAATATGACGGTAAGCGTGCTTGTAGACAGATTCAGTCTTATAAATATCTAGCGTATTATAGTAGGGTTATAAATTTATTTGTACCTAATACATCTAACGACATTCATTTGGTCCTGGTCTGGGTTTTATATTTCTGAATTGTCCTGTCCCGTCTAACACCCGTATAGTACAGGAAGCATCCATAATTAAATAAAATTGTTCCCCTTGTACTTATCTGAATAAGAATGTAACCTCTATTACTAGTAGTTCCGTGAGAACAGTAGACCTCGCCAGCCCTTATAAACCAAACCTAAAAGAAACCAACAAAAGTCAACTTTGGAAACAGAAAAAGTACCTACTAAAGTGACAAAAATTTGCACTTTAAAGCTTAATATTTCGCAAACGGATCCCTGAATCGAAAAATGTTTATCACACACCCGCGATATTTTTGAAAGACCCATCCAACGATACCCCACACCATGGATATCACGCGGAAAAAAATAATTTTCCATTTTACGTATGCAGTTCTATGAACATAATTTATTTTTTCAACTTTCTTAAGTCGATCCACTATTACTCAAAAACTAATAGAACCTACTTAGCCGTAATAGTTTTCCTTGTAACTACGTTATATATGCTACTGCCATGAATTTTTTCACATTTCCAGAAGCAACCGTTTAGCTGGCAGGGGGGGGGGGACACGTGACTCTAACAAAAATTACCGCTTTAAAGCTTAATATTTCGCCAACGGATCCCTAAATCGAAAAAATGGTATTCGCACACCAGCAATATTTTTGAAAGACCTATCCAACGATATCCCACACTATGGGATTCACAAGAAAAAAACAGTTCACTCCCACTTTGCGAGTATGGTAGGTACTCTAAAAAAAATGTTTTTCAAAATTTTATTCTACTCATTTTGTAGGTTTAATTAATTTATACATATGCCAAATTTTCGTCAAAATCGGTTGAAAAATGCGACCTGTAGAGAATTACAGACAGACAGACAGACAGACAGACAGCCGGACAAGAGCATTTTTGGCCAGTCTCGAAACGTAGACGCTTCGCTCGCTTCGCTCGCTCGGTCAATTAACTTCGTTATTTAAATAAATAGCTTCCTGTTTCGTGGAGTTGAGAAAACTTTCTGAAAATGTATGTTATTTCAGAAAATTTGCATCTATCCTCGAGTAACATTCAACTTTACCAAATTATTTACCTTACTACTTTGCTATGGAGTTGAATTTAAATTTAACAAGTTTCGTACCCACTTAATGCTCAACAGAAAGTTGAAAGCGTTTATAGTAACGTCTAAAACATTTATTTTTTATTTTAAGTGGAACACAAATCATTACTTTTTCAATTGTATTATAATGTTTTGAAGTATTAGTCACAACAATAACTAGGCAATACCTTACCTCCTATATCCGTTACCGGCTGATACCCAATATAGTGTCAAATTATAATTTATAATTTGCTCGTGACAAACTCGACGTTATGAATTAATTAGCCGGTCAGTTAATATATGCGCTTACCTATTTACCGTACCGCGTTGCGCACGAAAGTGATTGATAATTACATAATAACCGGCATCAGAAACGCGATTGTATATAAATATTTGCTGTATAAAAAAATACCACTGATCTAATAAGACTTTCTTACCTGAATGCGTAACAAGAAGAGTTTTGTGTACAATATAATATAAGTAAGTACATACCTTTAATACATTAGAAACATGTAACGAGGGGAGTAATCAATGTCGTTCGCGTTTTCAAAATTAAATTACCCAACAGTCTGTACATCGACAGATTTCTTCCCATTCTGTTAGACAAAGTATAAAAGTCCAGACTTGAATCCTTATTGGGAGCTCAACTCCGATTCAGGACTTCTATTATGAAAACAAGTGATGTCTTTATATTCAACATATATTTCTTAGTTGTTCGTATCCAATAATTGTACCCTACTGGTACCACATTCGACCTGACCTCCAAAGTTATTTCTACCATAACAATACCAACAGTGGCCGCGTCTAATGTCGCGTATAGGCCGGGGCGTGTCGACTTGAGATCGTGAGCAAAAGGTCGCCGCCGCCGCTCACTAACCCCGCAGGTACGAATACCCAAAAGCCTTTGTTGAGCCTTTGCCCACCAACTTTTAACAGCTGCCTTACTTAAATTAACGACCCACTGCATAGTTTATCAGTGTACATACTAGTATGTCACAGAATTAAATGTGATTGATATTGACATGTCAATGTCAAACAAGTTGTTAACAGTAGCGATTATCAATATTGATAAAAATATTGTAAATTTGAGATAATTCTTGGAATGTTGTTTACTCTCTAATGTTCCTAAGTAATACAACAAAGAAGAAAACCTTGATGTTCGTTTAGCCGATTTATTCAATCACGCGAGAGACAGGGAGAAGCTCCAAGTTAATATTTGCCTACTTTCACTCGTATAACCTTAACAAACATTAGAAAGACTGTTTCCAATCTCTGGTTTCCTTCCAGGCACTAGAAGAAAATTGAGTTCCGGAAAAGCGGACACTCATCATAAACTATGAATAATATTTTGTAAGTCATGTTACCGATGTTTTTGTAGATTTTTGGTGAAAAATTAATTATGGAAACGGGATTATTTACGGCTGTTGTGTATAAGATTTTCACTTCACTGACTTTTTAATAATGTCTGCAGGTAACGTGACCACAGAACATTATTTGCCGATACCACACAACCGGTATTACACCCCGGCCTTCAGACCGTCGGCGTCGTAGCCCGTTCGACCAGCTGGCCGGCCGGAAGCAAGCAGGATTTGATACGGTTACCTTTGTGTCTTATTTTGGTCAAGTCATGACCGAATGAATAAAATTTTCACGCTGTTTTTTCGAAGCATGTCACGGACTATTTTACTGTACCTACGTGGTGTAATAATATAATTGCGAAAGTGTTGGGTATGTTTGTTTAGTAGGAAGTTAAATACTCAGTTACGTCGTAACAACTGAACGTTCATAAAACTTTTTATATAAAACTAACATAAGATAAAATAATGCTTTTTTCTCTACGGAAATGTTATATTTCTAACTTTCCACGAAAAGTCGACTAATTGTGGGCAATGTTTATAAAAGTAAATACTTACATATTTTACCAAGTATTATTCAAGACTAATGTAGTTACACTTCTGCACCCTGTATATATATTTTAAAAATCATTTAATTACGTTTCACTTGTCAAGGTCCAATACTGACCCAATTACCACGCCCGCCCGTAATTTACAATAAATACTTTTGTACTGATAATGTATGAGTCAGTATTATCTTATTTCCAAAATCAATCCTAAGTTTCATAAGACTATTTTAATATACTTACAGACACAGTGGCAGAGAAAATGTTTTATTTATTTAAACACAATTTTGATTTAAAAAAAATACAATTCCTACCCAGGTGGAGAACGCAGGTGGAGCAAAGGACGACCATAGAGTTTGTTTATTTTTGTTTTTTCGCTCTTTCATGGCTCGATCTCCATGACATTTTGAACACCTGTGCAGGTGAGATAACTATTAGGTACTATTATATCTATATCTGTGGGTACTATTAAATATATTTTACCGCGGATTTTTTTTTAAATTCATTCACGCAGCTGAAGTGGGCAAGAAGTCTAGAAGCAAGATTAATAGAAACATAGATCAGTTCGTTCAGGATCGGGGTCAATTAGATCGTTCGGGCTTGAAATCTTGTACCACGTGTGATTTTTTCACCTTTAGTTTAAGTTTCGCTAATAAACTATTGCAAACTGATAAATAACAATAGCGATAGGAATAATTCAATGGGGCCTCAATACAACATTTCTTTCAATTTTAAATTTTATATGTGATTGAGGTGATGAGGACAATTTTTCCATCTGGTAAAAAAATTAAGAGAAAAACAGCGCTAACACCTAGGAAGCGGTGGTGGATGACAAACTGACATTCATAAAGTACCCAGTGTACTCAATTTTGACTTTATTCAAGTAGGTAGGTATGTAGTGGTAATTCGTCTAAACATTACCTTTAATGATGACTACGTGTATTTGGACCTCTTTACGACAAAAGTTTCCGTGAACAAATAAGTAACATAAAAAATTTGTTACAAAGAAATTGAATTCATTACGCTTTTGTAACAAAAACTGCTGCGATAAAAATACGTATTATGTGAAATACTTTTTAGTTTAAACTAAGGAAGTTTTTGTAGTAGTTTGGTACTTTAAGACCTTTAAGACATATTTAAATATAGTTACAGCGTTTCACTCTACATTTAATTAAATTCGTTTTGTTCCATGTGAATGACCATGAAAGTTCACCGTCCGTCCCTGGCAGTGTTTTGTTAAGTTAACTTATTAAAGTTGGAAACAACATTACAGCTACAAACAACTAAACTTAACTCGGCTTTGTGGCTAACATCATTATTCTGCACAGGGCGTTAAAAGTTATTAAGTTGTTGATTGTGATATTTCCCTAATGATACCTCTCAGCTACACTACATTATGTTGGCGGTACTAATTAATCAGTGACATTATAATAACCTAGTGTTTCATTAATTGATGAGGCTGAACAAGATCTTTTTGGAATTAAAAATTCCTATTGGTTCATTTTAGGGTTTCGTGCCTCAAAATTAAAAATGAAACCCGTAGAACCTTTCGATGTCTGTCTGTCTGTTTTTTTCTCAGGACCGCGTAGAGATATCAAGTTGAAATTAATATCAAATAATCAAGTCTACCATCCCTTGGAGCTGTGAAAAAATCTAACTTCCAAGTCAACGCAGGCAAAAGACACGGCTTGTACGGGTACTCCACGTTGACCTAGAATCAAGTGGTAAGAATCAATGTCTTATTGCACAAGTAAAGGAAAAAATCCGAACACCATTTTGTAGTTAAAAAATTATATCAGGTACTTACCTACCTACTCTAGTATTGCGTTATTTACAAGTGACATTTATAAAATCCAGTTAAATTTATGAAGCCAGCTAAGTTCAGAATGTAATTTATAAGTGCAAGCGCGTCTTAACAACATTATTGGCAAGGTCAGCTCAGTAGCAGTTAATATCTCTCAAAATTAAATTTTCTGCAATCAATAGCTGTTAATTATTATTTTTTTAAATTATGCCTGGGATATACATTATATTGCCGACAGACGCGCAAATCCCAGTATTAATGTCCAAATAAAAGCTGCAGTCGATAGGTGCCCGGTTAAAGCAATACCTAACGAGGCACTGGCAGGAAATTGACACAGAGCTATTTCCAGTTGAACGGTCGGACAGCGAAATGAAATGCTGTGCAGTGCCCTTTTAAACTTTAGCAGTATGTTAAAAGCTGTAAGACCGATTTATTCCGCAGCAATTTCAACTTGTATCTTTCTCATGTCAGAAATGTATGTTGCGGCTCCCTAACAGTAGGTAAGTACCTATATATTTGTACTTTCTGTGTAACTATGTTACCTTTTCCAGTACTCGGATCAGTATTAACAGTAACGATGGACTTCATCAACAGCCTATTAACATGTCCCCACTGCTGGGGCTCAGGCCTACCTTCTCAACGAGGGCGGTCGGGCTATAGTCCACCACTAGCCCAGTGCGGGTTGGTGGACGATGACTTACCTGAAAAGAATACAGACGATATTTAATTAAACAAGTTAACTTTTGTTATTTATTTCGTAAATATATTAGTAAGTACTTCTTTTGAGAAACATTATTGTATATTACGTAGATAATTATGTGTCTCCTAAATTCGTTAAAATAATAGATTTTATTTACAAGCACCACAAAGATCACAAAAGACATCTGCCAATTTCAATTTATTATTTAGGCTCAGTGTAATCAGGATATGATTACACTGATTAGGTATCAAACCTCGCTTTGAGAAAGAAGAAAGCAGGGGGTGGACATTTATATACGAAAATTAATAATATCGCATTTCCATCTTTTATACTTGTTTCATAAACTTTTGGTAAATTATCTTCTTTTATGAAATCAGTACAGACAGTGTAAGAATTAAAACCAAAACAAAAATTACCTCCAAATGATTTTGCATTACTTTTCGATTTAGAAACTTGGTGGAGTTGTCTGAGGAATTTTATTCAAAGAAACATTAATAATTTCCGATTGAGGAATTTTTTGGAAAAGTTTTTCAACACGTCATTCATTCAAGGGCGTGCGTTGAATAAAATTATCTAGTAGGTACCTATCACTATAAGGATGGATATTAAATGAATTTAATGGTATACGTAAAGCCAAACACTTAAGTAATAAAAAAATATACCTATTTTACAGATACTTATTAAACTAATACCCATTATAAAAAACTAAAATAACCTAACCTCTAAACATAATTTTAATAAATAAACTAAACCTAAACAAACATAAAAAAAACCTTAACAGTTAAACTTTATTTCCCTTTAAAATAAATAGGTATGTACATGTACAGTACATGTATATACATGTAATTTTAGGCCAGGTACTTTTTACCGTAACAATCATATAACATCAAACGTAAAAATCATTTAAATGATCATTTGAAAAGGTAGTTAAATCAAACTAGGAGACATTAGAATCGTGTCTGATATTATTGTTGTCAACATTACTGCACAAGGAAGGAAATGAAATCAGCGAGTCCTAAGAATTTATTTCCAGTTCTTTTCACTGTCAGAGCCTTGTTCGCCGGGTATTGGAAAACTTATCACACAGTAAAACTACAGAAACATAGAATACTAGCATGTGCTTGAATATTCTAAGTTATGATTTACAAGTAGAAACGTTTTTCTTAGAATTAATGCAGAATTCAGATTCACAACGAAAATTTCGTGCTGCATGACTTTCCATAATAAAATTTTGATAAGGTTTACGCTTCCTGCTACTGATTCTTGTAAATACTGGAACCTACCTGTTGATGATATACCTATCTACTGTTTCGTCAGTGTAACCGTGAAGCCTTAGCAATAGGACATCAAACCGATTGATCGAACCATGCGGTCGAACCACGTGGCCACAGGCGAGATAGTGGGAAGCGCTGTATCAAATCACCGATAGTGAAAAATGAAAAAATATTTTTTATATTAATTGCACAGGGAGGGGTGCCGATGTCATGACTCTTAGGTAACAAACTTTCATTCTTTATTTATCTAGTAACATCTAAGAAAGGTGTTATGATGACGTCAGACATTTTTGGAAACAAGTTGAAAAATTTAACCTGGCGAAGATTGCATTTTTCGATTAGAGTATCCATCACAGGTCTTATTCGCATCAACATCCACGTACTCACTTCTGTATATCTGGGCGATTAGTAACAATAATAGTATAATTTTTCTCTTTCCTTCTGTTTAGTATAATTTTTGTAGTCATATTTTATACCTAGGTCTACTGTGATCATTGTAATGGACCCCATCCAATTATCAATTTAAAAAGTCCAATTCAGGAGTATTGAGATCGACTTCTTTCACAATGGCTACGGGGCAATATTCTAGAGGATGTCGTCGTACGTATTCAAATGCTTAATGGAAATGTCTGTCAATACTAATAAGGTTAGGTATACATTATAGATTTTGTGGGTACTTATAGTCAACAATTACCTATAAAAAGTTGTAGGTAGGTTTACTTAAAAATATTTTTTAATTAAAAAAATTAAATATATTTTTCTTCCAATTTATCTTTTTCTTGAATTTTATTCCTATTTCTCAATCACAAATATTGATAAAGAAAGATATATATACTTAGGTACGTCCTATATATTTAAAAATTAAGGCGTCCGTCGGTGGCGTCGTAGTGGAGAAGATGCGGCCTGTCGTGTCGAGAAGTCCGAGTTCGATCCCCGGTCGTTCCATGTCCATGTACACATCAGTGAAAACAGCCAGTATAAACTGGTCCCTCATTGTATCTAAACTCCCGATTAGGCTAGGCCAGCTTATGGTTTCCGCCACCGCTGACTTGCGGTCGACTGTATCAAAGAGTTTATCTCGAAACATATGTATACATTTACTATGACTGGTCTCAAACGGTGAATTGAGGAAACCTACGCCGAGGAAGGAATTCTTAATCCACCAACCCGCAATACCTAACTATACTGGAAATTATTAAATAGCTATAATAGTTATTTATTAACAGCGTGTAACACGCGACGTGATTCCATCGCGATTTACATCTCAGTGAATGAAGATGTTTACGCACATTGTTCACATTGTAGTATGCTTTAATTAATAAGCTGATAAGTGGGAGCATTTACCTGTAAAACCGGTATATTTGTGTCATAGTCGTCAGATAGAGAATAAACTTACTGTTTCTAAACTAAAATAATTATGCGCAACACCTCCTTGTCTAATCCCAAATTAGGATTTTCTCCCGTAGGGAATTAGACAAGCGTATTAGGAAAACGCTTAAATATGTCATCCAGACCAGGAACAACTTGAACAAATTGTACAAAGTTGCCCGTCCTTATCTATCCATTAGAGTGAAAAAAGATTTCTATCTAGACTTACAAGGTTTAGGGCTTCTTTCACCACTTCCTGATATTGTTACAGATAGTAATCTTAGTGATAAACTAATCTATCAGATAAATATGTGTGATATACTATATAAAATATATAAGATATAGGCAATCAGATACCTGTGAAACAGAAAAAAGAGGATATCTGGTAGATAACCTTCATATAGGGTATCTGGGACTTTATCAGCAACGGGTGTAAGAGGCCCTTAGTATTTAAACTACATTTAGAGGCCCGATCGGGCTCTTTGACACCAATTTATTCACTAGGTGTTGTTATTATGTATACTCACCGGTATTTTGAATATCTAACGTTGGTTTATTTTATTATTAAACTTGACAGACGGACAGACAGACGGACAACCGAGTAATCCTATAAGGGTTCCTTTTTTCCTCTTTTGAGGTTCGGAACCCTAAAAAGAATATAAATATACAACGTAGTGAACTTTTCGTCGGTTTTGGCATTGGAAATCACGCTAGAACATGCTTTATTAAATGTGTCACGAACCCGGATATTCATTAAATAAATTACTTTACATCCTAAATTCCTCAGACTTCTACCATTTCTGCACAACTTTACTTTTAGTAATTAAGGAGAGACGTTTAACTACCCATATCCTATGTCAGTTTTAGGCGTGTGAAGCGGGTTTAAAGTCTACAAATTCTCGCTAGACCATCAGTGGAATACTATTATAGGATTATTAAAGGCGCCATCGCCTCGATGTACCAGTTATTTGTATAAAAAAAAGAAATTGATTAGATTTTTATTGATCGATTTAATTACTGACCTCACAATATGTCAAGGTCTTAGCAGTTAATTATTATGATTTACTGTGTGGGCCGCTTGACATGTAAGTATGTAGAATTAGATAGTATATTATATAGAATTATAATAGTGTCCCTAGACGATCATGCTTGCATGACATGCAACGTTTACGTGAATGTCATGCTGCATGATGGACCACCATGCTTGCTATCAATCAATACAGTGAAGCAACGGCCAGCACGTAGTTTGCATGTCATGCACGTCAATCACTACAGCTAGACGATCATGCATGAGTGACAGCACGTATTGCATGTCATGCCGCATGATCGTTTAGGGAGCCCTTATTAGTCGTTCTTTATCAGAGAGTTGTTAGTATACATAGAGCGCGCGTTAGCAAGTCTGAACTGTAAGCACGGGTCTGAACAGTCTCGAAATGTTCGGGGCGACGCTACTAGTCACAACACGTCAGTTGCGCTGAATGTTGCTCTCGCCGGTATTTATTTAGATTTGGAGTAATCATGGTGAAATGTGTAGTGCCAAGCTGTAAACACGATTCACGGAGAAGAACGATCTAGAAAAAATGTATATAGAACCGTCCATAGAACACCTGCTTACACTTGGTACAATGGGCAATGAGCGATGCGCGCAGTCTATAGCTAGTATACTAACTCTATGTTCTTTATGCAATAGTCCAAAAGTCATTATCACAAAGCATTAAGTAGCACCTAAGTTCTTAATTCCTATAGCTGTTATTACATTCCTCTGCCTTAAGCATTATCCGAAGCACCTTGCCTTGAGGGTTTTCCTTGCCGATTGATCAATGCATTGTTCATTTGAACGATGAATCAATAACCACTGAAGTACATTTTGCAACATTTTGTAACCTTAGAGAGTTATGTTATGCTATGGAAGTCGACGTACAAAGACTGAACTGACGTCAGCAATTCAGCAGATAACTTAGAACCTTCTGACGTCATTTAAATCCTTGTACTGCCGAGATAATTGGCTTTGCATGAAGCGATAGAGGTAGCAAACCATGCTCATTAGTATAAGATTAGGTAACTCGTCAATCACAGCTTATTATTACGTCCAAATGTCGGGCAAAGACCTTACCCTCACAAAGAGGGCGGGCCTTAATCAGTAAGACTAGTCTTAGAATTCCTTCCCCTATGTCTTTCATGGTTTATTATAATACAAAGGACTTTTGGTGAAGGAAGACGTCGTGAGGAAACATGCACAGGTAAAATTAGAAATTTATATCTAAAAGGTTATGTGAAGTCCACCAATAAACGGATTGGTGTACCGTTGGTGGACCTGTCCAAAGAAGATTTTAAAGGGTCAATGTATCAACAGGTATCCCTGGCACCCTAACAAGATAAGATGCTACGACGTCACATCACGTAAAATATAGGAAACATTTTTTTATGTATAGCAATAAAGTAGCATCAGTCGCTCCCATGTTTTTTTCAGACTTCATAATAATTTTCAACGAACAAATCTCAAACGCATATTCATATCTTTTTAGGTGTTGTACGTGTCCGCTCCACTTGTATGTTTTCTTTTTTAATTCGCTTTTTGTGACGTAACTGCAAACGTGGGTGTCCCGGAGCCCGGATGTGTCATTGTTTGGGTCAGCGAGGATATTTTTCATATCAAAAGCGGCAGTGTCCCTTTGTTTAATTATACTACAGCTGGCGAGATTCATATCTACTTTTCAGGGTGCGGACTGCGGAGGCTCTATTATGCGTGACACACACTGAGCGGCGGCGTTGCGAAAGTGTTGCGGTATTTTTTCTGTAATGTTCGAAATAGTAAGAAGCCCTTTACATCAAAGCGGCGGCGGCGCGGCGCGTTCTTCATACAAACCTTCGCCGCCGCAACGCTTTCGCAACGCCGCCGCCCAGTGTGAGTCACGCTCTAACGAAGTTCTTTTGTATAATGTTCGTCTTTCTTGAATATGTATTTTATGATCGATTATAAGACGAGGTCATGGGCGTCTCTTCACAAAACAAACAAACATTTTAAGTTTATAAAATCATCAAATTATAGAGACATTAAATTATCTTTTAATCATAATCAGTACCTACCTATTACATGTACAAATATTAATATAACTACTTTGATCTAACGCATTTTTAACTTCATTAAATGAAATTGAGAAGAACTTTTGAAAGACTGTAAACCCGTTTTATGCCCATCACGTTATTCAATACGTTACCATGAGATGTTAGCCATCAAATATTGAAACTTGGAATATTACGAAGCAAGATTCCACATTTGAAACTATGTCGGATATCCGGAACAGTTTTATTAAAAGAACATAACTATTATGTCGTAGGTAAGCATTTCCTTCCAAATGAAACTAACTTTGCAGTCCATCTCAGGGCACCATTATTTTGTTTCCTAGGCAAATGCGTTGTTTTCGTACCCAATGTCATTTGTTTTGGAACGGAATCAGAAATTGACACATTCGCCAAGGCACTTTTGACGCTGACTGTACTTACCTTATAAACCGAATTATTGGAAATATTTTTATTAAAATTTATTCTAGCTAGGTACTTAATTCAATATTTCTTTTACTAAGGGAAATGGACAATGACATTGCAAAAACTGTACAGTGGGTTTTGAATGTTTACATGTCGGTGATAGGATAGCAGTTTATGCAATATTGTGCAAGAAACTTAATTCATCAACAGCCTATTAATGTCCCCACTGCTGGGGCTTAGGCCTACCCTTTAAACGAGGGCGTTCGGGCTATAGTCCACCACGCTAGCCCAGTGCGGGTTGGTGGACTTCACATGCGCCTAAGAATTTCTTCTTCGGCGTATTCAGGTTTCCTCACGATGTTTTGCTTCACCGTTTGAGAGCAGTCAGTAAATGTACTTAAGTTTCGAGAAAAAACCCATTGGTACATGGCCCAGCCGGGGATCGAACTCCGGACCTTTCGATATGATAGGCCGCGTCTTATATAGAAACTTAATTAAAACTTGTATTTTTTTTCTTGTAAACTACTCGTCCAATTCTTTCTAAATTGTCAGATGTTAAACCTTAATTAGAGCTATTGATAAGCTAACCTCACCACAATGAGCATTTTTTGCTCGAAATTGAACATTAAATTACATACATCACTGTTTTCGGGGCTGTGAAACCCATTACAAAAAAATTCTGATCACCACGTATGTACTACAACATTCCTCATTCATTAGTAACCGATCCTAAGTCATTATCCCTCACCCATATTAAACACAAGAGAGTCTAATAACATACCTAAGCATGTATACGAGTATGATTATTTGTTGTTAGGTACCCAAGTAAATATATATATCGCACACCTGCTTCAACAGTGACAAAAGTCAAATAATTTAAAATTCTGTGTTAAGCGGTCCCTAAACGATCATGCGGCATGATATGCATTACGTTTACGTGAATTATCATGCTGCCTTCATGCGTGCTATCAATCACTTAGTACACAGAAGCAACGGCCAGCACGTAGTTTGCATGTCATGCACGTAGTTTGCATGTCATTCGCGTCAATCACTACAACAGAGCGTCAGTGGCCCTGGGGATAAGACACGGCCTATCATATCGAAAGGTCCGGAGTTCGATCCCCGGTTGGGTCATGTACCAATGGGTTTTTCTCGAAACTTAAGTACATTTACTGACTGCTCTCAAACGGTGAAGGAAAACATCGTGAGGAAACCTGCATACGCCGAAGAAGAAATTCTTAGGCGCATGTGAAGTCTACCAACCCGCACTGGGCTAGCGTGGTGGCCTATAGCCCGAACACCCTCGTTGAGAGGGTAGGCCTGAGCCCCAGCAGTGGGGAGATTAATAGGCTGTTGATGATTGATGACTACAACTATACGGTCATGCATGGGTGACAGCACGTAATGCATGTCATGCAGCATGATCGTGTAGGGACCACTTAAGTCATTATCCCTCACCTCACCCATATTAAACACAAGAGAGTCTAATAAAATGGTGTACCTAAGTATGTATATGATTATTTGTTGTTAGATACCTAAGTAAATATGTATATTATACACCTGCTTCAACATTGACACAAGTCATGAATTTTCTGTATTATTTATTGGTGGTATTCAGCAAATTTCGCTGAATTGAACAGTGTCGAAGAGGTGTGCGATATAAATTATGATTATTTTCTTTATAGAAAAAAATCGCTGTTAAAATCTAAGAATGGCACCAATTTTCATGATAATAATATTATGGCCGGGCACTTCATGATGTGGCGAACTCAACGAATTGACCACAATATTCTATACTTCACTTCGAGATAATATTTACGTGATTTAGAGCTGCCCACGACGCCGACGTCACTTAGATGAAACGTGGTTACGCAGCTACCCTATAAAAATAACGTGTGTATCATTGTTCATAGCGTGTTCTTGAGCAGCTACGACGTGTGTCTCTCACATGAGAGGAAGAAGAAACGTCCAGCGTTGGACAAAACACAAGATGATGACGTCAGAACTGCTCATAAATGTGGGAATTCGCCGCGTGACAATCTCCACAACCGTTTCCTTTTCCGATACAAATCAACTAATACAAATTACTTGGTCTGTCCGTTTGTATACATAAATCAACGACGCGCTAGAGCGCGCAATGTCCGGTATTGGCTAATTGTATAAGGAGGAAATAATTATAATTGTTGCCTATCATCTAACGACTTACAAATACTTATTAATAAGAACAACTGCCAAATTGATTGATTCACCAAACTGGTAAATTGATTGCTCAATCAATTCCGATCCAGATGCTTTAGAATGGATAGATTGTGATAATATCAGCGAACTTTAATAATATCGACCAAATTATCGTACAAAATTAAAGTGTCCTTTGAGTGAATGCTATCCTACTAATATTATAAAGGCGAAAGTAAGGATGTTTGTTACTCTTTCACGCCATAACGGCTGAACGGGTTTTGATGAAACTTGGTACAGTGATAGCTTATATCCTGAATTAACATATAGGCTACTTTTTACCGCAGTATATAGTTTCCGCGAGAAAAGCCGTAGGCAACAGCTAGTCTTCAATTTATAAGATTACTTTTTTTTGTAATTTGTAAGGTTGTCTTTCTCTCTAAGTAGGTTTCGTTAGTTTTTCCTTTCTTTACGTCAGAGAGTGGGAAGTAGATCTATACCATTATTTTGTTCTGGATACATTCATGGATAGGTAAAATGAAAGTTAACTCCAAAATTATGCAATTTGAAATATCATATAATAAAACATAGACCTACAACGCCGAATAATAATCGCAATTAAACGTTACAAAGTTTGGCCGAAAGTTAATTTAACGCTTGAACAATATCATTTGAATTTAACATATAAACGAGTAGTTTTACATCGACTAACGTAACACTAATATGAGTAATTTATTCTGCTCTTAATAGTAAATAGATACTGCATAGATTGACAAATGCATTGTATGTTCAACGCATTGATACCTACTCTAAATTTATATAGATCTAAAAGTAACTATAAAGTAATTATCGAAGCGTTATACCTACAAAGCATTCATAAACATTGAATAGATTTATTATTTAACGCATGGTTTCCTTCGTTCATTAAAATTATCATCTAAATCTTAGACTCTGGACTTTCTTAGAAGTGTAAAATTACTAGAGATTTTCGGAGAATTCCATAATTTGAAATTGATTGAAAATATTTACCCATTAAATAAAATTAATTTAATTACATTACAAATTGCTATTAATCGTGCTTAATTATGTTGAAAACTATTCTCTGATATTATGCGAGGGTATTTCTGCAACCACATTTTTGAATTCATGGTTGAGTAAACTTTTTACGTACCTACCACTACGTACGTTTTATTTTTATTCAGTTCTACCTTTTTTCAGGTAATCTGGCATAGCGTCCAACCGTTCGAACTCGTAGATATACGAGTTGAACGTATTGTGTAACGTAATAATTTATAATTATACATCACAATGAAGCATGGTCACTTAGCGATAATGAGTTCTCCCGCTGAAGGGCATGATATTAGGGCTACCAAATTAATTTTTCACCCACGCCATGGAAGTGCAAATTATGGTCATTTTTTCTCTTAAATGTCCAAGAAAATATAAATTAAGTACAAGGACAAAACCTCCATTACAATAAACCAAAAATAAACTCGACTTTCTTATAAACGGATGAGAATAAAATGTACTAACATCTTCTCTACATAATATCACTATCACTACTTATAAGTTACTAGCGCGTATGCCCCGCGACTTTATCCGCCTTTTAAAGTATCCTATAAGTTATTCCAGGTTAAGCTATCACTGTCCCAAATTATATTTTAATCCGTTGCCTCGGGTGTTTGTAGATTTAATGATGCAATAAAGGATTGTTTTAATTTTGGGGCGAAGGAAGAGTTCTCGTAACACATGAAAATTTCAGACAAAATGTTCTTTTTAGGCGGATGTAGACAGATGAGATACACTGTGATTGATAATTATCATTTGACCACTGATTTTCTGATTAATATCTATGGAGATAACAATACAAAATGATTACCAAAAATAACTAAAAAGTATTGTCTTTGTTACAAGATTGAAAATATTACTTTTCTTATTGTTAGTTTTTTGAATCACAATAACATACGCATCGAGTATAACATACGTTAATATTGAATGCTTCTGAACAGATTCTAATTCCAGATTCCATATCTATCTTCATAACAATCTTTAGATCGCCTGAAATTTAAGTACTCTCGAGGCGCTTACACTTTCGCAGTTAGACAACTGCAGTAGGTTCTGTTTCGTACAACAAAAACAAACTTCACACTTTAGCCTCCAAACCACAAGAAAAGTTTTAATTCGTAATTTTAAATTCATGATGAAACTCAAGTTTACGACACAGAAACAGATGTAAATATAAAAGAACCTAACTTTTGAATAAAAAATAAACAACAATGATTCTTTCTGCATGCCAAATACGTTTTAATGGCTCCGTCAGAAACCTAGTTTGCAAGCGCACAGCATATTTCCAATACAACAGTACGCGTGATTTTTATCAAGAAAACAAACCCCCGATTAAGCCAAAATTTATGTAAAATAAAGCCTGGATTTCAGCAAAAAGTATGAGTTTTGAAAACAAGAAGCCGTCTCATGGAGCCGTTTGTCGTTCACTTTACGAACTTTTTATAGCGAAGATAACAGAGGTTTTTTATCAAAGAAAATTTATTTCGCTTCCTTAAAATAGCCTCGACAGAATTTATTGTCTCAGTGAAACGCCCAGACATTTATCTTCCTCATGTACATTAATAAACCTACGGGCTTTTGTTTCAATTGTGTAAGGCAGATGAGGACGTTCGCAGCAGGTACCTATTCCACTTCCAAACTGATCGATGATAGTTATCATTATAGTCATGAACATGCGTTTGATGGCGAATCTCTGATCAATTCAAATCAATTCTCTGAATGGCGTAGATAATTACCCAAGCCTGCCTTCCAGTCTGGTCAAAAAGCAATCATGCAACAACTTTTACAGAAAGTACGTGGCATCTTTATTTTTATGAGTCAATATTTGGTATACTCTAGTTCAGGCATTCAGGCATCAGTCTTCACAAAAGGTGATAATATGTACTAAAACATGTGTTTGTACTTTATTTTAAGTTTGTATTGCCTTTGTGAAGATATAATTATATTACTATTATAGACTCTTAGAGTATACATGCTAGCTTATGTATACTCTAAGTTTAGACTTTTTTGAGGACATTGTAGAGGCCTTTCTCCAGCAGTGGACGTCTTTCGGCTGAAGTGATGATGAAAATAAAACTTAACTTTTCTATAAAAACCAATAAAACACGCCATCGTTACACGCGTTCGCCGTTCATTATTGTTCTATAGCAACACGTAATTCTAGCTCATTTTAGCATGATTAATGTCCTTTGAAAACACAATATTTACCATGAATATATTCACACGCATGCCTGTCGTCAAAAGCTGTAATGTAAATCGAATGCCCCATTCTTTTGAAATCTAGTTAATATTATTATAAGTATTTTATCAAAGTACCTCTTTTGTCTATTTTGGTTTTGAATTTCTTTATTTTATTTTATTTTAATTTTATTTTATTTGCAAAACCAACAGCAACATTTCAGAGGTTAAAATAACATTTTGTAAAGCTAATTACAGGTTTTCACTAAAGATTTGAGAAGAACGAATATGTTTCAGTGACAGTAAAAGGAAAAATAAGTTATAAGTTTAAGTAACAACAAGACATTAACATAAGTAGGTACGTGTGTGCGTGTTTGTATGTGTGTGGGTGTGTACGAGTGTGTGTGTGAAGGGATAGGGAAGTGGGAATGGGATTGGGGGATGTGTTATATACGCAAAATTGTAGATATGTCTGAAGAGAGTGTGTGTGAATATCAATAGTTATCCTCAATAAGTTTCCTAGTAACGCTAAGCTTGAAGTTTGATTTTGATTTAACAAACGGATCAAGATCACCAAATTTTCTATTGTAAGTTCTACTGATATGGCTTATTATAGAATTTTGTGCATAATTTGTCCTATGAAATGGTACACTGAGCATAACAGTGTGACGAGTGCGCTTCTTAGCTACCTTTTCTTGATTATAAAGACAGATTAAATTAGTTTTTTAATAACTTTATTCATCATAATTTCTTACAAATTCCATCTAATAATAACCTCATAGAATGCCTAACATTTAACATTAGACTTAGAAGGCGAGTCGTTTTTAATCTATCTTATATCCAAGTGTTTAAGTCTTTATACTATTTTACATTTATAAAATATATGTTTATTACATTTTAGACTTTCGCGCTTTGTATTCATAATTATATAATTATTTACGGGTCTTACACACGAAATAGTTAACAAATTACTATAAACCATGAGCGAGCGGGAGCGTAGCGAGCTTTTTCCGTGTTCTGTGGTTCGCTCAGTATGGGTACCAAAATTGGTAGCTAATAGCTATAACCACGATTCGTAGCATTGGATATTCTGCGGTAGATTAGGTATGAAAAGAATCCTTGTTAGCTATATTAACCAATGTTTGGTTTCCGCAGAGCTTTCACTGAACGCCGGTCCTGTGTAAGCGGCTAATTGAGCGAATTCTGGAGGAAAATCATATCAGCCACATCATTGATTTAAAACCACTGGAATTATCACAATTTTAATTGCTTTTAATTTTTCGATATTACTACTATAAATACTTAGATTAAATAATAATGGTTTACTGTCACACACAGCATCTGGTAAGTAGGCCAGTAACAAATAATTATTACGAATAGTGTTGCTCTACTTAAGTTCATAATAATATCCAGTATATTATCATACTCTCAAAAGAAAAGCATCGTTAGGAAAACTTAATTACGCTGAAAATTGAATTCTTAGGCGCATGTGAAGTTCACCATCCAGCACTTGGTTAGCGTGGTGGACTATTAGCCTGTACTCCCCGTTAAAAGGGTAGTCCTGTGCCGGAACAGTAAGGACATTATTAATAGGCTATTAATTGAAAGATTGAGTGAAATTGAAAGTTGGCAAAATCTAGTCGTTTCCGAAGCTTTTGGCGGAGAAAATTATATCTGTGGGTCTGTGGCACGCTGGCGGGCGGAAGCGTGGTGAAACGGTCCGCGAGTAGCGCGGTGTAAACACGCACAAACACCTACCGGTGCGCACGCGGTGGTATGATAATTCGACCGTACACCACGCATTAGCATAATGATATTACGAGCATTAGCCAGTTGGCTGCCCGCAGAGTCAATCAAGCCCCGATTGATAGAGTTTATGCCATTATCTTTAGTTTCCTGTTACATGAGACGAATTTTCCAAGTGCTGGTTAAAATACGTGAATTATAGTTTACCTTCGAGAGTTAGTTAACCTATAAGAACGGAACTGATTTTGATGAAGTTGTACAACAAAATCATAGAGTTAGTATACTAGCTATAGAGCGCGCGCATCGCTCATTGCCCATTGTGCCAAGTGTAAGCAGGTGTTCTATAGACGCTTCTATATAGATTTTTTCTAGATCGTTCTTTTCCGTGAATCGTGTTTACAGCTTGGCACTGCACATTTCACCATGATTACTCCAAATCTAAATAAATACCGGCGAGAGCAACAATCAGCGCTACTGACGTGTTGTGACTAGTAGCGTCGCCCCGAACATTTCGAGACTGTTCAGACCCGTACTTACAGTTCAGACTTGCTAACGCGCGCTCTATGTATACTAACAACTCTCTGAACAAAACATAAAGGCCTACCTATATAGGGTACCTTGGGAAAAGCAGTCCCCGCTGGAAAAACTTATCTACGCGGGCGAGGGAAACATCTAGTATTTATATTTCACTCAAGAATGACAAGTTTTAAACATTAACAATAATGACGACAAGAACATATTTTGAATCAACTAATATTTTTAATGGCTTTAGATACCAGAAGAGGATGATCAAACAAGGACTTATCAACAGACAGGAATCGTTTATTTATTCCTATGGTAATAGCGCCTTGTTAAAAACTATTCAGTTGTCGTCACCATAGAAACCGGGATATAAATAGGTAACTAACTTTTTTTAAATAAGTTAACTTCGATCTAAATTCACGCTAAAGCCGGCGCAGAAAGCGCTTGGCTTTAACTTTGTGAAAGGTTCCCCTAACTTTCCGGAAATTACCTAATTAACTTCTATAAACAGATTTAATTATAATTCCAAGTATTTAATATGAATTTGTACAATATGTGGACAATATTACGGAACACGCGTTGCTTGTTATAAATAGAATAGAAGTGATGTGAAAATGATAATTGACCGAGCGAGCGTAGCGTCTAAGTTTCGAGATTGGCCAAAAATGCTATTGTCCGTCTGTCAGTCTTTCTGTCTGTCTGTAATTCTCTACAGGTCGCATTTTTCAACCGATTTTGACGAAAATTTGGGATGGGTATAAATTAATCAAGCCGACAAAGTGAGTAGAATAACATTTTAAAAATTAAATTATGTTCATAGAACTGCATAAGTAAAATGGAAATGATTTTTTTTCGCGTGAATTCCATGGTGTTGGGTATCGTTGGATAGGTCTTTCAAAAATATCGCGGGTGTGTGGAAAACATTTTTCGATTTAGTGATACGTTTGCGAAATATTAAGCTTTATAGTGCTAATTTTTGTCACTTTAGTACAAGGGCTGGCGAGGTCTACTGTTCTCACAGAACCACTAGTATTATTATATACTGTCTCTTGTTTTTAGGGATCCGTCAATATAGTGAAACTTATAGTGCCCTTTATAGTTGCCCTTATAGTGAAACTTTTTGTCCGTCTCTCTGTCTGGCCTGATTATTATATCAATACCTACGAGTATTTTTAAAAAATAAGAACTCGTATCAAATTTCTCGAGTTTGTTGGATTCAAATGTCTTCGGATTTATTTTGCTTTTTCCCTAAATACCTATACTATAAACAATCAGATAACAATCTAAGCCGTCGTCGATCGCTATCCTGTATCTTATACCTAGGCTTATTTCCAACAAGCCAGGCAGATTGTGATAAGCAATAAATCTCAATTTACGAGGACAAATAAAATAGTATAATATATTAACCAAGGTCTTTGACTTTGCTCAAATCAGCTAAGCTCAGGATGATAGTAGGTAAGTAAAACTTTTTGCAGTGAACACATTTATTATGTAGATATATGCGACTATATTTTGTGTGGTCAATTATATCTAAGAAGACAGGCGGTTTGAGTTGACAAAACTGGTTAGATAGGGAGAATATAATTACCTAATTTTCACTTTTATAAGCAATTTTTTTTAACTAACTTTTATCTAAAACGGAAAAATATGAATCTGTGTATAAAAATACAGACTAAATTCTAAATATTGTGAGTAGGTACCTTTCACACAGAAAAAATAACTTTTTCTCCGAACAGAAGGAGCAAATTTTATCAAGTAAAAGTATCTCATTTGTGAAATATACGAACAGAAAAGCTGTCTCCTGCCTTTGACCTCGGTCAACTACGTCAGACTAATCCTTGGGCTTGCGACGTCGCATCTGTCTTCCAGTTATCAACAAGAAGAAACGTCTAATTAATTTCTTACCGAATTGCTTCTGCCTTGAACTTTTTGATCAAAACAAAAAGAAAAAACTCGTAGACTGATATCAAAGACGAACCTGTGGTATTTACTTACAGTTAAATAATTATTAGTGAGGCTTTGTGTTCTTGGAGTTTGGTAACAAAATGAGATAGAACAAGAAAAACAAATCAGTCAATGGCACTTTATGTCACACATAAATTGATAGTTTAGGTACTATTTTTGCCTCTTTAATAATAGAAATAACAGTAAGTTTTGCCCTATTGACTAAAGACCCTACTGCAGCAAAATTAAATAAATAAAATAGCCTACTCATTGACTCTCCTTTTCAATGGTTTAGGTTGAATTGATTATATTTTGTTAAGTATTTCACCTTTTCTTTAAGCACCTTACTGTTAAGTATTTCATGTTTTACTATTTTATTAAAATATTTTATTGTATATCTGGCATCAATTAAAAGTCATTATGGAATCACTTAGGACTTGTTCATTATTTACTAGTGTCATCAGCCCCGCGATGTTATTTGAGCTGCGAAAATCCTAATAATTCCAGCGTTTCGTTACCTTTTCTTTGTTTTTGTTGACTATTTTTCACGACAATTTGCTAACATTAGTAATACCTGCGCTTCGGTTGTAATCAGATCTTTTATTAGATGTTTCGTGAAATTAAGATTAGGTAAATAAAGAATTTGGTAAAGTGTGTAATGTGGAAAACCACTAACTTGGATCCCATCGCTGACTTTTTTTAGGTAAGTCATTTGAATAGCGAACTTACCTATTCTCTATCAATCGTACAACAATAATTAAATCTCATAAAGAGATAAGCCTCACCATTTGTATATGTTCTTTCTGTTTTGTTTTGTATCTTGTTAATGTTTTGTGTGTACAATAAATTGTTAAATAATTAAATAAATCATGTAGTAATCAAACGCTGGTGCGGCAGATCCCTATCTGCCGGCAATTGAATGGGCCCGGTATCTGAAGTCCGCACGCCGTTCGCCGCGCAGTTTCAATTCGCCACAATCTACAATACTTCATCCCAGTAAACTCCAATCCAGAATTCCACAGAGAGGTAACAACCTAACAATTCGTTTTCTGGTCCGATGAATTAAATTACTATCGATCTATGACGAGCTTATACGTAAACTGACAATAGACATATGTATTATTTTATGAATAAAAGGAAAAGATCCACACCAAGGCGAGAAATGACGGCGCAAAAGAATAAAAGTAATCCACTGCCGAAAATAGTAATTTCCGAAACACAACGTGCTTCACAATTTAATTTCAGAAATTGTTGCCATTTACATGAACTCCGAAAACCTTGTTTCGCTACCTTTTAATATAAAATCTGCCTTACGGTTTTTTAATATTTTGCTTAGATTATAAAAAAACTAGGTAAGTAATAAGCACAGATTACAGGGAAATATCCTAGCAATCAGTATACCACGTACTTACCAAAAATAAGTTGGAAATATAAATGATTAAAATGCAACGAGAAGACTTAATGTGACTTAACTTATAACTTGAACGAAAAAAACTAGTCTAAGTACCTATATGAGACAGCTGAAGTCCTACCACAAAAGTACGAGTTGGAACCATAATATGATGATGGAGCATATTGAGGAAGGCCCATGTCCGTAATAAATTACGACATGTTAAAGGTTGATCGATAAGGAACATACCTAAGCCATAAAATGGTATTTACACTGTATGGCTTACATGTTATATACTATCTAAACCTTCTTCAGATATTACGACTACCATAAGGTATTTTTACACGCACAGATTTATCATCAGCTGCGTAGTTATGGCCTACACACAAACCATATTTTATCGCACTTATGAAATAACTTCTTCTAAACTGCTTCGCCTACGAAGAGACCCTTCAGAAAAAGAAAAGATGGGAGGATGAGAAATGTAAATATCTATTACCGTTATAGTTGTTCTTTTTTTCATAATAGTAGTAGTAGGTTAAAACGCTCCTTCAATATTTGTTTCTATTTAATTTTCGGTTCGACAGTCGTTTTCCTTATCAATTTTAATTAAACCTTTTGAGAAAACATCACATAAGTGGGTGAGGCTCACAACGAATGTACTATAGCAAACGTGAAATTGTATGACAGTGTTATGGTACATTCTCCGTGTGTTATGGTACATTCTTTGTAATAATATATTCTATTCGTACTTACTAAAATAATGTATTCATACTTACTAGACCGATTGAACTGAAACTTGGAACAATATTAGTCATATTAAAAAACTAAAATAACGAACCTAGGCAATGTGTACATACGGTTTATCTGTTGACAAATTCCACCTTGTCGGTATAATCTTTAGTGGAAACCAGAGAGGTCGAAACGAAGGAACGAGCGACTAATACGCGAAAACTCTTGATAATCCCCAGATTAGTGAATTCACTCGTTAACCCCCCGGCTTTGTTGCGACTAATTCTTCATTAAGAATTTCTCCGCTCAGCCTTATGTGGCGTTCATTTGTCACTGGAACTTGGCGAAATTAACAAATGCCGCTCGAAATGAATGAATGCGTTTATTTTAATGCTGTAAACAGTTGCGTGTCATTTATTTCTAATAACAAAAACAATTTGTGCAAGTCAGCAAGGTTAAGTACATATTATTAATTAATATACAGAAGATGCGCGTAAAGCTTTATTTCTTCGTACATTTGTGAAATGAAGTCTAGAATTTTCGTAACTTAGTTTACTAGTGCTTACATAATTACGTTTGATGATAAGACGGGCGATTATGTAGATCAAGTCAAGTCATGTATTTGTTCTTTGGTATTTTATTATAATTTTATAGAGTTTATTATTTTATTACATGTACTTAAGTACTTTATTGTAATATGCCTGTCTTATCATCAAGAAACACATGCCTTCATTTTTTTAAACAATATTTTTATTATTATTAAAAATAATTATTAGAAAAAGATGAATCTTTTCCTTAATGACTATTTTTTACTATAACGGTCAAATATGACAAAAATGTTGTCAAAATACCCTGGCTGTGAAGTAATGCCATAAAATTGCTTTGAAAAATTCTACCGACTTTATCTAAGGTTTTCGAGTAGTAACGTGTCCGACCGAAACGGGATTTTCAGCCGAAACCCTAACCGAATCTTCGGCTTCGGTCTCAGTTTCGGCCGAAACCGAAACTTATTATTTAGAATATAAAATTTCTATATTTGACCGATCTATGTAAAATCAGAATCCCCGCTTATCTGTAGGTACAAGTTTAAGAAGGGATGCCTCCTCAGATATTCTTATTCCGCATTCTTCCCCTCAACAAGATTGATTCTTTTCTCTTCTGTTTCTTATTGATTCGTTATAATCGGCTTCATTATGGTGATTTATTTGAACAAAGGAGGATCTAGGTATACCTTTTCTACATTTAGTTTTGTTGTTCTACAGAGCTGTAACAAACAACTAGTAAATCACTACAGGGACATTCAGGTCCTGAACAACTTTTTGTAGCGCGACTATTGTAAATTTGGGGGTTTCCGTACAAACTTAATTTTAAGAAAGTTTAAGAAAATTCGAATGTCTTTATTAGTACCTAACACTTAGGCACTACTATAACTTACATGGATGATTTGGTTAAATACGCAAAATTAAGTTTGTTGGTACGGTAATTTAAGGTACGGAACCCTAAAAAAGATTTTTTAATATCCCCGTACAAAAAGTCGTTCAGTGTCTGATTGAGATTTTTGTTACTGGATGCATGCACGAAGGTTTGTGAACACTTTATTCTTAAGCCGGGAATATTACGGCTACCGACGGAAGCGACGCCGAATTTAATTTTATTATTTGTTTCGTTATTAAATTAATACAATTAGAGTGGCGCGTGGTTTCTGAATGGAACAAAAATTAAGGACAACGTGAATTAAGTCACTCATATTTTTGACATTGCAGCTTTCAAGGCAAGTGACCCGTTGTTGAAGAGAGTAAGTGCGGTCATGTGACCGGCGAACTTGCGATTGCGCCTTCGAACGTAAGAGCCATTTATGCAATGTGACCGCATTACTGAGCAAAGCCTGCGAACTCGGTACAGCCGGATTCATGACAATCGGTAAATCTTAATGTTACAGAAATGTTTTGTAAGTACCTAGTACCTACTTACTGCTAGGATAAATAAATAAATGTATTTGCGTTATAAGTACAAGTTAGTAAGAGAACAACTCAAGGTTGATTATTCCTATAACAAATTACATTTAGGAACGGGACATAATAAAGGTTCCGAACAACAAATGAAATTGCAGCGAACTGTGGCTAACTGTAAAACTAACCTACTAACAACAAAAAATCGAAAAGATTTCAAGTAATTCAGTTCAAATATCTCTATAACACCCTTATTTCTTGTACCCTGATCAAACTAGATTCGCAAAAGCTTGCACAAAAACGCAGATAGATTGCTTAAAGGCTGGTCGAAGGTTTAATTTCAACTTTGAGACTTATTCTTTTAACTTAATTCACTTTCTTTTATTATGAATATGTAACTTGCCTTGAGTCCGTTTCTACCGTCACTCACATACAAAATTGAATTAAATTATAATTAATGATGTCGGATTCAACAATGAGCGATAGCGCCGACTATTTAAGTTATCAAAATGTCAAAATATGCGAGAACGTTTGCAAAAGCCTGTGAAGCAAGAATATTATAATTATTTTATAAAACTACTGACGGAATGGCTATGACGTTTTCTTTGAATGCTATTTATTTATTTTTTAAACTACGTTAATACACAAAGTAAAATTAAAATTAACTTTAAAATATACTAAACTAAACTTAAAAATGATGATATTATGTAAATAAAATAAAACAAAGACACAAGGATATAAAGTATGTACAACCCTAACAGTCGAAGACGTTAGGGTTGACGTTTTCTTGGAGTTTTCGAGCCGTCGGTGTTGTACAGTCGACCGCGCGTCAGTGGTAACACTTTGACCTTGAGCCGGCCTAGCCTATTAGGGAGTTTCAATACTATGAGAGACCAGTTTATACTGGTTTTGTTTCCACTGACGTGCTGTCGACCGTACGTATATAGGTATCTTCGGTATCTACTGTAAATGATTTTCACTTCAAGGTTCCGAATCAATGACCCAAAAATCGACAGATACGAGTATCAAAACAACAGCCTATTAATATGTCCCCACTGATGGGGCTCAGGCCTACCTTCTTAACGAGGGCATTAGGACTATAGTCCACCACTCTCGCCCAGTGCGGGTTACTTTACATGCGCCTAAGAATTTCTTCTTCGTGGTATGCAGGATTCCTCACGATGTTTTCCTTCACCGTTTGCCATTAGTACATGATCCATCCGGGGATCGAACTCGGACCTCTCGCCATGATAGTCCGCGTCTCCCCACGACGCCACCACTCTAACAACACTGACGCTCTTTATGATATGAGTATAGGTATCCAAAATACAAAATCAAAGTCAAAGCGTGATACCACCGAGTCATATATACCTTAATGCTTTAAACCATAAATCTGTGATTAAAATAAGCATATCTTTGTTCCAAAATATTTCCACCCGCGCGTCAGATAAGACTTCGTCACGATTTTCAATTTCATATCGGAAATACATCGGCCTCAAGCGTAACGTGGAACGAATATATTTGATTTATGAACTGACTTGCGTCTGGCCCGCGGTGCTATCCGCTATTGAACATTTTACTGGGCAAATTTTTATTTTCCAGTAGTAAAATGGATCATTTGTAATGTTATGCCCGTACCTATAAAGGTATACAATTTTCATGCAGATTCGCTAAGTTAATATAGAGGCGTGAAAGACAAATAAACAAACAACGTAAAAATAAAGAACTTGGAATTTGCGTTAGGTACTTAAAAATTAGTAAAAAATTCCATGTATTTAGTATTTACTAGGAATGAAGGAATTTTTGTACTCCTAAAAATTGGCGTTTTTTATGAAAACCGATTGTACTACACAACTTAGCACTACTTACTACTACTTAAGACACTAAGTGACTGTTTGAAAGTAACTTTCCTGAGAATTAAATATAATTTTCCAGTTGTTACTTCTTTCAAGTGTAATCTTTATAATAAAAACTTTGGAAGATCAATACTCGTACTTATCCAGGTCAAAAATTGAAACAAAATGTATTGGTCGTCTAGTGTCAAAGCGAGGTCGCAACAGTACCTACACGTAGAAAATTCTACTTTCACTACTATACTATACTCAATATTTATTCAAAACTTATAGTTAGTGTATGAAATATGTACATATGGTATGGCTTATGAAGGTATGGAATATGTACATAGACATTGTCGTAATGTGTACTTATGTATATGTCTGTACCTATGAAATGTATCCAATAATTCGAATATCGATCGACCTTTACAATGCAAATGTTATAAATTTACATTGTTACAAAGCAAAGACGAAATTTATACAAACAATAACTTACTGTAGGTATTATTATAGACTTAATAAACGTACGTATAAAGATAATAAATAAAGGTCATAATGTCGGTCTTTTTATATAAACATAATATGTATTTGTTTTGAAAAATATTCATAGCTTCTAACGATGTATTATGATATTCTCTGAATTGTTTGTCAATATACATATACTTATAAGAATAATAATAATGTTTGTTTGGACAAATTTACACACGGCTCTTTAGCCCCAAACAAAGCCGAAGCTTGTAAATGGGTACTCAACCACTGATAAACATACATAAATACTTAAAACTTAAATACATACAAACACCCAGAATCCGAAAACCAACAGTTATGCTCATCACACAAATGTTGGTCCCGCGTGGGAATCGAACACAGACAGATTTATAAAACCATAGCGTAGCGAGCGCGAGCGTAGCGAGCTTTTTCCGATGTTCTGTGGAATCGAACCCACGACATTTGGCGCAATAGGCAGGATCACTACCACTACGGCAACAGGCCAGTCAGAATGGAATGGTCTAATAAAGTAGATTTAATTTTCTGAAGTACTAAGCGTATATCACATACTAAGTAGCTGCAGTAATGTATTACATATACAAATAAAAATTTTGGTGATAAAAGTACATTAACTACACAATAACAAAGCATGTTCTCATTCCACTGTGAACTGAGGCATTTAATTTTTTACGTGTCCAATGCGGAGCCTTGGCCTCCTGCAAATATTGTGATCATGTGATTTCACAAACGTCTCGCCGTTGCAGAACATGACACTAATATCTACACACTATCGCTCACTTTGCTAGTCTAATTATGTGAGCAGTCGACTGAACCTGTCAGCATCCAATTAAATTGCGTAAAAATATTCTTTAAAAGGTTACTTCTTTTGATGAAAATAAACGCTACAATAATTATGATAGATGCTGCTTACGCTGCTTATTTACTGATGGTCACTAAAAGCGACTTTGACCTAAACCTTGTTATGTCACCTTATTGTTTTAATAATTTATTTATTTATTTAAAACTTTATTTCACTAATTTGTACAAAAGGCGAACTTAATGCCAATGGCATTCTCTACCAGCTGACCTTTGGGCCATGCAGATAAATTAGTGGTAGGCGCAAAAAGATAGTATAGTTTATTTAAAACAATATGATAATATAAAAGTTATCTACATACACTACAAATAAATAAATAGATACAAATTATTTTAAAAAAATACAATAATTTAATAAAAATATAATAATTCAACAGGTTCATTACATTTCGGCAAGAACATAAATTCAATCTTATTTTAAAGTTTACACAAAAGTATTAGGTATTAAACCTTTCAACTTTTAGGTTTTATTCAAATGTTTCGCACGTTTTTATTCCCCGACATGGGTCCAGAGACATTGGTGATGCGGTGTTTGCTTTTTGTTTAGTTCACATGGGAAGGGGGTTTAATATGAGGGATTTATAAAGGTAAATTACACACAAACAAATGCGCATTACGGGTGGCTTTGGAATATTCTAGTCAGTAAAAATAATATCCACATAGCTGGATAAGAATTCAGAATTGTGTATGATATCCGGAGGTTATTGGGCAAGTCGTACTACCCAGCAGTGGACAACAGATATAGTCCAATGTTCCTCACTTACTAGAGGAGTGGACTACGAGTATGTCTATCTCGTTGCGCAAATAGGTCACTACTATAAAGAGTTAAATTAACTTATTTATGAAACAAACCATTTATAATTGTACCTATTCGTATAAAACGGATCCTTAAGGAAAAGTTAGTTATGCATGTTGTGTTTGTTGTTGTGCATATTGTTTTATGTTTCATGTGCATATTTCAATGTAAAAATTGTTAGCCGACATAATTAAATTAAAAAAAAATATGGGTAGGTCTCTGATCACAGGGTGTCGGTCGGTGAAATGAAAGGCTGGATTATGATCTAGAATAAGTACAAGGTAAATGATGATGAATGTTTTTTATCCCAAAACGACTTTCACAGGCCGTAGGTTTTTATGTGATGATAAAGACCGTAAGGACCTTGTTGAAGTACATTTACGTAATTCAATTTAGGAGATGAGACAAAGTGCCAATGTAGACATGGTTCGACTTAAGCACTTAACTTCAGCTCAACTTGCAAATTCAAACGCAACACCCATCGACGACTTTAAAAGTTTCTATTGAATTTTCTTCTATAGTTGCTCTTGTTTTTTTATTTATCATTTTTTATAATCCAGCGTTTAGGATTTCCTTGAAATAATTGGCACTAAATTTATTAAACTGATGCTGATCTTTTAAAATCTTATTCACACGCGAATTTTTTTAGGTACCTACCTACCTGATTGGCCACATTGACTTATGATTCTTTTATAATTATAGACTAGAATAAATCAGCATATCTATAACATCACTATACCCAATTTATATGTTTTATACCAATATGTTATTATTGATTGCTAAAGCTCTGAGTAGTATTTTATTCTATTTAGTGTTTTACAAGTTTGATTAATTTTTATGGTAATCTGAAATTAAACTGGGAACCATTGGTTTTTACGTACTCACGTATATTCGTATAATTATATAATGTGGATAGGTATATTTATAGCGTTTAATTTTGTATTTCCTCTGTCTTCACTTCAGTGGGTGGTAAATGGCCGGGTAAGTAAGTGCCTTGTTTATGACCGGTGGTGAATAAAGTGTTATATTTATTTAGCTAATAATATACACAAAAAAGAATGATGGATTATAACGTCGTAAACGACACTACACTTACTCTCACTTAATGTTACTTAGAGTGTGAACGTAGTCATAAATCACAGCAGCGTAACGGCCAACACACGTCTGGGTTAGTTTCCACACCAATAGACATTATTTATCGCAGTATTTATGTCGACTGGACGCAGCCTCAGCCTGGGGACAATCTTAAGCCGCAAAATACATTTTCTCGCATTCAGGTAAAAATTATAGTCTATTATTTTTTGTTTTATTTGCAGTTCCCTTTCGTTCGTTCCGTTTTTGTCCGGAACGAGAACGTGCTCTGGAAACATGAGTCTGAACGCGTGTAAGACATATTAAAAAATGTTCAATATATAGGGATAATCAACGCCTTTTCACACAATATACCAAATTCGTCCGATTTAAGCTCACGCTATAGATACATTGAACATTTTGTATAGACATATTTGTTGAATCATAATCACAAAACATGCATATTGTACCTATGAAGCATTCTTTGTCCAAATGCCCATCCATATTAGTGCAGTATGGCAAATTTCCGATTTCACTAGTTCTCCGTACACTGTGCGAAGTCATGACAACTCGCCGTGCACTCTGTAGGTATATGGAAATTCCTAGCCTAGATGTTCTTCTAATTTCACAATAATTATTTCTATAAGAGTAGGCAGGTAGCTTTATTTTACAACAATGATCACAAAAGATCCTTTTGAAGAGGCTCAACCATCATACCATCATATTTTATACTTAACAAAGACTAATCATGGTTTCATTTCTCAACCAAAAGGCGACAAACGAACAGATAAGAGACACCTATTCCACAGTCAGCTGTAGGGCAGAGAGCAAAGCAAAGAAAATAGCCCAAAAGTAGGTTGTAGCGTAGCTAACCGTTGCGTTACTTTACACATACGGTACACTGTAGGTATGCGTTTGTTCTTTTGCTTAAAAAGTGTTCGAGTTACGAAACAAAACGCATTATTATCTTCATATTGCCATATCTTTTACTTTACTTCTTTTGTAAACCGGTCAAGCGAGAAGCGGCGTCTTGACTGTGGTTCCGTCGTTTTATTACATTAAAATACATAGGTATTAAGAGAAAGTTAGTCGTAAAACAGATAATATTGGTGTAACAAATCATCGCGTAAAGTTACATAAAATTAATACTTAACTTGAAATAATACACTAAAATACAAGTATGAAGTTGCCATAAAAATAAACCGCTTCCTTTTGCGTGGGAAGAGTTCTTTCTGGTTTGGTAATAGTCAGTCCTTTGAAGAGACCGATTAATTATCTAAAACAGGTGCTTTGATACGACAATACTTAGTTAAATAAGTACACCGCTATTACAAGTAAGTTGCAATTATCTTGTTTAGAACGCTGACTTCCATGTGTCTATTCCAAACTATTCTTCCTCCTGTACTATGGGAACTAGACAAGTACAGGGAAGTTTAACCAAATAACACCAATAGACCAGGATAAACTTGTATACAAAGTTTATTTAGAAGTCTTGATCAGTTCAGAAAAGAGTACGGTGCTAAATCAGAATAGCAGAAACATATGGGCGGCCCAAAATCTAATAAAATCTTCAGAGCCTTTCGGAGCACTCCAAACTTTAATACCGCACACATACTGCCATCCTACAGATAAAGCCAGTGGTTTAAGTAGGATGGATTGATGATCGAAGCTTCTAATTCATTACGATTTCATTATTTCGATATTATCAAACGGTTATAAGGAAAACATCGTGAGGAAACCTGCGTGTAACGACAAATATTGCGAAGAAGAAATTATTAGACGCATGTGAAGTCCAAAAACCCGCACTGGGCTAGCGTGGTGGACTATATAGCCTGTACGTTCTAGTTGAGAGAGTAGGCCTGTGCCCCAACAGTGGAGTTATGGGAGTTGATTTTGTTTATTTGATTCGTATAGGTTGGTAGGTACTTAGTATAATTTTAATTTTACAGTAAAATGAAGAACTTTTTAATTGGCTAACCTACTAACAATAAGTACCTACCTACGTATTGTTTTTTTCCGATTGTGTAACTTATCAGACATGCTGTAAAGTTTTAATGAAGTAAAAGAAATGCTGTATTAATTATAAGTTTTTAAATTTTAAAACACGTTCTCAATTTTAGGCTGTCAATAATTCGAGTATGACCAGTGTATTTGTGGTTGTGTCGCAAGGCAGGCGCACACGCACCACTAAACACGTTAAACACTAATCGTTATATGAAGCAATTGTTAAAATTTCGCGCAACATTTAATGCAATTTTATTGAATTGAAATTGATGAATTCTCACGTGAAATTATTTATTGAAATAGGTAGTGAGAAATAAGTACGTACATTACCAAAATAAATTTATGGTGCAATGGAACTTGATGTACACGTGTGTAACTTTTTTAAATAAATAAAAAGATTTGATTCGTGGTCATTTTGTATGAGAAGTTTTTATGGTTTTATAAACTAGTCTCTCATAGTATTGAAACTCCCTAATAGGTCTAGCTCAAGGTCAAAGTTTTTTCACTGATGTGCGGACGACTGTACTACAACAACAAAAATAGGAATTGATGGGTTCATTGTTTTTGGTTTTTTGGGAAAAAAAAAACATACATACAGCCGAACATTGTACCTCCTCCTGTTTGGAAGTCGGTAAAAATAGGAATTGATGGGTTCATTGACCCCCTCAGAGAGCAGTTGGTCTATTTATTTGTATAGCCTGTATAGTACCTAACTACTATTTTTGAGCTCTCATTAACTATCCATCCCATAATTAGGTACGTATTACACAAAATATTGAAGCAAGCCTTTTTTTTAATAGTATTTTGTTTTTTTTCATCTTCAGTAACACTAAGTTTATTAAGGTTCATCCCTGTTTGTATATAAACACCGAATTTCTCCCCTAACCTGTGAATGTCGTAAATTTTTCCCCACTAATAGCGTCATAAAATTTTGTTTTATGTCCTCATGTATTTCAAAATAACCTTTATTACATGCAGCACCTACTTAGTAAACGTAGGTATAGTTATTGCTGTCTATTTCCGGAAACAAGCTTTTAGCCGACTGGCCACGTAAAAGAGCGTTAAGTTTAGTGCAATTTTTTTTCTATGGAGATCTGGGTTTGGCACTCCGACAAGGGTGCCCGTCATACGCTTGTTACTTCCATGGCAGACTTAAGTTTGATATATAGGATCAAATATCGATAAAAGTTCTCGTAAATAGGACTCCAAATCACAGTCAACATAAAACAATTTGTAAGAGAATAAATATTGTTGCGGAATGTTATCCTGTGTTACTATTACTAGTTCTTTACTTATTCATGCAGATTTATAAGTAGGTAAAAGATGTCCAAAGGAGAACCCAAAAAAAAACATGTAACCACGAACTATTTTTCATGTTCATACCTAAATAAATCGATTAGATTGTCAGTGTTATATCATATTTATCTTTATCAAATATTTAAAAGGTACATAGGTATATTAATAAACAAACTAAACTAAACATCATAAATAAATAAAGTAATCATTGATATCAATTAATTAATTAATTATATTATAATATCACTTTTATTGCATCAGATTAATCAATAAAACCGAGAATCTGGTTTTCGGGTTCAATAATATATTGTGTAATATAATATAGTGTAATATATTGTTAATAAATATTATCGAAGCATTTTTCTGGTCAACTTCGCCTTTTCAGTCGACCTTGTAATTTCGCTCCATAATATGCACTGTTAAAAAGCTCCTTAAGTATCTGTATGTATGTATTTATTTTGCAACAGTTGTAACAACCAAGGTCATACTTCATTAAACTGCTACTTTCACGAAAAGCTCGTATTATGAGTCATGTGTGGCGCCAAGAATTTGCAATAGACCACTTTACTACACGTGCTCTAACTGACATTCTAATATCAGGTCATTAACACTAAGCTTCCACTCTGTGTTATTCAAATGTTGTTCCCACTGACTTCAAAAGTATGTTAGAGTATAAAATTCCATAGTTTTCGGTATCTTCAAATTATATACCTATTTCCCAAAGGATCCAAAAAGTATTTAAGATAATCATTCTTTGATCCAACTTTTGGAGTCTCTGGAAATAATGCGTTTATTACAAAAAAATATATTTTACTGTGCCGTTATATCGTTAATCGGAACAAAATTGTATGAATTCGGATTTGGAGCCGGTGGGAAAAGGCCATAATATTGTTTACTACGTTTTGGAGCCGTCGTCAGGAAGAGTTTTGAAACTTCGAAAACTAAATTTGGAACCTGCTTTGGAAATGGGCCCTGATTTCTACATAACTAACGTTAAATAATTAAATCAGTCCATCAACGTGTTTCGTTGGACATAGGCCTACGCGGATTCTGAAACAATGCTCAACATAACATCAAGTTTGCAATCGCAGTTCTATAGGCTCAAGTTGCGGAAAGCTTAGTTTGAAGTCAAAGAGGAAAAAATGCTTGAGCTGAGCAACAGGGGCATCTGATAGGAAAATGGAAGTGGTAACATTTTTCGGATTATAGAGAGGTACCACTGTGCATACTACACACTGCTAATGATGATATTGCAAGTTCTGCTTCAAAAGATTAAGAAAGTGTTTTCTTATGTAAGTAAATTGTTGAATCCACGGTCAAATAAAGAATATTAATCAGTCATCGACGCAGGTACGAACTTAACTCTTTCACAACAATAGACGTGTTTCCTAGCCAGCCGTAACCGTGTCGAGGAAAAACGTGCGAGAGTGAAAAATAATAAGGCATTGTGGGCACAAGAATAGGCAGGCAAATCCGATTGACATTGTCTTAGCCAAGCAACTACTGGGTGATTAGTTTAATTGTTACTGTAGTTTGTTTTAACAATGAAACTAAAATTTTTAAAATTTCAAAATGTTCCGGAAGTATTTATATCTAAACTCTAAACACCACACATCGTGAGTTCGATTCCCACTTGGGATACCTAATTAATTTTTTATATATATATTTTTTATATATATATTTTTAATCTATATGTGAAAACTTATTATTAGCATCTGATTATTCTATTGTGTTGTTTAGTATTAATGTTGTAATTAGTCCTGTTAGTTTTCCAAAGAGTAAATAAATAAAAAATAAAATAAAAATAAATAAACAGTACAATTTGTGCAAAATGGTTCTTTTCCAAGTTGCAATACTTATTTGTAAATTAACATGCCCTTCTATTCTTATTCTTCGGGTGCGAGAGTCCTAGTTTCGGACACTTGGGATTAAACAAGATAAGACATTTTAAATATTACTTTATTCAACTTTTTTGATCTTTTATAAAACACCCATCCACTATAATGAATTGGCATCCAAAGGATGAAATACGCGATTGGTACGAGTATGTAATAATTATGTTGAAATGCTGTCTGTTACAGTTTAATTTACATTTATGATTGTTATTGTTATACGAACTAATACTCCGTAGTGACTCGTTACTTGTAATTTTGAGCAAAATCGGGTCAAATCTTTGACTTTTACTGTTATATTTTCTAATAAAAGTAATCCTACTAATATTATAAAGGCGAAAGTTTGTAAGGATGTGAAGATGTGAGGATGTTTGTTACTCTTTCACGCAAAAACTACCGAACAGATTTTGAAGAAACTTGGTACAGTGATAGCTTATATCCTGGAATAACATATAGGCTACTTTTTAACGCGGACAAAGTCGCGGGGCGTCCGCTAATACGCCCTAAGTAACAAAACGCCTACGTAGAGGGCGCTGTTTCACAATGTACACTTGAAAAACTTTTCTACGCGGGCGAAGCCGCGGGAAAAAGCTAGTTATATATACTTATAGGTACATTGCAGTTGCTTTTGTTTTAAATGTTGTTGTATTTAAATGTCGTAGTACTTTTTAGATTACTTGAATACCCTCATAATATTCTTAATTGTTTCTTTGTTTATTGAGGTTACAAAAAAGTTTTTAACCACAGGCAAAATTTTATATATAATCTAGCTTAAATCACTTTACAAAACTACTTACCTTTAAGTAAAGGCTTAATTTAAAAAGTTTTCTGTAAGTCATGCCTATACTTAACAAAAATTAACTTTTGAAAAGTTTTAATTAGGAAATTTAATTTAATTTCGATTAAGTAGGTGCCTATTTATATTTTTACTATGTTGTGTTTTAGTGATTCCATAATATTACGATAGGTAATTTCTTATACAATTACTTACCAAAGGTTAAAAGTTGGTGGTGAGAATTATTTATATTTATGTACCTACAGGTATTTCCATAAACATTTCAACTGTACCTACATTCAAATTAATTAAATAAGATACGTACCAAAAGAAATTTGTTTCAAAAAGCAAACTTCAAACACTCGTTCACCAAAACCACTGATGTCAAATAACAACGCGATGTGTTTGAATTGGAACTGTATCGACGTCGATTGCCGCGGCGTGCGCGGGCGCAGGTGACTATTGCTGCGCTACCTACAGTCGGTGGACTAAGCCGCGCGCAGGGAGCACGTCGACCTTTATACACAATACAAGCGGGGATAGATAGGTGCGATCTATTGTGATCTGTAGTCTGAATTCGAAGAAAGAAACGCATTGAAAATTCACAACCATCTTGAAAGGGGGATTCAATATAATGAATGACAAACAGCTTTTGTTCTAAAAATTAGAATACGAAAAGAATTTTTTTCCCCAGTACTCGGAAAGGTAATCGTTGTGTACTCTTATTTTAAACAATCCAATAATGTACCTAGTTGACAAACATTACAAAGTACCGAGCAATAGATGAGTCACAAAGCTGTATAATTGTGTATAAAATGAATTTGGTCTTTTTAGAGTAGGATTGTCCCATAAAATAAATATTCAGGTCTTTTTTGTACAAATCTATCAAATATTCATATTAAGGCTTAGCAAATTTTGATTTTTAATCATATTTTTTTCTTACTAATAAAAATATTAATTTCAAAAATGATTTCATCAAGTAAGGATACTAATGTCAACAGCAAAACACGAAACAGCAAATTCTGTGATAACCTTATATGTTGTCCAAAAAGAAAATGCGACATCATTCTGTTAAAATGTATTTTTCCCGCCATAGTCGTGAAAAGCATTGTGTATTACCTAAGTGGAAAGGACGTATTTTCGGACTCGTATTTTAGAAAGAACAAGTCCTCGTCCTTTTGTGTTGATAAATCAAACTCCAGTATGCCCTAGACAAAAGGAGATTAGAACCATTTTCAAAGCAGCGAAACATTCTTATTGTTGTATGCAGCGAACTTTAATTAAAGTTCGCTGGTTGTATGCGGTGGACATACTACTGGCGTTTGGTTATTGATCAAACAAGTTGTCGTTCACTTTCCCACCTATTCCAACAATTTCCCATTCAAATATCAATTGAAAATATTATAACGTATCGCGTAAAGTATTGCGTTTTTCTTGACATAATGAAAAAGCACTGTTAAATATTACTTTTTTTCAATGCCTGTTACTATCTAACAAATCAAATCATCAGCCTATAATAATATGTCCCCACTATTGGAGCTCAGGCTTACCCTCTCAACGAGGGCGTTAGGGCTATAATCCACCACGCTAGCCTAGTGCGGGTTGGTGGACTTCACATAATTCAGGTTTCCTCACGATGTTTTCCTTCACCGTTTGATAACAGTAAATGTACTTAAGTTTTGAGAAAAACCCATGGTACATATCTGTGTGGCATAATAGGTATCTTAACAAACAATAACACTTTTATTTTTCCTTATTTTTAACAAATGTATAGTTTGTTTGGTTTGGACCAGTCAATAAAAGATACCTATCAATTTTCATATGAGGAAAACCACTTTTAATGTAAATCCAACCAGAAAAACAATACATGACCTTAAATCTTGAGCTTAATATCATAAATAACGATGTTTATTTCTATCAAAAAATAACATGCAACACGTCTGCCGAGAGCGTGGCCTTATAGGGGTAAACTCCCATATAGGGAGGCCAGGACGTTCACAGGCTGATGTGATGTGATGACAAACAAAAAGAATTGCATATCGAGGCAAACAGCCCATGAAATAATGGTAGCGTTTATACAGGGTGCATTTCAATTTGTTTTAATAATATTCAGTTTCATTTCTTATAAATACCTTATAATCAGTTGATAAAGTTTTTGATAGGATTTAGATCACTACTGTCGGAGTGGAGACCACGACCGGGCAAGCGTAGTGTTGGATGCCCCCTGGCTAGATGGAGCATATGCCCAGCAGTTGGCGAGAGTGCAGGCTGACTAATGATGATGATGATGAAACTTTTATGGCGAACTACCTACCTACCTGTTATGTATGTTAAAAAAATACCGCTGCTGAGTTCCTACTCAACTATTATATTGTATAATATTATATTATACAATATAAAGTAAAGTATATTATAATAATACTATATAATAATATTGCGACTTAATCTCAAAATTAGAGAAATTGGTTAAATTAATTTATTAATGTATCTATTATACATTAAAGCCGCAGGCGGTTTAAATTATTTAAGATACTTCAGCATGATCAGTTCAATAACTCATCCTTTATACGTCGTATTTAGTAATTATCTCTTTGTTTTTATTATGAAACTCGACATCGTGTTTCCAGTTTTTTTAATTGACATTTTAAGGTTAGTGGTGGGTAAGTCCAATAATTCCAAGGTGACCTGTATGAAACCTTTCTATTGTCAGCTACAACATCCAGAATTTATTAAATCACTCTTGCTTCCTGTGGTAAAATTTAAAATCAATGTAGGTAGCGAGTTTCATCAAAATAAATTTAGCTGTTTTGTAATGATTGAGTTTTGTTTATCAAACATCCACACTCGGTACCATAATTAGTTAGGTAATTTTAATTGTATGTTTCTGTAATTGTAACAGTCCTCGGTATCTAAATAGAGAGGATGTCATTAAATTGTTTCATCTTATCTTTACAGCTGGTTTAGTTTTTAATTTACGAATACAGCTAGAATTGCAGTTGCGGCAGAACGGAAGCGACAGAAGCGATATATCTAGCTATATCTGTAGTTTTTAGGTTTCTAAGTAAACAGTGTCCAATTTAACCTCCGTCCAAAATAAGGACTTAACATGGCTTAAAAATTTAGGGGACCAAACAACATCAACTATGCTGATAGACTAGAATCTGCAATGGTAATCTACTATACAAGTATACTAATACTACGATGTCCACACCACCCCCAAAACTGTATACTTACCTATCTGTCCCTAACCCGTCTATCCAGGGTTGGACTTTTGGACTCCAAATGAAAGTTATGTTTGTTTACTTTCAATATAACATTAGCGAAATGTAGGAAGAAATGATAAAATGGTAAGAGGAATGAGCATTGCATTTTTATAGGTAGGTACGGAGATACTTTCCTTGACAAGTTTTGTAGGTACTTGCCACTTTTTTGATAGCCAGGTATGACTTAATACTTATTTCTGACTACAAACGCATTTTGAATAACACAGAAAATTTTGTCTCAATTCCATCATTTTATTTAGCGAGGCCCGCAGAAATTGGTAATTTGTAGGATGCAGGTAGTAAATATGGAGATGCCTTTTCGTAAGATAAGTCAAGGATAAACCTGTTGTCAAGGTCGTAAAGTAGAGCAGTAAGATTTATCTGATATTTAAAATAAATACATAGGTGGTCAACAACAAGTTTTTTTATCAGGAAATCATTATATCTCAAAGTTACTTTAGGGCTTGTTTTGTTGGTCATACTTACATTATATGTTAAAAAGACTTGCATATTATGTTTATGTACTTTATTTTAGTTATATAATTATTTACGGGTCTTACACACTTACACACTTTTCTTTTTATTTTAGTTTTTGTCAAAAACACGCCGCGTCTGCATGCATTAAGTAAGTACTCTCCCTCCCATAGAGCATTGTTCTATCTTTATTGATCAATGGCAGAAATTAATTTCGCCTTGGCCACGCACAAATTGCGTAAGAGCAAATTAGTGCTTCGGCCTGAGTGTAAGTAAGTATACTTGATCCGGACAAAACCGCGCCGACTTACGGGGACAAATGACGTAATTTCTTCGCGTAATTTAGTGAAAACAAACGGACGGAAATAGAACACGTCTTCAGAAATTGGAGAGCTCTCAGAGTCTGAGCACTGCAGTTTGGGTAAATATTACCAATTGAAAACTTTAAGCGCCGTGCATGACCAGCGCATTTGTGAAATGAGATCGTTTATTTTGCTGCTTTAAACTTTAAAGTAGAAAAATCCAAGGCGTGTTTCGCGCCACATGAGGGTCCATAATAAAAGGTAAGGTTTTTCTTTATTTTCCATAATTTAATCACCATTTCCAGTCTAAGATTTGCGTACAATTTACTTTAAACAATGTTAAAAATTTCACCTCAATTGGTATTATTCTTAAAGTTATTCGGCGGACAGACATACAGATGGTCTTGATTTAATCAACTGAGTTATCGCCTACACTCGATGATGATTTTAAGAATAAAGTCTTGGGAAAACTTGGTTACCTATATCATTCCACAAGGCTTTAAAAATTAAAAATCGTGAGGAGGAACCTACCTTTATGTGAAGTTTACCAATCTGCACTAGGACCGCGTGGTGAGCGAAAACCAGGACGCGTAGGATGCCTGCGTAATGAGAGTATATTATCTGTTTATCAGAGTGGACCGTAATATTGGTTGTAGATTTAATTTGGCCATGTAATAGAAGGTAGGTATTCCAAGGCGTATAAATATGGCTTGCAAATATTGTTGGGTAAAATTGCGCTTACGTATTTTACGAGGGTATTTTACGCCCCGCTGGGCCACCTTGGACCAAAACTATGAGCAAATTGTGACACTCATAAAACCGTTAAGTGCGTGAGATACTCTAGCCTACATGATGACCCAACAGTGCACTAATTGTTGCTGAGATAATGATAAGATAATTGTGATGATGTTAACTAGTGACACGAAAACTGCTGTGTGATTATTAAAATAAACAATGTCGTTTCATTTAAAAATTGAGATATGTATATTACTGACTTCGAAAATTCGGTCTAGCAAGCAGTCAAATAGCTGAAGTTGTTCTTGTGATGTAAATAGTATAATGGGATGCACTGTGGATGAAATAATTCATAACAGTGCATTCCATTTCGCCACATTACCCCCCGTGACATTCCCGCCATTCTGACGTACACTGACTTACGGTCGGCGCCGACTCTTGCGGTGTGTTCCTAATAAATAACAGCCCTTGTTCAGAAAAATCAACAAAATACTTTTGAGTATCAAAAGTATTTTGTTGATTTTCGAGCTCTAAGTCCAGAGTTGAAGACCGTTGGTGGATATTTAAACGGAGACTGAGCCCGACCCCGGGTGCCTTTTCGCTTATTTCGAACAAATTGTTTTCGAAACTTTCCTCTTGACCTTTTTTGAATTGGGCACTTATACCCCGTCTCGGCGTGGCATTTTTACTGGGTCCATTATTTACTTTCTTATTTCACGAGCATGTGACGATGAGCTCAAGATTATTTAACTTCCTTCGAAAAGCTATTTCTACTATAATGTACACAATTAGGTACTTACCACATAGACAGTTTACTTATGTTGTACTACAAAAAGTCCAAAAAGATACGAAAAAGGTACATTCGGCCCGAATTATGAAATTGGTGTAAAATCGCAAATAAAACTATCGAAATGTCTGTAAATAATTTTTATGCCAATATAAAAAAACTTAAAATCAAGGATTGTAATAAAATTATATGAGCATGGGTATTATTTCAATAACATAAGTTTTGTTCACAATCGAGATGTTATTTTACAATAATAGTACAAATAGTTTTAACCATTTTAAGTAACAACATGAAGCCACACTATTTGTTTTTTTAAATACATTCAAACCTGCACAAATAAGTCTTAATCGACATTTATACCGAATATAAGATCGGATGTCGGTCTAAAGTTATAATAATTATATACTGAAACACGTCCTCGAGTTAATATCCCTACTTATACGTGGGAAAAATATATGAACAAAATTAAATGTTTCAATCTTCACAAATGCTTTATTGCTTGGAATTATTACAAATAAAATTAAATAATTGACATGGTTAAGCCGCATCTACTTACTTTACACTACCTAAACCTTAGTTGAATATGTTTAGTTGTATGTCTGATTATGACTTCTCCCTGATCTTTCTCGGAAAAACTAAGATTTTTTCATTTCTCTCATTTTTCATTGACAAAAATACCTATAGTTACAGACAGCAAATTTATAATGCTTAACTATTTAGAAACACTTTTGCTGATGGTTATTGACTGGAAGAGTATGCTAAGATTTACGTAATGCCAAAGTATAGTCGGTTTATACTTAGATAGTGTCGGTACAGACGCTGAAATTTCATTTTGAGATACCTAACTGTCTTCCCACGAAAAAACCTTTTCTATAAACGTACGCAGCAGTTATCACGTCTTTTTAATGCGACGAACGCCTCGATACAAAACGTCAAGTCAAATAGCGGGTGTACGCCGCTGTCGGTGACTTTTGTGTTCGCGGCGGCATCCTTTGAGTAGAGGCGGCGCGTGCCGGGCGGCTTTTTACAAAGGCGACACTATCTAAGTAAACCGACTTTAAGACTGATTATTTCTAGACTTAAATCAAAACATGTTGCTAGCCGCTGTCTACCGCACTCCAGTCTTTGGCATTGATGGCACACACGTCCATAACATAACGTATACTGTTAGTACTCGATGTAAATAACACACAAAAACATTAGAAGTTTATAATTACGTGATATTTTTCTATACGATTGAAAACACATGAATGAAGATAAGAACTAAGAAAATACTACGAACAAAAATCTCTATAACCCAGTATTTTTATATATTTGCCACCAAAAGTTACGGGGCTCTACATTAACAAATTTAAGTATCATATTTTTAACAACCGAAAATGTATTTAGCGAAAATAATTAAGTATCACTATAATTTAATATTTTTTATTGATGGATGACGATGATTATACTCCATGACTCCATGAAAAGTCGATATTTCAAGTGAATGTCAATAGCATCTACTAAACCCTAGGAACAAGACAAAAAATGGACCCTAAGTTCTATCTTCCTTAAGTTACGCCATCCTTTATTATCAATTAATTTCCAAGCTTTTAAATACCTAATGCTAAATCACAAAATCCTATGATATCATTGTTAGCTTTAGAATGCAGCTAAAATTTTCCTCTATTACAAAAACCGACATTCTTTAGCTACTAATTCAAACCTAATTTCAAATCGCGTTCAAACAAATACTTATAAGACATTTTAATCTATGGCGTTAATTGCTGCGTGGTCGTATACATTCACTTGAAACAATCGCTCCGTTTGATGACGATAACTATAGAAAATAAGGTCTCCAGATCTTTTAACATATGGATCTAGGACCAGATCCCGTAATTGGGACAATTTCACATAATGTAGTGGACTTTGCGTCCACACTGTTTTATCACAGCCACTGTACAACATGGTATCCGTTCGACTTTAATGTCGTACTAAAAAGTTTTCTGCTATTCATATAGAGGAACGTGGTTTAACATTTTACATCTAGGTAAGTAAAAACACGCTGTGTGTCAACCACAATACTGAATCACACGACTGAGAAGGAAAGTCTACGGTGCAGGAACCAACCCAGGTACAATGTATAATAAGTAGACATAAAAGTACCTATTACGAATGAAACTTTCCTAGTGATTGATTGCTGTATATGTAGGGTAATCGATAACAAGGCCACTGAGCAAAAAAATAGATGTATTCCATGTACATACAAAGAGGTCAGTTAAATTTCATAATCAATCGATCTCTACTCTGTCTTATCGGTCTTATCGCAAAAAGGATTAAACCAACCTACAAAAAATATTATTTTGTGGTTTGGTTCTTTTCTGCATAAGTCAGTCATTTAAGCATGTATTGGACATAACAGTTATCAATAAATTGTATCGACTACAAATCACTAGAAATATTTTATTCGTGATACCAACACTGTCGGCACAAGTTTATGTCTAACTAAATCAACTAAGGGTCGCTCCACACCGTATAGGTACCTACTATCTAATTAAACTGAATCATAAGGAATTCATAAATATACTTAACTACGTGGTGCTAATATGTCTATTTGGTGACGTTGTCGGCGTTACTGGTGCCAACTTTGTCCTTAAGCCACTTGTTGGTGCGAGTGAGGATGTCTGGCTTCTGGGAGGGGTTCTGCCACGCTTCCAAGTTCACCTTCTTGATCTCTTCACAAGATACGACTGGGTTGCTGGAATAGAAAAAAAAACACTCACGGGCTATTCTTAAAGAAATTCGCGAACCACCACCACTCAACTCATAACATGTAAGTAAACCCATGAATAGAGCTGCATTAAGGAATGCAGCACCTACAAATCCGCCTCTTCACCACCCATCTAATAAAAGTCGCAAAACTAATCGTAGATTATCGAACAAGCAAAAGGCCCAAAAAGATATGTGTTGATCTATCAGGCTGGCATAGTCCAAAGCCTCGTTAAAAAAAGCAAGACTTTGTTATTTATTTCTAACTAAACTACTCAACAAGGCCGCGCCGAGCTGGCACGCACCTCCAGACAACCTCATATCCCACAGTGTCTTCAGTCTTTGTTTATCATCTCGTGCCACAACTAGTTACCTTTCCGAAGGTGGCTGGAAGACATCTCTCTGGATTTTGGCGGCCCCTGCGTTGTCGCAGAGCAGCCTGGCGAGGGAGCCGCGCTTGATCTCGGCCAGTTGCCTCTTACTGAAGCTGCCGGACTCGTCAGTGTGCGTGTAGAAGTAACGGTCGCCGACACGCGTGCGCCAGAATTGCTCCTCTGTTAAACAAAACGTGAATATGCAATAGCTTCTTGGGTAGATGTAAAAGTATTTGTTATATGAGGGTTTTCAGCCATGGGTTGGGTGCAGTGCAGGGATTTAGGACACTTGATAGATTCCGCTTTCGTCAGAAAATTTATACCTCAGTCTTATTTCTTACGACAACGGCATTGTCTCTTCGTCAGGTTTCATTTTTGTCGGAAAATAAAGTGCATCTGGCTGGCAATAGTATAAATCACAAACAGATAATCGTCTTAATAGTGATACTCACTGATGAAACAGGTGGCCGTAGGCCCCAGCAGGGACCCTGGGAGAGGAGTCTCCGCCATTACGCCCACCACCAGGTCGATGTCACTGGGATTCTCGTACAGCTGCGACAGCTTATCCACGATCTGTTGAGAACACAAATCCGTTAAAGAATGACATTATTGTACGCAATCGAAGTGGTTTTCCCACGGGGTTTTCCAGATTTCAGAATAATGCGGACTTATTATCTAAAATCATAGACAACTTTATAAGCATGCAAAAAGATTCTTATCTTTAACGGAGTGGCGGTCACTGTACTGACTCCAGGAAGGGGGGGTTTTCAGATAGTTGCCAGAAGACGGTCCTAGCGATCACGTCACCCAACTCCTGAGGGATGACGTCAGATAGTTTCTGGTAGGTTGTTGCCGCAGTCATGCCGCACGCGAGTGGTACTGGGTGTACCCTGGCATGCCGTGGTCGCGAGCACCCTATTGCTAATCTGTCCAGATTTGATAATATCACCCACCTCCTGAGGGATGACGTCAGATAGTTGCTGGAATGTGGTTGCCGCAGTCATGCCGCACAGCGAGTGGTACTGGGTGTACCCTGGCAGGCCGTGGTCTCGGCCACGTTGCACGTCTATCGCCAGGACATCCAGACTGCCCAGCCAGCGGTGACGTAGCTGCAGAAAGATAAGGATCCTCAATTACATAACATTGGCACATTTTCGCCACTAGCCCGCACTGGGTTAGAGTGGTGGACTATAGCCTGTACGCCCGTAGTCGTAGACAGGGTAGGCCTGTACCATAGACAGTGGGGACATTAATAGGCTGTTTGATTAGAGATGAGGGTTGATATATAAATCCCACTACTAAATATATAAAAGCGAAATTTTGGATGTTGTGAGTTTGGATAATCACGCTATAACGACTGAACGGATTTTTATGAAACTTGGTACAAGATAGCTGGAATAACTAGGATACTTTTTAACGAGGACTAAGTTGCGGGGCGTCAGCTAGCACGAGATATTTATTTACCGAATGTATAAATTGGATATTTTTAAGCTCAATACAACTTGTCGACTTCGAGTTCAGCATATGTGTTTTGTCGTAGTCTTTGGTATTACAAGGTTAAGGATAAATATTGCATTGAGCGAACGGAAACAGGAAGTCACCTCGCAGCATTGCATACTAAAATGTTTGTAATGAAATGGAACGCATTCAGACTTTATTTGTTGGTTACTAGGGGCACTTGAAAAACTGGGAATTTACGTGATGTCCCAATTTTATGTTTGAATATTTTGGCGGAAATGCTGTTCGCTTCGGTTTTATTCGTAAAACTGTTGTTCAGTATTCGATATTTAGCGCCACTGTCAACCGGTAACTATAGGTATTTTGTTACAGCCTGTATAGTATTTGGCAATAACAACATGTGTTCTTAAAAGTAAATACGCTCAACCGTTATGTGACATTCAGTTATTGTTTGAACTGTACAGTCGACCACACGTAGCTATTATACATCGAAATCATGCGTAGGCAGTATACAGAGTAACATTCACATTGTAATTATACGCTACGTGGGGTTGGGAGGGAAACTTCTGTAAGGACATTATGATATAGAAGTTTTCAATTCTTAATGAATAAATACATGCGTGGCTGGGACCTCCTTATAAGTAAGTACCTAAGTACTTGTACCAGGAAATCCCGCTCTTCCTTAACAAACATAATTTTTAAAGATAGGATACGGATAAAGTTTAAAATTAATTTTAACATTAGTTTAAAATTGATAATATACTTACAAAGAACAAATAAATCAAATACCTTTACCATAATTAATTGTGATGAAGTTAGTAGTATCTCAAAGGACACTATCATAGGTAGTTTATTTTTATTTCAATTGGTTGTAAATATCAGTGACTACATATTTGAGCCGTTTGGGGTCGAGACGCTCGGACCGTGGGGACCGGGAGCTCACCGTCTCTTTCGAGAGATGGCGAAGCGTCTGGTCGAGGCTGCCAACGACCAGAGGGCTGGGCATTACCTCGCTCAGAGGATCAGCCTCACAATCCAGCGGGGTAATGCCGCCAGCCTTCTGGGCACGCTCCCAGCGGTGGGGAGCCTCGAGGGGGTTTTTTATTTATAATTTATATTTAAGTTTAGTTTTGGTTGTAAATTAAGATACGATTTTTAAAATATCAATGAATGCAGATAGTAAATTAAATAGTAAATGTCTGTGAGTAATTTGTAGGCACTTTATTCCTATAGAATTGACTTGTAAATTAATGTTATATTTCGGGTGTTCGTTTATGACACAATTAGATAGGTACACAGATTTCATTCTTATTATGTACCTAATCGATAAAAATATAGAGTGAGTTCGTTCGCATTTGGGTCGACTCGATTACATAATGGCTCAGGCATGCGACGTAAAAAAACAAATTTTGCAGTAGTTATTTAGTTGTTAAGTGTCCGTTCTTTCTGCCTACCCCGCCAGGAACATAGCGTGAAAATATGTATGTATGTATTTAATTGATTTTTTTATAAAATAAAGCATCTTTTGAATAAACGTCGTACCTAGTGCATGATAGCGTTTATTTTTTTCACCCCATAATACCTAGCCAATGACCTGAGCTGTGGTCGACTGTACAAGTACTGTATAAACAAATCGACAAATTCACACCTCGCCGCGCCTCACGGACTCGGAGTTATTTTTATACTGCTTAATAATTGAGTCACCGAGCGAATAAATTGTTTTCAATTTTATTTAAGTGTAGTGTGTTTTAGTGTATTTAGGTATGTTATCGAATTAATGACTACCTAAATAAATATTATTATAAATAAAGTCTTCCAACTATTATACATAGATAGAAGACTAATTTATTTACTACTTATTTATTTGTATATTTTGATTAATTTTTAATTCATAATTAGGTACTACCATAATTAGGTAACCTACCTAGTTTTGATTTGATAGTCAGTCATTCTTTGACTGGTAACTTCATTTCATTCAAAAGCGTTAACGTTTGACGGCTTGACTATTGAACCCAAGAAGTTTCAAACCTCTTTGGTCGCGCGCGCGCTCCCTCTGGAGATCGCATCTTGCATATTTAGTATGGGAAATGAAGAAAAATTCGGTGTCAAAATCCGGGGGGGGTGCGGACAAAGGAAGCGGATTAGCGGGAGGAGATTGCTAATACAAATTTATATGGAGTTTGAAAATGAGAATGTGTGAGTGAGTATCAATTTTGATATACATTTGGCACCATTTTGGCACCCCCTAAAATGCTTTTGTTACGCATCCATATAGGAGTAGCTTATTTTTTAAATTCATGATTGAACCGATCTCCATTACATTTTGCTTACAAATGGCCTGTTTCATAGCAATAAACTTACCTAAGCTAATTTTACCGAGAAAAACAATTTATTGAACGCCAGCAACAGCTAGTATCTAATAAAAAAATTATATAAAAATACTTACATCATCGTCGTAGTTGAAATCGAGTCCCTGGCTTTTCTGATTAACCATTCCCCTGAGCAACTTTTCCAGCCCTCCCTTCTTTGCGATTATATCTGGTTTGAAGTAGTTGTCCGCAAGTCTGTGCGATGACGTCACATTGTGGGCATCCACCAGCTCTATGTCCTGGTCGAGGAGGCTGTTCACGAAGTGGAAGGCGGCGGTGGCGAACGCGTTGGTGACGGTGGGGTCCACGTCCGAGTTGTAGCCGGTGTCGTAGCTCTCGTACAGCTCGTCGAAAGATTTACCTGTAATGAGGGCGTGCCTTTAAATACTAAGTTAATGGTCGTGGCACAGTGACCAAACAGTGGCCTTTGATGTTTCCTTAAAATTTAATCATTTGGATGTTATTCAAAAAATGCTTGTCGGCCATCTTGGTTTTCAAAACGATGCTTTCATGGAACAGATACAAATATTTCGAAATAGGTTCCTACGTAAAACAGGAGCTAGCCAGTGAATTGTAGTGATCTGTCTCAGAGCAGTACCCTTCCGTTCTGCCTTTTATTGCAGAACGTTATTATGTATACTAATAGATAATTTGATAATTTATATAATTTTTTAGGTAAAAACAGTCAAATACATACGACATAAGCATAAGGTGTGCGTTTCTTTAATTGACTTTTATTTGATATCGACTAAAATAAATAGGAATTATTTATGTACGACTACATTTACATAAACCTATTCTTACATGAATATTCAAAAACTTACTTTTCGTCATTTTAACCTTGACTGTTACCTACACTTTATACCGACAGAGCAGCTGTCGGTATTGAACGATGTCTACTCGCATTTCAGTACCGCGGCTTGCCTTGGCCGTTTTCATGGTGAGAGTAGGTATAGTTCGAGTAGTAACTACCTACTGGGGTTACAATGTCGACGTGATTTAATAAAAAAAACTGTGTTAAGGTCTATGACCACAAAGCTTTGAATTAGAAAATGCTTATAAAGAACTTCAGAAAAAGGGGGGGCATTAGGGTACTGAATGACAAGATCTTACCAGTAAGCGCCGGCATCCAGTGCTTGTAAGTGATGTGCTGTAGCTCCGCGACCACGACCTTCCTAGCCTCGTAATACAGCCGGTCGGAGCTCCAGTCGGGGTTGAGCGCAGAGAGCGCGCGCGCCACGCGGTTGTGTTCCCGCACCAGCAGCGAGTGCAAGCCGGTGAGCCACGGGTGCAGGTTGGCTCGGACATCGCCTGACGAGCAATGATGGAGCGTTCACAGCAATTGACTTAATTTGAACGGACTGTATATAGATACCAGGGTTCGCGTGATATTATATAAGTTGTTCGATGTTCCCAAAAATAATTCAAATACATATTTCACAATGTTTTTCTACTCATTATCTGTTATTTTGATGTTTTACGTCCCCACTTTGGGGCCCAGGCCTACCTTCTCAACGAGGGCGTACAGGCTACAAATAGTCCACCATGCACGCTAGCCCAGTGCGGGTATGAAAATGCGAAAAAGAAAAAAGAAAATAGGTAACATTTTTTCACTTAATATTGTGAACATTAAAACTATAATAAATAAATACAGATATTTACGAACCATGACAGACAGCTAATTAAAACTGTAAACGATGCACTAATTTATGCTTGTATCAAGTAAGTTTTTTGGCGCAACAACTGTCGCATACGGCGAAATAGATAAATAAAACTACAAATATTTACATAACGAAAACGCTGACCACATCAAACATTAGGTAGGTACTCTATACACCGAGTGAACATGAAATTACTTTATGTTTGTGAAAAGTCAGGTGCCACAGTTAGTATGCAGAATTTGTGTCCAGCTTTAAACTATATCAAAGTCAGATATTATCTTATCTGCTAACCATATTCATGGTCGTGGCCCATAAACTCTTATCGCACACTGCAAACTTATTTGCATAATGATAGCAAAGTCTTATCAGCATAATATTACAACATGGCGAAAGTTACTGTTGTAAACATGTTTTTCATAATAAAAGTACATACATCAAACTCCATGCACTTAAGAAATATTTAATTAAAATCTGTATAAAACCTAATGTGACAGAAAGGTTAGTTTAAGAAAACAGAAAACATTTACAAAAGAAATTAAATATTTTAAATTCGGAACAACAAAACAACATGGGGTAAGTATGAAGATAAAATTTGTTAAGATTTAAAATGTAACTTTTATTCACTAATACCAAATGTAGGTATTTTGAACATTCCTTAACTTATTTTCTCTTTCACGATCCATGCACCGATATAATTATTGTACGTTGAACTTACCAGTGTTGAAGCAAGTGGCAGAGTTGGTGTCAACGAGGCATCTCTCAGCAGGGTAGGCAGCCAGCGGCAAGTGTTCCTCGTCCTCTATCTGCGAGGTCTTTAGAAGACCGCCGGTCTTCTCGCGCAGGGCTGCTGCGTCGCGACTGTTCGACCCGTAGATATGAGACCCGTCCAGAAAATGTGTTGCTTGGTTCATCTAAAAAAAAATTAAAAATTGTTAATTTGTGAGTCATTGTAAATAATTATTAACATTGTGATCGGAAAATATTGATCTTGTGAGAATTTACAAAGTAAATATATACAAAAGTAAAATAACTAGCATAGGTATAGGCCGTTATGCATAATAATTACGTAGTATTTCATGAAAATATACAGACATCTTTTATATCATAAATGATGCGTGTGCTCCGATCTAGATAAAGCAGTGGAAATAAACTAGGTTCTGTAAATCAAACCTACTATTGTCAGTTATCACATTAAATGATGCGTGTGCTCCGATCTAGATAAAGCAGTGGAAATAACCTAGGTTCTGTAAATCAAACCTACTATTGTCAGTTATCACATCATTTCTATGAACTTTTTCCATTAATCATTCGGATTCCTAATCAGTCACGTAACATATCTACTTCTATACGTCTGTACTGCTATCGTTACAGTACCTTTAAATGAGATAAATTTATTTATAGTTGCGTAAATAACAAAGGTTTATTGAAATACACGTCACCATATAACATTATATACCCGAAGATACTCTGAATAAAATATCAAATTTTAAAAATTAATATAATCGTCCTTGTTTATCATCAAATAGGCTGTTGAGGTCCACTATTTGTACAAGGGCCTTTATTAACTTCTCGTATATAATCATAATTTTACTTATATCAAGCTAATAGGTACCTAAATAAAAGTTGTTGCTCGTTCGACAGGTAGTCAATGCTGAATGCTAAGCGTTCACCACATAGTAATTTTAAAACTTCTTTTTAAAATTTTCTTGAAGTTTCACCCTGTATAATGTTTGCTACACGAAAATATTATGGTCTGCGATTAGATCATTAATTACTTAGGTATACCTACCTATATCTAATTTTATGTACCTACTATGGCAATGTTTTTCTCAATATCTGGATCCTTTCAAAGTGTTACAATAACATGCATTTACCATGTATGACACAGCTACGAGTATAATATCTAATGATAGCGAAAAATAAAAATAGCAGGCTGTTGTGATCAACAGTTCAAATCGCGTAGGTAAGTAAATATAATATAGGTAGTACCCACCTAGTATGCGCTGTTTCAGACTGGTGGGTGTGTTATTTTCAGCTTTATACCTATTGCGTTATTTTTATAGCAAAATAGGAAACAGTCTTAATGAAGTGGGTGGCTCAAGGTCAAAAAACAAGGTTATCGAACTGGTAAACCAAAATATCTAATAACCGGTATAAGTACCTATATTATATACCTCTAACTACTGCATAAGCCATACATAGGTACATATATTATCTTCCTTTAAAATCTAAGTAGGTAACTACCTACTTTGGCCAATAGTTGCGAACTATAATATCCGCTCAATGCCCGCTCAATTGAAATGAATTGATAGGTACCTACTGAAGTTCAAATTTATTGTCTTCAATCGAGATGATAAAAATACACTTGCTATAGGTACCTACTTATAGGACCTACATAGAGGTTTAATTTCTAACACTCAATCCGTAAGGAACTATTAATTAATCTGCGACTCAACCCCAGGTTCCAAGTATATCAAAGGTATCTATCAAAATAATCCGTATCCTCTCATCCTTAAACTATGTCCAGGGTATAAAAGATCAATGTACCAAGTTTCATCAAAATCTGTGCAGCCGATATGGAAAATTGGAAACAAACAAACAAAATATCCACACTTTCGCATTTAAAGTAATTATTTGGATTATATACATATTTTGTATCTACACGTAGGCACAGAATAGATTGACGTAGGTACCTACTATGAGATGCTGAAAATGCATTCTTCAGAAAATGCTGTCCAATAAAATACTTACCTATTTATTTGTGTAGAAACTAGAAACCAGTCTGGTCTATTATGTATTATTCTGTGCTCTGGTTATGAAATCTTCGAACAAACATTTCTAACATAGTAAAGTATGTACCTACTTGTTTACCTAAATTTTACGTAACTCATACCTAATCAAAACTACTAACGCGCACAGTAAAAAAGAAATTGTTTAAAATTCGATTCAAACGTTAAAAAAAAGCAGAAAAAATAGGTCTTCCAATTTGCTGGTTTTTATAAATAGACCTTACCTGTTCAGAAGCTCCAAAAGTACAGTCGCCTCTGTAAGTTGTGACGGACCTCGTGTAGTCCATGCAAGCTACGTATTTGTCCTTGAAGTAGGGGTCCTCTGAAGGCACTGATATGGGCATACAACTCGGGTGGATATATCTGGGAGACAGGTTCAATCCAGAGTTGTCGCAGCAACGAATCGCTCGGTCCGTGTGGACTGTGGGCAAAGGAAAAAAAAATACATTAATTTGTGACCTCATATAGTTTTCATCATCATATCAGCCGGATGACGTCAACTGTTAGACAAAGGCCTACCCCAAAGATCTTATGACGGTCCTGCGTTGTCCGCATCCAGTTAGTTCCGCGATTGTGAGCAGATCTTCGAACCATCTTGTGGGAGGTCCGTCTTCCGATGTTTATATGTTTACCCTTCGGTAAAACAATAATACTGAACGAAATATGTAAAGTAACATAAAGGGCATTTTAAAGTCACGTGGAGGTGAAAGGTGTTGCGAAATCTTAACGGTTTTAAATGGCGGTTTATAATAATGTTTATTCTTTGACTGGCCTACATGTACATACCTAAGTAGTGTTTACATTTTTAATGTAACTGACAAGACGTTTTCTAGTACTGATAGTGAATAAATAGTACCTATAGATCCCACTGAACAGACATCATTCACTTCTCTACATTATAACAAAATCCGTTTTTGTGTATGTCAAAAGTCTGAAATTTATTTTGTAAAAGTACGATCGCGTAAGTTCAACAGGAAATAAGCAATTAAATATACTTCTGACCTCGTTAAAGCAAACTAGAAAGAAGAACACGATAAATAAACTCGAGTTACTGGCGTGAATATCATACACGTTGATGAAGTAACTTGATAAGGTTATTAGAACAACAACCGTTTCGTCTAGAAAGTTCTTAATATTCGTGACAAAAACTTACTGGTCTTCCGAACAGGAGTATGAACCAAATCATGGTGGATGAACTGACTCCACACAGCCAGCGCTATAGTCTTCTTATCATCGGGGCTGTCCAAGTTGTCTGCCAATTTAGTGCTGATGAGACGAGCTGAAGGCAGAGGCTTGTGGCTGAGAGCTCGACGAGGCTGCAAGGAAATAACCTTCTTAATAAACGAAGTACCTAGGAGCATATAAAGCGGTGATTCATTTTTCCATAATTGCTAAGCTTCATAATAATGCAATAAATATTACTTGGTAACGTTAAGAGTATCATATTTATATCAAACAACAAAGTAAATAAGAATTGCGATGTAAATGTTCTACATAAATCTTTTGAATCATCATAAAGAACCGATAAACAGCAATAACAGATGATTTACCTAAGTATCTAATTACGATGTGTTTGAAATAATAAGTCATTGACGTCAATTCAGACGTCGCATAAACTCAGAACTAATTAAGATTATAAATAAAGGGCAGAGCGTGGTGGCGCGAATTCAGAAAGCCCTTTGTTAAAATAACATACACTGCATTAAATAAGACTAGGAATCCTAACCTCTTCGATGCCATCGGCGTATCTCGGATGTAGGATGCGTTTGTAGCCGGTGAGCGCTTGGCCCCACGACGAGCGCACTGGGTTGTTGCAGTTGCCGTCAAAAGAGCGATACTTGGACGACACCTTGTTCGTGCGACACGTGAAGCGCTCCAGCATCGCGCACTCTCCGCCGTACTCACTGTCACGCAAGTTCAGAGTACTCACGAAACTCGCACACTCATCATTTGCCAAACCATATCTAGAAGCGAACAAACAATTTACCGTTAAAAATCATCTCAGGGTGTCATGAGGCTGCAAAAGGAGCTATGTGTGGAGTTCAACTAACCTAGAGCATCTGGTCCAGACGAGGTTTTGCGATGCCTTCGTGATGATCATAGAAGACTTCTCGTAGTGCATCGCATCGCCGGAAGGGTAACCCTGAATCGCCAGTCCTTGAGCGGCGGAACCACGCTTCGGCGTGATCCCAGCCGCGTTTAGGTTGTCCTCCAAGCGCTCCAGCATCGATACACTCAGTTTGCTGATGCTGATCGATCTGTTCGTATGTGCCTCCGTTACAGCGGGCAATCTTTTCAACATATCGGCGCTTGGGAAAGGGTAGTCGTACATAGGCGGTGGGTGGATTATATCTGCAAAAAAAGAAGATTGCTGTAAAATCCCTCAATTCTCTACGGTTCGGTTAACTGTTTATATTAATTAAATTTGTACCTGTAGTAATGATTAGATTGAGAGGGTAAGGAGCGACGTGGCTTCCGAAAGTGACTCCCGCCCACAGCACGACGCCAAGCAATACCATCTTCGTCATTTCTTCCAGAATGCTGCAACAAAGAAGAACCGTCGTTTAATATAGCCTTGGGCGCTTGATTTGAATAATTCGGCAATTTACTTGCAGTTTTAGATAGGTACTGTTACACTAACCGTAGGCAAAGTTTACCATTTAGCATTGCCGACTTTAGTTCAAATATCTAAGAGGTATGAACTCAAACTGATCGTAATTGCGTGAATAAACAGTTTATATGAAGACCCACATCAAATAGAGGGTTATCTGACTTAGACCTTTAGTGGTCTGACCCTGAGCAGAGTCTGATAAATTGGTATAAACTTATACCCATCTCTTCATGACGTATTTATACGTACTATCACGGAGGTATGTCCGGCCGAGCCTCTGCCCCCATAATCTGTGATTACTAATGTTGAGTAGTTTAGAGAACATTAAGATAAATATTATAGTCGTAGTAACCTATTATGGTATATTTTCTAATTGTCGTCATTGCATTAATAACTGCATGATATCATACTAGATAAATTTATTATTATTAAACAATTCATTTCAATACACTTTATTGCACATTCAAAAATTACAGGCAGATTATAATCGCTAAGAGCGATTTCTTCCAGACAACCTTTATAAGTAGTTAGTTATTGTATTAAGCAATTAAATATGAATTACCATCATCCTTGAAGATATTCTTAAAGAAATAAGGAATCATATAAAGAAAGTTTAAACAATAGATTGAAAGCAAACAAAAAAAATTGATCTTTGTTCTTGCATCCAACTTTCAACATACCTACCTACCTACCTCGCGTTTGTTTGAGAATGGTGCCATGCATGACTGGCTCAATCATAAACATGCACCAATATGTAACAATGGAGTTTGTTTATCTTTATAGAAAGGAAACCTGGAGTGGAAATTTCTACATATCAGTTCTTTATCAGGAGTAGTGGTATTGTTGGGTATAGAAGACCTTTCTACTTTTCTTCTATGTAAGTACTTACTCGTACTTACAGCAAATACCAACCGTTGCCTTTTCTATTTTCTTCATTGGTTTATGCATATGGGCTGTTTAAATAAGTCATTATGATTAGCTCTATGGCGTTTCTATATGCGGAAGTCGCGGTAAAAAGCCTTAACGTAGAAATTATAGAAATTATCCATGTGGTTAAGAATAGACGGAAATGACAAGACTTTTAAAGCTTAGGTAGGTACCTACATTTGCCGTTTCGGTGGACGATGGTAGTCAGACAGCAGCATGCTCTCAGCGCTGTAGTTTACGCAGTACTCATGGTTTTGATAATATAGTCCACCCACACATCCACGCCGAACGGTGAGTTTACTGCCATGCTGCCTAATTCAGCACAATTCACTTGCACGACCAAAATATTTTTACTCATAGAAACGACACATGAAATCTATAATTATTTAAAGAATTTCTCCGAGGCGTGGTTAAGTAAAGCACAGTGTGTTGGTAGTAAACGATTAATACTCAATTTTAGTAATAACTAAACTTATCACAGAATGTGACTGTAAATATTAATTAGTTTTAATTTAGTATTAATCAGTTTTAATTAGTGCTGCACTTAAGGAGAGGCTGCGGTAGTTGGGGCACGTGCAGGGCCCGGACCCGAGGCGAAGATTCAGAGATCGCGAATCGCGAAGGTCCAAAAACCCATCGGAAGGATTATGGTGAGATTCAAGGATTGCGTAAAACGCGACACGGCCGCCTCAACATTCAGAGCGGCCATGAAGCTTGCGAGGGCCAAGACGAGGCTTATATCGGAGCACAGAGCATGCCAGTATTTTCTCATCAGAAAATGGGCCTGTGGACCACGCACGACGCAATCTTCCGGATGCATTAGCTATTTCAGAACGTTCCCTCAATGGAGAAACTGGACTAGGTAGGTTAGGTTACCTAGGCGTTCTCCGTACAGAAAAGCTACTCTAATACCGTCAGTAGTATTTGAAATACTAGTTTCAGTGCGCGTTACGTCCGAGAGACGTAATCTAATGAAGTAGATTTGCTGAACACCTAAGAAATTACCTCAATACCTACGCCTCTCTTGAGGGAACGTATTTGAGTAGCTTATCCGTGCGAAGAACGCGTAGAAAAGGAAACCTACTCCAGTTCGTGTCCATGACGTATTGAAGTAGACGCGTTCCGGAATGAGCACGGCAAATGCACGCACAGGCGCCAAACCCTACCACCGGGAAGAATGCTAATTAAAAACATCTGTTCAAGATGACATGGCCCGTTGTTGATTGATGAATAATGAAATGATGATAGTAGTCCCCACACAGGTGGGTCACACACAGACATGGACAAAGTGAAACTACGAATTGTGTTACGACTTCGAATTATTGAAAGAGTGTTTTTCTCACGGTAATCGTTCACCGATGTCCCGTAAAAACAAACAAAACGTAACTAAATGAAAGTTTCAACAGCTGCCGACTGCTGGGCAGTCTTATCATCATCGTTCAATCGTACTACTTTAATGTGCAGCAAAACAATGAAAATTTATAAGAATAAAAATAGCTTAGTTCAACAGTTTTTTACACTTATTTCTATATAAACAAAAATAATAATTGATTCTAGTCCAGATAGGATTCAAACGTCCTGTACTAGGTATACCTAGATACCTACCTGATATATATACCTAATTATACACCAGCATAAAACACATGAAAATAGCAGAATAGTCAACGTCTAGTGAGTTACAAGGACTTGCACAATAAACAGGAAGGTACAAGGTAGGTAAACTTACTTATCTAACTATTTCGTAACTATTTAACGAAAAAAGAAGATTATTCCAGACTAGATGAAGTTATTATTAGAATGGCGATCATACGCTTTCTTCCAGGCAACCTTGGGGTGGTGGGTAGGGAACCTATCGAGGGGTGGAAGCGCTGGCAAACAAAAGGTAACAAAAACAACAACTCACGAGGTATGTTCCCAGCACCCGTCGCATTCCGACTTCCGTCTAGAACATATTTTCTCTGGCGACTTGATCTTGATGGCATCCGTGTTCAACATCGACTTTCCTTCAATGATCCGTTTAAACAACATAATAGAAGGAGCAGGATTTGTTGTTTACGACAATTGTCGCGTTTATGACGAATGTTTGATTTGTTTAGAACGGTTTGCACTTGCGTAAAGGAACGCTGTTCCATTAGATTGGCAGAGGAGCCAATTTCACCTCTACTGCCAAACTTTAACTGGAATGGAACCGCGGATCGAACCAACCGAGCAGCGCGTCGAAGCGAGACTCCCCCCGCCCCGCGGCCCCCGTTAACCTACACAATGCCACAGTACACCTAACAATCGTCAGTAGCTCTACAAAATAAAGATGCAATTCTCGAAAATTAATGTATTCATGAACTTACTTTCACAGAAGGCACTTTCTTTCTGATTTTCCAATAAGATTTCTAAAACTGAGGGTCTGTGACAGCTGTCTTAAAGTTGTTTGTGGGTAGTTATAACAACTTTTAATGCTGATTAAACTGTACTGTGGTTTCTAGAGTGTTCGTGGGCAATCGTGGGCTTTTATTAGTGTGCGCTCTCTCATCTACAGAAACTTTAGTTCTAACGATGTTTCTTATTAAATTAAGTGTTGTATTTCTATGGAATAAGATTTATTTTATGTTGTTCACGACTAATTCAGATTTAAAACTATGAGAAAAGGGCTTCAGATACAGGAATGTGGATTTTTCTTCTCAAACTCTTATTGGAAATTAAATTGTGGAGCACGGCAATAAAGTGTCATGAGCACGTGGAGTGCGCATGCTCGCGGCGTGCTCACCCCCTGCCCCCTCCCGTCCGGCCCTGCCCCCGCCAGCCCCCGGGCTGCCAGCTGATCACGCTCCCGCGGCGTGCTCGGAAAGCCGGTTGGGTTGAAACAAACACCGTTTGCTATTCAATGCTGTTTACACACGCAAGCCTTATGTATTGTATGTATTATGGGTTGAATATAGACATTCATTTGCATAACGCCACATTCTTTACTTAGAACTTGGATATCTATTTACTGGGCAAGTATTACGTACTTAGGTATGACTCAAAAGAAAATATCGTTTTTCAAGTAAGCACCATGCACTTGGTGCGTTGGTAGGTACCCTTGTCGATTCATTTGATTTAGCCACTAGCAGAGACTGCTAGGCTATGTAAAGATAACGCTAAAACAGTTGTTTTATTCAAAATTACGCGGGTTTTCATGCGCAAAATACAACTTCTAGCTTGTAAACGTAGGTAGGTACGCAATTTACATGCTAGTTTTGAAACCTATCCCGCACGGTGAACGGATCCCGCAGAAGAAAGAAACTGGCATGAAAATAAAACGTCACATACCGTACGTTCTTAACGTATTATTGCCTTTTCAAATATTTTGAGCAATATCACAGTTCTGAAAGAGTTGATCATAGAAATATAAGTCCACGTAGCGAGCGGGAGCGTAGCGAGCTTTTTCCGTGTTCTGTGGAGTTGATGTTGCTCTAGAGTATACATATATCTAAAAGGATATTATATTATACGTGTTAAATGAGAATTGCATTTTGAGCACTAAGTAGGTACTTATTCAAAACGTAGGTATGGTAAATTATGTTCCCATAAGATGACTAAATGAGATGTATTCGTAACTATTTAAGTAAGCAGTACAAACCGTTAGGTGTTCCAACTCGAAAAATGTAAACACTGATTTTGTTCTCAACAAGACAAGACAGTTCTATTCACACAGGAGAATCTACATAAAGTAGGTACTTACCTAGTAAAAATAATAGTACTTAATACCTAGGTAAGTATAAAATTTTTAAAAACTACCTACCGGACTTCCATCCAACGAATGAAAAGGCAGCGTCCGCCCCTATCTTTCCGTGCGTGCGTGCTTCAAACAAAAAACTTGGAGTTTTTGGCGGGAACTTGGTAAGCGAAGGTTTGACATTACATGTTTGTGAATGAAAAACTATGCTTTTTCAAAGAAGAGGATGAGAGGATCAGTGTCACGGATCACGGTAGGCTTTTTGGCGGGATTTTGACAGAGATGGTTGTCTCATAAAGTTTAGTTTTCATAAAAAATTTGTAGGTTTTGGTGTTTAAGTATGATAAATTTTTATGCAACTAGTGCCCATTATAGTGTATGTTGTGCGGGAGGGATAGTTATATAAAGCGTATAACGACTCTACCGGATGGTTCCAAATTGTTCCTTGATAAATCTTCATTATACCTACCTATCTGTTTAATGCGGACGTGAACTGCATTGTACATCACCGAATGCCACTAGTAAAGTTGTGTCGGATGTCGGCCCTCTCGAAGGCCATGATATGCTGCGGTTTTATTGAAAATCGCCGACTAATTCTAGTCGTGTCCTGTTTTTATGAAGGCCGTGCTGTAACCGCCGGTTTTTGAAGAAAAACTTAAACAAAATATGACTTGGCTGTATAGTCTATCGACTTTTGCCTGTCCATCATTGGTCGAACAATGAAAAAATCCTTTCTAGTCTGGTTTTCTAGTCGTGCTCGGTTTTTGTGGAGGCCGTGCTGTAACCGCCGGTTTAAATAAATATACGAAATAATACTTTAAATAAGACAGGGCTGTATGGACAAAACTTCCCTTGCCCGTCCTCATTAGAGGACAAATCAACAACAACAACACAACAAAAAAAAACGTGTCATGTCACTGTCAAGTCAAGTGTCATCAGTCAGGTCGTTGGTTGGTTGGTTGGGTTATTTTTAATTAAAATTATCGAAATTCTTGAACTAGAAAATTTACAACTCTTCTTTTTATTCAGCTAAAACTACTTGTTTCGTTAGGAAATAATGGCATCTCATTTGAGTACAAAGGATAGATTGTTATCCATAATAGACGACATGGAATTGATTGCAAAGTGAGTATTTACATTTTCTATTTGCATCCTTTCTATTCAGAACTTCACTATGTTTTAGTAGGTACTAACTTTTGACCATTCTTCAATGTTTCAGGGAGGTAATAGAAGTATCAATAGCACCAAAAGCGCTGAAGCTGTCGGCCGCGGATCACGCTCAACTTACAGATTTGCTCCTTGCAAAAGACAGTGAATTGAAAAAGACTTTAGAATTAGCAGACGAGCAAGCTAAAATACAACAGAAAATGAATGAGTTGAAGGCAGAAGTCGATAATAAGGTAATTGCTCGTGTTTATTTTGAATTCACTGATTATTATTTCTATATAAGTAGGACCTGAGAATTTGGTTACCTATATTATAGAAAGCTGTCTGTACAGACACTATATTCTCGCTCGATACAGTGAAAGCCTCGTTGTGGGTTCAATCCTACTAGAAACAGGCAATATTTTACAATTTTTGTACAGGTTGAGTTGGGGTCTGGGTGTTATATTTGTGAATTTGTCTTGTCTAATTTTCGTAGTACAGGAGAAATTCCTGTTTTAGGATTAGACAAGTGTAATATAAATGTTTAAATATGAAGAAAACATGTATTTTAGTTCTATCTTCTAATATATTTGTTTGCTCAATCACATCTAAAGTGTCACAATAATTTCATATCTATTTCCTCCTATTTACAGGACCAAGATATACATCACCTTCAAAGGCAACTGAAGGATGCAGAACAGATATTGGCGACATCACTATATCAGGCGAGACAGAAACTTGCTTCAATAGTGAAATCAAGAAAGAGGCCAGTCCCATCAGAAGAGTTGATTAAATTTGCACACAGGTATTCCATTCATCATATCAGCCTGTAGATGTCCACTGCTGGACAAAGGTCTCCCCCAAGGATCTCCACCACGACCGGTCCTGCACTAACCTCATCCAGCCGGGGCCCGTTATTCCATCCATTACTCTATTTTATTACAAAAGAAGATTCTTCAGAAAGGAAAACTTGATCTGGAAACAGCCACTTTTAAACAATGTGTCTTTTTTATGACTGCAGCTCAATATTACCATACATAGTTGATTAAAGTCGGTCTTATTCTAGCAGTAGATTTGAGCTGGTTTTAGAACTTTTAATGTTCAAGTGCCTGCTTCAAAATCCTGTTTAATATCAAAAAAGTGAAATAAAATAAGAGTATGCTCACCGTGTGTTAAAATAACTCTTCACAATTTGCCTACAGAATCAGTGCTTCAAATGCAGTCAGTGCACCATTATCATGGCAGCCGGGTGACCCTCGACGGCCATACCCCACCGATCTCGAGATGAGGCTGGGTATGCTTGGAAGGCTGTGTGATCTACCTCTCAATGGCCACACTCCTTCAACCCTCAATGAACTGCACCGGATCACTACTGGAGGAGGTAAGTTTGTGTAATATTCAGAGAATATGCCACAACTACTTTTGACACAATGTGATGACTTGACTATGGGAAGCAATGAGGCACAACAAATGTTTTTATAAGAGTTTTCTTATGACTAAATAGAAAAAATTTGAGCACGCGTCGAGTCACAGAAGCAGCGTGATAGGACAGACTATTCAGACTTGGAATTCCCTTTGCAACTCCACTTTAGTTCTGAGAATGTCAACTTGCTTTGTTACTAAACTTTATATAAATGAGTTATTAGTCATTCAATATCCAAAAGGCGTTATCAGCGGGTAGTGTGACGCCAGAAAATTATATTACACCTACATGATGCTTCTTTTCTTTCATCTTAGAATTGTTCCTAGACTAAATGTACTGATGGGTTAATTTATTTTATTGAAGAAATTGAATTTATTATTTTCTTAATTTTAACATTTTTTTCATGGTTCTAGCTAGAGGCTTCACGTCAACTACGTGGTTCTTATTATCGCGTTTAGCAATCTACGACTTAAAGTCGGATGCTAAAGTGAAAACACATTTATTTACATGACAAATCTATATATATGTTTAAAACTTAAATAAGTACGTACTACTTTAGTTTTAGAAAAGACGAACGTTGTAGATAAAAATTTTGTGTAGTTTTCGTAACATCAACGCATTGGTATATCAATCGCGTAGTTTGCGAATAGCGCAAGTTTGTGAAACGGGCAAGGGCGAAGTAAGCAAATTGGCAGACGACTCTTACTGCCTTGGAATACAATACATTAAGTAAAATTGCATGGCATTGAAGGGAAAACGGTGAAAATTTCAAGAACAAACTTATTTTCTGAAATATCTTAGGAAATGTATCCCGCACATTTTGTACGACGTTTTAACGAATACGAACGTGTACGAAGTTTGCTGATGTTTCTGTAGTAATAAGATGTACGTATAAATTTGGCAGTGCCCACGCCGTCGACGAACCAGTTCACGTGGCACCCGACGGGCGAGCTGCACATGTCGGTGGGCGGCGGCGGCTCGGTCGCGATCGAGGGCCGCGCGAAGGACGCGCCCGCGCAGGAGGACGTCGAGGTCATGTCCACGGACTCCAGCTCCAGCTCCAGCAGCGACTCGCAATGAATACCGCGTTCATTGATCTGGAACAGGCATCGAGCTAGGACGTCGGGTCCGCGCTCATAGGCGTCTGAACTCAAAGAGAGACAGAACAATGCCGCGTCAGTACTCATTTAGTGTAATAATAAGCAGTGTAAAGGAATAAAAAACTTTATCGTATACGATAAAGACGTATGTTATTCCGTATTCATTTTATGTACATTTGCTAATCACTGTATTTATTTTGCACATAATATGTAATTATGTCAACTCAGGACGCGTTATTCCAGAATTTTGTACTAGACCGTCAAGTCCGTTCGTGTTGGTTAGCAGGTCGGAAAACTATGTGAGATGGGCCCAATTTAAAAAAAAACCCATCCCATCCAATCCCATTGTCCAATTTTCCAATTGTCCTAAACAAATATTTTGTTTGCAAGTCGTTAAGGATTTTTTCTTAGTTCCCTTCGTTTCTGCCGCACGACTAATTTCAATTTAATCTAATAGTTGAACCCGTTTAGTTCAACAATGTAACTAATTTATAGGAAATCCACTGCTTTCTAATAATAATAAATTACATGAATGACATATTTAATTATTTTATTTATTAAAAAGTTAAATTTTACGTAGTTTAAAAATCAAAGGTCAGTATATAGTACATATAGTTTGGTCAGTCAGTTTTTTTTTTTTTGCTACGGGGGAAACAAGCAGGCGGGCCTCCTGATGTTAAGAGGTCACCGCTGCCTATAGCCACCTGCAACACCCGGGGGGCCTTAATTTCTTTAAATTTGTCAGTCAGTAGGTTCACTAAATCTATTTTTTAAATAGAGTTAGGATCTCTTTAGTTGGCGGCCGCGGAGCGAGCGCGCCACCAAAGAGATTCGAAACTTCTTGGTATTGATGCTGCATTGCATCCTGATTGCATCTCATTAAACACTTGGCAAAGAGGCCACAATTAAAAAAACAATAGGTTGCCATACCAATGCCGTTACCATGGATATCAATGTTATTGTCACAAACTATATAGGGATTGTGTTCCTATCATGTGAAAATTGGCACTTCGGTACATTTCATCAAAAATATTTAAGTTTATAGTTTAGGTAATAAAGCAGCGATGGCGGAGAGGGCTCCTGTATCGGCGGAGGAGACATTAGTTCGTTACGACAACCCCGTATTGGTAACTAAACAGCCGGAAAAGGCGGTAAGTGCAAAATTCCAAATTTGTATTTAATTTTGGTAGATACCTAAATAAATATTTATAGTTTAACATACTTACTTAACAACCTTGGTTTAGTCTTTACGTTGTAAACTATCTCCCGGTCGAGTTTCCTTTGACCCAATCTCTTAGAAGAACCCTGTTCGCTTCATCTTGTTTTGTTCAATTTTATCTTGAGAGATAGACTATTTCAGAGGGTAAATGAATGAGATTTATAGCTACTGAGAATAAAGTCCACAGCCGAGCGGAAATCGAATTGAGAAGCCTTTCGTCAATAGTCAATTACTACACTATTTAGACCTTGAGCCTGGGTTCAACTTAGCCACATTATTAAGTGTAATACGTAGAGGACTTGTAATAGTTGTACCAAATTGCAGACGTCTCCGCGCGCCGGGCCGTCCATACAACCATGCATACCGACGGAAGCCAAACGTGAAACAGAAGAGATTTTGAACGCAATCCTACCGCCAAAAGAATGGGAGGAAGACGGACAGATATGGACACAAAAGGTAGGTACTCAGCAATCGACCTGTCTGGGGTAGTTCCCTCGCATTAGGTTCTCAAGGTCAAAGGATCAAATTCGGGCCTGTACCAACGAGGTTTTTGGGGCTAAATACTGTTTATTATCATACCAAGCTTTTCGGTAAAGGAAAACGTAATAAGCCTAACGACATAAAATAAAACTGCATGCGCCAAAAGAATTCTAAGGCGCGTGTCAAGTCTACCAACCCGCAGTTGCACGAATTGTACAAAGTGATCTGTCTCTAGTACCTAGGTAAGTATCGAACCCGACACCTCTGGCGCTCGAATCTAACTCACCATTTTTGACATCAATGATAGGCGTGAACTAAAAACCGCTTCGAGACAATAATGTCTAAGTCTTTGTTTGCCGTTGGTTTGTGACTAAAATCCATGTTCAGATATCATCGACTCCGGCGACGAGGCTGGACGTGATAAACCTGCAGGAGATGCTAGACACGCGCCTGCAGCAGCGGCAGGCGCGCGAGACCGGCATCTGCCCGGTGCGCAGGCAGCTCTACACCCAGTGCTTCGACGAGCTCATACGCCAGGTCCGCTTGTAAAAACCCTTCCGGCAACTGAGTTTCGTAACCATTTTGCGATAAACGAATAACTTTTCCTTATGCAAATCGAACGACTTCACTCCCGGTCATCCAGCTGCTTTCGGCCACCGTTAGGTGAACCGATCCACCTGACTGCAGCGCGTTCCACGCTGCGCTTATGGGTCTGCGGTCTCAACTCCAGAATCGCCTGTTAACCCTTTCGACTATGTCGGTAACCATAAAGTTCTCCGTCTTAGTTATCCAGCAGTTAAAGGTTGGTATTGGCATTAAAAATAATTTGCTTTAGCTATGGCAGAGGATTTACTTCTTTAAAGGGAATCCCGCCTGAACAACGTAAAGTGGACTACTTAAATGGGAATCCCCGCCTGAACAGAATGTCGTATTTTTTTTCAACTTGGGAAATTTCCTTATTTTTCATTCCATTTTCATTTCCTTAATTCGTTACTAAGCAGTTTTACATGCAAGTCCTAAGTTTCTGGTCAATCTGCCTAGTAGAGTTCGAGTTATATTGGGATAGGCGGACAAAATATCTACGCGCTTCGTTTTGACGGATCCATAATAAGAACTTGCAAACCCCATGACTCGTTTTTCAAATTAAATTTTAGGTGACAATAAACTGTGGCGAACGTGGCCTGTTACTACTAAGAGTGCGCGATGAAGCAAGAATTACAATGGAGGCCTATCAAACACTTTACTGCAGTTCTATTGCTTTCGGCATGAGGAAAGCCCTGCAGGTCTGTGTTACTTCAATGTTTAAGCACTTTATTTAAGCACTTGCGGGACCGCAAGTACCTATAACAAAAATACCAAAAATCTTCCCTATGTTTCGAATTCAACAGCCTATAAATATACGAGTATGTCCTAATATGCTACTAACCTACTACCTACTATGCGCCTAAGAATTCCTGGGCGTAGAAGAAATGTTTTCTTTCATTGCCATATTCAGTGTTTGGAGTACTTTCCCTCCAGGTACCTATGCTTAGAAAATTCCACCTGTAACTACTTCTGTTTCTATAGTCGGAACAAGGTAAATCCGACCTGATGGACCAAGTGGCCAAGCTGGAGGCGGAGCGCTCCTCGCTGGAGAAGCTGTGCGGCGAGCTGAAGCAGAAGACGGAGCAGCTGGAGCGGCGCGCGGCCGAGCTGCGCGCCGCCGAGGAGAAGCGCCACCAGGAGGAATTGCTCGCCTTGAAGAAGACCAACGCGCAATTGAAGGTCACTCAGTTCATCATCATCAGCCTGTACTAGTCCACTGCTGGACATAGGCCGCTCCCTAGGCGCGCGACTGAACCCGATCTCGGTTCTCCGCATCCAGTCGCTGCCAGCCGCCTTACGAAGGTCGTCGCTCCATCTAGCCGGGGGACGTCCCACACTACGTTTGCCAAGTCGTGGTCTCCACTCGAGAGTTCTACCCCAGCGGTTATCGGTCCTCCGGCAGATGAGACCAGCTCCCTGCCTCTTCAACGTGCTAACCCTTTGAGCTATGTCGAAGGCTTTGGTCACTCAGTTCACAGAATATGTAATAGCAATAGGTATAAGGTCAGTAGCAAAGGGTTTTTGAACAATAGTCCAAAAAAGAACTGTTGTCCAGGCTATGATAGACTGGAGTACGAGTCGCCTGTCAACTTGCTCACTTAGCCCTTTGACGCGTTTCGCCAACAATGCGATACCCATACTGTAGTAGCGAGCGCTAGGAAATGATAATAATATTATCTCTGCATATTACAGGAAAATAAACTACATTTTAGAGGAAAAATACTGGACTTTGTAAAAGACATCAGAATCCGGCGTACGCAGATTTCCATACATTTTGATAGCATTTTAGACCTTTTTTTATTCTGACCAGTGCATAGTAAAAACGGTTTGCCTGATCACTTAGGCATAATCTGTACGGCTCTCTGGACCTCATCCACCCGTACTCCGGACAGCCGCCAACAGATTTCACCTAATTCGTTTCCTGACGGAATCCAAGGGCTCAAAGTAACCTCGAATGTGTGAAAAAAGGTTCTATCTAAAATTACTGTTTGTTTACAGGCCCAACTGGAGGGTATCATCGCGCCAAAGAAGTAGCACTGTTAGTCCGTTAATTCCGTTAATTATTTTTAAGTATTTTATTGTTCTTAGAGGTAATGATAGTTTAAATTGTGTTCACCTATAATATTATTATTACTAATAAATAAATATTATACATCATGATTTTCGATGTTTGATTTAAAGTATTTAAACCGTGAATAATAATAAAAATGCTACTCCCAGCGCGCCACCAAAGAGATTCGAACCTTCCTGATTTAAACCATCAAGGAAAAAATGTGTCGCGGTGCGGCGCCTACCATAAAATGTTTACCTCCATGACAGAATAAAATGCGGAAATAATTTTATTAAAATATATATTAAACCATTTAATTGGGACAAACATACAATATATTCATTAGTTTACAATTCACATATCGCTAAAGAGCCTTAAAAAGGTATAAAGGACACACATAGAAAACCATTCTTTCATTTAACACATCAAAACTGTCATTGCGATACTTTTTCCATTAAATATTAATTAATTTAATACTATTTCATTTGATACAGTCAGCGAAAATATACATTTTGTTGAGATTAATGGGTGATAGACAAGATACATCATTTTTTATACGATTGAATAGGGCTTTAAAAAATAAAACAAATGCACACTTAATCACCATTTGCAGATTAACAAGCATTATCTACGTTCATATTAAAATTATTCTTAAATAATTGAATTGGATTGAATTTAAAAATATAACTGCAACATTACACATGAAAAATTCATTTGAGAAATTAAGGCACCACATAACATACATAATAATAATAAAATTAAAATTTAAGTTTAAAATACTAGTACATACACCAGTAAACACAAATACTGAATGAATTATTAAAATAACAATGCACAAATAAAAATTAAAGTACATAATTACTTAAACTAATTAATATTATTATGATAAAACAAGATTATGTAGTTGATGTCCAAAGACAAAATGTGATGCCAGTTGTCAACTTTACATTCTGTTGCTCCAACAGTATATATGTATATAAATACTGTGTTATCGATGGTATTTACACTTATATTACGTAATCTCACACTCTCTACCTCGACATTACTACTAACTACGTCATCATACAATCACATCCTAAAGGTACATCATCAACATTCAGTCAAAACATTAAAAACTTGCACGGAATGAAAATTATTAAAATCAAATACGTAAAGTATTCCAAGAATATTTCTCTATCAAAATAGATAGTTAACATATTATAGTCTAAAAGCTCCGTCGCAAAATTGTAATAAATAAAATAAAAGTTGTGATCGGAATAAAATGCCACACAATCGTGTCGCTCGTTAGTGGATTTCTTCAAGTTGCCGTATACGTAAGAAGTCGGTGGAATTCTAAGCATAATTATCACAGTTACAATACAATAGTGGGATGGAAACTCGTTCAATATCATTTCGTTTTCGTTGAAGAAATCTACAATCGAGTCGGTTCTCGAGTCGTGAATTAAAAAATAAATAGTTCTAAGGCCCCAGCCGTGTTTGTAACTGAGTTTCGTAACCAGTTACAAACGGATTTTTATTCCCGCTTTGTAACCAAGTTTCGAAACAAGAATGATTTCATAGCGATATTTTCTTTCCGTGTGTAACTAGTTACGAGGCGAGATGTATACGTTAGCAACCGAATTGCATACAAATAGGTTAGAAACGAAGATGAGAGAGAAGTTATGAGACGGCATCATTCTTGTTTCGCAAATTGGTTACAAAGCCAGAAAACAATCTTCCTTTGTAACTGGTTACGAAACTCAGTTACAAACACGCCCGGTACCGTAAGGGTGTAGCGGATGCGTTGTCATGGGTTGAATTCTTTGAAACGGAGATGTAAATTTATGGAGTGAATCAGTGTATTACTCTGGTTGGTCGGTGTAGGCGGTGACTCTATGAGCGGGCCCGACAGGGATGGCGGTGACTCTCCCAGCGCCGCCGTCCAACAGCGGGTTCACGACCTGGACGATGTCAGGCTGCAGCGAGTTCTCCGCGCCGTCCGTCTCGCCCTCCCCCAAGCTGATGCCCACCTCCTCGAGGTCTGACGGCGCCGTCTCGCTGCTCGGACTAGTTGTCAACTCCAGTGATATAATTTTCTCTTGAGTTGTCTCCACCTGTAGGAATGGATTAAGTAGCATCATATTAAAATACTAATTGTGCAACAATTTGATTTCCATAGCTGCGATGTTTGATTAAAATAAAAAGTACGACAAATCAGATTAAAATACTTGATAAAAAATGTTTATAGCCGGGATGTTTGAATTAAAATGTTAAGGCAGATAATGTAAAAAAATATGATGTGAGTAATGAACTAACCTATTAGCCAAAAAACGATTATATTCGCTAAACCTTATAACGTGCTCAGTAAGCACACTGAGCACGTAAAACCTTCAATACAAAATTAACATGAATATGAAATATTAGTACCTACCTTTGAGCGCCGTCATGATAAAATTATAAATTAAAGCACTAAAAACTAAATTAGTCTCCAAAGAAGCATCTACAGGCATTAGTGGATTAGTTCTGCGCCACTAATAAAGCATATACACACACCAACAGTACTGAAACAAGAAACGGAACAAACCATTGCTTTCGGTGAAGATTTCCGTGTCTAGAATCCCGGTATCGTCTGACAAATACACAATATTATTATTAGCATGCCATGCCAAAAGACCATGCAAACACACGGATACAATAATTGCATAACCTATAAGTACATACAATAAATACGGGGACCAGAACACGAATAATATATATTGTACATTAGACGATCGCGCTTTGTACATAGTTAGATGCAACAAGGGTAGTAGCAAAACTTTTTCTTTTGTAAACCTTTGGATTAAAACTTAGGGCCATATTAAATAAATGTTATAAATTCGTCGAAAATTTACAACTTAACGATAAATGTAAATCTTCACAATTTGTTAACTGCGATTATTAATACTGTACTATTAATAGTATTGACGATCGTCGTTTGTTAACGATCGTTGATAGGTTTGAGAGAAATTGAATGCAACGACAAGCCTAACTCATTATGTAAATGTTCCACAGTTACTTACTTGTGGATTGTAATGTTATTGAACAGAATTTTGTCGCATTGTAGAATAGTAATTGTAAATGGTACCGTTTATTTAATATGGCCCAGGTTGCACCGGTTGTGGAGATTGTTTTAATTTGGTACAATGTCAAGTGATGAGTATGGTAATTACACTATCAGCTTACAGCTGACAAGTGTTCGTTTAGTTTGTAACTTTCATTTACTGCTTTGTCCACAATTGTCGTGTTACGTATACGAATATAAAGCGAAATATTTTGCGTCTGCGGCCAGTGCATCTCCTAAATAGTTTACTTTTAACCCAACAATTTCTGCTGATATACATTTAGTCTTTGTACATTTTTTATAGCATAATATACGATATTGAATTATTTTGTGTGAAAGCGTTATTATTAAATCACAGAGTAAATAAGTATTAGTTCCAGGTGAGTGAGTACTACCTACGTGTGCTACAATTTATTTTCTATTAAAATTTGGTGTTTCACAGTTTGTGCCAATACATCGATTATGTGCATTTATTATTCCCAATATATATAGAACATCTGTGTTTATACACGCAACTAAACACTGTCAGTCGAAACTAGCTTAAAGTTGATATACATATTTCAGTCATAAAGTTCGTTGAGTAACGTATAAATATTCAGTCCCGGTGGTACGCTTAAATTTGTTCGTAATTTTCAGTCAAAAGTCGTCATAAGAATGCACGTAGAAAGCTAAGCGTATATTGTAAAATAAAAAAAGTTAAAATAATAAAAAAACAAAACCACACACGATACGGCATTGCTTGTGTACAGCGTCATTTATAGTTACGTAGCAATGTACAGTCCGCGACGCGTACCTCTTTCTCAATCACTTTCTCTATGTACTCGACGGTATGCACTTTAGTCTCGCCGGTGTTGGGGCATACAAACTCCTCGGTGCGCAGTGTTATTCGCTCGTTTAATAACTTTTCCTTCTCCTTCACTGCCAGTATTTGCCCCGGTTTTGTACGTAACGCGATACGTGGCAGGGGCCATTTCTATAATTCGTAAAGCCAATTTTGACATTCACAACCCATTATGGACAAACAAAGCGACATTGATTCCCACCCACATGTATAACACAGATTAAAAACACAGGAAGTTAGTTATTGTCACAACAATGTTACCACTGTATTATATTCATAATAGCTTGATTGGAATGATAGATGCAAGATAGATGTCACCGGTAAACCTTATAATTACAGTGTACACCTTAGAGAGACGAAAAAATATGATCTCTTAATGTTTTCTAATGAATAATTTTCTAAGTTTTAATTTTAATGTTTCTATCATTCTAATCATGCTATTCTGAACATAAGGTATAAGCAGCGGTACAAGAAAAATAATATAATGTCCATGGAAAAGAGACAATGTATGTTTCAATATGTGAAGTGTGGGGTACGATTATTTTATAGTTATATGCAAGGGTAAATCCTTGGACTGGTAGATAATCTAAATTGATAATGTAGAAAAATTATGAAACACCAACATTCATGAGTGTTAATGACCATTCGATGTTAACGGTTACGGACAAACAACATGTACTTAATTATTATTAGGATTATGACAACACATTCTAAATCTTAGAAAGAAGGAACTATTAGTGACATAAATTATTAATTTAATTTTTTAATTACACATAGGTACATAGAATCAAGACAGGTGTAACAGATTGTCAATTCTATAACAGTTCGTTCTTCCTACTATAGGTTTTATTCTTAGTAATTTTAATTTGTCATTCAAAATGGATTTGTCTATGGGGTCACCACAAAGTTTCTAATATTAAAAGTACACTATTTACCTCGGACGGAGATTTTTCCCTCTGTGGCACCTCTCCAATAATTTCAGTCGCCGGACCCACCATGTTTTTCATCGCCTTTGATGATTCGATTGCTTCCTATAAAGGTATAAAAATCAATTATTAGGTGGTCTTGCTTGGTGTTACTCCGTTGATCGTGTAATTTACATAGTATCTTGACAATTTAGTGCATAAATAGACTAGGCAGGAACAAATTCATACTTGGCAAAGCCAAATTTTGTTTTAATATCAATAAGTATATGGAAGGATTTCTGGAAGAAATCGCTCTTAGCGATAAGACCGCTTAGTTGTACATTATTGTATCTGTTTTTTTTGTTTGTAATTTTTAAATGTGCAATAAAGAGTATTGAATTGTATCTTCGAAAATCGGTACACGTGTAATCTCTATGATGTTTAAATTTTCTCATGAAAAATCTGATGTGTCAAAGTCTGTAATTTTTTGACAAAAGTGCGTTTGGGTCAAAAGTGTGCTACCGAGTCTTTGTACATTGAAGCACGCACCTGTTCTAGCGACCGCAGCCGCGCCGCCCGCCACGCGGCGCGTCTCGCGGCGCGCGCGCTCGCGTCCTCCGGCTCGCCCGAGTCGGCGCGTCGGCGCGCTGACTTCGCGGACGGACTCACACCACCCGCTGACACACTAAAGTAAAACATAATTGTTGTTATAATTCACACAAACAGCTAGATTTTGAAGGTGAGAGCTTCGTCATTCATTTTATCTTCGCTAGTTGGAATCACCAAAAACAACCACGTGTTATTCATAGCTCTTGTACATTTAGGTTGTACACCACTCAAGTTACCTGTGGCCGTTTTCATAGGGCTCGTCGTCGGAGTGCGAGCTGTCTCCGCTGCGGCGGTCCTCCCCCGGGGACCACGAGCGGGGCTCCGCTCGCGACAGCGACGCCACCTTCCTTTCCTCTTCCTGCTTCAATTTCTCCACCTCATCCGCCGACAGGAATGTGAATACTTTCTCTGCAAATAGCATATATTTCTAATATAGAAATTGATTGCTTGTTGACAAAATAGACTAAAAATTAAATAACATTCTATGAGATAATGCAATAGCGGCACTTTATTGCAGTTACGGGGATGGTTGGCTGTTGTATTGTAAATGGATGGATGATGTAAAAGATAGTAAATAGATTTTTGCGGTATTTATTACTAATTTGAATGTTGGAATTCGTTACCTGGTTTTGACGACGGTTTATGGCTCTCTTCCATGGCGTTCTCGAAGAACTTTTTCTTATCACTGACAGAAGCTTTCACAAAATTACCAGAATGAGGTGGGGAAGCCTGAAAATACATAAACACGGAATAAACATACAATATTACATAGCCATGTCATAATTATACCGATGAACGATCACATGATTTAAAAAGCTTATGATATTTACAAGCATGAAACCCTTCTCCAGGCTAGTAAACACCCATGCAGTCAAAATAGTAGTAGTTGTTAGAAAACAACGCGTCTACAAGTCTAAATTAATGCGAATGTAAATTAAATATTACATGCAAAATATAAGTAATCGTAAGTTAATAAACCAAAATGTTGGTAGGGTAAGTAATAATAATGGGATAATGGAAGGTAATGACATATTGTATGTGATTTTAGTCATGTTTGTATCGAGGTGGGTTGTCGACGAACACAATCAAAAGAAGCTGGGTGTATGTGTGTGAGGAGATGCCGTACATTGGTGATTACCTCGCCGATGGCGAAGGCTTTGATTTTGCTGCTCCATGCTGGTTTCGGGGTGTATTCGGGCGGCGGGGAGCTCGCTTCCGTCTCGAATTCCAATTTTTTCGACAACGTATCAGAATCAGGCGCAGTCGTCACTTCGCCAAAGCGGACTCTTCTCTCCGACTGAACACTTTTGGGCATATCACCAGCTTTAATTGGAACAGTCTGAGTGACGTTTGCGTTTATATCTCGCACTAAGGGGCTAACTAATGAGGGTGACACTTGTGGCTTGTCACTCGAGTGGCTACTTAGATGAGAGGCACACACCGGAGGGGGAAAGGTGTATGGATTGTATGTACCCGCAACCGTAGTTAGATATGGATACGGATTAATGGGTGGGTACGTGGTCGAATGAACCATACTCGGTGAAATACTTTGTACTCTCAAATCTCGTAATGAATAATGCATGGGCATGTTGCTAGGAATGTCTTCGAAGTATGTTTGGTCTGGATGCAAACTGCACGGGGAGTTGGGCAGGTGTGAAACGGTGGGGAGGGTTCTATAATGTGCATGCAACAGCGCTGGTGGATCGGGCTCTCCGCCCGGGCTAACAGACAGCTCGTCATAATATTCATCAGTGCTTAAGGACTGTGGGTCTGGAGTCCGGAGAATATGGTATGAAGGCACTTGGGAACGTACATCTAGACGGGACGGAATGTTCATTGGACATGCGTGACAGGCGCACGCTGGAAAGGCGTTGTAATTGAGGGGAGGTGGGACCTCGCATTCGGGGGAGTTGGTCGTATCAGTCGACTGCATGGTTGTTTCGGCCACGGTCGGCGTCGGTAGCACAATCCGTTCGGGGACCACAGTAATGGGAGGCGCGCTCAAATAGTTTTGTTCGTCGGTAACAAACGGGCTGTCACTTACGTCCGTATCGAACAATGGCGGAGGAGGGATGATGACGTCGCCGGGGAGAGTTGGACTCGCTCTAGGGACCGGCCTCGAGACCTCCAGCTCGGTTTTCGGCGGTCGGTTGTTTAGTAAAGAGCTACTTAAACCCGCGCATGCATCGTTAGTGTCAATGAATGTAGGCCCCTCGACTTCTGGATCATGCACTTCATGCGGTGCGGGTCGGAGTATGGTGTTCGTATCGTTCGTCGACAAGGGGTATCGTTCGAATTCGTCTTGTGGTTCTCGAGTGAAACTAACTCGCTTCGTTTGCGGTTTGCGCGGCACTTGTGGTTTCTGTTTGACGGGCGGAGGCGGCGGCGGCTGCAGCGGGCGCTGCGGAGGCGGCGGCGCGGGCGGGTCGACGGGGGTGCCGTCGTCGGGGGCGGCGGGCGTCGGCGGGGGGGTCGGTGCGGGGGGCGGCGTCCTCACTTTCTGGTGGGAGAACACCGCGAGCGGCGAGGGGGGCGCCGCTTGCGAGCTAGACGACTAACCAACCAAACCAACATAATGTACTGCACCGCTCCGTACTCTAGCAACTCATTCATTAGCTAAATACAGAGTAATTAAAACTTTACAAATTGAATGCAAAATACTTAAGCCAACCGTTACCGATTTCCAATAATCTATTGGAATTGAATATGTTACAGCTACTTGCACGAAAAGATAGTTGAGAATTAACAAATGTGACAAGAAAACTGTAGCACGAAACAAGAAATGAACTCATTTTAGCGTTGAACAAAATCTTCCAAAATAAATGCCATGAAAAACTTAAAAAAAGCTACAAGTAAAAGAAACAGCTCTTTTCAACATTATATATTTGAATGAAACACTAAAATATAACGTCAATTATTATAATAATGTTATACACAATAAAATAAAATATAGGTAATATTGAGTTAAAGAAGTTTAAAATGGATAAAAGGTACACAAGGTAAAATTGGCAGTAAATTTGGCCAAACTTAATATTACAACAAGTTACAACATAGGGAAATTGGAAATAAGAGATTATTGACCTACATATTATTAATTTAATTTTTTAAATTGTTATAACGGAAACAATGTACATATGTATTTGTTGATATGTGGAAAAATCTATGACATAAATGATTCAGAAAATTGATGTAACGATGGTATCAGTAATACTTATTTATCAAAAATGTCGTAATATTGATTGGTCTTGATGACTATTTAGACAATTACTATAAATACGGTAAGCAATACAACTTACCTCCTGTTCCGGTATTTAAAGACAGGGTTATATAATCTATACTGTTATAAAATTCAGTTGGTTACAGTTCGTAAAATTGGTCTGAGAAGATTATACCTAAATGCAACTATAGTTTGTAACAGGTATCTATAATCAGTACAGCTACAAGTATAATACATAGTATAAGTTAGTTCTACACACTGACGCGAGTGAGCTTGTACCGCCGCTATAGTATAAAGTATACTTTCCTAAGGAATAAAAATTTAAGTAAATCGCCAATGTACGTTAGAATCGCTCGCGTTAAAGTGTAGAGCGAGCTTTACTCTGCATTACACATATAGTTCACACGCGGACACCGTAAAATTACTGTAGACCCTTGCAAATAAGACCTTAGTAAACTATTCACCTCGTTGGCTTGCGCCAGTTCGATTCCGACGGGAAAGTTGGTAATTGCCATAGTATTGGAGAAAATGCAAATACTGCGTCTCTGTGAATACAATATAAAAACGAGGGACATATCTACGCCAAAGCTTGGTGACTAGTAATATACATAGTTGAGAGCAAGTAAAAAAAACAATACCCACAAACAGGTACCTACATATTTCTTCGGCCCTCGCGTGTGAACAAAATTGCTTATTTAATGTTTATCGCCCAGTATCAATATCGGTCCTAGGTAAACATGTTGGCAGAACACAGGGAACAAACTTACACATACTATAACCAGTAACTTACAGAACATACCCAGTTCTACTACGAAAATAGGACAGCATTGTTTACAAAAGTCACAAGATACCGGAGGATTTTGCTGGCTCGCTTACTGACAGACCAAAGAAAGTATGCTAAGTAATACTAATAGTTCGGCGACTATGGTCTTGAATGAAAAATGGTAACTTTCAATGAGTTTGATCTTTGCTTTTTAACTACGGCTATATATCGACGGCCAATACTGGTTGATCCCTCTTGCCCGACGGTGGAAAGGCAAAAAGACCTTTCGATATTGTCTGACACTATGTCGTCGGTGTAACGTATCCACGAAAAAAATTACACACTTTAGTTAATATAAGATACCTAGCACATTCGTGGTTTTGGGAATGGACCGACGATGGGATGCGTGATGGGAAGGCAAATAGCAAACAAGATGCTTAAGAAATTAATTGCTTGCTAACTATTGATTATTTACCTCTATGCCTTGAGTTCCTTAGGGAAGAAAAGCCAAATATTGTTACCCTGTCTAAGTTAGGCTTCAGATATTTATGGATTATTTTCAACTCATATCCTAATACAAAGGAAACTAACAAACATTGCCAAGATAATGTAGTGAACAGAATTGTGTCCTGCCCGTTACCAAAAGGGGACACGGACAAATAACAATTATAGATTAAATTTATTTAATCAGTTTTCTGTAAAATATTTCAATTTACACTATTCTTAGTACCGTAAGATAAATTCAACAAGTACTTAATAATTTAAAACGTATTTTAAGCTCCACAAGCACCAAAATAAATTAGATAAATCCTTTCACTTTAGGATATCGGTTTTCCGTTACCGAGCATTTTGGTGTTTCCTCCCTTATATGCCTTTCCCTATATTTGTAGCAGAACTGTAAAGAATTGTCATAGTAAACATGATAGACAAATATGTAGATATAAAACGACATAGTATAATGAGCAGTCAGAGAAACATTTATAACATTTATACTTACATATACCTCCGTTCCTAATGTTTTCATAAAATAGTCATTTTATGTACATATTTAAAGATTAAATTTCATAACTCGCATGCAGAGTGCATGAGCCACCCTTGGGAATTAATAATTATTTAAAACATAGACACCTGAATGACCGTTCTTATTTTATAAACGTGAAGTAAAAACAATACAATGTTACATAGCAGATATTCAGTGATAATAAAAGTACATGAAGCTACAATTCCAAATAAAATAGGAGTACAACAGTAGGATAACTCGATGAACGCCTTTGTTCTGACTTATAGCATGCGTTTGTAATATTTTGTTTTAAGTAATCATAAGCTTTTCTATGTAAAATGTTATTTCGCAGTCCGCATTTTATTTTTGCTTTGACATTCATCTCGTTGTTAATTAATTGCTTGATGCATTGATATTATGATATAATTTTAATTATCGTACATACATGCATGAAAAATACAGATTTCAATATGTTTACATAAACATTTACTTAGACTACTTTTTGTCACAAAAGTTTCAAATTGTAGCTCCATTGCATTACGTTTCCCACAGGAAAACTAAACATAACAACGTGAAATTGAATTTCCATCCATCCCAACGAAAATTATCTTCTTATGTACAACAATTTGGACAGAACTTATAATCGATTTAAATTTATCTAAACTATGTGTTTCCTTCCTTTTCCTCTGCATTTGCATTCTGCAATGGACGACATTAGCTTTTGTCAATATAATTTTGATGCGCATATCTTTAATTTTGTTTCTATGCAATTGTACCGGTACATAAGCTAACACGTGACAACATTGATCTAAGCTACGATAACACATCATATCGGTGGCTATGACCCCTACCATTACAACTCTTTAAACGTAACTTAAAAGAAATCGGATATACATGCAAATAACTTCTTAAACAATATAGACCAAAACGGATAGTTACATCTAAAAACGTAAACATGAAGTCGTAAGACACCGGTGAGGGATCCGAAACAGGTTCCTTGTAAAGCATCAATCACTCTTCCAGTTCGTCTCAAACCATCTACATAATAGGAGGCTATAAGTAAATATACTAAACAACATTTATTTTGGAAGATAGGATGTTAAAATACGTATAACATACTTAAATTACTTAGAATGCATAGTAAAATATATTTTCATGCAAGCAATTAATGTTTATACTACAAAAATATACAAAGTGCATGCTATCATTAAAAGACAGGGGTATATACGTGCAGAAAAAAACTGTAGACTTGTTTCGGGTCAGCATAATCGTATGTTAATCATAGGTTCAATACAAAGCTAAATTTTACTTTCATGCTGTCATCAACTTCACAGTAAGTATATCAAAATAAAAAGCTTGGAATTAAGTGATCTTCAATCAATAATAAATTTAGACAAGAAAATTATTACGTTCAATAATATTGATAATATAAGAATACATTTAAATTAAGGTTTTCAAATTTTCTTTGAGAATTGTCTAAAACTTAGACAGAATTTAGAAACGGGTTGTGTTTACAATATTTACATCTAAATCGGAATTTTTAAAGTAATTGGTCACTGAAGATTTAGCGGTTGGGTACTGACTTTTAACCATTACTGACATAACGTAACTTAGATTAATTAGAAAAATTAATTTGGATATTTTACGCATTATATTTATTACTCTATCACGTCCTCCTAACGGATAGACTGATTTAAGCTTTCATATATTGATTTAAACAATGATGTTATAGTCCTTAAAACATATAGGAAAGAACGATATATCACTTTTTATTAATAACATTTGATTCATTATAATATTAATATTGTGCCCGCATAGAGAACAAGCTGTTACGTTGTGCGATCAAACGATAGAAGTCAATACGCACCTTTACTAAGAGAATTGTAGTTCTAATAATCTACATCGTATGTAACCAAAGTAGCGGAGTAACACTTTACAGGAGCATTGAGTACGTACACTTTAATACGCCATAAAAATAAATTAACAACTTATTTTGTCTGAGCATTAGTAAACGTTGTCAAAAAGTAGATGCTCAACAACCCATTTTATTGCTCAAGTTAGTTTGATCATTCAAGCTCCACGGCTCGTTAGTATGCAAGTCGAAATTTGATTTCTGCAGCATTAAAACTCATATCACGAATGTTGTTCTAAGTAGTATGAAAGTTCGCTGTTCGAAGTCCATTACTCAGTGGCAACGTAAAGTGTTACCACACTTAATAAAAGGTAAAAACTCTAGCGAAACGTAGCTTGGGCATGTTAGGCGCGTGGACTCACCTGAGGTTGGAGGGTGTGTTTGGACATGACGACGGTGGTGGTCTTGTGCTGCGGCTCCGGCGATATGGGAGGCGCCGGCTCCAAAGCCATGCATTCCACCGCGTGCACTATATCCAACACCTGTGAAATACGATAACAGACTAGTAATGTAACCTAGCTTTTTTTTAAATGGGTTTTACGGGCAAATAGAAACAAAGCAATGTACGTTGTCGTAGTAGAGTACAGAAATCAAATAGTGAAATTTTTTTTTTTTGGTTCGATAGATCCGCATATTCATGAACACTTAGACAGAATGTTAGCTAACCTTTATATACGACTAAATAATTAATTTTGTATTTAATGACTGTTTTGTAGTTGTAATCCTGTGAAATACTGCATTTAGGCCACATTGAGAGATCTGTTTACCTTTTCTGGTGTGGACTTCTCTCTCATTTCTGCGACTTGTTTCTCGTGTTCAAACTCAACTAGGTCCTGTTGGAATTGTTGCTCCTGAAACACAAAACATGTTCTCATTAGATACGTTACCTATATGTTTTCTATAATTCTATACAGTACTGTCCAATTATTTTGTATGGAAAGTAAAAAGTATCAAATATCATTGGTTTGTCGTCGTCCACTGACTTTAAAACAAACACTATAGATAGAGTAAGTAAATTTTCATTTGCTTCAGTAGACATTGCAATGAATTGGCCTAAAGGTGCATGAACAAACATTGTGTGAATAAAATAAGAGACAAAGCAAAAGTTCTAAACTATTGAGACTTATTATGTGATGTTTGCTAGTGTAGGTTGAGTACGTACTACAGACACCATCAAAAGTAGCATAGTATTTGAATTTTACAAAATAATTTTTATAAATGGAAATACTAACGATTTCTTTCTATCAGATTATTGAACAGTCAGTAATTTCAAAAGTTAGGTTTTGTTCAGATACTTTTGATGCTAACTGGACAGTTAAACATCGCGATGGTACCTGTTGATGATGATTCAACGGCTCATCTCGATCCAGGCTTGATGTTGAGTGAGACAGAGAGCCGCCAGTGTCCGCAGTCCCGCTCTCGCTACCAGTCTGTTTTAAAAGTTCATGACTATCTTTCTAACTACACAAAATAAACTTAAAATAAAATATGAGGCGTGATATTTATAAAAGTGCTTCTAAAGCCGGGCAAATAAATTTCAAATTCATAAATAATATTTGTGACAAAAATAACATAATTTTTAAGCACTCGTGTCGATTATATTAAACCGAAGTCAGTTACTTTGTGTCTAAAATAAATATCAGCGTACTCGTATACGTACTTTATAAATATTCTCCGTTGTGTCTCCCATATAGTTATTATTTGGAATCCAACCGGAGTCAACAACACCAATGGTTCCGTCCCTTGAACTTTTCGTTTACCTAAATTGTATCGGTAAACAGAATGCTGAAGTTAATTTGAATAACTAGGTACCGATATCGATAAAAAAATATTGTCAAGCACTCTGTGCATAAAAGGCCCCAGCAGAAAAATACCTCCTGGGTGCAGCACTTTGCTGAGTGGAAACTCTTCTTATCCACAGCATCCACCATTACCTGCAGCTTTATTTTTGAATCGCTCTCCTCGCTTCGAGCGGTCGATTCTACTGATTTTTGTATCGGATGTCGAAGGAAAATCAGTAGAATCTACCGCTCGAAGCGAGGAGAGCAAATCAAAAATATAGCTCCTGATTCTCAGTTAGACTTAAACTTATTATATTTTGTCATATTTTGAGCTGTTCATTCAAGTCTAGTTATGTTACTCCGGTCCCCGCTGATTCCTGTGCCATAGACAACTCACTGTGTATTTCTCGGGGCGCGTGTACCCGTGGCACACGATGAGATGCAGCGGCGCGTTGGTGGCGGAGCGCAGCCCGTTCACGGCCTCGTTGTGCGTCGCGCCCAGCAGCGACACGCCGTTCACTTCCAGCAGTCGCATGCCAACCTTGTGATGGTGGAAATTATGTTTTATTTATAACTAGCTGTTTACGCGTGTGTTTTATAAGTTATTTCTGACTTATTTTCTTTTTGTTCGGCTCCTAAGTGTCGTAGCGTGATGTTAAATAGTCTATAACCTTCCTCAAGAATTAAGCTATCAAATGCAAAAAGATTTTTTCAAATTCGACGGGTAGTGCCAGAGTTTAGCGCGTCAAACAAAAAAACAGCCTCATTATATTAGTGTAGATTATTCTAATGTAATGTGGTTACCTTAAGCCTGGCGTCTCGTTTAGCCGCGCCACCGCTGTTTATCTTGGAGATGAATACCCCTTCGTCATTGGGATCGTTCGGGTTGCCTCGCTGGCCGTTCAGGCCGCCCTTTATATGCATGCCTAGCTTCTCGCCTTCCTGCTTTACTATCGTTAGATCCTGTTGGATAACAACTTACATTAAAGTTACGATAAACCAATGACAAAATTAAATAAACCACTAGGTGGAATTCTTTTTTAACCAAAAATAAAGAAACTGAAGATTCTACAAACACAATACTGGATACAACAGCACATGCAAAGCCGACAGTCGCATGCACTCTCATACTCAACATAATTTACAGACATCTCTATTCGGACAAATCCTAGCACAAGACATTGTAAATGTTGTTTAAAAATGTGTCAGTGTCTAAAAAAGCTTTAAAAAAAGTGTAAGCTACTAGGTTCCAAGGGTAAATTACTGCTATAGAACATATTCTTTGGGAGTTTTGTTCTACGGAATAGAAGAAAGCGACTCATTTAAAGACCATTCAGTTCACGAACGATAGCTGAGCACACAGACTGACTGCATGGGGGGGTGGATTCTGACATATATTTGGTAAAGTAACACACAGATGTTCGAGGCGCGGGGCGACGTTCACACTTACGGTTGCATCAACGACCTCAACTTGATAGCGACCCTGTTTTTGCGTCGCGACGACCGTTCAGCGCACGTGTGGAACAAAACAATGTAATGCGTTTTATACCTACAGTACACACACATACATACATACACAACTCACACCGCACCATAATAGCGTCTGCTGATATCATAATGTAAAGCTGCGTGTTTATTCGATACAATATGTACTGCGGTAGGTAAGCGACAGAATTTGCAGCACAAATAAAATCTAACTGCATTGGTCAGTAGAGTACAAGTGGTGCATAAGCGTTATGCATACTTTTTGTTATGTCGATACCGCCAAATACTACTTCAAGCGACAAGTTAACTACTGATGTTGTCGGTAGGTATTATATATTGTTTTATGTTGTCAGTAAATATTTAACTTTCAACTTGCATCCATGCAAAAACATTGCGCAGCTCGCGTTTGTGTAAATTAAATACACACAGCATCAAGACACGACAAAAAAAATTTTTTTCATTTCAATTGTCTTCAAGTCTACTCCAAACATATCACAGCACTCTTCACCCAATAAACAATTATAAGAAATTCACCAATCAAGTACATGACTTACTGTAATATTTGATACAGGAACGTCCAATCAAAACACATTAAAATAGTTACATCTACAATTTAGTACAATTTAAATCAATCTTACTTATTTATGAAACAAACGATTCGCTACTACCTACTTAAAATATAGCGAACATTACTGTAGTAATGCCGCTTGACCAAATATTTCTCTTCAAATGCAAAACCAACACACTTCGAATGCGAAAGAAACAATATTATACAGATCCCCATAAAAATAAAAGCTTCCATATCCCACTACCTACATTCCATTCACAATATTATTATTATATTTGACGTTAATTTTTACTAATGTTTTTTATGGCATTTTATGCATTAGACATCACGGTTTCTATGTTAGTATAAAGTTTTGTAACATCTTTTAAATTAAAGCTTAATCGGCTTGACACATATAACGTTTCCAATACGACTTCTTGTTGTGAAACCTAAGTTGGGAAAAATGTAATCACGATTACTTCCCGATTACTTTGTTGTCTAGTATATTTTCGACTTTCGCGCTTTACGCTCGCGCATAATACTTTCTTATTTCCATAATTCGTTCATATACGAAATTCTTAATTAGGGAAAGTGAGAGAGTAATTAGGATGATACTCAATAATCGCCATAACACTTTAACCCTCTGTGTGGGAAACGTTTGTTCCACACTGTACACAAACGTGACTGACCTGGAAGCCCTGCGGGAGGGGGTCGTGCCTGACGGCGAGCGCGAGCGCCGGCCCGGGCTGCAGCAGCAGCTGCACGGCGTCCCGGTGCGTCGCGCCCGTCAGCTCGTGCCCGTTCACTTTGATCAAACGGTCGCCCATGCGCAGCTTGCCGGAGCGCGCCGCCACACCGCCCGGGACGACCTGCGGAAATGTTCAGCACGCTAATGTTACAAACGAGGACGAAAACTCACAAAAGAAATTATCATAAATTTTTACAAAAAAATAAAACCGACTTTGTAAAAAGTTTATGAGCTTTGTCTCCATATACAGCCTATTCATTATTAATAATAAAATCATTCAAATCGGTTCACAATCAACGAAGATATCGCGTAATATACACAAAAAATATCAGAATTGAGAACCTCCTCGTTTGAAATCGGTTAAAAACTAAAGAAAAAAGGTGTCAAAGGGGAGCTGTGCGGGGGTTCACTACAGACCCTCATTTAATTTCAAGAATAGTTCATTGATTCGATCAACCGAATCAAACTTTCAAGATTTTAGACATCTCTTTTTATCATACTATCTCGCTTACGCACACATATACTATAAACACTGTCAGCGATGTGCAAACAATTTGTGACTATATTCATTTAGCTGCACAAAAATTCTACGGGGACTATATGTCTGTACTGACATGTGATATGAATATGCCGGGCTCCTTCCCGCCGAACGGCACGCACGAGTGGTCCGTCCCGCCGATGATGCTGAACCCGAGGGAGCCGCCCTCTTTCTGCAACGTCACGTCCTGCAACAACGAAACAGACAAACGTCACGCCACATATCTACCATATTATTTTTGCTTTGGTGAAAAGCGATGAAGCGAAAAGCAAATATAAGTGACCGCTTTTAGTAGCAAAAATTGAAATCACCAAGGGACTGAACAATGTATTTTATCAATAGTATCGATTATGTAGAAAAAAAAACTCACAATTTATACATCAAAATCGGAGAGCACGTCTTCACTAAAATTACGTCTAAGCAAATTAGGTAGATCATTAGAACCACACATATCATTAAAATATACAAAAATAACTTTTCTAGACTAGAGTTCAATAAAATTGATAAAGTACGAAGTTCAATGCCCAGGTCATTTCAGTTTTTGCCTAAATAAATACGATCACTGTTGATCAGATAACAGATACTGTACGTTGTAGAATGTTTACAAGCTTTACCAACACCATATAGTGTATAGAGGTATTACATTCGTTTAGGCAAGTTTCAGGTAGTACGTATTATCTGCGGACCGTCCACTTGGAGCACGAACGATCCGATATCTGTATTAAACAGGGGGCCGATCGCGCTAACTCTGAACGCAAGCCAAACCCCTGCTCCACACGTTTGCGTTTGTAATGGTTTGCGAAACGTGTACATGCATCATAAAGTTTTTGGTTATGGTTTGGATTTGGTAATATCGTTCAGAATAAGCGCGATCGGCTCCCGACCACTCGATTTAGAGCTCTACAGACTCTACGCACGTGAATAGCTCGCAGGCGGAACGTACGTACTGCACTGAAACCAGCCTTATATTTTGTGTGTAAAATTTTAGTTTAACAAGTTAACAAAAAATGTGTCCGGGGGCAGTAGTTATTGAGAAATTATTTTTTCTGGCCATTTGATGAAACTTCATCACCAGATTTATTATTAAAATTTAAAAGAGTTAAGTACTTTTCTTGCAAAATTAAACTTTTAGTAAGTTCATTTAGTTACTATTGGCATCAAAACTAAATCTAGAAGATTCTTTGTTACCTTGTTTTGCCTTGTTTCTATTTATAAGTGTAAAAAACGTCATTGTTAACTTATATTATAACTTCATCGGACAGTAGCTCGCTATCCGCGAAGTTATTTAGTTATTTGTGTAGTAATTACCAATATAAGGTGTGTTTAGACCGGCCGAATGGAAGCGAAGCTAAGCGGTGCGTCAAAATATCGTGTATTTTTATTTAATAGTGAACTATATTTCCTAAAGGATTAAATTTGATTGAGCACAGAGAGTGAGAGAGAGAGAACAGAAGTTGCCAATAATATTATCACCCTTATAGAATGGAGCATCACATTTTCAACATCTAAATTGATGGCGCGTGCATATTGTTAAAGTTATATTTTTTAGCATTCGCTTCTCGTATCATATAAGAGAAGATAATATGCATATTTCTGTCCTAGACACTTTCAATATTCAGACCGATTTATAGTTAGTTACGATTTTCTAAAAAAAATTCCCTATGTTGCGGCCAATTGCTTTTTGGCGGACGTACATATTTTTACTCGTCAAAGAAGACAAGTGCATCTGGTCTTATCTTCTATGTAGATGTCATGTCGTAGGATATAAAGTTAATACAAGATATCAATGCCGCACCGCGCAGCTCCCTTTCGTATGGTCGGTCTCTCTGTAATGGGCCCAGGCTGATATAAATCAAGTGAAAGCCACGTGGTTAGAAATTGATTGCAGTTTATGATTAGGACTATTACCGAAATCTCTATGGATCGGGATTTCGTTCCATCTAACAATGCGTATTTACACGTTCAGGGTAATATCAGTGTGAGTACTCTTTATCTAAATATTATCAGATAGAAATGCGTATAACAAATTGTTAAAGTAAATAATAATAATTGTAACTAGTGTTCATGAAATTGCACTGACATTGCAATGATAGGTGATGTGGAATTAGTGTTGTTTTAACAAAGTACAAACATCTAAATGAAATAATGGGTACATACAAGAAACGGAAATAACATTCCTTTTCTGTTAGTACCAATTTAGTTATTTGAACTTGGTAAAAATAGACTAGAATGTACAGCACAACGCTTTCACATAGCCGCTGTTTTATGACTAAAACTATTGTTTTCCAGACTTTGTGTACCTTAACAGGGCCTTATGGTAATCTGTGGGGCGATGCATGCAACGCACCCCTCTGTATAAATAATCGGATATCACTAGCAAATAGATAAGCATAACATATTTATGGCTTACGCTTGACCTACTTTTCAAATAGTGTTTTCAGATAGCGGCTCTATTTATAGTTTCGACAATATTTATTTGTTTACTCTTTCAGGATAGATCAATGTTTCCAAAACAATCAAAAACAATGAATACTTCATTAATATTAATCTCGAAACTTAAATACCTTTAGTGACTGCTCTCAAACGGTGGAGGAAAACATCGTAATCAAACTTGTATTCGCCGAAGAAAGAATTCTTAGGCGCATATGAAGTCTACCTACCCGCATTGTTATAGCGAGGCCCGTGCGCGCCCGTTGAGAGGCATGTGCCCTAACAGTGGGGACATATTAACAGGCTATTGATTTGAATTAATATAGTATCTTAGGGGTCTGAAAAACAGTACTTCTTCGTCGGTATTTCATAGTAATAGTTACATATCAATATCGTAATGGTGCTGCAGCTCGAGGTACGGTGGTGGGTGGCACGGTCGCAAGCCGTATTTACAATGCTGCGAGTGCTATATCTTACTTCTATGATGAGCGGCGCCACTAGCTGGTTATCGGTGATTCTGGTGACAGTGGTCTCGGTGAAGGTGGACTTGGTGATGGTTTCGGTGACCAGTCCCAGCGCGGCGGGCGGCGGCGGCAGCACCACGCCGGCGGCCGGGCGCTCCACGGTGACGCGCACGCCGCGCTCGGGGGGGCCGGCCACGGGCCGAGGACCCCCCAAGAAGTGCGCCGGGATCATCGCTTGGAACTCCTCGTTCGTGATCGGCCGAGGCTGTGCGTTTAACACGTTCACATCGCATCAGTGGGCACATACATGTTACGGCTACCAGCCATGGGTAAGTGTGGCGGCAAGGAAGGAGATGAACCGGCTGATGTATCCAGTTAAGCTTTTTAATTAAGTGATTCGATTCGATATATTTAATGAATTACGATTCAAACTAAAATCTTACAAAACCTTTTTGATGTGATCAAGGCGGTTGAGATATGTTAAAGTGCTGATATGGTTGTACAAAAGTTTATGTGTTTAACTTGACAACCAACCTAACGGTACTAAAGTATAGAATTAACTTTGCTTTTACTTAAAAGACGAGTGGAACCGTACCATGTGAGAGAATTCAAGTTTAATATGTCGCTATATTAAGACTTAATGCATCGTAGTGAACAACAAAGCGTGTATTTCAATGGTACGTTATTATTGTCTGCGGTCATAATTCACGGCTGTTGCATTTACAGGAAACAGCAACTTAGTTCAAGTAGGTTTTTGTGACTTCTTTAAAAAATAAGACAGCCCATATTAAAAATATTTCAAGGTCTTGTTACTAATTCAATCATCATAAGTAAATGTTTACTTAAGAATTAGATTTATCGAATAGTATCGAATCCATAAGTAGGTGAAATAAGTAGTAATGGTAAAGAAATAAAAATCAGTAAGAGAAAATATCATGACAAAATAAGACAAGATACATCAGCATTCATACCTTTACCCAAACAGAAAGTTTCTGTAAAAAAGAAATACTACAATGTTACAAACTGAAATCTATGAAAGCGTCATTCAGTCCGCTTAATAACAAGCTGTGATCGATACCAGGGCCTAACATACCGAAGTATGAGCTCTATACTCCGAGATGCAATGGCTGTGGTATCTCCCACGGCCGTCGCGGGCCGAACAGTGTTGCTAACTACAATGAAATGTTTCTACATACACAGTGGTGTGAAGCGACAATGTATAAGCACGGATGTGAACGTGTTAAACCTTATTCTACCCGTCACCTGCGAACGATCGAGTAACATTAACCGGTGGGTGTGCGGACGCTTACCTGTATGTCGTCGCCGAACACGTCGTCGCTAGACCCGTGCATGTTATTGGCGCCGGGTGTTATGGGCGTGCTCGTACTGTTAGTTGTCGATTTCGTGCCAGCCTGAAGTGAATAATTTATATCGTTTTAATATTACCATGTTTAAGTTATGTATTCCAAGCGTTGTATAAAGCAGTTTGTGGTACTATTGGCAATTATTATGTCATCATAACAAATCAAAGATATCCTATGTGACTGCTAAAAAAAACTAAAGTTAGCTAGATAAATATGTGTAAACCATAACCCTATCTACTTGACAGCAAGGTTGCAGTCATCATAACAAATCAAAGATATCCTTCCTATGTGACTGCTAAGAAAAAACTAAAGTTAGCTAGATAAATATGTGTAAACCATAACCCTATCTACTTGACAGCAGGGTTGCAGTCATCATAACAAATCAAAGATATCCTTCCTATGTGACTGCTAAAAAATACTAAAGTTAGCTAGATAAATATGTGTAAACCATAACCCTATCTACTTGACAGTAAGGCTGCACATGACGTATGAATGAAATTGAAGGATTTTAGAGAAAACGCGATAACTAAGCCTCACCTGTCCATTCGGGTGACTAAGTTTTCGCGGTGCAGGTTGCGGCGGGACCGCGTGTGCAAAGGTCGCTTGCTTCTGCGCCGGTACGGGCATGGGCGCCGGCGTGGGCGCCTGTATGGGCGTGGGTGCAACGTGCGGTGAGACACGTGGTGCTGTGTGGGAGGTGGTGTGGTTGCCAACTAGGGGTGCGATCACGTGATTGATGGGTTTCGGTGTCGGAGTGACGTTCACATTCTGCAGGCTGGTCGTGTGCTCTCTCACTTCGTCTGACGTCGACTTCCGCTGGAGCAATTCGCCTACACGGAGAAAAGAAAGGTTTAATTTAAAAAGTATAAAGCAAAGCATCGCCAATGCTAAAAGGCTGTATTCATGTCTGGCGGGTATTATTTTATCTGACGAATGTGGAATAACTACAAAGGATTATTAAATTTTCGCAATAAGGAAGGCACAATAGCACAAATCAATATCATCAATTTTCCGACGACAGCAAAATCAGACGACAAAGCAATCCGGTTTGGTCTGCAAAATTACGTAAGTGCCTCAAATCGTGTAAATACGATATGTTTTGACACCATACTCGCCACTCTGGCAACCCGCCTGATACAAATCAAAGGACTTAAAGAACTACTTTTAAAATGCGAAAGAAAGCTCATAAGTAAGGATTCAATGATCAAATAGTAAGCAAGCATTTGGCGATGTATCCGTGTATGTTGTAGAAACATGTAAATTTACCCTGTTCGGGGCTGATTGTCCGCTGCAGGACAAGCCTTACGAATCTCTCGTGTCCCGTTAGGAGTCCCACCGCCGCTTCGTGGCGTGAGCTCTCCATGTCTACGCCGTTGATCTGTGAAGATTGACAATAACATACATTCTTCACATAAACTAAATCCTTCTGAAACAAATCAATTAAAGGTCGTATTAATATTGAAGAAACTAAATGCAATTTATTATTACTTTATTATCAATGTAGCAGCAACAAAATGTGGCGTTTCAAATCAAAAGTGCCTAAAGCGGCATTTAGTTTCTGATTAAGTTTTGTAAAATAACTTACTCTAACAACAAGACACGATTGGGTCACTAAAAATGTATGCAAAAATAACCTTAAGGGCTAGGAGGTTGGTTTTTGATCTAGGCTTAGATATATTTATGTAGTTTCCAGTCCTGTAGATAACTTATTTCCGCCACATGGTCCCTTTTGGTTTGGAACGCCACAAATGGTTCGCGACACTTCATGCCGTGTGATCTATTGGTATGATATCGGCGTGTGCAACTTACGGATACAACTTTGTCGCCGACTTGCATCTTGCCGTCCTTGGCGGCGGCGCCCTGCGGCGATATCCGCGATATGTAGATGGCGTCGCTGTCGTCGCGGTAGGCCGGCGAGCCCTTCCCGCCGGCTATGCTGAACCCGAGCCCGGCGCCGTCGCGGATCAGGGTCGTGTGCACGAGAACCTTTTGCTGGTAGGCTGGAAACAACAGTCATGACGGAATTATACTCGAAATACTTCGACCAACTCGTTGGTTATAGACAAACAAATTTGTAAGATTTCATAAGTTTTTTTTACAATGTCTAATCCGAAACTAAGATTTTCTTCTGAGCTATGGGAATTACGCTACGGTCAGGTTTCTGACTGCGATCCTTCGCTTGCTCGGGATTCAAAATCAGCACTCGCAGCCGCAAAAAATCATATTTGCTTTCTTGTTGCACAAATAACTTTCTCGCAGTCAATGATAAAAGTAGAGTACATAACTCATGAAAAAAAATCATCTCAGCTCCTTGTATTCCTCGCGCTATCGAGACCCAACTTAGTCTCTTAAAGGAAATTCTATTTTTTCTCACGTGTGTAATCTACTACCTATTATTTAGAACGACCAATAAGACAAGGCGACTCCCGCCCTAAATCTGACACAAGTGTGCTCACCAGGCGGTATGTAGGGCTGCGTGACCGGCGGCGGTGACGCCTGAAGTCGCTGGTACGAGTCAGAGGCGGTCACGTGGCCGACGGGCGACGGGCTGTAGTTGGCGGTGGGTGTGTTGACGGCGGTGACCGTCTGGCTGGCCACCGGCGTCTCCTTATACTCGGGCTCGTACTCCGTCACGTACTGGTTGCCGATGATGATGGGCTTGACTGGTATGCCGCGGCCAGTTGAAATCTGATACAGTAACAATCAAAGTCAAGTTAACCTTTGGTTTCGTCGAAAGTACTGTTTGTCAGAATAACTAAATTCGTTCGAATATTTATTTTCATAAAATATTTGTTTTCACATTCGTCACAAAAAAAACATACTAATATTACATCTGACGAAAGCGGTGGAATCTGACGTGTCTTAAATCGCTACGCGCAAAGGGACAGCCTAGGGTTTGTTGTTTACATAGCAGTTGATAAATATTTCCACAAAGTCCTAATAGGGTTAGGGGCGGGGAAAGGGGCGTTTGTCAAAAAAGATCAAGGAAACATGGTTTATGAATTTAAGTTTGATTTCACGGACCACTCGGCAAAACATGACACGCACCTGTCCATTTTCCAAGGTAGAGACAGTGTCCGCAGTTGACACAGAGCGATGACTCGCCGCGCTCGCCGCTCGGCTGTGTGTTCTGCAACAATTTTAACAAATAACATTAACAACCTCAAATGTCACCGACCAATTCTTGGCATGTGTGAAATCTCTGTGATCTCGAAAACGCGAATGTACGTTCACATTCCACTCAATTATCGTCTTAAATCTGCACACAGGATTAAAGTAACGTCGGAATGTAAAAGTGAATTTACAGTACCTAAGTAGTCGGCTACTGCATTATCCATTTGAGAAGTGGAGAATTTATTTCTTTATTTAACAACAAGACACGAAAGCAAAACCCAAATTAACATTACTTGAACCAATGGGCCAAACATAACACAAGCACTTAATTAAAACTTAATATTAAGTTTTTCCCAAATTCATTCACACGTCTGGACAGCGAAACCGCGATACCCAATAGGTCAGCTGTGATTGAACACTTAGACCCTACAGCGTATAACAAAGTCATAAGAACAATATTTCTTGCAACACTTACCTGGTAGAATTCGGTGAATCCCTGGTGATGACCAGAGTGAGGACCGCCCCGCTGGCTTTCAGCACCTCCACGGCGTAGTAATGGTCCACCTCCACGACCGAAGTACCGTTCACTGACAGCACCTTATCACCAACCTAAACCAAATACGATAACAAAATTATATGACTAAAATATGTTTATATTTTTTTGGTTACTTGCCCCTTTTTTCTTCACAGGCAATATATCTTCCGAAACTTGAGGCTGATCAAGAACTGTGCTAAATAAAATCTTGACTCTCAACCAATAAAATCAAATCATGGGTCAATAATTAATAAATGGCATAACCAATCAATGATTTTGCCACTTGGGTTAGTTTGATCGTTATTTTAATGATATCCGCATTAGAATCGTGTACAAAGTTAAGAGCTAATGGTTTTGGCGCACCGCGGGATGCCCCCTGCCGGGTGGACTAACGACCGATAAAGGCAGTCTGAACTGGGAAATAACTGGATGAGGTAAGCGGGGAACTCGAAGTAGTGGGGTTCTTTGGGAAAGGTGTGGCTGACTGATAATTAATTGCTGTTAAACAAATCTCTTAATAATCTTCATCAATCCAAAAAACCGAAGCAGTGTCATCATCTCTAACCAACCATTTATAAATGATTACTCGGGTTTGTATTCGGTCAAAATTGCTCTTCGTCAAAGTACATTTTTGCCAAAAGTAACCGTTTTTAGTCAAGTCAAATTTTTGTCTAAATGCCCTTTTTGTCAACATTAGTTTAGGTCAAATGACGCTTTTCATCAAATATATGCTATTGTCGGTCTATATAAACTTTGGCGAACCACACACACTTTTAACCAAACGTTCATTTTGGCAAAAAAATATTTTACCGAATCGCAAGTTTTGCGAAACCACACTTTTGACCATTGGCAAAAAATGTATTTTGACGAAAAGCAATTGTGCATACATTCCGCATTACTCACCCTGAGTCCAGCTAAATAGGCCGGCCCGTTGGGCGTGACCCGCGATATGAATATCCCGTCGTCGTCTCCAACGTACGGGGTGGAGCCCCTTCCCCCGGCGATGCTGAGCCCTAGGCCGCCGGCCGCGCGCGCTATGCGCACTTCGATGCATCGCTGGTCGTTTACTATGCGCGCTTCGCTATCAGCACGCTCTGACACTGATTCACCTGTAACAAAGGTGATTTGTGGCATATAACTTTGTGCAAGATGCAAAAGGCAATCCCACCGAGTCAAACAATAATGATTGGGTGAAATGGTAGAGTAAATATAACGTGATGCGGTATAATTGATGATAAAGGACGTTTGCCTTTACATATAAAACAGCAGTTTGTGACGTTGGAGTTAACTGAAAAAAATCCTCTCAAAGTGTAGTTCAATTGAAAATGTACATCAAGTAGGTATACATTCTGCTCGATAAACTTTCGCATTCCATTGACGTCGGCACATGAACTGACATGAATTCTTCCATTATAGATTACGATCTCAAGTGTTCTCATCTCACGATGTAAACATCTAATTTCTCTTTGCATCTATTGTACATACGGGCCATAACGTAAAATTGATGACCAATTATGTAATTGTGTAGATATGCTATCTACAATGATTCATTAATTAATGCCTGAGGAGTAGTTTCATTGCCGGATCCGGTATCGACGGAGGAAGTAAATACTTATACACACACTAGTTATTAGATAGATTACATTAATGTAATAAGGATTAATGTAGCTTGCTATTTATTACCTGAACTACCGAACCGATTTAAAAATTATTTTAATGAATAGGTACTTAATGCTGAATTCTTATAGATGACGGCTTAGGCTATATATTTTCACTCCATGATAGATAATGAATTCTTACGAAATTTTTGGTAACAGGAAGCGCCGCAGAGCATAGAGACAGTACTCTACATTAATGAATAGCTAACAAAAGCAATCAATTACATTATAATAAGAAAATTACTGCACGATAATGTAAAGTTGTAAACTTGTTATCTTGTATTGTGGGGCGCCCGTTGTTGCGGCACGATACAGCTTGTCGCTTGCGCAATAACACATACCTATGTATATCGAAGGCGATCGCTAACCAAGTGTAAGGTCACGAAGATAATGTAACGCACTTGTAAATGAACATACCTTCAGAGAGATAAATTTACATATAGATAGTAAAGGTCAACACTCAGGAAAAGTTCAACACTTTTATTTCATCTCTTCTTTTTTCTTCTAAGTCTAATCTATGATTTTATTAATAAAATATTGGCACAAATAGATCATTATCGTGTCTTACGTTCGCCAACCCAAAATAATTGGTTTTATTTATAACGGAGTTCATTAACAGTCTTGAGATTAGTATGATTTTGTGTACAAAATAGGTAATTTAAGTTTATTTTTGAGCCCCAGAGATGATTTATGTAAGTTTATACCTATACAATTCTGTTTTTGTGAAGGTAGGGGAATTGTCCCAAGGCCGAAATGAACCATTGTCATTCAGGTTCAACCACAGATGGCTCTCGGCCGGGAAAAATTGAAAATGGGAAACCTAATTAAAACTAAGACAGCATATTATGGATGCCAGCAATGCGCATAACTTTGGTATGGATCTTACACCGTGAAGTACATCGTTAAGAGAATAATAGCGTGCAACAACATGTGTCAATTGGACTAATCGCTCGTTACATTAGCGCTAATGGTGGGATGAACTCGAAATGTTACGAGCCACACACGGAAGGCAAATTGTTTCACGTCGCAAGGTCCCGAGCTGGGGCCGGAGCAGGTAGTTCTATTTTACATACTTGCACCAAAAGTATATTAATAGGGTAATCTACGAGTAAGAGCATATTGCTAGAGGTACCTGAGCATGGACTTTTTTGCCATACATATATAGGGTTTTCCAAATTTTAAGGCCAAAAGGCATAAAAATAACTCAGGAATAGTAGGTATGTATGTATTTAGATACAATATTGATATTATTTTTAAAACAATATCGTATAAATTCCGAGATCGAAGTCTCATCTATATTATCAGTTTAGTCTTTAAATTTATATGCTTAGTTGTTGCTGCTATGTTGCAAGTAAACAAATAGCACTTACTTATTCCGACCCTAGTCCTGAGGTCTGCATCTAATTGGCGTGGGCGGGTCAATGATGCTGTCACCGGCACAATTACTGGAGCATTGATTGCGACAATGACGATCAAACTAGAACAATGTTCGTCAGGATGCAGCGAGCTGCTCGTTATGTTGGCATTACAAGGTCAGCTTTGTTTGTAACCGCATCATATCATAATCTTATTGGAAAATGTTAAAATATGTAAGGTATATGTTACGTTAATTTATTTGGTTTTTCTCATTCTTAACAGATCTGTATGAAATGTTGTAATAAAGTAAGTACCTACACGACATTTAATTTTGTGAGCCGGGCAAATGATTTAGAAAAAAATCAAGTTACTGAAAAATATATGCTAGGAAGGTATGTAGAAGTTATCATACGCTCATGCTATGATCAATTTAATTAAATTAATGCATTCCCTAGCATCCGTGGCTTTCTCATCATCATCACCATTCTTCAAAGCAAACATACTCGATTCGAGTAACAAATGAACGTGCAGCTGTTTGAGGCGTTCACACGACAATCAAACATGTCGAAACGAATGAAATGAATGAATGATGGACTGCAGTGAAATCATGATCCAGAATAGTCGCTGGACCCGTGTCCTGCGCAGCGTTTGACAATAGCCAATCAGACGCGACACTTTCACCCCCCGATTGCCTTAATGGAATAACAGCGCATCTATTGTACCTACCAAGAGTGAATCGTGATAGTTTACAGAAGGATTCGTGACTCTCGTTTTACAGTAGTCTTATTTTAATGGAAAATGCTCGTTTCAAGGAACGATGGTAATTTAGTTTCAATCGAAACTTAATGGACAGGTGAAAGTCAGTTGTTAAGTATAAATGGAACGCTTCTATACTTGTACCTATGTGCAAAAGATTGCAATGCAATGTAACAATGTTAAAATTGCAATGCATTCCGTATTGCTAACTCAAGTCAGTAGGGATAGAAGCTTGCTATCTAATGGGCTTAAAATGAAGAAGCAATGAAAGCAAATTGCAGTTCTAATGAGTAAAAGCGAAAAGGGCCGTTTAAGTCCAATTATAAGTGCTATTTAATTTAATGACTACTGAGTAGTAGCAGGACATAATCGGTGTACATGTTTACTGCCGGAGGTACTACACTTTTTTGATGCTGTGGCGGCGCGACCTCGCCAGAACACAACACCATCCATATCCATAGCCCATAAAATCTATGACTTCATACTTTACACACGATAATGATAACACCAACGTAAGCCGTGGTATTTACTAACTCGATCAAATATTACATTGACATAGAATGAATGTTTATGTTAAAAATATGCAAAGTTATTAAAGGAAATCGCGAATAACATCTTGACCTCCATATATCCGAGACTTGACCTTGCTTGTTTTAAATTGTGCGTATACTAATACTACACAAACATTAGAGATCCATATCTTTGAAGCAAAATCCTAAAGCCACATAATGACTCACTCACTCGACCATATTTTGAGATAGGTAATGTCACGGCCGTCGTATAATTGTGGTTTTAATTATCTATATGTAGTGCTGTGGATTTTGTGATAATAAATAAAATAAATATAATAAATAAAATAAATAAATAAATATGTACGGAATCTCATCGTGTCCGCAGCCTTCACAGCATTCGAGTGACGACCTCTTTAAGAGATGACTTAACTGCTAACGGCAGAACAAACAAGGGAACCTACCATCGAACCAGTCGCGGTCAGTAGGACCACAATAACATTATCAAGGTACATAAGTTACGAAATACAAGGCAGAAGAGCAATTCACCTTAAGACGCGCCCAAAATAAGTAAACGATGACCGCATACATACTCGTACCGTATAAGTAGTATATACGCGGGCAACTACTCACTACTGTTTCGCCTTCATACAAGTTGGCTATTCTTGAAGTGGCTAGCACATAAAACATATTACGTATGGCCTATTGAACAGAAGCCGGGGCCATTATCGAGTCCGGCGCGCTGTAATAACATGCTCACCGGCTCAAAGTTTGTGACGATGACTGTTCAATTTGTAGACGATATTAGCTACTGAGTAAAAAGGATAAGGTTTTGCGCTGAATGAGAATAACATTACTGGCAAATTGTGATATATGTTGCGAATATCTGATATGACACGGCCGGCTTGGCCTCGCTGGTTACGGGATCCCACCCCGTACCGCTTAATGTCTGTATAAATAATTTAAAATATTTGCCTGAAAGTCTAAAAGGGTATGGTTTGATATAATAATAAACTATGTACAAACCGTGTTTAATTATTAAATGCTGTGCCGTCCACAGGGTTTCACGTCTTGAACTAAATAGCAAATTTAAGATTTATATAAACACATGATAATGCAATAAAATTTATGAACATGAAAGGTTCTTGAGAAGAAGTAAATAGCAGACTGGCAAACTTCCAATTTCGTCACACAATAAGATAGGTACGTCTCATATGCCTTTTTCCCGGTTCAACCTCGAGTGACTACTATGAATGAGGAAAACGATCAAGAAAGATGCAACTTTAAAATTATTTTCTTGCTGTAGATCATGCATGAGTCATCCACGACTTTATCAATAGTACTGTTAAACCATCTTTTTAAAAGGTGCAATGAAATCCGACCCACTCTAGCCAATACGAATGCAAATTTATCGTCCGCCTGAACCAAATTACTACGGTATAAATAATATCTAGTGATCTTTAAATTTCATTTGCCCATGTTGACTAAAATAAATTATTTTATTTTGACCCCAATTCACAATGAGGTCTCTCTGCGTAGTAAATCAGTAAGGTACTGTTGTAATAAATCGAGACGGCACAAAGTCGTTAAATCAGTGAAGACGTCAAGCTGCATTTGTATTTTTACAGACACAGATTTATGGACGATTTTAATATCAATTACATTACATTCATAACGTAAAACGTCGCGACATCGTAATTTCCCGGACGAACTAAATCACCTTGACTCGGCTATGACCCAATCATAATATTGCTGGCCACGATATCCGTACTAATAAAGTTTAACTGGTATGTTAGGCTGCTAATCTTGGAGGGCTTGTTTTTGTCTGGCTTTTAGTGAGATTTATATTTACATCTGGAACTAAAATGACGTTCACAATGTTAACTTCAATTATCACACGCTATTCTAACTGCGAAGAATTAAACTTAATTAAACTGCCTACCATAAATTAAACATTTACCGCCAGATATACTATTTACCGCCATAAAAGCGTCAAGAATAAACCACGACTTTAACTTTATTTAAGACAAATTAATTAAATTTCTAATAGCCATTCGTGTTTAACTATAATACTTATTGCAACATCCATAATATAAGCAACTAGGTACCTAACTTTACTAAAATATAATAAGTGTTAAGAAGGAAGCAATTGCAACCAGACTCATATTCACTTAGCTAATTCAACGATATGCTTGTTAAGAACTAGACATTACGTAGGGCTAAATTGACCTGTCATTACTTTAATTAAAGGAAAGTAAACTTACGCTTTTTCCTCCTTAACACCCCCATTTCCTCGTCTAACTGGTTTCAGTTAATTTCCTGGACAGAGGTGACTATATCCGTGGCGACTCAAGTGTCTGGCTCTCGGGCCGATAGCGTCTGGTATTCTGGTTTGTATCAAACGTCAATCAGCTTGATGCACCGGCCAGTTGTGCGTCTAACGCATTCCGAATAGGTCATTGTCTCTATAATATAGCTAATAATAGAACTAGTAAAACACCCTCTATTTATCTCTCGGATTTACAAAATTTAAAACGGCGTCTGTTTAACTGACCAGCGCAGATCAAAACAAACAAACGCGAGCACCGGACGAAAAACTGGATATAATACGTGCGTGCGCGCAGCCCGAGGCGCATGAGCTGACGGAATGCGCAGCCTCCACCTTGGTCGGTGCAGGCTGCGGCGCCGGCGCCCGCTCCCGCGACCTCTCCTCTCCAATAAAAATAGAAAGTCCCAACCTGACGCCTGCATGCTCCTTTTATTTTTACCATGTCGATTATCGGAACAAGTAAATCGCATCTGTATTATGTTCCGTTCCGATACCACTTTCGATTGATCACGATTTTTTTAAAGCTATGAAAGTGCGTCATTCGTGAACAATGTATTATGTATAAAAAAGTCCAAGTTAGAGTGAGAGGCAAATACAAATTTGAGTCGTGTACAGGGCTTTGTGAGTTGCACGTTCTGAGAATTGGAATATTTTCGTAGATCGATCATTACTTGGACATATTGCTATATTTACCTAAACCTTTCTTTTAAATGTGTTTCCTGGTCCGCTTCACGCATCTATTGCTACGGATCTGCATGAAATTATGGATCTTTCCTTTTTATTACCCTGTAAGTGACATATTGTAAATAGTTTATTAGAGAAACAAAAATATCACTAAAATATTTTACTTAACTACTTACATAATGTGCCATACAACCCTGAAAGTGTTACAGATGTCACGACACAGCTAATTGAAAGTACTTAGGCTATCATACAATAAAAAAATAAAAATAAAACAGCAAAGCCTTCGATATGATCCGACACGAATTCAGATATCACAAGCAATGAATGGACATGACAGAAACGTGCTTATCAAAACTCAGAGTGAAAAGAGAAAATCAGACAAAATCTAGACCACATTAGTATTGTATCCACAGTACTGAAGTCCACTTACATACACCACAAGTCCTAGCGAAATCTCGTCCGTTGGGAAATTAGAAAAGTGTAATCCCACTGAGACTTTACATACAGTAATTGCAGATTAAAAACAAGTTATGTACTTAAGTACCAATAATAATATTAGGTAAGTAATGTAAAAGGTGTAACAAAATATTAGAGGTACTTTTGTAATTCAATTGTTTACATAACGTCTACTATAGCCTGCATACCCTCATCGTGATACAATCTGGCTAAAACTTGAAAGGCATTTTTAAAAAAGTTGCCGTGTATGCAGAACACAGTAAATATCGACGTAAAAAGTCGAGTTTTAGGTATACAGGAAAGGTTGTGCAGCCCAGTTGTAATGTATTCATAGACTTTACCATAAACCAATCGTCACCAAGGTTTCGTTGCTCTCTGTACATGTGAGCTTTCAGAGAGCAGTCCGATCAAGTATCAACTACTTACTGCACCGCACACTTTCCGGACTGCGATCAAATGCATGCAAGGATGTCAATTATATACGGCACGCGTCGAGATACGTAATTAATGTTAAAACCCACTTAATTTAACGCTAACCTGTTCTTAACAGGACGATTTTACGTCCAATATTTGTTTACGATATAAATAACGGTTATGCTGATGCAGTTTATACTGAATTTATTGTAATTTTATGGGACTGCACAGCCTTATAGCTTGTAGGTGGGTGTGACATTAAAAACGAAGATAATTTATTTCATACCCGTAATGATTTTTATTGCAACTGCTATCCGTGTCACCCGCAAAACGCTTTCTGATTCTAAAATCCAGATAATACAAATATCGTGGACAGCGGCGATTTATATCGCAAGTCTAGTCTTGATAAAGGTGTAAAGTTATTATTAATAGGAGATCGTGTTCGCAGGGTATCGTGTTGTCGACACGCTTCAATAACTCATTTCACAGGTTCACTTTCGAGATCTGTGCCCGCAGCACGGATGTTAACCGCAGCGCACCGCTTCCTGCGCCCGCGCAGTTGATTGTCTCTATCTATCGTACGTACCTACTGCGGTCAGAGTACGGGCTCTCATGAAAGCAGAATGGGAGAAACCCGAGTTAGGGCACACTATTATTAAGTTAGATTGGTTTGGGCGGAAGTAATACACGACGAATGATAAAGTCATCAAACCAAGAAATTTAATCATCATTTCAATTACTATTGGTATTAGGTACCTTAGTCATATCGTAATCCATTGTCAGTATGACGGTGAGTTGGTAAAAATACCACGCACCGCTTCGGTAGAGAAATCATCTCACAAAGAGTTTTGGAAAACAAAACGAAAATATGGACTTTCGTATTTAGTGTTCCATTGGGTCAGGTCATATTATTATTATGGGTATTCTAAAATTGAGCGTTTCTGTGATTTGTTATAACAAAAGTTGTTCTTACTTAATGGCAAAGAGGCAATGATTAGGGATTAAGCCTATTGTTATAGTGACTACATACCTACATAATCGTACCTACTACGCCAAATTCTGGAGGCAACATCAATAACAAGACGAAGACGAAACTTATTTTAGTTCTGTCAAAATTTAAATGCGTGCTTTCAGAATAGGGCCTACTGTATCTATGTATTAGAGCTAGTTAGATCGATACGAGGTGAAGTAATAGTGTATCTAGTATATTGTCTGAGATAAAGCATACTGATGTGAAAATGATTGATAATGTTAGCGCGCAGAGAGCAGAGATAACAACCGAAGACGCGAAGAAGAAATAGGAACGGGTGATCTTGTATAAGACTGCTAGTTAAGTGACGTAGCAAACAATAATCGTAATCAATAAGTTCATATCAATAACAAGGACTTTCACGATATCGAACGAGTATAACGTGCGGATAGCGCTTCGAAGAATGCAGGCAGAAAAAACGTGAGGGCAGTGTAGTAATTACGGTACAGCGAAAGGTGTTTTTGTAATCATTACAATAACATCTCGCAAATTGCAATCTATGACATTAATTTACTGAGATTGGAAAGTAAAAACTAATAATTTATCACCATAGTGACTTGACTGACAGAACACTAATGTAATAATAAAGTTTTTGTCTATTGATCAACCAAGAAACTTTGAATATTCTCATGTCATCGTGAGAACTGCATATTCATAGGTGCACACATAACGCATCCTTAAGAAAGAAAAGTACAGCCTTTTGTTGTTTGACATTTACAGGTTTCTGTCCTACACATTCTTGAGCCAAGTTGGAAATAGGTAGCTCATCAAGTTTACTTTTGTAAAGCACCAATTCATTGACAATGTTTTCCAAACAATCCGGCGACGCGGGGCGGGAGGTAATGTAACAAAATAACAAATGCGAAAATCTGCCTACGTTTGTTTATTTCTCTTTCACGCCCATTTGTGTAACGCATCTCTGCATTAAGTTTTATTTCTGTCCTACACATTCTTGAGCCAAGTTAGAAATAGGTAGCTCATCAAGTTTACTTTTGTAAAGCACCAATTCATTGACAATGTTTTCCAAACAATCCGGCGACGCGGGGCGGGAGGTAATGTAACAAAATAACAAATGCGAAAATCTGCCTACGTTTGTTTATTTCTCTTTCACGCCCATTTGTGTAACGCATCTCTGCATTAAGTTTTATAAGTATTACATATCGTTTGCGTTACTTTTCCTAGTTTTAGTATGTATGTTCCCACGGTAAAGTCTAGACGCGGTATGAAGTCGCGGAGTGTAAATGATAGATAGGAGATAATAAACTGCACCCAGTTTGCGTTATCATTTGTTTGTTCATATACGTATTAGGTATTTAAGAAACCTTATAATGTAGCGGGATTTAGTATTATTTTCAGCGAGGCTGAGTTCACTAGTGTCAATCGTGCTCACTGCTCGTCTGCTTCTATATCGGCCATCGGGGCACGAACTCGGCTTGCGCACGCGCTCGCCCCCCGTGCAATGTGCCGCTCTTCCTTCTTAACAGTACATCGTCATTGTGTGTTTATGTGTGTTTTATTTATTTCTTTTTAATTTTATTATTGTAATTATTATTGTGTGTATGTTTTTAGCAGCAAATAAATATCATTCTATTCTATTCATTCATTACGTTCAGAAAATCATGTTATAGTCATACAAATTTTTCTGTTCTAATTTAGATATAAATGTAACCATAGCTACTTACTGTACTTAATTCGCTTTTGCAAACAGTGAAACTCATATGCCTTAGTAAAATAATTAAACGGTCTATTCATAAATCTTCCCAATTAATATCTTTTGTCTAGAATGTAATAACCGGGGGTGCTGTAGCTGGACTACAACTATTTTTCATCCGCCCAGGTTAAATAGCCTCACAGATACCGCTCTCGTTGTACTTTCTATCTGATAACGCCCATACAATAATGACATTAGGTATTATACAACTAGCTGGTATAGATTAAAAATTACAGACAAATTACAGAAAAATTATAGACATTAAAAGTTACTTTACCGCCTCTTATAACTACCTATTACATAAACCGCGAAACAAAATAAACTACCAAATAAAAAGAACATAAAGACCTTAAGAATGCACTTTCAAATATGTAATAGACATATTAATTATAATCATAGACTCACGCCGACCGACGAAAGTTTTGTTGTGTTTTATAGGTCAATATTGAAAAAATGCAGGTCGTAACTGTCTTCCAGTTTTGGACATGGTTCAGAAGAAATTTGAAACGCATGGCCAAAATTTTGCAATTAATAGTCGTACCAAACAAAACACAAGATGTATTAATTTGTCATCGACCTTCGAACCAAAACCGGTACTCTTTTGTGCACATTCCAAAAAGGTGACTTCAGAAACATATGCGGAACAAAATGTTATAACGGCACTATAATAGCTTTTCTATCCATTTCGCGAAGATTGCAAGGAATTAAATAAAAAATAATGGAATGAAATTACATTTCACATCAAGACAGTGGGGTTTCTCTTGCGAATGTTAAAAGAAAGTGTCCTTGCAAAGATATTACATTAGTCAAACTCTTACTTGCTTTGAAGGTGAATTCCATGAGGGAGCACATGATACCGCGAACGGCAGACTTTGTCACCGCCATTTTTTTTTTAAATTTAATATCCAATCAGAAGTTTACACTCGGTTTTCCGATTACTTAAAAAAATACAATTTGCGCACATAGGTAAATAGTGTAGACGCGTGTGATGGATTGTGACCTGGGGTGGGCGTCTGCCGTTGGCCGGCCGGCACCTGACATCGGCTGGAGCATTAGAGCGCACCAGTAAGCACAAACACGGGGAGAGAGTGCTGTTGCTATTGTTGTCCATCCCTAGGGGTAGGCAGCTCTCGTCCCAGTTACACACACGCATAACGCGTATACCTACATAGCCGATAAATTAGCCACTTAGATCAGCCAATTAGCCGTTCATTAAAACGCAATACTTTTCTAGTCAGTATTATAGCTTTAACCACCACAGTTCTTATGCAGTTCTCACTTTAACCAAGAGGAAACCTCAAGGAAGGTTTTGATGAAGATACAAAAAAAAGGAATTGAATAAGAATTGGGACGAAAATTTACATTCGACTTATATGAAAAGTTACTTTAACAACTCATTGTTTCACCAACATGAGCAATACTCTTTATAAATGCGCTTTATTTATATTTTAATCGATACATACGATAAGCAAGCCTTTAATATCACTTCTCACGAATGGGTAAAATATTAAAATAGAAAATATGTCACGGTCCATATAAAATGCACAATATTTTCTTTCACATTAATATAAGTTAATAAAGTATTTTCAGAATACGATCTGGTTTTATTGGAGTAGAAAGTTTTACTTGACTGGAAGAGACACAAAACGTGGGCGTTGAACAGTGAATAACACGGGCAAACAGAGACAGATATTTCCAGTAAGAGCTTAACGATATTGTTATAAAGGACAGTGGCATTTAACTGAAAGTGAAACTTATGGGATGTAACGCGATAAACTGCAGGTTGATGACTAGATTAGTTTCTATTCAAAACGGCTTTCTAACAGTTTCTCCCCGGAGGAAATTGTACACACGTAGTTATATTAATAGATCCTTGTATCGTTAAAACTATTTTAATTAAAATAACAGTTCTTTGCTCTACAATGATAGCCAATTAGGTATTCAATTCAAATGATGTGGGAAAATTATCGTAATGACATGTTTGATTGCTTGTACTGCTAATTTGTAGATGCATTTGATAACGGATAACTACAAAATTACTTTTTTAATTTAATGAAGTGGCAAACTGACAGACAGTCCACCTGATGGCAAGTGGCTACTGTCGCCTAGAGGCCTTAAGTTATGCACTGTGGAAACAAATAAATATTATTCGTTAAGTTTTACAAATTACAAGGGTCGACTACAAATTTTATGCTTCAACGATACTGTTGGACGTACGCCATCCCTTACCGTATACGAGAAAATGTGTACCGAAAGTAAAAGTATTCTTTAAAAACTCATTTTGAGGGCGCCAACACGTGGGTAACCAGTAGTAGGGGATGTAGCGAAATTCCAATACCTTTATAGGTAATGTTTGTGATTATTAAACATGTATTGTGTATTTCATTGTTCCAAAAAGTTCCAACGTACCATAGCCGTGCACAATGGGCTGGAGCTCGCTGATGCGCACACGTCTTGGGCCCGACCTCGCTGGCAATGTGTAGTGACCAGAAGCTGGCAAGTTCACTTGTTGAGGCGCCACCCGAGGTAAGGTGCCGTATACTTGACTTGACGGGTCGTACGCCTGTTCTTCGTAAATAGGAGGCCCAGGATTCGTTGGGTATCGCCGTTGTTGAGAATAGGTTCTTGGAGGTTCTGCGTAGTTAAGGTACGGGACACTACCCTGTGGTATGTATCCATTATGTGTTGATTGCTCGAAATTATTAAGATTTTGGAGACTCTGGGCTGGATATGCGTGGAGATTTGCGGGTCTTCTATATTTGTCGAGAACATCGAAATACGGTCTGTGATATGGCGCCAAGTAGCGGTCGGTAGCGAATATTTCGCTGACCGGTAGCCTGTCACTGTTGTTGCTTGAATTACTGCGGTTACTTCTATTGCTGCTTCTGAGACCGTTCCGAGTCAATGACCCGTCGCCGCGAACGCTAAGCTTCAGTTCAAGCCTTTTGTCTTTCATATTTTTGTTCACTACACTGAACTTTAAATGTCTTAGCGGTGCTTGAGAATTTTTCTCCTAGACATTATAAACTTAAGTGCTGCAATAGAAACGCTTTCTAACATCGTAACAAATTAATTATAGCTTATGGGGGCTTATTACACAACAAAGTAATGTACGCTTAAGAAAGTAAAAGACGTTTACAACGGTCTTCTTGGAAGATGAGTGATGATCGTTGATGTATTAGTAAATGACCACAAGCCTTAGCGAGAACAAGCACGGCGGTGTCGGAGTTAATTGAGGTTAGATCGATAGTTTAGTCGAAACATCGACACGACTTTCTGACAAAGGTTCTGTCAATTCAGCAGGCAGTGAGACGGCGATTAGTTAGACAGACAACAACAAAAAAATTAAGGAGAGAAAAATTCTTAACGGTGAAACATGAAACTACAACCGTTTAGTCATGTCACGAAATACATCAAACCCGCTTGATATCAGAAGCCCTATCAGTTGATGTGTCAGTCTTTTGCTGGAGGTCAAAATTACGCTGTTCACTGATAGATAACTGTACAATAGTAAACTTATTGAAGCAGAAAAAAGAGTGCATTAGGTCACCGACAATCAACTGTCTTATATTAGACCGAGCAAAAGAAAGACAAAGCATTCACTAGATTCGCAATATTCAAAAGTTCCGAAGAAATAATAATAAACAATAACATCACATTTTATCAACACGATAGTGTTATTATATATTTTGAAATATTTAAAATGCAAACTCGGTTTTGGTATAGAAAAATACAAATAATGGCGAAATAGGTAAGCAAGACGTTGATGTTACTACAAACAACTTCTTAGCACGCGATATCTGGAATGAAAACGAAAACGAACCAGCAAAACTGACGTTAATTCTTCGACATTCATAAATAGAACTTTAATGGGAAAAACATATAAGATTGAATAGATTAATGTAGCGAAGAAAGGAAATTATTCCTGAACAATAAATAATCTTAGATTATTGAAATCCACACAGCATTTCAATCAATTTCACAGCACATCACTTCCTGCAGAGTTCCGTGTACAACTGAGGCTCAGTGGAATCGTTATTATTGGAGCAGATAAGATAATGTTGTCAGTTTAATAACTTGTATCATGTACAAATAAGTAACAAGTTGACATCTAGCTATTCCCTTAGGGCACAACACACTTTACCACAGAGACTTTATTGTTTGCTAATGTTTTTTTGAAGTCGGTAGTTTAGACACGTGCCACTGAAGTATCATTGTACATAAATGAATACAATTCACCGTGAACATCATAACAAGTACAACACGTAAGGTTCATTAGAGGAAAATTCACTAGGCCAAGGTTGGAATGTTTCACGCACATGTTTTTCATAGGCAACGCATATGTGAATAAATAAAAGCTTTATTATGCCCATAGCTATTGAGGGCGATCGCGAATAATTAGTGTCAAGTTACTGCACTACTGTGAGAAACAGTTCGCGTGTTGCAATTAATGATGGCTAATTATAAAGAAGTATTATCTAGTGGATAAGAAAAAAACAGCACATTACGCACATGTTACCAGCGATAAACAAAACGGCAAAACAAAGCCGGAGTAAAGGAAATCACAGTCGACTCAACAACTTACTTAACAAGCTTAAAACGGATCCGATACCTTACTAAGGTATCTAAGAAGACCAACGAAACTGACCTATTTACGACACAAAAAATCACCAAGAAGTATATCTATCTCTACATGAATTTTATCGCGTATCAGATGGGCGTGAAATGTAAACGTTTCGACACGGTGCGAGCAGAAGTGTGAAACTCGTTACTGTTTGTAAATCAAACAGTGGTCCATTATCTGCTATGAATCGTCAGGGGCACCAACAAAATCGTGTCGGTGTAAAGGGGCCTGATTCAACAAACACTTATTTGTACAGGACCAAAATGAAGACATAATTTCCTTAGGTCTACTGTTAATTTAAGTGAAATATTAACTGTAAAGTATTTTCCTACAAAACAGTCATTTTGTACGTAAATTACAGAGAAAGTATGTGCATGTTACACCTACAATTTAAGTAAATGGAGCAAAACAGAAACCCCATAAGCAACATGGTGTAGTCATACCGTAATATCACAGAATGCTTACTATAACACACGCACTGAGGTAGATAGTTTCTGCTATTGAATTGACAACTTGTAAGATACAGTCATGCAAAGCGGACTTGAGTGACGTATACATTGTTTACCAAGTAACCACATAACAATAATAACTATTCGACCTTCATACGTACGTACGCCGTCTAAAACCATATTATACTAGAAGCGAGTACGAAAGCAAAATGTAAGATGATAATGAAGAGAACTGTTGTATATTGATTTAACGTTTTTAATTGTTTTTTATTTGGTAATAATAGATATTAGTCATACATAATGCAATAATGAATGACTATCCAATGAAAACAAACTTATCACTGTATTCACGATTAACCCCACAACACAAACATATAATATTACTAATTAGTAATAATTACACTTGTTTCGGAAATTTGGAACACAAACAAAGATAAACTTGCTTAATCACGAAAATATTTACGAACTACGGGTCTATGGCCTAATATTTAGTATCACTTGGTCGGGCACAGCTCACGAATATTCTATTGAAGAATATGCATAGACTGTATTTTAAGTGACTCGACTACATTTACGTGATTATATTTATTAAGTTTCACAGTATAGGGTGGCAGAATCAGACGCAGACTAACCACAGGTGGGCGAAACACTGCGGGGCTTCGTTCGACAGAGCGAAATGGCACGCCGAGCGCGGGAGATAAGCTGATAACGTTACGATACCGATTTTATACAAGTGTGTACACACTACACGACATGAGTAATATTTCTTTAGTAAGGCCGGATGACGCAAAACATAGACCAATTTTCACCCGACTGCGGCACAACAAGGAAGATATTGTGTTTCTCTAAATTACTTTCGTATGGTGCCTGCGTGAAACATGAAAAGAGTTACTGGAATGCACGTTCACCAAGCCCGCTAAGATAAACAAACTTTTTGCGAGCATTCCAAGTCAAGTTCGAAAGTCACGCACGTAGCTGCATTTCTCACACAAAAATAAAGGCAATGGGCCTTTTGTGTGGTGAGTGACGGACGAGGCGCGCTCGATCCGAGCTCGTGATCGCGAGACGACCGAGTGTGGTCACGACTGCGTAAAATAATGTCGCAACCGCCACTATCTTACAGGTAGAGCGTGCACTACCCATGTTTCCGTGCACTAATAACTGTCTCTCCACTGCTAAACGTCACAGTAAGATAATAGAATCGAAAAACTCACCATCAGGAATGTCGTCCGTGACCTCCTCGTCGTCAGTCTTCAGATCCTCCGGTGTCTCTCGTTTCTTGATCGCCTGCAATAAACAAATATTTAAAATTTTTGCTTCATGCGTAATTTTGTATATTGACATGCAAGTCAACAATCAATAAGGCGAAAATATCGAGCCACACGACCACAGCCAGTAAGGAAGTAAGTTGAATGTCGCGGTATGGTACATGCCGGTGAAATGGGATGATCAGATAACAAAACGCAAGCAAGGCAAGCCAAACAAAATGCAGTCGAATCTAAATTGAAATCAGCGCTGAATGTCTCTTAATCTTGCATACGCATCTCACCCGAGCGAGCCATCCTCCTGCGGCTTTCAAACACCTCATTCTAATAAGTACCGATAAGGAGCACTTCGGAAATTGGCCGGTGTTTACTGCAGATTTATTTAACACTATAGTACACTGTGGTATTGGGAAAGCGGCACTTCACTTATCGATTAATCGCGGTACACGAAGCATTGTTAGGAGAGCTACGGCCGGCGTGAGCCAGTCATTTCTGCGAGCCTCGCGGAGGGTCTACGGAGCGCGATGTGGTCGAGGGCCCGCGCGCACCAGCCCGTGACACCCGGAGTATACCGACAATTACCCACGGTTGGGTCGTGCCCACAGACGGAGCGAGTCGTCAAGAGATTTACTGCTGATTTATACACTTGACGCGATTTAACACGAAATCCTTCAACGGTGAAGCGAGAAGTCACATTTCTATTACTTTCTAACAATCTAGAAACACTAAATTAATTGCAAAGAGAGGTGCGAGTGGTCGCCCTGCTAGTCGCTATATGGTAATATGTTCGCGCAGTGACTGTCTGCGTGGAGGATCTCACGACTCTATTGTTTCTGCTCTTCAGTAACAAGAAATTTCGACGCAGAGTTGCGCGACAGCTTTTACCCTTCGCGTGTATTACAGATACAATCGTGATGAATAGAGACCGATCTCTATCTTGGTGTGGCTGTTCTCATTTATAACACTTAATTAGTGTGGCGTTCTTCAAATAATTTAAGTTGAAACTTGAATTTAAATTAATCTTTTGAATATCCGCAATTAGTGAGACCATGTAATTTTGACAAATCGAGTAGAATTATAAATTACATACAATAAGTCCGTAGGATGTTCCCATTATAACAAAAAAATTAGAATGGATAATAAAGAAAAATACATCACGGGAACGCAATGACATTTAGAGATATATAGATGAGTAAACCAAATTATGATTATGAGAAAGTTATATCTGTGGCCATATCTGCGTAGGTTTTATGATTTTGAATGGTCCGTAAGATATGAGAAAATAAATTGTATACTTACAAATTAGATTTAGTGATTGCAACGTATATATGGAATGATTTATAACTACCTCAGTAATTATCACACGCAGCACACTAATGCTACTGGCAACTGATAAATACACCACAATTAATCATGCAGGGAATTGAATGAATGAAAACTCCGTAATTTGGACGATAATTTATTATTCACTCAAAATATTATGTTTGCAACTTTCTTTTGCGTTTACTCTAACGATGCAGATGACAAGGATGAGCGATGATTACTAATAATAGAAGCTATACAACATGTGAAGGAAGAACCAAGACCATAACAACACTTCCGATGAAATGAACACTACTAACATATAATATCTATCTCTACATGATATCTAGTTACATTTTAAACTTCATATATCTGCAATCTTAACAGAAAAAACTTTTATTTCATTAGCGTAGTGTCAAACACTAAAGTAATTTGAAAAGTCATAAAAAAGTGGTATGCACTTTCTCGTTTTATTTCATACAATCAAAGTTCTATTGAATTAAGTTTGAAATAGAATTTAAGACAAACGACGAGACGCTCACTAAGTAAATCTAAGAAACGATTTCGATTTTATTGTTCAGGGTAGAAAGATTAATGACTGAATAAAAGAAAGGAAAAAAGCGTAAGTACCTAGACCACAAACGCCTTTTGTTTTAAGAGAAGGCTATCCGAGAAGTATCCGAGTCAATGACTCCGATCAAATCTGTGATATTTGACTTTCTCGATCAGCTGCTATCAACAGCCATTATTGTCATGAAGTGCCAATGTTCTAACTAAAAGTAGAATTTGAACGCGTTTCTCTTTATTTGAAAGCATGTGGTCAGACTTAATATCTGGTGTAAAGTACTTGGATTATTTATGGGATGTTAATTCTAAAATCCCTATAACATTGTATGGGGAATAAAAACTTACAGATCAAATTTACATGTCCTGGATTGATACATAGGTAGGATACAGTTTCATCATCAGCACTTACACGCTTAGACGTCTACTGCTGGACATACAACGACAACTTCATTAACAACAAAACGCAAACAATTTAGCGTGATGTAGAATCAAGTCAATGCAACATTCACGCGGTCGAAGTCCCGGGCAAAAGCTAGTGAGAAATAATAAGGAAAAACATTGAGGGCGATGGAAGGAAACCTTATTGTAAGTGCACTGGCCTTATTCGTGAATTGTATGTCATTACATCTGGGTGTTCAAATCCATAATATGATTAATATACTACAGGTATTCCAGTTAACTACTCTGAAGAAATACTAAGGCGCAAGTAAAGTTTACTAATCCGCAATGGCAGGACTAAAGACACCTTCATTGTGATGGTAAGTATACATAAACAATACGCTGTACATGGATGTATAAAATGTTTCTAAAGATAGACTGCCGCTTTCATTTATTCGTAGTTTGATGGCGGCATCACTATCTAATGCTATCTGCCAATCGAATGATACCAAAAATCCCGGCGGCGCGCTGTTTCATTGTCCGCTGTATTCACGAACTAGTCTATTTGTCTGACAAGAATTTTGCTTAACGTAAAAGAGGGCGCCACTTACCACCAGACAAAGTGCTAGCTAATTTTGTTGTTTCTTCGTACCTAATTATTGTTGTACATGGATAGACAGATGTTGTAGATGGATGATATTAAATCAAGATCTTTACTGTCACCGACATGACCTTAAATAAATTGCTTGTACTACAAGAATGCAAGTAATTCGTGAAGATTGCAGATATATTAGACAGCTAGGGTTAGGTTAGTTAAAGTACAGTCATTCATCAGTCATGCAACACATGCGGCACCTGCGCTATAAGATCGCGCGCGCGGCCTGCGTCGATCTGGTTGACGCGCTTGTTCTTGAGATGGTGGGGCGTGTCGCGACGATGCAGCCGGCCGCCGCCGCCCGCGCCTCCCGCGGCGCCCCCTCCGCCCGCGCCCCGGCCACGCTCCGCCACCCCCGCGCGCCAGGCGACCCGCCGCCCCGCCCCGCCCCGCTACCCCCACCGCACACCACACACCCGTTAGCCAAACGAAACAACCAAGAGACCAGTGAGTATTCCGCTCGATCGAATGGAGGCGATTAATGAGCAACGGCGACACCATAGACCGGTGCAGTGCGGAGCCTAGTATTGCTATGGGCAAAACGACTGCCCTGTATGGACAACGCAACGGTGTTAAAGCCTCTAGACATAAGGCTTGTGGACGATGCCCGATGACGATGTGACGGCCTCAAATCAAAATCATATTTCCGATCTCTTACTTAAGGTAATGAAAAGATCAACATCACGATTCGATCGAGCGGAATTTCCAATTGTACTAGAGGCCACGAACAGAACTTGAATGCAGGCGAGGTGCAAGGATTAGAAGTCAAGTGATAAATATGGGCTTTTAATTGAGTGATGTGTTGTCTGATTTATAAATGTACTATTTAGTAGGTACTAACTGTACGCATAGATAATTTTTCGAAAGCCGTTTATAATGTACTTAATAATTTTGTAATTTAAAAGACGTCCGCCACCTAAATAGGTGAACAACATAGGCAACTGATAGAATATAACTATTCATTTAGTGTGTTACTGTATCATGACGAACCAAGACAGACCACTCAAAGACTTGTCTAGCTGTGATAGATTGTTTAGCATTTTATTAAAACTTTTTCACTCAAATATAACCCCTGCACCTCATATCGCAAACGAATTCTGAATTGTGGCAAAAAGGTCCCATTTAAAATTGTTCAAAAAGTACCTTTTGAAATTGGACAAGACCCAAATAAACCCAAGTATAGATAGAGAAAGTTACCTGTTACTTTATAAGTAATGTTATTTCTAAAGTTGCTGTTAATGAACCTACAGTTGAGAGAACTATTACCTTGATGTTAGATCTACCTACATGTTACATACATTGCAAATAGTCTAAAATATGATATTGTTCCTTACCTCTAATTCGTCCGAATCTTCGTTATCGTCGTTTTCGCCTTCAGATGACCTGTCTGCCGCCATTTGATTGTCGCTGTCTTCTTCTTGCGGTACTTCAGGTTGAATCGGTATGTGATATACAGTCTGTAACAAGTAACAGTAGAAATATACATTCAGGTCCAGAGCGAACCAACTTATCAAATACTCTGAGCCGAGTTATGTAAGATTGAATGATTCAACCCATACTTATTTATTTTCGTGATATTAAATGTAGTCTAACCTGCTCATACCGGCTCGTACAAGGGTCGGTAAACTATAGTGATTATAAAATAAAGTATAGGGATAGCCTTGGATGTTTCTGTTATTTTTAGATTTCTGTGGCTTTTGGAATTTAAAGAAGCAGTTTAGTTTAAGATTGTAGAAATCGAGTCTCATAAATTGATTTCTAGTCATAATAAAATAGAATGCGCTAACACCTTGGAAGCGGTGGTAGATAAAAAAATTACGTTGTATAAATGTACTCAGTGTACTTACATGCAATAAAATAGTTTTGACTTTGATATTGGACCCCAGACTCGTGGCTTTTGAGATATACCACAGGCTGATGTTAAATCTTATGTAAAAATTACAAACTATAGAAGGGCGTGTTTTGGCAATAAATTTAAAAATCGAATCATACCCTGACAGGTTCGGCAGCAACAGGCACTGGAGTAGGCGTAGGGCTCGGCGCAGGCGCAGCTTCCGGTGGTGACGTGATGGTACCGTTGGTAGTGGGAGCTTCTTTTGCTGGCTGCGTGTTGACTTCCGGCGACCGGCTAGCGAGCAACTTGTGTGCCTTAGCCTTTAGCTCCTTCGGATGAGGTGTGTTCTGCCGCACGAATGGCGTCTGCGAAAATAAACAAACGTTAGTTCAGTGGTCCGCAAGATTCGGTCGCGTTTAGAAGTTATACACTACGTAAAAAAGATCAATATAAAAATTTCAAAAAAACATGCACATGCCATTATGTATATAAATTGTATTATTCAAAACTGCAACCATCGAGTAAAAATAATAAAAAAGCTTATGAAGTGCCCGAAACCTAATTGCAGTGAGATAAATGTATTTAGCTTTAAAGCAATATACCTACGTAAGTATTACTTTATTAATTAAATACCTATGTGCCTTACAATACATTCGACATTCTCGACGTGCAGAATTTACAAATCCAATCGATTTATCGAACGCTATATTTTAATTAAACTTCTACAAAATATAAACAATATAACATCTAACAATACGTGTAACAAAACTTATTTGGTGCGTAGGTATATAGTGTTATACAAAGCTAATATGTTGGTGGCTTGTCCAATTATGCAGGATTCCACACATAAATGTTGCATTGTGTTCTGTAGATGTCTCTTCTTAAATCTAAGGTTCTAACCTTTTGGATGTTTCGAAAAAATAGAAGAACAACCGTTATAAGTACTTATTATGGAAAGTCAAACATACATTTCTACATCGCATGTTGCCCTCAACGTAAAAAAAACGACGTGTCACTTTGCATAATGTAAATATCTATGTACATAATTATTATTAACCGAGCCCTATTCTCGTTGAGATTGAAAAAAAATCTATGAATGTAGTTTTACATAATACTAAAATCGACATGGTTCATTAGAACAAGTATCTCTATCTCTTATAGTTAGAGACTTCCCCATACTGACCGTCTAGATGAAGCATTGTTTATTTTATACTGTCCCATAAGTTCCACAAGTAAAAATATTAAATTAAAATTAAAATTGGCAGCGCGGCGCACCCCAAAGATGACTATGCACGAAAAAATTATAATTGTCACTTAACTCATTAAATTAAGTGGGTGCTCTATAAGACGAGAGGAGGCGATATGAATCACTAGACATGATATCACACTCCGCCTCACCGCCGTGACATAATGTCGTGCCACTGATACTGCTCTAATCAACTAAGTGCAATTCAAATATGGTGCTGTGAAAAACAGTGGCTTCAATGGTAAGTACATACTGCAGCAAAGTGAAGATTTTCATTAATGTATAATAGCTCTATAGGTAATTAGCAGACTAAAATATATAAAAATACAGTATAATTATTTTATGGTAAAGCTATTTTTCTATTACGGTGTTTCATTAATGTTTGTGCACTATATGTCGGAATAATCAATCGTATTACCTTTTTGACATTTACTTTTTGCCCACATCTATACAGAGCTTGATACGAATAGAGTACTTAGAGTTTATAAATGCGGGGGTGCGTTTGCATAGTGCCAGGACAAATTGTGTTTTATTTGTGACATAAAGTAATTTATGCACAATTGCCAAAAATGTAAGCAAAAAGGTTCAACATGTATAACGCAATTGTGATTTCCTTTTATTTACAGATCGGAAAGTGAGGAGTGGGAGAATGTCAGGTCAGTCAAGGATCGTTCCTGAGAATGCGGGATGGAGTAATTTTAATCTGGCAACACTATCAGTCCATGCTAGGATGGACAGGAGCGATTAAGTATGTAGTATAAGTAGGTAATTAAAACATTATAATGACTCCAAAAACAACTGCAATGCTTCAAAATAAACACAACATCTCTAGTTGCATTAGTCTAAATTCAGCAAAAATAAAAACTAATGTCTAAAAGTCAAATGTAACATTTATGAGCAAGAGGCATAGAGCGGACAACGCTTAAGGACTCATTCGGAGTGCAGTCACAAGGTTTCCTTAATATTTTACTCTCGTTTGTTTTTTATTTTACACTATCTTGTCTTTGTAGGTACTGTATCTTTCTACTACAAATAATATCAGTGCTGTGCATACATCACATTCATGATATCGCGAGAGGACAAAACAAAACAGCCCTTATCACACCTTTTATCAAATTACGAATATTTTAATTATCTTATAAACATGGTAATTTACGTTATTGATAAGCAACTGCATTTTAGATCAGCGAACACGACAAAAACGTTAGTCATATCTTTAACCATGCTAAGCACATAAGCTTTTATTCACTTCCATCGTCGCAACGACACGTTGCTTTATTTACTCAATAATGTATGATACGGTCGCCATTTTGAATTAAGGAAGACAGATTTTGTGACTGCACTCTTTGAGACGCTTTGCCGCATACCTCTGCGAGGTTAGTTATAGAGGAGGAGAGTCGTTGTAGAGAGGTCCTCCTCTGTTGTGTGGTGACTAGCTTGCGGACTACGTTTATAGGCCGCCGCAGGCCTATGGCCATGGCCAAGGACGGTGCAGAGGAGTCAGAAGGTGTCGCGTCTTCATTGTCCTCCTGAATCGTCGGAACCTTAAAATAACATTTTGATGTCTAGAAATATATGAAAATCTAATCTAATGTTGTTAGATTCTGTTTCAGATCTTCTCCCTGAGGACTCGCAAGATTGAATTAAAAATTAAGTACATGATGTCGTTCTTGAATAAAATATTTACAAGTTATCAATAAAATACATTCATTTTGTGAGTTGACGTCCTTATTTACTAAATATATTGCAACTAAAATACATACCGGTGGAAACGATAAGGGTGTCAATCCGATTATTTCGATAATATAAAAGATATTACAAAATTTAAACCTTAAATATAGAAACTGTGTCGTTTAATTCATAGAAACTTATAAAAAATGTAATGCCCTGTGTCCAAAACTTATACTTTTGCGGCTCTAATACATTTACACACGGTTTATCGACTAATTAGAACTTTTAGATGTAGATAAGTTTTTTTAACCGGCACATCATCTGATAGAAGTAATCAAAATGACATTCTATCATTGACCTCTTATACAAAGTATAGTACAATATTAAATATACAATCTACTAAATATGGTTCAATAAGGTAAATTACGCCAATTTATGCATTGAACGACACAGATTATATAGTTGTTTAAAGTTTTGTAATATTTGTTTTACTGAAATAATCGCCTAGCACACTATCGTTTCCATTCTATAATTCCCAAAATTAATAAAAATACGAAGCAAATAACTTTTTTTTTCTATTTACCGGCGGAGGAGGCAAGATGGTTCCGATATAATACGCTTATCTGATCTATCAAAATCAAGATTATTTAGGTATTGCCTATGAGATATGATGAGTATAACTAATGTTATGAGTACACTAAATACATTTATACGTTTTTATTAACTGTTGTCAGTCAATATGTAAATTATAATGACTAAATAAATTACTGGACACAAGCAAATGTGCAACACCATCTCGGATTGTCATAAATTAATTCAAAAATCTCTTGTCCTTTTCACATCTTATTCACATAAACTTTATTACCCATTTTAGTGGTGAATTCATCACCCTCTTTAATGAAAATAAATGAATTGTTCCACCATGTTGATTAAAATAAAAGAAAAGCAAAATAAAGTAAAATAATTTATTGTATACTGGACAATATATATACTTAGGTAGGTACTTATATAGATGTATATAGAAACTTAAAACTAAATAATACTGTTTTATCGTTTAACTGAGAAAATTACGAAAATATAAGTAATTGTACTAAAGTTAACATTACCAAAAACCTCCCACAACCCTCAGATTAGGCAGTTTACTTTCAAGAATATTAAATTATTCCATAATATACAAATCATTTAAACAAAAATTAAAGCATGCAACTTTAAAGCACAAGTTGACAAATTATAGTAAGTATGAAGATAACTTTACTTATTCTAATTCCAAATAATGTAGGTACAACAATATGGTTTAAGCAACCGACCAACACGACAATTGAAAGCAATAGCCGTTACTGCATAAAACATTTAACTGCTTTATTGTCATGCTGATGGTCGTGTAATTTGAACGCAGTGCGTGCGGTCTTATATTAAAGCTTGGCTTAATAATACTGGCATCATTCTAAAGCTACAAGTATCGAGCTTAATGCTAAATAAGCTCTGTGCCTGGAGAATCTCTCGCACACATTACTCCTAAACCACCCCCTTGCACTCTTGCACCTGCTTCTAACCGAGTCACAAAAATCGTGGAAGCAATTAGATACGTCACAGTGTAGGGGTTTGTAAGCGGGTCTCTGGTAGGTACGGAACACCTTGGAACGCCCCCTGGTGAATAAGAGACAACAGCATGAGCTCACCTCTTTCGCTTCGCGCAGCTCTTCGGTGAATTTGACGGAGTGGGTGCGGGACGCCTCCTTCTCTTCCCAGTCTTCGTTGTCGGAGTCCCGGTCGCGAGAAACGCTGGATTCTGTTGAATTTGATATACAATTGAATAAATTTACCATGTTTTTTGGTATCATATACGTAACTGCATGGTGCAGTACATTTAAGATGACATCACTGCAGGCAACTGGACCACATCAGCGATAGATAATGCGGTAGTATTTAGATAGCTAGCTTATTTTGTTGAGTAGCTGTTCAGACCCTGTAAACATGATATTCATCATTTACCTTCACTAGTCCACTGATGGAGATAGGCTTCCCCCAGGGCGTGATCTCTAACAATAGAAGGTATCGCCTTGATAACATGCTTCTTAAGTAATGAAAAAGTTTAATAATAACTTTCAATTCTAACTTTTTTTGGCATTAAAGCCTACTTCAGCGAAATTGATTCCTGGTTTAAACCAGTGCCAGAGACAATATGACCGCACTAAAAGAGATGTTGGCTACAGTACAAACATATTTAAGCAGTCTGCAAAACATTAATTGAAATAAAAGGCATAGATACTAACCTTTTCTATTGAATGATTCAACTTAAACCTAATGAATTAACGATGAATGAAAATGTTTCGAGAGTGCGTGTGCACCCGTCTTATTTTTTACGGACTGAGTGGCAAATGTATACAGAGAAGCCAGGTTGATGGTAAGTGGCTACTTCGCCCATTCCCCTGGATTGCTTAAGATACTCTTAAACTTTAAACCAGATCATAGCAATGCAGGTTGTTTATGTAGGTTCACTTCCAAACATTTGTACCAATGAGAATTACGCACCTTAAGAACGGATTATTCTCCAATTATAAGCTCTTCAGTGATGAAAAAATAACGAGACATACTGGGGAAGATATTTCAGGGCGTAAGCAAAGTTTACCACAGTAGACCATATAACCTGTATAGCGTCGTAACGATAGTAGAACTTCGCCAGTATTGGGATGAATCAAGGCATGTCATTTACTAATGAGGTATGATTTTCTAGGGAGCCCAATTATAATTTTACAATACTAATATCAGCAGTGCAAAGTCATGGTAATAGAAGAGAACGCAACCAAAGTATATATTTTTAAATAAAGTGGTTTTCTACATTGTATACAGCTACAGTACATCTGGTGCAATATTCTAAGCATAATGGCCGGGGCACACCGAATGCGTGCGCGCTCCAGTTCCCAGTAAATCTGAACGCACTGCGCACGCAACGCAAGCAATGTGACGTCTTCCATACAGTTTCATACATAACAAACGCGCACGGCACGCTGCACGCATCCGTTGTGCTCCGGCCTTAAAAGAACATGTGAACCTTACCTCTTATCCTATCTAGCTCTTGCGATTGTGAATTAAACCTGTGATCCCTGTACCAGTGTCCACTGCCGACCTCTGAGGTGTGTTCCAGCTCTATTCGTGACGTGACAAGTGTGCTTTTTAGTATTTACACAGCAAAAACAAAACGTTCACAATACCGTGACAATTTACTACAATATGTGTTGTTCTATGTCATTGGACATTAGACGTTAATCATATTTTAAAAAAAACTCGTAAGATTGTGGAGTTCTAGTAAATTGTCACAGAAGTTTGCGGAATTAAAACAAAGCACAAAAAGCATATGCAAGGACGTTTACACCATATGCTCACCATCACAAAATAATAAAACAAACATTCAGAAATCACACTTGGAAAGTTATATCGCATTTATGGCTTCTTTTTTTACTGTCCATAAATCATAACGTTTTTTTTTAAATCTAGAGTTATGACATATGGTGAACGTAATAATTATCTTTAAATAGAGTGAGTTAAATAACGAAAATATGAATTTTACACATACTGCGTTGTGTAGGCATTGCAGCTTACAATCAAATTTATCGCAGTAAACTGAGACAACATAATTTTAAAGGTTAAAAGTAGGGCTATTAATATTGTTTACGAGTACTTACAGGCAAATATTATTATTCCCATAAATATCGCTTATACTTCAGTGAGTAAGAGTTATAGTCTTCCAAAAACTCTATGCAATCAGAGAATCATAAGAGTTTTTGGAAGAACTCGTGCAATTAGAGAATGCCCCCGGCATTAATTTCGCCTCTTGTACAATTCATGTGCAGTAAAGTTTAAATAAATAAATTACTCTTCAAAAATAGTGCAATAGAAGAATAGTGAGAACTAACAGTGCCTATGCGATTGACTAAACACGAATAACTTCATAGTATACTATTCCTTATCATGATTGATGTTTAATTACTATACCAATCATTACTATCTCTAAACATTTAAGAACAGACTTCAACATTGACAAATAACGTGGAAATCATATGCGGGCAGGATTTGAACCTGTGTAATGAATTTCCCTGGGCAAGGGATAGGTACATGCAAAACAAATTATCAACATTCTTTGACATTGAAAGTAAGTAAGAAATAGAATGATGGGACAACCAAAGCATTCCATCTATAAACATAAACAGTTCTGTATCGAGTATAATACCAAGCAAGCAACCCATGTGCCCTTACCTGGTTGCTGAGTATAACTGAGCTGCGGCAGCAGGAAGCAAGTGAGGACATTCTCCCCCGTGGCCTCGTCCCGATCGGTCTGGAAGGTCAGCAATGGTTGTGCTTGGTTCTCTGATAACCACACGGCCTTCAGTTCTAAGTTCACTAATGTGTATGGTAAGTACTGTAACCTGGAAAATTGAAATACATTCTCGATTGTTATACTATTTTCGAGATACCTACTTAGATGTTTAGTACTCATATGCTGCGTTGGAACAATAATGGGTACTTTTTAATCCTCCAAGCAAGTGACCTGTCGAAAAGCGAGCTGACATCGACAGCCAATCTCAGGTAAGCGGCTACTGTCTTCATTGAACATTTGCGACCTTTGTGTTGCTAGTTGCAACAAAAAGGAGCCTAAAGCGGATATATTTAAATTTTACAAATAATATGTGCATATATAATTGGATCTGGGACAAAAGATTTCGAGATTAAATTTATCAGCTTACCTATTTCCGCTTACATCCAAAACGTGTAGCGATTTACAATTTCCCAATTCATTCGGCAGTCTCGTCAATTTGTTGTCCCGTAAACTTAGCACGCCCAACAGAGTCATGTTACCGATGTCCGACGGTATATCGGTCAATGAGTTCCTATCTACATTCAGTACGGTCAACTCGTTGAGATTCCCTATCGATTTAGGCAGTTCCATTAAAAAATTCTCCGTTAATATAAGCTCCTGTATACTTGTACACCTGTAAGAGAAATACGGTATCATTAGCTCTATAAATAGCGTAAGATAAACTAACAAAATGAAATATATTAAACCGAACGGAGTACTGACCTTCCTACATTTTCATTTAAAGTATGTAATCTATTTTGGTCCAACTTCAGTATAGCTAACTTTGATAGATCTCCAGTACCATTTGGTACAGTTTCTAACATGTTTTGGGAGAGGTGGAGGTCGGTTAGCGAGCATAGGCCTCCAATTTCTTCCGGAAGTCTTTCCAGTTTGTTTTCGCTGACATCCAGGCATATGAGCGCCTTCAAGTTGCCGATTTCTGGGGGCAAATACTGCAGTTTGTTGTGGTCCAACCATAATTCCTCTAGTGCTGGCAGCTCCCCGATAAAGCCCGGCTGTAATAAGAAATGTTCGTCAAGTTTAGTTACGAACTTCGACTCCACGTAGGTGTTGTTAAGCTAAAACATGTGTCAACAAGGCGACCTAATACCCTAGAGTTGGGTAGCTAATTGAGATTAGTTTGCGTAGGCGTGTTCTTAACACATCAATTGACTGAAGTCTCAAGAGGATCATGTTGCTAAGCTTCAAAAATCTATCTACTTTATCAAGCGCTAATAATTTACGAGTATCCATTTCTAGTATTATAAACTCTTCCTAGTCCGTGTACATTACATTTACCTAATGATAAAATATGTTGTCTCTATTGTATTATTTTCGACAAACAAATTCTATATATTTGAATCCACAAGTTTAAAGTCTCTCAACGAACCATGGAGGGGACGATGCTCAAGGTGTCTTTGAAGCATACGATCTTCAATGAGGAGATCCGAGGAAGAACTAAGGTCACCGACATAGCAAGCTGAAATGATAGTGGTCGGGCGGGCCACATCTGACGGCCGTTGGGACCATTCCCTCCTCCAGACCTCTACCACCGCCGCTGCTCTCAGTGAGGATGAACATAGCAGGCTTACCATTAAAGGTAGGCGAGATCCAGACTGATTCTTTCGGCCGTTGAGGAGTTTGTATTGAGTTCGAGTTCTGGAGACCGCGGACCGGGCGGCGTATAGGAGGCCCCGGCGCCATGTGGACCGACGACTTAAAGAAAATGGCCGAAAGCGGCTGGATGCGGAGGGCGGAGGACCAGATGCGGTGGCGTTCATTGGGGAAGGCCTATGTCCAGCAGTCTATGTCGAATTATGATTTGATCATTCCGCAAACACTAACTTAATATAACTCACCAAATCTTCAATCTCATTGTCTCCCAAGTCCAGCCTCTCCAACTTGGTAAGGTTCTTGAGCGACTCCGGCAGAGATTTCAACAAGTTTTCTCTCAACTCCAGCGACTGCAGTGACACCAAGCTGAAATCAGAAACAACATCATTTCGACTTGTCTTTCTACTGATAATTTGGAAGTATGTGTCCAAAGAAAATTGATAAAATCTGATATGTGATTTCGTAAATTCATGTTAATTTTCTGTATATTATTATGGTGTATACTTATTCAATTCAATATGTATGATGTAGAAAAACGGTATTATTAAAAAGTTTTCAGTGATAATAAATAGTACCTAACTACATAAAAGTAGGTACAGAATTTAGAAAGCCTTGAGCATCGACCGCATGAGCTTCACTCCTCGTCGAACCAGAGGCCAATGTAACCTTCAAGTTGTGTGTGTGACATAATAATTTGATGAGACAACTCAACGAGGCGGAAACACAATGGAATTGCTATATTGAGACCGTGGTGTTCCACTACGCCATACCACACTTCCCACTGCACCGACGATGCAGCAAGGATAAATACAGACTTAACACTACATCATAGTAGTCACATTTTAAATCTACATTAAACGTATCAGGAAGTCCGGACCCGGACAGTTCCGCTTTCCACAAAAGTAGAGATAGGCGGTGAGGAAAGGAGAAGAGTGGCTTTGCAGCTGGGGTGTATCTAGTATCTACATAAGCTGTACGGTTCGGTATACGTCCGCTTGCAAAACACTGCTCATATCCCGCTTTGATCACGCCAAACAATTTATGAGACATCTCCTCTCCTCTCCGCTTGAACCGTGTCCGGGTCTTACAGACGGCCTACCTCTCCGTTTGGTACTTCTGACCGTAATATACGCGTCCATTGAATGTATGTATATATATGTATATGTATATATATGTATATGTATGTATATGTATATGTATGTATATATAGTATCAGTAAAAAGCAATCCTACTGCAAAAATGGAAAAAAATGGCGGGTTGGCCTTGTTTATCAAAGCCCAACCTAGACCGCAAGTACTCGCAAACATTGAACTTTGCCAGAATATTCCTTCCATAACTTCTTTAGATAGGTATCCCTTACTATATTTTTCCCAAGAGAACTATAAAAAAAAATTAAAAAATAACCACTATAAAACAGATTGCTCTGCTATTAAGAGTTATGACTTTTTCGGAAAACTTTCCCGAAAAAGATCCTGCGGAAACGATTTAATTTTTTAGTTGACCTGGCAACAGGATCTCACTTTTCTTTTTTCCTTGAGCGTTAGTATATATTTTATTTCGTCCTTACAAGCAATCTATAATTTATTCCCTTCGTTTCTTTCTGTTTTTCTGCACATCATTTATTAATTTTCTCTATATCCAAACGCCGACATTTTGTCCGAAATGTTACAAGAAACTAAGTACACTACACAGCATCTGTCCGTAGTATGAAATACTGAATGAAATCCAGATGTTTGCGTTTTCTCTCTATAGATATACACTTACGTTGTCATTCTAATTTTGGTTTTATTCATTTCCTTTAACTATTGAAAATAACAGACCTTTGTTGATATAGATCTTAAATGTTTAAAATTATGATCAATAAGCCAAAATCGTTTCTCGTAATTTAGACAGTTTAATCGGAAGTGTTTGTTGAGAATAACAAAAATATAAACTAAATGAAAAAAAAAAGAATATACCTACTTAATGTATTTGTAAGCATCATAAGACGCGACTGAATTACAAATAAAAGTTACGACTTATGAATGACACACCGGATTTATTCCGGTTGACTGTTTAGCAGAGGACATTGACTCCGGTTTGGGCAACGCCTGTTAAAAGCGTATAGCGAAATAAATAGAGCATAAAATCAAATGTTCATGATGAGAAGCGATTTCGTTGAACTTTAATTCAACACCATAAAAGTTAGACGGCTTTTACCTAGATACTTTTACGGTATTTTAAGTATTGGTATTAATTAATAACCAATTAAATGAAAATACATAATATTACGAACATCAATGCATCATAAATAAAAATAACAGAAGTTTGATTAATTAATCAGATTAAAAGTTTATAGATTTTATGGTTCAGTAATTCAGTAAGGGTTTTTAGGAATTGCCTTATTAATTCAGCTGAAAAATTCAAGAAGCAAGGTTTGTAAGGTCAAATAGCTGTAATAAACATAACATGCGATGGGATCCTGTTAGCGAGCTTAACCGTTAGGTATCACAGCTAGAGATCTATGTATATTTGGTGTCAAGAATCCATAACTGACAGAAAATTATCCTGCTACTGGCCGATTACTATCAGGAATGTGACGCAAACCCATTTGCAGTGTGATTATACTTAATAGGTAATTGCAAATTGCATAAGGCGCTGTCGTAATTTCAATAAATCTCAAGCATTTTCTTAGTAAATTTTATTTTTAGGTAAGTACCACTATATTTGAAGCGAATACAAAAAGGGAAAAAAGCACCTAGAGTACACAGTACATTCCTCGTTGTAAACCAAATATTCACAATGACAGACAGCCAATGCCAAATCAGCGATATATTTTAGTCTGTTTATACGTATTTGTGGGCACATCTGCGAAAACCATCATTCTGGGAGGCAAGGCTGAAACAACACAATCGATGGTTTAACACGTAAATGACTTAAAACACGCATGAACTGACACTGACAAACGGTAAAGATAGTAAAGCAATACGTAACTGATAAGAGGCGCTAAATTCGTAAGTAAATTCTAGGTTTGTAGGACTCTCGTAATGGGATCAAGGCCTATCGGCAAATTACTATTGTGAAGGGACAAAAAAGGTGAGATGATCCTTAAAAATATTCAGTTAGTACATATATGTGTATCCTGAATCATTTATTATCAAGAACATAATTTAATAGTAAGTACTTAGTCATTATATTATATTTGTTTCTTCATCAAACAAGAACATTGTAATTTTGGATCGTTTAACTTATTAGCAAACTTGCAAAACGCTCAGTACCTATTTGGAAAACAAAACAGGCAATATTATAATTATAGAAAATATTTGCTATAATCAACTGTGTGAATAACAAAATACGAGCATTTTCCATACAAGACTGTGACGATGGTGCGACGGAGGCATTGTACAACACAAGTGTACGTTGTGTAATGAAAAAACATTATTGTTTACTGATAATACTCGTCCACAGCGAGCGTACCTCATGTTTAGAGCCCCGAGGCCGCATTCCTAAGCAGATGTCAAAGTACTTAGCGCCGGTTCAGTATACAATCATCGCAATGAATCACTCAAACCTGCTAATGTGTACAATATTTATGTCGATCGTTTTGCGAGTAGCAATCGAGTTTCGAGCATTGTTTGGTGTTGGGTGGTACGTTTCCGAAAATAACAACTCAATAAAGCTGTTTTTCATGTGAATTACAGTAATATTAAACCGCAGCAATCGGAAAATAGCAGCTGGCGTACGCAATGTAGGTTTACTGGTACATGTCATAATAAAAAGACCATTCTGATTTAAACAAGACGGCGTTATAGTCGATTAAATCGTAACGGAACACATTAATTAGGGCGTAATAAAGAGGTACAGGTTTTGTGACGTATCTGACGAGACATTCTTTCACACCATGTCGAATAGTATAACGAACATAAATCTGTATTTCTGAAACAAATCCGTTAGGTTTTTTAACTTACGATTTAATCACATCTGGTTTAGCGAAAGAGAGCTTTTCATGTATAATTTAGAGACTTTCGACTCAGCCCTACCCCTAAAAGGTTCCATTTGAAATTGTGTGCATATTTGATGAGTCTCGTTGAGAGGCCTTCCCTGCTGTATCGTTGCACGGGAGAGATAAGCCTTGATAAGACACGTTTTGGGCACGCCCTGCGTTTATCTAGCACGCATTCCATTTAATTGCGAAATTAAATTGACTTTTCAAAACTACGACAGAGACTGTGTATGGTTACTTAGTGTCTTCCAAAATATACCCAGGTAGGTATGGTATGTACTTATACATAAATGATTCACTCAAGTCGAGAGATAAGATAAATCTTATCAACTACAACTTACGAAAGAATCCGCCCAAAACATTGATATTATTATTTAAAAATTCATATACAAATGAGAGGAGAACTCGTAAATTTATTCAATAAATTCATCGAGACGTCTGCTCTAACTTATATAAAGGCCGGGGAATTGGTTCGTCGTCGTCGGTCGCCTCGATAAACTTAATTTACAATTAAAACTTGTTTTGATGTCTCTAGGCACAAATAAAGAGCAAAAGTGAATTATGATTTCCATTCCGAATGCCAACCACAATATGACGACACTTTCTCTTTGGATTTCCTATTGTTTAAAGTGATGAAAATTTATAACTGTTTTGTTGAAATAATGACAAAAGGAATGAATGCGTTGCGTTAGTCATCGATTGTCGGTAGTCGTGGCCGTGGCAGAAAACTTGAACGTGATGGATTGTGCTACACGTGGCATTATTATGATTTAAAGTGTACTGCACTGCCTAATTTATAGTATTCCATTGCTTAAAGATAGAATGCAGGATGAGGAATACTTACTTAACAGAAATAGATGATAAAGTTAATCTAGTGTAACAGAGAGTAAAATCCAAAGAAGTAAAATGAATCATTACTTGTAGAAACGGAATGAACATTATTTTTGCATCAACGCGACTAAGTCAGACAATAGTATAACTATACTATAGACATTGGGTGGGTGGGACTCAATCAAAGGCTAGCTCGGGGCAGCCTGGAACTTTCCACTAGAACTTTCCCTTTCGAACATTACCTGAAATCTAAGTCGTCTAAGAACGTTGTCGTGCACAGTCACGTAACCCGTGCCTCCCAATTTGTTTTAACTTTCACAACCGCAACGCACTGGTTAATTAAGAATCCTTTTGAACTCTAAGCACACATTAAGGGGGCTCTGTTACGTTGTTGTGCCGAAGAGATGGATGACGCTAAGTACGTAGCTCTAAACTATTAATAGACGACATAACATTACATCTAAGATAACGTTTATTGAGAGGCCCATCGCATGAGAGTGTAGTGTACAGAAAGAGTTTTAGGTTTTCTTTCACATCGAGAATTGTGTGTATGTTGGTAGATGATATGTTCGTTTTCGGCTCAACTATTTAACCGATTTTAATTTTGCATAACAGTCAGCCTTTGTCATCAACTCTTCCCGCGGTAAACGAAACTCGTTATTAATTTGTAAAGTGTAGATTATAAAATAAGGCATCAAAATGTACAGCGATATGCGAAGTAATATCACAGAGGAATATGGTAATATCGAAGAGATTAAGTAATCAATTTACTGTCTAAGCTAAAGTATAAAGTGGATTGGTCGCATGAGTGGGTGTGAAGATACAGAGGTCCATTGTTAATGTAATGACTCTAGTTTAGTGTCTTAGGCTAATGGAAAATCATCAATCACTTTCTAATATGTTGCCTGTGTCACAATGTACCTATAATTACGTATTTAACCACTGGAAGTGTCTCTAAATAACTTTTTAATAACAAACTAATAGAAAGTTAACTTATTGTTCGATTCGAAACAGGTTGGTCTCTGAAGTTTATCTTACTTGTCAATCTGACAGCATGTCAAATTGACTGAACCACATAATATAATTACTAGAAAAATTGTATAAGATTAATGAGTGTAACGGTTTCTGAAACAATACCAGGTCGAAACCATGCGGCTGTCGTGCCGTCGACGGTATTCAAATTGTCTAGGTGCATTATGTCATTTGCCATTGCCAAAATGTTTTCTTTATCCAAAATATCCATATAATAAAATGTAATACATAATAGAAACCAGTCGTGTCGCGGCGACACGTCGCCTGCTGCTGCCTGCAGTCGGCTACGGAATTGCACCTTAACGCTAACCCTCCGGGTAGAGCCGGCGGCCATGTTCTTTTAAACAATATTAAAGTTTCATGAAATGTTGAAAATCAATCAGACCTGCCGAAGTCGCTGGGCAGACTGGTGAGGGACATGTCGTTGAGGCCGAGCACGGTGAGCGCGCGCAGCTGGCTGAAGCCCGCCGGTAGCCGCGGGATCGGGTTGCTGCTGAAGTCCGCGATCTGCAGCGCCCGCAGCTTTTTGATATCTTCTGGGATGTCCGGAATGTCTGCGGACAAAGAATGTACAATACATACTTAAAATCGTGTTTATACTAATATGATAAAGCTGAAGAGTTAGTTTTTTTTTTGTTTAAACGCGCTTTTAATCTCTGTAACTAACAGTCGAGGAAGGTTATAGGCTATGTAACACCACGCTACGACCCTAAGGAGCCGAGTAAAAAAAGTCAGAAATAACTTTAAAACCTATTATATATATATAATTTATAAGAGCGTCAGTGGCCTCGGGGATAAGACGCTACCTATGATATCGAAAGGTCCGAGGTTCGATCCCCGGTTGGGCCATGTACCAATGGGTTTTTTTCTCGAAAACTTAAGTACATTTACTGACTGCTCTCAAACGGTGAAGGAAAACATCGTGAGGAAACCTGCATACGCTGAAGAAGAAATTCTTAGGCGTATGTGAAGTCCACCAACCCGCACTGGGCTAGCGTGGTGGACTATAGCCCGCACACCCTCGTTGAGAGGGTAGGCCTGAGCCCCAGCAGTGGGGAGATTAATAGGCTGTTGATGAACTTTAAAACTGGCCGCGAGAAACAGCTAGCTTTTAATACAATGGAGTGTATAAGCTACTGACAGGTGTTAGCTAATGTCACTTTGTAAATTAATGTTGCCAGTTATTTAATAGTGATGTATTCAGATTTTGTTCAGTCGCCAATCATGAATGAGCCAATCATCGTTTATCATATTCATCAGTCCTCTACAGATTTCGCTTTCAGACGCCGTGAGAGGAACCTTTCTTCAATGGATTATACAAAGTACCTAGTTACCTACTTACATTCTTATTGCTATATAAAATTTTATTACAGGCTATAAATTAAAATCATGAGAAAACAAAAGTTCCATTAGGAAAGTTGAATAACCGCGGACAGCAATACGGTGTATTAAGGGACATAATATATATATTTAATGGAAATCATGTCTAACTTTCTTCCCCGACGAAACCCCATCTCTTCTCAAGGTTAAGGTGAATATAAATCTGTGCCAAGTTTCACGCAATACCATTAACGTTCCGTTTTTGCACAGGGTTGAACCAATTTTGATTCAGGTCAAACCGCTCAGAACTGGATCTAGATAACCGCATGTCCACTAATCCGCAACTAGGTTGGCTTGGTCGGCTAAGCTTCGTATCAAAACGTTCATTGTAAGATTTTTTTTAAACAAGAAATCGAGAGAATAGATATGAGAGTCCTCAAGAGAAATTTTCGTAGACACTCGCAAGATATATAATCGTCTAAGTAGAATTAAGTCGTCATGAATTATGAAAATTGAGAAGAAAGTCAAAAGAAGATTGTGAGAGAGAAGCTATGTGCGGCAAAAACAAGCTTTTAAGCACGTAATACATTATACCGTCTAAATAGTACCTAACTAATACCTATAAGTTATCAAACTTGAGGAGAAAAAGGAATTCTAAATGAATTTATGAAAGGAGAAACTGAAGTCGTGCGAAAAGATTAATTAATAACTAACCAGACATTACGAAATATAAAAATCTGGAAATATTTTCTTCTAGTTCCTTTGTGAGAGACAAGGATGTTTGAATTCAAGCATTTATATAAATTCATGAAGGTATTAAATACCGTCTAAGCAAAAGTAGGTACTTATAGTTACAAAGTCGTCACGAAATATCGCCATTACTGTGAGTTAGTGCAGTTGAAAACCGAGATAATGTGATAACCGACATTAAAAGAGGCGCTAAAGTTAGCATTCGTGATAGTTAATGCTTGAACGTTTTACACCCAGTAAGCATTATGATTGTAAAGAGCATTAAAACTCGGTTTTAATGAAACATCAGTAACGAAAAGTTATGATAAGTATAGAAAAAGACGTGGAAAATAAATAATGTGGTAAAACAGACATAAGTTTAAACACACACATATCCTTTAATTACACATAAACAGGTAAACACACATAAACAGGTAAACACACATAGATATCTTAGTACAAATTTTCCCTCCGTCCACTAAAATCCATTGAAAGCATAACATGGTGGATCTTTTTCCACTTTATGGGTAAGCGAAAAACATTTAATAGTACTAGTACATTTTAGACTTTCGCACTTTGTATTCATAATTATATAATTATTTACGGGTCTTACGTGGTCAGCTCGTGACCACGGCCAGTGTAACCTGGTCGAAACGTCGGGCAAGGTAAATAAAACTATTTCGTGTGTAAGACCCGTAAATAATTATTTAATAGTACTAACTAGAGGACGCCCCGCGACTTCGTCCACCGTCCGCGTTAAAAAGTGTAATTCTAGAACATAAGCTATCACTGTACCAAGTTTCATCAAAATCCGTTCAGCCGTTATAGCGTGATTGACCAAGTGTTGACCAACAAACATCCCAAATCCCAACTCAGAAACATCCAAACTTTCGCGTTTATAGTTTACTAGCATTTTCCCGCGGCTTTGCCCGTGTACATTGTGAAACAGCTCCCTCTATGTAGGCGTTTTGTTACTTAGGGGGTATTAGCGGACGCCCCGCGACTTTGTCCGGGTTAAAAAGTAGCCTATATGTTATTCTAGGATATAAGCTATCACTGTACCAAGTTTTATGAAGATGTGTTCGGTAGTTTTTGCGTGAAAGAGTAACAAACATCCTCACAAACTTTCGCCTTTATAATATTAGTAGGAAGGAAGTAGGATACCTTTATTAGTAACACAATGAAACCGAGTTTTACACAAGCAAACTATTGTAATTCGGCTTAATTTAGAACTAAACAGCCGTGTCTGAATTGGTCCAAAAACATTATTATTATTATGAGTAATATCGCACAATAATACGAGTAACCTAACAAATTATGATGTACTGACTTCAACCGTACCTCTGACATTACGAAACGTAAAGGACATTTAAGCATCCAATTATGGTACGGTCGGCGGACCACAATTTTGGGCGAGACTTATGTAACTGACCCACGCGCCTGTAGGGATTATATCCAAGCGAAAGCCTCAACCTTCAGCACAGGTATTTGGCACACGGACAAGTAAACATTTCGATCTTTAAAATAATTTACAATTGTTCCATGATTTTGATGTGTTAGTGTTATAAACTAAACATTGTTCGAAACTTTAAAAGCAAACAATATGACGTAAAAATAAACGACTAGCTGCTAGCCCGAGGCGTTCCACGCGGTTCCATGATTTGTACGGGAACTTTTTGTGCCGAGGCAAAAATCGGCCTATGTTACGCTCTGGTTTAAACAGCTTGCAAATATAATTTATTGCAGAAGCGGAAAAGAGAAACAATAAACTTGATTAACACATTTATTAATTTTAGTTAGGATAATGGTAGTACACTATTATGGTAGAAACTGAATTGCTATTACCTATTATATCTAGAGTCATAAAATAATTGACAATTAAAATTTAAAAAGCAACATGACCAGATCATATTCTATTGGTTTCAATTGAAACCACCTCGCGACTGATGAAAATAAAACTATTACACCATCTTGCGTCATATTGTTAACGATTTTAATGTAACTGTTTAATAATAAACTATACCTTGTGATATAAATGATTATATTAATGTCAACATGTAATAAATTTCACCAATAGCGTGCAGAAGCGTGGGCCATTCTAAATAATAGTTTCCTCTTCGGACCATTACGAAGGGATTCATAAGAAGCGCAAGTTGAAATTGTTTGCTTAAATCACGGTTAAATACTATCTTATTACCTCTGACCGTTAATTGCACGTTCAATGTTGTCAAAACTCAAATCGTTGTTCATGAAAGCGTAATGTAATGTTATGCTATACTCTGACTATACTATATTAATATCGCGAAAGGTTGAATGTTGAAAATTAAAACGGATGCAAACTATTTAACAAGGGCTGTATAGGACAGGCTTAATTGACAACGTTGTAGCGTGCACGACATGCATTTGCATGGTCGCATAAAAAAAGACACAATGGTCTAGCTTTTGAATCCCCACGTACTCGTAGTTAGATGACGTATTTGGTATGGTTATTACGAGAAAGAGTAAGGTGCGAGCGCACTTGTAGTTATTCGAGTATAACCCGTAAGCTCAGCGGTAAGCTTTTATACAAATGAGGAAGGTAGAATATCATATCAGTATAGTTGGCGGCACGAAATTTCATCCCAGATTTATATGAGTTTATCCAGAAGCAAAACAAATCTAAGGTTCTGCCTGAAAATCAGTGCCGCAGACTACTCTGCGGCAAAAAGCTGAGGCAGCGTCCTGTTGACACTGTTGCTCGCCCATTTATGTAATAGTTGTAAGCTTATTAAATATTAGTTCTGCAGTGGTGTCATTATAGAGTAACTCTTTTTTTTTCTTTTAGATAAGACAGATGATGTTATCAACGTGAAATAAATTTTTTTCATGCAAAATAATTGCATATTTCATTACTCTAGCCTAGCGATAACAAAGGCAGGTCCGAACTTCATTTCTAATTTCGCGTCGGTAACGGTAGTGCGCCCCGGTTTCCGGTAAGCGGGCGGGCATTCCGACGGGCGTGTCGTCATCAATTATTTGTCAAGCTACAGGACCGGAGGGCATACTATACTATACTCTATGGGCGAGTAACTAACAAAATATAGGTTAAATTAAACCGTTCAACCGACTTAAAGCGGTAAAATAGGTCAAATGCGAGTTAGAACAGCCGATAGACGTTTCCTGCTCCAACTTAGGCGAACATAATGTCAGGGGCGGAAATAAAGCTTTCAACATTAAACTTTTCAGCAAAATTATAGGCAGACGAACATTCCGTCAGAATGTACAATTTACTCAGACTTTGCTGTTTGTTTTTTTAAATAGCAGGTTAACGGTAACAACTAACAAGTCATTGATGTTCGTATTTGTTTTTTTAAAGATTTTTTCGAACGAAGCCGGAGAAATGTTAGCGTTGTGTAGTGTAGCGAGTGTGTGGCTATTTTAGGAAAGGTATGCGGCTATACGGGGAATCTCTCTTGAAGTGCATAGCTTTGTTTATCAGTAGGGTGTGCGTTCAAAGGACCAATTAGACCCGACGCAATCGCGCTTCCTCTGCGCTACTGGAACTAAACTTCTGTGTTTGTTTAAAACAGCTCTAATATGTGACCGTTTTAGATTACGCGTAAATTTTGGATATTGTCTAAACAATTTAGTATATAAATTGCGTGATGACAATGTTAAAAATCTCTAATAACATTAGAGTATCCTGTCAAAACGGAACTTGCGAATTAGTTTCCTCAAACAGAAACCATAACGATTCCTATGAGGCATGGTGATAAACTAGATCAAACGGAACAGCAATGATTTTATGACTAGTAGGTATAATCTGCCATACAATGTCTAAGTTTAACCGGGCGAGTAACGGACAGAGTGGACATTCCGGGAATAAGACCAAACGGGCTTGAGTAACAACCTAATAAATTTAGTTTTTCAACTGTATATTCCGCCACACCGCACAATATTCTCACTCACTGTAACGAAAATGAAAAAAAAAATCATTTCAAAATTTGTATATGCTAATAAAATGTCTAAAGCTACTCTGTTTTCACCTGTTTCGTCGAGGGGAAGAAACACTAAGCCATTTAACAATTAATTATTAGAAAAAAAGAGTAATTTAACTTATATTATAAAAGTACCTAGGTACTTATAAAAATAATATTTATTATAATTTAACTTACAATTTTGTATGTGTTGCATGATTTATTGTTTATTCCCACCCAGACCAATGGGTATTATGTGAACATGCGTTTACTTTGTGCTTTGTTTATTTTTAAAACAAGTAGTGCTACATACCGAGTTAGATATGTCTATGTGTGGTAAAAGCCCAAACTAAGGTAAATCCTATAAGATTACAATTCGGACTTTTACCATCCTTACTTGGTAAATTTTAAGTTTTATCGGCAAGTACTAGAAATTACCGCAGTTCGGCTGGTTCGGCCTTTACTCGAATGTTAGGTTTGAACGAATAAAGGTATTCTTCAGACTTCAAAGGAACGTAAAAGAAAACAGTAATTGAAAGAGATCGTAATATTCTAGTCTTTTAGATAAAATGAATACCACCTGACAGCTCGGTAACTTAGTTTAGCATGATATCTCGTCTCGACTACTCTCGACACTCAATCACTCGAAATGTTTTCATTAAGATATTCTTTTCGTTCAAAGAAAATACTGATTAATTAACGAAGTTGGCTTCGAAAGCGCCGGGCACCCGCCGTCAGGTAATTCGAAACGCTTTCTGAATAAATCAGTTCATAGATTTAGGGCTTCTTTCACCACTTCCTGATATTGTTACAGATAGTAATCTTAGTGATAAACTAATCTATCAGATAAATCTGTGTGATAGACTATATAAAATGTATAAGATATAGGCAATCAGATACCTGTGAAACCAAAAAAATAGGCTATCTGTCAATTAACCTGCAGAAAGGGTATCTGTGTCTTTATGAGCAAGCGGTGTAAGAGGCCCTTAGTCTGTTAATAATAATAAGTCTTCTACAAATTCTCAAGCCCTCCTCGGGCTTATGCCACAGAAGGCTATAAGTATTCCATCAATTTTGCATATGTTTACGTAGATACGGTATATCGTATATATTACACACGTATAGATTATACGAGAAGATCACGAAATATCCGTTGTAGAAGTACTACTTGCGGTAGACTATAGGAGAGGCGGCGGAAAACCAGAGGAAATTAATCTACATACTCGTCTCTTAGTATACATAGGCAGTATAGTTATGTTATACATACTATGTGTGGCGTGGCCCTCTAGGGAGTGTATTTAAATTGCATGTTAACTTAACATTTCCATTTATTACCAGCCAACTAACGTGCAATGGGCAAGTTGTTTGTGGATTGGAACCAGATTGTTAGTGGTTAGGTAGGAGCTAGTCGAGCTAGACTATGAACAGTACGTATAGCTAGAGTAACTAGGTATTCGTCCTGCTTTTGTTAGGACAAGCATAACTTAGATCAATATCACATGCATGACAAACGTCTTCAGAGTAAAAGCCAATTCTGACCAACTTAAAAATTTTCCATGGACTGGCCAGTTTTTTTAAAGTTGAGATTAAGTATTAACCTTTCTTCAACAAGCTTCCTAATAAGTAAATAGTAATAAAGTAAGAAGCGAATTAATCTCATCAAAATTCATATCTTGTAATTTCAATACTAAGCTCGCGAACAGAATTATAGAAGCGCATAGGGGACTTCATAAATTATGTATTGACGATACAAACACTGTGTTTATGAGCAAAATGAGACATTCGTTTAATATTTTTCTATAGTAAACTCATTTTCTTATGAAAACAATATAGCAGTTCAGTACATCCTTCATTCTCTTCATTTTACGTTTTCCTTCCTTATTTATTCTGTAACACGGTTTCCAAGCTATAAATTTTAAATTATATGCACGCCCTGTAAATACACAATTTGAATCATCCTAATTTGTATTCCATCTACGTAACACTTTAGCAGGTAATTTTCGAGAGTGAAAGAATAATACGTCACCGTTTCTTTTTATAGCAGCATGCATCCATCTGGATAAGCCTGACAACAACACTTTAGTATCAAATACTTGTTTATTTTTCACAGAGGCTTGGGAAACTTCTCGTCTAAATAGGTTACGGAAATTCTTCAGCGTAGCTTAAGTAAGATGGTCTTGTTAAAATGTTTCAAAGTTTTGAAATTCTAACAGGCTTAGATTGCGGAAACATAAAATGTTAAGAACAAATCATCGCATTATTAACTTTGATCTATGTCGGCTTCGACTACAATAGGGTTAGCTAGCTATAGGTAGGTAGTAGGTAGGTACCTATAACTATATAAGTACATAATTATGAATACAAAGCGCGAAAGTCTAAAAGGTAGGTAAGTACCCATTTGAAAATTAATTGCAACCCTGAATGCCAAAAAAACTATACAGTAACAACACAAACGTCAATGAACAGAGGACAGACGAGCAATCAATGCTACAACAATATCAAAGCGATGATGCAACAAGTGTTCCGCAAATGAACACTGATTTTCATTGAACCGTGCCGATCTCATTCACCCGCATGACCATCAAATGAATGTCGCTAGCACACTCGACATTCCACAGCAAGTGCCTATATTATGTGTTTGTAAACTGTAAACTAAGTTTAGTAGGTCGAAGGCTGCATAAACAATGGTAGTTCGATAAGGGCCGCTATGTCGTATAAAAAGTATACTGCGGTAAAAGTAATAGCCGGTGTTGTTCCCGGCGTCCCCGAGCGTGGTCCGGTTGAAATCCCATTAGAGCGTTATTGAGTTGTTCGTAGTACAAAGAGACGGTCGGCTGGCCTGTGCCGATCCACCGCCCACTGTAATGGACGCCGGCTATAGCCAGCGGGATACAAAGGACGCCCCACGGGCAAAAATCCTATTTGCAATGTGTATAGAGCTGCCCTTTATTCCGGGGTGTCCCGCGCTTTTAATTACGCCATAATTGAGATCAGAGCGGTGCTGGCGGGACTCTATAGACTATCCAAGTAATGAGATCTTTGATTACCATCATTATAGTAACTTTATTATAGTTTAGATTGTTTTATTATCTTGCGAAAATGTGTAGCTAATTATTGTGTTCTACGTTTTGGTAACTTTAGTTTGGGGTACTCATCGTGATTCAGTATGAAGCTTGGCTAACTTAAACTTAAAAACTTGTTGCATTTTTTAGACATTTTACCAGCTGTGATCATCATTACGGATGAATCTAACACAAATTTTCGCTTTGCCCTGTATTACATTGCTGTGTTTCAGTAAGATGGTTAAGAAAGGTATCACGTCGATCCTTAAGTTAACAACACACTTATTGCACACGACAATCCAATTGTTAATGGGGACAGAGGCCGCTCACAAGTTGGACTGTCATTCCGGTTATTCCAAAGTCAAAAGTCAAAACTATTTTATTGCATGTAAGTACACTGGGTACATTTATACAACGTCAACTTTTTATCTACCACCGCTTCCAAGGTGTTAGAGCTGGGAAGAAGAAGCGGCGCAACGTCACAAAGTAAGAAAAAGTTATCAGGTAAAATGTTTAAACTTGGCAACACCATGTTGTGCTCGCATCAAACGCTGTGGTCGACGCAATTACTGAACGCTATTCACAGACGTTATTTAATTATCGGAAAATCTGAAACGGCCTGGTTTATAACGAAGTTTGCATCCGATAAAATAAAATAGTTTTCTCTCTACTAATTCACACTATTGTATTAAACGTTTAGTAATTTGAAGAGCCGAGGAGAACGTAGGATTGCCGAGACACATGATTCAGTGGAGTGCAAAATGAGATTGCAACAGATGCTATGGTTTCGAGAGCTACAGTTGCTTAAAATGAAGTAATACGCAATATAAAGTTTCAAGTCAAGCTTACCCAGAGTTATACGCATTGATAAACAATGGAAAGGGTGGCGGTGGATAGACTAGATAGTTTTAATTAATACGCATAACAATTAATACAAGGGACATACTTAATGATATAAGCCACATCTATCCTGCTGTATTCTAAACAAACGCAACGACTGATCGCCTGCAATACGTGCCCATAAGTTGTTCACGTTTAAGTTTACCTACCAGATCCAAACAAAATAATACCAGTTTGCGGCTAAATATTTTTTACTAATGTAAGAGTTCACACGCGTAAGGATTAGTCACACCTGCGGCTGTAAACGTGCCGTTGCTCTCGGCCTATACATTTCCTTACGTCGCTACTTTTATAACTTCTCAGTTGAATATTTAACGTAACAGCCAAGAGTAAACTTTAGACATTTAAGCAACCATTTATTGGTCGTAAATCGCGTGTGTGACTGTGTTTTAGGAAATATTATAGGTATAAGTATATTCTGTCTTCGTGCAAGTTGTTGAAATATTACGTGTATTATTTGAATATTACCTACATCACATCACATATTTTTTATGAAAAGTTAGTATAACGCGTTCTGCGAACTGTTTTTACTTTCGAGCTCAAAAAAGTAAGTAATTAACACCGAGAGATACGTTATGTATCTGTAAACAACAACAAAATACTACCCAAACTATAACTTATACCTTTAACCAAACCGGTCCCAAAATGACCTCACTGTCTGGTGATTCGATCGAGGTTTATTAGGAGCTCTCGTTGGCTTTTGACTTTCTGTTTTACGAAAAATGAAGCTAATTCGCAGAAACAAAGATGTTTGGTTTAATATTTTTGAGATGTTCATTCTATACTAGTTTATAAATATCCGCATGTTCACCTGCGTTTAAAAGTATCCCAAGTTATTCCAGGATAAAACTTATCACTGTTTATTGATTTAAACGTATAGCGATTATTGGTACATACATAAGTAGCTGTATAAATTAATTAGCTCATATAAGTCAACATTCATTGTTTTAGAGTCAATTGGCGCAGCTTCAGATATACCAGTACAGTCACAGTACAGTATAGTTTCATTGGCAAGGGCTATTCCAGTGGACTATTATAAGCTGTTATTATCATTTATTAATCTTAATTTATATTCATCCACTACCTTCTGGTCTTTTGGCATTCGCTGTAATCTCCTCAAGTTGAATGCGACTTTAGTTTTAACAGAGAACAAATAATAGTATTATATTGAAACAGTTAAAGGGATTTCCGACGATGCGAAGCAAAATCCCATTACATAATATTTTGTTCAGCATCAATCACTGAAGGAATGCATTACACTATTAGAGTGATAGGTGTGACCTAGGATCGCGCTAATTCTGAACAATATAACCAATCCAAACCATAACCAAAAACATTATGCGGCATCCACAAGTTTCGCAAACCTTTACAAACGCATGACAAAACCCTGCTCCACACGTTTGCGTTTATGAAGGTTTGCCAAACGTGTGGATGCCGCATAACATTTTTGGTTATGGTTTGAATTTGGTAATATCGTTCAGAATTAGCACGATTGGCCCCCTGGTACGGACTGAGAACAGGCCAATTTACTGATTTGAATGGCTCTTGAATTCTAAAATATTTCACGCAAGAAAAATAGTTTTATTGTAAAAAACTTGGATTTTGAAATGTTTTAAATTTCGGATTCAATCAATTCTTAAAATTTAATCAATTTAAAGACAGTCAACTGCTTTGACTTGCTAAAGCGTTCAATCGATATGAAGTCTTTTTTAAAGTGTGTGTGAGGATGTTTATTACTCTTTCACGCAAAAACTACGGAACAGATTTTGATGAAACTTTAACTAATATAGATTATACATCAGAATAACACATAGGCTATACATAGATACCTCGGGAAAAGCTGTTCCCGCTGGAAAAACTAATCTACGCGGGCGAAGCCGCGGCGGGAAACAGCTGGTAAAAGATACTTGTATATTAGCCAATGAGAGCAGTCCGCATGCGATGCGGCTCGGCGGCGACGACGCCGGCGTGGGAGTGTGTGAGCGGCGAGGACAATAGGCGGCCCGGCCGGTTCAACAGCCCACCGATCCACCACCGAAGCACCGAGCATGACCCAGACGACCGCCAAACTCCCACCAACATTACTATTCAGATGCCAATCGCATACGCACACCGCGATCAATTCGCGCATATATAGCGTCTTCGAAAATCAAAATACATAATTCATTTGTGAAACACAGGCGTAAGTACAGATGATAAGTTGCAGTACCTAGACCGCTGTAATCAGCCTTTAGCGTACAAATTTGTATTAAAACTACCTAAGTTATTATTCATTTTGTAACATTATAAAACTAAGATTATTTCGGTTTCCACGGCATAAATTCGTCAACTGAGTAAAATGTGTTTTCAATAATAATAATAAACAAATAATTTCTTCATAATATGTCAAATTACATGAAAGGTCTTTGATTATATTTATACTGCTGGAGACATGGAAAGAACTCCCGTCTTGTACAGTGTTGTTCGAATATGCCAAGTTCGAGTTCAAAGAATGAATCTTTTATGTGGTAAGTATATAAATAAAAACAATATTAGAAGAAAAGTATAAAATCCAAGAAGAAGACCATAAATCAACAAGTAGTGTAATAGTACATTGTTACCCCAGGGGTGAAAGTAACTTATTTAAGTCCCGAGACGGGATTTAGCGCCCGACGCGTAGCGAGGGCGCCAATAGTTCGAGGGACTCTAAATAAGTCTTGAACCCGAGGGAAACACTGTGCTTTTCATTAGGAATACACTGAAAGTAAAAACAGAAACATAAAATGAGTGTTAATACAATCTCTGCTATACGGAAGTGTAAACAAATCTCTACAACTCGAAAAAACAAAAGAAGATCGGATTGTCGCTTTCCCGTCTATTTTGTTTTTTTTTTGTGGCCGGCCAGCTATTCTGCCATTATTTTTCATTTCCATCATTGAAAAAATGATAAATATTTTGCACAAATCTATGTTATTTTAAAGAAATAGTTGACAGTAATATTATAATAAAGTCATTTAAAAATATATGTTCTTTAATTATTACATAACTTTATGTTATTTCAATTTTACATCGCGCTGTAATTGAGTGGCTGTATAGACAGTTGGAACATGGTCCAATAGAAATGTCAAAATAGTACTAGTTTTTTTTAATAATTTGACAGCTGTCAGTTGAAAGCGATTCTCCCTAGGGCTGAGATGTATTACTTTCAACCCGCTACTCAGGCAACTTCAGACCTTCTTTCAGAGTATGAGTAATGAAAAAGTTAATAGTTCGTCGTAACGACACTTGAAGAGGGCGAAATGAATGGAGGCTGCAGCGTCTGCGTCGGACGCAACTAAAAGAAGATATATCTAGTTTAAGAGGATATATAGGACTAGACTAGACTAAGCTGTTGGACTTCCATGGATGTCTTTATCTATCTAAAGCAGCAAACAAAACTTATTTACAAAATATGGCAACACAACTTTGTTTTCATTGAAGAAAAAAAAGAGAAAATGATCCAAATATAAAAGAGACTCCTCTGAGACCAAAAGCAGTGTCTTTTGCAGAAGAAATCTATTGTTGGCTCAAAATATCAAGGGAATAATGGATCTAGATAGAGGAGACACTTTATAGGTCTTAGTAAAAAATGGATAATCACAAATACAAGTGACAAATCCGACATTGTCGCAAAGTATAATTTACATTTTGATGTCTCATTTCCCTTCGCAGTAGACTTCATTCATTTTATAATATTATTCCAATTACAACAAATTATAAAATTAATCTACAAATCCAGTCATCACTTAACTAAGTCGGATCCTAGATAATGCATAACGCCAACCTGCGAGCTTAATTCTTATCACAGCGTTATCAGTTGCATTTCGAAACAAGTTGAACCTGCTATCAATCCTTTCTGCTATCTATTTCGTAACAATCAGGAAGGGGTCTCACATAGTCTAGTAGACACGCCGCAAGGTAGACATTCCAAGAACGATAAGCGTGTGGTAGCGGAATGTAATATTTTATGTAAAACGGGAATGTACAGGCCGTAAACAGTAAAGTTAAGGTTGCAATCGCTTTAACGTAACCACTAATGCTTTTTGGTAAGAACAAAGTTACTTCATTAACCACTTACCAGTTGAGTAACAGTAGGTATTTTAAATACCTACCTAAATAAACAATGGCAGAATCTATGAAGGGATCGAACTAATGTTGATGAAAACAAATTAAATGATTTATATGCTACCGCTATTGCTGTAATCCGATAATCCCTGGGATAGATTCCGCAACGCACATCTGGCAATCAATGGGTGCTTTGTTAATTATGCGCATAATTTAGGCAAACCGAGAGAACTATAACATAAAGTTGAAATAGCGACGGCATTGTTTTAAATTTAGAGCGGGCCGGTTAACTGTGTATATACGGAGAGGTTAGCATTCACATATGCTAGCTAGACGTTGAGCTAACAGGAAATATATAGTTCATAATGCACGGGTCGCTGGAATCACACTCAAACAAATCATAAACCGTGACGTGAGCGAACTTTATTTCCACTAATCACAAACATAACATTTTTCAAGCATTCCATGGTATTAAAACGAAAATTATTTAATAAAAAAATGAAAGGATGCCCTAAAGTGGCACGATATTATATTACGATATTGTAAAAGCGCACCCTCGTCAAAAGTTAATGAAGTGAGAGGCAAAGGGCTTCCGTGTCACTCGGTGATCGTAGGGTTAGGTGCCTAAAAGTGTTTGGTTTGGGACATAACGTTTATCTGTATTCGTACCTAACACATACGTAAAGATCTAAGCGCGGATCTAACGGTTGAAACGTAAGCGTAGTAGGTAAGAAAGGAAATCTAAAACATAAAACCACAAAAATCAAGTAAAATCGGACAAAATGAGACTTGCGATTGCGACAAATTTTATTGGTACCTAGAACGATATTATACTCAAGTTCGAGGTACTCTTAAAAGTACCTTGTATCTGTACAGTTCTCTAGTAAAGAATATCACCTTGGATTTCTTTAGAATCAAAGTATTATCATATGTCAATTGAATATTATCATTATCAGCGTCCTCTAAGCCATCAGGAGTCACCAGTTAGACAATTACCACCTACAACCAGTGAAAGTGTAGTGTATGTTTAGGCACGGCCATGTCACGGTGACGCCGTCCGTTTCAGTCCACTAATTTACAAATAGTTCGCGACTGGCTACTTCTAGTTAGCGATCGTCTAATGTGGGAACATTGTTGAACACAATGAGGTCTCAATACCTATATGCTACTGTGACGTCAAAGTAGCAGTACTATTTTTTTATACGATGGTACAAAGGTATCGTGAACAATGGATGTGATATCTTCAAAAACGTCACGACGACATTTGATTGGAGCACAGATTAGTGCTATACGAGTAGTAATGTCTTCGTATGAACTAGGTACTCAAGAAATTAAAGTAATGGCTATTTCTAATTTCGATGCGGAATACCCAGGAATACCAATAATTTAAAATTTAGATAGGTACACTCATTACAATCCGTGAATCATAGTAATGTTTTCACATTAGTATTTTTGTCACCGCTTCGTGATTTTGCGGTTCATGCTACGTTTATGACTTGGACCAAGCGTTTGCATGGGAGACCTCGCCGGCGGCATTAAAACGGTACCCTGTACTGTACCGCTGCAAACTAAACACTTTATAATGCTCCAGCAAAGAATGCGATGACGATAAACTGTTGCTGACGGTATGTACGCTGATGTTATGCAAACGGGAATAGCCTAAGCTTATAGTAGAAACAGTAATTAGTGTTACAAGGCACAGAAAATGTTATAATCAATTACAATTAATTTGAATATGTTCTATCTAATCTAATCCAATATATCCTACTGTACTTATGCAATGAATTTTCAATTATTTAATACCATCAATGATATTGTAGGTTTATAGTGTACACCTTTTAGGTAAACTATAGAATGGAATAATATTGTGTTAATTAGGCCTATAATGATTTAAAAATATTTTGACTTTGACTTGTTATGTTAGGCAGAACGACAACGTGAGGGACATAGTTCATCACCATGCACGCTGGCTCAGATCGGTGCTTCTAATACACCTTATATAGAATATCTCCCAAGCAGATTTCCTCACGATGTTTCCTTCACCGAAAAGCCTGGGGTTTGACAGTAAAACCGTGCTTATGCTGACTTCGGAAAACTTATTAGCACAGGCTCAGTTTTGAACCGTACCTCACCAAAGAGAGATGAGCGCACTACCAAAGTACCAACTGATTACCATCCTTCGTTGTAAATAAAAATAAATAAAATAAAAAAGTTTTTTCTACTCTATGTTCTCTGTAACGTAATATTTATAAACATAAATGTGTAGATTTGATGCGGAGTCAAAACACAAATCTACACTCCAAAATTCGCATTACAGATATAGCACAAGAACAAAGGCATCTAGACTGAAGAGGGATGAGTAGGGAGGAGGTTCATCTTTTACCATACATACCCATCTAAGCTTTAGAAATATGAGGCAAAGTATTAGTAAAGTCCAGTATGAAACGCACTGATATTCTATAGAGTAGGTACTGAAATTGGAATTGATTGAAAAACTTATTGTATATAAAGAATACAATAAACGGACGTGCTGAAATACGCATTCCGCATTTCTGCACAATACTGAGCAGGGACAGAACAGATTATTTTGTGCACGTTCATTGTACTGACGTCGCGTTTATTGCATTGTCTGGTATAATATACACGCGACTGTGAGTGCGACTAGTGAATTAAAAACGAAATAGAGCAACATCTGCATGAAACATCAATCTGTGAACGTAAAGTATACAATAGAAATGTACACAACAAACATAGGTACCTTCATAACAACTTTGGAATGTCAAATATAGATGAACCGCAAAAAATGATGAATTCGAATACGTATGAAATATGAATTAGCCAGCTATAAGTATTCTGGTAACTCTCTGTTAGGGCAAGGTTAAACCGAATGCAGCACACCACTGCGCAGCGCAGCTTAAGACGTTGTAATGTATGGAATATTGGTGTGTCATTCATTTCCCATAACATTCCATACATTGCAACGTCTAAGCTGCGCTGCAATCGGTTTGACCAGCCCTTAAAACGGTGCTAGTTTACAGACTAAGCAAAGCCAAGGGGTGAGGAGCCAAGTAACCAAAAGAAAAATTATGACGTTGGGATATGAGTATCTTATTTTAAATATGAAAGGTGTTTATTACGTGAAGCATGCACGTTATTGCTATGAATATGAAATACGGACGGTAGTAAGCGGAGATTTGCAGCCGCGTGCGACGACGCTGCCAAGCCGGCGCGAGGTCGGCGGAAACCTAGCAAATTGCCGCCCTCATCCCCGGCCGCAGCGGCACTACCTACACCCGAAGGTCGCATTCACATGATTCACTCGTTCACACTGAGATTTGTCATAAAATGATACTAAATATCCGTATCAGTTACTGAAATAAATGTATGGTAGGTATCTTCACATAAATCACAATGATTTCTTTATCCCTATGGAAAAATTCGTAAACATCGGGTTTCTAACTACAGCTTTATGTCTAAAAGTTGAAATAATTGAAAAAGTTTATGAATACCTACGTAACCTATTTCGTGTACGTAACAGTACTAGGTAGTAGGTTTTCCAACTTCATTTTCTTCTTGTTTTTTGTTCGGGTTTCACCGTTTCAAGTAAATCAAGCCTATAAAATGTGTTACACAAATTTAATAACATTTTTACCTTCACATCGTGACAATGTTACCTACCAGTCAGTATGTATCAATACAATATTGTTATTTGTTAATTACTCATCTTTACCATACTTCCTCTGTGTTTTTACCAGTGTTTGAGAGAATGTATTTAATTGAGTGCAGAGGACTAACAACGACGTACGTTTATAAATATTTTAATGTTGTTATAATGCAGTAAGTATTCCCTTGATTATTCAATATTCACCTGTTAGTAGGAGCAAATTTATAACAAGATAGCGGCATAAGATGAATCACAATATAATATAGTATGGTAGCTAAAACAAGTAATTTACAGTTTAACAACGCTTTACCTCAAAACCCACATAGATTACTTCAGACTTCTTGCATGTTTTGAACATCTGTTAAAATATGACCTAATTAATAATGTATACGACAAAATATTTAGTCTGAATGAGGTGATATTACGTATCATCTCAAAACTAAACTATACATTTTCTCTGTAGGCACTTACCTATAGATTTAGCTTAGCTCCATGTGTTCAATTCAATTAGATTTTTTATTGCCCAAATAACAGCAAAAACAAAACAAATTGAAATTCCGTTGTACATATTATAATCTTGGCGGTCTCTAAGCGTGTTTTCCAGGCGACCTTAGTTGAATAGAGGATAAGGTTTATCAGAAAAACGTGGGTAGGTAGTACATTTTGAAAACAATCAAAATTAAGTAAATATACAAACATTAATGTTAATAAAATACGTAATGTCCATTTGAATTCTCTCAAGGTTTGTCGTGTAATATTGCACCATGAAACAGAATTGCATCCTGTTGTTCATTGTCACAATAAAACGTTCATTTTTTCACGCTATTCCATTCACACCTGATGCTTCGTACGCGAAGCAATGTGACGACTGGCGACGGATCAACACGCAACGTGCATATTGATACAAAATTCACACCTGTATACGGTTCATCAAACCATTTGGACAAAGTCGATTGAATGTGTATTTGCGTCCGGTTTATACTACAGTGAACCGTAATTGCTTTTATCGGTTAATTGTAATTATTATTTTGCGAGTAATAATTCAAACTTCCACCTCGAAGTCGACCGCACGTCAGTGGAAACACTTTTACCTAGAGCTAGACTAGCCTGTTAGGGAGTTTCAATACCAACTATGAGAGACCAGTTTATACTGGTTTATTTCCACTGACGTGCGGTCGACCGTACATAGGTAGTATTTTTATTGTAGAGTGGTAGAGTTGTTAAGTAGTAAAGCTTAGTAGTATTATCTATTCCGTGGTAAAGCCAGAGAAATCAATACGTTAAGTTATTGGTGAATCGCCGCGGCACACGACGACGGCGATCATGATATAATCCAGTACAAAAGCATTAGCCACCCTTTCTATGAACTCTGAACGATGAAAGTGCAACGCAAAGAAAACGGCGGCGCGTCGTAGATTTTTATCGCAATACCAACGCAATTCGCCACGACCCAGCGGATCACGATAAAATAAACGTAGACTGAATTAAAATAGACATAAATTCACAGCAGACTGCCATATTGCGCCTACAAAAGGTGTGCACCCGACTTTCAGCTTTAGTTTGTTCCTTAATATTATTAAGCCAGATGCGGATACTTGTCTCTCAATCACACCATCATGGCACAAAACTATATTTCTGTATAGTGATAGCCAGTAAGCCTGTAACCTAGATGTACCACACAACAAAGTAATTATAAACATAAGCAAAGAAATTAATATATTAATGATGATTATCTACTTACCATTTCGAGACACGTCGAGTTCAACTAAATTCTCAAAATTTTGAATGTCTGGCGGAAGTTTATGTATTTCATTATCACTAAGTCCTAGTCTACGTAGCCGATGTAGTCTGAAGAAATTCTGAAACAAACAATACATATTTTAGTATCGACAATAGGTTGAGAGGAGCAACCAAACAATCAAACGAGCTAGGTAGTAGTAACTCTACAATTTTATAGATCAGTTATTCTGGTAATATTAATTAAATTTTATATTGTAGAATCATAGGTTATTTTGTGTAGATTTATTTAAATATGGTGCAAATTTTGTAGAAACTTATTTAATATACAAATATTGAGTTTATACAGGGTGGGACAGAATGACCCACTTTCCTAAAAGAGATCATATAGGTATTATGCATTAGTAGCAAAAAAAAAACTTCGTTGTCTGTCTGTCAAGACCTTTTTCTAAGGAATGCATGGAGGTATCAAGTTGAAATTAATATCAAAAAATATTCAAGTCTGCAATCCCTTGGAGCTGTGAAAAAATCAAACTTCTAAGGCAATGCAGTCGGAAGATATGGCCGATTTTGCCGCATTTTTGAGTATTTTGGTAATTAAAATCCAGCAAGCAAGGTCTTAAGTATATGAAAAAGACCGAAAACCGTAAATTTGTATCTCATCATTTTAAAAATCTTATTTTCTTGTACCAACAAACTTAACTTTGAGTATGAGCAAGTCATCCATATATGTAAGTTAGTACCCTGTGATATAACTACAAATTTTTTTACTATTTACGATTTTCTAAGTACTTCTTCAATTGAGTTTGTACAGAACACTCAGGGCGCGAGTTCTATTCACACTTGTCCGTTTTTTTTAACGTTAGTGTTTTACAGTGTCATCGACCACGATCAGCTGGTTAGGGTTGAAATTTTACATTTAATATCTTAACCTTTAACAATCTGTAACTTGAAAACACTATTGTTTAAATCATTAGTTAATTTTAGTCACTGGTTTAAAACACACTATTGACTTGGGTGGTCAATTACATCTAATTGGTTTTTGTGTTTTCCTCCTCGTGTGCTCGTGTGTTGTCTTGTACAGAATAATGACTCTTAGCATGCTACTGCACTTATGAACCTTGCTGTACCTAACCTACTGTACTGGACCAATAGAGCTAAAACTTGGAATATATAAAAATGGTCTGTAATGACGGGAAACTTATGATTATTTGAATAAAAAAAAGGTTGTCTATGTTACTAAGGTTTGGGTTCTGGGACCTCTCATGTGGTAGTCTCAGAACTTTTGCCAAATTTTAACATCTCGTGTCCCAGGCCCTTCAAGTTTAGACTCGAGACATGCTTATGCTATAAGCTTTATTATTTTATTTTAATTGGAAAGGCAGCATAAATAGCTGATATGCTTTCAAAAGCATAACAGCAGCATACATACAACTCTGCTGCTTAAAAAAATTCTTTGAGGGTTCAGCTGAGCATTATAAACTTATGATTTCCATAATCTGAATGGTAATGCACATTGCTCATTATGTCCAAAACATATGACATGAATACTACAGGCCTTGACACCTCCAGAGTCCACAATATTTTTGTTAACTAGCGAGACGCATCAAAGGACCACAGCCTGGGACTTTGATCCTAGGATATCTTGTAACCCGGGACATTGAAAATATCGATACATCCGAAACCCTATAAGTATGTTTCATTAGGAATACTAAAATTGAAGCATTGAAAATTATGCATGACAATATTATAGGTAGTTGATAAATATTCACCATGGTCTATCATGCAATCAAAAAGTATGTCATATTCAATTCTCTGAAAAATATTTTACCGTTATCAACTACAACTACAGGTGGGAGCTTGAATGCACTTCGACTTGTGATTCCTGTCAAGAATTTGATTCCACAAAACTGCGAAAGACCTACCTACGTCGTTATCAAATCAACACTTTACTGAAAAGATTTATGTGAGAGCGACGCGAAGTGAAAACAAATAATAAAGACGCATGTACAATGTTCACCTTACGATAAGGTGAACGCCCATTATCCAGAGATTTTGACGATAGCTTACCTTCGGCAAATCCCGTATATAACCATATACGGGATATATAATATACAAATATTGAGTTTATACAGGGTGGGACAGAATGACCCACTTTCCTAAAAGAGATCATATAGGTATTATGCATTAGTAGCAAAAAAAAAACTTCGTTGTCTGTCTGTCAAGACCTTTTTCTAAGGAATGCATGGAGGTATCAAGTTGAAATTAATATCAAAAAATATTCAAGTCTGCAATCCCTTGGAGCTGTGAAAAAATCAACTTCTAAGGCAATGCAGTCGGAAGATATGGCCGATTTTGCCGCATTTTTGAGTATTTTGGTAATTAAAATCCAGCAAGCAAGGTCTTAAGTATATGAAAAAGACCGAAAACCGTAAATTTGTATCTCATCATTTTAAAAATCTTATTTTCTTGTACCAACAAACTTAACTTTGAGTATGAGCAAGTCATCCATATATGTAAGTTAGTACCCTGTGATATAACTACAAATTTTTTTACTATTTACGATTTTCTAAGTACTTCTTCAATTGAGTTTGTACAGAACACTCAGGGCGCGAGTTCTATTCACACTTGTCCGTTTTTTTTAACGTTAGTGTTTTACAGTGTCATCGACCACGATCAGCTGGTTAGGGTTGAAATTTTACATTTAATATCTTAACCTTTAACAATCTGTAACTTGAAAACACTATTGTTTAAATCATTAGTTAATTTTAGTCACTGGTTTAAAACACACTATTGACTTGGGTGGTCAATTACATCTAATTGGTTTTTGTGTTTTCCTCCTCGTGTGCTCGTGTGTTGTCTTGTACAGAATAATGACTCTTAGCATGCTACTGCACTTATGAACCTTGCTGTACCTAACCTACTGTACTGGACCAATAGAGCTAAAACTTGGAATATATAAAAATGGTCTGTAATGACGGGAAACTTATGATTATTTGAATAAAAAAAAGGTTGTCTATGTTACTAAGGTTTGGGTTCTGGGACCTCTCATGTGGTAGTCTCAGAACTTTTGCCAAATTTTAACATCTCGTGTCCCAGGCCCTTCAAGTTTAGACTCGAGACATGCTTATGCTATAAGCTTTATTATTTTATTTTAATTGGAAAGGCAGCATAAATAGCTGATATGCTTTCAAAAGCATAACAGCAGCATACATACAACTCTGCTGCTTAAAAAAATTCTTTGAGGGTTCAGCTGAGCATTATAAACTTATGATTTCCATAATCTGAATGGTAATGCACATTGCTCATTATGTCCAAAACATATGACATGAATACTACAGGCCTTGACACCTCCAGAGTCCACAATATTTTTGTTAACTAGCGAGACGCATCAAAGGACCACAGCCTGGGACTTTGATCCTAGGATATCTTGTAACCCGGGACATTGAAAATATCGATACATCCGAAACCCTATAAGTATGTTTCATTAGGAATACTAAAATTGAAGCATTGAAAATTATGCATGACAATATTATAGGTAGTTGATAAATATTCACCATGGTCTATCATGCAATCAAAAAGTATGTCATATTCAATTCTCTGAAAAATATTTTACCGTTATCAACTACAACTACAGGTGGGAGTTAGAATGCACTTCGACTTGTGATTCCTGTCAAGAATTTGATTCCACAAAACTGCGAAAGACCTACCTACGTCGTTATCAAATCAACACTTTACTGAAAAGATTTATGTGAGAGCGACGCGAAGTGAAAACAAATAATAAAGACGCATGTACAATGTTATTTACACCTTACGATAAGGTGAACGCCCATTATCCAGAGATTTTGACGATAGCTTACCTTCGGCAAATCCCGTATATGGTTAGCATCCAAAAAAAGTTCCTCCAAACTTCTTGAGTATCGCAAGATCTCTTCAGGTACTGTTGGCAACGAGCAGTGCCGCTTGTCTACACATTCCACTTGGCGATTACATTTGAACAAAGGTATACATCGAAACATGTTGAACACTACACTTCAGACAAACTATAATTGGACAAAACACTAGCACGACACATATTTGAGCACATCCCAGGTTCTAATACTATTTCAGCATTTTATAAGATATCGATATCAAAATAAAATCCAAAAAAATGCACCTCACACCTCACCCTAGAAAACGAAGCCACAAACTACTTGACCTGTGTTACCAACGCAATAAAGATATTAGGTCTTTAGAAACTTTTTTGTAATATTCTCTAATCTCCCAATCTGCGCTGCGTAAGTGTTTAGTAATATACGTACGTGTGTGTGACGTACACAATTATTTTTGTCACAAAAATGAACACAAGAACTACTAGACTCCTGCTGTAATTCGTAATAAAATATATAAATAGAAATTAACGTCATATAGTAGAATAATTTCTTGTAATGGTAACATTTTAGAAGATACGTCATCAGGGCCTTATTCTTATAATAAGTTTTACGGCTCTGGAAACAAAGTTATTTTAAGCCCTTCATTCAAAATTCACTTCTTCTTCTTTGTTTAATGACAATTGGTCGTCAGGCAGTGCGATTGACCATTACTGCCAGTGTCAAGTTATGGAAAAGGCACTATGTGGAGAAGGACCGGTTGTAAAATGTGCCAATATTCCAGAAAGGGGTTGAGTTGCCTGAAAGAACCAATGCATTATGCAAACCATACCAACGACACAAGACAACACTGTATTCACATCACATTCACATCTGTCGCGTTTAGCGACCGAATAAATTACCATGAAAACTCATAACTGTCGTGTTGTTATAAAATGGAACGATCTTTTTACTCCGAAACATGCCAACAAGCAGTGACATATCAAAAGTTTAATTTAAATTTCAAAAGCTCTAATCTTAGTCTTAGTATATTATCTAAACTAGGTACCAAAGGTCAAAACTTTTTTTAAATAATTTAATTTTTCAAAAAAATTACCTACTGGACAACCCTAGCTCATGATCGTTCACTTTTTATTGTGACCCAAACCCAAACTTTCCTTGCCCAAACCAAACCACAACGATATCGCAGACAACGATACTATAAAAAAAGAGAATTGATTGAATTTGTGTTCGGGCGCCCGATTACCCGATTGAATTCTATACTACACGTTTTGGAACGCACCCCAACCCACAAATTAGATTAGGTCCAATTCTGAAGTCCCACATTTTAAATTTAACAGAACTAGTTACATCCAACCAAGGTCGTCGTTTTTTATTTACACAGTTTAGTAAAAGTTTGTGATTTGGCGGGATTTTGTCGGAGACGGTTGTCTTTCTAAGAAATGTATATTGTAAGTTTTGGTGTGTATCTGTGATAGTTTTATATGCAACAAGTGCCTATTAAAGTGTATATTGTGCGGGAAAGTTAAATAAAAGCGTGTAAACGACTTTACCAGATCGTTCCAAAATGTCCCTTGTTAAAAAATCTTAATTAAACCTACTATCGGTTTAATGTAGACATGAACCTGCAGTGTGGATCACCGAATGGCACTAGTAGTGCCCTCGTGGAGGCCGTGCTGCGGTTTAATTGAAAATCGCCGACTAACTCTAGACGTGCTCTGTTTTTGTGGAGGCCGTGCTGTGACCGCCGCCGGTTTAAATAAATATAAGAAATAAAACTTTAATTAAGACAGGGCTGTATGGACAAAGCTTCCCTTGCCCGTCCTCAATAGAGGACAAATCAACAACAACAATATACACAATTTACCACCAATTTACACAGTAATTTTATCCAGCGCACAAATTAATTAGTTACGTCCAAGGAATCCTGCGCCTTGTTATTATCATGACTTTCAATTTAGGTTTTATTGGGGGTGGAAACATGTCTACAGCGATTGTCCAAGGAATCTTGAAAAATGGTAGGTATTAGAGGTACAATTAACTATTCCAAAATTGTTCATACCTGCCTAACTTCAAAACATTTTTATTTATTGAATTGTTTAGGTGCTCATCCAGCATCGAATATATGGGTGTCAGGGCCTCGGTTACACAACCTGGAGCACTGGAGCGAATTGGGCACCAACATAACCACGAGAAATGGTGAAGTTTTCAGTAACTGTCAGGTTATATTTCTGGGCGTGAAGCCTGGCCAGCTAGCTGATGCTGTTAGCGACTGTCTCAATACCCTGACACTGCCCATGTCTAATAAAAATGTGCTGTTCATATCAATGTTGGCTGGGATAAGTATTGATGACTTGCATAAGGTGTGTCTATTTTTCTCCCCCGCAATGTGGTAATGGCTGTGGCAGTGGCGACTCGTTGTCATGCATGGGATCGTAAGGCGCACCCCACACTCACTGACGCGGGTAATGCGCGCTGTATAAATTTGTATGGAGCTGCCACCGCCACTGCCCCATTAGGGAGGTGGTTCTAACTTACACGTTATCCTATCCACCCATTAGATCAGTCAGCAATCAGAATGGAATATGCGAAGGGAATGGTCCTAGGTTTTCACGACGGTCATGGCTACAATGGCCTTGCTAGGGGTCCATGATGATGGTCATGGCAATTTAAGAATGTCTATGGATACTATATTAGTGAAAGCCCTGCGACGCATGAGTTAAAAAGTTTCCGATGTGTTATTTCAGGCTATGGTTCAGGATATAAAGCTGTAGGTACCAAGTTTTATAAAAATCCTTTCACCTGTATCCAGTCAGCTCAACAAATATCTACCCATTTGTATTTATAATAATAATAAATAAATGTTCTTTATTTCAGGCAACAAACCCATATTTGCACAATATACAAAATAAACAATATTTATTTATTTATTTATTTAAACTTTATTGCACATATATTGTACAAGAGGCGAACTTAATGCCGGAGGCATTCTCTACCAGTTAACCTTTGGGTCGTGCTGATAGATTGTGGTAGGTGCGAAGACAATAACATATTAAAAGGGCATTTGAAATTAAACAAAAACTATAAAAGTAATAATATAAATATACCGTAATATATATTTGATATATAAATAAATACTACACTACATAACATATTACTAATACTATATAATACACTATAATATAATATAAATATATATTATATACTACACAAATATACACAGAAAACAGAAATATGTCAGACAATGCATAGAATGGCATAGGAGGGACCTATTTCGTAGTGAGTAAATGCTCGCGTACTCGCTTCTTAAAAAGGAACTGGTTGGGAGCCGTCCTAATGCTTTCCGGGAGTTCATTCCACAGACGAGCGGCATGTACCGTGAAGGAGTACGAGAAGAAGTCAGTACGGTGAGGAGGCACGGCAAGCCTGAGATTATGGGAGGAACGAAGGTCTTTGTCATGGCATGAGCCGAGACGGGAGAAGTTGTCTTTGAGATAGGACGGAGCGAAAGGACCATTGAGAATTGAGTACAGAAAACAGAGAATGCGTGAGTTCCTTCGTTGTCGGATAGTAAGCCATTTAAGCTGGGCACGATATTGAGATATGTGGTCGTATTTACGGAGGCCGAAAATGAAACGAATACAACTGTTAAGGAGGCGATCAAGCTTGTTGAGAAGAGTTTCGGTTAAATCCAAGTAGCACACATCAGCGTAATCCAGTATGGGGAAGACCAGCGTCTGAATTAGCGATACTTTAGTTCTAAAAGGTAAAAAGTGTTTCAGCCGATACAGTGAACGTAGTGTGAAAATGACTTTTCGGCTGACCTCAGAAACTTGAACGTTCCAATTCAGATACTGATCTATGTGTAAGCCGAGATCCTTCACACTAGGGCAAAACGGTATTACAGTACCATCGTACACTGCGGCCGTCACCGTGCCAAGGTCGATCCCAGTCAGCAACCTAGAGCTACCAACTATGATCGCCTGGCACTTAGACGGGTTCACAGCAACACCGTATCTCCTGGACCAGTCGCCAATCCTTTGTAGGTCGTTGTTTAATGTTGCCACAGCTTCGGAAACATGGTCAACATCAGACTGTACATACAGTTGAAGGTCATCAGCATACAGGTGGTACGAGCAGCTCAACCGGGTAGTTATAAGATTAATAAAAACAGAAAACATTAAAGGAGATAGTATTCCGCCTTGCGGCACACCAGTTGTCAAGTCGCACCAGTCTGAGGACGACTGTCCTAGACGCACTGACTGCTGGCGGTCGCGAAGATAACTGGAGAACCATTCCAGCGCCGGTGATGAGACCTTAAGATGGGAAAGGATGGATAGGAGTAATTCATGGTCCACCGTGTTAAAGGCATTAGAAAAGTCAACCAAAGCCAGCACAGTGACCTTGGTGTTTTCCATACCGTGTCGGATATCATCCGTGACTTTCAACATTGCAGATGTTGTGCTATGTCCAAGCCGAAATCCAGACTGGAAAGGACTTAAAAGTTCGTGTATATGCAGATACGTCGAGAACTGCCGGTGAACACATGCCTCAAGGATTTTCGACAGGAATGGGAGTATAGAGATAGGGCGATAGTGGTTGGGTAGGGTAGGATTAGGGATTTTGGCAAGAGGACGGACGTAAGCTTTTCGCCATAAAGATGGAAACTGACCTGAATCGAGAGAGAAATTGACAACATGGGTGATGGCTGGCAAGAAACAGTCTAAGAGGGTTATGATCATTGATCGACTCACGTTGTCACAGCCAACAGCTTTTGACTTAATGGATAGGATTACCTTTTTGATCTCATCCTGACTAACTGGAGAAAATTCGAATGGCTGTGTCACAGATGAAGTCATTGCAGAGATTTCATTTATGGTAGCGGATTTTACGTCTGAATCTAGTGAAGATGAACAGGAAAAATGACGATTGATGTCATTAAGTGACAGTGAGGGATCACAGTCTTGACTAAAGGGCTTCCCTATTCCTACTGATTTGAGAAACTTCCACACATTAGCAGAAGATGAATTTGAAATATTTACGTGGAAGTAACTGCGTTTAGCTGCTCGTATCATCTGGTTGCATCTGTTCCGGACCTTTTTGAAGTTAACCCAATTCTCCTCCGCCCGATCTTTCTTGAATTTTCTAAAGGCCCGATCCCGCCGCGACATAGCCAAACGCACGTCCTTCGTCATCCATGGCGCCGGAGGACGCCTCAATCTAACCTTCCTCACCGGGGCATGAGCATCATACAGCGTCAATACTGCATTGTTTAGTAACTCAACTTTTTCATCTGCCGTTGATGCTCCCACTACCGGTGACAAGTCGATCTTTGAAGCGTCACTCCTAAGCCTCCCTACATCCAGCCTAGCAAAACTCCGCACATAAAGGACAGGGGGACGTTGTTTGGGTGGCTTTATTTTATACGAGGCAAACAGTAGGTCGTGATGCGAGAAACCTGGTGCAAGAAGTTGACCATGGGTGGCGACTAATTCAGGAGTGGATGTTAGAATCAGGTCGATCCAAGTATCTTCCGTGTCAATGTTGTGGTGAGTGGGATTGAGAGGGAGAACAGTGAGATTTACTGAGTTAATGATAGCCCGCAGTTTTTGAGCCCGTGAAGGATATCTGGCTGTAGGAAGCAGATCGGTGTTAAAGTCGCCCATGATTATCTGATGTGTGTACTCGGTAGCAAGGGATTCTAGAATATGTTCCAAATCGGAGAAATAATCAGTGGAGGGTGGACAATAAATTGCTCCAAGAAGAGCTTTAGTACCTTTGAAGTCAGTCTCGAGGAAAATGAACTCCGCGGAAGCCGAGTAATTTTGAGGAGACTTGGCAACCACTCTGCATGGTATACCACTGCGCAGGTAGATAGCAACACCACCCCAACCCTTACCAGTACGGTCATTCCGATGTAGTACGAAACCTGGCAACGCGTACATGGTAGACTGGAGAGCAGGTTTCAGAAGTGTTTCTGAAACCAACACAGCATGAATGGCTTCCGAGGTAAAAACTTCTAGTAACTCTGAATAATGTGACGCAATACTTTGCGCGTTTATATGACATATGACATATAATAGACAATATTTAGGTATATTAGGTACAATATTTTATAAATATATATACATTTGTAATATTAGTACGATTTATCTACATATTACAAATAAACTTAAACTATAATTATAATAACTTACTTAATGTACTCATTTCAGGCACTGAGCAAATTATCAAAGGATTTGCATGTTGTACGTATAATGCCAAATATACCATTAACGGTAGGGGCCGGTGCATGCCTGTATACACCAGATCCAAATGTGACGCCGGACCAATGTGGAATACTGGAGAAGCTACTAAATAGTTGTGGCATTTGTGAGAAAGTGCCTGAATATCTGATGGACTCACTCGGTTCATTAGTTGGCTGTGGTCCGGCTTATGTAAGTACTAAGTACTATACAATTACAACCCCTAGTACTACTAGACTTTATGGAACTTTAAATAATAAAATAGCAATTATTATTCTTAACCAAGTATGATACTTAAATTACTAAGGTACCTAATGAAAAGAATACCTATATTTATGCTGGCATCAGGATCGCCATTTGAAAGGTCAGGTTGTCCAGTTGTCTATGGACAGATATAGCTTTAATCAACAGCCAATTATGGCTGGCAATATAAAAACTGAGATCTAAATTGATAAACGAATATTTTGCTCCAAATTTCCAGATGTTCGTAGTAATAGAAGCCCTAGCAGATGGAGCAGTGAAGCTGGGTGCTCCGCGGGCTATTGCGCAGCGTCTCGCGGCGCAGATGGTCATGGGTAGCGGCAAGATGGTGCTGCAATCAGGGAAACACCCTGGTCTGCTGAAGGATGAGGTGTGCTCCCCAGGGGGCAGCACTATTGCTGGGATTTCTGTTCTTGAGGATGGAAAAATAAGGTGTGTGTGTTTGTAGTTCTGTACGCGTTAATCTCTGGAACTACCAGTTGAACTTAAAAAAATATTTTTGCATTTGATTGAGGAAGTTTATATAACATCACGCTACGACCCCTACGAGCCATTGTAAGGTCGTCAACGTGGGTGACGAAGCTTAGCGTTACTTATGTGGATCGGAGCACAAATAAATTATATCCTACTGAACACACAAGACATTATATGTTTGTTACAAAAGTTGAGCCAGAAGTCTGTACAGGTACAGGTATGCAATCTTACCAATCTAATTCTCGCGGCAAACGTGATGCCAACATTCAATCATTAAATTTACCATAGAGTAATGTTACAATAGAGTAACGTTTGAATACACCACACCATTATACTTACGAAACATCAAAAGTAGCCTTTGACGTAAAGAAATTGTTCAATTTCATACCTGCGAATCTCATCAACCTCATCCTACGAATATTATAAACACAAAAAGTATGGATGTTTGTTACTCTTTAACGATGTAACGGCTGAACCTGGAATAAATGTAACGGCTACATCTGGAATAATAATATCTATAGACTACTTTTTTTTACCGAAAAAAACTTATTTGGAAACAAAATAGAATGAAGCCCGACAGTCTAAAATGATCTTGCGTATACAGATTTACTGACAATCTTTTTTATTTTATTTCCAGGTCAACGTTCATCCACGCTATTGAAGCCTCAGCTCGTAGAACTAAAGAGATAGGACAGAAATAGATATTATACTTAACATACTTGGAGAGCACGAGATCACTAGATTCTCCGAGATAGATTAGTCAGACCTATTTTATTTGGTTTTTAAAAATCAATTGGTATGTTGAGTTGGTAAAACCAGACGAATCAAGTATTATTGACTTTACATGTGTGATTCCATTACGTAGCGTAGGTAAAATACATAGGCAAGTGACAAGTATATTTATTGCGTTTAAGTTTGCTTACTGCATTTATAACTTTATTTATTGCATTTTGTCCAGACTGTGATTTATAGAAGTATTCCTAATTTATTATTTCTCCAGCAAATTGTATCAAATGTTTTTTGTCAGTTGAATGAATCTCGTTATTTATGTTTTCATAATATTAATTAATGTGTTCCTTTGTTGTTAACTTTTTAAAATTGTTATCACGGCAAAATCGGTATAGTCAAGCTCACGTCAAGCTATACACTTTAGTCAACTTATAGCTTGACGAGTTCTTGACTGTACCTAATAAGTAATGTTTATGGTATACCCCTTCAGTCATATTATATTTTACCCATATGCCCATATACCGCATCAGTGATGAAATAGTGGCACGACATAACAGTGCTTAAATATACTAAGCATTGTTTTGTACTCAGTGTGCATCTACGTGCGTCGTGCTTGTTTTGTTATGTAATGTACGAGTAACAATTAAGCGGTTTTGTTTTAGGTCAAATCTGCTCCATGGACCTATTGATATTCGTAATATGTCGTAACGTTTTGGATTACGTTCGTATTTTAAGTGCAATTCTATAATAATAATAACTATGAGTTCGTAAATTCGTAGTTTATGTAAACTGTTATGATTTCTACCTGAATTTGTATTAAATACTTTGTTAAATTATATGTGATCGAAGGGTATTACATAACAATATTAATGTTTAGTATAGTACGACCCCCAGTGATTGTTTTATTCCACATACAACTGTAATTTGTGTTTGTCCTAAATAAATGTACAAAATGATATAGCGTATATTTACGAGTATTAATTCACATATTTATTTAAATACGTACCTAGCACATATTATATTTCTTTTAGAGATTTAGAGAGGTCTTAAAATATTCAAATTGTCAACATTTTCATGGCAGTGGCTAAGGTTTGGCAGTTGTTTGTCCTTACATTCGTTCACCCAGCCGACCCATGCGTCGAAACCTTGTAGCATGAAGATTTTCTTTGTACATTTCGAGGCTATTGTAATGTTGTCCAACAGAAGATCTGTTAAATAATAAAAGTGAATTATACCACGCTATTCATAGGAAAACCTGTAGGTACCTACTAATTGTTGCGGAACTATTGATAGTTGGACCTTGAAATTCAATCAGAATCTGTCTATTCTTAATATAATAAAGCCTTTGTTTTGTAAAGGGTTTGTTTGAACCACAGAACATAATAGCGGGAGCGTAGCGAGCTTTTTCTGTGTTCTGTGATTTGAACGCGCTAATCTCTGGAACTGCCAGTCAGAATTGAAAAATTATTTATGCAGTTGATATATAAATCAAAAAAATTTGCTACTCGCGCGCCACCAAAGAGATTCGAAGCTTCTTGATTTGATAGCAATCGATATTGATGATCGCAGCAATCGATAGTTCTAATTAGCGTATTCACGGAGCGTATTTTACCTATACATACGCTAGTGGCGCCGCCTACCAGTGAGTAGTGGCAGTTTTCCCTCAGTGTAGGCCCATAGAGTAATGTAATATTATATACAGAGGTGTACCCCTTTATCTATACGGCTGAAGTACCTATTACTAATAATTTTCGAGTACATAATAGTAAAATTGCTTCTAGAATTGCATCTGCATAATCTGATTTCAAATCAGAGGCTGTGCCTCTGCCAAGATTACCTTTGCACCGCACGTTGCAGTCTTTACCAGGCCGGGCACCAGAGTTGCACCAGTAGCGGTCGTTGATTTGGAACAGGCCGTAGTCGTATGAGCCGTCCGCATCGGGTCCACCGATCACGTCCGTTCTTCGCGAGCTCTCCGCTTCCACGAGGCACACCCCTTCCGCAACAAGAAAATACCAGAGCTATCGATCATTAATTTTTATAAGTATAACATACTTATCCTTAACTATCCCACTATTTACCATTCACCACTCGGTTTATGTAACTATATAATAATTATCCCACTATTTTATCAAATAATGCAAAAGTTGGATGTTTGTTGTTCAAATACGCTATAATAGCTGAACAGATTTAGATGAAACTTGGTACAGTGATAGCTTATATCTTAGAATAACATTTAAGATACTTATTAACGCAGACGAAGTCGTGGGGCGTCCGCTAGTTGGTAATAATAATATTAGCATGCTCACTTCCACTTTAAATAGGATTTAAGTTAGGTACGAAAAGTCGGCAACAGTAACATTAGGATGTAGGTAGGTACATGCGGGAGAAAGAAACACATACATGAAATGTACAAGGCAGCATTATCGCTTTGAGCGAATTCTTTCTAAAAAGAAAGACGTCGCAAAAGCTAGTGAAAATTATACGGGAGAATTGAGATGCTTTCTTACGCACTGTAACTTTAAATCACTTTTCAGTCATATTAAAATCACTTACAATCTCTCATTTGATCTTGATTAAAACCTTGCTTTCCCAGTTCCCTATACAGCTCACACTTCGAGAAGTTCTTGCCACAAAGAAACACAATTTTTATAAAAAGCAAGAACAAAACAATCCGCATTTTCACTTTGGGTGCAATCGAGTGACGAGACTTCACTCAAAACCGAGACGATTGTGATGTATGTCAAGGATTACCGTACTCTGGCGAGGATGTGGTATGTGACTAATTGATCGCCAAAACCTGTTGGTATTCGCCATAATTGGTGATAATTCGACTGGATAACTCTTAAAAGTGTAAAGCTGTTAGGTACTTTAAAAAGGCCTGAATTCATTTAAAGGATGTATATGACCTACTATACAATAAAACAAGTACAAATTGCCAACATAAGTACACGACGGTGTAATAGGCGAACTGGATTAGGCTGTAAGTACAATGTTATTAATAAGATGTTATCGCTTTGAGCTATTTCTTCCAGACAACCTCATCGCTCTCGGGATTTCGATGAAATCTAATGACACCTCAACGGTATTAATACTAGGTACCTATACGAGAGGATAAAAATCCCAGATAGGTACATACAATATATCTACATTTATAACTTTTATAAAGGTAGCTTAGTTAAATGAAGATTGAAGAGTCCATCAGCCACAAAATCATGCTCCATGTCTAAATTGCTTCTCTTTTCGTCAGGGAATGAATAATGTTAATTTTCCGTGTCTTTGAGGTTTTTCGGAATCTAATTAGGTAAGTACCTATACCTACAAAATAATATACTTAACGTTACCACTGGCGAATTTTTTTTTTATGAAACCTGCTTTATTTGCCTACACTAAAGACAGAGATGTCCATCTGTTCCCGAGGCCCGCGTGGTGGACTATGGACCGCATATCGTCGTTATAAGGCTAAACGTACCTCTGTGCCCAACAACGAGACGAACAAAGGCTGTTTGTTGATTTCAATTGGTTTGCTCCCGAAATCTTTCTGTGTTTATTTTTCCAGGCTAATGAAAATTGTAAACCCACACCCTAACAAATTGAAATATTCATAATTATATAATTATTTACGGGTCTTACACACGAAATAGTTTTATTTACCTTGCTCTATTTATTATTTTATTTATTTTCTTGTTTTATTTATTTTATTGACAGTCAGCTCGTGACCACGGCCAGTGTAACCTGGTCGAAACGTCGGGCAAGGTAAATAAAACTATTTCGTGTGTAAGACCCGTAAATAATTATATAATTATGAATACAAAGCGCGAAAGTCTAAAATGTAAAATTGAAATATTGATTTGCCTTTTAATACCTACTTTGTAACTATTTAGGTAGGTTCTCCAATACCTACGTCACTCCTTACATTATTGATAACGATCTATTAAGCATAATCGGTGTACACCTAAGTAGTTTCTTTTGATTTTATTGCACTTGATATGACTTTATAACATGTGATGTGATATGTACAGGTGTATTGCGTTGGCAAGAGGTAGATACCAGCCTGTGCTGCTGTGTGGTGTCGAGTGCTGTGTGGTGTCGGCGACGAATAGCACCAACCCTTTCTTCCAGTGGATGTCGTAAGAGGCGACTAATGGATTACAGACCAGAGGATGGGCAGCAGCGTCCTTCTGAGTACTACTTAATCCACTGCGATCGCCAACCCACCTGCCAAGCGTGGCGATTATGGCAACTTCCCCCCAAATGGAAAGTCCAAATATACACCGGCCCCCAGTCCCCGGCGGCCCCGCTATTCCTGGCTATGGTAGCGGCCATGGTAACGGCGGGGCAGGGGGTGCGAAGAATCTCCGGCAGAGGCCAGGCTACCATAAGCAACGACGCAGTGTAGGCAGGCCTCCCACAAGGTGGACCGACGATCTGGTGAAGGTCGCGGGACCCAGCTGGATGAGGTTAGCGCAGGACCGGTCGTCGTGGAGATCCTTGGGGGAGGCCTTTGTCCAGCAGTGGACGTCTACAGGCTGATATGATGAAGATACCAGCCTAGGTATTGCCAAAACGTTCATTCTAAATTAAGTATAGGCATAATTAGTTATCAATCATCGTCAACTTTTTAAGTATTGTATATCGGTCAGCTGACTATGGGTAATTTCCATTGCTATAACCGCGGTTACCTATATAGTTTCCCGTGGTAAAATCACACTTAACTTATATTTTAAGGATAAGTTCATGTACAGTCGACCTCACGTTTATTGAAACACTTTGACCTTGAGCTGGCCTAGCCTAATAGAGTTTCAATACTATGATAGACCAGTTTATACTGGTATAATGTTGTTTCCACAGACGTGCGGTCGACCGTACCTACGACGTAAGATGACTATAACAAAAGTTGTAGACAAAAAACAAAAACCTACCAAGTTGCATCAAATTGGCTTGTCTCTGATTTGGCGTGATTTACAGAATAACGAATAATATTGGTACTTTCACCACAGAATATAAAATAGTACATTTCACTATAATATTAGTTTTTACTTGCATGGATGTAAGCAGGAAGGATCGAATTTAGCTACTCCCATGGCGCGGGTGCCCTCCAAAGAGATACTATACTTTGGGTGATTACTTAATGAAAAAAAAACCTTAAAACAAGAACACGAAATTAGAATTTATTTAGGTAAGGGAACGAACATCGTAAGGCTAACTTAATTAAAAACACCTTAAATAAAAGTAACACGTCACACTTGTCTTCATTCATCATGTCATCACCTTGTTCTCCAGCTCTGGTGTCTCAGTATGTGTTGTGAGATCATGCAGCTACAGTTTCCATAGAAATTAATTTACCTTAACTAATACCCTTGTCAAAAGGGACGGCTGTCACAACACAACGTAATTATCCGTATGTCCGGCTAAGTGGGAATAACCTGTTTGAAAGATACGGAACGAGTTTTATTTTTCGTCTGTGCAAATGTAGATTTTCCTCGTCGTCTGCTTTGGAACATAAGGGTGGTAGGGATGGGCACACACTGACTTCTTCGTGAATATGAATAGCGACATACGTCGGGCCAGTCCTACTCCGATATCTATGCTTCTATGCCGCGGAATCTCCATCATAGGCACTTCCTCTTCCGGGTCGCCATTCAAACAACTGATTCTTCGAATACTGTGGCGGAACTTGCTAAAATTTGGTCTCAAAGCTGTTGTGAAACTCGGCAGTCTCTGTAACAGGGATCCTTTCTTCTTCTTTTCATCACTTTTCCTACTTTGTTTGCTATAGTCATATTTCGAACAGCTCGGGTCACCCACTTTCACTGTTTTCACATATTCTTGTGTTGTGTCAGCTAGTGATATTATTCCGAAGTCTTCCCCGCTCATTACTTTTAATTACACATTTTTTTCACATTTTTACAAGCGCTGTTGTGTATCACAGCAGAGTGAACTAATGCCTATTTTTTGGCATTGATTGAGTATGACGTGCGCTTAGATAAGATATAGAGATTATAGCGATTACAAATGTGTCATTTGACATCCAAGATGTATTAATTTTGTGTAAATTATTCTCTCTTCCTTATTTTATTGATATTGACGCAGTAGGTTCGACACAAGACGTAGTCAATCCGTAACTAATTATTATCAACTAAGTAGGTAATTAATTTCTTACCTTAGTAGGTACCTCAGGAGATTTATGTCGCCGTTAATCTTAAGTAGGTACCTAGAAGCTAAAAAGATAAACAGTGATAACGTTCATTCTGCTGTTATTTTATTATTAAGACATACATCTATCATTTTAATTTACCACCCATATGGTTTCTATGGATCGGACTATGCCAGATACGGCATAATATCAATATTTTATACAAATATTTGCCGGTTGGGAGTCGAACCTTGCATCACACTTAATTGCGGCAAGTAATAGATGCTCCGTCTGCTGACTGAGTAAAGCGAACCATAAAATACCTCCATAAACAGAAGAAAAATAAAAAGGAAGTGTGTGTAGTGTTTTAGTAATTGATTTAAGTATTATGTGAAACATTTAACAACGAACGACGAATATCAAGACGATACCGGAAGCGGAAGTGAATGTAATTTCTTTTTTATCTACATTTCTTTTTTATTACGGGCAAATACTGGGTACGAAACGTGGCTACCGGCCATGTTCGCAACCACATTTCGTGACGGCTTTGCTTATAGAAAAAACCGAATTAAACTCCCTTCTCCAGTTTTCGAAGAAGCCCATCATACAGACAGAAGTTGTATCTATTTTACTTGTTTTAGATGTGACAGTGATGATGATCATACCTATTACGAGCAAATTTGTTCGTAAGCACAATAAACTAAGAGAACTCAAAAGAAACGTGACGAAGGGATTCGGCCTTGTGAGCAGTAACCGTGAGGTACTCAACCGACAATACCTTCCGCTATAGTAGGTATTGTTTTCTGTATTACTGTTATCTTGTCAGTTAAGTGAACGAAAGCGGTTTACAGTTGGTATACGAGTAGGTACTTAGTCTTTACTTTCCGTTTAAACTTGCTGGATGACCAGGGACCAGCCGCTTTCGGTAAGGAAACGGCTGTATGCGCAGGGCGTTGTATCGCGCTTTATGAAGGCGCTCCATCAGTTGATAGGCTGATGGCATTAGGGTGGGCATATGGGCATCAGCATATCATTCCAGAAATCCACCCATGGGATAGATTTTTTGGGGTGGATTTATGGAATCATTCGGCCTATGTCCAATAATTTAACGTCGACCAAGCTGGTGGTGCATTTAGAGGACATGACAAAGTACCAATGTCTCCTATAACCTTTTTAAGATCTGTTGGTTCGTTATAGAGACAGTACTATTTAGGATATCCGATAATCGTGTCGGTTGGTTTGTGGAGCCGACGTTTTTTCTACTTACCTGCATTATACTTGCTACGTGGCTACGCGACTACAAGGTTGATAGTGGAGTTCGCACTTTTTCCAGTCTGACGTAGCCTCCAATGTTGTTCGCAGTCGTTGTCCTGTCCTCGTCATTCGAGTCACATTTTGTGCTAGAGTGACGAAGATAGTGTAGTACAAAGGACTAGTGATATATGCGCTGGCGTCAGCGTCATAGCGCTCGCGCTATTTTCTCCAGGTGACAATTAACATCTGATTCATTTGTAGTTGGATTTTCTAAGGTGTGAAACCGTGATTGAAATTTTACAAGGTAAGCTACTTTTTATTAGCTTATTAAATTGTAGTTGGTCATACATAGCTTACATACCTACAATATATTGTAATTACTTACTAATTGTGACTAACACCAATGGTCGTCCACTAATATGTATAGAAAACTTTAAAAAGGGCACGTAATGTTGGCTGTAATAACATCTTATTGTTGTTTTGTTCCTCGATACTGTTACAAAGTAATCAATGCGTTTATTACACATACTTACATAAATTTTATTACTACTGATATAAATCATGACTTGCAAAATAGACATCGCGCATGCAATTATGTTATAATTTTTGATTAGAAACTTATAAAACTTTTAAAAATTAAAATATTAGTTTGCTGCTTTTATGTAAAATTTACAAAATTCATTCCTAAATTGTAATTAAAGTAATATATTTGCTGTTTGTAACCACCTAATTCACAGTAGGTTCTAGGTAGTTCGTTACTAATTTAGAAAAGTCGAACCAGTGCATAATAATGTACTCTGTGAGTCGAACGTTTCTATTTGTTTAGTCGTATTTTTATTATTATTTCGCGTGTGAACGTTCCTTTAGGGAGAGGCATAAACCATTAGATAATTAGCTAAACTAATTAATTTAGGATTACTTAAAAAACTATTATAGTAGGTATATAACCCCTACCCAACCATGTATGATTAGATTAGTCTTTAACATTACTTAGTTGTGTTCATTTTTCTCTTTTTGTCAAACATTTTAATAAATATATTGGTTCTATCGTGATTATTATCTTCATGACTTTGTCATTAATTACTAACGGAACATTGATATTGTTAAATACGTTCGTTCTGTTGTGATGTGTAGATTTGTATTTGCTGGAAACTTGATGAGTAATACGTTCTTTTATTATACATTTTATATAATTTTATTCAAGCAGTGAGTAACATAAGCTGTTTATCGTTTTATCACTAGATAAATAGTAGATAACTCCGGCGATAACAGCAGCACAGATAACGTTCCACCATTTTGAATGTGAAGTAATTACGATTTTCGCAACTATCTCATTTGCTTAGAGTTCTAAATACTACACGTATAGTCCGTTATTTCCAACCTTTGGATTAAGATCGTTTTACAAGAAGCGTTTGTCAATTCCGATATTGGTTTACTTAAAGGAGCGACGTGTCGGCAGAATGGGTCTTTGTTTGTCGTTCGACTGCGGGGACTTTGACGTGTGCTGCAACCCTTGTTGCCTGGCCCTGGGCGCGTGTTGCCTGATCCCTTGCCTGTGTCCCAACGCGTGTGGCCAGCAGCAGCCCGACCCGCCGCAGACGGTCATCATCCAACAGCCGCCAGTGGTCGTGGAGCAGTACCCGCAATATCCGCCCGGGTACTACGGGCACCCGCCGCCAGACGGAGGCTACATCCCCCCGCCGCCTCCGGACGGTGGCTTCATTCCACCTGGAGGCTACCCACCGCAACAAGGGTATCCGGGGTACCCACCACAGCAGCCTATGTACAGATGAGCAGTAAATAAGTAAGTAGGTACTTAGATATAAATATTCGTGGACGACCATTGCATTGTATGTTTATTTATCAAGACTTCATTTCATAATAGATTGTAAGTGTTGAATTCAAAGAGTTGTATAAGAAAGATAAATTGTTAAGGCTGTTTTAGCCGACGACTGCGCAGAGCAAATGTATACCTACTGTAGGGGTACCTGGGATTCTTTATGCTCGTAGCATCATCCAAGGAAAACATCGTGAGGAAACCTGCATACGCCGAAGAAGAAATTCTTAGGCGTATGTGAAGTCCACCAACCCGCACTGGGCTAGCGTAGTGGACTATAGCCCGAACGCCCTCGTGCAGAGGGTAGGCCTGAGCCCCAGCAGTGGGGACATTAATATGCTGTTGATGATCATGCAAACGGCTGGATGGATTTTAATGAATGGGATATTGTCTGGAATCGCTTAAAACGAGAAGATCGCTTAAATTGCATTAAATAGGTAGGTCTAGTGATCTTTTAGCTCACTTTTAGGCAGTCGGGTTTTTGATAGTTTTGTCAATTTGTATTTGTTATTCACGGATAGGACATCAGTAACATCCTGCGGTGGCTTGTTCCGTATGCTCACAAACCGAGGTGTTAACAGTTTCATAATCATGTACCTAACATAGTGTTGTATAAAACACAATACATAGATGTATAATTAAATACTACTGCATACACAATTTACACATATCAAAAAAGTTGTGAAATGTCTTTTAAAATGTTAACGTTATTGCACGAATGATAAATAGTGCAAAAGGTATCAATCATCATTATCAAATGCACTGACAATTTTAAATTTAATGATTCATACGGATTTGAGCAAAAGTTGTGTTATACAAACTGTCTACGAGAGTGGTGCTTCTATTAAATGTATGTAGAGCAGGTATAGGTAGTACTCCTCAAAAGGAACATCTTTTGTTCTACAATTTTTGTAAACAATGCAGATTCATGATTTTAATTGTTTCAGACAAACTAAATGGTGTTTTTGACGTAGTATACCATAGTACTTCATTGTCGTGTCGTGTATATGTTAATACAATTTTAAAATTGTACAAACCACATAGAATAAATAGTTTGCTCTTTTCAGGATTCCGTGCCGTAATAGGGAAAAACGGAACAGTCTTGACAGACTGACACAAAGTGGTAAACTTTGTGTCAGTCTGTCAAGACTCTTTTCTCAGGAAGGGGTCAAACATCAATACTCGCAAACAAAGATACCTCTACTTCTGTTGACCTAAAACACAAAAGGCAAGAAGTTTGGTCTCACGCAGAAGTAAAGGAAAAAAACCCATTAATTTGTATTTTTTGCAATTACGAACTTACGATACCTAATGAACTATCTACATACATAATTAAAAGTTTGGACGGAACCCTCAGTTCGTGATTTCCTACTCGCACTTGTCCGGTTTTTTATGTTACGAATTGCAATTGTGGAAGCACCATTCTGCGATCATTAATACTAGATCGCCGCTTCCATTTTATAGAAATTAGGTATAAACGATCATCTGTTCACTTTCCAGGATGGGTTGCAACTTCTCGTGCCGTCCCTGCTGCTGCTGCTGCATCCCGTGCCTGTGCTGCGACTGCTGCGGGGACCCCCCGAACCGCACCACCGTGGTGCACCACGACCACGTCGCCACAGCGCCACCACCCACCACCATCGTCGTCACTCAACCCCACGCCCCACCGCCTTATGCCAGATAGAAACACGCTTCGCACGTGTCCCATGTACTATTTTTGACCAGACTTAAACAAAAAGGAACCAATCCACATGGAAGAGATTATTTTTTTCCAATTACTCTGAATAGGTAAATATTACTCTCTGGGTTTGATCCTTTCTGCATAAGTCTGGTTATTTGTATGCCAGGCCAAAAGTAATAGCCTCCTAATACCCATAAATATGTGAATATGCCCAAATAAATAAATTTCCAGTGGGTAGCAAATAAACGCAGTTATATGTCATAGCCTTTTGTACAAACTGCATTTATTATCATAAGTACTTAAAAAGCGTGGAAAATTTCTTGAATTAATAGCAAGTAATATATTGCTAGAATATAATTTGATAACTCCGTACGGAATTTACTTCCAATTCGAGTTAATTCAGCTACAACAAGTATAGAAATTAATGATTTAGTGATCAGTGGTTTAAACTTTTACAGAGTATCCGATTTAGTAGTTTATTAAATCGTTTTACTAAAATAATGCATGACCACTGAACTAAATTACTTATGTTAAGGAGAGATAATTCCAAAATGTTTGAAATTAAGCTAAGACGAGATAATAATGGGACTTTTACAATGCAGATCGCTTGCTACATATAGATTTGTATAATTAGATTTTAATAACTTTATCTATTTTCATATCCCCCTAAAATGGATCTCGTTGATGTCTTTTGGTAGAAGTTTCCAAACAAGCAAAAGACATCAACGAGCAATGTGTATGTTTAATTCGGTATGTTATTTGCGGAATAATCAAGAATAGTTTATGATGAACTTGCAAGTTTCATTTAGAACTTTCACTGTTATGTTTGTTCAAACTTACGTAGTTTACAGCATATTTGTATCCTACCGATTCCTACCCTCTGTGGGATTTAATAAGAAAAGAGTTTTTTTTACTTTTGGGGGTCCTTTTGACTAAAATCAAACGAATTAATCATGGAGTGAAAAACACACCTATATTTCGCACGAATTTTAATACTAACATGTTTGTTAATAAGGTATTTAATATTATCTACTTAGTAGATGTGTATCGCAAAGGTTTTATACTATCAACTGTACTACATGAATATCTATTTTTCGTTAAAATGCGAGTAATAAATATACCTATATTATTTGTGATAAAACGTTTATAGTTCTATATATCTTGATTGTAAATAAATGTAAATGTATTTTTATTACTTAGTTACCTACCTTAAAATAATTTAGATAAATATTATGTATGTGCTTACATCTAAAATTATTATCATACTTAGTCATTTGAAAATAAGTTATGTTATGTACTTTGGAACTGGGTACTTACATAAGATTAAAGAGGTTTAAAGTACTTGTTGTCTAACTAAACCTATTTCATCTCTGTCTATGTAATATGAAGAAAAATCTTTCTTACCTACCTACAGTATATTGAAACAGTCTGTGGGGACACAAGATATTACTATCTCTTTCTAACGTTAAGCGCTCCTCTCAACCGTCGCCGGTTGCGAACCTAATATTGTAAATATTATTAAGGACAATTGTTCCACTTTGGGGTCGCTGCTTGCAGGTGAGAAATGAAACGACTGATGATCTGTAGATGCATATTTTATTAACAATTGTTCTTAATAATATTTACAATATTAGGTTCGCAACCGGCGACGGTTGAGAGGAGCGCTTAACGTTAGAAAGAGATAGTAATATCTTGTGTCCCCACAAGTCCATTATTTTGATTTTTATGTTACGAAATTGTTATAATTATTTAGTACCTATTAAATAAACCTACCTTAGCATCTAACTTATTTCAGTCAGTATCGTAATTGAATAAAGAATATTCTTAATCTAGTTAGATTTCATGCTTAACTGATTACCCTATAAACTACCTATAGAACAATAAAACAAACTTTTATGATTACCCGTTATAGATAAATAACGTGCGCCAAAATTCGAGCAAAAATACTGGTTGATACGAGGACTGGTTCAACAAAGGAATCCTTCAAAATCAAAGTAAATTGTAGAAATCACTACCTTTTACGCGGTTTTCTAAAATAAAACCATTTGTGTGAATTCTCTGTAGCGCGCACTTGGCGCGCGAATAGCGGGTGTGACGCAACTATTTTATATATATATAAATTACTTTATTTTAATTCGGAACTCATATTCAAATACAATGGTGGGTCCTAACTATAGCTTAGCCCTTTTGAGTCCCACCTCACCTTTTTCCTATTCGATCCCATTTTATTCCAACCCATACACTTCTCTCAAACGGTGAAGGAAAACATCGTGAGGAAACCTGCATACGCCGAGGAAGAAATTCTTAGGCGCATGTGAAGTCCACCAACCCGCACGAGGCTAGCGTGGTGGACTATAGCCCGCATGCCCTCGTTGAGAGGGTAGGCCTGAGCCCCACCAGTGGGGAGATTAATAGGCTGTTGATGCTATACACTTTGATTCCACGGTCAATTTAATAAAGAAAGAAACAACAGAAGCGCCTAAAATAGGTAATTCGCAAATTCTTGCTTTTTCAAAGATCTATAATAACTTCAGCACATAGACAAAATGAGTAAGAAAGTAGGTAATGAATGAGTAAAGAAATGTTTTATCAAACAAAGAACATCTGTTAACAGCATAAACACGCTTTATCACTAGAAGTGAATTGGAAATAATCAGTAGCTGTTTCGTTCTCGATGAAGTTTGCGGCTGTCGCGGCGAACGGGGAAGTCTCAAACAATTTAAGTAAATAAACAAGTGAGTACCTTTATACCGGCGATCGTGAATACTCCCGATCGCCGCTTTATACGTACTATATCAAATTGTGAGATTTTTAAGGTAGGTCCCTGAGATTTTTTAAGGTAAGTACCTTTGAATAGCTGAAATGTTATAAATAAAAGCACGATTGTTTTTCATCCATAATCTTCTTCTTTTTAATATATAAAACAAAGTCGTGCTAGTTAGACCACTTATAACTCAAGAACGGCTGAACGGATTTTGATGAAACTTGATACAGGGATAGCTTATAGCCTGGAATATCATATAGGCTACTTTTTACCGGGGTAAACGGTTACCGCGGAAAAAAATTATTCCACACGGGCGAAGCCGCGGAGCAACAGCTAGTTTTAACATAAAAACGACGTAATGGAAATAATGCATTAGGCGAGGTCACAGAATACATAATAGTAGCGGGGTGGTTTGTGAAATGGCTACTCAAGCTAAGACTGACTCATGATGTACAATCGGCCTCTACGTATTGTATTATTTGTCAAGTAATTTGACGAATCTGAAAATTAGGCAGGTGGTACCTTTAAGAGAAGCAGCAGCGTCTGAATATTTAAATTATTTACGTACAGATTATGTTCTAGAACACCATGCGTTTGACTTTCAACATGAAGCAATGAATTAGTTAAGAATGGGGCAACTGCCACTACAGACACCTACTACCTATATGAAGTGGATAGAGTGCGTCTTTGAAATGCTAGGATGAGAGTTCTATAATTATATCTCTCAATCTTTGGAAACTGCAGTTTCTATTATGTACATAGACAGACCCAGCGTGATTTCTTGCAAAATTGTAACATAAAATCTTTTCGCTTTATTTCAGAATGGGCTCGCTATTTTCTTGCTGTTTCCCAAACCACCACCGACATCACCATCATCGGCATCCACACCATCGTCCTCCCCCATACGGTTCTGTTAACCATGGTTTTGTTCATCTTGGTTCTCCGCATCATAGACACCATGGGCATCATGGCCACCATGGGCATCATGGCCACCATGGGCACCACGGACATCATGGGCACCACGGTCATCATGGGCACCATGGACATCATGGGCACCATGGACACCATGGGCACCATGGACATCACGGGCACCATGGACGGAGATAGTACTATGTTTAATTTATAAATAATTTGGTTTAAATCATATTAATAATTAAAACTAAGTAGGTATGATGTTCACGAAGAAAATGTAAGAATATATAAGTTAGATACTTCAACAAGCGGACGAGCAGTAGAAATAATATACTTACATATTTATTTCCTTATCAGCAATATAATTGTATATTTCTGCAACTTCTATAATAGAATAGAACTAATGAACACATAATTTAAAGTATTGATTTTAAAATTTGAAATTTGTATTGTTAATTTTTTTATTATTATTTATTCACTCTACGACTTTTCCCATCACGAACTGTATTGAAATACAAAAATTATCGGATCTAACTATGGCTCTAATAGAAATTAAACACAAAATTAATCACAAAATGTAATTACTAAAACATGCGTAATTTGCATATCAGGAACAAAATGAACAACAGTGCCCCTTGCTAACAGTCGTCCATTAAATGGAGTCTTAAGTGTACCACCTAAGGTTAACATTACTCTGCGCGTCATACAATAATCTATTTTCACTGGTCAGAACAAATACTGTGCTGTCCTGTCGTCATTGTAAATTATGTTTTGTCAACTGAAAACTTGTCAAAATTGATATACCACATTTTTGGCCGACTGTACCTACCCACGTATATTTTGTTTCCGATTCGCAACTTGCGTATGTTTTCGTATAATATTATTTTCTGGTTAGATACTGCTCGTAATTTTTAGGTAGGTATAAGTACCTACTCATATAAAAATTAGCAGTCATCGCGTAAATATGTAAATAATATTTATAGGAACAGATAGATAATACGAATGATTAGTTTTATGATAATGAGAAATCAGATTAACAGCTATTTGTTTCTGAAAACCGACATTTCCTTAGGGCCATTTACAAAGTATTGTAAATTATCTGTTTCCCGCAGCTTTGCCCGAGTGGATAAGGTTTCCCGCGGGAACAGTTTACCGCGGTAAAAATAGCCTACCGGTACTGTTAGGTATTATGGTGTTTTCTGTGGCTTACCACCAATTTTAGGACGCTATCGCTACTGTTAGGTTAGGTACGGGTGTTTTAACTCATGAATTCTTCGGGCCACATCAAACTAAGTAGGTAATGCTTTTTATGTTGCAGAAGTTGTGCGAGAAAATACGATTATGAGTGTTTTCGGTGAAACGTTCTATCGGTGCATGAAAAGTATTTCGCTATATCATTTCAACTTCGTACGTACGTACCACACATTTTTCGTCCCTAAATGGTGGTGTGGAAAAGGCCCTATGTGCTATTGGCTACGTGTCATGGTATCAGTTCCCTCTAATCGATGTACTTCAATACGATAAGAATTCCGTACATTATTTATCTTATCTTATCCATGACTAACTTAGGTTTTGTGTCGGGACGGAAAGAATTTAAAAGTAAAAGCATTTCATAAATCAGTTCACGTGAAGTAACAACAGCAAGCCGTGCGCGGGTAGATTACGTAAGTACCTACTTACATTTTAAGTGAGACTTTGCTTAGTTCAACCTAAAAGTTTCTTTTTGCTTTTCCCGCTTTGGTTTTGGCGGAAATACTGAGTAAGTTTTCTTGTATAGTTAAGAACACTAGCCGTTGGCAATCAATGAGTGAGGTAACTCAATTGAGTTTTTTGGGAACTGTAGGTTAGATTTATAATACCATAGGTACCACAGGCTTTACTGTGGGTGACGGATGAAAAGTATCGTGAGGGCACCTGCATGAGAAGAAGTACAAGATATTTGTAAAGGATAACTGTACATATGTGGTTTTCAATCTTTGTTGGTAGTCTTTGGACTAAGCGACTCTTTGAATAGACCTATTCAAAGTGTCGCTTATAATCGAAAGACCACCGACAACATCTATGTTGAAGTAGTCAAATATAAACCTGATTATTTTTTTGATTCTACAAGTGGATAAAGTTTTGAATAAGTATTATTTTTTCTATAACAGGGCTACTTAGATATAAAGACTAGCTTTTCCCTTAAACTAGCTCCTAATCTGGGTCATCATGTCACGAGACAGGTAATAATATAGTCTAAAATACGTATTTTTATTACATAATATTATATTAAATAATTGAACTAATAGATCGTTTATTTTCCAAACTCTTCAACTATAGGTATTATGAATATCGAAAAATTCAACGAAAAATGTCCGATTTAATCAACTGGTTGAACCAAAAGTTCAAATATCTAATAGGAACGTACACTTGAATAAGGTGCACTAGCCCACTGCTGGACATAGGCCTCCCCCACCTAATTCGAGCCACTGAACTCGCAGTTCTCCGCATCCAGCAGTCACTGCCTTACGCAGAACGTCGCTCCATCTATAAATAACGGGGGAGTTGTTTTAATAATGTCCTTGTATTTAGTAGTAGTAGTATTTAGTTTAAATTTTGTACTTTGATTAATTTCAGCTGAACCATGGGTCTGTGCTGTAGTTGCTGCGACGATGATGGCGGCGGAGTGAATGTGGTGGACCAGCCGGTGCACGCAGGCTTCGAGCCAGCCCCGGACGGCGGCGGCGGCGTCATGGTCGTCGACCAAGGGCCCGGCCCGATGGGCAGATGACGAACACAAACTAAAAGCGCAACTCCAATTGGCATAAATTGGAATTTGATACACCTAATCTCAGACGAAATTTTTAATTTGCTCTTCATGTGCAGGTGTAAAATATAATATTATTAAGTGAATTATTTTCTTTTATTTATTTGTTATCCTATTAAATGTGTTCGACGTATATAGGTTGTTGACTAAATTCTTACATTAAATACTTAATAATATGTATTTTATGCAAGAAAAATCTTAACTTAATATCTTTTCTCTTTGAATCATATCCTACCCTATTTATCCTACTATTTAGGAAACAGAAACACTTTTGAAAAAGCAAGTATTTTTATTACCTACATAAAATAAACACAAATAAAACAATATAAGTAGGTAGAATTAATACATAGGTAGGTATATGTATAGTTTCTTTTCCCGTGGTACTACCGTTTGGTACTTCTGATAATACCATAGGTTTTTATTGCTGCTTGAAGTACCTAACTTTTATTAAAATATTCATTAAATTATATGTATTTCCACGGAGTACGTATTTTCTTTTATTTCTTTGTAGTCGAAGTAAAAAGTAGAATTTTAAACTTGGGAGAAAACGCAATTTTACCCTTCAGTGTGATTGCTCGCTTTCCTCCCTTTGCGTTGTCTAAACTAAACATAACACCTCGTAGCGCCTGTGCGGAACTTCTTTACCGTCGAATGATATGTATAAACAGGCGTGGCTTGGGTGGACCTGAAAAAATACATAAGAACATATATTTTTACACATACATACTTATATATTTCAGGATTCCCCGTCTCACTAATGGATATTATGTGGACTTCATACCACATTCTCCTCTAAGTAAGCAAGTAAGTCCAAGGCTATAAAGTAAAAATAAATAAAGGTGTGTTTGCTCACCTTGCCAGGTGTAACAGAGCGCATAAAACTCGCACGGCCAATATACAGGGTCTCGCCGATATTCGTATTTCCAGCCGGAATGGCGCCTTTTGGTATGTTCCCATCGCTGGAAGGTATCCAACGGACAGCATTGTGGGGCGCACATAGCAGCTGAAAACATTTTTTTACTAAGGAAGTATTATAGGTGGATACTTATATATTACGTATGGAGTGCGCGAAAATTCGAGCTCGAGTTTTCAATGACGAACAATGTATTACCTATACGTTCAAGGTTTAGAGTGTGAAGTCATGCTGATGATTTCAGCTTTCAAGCGAAAGAAAGAAATAAATAAAAATTCCCTGACTATAAAAGTTCATAAAATACTACCAATTAAATATACCTAGAGCTATGTGACATAGCCTATGTCCCACGGCTATGTCCTTCAATATTTCAAGTAAGGTCAACATGGTTAAATGCGTTCGTGGGGAAAATGAGACAAAATGAAAAAATACATCTAGTTCTGCGTCCACCAACGAAAAATATTAATGCATTTATCAAAGTTTATTATTATTATATAGTTAATTACCAGAATAGATAATTCGTCTATAAATCTGAGTAATTTTATTTTGTCGCATTTGCATTTACCATAACTGGAATTTATAGAAGACGATAGAAGAATTAGAGATATAATAGAATAAATAACAAAAGAACAGAACTTTTGTCGAAGCCCTAACGAATAATAATTCAGCGTAGGTACCAAGCGCAGGCTGCTAGACAACTGTAGTTACAAAACTTGATTAACTGAGTACAAAGGTATAGCTCTTGCAATTTTATTATAGAAATACAAATACAACTCACTTCGAAGTTATGAACAGGCACCTCCTTCCCCGAATACGGTATATACGCATCTCGGTGCGTGGCAGCCAGCTTGCCAGGGATCAAGTCGCCATTATGACGGGCCCTGATGACCCACAGGGGGCTGCTATCATAGCCCTCCTTGCCGGCCACCACGGCGCGGTGCGAGTACGCCTGCGCTCCAGACGACGTCGTTGGAACCCATTCTATTGCGTCATATACCGGAGGAGCTGAACGCGAAGCACCTAGAAAAGTAAGACAGTTTTATCAATGTTAGAGAAATCAAGTATTCCATTATCGCTATATCAATTTGTGCATAGGGGGCATGAAGTAACCAATGGGGTGGGGTGTTGTAATTAATATAGGTAACAACAGGGTAACGCTCAAAAACGTAAAACCTCTAAAGACGATCCTTAACTAGATCGTCCGTGGTCCAGACGCATAATGTCTTAAATCCATAATTTTTTCAATAAGCATACATAATGCCCTAATTACCTAAACCACAGAGCACAGAATACGCATGCGCGGGCATCGCCGCGCGGCCCTCGGCCGGCAGCTACCTAAGTATTCCAAACTCTGACCTAAACGCTTATTAACCGTGGCACTGCTGATGTGGTATATCGATAAAACTACTTACCTAAAATAAATATATAAATAATAAAAACCAGTCACATCACCTTACCTAAGATCAAATAAGCTTAGATATAAATACCATAGAAATGAGAATTGAATGATTTAGGTAGTGGTTTTAGTCATAGACTTAAACATTTAAATAATTAATATTTTGTGTAAAATATAAAAATGTTTCGTTACGATAGGGTTTGCCAATATAATGACGTCATAGATATCGTCATTTGGAAAAAAATATTGTACTCTATCGTTATTGTACAAGGGTTGATCGTGGTTGATCACTATTTCAACCCAGGCATAGTCATTCACCCCCACGTGCACATTTTTTTTGTCTCGTCTCTGATATGTCATTGTTTATCTTTTACATCCTAAATCTATGGTTTTAGTACTGAAAACGATATACCCATACGGGCCGCGGCATGCACCGGCTCCGGGGGCGGAGGCTGCTGGTAGTACACATTGGTGATGTATGTGATGTTCGAGTGGTTCTGGTCGACTGGTGGCGCCTCAGGGTTGTATGCCGGCGGCGGTGACTCTTCAGAATCTGGGAACATAAGTATTACAATGCTGTAGTATTATGACACGTTCGACAGAAGGGTGTTGTTGTTATTTTCCTTTGGATAATATAAATAACCCCTGACTATAAAAGTTTATAAAATACTACCAATTAAATATACCTAGAGCTATATGACATAGCCTATGTCCCACGGCTATGTCCTTCAATATTTCAAGTAATACAACATGGTTAAATGCGTTCGTGGGGAAAATGAGACAAAATGAAAAAATACATCTAGTTCTGCGTCCACCAACGAAAAATATTAATGCATTTATCAAAGTTTATTATTATTATATAGTTAATTACCAGAATAGATAATTCGTCTATAAATCTGAGTAATTTTATTTTGTCGCATTTGCATTTACCATAACTGGAATTTATAGAAGACGATAGAAGAATTAGAGATAATAGAATAAATAACAAAAGAACAGAACTTTTGTCAAAGCCCTAACGAATAATAATTCAGCGTAGGTACCAAGCGCAGGCTGCTAGACAACTATAGTTACAAAACTTGATTAACTGAGTACAAAGGTATAGCTCTTGCAATTTTATTATAGAAATACAAATACAACTCACTTCGAAGTTATGTATAACGTCGTGTTCTGGAGTGGAGATCAGCTTGGGACGCCACCCGGACATTTCTTCGCGCCAAATTTCAATATTCAATGCCAATATCCAGGAAGTACCTACACTAATAGCTTTTTAAGTGTCCAGTCAGTGAGTGAGAACCGGTCCTCCGCCCTCCGCATCCACCCACTTTCGGTCCTTCTTCTTTAGGTCGTCGGTCCATCTGGTGGCGGGGCGTTACCTTAATATATCGGATGAGGATTAAAATTACAAAACAATACTCACATTGGGGCAATCTCCTTTTGCTGCAGCAGCAGCCCATGGTGCTGATGATATTTAGTTTAATTTATAGTTGTAATTGTGTAAAGTTTAAATGAATTCCTTACTTTAAATATTAAAATCAACAATTGAAAAGAAAGTAATTTATACGACTGGACAAATTGGTTGTTTATCAATAAAATAGTATAATTAGTTTATTATCTACCTGACTCATTGTCAGCTTATCGGCAGAAACTTTACTCATTGAGATAATAATGTTAATTGAATTGTAGATCAAAAACTAAAATAAAATGAGAACGACTTCATGTACTTAAAATATGAATGTTGAATTAATTATTAATAAGTAATTCCTACATTAGGCTACTTATTAATTAATACCTAACATATAACACTTTTCTAATTACTAAAAATCCTAATCCTTCGGGGAACAAAAACACCTTTGATAAAACAAGAAAGTTTTAATTCATTATTTATATTAAACACAAGTAAAATACAAAAAAAATGTTTTACATAGTTTCACATTCAAAAAATGTTTGCAGGTCTATTACTGCATACAAAACAAGACAAAATACACAACAAAAATCTGCTTGCAAGGCTTATTATCCCATTTTTGCTTGTGTGAAAGTGAAAAGTTATTCTCTGTGCCACAAAATTAACGAGATGAGTCATTTAAGTATGTACTTACATACCGTACGTACTTAAGTATGTACCTACTGTAAATTTGCGATATGTCTTCGTCGTCTTCGTCCTATGAAAATATTCCATATACCTACTTAATGTATTTTCAAATATAGAATTTCAACACCAACGCATGTACCACTACTACACAAACGAATCGACGTCTCGTTAATTTCACACGAGAGTGACGTAGGCAGGATTTTCTGTAGACGGGCTATTTCTTAACTTATATAACTTTACATAGAACCTCGTATTGCTTGTGAGGAACTTCGTTACCGCCGAACGACATGTACAAGCACCCGTGGCTGGGGTGGATCTGAAAATTAACAATTCATATCTTTAGGCGTCCAGGTACAAATATCAAAAATATTGTCATAATTATTATATTTATAGATGGTTGGTACAGAGTACCTATGCACGTTTACCGTATATTTGTCAATGGCTGTTGCATCTAAGTATCTATTCAAAACAAAATAATAGTTTTTCAACTCTTAAAACAAGTTTAATCTATCAAATAGATTTTTATTCAACTCGCTTACCTACATTTTTAATATTGACCAAATGTGCTAAACATTAATTTAAGTTTAGTTTTATAAAGAAACCTTGTCATTTTTCCAGAAGTGAAAACAATCTAGTGGCCTTTAATTTGTTCTGAGTTGTACAATTATACCTATCGCTACCGTTAGGTCCCACAAGCCCCCAATAGACGCCAATAATAACTCATTAAATATGAGTCATAATATAATGTTTTAATTGGTTACTATAACCGAGTCCACCTCTAACGTAAGATATTTACAGTCATGAAAATGTAAATAAAATCGCCATAATATATTACAACTAATAGTAATAAAAATCATAACGCTCCTTTTTGCTTCGCCGTAGTCGGGTAAAAATCTAGAATTTTATGTCAAAGTAGGCATAAAAATTTTAATATTCCGACACACTCATCCGACGTTGTCATAGAAAATCAAACACTCTGACACTACTCCCATTTGTCCGTGAAGATGTCGCAATATGGGCCTGATGCCAGTGACGCCGTCAGCAGAATTTAATTCATATCACATTATCCTCATAAAGGTCAGTAGCATACAAAGAACTGCCAAAAAGATAGAAGTCTTGCTGACCTTGCCAGGTGTAAGAGAGCGCATGTACTTGGCACGGCCGACATACAAGGGCTCGCCGCTGTGCGTGTTTCCAGCAGGAATGGCACCCCCTGGAACTTGTCCGTTGCTGGAAGGGACCCAGCGGACAGCGTGTTGGGGCGCACATAGCAGCTGAAAATTAACCAGATTTTCTTTAAATTACTGCCCCGGTAAGTATATTCTTTCCCGAGATACCGAGATTTATTGGGCTTTATTGAGCTGCAGTCCATTGAGATATCGCTTCACCTCCCGCTTAAAAATCGGTAGTTCATAAGAAGAACAATTAGATTTACTTGGCAAAATGTTCAATTGTCGTTGTCTAATTACTTACAAACTTTAATGTGACTAATAATATGAATTAAACTTTTGTTTCTTAAATTAATTGTTTATTGTTTCCTCACAAATTGGAGAAAAGTACTATACAAGTCTCATCCCAAATAGCAATTAACCGCCTCGTATAGTCAAAGAGGACTCAGCTGGTGCCTTATGAATTAAATGTATATATAAACATTCTTACGAAGTCAAGAACGTCTTTGATATTTTGTTTTTTATGTACTAATTGTTTTAAATTGTACTTATTATGTACTGTAAAGAAGAAAATTAATTAACAAAATAAATAAAGAACAACTCACTTCAAAATTATGAACAGGCACCTCCTTCCCTGAATACGGTATATACGCAGATCGGTGCTTGACAGCCAGTTTGCCAGGGACCAATTCGCCCCCATGGTGGGCCCTGATGACCCAGAGGGGGCTGCTGTCCCAGCCTTCCTTCCCGGCCACCACGGCCCGGTGCGAGAACGCGTGCGCTCCAGACGGAGTCGTTGGCACCCAGTCTATTACGTCATACACTGGAGCTGGAGGTGGGGCATCTAGAAAGGTAAGTTTTATATCAATGTTAGACAAAGCTAAAAGCACTGATGTTGATTTATACCGCTTTGAGCTGATCAATTTCACCCTGAGGGTTTCGTACGTAGGTACTTTAGTGGGTTCATCACTCATCCAATTAAAGTTTGTATAGGTAAATGTTCCTTTTAGAAATCCTAATGGTTCCTATGCTTATAAGGGTTCCTTTTAAGTAAGTTTTCTAGTACTCGCACAGAACTAGCTCTCTGCTCTGTGAATTGTGTACTGCGAATAATCATGCTATTTTCGCCAAATAGCCAAAAGGAAGTGGTCTTCCTTTGACGAATGATATCTAGGGATCTATAATTTGATACCCACGGTCCACGACATGCACCGGCTCCGGGGGCTGTTGGTAGTAGACATTGGTGACATATGTGGGTTGCGAGAAGGCCGGGTCGACCTGCGGCGGCTGCGGGTACGGCACCGGCATCATCACCGGCGTGGGCATGTACGCGTACGCAGGCCCCGGCGGCGGCGCGGGGTACCCCCCGTACGGCGGCGGCGGGCCTCCGGGGTCTGGGAACAAGAATATAGGTATGAATGAATATGTGTGTATGAATATAGGCATGTGATATATGGCCAGGCTTTACAGATGAGCTGAATTGATGAGTTGTACATCGAACCATAGTGTCACTAGTACCATTGATGGTACTAGCGAGCATAACAACTATTCATAATGGTAGTACATTGATCCTTAATTAAATGGTACTACTCAATGGTACAACTGACACTACGCGTTATAATCAAGTTATCTGTGAACTGAAGTGTGGCTCTGCCAGCGTTTCATTGTTGCCAGTTTATTGAACTTCCCTATGTTAGGACATAGGGAAATGTTTGGTGTTTTCAAATGCTTAGAATAATAAAATGTAACTATTGTCTGAATAAAATAAAAAAAGTATTTCAATGATTACTGTGTTCGGAAAGGAAATTGTTCCACTTGGATAAAATCGAAATGTGCCAGCTCGACCGAACGGGCAAGTTTCATTCGGGCGAGAGATGAACAAGTTATTCAAACATTCATATTATTACATAATATATCAGATACGCAACTATTAAGTAAAGCAAATACTTACATTGTGACATGCTGCTTCTGATGTTGTTCGGAGAAACAAATAATAATAAAAACTAACAATTCAAGAGAAAGTAATACGACTTCACTGGACAAAACAGTTGTTTATCAATAAATAGTGCTGCATTATCTGCCTTGACTCAGGCTATCGCTCGAAACTTCTATTCATCGATAAGATAATTTTGTACCGTGGAACAAAAACTAAAATGAAAATTATTTCAGCTGAATACGTTATGACTCACAATCTGTCTTTCAAAATAGAAGTACCAAGGTAGTTCACTCCCAATTGAAATCATTCAATTCAATTCAATACTCTTTATTGCACTTAATAACAAAAAACAGAACAAAATAATACAGTAGACTAAGAAGGTACATCCAGGCGGTCTTATCGCTAAAAGCGATTTCTTCCAGACAACCTTTGGTTACAGGATATTAAAGAAGAGAAAGGTAGGTTGTGCAGCTAGATAAAATATATATATAATTATGTATTTTAAAAACTCTATACACTATAATATATACATAAATACATACATACATAATAACAATAACGATGACAACTGAACAAAGGTTCTAAATAATATGTAATGGAAAATGGGAGTGGAATGATCAGGCAGAGAGAAACAGTTGCTTAACTTGTCTCTTGAACGCATTTAGACATTTCGCGTGTCTGATCGGGACAGGTAAGGAGTTCCAAAGACGGATAGCGTGAAGTGTGAAGGAGTGATCATAGAATTTAGAGGAGTGAGGAGGGACATGAAGGCGAAGGTTTTCTGCGGAACGAAGAGGACGGTCATGAGTAGAAGAAAGGAATTGAAAACGTTTTGAAATCATTTTGAATCATTTAACTTAATTAAGTAGTAGTAAATAGTATTACCCACTGTGATTGTGATCAATAATGTAAAAGTTTCTCACGAAACGCTCACAATAGATAATTTACATTATTAAAACTAAACGTTACAAAAGACGAGTTCTGAGTATTACAAATATTGTTATTAAATTACAACTCAATTAAAATTCAATTAAAACTTCCAGACTACTCCAGATGATCATACGATTATGATTAATAGAAAATAGACTGTGATAATCGAGTAGGTTTAATATAAAATCTTCACTTTTCAATTCTATTATTTATACGCCTTTCACAAATTTCATATAGAAATATTATTGCTTGATCTTCAGTTGCCTATCAATTTTCGCCAGGGGCAATCATTTCAAAATGTTAATAACTACTAATAACACTATTACTTACTCTGTGCTAATACTAATAAAATACTATTATATTTTCACACATAAACCATAGTTTGTGCCTACCTAAAACTATTATAAAAAAATAATATTAATAAATATGAATGACAGAAAATTTAAAACTCAAAACTCAATAAACAACAGTTATTAAAAATAGTTGACTATTTGTATGACAAAGATGTTACTTCAGCCTCGCACAATCTTTACAAAAATAATGATAAGTACAAACTTGATTTTAAAAGATGTGTTGCGGAAGTTTGTTGCGCCACATCTTCTTCCCAGCGCTAACACCTTGGAAGCGGTGGTAGATAAAAAAATTACGTTGTATAAATGTACCCAGTGTACTTACATGCAGTGAAATATTTTTGATTTCATGACTTCCACCACATTTTCTGGTTGTTACCTACACTTCTCTTCAAAAACCACTGAATGGATTTATATGGGGTTTCATTGTTGGATAGCTTGGTATACTTCGGCGCGGAACGCGGGATGCGGGTGAAGCTGCGGGCTACAACTGGTTTATAATAACTAGTTCTATGTCAGAAAATGTAGCTGGTAAGTACGATCAACCGCACGTCAGTGGAAACAAATCCAGTATAAACTGGTCTCTCTAAGTATTGAAACTCCCTAATAGGCTAGGCCAGCTCAAGGTCAAAGTGTTACCGCTGACGTGCGGTCGACTGTACATGCGTCAAAAGTAAACAGTTAACTTGGCAAAACTAAAATAGGTACAGAGAAAATCGATCAATGACCGTCTGTGTCATAGGCACAGGCACAGACTACTGAGAAGATGTCAAATGGGTTATGAAATTAAACGATTCTTCGAACAAGTATAGTTTTCTTTATTTTATATAAATATATTTTTCTTTATTTTATTTTAATACCAATTAAAGTACCCACTTGACTTTTACTATATAACATTATTGAGATTCTTTAAAATAGGTAGGTACTTATAACTTGACAATCAAAGTTTAAACTTAAACGTAGAAGATACTAATATAATTTCTGTGATTAAAAAAATCTCAGCTACACCAATTATTTCCTCTGTGGCTACACCTTATTATACAGAAAGGTACACTTAATCGAATTTATTTTTATTGACTACCATCTCTAGAACCTTGTACAGCGGTCTGGCAACCAGTGCATGTGGATTTTATATGCAAGTAATACTTAAATGATAGCACCATATAAGTTCCCAGGCTGAAATCAATTCGCCCTTCCCCTTGAGCGATCAGAGTTGGTGTTTTCTGGCGGAGCATGAGGTCTCTCGTAGGGTGGAGGGGAGTAGGGCTTCTGTTCTTTCTTGTCTCCTGGTCCAGACATGTCTACAAAAATAGACAAAATCAACAGCCACTTCTTACACTGAACTGTGAATGCGTGGTCACTTTATTCGGAATTATCACTCTCAGAAAAGTCCCACTAGCCGTGGTCACGAGCTGACTGGAGAGGCGAGCTGTCAGTGTTGAACGTTGCGAGTATATAGTTTCTGCAACTACCCTCGGTTGCTCTTGTATTAGATGGAAAGTCACGGCACATCACAGTCACTGAATCCGCCGATTTGTTCGACTACAAATCGCAAGATTTTAGTTTTACCACTTGATTCCAGGCCGAGTTGAAATTATTTGATCTCAACAGCTTTCTGCAATATCCCGATTGGTCAACACAGACAGCTCGATTCTCCAGTCAGCTCGTGACCACGGCCAGTGTAACCTGGTTGAAACGAAAATTTTCACGTGTAAGACCATAATATAAATACAATCGAAATACACGGGTGTATATTAATAATGTGTACAAGGTTTAAAATCTACTGATGACTTTACCTTTTCTTGTTCCTCTTAGGTTTAACTTTTCACTTTTATGTTATAACAGCAGCAGGAGCCCTCAAAATGTTACTGAATCACTAAACTGAATTTAGATTTGGCGGTTTATTAAATAGTTGCAGTTATCAGTTGCCCATTTATCTCAGGGGTTATCTCAGAAGCAAGCCTGCTTGGTATTTCCTAACTTCAAGTGGTCTCGTGAAAATCTCTCCTAATTTGAGCAAGATGTAGTAACAAAATGTATAAGAAAGCTTTTAATGAATGGTCGACTGTATGTAGGTACAATATTTGTGTAATTTCATCAATCACTGATACTACACTTACAAATAAATTATAAATACCCCCCCCAATAATCATTGATATCCTGTCAATATCCACCGTTGGACCCGACATCGCTATGCCTCTAGGGAATCCTATAATTCGGATAAGACAAGGGTAATGTATTGGTATATTGTTGTAACTCTGTATTTATTTTTATTTGTGCAATAAAGTATTATATTGTTCGCTTCTACCTTCGCACCTACCACAACCTATCAGCCCGACCCAAAGGTTAACTGGTAGAGAATGCCTCCGGCATTAAGTTCGCCTCTTGTACAATACATGTGCAATAAAATTTAAATAAATAAATAAATTAAAGTCAATGTGTGGATGAATATCGTTAGTTCTATTTAAATCTCATATTTTTCATATGGACAGGTAAACCCACTAACCATTCACTAGCGTATCGCGTGCATCGTAGATTGATTTGATATCATCCTCGCGCGGATTTCTCTGACATTATCATCAACTAGTTTCTGCCCGCGACTTCGCTTGCGTGGTTAACAGAATATTGCAGATTTCACGTCATAATCGAGACATAGTATAACGTAGACCTACTAACTAAAAACTCAAAAGTTTGTGGAGCAGTTTTCGCAATATCATCGGTCTCAAGTCGAGCTATAGAATGATCTGCTAAGCGCGGTAATAATGACTACAGTGAAATTGCTTTGGAAATATGTAATGATAATGACAGATGTGTCAAAATCGGATACCTAATTGATTATTACAGAATTCCCATCAGAACTCATGTTTCCGTTAAAATTTCAATGTACAGACGACTTACCTTTACTTTTGTTATGTATATAGATTTCTAAATATTATCTCCACTATCGGTGATGTTGTTGTCGGCGTGTGAAAACCCAGTCCAGACCAAGCTATTGATAAGTATACGACGTCACAATCGTCACACCTCGGAGCATCCGCCCCTACACTTAAGAAGAGTGAGAGACTGGAGGAAACTGCTGAAATAGGTACAAGGTGCTAGGTATTTGTAATGTAATTATAATATGATATATTGATGTCTGTGATCGTCACATGGAGTAATAAGAAAGTCTGTACAAGCAAGTCCTTTCTTTCTTCTTTTTTTCTAAGTTTCAGTGCATTAGGTATGTCGTGGTTTTGGTATAGGCGCTTCAGGTTCTTGAGATATGAATTCAAACCTGAACCCACGGAGTACCCTGAACCCGTATACTAAATATTCTAAACTAGTAGTTCCGTGAGAACAGTAGACCTCGCCAGCCTTTATAAAGCAAACCTAAAAGAAACGAACAAAAGTCAATTTTGCAATAGGAGAAGATGTTAGTACTAAAGTGACAAAAATTAGCACTTTAAAACTTTAATATTTCGCAAACGGATCCCTGAATCGAAAAATGTTTTCACACACCCGCGATATTTTTGAAAGACCTGTCCAACGATACCCCACACCATGGAATTCACGCGGAAAAAAATTCATTTCCCATTTTTCGTATGCAGTTCTATGAACATAATTTAATTTTTCGACTTTCTTAAGTTAATCGACTATTACTCAAAAACTAATAGAACCTACTTAGCCGTAATAGTTTTCCTTGTAACTACGTTATATATGCTACTGCCATGAATTTTTTCACATATCCAGAAGCAACCGTTTAGCAGGCAGGGGGGGGGACACGTGACTCTAACAAAAATTACCGCTTTAAAGCTTAATATTTCGCCAACGGATCCCTAAATCGAAAAAATGGTTTTCACACACCCGCAATATTTTTGAAAGACCTATGCAACGATACCCCACACTATGGGATTCACAAGAAAAAAAAATCACTGCCACTTTGCGAGTATGGTACGTACTCTAAAAAAATGTTTTTCGAGATTTTATTCTACTCATTTTGTCGGCTTAATTAATTTATACCCATGCCAAATTTTCGTCAAAATCGGTTAAAAAATGCAACCTGTAGAGAATTACAGACAGAAAGACAGAAGGACAGACGGACATTAGCATTTTTGGCCAATCTCGAAACATAGACGCTTCGCTCGCTTCGCTCGCTCGGTCAATTATAATAGTACTACCATCGGGGCTTCCGTACACGACTAGCGTCATCCAAAATTATGTAGAAAAATCGAACTAAAAAAAACGCGCGGGCAGTATCAGGCTACTGCCATGCGCCGTGCCGTGATGTCAGTCTTCGTGAATACATTTTAGATTAGAATTGGGGATATATAAATGAATTCTAGCAAAACAAAAATTGAAATTGAGATTTCTTTGTTTAGAACACGGGTTTAGATGATACACAGTCACCAAAATGAAAATTCTTGTCAATAATATTTTAAAAATTCGTAGGTAATAATAATATAGATTTTAAATATGTGTTATAAAATGTATTATAAAATATATAGTTTTTAACTATGTCCCTATAAGGCGATAATAAATAGGAGATACCGCCAAAAAGCTCCTGATAAGTTTTCATAGAGCATGTTTTTGGTAACTAAATATTGCATTAACACAATTAATATATTAAATATAAAATACATACTTCAGAATTAAATACAAATAAAATAGTGTTTCGAATGAACAAAAATTTATTTACATGTAAGATATAATACTGGGTTTATTACGTCCCGAGTGGTTTAGCTGAAAGAAAAATTTCTGCTTCTATAATCGCTGATGTGAATTTCATTATTCTTACTTTGACGTCAATTTCTTGGCATGCTATGCCTAGCGAAGTAGTTACGACTTTTAATTCATTAAGACCATTCTATGGACTTCGTAAGATGTCTTAAAATTAATTAAACCATTCTAATAATACAATTTAAATCTTACACTTAAACATAAAGACAAAAATTATCATCGAGATTCCATTAGCATTAAATTAATATCCCGATTATCGGAAGCAAGGGTCGTAACGGTTCCTCGATTGGAATGAGTTACTGGGCATGTACCCTCGCAGCGCTGACACTGGCATGAAGCAGGATCCTGGGTGGTATGCCGGCGCCACAGGGGCGGGGCTGAAACTAGCATTGGGCTGGGAGACCGGTGCCCTGCCAGGACCGAAGCAGGTATTGGGTGCCATCGGAGAGTACTGGCCGCTGTACACCATGGCGCCGGGGTAGGAGTTGAATCCGGAATTGCGCTGCATACTGAAAAGACAAAAAGTTTTATGTTTTCATCTCAGAAACTTTGAACGGTAGTTATATAATTATTCCGAAGGTATTGTATCCATCACGCGTTTACTTCGTGTCTCGAGTCGTAAGTAAGTAGAAGGTAGTAAGGGTAAATCTTAGAGTATACATAAGGGGTAAATACATTGATTTATGCTACGTACTCGAGGTACTCAAAAAGTTTAAAAGGGAAAGCTTTTGCCCATTGTAGGCTGATAATAAATTTTGTTCTTTAATAGAATTTTTTAAGAACATAAAGCAACCGGATATGCTGGCCGATTAAATAAGTTGGACTTGCATGTAAAATTAAATAAAATTAATACTTACTTGATTTTTAAATTCAATGTAGCCGTTAGACGATCGATACTTTTAAATAGCGATAATACACAAGGTGTATTTCCAAGACGACTGGCTTGACAAGTCTGGGCTTACTTCACTAATCTGCTAGTATTTATACGAATTATTTATCAAACTCTAGATGATATCGGATCGCCCACTTCCTCTGAGCTATTTATGGACTCCGAATGCACTTAAAATGTTATTTTTAGTTATTTACTGATAACTTATTTCGTTTAATAGAGGTGTGACACGATCGAGTCTTATGTGAGGATTCTGTACATTTTAAAGTAGGTACCTAACTAAATATTTTTACTTACATTAAGGTAACGTAAGTTAGCTTGTGACCTTTTAACTTATATTTTGCATGAAATGATTTGAAATGTGGTTTTAAGCTCAGCTGACGTCTTCAAGGAGTTTCCGTTCGAATTCTAACCGTGCATTTTTTAATGTAAAATTAGTGGTTTATTCGGCAATGCTTAGATCAATATTTATTGATTGGAACTTACTACAACACTATTTTAAAGACTTAGCCCAATTACAATTATATTCGAAATAATTAAATTGAGTGATGTAGGACAACTCTTTAGAATATTCAAGTTGTCTCAGCGACACAGAGAACAACACTTTCAGGACGGAACCCTGTCATTTGTCTGTCTTATGTCTAAAAATAACTTGGCGGTGTTGATTAAATATTAGATAAAGTCAATTAAAACGTCTGTAACATGTACTGTAATAAGTACGTCATAATCCTTCCTTCCTTAGAAAATGATGAGGCAATCGACTGTGTTCTCCTTTGTAATTTAGATCTTTGGTTGATATCACAGATTTAGGGAGCGTAGCGAGCGGGAGCGTAGCGAGCTTTTTCCGATGTTCTGTGGTTGATAAGTAGTGTCCAACTGCCAACAACCTATATGGTATTTAATGACATGAAGCACACTATGCCAGAAGAAAGCAGAAGCTCTACTCCACTACAAGGGTCAAACATATATTTCTTCTTTCTACTTCAAACCTCTAAAAGAAGCTGTTGCAATATAGATTAAGTCATTTACTTGCATTTTTTTTATTAATATTACAGTTTGTAATAATTAAGATAATAAAACATTTGTTCAGATAACAATTTTATTGATATATTGTACTAACTGCCATTCAACTACATTCATTCATGACATGTGAAAGGTATATGTTGACCAGGGCAAAAAGCGTGAAGCTAAAAACTTTGTTGGGCGCCCGCGCCCGGCAAATTTTTTTCTATATGACAGAAAGAGATACATACCATACTGCCTTATTTGTAAGCTGATCAGCTACACGATTTATATTTATTCTCATTTAGTCATAATTTTATTGTATGTTAACATCATTATGTGGGGGATCCACATAATGATGTTAACATACAATAAAATTATGGTTTAAAAGTTCAGGTGTTTGCCTGTGTGACTTTGTAGTAAGTACTTTAATATCCTATCAAGAAAATGTTGAGCAATCGTCGAAGAGATCCACTTTGAGTCTAATTATTTTTAAGTACCTAACTAGCTGTACCCGGAATGCCTTTCAATGCCATGTTTTTGGCCCAGGAACCGTCGCGGGCGTCCCCAGAACACTATGAAAGTTTCATCACTATCTGATCAATGGTTTCGGAACGCATAGATTATTTTAGAATACCTGAACCCAGTATGACTTATTTCAAGCGGTATAACAATTTCAACTACCTACTTAGAGGTTTATGCAGATAATTTTGTAGAGAATAAAAGTCGTTGCGGTTTTATACGAGTACCTATTACGTAGTATCCGTAGTAAAATTATTTATAGCATCAAATGCAATGCAGATATATTGTCACGTGAAAATGTCATAACTTTGTCATTGATAACCAGGCAATTTGTAATAATATTTTACGGGCATATAATTGACATTTATTAACTCATATAACTGTATTTTATTGCCTATAAAATACTGGATAACTGTGCTCGAATCTGGTCTAAAGCAGTGTCAATCCTCTTTATTTTTTCCGGATTTATGGTAAATCAGTAAGTACAACTTATAATTATAAACTGGTTATAAACCGAGTAATTCCTAGTTTTAAATCAATATGGGCCAGATCAGCGAACTTTAATAAGTATTAAAGTTATTAAAGTTCACTGGGCCAGATGGTATGTGTGAAACCAACCAACACTGTTGATCGCATCTATAGACATCGACCTAACGGTATCTTAATAATATATTTAAAAAATAATATACGTATGAGTAACTAAATAGAGTTTAACCCTAATATAAAAGGTGTATTTCACGAGTATAAAGAATGCAAACGTTCCTTCACGAATTGATCACGCCAGTGATTAATGCGAACATGATTAACATCATTCTAATTTTACACGCTTACTACTTATATCATATTTAAAATGCGCAGTTTCCTTATTATTTATCTAACGTATGATATTTATATAAGAGACGTGAGGTCCTGAAAGACAGGTACTTTTATACCGATGATCTGGTTTAAGTTATTCGAAGTAACGTCCCTCGGCCGCGGTGCAGAGGTATCATCAATACGACTAATTTTCTTCCTGTTTGAGAGCAGTCAGCATCAAAATGTTACATGGGAAGGATGAATCGAATCAAGAAGGAAGAATCGAACTGGGACCTCTCGACAAGGCACGCCGTGTCTGCGCCACCGAACCCTCTTTTTATGAATGATAGCGACCTAGGATTTAAAAAGCAACCAAAACTTAGATCCAAACTCAGACTCATAAATACGATGTGACTCGTATACTGAAGTGTACTTGATTTACTTGATTGACAACTACTGAAGTGTTGATATGTTCTTTAGGAGTATGTAACAGGAAATTAGTCATCCTGAAGTCGAGTCGAATCGGAAGGGCTTGAGAATCTTCAGAAGCATGTGATATTGTGGTGTGAGATGGAAATGTGTCACCAAAAGTCACCCGTGTTGAAGAGATTGAAGGTTAATCCAAAGGGATTAGTGTTATGTGTTGTGTAATCTGAAGATACAAAGATATGATTCACATTTCAGATATTACTTTTGGAATCGATCAGCCCACTTACCAGTGTCGTTTAAGACGATGGAGTAGGTAACAATAAGCAAAGGAAGTTTGTAAAATAAAATGTAGCCATTTCTATTATAATAACAGATTTATTCGATTAAAAAAACCTAAATTATAATTTTACTTTTCTATTCCGTCTGATTTAACATTTAAATCTAAATCATTCTTAACCGTATTATCTTCACTTGAGGCATCTTTCTCATTTACATTTTCAATTTCTGTCTTCATTAACGGTTGTAACTGTACAGGCTTTTTAATTGGAGTACTATCGCTATTTGTTTGAATTCCTAATCTTCTCGTGACTAAGTAAGCCACAGATTGTATCGTGGCTAGAATGATACCAGGAATCAACCAGGCGTCATACATTGTCGATACTGTTTTCTTATACAGTAGGGAATATAATGGAGAGGACACAGTTTGTGTTGCTGATTCCAGAGCACCCATCACGCTGTATATTTTACCTGTAAGTAAAAATTATTCATTAGTATGACAAGAACCAATAAAAGGAGTATTGGTGCTGAGTTAATTTGGGGAGAAATATCTGGTATTTCGTCCGGAGGGGTAGATAGCTAAAGTAAATTTATTTTGTTTTATTTATTTACTCTCAGGAAAACTAACAGGACAAATTAAAAGTTGAAGGCCAATAGTAAGTAATAGTCCACACCACAGAGTAACCAAAGAGTCTCCAATACCAAGTTTTCACATAAATATACATATATATAACTTCAGGAATCATTCCATCTGGGTCCTCAGAGTAGCAACGAACTTTAGCCTTTCCTGTAGCAAGGTTAGATACATTAAAAATAACACTATAATTTTCTTTAAAATTAAGTAGGTCAACTTATTTAAATATCTATCGGATACAACTAAACAAAAAAGCTATTTCTGCTATTATCTCACACAGCGACAATAACAGGTAATAGATTAGCTAAATCAATTTTGGTTAAGTACATTATCTTTATTACATTTAACAAGTTTGAAGAAAAATTATTTGATGTGATGAGTAATTTGATTATTAATTGTTGTTACAGGGTAAGAATATGTAAATAAGATTATAACGTACGATTACTTGTGATAGAATCACTTGGTATAATCACATCAGTCATTCAATTCGTGCAACAGCTTACCTTATACATGTAAGCTAGGTACCTAGACACTAGGTACCTAAATCTTGACCGCGATGAAAAAGTAAATCAGATCTGATTATCGTCTGTGATTTCATCAAGCACTTAGTACTTGATAATTTCCTACGATTATCGTCTAGTGAACTGATGGTCTTTTAACAGACAACAAAATACGAAGGAAAAAACAAAAGGGACCTAAGGAAAACCTATTCACTAATTAAAAACAATAATCACAAGAATCTTTACGACCTAGTTTTAGCGTTATCTATAAGACCGAAGCACACCCGGATGCGTGCAGCGTGCCGTGTGCAGTGCGTGTGCGTTTGATAAACAATAAAACTGTATGGGAGATGTCAGACCGACAGGTTATGTTGCGTGCGCGGCGCGTGGCAGCCAGAAGATACACGCCGCGCTCACTCATCACCTACACCTTTTATATACACCTCAAAGTTTGTGTAGTTATGGACCATAATAAGTATAATACTCTAGACATTTCTTACCAATTACTTATTTGAGAATTTTTATTATCGTAATTGAATGATGATTGATTTTATTGTAATTTGAATAGGTATTGAATGTTTTGGATGTGGTTGTATGCAATTGCAAACAGTTTTATCGGTTTCCACTTCTGATGCAGTTAAAGATTTTTTTAATACCTACTTAACTACAAAAAATAAGGACTATGTAAGTATTTGTAGTTGATACCTTGTTCGTTTGGCTGAATCTGCTTGTTGAGTATAGGCCTTTGCACCACCTGTGACCCTTGCGATATGATACCAATCACCGGAACTGCAATAAAAAGTAATTTATAATTAGATCAAATATTTGCATTTCGACGCAATTCCAAGTTAATAGCGTCGTCAGTGGTCGTCGGTTTCTTTTTATGAGAGATTGATTGTGTTTATTGTTGGCCGGGTAATGTGAATCATGCACGATTGTTTTACTTTATTTTCCTTCCTCGTAAAGTATGGACTGGGCCGGCTACGGCTGGTCCACAGAGCACAGAAAAAGCTCGCTACGCTATTTTTGTGGGCTGGTCCATTCTTGTTGAAAAGTCGATGATTTAATGACGGCCCACTCAAAAGACTAGGACCCGTGGTCGGTAATGCATGACTCACATGACCATGAATTCTTTATTCTGTTGAACGCCACCTACATGCTATTTAACGAATCGACGACAAAAAACAAAACTTGTATTCCAGTTCCATTAGTTTCGGTATTAGAAAGTTCATAGAAAATCCACACAGAGGGCGCTAGTATCGTTTATGCGTAAAAATTCAAAGAGACTAGGCACTACCTAATACAGAAAGACAGTGAAAGGAAATATGGGAAATATCGAGATTTCAGGGTATGACATTTCGGTAACATTCAGCCCCACTAGAAATTGGTTGTTTAGATTCAGAGATGGCAGTAGACGGGTCTTAATATCGCCGCCAGCCACGTACAGCATCGCTCCCCAAAGTTAAAATATGAATACACTACATTAATTTATTTATACATATTATTATATTATTTATTTATTTTTACCACCGCTTTCTAGGTGTTAGGTTAGCGCTGATTATGAGAAGAAGAACCCATCCAGGCCACGACCAAACCGATACATAAGCCTGAAGCAAACGCATGCTGATGCGTGTATAGTATGCTGACGCGCCCGCCGCCAGTGCTGATTGATGATTGATTCGGGCGCTATTTAAAACACATGTTTTGTATGGCAAAGCGCAGATTGTACTGTAACTTACGCAAAAACACATGAATTGTGTTAGTAGCAGCAATGAGTCCCGACGTAGCAAAAACGTACGATATACAACTTAAAACACCAACTATTTCGTCTGACAACTTTAACCGCCGCTTCAGAATGGTCAGTATCAGCAGTGTACCTGAAAGTGAATAAAAATGTAATTAATACATAACACGTTTACACTAAAATTCCGTCGAAAATATTGCGGAGAAGAACAATTCAATTCAATACACTTTATTGCACGTTTAAAAATTACAGACAAAAAAGAAAAACAGATACAGTAATGTACATCTAGGCGGTCTTATCGCTAAGAGCGATTTCTTCCAGACAACCTTTGTGACAACCGGACAAGATGTTAATCTTGTAAATTTCACAAATACCGCGATAAAGTTCGGCAAGTTCAGTTTCACTTTGACCCACGAAATAAAAGCTGCCAAATGGAAATACATTACACAACCATCGGAGGAATTAAGTATGGAGTTGAGTTGCCTTGTGAACATTTTTCGCACACATTTTTCATCTATGACGACAAGCAAAAACGATAGTCCAACATAATATTTGCGCCTACAAATCTGTTCGCTTGAATTCGATGTCGGGGGTGTGGTCACGTGTAATGTTGTACTTTCACATCTTTTTATAGTACAGTAACATATTTTTATTTTAATGTAAGTTTAATTAGTTACACGTGTTCTCCATCTAAGTTCTCCACTAGGAAGCTACAGTTAAAGTTCCCTATTGTCTAAACTTCATAGGTGAGCGTATCTGCTACGAAACTTACGAATAAATTATGTGATTCTTGAATAATGTGATTTATAATATACAAAGTATTACTAACCAAGAAAACTGATGATATTCCTATATGCAAGGAAGGATCCAAACAATATGTCATCCCATTTGAACTTTAATCTGGAGTACATGTAGAGAAGTAGAACCTCAGCTGTAAATTAGAAAAAATAACGATCCTTACTGTCGAACAAGAAATATATTATTTTCATTACATTATTAATTTTAAACTGAGTCATCCCTCGTGACCGCGGCCGGTGTAAGTAACATAAATAGTCAAAAAGTCGGGCAAAGGTAAACAAAAGTATTCGCGTGTAAGACCCGTGCACAATCCATAAATGGGAAAGTAACAGTTGTCTGTCTGTTTGTTACCTTTCCACGCCTAAAACCGCCAAAACAATTTTTAATGAAAGGTGTGGAGATACATCGAAGGGCAGGATTGGTGACATGCTACTTTTTATCGCGATAAACCATTCCCGCGGGAAGAAAAGCTTATTCCACGCAGGTGAAGCTAGGGGAAACAGCTATACAATAATGACACTATATTCAAAAAAATTTTCTTGACAATCGGATAGATAGACAGACAGACGGACAGACGGACAACGGAGTGATTCTATAAGGGTTCCCTTTTTCCTCTTTTGAGGTACGGAACCCTAATGATCACGAATGTAGAAATGTCACTCACTATGAGCGGTTAATTATACACGTAAATGTCATGTGACAATATTGAGTTTGTGTCGTTCATTGTCTTACCAGATAATAACATCCTGTCTCCAAGCGCGACTATCAACATGAGGAATATGATCATCCTGCGACGCCCCTCCCGCGCTCGCACCAGACATTGCACCGCGTTCAATGGAAGCCTCCAGTTGTACACAGACACTTTGTTGTCATGGTTCACATTCACATCTTTAACTGCCCACACCACGTATGCTAGGGATGATAACTGTAACAATGCAATCGTATTTTAGATAAACTGTATAGACCAGGGCATGAGCAGCGTCTTTCTGTAGCAGTCTCCTTTGAGCAAGAAGATTTTAGGGTTTTCGAGGTGGACTGCTAGAGCTTCCATTTTTATGGCTGTTTCTACTACTTACTAAATGCTCAAAGCGTTTTGGTAAAGAACTATTATATATTCTGTGGTATAGGTGTAAACTGTATTATTTATCTTATTAAGCTAAGTTCATGGTAATTGTACGAATACATAAAACTTTATTGCAATTTAAATAAAATAATTATATTCTATCACTAATTTTGCTGCTTGTTTTCAAAGTTCGGAAACAGAAAACTTGCGTTCCCGCTTTTTCTCTTTTACAGGGCTTTAACTTTTTCCCGCGATCTTTAGTCGCGCTGGCCAGTTCGATTAAAAAATAAACATTGTTCCCCGATTTCCATTGCCCTAATAACTCAAACGAATTAGATGTGCCCCTCGCGCCTATGACACAGTAAGGCTGCGAGAGGCACACGTAATTCGTCCGGGTTATAGGTAAATGAGTACCTATTCGGTATTCGTCTAGAAGATGAGTCACGTTCGATTTTCAAAATTACAAAGTAAAAAGTAAAAGCTACTTTTGGTGCAGGTTTATGTTGGTGAATCCGGTGATCTACTTCAGAGTATGAGTTATGAATATTCTGATAAATATAATCAAAGACAACAACTAAAATATAATTATACACTAATTTATGCAATAAGGCATTACGCGCCATCAATGAGTAATCAAAACTAGTACCTGCAGTAATAATACAATGGGAAACACACCGTAGAATCCGAGGTTGCGGTAGAGGAGGGGTCCACACACGGCGCCCACCACGTGGGCCACCTGGATGGACGCGCGGTGGGTGCCCATCGTCCTCGTCACGTCCAGCCCCTTGGCGTGGCATACCTGAAACATTTTCACATAAAATGACATGAGCTTTTATGCCTCGGTTTCTCCCATGAATCAAAAAATTGAGCCATTGCAGGGAGCGCGCGCGCGACCAAAGAGATTTGAAACTTCTTGGTTTCTCCAGTTGTCATTGGAAAATAAGAATATTAAAACTAGTATACCTAGTAGCGGGCAAACTTCTTGATTAATGGCTTTGACTGCGCAGAAATGAATTATAGGTGTCTTTGGCGGGGCGGGGGCGGGATAAATTATTATAATTAATTAATTAAATAACTTAATGTGTGCCTACCCTAATACCTTTAAGTACCAAACTTTTTTTATATTTTGTTTAATATTATTTTCATTTACCTATGTGCTAACTAAATACTTAATATACAACACAAGCAGGCGTGCTGTACGATAGATTTCCGTATTTTTATCGTAATATTATCTTCATTTTCGGCACGGCCCGTTTGTATGTCAAATAGAATTGCATTTTAGATAATCTCCACATAGCTTATCTTCGATAACTTTTATATTTACTTTTCCTGTGAGTCTTATGTTATCTATGATGGCCACATAATGAACTAGGCTACAGAATAGAAGGAGGTTGAATGCACCACTTTTTAAATGCATGATTTATTAAAAAATAATTCCCAAAAAATTGTCTTACGTAGTAAACGTGTTGTTTGGTGCGGCATGCGAATTTTATATAATTAGTAATTAGGTACTTAACTAGGTATTTTTATAACTTTGCTATATGCACACCTGTAGGTAAATAATAATTGACCGAGCGAGCGAAGCGTCTCAGTTTCGAGATTGGCCAAAAATGCTCTTGTCCGTCTGTCTTTCTGTATGTCTGTAATTCTCTATAGGTCGCATTTCTCAACCGATTTTGACGAAAGTTTGGCACGGGTATAAATTAATCACACCGACAAAATGGGTATCGTTGGATAGGTCTTTCTAAAATATTGCGGGTGTGTGAAAACTATTTTTCGATTTAGCGATCCGTTTGCAAAATATTAAGCTTTAAAGTGCTAATTTTTGTCACTTTAGTACTTAGTGCGTCTTCACATTAGGTCGCGGGTGGTGCGGCTGTCGCGCGACAGCAGCGCGGCAGCAGCGGATGCCTTCTCATTACAAATACAGCCGCGCGACTTGCTTAGATTAGGGTGACCAGTTTATTTCAATTGGTCAATAACGCAAAATGCCTAAAATCAATGTCTAAATTGTAGAATGCCTAAGTATTAATTTTAGGCATTTTGCGTTTTAGACCAATTGCGTTTAGGCAGAATGATCATAACCAACCACCGAATTAGTGCCCAAATTTCAGTGTGTTTCTGTGTCAAATTCGCTCATTGTGAAATTTATGTTCGAACGTGCAATTGCAACACTGGCTCGAAGCTGACTGATCGCACGCGGCTGCCGCGCTGCCGTCCGCTATGAAAAATCACATGTCGCGCGGCTTTTTTTGTATGGAAGTAGCAGCGCGACAGCCGCGCGTCTGTCGCGCTGCTGCTGCCGCGCTGCTGTCGCGCGACAGCCGCACCACCCGCGACCTAATGAGAAGGTGCACTTAAGCGTAACACACACTGAGCGGCGGCGTTGCGAAAGCGTTGCGGTTTTTTTCTGTAATGTTCGAAATAGTATGAAGCTCTTTACATCAAAGCGGCGGCGGCGCGGGCCGCGCGGGGGGTTCTTCATACAAACCTTCGCCGCCGCAACGCTTTCGCAACGCCGCCGCCCAGTGTGTGTCACGCTTTAATCTGTCTCCAAAGTTGACTTCTGTTCGTTTCTTTTAGGTTTGGTTTATAAGGGCTGGCGAAGTCTACTGTTCTCACAGAACCACTAGTATTATTTACGAATATTATTATTAATACACACAGTCGGTCAATATCAGTTTTGACAAAATTTCAGTCGTCAATTAGTTTGCAATAAGGTGAGTATTAGTTGCTAGTAATTGCTCTGAGGTATTAGTATTGTTTTGACAGTGACATTGGCCTTCGTGTTTTATTACGTGCAAACGAATGTCAACCTTAGGATGGTACACCACTTTTATGGCCGAGTGTACAACAAACTGAGCGACGTTTGCCATTTCCAAAGATTGAAAGAAGGGTATGCAACTCTTGACCCTTATTTAATTTTACTTACATCGCCTACATGACTGAAAGCCGCAGCGAGGAGCAAGCCAAAGTTGCCTCCCAAAGATATTGGTATCTGCACCATGTAAAGCACCGTCGTTGTGGAGGCACCAGGAAAGGTGACCATAAGTAGAACTCCTGCCGTCATGACGCTCATTCCCACTAGTGGCATGATGAGCGGCGGCTTCCGTCGACCGCTGCAGTCGCTCCAGGGCCCAACGAAGAGCAAAACCACCGTGGAGATGAGTGAGCCGACGAAACTTCGACTGATGTTCACTCCCGAAACTATTTTTTGACTATCAGCCTGGAACCATTTAATAAAAGATATAAAAACCTCCACAGAATCCCTTTAAACAAATAATAGGTATGCACCTTGGCCTGACCTTGACCCAAATACAACTGTATTTTTGTAAGTAACGTTTTTTAGAATATTTGTGTAGCCATCTTTTGTTTACTAAAATAATGACGTGGAAACTAGATATTTTTTTATTGGATTCAAGGTTTTTGATAAGTACAGTCACTTAATAGATTACACAAGTAAACTTAATAGAAGCAAGCGAACACGCCTTCGTATCGGAATGACCTATTAAAATGACAGTCATGGTCGATTTTAAATTATTGTTTATTTCTTGTAATATTTTCAATATTATAGCAATTATAGGCTATTTTATTGGTAATAGTAAAATTATATACCGAAACCAAAGATCCAAATAATATCAATATACGCTTTCAATACAAATACCAGATACATCAATTATTATCACATATTACAAAAATCGGCGTAGGTATATAATGTAGTAGCTATAAGTATTAGTAACAATTAGGAACTATTATGTAATCTGTGCCGGAACTGTCTTCGCAACCTGCCCTTCCAATCTTTCTTTTTGTTCCACTAATTCAAGGTTAATTTCTAGGTATTATTTATTTATTTCTTACTTCATAAAGTCCTCCAACTGCACCATCGCATAGATGTAGCGGGTGTCCCAAATCAACAGTACAAGCTGTTTGTAGATAGAAGTTTTGAAGAGACGTCTGACCAAGATTGATGGCTATCATAGCCCCAACCAGCGCAGGCTCTAAAATGATTCCTCTCTTCTTTCGCTTCTTTACATTGTTACTTTCTGTATTTTCTAATTCTTCCTTCGCATTTGAATTTTGACTGAAACCAATGTAAAAATTTGCTAAAGCAAGAATATTGACAGTTTACCCGAACTCTGAATTATAGATAAGTATTTCATTTTTATCTTTTACGACAAAGCTCAGTTTACAAGTTCAAGGTCTAATAATATATTTTGATATTGAATTATTCCAAGATAAGTATTTTTAAAACGATAAAATTACACAGACCTTAACTTTTGTGATTCCTGATGATCGGTTGAGTCTTCCATAATCCTTTTGTGATCAGCTGTGGAATTTATAACACAAACTTTAAACTTTTAAAAACACTAAAGTTCACATCACAGCTTGACAGATGCGTGTACCCGGTAAAGCAACACTTATACTAATGTGGGAGCTGATAAGATACCATTCTGTTGGCAAATTGGAAACAACGTGCTTAGTCAAATATAAAAGATAACCATAAATGGATATTTTCGATACATAATGTTGTACTGTGACGTGCTGTGACTGAATACAATTGATAGCAGTGTGCATTAACCGGTGGAAACGCACAGCACAAACCAATTTGGTTCGATTACGGTAATTGGGTCCGACCGAAACGATATGTCCCTACAAAAGTATGTAATATACCTACAATACGATACGTTCATACGACACGACACAATACAATCTTAATATTGATAAAACAAGATGAACTCACCAACTAACCAACGAAACTAGCCCTGAACCAAGCACACACAAACCACTGACCTAAGCCCGATCTGTTAAAAAAAGTGATTAAGAGCTTGTCCCAGCTGACGGATAACACGAAGTAAGACGAAGAAGAATAAGATAATAATGTGAAGTAGATAGTTCCACATTTAGACCGTGTTGAAATATATAGGATAGGACAACAAAGTCACATCCATGTTGTGAAGGCAGATCTCTGTCGCAGTGAACCTGCGATCATGATAAATGGTGTTCATGATCACAGCAGTGAACATTAGGAAGAACTTAGATTTTGATGATTAAGTTATTAAAGCTTTGCTGCTGTGGGTTTCTGCTGCTAGTTTGGTAAGGTACCAATTTTGTTAGCACTCTGTTTGAATATATGTATGTACCTACAAAAATGTAACTGAAACCACATCATCGCAAATTTTAATACTTACATTTCTTCACAAATGTTTCCCAAAACCGTATATCAATAATAAAATATATAAATACATATAAATATATAAAATATAATTCATCATAATATATGCCATTATTTTATAATCTATTCATTAGTCCTACGTGATACAGATCACATAAGCTTCACTAATTAAATTGCCATATAATTATGTGTGTGTTGAGCATTGTTTAGCATTTTCTTATCATTTTACTCTAGATCTCACAGTTTGTTTATATGGAATTTAATTAACCGAATAGAAAATGTCATCAAAGAATACACAATACATATGGCTACTTAGATTTAAAGTCCATTTATCTGAATAAGAAATGTAAAACGCACAAACGGCACAAGTGACTATTGCAACTACCTTTTCAAATTGGAGCGTGTAATACGTTTTGCATTGCTTTTGTTTCTAACTAAAAACTATTGCTAAATAATACATGAGACGTCATGCGCAGTCAATGAACGACATTGCTCATCATCATAATTTTGAATGTTAGGTGGCTACCTACATACATACACCTCTGCAATATTTTCACGGTCGGAACGTGGAGCCAGCTCAAAAATAAAACAGTTGAGAATCTCGCTCGGTTGTCGGTACTCGGCAGCATGCGCCCGCGCCGCCGCCGCTAACATAACGCGCTCATTACGTGTGTGATTATCACCTATTGCAACATTCATTAGTGCATCTTCAGTTGCCACTGGATGTAAATCTGGTCTTCCTGTATTTAATTCTTTGAATATATCTTTTTTGCTTATCGCATAAACTATGTTTCGTTTTAAACCGTGTTTATCGAATTTGAAGTACCTAGTAGTGATGTTTCTTGAATAAAATTGTTACGCGTTGCCAAGTTTGTCAGCTATGCGTTAGAATAATACAGCTATTAGATTTTTTCTAGGTACGCATTAGAAATTATTATTTTGTGAACATTTATGTTGTCTTATAAGTATTTTATTTCCATTACTAAATAGAAACATTGAGCCTGGAAGTTGCATTTTTCCACGCGAAATAATTGATTACAAATCATTTGCACACAAACTAAACCGAATTAACGATGCCTCGCTGATGTTAATTAGTGCTATCTGTTTCTGTAAAACAGGTTTTAAATGACCTACGTTTCAGGCAGTACTCTACTGTCTTACAAAAGTAAATTCTAAGTGTTACATGATTAAGACACGCTTTGCTTTGTTAACTGGATGGATTACAACGGCGGAACGTCCTTAATTATTAAGTCAGTTGATTCGAATTGCAGACGGTATTCAGACATGTATTTACAAATAAAACAAATTAGGTACCGTGAAGTGAAATAAAATATTTACCAACAAAATACAAAGTATTGAAAATTTAACCATAAAGTTATCTATCTATAATACCTGTGGTGGTGTTTTATGTAGTTTTTCGAGAGTAGATGTGATCAAGTTGAATAAACGTATAGACCGGCATTGCGGTAAAAGGTGATGAACACCATAAACTGACGACTACTTTGTGTTAGACTAAAAGTGATAAAAATCCTAAGTCTAATCAGGATTTTAACTCGGTCCCTAAGAGAAATCCTCTTTCTACGATCTCGATTACGTTGATCAGTCATTGGAAAATTACCCAATATTTATAGTGGTAGGCACCGTAACGACCAGGCGCTGGAGACACTGGAGTACTCAATATAATAGTTTAATGAATTATTAGCCCGTAAGTTTATTGCTCGATCATTGTGCAAGAATTTTACTTTACCGTACCTTACCGGTGGTACCACGGGCAAATTTTTCTTACCATGGTACTACCGGTGGTACCACAGGAAAAAATTACAACCCATAGTACTACCATGGGATGAAAATTTTACCTGTGGTATCACCGGTACTGTATTACGATTAGGTAGGCCTTCAAATTTAAAATGACCTAAATTAGATTTGAATTTTATGGTCTATCGTAAAATTGTTGCACAATTATCGAGCAATATACATATAATTATGGGCTTATAATTCTTTAAACTATTGTATTGAGATTTGAGTCTTCCATCCAGTGTCGCCAGCGACGGATCATTACAATTCAATGACGTTAGAGTCCTTTTGGGGCATGTGGCCGGCCTTGGAGTGGTACGTCCACCATTGTATTGCGCATTCAATTAATTGGAAGATATTAGCAATTGATCTGACAGTATTTAGGGTCTGACTGAACATACACTGTTGTGATGTTTTAGTGTTAAAAAGTTAGTAAGCCGTAAGGTAGCTAGAAAAGATGTTGCCTGAAATGAACTTGGAGAAAACCTTCTAATCTTATATTTCCTTTGCTTAATCTGCCTTTATTTTTAGAAAATGGATTATATTACTCGAAAGGAGCCGTTAATCTAAGTATTTATTAGTTACTTGTCGCTTTCATGTACTAATGTCAATTAAGTGGAGAAGAAGCAGTGTCTACTTTAAAAAATACTAACAGTCCTATTTGCAAAGCGCACGCCTATTTCCGTATCAGGATATGGAGTGCAGTTATATCCGGATCTGAATGGTGTGGCGTCATCATATTGATTCCTTTCTCCGCTGTCAGTGAGTCGGTGAGACGTCATCATTGTTGCGCACGCAACCGCAGAAAAACTATTTCCATTGGAATTTATACGCTGCAGGGCCTAGCCTTTACACAACTGTACTTTGTGATAGTCATTATTTATTTCGCACTATTTGAGAAAATTATAAGAAGTCAAGAATTTACATTAAATTTTCACCTAAACCCGGCGTAGTAAGGCTGGTAACACACGATATGTATACGTGAAGCGTTAGTGATTGTTCACGTAGGAAAATTAGGGCGCATGCGTGAAAAGTATGGCGTCACGACGACCTTTCTGCAGGGTGGTGGTGATTGTACAGACACGAACTAGGGAAGGAAAATTGTCGGCTATATAAATTCACTCTAATGGGCTCCCTAAACGATAATGCGGCATGTCATGCATTACGTGCTGTCACTCATGCATGACCGTCTAGCTGTAGTGATTGACGTGCATGACATGCTAACTACGTGCTGGCCGTTGCTTCACTGTATTGATTGATAGCAAGCCTGATGGTCCATCATGCAGCATGAAATTCACGTAAACGTTGCATGTCATGCAAGCATGATCGTTTAGGGACACTTTAAGACATTTGGCGTATCTTGCACAATCTAGAGTAATAAATATGTTGATAGATTATAATCATGCAAGAGTTTTAATCAGAAAAGCGCATTTTGCGCTATTGACTGTGCTATCTTTATATAGGACTTTTTATTTTATTTAAATACAATGTCAAAATAAATTAAAATAATTAGATTAATTAAAGAGTTACAATTATAAATCACTAATCCTACTAATTTATAGACGAAAGTAGGTATACTTTTTTCGATGTCTTGATCAGGTTGCTGTGACTATAATCAATGATGCATAATTTAAGAAGAGTAATGAAAAAAAGGTTCCAAAGCCTGTAGGTAACAGCGCAGTGTAGTACTTATGTATGAAAAAAGGTAATTCATAAAATATCTATTAGCAAAATCTTCACTACCAATCAGTGAATAGGTAGGAATGTTGTTAGGTAAAGATAATTTGAAAGCAATGGTTTCATGATAATAAATAAGAATAGACGTAATACAAAGATTATAATGATAATATATTTTTCTTGACTCTTGACCTTTCGAATTATTATATAGAGGTCATTATTTCCTAAATGCGTCTCTGCATGATATTTGCATTCGGCCCCCATCGGCCTCACTCGTGCCTTTCCGTAGGTCGGCTTCCAACCCTCGGCAGGATGGCTCTACCTCTATCACGACCCGAAAAATCTTTATTTAACGTTTTCCCCGAAAAAATGTTGCAATTTTAAGTGAAAACTATGTGAATGTTGTATCTTAGTTAAAGTTTATCCGTGTCTTGTTGTTGGTTGCAGTTTTAGTTTGGTGTCAGTGTTATTTATTAGTTGTGCTTGCGTTTTGTGGTGCTTGGGGAAGGCAGTTTCGTACCAGGTAGAGATTAACATTATCTTTATCGCATGTACTTATACTTTATTTCATTATAATAATAAGTACCTAGCAATAGCAGAAATCCAGATTTTATAAGAAATATATTTTGTTTGTAGTCTAATAGCTCGCTTTCAGTGATAAGGCCGCCTAGATTCTTACCTACTCAAACTCGTTTCCATCTCAATAACTATAGGTATTGAAGTAAATGTTACAGAGTATAACTTTTCAGTAATAAATAGAATTAAGTACATACAAAATTTACTATCCTGTATCATATTATTTTTCACTATTTTATTTTTCAGTTTCGAAGCCATGAATGACATCGAGGACGACGATGACTGAAAAAGGAGAAGTCAATAGGATGCTAGGTAAGTCATACTGTGTAGACGGATACCTAATGCCAAAAATGCAAAACGCCAAAAATTTACTAGTCACAATCAAGCAGTTCTTTCCCCTATAGAATAAAATAATTTTCTTAAATGCAATTTTTACTACTTACGGATAGTAAATAATATAATATAAGATAAGGGAAATAATATTTTGATAGTGAATTGATAATCTAATTAATTATCTTTTAATTTTTTCTTATCAGGATGTAACTTTGTAGGTGTATTATTATAATTAAGATGTACGAGAATTTAGTCTTTTAGCTCTTTTTAAATAATTTAATTATATTTTGATTATGTATTATCTATAATAAGTAGGTACCTATCAGGAACAACGACTTTACAAACAATACGGGGACAAACATTATAATTATTACGCTTAGAAGTGTGAAAGGAATAGAAAAACTAAACTCGATTAGTTTGTTGAAATATCGTACATTACAGGTAAAAATATGAGTAAGCATAGTATTAATAGAAATGTGACTAAATTTACTACTAGTAGTTCCGTGAGAACAGTAGACCTCGCCAGCCCTTATAAACCAAACCTAAAAGAAACCAACAAAAGTCAACTTTGGAAACAGAAAAAGTACCTACTAAAGTGACAAAAATTAGCACTTTAAAGCTTAATATTTCGCAAACGGATCCCTGAATCGAAAAATGTTTATCACACACCCGCGATATTTTTGAAAGACCCATCCAACGATACCCCACACCATGGATATCACGCTGAAAAAAATAATTTTCCATTTTACGTATGCAGTTCTATGAACATAATTTATTTTTTCAACTTTCTTAAGTCGATCCACTATTACTGAAAAACTAATAGAACCTACTTAGCCGTAATAGTTTTCCTTATAACTACGTTATATATGCTACTGCCATGAATTTTTTCACATTTCCAGAAGCAACCGTTTAGCTGGCAGGGGGGGGGGACACGTGACTCTAACAAAAATTACCGCTTTAAAGCTTAATATTTCGCCAACGGATCCCTAAATCGAAAAAATGGTATTCACACACCAGCAATATTTTTGAAAGACCTATCCAACGATATCCCACACTATGGGATTCACAAGAAAAAAAAAGTTCACTCCCACTTTGCGAGTATGGTAGGTACTCTAAAAAAAATGTTTTTCAAAATTTTATTCTACTCATTTTGTAGGTTTAATTAATTTATACATATGCCAAATTTTCGTCAAAATCGGTTGAAAAATGCGACCTGTAGAGAATTACAGACAGACAGACAGACAGACAGACAGACAGCCGGACAAGAGCATTTTTGGCCAGTCTCGAAACGTAGACGCTTCGCTCGCTTCGCTCGCTCGGTCAATGAGTAGCATCATAAATACATGTGGATAGATCAAACTTTATGCCAGAAAATCTAAGAAAAATGTCGTAGGAAAATGCCACGATCATGCCATGCCATCACTTCAACCACTGTTTTTTACTCAAAATGCAAACGTAATTACAATCTTATATAATTAAATTGATTGTTACTTATATTTCAGCAGGATTCCTTGTGATAAGTCTAAAATAAACTGTTTGAACCACGATTTGGTGACAATTTAGGGAGAGACAGCCGCGCCGAAACGGGTGTCGTATCAAAGATAGTTTTCTCACCTTTTTTTCACTAACAACCGCATTTTTACTGTTTTGGCAACGAAAGTATTTTATTCTGACCCATTTGCAGCAAATCAAAGCGAGTAAAGTTTAATATCGTCGCTTATTTCCGTACTAATGTGCCTGCGTGTCGCCGACGCCCATTTGGGTTCTTTAACACTCAGTGGACATTTGACAGGACACCCATTTGGGTCGATTAACACTCTAAGGGTTATAACATATACTACGAAAGCATAAAAAACATAAAAAATAAGTATAAATAGATACATGTTCCTCATGTCTATTTTATTTAAATTTAAAATGTAAATGAAATGATTTACATCCATAATCGCGGATGTCACGAGCTCTTATGCCGTGACATCCGCTTAACTTAACCGTGCAATGAATACCATACTTAACTTACATACTTAAACAAAGATAACAAATAACAATAACACCTTTGGATACACAAAATACCCTTATCATCTATTTAGCATAAAGAAGTATATCTAGTTAGATAACACTACCTTTATACTTATGTAATCATCGGCAATATAGACATGGTCGGATACACTTCGAAGACACCAATGACTATCTTGCCATCTATTGGACGCACTGTGACATTATCATCCCTGATTAGGTAACTCATAATTAATGGGTAGGCTTACTACTTATTACAATTCATCCCAGCAAATCTTTGCTTAATCGATTAAAAAGTTTCATTTGTAATCAGATTTATTATTAATCCTCTCTGTTTAGTTTAGACAATTATAGTAAATGTTAATACATCAATGATAAAATATTGATAAATTCCTAATGGACCAACAGGTGTGATGCGGATTAAAAAGGTAACGAATGTATTAATAATGAACAATCTGGTGCTGTGAGACCCTGCTTCTTGCCAAATTTCACGATTCTTAGAGGTGAACGGAAAGTACCCTATAGGTTTTGCTTTAGTTTGCGAGTAACAAAATATATGACATACATACGTACCTACTTAAATGGCCATAACTTTTTATTGCGTTCACTTAAATACTTGAATTTGTTACACACCCAAGGGACCATAGTATTTGATATTAATTTGAACGTGATACCTCTATCCGTTTCTGAGAAAAAGGGTCCAGAGAAACGGAAAGACCGACTGATGGACGGACAACAAAATGATCATGTATCTATAGGGTAATAGGAGAAATATTTAGGAGACAAAACGCAACTTGTCGTAAAGACTTGATATGTTTATCTTACACTATCAATTAAAAACTTTTTACAAGTTCATAGAAATTGCAGGTGTTTTGTATGTGCCGTGAGAGGCGGATTATTCAAACCGAACACATCAAAATAGAAAGCACGTAGGATACTCCGACCCATACTAATTGTGACTACGTTACTTAGAACCCTATTCTTCAATGTTTAGTTAGAGGCACTTTCCAACAGCCATTTTAGAAAATCAGTAGTGTTATTGTCGTCACGCGTTATAATTGTGTTCGTTGTTGTCAAATTATTACCTAAAGTAACTTGACTAGGTATGTTGTGATTGAAAATGAAGACTGTTATAATTTTTAGGAATATATTAATCCAGCTAGTATGTAATTTTTCAATTACTACGTGTTGTTATTAGAGTAGTTTAGATTCCAAGTGATAATGTGTAATAAGAATATTTGCACTAACAGTTTTTAAGTGTTTATCCGCGTGAGGCGTATTAGCCATATTTAGAAACTACGCCAAGGCCCTCGCTCCAGAGTCTTAGAAGTTGCATTTTTAGAATCACATCAGTCTTTCTTTAGTATCGTGTCACTCGTGTTGTACCCTTTAGTGATGATAACCTATTGATAAGACTTTAAACTACATTGCGGTCTGCGGATAAAACTGCTTAGTAAAGTAGGTACGATCTATCAAAAAGGTGCAGTGTTCGCGAGCAGACACTAGAAAGGGCATAAATTGTAAGCAGGCAGGTGTAAATTGAAGAGCTCAGAAATAACAGTTTCAAATGAAGCAATAAACAACAATAGACGAAGAATAAGAATACAAGTGTATAAACTAAAGATAAAGACGAGAAATAAAAATAAGTGGTGTAAGATAATTTAAAATTGATACGTAGATAGGGATAAACTTGAAGATCTTTTGTTGAACGTAGTTAGAAATGATTGCTTTAGTGCTGTGTGTTTTTACGAAAATTTTCGAGGTCGCAAAAAATGCATATTGGGGTGAATTGCCGAGGAAAATTGAATACAAGACAGTCAAATGTAGACAAAGGAAAAAACAGCATAAGAGAAGACGAAAGCGGAAAGGTATGTCAGATAATAAATTTGCTAGTAGGTATGAACATGACCAATAAATATGGGAGTTCCTAAAGGCTTAATTTTGCACAAAATTGTTAAAAAAAGTATATATACTTTTTTAAACATTGCCTATATAACAATTTTGTTGGATACCAAAGTGAAAAAGTATAAATAAAGATTAAAAATTAAAGTAGTGCGCCATTTCTTGAACATTAAAATGGTCTCATAATATAATAATGTAAAATAAGTATGTCGGTATGTTTGATTGTTTATTGAAATGTCAACTCACCAAGGTTACAGATGGGTGATGTAACTAACAGACATACCCGGTCGGTCGGTGTCAAGCTCTTTCAGATAAAAGAACTCATCAAAGCGACATCTAGTGTATAGATCATTTACTAGTGGCACCGTTAGATCTTTCGTTCTTTGAATTTGATACTAACAGATAGAAAGGATGTTCTTACCATTAGAATCCGCTAGGTGGCGTAAGGGTATCACCAAATTACGAAGGTAGAACAGATGTAGGTACAATGTAAACTTAAAATTATAATAGTAAGTACGTTTTACTCGCACATATAAAACAAACGAGAAATACAAATATATATTTTTTTCTTTTTTCACTTGGTTAAAATAAATAAACAATTATTAACTTAACAATCACGTTATACCCTCTCAGTAATAGTCGAGTAGACACGCCTGTTAATAGGTATAGATACCTACCTACTTAATATAATTCTTTTTGTGAATAAAAGTAAAATATTCATGTGATATTTCTAACACAAAAAGCGTGTTAGGATTACATGTTCCAGTTCTACGATTCGCAGCCATGTCTCGAGTGGCCCGGGTCATTCACTCAGCATTATGACTGATTTGGCAGACAAAATATACAGTTACTTACGTACATTTTTAGACAAAATGCCTGCATAGATGTACTAAGGATCTATACTTCCACGGATTTATTATACACATCATTGTATCGTGCATTCCGCCATTATTAATTACATTTGGTTCCAATTATGCTTGTCTTTATATTATTCAAAACTAGCTGTACCCGACAGAAGTTATCCTATCCAAACTTCATGTAAAATGTTTTTATTTCATTTCAATCTCGGGAGCACAACATAATGAATGACACATAACGTGAACAAAAAAAAACTATATTCCCATTTTTTAGCTTCCGAATCCTATTTGCCTGTTTTCATGTTTCCCATTTCCCATTAAGTATTTCATTTTCACTTTTCAATCCCTATTTCTCATTTTTCTTTTTCCATGTTTAATTTTACCCAATTATTCTTTTTCCCACATTCAGTTACAAATTCCCATCACCCCGTTTTCATTTATCCCTATTTCTTATTTTTCCTTTTTCTCATTCTTAATTTTCATTTTTTCCAATTTTTATTTTCCCAATAAGTATTCATTTTTCTATTTGTCATATTTTCCATTTAAGTTTTTCGCCATTCAAAAAGTTATTTTTTAAATTTATTTACCTATTTATTTCTTCTCTTTTAGTGGTCAAGTGCCTAGTTTGACAGTAACATTGACAGAAGGGAGTATAGGATTCTGTGCCGCAAACAACTATCATCTGTCAAATCCATGTGGTCGTATTCTAATAAGAATATTCAGTGTTTAATTATTCTTCGAATACGTAGCTGGTCCTTCTAATTTCGTTTAACAAAAATCGATTTTAAACTAATCTTTGATTAGAAATTAATATGCACTCTTACCTCCCGCTGTATCAATCCAAATTCCAAGTTCGAGGTTTGCTTGACTTCACTTGAATGACGTCAACTGAAGTGAAGTTCGAGAGCGCCTGCGTACGTCAGTAACGCGCGCTGCGCCTGCGCGCTTGGCAGTTTATACGGCGGTGCTGTGGTCGTGATCCGATTAGCAACGTCAGTTTTATTTTTTATCAAATTATTTCATTTACTAGCATTGCTCACTACAAATTCTTCGTATAGCTTGATTTGACAGTTATTAATTACTACATTCTCAGAATTTAAGTCTAAACAGATATCTAAATTTTACCTGGTGTAATCATTGGAATTCCAGTAATTCATTGCGAGTGCATTAAACCATTACATTTTCCAATACGGCAATTTCTATGCAGCTTCAACGAAAATATTTTCTTGGTGTTTATATTATTTAGGATCAAGATTTTCATGCGCGCTGGTCGCAGTATACTCCAATTAATCCCATTCTATTTGTGTCCCTGATCCCGACTCGTTCCCCGTTCCCGCAGTGTGCGGCTATATTCACTCCGCTCGGGTTCGGACGTCCCGCTCGGTTTGCGTCGAGCTCATTCACGCGAACGCGAGAAGCGAACCCTCCATCTAATATTTGAATAGGGAGTTCGGGTCGGGATAGCGCGCTCGCAGCTGTCAAATCAAGCGATACGCAGTTAACCTAACAACATTTACCTACTAATCTTATTTTTATTTACGTTGCAGTGTCTTTACTTGTGTTTGTCACGTGCAAAAACAATGTGAAAAGTGGTTGTTAATATAATTTTCCAAGTAACTTGTATCCTTTCTGACATTTAATATAAAAATCGATTAGAGACGCAAAATGTGAGGTGTTTACCCTCGGTGTGTCGAAGTGTATGCAATGAAGGATCATCTACGATAGTGCACTTTGTGTCGAACACTCAAAAAGGATACATTGAGAAAAGAAAATGCGGATCAAGACCCACACAGATTTTCGCCCGAATGGTAAATATTTTCATAATAGAGGTTCTTCCGTTTATTCAAGCATGCTTACGTACGCCTACTTACATGTTTTTAAAATATTTATTTACCCACTTAAACCAAATTTGTACCTACTTAATACTTTTGAAGTTAAGTGAAATTACCTTTACTGTTTATCATGATCGTTTGAATCTAAAGTAATTTTTTTTTTTAACTTCGGATTAAATCCTTGATTGTAAATCCTTAATTAATCCAAACCAAATGCCCAAAAGCAAAAATAAACTAGCTACACTGTTTAGGCAGTCTGAAATTAACCTTAATTAAACAATTCCAAGGTACATTTTAGATTAGCAATTTACTACAGTACCTAAGTACCTATCAAGGTTCGATTTGGCAGCTGTCAAATTGACATAGGTAGGTAGTGATTTCTAAAAACAAAACATACATCTGCATTAAATTTAGGTCTTTGTGTTGTTTTAGAAGTAATTCTTAAGTAATATGAAGTAATCTGTCTATCTCTAAGTCTATGAAGTAATTCATAGATTTATGTAGGACGGTAAACAAACAAACAAAAAACTTCAGCTTTGTTATATTAGTACCTACTTATTAGATAGTACGTAGGGTTGTATCAATGGAAACTCCAAGCCTTGTGAATGCCTTTTTATTTATGTCTAATAGACTTGCCTTAATGGGTGCCTGTGTCAGATAAAAGTTCTAACAGTTCCTTAATTTCCAGAGAAATTATTGTCAATGTTGTCGTTATGATAAGTAAAACAGACTGACTGCCTAACGCACTACTAAGTCAAAAATTGTGGAATGAAGTGATAAGAAAGCGGATAAAAATCGTAATCAATGCATCGAATTTCTCGGAGCAAAGATTGCTTGCGAGTTGCGATATTGACTCGTACACAGAATGGGACAGACAATAAAACATGACGTAGGTACTGTATGTAGATGACGTTACTTTTTGACTGTATTTTTATGTCGATGTAAATGTGAACTTCATTTAATGTCGGTGTGAATGTGAACTGAGGCTTGCAAGGCGTTCTAATGATTTAAATTGCGATGACTCGTCCCAGCGGCGACGTCCTCTCATTGGCGCATTCGGGCCTCGAGGTCGGCGCGGTTTCATTGGGATCATAAACACAATACTGAGTGCTACACACGAGGCGACTGTCGGACGATTTTGTCTAAACACATCCGACCCATCAGGTCCAACGAGCATATGTCAGACTGGTCAACGGTATGCGGGCTCTTCATTCATTCGATATTCTCTGTCAGTCATTTAAAGACAAAAAGTTGTCAGAACTTGCGAAGGTGTAACTGCAAAACTGTAACTGTAACTTTAAACAAACCATTTAATCATGGTTTAGCTCACTGTTCTTAAGTTAAAACTTATAATAAGTTTCTTTTCAATAGCTAAAATCACGTGAAGTGTCGTTATTGTAAAAATGCTATAACGTTTATTGCGTTTTTAACTACCTAGGTACCTAATCTTTTTTGACGTAACCAGCAAAAAGCGCCTTGATGTTTAGTTGCATGATGGTATCCATAGTAAATATATACGAATAATCTTAAACAGTCGTTCCGTGCATCGCACGCAGGAAGATATTTTTTTGTAAATAAATACAATATCGATACGTTTCATTAGTTTTCGTAATTGTAGTAAGTAGCTCTCTATAGTTGTACGTTTTCAGATTGGGCATTTTTCAGATTGGACATTTTTCAACGGTTGGACAATTTTCAGATTGGACATTATTATTGACCGAAGCGTCTAAGTTTCGAGATTGACCAAAAATGCTAATGTCCGTCTGTCCTTCTGTCTTTCTGTCTGTAATTCTCTACAGGTCGCATTTTTCAACCGATTTTGACGAAAATTTGGCATAGGTATAAATTAATTAAACCTACAAAATGAGTAGAATAAAATTTTGAAAAACATTTTTTTTAGAGTACCTACCATACTCGCAAAGTGGGAGTGAACTTTTTTTTTCTTGTGAATCCGATAGTGTGGGATATCGTTGGATAGGTCTTTCAAAAATATTGCTGGTGTGTGAATACCATTTTTTCGATTTAGGGATCCGTTGGCGAAATATTAAGCTTTAAAGCGGTAATTTTTGTTAGAGTCACGTGTCCCCCCCTGCCAGCTAAACGGTTGCTTCTGGAAATGTGAAAAAATTCATGGCAGTAGCATATATAACGTAGTTACAAGGAAAACTATTACGGCTAAGTAGGTTCTATTAGTTTTTGAGTAATAGTGGATCGACTTATGAAAGTTGAAAAAATAAATTATGTTCATAGAACTGCATACGTAAAATGGAAAATTATTCTTTTCCGCGTGATATCCATGGTGTAGGGTATCGTTGGATGGGTCTTTCAAAAATATCGCGGGTGTGTGAAAAACATTTTTTGATTCAGGTATCCGTTTGCGAAATATTAAACTTTAAAGTGCTAATTTTTGTCACTTTAGTAGGTACTTTTTCTGTCTCCAACTACAAAGTTGACTTTTGTTGGTTTCTTTTAGGTTTGGTTTATAAGGGCTGGCGAGGTCTACTGTTCTCACGGAACTACTAGTCGTAAATCGTTCATACTATAATTATTTACTGTGTAGATTCAATAAATGTGACATCGTGTAATTATAACACCAGGTTAAATTTACCCCAGTTACCTCTGTCTACAAAGTTACAAAGATATCAGAGACTAATTTGAAATGATACGTTCTGAAACTTTTGCTACTTAACTAGAATGACAGAGTTGCTGACATATACTCGTAAAGAAAACTGTATCCGCTTCGCTTGCAATGCAGCGCTGGCTCGCCACCCTTGACTAAATGCACCCCGTAGTCCGAGGGAGGTTTCCTCATTCAATCGATACCACCCTCACCGTCGTCGTCGCCAATACGCACTCCAATATTGACTTTACCTTCCCAGGCTGAAAGAAAAAGTAGGAAGATTTTTTGCTACATCTCTGTCTGAGCTACATTATATTCGCACTAAAGTTTAATAATAAATCTTTAATTCAGACCAAGATCCATATAGATTATACACTATTACAAAGTTGTAAAAATTGTAAAACATAAAAAAAATGAATTGGAAAAATCGGTAAGATGTTGGAATCAACCAACCAGCATCTGTAGGTACATATCTGATGTGAAGAGTCGTTTGGCTAATAATATCCCGTGAGACAATCCCAATAGAAGTAAATCTTTGAGCAGCCGTCGCTATTCATTGAGATGTAAGATAAAGTTGACTCCCACTACTTATTTATCTGACTTCGAAAAAGGAGGAGGTTCTATTACATAGTGCTTTCCTACTTCATGCCACCAGACTCTATCATCTGGCTTCATCGTCCAGTCATTTCCGGCTACCTTACTTCAAGTTGTTCATCCTCACCTCACCACAGATTAGTTTAGTCTGCTTTCATACTACACCGGTATGCGGTTTACACTAAGAACGTCGCTCGTCTGCCGCAACGGTAATTATCGCTGCTACGATCTCCACACAAAGTGATTACAAATACGTTAAAATAACTATAACCTCACACATTGAACCGACCTTTCTAAAAGCCGTTTCTAGTATAGAAATGTTACTAAAAAGACATAAAAATCAATACTTTCTTAATACGAGAGCAATAGTGTCTGCATTATCATCATCTCATATTGCGTTGCGTGTAAGACTGCGAATGAATGCGGAGACGCGGCGAAACTCGAAAGTATTGTGCTAAGTATGTACCGACCTATGTCTTACTTCACTTGCGTAACGTTATTATGATTTTTTGCGATTATGATTTAGTTGTACCTGAAACTCTATTGCTTTTGTTAAGCATTTTTACTTTGTAAATCAGTTGAATTTAGGTATTATCTTTTTGTCAGCATTTGTGACTTTGCTTTGTGACCTACTCTTTAAATTTTAATTATTGTAAAAGATATTTCGTAAAGTACTAAGTAATAGGTCATTGACTGATAACTAAACGCTATTGTGATTAAGATATCATAAAATAATATATCTATGTAGGTAGGATTTACTGTAATAATGTCCAATCTGAAAAATGTCCAATCGGTATTTAAGTATATTATGTAGATTGTTAACTATTTTGTAAAGACGGAAGTAGTCCTACTTTATAGTTATCAGCTAGACTTTGGTTATAACTGGAGATTTAGCTTTCCTTATGTAACTATATGATTATTTTTAGTATGGTTTTTCTGTGTTAAGTTACCTATATCACCACGTAGCACTTAACTTAAACATAAATCTTTTGAAACCGTATCAGGCGTTAACAAGAAAGTTACATTTATTTCAAAACATCTATCACTCATCTGACTCATCTCATGTTCAATCTTCAATTTCCCAGTTTCACTGCAATCACTGTGTAGAAAGTGAAACTTTTATCTGTATCTCTTGATTTTACAATTCTTCACAGCATTTCGCTAAACGTGCCCATTCTGCAACTTTTTTACACAAAACTCGCACAAAACAGAAAGTTTTATCTGCTCAAGAACTTGATTCGCAGCACAGGAAGTTTTTAGTGTAGCCTGTGCAGCTTCCTGGCTTATATCGAGAAATAAAGCAGACTTAAGATTGTTTTTAGAATAGGCACTTAAGATCCTTTATATTTTGTAGTCGTATTGTTACTATTATTATTTATTTTGTGGTATTGTAGAAATACCACGCAGAACAAAACAAAAAAATACTTACACACATACATTTCTATTAGGTTTTGTTTTATAAACAAAAAATGACTTAAAGTATCAGTAGTTAGATCTTTTTCTTTTTTGCCAAAATACTTTTTGTATGTACATGTGCGAGTAAGTAAGTAATATTTTATTTGTATTATCTTCTATAGGATTAGAATAGAGGAAATAAGTGTTGGCAAGCTTGTTGCTAAATGACCTTTGTGTTAGGTATTGTCTTATATCTAATACCAGCCTTACATTGTAATTCATGGGTCAGACAGTTTAATTAATGAAGTTCATTGTCTGTCACTTATATGTATAATTTAAAACAAAGATATACAAGAGCTGTACAGCATCACGCACTTTGTTCTATTAAAAGTATTTTATTTAGTCGAGAATAAAAATTAAAAAGTTGCGCCTTTTTTGCTTTGTCACGGACCAAGGTCAGGCAAATGTTAAATGTCTCCATGTCCCGAAATGGCATGTCATGTCGGACAAGGTGCTTTGGGCCAGGTGAAAAATAAGGCTTTTATCGCATCTGCATCCTCTGTCTTGTTTGATAAATTTACAATTTTTATTGCAATTCAGTTTTTAAGATTTATTAAATTAGCTTCTACCTCCGCGGTGCTACCTTAGGATTATCGATGTTGTCACGCAGTAAATCTTATTTTCCCGCAGTAAAAAGTATCATAAGTTTTAACCTATTTGAAACCTTAGTTTATTAGCAAAAAATACAAGTAAATTTACATAGATAAACTAAAACAAAAAGAAAACAAACTAAACTAAAAAGATTACCTACCTTAAATACTTAACAAAAAAGAGGGGACAGCCCTACACTAATAACCTATTTTATTTAAACTATATTTTATCAAATTAATTTCAGCTGTTATTAACATCCATATTATTATGTCGCAAAATTGTGTTCTATATTATTACATATTATTACAGTAGAGCAACTGTAATATTTTACACTCTCTGTAATATTTTCTCTACTGTAATATTTTACACAACACATGTTTGCTTATTTCATAGATTGTTTAAGTTATAAAAATATCTATAAGTAACTTGCCTGTTATTATAAATTCAGGGCACGTTTGTATAAGCAGGAAATTACCGATAGCCATGACTAAGCGTTTTTCTTTTATGATTCGCTTGTTGTACCCGAGTATTCGTACACACAGCCAATGTGAGTTTCTTGCCGCTTTTCCCCAACGATGTTGGCTTTTCACTCACGGATTGATCAAGGACATCCCTATCGCTTTAAAAAGTGGACTTTCTAGTAAGAGGTGGGTTTAGTTTACTTGAGCCCCGCGAGTCATAATTTTGAAGACGATTGATTTTAAGCAGGACTGAAGTCCTAGTTGCGTATATTTATGCTCTTTTGATAAATAAATGTAAAAAAAGCTTTATTTCAAAATTTTCCATTCCACTGGCTATGTTGAAAACACAATCCTCAAATAATTACTCCTAAATATTCGAAGTAAGAAATGAAGTTAGATATTATTATGTTTTTCGAGTTGGGTAAAACCTGATGAGAGAAAGCGACGACGACGTTTTACAATTGTGTTTACTTTTTTTTTACATTGCTTTTTTGTAGGATTGGTGTTCGTCTATGAATGCTGAATGAGTTTTCTTATTGATTTTCGCTGGTATCTTCCAACTTTACGTGTACCTTTCGATGAATCACCCGGTGCGTGCTTTCCCAGAAAACTCAGTGCGAGAGATTTAACGCCCTAGGCTCTAAGGGGTGGCGGTCACCCCCTACATTAAGTTGGAGTTGAAAATATATTTGAATACACGGGAATTCTTTCTGAAATTGCTTTATCTTCATAGATACTGTAGATATTGGAAAATTATCCCTGAAAACATAAAATTGTAACCTAGAGCAAATTCACTGTCTTTATCGTTGAATCGGTTTATAATTATTAAAATTATTTATTTGGATTGATGAATGAGTATAAACTATTTATTAGAGTACAAAAAAAGTGGGTTTTTATTACACATACTTAGGTACACCTATATAAAAGGCCAGCTCTGAACAATCGAATTCTTGTGTGTCTATAGCGTCGTATGATTGCGTTTGTGCGTACATCAGAATATTTAAATTCAGTATAATGTTGGCTATTATGGGAAAATGCTATCAAAATGATGATGAATTATTTCAGCAAATCATGAAAGGCTAGCATTAGGTAATACTAAATCTGTTGCGTGAGCATTGACCTATTAAATATTGTTTCCACCATTACACCCATAAAGGTCAAGGGTAGTAAAAAGCACAAAGGGTACAAAAAGAGTGCTGATTACCTAGTTACTCGTATTATTATTACACGATTCAGGCTTGGAATTTAAAGTAATTTAGCTGTCTTGATTTTTTATACAATTAGAAGGCTTTGCACGATGGTAGCCAACATTCGGTGTTTTGACGGCATTTTTCTTTGAAACCTTCCGAAGTTGGGGTGAATTCGACCCCTCTGTCACCCTCGCTTGAGTAGGTATTCCGTGTAGCTGTCTGCATCTATATACTAAGTACATATAGTATTATATTTATTTAGCGTTGGGACAGAAATATTTTTCGCAAAGAGCCTCAATATTTAGGAGCTTCGTCATTATATGAGGTAAACCTACCTTCCTATATAGGTACCGTATTTATGATTGACGTCTTTTAATATAAACCTAGCACAGCCTCTGTGATAAGTATAAATATAATATTTATATGGATCGCCTCACACCCGCACTTTTGATTCATAAAAACTTTAAATCGAAATCCTGATCTAACTAGACAAGCTGTATTTCAGGAGACAGTGTGACCTCATTTTTTCTTGCAAAAAGTTAGGAAGCTTTCCACGTTCTTTCAAGTCCAGCGCAAGCAAAAATTTTTTAATTTTTTTTATCAAACTATCATTTTGTATTTAATGCAGTCTAAGTAGTTGATTAAGAAATCGTTTGCTATGAACTCTAACCCTTAGCATAAACGCCACCTAAGTATAGCCAGATACTTGACACGTTATAAGCGCGTTATACGTGTGGTGGGCGGAGGGTTTCGCATTGCGTGTCTGCCGACGAAATTAATTTCTTTCCTCCCCACGCCATTAAAATAGCTGAGATATGACGCGGCAAGCATGTTAACAAAGTGATTAAACCTTTTTAGGGATGAAATTGAAAGTAATTTCGGCGCTGTACTGCGTGCAAGCAATATAAACTATCAATGATATTGAACGTGTAATACGACTTCGCCGTATGTTTCGAAAAAGTTTGATTGTTTCTTGAGCTATCACCACTCGACTATATTCAACCGATCTCCATGAAATATAACCTTGATATTGTTCTCGCATGAGCGCATGCAAACTGTATCTCTAAATGTATTTGAATTGCAAAAGTCAACCAAATCCGAGTATGCAATGTCCCTGACCGTTTTCCTCGCACCGTGTAACAAATGTTGGGATTGACAACCAAAAGCACAGATGCGGACCCTAAATGGACGCACCTTCGAAAAACATGAGCGTAACAGTATGGCCTATGAGATCGATGTTACTTTCAACCCAAGTGTTGTGCCCGCATGAATAAGATGTTTCCTTTCTGCAAACAGTAAATCGCGCATTCGTCCGGTACGCTAGGGTTTTCAGAATAAGAAAACTTCACTTTTGTTTGATAACTTGAAAGCAGGATTTGTCAACAATGTTGTTTTCTTCTTCAAAGTTACAATTGCGGTTCTTCAAAAACCTTATGCCTACAAGCCGTATATATTTAAAATTTGCTGCTGCACGAATTGTATTTGTTTTTATAAACATTTAGATAAAAAAGTTTATAATTATTACTCGCTTAATTTTTTTAATCGCTATAATTTTTAAGTTTATAACTTTTAACTCGCTTACATCTGCGATATGGCAGCCCTACGGATAGTAAACGACGCGACGGGTTGGCAGGCTGCCAGCTTTTCCTTGCAATTTTACTGCTGCCCGGTTCGATATACGAACATTTCACAGTTGAAACTCTAGACGAGGATGGCAATAACCTATCAGTTTTATTAGCTTATAGCCAAACGAGATTCAAGTCGTCTTTTACAAGTTGTTAGTTACATCTTTGTATTTTTAGTTTTCTCTTTGATGTTTTTTAAAATTTTAAGTCGGTTTTATAATACTTTTCTATCAACGAAACCCAGAAATTCTTTGAAATTATCTTGATTTGTAAGGAATAAGACAATGCCACAGGAAATAAGATTAACTGCAGCAAGTCAACCACCTTTTGTATACCGTGCCAAAATCAGGCAGCAGAACCCTCCTCAGTACATGGGGACATTATCCTTCACGCCCCGCTCTACCGTCTCAGTGCCAATCAGTAGGTAGACTTCAGTATATACTTTAGAACTTTTCCTATATCTATCCTATGACTTTTCCTCTACATTTAAATTTTCCTCAAAATGTTTGAATTAAATTCCTTCACAGAAAATGCTGTGGTATGATAAGTACTGAATAATAACGTAGGATTATTTATCTACATGCAAAGTAGAAAATACGTCAGTAGGTAAATTCATTTAGAAGAATGAATTAATGTCACGCGCTACGGTAACGACCTACTTTTATCGCCGCGAGAGACGTAAATGTGGTCTTATTTAGAGCAAGGTTTAATCAAAGCCTTTATACAGCTTTATAAAGTAGGTGGGTAGGTATTGATGCTTTATCAGGGATATCCTGTATAGATAAGTATCGAGATATTTATTCCGTTACATCCCTTTGTAATTTTTGCTAGAAAATCAGTCCTCGTTAGACCTTCATTAAGTAAGTAGTAGTGTCATTTTCACCATTAATGGTGTACTGGTGAATGGTACAGATGATACCACAGATTAACACTTAATTAAATAAGTACGAGTATGTCGTAGTAATCGGTTACTCTTGATTCGTGTTTATGGGTGTTACATAATCAGTCCATATCGAGTGATTATTCTTCCGATATGATCAGTGGGCACATTTGGGAGGGTTATAGGGTTACTAGACGTAAGGTAAAAATATCTTAGATTTAAAATTTAAACACTAATTAATAATTGAGTATAAACAATTTGTAATGGTCTTATTCTTTACGTTGGTTAAATTATTGCCGGTCAGTAAATAAATATACATCCTAAGACCTTTCTCAAAGCCACTAATGCTGGTAAAGAGACTGAAAATAACGTGCCTCATGCCAGCTTGTTTACTGTGCCTTAACTTCAGGTCGTTTAGATCACTGATAAGGCAATTAGTCGACAAAGACCAAGGCAAAGAATATTGTCTTGTCTCATAAGCCTCGTTAAGCAATGTTAAGTCGGCAGAGCATGAAAACAATACCACGTAAATAACCCCATTATTAACAGCCCGTCTAGCAATATCTTGGTTGAAACCACTTTTCTCAAATTATCAGTGGTACATAAAAGTAACGTAAAAGTTATTGTAGGTATACATTTTGTAAAATTTCATGGTCTTCCTTTTATTCATAGTAAAGATAACAAGGTGTATTCGGCTACGATAGGATCTGGTAGAAGACAACCCATAGCGAGAGAATTCCGTTCGATAATGAATGACATAGATAAATAAAACATAATAACAACAACATAAAAAAAAGAGATACAGATAATACTAGATGAGGTCGATAACACTAGCGAATTGCTTGTTAGGTACGTTAAACCACAGAATATATAATAGGTCGTTAAACTATATTTTAAAGCGGAAATAAATTATATTGTGAAGTTATGACTTACACTAGATTTTATAAAGAACAGCTTTGAGAGCTTCTATTAATATCTGCGGGTAAAGAATTCGATTCTGACGTCTAGTAACGATGGAAACCAGACATGGTGCTAAGTGCCGACATGTCTTATTATGTGTGAACTCTACGTATTCGACGTATCTTTCAAATAAAATAGTTCCAAAGTTGTTTTGAATGCCGATTTTTACAGATATAGGTGCTGCTAAAGCTTAAAGCTTTTGTTAATTAGCAATAAATAACAACAGCATTTATTTTACTTATTTATTTTATGATGGAGATAATTATTGCCTTACAATTAGTTATAGATAGGTACATAATTATATTTTGAGACATTTTATTTTTTGTATAACGAAAATGGACTAAGGGCAATGATTAATAGCTTCCTTGTAAGATGAGACTTCCCGGCTGCGAATAACAAATGATCAAAATGTCACTTTGTCACCAGTTTCAATGTATTTTTAAAGGAATAATTTTATTATTGGTAACCTTGTAAAAAAAATGGAAAAGAAAGACTACATAGTTGGCATCTAATTTTTGTAAAGTATGTGTGTATATGGACCCAGCAGAGAGTAAAATGCACAGATCATTATAAAACCAGCGAGCTTTTTCCGTGTTCTGTGGTAAAATGTCTTATATTTTGTGACTTTCGGGAAACCCTATCAAAATCCGTATATAGTTTACCTACTGGAAGGTATCAGTCTTATATGATGGTACCTATCTATATTAGTTATAAAAGTGGCTATTCCATGGGATGTAAGTGTGCAAATTGCTATGGAATATTATTTTTGTTTGTCTTTCTTTTCATTTGTCTAATAAAATAAGTTTGACTGTAATAATTTAAATATATTACTATTGCAATTGGCACTTCACCCTTTGGAGTTTCCACTCTTCATAATACGGTACCTAACAGATTTCCTCGCAGTGGGTGGGTAATGCAGTGGCTACAGCTATAATATGTTAGTTGGTACTATGTCACGGCCGGACAAGCACATTCTTACTCACCTATCATGTTCATGTTTCAGTCCTATAGGTGGTCTAGTATGTAGAATACCAGCTCTCATCGGTTAACTTCTTCTTGCATAAGTTACCATTCACCGTTGAGTCCCATTTTTTCTTCATTTTGAGCTTTACCTAAAGAATCCGGTGGCCTTTTGTCTAACCAATTCTGTGAGTTATTCCCAACGGATCATAATGTGCTTACGAGTATGCTTCAATTGATAATCAATTCATTATGAATAAATAGGTCTAAGCTTCATCTACTGTCCTTCATCAAAATACTTCGTTTTTGGTAGCTACTATGATCTTTATTTTTGTTTTGATAGCTGTATCAGGTTGATCACAAAACATTTGAAACCTCCTCTTTCCCAGACATTTTATCAATAATTTCACTTCTTTAAAAATGTGAACTTTGTCCGATTACGCCGATGCCTGGCTCGCTATTGTAGTGACCTGCATTCGATGCAGGTGCCAAGTGCGGGATTTAACGCGACGGGGACGCTCGGAAAACATGAGCCATTCGTATTTATAGTTTTTTTTTCTACTTACAAAAATTAATTAATTGAAAATTAGCTTTCGACAGAACGACGTCTGTACTAGTTAAGTAGTACTTAATATATTATTTCGTGTCCCATATTGATGCATTCAATAGTTCAATCTCAATGAACTACTTATATACCTACTTACTAACATATTATGAGGTTCTTTTTATGATCTTAACATGACAAATCCGTCCGCTAGTTCTGTTTAAATGGAGATCTGAATCATTGTGAATGAGATCACTAAAAGTTCTCTTATTTTATGGTTTTGATTTTAGAGTTCCTTTTAAATAAGAACCCATGGAAGCTCTTTGTCTTAGACATCGTACATAATTATACTAATAATAAAATTTAGATGCAGTTTTTAACCAAACCCAAACACTTCGTTCACATTGCTGACTAATTATACTGACAAAGCTGTTAATGAGAATGTTATCTCACTAACATGTTTAACTTACTGTGTCACATTGTAAGTAGGTATGTTGTGTTTGCAATTGCATACTTCGTACCTATCTACTTTCCTAATCTACATGTATACTATTTATGTGTACTTACTGCTCTTGGAATTCTATCTGTATGCAAACAAAATCACATGGCATAAAATGAGATACAATGAAACCTTCCGTTTGTTTTAATTTGTAGTACCTACTTAACAAATTTTCCACGTGGAAGTAAATGTTAGTATCTACATAACAAAGCCTTTGACGAGGTCCTTATGCATTTTTTTAAAATATAATATAAAATTCGTCGCATGTGATGGTCAAGCCATTAGGGCGTTTATTATTAATCCTATCCTGTTACAGGCTGTTCCTGTTGACAACTGAGAGAGTTCAGTGGTGCGGAAAGATACAATCTAATCATCTCGATAGGTTCAGTTCTTTCCCCAGTTACGCCATGACGAATGCATTATAAAGTGATTATTTTCAAACTTAAGTAGCCCAGGCTTATTCCACTTATTGAGATTTGTTAAGATGAGCAGTTTTGTTTTGAAAAACATCTGGTTGGAAGCTCCAACTTGGAACTTAGAACTTGGCCCTAAAGCACACCCAGTATTCTGTGACACAGTATAAATTGCGGTTTCGACACCGTCTCCTGGGTTTGTTTAACCGCGAGCGTTACAGAACTGTGTCATGTAATTAAAGCTAATTATGTCGCGTGTCTGCTGGCATGAATAGCTGTTATCGTGCCATCTATCAGCTGTTAAAAAATAAGATAAGCCCATGAAGGGGTCACTTCACTACATAGATAATCATACACAGTGGAACAGAGAATACTTTGACCGAAATCCTGGTATAGGCCCGTTGTCTGTGGTTTCATTGCTTTTGACATTGAACCCCATTTAAGACAAACTAATTTTGTCACATCTAAACTACTCCATTTAACGTTGATGATGCACCACGATCCTGATTATTGTCAGCTCAAAATTATGACCCATTTGCAACCGTACGTCTTCGAGACGGATGAACATGCGTTGCTCAGAGGTTTGGTCTACTAAATTCTTCAGAGTAGCAGTCTAGTCCAAACTTGATCATTCTATAGCCAATATTAAGTTCAATGTTAATAATGTATGTACCTAATGTCAATATAAAAATCACCAAACATATGGGGGAAAATCCTTAGTACCTTGCGTACCTAAAGGATCAAACCGAAAATCTTTTTATACAGAAGGAAGTATCAGAGGATTGTATTTGTATCTGTACTCTATCTGTATCACCAATATCTTATGTATATTTTTATATTCTTTACATATCTTACTTTTTCTTAGAATTATTGGCTGAGCGAAAGCAGGAATTTCACAATATTTTTTGTACTTGTTAATGAAGACGTTGAAATTGTGTAGATGCTAACAGCACCACTTGAATAGTCAATAATGAGAAGAAACTTGTTTAGAATAATATATCCAAAACAAACATTGTACTTATTTCTGTTTCCTCTATTCGGCTACCTTTGTTTCTCTATGGGTCGTATTGTAAGTGAAAGTTACCGGATGTTTACCTTTGTTATGTAATGCATGTCCTTTCGACTCCATTAACTTAACAATACCTCGAATCTACAGTTACGTAGATAGGTACATCCTTCTATTGAGCAGAGGCCTATACGACCGCGTGTGGGCTATCTATAGTCCACCATGCGGATCCAGTGCGGATTCGTATTTGCGTCATCTTGGCAGAGCCATGGCCTCTGGTTTGAAATCGTTTATTTTACCTAAGTCAGTAGAATAAGGTACATCCGCACGATAATTACTTACACCAAAAAGTTCACTTTAATAAATAGGTTTTAAATAAATTTAATACGTTCCACAATATTATAGACTGGTTAGGTGGATATACGTTTATAGGTACTTTTGATGAATCCTGTTTTTCGATTGTTTTACTAGGTTAGTTGAAAACACACGTGAAATCTTGATCAGTAAGATTTTTGCAGATTACGAAGGTTTCTCTTTACAAGATTGAGTCTTTGTGCATTGGGTAAAACTTGCTGGCCATGAAGGCCCATTCGTTTCCGCTACGTTTTTATACAGTTGGCTAAATGCAAATTGCACGACCCACCGCCGACCAAGTGCCAACTACAAGGGTCGAAATCGATTTGGCCGCCTGCTTTGAACCGTTTAATATTTAAATGACTAAATTAGGCATAGATAATGTAAATAATTACCTAGTTACATTGTTATTGAACACTCTAGACATCCACACAATCTACCCAGTCTTCAAATTTTTAAAATTAAGATATTCATAATTATACTTTTGTAAGTAACAAGTTGACCTACATCATAGCTCAATCCCTGACCTACTTAACCATTATGGACTGGGGTAAGCGGGTTGATGTTCAAACTGCCTATATACCTTCTACACCTTCTAGGATAACGGCCACCCCTCCACAAGGTCAATCAATAATTTCCTTTCTTTTTCTGTAATTAGTTTTTCTAGAATTATATTTGAAGAACTTATACTTTTCTGTTTTTATACTAGGATGCATTTCAACGAACTGAACACCAAACTTATTGCTAAATTGTATATTTATAGTTATAAGTATTTTAGAAACCTTTTTGTTTATAAAATACTTTTAACTAGTAAATCGTAAGAATAACTCGAAACTCGCAAGCTCGTAATTCTTTAAATTCAGTCTCGCCTAAAATTGGCGTTTTGACCTTACATTAAAATTGACATTTGGGAGAAGGTTGGCAAAGACTTATAATGCTGTTTACAATCTTATAAGACCTATAAATGCTACTCTACTAAATACAATGTGCTAAACCTAAACATTCTTTTATGTTGAATTCTATCAAATAATTATACAAATTTTACATACCTACCTTCCTAGGCTTGTTTAATAAAACCAAGCATTTTATTTGAATAACCTAAGTACTTAATTGTATTGTATGTGTATTTTAACACTATTGGGTATTTTTAATAAACCCTTAAAGTCGTGAGTTGGCTTGGTGCCCCATGCTTCTTCATGTAATAAACATTTTTAGAGCATCGCACAAGCGTCAAGGCTGGCTATTTATAACACTCGGTCACTGAAATTGTTTGTTGCACTCGTTGCACTATTGTCTGTAAGGTCATATTTCCATTAAACCAAAGAATACGTACATTCATATATTGAATTAATGAAGTTTGTCCGTTGGGTCGCATTACTTTGATTTTACAACAATTTGGACTTTATCCATATCATATAATCGAATTAGATTTAAAGAAGTAGATTTAATGTGTCCTGTGTTTAGTTTCGTTTAACAATACAAAGTACAACATACATTAGTAGACGTTACCTTACACCATTACTTAGCAGAGAAAATGCATTTGCTGTATCGAAAGAAGTAAATGCATTTTTTCCGAAATACTAAGCAGATTGTGTAACACGTTTTTAATTTCGTGGCATGGTTAAAGTTACCCAATGAATATTTATTATAGATATGATTAGAAACTGTAGGTTCGAAAGTGTATAGTGAACTTGACATTGATTTAAAACGTGCAGATGTTTAAAACATTAAAGTCAATGTGACATTACTGTCTCGATCTTGGAAAGCCATTAGCCGGAGAGAGCGAGGTGACACGTCAGTGTTGATGTAAGGAAAGACAGGTGATGATAACAGTCTGGTTCTAGCCGGTCGCCATGGACGAAGGAATTTAATACCTACCTTACAAGAGGCGCTACCTTACAAGATACGCTAAATAAATGAAGGTTCAATTTCAGCATCACATATCTTTTTTGAGGCTTCTTGGTTTTTGTAATATGTGATCTTTTTTTTAGATTTACCTGATTCATGTAAAACTAGCGGACGCCCCGCGACTTCGTCCATGTTAAAAAGTGTTATTTAATTGTTATTCTAAGATGTAAGCTATCACTACACTAAGTTTTATTATAATCCGTTTAGCCGTTATAACACAAACAGCATATTATTATTCGTATTATAATATTAGTAGGCGGAGTTCTATTCTGATTTCCTGTGCTCCTCGGTAATGGGTTTTGACGGTAATACTGAATATTTCAAAAATCCGGACAATTTCGAGTATAAGAATCGCGCTCCTCAGGGCTTCAGGGGCGTACAAATTTAGTTATGTTCCTAACTATGTAGTTAGATAGAAATTTCATGATCAACGGGATGTTCGCGGAAGGTTTGATTTTTACATCCCAAGGCACCATAGCACCTTAGTATTTCAACTTCTTGAGAAGAAGGGTCTTGACGAACAGACAGACAACAATGTGATCTTATTGGAACGTCTTTTAGAATCCAAAAAACTACCAAGTTACATTTTGAAATCATTTAATGAATACAATAATAAAATAGCTTTTTAAGTCTTTTGCTTTCTCTTCTTCCTTAGCTTCACGTTCCCATCACTAGCTCTATAACGTTCAATAGACGCCACGACATGTGGGTAAAAAGATCCATGTGACTTTCTAGTGTAACTGATGCAATTTACATCACAAATTTTAATAGACTATAATCATTAATCACTATCTAATGCTGCTAATGCAATACGACTTCACACTTCACAGTGTGTAATTTTTAGAACAAATATTTTTTTGTTTACAAACTTCTCTACTCCTCGATGGACCGACCGATGGAGTGACCGAGTAACGGCACTTAACTGTGTTAAATATTTAGGTAAACATAAGTTTACGTAGAGGTAAGTAGTTATTTAAAAAAATACTCCTAAAGTGTATCAAACGGATGAGTTTAAGGTTTGTCTTTGAATTTTTCTGTTTGTTAGACAGTATACAAAAATATGAAAATATTCTTTGTCGTATGTTAGAAGGTATAATAAATTGCGGATTTGTAGCGAAGCTCTTTTCTCCATCTCCCAGATTGTTCGGTGCTTCCATAAAAGAGAAAAAACCCAATGTTCGGACCTACGACCTCATGAACGTAAGGCGAATGTACGATCGACCGCACGTCAGTGGAAACAAAACCAGTATAAACTGGTCTCTCACAGTATTGAAACTCCCTAATAGGCTAGGCCAGCTCAAGGTCAAAGTGTTACCACTGACGCGCGGTCGACTGTACAACCAATTAGGCTACCACGGCTCTGTCAAGCAGTTAAGTCACATATCTATACAAGTGTACTATGTAAAATAAAGCTAAGGATTTTTTTTATTTGAACCATAAAGTACCTAACTCTATGGTTTGAACGCGCTAATCTCTGGAACTAGGTACCAGTCGGATTTGAAAATTCATTTTTGCATTTGATAGCTATATATATCATCACGCTACAACTAGGGAGTGCAATCTCGGTATACCGAGATCTCGAAATTCCGAGATCCCGCGCTCATTTTGCAAGATTGATCTTGCACTAAAAATCGCGCGAGATCTTGCAAGATTTGCAAGATTCCGCAGCGTCGCATTTCATGACCATCTTTACATTCGTAGGAGCGCGCCAGAGGCAACTAAGAACTGATGAATAACTAAGCGAGCAGAACGGTCGGTGCGCCAGGATAAGCGGTGAGAGGGTGTGTGTGTGTGTGTCCTTGATCAAAAATTAGTGATGACTTTGAAAGCTCGTCCGCGACAACGTTTTGAGAGTGCAACATGTTCGTTAATTGAAATTCTTCTTTAAAATAATTAAGTTTATTTGAATAAGCGGAATGAAAGAACAATTTTGCTCACCAATACCTATCATCTATATGCCGACCAGCGTTAAGGCAGAACGGGCGTTATCTGCAGCTGGATATCTGGCACACAGTAGGTATCCGAAGTCAATTAAGTGAAACGCTAGACGTGTTGTATTGCGAGGAATTAGGCACTTTCAAAATAATGAATAAATATTTCGTAATTACTTTAATAATTACATTTATGGAAATAAATGACTCCGACACAGCAAATGGTGTAAAAGTTGAATGATTACCTTTAATTTCTAAAAATATATTGCTGAACTGCAAGATCTCGCAATACCGAGATCTTGCAAGATTGGACCTCTCAATCTTGCAAATACCGAGATCGAAGAATTTGCTGCAAGATTGCACTCCCTAGCTACAACCCTTATTAGGAGCCGAGCAAAATGACAATAAGTAAGAAATAGTTTCTTAAACGCGCGCGAAGCCGCGGGAAACAGCTAGTAATTTAGCTTCTTAATTCAAGAACAGAATAATGCTTATAATGATTTAAGTATCAAAATTCCTGCAGTGCAGTTAACATCTGTTACCTGCAAATCGCATTCAGCTTGGCATATTTTGTATGGGAAGTTGAAATTTTCTTTGAAATTTCAACAAAACTTGTACAGAATCCGAGTGTCTCTGTAACCGGTCACTATCTACTGCATATTCGAAAGCTCACGACACGTGACAGTTTTACAAGTGGCACTAAACTCAAATAATTAACGAAATCATTCATCAACAGGTGGCTTCCTATGGTCTTATCTATTTAATCATTGCTCGCCCTGTCAGTTCTGTCACTACTTATCTGCTTAATCGTTAATATTTTCTAGCATATGACCACTTGCATAAAACTCTAAATGACAGGCTGTTCAGTGGAAAAATACGGTTTAGCTCGCTACCGCAGCTAGTAACAGAGTATAGTCACAGATATTAACTAATAGTTCCTTAGTATAGTTACTCCTCAAGCGTGGGCCGGCGGCGCTCAGGAGCCAGGTGACTTTGCCTTTGAGCGTGGCTGGCCCGCCCCTGTATAATATAATAATATGTATATGTATATGGGTGATTTTTCGAAAACCGAAAACTGACAGCCACACTCAACGGAGTTTTTTGATTTTTGACAGCCACAAACGAAAGGCTATATGACTGGTTGTAACGGCCGGAACCCTGTGACAAGTAGGTACAGAGCAAATTTGACGCAATACAACAGCTGTAGGATGTATACATACGTTGAACATTTTGTCCTCAATTACTGTCATAAAGAGTAGTTTCTAAGTACTCGTGGAGTCAACTTTTACTAACAAAAGGTGTCTATCTAACCGTATGGCCTCAGTGACACTTTTCAAAAGACTGGCTTTCAAATTCGCAAGTCACGTCTCATTGACATCGTTCGGAGACCGAATAGTAGAATAAACGGACGAGTTGACCGCCTCGTCGGCCTAGTGGCTTGGCCGTTAGACGCGAGCGCTAGGGTTCGTGAGTTCGATGCCCCACTAGGGACAGACAACATTGTACAATTTGTACTATTTGATCCTGGTATGTATATTTGTGAATTGTCCTATTACTATCTAATTAACTTAGTTTATTAGGCACATGACAAAATGCTAATTTGACTTATGTGTAAGTAGTAAGTAATAGGAAAATATTTATAAATTTAATAATTATTTATGACGACGTTGATCATTCAGTATTATGTCAGATAGGTCAGTTCAGCCGTCAGCCCATTATGAATAAGAATTAGGTACTTATAGTAAACTTATAGAATGTAGAACTTTCCCGAGTTTTTAAATTCTATCATCTCAGCTAAGATTCTATGCAGCATACTATGGCCTTGTTACAGAACCTCCTTGTACAGGACAGTCGAGCAAAGATGTCGTAACTGACAGGTCTACGCCTCAGTCATCATTATACTATCATCTCCGTACAGTTTTAAACCACTCGTGCGTCTGACGTATCCCTATATAGTTTGTGGCGTCTGACAAAGCACAAAGTAAGCAACCAGTGAATGCCGTATTCGTAATACCTTTTGTTTTTATTCGGCTTTCGCTGAACACAATGGGCGGACACTGACACCCATAGTGGAAAGTGCCTAACATCGGAATATTATACTGGCTGTGACATCGCGAATTTTTTGCTTGCCAAATTTTGTCAACGGCCTCCTCGACAAATATTTATACGGGTCCCTTAAACGCTACTTATGCCTGAGCACGAAACTCTATTGTTGCCTGCCTTGAAGATAATTTTTAGAAACCATAAGAAAAAAACTCTACATTTTGTGATTTATAACTTACATAAAAAAAGTTTGCCCACGCGCTTAGATTAAATTACAACACAACAGGTTTTAATATTTTGCACATAATGCGTTGCCCAATCGTATAAAAGGTTGCAAAAGTGGTCGCTCATTGTCAAAAACCACCACCGTGTGGGCGGAACAATGCTACGTGTTGTTGATCATAAGAAGCAAGCATTGTGCTGGATAAGAGCTGGCACTCAGCTGGATACGGACCTTAGCTACAGACATGGGATTGAAAATCCTAGTCTAGTTTTGTAGCCAAAAATACATTCACAAATGGATTTTGAAATGGTAAGCAGCAAGCGAAGAGGGCTGGAAAATATCCAAAAAGATTGAAAAAAATAAGATAAACTTACAAAAAAAGGACTTTGAAGGCTCGCTCCATATCTATACCTACCTTCTCAAATTGTTTATGATTTCTTTTGTAAATTTTCTATCTTATGTGTTTTATAAAAGTACAAAGCCTGTGTACACAATCACAATTCTATTCTTATTGTGATACAGTACATGTTACCAATTAATAAAACAGAAGTCCTGTTTTTAATTTCTTAATGTTGACACAGGAAATGCATTTGAATCAACATTTTATATTACGTATGTACGCCCCTATATAAGTACCTATTAATGTCACTGACATTAAAAGTAGTCACGCATATACACGAATCAATACGCCCCTTCATCTGCTTGCATTGCACGCCCGCGCCCGTGCCCGCCCGCATGCAGCCAGCCCTTTGGATTACTAATAGCTATTAAATTACGTCTCATACTTGCAACAAGCCTGTCATTCAATATTCGAAAAAACGAGTAAAAGTTCAGTAAACAACCGAGGACATGAAAGTATTACAGCGCGTCTGTAATCAGAAATGGAATGACTGCGAACGTGTTGTGAATTGACAAACAGAGACATAGGTAATACTTGGTGGTGGAATGGAAACAAAGAAATGAGAGAGCTATTAAAATTTTTATTGTTGATTTTGAAATGTGTGAATTCCTAAAATATCTTACCTAAAGCCGCAAGTATTGAATATTTGTCGTTCAATAATAACGACATAAGTAGGTACTCATTTGATTTTCAAATATCTATGTAACTACATATTTACGTATCTATTCTGCAATGATACAAGAACCGTTAGTAGGTTATTAAAACAAAATTGTCGTCTTTACACGGAGCCAGAGCTTCTTTTCATGCTTCATGCTCTACTGCGAAACATTCAGCTATTTTTCTTGCACTACCATTGTCTATACACTCAAATTTGGCCCTTAACGCATACAAAATACGTTTGAAAGCAGCATCGTCCTTTTAAGCGAGGTGAGCAACTAAGTAACAAAGGAACGAGTCCTTCAACGTTCTAGTTAGGTTACGCGGAAGGACATACTGCGCGGGTTTCGTTTCAGTCGTCCTCCTGACAACCGTTGAGTTTGTATGTCAATTGTGTTTTTTAATACGTGTTTTTTAACGTAACTTCTCTTTTGTTGACGACGAAATTTGATTCGAGACAAAAAGTACATTTAAATTAAAGATTTTGTTGGTAAGTTAAGTTTTTGTTGACAAAAGTTAAATTGGAGTTACATTGTCACGCACGACAGTTTAAAATTCAATTAGGGTCTGTCATTCCATGAAAGAACTATAGGTATTCGTACCTAAGTTAATTTGGTAGTTTTTAAGAAATTACATTTGAATCGAACGAAAGTAAAACATTTTTATATTTTAACTCACATTAGCAAATTGGCAAAAACCTTTCTCCGTAGGGATGGGCGTTGACATAAGATTATTGATTTGATGACGATTAATTGTTTAATTAATGGCAAATTGGAGTTATAGGAATCTTCTGATTTAGATAATGAGACTGATAGAGTGGTGATGATGGAATATCCATTACTAAACCGAGTATTAATGAATATTTTCTTTAAACCCGACTTGTTATATTTAAAAAGAATTGTTCTCACGTTCAAAGTGCTTTATTATTGATTACTTGCTGATTCTAACCACCGGACGTTGTATAATGCTTATAAAGTTAGCTGTAATCGCTTACATAACATAATCGGAAGTAACGACCAGATAAGTCCGACGTAGATCGGTCATACATAGCATATTGACATTATCTATACGAAATACACATGGTATTTGACATTTGTATTTCAATAGTTACGTAATTTATTTATCAATCACCACTTGTGGGCACCTACCTAATTATTAGAAGCTTTCTAGGCAGGGTTCTCACTCAACAGTTTATATGCATCATCGTTACATCAACCTTTTGCATAATCCTGATTAATTCCCTGGCACTTATAAACTTGACTTGAATAAATTGTACAAGATCCTATAGTATTATCTTACATAAACTAATGTATTTTTGTATTGTTTTCAGGTAAGTATCAAATGAAAATTGCCTCATGCAGCGCAACAACAATTTTAACAGTCAGTTTTAATCATACCCCGTTCTCAAGGAGGCAGTTTGGTGTCTATCCACTGTTAGTGATGTGCAATACAAACTATCCAAGTCTCGACGTTGATTTATGAAAATTGTTCAGTTTCATTGGCTGAGTCACTAATGTTAGGTGGCCACCAAACTGACCGCTTAATAACGGGGTATTCTAGTTAAAATAGGGGGGCACATCTAGATGGGTCAGTATGGAGAAGTCCGAAACTATAAGAAATAGAGAAATATGTTCTAAATAACCATTTTGTCGATTTTAAAGATATGAAAAAGTACATTCAGCAGTAATAATTTGAACTAAATTATTTTACACTTTACGAAATAATTTATATGCAGTATTACGTAGCTATAATTGCTAAACTATAATAGACGACATAACCGCTGCTAGTCATGACGCCTAGGTGTTGATAGAAATCGTGGTTGCCATGCGTAATGGCATCTTATCCGCTATCCGCATGCCTTGGTACTTAGCATGGAATACCAAAATCGTAATCGATTATGAAAACTATGAAAGTACGTAACTGAAGAGCGACTTTGCTAGGGTTATCAACGGAATTCATAATAAGTTGTAATACCTATTAAATCAATCAGTCACGTATTTAGATAAGTGAATAAGTATAAAGATTTTAATTTTAATTCAAAGCTTTTGAAATCAAATTCTGTCTGTATTATAAAGCCTGTGCCTTGATTTAATGGCCAATTTCCTAGCCACAGCATCCAAATGACGCCTCCCAATGACTTACAATTTGTTAGTAAATATTGTGGGCGGAACACAGATCGATCCTACAGCTGCGCCCACGCACGTGCAATGAAACCATAATAATTGTCTCGCCAACAAATGTTTACAGTGAAACTTACTAAATAGAAACCGGCACGGCTGTGGTTGCGACAGCATCGCTCCAAATTATGATAAGTTTATTAGTGTGACAGGTCAAATGGTTGCTACTGGCGGCGGCGGCGTTTTTTGTAAACCCATTTCTGTTTTCGACCAATAGATAGCAGAGGATAAGTAGTATTGTAATTCAAATCTTAGTAATAAAAAGGAAATATACTGGTTTGTTCATATAAGCAGATCAAGTTGACAGACTGACTCGGTCCCATATTGCCTAAAAAAATACAGTGAAATGTTCGCCAGTACAATAGTGTAAACGAATAGAATGCGTTCGCGTTCTGTGGCAATTGTCAATTCCTACACGACACCGTACTGCGTCACACTTTCCTTTAACGTGTTAAGTCCGTTTGCTCAAGAGCTGATCGATAGACTCTATCTCATATAGTTTGCACTGTTTGTCAAACAATACAGATTTTAAAGAAAGAAGTTTAAGTAATTTATAGGACTTCCCATGATTGCTTCCGTCACGTGAGCGAAGCCGCGGGCAAAGGCTTATCTTACAGCAGTTATAAACTATTGATTATCAGTTAAGTACCTACCTGAATTGGTATAATTATCGGCTGTAAATGGGAATGTAAAAGGTTTTATCAACAGTTCATTTGCATTATTTTAATGTCTCCACTTTCACCGTCCACCATTTAATTTAATTAGTGTCAATTATTGTACTATAGGAGTCCGAAAAGCAAATATTAGTAAAAGGAGACCGATCCGGTTCGCCTACGCCGGTCGTCGGTGCAAAAATAGAGGTCCTATGGTCGCAGTGACCAGGCACGGCATTCCAAAAAACCTACGACAAAACCAGTCGCTTTCTCTTATACCCACATACCTACCTAAGTAAGTCACTGGGTACTATGACAAATTTATTACTTAAAATAATCAATAAGTGTAATAGTTACCTACTCAATAATAATATTTAAAAAATTTGCGCATAATTGTGATAGGTACCTCAGTCCATTTCAAAGAATTAGGTTTCACTTAGTATCTTATGTTTATTATGCCTGCGTAATGTGTATACGGAGTTATCAAATTTAGGTCGATAGAATTCTAATAAACCACATTTATATCATGAAGGAACACGTTACGGTCACAGGACGTAAATCGGTTGGAGCTCTTGTATGTTTGTTTAGGATGCGTAAAAATACGATACGGGCCAATATGATATAATTAATCCATTTTGTTTCTGTGGTAATGTAGGTAATGTAATATTTTTGTTATCTATAGGATGTAAAATCGACAATATTTTTTCCAAATACCTACCAAGTAGTTGGGTATGGAATATTTATTTTTATATACCAGACTTATTTGTTGAGTTCTCGGAACATGTGTGGGAGTTACCCTGATCTGGTCGTTAAATGGTGATCAAGGCTTTACCGACCCTGCTGCAATCTCAGATCTCACTACCCATGCACTACATAACTACCTACAAATTATTGCGAAACGTTTATTAGATTAAAATCTCAATAATCTAGAGAGACGCTATTTATCTAGAGTCTAGTTAAATACCGTTCTCAATAAAGGTTAATTACACATCTATGCTAAGAATCTTTTGATTATGAAGTAAGATTTTCTACAAAAATCCCGCTTGACTTGTCGTATCGTAAATCGTACTGATTTATTTTATTCCCGCATGTGCGGCGACTGATTTATCGACTGGTGCGTGAAAACAAACTCGTTTTCGAATTCAATGCCCTTTTATTACGGTAACGTACCGTGAAATTCAGTAGCTTTGTATGTGCGTCTCGCTTTTCTCGTAATTTAAATAACGGAGTTAATTAAATATAATTACGTAATATAAAGAGATACCAAACTACGCTGCGAACCGAATCGTCACTTATCTACAAAAATAGAACCTAAATATTAGATCATAAAATAAATAACGATCTACATACCCTAGCTAATTAGATTATTTTACAAAGGTAGTGAAGTATACAATAAGCGGGTTCCGTTACATTTCTTAATATTATATTATACTTCTGTTAACTAAATACTAATGCCACAACACAACCTTATTGAAGTTCAATCTGAGAAATCAATTGAAACTAGACAGTATATGCCCAAAGTCAGGGTTGATAAAATTCATTACTTTTTAAAATCAGTCGGATATTTTTTTGTATAAATAATGAACTCACTAAGGAGAGATTTTCCAGTAAGTACCTACCTAGGTGCCTCTTTCAAACCAACTTTTTCAATGTTATTATATTACCATCATTCAATATTTGTGACAGCAGAAGTGACCAGCATCATTAAATTGTAATTTTAGTACACTATTTTAAATACTTTAACTTAAGCAGCAACAAAGCAAGCAAGCTTAATTCGCGATTTACATCCCCAGTTTACATCTGATGCCACTGGGCAGCCGAAGCAAGCAAACTATGCCTGAACCATATTCCGTTTGTATGCGAAACCCTACAAAATGGAAGTCATTACATCAAACTGAAACACATCAAAGTTATCAGACCACAAATAATTACTGTGCAAATTATTCAAACTATAATTCTAGTTAGATCATCTAAATTAAACGGTATGAGTAGGTATTCCTAACTGTCATTTACACTTTATAAAACCAGCGCAGCCATCTACACCCAAGGTTAAAATGTGAATTCCTGTGATCTGATTTTAGCTCTTCTGGAATTTATTAGTTATAAACTTCTAATGTAACACACTTCATTGCGCTGATATATTCAAGTCAACTTTAAAATTTCCTATTGGTTGGTTGGAAACTGGGAACAAAATGACGTAATGTTCAAATTGGGATGTCCCAATTTTACTGTACGAAACACATATTACTAGGTTGTTGACACTGTTTAATTATGGCCAGAGAAATAAACAAGTTAATTAATAGATTACATTAGCCTTGCCTCGCACAGAGCAGTGCTGATAAGCCCAGCGCATTCTGGACTTTTGTGCTTAGGGAGATAAGTCTACCTCCTACCTTCCAGCTGGACCTCCTTATCTTCTAGCTAGAGCGTCATCACATCACATCATTTTTTGAGCTGTAAAATTTTTTTCTCTTACTATTTATAAGTATATTTGAATAGAAATAAAGACCTTCTATCGCTTCGCTCGCACATTGCAGTGCTAGCTAAGTACTTACAGCACTAACTCAAGTAGGTGCTCAGCTCCCGAGATGGTAATGACGCCATTGCGGGCGACGACGCCGGTCCCGACGCGCCGGCGAGATAAGGCGCTCTTGCCGACATATCTCCCACTAGCCGGCTATTAGCATATCTCTGCACCGGCTCGCTTCCACACTTCTCTTCTCACGCTTTAAAACTACCATCATTTGTAGCTACCGTTAGCACAGTCAAGTTGTGAGCAGGGTATTTACCTGACGTTGTTGACGGAATAATGAGAGAACGATATTATGATAGGGTATTATGAGCTACATAGTAAATTGTAGCGGCGCTTCAAGAGTTAAAGCCGGAAATTCATGGACATCAAATGATGCTGCTGACATATGTCAGTATACTAACAAACTAACACTAATGTGTGAGAATAGAATATACCTCATAGACTATCACTATTCAAACAAAATGAAAACAATTTAACGGAGCATGTAGAAGAAAACTTGCTATTAGGAAGTTGTTAAATAAAGCAACAAGCAGAAATTCCTTTATGTCTCAAGTTTCAATATAGGTACCTATTTTCTTCGACAAAAACTTGTAGTCTTGGCCAGATATATCTGTATGCTTAGGAAACGACATATTGATGGAACAGAGACAATGCTTGACGATTTGAGACGCCAATGTCAGTAAGTTGATTCATTAATCAATAAAAAACTGTTTGCAATCGATAAGACAAGATATAACGACGATCAAGGTCAACTACCTACACATATAGGTTGTAACCAATTGGATGGAGAGTCTATGCAGTCAGTATCAATTACTAAATAAATTACGAACCAGGCTTTAAACAAAGTACTAAAATGTTCGATAACCCATTCATTATATTAGCGAATTAAAAAGTATTGTTCCTTGTCGTTTATAGAGTTCAGGAATGTTTTTTAAAACGTTCTCTTGTATTTGGAGTGTTAGTAAAAATGTCAGTCGTGTCATGAGCGCTTCTAAATTGAAAATCCTATTATCACAACAAAACAGGTTAGCATTTCCAATGCTATCCATGCCCTTTAGCGGTTCATCCATATGGAACGCGTCTCGTCTATGGAATCCATTGTCCACGCCGATGCTCGTCGGCTCGGATGCCGATTGGCTATTTATACGCCCCAATCAACACCCAGCCACGATGGGAAATTTACCTCTATAACTATTTAGCTAAGGCACAGATTGCGTAAGAACTACTGACGTCATGCGAGGTTTTAAATATAATATGGAGCAGGGAAATCATAAAACAGTTATCTGGCAGTGAGAACCTATTTGCAAATCTTTTAGAATTACCATACAATAAGCAAGAGTTCTTAAAAAATAATTTACATCCGTTGCATACTCAATTAGTAAGGATATCCTTGACACTCAGGAAATGATATTTCGGTGAAATTAATTTTTTTTATAAAGGTTACTACATATTCGGTAATGAAGGGTAATTTTATTCAGAAATTATTATTTTTGCCATATTATTATAGTATAGGAACAACACCCTTGTTATCTGTTGAATACGATCCAAGCAATGGCAACATTGTGATGTGTCCCAAATTTTGATCTCGCAAGCTCTATCAAGACTGTCATTACGGTATTTGTGTTGTGGTTCATGTCAGGTTTCGTCGGTGGTCATTGACATAGCTTTACCGTTCAACCATCAACTATCAATTGCCAAGCAAACTGAACCCATTGTTTAGTCTCTTGCCTGAGCAGTGCGGCATACGGACTTGACTTATATTAATTGCTCTGCAATTTTCAGTTACGCCATAAGTACCTAATAACAGTTCTAGTCTCAGTTCTGCAATAAAAATACATAAATTTGCTAACACAACAAACGCCAATTACAAATCTAATCTATAGTTAGCCATGAGTGAGCTCGTGAGAAATAATTCAAGTGTTAGACGTACTAACTCACGTTAGAGCGATTCGGTCCGCGTAAACGACAACTCTTAGCAATCTATCAGCCAATTGGGGACCCTATCGGAGTGATTTGCAAACTATAACCGGTGGGTGTTGGGGCCATGCTAAATATAATCCAGGGAGAGAGGCGAGCCGGCAAGGAGGCGGCGGCGGCGTGCGCCGGCGCCAGCGCTCGCCACTCAAGGACGGCAACCGACTCCGCGAGCCTGTATTGTTGGCTCCATGCACTATATAGCAACTATATCTAACATAGCACTGAACATAGATGGTTGGAGATAGGATTTTATTTAGTTGTATATTAGGAAGGAAAGATTTTACATACTTACACCACCTGGCCTAACATTCTGGAATCTTGTTGAATAGATACATTAAAATTAAATACTCTTTTTCACCGATACCAAATACTTATGTAATTTAATTACATATTTATTTTGTGAATCTCTGGTTAAGTGATCACTCTATATGGTTTCAAAACCAGCCTGGGTAGCGCTCGAAGAGCACCGCGATGTGTGAAGGAATAATAAACTGTAAAAAAAGTTGTTGATGCGACACAACGTTTTTGAGATTGACATAGTTACTCGATAATTATGTCGGAGATGATGGATATGGATAAGCATTTGGCGACACCTTATTGTAGCTAAATAACTTGCAAGGTAGGTATTATTTTTGATCGTGAATGGTAGAGTCATTAAGTATATATCGTGAGCCTAAATACTGTAAGTACCACGCAAGAGTTTCCTGTTACAAATGATGGTTTTTACCGTTTCGTAAATGTTTTGTTTCATTCACTTGATATTTTTCAAATAACGACTCTTCACCGTTATAAATATTTTTGACGTAAGTAAGTATACTTCGACTTATGTTTGTTTGTCTTGACGATTTCAGCCTTCTACTTAAATGTTACATAATTGTGAAGTGTTTAAAAAGAGTCGGATTTGAATAGTTTCAAGATTGTCTTTTAACGGTGTTAATAGGTACCCGGGTTTTGGCTCTTCTCTCTGCCATTGTTTACGATCACTTTCGTGGACAATTTTTAGATCGCAATATTCTGAGAAAATTTAACAATAGCATTTGTCGCGCGATATGTTTTAATTAAACTATATAATTGTAGGAACAATAGAGCTAATGCCAAGAAAGTAGAGATTGGGGCATGAGATAGAAACTATAAAGTTGAACTGAATCTAAAGTACTGTAAATTTTGAATAACAATGTAATGTAATGAAAATGATAAATCACAAGTAAATGGGTGTGTTAAAAACAATAGATAGTGACTTGTCATTGATTAGGTATATATATACGTGAATACCAGGCTTAATAATAAGCGAGAGCGTCGTGTACGCATAATGAAAGCAATCCGACAGCGCCTTTGTATTCTAACGCAGGTAGGGCATGCATTAGCCCATGAATCGAAGCATGCTGAGTGTGAATGACTAGATTTGCTTATTGCAAAATAACATACTAAATCAGAATTTACATTCGTGTAAAAATTTATAATAGGTATTGCAATTTCGCTCCTATCGACTAGGTGCGTCGTTTGGTTCTTAAAAATACAACGCCGGTCATGAGGTTTCTGTGTTGACTTTTGACATTTTATGATGTTTGGAGACAATGGTAGTGTCTCATGCATGCATAAATATTTGAAAACCAACAATGAATGTGTGGAAAGAAACTTTCTTACCGGTCAGTTTCTTTCTATTTTGTTAACCGACAAAGCTAAAATCACATGCGTTTTCTTGTTCATAAATTTGATTTGTTCTGTTTATATTTCGTAAATGAATACAATATGTTTTCGTTAGTCATTCATTACAACATTGGTGATGACATGTGGGTTTTCTCGTTTTAAAGACAAAAGTGGGCGGCACAGCAGCCGCCTGCTGTTACTCGTACTATCGTTCACTGCAGTTGAGTAATACTTAATCGTTTTGCCAAAACTGTAATTTATAATATTATTTCTATTAAAGGTTACGAATACATTTTCTAAGTATTATATCATACTTTATTAGATAAAGTCATATTTCTAGCGTAACTTAGTAACAATACTCAAAACACAATAAAATATAACTACCTATAGAAATCGATTCCAGTAACCTTTTTTTTAGGTTAGTCAAAATTAAAAATAATTTATACCATGGAAGTTACAAAAAAAAAGTTATTTAATAAATATCTGATAAATGGTTTATTTATGGGTTAAATTGATTCCTAACAACCTCCCACAGAAATATAAATAGCCAGCTTTCTCAGTTTTCTGTTCAACCTCGCCAATAATCCCCTAGCGTTAATTAGACGAATTTCAAACAACTCTGTAAATAGCAACATTTTGGAAGCAGGCACCGAAAGGTTACGAAACGGTCCGCAGGGAATTCTACAATACGGCTAATAGAAAGAGTTACATACTTTTCAACTACACAGAAGCTATACATAGGCTTTTCAAATTGCTATTCTAAAAGGATGTCGCCATTTGTCGAGCATCTAAATTGCCGCTCGAGCCCGTAGTCTCGCCACCACATTGATGCGAGTGACCCTGAGTTCGTACTACCGCGCTTGATTAGTCAGATGTGTAGTCTATGATCGGTGTGTCATTGAATGTGTCGATGCCCGCCCACCTTGTCATAAAAAGCATAAGTCGATTGCTATCTGCTCGAATTTATTAATAATTAATAACCACACACAATAAGATCCTTTGTACGAGATTGCAAATCAAAGTAGCGACTACAACAGTACTTTCAAGAACTCTGAAGTAATAATCCCCCTAATACTTTTTGAAAACATTATGTATGATGCGATGGATAAAGCTGGTAATGTTTAATTTATAATAAAGATAATGTTCACATGGCAGCAACAAATCTGATACGCAAAGTAGATAGGGTTTACGTTACTATATTGGTAGTTGTTTTACGAAATATATAGTAAGTCAAATAACTCCGGTAAGTTTATATTTTGGTAGATTATGTTTCATGAACTTTATCAACCAAAAACTTTAAAACACTTGCTTACTTAACAGTAGGTAAGTATATCAATAATAATAACCTCGGATTTATTGGCAATGTGACGAAAACTTATCTATTTTGTAGGTAAACACTTTTAAAAGGTTAAGCAGCCTTTAATTGAAAAGGACCTTTCAGCAGGAAAATCCATTCTCCAGGTTTGTGTTGCCTCAGGGTGGTCGTTAAAGATTTTACTCAGGAAGGTTCGAATTTAGCTACGGGCGCCCACCAAAGAGATTCTAGCTCCATGATTTTACTCAATAATTATATTACAGTATCAGTCTACGACTTGAGATGGTATCCCACTCTCGTTGATAGCAAAAATCTACTTAGATTATTAATGAATCAAAACGATTACATGTAATAAATATGCTTCGTGCTTAAAACTTGTTCCGCCAGTAATCCAGTCTTTATATAAGCTTAATGCAATGAATGAGAAATCCTTGCCAATTATATTTATATGCTGGTCTATTTTAAATTAAATACTGCGATACTTGAAGCAGGTTATAAAATTAGATAATTGGTCATGCTCTCAGCCAAGGACTATAAATGTTGAGAAGTTTTCTTCCATTTTGAGCCGATGTCGCTCTCGTTGAAATTATCCGGCGCCTTTACACGTTTTCTTTTATTGTCGTCGGCTTCGTTTCGCTCGCACTTTGTGTTTACCATGACTCACTAACTAATAGTTAAAAATATCGTCACCGTGTCCGTAGAACTTATTTTTTACTCGTTATTATATAGGGTGGAAAACACTAAGCGCACCTGGAAGAAAAGTATCCTAAAGAATTATACATAACAAAACGATTATACGGTTTTCTTAAAAAGTCTACATTAAAATAAATTTAAGGAAATACTAAGTTTATGTAAGTATAACATATTCATTTAATTTAAAAAAATGAATATGTTAAATTTTATGGTTTTCCTTTAATATGTTAGGTACTTTTAAGGAATTGATTCTTACGATGGACCCTTTTGATTGGTATCAGAAAATATGTTTTTTCCCACAATTTTGTCCGGTTCGATTCTCGGCTCAGATAGGTGGTTTAAAAAATCTTTCTATACTTTTAAAAATAAAGTTATGTTTTCATTAAAATGTGATATCTTCAATATTTAATACTTTCCCTCCAGGTACGGTTTGTTTATTCCATCCTGTATACTTGGTCGGTGATTAAGTTTTAACCTGACATCTTTATCCCTATAGTAATACCAGAATAATTTATAGTTCTCGAAGTTTAAACCGCATGGTCTTAAAAATTATTCAACGGTTAAATTATATAGAAGGGGGGTCACATCATTTCAAAGTATCTTAACGTTCGAAAGTATAAATCTATGGGAATTAAACCTAAGAGGATTTGAACCGGGATTATAGAGTCACTGCGACACTGTCCGAGTCAACAATGAAGGTCAGAAGGGATTGGATAAAGGTAAAAATAAAGTGTTTACTTATCCTAGTCCTATGGAATGTTTAGTCTGATGGTCTTATTAAAATTATATTTTTTGTTTAAAAACACCTTTTGATATAAAAAACTTTTTAACAAAAAATAAAACCGACTTCAAAACCACAAAAGGCACTAAAAAGCGTAAAATAACTTTTTTATTTTAATCCAAAAGACAGAACCCTGTTACGTATTATTTTAACTAAACTATTATTACAATATGTGCTATGTACTGATCTGTTTGTAGTCGGTGCCAAGCCGGTAGTAGGCTAAGTCTCCCGTGCGCCATTCCATAATATGTTAATTAGTCATCTTATCAGCCTGTAGACGTCCACTGCTGGACAAAGGGCTCCCCCAAGGATCTCCACGACGACCGGTATATGTTAATTAAGCTGTTCATATTGCTAAGTTTTATTGTGTGTCGGTCTTGGCACCGACTTCAAACAGATCAGTACATAGCACATATTGTAATAATATTTTAGTTAAAATAATACGTAACAGGGTTCTGTCTTTTGGATTAAAATAAAAAGTTATTTTACGCCATTTAGTGCCTTTTTGTGGTTTTGAAGTCGGTTTTATTTTTTGTTAAAAAGTTTTTTATTTTTCCATTTTTAGTGTTAATATATTTATAATAGTATTCGTTGCATCCCTAATAATCCCCGTAAAAAGATCTAGGTAGGTAGGTACACCGCAAAACTTGCTGCGGCGGCGGCGGTGCGAAGGCGAAAGCGACAAAACCGCGCGCACAGATGGATACGCCCCACGCGGCGCGGCGCGGGCGGCGCGCGGCGGTGCGGAGTGGCGGCGGCGCGTTGTATTCCTTTGTAGTATATGAGAACTGCCACACAGAGCGGCGGCGGCGCGGCGCGGTGCGGAGCGTTCTTCATACAAACCGCTTAATACAATTCCTGTCTGAAGGGGTCCGCTTTATATTCGCTTTCCGCAGATTCGCCGCCGCAACGCTTTCGCAACGCCGCCGCCCTATCTGTATTGCGCTTTAGCGTTGTAAAGCATTTTATCATCATTACCACTTCATTCGCGGTAAAATACTACACAGACTTCCCCCCCCCATTGCCCCTATCTCTTCTCCCTCCCCCCCCCCTCCCCCTATCTCCTCTCCATGCCCTCCATTTCCCCCCTCTCCCTCTCCCCTAACCCCTCCCACACCCTCCCCTCCCCTCCCCCACCCCTACCCCACCCCTCCCCCTCTCCTTCCCCTCCTATGCCCTCCACCTACTATGCCGTAACTCGAACTATGTATGTAAATTTGAGGGTTTTCCTCGATTTCCATCGGATCTCTTCATCAGATCCTAACTTGGTGACAATGGGACCACCTCGGGATCGGACCCTTTCAAACAAAAAAAATATTTTTGAAATCGGTCCACAATTGACGGAGAAATCGGTGTACATACATAAAAGGAAAAAAAATAAAACATACAGCCGAACATAGTACCTCCTCCTTTTTGGAAGTCGGTAAAAAGATAAGCTGCTGTACCCATTATAAGTAGATATCGAAAATTATGTTGAGGTAAGTATAGTGTCCTATTGAATTCTGAGCTTCTCTAGATAGCTTTCAAGCACATAAAACCTAAGTACCATTGAAATCTATTTGCCAGTAAGGCGCACATTGTATTACAGCTTCTCGGAACATGGTCCCAGTTTGTCGAACCAGCATTTCTCCGGTGGTCCCTTGGCGTCGTCTCCGTATATGGACAGTACAGCCGCGGGGAGGTGAAAGGTTGCTTTGCCATTTGTGATGTATGTTCTTGGTACCATTCTCACAATTGTATGTTTCTTCAAATTAAAACACAACAAACTATAAGCTTTCAAATTATTATACTGATTCTCAATAGACAACTGTATGATGGATGATGTATCATCGATTCAGGTTGTTTGACTTTTACTACCCTATGAGCGCCACACCCCCAGTCTTTCAGATCTGTCCTTTCATCGGCTTCGGGTCGCCTGTTTGTTGAGAAAAAATTATAATGCACACCTAGGTGTAGGTAATTTTTCTCTGTTTAAGAAAAAAAATTGTTCTAAAGAAGGGTAGTAAGTAAGTAAGTAAGGATAGTAAGTTTCACAGTAGCAAGTTGCTTGGTTTTATTTCACATCTAAGTACCTACTTGTTAATTATTTCTGAACTACAATTTCACATTATGTAGTTCTGTTTACGTACACTAAATAATTAATACAATACTATATGTGTGTCAGTGTCCTCGGGGATAAGATGCGACCTATCATATCGAAAGGTCCGAGGTTCGAACCCCGGTTGGGCCATGTACCAATGGGTATTTCTCGAAACTTAAGTACATGTACTGACTGCTCTCAAACGGTGAAGGAAAACATCGTGAGGAAACCTGCATACGCCGAAGAAGAAATTCTTAGACGCATGTGAAGTCCACCAACCCGCACTGGGTTAGCGTGGTGGACTAGAGCCCGCACGCCCACGTTGAGAGGGTAGGCCTGAGCCCCAGTAGTGGGGAGATTAATAGGCTGTTGATGATGATGATGATATGTGTGTCACAAATGTCAGTAACCCAGGGTTTAAATCTGTTCCAGTGATTACCTCTATCTTTCAATTAAATGTCAATTACATCAGGAAATTGTGTAAGTTGAATTGATTGAGTTGAGACTAACCTAACCTATCTGTTTTATTTTGCTGATTTTGAAGTTCAATACAATACGCAACAAATTGCAATTTTATCGAATGTGTGTCTAATGACTGAGTGTTGCAAGATCTTAACCATTTGGTAGATGTAATAGTCTGTCAGTAACAGCAACGATACTAGTTCCGATCGCCCCTACCATATCTAGCACGTCATCAACCTAGCGTTTTCGATCCTTAGATCTATCTACTCTATCTTGTAGCGAATCAAACCGATTGAGACTATTGAGTATATCGTGGTAGAGGCTTGTTGACCTCCATCCGCCACTCACGGCCAATTTAGCAGCGATCTCTCGGGCAATGCTCATTGTTGAATATTGCAAAAAGTGACGGCAACATTGACAATTTTAAAGCTGAATTTATTCTCAGAAGTTTTTGTTTGGCGTTTACAACAACGCTGTTTGAGTTAGCATCTCACAAGACTTCCAGTGCGTACAAGATGACGTGGAATGTGACATCCGCTGTATTATTAGATAAGGGATTAGCTCATAATATCGTGGTGGAGACTTAATTCCTTTTGAAAAATGACGCCTCCCAACGAAGCATAACGAAATAGAACAACATTAATAACTACACAAATAGCATGGAATAAACTGTGAAAAAACTGTGAACACGGTTAAACTCTATATTTACCTATTTTTAAATGCTGTTGTGCTGGATTATCTAATGAAACGAACACGGTTAGTAAAACAAGGGACATGGATTTCCAAGATTTTGTTGGCTTCGTGCCACTGATTGGGTGGGGCTTTATCAAAACAAGAACACATTTTAGGATTTTAGATAACAATTGTACTTTCTCCTTCACATTCCGATTCTATGGAATCCTTCTGCTTATATAGTTTGAATATTACCACTTCTTCTTCTTGGTTCTGTAATATTTTAACGAGTACGTAACTTAAATCATATTTGTTTGCCTATTGTAATTATAATAATTGCCGAGTTGTCAGATATTAATCTTTATTACAAAATGACAGTCTATGTTCGTTTCGCCGATGCCTCCTGCCCCTGCAACTAATCAACTATTCAAACAACGACGTGTAAAATTAATAATGCTGTACCAATATCCTGCAAACGACTAGGCACTCTATCCTTGACATGTATTGAATAAAACGTATGCAAGTTAGTCGCGTCTTTGTTTTCTATTTTCAACTGAATTTCATTTTGGAATTTACATAAATTGATTTTGGAAAGCAAATACATTTTAGAATCTTATTTAAAATTCCGATGCAGCCCGACGCGACGCCAAGATGCCGTGTTGCCCATAAATTGAAGCAATGAAGTAATGCGGTGTGTCCACCCACTGCAGGCGTCTCGACGATCTCGACATGCAATACTGCGCCTAACCACTTGTTCTCGAATGCCTATCGCAAATATATGAGGCCTATTATATGCCAGTCACTATGAACTAAACACTCGAATGTCTCTGTTTTTAAGTCGATTCCGCTCCTCAATTTTTTAAACTCCAGATTCTGCTAATCTGAATGTGTTATTTTGTTAATACTGCTATTTAGATTAAATAAATTCCATAGTAGGAGTGGCGTTATTTTTATTAGTTCTGTTGTTCAAGTTGCAACACCCACAGGCGACATTCTGGAACATTCTTGACAGTAAATATTTATATGGTTTGTTTAAATGATTTGTTTGCACTTGAACCTGTCTCATCTATCGTGTTTATTAACTTATTAACAATAATAATGACATTTTAATTTACAAATCTATTATTATTCGAATTGTACTGACACACCCGCCGACTGGGTCGGGCGGTGATGCTATTATTTGAGGAAATCCGTGAATCATCACATCAGCGTTAAAATACACAAGCAAGTCTTATGGTATGAATTACGATTCAAAGTTTCAATTAATATCTCCTTAAATACTGTACAGAAGGCAATAAAAACAATCGCTTGGCCAGTCACAGCAGACGCTGGCGCATGTATCACGCATGAGTCAACTCAACTTAGTAGCACTTGCGTCATGGCATCCTTCTGACTGTCAAGAGTTCACTGTCTAGAGCATCGTCACACTAAATGCCAATATTGCTTACAATACCTCTTGGTAGTGATGATTTGTCGATTCAAATAAATAGCCAATGCTAATGGAGTTCCGTTATTTCTTAGAATATTACAGATAGTTCAACTTTTACTCGAAGTTCATTCATTCAACTTTTTAATTTTTTTATTGATAATTTCTTCAATGCGCTCTTTTGTGCTTAAAGCAAATACGTACTATTAGTTTACACATCGATACTTATAATGAAAGTATGCATTAATGATTTGATTTTGGTCTCTTAAACGCAAACACAGTAGTTATGACGCTATGTACACTATTTATGACAAAGAAGTATCGGCAAACACCATAATGATTACATTTATTGATTTACAGTTTTTCGTCATAATAAGTTAAATAGTTTATTTTACAATGCTTACAGCAGTTTATCACGTAATTAGATTCTGTAATATATTAATTTGTTACGTGGTTTTCCTTATAGCAGCGCTGCAGCGCCCTGGATGCGCCAACATTCCCTACAAGGCATGTCGTCGAACAGTCGCCCACCCACGCCCTCTCTGTAGAATAAACAACAACTTACTGTAGTGTAGAGTTTCAATACCTTGCTGTAGACAATCTAATGCGGCGCCACGGCCAAAATTTATCGTGCTTTTTAAACTAGTACTACTTAATATACCGGGTATAGGACAGAACTACCTTCTCTTCTTCTTAATCCCAGCGCTAACACCTTAGACGCGGTGGTAGATAAAAAATTTACATTGTATAAATGTACCCAGTGTACTTACATGCAATAAAATATTTTTGATTTGATTTTGATACCCACTTTTATAAGTATTTCCAGTGTCATTGACCCCGATCAGCTGGTCAAGGTTTCAATTTTACTTTAAAAATCTTATTTTGACGAGTTGTTTATTCTTATTCATTACAGTCTTCAGGGTTTCAAATTTATTTGTTACCGTTAAACGTCATTATTCATCATTCGAGCTCAATTAAGTACTTACGAATTTTCAATTTAACTCTCTTCTAAGTCTTAGTTCTTACTGACTGGACTGGATTAATACAAGTTTAGAATAATCTGGTTAAGAGTCCCTAGTTCAGAGTATCAGGGGAAGACCCCTGAACACGTTTCTTATTGTATCGCGGTCGTTTTAGCAGTATAGCAATTTTATTTAGTTTTACCAGTATAGCAATTTAAAATAGTAGTTACTTAGTTTAAATCAGCTCCTTTCTGCATATAAGTATGACGTTTTTTCCCATTTTGATCGATGTGTTTATTCTGATCAACCCAACTCTGCTGTATTGCTTCCTTGTGCTGACGTGTATGAAATGGGCATTCCAGGGCCACCGCCGCGGTTGGGGCTGAAGGCGGCGAGCCCCGGCGTGGCCGACGAGGACTGCAACAGCAACACCAGCCTCGCCGGGAGCCAGCACTCGTCGCACGATGACCTCGACGGCCACTGCGACAACTCCGGGTACCTGTGGTTCCTCGACTATAAGTGAGCATTACATGAGATCATTTTGTTAGAAGCTAGCAATTGTGGCATTTTGCGATTTGTTGACATTCAGCTGGGATCTGACCCTTTTTACAGCATCAACAACATAATCCAAGCACAATTTTACTTTGTTCATAGTTTAGTGAAACCAGTCTAAAAGAAATATAGAATAAGATATTTATACCTGTTTATTACAACAACCAGACGTGTTAAGTGAAGTAGACACAACGACATCGACACACTCGCAAGTGATAATGATACATTTATAGGTTCACTTAACATTACTCAACCTTTTACGGTGAAAAATACTGAACTATTCATTTCGTCACCGAAACTAGAAAAGATATAAGTAATACTTTTTTAAATAGATATTTTAATTAGTTTAGAGTTTCTCCCAAAACTGGAACACCATTTGTCTTTACTTATTATATGCAACCTTTTCTTGAAACTATTGCACCTATGTATTTAGCATTATGGCATGTTTATGTAAAATGTATCTCGAACGAAACGTGGGAAAAAATGTTGTTCGTTTTATATAGCTACCTACACATGTTGTAAATTTAGCTCGAGATCCCTTGTGGTAGTGTCATGGTCGAATATACCTAATAGATTTCTCGTGATACGTAGAAAGCAATGATTTTACAATATTTAATATTTCTTTTCCAGCCCGATATTCCGAGACGGCTCCTGCCACCACACTTCAGTCCTGTCTTCAGTGTCGGCCTCGTACAAGGGCATAAGCGACCTGGCATCCCGTTTCGAGTTCACCTCCCGATACAACGACCTGGCAAGGGACCTGGACGCGAACCTCGCCGAGGCCGACATGGAGAGCTTCAAGACCGAGGACATACACGCGCTGCTGATGACTGCCAACTTGCCGCACGACCCTATCAGCGACGATCGGACACATGACGTGAGTTTTTCTTGATGGAGAACAAACTATAAACCGTAGGAGAACTTCTGAGTTTTGATGATAATGCCCGAGTATGGGAGAACTATACTAATGTAAACCTCTAATTATGTAAAAACAGTATATTAGTTATATTTGTCTAAGGTATCGACCAAGCAAAATAGTCCATTCAAATCAAAGCTCGTTCGTTCGTACCAATAAACTGACAAATCGGCAATGAAACAGCGTTTCGTTCCGAATGTAGCATTCAAATACCAAAAGTAATTAAACGATGCTCACCTTCGGGCCTATTCCATCCATGATGTTCAGAACCTACAGGGTGATTTATAGAATCATACAGAATACTACGAATCAGAGCTCAAACAGAAATACAAGTAATAACTAAGTCGAAAGTTTGATTGAAAAAGCAAATTTGTAATTTTAAAGACTAATTATACACCATTTGTTCCGTACACAGTGTACTTAAAACAGACGACGACGTGTGGTTAGTAACGGATATCCGGAAAACGTCAAGGTTTATAGCTCGAGTAAGGCACAGAAAATATAATTTTGTAACAATAACGCAGTTCTTACCAAAGCTGCATTCGGGTGTTTATTAGTCTTCCAATATTGCGGCAGCATTGCGTGCACCATGATCGCCTGACTGACTCAACGAAAATTCAAACACCAGTAAATCTACAACTTTAATACTTTAGTTTCAAAAGTAACAGAATATGTCGTAGAAGGTACTGTGTCAAAATAAACATCCGAAGAAGTGAGTTAAGTTAAAGTAAATAAATGAACAAAAGTGAACGTTGTTTTGAGGGTAACGTAAGAGTCACCTAACCTGGCCTGAGGGTTCATAAGAACAAGAAGTCGACTGTCACTGAAATGTTGTTTATTAACACATTAAATAATGTAAGTCTGCCACACGATTAGAAATTCCGAACTTGCAGTTACCTACAAAGGATGAAATCGTCAAATTGGTTAACATTTTTGTGAGCCGTCTGTACTTACCAACTGAAATTGCCAATTTACCAATGTCACGAATTAAAACTCATTGCAGCAAGTAGCAACCCAAGGATTTGCGTAAAGATAATCTCGCACAGAACCACAACATAAAACATTTTTAAAACATCTTACGAAACTTACCTCACTGCGGTCATAAAACTGTCTGAAGCAAATTAATTAAGCTATGCAGTCGCAATAAAAATACAGGTTGTTGTAAGAGAGAACTCACAATAAACGATAGGTATGGCAATTTAGTGCCTGTCATTGTCATGCTAAGTAGCACGGTGAGTTTAATTTGGTTTCCTTAGTTTACATGTCGTAATTTATCTTCACAGTTGAATTTCAAATAATAATGATACGCCGAACAATAGTTTCTACGTAAATTAAAAATGCACATACGAAATGAAAAACATACAATTCCGCGGAAGCCACGAATTTAAAAATATTACATGTTTAGAATTTTGATATAAAGTTATTTGGTGTTAGGCAAGATAATAATAGCTTTGCTTAATGTTTAAAATATGTAGTGTAAGAAGAAGAAGATATACTAACGACTCACTGTAAGATGCTGTAAGTTTTGAGTTATTATAATATTATTATCTTGCCTAACACCAAATAACTTTATATCAAAATTCTAAATGGTTGTATATTCTAAATATTCTCTATATAGAGAATCTCGAAACATCGCCCAAGAAGTTTTAAAAACTTTTTACCTAAGAAAATATTCTAAAAATCCAAGTTAAGTCTAAGCTATGAAAGTGGACTTAAGGACCCTATCACTGTGGCAACTTTCGTCATAACTTGTACGTACTATTATAGATTCTGTAGTCAAAGTCCATTCAGCCGTTATAAGCGATAAACACATCCATAAACCATAAACACTTTCGAATTTACAATAATATTAGTAGGATAATTTAGTAAGTATACTACGGTATTATTATATACAGGAATTTAAATTTACATTTCCGTACCTGTGTATTTAATAACCGAAAGTTACCGCTTTGTTACTTAGATTAATGATTAATTTCACTACGGCACAGTATAACGCTAGGTATCGTTATAATAAAATCAATTTCCTTATTATACTGTACGTCTTTTATTTTATTGAACTATGCTTTCTTTCTGAGTTTCTTGCCAGGGGCATTAAATTCAATAATGAAATGTCAAATGTATTGATTGCTGTTCACGATTTTCATAAATGCTCAAAATGACATGCAAACTACGTGCTGGCCGTGGCTTCACTGTATTGATTGATAGCAAGCATGATGGTCCATCATGCAGCATGACATTCACGTAAACGTTGCATGTCATGCAAGCATGATCGTTTAGGGACACTTTATCCTCTTTATATTAGTTGGGTACGGCTTTTACATTTGGGCTATTACTAACGATGTTGGATCATAATTATTATTATGTTTATAATCCTTTTATTTGTGTATTTTATTTATTGTATTTTACAAGCTTTTATTTATTTAATTTGACCTGACCTGTTTGCATTATTTATTCGATAACATGTTTGAGTCTAGATAACATGTTCATGTAACAAGAAAATCACAATTGAAATTTCTTTGTATTGTTTATTTGTATTTTAGTGTCAAGACTAAATTACTAAATAAATATACCTACTAAATGTCGAGCGCATCGGTAAGCTTGCCTATTGGCCGCCTCGGAGATGCAAATTGACTTTTCATCTAAGAGAAACGATTTTATGTGGTGTGGATTTTTATTTCCGTTGAGTACACCTAATTATTAATAAAGGCTTGTTTCTTAGTTTATAAAAGTGAAAGTTATTATTTTTCAGTTCTATACTTGCCTCTAATTTTCTGGGTGTATGTGGTGTATTGCAGAGTAACCCCCGAGGCGAAATGTACGCGAGCATCTCCAACTCTCTCATGGAAAAGTTTCGGTTCGACAGCTCCTTTTCAGCCGACAGTAGTTTTCAGGTTCGCTTCGTATTGCTGTTCAATGTTTTTTCCTGTAATTTTTTGTACATCTTTTCATGCAAACGCTAAAAATGTCATTTCATTTATCACAACACAAATAACCACTTTATGTAAAATGTTTCATATGTTCTGTGTAATGCATCACCATATACACTGTTTCTAATGATTCAAAATCAAAGTAACTAGTACCTACTTAGCTAACCAATTTTATCAAACTATGATCTATATTGGATCTAGACAACCAACGCCATCTAGTGGAAAGTTATATTTTCATGTAGACCTTGTTCATAGTAGCTACAATAGATGTCGCTGACGGTTTGAAAATCAAAGGATCATCAGTAAAGTCTAACAATCCCTAGAAAATGTTACTTACATAAAAATATGAAGTTTTTTAAAATAGGTACTTAAATTTTGCCATAGCTGAAATAGATGAAAACGCATGAATGTTCAAAAAAGTTATAATGATCATTTTGAATATCATAGTTTTTTATACTGAACCACTGCGAACTTTCCATTATTACTTGGTACTGTAGACCGCATGGCAATGGAAACAAAACTAGTATAAACTGGTATCTCATTGTCTTGAAACTCCCTACTCCTACTAGGCTAGGCCAGTTTAGGGTCAAAGTGCGACGTGCTGTCGACTGTAGACTGTCACTTCTGTTGTATGTAATTAAATTGAATAAAAATCATCCAAAGGCAGATTGCCTTCTCTTAAACCGCTACGGCCTTTATAAAAAGTAAGAAGGAAGATTATGGGATCTCGATGATTAAATTAAAACCGTCTGTTAATCGTCCGTTACGTCCCGGGAGACCTCACACATCCATATTATGCACAGAGTAGAAAGTCCATGGCACTGTGACTGTGCTGGCATTCACAACGAGACTTCCTGTAAGTACTAACGCTGTCTCCAAGTACCTACATTGGTCTCACGGGATGTGCCAGCGCGACTTTAAATAAGCCTATCAATGTGTGTGTACGCTGTGAATTGCGTCAATCACGTAGATCGTTACTCCCCTAGTCATACAGTCACAGTTCCCTCCCGGGGTGTGCATGTACGCGTGTGCTATATTTAATTGTCAATATGGGCGGTCGTGCGCATACATACTGCCACCATGTGTGAGTTACAAATGAAGTCTATCATGCGGTTCAGTTGCTCTCAAACTGTTTACGCGTTTTTTTAAAGTACGAAGTGCAGACAAAACGGATACCCTGCAGCGAAGTTTTTTTATGGAAAATGACGAAGGTTTACTCTTTATAAATGGCGAGAAAGTTTAGTGTGGGTCGCCGTACAGTTTCATTCATAATCATCTGAATCTGCCTGCCTGTTATCCATTATTGCAGACTTTGAATGTTTACCCAAAATTACTTTCTAGAAAGTACCTATTTCTTTTAAGTGTAAATCACTTCGTAATTTAATTACACAATTCACAAGCGTTTGCAAAAAATAAACATCAGTAATAACGTTTACAGGAGCGCCAACCTTGAAGATATTACCAAATTGAAAGCGCTAATTAGACCCTTAAAACACACTAATCAGCCCTACATTCATTGCCCTCTGTAATCTGATTTTGACGCCCTCATAACATAGCGAGTGATAATAGTAACGTTCGGAACACCGCGGCGATAAGACGCAGAGTAAATTTACCCAGCGCTTGTAAAGTTTGAGAAGCGCTTGCAGAGGCTAATATTAAAATTAATATCCCCGCTGCCCCAGTCGCGCCCAGGGCTTTCGGGAGTTCAGTATAGTTACTTGCGATGTATCCAATCACATACAACTTTCCCAATAATAGTTATACAATTTATTGTGACTTTTTTAAGGGTCCACCGGACCGTTGCGTGAGATAAGGCGTTTATTTGAACTCGATAAACTAGTGATGTTGTGTGAAATGCTACAATACAGACGATGCATTACTTGTTGAATGATTTAGTGGTTCAGTGATCGGTGGTCACGTTTATTAAGAGACAGTGAAATAAACTGAGTTTCAAAAATGGGTGTGACTGAATTTGACTGGGATTCCTACAATGGATATTATTCAGTGAGTAGCGGCATGGTTGGTTTTAATTATTATAATTGAAATCTTTTACTGTTATGTTTTCATTTCATTACGTTTATTTAACAATTTAAATCATTATTATTGTGTAAATACCTACCTCCCTACACCTTTTCTACGTATATATAGAGAGATACATTATTACCTATTTATTAAACTAGATAAATACTCTGAAATAACACTATCTTACTATAAATAACAACTTTTCTTTTTCTTGTTCCAAATAGATGATAACTAATTATCCAATTAGCTTTCTTCTCTGTTAATAAAACTAACAAACTAATTCTACCGTCAATAATTAATTAATTACTTACAAGTAAGTAACAAAATGATAGTTGTCCTAGGTATAGCTGTAAAATGTATGACAATGCGTTTGTAATATTATGACTCGTTGAATGGTTTGTGACCTCATTTATAACAGGAAAAGGAATTAAATTGATAACGCTCTCGATTTGCGCCGCCATGTTGTTTTCTACTTGTCCATGTCCTGCCCGGCCCGTGTCGCAAGCAAAGGATTACAAGTATATAGAAGTTACTAAACAATAGTATTTAAAGCATACTAAACTAAGTTAGCATGTCAGAAGTATGTAGGAATAGAACAGGTTCGATCCGGGGACTAGGTAGCTTCGGACAAATGCATGTGATATGGGTGTGTCACTAACTATACTCGTGAAACTCGTAATAAATTTCAGTTTCAATAGACAAGCAGTCCTTGTTTCTTCTTAGTCATAGATCGTTATTTTTTTGAGACTTAGCAGTTAGCATACGTAGCTTCGTTAAGCCATTAACACACAGTGCGATGGCGATGGCGGACTGTACAATTTTGCCCGCGTACAGTCAGAAGTCATATTCCGAATCAAGCGACCAGCCTAGCACCTTATCCAACGGCTATAAAAATACAATTTGAACGAACTTGATCGTTGTCATAGGGCACTGACTGTACTGTTCTGGTAACCTTACACCGCCACCGCCCACTTAATAAGCTTAGAAGAGTAATGTTTATTAACTTTTAGATCTTACCACAGAATAGATAATACTTACCGCATATTCAAAATTACTAGATACTGAATTAACAATATCGAAATTGGATAAATAGCAGAAGATATTAATTAATAGATGTTGTTTGTCGTTATTTATTATATCTATGTAAATGTTTGTTGGTAGGTTATAATAATATCGATTTCACGATTACCTATATAATATCGATTTCATCAACATCTCAGTACCTACCTACCTACTACAGGCTGCAAGCTGCATTTTCTTATTTCAGACGCGACTTACATCCGCATCCCGAATTATACATTCAACGTAAACATTTATGTTCTAGCCAACGCCGGTTTACGTTACGAAATCTACAGAAACCCATTTCTGGAACACTCAGTACAAGTTATTTTGTATTACATACATGTATATTATGTATGTATAGAGCATTACCTTTTGTGATATCAGTCATCATGAATACTTATTCTGTTTATATTATATCCCGTGTAGTGTTAAGTAGTTATTATTGGTACATTCTGTACAAATTATGAATACTTTCCAAAAAGGAACAACTTTGAACCTATACGGATAACCAAAAACCTAACTTAACCTTTGCAGATAAAAAAATATGACCACCGGGAAACACAATTTGTGCAAACAGATTCCACATTCTGTGGTCAAAAACTGCAAACAAGCAGAGTATTGAATGTTTATAATTATACAATTGTTTTCTGGAAAATGATATAATATTAATATATAATATAATATTAAATATAATATTATGAGGGCGTAACATCTTTAATGTTAATTTTAACAATTAAACAGGGAGAAGAGTCGGTCGGTTCCATGAACACAATGTCGATATGCAAGTCGGAGCTTCTATTCTCTCCGGTGAAGGAGGCTATCCATGGAGTACACTTCAGCGTGGACAGTCTGGACTGCGAGCTGCCGACAGAGCAGGACCTCATCCTCACCTGCCAGGCCAATAAGGACAACTATACCATCGCCTTCGAAGGCAGTCTCACCACATACTCCGAGGACAGCGAGTGTGTCGAACTTGCCGTCAATCAAAAACATGGTAAGATTTATTTCTTATTTGATGCTACTTTACATTTACTATCTAAAAATATGTGAACTGTAAATAATGATAAGAAGCAAACTGTGTGCTATGATAATGACAACATGCTAGTCTTTCGATGATGTCAACATATATTACAGTGATTCATAGTTCTAATTATTAAGCGTCGACGCATAGCTGAAGGTAGCTCATATTTCTTAAATATTGTTTCAGACAAATTGGGCAAGGAAGAAGAATATGTAACTTTAGATAATGATGAAAGAACGCGCAGGAATTTAGAATTACTAGAAAGGTGTAAGAAACTAACCAATAAGTTAACAACGTCTATGGCTAGAAGTGATTTAGGATTAACTACTTGGAGTAAACTTAAGAAACAAACCATTCAATCGCCTCTAAGAAGGTAAACGAAAATTACATAGTTGTGACACAAATTATTTAAATGTTTAATAATATTCTTACCTTATTTTATACCCACTGATTTAATATTCCAGGCACCCGTCTGGAAATAATAATGAAGACTCAAATGATTCGACTGATGTTACAAACGAAATGAACAACTCTGTTATCAAAAGCCAAAGTTTGCCAAATTTATACAGGAGAAAACTCATGAGCAGTTCCATTAACTCTGCTGCATTGAGCAACTCTACGGTATGTAACTATGTAACTGTAGAATTTCATAATAGAAAAATAATGTAGTGTACACTTGACCTTATTTCCGTAACTAATTATCACTTACATTTTCAGGTCGACTCTTTTACGACCAACCATAGGCTAACTGGTACACCGACGTGTATGAAGGTTTACGATGTATCACAACACCGTTCATCACACGGAAGCCAACATTCGGAACCCATGAGCACATCATCGACTGAGAATCAGACCTCTACAGATAAAAGCCAACTCAAACAACCATTCAACTTAGTCAAACTGTTTATGAAACAAAAAAGCATGAGTAATGATGGGATAGTAAGTATGGATGAATTGGATAGGTCGGAGTGCTGGCCTTCAAGCTCGGGGGGAGAAAGTGGAGAATCTATTGGAGATAAATCTGTGTCTACGGAACGTCCACAAGCAGAATTACCTTGCAAAGTGAGAGAAGAAATTGTGACGACAGATGTTTATGAAGATATTCAAACGGCTAACCCCTATAATAATAGAGTATATGACGAAGTATTGGTTGAGGAAGAGGAAAATATTAATGGGACTAAATCTAGCGACAGTGAAACGCAACTTTATGCTACTGTAAATAAACCGCGCATCAAAAGAGCGACCTTAAACATTACGAATAGTCCATCTAAGCCGAGAAGTAGAAAATCATATTCTTCTCAGTCATCAGCAACAAGTGTCAGTATTTCAAGTTGTTCCGAATCAGATGGTACTCAAATCACTCGGATGAACAAACTCTTACAAAGAGATCATAAAACGACCTCCACCCATATTGAAACTAATACAATTGATAAAAGCATGCAAACGTCAATCATGCAAGTATCTCACATATCTCAAGAACGAGAAATATTCAAAGTCGTAGAGCCATCGTTCTTAGAGAAATTGAAAGAGGGCGATTGCGAGAAGCCCGTATTTGTGTTATACCCCAGCTACACATTACCAGATATAAGTTTCTTAAACGGCAGACCCAATATTTATTTGAATCCAGTTAAAGTAAATGTTTCACCAAAAACAAGTCAGAGTAAGAGAAGAAGTATGCAACTCAAAGGAAAACGACCGTTTTCTTGCAACGATGTCGAGATGCTGAAGAAGAAAGGACTTAGTCACATAAAAGACTGGGATTCTCTTAATTTCTTATTACCTATGGAATGTAAACAGCTATTGTCAGAGGTGCCTGAATTGATGCGACATTTAAAAGAAAAAGAACCTAAATGTATGGACAAATATTGTAATGCATCACCTTCTTCAAAATCTAAAAACAGGCCAATGAGCTGTGACTGTAATAATTTAGGAAATAATACAGCGGTATCTTCAAGTTCAAGCACAGCAACTCAGCCATCTTCTGGCTACCGAGGCTCGTCCACAATGTTGACCGACTCCTCTGCACAGAATAGTCCTGCTCCTGCTGGGAACTTTAATCCACTATTTGTATATCGTTACGATAGTGCTACCAGCTCAGAGGCCAGTTGCGTCAACAATGACATTCTAAGAACGAATCCTGCTATCCCGAAACGATCTCTCTCATTAGCTGACCAAAACAGAATAGCTAAACACGGTGAGCTAGCACCTCCAAGGCCTCCATTACCAAAGAGCATATTACGTAAATCTATGGATAAAACACGTAAATCAAGTGGAAAACGTTACAGCATGTTTGAAATGGACGATTTGTTACAAGATCCAATAGTCTGTATGACAGCTACAACTGAACACAAAAGTAAAAGGAGATCATTACAGGAGCCTTACTACCTACAGAACCAAACTGTAGATTATAGGAAAAATAATGATTTGGCTGCAAAAAGGCTGTCACAACAATTTCTCGATGCAGCAGAAAAAGATGCCGATTATAATGAATACTATCATGATGAGGGTGTTGGAACAGAAAGTAGTTTAGAATCAGGGAAATCTAATGAATTGAAGTTCCATAGGCCACATACACCTCCATTACCTAAACCTAGGACAAAGAAAATAGAATACACCGAGTTTCCGCCTCAAAGTGCACTAATTAGCAGTGCTGATTTACAACAATTAGAAGAGTTTTTGAAGCTCAGCGGGTTCAACTGTCAAAACATGGATGATTGGGACAATACTCAAGTACAAAAGGTAAGGAGTCAAGTGAGCAAATTCCTTCAAATGAAACGATCTCAGGAAGATAATCAACGTTCCACTGAATCTAGTGGCAGTAGTTGTAATAGCAAAAAATCTGTGAGCTTCGCGCAAAAGTCTGAGGCTAAAGTCGATGGTCAGCAGCCGCAGCTGAAGCCTGTGGAAGAGCTCAAAGTAGCAAGCCTAACTACACCACCTAATTCACCCAACATCTCTGCAGTGATTGCTCAGAGACATTATCAGGTAAGTAGGTCTTATTTAATTTACTGTTGCTGCCTTTGTTCACATCATTGTCCGCTGATTTCTGTAAGTACCTTTGGTTTTTTTATTTATTATTTTGTTTTTCTTTGGTTTTCATAGTTCATATTTTAATCCATGCTATTTCGTATATACTTTTATTTTGACTTATATTTAGTTTATCGCATAATTTATTTTGCATGTACTTTGTGATCACTATCAACTCGAAGGATGTAAAAATAAAAATGTCTTACTAAATTCAACTTTATCTTTCTCATTAACCATTTTCGGCTCCTGAATATGTAAAACCTACTTTTGTAGCATAGATTTATTTTAATTTTTTTCTAGGGTAAGAATTTAGCGGAGATACCAATTTGTGAAGAAGCTGAAGTTAGCCCTGATGAATTTGGCAGTCCTGTCCATCACGACGGCAGAACGAAATGTGATATGATCGATGTATCACAAAAAAGAGGTATGTTTTATGGTCACTCACAGCACTGTAAAAGCCCTACTATTATGTATTCTGTGGTAAACGCAAAAGAGCTAAATAGATAAATATCAATGTGAATATATATTTTTACTTTCAGCCTTAATCTCCAACGTGACTGATGCAGTAGAAATGTTGATCCAGCACTTTTCGACAGCCACTGATCAAGCTGAACTGGCCTTTCTTGGAGATTCAAAACAATCCCCAGCTTGTGCCAAAATAGCCCTTAACGCATTGTGTCCGGCTTTGTACGCTATATTCAGAGATGGACTCAAAGAAAGCATTGAGACTTCGTTTGGCGCTATCAATAACTCCGTCTGGCAAATGGTCGAAGCTACAGCCAGACAAGGTAAATTTACCTACAACACTATTATCTATTCTGTGCTACAACGTAATTTTCTTATGAAGTTCGTCAGAAATAATAATTACTTAATAGGTACTAATGAATACTTTATTTCAGGACCTATAACAAAATCTCTGAATGAGTTAGTATTGCGGATCAATAGTGAAGATGCCGTGTCGGAAGGGCTAGTCAAGTTCAACGCATTCATTTTAGGACTGCTTAAGTAAGTGCCTGCTGCATCATATTGCGTGTTTTAAGTTCTTATCATAATCGTGTTACTTACTTTTTGAATTTTTGACAGTGCGCAATCAGTAGACGCGTGGGTATCCTACGTACGCACCAGGGAGTCAGTGTTAGCCAAACACTACGGCCCAGATTCTGTGATACTGGCGGGTTGTGTCGGCGAGCCGCGCTGCAGAACCCTCTTGGATACGTTGCTGGCCAGCCTTGAACCCCTTAAGCTTTTGCCTTTCTCTCTGGACTTGATGTTTGAGATGCGTGAACTACACAGAAGTTTCAAGAAGATAGAGAGCGATATGCGAGCAGCCAGTCGGGTAAGTTTTACTTTGCTGCTTAGAAATTATAAGGTTGAAAGGGTCTGTAACACTATATAATCTTACTAACTTTTCTCGTTGTGACTTCAGTGATATTATTCGTGAGTATAGAATATTTACAAATCCATATCCAAGTTCACATGTACCTATACTGACTTGCCGCCTATACTCAAGCCGACATCGCTTTATTTGCATTTTATTGTTTATGCATGTGCTTCCGATCACTGTTCACGGCATACTTGTATAAACGTACGGATTTAGTATTTACTTTCGTGCACAGCTTCCATAAAATGCAAATAAAGGCATGGCTGAAGTATCGGCCTCAGTCGACGACCTTTATCAAGGACGACATTTCCGACTTAATGGACGGCATGATGCATGATCTAAAAGATACTTTGGTGTATTTAACAGCCCACTTCAATTAACACTCCGCCACTAACACTGAACCAACGGAATTTGCTAAAGCTGGTGCGCTCGATGCACTCGAGCGGTCTGTCGAGCGATGACTGCCAGACCAGCGTTATCATGAGACAGAAGGAGCCCAAAAACAAAGAGCCGTCAACACCTGACTTGTTGAACGATTCGGCTAATGTAAAAACCACAGTAGAAAAGAACAGGCCGCGTTCGTGCGTCAATCCAACGGTTATAGGATACGATCTGTGTCCAAACAACAGCAGGATTGAGTTGGAAACAAACCGCAGATGGTCAGGGGTACAATTGGGCTCAAAATTGATGCAAGCCTTCGATCGCCTGGTGTTCGATGACAGCGACGACTACACTGATAGCTTAGAAAATAATAAACCCTCCAATAAAACAACCGGCAACAACGTGAAGGTAACTGGTGGGGCTTTGTGTGTCACTTGAATGTGCTTTTATTTCGTTTATTTTATGGGTTTCTTGTAAGAAACCCTTAGGTTGTTGTTTTTTTGCCAAAGGAATGGTTCGTTCACAGCTTTTTAACAGTATTTGTTTGCGGATTGTTTTATTTTATTTAACTCTGTTCAACTTCATTGTCTAGAACGTTTTCTGTGCACCGTAATTAAAACGTATTACATTATCGTACGCGTACCTTTATTATAGTTGATTTAGTGAAAAGTATTGGAAAAAAATATATAATTTCCAACGTTTAACTTTCTTCATAGTGACTATTTCTATTGTCAGCGGATCCCTACTCGTCGCATGCTTTATCTCTTGTCATGTTCTATAATATCGTCGTTATTATTTCCAAATTCTAAGTCCGTTATTCTCTATACCTTAGTTCATTACGTTTTATTGGGAAATCATGTTTAAGGATTTAGGCTGCTTTTTACGATTTTGTTTTGTTTTCGTGGATCCAGCTGGATTGCAGCGGTGAAGAACAATGGAGGCCTGGATCAGCAGGAAGCTGTGCCAGCACCAACACTGGCAACGGCAGCAACAACTCTGGCGGCAAATTTAGAAGGCTGCAACTCAAATGGGAGCTGCTCAGCAATGCTGAAAGTCCATCAGGTACCCCATCAGGTATGTTTTTGTGTTACTTATTGACACTTTCAGAATATATTTTTGTATACGTTACAAATTTATTTCGCATTCAGCCATCACAGGCCGCAGCTTCAATATGAAAACGCAGGCCGCGCGTGTCTGAACTCTCACATACATTGCGTATGGAATTCAACAGGCCGCCACCACCACCGCAGGCCGCGTGTGTCTGTGTAATGGTCTTGCGAAAATATATTTGCCGTAAATATTTACCTTTATGTCGCGTATAGGCATATGATTCACAACATCTGTGCAAGATGAAGTCGCACCGGGATCTGATTAATAACAGACATGAGGTCAACATAATGAATATGATAATAAATATTCCCAGGGGAAACATCACCAGCTGCCGCGCGAGGGTCCAAGATCCCAAGGCCGGTGTCATCTCCCGTTCGGCCTCAAGCACCCACGCTGCAATCACCCGCTAAGAACACGCATCGGTGAGCAAGCTTTTACATTGGGAGCCAATGATTTTCTGTAACTAGATTTCTGAACTGAAGTGAAAAAATAGCAACCCAAATGAGCTTGCTATACTAGAGCTGAGACCACTGTCGGGCGAAGGACGCCTTTAAAATGCCGAAGTGTCCTTGCAAATGACCTCAGAAATTATAAATTAAATAAGCAATTATTAGAGTGAGCGAGTATAATTGTGCAGTGACAGATCTTCGGTTCTTTGCATCCAGAACCGAAGATCTGGCTCAGTGGCGCGCCGTGGGGTAGGTATATGTCCAGCGGTAGACCAGTGGACGCTGATGATGTGATGTGATTAGTACGATTGTGACGTTATAATTATTTACACATGCACAACTCTGATCATTTCTTAGAAAAGATTTTGTTTGGAACCCGTTCGTGGTCTAGTTTAAATATTAAGTTGTTGTTTTACAAACACGGGAAGTATGACATCAAATGATTTTCGAGGAAGCAGTTAATACTTAAGGATGTACTATGTATGTTACGGCAGACTTAAAGGACAACCTAGTCGATGATGTACTTGTAAGAGACTGCTTGATATGTAAAATGTTCGTAACAGCGGCATCCCAGTGCCTGTGCGCAAGGGCAACTCACCCACCACCACCGCGGCAGTACCCCGCGGTGCTGCTACGGCCCGCACCGCCGCAACGAGCAAGAGGCCACCGCAGCCGGCTAACAGGTGTGTTCAAACAATATTAATTACAAGTCTTTAGGAAACACAGGATATATACATATAAGTGACCATTGCTCTATTTCTTGTGAATGAACAACTTTTACCTCTATAGCTAGCGAATAGAATATTTTACATCAACTTATTGCGGTGGTTTCTCGATCGCACCCTTCATCAACAGATAAAATTTTTACTATAACATTCCGTTCCTAGGTGGTGTTTCCTCTGATACGTCTAAACACACAACCGAACCAGTTTTCTTTCTTTAAGCTTACAGCAGGTGGTGGATTCTATGAAGTTTATAATAAGCACTTTGGAATGAAAAAAACTACGATTTAAATTCAATGCGCACACCTGCTTTCTTTCTATTACATTATGCACAATATCTTCAGACCAATTCCCGAGACGACAACGAAGAAACCCATCGTGAGCAAACCCGTAGCAAAGCCCAGAACAACAATTGATGTCGCTAAAAATGCCTCCAATGCTATTAAAGCGCCGTATGTATTAGATGGGGAATAACATAACCACAATAACAATGCTAATGCGGATTTACTTTAAGGGTCGGATCGCACCGAATGCGTGCATGCGGGACGTATGCATGCAGCGCGTCGCGTGTCAGTTCCTTTGTAACGTATGAAACTGTATGGGAGACGTCACACCGGCTGCATGGCGTGTGCGCGGTGACCTAACCACCGTGCGATGTCTCCCGTACAGTTTCATACATTATAACGGAGTTGCCACGCGAACGTGCCGCACACGTCACTCGTCCACGCATTCCGGCCTGAAATAATATTCTAACAGCATGAACTTTGCATGATGGTCATACGGTGGAGAGTGTAAGAATAGAATGAAACCTAAATTAAATAGAAAACGAACTTATGAAACGAGTTTCACTCTTCATTAGTAAGGATATGAAATTTGACTTAGTGGCTTCTTCGTTAAACTAGGGCGGCGGGGGTTGTGGGTTCGATCGAGAGGGTAAAATACTTGTTTCGGACTACACCTACGTGTATTACGAGTATGAGTACCTATATAGATATGAACTATCAATTAATTAATTATGGGCATGCTGTATGAAACTACTACCGTGTGAAGCATGCACGTGTTATAACCGTTGAAACAGGTTACTCACTAACAAACAACGTATTGCAGGACGTCCCGCGTGGACCAAGCTTGGCACGGCGCGGGCGGCGCGGCGCCGCGGCCGGCGTCGCTGCCGTACGGCCGGTCCAACCCGCCCGCCGCCCCCCGCCGGGCGGCCTCCTCCTCCGCAGCAAGAGCTAACAACTCATCGAATCAGCAAAAACACAAGTACGATGTCTCTTTCGTTCTTATTCAGGTTTGGCAACGGTTAACTAGCACCCCATGTCATATTAAGCCAATAAAGCCCATAGCGCTTTGACTTTTAATGTACCTATGTAATTAAAACTTTATTGCACCCAATAATGCAGCGTCTGGTTGAACGAGGGAATCCTATGGAGGTAGTTAGTAACCCATTCCTTCTTTCAGACGCGGATACCCTTATCGGCGTATAGCTTCTTATTCACATCCTTATAGGATTCCGTCGTTTAACTATAATCACCCTGTATATGTAGTACAAAAGGCGAACATGAAGCCAGTTTGGCATTCTCTTGCCTGTTGACCCGCAAAATACATATTATTATTATTTTACGATTTCCAACCTGAAGCTCTATGATATTGCGTGTCAAGTAAATACTTGACAATTCTGGGTTCACTTTCTTTTCTACTTTACTTACTGTCGTTTATTGTTTCACAGATACGTGCGAACGCTGTGGCATAGGCTGCCTTCAGACTCTGGTCATTTACCCTTCAACGAAGGAGAACGTCTGCGACTGATCCTTGAAGTCGACGATCAACATCTGCTTTGCTGCCGAGGGGAACAGAAGGGTCTGGTTCCGCGGGATGCCGTCTTGTTGGAGGATTTTTGATATTGGCAGCCATAACATGACTGGCAGCCCCACTGGCGGCCGTTACAGTTGAGCGGCTACTTCGGAAGGCATTGAATACCTACGGAACGTGTGACGTTGCTCGATTCTTCTTTTTATTTGACGGTAATCATAACGTTGTGAGTTAGTAATTCGACAATTCCCAATTTGTTTTGTTGATGCGATGACCGTTTAATTAAAACGCGGAATCAAGTGTGCAATAGTTAGGATTGAAAGTGGTGTAGAAGGTATTGTAATTATATTCGCTGCGTCTACGAAATGTGTGGATCTCCCGTGTTTGTTGTAAAGATTGTAGTGGAAATTGAATTGCGATTGGGAACTCTGCCGTTCAAGAACTCTGTATATAATCCTCTAATCCTTGCTAAATGTGTCCTTCAGGACGTTTCTGTTTGTTACTTCTAATTATATATAAATATTTCATTTCGATGTTACCCTTTCAGCAATATTGATTATTTCGTAAAACTTTATCTAACTATAACATCACTAAAATTTAATTCTCACATTTCTAATTCTGTAGTAAAATCTAGTCTTACGTTTTAGGGCACGACAGTGTCTGGACTGTATATAGATTACATTTAAGAAACACAAATTGTAGAAATATTTACTGATAACGCCGTGTGCAGTATAATGCATTTAGATATTAAGTATTGGAATTGTTAGCAGCAAATATTATCTACAATGAGACGTGATATAGATATTTATTTACGTTTTATTGTAAGGTACCTAAATCTCATATTTGTAAGGACAAACTCCTTTCTATGGTAAATAAATCAAAATTCGGTATTGCTAAGAGAAAGACACTGCACAAACTCGATATTTAGAGATAAACTACTTCCATGTGAATTGATGTCTAAAATTATCCCTATAACGATATTATTATATTATGTATCATAATGCGTGTTATACCTATTTAGTGTGTACCTACCTATCTAAGTACCTACTTATACTTATGTTTTGAAATTTCATAGCGAAACCTATAGCACTGTGAGACAGAGATCAAATCGTAATTTCCAAAATCAGATCAATTTTTATTTCATCTGCTATTATTAAATCAACTTGGTAAAGTGGTGTGAATCCAATTCATATAAGCCCAATTTCCACGGACTTGTGGCTAACTTCTTAGCAGTTACTAATTGCATGCAGCCTCACCTCACCTTCCTCACACGGTCTGTGGTAAGGGCTGATATAGAACCTGACAAGGAAGAAAGTAGACAGCTTAACTGTTGTGGGTAACTAACTGCATGGCCTTACCAATCCACCTATCCCGGCTGTCCTACATACTTTAATGAACCGACACTAAAAAGGAACAGATAGACCCGGCTTACTGTGGTGTTGGGTATTAATACCAATAGTGATATTAATCGCATGCCCCTATCCACTTTACACATCCCCAGTCCAGCACAGCATAGGTAAGCACCAAAACCATCGATGTTACCATAGAAAGACTCAGTAATATTTTTAAAGTAATCAGTTAAACTTAAAATTACATACTGAAGCTATGAAATTCAAGACTAGACGCTTTGTGCTAATTACGATCGTGAATATTTGTGATAAGTAATCAATATCATATCACTGCTTAAAGCCGAGCAGCGGGGAGAAATATTTTTGGTATTTGTATTGCTCAAGTGGAATGATGTGACATATTGGATGGTAAGATATTCGTGGTGAAATACTCTAATGTAATTCTTATACTCATAATAGCAGTATCTATATAATAATGTAAAATTGTACATAATATTCAAAGAATATTCTTATTAGGAAAATAAGAGGTCAAAATTTGTAACAAACCTTTTGAATGCACGATACAGTTCCTCTCGTAGTCTGTCGTGCTCTCGAGTCACACATTGGTGAATAAGTGTACTTTTCGTAGGACAACATTATTGAATAGCATTTATTTAATAGCGGTGTCTTTCTCAGAGCGAGTGATATATTCCCAAATCTTGCCAACTTCGTTCAGTAATCAACGTAACAATAGAGGCTCGTCGACACGCCAACCTCACTAAACTATAGGTGGTCGTAAGTTGACACAAATTATTAGCTTACAGTAGACATAATTAATACAATAATTAGGAATATAATGTTGGTTGGGAATTATAGTTAAATACCTATTATTACATGATCATATTAGAGACTAGTAGTACCTACATGTTTGGGAAATCATCATATTATGTTTGTAAAATGACATCCATTACCTATCTAGAATTAATTCTCGCTTTGTGACTGAATGATGTGATGTGGCCTTTTGTATGTAATTAAAGTTATATAGTGTTAGTGTGTGTGCGCTTGTTGCATCAGTCGGAGTATTCACATCTCTATAGGTACTATTGGCAAATGCTTCCACATTATTTATATAATTAAATATAGTAATCAGTAACAGCCGATTAAGTATTAGTCGAACAAACAATGCCTTACCAAATAAATCGACGACACAGCTCGCGCTTCGTTACATCCCTTGCAGTAACCCCTAGGGGAGTTTAGTCGTAAGTTTTTATCAACAGTTTGTATTGTCGGGTGATGTTGAAGTTTTTATAAAATGACATTACTCCTGCGCGTTCGGTTAAGATATTAAATTAGGTAGATCGGGCGAGTCAGTAAAGTTGTCCTTATCGGTACAAACGATTAAGTTATTAAGATTTGCGTGTAAGATTTTTAATTTATATTTTTACGATCGGGATCAATGAGTTGAATTTTGAGTTGAGAATTTTATTTTCTTAAGAAAAAATAAATAAAAAAGAGGCTTTCGTTAAGTTACGAAACGTCAACGAACGACTGAGAAATAATTCCGAATATAATCATTAAGTTTACCTCGAAAATCATTACGTAGAAGTTTCGTTAAGACATGTTCATTGTATATGTATTGTTTAAATATATTTTTATTTGTGTTAAGTGCCATAATTTAATGAATTAACATTGATAAATATTATTGTAATGCGTAACCATGTACACCAATTAAACAAAATGTAAAACGACATTGTTGTTTCAATAAAATTAATAACACCATAATAAATGCCAAGATTTCATTATACTATGGGAATTAACAAGAACAGCACAATTTACAAAAGCATGGAATCGAACCCGCTATCCTCTACATCCAAACCATTAATCTAACGAGGCGGTCGAAATGAAAGAACAGATGTTTCGGTGAACCATTTATTTCACACCTTTAACTACATTTCGTGCTTTTATTGCGATTTTTTTTACTTTAATTTTTTATGCAAAATCTATGAAACATTTTCTTCTAAGTCTAAGCTTGCTATGTTTAGTAAGCTTTCTAGGTTACATGACATATATAAATTTAATTAATGTGATATTAATTCGACAAGAAGAAAAATCGATACCTAAGTACTTTGATCACTACTACTTTCTGGAATTTTTGTGGGAGCCGATGGATTGGTGCAAATTCACGACGAACAAACACATTCATTATGCAATGAGTGGCTTTCATTCTAATCTGTGGCACTGTACCAGAACGAGACTAGAACGCAATTTAAGAAAACCTCTCATTGTATTTTAAAGTATAGCTGAGAAAAACAGTGACAGTGTCTACAATATAAGTTGCATACTCATGATACTCTCAGTTATCCAACCAACACTAAGCTTCGACATCAATATATGGTAAAGGGCGGGCGTTGATTGAACGCGGTGCCGGGCCTGGCGCACGCGGAGCGCGGCGGGTCGCGCGCGCTCGCCGGCCGCGCCGACGCGCGTCTATTCCTCTCGTTGTTCCGCTGCACCCTCTCCTCCTCTTCGTCGATGACGGCGGACTTGCGGCGGGGAGACGTCGCCCGCGGCGTGCGGGACGCGCGCGGCGCACGCGCCGACCGGCACCGGGTCGCCGGACGCTCCTCTTCGGCCCACTCGTGCATTGACATGTAGTAATGCTCCTGTATGGAAAAGTGTACGTTTTTTACCACGTCCTACAATGCAAACATCTTAATCTGACTACCTTAAAGGTAAAAATGAAAAAATACCTGATAGGATATATTTGTTGTCCGTCTGTCTGTCTGTCAAGACCCCGTTCTTCAGGAAGGGGTAGAGGGATCAAGTTGAAATTAACATCAAATACTAAGGTCTACGGTCCCTTGGAGGTGTGCAATATTCAAGCTTCTAATTCAAGGCAATCAAAAGATACTGCTATTTATGTACATAATTTTGATACAGAAATCATAAAATTTAACAAGAAGCAAGATCTCACAGGTCTAAAGGAAAATATCCGAAAATCGTTATTTTGTAGTTAAATCCATGTAAAAAATGTAGTTAGTAATGTCCTTTGTCTGGTTTTTTAGTAGGTACTATTAAAACTTTCAATGAATCGACGTGTAGTATTCTTGCAGTTACTTCTATCTATCGAGATGATTATAGGCGCGCTTACTATTTTAAGCAGGAGCTTGATTATTGAGAAGAGTTAAAATACGATTTGACTCATGGCCAATAATAAAATCACAACGGGAATATAATTGCCACATTGATCCTTTATAACAAAGCCAGAGGTTTTCTTGGCTTATATCTTGGCTAATCCCTCCTGTAGAAAATAAAGAATAACAGATAAGCGACTTACCAAATTTTCCTTAAGTTTGTGCTTGTGCAAGGTGGTGGCAATTTAACTGCGATCTAAGTACTTAGTACTATAACTATATAAAATACATATTTATTACGATGGCAACAATGTTGTAATTACAATTCAAAAATACGTAGGGACCTACCTACACATTGTCTTATAACTTAGTAAAACTCAAAAATCCCGACACGCCCAAACGCTACGGACAACCTTTGACTAAGTACTTACGTACTTACTACGTTGTAGTTTGTAGTCTTCATCTAGTCTTGTGATTCTATGAATTTTCTCACATGTACCTTTAATTTCATAATGATAATTATATTACATTGACCAAATGAAACAATAGTACTGGTGTTAAGTTGTATTAAATGATATATTATACCAATTACATATACGTCTTCAGCGTTTCACAAAATGTCCTACTTAGTTATCGAAACTATGAGTAGGTACTTTTACCCACAATAAATAACCAGTACAAGTTTAAAATAACTTCATAATATATGTAAGTGTTCCATGAAGGTACATTACGGTAAAATATCATATTTTGTTGATACCTAGGTAAATAAAATTAATGATTAAAAAGAAATTAATAAACAAATAAAATTAATCATAAAGAAATTCATAGAAATGCAACAAACAAATCTTACAATGCTAAAAGTTTTGTGACTTAAAAGCATCAACATTGAATTAATACGCGCTATCTAATTCTATTCACTTTTATTTTAATGTAGTTACATACATTGACAATATTCTATTAATAATTCTGGTCAGTCAATCTCGAGCCCATAATTTTGTTCTCGCCACAGCATAATTACAAAAATATCAAAAGCTTAGCTTGACAAATTGAGTTTTAATGAAGTGATAGCAGTAGAAAAGCTAAAATTAATAGTTGGAAAGGCCTAATTTGGTATAAATGTTTAACAATATCACAAATTGCTGTGCTGTGTCAAGAACCCTGCTCATACACTAAAGCACTCCAAACTATATTTAAGTAATATTATTATAATAGTGCATAACTATTAACACACATAGCACTGAAAATAACAAAACCAGTGATAGCAAAGCTTCAGTACATGTCATTAATTATCTATGAGAAATACAAATGTGACAATAGATATTATAAACAAATAATGATGATGACAATCGCAGCAATGTAAAATGTAGTACCTAAGTGCTATTGTTATTCAACATATAATAAAACGATGCTAATATCAAAATATCTACTTTAAAAAGTGTACAAGTGCATTTTGCTAAGATGCCGTAGTAAGATGATGTAGCAGTAGATAATAATTTTGAATATGGAATATCAGATAAATACAGCAAACAAGATTGTTTTATTTTGAATCTATTGGCACTTTCGATAGGTAAGTACTTTACCTATTGTAGCTATACAAAAAAATAACAATCAAATTAATCAAATTTAATGAAACTACAAATGTATTATTGTAATAATTCACCTACTCACAAAATGGGAAAAACACATAAAATCTGTTTATTATTTTTCTAGAGATGGATATGCTAAATCATTGACGCTGATTCTGCCGAAATCACTAACATTGATTTGTTAAACAAACGCACCTAATCACACTCAAAAAGGGTACAATATATAATCATCAACAAATATAAAAAATATACAAAATGTTTGGACTCTTGGTTACAATTAGTGAAGATTCCTGAGAACCTATCAGAACCTATCAGGGTGCAATCACTGCTGTTGATTCAGGTTCTCGTCCGATTTCGGAGCCTGCACTGCCGCTGGTGTTGGACTCTGGGACAGAAGAAATTAATAATAAATATTATAATCAAATTTCATGGCACAAAGTAATTAGAACACAAATCCAAAAAAATATAGTGGTCAGAAATGAAGGTTAAATAGCAAATAAATAAACTCAAAAACCCAATCGTCGCAACTATATTGTTAGTCAGTCAACACACAAATTGAATCACCTGCAAATACCTTAGGCCGTTAAAAGTTATTTAATAATATGTGTATAAATATTCTGGCTGAAACAAAAATGACGATTGTTAAACAACGATGGAAATGAGAAATCGCACTGATGACCATCACCCAGAAAAATACAGAGAAAAGCGCAAACAAAACAAAAAAATCGGTAAAAGGCCCAACACAACAACATACGGGGCCTCACCTCCTGTCGCGAGTGGTCGTGACTGCCTGGCACCGGAGACTGCCCACACATCTGCTTGATGTAGTCTTTGTCATCAAATATTTTGATATCACCACCTCCAGGTTTGTGCTTTACATTGTCCAGGGATCCAATTTTGCTTTGAGCTTTGATTTCCAATTTTTGGTTTTCGATCTGTTCGAAAAAGTCAGCGTGGAAAAGTCAATGTGCAAAAATAGTACTTTTAAAAAATAAGTAGTTTCGTAGAAAAAACTGTTGCTTTCATTATTATAATACATAGAATTAGGATTATTAAAGTCTTTTATAACTTTGCATTTTCTTACAACATTATTATTTTTTAAAATCATTACTTTTTAATACGTATTCCTTTGTTTAAATTTAAAGTGTTTACTGACAATCTTGCTTATTTTTCTACGAAACTCTTTATTACATATAATAAATATAATATTATGTCGTGTTCATTGTCAGTAAATGTTTTTTGCTCTGTGTTATGGATGTGAACATTGAACGTAATATATGTAATATATCTATGTTTGTAATTTTCGTGCCTGTCCTCTAAAGTAACGCAACTACAGTATTGATTTTCATAGCGTGCACTTACACCATAAATCCATAACATTCGTGTGAATCGTTTCGTCGAGATGTCAGTCTCTGTCTGTGTTACGCTATTTCTTTAATAAATTACTAAATTGTTTTTTTTTTGTTATTATAGGCATTCTCTGTGCTGGGGCATTCCGTTAAAGATGTATCATTGGCACACACATATAATAATAATATATATGTAGGTAATGTTGTTAAAACTAAAATGTATAAGTTTCCCTTGCATCTAATTCATTCGTGTTAAAGTAAAAATGATGTAACACCAAGGCAACTTAGCGTGTAAATGACAGCCGACCGTTGGTCCTAAAAGTATCAGCCACCAACTGTAATACAACATCAATCGATAATTTATCGAATACATTATCAACGTCGATCACGATTCCACCAAACTGACCTTACTCCATAAAGAATGGAAGGCAAAGTGTTTATGTGATGCCCTCCACCTTGGTAACGCCCATCTTACAGACTAAAAACACAACAATTACATTTTAATCCTATCCTGATCTCTATTCAACCTCGTTTACTTGCATCATCTTAGAATTTTTGTTATTATCCATCTTTACATTAATAACTCTTTCGTTTCTAATATCCATTTAATCAATATTCATCCATCATAAGTGCATAAGGTGAGACGTGATCAAAAAATCAACATTGAAAAATATAACTTTAAAACAAAAAGCGCACATTTTGTAAATAAATGAATACTTTTACTCACTGCTCTTGATCCGTTCTTCGTAACTGTTGACTGAAGAGGAAGGATAATTTTAAATAATGCCTACTCAATTTATAAGAATTTTAAATCTTACTTGGCATTTTGCTTGTGCAAGTGCTTTACTGTAATAGCACAAACTATAATTGTGCCTACCTGTTCTAAATACTGTTTTGTACTGAAAATATACCCATACTTACTACGATACTGTGTATTTTACGAAACTCTTAAAGCTCTATCTTTACACCTCTTCCAACAGCTGTGCTAACTACCTAAATGCGTTTCTTTCGAAATAGAACTCGTATGTGTGTACTCACTTCAGTTTATATATCCTGTCTTTGGAAATAATGTATGGATAATTAGATAAGTGAAGCTAAGTGCTGGGGTTACCTTAACTGCTCCTCCGCCTGGTTTGTGAGTTATGTTCACTGTAGACGCTACTTTCGGTTTCGCTTTCTCCTTGAAGTCCAGTTTTACCGTCTCGATTTTCTTGTCTCCACCACCGGGTTTGTATGCAGTATTCTGAAGAGAGCCCACCTTTGATTTCGCATTCCATTCTAACTTCGTAGTTGTGATCTACAAAAAACGTTGTGCTTACTCATGTATTCTTATACATGTCATTGTCAAAATCCTACCAAAACTACAAATTAAAATTTCTCTTTACCTTCTTAGTGCCACCAGTAGGAACGTAAGCATCATTTTTGGCTGCAATACGAGGTGTGACACTGCCGAATTCGAGCTTTCTATTTTCGATTTTGACTTTCCCACCACCAGGTTTATATGCAGTATTATCCAACGACCCAATCTTTGACTTCACTGCTTTAATATTTGGTGAAGGGGCGTTGCCAACTTGCACTTTATTCATTGGTACTTCTGGAAAATTCAAGTTTATATTTAAGGAAATAAGAAACTATTTTGTATATTTGTCTGATGAGTTTGTAGCTGCAAACTTACCACTTACTACGTAAATATAGAAACTCATTAATATTTCAATTAGATTTGAACTAAATCTGTCTTATTGCGTCTTCGATCGGATTGAATAAATCAATAATTAACAACATCGTTCATTCTCATGCCGACTTAGCATTCAATTGTGGTTTCTACTCAATCTATATATTATATACTCGTACCTACTGTAATAAATGTAATCATTTACTTACTCTTTTTTTCAGCTGGTAAAGGATTCTCTGGAGTTTTAGCGGTAGCACTTTTGCTCGACGACCGTGAAAGGCTTGGCTTGAGACTGTTGCTTGACTTCTCTTTTGTAGGAAGTTTGCTGGGAACCTTCTTGTTTGGCGAACCAGGAGATCCATTGAGATCCTATTAAGAAATTAATAAATTCAAATAGAGTTCATTCGACAGAGTGTACATTCCTGAAATAGACGTATAAATTCATAATAAACAGTCTACTTACATTTCCTTGCGTAGATTCGTCAACACCACTATCATTGTCACCATCTGCAATGAAAAAGATTGATTTGAGAAATTACCAAAATCTAAACCTAAGCTAATTACGCCTACTAATGTACTTAACATTATATTTGACTCATCTCAAAACACATTCTAAACTAGGATACCTTTAGGGCGCGATTTCGGTGCTGAAGCTGTTTTACGAGGAGTCGATTTCTTAGACTCGGAATGAATTACTGTAGTATTTAATTCATTAGGCTTTTTTAGTACTGGCATTGGCGTTGACTCTTGCAAAGAAGATTTCAGAGGAGGCTTATTTTGATTCAGAACAAGATTGGCGTCCTTAATATCATGTTTGATTTCTTGTTTTATGTCAGTTTTTGGTGTTTTCGGACGATGCATTTCTGGAGTCACGCCCTGTGATTTATTTGATAAGGCAGCATTCTGTGCAATATTTTGTTTTAGCTCAGGTGATTCATCACTGCGTGTCAAAGACGGCGAACGATCTAATGAATCTGATTTGCTTTGATTCTGATGGACATTGTTTGCATTTTTTACAGATGTTACTGTGTTTTGTAAGACTACATCATCATTGTCGTCGAATCTCTTTTTTTGTGCCGAAGTTGGTAAATTTCCTATAAAGGAATCTGTCATTTTAGACCCGGAGAGGCGAGATTCTGGACGCTCAGGTATATCTTTGTTTCCTTCATTAGACGCATTTGACCTGACACTTTCCTTAGAACCACGAATGCTGTCTTTGCTGTCTAATTTCCCTTCTTGTATGAATCCAAGACCTGGAGGGCGGCTGGAAAATTCATCGATTTTACCTCCAATGGAACTAACCGATTTTCGGCGATCATCCTCCATTTTAAGAGGACTCGGTGCTCCAGGAGCCGCGGCAATACTGTAACTTCTACCTTTAGCCATTCCTGATATTTCGCTGCCATTATCTGGCTTATTGGCATTAATGCCGCCATTGGAATATGTTTGGTTATCCAGGTTGACTGATTTGTTTTGATACAAGTTAGATGGTTCGACACCTCTTAACGAGCCTTGTGATGGTTGTACTTGGGCTGGTTGTACCTGGTAAGGTTGTCTGGGTACTAATCCAGGTCCAGGTGGTATAATATTTCTAGGTGCTCCGTTGGGTTGCGGTACTAGTTGCGGTCTGGTACCATCTGGGGTTATAGCACTTCCAAACTGGGGTGGCTGTCTCGGGCCGAACTGTAGATTATTCGGAGGAGGGACTCTTTGAGGCGGTAAGCCTGAAGTAGGCGATTGCAGTGGTCTAGGCCCTTGCTGTGGTGCAAACGATTGAGGGCCCAAAGGGCGTTGTGGAGGCTGCGGGCGAATTTGTTGCGTTCCTGGAGGGCCAGAAAGTATGGGTCCTCTCGGCGCTGGAGTGCCTGGTCTGGGCGCAAACTGTGGCGGGCTTGTGACTGGGCCGCCGGGTTGAAATTGCGGTCTCTGCTGAGACTGTGGCGGTACACCTGGCCTCGGTGGCTGCGGTTGTGGCTGCGGCTGCGGCGGGAAGGTGGACCGCGAGTCGACTCGGGCGAGCGGTGGACGTGGAGGCTGCTGCGGGAGACCAGACGGCTCTGAGCCGACCGGACCGGCGCTCGGAGGACGAGTCTCCACCGGTGCCTTTACAAGTAAAAAAAGTGTAAAGTACATCTACAAATAGATCTAGGTACCTATATAAGTTAGTTTAACAAACTACCTGCTTTATTTGCCAAAAACCGCTCCATGAGTTTTAATGGACAAGATTTTAATTTAGATATGGAGGTAATTGTCGTGTCGAATAATTACATTGCAGAAAAAGTTTACACCTAAGTATATCACTATGTAAGCATTCTGGAATTCGCATAGAATGTGAAATTCATGCCAAATGGATAGAAGCCGTAGACTGGGGCACCTAAGAGTTATTGCTTATAAGATTGAATTCGATTTGCACGCAAACCTGTAAAGTAATAAAACGGAATGCCGTAGATAGAAAGGGCTCTTCGTAAAAGAAATTATCTTGGAATCCTACAATACTCGTAGCTATGAAATGTTACATGATTCCGCTAAGTTTTTAAGCTTCAAGTTTATTTAATGAAATGATAACGTTTATTGGTGATTTTGGCAAATATTGCAAGGAGAAGTGATGAAGCACGACAACAGCGGGACGCGGGCGGCGAGGTGGCGACATCACCGCTGTCGCCCCCGACCCTGCCTCCACCGAAATCAAAACAAATCTACCAACACACTCTCCACGAAAACAATATCATAACGCCATCGCCATCGGAAAATCGCATAGATTTCTGTTTCACAATTTTGTATTCGTACCATGCAGAACTATACACCGTGCACGGTAAAGAATGCATGTATCATAAACTTACGTTTGCAACTACAAAAGTTTATAAGTTTACTGTCTTGATGTCCAAATTTTTTAACAATAAATTAACAACAAAAAATTTAACAAGTCAAAGATACAAAAAAATCTGATAATCGTGTTATCAATCGGTGGGTATGTATCATCATCATATCAATCTGTCGACGTCCACTGCTGGACATAGGCCTTCTCACACCACCACACCCAATCCTTCGCATCCAGCCGAAAACTTAAAAGTTTTATTTTATAAAGTTCCAGAGCAGGATGCATTACAAAATGTAATTTCCCTGTCTTTTGTTCGTGTTACCCCAACATAGGCGGGTTGTTGGACTGATAGCGAGCAACGGCCGATACATTCTACTGTCACACGAACTCGGCTACTGGGTCAACGAGCGGGAAACAGCCGCAGCCGGATCACAATACTGTACAAAATATTATCACGGGGGAATAGTTTTTAGAATTTTTTTTTATATAATCATTTCTGCACAAATAAATTTACACGGAAAACAAACTTTTTTTTGTATTTTTTTATTACTATATTAAAGTTGTTAAATTTCCTATCACTGTCCGCAAAAATTAAATGACATATGTATATTATAAGATAAAATAGCTAGTTAGTTATTTATAGTTAGTTATTTTAATTTAATTTAATGATATTGACTATCTTTGTTAATGTTATTTGCAATAAAAAACTAGAGAGTAAATAGATAAAATAGCTTGGCACCTTAAATTTTCTTGGAGCTACGGGATGTGAAGCAATGATGTAGAGAATATACAAACAAATATATAAATATAATAAATAATCAGGCGCGAATTCCCCTTAGCTCACTGATATGTCTGAGATATTTGACACTATGACTAGGTGTTGGTAAGGCATTATTTGTACCCCAATTTACCAAGCATTGAGTAGAGGAAATATGACCTACTATAACCACACCCATAATCACCACGTCTTTATTTGGAACTGACAATAGGTAGATTAAGGAACCTTGTTCTATTTTTCATGCTCATCGGTATATGTACAAGTAGTATTAGGTAGGTAGGTACTGAGTGAAATCGATGGTCTTAAGAAACATCATAACAAAAGTTATAGATGAGCTTAACGCGGATCGTGTAAACTCTATTTGTATATTAAATTTAAACACCTTTATTCAGTTTTTTCGTAAAACACAAACGCAACGATAACTGAAGTTTACATTGTCATACTTTAAAATACCACAGGTAATGGAAAATTTGTATATTGGCAAACCTACTGTAAAATCCTATGTAAATTTACCATAATAAGTAATCTGTCTGTAAAAATAATGATACAACAGAATGAAACTAATGGTGGAAATAAAAGAGAAAACTAGAATAAGTATAAGCAAAAACGAATTGAAAAAGTTCCGCGAAACTAATTCCGGTTTATTTATTACGACATAGCTAATATCAAATCTAGCTGACAACGTATTTAATTCCAGAACTTTCCTCGAGATTGGACGAAATGCTGGTGCCGTTTAACTTATCGCGATGAACACTGTTACAATTGATTACTTAATAGCGTTAAGGGCAACCGAAAGGCGTGCCTCGTTCATTTTGTTCCGGGCTCAAAGAATTCCACCGCTAAGGAAAATGTTAACAACTAGTATTTCGCACCTTTCAGTGGCGTGTTAAACGAACAATAAACCTGGCGAATTGCCGTCCTTCAATAAAAATTACCAATGAAAACTACTACAAAAGAACTTAAAAAGTGAAAATTAAACCAAATTTTGTGTTCAAAAACTTGAACACTGTGCAAATTGTGCAGAATGAAGCAACTCTGTGCTCTCGTGAATGCCACGAGGCTTACCCGGCCAACGTTGCTAGTCTCCATACTTTTGACAACTACAATAAATCTTTCACAATGTTGAAACGGTAAAAGTTTCTGAAAGACTGAATTTAATGTTATAATTCTTCCGTCGACGAGGCGATCACTTATTTGCGATATCTCCTTGAAACTAGAAAGACAATAAAAATATATTAGTTCCAATGTACGTAAAACTCTACGTAGTGGCGTAAATTGTGCAAATGCGCTGACGCCTAATTTGTGACCAAAAATTTGCGGTGAAAACCTAAGGTGGTAAAGAATACAAACATCTACAGAATACATTTTATCAACTGTTAAGCTAATCGCATGAATTTGAAATATGAATGGTTATACGAGGACTTGGTCAGTCTTAATTCTTGTTCGTATGACGTGCGTGGGACAAGACAACACATTGAACTTTAGACTAAAATCTCAGTGTGCTGGGTGAATCATTCGTTTATCCACGTGTGAGTAAAAAACTGAATTACCATTGTGGAAAGGGTGATAACATCATCTAAATTAAAAGCAACGTGATTGCCAATGATTTAATGGTTAAACTTTTTCACGTTTGGTACTTACTTACTGTAATGATTGTAATAACTTTACTCAGTATGAACATGTCTACTAATAATAACACTGAAAAATATATGAAGTACAAATGTTTTCCAAAACCATACGATTTTGTTTGTTGGTTTTAGGCGAGACGTGTGAATTTCCCTAACAAAGTTTATTTAAAGACATTTAGAATCTATGTAACAACGGACATCCGTTCTAATCGGGTACTAATAGACAATAAGGTATAATTATAATCCTTATATTCGGAAAGAACAAAAGCCGTTTGTAACATTGTTTTGTTAAAGAGGCGAAGTCTGTTGTGCGTCACGTCTCGGATTTCACTGGAAAATTCACAAATTTCTTGACCGTAAATAAAGAACGCGATTAATTTTCATATGCCGTTGTTTTCAGAGCAATGTTCGACAATAGCGGCTCTATATTTAGATGCCTATAAAAATCTATGACCGATTTTAAAACCACGACTGTTTTATTTTACTGGGTTAAATATGCCTAGGTACCTAAAAGTATATAACTAAATAAACGAAATTATGTCTATTGAAAATTTAATAATTAACTTTTATGCGTAAGAAATCAAAGTTTTGGAAAATAATTGACAAAAATTATTCACGACAACTCTATCTACGAAAGGGTTACGTAGGTATTTCGGAGGAAGTGAAATAAAATTTTCCTCTTTGCACACGCCAAAATTTTCCGCTAGCAAATGATATTAAATTATGTATCTATTTATTCGTAAACAAGGCCACGCTCGCTGTAAACACGTGTAATTTTTCGCAGAGAGTAATGATTGGGCCACTCCCATGGCGGACACTCCTAGGTACATATAGTTTTAGGAACGAGCGTAGTGAGCGATTATAGTCGTTGTGGTTGGTGAGCTCGCCTCACGGTCGAGAAGCCAACGATTCATACCCGGGCCGTACTAATTAGTTTTAATTTTAATATGTAACTATACGGATATCGTAAAGATATACGAGTATGTGTAGACATTTTGGTGAACCCTTTGTGAGAATAAGTACCTAGGTACTCGTTCTACCTACGCCTAAAAAGAAGTACTAAGGTGCATATTAATTCCACTAATCTGCATCTAAAGCAGCATGGTGGACTATGGGCCCACATGCTCCTAGGTAAGGTATCTTAGCTACCAGTAACGTTAACGGACGTAAGTATTTATGTATATGTTTTTGTTCATTTATTTTAAAACATTAGAACCTTGACTCTCTCAAATAATTAGAGAGGCGCCAAAGTTGATTTCACATTCGGTATTGCCGAAATCCGAACCAAAGTAAGAAGGTATAATCCTTATAGTGTTTTTCATCGGTAAGTGTCTACTTACTCTGCCAGCTCAGTTACGGACCCTTACTGAGTCTTATTCTGCTGTTAAGCTGATTCAACAATAGACAGATATAATATTGTAGCCTACGGTAAAATAAATATTATTATAGTTCTGCCTGCTTCAATAAAATAAAAGCTTAAATTTTTTTTGAAAAGTCATTCAACCTACCAAAACGAACTTCGGTAGAAATGACATTCGTCCCATCCATCGCCACGCTCTACTACCATACTACCTACCATCCCATCTGTGTCAAAGCTTGATAAATCGAAAGTTACGAAAAAAAACATTGAAAATCTGACCTCAAGAGAACTTAGGCGATAAGATAAAGGTTCAAACGAGATTAGTTTTTAACACTATTGGGATTATCCATTTTGTTGTCAAGAAACCAAATTGAAGATTTATCGTGATCATGACAAATTGGAAATCCGATGAAAATACCCATGACCTATAGAGATAAAAAGTGAAGACGACGGTGGGTGAATACTTTCAGTAAATACCAATGACGAATGATAAGTAGAAAAGTACTTACTACAATAAGTAAGCGTAAGAAAGATGTAGAAATACAATGGTACCAAAGAGGGCTTGCTTGCAGTTCCTTCTACCCTTTTAGTATTAAACTAAAACTTCTACCCCAACACCCGAATTGCGTCTAATGAAATTGAATTGATACAACAGGAAGGATCAAATCTATATAGCTACTCGCGGGCACCCACCGAAAATCCTAGCTTCATGGCTTATTCCATTTATTTCAACTTGATAGTAGGTATCTAAATTGACAACAGTTTACATGTTTAGCTGACGAAGTGCTGTGAACTCTTTTAACCTTTTCATCAACAGCCTATTAATATGTCCCCACTGCTGGGGCTCAGGCCTACTCTCTCAACAAGGGCGTTCGAACTCTAGTCCACCACACTAGCCCAGTGCGGGTTGGTGGACTTCACATACGCCTATATAAGAATTTCTTCTTCGGCGTATGCAGGTTTCCTCGCGATGTTTTCCTTCACCGTTTTATCCTTATAATGCCTAGCAGAAATAATGATAATTTTAAAATCACCTTGTTGATCGTTTCCTGAAGCGAAACATATAAAGAAAAGATTTTCTATCAGATCTTTATCTTAATGTCAACTGAACCATGACCCTAACAAAGCATTGTGCACTCAGTTTGTAAATCAAGGATTTGAAACGGTGAATGGAAAAAACATTTGAAATTAATAATCTTTATTTCATCACCTTTATCTGAAGACGTCAATACAGACGCATATGTACACCTGTTCAAGTAAGCACTTGATGAATACTTTTCGAGTCATTCAAAAAATTCCAGGAAATTAAAATAGATGCATGACTGAACAGACAGTCATCGATTCGTGAGTACCTGATTAAAGGCTTTACAGATACGCAAACACGTGTTAACTTAAGTACGTTACGTAGATGTTAACGAGTCTGATCTAACCAACCACAGCGTGTGAGGTGAAATCAAATAGGAATTTTCATTAAAAGCATAATTATATTTTCGCCCTATTGTTAGCCGAAAAACATGCCGCACTAGGCTGGTAGCTTTTGGAGTTGATTTTTTTTGAAGCAGGATATTTTTTTGAGATATTCAATTTTCAAATTAAAAATGAAACGATTATTTTTATTTACGTGCCAGAAATATTTACAAAAATATATAAAAAAACATTTTCTATTAAATTTATAAGAGGAAAATGTATAAAATATAAAGGTATAAGCAAAATGGAACCAGACACAAAATTAGTACAAAGACACACGACTAAATACTTCTCAAGGCGAAGCATAAATAATGTCTTGAAGTACATGTTAAGTGCTACATAATTACGCTAGTACATAAGTTATATCTACGCAAAGTGACCGCGGTAAACGCTCTGGCGTCATACTATCTGGCGTCAGTCGCCGGCTGTGACGTGGCTTCGGATAGAGAATTTCTCTTGCCAAACTATGTGAGTCATTGCCGATATAAAACCACACCGTAAAGTAAATAACGTTCACAACGTATCAAACCTTCGTTGGGAAGACACAGTGCTCTGATAAACAAATGTTTATGAACGGTGTCGAAGTAATCAGTTCTAGATTGGATAATATCAGCTTGAACATTCAAAGTTAGTATTATTTATTTGATAATTGACACTTAGTGAATTTAAAATTAAATTTTATTTCAATTAAACATTTTTAAAATTATTATTTATTTTAAAACTGTGGTTTATTTAAACTTTTGTAATTAAGCATCCTAATTTTTTTCATTATTGTTTTAATATAGTACAATAAGCGGAATTTTCTTCGGAGTGCTTGAAAATTCATGACTTAAGTCTTGTTTTTTTATCAATTTGATTCAAGAATAGGATCGTGTGCATAGTGTTATTTCCCGTTAAAAACAGTGCAATTTTCTAAAAAAAGAACTTGATATAATTTTGGTATGTTCCACCTATATTCACTTAGCTCGTAAAATCAAACCATCTTATTTTAATTCGAAACTAAATCACTAAGTAGGTACCTATTACATTTTCTATCAACTTCGGTGTAAAATAAATGACAAAAACCAACTGTCTTTACAGAAAACATGCAGCCGAAACCAGAGAGACCACCAGCATGCCCCAAAGGCCAACTACCGCTCCTGCACCTGACTCCGTCGAACTCTGGGCAAAAGAAGGCTGATGGAAGTCCACGACAGGGCAACGAGGACCCCTGGCTACTGAAACCGAAGCACGACATCCCTGCTACACCACCGCCACAGTCAGACCCACAGCCATTCTTTCAACAGAGACTGGGGTAGCTTCTCATCATAAATACTTTGACGGCAGTATTGACGGAATATTTTAAATGGCAAGCTGCCATCTTGTCGAATCGGCTTTTAAATAAAGTCAAATATAAATATACTTCGTTCGAGAAAACTACGTAAATGTCAGAGAAAAGACGAGGAAGTTTTCAGTAAGTAAGAGCTAAAATATCTGCGCCCGCGTCATTCGGCGTCGGACAGGAACTGGAGGGGTTTAGCTCAAACCCAATATATTGTGCATGTGAATTGAATCGTATGAGAATGTGATATTTATAGGACGTTTAATACAACATATTTATTCGAAATACTGTTACTACTGTGATAAATGTCTAATAAGTCTATGTACCTATGTAGGTACCTAGACATGCGCGGATTTCTGCAAACGTTTGCGTGAAAGTTTCATTTATCCTCGTAACGCTCAAAGGCATGTTAAAAGTACTTCTATCATATTGATTTTTCGTTTCCTACGGCCCTTCATCTAGGACCGAATCTAATATTAACTCAAAGGTCTTACAGTAGGTACCTTGGGTCGTCAAGTAACATTTATACCGTTATAACGGTATTACTACGAATATTACTTTTTTCTGTGATAAAATGTAATGATGTTAGGTTATTTAAGTGAAGGATATAAAACACCAATAATTTACTATCTATTAAACAAGTCTTGTTAAGTATTTAAATAAATAATTTAAGGAGTAAAGATTTTTTTATTTCATTCTATTATTACAAGAATAATAAAGCACTGTTGTGCTGATCAAAGAGATTAAATCGGTGGCAGCACCAGCCAGCTGCACCCTTGTAAAGAAACCCTACAAGGTTATTAGGTACTATACGTGATCTCAAGAAATATTATCTATCTTTGAACTTTATTGGTAGTACCTACAATTATTTTAAAATGTTTATCATACTTTTACATATTTTAGGTAGGTACATAAACTCTAAATATAACATGAAACCATGAAAATATTGAGCACAAATCGTTTCAATTCGTTGGTCAATGACATCTTAAAAATTATATTACCTAGATAATACTCGGAACATCACATTCACACAACAATGGGTCAAGCCACCATTGACAGAAATAGTGAGCGACCGTGTGTCCACATTTTAGTAGGTACCTACTACTGTATATTATACTTGTACATAATTACAATGGACCAAAGCAAATCCTACACAAAAAGGTAAATAGTTCCAAATTCGGTAGCACGGTGCCCCTTGTTTCTAGGTGAGTCTACTCAGATGAGTCATTTTGTCATGATGATGAGTTGGTTGTGATTCTATACATTGTGCTTATTTATTTAGCTTAATCTTATTTCTTGACCCGGAAAGAGTCAGATTAATTTTGATATTTTGGATTAGAAAGCTAAAATTGATTCGACTCTTACATTAAGTAGATGAAAAAACTTTGGCCCCAATTGGGGAAGAGTGTGCGTCAAAACACAAAACCAAGTCACCGTATGACTCATCTTGTCATATACTATACCAAGAAAATGTTAGCTACACACTGCTAGTACATAACTATCTTTCAGAATGGAGAAAAATATTAATGTAATAAACACCAAAGTAATTATGTAATACTCATATGTCTTAAGATAAATATTTTATTAACACTGTCGAAATTCCCTAACTTTTTCATGACGACGCATCATCTCAATCATGAACCTTTCTTGGTTTCAGCAGGTTGCTTGTACTTAATTACGTACAAATGAACCGAACTACTGAGACAAAAGAAAGCTCAGTAGGTTCGGTCCGGATCAAATAAACTGAGACTAGAGAAAACTTAGCCAGTTCATGCATGGTCACGGAATTTAAGTAACTTCAATTTCTGTTATTACTATATAGTACAACACGAACAATATTTTTATTAGGTAAGCAGAACTTCTAGAATAATAAAAAGTATCTAAAATATCGCTAAGAATATAACTAGTAGTTCCGTGAGAACAGTAGACCTCGCCAGCCCATATAAACCAAACCTAAAAGAAACGAACAGAAGTCAACTTTGAAGTTGGAGACAGATTAAGTACTAATGTGACAAAAATTAGCACTTTAAAGCTTAATATTTCGCAAACGGATCCCTGAATCGAAAAATGTTTTTTACACACCCGTGATAATTTTGAAAGATCTATCCAACGATACCCCATGGAATTCAAGCGAAAAAAAATTATTTCCCATTTTTCGTATGCAGTTTTATGAACACAATTAAAATTTTCGACTTTCTTAAGTTAATTGACTATTACTCAAAAACTAATTGAACCTACTTAGCCGTCATAGTTTTCCTTTTAACTACGGTATATATGCTACTGCCGTGAATTTTTTCACATTTCCAGAAGCAACCGTTTAGCAGGCAGGGGGGGGGACACGTGACTCTAACAAAAATTACCGCTTTAAAGCTTAATATTTCGCCAACGGATCCCTAAATCGAAAAAATGGTTTTCACACACCAGCAATATTTTTGAAAGACCTATCCAACGACATCCCACACTATGAGATTCACAAGAAAAAAAAAGTTCACTCCCACTTTGCGAGTATGGTAGGTACTCTAAAAAAAATGCTTTTTAAAATTTTATTCTACTCATTTTGTCGGCTTAATTAATTTATACCTATGCCAAATTTTTGTCAAAATCGGTTGAAAAATGCGACCTGTAGAGAATTACAGACGGACAGAATGACAGAAAGACTGACAGACGGACAATAGCATTTTTGGCCAATCTCGAAACTGAGACGCTTCGCTCGCTTCGCTCGCTCGGTCAATTAGAATGTTTCATGCAATTTTTCAATCAATCCCATCATGTCTAAGAACTCATCAAGAAAAACATAAAGTAGGACCTACCTAGTCGTTCTAATTACGCACTTGAGAGACCAGAAAAAATATAAGAGGATGGATAGAGAGGCACCTACAGAAGAAGAATTCCAAGTATGTAGTCAAATAGAAATATTTTAGCCTCAAATTGGATTCATGGAACATTAATAGGTAATACGTTCCAAAAAAGTAATTCGCCGTGGGAGTCGGTGCGCTCTCGCGGCTATCCGTCAAGTGATTCAATTGCTGCGCCTGTAGCCGAATAGGGCTGTTCTCGCTAAATCCACAGAATAGATTGCTAAATCATAATAATAATAATATTTTTATTGTTCAGGCATAAAAACCCATAATGTAAAGTATACAATAAATACAGTCATAAAATTAAAATAAAATTGACCGAGGATGGAGGCGAGGCGACCGATTGAAGTCGATTTATTGATTCAGAGGGTGGTAGGTATAACATCAATGTGGTCTTATTACGAACCGACTATACTAACAGACTAACAAAAATGCAGGTAAGTACAAGTAAACTATTATCTAGCGACGACTAACACTACTAATACCTACCGGACGGATTTTTTGATGACAGGCGAATAGGCTACTCCCAAAATCCCGGCTCAATTTATTAACTCAACCGCTCAGTTGTGGACTTTTAAACATCCTTGGGAAGTTTAGTGTACATTTTACATTTAGAAACGTATATTCTTCTTTGGATTAACATATAATTTTTTTTTTTTTTAATAAAAATATGACGACGCCTGGTACGGGGGCTTGCAATCAGAGTGGTCCGACATGATGTGAATCCGAAATAATAGTCGAATTGGTAAACGCGGCGAGTTCGTTACGGCGTGGCGCTCCGGCCGACGGCTCAACTCAAACTGACCCGTCGGCCATTCGGCCCTCGCTTTATAAAGCTTTCCTACCAGCAACACCCCAGCGGCTGTTAGCGACAACTCCCGTAACGACCCCACGACGACGTTTCAAACTTTGCCGATAGATGGCGCCTGTGTACTTGAAGCTCCGACACGGCCATCTTGACATCTCACACGTCCCCGTGTGAGTCGCTTAGAACAAAAGATCCGAGACAGTACTTGTTCGTTCGGCCAACCTGACCAAGGTCAGGTCGGTTCAGGCTTTACTTGAAAGCGTACAGTTTTTATCACAACTCTAACTAAAAACTCGCTAATTACAAAATTACTCCCTCTCTCTAAATAAGCTAACTCAATCATATCGTCAGTCGAACAGTAGAACCTAATCAAGAGTTATTGAAGCTCAACCATTGCAATTTAGATTTGCTACACACAAAGATAAACGCAGAGTCCAAATTCACAGATCCTCCAAACACAATAGTAACCTCAATCCAGCGTCCGTATACTACACTGTTCATGGACCACCTACCTGGTGTCCGTATACCAAACTGTTCATGGACCACCCACCTGGTGTCCGTATACCAAACTGTTCATGGACCACCCACCTGGTGTCCGTATACCACACTACTCATGGACCACCTACCTGGTGTCCGTATACCACACTACTCATGAACCACCTACCTGGAGTCCGTATACCACACGAGATTCTTCATTAAAGCTTACACATTAAGGTTTTACACGCGCTTGACGTTGAGGCATTTTTCTAAAACGATCATGGTTGTAAGTAGGTACAGTTACCTGTCAAAATTTTGTAAACGTAAAGGTCGCCTTTTGTAACCTTATCGATCTCAAATAGACCCCTGAATCACAATCGAAACAATACAGCTCACCGGACCGTTGTAGCTCGGCAGATACCGCGAATCTCGTTAGTGTTGACCTCGGTCTTTGTGGGACGCCAAGTTCAGATCCCGCTTCTGATGACGACGCCTGGTACGGGGGCTTGCAATCAGAGTGGTCCGACATGATGTGAATCCGAAATAATAGTCGAATTGGTAAACGCGGCGAGTTCGTTACGGCGTGGCGCTCCGGCCGACGGCTCAACTCAAACTGACCCGTCGGCCATTCGGCCCTCGCTTTATAAAGCTTTCCTACCAGCAACACCCCAGCGGCTGTTAGCGACAACTCCCGTAACGACCCCACGACGACGTTTCAAACTTTGCCGATAGATGGCGCCTGTGTACTTGAAGCTCCGACAAATATTTATAATCATGAGGCTAATTGTTCAATTCATTTCATTACTCTATAATGCATTAGAAAATAAAAACAGAACACAATAATACAGTTGACTTAGGAAGTACATCTAGGCGGTCTTATCGCTAAGAGTGATTTCTTCCAGCCAACCTTCTTGATTTAGTAACATCTGCACAATGCAGGGCTAATTGACTTTCTGCCCTGAACGTCAAAAAACTACGCGCGGGATTTATAAATCAGTAAACCAACCTAACAGTCAAGCACCAATTATTTCCTCTGTGTAGCAACCCTGCTGTACTAGCATGAGTCACACCTAGCTTACTCCTAAATATATCCTACCCACTTTCCTACACCACCGCCGAAAATTTCCTAATGCATCATTTATAATATTTATGCGTAATGTATTTTGCTTGGCGGTCTGTTTACTTTTCTTTTCAGTCGGTGCACATACTGAAATTATCTCATTGCGTCGAATTTATATGTGTATTCTACAGATAAAGCTGTATCATATCTTTAACAGTGTATTTCTGAAGAATTAATGATATAGGTACTATTAATCTTATCAATATATTGAGCTAAGTATTACTTAGATACCTATTTGGAAAACCCACGTGGTTAATTACGATTAAATCATGACAATACTTTTGAATTTCTTGGGCATTGTAATTTATTTATAAGATTTTGTAAACGAGGGGACTAACGAGGTTAGAAGAAGAAAAGAAGCAAATCATTCTATTGCTTCGGCTATATTCACTAGGGTGCAATGGTAGAGTAGCTCTTAGTTATATATGGGTATTATCTTTCAATTTTTTACATTACGTAGTTGATTTTATCTCGGCCTACATTTCTAGATAAAAATTAGATACCTAGGTACCTATACAAGCAATACTGGAAAATATCTATTATTAGAACAAGATGTCTTAAGAAACCACCCGCAACCTTAGAGTATACATATAAGCTAGCTTAGGTATACTCTAAGCCCGCAACTATATAGGTAACTAATTCTACCAATTATAGCTGGGCCTGATTGATACAGTAAAAATATAAGCGGAATCTGGAAAGATCACATCTATTTTTAGGAATATCCAGGGAGCTAGAATCAAGGACATGCTACCCCGGCCAGACCCATAGACAAAAATAAACGATACCACAAACCTTAATGTCATTGTTCAAACAAGTGATGTGATGATGAGGGTGCGATCGATATTCAGAGTAATAAAATATCGAACAACTATGTACAGTATTTACTTGTACCTATGATGTAAAGTGATATCGAACGTGAAGGACTAGAATGTTCCTAGTGCGGTTATAAGAAGCCTCGGCAGTGCTTTGTATCAATAACAAATAGACACTTACCTCGCGAGAGACGATAGAAAACCACTTGTTTTAGTACTGAATACAATATTCAATTGCAAGGTTTTAATATCGAAGGCTCGGTAAAGTAGGGGTGCGTTCCGTAGCGGTCGCCGGCAGAACCTGATGTGCCGTGTATAGGCGGCCTCTGTCGGCTACTGAAATCCGCGAAGACTGTCTAAATTGTCAGAGGAGGCATTTATCTAATTTAGTTCAATTGCTAATAAGACGCGAGACTAATTCTGTTAAAATTAAAGAAATTGTATTAGAGAAAATATTTGCTCTAAAAACTTTTTCATTATAAGTTTGTTCGTTCATTACAACTTTCTAATAATGTAACTATAGCACTGTGATAAACATTTACAATCGAGGATCGAAGATGGGTTGCCATTAACATTATATTCACTTTGACACTGGTTTTTAAAACGTTTAGACTTACGTTTGACGAAGATACAAAACAATAATTTAATATTTTTATAACAACATTTATAGTTTGCACTTAAAACGGCCGGAGGGTTGAAGTTATGTCAGTAAACTATATACATATTAATTTACTTAATTGGAAACTTCTAATGAAAGCGAGTTTATATATCAGGTATTGATTTGTTTCGTCTAGAAACTTTGGTCAAAAAGTCGTAGAGGCGAGTTGGATTTCTTTATGATTTACTTCGAATGTTGCACTTACTCATGCATAAAGTAGAAATATTTTCGGCTGTACATATCTGAATATTCATAGCTCTGAGAGAGGGTGCGTCCTGCGCCCTGAAAATATTGCGCGCGCAACTACCGTCGGACAATCCCTTCTGAACCTATTACCACTCACTTCGAATGTCACAAACGACATAAAGATACTCTATCCTTTTCACATTCAAACTATGTGACAGAGACGTCATTACCGATTCAGGACTTTCGAAAGAAGGCTCGATCTATCAAATCCTCTCAAAATAAACAAAGCGCTAACACCGAATGGCTAACAACGCAAAACATCTTTCGACGCAATTGACTAATGGATACCGGTATAAATAAAGTTTAGAGTAATAAATTAATAATGTGTATGTTACAGTTACGTCAAATATGTAGTTCTATTGTTAGGCATAGATTCATAAATAATTGAATTGAAATTCCAATTCGGGAATTTCTGTACTCAGTAAATAATATTGGAGCAAAAAATAAAATAGATTACATAACTGTACTAAGTATGTAGATAAACTTTTACTACGTAAAACTATACGAGTAGGTATGATTTTTTTCTGAGACGTTTTGAGATGAGTCAAACCTTTAGCACTTACACCACTAAGCATCTCCATCTAAACCGGTACTTTACCTGTAACAAAAATAAGGTAACATTCACTCAAAACATATTTTCTGACTTTTTGCATGGTATAAAATGCCAAACTGACTGACATCCAGATGGTAAACGGCTCTACTATCGCCCATGGTTATCATAAAATACCTAATCTATACTTATAATAAATCTGTAGAAATCGTGTGTCTGTACTTTGAATAAATTTATAAAAAAATGAGTGTGGACGATAAGAAAAGAGTAACAGAACACAAAAAAGCGTTTTTAAATTTTTTTGTCTTTCTGTCTTTCTGTCTGTCTGTCTTTCTGTCTTTCTTTCTTTCTGTCTTTCTGTCTGTCTGTAATCGCTAATCTCCGAAACTACTGAACGGATTTTCTTGCGGTTTTCACAGGTAGATTAAGCACAGCCTGGCGCAACTTATAGGCTTTGTTTCATTGAAATCGTATAACAGCGAAAAAAGTTATCGTCATTTACAGATAAATCATTTAACGTAACAAGACGATGTCATAGACATAGGAGATATCAGTGTTTTTTTTAACTGGGACAGTATAAGCAAGTCCGAAACCATAGGAGATGCAGGGAAAGTGTCTTATGACATAGAAATTTTTTGGTCAAGCGTGTGTTGTCCATAAAAATGAGACAATTTGCACATATTTTTTTTAATGCGGTTCGACTCAGTTTCATGTAGGGATCATTTTATTGTATCGGAAGAAAAAAATCCAAGCAGCAGAAGTTAGTCAAATTTAATAAAATGTTTTCTTATAAAACAGACTGTGCAATGTACTTAGGAACTTACTACTTATTCATGCATGCCACCTGAACTCCAGCTGCTCCGATTACTATGTCAAAATTGTTATCACGAAAAAATACCTAGAGGTTCCTAAGACAGTTTCCCTGTATCTCCTATGGTTTTGGTTTTGCCCATACTGTATTAGTTAAAAAATACACACGTATAATAAAAATTGATATGAGAAGTCTTATGAGCAATAGAAGTGAAAACAACAATTTTTTAAATTTTTATCTGTCTTCACCAAATTGGATACGGTGTTCATAGTTTGTTCCTGAAGGTATGGTATACCTTAAATTTTGGTGAAGGTACTTAGAATGATCCATTTTACCATTGGAAAATTATAACTAGACGATGTATGTCTGTACATAGCAGAGATAGGTACCTACTTCCAAAATCCACGCGGACGAAGTCGCGGGCAACAGCTAGTATACAATAATACAACAATCGCAGCTTCACCCGGAATTCTTTTAAAAATTAATCCATCAAAGTGAAAACTGACTTAAACAACTAAAAGTCACAAAACTTTGTAACACTCCGATTAAAATCAAAAACTAACTATCTTCCACCAACTTTAGTCCCGTACGCGACGACGCTTGCGTTTTTTCAAGTTTTCTATAAAATTTCTTTGAAAGAATTCTATCTGTAATATTATTACAAAGTTCTGCAATTTAAAATAAATAAATTGAAATTCAAATTGATATTCATTTTTTAATGTCATTCGGGATACTATTGTAATTTTTTATTGCAGTTTAGTATTCCCGATCGCCGTTGCAGTCAGATAATATTTTTTTGTCATAGATCATACACCGTTTTCCGAAATGTAGAATGAGACGATCTTCATCTCTGACATTATTGAGTATTAATTATTATCATGAATCTTATAAAACCAATAATACTGTTGTCTTACAAATGCACAAATCTCTAACTCAACTTGTCACAGACAGATAGACGTTAATTTTTTTCCTGTTTCTATACCCTATAACCCCTTACTATAGCTATAAAATTTTGCGTTATGATATAGGGCTCATCGGAATCGTAAAATTGAAAGTCCTTGAAGGTTACGAGGCCTGAACGGCAACCAGGAAGCGTGTTGCGTGCTTCGATTCATTACCCCTGTGCGTGTCGCATCGAGGCATTTGCAGTTTGAAAAATATATGTTGCGTTTTTGGACAGTCAATCAATACAATATACTATCAGCTTACGATTACTCTGATCTGAATTATTCATATTAACGTTTAATACTATAAGGCCTTCGAAGCTTGGAAACAAATTGCAAACAGAAAGAATGTTTTGATCTAAAGTGAAATGATCGAAAATGAACTGGAAACATATTTATGTATCAGCATAGAAGAAATACGTATACATACATAGGTACCTACAGCACTGAAATAAATGTGTTCGACTTTTCTGTACCACTCAAATAGGTATTTTACATCGAAAGTCGAAACGGCGATATTACCATTAAAAATTGTCGGATTTTTTTATTATTTTATGTTCGGCTGCCATCATAATTACTATCACTGCAAGCAATTAACAGCTTAAATCGATGTCCACTGTCCTACACATAATTGTAGGCCATTCCTTTGCCACCTATTTTCCATTAATGCCAGTGGCTGTGCTGTGTCCATCCCACCACACAGCCACTATAGACGAAGGCAGGCTCATACGATGAACGTTCTAACATTTTCCGGACCAGTTGCGCCATCTTCACAAGCTTAACAGTATCATTCTCAGAACTGACACTTGAAACGAATTTCTACTGCGTTTTCACTTTTCACGTGGTTTGTTAGTTCGAAGATAGATGGCGCTGAGATCGAGAGTTTAGCTTTTGTAGCATAGAGCGAATGGATGGCGCTGTTCTAACACTAGTAAATGCGGTAGAAACTAGAAACTGAAAATCTTTTTCAAACAGAATACAAAATAGAATTCCTCGCAATTCAAGGGCGAACAGATGTTAGGGAAGTAAGATGTAACTAACCAACCATTTAGGATAAAACAAAACTTATAACTTGTACATTTTTATAGAATTGATCTAACAGTTTTAGTCGATAGGTGATAATGAATGATGAACTTATCTAACCTTAACTTGAAAGTAATCCGTATCTTAGAGTAAACATACTAGCTAGCTTATGTATACTCTACGAATCCGTATAGATTGTTCTATTATTTGTTAAATACTTAGGAAAAAGTAATAGGGAATGACAGTACCTATGATGTACCATACTATACTGTATCATTCCGAAAATATTCTTATTCATGCTGCACTGTCACTGTGTTTTGTATAGTGACCTAAAATCCTTCGCTTTTCAAACAAAAGACCTCCCCCTGGGGTCGCCTCCCCCTCAACCCTTCCCGTGTCAACAGGCGCGGGGGCACTGCACCCTCCGCTAAGTGTTTCGGTGCTTACCGATTATTTCACTCATTTAACTGCAATATTAACGACGTCGAGACGAATGCGATTAGTCTACTCTACTGCCAGCTAGTCTGTTTTGGTTTAGCATATTTTAGCATGTCTATAGTTTTTGTTTTTATTTTAACGTAATGTATTAAGTATTCAATTAAAGGTGACATATTTAATAGCGACTGCAGAATATTTATGGTACGGAGGTGGGGATTTTGGGAAATACATGCCTAGTCATTTTGGGAAAGTGGATAGAGGGATAGTTCAATTCAATACACTTTATTGCATATAAAAAAAATTACAAACAAAAAAGAAAAATACAGATATAATATCGTACATCTAGGCGGTCTTATCGCTAAGAACGATTTCTTCCAGATAACCTTATTTGGGATAGTTATATACATACTGTACCTACGTTTAGTAGCTAATTAATTATTAACAAAATAACTCTGCAATATTAGGTAGCAGGCATAATCGTGTAATGAAGATATTAATGCTTGGTTCTGAGGTACCTACCTATGGAATGTATATTATCGTGTTTGTTTGTACGCCATATTCTCACGCTAATAGACAAGAAAGGCAATTATTTCCTAAGAAGACACATTGCCGTTTCATACCCTCAATTACATCATGAGTAAGTTTAAACACTGGTCTACATGCACATGATGATAACACGTATGGAAGAGATGCGAAAAGATCTAACTTCCTTTTTAGGGTTCCGTATCTTTAAGGAAATCAATTCATTTATTGTAAATTTACAAAATACATGTCTACAGGTAGAGTCCCAAGGCGACAATGCATAAAACAATGGCTTAATTCAGAATATTAATATACCCTTATTAATAGGGTCACTTTGATAACAGTCTGTCAAAACCCTTTTTCTCAGGGACGCTACAAGAGACCCACCTTCATCAAGATGAAATGAATATCAAATACTAAGAGCTACGGTCTCTTAGGGTCTAAACAATTAACTCGTCCATATTGTAATAAAAAAATTGTGGCCGAGCTGATAAGCTGCGATGATATGCGAGTACTGCATAATACCCTACATAGATCGTCCGTTTTTAAAGACAGCCATTGAAGTTTATACTCGGTAAAGTGGGTAAGTATTATTTTTAATAACTGCAATATTGCATGAATGCATCTGGTTCACCTCAACGACTTTAAGGACGTCCTGTTCTGACCCGTGTGCGTGAAAAGGCCGATTGTGTTGGCTATCTTATCTATCACACAAATGAGACACAATCTAATTCGACACAAGTCCAAACTTACGTAAACATTCAGACGTCCACTGCTGGACAAAGGCCTTCGCCAAGGATCTCCACGACGGCCGGTCCTGCGCTAACCTCATCCAGCTTCATCAGATCGTCGGTCCACCTTGTGGGAGGCTACTCTACGCTCCGTCTTCCGATGCGTGGTCGCTGCTGGAGAACCTTTCTGCCCCAACGTCAACATTACCAACCCAAATTCAACTGTTCATCAATCCCACAGCCAATGAACGAAACAGAACCATCAGTGCCTCTGTAAAAGTACCCCCGGGGGTACAAGTGGCACTAGATAAGCCCCTGTAGTACCCCCGACATATTTCTAAAATAATATTTTATGTTACTCCTTCTTAGATGCAAGTTTTATCTATCAAAAATATTTGTTGCTGTCTCTTTCAGTTGGAGAGTTAGAGGAGTCTCATTTTTTAGTGGTAAGTATAGGAGGTTGCTGTAGCTTACGGCAAAAGGCTAATACTTGTGCGTTACCAGTTGTAATGAACGTACCTATAGTAGAAATTAAACACAATGGTAACAACCCTGCGATATTTTTTTACTTGCCTTTTTAATGCCTTTTTGTACTTGTCGTTGATGCACATGCAACACAGGGTATACTTTTGATGTAGAAATACAAATAAAATTAACCAACAAATATGTCATTGTGTTTGCCAAAATAGGTTCTGTCGTATGAATCACGTGTGCTAATAAACATTGAGCCTTCTTACGCGAAAAGTAACAGATTAGGGCGCAAGCATATGGCCTTCGATGTCGTCATGTTAGACCACAGCAGTTCATTACATCACCGCCAGAATTACTTACCAGTTTGATGTGTTTACTAAAGGCTACGGGTCAACGGGTGACACACCTCGGCCGTTCACAGAGCCGCTTGATAAGCTGATAACAGACTTATTCTAGGCGTGATAAGATAAAGATTCGATAGGTACATCCGTTGCTGTAAAATACTGTTAGGATTTTGTCGATTGTAAGACATCTTGCCGCACTTATATCCAAAGGAATTAACGTTTAATTTACATATTTGTATGTATTCACGCGGTTTTCGCTTTTCACGTCTACTATCACACGCCTAAGTACCAATGGTTGGTGATTGGTTTTCTCAATCTTTAAAACCCGGTAAATCCTTATTGGCAAGGACTGTCAGATAACAATTCTGTAACGATATATTGTTTTGTTATAGCTTTAAGTATTTTTAACTGCATGTAAATTTAGCAGAAAATGGTTTTTCTCAACGTTTAAATATTATAGAACTGTGAGTATAGAACGAGTAGCATACTGTATATCATAGGCTACATCTTAAACATAAGACACGTAAATAAGCTAATTTATTTATAAAGATTGGATAAATTCACACACGGTTAATTAGTGCCAAATTAAGCCGAAGCTTGTTGATAGATACTCAACAACTGATAAACATACATTATTTACTTTTAAACAAAAACTTAAATACATACAAACAATCACTCAGAATCCGAAAACCAACAGATATGCACATCACACAAATGTTGGTCCCGGGTCCCCACGACCTATGGCGTAGTAGGCAGGGTCACTACCAACTATGCCACAATACTATGCGAATCTAAATTGCGCTAGGAACCTTGATATTTTCGGCTAAACTAACAATGTCCTTGCTCCGCAATGATGTAGCGAGAGCTCCTTACGTCATATCCTAGATACTCTAATATTCATGCCGATGTCGGTCATACAATACGCGATGTGTGAAACTGTCACAGTGCGTTCGCTCTGCGCTAATTTGTATGCGAGCTCACGGAGCGGCGCGCGACTCGCTAGGGTAAATCATGGATACGAGCATCTCTCTTGCTTTAGTATATCGCGACCTACATAGAATCTATAGGTAATAATAATATTTAAACTAACTGCCTATGAACATTTTAGCGGTGCAGGCTTTTGCTTTTAAAGCCAGAGGTGGTTTGTAGTGGGTTTGATTTCCCTGCTGTTTGGGTGTCCTGTTCTGTCTGTGTGCTACGTTTGTGATGTTGATTATGTGTACTGGTACTAATTCTCATCGTGTAGTGAAGCCTGATTTGAGATAACACAAGGCTGTGTTGCTTGTTTGTAATATTTGAAGCTAAATAATATACTTACTCAGTTTAAAAAAAAACAAATCAACAGCCTATTAACATGTCCCCACTGCTGGGGCTCAGGCCTACCCTCTCAACGAGGGCGTACGGCCACCGCGCTAGCCCTGGACGGGTTGGTGGGGCTTCACGTGCGCCTAAGAATTTCTTCTTCGGCGTATGCAGGTTTCCTCACGATGTACTAAGTTTAATATTACTCAGATTAATTGTAATATACAAAAACTGTAAATTGAAGCTGAAATCACTATCACTAAATATTGATGGCCTTAACTAAGCTAACCTACTCGTATATTACAAATAAAAAGTTTGCCCTAAATCGTCGCCTCGGGGCAGGGTGCCCAGGATGCTGGCTACGTTCCCTCTCTGGATGGCCAGGCTTAAGCGCTGGCCGAGGTACGCGCCAGCTCTCCGGTCACCCGTGGCTTCAATAAGGCGCGTAGATAACTGTTTGAAAAGGCTGCGAGCCTCCGGGCCCCACGGCCCCAGAGTTTCCACGGCGAAAGGCACAAACTCGTAGCCGGTGCCCAGCGCAGTGTATTTGCGCAATTTGGCCCTCTCCGCGCTAACGGCCGCAGCGTCCGCCGCCCGTGATGTGGCGCCCAGGTGTGATGGTGCCAACGTGTCCGCGCACGTGGCGTCCCACACCAGGGGTCGCCCCCGCCTCCAAGGAATGACTGTCATCCCGTCGGGCCTCTTGCCATCATCACGTACTATACCGTTCGGCTCAAGGATAGCCGGTACGTTGGCGGTGGCAAGGGCCCTCCGGATGATGTCATTCAAGGAGGCGTGGCGGGACAAGCGGCCAGCGCTGCGGGCGCAGGAGAGACCGTGGTGCCCGTAGCAGTCGACGGTGGTGCCGCAGATGCAACGATGGGGCACATTGGTGCTTGCACCTATCCGCAGACTGACGGCCAGGGAGAAGGATACATTGTCTAGGAGGGTGCCGATGTTGGTAGAGGGCAGTGCATGAAGCCAAAACCCTGACTCCCTCTCGGCGGTGGCTAGAAGACGAGCTCGATCGCTAGAGCTAGAGCTTGATGCTAATAGTTCTCTTAGCGTGAGTTTGCAGAGAGGCTCGTCCCACAGCCTTTGGATAGCTGGGTTATCTGGGACACTCTCCCCGGGGCAGGCAGCTAGCCACGCGTTTTGGGCATCAATCCGGTGTAGAGGCTCTGAAGCGCCCAACGATTTTACAAGAATTTGGTTGAAAAGGGCCGAGGAGCTATGTGTAGAAGACAGAAATGCCGGGAGAGATATATTCAAAGCGCTGCGGATGCCGAGCCCACCGAAGCGGATGGGGAGTGAGGCTTGACGCCAGGACCGGTCATTTAAAGGGCAATTTAGTATGTTTACCAGCAGATTTTGGATGCAGACATCTATTGAGGAAAGCAGATTTTCAAAACGCCATAGATGACTGCACCGTAAAACATAAGTAAATTTTGGAACGAATAGGCAGAAACGTATTATTTGGAATGCCATGTGAGAATTAATTTTGAGAAGTCGTTCTTGAAAGTAGTCAAATTTGTCTGTTTGTTCCTGGATGTATGGTGGGATCGATTCGTCCAGGATTGGAGCTCCAAGGAGGCGGAGTGAGGCACGGTTAAGAATTTTAATGTCAGGACATACTGAGTTGAATTTTTGGGCTATATCTAATTTCTCAGCGGCCGAAACCGAATCAGTGATGTAGAGTTCACATTTCGATGAATTTAGATCCAGGCCAATTGCATCGAAACGGTTTATAACAGTCATAAGGTCCGCTAAGACTGTATTGGCGTCGCCCCCTAGGGTTCCATCATCTAAGTACCAAATATTCAACTTCGAGTTCAAGGAATCTATTACTGGTTGGATAGCGAGACTGAAAATGGCCGGTCCGAGCGGGTCACCCTGCTGGCAGCCGACCGCCGATGAGAGTACGTGGTCTTTGTAAAGAAGATATGAAGACGAGCTGTAACATTGATGCAAGTAATTATAGATGAGGGGTGTGGCTTTTTGTATTTCGCTGAGCATGGCTCCCCTGTCGATGGAATTAAAGGCGTTTCTAACGTCTACCTTCAACAGCACATCGCCGGTATTGTGATGGAGGTAGGTTCTGAGCGCGTGGACTGCCGCCTCACACCCTCCCCGGGAGCCGAAGCCCAATTGAACAGGCTGAAATTTGTCCGTGAGGTCGGGCAGGATGTGCTTGCAACAAGCTTTAGACGCGATACGGCGGAGTGTTGTTCCCACCGCGATGGGGCGGATTCCGCCGTCCTTTTTCCGCAGCGCACATAGCCTAGCTCCATAGAGGAGGCTCAGTACCTCCTGATTGACACTGCCGGCTAACATCATGTTGACGAGGGCCGTAATGTCGACCAGGAGCCTCCTTCCGGCATCGCCGGTGGAATTACCAAGCAGGTCTTTATAATGCTGAGGCGACAGCCCATCGAGGCCACCGGCTGATCCATTGTTGAAGCTCATGATCGCCTTGAGTACGTCTTTGGCCTCAATTTGAAGAAAGGGGTCGGATGGTTGGGGTATGTGCGGGGGTTGACAAGTAGATGCTGGCGAAGGATGCTTGCTCCTCAAGGCAGCCAGGGTTTCGGGAGTGTCCGGGGCAAGAACATCGCTAGAAAAAAGCATTTGAGCGGCACCCTTTATATTGCCTTCACTAATTTTGTTTTCAATAATTTTGAATGGATTGACGATATTCAGAAGATTATTGGTATTATGGTATAAACTGGCAGGGAACTGTGAGCAGTTTTGTTTTATATTGGATGTAAGAGAGCCACGGTTGCGGGTAGAAGGGTCGCAGTGGAGAATTAGGAAGGCAAATTTAAAAAGGTCTTCCCATGCGCGCTCTGAGTTATCATCGATGACCTTTCTTATTGTTGTGGCCAAACTCTGGGCGACGCTGGTCCTGGCACCGCGTGGAATGCGTTTGATTATCGGCCTGGACTGTCTTAGGCTGCTCAGAGTTTGCCAGAAAGGCACGGGAGACTGATTTTGGGTGGGCGGTGGCAGGTTTCCGGAAGGATAAGAGTTCGATTGGCTTTGCGCCTTTTTTGGGGCATGAACTTTGCCAATGTGGATGTTTAAACCCCTAGTTCCTTTTAGAAAGCGCGCCTGTGGGCAATGCGGACACCTTAGCAGACTATCGGAAGATGGATTGTTCCCGACCTGACCGCCAACCATGGCGGTGGATGGGCCGGCAGTCTGCGACATTGTGTTAATATACTTATTAATATACTAAATAATTTTGTAAACCCATAATAATCCTATGGTATTAAAGGTTAAACACAGTAGAAACAAAAAACAGTAAACGTTATTCCCTCGTCGCCGTGAAGGGCAGTCTCCTCGGTGTTGACTGTGCCGGCTAGCGGATCTTGGGCACGCTTCGCAGCCTCGGTGCGGCAGAGTGCTGGGCGCAGATGGGCGAGATGCACAAACAGGCGGCAATTCTTGAGCTCACTTGACAGGTCCGGTATGGCAGAGCGCGGGGCGCATGCAGGCGTGAAGCTCGCGTTTTGTTCACGTCGAAGATTGGACTCCCTCGTATGAAATACCTCTGAGCCATCGAGTATTGGATTTAGGTCCTGTGGCCTGGGCCAAAACTGGATCTCTTTATACTTTCTGCAGCTTGTTTTTGCTGATGAAAAGTTCTGGTGTCTTTCAATCTTTGCTGCCCGCTATGTACACCAAATGTTTTCGTTTGTAGCACTATATAATTAATTTATCGGTTAAAATATCTTAAATCTGATGAGTTTTGCGGCCAATTTTCCTAAATAAATAATAAAATTCAAAAACTGTTGAATTAAGATAGGTACAAATTAAAGGTGAAGATCCCCTGATTTTATTTTGCCTCGATGCTAAATTTGTACTTTATGAACTACTTTTAATTGGCGGTTCCGTCTAATTGGCGATCCGCACGCGATGTCGCGACTAAATTGTCGTAATCGCCACGATAATATCGACGTAATCGTTGCAATTCGCTTGTGGGCGATCTTTATTGCCTTAATTTAATTCCGATTCAGACTGAAATGTGCCTATAAATTCACAAAACCAAATAAAGACTGTTTGATGATACCATCAACGATGTTTTAAGACACACGAAGCACAATGACAATGCAGAGGACAAAATGTGTGGACGAAAAACCCATCAGCTGTTACACTGACTGACGAATGGTTATACAGCACTATCATTTAGGGACACCAAAGGATTTTAAAAAATACAAGGTGTGGTCCACGTGGTTTTACTTAGAAGCATAGCAATTTTTTGAGAATAGAAAACGATCAAATATTGTAGGTAACGAAAGTTAGACAAGTTTAGGTCTGAATGTCCACGAATACCCTTGAGCATCAGCTTCGGAAAGACTACTTTCGATGAGAGTTTCTCAACATGAACATATTATACCTATGTATTTTTATAGTAGACATCATAAGTCAAAATAACGTTAAATTCCTCACTTCCGCACGTCAGCTCTAAAGCTTTAACGAATTTACTACTAATCGTAGTAGAACAGTGCATAGGTGGGTGGATGCGTGTGACCTGAACGCGTCCGGCAATTTACCAATCACGAGCGAGATGTCACTAAACGTTGATTAGCCCCTGATGTTAGATTGAGATTAACTAATCCGCTGTCACCGGGATGAAACAATGGTTGTAAATAATTGTGACCATTTTCTGCTAAAGTCATTCTGTACTAATAATAACAACTAATATTTTGTCATAGTACTTACATAATTTAAAGTATTAAAACTAATAGTTTCTCCCATTCATTATTAAGTGTGGGAGATACAAAATGAGTTTTTAAAATGACCAAGAAACGCACTTTAGGTTTCTCTTCTAAGAAATATAGTACCTATTATGAAATAATTAGTATCAAAATTTCGTTAATTAATGGAAAGAAAATGCGATTGTATTTTTTATAACAATTTAAATTTTAACTTTGTGATCCCAATCATTAGCAGCCAAAACTACTACTAATTATCAAGTAAAACATCTTCCTAAAGTAAAATAAAAAGTTGCAAAGTTTAATACCAGCATTTTTTTTTTTTTTGTATATATTACAACATCGATAAGTAATATCGCACTGGTCTCTTCCCAATCACTTCCCCACGTTGGGACACAGGCCTACCCTCTCAACAAGTTTGAGAAAAAATTGGTACATGGCACGGCCGGGGATCGAACTCGAAGTTCTCGACACGACATGCCGCGTCTTCACCACTACATAACACTACTGACGATCTTCCTAATGTTTTTTTTGTTTGCAAACCCTTCAAACTCCTAATAAGATTCATTGTGCTAAAAGTAATTTGTTTAAAAGGTAGTGAGTTATATCCCAAGACGCCATTGTTCAGTTCACAGTTCATTAGCTAGCTGTATTGTGAGTTCGGGATCATTCCTGCCGCTCCCACCGGGAACCGACACCAACCGCGCCTTCTTTATATAAAAAAAACATTTTAATGATACGTTCCTAAACTACCATCATCTATCTTTGCATCATTGCTATCATTATTAAAATCTTCAAAGTTCCAAAATTCCGGTAGTACAATTCGAACTACGGGTTAAAATTTTAATAAGTTAACCCTGGGTTACATAGCTCTACATTTAAAAACTTAACCCGGTATAATATAACGTGCAAGCGGGCCTAAGTAATTTATAAGATTGTTTTATCGTCATCAGCTTAGCTAGATTCAATGTTGGACGTGAACATTTTCTGATACGAGAATAATTCCCTTAACGGTCACAACACTTGGCGTTGCAACGGCAGTGCTGCTGTACGTCATCAGTCTCTAACATTTGAATGCATAATTTGTAAAATACATCTCAAGAACATTTAAAAATAAATGTTTTTTTAGTGCTTTCTTCTTTTTACTTGGATGGTCGTCTTTTGAGTATATATTTTTTTATTTCTACCTAATTTTTGAAAAAAGGGGATTTTTACAATCATGCATTCATCTATTTGTCTAGCTAGTTTGATTTTTTATTAATGCAGATTGCATGCCAAAAAATTCCGTCCCCCAATCCTCGTCTGCTAGAATGTTGAAGTATAGTTTGATGTTATAAGCTCCCTTACAACTCACTGACTATATAACGTATGTTCATTTTTTGTATTCTATTCTAAATATCTAAACTTAGACTTAAATGATCCGAAAATATCCCTAGACTTTCTTTGAAGTTCTACGGATGTTCAAAATAGGCTATTAATCAGTAGGTATACTGATCCTGTCAACTCAACTATACACCAACGAAACTTTATACCATCTGACTGGAGAACGATTTAATAAGATAACTTTATAATGTTTCATCTTTCCTAATAGACTGTAATAAGTAGAACAGCGGTTAGTTATCTTCTTGTTAATGATCTATGAATCAACTGCTGATCTATGGGATAATGACATAATCCACATTCCTGCCAATTCAAGAGGCCTTATTCTGCTAGTGTCAGGCCTCTGCATCTGCAGCGATTTGTTTACGGAATGTCTATGTCTATGACACCACTATAACTTTTTTTGAAATGGCCTCACGTTTGGCCTGAATCTTACTGGGCGGAAAGTGAAGATGAAACCAAAGATAGAGCGCACCCTGAATTGTCGATTCCCAAGTTATAATATGTTCCATTCCTTTTATCAGTCCGCATAATAAATGTTGGATCTATTTATTCGGTAGAACCGAACTACTGAGCCTTTCTTAGCCTCAGCAGTTCGGTTGTACGAAGGAACCGAACCACCGAGACTAAAAGAACTCAAATATACTTACTAAATTATTCTGTAGCGCTATTTTAAATAAAGTATGATGGTCCACGAGCTCACACAGAGTTCCATAAATATGGTAGTTTCAATTTTCCCGACAGAACATTGGAACAGAAAAAATTCCATGACGAACAGACGTTGCATGGACGCATTGACAGTACCATTGCTTAGTTGTGATTTGGTACTCTGAAATGAAATTTCATTTTGCCTCCTTAAGACAATACAAGATGAGCTCAGCATATAGAACAATGGCCGCGTGCGATGCGGCGCGGCGGGCACCAACGGGAGGGCAAAGACACTTAGCATTATCAGTTTTAACGAGAGTAAGTGACTTTAATTGTGTTTATGGCATTAACATAACACAATAGACGTTGTCGCCACGTCTCGGCTACTATATTGTCGAGTTTGGGACATAATAAGGAAGCATTAGTTTGTCAGAGCTTGTGTAGTGTCAAACTATAATAAGTTAGTTAAGTCGACTTTACGTGTCAAACAAAAAATATACCTCAACGTTTTAGTCCGTTTAGTCTAAGCTCAACCAACTTTCCTACCAATGAATTGCATACAGTTTGGCGGATTTGGCGACAACGAATCAGAAATGAGGAGATCCGCAGGAGAACCAAGCTCAAAGAATTGCGAAGCTGAAGTGGCAGTGGGCTGGGCACATCGCTCGTAGAACTGACGGCCGTTGGGGCAGAAAGGTTCTCGAGTGGCGACCACGTATCGGAAGACGCAGTGTAGGCAGGCCTCCCACAAGGTGGACCGACGATCTGGTGAAGGTCGCGGGACCCAGCTGGATGAGGTTAGCGCAGGACCGGTCGTCGTGGAGATCCTTGGGGGAGGCCTTTGTCCAGCAGTGGACGTCTAAAGGCTGATATGATGATGATGATGATGGCGGATTTGTTTTATGCAATTTATGTTTTTTATGAACAAAGTTTTTATAAAAACTTAAATAATAATTAATAAAATAAATAATAAGTTTTTATATAAAAGTTTAAAACTACTTGATTTTAGATACCCAGATAAAAAAATTGTAATGGAGAATCAGTCTATATAATGTAAGGTTTTTGAAGAGTAGCTTATCAGAATCTGTTTTATACTGTCCTGATGTGCAACTGTTTGACATATCGTCGGCTAGCAAACAACACAGTGCAAGTCGAAAATATTCGGGTTCCGATAATTTACTTGTATTGAATGTAGTATCTTAGCGCATACAGTTACAGGCTTACAATTTTTCGACGGTAATAATAATTATTACCAATAAATAACACACGTGTTAACCATATCAGTAGGTAATATATACTAGGGATCTCTGCTGCGGGTTGTAAAGCTATACTTATATTAGCTGTACATACTAGCAATCTTTGTAATATCATAATTTGCACGTTTAATTGATGCTTTATTGCTCAGTATAATAACATAATATTATAACAATGAACATTATACTTCATACATTAAATTCCTGCGTAAACTTCTCACTTTGTAGTGCAAATGGAGCAACGGAACCATGTATACTTTATCCAACAAACAATAACTATCATTAGCTTTTTACTCGCCCACCGCATGGACTATCTAATACCTAGTGGGAATTAGTTAATTGTCTACTTGAATTCAAAGCATTTTTTGTGTCATTCTAATGGGAAAGTGCGTGTGAAGTTGTGGAGTCAAGTTCATTAGAATTTTTATGAGTCCCATTTTAAGCTTTTGATCCACGTACCTACTGTTATATGTTATAAATCTACCAAAACGTCGTGAGAGAACAGAAAGCAGGTCACTTATAATGTCTATCCCTAACGACAAAAAGATATCGAAATCGCGTTACTATACTTAGAATATTAATAACAAGTAAAAATGTAGAAATTTCATATGCTAATAAACTGTCTATACATTCATTTAACCGCTGTACCCTCTTACCTGGTACGGTTCTGTAGTAGAAGAATATAGGTTTTTTCGTTAGGCTTTCGACTTTTAGCAAGTAACTGCCAATTCAATAAATTGCCCTTTAACTATCAGAAAAATGCAACTCATCCAACGATAGTTAAGAAAACATTAAGAATGATCGAGGTTAATATAACGGCTTTCTATATACATCCCTTTAAAAAATTTAACTAAAAAACTACTCAGGGAAATATAAAAAATAGTGAGTAAAGGTTTTCTATCGTTCCAGCTAATTACAATTCAGTAATTACCAGGTTTGCATGAGATTTAAGACCTAGGGTATGCGCGGTCTGTGTCAGGCACGGGCTGAATTCTTCTACGAAGTGTCGTTCTACCCCTCCCTTTGCCCCTATTACTTATAACGCCGCGACTGATACTCTGTGTTACAGCCCGGCAATTAGAAGGATACTTTTAAGTTAATTAGTTCGTTTAACAGAAAACAATGAGGTACATAAATATCTATTTACCTTTTTATCTTTCTTAGGTAAGTTACCCTTATCATGGGACATACGTGCTAATCCGGATACGTTACGACAAAACAAAGACCTAGTGAGTATTGATAGTTTAGATACCTAGCATGACTTTGTAAATAAATATATCGAAAAGTTACATTCGCGAGCAGGAACGAATTTTCAATTTTTACTTTTCGAGGGACCCGATGAGAATTGGTACAACATGCATTGTAAGTCCACGTAAACATAGACATTAATTATAGCGGCTGCTATCTTTTGGCTGCTAACTTCACACCACCGGTATTAAATTTTATGTTTAATATAAGTACCTATATACATAACTTTACAGAAACTATATTAACTATATTTCTACAGAGAAGAAGCGAAATAATTTTTTTTTGGTATTCATGAGATCTCCATTAAAAAACAGGTCTTGAAGATGATTTTTAAAACCTCTAAAATGTCTAGAACAATGTGCGTTGGTCACAGCGACTGCAAGGTGCGCTATTTAGTTTTGATGAGAAAATTGGCGGACCAAAGTAGAGCAGCCGTAGCGGCTCGGGATAAAGATAACCTGCTGCAATTGAAACACTAATAATACTGCCCTGATAAGAGAAAAGGCCCGGCTGCGCTCAGTGTAATTTTTTTTTAATATGTCAAATTGTTTTCTTACAGTTCTATGATTAATAAATTCCAATTCATCAATTAGCAAAGAAATGTAGCAATTTTCATAGAATTCGAGCAAACCCTTTTTGACACCTTTTTATAAAAACTCCCTTTTTACGATGCCACGCGTAGCAATGACCTAAAAGGTATTTGGAAACTTCAGGTTGAGGAAAACGTCGAGGAGGAAGAGACGTCGGCCGGCAGTCTCATTATGACGATATAATGGTGTCAGGAATACTAGATTTACCACCAGTAAAAGATACGATGAAACTTTATCACACATATATTGATATGATTATGTTGGGATTTTTACCCTGACTCTTAAAAGGTCAAATGTAAAAAAAAATCATAAGAAGGCCTTTATAGGTCGGAGGACCTTTACTCGAAACATTTTGCATAGCAGTACTTACTCGGTAATATAATATAATATAATATAATATAATATAATATAATATAATATAATATAATATAATATAATATAATATAATATAATATAATATAATATAATATAATATAATATAATATAATATAATATAATATAATATAATATAATATAATATAATATAATATAATACATAAAAAATATTATAAAGACAAATAAAGGTTGTAACACATAAATACAATTGACGTAAAACACTTGCGGTAATACCGAGTACAGCCTTCCCAATATTATTTTCATAGCTTTTCAGCTTTAGAAACATTGAATGGTGTCTAAATCATGAGCGGTTTATTTATTGTGTATTCTTAGAAATGCCACCTACAACTGATCTATTTGTAGTAACACTTTGGATGACTTTGGCGTACGGTCAACGGTCTGAAGAAACGCTAATACTTACACCTACTAAATCTATTTACCAACCATTACAATAAAAGTCTATCTACCTATCTTCTATATAAATAAAAATCAATGTTTGTATGTATGTTCCCTATGCATTCCAAAACCAATGATCAGATTGTGATGAAACTTTGATACGCGACGGTTCCTGGCCCAAAAACATGGCATTGCAACGCCGCGGCGTTGCAATGCCGGGAACAACTAGTCTAATATAAGTATTTCGTTTCCCATGACGAAGCAATGTACAATAGGCATCTATTGTTTATTTATTTATTTATTTACGAAAACAGTTACAGTATCATTACATTATTGACTACTTATTATTATGAAAACCAAATCATACTTATGAATATGAAATAACGTTGCTGATAAGACAAATTAAAACATAGGCCAAATAGTCGATTACCAATTAAATAAATAATCGATTACCAAAAATATAAGAGTCTGATCAATCAAATCAACATTCAACGCACAGCTCAAATAGCTTCTTCTCGAAATAATCAAACATTAAGTTTTGCATTATAGTGGCATAGGCTATAATTGAAATTAGATTTAAGTAGTTTGCTGGATTTAAATTGGTTCCGGGACTCAGTGGCTCACATGTCAAAATGTTTTCCCGAGAACTTAAAAAGTAAGCAAATCGCACGTCACACGCTTAATGTATGTGCGGGTACGATTAATATATTCTTTAAAAGTTATCCTGAAAATATCTATCTCAAAAAATATCTGAAATTTACATAATTTTCCTATCCTTATGTTCCAAAATCTCAGCTAATCGGTCCAAATGTTTTGAGATTTTTTTTGATTCACCAACAGTTGTTACACTAATACATCCCATTTTATTAAAGATTATATACGCCGGACAGACAAACAGGCAGACGGATATAATAACTTTCCTGAACTGGTATCAGGTTTAACGGAATCCTAAAAAGGTACAAATATTGTAATGTACAATAATAACATAATATAAGCACACAATCTTTACTGTAACCGGCGATCGGGAATACTGTAACTCATGATAATCTTACTGATAATCTGCTGATAATGATAGATAACAAATAGCTATCCAGAGCTAAGTAGGTATGGGCAATAGTATCGTTCGTTCGTTCAAATATTCAATGAATTTTGCTGAAAAAGTCCCTAGCCTACTAACATTTGATTACACAAAGCAATAAATCTAGATCTGTTCAAATAGACCTAGATTAATAAACATGTCACAGCAATTAAAAGTAACAAGGATGTATGGCGATTGACGAACTTAGGCGAATGATATTGAAAAATAAGTCAAACCCCGATTGATTACAAGGGCAGTGCTGGTATAATAGTAGATGAGTATGACGGGAAAGATTGAGTGTTTGGACGTTTGTTGCTAAATCACCCTATAACGGCTGAACGGATTTTTATGAAACTTTTTGCAGTAATAGCGTCTATCATAGAATAACTTATATGATACTTTTTGACGCGAATGAAGTTACGGGTACACTAGTATGTTATATATTCTGATATAATGTGTATGTTAACGTCCACCAAACCACAGGCTACACCAGGTCCTTCCTGGTGATCAATATAGCGAATGGGACTTGAGTGTAAGTATGATCTATGGATATTTGATTGATCACTTCTTAAAGAAGTTAGTATGATATAGCTACAAATTACCACTTTATTGTAGTTTTCGTAAAGTAGAACGATTCTGTTTAAATTGATACAGTCATTCTTAGAAAAGTGATGGATGTTATTTTGAGGAATGCAAGCATTTGTCTCCATGTGAGGATTGGTGTCGAAAGCCACGCCTACGTATGCTTGTCTAACCTCTATTTTATTGCTAACTCGACGAGCCAGTCGCCATTGTAGGCTTTACTAACTATACAAAATACATCTTAGAAAGATATGGGCCCAATCAGATCGCTAAGTACAAAACTCTGCTACAAAACCACTGAATGGATTCAAATGAGGTTTTCATTGTTGGATATTCATTATTCTTAAACAATATTTACATTAGAATGCATGTTTATGACGATGAACTACCATCTGCTACGCACGGTGTAGTAGTATTTGACGAAATTCCCGAATGTCATAAATAATCTAAAATTATCATAAACAATTGACATTTATAGCTTAGCATTGATAGATTTCTTCAGCAAGGTTTTAGGCTGAGTTGCCACTCGGCTTCGGCGGACTAGAATCACTTTTTGAAATGAATTTATTCAACATGGGAAAAGACGCGGGCAAAAGCTAGTGAAATAATAATAGAAACAATAAGTGATTCATTATAGATGAATGTATTTTTTTTTCTACAAGACAAATAATATGGACAGGTAAAAAAGTGTTTCCCGTACCGGGAATCGAACCCGAGCCTCCTGGGTGAAAGCCAGGTATCCTAGCCACTAGACCATACGGGAGATGTTGTTAATGGAGAATTATTGTAAGTATTCATAAGCTACCTTGGAACTTGTGTGTATCAATGATCATAATTTTGCACTTGAATAAATATTCGAATACAAATCAATATGTACCTACGTATTGTGAGCCAGCATTAATTCAGTGAGAGTTCATTCAACTTTTTACAGATAGACTATCTATAATGTGACTCGCCATTCAATAAAACATCTGTGTTGCAATGAATTTGCTTCCCGAACATCCAAATGTCTATAAATTTTTAAACCAACAGCACCTTTGACAAATAGCAACTTTGACCTAGATTCTACTTTGACGAAAAGCGTATAGCTAGACAACCAGCCCCCAACTCCTTGCCTTCATTCTATATATTTGGTAAATCACTTGCACATCCAATCACCTTTGCAGGTACATTCTTACCAAAAGATAAACAAATTGCATCAACTATCAATATTGAAACATTTGACGCCATCGTATCAGCTGATTTGAAGGTTATATCTACTTGTTATGAAGATGAGAAACTTGTTACTCAATTTTATTGACCTAGATAGCCAAGTTTTAATGACATTTGTGATTTGAGAATATGTAGTTTTATTCGTATTCTGTTTGAGATAGTTAATTATGACATTAAACTACGTTTTACGTCAATATAATTACTAATTTACCTATCTACAAAGTTTATTTATTTATTTAATAATTTATTGTATACACAGGAGTTAGTAGTAGATTTAGATGTAGGTATAGAAGTTGACAACAACAGAAACTTTTAAATATCAAAAAATCAATTTATATGAGGTTTTCATTTAATTTATCAAGTTTGTTAGAGAGATTTCATCCTTATAATTGACCCTAACGATCGATGCAATAAAAAGTACAGAGTGTAATTTTTACAGATTTTGTCGGTTCGATTACCGGGTGTGGCCAGCAAAATTTCGAAAATCTTTGAATGCAGTTTTCTTTCCTTTCAAAAATAAAGGAATGTTTCCTTTGCGTAAATTGTCTATTTACAGTATTAAGAGTACTTTCCCTCCAGGTGGCATTACAAAATTCCACACTGTATATAGTTATTTCATACATTTATCTGTCCCATCGTGGTGTTCGAAGTTTTTTAAAATATTTTATAATATTATATAGTCACAAGGTCTTGCAGACTGTTAGCTGTTAGTTTATGATACCTATAAAAAATTGGAAGGTTTGTACAGGTGTTCATGGATCAGCAAGTCAGTCAGAACCTCTTTATTTATGTAACACACACAACGAGTACCTTTCTACTATTTATACTGATATGAAAAATACATCAAAGTTGAATGCAGATCAGTCATTACTTCTGTCATTAAAGTGTCTTATACTCTGAGTATCATACAGGATGAGTTTGTTTACCTGCGTTGTGTTTATCCGTATGCTTGTTGACGGCTCCCGGCGAGTCTTTCACATCCGCCATGGTGCGTTTCAACTTCACGCTGTATTTGCACTGCACTGACACCTGCAAGTAATATTTCATAACGTAAAAGGGTTAGCGCAGATTTTACGCTAAGAATTATGAACAATCAGCTTTAAAGTTCAAGGCTCGTGAATACGCCGCTGTGTCGGTTGGAAACAATTTACTCCTTCGTATTTCGAACTATATTTAAAAACATTTTTTTTATATACAATTCAATATAATTTAAATGTACGTTGTTATTGTTACTCATCATCACATCATTATGACAACTCATACCACTGGGTATCACTATTTGTCAATTTTTTTTTTGACAAGACAAAGCTACCCACTATCTCAAGTCAAACGTAAACATCTGAATAACTTGTACCTACATACAAGGCTTACTCGTAAATTACAATACAAATAAAATTTAACAATTGAACAAGAATTAAATTTAAAACAAGAAGTGACAAAAGAGGTGAATGAATATCATCCGCTGAAGTGGTAATCCAGCCAAGTACAAAGCCTTTAAACGACCATACTTGGCGCACGCCCATCCACATAATTTTGTATGAAAGTATGCTGTTTCATTAAGGGCATGTCAACATTTTCGGCTTCCTCACTTTCAAACGCGTCTTCGGTTAGTTCTATACTTTCAGGTCTTTGAGTATTAGTTTGAGTTCTGACAATGTAAAGGATTAAGAGACAATGTGGCGGATTTAGCACTTATAACATCTCAGTTGCGTTCTAATATATAAATACATAAATTCAGCATTATATTGACCGTTTTTGCGGGGTCTTCTCTCTTACTAACTCATCTCTTTATTCGTAAATATTATGTAGGTAAGTAACCAAAATATATCGTATTCTTACTTACTACGGCCTTGGCGCGCGCCGGTCCGCTTTATCACTAGGTAATCAGTAATCACACTCACGACGTAAACACGATACACTACGTTGGACTATAGGGAAAGACGAGGTAACGCGTCCGCGGATGAGATAAACACTGCCGCGGAAAATGGATGGAGCCCAACGCGCGCGGAGACGCGGTGTTGCCAGAGCGCAATTGTTTAAATAACCAATTGTAGTGTTTTCTTTGTTATTTTTGCCCTCGGACTCCTTTGGCGGGAGTCGAAGTGTCATGTTCGTCTCTTCTATTTTATTTGCTAAATTTATGTTTTGCAGGTTTCAATGTTTATTTGTGATAGTATTTTGTTCAATATTCTTATAGTTGTGTGCAAAGAATTAGAATACAAAGAATTTTGAGTTCTAAAACCACTACAATTTTTTAAATGTAAGTGGTCTAGTACATATGTCATTTGGCAAGATATTTTTCTTAAAAATAACAAACCCAATTCGCCGCGCGCCGCCCCGCCGCCGGGGCGTCTCGGGTAGTTACTCTCCACCCGCGGTCCTCCCGCATTAATCTAATGACACTCTAAATGCACTGTTTTCAACCTTTATTTATATACATGAAACACAATTAAATGAGTTTAAAAAAAAAACTAAATGAGATTTTTTTTAAAGTAATTAAAAAAAAACTCATTTAATAAATATTTGCATGTGCAAGATTAAATGTGAGAAAATAATGGCTACTTCATAGGTAAAGGCCTAATATTTATATGTACCTACCTAGGTACTTTATATTCAAAAAGTTACCCCAGGAACGGGAATAACTTTACACCAGGCAACATTAATTCACAGCTTCTCACTTCGCAAGACACGAAGTGCCCCGAGCGTGGCCGAGCGCGCCCGACGGCGTGTATTGATGCCGGGAAAACATTTCCCGCGCCATTTTCCCTGGCGCGCGTGCGGGGGAGCATTTGGCAAACGACACCCCTGAATGCCCCGGTTTTTGAACGGGCATTGTCCAGATAAGTACCTAGCGATTATACACAGACTTATGCATGACATACCTACTTAAAAGGAGTACGAAATAATGCCCTACAGCACAGAATATATAATACTACAAGTCCTACAGGCGCCTGCATATTCGTGTTTAGTTAAGTAATTAAAAAATAACTTCTTGTTTAGTTTTTAAATTTCTCAGAAAAACCTTTGATCATTGGGGCCTTGCACTCAAATTAAATTGAATCCACGAACAGAGGATTTTTGCAAAGTGGACTAAAAAATCCACGTTGCAAAAATCCTGAATCAAGGATTAAAGTGGACATGCATCTTATTATTGGATTTTAGTGGATCTCGTGCGAACAGCACCTGCCAAAAAATATTGATCGATGCCCTTCCTGGACTGGGCAAGGTGCTATTCGGACGGGTGCTGTAGCTGGACTACGTCATATAAGTTTACTAGTGTACCTGCTACATTTGTTTCTGTTACACCATTTGATTATTCATACTTAAAAGGTACCTAGGTACACTAGTACAGACGTGATATTTTTTGGTTTCGTTTATTGTATTGATTTACTAACTGACTTGATTATATCAATGAACTTGCGCCGATTGCAAGCTGTGCTGAGCTGATTTGACGCTGACTAATGATTAATATCGTCGACGAAAAGGCAGTCGCAGTTGTTCAGTTATATTTCTACCTCGGGCTAACTCTGCAGTTGGATAGAAACAAGTTCGAGAAGGAAACCGACAGAAGTAGGCTGAGGTGGACAAACCCGCAAGGCTGGGTATTCAGAGAACTGATAACCCCGGTAGACTATTCACTAGTCTACCGGGGTTATCACGACGATTGGGCCATATCGTAGTGTGGGACGTTAGAATCTCTTATGTGTACGCTAGGTGAACGGACACTTCCCGGCTAGATGGAGAGACGATATGCGTAAAGCGGCTGGCAGTGACTGGATGCGGAGAACTGAAGATCGGGCAGTGGCGCACCATGGCTGAGGCCTATGCCCAGCAGTGTAATACAAGTATGTACAAGCTGATGATGATGATTATGAAATATAAGTTTGAGAGGTGTGAGTGATTGCCTCAGTTGTCGTTTTCAGCTATATATTATACTTACTACTTACATGACGAATTATTGCGCCTTCTTCCGGTGTTTATGAAATACAACTTTTCCATTTCAGAATATGAAAGTAAGAAATTTTGACCTCAATGGCGCTGATTTTTAAAACATACTTACTTAACTTACTTATTATTATTATCTTAAAAACATTCTCAAAAAAGGTTTGACAGATCTAGTGGAGACTATTACTTCTTCTGTGATTCAGTGAAGGAAAACATTGAGAGGGTAATTTAAGACTATCAAAGCCAGGGCTAGTGACTTGAGAGCTAGCTCGTTATTTATGAAATGGTATAAGTGGTTGCCCCAACATTTATTTCTCAAGGTGATCAGATGTTTCTGCTTCTTTCCATAACAATCGAAGTTCGAGCCTAACGTAGAGGTGATGAGGGATTGCGTTGCGTGCGTCTAATATTCAGGCTTGTAAATTATTTTGGTTTTTTGTAATTACCGATTTTTACACAATTATAATAAGGTTTTAAGGATGCACTCATATAATGAATGATATAAGATAGGGATAATTTATTTACCAAAGCCTTTTTAATAAAACTGCATGAAATTTATTTACTGGGAAGAGCACCATGAAATCCAAAACTTATCGAAGACAATACAAAACTGAAAATTTTTAACAGTTTATTATAAAATAATTTACGGTTTTTTGTGTTTATGTCATTATATAAACGAACTTATTAAATAATAATAAATTTAAAAAGACACGTACAACGTGTGTTTTACAGTTTAATCTTACTTTAGTATGTACAAATTGATAGTGCGTTGTACAGTTGGCGTTGTCGGTGTTGTAATAAAGTATAAAAAGGGGGTTGTTCGTAGTCCGTATCTAGGGTGGTAATACGGGGTGTAGCGGGGAGGGGGGCGCAGGCGAGAGCGGGCCAACGGGCGGCGGCGCGCGGGCGGGGCGGTGCGCTGCGCCCGCGCCGCGCCGCGCCGCCGGCGCCGCCCCCGACCCCCCGGGCGCGGGACCCCCGCAAGCTTAGCCCTCCGCGGGTGCCTCTTCCTGGGCATCAGACGGCTTGAAGCCCCAGCCGTCGCACATTTTTCGGAGGAAAGCTGGAAAATGACAATAGTATTAGCTCCTGAATAGTGTCCAAACTTGTTTTCTTTGTTATAAGCGCGAAAATGCGTTATGATTTCATTAACAATTGAAATTTTCATAACTTTGAAGTTAAAAAGAAACCCGGCAATGATAGATCAGCCATTAAAAGAGTAAATATTAAGGTAGAATTTGCAATGAAGTCGTTATTATTAAAGTTTGAAAACGTGTAGGTAGGTAAGAAATGAGTAAGCCAGTAAAGTTTACTAAAAATCGACAGCATCGAACATTGTAAAGAAAAGCTTGTGTCCATATAAAGCAGAAGAGGCAGCTAATAACGACAATTTCCGCTGGTTCACTTACGATCTTATAACTAAAGATATGACCAGATGTGATGCTCCTACGCCATCACCTTCTTCAGGAATGCTGTAAATGTAAAATTGGTTAACGGGGAAACACACACACACAGACTAATATCTACTTAGGGATTACATGCTTATACAAATGCACTATGGAAAGGGATATGTGCTGGAATAAATATAAAATTTACGTAGACAAATTCCAATAAATATATCTACTTTGCGTTCTACATAAAGTCTCAATCATATCCTGGTTATTTACACAAGGTTCATGTAATCTAACTAAAACATAACGTAAAGGCACTTGTGCACTACATCGCAATACGACCCGGTATCGGCGAGGAATTCCAACCGAGTTCTCAGGTCGGCAACGCACCTTTGGATTGAACTGTTACATCAACAGGCTGCAGGTATTCATGGCCGACAGTTATTACTTACGGTGGTAAGCTGATGAGATTTTATGTCGGCTATCTTAGTTCTGAAGAGTTTTAAAAAATATATTTTCTAAAATGATTTTTTTCTAATTTAAATCTATTTAATAGTCTAAATGTGTCATCCGATACCGAGTTGTATAGTCACTATGTAGAGCACATGCGCTCTTAGATACAGTCTTCATTAAACAAGGGTATGGTTCTATCTACTGTAAATAATATAGATTAAAAATTATTCAAATAAATGACTCAGGATTTTCAAATAAAAGAAATATTTCTACTGATCTGCATACAATTTATATTGTATTAATACTTACGCGCATATGGGATCATGCCGTCGTCATCTTCAGCATCCATGCAGTCCTTTGCGACTTCCGCGACCTGATCGTCGTCGAGTTTCTCACCTAGAAACAAATAAAGAGTACTCAACACACTTGCTCGCAAAGGCTCTTTTAGATATATAATGCAGCTTGTAATAAAACATGTGTGCCTCGCCTTCGGCTCGGACTGCAATGCAGCTTCAAGTATGTAATGAAGTAATGACTAACTTAGCACACTCAGATTATACATAAAGCACTATAAAAGAGGGGTCCTAATTAAAATAAAATTGAATTCTATTAATATAGATAATTAATGTATCAGAACAGTGCTGCAAGCAGGTGTAAAATTCATCGCCATTTACATGATATCAACGTGAAATTGAACCGACTAAATAAACCTTGTGTTTGGAACGTGGTTGGGCTTATGGCAGTTTCATAATTACCGACACTATTTCGATACCTACCACTAAAAATATTATCATCAACATCATCAACAGCCTATTAATCTCCCCACTGCTGGGGCTCAGGCCTACCCTCTCAACGAGGGCGTGCGGGCTATAGTCCACCACGCTAGCCCAGTGCGGGTTGGTGGACTTCACATGCGCCTAAGAATTTCTTCTTCGGCGTATGCAGGTTTCCTCACGATGTTTTCCTTCACCGTTTGAGAGCAGTCAGTAAATGTACTTAAGTTTCGAGAAAAAACCCATCGGTACATGGCCCAACCGGGGATCGAACCTCGGACCTTTCGATATGATAGGTCGCGTCTTATCCCCGAGGCCACTGACGCTCTAAAAATATTATATTATGTATTTAAAAACCATTACATACCTATAGCTAAAATACATATAATTAATTTATATGCTCTAATAAAATACGATATTACTTCATCAGTTCTATGTAGACGTAACATGGCTACAGGCCAAATGATTTGAAACGATTGATTGACGGCCAACTGGAATATCGCTCGGTGCCAACTTCTTTATTGACACATCAAAGTTTACCGAAATATAAATACTACCGCTTAACGTTAGTAAGTACTCAAAAAGTTGCTGTAGGTGCTTGGTGCATCCACAGTAGTGTCATCACACTACTTTATAAAACTTCCAAACAAACTACACTGTAGAACAGGTTGTGAGTTTTATTTTTCTATCAGTTCTAACCTACCAGTAGTATTTGACCTAAGTTTAATATATTTAATTTTATTGATAACTAGAATAATTATAATAATTTCGTAAAATGGCATTTAACTTCTGTTATAAATAAAGATATGAATAGTAGAACGAAATGTTCAAACAATTTTCAATTAGAATGCTGTTTCGAAGACTATCTGAAGCAAACTCAAAAATTTAATTATTTAAGAGGACTACTCACCTAACGCAAGAAGCGTGTGTGTAAGTTCAGCGCCAAGCATGAGGCCGTTTTCGTTCTTATCATACAGTTTCAGACATTCCAAGAAGTCTTCGTAGCAGCCCTGGTCTTTGTCTTTCTTTGCTTGGCTGTAGATGGGAAGGAACTCTTCAAGCTGAAATAACGCAACAAATCACGTTACACGTCATGTAAAATACATTTAACTTTTGCGTACCTAATGAAAAGTTTAAATATTTGGATTACTTTCAATTAGACGAGATTTTTTAAGTGCTAAGGAAATTGAAAGTAAAGTAGGTATACCTACTACTTAGAAACTTTTAACTAACGTATTGTTGAAATTCAAGTGGGTGATTGAAGTAATGTACCATCAGGGTCGAGGTATTTGCACCATGAGGGTTCAAACCGGGATACTAGTAATCTAAATCCTACTGCGGGTTCTTGTCATGCAAGTAGGTTGGAAGTTTATGACACCGACCGCCGTGGCGAGGGCGTGCGGCGATGCGCATTAAATGCTCTGTGTTATCAAGCCATATGCTCTTTGGGGTTTGGTGAAGGAAATTATCGCAAGGAAACCTGTACAAGGTCGCGGACGCGTCACTCAACAGAGGATATGCTGAAGGAGAAATTCTCAACACCGATTCGCCCTGGGACAATGGCCCGCACAGTCATATTGTATGTTGTTTAATAGTACGGTATTTATGCCCCGCAGTGGGACGTGTAAAGGTTGCTGATTCCATAAACATATATTCTGAAACAGTCTGGAACTTTTTCCAACAGTTAGCTTCAACAGAAGTATCACAATAGAACTATTTGGAGCAGAAGAATTTGAGAGTAATAAATTGTACACTTTTCTACGACTTGTTCAATTAATAGGGGACCATGCAGGGTGTATACCAGTAACACCTCGACCCGTTGTGTCATTCGCTATAGGGTAGCTGGGGTACAACATTGGTCCTGGGATTACGTACATATTATTGACGCAGTGTGGGGGTTTCCTCACGATGTTTTCCTTCAAAATTAAGAGCAATTTTGGTACATGATTGTTTCGACTTACTGTAAGCGTCTTCTCGCCCTTCTTCTTGGTACCGCCGAGTTTCTCGATGGTTGCCAGGATGGGGTTTGAGTTGAGCGCCCTCAGGACGTCGCCGAGGTTGTATGCGTCAACCTTGCCGCTGCCATCGAAGTCGTAGATGGAGAAGGCGAAGGATGCCCCTATTTGTATAAATGAATAGATTGTATTTAGTAGACAATAGATACGATCTAGGCATGGCGTTGAAACAGTTAGGTTCGGTGTAATTTAATGTTTTGGTAACCCTATTTATTTTTATGTGCGATAAATAGTATTAAAATGAAATGTTATATTTGTTAAACAAGTTATATAGTTATTCTTATCTTTTAAATACATATGTGTACACGAACGATTGTAAATTGAGAATAATTGGCCATTGACATGAAGATTATTACTACAGAAGCGACACGTGTACCAGTCAGTGAGTGTAAAAGTATTCATACTACATAGGTTTTGAACCTATCCTATCATGTTCTAACTATATTTTCCAGATGTGTACAACAAACAAAACTCAACTACAACAGTCGAAGTTAATGGCAAAGGCATTCTCCAAATTCATAATTTCCTCCTTTCAAAATATTTCAAACATAGTTTTAAAAATCTAAATTCATCCAATTTTACGGAAAACGATGATGGTTATATTGCAGGTAAGGCACGAGGGCGGGCGGCGCTGACATGACGCGTGTGGGCGGACATTCTCATCCCAGAATAATTCTTTCCTCCACGCGTTTCGATATATTCACTGGGAACTGAACTGACTCACATTCTAATTATAAGTCGATTGTAACTGTGCCCTAATTTTAACCTGCCAGCCGTCAACTGAATTTACGCTTTCTGTAGCAACCTGTTGCGTAGCAAATATTCAAAATTTCCATTCAACTCAAGTGGTTAACTTGACGTCAGTTATCTTAAAATGTCCAAGTCAAATATTTTATGAGACCTAAGTATTTATTATCCGCTTTGACCAAACAAATACTCCTACAGTGTATCTTAGCAATGGGTTTGCATGGTGCTAAAAGTTTTTATATTTGTGAAAAACTAAATTATTTTCATTCTAGTTCTAGATTCATTATAGAATACTAGTTTCATAATCCTTGAGGTTGATTTGAGGGTCAATGCATCATCTGCTGATGCAATATTGCATTGTGACCTTGATAATGAAGGTAATGAATGACGGTAGATTTCTAAATCACAGTTACAACCACATTAGATGTCACGGGAATGTTCTCGACGTAATCCATTTGTACATCGGCTGTAGATCCCGCGCCAAAAATGCTAAGCTCGCATGCAGTGAAATCTGAGTGGAGTTTCTGTGTTTGGGCGGGCGGGCGCGGACGCTGCGATCACGTGACGCGCGAGTTTAAATATAGAACGCAGCGCGCGCGCAGCGTGCTCGTGCCACTGGCGCCGCCGCCGCCGTCGACATCTCTTAGCAACGCACGCCTTTTATGAGAAACCGTGCTAAACTTAGATGTTACGATGCTCACTTCCGTTACATTTATGTAATTCATGACAGCAACCTATGTACAAATGTTATTATCACGGAAAACTATGCATAACTACAAGTCTAATTCAGAAATTTACTAAGATTATGTTGATAGAGGTTTGCTCGAGTTAGAGTTGAGGGTTACATTCCATTTGCATTTGGTAGCGAGCGTGTTAATTTACAAGTATATTTTATCAATTAGTAAATATTAATCTACTTGATAAATACTTACTTTCAATGTCGTTCTTGCTGAGGTCGCTCTGAAAATGATCAAAAACATTAGGTTACTTTCATGTGACAACCGATGTTAATGTCATGCAAAATGCTGTAGGGAATAGCTGGGGGTTAGAACTCGCCACTGCAGGTGATCGTGTAAAGCAGTCGCTGTATACGATACCATTCGTCACTATTTCGCACAACACTGATTCTAATTGACCGATGAGCTGCAAGCATCGGTTGTCTCGCGAGCTTCCGGTCTGCGGAATATGTTTCACGAGATTTTAACGCGCCTCCGATTTCACTTTTACCGCTGACAGTCCATTTTCTCACTGAACTCCTTTTTCACATTTTCACTGCCGTTATAGTTGACTCACCATTTTGTGTGGTGTTAGTTGGTTCCCTCCCGGTCTTCACTGGCAGACGTTCAGACAAGAAGTGGGGCTCGGCAACTTTTTGCGGGACTGTTTTAACCGGCTTAGATGGCGCACCCGTCTGGATATTTGAGATTTAGCCCAGGAATCCGCGACTGTTCTATTTTCGACGGACTCGATCCGCTCTCGTGTCCGCTTCGAACGCGCGCCGAATCTACGGGCGTGAGTGAGACGAGGGGGTATTCCGCATGTTACTTTGCAACACATCCAGCTAACACCTATTCCAATGGTAAATCTACATTTACGCTAAACTATTTCGATCGGATCTATGTCGTATACCAAGGTGCTATATTCCACTGTGCCCAACTGCCCAGCAGCTGTGTAGGTTGAACTATGACATCGATACTCTGTTAACAATTGACTGGAATAGTTTAGGGCATAATCTTAAATAATGCATTTAGCAGTATAAAATCCTGGGTTAATAAATTACTTCCATTTCTTCCTTTCTATATAAATAACAGCATCAACAAAACAACGATTCATCACATAGTATTTATTAATGAAAGGAACATGCATGTCAAAATATTGAATGCTCAATTTAATTACAGTCAATAAATGTGTCTAATCCTAACTGGCCTGGCACTCGCCACATTCTTCAGGTTTTACCTCGAAAGTGTAATCTTTCCATCGAGAAGACGTGACGAGTGTCTCATTGACAGTATTGAACTTCCAGACTTCAGAGCGAGAAGCAGAAGAATACGTATCACGGTTGTCCAAAAGGCTAGAAGCTCGACGACGCGCGTCTGGTGATAATGGGCACATACCGCGGATGTTGCCACGTGAGCGAGCCTCCTGCAAACATACGTAACATAGATATGAACTGGTCCCCCTAACTACTAGTAGAGCGGTTGGCAATGAAAAGGGAGTAGGTATAACTAGTATAAGAAGAAATATAAATACCGAACAAATCCCACCAAACCATGAATGAACTTAACAACAATTGCATCATAGCTACCTACCCTGCGCTTCCCGGGTGTTTTGCGTCGCCACCACCCTCTTAAGCAAGACAACAACCTAGCTCCTTGCGAACGGCACCGGCTTATCAAGCTGCTTTTGCTTTTGCCACTCACACCAGACACTCCAGAAATGGCAGCCAACTCCTTTCTTTCTTCCTAATTTGAAACAACCGTTAAGTATAACATATATTTACTCTTATGTTCAGTTACTTGGTTTGTACTTGGCTAACCTGTGGTTCGGTATGTGTGGGTAACTCTAATTCAGAAGTATTAGCAGTCAACAATTCCACTTCTTGTAACGCCATACCTTTTGGATCTTGAAGTACAGGATCGCCCTCTTCATCGGAACATTGATCGTAATCGCCTAAATGCATCAAGATAATTAAGTACATAAAAATCAAAATAAGATTTTGGATAACATTCATGTTGCTGCACTAAACTTACGATTTAAAGTTAAATACGCGTTTTCATAGAAGGCAACGTCATTTTTCCCGATACTGTTTCTAGTTTCATCATTACCTTGTATTTCCTATAAGTATAATTATAAAATGGATATACAATATTTCTGACATTCTAGCTGAAAAAAATTGTTAAACAAGGCATCCAACCTCAGTAACACTTGGCACTTCCTCCACCACATCTAATACTTCTAAATTATTTGAATGCACGTCGTCATCATGTACGAAAAACGTTATATCATTAGCGATATCATCACCAAATGCATGGGCTAGAAATGAGTAGCAAGACTTTTCAGTACTTCTCAACGCTATCTCAGCTGCTTCAGGTTTATTGGCTTCTTGCTCCAAAGCGATGTTAAATGCTGTGTTAACATAAGACTCCATGATTTTCGTCATAGCTTGAGTCAACACGTCGTTCGGTTCGTGGTTACTTTGCATTATTTCTGTTTCGTTACAAATAACCACTTCACTCATGTCAAATAAACGATTGATAAACATAGACGTAGATTTATTTAGATCATCCTGTCGCTGAAACCCAGTGATTTCCTTTATATTAGTCCTCTTTAGATTATTTTGAACTACGTTAAGGCTATAGATGATTTGTTTTGCATGTCCCTCATTTAAGGGAAATACAAATCTCAAATAAGAGCAAATGAATAAAAATACCAATTTTATTTAAACTAACCATGTCGAACTCCTCGTCGCCTTGACCAATTAAATTAATTTCAGTTTTAGACTTAGGAGTATTATCTGAAATATAATACGGATGGTTTGACATTACAAAATGTATTCATAATTAATACATCCAAGCACCCTGATGAGTAAGAAAGTCGCTGCGACTTGGTCCGGCTTAAATTGTTAATTAAGTGCCTATAAATAGTATTGTTGATAATTTTTTGTGTCCGCCGTAGCGGGTCAATGGTGTAGTTTTATAGAATGTAATTCTTCATACCACCAGTGGCCATTTTCTGGGGGGTTGATGTAACAAGGATATTGTCAACGTGCGCAGTATTATGGTCATTTATGATATCACTATCATCCTTCGAAGCTAAGAAAGATATCTCGTCGTCTGAATCGGTTAGTCTACCGCTTCTTAAACTCTTCAGCATCGACAGGTAACGCCATGGTTGACCTATAAATTAAGGGTATGTGTAACTAATGTGATTACTTAAATTCAATACTAAATTTTAAATATCATCGTCATCATATCCAAAGGTCCGAAGTTCGATCCCCGGCTGGGCCATGTACCGATGGGTTTTTTCTCGAAACATAAGTACATTTACTGACTGCTCTCAAACGATGAAGGAAAACATCGTGAGGAAACCTGCATACGCCCACCTAGAAGCAGACTGTCCTGCAGAAGTCCACCAACCCGCACTGGGCTAGCGTAGTGGACTATAGCCCGAAGGCCCTCGTCGAGAGGGTAGGCCTGAGCCCCAGCAGGGGGACATGTTAATAGGCTGTTGATTATGTGGCGGATTCCATATTATCGGGCTAGTAGGTACGCTCTGTATACTATACTTTCTATTAATATAACAAAAAGGACCTAATATTTATTAAATTGATTATTTGTTTGTTTTGTTTTATGTGTCTTTGTGTTGACTTTTCGAGAGACTATTTATTGGCAACTGCTTGCGAAACTCGGTTGCCATGGCGGCCGGAACGGTTTCGTATAGGAAGAAAACACTGACGATATGGCGCGAATGCGATGGAGCGTCATCGCACCGAGTCGAGTCGGCGTCCGTCCCTGTTGCTTTAAGGTACAAGTTGGTAGCCGACTGCACGCAGCAGCAGCAGACGACGTGTCGCAGCGACACTACTGGTTTCTATGTATTTCTATGAAATTCCCTCCGTAGCCAGCGACATGAAGTCGAGCGACACGTCGTCTGCTGCTGCTGCGTACGGTCGGCTGCCAACTTGTACCTTTAGGCTAGAGACAGATAGTTGTTACCTGATTCATCTGCGGCATTCGCTAATACGTATGCCTCGTCCAGCACCTGATTTACAAGGTGGTATGCCAGGAGGCCGGCTACGTGAGGGCTACAGGACATTTTAGAGTCATCGAGGTGGACAGATGGCATTTAATTGCTTGTTATTAGTAGTAAATATCAAAAAACAGAAACAATAAATCGGTATCTGACAAATCAAATGTTCTGTTTGACATTTTGCCGAAATTCCTGAATGACATTTTCGTTTTTTTTGCATTATGTTTTTAATATCTGCCAGTATAAGTTTAAGGTTGTATTAATAGGTCCAGGGTGGTCCAGGTTTAATACCTATCACGGGCAACGCACCGATCGATGTTTTTACCTTTTTTTACCCAACGACGGAACGGATATAAAATCGTTTATCTTGATCCAATGCGTCGTATCAAACTGATTCGTGGTACTGTACTGCCGCGTAGGTATACCATTTACTTCATATTATTATTGTTGAAAAACATATTGCGCCTTTGTGTTAGTATCTGTTTAGCCAACGCCTTCTAAAAATACAAACAACACAAAAATCAATAATACTTACTTAGGTAAACACTGGAATAAATGCGATAATATATCAAACAAAATAAAATACTTGCACAGATCCAGTTTCATTATATAATTGTGTTTTTTTATTAGGCAGAGGAACTTTATATAATACTAGCTGTTGCCCCCGAAATCGTCCGCGTGGATTTTGGAAGTAGGTACCTATCTCTGCTATGTACAGACATCGTCTAGTTCCATAGAGATATGACCTCTTTGATGGGTGCCCGCGGCCCCCTATAGAGGCTTAAAAAAGCATTCTATGGGTGTCAAATGTAATTACAATACTGCAACTTACTCACACATTCTCAGTTTAAATTTGTAATTGCAAGAAAGAGTGAAAAGATACTTTCCCCTCCTCCCGCTACCGCTTCCTTTGTCCGCACCCCCCCCCCCCCTGTAAGCGGCACCATCGGTTCCCATACTAAATATGCAAGATGCAGTCTCCATAGGGGAGCGCGCGCGCCACTAAAGAGATTCCAACCTTCCTGAATTTTCCAATGATAAAATTACCATGTTTTAAGTTACACCTTCAGGAACAAACTATGAATTCCAATTTGGTGAATTAGTTTTAGCGTGATGCCAGATAATAAACTTAATATAGACATACAGACAAGAATTTAAAAAAATGTTGTTTTCACTTCTATTGCTCATAATATTAAGACTTCTCATACCTATTAATTTTTATTATACATGTGATTTTTTAACTAGGACAGTAAGGGCAAAACCAAAACCATAGAAGATACAGAGAAACTTTTTTAGGAACCATTAGGTCGTTTTAGGTTTTGACTTTTTGTCATTTTTAGTATTTGTTGTTATGAACGGTATGTGGGCGCGTATCGTGTGAAAATTTTAAACATATACGTTCTACCGTTAGGTAGATACAGCCCGAAATGTCGTATTTTTGGTTTTTGGGCCCTCGCCCCCTTAGTCAAAATGTAAAAAAAGTCAAAATGACTTTTTTTAATTTTGAGTATTTGTCGTTGGATGCGCCGCAGGTCTTTTGTGAAAATTTCAGCTCGCTGCGTGTCACCGTTGCGGAGATACAGCCCTTTGAACATCGGACGGACGGACAGACAGACGGCGTAGCGAAAGCAATAGGTTTGCGTTGCCGAGCTAGCGCTCGGGAACGGAAGCGGAAATGTTTTCTTATAAAACAGATCCAGTGCACAGTACCTACTTAATCATGCATGCCACCTGAACTTCTGCTGCTCCGATGACATGAAACTGAGTCGAACAGCATTAAAAAAAAATTTGTACAGTCAACACCGAATAAAACTATACACCTCCTTTACAAAGAAATAAATTAATAGCAGCGCCAGCGTTCCTTTTTTGAAACGAATAGTTAGCGCTCGGGAACGGAAACCTAACAAAGACGTTTCACATGGTGACTTCAAAATGGTAGGTAATACAAAACACTTGATTATGGCTCAGTTAATGACAAATAGTATATTATTACGTTCTCAGTTGTTAAAATTAGCTGGCGTTACTTACTTCCTTTTAATCGGGGGCTTTCAAAATTTTATTATTTTGCTTTTTTGTATTATGGTGGGTCCGAAATAATATTTATACGATAAAACTAGTAACATATAAACTTGCTTCTAAGTAATTAAAATCATGAAGTTTAAAAACGTTGGCAATTTTATAAATAACTGTGTGCCTATCTACCTATATAATGCAGCATGCGCATATTTTCCATGGGTAATATAAAGTTTACGTGAAAAGACAGCGCCGCTATTTCGGTAACGCCCAGCCAATAACATAAGTCTTTAACCTCGGGCTATTTGAGGCGAAGTTTCGTTTTTGTATTCTTTAGATAATGTGTGGGCTAATGAAAATCACATCTAGGCAAATTTTTGTGCCAACACAATTATTCTGCTAAAAACTAAAATTTTGTGATTTAAGTATTTTATCGGGGATTTGTTTTTTATTATTTTTGTTTCCACCTTCCAACCTGTCATTATTGTACAGTCACAGTAATAAGAGCCACTTTACGAGCAATTGTGTTGAATATTGTAGTCCAATTTTGAATAAACTAATTCATTCATTGAAAAGTAAATTAGTACTTATATATAGGTACCTAATAGTTATCCTAGTTTATTGATTTTATTGAATCATAAATAACTAAGTATGATCGGGGTGCTGCTTGCCGTATAACACTAGTTAAAGTATCTATAAAAGTTATATAAGAAATGAAATGTAGATAAATGTGGGTGGCCTAAAAATGATGACTTGCAAGAATCAACAGACAACAGAAATCGGTACAGTCCAGCGCACATCAGTGGTAACACTTTGACCTTGAGCCGGCCTAGCCTATTAGGGAGTTTCAATACTATGACAGACCAGTTTATACTGGTTATGTTTCCACTGACGTGCGGTCTACCGTACAGCGGTAGTGTGATGGGGACATCATTAACAAAATGTTCGGTGACGATATCGGCCTATAAAGATTTTAGGTAGGTAAGTTGGATTCTTATGCACTTCACACAATTTTATTGTCAACTAGCTGGCCCGTGTCCACGTCGTTGGGCGGTTCTGTAGATCCAGAGATTACCCGCTACAACCTCACAAACTTCACCTCTTTATAATACCTATTAGTAATTTTAATAAAAAACGTAAGTGGAAAAGAATAAATATTTCCAGCATATTTCATTTAAAGTGCCTCGTCTGTCTCTCTTACAGTATCGTGACATTATACTTATTTTCACATTGATATTATTCTTATTTTAATTAAAAAGGAGACTTTTTGAAGGACGTTTCTTTAGATAGCAAAGATAACTAAAGAGAAGCTCGGCCTGCCAAAACCAAATAATAATGTAGGTACCTACACTAAATGTATTTCGGTACCTACTGAGTTACCCTTGGTTTTGTTTTTATTGTTATGTGTATATGTGCTGCCTTGTGTATGCCAAATATTCTATTCTATTCTATTCTATTCTATTCTATTCTATTCTATTCTATTCTATTCTATTCTATTCTATTCTATTCTATTCTATTCTATTCTATTCTATTCTATTCTATTCTCTATTCTCTATTCTCTATTCTCTATTCTCTATTCTCTATTCTCTATTCTCTATTCTCTATTCTCTATTCTCTATTCTCTATTCTCTATTCTCTATTCTCTATTCTCTATTCTCTATTCTCTATTCTCTATTCTCTATTCTCTATTCTCTATTCTCTATTCTCTATTCTCTATTCTCTATTCTCTATTCTCTATTCTCTATTCTCTATTCCCTATTCCCTATTCCCTATTCCCTATTCCCTATTCCCTATTCCCTATTCCCTATTCCCTATTCCCTATTCCCTATTCCCTATTCCCTATTCCCTATTCCCTATTCCCTATTCCCTATTCCCTATTCCCTATTCCCTATTCCCTATACCCTATTCCCTATTCCCTATTCCCTATTCCCTATTCCCTATTCCCTATTCCCTATTCCCTATTCCCTATTCCCTATTCCCTATTCCCTATTCCCTATTCCCTATTCCCTATTCCCTATTCCCTATTCCCTATTCCCTATTCCCTATTCCCTATTCCCTATTCCCTATTCCCTATTCCCTATTCCCTATTCCCTATTCCCTATTCCCTATTCCCTATTCCCTATTCCCTATTCCCTATTCCCTATTCCCTATTCCCTATTCCCTATTCCCTATTCCCTATTCCCTATTCCCTATTCCCTATTCCCTATTCCCTATTCCCTATTCCCTATTCCCTATTCCCTATTCCCTATTCCCTATTCCCTATTCCCTATTCCCTATTCCCTATTCCCTATTCCCTATTCCCTATTCCCTATTCCCTATTCCCTATTCCCTATTCCCTATTCCCTATTCCCTATTCCCTATTCCCTATTCCCTATTCCCTATTCCCTATTCCCTATTCCCTATTCCCTATTCCCTATTCCCTATTCCCTATTCCCTATTCCCTATTCCCTATTCCCTATTCCCTATTCCCTATTCCCTATTCCCTATTCCCTATTCCCTATTCCCTATTCCCTATTCCCTATTCCCTATTCCCTATTCCCTATTCCCTATTCCCTATTCCCTATTCCCTATTCCCTATTCCCTATTCCCTATTCCCTATTCCCTATTCCCTATTCCCTATTCCCTATTCCCTATTCCCTATTCCCTATTCCCTATTCCCTATTCCCTATTCCCTATTCCCTATTCCCTATTCCCTATTCCCTATTCCCTATTCCCTATTCCCTATTCCCTATTCCCTATTCCCTATTCCCTATTCCCTATTCCCTATTCCCTATTCCCTATTCCCTATTCCCTATTCCCTATTCCCTATTCCCTATTCCCTATTCCCTATTCCCTATTCTCTATTCTCTATTCTCTATTCTATTCTATTCTATTCTATTCTATTCTATTCTATTCTATTCTATTCTATTCTATTCTATTCTATTCTATTCTATTCTATTCTATTCTATTCTATTCTATTCTATTCTATTCTATTCTATTCTATTCTATTCTATTCTATTCTATTCTATTCTATTCTATTCTATTCTATTCTATTCTATTCTATTCTATTCTATTCTATTCTATTCTATTCTATTCTATTCTATTGTACTGTACTGCACTGCACTGCACTGCACTGCACTGTACTGTACTGTACTCTAAGGAGTTACCTACCCACGGCCTGCGCCACTTTGTTAGTTTAAGCAGAGTATAAGTGACAAAGTAAGCAACGCACACAAAGACACAGGAATACAATCTATAAAGTGAGAACTGTTTAGTGCCCGCCGCCACCGCCGCTCCCTGACCGACTCTATTTATAAAGTAAATTGCCTGCCGCTATGTGAACATTGATATCTACACCGATCTAGTCAATTCAACACGGCCCACTCTAAATAACAGCTTAATTACTAAGGCATATCCATTTACCAGATGGTTGATGGAACTTGGTAGGTGCCCAATACCTGATTAATACAAAGCAGCATCAGCTTTTAAAAAGATCTACTCCTTGTGAAGTGATGGGCCGCCGCGCCGGCGTAAACCCATCTGTAAATGCAGACGGATACAGAGTCTGTGCTGTATCATCTTGCGAATTTCTTTTTTTTTTCTCAATGACAAACACCTAACCCAATTACATAAGTGACCTTTATTTTTAGGGTTCCGTACCTCAAAAGGAGAAAAGGAAACCTTGTAGGATCACTTCCTTGTCCGTCTGTCTGTCTGTACCATGTTATCAACGATTTTCTAATTATATTTCCCTAATTAAGTTTGTACGGAACCCTCAGGGCGCAAGTCCTACTCGCACTTGTCCGGTTTATAGAAATATATATACGGGTCTGAATGAATATGACCTGAATTTCGTTTCGCACAGCGGCCATATTGCCGTTGCTCCGGCAACGGGAGGCTGCTGCTCCGCGACGCAGTCTGCGCGCACAGATCAATGTAATCTCTTTCTCATAGGGGTGTCCGCAACGCCACTTATCAATTTTAGACGCTGTTAAAATCACCCACCGTCAATTGGTTCTTTTATTAGATAAGGTATATGCGTTTGAGGTAACATGTCTTTGTTTGTTTGTTTGTTGTTACCATTTATCATCAAAACGGCTAAAATAATTGGATTTGGAATGCAGTTTCTTGCAAACGTTTGAACTTGTACCTGTACCGCGCGGGCGTAGTCTGAGTTAAGCGGTCCACCTATAGCTAGCAGGGGCGCCATGCAGCTTCGACCTCGATAAATAAGTATCTCGAACAGCCTAAAACCTTGCAGAAGACCAAGCTATTGAACAATTAAAACACTACTCAAATCCATTCAGTATTTTTGGAGGACAAGAGTAACACCGCGAAAGCAACTCACTTTTATTTACCTAGAGAAGGTAGAAAAAAAAGGTAGAAGGTACTGCAGAAACATCGTTACTTGTGACTACCAACCCTATTTTCTTCGTACGATTGCGCAAAACGTCACTCTGAGGCGAACCTCCCGCCGCCGGTAGCCGCCTCTGTCCTCCGACCGCCCTGTCTCTCCGCCGCCGGCTTGCGACCCCTGCTAACACGTAAACAGTGTTCCACAACCTTTGGACAATGTGACCGACAATTTGTGTGGCCTACCTATTTTCCATTTCCTTTTATCTCTACCTTTTCCAGGTGAGTTATACAGTAATGTATAAGTAGATACCTAATAATAACAGTAGGTATACCTTCTTCTCAGAGGAAGAACAATATATATTTTTTGTGTGGTTAGGATTTGTATTTTCTGGGTTTTAATTTAGACCTATTTCAAATACCTATGTACTTTTTTTTACTAGATAATTTACCTGCAACGAGATTTAATACGTACTTAAAGCACCAGGTACCTACAGAAATTAAAGGAGTAGCTGGCTGCTTATCGGTATCTACTGTTGGCTGTAACTTACCCATTATAATGTTTTTCAGAAATAAATTATTGAGGGCTGGGAAAGAATTTCACTTTTGCCATTTAGTACGGAAATATGCTATTTAATTAATAGTGTTATTATTTAGACCGTTAACGATAAAGTTGGCTTCTCCTACTTTCGGATCTGGAGGCCCTTATTTCTGAATGTGTTTTCTTCAGCGGTTGTACCAAGATCTGGCTCATTCACAGACTGACGCCGCTGAGGACGCCGCATATTGTCCTATTAGGTATTTCATTTTTACAAATAGATATTTAAAGTTTTTTTACTTTGTCTTTGAAGCCGACTGAAATCAACACGCCGTATAAGACCCGTGTTATTAAATAGGTTTAATATCTATATACCTACCTACCTAAGTAAATTAACTCTTATTTTAGATTGCAGTCTCTAAACCTACTACTGATAGACATGCCGTTTAGTAGAGATTCTCCCCAACCCATTAAGAAAATGAAGGAACTCTCCGAAGAGGACCATAACTACGACGAGGTGATCCCCATCCCAGTCCAGATATTCCTCTGGAGGCAAACGACACCTTTTGTGAGACCAAGACTTGGGAAGGTGCACGATGCAGGATGCATGGTAAGTATTTCTTAGAACACATATTAACCCTACCTACGTACTTACATGCAAGTTGTACTATGGTGTAATTACGTACATGATCATGTTTTGCCGTTGTAAATGGCTATATTGTTTGATGGTGGCATTTCACGTGGTGTAGCGTATTTGAATTATTCGCCCGACAATGCCCATGTGTAAGAGGACATATTCGTTATATTCGGTTTATTTGTACAAATATAGCAATTATGGCGTATAACAAATTTTAATACTCGTTTCTGCCCTCTTGTCGGTAATAGTATTTGGTCACACATCAAAGGACTCAATAGACAGTCAAATTATTTGCTGTTTGGGTTCCAGTGTGGATGGCCGGTTTGTGTATTTTAGTTTTTGCCCAAATACAGCGATACTGCCTATTACCTACTCTGTGATACTGTTACACAAATACGCTACACCAAGTGAAGTGCCACCATCAGTAAAGTTAATGGGACATACTAATGGATTATATGTTATATGATTTTAATGGAATGTAAAATCTAGACGAAACTTAATTGCACTGTGTATTTTTAATTTCAAATAAGCACACGCGATAGGCTCAGGTCTGTAATTCATTTATTTATAATTATACACATTTGTTAATACCACGCAGCTCTGTCAACGACTGCCAGGACATCATGTAAGTATTATATTTTACTCACCTTCGTGCTTTTCAAGCTTTGCTATAAATCTACGCCTATACAGTACAACCCAGAATAAATATCCTATTCAATCTAGAATAAAAGTTTTTAAACAAGACTGTATGTGTAAAGAACCCATAGCCAAATAAAAAATCTGGTACCACTACTTCTCATAATTTGCATTGTAAAAATTGAAAGAGATGGTGCAATACAAAGTACGCCTCACCTCGCCTCATCTCTCTGTTTAAAAATGTTCATTGCATACGACAAAAGCGCGATATAGTGCGCGAAAAAAATCAAAACAAACAAACGTCAAATCGAATTTTCTTTGCTTTTTCGAACTTTTTCCTCAATTTATGAAGATAAATAGGTATAATATCTTATACCTACGTTAAATCCAATTTCGTTACTTTCATTACCATACCATTACAATTTTTCATAATATGAATCTTTCTACACGCATACATAAATTAGGAACTGAAAGAAGCCTGTAAGGTAAGTAACCTAAAACTTTCTAACAAAACTTACAGTAAAAAATTACAGACAATTTTATTTAATTCCCACTGAGCATAAAAACAATCACTACGTTTATAATAATATGTTAATTCCTAAACATTCTATTCTACACTGTGGTCTTGTGTTCGGTAATCAACGCTTGCTTTTACCGTTTACAGTCGTTTGAAAAAGTGCTGGTACAGAATCTTCGCTTCGGCCTCTCTGTCAGCCTCTCGGAAGCCATCGAGGCGATCCCGCGATGGCGCCTCATACAGGCTGCCTTTCCTCACGTCATGCATGCTCTAGCAGCTGTCTTGCACAACAGGTATTCTTTATCTAAATAACATTCTACTTGATATTTAAAGTTTTTGTTTGTTCAAACAACCACATACCTTTAGCAAAAGATTTAGAATATGAATTACACACAAAAACCTAACTTTTCTAACCAATGTACAAACTTACATTGAAACAAAAGTTGGTAAGTACTTTAGTACATACCTTTAAGTATATTTTTGCAAGTGAAACTGTTTATTTCAGGATAAAAGACAACATGCAATCTCTAGGCACAGTGGAAACAAAACTTCTCTACACTTTGCACTGGATCATACTTGATGCATCTGATGAATGTGCAGATAATGATTACGAAAATGGGATTTTCCATAACAACCCTTTTCACTATCTATTTTCTGTACCTGCTATGACTGTAAGTAAAAATTTGAATTGATGTTTTAAGTTTGAATTTTCTTCTCTATTAAGTGCATGTGCTAAGTTTGTTAAGAGTAAGGGGAATAGGTGTTTTGTGTAATTAATTTGATTCCAATGAAATATTCCAACTACTACTATGAGATGCAGATATTGGGCTGCCTTTACTTACTAAAAATAAGGTCCTCCAGGAAATTTCAAGAACTGCTAGCAATGCTATAGGAGAGGACATAGTGTCTTGTAAAGTAAAGTGTTAGTGGCGTATACGGCTAATATTAGTAATAATGTAAAAGTTGTGCTTTTATAACGGAATCTTTTTTTACAGCTTTTTGTATTCCTCTTCGCCCCAATATCCCACCATTTGAAGGAATCCGACTTTACCAACAACTACCGCTTGGAGAATGGGCTCAAAATGTGGCATGCCCTGTGGGAGTTCAGACACCCTGATGCGCCATGTTTCACTACACATGTGAAACCAAAACCTCGGCTTCTTGGTGGGAACTTTTCAAAGAGAAACCACCATGTTGATATATTTTTAGGAAGTAAGTACCTACAAATCTTTGAACTTTTTGTTTTTATTTATTTCCAAATTACCTACTCTCTGCTTGGTCTGAGGCAGGGATAAAACCTCTGCCTAGGAACTTGTAGGTACATATTTTATTATAGAAAGAAACTTACTTCACTATGTACATAAGCCGACAAATGACGCACGTAAGTGATTCCGCGATGTTTTTATAATTAAATAAATAGCTATAAAAAACTGCTTATATTTAATTGTTTTAAAAATAAATATATAGGTAGTAGTATAATTATCTTAGATTGAAGATTAGTTGTATAGAACCGAAATAAAATAAGGACTTAAATAAATAACTATTTCTATGACTAGGAAAATTCTCGAAGGAGGAAGGCACAGTCAATGGTGGCAGTCCTCCAAATCAGAATGTGTCAGTGTCCCAACCAGAGATGCCGTCAAAACAGGTCAGCACTGAAGAGGAACCCTGGCTGTCGTCACCAAAAGACACTATCTTCCCTGAAACCATTCCTGAAGAAAGCTCAAGTACTGAGGAAGAACATGTGGTGAGACTTCTTTGATGACATCTACTAGTACTTACTATACTAGTTGAACTATTTTTTATCTCTAATATTATAAATGCGAAAGTATGAATGTGTGAACATCTGAACTGATTTTAATGAAACTGAATACAGTGATCTTACATCCTGGATATTATGACATACATACTAATTATCCCAGAAACTTTCCCAAGGGAAAGCGGTTATGAGAGTAATTGTTGAGCTCACTGAGCATTTATACGCAGGTTAAAGGTTGCGAGCTTCTTCCGACTGTAATCGAATTAAACGCTGAATTTTCTATCCCCAGCACCACAAACGACAACTTATCTGAAATTTATCAATTCTTTGGAAATAATTTTAGCCTTTTATTTTTCTAGTTTATTTACCGACTGCCATCGGAGCAAAACTTCGGCGGCGCGGTCAAAGAGGCATACACCGTGTACGCCGCAGATCCAAGCTTGTTCCAACTACGCAGTCAGCCCTCGCAGTCTCCAGCGAAACCTTCTCTGCCTGCTATCAAAGCATTACCCCAAATCACTAAAATGAGGTAAAACTCCATCACAGCTTTTTATATTTCTTTTTATCTTTTGACTCAGTTGGTAGTGACCCTGCCTACGGCGCCAGAGGTCGTGCGTTCGATTCCCACCTGGGGCCGACATTTGTTGGTTTACGGATTCTGGGTGTTTGTATGTATTTATGTACCTACCTATATATTTAAAAGTATATTATGTATGTTTATGAGTTGTTGAGTACCCACCCACAAGCTTCGGCTTAATTTGGGACTAAACAGCCACGTGTGAATTTTTTTAAGAAACGTTAAAAAAGTATCTACCGTCTGAAGTGGGCAACAGAGAGACAGCCCGCCCGATAGTAAGCGGACTGTCGCCCGTAAACTTGCAGCATTTTTACAACAGGCCACTAGTGCGTTGCTACCCTTACGACTATGTAAGTCTATCGTGTGAATGTAATTACACTGACTTGGATCGATTGATTTCAATTTGGACGTAAAGACACTAAAGACGAGAAATAGAAAAGAAGGTGGTGGGTGACCATCCAGAGTGATCCTGCACTAGAATCCTCCCACCGGGAAAAAACTAAGCTATATTTTGCCCACGGCGTCGGTCGCGTGAACTAATCCTAAACATCGTTTTAAAAATAAATAATAACTTAACGTAGCGAACTCTAACTACACTCATTTGCTTAAGTTTGTTTAATTGTTGGTTTTCAGTTCATCCGATAGGGAATCTCTGACGGACAGCGGCGGAGGGCAAGGTGCTAAGGGCACTCCAACATCTGCCGAGAAGCAGATTTCTTCCAAACAGACAAATGTGGGTACTAAATCATATATGCTAAGTTTATTATTTTGGTATTATAAAAGTAGCAACATTTTAACTTTCTTTAAAAGTGTACAGTAAAGTTTTGGGTATGCTTAAATTTAGTTTTGGATATGCTTTGAAATTTTTTTAGAAACAGGTCATTTTAGCATGCGTTCCGATCGACTTAATTTTTTTACTATTATTATCGATGAATTTTGCGATAAATCGTAAATACTGCGATGACCGCAAGATACCGGCCGATACTTCGCTTCATAGGTATTAAAGGAAAAGCATAGAAGACAAAATAAACCTTTTTTAACTTTAGGTATCTGCAGCAACATTCCTTGATGTCGCCACATTGCGATGCATGTTTTCAACTCAATGGCAGGAGGGAGGAGTTTATTGGTCATTACATTATATGTATAACAGGTAAGATAAATTTTCTAACCTACATTGTTATAATAAGTCATTATAAAGTCTTTAAATGCTATGACCGCTAAAATTGTTTATTGCTCATGTATTACTTGTTGTTTAAATTTATGCTTTTTTTTCTAACATTAGATAGGGTTGAAATTTAATAAAATAAACAAAAGTAAATCTTAAAATTATATGAATATTGGTCAAAATCGCCCAGTTATTATTGCAGGTGACTAAATCTACATTCTGTATGAGCTGTTGCTTTTACACGTTCTAAAATTAAATAAATCAATATAAACAAATACATAAGTACGTATTATTTTACAGGTTGCGGGACATTAGCGACGACATATCCAAGCAAACTCAACCGAGGAAACGAAGCAATTCCCTGCCGATACCCAAGATCGAAGTCTCAGTTTACCAAAGTCCGGACATAAAGGATCGCGACTCATTAAAAAACTTCATAGACGTCCCAGAAGTGAAGGATATATTGCCTGTAACGGAGGCGCCGCCTACGGTCGCGCCAAAGATCGACGAAGAACCTGTCATGATAAGGAGAGCGAGCGAGAAAGTGAAACGCAAGATGAAAATGGCGGATCTGAAAGCGTTTGTTGAAATGAAACTGCTCTCCAAATCAGAGAAAGCTTTAGAGAAAATTGGTCATGAAGACAATAAATTCAGTTTCCATACGGCCGTTACTATGTTATCTGTAATTATTTTTATACTCTCTTTCTGTCTCTGTGGCTCTGTCTCTCATCATCCAATTAATGCTGGACATATTCATCGCAGTCTCTGCCATTTCCTGCTACCTTTTGAGGTTGTTGTCAGAGGTGGTACGCGGCACAGTTACAGATGTAAATCATGAGAGAATATTGATGGAAGTAAAATCGCGCCAATATTAAGCAATATATTAAATAATTATTTTAAAAATAAATGTGTTAGCTATTATTATATCTGAAAAAGCTGAATATTGCCGTTGCTGTCATGATTTATTTCGGTTATACGCTGACTCCACCGCAGACCTCATCCCCAAGGGTTGTTAGTTCAGCGATGGCCATTTCAGCTTACTACTCCTTCTGTCTATTTCCTTGGCCTACCCTTCAAACCTTCTACTTTAAAGAAACTCCAATCTAAGCCCAGTCCAGAGAGACCTTAGAGACTTAGGTACTTATATCTAATGTGCTTTTGTAGGCGGAAGTTTTATTACCTAATATTTTTCCAGGAATACCATAGGAGTCTCGACAATACGGATGATAGGCCTAGCTCAGCTTTAGGGAGTCATTTTCCGGCCCTAGCTCCTAGACTTACAGGCGATTTTCTTCAATGTAACCTGATTAAAGGGAAAAGTATGCCGAGTCTCAGGTGAGTCGAATTCATTTAATTACCATAATAAGTTGTTTATGTACTTATTACTAAACATAGGATTTTATTCCAGAGTATTCCAGTTTAATATACTTTAGGCGCAGAAATCATGACTTCCTTTAGTATGTTGTCTTATTATTTTCCCTTATTATTATTATCCATCATTCAAATATTTTTTGCATTATTTGTAGGGCTAATATTAATATATTTTAATAGATATTAACAGCTATGGTTAGGTAACGGTTTACAGTATTCCTGGTGACTTTCCTAACTAAATTTTTGACAGTTATAGAATCCTGGTACTTAATCAGTATATTTTATCATATATTTTTTATTAAATCGTAGTTTATTTCGAATTATATCAACATCAAAAATTTTTTTTTAGCACAGCATGTTTTATTTTCCGACACACTATCTTAATGATATTTCCTGTATAAAAATTGTATTTTTCTCTTTCCACCCGTATTGTAAACGCTTAAACCCGTGCAATACTTATTGTAACGGACAAACGGTAGCTGTCTGGTTGATGAGCTAGCATCTAATGGCGGGTGAGTCTACATCATGTTTCAAATACTGGTAGATGCTTCGTTACTTAGATGGTAGCATAGTCAGGCTGGGGATGATTCCTTTAAATCGTAAAGCAACACGGAGGGTAGCCGTCACACTCAGTTGTTTCCCTCTGCCATAGGTACAAGCCTATTTTCGCGCAAATTTTTCTGGATGTTTCGCACCAGATTAAAACGCGATGGCGTCTCTCCTCCACCGGGTCGCGCCGGCGACTGTGTTGCTCTAAGCTTTAAATCTATGAGTGCCTATTACTACTTTTACTAATACGCAGTATTTATGACATGCCTACACACGCACAAGGAATTAAAATTAAACAATTATTGACGGTTGCCTGCCTTAACTATGTTGTTCAATGTATTTTTGCTAGTCCAGGGCTAGTTTTGATCACGCATTATCTTACACTAGCTTCTAAAGTATGCCTCTCTTACACTGTATAGTAATTTATACTGAAAACATATTATTGTAAAAGCTAGCCCTGTGTTCTCTACACCAATAACCTGTGTGAAGGAGTCTTAACACAACTGCGTGATTTTCCTAAATTTAGCCACTTACTAAAAGAACTGCTGAAAAGTAAAATTGCATAAATTTATTTTTCTGCGCGTAGACTATTGTTTCGTAACTCAACAGCTCTTCGCCTAAAAGCGCTAATTAGTAGACTAAGCTCTGCGTACATTTACTTTGGTAACATTACATGCCCTATAAACCGTCGCTGTCAATTTAAAAGCTATAACATATTTATGGTGCTAACAATTTAGACCGATATTTTTACAGTTGCTAGTACATACTCGGCCCACTGACTACATTTAAGTATAAAACATTTTAGATTTTATGATGTTTTTTTAGATAAAACTGGGGAAAAAAAACGTAAAAACACATTGATAATGAATAATTAAATGGAACCAATATCAGAATTGTAATTTATTTTATTCTACAAAATTATATGATCTTAAAATATCGGTAACTAATTTGTTAGCACATAATATACATCAAATTCAAAAAAACAGAAAAGTATCAATGTCACTGTACGCATATAAAACAAAGCTCCTTTAAAAAAAATTGTACTATAGCACTTCTAATGATTTAGACAAATTGTAAAAATAGTATTGAAAATTAATCGCAACGTTTCTGAAACGGACCATGTCTTCCGATCCATGCTTTCCTGACCGGTCCTAAGAAAAGTAGGATTTGGTCCGTTTCGCAAATGTTCGCCAAATATTGCGATGTGTTGTGTGTATTGCCAGCATATCACTCATGTATGTATACATTTTTAAAATCTTAATAATTGTACACTTACATAAAGCATGATAACTTTTTATCACTGTACCATGTGTCCATCCACTTGTCCATTTATTCACCACGTCACGGCAAGTGGTACAGTCACAGGCAAAAATAAATATACACACAGTGTTAACAAAAATTCAGCTTCATAAATATGTACATAATATGTACTACACATTTCAAAACCTTAGCTCAATGCAGTGTGACAAACATGTTAATGAAAATGACCACTGTGTTTATACATATTTTTGGCTCTGACTGTAGATGGAGTTTAACTTGCGTGGTTTATGGTTCCGTCTACTATCAAGGATTGCTAATGGCATAGAATAAATAGTATTTTAGAAATACTATTTCCATTTTGTGACTTGCTGCCTATTAACTTCTATTACTACTTATTAATGTCACAGATTGGATTGGTATTATTTGGTATATTTTTAACTTTAATATAAATCTACACATTTATATTAGTATAAATAAAAGCTATTCTATAGCACGCGGGACGCATGCTCAGACTGAACTAAAATATATTTGAGGCTAATAAATATATAAAGCACATTACTAGACCACTAATTATATCATAAAACGCACTTATTAAATAGGTATACGAAAATTTTAGTTTTATATATTACTTACTAAAGAGAAAGATATAATATGTAATAATTTCAGATATATTGGTGAAGTGAAGACGGAACGAGCGCACTGTCCTTTAGGTGCGATGCCTACGTATTTGCAGAAGAATAACAACCCCATTATAACTGTCACTGAACACACGCCAACGCCATCGCCGGATTATCTATCTAAAACCAGACAAGTGAGAAATGCACAAAATACAATACCAGCGAGTGAATACGAGTAGCTTGCAGTTTTCTTCAGCTACTGTTCCTTTCATCGATTCCATTCAGATCGAATCAGAAATAAGGAGGTCGGCAGGAGAGCCAAGGTCACCGACATAGCTCAAAGAATTGCAGAGCTGAAGTGGCAGTGGGCTGGGCACATCGCTCGTAGAACTGACGGCCGTTGGGGCAGAAAGGTTCTCGAGTGGCGACCACGTATCGGAAGACGCAGCGTAGGCAGGCCTCCCACAAGGTGGACCGACGATCTGGTGAAGGTCGCGGGACCCAGCTGGATGAGGTTAGCGCAAGACCGGTCGTCGTGGAGATCCTTGGGGGAGGCCTTTGTCCAGCAGTAGACGTCTACAGGCTGATATGATGATGATGATGACTGTTCCATTCGCAGTAGACCGTTTTAACTAAGAAGAAAGTTTTACTAAAATATGCGCCGTTGTAGCCTATATAGTCGTTAGAACGCTTTTTCCTCATATTCATCAGGAGTGATCGCCCAACAGTGGGATCTGTTGCTGGATTAATCTATAGCTAATGAAATTGAAAATTTTGTAAAAGTTTTTTTTTCTTTTTTTTTGGGCGGATTTGTGCACTTTCCTAACTCGTCCATTGAACGACTTAGGAAGAGTACGAGCTAATAATTGATCTTGGATGAGTTACGATAGAGAATTTTTATAGGTACCTAATTAAATGGTTAAGAAAATAAGTGTATTTTTTTCCACTTATCTCTACTGGTAGGGATACCTTGGTAGAGGGATAGGTGTACCAGCCGGAAAAGACAACCATTTTTTTAAAGACACAAATACTCTTTGATAATAATGTGATCGGTACTTGAACTGTGCGTAAGATCATATACCAACGCAAAAGCCCCTTATTTCAGGGATCGTTGGAGTCACAAATGGATTCGGTGAGCATGCAAGGGTCGCAGCACATACAGACCCCGGAGCGGAAACCCAGCCTCACCCGCTCGCAGACCGACTCCAACATCACTTACGTGGTAGACGAGTTCAAGGAAGCGCCTGGCTCTACTTACTATATCACTAAGGACGGTGATATCGACTTTCAAGTTGTACTCAAGGTACGAAAATGTACCTTACTCGTACATTCTTTATCGTTTAGATTGGTATTATAACGCTGCCGCTCTTACGAGATTATATGAGTTCGTATGGGTCAGCCGCCCGCCGCTGCTCTGTGAGATTTGACAAGCAACCCCACACCTGTTTATATGGTTCGTCTCATACAAACTCATGTAATCTCGTAAGAGCAGCAGCGCCGCGCCGCACGTCCGCCGATGTCTATAATACCATCCTATAAGACGAATTACATAAGCAGCGGGCGTCGCTAGTCAAATCTCAATCGCATAGAGCAGCGGCGTCGTCGCCGCGCGGCGGCCGCTGCGGCGGGCGGCGACACAAAAAAGAAATATACTCTTACAAAAATTTTTATAAATTATTTGAAAAACGTTTGAAATTTTTGAACTCACTGCTCACGCTAATTAAATTAAAAATCAAATACTGCTACTAAATAAATGTAAAAATATGTTACTTTCCAGGCTGTATACTCTGTGTCAACAATGGACAGCTTCTACCTAACGCTACGCGTAATGGAAGTGATGTTGAACATGGTCGATCTGTTAATGGAGATCGGAGTCCACAAGAACTGGGAGGCCGACAGAGCCGAAGAGCCGCTGCTGGGGACTGTTGATCCTTTATTAGATTTTAGCAGGGATAAGGAAAATAGGGTAATTGTACTAAATATTAATACTAAAAGAATTAATAGACTTTGGGAGGAATAAGCTTTAATAATACCTTTCAGGTAACCCAAGAATCTTTTTTGATTTGTTTACCCACGCGAGCAGTTTTGTCATGGTTTTACCTGTTAGATCACTACGTCGCTGTTACCTGGTCTTGACCTAGACAGATATGGCAAAAACACTAATAATAGTACGGTCGACCGCACGTCAGTGAAAACAAAACCAGTATAAACTGGTCTCATAGTATTGAAACTCCCTTTTTGCGGACATACAAAATATTCTCAAAAATGTATTGACTGGCAACGGTTCATATATTAATTTCTTTAAACTTTCCTCTTAATGATTTTGTATAGATCGCCCTAATAGCTTTCCAGTGACTACAAATAATTAGGATAATTGTAATTTGTTCCAATATAGATATTTGATATCCTATTATTATTTTAGGATAGGGATTCTGGAATACCGTGCACTCATAGCCAAGAGTCGACGAATATCGATAGTGGTGATAGTACTAGAGACAACACAAAGGAAGAAGAGAGTGTGGACTGTCCGTACCAAATGATCATGCATATTTTACTTAGGTATGTAACATTGAGATAAATGATTAACTTCTTGAATATTATAAATGTATAAAAAGTTAATTGCATTGTGATTAAATTTCCATTTTGGTTTCATCTGTTGTGTATTTGTTTTTTCAACCAAAATGAGGAGGTTCTCAGTTCGACTGTATGTTTTTTTTGTTACGTGATATCTTCGAACCGATTTGAATGATTCTGTTTTTAAGGGCGGCAGAAATTTTTACAAAGAAGTCCGTTTTATTTTTTGCAAAAAAATATTATTCTTGCTAGGTATGCTAAAGAAAATAATAGTGATTCTAATTATACATGCAAATTCGTAAAATGTTTTTTTTCTAATACTCTAGGCTACTCCGACAACTGGGGTGCTCCCACGCCTGCAGCACAGCCCTACGCGGGCCGCAAGCGGAGTGCCTGCGCGTGCAAGCCCGCAACTCCCTGCGCGAGCTGCGAACCGCGTGCGTTCCCAAGTTCACCTCGCGGCTGCGGGAGATGACAAAATTTGCACCAATCAGAGAGGTGCTCGATAACCTGCACGCCACTATTGGCTTCTGTACAGAGCCAACCAAATCACCCAAGAGTAAGTGTTTTGAGTATTTTTGTTTTTGCGGATTACTTTTCACTCTTAATTATGTAAATCAAAAAGTAATTTCAAAAAATTATAAACCTAAAATTCAAAAACACGAGCGAGACTTTTTGAAGAACGTTGTCAGTTGCCTGGCTGATGCGAAATTAAATGAGTAATATGCAAGAAGATAACCTTCTCTTACCTCCATGGTAATATGACATATCGACCCTGTTCAGGCAATACATCGCATGCGACAAATATGAAATACGCAATTAATTAAGAGTCTAAAGGATCTTTGTATTAGGTATGTAATTTAATATTGTTATTATTACCCGGCGAATAACAACGGTATACCTTACTGGCCCACTAAATAAGAAAACTAACCATGCATCATAATAGGTTTCTGTCTGCCCTCAGATCAAAAACGTAACCAGATGAAGTCCCCTGATATAAACCACCTGCAGGCGGGGTACGCGAACAACTTCGGCACGTGCCAGGGACCCAGCATGAATAGAGCCTTGGAGACATTCATCATAGAGACCACTTTCCGTGTGCTCGTCACCAGGTTCGCGCTCATGCATAAAGAGTTGAAGATGCTGGATAACTCGGTGAGTACTCAAGGCCCTCGTAAAGTTGACGATGCGGGTTGATTTAATGAAATCATTTTGTCGAGTTGGTTACTTGATTTATCATCACTATAGTTAGGTTTTTCTTTCGCTGCAAAGTCGATCATAAACCATTGGAGCGGTACAGCGACTTAGTGCTGGGCGTATGCGGCGCGGACGCACGCATTAACGGCTAAAGCAAATCATCACCAAGCAGAAAGTCACCAAGAGCGTAATTTTAACTTAATTTTAGGTTTTAATATTGTAAACTTGTGAATATAGTAAATTCTTTTTTATTTCCATTCCTATTTTCACGATTACAACAAAATTGAACACAATCTATATTGATACCATTTACCGACTGCAATAATGCACAGCCCTGCGCTTACACAAAAGGCCCCTACCCCACTGGCAAGTAGGAGTGAGGGCGCAGCATCTCTATACCGCTCTGAGGATTTATGACCGACTTTGCAGCAAAAGATAAATTTAACTATAGATTCTAGCTAGACCATGGTCGTCATTTTTATTAAATAACTCCCTATAACGTTGATGATAATACTTTAGGCTCTATACATGGAAGTCCGTCTCCTGTTGAGCTTCGTACGTGAGGCCCACGGCAGCGAGTACCGCGTGGTGGCGATGAGCGCTCTGATGGACACTGCCGAAAGGCCTGATAGCCAGCAGAAGGAATCCAACATGCAGACCACAAGAGTTATAAGGTCTTTATTTGTTTTAATACGTGTATTGTTTGAATGTGCCTTTCCCTTGTATTCTTTTTCCACCGACTTTAAAAAGGGAGTAGGTTCTCAATTTGACTGTATGTTTTTCTATCTTCGGTTTTATTTTTTGTAAAAAACTATATTATTCCAGATTGACCTTAATGCGAGAGTGAGCTGCCAAGTGTGAAAAGGGAGTTTTGAGAAAATGTCAAAAAGGCTGGTTTTCTAGAATTCTGTGATTGATTAAATTATAATTCTTCATCTGGTGAAGAAACTGTAGTAATTTTCATAGTAGTAGTACTATAAAACCGATTTGGCTTTTCTTAACACTTTCTCAAAATTCCCTTTTTAGCAGAGAGAATTTCGTCAAATCATTCATAGACTTAATTAGCCTTTATCTACTCGTAAACTCGACTTTGAATTTTGTTAAAAAAAAAACATGTATAATATGTTTTACAGTTATCCAGTTAGGTCTGGAGTTTAAAAACGTTCTTGACGTGCGTTGTGGAATAATGATACGAAATATGTGTAGGCACATTCCACGCGTGGTGGACGATGATCGCGGGTCGGACACGGGAGACACGGCCGACACGGGCGACTCGGGCTGCGCGGTCGACGATCGCAGCCAGAATAAGAAGTTCATTTTCAAGAAGAGAAGTGCTTCGTCTTCGGGCACTCAAGTAATTTGTTTTTTATTTATTTATTTAAAACTTTATTTCACATAACTGTACAAAAGGCGAACTTAACGCTAAAGAAGACATACTCCACCAGCTGACCTTTTGGCCATGCAGATAATTATTGTCCATTCTAAACTCATTTAAGCCATCACTTTTGGAACTGGCTTTTTAGAATACTAGTATAGTTTTTTAACAATTGAAGAAATTATTAATCGTAGACCTTTTTGCCTTTAAAAAAAGTTAAAATATTTCATTGCATATGAATGAGTACATCAATTTTTTTTATCTACCACAGCTCCTTAGGTGTTAGCGCCATTTTCTCAAATTTATTATTTTACACATAGCTGTCTTCTCTTAAACCCGGGCAGTATATGTAGGTATCTCTTTTTATTACACCAATACAATGTATATTCCCCAAGAACTGAATTTTCAGTTGTTAAGCAGGACAAAGCTCGAGTTTTCTCCCCGTACCTATGCAATTTTAATAATTATAAAAATTCAAATAATTATAAAGTTATAAGCCACGTTCTTATTAATGCTATATCCGCAGAGCTTGCTAGAGACGGAATGCGGCGACGACTCCGCCAGCCAGTCGCCGCTGTCGGTGCGCACGCGGCGCTACGTGCTGACGCCGCGCCACTCGGAGCGCACCCTCCCGTCGGCGGACATCACGCCGCATCACAAGTACGCGCACGCCAAGTCCGGACACTCCAAGTTCCACTTCAGCGGTATCGGTGAGTGTCGTCTTGACACGTATGTACATATCATGTATCATCATACCACACCGGCGATCTTCCTGATCGCAGTACCACACCCCTAAAGATCTCCATAATGACCCGTCCTGCGCTGTCCGCATCCAGTTAGTTCCCGCAAATTTTACCAGATCGTCGCTTTGAGCATGTCTGCTACAAACGGAAAGCAACTACCAGTCACCAAGGTTTTATCCTTACCCCCTTATACCTACATCCTCCTCCGCCGCCGCACACAATACTATACCTAGTTGGTATTTCATAAAATCAACTTTTTTAAATTTATTGCTACAATGTATTTATTGGTCAAAATTACCTATTTAATTATTGTAGGTTACTAAATGTGCACCCTGTATTATGGGGGATTGTGTGAAGCCCACAATGACACAACTTTGTATAGAGCCTACGCTGCCAGTGTGGAAGCTTACTTGGACGAAATCATTCCCAGTGTTGTCCACAACCCTTGATTGTGCAGTGAACTGGTTCCGGCAACGTCCGCAATCGCAGTCGCAGTCGCTGCTCCGTAACGGCGGCGGGTCCGGCGAGTCGCTGCCCATATCCGGCAGCATGGCGTCGCTGGGCCGCGCGCAGCAGGGGTCGCAGGCGCACACCAGCCGACCGGTGCACGTCAAGCGACGCGTAGGGCACACTCTTAACAGGTATGATGTAAATGATGTCTCCTCACAATGGTTTCTTTCTTCCTGAGATCGGGGATATAAGTATATCAGCGACCACGGACAATCTAGTCGAAAGTCGCGAAAACGAACAATCAGCGCAGGACCGGTCATTGTGGACATCTTTTGTGGAGGCCTTTGTTCAACAGTGGATGTCTTCCGGCTGATATAAGAATATCATGATGAATGTGATGCATCATATAAGAATATCAGCTCGTTTACAACCTTTCGCAAGCCGCGCCTTGCCTGCATCAATGGCGACCGCCACCCTCGGGTGGCTTAGCGCAGATGACGACTATTTTCCGTTGTCAGGACGTGACAAGGCACTACTTGTATATGAAACTAGCTTAGGCCCCGCGACTTCGTCCGCGTTAAAAACAACGTTTTTTTCCGTTCATGAATAGTTTGTCTTCGCAGAGCAAGAAAACGAGTTGAAGACAGGCTACACAGATTTGGTCTGAGAAAAATCGGGAAGAAAAGAGATGGGAGTATTGAAGAGACTTCCGGTGGATGTAAGTTATTTATTATATTAGAGGTAATTTTTTTAAATGAGACCGTATCAGCACTTTTTGAACTATATTTCGTGTTTCAGGACATTCCATATTTTTCATTATTAAGTGAAACTGTGAAAAATAAAATTTGGTCAAAAACCGCAAAAGTTTTGCCTTTTTTTTTCACTTAAATCCATCCAGTTACTTGTTTAGAACAAATTTTTGTACTAAATAAAAACATCTCTGACCATTGGCAAAACAATTCATACATTTTGTTCCGCGCACACATTTCTTTTACAATCATTTTTTTATTTAAATAATATAGTAAAAAAAATATCATGACACTGGAATACCATACCGATCGATGGCTCTGCCCTGTCAATAAGCAGGACATATCGCCGATTCGAGTGATGTTCGCTGATATAATAAGTATGAAAGATAACTATGTCGAATGATATGATAATTAGCTGACTAGCTATCATATTAATCGACTTTAACTTTTGAATTTAATTTTGTTGTTTTATTTAATTTAAGATTATTATTAGTAATATTTTAGATATAGGTACTTACTAACAAATAGGTTAAGTATATTTAAGTTAAGTAACAATTTCCTTTATTAATATCAAAGTCCTTGTCACTTGAAATAAACAAATAAATATAAAAGTAGCTCAACTTAAAATGGTCCCAGTCATGTCGCGGCGGGGTTCTACGGAGGGCGGGTCGGGCGGCGGGGAGTCGGAGGTGGTGGTGCTGAAGCGGCGGCGGATGGTGCCCGCCGCGACGCTGTACGCCGGCCTGGCGCGGTTCAACCTCATGTTAGACGCCACGCAGCCCGGCGCCACGCCCGACGCGCTTTTCATGGCCGCACTCTTAGATTTAGTAAGTCTATTAGTACATTTTAAACTTTCGCGCTCCGTACAGTCGACCGCACGTCTGTGGAACACTTTGACCGTGAGATGGCCTAGCCTATTAGGGAGTTTCAATACTGTGCGAGACCAGTTTATACTGGTTTATTTTCCACTGACCGTACATATCTGTAGGAGCGTAGCAAAAGTTAGGAAATGTGATTTCTTAGCTTGACACCCTCAGTCCGACTTGTTTCGAGCAAAATAACATAAAAAGTCGCCTGTGTTTTATAGTTTATGTAAGAAGTAATAATGGACCTTTTGGAACTGAGGCAAAATTGTAGCTCATTATTGGTTGGGTTCATTAAACAGTTTTTTGCGCATACGCAAAGCTACGATTCCATTTTCAAAAGATTTACAATAATTTAAGTTGCGAAGCGTAAGTTAAGTTTTTATCAATTTATCATATAGGTATATGAACTGGTGTTATTTATTACTTCTAGCCACACACTGTAGTAGTGGGGAGAGCCGCTATACTTCTGGAATGCGCGCATTTAGTTCACAACTGCAATAAGGGCCAGTGGCCGTATTGGCTCAAGTACAGCCACTCCAAAGATCCAGGTATGTATGTAGTCTAGTAAATGGGTGGAGCTCACAAAGAATGTACTATAACACACGGGAAATTGTATCACTCTGTCATACAATTTCACGTGTGTTATGTATGGTACATTCTTTGTGAGCCCCACCCAAATATGAATGAAGTAAGTAGTTCGAAGAAATCGCATTTAATACAATGCTGTTTCAGATATGTGTAGGTACTAGATAATGTTAACGTGAATTTTTTTTTAAATGAGAACAATAAGTCCAATAAAAGTTAATACTTCCTACAATCAAACAACAAAATGAAAAGGCATTTCCCAATTTAATTTCAATTTATTTTTCAGGTAAACTTTTAAGTCGGTGAAAATGCAATTCGTGGCATAATATTGCAATGTATTTGAATGTTTAAATAGATCGGAAAAATATACAATTGTATTTAATTCGGGGGGAAAATTGTTATTTTCTTATACGTATTTTATCTGACTTTGATAATGTTAACTTTCTATTAGAATATTAATAATAATAATAATAATAGAATTTAATATTATTTACAGTGACAGCAAGTCCACAACTAAGAAGGCAGCGATTGGCCGCTAAGCTTTTCTATCAATGGGCCGAGGTGAGTCAAAGTGTAAAGTATATTTTAAGCAGCGACTGACATTGTGTCACAACCTGTACCTCTTCAGGATATTGAGGGTGGGTTACCAAGAATTTTTGATAATTTTTACCATTCCGTCAAAACGGATTCAGATAAAATTTTGTTAGGCATGTGTCGCAGCAACAAAATGGCGCTGACTCAGCAACTTTTTGGAACTCTTGCTAAATTTACTTCTCATCAAAACTTTGATCGATATCGTTAAATACAAAGGACTTAACGTGTTAGCTGGAATTTCTGTCACATGGGAATGAAATGATTCCATACAAAGCCCACCGACAGAAACGAAAAAGTAAAAAAAAAACTTTATTTTATGATAAATTCTAAAGTCCAACTCCAAAGTAAATATAGGTATTTGGAAACATACAATTTTTACTAACTGTCCTCTTGTGGTTGTAGGCTATAGGAAACAGACTCGAAGAGATGTTGGTTGAGGACAAGGATTACATGGAAACAGTTACTAACTTAGTGACTGAACCTGACGGGCAAAGTGAGCTGTTGCAGCAAGACGAAGAGGAGGACTTCCTTGACGAAGGTACTTTAAAATAACAAAATAAAACAATTATGTCCCGAAGTAACAGGGTTTTTTTTACCTTAGTTTGATCGTCAGTCTCCATAGCCCTAGTATATACAAGCTTAAACTAGTATAGGCATATTATTAAGTGTACTTAAGCATCTGTGTATACTAGATTAAGGAGAAAATAAATAACTTTACTTACTTTTAAAAAATGTAGTACATAATATGGAATAGTATTTTTTATGGAATAGAATTGTATGGGAATTGTTGTAATGCAGCCAGCGTCCTCGGCACTATGGGTCCATCGCCCAGCCTCGACAATAGGATATTGTAGTTATATATAAGTGTTAGTTTAGTTTTTAGGATAATTTACTTTTACGTTTTAGATTTATATTAAGTTATTTTCTGTTATAAAATTATATTGATTGATTTATTTATTTGTATGTGATATTTCTCAAATTTGCTAGGAAACACGGTAAACAAGACCTAATAAGCATTAACTTAACATGGATTTTTTTTGAAACATTGAACGATTAAAAACGTAAGAGTCTGTAATAAGAAATCGAATTATCTTTGGTAAAGAAAAGTTGTTCCGGAAGTGAAGTAGAAGTTCTGAACTGGCTCCATGCTAGACCATGAATAATCCACTTCAAAAGTCAAAATGTTTATTTCCAGCCAGCCTTCGTCTGCCCGGGAAGCCGACAGGCGCCGAATGTCCTCGGGCCCTCAGAATGGTAGCGTGTGTTCTACTATTCGAGATAACCACGTTCTTCCGCGAAACCTACCAGAGCCTCCCGAAGACCAACCGCACCTCGCTGAAAGAGAGAGGCCCCTGGGACAGAGTGTACAGGTACGATGTTCCCTTCAGTAATAACAAGCATTTATTGGTAAGTAGTTAAATGTGACATCGGTGTAAAAATGATTTTTTATTTTTTGTTACTTATGATGCGAAGATGGATGGAAAAACGAAGACGTTTGTGTTGTAAGAATAAGTGAGTTCATTTCAGTTACTTTTGTTTGATATTACCTCCGATCATATATTGCCCAGATACCGCGTAAGTACGTACTCGAACAGTGACAAAGCAGTGCTCTAAGTATGTGCGGCGCGCGTGTTTTGTTTGCACCATTTACGTTTTTGAAGTAAATACGTAACGCTTTGGATTGGGTACTGTCGTATTTTAAATGCATATATCATCAAGACACATGTCTTAGTTGGTCTTGTAAGGTGCTGTATCTAGGTAGGTAATATATGATCGAAGGAAATTGCGTATAAAAAGGAGTGCATATCTTTGATTAAACTTTTGTTTTGACAGGGCTCTTAGCAGTCAACACACATTAATGCCAGTCGAGTATGTGATCTGAAGAAATAATGCATGCTATATTGCATACTGCACTGAGCGTGCATGCGTATATAGAGTGTGTACGTGTGTACAATAAGTACATGACACTTGTAAGATACGAATACTGCAATTTCACATCAGAATTGATAAGTCTTAGGCAGTATTGCTCACTTATCGATCAATTTGGCACGATGGCTTTGGCAGACACCGCTATTGAAGTAGTGACCGATCTAAAGTTTAGCATCTTGCTTTCAAAGCGTTGACAGATATTTCAAATTATTCGGAGGCCGCTGAAAATGGCTACGTCTGCTTAGGCCGACATTACTTCACGTTATTATAAACTATGAAATTGAAAATGCTGACACTAATGTGCTGAAGCACAAATTAAAATGCATGGTGTAAATGTAAAGATTATTACCTAACTTTGCTATTTAAAACTTACGGAAATAACTACACAACTAAAGTATTTTGTCGACACCCTTGTACAGACGTTTTTCAAAATTTTTAATAGTTAATAAATACTGCAATAGTTTAGTTTGAGTTGAAAATAGTATTATTAAATTGAATAATTCGCTTTGCTACATTGGCATGCATACAATGAAAGATTGATTTTCGAAAATAAAATAGTAACGAGAAGTAGAAGCTACTTCTTTAGCTAGAATCGATACTATCGGCTATTTACTTATGCATTGAAATGTTAAAATGTTATCAATCTGTGGTACAGGGAAGCGAACCGTCGATGGAGTATGGCTCTCTCGAGTATGGGGCACTCTCAAGCGTCGGCCCAAAGCCTGCAGTCGATCGCAGGGCCAGAAACAGAGAGAAAAATATCTTTCGTTCTCCACGAGCCAGAAAACGTTTCTGGCGGGAGTAATGTTACAGTAAGGACATATTCATTAACAAATACAGGGTTGCCTTCTACTGACTGCAAACCTCTTTATAGGAGGGTGATATTATTAGTAATAATTTGTTACTTGTGAGCGGCCGGAGGGGGTCGTGTCCTCTCGAAGGTATGACGTTGGAACGAATCTAATTAAGTTTCTACTCCAATTTACTCTTACTGTACAGATATGCACCTCTCACGTCTATTGATATAGAGAGATCGTTTTTAATACAGGTGTTAATTTTAAAAATCATCAAATATAGAAAAAATATGTAATAATTTTTTCAATATCTTTTTTTTTCAATTAGGTATCTCCAGACATATCCATATGAATAATATCGATTGTCATACACATATGACATAAGCAACTCTCCCGCCGCCCATTAATTATTATGAAATGCAAATAAGCAATATTAGCAGGAAAAAGCGGAAAATGTAATACAGTTATTTGCATTTGAATAAAAATGATTTTTTTTTTGTTAGTATTGATTGAGATACCAAAATGACTTTCAACTAACATTGTTTACTTTCATAGGAAGGTACTGTCACCTCCTAAAAGATTTGCAGTGATTCGGGGTAACCCTGTATTTGGTCACTGTGCCCACCCATGGTTAAGAGCTACAAAGGTAACAATGTTATAACAGAAGGTCAGTCAAATTGAGGTATGTCAAATCAAGCCAGGTTGCTCCAGCCAGTTACACGAATTGCTCGTGTCGAATTCAGATGAATTCTGTAGTTAGATCGCCGCTTCGCAGTATTTTACTTATCTTAAACGCTCAAGCTTGTATAGAGTGTAATGCGAGTCGTAGCTGAAATGTCCACTTTCGGAGGAATTTTCACTTTCGCTTATTCTTTCTGGAACTACCGAGGTACACGGGTACAGTAAACAATAGAGTTGCGCAGTAGAGTACTAATTATGCTACTAACTACACCAATGTAAACAGCTTTGGTAGGGTAGAGTACTACAATTTGGAAGTATTTCGTATGTAAAATTTGGAGCTGGTAGAGTAGTTTGCTAGTCACTCTACCGTTTACTCTACCCGTGTACAGCATCCCTTAAAGTGGTAGATTTACGTGGTTGTTTCTGCCGTCTCAGCTGCCGGACGCGATGGTCCCGGCGCCGGACGACAAGAAGGGGCGGCTGGGGTCGCGCGGCAAAGCGTGCATGCACCGCCGCAACACGCAGCAGGCGCACACCGCGTACGGCTCGTTCAAACGGCGCTCCATCAAGCTGCGACAGAAGGACGTCAAAGATGTCGACGAATGTAAATATAATACATAAGGTCAAGACACAGTCGTCGACGGCGCGGGCGATCAAACGTTTTGTTCATACAGAAACACGTTTAGTGTCCGTTTACATCGTTTTCGCTTCCTCTGCCAACTGCCAAGGCACAGCCCAGGGCGGTATTAATACTGGTATGTAGCATATTATACCGGTATTTGTAAAGAGAATACCGGTATCAGTTATTGTCTCTGGTACCGGTAACAGAGCAAGGTGACTGACGAATTATATGAACATACCTCTATCGCCGTCGATGAGCGTTTTGCCTTTTCACCGGCAAAACTACGAAAGGCCGTCGATGGGTGGGTCTTGACCTTTAAGTTCTGTTGGAACTCATTTGAATATCACGCCTATTTCGATATGTTGATATGAACATAATTAACATAAGATTGTCGGTTTTATACGAAGACGGAGGCAATACGTATTCTACCGACTCGATTTCCTGCCACACTGTAAATGATTTATAGGCGGTTGAACTTGCAATATGGTGTCATGAATTAGATAACCTAATAGTTTGATACAATTGAGCTGAGTTGGTCATTACACTCGAGGCTAGCTTGCAGCCCGAGCCAAGGGCGATGGCGTAATGGAAACCAGAGTCTACGCTCACGCGTTCCATGCAACGTTTTTCAATACACTTGCAAAAAAATATAAATATGTTTAAACAAATATTTTTAAAAAATTAAGCGCGCAGGTGGAAGGAGAGGCAAAAAGCTCGTGTATAGATAGTAAAATGCACGTAATATTATATATTCTGTGGTAATGTTAAATTAAAAAGCAAGCATATTTTATAAACTGCATTATGAACCCGAAAGCGGTGCAATAAGAGCCACTTTACGAGCAAGTGTGTTGAAAAGTTACATGTACACGGTATGGCTGGATTTTTATGACTCGAGGGTGTTGTTTGAGACTAAGACTATCGCGTGAAATTCGCTACAGTTTAAACAGAACTTTAATAAATATATTTAAGTGCAACATCTGGTTGTCTGGTTATAAATTCTGATGTTAATAAATCGGTTTTATTAAGCAAATTTCCACCGACTGGCGCGGACAGTCCATTCGCAATTAGACTAGTCAATTGTCGCACAAGCGTTACAAATGAACATAATTCAATTGTTCATTTCAGTTGTAACCAGAAGGTCAGATTCAATTCAAAGTAGAAGAAAAGTGTCAGACAGAAGTGACAATTCTGAAGTTTACCCTGGAGCAGGTACGATAAATCGATGATATGGGTTTTGCAAATCGCATTTAATGTAGTGTGTCCTGGTTTGCCGTCGTCAAGTATTTGCATGTTGTATATTCAATAGGAAATGGCGAAGACCCTTTTTTATTTCACGTCATATGAGAAGTTTCTAGATACAGAATTGACCTTAGGCGCGTGTGCCTCACGACGCATGATTGTTTTTTTAATAGCGCTAGTGACATTGCGAGATAGTACCAACGTGATCCGTACCTCGTATCCAGTGATCAGACTTTACTGAAATCACCCTAGGGATTGAACATCGTATTTTATCGATAGTATCGATTTTATTGAATTCTTGCATTGCACCCTTGATCGAAATGCCTCCAATTTAAATTGCCTGACACACACAAGTCGTTAATATTTGTATATTTTATTTAATAATGTGTGCGTGGTTCTAATTCAAATAAAAAAAATCAAATCAACAGCCTATTAATATGTCCCCACTGCTGGGGCTCAGGCCTACCCTCTTAACGAGGGCGTTAGGGCTATAGTCCACCACGCTAGCCCAGTGCGGGTTGGTGGACTTCCCATGCGCCTAAAAATTCAAAGGTTCTTAAAAAGGGTTCTAATTATCGGTCCATAATTTGCATAGATGTCTATTTTATTGAAGACGTGTACCCTGATTGTGATGGATTTTGTTTGTTTATTAAATCCATGGTATAAATTGAGTAGTACATAACAAAGGCGGCAATCTGACTTTCAACTGTCATTGAAATTTCAATATTCTTCTCATTTTGCCAAGACCAAGAACCAATTTTTGACAAAACAAAACAATTTAATATATTAAATTATATTAAACAATTTTCAAATGTAAGTGGGGTTTTCGTTTTCAATAATATCGATACCATCGTAAAATACAAGGTTCAATCTCTAGGTCATTTCAATTTTTGGTAAAAAAGTCTGATCAGCTCATTTTATCTCGGAGGTATTGATCCCCGCAGCCCCCCTCCCCCTCCCCGCATGCACGGACCTTATTTCGTGCTTCAGCTGAAGCCGGCGAACCGTTGTCCGTGTTTCGCTTGACTTTCTTTTACGTGAACTGAATGTTGTGTTACCATACCACAAATATACTACAAAAAAAAGGGCCAGGGGATCTTTTTCATACATTCGAGGTCACTTTGAGCCCTTGGATCTCCGTCAGGGAACGGTAAGCGTAAGATCTGATGGTGCCTGTTCGGAGTACGGACGGAGGAGGTCCCCCCCCCCCCCCCCCCCCCCCGATCAGGCAAGCCGATATATAAATAAAAAAAGCTCTAAAATTGTATCAAAATGTTTAGAGAATCGCATACGGAAGATTCTGACTGACGGCTTGCCTGATCAGTGAGATGTGTACAGCACTCTGGACCTCCATCATCCGTACTCCGGAGTGCCACCATCAGATCTCACGCAAACCGTTCCCTGACGGAGATCCAAGGGCTCAAAATGACCTTGAATGTATGAAAAGGCCCCTGCCCTTATTTTTTTGAGTAGTATAACTATGTGATGAACTGTCCCTGTATTTGGTGACCATGTTGGTTGGTAGCCGGCACAGTGATAATGCCGACGGAGGTGGACAGCGGCGGCGAGGAGAGCCCCGGCGTGCTGTCCGACGACCACGACCACCCGCCGGACAGTCCGGAGAGCAACTCTGGCGACGCGCCCGACCAGTCCAAGGGATTGCCTTGGCTTAAGGTTCGTAAGTACACACGACATAAAGGCCCACCGACTTATCTGTTCAGTGTATGGAGCGTCAGTGGCGTCGGGGATAAGACGCGACCTATCATATCGAAAGGTCCGGAGTTCGATCCCCGGCTGGGCCATGTACCAATGGGTTTTTTCTCGAAACTTAAGTACATTTACTGACTGCTCTCAAACGGTGAAGGAAAACATCGTGAGGAAACCTGCATACGCCGAAGAAGAAATTCTTAGACGCATGTGAAGTCCATCAACCCGCACTGGGCTAGCGTGATGGACTATAGCCCAAACACCCTCGTTGAGAGGGTAGGCCTGAGCCCTAGCAGTGGGGACATGTTAATAGGCTGTTGATGATGATGACTTATCTGTTCAGTACGGCTACCATAAGTTGACAACGTCAACCGATTTGCTAGCGAGTACGTAAAAAACTATCCATGTCTCTCTCTCTTTCGTAATTAGTCGAAAAGAGATGGCACTATTAAGTATATTTGTAGTCGCTAGCGAGTTTTACGTTGTCAACTCATAGTAGGCGTACAGGTTGACAAATGGAGAACTTGCGGCGTTTACGCACGCCCTTATTTTTAGTGTTACCATATTAACAGTCAGTGGCGTGGGAGATAAGACGAGGCCTATCATATCGAAAGGCACGAAGTACGATTCCCGGCTTAAAATTCACACCAGCGTTCCAATCGGCCGAAAACCGAAACTATTTCAGAGCTAATTTGATAATTCGTACAGTTGTTAAGTTGGCGCATGTCACTGCGCAGTAGCTACGACGACTCGAAATTAAACAAAGATGGACAACGTCATGTCTATAGTGTCTAGAATCCTAAAATATATCTACGTTTGAGTGTCGGCTCTTTACTAGCATTTAGTTTACTAATTCAAGTTTCGACACAGGTAATGATCAAGTTCCTGAATTCGTTCAACTACGGGTGCTGCCATCAGAACTTCTGCCATCCGTATTGTTTCCGTCGGAATATGAGGGCCACTATTAGACTTATGAAGTCCGTGCAAAAGGTACGTATCTGTATAGCTTACAATAATTTAAAAAAAAACGAATATTTCTTATACGGAGTGGATCAAAACAATAAATGTGTCCAGCTGATTATTTCAATAATGTAAAAGATTTTACACTGAAAGGTAAGACCGACCCTAACTCATAGGTACGCATTCGGGTTTGAATGTTCGATTCAAACGCGATCCGCCCCTTCTGCGCGGCGATGCCCGCGCATGCGCATTCTATGCTCTGTGGGCTAATACGACTCGTTTGTTTAGATGTAATAGCCGCAGCCAACAAATTATTCCGTTTTACCACACATAGATATACGGTGAGAAGTTCGGTCCTGAAGTGAACACGACAAAATCGGACGAAGACTCTGAAGCAACGCGCAGAGGACGGCGCGCTCGGAAGCCTTCCGAACACGCGACTGACAGGTACTTTATACATAGAGTAGTCACTTCTGGTAAGGATGATTTCGGCCTTTCATTTTCAACCGACTTCAAAAAGGAAGTTCTCAATTCGACTCGACTGTATTTTAATTTGTGTACGTTATTCAATATCTTCGCCAATTGTGAACCGATTTGAATGGTCCTTTTTTATTGAATGAGTTATATTTTCCGAAATTAAAATTTTAGAAAAATATATATTTCACCTCTAAAGATTGCAAAAAAATTAGGGGATGAATAAATCGTCGGTGTACAAAAATCATAAATTTTTACAGTCGGTCTTTTATTCTAAAAATTTATGATTAATTGAAAACTAAATTGTCCCAGGTCCGCAATCCTGTCGTTTGGATATCTGGCGGGAGGATTTGACTAGAACGCTCCAGGCGCGCGGCGTTGTGACGTAACAATATCATAGGAGAACTTTTAGGTATACTCATGTGTTATATTAAAATGTTAACAGTTTATATTTTAGAATCGAACGATCCATGATGGAGAGCGCGGGGCTGGCGTTCCGCGCGGCGGCGGGCTTCGAGCACACCATGCCTCAAACCGAAGCGCCGCCCGTCACTAAGCCCGGCGCTATACCCTACCCGCCGGTGGACCCCCCCGTCATACTCAAGTATCTGAAGGGACAGGTAATATTTATATCATCAATCAATCAATCCATCATTGTCAATGTAAATAAAAGAAGGAACTGACCATAGAGTTAGTATACCTTACGAACTGACTCACTAACTGATCAACGCACAGCCCCAAATCGCTGCCTAGAGACTTGAAATTTTGCACAAAAGTTCGTCACATAGCTCTGACATTTACTAAGAATAGGTTCCGATAACCGCTGGGGTAGACGAGTTCTCGAGTGCAGATCACGTCTGGGCAAGCGTAGTGTGGGGTGTCCTCCAGCTAGATGGAGTGACGATCTTCGTAAAGCGACTGGTAGTGATAGGATGCGGAGAACCAATCGTATTCAGAGGCGCGGCTTGGAGGAGGCCTATGTTCAGCAGTGGACTACTGCAGGCTGATGATGATTAAGAAATATCCACTTAAATAATTACGGTTGTATCTCTGACGCGCTCCGCTGCTTTTTTAGGTGCGTGACGCATACCACACGCCTCTGGCTTCCCTAATCAAAGGCGCCACGACAATGAGCGAGGAGATGTTCGCTGACTCCGCGCCTATAGCGTGGCAGCTGCTGCTGGAGCCCGACCGGGAGCTGAGCGCGTGCGCCGCCTCGCTGTTCATACTGTGCGCCGTGAAGGCGCCGCAGGTCGCCTCTGAGATCATGCATGAGGATTTGAAGCACGCCGACGCGGGGGTTAGGTCAGTATGTTTTGTTATTTTTCTTTTCACCACAATGAGCGAAAATATGTATGTACTACCACAGCTAAGACTAAGTAAGGTCAGTAAATCGTTCACGGGGCAATGTATACGCTTCTACAACAATTTACCAGAAGATATCTTGATTATGAAAGACAGAAAATTTAAGAATCATTAAAAACTTTGAAAGAAAGCTTTACTTTCTCGTATTTGTCTTTATAGTCAGTACTTACATACTTGATTAACATTATAAAATTCCAGAATCAACGCCATACTAAAATTCCAAGTAATGTGGAAACTACGCTACCAAGTCTGGCCTCGTATGGAAGAGGGCGCGTCCATGACATTCAAAGTGCCACCGCCTGGAATCGAATTCACACTACCCTCACCGAAGATCGGTATCGAGTCGCTCGCGGTCGTCGACCCGCCGTGGAGTACCCAAGTCAAGGATAAAGATATGGAAATGACACTAAATCAGGAGCGTCATGTAAGCCTAAAGTACCTCCCTACTTGGCCTATCTTCTTTCTCGCACATTGTAGTTAATCGTTCTCATTTCACATTTGGCCTTCAATCAAACTATATTACCTAGATATAGAACTTCATACAATTCAACTAAAAATGTTTCTAACTAATTATTTAATTGAACATAACTATACTACACAAACAAATAATGATAAAAGTCTAATGTTCCCATTTCTTAAAATATGACCGTAATTAAAAGTGTTACGATTTGCTCCGAACATCTACACAGGGCAAATATGACCCATTGCAATGTACAAAACACCTTGGACACATATCTGATTAAAAAGCAAGGCTTTAGGCGCTGTTTTGTCGTGTGTTTGAACACCGATGCGATATCTAGGTAATATAGGATCAAAGCATATCACACTGTTATTTACAAACACATGTGCCAAACCACTCACCACAGACGCTACATAGGGTTTTGGGATCATGCTTCTACCAGATGAACCCCCCTGTTTTAACCAAATGCAAGCATTCATATTGATAAATAGCTTTTTGCATCTTATGAAACTGTTTATTTTACACGGCAGCCGCCAGTTTTATCCAGTTCGAAACGTAGCTGTCGACCATATTCACGGCAATGTGTACCGTAGTCATTCATCGAGAAGTCATGCCTTTTTAGCATGGAAGTATGTTACAATGGCTTGTGTTATCCAAGTTTACTTTCACACACCCTTCCTCTTTCTAACACGTGTGTAGATGATATCATCTACACGTATAAAATTTAACCGACAGCGCTCGCTCGTGACCGCGACGAAGACGCGCAAGAAGCAGCAAACGGAAGCGATCAAGCGCGCGTTGCAGCAACGCAACGACAAGAAGAAGGCGGAGCGCGAGAGCTTCCTGATAACCACCATACCTATAACGAGGCAGGCGGCCAGGGAGCCCGCGCTCGACCACGCGGTAGACGATCATATAGAGCGTGAGTTATTTTATATCGATCACCAATATCATATCAAGCCTTTAACAAGTCCACTGTTGGACATGGACCTTCCCCAATGAACGCCACCAAACCCGGTCATCTGCCTTCCGCTTCCAGCCGCCTCTGGCCACCTTCCTTAGCAATCCACGCTGCGCGTACCCACCCGCTGTGTCCACTACAGAACTCTGCCCCATCTGCCGTCGGTAAGGCGACAGTCTATATCTGTCCGCCCGTATTTAATGATACATTTAATTTATAAATCTACTTATTATTACTGTTTTCTCTTAAATGTTTTTTTATTATTGTACCAATATGGTTCAGCGCCCGCCGACGAGGAGCTGGTGGAAGGCGTCCGCGGCACGCACCACACGCAGATCGCATCGGCGCTGTTCCCCTCCGTGCTTTGTTCGGCCGTCGCCGAGATAGTGGCCCTGCTTGACGACGCAGCTGTCTCCAAGGACGGCTGCTCGGTTTACGAAGTTGCTTATCAGGTAAGCACTTTAATCTTTGTTGTTCTTTACTTCCTTGTAAAATAATTGTCGAGAGAACGATTGGCCGACCAAAACGTCGGCCACTGAATCAAATGAAAATGAAAATTCGTTTATTCAAAATTGGAATTAAATACAATATTCTCTTTTTGACGTCAATTCTGTCTAGATCTGTTCAATCTACTACTCGTAAGCCTAGTATTTCTTCTTCGTATTACTACGAATGACAACTCCATTAACTACCTTTAGTCGAACCGTGCGATGAAATGTCCGAACCGTACAAAAATATTGATAAACAGGTGCCCTTTTTGCGGAAAGTGATTCATACCAAAATCACAAAGTTGCTTGTCCCCAGTGAGAAACGACGACCAAGCTAACGGGGCGGTCAAAAGCACTCTTTCATTATGGTATCGTATCCCTTTCCCAGTGCATATGGGGCTGTCTAGTGGAGGACTCCGCGTTATTCCTGCGCCACGTGCTGGAGCGCCTGACCCGCGACCACCAAGACGAGATGTTCAAGCTTCTGCGACACCTCATCAGGTTATTATACTCGTATATTATTCACGGTTCTTACACACGAATTTTTTTTGTTTACCTTTGCCCGACGTTTCGACCAGGTTACACTGTCCATAATATAATGAATACAAAGGGACTCTTTTAATGGCTAGTTAATCGCAGTAATGGCGACGATCACTATAGATCAGCAATAGTCGCGGTGATACAAGGCTGGATAGACCTTGGAAGAGCCCCACCACAAATAATAATAAATAGGGACTCTTTTTGCGGGAAGGAAGTGTCATTGTCATCTTTTCTATTTTCATTTTCTTAAAATACCTATGTATTTTGCGGGTTTGTGGACTGTAACCCCGGTTTTTGTTTATGATTATTTTAAAACTTTGATTTGCCTAAAATAACTTTGTTTCCAGGGCCGTAAAATCCATTTAAAAAGGGGAAATAAGTCTAAAATATACTTCATCAGGTTCATCCCGCGGCTGCCGCAGCAGGCAGCGTTCGCTCTCTACAATTACATCATAGGCTACGTCATGTTCTACGTGAGGTCTCCGCACGAGGATGGGCAGCGACTCGTCGGCGCTGCGCTTTCCATACTGTGGATGGTGAGTCCGTAGCGGTGGCGTCAAGCCTCCATATAAATCCAATGTTAGAGTTTTGTATGAAGTCTGGTTTAATGATTTCGACAAACAAAAGTTATATTTTTTCGATTCGACTGGCGTGGATTTAAAAAAGCATAGTGGAATATTGAAAAACAGTTCTGGCAACACTGAGTGGAACCTTTCGAGCATTTGGCGGTACTTTTATTTACAATTCCTTAAAACAAAGTGTATTTCTACCAAAGAGGTGTCATGGAAATTTTCTAACAAGAGTTGGTCTGTTTGTGGATCAGAATCAATAATTGCTCTAAAAGCCCGCGACTTGTAGACATTGTGTTGACTTTTCACGTACGATAATGATGATTTGTTGTTAACAGGTGGTTCATAGTGTTCACGGTATTATGTTCAAAGACTTGAAGCAAATTTTACGCAAAGAGCAATGCGACGCATCCATACTACTCACCGCCAACGTGCCAGCTGCCAAGAAAATTATCGTGCATGGCCCACGTAAGTTTATTTATTTTATAACTTACCTATTCAAATTCATTGACTTAGATTTGTAATCAAAGGAGATCGCTTCGGACGTCCCGTGCTGGGTTGATCATTATTATTGTGGGACGATTCCCAGTAAGTGAATAACGCATCTTTCTATCTTTCTCCGAGTGGTTTCATCTAATATTTAGAGTGTTAATTTTGTTGTCATATCATAATATCAACCAAAATCCATGCACAACCTTTAGGTCGGCGTAAGTCTTGGTCTTTTAATATTGCGCTATGGTTGGTTTCCAGCGGACAACGAAGGCAGCATCCCATCGCAGTTCCCCGTGCAGGAAGACACGCAGTTCACTCAGATACTGAAGGAGTCGCTCGACTTCTTCGGCATAGTGCCCGAAATGCACGCCGAACATTTTCTAGTTGATTTCAAAACACGTAAGTTAGCAGTTAATTAATTAGGTTTCTTAGCCCGTCGAAACACGAGGCCCAGAGCACATAAACTTTGAAGCTCGGTCGCAAAAACTGACTTAGCTGATCAGTTGACCGATAAAAATCGAGCATTATGTCATAAAAACGTTTTTAGTGACATTATCAGTTGTCTGACTGATGAGAAATGGGTAATAATAAGAATATCGACCCTGTTCATGCAAAATATCGCACGCAAGCGACAAATATAAAATAAAATACGTTATCAAGACTTTGAAATTAGGACGAAATTTAATAATGTATTTTTTAATTCAACCTAAACATACTTAGTATACATTACTACATAATACTACAGAGTAATACTATTTGAAAATCTGATGTTGTTGTTGTTTACTTTTAAACTTTGAACGCAATCCCCAGGTCAAATCCACAATCCGCAAAACTTCGTGCGCGACCACTACTTCTTCAAGCGCTCGCAGCACCCGCAGCTCGGGCTCGTGCACATGGAGCCCGAGGAGGCATTCGAGAAGTTGCAGCAGCAGGAGCTGTTACAGAAGTTCGTAGAAATAGGCAAGGTGTTGCTCACGTGGGCTATACTTAAAAATGTTGATATGGTAAGTGGATCGACTACTCGTATACCAACTTTCTCAAAATAATAAATTTGTTCGGTGTATTTAATCTCATTTAACTCCCATCTAACAGCTGAAGCCTCCGTTGACTACCATCCAACCGCTTCCAGCATGCTTTGACTCCTCATTCAAACGCTTCCAGTCTCTTTTCACTCCCACTCAACCGCTTCCAGCAAGCATTGACTCCTGTGTTTTACTCTCATCCGACTCTCATCGAGACTTCCAGTCTCCTTTGACTCCCTTCCAACCGCTTCGTGCATGATTTGACTTATCCAACCGCTTCCAGCCTCCTTGAACTCCCATCTTTTGAATTCGAATTCGCAGTGACATAATTTAGTCAAATTATGTTAAGGTGGTACAACGCGTGGTGTTCCTCCACGACGAGTTAATGAAACTACCGTCGTTTCCCCGCAAGGCGTTAGAGGCTGACTTAGCACTTTACAGCGGTGGACCACTCGGCTCAATGCTACTCGGATTGGACGTTTTACACAAGTTCATGTAAGTTCGTAGTAATATAAAGGCTAAAATCATAATTTGGTGTACTAGATCTATGTTTTGCATAGTGCCGTCATCATCAGCCTACACAAGTCCACTGCTGGACATAGGCCTCCCCCAAGGCGCGTCACTGAGTCCGATCTTCGACTCTCCGCATCCAGTCACTGCCAGCCGCCCTACGCAGGTCGTCGCTCCATCTAGCCGGGGGGCGTCCCACACTACGCTAGCCTAGTCGTGGTCTCCACTCGAGTGTGCCGTCACAGAGGAATTAATAGTGGTGCCGTGCCGCATCACTAAGGGAAATAACAGCTGATATTTTTAGGAAGGATTTTTAAGCAATTGATTACATTTTACACCGATGTCACATTTGACTGCTTATCAATAAATGCTTATGACTGAAGGGAACATCGTACCTGTACACTCTGTCCCAGGGGCCTCTCCTTCAGCGAGGAGCTTTGGTAGAATCTGTTAGGTTTCGCGGTTATCTCGAGCTGAAGCACGCACGCTATGATCCTGAGAGCTTGAAGACATAAACGATATGCCCTATCTGAATCTAAACCGGACTGTATTTCCAGGTGGGTCCGTCTGATAGCGCGCATGTTCGAAGCCATGGCGGGGAACTTCACCTCCTCTCGCGACATCCATCTGTTTCTGAACGTGCTCAACGGCGCGCTCATGCTGCACAGCGAGGACTCGCTCATCCTCAGATACGTGATCGCCACGTACGTGAACGCGGCATTCAATTTCAAGAACATATTTTCCACTAATGGGTAAGTTATTAGATGGGGTCAGATTTGTCAGTGTGATTTCACGTTTATCGACTTTCAAAGATATCGATATGATAGTAACATTTATATATAGACTAGTCCCTCCTTTTTTCCAATTTTTGAGATGTTTTATAGCCAGTATTATGTTGGACACTAACGCAATACAAAGTTTCGTCAAAATTCGTTCAGTGGTTTTTGCGTGATGCTCGAACAGACAGACAGACACAAAAATAAATACGTATTCGGCCTCTGTATCATTGCTTCTGTATATTTAATGTACATACACAACTTTTCTAGTTTTATTGTTACGTATAGATAATATTTAAACTTTTCTCTCATACAAAGTGGACTTGACCCGAAGAAAGACAAGTGCACTAAAACCAACATAATCGAAATTGCATTTTGTTTTTCAGCTACTTGTTGATAATGCCAACCCTACTTCAAATATACTCCAACTATCAAACCAACAAGCTGGTGACGACAACAATAGAATACGCCGTGAAACAGTTCTATTTGCTGAACAGAAAGCCGTTCATATTGCAAATGTTTGGATCCGTGTCAGCCATATTGGATACTGATGAGGAAGCCGCTTACGGAGATGCTAGCAAAGTAAGTATACTTATACAGGATCAGAGAGTTGTTAGTATACATAGAGCGCGCGTTAGCAAGTCTGAACTGTAAGCACGGGTCTGAACAGTCTCGAAATTTTCGGGGCGACGCTACTAGTCACAACACGTCAGTAGCGCTGATTGTTGCTCTCGCCGATATTTATTTAGATTTGGAGTAATCAAGGTGAAATGTGCAGTGCCAAGCTGTAAACACGATTCACGGAAAAGAACGATCTAGAAAAAATCTATATAGAAGCGTCCATAGAACACCTGCTTACACTTGGCACAATGGGCAATGAGCGATGCGCGCGCTCTATAGCTAGTATACTAACTCTATGTACAGGATAGATAAAGATAGCTTTTTGAAATATAGTTTTACTCAAAGGATCTTCTTGTTACTACCTACATCTATAAATGTAAATTGTAGTAAGTACTTTACTTTTCGTTGAACTACAACTAATACAATTATTAGTATTTCTACCTATGCTTTGAATTGATTACAAAGCCCTCCCATAAAAATAGTAAGTAGTCTGTATGTACCGTAACTTCAACCTAAGTGGTTTAACTGACTACAATAATTACATTGTAACGTTCTTCAACCTAAGTTGTTAACTACACGTTGTTAAGAAACTACCTACAGTTCAAATTACATGTAGTTAAGAACCCGAACCAACGTTGTAGCAAACTACTGTAATTTGTGACCTAAACTTCAAAGGTAGTTACCTGTATCTTCCCCACATGTACCTTCCTTGTATTTGCCATCCTTTTACACAGTACAGTCATTTGATAAACATTTTTTACATCCACATTTTTAAAAAATGTTTGGACAAATTTACACACGGCTGTTTAGTCCCAAACTAAGCCGAAGCTTGTAAATGGGCACCCAACAACTGATAAACATACTTAAATACATACAAACATCCAGAATCCGACAACCAACAGATATGCTCATGACACAAATGTTGGTCCCGCTTGGGAATCGAACCCACGACCTCTGGCGCAGTAGGCAGGGTCACTACCAACTACGCCAACAGGCCCGTCATCACCCTTAACTGTACCAGGTGCAATCCAGCTGCCTGTTCAACCTGCTGTTGAGCCTGGAGACTCCGTCCCCGGACCCGCTGCACATAGCCGAGCTCATCAAGGAGGAGAAGCCTCTCAAGCCGATAGACTTCTGCTACCGCGACGAGGAGGAGATGGTGAACGTCCTCGACTGCATCAGCCTCTGCGTCATGGTCGTCTCGTACTCCGCCGAGAGTATGCGCGGGTATCAGATGCTTGTGAGTGTATTTTGTTACTTGAAAATAACATAAGACTAATAAAATAATATTCTTTTGTTTTAAATTTGCGAGTGAATGTGAGGTTTGACTAAAAGTTCGACTTAGATAGCGCCACTGGCGTTTTAGTAAACATTGCGCTGCTGCTTATAGTATAGTATACCCATAATATACCCACAGAACACGGAAAAAACTCGCTACGCTCCCAGAGTATACCTGAGCTAGCTAGCTTATGTATACTCTAAGCGCTGCTGTCATTTTTTAATTATTTTTACGTATATAATTTTTATGTCTGCTTTTCCTTTCAACTTCCATGATACTTTCGAAATCAAGTCCGACAAAGACAAGTCCAATAAAATAATATAATTTTTTTAGAGATAATGTACTTACATAATATTGTGTTACAATATATTGATAATAACAATGGACCGATTCGGATCTTAAACGCCATAACGATTCAATAATAATAAACGCATATAAAAATTCATTCAATGTTTTGTTCTAGATAATATTGGAAGCTATACTACCCTGCTACGTGAAACAGATCGAACTACCCACATACAACAGGAGAGGAATGACGGAAAAAGAGATCATTCAACAGCTGGCCATAGCTATCAAAACACTTGTTAACAATTGCGAAGGACTCTCTAAGTACGTTTACTATGTTAAGTTGCTCTAATTATTAAATTTCGCGGAATTGCTCACGTGAATTAATTCCACGGTTGCCATTAAATTGCCATTACATCTCACGTAAGTTTCAAATACGAAATAAGCTGTTCTATCTGCAGAGTTAAGTTGATGATCGTTGGTCAGTAATCGACTTATGGATGTATACTCTAGTAGGCACAGAGGATATAAATTATTTCCCCGTTTTTACCGATCTTTTCGAGATATGAAGCTTCAAAATCATCTCGCTCTCAGTAGCACTACTTGCCTTGTCAGGTGTTTTTTTTTGGAATTTTTATTTGTGTATTTCCTTAGGTCGTACAACGGTCCGTACCGCACGTCGCCGGAGCACAAGGGGTCGTCGCAGCGCGGGTGCGCGCGCGCCCCGCCCACATCCAACTTCGTGGACTTCATGGATGAGCCGCCCGTCAAGTCGCAGAGCGCCGACCACTCGCGCCTCCCGCCCGTGCAGGAGTACGCCGGCGCAGAGGACTCGGAGGTAATGTACTATTTCACAAACATGCTTCCCGTTAATGATCGCTTTTCATTAAAAAAACGAAGACGGTAAGAGTAAGAACCTCGTTTTACCCTTCTGAATAAATAAAACTTCCCTTTCTCGGCAGCGAAAAAATTGGTTTTCATTACGTTCATTTTACTCGGAATCCATTTAGATGAAACTGACGAAAGATGAAACTTTGTAAACGAATAGACCAAGGAAAAAAATGCCATACAGTCAGTTTAACTTTTAAAATAAAATTAAAAAAAAGACAGGACTAAACAATTTTGACATTTCTAAAATTCATGCCATCTCTTTGTTATTTTTAAATTTTAAAAAAGAGCACAGAGACTAAAATTTAGTTGATGCGTGCAACATCACAATCGGCGCGAATAATGTTGCAGTTGGTTCGCGCGGAGTACCGTCGGCCGCGCGACGTGCTGCTGTCGCTGGTGGGCGACTTCATCGGGCGCGCCACGTCGCGGCTGCTCGACATGAACGGCTCCAAGGGCAGCGGCAGCAGCGAGGGCAAGTCCGTCGAGCTGCTCGACTCCAAGTCGCACGCGGTCAGTCGACACATCTTTATTATTACGAAGTCTTGGCTTGGTTACCAGACCTTTAACCCTTTGGTTCTCAGGATTCAGAGCGCAATACCTTTGAAACACGTCAGTCAGACACTCAAAAAAAATGTCGTTTTGACACGTAATCGCCATTTAATTGGTGAAGACAAAGTATGACAGATGTCAGAGAGACTGCGAACCCTGCGAACTCAATAATATGATATATTACAGGACACATAATCCACAAAAATAAGGCACAAGTAGAGCTAGTTCGCGATTTGCACTAAGGTTCACATCCTCACTAAAGCGATGGTTTTGGTAACTTTAATGGAGATTTACAACGCACGATTAAGGTGCAGTCGATCGCACGTCAGTGGAAACACTGACCTTGAGCTGGCTACTTCCACTAACGTGCGGTCGACCGTACGAGCTGAAAGAGTTGTTACATGCTTTAATTTTAATTTCCCGCACAATATAATTTAACTAGCCGTCGCCCTCGTTGATGAGTAGGTTTCCCGTGCAAACTGAAATCTTGCCGAAACACCATGTTATAATGTACTTGCAGCGCCTGGCCGAGATAGCGCATTCCCTGCTGAAGGTGTCCCCATACGACCCCGAGTCGATGGGCTGCCGGGGGCTGCAGCGCTACATGACGCAGGTGCTGCCGGCGGCGGACTGGGCCGACATCGCGCTGCGCCCCGCCCTCACCATGATCCTGCGCAGGCTGGATAAGGTGTTCCTCAAGATCGCTAAGAAGCCCAGCATACGGGTGAGTTTAGTTCATTTATTTTTATCAACCGACCTCAAAATTGAGGAGGTTCTCAATTCGACTGTTCTCTTTTCTGTTCTACCATGGTCGTTGGACATGTTTCAGATTGAACATTATAGGTATTTCAGTAAATCATTTCGAGGGTGGTCAGTTTCCACCTCTAAGGACGGAAAATTAGAAAAATTATCAATAAGTTTACAAAGTCGGTTTTAATTTTTGTAAAAATTAAGATCATTTTGTTCATTTATGCCATAACAATTACTGGGTCATTACCAGAGATAGGAATGTTTAAATAGTGCTAAATATTAAAGAGTTTTATTCAAATTCATTTGAATAATTAGATACCGTATCCCTATGTCCAGCAGTGGACTGGTACAGGCTGATGATCATGATCCCAATTACAGGTAGAAGTATCATCATCATCATCATCAACAGCCTATTAATGTCCCCACTGCTGGGGCTCAGGCCTACCCTCTTAACGAGGGCGTTCGGGCTATAGTCCACCACGCTAGCCCAGTGCGGGTTGGTGGACTTCACATGCGCCTAAGAATTTCTTCTTCGGCGTATGCAGGTTTCCTCACGATGTTTTCCTTCACCGTTTGAGAGCAGTCAGTAAATGTACTTAAGTTTCGAGAAAAAACCCATTGGTACATGGCCCAGCTGGGGATCGAACTCCGGACCTTTCGATATGATAGGCCGCGTCTTATCCCCTGCGCCACTGACGCTCTCAGGTAGAAGTATCTAAAAAAGAAAAAGTACAGCTAGCACTTATAAGCACCACCTACGTACCTACATCATTGCATTAATATTACTTTTAATAAATTACATTTTTACTAGAGTGGTCTATCTAGTATAGTGGTATAACAGTGGGTCAGCTAGAAAAAGAGGGCGCTGTTTGAAGCGTCTGTTACCATGTTCCTTTATTTCAGAGGAACACGGACTGGGACGCCGCTGCGATTTTACTTAAAGGCGTTTACGAGACTATGATTCGATGCCCATACATAATGCACTGGGCGCAAGTGAAAACTCTGCTTAACACCGTACAAGTACGTGTACACACTTATGTATTTCTTAAGTTATAATTTAGGTTTGAATTCTTCATGAAAATATTTTTATAATATCAATTTATTAATTTAATCCAATTCCTGTAATTATACCCCTAAGAACGCTCCATGTATTCGGAGTTAAAGGAATAGTATTTGAATAAAACAATCTATTTATTTGAGTTTTGTAAACAATTTCGATAATATTGAATTTTGTACCAAAACTATGTGCCGTAAAAAGCTCCATAATCGTAATTACTTTTTTGCTACTTTCACGTCGTATCGTTAAATGGGAGAGGCAAGTAATTTTTTTCTTCTTTTTACTTTGAAACATCGTCAAAGTTTTTGAAAAGCGCTTATTTAAGTCTGTTTGTTTCAGGCATTGATTGTGTCTGAGAACCACAGTGGCGAGAACTTATCTTCCGCCACAGCGGCGCTGATGTCGCAGCCGCCGCCGCCGCACTTCTGTAGCACTGTCGTGCGACTTATCGCGTTGCAAGTCATCAATACTGGGGTAAATATAGTTACATACTAACGTTTTAGTATCGACCTTATTCATATTCATATCTTTATTGGTAATTCTAAGTTACATTTCAAAAAGAAAAAAAATGACAATAATCAATATCAAATACATGAATCATTACAGTCAATAGAAATCAAACAGTACTAAAAATAAAATAAAAATGTCAAAAAAAATAGAATGAAAATAATCAAATTAATTATTTAAAAATTATTTACCTATATTAAAAAGTCGTTTACACTATATTATCTTATTCCACTCTATCATCTTCATCATCATCAGCCTGTACTAGTCCACTGCTGGACATAGACCTCACCCAAGGCGCGCCACTGAACACGATCTTTGGTTCTCCGCATCGAGTCTTACTTACTTACTATTTTGTTCTGAGCAATGTAAGAGAGTCGCATATCATAGTATCAGAAATATCGTTGCATATTGTTGTGTTACAGGACAGCTACTCGCTTGAGCAAATGTGTGGAGGGAGCGCAATTTTCCCCAATGCGGAGAGAACCGAAAACATGCTGTTGAATTTGTTCATGCCTCTCTGTTTACGCGTCGGCAGCGGCAGGAAAGGTAACGGCACTGACCTCTCATCATCATCATACCAGCCGGAAGACGTCCACTATTGAACAAAGGCCTCTGTACTTACCGGTCCTCGCCGTGCGTACCCTGTTAGCTCCTGAGACTTTGACCAGGTCCTCTGTGCATCTGGTCGAAGGCCTTTCCGCAGTACGTCTTCCGGTGCGGTCGCCACTCGGGCACCTAATCCTATAGGTGCCCGCAATGGCACGCAACGGACTTTGGTTTGCTTTGTATGAATTGTATAGCACTGAGTCCATTATCCTTCTCGGTGAACGACAAAATGCTATACGAATTCATACAAAGCTAACCAAACTCTGTTGCGTGCGTTACGGCCGGTGCGGGCTAATGAACGTGCACTTTATACCGTTTGCCGCAGACGTGCCGCCGCTGCGTCAGTCGGACGTGAGCTACATAGTGTCGGTGGTGCTGAGCGCGCTGTGCCCTCCCGCGCCACCCGGCCAGATCTCCGCCGTGAACGCGAAGCTGAACGCGGCCGACGCGCGCGTCAACTCGCTCACCTTCACTGGCAGCCGGGACATCAAGAACACCACCAGACTCTCCAACCAGTTGTACAGGATCGCTTTCTTAGGTCAGCCTCAGCGTGAGACGGTGTATGCCGCAAGTTTTTTGTATTATAATCTACCCTAAGTACCTAATGTACTAAAAATTATATAAAATAAAGACTATTTCTACGCATACAGAGCCGCTAAGTAACACTGGGCGACTGGGGAACATACGTTTTACTTTGATATTTATATTTATAAACGAAATGCAGTTGCTTGTTATTGAGTAAAGGCACACTTTAGTATTGTCTTTAAAGATTTCGTCTCATTAATTGCTGAAATGTATGTGTAGCGCTGAAAGTGATGTGCGCTTGCTTCACGAGCGAGCTGTGCAGCGAGTGGGGGCGCATCGCGCGCGCCATGCGCGACCTGGGCCGCCGCAACGAGGCCGCGCACCACCTGTGGGACTTCCTCGAGCACGTCGTCACGTACCGCACGCCCCTCTACGTGTTGCTGCAGCCCTTCATAGTGCACAAGGTGAGCTTACATTGAGCCCACGAGCGAACATGTAGGTACAGCCTTACTAAAGCCGGCCTATTAAGAACCGATACAAAATGTAAACAAACCGATCGGTATTCGTGATACGGAGAGCGACCTGCGGTTGGGGTTGACAACACTTTCCACGTGGAGATCCTTGGGGGAGGCCTTTGTCCAGCAGTGGACGTCTTTCGGCTGATATGATGATGACACTTTCATTCAGTCCATCCGTTTCAGTTCAGTTAGAGCTTAAATATTGTTGCTGTAAACATTTGCCAGCTATCACAACCGCCGATCGGCGACAACGAGCGGCACATGCAGTTCGTGGTGCGCGAGCGCGTGCGCGGGCTGAAGCTGCCGGCGGCGCGCGCGCGCGGCGCGCTGCTCGCCGAGCTGGCGCGCGAGCTGCGCACCATGCGCGACACGCACGACCACTACAAGTTCGGTTAGTGGCACAACAACAACACAAACACCCAGTGTAGTGGCCGTAAATCTTATTGGCGGTATTGTGAAGTTGGCTGATTCCTGCGCAATTACTCATTTTAGGTGTCAAAGAGGAGCTGTGCGAGGGTTCATTAAAGACACTCATCAATTTCAAGAAATAGTTCATTTAATGAATCGATCAACTAAATCAAAATTTTCAAATTATTGGACATCTCTACGCATCGCAATATGTCAACTTACGCACACATACACTGTAAACAAGGGATGTGCAAACAATCTGTGACTAGATTCACTCAATCGCCAAAAAAAATTACGGGCACTATAACTCTTAACAATCGTACCAATGAGATTTTCGGAACTCAAGTACGGTTTTTTATAATACCACAGGCTTTTCGGTTTCCTTACAATGTTTACAACATTGTGAGGAAACCTGCATATGTCAAAGATTAGAATTTCTATTCTAAGGCGTCAGTAATGAGTGAGTTTTGGTTGTCACTGGACGATAAATGAGTCGTACGTATAGAATCAAAGGCGGCAATCTGTCATTGACTTTCAACTTTCTTCTCATTGTCATTGTTGGCAAAACGACAGATGCCGCCTTTGATTGTACACGACTCTGTTCAACATGCATTCTTGTGTGTACAGAGCAACTGGCGGAGACTCTGGGCCAGGCGGGCGGCAAGCGCGCGTCGGAGGTGTTCCCGCGCAACCCCGGCGCGCCGGACAAGCACCAGCAGCACCGGCCCTCGCTCATCTCCATGCTGGTGGGCCGCGCGGGCCTGCCCCGCACCCCCGACCACCCCTCCGCGCCGCTCTCCGCACAGAGAGGTCTCTATACACAACAAACACTAAAACAATTAAAGTTACTAAAGTAAACCGACGGGGAGTAATAGTCGCGTAATCCAGTACCACTTCTCAATGTAAGGTGCTATGTAATGTTAGGTATCCCTTTCGAGGAAGTTCTTTCTCTGTTCTCTCTTTTAGTTTGTTGCAGTTTTTACCACTAGCGTCTGTAGTAAACATTGCGCTGCTTTCCTTAGAAGGTAGAAAAAATTACGAAACGAAATGTGAACTACAGAAAGAATGAAATACAGACTTTTTGTATTCGTGTACGATTAGCTTAAAGGCATACAGTTTTAGATTTCGTACTTGTATTATATCAAAGGCGGCAATCTGTTGTTTTGCGAAAAAATTGTTTTTATTAACAGTCAGATTGCCGCCTTTGTTATTGTACGACTCGTTTGTTTAGTGTATGCGTTTGTGGCGCCGCCTAGCAGCGAGCAGTGGCAGTTTTATCTTCTAATTGGAATGCATTATACAAAAATGCGTCCGCGTGTGTCTCAGAGTCGGTGTCGAGCAGTTCGACGACCAGCCAGCACATGCCCACGTTCGAGCTGCCCGTCAACATCAGCGGCCGTCACAGCGACAACAGTAGCAGCACAGCTAACAATAGCAACACACACTTGGGTATTTTTTATTTTATTTTTTTGAGGCTTGTGACTCAAAGAAGAAAAAAATTGGGGATGAATAAGTCATTGGTGTACAAAAGTCATAAATTTTACTAAGAAGAGTTTTATTTTTAATTTGATTACTTCTTTTTTGTCACTTTCTTTTTATTTTGTTTAACAGGATCGAGCAACAATAATGCAAACGACCCGAAGCCGGCAGCTGGCGCGCCTTATGTCGGCTCCAGTCATAAACTGAGGTTTGTGTCCTCAGTGGAGTTCAAGCTGACTTCAGGTGAATTCATAATAATAAATGTTTTATTTGAGCCGTATAATATCAATGGGGGTATCTGTTGTTTTGCCAAAAATGAGTTCTTGATAAGAATAAATTTGAAAGTTCAATGAAAGTGATGTCAGATTGCCGCTTTTGATATTGTTCAACTCATATATACCTACACATTATGGGTAAGTACGCTTGTCTATTCGAAACCAGGATTTTCTCCTGTGCTATGGAAATTAGACAAGAAACAAAATCTTTGACTAGGATCAATTTGTACAAAGTGTTCTGTCTCCAGTGGGTATCGAACTTACGACCGCTGGCTCTCGAGTCCAACGAGCCAAAGAAGTCAAATTCAAATATACTTAAATGCATGCTACTTGTTTTTATCAAAACACGAATTGAACTGAAAAAAAAAGTTTATTTTCATGTTCACAATTCACACTAAAATAATAAAAGGTATTATGTATGTTATTGAACGGATTTAGTGCCTTTAAATACACAGCGCTACAATTTGTAGGTGAGACGTCGACGTCGCCACTGTCGCCGTTGTCGCCGGGCGCGGCGTCGTCGGGGGGCCCCGCCGAGGGCCCGGACGGGGCGCCGGCGGACGGCGACGACCGCCCGCGGCTGCAACGCGCGCACGGCCCTTCGAAGAAAACCTTCAAGTTCCGTCGTAGCCGCCATTCAAAGCAAGACGTAAGTTCCAAGTTCGCCTGTATATTTTTTATATATCTAAAGGCCTACATTGCTGTACTTATATTACTACTTATATTACAATACTACATTATTGGCTCCTGACACGGATTTCCTATTTTAGGAGCCAGAGCCGCATTGTTATATTTATAAATGTAATTGTGGATCAATAAAGATTATTATTATTATTACGACATGATCCATGCCCAGACCGGTAGGGTCCTTACCAATCGGCTTGTCAGTAGGCAAGTTGAATGGTAGGGCGCCGCTTAGTTGGCGGTTGGGTCGCCCCGACTCCCAACTTCATAGATCGGCCGTACAGATTGGCGCGTGAGATCGCGGACCTACCGATCGGGCCGATTTCACGCTCTAATCTCATACCGATCGGGGCCTGAATCGTCTCGTAAGTGGAGACCTTCAATTCGAATAACTGTCAAAATAACACAGTGGGTGTGAGTGAGACAGATATCCGATTGTAAGAGAAAGGAAATGTATTTTTTTTTCTTGGCTTTTGTTACTATGTTTTTAAAGCACATAGTCCGCCTCATACGTATAAAAGAATGTAGTTCCAAAATAAGGTTTTTCAGTTGAAGATTGATGGCAGTGCCGTTTGCCAAACGTAACGTACGAAAAGGAAAAACGAGTTCAACGTACCGTTTACTTCCAGTCGTCCCACATGCGCCTGGAGTCGGACGAGTGCTCGTCCCCCGGGCCGGAGAGCACCCCGCTGCGCCGGCCCTGGCCGCAGGCGCCGCTCGCGCCGCTCCTGCAGCCCGCCGGCATCAACACCGACACGTCGTACGACAGCGAGATCTCGCAGACGTCGTCCACATCAGGATACAGGCTAGCATTACTCGAGCAGTAAATCCGATGACAGTGATAAGTGTGTGCATGATCGGTGTTGAATAGGAACGTATGTATGTGTTTCTATTTATTATTACGGCACCCTTGTTTGTCAATCAAAGAATCTAAATTAAATCAAAACCTCAAGTTACTTCTCATTGGTCAAGTTCAGAATGATTGTTGCTTATTGTAATGGAAGTACCTAGTAAAAAAAACGCTTTGTGAGCTCTGTCAGAACGACATTGTTGTGTTTATGAATGTGTATGATTGTCGTTAAAATGTTGTGTTTTAAGTGTACCAAACTGTGAAAGTACAAGCTAAGATTTCATTAATTTTTTCATTACGAGTATTAGTCTAATTTGTGCAACGTTACTCTCGAAAGCAATAGAACAATTGTGCGAGATGTGGGATGCGGCAGACTTCTACGCTGCTATGGGCTGAGTTACCCCACATGGGAAGACTCCCCGCATTTGAGGACTCCCTCATGAAGACCGAGTTATCGACAAACGAAAATGCGCCTTATGACGTCTTTAAAGCAGTGTCAGTAATGTTTCATATCGGACGCCCTATAAAATAGTAAAGAAAATATCAGTGACCGCTAAAAAAATGACACCCCTAGTCCATACAAAGTTACTGAAACCCGTGTCGTGACTAAATAATATGATGATACGTACTCACACTACAGAGAGAGCTACAGCCTGCAAGCGTCTATGACGGAGTCGCCTGGCGGGGGAGCGCGCGCGGCGCTGGCGTCGCCCGAGCCGCCGTCGCAGCGCACCGGCAGCGCCACGCCGCACGCGAGCCCCGACGGTAAACCACCCTTCGTATGTACCACACACTTTACACGCATCGGTACGCTGTCGTGACCACCCTTTTCTCTCTTCTCTGTCTCCTCCCTCGACTGTTTAGCTGTGTGAGTATGTATATTATTATTATTTATGTCCTATGTCTATTAGTAGTGAGTTAATGTTGCCAGCGCAGATAGTATAAACTCCAAATTGTAATTCCGCGGAATTCTGACGTGGCTACTGAACTTCTGCGGCTTAGATTCTTTTCTTCTCATACAATCAAATGATCCTTACATGAAACTAAGTCGATATGCATTAAAAAGAAAATTCATCAAAATTACTTTGTACTGGCGTTGTATGAGAAAACATTTTATTGAATTTGACTAACTTCTGCTGCTCAGATTTTTTTCTTCCGGTATAATGAAATGATTCTTACATGAAACTGAGTCGACCCGCATCAAAAAATTTTTTGATCAAAATGTCTAATTTTTATAGACAACACACGCTTGACCAAAAAATTTTCTATGCTAAAATTGTGTATCTCCTATGGTTTCGGTTTTAGCCTAAGTGTCCCAGTTAAAAAAACACTGTAAGTCAATTGTGACCGTAGGCGGCACAGAACACCAGAAAAGCTCGCTACGCTCCCATCCCGCTCGCTACGCTTTTTATTAAATCTGTGGTAGGCGGGTCGACTTTTTGATGAAAAAATAACAGCTGTTTCGCGCTGTCTCGTCGCGGTTTGTGCTGATTTACCAACAGCACGGGGCTTGTCTCATGAGAATCCTTATACATGTATAGTTGAGAATTCATTCTTAGAATTACAGAATGATCTTGTGAAAATTATTAAATTAATACAAAAATCGCCCCATGAATACAATGTCTATTCCGTGCATCATCAGTCTGTCCCTTACCAGTATGAAAGAAGTTGATTCTTGTGATTAAGAATAACGTCGGAGAACCCATGCAAATTCAATAAACTGTTACTTACACATTTTAGAAGTTTAAACAAATCTAGCATTTTTATGTATGATTATTGGTGTTCCCTTTGTTGTTCAGTAGCATCCCCTAGATTAGTACCTATGTTGTTCCTTCAGTCGATATGCCTGAATATCTTTTTCTACCTCACCCTGTAGGTTTTTTCCTGTGATATAGCTATGCTATCATTGTTAATTATGAATATACATTATGGGAGTAAATAATTATCTTGTTCATTACACAGCGTCTCTAAGCTGCGAGTCTGGCACGTCATCGGCCGAGAGAACAGCATTACTTGGCGCAGCAAGTCAACGGTCTCTGCTGTTAAGCAGTGATTTACGAGATGAAGATACCCTACTATAAGCCCAAAAATGGGTACAATTCAAGGAAATTGAACATTATTGTGATTTTTAGCAAGAACAAACTACAAGAAGTAGGGCAAATTCATCTTAGATCTCAAAGAATTGATGTTATTTAATTATTGTAAGAGAATTAGCCAATGTTTAGCAACTATGTCAATGAATAACCCTAGTCAATAATGTGATATGACGATAGGACATTAATTGTTTTTACTATTTTAGACGATTTTAATAGAGATTTATGTTTTGAAATCATGTTTTATTTTTCAGTAAAATTCTTAAATCCTTATTTTAAAAAATAATTTATTCAGTTTCTTAACAACAATCATGCTTCTTTACACAGTAAAAATGGTTGTATGGCAACTTGAATGTCATGATCAAGTGGTATTTCATGTATATACTTAGAGAATGTAATTACAATTTTATAAATACTCCTCTTCACTGAAGAGGTGAGGGCAGTCTTCATTTTGATGGCCAATTCATCGTTCAGAATATGCTTCCGTGGCACCAGGCCAGGTTTCATCAGCATGTCTAGATTACGCTTAAGTTTTATCAAAGCAGATATCACTATCGGCAAATCATGCTGCACTACTCCATACTTGTCTTCTTTTAGTGATGCTGCTGTTATAAAAGCTAGACCCTCGCATATCCACATCACTGGTTGAGATTGCATAAGTAAGAACTTTAGTTTTGTGTCAGTTAGCTCCCCAAAGAAATAATTGATGCCAGGTTTTTGACATAGCTTCTGCAGAAAAATATTGAATTCATCTTTCATTACATTGCCAAATGTATTCTCTTCTTTATTCCTGTATTGGTCCTTTGGTTCAAGTACCCAAGGGGAGTGTGCCAAATTTCTTAAATTTCCGGGATATAACACTGCAGCATGCGAAGCATCCTTGGGTTTTCTGAAGGAGTTCTCTAGTCCAGGAAGTTTTATATCGTTTTTATTTATATTGTCCAACTCTTTACTAAAATCATTAAGAATGCTCAAGCAGTTCTCTAGAATATTACTCCAATTTCTTGGATGGCCACCCGGTTGGGACAATGTAAAGATTTGCATCCTTCTCGCTGGGTCAGCAATACTAATAATCTTTAAATCTTGAGCACCCAAATATCCAATGAACTGAGATCGTTGTGCAATTGCTTTGTATAGGGTCAGGCTCATGTCTGATACAATAGGAAATTTCATAGGTCCTGTAAGCACTATATTGAAGACTGTCCTCATTGTATATATAGATATGAAAAACAAACTGGTATAGAACCACAGTCCAATCCAGATACCTGATGTTATTAAGTTTAGAAGGTTGTCTAGCGGTGGATCCTCTTGGTACAAACTGTATACTTCAGACACAATGTTTCTCGGCTTGTTGCCACACAAATAGTAAAATAAACAGTAGTATGCAACTGGTAACATTGAGTTTCTAAATCCCATGGATATTATATTGCTTATTGCCAATTTTATTTGTTGAAACTTGTCTTGGTAAACATGTGGGAACATCAATATATTTGTGCCAAATATATGTACATTTAGAAAATAGTACAATCCCATCCACATTCCAGCAAATTGGAGGAATAAACTTTGCTCCATAAGACACTGGCCCTCAAAGTGCTCACAAGTTTTCTTTAGCACACTGAAATTGCTTTTAGCCAATGACGAATAAAGGCAAATTGTGAAGTAGCCACTGAGTGCATACAGGAAGCTGAAAATCGTGTTCTGAATTGAGAACAGATTCAAAAACATTGAGAATCTTGTAAAGTACTTTGGCAGTGGGATCATGTAGTATCTTCCATATATATATGCTTGAAAGAACGACACAAGTACTAACAGCACTATGTTCAGGCCCATCTTCCAGCCAATAATGTCGCGGATTGTTGACATGATCCATGTTATAGGATGAATTATATCAACATGGATGAAGAAAACCAGGGCAACAGCAAGAAACGTTTGTAGTCCAATATTCCATAGAACTGCCACTACCAATCTTTGAGAGAAAATTTCGTCTTTTGTATCCATACCGGCTGCCATGCGGAGGTTAAATTTATTTTATTGTGCAATTGTGCTTCCTGGCCACAGAATACAAGGTATTAGTAGCAAAGTGGATATTAAACAAATAACAGTAGATACACAAATTTACACTCGTAGTCTCATTTTGGCTTCACTACACCAAAAACAAATTATTTTTAAGTTTCTTTTTAACCGCTACATTTGTTTGCTTTCTTTTTTTCGTTGTTGTTGATTTGTCCTCTATTGAGGACGGGCAAGAGAAGCTTCGTCCATACAGCCCTGTCTTATTTTAAGTATTAGTTCTTATAATTATTTAAACCGGCGGTTACTGCACGGCCTCCACAAAAACAGAGCACGACTAGAGTTAGTGGGCGATTTTCAATAAAACCACAGCACGGCCTCCATGAGGGCACAACTAGTGCCATTCGGTGATCCACACGGCAGGTTCATGTCCGCATTAAACTGATAGATTTAAATGTCGATTTAACAAGGGACAATTTCGAACAATCCGGTGGAGCCGTTGTACGCTTTTATTTATATAAGCACTTGTTGCTTATAAAACTATCACAGTTATACACCAAAACGTACAATATACGTATTTTAGGAAAACTTAATAAAAAGACATCCGTCTCATCTGAGTCCGTAAAAAACCCCGCTAAAAAGCCGCTTTCATTTTATTTTTTGCATTTTTCATTTGACACAATTTTTTAAAATATTTTTTTTGGCCTGGAACCGAAATCATTTTAGGCTCATTGTAGTTTCAAAATATCCACCTGTCATATGTCACTTTCAACACTACACTCGTTTCGTATACGATAGGTGAAAAAGACGGAGGGGTTTCCCATAAAAAAACATATCCCAGATTTCCCATGCCGCGAAAAATTTATATGATTAGTGCTATTCTCTGAAAAAAACCATCTTCTTTGGCTTAGTGCAGTACAAACGATCGGTTTATTCATCTATTTCTATGGCAACCTCATGGCAACACACAACAAGCTATCAAACATAGAAGAAGAAAAAACAAATAGTGAAGACTGGCTCAAAAGGACTTTGCTTTGCTTCCAAAGCCGTAAAGCCTAGTTTTAAAAAAAAACAAACACAGAGTACAGTAAATATACTGCTGTCAAATAAAAATCGATTGATTGGTTATTTACTTTGTTTTTATCTGTGGTCGATTCTGTCGGTCATGAATGAACATTACTATTTACAAGGGATTTGACAAGCATTTGATCTCAGCATTTGATTTAATTTTTCTCGATAAAAATATATTTACCAACCTGTCGAACATAGAAGTCATCGCAGAACTCCTGTTCATACCAACAATGTAGAGACATCCTTATCACCACTACTCTACCAAGTTTAGTGGGACTTTACTCTAGTGCCCTAAATTCCGAAGACTTCTCAAATGGAAGAAAGTTGTGTACACAGGTCTTCTTTTCAAGGAAGTAATTCGTCGCCAGCTTTGTGATGGAAGATTTTTCGGTATTTTGTGTTACGTTCATCGATTAAGACACTTGATATGTATACTCTGATAGAGATAGCTCTGAGTGTGGGGGTGCTGGCCACCCTCGTCACAGTACTCTCAGCGTGTGTATGTGGCTGCAAGAATTCTAACCAGAAGTAAGTATACTTATCTAATACTTAAACATGATTATTTGATCCTAATAGCTATTGACAAAAATATTAACAAATTCTTGCAATAAAGTTGACCAGTGTAACACAAAAACCCTAATGTGAAATGTAGGACTTGATTTAAAATATGTAGTTTTGGTTTTGACACAGAATAGATAATAGTAGTAGTACTTGCTAGCTTTGATTTGAACTGTAATAAATTCCACTGAGGAATTGTTTTGAATATATTAAAGAAAAAAAAAGTTTATTATCAAAGTGAACTAAATAGTGTTCATAGTTTTAAACACACCATTATACTCAAGGCTCATAAAGTTTACCTGTGATCTATGATCAATTACTAAATTGTCCCACAGTTGTGGCTTTATGAGCGGATGATGATGTGTATTAAAAATATTTAAAGATGTTTCACTGTCACAGGGTTTAAAATAAAGAAAACAGCCTGTATATACCCACTCTTGAGGCCCAGGTTTACCCTGCCAATGAGGGTGTACTGGTCCACCATGCTAGCAGTACGGTTTGGACTTCACATGAGCCAAAGAATTCCTTCTTCGGTTTATGCAGGTTTCTCACTATATTCTCCTGAATTGTAACAGGGATGAAACTTGGACATAGCAGGCCAGGCCGCATCTTTCCCACTACACCATTGAGGCTCTTTTGCGTCTTTTATCACAAGTTTGAGTCCTCATCATCCCTTAAACCATTAGGAGAGACAAAACATAGTTCAAGCTCGGCTGCAATGGTTTTAATTTACAAACTGTTTCCTTTTCTAGTATAATTAATTTAAATTAAATTAATTTATGAAATGGGCAAATGAACCACATTGAGTAGACAGACAATCATGGGTATTTCATGTTTATCTAATTCCTTTTAATTTACTTAAGTCATTTCTGCCAACCAACTGTGGTTTGGGTATACTTGAAGGAATGCCATGAACATTGATTGAACCCAACTTACCATAATTCCTTTTGCAAATGTGACAATGTAATGTTAATCAACAGAAGTGAGTTGGTTGGAACGGCTGGTGTAGTCAAAATCCGCTTTGATGAGGAGGTACCATCTCCAACACCCACCACTCCGGCGTCCGTCAAGCGGTTTGTTCTAGACTTGGCATGTCCTAGACATACCCTAACAACAAGCTAACTTAAGGGACATAATTCAATTATCACTGATGTTTATAGTTTGGGTACACTAATACTTAGACATAGATTTTATGCTAACTATATTAACTACTACTAAAGTAATATTATTTTATTTTAATTAGTACATGTAAAAGTCTATAACATAAATATGATCCTGACGTCACATAATATGTTATTTTATATATATATATATCTCTTAATTATTATATTTATTTATTATTATTATATAAAGTCGGCTGCTGCTAATATGATAGCAGCAGCTATAAGCTGCATTTCCATTTAAAATAAAACTAAATTATTTGCTATTTCCACACAATCAGTTCCAAATATTCAGAATTAAAATTGACTTTATTATACCTGTATAACATATCGATAATATTTTTGTCAACTTATGCTCACATAAATCTAGTCTCTAATTATGGCCAAATAAGCAGCTTGAAAAACAGACTTGACAATTTAAATATACACCAGCCCAGATAGAGGGCATACAGCAAATTAGGTACTGCTGACCTATTACCCCGTCAAATAAAATCAACAGCCATTTATTATGTCCCCACTGTTGGGGCTCAGGCCTACCCTCTCAATGAGGGCGTTAGGGCTATAGTCCACCACGCTAGCCCAGTGCGGGTTGGTGGACTTCATACGCGCCTAAGAATTTCTTCTTCGGCGTATGCAGGTTTCCTCACGATGTTTTCCTTCACCGGTTGAGAGCAGTCAGTAAATGTACTTAAGTTTCGAGAAAAACCCATTGTTACATGGCCCAACCGGGGATCGAACTCAGACCTCTCGCCATGATAGTCGGCGTCTTCCCCACGACGCCACTGACGCCACCCCTGACTATTACGAGGCTATTAACCCATATTAATAATAAAACGATGTAGAGTAATTAATGTCGCAGTATCACTAAAACTTTTCATATAAACTACACTGTTCATTGTGTTTAGTGTACTTACGGTACACAGTTGTTATCTTATAAAGAATCTAGAATAAGATTTCCAATCAATATCATAATCTTAGATCGCGTTTATATATTATATCCAGTAGGCGACACATTCCTGATCATTAACATAAGATAATGTATCAATCAAATTTATTTAATTTATTAAAAGAACTACCATAACATAATCATCACGGATATTATTAGATGGCTAATTAGATGATGACTGATGAGATAATAAGTATACTACTACATTCCTACACTATAATGTAATTTATATTAAATATACTTAAATGTATAAATAAATAGAATTTACTAACATGTTGGTCTGTGGTAAAGGAAATATTTACAATTAACTTGGGTATTCATAAGTCGACATAGATGTCGTATTAACATTATCATACCTTGTTTATGCTTCATTGTTTATTTGCACGGATGTTATGTTTGTAATAGATGCTGCAAACTAATGTGGAGTAGCGTAGCCAAGCGTAGCAATTCATTTGATATGTGACACAAAATGAGTCTCAAGAATATAAACTGTCAGTAGCTCAGCTTGACAATCTAATTGAGATTATTCCTATGTCTTGGAATCTGTAATGTAGTTCATCACTTAATTTAGCTTTAGTTTATAGAAAGTACCTACTCATTACAATGAATATCAATGTACCTATGTTAGAAAAAATGATCATTAGCTACCAGAACAAAAAGTTTAATACATTCATATCTTGAAATGAATTACGATGCCACCTTCCTAATTTCTGCAGTCATTCCACAATTAATTTATGTGTTGCTTTACCTAACCCCACTCAACATTGTCCTATAATTTCTTCAATCTTTTTAACATTTTGTATCTCATATGGCAGGGCATCAACACAGAACAGCCAACGCAGCTTGCCGGAGATCCCGCAGCCGGTCGGCCGGCACGACAGCGGAGACACTGCTTCCGAGATATATGCCACTGTGAACTTGGATGAAGGTAACTGTATGTTTTGATGATGTAAGGTAACTGTTAGTGAGTTTTCGAGTGGAGACCACGATTGGGCAACCGTAGTGTGGGGCGCCCCACGGCTAGATGGTGCGATGGTCTGTACAAGACGTCTGGCAGTGACTGGATCCGGAAAACCGAAGATCGTGTTGAGTGGCGCACCAAACAGACCAGTGCAGGCTGATGATGATGACGGTGTGCCAGAAAAAAGGCCTGAGCGAATACCGGTGCTCCTCCCTTGCTATTTGCCTGTCATAATCAGAAGTTGGTGAGAACATAAGAGAGTTGGTTTAAATTGACTGTAATCTAACTGCAAATGCAACCACCACGGCTGTTAAAACGGTCTACCGATCGCGGTCGTAGAACCGCGACAGTACGATGTGATCGGTAACAACATTTCGGCAAAACCGCAAGTGTGAGGTCAAGCTTTGATTCGCTGGAATGTTTTTACGGTTTTAAATTTCAATCATTTTAATATTGCACTTCACGCAATGTTAAATGGCTCACTTTCGTGTTTTCTGTTCGTATTTTATTCAAAGAAGTCTGCAGAGTCGTCGTACACAAGGTGCGGGTTCTGTTAATGTTAAGAACCATGAATAAATAGCACATAGTAAAATTTTCATTACTTCATCATTGCCGGGCAATTTTACATGAATGTTCCAAGTTTTAGGTCAATAGGTACAGTAGTTCTTGAGTTATCCGGGGTGGCTGGATGCGGAGGCATTAATTCCTCTGTGGCGGAGGGTGGAGGAGGGTCTGCTAGTGTTTAATAAGAAAGACCTGTGCCCAGCAGTGGATGTCGATGGGCTGATATGATGATGACGGGGGACAGACAGAAGACATTTAGGGCATTACTCTCGTATGAGGCGAAGCTTAACTATGTGTATGAGTGGATGTATAAGTCTTTAAATAAACGTTACGGCAAAGCAACACATTTATACTGTAGTGCAAGACCAATCTTCAATAGAAAAATACCTATATATGAGACCATGACGAATCGCAATAGCAAATTCATACAGTACTTTAGTGTTATTGCGTGATTAATAATAATTACTGAACTGGTCCAACATCTATATAACCGTGACTCAAGTGCATGAATGTTCCATTGTACTCTAATCAATCTAGAATTTTTTCTTAATATGACATCCTACATCACGCAATAACTACGAGCTTAGCCTAGCTTAGCCTTACGAGACGTTTATTTAACATTAAAAAGAAAGTAAACGTCGCCCTTACTAATACAAAGTTGCTGCTCGTTTCTTTCTCGTTGAAAATTAAGACTGAAAAAGACCGAAGCTTAGTGTCATTTTCTAATAATAATAATTATCGGAACCCGCACATTGTGTACGATATACAGTTTGCTGACTTCTTAGATCTTTGGTCCATCTGGCAGAGCAGTCCACGCTGCGCCTAGCGCTGCAAACCCTACCCGCTGCCACTTTCAGCTTACTTAATCTGTAAGTAAGTTATATCGGTGACGTTAGTTATTCGTCGGATTTGCTCATAGCGGATTATTTCCTTCAAACAAACCCCAATCATGAAATAACTCGCTGAACTTTAAACTTTAGTTCAGGCCCACCGTCAGAGCGTCCACGTTTCTGCGCCACTAGTCGCACAGGTTTAATTAATTGCCGCTTCCGAATGTAGTATAATATCACACTGTGATTATTTCTGTATCTAATCAAGCAATTAAGACATGAAAGACCCGCTGCTGTTATTGGGAAATGACAAGATAACATCATATAGTCATAGTAATCCGTATTCAATCATACTGTGTTATGAATTCCGATAAATGTGAAGTATTTGTTTGCAGGAAGTAAGACCGTCGCTACTGCGTCTACAAGCCGCGATAATCCCTACGAACATGCCTACGCTAAACTACAAAAGCAGCTTCAAAATGAATTGCATAACGTGTAAGTTTTTATTAGATTTTTAAGCACGTTCTTCTCAATCTCTACCCGACATCACAAGTAATTTTTTATACCCTACAGACGTAAAGAATCACAGATTACGTAATTTGTGCAAAAAACCCCAGTTCTTTGTAGTGAAGGACGTTCATTTAAACTTACTTAATCTAATCTGGGTCTAGATATTGAATATGTGTATCAACCGGTACTTCCCATACAAAATCTAGGTTACACAGGGTGACTCAAGAAAAAAGTTATTTATCTCAACAATATCATTATCAATAAAGATATTTACTGATTTTAGTTTCGCACCGGCACGCGGTTTTCACTCCCAACTGATGTAGATTTTCGTGAATCCGCTCGCAATTTATAAGTTCAAACTTCTGAGTCAACCTGTATGTCGTTATTGCAGTTATTAATTATCTGATAAATTTACGTTTTTATGCGATACAAAACTTGATAAAATTTAATTCATGTGACCCGAATAGTGAGTATAAAATGTGAGAGTGGGACAGCAAGTAGAAAGTGATAGAACTGAAGTGATAAAACAAAACTGTCCAGTGTTTCTCAAGGATTAGCCCAAAAATTGACGGGCCTCTTGCTAACCAATTAGTCAAGGGAAAATAAATGAAGTGGACAAAGAAATCGCATTACATCCAACGGCATTGTTTTTGTTAGTTTTGTAAAAAGTAGTTTTCCATTTCCTCAGTGTTTTCCCCATATTTTTTCGTAAGCTTTTTTACCTACTACGGGGAGAAAAGTGAAAAATTAGTTAAAATAAGTACAACCTAGTACCTATTAATATTTTTTCTTTATTGCTATAAAATAATGGAATTTCTCAATTTTTATTGGGTACTAAAATAGGGCGAAAGTGACAGTAAGGAAAAGGAAACAGAAAAATCTTTTGGATATAATGCGAGTGTAAATTATTATTTTCTTAGACTAGAAAGAGAATTGAGGTTTTTTAAGATGTTCATTCGTAACTTGTGTTGTACTCGTAGAACCGTCGAAATAACTCCCGACCGAGCGTCTGACACTGAAATACAAATCGACGAGAGGGAAGCGACACCGTCTGGCCCAGGTATGTCTTAACACATGTTCAGTTGTACCACAATGTAGGTATAAAAGATCCCTCGCGTAGTACACCTACGCAACTAGATTTTACGATCGATACCTAGTATTTTTTCCTGCTTGGTAACTTTAAAACAATAAACATAACTATATGCATACATACATATATACATTTGTATGAATTTAACTAGGTACCTTTAAAGTATGTCGCGAAATGTGTAAAACCAAAGAGGTAAAACACTAGACTTATTGGCCTTTGATATGCCCATACTGGATATGACAATTGATAGAAAGTATGTCGACTTATATTGGTTTGATCAAACGGTGACGAGATCAGCCACCAAGGTTCCAAATATTTGGTATACCTACGTGTAATATTTACACATAATTTCAATCGACCACAGATGCGGAATATGTTAGCTTCTGCAAGAAACTTTAACAGGGTTCAACGTCCATACTCCTTATCCTGTAATTGATTGACTTTGGAAACAGTTAAATAGATTATTCTAAGAAATGCACGTGACTATCGCTATCGCGTTTAATATTTCCTTCTTTAAAGATAGAATAGATGTATTGTATCCGGCAATCATTGCATTATTCCTAGTAATAATTACCAAGATTGTGTTTTCATTAATGAAAAAAATAATTACAAGCGCAGATATCTCGTAAGCTGACAGACACTATTCTAATCCCGTATTCCCTATTTTAATTCCCTCGGTTTTGCTGCCCGGAATTAGTATGGCTGTCTAAACTATATTGGTGGAAAAAGATTTCAACTGGTCCAAAAATGAAATTTACTTGATTAATGTAACATATTTTATTGTAGTACATTTTAGACTTTCGCGCTTTGTATTCTTTCTTTCGGGTAAAGGTAAATAAAACTTGTTCGTGTGTAAGACCCGTATTATATAATTATACTAGCTGTTGCCCCTCGGCTTCGCCCGCGTGAAATAAGTTTTTCCCGCGGGAACCGTTTACCCCGGTAAAAAGTAGCCTATATGTTATTCCCGGCCATAAGCTATCACCGTACCAAGTTTCATCAAAATCCGTGTAGCCGTTCTTCAGTTATAAGTGGTCTAACTAACACGACTTTGTTTTATATATTAAGATTTTATTATATTCATCAGCCTATTAATCTCCCCACTGCTGGGGCTCAGGCCTGCCCTCTCAACGAGGGCGTGCGGGCTATAGTCCACCACGCTAACACAGTGCGGGTTGGTGGACTTCACATGCGCCTAAGAATTTCTTCTTCGGCGTATGCAGGTTTCCTCACGATGTTTTCCTTCACCGTTTGAGAGCAGTCAGTACATGTACTTAGGTTTCGAGAAAAAACCCATTGGTACATGGCCCAGCCGGGGATCGAACCTCGGACCTTTCGATATGATAGGTCGCGTCTTATCCCCGAGGCCACTGACGCTTTTATTATATTCCTTACTACTATATACTACATACAATATCATCGCGGTATGCCCCTGACGAGGTAGGCGGAAGTTACAGATCATCAGTTAGTGTCATATTCTTTATTGCATGTACTTATACAATTACATAAAACGGCCTTATTGCTGATTATGTGGATATGTTCCAGAGTCAGTAGTTATATCAGCGTCGGTGGCGATCAGCGGGCAGCTGCCGTCGAGTCAGGAGCTGCCGTACATCACGCCGCCGTCGCCGCGCCCGCAGGCCGACGCCGCCGTACACTTCAGCGGGGACTCCACTGACTCCGCCAGTATGTAACACTTCAGTTAGCATCAATACCTATGTATCTGTAGCATTCAGCGCACATCATGTTCAGTATTTTACCTCATCTTATTTGCAAAGTGATTTTGTATCAAAAAAAAATTATAAATTTTATGTCAGGTAATAGAAAAAATACAAGTAAAGCAAGCTGACATGACAAGCCTACTCTATAACATAATTTTTTACAAAAAAAAAAAAACGATCGCCATGTTTTCTCGCCAAATTCTTATCTTTTTTTATTAGGTATTTTACCGTGCCACGCGGCGCGGCGAGAAGTGGCCAGTGACATTTTGCCAACTAAGGGGCTACGAGATAATTTCTAACGTCTGGACAAACTTACCTCAAAAAAACCTGACCGAGTACGAAATGATATTTCATACAACATTTCGTCACGAGCTGAGAGTCATTTCGCACCGAGGTCCAGAAAATTCGATTTTTGAAACCGATTTCAAGTATGAAATGGAACTTTTTACTCAAGGTTGTACAAAAAAATGTTGTCGTATTTGCAGAGGGCTACACGAAGATCTCAGTGCGGGAGCCGCTGAGCAACATCCGCACGCACACAGCGAAGCAGTCCTCGCTGCAGCCGCACTACGCCACAGTCTCCGACGACTCCGGTTGGTTGCAATCAATCACCACTAACTACTGATACATACTACCTTTTTCACTCTCGCGCTTTGTATTCATTATTATTTGCTGGCCGTTTCCCGCGGCTTCGCTCGCGTAAAAAAGTTTTTCCGTGAGTTTTCCTGGGGGGAAAATCCCTTTCTTTGTGGACGTCAAAGCTATTCGGTAAAAAAAAACCGTAAAATAACTTATGAATGGTGAGGCGGCGGGAGGCAGCTATTATAATAATAATAATAAATGTTTTATTTCAGGCATAAAACAACCCATATAAACCCATATAGAAAAATCAAGGTTTTTTTAAATAAAACCAATTTTGAATTTTGAATAAAACAATTTTGAATAAGAAAAAAAATACTTAAACTAAATCGAAAAAATATTTAAATTAAATACAATTAAAAGTTTACACATTTACAAGTCAATTTAGACACTCATTTACTTGACAATGGGACCTGGGGATCCATTGCAAACGACACCGAGAATACCATTGCCAGAGCTGCGTATCCTATCCCAGAAGCAAGCAATACGAGCCCAAACGCCTAATAGGCGCTAGGAACTTTTATAATTTGCACAGTTCATTTAGCTGGTGACTGTTGTGTTGTAGACGAGATTACTCCTCTTCTTCTAGTCCTTCCAACCTTGCGGTTATGGGGGTCAAATCGCACGACTGTGCAGAGGCTTTCCCGATGCACTGCATATATATTTTTACTTTATTTTTTCAGACGAGATGTACGCCGCGATCGAGGAGGCGAGCGTGGGCGAGGGCTCGGACACGTACGCGCAGATAGCGCCGGAGCCGCGCCGCCGGGAGCCGGCCGCCGCCGCGCGCCCGCCGCCAGAAGACCAGCACCACGCCAGGTACACAAGCACTTACGGGGCTCACACACGTAACGCGTACAGTGGCGAGACAGTGCCCTCGGCCATGTGCTAGGTGCATTTGAACATTTTGACGAGTGCCTCGGCCGAGCAGAGTGGCGAGAGTCACTAGAACCCATAGATTTAGTATATTACCATAGATTTGCACTCGGCATATAGCATGAAATAGCAATACTCTTTTACCCTAATAATTTGAGAAGACGCTTATATGGCGGGGTCAAACTGAACAAACAATCTATTTTAGTCGGGCTGTTGTTTGTTCGCATACGTAGAAAGAGATAAAAGATATTGTATCTGTCTAGCTTACTCTTACCACTTTTGTAATAAGTGTGTCCCTCTCTGATTATTATTGTTATTTTAGTGCGTCCTCTATTGTTCCTCTCTTTACGCTAGAACCACGATTTGTTTGCAAGGCCGAGTCGCCACCTCCCACTCGTCCGCCAATACTGTGCGCAGCCTAGTACTGTTTTACTGTCTCGCCACTGTACCCATTACGTGTATAGTTCACACTACTCGTTTACGTGAAATTGACCCATTAGCAGTTTCATATGTTTAGCACACGATATGTATGTGTTTTATGTTTCTTTCTATCACAACACTACTGTTTTTATACACGGTGGAAAAGAAATACAGTAGTTGGAGGGAAAGTGCCCTAAATATTGATGATGGCAAATTTCTAAAATTAGACATTCCTTTATTTTCAAAATGAAGTAAAACTGATTCAATGATTTTTGAAAAGTTGCTTACCTCAACTGGGAATTGAACCGGACAAAATTGTAAACTTATTATTATTCTTTTTCCATAGGCGAAGTGCCCCACCGGAGATTGGAGCTTCTTCTTCCAATGCAACACATACTAGACAAGGTAAATATCTATATTCGTTAGAGTGTAGCTGTCGTCATATTTTGGTTTTTGTAAAAAGAATTCTATCTAGACTACATAGTTTAGTATTTGAACTACATTTGAGACCCTAACGGGTTTTTTAACACTCTAAGGGTTATAGTAATATATATAGGTAAATCTGTGTTCTATCAATATCCGGGCGGTTTGATAGAACTCTCTTTACTCCTGAGATCGAATTCACCAACCAGTAGTGACTGAAGTAATATTATCGTTGTTTCGGTACAATAAAGCCACCCCCACGCTGACGCGGTCAAGGCGAGGTCTGTGGTACAATTTTGTATGCAGGCTTTGTTATTTATATGACCAAGATGCATAATACTATTTTATTGATACCCGAGTTTTAAATTTTAAATCAATGGTGATTTTTTCTATTAGTGTGATGTGACAACGTATTAGACAGTAGTACAGCACACAAGTACACAACAAACTCAAAATAACATCCCTCCCTATCTTTCTAGTGTTGTCTGACAGCGACGAGATAATTATAAAACTGACAGATTATAAATGTGTGCTTTTAGAATGGGATCCACTTTTGAATTTAAACCGTGCAGAGTCCTCGTCGTCGTGCTCCAACTCGACGGGCGCGCTCGGCTCGCCCAAGCCGGAGAAGCGCTCCGCCAACTCGCCCCTCCCGCCGCCCCCGTCCCACCCCGCGCATGCCCCCTCCCACGCCCCGCACGCCGCCCCGCACCCCGCACAGCAGCGCGTCAGTGCGACGGACCATCGACACCAGCGGATATCCAGCACAGGTTCGAACTTGGCATACTCTATTTTGAATAACGATTGATTCCTGCAACTACGACACTATATTGATTTAATTAACCTCCACAAATAAATTACACAAAGACAAACTTGAGATTTTAGAAATATAAGTAAATATAGAGCAGAAGTGTTAAGCATTTCCTATTTCAGGTGATCTCCTCAACCACGACAAACTGCGTCGTAGTCTCAACGAAAAGCACCAACGAAACAACAGCTGCGTGAGCTCGTCGGACTTCTACGGGTGCAACTACCCCGTGGAGAAGCACCGGTTCAGCTCCGGCGACCCGCTCGTGCGGCCGCTCGTCGCCAAGGAGCTGCACTTCGACATCGACCAGCCCGCCGGCCCCGCCGACAACCTCTACAACTCCATCGACGGCCCTGCCTACAGCGACTACTCCTCGGCTGACGCCAACGCGAGCATCGACTCCGAACAACGAACCACCGAAAGCCCCTCGCGCAACGTCGAAGAAATGTACGCGAAAGTCATGAAGAGAGCCAAAGCGAAGGGCAAGACCGAGGAAGCGTCCAGGAAATCCAAGGATTTCACCAACAACGACACGGAGAGTCACACGAAGTACCGCGGGGACGACCCCGGCTATGAGACCATAGACCGCAAAAAATCAATCAACCACGGCTACGAGACGATAGCCCATAAAGAACGAAAGATATCCGGCCAGGACCCCGGCTACGAAACGGTCAGGGAAGTGAACAAGAACTTCAGCAACAATAACCTGTTGAAAATCAACCACGCGTTGACAGACAGCGGGCCGAATAGTATTATAAGTAGTGATCCTGGCTACGAACACATATCGAAGACTGATAATAACGCGTCCGATTCGGATCCCAACTACGAGGTGCTGAGGAACCAGCCGCCGACCCCGCCGTACGCGACCATCGCGCCCAACTTCAAGGTGCAGCCGACCTACTCGACGGTGAACAAGCGGCCCAGCAAGAGCCACTGGCCGGCCAACAACAACGAGGAGCCCGCCTCCGAGCCCAACTACGAGTCCATGCCGTACACCACCGGCAGCGAGTCCGACCCCAACTACGAGTCGGTCCCACCCAAACACCCCAACTACGAAAGTGTCAGCTCTCAGGATCCTAACTACGAATCTCTCAGATGTAAGGATCCTAAGTACGAATCTGTCAGGTCAAAAGACTCGATGAGGTCCAAGATGGATCCGAATTATGAGAGTGTGAAGTATTTTGAGCTTTCCAAGGATCCTGAGAGGGTCAACGATGGGGCTGGCTCCGGCGTGGACAGGTCGGACTCGTCCGCGGGGTATGAGAAAATCAACGTCCCCCACAGGGAACCCAAGAGCAGTATTAATAACGGCACGGATCCCACCGTCGCGGACTACTTTCAAGTGTAAACATTGCGACGACACAAACGAAGGTAAACGCAGGTGACCAAATGTTTTGTCCATACAACACTTGTTAATTTAGTATGGGATGCATACTAAATGCTAACGTACATACGTGCGTGCTTTTTGTATGGACAAAACATCGGTAGCCGCCAATAGTGTCTTAGTCTTATTTGAATCGCTTATTAATAAATCAACAAAAGAAACACTGCAAATTTCACTTTTTAATACACTCTTAATACACTTTGTAAAATGATAATAACCTGAATTACGCCAAATATTATTTCACACAGGAAATTTACACTTTTGGCGACTTAGACTCAGGAAAAATTACTAGGTAGAAAAATGTCGATTTTTGCTGTAAAATCGATACTCCGGACTTTGGTTATTTGCAAATTAAGCGATTCAATTGTCTCTGACCTCAGGACCTATAAACGTGATTTGGAGTACCTATAGCTATTACAACGATATTAATGAGATTTATGCTTTTTTATTTAAAATATTTTATACAAACGAAACTAACTACAATGTATAATACCTCAAAGTTAGATAATCCGTATCTTCCTTAGGTATCTGTGATATAATACTGAGTATGAACGGTGGTTATTTTTACTGCAGGAAAAGTGTTTGGTTTGAAAGTCCAGATATTGAGACGTTTATTTAAATAAGTAGCCTGATGTGTTTGTAATCTCTATTGATTAGTGTCGGCGCACATCTGGCGGAGAGCAGGCGGATTTTATGCTAACAATTAAAATTATCTTGACAAAAGCGAGAGCACAAGCATACGCCGCTGTCCTCTGCAAACAATTTTGATCTTTATTCGTAACACGTTTAAAGACTTTTATTAAGCTTAAAATCGGCTGTTGCTCGCCGCCAGGCCTGCGCTGGCCTTTGGTGTGTTCATGTTTTGAGACAAGCGACGCCGCGGTATGTTATTGTGCATAGATTGTACAAAATGTAGATTGTATGTATAATGTAAGTTATTTATATTAACTTTTAACCTTACTTTATAAGAAGATATATGATTTTCGTACAGATATTTTGTATTTATGACTCGATTTAAAGGTGCGGGATGGAAACGATAAGTGATTACAGTCGATTATTTCGTTGATATATAAGATGCTAGCTGTTGCCCGCGGCTTTGCCCGCGTTGCCAGCTTTTATTCCTGTGGGAACAGTAAAATTAGCCTATATGTTATTTCAATATATAAGCTATCACTGTACCAAGTTTCATCAAAATCCGTTCAGCCATTACAGCGTGAAAGAGTAACAAACATCCTCACAAAGTCACAAACGTCCTTACAAACTTTCGCCTTTATATTATTAGTAGGATTACAAATTAACTGATATAGGAAGAACGGTGTCGTATAAGGCATAAAATAACTTTAAAACCTTTTAAAAAATTAACGCCATGTATTCAACATTTGTACTTGCAGCTCTTAATACATTTGCTATTGCACGATTTATCGACTGCTTACAATTTAGATGTGGAACTAGTTTATTAAAAAGTAAGTAGATTATTATAATATCAATTTAGTTATTAATTTATTTTTTAATTCGTACTATGGTAAATGTATGATTTAAGTTTTTATTTTGTGCATTAAACGATACGGTTTCTATATCAGTTTAAAGTTTTGTAATATCTGTTAAATTAACTAAATAATCGGCTGGACACACTAATAAGCCTTTCCACCCTGTGTAGGTTACCTATTTCGTCTATGGGATATGCTTGAAACCTTTTGATGGGGCTGCATATTCGATTCAAAGCTTGACAACTCAATATATTCTTTAAATTCGAATATGTCATGCATTACAAAGTATTTTGGCTTAATGAGAGAGTTATTAAAGAATAACTTGAAAACACACTTGTATTATTCCTAAGACTGTCTATTTGCCTATGATTATCTTATCTTGTAATCGGCGATTCCACTTAGAATTAAGAAATATGTGAACAAAATTAGTACAGTCAATCCGGGTAACTTTGAATATCTTTGAATAAACACAATTATAATCAAATAATTATTTCAAAATCGTAATACAATCCTTACTGGTGTATAAAGAAATAAGTATGTCACCAGATTAAAAAAATAAAAATGCATATTCATTGTCTGTTGTCAAATGCTTTTTATTTTAATACCACAGGCACTTTCCTATTTTGCGGCAATATTTATCAATAAACCGGTCTATGATAAAACTCAATGAGTTTTATTTTATTTCTTACATTATTGAATAGACAAAAAAGTTACCCGACTTCACTGTATGCGGATCACGTGATCTGCTGGTAACTTTTCAGATAGGGAATAACCCTGTGCATGGTATGAGTGCATTTTTGGAAAGTAGTTTTTATGTTGTGACATTTTATATTTTTATTTCTTAAACAAGTTTTTGTTTTTATTTCTTTACTGTTATGTTTATTTGTTATTCCTAGAATGTAAAAGATAATAATAAGGTGTCATAACATTAGCAGAGGGTTTGTAAAGTAGTACCTGAATTATTATATTGTGTTAAAATAATAAAAATGTAAAACAAAACTGGAATTAAAAATGTTGTTCAGACAGAGGCTATATGTTTGAACGACCTTTCAAGTCAAGGTACTGTGTACCAACGTAACATCTGTTCCAACACAAATGGAATACGAAAACAAACACACATGCGTCTCGGTAACATAATAAGGCGTATCACAGACACACGCGGTCTGCGGTGGCGGTAGCGGCTTGTTGTATTCCATACGCAATGTATGTGAGACTTCAGACTCGCGCGACCTGCGTTTTCATATTGAAGCTATTGTCGGGGATACGCCTAAAGAGTATTTGGTGTTCCGAAGCGAATTGTAAAGTTAATGTGGCAATACAATCTTGTTTTTGCTGCTAGTGGCCTTTCAGGTGACCAAGTTCGTTCTAATTTTAACTTTAAAGAGCTAGGACTGGTGGCTTATGATTCACATGTTTCCGAGACGTAAATAGAGTTTGCTTTCCTGTGCCATTTAGTTTGGAATGGAATATGATTAATACAAAAATAAGAGTCATCTACGATATTTGCTAAAGATTTGTTAACATTAAAATGCTATAAAAGTTTAGCTATTTTGGGTTGCTAACCATATCTTTGTTTGATATAATAAATATAAATGACCTTATATTAATGTTACAAGCGTAGGTACTTACCTAAATGAACTTATATGGATGGCGTATTTATATTGTAACTGCATTGCATTTGCGATCACGCAATATTAGTTTTCGGTTCGTTTGTTATTTCATTTGCATTTGTATAACTTCATAGACTGTCCGGTTGGCTGGTCAGACCGCCTATTTTCCTTTTCACAATTTTACTTAGAATCATCTTAAACCGTTTTCAGCAACTATACCTGTGGAAAGTTGGATAGTATTTGTACCAAAAATACAATTTTGCTGTCAGCCTCAAATGAGTGTCCAACTGTCCATAGATCACGTGACGCATATTTAGCAGATTTTTTCTTTCAAGCAGCAGGTTTCCACCAGACTATGCTATACAGAATGGAAATTATAGGCGGTAATTGGAGGGAAAGTACTTACCCTAAATTTTTAAGATGGAAAATTTTACTGAAGGAAACATTCCTTTATTTTCACAAATAAGTAGAACTGCATTTAAAGATTTTGAAAAACCACCTGTCTGAGCCGGGAATCGAACTGTACAAGTGTGGAAAAAAGATATTCTGTATTTTTACTACAATACCAATCGAAAGGGTCAAATCAATTCCATCTAAATAGTATCTTAAATTAAAGGAATACCATGAAATGGAAACATCTAATATTGTTTTCCCTGAACACATTTTTTATATTAAATGTTAAATTTCATATTCTTCCAATAAACTAAGATTAATGAATTTACTTAGAAGGAATTGATTCTGATGATTGATCCTTTCGATTGATGTATAGTAATAAAAATACAGAATACGTTTTTTCCACATTTGTCTGGTTCGATTCCTGGCTCAGACAGGTGTTTTTTTAAATGCAGTTCTAATTATTTTTGTAAATAAAGGAATGTTTCCTTTCAGTAAAATTTGCAATCATAAATTTATATGGAACTTTCCCTCCAACTACCGCCTTTAATTTCCGCCCTGTATACTATTTAATAATGATACTATTTTGTAGAGGAGACGAGTACAATCTTGATCTCGGGCATTCATTACTTAGTTGCTTTCTTTAAATGTTTAAACACTTACGTAGGTTGCAATGCGATATCTGCGTTCAATTTTTTTTTTCAAATGACTTAAATTTTAACAAATAACTGTCTACTTACTACTGTTAAGGTAATATCAAAGAACACCATGTAGGTTAAATTAGTTTACTGTAAATATACTTCATGCATTCTCTGTATTTTTAATAATAATAACTGCAATCTTTAATCACACAAACCAATCCTAATAATATAACTGGCAAAAATATAACGAATGAAATATGCCATACAATTTAAATGTAGTTTTATTTCAATTATTTATTACCTCATGTTGGAGCACAGAAGCTAATCTTTTCAGTAACTCTAAGGTTGACTGGAAGAGATCCCCCAGTGGGATAAGTCCGCCTTTGTAGTTAGTTTTATTCTTAACTGTCTGTATCTGTAAATTTTTAGTACAACAAATTGTTTACATACATACATACATTCTATATTATTATATTCTATAATAATAGTACAAGTTTTTGAGGGCAATCTGTACCTCTGTTTTTACTCAACATAGTCCGAGCGCCAAAAGTCGGGGTTCGATTCTCCCCGGGGACATACAACTTCATATATTAGTTTCAAGTTCTTCCCGCTCTGTTTCCTGACAACAAAGTAGGTAGGTAATTATGTATCAATATACCTACCTTGCACAGTCAATTTTATCTAATTAAGTAACTACTTAAGACTGTGCTACCTAAATAATAAACATCGCCTTTCTGTCCTATCTAATCCCTTTCTTCCTGATTTACATTTAAGTAGGCACGGTCCATTAGAAATAGTGGAAGGTAAAACAAGAAATGTGTTTAACATGGTAGGATTCCGGTGAACTTATTCACTTTCATAGCATAGTTCAGAATTAAGGAAATGTAATGTTGAGAGCCTTGAGACTAAGGCTAAGTTAGCGAGGATGTGAACCCTAATGAAAATCGCCGACTAACTTAATACTCTTTGGTCGTGTTATAGGTAATCGCCGCGCCGCCGCCGCCGTTCTAGTATAGAATATTTTAAAACTATGATAGGCCTAAAAAACGTAGTATTCAGAGCCGTAGAATTCATTATTGAAAAAATTCTGCTGTCAATGTCAATCAACGCAACGTCAAGCAAGACACTATCATCACCATCATCACCAATCTGTGGCAGGCAACGTGGTCAACTCCTTCGGTCGAACGAACGATGAATGATAATGATGTCAATTGATGTGTGACTTTTTGGCGGGATTTTGTCAGATATGGTTGTCGTTTGTCGACTTGACTGTGCTAGCTACAGAGCCATCAGCTTAGTCAGCTTAGCAAGTAAAGTATATACGAAAATTCTGACAAATAGAATGCAAGATAGATCTGAAAGAAAGTTATGGGAAGCACAAGGCGGCTTCAGACCAGGAAGAGGATGCACGGATCAAATGTTTTCTCTCCGCATGATCACGGAGAAGTTTCTGGCCATTGATCAGAAAGTTTTCTGTGCTTTTGTGGATTTAGAGAAAGCTTTTGATAAGGTTGTTAGAAAGAATCTCTGGAGTTTCCTGCCTGAGTATGGGGTGAACAGCCACCTGCTGCGAGCTGTGAGGTCACTTTATCGTGACAACAAAGCCTGCGTGCGGGTGGAGGACAATATGTCGCCCTGGTTTGATGTCCTTTCAGGCGTCAAGCAGGGCTGCGTAATGTCTGCATGGCTCTTCATCATATATTTGGATAGGTGTCTCCAGTGCATGAAAGATAGTGAAAGAGGTATGAAATTGGGTGACTCAACGATCAGCTGTCTACTCTATGCTGATGACGCCGTTTTAATGGCACCGTCGGAGGGGGAGCTACAGACACTAGTCACAAGTATGAAAGAAGAGTGTGAAAAAAAGGTCTAAGACTGAATGCTTCCAAAAATAAGGTTCTGATATTTGAAAGAGATGATGTACGAACAAACTGTAATATTTGGGTGAATGGAGAATGCCTAGAACAAGTGAATGAAATTGTATATCTGGGAAGTATGTTTAATAGGAATGGAAGATGTGATTCGGATGCAGAAAGGCGTATAATGGCTGGAAATAAAGTTAATGGTGCTCTGTCCGCGTTGACGAAGAACCAGAATGTGTCGAAAGACGCCCGTCTGGCAATTCACAATGCGGTGTTGGTACCAACTCTATTATACGGCAGTGAAACCTGGGTTTGCCAGAAGACGACTGAAAGTAAGTTAAATGCTGTGTAGATGCGATCTCTACGTCAGCTGTGCGGCGTTACCTTGGCCGACCGGATACGCAACGAAGAGATACGCAGTATGGCTGGACTGAATGAAAGTGCCATCATTAAGATGAAAAAAGGTATGCTCCGTTGGTTCGGACACGTTGAGCGAATGAGTGATGAACGAATGACGACGCAAATATATCGAGCGAATGTGATTGGTAATAGGAGCCGGGGACGACCTAGACTGACATACGAGGATCAGATAGAGCGGGTGCTCACAGACGGACACGTAAAGAGCACTCGCGTCCCACGGCGAGCGTGTATGAAGAGAATGATGAGAATGAGCGAAGCGAAAGAGGTGTGTCAGGATCGCGATACTTGGCGCTCCGTTCTTTCTGCCTACCCCGCCAGGGACATAGCGTGAAGATATGTATGTATGTATGTATGTATGGTTGTCGTTTTTGTTGTTTTCCTAAAAAATGTATATTGTGGGTTTTGGTGTTTAACTGTGATAGTTTTTTATGCAACAAGTGCCTATTATGGTGTATATTGTGCGGGATAGTTAACTCTACCGGATTGTTCCAAATTGTCCCTTGTTAAATCGACATTAAAACTACTATCAGTTTAGTGCGGTGTTAGCTGCAATGTGGATCACCGAATGGTACTAGTTGTGTCCTGGCCGTGCTGTGGTTTTATGTATTCGTGATTATAAACTACGATTTGGCCTATAAGGACTTGTTAACAACTGGCCGTTTAACTATTTAAAAAAAAATTGTGGTGACCACAGACTACAGGTGATGTGTCCATCAAAACAAAAATTAAAAACGGATTCTACATTATTTTCTATTCGAAGAAATTAAGTTTCTGTGTCTACTAAAATATTTGAATAGTTCCTTTAACAAAATGGCAACTTACAACAACCCAAATGATTATTCATGGCAGGCTCAAAACAGCCAGAACTATTCTTATAATACTTCGAACACATTTGGCGATGCTGCTCAGACTTTGGGTAAGTGTATTTTTCCATTTGGATATGCTATTCGACATACGGATGAGTTAATTAACGCAACACATGCAATTACAGATTTCCAGAACTTTCAAACGGATCAACAGAATTACAATTTTGAACAAACGCAAGGAACTATACCAGCAAACAACAACCAGTATTACAACCCCAACTTATTCACACCTGCGCCGATACCCGGCGAACCTATTACAGAGGCCAGTGAATTCGACGAACCACCTCTACTCGATGAACTAGAAATCTACCCAGACAGAATTCTCGAGAAAACTTTGGCAGTCCTAAATCCGTTCCATGGCCAATCGAAGGCAGATGATGCAAATTTCTTATTGAGAGACACTGACATTGCTGGGCCAATCGCCTTCTGCTTGGCACTAGCTGTATGTCTGTTTCTTGCTGGCAACAAAGCACACTTTGGTTATGTATATGGTCTGTCAGTCATGTCTGTTATATTGATGTATTTCTTACTTTCTTTGATGAGTCGTTCTGAGGGAGTGTTTACTATGTTAAGTGTTGCGAGTGTGTTGGGTTATTGCATGCTGCCAATGGTTGTTTTGGCTTCACTAGGAATATTCCTCTCTCTTGAAGGAACTGTAGGGTTGTCTATGTCAGCTATAGCAGTGATCTGGTCAGCTCTGTCAGCCAGCAGACTGTTCGTGACCATGTCAGGAGACTCAGAGCAAAGACCACTGATAGCTTATCCTTGTGCCTTGGTCAATGGGGTATTTGCACTATTAGTCTTGTTTTAATTATGAATTAATCTGTTGAAATAATGTAAAATTACAAAGTTTAATCTTGTGTTTGGTGTATTTTTCTGTGAACAACATGTTCTTATCATACTGTTAAAATATTTTGTCAAATATGTATGTATACTTCTGTAAAAAATTAAATAACTTATTTTAAGACATGTTAGTAAATTATTTTTATAAATGAATAGTTTTTCATTTAGTCAAAAATAGATCAAGACAAAAACCAGTAGTGAAATATCCAAAGAAATATATTAAATATACTGTTAACATTATCTAATTTACATTTTGTTGTATAAAGTGGGTCGATCACTGAAGAAGTTCTTCAAAACCATAACTTGCGCAAACGCTACACACACTATGGCTAGGGACTCGCCCATAGACCACCAGAACACCCTCTCATTAAGATCTTCTGCCCTCTTACGGCCCTGGGCTTCCCGTAATCTATGGTGGGTTTGATGATCAATTATTCTGTTTAGTGCAGAGTGAATTTCCTCAGCGGATGACTCCAGCTGAAATCAAATAATATAATTATATAGGTATTTTAGTTATGTTTGATCATTATTTTACTAGTCAGACTGGGAAGAGGTTCAAGACAAGAGTTTGCACCTCCCCAGTACTACAACAGAATTGTCAAAATTGTGTTAACAATGCCAGAACTTGGTCTGCACACAGATCATGATAGTATTAATGATTGCAGTCTGCACAATATTAAAATCTTATAAACATACTTCTGTAAATTTTACAAAATGACAGTTCTGACATTGTAGTAGGTACTGGAGGTGCAAGTAGTGTGTGGGAAGTATGCTAATAAATGCATTTATTTTGATAAGATTAAAATTAGTAGAGATCGTTGGTCGTCGTGGAGATCCTTGGGGGGGCCTTTGTCCAGCATTGGACGTCTATAGGCTGATATGATGAAAATTTGTAGGTAATCTCATATGAATAACTTATCTTCTATTTGTAGTGGACATTATTTTTATTTATTTTTCATGAACCACTTTCTGCTACATTATCCTAGCCTTACCAAACAGACAGTGGACAGCTAACTAAACCATTACCTGTGTGAGCACTGTTGCATGGTCTCCGATTCCTGGCAACGGTTGTTCAGGCCCTACATTCAATTCCATATACACAAGCTTGTGGGAGAATGTACTGAATTCATTGCTGAAGCAAACCTTATATACACCTGAAACATACAATAGTTAACATTACAAAGGTAGCAAATGAAAAAGCTTATGAACATAATATTATGTATGGTCAGGGAATGTAATTACTGACCCATTCAATTGCTTTGACCCGTTGCATGATGTGAATGCCTACATAAACACTTGTTGGTTGTGTTAGAATGCAATAGAGATAGCATGATTTTATGGTTCAGAAATTATTTAGCCAACCAAATTACATGACCATGGTCCTGCTTTGATCTACACTGTACTGATGCACAGTTTCAAACTGAATTTCACCTTTTTGGTGGACTTTTGTTACTGATATATAAATATAATAGATAAATCTATAAAATTATTCTGTGGTAATTTTGGTCCTGTAGAAAGTTTGACATATTTTAACTCATTAAATTAATGACTAACCTGTTTGTTGGGCAACAAATTGATGTGAATCATATTGCATCTTTTGTTGCTGATATAAGATTTGTTTATTTGGGCCTTCAACTTTCACATCCACATCATATTGTCCTCCAGTAATCACCTGGAAGTTTAAAAAAATTGGGTAAAAGTTTGCATTTTCTTTTTCTACACATAGGCCAGTAACTGTTATTGAACAATGAAAGGAACAATCCATAGTTTAACCATGGTCACATTTTCATGTCTTTCTGACGATTAAGCTGCGAGGCATGTTAGTAAATGAAAAAGAAAATTGATTTGCAAGGTGAGGTTATGGCGATAGGTTCTGACTTTAGTCATGCGACTACAATGCAAATTTACTTATGTATTAGGTAATTTATGTTGGGAAACGATGGAACATATCAATAGGATAATTTTACCTGGTATTCTAATGCTGCAGAAGTATTTTTTTCTATTTCTTGATAAAAACATTCAACCGCACTATCAGGTAGTTCAAAAGTGAGCTCAACGCTCTTAGAAAGTATTCCATTAATTAATGTGACTAGTATAGTTATAAACAGTGGTCTAACAAACATTTTTATCTGAAAATCAATAATTTTCGAGAGTTACAAAAATATTTCTTTCTCCCAAATTTCGCTACGCTCGGCTTTGACTGACAGACACGTAATTGGCTGCGTTCCAAAAAAAAAAAACGAATTAAACGTCAAAAACATTTTTAAACAGCCTATACGGCCCAAAAATCCGTATTTTTAGGCGATTCGTAGTTTTTAATGTTCAGAAAAAACGGACAATTTCACAAAAATCGGCCTGTTGGCGGTCACACTTCACATCTTCAACTATACTTCCTCACTAATGTGATTATTAATGCAGGAGACAATTTGGAACGAATGAACTCGATGTGTCACAAAGTTATACAGGCTTTTAATAATATAAAAAATTACGCACAATCTACACATTTATAGACACCCTTTAGCTAATACCTTATATAGAATTACAAAAATAAATATTTAAGACAAACTATCTCTGACGAGATCCCGCCATAAAGCCTCTTTAATAACGGACGCGTTCATGATGTACTTTTTTTTATAGATTTTAAGACAAACAAAGTCCTAGGCCAACAAAGTTCTAATAGCCATGGTTTAAAGGAGTTGCCTTGAATATTCATATTTGAAACTGTCGGTTACAGCACAGATTCCATAAAAACATTAGGCAACGATCTACACTTTAGTCTACAGCCTCACTAAAATGATAGCAGCTATAATGAATATTAAGCTTCCCTTAGATTACACGTCATGATAAATATTTTTAGAGTGAGGATTTATTAGAAGTATTAATTGTACCCTACATTTGCTTGGGTAAACAGCTTTGCTGATACGCCCCAGTATTAGGAGATAGGTCGCCGCCGCTCTGTACGTAATTACGTCATGATCGATTTTGTATGAGACGAATTATTTAGGCAGCGGCGGCGCCGCACGTAGATCCCGTACAAAATTCGCTAGCGCGCAGTGGCAGTTTTTACAGTTGTCCTCAGGATAACTTGATAACTATTGATTGGACCGAATGAATTGAAACATACATGTCTAATTAAATTGCCTTGCCTAGGTATACCAAAAACGATCCACTTCATATAATATCAACGTTCTATTGAATTGTTTGCATCGGGGCGACCAAGACCACCATTTCAATTTGACAGACCAAGAAACACTGGAAAAGGATTAAAAGAAAACACATGATAACAGTAAAACAATATTTTATTCAAAATTTAAGACAATACAATTGGAAAATTAAATTTTCACTTAAAAGTTTAACAATTGCTTCACTTAAATGTTAAAGTAAAAAAAAAAGCCATGATTCCGACAAAGAAAAAAATACTGTGATTATAATGTCTTAAGGGGGGACACATAAGTGCAAGGTGTCTAAAACCGGGGTGAGAAATGCAGACAATACTTTCGAGTTAGCGCGTTTAGAAGGCGAGACCGGCGTCAGCATACGTGGTGAATATCTTCTCGATAGAGTTGGCGTATGCAGCCGTTCTCAGGTCCAGGCCCAGGTTAAATTTCATGGCAGTCTTCATGATGGCCTGTGTCAAAACAAAAATAAATTAAATAATAACTCTTTGGTAGGATTGGCGAGTAAAGCAATTGAATTTTAAAAGTATTATGAGATTACGTTACATTTTTTTATTCCATAAAACCTTTGTTGAAAAAGGACTGTTTATATTAGAGACGCCAAATTATGTGTACCTGGATTCACAATCATTCTCAATCATCCGGCGTCCACTGATATACCCCCCCCCCCTCACCTGGCCCTATTAGCTTACCCATACCGTTCTTCTTCCCACCAGCCGCAGCCTTTGATGGTTTTTCAAGTTTTTCAAGCGGTAAGTTTTGCGTTGCTAGATGGTTGTTAGTAGATATATTGTTGACTCACCCTGGCAGATCTTTCCATGGTGTAATCGAGGCCGGAGTGCACGATGTCCTTCTCGGAGGCGCCATGGATCCTCTTCTGGAAGGACTCGGAGGGCGTGACGGGGATGCGCCCGCCCACGCGCCCGAAGCGCCTCTCCAGGGACTCTTGTACGGACTCTGAATAATTAATTACGTTTTTTAGTTTTAACTTCCAGTCGCTACTTTGTCCTAAGTTTATTTTAAGCCATATCAAATCTTTTATTACACAAACTACAAGTAAATACTTGTTACATTAATGGAAAATACGTTTTTACGTTTATTTAGTTTTGGCTCCTCGCCGGTATTTTGTTCAGATTGATTACGTTTATTTAGTTTTCGCTTCCCGCCGCGACGTGATGAATGACGAAGTATTCTGTGATATTCTAGGACATTATCATGTCATGAAAATCCGTTGTCATATATGACGTAAATTCGGCTCCACACATACGAGACCAAAATCGTTACCTACTCATTACATGTAACGTTGTGTGTGGTTTCGTTACCAAAGAAATTTCACAATCTTTACAGACAATTACAAACTTGATTTTAAAAGATTTAGTTGCGGAAGTTTGTAGTGCCGCTTCTTCTCATCGCTAACACCTAAAGCGGTGGTAGATAAAAAATTGAGGTGTATTATTGTACCAAATGTAAAATATTTTGACTTTGGCTTCCTAACGTGTGGTTACGTAACCTAATAAGGTGGTTACGTTACCTAACGAGTGGTTACTTTAACGAGTAGTAAGGTTACCTAACGAGTAGTCACGTTACCTAGCAGGTGGTGGTTGGACTCTCGCTCGTATTTGAACGTGAGCCTGCCGTAGGACACGTGGTTGAGGTTCTTGAGCCACTCGAAGAAGGAGACGGTGACACCGCCCGCGTTGATGTACAGGTCCGGGATCACGAGGATGTTGCGGTCGATGAGGATCTTGTCGGCGGCCGGCGTCGTCGGCCCGTTGGCCGCCTCCGCGATTATCTGTGCGCATAAGCCAACAAATTAATTGTTGGACCCTTTTGGCGGGAGCCCAAGTGTCATGTTCGTCTCGTCTATTTTATTTTTCTAAGATGGGTTTTTCCTTTTACGGATTTTTATGTATTACTTATTGTGATTGTGTGTTAAAATTGTGCGAGAAATTAAATTAAAAGCGAATCAACAATAAAATTAAAATAAAGCGAATAAATCTTTCAGCTCATACCAAAATTTTCCGTTTTAATTAGTCCATTAAAGTTGCAATAACCTAATAAACCTTAGTGAAAATTGCCGATCAACTCTAGTCGTCATGGCGTTTTTGTGAAGGCCGTGCTGCTGTAACCGTTGGTTATTTGTATATGTTTATTTTAAAACCATTGGTCTAAAATAACTTTGTTTCCAGGGCCGTAAAAAACATAATAAAGCAACAACAAGATAATTTAATTGCTGTTTGTTTTTGTAGGAATCCGTCGAAATGAGTTTTTTTTTGTCCGCCATAAAAACTGAACCTACACATACTAACATAGAACCTGCCTGAACCTACAATTAGCTGTGGAACATTTATTTTATTAAATGGAAAGGCAGCCTAAAGCTGATGCTTCCATATTACGACTTGCTTACATAATTCATTATTTATTTACGAAACTCGCTGAACATTTCTTTTATAGTATAGAATCATAAGAATAAGAGAACGGACACTCTCGCACAAAATTACGTCGGCGCCACTGCAATGTTGCTAACAGATCCAAAATACAAACTAATTCACCGCGTGACTTCATAAAGATAAGCGTCATTTTTCTAAGTACATTAACCACAAGGAATACACACACCTGACGAAGAGTCTTATCGTTAGGTTAAATACATAGTTTTCGGACTTTGTTATCTTATCTGTGATACGTATATAGGTACCTACTTAGTATTTGTGGGCGTAATTTCTTTACAGACGACCTTTCCTGTTCTTGTTTTTCAAGATACTTGTAGATCTCTATGTATCGGTAGATAGGTAGCTTTTAAATATCATCTCACAATTTTCTTTAGAAAATCGAAGTGATTTAATAAAATTAAAAACTAGGCATAAGAACATTGAGTGCTCCAAATTACTCCAGTCTAAGGACAGGCCTCCTAGTTCCGTAGCGGACATTGGCAGGCTGATTATTAGCAATGGTGATTGTGAATATCTACAGGATCTATGGGTACATAGTCCACAAATAGGCATTTAATAATAAAAATATACAATCTAATCTTATCTATAAATATCTCTATGATTAAAATATTAAAGCCTTGCCGACCGACAGCGTCGTAAATACTTTTGTATTTTATTTACACGTAATATTGAATGACGATTTTATTTCAATATAAAAAAATGTAGATCACTTATCTATAATTATGAAAAACACTAGGATCAGCACCACAGCTTAGCAGATCTTATTAATAAATTATGCCTTGTCTTAAGTATAGCGTAGAGGTGTGGTTTATCCCAAATTAAAACCATTTGGTTTATTTCGTTTCGGTATTGTGTTGGCAAGGTAAAGATTCAAAGCGGCCGAGAATTGAAACTTTTTCAGAAATAAATTGACAGTACAAATAATAGGAAGAAATATTCAAATAGGTATGAAGCTGAAGATAGAAGGCGTTGCATTGATCTCAAATGCCTTTCTCATCTAGATACTTGAGACTTAAAAACTTTAGGGAACATAAAAATAAGTACCTATGCAGATTTTAAAAATAATTTTATGGCTTTGCTCCACGGACTTTTGCCAACATGATATATTTAGTACCTACCTTATATAACTTTTTGGATCTGTTTTTTTAGAGGACCTATGCGTCACTTCTACCCCAAGTGCGCGAAGCTTAGCTTCGCCAATAGGCTGTTGATCGCGTGTTACCTTCGCCTGTATCTTGTGCGCGTTCTCCTTGTGGATGACCTGCTCGATGGCGGCGGGCACGAGGATGTCGCACTTCTCGTACAGCATGTTTTCGCCGTCGTACGCCTTCGCGCCGGGGAAGCCCACGATCGTGCCGTTATCGATGCGGTAGTCCTCCAGAGCCTGGAAATCGACATTACAATAAAAATATTTATTTGTTACTCAATACTAAAACGATTGATGAAATTGCAAATATTTTAGTGTTCCGTAGTCGACACGTACCCTTATACGATCATCCAGTACGTCCGTCCCCGTCTATCATACACAGCGTCACTATAAATACCGAAGTGCATGAAATGTTGTACAAGAATACTTTCGTTATGTACTAGATAGCACATGGCTGCTCCGTCGCCAGTTACTTTCTTTTTTTTGGCTGGACGTGGCTTCGCGTGTCTATATTTCAATTTTGAAAATATAAAAAGTTATTTGAGTCTAAATGATAAGGCCGCCGAAGATTGTAACGGTTTTTATTTACACATACCGATTTGATACTAAAATTACAAGTGGGCTAGGCCACGAGAATGAGGAGCCAAGTTTTAAAAAATAGCGATTTGTAGTGTCAAAAATATGAAATAATCCATTTTAGGTTATTAAATTTTCTATTTGTTTTACTTAATAGTTTTTTTAGATTTTTAAAGTTATAACTAAATTAGTCATACTTGCTGACACAGACCACCTGCTGACAAGGCGATGCACTCATGTTGTATACACGTTCACAGTGCCTCCAAAGTTCTTTTTAGGGGTACCCCAATTTCATCGACTGCAGTAATGCACCGCCCTGCGCTTACACAAACGGCACGGACCCTACTGCTAAGGGGACAGGAAGCCCAAATTCAAGATTTTTTTTCAAAATCCAAAACTATATCATCTAAACTACAACAACTATATCATAAAACCTTTAAAAATAATTATTACAACTATAAATTATTATTATTATAATATAATTATGTATGTCTACTTTTAAACGCACACACACACACACACACACACACAAACACACACACACACGGGGACATCTAGCTAAGGTCCCCAGCAGAAAACCAGCGCTGCGCCTCCTGGGTGCAGCACTATGCTGAGCTGGGGACCTTTTCACGATCACAGCATCGTCTACCACCTGGTTTTATGTCAGGTTAATTAATTAATTTCACTTGTATATTTGTTGTGATTGTCGAATAAATTATTTTTCTTTCTTCTTTCTTTCTTTCTTTCAAAAAAAAACCTATATCACATAATAAATAATAGTACAGACTATATGTATATAGTGTATGTACCTTGGGGTCTATGCCGTCGGGGTTGTGTATGGAGCCGTCGTGCTCAATGATGCCGACGCAGGTGGCGCCGGCGCGCACCAGGTACCGGCACGTGTGCAGCCCCACGTTGCCGAAGCCCTGCACGATGAACGTCTTGCCGCCCCAGCCGGGGGTCGTGCCTGCAACATACACCCTAATATTAAACGCATACAGTACCATTCGCTATACTAAAATATATTCCTTCAAGAAGAGAGTTAAAAGAGCCCTTCGACCAGGCCGGCAACGCACCAGCACCCCCCGGGTGTTGCAGGTGTCTATAGGCGGCGGTGACCTCTTAACATCAATCAGGAGGCCCGCCTGCTTGTTGCCCCCGTAGCAATAAATAATAATAATAATAAAAAACAACTACCGTACCTACATAATATGTACGAGGTGCTTTAACACACAAAAGTCCCTAAATAAAATAAAGATTAAAATAATAATAATAATAATATTATAATAATAACGGTGAAGAAAAACATCGTGAGAAAAACTGCATACGCCGAAGAAGAAATTATTAAGTCCAGCAACCAGCACTGGGCTAGCGTGGACTATAGCCCTAACGCCCTCGTTGAGAGGCCTGAGCCTCAACAGTGAGGATTTCTTAATAGGCTGTTGATTTGATATAGCACTTCGTATATACAAATCTTCGTATATACAAATTAAAAGTATGTCTCGAACTTAGATGAAACCGAATGAGGAAGATATGGTACCTATTCTCTTACATTGCATATAAAAAAACTTAGGATCGGTGCACGACTAAGTACCTACATACACACAGAAATAGATACACGCGTTGCGTTCATTCACATTAATGCGGCTGCAGCGTAAATTAATATAGATTTATTAAAATTTAGAAATAAGTAGGTAGTCCTCAAAGATACTTAAGTGTGTATTATTGAAATGTCTTCTACATCTACACTGTACCTATTTGTAGTTCGACGAAATGACCTACATTTCTCTAATGACGGTATTTTCAAACGGAGCTATTTTAAGCCCAAACAATCATGTGAAAGCCACTAGATAATGTTTAGCGAATATAAAACGACAGAACTACTATCGATTGTAGCCGATAAGAGTTGTGGTAGAATAATCATCACAATCACTACTTATAAAAAAATCACTGAATGGATTAGATTGGGGTTTTCACTGTGGATAGTTTGAATCTTCGACAAAGTTTTAGGCTGCGCGGAAAACATATTCACGGCGGGCGAAGCTGCGGGCAGCAGCTACTGTATTTTGAAAGTAAAAATTTAATTATATATTATTTTTAAAATAATATTTTGCAGGAGCTGTGTTTTTGGTATAAAGCAGGGTTCTTAATTTCAAGCTTCGTTAGTTCTCCTCTTCTAGTCATTCAAAGAGAAAATATAAAACCTTACTCGTATTCATTAAATAAGCCAAAGTGAAATTATTGGAACATGCCTTAGAACCTATCTATCGTTTGTTTAATAGTAGATTAAAATTATTAATTATCACATACATAGGTAATATTAATACAACACACACTTAAAAATGAACACATACATTTTTATTAGAATTAAAGTTTATTTATTACGTAGGTAGGTACTTACTAGTAGCGCAGATTAGTAATAGTAATAATATACCTAATAATGTCTATTCGATGGCTTGTTTTCATTCTCTCCCTACCATTAAACAAGAAAATGTATAATTTTACCCGTGGTAAAAAGGTAGAGCTATAAATCTATGCGAGTTAACTAGTTAAATTGATCTAGCACATAAACATATTATTATAGAAAAATCGGTTTAGTTATCAGTTCGAGTAAGCGTGCTTATGGAAAACACAGAAACGTGTAAATTTTACAATATAATGGAATTGTAAGTAAGTAGGTAGGCAAGTGCTTTGCCACAGATGTTTGCATTTCCATTTTCGTCAAACATAGCCAACCTCCTCGCAAGCAGCACGTAAGTACCTATCTGTGTTTGCTATTCTTATTGTCACTGCGTCGCCACCGTCCCTAAATACACTGTACCATTATACTGTTGATATTGGTTTAAGAAATTGAGTCAAGATCGTTTTACTTTAGCATAAGTTGTGTGCTAAATTTTTTAGTGTTGTCAAGTTTTCCCTAATAGATAGGTAGTGGGTAAGTAGGTACCTACGTATGTATGTGCATAATATCCTTTTTTTTGTCCTATATCTTTTCATTTATCCTTTTCCTCAACCTCAGTCGAAAAATTAGGTAATTAATCCGTTAGTATTCAACAATTTCAAGTGCTAATAAAAATTTCAATCGCTAATTTAGAAAAGTTCACTGGTTACGTTTTTTTTGCTTTTTTTTTTTTCAAGAAATCACAGTAGGTACTTACTTGTCTACCAAATGAACGCTTGATTTCTTAAAAAAAAGACTGAAAACCTACATATAAAGCAAAAAATCTAAACAGGTATAACCTTTTCGAAATGACCGCTTTTAGAGAAATTTGAGTTCAAAGTTTGTATGGGAGAGGGGTTGGCAAATAATGTCTAGCGATGCGAAAAAAAGCGGATCCTTCTAGCATACCTAGTATTGAAAGAAATCAAGACAGACATGGACAAGTAATTGTATGTATGGCACTTACCGATCATGCTCATGTAGTTGGCCTCGTTGATGAAGTTCTCCAGCCCGTGGAACACTCCCCTGCCAGTGGCCGACACTCTGCCGTGGATACCGCCCTGCGTCACAACAACACCTCCAGTTATAGGCCGACCGCTTAACTCAGACTACGCCCGCGACGTTACAGGGGCGCGGGGCGGAATGAGTAAGAGGATTTGGGGATTTCGCAGGGAGTGCGCGGCCGGCCCACCCGCCCACTCCCCGCGAGATTCCCTTAGTCGCCATGCCCCGCGCCACTGTACCGCGCGGGCGTAGTCTGAGTTAAACGGTCCGCCTATGATTATGATCCATACATGCACTCACTACATCTGTGAGCTGATTGGTTGATTGGCATTCACTATCAAATTCAAAATTCGTTTATTCAAAATTGGAATACATTATTCTCTTTTTCACGTCAATTCTGTCTAAAACTACTCTGTTTCCACCTGTACGTCGCCGAAGGGAAGAAACAGCAACAAACCCAACTGCACAGGGCCTTGCTTTCAATACATATGTAGGTATAGCTTGTTCATTACAGTCCATACTTCCTACTAATATCATAGAGTTTGTAAGGATGTTTGTGATTTTGTGATAAAAATGACAGATTTTTACTTTTATGTGTTTGGGACAACAACAGCATAACTTAAACTTAAAGTAACTTAGTAAAATTTATAAAATATAGAAGCCAATGACAGTTGTCCTCGTTTGTAGGTGAATGCACTTGCTGAATTTTGTATGCATATAAAATTAAATAAAGGATATTGTAGTAAAGGAAACGTTCTACAAAATTGTGGCGTCGTCGCTTGTCTACACTAAGTATAAAAACTTTCGCCCCCGTAAATTTACAAATATAATGTATGTAGGTATGTAATTACATTAGGTAGGTATTTACCACTGGCTTGGCGCAAGCTGAAGGAAAATATTTGCGAGAAAATATAAAATATCGCATTGATTGTGTCTCATCTGCGCCGTAGAAAGCCACAAAATATTAACAACGGCATCATAGGTATATGGCCTTTTGTACTCAATTTATAAGTTTCATTTAAATACTTAATTTAACTAAGTAGTTAAAATAAACTTCGAGAAACCATCAGAAAAAAATAGAGCATTTACCTCACACTCTAAACTCCTTTCATAGACAATATTATTGCAATTTATAACTATTAGATAGAAAACGCTTTTGACATTGTACTCTTTTGACAATTTGCGATCCATTTGGCATTTGGCGGTTGTGACCTTATGCTAACGCTAATATAACGGTATTGCAAAGAGGCCCCGGTGGCGCCGAGGCAGAGGCGTGGGACTACAGTTTGCAGAGTTGTGAGTCACATTTTAAATACAAAATGTAGGTACTGTATTTTGTACTAACCTTTTAAACGCCATGTCATCTGATTGACGTGATCAAAATGACATTCTAAATATAGTGTATTAAGGTTTGATATCGTACAAATTCTATGTCATATGTATAAGACTGTGGCGGTTAAAAGGTTAAACACGCATTGAGGTATTCGAAACAGAGTGAGGATGGGAAGGAGGCGCCATGCAATCTTTTGAATTGCTTACCTGGTTGATGGGCTTGCCGGTGACGCAGGCGTGCGCGTTGATGTCCTGGAAGCCGATGGTTTTGGCGTACGTGTCCGCGATCCACGACATCTCGCGCTCGCCCGTGCCCATGTCGGGCGCCGGCACGTCCACGCCGGGCCCTGCCATAGGAAGCATCAACATGTATAACAGACATCGGCGTTCGGTATAAGTCAAAGTTAAAAATATTATGCAAGTAGTATATTTTATTGCATAATACAAACTGGTTACATTTTTTTATCTACCACCGGTTCCCAGGTGTTAGCGCTGAGAAGAAGAGACGGAATAAACAAGACGTCTTTTAAAATCAAGTTATATAACAATTCTGTTTGTAAAGATTGTGCGAGGCTGAAGTAACATTAATAAGATCAGGCATCTTTGTCGATCATCTTTCTAAACCCAAGTCCTTTTTTAACATGGGCCGACATTTGAAACACTACTTATCTACTAAGCAGTAGTAAAATACCAAAACGTCGATAGAGATATATTTCATGATTGCATTTAAGTAGGTAAATTAGAAATAAACTGTTGATAACGTCAGCATTGATAGTTCTGATACTGAATCTAAATTAGTACCTACCTACTTATTATTCAAAGAATGATTTTTGATAACAGCTCTTGATTTCTACAAAGCTGTCGGTTGCTAACCTATCGAGCGATAATAAATTAAATGATAAGAATCGAACGACTCCTTCATTATCAATGTCACTCCAACGTATGATGTAAAACTAAATTGGCAAATGTCATTAAAAATAGCTGTGTAAGTGCACAGAGGCATTAATTGGTAAGTGTGTAGCACATTAGGCATATCAGGGTAATAAAATAGTATTATGATTATGAATTCTTTCATGTTTATCATTAACAGCTATAATATTTACAGGTAGTATAGTATACTATACGTAATTATGTACAAATTTAAGTTCTTAAAAATCCTTGTGTGGTTGCAAACTGCGGATTTTTAAAGGTTATTGCTAGCTCGAAAACAATATAGCTTTAACAGAAACCTGGTAACCTGACAACACTGTTTTAAAAACTTTTGCGACACTATAGATACCTACTATAGGTACTATAGTGAAATTGTCTTGTTGATGGGCAATTTATTGCACGCAAGAGTAATTTTCTAGGATGGTTGTCGACCTATCTGCGAAGCGCAATGACCGGGGCCAATGTGAGTAGTAACTATTTTATACAGATAGCTCAATGGTAACGGATTTTTTGTTGATTGTTTGATGATTTTTTGGAACTCAACTCATTAGGTGTAGAGAGACTTAACAAAAAGCAGTACTTATACTTATACTTAATCACAGCAATATAAAACCTGACTTTTTCCGTGTTCTATGAGTATAATAGTGTGTTTCTTGCTGCCATGAATTCTGCAAATCATTCATATCGATTTTCCCAGGACATAGGAAATTGAAAGTGGCGCTCATCGGGCAATGAATATCTATCTCGACGAGTAGACGTCGGCAGGCAGAGCCACGGCGAGCCCACTAACTCTATAAACTCAAAATTCTCGAGCTCGTGATCTGAGTACTCTTTGGGGTTTATCTTGATGGCGGACTTGAACTCACAAATGAAGTCCTTCTTGGCGAGCCCCCTTAGTCTATAAACTCACAAATGGATCCCTTCTTGGCGAGCCCCCTAACTCTATAAACTCACAAATGGATCCCTTCTTGGCGAGCCCTCTATAACTCTATAAACTCACAAATGGATCCCTTCCTGGCGAGCTCCCTACTAACTCTATAAACTCACCAATGAATCCCTTCTTGGCGAGCTCCAGAGTGAATCGTCGCGTGATCTTCTCGAGCTCGTGCTCTGAGTACTCCTTGGGGTTGATCTTGATGCCGGCCTTGGCGCCGCCGAAGGGCACGTCGACGCACGCGCACTTGAACGTCATCAGCGCGGAGAGCGCCTTCACCTCGTCACGCGTCACGTCCGTTGAGAATCGAATACCTGGGTGACAGACAAGAGTGTTATTAATGACATCGCTATAGGCTATAGTCATATTTAACGAAAACTATCACAGTAAATCTTGCTAAATGTATGTAGGTAGTTACATAAAGTAAAATTAATTTTAGGACATTAGTATAAATTACGATTTGTTTTATTACATTTTAGTTTTATTAATGTTTTTTATGAAGAAATAGATCGGTAAAGTTACGTTAGGTATAAGGGAGCTGTCAGTCAGTATATTAGTCCCCCTACATCAGCTATCGACGCAACATCGACTTAAGCCCGTCAACACAGAGCAGAAACATCTTTCTTTATCTAAAACAAATAAGGGAATATTAAGAATATTAGTATGTAGTGTGGTGACACGTTAATCGTTACTATTTAGGGCATCTGTCTGTATGGAGGACTGGCATAATTTATTTTGTTAACGTTAAAGCGCGACAATTGTGTCAACAACGAAGTAGGTAATTAATGTTGATTAGACCATTTAACTGAACGGAACATTGAATGATAAGTGTGTCATGAAACCTTATTTTCTAACGTGAGTAGTATTTAAATTATGCAAAATCACCACAACACAACCGCAAACTGATTAGATTAGGTCCTTATATAATAAACTGTTAATATGACCATCGAACTCGCGGTAAAGGTTATGCAAACAAAGTTAAGAAGTGTCATGTAACGCGTGGCCTATGCCGTCATATAGATATGATTTTCATCATTACAGATGGAAGAAAAAAGTAAGAAATGATCAACTTGAACTTTGAAACTCCTGAATGGAAACAGTTGAACATAATATTTTAAGTAGGCCTTATAGTAAATGACAAAAATGTAATAAATGCATTAATTACTATTATTACTCGTACTTATCTTAGAAGATCATAAATTTAAGACTTTATTTATTAAATCTAGCGGACGCCCCGCGACCGCCGTAAAACATTTCCCCCTTAAAGTTGAATTTTGAAGTGCTTTTTTAACCTATTCCAAATTTCAGCTTTCTAGACTAGTTTTGGTAATGCGTTGATCTAGCAGCAAAGGTCTGATGCGCACCGTGGTGATCAGAGCACAGTCCTCCTGTTAGGTTAGGGAAAGCTTGGCCCACAGGTGCACCCAAAAAATGCACTTGTATTGACCATTAGCTGTTGCCCGCGACTTAGTTCGCGTGGGCAAAAGTGAAGTATAATTAATTTGGAGCCTACACGACTGTAAAGACACTTGCGTTTTCGTTGGCATATTTCCTACTTGGTATAAATAGCCCTCACAAAACAACGTCTGCTAAAATAACAAAACCGAAGCGACGTAGAGATACGTACTATACCTAGATTTACGCTTCTCCATTGAACAGTTGTTGATTGATGGGATTGAACGTCTAAAAATAAACTGAATATACCTACTTACAGTCACGTGTAAGGAAGTCATCATCGATATACAGAAGAAGCAGGTAGAGTACACCAATTACTTAGGAAGCACGATACAGTCCTTCGGGACACGGTAAGGAAGCATCTCATTTGTTTAAGAGCATTTTGAGTGAACAGGGGCTCTATTTTTGAATCGCTCTCCTCGCTTCGAGCGGTCGATTCTACTGATTTTTTGTGTCGGATGTCGAAAGAAAATTAGTAGAATCGACCGCTCGAAGCGAAGAGAGCGAATCAAAAATAGGGTTCCAGATTTTTTTGGTGGATTTCTGGAATCATTCAGATCGTTGCTAAGTGTTCTTATTTCGTTGCTTATCTATTCGTAAGTAGGTACTAGAAAAATAAATTATGTAGAAGAAACGGCCGAAATATTTTAAAATGTAAGCTAAGTATAAGATAACATTCCCATGATAAGAATGTACCTACACGAATTTTTTAATCATTATTACGTAAATGACGGTCACTTACAGAAAGTATCTGACATGTTACAAAGAACTATTAAAGTGCATAGTAACAAAGGCCAAAAAAAAAACTATTATAGTCGTGTCAGGACAATAAGTGTATTTCAATTATCACCTCTATTACGTACTCGCATTTCAAGCAAGTAGGTGTAAAACCTAGGCTTCTGAGTTTATCAAACGGAAATGTTTATAATCACTGATTCGCATTCGGCATTCCGCCTCGTGACGCACGTCCACGTCACAGCCACGCCTCCTGTTGCCAGCACGAATATACTTAGATAACTAGGTAGGTATAAGCACCTAAATGTTATATTTTCTTTATCTTGTTTTTCCCAACTCGTGCTAAGATTGTTAGGCATGTGACAACACTCAACCTTTGGTTGTTTGCGAGCTATTTTCGTGATAATCAAATTATTATCGTTATTACTAAGGGCAAATGTGGCTCAATGAGATGATCACGTTTTTGGATCTTCATAATTAAAAAGTCCATAATCGTGCTGATAGGTATTGATTGGTGACGAAGTTAACCTAACTCTCCTTACAGACTTACATTGACCTACTTACTTGAGATTTTAAACCCATTTAAGTCATATGGATATTGAACTGTCCAGCCCGCAGTTTTGATAATAAAAATGGTTTCATTAATAAGTATACCACCATAGTATTCTCTACCAGCTGACCTTTGGGCTATGCAGACAGTGGTAGATGCAAAAATGAAAGATTGTTTAGTAAGTCTACATACATAAGTACAAAGTCACTTTATAGTTATTATTATTATGACTTTTATCATACAATAAAAAGTAGTGAAACCCGACAGAGGGGCCCGATTGTCAGATACTTAGGTGTGTAGATTACTCACGTAATAAATTTCGGAAATGGCAACTGATGATAAGATTGGATAAGTCACGCATATTTGGCACGCACAATATCTGTGTAGGTACTTACATAACAGTCATCTAAGTACTATAAATCATCATCACAAAAGTAAAAGAACTATCGCAAAATAATAAAAAGTTGAGGTCTTTGCAAAATGGGTACCTACTATTCCCTTTGATTCCTAAGCATCATTATGTATCTAAGTTTGATTATTTGATAAACAGAGCATCATGCGTTTTATTGACACCCTGAAGACGGCACGAAGTCGAAACGGAGATCTAATACATTGTAATACAACTGGTACAAACAAATCCATAGATGTGGACTACTTATGTAGGTATAGGCTGAAGCTAAGAATTGTCATAAACTTGCCAAGAACTATACTTATACCTATATACACACAATATAACGGTACAAACTACGTAACATAATGCATCATTACTTTGTAATAGACTAGACGGACGCCGCCGCCGCCGACCTAAATTGTATGCGAGTCTGTATTAAACCATTATGCATTCTGGTGTTACTCAATCACGCCATAAAGACTAACGGCACGCGCCACACACACCACAGAATATATAATAGTATACAGTCGACCGCACGTCAGTGGATACACTTTGACCTTGAGCTGGCCTAGCCTATTAAGGATTTTCAATACTATATGAGGCACCAGTTTATACTGGTTTTGATTCCACTGACGTGCGGTCGACCGTACTAGGCAACACGTCAAAAGACGATTGGAATTCAAGTTTCTTATACTTTTCATACAAATTGAACCGCTCGATCTGCAACTCATTTTGTTAAATTTTTAGAATTCCGTTAAAATGGTACCTACCTACCTACCCTCATAGCGAAAATGGTTTGTCCGTCCGTCTGTCCGCCCGATAATCAAAAACTTCTTATGCTGAAATTGAAACATACGGGATAGATAGCGGGTGTATAGTACAATAAGTTTGTAAAAATGCCTGGGAAAGACGTGAAAATGAAAAATTAAAAAATTTGGTAGGTAATATTAAAAGCAAAAAAATTAAATGAAATATACAATAGGCCCAACTCGCTATCAATCAATACACATCACCAAACTTGCCGAACATTTGCGAAATGGACTTATGACTATATGATTTAGTCCTAATCCAATTAAGTTAGTGTTAGGAAATCTAGTTAGGCCCGTTTCGCAAATGTCCGGCAATTGTTGGGGGGACATGGTGGGGAAATGTTGGGTAAAAACTTTTTTGTTATAAGAATTTTTCATTACTCATACTTACTCTGAAAGTAGGTTTGTATTTAAAGCTAAACACAACGACAATGTAACACTTGGTCGGGTACCAAATTGTGCACACTTATTGAAAAGGTTAAAAAATGTCAGACCAAATCTTGTAGTTTTATGATGCGTATTAAATATAACCATTTTACACGCCTGCTCAGACAAAATTTAGTCTCAGTTACATAAGTACAGTTAGTAGCGTTCACTTTAGAACGCGACTGTACCTATAGTTACGCAGCCGAAAGGATAAAGGTTCGAGGGACCAAAAACTTCAAAGAATAATAATTTCGTAACATTAATCGAAGCATAGATAAAAGCCGGTAAGAAATCAGTGAGTGCTAAATAATTGACTGCGGATGTAACTTTGAACGATTAGTACGATTAATGTGTTAGACTGATATGTCGAAAGTAAGGTTATGTTTTTGTATACCATGAACTTATACGAAATATCGATCTTGTTACGCTTCTTCTTCATCCATAAATGAAAATATATTGTTCAAATAGGTATTTATTATTGTCTATGGATAGTCAAAGCACTAATTTAATTTGTAAGTACAACTTACATACGTCTACATCTACTTTCTATTTAGAGTGCAAGCTAATTGTAGCTAGGTAGGAAGGTACCTATTATCATTCATGGTAGGTAGGTACCTCTGTTGGTACCAAAAATGTACTGTATGAACAAAAATGATAAGATGTCCGCATGTATTTTGACTACGTAACACTACGGTCGGTAAATCACGTGTCGCAAGAGCTATAAATAACATTTCCCTAGTAAATACCTACCACAAATTAACTACTGCAGCAAAACCATATGGGTGATGTAAGCAATAATTATCAACGAAATATTGAAGCTATTAAAAAGGTCCCTTACCTCCTTTGGTGGGTGTTCTGTGAGAGGAGTGTTGAGCGCGGTAGCCGAGGATCATTTCGTAGTCGCCAGAATCGCGCCTCAATGGAAACTGAATCTCGAGTATGTGGTCGCATGGCTGCATCAGCTTCAGAATGCCGGCAACCTTCTTCTTCTTCTCTTCAACGGTGACTCTGGACTTCATGTCGTCGACTAGTTGGTCCTCTATCACCTGACAGGCTCTGTGAAAGAAGTACTCCACCATGTCGAAGAACCGTGGGTTTCCACTGGTCGGTATATCCTTGAGCCTGTCTGGTATCTCATGGCTGGCGTACGTACGGCAACAAACGTTCACAGCGGCGGGCGCAATTCTCAGTACGTTATTCACTGCTTCATTTTGGACAGAATTTTTTAATGGTGGAACTACTGCTTTAGCGATATTCTTTAAATGTAACATTGTGGATGACTAATTAAGTACTTAGTCGGGTTAGGTATCGGGTCGCCCTACACTAATGTTGAAATACACAAATTATCTAGTGTAATATTATAAATTGCAGTGACGACCCGCCCCGACGGACTCCGAATCACTGAATTAAAGGGGCAGGCAGACTAAGCTAAAGTAAAGTGAGCCGCAGGTAGCTGTCAGAGGATTGTAAAGCTTCGGCCAAACTTGCGCGTCAAATACGCGGGACGCGGGATGCGAACCGGGAGCGTCAGTCGCTGCCCGAGATATCTTAGTATCATCGCGTAGTAGACGCTCCCGCTTCGTATACCGCGTCCCGCGTATTTGACGCGCAGGTTTGGCCGAAGCTTAATCACTACGTACGTTTTGGTTACGTGCGATGCGGAGTTGCGCACTATCTCTCTCACTCAAACTTGTGATGAAAAAAGAGATAGTTGAAGTTTGGGATGTTTGCGGCATGAGTATTCGGATACGCAATGTAGAGTGGTTCTCGTCCACTCTATTACTATATATCCAAACAGGATGACGAATACCAATGTTGTATACTATAAAAAAATATTTTAGCAGTTTAAACAGTGTCAGAGTTTACTCTAGAGCAGCATTAAAATATGTATGGTATTTAATTAAGTTTAAATTAAATTTCAGTAACTTAGTCAAGTGAACTGCGGAACAGTTGCCAGCCTAAAATATAAATCATTGATTTTATTTTACCCCCTGACTCCTCTGACCTTGCCCCGCTCAGCTTTATTTCCTTTCCTGAATCCCGATTTGTGTGTGTTGTGTTGGATGTAGCTAGGACATAGGGAGGGAAGGTAGGTGAGGTGAAGGAAGAGAGAGTGCGCAATGAGTGCCCTGCGCAGCAAATAAATTGATTGTAGCTAAAATTAGATAGAGAAATGATTTGCAGTTTCTCGAAGCATCTCCGTAGTAAGTAAATAGTTTACATTTTGGTCTGGAGGCGACAGGAACTCGTCATGTAAGTAAATTATTTTAAATTTCAACGCATACCGTTTCTCTAGTCAGGTAAAATCTCTTTTAGAGAAAAAAATATTCAAGTATGTAATTATGCCGTGCCAAGATTATTTTTGGGAACAATTATTATTTAATTTTAATTACCTATATTATTTTTTGCCTCTGAAAATTTCAGATTGCGGAAAATAATAGTAATAGTAGAAAAAATCATTTGCTAAGAGCAACTAAATAAACATTTAACATGTATCACATTAGGTCTACCCTAGGTAGCAGGGTAGGGGTAGCACAACACTATGTATGCAATACAGGTGGAAATTGAAAGCCGATCGATTGGTGCAACAAAATTACGGGCTGTATATTTCGCATTTGGTTGCGGGTAGGACTTTAAAAATCTTTGAATAAGGAGGTCCTACCTGCAGTTTAAATTATTTTAAAAAATCAAGGAATGTTTCCTTTAATTGCATAATTGATATTTTATATAGGTACCTATAGGTACTTTCCATCACCAATGGCGGCTTCTATTTTCGATCCTGTACTTATTACAGGATGGATTTTCCGAAGCGTACCTGGGGGTACCATAAATATTGAAGGCAGCAAATTGTACCGAAAGGGAATTCTTTTAATTTAAAAATAAATAGAATTGTATAAGTACTTTCAAAATTAGTATGATTTTTTACGCAAGTGGTACATACGTGCTGAGGTAAGTACCTACCCACATTTTAAGTACCAGATTTTTGACATTTTAATAAAAGGAAGTTCTACTGAATTAAGTTATTTTTTATTTGTTGATTTAAAGTGGTGATGGTTTTAAATAATTTTTCGTATTAATTTTCCCACATAAAACTATTACAATTTAACAAAAAAAAAAACAATGCAGCAAGTGGCGCGTAGATTTAGAAGTCCTTCCAGTAAAATACTATGTGTAGTTTAGTAAAAGTTTAGTACAAAACATTTTTAAAATAATTTTACTACGAAATTTAATTATTACTTTTATACACAATTTATTTTTTACGGGTAGGTAATCTACATAATTATAATTTTCTTTTTAATTTTAAGCACCCATATATTTATTAGATGAGTAATAAATGATATTTTAATTCTATATATAGGTCTGTAATGGCGAGCGCTGCTGAGGGCGGAGTTCGGGAGGGAATCAACATCCTCCCGGATGAACTGATCATTTATATTTTCAAAATGTTACCTCTGGAGTCGCTGCTAGCGTGCGAGATAGTGTGCCAGCATTGGAAGCTGCTGGTTCGAGACACTAACCTATGGAGGAGGATTCTCATGGTATACTCCGGCAAGCCCGGCCATAACGAACTTAACACCAAAAATCTACATATAATAACATCGCACAGCGACTACATAAGCTGTCTTAAACTGCAATATGTCTACAGTTACCCAATCATAAAGGCGATACTATATAAATGTGTCAACCTCACTACCCTGGAGCTGGTAATGTGCCGCATTGCTAAAGATTTCTACGACGACATGCTGAGGTGGAAAAAGTTGAAGAAACTCAATCTCAAAAACTCGCTTCTGTTGCATCCAGCTGAAGAATTAGTTATTCAATTTGATCAGTTTCAACATCTGAAATCCCTAGCACTATCTGATTTTGGTCTCGGTCCTGAAAATATCGATACTTTGCACCGCTGTCCCAATCTGACCCATATTTATATCGACAAAATAAGGGATCTGACTTTGGAGCATATTATGGATTTAATACGCTGCAAACATGATGTACTGGAGACCTTTCATTTTTATGGTGGCGATGCCGTGAACGATCAATGCTTGATATATTTGTCGCAATGTCCGGTACTGAGGGATTTAGCGATAGTAAGGTGTGAAGACCTTACAGACGAAGGGCTGCTCAGCCTGCCGAATCTGAAACAAATAAATCATTTGCAGATTTGGAACAATGACATCTTTACCGAAACGAATTTATTGAGGGTGCTGAAAAGCCCGAACTTGATAAAAGTGCAGAGCTTGAGTCTGTCCAGAATTGGCAACATTACGCCCTTGACCGTGGATGTCATCTCGGAGTATTACAAGAATCTCAAGTTTTTGGCTGTTTACCAATGCCCAAAGATTATAAATACAGATTACGAAAAGCAGCTGAAATCAAAATTCAGAAACATTGATGTAGTTTTGTATTAAGTGGGGCGGTATGCGGCAGTACCTCTATTTAAGCCAAAATTAGAATTATTATGTGACATTCGGGGCTTTTATGCGTTTTAAATGAAATCAGTAAGTACTTAAGTAACCTTACACCACAAACAAAATATTATTAAATGTTTATCATAATCTTGCCCGTATTATATTTAATGAAATTGTATTAATTCTATGAAATAATATTTTATGTTAATATTTCTAGATTCTTTATTCAACTCGGCCCATTTGAGCCCGCGGACTAGGCGCAGGTAGTAATTAAAGTTAATAGATGTAAATTAGATAAGCATAACAGATTATTCTTGTTGTCTATTAAAAAAATAAATACATAATGTTAACTAATCTAAAAAAGACAAAAAAAAACAATAAATGTATTAGTAGACAATTCAGCTGAATAAATTATAATTTGCTTAGTAATTCAACATAATTATTATGTGCCACAGTTATTATTAGGTAAGTAATTAATGTTCAATTCTCTACTGTAGGTAAACTGTTGCGAAATGAAATTTCAATTAAAGGATAATTATTATTATACAGGTGTGTTAGTAATGAATAATGAAATGATATTAATTAAATGGAATGATTATTGGATATACGTAAGCAAATATGATTATTCTGTATTAAAAAAAAAGATAATGTTTATGACTAAATGTTTTGTAGTCCACAAAAGTATATTCAATAATAAATAAATGGCATCTCAACTGAAATGAGTTTAATAATTAAAACAGTGTTACCTCCTACCATTTACATGTAAGTAATCCATTTAGAATTTAAGATGAATCGAACCCACGACCTCGAGTCCGACGACCAGTTTACTGACTGCGTCAGTAGAAATAAAACCAGTATAAACTGCTCATAGTATTGAAATTGAATGATTTCAAAAATCCACCCCAAAAAATCCACCCCTGGTGTCCGTTCACCTAGCGTACACATAAGAGATTCTGGGCTTGGGGTGGATTCCTTATTAGGCTAGGTCAGCTCAAGGTCAAAAAGTGTTTCCAATGACGTATGTGGTCGACTGTACATGTAATATTTCATGAACAAGTGATTGGAAATTCGACCTTTTCCCCTGAGAACAATGCAATTAACTCCTAGGGGTCGTAATTTGGTGATTTCCTAGTTCCGTTTTTTTCCAAATTGAATTCCATTGTATACCTATGAGTGCACTATATACTCTAATCTCGAACTAGAATTTACTCCATTACTACGGAAATTAGGCAAGGGTGATACTACGGGTATATTTTTCTTCCTATATTATCATGAGTTATGCCAGAAAGACTATTCGGTGGTACAGTCGACCGCACTTCAATGGTGGAACCCACGACCTCTGCCGTAGTAGCCAGAGTTACTACCAACTAAGCCAACAGGCCAGTCAAATGAAATGAATCAGGTGTTTTTAATTAAAACCTGATGTATAATTGATACTATTTATTATAACAATAAGTAATTTCTGCTAAATATGTATAAATATTATCTTAATTATATTTTCAATGAAGCAACGTTACAGCTAATTGTTTATACACCAATATACACCTACATCTAAAGTACTTTCACTAACCAAACATACATATATATCTATCACAGCAACCTATATATTTTGGTAATTCCTGACACTCAACAAATTTATATAAATTCACTATGAAGATAAAGTGATTATGAAGAGTGATTGAAACATGCGAAAAGTTCCTAATATTCAGTCTGACTGGTGTGTACCTACATTATATCACTACTACTTACAAATGAGAGTTATTTTCGCGTTGTTACTCTTCTCCAAAACCACTGAATAGATTCGTATAGGATTTTCATTGTTGGGCAGCTTGGTTCTTCGGCAGTGTTTAGGACTGCCCGAGAAACTTATTTCACGCTGGTGAACACGAAATTAATTAGTAGATTGACCATTCCAATCTGTGATAGGTGAAAGTTATAAAGAGGTAGGGTTTGTGGCAAAGCTGCAGGCTTACTTGTGAGAGATTCAATTCAATCTTCTGTTTAGGGATCGGTCAAAACCCTTAGAGACTTTTGTCCGTCTGTCCCCTAGATAATATATCGAAGAATACCGGACCGATTGAGTTGAAACTTAGAACGTAGAATTGCCTAGCAATATTCAGGAATTTTTAAAAACATAGATACAGATTTCAAGAGAAGTAGGAAAGTAAAATTGACAGATCACGCACGTTATGTACGAATTACGATTTACTGATTTTTACTAGTTACTCTAAAGCAACGAAGCAACACCGGCTATTTACTGTGACTCAGTTGTTAACTATTTATTTAGTGACACGAAAATATAGCTTTACAGTGAATATAAAATTACATCTTATCTGCAAAGAGATATTCGCTAAATAAGGGGGGGTTTCACTGAGCTCGAGTCAGATGGCGCCACAAGCGTATGTAGAACAAACATCGCGGTGTTTTCCTAAGGCTGAAAAAAGGTCGAATTGAAAGGTGAACTATTTCTAACATATGTAATAATTTTCGTATTTGTGGTACCTACTGTACTAGTTTTAATAAAACCTTTCACGTAGCACGAAAAAAATATTTTGATTATACCCATGCGCGTGGCGCCGCGTATAGTCCCCGTAGAATTACGCCACAGAATATATAATAGGACAAGTCTTACGCACACATAGACTGTAAACACTGTTAGCGATGTGCAAACAATCTGTGACTATATTCATTCAATCGGTAAAAAGTTCTACGGGGACTATAGCAGCGAAAAGCGGCAGTTTATCTATTTAATGGTGCAGTATCGATGCATCCATAATACCTATTCAAAATCAAGGTTCGATCACAATCTTACATTATATATTTATTGTTTCGTGTGCCTGCGTTTTAAAATAATTGTAGTTATAATTAAATTAAGAATGCATTATATCACACTGAGCAATAATCAAATATATAGTAAGATTCATTATAGAACATACATTGATAAAAATCAGGACACTAACATATTGATTGATCAACCGATTAAAGAGGAACAATAAAAGGTACAATTAGATATTATTTACCTACATCTAAAACAAAGACATGATGATTGATGAATAAAAATCAGAAATGCCGATAGTTCTCATTTGTGCCATAGAACTATGACGTCATCCTGCAAAATGATAACTTTTCCCAACTATGCCATAGAACTACATATATACTAGGATTTTTACTTGACCTCACTGTCAGTGACGTCATTTAATAAAATATTTTTTGCCCAAATTAACTGTGCCATGCAGCTTTTGGCACAAAAAAAACTGTAAAGGTATATTATTAGTTAATAGATAAATATATAATAATAAAGAATAGTAAATTTTGACAGCTCATATATTACATTATTATCTTAAATAATATAATAATTCTATTAAATATAAGTATTCAATTTAATTTAATTTCAAGTGGACAGTATGAAAACTGGAAACAATACAATATTGAAAAAACAATCAACATTGTTCTGACTGATGTTTACATGGGAAAATGAGTATCATAAATTGTACTGTGATGGCATGTTCAATGGAACAAACGGGAATCATCAAAAAAATGCAATTTACACATGATACACGCAGAATATTGAACAACGGAAAAATCAGCTAAGTTCTTTTTCATCATTCAAATGTATCATCATATTCTCATTGGTCAAAATCCTATCCACAATAAATGGCAATTAAAAATACAAGGTCATTCAAAATTTACTACACAAACTTTTGCAATTGCATCTACAGACTGTAATAATTATGACAAAGAATTTTTTTGTATTTGGTTACAGCTACAATCTGTTACAAAGTATTTGTAGTCAGATTTGAATGACCTTATATAAAATAATAACATAATCATTTAACTAACCTTACAATACTAAACTAATAATAAAACTAAAAAAATATATGGTTCAAATGAAAAACACATTTTGTTCTATTTTAACCTATTCGTTTTAACACTGTCTATTTTTGGTTTCGTACAGGAACAAAAATAGTAATGGGTGACAATGAATGACAGTGTTATATATAAGCTGGTCTGCTATATCACATGTTGTTAGGGCAGTCGCGCTTGCACGATAAGCGAAGAGGACTATGGCAGAACGGACAAATAAAATGGCTAGTAATAAACCGAGCGACTGAAATAGTTTATCAACTTTACATTTAAAAATTCAAATTCAAGCAGCTAACCTAACCTACCCAGTTCCAATATTTTTAGACGTCGCTTTCAGTATTATTAGCTGCTCGGTTTATTGTATCCTAAATAAGATGTTGGTCTTTAAAAGAACCTAGTACCTCGTTCACTGATTATTATGTCCCTACTTCGGTTCTGAGGTGGAGTGAACATTTTTGTTTGTATAATTTTTATACACAATTTGGTCTAAGAAGTAAGAGCAATATCCAATCGTTTGTAAAGTTTAAAAAGGACAACATATACGTATAAAAGTAAAATCTATAGTAGATTACATTAATCAATTATAAAGTACCTAACAGTGTTACAAAAATGTAAATACAATTTCATGTTTTCAGTTCTAAATTAATTGTCAATCCTAAAAAGATACAACACATACAATTTATTATTTATCTTGATTTTTTATTTTTTTTTCTAAAAACTGCAGTGCATTTCTTATTGAAGAATAACGAGGCTCCAAAGGACAGCGTGCATTGTATTAAGAACTAGCTGTTGCCCGCGACTTCCTTCGCTTGGACAGTTGTTTAATCGATGTACCCGGTCACTACAGGTATTTTGTTACAGCCTGTATGTCAGGCATACTTTTATTTTATACGACACTTTTAAGTAGATTGGGTTAGCCCTATTTTAAGAACTAGAAGCATTCTGTAGGATAGAAATAGCAACTCCACTTAGAACTGCAAGTTCATACAAATGCTAGGAAAAGGGAGATTATAATTGCTAGACGCTATTTCTCGGCCAATATTCGAGATGTGTTATAGCTTACAGGTTGGCCAGGGATATACACTTTCAAAAAACAAAGTTCCAGAAAAATTCGTTCAACAATTTTTGCGTGACGCCTGAACAAACACACAGACTGACAAAAATTATAAAATTGCATATTCAGTCTCGGTGTCGTTCGTACCCACGACCTGTTTTTTTTTTTCAAAAATATGTAAAGTACAGACAGACACAACTTTTCTAGTTTTCCAGTGAACTGATAAATTAAAACCTACTTACCATAAACAGAAATTACACGCTAAATTCATGCGATCATTATGCTGTAAATACCCAAATACACTATGAAGCCAAACTAATCAGGTTCATATCAACGTTTTCTTACATTTCGTAGAACATCAAATGCAACAATTTGATTTCAAAATCGATGTTGGCTATCCAGAGATTAGACTAGAGGTCTAATAAAAGCTGTTACATCACAGACTAATATCTTCAAGATTCCAGTTATACTCTAAATAGCCACAAAAACTATTTTGTCGAAATTAAAAAAAAAACCATTCTGAAGCGGCAAACGGGTAGCCCACCAGGCAATGGCCACTGTCGTCCATAAACAATCTTTGGACTTATGAGTAAAACAAAACCACCCTGTAAGCAAAACTCGGTAGAAATGACCGTTTTTGACTTCGTAGTTAATTTGTAAAGTAAAAAGCAAGTCTTCGAGATAAAAATGAGTTTGATAGCATGTAGTTTATCATCGTTTGCGACCTCGCATGAATTGTAGGGCTTTCTGCATGAGGGGGGCCTTCTTCGGTTTCATGAAGCTGGTGGAGGAGACGGGGGCAGCAGGAGAGGGTCGGACCCCCCCTTTGAGAACGTTGGACGACTTGGCGAGGGCGGCCACCCGCGCGGCGGGGCTGGCGCTCGCCGTGTACGCCGTGCCGTGCAGAGCCTGTCAAAGTGACGACGCGGTTTGTTTAAAGACGAATTATTAATAATGTTTTTGCATAAAGTCACACGCGGCTATTTAGCCCCAAATTAAGCCGAAGCTTGTGGATAGGTACTCAAAACCACCAGATATACCCATCACACAAATGTTGGCCCCGGGTGGGAATCGATTCCACGACCTCTGGCGTAGTAGGCAGGGTCACTACCAACTAAGCCAACATGCCAGTCAGTTATACAATTTGATTATATATAAAATAAATTGTTTAATGAGTGTTCAAAGACTACTAGTAATGATTGATTTAATTCTATTTCGAGTTTTAGGGGAAAAAGTATATATATGCGTGGTATATTCAGTTAAAAATCAAAAGGCATACGAAAACAAACGCTATTTGCGTCTCTTTAGACTCATTAAAAGGGATTTTAGCAGCAAAAACCAGTTTGTGTCACCACGTTAGGTAATGTAGCAGAACTTTGGAAACACCATCTGCTGTTTATTTTCATAAGGAGACACAAATACGATTATTTTGGAACACAAACCTTAGAAGCGATGACCACGGTGTCGCGGATAAAGAATCCAAGTAAGTTTCTTGTTACGTCGTTTGCGTGTCGTTTGTGTTAAGTGTTTGTAATAAAATAAGGACAGCACGATAGAATCAAAACCAAACAAAAAAACAAAGATATCACAAAACAGTAACTGAAAAGACTGAGGTGGGTAGAAGTCGTGCTAGGTACTAGGTTTATTCGTGAATTCGATGATTTCCAATATGTTTTAAGTAATTAAATTATAGAAACGGTTTTTTTCATTTAAATACAACAATGCTATCGGGAGTTCGCACGCGCGACATCTCATTTTAGCGCTTACTCTATGACGTCATAGCGGGGGATGGAGAGAGGGCCCAACATATATTTTTGTGTTGTCTTCACAGCGATATAACTATAATTTTTGTAACTTTTAAACTTTAGGAGTACCTAAATAAAGCTTTAAAAGTCATTGAGGTAATATAGAGTAGCTACTTCAAACAAAATTATGGTCTGTATTTATACACAGACCTATGATATGGTATAACTAGATGACAGCGGGCGGGGCACGCGGGGTGCGCGCGGGGGTGTCTCCGCTCTCATAGGTCACATTCTCATGCGCACAGATGCGACTTTGTCTGAATATGAATAATTTCACCAACAGTCGAGTTGGGGTGTCTTCTCTAGTACGTAGTAAATGTTACCTCGATGTCAAAAGTACATGAATCATATGTCGCATTTTTCCCGGAACGACGAGGAAGACGTTCATCGAATTCACGTCAACAAACACAGAGTTCACAAGAAGGTACTGCTTATAACTTAAAATAAGAGTAAAATGTAGCTCACTTGTTTCCTGGCGATATTGCGCGGCGGCTTCACCACCGAGTCCACGTACGCCATTTTAGTTTGCTTGATAGGTGCCTTCTTGGCTTCTTGCGTCATTCTTATGTTGGCCGTGAGCGACTTCAGTCTGTACTCCTGCTCCTCTTGACATCTCTGGAATGGAGAAAAGAAAAACATAAATATTGTATCCTGTATAGTCCCCTGAATGAATATAGTCACAAATTGTTTGCACATCACTGACAGTACTTAAGCGAGTCAGTGTGCTACTTGAAAGTTTGATTCGGCTGATCGAATCAATGAACCATTGCCTGAAATTGAATCAGCGTCTCTAGTGGACAGCTCCGCCTTTGACACCTAAAATTAGTCATCGCGCAGAAATCAGACAATTTCACACAGCCGCCATTAAACTCTGCGGGGACTATACATATGATATTTTTTTAATGCCCCGATTAGTATTTACATGAATTTTGTATACCACATGCGTCCACACAGGGTGGTAGGTAATTTGAGATGGGGCATGAATCGTTGTAGCTATAGGAAAACGTTCTGAGATGACTGCCCATAACTTTTAAATATATTACAGTCGGTATACACAGATTTTGAAAGTGGGCGCGGGGCTCCGAAAACACCCGCGAAACGTGAATGTGAATAGTTTCCCGGCGTTTCGTTCTCGCTCTCGTCTAATACACACTCTCATACTCACTCACTCGAGATTTCTCCCCGAGACTTCTCGCCGTGAATCTGGGTGAGGTATAAAGCCTAAACCAGACTCACTGCGAGAAGCCCCGAGAACACCCGAGAAACGTGAATGTGAATAGTTTCCCGGCGTTTCGTTCTCGCTCTCGTCTAATACACACTCTCATACTCACTCACTCGAAATTTCTCCCCGAGACTTCTCGCCGTGAATCTGGTTGTGAGGTATAAAGCCTAAACCAGACTCACTGCGAGAAGCCCCGAGAACACCCGAGAAACGTGAATGTGAATAGTTTCCCGGCGTTTCGTTCTCGCTCTCGTCTAATACACACTCTCATAGTCACTCACTCGAAATTACTCGCCGTGACTTCTCGCCGTGAGTCTGGATGAGGTTTAAGAAGTATCATCTCACCAGATACATATCCCTCCACGTCTCCATCTCCTGGCGCTTCTTGTTCCTGAAGTGCTTCTCGCAGTGCTTCTGCCACAGGTGGTCGGTGTCGTCCATCAGGTAGGGGTTGTGGTGCTCAAGCATGAACAGCTGCTGCGGCGTGCCCTTGTCCACGACCGGCTTCAGGATCTCGTACGGAACACCGCCGGTGTACTCGAGGGCTGTAACATACAGGTGTACATTTAATCAGTCAATTATAGCAGATAATTGACTGTTTGACTATCAGCCTGCTACATGTAGCAGGATAACAGCTATAAAACTAGTTATTCCGCCGGGTAATATGTCATATTATTCAGTTGGCAGTAGTCACACCTGTCATTGTCATACTTTGTTTAAGACCAATTAAATCGCGGTTACGTTTGACAGGTTTTTTAGTGACAATGCCAGGGTGTCTGACTGACGTGAAATATATCCAAGTTTCTGCGCTCTGAATCCTGCCGAATCAAGGGGTTAAACAATGGTGTCGATCTTTAACTGACGGAGACCTTCCCCGGCCATATTTTCAACCACGTTTCGTAACCAGTTGCTGTAAAAGAAGTACTTTTCTTAAGAAGAATTTTACTTCTATATTCGCATCTAGTTGCGAACAAAGAAATATTTATTCACATGATTACGACAGAGTAATGACATTTCTTAATTCACAAGCAATCACAAACTAAGTATACAATTATTTTTCACTTGCCTACACCTTTCACCTCACAAGGCCTCATTTACATAAATCTGATCTATAAAATTTAAGACTACCATGGAGACCTAATTTGGGTTTCATCCTCCCCAAAAAGACCCTATGCTGAAATGAAAGTTTCGAAAAAAGGTAATAAATTCTTGTGCCGCAACTAGTTACGAAAGTTATGGGGGAAACTATTACTAGATGCGAATAAAGAAACAAAATTCTTCGATGACTCACCATCAATGTGCTCTTGGAGTATTTGTACACACATTTCATAAAGAGTTGGGACTCTTCCATATATCTTGTTTCCAGAATATACTTTGGTTCTGAAAATAAATATATGAACGATGAGTGTCGGAATAAATAAACAACTTAGTAATCAGTCTGTCATTCTTATTATTTTTTCTTAATTATGGAAAACTAGCTGTTTCCCGCGACTTTGCCTGCGTTTCTTAAGTTACTTGTTACTTTTCTTCTTTTTGCTCGGCACCTAAGGATTGAGCGTGATGTTAAATAGGCTACAACCTTCCTTAAGAATTGGGCTATCAAATAAATAAAAGAATTTTTCAAATCCGACTGGTAGGGCCAGAGATTAGCACGTTCAAACAAAAAAATGCCCGCGACTTCGTTCGTCCATACATACATCCATTCACCCCTTTAGGGTTGGAATTTAAAAATTCCAAGTACACCAGATTTTAAGTCAGACCACCTGCTTTCAAACAAACAATTAAAAAAAGGTTCAAATAAGACCAGTAGTTTTAGCGTGATGCGGGTTCAAACAGACAGACAGACAAGAACATTTTTGAAAAATGTTTTGGGGTCAGTTATGCCAAAATAACGCATTCCAATAGGTTTTTTTTGACTATCCTTCAATGTACAGAAATACTCCCGTGACATTTTTATATTAATATAGATAGTATATAGGTATACCACCATTACTCAGAAACGACATTACCTTATCGGTCATCACATCCGCTAAAGTGTGCGCTAAACCACACCGTTCACACTCGCACCGGATAGCCAAAACATACATAACTATCATAGGTACTTATAGAGAAAAACATAATAGCATATACCTTTGATTTTTGGAGGATATGACTGCGCTCATGGCTTCTTCGTCCGAGAAGTGCGGCAGGAACTTGGGCGGCGGGCGCGGCTTGTAGTTGGGCGATATCTCCGGCAGCGCCGAGATCTCCAGCGCGGGCAGCGGCGTCAGCTTCGCAGTCGGCGCCAGGAGTGCAGCCGGGCTCAACTGTCAACATTTAATTTAATCTTACACAGCTTATCAAAGCGCCATGAGATAAAATTTGCCGACAATTTAAATATAACATTAGTCAACATTAAATTACATTATTAAATTCTAAAGTTACAGTCAATTTGATGAATAAATAATATAAATTTAAATTAGGGTAATAAAAGTATGACAAATTTATAATATTAATATATACACGCTCATCCGTCATTCCCACAAAAACAGACACTCCCTGCACACACTTCACCATTTGTCGGCGAACAGGTCGCAGTGTGGGGCCGATGTGAGCAGCGCCGTGAGTAGCGCGCGCGCCCGCATCAGCGGCGAGTGCTGGTACCATCATTATCATCAGCCTGTACAAGTCCACTGTTGGACATAAGCCTCCCCCAAGGCGCGCCACTGAACCCGATACACGGTTCTCCGCATCCAGTCATTGCCAGACGCCTTACGCAGGTCATCGCTCCATCTAGCCGGGGAGCGTCCCACACTACGCTTGTCGTGGTCTCCACTCGAGAACTCGTCTACCCTAGCGGTTATCGGTTCTCCGGCAGATGTGACCAGCCCACTGCCACTTCAACGTCCTAACCCTTTGAGCTATGTCGAAGGCTTTGGTTCTCTGGCGGATCACCTGGTTTCGGATCCTCAGAGAAACTCCGAGCACTGTCAACATCAATATACTACATTTAAGGAGACTTTTGGCGGGAGACGAAGTGTCAAGTTGGTCTCTTCTATTTTATACATACATACATACATACATATCTTCACGCTATGTCCCTGCCTTCTATTTTATTTTTCTATAAATATGTATTTTGCCGATTTTAATGTATAACTGTGATAGTATTCTATACTATAAGTGCTTGTGGTTGTGTATATTGTGCGGGAAATTAAAATAAAAGCGTGTAACAAGCAACTTTTTCAGCTCGTACCAAAATTGTCCATTATCTGCAAGTGAGACTTTAGTGAGGATGTGAACCTTAGTGCAAATCGCCAACGAGCTCTAGTTGTCAGTATTTTTGTGGACTGCCGTGCTGTAATTCATAATTAAAGCAGCCTCCTATTCCCCTGGGTACGTCACGGGTTGAGCGACCCTAGATGGCGATGCCGTGGTAGCCTCAACTAGGCACTCGCCTCACGTTCATGAGGTCATGGGTTCGATCCTGGCCCGTACCAATGAGTTTTTCGAAAACTTAAGTACGGTTAATTATAATACCACAGGTTTTTCGGTGAAGGAAAACATCGTGAGGAAACCTGCATACGCCAAAAGACTGGTATTTAACTATTCTAAGACGTATGTGAAGTCCACCAAAAACGGATTGGGGCACCATTTGGCGGGCAGGGGTTTGGCACAACAGATCCCATAGGGTCGAAGTGTCGCCAGGTATTCATGGCCCCCTCAGAAGATAAGATAAGATAAGACCCTAGATGGCGAGTCTAAAAAACAATAAGATTTATTTAGTTGCTAAATAAATATTAAACAATTTATGGTAGGTAGGTAAAATAGGTAATTATATTTACTTACATCATGGTTAGAACTACACGGTGAGTTTGCATCCTTTATTGGGGTGGATTTCTTTTTAGATTTGGTTGGAGCAATCATACCAAGAACGTCAGCGAAGCTTGCGCCTGAAAGTATCAAAGACAGGCAAAATAAGCAAAAGTGTAAGAGAAAGTGAATCACAATAAAAGTTAAAAAAACAAACTAAATACCTATGTAACTTTTCATAGAAACGTTTATTTAAATGAACTTACCTGAGCCACAATCGAAGCCGTCATCGTCGCTGTCTCCATTCGCATTCAACAATATATTTGGTATACCTTCTTTTGATTTACTACTGCTAGATTTACTCTTGTGTGAGGATGAAGAACTTGATTTATGACTGGATTTCTTACTTTTGCTTTTGTCTTCACTCTTTCTAACCTTATTCTTACTATCACTGCTCTTTGACTTATCATTCGGAGATGAATGTTTCTTATCACTCTTATGACTACTTGACTTTTCTTTAGAAGAACCATGTCTGTCTTTAGACTTTTCCTTGCTAAAGGAACTTTTCTCTTTACTATTACTACTAGTATCTTTTGACTTATGTTTATCATTGGCAATGTCTTTTTCTGACGTTCTTATAAGTTTCTCTTTTTCAGATTTATGTGAACTAGAACTGCTATGTTTTTCAGACTTACTTTTGTCAGACTGACTTTTATTGTGCCTCTCTGTACTACTATCAGTTTTGTGAGAGCTTGATTTGTGTTTGTCTGAACTATGTTTGCTAGAAGATTTGGATTCTTTATGACTTCTCTCTTTATCAGAAGACTTATGATCCGACTTGTGTTTCTTCTCTGTATTTTTGTCTGTTTCTTTAGAAATTTTCTCTCTATGAATCTTATCTTTCGATGAAGATTTTTCAGATGAATGCCTAGACTCCGAACTATGATGTTTTGAGTGTCTGTGTGTAGAGCTTTCAGACTTATGTGAACTGGAACGTTCTTTGTTTACGTCATCATGATGAATATGAGATAAATGCTTTGAAGGGGATTTATGATAATCGGAGGGTTCTAATTTAATTTTATGATTATGTTTTTGCTCCTTTGTGGATGATTCTGATGTTTCAGAGTAACTTTCTTCACTCTGTGACTCATAAGACTCCTGACTATCACTCTCGGGTGATTCTAATTTGACTTGGACATGCTTTCTCCTGTAATCTTCATTTTCACTAGAACTGGAGTGTTTTAATTTCTTTGTTTCAGGTTCTTCCTCCTATAAGAATGGGACAAAAATTGACAAAATGGGTAAAGCAATAAACATAATTGTTACAGCGCAATTTTCTGTCATTTAACTATTCATATTTCATTTTTTTAAAGATATATGTCTCTTTGACACAAAATTCATATTGTAAATGTATACATGATGATACATACCTCACTGCTTTGATATTTTCGCTTACTTCCACTGTAGTCACCATTATTTGGTTTATAGTCTCTCAGGTGTGGTTTAGGAGTAGAGTCAGACTTTACATATTTTTCTTGTCTACTTTTAGATAGGTTGCCATGATCATCTGATTCCTTTTCATTGCTGGTATAGGTAATAGCTATTAACAAAATATAAATTCGGGTCATTCCATCTATTCTGTTACAAATGTATAATCCAAAAGCAAGAATCAGTCTATGACTAGAACTTTTAGGGCAGTTTTCTATACAATCAAGTGTATATTGTATAAGTGTATATTGGATAGGGCCATGGTACAGCTATGCAAAATGACTCCTTGTACAGAGGTAATTGTGCATGGCAATTGTTTTAACTAACTGGAACTGTGGTTGACTGCACAATATACATAGCACCTCTAATTAAATTGGTGATAAAGAAATGATTAGCATAAAAATCACTATGATATGAACACAAAAAACCAATACCACCTAGCCAAGCAAATGATGAAGAATATCTTATACTTAACTGCCTTATAAATATTTAAAAGACAAAGCCTTCATGATGCTATGAATATATTGTCTCTCTTTTCTATTTTAAGTATTATTAAAAAAACTAGTTGCAAGGTAAGCAATAAATGAAAGTCATACATGCAATTAAGTATTTATTTTAAAAATATAGGAACACTAAATAAAATGTGTAATTATATTATTATGTTAATATACTAATAAATTCTTATAAATTATTCTGCAAATAATGCATTCATAAAAATATATTCATAAAACAAAGTACCCTAATGTTTTGTAAAATTGGTCCAAACATGCAGTTTCAAACAACAACAACAATGAATGTAATTCAGAAGGCACCCACAATTTAACATTGTTTATCTTTACCACAAATATAGAAGTAAAATAGAGTCGGTCAGATACAATAACACAAAGTTATCATTCTCAGAGTTTGCTATATGACACTTTTTTACAGTGTTTGCCTTTAGAATATGCTACTAAAGGGAGTACAAATAAATATACCAGCTCCTTTGAGGAGTCAAACCCATTAATTCCAACAACATTTGTTCTAAAACTTTTTAAAATTTAGAGAACCTCAACTCTCACTCATACAATTGGTCAATTAAGCAATATAACTTGTATGAAATGTCTAAAATTATTGGTTTAATTTCCAGAAAGATTTAAGTTGAACTTTTGAAGTTGGAATTGATACTCATCAAAGCAGCTGGTCTATGTATTTGGAGGTACACCCTGTACAACAAACTATGAATTGAGATTCTCACTGTCATGGTCGGCTTCCTGGTCGCTCTCCTCTTCGGCCACCATGACCTTCCACTTGTAGACAAGGGCCCGGGAAGCTGAGCCGATATCCCCCGGTTCTTTGCGCAGAGCATTCACAGTGCGGCCCACTCCTGTCTCCTGCAAATGCTGGACTTTCACATCCAGTTTGTACAATTTTTCTATGGCTTTTATAACCTGTAATCAATAAAATAAATGTACCTATCATTGCCAATGGCGTCGTACCTATATCGTATAGCTGCTACAATTTACGACACTATCCGCACGAGACAATTTCTATAAGATATTTAAATATGTATTTTTCCTGAAGCGATAAGAATAATAACATGGTGGGTGTAAGCACTTTTTCCGGCAGTTCAGTTTCTTTAGTATAGATAGTTCACTGATCTGATAGGTATGGTAAAACGCACTTTGCTGATTACTGTTGAAATAAATACATTGAGTAACATATTCAATTATTAGGAATTATATTATAGGAAAAAACGTTGGTTGAAATTTGTACACGAAAGCAGTTGAACAAGTCATATAGAATCTTTGATTATGAAATAAATTTATAGAAATCCAACAAGGAAAACCCAAAGCAAATGGAGGTATACTTACTTTCTGTTCGTCCTCAGGATATTTCTCAATGACATGTTGATAAAGTTTCACGAGATCTAAAACAGGCGCCATGCTAAACGTTTTGATCAACAAAGGAATAAATAGATTTCTTCTAAATTCAATACGATACGAGTGCCAGCTGGTAGGCGGGCACCATTTTTTTGTATTGTAACAAAATCAGGCAACTCACAGGCAAAGGCATGTGTCTTGCATGCAGACAGTAGATACACAGCAGCAAAAATCTCTCACTCAACCCAGTCAATCGGCACATTTAGTGATTGGTTTGGTTATATGAGGTGGTGACTGGTGAGGACTGAAGTGACAGATAGTTTCAGTACCGGAATTTTCTTCTTCGTAGGACTACGATTACGATTTTATCGCCAAGATAAAAAATTGAGCTGTGAGCAGGGCGGAGCACCCTGAATCATCAATAATAGCTGGTATCACTATAAAACACAGACTACTTAGAAGATTGCTATAAAGTGGATATGAACTGTAGTGTGGATTAGTACACTATTTTTGTAGAAGCCGTGCAATAAGTAACCGTCGTCGCCGGTTTTTATTAATGAATATTAAAAACAACGACTGGCCTAAAAATACATTGTTTCCAAAGTCGTATAACCAAGCAATGAAAATAAATGAGATCATCAAGGATCAATAAAATTTATCGTCATATTTGGTAGAAATTCCACTACCAATAATATTTCTTTGTCAAACAGGTGAACCATCCTGACGGGCGGAATAGTTCTGTATGCTGTATTCTCTTAGCTTACATCCTATACGATAAAAATAAAGACTTGCTTTTATGTAACTACCTTTTTGAAAAACAAACAGAGGTTCCACATTGAAGTCTAACGTTAGGAAATTTTAAATACTTCGTCAAATTCAACACATCTCAGTATTTATTTTCTACCAAACTCCATAAAAAAATTAGTCCAGACGACAGTCAGTCATGCATGATTCATGGGTCATGGTTATGACACGCTGTCCGCGTTGTCCTGTCTCTGTCTACGCTACTGACTGATCTGATTGAGTATTGACTTATTGAATGAGTTAAGCAAGTCAGTCACTGTCAGTCAAATCAATCAAACAAAGAAAAAAATTATTCCTTGAAATTTTTTTATCACAAATTGAATTGGAATTACTTGGAATCACAAACTATATAAGGATACTACGTACTTGGAATCATAGAGTAACTTTGGAATTGAACCTGGATCGATCGAAACTGGAACTCCATCATTTAATTTAGCAGTTGGATTTTGGATGGAAATTTTGAATCCCAGGAAACAATCCATCATGCATAAAGTTAAAATTGAAGGTAATTATTTCACGCCTTTTTAGCAACCTTGGAGCCTTCTCTCTCAAGTAAAATAAAACGTACCTAATCACTTAACTTTAATTTTTAGAAGCGGCAAGTGCTCCTGATATACATACAGTCTGTGAGTTGCTAGACAAGGTTACTCTGAAACAGCTTCATCTCATGGAGGAGAAGTTACGCTGTGAACTCAACATAGAGCAACATATAGACAGCGGAAGCATTCATCTAGCAAAATCACGGTATATCATGGGGCAGAGCTCCGTAAGCACTATACAACTCCCAATGGAAAGTAGTTCAGAGTTCTCAGCATCTACAGTCTGTGACACTGTGGAGGAAGGCGGTGTGAAACAATTGAAAGTAGTTGAGAATGAAGCGGAGGACACAGTGAACCCGTTGCGCTGGTTCGGTGTGCTGGTGCCGCAGAATATGCATAAAGCTCAAGGTATCTTTCAGAACACCGTCAATTATGTAGTTGAATGTGTAAATATACAATTACAGTTGAACGATAATATTAAGAATATTGAAGCATTGAAAGATTACAAAAGTATAATACAGTCGACATAAATGTATTGTTGTATTGGGCCCAGTTCTGAAGCTACACATTTAAAATTTGGCAGCACTAAAATTGGTTTCACCTTTATCTTTCCCTTTAATTTAACTACTAACTGTAAAATTTTAAGTGTATAAGGCTTCAGGATTAGGTCCATTGTCTTATTTAAAACTTTATTAGGTCAATCTTTATTTTGTGACAATCTCAATTCTTGATGTAGACCACAAAATCACAATTTACTGCCCAATTTCTGTTTATTTTTCTTTATTACAGACTAGGTATTACATGAATATTGGCATTGTCATAACCTTGTCTTGACACATGGTAAGTATTATATGTTTTCAGAAACCCAAGTAGATTGTAAGAAGAAAAATTAATATAATTAACTAATTAAATAAATATTGATTTTAAAATAATCCGTTACTTAATTATTAAACAATAATCCCTAATAAAATATTTAGGACTCCATTCTGAGCAAGCAATCATTGTAAATAATCTCATTTCTAAATATGTAATTTCATATATCTACCTATTCCCTTGATATGAAAAGTAAAACTCATTTTTCTATTACTATGCTCATGTCCAGTCTACTACATTGCTTTGAAATTTATTGTATGTGTATTTATTTACAAATGAGGGTACATAGACATCTTTACACTATGTCCATGACGGGGTAGGCAGAAAGAACGGAGCGCCAAGTACACACGCTCGCCGCGGGAATATTTACGGCCGTCGGCGACCCCGTGATGCTCTATAGTCTAATCCTAAACTACGAGAAAATGTACACTACGTCTCACTATATTTTTTGGAAAATTTTGGAAGCATCCAGTCGGGAAATCTTTGGAAGGCGACTGAGAGCTTTTATGGAGCTTACATAGGTTTCGAACTGTCAAATATCGTGCACGAAGTTCGCCCAAATTGAATGGAGCGGGCTTTATTAGGAATGTTTGGATCAGTCCTACCTACTTACTACATATTTGGAAAAATATGTAGAGTGGTCGAAAACTAGCGGTGGTCGCATAGCCGGGCTGACCACCCTAGGTACTGTCGACCAAGGGGTCTCTAGTCCCTCTTTCCCTGGTGTCCCTCTTGCCCTACCTGACATTAATGTCTGATTTAGAAAATAACAGTATGGTGATATCGCTTCTTTAAGTACTGTATCTTCCTCGTTTAGTTTCATCTAAACATCGAGGCAACTGGCTAGTTAATGAAATGCATTCTCGGACACGCGCGGTTGTCATCTTCGCCGATATGCGGCCCCGCTGTAGGGCAGCGGGGCGCGCCGCAACCTGTTCTGGAGCCCCAGGGCTCCGCCGCGTGACCTCTGTCAACCACTGCCTTCCCCGCGCACTTTGTTTGCCCACAGCCGCCGCACCCACCCTCTATAATTTTCCCCAACGCCTAACGTTGCTCTTTGACCTTTGGCACCGCTTTTCGCAAATACCAACACGATGTGATCGGATACTTTGTTGTTGTTGTGTGAAAAATTTTAATTTGGTACTTTAATTTAATTTGTTTATTCAGTAAATAATTTACAGTAAAAAAAAGTGCGAATGAGAATCGCGAGCCGTATACAAACTTAACTTTAAGAACATTTTCTTGTACAGTCCTCCGCACATCAGTGGATACACTTTGACCTTGAGCTGGCCTAGCCTATTAGGGAGTTTCAATACTACGCGAGACCAGTTTATACTGGTTTTGTTACCACTGATGTGCGGTCGACTGTACTTGTAGTAAGTACAAGAAAATGTTCTGTCGATGCTCCAACTGCGAATGTAAGTTTGTAATGGCAATGAAATATTTTTATTCTAGCTACAAATTAATAATTTTTGGATTTTTTCTTTCTGTCTGTGATATCTCTCTCTGTGAGTAGGTACTTGTCATCACTCAGCATTATTTATGTAGGTATAGCTACATGTATATGTCCTTACAGTTAGGTACTACTAAGTTGTAAATAGTAAGTACTGTACCTACTTAATGCTAAAGTACCTACCTAAGCTTTAATTGAGTAAACCACAGAACACGGAAAAAGCTCGCTACGCTCCCGCTCGCTTGTATTTCTATGGAGTAAACCAATATAGATCTGTAAGTACCTACCTAAGTATATAAATATCTACTAGGTAAGTAATTCACGCTCAGTCCAAAAACCAAAAACCGTTTTCTGGCGTAAAGCCAAGGACAAAACGCATAGGTATACCTTATCCGTTCCGTCGTTGGGTAAAAATGTCCTTGCGTAAAGTCCGATTTTTATTAGTCAACGAGGTCAACAAGCTTTTTAATTGACAATGGTGTCGATTCTCTTTTACACAAAAGATGTCAAACTAGTCTCAGGTGTGACTGGCACAAAATACGACCGAATTTCAAAGTTTATGCGCTTCGTGGGCCTCGGGGTTCGAAAGTTACGTAAATTGCAAGTTCATACCAGGAGGTTCGATTTTAATTTATATTGTACTTCGTCTTTCCCTTGTGGGAATTGAACCCACGACTTCTGGTATTCCAGACAAACGTCCGGACCGCTAGGCGATTATAGGCAACGACTTGTAACATAATGCGTATGGTGCGGGGTGCCAGGCAGGTTCTACGAATTGTATCGATATCTATCGTCCATTACCCCCATACAAATCACGCATTACATGACTTTGCTGTTTCCTTCAGAGAACTCTTCGAGTATGTATAATATTATCCATATCCTACACCTCTCAAGCAGTGGCACAGCAAAACAGCGCTTATATTATGTTTTGTGATCGGTTGTGTTACGTGCCTCCCATGCTGCGGTCGCTTGGCGGCTCTTCCGCCCCCGCCCCCTTCTGTATTGTCCCCAGACTAGATGGAGCGACGGTCTGCGTAAGGCGGCTGGCAGTGGCTGAATGGGGAGAACCAAAGTTCGGGTTCGGTGGTGGCGTGACTTGGGGTATGTCCAGCAGTGGACCAGTGCAGACTAGTGAAGATGAAGACGTTGTGCAACGAACCAAGTAGGTAAGCAAAGGGCGGACGGCTTGTGGCGAAGGCAAACGGCGCGGCCCTGGACTGCGTGCTGCAGCACAGGTCGTTTGAGATTCTGCCGTTGTGTGCCATGCTACAGAGCGCACACACAAACAAGCCGCGTGCGGTACCATTTTATGAAGATAATCTACTTTTCTGGTTTTACTGTGGTGTGGACTCCTCGCTCGCTTCCCACGCGGGCCCAGTTGACCCGGTGCGTGCCTCCCCTGGCATTCGGCACTGCGCAACACGGCGAGCCCTGTTCTTCGGGCTAGTTACAAGCCGAGCGCTAATGTCGCCGTTATCTCAGCTCCCACCGCCGTGTGGGAGAGCCCAGCAACGCTCCCTTATATATGGGTAAAATTTTCGAGGAAACTGCCGCACCTAGCCGGAATGAATCAATTTGTATGGGAACGTGACGGCGTGGCGTTGATAAAAATTTATTAGGTAGGGATCAAATATGTTTACGTGTTTATTGACTATCATACTTATGAAATTATATATTCAATAATATGTAAACATTACATACTACCTAATAATTTTTTATCTACGCCGTCATTTTAGTGGGGACACTATAATAAACTTGTAAATGGGTCTGGTGCGCCACATATAACGTTTTTTTTGTGTTGAGAAGAGTATTTATACCTACTCTTCTTCATAACCACTGAATGGATTCGAATGGGATTTTCATTGTTGAATAGCTTGGTTTTCCGCGGGGAACTTATCCAACGCGGGCTAAGTCACACGCAACAGCTACCGAGTTCTTATTAATAATTAAATAAAAATGATGGAACTACTGCAGCGCCTTATGCTTCCTTGTGAGTTCATAAAAGTTAAAACGTGTGTGATTGCTTTACGTATAACCACGGCGAATTCTTTACTAGGTACTTACTGTTCAAAAAATTATTTTGTTTGCAATTTAAGTAGGTAGAGAGATTTTTACGAAATCAGTCATGAAAAGGATTTAGCAAGGAGGTTAGAAATATATGTAATTTCATTTATGTTAATGTTAGATTTATAATAAAGTAAATTTTATCTTATCTTGTCTCGTCTCGTCTCATCAGTTCATCTCATATTATCTCATCTCACTCATCTCATCTTATCTTATATAAAGCTGTTAATTGCTAATTAGTCGCTACTAATCTTAACTAGAGTACCTACCTAATGGTAAATGGTTAAATCAAATCTTAAGGTATTTTAAATGTGTTGAAAGAAATACCTAACAACAAGGTTTGCGGGGCGTCCCTGATTCCAGACTGCAAATATTATATAACTTTTAAAATTTAATTTTTGTGGCTTACGATTCTGCGCCTGCTTTACACTGCGTAAAAGACATGTTTGTTTGGTTTTGTATAGGTAGAGTTGTGTTGTTTTGGACACTATCGCAGGTCACATATAGTCCCTCGAGACTTGCCCCTGTCTCTTGGTATGACACTATGTGATGCAGGTACAATGGCTTCAGGAAACTTGGCGCACAAAGCCGCTTATTCTGTACGCGGCGAGATTGTTATCGTCGGGAATCACACTAACAAGTAAACTGGCAATGGAGTGGGCACCGTTGGGACCGAATTCAATACAGTGCGGAAGCGTTGCGGCGGTAATCTGCCGGCGCAGCGCCCGCCATCGCGATATTTGCTTGTATGCTAATGCAGGCCCTTACCGTGCGACCAGCCGAGAACAAGCTGATGTGATAATACCCAACGGGCTCCATATAGAGTGATACCAACAGCAGATACACGTGTAGATTAGGGCGATTGTCGAGGCCGACCGTAATAGAGACAAAGGGACAAGACGCCATCGCCGTTGCAACCGCTGGCACTCGGGTCGCCCGTAACACTCGTAACATTCTATTATCCAATAATGATTCTATTATCACGAACAACACGTCGGTACGGATGTGCAATAGGGTCGTTGCCTTTGTCTGTACCTGGCTAGGTTAAAGCCTGTATGTAAACAAGAAAAAGAAGAGCTCAGGCCGGTCAGCCGGTTGGACGGCATGCACTTCCTGCGGCCGGCGCGAGGAAGCTCGTGTCGCTATCGGCAAGACAGCGCGTGCGCGCACCACACGCTTGTTATCTCTAATTTCGATACTTACCGAGATTAATACCGCGTTAAAGCGTCCATCAGGCGAACAGATTGTTAGGCGTCGGCCGGCAACATTCAGGCGATTTGCCGAAAGGTCACCCAAGACAATTACAGTGCTCATCGGCCAGTCCGCTGTGCGTGTCATAAATAATACGTGCCACTTCTAGCCGTAATAAATTACAGTAATCTACTCGCTCATTATTTAAAAATAATCCCACTGCAAGTTTCTCGAAAGGAAGCGAGCCGCGTTTAACGTCACGCGTTTATACTATACTACATTTGCGTAAAAAATCGACCGAATAAAAATACGAAGACAGTCGTTTTGCGCGTAAATTCACACGTATGATTGATGGTGCTGGTCGCGGATTTTTTTTGTTTTACTTACCTGTGTAATGAGACAAGTCTTTTTAATGACCACACATTATTACAACAATTTGTAAGTACCTAGGTATACCTTAAGTGACTAAAGTGCACTTACCTACACATAACACTTGGTAAAATCTGCAATTTTAGATACCTACTTATGTAAACATATACTTACAAGTATGTTTGTTAGTTAAGCTTGTAGGTATGGTTGGATTACCTACCAACACAAACAGAAAGAAGGTGACTGGAAATGTACCTAAGTGCCTTAGGCATAAATAGGATCTACGACACGAGACTTTCCCGATCTGCTCTGGTAAGGATTTTGTGGTTTAATTCACGGTTTTTCTGGTAAAATTTAACAATTTGAATTACCTATATGAGATATGAGTAACTGTCTACAAAAAATATATATATCCTTTCCTGTTGTACCTACTTTACTTTTCACCGCTGATCTGCCGATGATTAAATTTGTTGTTACCTCGAGCACTACACTAGTTTTAAGACGTACCTATATGCTTAGACTGCATGACTTCAAACGAGCAAGCAATGCAACAACATAATTTCCGATTGCAGACAGTTTTATTAAATAATAAGAATCGTAAACAGCTCCTCCGGCGAATTAATATATCGACCGATCTCACTGACCTTCTGTGATTTAACAGTATTGTCTCTATATGAAAGTAATTATTCTGCGAGCTATAAATTGCAGTCGCTGTTCCTCGTTCTATCGCGCATCCGCACCGAGATATTATGAAGGGAATCTTACCCCTCCACATGGTACAGTACTTATATATACGTAGGTAGCTTAGACACCAAGTTGTCAGACCACCAGACAACCAACATATCTCAATTACTTGAAACAATATCATCATTTAGATCGATGTCTTCAAAACAATTGACTTGTAGCATTATGTGGTGGGCGTAGCAGAGAACTAATTACATGCTTTCGTTTTGCACATACTTTTTATTAACAAAACCTCTTACTTATTTTTCCGAAGATATGCCGTAAATTGAATCATAATTGCTGAGTCGTGGCGAGTTGACAACCATTCTGCCGAGCGTCGCCGGTTAATGCCTAAGAATTCCATGCCAAGTGCAATTTTCCAGCACAACTAGGTTCAATTGTGATTTTCATTACCGGTCCCAGGGGTTCGCGACCTACTCTAATTAGCTTAGATGCTTATGATTAAACGACTCGGTCACGACTCGTCGATTTACCTCAAATCCGTCGCGCTTTTGTCTTGAGAACTGAGCATCCGTCAAGTCAGCGCCCGCGCCGCCGCCGCGCGCCGCGCGCCGCCGGCCGCCCCGCTTGCACAGATCGCGTTCCATTTGCTTTCATTATGCGAATAGATATATGCCGTCGAACCAAGGGGAATATTGCCTTCGCGCTAGAAAACGCCAATAAAGGTGGATAATTTAACTTGCTCAACCAACGCGGTTGTCGTCGAGGGATATTTTGAGCGCGAGCAATTCTGTCGGTCTAGTTGGCGTAATGGCCTGAGGTCCCGAGACACGCCGGGGCCCTAATGCGTCGATAAAAGGTATAAACATGTCGCACTTAGATGCAACGGTGGGTTCTGAACATGCACTGGCCGCGCGCGAAATTATTTATACCGTTCCGAACTCTGGATAGGTACCTACCTGGGTGAGACATATTTTGAAGAACCATATCATTAGGTGATATTACTTTAATGGATCAGAGAGATATATTATTATTGCTTTCTTGAAGGAGAAAGGCTATTATTTACATATTAAGTACTAAATGTCAAGATCTAGGCTAAGAGTATAGCATAGCAAAATAAAAATAACCCGCTCGGTGATAGAATATTGATTTTTGACACAGGTAGGTTTAACCAACAGTAACGAACTTATAACATAGTTGAATAGGTAGGTAGGTACATAACTAGGTATTAAAAAAGAAAAAAAAACCAGTTGCCTTATGCCCGGGCACATTTTTAGCTGATGTATTTATATGATAAATTGGCCAAGTGAACCTATTTGTATTGGGTATAATAGACCGTTATTCAGAGGCCCACGCGCCGGACGCAAACATTCTAATTAGACAAGCCGCCTCGAGTTATACCAGAAAATGGTTCTTAATAAGTTTGTAAAAAGCAATTGACGTTTGCGCCACGCTCGGGGCGCTTTCGTCGGTAATGGATAGCAAGTTGACTTGTTCAGCAATAGTATCCTTGTTTTGTACATGGCGGTTCTTAGTTCTTACTGTGGTTATAGATTTGTTCGGTTCCATTTGCTCATTGGATCTTTCGGATCGATGGGAGAATTCTAGTGCAAGATTCGCAGAGTAGCATCGGTAGACGGAATTCTAACATAGTCATGGATGAAACAAAGGCAGGGCCCTGTGCTGTTGGGTTTGTTGTAGTTTCTTCCCCTCGGCTATACAGGTGGAAACTGAGTAGTAGAGACAGCATTGACGTCAATAAGAGAATATTGTATTCTGATTTGGAATAAACAGCATTTGAATTTTAGTTCTCGCAGGATGGCAACTCATGTCCTTATGTCCTTTCATTATCATCATATCAGTCCTTTGATGTCTACTGCTAGGCAGGCCTTCATCAGTGAACGAATTTGTAATGTGGCACTCGGGGTGCAGCTTTATGGGCAAAAAATGCCGAAAAGAAGAAAAATGGACAAACAAGAGGTGAGGCTTTAATGTAGATAATATAAATTTAAACCTGATCCGAGGAAAAGCAGTTGTAACCAGAGGAATTTTTACATAGATGACTACTTTGTTAGTTTTTTGGATTTTATGAGTTTACATTGTAATATTATATAATAAATTTTAGGTTTTCGCGCTTTGTACACATTATTATAGTAGTTTATACAAAGCAACACGACTTGATCTTGCGACCTGACACCTCGGTAGGTGCGATTACTCAATGCCCGCAGCCAAGCCAGAGACCGGTTGAAAGTTCAAATCCTTGTTCGAATAAAGTTTAATTCCTTTAAATAAGCGTTGCAAATCAATCATGTTACTATGATTGCCTATAACTAATTGACCGAGCGAGCGAAGCGTCTACGTTTCGAGACTGGCCAAAAATGCTCTTGTCCGGCTGTCTGTCTGTCTGTCTGTCTGTCTGTCTGTAATTCTCTACAGGTCGCATTTTTCAACCGATTTTGACGAAAATTTGGCATATGTATAAATTTTATTCTACTCATTTTGTAGGTTTAAACCTACAAAATGAGTAGAATAAAATTTTGAAAAACATTTTTTTTAGAGTACCTACCATACTCGCAAAGTGGGAGTGAACTTTTTTTTTCTTGTGAATCCCATAGTGTGGGATATCGTTGGATAGGTCTTTCAAAAATATTGCTGGTGTGTGAATACCATTTTTTCGATTTAGGGATCCGTTGGCGAAATATTAAGCTTTAAAGCGGTAATTTTTGTTAGAGTCACGTGTCCCCCCCCCCCTGCCAGCTAAACGGTTGCTTCTGGAAATGTGAAAAAATTCATGGCAGTAGCATATATAACGTAGTTACAAGGAAAACTATTACGGCTAAGTAGGTTCTATTAGTTTTTGAGTAATAGTGGATCGACTTAAGAAAGTTGAAAAAATAAATTATGTTCATAGAACTGCATACGTAAAATGGAAAATTATTTTTTTCCGCGTGATATCCATGGTGTGGGGTATCGTTGGATGGGTCTTTCAAAAATATCGCGGGTGTGTGATAAACATTTTTCGATTCAGGGATCCGTTTGCGAAATATTAAGCTTTAAAGTGCTAATTTTTGTCACTTTAGTAGGTACTTTTTCTGTTTCCAAAGTTGACTTTTGTTGGTTTCTTTTAGGTTTGGTTTATAAGGGCTGGCGAGGTCTACTGTTCTCACGGAACTACTAGTAAATATAACACATCAATAAAAGCATAAATAAATGAAACAGTAAAATACTTAGAGTCTATCGTCTATCGGTATGCGCATTAAAACTTCTTAAAAGTTTTGTACCCCCGGTGTAGTACAGCCAGCGTGAAAAGCACCTATACCTAGTGGCCTTAAATCTTTTTGGCTTATAGGTACACTAAAATAGGTACACTAAATGGGTTATATGTGAAATTGGCTGATTTCTCCGTATTGACTAATTTTAGGTGTCAAACAAGAGCTGTGCGGACAACTGAATCAAAATTATCTACTAAGTGGTTTATTATATAGTATTCAGTAAGTACTGAAGTTAATTTTGAAAATTTTCTGGGTAGGTACTTTAGAAAATTTTAGAGTCAGAGAATTCTTTTGGAAATGTCATATACAAATACTAAGCTACTATTGACGCTGACTGTACCTACCTACCTAACTACAAAGTGCAACCTCGCCGACATTATGGAGGTAAAGATGAGCACCGACATGACTTTCTAATAATCTGGCACACTAGTTCACACCGAGGGTATAACGGCTACATTTGCAATCGATTTCGCACCGGTGCCATTGTTTCTTCCGTTCAGTTGCGAAGGCATTTTTCAATTTGCCGTGAGGTGGTGTATGGCTGTTGATGTAGGTTGTGGTCTGCGGTGCAGCTCTCCATCCATTCGGCTCCGTCACATGCAGCTGTAGAGGCCTGTTGCTCTCCGATGTAGTATTGTAAAGTGCTTTCACTGGGTCGCCGCTGACTCTCGCGTCGTCCGTCTATACACCTGTCAATTGTTCGCTCCTCGACCTCTGTAATTACTACCTAAATATTGCACACCGCAATTACAACTCCGTGTCCAATTTGCTCGCCGTAATAGGTTCGCGCTGTGCAGTTTTTTGTCTCGACCAAAAAACTAATACAAACGACGCGCGAATACTGTTATTTTTGTTTTGCATATCGGTTTCGTTAGCCGATCAATAGGCCATCAGTCTGCCGTTCGCCCGCGCGGCGGAGAAATCTGATATTGGGCCGTCCATTACAGGAAAACATCCCGCCCATTGTAATGATGTTTGATACTTACATCCGTCAAGATGCTATCTCACGGCAAAATAATAAAAAACACACCTGTGCCCGAGGGTGCAGAATCTATAATGACGTCGAATATATTTTGGCATCTAGCAATTACTTGTTTATCCGTTTATTTGACCACTGGCATAGCTAACAATTTTATTACTTATCTACTTCGATTTAACTGATACTTTCTCTACAAGTAAGTAATACAGTCTTGAAATGAAGTTATCCAGTTTATCCATTAAGTACTAATACTTTTGGATTGTGGTAACTGAGTTACATTTACATATAGGTTACAAACAAAGACATTAAAAATCTTCTCTAGTAACTAATCTAATCTGTAACTAGTTACAAGGAAAGGAAATACCACTACGAAATCATTATTTCGCAACTCAGTCGCAAGAAAAATAATTAGTGGGCAACTATAGTTACGAATCTCAGTTACACGGCCGGAGCCGTAGTGTCAGATACTCCGGGTAATTCAGCGAGAGGATCAGGCTGCTACAATCCACGAGGTAATTGTACGCGTAATGCGGTTAGTACGACGATGTGGTTTGCTCCCGGCATGGTAAATCTCGGCTGGTTGGACTAATTGGCCATATTGTGCCATTAACTGGCGTAATAAGAGGGCAGGCCATTAGGCGGGCACGCGCGGGCGCGATGACACCGCGCGCCAACTGCTCCGGACTGTTAGCATTGAGCACTATATAAGTTAAGAACAGTTGCTCAATTATTTGCTCAACTTCTTTATCGTGTCAGAATTCTATTTATGTATAGGTTACTCGGCTTGCTCAAAGTATAAATTTAGTCACTGTGAAATCGAGTGCAATGTATGGCAGCCAAGACCTTTAGCTTATATAGGTATCACCTGGAATTTGTCTAGAGAAGCCGACGGTATTTATTTCATGTCTCAATATAGAGCCCGCGGTTCCACCCATTGGGTATCTTGAGGTGTTCATTCAGGCAAAAATTTTAAAGTTTTGCCTTTCAGAAACATTCAGGGGGTCAGTCCTACTGAGATCGAGGCCTGACGAAACTCTAGTTGAGAACCGCCACAGAACAGAAAAGATAATAGGACTCGAACTTTTAGAAGGAATCTGATGTTTTGCTAACAAAGGACATTATTTAAAAGCCGTTTTAGTTTCGTGTATTAATTTAATAAGTTTATGATGGATGGCACTACTCAAGGAGCTCCCATTTTTGCAGCATACCTACTCACAAAGTGGCAGACAGTTGAAGTTTAGATTAAAATTAGATAGCGTCAACTATCATCATAACATTTTGCTAGTCTACATCAGCAGCAGTAGGCGCCATGTTGGTAGAGTTGGCATTTAATCAAGATCTATGTACTGAGAGGTGTCGTCTGTAAATGTCTGGAGATATAAGATTTAGCTTCTCTCGTTTGTTTAAAAGGTGTCAAAATAGGGTAGGTATTTACCTCAGTCTTTTAGGCGGTTTTGTACTTCTGATACGAGTATCGGCAGGCACCTATCTGATGCTGTATTAAGTAATTTGATTGAGATTTTCTATTATTAAAATAACCCGTCCTAAATGACTAGCCCAGTCATTAAAAAGTTCTCATTTTAACGATTATAATAAAGAAATTGACAAAGTTACTTACTGGTGAAGTCTTGCTCAAAAATTCCAATCCATCAATCGGGCGAGGTTTCTGGGGCAAACATTCCGTTTGTTATTTGGTGAGGATTTTTGGAATAATTCAACTTCAGACTTACACAGTTCTACAATAAACGTTTCTTTGCTTACTTTGTGAATTTTATAAGGATACAAATTAATGTATCCTTACATTAGTTAGTCATTTTTAGACGAATAACGTTAATTATTTTAGACGAACCTTCAATAGAATAGAACAATTCCAAATAATTATAGGTTGTGCAGTATAACTGTGCCAGGTCAACGAGGGTGATTTGTTATTAGGTGCAGAACTAGTGGTACTCGCGGGGTTAAGGATGGCTCAAGTACTAATTGAACAATGACTTGTTGTTGGTTAGCGCTTACCCTCCGGTGCCGAAGTAATTGGACATACTGCTGGGTCAATGGGTGATGACCAGCGGTACTCCGGCATAAAGCGTTAATAGCTTCACCTGAATAAATCACTACTAACGGTTAATTCTTGCCAAATGAATCTTAATTTGACAAGACCTCAATGAATGCGCGAACTTAATCATACACTGGCTGAACAATGAACCCCTCACGGGCAAAAACATCGATGCAAAAATGAAACTAGCACATAATAATACTTATTTATTTCCGTATTGAATATACAAGTCGCAGAATAAAAGTAGCGAAAGTAGACATTCCGTACAATGTGGCGTTACATTTACAAAACAATGACTGTACACAATTATTGTAATAAGTATAATACATTTTCATATAAAAATATTAAAATATTTTTGTAGTACTATACATACATATACAAGAGAGGAGTACTAAGGGGGTTTACACACGTGTTCGAAGCGGGACTTTAGTTGTGCGGAAAAATTGAACCGGAAAAACGAGTGCGAGGCTTTCGCGGGCAGCATTTTGAAGTGCGCCACGTTGCTTTAAATTATGTTTATTTTAGTAACGCGCAGAGCAGGTTATTTGACGTTGCACCGCTCCGGTGCAGGCAGCCTGCTTCAGCATTAAAATAATATTACCTACTGCGATTCGAGCACCGTTCGTTTTGTTGAGAAAAATAAAACCGAAGTGGAACGTGTGGTCTGACCGCACAGCTGTTAATCCACATGACTTCATTCTTAATATACATGGTGTGACCTGGTTACAGAGGTTTTCAATATCGCAAAACTAACAACTTTTAGTCTACGACTTTTGGAGGCATTTTTATTTTCCGTTCCGGGACAAATTATGTCGCTTCATGAGTAATTTTACATGTGGAATTGAATTTTCTTTATGGAATTTCCTTAATCGTAGAATAAGTTAAAAAATAAAAAGTACCTAACTACAAGTAATTTGTAAACAAACGAGCCGAATGCTTAATGAATAATGAGTAATAACAGGAATCTTGTACAACCTGTATATATAAACAGTGTGTAAATGTCCTAACTGTATTTATCTTGTAATATTATGTATATGCACCTACTTAAAGTCATAACATTGAGAAATTACAAAATGATACCATACCTATTATGCTTCTTAAACACTTAACCGATCGGATTACTGTCAAAGTATCAAATATATCTGTTAAAACATCGTTTGTAACGAGCACATACCATCATACTCGCGCCGCCAAAGCTATGACTATAGTATGGTCGGCACGTGAAATGGTTTTTCAACAATAAACTCAAATCGTGTGCATGCGCTCTAAAAAACACACTCTCGCGTTAGGAAACTACAACCCCATGTCTTTACCTATTTAACAAGTGGATTTTATTACAAAAAAGTCCCAGTTAGTTTGTCTAACATTGTGGTCTATAGGATAATATTGTTGACGTATTGTTATACGAAAATCTCACTTTAATTATTAATAAGCTAGATTTTCGAATTGATACAATGAAGAATTTTGAACCGATACAATCACGGGATACAATAATTATATTATTAGCTTACATCGCTAAAAGCGATTTCTTCGAAACAACTGTAAAGAATCTAATATTGTGCTATCTGTCAATCAGCATAAAATCGGGGACTATTACAAGTTATAATATAACATATTAACAACTTAAACTCGAACTTACCTGTTCCGTTCCGTGATGTAAAAGTTCAATATTTAAAATAATGACAACAGTCTTTGTAAAGCTACAGAATCCTATTCAAAAAATAACTAAAATCTAGCCAAACGACTACCAAGAATATAGGTACTAGGACATTTAATTTTAACTAAACCTTTGAGTACAAAACACGAACGTTGGAATAAAACGGCACATCTTGTACCATAAACTTACAATTGTATAAAAAGGTACTTAAACTTTAGTGACTAATAAAAGGCACATATTTTCCATTTTCAAGCTGTAATTAAAAAAAACATTCAATAAACGTTTGGAAAAGTGAACATTACAAGTTAGCACGAATAAAAATATATGCTTTTTATCATTATTTTTATATTTATCTGTGCGAGGGCTGCTGCAGGTCATTTTGTTGGAAAACTGTTAAGCAATTTTTATTTATATGATCGTACAGTTTAACAAGGTGATAGAAATTGCGCCATTATAGTAATACGCGTGAAAAGAAGCGTGCAAAGTACTAAACTTACTTTTTAGAAGACATCAGGTCAAAACCAAAGTACAATTGAAGTTAAGTTTAGATATTCTTAAAAACGTTTTGAAACGCGGCCATTGGTCATATAAATTTAAGCCTAATGAAATAATATCTCCAACGTTTGGCATCTTGGAATTGATCTAAATCATATCTTCTTTATATTGCGCTCGATACGTCTAGATTAGTGCGATCGACGACTTCATTTACATTCAGAGATTTATGATACAAATAAAACTTTTAAACGCAACCTATATATTTTCATAAGATTGGAATTTATCACACATAAAGAATCAACTCGTTAGTTGAAATAAAGTGACTAGTAGAAAAATATCAGCTCAATAACAAATAAAAAAAACACTGGCGAAGGGAATAAATCAAAAATCACTGTCCTCGAAGAGTATGACACGTTTTTTTGGCAAGAAAATCAGAAAAGTAGAGAGACGTGGCGCCATTACATAGTCCTACGTGGGTATAGTAGGTGTGTCGTGTACCTACCTACGCAGCAATTAACCTAAGTGAAGGTTAACGAAGCGTAATTTAAGAGCGGCGCCGAACTAGCTTTTTGTGATCGGGTCTCCAGGTTTCGGCGTCGCAGCAGTTTCGGGTAATTAACCGGTCGGCTATACGTGTAATTACATGTGAAAATAACGCTTTATAAATGGCGCGGGGTCGTTGAACCGACTGGGCAAAAAATGACGGTAAAAAATAGTCGAGGTGTGCTGTCAAAACACACGTCACGGGATTATGGATGTGTCGCCCGCGGCGCGCGGCTCGGCCGGTCGGCCGGTCGGCGTGCGCGCCGCCCGCGCGGCCGGTGTGCGCGCGCGCCGCTATCTGCCCGGCGGTTTATTGATCGCGAGGGCCGCGGTAGCCGTCGACGCCCGATCATTGTTTGCTAATGAGACGCTTCGCGAGGCAGCGCGGGCGCAGGTGGCCCGTCGCGATATCACTCTCTTAACTAAAACAAATATGATGTCACATTGACAATAATAAATTACACCATTAATGTATTACACATTGTTTGTGGGTTTTTGCCATACCCATACATTCACATTAGTCATTGCCGTGTCACTTTATATTAGCGATTAAATCAAGAAGCCAATCTTTTCCTGTCAAATGTTTTCATTTATAGGTTATTGACATTTAAAAAATTAATACAAAACAATAGGAATGAAGACAATAGGTAAAATCTAATAATTTTGAGCGAAAAAAAGAAACGGTACGTCTTAAATTTGAACAAACATTAGCCGGCATCAACCAAGGTTAGGTTGTAATCAGACTAAAATCGCAGTCTTAAATTGACACGACAATGTCGACTGTCGCATATGTAAAGTGCTACCCGTAGTTACAATAGATTGCATCGGTTACCTTACGTATTACGATGTTCTAATGCCAGTAGCATTTATGTTATTGTTTTGCCCAGCTGTTCCCATGTTTTTGTTCCAACAACATATATAATGCTATTACCGACATTTCTAAATACCACTATTGTAAAGCTCGCGTAATTAACTTGACATAATAATTACACAGTGCACTCGTAATAAAACTGTACATAATTCACATAAGCTACGCACTCTCTGCGTAATATCATTCACATTCTGCAAGTCCATTGCGTAAAATTATACGACTGTCTATGGTACGTGTTTATTAAACCTATTATATTATTAAGTATGTGTTTAGTGACATTAGCGAGACGAGTCGTTTGTGTATGTAGTGGTATGCGTGCGCATTGAAATTCTATAATTAAATATAATTATTAAATGAACTATTTTCTTACCACAAACAAATTTTCAGTACTTTCCACTAGATAAACAAATAACTCAATGGACGCAATAAAGAATTGAATTCAATTGAACTCGCCTCGTTAATATATCTATAACTTAATGGTTACAAAATAAAGTTTCGAATCTGCTGAGTGACTCGTTTTAGTGGCTAAAATAGGGTAATTCCTAGATGTATTTAAACAGTAGACGTGCAGCAAATCACGGTTAGGAATGAATATAACTATTCACTATTGTTGGAAGACGACTTAATCCTAAGTTGGCCTGGCAGTTGTTTAATGTTTAACTTTAGACTGACGATTCCCAAAAATGTAAAAAAACTATTGTAAAGGCTGTTAAGGTGAACCGTAATCTGGGATTTTGATGTCGTCTCTAATGGAATTGCTATAAAGAATTTGTATAATAGATATCTCCATTTATGCATTGTACTGCCCGTAGTAAAAGCGACCATCAAAAGCCCAGCTTCAATAGTTTTACATAGCACCTGTAAATATTTATATGTATTTTACAATTATTGTACAAAAACAGTATTTACACACGTCGATCAAAATCATTAGAAAAATGTACTTCAGTACGATCACGAAAAATGTGAGATCGACATAAGTAATGGTGTTGTTAATAGTATATCAAAGGGGCTATGCGAACCGATGCAGTAAGTCGGTAGTGAACCCTCTGATCAAATCCAGCACTTCTACGCCATCGCTCTCATCCTCCGCGCTGTCCTCTCCTCTGCTGACCTGAAAAAGGACACTGATTTCATTAAAGTACTTCGGGTACATAGGGATAGAGAGAGGCATTTAAAGGATTTGGAAAATAAAAAAATGCACATAATATTGGAATCCTTCAGCCGCAGGATAGGATAGTCAAGGATGTATTCTCATGGGAAAAATATACTGATCATTTCCGGTGGTGTCAGTAAACTCCTCTACCCAAAAAATATAAAATTAAAACGAGTACAGCTTCTCAAGGTCGTTCGAACATAATGAAAAAACGCATCTTTCGAAGTTATTTAAAAACAAGTCCAATTAAAATCCGGTTCACAAAAAAAACTTGGTGCAATGATCGCGAGGTTGAAGTTCCATTTATAGTGCCCAATTTCTAGGTATGAAATTAAATAGAGGAAGTTTAAATTATAATGGCGAGCGCAGGTAGTCAATAAATTCTCCAACCACCTGGAACGAATCCAGCACAATGATATTGTAATAAACATTTTGAAACGAGACTCTTTGATGGTAGCCCTGTACTTATCCCGGAGCGTAGATAACATCAATTAAGAATTTAGTTACAGTAAAACGCACCAAGATTAATAGTTACAAGTGTACCACAACCGTTATTTAGAAGCACTCGTATATTTGTACATCACTAGCTGTAATTCAAATTGAATTCTGCATTTTGTTCTCGTTGTTAGTAGATTGTTGTTTGTGTTGGCAAGTAATCGATTCCATGAGGCTTGGAATATGGTTAATAGTGACATTTGTTACAAGTCAATTGCACTGGATTGCTAATCATGCACTTAAAGACCGGCTATAAAGCCCTGGGATTATAATTTTATACTAAATAATAACGTAGAACTGACGGCCGTTGGGGCAGAAAGGTTCTCGAGTGGCGACCACGTATCGGAAGACGCAGTGTAGGCAGGCCTCCCACAAGGTGGACCGACGATCTGCAAACCTTCAGGTTGCGGGACCCAGCTGGATGAGGTTAGCGCAGGACCGGTCGTCGTGGAGATCCTTGGAGGAGGCCTTTGTCCAGCAGTGGTCGTCTACATGCTGATATGATGATGATGAATAAATAATTTAATATAATATCATCCCGTTTCTATTTGTTAGGGCTAGTTTTAATTGAGACAACAAGGCCTTGATAGTTGGGTGTCGCCGCACAAAAGATAGTCGTTGTGGGCATGACGTAAGTCAGTAAGTTTCAAACGCACAATAAGCTAAACGATACAATATCAGAATAAACGGCATGTCGGTTTTTATGCCACAGTAGAAATAAACACGATAGCCTAATCGACGGTAATGCTTTGAAAGTTGCTCGCAAATGATAATAACATGGAGACCCATGCAGTTAATAGCCAATAATTTAATCATGATATTAGTGCAGCCGGAAGGCAAATTGCTCCGTTTATTTAGCGATATTAGAGAAGAAAAAAGAAATGTGACACACATTTTTAAATAAGACGATAAGAGGCAAAAAGTTTAATGAATGGAAGACGGGCAATGGTTATGTTTCGTGCTCATTGTTGCCGATTTCTGAGAGCGATTTGCTAATAGCGGCTATTAGCCCGCCCCCGGTCAACTCCGTGGACTCGCGTGTCAACCAACTACCGGCATCCCAACAAAAAACATAATTATTACAAGAACGGTAACAGTGGCGGGATCAATTCAGTTTGGTTGGAGAGCATCGTCGTACGGTAACAGTGTTTTTGCAAGTGTGATATTTGGCAAGATCATCTCACTGGTAGCGGAATACCAATTACAGGTAATTGTTGTGTAAGTATTTAAATTGTGGTTTAAGTCGAATCATAATGGAAAATGGTAATTATTGAGATTGGGATCGGACAAGTCGTCTATATCTATATCAATTATAGTGAATATCACACCGGGTGGGCAGAACGACCCACATCGCCGAAATAGTCGTATAATATGAGATAATAATGAACAATATTTTTGTAATGGTTAGAATTTTTATTTTATTTATTTAATTTTTAAAGCTTTTTAATTTTTAGTTAGTTTTTTAATTTATTTTACAAGGTAATTGACCCTGATCTGGTTAGGATTGACATTTTACATTAAATATATTAAACTTTTATGAGGTGCTTTAGTAAGCACCTCATTGCGTCACCGCTCAACCAACACCGACTTAATAGTGTTAACTTATAAGAGCACAGACATCAAAAAGAAGCAAAGAAAAATCAGGGAAGCAGGAAAATTGTGTGTGAGGTAAAGATTGCAGACGATGACACAGCGGTCGCGGACTAGACGACAGGGGTCTGCGACACGACGGCCGTGCGTGAGCTGCTGCGGGCGGCGGCGGCGCGCCGGTGCCCCGCAGGTCATTACGCCGAAACTAAACTACAGACGAAATCACAGGGCTGTCAATGCAGCATCACTTTACCTATATATACACAACCCAACAGCATTTGAACAGCTTAAGAATCTCAAGGTGCGATTACATCATACCAGTAACGTCCTATAATTTAATAATAATACTAAGGTAAGAGTACTGTTTTGGTTCATATGTGTAGTAAATAATATATGAGCTAAGTGCGCATTCCTGTTAGGATACTAGTTCCATGACAGTACTTTATGGAGATTTTTTCAAATCATATTTGCACAATCTAAAATGGACCTACGGGCCGTTAAATATTGTGTTCACAATTTAATGCTATTCAGTGCCATCTATTAGCTGTTGAATTAACGTTCATTATAAAAATCGACTCATTGTATCGACGACAGATGTCAGATGGACCACGGATTCGGTTACACAAGACTGTATGTATCTGGGTGTGTATGGTTCACTGTACGGAAGAGAACTTTTGAAGCTCTTGAATTGTGTTTAACATTACCAAGCAACCCTACGAGGGCCGCGTCCGCGCAGCACCGCAAAACGGTATCGCGTCGGAGACAGGTGAGAGGTGCGATTAAAAAACCTCTAAATTTAACAACGTAATAACAATGTTTGACTAACACATGCACACAAAACTTTTTTTACACTCCAACGAAAATCGTGACAACATAAAATTGATGGCAAATAATGCTACATCACTATGTTCTTCTTTTTTATGACGTGTATATACTGGGGAAGCGGGAAAGTGTAGTTTACCCGATGGATTATTTTTTAATTTGATAGGATTTTCTGATAATTGTAGTTCAGTATTCTGGTGAAAATCCTGGATCCGAACGAGTAAAACCGCGGCTAAAATCCAAAAGCTATTAAGAATATTTTTAATATTTTAATTTACACGTTTCTAGTAGAGACAGTATCATTAAATATTTTTCTACAACATGTAACAGTTAATTTAAAATTCTATAATGTCTTTTCAAAAAGGAAAAAAAAAAGTTTTTGGAAGTTGATAAACGTTTCTCCCAATGGGCAACGAAAGTAGGCCACCGGCTTGATGATAATAAAAGAACGATACCGATCACGTACTGAGAGCTGGAGTATTAAATTTTCCGCTTCATTTTGGCGACAAACGGTTAGTGAACGGTCCGTCGCGCCGCGCGTGTTGCGAGTAATCCAATCAAGCGAATAGGAGCGAAGGGTTAGACCACCACAGTTAAGGCTTAGTAAGGTCAGTAAATCATTCACGGGGCAATGTATACGCTTCTACAATAAACTACCAGAAGAAATCTTAAATATGAATGACAGAAAATTTAAGACTCACATTAAACAACAACTTTGTAAGAAAGCTTATTATAAAACAGTCGATTATCTAAATGACAAAGATGCCTGGTGTTAATGTTACTTCAGCCTCGCACAATCTTTACAAAATAATGTTATGTACAAACTTGATTTTAAAAGATGTGTTGCGGAAGTTTGTTGCGCCGCTTCTTCTTCCCAGCTCTATATAACACCTTGGAGGCGGTGGTAGATAAAAAATTGACGTTGTATAAATGTACCTAGTGTACTTACATGCAATAAAATACTTTTGAATTTTGAATTTTGAATTTTGGGTCATCGGAGCGGTTCACTATCGGTTTTTGCCTACATGGACCAAACTTGGGACTAAAGTAGGTAAGTACTGTTTCTACAATTCAGACAAGAAGATAGATGTAGAGATGTTGGGCCGATCGTAGAATTGGCCTCATCATAAAGGAAGAAGGCCATTTTATGAATTGGTGGCATTTCAAGATATACCTATAGGTATAGCCAATAAGTATTGGCCATATCGTTTCGCCTTCGCATGACATAGGCAAACGTTAGTGTCCGTATCGACAAACGAAATAGCAAAATTGATTAATATTACAACTGGTATTACGACTTTATTCTGTACTAGCTGTTGCCCGCGACTTCGTCCGCGTGGATTTTGGAAGTAGGTACCTATCTCTGCTATGTACAGACATACATCGTCTAGTTATAATTTTCCAATGGTAAAATGGATCATTCTAAGTACCTTCACCATAATTTAAGGTATACCGTATGGTATACCTTAAATTACTAAATTATTAAAAGGTATACCGTATGGTATACCTTAAATGATTTTGTTCCTGAAGGTATCTTCAGGAACAAACTATGAACACCGTATCCAATTTGGTGAAAACAGATAAAAATTTAAAAAATTGTTGTTTTCACTTCTATTGCTCATAAGACTTCTCATATCAATTTTTATTATACGTGTGTATTTTTTAACTAATACAGTATGGGCAAAACCAAAACCATAGGAGATACAGGGAAACTGTCTTAGGAACCTTTAGGTATTTTTTCGTGATAACAATTTTGACATAGTAATCGGAGCAGCTGGAGTTCAGGTGGCATGCATGAATAAGTAGTAAGTACCTAAGTACTTTGCAGTCTGTTTTATAAGAAAACATTTTATTAAATTTGACTAACTTCTGCTGCTTGGATTTTTTTCTTCCGATACAATAAAATGATTCTAACATGAAACTAAGTCGATACGCATTTTTTAAAAATAATAAAAATTATTTTTCACTGGCGTTCTATGAGAAAACATTTTATTGAATTTGACTAACTTCTGCTGCTCAGATTTTTTTCTTCCGATATAATGAAGTGATCCCTACATGAAACTGAGTCGAACCGCATTAAAAAAAATATGTGCAAATTGTCTCATTTTTATGGACAACACACGCTTGACCAAAAAATTTCTATGTCATAAGACACTTTCCCTGCATCTCCTATGGTTTCGGACTTACCTATACTGTCCCAGTTAAAAAAAACACTGATATCACCTATGTCTATGACATCGTCTTGTTACGTTAAATGATTTATCTGTAAATGACGATAACTTTTTTCGCTGTCATCCGATTTCAATGAAACAAACCCTATAAGTTGCGCCAGGCTGTGCTTAATCTACCTGTGAAAACCGCAAGAAAATCCGTTCAGTAGTTTCGGAGATTAGCGATTACAGACAGACAGAAAGACAGAAAGACAAAAAAATTTAAAAATGCTTTTTTGTGTTCTGTTACTCTTTTTTTATCGTCCACACTCATTTTTTTATAAATTTATTCAAAGTACAGACACACGGTTTCTACAGATTTATTATAAGTATAGATAAACTCTACAAGTCTAACGATTAAGCATCAAAATATAAAGAAAAGATACCTACACTTAACAATTTAGACGTGCCTAATAGACACCGTTACTAAATGCCGGACAAATTAAGTCGAAACTCAGTCAAAATCAATAAAGTTCCTACGCAACCACTATATTAACTTTATATGGATTATGTGAGTCACAAATAACAGTTTCATACTCATTCAATACTTGGTCGCTCATTCAATCGGAGATCCAAATTGCATGCCTTATAAAATTGTAAGCCAAATCCATATTTGTATTATCAATAAGTATAGTAAAATTCTAAATAACTATTCGAATCACGTTCCATTAACAATCCTAACTAATATTATAAATGCGAAAGTGAAGTTTGTTGGTTACGGTTTTACGGCTTGACACTCTAGTGATCTCCATGTTTAGCGCACACAAAGCCTGTGAATTTTTTTACAAGAAATATACGCTCCCGCGGGAAATAAAAACTAATTATACGAGCCCACTAATAATGTCACGAATGGAGGAGATAACTGTAAAATATGTGTACTACTTACTACACGTACTTATTACTTACTACACGTAATTATAACCATTTAAGATGTTTTTGAGTTACGCCCCTTCGTGATTTGGACTAATATATATAAGTTCCAAGTTTTTGTCACGTAATAATAACAAATTGATTGTGTTTAGACCGAAAAAAGCGCAACAAATGAGTTGAGCAGTCCACTTTTACCGGCAAATAGCTCGCGTAGTCATTCGGATTCATGTCGCGAGACAATATGGACCGGCCGAGTCGAGACCCATACATACACTTACACAAAAACCTAATGAAAGTCGAAAGTCACACTTTCACTTGTCGGCGGTATGGCTATTGTGCATCTATTGTACGACATTCACAATAAACTCGTGTATGGCTAATTGTTAAATTATTTATCTGAAAATGGAGCAATTAGGTCAAGTATGATTATTTGATTAAAAGTATAACGTAATCTTTTCATTTGGCGTACATTTATGTTTAGATAATATATGTAAAGAGCGTCAGTGGCCTCGGGGATAAGACGCGACCTAACATATCGAAAGGTCCGAGGTCCCCGGTTGGGCCATGTACCAATGGGTTTTTTCTCGAAACTTAAGTACCTACATATACTGACTGTTCTCAAACGGTGAAGGAAAACATTGTGAGGAAACCTGCATACGCCGAATAAGAAATTCTTAGGGGCATGTGAAGTCCACCAACCCGCACTGGGCTAGCGTGGTGGACTATAGCCCGCACGCCCTCGTTGAGAGGGTAGGCCTGAGCCCCAGAAGTGGGGAGATTAATAGGCTGTTGATAAATATATGTAAGTACCTTTTATTATTTATGTATTTATACATAGAGTACATCAGGGAAGGCATCATCGGGGAAGCAGTGGACGTCGAAGAGCTGATGATGTGATGATTCAACCAGTGCTATACATATGTCATCGAAAGACAATTGAGGTCTTCAAACGAAACGAGATTTGAAAAAAGGTTTGTTTGTTTACTTTAAAACTGTGAGCTTTTTGTTTTTGGCTTTGGTTTGTTTTATTTTAACCGCCTGACAAATTAAGGTTCATTTTATTCGCATACAGAAAAAAAAGGTCTTTGTTATTATGACACAATAAGTCCTCCAATGTCATCGCAGTAGATATACACTTGAGATTCTACAAGTTAACGACAGTTAACTGGCGAACTACACTCATATCTATAATTTTAGACAAAAACCCGTAAAGTTAAGTCACATATTGTCAACAATAGCATTAGTAAATCTTATTTAAGTTTGCAACTTCCTGTATCAGAATATTTTGAATAAGAAAAACTGTAAATCTCATTTAAGTGAACATTATTGTTCTTTTGAGAAATAAAAATTCTTTAAACATAGATTTACGCCTAATCCGATTTCCATAAGATTTTAATTTAACATCATAGGCATAAATATCATAATTAGCTGATTAATTGATCACATTACTTATAGGTACTGAACACCTTGTCACTCTAATATATTTTTGATTTGGAAAACCGATTAAAAAGGTAGAAACGGGTGGAAATCTCAAATTTCACGACGCATTTGAATTTATATCTCTCTAATAATCAGCTGCAATATATCGTAATGATTGTTTTATAGCACACCTGACCTAGCAAAGACGACGTATTGTTTATGGCCGCATCACTGATTGCCAACTATACAGTCAAACATATAACATGCAAGTATCAACAAGACAGTTAACTGGTAATGAGTACTCTTACTTATCATAACTTTAATGTTTCCTGGAGTTATATAGCTCATTATAGACCGTTCGTTGTTATTTTATATGTGTTTCAGTAATTGCACTAACTAGATTACTTGGGCCTGTTTGTAGCGTTTCCATACACAGGCTTTTATTAAGATTGTATAGCTGTTGTCCGTTGCTTCCCACCTTTAGGTATAGAATTTTTAAAAATCTTCGTGCTTCTACGTCATTTTGAGGACTTTCTATGCTACCTACTACTGGGTTCTCTCTCAATTAGTTTTTCCTAAGTCTCTAACCCTTCGGAAAAATCTCATACACAAGTAGGTAAAATACGGCATATAAAGTGTAAAAAAACTTTTGCCTTTACAAGTCTGAATAATAAGACTGTTGCTATGCGAGATTTAATCCTAAATCATCTGGAATTGGTAGTCAATTTTAATTATATCTATTAAAAAATATTGCATGGCATTTCTATCTGTGAAGTCTGGAAGGCCAAGTCCAATAATATTATAATAATAAATAATAATAATAAAATTATTTATTGTCAGGTAAAAACCCATAGAAAAACAAACATAAAACAGCACTAATACCAGAATTGTAGGAATACATTATCCCAAGTCAGAATAGGTAGGAATATTGCACTTTTATCACGACTTGGGGGCCACGTAGACGTTAATTCACACGCACTAATTATCTCAGTTAATGCGGGTTACTTAACCATGTTTTCCTACGGCGTTTAAGAGTAGTGAGTCTCCGACCGACCAACCTTCTGTGAACGGCGGCCCGAAGCGGCTAGAATCGAATGTAGTCCTTAATTGTGCTCAATTGCGAAAGGCCTATCTCCAGCAGTAGGCGACAACAGGCTGATGATAATATACAGGCTGACCGCCAGTCGTAGCGACCACGAGTTCAACAGTTCAACAGTGCATTGCTCGTAAGCAAAAAAGACCATTACATTTTGCGGGTGCAAAAAAGACATTTACATCCACTCAATAACAATGTGATGTTAAGAAGTCCTATTCAAGAGGATTCGATATGCTTTAGTTGTCTCACGAAGCAGCCACCGCCAATATCAACACCTTTTGTGATCCATTGTGGGGCCGCTATCTAATTGCTGTTGGTCGTGACTTTGTGCATGTGTTTTATAATGGCCTGACGATGGAGTGGACATTTTGGTTTGGCCAGCTACCGACTTATTATGAATATAATCTTGTTACAGAATTCAAAATAAATACTATTACGTCATTGCAAGTACTTAATTATGTCTAGAGCGTTTTCAAAACGCAAATGAGTCTTAGCACAAGTAAGCACAAACAAGCAACCAGTTGGGCCGACGACATGAAAAGGTTGCTGAAAGCGGCGGAATAGTGAGGGCCATAAACTTAGTACATACTAGCGTATAGACAAACAACGATCTAAATTGGCGGGTGGCGAATTTTATTGTCAAGGTGACAAAAAACTCCCGATTTAAACAATAGTTATTTGTTATGCAAGGCTGCAAAGTTGGTTATTTTGTGCGAGTACTAGTATTGAAAACTGAGCAAGCGAAGGGATCTAGGATAGAATCCTGAGCGTAGCGAGGGTTTCAAGGTACGAGACGCAAAATAACTTTGCTGCCGAGCGCAACACACAATTTTTCACCTCACTTCAGCGAGGAAAATACTAGGTGAATTGAATCCTTTCGGCGGTTTAGAACCACAAATAATAATAAGCACAATTAGAATTGACCACTTCTTTAAATGTCCACCTTCTACAAATTAGAAGAAAAGTTTTTTTCCCAGGTGCAGTTTTCCACGCAGATTTCGAATGAGAAAGTACACCCTTCCGAGCTTGTGAGGTGAAAAATATATAACACCCGTGTTATGTTACCAACGTGCTCTTTAAGTTATTCAAATACAGATTACTTTACCATGACCTTGAGTTCATTTTCTCTATCTTACTTGTGACACAGCCGAAACATTATATTGTTTTCTCACTCGTACACATCGGATATCTTTACTAAGTTTATGGTAAGTACAGAAGGACCGGGACGGGTGTGGTGGCGCTTACTAGGCAACGCCTATGTCCAGCAGTGGACACCAGGGGGCCTATGATAACGATAATGTACTGTACATACATGTTCGGGGACGTAGACATGTTCGAGGGGCGGTGGGGGGAGAGGCGTCTCCCAGGCGTGTCACAAGTCGCCCCAGATGACGGCGCGCTTGCCTCGGTCTACCGACGCCAGGAGGCCGGACTGCGGGTGCCACGACACCGCCGTCACGGCGTGCCTGAAACAGAAACATGACAAACTCAAACAAAACAAAGTATGTTCAACAATGATAAGAACTTTGAGTGATAAGACCACAAAAAATTGTTAGATGTGCATTTGTTACTTAGTATTGGTAATTAAATCTAAGCTAATTATTTCTTAAAATTAACCACCAGGCAGCGTTTCAACCCTGTTCGCCGCGTGCTGCCGCTTCGGGCCGTCCGTCCTTCTGCTGCCGTGATAAACTTCAAAACTAAGGTATATCTTTTAATGATATGTAATGTATACATTTTGGTCAGAATTACACAGTTAATTATTGCAGGTGACTAACTCTACATCTGTACGGTGCATGCCTGAACTGATAATTCATCCAGACATACTATGCACTAGAGCCCTACCACCACCGGTAAGATTATGATGTCTTCCCATTAAATCATTAATTTTATGACTAACTATAGCTGTGAACCACAGCTCCGCCCACGGTGTTGCTCGTGGTTCGTAACTTACCGTTAGGTTAGGTATAATAAAAACATTTCAAACAAAAATCGAAAAGTATTCATCAGAGTATGATTTTTTTTGAGTCGTCGGGAAATCAAAACATAAACCTTCTTAAAAGGATATCCATTGTACATTTTACAACCTGTCTCAGAGTTGATACTAGAAGTGTTGGTTAACTTTCTAAATACATTAGCCGTAATTTGCTAGCAACAGCTGCGGTCTGGATGCTTCTAAATTTTAACTTTCCTTAAACACTGACAATGTGTCAGAAATGTTGGAAAAACCTGAACGAGATTAGCATACAACCGCGAAGCGACTCTTGAGTGGGAGGAGGCTTCTCCGGAATGAGTAATACGAGATGATCCTAAAATCTTCGAGCAACTTCTAAGCGACGACACAGATTGAATTCTAAATACATAGTTGAATCGCTATGTAGTAGAAAAGCTGTGCGAATAAACTAGCTAACTTACCCATATTCCTACTTACACTTTTCTTATAACCTCGCCACACAAAATTCGACTACTTAAAGATAGGTATGTGAACAAGCACAAGAACACTTATCTATCAGGACCGTGCTTAATTGCAATTAACACAGCGTGTTCGCGACTTCGCGTATATCTGCAGTTCTGCACAAAAGATAGCAATTTCGAAAAGAGAAAACGTTCGCGACGCATTGTCGCAGTCTTTCATATTTTATTATCACGCACCGGGCCTAACTTTATCTGAGAAAGTACTATTTCGGACATAAATGAGCTGTTAAAATTCTCGCTAAGAAATGTTCCGACAAAATCTAAGTTCAACGGGTCGTAAAACAACTCCAGACACTTTTATGGGTTTATTATAAAACTGGAGCACAAAATAAATGGCGTACAGACGGACCAGTTAGAAAGAAACGCGCAATCGAGTCGTACGCATATTGTTAAGATCTAACGCAGTAAGCTGGCCGACAGCCCAGTAAATACATACCTTACATACACTAATAAATAAATACATACAGTACTTATATAAAGTATGCGACTGAACGATCACCGTACTTTTCTCGTGATAAGATAAACTCCTGCAGCTTTTGGACTTTTGCGTGCAACAATCCAAAGGCAGTACGGTACAAAGAATGTGCCCGTAGTGACACTTTTACGTGGAACACATGCGGCAAAAATGGATAGATAGTATATTATACCTACCCAGGCTGATCCAGGATCAAGACCGGTCATTACTGTGTGTGTTCCATGCATTTGTATGAGCCGGACCCTCTGTACACTTCTTAATTCATGACTGGAGCGTTTCTGTTGGTAGTGTTGACCGTTACTATTCTCAGAACATAGCTACGGGCGGCACGGGCAGACTTCTAAACGGTATCCCACGTTACATGGTCGTTTACGAATATTATATTGGCGCTTAAATCTGTGTCACTGGCACTTAAAGATACCCATCGTGACTTTTATTAATGCGTAGAGTTTAATAAGCCGACAAAAAATTTGATATCAACAACTGACATGACAGTTTGTTAGACGAACGAAGAAATGGAAGGAGGGGTCAAGCAAGATACAGGGAACTACAAATGTATACAGATGCGTTTGTCTGCCTCTCTGCAGGTATGTCGAAACGATTAATTCCGAAAATTACCTCTCGCCGACCATATAGGTATTGTATTCAGGACGGCTATAAACAGCTTTTTACTTGATACCCGCCCGCAGTAAACAAGCATGAATGAATCACAAAGTCGCGTGAAGAGGAGATAGGCTTTTATGGATATTTCAAAACATTTTCGAATAATCCCTTTTAGGAGCGACGCGGTCGGTCAATCTACGACTTTAGAAGTCGATTTATATGGGAGGATTGTTACGCGTATGATATCGGGAAAGGATGTTGTACGTGGGTTTGATTGTCGGGGGCCGCAGTATAAGACTGCTTCGTATCTATGCGGGGCAAGTCTCCCCATAAACTAGAATTAGCGTCGGGTTTGCTCGGCTCGTTTACACATACTCGCTCGCTATCCGGCCGGTCTAACGAGCACGGGCGGAATAGCCAATATGGGAACTATGGGGACCATAATATAGGATAGGAAGCGCCCGCGCCGCTCAGCCACCACCGCCGCCGCCGCCCGCCCGCCGCCATAAACATAAGTACATCTCCAAGGCAATTGTTTCCTTATAGAAAATATTGAAATACTCGTATAACACGCTTTCAAATTTTATGTGTGTACTTACATGGTTTGTATATTTATTTTATTTATTTTCTTTTGGGAAGACTTATTGACTTGAATGTGTTGTCTACTCTTGTGATATAATCAGGGAGGTATTTTATTATAGAGCAGTATCTAATTAATAAAATAACTTTATGAGCGGGTCAGTTTGATAATTATATTTTTTACATAATTATCAAAAATCTTTCCATCAGCAAGCAACAGGAAAAAGTAAGGAAATTAAAAGGGACGGAAGCAAACCTATTACCATAAACAATAGAAAATGTAAACTAATATTTATGTGCATAAGATTTTCGGAAAGATTGCCAAAATATATTATAATCGACCGACACAATTTATGTACGTGGGAAAAAGTAACAGTAACATAATACAAAAAAAGACAAAACGATTGTAACTTTAGAATTTAATAATGTATATTTATTTTAACGTTCTATGTAATATTTTATAATTATGGCGGTTTAGAATTTTTTTGCTGTGAAGGGTGTAAGATTACATAAATGAATAAAATAAACGACGTCCTTAAAAGGCCATTATTAATCAACCTGTAAGCATTGGTCACCGTTACAATGTCCGTCGTCGTTTAAATTTTAAATTCTAATACTTACCTAAACTTTAATTAAGATATAGCATTTTTTACAAACCATAGATAACGTAGGGAAGCAATTAAAGCTGCTGTAAATAATAATCACCGTAGACAACATGTTAGAAAAAGCAGTGGACCGGATTCCGACAAGATATGTTATATCGATTTTTTATGAAAATATAATAAAACAAGGTTTGCCCGACGGCTTTACCCTTTATGGATCTCTGTTAACTGAAAACATTTGTTTTATAGTTTCGTGTAAGTGTTTGCATAACATATGGGATGGATATTCTGGTACTGTCTATTTAACGGTAAAGTTAAAAAAAGCTTTTTCTTACGTTTATAACTCTCAAACAGACAGTAGAGAACTTTCCAAAACTTATATATTAGCTAGAGTATTGAAAAACTAATGCACTAAGGTTGGATTTATATTGGGTTTTATTTATATTGGCGCAAACTTTGTATACAGATTGCTAGATGTACGAGTAGTTTTGTTTCTCCGGTGAAGACACGTCCAGGGGCGGCTCTGGCTAGAGTTTTGGGGGTCACTCACACACAACGTATGAGGACATATTGATACCTAAGTAAACGAAGCGTTGCTGCGGAATGTACCTACATTGACATTTCTTATTTGTATTCCATTATTGTAGATTTTTGTTAAAAAAATACCGTTAATATTTATTACGCTTTCACTCCCTATTTATTGATTAACCGATCTCGAAGAAATTGTGCATATATGTCATCATGCACCGTTGTGGTGGACCATGTCATTGTGTGTGAGTGAATATAGGCTAATTTTCCCTTGGGAAATTTTGATGTCCTTGCGTAATTTACGCTAGTATGGGGATTTTTAGTTTGGGATTAGGCAAAGGCAAGGATTAAAAAAGAGATTTCGAGATTTACGTGTAGGTACTTTACCTAATCCTTCTTTCAGCAAAATTTTATGACCAGGTTGGTCAGTCATATATATTCAATGTTGGGGTAAGGGGTCTCAACCCCCATGATTTCCTCCCTGGGTCCGCACCTGGATCACGTAATAATTCATAACCACAAACACGCCTACTGTGTTCGGGAACAGGTAAGCCAATAAAGCAATTTCGAGAATCTATCCGCGGCGGTCGATAACCTTTCTTACACAAAAACTAGGTACGCTATGCGAATATTACGCCGCCACCGGTACTAAATTATCTCATAACCTCGAGCACTTGTAAAGTCAGACTGGAATACCTTTTATAATTTTGTCGAAATGAGTATATCTTTGACCAATAAAAAGATGATAATTTCAGTTACAATGTCACCTCTGCGATACGGCCGGCTAATGCAAATTTTATATTATTTTTAATTAAATTTAATGTAACATGTATTTACGTTGTGAAGGCCTTGGAAGGTCGTATAGATTATACAGTTAGAATTACATGTCGTAGGAAATTGTCATTTTAGGAAGTGGATTTTGTATCTTATTCGACACGAATCACAATAGGACAAAACCTTGTAATTGTTAGTTCCATTTTTTCAACTGAACTTACTGTGTCAAGGTTCCGATTGTTCAGAAATTCTGATTTGTGTCGAGTCATTTCCATCTTTCAACCTAGCCATCCACCGATTATTTTTTCTGATTATTTTTGTTCCTATCTTTCAACCTATTAATATAGAATTGAGGTACATACTTTAGGAACTATTAAGTATTCTGTGCTTATAGTCAAATTTCGACACAGCACCCGTCCGAATAGCCCTGCACGAATAGCACCTAGCCTAGTCTACGAAGGGCACCGATCAACATTTTTGGCGGGTTGTTACGTTGGTGGATTCAATTTAATTTTCTTTTTGCTTTTAGCAATAATTTTTTAAATAGTAACTACATAATATATAGGGATAAGCTGGAAGATGGAAATGACTCTTCGTATACACGGAACATCTTTGAACAATAAATTGGACCCATTTCGTTCTTTTTCCCGGGAATGTGGCCTCCACACGAATCAAGCGCTCTGTAAAAATTAACCCTTCAAAAATTAGAAAGTATCCGTCACTGCGCCGACATGTGCGTGTCTGGCCGCACTCACTGACTGACATTCGCACTCAATTTGGGAAAAAAATCCACAGACGTATTCACTTCGTTGTAATTTAACAATTTGCTCATGTTTTTCACATATAATTTAAATTTACAAAAATTAGCCAGCTTGTAAGACAAGCTAATGTTATAAATTGTACGAAATGAGGCCAAAAATTACTGAGTAAATGTCGTTTGGGCCTGCGGGCCGAAACTACTAAGAAAGGAACCCTCAATTTATTGTATTTCGTTCTCGCAAGAATGTCTTTTGATTTAATACTACTTTAACAAAATAACCTCTTAAAGTCTATCACTCGATCTCAGATACCAAATATCTATTAAAGACACTAATTTAATAAATGAGCGAATACATAAACTTATACTTATTGTGTAAGGAAATTATTAGGTTGAGTGCACAAGCACGCGAGATCGTAGTTAACTCTACGAGATAACAGAGAAAACAAGGGACTATTCACACAAATGCTATCGTTAACCCGAGCCGGAGAAATTATAACGATTAATATTAACGACTGTTAATTCTTGTCTCATGGTTACGTTATATTTATCTCCATGGTTTTCCCAAACAATTAGTCGCCGCGGTATCTTTTAACTAACGTATAAACGCGAATTAAAGAGACTGTAAAAGTAGAAAACAAAACCAAAAACCGTCCTGTAATAACATTTAACAGTAGCGCCTTTGCCATTTCCATTATTAATAAAGGGTAATTTATTTTGTATGGGAATAATTAAACGCGTGAATTTACTATTTTTTAATTTTTATTTTTTGTGTATTTAAGTAATTTTGAACAAGTTCCAAGCGAACGTCGTTGGACAAACTACCGGTATTTTGTAAGTCAGGGTTTTATTTTATAACTAGCTGTTTTCCGCGACCTCGTCCGCATTTTAAAGTTATTTCAGACTTTTTTATTTTTGAAAATTTTTAATACTTTCTGCAAAATCTGTTGTGGTTTTGAACAAGGTGTAACTGATATATAAAATATGCGGTAGTTCGTACAAATTTCCGGTTTTATTTGGCAATACTTAATTGAACATTTTCAAATTTTCTAAATAGCCTACATTCACTAATCCGAGTACGACTAAACGTCAGATATAGAATGTTGTACTTAGTACGAAGCAAACATTCTTGAACCTCAGAAAACCATAATAGGTATAATTATAGTCACAGCTACTTTTTTTATTCTGGCAGCGACCTTTGGCGAGCGCTACAATGGTAGCCGAAAGGATGACCAAAAGCCGTACAAGTGCCAAAAACTTGTTAGAGCTTTTACCGTGACAGTTGCTAAAGAAGTGTGTAGGTGCGCCTGCGTGAATGAGCTCCAAGTCCGACTGATACGAGCCACAAGCACGATCGTATCGCGATATAAATCATAACGTTCCCGACGATAACACAATGCGATAATACGTGTCGCGCATGTTCTTGTTAATTTCAGCGGCCGCATGCTGCGCGCGGACAGCGGAGGAGGGGGAGGGGGGCTGGCTGCGCAGGGTACAGAGTACAGATAACATTCAAACGCGCGCACCGGCCGGCCGGCCTCGGTGCACTATTGTGTGTACCCGGAAACGTCTACGGTCCATTTTGTTAAACAATACTCGATATACAAAACCGCACTCGATGATCGAACTTCGCATGGTGTGAATGATTTTGATGTACGGTCGAGTCTCTCTCGAACAACATTAGAACAAAATACTCGACGGTAACTGGTAAACCAGGGTCCAGCAGCGGTCGTCAAGGCCGATGATGATGATTCAATGGCTAGCAAGAGCCGTCGGTCGTTAGTATATTATGTCAAAGCCGGAACATTAAAATGTTACGAAATATTGTAAAACCCACGGATAGGTATACAATGCACCATGAAATACACGTAGTCAAAATTATAGTTGAAACGGTAATTCGTGGTCAAAGAACTGAAGGTCCAGCTGTGAGTTAAGTTAATGCTAATCACTACCATCCCACTTAAATCACTTTGAATTCTCTACCTTCAACCAATTAGTAGCATCCACACTCTTAAGTGGAAACTAATTTTCCTTCGGGCTATTTGCAATGAAATAGAGCCTTTCTGATAATTTATATGCATTTGATCCAAAATTTTAATGAGTGCACTCTGCAGGCCCTTAGTTATCTTATATCGCACGGATAAAGTTAAAACCATTCGATTTGTATTACGCTTAGCCGACTGGCGTTTATGAAATGCGGAACAATAGCGGGTCCAAAAGCAAGGCAATCTTTATTGCTCATCTAACTTTATTCTATCCATTTGTTCTGTTTAAATTGATTTCCAGCCAAGAAGATAAATCTAGAGTTTATGTCGCAACGGTATATCGAAACGCAAATGCGAGAAAACCGTAGTAATGTTCGGTTCAATATTGATATTAGGCTCAATAGCGTTATGCTAAGGCATGAAGTGAACGCGCAAGTTTGCATGCACAAGCCAACAAGAATTACTAAGCAAAAGTACGAGTGTGTGAGGGGATATTTCATAGATATATTTCCGTGTTTTCCGTATGGTAGAGACATTGTTTATTCCATTGTAAACGGCGTGTTAGAGCGAATTAAGTTAGCTTGCATTTGTGGTAGCGCTTGGAAGGGACTTTGGGATTCATGGGGACAATGTGTTTAATTTACTCTAGTTTACTGGAGAGTGGGCCCAACAATCGGGTGGCATAAAGGTGCTGTCTAACTAATGTGGGCGTAGTGGCACCACCACCATAAAATCAATTTTAGCGTTCTATCTTATATCTTAATTTAACACGGAACAGCTTTTTGTGCCTTAAAATTAGAATATTTTACAAGCATTAGAGGTGTGGGGACAGATAAATATGCAGAGTGCGGTATGGGAAAGAGAAATTTGCAATGGTGAGACAGCCCGAGCCAATGTTGACCTCACGATTTCAATTGTCCATGCAAAATGTTACGGGGAAACTAAACGACGTCACGAACAAGACAACTCTGGTTTCGAATTCAAGGTCAGAAATTTTTATTGCGAGTCACAGGCACAGGGGTCATTTCGGGGGTGGCGCTTGCGCCTAATGAGGGAACTGCTCGATTGTAAGCAAATGACTTGGGTTAAATAAGCCTAGAATGCGCATTATGTTTGTATCTAAACAGAGCCGTTGAGTCGCTGTGCACACAATGCAGCGCCGCGATTCTGTAAGGTCGGTGAAGTAAGTGGTTCCTCAAAAACGGAGTTGTTGATTTTTATAAGCATTACATATTTTAAATAAAAATCATTTATTATACCTTTTCGGCGGATATTAATTTGATAATCTTATTCCTTAAAGTACTAGTCGTTGCATCCCCATATTCAAGCTTAAGAAATCGTTAGCTGATTGATTAAGGTTAACAGTCAGACAGTGTGACAATTCGACTCTACGTCATCGCCTGCATAATGTCACCTTTAAGCGTAGAACCGTTTCTCGGGCCGACTGTACCCACCACGACCGCAGCAGCCCCGTGCAACTTAAAACAGGATTAATGACCGGTCTACTTTTTGTACTAACATTCCAAACTTTTGTTGTAACGGTCATCTGTAATAGTATATTCCGTTTATTCGGTAAGTATTGCCGATATTGGTCACAGATAAAGTGCCGAGTAAAGTATCTTTGCCTTTTCTCCTAATCGATGTCAACGAGCGCGAACGCAGGCACGTGGCCATGCGAACAAATGAAACCAAACACGGTAAAAGATAATAGCGAATTCCTTCGAAAGTAGGTACCATGCTTACTTCTTAGAATTAATGCTGCAGCCGTTAAGGCCGTTGGTGGTTACACACGCCCTTAAACCATTACTCTTTTGCGGAGTTGGGTAAAATGGTAATAATTTGGTCGGCAACAGTTTAGTATTTTTCGTTGTTTGGTGAAGCTTAACTATACAACACTTAAACAGTATTATGTTTTAAATATTGTAGGTATTAAGTTTTTGCATCATGTATGCTGTGATTGGTTCGTACCGGACAAGGGGTCAACTATAAAGAAAGGCATCCAATTCGTTTGTTAAAAAGTTATGCTAAGAATCATGATCTTCAATGAATGATGAGTCTTGTCAACGTCTAGGATATTTCTTTGCGATTACACATTATTTGTGATAGTGTTCATTTTAACCTAGGAGCGTTTGTTTCTTTACGTAGAAATAGAAATTCAAAGTTAAAAATACGCCTATAAGGAAATAATAACACTTAATTATTTTGCCAAAAAATCATTTTTAGAAATCTTTAATTGTACTCACGTGTGGTCCTTGAGAGTGGCTTCCAGTTTCCCTGAATGCGTGTTCCAGACGTAAGCGACGCCGTCCGCGCCGCCCACCGCCAGCAGCCGCCCGCCCGGTCCGAACGCCGCCCGCGACCAGTCGCACCCCACCTTGAATGACTCGTGACTGCAATTCAAAGTCAAATTCTTTTATTGCATAAGAGCACTTGGTACATTTATTCAAAGTCAAAAATTTTTTATTGCATGAGAGCACTTGGTACATTTATATGTACGTAAATTTATATCGACAATAGTTTCTTATGAGTACATTGGGTACATTTACACAAGTATTTTTTTATCTACCACCGCTTCCAGGTGTTAGCGCGTATACTAGGTGTATATGTGCGAAGAGCGGCAAGCAAAATCCTGAAATATGTGTATTTAAGGGCCAAGCTCTGCTGAGAATATAGTCCTCAAAAGGCGGCGCCAGTTTTCTATATTCATATACCGCATCAATGAAGTATGCAATCATGTGGGATCAAGACTGTAACACCTTCAGGCAGGCACCTTCTCTTTTCAATTTTACAAAAACACGAGTTTACTCCATGACACACTATTTTAAAGTCAGTTTTCAGAGAAGACTTTTAACGGTAACAGCAACCTAGTGAAATACCTGAATGAGCGAACAATTGTGTTCATCCGCAGGTCTATTAGTTGTATGGTGTCATCCCGCACGCACGCCAGTAAATAGTTGCTGTCTGTAACAAAAATACGGTACTTTATTCAATCCTGACTCGCAATAATTTACTACTGAATTCAGCAAATTTTATAGCACATAAAATATAACGAAGCAATTATTGTTCGACGCTACAATCGACACAGTTCTATCGCTCACAGATATATCTACAGAGACTTTCCACGGGGATCTAGGATCGAAACTAGAAACTTAAAATATTAACTAAGGTACCATTTAAGTACATATTTATAACGGAAATTATATTGTAAAATTATGCACAGATATGTAATAGTTAAATGGGCTCATTTTTCTAGTAATCAGTGGCCTCGATACTTTTTATTGCTAATTCGATGGTCATGTCGAGATGCCACTTAACCTAAACTCAACCAAGCAATCAACGTTAAATTACAGTAAGGTGTTTTATTTAAAAAAAGGTAGGCTAGAGGTCGCTAAGGCGGGTCCACCGGAAAATACCGAGGCAGCATGATCAGTCGGTATTCATCGGCTGCAAATGATGGTCCATGATGATGGTGACCTCGGTACACTTTCTTTCATTCGTAACCAGAAATTTATAACCTTGACTTTACTGGGGAAGGGAGAGCATTTGTAATACTGTGAGGGGCAAGGTTCTGCCCATTCACATGTACGATATGGTTCCAAGAATAACCTTTATATATACTCGTACGTCCGTCCACCATCCAGGCTGGTACCCCTACAAAGTGTGTACACGTTTCATACGGTCATGATTTACTCTCGCGCAATTATAGACACAGCCTTCATCCACAACAAAGTCCTGGGCTACGTGCCAGCTGCGCAAAGATGGTCGATACCATTGATGTATCTGGATCGTCCGTGACGGTTAACTGTGAATAGACTCCCTATTCATTTGTCCATCGATCGCCGGAGGTCGCTCGCGACGAAATCGACGTGATTTAATCAGTTTCCGAGGCAGTGACGTCCCGACACACCGAGTGATTGAAGGTATCAATCTCGCCGATTCGTGCGCCGCTCGGACCGTTACCGACAAAAATGGGATTGATCGAGAGACGCGTAACGGAAATGGGTACCGCGTGTCCGTCACGTCGCACTGACACGAATACCGATACTAATACGCGATGCATTCAATTACCTGTGAATATTAGTCAAGAGCTCAATAGAAATTAACATGCCGTATATAGAATACGTATAACTGTTTGTTTGTGTTATTGATTTATTGTGGCTGTCAAGTTAGTAATGTTGAAACAACGGGTAAGAGTAACATAAAGATTGGCTTCCTGCGTTGCACAACTAATACAGGCCAAAATAGCCCACCCACAGTAACGCACCCACAGGTATGTGTTCTAATTAGATAAATGAGAGACTTAATAATCATAAAACTTGTTGATGGCAAAATTAACTGAGTTAATGCCACTTTAATTAATACTACTACTACTACTACTACTAGAGTAATGCAAGTACATTACTCTTGCGAACTAGGTCAGTTACTACAGGACTTTCACAGCGAATATAGTATTTCAAAGCTTACACTGGAGATACTAGTAGGTATTTAGATCATTCGTTTAATGTCAAAGGCAACCATCTTTCGTTTTTCCAAAAAGGAGCTTTTGAGTCACAATGGAAAGTTAAAAGTTGAAAATCAAAATTGAAAATCAGATTACATCTATATTAGAAGGCAAACGGGAGACTGTCCACCTGATGGTAATGATTACCACCGACCCGTAGACACCTGCAACACCGCTGGGGCAGCTTTTGCACGGTGTCCTGTGAAATAAGCTGGTATTGTGGTGCTCCAGCCAATAGACATGTGAGCAGTACTGCTTATATCGACCGATTACGTGCTTACAGATTGCTTAGGCGGACCTCCTATATAGACGTCTGTTAAGTTTAGTTTGTTACCTCTACTGAGATCCAGTGAAGTGACCTTGCCCTGTAGCATGATGTGATTGGCCGACATCTCGGTGCGTATGTCCCAGAACCGTATCCGCTTGTCGAAATGGCCGGAGATGATGGTGGAGCCGGCGCCGTCTGACGTCACAAGGTCGTTGCACGACGACCCCGCGAATTTAGTTTCTGTACCTGTGACAATAAGACGGTTAGTTCAGATGACTTCTCGTTATGAAAATACAAGCTTTGTAAGAAGTTCCGTTCCGAAATAAGACCAGAAATTCCAAGTGTCAGTAGAAATTTATGGTTCGTCCCCGTGGTCCCACCATTAAGTGACATGCATACGTAGTATATAGGGACACACGATGCCGCATGAATTCACAATTATTTTTAACATTTAGAGGATCTGCTAGAACATTTCATCAACCGCTACCATCATTTTGGAAGAGGCCTGGTAAACAGCTGACATATTTTAAGCTATTGTTGCTGATGATCACTCAATAATAAAAATTTAATTACAATACTAAAGTGCTTTGAACCTATATAAATGCTGAACCTTCTAAATGACCAAAAATGTTATTGCATTACAATCACCTTACAGTTTATTGATATTGAACAAATTATACCCCACATTTTGTACGAGGAAATCGTTAAAACTTTAAACATTTATTTGAGCGAAGTCAATTATACGCTGGATGTTAATTTTACTCGCAAACGGAATAAAATTTACAGTGCGATGAAATTTTTACGCAGGAAATATTTAGAAGCACTTAATGATACTTTTATTGCTAAATAAAATAACATAATGCAAAGTGCATTCGAGATTGGTACGAATTATTATGCAAGAATAATATAAACATTTCATACACACACATTTCCTGAATTTACTGTTGATGGAGCAGGTTCCATGCTCATGCAATTTGGGATTTGTGTGTCAATCCTCTTCAATCCCTACATGTACGCTATAATTTGTCATTATGTCACAAAGCATTAATAATTATTGATAATAATCCAACTAATAATATAATTCTAAAAGTGAGTTTGTTTCTTATGCTTGCACGGCTTAATTATTCAACCGATCTCCCTGATATTTGGTATACACATAGCCTTTGATGGATGGAGATGAACCGGCGACCACATCCACGCCTCGTGTAGGAGTGTGACATCAAAAAGGTCCCCAGCTCAGCGTTAGGCTGCAGCAAGAGCTGCAGTGGTGATTTTCGGTAATGTTTCATCACAGAATAGATAATAGGTTTCATATAGGTAGTTACTAACACAACTAAATCCAGTTATTGTATTAACGCGAAGGAGCATAGCCGCGGCCACCTACTACTTTTTGCTCTAACTGTACAATATTAATTCAAAATCAAGACATCGTTCAAGCATCGCCCAGTAATCCAGTAATGGTCTATTATGAAACTAATGACAGGGAAGGCGGCACTTCATGCATTCATAATTTCAATGACCAACGATAGCATTCCCACTGGTTTGCTACGATCGAAAATCTAAAGTCGCGTTTAAGTTCGTAATAATAGTAATTTATTGTTGTTTAAAAAAATAAAGAATTTCACATGTTTTTCTGCTTTGTTTTTGTCTCTTGTTAATGTTATGTCAAATAAATAGTCAAATAGGCAAACCTTTATGGAAATCTAAATATAAAGTTACCAGGGGGTTCCTAATTCCTTGCGAAGTCGCGGGCAACAAAAATATCCATCGATTATCATTAATTAAATGTATTTAGGGTAGGTACAGTCGACCGCACGTCAGTGGAAACACTTTGACCTTGACCTGGCCTAGCCTATCTACGGAGTTTCAATACTATGAGAGATCAGTTTATACTGGTTTTGTTTCCACTGCCTTGCGGTCGACCGTACATGAATTTACAATATACTATTAATAAACCTAGAATTTTAAGACCATGGTGGATTGTGTGATCAGCTTACACATTCTACTCCTGAGATCCCATATTTTGAGAGTGCGGTCGTGACTGCCGGTGATCACCTTGGTGGGCTCTCCGAGGAACTTGGCTGCCATCACCTTCCCGCTGTGACCGGTAAGCGTATGCTGCAAACAAAAATGTATATTTAAGTCAAGGAGATTCGAACCTCTTTTGTCGCGCGCGTGCTCCCTGTGGAGATCGCATCTTGCAAATTTAGTATGGGAAACGATGAAAATTTCTGTGTCAAAATCAGGGGGTAGTGCGGACAAATGAAGCGGATTAGCGGGAGGAAGTTGCTAATACAAATTTATATGGAGTTTGAAAATGAGAATTTGTGAGTGAGTATCAATTTCGATATACATTTGGCACGATTTTGGCACCCCCTAAAATGGTTTTGTTACTCATCCATATGGGAGTAGCTTTTTTTTAAATTCATGATTTAAGTATTTTAGACAATATAATTTCCTCTTGGCGTGCTCTGTTCTTTACAATACAATATTTTTCATTATATGTATTTTCAGGAACCTTACAGTCTTAAAACAAACAAATCACATAGCGCCTGAAGCGAAAAAAAATACAAAATATTTTGCATATAATACCTAGTTATAATTTACATATCTGTCATTTCAACATTCCATTTCGGTCCAGATAATATCTAGCATACGAAATAATCATAAATCAAAGATAAAATAAACAGCACAATAAAATTTATTGCACGTACGAAAAAGAAATGAACGTTGCGACTAATAAAATGCGACTGATGGCGCTACCGTAGCTACGCGTAGGGGCTACCGGTCGACTTCTGACAGTCATTTACCACGAGCCTCCAAGCACTTACTGGGCCACGATAAACGATTATAGTCCTCTCTTTATGGCCTTCTTCTTACTTACAATGTTTCGCTGACGGATTCATTTAATGGCAAAAATAATAATACAACGTTAACTCCGACCGAAAACGTCGGCAGGAATGTGATAGCTATTTGTGTAAGCTTGTCTACGCCATGAGTATTGACAGATAATCTCGTTATAGTTTCTTTGTACATTGCTCACTGGAACAGTCTGTTACAAGAGGAACTCTATGGGAAAGCGGCAGTATGGACAGAAATCGTTAAAAGACGGAGGAATATGTTTTGGTAATCGATCGATAGAAACAAATCGAAATGATCAAATAAAACACAATACCAACTTAGCCTACGCTGATATCTGAAAATGGTAGGGATACCTTGGTAGGGATGGTGTACCAGTCGAACTATTCGAATACTTACGAGTATTATCGAATAGCCAATAATAACTATGTGAATTCCTTAGGAAGGAACCGTTGGAGAGTATTTGTATGTCCAGTATGCAGTAAATATTTTCTGTTTTAAAATATATTTTTAAAAATAATCTATCCACTATTAATTTTGTATCGACAATATAATAAGTAGTCGTTTAGTGTCTGCAATCTCCGACCGCTCGCTTCACAACAAGTTCATTTTAAGCAAAAAGTAAGCGAAATGAGTAATAAAAAGCTATTGGTGCTGCCGGCGGCGGCGGCGGTGCTAGTAGCCGACATTTTGAGAGCTATTTGCACGCGGCTCCCGGCTCCCGGCGGCGGGCGGCGGCGGCGGCGCGGGCCTCAGCGCCCGCGCATCAGCGCCACGACAAACGATTATAGTCCTCTCTTTATGGCCTCGTGATCTTTTCACACGGCTTCACTCAGCAGACCCAAATTGACGGCTCACGAGGAGAATGGCGCTCATTTGCATTTAAAGTGTCTGTTAATTAGTAAGCCATCCATGGGTATATGTAAACAAGCGTACCAGTTTACGATTCTGCATTGCCATTGGTAATTAGCTAATGGTCTTTTAATCTCGAGTAAATATTGCACGCTGAATAAGGATGTCAAACTTTAGTGGTAATGCGCAATGATTGTACATCACTGCGCTCGTTTATAACCAATACTAAAACTTGTTCATTATCTTAGTTATATTATTTACAACAAACTGTTTATGACATGCTTGTGGTGGAACAATTTGAACAGGCTCCAAATGTCTCCATAACTCTGGCGGTAATGTCCGGGCAGACGGCCGGCCCGCTATAGCCGGTCTTAATTACAGACAAAACACCCCGTTATCGGAGCCGAGTCGACAAGTTTCATTCCGCCTGTGCGGTAAATAGTAACATAAACAAAGACCTGGAGCGCATAGTGCAACGAACAGCGTTCTGCACTAGTCCACACGCGCGCATTTGAATAAATCGTCACATGGCCGCTCCTGGGCGGCTCGCCGCCCGCCTAACTATTATGTCACTTCCACTATATTCACTGCAATCCCCTGTTTATAGTAGTAATTGTTTGTACCCTTACAAATTTGTCCTAATAAAACATTACATTATGTATAATTATTACATACATATTTTCACGCTATGTCCCTGGCGGGGTAGGCAGAAAATACAGAGCGCCAAGTATTGCAATCCTGACACATTCATCATATTCTTTATTGGTAATTACTTAGTTACATGTCAAAAAAATATAATAAAAAATTTCACTCTTTTGCTTCGCACTGTCTCACTCATCATTCTCTTCATACACGCTCGCCGACAATTATTAAAATTAAATAAATAATAATAACGATGAAAAACTTACAGCTCTCCAAGGTAATCATTTAAAAAATATATATTTATTTATAATTGATTTTGAATGAATTTGAATGAATGATTGGTTTCTGTGATTACAGATTACCACAACGTCTTTATAAAAACGACGATTATAGAAACCAAAATCAAAACCATAACAGGTAACAATTTGGTTCAGCCGAGTTTTAAACTGACCACCTATATATATGTAGCCCTGTATTACTTTAAATACAATTTCAACAATCAAATCCGGTAAGTAGATAAAAGCATTCGGCGGGTAAGAATTAATTAAAGTTAATTCGCGAAGCGCCATTAGCCGCGAGCAGTCGTCGCTTGTTTCCAGTGAGCGCGCAACGGGACCTTATCATTCGTTTTAAAATTTATGGTATAACGGCTAATTAAGAGTACACTCATTTGGTTGGTGGGGCGCGTCACGAGTGGGGCGGTTATGCGCTGCTGTTTCAGTCCCTATTGCCGCCCGATAGTCGGGGCACACTAATTGAGGAGGTTACGCGATATCATCCGGACAAGGCCCACCGACTCTAACGAGCTAATATAACTTGACATCGCCTCTCTACCGGGTTTAGATTGTAACTGCATAAGACTATTCAGTTTATCGTTTGGCAGCAAACGTACAATACAAAACAAAGCAACCTGATAAAATACAAAAAGTAAGTTCTCGTGTAGAAAATTTTTTTGGACAAATTCACACACGGTTGTGTAATCCCAAATTAAGCCGAAGCTTGTTCTATGGGTACTCAACAACTAATAAAGATACATAATACATTAAATAAATACTAAAATACGTACAATACACTCAGAATCTTAAAACCAATAGATATGCTCATCACACAAATGTTGGTCCCGGGTGGGAATCGAATCCACGACCTCTGACTTAGAAGGCAGCGTCACCACCAGCAATGTAAACAATAACATTAGTAAGCTAAACTTACCTCAAATTAACTTAGTTTTCGTTCGATAAATCATGTCATAGTTATTTATAGCACCCAAATTGAATTTTATTGACCCAGGATATATAAGACTAAGGGCCTCTTACACCGCTTGCTGATAAAGTCCCAGATACCCTATCTGCAGGTTATCTGACAGATAGCCTATTTTTTTGGTTTCACAGGTATCTGATTGCCTATATCTTATGTATTTTATATAGTCTATCACACAGATTTATCTGATAGATTAGTTTATCACTAAGATTACTATCTGTAGCAATATCAGGAAGTGGTGAAAGAAGCCCTAAGTCATTACATTATTACAACATTTTATAACACAAACTACGATTCGGATTCCATATAACAGTAGCCGCCATCTGAGCGCATATCGGAAATTCGCTACACTTATCTCAATTCTATGAATTAGAATATCTGAGAGGCCGTTAGAATATATAAATAAATATCGTACGCGCGGTAGCAGAGAATAACTCACTCCTTATAAATCAGTTGATTTGAATTGCGCTCTCATTAGAGATTCCAGCGGCAGCGGTGGTGCCTTGTGCGGGGGATACACAACTTATTACTTTACTTACGCAATTAAATTCATTTAGTAACCATGCACTGCTCTGTACGCGCTCTACTACGAGCTCCTGTACGCGGCTTGCCTATCTACTGCGGGTAGATTAGTAATTGATTTCCCATAACAACGAGATCCCTAGCAACGAACGCCAAGCGAGAGGAATACCAGTAACGAAAAGTCGACATCAGTCGGAATCTTTTTTAACCTGTAAGCTTTTGCGTCGATGCTCCTGCTTTGAAATATATTAGTCCGAAAGAAAAGGACGGCGTACGGTGCAGTTTATTGTATAAAAATCTGCTCTAAGTAGATAATGTAGGTACAAATATGTCAAAAAATTACATAAAAAAAGACTATCTATTTTACCATAGATTCTAGTCACGCCCCAGAAGAGGGATAATTGATAGGAGAAAAGTACTCCATACATTTTTAAAACTTTTCTCCTTCTATCGGGAAAGAGACTTTGGCGAGGTGCGGTGCACTCTCGTGCAATTTGGCCCTCATAACCGCAGGAATGGAGGGCGAGAAGCAGAGAATATATTCTATTCTACGGCAACGGACGATAATATTGAGCGGCTATGTTCCATTTCCGTTACCACAAATCAGCCTATCGCAGCGTCATTACTACATCGAAAGTGCGGGTAGGTAACAACTCGTCTTAGTCCCATTGTTTCCAAGTCTTATTTACTTTCGATGTAGATCTCAATTAATTCCAAAAAGAAAAAGTCCATAATATGCATTTTAGGGGTATCTCTGAGGGTATCTCCCTATTTATTGTAAAGGGAATGAATTAATTTAAGCGCACTCAGCATAATTATGCTGAGATGGAGTCGCTTTTGACGCTGCACGTTATGTCCTTCATGTCGAAAAATTATGTTTGTCTATGTTCTGTGTTGTGTTGCATTCACCTCCCATCGTGAGTGTTAGTGTTAAATAAGCTAGTGGTTCCATACAATAATCAGCCGTACCATACCCAGTCAAATTCATTGACAATGTGTCCTCTCTTCGTTATTTCTAAATTGTTTGACCTAGAAAGTTGTAATCAGCCACGTTAGTTATTCTTCACAAAGCTCTTGTACGGTTTTATTTGTTTTTATCATAATCTTGAGGTGCGGATATGAGAACAGGGGCCAATTCTGAACGACATAACCAAAAACGTTATGCTGCATGTACACGTTTGGCAAACCTTTACAAACGCAAACGTGCGGAGCAGGGATTTGGCTTGCGTTTGTGAAGGTTTGCCAAACGTGTACATGCAGCATAACGTTTTTGGTTATGTCGTTCAGAATTGGCCCCTGTTCTCATATCCGCACCTCAAGATTATGATAAAAACAAATAAAACACTAATATATTTTTCAAAATATCCTAAATGGTTGAAACTCCACGCGGACGAAGTTGCGATCAACAGCTAGTAATATAAATCTATCCTTTTGTACTACAAATCGAGCTTTCATTTTATGATTTCATTTCTCCACTGTGGCTCGTTTGCAGCTATAAACAAGAGCCTCATTTCCTAGTTTATCGGAGGACGTAAACCACGACAAGTGGCGAGTACACTACAACAGTGCGATATGACGAGCGACAGCGCGATACCATCGCGAGCGAACGCCGCAGGGGCGCGGGCACTAGCGGGCGGTCGGTTAAGCTTGCTCCGCACTGTCGCGGAAACCGGCAGGGGCGTGGCGCCGCAGCCAGTGGGTACCGCGCTAATGTCGTGTCATACTGCAACGCGGCATTACTTATACCTTCAGGTCTTATTAGTATAGGCAATTGAAAATATTCAAATTCAAAATTTAGAAACACTATTCTTTTTCGGTTTGTCTTGTGATTTTTATTCCACACGTCAGATTTGACGGTAGTTATATTATTTTCATCTTGAAGGGGCAAAGCCTTAGTATAAATAAGTCTCCAGGGGCCTATATCTACTCATAAATGTCACATAGTTGTAAAACAGTGTATTTAAAATGTTTATTTGTGACAACGCCTACCCGCAACTCATGTCACAGCTGCAGACCTCCTGATTGATCTATCATCACCAGAGCAAGTTACATTTGGCGCCCGAACAGGGATGCCCTTTGATGATACAGTGAGTGCCATCTATCGAAGAAAGTATTCATAAGAATTTTTTTTAAAGAGCTACTTGAAAATCACACAATTCAATGCCGTTGTCGCTAAGCTTTTATGCCGTTTCTCGCGCCTATGCGAGATAAGCCTTATACCGCAGGATGGTGTGAAACTGTAAATGTTCCTCATAAATACATAAACTTGGAAGATGAAGCAATACACATGTAGGGGAAGTAATTGCAGGTTGTAATCGCTATTGGCATCATTTGAATCGTTATACACACTGGTTTGTATTTTGTACATATTTAAACATGGAAGATGAAGCAATTCATCTATATCTATTTAAAAATCAGGTTAAGTGCGTGTCGCACCTCGCACAGTGTAAGGTTGCGTATATTACAGTTTTTCGTCAGTGACACATATCTTTTGTTGATGTTGATTTTATTGTATTTTTTGTATTGACGAATGTTATCACTGTTATCATTCAACGTTATGGGCCGGAAGGAGCAAAGTTTGTATATAAGCTCCTACAGTTTGTTTTCGTAAAACACCTATGGAAAAACGGAACATTAAGTACTTACGTATTAATCACTCTAGAAGTTGACGCTGTGACAAACGGACGGACTGGTCGATCTTACAAGGGTAACTTGACGCACTATGTATAACCCTAAAAAGCAACTTCTTGGACTTCGCACAGAACCTGATTCCGAAGTCAATTTACCGAAGAAACAAATATTTTTAAGTATAATGCGGTGTGGAGGAATTATCGCTTTGGGTAAGGAGATTTCGCTTCAATAAAATCATTACGGTTGTTGCATTTTGTTATAATCGGATATTGAGAATTTGCATTTAAGTAGTACAACTCTGGGTCTTAATGAACCGCTGTAACACTTAAAAATATTTAGGTATAACGGTTGTTCGCTGCACTGCCTCAATTCGAAAGTTGACGCGTGATCGACCACAAAAAATCTTAAAAGCGTCGAAACGAAAACCTTCTAAACTTATAAACTTATTCAATTGCTACTTTTAAAAGTAAATTAATTAACCCATCAGTTTTTTGTAAGTCGGCTCTTAGATGTAAGTAATAGCTAATGCGATTTGTAAAGCAGAGTTATATTAAATGTTGCCAAATTTATTATTAATATGCTAATTCAATTTTGCTGTAGAGATGTTATGGGCTAGATAGGCCGGATCTTATCAAGAAGCTGGTAATTAAATGGATATTAATTTGGAAGAGGAATGAACGATTTTAAATAAAATACCAGAAAATTTTAAGTTCAACGTGCGGCGTGAGAAAATGTTTGGTTTTGTTCGGGTGCGCCCCGGACTCCCAGCAGCAGGTTATTCCAGAAATCCCCATAGAGTATCCCCATGGATCCAGTATGAATATACCCTCCTGATCCTACTTTTGATTTCATGAACATTTTTATTTTGAGTCCTATTATATCATGCATGTTTAAATCATTGTAGATAATATATCATTTACTTATGTATTACGTATTACCATAATTTTAGATTGTTGTTTGATTTTCATTTTTATTAATTCTGACACAATGTTACGACTCAAAATTAAAAATTATTTAATTTGGAATTAAATTACATTTAAATATAATGTAAATAAATAAATAATGACTTAGAAAAACAGGATTCATACCACGATGCAAATTGTTAAGATCCTACTTGATTCCGTTTTTCCAAATGGTTTGAATAAAGTACTACTAGTTTCTTGCATACAAAAGACATCAACGAGCGCGCAATTCTTCACAATTCTTTCAGTCTTATTGCGTATGTTACTATCATCTCGTAATATTCAGATAATTATTTAAATATTCTTTATTGAACATAATATGAAGTTGTTTATATTTTACTAGCTGTTTCCCGCGGCTACGCCCGCGGGAACAGCTTTCCCCGAGGTATCTGTAGCCTGTGTTATTCTTATGTATAATCCACATATTATTACTGTAAAGTTTCATCTGTTCCGTAGTTTTTGCGTAAAAGAGTAACAAACATCCGAACATCCTTACAAACTTTTGGATTTATAATAACTTAGTAGGATTTATTTATGTGTACAAATATCTGTTTTTTATCAATTGTTTATTACTCGGCTCCCTTTTATTCTGTCGTCATGATTCAAACGGGTCCGGACTTCAATCACAATAATCTTCCGCAGGAATCCTCTAAACAATAGCGAAAACTACATAAAAATCAGTCCAGAGGTTCTCGAGTTACAAATAAAAAGGTAGACGGTTACTATTAGTATTTACTATTTTTTTATATAAATAAACATTTATCCTAACATAGCCTTCATAAAAAAATCTGATTTGCACATAAAAAAATGCGCACTCTGATGCGCAGTAAGTATATTTGGTCTACAATTAAGTATTATTTCATGTGCACTATAATAATCTTTAGTATTTATTAAATAATAATATTAACACAAATGGTTGTTAGCAAATAAGGTTAACACTACTCAATGGTTAACACACAAATACCTCCATAAATACAAAGTACACAAACATTCATCTTATCTAAACAATGAGCAATCGACCTAAATTAAATCCTTTACTTACGGCATTCCCACATTTATTTCCTCTACTGCTATCGTGTGCTCTGCACATTAGATATGAAGCGTTATCTTCAATCTATGGCACTAACGTGGCGAATACTATCTTAAAAGGTAATTGCTGTGATAAATGGAGTGCAGTTTTGACTATAAATCTCACTCAATAAACTATTCCTACCGTTCTATTATGCGCAACGCCGCGCACCCAACTAGCTTTTATCAGACTACGTATATCTTTTCACCCCGTGAAGGTGCTAATTGTTAGCAAATTTTCCCGGGAACACGGAATTTTCCGAGGTGAAAAATAGCATTACTATCTTGACGTTTTTATTCTTTATGGCTAATTTTGGCTGCAAGAGGGGAGAGGTTCGGTAACTAAATAACAGGGCCTCAACGCATAATGTCGAATTATATTATATTTTATTTATACAAATAATACAAATATTTATTTAGGTCACAAAACATATTAGATACATATTATGGTTAACAAACGGTGATTGAGAACATAACAGAACATAATTTATTCAAATACTTCATTTAAACTTCATTGCATAAAAATTACATAAAAGGCGAACTTAATACCGATAGTTATTTGGAGGCAGAAGTAGGCAAAAGGTGGTGCTCATCCTAATGGACCTTGCAATAGTGTCCTACCCTACAGACTGGTGGCAAGCAACATAAACGATACAAGGCTCGTGTGTGAGAAAGAGCAAATATTTATAAATCTTCAGATTTATAAGCGGATGAAGCCGGGGGCAAAAAAGATAAAACTTGTAGTATTGGATAAGTGTTACAATAATAACTGTAGGCGTTTGGCAATTTAGTTTTTTTGACACTACCATCATTACCATAAAGCTCCTATAACAATTTATGTGGCAGGTGTATGATTAGTTAATTATCACAAATTAAAAACCATTTGTATCTTTGAAGACGAATGATCCTGGTGTTGCCCTGGGGATGTTTGACAGCAATAATGACTACATTCTGTACAATCACAATATGACGCGCGAAATCTATACTTCTATACTAATATATAACATTGAAAAGTCGAATTTGGAAAATTCTTTTGGCATTTGATAGCCCAATTCTTGTCGAATATTTAACATCACGCTACGAGCCTTAGGAGTGGAGCAAAAAGAGAAAATGTTAGAAATATCTTATAAAACGCGGGCAAAGCAGCGGGAAACAGCTAGTGCAATATACATACGTTGCTTATCTTTGTAATTTTGCCAGCTGAATTAGAAATAAATTATTGTACTTTAACGACTTTGCCGTGATTCTTCTTTTCCATTAAATTATAGCTCGAATTCTGCACTTCGATTTATTAGTCTTCAAAACCCGATTATATTTTATGTATAAAAATACTAAAATAAATAACATGTGTGTACTGTAATTACTTGCTCGCCCACCCACATCACTATGGGTTGAAATTAATTAAATTTGTTATGTTGTTAAGTATTTTCGATTATTCTATCCAATAAGTTCTCGTACCTATTCAAGACGATTAATTAAAACACCTAATTAAAAAATGTTATTCATTCGCTGTAACCAAATAGGTAATTAATTAAGACTTGATAAAACGTGATTAGTAAGGTAAGACTTAGAAGAAATTATCTAGGAGTATCCAATAATATAAATAGGTACTGTACCTAATCTATTCCATGATGTAAAGATTATGCAAAAATGCTTTTATCTGTAAAACCGTTACCTGGCATGATTTAGTGACAAATAAATTAATGTAATTGCTTAAAACGTTTGAAAGGATTTTAAAATAGTTTACCGCGTTAAAAATTACGGATTTCCAAGCTATGCGATTAATGTCAAAGCAAAACAACGTAAATAAATCAAATTAAGGATTAATGAATAATGTAATTCATATAGGTATCTATCTATGGTAGACCACAATATAAGTTACAGTTAGTAAATTAACGAGATTTTTGACCGCTACACAGCTCGCAAAATTCTTGTTTTCTTAAGAGTTCTGCGGGTTTAAACAAAAACAAATACGCAGAAAATGTTTAAGGAACTTTAAATATTTTAATTATTCTCTTAATGAGATCATATCGAGGAACTTGTTTTAACTGTAGTTATGTTATATTAGTAACGAAAGGAGCAGGAATTATTTTTTTATAGGAGGAAAATTGTAGTGAGGAAAAATGGCGTAGAGATTCAGTGTAAGGGTTGAACTCCATTAAAGCGCGTCGCGCCGCACTTGTCTATACAAAACGCATGTTATAATATACGAGCAGCTTTATACTGTATTATTTGTAACGGTTATCCAGTAAATTCACATATGTACCGAATTAAATGACCAGTCGTAGCACCTTAAATATGATAAAGTTAAAATTAGAACGAACTTGGCGATTTATCACAAGGTACATTATATTACAATAAATAATGTACAATAAATCAAAATAAAAAAATAAAAATCACATAACTAAAGTTGTTCATTATTCTTGTTAGGCTTGTTATACCCTTTGCTGGGAACAGTACAGTTCAACTTGACTACCTCAGAACGGTTTCGCGTACAAAGGTTCCCATTATTAATTACAGTGCTGCTAACACGGGCCCGGTAGCTGCGGAGCATGCGCCCGCGCTCACGACGCGACATCCACCGCCGATTTATGTGTGGGAGCGGGGGGTCGTGACCCCACCACACGAAAATTATTAATCCCCCTCATACATTAGCTAACATTCGAGGCTACTAACTGGACCGGGATGTTGGCTGGTGGTCTTGTGTTGTTCCCTTCACATTGTAACGGAGACTCGGTGTTGGTTTACTTCAATCTCTATAAGTTACTTGCTTTACGTTTCAACTTTTATAGTCACCATTTACCATATTAGACATTTTAAAATTAGGTATCTCTGAATGCGAACATCACTGAAAGATAATTATAATTATATATTGTACTAAATAAATAAAAGAGAAAGATAATTAAAATTCTTTAAAAGTTTGCAAGCTTTAAAAATATCAAAAACCGAATTTTGAACTATCATAGACGAATATTCTAAAATGATGTAGTTTATGAATTTATGAATGAATATGCAAATACAATGACTCAGTGGGCATCGGTTATTCAAATTCATTTGTCTATGTGACTACCGGCAAGTAACGTGAGCGCAATAACGGTGTGAACATTACAACACGTTATTATGTTTATTCAAATAGTAATGAAAAATTAAAATTAAAGTCCACTCAAAAACGCATAATCACTTTGTATAAATTTGTATATGATCTAATCTAAAACACCATGCAGACATTAAAATTGAAAACGGTACAGCAAATTATTGAAACTGCTAGCATTGTACCACGATTAATTCTGAAACTTTACAAGCGAATAATTTGTGAACTGCTTTCGCACGATCATGTAAAATTGCTCGGGCAAGTGTAAAAGTATGCGGTAAAAACAGAATTGGGCGGTCAAGAAACGATGTGACCGTGTTACAGATGGTGGGTAATGCCTGTATGGCGTGCCAACATCTCTAATGTTCTTATAATGGCGCTATCGGGCGGGAGCGTGCGAGTTGCTAAGTAATTGATAGAGCAACTAGGCATTGTCTATGTTATTAACTGTGTTAATATATTTAAGGCTTATTAATACCGACACTCTGTTACATGACCGTTATTATCAAGACATCAGCCGCAATGCTGCCCATGTTACATGCTTGTTTGTGATTTTATTTAACTGTAATAAAATTGACATGTATGATACTATTTAAACTTTCATTATAAAAAACAAAGTCTAAGGGCTTCTTACACCAGTTGCTGATAAAGTCCCAGATACCCTATATGAAGGTTATCTACCAGATATCCGTGTATTTTCTTTTTCACAGGTATCTGATTGCCTTATCTGTCCGGTAAACCGCCTTATAAACTTACAGCCAGATCAAGGGGCTGTTATTTCTTTATCTGTCGTATATGGATTGTTTTTTTTTCGAATTTAACGCGGTAATACTTCAGTTTTGTGTTAATTTTATTTTATTTTATGGATTTATCACTGTTTCTTTTAAAAATTGACTTATTTGACTATTTAGAAGACAAATTCGAAGAATTTCATGACCGTTTATCGCGCCCACGGACACGTCCCGCAGTCAGGGGCAGAGAAGATAATTTTACAAAATATAGTGATGGGGCGTTTAGGGATAGATATAGGCTAACAAAAAAAGCAGTTAATTATCTGTTTTCTTACAAAGAAGATGGCATAATAACAACCAATACTGTACCAATATGTAAGTACCAATCACATATACTTTGATCAAGTAATGGGCCAACACTAGAGATTTTTTAAAGTTACATTGTTACTTCATTGTTTCAGTAACGCTGCAATATCTCCAATGAATAGATTACTGTTACCAAACATTGCGCTATTATGCGAAGGATCGTTTCTGACTTTAGCCGGAGATCTGAGTGGTGTAGGCACAGCGTCAGCATCTAGAATCATATCAAGTGTCCGAAGCATAGCAAAACCTGAGACCACTTTTCGCCAGATTCCCTAAAGATAGGGCCAAAGTTAGTACCTATCTGTATTTGGCTTTGATGTGAAGGAAAACTTAATGAGGAAACATGCATATGGTCCACCAACCCACTCTGGGTCTGCTTGGGGGACTATGAGCCCTACACCCTTGTCTAATGGTGGGCCTGTGCACCAACAGTGCGGCCATATTAACTGGTAAATTGATAAAATGATCGTACCATACTAATATTTTATTTACATGTTACAGTCACTGCTGCCAGTCGCCTTATGCAGATCGTCGCTCTATCAAACCGGGGGGCGTCCCACACTACACTTGCCCAGTAGTAGGACTCACCTACCAGCGGTTATCGATTCTCTGACAAATATGACCAGCCATTTCAACATACTTACTTTTTGAGCTATGTCTTTGATTCTCTTTAATACAATTATAATGCTGTGCCAAGCAGTAGTTCCACAGGGAAAATGTGAAATAGAATAAGTATATACATTAATATAAATGAAAATGTTTTTAAATGTGTTTTGTTATTTTTCTTTATTGCAATGATACCCATCCCATGTAGAATATTTCACTGGCACCAGACTCGGATCTTCTTTGGTTCTCTTTATACAGCATCTCAATGACGCCTTTCAACAGGTTGTCTCCACACTTTACTATCATGTGTTGATCATGGGTAATAGACTTGACTACCGCCCATGATATTTAAATAAAAATTGCACATCTACAAAAACAAAAACATGGTAAATTTAATAATTACATGTCATACATTTGCATTCAAAATGAATTGTGAATACAAAAAACATGATTACATGGGTGCCATCGACAGAACCTAGTACTTCTGGCAAGCTTGAAGCTCTGTAGAAACTGAAATTAAATACCTATGACAGTTTGTACCCGCCGTCCTACTGAATTATCATATTGTTACTTTTGAGAGTGAAACAATCGCATGATGCGAAATTTATTTTCTCACCGTCTTTTTCCATTCTTCCAATCACTTTGTCTAAATGCGAATGCCACATGCCCCTGACCATCCACCACTAGACCGTCAGCATGAAAAGGGGAGGGTATATATGAACTTTCCTCCACCAACCAGGCAAACAGATGCGTTGAATTCCGAAACTTGACTGACTTCGGTTATGGACCCCAATACCGTCATAATAAGCCATCCTGTCTGCGAATGCCCCCAGTATTTTTATAAAACACTTCAAATACTTGTACACGTAATTTATAGATAGAGAACCACTAAAATCCGTAAAAAAGCTTCGTTATTCCTCACTGTAATTTTTTATGTAAATAAAACAAAAACAATAATCGATGAACCACAGACCATATGAATAGAAGTCTGCTTCGCTTCGTTATACGCAATAAACGTAGGTATTTTTTTATTTCATTCTCAAGAATAATTACATAAAAACGGACTCAATAATGTACTTTCTGTATTTTATACATAAATATATAATTTATGGGTATTTATGAATACATTTTTAAACTAAAATTTAAGATATTAATTTAGAAATATGATACTCGTCGATTCCCAAAAATGCATAAATAGAAACGCAACAAATGAACTGAACTGAAGAATGAACTGAATGAACGGAATGTTCCGACTCCCCGGTAAATCGCTGACAGTTTAGCTGCCCGTTATTTTAACAGAGACTTGAGTGGTGAAAACGGAAAATATTATCCGACAGTGTTATCCGATAGATTACGTTATCTGTCCGTTTTCTATCTGTAACAATATCAGCAACTGGTGTAAGAAGCCCTAAATGTTTGTAACTCAATCACACCACACACTAATGATCCGAAAAGTTTAAAGAGCTAATTTTTAACACTATATCCCAAAGGATTCCTGTGGGGAAATCATCATCAACAGCCTATTAACATGTCCCCACTGCTGGGGCTCAGGCCTACTATCTCAACGAGGGTGTTCGGGCTATAGTCCACCACGCTAGCCCAGTGCGGGTTGGTGGACTTCACATGCGCCTAAGAATTTCTTCTTCGGCGTTCGGTGGTTAGTGTTAGGTTTCCTCACGATGTTTTCCTTCACCGTTTGAGAGCAGTCAGTGGGGAAATAAAAACAGGCAAAGAAGCCTTGCAAGCTTATTAATTGGGCTACGGCAAAAATAGGGAACAACTAGAGCTTTCGCGTATTGAACTAATTCACAAGCGTACTAAAATGCTAGTAACTTTAATAAAGTTTATATCATACGGTTTCCCGTTCAATATACGCATCAACACTCGATTAATGTATATGACATTACTATTAGTGAAAGTCTATCACAAATTATTAATTTTTTATGGAAAATAAATAGAAATACCAAACACGACACTGTAGTTCCCGCCAATAGTCTCAATGTTTCCTTTAAGATCTATAATAGGGCAGTGAACTTATTTGTAGATACCCGAGTGAAGTAAATCTATCAAGTAATACTCGAAGCTGCTAAAAGCTACGAAACAACAAATGGATGCTATTTGCAAAACTCCATTGAAGTGTCAAGATTATGAGGCGGAAGATATTAATTTTGTTTTTATTTTCTAACAATGTTTGGAAACGTGTTCTTAAAAGTTCATTACATGGTGTTTAGCACTCCAAACACTACTATTATAAATTTATAGGTTTTTTCCTTCCAATGTCATATTTAATTTTTTTACATCTTCGTTTATATGAAGACATTACAAGTTCATTTACAGCAGCCGCCATTAGCAACGTTTTATAAGTATACACATTTATTTGATAAAGCATTTGGTGTATAATAGCGACATGATAATAAGCAAGTTTTACCGCGGCGATTAAGTCGACCAGAACAAGAATTACCCAAGCAACCGGACATATTATATTTTAGCAGACTCATTTAACCCACCACTCGTCGGGACTAACAATTTTATGATATTCTTAAAGATTACCAACCTGTTTAGCAAATTGATGCGATGATTGATGCTGACGCTTATTTTTTTATTAAAGAAAATGCCGCCTCAGCGTATTAGCCGCAATAGCAATGTTCTTGTTATGAACAGGTCAATGTTTCGATAATATCGTGTAGATTCAATAACTGAATCTGAGTTGCGAAAGCATCTTGGTTATCTAAGTGTCTGCGGGGAAACACAGCTCCAGCCAGAGAATGGTGCGTTTGAAGTAATTTGATGTGCCCATTTCAATAAGTTTAACAACAACCAGTCTATAAGAATTATGTATTATATTATTTAGTAGTATTTACACCGGACACGCTGGTTGGGTTGATCGCAGTATGTGAAGTTTATTACTAGACGATAATAGTCATAACTATTTGTTCAAGTATTAACTAGTTGTTGAAAACGTACACATAATTAAATAACCTAAAACTTGCCTAAACTATTCTTAAATAACTAAGGAACTAAAAATATAAACTAAATATACCTTAATTAATTCTATCAAATTATTACAATAAAATACCTAAGAAAATTATAATAATAAATAATAAAAATCATCAATCTAAAAGCCCACCCATGGTAGAACCCTGTGTAAAGCATCACGCTCGCGGCATTCCCGCGTTGGATGGCGATGGACAGCCTTTGCACCAGGAACGACCCAGAGCGGGGGTCACCACCTCGTTCCTTCAGTCGTAGTCCAATCTCCCTGGCAAAATCTTTTGCTTCTGCACTCCATCAACCTGTCGTCTCCACCGCAATGGGAGTGAAATGATAGTTCTTCATTTAATTAACATTGTCTGCTTATACGGCATCCAAAGGAAGACTAGGAGTATTGAGACAACAATATGCTGTTACCAATAAGCAAAGATGCTTTCTATTTAAATAAACGTACGCACTAGAAACAGTTGTATACATTATCACAATCATTGTAATAATCTATGATGATGATCAATGAAGCGAGAGAGTGGTCACAAAGAGATTAACTCCTCATTGTTTGGTTTAAGTTTGCGCATATCTATTCTTTAATGGTCCATTCACTAAATTATACGTTCCGTCGTGAGAAAGTAACGATCGGGATACAAAATTGTTTCCTCTTCAAGTGAAAGTAGTTAGTTTTTACAACTATATTATTGGACGTCGGTCGAGGGAAAATAGAGATCATTATATTTACGAGTATTGTTGTGGTAAAGCTGTGAGGATATCTGGAGCTTTTTCAATGTAAAAGAGAAGTTGCAGCATAACTGTTGAGGCTCCGTTTGCGAGCCTTCAATGTCAGAACAACACTAGCACATGTTATTGAGTAGGTAAATATAGTTAAATCAGGAACAGCTCTCTTTCCTGTGAGCTATTATACATACAGAGAGGGGGCGAGTGAACGCTTAGAAGTAGGTGCGAAGTGTTCCACTAGTGGTACGGTAGGGCCACATTGTTGCGAAGTGTAACGAACAAAGGGTCGTTCGCATTTCGTGCGGCGTGTGAGACAATGCGCAGTCCAGCCGCCCAGCCACCGTAACGCGGGGTGAATGAATCCTAAATCAGTTCACCGCGCTGCCACCGACGCCGCCGCTACCAAGCACCCATCTAGCTCTCTTAAAACAACATTTTCTTGCATGAGCGACTATGAAACTTCAAGATAGACGAATGCATTATCAACAGAACAATTTCCATAAAATTGTTCAACATAATTACAGCAGATACGATGATGGATATCGCAAGCAAACTAACGTTCTCCGAAGAAGTAGCTGAAGCTAATTTTGGTACAACTATAATCGACGACATCGCGTGTCTAATGTGACTCACGTCGCGACGCGTCACCGCTGGCGCTGGCGCCTTGAAAATGCTCATGAAAGGTCCTTGACTTCTCTGAGTGGCAGATCATTAATGGACTACTTGCTGTCATATTTGGCAGGCATCACCTCTACTCGTAACACTTATACAGATTTAGAAAACTCCAAACAAACGTATGGGTAGACGTTACTTTCCTGTTAGGGTTTTAATTACCTGCCGTATTTTTAAAGGCCTTTTGACCTATAGATACACATCTTAGACAAAGTAGTGGGTCAGTATGACAGCTCTGATATTACACCCACGGTGCACCGTGTAAATGTTTCCATTTAAGGTGAATACAGTATAAAAGAAGTGTGTTGATGAGCGATACCGTGAGAGATTTCGGATCGGCGCGCCGCCGATGCGATCTCGGAGTCAACGCCTTATCTCGCGGGCCGTTACTGGAGCAACATGCAAATTAACTGCCTACCCCACACAGCACCTGACTTTCGTGTTTTTCTTGCGGCTCAAGTTAGAATCTTTTATTTCACAGATATTCGCGAAAGTATTTTATGCTACTAATGGTTTTGCAGGACCATCTAGATGACTACCAATATCTCTCTCGCTGACGTAAGTACGTATCTTTCAAACTTAGGCTTTTGTTGTGGCTAATGCACCAAACTCTTTCACTTTCAACGGAATATCTATTGCTTATAGTTTGAAGGATAATTTATAAAGCGCTGACGCCTCAGTAGCCCAGATGGTACTGTTGGTAGTGACTGCCTGCTGTGCTCGGCGTCCCAGGTTCGAATCTCGGCCGGGGCAAGCCTTTATCTAACTAACCGATAAATGCTTGTTCTCGGGTCTTCGATGTTTGTGTTAGTGTTTGTATGTGTCCATGCCAACCGCGAAACAGGGAGGAGGGAATTCTACCTAATGCGGGGGTACGAGTGTGTCGCATTACAACATTACAACTATAAATAGGACAAAACGACAGTTTCACTTTTATAATAGCCACAAGTGCCAAGTATTGTTCCAAGGTTTTTAAAAAAACCTAAACAACTCTTAGAGTAACACATTATACGGGTTGTCTGACATAAAGCAATAAATTACTTAATAAAAAATATAAAGCCTATAATAGTTAAAGTTAAATCTAAACTGAGGTTAAGTGTGACCTGGACCGAAGCGAGCACATCATTCCAGAAATCCACCCATGTGGGTGGATTTTTTGGGGTGGATTTCTGGAATATTTCGAAGTAAACTCTTACAGTTTATGCCTTGAGACATTATTTTGGGTCCGTGCTACACCTTATAGGCGCATGCGCACACCGCTATCGGCGCGGGGGCATCTGCCTCCGTACATCAAATTTAACGGCGCGGAACCGGGAACCACGGCAGGGCGACCAAACGCGCCAAAATTCGCACCTAAACGCATATAATGTGTACTTTAACTGTGCAAATGTTGGCATGTGAAACTTCACCCAGCCGGAACAGAATGTCTCTCAGTCCAACTTACATTTACTGTATGTAATGTAGGTATATAAATATACGAAGACGATTTCGAGAAGGATGTAAACCGGAAGTGCTCAGACATTACAGTTAAAATAAGCAAGCGACTTCACTAAATAATAATAAATGTTTTATTGCAGGCATAAAAAATCCTTAAACAACAAATACATATAATAATAAATATAAATATGTAGTTATGTACTGATACTTATAATGAGTTGCTTCTCGCACACCTTCTCCTCTAGAACACCTGCCAAGAAAAGCTTTCAGACACGAACTCTCCAAAATGCACGAATCTTTGTAGGAATGTAGAGCTGGTAATTCTGTGCACAACAACATAAATTATATCTGCCGAATATCTGTCTGTCACGGATAAGTCACCTCCGGGAACTTCCGAACTTGAACTATATAAGTAGTCGTGTTTAGAAACACTAGCTCTACCGATTTACGATAATAATGTCCAATCTGAAAAATATCCAACCGTTGAAAAATGTCCAAACTGAATAATGTCCAATCTGAAAAATGTCCAAACTGAAAAACGTCCAATCTGAAAAACGTCCAATCTGAAAAATGTCAAATCTGAAAAACGTCCAATCTGAATAATGACCAATCTGAAAACGTCCAACCTGAAAAATGTCCAATCTGAAAAATGTCCAATCTGGAACATTTTACACTACAGAACCTTAAAAACCGCTATTTATTTATTTTTCAGACTGGACATTTTTCAAGCTGGACATTTCAGACTGGACGTTTTTCAGATTGGACATTTTTCAGATTGGACGTTTTTCAGATTGGACATTTTTCAGATTGGACGTTTTTCAGATTGGACGTTTTTCAGATTGGACATTTTTCAGATTGGACATTATTCAGTTTGGACATTTTTCAGTTCGAGCATGGTCGTTGGACATTTTTCAGATAGGACATTATTACAGTAAACCGCTCTATCTACCTGCACATTCCTACAAAGTTTCGTCCATTTTGGAGGGTTCGGGTCTAAAAGCATGCCTTGTGAGTGGATTCCAATGAAATTTTTATTTGTGGTTCATTAACTTGGATCGTTGAGTAGTTCTAGGAGTAGTAGTGAATAATAAAGGTAAATAAAGCATTGTCAATGATAGACAACAACTATATAAATATAGCCTTAAATCAGCAGTAGATAATCATTAGGATTACCTACTGCTGATTTAAGGCTTCATAAAGGGATATTCGTCTTCGACAAACCCTACGCATCAGATGCGAATATAAGTGGTTAATATAGAAGTGATTTGTTAAATGCTTATTGGGATGAAACAACACCAATCCAGATGCAAAGGGCAATTGAAGCAGTATTCATCCGATATGATAATAATACTATCAGTGGCAACAGAGATGCCGAAGTCTAGAGATGAATAATTGTTCCTAGAAATTATCTCTGTGAATCGATCGACGAATCAATGAGAATTTAAATTTTCATGTAGTAAAAAACATCACGGTTCATTAAATAGGCAGTGAATTTGTATAAAATGTTCAGGATTGGAGTAAAAAGTAAAAACATAATTTGTCAAAACACAAGGAGCGTGAAACTGAACATAATCGAGGATTGTTCGCGCACGCCCGCCCGATCCGTCACACCAGTCGTACTGGTCCTAGGCAAGTAAGTAATTTTATACTACGTAAATACTTACCTACTTAAATGTAAAATTAACTGTTTAAAATTTTGATACGACGAAAAGAAAATATTAAGCCAAGCCCACTTAATAAATCACTTTTCATACCCATTCCAAAATGTTGCTCGTCTTTATCTTCTACAAATGTTTGGTTGAAAAGTACAGTTTGGTGAGGAATCAATCGTCCATAGAACTGGACCCAATCGGCCGTTTTTGCTGACATTCAGTTATCTGGGCGAAGAAACCTGGCAAAAAATTCAACAAGAAAAACAATGGACGAACTTTACGTATACTTCAATTGATTTAAGCGTTAAAAACAATAGAGAGGCCGATAAGGACGGGCAAAGAGTAGTCGCCCACAACATGTTCGAATGTCACGGAACTTGTCAGGATCATGTCGGTGATTTATCATCAGTTTTTGTCGTACGAAACGAATGACCACGCCCGCATCTTTAACTCTAATAGTAAGTAGGTACCTAACTGTATTTTAATGGGCTTTGTTTTTCATTTAACATTTGAGTTGGTACGTCGCTTAATCATCGGCAATGCTTCCATAGCACTGATGGAGCGAAGGAGCTAGTGGGTGGTGATTTTGACATAGCCGGTTATCTCGGGTGTGGTAAATCTAAATGAGATTCTACTTGGTAGCGAATTTAATTTATTTAGCTGGGTTTCTTGGAATCACGGGGCAGACTGCGACACGAGCGAGCTGGTTGCCACCGACCGGCGGCGCCGGCGGCGGCGCATGGTGCGGGGGCCGCGTCTCCGAGACTTTTTACTCGCACGCATCTAATTACTGCACCGACCCTTCCGAGACAACTTGTAACTCTCACCTAACACTAAAACAAAGGTAATTACTTTTTGGGTTCCGTACCAAAACGTGGAACCAATATAGGAATGAAATGGATAAAGAATGAATGTTTATTATTATTATCTATAGTTTATATGTATATAAAATCAGGTAAAACCGAACAAATATTGTGAGCTTTCTTGTCTGTCCATTTGTCAGTCCGTCCGTAAGACTTCTTACTTCATGTAAGACATAGAGTGGTGCAATTAAATTCGTAGAATCTTTTGTCCTCCACTAGGTTTCCATCTACAACTATGCAGCTGCTGATTAAGATCGTGCACTAGAGAAGCGGAAGGACTAGCACGCGGGAGCACACAATGCGTGTCCAGAGACGGACTATTTACTTGAAGAGGACTAAAGTAAAGAACTTCAAATAAAAATAACTAAAATACATCGTATACCACAAGTTGACCAGTTACGAGTATTTGGATTAGACTTGTGATACTTAAAGCATTAGCGCTCGAGTTTTAATCGTGCAACTCATAGAGTTAGGATCTCTTTGGTGCGTGCTCGCACTTTATTATATTTCCTCACTCGCGTATATTTCCTCAACGTTTTGTGTTCATGCACAGGAATTGCCAGGGCTTATTTTTTTGATTTATTAATCAGGTCTGACATAGAAATCACTTCGAAACTACACAATATGATTTGAAAATATGATATCGAAACGACCTGTTATACATTTACGAAGACTGGACTGAGAATGGACGCAGTGACACCAAGACGAAGAGTGCAGCCCTGTGTGACAGTTTGTTGCGTGTGCGCGTCCGTTGTGTATTGTATACGATAGGTTCAGTGTTTGTAATTAGACGGGCGGGCGGCTAGGCGACGGTATCGCGGCATCCGGCGCCCGCGCAACTCTATCATGTGAGAGATCGGCCGCTTGAAGAACGCGATCAGTGATCACCCACCGCTGTCTGCCGCCAGTCGGCTTGATGAGCACGATTATGTTAATACTACACTTAATAGCCATGCTAATAAATAATTTTACAACTATGGCTTTATACAAACTGTTAATACTTGTTCCGTGTTGGTTGCTAAAAGTTATGACTAATTTACGGTTCTTTTGTACAACCTACAGTTCCTATCCTAATCATAGAAATGGATTTAGGAAAGCAATTATGATAATGATACTGAGGAAGTAGACAATTTTAAGAATAAAGTTTAGGACATAACTAATATTCTGTAGCTATTGCAAAAGAGGTTTTAACAAAATGATACCTCTGCCAAAAATTACTAGTTTTACAATTAAATAAAAGAAGTTTAATTAAAAATAGCATTTAAACACATTACATGGACAACGGTTCAGATTACGACTTTCGAGTAGCTATTATAAACATAGATAATTTCTTAATAAGTATGAAAATTTAATAATAACCACATTGGGGCAACAGTAAAATCGTGTGATTAGATTGCTATGGCGCGGAATGTCGACGGCCGGGTGGCAGTTCTTCGGTTACGATAGGTGTTTCTCTGGTGGGTGGTGCCGATGCGGTCTGCGGTAACTGTTGTTAATTAAGAGTGGTCACTTAAAGAGTGGTCACTTAATGTCCGTTGACGGTAACGGCGCGTGTGCCGGTGCGAGCGCTTCCGTGCTACGCCCCCTGCAGGCGCCGCCGCGGCGTCCAACTGCCTCATATTCAACTATAATTTCTAATAGTTTCAATGCAATGTTTTATAACTACTTATGTGGGAGTGGATGCATAATAGCATCCAATTATACTCATCGTAAAAATAGTCCAAACATACTCTCATCCGTACTTACACTTTCTAACACACACACACATACTTGTATTATCACCACCTTGAGTAGAGACAACAATTTAAACTATTTTATTATGATATAATAATAATAATAATGTTTTGGACAAATTTACACACGGCTGTTTTAGTCCCAACTAAGCCGAAGCTTGTAAATGGGTACTCAACAACTGATAAACGTACTTAAATACTTTTAAATAAATACTTAAATACATACAAACACCCAGAATCCGAAAACCAACAGTTATGCTCATCACACAAATGTTGGTCCCGGGTGGGAATCGAACCCACGACCTTTGGCGCAGTAGGCAGGGTTACTATCACTACGCCAACAGGCCAGTCATATTCTTTCTTATTTCTAATTGCATTGTATTATCAGTATTATGATAACGATTCAGAATTCCGCATCTATTGAACTTATTTTAACTACATGTAGACCTAACAAAATTTATCATTAAATAGTCCAGACAATAACTGGTTGCAATGCAGCTTAAATACAATGCCCTTATTATTTATGAATAAAAACATCACAATATTTCTGATACGTAACTTAAAATTCATCATGTCTACTGCAACAAATAATCATGGACATAAAATCTCAATATTTAAAATGAATACCGATCTCTAAAAGAAATGATTGACATTGAAAAATAAGTATTGAGACCAGTCGTTTGTATTATAAAACGTTCTAAATATTTATATCTTATCTCTTTATCCCTCTTGATAGGTATACATTTGTTAAGTTGTCCTTTTAAAAATAATAAAATTTACATTTTCAATACAATATATGTACTTTATTGCACAAATAAAATTGAAATCAGGTGCAATTTACTTAAATGTATAACAACTAAGGCGGTCTTATCACTTTCTACGATTTCTTCCAGACAACCTTTAGTATTATGATATCTTGACGTGTAAGTCTCTTCATATTAGAGATGATCATCATGTCATTGGAATTGAATACAGAACCTTTCATAAGTGTGATTGATCTTTCAAGGACTCTCAAATTCAGATGAGGAGTAGACTAAGAAAATTGATACGAGGAATCAAAATGAAATGTAAGTGCTTCACTGCATAAAGTGTAGAAGGGCAATGGCGCCGCGGCATCGACATCGTATCCACACGATTGTATTCGAGGTATGCATAGTGTCGCCGCACGTCCGCCGGCGAGCCCAGGCCTGCAGCGAGGCTCCCGCAACGGTCGCGTGTCCTCGCCGCCGATATGAGCCTGACGCCCGCGGCCCTTTTGATACTGCTAATGTTCCCCCGATAGCCGACGAAGCGCCGCCCGATACCAGAAACACACACAATGACCGCACCGGCTAAATGGGCATCAACTGCAGTCCGCGGATTCCAATGCGCTAGAATACTATCGGATAGGAATACATTCACTAGATACAGATAACAGTTAAGGCTGCATGTGCTCACGACATGTTCTGTGTTTCGAAATCAACGCTGTCATCGGCATCACTAACAATGAATTCGAAAGGTCACAGATAGCTATTACGATCGGGTTGCGACTGTTAAAATAATCAATGAAGCTATAAAGACAAATTGCTAGTTTACAACAAACAATGAGGTGAGTGGTCGGCGGGACTGAGAACTTTGAATGGTGGGTTGTCATAATTACCGTCCCGTCATGCTGGGCGGCATCGAGCGGGACAATCGCTCGTAAAGTGACAACACAACGCAACGCCGCGCCGTACCGGGACCGTATTAATCTTCCTTTACATGCTGACCCGGAGCATTGTGTCGCCAGGAAGCATGTACGAGGCCGAGCTAGTGAAATAGACCGAAAGTCGGTAATTACAGAGTGCGGAGTGTGCCCGGGGCGGCCCGCCCATCACAAGCCCCGCTCTCGGTGCCAACTTTAATTAACATCAATACAAAACGCCCGCGTCTATAAGGAGCAGACGTGATATACGCCGCAAATTTATCTTAAACATAGAGCTTAGAAAGCGATTTGTTAGATAACGCGGGAGGTATTTTCTGTGACAGCTGCTTCTGTTAAGGGTTATCTTATAGAAGGCATGTGTTGTCTCGAGAGAGCATAAACTTCTAAATGCCGTTATACAGTGTAATGTATTGAACGTGCAAAACACGACATTTACAGGTCTACAAAGTGGGAGCAGTCAATACGCAAGGCAGCAGTCACCTCAGCGCACGTGATGGAACGAGAAACTACACAATTTAAACAGATTAATTGATACAACCGTTACGACATAATGATGATGTATTGTGAAAATAATTTGATTATATTTAAAGAACGGAGCGCTATTCGTGCAGAAAAAACTGATAGGTACCGCAAATGGAAGAGTGAATTGTTGCAGGGTGTGCTACTAAAGGTGTTTGACTCGAGTTGCACCTCCGCGAACAATGCCGCCGAACATGAGTAGCATAATTTGCTTTTGCGGCCTGTAATCTACAGCGCATTACACGTAAAGAAAGACACAAGTTCTTTGATCGGATTAGATGGTCTGATCCATAAAAGCTTTTTTAAACTTCATACATTAAAACTTGTAAGCGATTTAAATAATTTATGAATGAGTATAAAATATAATATGGTGAGTGGATTTTCTACTCCACTGGATATCAAATTATTTCAAATGGACATCGTGGAAATTATTAAATATGTATTCGTGTGTAATAATATGAAAATGCTTGCAAACTGCGTGACGTTTCTAGAGCTCAACTATTATATCCAATTGCAGAAAAAATGCAAGAGGAGAGAGAAAAAATAAATTATGAAACAACTAGTCATAATGACAGGTTCGCAATAGAGCAAAGACGAAATGTATAACGGTAAAAATCAACAAAATTCCTACATGCATCGATCTAGCAGGTTGTTAGGCACAGCGGTCACGATTACAAGCCAAAGTGAAAACATTAGACGTGTGAACCCATAATTTACAACAAAATTTTAGTACATTGAACTTAATGTAATTTAGTAAGTGGCCGAAAATGGACTAAGCACTTAAAGTGGCAAATTTTTGTTACATTAGCAAGTGCGAAATAGCTCGGCATGCTTGTGGTTTACTGATGGCATGTTTTCTTTGGCAGCTTCGCAGAACCGTCTCCGGCTATTTGCAACCGCCTCGGTTCGAAGTTAGCTCTTGGAATATAGTAACAGCACGCGAAACTTTGTCGTGACGCTTTTATTGGCACGTGACATTAGCTGAATGCTTGGCGACAAAAACTGAGTATTGTCCTTTGACCGTGGAATCAGTTGTCCCATAATAGATTGATTCACGCACTCCTCTCGTGAGGTCAGAGGTTAGTGACGCCTCGAGTCGTTGGTACGACGATAAACGTTACATAATTTTTATTTTAGTGCCATGTAACCATTCGGCTGTTAGGAGGCCTGGAAAGGCGATGAGAATATTGAAATTAAATGTAATCATAGCAGTGAAACGTGACGTCGGCCGACAGTTAGGCGCGGCGAGCTGTGGGCGCGGGCGGCGGCTCGGGGCCCTAGTGCCGACGTCCAGCGGGAACGGAGCGCCTCCACGAAAATTTATTTATCAGGTATCGCGCTGCACATCAGCGCCTAGGGACAGGCGGGTTGGAAATTGCGGGCGGGCGAGGCGCGGCCGATGCGCCCGTCGATACGGGACACTGTTCACTTCCTAACATAAATTCGGTGTACGGGAATCGGATATTATTATTCAATCGGACGATCGAAGTTCGCGCGGGGGCCATAAGTCACGGCGACGCGAGCGCCGGCGGCCGCCGTGAGCGGTGGCGCACGACCGCGATGCCATCGCGTCTGGGCCGACCGCTACACGGCACCACTCCACGTCAGACGCTGCTGCCGCGGGATGACAGCATGTAGACGCAGCTTTGGCTACACCACCCGCCGAGTCGCTAGCAAGGAATCCTTCCCTAACTTAAAGTTAAACAACTGTTTTATCCGGACTTTGAAGCCCCATAAACGTAAGCGCAAACTCGACGTTACGTCAAATAATTTACCTGAAAGTAATTAAGCAGTGATGCTGTTATTTTAATTAATAAGTTAAATTAAACATTAAAAGAAACCCCACGTCAAACCAAAGAACAAATTTTGATTAAAGTGGCTAAGATCATTCCATGAAATATCTGGATGTTCACTGAAAAAACGCATTGCATCTAAATCGGACCACACATTGATAAGTTACGACGCCACGAGCCAAACAAATATACAAAATACAATAAAAAACCATTACAAAATACAATACAAAACCACCTTCGCGTCAAACTTATATACTTAATATAAGTTATTACCTTTTTTTGCGTCGGAGGTTAATAAAATAAAATAAAAATTCATATAAGCTCGTATGTGATAATTATATCACAACAATTTAGTATAACTTGTGTTTACAGTAGGTACGTAATATACATCATACCCCTACAAATAAATTAGTTGCTGTGTAGATTTCAAACTTTTTATGAGAACGAATTAAATGTCAGAGAGAGGAAAGAGGAAGACATTCATTAATCATTCCGTCAAAGCCCCGTAAGGTCCAATGAAAGTGTATAACAAAAAAGCTGGATTCTCATGGTCTATGAACATATAATGAATAACTACTCATGCCAATAATAATGGTTAATTTGGTCGGTAATTCATGAAGTAAATATTTAAATGAATTAGATAGTAATTTAGAATATTTATCATACAATATATTGTAGTTTTGTATTATAAATAATACACTCCGTAATACTGAGTGTCTGGTTTCTTGTGCATAAAACAAAAATTATAGAGGGATTTTCTCAAAAACTATAAATTGTGATATGCCATGAGGATGGGGCCTCTCTAGTTATGGTTTTCGTTTTATCCACAAAAAATCTGATACTTACTCTGTGTTTTCGAATGGCCGCACATGAATAAAAGCAATAGCTAATTTCGCAGTAAGGAGGCGTAAGGAGGTGCGTTTTCAGGAGAATATAACTTACTTTCATTCAACGCAATGACTACATAAATAAAACTCCGAAATAAGCATGGACTTACTCCTAATATGGACAACATATAGAAGGTGGCCGTAAGTGGATGGATGCGGAGGGCGGAGCACCGGGGTATGGTGGCGTTCATTGGGAAGGCCTATGTCCAGCAATTGACGTTGATGGGCGGATATGTACATCATCATCAGCCTGAACTCCACGGCTGGATATATGCCTCCCCCACGGCGCATCAATGAACCCGATCTTCGGTTCTCCGCATCAAGCCACTGCCACCCTTAATAGGAAATAACATAATTAGTTTCAGGACATAATAATAACGCATAATCGATCTATTTGTAAAATTTCGCAAGAAGTTTATCTTTACGGAAGAAGTAGACGCGACGACAAGTGTTAGGTCAAAATTGAGGTATGTAAACCTATAGGCGGAAGAAAATGGATAGCTTTGTTAATTTGACAGACGGTACAAATTGTGAATGGGTTGGAGGGAAAACATAAACATATAGCAAGTGCGCAGCTAACGCGCGGTGGGAGTCGGCGCGCACGGTCGGCGACTAGACGACTTCATGGAATAGGTTACATGAGAACCTTTTGCGTGCTGCCCACCGCCGCTACAATGGACTGTCCGCTAAATGCGGCGCAAGCGCAGCTCCAAGACACAGACGGTGTGATATGTTCACAGGTCGGGTTTTTTTACTAGTTTTTATTTAACTTCACATTTGTATGTTAGTTCGTTCAAATCTTGCATATTATGGTACCATGAAACTGGTCTGATGATGCAGTCGGGGGCCATAAAAACAAAATAGCCCAGCCTCCGCCGTGTAGTTCGCCGTGTAGCTAGATTGGACTAGTTTATCTTTTTTGTGAATTTCAAGGAAAGCTTATTTTTAAAATATTATTATATAGACTTAGGTATTTTAAATAATTTAATCTTTAAAAAATATGGCTTGACAATATGGCAACTGTATAGTGCAGTTGGCAGAGTGTGCTCTGTGGTTAAAAACAACTAATAAACCAACTTTTTAAATATGGGTAGATATATTAATATCTCCTCATACCTCTTAGACCATGGCAGACCCACACATAAGCACAATAATGTCATTTCATTAATATAACCACTATTTATAAAATCGATTTCATATTGATGAAATTACATTATAACTATTATAGTCCTCTGTGATTATAATAAGTTAATACGCCTTTTATGTCAATTTAAATAAACCAGTCTATTTAAGAGAATGATATTAGCTATTACTATAATGATGGGGTTATGAATTGAAAATACCAAATTAACAGCGGAGTGATCATAAATTAACACATCGAAGAACTTAAATATCTACTATTACGAATAATATTCTATTTAAATTAATTGGATTCGCTGTTTTTGATAATTAATTTTTTTCGTACCTAATTTAATTTTATTAATAGTTGATTATTTATTTATCTATAACAGATGGAAAATAAAAATCCGGGTCAAAAACACATTGTTAATAAGAAAATGACTAAGATTAGCTTGAAAAAACTTTTTAACAAAAAATAAAACCACAAAAAGGCACTAAAAAGCGTAAAATTAAAATAACTTTTTTATTTTAATCTAAAAGACAGAACCCTGTTACGTATTATTTTAACTAAAATATTATTACAATATGTGCTATGTACTGATCTGTTTGTAGTCGGTGCCAAGCCGGTAGTAGGCTAAGTCTCCCGTGTGCCATTCCATAATATGTTATGTTATGTTAATTCATTATCATCTTATTAGCCTGTAGACGTCCACTGCTGGACAAAGGCCTCCCCCAAGGATCTCCACGACGACCGGTATATGTTAATTAAGCTGTTCATATTGCTAAGTTTTATTGTGCGTCGGTCTTGGCACCGACTTCAAACAGATCAGTACATCGCACATATTGTAATATTGTTTTAGTTAAAGTAATACGTAACAGGGTTCTGTCTTTTGGATTAAAATAAAAAAGTTATTTTACGCTTTTTAGTGCCTTTTTGTGGTTTTGAAGTCGGTTTTATTTTTTGTTAAAAAGTTTTTTATTTTTCCATTTTTAGTGTTAATATATTTATAATAGTATTCGTTGCATCCCTAATAATCACCGTAAAAAGACCTAGGTAGGTAAGTACACCGCAAAACTTGCTGCGGCGGCGGCGGTGCGAAGGCGAAAGCGACAAAACCGCGCGCACAGATGGATACGCCCCACGCGGCGCGGCGGCGCGCGGCGGTGCGGAGCGGCGGCGGCGCGTTGTATTCCTTTGTAGTATATGAGAACTGCCACACAGCGGCGGCGGCGCGGTGCAGTGCAGAGCGTTCTTCATACAAACCGCTTCATACAATTCCTGATGTGTCTGATGGGGTCCGCTTTATATTCGCTTTCCGCAGATTCGCCGCCGCAACGCTTTCGCAACACCGCCGCCCTATAGTTGTAAAGCATTTCATCATCATTACCACTTCATTCGCGATAAAATACTACACAGACTTCTTCCCCCCCCCCCCCCTCCCCGCCCCTATATCCTCTCCCTGCCCTCCGCCCCCCCCCTCCCCCAATCCCCTCTCCATGCCCTCCATTTCCCCCTCTCCCTGACCCCCCCAACCCCAACCCCTCCCACACCCTCCCCACCCCTCCCCCAACCCTCCCCCTACCCTCCCCCTCCCCTTCCCCTCCTATGCCCTAAACCTACTGTGCCGTAACTCCAACTATGTATGTAAATTTGAGGGTTTTCCTCGATTTCCATCGGATCCCTTCATCAGATCCTAACTTGGTGACAATGGGACCACCTCGGGATCGGACCCTCTCAAACAAAAAAAAATTTTTTGAAATCGGTCCACAATTGAGGGAGAAATCGGTGAACATACATAAAAGAAAAAAAAATACATACAGCCGAACATAGTACCTCCTCCTTTTTGGAAGTCGGTAAAAATAAAAACCTATACGTACCTACCTACAAAAGATTGTGAAAACTCTATTTCATACTTCTGATGCTGTATGAAATATTATGATATTATGCACGTGTATAAGACGTATTTACGCATGATTTACCATAGTAATGTTCATTTTGAAAAATGTCCAATCTGAAAATTCTAAAAATTATCCAATCTGAAAAACGCCCAATCTGAAAAATGTCCAATCTGAAAAATTTGCCATTTTGTTTTAATCTTATTTATTTTTATATTAGTTTTTCAACGGTTGGACATTTTTCAGATTACAGTAAATCGTAATGTTTTTTTTGCAATTTAAAAGTAGGTATGCGAAACTGATAACAAACTATCTTGCATCGGAACTCACTTAAAAAAAATATATATATACGGGTCGAATTGAGAACCTCCTTTTTTTTTCGTCGGTTGATAAAGAATGCTCTTCAGCCGCGTCGCAATACGATCGATATTTTTTACTAATAATTAATGCCCACAATAAAAACCTACACATTTTATCTTTATCGATTTACGATAATAATGTCCAATCTGAAAAACGTCCAATCTGAAAAAAGTCCAAACTGAAAAACGTTATTCAGTTTGGTCATTTTTCAGTTCGAGCATGGTCGTTGGACATTTTTCAGATTGGACATTATTACAGTAAATCATTTTATCGTTTGAACCGCTATCCGCTCCTAACTCAAGCAGGGTGCCTAAAGGTCATGGGACAGACGAGCGCGCAGTGTCTTGGCTAAAAAAAGAAATAACTCTCGCGGTAGGTACGTCTAATTGATACCACCAGCGTATTGTAAGCATGGCCATTTAATAAATGAGCCCATAAAATATTTATTTTCGCATTGTTTGTACGCAGGTTTCCCATATACATACTTTGAATTAATGTCCCGAAACCATAGCGTGGTATTACTTATTAATAAGAACTTACACTAACTTTGTTACGAGGCGCTATTACGCCCGCGCACGGCCGTCCAACCTTATTACTTTATCAATTTACCGGCCATTTTATAAGCTTTATTTGAATTCAAAAGCAAAATGTTCCTTCGATAGATTGAAATTATTATTAGCTGTTTACCCCGGTTTCGCCCGCGGGAACAGTTTATCGCGGTGAAAAGGAGCCTATGTCCTGCCCCAGTATGCGATGTATCTCTACACAAAATTTCATCAAAATCCGTTCAGCGGTTTAAGCATGAAAAGGTAACAAACATACAGAGTTACTTTCCCCTAGGAGCCCTAACTCCCGAACCGAACCCATAGCCTCTGACACAGTTTGATACAGTGTGTACGTCGTGGGCCGATCGTAGCATTGGCCAGATAGTGATATGATTTGGCCATCTAACATCCGCCATATTGTTCTACGCTCATCGTTCGATCGACGGTTTGCCCAGCGATGCTTGGGCAATGAGCGGACAACGGGTAGACAGCGCCACTTGCGGCGTGAAATGCAACTACTTAGCCGGGAATATCGATAAATGGTTGTTTTCGTCGATCCGCCCGACTTTCTATTAGGCACATCGTGATATGACTGGCCAGATCATGAAATGGCGGCGTATCATGAAATGCCTACGATTGGTCTACGATTGGCCCACGACATACACACTGTATCAAACTGTATTTTAGTGCGACACGAGTAAAATTGGGGATACTTTACCGTATTAGCCGATAACAAAATAATAACAGTTATTCACGCAAACAGACGAAAAACCTTAACGTCGAGTAATTAACACGTGCAGGCAAACCAGTTCCATAATACGCGATAAATCTACATGGTGTATGGTAATCAGTCAGTATCGGTAATCATCACGTAGGTACCGAAATAAACACAGGCGCTCAACTCTTATAATTATACAAATTGGAATGTTGGGATCGTAAATGGCCTAGAGTGGGTGGTAATTTTTCATTTCTAAAATACATGCTCAACGAAATATGTTCGGTGGGCAATAATTGCATGGTGCATTGATAACGGGAGATTTAGTACAGTAATAGTGCAAGGCGGTGCGTGGACGCAGGTGTCGTAACTCTACGAGTATGTGATCGCCTCGAAAGCTTTTACATTTGCTATGCGTATAATTGCTATCGTACGAGTTTTTTGACGCAATGTTTATGAACAAGAAATATAGGTAAGACACTCACACAAGCGTCAAATTTGTATCAGTTGGCGTTTTAAAATATGAAGTACAGACAAAATAAAGCAGTTTCTCATGATTGGGTATAAAACATACAACAATACCTCAGTACAGTTGAGCTCATTTGAATAAGAAGCTGACTTCTATTTGTAGTAAAATTCCAATTATACATATAATAGCACCTTCCAATTTGCCTTTTCAAGTGTACATTTTTAAAACCACGGCCTTTAACAATATCTAGGTTAAAATACCTAATTAGCATATTTGATTATTATTCACACTCCGCAAATCTCGCCTGAAATGTCCTTAAGGCTTTAAGCAAACAGAGGTACCGACGGCAATCGCCACCGCCACCATCGCTGTTAGCTTTATTCAACTACCGTCCTAATGAAGGTCATAGAAAAAATTGTACAACAAAGGCTCGTGAACGCTGCACCGTGCTGACACAGCCATTAGACGAGAGCCGGCGAGAGTGCAGGTACGAGTAGCGTGAGAAATTCGCCGCGAAACGACGCAGAAGCGTGAGCACCCAATTCTATATGCAAATGCGAGCGGCGCTTCCCCCGCCCGCGAACTACCTTACTTTAGGACACAAGGGTAGGGACACAACTAAAGCGAAGATGATAAGATGCGAAGAACGAAAGGTTTACTGTAATAATGGCTAATCTAAAAAATGTCCAACGACCATGCTCGAAATGAAAAATGTCCAAACTGAAGAATGTACATTTTGAAAAATGTAAAATCTGAAAATTCCCAATCTGAAAAATGTCCAATCTGAAAAACGTCGAACCTGAAAAACGAGAAGATATATATATGCCCATCACTGGTTAAATAAGGTGGTGAAAGGAAGAAAATAGGCACTAGAAATGAAATTCGCTTTACTGCCGTCACCAAAATGATCACATCAAAAATACCGAGGAAGAAGACCGTGTTAATGCTGCTCGCGCCAAAGAAGGAGGATAGGACTGATATATAAATAGGAGAAAAGTAAGAAGTATAATTGTATAATTTGTAAGCGTTCATCCCAATAAAATTTTGTCCAATATTCATTATTGTATTACGAATCGTCACAATTTCTGAAAAAAGGACAGAATCAATATTCACGATACAGAATAATAATATGTATTAAAGCTGAACAGAGTTTCTTATTCATAAATCTTTTTCAGAAGTACAGTTTTAAAACAATATACCTACTTATGTACTCGTTACACTTCACTATTTACTTTTTTAATTATACGGCAATCATCTCCTTCAGCTATGCTAACCGTCATCGCTCTGCTATCTGCCATGCCAGTGGCATATCACCTTTATGGACTGGAGCTAATAAAGCACGCGCACATGTTGCACGGGCCTGCTCTCTTCTGGCGAGACGAGACTCGCACGGCAAATTCAAATAGAGCTTTTAGTGCTTTATTTGCAACATTAGAAAGGGACCGACCCATCTAAAGCTTTTTACGGCACATCACAACAATGGCGTTTAATATCGTCAACGAGCTGCTCGTTACCATCTCCCGACGATCTCGACCATCTCGTGTCGCGAGAAATCGCCTCCCTATTATTGTCCAATGCGGCGTAAGTGCGCAATAAGAACAAAAATTTGCGAACAGGCTTTTTATCTGATATACATATAATGGGAACCGAACGGTGAGAAAAAGAGGCGTTTCACCAAGTAGGTAAGGGGCTTGAAATATACGTACGTAACGAACTCTACTACATTTTTATTTTTATATGTCCACATACTTAGCTAAGTAATTCCGGTGCCATGACTTCAATATTAAGCTAACAACGTACTGTTTATGATAGCATTCGATCAGAGCGCATGCGCGAGGGCACGAGGTCTCCAGGTTGAATGAGTCGTTACATACATCTCTCGGCACGTCGTTAGATGCACGCGGCGACGCGGCGAAGAGCTGACACGAGATGGAGGCAGAGCGCTCGGGCGGAGATTGAATCCGACAGCTGGGATGATATTGTTGGAATTACAAGCGTTTAATCACGGAGAATGCGCGCGCGCCGCGTCGCGAGCCGGCACCGGCCCCGACAATGGCGGCGCTGTCACGCCGAACGTTGAATCCCGCGCCCGATCACGACCGCGACATCGGAAATCAATAATCGGATGATTTAGCCACCGCGCCGCGTGCGAACCTGATTAGACACGATAATGCCTGCCGCATCTCCGCCGAACGCTCCGAGGTTGTGGGGCGATAGGTTATCGTCGTCGTTTCGGTTCTCATACAACTGTATTATTTCTACAGATATCGACTAACGGCATGACACATATTTTTCAACGATATCAATCTCATGAAATCGCGCACGACAGTCTGATTTACAGTAATATATTTCGCTATCAATGGCAATAAGTTTGCCTTTTACGGCTTAAAGTACTAAAGCCATTTACGTTAGTAATAAGGATATGTACCTAATAACAGACTTGGGGTGATTGAAGACGGACATTCCTATGATAGCATCTTGTCGGATGGATGAAATAGAATAAACAGAAGCGGGTAGTAATTATACAATGGCCGTTTTCATCAACTGTGTAGTTAAGGGTATCAATCAGGTTGTATTATTATGAACAATGGATCGATTTATCAAATCGATAAGGTAAACCAATAGAAATAATACCCCTTCCCTAGCAAGATATTTTACAAGTTATACCTTACAATAGTTAGTAGAAACAAAACATCAAAGGCAATAAGTACTCGTACAAAATTTACTAACAAAAGACTAAAGCGTAACACACATAGCGCGGCGGCGTTGCGAAAGCGTTGCGGCGGCGAATCTGCGGAAAGCGAATAAAAAGCGGAGCCGTTCAGACAACATATACCGCTAGCAGCGGCGGCGCGGCGGCGGTTTGTATGAAGACCGCTCCGCACCGCGCCGCGCCGCCGCCGCTCTGTGTAGGGGTTCTCCTACACTACAAAGGAATACAACGCGCCGCCGCCGCTCCGCAACGCCTGTCTGCGCTAATCTGTCAAATCAAAACGTCAAATCTGTGCGCGCGATTTTGTCGCTTTCGCCGTCGCACCGCCCCGCCGCGCCGCTTTGATGTAAAGAGCTTCATACTATTTCGAACATTACAGAAAAAAACCGCAACGCTTTCGCAACGCCGCCGCCCTGTCTGTGTTCCGCTTAAGCACACTTCAGCAATAATTGGTGAAACGCAGGAAATTTATTGTCTTAAAGATTTACGACTGTTGAAAGCCGGAACCTACTCGTAGAAGTGTTGGAACAGATAAGAGTGCTCGAACGAAGAGGTGAACTATTAGTTGGCAAAGTTAACGTCTACACGCCGTAACAAACCAACCCTTCCATAAGTCATAACGGATTGCTGCATATATATTTGACAACTTTTGAGCAGGAACGCATAACTTTACTGGGTGATTAGCCCACTTCCCATGGATCCAGTGCACTTTATATTGGATGATTAATTTGCATATCATCAACTGACGCAAACGATATTCTGAACTAATGTAGCCTTGTCTCAGGCAACAAAAGTAATGGATAAACTTACTGAGCGCCTGACTTGCTTAGCTTCATGGTAAATTATTTTCAAGCTTATCTAATGCCCCTGCAGCTTGAAAATGAAATCATCGGACGTTATCCTGCCAGTGAACCGTCCGCAACTTATGATTTGCCTAATTATGTAATGAAATTGCACAATGAGAGCGGATCTCCGCTGCACTCTGCTGCAACAAAGGCTAATTACATTTCGTGAGGTATCAATGAGCGGCGCTATTACGTCAGGGGCTGTGCGCAATCGGTCGGAAATTTCCCGGGTGTTTCGCAGACGTATCTAGAATAATGTACCATTACCATGATTTATACCGGGGCGATCACGGGCTGGGAAGGCTTAATGACGGGCCGGGCCCTCCCAGCGGTGCACATATGGGCCTGCGCGCTGGTAATGAATGGGAGTAGGACACCCTGGAGCGGTATGAAACCGCATACTGCACTCGTCTCGGGGTGCAAAGTGCACCCGCGGGCCACTCTAACACGACACGACTCTCATGCTTTAGTCGGAACTCGAAATGGCAGCTATACCCCGAATTGACTAGGTAATCCTAGGATTGTTTGGATACTTCTAGAGTTAGACAACCATAGCCTTCAATATGTACTGCAGTGTAGTGTTCCGCATTAGATAAAATATTGACTGTGCATCAAAAAAGGTCTAACCACTAACATTTTAAACGTTTCCTCTACAAAAAAGAGAGTCCTCAAACTATTCATATATATACATTCATACATACCAACTAGGAAAGACTGCGAATATTTTAGTGTATGTATAGGTAAGTATGTCACTCATATCATACGTAACGGAATGCACGGTAAATGACATTGATAAAATAACTGTAACAAATATTGCGAAGAAAAAAATGTAATTAATAATTTATTTCTATAGATACCAAAGTAATTAGCATATGTAAATGAACTCTGATACCCATATAAGCCGAAACGGAACTCTATTTTGCTAGTGTAATTTTTTTATGTTACATATCGCTGCGAATCCTACTAATACGTATTATACATCTCCGAAAGTGAGTTTATTTATAGCTCTCTAATGGTTCTACTTTTTAACTAATATGCCTGAATTTTGCATACTCATATATAGCCTGAGTCATGGAGACGCCGATATGTACCAATCAATTTGGTACCATACCGATACGTATCATATCGGTGTGTGGAGATGAACATGGGTTAACTGATACCAATATAGGAAAAGATGTTCCCATGTTAAAACAAAAACTTATTTCACGCAGGCGAAGTCACGAGTAACAGCTGGTATCGAATAAGTCGGCAAAAACAAATTAAAAAATATTCATTTAAAGTTACTTTGTAAAAGATGGAAATTATCTTTAAACTGCACATCTTTAATGCAAATAACATAATAACCATGTGTACTCAGGCAGACCACAATAAAAATAAAATAAAATATTCAATTAATAGTAATTGTAAACAGTTACCCACTACAATTTCTGAGTAATTCTGCTCTATTTGTGTATTTTGTGTGGACACTTTAAACGAGCTCAAAACGTTGAGTCACAAATTGCTGCATGTCGAGTGGCGTATCATTACACCCTAGCCAATAATTATCCAATTCGATGATCGTTAAAATGTCTATTATTTTCGTACAAGCTCTCCACTGCCAGGTTTGTAATAATCGAAAATAATGATTCTTTAGTGCAACACTTTAACCAGTGGTTGTGAGGATACAATGTGAAAAAATAAGTGTGCAGAATGTAGTGGTGAATGTGAGGCAATAAAAAGGCGACACACAATTTATTGGATTCATGTTGTATGAATGTGAATCGGCTGGCCAAAGTAAGGGTTGTCCCGTCTCAGGCGATTAATCACTGGAGTCATTACACAATTAGCTCGAATGCTGTCACTTAGCTGAGGACTTTACGTTCGTCGGTAAAGTAAAACTGTCCGCCATTAATTAGCTACGAATAACTCCACTTAAGCCGACTGATGTTCGACAGCTAACATAGGTACCTACAGGACGGTAAAATGAACGCCCATAGGGGGAAAGTACTTTAAATATTTAAGGCCGGAGCAGATCGAATGCATCCATCGTGGCGCGTGGCAGTTCCGTTGTAATGTTAAGACGTCACAACTCGCACCGGCTGCGTTGCGTGCACAGCGCGTGGCAATAGACGCACGTACGCAAACTAGGTACAAACACCGAACACGCAGCGGAGAGCAACGTGGCGCTCGCGCCAACTGCGGTGACGTTGTATTCTACACATACAAGGCTGAATGCGTAGCCAGCCAATCACAAGCAAGTGTATTTTTAATGTTTGAATGATTTACTGTAATAATGTCCAATCTGAAAAATGTCCAACGACCATGCTCGAACTGAAACTGAAAAACGTCCAATCTGAAAAATGACCAATCTGAAAAACGTCCAATCTGAAAAATAAATAAATAGCGGTTTTTAAGGTTCTGTAGTGTAAAATGTTCCAGATTGGACATTTTTCAGGTTGGACGTTTTTCAGATTGGACATTATTCAGTTTGGACATTTTTCAACGGTTGGACATTTTTCAGATTGGACATTATTATCGTAAATCGTTTGAATTGTCATAGGAAAGACAAAGGAACTAGACTGTACAGCTTAGTCTAATGTCATGGTACCTGCATGGTTGAAAAACCAGAGATTGAAATTCAAAGCCAGGCTTTATATAAGCTATTAATAGCGCACTATACCGTTATCGAAATCCAATAGAGGACTATTCACATCGAGGGATGCAGCAGTTTGGCGCAGTTGTAAATTACGAGGCGCCTCCGTGGCCGCTGATAAAGCCAGCGCAATGGCTTGAGAGTAGCGCGACTATATCTAATCATAAGAAAAATGTAAAAGAATGTGCTTAATATAAATCTTGACATTGTATGTACCTAGTCTTTTTTAATAGTTCAGTCTCTATTGACCAAGTGACATCTTACTTTAATATATCTTACTTTTAAATAAAAATATTACTCGATTTTGACTTTGAACAAGCACAGACTACGCCCCGCTGCCAATAGACAATTACAAATAAACCAGGCAATCTGAAAACGGTAGCTAGAACTTACAGGATGGGGTGGGCCTATGTCCATCAGTGGGCGTCGGCAGGCTGATGATGACTACGTATCATCTGAAAAAGGTGACCTAGAACATATTTCTAAATTTACGCATACATAATTATACAAAGTATGTACTTAAGTACCAACTTTTTATTGACCAAAATTATAAATGTAAATATGTGTTTAGTTTGCAAATCATTCAGTTTCAGTTTGGACATTATTCAGTTCGAGCCGTTGGACATTATTATCGTAATTCATACCTTCTCCATGTCGCGCAGCGTGGGACGCCCCTGCGCCAGATGGACCGACGACCTAAAGAAGGTGGCCAGGAGCGGCTGGATGCGGAGGCCGAAGGGCGGGATGTGGTGGCATTCTTTGTGGAAGGCCATAGATTTGCACATAGGTCCAGCAGTGGACGTTGAGGGGCTGATATGATTATGATACCTAACCTTACCGGTTACTTTTAACGCGGATGAAGTCGCGTGTATAAACTAGTAAATTATACATTGACAAAAGTCGGCATTATTTGTCAACATTACCCTGTATACCCCGATAAAACCTTTTCGTTTCAAAGCGTGTGCTAATAATTTACCGGTCACAAAAGTGATATTCCTAGTCCAGTTAGTCCAAACACGGCCCGCGTTAATGGGTGAAGATTAATTCGAGCTGCGCCGCATCGCTCCCGCTATCGCTTCGCTCGTGACTGATGGCTATATTTAAGGGCGACACGCGCAGAAGCCTTAAAAGGCCGCTCGAAGACGAGCGGACGTAAAAGGGGCTGCGGCATTGCATTAAAACCGCGACGCATTCTGATGAGGGTCCTGCTAACTCGCTTGACAATCGGATGCAAGGAATAACTTCCAGATTGCGCTGGCGATGGTGCGGTGTTTACTTATTTTACTGTTAAGAACATTATTTAGCCATCACTTTTATGGGGTACTACTTAAGCTTTAAAACTATAATAGTTTATATCACGTTCGTTCGTTATAACGTTGTTAGGCAGTTATGTGAAGGAAATCCTGTCAAGAACGGATAAATGCTCGATCACCAGTTGATTGGTACGAGAGAGAGAGCCAATTAGAGTCCTTATTAATTACTCGGGTTTAGTTTATTCCACAAAATAATGACTCAAATATATCCCGTCAAAACAATTACTACAAATTATCCACCTTAAAACCATTTTAATTATTTATATCGACAAATTACTTCCATATTAATTCGGTCTGGCATGCCTGCGGGGAACAAGTAAAAAAAGGTTACCTACGTATAAAGTTGAGCATTGATTAGCCTATATCGGTATTTCATTATTCAGTGAGGCGCCAATAAGCCGCGACAAGCGATCCGCACGCCGTAAAAAGACGCAATAACTAGCCCAGCCAACCAGTAGTCACCGGCTCACCAACTAACCTACAACGCCCTAAGGATATCCACAAACACATGTAATCCTCATAAAAACTCATGTAAATTCTTTAATAGCCTCTATGATCGGGTCCATACAAATAACTGCATTTAATGGCTATCACATTACATATTTTAAAAATTAATAACCGTATCAAGTCCTCAGATTATAGAATACTTTTGCCTATCTAGTCTTGTATAGATTGTAGTTACAATAGGTACTGTCGCGGTTTCATTTTGTTTTGAATGAGTATTAGAGTAAAATTCATGTATCATTATTATGCACCTATATCGTAGATGTTAAAACCATAAAGGACGATAAATTTTGCTTATTATCATGCCCCACATTGTATATTGCTCGACATTCTTTAGCGTGCAACTTAACACGGCTTTAGGAGTTAATGGTATGCTAATGCATTATGAATAGATGCACTTTCGTCTCGGCTGTTAATGTTAAATAAAAAAGTTTTAAAAATACATTGTAACACTACCTACCCTGTCGCAAAATTTATAACCATTAAAAAAATCTTGAAAAATGGGCATAAACGTCGCGATAAATACATCGAAAATGTATGCCGCGGTATATTTCTCGATGCCACAATGAGATCTGCAATACGTTCGGTGTTCGCACCTGGTAGCCGCGGGGCGGCCGGCGTGTAAGCGTGCGAAGTTTGTTTAATTGGACACAAGTTCGCGTTTCGAATATCAACGACATAGTTAGGTACAATTAGGGATTTTCTAACACGACGCGGTCTCTCTCTATAAGGGTCCTTCTCATTAGGCGGGTACATGGTGCGGCGGCGCAGACTCCAGCCCGCCCTACTAAATATTCAACAGATAGTAAAATTGTTAATAAGGATACCCTTCACGGCGCATTTAAACATGGAACACCCGTTAAAATTTATTGTACCCGCCCTATAACAATGTAATTAAATAGATCCGGTCGGCCTTGCTCGTCTAACTGCGCATACAAAAAGAACAAAACCAAAAACCTTTAGCAAAGTGCATAAATATCTCATGCTAAAGAAGGTTTAGTTATTAATACACTTTATACGCTTGTACGGAGGCACCTTCCATTCAGTTGTAAATAAAAATGAAACGAGCGTGAGTAAACCCGTCCCGTAAAACTGCAATGCGAGGGCTGTCTCGGAGAGCGATTTATCACTTGGCGGGTCGAAAGCGGGGCGGTTGTGGTCTTTGGTGGAGAGGGACGAAGCGAGGTTTGTTTATTGGTGGAAGAGAGAAGCATGCGGCGAGGGTTCTTCGGTCGGGCCGCAAGGACGCCGCGCAAGGCCGCTCGCGAGTCGTTACCCCCCATCGCTGCTGCCCCCGGCTGGCAGCGGATCCCGGACCCCTAATCGTATTTCGGTAAAGGGGCGTGGCAGTTAGGTATACTGTTATTTCTGCCTGTATCAAGCTTTTGGGGGTGGGGTTTCTGGTACAACTATTTCGGCAAAATGGCGGATCTTCAGAGTGCAAATACTCTCACATTCTGGGATTAAATGTATATAGAAGACTCCACCCCTAAATCTAAGAAAGGAATGGATAGGAGGGCGAGTCAACAAATACAACCACATACCTAATTTGGAAAAATGATTGTAATTATGAAACTATTGAGCGAGAAAGGGCGCGGGGTATTTCTTTGTGTACCTAATGTCCGGTTTTATTCACTACAAATGCTCGCTGCAAAGTCTCGGGTTTTCTAGAACAATGGTAAGATTATCATGCTCAGTGGACGGCAGATTAATTGCACCCGCACTAGTAATGAGCAACATGAATAGCTCTATAATTCTCAAAAAGATCTTAACTAAAAGTTTTATTTCGCTTCGCAACAGTTAGCGTACTTCTTAGATCGGATTCAATTGGAATTCAAACGAAGCGTTCTAAGAGGCTTATGTGGACAAGCGTTATTTTAAGGTTTTTTATTATTATTATTTGATTCTGCTGTTTAGTTTCATGGGTATGGTAAAACTACAGTACAAATCTACTGGGTTCTATGATGTCCAGTAAGCCAAAGTCAGCAATTGGCAAGATGGAGGAAAGGAGGTATACCTAGATAGGAAGAGAGATAGGAAGATAGGGAGGGAGGGTAGAGAGGGCTAGGGGGGAGGTAGGCTGGAAGGCGGGGAAGGAGGAAATCTATGTGAGGTGAGGTAGAGAGAGGACCGTAATTAATCTGATTATAATTTGGAGCAAGTGAAAAACATGTTTTAATCTGATATATCAGTGCCGACCGACGGATAGACTAACTTAAGTGGGTATGTATATGATAAATACACGACCCGCATCCTATGTAACTACTTAAATGATTCATAGCGTTGTCACGAAATCGTAAATATATTGAATTATCATCATGCAAAAGGAAACAAAGGGCGGCTATATATTTCATTGTCATATAATATAACTGGTGTTTAAGTGGTAATAAATGTGCCTTTAGCAATAAAAGATAATAAGTAGTGTGAGAGACATGCGCTTGTGTCTCTCTGCGTGTCCGTTCGTTCGCCTGAAGGCTAGACCTCATACTTTTGCGAGTTCGTAACATACCTATCTGTTGATAAACGTCTATATGTATGTACTTCATATTATTATTGACTGGCCTGTTGGCGTAGTGGTAGTGACCCTGCCTACCGCGCCAAAGGTCGTGGGTTCGATTCCCACCCGGGGCTAACATTTGTGTGATGAGCATATCTGTTGGTTTTCGGATTCTGGGTGTTTCTATGTATTTAAGTATTTATTTAAACGTATTTATGTATGTTTATCAGTTGTTGAGTACCCATTTACAAGCTTCGGCTTAGTTTGGGACTAAACAGCCGTGTGTAAATTTGTCCAAACATTATTATTATTATATTATTATTCTTATTTTGTATGACCCATAATGCTCCCAAGCTTTAGAACTAATCTAGATTCACTAAGTAGTGGCTGACTTTTAATTGACTATCCTGTATATATTTCAGGACTACAATGCTGATTCAGAAATGCAAGAAAGGACGTTTGAAATAGTTACTTTAAGAGGTACCTAACCAAAATATGTTTTGCGCGTTTGGTGTATACCACAACTTTAACGTCGGAGATGAATTAGGACAGTTACTCAATAAAGCGACACGTTTATTACTTTTCACGTGAGTAATAAATACGCATTAACAATTAAACAGTTGAGAACCACCACCTGTTGCTATATAGGAATCTTATTTTACCTGACCAGCTTTCTAGTATTTGCGTTAATTTTCAACGAAAATTTAATGTCTTAAATAGACTTACGTGTAACGGTTTTAATTTTTAGTTACCTACTGATTTTCACGACGTTCTTTGGAAATAAAGAATATTACAACCCGTATTATCTCTGCACCCGGCGTCGATGATACGAGAAAGTGTAAAATAAACAAAAACGGAAAGTAAGGAGGTGGGGTTCATTGTGTAGAATAAACAACATAGAAATTGAATATCCAACTAAAATTATAAATGCAGAAGCATAGATACCTATTGGTTTGCAAATCACGCAATAAATGCTGAACGAATTTTGATAAATGTTGGTACAGTCTTAGCTTTATACCCTGAAACATCATGTAGGATATACCTACTTTCTAACGCGAACGAAGTCAGGAGTTCATAATAATGTTGTTGTAGCTACGGTAAAATAGCACAAAGTTAGATTTCCAGACATCAAAATGGCATACTTAGTAAAATAACAAAACTTTGGTTACATTAAGAACCGTTCCTAAAAAAAAACTTTTCATGTACCTATGCATCTGCACTGCAATGATAAAAGGAACGCGACTATGCAATGACTCACACATAATCCAACCCAACAGGTCCACTTTTATCGTTTAATCTTGATTTATAAATTCATATCGTTTAGCAATAATTGGACGCCGGACTCAGACTCACATATTAGCCCGGGACAAGCTATCATCAACAAGTGCTTTGTTTTAATACCCCCTACTAAACTGTTAACATAAAACGATAATATAAACTTCTTATTTATTACGAAGAAAAATATTGCAACAAAGAATAATATTCCAGCCGAGTCCAAGATATAGGTACCTAGATGCGAAATTATTAACAAAACCTGTTTCATTAAAATTCAACGACCAACTATTATAGATAGATGCGGTACGATCGAGTTTACGAAAAGATATTGACCTCAGATCCGAGGTGGAAGGCAGATGATCGATGATGGAATTAGATGTTGACTTAATTGATATGTTGTATGGCGCTTCGTCAAGTATCCGGCTGTTACAAGAGTCCGTGAACGGAATCTAGAGCGTCCGTAATCACATGACCGATGTCACTTTTCACTACTTAACTCACATTATAAAGCAGTAAGCCGTCTCTGTAACAATATTAAGTATATTAGAAATGTACTTATTAAGTCAGCTAGATAATAGTTAATAGTAACTACTTTATATTACATGATATTCATACTGAATTGCACTTAATCGATTCCATCAATTGAAAATAGCCAGTATAATGCAAAGCCTTACAAGTTTAACATGACATGAAGATTTTATATGAATATCGCGAAGACGGTGCTATTAATGCAAGTAACCTATCATAATACAAAACAACTAAGACATTAAGAGAGATACGAGCGCCTGATATAAATCAGAGTGAAGACAAGACAACGAGATCGACGCGAGTAAAAGTGTGGCGCCCGATCGACAGCCTTCAACTATTTAACTCTTGAAAGATGAACGTTGAGTGGAAAAGGCGAAAGTTTTTTTTCGTTGTGGTGCGCCCCATCGAGCCATGCAAATGGCGTTTTACGCGTAACAGCATGACGCCTCGGCCTCGTGGATTAACGAGCTGCCGCCAATAAAAATGTATAGCGCCAATCTAATAGAATGTGGAGCACGCTCATTATTGGCAGGCCTCAACTCCGCTACTCGCATTCAATGATATGTTTACTTCCACACCGGCGGCGGCATCGCTGCGGTGGGCGGCGGGCGCCGGCAGAACGATTTGTTTTCCGTGTCTTTGACCGTGATGATCTCCCCGATAGAACAATGCGGGTAATACAACTTTTTACATGATGAATGACAAGCTTATTTGCATTAGCAGTTTGCGATACACCGGCGTGTATCGCAGCGGGTATAGAGGGCGTGGGGTGAGATGGCCGATAACGGGTTTCGGCGCCGAAGCAACAAGCTTCTCATTAAGCCCATCAATGCGGGAATCAATCGTTGTACGGATTTCCATTGGCGAATTAATTCGGCAGGCGCGAGATCGACTAACGGTGCCGGCATGCCATTGACACTCGTCAGCGGTGGTCGTTTTGCGCCGGTCTCGTCGCCAGCGCGGCTCCCGCGCCGCTCCCGCTGCCCCCGCCTACCGCAGACAATACCCCGTTTATGACCTATGCATTTCAGCGTGCCGTAGTTCGTCCAGTCCGTCAATAACTACGAAACCCTAACTAACCTATGGGTGGTCCGGCACGTACTGGGCTAATTTTATTTTACGACTTAAATTTCGAATTTCGATGTTATTGATCTTTTGTTCTTTACTGTTTAATAGAAGTGTCGTCGTCCAAAAAGACAATACGGATAATAGACTGTTACTGTGTACAGTGTACCAGAGTAACGTTTCATTAAATAACTAAACCGCAAGCTTACCCGCAGTAATGAATGAGTCGACGTTCCACCACAAAGTTCGGTTAGCGGTTTTTTTGCTCACTGCTCTCCTTATACCTAGATTGATTTCTATTATTACCTAGCATCGAACTGTGAACACTATCGAGATTCGAGATGGGTGTAATTGGCACCTACATGGCCGGCACATTAATAACACGCGGTACACACTTTCACGTGAATGGATAATTATAGCCGAAAAACAATCACAAGAAGTAGGCTAGAATGAAACTAAGTCACATATTATAATGTTCAGAGGGCGAGATTGGGCACATTCGCCATTGCAAATGACACGATGGAAATGTCACTACGTTGACCTGTATTTGCACTGGACTGAACAAATATATATTATTGTGCCTGGGTACTTGATTTTCGTAATTTTGGCAGGTTAGGGAACTTTGGTATAAAATGAAAAATGACAAGGTATAAAAATGTCGGTGTCTCGAATCGGTACCACCACTACATTAATTGTCAGCACTATTATATTGTTTTAGGTAAGTATCCCAAACTTTTTGAAATACTCTTGGCAGGATTCCCAAGCGGTGGTGAAAAGGCGACTAGTATGTTTTCTATTTATATGCGAATAACTGTCAGTGACACAACGTGTGTGAGAGACACATACAATACGATCGTAAAGGAAATGTCATTTCTTTCTCTTTTCCATCCATCGTGTGACTGACATTGACAGCGACGCGAAAGCGATGGAACAAAAATCAACCAATCGGGATCATGTATGCGATACATGATGTGATGTGATTTTGGACTAGTTGATTTTTATCACATTTAAATAACAAACAGACTTTAGTACGACTTTACTTTATTAGTCGATGAATGCAACTTAACATTCAAACACAAGCTTAATAAATGGTATGGTCACGCCGCACAACATTCTAACTCACTCACTAATCGACTTAACATTTTTTTGCCGGAAAAAACGAGTTTTATCAAAGACTACAAATAAATCTATTTTTTTCATTTGTATATGGAAATGTTTACAAAAAAAGACTAGAGTGTAATAGAATTATTATAGGTCAGTACATCAAATAGCAATCTGCTTGATGGGTCATTCAGTATAAGGTGACGAAGAAGGAGACGAAAATGATCAAGCTACCGATGAACCTGGATGAGTGAACAGGTGAAGTGCCTCCCTATAGAACAAAATTAGATGGAAAGGAAAGATACGTATATTCCGTATTTAGTAGAATATGCATGTATTAAGTTTAATAGGTAACCTATACTTATGTCTAACATAAAAGTCACGAAAAGCGTTTTAAATTAGCTAAACTCAACGGCTTGCAGCGACTTCCTCAATCAATTGAAATTAAATATATCGCAATAAAATTCAAATAAACAATCCACTGTAAAGTGTAAATTGAAATTGAAGAAGTTAACAATGAATAGAATAGAATATAAGTAATGTATTTCCATTTACATTTATTATTTAACTACCTACTCTTATGTAAACGCTAAGAATTGTTTTTTAATACTACAAGCAGAGTCGATTGCGATCTAAAATTGTCAACAATAGCAGAGTAAATCTGACAATAGTCTTTCGCACAGCAGTGTTTATTATTTTTGCGAATTTTAAAAATATTGTGGCAAAATGTTGATCATACCGCGATACTTGGCGCTCAGTTCTATATGCCTAATGTCAGGGACATAGCGTGATGATAATTGTGTTTGTATGTAAATATTGAACGGCTATTATACCTACTGTATTATTGTATCTGTTTTTTTATTATTGTGCACAATGAATCGTAATGAATTGCATCGAACAATTAATTTTGCGCATCCTACACAAAAGTTCCAGAGGCAAAAGAATGGCACTGCCACACCATTAATTTTTCTGCGCAAGTTACTGTATTTTTAAACCCCCATAACATTGCACTTTACTTTCCCGTACCACATACTTTTTTTTCCTTTTATGGTTAAAACACTCACGGAGATGGGCTAAGACAAAATAATGTAAGAATATCGGCGAGGGTAAAGTTGTACAAGCAATTTTATACCTTGTTCCTATAAATAATGCAAGTAGTGATTCAAACACGAAACATAAGGCTGGCGTCTCCTTTTTTCTACCGAGAGTCGAATAAGGGCTTGTAACCATTTTATGGTAAAATTGTCCTCTCCATATTCAATAAAAAAATACGAAACATTCCGTGAAAATTATAGATGATTGTTTACAAGTGGCATACATTATTGACACCACTGGTATAATACATCATCTCTCTTGACGGCCTGTTACCAGTAAAATTAACTTCTCATTCATATTCAAACGGCAAAATGCTTTTCAATACTTACCTAACCTAAGGTAACCGATTTTTATAAAGGTTCATAACCTGCCATAATAAACACTGTTCTTCTGCTTGATGAATAGAAATAATTTATTGATTGAGAATTCTGCATGGGATTTACTGCAATAATGTCGTCTGAATGTACAACGACCATGCTCGAACTGGAAAACATCTCCAATCTGAAAAGGTCCAATCTTTATAAATAAACCGAGTTCGGGAACCTAAAAATTTGCAGGGTTTCCTCAAAATAACGCAGGTAACCACTAATTAAGGATTTTTGGAAATAAATTGAAAATACCAAGTCCCGAAATAAGTGTCCATTCTACACAGACAAACTGTCAGTCGCGGACAACAGCTAGTAATAAATAGTCACATTATTCACTTGCTATTTTCACACCTAGAAGCGTAACGTAAAGGTCATATTCGATTAATAAGAATTAAAAACGCAAGCAAGTGAGATCGTAAATTGTGTGCTAAACTTTAATGCATATGCATGAAGAACATAACATTTTTTTAATTTTCATTTTGAGTTCACATACGTGACCATGCGATGGGAATAGCCACAGCTCTCGTCCGAGTTTATTTTAAAAGGTAAATAACGACAACGACGACGCCCGCCGCGGTCCCTTATTGGTATAGCGCAGACATGTCCAACTGAGTTGCCATCTGGGTCAGCCGAAAAATTAAACATTAAGTGGGCCGCATTTTTTTAGACTTTCTCAGTTGAGGGACTGGTATTTATTATACAGGGAATATGTATTAGGTACAGTATGTATCGGATATATACAATTTTTCAAATTTTCAAAGCTAACTTAAACACAGTATTCTAAAAATTCAATTTGGATAATCTGCATATTGGACATAATGCTGCGTATTGGACTTATGCGTTGAGAGCATCGAGTATTGTTTTTGGCTGAGGTAGGTGCTTATTTGATTAAACGAACTTTCATTTTGTGTTTGTTACAAATGCATATATTTTTCAGTCAATACAACAGATTTTACTATGACTATCTATAGGTACTGCTGATACTCGTGTTAATGTCACTATCGGATCGCAGTTGGCATGTAAATTCTAATTTTGATACTGTAGTGCAATTACCGAGTGTATTCTAAAAAAATACTATATCAAGCAAGTATTTGTATCAAAATCTTAGGTAATAAATAAATAATAGACAGTCACATATCCATGTTAAAAATGGGACTGCAGATAATATTTTTTTTTTACTGACAAAAAACCTAATACAATAAGTATTACACTAGATTAATTAGAGTAATAGATATTATAAACGTTGCGAACCGCAAGTTATAAACACCTGGTATTTGTTTAACGGATATATTTCTTTAGCTCACAATCTTTACGATTTACAAATACGGGTTAACATTATTGTTTATTAGTTTGAGTTGCCGATACCGTCTTCCGAACGGATCCTAACAAGGTGGACCGTTTACTGATATTTGGAGTTGAACTAGTTAATAATATGTTTTATTCTTCGCACGCTTCATATTTATTTTAGAACGCTCATATCCAGAAAAACAGTACAGCTGCCTAATATAACACTGTTGGCACTACCAGTGGACCAGATGTAGGCTGACTGGGGTTATTTTACGTGGTGAAAATATGTTCCGCGATTTGGACGTTTGTCAACGGTTGGACATTTTTCAGGTTGGACATTATTACAGTAAATCAAATCCTATTACGATTATACAATGATAAGGTATCTGTAATGTGACGGTTTCCTCATATGCCTTCACCGTTTGAAAACTGGAGTTAGTAATGATTGGTCCACCACATTTCGTGTAGATTTTTGTTTGTTTGTAGCTCGATCATGCTATAACGACTGAACTGATTTTGATGAAACTTGGTACAGTGATAGCTTATATCCTGGATTAATATAAAGGATATTTTTAAACGCAAACGACGCCGCGGGACGTCTGGTCGTTGTCATAAAACAAGATATTACAGACAGTATCGATACGGTATATCGCTAACGTTCGTTGTGCTGTTCGAATCTGGGGCAAATTGTATATAATATTGAATGAAATGACACATACCAGACATTTAGTTCCAATACGACACAACATGAACATAACATGTAGGATTTAAAGACTTTTATTGTAAGCCACGACTAGTTATAATTACAACTGGGTGAAGCTTTCATAGTATACTCTTATGATAACTAACCGATTTGACTCTGTTTTCTATGTTGAGTAGGGTAGGTAGTATTTTATGGTAGCTGAATGATGCTAACCTAACTTAATGTTGACATTAATAGAGCCGTGGTCCATGAATTAAATTTTTAATTAGTCTTCGGCATAATTATGGTTTGACAAACGAGAAGGCTGAATAGGCAGGACATTACGGCAGTTATTTGGTCCTCATGGCATTCTAAGTGTAACGGTTTTTATTGAGACATGTAGGTATATTTCTTATTTTTGAAAATTATCCGAAACTCAGTCTTTACTTTCTAGAACTTTTTGTTAGTTAGCAATTTTTTTATATCCGGAATGTATCCCTCTTATAAATCAATATTTAATTTTGACGCACTTAATAGTGAATAATATAATTATAAGCTAACAAATTAACGAGAATGGGTAGAAAAAACTTATAGATTCAACTATTCATTGCATTATAACAGTAACTATAGCAATCAAGATGCTCACATGCTTTTTTAAACTAGTATTTTCAACGGTATGCAACATACAACTACTACATTGGCTAAACAAACAAAATATTTGTTTGTTTTAATATTTGTGTGCGAGATATTTTGTTTTATCAAATGGATGGGCATTTTGATATATTGCTCTTATTATTAAATTAGTGGTATAACGTTCAGTGGTCGAGATTACTCGAGATCGATTATTCACCACAAACCACGGTCTCGATCGGATTCGCAGAGTCACGCATGTGTTTTCTCAAACTGTGCCGACTCTCGTCCAGCGAGCGATATCTCACGCTTTCTTTTATTTTGGTGCCATGTGCAAGTTCATGCGGATTAGTGTCACTTCTATTGTCACCGCATGAATGAAATGCAATGCAGGCCTGACTAACTATAGCAAGTCAGAACATACTTCTTTTTATGGCATGAAGTGGCAAGCAGATAGACGGACCGCTTGCCACTGTCGCCAATTGTCCAGCAGCCTTTGGATTCTTTAGGTTGACAATGTCCATTTTCCAAAAATGACCGCTTTTACTTTTGTTGTCAAAATGTCCCGTTTTCAAAATAGTAAAGATTAATATTAATAATTTGAATTATGAAATTAGTGAGATTCTACTGGCTTTCTCTACGACTGACAAAATAAAGTGTACAAAATCTGATAAGAGCGGCGAAACTGAAAGCTACATTTCGAGGATCACAAGTGAGATGACACCCTGAGGACTAGGTGGGAATGCCTCAGAACTACATGCATTGTTAGCAGACATAGGGTAGCGCTATGCAAGACTATTACTTACTCTGTGGCTATGCATCAGACGGAGCATGCACTAGCTAGAGTCTACCACATGACATGTTACTAGCACTCGGACGAATGCGCCACTAAAGGTAAATAACTGTATCTGCACCGCGTACTAAGGCAATAACCAGCTTAATAGAAAATTTCACGAAATTATTGGTAGAATGTGGGTAAATACTTAGTAAAATACTGCATTCCCATCAAGTGACGTTCAAGAATCAAGGGAATTGGCTACCGAAAGGAATCAGCTACGATCAGAAATTTAGACTAGCAATATCATCATCATCAACATCCTATTAAGATGTTCCCACTGCTGGGGCTCAGGCCTACCCTCTCAACGAGGGTGTTCGGGCTATAGTCCACCACGCTAGCCTAGTGCGGGTTCGTGGACTTCACATGCGCCTAAGAATTTCTTCTTCGGCGTATGCAGGTTTCCTCACGATGTTTTCCTTTACCGTTTGAGAGCAGCCTGTAAATGTACTTAAGTTTCGAGAAAAAACCCATTGGTACATGGCCCAGGCGGGGATCGAACTCCGGACCTTTCGATATGATAGGCAATATCTCTATCTAGTATTAGTAAAAAAGTTTTTCCAAGTCTGAGGACTAGATAAAACCGGTTGGATAATACTGTCAACGACACAGCCCTAAGCAAGTTGTGTTTCAGAAAGGAGATGCAACCAGCCTCAACACCATTTGCAACGAGATAAAAGTAGGCTGTGGACATGGCAGCCTTGGCGCTCCACATTTCGTTCTGCGAATCACCTGTACTTACAACATCTGCGTCAAAGAAAATGGCCTGTGAAAAATGGAAAGTGGAGTGATTTTGTCCAGTGCAGTGTGTTAGTGTCCGAGTTATAACGGTACGTGTTACTCGAATATGTCTATACGGACGCACAGGAAATGACATGGCATACAAATATAATATGGCAGCCGTGAGAATCGCTATCGCTGAACGGATAATATCTCTTGTCCCTCGTTATAATAGTGACATACCATTTGCAGCGAAGTTGAGCGCCACCTGGTTATTGTGGCGCGTAATAATATAGTGTAATCAATCTGACTGGAGTTAAGTAAATGTGAAATTGTCTAAGCTATCAATTACAACGCAAACTATAAACTCACACTATTCCGATATAACAATATGATGATCATAATATAAGCAGTTATTAAATAACATCAAAGTTCATATTTATATAAAGTAAAGTGTATAAGAAAACAATACGAGTAACCCAGTAAAATAGTGTTAAACATATAATGTACCTACCATATGTAACTCGGATAGGTTACCTAATGAATGACATTATGAATATGTAGTAGCAATGTGTAGGGCCTCATAAGAAGACCCAAGGTCACCCAATGGAGATAGCTATGCTCGGAGTTTCTCTGCGAGATCGAATCAGAAATGAGGAGATCCGCAGGAAAACCAAGGTCACCGACATAGCTCAAAGAATTGCGAAGCTGAAGTGGCAGTGGGCTGAGCACATCGCTCGTAGAACTGACGGCCGTTGGGGCAGAAAGGTTCTCGAGTGGCGACCATGTATCGGAAGACACAGTGTAGGCATGCCTCCCACAAGGTGGACCGACGATCTAGTGAAGGTCGCGGGCTCGCGGGACCCAGCTGGATGAGGGTAGCGCAGGACCGGTCGTCGTGGAGATTCTTGGAGGAGGCCTTTGTCCAGCAGTGGACGTCTACAGGCTGATATGATGATGATGATGAATGTGTAGGTCGTACACAACATACGTTTTGCAAAGATCCTGAAAATAGCTCGGATGATAACGAAATTTATTCTTAGATTTCAATTTGGTTTTTGCAATCGTCCTAGGATTATCGCAAAGATCCGGTTTTTTCAATTATCCTACGACATATATTACTAGCGTAAATGCCTCCCTTTTGACGAAACCCTAAAAACTACAAGTTATGCGAATAAATAACTGCACACCTAATCGTTAATACAAGAAGGACTTACACTGTAAAAGCCCATTTCACCCGTTACTTACCTGAAAAAAGACAACATTATTATAATAAGATACCGTACAGGTTACAACATATAAAAAGCAAAATTTATGGTGGATGATACGGATTAAATTAAATTGTAAGGTACGGAAGTCCCAAGACGGGCTCATATAATCGAAGCTTGATTTCAGTTTATTACATAAGCAAGTTTATTACAAAACCTCGGATGTTCTTGATATCATCATCTTACTCATTCCAACAGAGCGTGTGAACTTGAATTTATACATTATTTTACCTGAAATATGCAAATTGTAGATGGAGATTAAATAATCCATTTCTATTCCTATGTAAAAACGATCATCATCATTTTATTCGAGGAATACGCATTTTCATTCGTAGGTCTGTATGTATACTCTAGGACAGAATTAAAGCTATTTTATTTCATGATTCCTTATTGTAAGAGGATCTCTCCGAGAAAGTGGTGAATATAGGTATCTATGTTACATTACAATAGTTAGTTTATAATACGAGGTTGGTAAGTAGATTTTTACAACCGAGTTAACGTATTGTAAATTGTCACGAGTGTGTAAGTGTAACCCTACTTACCTATGTTATTTTAGGATTTATGATATCCATGAATTTAAAAAAAAAGCTACTCCCATATGAATGAGTAACAAAATCATTTTAGGGGGTGCCAAAATCGTGACAAATGTATATCGAAATTGATACTCACTCACACATTCTCATTTTCAAACTCCATATAAATTTGTAAGAGCAACTTCCTCCCGCTAATCCGCTTCATTTGTCCGCACCCCCCCTGATTTTGACACAGAATTTTTCATCGTTTCCCATACTAAATTTGCAAGATGCGATCTCCACAGGGAGCGCGTGCGCGACAAAAGAGGTTCGAATCTCCTTGATGATATCACTGTATCAAGTTTCATGAAAATCCGTTCTGCCGTTATAGCGTGGCAATACAAAAATCTAAAGTTTATTTAAATATTAAAATTAAGGAAGATAGCTTTTTACAAATATTAAAAAAAATAGACATATTATGACATCGTCGTTCTTATTAAATCATTAGTTGAGTATTTATTACATTCATAGTTCTGCCCTCTGTGGCAAGGAGGTAAGATAAAGCAGGGTATGCGCGGCCGCAAAGCGCAGAGGAACTTGTGATATACGCTTTGCATATGGTAATTCAGCTTCATGCCTCCACTTACACGGCAGGGAAATACCGCGAGCGATTTCCACTAGCCCGTGTTGAAATTAATGAGAAATTATTCTACACCACAACTAATTAATTCTAAGTACTTACCCGTAACCGGCGCTGTTTTACATCCGCCGCTTTAATTTTCAACTCTAAAGTAATACGCCGTTAAAACTTAACTGCCAATTGGACACACATCTTAGACTCGTAAAGCTCAGTCAGGCCTTCCTGTTGTTTATTACGAAGTTCCTGCTGTGTAAATAGCACTGGATACAACCCGGGGGTGATCATGATAATTATTTTTACAACTGATCATTCCACGTAGATTGTATTTTCGCATCCCTCCGAGCTACATACAACGCGTTCAGAGTGCGAAGCACACGGGCGTAAATTTGAGTAGGCCCAATGCATGCTCTTTAATAATGAATAACGTTATCGTTAGGATTCATAAAGGATGTCATGGATTAATAGTACAATGTAGCTGAGGACGGTAAGTGAGCAATTCTTGGACTCGGCCTTCTAAGAGATACGATTCCAAGATTTGTACTTAAATTGAGGTCAAGGCATCCACGGTGCTTTTCACGACAAAATGCGACTAAATAAAAAATAACGAACAAATTATTTCCCGATGGTCTATTTATTTGTAGCCAAGTATTGCAATTTTAAAATAAGTAACCTTTGAATTTGATTGAACTGGAATTTTGAATCTTACTTATAATTTTTAAGAAAAGGTAGAAATTCTGATTATAAATATGAATAGTTACATTTTACAGATTTTAACTTCGTCATCATCTGCATAGGTTGACTGGTACTGGTTCACTGCTGGACGTAGGCCAATGCCCGAAACTGAATCCTACCCTCGGTTCTCTGTACCCAGTCTGTACCTAGTCACTGCCAGCCTTACTGAAACGTCACTCCTCTAGTTGGGGGCGTCTACACTAAAAGGATTTTAATTTGTTAAGCGATAGATAAATTACAAACCCATTCGAAACCGTTGTCTTATGAAACTGTTTCTACTTTCTTCTTTACTTTGTAAGATAATTATGAAAGAAAAATCGTTTATTTACAAATATATGTTAGTACTCATGTCCAGGAGGCAATGTTGAGTATTCCTGATCCGGTAGTCGAGTATCGGTGGAGATACGACAGTTTTGCTCACACGTCTCGGTCAGTTAGCACGCGCGGCCCCGATCGTGATAGGAATGTTGCTTACATACGGCAGATGAGGGAAAAGTGAAATTGATACGTGTTCCCTCGCCTGCATTTAATTAGGAAGCTTTCACAGGATTTCATCGACATCTTATCTGGTAGCATTTAAACCACATTTATAGTAATACATTTACTACGGTAGGTTTAAGGGGCTGAACACAAACAAGTGGACCAAATGTCAGTACATCACATGTTCGTGGTGTACCCTCTGCCAGCTAAAAGACGAAGCTTTAACTACCGAATGGCGTACAGCCATTCAAACTAATAATAATATTTGATATATATTTTCAGGCATAAAAAACCATGTCACCCACTAGTCAGTAGGTAGGTAAGTATTTAATTTTAAAAACATAATAATAATAAACTAGAATTCCTATTAAAAGGTAAAGGTGATCAGAGACAGTTGAATTGATATCCTTCTACTTCCAGTTCACGCTCCGATGCACATCTCGCCAGTACCTATACCTACAGATAGATAGGGCTATCAATTACCACAGACCGGTGATGAGTAGCGGCGCCACTGCACTGGTTATTATATATTCTATAGCACTGGGGCGAGAGGATCCCCATTGAGTGTCACATGGGGATTTTTTGACAAATATATATTGTGTCCAGAAATCCTCATATGTATTTAATTATTTAAAATGACATTGTCCAACGTCAAATTTGCCTTTTAAACGAAAAGTCGGTGTTGGTGTAGTTTAGGCACTGCTCTCACATACGAACACGACAACAAATACCTAATAACAACGGAAATTGACAGGCTGAAAGGGCTGGTCATAATTACACGGACATTATAATCCGCATCAAATTAATAGCGACCGATTTTATAAATAATTCGCATTATAGTTATAGTAGAGTTACCTGCTTTAGTAAAGTTTTTTTACTTACACCATATTCGTAGCGAATGCAGAAAATTATTCTGACTTAGATAAAGACTTCCTGCGATTGTCTTTTCGTAGATATTTTACGATTATGTAACGGTTCTAGACATTTGGCTGAGTTGAATTAAAATGATCATGAGAATTTTGGAGTACAGAGCACGGCTGCAGTAGACAAATCGCTGTCACCATGTTGTCGGATAAAGACTGATTTCATAACGATTCAACGCACAACGACCCATACCCGTAATGTTAATGGCAAACAAAATGAAAACTGGCTAACATACATAGGTAATGAGTCATTACATAGGTAATGACCTATTTATCACAAAATTAAAATTACGAACACGTAAGTATAAGGTTATTGACAATACTAAAATAAGTTTCGCTCTTATCTTCTTACTATTGAATATAATAAGGATATTTAAAGGAAGGTCAAATTTTAAGTATCTCTTGGACTTCACCGAATTCGGCTCAAAACCGCAAAAAAATCAGTTTTATTCTACTAGTTACTACGAGTAACGTAGGCCGCTGTCCAATTGTGGGATTTCAGCTACTTATTTTTTACACTACATTAAGAGAAAGGACATTTAGGGCTTCTTTCACCAGTTGCTGATAATTTCCCTGATACCCTATCTGCAGGTTATCTGACAGATAGCCAATTTTTTTTGGTTTCACTGGTATCAGATTGCCTATATCTTAAATATTTTATATTATCTATCAGACAGATTTATCTGACAGATTAGTTTATCTCTAAGATTACTGTCTGTAACAATATCAGGAAGTGGTGAAAGAAGCCCTTAATATTTATATTTAAAATATGCGGGGAATAATGTCAATTTGAAGGTGTCAAAAACACCACCATGATAATTATTGTATTTAAAACGTTCATTTTATGTAACTTGCGTAGGTATTAAATAAGATAAATACTCCCATTTAGACTCATTTAGGCCCAAAACATATCAATACCGCGAACTGCGTTCCATTAAAGGATAACAAAGAACAAAGCGATACGGTCCGTCAGAAATCCTATAGTACAGTGAGGGTGCAATACAATGACGCATTTCACGGCTTATTCCTTGTAGAAAACAAAGTCAGATAACCTATTCTAGGAGTAAAATAATTCCTGCAAGGTGCTTCTGGCATAAATTATTCTTGTATAGACATTACACGCCTCGGCTGCCAGCATCCGTTTTTCTATTTTGCTCTAAGAATACTGCTTATCCAACTTGGTTTTCTACAAGGAACAAGCGCATATCGCACCCTCATGCGACTGCAGCGCTATTGCGTGCATCGAACATGTTCGCCGAGACGCGGGTGCCCGACTTATTTGCTATTATGAGAGCGCGCGTAGCTTCCTTTCATGAAAGACTGCGTCGCTTTGATAACAGCACACTAAAAGCTGTCTATAGCGACCTGGATAGCCCGAGATCCGGAAGAAGAAGGATATTAAATTGTCTCTGACCAGTAGGAATTTTAGTTTAATTTAATTTTGTTTATTATTAAGATGCCGTCCCACTGCTGCGCACGCTGTGCACGCAGACCACGCGTTGTTATCGTCAATAGCAAGGTTTCGACGTCAATGTTACACGCCCTGCTAATACAATTTCTACGGGCGTTCTATAAATGTTCCGTATCCACTGGATCACACAACAATTACTCATTTTTAAAAATGAATAAAAAGAATATAATCCTCAGTAACATTTTATGCTAATATTATAGCTCCAGGCTGTTTGAAAAATGTCTGAGACACGGCTTGTAAAAAAGCGAATAAATAAAATGAGCACAGTGAGCAGGCACTAGACACTGGAAAAGCATTTAACACACAAGCTATTCAAACAGCACACTGCTGTGATATAAAAACAAACGAGACCTCAAACAAGCCTCGGGCGTATAAGTTGATAAAAATACAAATAATTATAATTCTTTCAAGTAAAATATGATGATAACTATGACACTTAAAGGCCCTCGAGGGACCCACATAGCAGACTCAACGGTCAGTTAACTAACTTTAGCCTTAAACAGGGTTAAATGGTGAGTTTAATATGGAAACCATAAATAGGATGGCGCCGCGCCGTTTTGACTTGATGTAAATAAGGTTCAATAGGGTTACCAACACCAAAAAATAATGTATCTTGTACGTCGTGTATTTTCCAATTAACATATTTATTGCATATTAGTACACTAGGTACATTTATTGTACACGTTTTGACTGCTACCGCTTCCTAAGTGTTAGCACTGAGAAGAACTGGCAGCGTAACAAAGCTTCCGCAACACTTCTTTTAAAATCAAGTATGTTTAACAATTATCGTTTGTAAAGAGTGTAGGGAGCTGAAGTGACATTAATACCAGTCATCGTTGTCCTTCAAATATTCGTCTATTTTCTAGCTGGAAAAATGACATTTTTTATTTAAAAGAAATGTATAGGTATATTTTTATAAAAGATTGTTAAGGTAATTGATGAACGGCAATTTTAACTTTGTATTTTTGAAATGTTTCCTAATATTTTTAAATTTTTTGCCAACAATTCACTTGTGCATTTAAGTACCTATACAATAGAGGGGTGGAATTGGGATGGAATAGGAAGTGGGATAGGATTTCCTCGTTTAATAGTTGTCCTTTCATTGATTAACATATGCATTAAAGTTTACGATAATAGAAAAGTCGTAAAAATAGTCGTGTCTCGTCGTAAACTATATTTCGTTTGAAGTAAATGGTAGCTAGTAAACACCAACAGTATTATAATAACTAAGATGTTTTCTTACAAATGAACTAACGGCACCTATACATTCTAACGACCAGTGGTAAAACATTGAAGAGTACAAATTCCAAATGATCTAAGTGCTTTGAGCTAAGGTTTTAAGAACAAAAATAAAACGTTATACTTTCTTGGTTTAGAGTAAAAAATAATTCCGATTATTTGGTGAAATATTTTAATTTTCGTAAATGTTTTAATTTAAATATATATATGGTATATATTTGGGTGCTGTTTAAATTTTTCGATACTGTGTACTTATTATACAATGGCCGTCTGTCCGTTTGCCCGCTTGTAAAACCCGAGAACCAATGAACCGATTTTGATTAATTTTGCACTGTATAGATATGTCAAGGAAGGTAGTGTAGAATTATACCGATAAATGGAGGCCAAGCAGTAACGATTTCAGTAAAAGTATTTCAAAAGTCTGTAAACACCAGCAATAAATAATAAACGAGCATCAGTTTCCAGAATTCATGAACCAGTGTTTTGTAAAACTTGTTTCCTTAATTCAATTTACAAAAGGAGACTGTGCAAAATAATAGTGGGACAACGCTTGCTTCTATCGTTGAATTCGTTTAAAATCGATATAAGTAATTTTGTTCAAGATAAAATCGACCGCATAATAGGAACCTACTGCAAATTATCTCATAAATATTACGTTAGCTTTGTACTGTTTCTGATAGAACGTAATTTTGTTTATGGTGATTGAAGTGCACAAAATCTTGATTGAATTTGTTATGCCTGGGAGTTAAGAAATAGAGCCGCTGTAAGAGGTAATGTGCAATTAGCAGTTACCTGCGACTCTGACCGCATGGTGCGAAAGTAATTTGTTCATCGGCTCCCGTTTGTCAAAGCCTCATGAATTGAACCTTCCACGAGAAATCCTCTACTAAAACCAACAATAAACAAAATTGAAATCAATAATTTAAATAGTCTCATCATCATTAATGTTGAGTGAACTTAGCAATTAAAATGACAATTTAAAAAGAGTTATTACGTGGTCAAGGGTTTTAAAAGAATTTAAGGTAATTCTGTTAAGGGCGATCATCATGTAATGTAAGTACGGTAAAACAAATGGTCCTGCTGTAGACACGGGCACGGGGCTCGGCCACTGCATACCGCTTCCAATAGCCGATAATTATATTGCAATTAGGTGTAATGAACGCGGCCAGTCTTTGCGTACCATGCCTGTATGTACAAGAAGATTGTTTCAAACTTAATTGCAACTAACCACAAGGTTATACGAGCCTGTGGACTTTTATGAATGACTGACTGGTGTCTATACGAATTATATCCGTGTCAATCTATGTAATACCTACTTAAAAAAGTTTTGGGAGTTACAGAAAAAACTCGAAAGATCCAAAAACAAATAAAAAATACCATTACAAATATTATTAATATGCAGTAGCAGGAAGACGAGTATAAATAAAGTATCCTAACAACATCAATAATATGGATCAGATCAGACCTTTGCGGGCGTTAAGTATGTCTAATTGTTAAAATGCTCAATGAAGGGCGAGTAATCACAGAAGGAAATAGCCTAGATTGGAACTGAAAAGTAGACCTACTTTTTGGATTACGTATGGGGGGTCCCTACTTTAAAATAATAATAACGATGATAAAATTTCTTCGCTAATATTTATGTTGGACGTTTTTTACATTGGACATTTTTCAGGTTGGACATTTTTCAGATTGGACATTGTTACAGTAAATCATCCGTATTTTTGAACAGTAGGTACTTATATAAAAACAATACCTACCATTATTTTTTAAAACTAAAGTGCCTACCTAGTTAATTTAATGTACCAAGCTTTCTGTTGTCTGGAGGTTGTCTGGAAGAAATCGCTCTTAGCGATAAAACTGCCTAGATGTACATTACTGTACTTACCTGTTTTTCTCGTATTTTAGTCTGTAATTTTTAAATGTGCAATAAAGTGTATTGAATTGAATTCTGTAGTCGGCCTACGTATTCCATCTAGATTTTCTCCTGAACAAAAAATGTTACGATGCGTCTAATTCGTTCTCAAATATCAATTTATCTCGAACAAACAGTAATAACGACCCACCGGAGCCGGGAAAGATTAATGGGTATACAAATTAATGTTAATATAGCATCGCACATAAAAAATGGCGACCAATAACAAGTGTAAAAGGTGAGTCTTGAGTTTGCAATTGGTAAATATTAACATTTTCAGTTTTATTAAAATTAACATACGTGTTTCTATTTTGATCTACCACTTTTTGGTGTGTCATTTCCGGTTTGTGATTAACAGAATTAGTATGTTATTAATATTTTTGTCTCAAAACCTAACATTAATATATTTTGTAACAAAATTACTTGGATAATTTCTTACTTAATTTCTTAAATTTTACTTAAATTTTATTTAGTGCATACATTAAAACACTGTTATCCTCCCTTTGGATTCGCGGTGAAAGGGTAAAATTGGGGTTATATTAAGTTATGTTGGGTTATAAATTATAATTCTGAAGTATTACGAAGTTCACAGTAAGCGTCCTTTATGATTTATGCGACTGTATATCTTTTAATAAAATAATTGAAACAACAATTCGTTTTTTTCGCTGGCAACTTATACCTGCTGTATGTGCTCTTTACGCGCGATTTAGTCTAATATAAACAAACACTAGTTCAATGACATAAGGCGCTGTGGTGTGTGATGCTTGATGTGTGGTCAACTATCCTACAGAAAGATCGATGATGTTTCATTTAAGTATGTGATAAACATCTTCAGAGTAGTATGGGGAAATACTTAGAGGGAGTGGATTCATGGGAGTGCCCCATTAAATATCAATATATTGATAGGTTTCAATATTAAAAGATGATAGATGAGATTAACAGTTAACAATAAGAAGTTAATAAGGAAGGAAAAAGGTTATATTATGACGAATCGCGATACTTGGCACTCCGTTCCATTTTTCTGAAAAACACAAGAGGAAAGGAATAGATTATGAAGATATTATGCATAATTTAGTCTTTCTTAGTCATAATTTACTCTTTTTTTAAACTACAACATTAAACACTCCTAAAGTACATGATACGTAAATCTTTATGTCAATACTCTACGGGTTAAGAAACAAAGTCGGTGTACAGTTAGTCACGATAAAAAGTGATCACTCATGTTCCATATTTCCATTAGCTGCTCTGGAATATGATTTCCCAGTTCACGGAAGTGTAGTAAAAAATACTTGATGAAGTTGGATCGTGTGAAAAGAGATGTCATCAAGGAAGAGTACGAGTAGCCGCTACACTAAGCCAAGCGGGGGTATAATATTGATGATAAGGTTCTTAGATTTTAAATAAAATAAACTGTACGGCGGCCTGCACTAAATTTTCTCGCCATTTAAAAAGAAAGGGTAAACTGATGCAGCTTCTTAATATATTAAACTCTTAAGTTCCAAATTTGGTCCCAATCGGACCAAAGGTTTTGCTTCTAGAGCCAAGCATGACGGACGGACGGAATTGAGCTACTTGGTTTTTCGGTAAGTGTTATCGATATAGAACACATTTTCGCGAAAAAAAAAGTTTTCCCAATTACAATACTTCTTCTTATCCTCTACGGTACTAGGGTCAGGAGAAAGTAAAAAAGGCTTTTAAAGAAATAAACAAATCATATAAATGCAGACCGGTACAGTATAATATCCCTAACAGGAATAACAGATCACCAAGTATCAGACATGCAGATCCCTAAAAAGTAAACACATTATACATACAAAGTTGAAAGTGGCGAGAGGACCGCGTAGGCGGACCCCATAAGTAATGGCGGCTCCTGGGCAATGATTTCTAACAGTCGCCATGAGAAACGACTGCAAATACTTGCATAAACCACATGCAAACAGAATAGCGCAGGTGCTACATTGATAACAGTAGGAATGCGTGTGGTTATATACGAGTATTGCATGCTCATTATACTTCGGAATCTCTCTATTCCAAGTCATGTGTTTTCCAAACCAAATTAAAATATTTGGGACATTAATCTCGAGCTAATTTCTCACGATTCGCAAACTTAGGCAGATAAGCAAACACATACTTTTAGTAATTTATATTTCCTGTTACAGCAATATTAAAAGCAAACCAATTAAATCCGTTGTAATCGAATGATATATCAATAAAGTTTATTTTGAAAGCACTAAGTTTTTAAAAGCTAAGGTAGGAGCGTATGAAAGGTTGGCGTTTAACGCCACCGCAGAGAAATATGAAGACAACAAGAGTGCGCCGAGTCGAGCGCTGTCGAGTGCTGCTCACTAACATTACTTCGGTTCAACAGCCGTGGCTAACATGAAATAAGACTTAATCCGACCATTTGCACTCACCTTTACTGCTGAGAATGTTACGCAATGTTAGTTTAATCATTAAAGTTTAATTAATGTATTCTTTTATGGGACTTTGAAAATCAAAATTGAAGCTCAAGCCTTAATTATTTTTAAACGATTATTCCCTTCTGGCTAGATTTGTAGTATATTCACATGACGCAATAATGAACTAGGTTGTAGGAACACGTGGTAGGTGTACGTAAACCAAGGTTTTTTGCACCATGGACCTTCATCCAAATGGTCAATCTGTTCTGCTGTTGCATATTATCTAGTATAGAATTGGGAAAACGACAGGCAAAATGTCTACCAACCCTCGCACTAGGTAAGCATGGTATTATCATAGCGATCGCAATATTTACCATTTAAGCAATATATCATCTGAATCTGAATCATATTTGTTATTTTCAGCCGACGAAGAAACAAAAGGAGGAGGTTCTCAAGTCGACCCGTATATATTTTTTCTTTGTATGTATGACCCAGCGAACTTTAATAGTTTAATAAGTACTTATTAAAGTTCGCTGGTATGCCCACGCATAATTTTTACAGAGCGGTCCGATTTTGATAAACAAAATTTATTCGATAGGGTACAATTCGAAGTTGGTCCCATTTATATTTAAAGAAAAATATTCAACCCTAAGGAAGGAAAATTAGGGGTTCACCTACTTATTTTTCATCTTCGAACCGATTCTGTTGAAACTAGGCACACTTAACTAGTTGTAATGACACTACAATAATATGACGGAGACCTGATCTGATGACGGAGACGGAAGAAGGTCGTGGGAACTCTTCAACGGTGTACAGCAGCTTCAGTCTCGTGTTTGGGCTATTTCATCTTAATGCGAACTTTATACCTAACTTATAATTTATGGATTATGACTACCATTGATGGTTAATGATGGAGACGGAAGGCTGTCGAGGGAATTATTTAGTAGGTATATTTTAGTCAAGAAAAGGAAAAAATAAAAGTTTAATACTTTTGTTAAAAAGTTTTTTGAATTAGGCAATAAATAATACGAGTAAAGGATGATTGCAGGGAGAAGCAAGCTCCAGGCCGGAGACTAAGGTTCCTTGTTAGTATCTTATAATAATAAATATTTAATCTGCACTTCAAATTAGCATTTCTATAACAATTACACGAATACCGCATGTTTTTAATGAACGAGGCGCATTATAATCCGGAGTCGTAATAAGCACCCGGTAGGGTAGTATAATGGGAAATACAAACCATACAGCGTTAGATGATCTTGGGAACATTCCGCCATGATACAATCAATGGGCAGAGGGAACTTGATGAATAGATGAGAAATGATGATGCATTGATTACACTAATGAAGAGGTCCGTCTAGTTTCATGCTTGCAAATATTTTCTTTGAATTCCTGTATACGACTGAATCAGCGCATATTGGAATGCGGTAATGAAATTGTTACTTTGTAAGATTACAAGCAAAAAAACTATTTTTATTTATTCGTGCATGGCTACCAACTACACCTAGATCATTCGCTACTAACAATAATTATCTTCCTAGCGAAGACAATTATCGAAAAAGAATGAAAAGGTGTAAAATACTTTTAATTGAGTAGAACTAACTGAATAGATTCAAGTGAAAGCGAATTTTCGAAAAAAAATATGTTTATGCTAAAACAGTGAATCGAGCTTGTCCTTGTAACCCGAGAAAGCAGAGGTCATCAACATAATCAATTCATTGTTGCAAAGGCATTCAATAGACATAAAAGTCGCCTATACAAATGTCCCATTTGAAAGCGAAATTCTTTACCATTTTAATTCACGAATGTGAAGATGGGAATGAGAGATTAGTTAATTAGGCACAGAACAATCGAATGCCGCAGAGCATTGAAGTCAATGTTAGCAATTACATTACCTAACTGGTTTTTCAAATAGCAACTATGCAGTACTATATTGGTTGAAAATAATTGTAATTTACATACTTACTTAAAAGTTGTATTATTGTTCGTAATGTTCTGCTGGGATGTGATGGTGCAGGATATATAAGTAAACCGACTAAAAGAGAGTAAACGAGGTTTTTGCAACTTTTACACCATATATTTTCGGTCGCCAATCACGAAATATTGCATGATAAAGTAAGCTTAAACGTACACTGTGTGCAGGTGAAAATGGACCAGATTTTTTAAGAGGTGAAAGCACCTACTAAATTAATATCACAAAACTGTCGTTTATGGCTTTTAAGCCTAATGGTGAATTGTTTAATTATTATAGGGGTGAAATGAAATATGGTAATAAAGGGTTATTCAGAAGCGGGTGTTTGTGACCGCGCGCAGTCCGACCGCGGCCGCGGCCCCGCAGTCCGGCGACCGCGCCATCTCTCCCTTTCTCTCAGGCCTATCGCGCTCTCTCTCCGTCCTTCGGCGGCTCGTTCCTCTTCTTCTTGCAAGGTTAAGGTTACGTCAGACGTGTTATGTTATAACCGTTGGGGCGCACTCTGCCAAGTTCAGTGTCTTGTCGAGAGTGGCCGCGACACTTGGCTCGCGACCAACGCTGCGCGCGCGACACTCGAGGACTGTGCGACCGCCTGTGATATATACAACCAGTGAAAAGTTCATGAACTGGGTGTTGAATTTGTTTGAACTATCACACGTGAAGCTTACACAAAAATATCAAGACTTACGTGACTCTGGGTATGTACCGATGACGGGATATTTACATATTTTTTCCAGAACTGGAAGTTTATCCTGTACCTATACAGGAACAGATTTCCTGACAATCAAGAATTTATCGAGGATGTTGGAGTGCGTACTTTTAATAAACTGGTGTAACTATAAATAGTTTTATAGTTAATTTGATGTCTGCTTTACAATCAAGGCTATGCGAGGATGCTTAATGGAGAGATTCAATAATAATAAACACTATCACCCAATCAAAATGTAGAATTTAAGAAGTAATAAACCATTTTTAGTGATTTAAAACGATGAAAAGAGTTAAGGATTTAAAGATAAATAAAATGCTAGAGCTTTTAAGCTAGGCTTTTAGGAATTTCTCCATTAGAAATAGTACTGATAGCAGTTCGATAAATTGTAGAAATTGAGACAAAATTGTAATTGAAATTAGAACGCAAAAAATTAATTACATCGGTTTTGCAGTATTTCTCTATTAAATCAATATAATAATTTTTTTACCCATCAACACAAAAGGAGGAGGTTTTCTATTCTATGCTTAATATCTCTAACGAACGGCGAGATTTCGGGTAGTTTTTTTTTCCTTTAAATAAAATAATATAACAAGTTAAATTATAGTAAACTGATATTTAAATTTAGGAAAAGACAATTTGAGTTAATTAATTCGACAAAATATTAACGTACAAATAAAAACATTCATTGAACTATCTCTCAAATAAAAGTGAATACCATAGCATTAAAAGCTTTCGGCCTCCACCGCAACTGTGTGTCACAACCAGTTGTCTACGAGGATTTTTTAGTCATTCATAGCAACCAGTTGTGATAGAAGAAAAAATATTCTTGTTACGCAACCAGTTGATAACAACATGTATATTTTAGCTAAAGGCGAACAGATAGAGTTAGATATGATTAGTATATATTACCTTCAATTCTAAGGTTTCGTTCAGACAGGCAACATGAAGTTATAAAAACTAATGTTGTACTAATTAATTAATTTGTGTAATCTAATCATAGCAAAATGATTCTGATAAATATAACAATTCTCACGGCAACGTTCAACAATTGTTGAATAAAAATAACAATGTAAGTACGTACAAAGAGATGTGTAAATAATTCAAACACTTATGTGTATGTAAGGGGCAAAAAAACTCGCAGATTCTTCCCAGGCGTAATAGAAGAATCAAATTCAACGATTATATAGAAAAATGTGGAGGTGCTGCGTCCCGTTAGGGTAGGTACAGTGGAGGTTTTTGCGCGCTCGAGCGCTTGTCTTCGATCGTGTATGCGCGCGATAAGCTCCGGTGCGCAGGCGCATACGAGTATAGATATAGGTACAAACCTGTGCTATATTTAGCGCCGCTTCGTTTGGTCACTCGCAAACATTTATCATTAATTCTATCCTTTTTTAAAGTCCGTTTAATTATTTTCACGAGATACATTTTCGAATAAATCTTTGACCTAGAGAAAATTGGCGTTCCTTAAAAATATATAATTAAGTTTATATCGATCAGTCCCAGAACGTTCAAATTTGTCGGGAAATTGTCCAACTCCCAAAGTCATAAAATGTCCAATTCCCAAAATGTCCCACTATACATACATACGAATCAATCCAAAATCCCAGAATGTCTGATATATTTCAGATTGACCAATACCCAACTACTATAAATCTGCTTAATATATCTCTTTCGTACTTTAACTGCTATAATCTACTACTTAATATTTTGGGAATTGGTCAGTCTGGGAATTGGACATTTTGGGAATTTTGGGAGTTTTTTAGAATTTTAGAATGTTCAACTTTCTTTATATTTTATACTTTTCGTTATTTAATATAAAATGTAGGTCTTTAAGAGAATAATTACATTTCTTGCGAAATCCTATTGTCCTAAAATGAGCGTGCAAAAATTTCACATTAAACTCATAAATAACAACAACAAATATGTTTGAAAAGGAACAGTAAAATCAATCGGGCGATAGATTATAATATCTAATATGTATTTAACGAGCGAACGGTTAATGTGAAACGTTTCTTGCATACAAAAGACATCAACGAGCGCGCAATACAATTCTTTCAGATATCTTATTGCGTATGTTACTATCACCTGGTAATAATCAGATAATTGACCGAGCGAGCGAAGCGAGCGAAGCGTCTACGTTTCGAGACTGGCCAAAAATGCTCTTGTCCGGCTGTCTGTCTGTCTGTCTGTCTGTCTGTCTGTCTGTAATTCTCTACAGGTCGCATTTTTCAACCGATTTTGACGAAAATTTGGCATATGTATAAATTAATTAAACCTACAAAATGAGTAGAATAAAATTTTGAAAAACATTTTTTTAGAGTACCTACCATACTCGCAAAGTGGGAGTGACCTTTTTTTTTCTTGTGAATCCCATAGTGTGGGATATCGTTGGATAGGTCTTTCAAAAATATTGCTGGTGTGTGAATACCATTTTTTCGATTTAGGGATCCGTTGGCGAAATATTAAGCTTTAAAGCGGTAATTTTTGTTAGAGTCACGTGTCCCCCCCCCCCTGCCAGCTAAACGGTTGCTTCTGGAAATGTGAAAAAATTCATGGCAGTAGCATATATAACGTAGTTACAAGGAAAACTATTACGGCTAAGTAGGTTCTATTAGTTTTTGAGTAATAGTGGATCGACTTAAGAAAGTTGAAAAAATAAATTATGTTCATAGAACTGCATACGTAAAATGGAAAATTATTTTTTTCCGCGTGATATCCATGGTGTGGGGTATCGTTGGATGGGTCTTTCAAAAATATCGCGGGTGTGTGATAAACATTTTTCGATTCAGGGATCCGTTTGCGAAATATTAAGCTTTAAAGTGCTAATTTTTGTCACTTTAGTAGGTACTTTTTCTGTTTCCAAAGTTGACTTTTGTTGGTTTCTTTTAGGTTTGGTTTATAAGGGCTGGCGAGGTCTACTGTTCTCACGGAACTACTAGTTATATAAATATTCTATATTGCAATACATAGGGTATTTTAAGTTATTTCTATTTTACCCGCTGTTTTCCGCGGCTTTTTCCAGCGGGAATAGTTTTTCCAGAGGTTCTATAACCTATGTGTTATTCTGATGTATAATAATCTATATTACTGTAGAGTTTCATCAAAATCTGTTCCGTAGTTTTTGCGCGAAAGTGTAAAAAAAACTTCCAAACTCACAAAATATACTTACATCCAAATATCCTTACAAACATTCGCGTTTATAACATTAGTACGATTTCAAATGAACTTTACAACACATCTCATAGAATTTAGCATGTTATTTAAATTATGTTGTAGTGGTTTTCATAAATATTAATTGATTAACAAATATGAAAATTACAGTAATTAAGACAATTTTATGTCAAAAAGTTTTATATAAAAACACATAAAGAAGAGTTACCACTTTAAATTTCTTTTATTTATAATCCTTGCAATTTACTTAAAATTTAAAGAAACCATTCATTTAGGTAGATATCATGTAGTAGTAGATAAGTACAGAAATAAGGAAAGTATACAATACAAACCTTGCCGTTTGCTTATTACAGGGAAAGTATCGTAATGATATTATTTAAAATTGTTGTTACCTACTCAAGGGGTCAGGTCTGTGTGCAAAAAAAAAACTTGGTCAGATTTCTGAAATACCAAACAGATCTGAAAATAAAGTTTAAGTACGTAAATTAGATTAGTAAGCGATTCAGAAGTTCCGGATCCCTTAAAAAAGTATACAGTTATGATGTTCCCACGATAATTCAGCACTATTAAGGCACTGGCACTGGCCGGGCTGGTTAGGTATCTAGGTTGCCCTAGGTTGGCTACAATTGCACGAAACTACTGGTAGCGTTCGCGGACCACAAAAGTATAACAAACGATCTAGAGAGCACGATCGAGGCCGGAGGTCAGCGCTAGTACTCTAAGGGAATGCTAACGCGAGCAAGGTGGCATAAATGGAGATATCGGTACAGAATTAGGGGCTTGTGATCCTTAAACGCATGAGTGCGTGTTATGATTCGTAGTAATGGAAGAAAATTTTCACTTTGCCGCATTATGCAGTGGCCAGTGGTTATTTAAGTTTGGGACATACTAAATGAAGTTTAAAAATAATAGATTCCAGTTTAATAAGCTACATTTAAGATAATATTTTATGAGTCCTGTTTATATTTTTAAGTGTCCTTAATTCCCCAATAAAAGTTATATTTAGGTTTAGGTTCGTTGGGTTGCTGGTGACAACGGAGCGAGCGAAGCGAGCGACAGGACCCGGAATATAACTTAGAGTTGTCTGTTTTGTTTCGTTGTTAATTACATATAGCAGTAACAGCCTTAAATCAAAATCACAACATACACAGGTCCCACTCGTTGGGCAGGAATACTATCGAAATATTTTATGCGCACGTAACACCTTAAGTTTTACACCGAAGTATCACGATGTGCAAATTTAGATATTTATCGGGGACGATCGGAACGACGAGTTCTAAAATTTCCAATACGATGGGTACGTTTGACCCCGTTGGGTGCACAGAGATTATAATTAAGAGGGTCACGTGAGAACAGCGGTAGTGTTCGTGACTGCGCGCGCGCCGGCGACACGCCACTCGGAACTATCGGGCACAAGGCGAGACTGTGTTCCGATTTCCTGATTAGTTCGATGGAAAATTCGATTTGAAGCTTTTTATGAAATTAGTTGGCAAAAAGCTCAGAATATTCTTATTTATACGGCTCACTTGACGACTAGCTGTCACTGTTGCCTACAATAATCGTAATATTGGGTAAATGAATTTAGTTTGTTTAGATTTTGTACTTGCATGTGTTTTCAACACGAGAATTTATTAAACTCCTAATTTATAGAGACAGTATGTATGACCGCATTTCGTTTTAGAGTTGTCTAATGATGATACTTTTTTCTCCAATTTATCGTCTAATTAGCTAAATAATAATAGATAAATCTCAAAGTCCTTAATTATGTGCGTATACAAGATGTATTATTATAGAAAAAGACTAGAAACTTAAATTTTCATATTTTTGATATTTAGCTAGTAGTTAAGTACTCGTAATGGCATTTCAATCAAAAGACTGACCAGCAAAAAATCGATCAATCGATCATTGAACTGAATCGTGTGTAAATTATACTAACGAACACAATGTTTGACAGCTGTTTAGCGGACGTCAGCTTGCGTTTGTCAAAAACATCGATAAACATCAATTGCTAGGCTCGTTATATTTTTTATTTATTTGGGTGTTATGAACTCATGAATTCATGACGATGCTTTTACAAAATTATATTTTAATCGTAGCTAGTACTTTCGGCCATGTTTTAAAAATTGTAAAAGTTTACATATTCAACCAACTTTAAAATATTCCCAGTAATGTGTACGGTCGATAAAAACATTAGTTTAATTTTTTTTTAACCACTTGAAATTTTGATTTTTTAAATAAACTCGAAAATTGTATTTGTTTCATGTGGATCGCGTAGATAAAGCCGAAGCAAGAGAAGGCTCGCTGCTCCTATTTATAAAGTAACGTTTAAAGGGCGGTACTGCGCGGTCGTGCGCGGGGTCAGGATGGATTCCATCAGGCGCGCTTTCCATGAAGGATTTTAATTACGTCGCCGGCTGCGGGTTGAACGGCCGGACCAGCGTGCGAGTCGCCTTGGGGAACTTTTGACAACTTCCTAACAGGTGTTCCGGAGGTGCGTTTGTTCGTTTACGATCGGTGTATTCGATTTTGTGAATTTAGACTAAACCCATTTTGAAATCAGTTACTTATAAGGCGGTAAAGTATTAAACTTGCTATAGATACGAAAGTTTTATAAAATACCCAATAACACCATTTTTTATAAGATATTTGAATATTTTTATTGCAGTTTCTCGATGGTCTCTCACTCAAGCAACATTCTTTTTTGATCAGTAAAACCCATCTCGACGATGATACCATAAAAGATACTTTGTACGGGTTGAACATTATTAATTGGCTCATTTATCACAAATAAAATCAGGTTGGGGATCCGTTATTTTTTAATCGTTTCCACTCCTCGGGCTATGGGAGTATCTGAATGGTCTAAAATGATCCGATGCAAAACTAAATATTCATAGAGGCAAAAATTTTTTGCCAATAAATTTCACCTGTTTATGAATAAGCAAGTGTACAACGGGAAATTTTTGTTTAGACATGGACAAATGGCGAATAAATTGACATTTAATTTTACTTATGGCGGGATGGGTATGCAAAACAGGTGCCAGAACCTGTGCCGAAGAGACAAAAAGGTGGGCGTAGTGGGTCGTCGCTGAGTCACCGGTGACGCCGTGTTCACACCCAAATATTGACGTGTCGATAAATTACATTACATCTGATTTGGAAGCCGGTTCCCCCTCGCTCTTACCATAACCATTCATAAACAGCCTTGAGTCAAGACGCGTCTGTATTTAGAAATTGGCTCAAATAACAGCAGGTCACCTACTTTGTTGATCATTATTGGTTTTATTTATTACAACATTTATTTATTTTTCTTTTTGCGTACCTTACCGACCTATATACAGCTGTGTGTTATAAATCGCCTCCCTCTTATTTCTCTTATGATGTAGATTTGAGACAGGAAAGCCTATTTTATTCTGGTCTACAGTGGAGAGAAAATCTACATGGGGCAAGAAAACGAAATGCTTTCAGCAGTCAGCATACAGCTATTATTCTCTGAAGTTACAAAAAAGTAACAACATGATCGGAGAGCCGACGAGTCCCGTTAGTCTGCTGCCGACGTGACCGCTGACCACAGACCAAATTATATTATCAAAAATAAAGTTCGGTCACCCACATTTGTTCAAACAACTATCAGAAAGTTAACTAAAAGAATACGAAGGCGTAAAATGATCAGCTGGAAAAATATATCCTCAAAAATTCACCTTTGACCCCCTTTAATGATTGATGTGACACATGCAAATGCATTTTGTTGTAACATTTTGTCTTTAAATGCTATCGAATCTCGTGAGAAACGCAAAGTATGTACCGTGTCAATAGATTACTGAGAAATTATCCATAAAATTTGTGATATACTGCCTCGTCCCAGATAGCGGCGGCAAAACAAAATTATACGCCGAGCTTTACATTAGGCCGAGAGGCGGAATGAAACACCGTGTGAGCTTAAATAGAGAACGTGGCTGTAAAGCGTTTTATGCTCTATAATGCGTTGCAAGTGGAGCGAGTTACAACGCCTGCAACATGCTTAAATTGATTACGGATACACGCGAATCTAATAAAATCACTAATGGAACGGTACCGATCGATGGCAGCGTTCGTCGCATAACGGCTCTGCGTGTGCGCAGCTCCCACGGCTAACACATTATGCAACCACCTGTGCGCGGGCGACATGCAGACAATGCGCGCGACTGATCGCATTCCCGACGAAAAACTACCGACACCGTAAGTGAAACCAGATGCAATCGTTAGCGACACCTCGATACGCTCATCTCGGAAACCATGTCGATGGAGCGCTCGAATTATGCGGAACGGAACGTGACAATTATAGAGACGCGCAATCGAAATATCCCATGAAAATAGTACATACCTAGAGAGAAAGACCTCATAATTTTAAAGATAGAAATCGAGAGCGATTTTCTTTGGAACCAACTCGGAAACTATTTTAACGTATGCATTTTAAGGTTCTTATGTGAAAGTGGCAATAGCTGACTTTAATACCATACATACCATATTGCAAAGCTATAGATACAGATCTAAGAATGCAGTACTAGCAAGTATATTATTGAGTAGTTTATTTTATAAGTTGTGTGTATGCTAATTTCCGATCGGTTCGAGTGCGAGTGTCATTATCCGACACCAGTCGGCATACGAATGGAAAGAAACGGCAATAGTAACGTCGATTGCATCAAATTATCCGTATAATGCCGACATAACCCTATTAGAGCGCATTCTCACATACATAATTTGATGGGAAGTGCATCGTAGAGTGATGGCTCTACACAGTGCATGTGAACATGTCTGTAATGTTAATCTAAATGTTTATGACGGTTTAATTACGACTATAAAAATGCTTTCGATTATAAAATGTTGGTTTCTTAAGTATCAGTACTTTGAAGATTCACACTATTAAAACATCAGTTGACTAAATATTTTCCAATAAAAATTAGAACAATGACGAACTTTAAAACTTTGAAAATATGGCGAAGGTATTGTTCGATTCATTATCTTTCTGTCTAAAAATATATCACTGAACGGTTATGTATGGCAAACCCCAAGGAAATTGTTAGGTGGGCTGGTAGCCAGCTGATATTTTTTAGGACTTCCAAACTAGATGAACAGACTGTATACTGTTAAATATCAAGAAAGAGCGGGGCGTCCTGGTACAAGTAAATTTTTAACAGATAAAAAAAATTAAAACCACTTTTCTTTTCTCTGTCGGTGACACGGCGGCCTAACTGATATGTTTGCCTGCATCGAATTAACCTATCCCATACGTACCTATGATTTACTAGTGAACGTAAAACTCAATCGGTAGAGCGTGACCCCGGATAGGTAGGGCGCAGGTTCCAGTCCTGCTCACGTGTGTTTTTTTCCATTCTTATGGTTTATTTAAAGCTAGCATTGCGATTATCCTACTAATATTATAAACGCGAAAGTTTGTAACGATATTTGGATGCATGTTTGGATGTTTGTTACTCGTTTACGCAAAAATGACGGAACAGATTTTGATGAAACTTTACAGAATATAGATTAAATACCTCGGTAAAAGCTGTTCCCGCGGCAAAAACTTTACTACGCGGGCGAAGCCGCGGCAAATAGCTAGAGTGCTCAATAAACCCAAAAAGGTAATTTTGTTTGGTGGACTCTTAAACCTTAAGATTGGACATTATTATTGTAAATCCTTAATACAATCATTGGAGTCGTCGGTTGCAACATTATTTGGGGACGGCGGTTTGGCCGCGTCCCGCGGAACGCAGCACGTTCCAGAGGTAGCGGAATTCGGTTGCGGCGAGCACGCGCGTGACCGCAACCCGAAACGCACGATCCGCAAATTAGTGAGGAACTTCTTATGTGTCCGTCAGATTACTTGCGGTATAACTCCGCAGCTTTACACTCGCCACTTCCATTACCTAGAATCAGTGTGTGACCCAAATACGGGGAGCGTTCCGCACCTATTCGGTGTGGTATGAATGTGGAATGTCATTTGCAGCCCGCGCCGCTACTTCACACCGCAATGGATGTGTCCTTGTGGTCATTTACGATTATCTTTCACATTTATTTGCGTTCTGAGCTACTTGCCGCGAATGATCTGCCAATGTTCAGACAATGCTACGATTTTATCTGTTCGCTGTATTTCCTAGTGCAGTAGGCGCTAGTGCAGCCTAGGCTTGCCTGAAACACGTTACCGCCACCGACCAGTCACTCTTATCACTGCATTAAATTACGAGCCGAGCATTTGCGTTTGCCTTTAAAGCCGGTGGTGGTCCTGACAAATGCTGTTAATTTTCGTACATTACGCTTTTATCTAATTCATTTATTAGATTAGAATTTATCGCATCCACTACAAGTAGCTGGCTACTAAGCACGTTCCATTAGGCTTCTATTACCTTCCTATCGCCAATATTACTTTGTGTAAACTACAGACACGGCGACACGCAATAAATAATCCTTTTAAATACATTCACGTAGGCACAGATAAAGATAAATAATAATAAAAAAATATTACTAATAATGTATTCATTTTTACAAATATAAATAATATAAGTGCACTTGTCTAATCATCAACAGCCTATTAATGTCCCCACTGCTGGGGCTCAGGCCTACCCTCTTAACGAGGGCGTTCGGGCTATAGTCCACCACGCTAGCCCAGTGCGGGTTGGTGGACTTCACATGCGCCTAAGAATTTCTTCTTCGGCGTATGCAGGTTTCCTCACGATGTTTTCCTTCACCGTTTGAGAGCAGTCAATAAATGTGCTTAAGTTTCGAGAAAAACCCATTGGTACATGGCCCAGCTGGGGATCGAACTCCGGACCTTTCGATATGATCGGCCGCGTCTTATCCCCTACGCCACTGACGCTCTCACGCACTTGTCTAATACCAATCTAGGATTTGCCAGTACCATGGAAATTAGAGAAAAGTAGGACAATGCACATATTAATATCCAAATCAGGTATCAAGCTGTCCGTAGTGGGAATCGAACCCACGACCTCTGGCACTCGAGTTTAACGACCAAGCCAATAGGCCAACGACGCGGTCAAGATAAGTTCGTTACGCCAATTTTGATACTGTGTACTGCAATAGACTTTTAAAAGCTAGCTAGATATAATCCAAAGCTAAGAAATTAGGTAGCCTACTTCTATAACAGAATTTGATGAAACCGATATCAATCAAACAACCAGCGACAATTGGTACCTGCATATGCATGCATCAAGTGTTGGAATTTAAACAGTGGAATGTAATTCTTTAACTGATCCAAATCAAGCTTACTAATGCGTATGTCCAATGACAAAAAAAGGCTGGCCGGTAACATTCCAGTAGTGGTAGGTCGTGACGATCGATCTGAGGAGCGTCCACAGCAACGAGAGCCAGAACGGGCGTTTTACATGGATCCAATGCAAATTGAGTAGAGATTTGCGAGTGCATAAATCAAGTCCAGCCGACACTGAGGTGGTACAACTCGGCGTTTCGTCAATTAACGTCGGACATGGTATTGTGACCGCTTTACGCACGTATCTCCAGGTCTGATATATTCCTGCGACAGCCACCGACGCAAGTACCACAGCTTTTCACTTGAAAATGGGATCCGAGAGAAATAACTAACAAGTAAAAGTTACAAGTATACTGCCGTAAAACCCGCAGGGCATTTGTTGCGCTAACTAGAAAGAAACTAGAAAGTGAATTATAAGGTTGGAATAATTTGTCCGGAGTTGAGTGGCCGGGTGGAGTTCCTTACAATTACAGGGTGTTCCTTAGAAACAACTAAGTGCGCGCGAGAAGGAACTTTAACCATACTCATCAGCTTTCTGTTTATGAATGGAATTACAAGATATGTACAGGACGCTGTGATAAAGTCCCACAAGTTTTCGTTCGGGAATTCATACGTTTATTATCTCATAAAGTCATCCATACCCAGATAATAACATCATAATTCGTATGGGTAATAACTGCGACTGTATTTGTTTTGTATCCCAGCAAGGCAGGGCGGAACCGGCGCCCTAAATCAACTTAACGGTCCCCGCGATTATCTGTGTTTATCCTGGCGGCATAAACGTGCGCGCCGATCATCGATGCTTCCGATTAATTTTCACAGTACATTATTATTAACGATGACCATATAGGAGAAGCGAGGGCCGGCCGAGGAGCGGGCGGAAATAGGTGCGTCGTGAGATAGCTTCGACAATCTCTAAGATGTGATCGTCGGGAGCCTCGACAATACGCAATTAATGAAGCGTCCGCGGCCGTCTCGTCTTGTGTAACGAGCCGACGAGTGCCACTTCTTATCGCTAATGAGAGTCGAGTCGCCGAGTATTGTCGCGAAGGGCGTGTTCGATCCGCGCGGGCCATCGGGGGCAGCGGCCGCGGCCTCGTGCTTATTGATGCTATCTACCTACTACTTGCGATTGTGCGTTAGTTTCGGCCTCTGAATGGCAACCAAGCACCGCTAAATCGATTAGATGACGTTGAAGAATTAGAATTAGGTTTTCTCAAGCAAATGAGCTTATCACCTCTAGTATACAAACAACCAAGCAAAACATACCAAGTGTCGATGTCCTCTGAGCGGCCAGTGACGTCACGCGCGTTTTGCTTATTTATTTATTTCATATGAGTGATTTTTCAAAAACCAAATCTGACAGCAACACGTAATGGAGTTTTTTGATTTTGACAGCAACACTAGAATACTAGAAGTTCTGGAACCGGTCGACGCATCAATTCATTTTTCCTGTGCATCTAGCAGGTTATTATTACATTGTCACGCGTCACGAATGATGTAACTAGTGCTAGCTTGTAATCTCCATCGTAGCATCTGTTGCTAACGAGCCGGCACTAGGAAGTTTATGATTTTAGTGATGAGTGGCGGTGTAGATGGCGTTAGTTAGCGCGGTGCGTTGCGCCGGGAGGTGTTCCCAGATCCCGGGTGCCAGTTCCCGGTTCCCGGGTCGGGTGTCGGGGGCCGAGCTATCTAATCGGGCGTCGCCTCGTCGCCGGTGGGCGGCGATCGGGATAACACCGCCACCGCCGCGCCCACACGCCAATTATGTGGGAAGAAGTTACGATTGCCCGCGCGATACCGCGACTAAGGCAAACGGACCCACCTAGAGCCGATCGCGCGCATTAATCGGAAAACTATTGCCAATACCAATCAATGCCTGAATACTATCCGACCATATTATCAGTGGAGGAATGGGAAACGCGACGGGTCTTACTATATATTTCCTTTTAAAGGTTTAAACGCGACATTTTCTTTAGCAATAACCACGCGGAATAAATAGGTGAAATTTTTATGAGTAACAAGACAACATAGGTACCTACTGCTGAATACAAAAATATTTAAAAGCAAAAATGGAAAGTCTGAAATATAAAAGAGGACCACAAAGGTAGATAACCATTACATGGCGTCGAAGAAGGCGAGTTTGATGATGATGAGTACGAAATTGAAGCAGATAGACATCGAGACAATTAAGGCAGCTCAAAAAGTGTAAGTGGCTAGTACGTAATTGAAGGCAGGAGCGATGGTATCGGGTAGGGCTCGTCCGTGCGCGCTCCCGTCCATCGATAGGAGGGAGACGGCGGCCGGAGCCGAGCGACGTAATTACAATAAATAGAGCTCGCATGCGAACAGGAACAGCTCGGCACGTCCACAATGAGGAGCACGCCACACCATTCTTACAATTACGCAACACCTCGCCTGATCGCATACTATTATGGCGATGCCTCAAAAAACTCACACGAGAAAGATGAAGACATTGCAGAATCTCTTGCTTGCACACGGGAGCATTAATACGACTTGATGCAGTGAAGATTGCACATAGAGAATACAGTAGCTAGTAGTTTTTTTTTCAATTATGTCTCTATCCTAAGGATTCCCTTGCAGCTATGCAACCGCGCACCGACTATGATAAATGGTTAGTTAATCTGTCGTTACCGAGTCTAGAGGCATACGCAGGCATCGATAATGAAAAGATAGTGGCCGTGTAGTGTGCAATCATAAGGAAATAATAGCCGGGCTCGCGGAGGAGCGCGCCGCGCGCAATGGCCACGACGCGTCGCGTATTAGACTGGTTCGATCACGCATCGGTACCTTCGACACGACTGCACACACTCAAACATCATTATTGCATCTAAGACGAGGCCGTGCGTGAGTCAACTAACGCAACAATATGTAATAGGATGATAACGTTATCCATCTCACTGCAAATATAGGAATAAGTACAAATTTAAACGCACAACAATCAAAACTTCATTAACCATCAAGAAGAGTCAATCCCGACGCGAAATATACACGTAAAATGCAATTGTAAGGACGCCCTTGAAAAATAAAAAGCATTTCATGTTTAGTTACACGAGGAAAGTGTACAGAATAATGACAGAAGGGCGGTCCTGAGTTATTACAGTAATGCCGGGTTGCTTGGTCCTCGTCCGCTAGCGTTACATAGCATTTCTCTTCAGCATCATCGAAACTAAAAAATAACACAAATAACCGGCTTGCCACAAACTCTATTAGATTTCCAACTTACTTTTTGCAGAGGTTGTCGTCGCCTAACTCGATCTCGATGCGGACGTGAGAAAATTGTTAATCTTATTTTGTAATAGCAGTCGGTAAGGAGAGATGATGAAGCGGCTTTTGAATTGAAATCTTATTCAAAAAGTTTCCATTGTTCGGTGGCAGTCAAAAGATTTGATTAAATATTAGTAGAAAAAACCTAGCTTTTACCATTTGAAATTTCTCCAAAAGATATTGATACAAAACATATGTATAGGTACAGTAATAGTTAGTAATTAAGATAACATTACATTACTCATATCAAAAACTATTTTTTAGGACGGATTTGTCTTGTATTTTATTTTCAAATTTATGTATAACTTTGACAGCATTTTGTGCAAGTGCTTGTGTATATTGTGCGGAAAACAAAAATATAAGCCTGTAACAACTTTTCGAGTTCGTTCCAAAATTGTCCGTTGTAAATATTTATTAAAGCTGCTATCACTTTAGTGGTGAGGATGTAAACCTTAGTGCAAATCGCCAACTAGTTTGCTGTAATTTAGTGGACTGAGGCGCTGTAATCGCTTTAATGGCTTAAAGGTATAGTAGCCAACCCAAACTTACTTAAAAATCTTTTAGAACAGTGATATGAATTATAGGTATGGTAGTACATTTTTATGGTGACGGTATGAATGGGACACTGTAACAGATTGTATAATTGGCTTGTAAATAGATGTAAGATAAAATTAACACCTGTTGCACTTGGCAATGACTTGCTGTTCCACCGAGCGGCGTAGAAAGGAAGAGTGCAGGTGTCAGAGCGCAGAGTCGCGACAGGGAAAGCGCCTCGCCATGTCGCGAAAGGGAACTTCAAATCCACACTACACACATCTACTTAACTACCACATTCGATCTCATGCAAGTAGGAACGTGCACAGGAACTTGTAAGGGCACTTTCTTCTCGTTGTAATCCAAGTTTTTGTGATCCCGAGACAAGTCAGTATGATAATGATTACACACCGAGTAGTAGTGAGTAAGCTTTTTAGTTTACATTGTTGCATTTTCCGAGCGCGGGACTTAGACCCAACCCAGCGCTCTGTGAAGGCCCGAGGCGTGATCGGATATCCCGTCCGCGATTATTACCTTTCTTTATTTCACGGGGCGGTTCGTTACCGGCGGTATCGGTGTGTAACGGTGTTCCCTGGGCACAGGAATTTGCATGGTGAGCCCATTACGGCGACGGAGCGGGTGGAAGTTATTAAAATACGTTTAAGATCGTACCGCATTCGGTGGAGGCGATAAAGTGTAGACATTGCGGAGTCGTGAGCTAGCTCCGAGCTTTATTGCGTTCAGGATGCGATCGCGCTCCGCGGGCGAGTTCGATGCTAACGTAAACAAAGCGCGGATTGAGGTGTTCCGCCGCGCGTCTCGCGGACCGCGCGATATCTCGTTAGCGGCGCATTGTTCCGCCGCACAAGCCGCCGACACCTACACTGCAATTGGCTACACTAAATGTGGCACTATTGTCTCTATCAGCGGCTCATTGTTCTTGCAATGCTAAAGTACAGATTGTACGAAAGTGAAATAAATAACTCGACTATGCACAAGTTCAAAATCGATTAAGATGCACATCGCGCAGCGGAAAGGAACGCGTATACAGAATGCCTGCTATCCAAAGAATTTTGAGTGCTAAGACCACTAAAATTGTTCAACGCTCATTTGTACTATATAAATATTTATCGTTCAAGGACACAAGGTCGGAAGAAAGTGGGTCTACTGAAGCGCATCCGGCAGCCCGGTAACGACATCGACAGTGGTATCGCGTGACAAGTCTCGCTGTGAACATTATCATTCTACGTGCGACGTTAAACCACTTATTCGGCTTATGGCGACCGTTATACGGCTCACGCACGCCGCCGCCTCTTGCATCAATGGCATATTTTTCCTCGACGAGCACATTTCCCATTCAAGGTTTAACCCGGTCAGTGTACATCGCTTTGTTTACATGAGTGTCGCTACGTCCGACGCGAGACACGAGTCTCGGCTCGCACTCGGCGACAGACGCTATTGACTCACTCGCAGTACAGAACAAGTATTGCATTATCTATTTTTAGGGTTCCGTATCAAAATTGTAAAAAGGAACCCTTTTAGTGGGGTATCACAATAAATGGGGTTCATTTGTAAATTCTAAAACAGGTTTTCATTTCCTACTACCACCGCCCTCCGCCCCTCTCTCCCCAATTCTGAAATTAAGGCAACAAACTTAGTTATACGGTCCCTTTCCCAAAATGTCCTTTACCAGAAATCTCATTTTCCCAAAATGTAATTTTCCCGAAATGTCCTTTTCGCAAAATGTCCTTTTCCCAAAATGTTCTTTCCCAAAATATCCCTTCTCAAAAAGTTCATTTCGTGAAATTACAACTTACAATAATTTACTATCAACTATTGAGCCGAATAATAACGATTTTAGTAGGCCTATATTCAATTGACCAGAAAATAATTCATGATTTCGAGCGAGCAAAGCGAAACAGGTATTAAATGCATATAGCGCTTTCATTGCTCCTTCCGATATTTTTTGCATGCTGCTAAAATGTTTATAAATTGAGAGGAATCAATAAATAACCGATAAAATCTCGTCTGCTGACTACTGCACAAGACTCACGATGTTAGTCCAAAGTCATCTAATCCCGACGTTGGGCGTGAACCTGAACCTATACACAATCCGCCCGCCGCCGCTGCGTTTAAAATCTAGATAGTGCATGCGTGTCGGATTCCTATAATGCAGTCGCTCCAGGCAAATCTAAACTATTACATCAATAAACCAACAACGCCCGTTAATTGAATTCTGTAATTGAAATCTACGAGTATGCAGGTAGTACCTAGTCAAGTTTATAATCAATCATAACAAGACAATTTTACTGGCTTCATTGGTTTGTTCCTTCGATTGGTTCGAATGCCTCAGGTTGTGGACTGCAATCCCACCCGGGTCTTGGTGTTATTGTTTTATGTATTTCTGACTGTGCTGTATTTATCAAATTTCCATGCAAATCCCGGTTTTGGATTAGATGTGTGGCTTCCAGCATGATGTACGACAGAAAACATGTTTACTTTAATTAAAACCCTTACGCGACAAGTTATTTTAATGTAATTAAATAAAAAGTCATAATTGATTTTGAAAGCCCAGTGATACAATAACTAAAGTTTATGTGTTTATTGCAGGTATTCAGATCCAGTGTTCAGAACCGAGTGTTCGAAGCTGAGGCGTCAACAAGGTAATTAAAATGTAACGGAATCATCCCGTCACCATTCGAGCGTGTCCATTTTGATGTCAACGAGACAGCCTAGTGATGTCGCTCTATCAATTTAGTTTTTATGCACGCTTCAAAGTATGTTTTATAGCAAACGAGTATAATATACTGTACAAAGTTTGGTTTATTTTTCAATGGAACTCACTTTATTTCACGTCACTTAGTGAGTAAAAATTTTTGAATGCTGACTGTGTTAAGAAGATAACACTAAACGTACAAAGTGCAAAAGTGTGCCATGAATGTAAGCTAAAATTTTAATTTAGGGCAAAACGAACGGGATGTGAACTCAATAATATCGAAAGTATCACATCCGCGAGAATGAGCCATGTGTGGGGTTGATAAACCTGTCTCTTCGTACCGCACCACTTTACTTCCAACTGGTTGTGCCACAAGCTGGGTTCCTTAATAAGCTTCCCAGCTTAGCTAATCTCGAGTCCTTACAAACGTTTAATGTGTCTTTTTCTACCACGTACTTTAAAAGGCGAGAGTTAAGGACGTAACCCGACGTTTTAATGCGTTCTAGTTCAGTAAATAGGCTATTCCAATCCGTATTGCATGTTCAATAGCACATTCTGTGATGCATAAACCTTTGGAATGACTGAAAGGCATTCTTTCTTAACTTCTATCATAACTATCTCCCACCATTGTGGCACGACATGGCACTTAACATTTTATTGCTGAACTTAAAAGTTTTGAAATTTATGGCCGTGCAGTGCTAGTCCACCTCCCATTGAAAGACAAAATGTAGGCAACGGCACGCCGAGACATGCATTAGGAGAAAGATGAATGTCGCGATGCATAAACTCGACCGTGGAAAACGCGCGGCTGCAAATAGGATATTCCGAGATTTGAGTTGAGAAGTGATAGGTGCTCGCGTGTCTGGGTAGCGCTAGCGCTAGCGCATGCCCAATACGAGCAGCCGTCATGCCATCCGTACATTTTAACGAGAGCGCGATCACCCGCGCCGATAGCGACAGCCTAATGAAAACCCTTCTGAATAATGCATTAATACCAGCGTTAAATCGTGAGCACCTACGATCGACGCAGCGGCGCGGGCGACGAGAAAATACTAGATGCAAATTTAAGTCCACACCGAAAACGGACCGATAAGTTTTCATAGGTAATTCGATAACGCAATATTTATTGCAACGGCTTGCTCGAGACCATTCGTTGGTAACACAAAGGGCGCACCATGTACTAAATGTATTTACAAAACATCTGATATTTTTTTGGTTTGTTGATATTTTATTTGTTTATCAATAAACACCGCGTGATTCCGAAGTTTGCACGGAGGTATATAATATTATGATCTCGATTCAATATAGGCACACTTTTTTTTACTGAACTATTTGGGATACAAAATAAGATGGTTTGGTATATTGGCCCCAACCGACCTGTATTTCTGAGTACCGACCGATGTATCTTCTTAGCTGACGGCTTCTATATTTTATATCCCAATTGGCAATTAATCCCATTTTTTCTTTAACTGATATACTGGGGTTGCAATGCAGAAAATGGCGTCATATTTCAAGGCTTTATCAAAACGATGAGGTATTCGCTGAGTTCGTCCGGGTCAAGCGGGATAGTTGGTGATTTATTTAGTCTCGGGCGGGGGCTACGTTTATAAATAACAGTGGGATGAAAAATAAGGCCACCGTTGACAGTAGAGCCGTGCTTGGGATGGTAGGGCGGGAACGGGGGTGAGGTGGGGCTGTCTATGCGGCATCGTGCCTCACCTCACGCCGCGACCCGCGCTCACCTTCCCTATTGAAATGTCAGTGCGCGGCCCGGTGATGAGACAATCGTAAAATACAATGTTAAGGTCACATCATGACTTCAATAAACAATTCTAAACATGGGAAACGTGACGTTGTCGTCGCGCCGAGCGGGACCTCCTGAAAGTGTGCCAACTATCTTCCTTGTATTGGAACAAACTAAACACTTGTCTATGAAACGACACTTTTGCTTTATGCGATTCTATTCTGTGAGGCATGCTGTTAGAGGTTAGATTTAATGTCAACTCGGCGGAAACTGTTCATTTTTTGATGATGATGATTTGATGGTACAGAAACTTTTATAGCATTTAGAATATATCTAGTTAGCGTCTAAATGATCTTAGTACAAAATTCACGTAAATAATTAACGAGTGATCTTTCTTTAGCATGACATTATTTGTTTAGACAAATTACGTTTTACTGGTTTTATTTATTAAATTATAACCGAATAAATCAATCACACAAAAGTATTAAGTAAACATAGCGCAAATTCCAAACAGAATGCATTATGAAGTGAAAACGCGCAAGTTGCATGCAGAGGTCGGCTGGGGCAGGACAGGGCACGCGCGCAGTGCCGGCCACTACCGTTCCCGCGTTCCACATACTCGCTCGGCGGACATACGAATGGGGCCGAGGGGCGGCGCACGCGACGACCTGCACTCGCATACAATGCTGCTGCTTTAAAATACATATGTCAACAGCTTACAACTTAACATCAGACAGTGCGACGAGTCATACACTCATCAACGTCAGGGGAAGAAAAAGTTACAAAGCAACATGTGCCAACAGAAATCAAGTATCCTAGAATAATTTATCATAGCAATTTGTGTGTCAACAGGACACGGGGCGAGCGCTAACATAGCGGGGTTTTACTTTCTTGTACTGGCCTCAGGAAACTAGTTAAGAGAAAGTAGGATCAGTATCTTCCTTGTATTTATCGTTATATAACACGAACTAAAGATGATTCACAGTTCGGCTATTATACGAATTGCGTTGGAAATTATAAAGTGATGGATGAGTACTGAGCTGTGTGGGAGGGAGTGGTGCCATAAGGATTTCATACTGGGCAATTATAAATCGGTGTCAAACACACAAATACAAACAAGGAATTTCCGTCGGAGTGAAACAAATTGGCGCCTACAGACGTCCAATTAGGTCGGGTGTATCGTGCGTATCCACCGGCCCACGTGTCTAGAAAATAGTCACTTACTCATAAATATTTATGGCGGGCACAAAGCCGTCTTTGTCCACTTCCACATTCACTCGGAATTATAATGGCTGTCACAGTAGGACCCCGAACAAGAGCCGAAACGGCTCGAATTAAGAAGGATAAAAGATTCTCGCGACGGTTTCACTTAGCGACCGGCGGCGCGCCGCGGCGAATAGAGATGACACAGAACGAGGTTCGCCAACGGAATGTCTATTGGAATGCTTGCCGTGCTAACGAAGGCGACAATGAAAACTTACTTTCATGCATCGACAGTACCTACGTTTATAACAAGTTTTTATTAGTCGGTCACTAGTTTTTGTGTTTGCGGTTTCGTTCTGGTTCCTGGAGGAAATCGAGCGCGTCGCTGGACGGGAAGGCGGTTGATGATGGGACGGCATTTCCCGTTGCGGTGGTGGGCACACGGCGGGCGGGAGCGGCGGTGCGTGTCGCGGCGCGCGGCGGCGGCGGTACAGTTAGCCTGGCCGAAGCCGGCTACGGTGCCCGCCACCGCCGCTCTGATCTGTCAATTAGAACCCCATAACCTTGTTCACATCGGTGGCCGCTCTCTACCCGGCCCTAACGACAACAATTACTGTCTTACCCTAACAATGAGAGAGCACGTACCGGCCGTATTCATTTTACTTCCGCCAGTGAGGCAGGTGTATTGTTACATTACGGTTAGTGTTAAAATTACAAGGTCAAGTAAAGTTATAAAAAGAAAGTAATTTTTTTTTCAAGTAAAGCAATTCGGTCAGACGTTTTTCCGGTGTTAATTGTGAGTGTATCCTGAATCGTATTTCACGGTTGCTGCAAAAATTGTTAGTTGTAGTTGATGTTTAGTATATTTTTTGGTTTAACATTTCATCGCTCGCCAAGCAGATGATTCCATTGGAGGAAATGGGATCAAGCTTTCATTAAGCATACAAGATAAATGAATTTTATCAAAACATTGAATAGCTTACGGTTAGGTTCTCTGTTTATGAATATGCAAATATCATTTCCCGTTGAATTTTTAATTGACCACTCCACAAGTCAATTTACATTGGAGTAGTAAAATCAGCTGTGATTATAAAATAAAATAAAAACGGCGAGTATATCTACCTACACGCACAGTTTTTCCAACCGGCACAGTTAAGCCTAAATAAATTGCGTGTCAGTTATATTTTATAAAGGGTCGTAGAACGTCCTCAGGCTAAAACCGTTCCGCGAACTTTGGAATCGATCGGAGTGGCTCGAGACAATATCACGTTTTCCATCAGTGTGAAATCTATCAATAGCAATGCAGCCCAGTGGAACGGCGGCGGTAAGAGGCGCGTGGCGTCACGTACTTTAGTTCAAAATACCATAGTTCTAGCTCCGGCGTAGGCGAAGGTCGTCGGCCTACATATTTATTACTTATACTAAATCAAATTATACAAAAATGAAAATTATTCATTTATCGTTGCTAATCAAAGGGTCAAAGGTACTTCTAAGCCTTTTATTTATTTTTCTAATTGGTTCCCAGTTATTAGTTACTAGTGACTGCTCCGCGGATAATTAAATATGTACTAGCTATTCTATTTTCTCGTGACAAAACATAGCCCATGTTACTTCTCGGCTCATAAACTACCTGCATACAAAAAATCTCACAGATCTGTTGAATTGTAGAGGTATCAGAGAATTGTAGAGACAATATTATCTTCACTGTTGGAAAAATAAACAAATTTAAAGCAAGTGAAAAGGAATCGGACTTCCATGCACATTTATAACATAAGTAACGCAGATTCAATATTATTACATTCAATAAGAAGAACTTGCACGAGGCAGATAAGCAAATGGTCGTTTTCAAGTGTTGAAGAATATGTCAGATCCAGTTTAAGCGGAGGTGGAAAATAGAACATGGTTTATTTGTCTATTGTTCAAAACGTGCTTGCGCGAATAGTATCCCGAGTGGGTGATGTATGGACAGGAGACAGCGGTGTTTAGTTTATCATCGAGCTATCCAGCTCTGAGACGCACTCGAACGAGGGGAATATATCACAGAGGCGTGACACAGTTGCGTCGCGTGGGCCGTATTGTGAGGTGTCGATATCAGAATCTATCGATTGACCGACGCAAACCATTACAGATATCGATGTTTCAAATAAGGCGGACGGGATTTACATGCGCCGAACATTAATAGCTTCGCGGAGACATATCGCTACATCGTTGACAGATACAAAATTTATTACCCTGGTATTACTGTCTCAAGTACACTATGTACAATCATCTGAAGTACTCAGTGTGTTTAATGTAATGACGTTTTCATATTACTAGCTGACTGAAGTGGGTAAACTGTTAAACAATGCATCCAACAATAATCTAAGAGAAAAGAAAGATTTGTGACACGGCACGCGATGTTTGTTTAGGCGCGTGCCTCTTTTAGATGAGTCAATATTTACAGGTTGTCGACCCGACTGTGCTCCTTAGAATGGTTCGGGAAGGATATTGATAAAAGTTACCATTCACAAACAATGTTTGTGGGATAGTAGCGACGTAGACTCCATAAATAGCATAAGGAAAGAGGAATCGTATATCGAATGCACCTGATTGCAACCTGATCTAAGAGCGCAAATGCGCGTTCCAGTCTCAGGGCTAAGCAGTCGTTATCTAATGCGAATTTACTACTCAAGATAAGACTAGGTGTTAACCTTGAACAGGTTCAAAGAAGACTGGGAGGCGGAGGGCGTTTGCTAACGGCTTCTTTGCATAATGTCGATAAAGCACTTCCTCGTGTTGCTCACGAGAGAATGTTGCACGGCCGTGACATTGACGGATATGGTGGTGTCGGACGGAGGGCGACGCCACGTTGACGGCGGCGCGGGCGCATCACCTCCGCACCTCGGACGCGCAAACTCCCGCAATTTACGCGTCAAAACTAATCGAGACAAAACGGCTGTCGATTTAGATTCGCGAACCGCACCGCGAAGCCGAAAGTAACGGCTCGTTGCGCTAGATAACGTTTTCATCAATAACAATTCCCGCTTTCAATAAAGACAGACGGATATTTATTAAGCATGGTGGTTGAGAGGATTTACGATAATAATGTCCAATCTGAAAAATGTCCAACCGTTGAAAAATGTCCAAACTGAATAATGTCCAATCTGAAAAATGTCCAAACTGAGAAACGTCCAATCTGAAAAATGTCCAATCTGAAAAACGTCCAATCTGAAAAATGACCAATCTGAAAAACGTCCAACCTGAAAAATGTCCAACCTGAAAAATGTCCAATCTGGAACATTTTACACTACAGAACCTTAAAAACCGCTATGTATTTATTTTTCAGGTTCGACATTTTTCAGGATGGACATTTTTCAGGTTGGACGTTTTTCAGTACGAGCATGGTCGTTGGACATTTTTCAGATTGGACATTATTACAGTAAATCAAAAAAGTATGTATAAGACTTCTTTAGAGTGTTAATTAGCTGAGCACGAGATAAGGATAATGAAAATAGAGCAAAAAAACAAATAGAGAAATTTCTATCGCATGTAAACCTGTTATAAGCTTCAGTGAACGACTTGTAACTTCCTATGGACATGCGGTGCTGTATATAAATAGAGAATGCAGATACTCGCAAGTAGCTGAATAACTCTTAAACTATTCTATTACCTATACAAAAATTATAGTGATTGAAGATACGAGTTGTCATAGTATATTTAATTTGTTGTAATGGGAGCTATACTTAAAATAAGAGGTTATTATAGAAGGCAGAACATCGACGTAATTTACAGTAGCAGGTTCAAACGTGGAGTAATATTTTATAGGCGCCTACCAAAACCTTGAATCATGAAACAGCCTAAGCGAGATTGTTCCGAACATACAGAAAGAAGTGGCCGGGTAACTTTGTTTTATACATGTATTGATATTATATTATGTACATTTTTAATCTTATTGATATCATCATCATCATATCACCTTGTAGACGTCCACTGCTGGACAAAGGCCTCACCCAAGGATCTCAACGACGACCGGTCCTGCGCTAACCTCATCCAGCTGGGTCCCGCGACCTTCACCAGATCGTCGATCCACCTTGTGGGAGGCCTTATTGATATTCTTATTGGAAAATCTTATTGATATGCAGGAAAGCTATACATATCTATGTTTCGCTCAGGGATGAAATGCTGTATGTCTGCTCGTTACGTCCATCGTGCTAGCTGCATATCAGATAACATTATTTGACTGTGAAATAGAGACTGCCAGGCAGTGGAGCTTGTCGGTGTTTACTTATCCATTCGGCGTGTGAGGGTGCCGGCAGTACCTTTTCTGGTTGAGTGAACACCGAGATCCAACACTGCTACTGACGGATGGGCAACTTTTTTATCGGCACTTTCAAGAACTGTCTTATAGCGTGGGATAGCAACAAGAGCGCGGCCAATGACGTAACGTAATATGCGTACTGTGATTTGATTAATGGAACAGATTGGAAAAATTGAGTTGGCATGAGATAAGTGGCATGTGTTTTATAGTGACGGGCGATTGATGCGATGCGATGTATACAAATAGGTTTTTTGGCGAGGTTAGTGTACGGTAATAATTGGAGCTGAGGTAGAAATATAAAAAACAACGGTTTGTTTAAATATTGATCTGTTCAAGCATAGTTTTTGTTCACGGTTAAGATTATGGCGAGCTGATTTGACGTTATTTTTATTTTTTGCGACGTGTACTTGTCCAAATGATTGTTAAGTTTAAATCGATCCATCTCTACTTACTCGACTACTCGTCTGTCCAACAACTATACGGCTTCGGATCCGTTCAGACGCATACTACCAGAAACGCAAATTACCTTATACGCGGATGACCAGAATTTCATTACACGAACTATTTGGAGTCTCTTTTCATCTCAAAAACTATTTAACATAAACACATGAAATTTGGTTTGTTTATTAAGATCATTTCGACGCATACTGACAGAAACGCAAATTACCTGATACCCCACATTTCATAAATACAGCTCAAATAGTTTTTGAGAATATTAAGGGGTGAAGAGGCTCCAAATAGTTCGTGCAATCTGGTCATCCGCGTATAAGGTAATTTGCGTTTCTGGTAGTATGCGTCTGAACGTTCGGATCTAATTGCGATCAGAATCTTTTCTACTTTTAAATCTTTCTAATTTACTCTTAAAAGTTTCAGAATACTTTTAATGTAATAGAAATCCACTAAAATTCCTGCTTAGCGGAGTTATTTATATAGATACTAAATAAACTCCACCAGCACCGCCGCGCCGCCGGCCGTAAGGAATGAAGATGTAACACAAATGAACGGGTTGCATAAAGTATTAAATTTTAATGGCTGACTATTAACTGCCAACCTGCAAATAAGGAATGAAATGTTTACGAAGGAAAATTAAGGAATTGGAAATATGTAAATGGATAGTTTCCAAGTATTTTAATGTAAGTATCTCAGGGAATTTTAGACTTTCGCGCTTTGTATTCATAATTATATAATTATTTACGGGTCTTACACACGAAATAGTTTAGAATAGTTTAGTTTAGTCAGCTCGTGACCACGACCAGTGTAACCTGGTCGAAACGTCGGGCAAGGTAAATAAAACTATTTTGTGTTTAAGACCCTTAAATAATTATATAATTATCTCAGGGAAATTTAAGTACTTACAAATTATTAACATTTCAACAATTATAGGGACGCTTGGAGTTTCTCTGAGAGACAGGATTTGTAATGACGTAATTCGCCAGAGAATAAAGTCTTGAACATGGTACAAAAAGTTAGTACGTTGAAGTGGCAGTGGGCTGGTGACATCTGTCAGAGAACCGACAACAGATGCGTTGTCGAGCTGAGACCACGATTGGGCAGGCGTAGTGTGGGACGCCCCCTGGCTAGATGCAGCGACGATCTGTGTAAGGCCGCTGACAGTGACTAGATGCGGAGATCGAAGATCGGGTTCAGTGGGGCCTCCTAAGGCAGTGGGGGCATTCAGACAGATGATGAGGATAAATAATTCTAGTCTATTATGTTATAATTATTAATTTATACTTACTGTTGAGCTGCTGCTAGTTTGAACTAAATCGCGTCGTCAATTACCGCATGCGCGTGATGCGATCAAATATTTTAAATTACCAATTTATTAAACTAAAAATATTTTAACATCTTACAGTAGTCAAATTATCCCTGGTACCTACCTGAAACAAAAAAAAATATTTCCGACAATTGTCCAACATAATGTGAACTTAATTCAAGTGTCGCGTCGGACAGAGCGGGTCAAGAGAGCGTACAGTTAATATGTATGTAAATCGGACGAGCCTCTTGTTGGCAAGTATCCGTGGAATACAAAAGATTGGAGAATTTAAATAGCTACTAAATGGGTTGGTGGAAAGATGTTGCTATGCTCATACATACCCAGTCGAAACTAAACTCACGGACGTAACTTCAGATAGAGACTTGGTTCAGCTAATTTTAGAGAACTAATTAAATGCTGACGATGATGATGACTATAGATAGCTGAATATTGGTTGCTAGGTGCAGTAATTACTAATTAGGCAAAGGGTATAATTAAACTCAGCAGAGAATGTGTACTAAATAAATCAAGTATGGCTTTATTTCTATTCTCTTTAGGAAATTTCAATACTTTACGAGTGGTTCCAAATTGACATTAAAGATATAAATAAAGTATATTAGGTAAGTATATAAAATATGGCGGATATTTTATTTTAGGTATTTTTCTTAGACATAAATGCTATAATATAATAAAGGAATACATTCAGCGTTAATGACACTGGTCCTCGTGATTATATAATGTACGGACTTTATAATGCAATGACCATAAAGTTTCAAGTTTATTATACTCTTAGAGGTGAATTCAGGTTCAGAAGCAGCAAATAAATTTTATTACGAGCTAGCGTTTACCCATGACCTCGTCCGCGTTCAATTCGTTTCGCGGAAGGCGTTGCGAGACAAAAATCACTACCCTTAACGACCTCTCAAAATGTATACTTAGGACAGCAGGATTTCTTGACCATATAGCTCGTTTATGCTTTCCATTATGAATTGTACAAGTTTCAGGAATAAAAAGTATCCTATACCGCGTTCCTATGTTATTGCAGTATATAAGTTATCGCCGTTTATATTTTAATGGTAAATTTGAGCATAGCAACAAACATCCACGCTTTTGCATTTATAACACTTTAGAATGATTATTTTTGTGATAGATAATCGATTTTCATCATATTAAAAACTACCTAACAAACAAACAACCTCTCACCCTAAACTCATATACCTTCTCCGTTCCGTCGTTGGGTAAAAATCGCTTTTCAAACCCTAAAGTATGCGTACACCCCCGAAATACAATTCTGGCTAGGGCCCATAGCTAAACAAATGAGATTAATAACAATAACAATTATATTACACATAGAAACAGTTACTTCATTCAAATGCAACACGTGAACATAACACAAGACAGCATAACTAATCTGTGCGTACCGGCGAATATCTGTTGCGCAACGTGTTACATAATACTCCGTGCTCGCGGTAATCTGCCATTAAGATCATTGACGTGCAGTAAACACGGCACAGTGAAGGTCTGGTTCAAAAACAAATAGCCGTAGGCCTTCGCCTCGGTCAAACAGAAGGCGTTTATGATATCACGACTGTTCTGTTCAAAGGATCGCGTAGTTTTTGATGTGGGGGATTTTCTAGTCGATTGTCTAGATCTCGAAAGTTTGCCGTGGGATGCTGACTTTGCCTTTGATGTGTGATGACGAAAATCCTCCCTCTCTCGGAATATTTTTTGTTTTTGCTTTTTGTTTCTGACAGACGGAACGGAATTTGAAACATCAATTAACGGAAAATGACGAAAGTGTTGAATGACAGATGTCAATAGACAAGTGGCATTTGGCATGCCAATGTTGCAAGCTAAGGTTGCAGCTTATTTCGCAATAGGTTTCTCGTAGCTTAAGGATTTAATTTTTATTTACTCATAAATATATCCGTAATGACATGCAGTGCATTGGCAGTGCATTGACAGAGAGGCTCTACGATGATAGAGTGTTAAAACTACATAAGGACTTTACAACAGCCATTACCGGCAGTGGCACATTCCGGGAAGTTGGTAAGTGCGAAATGTTCGTAATTACGGATCGATACGGGGAAGTAAGTCCGCTACCCAGTGACGGAATCACGAGCGCGAGCATGCATGAACGTAGCATTGCGCGCTGCTCCATGTGATTACAAGTCGTCTGCCTGTAATTCACCATAACATAATTGACATACACTCATGTGTAAACTGCGTAATTAACAGTGGTCTTATTCTTTTGCTCACAGGACGGGCGGAGGTTAGCGGGTAGCGGTTGTGGAGCTATCAGGTCAGTAACCCCGTGCACCTTACTCCCCTGCGATCGGAATTCGTGAATCTTCAGAAATAACACGTCATTATGTCTTATTAGCCGTTGAGGAAGCACTTAGAGCAAATGTAAGGAAAATAACACGCTCGCGTCTCGCGGGAGATTGTTCAAGGATCCATTATTGCACACATTATAAAATTAGTCTGGCTACAATACGCTACGTGTTCTATGTAGACGGCTTTAAGGTAATTTACTTTTGATAGCTTTTAAATATTGAAATCAAATAGCATACATAACAGCTCACATTTCCGATGCTCGGCTTGGAAACGGTAAAAATTTCCAATAGCATCATAATAATGTCAAATTATCTTGAAATATGACTCAGAAATATAACGACCTAAAAACCAGCCAAGTGCAAACACGAAAGAGGGATACAGTTAGTTTTTTGTGGTAATGCGTACGTAGCGTCTCGCAAATAGTTGGGTAAGTGAGCGTGTATCATTATTAATGCAGTGGCCATTACCAAAATTGATGCACGGATGTTATGAAACAGGTCGTCAAGAAGTAGATGTACCGTTGTTCAAGATATATCAGGCTAATGAAGATTACAAGTACTTAAAATTGAACCACAATGACTCATTAACCAAAGCCAATGTAGCCATTGCTTTCCAATTAAACGGAAAATGTATCAGCCAGACCAATCTGAAAAGGATTAAAAAATATACAGTTAAATCTCTTCTCTGCCTTTTAAAAGCAATTAACTCGACTGATTTATTACAATTACCTGTTAAGGAACAAAAATCGACAATAACTCACTTACATGCGAACGCTATTTCTCCAGAAGCGCAATCAAATTGCAAGTTTTACAAAAAAACTTGGGGTTCTCCCTCGCCCCTCAATTTCCGAATTCCGTGGACCGGTTTGGGTACGTTATCCTGTTACTTTTTACCGTTCCCAGGCTTCAGAATGGAACATGCGGCCTGGCCCACATTGCGGGATGCCTCGTAATACGCATGCCCACGCGCACATATCAATCATTTTTTTGTTTATTTTATTCGGACCTCAATCAATACGAGAACTCAGTCGAGCACAGATCCTGTTTGCAGGTTGGTATAGTCAGCGGAAAAACTTTAGAAATTTTAACGGTTATAAAGATATCAGTATTCATTTTCCGCACGCATACGTTGATTGAAACATATCAGTGAGAATTTATCGCTTGAATAATTATGTGTTATTTAAACAAATAATTAAGAGTAAGAGCTACATAAAGACTAGGAAAATACAAGTACAAACCAAAAGGTGGGTTCTCCGCCTGAAAGTGAAGCCAAAACTACTAAAAAGTTATTTATGCCCGTGGTCGCGGGGCAAGTACGGGGGTCATATTATTGGACACAGAACGCGGCATACAATTATGATTTGCGCATTCTGGTTTGTTCTGTGTTCTGAGCTAACAAAGTTATAAATACAATAACAACATGTTGGGTATTAAATATTTGCCACGCTGACTATACATGAGCAACAACCCTGAGATAAGCTGTTCAGTAACTGTAATAGGTAATAATTAATTATTATAGACTATAATAATATTTCCTATAAGTATCTACATATGATTTGTTTGATCTACATATGATTTGAAGGTTGTCTGGAAGAAATCGCTCTTAGCGATAAGACCGCCTAGATGTACATTACTGTATCTGTTTTTGTTTTTGTCTGTAATTTTTAAACGTGCAATAAAGTGTATTGAATGATTTAAAAACCTAGCTGAAAACTTTGTAAGGTCATATTAATCAGAACACAAGTAATAATCCCTTAGAAGGAAAAATTAACTGTCGATTGGTATTTAAATGTGAATGTGTACCTATTTATAAACATTTTGCCCGGTTCACACTATAAGTTATAACAACGACTGGCCTGTTGGCGTAGTGGTAATGACCCTGCCTACTGCGCCAAAGGTCGTGGGTTCGATTCCCACGCGGGACCAACATTTGTGTGATGAGCATAACTGTCGGTTTTCGGATTCTGGGTGTTTGTATATATTTAAGTATTTATGTATGTTTATCAGTTGTTGAGTACCCATTTACAAGCTTCGGCTTAGTTTGGGACTAAACAGCCGTGTGTGAATTTGTCCAAAAATTCAATTCAATTCAATACACTTTATTGCACGTTTAAAAATTACAGACAAAAAACAAAAACAGAGACAGTAATGTACATCTAGGCGGTCTTATCGCTAAGAGCGATTTCTTCCAGACAACCATGGGTAGAGAATTATTAATTTATAAAAAAAAAACGGTTTTTCGATTTTAAAAATGGAAAACACAATAAATTGCATATTATTTAACAGAATCAACAGAATATGTAGGTACTCGTAACTACAAAATATCTCGTATGCTAGTAGATTACCTATACAAAGATATTGATACAAGTTAGCAACAAGAGAACGGTTTTAACTCTAAGTAACGACCAAGTTTGTGGCGTTCCAAAAGTCGATACAATTAGCAGGTACACCTACTTAATTACGTTTTATTTTCTGTAAAGCTATTAACGGAGAGTTAATTCATGATCACTTATTAAATTTATTTTCTGTGAATCTGATTAACGGCAAGCTAATTCATGATCACAATACATATTAAATTTATTTTCTGTGAATCTGATTAACGGAAATCTAATTCATGATCATCTAATAAAACTATCTGATAAACTTGTATAAATAGTTTACAAGGATCGTAACTGTCTTTACCTCGTTTCACCTATCTTAAAATAATGGATGAAGATAATGTTTGTGGCCGTTAAACTATTCTGAAAGTACATTATTTGGTGCTTAGAATTTCATTAGTCTTTTAATAAACTGCACTGCTAGGTCATTGATCATGAACATTGTTGTAACATAGACAATAACTATGATTAATTTATAGAGGATCTTACAAACAAGATAGAATTTTGAAATTAATCACGCGTTTCTTGTTAGCACTGATTTATAGAGCGTCAGAGATAATTAACTATTAAGCTACTAATTTGATTACCCTAGTCGAGCTTGTCAGACCGCTGATTTATAATCATTAGACAACTTTGGCGAACGTTCATTTCATTACACTTACATTTAACACCCGTGTGCTAATTGAATCTCTACATTTCTTCGTGGAAATGGAGACTCGGGCATCAGGAGAAATTTCCATGGCAATAGAAAGAGATAGAGCATTGAGCGTGAGATTCCTGTGCAGTGTGCATACCAATTATCAATGAAAGATCGTATGCAAGGATCACTGAGGACCTAAGTATATAAGTTTTGATTATTCCGCGCAGTACACGTATTGTTTCCTGATTGTATTGCAATAATCAACTAACGATTCAAATCTAAATAGATTTTATGTTAATTTAGAGAACACTCAGAATAAAGATCAGTTGAGAGCGAGCATACAAGCAGTAATACAGGAAATGTCCGAGCAATATGCACCCTGAGGCGTAGGGTATGCATCGGGAAGCAATCGTTGTAGGAGCATAGAACAAGCATAAGGCGGTCGCGATTCGCCAGGGGCCTTTAATTGACAATGGATAGCAGCCGACCTGCATAGATTAGTCGTCCGATAGCATTTTACCTTTAACCCGCTCATTATAGTATGTGATAGCAGGCCCGACCGAGCGCTTATGGCCCTACCTCGTCTGTTGACCAACATAACTCAGCTAATGCGTCAATTTGCCATATCTCCGTAAATCTACACGTTTACTCGTAAGCTTTACGTCCCCGAGCCCCGATCGAGTTAAGCGTTGCTTTAAAAGGTATAATAAGATATTAATGGTCGGTCATTACAAACCCTACACAGAATTGTTGTAGACAATCAACATGGCGGGAACTTGACATGGGAAATATGAGTTCACATAAACTCTTTGTTTTCCAATATGTTTGTGAAACGTGATGTTAGAAGCGCGCTCAAATGTCATTAGCGCAATTAGTGTAGGGACCACCCGGCCCTACTCTCCGGCGCCTCCCATCATTAACCTAACAATTAGTACTGGTCTATACCCTTCGACGGTAATTGAAACAGTGTACTTTAGTGAACTAAGGTTTGTTACCTTCATGCTCGAGATTAAGTGCGTATAGAATATAGATAGTGTAGGTATATAATAAAATTGTTTGCGGGCGGCGATCTTAGGGACATCGTCCGGGAATGTCGATGCAGTTATCGACGACCGGTCGTGTTCCTGTAATCCAGCTGCAATGTAACTATGTCACAGTACGTTTAATGTTTATTTATGATGTTATTGATATTGATAAGGAATCACGAATAGCGGATTATAATTTATGATTCTATTGGAAGTTAAGGGTTGAATACAAAATCGATACTTGAGAAATACCAGTAAGTCTCTAATAAAAGAGTTTGAAATTTCTTAATACAACTGAATAAACCATGAACAAACTCATTTTTAACCAAGGCGTCTTGTGAGAAGGCAGTCCAGGAATCTAGTGCAGAGATATGCATTTCCATTATAAAGAACGATTAGCCGCGGCCACACGTGGGCATGCGGTTTGAGCAAATTGCCACTCGGTCGGCAGTGGGTACTGGGAAAACATAAGACGTGTCAACAGCTGTCGCCAAGTCTGAATTTCACAAGTTTCTCTACATAATTATATGACTACTAGCTGTTTCCCGCGACCTCGACCGCATTTTCTAAATTATTTCTGACTTCTTTTCGTTTTGTTCGGCTCGTAGCGTGATGTTAAATAGCCTATAACCTTTCTCAAGAATTGGGCAATCAAATGCAAATAGAACTTTTCAAATCCGACCGGTGGTTCAAGAAGTATTTTCATTCAAACAAACAAACTCTTCAGCATTATTACAATAGTATAGATTATATAGTGCGTCTAAACTGAAATTAAGTATAGTGCCCTAATCGCGCTGCTTCCATCTGTCAACAAATTATCACATGTTCCCTGACAGGTGTTGGTTTGGTTAACTAACCTGGTTTTCTACAAGGAATATGGTTTTTTTTGCACTACTTATCACAAATTAAGTGTCACAAGGAAGTACATAATATAGTGATTAGCAATGGGCGTAGCGTACAATTCTGTTATTTTATGAAACAAGCCGCTCACAGGTCTTGATGCGTTCTCGTCTAGTTTTACGAGCGGTGCGTGTAAAGCCGGCGCCGGCGTCGCCCGCCACCTTGCATGCAAAGACGTGGGATATATTACGCTATAAATATGATCGCACTCGGGATCTGTGAGAACATAATTGGATATTCGCGGTAAGCTCCTGATTCGAAGAAAAGATAGACGTGTCAGGAAAGGCGTGGAGTGGAGACACTAGGGTTGTCAAGTCCGTCTAGTGTTATCAACGCGCGACATCTTTATGCCGGGGTCAGTTTTTCTGCGCGTGCGGTGGGCGGTATAATGGCGTCCGTCCCAACGGGATTCGCGCGCCGGCATCGTTTCGCGTCTCATCGCGCGGCCGCAATACATCGCCCCACTTAAATTACGTGCGAGCTTGTTCCGGTAAACTATCGTGATACCTGCACACCATAAAAACGTTGCACTCGCACCTGACGAACAGCTTACACGGATTCTCTAGAATATGCACTCTGGGAGTAGTAAAACTAAGATCTTTGACCGTTTCAAAGGTCGTAAAACGTTAAAAAATGCTTAACCGGTTCTATAAAAGATCTGTATTATAGAGCAAGACATAATTTCTAATGTTAGAAACGAGACAATCTCTTATGGCAGATTTGAGTGATTAGGTCCGATATAGACCAATTAAATCAACTCGCGAGAAAATCTGTTAGTGTGATGCGATAACACAGTATCACGATGAAATAGCGCAATGATGTGCTCAAACGAGGCTCGTAAACGTCCGATCAATCGCCGATAACGGTAGCCGCCGGACCACTGATGACGTGACGCTAATCAGGGTGTATTGACCTTGTGTTCAATGTTTAAGCTATTCTACAGTGTAGCCGACGCAGACATGCAAACAAAAATCTAAATAATATGCTAATCGTAACTATTCTATCTAATATTGCAAATCTGTTTTTGTAATATGTTTTGTTTGCTTCTTTTTGACCCCTCTACCACTTAAAGAAATTGAACGATTTTAGTTATGTCTTTATGACTACTTTTACTTGGTAAAAATAAAGTATCCAGTGGAAAAATTGAAAACCCGGGTGTAGAGGTATAAATTAGTGATTTACTGTAATTATGTCCAATCTGAAAAATGTCTAACGACCATGCTCGAACTGAAAAATGACCAAACTCAATAACGTCCAATATGCAAAATGTCCAAACTGAAAAACGTCAAATCTATTGAAACTATATAAGGACACTAAGACTAACAAATAGTATTCTAGGAAATGAAGTAAAAGTATAAGACGAACTCCAATGTAAATGTTTAGAGTCTTACAAGGATTTTAAGTTTCTTTGTACGACTTTAATGGTCTTTAAAGTTTATTGTTTTAGAAATCCTAAAAAATGCCGGAAAAACTAACGTAAATGAATCTATCAGCGGTTCTGCAGAGGACCTAGCCCCGACATAAATAGAAGCTAAAATAGGTCTGTGCATAATCGCATCTCATTAGGTAGGTAACCCACATGTTAGCAAGTTGTAAGGTATGGTGTCAACCGGTGGCGCAACTCCCCACCACACGTGTCCCACTAACTTCTCCAAGTAACATACTGTGGCTTCCTGAACTTGTACCTAAGTGGGTAAAGTAGGTAGACTACCCGTGCACACAGGATATTAATTATAACCAGCGAGACACGGTTATTGAATTTACTAGTTCATACACAAGTATGTTATCGTATGTTATTTGAATAAAAATATTTCCAAATATTCAATTCTACTTTATATTACACAAAAAACGGGTTATGATCGTATCGCCTAAAAAACAATTTGCCTTTAAGACAAAATGCCTAAAACGTACAATGTTTAATTATCAAAAACAAGCAAAATGAGAATTTAGATTAAGTAAATATTGTTAACGTAATTGTGGCAATCGTTAAGTACATACACTATGTACGTAAAGATCGATCCCAAATTCTAATTTGTACTATAACCGGAAATATGTACTGAATAAAACGAACTAATATTTAAAGAAAACAGGTTATTTCCCTATAAGATAGAGTTAGATAAGGTTTCGTGAATCAAGACAACAATGGTAGTCCTCAATGGGAGCCTTCCAACGCGCAACGGAACCTCATCCGCCGTTTAAATAACCAGACCAACAAATGTAATGGGCGCAAACAAAACTAAGTAAAAGGCCACTATCACACACTTACACCGTTAGCTGTTGTCTAATCACATGAGTAATGATGCGTCTGGCTTCACCCATCGCTGATTACTATTTATTAGAAACATTAATCATTCAACTTCTAAAAATAAAACAACAATCTCCTGCGATTTGGGCGAGTAATTGTTTTTGGTCGGCACAAACACTCCGAAAGGCGTGACCGCTATTACTTTATAATTAAACATTCAAGCTGAATGATTGACAGACCGTAGCATATTATAAAGATACTAATATAATTGATAGGCTTTTAGTGCAATTTGTAACGTTCCACATCGATGAACAAGAGATGCGGTAACGGTTCATTATGCATATAAGCATTAAGCATGACCGACTTTGAATATTTACTTTAAACTTCACAACTGACACTTAAAAGTTTTCTCGTTAATGGAGGGTCGATGATGGGAAGTTGATTAACATCATGCGGTATAATGCGAGGTATGTGGTCGAGTGTGCTGCAGTCGGATGCTGACGTATCTGGGGCGTATGACCGCTGTCGCCTAGATTGAAAGCGACTGTGCAATTGATCAAGAGTCAAAAGTAGAGGCTAGCGCCCGCCGCACCGGTAAGTACTGCGTGCCGGAAGATCGCCTGACCGTTATAGCAATAAGAGTTTTTGCATACCCATCAGTGGGACAGGAGTGTCCCCGCTCCCGAGCACTGGGAAGCCAATCAATTGCATATTAGCTTAATGTGACGTAGATGGCGCTTCTCTCCTGCACATTTTGCATGGTCCATGCAAAGCGAGTGACCGTTGACGGCGCCCGACTATAACGGCGCGCCACGAGAGACAATCGCATTGTGATTGTTGTTTATAGCTCTCGTGTCAACTCATACGTCTACATTTATCACTCTCATAATCAAAGCGCTGGCAACATGCCGCCCATTACTGCACGCCAAATCTGGCGAAACATGGAAAACAATGTGCGGTGGTGATTCCCCCGACGAATAAGCAAAATAGCATCGAACGAAAATTACAATCCAAGTCGGAACAATGTAGCACGCGAGTAACAACATGGAGCACGATCTCGGGCCGTATTCGAATTGGATTTATGTGTATAAAATTCTTCCATTAGAAGAGAGTTAGAGCTGGATCGTAAAGTAAGTTTTAATTGGTGGTGCATAGGATATCGTGTGCGGGTGCGATAGGGCTGCGAGGAGGCAGGGACCGGGAACGGGGAACAATAGCGGCGTGCGAGGGGGCGGAGGCGGCGTCGTGTCCGCCGGCGGCCGCGGCCCGCCCGCCCGGCTCTCGGAACAAACGCCACGTCGGCGCGGGCGCACCGGCCGCCGCCGCCGGCCCGCCTACCGAACGTGCCCAAACTCACTCCAATACAAACGCTACGTAGCAAACTAACAATTACATAAATTCTACTTCCGCGCAAATCCAAATCGTCCACGTTTGTTTCTCTTTGGTTTTATTTTAAAAGTGGTGGTTGATAAAAAAATTACGTGTAGGTATATATGTATTGTATTAAAAAAATTGACTATTCGTCCGCCACTAAAATGTAATAAAATCGCAACATTAATGTTTGAACGAGACAATTTATTTCTGAAGCCATTAGAATTGTTTATATGTCGTAAAATGGTAATGACTTTCTCTTTTTGTCGCAAAGGGTGGTCGTGAATGCCACATAAAATTACTTAATTGTTTATTTACCACACGTCTCATAATATGCATCTGAGTTCGCAGCAGCAAGTGTAAGAATCAATGGTCGATTATAAATTCGGTATGCAAAGCGAGAACGACAGCAGATAAAGTTAAAATTTAATAAAAGGAAAGAATGGAAGGAGACAGGATCGACGTATAGCGGGAGGGAGGCATAAAGTGCGGGTGTGCCATAAACATGCCATCGTAGACGCGAGCTCAATACGGTGCATGTGTAAGCTCGCATTTATTGCTGAACTGCACCTTAACAGATTCTAAGTGCATTGCATTCCAAGCTTTGCCTTGAGTAAAAATACTTTTATTTTTCTAGTGCTAGTCTATAGTCTAGTGTTTTTTCACGAATTCAAAACGTCCTACACTCCTATAGAATAGCCGTTCAAAAGTTTAAAAATCTGCAATTATGTGGGCACATTAACGGACGCAGTATTCATTACTATACTGTGATAAAGAGTGGTTAATATTGTAATATTCTAATAATATGCCAGAAAAGAATCGAAGATGCCGCTAGACTTTTTTAAATAAAATAATTTAAAAGTATAAAAAATTTAAAAAGTAAAAATTAATACCTACAAATAATGTTGTACTCACAACAGGATCGGTAAAGAAATAATTCAGATTACAGTAATGGAGTGGAGCATGAAGCTACATGGGCAGTTTCGATGATTACCTGTCTTTGAGTATTATTACCGCAGCTATGAATTTGTTCACTAACGAGTTTATCAGGCCCGTTAGATTTATACCGGTCGCATGGTGGGCATGCGCACCGTACGCAGGTGGCCACTGTACCAATTAGTGACTACCGACATGTCTTACGTAATTTCGTCATTGCGATGCGGCGCGGGCGCAAGGGAACCGATAGATTGCATCTACATAAATACAGTACGTAAGAACGGTAGATGGTTTCCTAATTCCAATCGCAGCTTAACGGTTGTCTAAATAACGATAAAATTTAATATGACAGTGAAATAGAAATGATGAATGTACTGCGGTATAAAACGGTGTGTGCCTAAAGAATGTTGTGCAATGAATGATCGACGCATATTAAGAGCGCTTAATAAAGCGATAAGTAGTTATGAATGAGGAATAAATTGTTTAAAAGCGGCGTTACCGAGGCTGTTAACGAAACAAAAACAAACGACATCAACGTAATGAGAGAGACTAAGTGGCACAACATGCAGGTGTAGAGTTGACAGATCGTTTTAGTAACTGAACACTATGACTATCACAAGGAATGAATTAAGTACGCTTTAAAGTACCTATATGGTAAAATATACAAGACAGACATTACAGCAACAAGGGACTTGGTATGGAAACTAAGTTTAAAACTTTACAGACTTTTTAAATCACTCTTAATAAAGCAGATAAACTTATGAAATTAATCTTTATAACAGTAGTGGTTTTAGCAGTTTACCAAATTCAAACAAATCACAGCGTAAACAACGAAGAAACCTTAGGGGAATAACAGATAGTACGTTTGCAGTTGACAGATCGTAGCACGTTGTAGCAACTGAACACAATGCGTTTTCCATTGCGTACGATTGTAGATTGTAGTTGAGCACGCGTCTAAGACGATTCAATCTTGTTACCACGCTTGTACGAAGTGCTAACTAGCACCGCGTTGCGGTCTTGCCTCCTATGAAAACGAGATTGTAACGACAATCCGCACTATTTCCCAGTACGCTACCAATATCACGGATTCGATTCCTGCGGCACCCGTGAAGCCGCAACGCAATTTGCCTTAGGTACAGTCCCAGCCGCGGAAAATTGAAGCGAACCTGTAAATCGAATCTATCACGTACGAGTGGCTGTCATTACGGCGAGCTGTAGTGTAGATTCCTTGCGGTCCACCATCTAGCCTGCGCGGCGAGGAGACAACACTACGATTTGATATTCCCACATTTATGCGTCTTCCTATATAACGCATACAATGTCCGTGCTTTACTTAATCGCTGTTCGATAGTCCACGTCTCATCATTTGTACACTCGTACTTGTATTATCATAGTTCATAACTCTCGCAGCCTCTGTTCATTTATTCATATTTCATACAGTATCGAAGGATGTATCACCAGTGTGATATGAAATCTTATTTACGAGTGCGAGCGGCGTCGAGCTCCTGTACGCAGATAATTCAGATTCGATCGTATAGCCGTTAGGTTAGGACCTCCTAGCAAACGCAATGCGGTATGGTCGCGCTCGACCTATGATAATTAAATTCTTATTACGGTTAGTCTTCATATCCAAGAAAACGCAATAAAACGTGTAAACACAACTACAGGCTTTACAAATTAACGGTATTCACAGAACTAACTTCTGTAATTTAACTTAATACCAGTAACGCACCGACTCTCGTAAAGTCTCGTACCTATGTTTCATGCTTTTCAACAACTTCTCCGTACTTATTTATTTAAACGTTCCAACTAAACCAGGTACCTATTCAACAACTAACTCTCGTCTACTAGTGGTTCAGTACGTAAGTACATTTTCATCACCTACATTGACCAAATCAATTCAACAACTCCAGCGAATTACTCAAAAATTTAGGTCGAGGCAGAAAAATAACCGTATTTTATAAAATGGCAGAAAAATGGCGGATTACTCAAATCCATTGTGTAGACACGCGCTACGATAAAAAGAGGAGAATGGTGACGAATTCGGATTTTCTGTGTATTGACGATTTCGGCTGGCAAGGTGGGGCGCGAGCGAAGCAACTCGTGCGCAACACCGCGCGGCGCCTACCGTTACACTGCACCACTTTGTCGGACAGTTAGTTGCACTGCTAACGCTACGCTCCGTATTTATGATATGAAAATCACCAGAATCACCACCCTTTACGTGTACAAAAGCGAGCACAATTCAAACAAAATTACCGTATTCAAAAACTTTCGTCTTCGCTTTGAATAGACGTTTCGTTTCGATTTCCTTTAGAGAAAGTAACGATAAGAATGATGGTCACTTAACAGGGCTATTGAGTGCGTCGTTATGGTCTGTCCTGCATGTGGTCGTGGCAGAGCAACATTCTCGTTGTTGTAAGCAGTGCACCCGCCCGCCGCCGGTACGTCTGTCGCGCGCATGATGGATGGGGGACAAACGAGTGCTATTACCTAGTTTGACGACTACGCATAAAGATCTTTGTCTAAAAGGTCGCCACCGACTATGGCGGTGCAGTGTCGGCGGCGTCACCTGGGGCGGGCGCGCTCGTGACCGCTGCGCGTGCGTCGTTTGTGTCATGCGCCACTTGCGATTACCATGTCTGCTCCTATGCAGCACAATATTCGCCACGGTGCTCAGCGTTGCTTTATCAAAGACACGACCATCGCTTCTTGCCAGGTGTGTAGAGTGGTTCTACAAATTAACAATAAGGCACATAAGAATTTAGCGCTAGCACGCGTTTTCGAATAGTTCACAGTAAGGTAAAGTGAAGTGACCTGCCACCAACTCCTCTCTGGCATTCACATTTCTTTTACCTAGACGATTCCATGCGACAGAATGGCCGACAAACGTACACCGACAACAACAATGAAAACGGTGGCACGCCACGACACAATCACAGCAAAAAGTCCTCAGTAAATTAGTACAGAGCCGAGGAAGAAGTAATTGCATTTCGATTTTTATAACAATGTGATATAATAAGGCTGTGAAATGTGTTTTGTGTAGTCACCGACTTTAATCTGAATTGAATTTTACGTTCCTTTCAAGTTACATGCCGCACGACTGTGAAACGATCGTGCGGCACTGACTCAATAGAATTCGTGATGGTGGTCACGTGATATAGCGGCCAATATTAGGCGCACTAGTCTGCATGACATCAATAACTTGGGACCAATGTGTGTCATTGTGTTGCTAATAGGTTCATAAACTACAACTGGACCTCCTTGAGACCTGGACGGATGCATGACTTACTGATAAAACTAAAATGCTGTTTAAGTATATATGCTTATTTAAATAAAGTAGGTACTACATTTGAAATATTCCTTTAATAATATTAAAGCAGGCGGAGCAGTGAATATGGGCAGAGGGAAGTGGAGTGTGCGGCCGCCTCGACCTCCGCGGACGCAATAATTGAGCATAGAAATCAAATTACAGATGATTGATGATTCCGTTACAGCACGACCGACGACGCTGCAATGACGCCCGCCGCCGCCAACCGAGCGGACCGTGTCATTTGCGTAATAAGAATTCGACAAATGTCTGTGAAAATTTTGTGGACTAAACACTGACGAGCAGAAATAAATAGTCACATAATTGATGCTATTTCCTAACTTAATTAATGTAGCTTCTCTTAATAAAAATATATTTATAAGAAATATATTCAATATTAAAACGATTAATGTTATGAAATTATATGTAATGAAATTATGTATGTTTATCAGTTGTTGAGTACCTACCCATTTAAAAGCGTGTGTAAATTTGTCTAAACATTATTATTATTTATGTGACTAGATATTTTTGCTCTTCAGTGTACTTATTGAACAAAAAAAACTATATAATGCGAGACAGTCTCGATAAATCGGAGAGGGTCACAAAAATATAATAGGTAGGGATATTGCTTGATATTAACGTAATAAACGTTCTAGAAATCTTCTAGATAGATAACCGGCGACAATAAATTCTGCAAAGATAATTTCACATTGCAACACTAAATTAATAAATTAGTCGGTATATCTCTGTCTAAAGTGGAACAACCCGGTGCAAATCAATCTTTTCAGCAACGGGTAGACAGCGAACGACATCTAGGTAATTTTACGAGATAAGCCATATAAAACCATTACGGGCAATAAATGCCCGATAGACTCACGCGTGTGATGCTTTACAGCGCCGCTTGAAATATAGCGGAGCAACTATAGTGCGGATATACGAGTTCTGTAAACAGGCCGCGATTGGCATGCCACATGCACCCTTCCGTTGCGCACAATTAAAATGGCGTGACATTCATTCGGTAAATGACGTACGATTTAAGAAATATGCGTAAATAAATATTGAAAGTAAATGTTTAACTCCATGCGTTTAACTTTATTTACACAGTCATTTAGTGATAGCGTCGGAAAATAAAAGAGCAAAGCGGACGCGGTGTGCTTCCCTGCGCAGGCGCAGTCCGTGCGATGCCTCGCGGCGTGCGAGTATCTTCTATTATAAAACTTTTATTGCTTTATTTCTTTATAGTGAAAATAGGCTTCAACATTGGTGCTCATCATTGTAGTACGCCAGTGCACCCTCAGGTGTCCTGATGTGACGGATGATGCCAATCATTTTGCAATAATAATAATAAATGATTAATATCAGGTACCTACTTAATATTTAGATCTTATTTGTTGCTCTTCTTTCATGCATTTATATTACTTGAATTTCCTGGAGATAGTTGGCAAGTCCTGTGGTCCATTTTACAGTCTTTAATCTGTTATAAAGGTAAATAATCGACAAAATTGTTGTAATCATGTGGCAAAATAAAATTTTCTTTCTTTCTTTCAAAATTCGTTTATCAATCTTTGAAAGTGGATGGTTCTAAATCTAACTTGTATGTAGATGTAGGTACCTACTAGAAATTTACACATCTATAAAAGGCATTGCATGACATTTGAATGAATGAAAGAACGAACTTGGGAGACAGACTGGTGGAGTGGGTGCCCGCGAAACAGGTGCCAATGCGGCCCGAGACCGGCCTTACATGGATGTGACAGGATACAAGCCAGTATTAGGCGAAATTTACGGGCCTGCTACCCGCCCGCCGTAAAGTAACTTTTAATGGCACAAATCGATGCTATCAAACAGATGAATCGGCTGACTTTAAGTCAAGCCAGATAAATAGAATACAAGCGCGAACGGTTTACGCAAATTTGTTTGTAACGAATACCTTTTGTAGGAGATTTGTACGTGTTAGTAGATACAAATAGCGGCTTTTTAGTTGATTTACGAATTACGTATCTTTACCATGAAGCTAACAATTATTCTCTTGCGCCGGGCGCGGGCGGGCGCGGCGGTCGTTTGGAGGCAGTATCACTCTTATTTTGTTTGGATATCTGTCAATTATTGGAGGAGATCATAGACTTAAACATTTTTCTACATCGTAAATATATGGAGGAGATATTCAATTTATGTTATTCTCGTCGCTATGAAAATAACATGAGTACTTATTTCATTCGCGGGGTGGTGTGGCGCTAAGTCATAGTGGCCAGTGATATTAGCCAACTGATTGCCAACTACGACGGGATCGCGAGGTAATTTCGAGTGTCTGGACAAACTTACCTCAAAAAAACCTTACCGAGCAGTGAAATGAAATTTCATACAACATTTCGTCACGACCTGAAAGTCATTTCGCACCGAGGTCCAGAATTCCATTTCATACTCCAGGTAGTAGAAAAAATATTTTGACTGCCACAATTCTGCAAATGGGACGTTTCATTATAAGTTTGCCAAGTAACAGTAAAATTAGATAGGTATAGGTAGGCACCCAATTGTATCATTGTTAAGAAGATATGTGTGTCGGCCAAACCAGCGGTACAAGTTGTACGAAACGCCAACGTCATCGTAAAATATTAGTTAATAATTAATGGCCACTACGGGACTTACAGAAACGATGTCGGAAACTTGAATTCTAAGATACAATACATAAGTAAACATAGTATTTTCAACAAAAGTTAAATGACACAAACCACACACTCACACGGACGGCGTATACTCGTAGGTACCTACTCATGATGATCGTCATTACATTACATACCTTCTTTTTTAAGTAATCATTTTGTACGAAATGGCCACATTATACGCATATGCGGTCATATTTAAAACCATAGGGTAAATTGCGAATGACGTATTATTAAGTCATCATGAAAATAAATGGTATTAATAAGTAAGGAATACCACGAAAGCAATCAAAGGCGTGGGGAAGGCAAGTGTAATTGTTTATAGCACCACAAAGGATGATGTGGACAGAAATAGAAACAAGTAGCGGCGTCGTAGTCGATAACACGCGTGGCGACCATAATACCAGACCGTGTAGCATTCATTTAGAAGCACATAATGAACGTACATTGTGATGCACAATGCAAGTGACCCCACGGAACAAGGAGCAACAATGCAAAGAAAGCTGTGTAAGACCGTCTGCACCGAAAACCTACTTCCGTTTCCCGCTCCGAGCCCATGCTGCCGTAAACAATGCCACAAGATTATAGGACTTAAACCCTCGGTCCCTCATTGAGTTAGCATGATTAATCGCGGAGAAAACTAGCCGGGATTATACGTTCGTAATTTGAGATCGCACGTTTTGCATTGTGCCGATCATTAGTAGAGCCATTCCGACCACGACTGGCTGATTTTTGAATGAAAAAATTCAGTTAGAACAGCATGTATACGAGTACCAATGTGCTCAAATTACACGTATTATCTCACTTCTGAATCGAGTGAACTTTGGAATGCCTCTCGATTGCACGTTTGCGATATTATTTATGCGCCGCGTTTTAATCGGAAAACTGTTTTCACAGATTTTTTATTGACTACCTTTAATGTCACTGTACTTTTAATTTATAAATTGAAACCGATTGCAAAACAAATAAAACTGTATATGATACGAGTGTTACGTATCGTGGTGATGTGAATGAGCTCTCCTCGAGGAAATATTACCGTCATTGTCTTACACTTTATTTAAATAGCCTCACAATCGTTTCAACCGCAAGTAAAAACAAATGGAACAAATAATGAAGCGATGCAATTTCCACCTGCCCACCGGAATGTGTTGCCCTGAGCAATATCATGGAAAGTGGTTCAATTTTTCAAGTCGTACTAGCGAGGGCTCGGTCAGACAAAGTTGCCATTGGAATAGTGTTTAAGTGCTTGCTTTTTACGCCCTCGGCTAAATTCAAGCTATTCATCAAGTGCTGGCCGAACGCTATTTGCCTCGGTTGGGTATCCTTTTTCAACTTATTAATTGAAGGAAAAAATACATTTACAAAAGTATACATCTACAAGTAAACACTTCATTTGCATTCGTCGCGACTTGACTGACGACATGCTAACAAGCCGTCAAGACGCTAACATGAAAACCACAGCGAGAACAAGCTTTCGATTTGTGACAGAAAGACAGATTAGAGAGCCGTGTTGTTGGTTTCTCGCATCTTAATTTGTTCAATTTAGAATTAATCTTAAGACAGCGAGTCACGTAGGCGGTAGCGGACTGTGATGTACCGATCGAGAACGGAGAAATTGCGATTCTCCACTTGATGTAAATCGCGCAGGCGCAGACTCGCACCAACCCACTAACCCCGCAAGTGAGGACATTGAGAAAAGCCTGCAACCATTAGCTACACTAAAAGCTCACAAGTAGCTAAGGCAATTACTCAGTCAGGGTTTCTAATAATTTGACTAAAGTTTTTTAGAGTACCTATACCAGAAAACATTATTATGATAATAAGGATTACTCAACTGCCTGGAACGAGGCCTGTAAGAGTCCAATTATTTGCAATGAGGACTTAGAGCTACGCGAAGGAGCACGACTAGGAAACACATTATTTAAATGGCACTAGAGTAACATTTAAAGAGGTAAAACTACTGCGCGTCTTGCTCAATCAGAAGCACGTCTCTATCAAGCGAATTCACGTGAGATTATTAACACGATTAATTTACGAGTGCGCTAGAACTCGCAATCATTAGTGAGAACATCTTTATCTACCTAGAGAGGAAGCAAATGAAATAAATGAAGTCGCTCAAGTTTTACATCGTTCATTACGTATAATATAACCTGTTAAGGTGCCCTTTCAGTAAAATGGCTTTAGCTGAGACCGTATACAGAATTTACAATACCGCATAAGTTATTTAAGCCATTTGTGAATAGCAAGGCGCCTTTCATTTCAAATATAGGCAGTGGACAATGAGCGACATTGACGCCCGACTGCCGACGGCTGCCTTGTAAGGGTTGAGCGCCACTATCCCTTCACGTCAGTACACAAGGAAATCACCGCGGTCCATTAGAAGACTTGTGAACGACACAACAAATTACAATTTCATTCAATGTAAATCCAGGGAGCTTGCTGTATATCTCTTGACGATGCTAATAGCTGAACTTAGACACGCCTAATAGTTTACAGGCAAGTAGATTAAGCCGTTCAGCTTCCCTATTGTGTTGTGACGGGTAGCGTCAATTTATACCGCGCACACGGGCGGAGATGATGTTAAATAGCTACTGTAATTGGCTTTAACGGAATATTATGCTTTTATTACCGCTAGGATGCTAATAAACGCGAACAACATTATACATGTTCCTCAGTACTTGTCATAATCATAATAACAGATTATGCGGCTGTTTATTGAACTTAAATGATCGATGAATAGCATCCAAGATGCAATTTCTTACAATAACGGAGACTGATTGGCTTATAATACGCATTATTTTATTGTGACAGTTTATTAGATAGTAATATTAAATACCGATAATTATTATAAGTACTTACGAATTTATTATGATTGTTTTATATCGGATAATAATAGAATAAGACCATTTATAAAGTACACGCACGCATTAGATTAATATAATAATATATAATCATGTTTTACGATCTTACAGAACGCTTAAAGTCAATCAGTCTTGTTTACGTATCTTATTGTGTACAATATAAGTGTATCACTGCAGCAGTTCCAAGAAAACGAAGACGGTTTCCATAGTGTGCCAACCAGTATCAGTATGGTGAAACGTAAATAGCAGGTTGAAGGCATCCGGCTCATTGAATGCGCTGACCCCATCTGATCGGCGCTCGGGGCGAGCTCAACCAACGTGCGCGCATATTCACTGCCTTAGCCATCCTATATGGAAACAGAGAATGCGTCTCTCTGAACCCTTTTATGATCAAAATTTATGTGTCATTTACCTCTAAATAAGTACTTTTAAAAATCATTATCATAAATCTTTGTAAAACCGTTTTTAACTAATGTGTTATTATGAGTGACGACATACAAACTTCATTAAATTAATCGCGACGTATTACACTTGAGAAACAGAAAAAGGAAAAAAAAATCTTAGTGGGCGCTGCCTGCCGGTCGTCCTTAGGTGATTTTTGCTCCATGGATTGGACGTAGTACGACCGCACCTGTGCCGTTCTTAGGTTTCATAGTACATGGAGTTGACCAACTTAACGTGATCTACGCTTCTGGCGCTTGACCTTTACAGGTCAACATGTTATTCTGATGATCTTACACGCTGCCTAAGTCGGTCGATATGCTTTAATACACTGTTTGGAGTTAAGGATTGAGCTTCGTATAAAGTATGTGGGCAGATAAGATATAGCTCTTTTACAAAGTTAGAGCTGTAAAATTGCTGCACATGGTTATCTGAGTATCGTAGGTGTGTCAATCATAAATCCAGATGTTATAATAATACCTAATGCTGATAAAATCTGCAGAAAAAAAAACTGCGTCTCCACTTAATACAGATAATAATATGGTGTTTTTACCGCAAACTTAGTATTCACTACTTCACAAAAAATTGCAATCGATTCAAAAACATATTTAAAAATTCAAATTAAGCTTTTTAATGTTTCGGCAGATAAATAAGATGGGACACAACTACCCACTCTTCTGAAAATGTCCCATCGTATTGTCTTTGCAGTACTGTAAAAGAGCGAATGTGTCAATTACTAATGGACACATTCGCTCTTTAAATTAAAGTGACAAGGTACTAAATTGACAAGCTACTTTTGACGCTGACTGTACTATTCCCTAAGAACTAGTAAGTACCTATATTTACAGAGTTCATGTTACAAATTGTCAAAGTTTAAGAATTTTAATGTATAACCCTAGCCAGCTGTTCGGGGTCATCACACTAAAATACGAAAAACAACTAAAAACTTAATGCAACGCAATGAAATTTACTTAGGTACTATTATTATTATTTAGTCAAGTACCTACTCCATTCTTGGTTTTGCACTAGTAGGACCATTTCCAGTAGGTGTCTCTAACGAAGAGGGGCCGCATTACGATCGGTTCTCCTATTATTTCTCGCTATTGACGCGAACGCCTTGTCTTATTTATTAATACTTTGTTCTATGAACTTTGCACCGTAGACCATGACAAATAATACTTGTCTAACTAACTTTTCGACTTCGTGAATGTTGACTCTCGCTGCAAAGTAATGTATATTCTAGTAAATTGCTAGTCGGTGAGCACGAGACCATTTGTAAGACTTATGGTATCTTGAAGATGTTTCTAGAGTTTAGTTTCTGAACTTATTCCCATTACATTGTTGTGCGCGAAAGACTGTTTCGAAAAACTATGTTTTGAGAACTATCAATAAATTGTAAAGAAACCTGCTTAGGAATTTATTATCTGTCTTTACATATACCTAACTAGACAGTTCAATTTAATTAATACGAGTGTCTAGAAAACTACATACTCTAAAATTGTAATATTTCTTCTTTATTACAAGCATCAATCTCTATTCTACAATTATAAACATTCTCTTTTTGGTTCTTACAATCTTTTTTTGTTATTGACTATAATACGAGGTATAAATTGGAAGATGGGAATAAAAATAATACAAATATTATATTCCCATTATTCAACATAAGGTAGGTGGCATTATAAAAATCCCAATATCCAACCCGAGGCGGATGTGTTGATTGGAATATGAGAATAACTCGCAAAGAGTACATATCTTATGTTAACTATTCGGAAACCTTAAGGAGAAATGCACTAAAACCACATGTGCACAGATTCAAGAGTCTATAATTTTCAAACACAATACCGATAACAATCCACAAGTGTATTCAACCAAGCTCGAAACACGAATGCCCAAAACCTAATTATAACAATGGTCTCAACGCTGTTCTTGTTATTCTTCCCATGGTGAATTTGACCCTATCTTAATGGTGTTTACGTTCGGCTCGGTCCAGCGCCCGTGATGTCACCGTTACTCCGATGGCCGGACGCTGCGACAGCCAACACGGCCGTCCTACCTGGTGCCTGTCCCATCAGGTGCCCCACAAGTTCTGATAACGTGCTGAAACACATTATAATCGTCTGTTAGTTTATAGTTGCACCTAACTACACTATTCCGCGTATGTCTGCCCTATCTGGTCTTTCATATCGTCCATTGCACATCCCTGTTTTATTAGTTTATCCGAGAGTAAATTTAAACAATGTACATGAAACATTAATATTAAACCATGAGCACTTAAAGTGACATAGCACACTTAAGAGATCAGGTTTATGCCTTAAATTGGAATCACTTGCACTCAAAGGGCTGTCCACCCTTGAGTGTACCAAGTTGGCCTTGGGACCACTTGCACTCAAAGGGCTTTTCCCACTTAAGCGAAGTTCATATTAAACCACGTGCACTTAAAGTGACATAGCACACTTAAGTTTAAAGGTTTATGCCTTAAATTGGAATCACTTGCACTCAAAGGGCTGTCCACCCTTGAGTGTACCAAGTTGGCCTTGGGACCACTTGCACTCAAAGGGCTTTTCCCACTTAAGCGTTCCAAGTTCATTCCACATCAGCAGAACTTTTACCTTTTCAATGTGCAATCACGATTTAAACCATTTACATTTGAACCATTTTATCTTGACTCGTACATCTAGTAAATCACTCACTAGAACAAGTTATATGTTATACTTGATGTCATTTCTTTTTCATTTATTTAGCCTTAAATTGTATGTTACATAGGATCTATTATATAATTAATGTTTCAATACAATTTTACCCAAGGTTGCCAATACAGCAGTTTTTGTTAGCAGCCGTAACGCCAATATACTTTTTAGTGCTTCTTTGACTGCCTGTTACATCCAACCTTTGACCGCCATCAGGCTCTGGAGCCAAACTATCACTGTCAGTGTGTAGACTATACCCGAGGAAAACTTCACTGGGAACAGTTTTTAATATTTCTTTACGATATGTCATATTTCAAAGTCAAAACTACATATATTTTTATTGCATGTAAGTACCGTGGGTACATTTATACAACGCCAATTTTTTAAATCTATCTTTCTATTATTCTGGGAAACCAATATTTTTTTTTTGGCCTACACATTCTACTGTTTTATCAACAGAAAAATGCCCCAAGTCGACGTGGTTATATTTATTTATCTTTGGAACTTTATTTCTTTGGAACCACACCCCCGACGATCTTGGGTTGTTCTCCTGTAGACTTCACTACCAAGTACGATATATTTATCAAAAACGTATTTATTTTCCTCGGCCTCTCCTGTTTCTATAACTGCTCGAATACGTTATAATTCAGAATATTGTAACTGTATCGAAAATAACCAAATCCGCTTCCGTTATTGACATAATAATCTTGATTTCTGAGTTTTCTCCGGAATGCATTGAATGATTTCGGTTTAAAGAACTTTATTCTCATTATAACTTACAAAGTCACTTAGCATGAGAACTACTACTTATCTTAATTAGTTAAGTTAGTGTCCATATAAACAGGCAGAAGGTAAGTGTAAAATTATGAATAGCCGACCAAAATAACTAGGCGCAAGTGTACCTTAATGATTTACAGTAATAATGTTCAATCTGAATGGATTTTGACTCAAGGCGTCTACGTGTTGCATTCGCGTGCCTTCTCGGTGAATTATATCAAACGAAAACTCTTGTGATGATTAAAACTCAACGTGCAATCCGGGAAATAATCTCCCTTTTTTATTGGCGCATAACGTGCGGCATTGCAATCGGTCACTATTTTACACTATTTTAACAGGTGACCCGATTAGGTAAAATGGAAAATATTAAAGCGAACTAACTATTGCCAATAATTCTAATTCAAAGATACCTTTTTATTTTCAGTGGTTTGCAAGAGTATACCTACTAGCAACACCGTCTCTACTAACTGGCATCCGTAAATAACACGTTATTTTCATCTTCTTATTTATCAAAATCTGATATATTATTCAAAGTACTCACAGTTAAGGTATCAATCTTACATAATACCTTTTTCCTTTTTGTCGGCGGTGGTGACGGAGCCCTGGCACTACCGCTGCTACTAGAACTTGAACTCGAGTGTGATCGTCTTTTTTTTTTGTTTGGGCCGCTTAACACGCTTACTTCGTCTACCCATAGCGGTAGGTAAGTGAGTAATCGCACTTCTGATGTTAACTATTCGGAAACCTTAAGGAGAAATGCACTAAAACCACACGTGCACAGATTCAAGAGTCTATAATTTTCAAACACAATACCGATAACAATCCACAAGTGTATTCAACCAAGCTCGAAACACGAATGCCCAAAACCTAATTATAACAATGGTCTCAACGCTGTTCTTGTTATTCTTCCCATGGTGAATTTGACCCTATCTTAATGGTGTTTACGTTCGGCTCGGTCCAGCGCCCGTGATGTCACCGTTACTCCGATGGCCGGACGCTGCGACAGCCAACACTTACTTTTGTTATGTCCCTCGAACTACATTAGAATTAGCTGAAAAGTTCAAATAAGAAAGGGCATTATTAAATAAAAATGTCAAAATGAAATTGGAAGTTCGAGCGAGTGAAGTAGACTGTTTCCCAAGCAAAAGCTAGTTTTACAAAGGTGTTTTAGAAAACAGACAAAAGCAATCAAAATTTCAAAGACAGCTTGAATGAGGCATGTGCATGTGAAGATGTGACATACCAAATTCCACGTCGCGCAATTTGGTTTAATAACGGACGTGCAGATCAAACTTCAAACCATCTCGCCGCGCCACGCCGCTGCCCGCCGTGAGCGATCTGACGTCGCCGCGGCCGTAAAATGATTTGGGTTCCCTACGCGGTATCTTTTACACGTGCCCATCGTCGCCCATTCGTACCGGACACTGTAGTAATAACATAAATAATTACTACTGCGTGTGGCCACTGTGGTGAGACTGAAATTAATCAACAATCAACAGTGAATGGACCCATACACTTAATGAATATACTAGCATGTTTCCTTTCGCTAGAAATCCCGTCAAAAACGGAACAGGCTCTGTAGAAACGGAGACAATCAAATTGTGAAACGGTGGGGGCGATGTTGCACCACGCTATAATTAAGATCGTTACCCTACACCTGTGGTGGTGAAAGAGCAAACAATTTGACAGCCAAATGTCCTGGTTTTTAAGATTAAAAATAAATGTCATAAACTACTTAAGTAACGTACTGTCTGAAGCTCGGAGGTCTGACTGAAGACTTTATTTTCGTGTTGCAACTCTTAGTAACTTGATAGGGAGATTGCATTAGTTAAACTGTGCATAGCATATGGCATTACCTATTCTTTCACATTCGAACTATAGTCTCAGAGAACAACAATAATAAAACAAGCGGAGTGGTATTAATTTATTCAAATTAGCAACCGTTCTGACACTTAACTGTAGCCAGTACGTGCTTGGGTTTCATGAATTATGATTATGAGGCACAATTAGGTACATGTTGAAAACACTATTAAATACATTTTTTAATACCATATCTTGAAAACATATTCAGAGGATTAACAACTACTTACTTTAATCACGAAATAGTAAGTAAGCAAACCTGTTACAAATAGATCACACTGAAACTCAACAAGCTACTTGAGATTTGAATTGTAATGTCATTGTTACGTTACAATAGCTGTAAAAAAGTTGTAACAAGAATCGGGCAGATGTCGTTCGATCGACGTTAACAATAATATACAATTTGTTATTTAGTGTCAAGCGTGGCGGTGATTTTTACAATAAAATCGGAATAAGTAGTACCGTTGAGCACGAATTGGTATTCGATGAAACTTGGACCGTTAGCAACATTGTGCGTGTAACGTGACGTAATGCAACTCGCCATCGGCAACTGGCATGTTGCTGTCAATTCTGATAAAAACCTGTTTATCTACGATATCGACTCGTTAGATAAGTTTTTCTAACAGGTTGTTCACTTGAGTTCAGAGCGCAAAAAACTGCCCTAACACCGGATTTTGAATATCTTCTATCCGGTATATTTTGATCTTTTGGCAGCTGTTGTGCACATAAATGAGTATTCTATTCTTTTGAAGAGAAATAATACCATCCTATTTCAGCTCCTGTCTACTGTATTGCTTCCTAGAACACAAAAAAAAGAACCATGAAATGTGAACTCATATTCTTAATTTTCTCATGGTCAGTCAAACCGTGACAGTATAACAAACTACACATTATCCGAGTTATGGTTACGTAATGACGCGGCTAATTTGCGGTTCTGTTAGTGAAATTACGTGTCATATATTACGGTGCACATGCACATTAATTACAGGCAATTATTAAGTTAAAGCCCTTAGATAGCGATCATAATTGTTTCACCTTTTATATTCCCACAGCTGAAACGTGATATTCATTCACATGACTCATGCTACTGTAAACAATCTTGAGAAAACATCTTTACACTAATAAAAATAAAAACTCATTTAAATAAATTATTTACGTTTCGCCAGGATCCTACGCTGTAATGTTGTAGCGATGTATGATCGTTTTATTGCGCCTAATACGGTTGAAGGCACGGGTTCAGGCTGCCTTGTAAAGGTCGTAAATTGTTTTACGAGACTTGATGCAATAATACGAGTACCTTCGCAAGTTGCGACAATCGATTTATTTTCCACTGTGATATAGCAATACGATACTAGATGATAGATAGGCACCTACTCCATCATCGAAAGCATTACGGAAAACGGAGAGGAGCTCGCGTGTATAAAGTAATATGTTTTTGTAAGCGCATAATCACTTCTAAAAACTTCTCATGCAATTAAGACATTGTAAATTGCCTTAAGTTTTTCAATCAAGTCTTTTCTTTTGTTACAGATAACGAATGTTGCCACGGCCCCTCTCCGACAGCACAATGCGGCTTTTAATAAGTTTAGTATTAGTGGTGTATGCTGTAGAAGCTGCAAAGAAATTTGAAGGATCCTTAAGATCGGCGGCTGAGGCACCAGCCCAGGACAATGTAGCCGTAGAATCTGCGTCGCCAGAGCCTGCGGTGGTAGCTGCACCTCAAGAGTACAAAAACCCTGGAGCCCCTCCGCCTCCTAAAACTGCAGCTTCGACTGAAGAGCCAGCAGCGCCCGCTGCTGTGCCAGAGACGGCGTCAGGTGGTGTTCCACCATCCGCGCCCAGTGGAGTATCAGCTCCATCAGCACCAGCAAATTCTTTAGAAGAATGCGACTCAGAAATGATAGGATTTGAACTCGTTACTGGGTAAGTGTTAACAAACATACTAAATTATAGCCTCTTACAAAGTACAGTATAACAGTACAGTAGTGCGGATAATTGTTGTGGTATAATTAAGTATATTAAACCGATGGAGGGGCCGAGGAGTGATGTTATCAAGATCCGACTTCACTTAGGAGCTGCCTTATGAAAGTGATTTTAGACAGCCGCAATGGGATTAAAAAAGTTAAGGAACGCGTGAATACTGCATTTATAAAAGTATGGTGGCGTGTAAATGTTTAAAGTTAAAGGAAAAATGTGTGCTTGCAGGTACGTGTTCTCGGCGCCGTCTCACATTCTAGACGACATCCCCGGCACTCTGATGTTGACCGACTGCCTCGAGCAGTGCCAGGCCAACGACACCTGCCGCGCTGTCAACTACGAGACCGGCCTCTGTGTACTTTTCAGCTCCGACGCCGACCAGTTGCCCGGTGAGACACGTTACCCTTTTAAATTACGATTCAAAATGCAACATTTACCACACGTACATAGATATAAATATGATAATATTCGTTCATTTACATTCAGCCGTCATATTATCGTAGGTCAATAACGAGAACTTGAATTAGATTATGTATTCAGTTCAGAGTTTAATAGAGTCAATCATAGTCTTTGTCAACGTTGTCAGTTTCTAGCAAATAGTTTATACTTAATAGAAACAGCAACGCGGTGACTGGAAATTTAATAGCACAATATAGTGTTTTAAATACATTTGAGCAGGTAAGGTGTAATGTTCTACGTACTTACAAATTGTATATAGTACAGGATGAACAAATATCATTCATAGAAGTCGAACAAGTACAAGAACCATTAGTCATCACATCAGCAATCATAATCTTAAAGTTTAATCGTATTCGTCAACAAAAGATGCCGATAATACAACGGTGAGTGAAAGAATAGTAAGTCAATGATGCTGCTCCGAATGTAGATTCGAATTTAATATACATAGTTTTTGTACTTGCGTTTCAATAATATGAAAAACCTTAATAAACAGAAGATAAAAAAGTAACAATAACGGAACAATGAAGCGTGTGTTGGAGGCGCTATAACCGGGACACTTAGCAGGTGGCACAGTTCGCGCCAATGTTATAGAACACGAACAAACAGCCTTTCAACTTGAAACACTAACCCTCGGAACCATCTCTGAACGCGACTCGCATGTGCATAGGCGGGCGACTATAATATTGGGTCCTTACCTATGAATTTGCCAATAGGTATGAATAAAAAAAAGTAGATTGAATTTTGTACAAATTATTTTGCATAGGTACTTATACGTATTTAACGAGCGATATTTATATGCGATATTTCGTATTTATGACTTAGTATCATTAAGCTAAGTATAGCATGTCTTAATTTCTCAAAAACCGAAACCATCGTGTTAAGTGAGATGAAATAAAGCAATCAATCTGGTGAGACTCTAAATGCACTGTTTTCATCCTTTATTTATAAACATGTAACACAAATAAATGGAAAAATTTACTACAGGATATCGTTAGTATTAGTAAATAGTATAATTTTGAAACAAAAAAAATGTTTTAATAGCGTTGTTATATGAAAATTTCATGCAAAATTAAATAAAGGACAAAAACGGCAACTTCATAGGTAATGACCTAATGTCATGGTATTTGGAACTGTACGGACTTTGCGGCGTATGCTAAACTATGTGACACGTCGAGATATGCAAAGCACTGTCTAGGTGATCATACGAGGTTGAGTTACTGTTTTGTAGAGTATACTGTGCCAATACTCTCGTTTGTCAGACATAGAGGTGCGATCTCTCAAACGAGCGAAGCGTTCTGATTTTTTGCGCTTCAACACATCATTTGAATGCCAATAACGGCATGACTGTGCTCACTCATCAGGCCATATTGGGAAAAAATACTCTCGCCGCGAAAATGAAAACTTGACCAAGTGTATATTTATATACGTGTGTTAGTAGGCTACGCCTTGACCTCGTGGGGCAAATTAGTCTCTTTATAAAGAAGTGATCAGTAATTCATTTGTTCATCAATGATTTGTAAAAAATAATAATGGGAGAGTTCCGTTCGGAAACAGTGAATCAGCTCTTTTCTTTTATTAACAACTGCCTAGATTTACCTACCTACCTACATTCATCTAGAAAATAAAACGAGACGTAAAAATTCGACACGAAAACGTAATTAGCTGGCTGTAACATCTTTGATGTAGGTTTTCTCATTCTAGCATCATTCCATTTATTATTAGATATCATTAGGTATGCTGTAGTCACATAATGTCCACTGTGTCAAAATGTACACTGTACTAAAACATACACTGTATTAAAATGTTCAATTTAAAATGTCCACTGTTAAAATAACAATTTATTTGCGAAGGCTTCTTTTATTTTCAGTAATTTTGCACGTTTAGTAAGGACGACAGAAGACAGGATAAATAACAGTAACGTAGACGAAGTTTCAAGAAACGTTTGACGTGTTCTTACAAAATAATTAAATTAATACGTGTTTGCCCACGGCTGGTGCATTAACAGCCATATTGAATCAAAGCGTATCGAAAACGGCGTATGCTTCCAGTTCGGAGAACTGAAGTGTGGTAAACGATTACTGACTTATCATACGGTTCGGAGTGTACCCCACATTTCCTTAAATTCGCTATGGTGGAGCGTTTCTGGAGCACGTGCATTGCGTGCATGACATTTTATGAAGACATGATACACTTCCTGGTTACAGGAATAAACCTAAAATAGAGTGTTTTCTTTCTAGACTTTCCTTGTGTGCATGCGTGGCGATTGACAAGAACTCTGTCGTTGTTTGTTTTCCAAACATACTTTTCTTGATTGGCCCACGGGATTGGCCTGTGTCGATTGTGTCATTTTCTTAATCATTTCAAATATTATCTCTTTTGTGCTTTTCGTCAAAAAAATCTGTCTATACAGGTGATCAATTTATAGTAGTAGGTACCTATGTATATGACTGTATGTATGTATGTAAACACTCTATTGTACTAAAAATTTACAGATACAGACAGTTAAGAATAAAACTAAGACCACTGATGACTGTACTGTAGTAGAGAAAAAAAGTAATATAAATTCTTAACCATTGATTCTGGGGAACTAACTAATGTATAACTTTGGACTACTGTTAATGGGACACTTGTATAAACTTGACGAATGGCAAGCTTGGCGAACTATACATTTGACCAAACGGCCCAAAGTATACATGACGAAAATCACTTTTGACTAAAGGCATACAAACCCTTTTTGTAGATAGTCGAAAGTTAAATACTAATAAAAGTTATAGGCCCTTGAATAATAGTAGAATATTTAGAATAATATTAATGTTTAATTGCAGGTGCTCTGACCAAGTCTCAGTTCCCGGTGTTTACAATTTACGCCCAGAAGTCGTGTCTTGGCGTGAGGCCTTGCGAACGTGCGTGGTGTTTCGACCGCGTGCGTGGCTACCACCTCAAGGGGCGAGGCAAGAAGACGCACGTCGTCGGCTCGAGGCAGATGTGCCTCGACCTCTGCCTCGGAGAAAACGAGTTCGTTTGCAGGTTAGTTAAGGTTAAACATAATTGACCACATTTTGAAAAGGCGATTGTTTAGTGTGATTTATGTGGCTTTATAACAGCTGAGGAAAGGCTGACGAGTTTTAATAGGGATAAGTTTTCAGTAAATGACAGAGTATTTTTGCAAAATGCTTGCAACTCTAAATAACTGCTGTGACATTTTAGAACATCATCGTTTAGTTATAAATTGTACTATCACATTTATTCCTCTTTTACAAATCATGAATGGAAGTGATGTTACGGTGGTGTGATAAGTGATAACTGATAAGATAAATAACTTGATAGGGTAAATTTTAGTCAGGACGATTACAAGCTTCTATATTTTCGTAAAACAATCTCCATAAAATCAATTCATCATCCAAGTAAGGACGTTAACAATACCCAAAGGAGAGTTGAAAAAGCATACATAAAATAGATTGATATTTTTCCCAGACACATAAATATGGAAGTTTTTCACCTATGCACCAACCACAATAGAAGGATGTGGTGAAAATTTATTGGAATGACGCCCATTCTTTGCTGATATGTAAAGTTTCTGTCCCTTTTGAGCTGAAGAAAAAGCCATTTCATGTTTATTCATATATTTACGAACGGAATGGAATTGCAATAGGCAAATAAAAATAACTCGGATGTATGCATGGGACAGGAAAGGCTAAACGAGATTTATGTCCTGTGTAGAGCTGTTTTCGATTCAATTCAAAACGCAGGAACCGGTGCATCCACTTTACTATCTACTCAGTACAGCATCACGGCTGCTGCTACATTGTGTGTTTGATTGTCGGACGTAATATGAAAAATACGAAATTGTTTTCTATTTAGAAATACATGGGAGGCAGTTGAAGTTCGAAGTGTTAGCTTGTCAGACTTATGCAATAAAATTCTTCAAATAACACAAAAAAATTAAATCGTGTAATTACATATAGGCAGGTAATATATTGAATTAACTATAAATGAATGAAAATGATATTCCACTGTGGAATTGTACGAGTTAGAACAGAACACCGTATAATGTATTTAGGTAAAGGACAATTAACGAGCAAGAGACATCGTGGTATACTTGTTAGGCAATTACAATTACAAATTGTATACTGGTTTAATCGAATGATAATATTATTTTGTCAACAGGAATTCGACAAAAAATGTCTATGAATATCCAAACTGCGGTGTTATTGCAATTACATTGTTTCTGCAATCGAACAAGATTGAGATTCACAAACGAAACATCTCACGGTTTTAGAGGAAAATTAACACGTATACTTTCGTATACTACTTTTTAGAGACTTTTCGATGCATTACAAATACGCTGCACTTTAAAAAATATATTAATATCTATTTCAAGCGAAGGTAACTAAAGAAGTGTGGGAGGAAATTTTGGTGATTACGAAAGCTTTTTGCTGTATGCCATACATATTATGATAAATCTTGTGGGTTTGTGCTAAATTTATGGACTGTTTGATGTTAACCATAACCTTTCCAAGCAGAGAAACTTCGGCCAACACAGACCATTACAATAGCACTAACAAGACAGGAAAATAGATGTTGCGGGGTCATGTTGTATTAGGTCACCAGATAGTCGTGGAGATCCACGTGTCAGTTTAGTAGGTAAATAGGTATAAATATCAAAGATATTAATCTATCTGTATATGTGGTTCATTATATTATGAGAAAAAATTGGGTACGTTTTATAGTAGGTACGTTTGTTACTAAGTAATAGAAACCAATGGACCAGTAGGTACGTTTTCAGTTTCTTTTAACAATAATATTGTTTTTGTCACATTCGGAAATTTAAAAAATAGTAGATTATACGACAAGTGAACAAAAAGGGAATTTAATTCGAGGGACTTAGTTGGATCCCGAGAGCAGCGAAGGATTCTAGATTAGAATCCTGAGCGTAGCGAGGGGTACAAGGACCGAGATTATTTTTTTTATTCACGTGTTGTGTACTCTACTTTATACCATTGACTGCGAGAAAATAAAATAGTAAGGCGACATAATTATATAAACTAATCTATCAGATAAATCTGTCTGATAATATTTTCGTGTATCACACCTCAAGTCTCTGATAAAATAAATTGATATTTTATTTTATTTAAAATTTTAAATTACAGAAAGTTCACACAAAACTGAAGTATTCCCGCGTTAAATTCGAAAAACCATCCTTATCTGACAGATAAAAAAATAACTGCCACTTGATCTTGCTGTTAGTTTATCAGGCAGATAAACCATGCAGATAGGGTATCTAGGACTTTAATAATAATAATAATTTATTAATAAAACAAAACAGTGCAATTGTTACAATTGAGTACAATATACTTTACCAGCAAGTGGTGAAAGAAGCTCCAATTATATAGGTACATTAGAAATGTGTTGTGAAATTCAGGAAGGTTTGAATTCGCGGGCCCACCAATGAGATTTTAGTTATATGGTGAAATTAGAACATAATACTGGCTGGCTAGAGAATTATTATGGTTCGGCATGTTTTATTCATTTTTTGTACACAATTCGTGTTGTTCCAAATTTCGAAATGTTTTTATTCTCTGTTGACTATAAGAGAGTATTATTCACTGTTTTCGAGAAACAAAATGCTCTTTTTAGTGTGACAATGGTATAAAATCCATTTGTCATATTATTTAAATAAAAACACTAGGTATAGTCGTTATAAAATAACCATAACCTTTAGAGAAAAATTTTCAAAAATTGATGTTGATGAAATGAAATCTAGAAAGCTGATGGATAAATGTTTTATAATTATAATGCTCTCTAGAACAGATCGTGGAATGTAATCAGTTATCACTAGTTATCAGTTCTCATTAGAACGCCACATGCCTGTAAATTAATTTAACGATGGGCCCGCACCCGCACGGAGTCAATCAACCTTCACCAGTTGCCTTAGAAGGCACGTCTCGCGCGCGCGGCACATCTTTGCTGTGCACCGGTGGATAAGTCACAGCCCCTTCCTGGTAGCCGTTCCGTTTCACAATTCTACAAACGAGCATTATATACAAAGCAGGTAGGGCAATACCGCGGACCGCGGCTCAGGCGTCTAATGCGGCAAGACACGACTGTCCTATTGTGTTTATTTCCTTGTACGGTTTTTGATATCATTAACATAAATAGTGGTACTGCTGCCTCTGGCGCTCACATTCGGTACGCGTAATTCTGTTCGCGTGGTCAGATCCAGACTGCGCGAACGCAATGAGCGCGGACTACTAATGCTATGCAATTTATTTCTCTGAATACTCCATGCAACATCCCTAATTCCAAAGCTTTCGACAGGTCAACAAACCCGTATTTCGGTATTTATTTTCTTTATCTTACATCTAAATAAGTAAATACCAGGCACTTTAGTATTAATGATTCGGAAACAAGTGTTCTACATGTTCAAGAGCATATCAAGATCTCGAACACATACATGAATCGCATATACGTGAATAGTAATGCGGCATTCGGTACTTTTACGGTCGAGAGCATTACGTATGGTGAATGCGTCTACATCTTATAATGAGACAACCGTTGTTAGGTATTGTTCCACGCTTGACATTTTGACATAACGGTAACGACCTTTACATCCAATCCGAGGCCATATAAGACAAGCAGCTGATATAACAAATTCCACGACTTGGCCCCGTCAACTGGGATTTTTGCATGGGTTCGAGCAGCGATTGCGGAATGAAATGCGCGATTTTACGTGGTCGTTCGACACGTGTACCGTTGTATACAAATCGTCGTATCTCCATTGAGGCGGGCGCGCGCCTGCGCGGGCGCACCCCGGGCGGCGCGCATCGCGATCGTCGCCGGTCACGACACTTGGCGAATATTCCCGGACGAGGCGGGGCGGTGTGGGAGCGGCCTGCCCTATCGCTTCCTATTTCCACGATACAATAACCGATAGAGCACATATTGTTCATTCCGAAAATAATTTCCTCTGACGCTGCTTTTCATTATAAACATAGCAACAGCTGGTTAAAAAGAAATAGTTACAACATTTTGAACGATTCGCTACAATCCGTATTTAGGCTTGCCTTCGGGTGTATCGGCAGATCTAAGGGTTTAAATTACAAGTAATAGAAATGATGGTCTATAAATGGCCTATTCTTTGCCCACTAAGATAGGACCACCATGGCTGGACGCTATAATAGATACATTTATGTATCTAATATTGCTTAATATGTAGAGCTATGCAGTTTGCAACAGATAATCAATGAGAATTGCAAAATGACTTTGAAATCCAATGCGTCTTTATCACGGTCTTTATGACTTTTAAGAGTTAATAGCAAGTGATCGTATTTGAGATAATCGGGATTGAACATGTTGAGAGCGGTTGATTGCAAAATGAGAAATTCACTTTTTGTCATAAATACGTATTACAGTTAAACAAATTGCTGGTAGTTGCTGTAATTATTATGCGATGAAGAGGATGGCGTAGTTGGCTCGGCGACCTGCCTACATTCACCAGGCTTTAATGGGCACAGCGGCCACCGGCAGCAGCGGGACACTTGCAATCATAGAGTTAAAGACTAATTGAAATTAATGCTTCTCGGAATAGCGCCAAGCCGCCTTTCATTGTACTTACTAAATAATAACGGACACAATAGCCCTGTTAATGCTGATTGAAATTTTAATGACGCTTATCTGCTCAAAAAGGTATCAACGTGAAAACTTTACTAGAGTTTATGTGAACATTATCATTAACTTCAACGTTATTTACAACAAAGTACCTAGTTAGAAGACGCCACATGACCTTACCAAGTGTTATGAAAATTCTTGCGACTTATTAGGTTTAAAGAGTATTTATCAGTATGAGAAATTACAATTTTAAAACCCAGCATGAAGTTGCGCTATCCTTTATGAAAATGCGTTCCACAGAGGTTAGCGTGGGGTCATCTGATCGGGATCGATTACTTATAGATCAGGAGAAAATATTGACCAAGATGAACGAAGATAATATAATTCTGCTTACGCGGGTGGCCACTAAGTAATATTAAAATATGGGGGCAAGAAGGTTAAGTAGCTAACTTTGAGAAACGAACTTGCACATGTGCTACAACCAGTTTACAGACCGAAGTATTAAAGCTATCAAAAGAAATGGAAAACTAAACATCGAGTATAATGTAATGTACTTTTCAAACGTATCGCATTTAAATTCAAACTACATACTTGCCATCATGTTACTTTCATAGATTTGATGTGAAATTAAATCAGCAAGAAGCATTGTTATTATTTAACATTGTTCGCATAGTATGGAAACAAAACGAGAAGTTGAATATAAAATTGTAGAGAAATGGAAAATGCATTGCGCAGAACTGGAAAGCAAAAGCGAACTAGTTTTTAAACGTTCCAAATAAAGGAATGGAAATATACCTACACGAGTAATTGCCGTCAATAAACTGCTTTTGATAGAAAATTTACTCGTGAGAATCAATTACTCTAAACCGGTAATAAAATGATTAAATTATTGGAGAAAATAGAAATCATCAGGTCAAGGTGTTAACGAGCAACCTGTAACTGATTTACTGCCTACTAACGGACATTATTACACCTCATATCATTTTCAAATACTAGATAAGTGCATATCTAAGTGGCGATGCGATGGCGCGCTATATTTATGCTAACACCTTGGGAAAGTTCACAGCAAAAACAGGAACAAACGTGAAGCCGCTGCTAAACCGCAATAACATTGTTACAGATCGGCGAACTACAACAACAAGACTGGAGAGTGCGTGCTCTCTAACATGGACCGTATCACACTGGCCGGGACCAACTTTTTCCAGCCCAACGAAGGTAAATGAAATCTATGACTATGTAAAAATAAACTTGTAACAGCCTTTTTAAAGGACATTGCTGTTGACGTATACCGATATTTCTCGCAACGGTACCAGTACCGGTTTATTTAAAACAAATATCGGTATCACATTTACAAATGAAAATGGTATTCGTATTATATAGTAACGACCTGTATTAGCACCCGGTACCTAGGTAAACAGGTATTTTATACAGTACTAGGGTCTACTGGTCTCTGGTACCGGTACGAGAGCAGGAGGTATTTCAAGCCCTGACTGTCAGCCACATTCATCTCAGATACGAAATTTTTAATAACAATTTATTTTCTCAGATACCGACTATTTGGAAAATAACTGCGTAGAAGAGCCAACGAAACTGTGTGAGTTTAAAAAGATGGGAGGTCGTATCCTGAAGACTGTTGACTCGGTGTATCAAGATGTCCAAACGGTAGAGGAATGCAGGGAGCTGTGCCTCAACTCGCCTTTCCGTTGTCACTCGTACGATCATGGCGATACAGGGGATCACGTGTGCCGTCTCTCCCATCATTCGCGCGCCACGCTCGCTGATATACAGGTACCTACCTACTACTATGTTGTACGGTCGACCGCACGTCAGTGGAAACAAAACTAGAATAAACTGGTTTCTCACAGTATGTTTCCACTATCGTGCGGTCGACTGTACGTGTGCCCGCGACTTTGAACGCTAAAACTTTAGAAAAGTATGGTTGCTTAGTTTATTTATTTTGTAAATTTTTTTATTGGTAGTTTTTTTCACAATCTATTTTATTCATATAGAAGACTAGCTATTGCCCGCGGCTTTGCCCCCCGTGGAAATATTTTTTTCTCCCGGGAACAGATTACCGCGGTAAAAAGTATTAAGTAAGTAGTATATGTTATTCCAGGACATAAGCTATCACTGTATTAAGTTTAATTAAAATTCGTTCAGCTGTTATAAGCGTGAAAGAGTGACAAACATCCTCACAAACATTCTTACAAACTTTCGACTTTACAATACTAGTAAGATAAGATACCTATAGGATATGTATTAAATTGGCACAAACATGTCAGATAATAAATTAAAATTAAATGTCGTAGGTATTAATAGTTAGTTTGAATAGAAAGCGTTTGAACGCATTGTTGCTGGATTCTGGATAAAAATTAATTCTTTGGTAAAATGAAAACGCTATACTGAATGAAACGTTTTATAAATTATAAACAAATATTAAGATATGTGTGATTGAGGTAAATAAGTAGGTAGGTAAATAAGGTAGGTAGGCATACCTACCTCCATAAATAATAATTGTTTTTTATATATTCTAGGATCCTTATCTGGAAGTACCCGAAGCTGCAACCTACGAACTGTCCTCGTGCTACAACGTGTCCATCGATTGCCGAGCCAGCGACATGGTCGCCAGAATTCAAACCTCCAAATTATTCGACGGAAAAATCTACGCTAAAGGCAGCCCCAATTCTTGCGTCGTCGACGTCAAGCAAAGTCTCGAGTTCGAGCTTCACATGGGGTACAACAACATCGAGTGCAATGTTAAACAGAACGGCCTTGGCAGGTAATAAAAGGATTATGACTCATAAAATCAAGGTTGAATACTTTGGATATCAAATTATCATTACATTGGTGATGAGGGTATTAATAAGTTACACTCCCGTTACAGATACTTAAACGACGTAGTAATTCAACATCACGATACTATCGTTACATCGTCCGATCTCGGCCTCGCCGTTACTTGCCAGTACGACCTCACTAACAAGACTGTAGCGAACGAAGTAGACCTAGGAATCCACGGTGACATCCAGACTGGTCTCTCGGAGGAAGTCATCGTCGATTCACCCAACGTAGCCATGAGGATTACAGACAGGAGTGGAGATGACACCATCGCTTCCGCTGAAGTCGGAGATCCTTTGGTGAGTGACACATTTTTATCCTGCGTGAAATATGAGTATTACAAATAGTTGAACAAAACATTTTCAATACATTTTCATATTTCAGGCTCTTAAATTTGAAATCATGGATCAAAATTCACCCTTCGAAATATTTGTACGAGAACTGGTTGCCATGGACGGCGTCGATTCCAGTGAAATTACTCTTATCGACAGCGACGGTTGTCCTACAGACCACTTCATTATGGGACCTCTATTCAAGTCAGCTCCAAGCGGAAAGGTAAGAAATCAAATTTTATAGCGTTATTGAACGTATAGCAATAATTATCCTCAAAGGCTTTGATAATCATTGACTAAAATTTATTGCATTATCCTTAGTCAATAACGAGTAATTATTTAGAATCTAAGCAGTATAAATTACGTCACAATGCAACTTTATGAGATGGGTTTAACATAAATCTAGAAAATTAGCCATGCTCTGATTTGGTAATAAATCTAAAAGGGTGTATAAGTCTCAGCCACAGCAATAAATTAAATTATGTGCGTCTTTCACAGATGTTGCTGTCGCACTTCGATGCGTTCAAGTTCCCTTCGTCGGAGGTGGTTCAGTTCCGTGCCTTGGTGACTCCTTGCATGCCGACTTGCGAGCCGGTGCAGTGCGACGGGGGCCCGAACGAGCTTCGTTCCGTCATGTCCTACGGCCGCAGGAAAAGACGTTCCACCCCTGCCGCGCCCACCGACGACATGCTCCTTGTCCAGACCATCCAGATCACCGATAAGTTCGGTTTCGACAAGCAGCGTGCCAAGAACATCACGGAAGACTCGGTGTTCGTCCGAGAGGCCGACGCGACCTGCGTGAACGCAGCGGGCGCCATGCTCGCGGCGGCCGCTTTCTTAGCCGCGCAACTAGTCGTACTCGCCGCGTGGACCTGCAGTTGGCAGCGACGACGCGCGGCCGCGAAGGCGGCCGAGCTGCTCCCCGGACCCAACGCTCCCTCCTCTCTATGCAAAGTCTACGATGCCAGTTTCTCCCGCGCACACCAGAGGCATTTCTGAGATGTGGAGTGTCGACGTGATCAGTGTACGCAATAATAGTTTATTTCGATAGTATAAAAACCCCCATCGAGTCCCAGCTCCCTAGTGCGAGGTCGCTCTATGAGAGCGATGTCGACTGAGCACAGAGCGCAGGACGCCGATAGCGGTTATGTATTGGTAGAGTGGGAGCGCTCCCGCGCCGAGCCACGTGCATGCGTGGTGCGTGGTGCGCGGGCGCGCGCGACGCGGAGACGGGGACGACCACGAGAGCGTGCGCGACTGTGGATGGATGCGAGGGCCGGTGCACAGAGTTTCCGCCTGATGAGTGAGTGAGAGCAATATGTGACGCTTGCTTGTCCCCTTCTCCGGCGTCAGCGGCGGGACCCCGGCCGTGAGTCGTTATCGAGATCACGTCGCTCATTCGTTCACTTTACGATCGGACGCCCGCAAGAACGGACGTCCGAAAACGTATTGTACCATATTTTTTTAAAGTAGAGTAAGCCTGATTTTAATGATAGTGATAGGTAAAAATAACATTTCAGTACCTTTTAAGTAGATAACCGAACGTGCGACCTAAGTCAAGAGACGATGGATTGACGGCCGTCCCGACATCGTAATTTATTTAATTTAGAATAGTTTTCTTTTTACATAATTTATGTTTGAAAATCCAATTATACCTATTTAATAAATTTCTAATATAAATGAATGCCTAAACAAATATTAGCTTACATCTTCAACATGTGCTATTTCTACATAGTAAACTGAAAGTATTTAATATGAAATATGAATGACACTAGTGCCTTAAATTTGAGATGTTAGAATAAAATACTGTAGACAATTTTATCCCTATCTCATTGGACCAGATTGTCATACCATAAAATAAAATTTCCTGAAATATAATTTTGGTTTCATTTTGTTTTAATTATATAAGACCCCATATTTTTTCAAAACTTTTTCAGCAGCAATAAAGAAAAAGTCAGTATGACTTCCTGCATAACGGAAGGCCTATGTCCGAAAGTGGACGTTGACAGACTGCTGATGGTAGTAATATGAGTATCCAAAACTTGCCTTTGATGTCTGCAAGACATTGATGACTGTACGGCAACTGCCTACATGTAAATGATTTCATAAAGGGCATAATGACAATTTTTTGTACAGTTCGGGTTATACAAAACCATTGCAATAAAGCCACTACTATCGTTGCGTAACGTGCCGGTGTAGCGTATATGGAAACCCTTCAAGTATTAGAACCCCAGTACTTCTGAGCTGCGGGAGGGTTTACTAGCATTAATTCACATCATAGGGGATACATATGGGTACATACTAACTATTATATACCGCTTATATATTTCCGTCTACCCCGTCATGGGCAAAACGTGAAGATATTATGTACCAACAAATAAACCAAATTATACGTTCGGCGGTATAATAAATTTCTTGGGGAGAATGACAGCCACAGTATTCACGCCAAGATTCACAAAAACATACCTAGGTAAGTAATAGGGGAGGGGATATTATATTAATTTAAATAGCATGCAGTTTAAGAAGTAAAGAAAAGCCTTTATCTAAGCAAGCAAGTCAACTTTAACAGTAAGCGCACTCAAATAACACTTTAAACGCTCTCAAGCAGTGCGAAAAGGGCTACACTCACATCAATTAGATGGGATCTTTCAGTTAAGTTTGCGGCGAAGACAATCACGTGTGAAGGGGCACGCCCCACGTCGGCATTCGTGCCCGAGATTGCATCTGCGGGCAGGCACGCGACACTAACACACGTGCGGGACAAACCATTAGCAGCCCTGTCTACAAAAAATCTAGACAGGTTTTGTTGAGATTTAGATTAGCGACAGCCAACCGCAATGCGGCATTGCTGAAGTTATTTCTATTTCCTTATTCGTATCGGGAATGGTAGTCCTCAAAAAACTCGTAGTTCCTGTCAAATCACTATTACATGTATTTTTAAATGAAGGTTGTTGAGATAATAAGAGCTCATCCAGGACCACTGAACGGGTTCGAATGGAGTTTGTTGGGTAGCTTGGTTCGTAGGCACGCGCAGGTAGAAGCATAAGGAGACACAATTTAATATACGATTGGCTGTCTTATACATATTTATACATAGTTTGCAAACAAGTGGTTTTCTTTCATGCAATAAAGAAGGTAAAAGTTTCCATTATACTTGTCTACAGCATAAACTAAAGTATTTCCATTGTTAACAAAGTACTAAGTTTGTTTAAAATATCACAACTTTATATAGAAAAAGAAGCCGCAGCAAGCGCAGCAGACAGATCTAAAACATAATACGAAGAGAAATAGAAAAAGGTAATATGGTGTATTTAGTATTTTCAGATTTCATTTTATCATATAAGATAGATAAAACAGAAACGTCGAATGCAACATTGCTGCAAAGATAAAGTCGTTTACAATAATATGAAATATTCATGCAATAGGAATCTATGACGGCGACCACCGGGAATTGCTTGGATGCGTACGTACGGGCACGCAGCGAAGCGACGAAAAAATAAACTGCACGGGCGCGTCGTCGATGTTGAATAAATAAATCGCATGTTGACAAGCATCCGTCATCAGAATTCGAAATAGCAACAGTCCATATAGGGTGTCCTTGAGATACTTAAGCCTCGATGGGTTTAAGGAAGATCCCAAGGTCCGATCAATATCGTCTTCTTTTACAATATCTTGTTCAGATCCTACTTACTGAGCGGATAGCTGAAGATTTTATCGGACGCTCGGCATCGCGACACAAATGAAATATTGCCGGGGCCGGCTCGGTTCTCATGAAATATGTAATCTGATTAAGTATTACAATAAATGAGTCACGCTGGAAACTCAAAGAGCGCAACGGCCAGAAAATGAACAATAAACGCAACGAAAAAAGAAGACTGCAGCGTAGAACTCAAATTTGGAGTTCCGTACATGGTGTGCAACTAAACTTTGTGGCTATCATAATCTTAGCCGACATGTTATAAGTGTGAAAGTTTTTTTGAAAGTCTAACCTTATTTGAGACAGATAAGGGCAACAGATGTTTATGGTTAGTGTTACCTACCTTATTAAGCAAGATCTTAGTGGTGCAAGTATTATAAGGATAAAAAACATATAAGTGCGTGTTGCACCACGTATAGGGTAGGGTTCCGAATCTTATAGTTTTCCAACTATAACTCAAACATATATTTCATCGCAGGATACCAGGGCCCCGATCGCGCTAATAAATCATTGACTGAACCGTGACTGAACGTCAACCACGGCACAACTTTTTATGAATTTCGTATCGCGCTAATATTTTGACACATGATTGAGACGCTTCACGATCGCAGACTAGTTTTCAACCGCTGTCAAACGAATAGTTCATCTGTAGCGACTATTTTTGGATTGTTCGGTGATTGTTTCTCTTTGTTATTAATTATTTTTCTGTAAAAGTTATAATTTATAACAAAATGCATCACGCTTACGTCGATTTTTTGGAAAGGGCTCACGATTACGATGTTACGGTGGCTCAGAAGAGAGAATTTAAGTGCGAAACTGAAAAATGGTACATTTATGAGTGATCGGCTTTGTGAAAAGATAACCTATATCTTTTAGGCAAGGAGTTGACTCTGCAATTAATTGCCGACTTAACTTCTCACATGCCACTTACTCTACGTTCAGATGCTTTGGACTTAGAAACCAAGGTAGAAGATCATGAAATAAACTACCTTTGAGATGCCTGCCATTGTCGCCTACGCAGCCTTGACTATAAAATTATATTGGTTGTTTGTAGGTTTTGATTGCATTGGCTTTCAATGCCACTGGGTTGTGCTGTAAAGTATATGTTGAATAAATAAGTTAAATAAAACCAATGCTTAATATTGAATATTGTTTGTTATTATTAAATACTACTTATTAAAAACAAAATATTAATTTTCGGCTCGTGGTTCCTGTGCTCCTGGTTCTCTCGCTCTGTCTCGCTGTTGACAAAACTGAAACAAAATAAAAGTTGATTAGGAAAACAAAGTAAAAGAGGAGACCACAGACCAGTACGCTCATGCCCCTCCGCTAGGTGCTCCTTCGTCCAGCAATGGATGCTAAAGGGCTTGCTGACTGACTAAAGGGCTGATCAGGAAAATCTCGCATTAAAAATCTTCCATTATTTACAATCGACTGGCTTAGTTGGTAGTGACCCTGCCTACTAAGCTAGAGGTCGTGGGTTCGATTCCCACCTGGGGCCAACATTTGTGTGTTGATACCTATAGCATCTGTCAAATTTCCATAATCTGAAGATGGTAAATCGAATCTATGACTAGGCAAATAACTTAACTTCTAGAGTATGCATAGTTTAGCTTACTCCTTTGCCATTCTTGCTGGCCCTTCTGCGTTAAGGCTTTCGGCGCGTTCGCACCATGGTCGTGTCGCAACTGAACGAGCCTCTTTAGACCTCACCCGTCCCTGAGCGAGGTCGCAATAGCCCTCGAGAAACTCGAGCATCAGCTCCAGCTGCCGGACTGTGGTACATCTGCAGCCTTCCATTTTTATATCTGAAAAAATATATGACAAATTTTCAATAATCATTTTACAGACTATAGGTATTTCTGAATGAATACTGACCTAGGTATATTAAAATTCATCATCATCAGGCATAATGGTCTACTTTTGGTCTGCTAAACTATGAGTGTGGTATGAGTTAGAATTATGAGTAAATTTTAGATAATTCCAGAGCAAGAGTTAGATTAAATATACCTACTTAGAAAGAAAGAAATAAAAATCATTTATTCGACAACCACAAACTTACAATAACATGGATAAAATTAATTCCTTATGTACCTAATATATATTTAGGAAGACGATGCTGTGGCCGCGAAGAGGTCACCAACTCAGCATAATGCTGCATCCGAGAGGCGATGCGCTGGTTTTTTCTGTTTGGGGCCTTAGCTAGGTGGGGCATTACTGCGTGGGTAAGGGCCTTACTTCGGTATTATTCTGTACTAAAGTATCAATATCAGTACTTACTGGTTGGAGGAGTGACTTGGAGTATGATGAGACAGGCCACTTCGAAGGTCTCGTGAAAACTAAAACTGTTATTTCATTGTGAAACCCATAACAAGTCAACACTACAACGAAACTCATTCTTTGTTCTTCTTGAGAGTCTTCGGAGAGAATTAATCAAAACAAAAGTCTTCAATTACTAACCCACTTCACAATTCCGTCCGTGTTCGTAAACAAAAAAACTCAATCAATGTCAATGTCACACAGGAAAAAAAAACTAAATAGTGTTGCCAAGTCATAGAAATGCTAAGTCGATGATCGATTTAACTCAAATAACAGGGAGCAGTAACAATACTAGGGTAACATCTCTAAAATTTCTAAACTGGTGGCGGTCCAGTTTTGTTCAAAGTTCGGTTGGCATTTGCACTTTAGCGCGATACCGATTTCCGCACAGATGAACCGAAATTTGGTCACAATCAGAATTGAACTGGAAATGGTTTACAATTGAACGGAAATTATTAAAAATAGCGCGATCGGGGCCCAGGAATAACTTAATCCATGGACCAATTGGTCAAACATTTTAGAAATAAGAAAGGGTCAAGGTCTCTCCCAAATATATGTATAGGATCAAAAAGTAAATCTAAAGTTTTCATGTAATAAGGTTCATAAATCTAAATAACAACGCTGTGACTGAGGGAGATGATTATATGGCATCTTGTAGGTATGGTAGAAATTGAAATGAAAGTAATTTGAATTATTTCTTTAAGCAATCGATAAAATCAGGATAAATAAATTGACTGCAATCTGCAATGAGTCTAAGAACAAGAATGAAAAGAATATAAACAATGCAATCTCATAAATCTATTAAATAAATTATATTCTTCAATACAGAACCCTGCGAGCAACATCCCTGTCATATGCTGCGCTTAATTTTATTGATATGAGCAAATAAGATCTATTCGAAGGTCTGTCTTTAAAACGGCTCCATTGTTGTGGTAAATGGACATTAGCTAAGCCTTTTTAAGAGTAACTAGCACACACTTTCGCTAGGAAAAGGAAAGTAAATGGAGACAATGTCTTCTTACGTTCCTAAATATTTAGAAGACAGAGTTTTCTTTGTTCTCCCAAAATTATCTATAGCGTGCCGTGGCCATTACGGAAAACTTCTAATCAGCATTTTGAAAACATTTAGACATATTTATGTATTTTTTGCGAAATCCTTGCACTTGTCCTGTTTTTGCAATAAAGATAATGTAAGTGGCGCTAACAAGAGACAGTATTTGCGACAATACAATAAAATGTGAGAATTATGTGTGACGTATTGTGAGACCGACGAACAGATAAAAATCTTTGACAAGAACACCTACAAATAACCGGTCCCAAGGACAGGCCAACGGCGCCGCCAGACAATGGCCAATTAATATTATGAGCTCCCATCACCTGTCACCGTTTTATGACTTCGTGTTTGAATAACAGATTTAAGCGCTTTTTGTGATTTTCATTAAGTACCGTTAACAAGCACACATTATACACCAAACTTCAATTTAGTTTGTATGTGAAGCGAATTCATCGATTAAAAAGTAAAGTTCATTGACGTTAAGTTTAGTGTATTACTATCATCCAGGATTTAAGTGCTTTATAGGTAGCGGAACATTACTTAAATGCTTAGTGGTTGAAAGGCTAACTCGGCAATAAAAATATGTAAGTACCTAATTATAGTTATTGTTAACGATTTCATGAGGAACTACATATATAATCGGGATACATAAGGCAAAACAAACAGAAGCAATGAAGAGGAAACCTGTCAATCTGTCTGGAGAAGTAGGCAATATAAACGAGAATCTTATCTTCGCAAACATCGAAATAATACTGTTACTATCATTTTTATGAGATCAATAATCAATAAATTCAAAGGGCACTTCGCAAATACCTTTTATGGGATGATGCGAGAAACGTGAACTGGAGCCGTGCTTTTTAGCATGCAAAGTATAAGCACATAACGAGATGATGGCAGCTATATGTCTAAGGCAAACTTAGCAGATCGTAAATCAGCTGGAACTGAGATCGGAGGAGAGCCGGTGCATCACGACGCGCTGTCGATTTCGGCTCATTATACAACGATTGCGCGGCGCCGGCTACGGATGCTCGTGGTGCAATTTGTGTACCCTTATTTGCATCTGGTCGGTCCCTGCGCAAGCCTCCCGATGCGAAAATAAACAGAGAAACTCCATGCCATGGATATTGTGAAACTGGAAAAGATATGAACGCACAACCAACCAGAAATTGAGCGTAGGTACCTTCAAAAATAAATAATTAATGGTAAAATAAAAACTTTAAACATATTTTTAAACGAGCACAAACAATTAGGTACGGTATTTAAATGTGTAAAAACGAAATTAATGGATACCTAAGGCCCATCCAGTAAAATTTCTTTCGTAATCGATCAGCAAATGAGTGGGCGGATCCTCCAATTTGTTGACTTTGAGGTCCTGATTGTATGTTTGCACAAGGATTCGTGATGACGAGGGCATTCAAACCGCTCATTGAGGTGCCACCCAAGTGAATGACATCTCTGCCTCGGTTATTGAACTTATGGATCATGCTCATAATAAATCAATCTTTCATATAAATCTAAATCTGCATGAGCTTGAATGATTAATGGTGGTCAATAAAAACAAGCTTTATTTGTTATTGACATACTCGTATATATAGCACAATACATTTAATGTATATTAGACATTAAATACATGCGCATACGGTCATAAACGTATACTTTATTGAAAATGAATAGATACAATAATCGTTGACACTTGGAACCTAACTCCCAAACTAGACAGTGTGTATTATTTCCTAATTCATATAAACACCTACATACAATTCAGAAATCTGTCGAAATATATAGCTGGGTGGGTATTAATAACAATATGGTGAGTTCCCCAAAGCAGCAGTAAAGGTAGTAAGCAATTGCAAGATTTGTCGGTGTCAGTTCCTTATTGCGTGTGCGTTTATGTGGCCACTTTAGTTGAATTCATGGCCACAATAAATGTTATTATGGCCCTATATCCATCCTTAAGGATGAGGGTTCGCGTGAGACGTCGGAAGTGATCCGAGGCGGATCACGAAGCGCAGACGCGCGCTAACAATGCGCTAATAGAGGATCGTGTTCGTGACCCCGCCTCCCATGCTCGATAATATTGTCCGAACTGACGGATACCATTATTGCCTCTTCTTGTTTCACACTATTATGTAAGGTAATAAAAGGTATAAGTTTTAATAACCGGCTGAAATAAGTAGTAGTATGAGACTACTTACTGTTGTGGGAGAAAATTAATATTTTTAGTTAGAAACTAACAGGAGCATTAAGGGATCGTAGGTAAATTAGTTAAGTAGTTAGTTTTAGTTGTTGGTGTTCCCAAAATACTACTACTAGGATTATACTATAGAATTAGGATATGTACTAATTATACTCGCTCGTGAATTTAAATAATAATTTCCTAGGTCAATAAAAGATTTCAAATTAATTATTAGAACAACAGTTGTTCTATAATCATTCGTTCGTTCGCCACATAACAGGTTCTATTCTGTTATACATTACTTACTCTGTGATTATACGAGTACACTGTATTTCTCATAGGTAATAGGAACTATTATCTAATCTGTGGTAATACTTACATTTAACAAAACAGACCCGACTTAGAGCTTGTATTTTTTATTCGCCAATTTTAAAAATACGGTAGAAAATGTTTTGATTTCTCCATAAATTACATTCGTGCGTCTCGAAAACCGAATAAACAATAGTAAGTAAACAATAGTGTTCCGAAGCGGACCGCAAAGTTACATGGTAGCGTAAACCCGTATTTTGCTGCTAGTAGTTCCTCTTTGAGTAGTTTCCGAGATGCAACTGATGCATGTGTTTGTTTTCGTATGGAAAATGATTTGTAATGGAATATAATAGATAAAAGTAAAAAATTGAAGGGCAGTCGGAATTGCAGGTATCGCGAGCTACATACGGACACTGGTAGGAATTATCACAGAACAACTAGTATCTAAAATAAGATCCACTCAGGGTCGCTGAGCGAACAGGGTAAGTATTTTATATGCAATGTGTATGTACTTAACCTCTATACAGACCAATACGATATAGAGACCATAGAAAGACACTTTGAATTCAAATTAGAGAGCGCACTAGGAAATGGAATGCATTTGCGTAGCATTCCTCGCCCGGTCGGACTCGAACTTTTTTGCTGTAATCAATCACTAGGTATATCTCCATCGCAATGCTATGAAACATCGTTCGCCACACAAGATCATGCGGTCTTTCCTTGTATCATAATAATATCTCTCGACATTTCTAGTATTTCTCATAAAAGCGTTTCTTTACAAAATTGCCTCTGATGGGAACTATTTGTATAAAACTTTAGTTACAGTTAGATCAATAAGTAAGTAGGATTAAACTAATTTATTGTTTAATTTGATTATTTTAGGTAAATGTGCATGTATTTAAACCAATTAACAAAAAAGCTGGTAATTTATTTTTAAAACATAACCAAATGTAAATCAAACGCCTGACAACTGTCAACCCTTATTTAACTGCAAAGTTGTTGAATCCTTTTGAGCCTTTTATAGTAGGTACCTAAAATAAGGTGAAGGCACTTTCTTTGTCGGTCGACCTGTTTATTTATTAGACGCGTCAAATATTTATCCGATACAATGTATGTGTAAGAAAGCGCCATCTAAAGGTAGCCCTACTTATGTAAACAAATTTCTACACAAATATCCCCAACGACGCAAGATGTAGTTTTCATCCGGTGCCATCAGATGGCACTGTAAAGTGAATTTCTTATGAATACCATAATTAAAACGTATTTTCACCCGTTCTACCAATATTTAGGCAGCGAACTTTAATACTTATTACTACTAATACTTATTAAATACATTAATACTTATTAAAGTTCGCTATATTTAGGGTTTTCATACGACACCAAAGATAATTATTGCTGACTCGTTCGGACCACTCACCCTTAATCTCTGATCGACGACCGTCCACACGCGACTGGCAAAATCATTCGAAGCGCCCACTATGTATGCACCAGTTGAATCGAAGTCCACCGACATCACACCCGCGTTAGAACCGACTAGAGTACCTTTGTTCTCCACCACACCTGTAGGACATAATATAGCTTGAATATTATATGTATAGCCGAGCGATATCTATAGGGATTGCAGAACAATACAACTTTCAAAAACAAACTCATTGTCTCCAATTGCAATACTTTGTAACTGTATTTAACTATATTTATATCATATTATATTTTATTGAAAATAAGAAAAATTAAATTACGTTTTGTTGAAAATTGTATGTGCTGGGTTTCGTCTATATTTGACACTCGATTGGGTTGTTTGTGATGGATAAGACAACAAAATTAATATTGCCTTTCACTCTGCATGACTAAACTACTGTTTGAACCACATAAAATTATGTATCTTCCAAATATAGAGCTAAATATTCTTACTTTTTGATGCGTCCCATAATTTAAGTTTTCTATCAGCTCCGCCTGTCGCTACTATTCGATCCGTTGGACTCCATTTGACAGCGTTCACTTCACCGTCATGAGCGTCCTGGTTACATAATAAAATAATGCATTCATATAATTATTTGAACAAAATATCAACACGCTTTTATTAGCTTGATCTATAAACAAAAAACACGTAGCAGTAGAAACCTATCTTTTCACCTACTTCTAATTCAATGTTTTAGTTTCAGAACAACACAAGTCACAGTGTTTTCGAGGTCAAGTTTTTAATCGATCTCATTCTTTGGGCAAAAAGGAATGGGAATTGATGAAAAACAGGAATTGTGTGTTTTAAAATCACACGATTCCATTGTCGTATCGATTTGAAAGTTTGCAAACGTATGCAATTCTGGTGACAATACAATAATATGGTCGTGTATGGCGAGAAGGATTTAAATTTTGATTAATTTTTTTTTCTACTCTACTCACAAATCTCAAAGCGACTTTCGTCGGCAACGTCGTCGCGAAGAACGGCATGTCTAAAACTTTATCTTCAGACGAACTGCCGCCGGATCCGCCGCTACTTCTGCTTCCCCCTTCTCTGGCCGCTTCTTCTAGTTCTTTGCGGAGCTTGTCAGTTTTTTTTCTGCAAAAAACAAATTCCTCGAACTTACATTTTATAAATGCTATTTTTGGGTGAGCTTTTTGTTTTCATCCAGCAGCCGCCGCGGCGCCTTCGATACAGTATAAATAATATAGGTACCAGTGGGAGGTAAAACACAAAGCTCGACTTCGATGGCGCCACTAGCGTATGTAGTACTTAAACATTGTGGTGTATTCCAGAATGTTAGGTATTTATTTGCATTATTATTTGTTTTAGGCAAAAACGAATGTGCATAAATACAAATATACAGCATACAATAAAAATCTAAGTGTAGAATATTAAAGTGACCACCCAAGGTATTTATTAAGTGTATGAAGTTTATGATATTTGTATAGGTATTTCTGTACAGTGAACGAGGCTCAACAATACATTTAAGGTAGTGCAGAAAAATTATGTTAGATTTGTTTACTCCATGCGCTAGCGACGCCGCCTACTAGCGAGCAGGGGCAGTTTTACCACCCATTATCGAGATATATTCTCTTTTATCTGGTGTGAGAAAAAAATACAACATTTGTTAGCAAAATTTTAAAAGTGTGTTATTCTCTATCGGAATTACTAGAGAAAAGAGATTTTGAGTTTAAACATTCAGTACAGTCACACTAGGTAACTTTGAATTTCAATGTAAGTAACTTTGAATAAAATGCCTAAACAAGATTTTAAAAATGGATTATTTCTGAGTGAGTTGATATTGTCCATTCTCAAATTGCTTTTGTAATGCCAAAGCACTTTCTTGTTTTCTGACAATATTGATAATAATAATAAAAACAGTTTATGATAAAAATATAAAAACGTAATGCATATTTAAAATGGACATAATATTATACAAATAGCGTCGAACGTACAAATTATTTAACATAGTAAATTTAATGAAAAGCATATTCAAAGTTACCAATATATTCAGGGAACTTTGAACGGTTTATGTCTATAATTTATTAATTGTTAGGAAAGATTAGTTTAGTCTAATCGGGGTTTATTTAGTGTCCACTTTATTTTGACTAACGAAATTTATTTCTCCAAATATCGTTCAAAGTTACCCAACTTGAATGTAAGGGATTATTTATCGTTTTATTACAAACTGTATATTGCCTCGCATAAAAATATCAAACCATGCAGTGAAGGTAATTGCTGAAGCGTCAAACGCAAAACTTCAATCAACCTAGCAACCAATTAATTCAAACCAATATTATTAGATCAAGGCCATGCGCATTCAAAGTGATTTCCATGGTCGAATCAACATTCCTGATTTTATTATCAAATTACGTCATTGCCATGCCAATCGGAAGAACCGTGTGTATTTAATTTTCGCCACGCGACACTAAAAACTAAATTAGGCCTTTAGCAAGTTAGAATGCAATTTATAATGTCGTCTAGGGATTCAATACGTATATCAATTAGCTGATTTCTATGGAATAATTTTGTGTCGTATACATTAAGTATCAAGAAATAATTTCAATTTGATTAGTGGTCATAAACTGATAAAGGTAGGGCAGCATTACATTCAATACAATAAATCTACGATTCCTGCATCGAATAATATTAGTTAGCAATAATTTGCATCCAAGACCAGTGTAGCAAACTCATAAATCATGCTTAAGCATGCAGATATCAATTGAAATTTTGAAAACTCAATTAGGTATGTTTAATATTATTTATTTCTTATAATGTATTATTTTAATTCAACCTTTTAGAATAGATATTGAACTGGAGTCTGAATTTAAAACAGAGCAGTGGGTGCATCGAACGTTGTTTAAAAATGGATTCATGACTACATTATACTTATTAAAACAATGTTGCACCATCATCCACATGTTACAACTGATGAATCTATTTTTACTCTGTATAGCGTACACAATAGCTCCGTACAATGGAAGATATACTGAATGTGTAACGAGCGAGTGAACAGCGAACTTTACTTACTAAAATAAACTGAACATCGTTTCACTATAATCTAGACAATGAAAAGTCCACGAGCCAGCTAAATGCACACAGTAAATTAAGAAAATGGTCCAAATATTTTGATCCCCAAGTAATATAGTAAAATAATTCGTATTTATCTATTAAGTTTTACAATTAACACTAAAGAGTCATAATTATTAGTGCAAGAAAACAAAACTGATGCAAAAAGGGCAGTTATAAATGCAAAGATGAAACAAAAGTCTGAAATGGCAAAATATTTCGTCTGCCAGAAATTCTTAGGCAATAGAAAATGAGTCTGTTTCAGTGTGCAGTTAAGATAAGACATATAATATGGGCCACCGTCTCGATGAGGTAAAATGTTCGGAATTATGAACGTCACAATGCCTTCAAACCACCACATCCTCATTCACATTATGTCAAACTCACCCAAAACTAACTCTACCAAACGTGTTGATGAAAAACGCGGTAGGGTTGCTTGACCTGTTGAAGAAATTAAACAAAAAGAAGCAAAAACAAACATCATAACTTATGCAAGCTCCGTAAGCCGCGTGGCAACACACATACATAACCCACTCTAATTCACAAGTCCATGTAAATGTTTCACAAAATAAACGCTATGTAATATAATGTGCAAGATCTACAGTTATTTATCATGTACTCTGTTTTTAAATGAACTTGGAAATAAAATTCTTCTTCAGTGACACACTTTTTCTAGGTGTCTTCGCCAATAAAGATTTATGTCTTATGTTTGTTACATGACAAATACTTTTTCTACATTTGCAGTGCACATAAACACTATAATAGCAGCGACATTCACTAAACACTTAACTACGTAACAGGCGTAATTTTTTCAATTTTATTTAACTACCGAATGCCCCAGCTGAAGTATATAAATTATAAACAATAATTTTATTGCAGTTGTCGAGCCCTCCACAAGATAATTTGACTTTGTTGCAGATGGCAGACATACAAAGACATGAGAAATGAGAGTATATTTTCGGATCCCCTTGGTTTCAAAAAGCGCAATTCGGCAGGTGTATGAAAAACGTTTCACTCTAGTGTCATTATCACTCACCACTTTTGAAAGTAACAAGTAACACCTCAAAATCTTAAAACTTATTACTCATGCCTTAAAATCATAATAAAATAGTAAATATCTTACTTGATAAAGGTTTCATTCTCTTCGTTCATCTTGTCGGCATCTTTCGCCTTGTACTTTATAAGTCTATCGACTAGAGATCTGTTTTCATCCTGGAATCATGAAATAACGCAACTTGATATTTATTCAAAGGATAAGTCTTGTGTACTCTATAGATATGATAATACCTTTTTGAATATTTTATGCATTTCTATTATTTACACGAAACACTAGTTTTTTGTGTATTGTTCTTTAGTTGTCATTCACTTCGTAAACAAGGATTAAAGTTTATTTTATAATCTTCAAAACCTGGTAAGTACCAGACAGTCTTGTTCCAAATTTTGGATCATACTGACAAGAGTAAGTGATGTGATGTTACTTGACTTAGGTATAAACATTTTCTACGCACCACGGCAATCACACGAGCATCGTAAAATATACGGGGAGTTTCATTTTATGTCGGTAAATTAATCAGCAAATGTGCTAAGTAATTAGTTTTGGAAAGGACTTTGGGTATATGGTTTTAAATTGAAAATACTCCCTAATTTATTTTATTTCTTCTGTGATATACTTACTAAGTAATATCATTTTAGTGCCGTAAATAATATTTTAAACATCAATAAGCCTTTTGATACATATTATAATTAATATGAAATTAAAAAATCAATGCATGAAAAATAAATAAATCAAAACATGAGACGCAAATTTAAAACATGCTGAATATGAGGACAAAACCTCGAATCGGCTTGGCGTGCTGCCAAATTTTAAAATGATGTGATAAAAAATTCAATTTTCAGTGAAATGAATGGCCCCTCCAAACTATCAAAGACTAGTACAGTATGCCAAAAATATTTTGATCTGTATAAACAATAGCGCACAGGCGTCCAGTATAGAGAACCTGCCTAGAGAATAATGCAATAAACAAGTTATAGAAGCACGATATTTTTGTAAAACGTAAACGAACTTATCTATAGAATGGCGTCTTAGACAGTGGCAGAGATTATGAGAACTACACTTGGCCCACCACGTGACCTCACCAATACCTTACACGCCATAATCAAAAGGGTCAAAATCATTTTGGATATATGTATATTTATAACTAGCTGTTGCCCGCGACTTCGTCCGCGTGGATTTTGGAAGTAGTTACCTATCTCTGCTATGTAATACAGACATCGTCTAGTTATAATTTTCCAATGATAAAATGGATCATTCTAAGTATATATTATTCACCATATTTTAAGGTATACCATACCTTCAGGAACAAACTATGAACACCGTATCCAATTTGGTGAAGACAGTTAAAATTTAAAAAATGGTATTTTTTATTCTATTGCTCATAATAAGACTTCTCATATCAATTTTTATTAAATGTGTTTTTTTAACTGATACAGTATGGGCAAAACCAAAACCATAGGAGATACAGGGAAACTGTCTTAGGAACCTTTATGTATTTTTTCGTGATAACAATTTTAACATAGTAATCGGAGCAGCTGGAGTTCAGGTGGCATGCATGAAGTAGTAAGTACTTTGCACGGTCTGTTTTATAAGAAAACATTTTATTAAATTTGACTAACTTCTGCTGCTTGGACTTTTTTCTCCCAATACAATAAAATAATTCTAACATGAAACTAAGTCGATACGCATTTAAAAAAATCATCAAAATTATTTTGCACAGGCGTTGTATGAGAAAACTATTTATTGAATTTGACTAACTTCTGCTGCTCAGATTTTTTTCTTCCGATATAATGAAGTGACCCTTACATGAAACTGAGTCGAACCGCATTAAAATTTTTTTGTACAAATTCTCATTTTTATGGACAACATACGCTTGACCAAAAAAATTTCTATGTTATAAGACACTTTCCCTGCATCTCCTATGGTTTCGGACTTGCCTATACTGTCCCAGTTAAAAAAACACGGTATATCTCCTGTCTATGACATCGTCTTGTTACGTTATATGATATATCTGTAAATGACGATAACTTTTTTCGCTGTCATCCGATTTCTATGAAACAAAGTCTTTAAGTTGCTCCAGGCTGTGCTTAATCTACCTGTGAAAACCGCAAGAAAATCCGTTTAGTGGTTTCGGAGATTAGCGATTACAGACAGACAGACAGAAAGACAAAAAAATTTAAAAAACTTTTTTGTGTTCTGTTACTCTTTTTTTTATCGCCCACACTCATTTTTTTCTAAATTTGTTCAAAGTACAGACACACGATTTCTACTCCTTTATTATAAGTATAGAAGATATAGATAGATTAACATGAAATGAATAATGATACATCCACTACATCCATCATATCACATAAGTAGTTAATTATTGAAGGCATCCAATGTATCCCGAATTCATCCATAGATCACACAACACAATTACAGGATATCAAAGTACATAACTACTTATTAAATTATTATTTTTTAATTACCAGTTCAATTTGCAATTATGTAAAATGTTATACCTACATGTATATTATTTTAATTAAATCTAATGGAAGCACCATTTACCTGAGCCTTCCTCAATTTCTCTTCTATTGATGCAAAAGCAATTTGTAGAGCTTGATGTTCATCTCTCAGCATTTGATTCAATCCTTGTAGTTCAGTCATATTGTTCTCATACATTTGAATTTCTGCGCGAAGGGATGCTATTAGTGCTGTGTTTTCAGAACTTCTGGAAATTAAAAGCATAGTGTGTCAATAAACCTTAACCATATTTTTATAACGAGAGAGAACAGACATCTTTTGGGTAAACAAATTTTGTCTTCAGTCACCTTCAGCCTCATCACCGCTGATCACAAGGTAAGAATGAGTGACGTAGTATCTACATCAAGTAAAAATAAACGGTGCGGCGGCCCGCACTAAACTTTCAGCCATTCAAAAAGAAAGAATAAACTGACGCAGCTTCGTCATTTTCCTAACAAAATTTTTGGTATTTAATTTTAGAATCCTTAGGGCCTCTTACACCGGTTGCTGATATTGTTACAGATAGATAACGGTAAGATAACCTAATCTATCAGATAAATCTGTTAGTTTAAAAGTTGGTATATCTGACAGATAAGGCAATCAGATACCTGTGAAACAGAAAATAAAGGATATCTGGTAGATATCCTGCATATAGGGTATCTGGGACTTTATCAGCAAGCGGTGTAAGAGGCCCTTAGTGTTTGCTACTTTTCCTTTGTTGTGTTATAACCGTGTGTTGTCCATTTATAAATGTATGTGTTGTTTTGTTTGTTGTAGATATGGTGGGCATGAATGCAGACAGTGAGAAATAATCAAAACCTATTAATATTATCCTGCTGTGTATTTTCTACGCGAAATTGTCCCTAAACACAATATAAAAGGCTATAATATAAATATATATATAGGTACAATTATTGAGGCAGGTGATGCTGGTCATAGAATATCGAAAAATCCGGCTTTCTAGGGTAGTGTAGGGCATCGATCCTTAGCACCTACTTTAAGGTTTATTTTATTAGGTACTTGCATTTTTTATTTTCCGTACAAATCAAGGAATTGTATTTGCAAGTGATAAGAATAAATAATAAACACTTTAGGTGGCGGTCCCTGCACTGACTTCACGAAAGGACAGCTACTCTAAGTATTCAAATGTTATGTAGATACTACATATAACTTAAAAAACTTACTAAAATTAGATGGTAAAAGAAAATACTAACATGACATCTTTGTTTTGAAGCTGTTTCTCTAAGTCATGAACCCTGGCATTTAAGGTAATGATTTGTTGCGAGCTCTCCCCTCTCCGCCTGTGTAACGATGTCAATTCTTCTTGTTGAACTAGGATTTTTTGTTCTAATGCTTGTATTCGCTCGTTGGTGCCACCGCCTGAAACAGTGGTGAAATAGGTTATTAATAATTTTGTTTTTAATGAACAATCGTTGTCATAAAATATTTATCAGATTTGGGAACTTACTATTTACACAAACTTATTACTATAAGATGTACCAAAACAACCTTAAGGTGGTAAACATTTTACCAGCATTGTGATTTAAACAAACACTTGCCATTATTTAGGATGAACCTGGTCGTGCTAGTGGGTGAACATTTAAAAGACTTAATTAACTCAATGACTTAACTCATTGAACATCTTACACTTGTCCACCAAACTAGGATATCCTGATTTGAACAAGTTTATAAAGTAGGTATAAAGTTGTCTGTCCCACCCAAGTGGGAACTGAATTAATAACCTCAAGTATTTAAAGCAGAGATGGAAAATTTTCCCCTACAGGGAGGCAGTCCTTGTACATTAATAAAAAACAGCAATATAACTTTTAAATCTTCACAAACTTTACAAGTATGTTCTTCATCATTCACCAACCCAGCCTGTTGTGCACAACATGAATAAAACTAATAACTTATTTTAATATTTTAAAAGATGATAATATTTAGTGTGTTGCCTCTATGGTGGCTGACGCAAAAAGAGGCCCTGAGTGAACGGAACCGATCTGACGTTAATTCCGAACATATGTCTACTGATGGACCTAGGTCTCTACTGCACGAAACTATACCTAGTTATCTATACTCATTCAGTTCTCTCCGTTCTTGTCAAACCTATGCCTTACACGAGCTGAGATGTAGCATGTTTATTATTACAAAAAAAAACAGATAAAATGACAACCACTTGAAGTTAATACAGACCTGCTCCTGATATGACACTATCCGCTCCAGAAAATCTTATCCTTTCATTGACTAAAGTTAACTGGAGATTTTCATTTTTTAAGGTGTTTACATTGTCAAATAATCTGCTCTCTGAAAACATAGATTGATGGTTTTACAGTCAGTTATTAAATGTATATAATGTACATATTATTCTTATTCTTAAACGGGTGTGACAGTGCCTGCACAGACTCTACGAAACGAGAGTTTTGTGCAATTCTATGGTATATATTACTAAGTTAACTTTTTACTAAGTTACTTTTTACTGCAAAAATCCATATTTAATTATATAGGAATGTACTTATTATAAAAATTAAATTATAAAATGAATCTGACTTGGATCAGAAACAAGATAAAAGTGTAGGTTTTATTATGTACTGGTAGGTATATAATAATTTCCTTCTTGTACCTAGACAAAATTGATAAATATCATAAAATGTTAATGATAGATAGACATAATTTATCTTAACCGTTATCATGAAGGGTGAGGTGACTCAATGATTCTAATATAGAACACTATTTATCTCATAAATTACGCTACAATATATATGGGCAAATAACTTCCTAGTAAATAATTAATTATGTCAACAAGCACAGAACAAAGACAGGGAGCATAGGTTAGGTTACTTACGAAAAGTAATAATATCCTGAAACGCAGATGTCTCGTATTTATTTCTCGCGTGTAGTTGGCTTAATAAATTAGTCCTCCACTCTCCGCCTTCCATTTTAGGCCGTATAAACTAATAAATTGATGCAAATTAATTCATTACAAACTTGCAATATCATAAACAATTAAATATCATTATGTAGCAACGTGTTGGAATTTTCTTCAAGTTATTTATGTATTACTTAAGATCTTGCGTGATTGCTAACAAATAATATGGATAACAATCCGCGGAATTTATTTAAAACCTGGAATTTCCATCAAAATCTCCAAAGTTTCAAGATCAGATCACATCAAACTAAACGAAGGAAGATTGACAATTTGATGACATTGACATGACACTTGACAGCTCATAAATGTTTTTTTTTGTTGATTTGTCCTCGATTGAGGACGGGCAAGGGAAGCTTCGTCCATACAGCCCTATCTTATTTAAAGTATTTGTTGTTTTTGTTGATTTGTCCTCTATTGAGGACGGGCAAGGGAAGCTTCGTCCATACAGCCCTGTCTTACTTAAAGTATTATTTCTTATATTTATTTAAACCGGCGGTTACAGCACGGCCTCCACAAAAACAGAGCACGACTAGTCGGCGATTTTTAATAAAACCGCAGCACGGCCTCCACGAGGGCACAACTAGTGCCATTCGGTGATCCACACTGCAGGTTCATATTGAATTCGTCCAATGATGGACAGGCAAAAGTCATAGATCATACAGCCAAGTCATATTTTGTTTGTTTTTCTTCAAAAACCAGCGGTTACATCACGGCCTTCACAAAAACAGGGCACAACTATAATAGTCGGCGATTTTCAATAAAACCGCAGCACGGCCTCCACGAAAACACAACTAGTGCCATTCGGTGATCCACACTGCAGTTCACGTGCGCATTAAACTGATAATAGGTTTAATGAAAATTTAGCAAGTTAGTCTGCGATTTTCATTGAGGTTCACACACGGAGAACACTAAAGTTCTAAATTTTTAGATAGGTTTGAGGTATGATTAATCTGTGGGTAGGTTGTTATATCTCAAAATATGTTGCTGAACGCTACGTATGTACCTACCTAGCGGAAAGTTTAAAAAATTACAGGCGGATTAAATTAAATTAAGAAAATGAATAATTCAAACAAGAAAGCTTCTCTTCACTCACTTCTGACTTCTTTAATTCTTCATTAAATTAGGAAACTCGAGTTTATCCTTGAATAGGTACTTTTGCAAATACGAAAAGCAAAAAGTTTTTTAAAACTGTATTTCAACTAAATGACAAACTAAATACATGCAAAAAAAAATACATGCACACTTCGCGGTTGTTACGAACCCCGCCCCTCTATCGCGCTGTTTTGATAAACACATTCAAACCGTTTCAGAGAGAATAATGAACTTTAATTACAGTAGGTAGCTATTCAAAGTTTTCGCAAGTTTCCGAAGAAGCAGAAGCAATGAGCTTATAAAGTATCGAGGGAAGTTGCAGTCCCGAGGAAGTATTGAGATCTTCGACGGCTAGTTACTTAGTTGCTTTGTCGTCTTTTGCCTTTTTATAGCTGTTCTACCTAGGTTCTTGTTTTCCATCATTCCCTGATCTTAACAAAAAGTTGATACTTACCTAAATATTATCTTAAATTTTAGGGATCCGTTAGTTTTTGTGATCAGCAGTAAGTTAATTTAATGTAAAGAAAATACAAGTGCTTTTTGTAAGGGAAGCCCAGGTAAGATTCAAGTGGGAGTAAAAAGAATAGGTAGGTAGGTACTTACCTGATTTTCCTAATAATCTACATAGTGGCGTAACTAATGCTTACTGCAGGTGTCGTCACGTGAGACAACCAAAACATCGCTCGGTAGGTAAACTAAACTTCTATAGGTAAATAGCTGTTAATAAACTGTAACGATATAAATTATAGAAGATAATTCTTGAATCGAAACTGTCCCATACCCATATCTTCCACAGATGACAGATAATTCCTTATTCATCCGGACTTTGACTGTTACTATTCAATTAAGGATCCCCAGATTCAATTATAAGTTTTGAGAGTCAGAGTTTCGAGCTCTAGGTATGCCTTCAGTGTCGGAATTAATTCGCACTTTGAGATATGATTATCTGTTTACCGACGTAGACAGCTATCTAGTCCTCTTGAGGAATTTAATCTTCGAGCATATACCTACTTAATTATTAAATATCTAGATGAAGTGTGATGCCTGATCTGAACAGACATCAGACAAAAATAAAAAAGGGCATATTCGGCCTCATTATCGTTCATCTCGTCATTGTCGCAGAACCGCCGCCGAGCGCCGGCCATGGGGCAGACGAGTTCTGGAGTACAGACCGCGGACCTGCGGGTACCGGTCCGCGGTCGGCCCAGGTGGCGGAGAGGCGTCCCACGACTTAAAAGAAGAACCTTATAAGGTGGCCGGATGCAGCTGGATGCGGCGCCGGCGGGCAGAGAAGGGGAAGGCCTATATCCAGCAGTGGACGGTAAAATTAATGTCAAGTCAAAACTATTATATTGCATGTTTAAGTATGTACAATGGGTACATTTAAACAACATCAATTTTTTATCTACCACCGCTTCCAAGGTGTTAGCGGTGATATTATGATGATGATACATACCATATCTTCACCCTATGTCTCTGGCGGGGTAGGCAGAAAGAATAGAGCGCCAAGTATTTCGATCCTGACACACCTCTTACGCTGCGCTCAGTCTCGCACCCGCTCAATCTAATCCTCGTATGTCAGTCTAGGCACAGATTACATACTAGTTCCTAAGTCTAGGTCTTCCCTGACTCCTATTACCAATCACATTCATGCGATATATTCGCGTCGTCAATCGTTCATCACTCATGATGATGATTTCATTCATGTTAGCTTTTAAGCTACCCCTGACATATTTCTTCAAAAAATTTTGGTAGGTAGTTTTATAATATGTAGGTAGGTACATATATAGAAAAAGAAAATGATTGATATCAGAGGTAGATGCTACTGCATAGAATATAATTATTTAAGCATTGTTTTGTCGTGCCAATTTGCGTACTGATCCGAGGTAGGAATCTGGTTAATATTGTGATCAATGAATTTAATGGATATTATTAACCGTAGGTACCTATCTATTTATAGATTCAATTTAAGCTCTACCTAGGGCCTCAAGAAATAGCTAATCATGGACTACAGCGCGGTAAAATAAAAACAGCTAAGTGTGGGTCGAACTCGCGCACCGAGGGTTGCGTACCTTGGAAGCAGAAGTATATTAAAGATGTATATCGACCGCCTTAAAATCAAGACCGAGTTAGGTATAAACTTTAGAAAACTTTTTCACCGTTTAAGTTTTTATAGAGTTCATTCTTGGCACCGCATAGGTACTACTAAGTTTGTCTGTAAAGTATTTTTGCTGATTTCTAAAAATGGTGCTATGTATATATTTAGATACATATTGTTTTATTTGTCCTGTAATATTTTCTTATTTATATACATAGCTATAATATGATGGATGAGGTAGCTGTAGGCACACGCCATGAACCTTTATCCTTGAGTCCAAACCCGAAGTTTCTAGTCGTATCCGCTGCTGAGATCTAGGTAGTTACTGCCTCCCTGTACATCTTAGACCCTAAAGGTTCGAGGAGTAGTAAGTAATCCGTATTAGAGTAGGATGGCCATCACAGTTAGGTTACACCAATCGGTGGTGGCGTTATTGGCAATTAAAAATTTCTAGAAACATTGCAACGCATTTACTTAAATAGTATGAATAGATTTTAATACTTACTTAGGTAACTTTAGTTTTTCTTTTAAAATCATTTTAAATACGGTTAGAAAGTAAAAGATAATATCAGCGTAGGTAGGTACCTGCAGAGCAGTTAAATTAACTGCATCTTTGTTTTAAGAAACGAGGGCGATTACCCACCATCTGAGTTTAGTCGGATGGTGAAAGGAATCTGTTTAAATTGCACCTTTTAATCCCGTCGGGGAGCGAATAGACGCAGGCTTTGCGGATAGTGATGTGCTAAAATTGGGTACACGGACAATCCGTTCTCACGATTCGCGGATATTTAACTAATTATTATACTTTATACTGAAACAGTTTGCTTGTGATATTGTTGTTACTGCTGTAAAATTATTTCGGGTCTTTCTTTTAGCAGTTTGCTTGTGATTTTATTAAAAGTAGGTAGGTATTTAAACATTTGAACAATCCGATACACTTAACTTGTATACCCGACAGGCGCACGTCCTCAATTTGACAAAAGGCTTGTCAACTGGGATGCACCTACCTATGTATATTTATAGATGAAAATTAAAGTTATCAGGTTCGCATGTTATACCTAATATAATTTCGTTTTTGGACGGCATACAATTTATGCTTGTACGCTACTTCTGGTTTATTCTCCATTCTGAGACCCTATGATGACTTAGCGCATAAACCGGACTATAAAACCATATTATAAGTAATAAGCTTTTTCACAACTGGTTCCTCTCCAACTCCTAAGTATGTAACTTTATTATAAACTTACCTAGGTACCTACGTACCCACGTAAGAACTTACTGTTGTTTTTTATAGATTTATTAAAACGAAGATCCGTATCTGTTTGTCACATCCTTATTTGCGGCACTCGGCGAACCGGAAAACAGCATCCCCACGCCGTCTTTACTACGTGGGTTCCTGGAAAACAAAGTGGAGGTATGCTAATTAACTCCCAAGGTATGATGAAACAATACCGCTTCTTTTATACACTTGGAATATTAATTTGCTTTCTTACATTTATCATGCCTGATAAAATAAATTCTACGATACGAACGTAAAACTCGATTGAAAGGTCCCTTCGAGCAAGAGTGTTATCAAAATCAATCAGCTTATTATTTTGCATACGTCCCATTCTTGAGCAGATGGTATTCCTTATCGTAAATTTCTGGATAATCAATAAAATACTCACTTATGAAATCACATATCCAGAAACTTCTTGCTGAGCCACTGAAACTTTGGTTCCAAAATCAGTTAATTTAATTCAGTTTCCATAACGCTAAGTCTAAGGAATTATAAGGGCTTCGGACTTAGGAGGAATATATATTATACGTTTGAGGAGAGTAGTCTCACATGCAGGTATGTATACAATCTAACGTTATAAAATCATGTCGTTCACAATTTGAGGGCTAGGCAAGGCACGGATAGGTATAATATAAACTATCGAATATTAATACGACACAAATTGTAAAATTGTCTGTTCACAATCTTTCGTCAGTCTCGCTAGATTTATTATAAACTATGTTCACAAATTATCCGGTGACATACTTACATTAGTCAGAATCACTTATTTCGTTAACATATTGCATGTGACTAAATTGGCAAGAAATAAGTTAATAAACTTCCTGTATTGATATGAAACTTTGGGATCACCTTGATCTATCGAATGGGAGCAGTGTACAGCGTAATATATTCGGTTTAATAGTGTAATTTTGCTAGCTCCCGCCTGACTCGGCCATATCTTGCGGTGGACTCGCCGACCCTCCGTCCCACCGGCCTCTGACAGGATCCAGATTACGTGCAACATTCTGTCGTTAGCAGATGAACGTAGCAGTTATAATGTAGAACCCTGTTAACACAATATACTAGGATATCAATAACGAACTACCATGATAGTTCGCAGACAATCTCATCTACCTAACGTGCGTATATTTTGTATTTAATAGTCTCTAGGGATTTTTTACAATGTTTATTGTTCCCGTGACTAAAAAAACACAATTATAGCTAGATAGGTAATACATGAGCGATAAACAGACATAAATACATCCAATAATTATTTGTTCCCGACATAATTAACGGATGAGAGACTAGCGTTTTTAAAAGGTTTTCTTATTATTATTAAAATAAACAAATAGATGTCGCATTAAGAAACAGCAATGAAACGGCTGAGCCCATAGATAGAGCCTCGAAACAGTCATACATTATTAATGTGGGGCTCCACAGACACAGCTTCCAAAAATCAATATCAGGAAAACACAGGAAAAGAAGCTAGACCCTATCAAATAAACCCAGCAAAAGTTAAAATTGTACGAAGTGCGAATCTCAGGGCTGAATAATTCAGATGAAAGTGGGCTGGAAGAAGTAAGTATTCGAACGCGATTCTGTTTTTTGAAATCGTCGAGAAAATGCGTTTTCAATATTGTAATGTTAGTCAATTATGGAAGGCCTTTCATACCTGCGTCAAACCCATATTAGGCTTTCTCGCTTTTAGACATGATCATTTCAGTAGGTAGTAGTAGTAACCTTTCCGGTTATCTCAAAATTGTTACATAATAAATATGTATTTTCTTGCGACGTAAGTAGGTATTGCTGAGAACATGGGCTACCTATTATTTACTGTGATAAAATCTGTACCCCGGGAAAAAATCTAATTACATGCTTGCGAACACGAGGGCAACCTAGGTCGTCAGTTGAGTAGTAATTTCAATTAAAATTCTAAATAATTTTATAACTTTTTTATTTCAAATTTTCTGCATGTTTCATTTTATTGCTAAAGATTCGGAGCAACACCTAGTTTTCTGGCACTTCCCACTTTTTTATCTGGAAGAGAAAAACTTTTAAAGTACTATAAACTTATATAAGTAGTTACTTTAAATATACTTACATGTTTCCTCAACTAATAAATAAAAATATTGCTTAGTACAGCTTAGATTTCACGCGGAAATATCTGGGCGATTGATTAAGTGACAAGCAAAAAAAAACAAAATCCTTTCAATTACCCACTTTTCCTTTTTGCCGCTTCAATATTTTCAGTGTCTCTTTTGTAGCGGCGACGTCGTCGGTCTATGTAAAGAATATAAGTTAAAACTTTGCAAAGAATACAGTAATTTTAGATGTGATAAGTATTGACCCCAATAAAGATCTGTCTACAAAATATCCGACGAAGAACTAACCGGAAATAAACGGATCGAATAAATGAGATGTTTATATGATCGATCGTCCAGTCCATCGCGCGTCGGTCTGTTTGTGTATGTATGAAATTTTGATTTTGCACATGTATACCTATCTATCTATTTTCGATGTAGACCGATGTAGGTATATAGATGATGTTTTATAGGAATTTCTCATTCTTTTACTTACTATCGTCATCCTCTTCTTTCCTTCCGCGATGGTGTTTTTCTAAAATAAAGATCATCAATATAGGTATTTCCTAAATTCAATAATTTTAAAGTAAAAGTACCTACTATCAGATAGTACAGAGTAGAGATAGAATCCATGCGACAAAATAGTGTAGTGTGTCAGTGAAGAGAAAAACTTGGGGGCCAATCGCGCTAATTCTGAACGATATTACTAAATCCATACCATATAATAACCAAAAACGTTATGCTTCATGTACACGATTGGCAAACCTTTACAAAAGCAAACGTGTGGAGCAGGGGTTTGGCTTGCGTTTGTAAAGATTGCCGACCGTGTAAATACACGCAGCGTAATGTTTTTGGTTAATAAATGGTTTAGATTTAGTAATATCGTTCAGAATTAGCGTGATTGGCCAAATGGTATCTATAAAAATTCTTTGAAAATGGATTAGTATTATTCGTTCGTGGATTTTTAACTAGACAGAGTATTTTTGGCTATACTGATTTATTTCATTTTGTCGCCCATTGCTCCACGGACACAGTCAGTCGAAATTGACCTACTAATACATACATTTAAAGTTCTTGAAGAATGGATGGAATGTAGGTATACTTACAGAAAAAGATTTGTAACATTTTAAAATTATCAATAAAGGTACTACTTACCTTCAAAATCATCACCAACAAGTCCTCTTGTGAATTTTTGCACGGCGTCTTTTTCGATCGTACCTGAAATATTATAACTAAAATTCAATTCAGAGTCTTCTGAAAAACTACTATAACAAGATAATCACAGTGATAATATAATAAATTATGTTATATAACTACCTATTTCATTCGAACAAAATAACAAACTAGATCGGCTATTATAGGTACCTTACGTAGTAACTATTATAATCCTCTGTGGTAGGTACCTGCGTGTTTATATAGTATGTAAGTAACATTTGAATTTATTTTAATACTTCGTACGTACTGTGTTGTAATACAATAAAAACAAATCAACAGCCTATTAGACGATATGACGATATGATCATAACCGTTCATTATTTCCCAAGTGCTGGAGCACAGACCTACCATCTCAACGGGCTATATAGTCCACCACACCAGCACAATGCGGGATTCGAGTAGTTCGATTTTACTTGCGCCTAAGAATTCCGAAGTCGATGAGGTTTCCGCACGATGATGTTTTCCTTCACAGTTTGAGAGCAATCAGTAAATGTAGTTTCGAGAAAAACCTAACGGTACATGGCACGACCGGGATCGAACTCGGACCTCTCGACATTATACATCCTGATGCGCATCATATGCCGTCCTTGCCGGGAAATGTAATTATAATTGTTATAGCCTGTAGAATGCGTTCCAGACACATGGTAATACCTACCATTTTTGAAGTTCCTATTTAAAAAAAAGATAGGTACTCCCACACAAACTTTCACCCCCCATTGTTCCCAGCTTCTGGACTAATAGTATAGGCTATGCGTTGATAGATGCGTCAGTCAGTCAGGACAAACGATTTTTAAAGTGTAAAAGATATACCTACCTATCATTAGCTCTTAGGATATGGCGTAAAGATAATAAATAATGCATAGATACAACATAATCTGTATCATTACTGTTACGTAACTATTATAATCCTCTGTGTCATTACTTACCGCTATCATCATCGCCGCCGGAGTTCGAATTGTCACTTGCCTGCTTCGGGGGTTTCCGTTGTTTTTTTTCTATCCTTTTATTGTCGGATTTGCTTTCATCACCTGACATAAAGTCATCGAATGTTACATGCCATTAGAAAGTTTCAGCTCAATAGGTCCAGTAGTTTTCGAGTTATCCGCTGGACAGACAGACGAACATACAGATAATGTGTTCAAATGCATTGTTATTAGTATTTGCGTGCTATTGGCAAATGTATAGGTACCTAGAAGTATTATCAGTAGTTCTATTCATCAAATTTCATTGCAACACACACACGGACAAAATAGCTTCGTGTATTTATTTATTGTTTTGACGGATACCTTACCAAAAATGAAATAAAAAACAAAAATGTTTTATTAAATAAATCTACTTACTGTCGTCGTCGTCGTCAGAATCACCTCGGTTTCTTTTCTGAAGGGGGGTTTGGCCACTGTCTTCATCCGCGGAGTGTACTCTTACAACAGGCTGTACGTCTCTATCGCCATCAGCTCTGGGGTTAAAACCTAGCTCCTCTGAAAATGGTTTTAAACTAGAATACCTTAAAATCTATACAAATATGAAATCAAAAAGAGGAAGATGCGCTAATCTACATGGCATAAACCAAAATATTCGGTGCACGACTCACTATAATGTTCCGTAGGTACGTATAAATCACCAAGTTAAGTATTAAGTATACGTTGTTGTCTCCACTAAACACAGTAAAACGAGTATCAGTTACAAGGGTTTGGGGATTTGATCTGATTGAAATTTATTCTGTAGGTACTATTTGTGTTTGATGAGATCATCATTATCATGAACCTGACTGTTTACTACTGGACGTATGCCGCACTCTCTCACGTAACTTGAGCTCTGGTATTTTCATCATCATCAGCCTGCTGTAGTCCACTGCTGGACATAAACCTCCCAAAAGGCGCGCCACTAGAAGCGGCTAGATGGGAGGGAATAAGAGCGGAGAACCAGGTGTGGTGGCTTTGTGAAGGCCTACGTCCAACCGTGGACTTCACAGGCTGATGACGAAATAGGAAGTTACCTTCAAAATTCCGTATTCTCAAGGATGGGACACCATCCTTTCCTTGTGTTAAATCAAAGCCTATTTTAAGATTTACTGAAAAATAATAGTCGAGTGTTAATGTGCAGGTGGCAGTGCAATAGTATGTTAACCAATATTATATACATACGACTTCTTTCATCTGCTGTTTCTACGAACACAATGGCCCACGTTGTCAAAACCTAGAAGTTGATAAGTACTAAATTAGTGCGGGTTGGTGTACATACATTGCCTTATTCTTCGGCGTAAGCTGGTTTCCAAAAAAAGTTTTTGTCTTTCTGCCTTGCCTACCCCGTCGACATAACGGGATGATAATTACGTATGTGTATCTAAAAATATCCCTTGTCTTGGGCTTTGCGCAGGATCCGTTTAGGGGCAGGTGGGTTACCTACTCGTAAATACGCCGCCAACACCAATCCGTGCAGTCCTGTGATCCAGTTTAAAAGGGTTTAAGAGACCCATTGTAATTTGTTATGAGAGATTTTAATTTGCACTTTCAATGGAGTCCTCAGAGTTGCAACACACTTGAAGCTGTGGGATGGGCCAATCACGCTAATTCTGAACGATATTATCAAATCCCAACTATAACTAAAAACGTTATGCTCTATGTACACGTTTGGCAAACCTTTACAAACGCAAGCCAGGCATACCCCTGCTTCACACGTTTGCGTTTGTAAAGGTTTGCCAAACGTGTAGGTACATAAAGCATAACGTTTTTGGTTATTAAATGGTTTGAATTTGGTAATATCGTTAAGAATTAGCGCGTGTGTGCGTAATTCAGTGGCCACTTACCATCACGTGGGTGTTAAACCATCCCCTCTACAGAAAGCATAAAAAGTTGGCTTACCGTGAGAAATAAACTTGATTTCCAAAGGTTTTGGCCTGACAGAAGCATGGCGGACTAGTGGAAATAGCATGCCTCAGAAATAAAATGAACGTTGTTTCGCCATGATTTTAATTTCATCAAGTAATATAAACAGTCTCGAGTTATCGCTCGAGTGTACAGTATTTAATTTCCATTGTTTATGGTTACGAATTACGAATTTAGACTGCAACTCAATCATCGACAGCCTATCAACGTCCATTGTCGGATATGGGCTTGCGGGAGTAAAGTGTAACTTGTTGGCCATCGCAGTAGGTTCTAGGTTTCGTACCGATAGTGCTGCTGCACATCTTTTAAAGCTTGTTTAATGATTATTTTTAACTATTATTTGACGACCTTTTCTGTTATTTTAGTAGCTTACATTTGACGACACACTAAATTAAAGATATAACCAGGAATAGAGTAGGTACCTACATAACAAAGAATAGAGTACGAAGAAGTCTGCCAAAATTCTGTATAGTTTTAAGAACGGTTATCAGTAATACAAATTGTTTAAACTTGGCGTCTCTACGTCTGAAGCTTGCAAAATCCCGAAGCTCTGAAAGTGCAGTAACGACTGCAGACTGAGATTCTACTGAGCGCAGAGAGCTTTGCAGGCTCTCCAAGAAAAATGAATAGAATAAATCCGCACCTAGTCGTTGAAAGTTAAACTAAATTATGATGTGTGCTAGGAATCTCGATCTAGTTTCCAAGAATTGATAGTTCCACTCACGGGGTCGTCTCGCAGACGTTAAAAGCGAAACGTGAATATTTCAGAAGCGTTTTTACAAAATACACCTGGAAAAGAAGTTAAGTATTCTCTTCTGAGCAGAGGCTTCTGTTAAATCACATCCATTTATAACGTAATATGAGCGGAGATAATGTGTGCCTCGGGCGAGACAAATTTGCCAACTTTTTCTGTTGAACAACCTCTTTATGTGAAATGGTTAGCGCTGAGAATTTCCGCGCAAAGTATTATTAGCAAAGTTGGAATATTAATGCGGTGATACATTTTTTAAGACACGCATACTTTTTCATTAGCTTATTGCGTTTTAAAAGATATCTTATCAACTCAATACAGGCTCATCTCCAAATGTAAGTAATGATGGCAGACTCAGGTGGTAAGATCGCAAGACAAATAGCTACTTCAAATCAACAGTCTCTTAAAATGACCCCACTGCGGGGGCTCAGCAGGCCTACCCTCTTAACGAGGGCGTTCGGGCTATATAGTCCACCACGCTAGCCCAATGCGGGTTGGTGGACCTCACATGCGCCTAAGAATTTCTTCTTCTGCGTATGCAGGTTTCCTCACGATGTTTTCCTTCACAGTTTGAGAGCAGTCAGTAAATGTACTTAAGTTTCGTTCGAGAAAAAACCCATTGGTACATGGCCCAGCCGGGGATCGAAATTCGGACCTTTCGATATGATAGGCCTCTTATCCCCGACGCCACTGACGCGCTGAACTACTTGCCAAAAGGAAAATATCGCTTCAAAAATAGTAGTTTAAATACTGCAGTAATTGAAGATAAATCTAGATAGAATACTATGTAAAATTGTATATAGTCGTGATTAGACTATAATGAATGACACATAAACTGTCAACTTTTAAGTCAATTCGTTTTAGTCATTTGGGGGAGGAATGTGTGCTGTGCTCCTACAGTTGTTGGTAATTAGCTCTGCTGTTGTAGTAACGTCGCCAATACGTACCATTTGTTACAAGAGGTTTATGAAACAAAATGGAGTAGGTAGGTATAGTACCTATCGTGGCGAGCTGACCACAATTTCCCAAAAAAAGCCTCAACGATTCAGATTGTCGAAATCCTTGCAAAAACCGACAGCTTAAAATTTACATGAAAAGTACGTGGCTTAGCGCGGGCGCTGCTGAGGACGTGTTTTTACCTTCGGCTTTAAATGCCCACTCTTTATTCGAAATTGGCTTCCAGGCTTATTGGATAAAGAGATTATAAAAATGTTGCTTCAAAGTTCGAGGGTTTGGATTTTCCCCCTCTTAAGTTATTTCCACATATCTATAGGTAGGATCATGATATACCTACTAACTAATATGTAGTTACCATATACATTCGTATCATTTAAAAATAATGTCTAAATTCTGAAGATTATTTTTGTTCATTTTATTAAACTCCAAGTTCCATCCAACCCTAGCATAAATAGTGCAGGCGATGATTAAATCTACAATAGGTATATACCGGTATAGTTCTATTCTATATATTGTATATTACTAGGTGACAAATGGAAGGTATTTCAGAACCGTCTGGGGCGGTTCGCGTGACCGCCCCGCAACTAAACTATCGCATGACATCCATAGCTCATAAACTTCGGTTTATGAATGTCTTCCAAAGACTTTTTGTTGGCAAAACTTTTCCGGGAATATGAACTCGTGTAAGAATTGATGTAAACGACAATATAATATTTACTGTAAGTACGTACATAAACGTAGCATGAATTCAAAGAGGGAATTGCATGCGTGAATATTTTTGTCCTCACTGATGTTTACTGGAATTACCACGTCATGGCTTTTCATCGGGGAAAATAAATTCCACACTCAAAAGCTAAGCTAAGAGTCAGAGTTAAATAAAGTTAAAGTTTTATGCCTCGAAACAACAAAAAAACAGTTCTTAATACTGTACAAAATAAAGCAAGAGGAGAACATCCGGACTTGAACCAGGGACCTGTCGATCTGCAGTCGGTTGCTCTATCTACCACTGAGTTATATCCCCGATAACGGTTGTTACAAAAATGCATACCATTTTTCTTTTCGTCCTATAACGTCACAAATTGGCATCTCTATCATTTGATTTGGTGAAGTAGCTGTTTTTGGGTAGGTACGGTCGTAATGAATTTGTGATAATAAATATTCTGTTGATTGCCAATGACGCTCATTAATGATAGTTTTTCGCCAGCAGCTAATAGCTAGGTAGTTGACTTTTCCGTAAAAAACTCAGAGTCATAAATGGATAGTCATAAATTCGATCTAGTTAGCATTCCAACATTGAAGGATTTTCTAAAATCCATTTAGCTCAAGCACAGCGATTAGGTAAATAAAGATCTTAAGCAAAACATACAAACTAAAAATCGGTAGGTACAAAAAATCTGTACCAACATTGTAACTAGTTTCTTAGTTAAAAAATCACAAAAATCTATCCTTTCCATGAAAACCGTACAACTTTACTGTATTATCGTATTAGTGTTCATAAAGTTTATTACTCGGCAATAATTGTATTGCTCGGAATGTAGGGCGCATGCACGCCCGTACTCATAAGTGGCGAAATAAAATCTGCGATGTCACTTCCCGCTACGAGGTAACTTTGTTTACAGTCTGGAAATTATGAGGCTGTGCCTAGAAATGTGCGCTTATTTACGCGCACATTTCTAGGCGATTTTTACTGTCGAGATCCCAAAGTGCAGAAACCAGAATAAGTATTGCATTGGTACTTTTCAAAAGGATATAGATATCTACAAAGTACCTAAGCACCGTAGCCTATAAGGTATCTAAAAATAGAGCTCTGATCTGCACTATTACCTATAATATGCTAGCTATACCTATTAGTTTAGATATCCATTCGAAATACCCTCAAAAAATTCCAATGCCGGCTTCATGTTCCTACAGTACATTGTGATTAATTTGATTAGATAGGTTACTACTTATATTACTTTAATTGTTAAATAATTATTTGTATAGTTTATTTAAGAGAACAATCAATTTTTCTTTCGTCGGGGTTGATTCAAAGGTTAGCGCGCGACTCAAACGGCAAAATGTGGAACAATGTGAATGTGACAGGTGGAAGCAGTGTGTATATTTGACGAAGTCGTAGTTTGGTTAAAAACCGTAGACCGTAGAGGGATACTCAATCAACGCCCGCCCTGTACACAGAGAAAGCAAAAAACAAACTCTAGGTAATTGCTATAATTTTTCGAAAAGTATTCAACGACTTGTTAAATTATCAATTGAAAACGTTTCGTTTTACGATCGCTAGGAGCGCTGGTAAGAACATAATCATGCTTCGTTTATTATATAGGTTGTACTTATCACTGGTTAGAATTAGAGCCTGTCAGATACACTGGTGATTATATATTCTGTGACTGGGGCGATATTGCGCTAACATAGTTTTGTGTCCGATGCTTGGAGGAGGTCCGAGGTGTGCTCGGAGGGTCTGTCTGATTCCTCCGAGTGACCATGCCAAACATTGGCCGTCGTCAAAAGTACAACCTGGCACCATGAATCAAAAAATTTTGCCGCAGGGAGCGCGCGCGCCACCAAAGAGATTCGAAACATCTTGCCTGGCACAAATAACGTAGGTACCTATTTCAAATTTTTCTATTCTATGTCAAAATATATTTCACTGTCATTCATTCGATTGTTGAAGGTTGGAGCAAACTGTATTGTGAGAGTCAAATTTTCTTGATTTATCCTAAATGCTTGGTAAAGCCTTTTCGACGTTGCTGCGTAGGGCTCCGCAGACTGCGGTGGTGCCGAAGCGAGGCTGGGCACAAAACACCCACTATTTATGCACTCCGCCTAGGGTGAGGGTGTCTTTTGGGGTAAATTTTTATCTAAATTTTCAAAGTCAAAAGTAGGTAGGTACAGTCGACCGCACGTCAGTGGAAACACTTTCACCTTGAGTTGGCCTCTAGCCTATTACGGAGTTTCAATATTTTAAGGGACTGCGCTTCCGGATATATAGTAATACGAGTTTTGTTTCTTCTGACATGCGGTCGACTGTACAAATGGCTTGCAGTTGAGTGACCTGCCCTCCGGCCTGCTTCATTTTATGGTATTTTTACAGGAAAAATTAGTTCATGGCGCAATCATGATCACCGTGTGGTTAACTCCGATGGCATGGGCATGCTCCCAGATAAAGGTGTGGCGTCGCGAATACGTCGAGTCTTAATTAAATAAACACGTCATTGAGATGGAACTGGTTTTTCATGGTATGCAGTTAAATATTCCACCAAAATTCAAAAGTATTTTATTGCATGTAAGTACACTGGGTACATTTATACAACGTCAATTTTTTATCTACCACCGCCTCCAAGGTGTTATATAGAGCTGGGAAGAAGAAGCGGCGCAACAAACTTCCGCAACACATCTTTTAAAATCAAGTTTGTACATAACATTATTTTGTAAAGATTGTGCGAGGCTGAAGTAACATTAACACCAGGCATCTTTGTCATTTAGATAATCGACTGTCCTATAATAAGCTTTCTTACAAAGTTATTGTTTAATGTAGGTCTTAAATTTTCTGTCATTCTATATTTAAGATTTATTCTGGTAGTTTGTTGTAGAAGCGTATACATTGCCCCGTAAATGATTTACTGACCTTACTAAGCCTTAACTGTGGTGGTACAAGTTTGTTTTTGTTTCTTGTAACATAAGCTGTGTTTATGTCACAGTGCCTCAAAAAGAGAGATATATTTTTGCGGACATACAAAATATTCTCAAAAATGTATTGACTGGCAACGGTTAATATATTAATTTCTTTAAACTTTTCTCTTAATGATTCTATACAACGTAGATTATAGATCGCCCTAATAGCTCTCTTTTGCAAAATAAAGATGGTTTCTATATCTGCCGCTTGACCCCACAGTAGGATGCCGTATGACATGATGCTGTGGAAGTAGCTGAAATAGACTAATCTCGCGGTAGCAATATCTGTTAATTGTCTAATTTTCCTAACGGCGTAGGCGGCCGAGCTTAGTCTGCCAGCTAGTGAAGCTATGTGGGGCCCCCATTGAAGAGATGAGTTTATAGTTATACCTAGGAACACCGTGCTTTTGATAAATTCTAATCTTTCTGTACTTAAAGTTACATTATTATCTACATGTCTTACATTTGGTAGGCAAAATTTAATACATTTAGTTTTTGTTGTATTTAATGCTAGATTATTAATGCTGAACCAGTTAAGTACTTGTGTGAGAGTATTGTTTACCTCAGGAAGATCACAAGCTCTTCTGCTAATTTTAAAAATCAGAGAAGTGTCATCGGCAAATAATACTATGTTGGACATGTTTTGTATTAGAAATGGCAAGTCATTTATATATACAAGAAAAAGAAAAGGACACAGAACTGAGCCCTGGGGCACCCCCATTTTCACAACTGATCCAGATGATTTAACTCCATTTATATCAACTTTTTGTACTCTCTTTTCAAGGTAAGATTTAAGTAATTCGAATGCTCTGTCTTTCACGCCATAATGTTTTAATTTGAGTAGCAAGGTTTCGTGATTAACGCAATCAAATGCTTTGGAGAGATCGCAGAAGATGCCTACCAGAGAGACCTTTGTCGATACGCTTTTTTTGGTGATTCATGATCGGATCCGGTTGGTAGCTGCTGAAGTAGCCATGTATTCCCCGTAGCCCTACGCTTGTACGTGACTGCCTTGGGGAATTCATTTAAGAATTTCCGTCTATCCTCAATAGTTCATATTTCAGTGGCTATCACCATCCGGCGTTTCTTCCATACTAACAGCATGACTAGCTGGACTAACCCGAACAGTAGGTCCATCTGGAGAAAAAATCCAGTGACCGATCAAACCCTTCCAGTTATAAAATTAAAACAAAAATACAAGCTTTACATTATTGACAGACTTTACATAATCGTTTAATCGCCGTGGGCGGTCTGTTACTACATGGCGCCCGCAGTACTCTGACAATGTCGACATTAAATGAAAGTTAAACACATTTTGTAAAAATTAACCACGCGCCAGTTAACTGTCTGTTTTGCTTCGTTATTTAGGTATTTCGCTTAAATGTGTTTGCCCGCCATACAGAGTGTATATAGTTAGATCTAATCATCCTTTATACCCCAACGTATATAATATGTCGTGGGCGGGAGGAACGTGTCGTCGCCGGATAGTGAATTGCCTTCGTTTAAAATATAAATTCTCTGCTATCCAAAAATAAAAGAACCTACACACATCATCACGGGTCTGGCCGGGCCTGGGCCGAGCCACCTCAATAAAAAAATGAGTAAATACGGTATTATGTACGCTGTATTCACGCACAGTAATAAACGTGGACACTGACCGTAGGACTAGTCCGAAAAGCAAAGTCGCATAACGGGCTATGGAATGAGCTCGGAGCTTCTCTGACAGATAGAACGAGGTGATCCGCCAAAGAACAAAAGCCTTCGTTCGACATAGCTCAAAAAGTTTGCAACTATCGAGCGGAAACCACAACTGGGCAAGCGTAGCACACGGACACCCCGCGGCTAGAAGGACGGACTCTCCGTAGCAGCTAACAGTGACTGGATGCGGAGAACCGAAGATCGGGTTCAGTGACGGGTGCGATTGGGGGAGCCCTATGTCCAGCAGTAAAGCATTACAGACTGATGATGATGATATGATACCGAAAAGGTATGCACTTATCGTAGTTTGGGCATATTAATAAAACGTTTAACTTATATTGTTTTTATTTTACTAATTCTCTAATACTTCAGATACCATAATTATATTAATTTTGTGCTATGGCTTCTTAACAAAATACAGTGATATCATGCTAGCCCACAATTTTTTTTTTTACAAATAGTTGTTTAAATAAGGCTCACTATCGTCATAGCTGTCATATTTTTCATGGCCTGAAGTGTGTTCCGAACCAAGGTGATCCACGTCCAATTTATGGTTTTCCAAATACGATGCTGTTACTGCATCAATTGCGGCAATGTCGATTTCTTTGGATCTAGTTATTTCATCATATTCCCGCCACTTCTCTGGTGACACTGATGCAATCGCTCCATTGGTTCTTTGTCTTAATGAAGGTGTATCAAAAGGTCTAGTCCAAACTTTACTTTTCAATGATATATCTTTCCACAAAAGATGAGTCGGGGACAAGTCATAGTAATTAGTCGGTAAACGTAGAACTTCGTGTCCATTTGCTTCTAAAATACGGTCCACATGATATTGCTGTGTTCTGCTTGAACATTTATCAATAAGTTCATATAATTCGGCTTTGTGCATTTTCGCATCACATGGAATGTTGTTGTCTCTGAGCCACTTCAGCATATCTTCTTTTGTATGATATCTCGAAATGGTTGCATTATCAAGCTTTCCATGAAAAGGGCCATTATCAATAACAATAACGCTAGAAGGTTTCAGAAGCGGCATTAAGATATCAATAAGCCATTTCATGAATACATCAGCAGTCGCATGGTAACAGTACAAACCATTTTCATATCCATATTTTGATATCATGTGGAATAGTAACATACTATTTTCTTCATATTTTTTTTCACATGGTTTTTTGAAATCTCTTTCGAAATTTATAACTCTTTCATCAACGTAGTATATGTAGCGCCCTTTGTTCCTGTGGTTCTTAATTTTCTTGAGATAATGAAATCGTTCAAATGTTATTTTTGGGTCTTCCATAATTAAGTACCCTTCCAAAGTTTTTCTATAATCATATCCTAACATAGCCATTTCACGGCAAAATTGTGAAAACTGTGGAACGTTTGGATCATTAGTATTTTTAAATAATTTTTCGTAAACATATTTATAAGTATGTGATTCCCGTTTCGAGTAGAAATCTCTCATAGTGCTGGCAATTTCAAAGCGAAGTTTTGGATCAACAGATTCCTTGATATTTCTTTCATTACACAATTTACGAATGTAAGTTTCAGAGCATCCTATATAGTATGCAACACGTTTCTCGCAATCTTCTATCGGAACCAGTAATTTTTTAGAATCCTTCTCTCTCTTACATCTTTCTATTACATTTTTTATTATGGATTTAGATTTTGAGTCAATCTTATTTCCCTTGTTATCTTGGGAGGTATCTGTTTTCATATAATTCCACTGATTTGACATAGGTAATGGTTTATTCTGTGACAGGAGTGATCTCAAATCGTTTTGGTGTGACATGTTTGGCTCTAAAAATATAATTATGTGGAATTAGTAATTAATAGTATTTTTTATGTATAGTACCCATTTAGGTTAAATAAATAGCTTATTTAACTTTTTACGTATAACTGCAGGACACAGCTAGTACAAATAAACATGAAAGAAGTGTTGTTTACCTTTGCCGATGACGCGACGTTTGGTTCAGGATCACTGGCTGGTCAGTTCACGAGTTGACTGTTCGCTGTAAGATAAGACCCGTGTTTATTTATAATTGCATCGAACTTCCATCCTTGTCCTGTCCACTCTTTCTAACAGGGACATTCTAGGTCCAGGACTAGTAAAGTAATAAATAGTACCTATCTAGTAAATACAGTCGGGTATAGTAAAGTGCTGCAAATCCAGCTCTATGTAAACAGTACCCTCAGACTATCTATGTAGCAGGTAGGATAAAATGTGACTGACACCTAATAGCAAGTACCTATAATTGATATTTTCGACAGCTAACAGGCCGTAAACCGGGCACCTGGGTAAAGAAAAGATTAGCAAAAAATTCTACATAGATACTTGTTGATTTAATTAAAAATAACCTTTGATAAATTAGGTAAATGTTTTATTGTGGTCTATGGGTTGATTAATAAGTATGTACCTAGCATAATACCTACCTAGATACTAAACTAAATGAAAACTTACCTTTTATATTCCACAATATTGAAAGAAAATATCTATCCTACTTTTACTAACAAGAAATGAGCACAATGAAAACTTCGTTTTTAAAATTTAGTTTGTGATGAAAACAAAACAAACAAACTGGAACAGGTCACAGATAATAAACTCAATCACGTTTCGTTGCATGCACGGCACGCTACGTCCGTCCTTACGATAACTATCAGCGTATTACTGCGTACTTGGTTGGTATGGCAAAGTTGTGCGCGTTTAACGGAGCGTGGATGTGCGAGAAAGGGATGGATACGGCGTAGAGGGAGAAAGCTAAGCAAGGATACGGCGATGTCATCTCGTTCTTTTGGCAGCCGCGGGTCGGGCGAACGCATGGAAACTACTGACGATAGATGTCGTTAGTGGTACAAGACTAAACTTACTAGCTGTGCTGTTGTCCGCGGCTTTGCCGGCGTGGAATAAGTTTTTCCCGCGGGAATGTTTGCCGCGGTAAAAGGTAGCATAAATGTTATTCCAGGATAATGGAATGCTATCACTACACCAAGTTTCATCAAAATCCGTTCAGCCGTTACAGCGTGAACGAGTTTATCAAGCATCCTTACCTACAAACATCCTTACAAACTTTCACCTTTAAAATTTTAGGATAGGGTAGGATACCTATAATTAATTAGGTACAATAAAATTTTAAATTATAATATACAAATTATTATAATGTTAAAATTTTACTATACCTAAAAATAAAATAAAATAGGTAGGTAGGTACCTAATAAATTATAAAATACAAGTTTTATATCGTAGTGGTGGGTAAAAGGCATGATGACAGGTCTTGAAAAACTTATTAGAATGATCGAAAATTAATACTATTTACAACGAATTTGGTATTTCTGCAAAAAATAAAGGTTTAGTAGAAAAAAATTAAGTACATTTTAATTTTCAAATTTAAAATTAACACCAAAACGCTTCCAGTGTCATAGCGTCGTTTGTGACGTCACGTTTGAAAAACGTGACGTAATTTCCTGTAATTTGACTCCTGAAATACAGCTTGACTAGTTTGGGAGTCAGGGCTTCGATGTAAAATGTATGCATCTTAATAAGTTAATAAAGTTTATGTTTATGTTTATTTGGTGTTCATCATCTTGGTGGATTGTCGTAATTTGTAGTTTAATTTTAAAAAAAATTAACGATCTCGCTGTTAAAAAAATAAATGCATGTTTTGTTACTGTCATCATACCTGTGTATTGGGGCTTATTTATTGGGGCGTAAATGGGACGTGATGTTTGTATTTAAACTTCCGTGTGACATTGTAGTAACGAAGTAACAAAATAATCGTAAATAAATCAATGGAATTAATAATATAGGTGGTAGGGTGATGTAGAGAATAAAATAAATTTCACGAAACTTGTTACCTTATGGTACGATTATTTGAAATTAATTAGGACAAATCTGTGGGAACCTCTGATACGTTTAATACTCAAAAGTGGGAACAGTAGGTAAGATTAGTAAATCATCCTATAAGTGGTTTGACGTCACCCGCACTTTTTGTCCGACCCCTGCAATATTTAATGAAAACAGAAGAGCACATTATTAATGTGATGACTCTGATGACATTTGTGTCTAAAGCAGCTGGCTGTCCACAGATTTAGTGTCAAGTTGTTTTAAGTGAACGCTCTATGTAATCTCTCACCTTGATGAGGATCTCTCACCTTGGGTGGTGCTTTGATCAATTTTAAAGCTTTAATGAAAGCTCTTGCAGAATTCTCAGTTTTTAATTGCTTGATACGCTAAGGAGCAATAATTAAGGGAATTAAACCACACATGCACCGCTAAAAGGTCGTACGTATTAATTTGAAGCTCTGACGTACTGCAAAAATTTAACGACTAGAGAGACGACTAAAGAGAGTCGAGCGCGGACAAAAGGTCTCGAGGCCTTTTGCAACACTACCAATTGCTGTTATGGCCAAAACCAGCGGTTCAGCGCCAGTGTGCAACTGGCATCAGATACTCCCGCGTAGGGAAGGCCGGCAGAGGACGTTGGCAGAATGATGAATGAAAAGGTTTTCAGCCTTGTTTAATGTGCAGGAAGCGACATTGCTTTATCAGTTAATTCCCTATATAAAAGAAAAGCAGTGTTTGTTCCCTTAGTTCGCTTCGCCCGGGCTATAATACATCAACTGGTCGCCCGTAGAACGTAAACAAACCAGCGCGGAGCTAGCCCGATTGACCGGGAGCCCATGCCAATTAAATATAAATACAAATATACTAAAATTTTAAACAGCACCCCAATTCAGGTTTTGACATTGGAAATGTCTTTTCGTTCGCTCCAGTATAGGCTCCGATTTCACGAAAGTGCGATCCCCTTATATCTCAATCTTGAAATTCAAATATGAATGAAGTACTTAATGAATGTTCAGATATTATTGGCAGCTTGTAGTGTATGGAACTTATTGATATTTTAAATTGTTCAGAAGTATTTGGTCACCTTGTCCGCTACGATATAACTGAAAGCGGCTTTACATACTACTGAGGTTATTGTGTCTTATCATCTCAATTACATAATAGTCTCAGTAGTTCAATTGCTGCTATTGATGCTATAGGTCATTGTTTGCTTAATCCATTGCGTCTAACTGTGTGGGATGAAAACAAGGCCCTGGGCTCCCGGTCTACGTCGCCCGGGGATGTTTATCGGGAAGCGTCGTCGTCGCGATGTATGTCGTCGGGAACTCCACTTTAAATTTTTAAACATTCCTTACGTACGGGGCCGTGGCGACGTAGTAGTGGGTCAAACTTGCATTATTCGCCCGGGGAAATCTTTACACGCGGACACTGGAAAAATGGTGTTTGTTTTCAAATGCGCAGCGAATAAAATTTGTGTTGTGTGCGGCATTCCTTTTTCCATTTGGTCGCTTGGTATTGAGTGTAAAATAAAAGGTAAAAATATCTAAGCGAAGTTGGTTACGCGAGGGCCTGAAATGCCTACTCGTTTCGTTGCTATAGCATAAAGGTACGGTATCCTATTGGTACGGCTAATTAAGATTGATTATTTCAAACATTAGCCCCAATAAAATAATATACTTAACATCACAGATATAGATATCTATGTTTGTGCTTAATATAGAAGACCAGACCAATAGATGGACCTTATTACCATAATAGGATATAAGCAGGTGTAATCCTCCATCGAAAGATGAAATGTCATTAGGATATATCTAAGTCTAGCGAGACAATATTATGGTCTGAAACTTCGTTATCTAAACGGATTTTATTGACGAGACGGCGAACCCGACATCAGCTCATCAGATGACATGTTATTTAAGTATTTAAGTAACCTACCTAGTTGAGTTAATGTTGTTTGATTTGTGTTGATTTCATGACGGTAGATGTGGGGAGACTCAATATTTTTAAAATACCTATGTAACGATACCTCAGACCATAGGATATATACGGGAAAAAAAATCATTCGTACTTTACGTACGTTTCGTACTCAAAAAAATGTTTTTTCAAGGTTTTATTTTATCACTTTTTCGGCATGATTAATATTATACCCATGCCAATTAACAGCTTTTTAGTGCTAATAGCGGATGGACGGACAGACATGGCGAAACTATAAGGGTTCCTTATTTTTACTATACACGCAACCCAAAAAAACAGAAGGGTTGAGTTTCTTACTAAGAAACCTCTTTTCATTTTTTAAAACCTCCAAATCGGAAAAGCCTATGTCCAGCAGAGGGCTTAGGTATGTAGGAATGGGAGATCCTCACGCAAGTAAGAACATTACTATTCAACGCGGTGTGTGAATTTGAAGTTGGCAAAATTATATTCCTGAAACACGCATTGTCAGTGCTTGTATTATGGCGTATGTGCCTAATATAACAAGGGTGATGCTAGAAGGAGGCGCATCCCGACTGCATCCAGTGTCGTATTGTTCAAAGCTCCGCCGACGAGCTACCTAATTGTCGGTTGCGCTGCACTCCACGAATAATTGCACTGCTACCTTGCAGGCGAAAATATTATGTTGAATATAATGTCGAATTCGTTGTTAAGAATAACTACTCACATAATTTGAGGATTGAGATGTTATTTCTTAGTACATTTTAGAGTTTCGCGCTTTCTTCACATTATTATCTTTATCCTACTATCGCGTAAAGGGTTATTATCGAAGCTGTAAAAACCGCGTAAACGAAATATTCCAGGATGATTTATAGCAATGAAAATTACTAGGCGAGTTCCAAACAAAATTTTCTTAGGGGAGGTCTAAAACTCTGTAGGTATGTGTAAATATAATATAGGTAGGTAAGATAGGTAGGTAATCAAATAATCAGTAGTGCGAGGACATTTCCCCTTTTCACTGCAGACTAGAAATGTAGTTAGTATATTGGAAAAATACGAAACAACATTTGAAAAGGTTAAATAAACTTAGGTACTAAGGAAAGTAAACTAAAGGATGCTTTGGAGATTTCTCGTCTTGTGAGAAAAATATCTGCAAGAAATTAGAATTTTTATTGGCCGATTTCGTCCCATACATTGTTCTGAGCTCTTGCTGAAATCTCTTTGTAGTAAGTAATACCTAGGTTGCTATTGATTTCCGATTATCGTTCTTGGAATGTAAGTCATGTCTTTGACAGTTAGTTATTTTGAAATCATTGTAACTTTACAAACTTTTATTTAATAAGTAGTTATACCTTATTACCTTACTTATACCTATTCTTAAAAATGTCAACCTTCATCACAGAATAAATAATTGCCTTCATCATCATCATATCAGCCTGTAGACGTCCACTGCTGGACATAGGCATCTCCACGACAAGCGGTCCTGCGCTAACCTCATCCAGCCTTGAGACCCTTTCTACCCTAACGGCCGTCAGTTCTACGAGCGATGTGCCACGCCCACTGCCACTTCAGCTTCGCAATTCTTTGAGCTATGTCGGTGAACTTACAAAATATAATAATAGAATTACAAATAAAAAAGGGAGAGAGGGCGAAACTGCCTTTGTAAACATTAAGCTCCCATATTTTTACGTTTAAAAAATATTTTATCGTGTTTTTTGAACAATTTTAATAAATGATCGTAAATTGCTATAAAAACAAAATACCTAGGTACGTGAGTACCTATCGAAAAGATTGCTGCAAATTGCACGCTCAACAGAAGGGATTGACGTGCAAAAGAAGAGGACGTTATTATAGGATACAAACCATAAACGGCCTCAATCGCGTATAATAGTATCCATATGTTATCCCAGATTGTAAGCTATCACTGTACCAAGTTTCATCAAAATCCGTTCAGCCGTATAGCGTGATCGAGCAGCAAACACCCAAACTTTACCATTCATATAGTAGTTAATGGGATTAACAAAAACAACAAGACTTATTCTGAAAAATGGAGGCAGAAAAAACTCGTACTAGGGCTGCAGCCGCGGCCATCGATCGGTCCCTGGGTCCGCCAAATAAAACTGACCGTTCACCAACGTCTGAACTCGTTAAAAGCGCAATGCTATTGATGGAGCGTCCGTCCGTCTCACTAACGACCACGGCGCTGCCGCATCCGTCACTGACAAGAGTGCAAGCATGTCACCGGTCTGCAACTGGACCGTGTACCTACCTAATATGCACTCGTAATTACTAGCGATTGCAGTTAGGACTAGGTAGGAAGCAAATTTATAGTGCTCGAAGTTTCAAGAACAGGATCCGAAATGTGATCCGCTAGAGAAATAAAGTCTTTGACCTATGTAGGCGTAGCTTGGGACTCCCCCGGCGGGTTGGAGCGGCTGGATGCGAAGAACCGGAGATCGGGTTCTGTGGCGCGCCTAAGCTTATAATATGATCAGCAGTGGATTGATGATGATAGTTTTGTTGAGTTGCTTTATCAGAGTACTTACTCATTTTTATCCAACTGCGCGTCACGGTCGCGCATATCTATGTACGTACACGCTATAATTAACTTGACAATTAATACAAATCTTACTATAATGGGTACCTAACATGTCGGACAGCAAGGAATCAAAATTCCTCGTCGTCCGACATGTCGGACTACGTTGTCGTACCACGTGGACGGAGGGTACTTTTCATCCACTTCAAAGTGACGTATCGGCATGTATCGGTTTGAAACTTTTCAAACTTATGGAATCTGGTGACAATACAATAATCGAGTTGGATGGTGTGGAGGCCGGAGGTGGGCATAGAAGCTCCTCAATGGCTAACAATTAACCCATCGAGTTTGGCTTGTCTCAATGAGCCCTTTTATATGTACATTATTATTGTGACCAGGGGGACATGGGGTTTTTTATCATTATCTAGGTCATCTTAATGTTAGTTAAAGCTACCTTAAGTTAATTTCGTGTAGGTATACTCTGCTTTAGCACCGTTTTGGACCCAAGTGATGCAAGAAAACCGGAAAAAGCACAAATTATAAATATTGTAAAGAATAGTGCAACAACAACGAATTCTCACCCTCTCTTTCTGTCCAGCTAAGGCCCACTTAGTGATCGATTGCGCTCGAAAAGCTTAACGCTGCAGTTATTGCATCGTTGCAAGTACCCATTGAAAAAATAACTAGTTACCCTAAACGATGAAGCAATTTTCAAATGGAGCTTTATTGATTAGGTATATCAATTGTTGTAGATACCTACTTGTACCTAAGTAGGTACCTACGTACCTACTTGTAGTTCAATTAACATTTATTCTTACATCGAGCATTCGAGCGCAAAATTATAAGGAATTGTTAAAGAGCTGTCACATGCATGATAGAAAATTTGCATGTCTGTCATTCATTAGACATAAAAGGCTCTATTTCAGGAAACGGTTTCTGATCGTGTTTATACTAAACCTTTCATAGTACGGTGGTGTGCGACATCGTAGCCAGGCTGATTTTCCAGAGTGGTTTGGCCAAGAGGAAATTTAAATCTGAGAGGAAGTCAGCGACACAGCTCTTGTTATGAAGAAGAGAAGAAGTGAAGATGACATATAGTGTGGGAATGCAATGGATATTTATTGCATTAAATTCTGCAATACTATACCTACATAATATAGTAGTGTAAGAAAATTTGGAATCGCAATCCAGCGCTTAACTTTTAAAACGTAAATTAACAGCTTTATTAGAAACAAATATTTGCACCTATGCCCCGTCCGACCGCTTATCATTTAATATGAACCTATATCCGAGTTGCGCTTCTATATCAATGGGGCCTTGGGTTTCCGGAATTTACTTAAGTTCATCGTTATACCAAAACTAAAGAGTACCCTTAAAACGACCCAAAACCAAAAACCTATTCGGCGCTAACAGTTTCACTATTAAACTTTTTAGTTAAGAACCACTAGGTAAATTAGTAAGTAGTTAGGTACCAAGTGCAAAATATTTAGTTTTATTATAATAGCTAAAAGTCTAACAACATACATACTTAGGTATTGAAATGCTTTGTAGTTTATATCAAGTTCCTGACTCCTGCGCTACCTAATAACTGGTAATTAAGCATCCTCACAAATTGGTGCTGCAGAAGTTGCCAACTACAGGAACTACTTTAATTAAAATCTTGAGCTAGAGCTGTCAAAAGATTAGGCACGCATTAAACTAACGCTGTTGTTATTAGTAAATAGTAAGACTCAGAGATATTTTAAGCAGTATTTTGTACTATCTTTACGATTAATGTTGATTATGATGATCTTAGTTGTTACAAACACATTTTTTATAATTGTTAAAATGGTAGTAGAGTCCCTTTCAGAAAGATAAGCTCTTGGTAATCACAATGTAAAATTATTCCACGATCATACAACCGAAGATTGAAGATGTTGCCATTGGCATTATACATAATCACGGTTTTTAGACTTGAATTAAATATATTTATTTATATATATTTATATATATGAGACGTAAACGAAACAATGATTGGATATTTTCATAAAACCTATTTTATGTGGGTATCCTATTTTTGAGATTATCGGTTGTATGGCAGTTAGTCATATTTGTTTACCTCTTTGGAAACTTAGACACAATACACAACATTCTGCATTTGATGATAAGGGTTGTATTGTATCATATAAATCAACCCCAAGATGGCTCTCGAAAAAAACAATCTATAAAAAAAATTAACTAAACCTTTCAACCAGTTTTCTGTCGTACCGTACTATTAAGTTCCTATGGTTTTATTGTAGTATTAGAAGGGGTATTGTTCCGTGGCACTGCTGCTGGTAATTAAAAGCGCTTTGTAAAACAAAAGAGAAAACACCAAATGCCCCTGTTGTTTTTCGAAGAACAGTCGCAAAGTTCACAACTCGCGAATCTAACTTTACCGATGATGACGGTCAAAACAAATTTCCTTAGAAATTGTAAAATTTAATATTGTGTGCATTATCCATGAATCAACATAATATACGTTTAGATATTATAGGTATACGAGCTTTGTTGGTACCGGGTGAATGCTAAACCAATTCGCTTAGCAAAAAGTTAAGTCAATGTAGAGTCAAGGGTAAAAATATACATCTACATTTGGGAACGTTCTAGCGATCAATATCATATCTTAATACAGGATTCAGCCACTAAAACGTTGGAAATGTGAAAACGCTTGGCACAATCAAGGTTTAGATTAGATGTAGCCAAGCCAGGTCAATATTTAGAAAATATAGGTAAGGTAGTCTTTATACAAATGCATTATTTAAACTTAAAAATTTTGGTGAGCCTATATAGCGGCCTAGATTTTTTCATGAGCAACTAAGCGATTAAAAACTTATTTGATAAAAGTATTTTTCTAGCATTTTGTTTGTTTTTCTGTCTTTATTGCTACATATCTAATGAATTTAAATCTTTTGCTTAAGTATATACATTTAAATGTAGGTACACACGTACATTTAAATAATGGGTACATACTACTTAAGTTATGTATGAGATTAGGAAAATTCGGATGTGTAAAATTTGTGCTCGTTTTAAAGCGCTGTGTTAAATTTTACATGTATTGTCTTGACTGTACTTGCGACTCAGGTGTTTTGGCAGAGCTGGTTTTGGTGTTATATAGATAAAACGAGAATGAAAGTTCGATTCGAAGCGCCTCTAAATCCTTGGCATTGCCACAAATGTGTACTGAGTTCCTCGCCAACATGAAGTCATCACGTTTTAAAAGAACATTTATGTATGTGAATAATGCACAAGTATCACGGACTTGCACAAGCGAAATCGCAGAATCGCTTGTTTTGAGGAAAAGAGAGAATCTCGTCACAATAAAGTGGTGGCCGTTAATTAATTAAAGCACATCGTGTTTCCCTGTGTGGGAGTGGCTTGCTCCTGTTTGCCGTTAAGGGAAAAAGAAAGTTAGATTAAGCGCGACTCATTGTTCGTCCATTGTAATACGTACAGTCAGCGATGCGGATGTAATTTAACTATCTTTATTTTTCTGCCTAATGTATTATGTATAAATGGTCATAGATTATCTATGATATCTATATATGCATATATAGAGGGCTCTATAAGCAAATACAGTTCAGATGTCATTTAATACCACACTAATATTATAAGTATCTACTTAGGTTTATCTACTTCAGCGCCCTCTTTGCAACTCTACGTTCATACCAAAAAGAGATGCCTTTCCTATAATCGGGAGTACACTTTTTACTAGTTTTACTATGAATCTCCTAGACATCTCATACTAAAACCATACAAACCGTACCGTAAACAACCATTCAGAACGATGGGTAGTGAACTATACAGGCATCCTTTTATTCTATACTCCAAGGTAAATACTAAGTACCCACCTAATGTTTCACTTTCTTGCAGTGAAGTCGGGGGGAAATTTTCGAAAAAGCAATTTGTAATCGCCTAGCGGTTCAAAGGGCCGATTCCGTAAGCAACCAGGGACAGTCTATTAACATTTGAAACTTCATTTTGTCGGATAAATTGCTTCTTGACTTTGGCTATCTTAAAGATAAATATACACCGTAATCTGGGACCTTTAAGCAAATAACTTTTTGGGGAGAAATGATTTTCCTTATTTGTAACTAAGTAATATTTTTCAAGCCGAGGAATAAATTTATTCACTGACATTGCTGCTCGTAAAATCTTTACTAAAACGACAAGACCCAAGTAGTGCGAAGTTACAGTACAACTAACTAATGATTAGGTATTTACTACAGTTTGATGTAACTTTATACTTTCGGAATCCCTACTATTTCCTACCCCTAAACCTTTACCAAAATTCAATATATTTGTCTTATTCGTTTCGTACATAAACTACGGGTATGCTGAGAGCTTTCCCTCTTTTAAATTATCGTTTTTTTTAAAGTGAGTGCATTTTTCGATTGACTAATAGCACAGAAGAAGTAATAGGCAATTCTAGTTTTCAAAAAGTATCAATAAGATACGGTATATGCCAAGAAAATCAAAGGTGTGCTATTAACGTTGTACCACAGAGTAAGTAATAGTCTTCGTTGTACATACTATTACTATTCACAATAGTCTCAAGTATATAAGCAACGGCAAGTGCCGAAACACACAACCATTAAGTGCTAACACTAGTACCTGCCTCGATGACAAGTTGGGGTCAAATGCCAAAGGGTATTCAATTGATCATGCTCGCTTATTGCGCCTCTAGTATAGCAATCAGTATTCCTGATTCTCAAGGGGGAACTAAACAATTTGTATACCTACTAAGTAGGTACATATAAACGTCGTTATGTGCAATTGACGTAGGTTGCATAATCTTTGGTAGTTATTGTGATTCTTTGAGCAATCCTCGGAAGGTGCTTACGTAAGTCAGACACGACGTCTTTACTAAATAAAGCTGATTATTTACCTAGCTCTAGCTGTTTTTAAAGAGATTGTTTATTTAATACTATTTGAGTAGGCAGGCCATTTCTTCTTTATCACTCAAAAACAACAGTGAATATAAAATACAGAAACCACAGAAACAAACATGCAAACGATGAGCTTATTTTTAAAAGAGAATTCTCCAGCAAACTCACATTCAAACGACTCCAGAGGTTTCTTGTGGGGAGTTTTTGATTCAGATATTCTCCTGTTCCTTAGCATGTGAAACATAAAAGTACTATGTGATCCCTGCCATAAAAACATATATATTTTTCCGTTTTACAAAGTTATAAACGAGAACCATTAATCGCGCACCCTTGCTTTCATTATTCAAACAACGTCTGGTTCGAAATTCAGGAACAATTCTTGCATTACGATTTGGATTTGTAACATGCCCGATAAATAAATTATAAATACATTTAGCAGCGCTCGTTTCGAACCATTTCTCTCCTTACTCGACTAGCCCATTTGCAGATCTCCAAACGTTGCCATTACTCAGCAATAAATTGGCATTTACGCCGTCATACATAAATTACTCCAGCGAGCGCAGGGAACCAAGTCTCACAGTCACTTTTTATATAACGGACTAACAAAATCATAGAAGACAGTCACTATATAGGCATTGTTAAGACGATTTGTTGGATAAAGCTTTTGTATTATTGAAAATTCTTTCCTTTTGGGGTGTGTTCAGAGGGTCAGAGCTCTTTTACTTCATTCCTGAAATCACGTACGTAACCGTAGGGTCCCTGGGGTTGAGGTACAATCGGATTGAGATATAAACTTTATAGTACTGCGGGTACAGGTATTGTGGTGGGGTGGATAGGTAGGTATATCCAAATAGATCAGTTTGGCAGAGGTAGGTAAGTTCGTTTTCAGTTACAATGAACACTGCCTTAATTGGGAACAGTATCGATGCAGAGCTAAATTCCAAATCCCCGGTTGTATCAAAGGCTGATAAATGCAATGTAAAGCGGCTTATTCTATTCATGCCAATTAAAATACATTTAACTAACTAAAGTGGAAATCATAGTGTGATTTTTATTTTGTGCATTTCGTGTGCTAATTACCATTTACACTAGATTTAGTAAATACTTTGGTTTATAATACATCTATGTAGAATTAATACTAGAAGTGTAACATCAACCCTTCGTCAACCCGAGTGTAGGTTCATTCATAAACAGTTGAAGTGATACTCCATAAAGCTAAGCTTTTTATGTTTGTGTGTACGTTTGTCTATCCGGATAACTCTTAAACTACTGAACCGATTTATCTGAAAAGAACTGTTTATGGTAAGGTGGGGTAAGACTACATACTTTATTGTCAGAAAGTAAAAAACGTTTTTTTTACGAAGTAATTTGTCCTGCCTTGGAGGTTATGTTAACACTGGTCTAAGCTAAGATATAATTATGCTTTTACATAATTAAGAAAAAAATCATATTTGATGTTGTTAGTCTTGCCCCGGCGGCGATCGACTTACCCCACCTTACTTTATAGCTCTAAATTTTACTCTTAAGGATTATTATAATTATATTTAAAAAAATTTATTGTCAGGACACGCACATTGTAAAAGACGTTAATTTGCTTTGGACGAACGGACGGATAGAGGAAGTTCGCCTAACAGGGTTTTCGTTCTAACATAAGGTCGTAACCCTAAAAACGTATAAATAATGGGAAGGTGTTATGTCTGTCTTTTATCTGAATCATATTTTACTGCAGTTTTGAAAACATTGCCGGCTAGACTACGACTTACGTAGCTAACAGCGAACACGCGATGCGTACATAATATGAATAATTCATACCTACAACTTCTTGATACACTTTTTATGTATGATAGTTTGAAAACTGTACCCGGTCAATATTAGAAGCGCCCTTTGGAACTGAAGCAAAATGGTGACGTATACTACAAAACTAATTAATTAAATTAATATTAACACTAATTAAATAATATCGATTGCACAAAAAGAAATTTGTAGGAGAACAAAATAAATAAATAAATAAAATAATAATATGGTTGGTTATGTGTTAGATATTAAAAATAGACATTTTCGCACTGTAGTAGTACCTACTTACTTAATGTAAGTATGCTTCATGTCGTGACCGAATCCTCCCAGATTTTTATGTGAATTTAAATGCAACCTTCAGGGTAGAAATACATTTAACCATCTGTAATAATAAAGGAGTTCTCCGCGGTTAACTTGTATGTCAATCATGGGAAGAATGATCGTTCCGACATGCTCTGGATCTGGAAGTCACTTGCAGGGCCGCGCCTAATTTTATTGTTTGGAGGGGGTAACATTTGGCATAAGAGGTAAAATAATTAGAATAAGTACCTACTAAGTAACTAACTTTTATAGTGTTACTGATAGTACTTTCTGCTCAGACGTATCTAAATAGGTATATTTCTAAAGTAGCTCATGAAACCTATCAATTTTAGTCAATGTTGAACAAAATATGATATGATGTGGACTCAAAATATTAGAAGTTAAATAGGTAATGTATCCGAGTGTAAGTAAGTACACATCACAGTATCAAGCACTATGTCGTAGGTAGTAAGTGACTAAGAACCTTATCCAATGATGATGAAGTTAAAATTAGAACGAACTTGGCATACATCATAGTACCTGTATAATGTATTGTAGGTAAATAGGTACTCTGTATAATAGAAAAGGTTGAGTTTGCCAATAGGATACGGGTGATTGTAACAGTTTGCTCTATTTTAGCGTTGTCTACCTCTAATTTCATTTTCATAGGTGAACAAGAAGTAAACGATTTATTCACTCCTTCATGTCATTATGCGGTTGCCAGTAGTCGCCTCTCACCCTGACTCCGACAGTGGCCTCACCTAGCGGTTATTGAGTAATTTCCAAAACAATCACGTCCCTTCTAATAAAGGCACGTCCTTACATGAATCGCTCGCGGCTTCAGTACTAATGAAACTCATAAGCATGGTTCTAATACCGGGCCATTAACACCTCCCAATTGCCGTTCGAAGGGATCTCACCGGAAAAACCTCCCCCTCTGTAAGCCAAGGCTCGTGTCGTGTCTTAAGGAATCATTAAACTTAACACACAAATTAACCGAAACATTACCCCCATATGTGCAAGAATAAATGGCCTGTTAATTGTTATTTATGTAGGCACTAAATAAATATAAAATGTATCAGCAAACGCTGCGTAAAGTACAACAGACGTAGTACAGAGATGAAAATTAAATTATTTTACAAGACACTAATATTTTATTAGAAATAAACTACCCGCGGCTCAGTCCCCAAAAAATGAGAGAATATTCGTGTTTCTTAATAGGTAGGTACCTACTATTCGTGTTTAGATACTCCTATCATCATAATTTATACCTACACGAAAACCTTCGAAAGACATTGTGAAACAAAAAAAAACTAATTAGTTTAGCAGTAGTTAACTATATATATGCAGAATAACAATGGATTTCATGTTTCATTAATCTCATAATTTCACTTCGACTACTGAAATCTTTGTAAGTACACCTGCAAAAACTCTGTATTTCGTTCGGAAAATTGCGTTTATCCAAATAGATTGTAATGGGATATTCCTCATGTCAATGCGTAAATACAATAAGATCCTATACGATTTAGTTTTGTTGTTTCATCAGGAATACGGAAATTGTTTTTGTCCGCAATAATTTGATGTACAAATCTGGGATGTTCTGTTTTTCTGTACGAGAGTCTACATAGGTTGTTTTATTTATTGTTTCAGTGATTTCGAGAAATTGATGATAAATACAAATTGTTTACTTACTTCCTATAAATAAGAATTTTTCGAATTCTATAAGATTCCCTAAATTGCACAGACTCTTCCATTTGACTCCATTGAAGAATGTAGTTGAATGTATGGAAAATTAGGTTGTAGATACCTATCTGTTAGTAAAAGTTTATGCACGTATTGTACATACTTTCAACACAGAATCGTACCTATACGTTCATGAAAAATAAAATTAGATACGGCTATGTATGTAGAAATTGCTGAATAGCAGATATCGTTTCTTTTTAATAAGATGTATTTAAAATAGAGAACCGAGACGCTTATACGAATCTCAAAGAGTCGACTCCCAGTGCCAAAGTTTGCTTAATACTTTAAACTGGTAATGAAGGCATTAAGGCGCGCTGAATGCATAAGGAATGAGGAACCTACCGCCACAAGCTTCTATATAATTAGCCCCTTTATTAGCTTTAATACACGGGTACCTACCTCCTGCTTTACTTTGCAAGTTGAATTTTTACAGTCAATAACACGCACAGTGTTGTGGTTGTTGCATTCTTTAGAGAATGAGCAAAGATTACGCTAAAAATAACAAAAGGAATTAGATAAATAAAATTTGATTGAATAAATTATATATATTTTTCTTCATATTAGGTTTTATTATTTAATTAATAGTATGGCGTTTAATTTATTAAAATAGGTGAGTTCAGGTAACTTATTACCTGAATTCACCTATTTTAATAAATTAACTATGAGGTACCTACATACGAATGCTGAGCCCAATTCTAACAAGAAAATATTTAGGTATCTTATGTATTTTCATATTATTTTATTAAATAGCTCCACAGTGCAAAGGATCTGTAAAAAGCAAGTAAAGATGAAAAAAAAATTACACTCCGCGAAGTTGCGCCAACAGAGTAAAAAAATATTGCCAAAAAATAAATATACAGATAAATAAAAGTTGAATAAAATAAAAAATAAAACAATTAACCGTGAAGAGTCAGAAAAATAAGGTTCTCATTCTCTACTCGTTTCTGAAGGTTGGCATAGCATTTTCCTTTCACTGTGGATACTGCTGCACGGATGGATGCGTGTGCTTTTTCGAAACAAACTCTATTCAAGAGTTTCAACTAAATATTAGTATGATACTTAGGTATGTACCTTATATCTATAAATGAGATTAAAATATGCCTTACCCCTTGTAGAAAACCAAGTTAGATATCCAGCATTCTACGAGGAAAATAATTCCTGCTGGATAACTGATTATCTAACATCAATTATGCCATTTGCCAGGAAAACAAAATTACGTCGTGGCCTCTAGTAGAGGCTGACCCTTTAGTGGTATACGAGTTAGAGGCCCTAAAGTGTCTATAATACCAAGATTGCAATGTTTTAGTGCCGCCCATACAATAAGTGGAAGTGTAGGCGTGTTAGTGCTCCACTGAGTACTCGCAATAATTTTGTAGTGGATTGCAACATTATAACAATGTTACTTGCACGTTTATCCACATGGCTCTAATTACCTTGTGGTATATTATGTTTCTGATACTTAGTAGTAGCTTGGTAATAATTGTTACTATAATTATAATTATATTGTTAATAATACTGTTATTATAATTGTACTGTTATTATAATTATAATAATTATTCAGGAAACAAATATTACCTTAATTGAGTGGAAATTCCAAACTGTCTTTTTAAAATATCCAATTAACAACTATTAGACAAATGAGAAGATAGACGAACAAAAATAGACTCTATTGCTATTGGCACTTACACCGTTTGGAATTTCCACTATTCAATAGTACGATTTGCGACCGAATGGATTCACTTATTAAAAGAAAATTACAGGGCTTGAAAAGAATCAACCTATGTCACAGAATACATAATAGATGTTCCATAACTTTACATGTAAAATGGAAGTCGGTAATAATTAGTCTCATTAAACGAAGCGTTGAAAATCTCTAATAGGTATATTTGTTGACCAATGTCTTTTATTTTTAACTTTGCCATCCGTGGATTCGACTTTATCGTCATTGGGACTGGTAACATAATTCGGTATGTACGAGTATGTTCCATAACAATGAACATCTTTTTTTATATATTATATTTTTTAGTTCATTTAATATTTTTTAATAGCTGTTTCTCCCATAATCTCACCACTAAGGAAGCGATACAAACCATACAGTATAAAGGAAGTACTAAGCAGTCACTTGTGTGCAGTTAATTTTAAAGGTATTAGTTGTAAGAATAATAAGTACCCACCTACATATATTATTTTTAGGCTAATGTAGGTCTATGGGTCATTAGTTGCCTGAAAATAAATAATTTATTATTATTGTAAATATTATAACAGTTACGACCGCATTTCATACAAAAAATCCAATCTTATTCAATTTTTTTTTAATTTGACAGGTTTTGTTCTCCTAGCATAACTAGTTTATTTCTATACTTAATAAACTTAAGCTTAACGCGTACTGTACCAACCGCTTCAGAGCTCTTAAGCTGCAACCATTTTATCGTTTGGGATATAATATCTCCCAGAACTAATTCCATAAAGTCATCGAAGAGGTTGGCTCGCCCCGTATCGCCTTGTTTAATCTCCATTCAATGCTTCCCTCTCGTTAAACACCAATTTTGAAGTGATAATAGCCAAAGTTTATTTACGCCTGTAGAACGAGCCAAATTAATACTTTGAAATTTTTATTCTTAATCAACACAGCAGTGAAGAAAATACTTTTTCTAGAAATACCTAGTGTTGATCACACTCTTATAGAAGAAAAAAACCTCTTTCAATAGTAGACAATCAAAATCAATAAATCCTTTATTCACAGGAAACATGGATTGATTATAACAAATCCGCGCCAAACTGTGGGTACTAGGTAATGCATTTTGATGGCAGATTAGTTTTAAAAAGACTTATAAATTTTTCTTACATCCACTTACAAAACAACCTTGATCTAAAGCGTCAGATTCCAATTTCCAACAAGCATGCTTGAATCTTTTTTTGAAAGATTTCTTTTATTCCCCGTTGTCATGTGTGTGCATGCTAGATTTTAATGTTCCAACCCCAGATGTTTGAGCTATAAGGTCAATTGGAGTAAGAGGTATAACCGGGGTAAAAGGAACGACCATTCCAGAGCAGACTGGACGACTACAGAGTTTAACTCGGGTACTAACAGTTTGTTAGATCCGGTCTTTTGTTCTTCTTTCCCCCTCTTACTTCACCTGACCTTACGTTGATAGATCGCGTTGTAAAGAGAAAATTATCGATATCATCGATTAACCTTAGTGCGCTTGAGCCGGTAGACGCAACGTGTTTAATTTATTTCTAACTAAATCGGTAGTCCGGGACACATCGGAAATAATTAAGCCACTTTAGATTTACAACATCGACAGCGATTTAAACAAGGCTTTCTGCGTTACTCTTGCTGGCTATGAATGTTTTATGGCTAGATGTTTAGTGATAAAGTGGCTGTACTGTAGTGTTTTAAAGTTCTAATCTCTATATTCTTCTTCAGCCATTGTTATCAAAAGTGGGGTCTAAGGGCTTCTAGAGCATGCAATATGCTTCTAAATACTGCTTACATTGGGGACCGAAATATTAGTTACTATTATGGTGAAAGTGAATTAATTACAGGAGCATTGGCAAAGCTAAATATAGGCACATCGAACTCAGGGGCAGGCCATTAGGCTTTTTTTACGGCGAAAAACAACTTATTCCACGCGGGCGAAACCGAGGAAAACAGATGTAAAGGGAAATGCATATAGGTAATTATAGCATATAGGGAATTATAGGGAATGAGTTTAACCCTTTGTTGTAACTACACAAGTAACAGCCGGCATCTGTGTCACAAGATCCTGCCCGTTAGCCGTACGTTAATAGGATCAAACGGGGCTTTATTTGGGACGTGTCCACGCGATTTCACCTAACTTATCGAATTTGCGAATCGGCTTACATCTTAGTTAGCCTATAGCGATCGACCGCGGCTATAGTCGTAGTAATCAAAATTGTCGTTCCTAAAAAGAAAGAAAATCAGACGAAGTCACGGAACGAAGTAGATTGTTAAAAAAAATAAATCGTTTCATATCCTATACCTACCTACTATATGATGCGATGGCCTAAGATATCGCTATTTCCTAACTATTAGATATAGTACAGGTAAAGGTATGTATGAGAGAATTCCCTACTATCTTAGCCAGTTTAATAGTCGATGAAAAAATAATAAATAATCCTGTCCCATAACAATGAACATTATACCAGACACTTCTAGACACCAAAACGTATTTTTAAATCCTGCTTTGATGAAACAAATTTATTATTCTTTTAGAGAACACAAAGTTTGAGTCTGACTGCTTTCTCCATAGCGTTACATAATTCATAAGGATTGCAATGGTGATGGAAACAAAACAATTTCAGTTTAAGTAGAAAATAGACGGGGAGCCGCGCCCGCTTAGTCTGTTAAATTATTAACCTCTGTGAGGGTGATACCAGAAAGATTTCGTCTTGTTTACGCGCTAAGGGAGACAGGGGAGGGAACTTAATACCCTATATCACTGTCGGGGTAATACAAACTAGCGGGGTCGCAACCTTTTCCACTAAATTACGTATCGGCACATGGGATAATCCGAACTAAGTTGAATAACATTGAAGCGACTAACTCGCGCCGTAATAAGTGCACTGCTGATTTAATACGGTAACATTATGTAAATGTGCTGTCGTTATATCGTGTACGGGCTCCCGGGCTATGTATACATGGAAATTTAAAGTGAGCATTTAGTAACAGTTTTCACACACATTTTGGCGTTGAGATCAAAATAAAGTAAAGAATAGTGCATTGTTACCCCAGGGGTGAAAGTAACTTATTTAAGTCCCGAGACGGGGTTTGGCGCCCGACGCGTAGCGAGGGCGCCAATAGTTCGAGGGACCTCTAAATAAGTCTTGAACCTGAGGGAAAGACTGTGCTTTTCATTAAGAATACACTGAAAGTGAAAACAAAAACATAAAATGAGTGTTAATATAAATCTCTGTTATACGGAAGTATAAACAAAACTTTACAACTCGAAAAAACAAAAGAAGATCGGATTGCCGCTTTCCCGTCTATTTTGTTTTTTTTTCTGTGGCCGGCCAGCTATTTTGCCATTATTTTTCATTTCCATCATTGAAAAAATGATAAATATTTTTCACAATCTATGTTATTTTAAAGAAATAGTTGACAGTAATAATTATAATAAAGTCATTTAAAAAAAAATTCTTTAATTATTACATAACTTTATGGTAATTCAATTTTACATCGCGCTGTAATTGAGTGGCTGTATAGACAGTTGGAACATGGTCCAATAGAACTGTCAAAATAGTACTAGTTTTTTTTATATAATTTGACAGCTGTCAGTTGAAAGCGATTCTCCCTAGGGCTGAGATGTATTACTTTCAACCCGCTACTCAGGCAACTTCAGACCTTCTTTCAGAGTATGAGTAATGAAAAATAGGTTTAAAGAGTACCTACTTATATTTTTATAACTATGACGCATATTATCACAATTTTTTGAATTTCTGTTTGTTCGTAGAGAAAGGTCCTGCAAACGTCTGAATCTCCTGTCTAACCTACCTAATTACCTATAGTATTATTCATCTAATCAATAAATTAGTTGTTTCTTCTTACACATTAAAGACATAAATTACACGTTTAGGAGCCACCCGCTCCCAGACGTCCCCTGACGAAGCATTAGTTTACGAGTGACACAGGAGGACGCACTGGCGTGTGTCAATAATTTATTATGTTGATAGAAACACCACGTTCCGAAGTGTGGTAACATTTTGGAATTGAATTCTATGCCTACTTAAAAAGAGTAACGAAAAGAAGCCTTCAGTCCGATAAAAAAGTACGGTCGGCCCGAGAGACGTGTTTCGACATTATTATGCAGGCGCTGACTGAATAGTATTGACTCAGTTTTTAAAGTTTTAATCACATACACTGTGATGTTTTTCAAAATTCTAAGTTCTTGAAAATCAACGGTCTGTATTATTCCACCGATGGCCTAATATCTTATTGGGATGATGGAGTGGGCACCTTTGCACCGGGTTCGGGCGGACTTTTTGATTGATTTTATTATTTATTATTATAATTTAATTATTTATCTTAAATATTTTGATAGAATTAATTTAAGTATATTTAGTTTATATTTTTAGTTTCTTGTATGCAGGTTTTTAATTTATTTTAGGTATTTTATAATAGGGATCTAGTAGAAATAGAGAAAATAAAATAACAAATATGGAACCATTGGGATGATTCAATAACCATCAATAAACATTTTGGACTCGCATGAAGAACTTCGCCTCTTTTAATTCTTATTCAGTTTACATTATAAATAAAGACTGTAGCGTGATATTAATCTATACTTAAACCCGAAATGGTCGTTTGTACAATCCGAGTTTGACAGAAACCAGGTTTTCATGACCTGAAAGGACCCATTGCAAATCGAAATAAAAGTTTTGCGTATAAAGAAGTTATTACGTATACACTCATAACTATAAGAACTGTGAAAGTGTGAAATAAAACAATGTATTAATTTACATATTAAGTAAAAACACCAACTAACCAGTATGTATACAATGTAGGTATTGAATCTACGTACCTACTTTATAATGTATCGTGACTACTTATACAAGAATTTTAATTATTCATTGATGATTTCAGTGGCAGGTTTGATACGCACGCCACGCTTGTAAAAGACGTTCACTGACACATCACGCCTGTGAGAAATAACGAAGATTCAGTGTTACGTATAACCAGGCAAGTAACCAAGGGAATTAAAAATTAATTTCATGAAATAAAATTGCCGTGATTTCGCCCCACGCGAAGTGGTGCGCGCAGATTTCTCTCGAATCCTCCGGACGGCCGTAACGCGCGAGTGCCACTTACCTGTTACAACTTATTGAATTATTGATGAAACTATCCGCCTTATTGGATTGAAATACAGCCCCCCAGCTTATTCGCCGAACAATACCATTAGGGGAGACGTCAGTACTATAACGACTAATAAACTCAATTAGCCTGAGTTGTGATTATTTAAATATGATCGAGCTATAAAAGTTGTCTTCGTTTTGGGGTCAATTGGAGAGGTAAGTGTTATAATGTACAAAGTTACAAATTGAAATCCAATTAAAGTTCGAAATTGATGTTATTACCCGTGTATTTGAACAAGTAAGTTGGAAACATAATGACTGGAACTTAATACGCGCGCCGTCGTCTGAGAGTAGTTACGGAATAAAGTTTTATCGGCCGATGTGTAAGAATACTTTCTCGTTTATTGCTCTTCGTCCAGTCATCTCTTCCGCTATTAAATTCGTCGGAAACGTCACATAAAACGTTCGAATCGATTTCGCATAAACGATAGACGTGACCGGCCAGAAAAGTATATGGGTCCTAATTTGACCTGGATGACAAATCAATTGCTTGAATTCACAATTGTAATGAGATTTACTCTCAAACACAAGTTCGTAACTAATAAAAATCATGTTAGTCGGTTGCCGCAGAATATATTTTAAACGAAGAAGGTTAATATCTACCTACCTATAGGTAGATATTAACTGCTATAAGCATTTAATAATTACTAATGTTTACATGTCGCATGGAAAATCCAAGTACTGTTGGTCAGATGTCCCAGTTTTTTTATCTTAACAAGAAAGACCTATTTGTAAAACCCGAAGTTTTGCAGAAAATAGGAAATTGTAGCGGTGTTAATTTCTGATATTGCATAGTACGATGGGCAAGTTGGTGAATATTCCTAAACTGAAATTCAATTACAAGTTTTGGGCGCGAGTGGACCATCAGATTAAAGGCAGACCCCAGATCGAAATTAATTGGCTCATCCAGATATTGTTGTAGCCAGCACCCTCATCTCTAAGGATTTATGTCTTGGGAGAGACGGAAATCGATGGTAAATACTTAAACTGAGATTATTGACAGATCGTTTTGATTTAGCGTTTGTTTGGTACGCAAGAGGTTATGGGTTACATTCTTACAGAGGACAGACATATTTATTTATTACTAGCTGTTGCCCGCGACTTCGTTCGCGTGGATTTTGGAAGTAGGTACCTATCTCTGCTATGTACAGAGATCGTCTATAATGTTCCTATGGGAAAATGGATCATTCTAAGTATATATATTCACCATAATTTAAGGTATACCATACCTTCAGGAACAAACTATGAACACCGTATCCAATTTGGTGAAGACAGATAAAAGTTTAAAAAATTGTTGGTTTCACTTCTATTGCTCATCATATCAATTTTTATTAAACGTGTGTATTTTTTAAATAATACAGTATGGGCAAATCCAAAACCATAGGAGATACAGGGAAACTGTCTTAGGAACCTTTAGGTATTTTTTCGTGATAACAATTTTGACATAGTAATCGGAGCAGCTGGAGTTCAGGTGACATGAATGAATAAGTAGTAAGTAGGTACCTAAGTGCAAAGTGCACAGTCTGTTTTATAGGAAAACATTTTATTAAATTTGACTAACTTCTGCTGCTTGGATTTTTTTCTTCCGATACAATAAAATGATTCTAACATGAAACTAAGTCGATACGCACTTTTTAAAAATAATAAAAATTATTTTTCACTGGCGTTCTATGAGAAAACATTTTATTGAATTTGACTAACTTCTGCTGCTCAGATTTTTTTCTTCCGATATAATGAAGTGATCCCTACATGAAACTGAGTCGAACCGCATTAAAAAAAAATTGTGCAAATTGTCTCGTTTTTATGGAGAACACACGCTTGACCAAAAAATTTCTATGTCTTAAGACACTTTCCCTGCATCTCCTATGGTTTCGGACGTGCCTACACTGTCCCAGTTAAAAAAAACACTGATATCTCCTATGTCTATGACATCGCCTTGTTACCTTAAATGATTTATCTGTAAATGACGATAACTTTTTTCACTGTCATCCGATTTCAATGAAACAAAGCCTATAAGTTGCTCCAGGCTGTGCTTAATCTACCTGTGAAAACCGCAAGAAAATCCGTTCAGTGGTTTCGGAGATTAGCGATTACAGACAGACAGAAAGACAGAAAGACGGACAGACAGACAGACAGAAAGACAAAAAAATTAAAAAAAACTTTTTTGTGTTCTGTTACTCTTTTTTTACCGCCCACACTCATTTTTTTTAAAATTTGTTCAAAGTACAGACACACGATTTCTACTCCTTTATTATAAGTATAAGTATAGATTTATTTATTTAACTTACATCATCTCATCATTTGTACAAGTTGGTAGAAATAAAAAGTTTGTAATGATATTCGTGGTGTCCTTTTCTGCTTTCAATAGTTCAGGCAATTCTAGTTTAAGTTTAATTTTACGGTAACAAATATTGGTATGATTGATTCTACATTAACAAAAAGTTTAGGGTAAGTAATGAGTAGTAACGATGGTATTGTTTATAAATAAAAACCAATTTTTAAATGCGATTATTATGATTAAAAACAAAAACCGATGTTAGCACTATATCACTGTAATCGGTTTATTAATATTTGAATATTACTTAGTTATATAATTCATTATTGCCAAACCGTACATTTTTTTTTGTTAACTGACAATTGTTTATTACTTAGTCAAAATTTATCATTAAATATTGTCTTTACCTACACTTAAACTAAACTATTCTAAAATCCCGCCCCGTGTCGATTCTGGCGCAAAGGTGCCCATTTGTACATTATACCTAATTAAGAAGTAGGTAATCACCATCTAGTAAATTAACGCAAGATGTTTCGGTATATGTATCTACTTGTGTTTGTGCAAGAGTTGGAATGGTCATTCCAATTTCATTTCAGTTAGAACTGTTAAAAATACAGAAAGAATCGTAAACTTGGAGGATTGCCAGACGTGCTTGAGACTATCAATCGAAAAATCAAAATAAATGGAATAAGTTCTGGAATCGTACATTAATTCAGAAAAAAGTTATATTTCTTGTTATTTATTTCATTTATTTTAATTCTTTAAATCAGGTTTGGATCCATACAGTGCGTTAGTATACGTATCAAGTAAAATATAAATGGCTGTGGCATGACTGTAGCTAAGTACGAGCTACGACCTTGTAGTGTTGTTTTAGAAATCACTGATTCAACTAGGTTAGTCGTTTGTTGGTGCTATGCGTGCTACGGCGGGGCGCGGGCCTACAAAATGCTACAGACAGACAGACAGGCGACTAAGATGAATATTTGTGTTTATTCCCTCTAGCTCTTTAGTGACAGGTTTATCCTTTGACTTTGGATTGATCTTTAAGAATGTGTGATTTGCTTTGTTTTAGGTGAGTAAACACACTAAGTATGCTCGACTCATTTATGAATTTACTGATATTGTAAAATAAAAACAGGACAACACTGTAAGTGCGATGACGACTATAATTAAAGGCCGTTTTGTTGGCTATTTTAAAATACATTAACCTACACCCGTATTTCACCTTACCTACTTATTATCAGTTTATTAAGATGTTCACTCATGAATAATACGAGGAAAATTATAGACAGCCGGAAATCAATATTGTTTCCTTTTATACATAGGTACCTACTTACTAGCTTGAATGAATTTCCTTGTGTAGACCATTGTATATTTTTATGCTTACGGATGTCACACATAGTTACGTATCAAAGAATGTTTTTATTTGCAGTTCCTTTTTGTATATTCTATTTTATTTCAACCCTGGATAATGTTGTGCGAAGGCTGGGGCGCGGGCTGAACGCCTAGAGCGGGGTGCGCCGATGGTCATAGGTGGCGAGCAACGAATAGGGTTGAAACGCAGTTTGTTAATCGTACGATGAAAATAACTTAGATTTAAAAACTAAGTATTTACCTATTTAGATAGGTACTAACAATAATGAGCATTAAACATGCTCGGTCTTGGCACTTTAAATTCTTTGCTCTGTTAAATAATTTCAGGTGATTTAATAAACACACCAGTATGTGTCTATCAAGGAAAAAGCGTTTTCCGGCTGGATGAGGTGAGCGCGGGACCGGTCGTGATGCGCAGATCTTTGGGGGAGGCCTTTGTCAGTGGACGTCTTTCGTATGATGATGATGAGGAAGGGTTTTTAAGTATTTATATACCTACCTATTTAGTTTATTGTTTTTATTTTTTTATGAATATTTAATTATTTAATCAGCCAATTACCTTTTCATGCTAGCCTAACCGAACCAAATACTTCCAATCGTAACGGACTGTAGCGGGGCCATGGAACGTTTCATACATATAAAAGTTCATAAAGCAGGTATAGGTTAGAACAAGATATTCGGTCTTCCACTAAATCGAATAGTTTCGTGGCATATCTACGTAAGTTTGCGTCTCTTGATAAAGTTAATCATGAATCTGATTAATTACGGCCGTAAACATGAAAAGTTATCTTGTCTAGACGAACCTTTGCCATTGATGAAGAAAATTAGTTTATCGAGAGTAGGAATAGATTGAAATACTTACTGAATATCGATTGATAAGAAATGTAGCAGTAATAGATTCTAACAACTATATGTGTTTGTGTGTAGGCATCCCTAATCCCTATATAAATGACGCCCAGCAATAAAAATATCCTAACAAAATTTGTATGAAGTGGTACAGAGTAGACTTGGTAGTTAATGTTACTGAAAATACTACAGGATGCTTCCAGTTCCGATTCAAAAAATAGGGCTAACAAAATCTACCTCAAATGTGTTTTATTTATACTGGTGTTACCTAAAATGACAGGGGAACTCGGTATCGCATAGTATAGGTACTTTGTCCAAGCGAACGAAGTCGCGGGCAACAGCTAGTCTTTTATATGTTATTACTTGAAAATGACGAACTTTTTGTATACACCGGTTGTATATGTATATATATTATTATTCACATTGATTGTAACCTGGATTTGCGGTCTTTGATTAAAACAAATTACGACAAAAACATAAATAAAACGGTGTAATCATCGTAGAGTTGGCACTTATGTCAAACAATTAGTGCTGATGGTATCGGATGGTGACCATTACTCACCTGCGGCCCCCGTCGCCCGCGCACCCTACTCTTCTGTCCAGGTCCGTAGTTAGGTTTGGAATGCTCATGAAAAAACATTACGATTCATTAGGCGTCGTCGTCTTAAACACCCCATGGCGCAATTCGCGCGAAATTGTAAACTAACTGACTTGTACGGTCGACCGTGCGTCACTGGAAACAAAACCAATATAAACTGGTCTTTTATAGTATTGAAACTCCCTAATAGGCTAGGCCAGCTCAAGGTGTTACTATTGACGTGCGGTCGACTGTACTATTATATATTCTGTGCTATATAATGATATCGAATTCGAATGATATCGAATGACCTCTTGACATTTGCGCGATTATATGTAGGTAGGTATTATTATAGGTAGGTACATCGATTTTATTAGGGAACCTATAATCGCGCCTAATTTAAATTATCGTACCTAATTTTTATTTATCATTCCTTTATCGTTTATAATAGAAACATTCATTTTAGAAAATTTTCCATATGGACGTTTTTCAGATTGTAGACAATTCAAATTGGACCTTGGATAATCCTAATAAAATTAGAGGTATTTCATATTGTTCGTTTTTCCGTAAGTATGTATTTTTCACTTCGAAGCAATTGCAATTTGGACATTTCAATTGTTTTACAATTTTCAAGAATTTACAATTGTTATGACACTTAACGTTCGGGATGAATTTTTATTTGTAACAATTCTGTTTTATGACAGCTCCGGATCTGCCGTCGAGTAGGGAGTTGGACGTAGACATTTAGCGTTAACGCGATGTTTTTAGTACCTCAATTACAACCCTTCACGCAAATTCTCATTTAGCACCCACGTGCTCAAATAAATCAACTAGGACATACATACAGGGTGTAACAAAATACCTGCAATGAACGGTTGCAAAGGCATTCAGTGTCAATTGCTGCTACTCATTGCTGTAACCGTAACTACGTTCCTATGTATTTCCTATTTACTGTTTTCTATTGTTAAGATAGTATAAAGGTATACCTATAGGTATAATTCTTTGTTTCAGTTTGATTTGTGAAGGTGTTATACTTCACAAACTGTTGTTATTTATGTAATTTGTTACTGTTATGTAATTTGTAATTAAATGTCTGTAAGTACCTACCCCCGTAAGTAAATAAATAAATAAACACAATAATGGCACTGAAGGCATTATAAAAGCGTTGATTTGTTATCCATAGCTATAAATTATGCCTTTAAAAAAAGTTAGGTCACCGAATAACACAGTTGAGATTTTTCAATTAAAAAGTAGGTAGGTACCTACCTAAGTCTCGTTATCGAATACAGGATACCGAAATTCCCATTACCTAGAGCAATTTGTATTTGCATATAAATTTTATAAAATCGCCGTCAAAATTTGAATGACGTGAAATCCGCGCAGAGCCCGAGGCTGTGAAGATTCACGAGTCAAGTGGCACATCTGTTACCGGTTCCCGCTTGCTGACTTGTTAGAACGGTGACTCTCCTCTGAGCCAGTGCTGGAATGCCAGTGTTCGCATAAAAATATGAGAAAATTATTTTCCTATGGTACCTACAGTGACCGAATAAATTAAATCTAACGCTTGCTCTAACACTTCAATATTGCCGTATATTATTATCAATAGATGATTAATTAGACATTGGAAATAAAATAACGTTTAAGGGACGGGCAGACGGAGCGGAAAAATGCCCACGCACTTTTTGACGTCATTGTCAAATGAACCTTAACACCATATCCTAAAGTACAAAATTGTATGCGTGAGGCGACGCTGACGTCTGTGTTGGTATTCATAAGATTTTGTACTTTAGGCAACGGTTAATTTGAGAATTACGTCAAAAAGTGTTGGGCATTTATCCGTTCTGTCTGCCCCTTCCCTAAAGAGTGTGAAGTTAGAGAGTATTTATTTATATTAAAATCTTTACAAGCTTTAAGTCTATGAAGATTGTCTATAAAACCATTTTGATTAGTTCAACTACACTATGACGTTGGCCAGTAGTAGGTTTACTTCTTCTTCTTCTTTGTTTAATGGCAATTGGTTAGGCTTACTTCAAGACATTGTAGTTTTCAAAAATAAGAGGAGAGAGAATCTTTTTATCACATTAAACGAAAATGTTAGGGATTTCGCCCGACAAAGTTTTTAGCATAAAAATTTTAAATAGACAAATATTTGTTCGACCACTATCTAAAATACACATCAATTCCTAACTAGAAGTTTACCCTGTACTATAGAAATTTAGACAAGGATAAAACAGTTATATGGCGAATGAACGTGCTAATAGGATTTCGATTAAATTGCTAAAAATTATCATTAGAAATAATTTATGTGTAGGTATACAGACCGATAGAAGGCAATCTTTTATTTAGCTAAGGTAATCTTTAATCACAATAAAGAGGAGCCTTGGCTCAGATAATATTACCATTAAATCATTAATACCTAAGTCCTATGTGAAGGTTGTACCAGTGTTAGTATGCCAGTCCAGACATTCATGAACTGGTACACTAGCGCTGGCTTTGTGAACATTAGCCGTAATGGAATTAACGAGCTGGTTATGAACAAACGGCATCTTCATTTCCAGCAGCCGGTTTGTTCGTCCTCCGCCCTATTTCACTGCCACTCCATTTCGCAAAATGAAATAATGGACTAGATATTGCGTTCATTTGAGATATTTCTGCGGCCGTCTAGGAAATGGGTACAGTAACCGAGCCGTTGCCTTCATATTAGCAGAGGCGACATTCATCTTTCTTTTCTTTCTATTGGCACCCAAAGAGATTCTTCTATTCAAGTGATCAAGAGATAAAATTCCTATGTATTAAAATAGTATACGGATTTAACATATAAGTATGAACTCAGCAATGCAACTAATATAGTAGATTACACAACAAAGCGACCAAGTTTGATCCCGAGAGCAGCGAATCCTATCATTTAATTTATCCTATATTGTTTAATTGGTCTAAGTAATATCTATAGTAAAACTCGGTAACACGCACCACTTGACAAAATGCCCCACTCACCTAGCACGCACATTAACAAAGCTGCGCAGCCGCAGCACACGAATAGAAACGAAAATAGCCATCAGTCGCCCGACAAGTTGTCTACTACATTGTTTGGCTACTTGCGTTTCTATTCGTGTGCTGCGTAGCTTTGTTAGTGTGCGTGCTAGGAGAGTGGGGCGTTTTGTCAAGTGGGGTGTGTTACCGAGTTTTACCCTACAGGAATTAAACCTCAGAAATATATTATTGTATTTAAAAAATTCCATAAAATGTGAATCCGAAGGATATACGAAAACCCGCCGAACGAGAGCTAATATTTAATAATCAAAAGCTAATTTGCATAGATATGCAGAACAGAAACCTTGTTAAATTGCCTAAATTTATTCGACAGGCAATCAGAACAGCCACATCCGATAGAAAATACTACTTTACGCTTTAATTATGTTTATTTGCCCAAATACAAACCGATTTTACGCTGTCACGCGTACAAAATCCATTCGCTAAATGGCCCCTATCTCGTATAATGAGAGAGGCTACGTAATCCAATTAATTAGCACGAGATGAAACTACATGCTAGTTGCACAGTGTCCCATGTCCCGCTCGGCTAGTGCTCCCTTGTGGCTAATCCCCTTATACTGTTATATAAAACACCTTTGTATCTTACAGGTCATTTTGAAGGTGTGTCGGAACCTATGTATAATTTTAATTTTTGAAGTGAATACGGGTTTAGATCAGACAAGTTACCTACTTGTACTAGAATGACACAAGTACAATTAGCAAAGTTTTTGTTGTTGGGAAAATGAGTCGTGTATTGGTGTTGACTTCAGGTACGGCACTTCGTCCTCAGGACTTCGGTCGGAGACCTCAATTGACTCGGAACTTTTAGCTAGGTACATGAAACCAGTAAAAATGACCTAAACGATCCTACAGAAAAATAATTGTATCTAAGTATGTAGTTTTCAATAATTTACTAGCGTAGTAGAGCGTCAGTGGCGTCGGGGATAAGACGCGGCCTATCATATCGAAAGGTCCGAAGTTCGATCCCCGGCTGGGCCATGTATATACCAATGGGTATTTTCTCGAAACATAGGTACATTTACTGACTGCTCTCAAACGGTGAAGGAAAACATCGTGAGGAAATCTGCATACGCCGAAGTAGAAATTCTTATATAGGTAGGCGCATGTGAAGTCCACCAACCCGCACTGGTCCAGCGTGGTGGACTAAAGCTTTTTTTATACACCTATTTTGCAATATACCTAACACATTATTTGTGACATCTCGTAAATTGAAACATATCTTCTAAAATTTTGTATAAAATATTTAATGAGATAAATATTCAAGTAAACGTAAAGTGAAAAGTCACTCACCCGTAATCCGGTCGTTCTTTTGTACATGTACTTTGAGGGTAATCCTAAACACAGTCCAGTTTTTACTTAAACGTGAAAATAATTTTCACATAAAACATAATTTATCATAAACATAATATTCGGGGGCCATTTGACTATTTGCGTGGCTTAAAAATATCGGAATCTGAAAAGGGGAATTTGACCGCATCTTGATACGGTTTTGAGACATAATTATGAAAATATATTGAGCCATTTAAAAAATCTTTTATTTAACAGCTTGGAATTAATACCACAATTAATATATATTTTTTATTTTATCCGCCTTTTACCCTGAATAACACGAAATATTAATCTTATGCCGGCAGGGCTGTGTATGTCACTCCGCTGTTAAGTTACGAAACTTATTTTATTTTCGTCTTTGGTTGTTTAAATTCTAATAAAAAGTTAATATTTTATACCTAAACACAGTTTTTTGTTTGGGAGTGCGAGTTCTGTACTTTGTGCTCTTGTCAATTCTATGCTTAGGGTGGGATTCTCATATATCCAAGGTATATCGGCCATCGGCACTATATCGTCCGTTTACTCTATACCTGTAGATACTAGGTATAGATCTTCTGAATTTCATGTTTCAAGTCACATGGAAATAATTTTGACATCATCTGTTTTATATCTGGGTCACATTTTCATGTCCCATTTTAATTAATGTTCATTCAGAATATAAATCAATGATGAGCTTCATAATAATAATTTCATTAGAATGAATTCATTTTTATTTAAATGGGACTTAACTGTATTTCCCTCCTGATGTTAAAGCGACTTTCAGTATTTCAGTTTATTTGAATTATAGCTAATGTTTCCCTCCTATTTCAATAGCCATCTTTACTTGTCTAAAGTTGTCTAATTAATTTAACATTATTTCATTTGTTATACAAAATAACTAGGTATTAATTTGATAGAGTCTCGCTTTATTCGACTCAGCAACCGAATCAACTGAAGCTCTCAGTGAATTCTTTAACCATAGCCTGGCATAACCAGATGCTGATATCCAAACTTTTAATTCATTAGTTAAAATACATAATTAAAACGCTCCTTCGTTTGTAAATATCATTGGGATGTAAAAAAAGAGCAAGAGTTCGACAGACAGTGCGGCCGGTTGTTTGTCGTCGATGTCCTTCTATAAATCACGACCCTTGTCCACTAATACACAATGGACACCGAGTCAAAACGTCCGCCCAACCCCGGTAAGCCTGGTCATCCTACCACCGTCCGATGGGGACTGAAATTTACGACAAATCACAACGAGATAATGTAAAACAGACCTTCCTGGAAATAAATGGGAGCAGAACATCTTATTTACTTAATCTTCGTACGTATATTCGACCTATTAATTTGTAGAAATAAATAAATAACTTACTCTTTCGTTGGTTAATATAAATCAAGTAACACAAAAATGGGTCGGAATAGCATTTGGAAAATTCCCATACCATACCATAACCATTAGGATTTCTTAATGAATGATTGGAAAAAAAGATTAAGTCCCAAAACGGCTTCCCGGCCCAAAAATAAACTCCCTCTAAAACCTCGTCATTTTGCGTTCATCGAAAAAAATGGTCTTGCAAAATGCCCAGTGTGTTATTTTACAAGGCAGCAACTATTTGATGGATGACCTCTCGAAGAGTGTTAGATCCTGGGTAGTTTTACTTAGCGCAACCAGCCGGACAACTTTCTGAGCACTTGAAGTTCTCAAGCGTTAATCGATCATCTCTGGCCAATGATCTGTGCTGCGAACACCACCGCAAATATCAAAGAATTTCGCAACGATAGGGCTTTAACTTATACTACCTGCTAAAGTATTCCGAGGAGGAGAGAACTAGAATATTACATATACCTTGTTTCTTCTTTTAACCACACGTAAACGTCTCAAACGTAAACCACTTAAAACTACCTAAAATTATAACGCAAGTAATGAAAATCTATATACAAACAAACACTGCAATGCAATCTTCGTAAAGTAAACTGCGGGTGGAGTTCATATTATAACCGTGTGCAGCATTATGGAGGGATTTTTATGGGAAACTACTCACATTCATGGACGCGGAGGCTGGAGGCTGCAGCGTTCACGGTTCATTAGCCATCAACACGGGCGGGCGGGCGGACCCTACTACCCTACAGCAATGCATATGTACGATCGGCAACAAATGGTTACGAAGGAACTATTATTTACGATCGAATATAAGCTATTACTCGTACTGGAAATTGTGATCAGTTTCGTATTTATTTATTTTCAGAAACAACATTCATAAAAAAACACTGGATATATTTGGAAATACAATCACAAAATTTCATTAATTCGCTTCACTGCCTGGCATAGAATACCTAACAAAATAATACTGGAGTAAGGCCCTGCACTACAGACAACCCACACATACTTTTTAGTTTCATGTTCTTGGACTCTGTAATTGAAACACAGAGAAATACATTTTAATTAAAAATAAATTACATTTTATATAATCTAAATATTATTATCGTATAAACTATTGATCATTCAAAACTAGAACAGGGACGACTATGAAAAATATACAATTGATAATAAGTTTAATAAAGTTCCATACTTTTTCAACCGACCACCTACTCTACCTAGTTTTAACCCTTTCGGACATTAATTGTTTATTTCTTTAATGCATTGTTTATTTTTTTCTGACGGTACCTTTGTCAGTCTATACAAAACAGCTTCTTGTTTCCTTCTAGGTTACTCATACATAATATTGATGTGTATTGCAACAAACTTGGGCACCTCTACTACTCTCACTAAGTTTAGGTATAGTTTTTGCTGATCCAGTATTTAAAAATAGGTAGAGAATGATAGTATTTCACTCTCAAGTTGTTTGACAATCTTGAGATAGTAGTATTCAAAGATTAATCCCTGAGAGCGCCAGGCAGCCGCGGATCGAAACTTTTTAAGTGGTACCTAATTTGACAGTAAGTAGCGGAGAAAATTAAATATGAAAATAAAGTTAGCGCAAGAAGTCACACTTGTCAATACCAATATACTCAAGCGTCATCTCTTCTACTGCAGGTTCCAAACTTTGCCGCTAGGAGTTTTGCGTAGCCAGATGAAACGAAATGAAATCGAGATTGGCAATCAGTTTCTACACAAGTTTTGAATTTTTAAAGTGTACACAGTTTCGGATGGGCTCTCAACCACCAACGAATCTAAAGTTAAGGCTCAAACTGCTGACGGTTAACTCTTTTTGATCTGACTATTACCTTACCTACGATGAGTATTATTATCACAATACAGGCGAGGAATTTTAGTTATCAAATTATTATTAATATAGGTATTCAATTTTTCTGATATCTGATGAGGAAGAAAGTAAATCATTTGCTGGCATAAGTGGCATGACTGTGAACTGTCAGAGTTGTAACGCATACAAGTGTGTCGCTACACAGCAGCTTCCAGCAAACGGCGGGCGCGGCGGTGGCCGCCAACCATCAAATTGTCCTTTAAAAAATGGTGTTAGGTATAATCATGTTCAACATCTTTTTATTAAGATACGGTATTTTTGCGAGGGATTGCTGGTGACTCAATAAAAATAAAAAATGAGTAAAATTTAATTTGAGAAATAAAAGTTACGTAGCTACACGAAGTTGGCAAGCGAAACTTTCCAGAAGTAGGTGTTTCTTCTAACTTGTTCGGCATGTTTACGGCTTACTTTCAACTCATTTCATTACCTTTTGTTTTAAGTCTAAATTAAGTGTGGTGTAGAAAGTTTTTAGGGCAGTTTGAAGCCGCACTTAAGTCAAATTAAGTATGGGTAAAGTCAAGCAAAATGCATAGTTACATAACTAAATGAATTAAGACAAGAAATATAATGGAAATGTGATTAGGTACCCTAAGTTATTCTTTGATCTATGAATCCACGAATTGTACCTACATACCTACATTTAAAAACTTAACTAAAATTACTTTCCTAAAACATGCATGGAAAGGATCGCTTTTTTTGTAAAACGAAGACGGGAAAAGCGTCGTTTTCGCACTCGCCCTCGGTCTGTTGCTTCCAGTCCTAGGGGTAAAGAAGGAAATAAATGTATGAAAATCTGTTTTTTTACTGCTACGATAAACTTTAATTTTTTTTTACAATTTGCATATAAAATCGAAAGAACCATGGAAGAAGTCGGTTAAAAATAATGGCATACAGCCAAGCCGACCGCTCATTTTTCAATACAGTGTGTGTGTTAGTTTACATTGTGATGGTGTAATGACAATAAATACTACCAGTGTCTGGCCCGCTAACTGGCCAGTGGACTTTTTGATATGTTTTCCTTTTAGTTATTGTAAATGTTATATGTATACCTAGCTTTGTTCCTATTGGTAAATTACTGTTTTTACTTGTTTTAAGCAAACGTTTTTTTTATTTCCTCACATTGTTTGAGAGAAGCACTATATATGCCGCAGCGAAAACGGGGATTGAGTGACTAGTATTTTATTTTATAGCAGGCCTCGAACATACTTTTTGTTAAACAAGAGCGGTACACACACAACCCAATTTGTCATTTCGGGAAGAGACATTCTCATATTGCTCGATATAGAACTTATTCTGTGGGTGCGCTGCGCAATAATTAAATATAAATTCATTTAATATTAACAAATAAAATTAACGCTGTTCCGTAGAATAGATCTATGGTCTCCCCATGAGCTTCAGTAAGCCACGTAGAGTCCCAAGCATTACATCGGCTTAGTGGATTTATTTTATTACGTTTACTCATTCACCGTTTAGATCGAGGGTATGATGACCGTCGGACCACATTTAGAAGCTACTTTACTTAATTAAATGTAACACCAGCGGCGCCGCTATAAACGAGTGAGTGAGCACCAAATGTCTATCTCGGTAACGATGGGCACAAATGGGCACAAATGCTTTAGTGGATAATGGACCCGGTTCAAACCCAACACTTTTACGTACAACCGTGCACAGTTTTACGGGGAATAAGGATTTAGGTACTTTTACAAAGAATGTTACAATATAACTATACTTTAAGTGTTTTTAGGGTTTGACAGCTTTTAAAGTGAAAAAATCCAAATTCTACAAGAGCGCTTCCATCCTGATGACCCAGTTGGGACCTGTAATTAGTTTCCTTTATTTACTATGTATTTATTATTAAGTATGTATAGTTAAACCATGTATCACGAGATGTTTTAAATGAAAAAATGGTTATATCTAGTCAATTGACCAACATAAGCAAAGTCGCCACATGTGAAGCCGAGTGAAAAGTTTTATAAAGCAAGCATCTACATAGAAGGCCGGCTTTAGTACTCTAAAGTAAACTGAATTTTAATCTCCCACTCGTCCATTCACCTGTAAACTCTTTGAACTGGGCAAAGTGTATTCAATGGCATAAAAGAATACGTATAGTACATGGATTACCTACCTATACGTTACTTAGGTATGTGTGACGTCCACCCATCCACATTTCGTAGCGCTGTGTCGAATAGTGGATCTTAAATTTTAAGGCTGTTAATTTTAATTTGTAGTGAGTTTGAGTCTCCCTTTTGTTGCAAGTCCAGGGTGTAAGTATTTAATTTCGATTTTCATTTCGAGCTCTTGAAAATCTATACAATCGAAGTAAAATAAGGCACCTGACGCCTTATTTTCTCTACACGGTAAAAGTTTCTTAAAAATCTTTGAATGCCGTTCTTCTTATTTTTCATACTAAAGAAATGTTTCCTGTCAATAAAATTTGCTATCATCACTTTACCTCCAACCAAGGTTTGTAATTTCCACCGTATATAAAAAAGCTTCAGTTGGTATTCGAGGTCCGACCCGATTATTTACTTGTAAATTTCCTTTTTAAGGTTGTATTAATAGCGCCTTCAATTTTCTGCTCTTGACGGATCGTAAATGAGTTAAAGGACGGGCTTCAAACGTTAATTTTTAACGGAATATAATAATAGGCTACGTAAGGCTCCGTATACGTAGTCTGTTAGTGTAGTATGTCATAGCTGCATAAGCAAGCATGTCATACGATACTGTATATTGTCATACGTAATATTTTACAGGAGGGTTTCATAAAATCAAGCGTCAAGCAACGAACTATGCACCTCGTAGAGTACCTATATTGAAACCTATTCTCGCTTCGCTTAGATCCTGGGAGCGAGAAAACGCAATCAATTTCTATGTCTGCTTGGATTCTTATTTTGCATTATTCAGGAGAAAACTAAAAAAAAAACATAAAATACAATGTCTTTATGATAATAAATTAAATGATTTATCGCAGGTACCTACTTAAAGATGTCATCGATGTTTAGAACAATTCCTTTGGTTAGTTATTCATTTTCCATTTCCCTTAGCTTGCGCATAGAATGCGCTTGTTAAAAATCTAAAAATGTTACAAGTATCAGAACCCAAATTTTAATGCAAATAACAAGAATGCAATTTAAATAACAGACAGGTCACTAAATAAAGCCTTAAACATTTATTCATCAAATAGATCAGAACAATTTCTAATTATTTACAGCTGAAAAATGTTAGGAAAATTTGTCTAATTCTCATTATTTAATTTAAGCAAATTAGGAAAATATTACAAAATGTAGGTAAGTACTTTAATTTATTCGCTCAGCATTTCTCTGAGACTGCGTCGTAAAATTTTCCCTCTGGGGTTTCTTGGAATCAGGGGAATAAATCTGATACCACCTCGTAGTTGCATATACGGTGCCACCTGAAATATTTAATTAAAGTTAAAAAACAATAAAACGTAGATAAAGAATAATGTTCGCTAATTGGAAGGTAAATTCACTTTCTCAGACATGTTTGAACTGGTGAATTCTAAAATACAAGTATTATACCACAGAGTATGTAATAGTTTATGCTTTAACGTAGATAGATCGTGATTCTGATACACTTAATTCATACAAACAAACTGTACATAAAAATTTAAAAATGCTTTATGAATTCTTACAATAATCTTAGTTTTAATTGTTTGCATTTTGCAACAGGAACAGCGTACAGTGATGAGTCGCGTTACCTCAGAAGCCACGTAATCAATCAGCTGCTGCTCCGTGACTTCGGACCCTGGCTGCCGCACCACGAAGGCGGTGGGCTCCTCGCCGTACACCGGCACTGGTCTCCCGACCACTCCGGCCTCTGCTACTGCAGGGTGCAGCAGCAGTATCGTCTCGATCTCCAATGGTGCAACCTGCAGAAACACGCTAACTATGATCCAATTATCATTTGAATCGGTCATTTCATTTGAGAAAACGTAACGTTATTTATGAATTTATAGACAAAAAGAAACTTCGATTATACTCGTATTATACGTACGTCATTTTATTTTATTTACACATCTGACTCCTATAAATAAATACTAGACTACTATCCTTGATTTAAATCTTAATTAAGGTAACCGCAAAAATCCGAAAATTTCGACGAGACTGGCCTGTTGGCGTAGTGGTACCCCGCCTACTGCGCCAAAGGTCGTGGGTTCGGTTCCAACCCGGGACCAATATTTGTGTGATGAGCATAACTGTTGGTTTTCGGATTCTGGGTGTTTGTATGTATTTAAGTATTTATTTAAAAAGTAAAGTATGCATAACAGTTGTTGAGTACCCATTTACAAGCTTCGGCTTAGTTGGGACTAAAACAGCCGTTTGTAAAGTCCAAACATTATTTATTTATTATTTGTAATACGACTGCAAGTTTTCCGCTCTATCGAAAAAAACAATTGAAAAAAAATGTGTTTACCTTATTATTACTATAATGTAGTTGCACAAATGATTTTCGACCGAAACTTATCGTCGGGTGACAAGTAAAACTCACTATCTACTACAATTGAGAAAAACTCATGATGAAATAAACGACACAGTGTAATTAATATTATAGATAGTAGTGAGTTTTTATCCACGTTTTTCCCCTTTGTACTTTACAGTTTAACTTGTCACACGACTATGAATAAATGACATGTCTGCCTAAAGACAACAACAGATTGTCGTAAGAAACTCATATAAATGACACACTTATCTTTATTACATGAATCACCTTAAATCCGTCGTACACAATGATCTCTTTCAGCCTTTCAATGATGTAAAAGTATCCATCATCGTCGTAGTATCCCAAGTCACCGGTCATGAAGAAACCTTGTTCATCCAAATAAACGGAAGGGTCAATTCCTATATAGCCTTTCATGAAAATAGGGCCTTTTAAACATATTTCTCCTCGTTGGTTTGCTCCCAAGACATCACGGGTTTCAGGATCTACAACCTATACAAATGTGACATAATATTTGTACAAATAAGTGTAAAAACTTTGAAAAGTGTACATACGCAAACAGCGCGTCGTTTTTGTCGTTCCATAACAATAATGAAATAAACAAATACTCAATACAATCTATCAGCACGGCCCAAACGTTAACTGGTAGAGAATGCCTCAGGCATTAAGTTCGCCTCTTGTACAATACATGTGCAATAAAGTTTAAATAAATAAATAAATACTCTAATTATATTATATTCTAATTTTTCATCTTAATATATAAAACAAAGTCGTGTTAGTTACACCATTTATAACTCAAGAACGGCTGGACCGATTTTGATAAAACTTGGTACAGTGATAGCTTATATCTTGGAATAACATATCATATAGGCTACTTTTTACCGCAGTAAACTGTTCCCACACATTTTAAGGGGTAGGGGGGATATGGGGGGGGGTGAATTTTTGCACTGCAGTATGCATAAATAAATAATGACGGGTTTTTGGATTTCAAATTTTAAGGGGTGGGGGAGGGTTGAAAATTAGCGTTTGACAGAACGACGCCTGTCGGGTCAGCTAGTGTTTAGTATAAACCACTGTGTATAAATTGAATACATCGCAGTTACCTTTATAGTAATGCCGGGAGATGCCCCCCCGACACTTCCTGGCTTAGGACCGTTGGAGCCCCAGCTCTCTGACGTCAGCTCACCGGCCTCGGTCATTCCGTAGCCTTGCAGTACTTTTTTAATTGAAGGAAACCTTTAATTTAATGAAAATAACAAATTACGGACAATGGACGTTGATACTTACATAAATAGAATGATATTCTAATATAAATAATTAAATGCTAGGTCATACGTATCCGTGTTATATCTAATTTGAAACTAGTACATACCTACATGAGTCTACATTTGCATGTAAACAAATTTTTTAACACTATCCTAGCCATATAGAATGATTTCTAATACAAGTAACTGATTACTAGGTACGTCATACGTATCCGTGTTGTCGCTAATTTGAAACTATCACATGAGCTCACTGATACTCAATGATATCACTGCTACTGGACCCAACTAAATACATACATTTTGTTATTTTTCCTACTTACCTTTGTTTTACTTGTTCCATCGTTTTTACGTGGAGAGGTGAGGAACGGGAATATAAAATTTGAAGTGAATTAAGGCCATATTTTTCATTTTCGTCTGTCTTAGACAGCCAACTGACTATAGACGGAATTACAAGAGCGATGTTAACCTGAAAATTAGCGTGTTTTATTTATTAATCAATTCATGAATAAACTTTCTAGTAAATTTGTTGAATAAAATATTACGAGACGCGATCATGGCACAGGATGAAATGAATTATATACAGCAAAAATATGGAAATATAAATTGATTATATAAAATAAAAATTGATCAAAGTAAATAGTAGTTGTTTTACAAATTTGGACAGTTTATAAAAACGTTTTATGTAATTATGTAAGTACTCACTATTACTAGTGGTGCACGATTAAATGGCAATGTAATTGTATATTTAACAAAATTGGTTGATACCGAAAATCAATATAGTTTGATTAGGTAGGTACCTACTTACGTATGAGTTCAGATAACAGAATTTTAAATCTATGGCTTGGTTACAAAATATGATTATGTTCAGTGCAAACCAGAAAAAACACTTCTTGAAATGTCATTTGTATTATTTTGAATGAAAAACAAAAATATTTAGGTTTTGAAGAAATGCAAAAAATATAGTAAGTAGGTACATACTTAAATCGCCATTCCCAAATTGTAGTAACAAAATATTTGTAAGTAACGTATTTTTTTATTTCGAGAAATTTTATTGTAAGAATTATAAACCATTACAATAAAATTTATACAGCAGACTTTCTGGTACGAATCACGGAATATATTTATTCAAAGCCTATAAATAAAACAGTCGTATATACCTGGTACTTTTCTAAGCACTTCAGAAGTCCTTCATGTGTGATTTCATTAATATACACTAGTTTCCTTCCAAGCGAAAGGAATTTGTACGTCATGAAGGTGTCATAGTTATGATACCATTCTCCACAGATAAACGCTGTTTGTAGGCTTTCACTTTTGAAACTAAAAACGAAAATAAATGTTTATTTTATTATTACTGTATCACAAAGTTATTGATTTCTAATTTTACGTATTTTCTTTTTAATTTTGTTCTGTCTCTGTAATAAAATAAATAATTTAATTTTTTGGATTCCCTTGTAGGTACTATAAAGGGGAATTCTACAGATCTGGTCTTCAACAGATAAACCTATTTAGGTTTTTGCAAGAGAACTGTTATGTGCAAATTATGTATTACCTATTTATGTAATAATCAATAAAAATAATAAAAATTACTTTGCAAACATTCACAAATCTAATATATAACATGCTGACTAAATTAGTGTACAGCAAGTGACGTCTCTAGTGGGAACCAAATCAACCCACTAACCTGTGGCTGGGATTCAAAACCGGTCAATATAATTTGATCGAATTAAATGTGTCCTTGGCAGTTTTAGGATCCGCTAATGTGAGCCGCGTTATATTATAGTTAAGTACACTTACTCTTCAGGTAAACTGTTCAGGATGCAATTGAGATGGGACAATAGCACACCTTTTGGCATGCCGGTAGTTCCAGACGAATACAGAATGAACGCAGGCTCTGTTTGTCCGTTGACTTCTACTGGCTCGAATCTTTCCACATCGAAGTGTTTACGAGTTAACGATTTCACTGAAATCCCACACGCTGAAGCATCGTTTAAACATATGAACGTTTTTATGGACTCAGAACTTTCTAGAATATCGCTGTAGGTTTCCCAGAAAAACTTCGAGCAAATAAAATACTTTGGTTGGGTGATGCTAATTTTGTGCTTGAGTACAGCTGCGAAAAAAGTGATACATTAATAGAAACCATACTCCGTCGGACAAAACATTTTTGAGCCCTAATAAATTAACATTTTTGAATTGGTTCAATCTAGAAGTACCAGAACCCCTTATATACTGGTTACTGGCGAACTCAATATTTTAATAATAGCCGGCAAAGTTATTTCGTTTTTTTTTTGTTTTCCTATAATAACTAGGAAAAAAGTATTTTTACACCTTTGCCTTGAATATTTCAGAGCACAATCAGTCCAGTAGTTTTGGAATTGACTGGAGGATAGGCAGACTGATAGATAGATAGGTAATCTTTTATATTGGCTTACAGAATTTTAATCACAGTATATAAATAAAATTAATAAAGATACGATTCAGGAGTAGCCGATTTGACAGAACCCTAAAAACAAAAACAAAAAATTTTGTTTTTGTGTAAAAGATGGTCTGAGTATGTGTATGGGAAATTGGAATTGTTACCAATTATTCGAATACATACTCTAATTAAAACTTTTACTAACCTCGTCCGCTTTTTAAATCATAGGGCGTGTAACTTGCCCCAGCGCAAACAATCGCAAGCGCCGTCGGGACGAACATGTTACATTTCTCAGACCCCAATGCCACGACGTCTCCTCTGCCGACCCCCAATTTTGTGAGCGAAACCGACAAATCCACAGCATATTGTGAGAATTCTTTGTAAGTTAACTTTTCTCCTGTTTCCGCATTTTCCTGAATAAATAAATTTTAACCAAGTACTAACAGATGACTTTATCTAATCTCTGCGCATGCCGAATTTTTAATTACCTACCACACGGTAATCAAGTGTAACCCGTGTCACAATTAGTTATTTATTATAGTCACTACGTCTCCCGTGTGGTAATAAAATTGCAGTGTTATCGATTTTGTAAATTACAAATAGGTATGGCAATAGAAAATAATATGTTTATTATCCCACTGGTAAGTAGGATTTAAACAATCTGTAAAAGTTTACATGTTTGTGAATTTAGATGTTTGTTGCTCAAATAAGCCTAAACGGATTTTGATGTAAATTGGTACAGTGATAGCGTATATCCTAGAGTAACATAATACCTACATATAGTAACTATTTATTAAATAAATCAGAACTCACCACTGCCACTTTGTCTCCCATTCGCCGGAGCTGATCCAACATATATTTTCCAAAATTTAAATGCGCCGGAACTTGCACATGTTGGTCACCTTGTACGTAGTGCTCATCGTTAAACATTGTCAAACTAGTTGAAGTCTTGCTAAAGATTGCAGAAGTCAGAAGAAACACCTTACTACAGACACAGCTGAATGATTAATATGGAGTGATGAATGAGACTCATCATATTGTAGTACGATTAGGTGCATTGATGTACTATTTAACTAGACAACGAGTTCCGAACAAAACCCTTCAAAAAAAAGTCCAAAGTCGTGCACGTGTAAATAATAAAGCAATGATACACGCTCACACTAATAATTTGTTTTTTATTAATATTTTCTGGCACAGAATATTTAATTGTTTCTGGGAAGAATACTTTAGCGTAGGTTTTGAATGTGTCCGCATGCCCGTCAGTGGTCTCCCGACTGAGCTCAATTGAGTACTTATTTAGTAGCGTGAACTCATTTGCGTTGCCACTTTTTAACTGCAGATAGACATCTAGTTACATGGAACATCATTGAGTAGGTGCAAACAAATAGTGACTAACCGTGAAAACAACAATTGTTTTATTTTTCCACCGATAACGTGGATAATGGAATGTTTGCTCTCTAACGCTTATCGTGTTTAATTAACTTATTTGTTAATGATATTTTTCTAGTTCAACTTTGTTTACTTTTAATTATGCTATCTACGAGTACGCATTAATTGATTTCTACTTGGAAGTAAAGTGGAGTTGTTTTGCATATCTACTTTCTTGGGTGGCACGTTTGATTGATTATTTATTTAGAATGTTCTCGTTATCAATTACAATATGTAACGTAGTATTATGTACTTACTTACATTTTAAAATATTGAATTCCTTTAAAAACATAATTATTTTCCTCTGCCCATGGTTGTCTGGAAGAAAGCTTTTAGCTATAAGACCGTCCAGATGTATCTAAGTACTAATGTAAGCTATATATCTACGCGTTGTGGTCGTTTTGTTAAAACTGATTCGTTATGCGTGTACCTATATGTCAATTTCTATAGGTAAATCCACAGATGAGTAATTTATAAGTCTACGACAGGTGAATCCATCGACCTTTCGTAGAAGTGCAGTAGAGTTAGCTGCCACTAGTATTATACGTCGGGAATAGCAGAACTAGAATGTAGTAAATTACTAAGTAAGCTATCGATTGGTTTCAATTACTGTAAAGGGCACTGCAACGTGTGTCGAGATTGTTCGATGTCGTTCAACTCAACATTTTAGGAATTCAACTCCCTGTTTCTAAATGGTTCAATCAAACCGCCCCTTTTTTTGCGTCTTTTATTTGGCCTTTGTTACTATGCTTTTAGGCACAATAAGTCCGCTAATGTGAACGTATTGGAAAATGCACGAAGGAAGACAGCTAGTTTCTAAAATGATGTGTCGGTAAAGCGGTCCCTTATTTTGTATTATCAACAGCCTACCAACATCCACTGCTGGGGAGGTATTTAGCTGGTCAACTATATTATATCTTTTAACATTTGGAATAACACCGGTCGCACTGGACAGACCTGTCGGCCTGCTGCTCGTTACGTGTTGTAACGTATTTGGATTTACAGCAATTCATAGTGTGGTTCCTTTTTAATACAGAATGATTTAGGTATTTACATTATTTTTATCTCCATTTTATATCTGTCTTGCCATTGTCTTTCATCAAGTTACCTGTTATAATTTAATTAAAAAGAAATTTAATTTAAAAAAAGGTTATTCCAATTTCCCTTTCATCTATTTTGTAAAGTTTTCCTGCAATTAGGTTAATCAAGTTAAGAAACCTATTACAGACCTTAGGGACTATTCAGGGGAAAAATCTTCGAGCTAAATTGCTCCGAGGTCGAATCAGTCAATTTAAATGTTAAAGAGAAAGCCGTTTAAGAATTGCCAATGCAAATGATGGCACTGAGACATACCTACCTACCTACCACTTACCTTACATTGGCACCTAATTGTTATAAGATTTTGCACAAAAAGTCAGCAAAGCGTGGAGGTACGTCGTAAAATCGGATCCGTCAACTTTAATTTTCTTGAAACATCTCGGAAAATATATTTTTTCATGCCATAATTTGCTAATTTTCCCATATTTGGCATTTTAATAACATCTTCCAAGTTTCAGCTAAATCTGTCCAGTAGATTTCGAGTAATCCGGAGGACAGAAAGACGGACAAAATAACGGTATCCATTTTAGAGGATCCCTAAAAACCACCGAGAATGAAACCTATGATCGTATAATTTGCTGGGAGGTATATAACTTCATTTCGTTCGTTAGTAATATGTAAAAAACTGTCCTAGTGCGTATTTGACCACGCATAGTGTAAGGTTCCGTATTTATAATTTTCTCTCCATAGGTAATTCGAAATGTGTTCATCCATCATCACAGATGACGACGATACGTTTTAAGAGACGCAATCCTACTAATATTAGGTATAAACGCTAAAGTTGGATGTTAGAATGTTTGTTACTCTTTCACGCAAAAACTCCGGAACAGATTTTGATGAAACTTTACAGTAATAATAGATAATACATCAGAATTTCATTGCCAAACGTGTATATGCTGCATGTACACGTTTGGCAAATCTTTACAAAGGCAAACGTGTGGAGCAGGGGTTTGGCTTGCGTTTGTAAAGGTTTGCCAAACGTGTACATGCAGCATAATGTTTTTGGTTATGGTTTGGATTTGGTAATATCGTTCAGAATTAGCACGATTGGCCCCCAGGTCATTAACGGTTTAGAAACAAACTAAATATTTTAAGCATATTGTTTTATTTTTATAATGTACACATTCATTTGGCAGTTCCATTTTATAGCAGTTTTGAGATAATTACAAAAGTGTTCTATTTGTCTACAAAGTCGGTAATCTAAGTTCTCTAACATTTATCGGAAACAATATTTTCCAAATCATAATACTTACTTAACTATGTAATGAGAAGATAACTAAATAAGGAGCTAATAAATCATTTAACATTAGGTAAATAAAATATTTCCTTATTTCTGATTCGAGACATTTATCTACAAAAGCGAGTAGCTTTACTTACATATCTATAAAGTAGAAAATATTCATACTAAATAATGAACAAAAGAATCTAAATACTATTTAATTTTAATATAATACAATGCGAGTCTGGTTAAATGACTTAATACCCAGAAACAGACTGTAGGTACAAAATAAAGTATTTAAAAATTGCACGAATGTACGACTGTTTGGAAAAACTAACATGTTTAGGAAAAGAAACAACATTCTACCAATGATAAAATAGTAATTTTAGAAAGGTCATAGATTAACGGCGAAATGGTTTGTTACGTCGACAGACACTTTGTTAAGTAGAGGTACGAGTGACAAGATGTAGGTAAGTTATTTTACTTTTATATGTGTCACGACTATGTAAAAGGGAATGTTGAGAAACTATGGCACCATCGCCCGCAAGTATCGTTTAAGTAGGTATTAAATTGCAACAACATCTGTAGTATGCAGTTTAAGGAGAACACAATATGAATGAACTACTGCATACGATTGATATTATTGTCCGTTCAGCGTAATACAATTACAGTTCTTCAGACTTAAAATCAGTAGCTAATACTAAATAAAATAGTTGTGTACTACATAATTCGTATTTTAAATAAGTAATTAAATAAATTAATAAATCTATCAAGAAAGTAAGTGATGACTGACTATTGTACAAATATGACCAAAGATTGTACAAAATAAAATTGAATTTAAATTAGTAATCTCCGCTGAACTGTCTTCATCATCGAAATCTGAAAAAAAACAGTCATATCAAAATGACGTAATTTATTAGTTGAATATTTAAAATAAGTTAAAACATACACATTAGGTAATACGTACATACATTTATTAAGCGTGTGCAAGTAATAATTCAACCACTTAAATTTTAAACCATCAAAAACAAATGTAAAGATGATTGTACACATTAACTAAAAATATCAAAAGTACACCTAGTTCTTTATCACATTTGAAAAAATAAATTAGGTTTATTAAATGATTGTTTCTGATGAATAAACACTTCTATAGAACTAATAGGAGACACCGTAAATGAAAACTTTATGTAGAGTAAATATTAGTCGTCGTAGTAGGTAGTCAATTATGATGGGGATTTGAATTTAGCATGATTGTGAATGAATAACTTTGTCCCCAATTTTCTGCGCAGGTTTTCAGGAAGCGAAATAATTGTACGGTCATTTAAAACCTTAAGACACCGAAGCGGTAGAAACAATCAAAATTATATTTACCGTAACCTCGAATTTGTTCACCATAAGCTTCGCCTTGGAAATTTGAGCTGATCACATCGTGCGGCTGAGTGAATTGATTAAGCCCTGTTTAAAAGTAAGCGCTCTTAGATCAGTCGGCTACGGGAGTTCGAAGAATGAAAAGGCAATGAACAAAAACAAATTAAAATAGTAGAGATATGCGAGTCCGCATAGCGACCCATGCACCTTCTGGCCTTTAATACATAATTAGTAGTGGTAAGCACGTGACAGACAAGGGTAAGGTAAGGATGGTGCATGCGCACGTTCATTCTTTGCATTACCGAACCCTTTAGATACTTTGTGAGCAAACTTGTCGTTTCAGCTGAAATTTACTCAGGGTCCTGCATTTATAGCTAGCATAAGCATAAAAGGATGACGACTTCGCTTCAAAAGAATCGTCAGACCTTATAATGATGTTAATGTTATATCAAAGACAAAACTTTGTTTATAACATAATGAGAAACATGGAAAATAAAGTTACTGAATTCAAAATTTTCATTTGATAAGAAGATTATGTTTATACACGTGTCATTTTATTATTGTAGGTATAGGCAAAAACAAGACAGTTAAATATAGGTTTAGTTTACATAATTAATATAAGTTATGTTCCAGATAGGTAATGTTATTTGCGAAAGTAATTTAGTCTTACCGATAAATCTTGCTTTTGAAAAACTATTAAAAAGTACGTATATTCTTACAGGAAAATGTGACTGACTTACCCTTTTTCCTGATGGTTTGGTTATCCAAAATTGGCTTAGGAGTTGTTGTAAACGCCGATGGAGGGGCCGGTATTTCTAAAATGTTAAGTTCTTATTTACAAAAAATGGCTATTTGCTAATTATTATTATTGAGTATAAACCTATATAATTAATACTACCTATGTTTTTTATTACTTATTATGAAACCGCAATAGGTATGCGATTTGGTATATGGTAATTACTTGGAGGAGGGTATTAGGGTGTTTCAAGATTTTACATTTTAAGCTCCGATATTTCTCTTTCCTCGTTATTTAAAAAAAACGGAACTTAAAATATAAAATCTTAAAACAAAAATTGCAAATTTTAAAAACCGGCCCACTTGGCTAACGTAAAAACATTTTGGACTTTAAAATATTTTTCTCAAACCAAGTAAAATTTAAACTTAAAGTTACTTTACCGTCTAACTTAATGATCCCGTCGGTTTCTCCGAGGGAGTTCTTGGCGACACACTTGTAGTGGCCAAAGTCCTCTTTGGAAATGTTCCGTATCTTGAGCATCATGAACTTGTTGTACCCGCTGTCCATCGGATATGCTTCGTACTTCCCACCTACAATTTCCATTTCTACTTTAAATTATAAAACCTGTGGGTGCTTAAGTCACTATAACTAATTAAAAACGGTGTAATCGTTTTGTAGTACATAATAATATAGGTTCGATTGAGAAGGAACACATTTAATACTAATAATAAATTTATTTTGTCAAAACAATACAGTACAATTGTTCACAATTGAATACAGTATTTTTTGTAGCATATTTTATAATAGACCCTGACTCCCAAACTCAGTCAGCCTGTAACTTGGGGGTCAGTGTTCTTCTATGTAAAAAAGTTAGAAGAGTACTGTTGACAAATAAGGAAGGTATATATGAATGAACGTGTGTGCAATAGCTGGGTGTGTGTGTGAGTGTGTGGGTTGCTTGAAGAGAGACTAGTCTAAGATATGTAAGTTAATATATTTTCTGTTTCAACATTATATTATTAAGTTTAAGTAACAATTTAAATGCAGTCAAATTTTAACTTTGTGCCTTCGGAATCGGAGCCATTATTCGGGTAGTCATATAGATGCGAAATTTTATTTAAACTTTTTCCAACGTTACGCGATAGTCTATAGTGATGGTGGGCCAGACATCGATAATAAAACACTCCTGTATTATAATCTAAATATACGAGTAAGTACCTACATAATTATGTGTAATTAAGTCAAAAGTTTATTGTAATTAGATCGATCATCAATCATCATAAATTATTCACAATACATGAAACAACACGGATAGGAGTCGCTATAATCCCTTTGCCGAAGGTACAGTGGGCCAAGAAAGTGGTGCGATCAGTTTTGACAAGTTTTCAGTTAACATATAATTTGCAATAAGGACAACAGAATGATGAATGATAATGAAGGCATACCTATCCCTTTAATCTTATCGTACAAAGCAGTAAAACTATGTTGCTTTCAACTTTATGCTTAGTTCTACCACAGCATACATACATAGTCCTATTAGTGAGTAGTTCAACTCGATTCTACATGTCGTATTTATTCATTTTATAGTCTCTACGTTTCAAAAGTCCAGGAGCTATTAAATTTTGAAACTATTAACTGTTTTCATTTGGGTAAACACTGAACGAACGAGCGGGGGTCTATTCTGTGCGACGTCTATTCCAATACATTGGAAACTATTTTCATTATGAAGTCATAAATCAAATGATACAATCGAACGATGCTATACTTGACAGCAACACACGTTATTTATGCGAGCATGATGATAAATGTGTTTGTGATCAATATTCTAGTCCGGACTATCACACTCGGGCCGCAGTAGCTTCATTACTAATGTTTTGATATGCTTTTGGAATTTACTTATACTGACCAAATATTTAACTTGGAGTTTCTAAAGAACAATGAAAATACTACTGTGTGTTTGTATATCCACAGCAAATATGATTGTGGAAGGGCCTTATTAGAGAAGGATTCGTTTACAAATAACATATACATGGGCCTATATAAATTTATTAGGTAAATACTAATAGAAGTTATTGAACATCATTAGCTCTGTATAACATCCAATCTACGATTCTTAAAAGGAGTGAGTAATTGCTATAAATATAAAAAATACGAATAAAATACCAATCACAATGATAAACGTGTCAATTAAAAAATAAATATAAAGCCTGAATGTGTAATCAGCTACAAAGTATGATCTGTGGTATGATATCACATTCGTTCACTACAAATTTGATTAGGTTAGGTATAGGTACATACAAAGACTTGGTCATGGCACTACGACGGGATTAAGTCACAAAATAGTGCTAAAAAGTCTCACCGGAAATAATCATATCCCCTCGATCCGTGGTCCAGTAGTTGATGGAGGAGGGGTAGGCCTCCGTGTGGCACTCCAGGGTCACGTCCTGCCCGATGTAGGCGCCTTCCAGCTGGTTCGGGATCGACAGCATTGGTGGGACTATAGGCACATCAGGTTAACCTATTAGCTTTATTCCTAATCACACGATCCGTATTGCAGTAGGTACATAGAATTTTTACCCTGCAACGTTGTAACTTATTTGAATGTCAACAACTTTTGTAAATCACACTACATTGCAATGCAATGAATTTAGTAGCGTGAAAACAAACAGGCGTAGATTGTCAGAAGGAAGGCAATCATGAATCAAATCATTGGCCTATTAACATTTCCCCGCTGCTGGGGCTCAGGCCTACCCTCTCAACGAGGGCGTACGGTCTGTAGTCCACCACGCTAGCCCAATGTGGGTTGGTGGACTTTACATGCGCCTAAGAATTTCTTCTTCGGCGTATGCAGATTTCCTCACGATGTTTTCCTTCACCGTTTAAGAACAGTCAGTAAAATGTACTTAAGTTTCGAGAAAAAACCCATTGGTAATGGCCCAGCCGGGGTTCGAACTTCGGACATTTCGATATGATAGGCTGCGTCTAATCCCCGACGCCACTCGATCAAAAGAGCGTCTCTTTTGATCATGAATAGAAGAGAGAAATTGATTGAAATTGGCAGTGGTAAAGAAACGTGCTATATTATTAAGTAGAATGTGCTATAGTAACACTCACACTGAACCATGAGGCTGATCCGTTTGCTAATTGATGGTGGCACGCCGTTCGACGCTATGCACAGGTAAGCTCCCATGTGTAATCGAGACACCTTCAATATCGTCAGCGTCTCACCGTCTACTACGGCAACTGTCAACAAAACCACTTTGAAATGTTTTCAGAGTAACATATATAATTGACAGGCACACAACACCACCTACTAATTTCATGGAGATTGTTGTAAAGTTATTACTTATACTTAGGTACTAGGTGTCTCACCGAAGTTTAGTTTTTCACAAAACCAAATTTTATTGCCCAAACTGAAAGATTTTATAAAAAATATTTGGATTGGGCGAATGCGCATGACTTATTCTTTTTCTTAGACGGAGGTGGCGGCGTTCCTGCACTGACTCCACGAATGCGGGAGTTTTGTGCAATTTCCCCCCGGGCGTCCAGCCATCCCATCCCAACTCCCTGAAGTAGTGAAGTAGGGCTTCTGGCTGACAGACGGCCACACTGTTGAAGGTTGCTCGCTGCCGAGAGGTCGGAACCTACCTGTCATGGACGAGAGTGGAAATCATGATGATAATTATGACTCTGAAGGTAGATAATGCAGTATTAGATAAGTAGTCGGCTATTAAACTTTCCTGCATTCCATTTCCCTAACATAATTTTGGTAGTCACGGCGTCACCGCTTAGTGGGTAAGTAAGTAACGAATTCCTGTTTTTGATTTCAACTTAGCTGCTTCTTCTTGCTGTCTTGCTACACTCACCTGATTCCCCGTTATAATTAAAGTCTTGTCCATCCTCCCGCCGCCACATGACGTACGGCTCCGGGTAACCCGAGGCGCGACACACCATGGTCACGTCAGACCCCTCCCGCACCACCATGTCCGTCGACGTCATGTTGTCAATGATTGATGGTGGAACTACGTAAACAAACGAAAGCATATAAGTAAACAAATTACGCTTTGAAACTCAATATGGGCTACATGAAACCTAAATGGTGTAATATCGTGAATTCGTGACTCCAACACAATGTATTCGGATATTAGGAGTATGAGAACCTTAGAGGGCTGCCAATAATAATAACCGATTTCGATGTTTAAGCGGTTTTGTAGAAAATGAGGTTAAACCACGCATTTATGATATAACATTATTAAAGCAAAGGTCTGTGACCCCACGAGGACAGGCTAATTACAGAAACAAACGAAACATATAAACATCTAAATTGATCAGCAAAAATTTCAGAAAGGTAACTGAGCGCATGGTCCGGTTGTAGTTATATTATGACAGACTGATGCTTGGGTTGTACTAACCTACGACTTGCAGATAGCCCTTCCTGGAGCGCATGGGGTCGGTGTTGACCTGGCACATGTACCAGCCGCGGTCCACCTCCTGCACGTTCTTGATGTGCAGGTACCACGAGCGGTGGTCGTTGTATGAGAGGCTGATGCGCGGGTTCTGCGTTATTATGTTATGGTGGATGCTCAGGATCGTCTGTGTATCCATACGCACCCATGCTACCTAAAAATGTTATGGAAAATCATACTCACGACCGAAGACAATTTATCATATTTACGACATATGATCAGCTCCAACCTTAATGTTTGTCCTATCATATATCTTAATTCAGTAATAAGTTAATAGTTGAAATGTGTTTTGTACCAAATGCGGGTTGGTCTTTACATATGCCTAAGAATTTCTTCTTGGGGTATGCAGGTTTCCTTAAGTTGTTTTCCTTCAGAGTTTCAGAGCAGTCAGTAAATGTAGGTACCTACTTAAGTTTCGACAAAAATCCATTAGTAAGTACATGGCACGACCAGGTATCGACGCTTGATGATGTTGTCTCGTTGGACTCCTTATTGTGCTTACCTTAAACCCCCTTAAATTGTCAACAACACATGCTAATAATGCGTCTCTGCCAACGGTGACGGTTACATTAGGTATTGGCTCAGCGAATCTCGGGTACATGGATTCTGAAAGAAGAACTTCAATTAGTATACCTACTACTACAACGACGATCTTGTAAGTAAACATGTTTACATGTGGGTGGATAAAGTCTGACTATTTAAATCGATAGGTCCCGGCGCAGTCAGAACATTCACAAACATGACACTTAGTGGGAGCCGACGAGTCTGTTGTTACTCAAGGTTTATTCCTGTTCACTTCCCTAACTTTTTTATGGGTTTCGTTTCCAGAAAAGTGACTTGAAGTGGAACGGGGAAACTTGAAAGATCTATGATTTGTTGATTATTACTTCAATTGAATATAAAATAGGTAGGTTACGTAAGGTATAGGTTAGGTTAGGTAAGTAAAATACACCATGGCTCTAGCGATATCGTTACTTAAATAATGTGATTGATTTCTGTGTGGGTTGTTTCTTTTACAAAAAAATTTATTTGCTACCTATATTTTGTATACTAATTTCAAAACACTTTTTACTATATGTACTTCATTTTATTCATGCTTACAGTAAATAAATAATTGGGAATTATAGACATGACGTAATAGGTACTAATTAAGGCAGTCATCTCATTAATTATTTCGCATTTACGTTGACTAATGAAGGGTTTTTTACACTAATGTGCTCGTATTATCGTTTTTAACGAAAACTAGATGTTTAATTAATTACGAAAAAAAAGTTTTGTGTAGGTAGGTACCTAGCTATAATTTCAAAAGGGAGTAATGATAAGGATATTATCATGAGGATAAAACCACAGGGATTTACTTATCTGAATCTCCAGAATGGTTTGCACTAATTTTAGCATTATTTTGATGTTGTGAGATTGCAAATAATAATGTTACATTGCAAAAATTTTATACGTTTCTGATAGTTACTGAGAAATTACTTAATTTTATTATTCCTCTGCGTTTAGGCTCTCTAGCAAGTATCGTGGTGGGTATCTAAATGAGAGTAGGCCCGCGCGACCGACATAAAGGCCACGTGATTTATGTTCGGCCCACCGTCGACAAATAGCGGTTTGTCGCCGTATCACTCTTTCACCGGCAAAATAATGTATCAGGAGCTCGTGCTAAAACACTCTACTAAATCTACAACCGGGGGCTTAAAAAGTTACCCACCAAAAAGGTCCACGAAATTTAATCTTGCTGATGTCCATGACGCAACTGAATAATTAAGCATATTCAGATGCAAATAGTTCTTAACCTTTAAAAGATAGTGGGCACTGAGCACACAGTATAATCATATTGTATGGGAGTTGGGCCAACAGCCGTCACTGTTCTGACAAAAACAAATTCAAGTCACTAAGCAAATCTAAAGTCCGAAACAATAGGTTGTCAAAATTGCTTTGCACTCGCATTCCATTCAATTATTGATAACTAGCGGACGCCCCGCAACTTTTTTCGCATTAAAACGTGTCCTATAATATAATAATAAAAAGTATCCTATGTTATTTTAGGTTAAAAGCTATCACCCGCACGGAATTTGTTCAAAATTCAAGCAAAAAATTCAAGCCGGTGTAAGGTGTTACACCTACCTACATATTATACCCTACCTGTTACCTATTATATACCTATTTCCTTATGTACTCGTATGTACCTAGTCTGTAATGGATGGATGGGATGGGAACTCACTATAAGGATTATTTTCGAAGGATTAGTATTTTACATGTATGTTCCAAATCTCAGCTCAGTTCGTTTAGTATATAGTTTTCGAGTAATCTGCCGGACAACCAGACAGACAGTGGAATAAGTCTGCCTTTGTACACATTTTTGTTTTTTTTCCACGCACTCCAAAGTGTTGTAAGTTTCTACAACGACAAGTGGAATAAGCCTTAAAGGTTTTAAGCGCGTCGGTATTCTGCTTAAATAATTTATTAAAGTGTACTCCACGAGGTATTTGTATTAAGGTTCCTTTCCGTAATATGTAATAACATGAATCTGGTATTGTAATACTGCCCATTACAAGTAGACTTAGGTAAAGCAATTTAATTTTTAATAGTGTGAACGAAGACAGCTGCCTTGAGCTACCTACGAGAACGTCGTGTACTTATCATTAACTGAATATTTAACACCTCATTATTTTAAATTCAAATTGTTGTAAAATATCCAAAAATGTCGTAAGTATGTAGGTAGTTATTTTACAATGACTGATAAAGAGACCTAAAACTGACCACAATATGTTTATAATTAGGTCCTTAATTTTTATACCTAGTGTTCGAAGAATAATGTAGGGAGCATAATGAAAATAATCTGCCGTGAAGTCATTTCTACCAATCCTGAAGGAAAGAAGAAGGAAGCACTGGTGAAGAAGAAGAAGAGACTCGTAACTCTGCAATCTGGCTGTTATATAAACTAGACTGTATAGGGCGTGGAACCTTTGCCTATTTATCATTTGAATTTAAATAGAAAATAGACTTTAGTAAGTAAAGTACACCTCTAATCACAGAACACGGAAAAAGCTCGCTACGCTCCCACTCGCCACATGGTTAATAGTAATCTATGCCTATAATAATAATTTAACAGAGGTGCTTCGAGTAGTACTTTAACCTAAATCCTATTTTTTGGAAAATTAAAATTCTAGTATTGTACGCCATGAGGTAGAGGTACTTCCTACAAATTGTACTGTCCATAATGATAAAATTGGTCTTTTTAGGCATCCACTCACCGTCTGGCACTTCTATGGGTGCTACAGAAACTACATTTTGCCCGGTGCTGCTGGGGAATTCTCGGCCTGAAATAAAAATGACAGGTTCAACAATAATTTCAGCTACATAGAGTTCAATCTAATGGTAAAAATTAGCCTATGTTCATCTCCATGACACAAGTAATGTGTATGGAAAATTTTATGGAGGTCAATAATTGATTCGTGAATAGTCGGTCCGTAAATAATTATTCAACTTATTCGTGCAAATAGGGTCAATGCACTTTTATGCAAATATAGCTGGTATATACAGTCAACAATAGAGACAGGTAAGCAGGCACAGTACAGCGCTACTGTAGAGCTCTGTAGTGTGCCTGCTAACCTGTCTCTATTATTGACTGTACCTACTATAGTTAGAAAGTTATTACGACTGTCGTCCTCAAGATGACGCCCCATTTCTTGTGATTTAAATTGTCACACATAAAATATGTATAAGTATGACAATTGACAAATCACTCGGCCTAATAAGACGTTGAACTATTCCCCCATTAAAACTGTTCCCCACTTTACGGTAATCAATTGATAAAGTTCTTCCGAAACATTTATAACTTACACACTAACTGCCGTTAAAAGTTTTTAGTGTTTAATTACAGTTGCCTTGCAGAACACAGCAGCGACGCTTTGAAGCGAATGGGTTTTATGACGATGCAGTAATCAAGACGGTAACGTTCTGCAATAGCTTCTAAAACTTTATAATGGTGTTTATGACACCTTATTCTCGAGTTACATTGCATTTTATAATATACCTACGTTTACAAGAAATGAATAATAATTATGATTACACAAATATTTTTTTTAAGGCAATAAAGCTGAATCGAAATAATTGGATTTTCATTTCATATTAAATTTATTTTATTGTAGTTTATAAAGTAAGTATTGTCTGTGACTAACCGTAGTAACTATGATCTCATCTGTGACTAGACACTGGCACAGAGGAGATAATTGACAATGGAATACTCGTGCAGCATGTCATGAAACTCAGCTTTCCTGCGGTTTCATATAATCAGCACTCGGTACCCTGTATACATACACTTCTTGCACAAAATATTCCATTGAAATAATAGTACCTACCTATATAAAAATATAGAACCACTTGTTGTTATTTCAACTAACATTTCTCTGGATAATGGAATGAAAATATAATAGAAATGAGTGTAATTTTTCACGGAAACCAATTTGTCATCATTAGATTTGATGGTTGATATGATAACGCTTTTAATCTAAAACGAAGTGGATGCTAACCGACACAATGATGGAATTCCTCGAACAACTGCAGTTTGAAACTGACTACCTATATTGTTCATTTAATTTAACATTAAATACAGGTAACGTTCCATGGCAATAAGGCCGCATTGTACATTTTCTGGATACTTCTCGCATGAGTGTACGTTAGTACATAAATACTTTAACTTATAGACTATAGTCGGTTTACTTAGATATTGTCGGTACACCCGAACGGAATATGGGTAAGGCCGCGGATTTATATTTATTTCTTTTGGAAAAATAACAATATTAATAATTCCTACAAGTTCATTTCAACACAATGTCGATGGACATCAATTAAAATTTGCGGCATGTTTTACAAAAAGTTCGTCTTTTTGTTTTTGGTTCAGCTGAAATTTCATTTTGAGACACCTAACTGTCTTCCCACAGAGGAAAAACATTTTCTATAAACGTACGCAGCAGTTAACATACCCTTTTATTGCGACGAACACCTCGATATAAAACGCCAAGTCAAATAGCGGGTGTACGCCGCTGCCGGTGACTTTTGTGTTCGCGGCGGCACCCTTTGACTAGAGGCGGCGCGTGCCGGGCAGCTTTTTACAAAGGCGACACTATCTAAGTAAACCGACTTTAACTTTCTATTTCTTTCATTATTCTTTACTTCCTGTATAGTTCTACTTCTAATTTATAGCTGTTAATCAACACGTCAACTACATTTAGATAGGTAGGTACTTTATGTTTAAAGTGGTGAATGGCGTTCGAAAATAACCGGACCCGGTTACCATTAATTGACTCTTTCATGGCAGTAGGCACATTAGACATACGAGCTAGAATAGGTTTTTGCCAGAAACGTGGGCCCGTGTACCATTACGCGTCGCGTTGACAGCCCCACTCCGCGGCGGGCGACAGGACTGTTCCATTATCGACGAACAGATGAATAATTGACACTCGCAACTATGCTCTGGTAGAGGCGGCAACTAAGGGTAACTAAGCAATAGTGTAAAGTTGGATGTGCCATGGTCATGCATACAATGTACAGATAATAAATACGTTCGTTAACTAAATAGATTTCTCGACAAACGTACTTATTATGGTTTTTGCGGTATCACCTAGGTATACCTAATTAAATTATTTTAACAATTATATTTTTAAAGATTTATTACAGTATTACAATTTTAAAGTTCTAAAATACTTGACCCTTGCAGAAGAAATGTTGTAGAATAGAAACCCCTACAAACCTCTACTCCTACAATACAACCATCAGCTACCCTTTATCGAGGTATCACGCAAGATACCCAATCTCCAGGGACTTATAATCTTATCTTATTAACAGCAATTCTGTGATGTCCAATCCTAGCTAAATGACGAAGTGGAACATGATTTTGACCTTGTCCCTATAGATAGATGGCAAAATTAATGAAATGAAATCATTAAACAACTTATTAATTAGTCTTATAACGTCATAGCTTTACATATAGTATAGTATTATACATTATACCAGAGTATAGTATAGTATACCAGCAATGCACATATTGTTTTACCAGGACTGGTCCTTCAATTTAAAATCATTGCCATCCTCTTGCTACCTGATCTCTGACCTGATCCATTAGCCTCGTCAACTGAAATGTAAATTGAATCGTAAAATTTCGCCAAATGTCCCAGTAATAAAGTTAAGATTTTGCGATGAAAAATGTGAAATCAGTGGTAAGCAAAATGGATAGGTACCAAAATATATCAGCACTATAGGATCGAATCCAAAACTCCAAACATTATTGCCATGCAGAGCGAACAACGACGACTGGGAGCTAGTCAAAACTTGTTCAGTGGTTTCGTTTCATAGCAAGAGTTATTCAGACGACTATACTATTCACCTACTTATTATAAAGTCAACTAGACTTAGTGGTGTTCCTGTTTTCCGTTTATTGTCATGTAGGAAGTAAGTTGTAAGTGTCCTAGGCAAGAACGATGAACGTCATTATTGTATGGGGTAGTATTTATCATGCTACGTAATTCTGTCTAATAATCCAATGTGAAATTGCCCTAGGTCTGGAGTTATACAAATATAAACAAACAAACCTTTCCACTTCAATACTAAATCGCTACAATAAAAGTTTCTAACATGATATATATAAAAGCCTACTAGCCTTGTCTTTTGTCATTGCGTGTATATAATTTTATGCTATGTATATTCAAATTTTTTGTTACTAAACTAACCAATCCGAAATTCCCAAATATATATTTTGATTGGCAAATACTTATTGATCTTTAAACTTACTATCAGATGAGAAAACTAAATCAATGCTGGAAGTGAAATGTGAGATTATGTATAATAGGATTGAGAAAACTGGTACGTTTCCTTAGTGATTCTCTAGTGAAAGCAAAAATGATTCTATTTCATAATGGTATACTTTGTTTACGATTTAATACGAAATCTAATTACCTGTACATTTTATTTTGAAGTTTTTATCCTCCTTTGTAAAACGTACATACATACCTACTAGAAATAATTATACAGGGTAATAATATGGGTAGGTACTTACTAGGATTTCTTTAGGTACTTACCTATTTAAGTGTTCATTAGGACTAATAGAGCTTAGCAATATTTGATGGCCTTGGCTCTTATAATGACTCAAATAGTAGTTAATTGAGCAATTACGTAAAGCTACAAGTAAAGATACGTTTAGGCGTATATTTCGAATGATAATAAGGTGGGCCAGAACGACCCACTTTCCCAAAAGCGTCCTATTGTTTGTTTGTTTGGTTGGTTGGTTGGTTGGTAGGTTGGTTGGTTGGTTGTTTGTTTGAACGCGCTAATCTCTGAAACTAGTCTACTCTCTAGAAGCTGTCGGGCTTAAAAAAATCTTTTTGCATTTGATAGCCCAATCCGTGAGGATGGTTAAAGGCTATTTATCAATATGCTACGACCCTTAGGAGCCGAGAAAAATGAAAAAAAAGTCAGAATAACCTATAAAACGCGGGCGAGGCTGGGAGAAATGTTATAGATTTAAGGACTTAATCGTTTTATAAAGGTTAGTTTTTCATTAGGTATATTGAATTAATTAAAATTTTAATAGTTTTTAATTTCTAGTCATTTCTCGTTACAGTATTTTACAGTGTCATTGGCCGCGTTCAGCTGGAGGGTTTAAAATTGACATTAAATACTTAACTAGCGATAGGTACTGCCATAAACGGAATCCAATTTGATTGCTTTGCTTTTTATTTGTACAATAAACGAATATTGCTAGAAATACATTTTTTTAAATATTATTATAAAAAACTAATTATTATTATTATACTGCTATATTCACCTTTTACCTAAATATTTTAAATATCTTCGTAGCTCCTGGACTTAGGAAGCGATGTTTGAGCCCACTGACGAGGGGTCACTGCGACGGTAAACATGCTTCACAATCCATTGCCTACTTGGCAATAAGTTGATTGAATACTCAGAAAACTCAACAGGGGCTTGTTGCCGATAGTCGGTGGCTTGTAAACATTGCGTGTCGGACTGGCGATACCGGACAAAGTAATCCTCTTTTCTTATTTATTTTGAACTTTTTCTCGCCTGCGACTCCGTTTGCGTGAAAGTGAGTCGACTTTTTACACTAAAATTGTAATGCATGGCGCCCTGTTGTCGTGTCTTGATGGTTGGCACACGAAAAATTTGGCAAGTAGGTAAATAAACAAAATGTATTTTCTATTAGGTAAATCTTTTTATTTGGAGTACCAAGGCTCATACTTACAAGTTATTTGTAAAATATTTTACCTTATGTTAGTATCACAAACATCTAAAGAATAATAAAATTTAATATAAAATACAATCACATTATAAAAAGAATATGTAAATAATAGTGCAGAAGCATAAAATTACTTTTACTTTATACTAATAGTCGGCTTACATCGTAATGAGACCAAGGTTTATCCGACAATGTTTTCAAAATTCATCATAAATAACTAAAGTAGTTTTTATTTAATAATTTATTTAAAATACGTATTTAATATATCTGAAGTCAGTTCATTATTGTAATGACATACCTAGTCATCACAATTAAATAATAATGAACTGACTTCAGACATTTCAATTTTAGTAAAATTTCCTGTTAACTTGTATTTGACAGTTCTATTTTCGCACATAATTGACCAAGCTGTAGGTAAGTATAATACGATATTCGGCAAACAAGGAACTTAGTAAATTTCCGGCGTCACGTAAAACAAAAAACTTGGCCTAAATTGGTTTTAAGGTTGTGAAACTTTTTTCATAAATCAGTTCCCCATAATAACTGAGCGTATCTTTAAATTATTTAAATTATCCCTACTTAATTTGATTCTCTTGGATGTTACAAAATTAATATTTTAATTGCCCCAGTTTTGCTCCGTATTAATTTCTAACTACTCCGTATTTGTCCTTGAATTTCGTTTAGTTAGTTCATGCTATATTTCTCTATATATATATACTTAATTGTAATTAATAGATGTATAAGTAATATAATTTATATTATTAATATTTTTAATATAATTTATCTGCATGGCCCAAAGGTCAGCTGGTAGAGAATGCCATTGGCATTAAGTTCGCCTTTTGTACAAACTAGTGCAATAAAGTTTTAAATAAAATAAATAATTAATAATAATAAAGATGGATTAATAATAATAAAGGATTTGATTCCCTTGGCTGTTACAAAATGAAAATCATAATTTCTCCAGTTTTGGCATGTGTCGATTTCTTTAATTTCCAACTCTATTCCTTGTAATCGTATAAGTCCTTGAATTTTTTTTTAAATTTTACACACGGCTGTTTAGTCCCAAACTAAGCCGAAGCTAGTAAATGGGTACTCAACAACTGATAAACTTACATATATACTTTTAAATAAATACTTAAATACATACAAACACCCTGAATCCGAAAACCAAGAGATATGCTCATGACACAAATGTTGGTCTCGGTTGGTCACTATATACTGGAGACTATTACTTACTCTGTGATGTGATACTGGGTGTAATCGTTAAGTGCGGCCAGGTGAATAAAATAATAGGTAATCTCTTAAAATATGGAAACTAAAACCTCTACAAAATGCAAAGTCATTTTTCTCATTATTACGCAACTTGCTCTTGGTATCATTTAAGTGTTTTGATGTCCCCATTTATTTACGGAATAATCACCAGGCCACACATACCGATTTACACCCTTTCTAAACGGATAATCGGTATCTTACAGTATTCTTCTTCTCATTCTTATATTTATTTAATTCCTTGTTTTTCTTTTTGATAAATTAGACTGAATAATCATTATTATTTTCTAAATTTTCATACGGACGTTTTGACGGAAATAATAAAGGACCGTAGACTTATAAATTAAGAAAAATGTGATTTAAGATCTGTCATGATTTATTAAAGTCCAATAATATTAGGGCGCTTTCAGTAGACAAGTGGAAATTTCAAATCTTTTGTTGTTCCCTTGCTCTTTATTACTCCGAATATAGCGGAAATGTTATTGACATTCAGATGTCAACTTCAGGATTCGCTAAATATATTTGGCTTTTCCGTCCAAATCTTTTTACCAAAATATAAACCTGTTTTTACAATTCGAAGTAGGTACCTATTAAATAATAGAAAAAATATCGTGTTATGAACATAATATGGGAATTATGATTCAATATCAAAATTTTTCTATTCATAATACGTACAACTTAAGAATCTTAGTTTAATCTTTAGTTTACGAAAATTCGAATGACTCATGCATGATTTTATCTTGTTTTTAGTTTGAATTTATGTTTATATTTGTCTACTTGTCACGAAACTGTTAACTTTATCTATAATAACAACGGTGTTACTCATCTCTTAATATATTTGCTCGGAAATTGCATAATTACTTTAAAAAAACAACACCTACGTCAATCGGCTCTTTACGCAATTGCTGGACATTTCATTATTTTTGCTATCGAGGTTTTTTAAGCACAGTAACATTTTGATGTTTTATGTACTTATACGATACGATATTTATTACTTTATAGGCTGAATGCGCGTTTTCATTTTCAAAAGTTTAAAAAAGTACAATAAAATTTGCGCAAATGAAACTTTTATATTTCTTGAATTAATTTGTTTATTGTTTCCTCGCATTTCAGAGAAAAGTCTAGTTATGTAAATCTCGGCCGAAATAGCATTTAACAGGCTCAATTAGTTAAATTCACTTTGAAAGTACTCAGCTTACTTCAGGTCTGGAGAATATAATGTAGCTGTGCTGTTGTTGCAACTACAGCATACCTACCTATTATTATATCCATAACTGTCTTCTAGACGGGAGATGCTCGAGGATATCCGTCGATGCGTCACGCTGTCCCCAACTTGCCCTATCTTGTCTCCCGTCCGTTGTTTGCCCCATCCCCTTGTTAACTGAATTATGTTATAGAAACATGAGAGGTTCTCGTCGAGACCCTTTGAATAAATCTCGTAATATACGAAGAAAAAGAATTTCTATTACAGCGATCGTCATCGATATTGACTTAATGTTGATTCTTGTTTGATTTCAGCATGTTTGTGTCTACTTTGTGATTGTTTTGGGCATTGATATTTTCTTTGGTAATAACCTATTATAATAGGTCCACACTTTTTTGACATTCATTGAATTAATTTCATCTTTTCATTTTTTTAATTGTCTGACTGATTCGGTATTAAGAGCATGTGTTTTCACTGGCGAATCTAACGTAGTTAAAAATACTAACACTTTTATTTTCTGTGCTAAGTGACATAAAGGGGTACCTATGTCATACTTAGCGTTGGTGTTTACTTGTATGTTTCGTTACTCGTTATTACATATATTAATTATTCGAATAGTTAGTATATTTTAAATACCTACTTTACAGTAATATGAAGATCTTTTTGCATTTTAGTGATGTTTTATAAATAATTTTTAAACTAAAAGTACGTAGGTGTACGATAGGATTTTTTTATATTTATAAATTCATCTGAATGGATTTTCAGATGAATTTGTTCGTTCAAGAAATATCTTGTATCAACCTCTTTTTTAAAATAACTAAATTAAAATTGGATTTGTATAATCTCAGAAATTAATTATTATTGACAACATTCGTCATATTAAAGTGATATATAAGTAGTGGTACCTATACAGATGGAAAATGGGTTTCGGTTTCACCTCAGTGGTCAGTTTAATTCACATCGTATCATTTGCATGCTGCTCACCACAATTGTTCTATATGCACTTTGTAGTATACAAATATAATTAAAATTAGATTCTTAACACTACCACTACAATGCACAGATTTTTTTCGATAAAATTCTAAGTTAAAAGAATGAGCAAACAATCACAAAAGTTTAATGCAAAAAGAAGCGATCATATTCTCGTGACAAGGAAACATAATTTAAACTCTACCAAACAAAACTTTTCGCAAGTGTTCGGTGAACTCTATAAAAATGCTAATTGCACTTTGTGTCTCACCTGTCGTACTGCAGCACGCCGTGAGTAACCCTATCCATATCACACAATATAAATGTATAAAAAGAGTCATTTTTCCGGAGTCACATAAATCGGGTAATGCTGGTCAGGGTTCACCTATGTTGAGATCGGACGCGTGTGGGGGGCGGCGGGGCGGCGAGCGAGCGTCCCATCTCCGGGCGGGCGGCGGAGGCACTGCCGCCGATGCCGCGCGTGCCGCGGGGCGCCACTCCGCCGCTAACTACCCCCAGCCAGATAAACAAGGGCGAGAAAACCGGGAACAGGCAGACAAGCCGTCTCGCTAGCAATAACCGCCCATAACGGCATAATAAAATAAGACAAAAGACGAATAAACTACGGAACAGAACACAAATTCTCTACTCTTATCACATTGGCGCTTGTTCGAAGTATCCTTGTGCTACTGACACGAATTGACTCGTACGTATTCTTCCTTTAAATTGGTATTTCCTGTTAATCCACGAGATGATTTATTGTGCAGTACGATTGCCTAACTACCGAATAGACGGATGGGATAATAGATCCGAAGGTATCTTTAGCTAAATAGAAATACTCAGTCAATTCAGTATATTGCATTCGAAATGGCCAACTTGTCCAGTCCAGGATGATTATATTGTGAACGTCTAACATAAAAAGAGTAATTCTCTTATACTAATGGCAGTAAAACAGCATGTTTCTGTTAAATTTAAACTTCAGTATCTGACTCGACAAGTTTTCCGTGCACTGTCCCCAATAACGGGTGTCTGAGGGCCAGAATGTGTACTGTTATTGCTGTATCATGCAGCGTGGCAATACCAAAGCGACGGATCCCACTCCAGCTTGCTAGACACAGTTGTGGAGAGACCACTACGACATAATAGTACACTTAAACGTAAGTGTAGCCTTGTAAGAGATCTTGTAGAGAAACATCGGTATCAAATACTAAGGAGTTCTGAGTATTTTATTTTAATGAGTTTTAAGTATATGTAGTGTCCTCGCGTGTCCTCTTTAATGAGCATGCCAATGTATACTACTGGCTATAGACCTAGCTTTTAGATGGTAGTTATGGCCAATAAAATCATGCTAGGCTATTGGATTGGTTACCGCAACAACTGCTTAGACTTTGGATTCGTACCCTCGCAACATCATCTTAACATTTATTGTCGGATAATGGCAGAATCCAAGCTTGGCAGATTGCTTAATCCAAAGCTTAGTTGGCAGATTGTATGAAAATTTATGACTAAACCAGTAGTTTTCTCGAGCAATTTGTGCTGTGATCAAATAATGAGCAGACAAGTTGCCTGGTTCATGTTTCGGAGGGCGCTACTGAAGTAAAGCATGTTTTGTACTGACTTTCTTCGGCCTTAAAATCTTCTTCAAAAGCAGATGTAGAGATAAATTATTTATTGGTAGTGAGTGACAGAATTATTAATGTCTCTTTTGTTTTCTCTTTCTCAATTGTATGTATATATGATTGTTTGTTGCTCAATTCACGCCATTAACGGCTGAACCACAGAATGCGCATGCGCTGACTTCGCCGTGCGGCGCCGTGGCGGTCGGTCACATAAATTTCCAATCTCCTTGGGCTGAACGGATTTTGATTAAACTTGGTACATCACTGTACCAAATTTAATTAAAATCCGTATTATATCATGGAATAATTTACATGCTTTTAACGCGAACGAAGTGGCGGTGCGACCGCTATTAATTTATATTCAATAAAACCAAAACGTCAATAATAGAATTCAGTGTACCAAACTTCCAAAAATCCTATAATAGACACATTCAAGTCCAGCTTTGTACTTTTTAATAATAACTATAACAGTGTACCAACCCACATGTATAGACTTTAACATTTGGGTTAGATCATTGCATAACACAGCTCAACTGTAGCCCCTCGACTGCTCCCCCTGGCTACATGCCTGGCTCTCACAGAACCTCTGAGACTGGAGGTCAGCCGTGGCCTCGCCGTCGTCGCCGCGTAGTCGCGACGGCGTCGTCTCGCGGTTTGTTCACCCCGAAATATAGGATAACGACTATATCGTTACGACTGTTACGACTATCCAGTGCACTGGGCGCGTTTAATGTAATTGCTCGTTTGTGTCTTAACAATGTTTAAACTTAATAGCATGGCGAGCTAAGCAACCTCTCCAGAATTCAATTTAGTTGAATTCCTTAGCAGTAGCGTCTCAACTCAAGTGAAGATGCAGTAACACTTCACCTACCTACCTAACTGATTTGCTCACAATAATATTGGATTTGCAATTTCATCGATCTTATACCTATTTCTTTTCATGTTTGAAGACTTTATCAAACTGTACTTTATTCATTTTACCTAAGAACTTAAAACGGCAGACTAATAATATTTAGTGTCGCATTTCAGTCTCATAAGTTAGACTTTGTGGATTCCAATTACTCTGGAATTACAAAGGAATTCCATAGAACATAAGTACGTACTGCAGAGATATAATTCTTTAAAATTACTTCGCATCGGACACAAGAAGCTGTGTCTATTTTTAGTCCGTTTATCTTACAGGAAAGCATTGTAATTTTTTTTGATTTTAAGATGAGATGTAGACTTTTATGGTAGAAGTACAGAGAACTGAAGATTGTTCTAAGCATTGGCAGCCCCATAAATATGTCAGTTCTATTTAAGAAATTATCTCATAATAACTTAAGTATAGTATTTTAAGTATCTCGGAGGGCCAAGACAGTGTATTCTTAATAGGTACTTGGTCCTAGTGATATGTAGTATGTACACAATGAAAAAAAGTATAGACATGAGTAGCCGTGTTTAGCATCATTATTAACTAGATTATTTAAAAAATACTTTCGAACAATCTTGCCTAAAAAAATTGACCTGCTTCTGGTACTTAGAACAACCGATTTAAGTTATTTATAGCTGTTACGAAGTTCTGACATTAGGATTAATTTGAAGACATTCATAATAGTCTGAATACCATTCATCTCTCTCACTTATTTCAAGCGATTAACGACTTGATAGGTTCATAATCGTTCACGTTGTTTTCAAGGTTAGTAATAGTTTCTTAACTCCGTCTTTAGTTCTTTAATTCTTCCCGAATATATTTAATTCAACTCAACAGTTTAAGTCCTATTTAAGCAGAAGCATATCGCAAAAACATTGTTTCGACATTATTGTAGTGTAGGATTGTTTCAAAGAGTACAAAGATGTATGACTTTGGGGCCTCATTTTATAACAAGAACGACGTGAAAATGTTATATCGCTGTTTAAAGGTTTAATTTTCATAAAAGTATCGCAAATTCGTTTTCAGTGTCAAAGGCATAAAGAAAATATTCGAGTCACGTGGCCGGCATGGGGTTGGTTGGTAGTTAAATTAGGCCTGCTCGCTCGTGTATGTAATGCAATCGAACCGGGACTTTACGAGTGTCCACTCAACATACGTGGCCTCATACCCCTACATGTAAATAAACATTGGATTTTAGGGTTCCGTCAAAGTACAGAACTATATTGGCTCTTTTGGATATCCGTTCAGCGCGTGTCGGTTGGTGCGCGGCGCCCCTGCCAAACGAACTCTAGACGAACGCCGCGGTGCCGTCCGAGGCCGCGCTGTAAAATGTAAATTCCTTCTAGACTAGACTAAAACTCAAAGTGCCCAATCATTTGTGATACAGTTATGATTTAATTAATGAAAAAAGTGCATCAACTTTCAGAGTGTATGTAATGTACCTATGACATGTCGTATCGTATCGTATCGTATCGTATCGTATTGTATTGTATTGTAATGTATTGCACTGCACTGCACTGCACTGCATTGCATTGCATTGTATTGTATTTATTTTAAAAGACGGGTAAAATTGCTAATTTTTTTTTTCAAAATCGCTTAAGTCTCTGGTATGAATTTTTAAAAAAAGGATAATAAACAAACAGTCAGAGACATACTTGAAAATCTCTACCTTTAAAAGTTAGAATACTTTTGCATGTCCCACCCAAGTCCCAACGTAGTTGCAATGCAAGTTTAATAATAATTTAATGTGTCGACTCGGCCCAAGTTCCGACTAGGTATCCAGTGGAAAGTTCCGCTCTGTATGAAAGTTGGTAAATCAGCAAGAAAATGCAGATTGAAGGAAAGCTATTTCCAACAAAACGTTCGCATCGGCTCAGAAATTGGTTCGTCTCTTCGCTCGGAAACTCCGGAAAGTTGCTACACTCTACTTAAAACCTATTTTTATTTTATTTGATTCTTTTTGTTGTTGATGATGTTTTTTTGATGTGTTTTTGAATCTTTCTTTATTTCTTCCTAATCTTTCTTACCTACCTATTCCTGATCGTGCTTGATAATTACAAATATCAAAACTGAAATAACCACACACAGCAATAAAAACAAAACAACTATTATACAAATCTTATGGGAAAGATAATTTTATTACCCACTAATCCCTGCGGTGCTGATCGTGGATTATGTAGAAACTTTCAGTAGGAGATTTTAATTTAACTGTAGTGAAAAGTAGTCATGGCTACGCTCGGTTCATGCATGAGCTACATGCAAATACAAGTTTATGACGTTTAATGGAGTTGTAAAGGCGTTAGGATGGATCAATCAACACGTTTTTATCAATTGTTGTATTTGTATAGTATTAGCTTACTTAATGATACACTAATTTCATCACGTCAGAGAAAGCCACTTTAGAATCTGTACCGACATAACAAACCAGAATTAGCTTGACATCACCTAAGCAGAATAGTGATTTATTCGTGTTTGGCTTAAGGAAAATGAAAAATGAAATTGTCCCAACTCAATTCCGCTGCTTCCCTTGGAACAGACGAAAACCTTCTCTTTGCCTTTATTATTTTCCAAGTCCGTCCGCAATATTATGCGAGACGGCACGGCAGATGGATCAGAAAACATAAATCTGACGGCTAAACATGTTTGCGCTGAAAACGCTTACCTACGTACTTCAAGCGGATTCTTATTTTTGGCTTTTCCGCTAAAATAATATCACATTTCATACAATTATTGTATACCTCTAAATGGATCTGACATTTTCCCTTTCCGTATTTTCAATAATAAAAGCTCTGGTAAAAAGCTTTGTGACTACGTAATATTTTCTATTCTTTCGCATCATATCCTTGAGCATGTTAAATGAACAACGGAGACGTAATAGGCTTTTTCGTCACTTCCCCCGCATGCGAATTTATTAGCCCTCACGCGCTATCACGACGAACGTCTCACTCGGTGGGCTTTTGTGAAATTGTCCGCATTCCTCCCGCGCCGCGCATAGTTCGCCGCACTTCCGCCCGCGGCGGCGAGCGTGAGCAATCCCGTCATGGATGTCGGAAAAACACCGTTAAATCTGAACGCAACGCACCCTAAGATTTATTCCGGCAAAAACTTTGCTTTTACAAAATAAAAAAGTAATTAATTGTCTATTCATTCATTTAAAATGTTCAGTAACAAATCGGTGTTCTTTTTTGTTGGTCCTTATTCGTCGGCCCAATCGGTACGGTGGGGCTCGGCATCGGCCGCCCCATCCACGCGGCACTGAGTAGTAACATTCTGAATTCATGAATGTTTTATTGCGGAGGCGACGCAGAGTTGGCGAGAAAAATGCGACGCCATTCATTCACGCTCGTCACGGACACTAACTGCGTGTTTTGTGTTGTTTGGATTTAGTGCGAAAAATGCGAGCTCCCCGAGTGAGCGGCCTAATGCAATCTTTTAAGTCATTGATTTATTTTTGCGCGGGTGTCTTAACTTTTTGTTACATTCAAGGATTATTTATTGTATTTTGTACTTACTAAGATCTTTAACTTAGTTCCTAAGACACCGAAGGGTAGAAACAAATGTCGTTGAATCTGTGATGGAAATGACGACCCCTCGACTCTACCACGCATCGCTTTGAGAAAAAACTAAGATAATGGCTTCGACCTCTCTGCAAAGAAACCCCCACACTAGACTAGTTGATCTAACCACAGAGCGAGTGGACGAGTTTGTTTACTTGGGGCAACCTATCAGGCTTTGGTGAGATTTTATAACAGCGGAGATCAGCCAAAGAATCCAACTTGGACGGACAGCTCTGAATACCTATATCTATATGTAAAAAAATAGGGATGGAGACCATTCGCCAACTCAGAAAACAAACCAACATCGACAGTAATTGTATAGCAAGGCTGAATGGGCTTGTGCTGGCAAGTTTGCACCGGATAGGTAGATGGGATTTGGAAGAGAGTTTCCTGTTTTGGAGACTATGAAGGGGACGCAGAAGGTGTGCAGACCAACAGTCAGATGGACGGACGACATCAAAAGGGTCACGGATCCCAACTGGCTTGAGATGAGACCGAGCTAAATTACAAAAGAGGCTTATAACAAAGGAAAATAAAAAACTGACCATGAATAGGTAGGTAGTTTTACACGTCGGTACCTACATTCCATTATCGGCTTGATCCTTTGAGTAATTCGGCTTACAGACTATATTACATACAAACAAGCAGATTCACAAAAGTTACTTGTAAAATTTACTGTTATTCACGTCTTTTATCTGTGTTCCCAATGCAAAGGCCCGAGTAGACAGATAGGCACCATTGGTTACGCAACAACAGGGTCATGTTTCAATAAGCGGGTCGCACAAGGCACGAAATTCTGAGTGAGCCTATTTAGGACAATGAACTAGAACTACACTGCAAACAAACAATAGGAAACATTGCCAACTTTCTGATACACAAAGTGATAAACATACAAGGGAACACTGTTACTAGTCAGAACATTTTTACGTATGTATGTACTCTCTTATACTAATTGATGTTTGGCGATTGGAATGATTAAGTTTGGAATCTAATATAATATATAACTATAGTATGCTCATTGTTATTTGTAAGTTTCTTAGACACAGAACAGAAATAATGCACGGAAATAATAATATTTTAGCCCTGTGGATTTTGTGAAAATAGATGTGCTTTTTTAATATTCATTTAGAATAACTAATTTCTAATGTTATTAATGTAGGTACCAAAGTAATAATGTATTAATTAATATATTAAAATAATAAAATGGGCAAAAGTGGACCCGTCCCACTTAGGGACCTCTTTCAATTAACCAACAAAAATTTTAAAAAGACAGCAGTATCAGGCATATTTTGGCGTTAATATCCGTCACATGAAAATTGATTTCCACGGTAAATAATAATAATATATCATTTTATTTTACTTATATTTTAGTCGCCAGTAAACAGGTTTACTTTTAAAATAACTTTTAAACACTAACTTAGGTACTACTCAAAGGCATCAAAAGATTTAAATTTACCATATTTCTATTCGATTTCACCTAGTTTCTTCGTAAAAGCGCCCGTGGAGGTAGTTACGTTTAATGGTTCAGATTCTTATTAAGGAAAATCGTATGCTAACCTCTTAAACGTAATTTAACGCTTTTACCATGGTTTTTCTTCATTTTGTCTGATTTTTAGGGTTCCGGTTAGTTTTCAGTTACCCTTACCTATAGCGAAGTTTTTCTTCATCTATCAGTCTATCTGAGGTCCGCCGGATCAAACACGATTGGACCGATTGAGCTGAAATTTAAAACGTAATACCTACTAATATGTTTACCAGCAAAGATTACAAAATTATGGAATTACAAGAAAACAAAAATAAACAGCAGAAATAAAAAAATATGGATGAATGCACGGGACTTTACCTAACTCTGACTTTTTAAAGTTAAAAATCAAAAGACTGAGGGCTTCTTACACCAGTTGCTTATAAAGCCCCAGATACCCTATATGCAGGTTATCTACCAGATATCAGTTTTTTTCGGTTTCACAGGTATCTGATTGCCTTATCTGTCCGATAAACCGCCTTATAAACTTACAGCCAGATCAAGGGGCTGTTATTTCTTTATCTGTCGGATATGGATTGTTTTTTTCCGAATTTAACGCGGTAATACTTCAGTTTTGTGTTAACTTTTTATAATATATGGATTTATCACTGTTTCATTTATAAATAGTACATTACTGCCGCGGCCCGCAACAGAGGCATTGATGGATGAGCGTGTGAATGTAGGCCGAGGCGAAGCCGAGGCACACATACGTGAGTCCATCAATGCCTGGTTGGCATTGATGCCAACCCGGCATCCAATGCCATTTCCAAGCATGTTTGAGAAAAAACAATATACGTTGAACCACAGACGATGAGAACAGAAGTCTGCTTCGCTTCGTTATACGCAATAAACGTGGTTACTTTTTATTTTATTTTAAAGGATAAATTACAAAAAACGGACTCATAAATGTGGTTTCTGTATTTTATACATAAATACATAATTTATTGGTATTTATGAATACTTTTTTTAAATAAAATTTAAGTTATTAATTTATAAATATGATACTTTTCGATGCTCAAAAATGCTTAAATAGAAACGCAACAATGAATTGAACTGAAGAACTGAACTGAATGAACGGAATGTTCCAACTTCCCGGTAAATCGCTGACAGTTTAGCGGCCCGATATTTTAACAGAGACTTGAGTGGTGAAAACGGAAAATATTATCCGACAGCTTTATCCGATAGATTACGTTATCTGTCCGTTTTTTATCTGTAACAATATCAGCAACCGGTGTAAGAAGCCCTAATGTTTTTGACACTAACAATAGGCCTTATTCATTTATGACGTGTGAACGAATGTCCACCATAACTATGATAGTAACTATTACTTCTTCTGTGCCATAACGTCGTAGACCACTTTTTTGGAGGCCTTACAGAGAGCAACGCAATGTGGCGCGTCCCCTCCGTGTTGTTTTAAGAGAGACAAATGGCCAATCCAGCAGAAAGAGCATAATCGTGTATCTAACCGGACAAATAGCACCGCAATGACACAAGTAGTACCACAACGACACTGATTGAATTCGAAGACGTTGGCATTCTACCCGCGGAGCGTGCTTGTTTGTTCCAGAAAGCGAGCACTAAAGTGGACAAGTGCAGCCAACGAAACGAGTAGAGAGGCCGGGCCGCTGCCCACTTGGCTGCCCTCCAGTGCCTTGATTTAAATACACTATTAACGAGACCAGAGACATTCATTTTGGGCTCATTAGGTCCTCGATGTTCACTTAATATAAATATAACCTAGAGTTTTAAAAAAGTTCGAAGCTGGCGTTGGTACCTAGATAATGTTTGTTTCTTGTAAACTTTTTGTATAAGTACTGAGAGATTAAAGTAAAAAATTAGTTAAAATAAATAGACCTAAAGATCATTGAAAGAAAACTATAAATCCTACAAAAATTAATACTTCCTACAATGATTCTTCATCAAGTTAAAGGTATTTGTCATCTTTTAATGGTAGTTTTTTTTATTGCTTTTGAGTTTCTTTTATCTCATTATAACAATCGGAGAAAAGGACAATGTCCCAGAATAGAATGGTAATTTCACATATTTATTTGATTCAAAATTCCATCTCAATCGGTGCAGTAATATTGGAATAACACCTCATTATAACGGCCGATTTAACACCAGGCATTACTTCCTCTTTGACCAGGCAAAGTACTTATCGAAAGCCACCACATCCGCTCGGCATCAATTCAAAACATCATCATCAAGTCCACTAACTGGACCCGGCTTCTCCCAAAATAATTCATCTAAATTTTATACCAATCAATCAACTTAGTTGAAAATTGTAAGAATTTAAATTATGGCTCACTAAGTTGGGTTAAAAATAGTCATACCCGTATAGAAAGTGGATGATATTATTACGAGGCAAGTGATCGCCGCTTCGGGATCCCATTACCAGCGTAGCGTGAGCACAGTGGTTGTTAAACTTTATTAAGCCCTAAATTATTTCAACGCCGTTTATGTTAACAACACTAACAAATTTCTTTATAACGCAAATCGTTCGAGGGTCTACAAACTTCGCTCATAATATCAAATTGTCCAAATATTTTACAACTCAAAAGGTTTTGCCTGCAAAAGGCCAAAAGTTTTATTTTTTCGGGTATTGGTTAATCATTATCATAATTTTATATGGAAGTCTGCGGAAGCAAACATTTTTATTCACCTTTTTATACAACCCCGGGAGCCCATCCCCGAAACAATGGAATGGATGTGACTAATCCAGCTGTATTTCCTGTCTCGTTCTCTCTGCAGTGGTAGCACATAAATTAAATGAAATGGATTTCATATTGAAGTGAGTCATTGAATAAATCCGATCGCTTTCATGTTTTCGTTGTGTTTTTTGAACGACACAACAAGCGCACCCGCCGCCGGCGGCTGCACCGACTGTCGCGTCGTCGGTGCAGCCCAGGCTACTTCAATTAATGAAATAATAAATCTCCCTCCACATCCTTAGCCTATAATTCTGTATTATTGACCTATATAGCATTGATTCAATAACTTGCAAAGAGGTACTAGAATATAATAAAATGTAAAATAGGTATAATGTAATAAAAAATATTACATGTGAAAATGTACAGTGTGTAATGTGCAGTGTGCAATGTACATGCGCCGCTGGAAAGTTTTAAAAAAAATTCACTAAATGAAAACCTCTCAAGAAAGGTTCCATTATATTATATTAAATAAAAAATCTAACAATAAAAGGGAGTGGTAAAGTAACTAATCGTTGTTCAGCATACGAGTATACGTAATAGAAAACCTACTAAGCCTTTAAATTACTTTACAAAACGAACTAATCGTTGACACAGAGTGATACACTGACTATATCAGTTCAAAATTTTTAAACTCTATCAGTTGATCCGATTAAAATACTGAGGACAGCACTGCAGCGCTACAATAACCTGTCAGAGACGGTCGTCGAGCGCTGCAGTTAGTACAATATTACACCACCTCTACGCTCGCTTTAACGGTTTAAGACTAATTGACAGTTCACTGGCGAAATGACCAAATTTCTGAACTCATTAAGAATCGTACACGATCATATTTTAGCTTAATTCATAGTCTCAGAATACAGAAATACAGAAATTTCGTAAGTATATCAGCAGTCCAGTACACAGAAGACAGAGTGAGATGTTGCGTGTCTTGATCCGAAATTATAATTGAACAAAGAACTAATTACCTATTTCCAATTTGACATGGAGAATGGTTTTTACTAATTGCGCAGCAAAACATAATCTCTGCCATACGTCTCTCTCTCTCTAAACTGACTCATGAAGTAGAATTTCATTTGGGATTTAACATATCGTCCACCGCCATGCCACCATTTGAATGTGAAATCCCTTCTTAGAACTGCCTGAGAACTTAGTTAGATTATTGATTCAATTCTGTATGTTATTTTATTCAAGTAAGGAAAGTGGATATAAAATTAGCTACAAAACAATTACGTAAGTATAGTACTGGTACTATTATATACTCTGTGGTATAGTTACTATTTACATTCTGGCGAACGGTAATTAAACTGTAAGAAACATTAATGGTTCTTAAATCCCGCTTCTAAGAAATACGGTGAGCATGGAAAAAACACGCAGATAAAAATTATCTGAGACTTAGGGCCTCTTTCACCACTTGATGATATTGTTACAGATAGTAAGCTGACAGATATAATTATCTTTTAAATAAATCTGTCTGATAATATTTTCGTGTTGCACACCTCTACTCTATGAAATATCTGATAGATAAAAAATAACAGCCGATTAATCTTGCTGTTAGTTTATCTGACAGATAAGGCAATCGGATACCTGTGAAACAAAAAAAAATTGGGTATCTGTCAGATGATCTGCAGATAGGGTATCTGGTACTTTATCAGCAAGCGATGAAAGAAGCCCACAATTCTAACAGTAACGTTTCAATACCGTAACGGCTACACTAACGTATCTTTGTATAACTAGGGGCTCTTTTATGTCAGAAGGGGCATGAAAAGGAAAACATTTTTTTTAATGACGACCACGGAGGCTATCTTGAATATGCAGCAGGGGCTGTCGCACCGTTCAACATCATTACACAGAGAAGTATGAGGCTGGTTCTGAATACTAGGCTAAAGCCGCTCACTCACTGGGGCGGTGCACCGCAGTGACGGTCAGTTGACATAATTATGTGGGATTGTATGGAGCACCTAACACAGACGCGCTGGCGGTACCGCGCATGTGTGTGGGTGGCTATATTCTACAAATGTGCACTTTGGTAAGTCTGTAGTCTTTTGTTGTATTTCCAGTAATGTGAAAACAGTGAAGCGTAATAGGCTCTTCTCTAGTTCTGAACTTGTCTATTTCTTTTGGATTGGCTGTTTGGAAAATAAATGAGTATATTTTCAACTGAACCATAAAATAATGTTGCGGAAGTTTGTTGCACCGCTATTTCTTCTAAGCCGTGGTAGATAAAAATTACGTGTAAATGTAGCAAGTAATAAAATATTTTAACTTTGACTCAAGTGGTAGGAAGAAATTGTTTCAGTGATGTGGCGAATAAACCGGTGGCAGAGCCATGGCGCGCAAACTTGTGACGCAGAGATGTGGCGGGCACACTTGTGGCAGCGATGTTGCCACAACTAGCCGCGAGCAAAGTAGCTTAGTGTGACTGAGGCTAACAGAAAGTAGAGGAATAACTAAACTACCAGATACGTGGATAAAGTCAGTGTTTCAAATAAAGTAGCGAGCAATAAAATCTAGTGGGCCGCCGGCCGGATATCTGACACGGAACTAATTCCCACTATATTTTAATCCGGCAAAATACAAAGGAGCCCAATTTGCATAAACCTCCACTGTTTGTTTCATGCGAGAGTTGGATCCGCTTTTGGACTATTTTGTACTCTATTTATCTGTATGCGCGACAGGGCTCGCGGAGCGATTGTAAACATTCTCTCCGTTGAAATTTCCATCGTGATTACACACTTTGCTCGACATAAAATTACGATTCATTAACTTTATTAGGGCTAACAGTTCAACATAAAATTTTAACGGTTATGCATCTAAATAAATTCTAAATTAAAAACCCACATAGGTACTTTGCTAAGATTAAAAACTGTAATGGCTACTTATATAGAACAATAACTAACTGGACAAATACAAATATATGAAAGTTGACTAATCCGTATAATACTATTTGAACGGTATTGTAGATAGGTATAGTCATAACTTCAACCACCTCTCTTTGATCCCATCTTAACTTTAATTGTTTTTCTTCTCCGGCTATTGATCGAAGGCTAAGTGGCTAATAGGAGGTCAGGTTTTAATTTCGGTGATTTCCCTGCATAAGCAAAATAGCGGTAATAAAAACCAGTTGATATTTCCTAACTAAAGTGCCCAGCATTCTCCCGCTGTAGTCAGTACTTAGCATGCTATTCTACAAGTTTCCAGCACGTGAGAAATCCCGAGGCGTTTGTGAATATTCATACGTTGTTCAGCAAAACTTGGCGAAACCTGAACGCAAACTTTTATACATTCCTACATAGGATCACTCAGGGTCGACTTATTTAACCGTTTCGAGAACAAAGTTTAACCGTTTTGACTGTTTACTAGCAAAAACTCATCGACTTTATAAATAAGTTTCGGTTTCTTTTATTTTTCTGTTCATATCAGAAAGATTACATTGTGTTGCAAATAATGTGTATGATCTAAATCGAGCCCAGGCCTAGTTTTTGGCCAGATTAAAGTACCTAACTACTATAATTTACTTAATATATCTCTTTGGTACTCCAACTGCTATAATCTACTAGGTACTTAATATTTTGGTAATTGGTCAATCTGGGAATTAGACATTTTGGGAATTGGTTATTTTGGGAATTGGTCAATCTGGGAATTTGGACATTCTGGGACTGATTGTCATCTCAACCAACTACTTTTCCAATTTGACGAAACAGTATTATTTTGGTAACCAAACATCGAAATAGAACATTAGAACGTTAGATTATAAAGCAACACGTGTGAAACCAATTCGAGCTCATGTTTGAACGAATATATAGGTACGTTCTGGGACGACATATGTCGACACATGAGTCGCAACTCGCAATAGCGCACCGGGCGGCGGGCGCGGGACCGTGTGCATCGATAATTGGAAATCGCATACGCCTCGCATTCGTCTCGATACTATTCCTATTCCATCTTCGAAATTGTTTCACTGCCTTCCTTCAAATTTTTAAAAGAAAAATTGAAATGCGGAAATATTGTCGAATAAGATTTCTGGGGGATTGCTATTTTTGTTTGCGCGAGTTATGGCAAGCGTTACTTTTGTTTAGTATTATATTGTGTTAGTTTGACCACAGTCAAAGTTCCAAAATTCCGGGTGATGGGTATATTTAGTTTTTTCTTTAAACTTCACAATTATACTTCCCAGTGCGGTAAATAATAAATAGCCTCCCTGTGTAGCTAGACTGTGCTCCCATTAACTGTGCATACGATAATAGTACATTATGATACAAGTGAGCTGACTGAGTAGTTGGTCATTACACTCGAGGCTTGTGTGCACTCAAAAGGCATAGCCAAGTGTTATTATTAATTCGAAGAAACTTCCCACATGTCACGAAGCGCTAAGAATAAGCTAGCTACTCGTATATTGGAGCTTAAAAGTAGTGAAAATTAACATCTTATTAACATTATGTCCAAGTAGCATTATGCTTTTTTTGTCTGTCGATCTAAGCCTCATTTAGTCCAAATTGCTTGTGCAAATAGCATTGCGTACATTTTTTTATATTAAAACTGTAGGAACTAAGACACAAATACCGCTATATATAAAGATGATCATTCTTAAAGCACTTGTAGGCTCTACAGTGGCTATTGGTGTTAAAAGTTGCCCTTACAGTGAGCTCTGAATCTATAGTTGAGACGTGATAGCTATATTATACTTATGTTGTTGAGTTTTCGTCGATATCAGGTGATTTCACCCAAAACTGAAATTCGAACACACTTTGAGGATACCTGACTCCTATTCTACGAAATATAATGACCATGCAAACTTGTGCACGGCAAACGAAAGACGAACCTCCCAAAATAACAAGACCTCGCTCGGTCGCCTCGGTTGACTAGGACGCTGTCACCCTAAATATGAGCTGGCAACAGATACAAAATACTGCGCAAAACCGGCTTTAATGGAGAGGTTTAATGCTAATTAAGTTAGTAATAAAATAACTATACAAACAACAAGAAACAGAAATGTTTTCCTTTAGATTTTCAAAACAGCATAATTAAGTAGGTATTTTAAGTGGTAAAGTAAAACCACAAAATTTAAGTGTAGGTAGGTACCCCTATGTCTCTTCTTGATTCTGCACCTGATCATCTTTAATGGAAACTCTTGATGGTAAATAAAATATTATTATTTGGTTTGCCAAATTGGCAACTAGTTCCATATTGCATTTACTAATTAAATAATTTCCATTGAATTGGTCGGCCGGCATAAAGTCGGATTATTAAATGTTGAACCCATGAAGCCAAAAACTTTTTAGTGGGCGCTGTCGCCTTTTGGAGAAAGCTTTAATATAGGTAGTTGCTAGGCGGCAGGCCGGGTCTTAGGAACTCACTCAACACATTATGGAATGACATACCTAAAGTCTCACGTTATTTGCAAAACACTAAGAATAAAATAAACTGAAACTTAATGAAAATTTCCCTTAAATTAGCACCACCAAAATAACAGATATCAATTCAAAATAAGCGTGATATTGCCTCCCATAGGCCTACGACGCCACCAACTAATTTTTACCTTCATGCTGGTTGAACCTATTAACACAGTTGCCAATTAGGCTTTTAAGGCCCGGCTTATTGGAATGTTATTAAAATATTCACATATAATTCAGGATGCAACAAGGTACATGACGGACTACTGTTACAGGGGCATTCATTATTGAACATAACAACTTTTGGAAATTCGACACAACCTTTGCATAAATTGTCCTTTTTTCTTAATTTTTTTTTAAATTGTGCCCCTAAAAGTTTTGTAGTATTCGACATTAAATGTTAATAACCGGTCACAAAGTGTTTAGTTCTAATGTCTCCATATAAACAAAATTGCCAGAATTAATGTTAAAAATGATCCTAAACCTAGGTTAGTAGATAACTCGTAAATCCTAATAAATTGTCTAGATGCGGTAACGAGCCCCGGTGCAGTCTCTGCGGATACGTATTTTATTAGATTTACTGAAACGCTTCTCTCCTCTAAACGATTATTTACGGCCATACGCCTGTCTGGTATTAAACACAGATTATTTTCCAGTCGTCACGTAGCTGCACGAGCCACGAAACTCGATAGAGAATATAGCAATGAGACAAATCGAGGCCTCAAATAGGTACCTTTCGATCGCGTTGCTTTTCCGAAATCTTTATTTTTATGAGAATATTTTAGCAAAACGGAATCTCGCATTATATAAAATTCAAGATTTTCAAGACAAGATAAACTAAACCTGCACGGCCAAAATTTGATTAAAACTAAATGTTTCCTTCCTGGCTGTAAGGCCGTACGTTTGTCAGTCGCCATCAACTGATTGCCGCAATTATTCAAGTCTAATGCCTTTCCCCGCAAGCTCCGTTTACTCACTGAATACCTACTGGTTAACGTTTTACCTTAACTGGATTATCTTAGAAGCAATTTTTAACAAAAAAACAAAATTTCAAAAAACTTATCTACTATTAGGAAGTTGAGTTATTTATATTTACCAAAATCTGCTATCAAATGTCGCTAACCACACTAGGCTATTTTTAAAGACAAGCCGTGAAGGAAAAATATAACATTACCTATTTTCTTTAGAAGTGATATAGGTATAAATCATAAGACTTATTTTAAGTGATGCCTTGAACTATGGTTTCAAAAACTTAAGCTTAATTCAAAAATAAATATAATAAAAGTAAAATATCTTTACAAAACAGAAATGCTATGACTATCTCTCCACGTCAGCGCTAAAATAAAATTCAGGAGCATTTTCATATATTTAACAACAGCGCACAATTTATACCACTGTGCACTGTCGCCTTTGGGAATAGGTATAAAGTGCAATGATAGGGTTAATTTTCGTAGCAACTGCATTTATCAGTGTTGCACCGATGTAGCCGCCAACAAGATTTAGATGGAACTGAACGGTATAACGCGTCTAGTATCTACATATAGGATAATTAGTATCGCTACCTCGCGGCGTCTCATTTATCGTATTCCACTGGGAGGTGGGTCAGCCCGCAGTAAATCTACCAACCTGAGCGCTTCTCTTTGTAAACTTGAAAATCTAATTACATTTACAGCTACGCTTAAGTTCGCCTTTCCTCTTGGATTTACATTTCCTCTTGATTTTTGTCCTCTCTCTCGTGATAAGGTTTCTTTTAGGTTGAGCTATGTTATGTGTTTTTAAAAGTCCGAATTCCTTTTAAGAATGAGTATCAACATTTCGAAATTAGTTAAGAAAATATGGGTTTTGTTTTGGGTTGAATTTCTGTTAGATACCGTTAGTGTCGTTCTTTTATTATGTGAATTTATATTTTATTAAAAAATAAAATAAAACGTGCTGAACCTACTGGCTGATGGCTGTTTGGAATATAATACCTTCAGCCGTATTTTAATAATGAAAAAAAATTGCCGCCAATATTCGTTAGTTTTCGATATGTCTTTGAAAAAAATACTTATATAGTTACTAATACCTACTAATTTATTTTTCTGACAGTCAATGATAAAAAGTAAGATATGTATTAGGTAAACAAACGTAACTCGTGAAAAACAAATCTCGGCTATTGCATCCCTCGCTCGGCTCAGGATTCCACTATAGAATCCTTCGCTGCTCTCGGAATCCCACTTACTGTAGACCCTCGAAAGAAATTACCTTTTTCCTCACTCTTTGTATGATCTACTACAACTTACAATTAGACATACTTACTCGATACAGACTGATATACTTCCTTTTTGTATCTCTGCACTGTATTGACGGACACAGGAGAGTTGGTGCGTAGTACGAATAAGGTTTGTTTACTTGCAAGCCGGAGGTTTGTCCGCTCGAACAGGCCCAATAAAAAACGCCTCAACGTTGTAAAGGCTTTTCGAATGCTTATTTGCATTCAAGAAGGCTCCCAGTACGGGCCGGTGTGCGGGAACGGCTCGGAACTGTTGGTACTTCGGTTCAGGGAGCTAGACGGAGAGCTCCCCTGGTAGTGATTAGACGATGCTAATACCATTTACTTTCCAACTTCCCTGACTCACCGACCGTTACGGGAACATTCGCTATTTATTTTAGAGTACTTTAAAATCATCCGAAGCGGTCGATTTAACTCCTGACTTTCGATTTGTATTGTAATATTTAATTATATTGATGAAGTCAGACTCGCCTTTGTGTCTTATTACTGATACTTAGGTAAGTACCTAAATTATACTTAAGTAAAACCAATCCGCCTACGTTTTCCGCGAATCTTAATTTTCTTGATTAGTTAATTTCTTTGAAGAACATGAATTCCGCATCTTTATATTAAAACGTAGAAATAATTAGTAAATTAATTAACCTCAATACTGGAGTTATAGGAATATGTTATTAAAATAAAACCTGTTAAGAAAAAAACAGGCTAAGTTTGTTTCCGTAACGCTAGAACAGCTACATGGGCCGCATGGACCCCACCGGAGCTTAGCCCACATTAAAACTGCACGCGTAAAACTTCGTTCGGGCAGAGTTGGTCTGCGGCTTCGAGGCGAAACTTGCACTGCATTACGACAAGTAAACCTGCAGTTAAGTGTTTACTTCGCACATTCCAAGGCATTGTGCCGGCAAGTTAGCCCATAAAAACAGCCTGGTTCCTGCATCAGTGCGCTTACTCCGCAACAAGACAAATGTTCGCTATCATTATAGTATCGTCGAAATTAACGATCTTAGGTATACCTACCTGGTGTAATAAAATAGCTATATTAATGACTTGCGACTTTGGCGGGATATACTTCGCAAATGGTGCGGCTAATAAAAATGTTATTTTGTAACAAAACACTGCCTCATATAAAAATACCTCTTCATTGATACCTCACGCATGCGCCCACTTGCGTTCAAAAAAAATTCACCCCATCCTTATAAAAATAGGTATGTGGAGGTACCCCTAAAAAGTACCTAATGACTTTTTGTTCTTTAAAAATTGGTACTTACCTATAGGATCAAAAGTATCCTTTAATAAAATTATATGCATTTTGGTTCTTATCTGTAAGGCTGGTTTTACATCTGTACGGAAGACCCAGACGGGTAGATAAAATAATAATAATAATAAAAGTAATGATGCTGTGACGGACGGACGGACGATCTTATATGGGTTCGTTGTCGGACTTAGGAACCTTAAAAATGTTGTATATAATATAACATGTCAATGAAATAACATGAGTTTTCTTAAAATTTTTAGTTTTTAATTAATCCTACCTATCTTAATTATTACAAATTTAATTTCCAACTCCAGATGCAAGACAGTCTAGCGACTTGCAGTTGGAGTTCAAGTAGTGAAGGAAATGCAGCGAAGAGAGTACGCATTGAAGCTTTTTAGTTAGCAACTCTGCAGAAATATGACAAAAAGGAAGTTCATAAAAAAGCGACAGATCTTCACTTTGTAAAAAAATATATAACCAGTGAAGTAAGCAGCATTTCCATTGCTTATTCTGTCCCTGATCATTGCTTAGTTGGCTTGCCCGTGATTGTGGCAATTATTCACCTCGCCGCCTCCCCTCGCAGCCTTCGCGGCCTCTGTCACTGCTCTAACGGCCCCACTTAATCCCGCCGGTAGGAACAAACACCTTTGCCAATATTAACAGGTGTTTTTGCGAGTGGTCTTACCCTGATCTGGGACGGCGGAGATTCTAGAAAAATGTATCCACATTTTATATGCGTTTTTAACTACTTATGTTTAAACAGCAATCTTCAAGGTGGAAGATACAGACACACCTCTATCGCTTCGCTCAGGGTCATAATATAGTATAATATACTGAATGGAAGGAAGGAAAGAATTTCAGATGGAACGGGAATACCATTAGTACCAAACATCTTTGTCGTCTGAGTAATCGCATATCTTTTAAGTAATATTCTTTTACACAGAATGTGGAAAAAAGCATTTAACAACCTTTGAAAACACTCCAAACAAAGACGAACCAAACAAAAAAGTCTCGGAAAAGGCCTTACTTAGTTTGTATCTCATCAAGAAAATGCTTTTCGAGCGAATACAAAAGGAAAACGAATACCAATCCATAAAGCGTAATAGCGATTTCTAACAAAGTGAACAACGTAACGTAACCAGGCAACAAAGTTTGCGAACGAGGAAACAGAGCAAGCCACCTCTATGGGTAACGAATGTGCTCCAATATTAATAACTTTTCCGGGCGATTCCATTTGAAAATTTTCTTGCAAGTAAATTTACACGTGCACACTTCGTGCGAGAATTTACGCTTTAGGTGTAAATTATTTAGAGTGTAAATATTCGTTCAGTTATTTAAAGATCACAGAAAGTCTTTAAAAACACATTTATTTATTATCCGTAAGTAAGTACCATAAATATATTAAAACATCATCTATACTTATAATAAATCTGTAGAAACCGTGTGTCTGTACTTTGAATAAATTTATAAAAAAATTAGTGTGGACGATAAAAAAAGAGTAACAGAACACAAAAAAGCATTTTTAAATTTTTTTGTCTTTCTGTCTTTCTGTCTGTCTGTCTTTCTGTCTTTCTGTCTGTCTGTAATCGCTAATCTCCGAAACTACTGAACGGATTTTCTTGCGGTTTTCACAGGTAGATTAAGCACAGCCTGGCGCAACTTATAGGCTTTGTTTCATTGAAATCGGATGACAGCGAAAAAAGTTATCGTCATTTACAGATAAATCATTTAACGTAACAAGACGATGTCATAGACATAGGAGATATCAGTGTTTTTTTTAACTGGGACAGTATAGGCAAGTCCGAAACCATAGGAGATGCAGGGAAAGTGTCTTATGACATAGAAATTTTTTGGTCAAGCGTGTGTTGTCCATAAAAATGAGACAATTTGCACATATTTTTTTTAATGCGGTTCGACTCAGTTTCATGTAGGGATCACTTCATTATATCGGAAGAAAAAAATCTGAGCAGCAGAAGTTAGTCAAATTCAATAAAATGTTTTCTCATAGAACGCCAGTGAAAAATAATTTTTATTATTTTTTAAAAATGCGTATCGACTTAGTTTCATGTTAGAATCATTTTATTGTATCGGAAGAAAAAAATCCAAGCAGCAGAAGTTAGTCAAATTTAATAAAATGTTTTCTTATAAAAAATTGTTATCACGAAAAAATACCTAAAGGTTCCTAAGACAGTTTCCCTGTATCTCCTATGGTTTTGGTTTTGCCCATACTGTATCAGTTAAAAAATACACACGTATAATAAAAATTGATATGAGAAGTCTTATGAGCAATAGAAGTGAAAACAACAATTTTTAAAATTTTTATCTGTCTTCACCAAATTGGATACGGTGTTCATAGTTTGTTCCTGAAGGTATGGTATATCTTAAATTATGGTGAAGGTACTTAGAATGATCCATTTTACCATTGGAAAATTATAACTAGACGATGTATGTCTGTACATAGCAGAGATAGGTACCTACTTCCAAAATCCACGCGGACGAAGTCGCGGGCAACAGCTAGTACCTAATAAATGCAATATTAATTTAACTTACCTACATAGGTACTTGAAATTTTAAAATTTTAATAAGCTTAAGTAAATAAGCATCTTAAAATTCCAAATACCAACCAATTTATTTAATATTCCAACAATTTTATATAGATTGAAGAAGCAACATAACTATCTCAAAACAGTGCACTTGAAACTAAAACGCCTTATCGGATTGAAGACTGGAAAAGCATTCCTTTCATATTGATAGAGCTTCAGTTGGCCGCAATATGAAAGATTTGTTCGGAATAACGGTTGAGCAGATGGCTCGAGTGGCCATTATATACCTTAAGATATCATGAGATGGCTGCCATATGGAGAGGTGCCTCTCTACAACGTGCATCTTACTCTAGTTACTCGCCACAGCGCTCAGGCTGACCGTCACACCATAACTGTGTATTCCATAAATACATCACTAAATTCCATAATTGTAGCTCTCTATTTTTTTTGAAAATGTTTGATAATTTTTTCACCAAAATTTTCACCGTCAAATTGTATAGGTTTTCATCCAAGACGCGTTTTTGACACGGTCTCGATTTCTATTTAGTGGAAAGTAAAGGGACGTATTCTTAAAAAAAGTTTTATTTTATGTCATTCATTACAAAAAATCAAAAATGCAAAATCCCTCGAAACCTATTTTAGCTGCAGTTTAAACACTAAAAAGGCGCTTGTCACTATTTTTTAATATTCCTTATAATCGACTACGTAGTACCAAATCAAAACGCAAAAAGAGAACACATTTTAATACCACTTCAAAACCACCCTATTCAAAACAGCCTATTTCACAAAGAGCCGTAGCCGTTGGTCAGAGAGTGGTAGTAAATGACGACATCGCACTATAGACACTATAAACATACAGTGCAATTTCAATCAAAAGCACAGGTTTATTTTTCTGTAATACGGCAATTATTAAATTACTGGTGGGCTCAACCACTCGGAGGAGTTTATGTAGTTATCTGATGGAATAAAATGACGCTTTATTGATAGCAAACCGACATGTTTGGGGTGAGAGGCTAAAAGCCATTAGAGATACAAAACAGAAACTAGAAGTGGCTCCTAATTTTAGCAGTTTGTGATTTCATCAATATGTTTCAATCTACTTCTGGTTTAGAATATAGGTATCCATCTGTGGGTTCTTTTGTTGTGATATTGCACATTACGAGTATTTGCCTATCAATGGGTTTATGTTTTTTTTAACAGAAAGTATGTAAGTACATAGGTCATTCATTTTAAGAAACTAATAAAGTTATTTTACATATATTTTCAGTAACATGACTGAAAATAATTTTCAAAGTTCAGTCACAATGACTTTCATTGGTGACCTCGCGCCCCGTGGCAAAATGACCAACTATCAAACATTAAACTGGTTTACCCACGAAGGTAATTAACAGTTCCTCGCATTTTTAAAACTACTCTAAAGTTCATTCAGATCAGACAGTGATTACTACATTGGTTACTTATCTACAGTTTTTGTCACAGCTTCTGAATTTATCATAATGGTCAGTGTCGCTTCCAGCGTAAGTTCGCGTGTGTAAACAGGTGAGCTCGCGGGAATCGCTATTTCGCTCACGTTCGACATCCGATAAAAGTTTCCGCCACAATCACCTAAGAGCTCAGCTGTCGGGGAATAACCGTATATCTGTTTTGTTTCCACTGCATCCCTAAGCACCGCGTCCACCGCCGCGCATTACTACCAAATTATAATGCTACCTATTTTGCACCAAAAAAAATTATTTTATTTATTTAAAATATATAAATTGAAAGTTTGGTAGATTTTTAAGGTTCGGACCATAGACCTCAGAATAAATAGGCTGTCTATAGACACTGCATATCCGCGCAGACCCGTACAGGTGACGTATAAGCCACTATGCAGTGAGCAATGTAGTAAAAAAATAGAATTATAAAATTTAATTAATTAATCTTATTTACATAAATAGTGCTTAGTCTCCTTTACTTTTGAACGACTAATTCCATAGAAGTGAAGGAAGTTTCGTATTCGTGAAAGAAAGCCGCGTTTCTGATGAATACCGATGGTATGTAATACATATAAAAAGAGTCTTAAAAAGTCGATACTAAAAATATGAAACAAAACTCCCTTTGGTACCACCTTGGGCTTGGACATTTCAGTTCCACCACGGGGAACAACCCTGTGCTTCGTAAAGCGACGGCGTACAAGGATCCCAGAAAATAGCACTGAATAATGTTTTGTACGGGAGAAGAAAACGTTGTGAGGTCTACCCTTAAGCCGGCGCGGCGCGGCGGCCGTGCTGCTTTAACACGGGTACTCGTTTACGACAACGCCCCTATTTTATTTATTACATTCAATTAATCCCTGCTAGGTATTTACTCGTACGTGGGTTTTTGAAAACAAATTAAGTCTCAAAATATTCGTAAGTACATTAAATGCGTAGGTGTAACTCTAAATTTAATTTTATTCACGAATGCTAAACTTGAGTAGGTAGGTAGGTACGTAAGTTGAACTTTGAATTGTAGCACCGCTCATCAAACCAGTGCTCTAGTTACGTGCCGTCAACTACCTCATCATCATCATATCAGCCTGCAGACGTCCACTGCTGGACAAAGGCCTCCCCCAAGGATCTCCACGACGACCGGTCCTGCGCTAACCTCATCCAGCTGGGTCCCGCGACCTTCACCAGATCGTCAGTCCACCTTGTGGGAGGCCTGTCTAAACTGCGTCTTCCGATACGTGGTCGCCACTCGAGAACCTTTCTGCCCCAATGACCGTCAGTTCTACGAGCGATGTGCCCAGACCACTGCCACTTCGTCGGTGAACTTGGTTCTCCTGCGGATCTCCTCATTCTGATTCGATCTCGCAGGGAAACTCCGAGCATAGCTCTCTCCATTGCCCCCTGGGTGACCTTGAGCCTTTTTAGGAGGCCCATAGTGAGGGACCACGTCTCGGTACCATTTGTAACCGTCAACTACCTACTAATATTAGAATGAATTAGTTACTTACTCTCAATAGTGCACAAAAATGGTGGTCGGTTAAGCATTTCTCAAAAAGAAAGATGCGTGGTTTTGTAATTTTTTTTCTTAAAGTAGATACCTAATTGAATCCTCAAAAGAATTATTACTTCAAGCAAAAAACTTACTAGGTAAGTAGGTAGTAAGTTCTCTCATTACACTAAAATTACTAATTACTAAAAAATACAACGCAAGAACACAAGTTTTCAGGAAGACAGCCAGCAAGCAGTAAACCGACAAGATAAGGTAAGACCTGATTTCAAAGATATCAAAATCCCTATTTCCTGCAATTCTGTAACGTGACTAGTTCCTTTTGGTTACTCTTTCAATAAGGCACGGTCATTTAGCTAATGAGCGCGCTCTACAGTAAATAACTTGAACAAAGTCTACGTCATTGAGATTTCAAGCCAGCTTCTACCTTTGATACTGCGAACTGCGACTCGCGGCGGCTTGTGAAATACGTAACTTAAAAATATCACCCCGCCGTGCTCTTGCTAGAACATTTCTCTACAACATTATGTGTACCTATTTTGATTTAAGTTTTAGCTTCTTTGAATTTTTAAAAAATATCTCGGCGTGTTGAATAACTCACGTGTCTTAATAAGCGTGGTATTTTTGAATACCCTTTGTGTATGTATAAAGTCAGTCTCTATAGGTAGATAAAGTAAACAAAGCATTATTTGGCGTGAGTTGAACAGATATCGTAGAATTAACAAGAGATTGCTAGTTTCAAGCAAGACTGATTATAATTTAACCTGGAACAGTTCCGAATATAGCGGAATAGCTGTGTAGACTAAAACATTGAGGACGGCGTTTATAATTTGCACAAGAGCTACAAACCATTTGATATTCCGCTCACGTTCGCCCCCTGAGATAAGTTTCAGCCACAATTACCTGACCGTTCAACCGTCAGGAAATATATTGGCACCTCCTGCAAGCTCGCCGACTTCGCCTTCGCTCGAGCGACCGATCGCAGCGCAACGCCAAACCGTCGCACAGCTCGTTTCATTCCGCTCACTACGCTCCGGCGGCGGCGGCGGCGACCGACACCAATCTCCCATCTACCATCTGATTTTGATCGACACTGGAGATACAGAGAAACCCAAGTCAAACCGATATCTAAATATAAGTACACTCAAATCAAAACTCAGAATAGATAACAAGCTTCAGAATGCCTTGAATGAATTCACCGATAATTTGATAAATTTCTGGAACAAAACATTCGCATGATTAATGGCTATTTATTTCTCATCGAACACCAAAAGTTCTTTAAAAAAACTTTGGGGGAATATTGATTGTTCAAATACACAATGAAATCAAAGGACAACTTTTAAAAGGCCCTAATGGACAAGAGGCCATCGATCAAATGACAAAGAAAGTTTTTCTCAACACAAAACAATCGATGGGTTTGAAAATTACGCTTGGCTTGCTATATTTTTCTTTCAGTTGAATGTGTCATTTTGCTTTGTGACTCGAAAATGGATTGCTGTTACGGCATAAAAAGTTGTTATTTTTATACACAAAGTACCTATTTGCTCACTAGCAACGGTTTTAAATGATGAAAATATGTTTCTTTCTTATAAGTGTAAGTAACAAAGCCCACTAAAAGCATTTCAAATATTTGCTTACTTGTCACAGACACCGCAATCGATTTTATTTTAAAAATGTCACCTGCATTAACCGTGCGTGATTTTTGTTATTTTATTTTACAGTGTAGCTTTTTATTTTAGACCATAAATAAAATCGAAGGGCGGCTTACTGTCGCGTCGGAATGTTGGTAAAGTCAAAAGGGCTGTTTTGGGGCCCCGCAATATTCTGCGCCCCCTCGATTTCGGGATGGAATACTTCGGGCGGCTTTCATTCGATCGCAATCTCTATGCTAACAGCTTGCGATTCTGATCTTCGTTTAGCGGAATGACCGCAGTCACCCCAGTTCCGGTGACGCTTATTCCTTACACGTTCACCCCCAGAAGTTTTTATGGACACAACGAACACCCGGTCTTCTATTAAGATTTTCCTTTCGCATGATATATAAAACTATTTACGGGGCAAAGTATAAAAGGAAGGTATTTTTCGTTGATTATGTGGTGAACCTACCTAAAATGTCGTGGGAGCTTACTTTGGTTCAGTTTCTTCTTTGATTCTAAAAGACTAATCAATCCAAATAATACTAACCTTTACTAGGTAAATAAAGGTCTCACCCCATCGTCGCGTAGTGTCAGTTGTCAGTTAAGCCGGCGAATAACTTGCACGTTCGCTGCGAGCGCATGCTGTGATTCGGCTAAGATCGGCTATGCTTCGCACGCTCTTTTCTAATATCCCTATATGGTCATTCACACACACTAATGTCCGCGGATATGTTGAGAGTAGTAGTAGGAAATAAAATCTGTTCTCTTGTATTGAGCGACGTGGGTGATACATTGGCTAATTATGGGAGACTTAATAATGAGGATGATGGGCACACTTGAAATCGAAATAAAATAAAAATTGGATTATGGAGTTTTTGTTTACGTAAGTAATTAGTTTTTTAATAAAAGGTTTTCGTATACGTTTGTGTGTATTGTAAACAGAGTTACAATAGCGTGAAAATCTAAAATGCAAATGTATGCAATGACTTTACGTTTCCTGTCGTGTAATAAAAACGTTTCGAATGAAAATAGGTAATGTAATATGAAGCTAACGGACGGACGGACGCGGTAACTCAATGGCATTGACAAAACGAGAGCTGGACAAAGTAGATATGCAGATTCGGAGCTCTGCGAATGCATAAAGTCAGTCAACATGCAAGATCTCAGTAAATGTGAGCAAATCTTCTATTCAGAATAAAATCGTTCAGCGAACTGCATAGAAATTCAGTTTAAACAGAGGTAAGCTAAGGTCAACATGGGAAGTGGTTCGTTAAGTTAAATTTAAATGATACTATCTACAGGTGACAATAACTATTTAGGTATATACCTGTCTCGTGTTAGAGAATATTTTTTCTAAAAATCGTCAATAATTATTATTATGCGTTGTTAGCGTGAACGATAGATTTTATTAATAAGACAGAAAGTGTAATTTCTAGATTTTATGTAACATCCGAATGCATTTGACTTTAACTCTTAGGATGACAAATTATTATTCTCTCCGATTGTACGAGCGAACAGATACGCAGAGATCAAAATCTTACCAAAATGAAACAATGATATTGTCGAATAACATATAGGTAACCTAACCTAAGTTAGGTACTGTTTATATAGTTTTCTTAAGAAACCATACGGATGAAGTGAAGAGGGTTGTTTAAATAGAAGTACTACGTAACCGTTTTAACAAATAAGTAACCTAACCTAACTTTTCCCGATAGTTCGTCGACGGACACTACCCAGTTGCTGGTGAGATAATTTATAAAACTTTAATCCAGGTTAAAATGTAAAATTTGACACAGAATCAAAATAAATATGTATGATAATTATGAATCAACTTTTTAAGCCGGCCGCACACCGGTATGTGTCTAACCAAGTCGGCCCGGTCAAAATCATCAAGTATGGGATCACTCTTAGATAATTTGCTATTAAATTTTTATTGGATTGGAAGCCAAAGCGAAGAATTAATTGTATTTGTTTATTTAATAATCAGTGGCGTCAGTGGCGTCGGGGATAAGACGGGGCCTATCATATCGAAAGGTCCGGAGTTCGATCACCAATGGTTTTTTTTCTCGAAACTTAAGTACATTTACTGACTGCTCTCAAACGGTGAAGGAAAACATCGTGAGGAAACCTGCATACGCCGAAGAAGAAATTCTTAGGCGCATGTGAAGTCCACCAACCCGCACTGGGCTAGCGTGGTGGACTATAGCCCGAACGTCCTCGTTGAGAGGGTAGGCCTGAGCCCCAGCAGTGGGGACATGTTAAGGCTGTTGATGTGATGTTTATTTAATAATACTTTATAGCACACTAGCAGACGTCCCGCGGCTACGCCCTCGTAAGAGTGAGTAACATCCAAGATTAAAGTTTATTAAATATTCCCAATAAAATTACAACCTCATTCTTATTATCCTATTTGCACCCAATTATTACAAAATTTCCATAAAATCGAAACGTAAAATTTCTGAAATTGGTTTGAAACGTGCGCAGGAAAACTTATAGGAGTACTATCAAACTAATATTTTAGTTATATAGATATAAATTCGTGAAACAAAAAGAATGAGGGGTCAAAAGCAGATGGTCCTCTTTTATAAAAATGTTGGAGGGTTGTGAAATATGACACACTGTTATTTCTTCGCGCACCCGGTCAAGAGTTATTGCATTCCATTATACGTTTTCTCTATCTAAAGGAAGCCATTTTCACTAAAGGAGAACTAAACTGCCTAATTTTTATTTCGCTTATCGTTTTATTGCTTGGAAATATACTTATATTTTTTCGTATTTTTCTCATTTTTTAAAGATTTATTAAAATCTAAAATCTTTACCAAAATCTGCAGGTTCTGCTAACTCATCTGTGAAGATCCTCTTGCATTATCATTCTCATTTAACAGAACTGTGAAAATGACCTGACCCTTACATGGTTATAATGACTTGAGGTTGAGGCCAAACAAATTGAGAATCTCCTCCTTTTTTTCAAATTCGGTTGAAAATAGATGAGAATGGATTTTGTGGCTGTTATTAAATCAATTAAAATAAAAACTGGCTTTGGAGTAACCGCTCCATAGTCCGTCGGCTCCTTTTCAGGAGCCGAGCTGCGTAAGATTGACAATAGACCCAGTGGCTTGGAAGGGAACACCTTATCTTTAGTACATTGTGTCCCATGTCATATGAAACGCGAGTGCCTCGGGCCATGAACGAGTTTCACATTCATAATGAAGATTAACCAGTGTATTTTGGGTATTCCCGCTTTGTATACCTCGTGTAATTATTGTGTCGTTACAAAGAATACTTCGCTCTTTTTTTACTTAATAATTTCTTTGATATATCATGCTCAAGATCACTAGCAACTAGCAATCAGTAATTCTTCTGTGCGGAAGGTTGGCGGTTGTCATGCTGTCATTGATAATCATCATGTTTTGTTTTTCATTTGTTGCTGCCGGGAAAAGGAATTTGCGGAGGTTAAAAATGATAGTGAGGCAAGGCAGCATCAGGGTTATTTTGTATGGATATCATAGTCAATTTGGCAGTGGAAATTTTTGGAGGCAAATTGCGTTAAGTACCTATTCATTTTATATTATTCTCATTGCTATGGCATAACATGATTCTGATGTTATTTCATTGCATTGAGTGGGTCCCAGTGCTCCGGCACCTATCAATCGTATTCATGGTTTCTCTACTAGGGGCGGCATGGCAGCCCCCAGCAACAAATTTTTGGCTTCATGGTAGTGGTGAACCAAGTAGGTAATAGTACTGAACCAAGTAGTAATTTATCTATTGCTTAGCCACAAGCTCAAAAGTCGGTCAAAAGTAAACACTTCCTGTAATACGTTGCGTTAACAGACGTACTTATTCTCCTTTCCTTTTATTTGCACAAAAAGTTTCCCTATAACTCGCCATCAACTCGTAAAAATTAAGGACGACTACCATTGTATTGTAGGTATACTTGCCTTGTATACATACATAAATATTATGTCTACGAGTATCTCATGTAATTATACCGCGTCCCAGCGAGAACGCACGGCTCGGTAGAAACGTAAATGAGCTTCAAGCACGCTTCGAGTGCCGTTCAAAGAGCTCAATGGAAACACATTTACATGCTATTTTATTTTCGCTCCATTCCCCACCGGCAGTGAAGCTGTCAAATTAAAGGAATTCGTCCTATCGGAAAAGAAATAAGTGCAATTTTTGTGTAAAACATCGCATTACAACACTCAATTCTTGTATGTTTATATTCTGTAAGTACATTACATTCTCATTTTGTATTCATTGTTTTGTGCAAATGTTTTCGGTGGTGACTAATCAAATGAATTATGACAGCCTTTTAAATTTGCGTCGTTATTTTAGATTTCGTACTAAACAATGTAAAAGATAGGTATGCTTAGCTTCCGTCCGCTCGTATGTCACAATAGTTTTTCATACAGCAAGTCCAAAGACTAGGTATCGCGGCTTGAAATATAGCTCAATTAAAAAACTTGCTAACCCGCATCTAACCTGTATTAAAAACTCGCTGCTATAACTATTTACAAAGCTGTTTTATACCTATAATTACTGAGAAGAAAAAAGTATACGAAAATAGCGGCATTAACGTTAAAAGGAACACAAAAAGTGTTTGCTGAAAAAGATAAGAAGATAGTACTGCCCTGCACCTAAGTCCTATACCAGCATTGCAGTGCTCCATAAATCTGTTATAGACTATAGATTGTAGATGCTACAGGCAGTGCTAGTGATAATTATAATGGTGGTCCTAGTTGATGTACCGAAATTAATACCTCGATAATGAGTAATGTTGCAGGAGCCCTGCCCGTGTTATAATGAAGCTGATGAAATTGTGCAATTTCGTATAAATTAGCGACGGCGATAATATAAACTAGTTTCAGCTTTAATTATCTAACTAATAACACCACGTACATATAATCCATCGATGTCATTAAAATGACTAATCAAACATAACTACCACGCTAAAGAAATTTAGAATAGAATAGAATAGAATCATTATTTATTTTCTGCTCCAAAACACATTACATGGTGATACCATTTTCTTCAAATACATACATAATTACATACACGACGAAGAGAAAGTCCACTACGCGCGCTTACAGTGCGGGTTGGTAGATTAGACTTAGGACTTTGTACTTTAAATTTATTCTCTAACCCTACACCTATACTCATTTTTCTCCACGATTTATTATATTTTCTGCACCAACAACACGTATCGAACGATAAATGGCCTATTATTGCTGGTAATAAACTCACTGGCACGGACCAGGTTAAAACCCCCATTTATAAAATAAATCCAATCCAATTTTAAAGTACGTAGTATGTATTAATCAATAATAATCAATATTCAATAATAAAAAATCCCAAATAATGTCTCAACTCCCATTACGTAAATTTGCGAGGATAGCCCTCTTAATTCAGTGGAATCACACAGTCAGTATATGGTCACAAGTGCGCGTATGGTTTTCGTATTAAGATTTCATAGAAAGATTTTTAAAATGGAACACCTATAATATTTCAGCGTTCAAATCTCAATAAATCGTGTAGGCGCGGTAACGAGCTCGCTGCGGGTGCGGCGGAGTCTCTGCGGATATGTATTTTATTGGATTCACTGAAACGTTTTTCAGGTCCGGAGGATTATTTACGAGCGTCTGCGATGCGCTAGCGGCTGCACAAATGCAGATGGACTTACTCGCCTTAAAGAGTAATACTGTTAGTGGATGAACAAAGTTCAGATCTGTGTGAAACCACTTAACAATAATTACTAGTTGTGAGCAATAAGTTGGATGTTTCTCTCAAAAATTAAACCAGGTTTCATCAAAAACCTGGTTTAATTTTTTTAATTAAATATATTTATTTAGTTCCCCATATTACACAGCGTAAAATAGAAAGTATGTAAGTACTTTTGTTACAAAGACTGGATTTGAAAGGAAAAAAGTTTGTGATCTAACTAATTAAATCAAACTATTTAATGAGAAGTTATTTATTTAACAATTACTGTACACATTGGGGGAGGTCTACTATGTCCAGCTAATTAGTGCTGATTAACTAGTGCTGACAGTTGCTGACAGTGTCCTAACTAGTGCTGACTGTTGATGATGATATTATAACAAAAACATACACGGGACAAAGACAATTTAACGTATTTTTCTTCCAGTTAACCGGAGACAGAGAGAAGTGATTTAATAGAGGTGGAGGAGATACATACACTTACATATTATAAACATACTTAAATAGATAGAGTTCTATCCATAATAAAGGCATGTCTTTGAAGTAGTATTTCAAAAACTCTCTCAAAGTGGCTTCTAAAGGTCATTCTAGGTTAGAATGAAAAGGTCTTTCACCAGACTTTCTAAGTTATTAGCTTCAATAAATTGTGCCTACGTAAAAGAATTTAGAGTAAACCAATTTAAGCTTGAAAGAAGCCTGCTGCCATTGTTTCAATAATCTATTTAATGATATAAGAACTTTATTAAACTTTAAAAGATATTAGATTGCAGTCACGATGCTACACTTTAATATTAAGTGGTTTTGTCCGAACTTTATTTAATTATTTGAATTACGATAAAACGAACTCAGATCAATTAGGAGAAAAAAAAATTATCACTAAAAACCGTTCTTGATGACAAAATCTTATAAATCAAATCAATCAGATTGTCGGCGTAATTGCTATTATTGTAGGTACCTACTTAATAAATGAGAGTTGCTTTTAGCGTTGCTACCTCTCCTCTAAAACCACAACACTGAATGGTTTCGAATATGGTTTTCATTGTTGGAATAGCTTAGTTATTTCGCAAAGTTTTAGGCTGCGCAGAAACTCGGACAAGCCGCGGGCCACAACTAGTTTCTTATAATCAGCAATCACATTTCAATAAAAGCTGAAATAAGAATAGGAAACCATATTTACTCGAACTATGCAATAGTAGTCACTTCCGTAATAATAAAGGTAAGGTAACTATCTCGATATTGTCCGTCTAATGTAACAGTGTTCGGGCACAGGTGGGCCCACATGATTAATTGGCCCCGGGAGCCGGTGGCGATGCTCCCCAAACTATTTATTTGTGGCTCCACCTTAATGTGGAACTATCGCAAGCTTTAAAATCTGCACTGTACGTACACTGGATTTTGTGCAGATGGCAAGAAACGCCTAAATCTTGCACCTTACGACGTATAGGTAACGGCAATGTTAATGAATTTGATTGTGAAGTGACTTTTTACATGGGAACATCGGTTTTCCGCTATATGGCGTTTTTCCCAGCTAACATAATGTCACTTCAAAGTTTTCTGACTTTAAAATGACATACGATTATTATAAACACTTTCATTTTCCGTAGATGGAAATAATGTTTCGTTGGGAATCGTTTTATGGCTTTGTAATTAAAGGCAATAATGCACGCTTCACTTGCTACGTCGCGTAGCACATTGCGTAGATGAAAAGAGAGTCGTAGTGGTCTCTGTCTACGATTATTTTATTTATTTTTATTTTTATTTATTTCCATTGGCGATAAAATGCTGTATTCTCACATAACAAAGATCTTATTTGTGAGCTGCAAAGTGGCAAACAGGTACATAATTAATATCTCTATATTACCTATGTTCATTATGGCACATTAATCCGAACGTTTCAAGAATTTTAAAATCTGCATTGTGCACTAGATTTTGTGCAACTACAGATAGAGTCCGTGGCATGCCATAACATGCTAGAGATTTTTCCAGCTCTGAAATGACAGGCGATTATGCGAGCTACACTTACAACGCGCGTAGCACTTTACGTAGATGACGAAAGCGTAGACGGCGATATAGGCGTTTTTTCCGACCGAAACGTATTAAAATGTCTTTATACACTATTTCTATAGCCACACAATATGATATTATCTCTGCACAAAGTAAGAAAAAGGTTTCTTTTTGTAAGCTTTGTATAGCCAAAAAGGTAATATCGCTGTTACCTATAAGTTCTATAGTAGGTATGAGGCGATCTATTCCGTCGTCCGTTATTCTCCGTCTGTAGATTTCATTAGCTAATTGGTCCCAGAGGCGATAACGATATGGCTTGGCAGTTCCCATGTCGGCCTTTATGCTTTGCATAACTGCCTATATCCCCCAAATACTTACATCCGAAATATGAAAATTAAAATTGACCTAAGACCGAAACAAACAACTACCTACTTGGAAGAAATATAAACTATATCCCAGAGAGCGGAGCTATTTTTTTTTTCCTCATGGCCTGAACATAAGGATAAAAATTAATTGATTGCCAACACCTTCTAATATTTTTTTATAGAACTTGGGACAGTATAGAGATCAAAAATCATATTGGTGTAAATGCGGTTTGTATTTCTCTCAGGTGGAGTTGCAGGTCGCAGGTGGTGGTGGTGATTAATAGGGCTGCGCCGGGATGCTATTTATAGTCTGTCGGAACCGGTGGCCGCTGGGCGCGCGCCTGCCGAACCACAGGGGGTTACCGATCGGGCACTGTAAAATATTCAAGTACCGACCACAAACTTGACTTAACTCCGGATTTAGGTAGCGTGTAGTCTATAATTAAAAGTCATCCAGATATTTCAGTGTTGTTTTGAGGTGTACATGTAGTTTTAACAGAACTGCGGTATCCATTTTGCTGTCTGGATTCTGAAAGTAATATCCTACGATTATGTTATTGTGAAAAAAAAATATTAATTAAACCGAATTATCCAATCCGCACAGCCATTTCTAGTTATTAAGTGTTAAAGTCAAACCTGGTAATCTGCAATAGGTGGTCAATGTTAGGCTTTCTTTAAAATTACTTGCTATTTTCGTAATTTTTAAAATACAAGAATCAGTTTGGTACACTAAACTCAATTTTGACGTCTTGTGGGTTGGATCTTCTGCATAACTCAGATCAATTAGGTATGGTTATTGATGGGCATTTGCCAGAGAAAAAAAAATTAGATGAACCATTTGATATTAAACAATAGACATAATGAAAATGTTGATTTAGGACATTTCCATCTATGTACACTTGCCATTACGCTACGATAGAGCTGCCGAAATATACATTGGTACATTGGTTGATATCATAAACTTAGAATATACTATGGTCAATATAGTTACGTAGTATTTTTATTACCATCGTTGGTATATTAAGCCATGTATTATATATTAATTTATTATCACGTAGGTACCTAGGTACGTAAAGTAAAAAAATATGGCTTTTACTATACGTGACCCTTGGAAAGTCAGGCGAGTGTCGAAGATGTGATTAATGTGGAGGTAGTTAGCACAATCGTGGCCGATCAATAGGGTGTAAGACCGCGTATAAATCATGAACGAACGCTAATGCGATATAGTTGTAGATAGTCAGCTCTTTACATAGACTGAGAACAAATGTCGTCAAATTAAATGGAGACAAATTTGACTACATTTGCCTAATTTGTAAACAGTTAACAGTCGAGTCAACGACGATCGATAACTGGCATTGGAGACAAACAATGAAAAACTATTTTTCAGATTGTTTTCTTTTTTTATTTTACAACTTAACGAATCTGCATATATTTTTTAATACAAATTGGTAATTTAATGAGCCGAGAAGCAACATATTAAGCTATGTACCACGAGAAAATTGATAAAAGCAGGAAGCGGAGACAGTAATTTAATAACTATGAGACCATGTTAAAATACGGTGTTATTAATGTCATTCGTATGTCTCTACCGCAAAATATTTCATAGTATCGATAGTATAGATCCATTTGTCACCAAAATACTTTTAAGTAAATCATATAGAATACAACCCCATTTTATTTCGGTGGATTAAGTGTTGTGGCAATTAGTTCGTTCCTGGATATTTGAGCGTGGAGCCTTATTTATAGTCAGTAGTAAAGCACCGGCCCGGACCCGTAACACTAAGCTTCTTACCGAGGTAGGCGGGGGCCGGCCACTACATGCAAAGTGTTTACGTCATTTGCATGTCTAATTGTTTTCTGAGCACATCTTCTAAAATAGAATGAGAAACGTGTCGAGCGCACGTCAGTGGATACACTTGGACCCTGAGCTGGCCTAGCCTATTAGGGAGTTTCAATACTATAAGGGACCATTTTATACTGGATTTATTTCCACTGACGTGTAGTCGACTGTACCTGCCTGATTATATTAGCCTGATGAACATAATTACGCAAATTCAAGATCGAATAAACTGTTTTAGGAATTTCAGAGATTACTACGATGGTACTTACATGAAATGGTTTACCAAAGGCGATGGATGTAATTTTTACTTACCTTGAATTTTAAGTAATACCTATCCACAACATTAAGAAACTAACCGTTAGTTTCTCTAACGCATGCCTACCTGCGTCGTTGTATTTGTTACGACATACTGTGTAGACAAGTTTTACACGTCACCATTAAATAGTTAGTTACATACATTAGTCTTCGGCTATCTTTGCTCTAAAGATACTAGTTTAATTATAAAACTTAGTGCTTATAAAATTAATGAGTGTGATGAGATGATTTTCGGTGATGAAAAAGAATTGGAGTTTCAAAATGAATTGGTTTCAATCAAACACCGTAACTCAATTTAACGTCGCATAGCTTAATAAAATTCGCAGCCGGTCGAAGTCATCGAGGTTGTATCGTTTCTACATTAACATTTCAATCTGAGTGTAGGAAACCCATTCCAATAATACCATGCAACCAAAACAAAAAAGAGAAAGGGAAGATTTAAATCACTTCCAACTTTTCATTCGTAAACAAAGTTTGTATGCACAGATGCCAAAATCCAATAATACTAGGGGAACGGAAGAGGCCTACCCCTGTAGGGGACGAATTTCCACAAAGTCACGACACGAAATACAAAATTCATTGATATTGCCGTTTTACAAATGGAGGGGAATCTATGTATTGTACCTAAACATTTATGGTGAAGATATTTTAGATTAGTTTTAAAGTTTCGAAACTAGGGTTCGTGCCACTTTGCTATGGAGCTCGTTTCGTGACACAATTATACTATATAAGGTCCTTGGCAACCGTATAGACATAAAGAGGCTCTTAACATGTAATAAATGTTTCCTTTACTCCAATAAAGTGGGGCAAATGCAGCGCTGTCTCGGCGCTCGCGGTCTCATTGCCTTCATTTAAAACAATTTCTACTGGAAATTATATCGTTAAGGCCTGTTTAACTTATGAGAGACGTCCGAAAATGTAATCATGTAGCTGTGTGTGTATCACAAAAGTGATATTAATTATGGAATTGTCTTTCTAATAACTAGAAATGCTAAGTATATGTGTTTGTGTCGATGCATATGAAACTCGCCTAAGTCGTTATACATATAACTACGTACATATACTTATATTTACTTAGCGGAACCATATTTTTATGACAAAGCTGCATTCCAATGACAGACGGAGTTACGAGCCATGAACCGAGGCCGATACAGGAGAAGTCCTTTTAAATTTTATGTCAAAATAATTTTAAAAAAGCCACCATCGTTATTTTCTATTTAAAGTAGGTATACAAACTTTACTACTAAGTACCATATTCACGTTTCTCAAGATAATCGCTATTTTAATTGGTTTTTAAAACTTCTATAGTATACTCTTCGGTTCTTAGTTTAGACCAACATAGGTAGGTACTACAAATCCAGAATTCTAACTTTTAAATTTTGAAGTCGCCGATTCCCCCAGGCTTTAAGGATTTCGGGTTATGACCTAGGGTCGAATGGAGAGGTCAAATGTTAGGAACGTGGGGTTCGAGCACATCGCTTTAATGGGCTATTTTATTTACATATTGCCGATCGAACGTAGTATTTACCAGTAGCTAGGTAAACCGTAAACAAATACATTGAACGAAAATGAGACGGACCAACAATATTTTTCCTTTATATTTTTTTAAATGCTCACTAATATTTAGTACTACAATCGCCATAGCTTGATAGGGGTCTACTAAAGGCCTGCGGAAGTAAAGTCAGTAATGATCGCGCCACTTATTTATGAAGACCGATGAGGACAGAGACCGTTTTGAAAAGTTGACCGACGAGGAAAGTAGACCATTCGATGGGGAAAGCGGACCGATCGTTCCCGAGGAGATGTGCTGACCAACGTAGCTCCTCAGAATGTAAGTTCCTCACACGGGCGGCTGCGCTGCGGTCCATGACCGGTCTGTGGTATTTATGAATATGACATACTTTCAATTATACTGCCTTTGTTTTGTTCACGAAAGTCTTGTCTGATATGTAACATATCAATCAGTATTTCGCGTGAAGCTGAGGTTATCTTCATCATATCAGCCTGTAGACGTCCACTGCTGGACAAAGGCCTCCCCCAAGGATCTCCACGACGACCGGTCCTGCGCTAACCTCATCCAGCTGGGGTTATCATTAAAATATAAATAAAATTCCTTTTGTACAAAACAAAGAAATAGCGTCCGCGTACCCCTTTAGGAGAGCACTCCCGCTTTCATCCTGCTATAGGTACGTAATTTACCTAATGCTGGGTTCACACGCTCGCGACATTTAATAAATACAATTTTGGTGATTGCGCTTTTAGCAACGTTTCTCCAGATGTTTCTCTACATCATGCGCCATATTGTTACCCACCTGGTAAATGTCTTTAAGGACAATTAAACGACATACTCCGACAAAAGCTAATTAGTTTCCCCGCCTTTGAAATTTGAATATCATTGACATTATACTGACGACAGTATTAAAACTGAGTCGTGTTCTGTAAACAAGAAAATTGTTATGGAGCAGACACACTGGAGCGGTGGGGCGCGGTTGGGCGTGCTCACAGCTCCCGCGGTGTCGATTACGGCGATGCTAATACCATTTGTTTGCTAACTTCCCAGACGCTTCAACACAGGGAGGTAGCTAGGAGAACGAAATATCCGGTGGGTCTAGTCACCTACTGGTTAGTTTAATGTTTATTCATTAAATCGATGTGAATGTTCATTCCGAACCAATTAAATCAAGTGTACTTGATGTACCTTATTGAGGTAATAGTAGAAATTACAAGAAAATGTTGTTGATAAATAACATAATACCACTTTGGAGTTTTATGAAATAAAAATAAACTTGTAGGTACTTACCATAGTTAAGTAGTATGGTTAGTAAATACGGGGCAATGTATAGGTACGCGTCTACAACAAACCAAAAGAAGAAATCTTGAATAATATGAATTACAGAAAATTTAAGACTCACATTATACGACACTTTGTAAGCAAGCTATAAAATAGACAATTATTTGAATGACATAGATGCCTGAAAAACTTGATTTTAAGAGATGTGTAGCGGAAGTTTGTTGCGCCTCTTCATCTTCTCAGCGCTAACACCTAGGAAGCGGTGGTTGATAAAAAAATTAAGTGTATAAATATACCCAGTGGTAGTACTCATATGCAATAAAATATTTTGACTTTAACGTGGGCCCACAAAGTTTTCTGCCTACGACCCCGTGCAGACGAGACGCCCGAATTCCTACATTATTGGCCTCTGCAAATACTAGAAACTCTACAGTCCCGAATTACTTCTCTTATCTCTGATTTCCATTCACGCTTTCACCGTTATGAAAGCCGTGACTTGCTAATTCTAATTTAATAGCCAAGTTACAAAAAACTTTTATCTTTTGATTTTGACAAACGCTGGGAGCTTTGCCATTATCGAAAAGGTACCTATAAGTAAATATTATTTTTTTATTTCGTTACATTAGGGACGCGATGGGACCGCCGCAGCTGACGGCACGAAACGCCGCCAGTTAAGTCACTTCATTCAAACTTTTGCCAATTTTAAGAGAAACTTCTGTTTAGGTGTAAAAGTTTGCGTTAAGACCTTTTTGTTTGTGGAGATGCGGTATAATTGCGGCTAAATAATAATCCTGTTTAAACTTCCAACTTGGAGAAAGCTGGAAACTGCAAGTCACTTCGTTTACCAGATTTAACCTTGCCAAAGTTTAACCTTACCTTCTTAAAAATACGGTTATCTACATTAGGAATAAGGTAAAAAATAAAGTAACTCCTGAAGGGGGAGATTAGTCTGGGACTTTAGACATTAATATCGGAAAGAAGCGCCTCGCCGCGGCCGGGTTAAATAAATGAAGTGACTAATAATTAATTGGACTTTCGCCCTATTTTCCGTTCGGTGACAATTAATTTCCGGCACCGACGCGACGAGAAAAGAAAACCCTTATCAGGAGCGTTTCGCACTCGCTCGGATTGGAGTGACAATTACACCATTACGCTCCCACTGCAAAAACAGCCAGCGCTCTCAAGTACACTCAGTGCTCGCTAACTATTACTGTACTTCGCACCTATTAAATATACTTAATTCCACCGACCCCTCTCCACTACCCTCCGTATTTCAGAGTCCCAATAACAAATACAAGCTTTCAGAATTCAATAACAAAATAATAATCCAAAAATATAAATTTTTAAATACTAAATTATCATCACCATCATTACAGGTCATAATGACACCACACCTGGTGCTGCTCCGCCCTTCGACACCTTTAGGTCATCGGTCCATACAGCTTCGGGCGTCTCCACGCTGCGCGTTCTGGTTCTGGTTCTCCACTCCAGAACCTTTATTGTTGTTGTTGTTGTTTATATGTTATGTTAGTATTCTTTAAAAATACATTTTTAATATTAATAAAAATAAAAAGTTCTCAGGTCGTCGGTCCATCTGGCAGGGGTAAGCTGCGGCTTCCATGATCTCCACTCCAAAACTCGTGATCTGCCATCGGTTCTTCGTCAGACGCACACAAACATACTATGTAAATTTGTAAATATGTATCGATAAAGGGTGTGTGCCCCTTACCCCGGATAAAGAGGCTCGTGGTTTCCGAACCGGACGATTTGTCACCCGAGCGCCGCGCCCGCCGTCGGCTCCGCGTCGACCCATAATCCGGTAAAAACATAAGTCGGACGAAATAACAACTTCATAGTGCGAGTCATTTGTGCTTAAACAAACCGTCAACTGCAGAGTTGCTGGTAGCAATAACCGAGATCATTTTTCATGTGGTTCATTCGGGCGGTCGGGAAAGCGATATAATAAATCATCGTTGCCAGCATCGCGACGTTATTATTTAGTCCGGTCGGTTTTAGCCGTGCATGTTATAAAGTCTACGTCTATCACGGACCGTGGCCTGGGCAGCGATAGATAATGCTCTCAAATTTTCTGAGCATACAATTTTATTTAGAAAAACAGGTTTATAGATTTTAGCCTTAAATAAACACAAATAATATTAGATCGATATTAAGATTTTATAATATTATTTAGATTAAAGACTTAGACACAACTGGTTCACCCTGGACAAATCTTGAATCAAGTAAACGCAGTTGAACAAATTCATCTCCTTTTTAATAAATCTGCATTAATAGGTACATGGATTATAATTCCTTATATTATTTGCCCTTAAAAATATGCGGGAGGCTACCAAAAACTACAACGTAATGAACGGCAACAGTTTCTTATAAAAGTACGATTTTATTACTCTTGAAAAAAAAATTGAAACGTGAAAAGAACACTGAAATGTTATCACATATTTCATACGTGTATATGTAGCTCGTAATTTTTATATTGAATGTTTCATTATAATGAAAATTATAAATAGATAAAGTACTTTACGTTTTATTGTAAATCATCCGATCAGTAAAACCTGTTTAAAATTTCATACAGGGGATGAAATATAATCAGATTTCACCCTAATACATACATAGGCATATATGACAGCGAGACATAAGGTTCCCGGTACGAGCGACCAACCTCAATCTTCCCGTGTTATTTCATTTCACCGTTTCAGAGTCAGAGACGACCCCATTTGTCTTTGTTCCCGTTTCCTATATTTTTGCACGCAAACTCCATTATCTAATTTAGCTTTGGCTGAATGCCAGGTCGGTATTGTTACTTTCTTTCCAGAAAAAAGAGTTTTTATTTCTTTACGTTAAACACCTAAACACATTTATTTCACTTACTCGGGTTTTGAATTAGTGCGGATTTGACCTAGTGGTCTAAAGAGACCTAGATTTTTTTCTAAAAAGGAGCGTTTTGTAAAATATGTTTATGTTTTTTACTTTTTTACTGCCTTGTGACACGTTTTTTAAATCAAATTAAACCACCCATGCTAAATCTAAATTATGATTTTACCATCTAAATATATCTGTAGAGTTTATAGCACTATACTAATTGCGCGCCGTATGAAATAAAACAGCTTTTATTAAACTATGTAAAATAAAAACGCTTTTAAAAATCATTTGTATGCTATAAATTTTATTGTGTAACATGTGAAATATTTGCTAAAAGCTTATTGAATGGCCTGGCCCTGGGTTTCAGTGAGGCTTCCATTATATTATTATCCTGCTAATGATTGGATGTAACTTGCATTTTGTTTCGTTTAAAGCTGTGTATTATGCTGAACTAACAAAACCTCACGCTCATGTGTGAATTTGTCATATTCGAATTAGTATTAATGTTATTAATTATCAAATATTAACTGAAACTATAAGTCTGTTAACAAATGGGTCCTTAAATTCTCTAAAACTTACCACAGCTAGCTTATAACTCACCTAATTAACTTTTCTTAAAGACTAAAAATTCAAAATTATGAGTCTCTAAAATGAAATTCTTCGAGTTCGCCTGATAATTACAGCCTCAAGCGTAAAATTAGTTGAATTAATTCGCAAGGCGGCTCATCGAGGGTCGTTCTAATCCCGAGGAGTCTTTAGAAAGAGTTTTAATTCGAATCTGCATGCCCGACTCGACTTCAGAGTTGAACTGCACATTCAGACGCGATCACTGCCTCCCCGATAAAGATTAAAGTTATGCTACCCTCTTTTTAATTTTTTCATTCATTTAACACTAGCTTTCTTTTTTTGTAGATACGAATAAGTATCTCTTAAAGCTTCCTCCGAATATAATAAAAACTTAAACTTTTCTTTAGATATAACGTTCCAAATTAATATTATTTTATCTATGTAATATTTTGCCCGAACAATAGTAAATCCTAGGATTACAGATAAATCTAAATCCTAGGATTTACCGGAAAACCTAAGATTTACCAGATGACGATAAATGTCCGAAGTGTTTTTAATAATCGGATAAGTAAGGTTTGGGTCAGGTTTTATATAAGTTAGGTTAGGTTAGTTTAGATTCATGTCTCCGTGGTAAAACGTAAGATTTGCCGATAAAAGTTTGAAATTAAAGTAGCATTGTATACAAAACGATGTCTCATCAGTCATCCATCACCATTAAAGCAACCGCACGCCTCCGGGTCGAGCCCGAGGTATTGCATTGCTTAAGCTCATCACAAACTAAGAGAGTTAGTGCCTACAAATAGTAGACTAAATCATAAAGCCTATCACCACTTAAATAACTGGACCTCTATTGCTTTAAAAATTCTTACAAACAATTTAACACCTACAAATATTTTAAAAAGACTCTACATCAATTCAAATTAGACTTTATCGCTAGTGCATTTGATAATTGAAGTCATTTTGTGCACTGACTAATTATTTAGACCAAGATCAACACAGGATACCAGTTAATAAGTCTAAGTAAAGTGCTAAGGACACCTTATTAGTAACTGTACAGGCACACACAGTTCTGAAACACCTATCATCACACAAGTTGCGACCTAATTCAATTCACCTTAAAACGGATACGTCCATATACGCTCCGGGTTGCTTTGAGCAACCCTTACTTTGGTAAGATGTTTTAATTAAGTCTAAGACCTCGCGATAAATAACTAGCCATCCGGGGCAGCCGGGAGGGCACTAATTGCTAGTATATTTAATCCGGTAAAATACTACGGACCCCTGATTTCCATAAGCTTCAATTGTTTGCGCCGTGTATACCTGGATCCGATTTAGTTGCGACCATTTACATTTTGTTTATCTATGGCGACGGACGCGGAATGAATAACTTATTTTCGGTGCTTTGTTGACTATTTACTCTACAAGGGATTTGGAATTATTAGATTGTTAATGATTTGATGTGGATTTCGTAGAGTAATTATGTTTTAGTAAGTAGTAGGTAGCAGAACCCTCTAGTATTTTAGTTTATCTATGTATATGTGTTACAAGGACAGTAATAAATAATAAGGTTTATTTATCGTATGGCATTGTCAAATTAACTTTATTATCACAAAGACAATTGTCACTCCAGAACTATAAAAAACTTATTATATAAAACTAAAACTAAACTTAAAAATAAATTATAAATAAAAAAAACCCTCGAGGCTGGCATTGTTGTCTATATAACATACATTAACACATTTTTAACGCGCCTCGTTCGTGAGCTTGTTTATGTTGCAGACTGGGGCCTCAGTATTTGGTAAGGGTTTAAGGATTCCAGCACCATATATGACCATAATATGTTGGATGGTATGATCCGGTAAAATGTTTATAAGAAATATGGCTAATAATAAATTAATAAAGATCATCTACTGCTGACGTTCGCACCAATCAGAATTTATAACAAGTTATAATCTAGCAACTGAATGTGTCAGACGTTTCGACCACTTTCGGCAAAATGTACAGCATTCGAATTAACTAGTTTTGTTACCAACAAAGTTTCATTATGCACGATTTTTATACAAAGACAGAGCACATTGGAGCAAGTGCCTTTGCAGGTCACGACATTTATTGTCAATCGGGAGCAAGCAGACAGATTTCAGTCTACTGTGGCAAGACAGACGACATTACCGCAAACATTTTTGATATCATAAAATCACAAACCACCTCAAATCAATATACTTTTCCATACTAATTAATAAAGCTGAAGAATTAGTTTTTTTTTGTTTAAACGCTCTAATCTCTGGCATTACCTACCAGTCGGATTTGAAAATTTCTTTTGCATTTGATAGCCCAATTCTTAAGAAAGGTTACCTTACCTATCGGTCATTTAGCATCACGCTACGACCCATAATAGGAGCCGAGCAAAAAGAAAAAAAAACTGGAAACAGCTTGTGAAATATAAATTAAATAACATAAGCATGCACTTGACAGGCCTTTACATACAATCACTCAGCTAGCCGCTGCAGCTAGCTCAACGACAAAAAGTTAGTAGCCTATGTGACCAAAAACACAAAGCATAGATCAAGACAGGTCTTCCCTACCTCGCAGCCGTGCCATCCAGTTCCAAATTACGTTGCGTGTTCCGAAATCGTGGCGCCAGTCATTAACTGACACAGTCGAGTCGTTGCGTGTAAAAACGTTCTAAGCTAAACGCCAAGCTTGCAGCCTCTCGGTGGCAGGAGAGCCTTTTAACTCTTTTTCCTCTTAACATTGTTACCTCCACAAACGAGTCGGCGTCGTGAGGAGCATACACAATCTGCTTTCTTCAACGTACCCGACAGAAATAAAGATCTTTCAAATCCTCCGTAAGTAAATGATAATAATTGTAAAAAGATTTGAAAGGTTTTTCATATTGTAACAAATAAATAAATAAACAATTCTATGATAAAAATGTTAACTGCGCTAAAGTTACTGTCAAAAGAATCTCAAGAAGCCAAGAGCTAGTAAAGTCTTTTGGGCAGTCAAATGTCTTCAGGGCCTTAAAGCTTCGAGGTCGCTGACTTTGTAACACAAAGTGACAAAATTGTGTGTATTTAGAACTTAAGTTTAGAAGTTATTTAATAACCTACCGACAGACCAGCGAACCACTGCTCTTCGTTATAAATCAGTTTGCTATGATGATCAAAATCTCGATCACTTTGTTTTTCAGTAAATAACTATCAACCAGTGAACTGTGCCTATATCTACTTTAAAAATAAGCCAAACACAAGTAAGCTGAATAAACCTAGATGCTTTCAAGCGTTTTATTCCGAATGAGAAAACTAAAATTGAACTTGGCAAATACGACGTCCCAACAATATGATGGATAGTAAACAAGAAATGCACTGAACGAAAATAAACTTATCTAACTTCGGTTTATAAGAGGAGCGCTGAGAAATAAACAGTACCGTAACAAGGGAGTGGCCGGTGACTCCTCTCTTAGGGCGCAATGTCATCAGGACCGACGGCATTATGTAACTATGTATTTGAAGGTATGCTAGAAGTTGCTGCTCGAATTGACACTGTCACAAACAGAGTTAAAGTGATAAAATCTAAACATTAAATTTGCTTTTAATGTCTTAATGTACATGCAAATAATATATGAACATAAAAAGCATATTTTTAAGATTCTTGCCGCTTCTTTTTCCAACAGATGATGACTCTTTCGGAATGTAGGTATTACATGTTTTAAATTACCTGCAATATTTTAATAAAGATTTAGACTTTGACGTGCAGGACGCGTTCATAAAGGTATAATAATAATATCAAAATTGAGTTACTTTTTATAACTTGATTTATACCAGATACGACTTAAAGAGGAAACTAGAGAATATTTTTGTAAATAGGATTGGTCACTTAATTAGGAATGTGACTACTGACTACGACCCTGACAATAAGCTCTGAGAGAAAACTAACAGCTCTTGAGTGTTCGTCAAAAATAAACCTGCGCCTGTTCCACCTCGAGATACTTTTCTTAGGGCCTCTTACACCGCTTGCTGATAAAGTCCTAGATACCCTATCTGCAGATTATCTGACAGATAGCCTGTTTTTTTGGTTTCACAGGTATCTGATTGCCTATATCTTATATATTTTATATAGTCTATCACACAGATTTATCTGATAGATTAGTTTATCACTAAGTTTACTATCTGTAACAATATCAGGAAGTGGTGAAAGAAGCCCTTAGTCTTTAAAAAAAAATTTTCCTATTGAATATCCACTAAGTTTATCATGGTAAAACAGTGGGAGACATCACAATGATCATGCTTGAAAGATGGGTGGGTGATCACAGATCACTGGTTAATTCTTTTTACAAAATTAAAATTTTAAGTAAAGGAAAGCAATTGCATTTCAAGAAATTTTCTTCGACAAAAAATTGGGAAATTTTCTTTATGTGAGAGTCACGCTTTCGGTAGACGTATCGCAGTTTAGATAGGTCTCACATAAGTGGTGCTGTTTCAAATTTTTAAAAATTAAAAGATTTTAAAGTTTATTTATTTTATTTTGTTTATAAACATTTAGTTTTAGCGTTGAAAATGAAATTCAAACCAACACAAATCAATCATTATCGAATTTTCATTAAGTTAACACGGCTGCTCTAGGTGACATACCATCATACATATTTATATAGCGTAAGCTATGTAAAGTTAAATATTAATTAAACAAACAGCTTAAATAATTTATCTGTTCACTGACACGATCAATTACATTAAACGGTTTCTGTCACAAAATCGAAATTATGACGACGAAAAGTTTATTTTGTGAAGCAATTTCGTTTGGAGCAACCGCAAATTTGTTTGTATTAAATCTCCATTTCATTAATGCACACGTAACAGTATAATTATTATCAGCGACTGAGTTCGCTGAGCAATGAGTTTGGGAATCTGTTAAATTATATAGGTATGTAAACATATTATACGTAATAACAACAGACGACGAAGATAGAATGGTACTTCAATGTATGTTATAAAATTATACAATGTTTTCACATACGTATTATAATAATAAAGTAAAAAAAATAAAGAAAACAATCACGTTCCCCAAAACACGTACAATAAAAGTTATTGATAACTAGATAAATATTGTTTCAACTTGTCGAAGATAGGTTATATAAGTAATAAACGAGTGTACCTGAGTTTTATGGATCAGTAATGGAATGTTGTAAATCTTTCGGTGGACAGCGACGCGCCGCTCTACGAAACATTTTTTCATTCGTTCCCCTGGGATACGAACTCGATTTCGCACATTTTGGATGTACCCCCAGCCCCCAACACAATGTCGATGACTGTTACACAGCTGAACAATACTTAATATTATTTATTGGACGTAACCACTTTTTGCAATTGATAAGTTTCGACTAATGTTTGATACTGGTGAATATAGATATACCTAGTCTAATCAAATTATACAGGTGAACAACACTTAATACGTTGTCACAGAATATATAATAGTAGTAGTGGGAACCACTTTTTTCAATTTGTAAGTTCGAACGTAGATATGGTCTAATCAAATCTCCGTTCACCGAATGAAATCTATTTATGAATTGGGAGACAGACGGACGAAGTCGGACGTAAGGGTTCCTTTTTATTACCATTTTGGTGCTGAACACTAAAAATACTTTACTACAATAAGTACCGTATTTATTTCTATGAGTGGTCTGGTCTACTCATGCAAACCATATGAGTATTTCTCCTTAAAATTTAAGTGTGTCACGAGAAGAATATACTCGTATACCCGAATTAATGTTAGGGGCAACTTGAAAAAAAAAGATTTAGGATTCTCGCCTCGTTCATTTACATCCACCACTTAATTTAGGGCACCGAAATGTGGGTCGCAACAAAATTGAACAATGACAAACAGTTGGTTGCGCGATCACTTTATTATTCAAACACATTCGGCTCCCAAAGCCCACGCCGCGTTACAAGCCGCAACCGCTTTTTGGTTTAACATTGTATTTAAAATTCCAAATATTACAAAGTCCGTTATTGAATCCTTGGTCTTTTTTTTTCTTTTTGGTGTTAAGAAATTGATTTATATTATTAACTATATATACTGAAAGTTTATACTTAATAAAAACTCTAGCACTTAGTATAAAAACTTTTTGAGTTGACATTTATTATGTTTTTATGTTTGTTTTTTTAGTAGAAATTACCTACCTACAACCTACTATAAAATTTTTTTTGGGTAGTCTCCAAATTCACTCAACATTAAAAATGAAATACTTAATAAAAGTGTTTATATAATATTACATCTCTCTGTGCGCGACCCAAAATATAAAATGTTAGTTATATAAACAGCTTTTTGTATTATTCTACGTTTAGCTTCGTCGTGGGGCGACAGTGAGACTGTGCCAAATAACGTGATGTCTTTTTCTGAAATAAGGCTCTTTCTAATTTACATTCTGTATACAAATTGCCCGAATGTGAGCATGAAAATAAAATTCTCGTCGTTTGTGTGTCCTTGCGGGTTGGTCTTTTCTCACATTATGTAAATTTTTATTACGAATTGTGTCAAATTAGTTTATGCACAGTCATTTTTATCAGCCCTCATAAGGATAATCTGCGTTTGTTTGTAGGTAAGTAAATGGAGGTACCTATATACCTATTTGTTTTGTGTTCTACCTGTACAATTCCAAATGTATTAAGTAAATAACTTCAAACAAAACCATAGAAGAATACGAAACAAAATATCATTTTAAATGTTCGATTCGTTTATAACGGAATTACTTTGATAGGTACAGTCTACAGAAATAAATCAAAAATAAACGGCCTTAATCATTGTTTTGCTTCAATTTCGTACGCGCCAGATTTTTCTGAAAAATTACCGAATTATGCCTCCACTAAGCCTAGATATTTTTTTAGTTTGTCAAAGTTTTTAGTAATAATTATAGCATTTGTGTTGTAATTTTTCCCAATTGTAATTTATTATTTTTATTTGATTTTCGTATTTCCCTGTATTTTGATTATTTTTAACCATACCTAATTTATATCTTATTTTAATTTCGTAATTGACATGTTAATATTTCTAATGTAATGAATGTAAATACCTATGTTTTTTATGCTGTGAAATTAAATAAATATATAAAATAATAAAATAAATAATAAAAATAACTGTAACAATTTTACGCAATATATTGTTCAATGTTGGCGCGATTTTACTTCTATCACAGTTCTGTCTTGAATTATTTCTGAGGTACAGTCCACAGGCTGCTGTGCAGTGCTTGTAAACAAGGTGTCAGTCCTTGAGTGAGTCAGTAATCTCTTTTATTGGTGCGCAAACTCATTCTATATCTCCGAAATTTCTAAGTCAACAAGTTTACAACGGCGGGTGCATAAAATGTTTCACTCAATATACCTATTCTGAATGTGACACCGCGAGCGAAGTGAGTCGTTCGGCGCAAGTTGGCGAAACGATTGTGGTTTCGTTCCTCGGTCCGAGTGCAGGTGGTGGCCGGTACAGGTGGTGCCACTCGGTCACGAGAAAAGTCCCGGGACTTTTCACGTCGTCGCAGTGAGATCACACTTATAATATTTAACTTTTCCTGCGTGCTAGATGGAAGAATAAGGTTTTATATACATCATAACGGCTCCCTTTATTCATTTAGTTACATTACTACTACTTTGTAAAAAAAAATATTACGCATTATAAATATGCACGAAAAAGTGCCCTAGCAGTGCTTACCTTTGCAGCCTCCTTTACTCGTACACTGCACTTTACATCAAGCCATTTGATTTGAACTTGATTGACTGTAAATATTAAAACATAACTCTCCTTTTTCCGTAGCCAGGTAAAAAGAAGAAACCGCGGAACGAGTTAATAATATAACACTAAAGTTATATGTACCTATATACCTAGTTCGGTTTCATTTTGTTAGAAATATTTGTGACATTTACCAAACAGAGTCTTACCCGCGCGTGATTTTTGAAAATAAATAAAATTCTTTTTAGGAAGTATTTTTAAGTTGATTTAAATCAAATACTAGACACACTTCCACGAAATGTTTCGACTACTATATTATACCTTGCAGAATACAAACTTAGGGACTTTTATGTGACATAATAGCCATCAGTGCGCACGAGAACTTTTGCTATGTTCGCCTGTAACTATGTCAATATGATAAGTAATATGCACTTGTAAGTATACTACGATCAAACAAGGTGCATCAACTTTCATTGCCGATACTTATAAAATATTATGCATTTTTCTATAAATTTCTTTCATAGATTCTTTATAATATTACAAAGACGAAAGTGTGTAAGGATGTTTGTGAGAATGTTTGTTACTCTTTCACGCTGTAAAGGCTGAACGGATTTTGATGAATCTAAGTACAGTGATAGCTTACTTATATCCTGGAATGGCTAAGAATCCGAAAATGGCTAAGTTACCCATAAAACCTGCATTAAGAAATGCTGCGTACTAATTACTTCTGTAGTCAAGGCTAGAAATGTAATAAATTAATGTTAACTATCATTCCAAATAACTTATTCTTGTACCTGTATTTACCTACACTAGCTCTATATGGCTAACCTACACTACGATAACCTAATAAAATAAATAAACAGCCAGCAGTACGTTAAAAAGGAGATTCTTCAGAAGAAAGAAAACTATTCAAGGCCGCTAACGCTCCCAAACTTCCAAGTACCTATATTATAATGTTCTGAAGTAACTACATAGGTAATAAAAATAATATGTTTTGCCCTCTCTTATTAAAACACTGTATAATATCGCAATATACATACAGAACAATATTAAGTCAATATAGCTTGTCTAGAGAAATGTAATAAGTATAAAACTATTATTATTATATATACTAAAACTATGTATAGGTACTTGATACTTCCCTAGGGTACTAATTTCTGCGTGTCCTTTAAAGCCTCGATTATACTCGAGGTTCAGCTAATAAGTGCTGAATAAATTCTTGATCACGAGCGTCCATTATCATTTAGCGGTTAATAAATGTGAGGGCGAAAGTCGAAGGTAGCTCGCCAACAAGGGGGATCAAAAATCGCAGTAATAATCGTAAAAAGTTTGAGAGTAACGTACGCGCCGTGAATTTGGGAGGTAGTCAAACGATCTTGTCATTACTAAAACGGGGTCGACGCCTTCCTATAACACGTACGTGCTTTATCTCTGATTATGGACTGCCCCAGCGTTCGTAGTAACGCATTTCGGCGCACCTGTGAATTTGAAGCTTAATAAATAGGTACTCAATGTGTGCAGATTGTCTTTGGGTCCATCTGACTGCACTAACTTACCGATAGGAGAGCTAACATACTCGTGCGTATAGCATTATCTTTTTACTCCCCTAGATCAAGAGTTCTTCAATGTCTAGGTTTTTTATAGCATATAAATATTTTTAAAGCAAATTATCGTAACATATTGAAAACATTTTGCTTAACGAAGAAACCGTATCTTCTACGTAATGTATTCCCCAGGTAACGGGTAAATGTTCCAGGCTTATGATGCCTTCGGAGTAAACTTAATGTGACACCTCTACTCTACTGTGCATGTCGATGTGGGCTCAGAACGTTCTCTGTTGTAATTTTTATTGCTCGTAAAACTTTTAGTAAGTACATACATTTTCTCTTTCGTCTAGTACCGTTTGCTTTCGTTAGAAGACAGGGTTATGGACTGCATACTGTGCTCTTAGATACATAATAATATTTTATAACATATTTGCTAGTAAATGGTCACTTATTTTAACAATTTCAATATCGTTTTGTATCTCATTACGCACTTGTGCTGTAATGTAAAGTAAAACACACGTGTGCGGTAATGTAAAGTAAAACGCACAGTTTATCAAGATGCTCCGTCTAAAAACGAACGATTAGCAATAGTACATTACTGCCGCGGCCCGCAACAGAGGCATTGATGGATGAGCGTGAGTCCATCAATGCCTGGTTGAAGCCAAGGCTTGTATAGTGCTTTTCTCAAATAATGCGCGGAAATCCAAAAAATATCAAGTTTTATTAAAATTGTGAACCGTCTGAACTGAACGATCACGACTTAGGGTTGTCACAATACTTTGGGCAAATCAAAATACTTTTGGCCATATCTCCGGAACGGCTAGTGCTAGAACCATGTTCATGTACTCAAATGAAAGGGCTCGACGAGATATATCTGAATATAATATAATATAATAAAAAACACCCTGTATATTCATATAAAATTGTATATACAGGGTGTTTTTATTTTAAATTATATTCAACTAGATCTCGTCGAGACCTTTCATGTGAGTACAAACACGAGGGGTCTAGCACTAGCCGGTCTGGAGATATGGCCAAATGAAAAAAAAACACTATTTTGGCCATATCTCCGGAACGGCTGGTGCTAGACCCTTGTTCATGGTACTCAAATGAAAGGGCTCGACGAGATCTATCTGAATATAATATAAAAAAACACCCTGTATGTATAATTTTTTATTAAACAATTTCCGCGCATTATTTGAGAAAAGTGCTATTCAAGCCTGCAATCACTGTAATTTCATGCGCTTTTTCTTTTCGCTGTATTGTTTTTATTTAAAAATGTCTTCAAGTAGTTTATTTAAGTAGATTATAACTGCTTTAACAAGTAATTAAACATTTATTCGTTTTCCGAGTTTTATTTATTTCCTCGCAAATATGTTATAAAACGTCGTATGACATACGTGCGGTTTGAAAATTACAGCCTCTGCTTCCTTATGGACCTCGCCTACGGCTCGGGCTAGCATTAATTAGGGGCGGCTGTAATTTTCAACTTACCGCACTTATATCATAATGTACTATTATACATTGTCTGCACGTGTATAAATATAGGCGGCTTAGATTACGAATAGTATGTTGTTTGAAGCCTACAAAGCTGCGATTATCTCATGGCGCCACACATAACATATTCGCTTCCATACACAATTGCCAACAATATTGTTATTAAGTAGTTGTACGACTTTTACTTCGCTTTATTTTAGTATGTGCTTGTCATTTTATGGCATTGGAAATAGAAATTGGTAAGTAATAAATCCGAGAAAATACACGATCCAAGCTTTAAACTTACATTAGCAATACAACACCGCTAGTGTTTTCCCTGTAAATAAACAGGATTATGTTTATGTATGTGTGTAGAACTACAAACGTTGAGCTCAACTCTCATTTTATTGTTGTATTTTCTACACAGATTTTACAGAAATGCATTTGAACATATTTCCTTTCCATTTAAAATAACACACAACATTGCAGTAGCCATTACTTTTATTCTCCCATCACTCAAGTCTTTGGAAGTTCACTCATAAATATGCAAGTCTAAAGTTGTTGAAGCAACTCGTATTTTACCACTTTTAGCTGGATACAGCACAATAGGCGGCGGCATATACCCGTACCCACAGGGTATATGCCGGCTCTGTATACCGGGTATGCACATAGTGTACCTACTTATATAGGTATGCCGTGGTGAAGTTTCACTGAGTTACAATATCCCGAACGTTCATAAATATTCACAACGCTTTATACTCTACTTCCACTACTTTTATCAACCCTGCGGACATTGTGAAAGCTCTTATTACTGCTCAAATTTAAATGTGTTAACTTGACATTATATCGGCTTGGTAATTTTCTTGAGTTTTCTGTATTAAGTTGATTCTTTTGCTAAGGATATTCTAAGCAAATAAACTTCATTTCATACATAATCTTTAGATAAATGTTTACTGGCAATTTTTTTCTTCATAGGACCTAACAATAAATGAAGACCTGAAAAATGATGCGTATATATGGCTTTTATACCTGATATTATTAATGGTATGCCAATAGATACGGTGTGCAAATCTAACTTTACGAAAGACAGCTATTCTTAAAAATATAAATACGTACTTATATATTAATATGTTGCTGCTTCAAATTCCAAAATACATAATCCAGTTTCCATAAAAAAATGAATTGCTGTTCTGATTTAGAAGGGACGGATTTATTTTTACATCACACAGGGTGTTCGAGGATATATTTTGATTCTAACGTTACGCAATGTTTTTTCTGGTGTGGGGATCGGAAAGCTTCGGATAGACGTGTTAATCTCACGGTGTCGAGAGCATGTGACGATATTATTTTTCCCGGCATCATATGGAGTGATTAATAACATTATTCCCTCTGCCGTAATGACGTCCCTCAATATCATTTCTCGCTCCCACTTTAGTATTTCGGTTCTCCGTTAATGGGTTAATCGAAAATTCCTTAGCCGGCAGCAGTCATTAATTATAATCGTTAAGGGGATTAATCTACTGTTGTAATTTGTGTGATTTCCTAAACAATGACGTTAAATGGTGATTAGTCTATTGTAACGGTATTTATTTCAATCTTGTTTATTTAAATACCTACACTTTAAGGGACACTCACTTTACTATGCTAAATTGAATCAGACAGAAGATATGCTAATTATGGTCTAATTAGCTTAAGTAGGTAGGTTAGGTACCCATCTACAATGTTCAGACAGCAATATTACCTATAGCATAAACAAATAATAATTAATAATAATTAATAACACTTAGGTAGAAAATAATGTTGAAAGATTTCGATAATAATTATGTTCTAGAGCAAGTAAAATAAAAACAAGTGAGTACTACATAATATTTAAATGAAACCGTATTTAAATTTTGTAAAATGACACTGTAAACAAAGATTAACTTTCAAGTAAATCACGTGTAAAATAAAGTATATTATAAAAGGAGGCCCTGTCCAATAGCTCGCGACTTATCGAAATCATATTTCAGGAACGTGAGGAGGACGTTGTAGCTTACCCTTTTCCACGCATTGTCTAGAAAGCCGCGTTTGCAATGTTTTATACAAAAACGGTAGGAGGGTCGCAAGGGACAGTAGTTGTCGAAATTTATTAATCTATTAATTAATTATTAATCTATTAATATAATATTGTCAATCTAAATTTGACTGTTACAACGCTTTATAAATTCTACACATCTCTAAAGCATTTTATCTTTTGTGCACATTCACACAACAGTTTAAGTGCTTTATATCAACAGCTATTATGTACTAAGTCCACTGCTGGACAAGGCTTCTTCCATTCCATAATAATGGGAGATTAATGCCTTTTATTGTGATTTAAGTGTTTAACCACTGTCATTTCTTCAAATGCGATCAAGATCAATATTTATACTCTAGTCTTGATATAGTCTTGGTATGTGCCAGTAACACGTTCCAATACTTGATCTATGTAAACGGGGCATTACCCTTTTCTAAGGCATTGTCTATATCACATTGTCACGAGCACGCGGCGACAAAAGATATTCGTAGAGATATAACTTTATTCTCGTGATATTCTTTAGGAGTCATGTTGTTCAAACACTAATAAAAAAGTTTTGCTGTGCAAGTACAACCTGAGAGTATATGGTAGTCGAGTCTTACTATAGGTACTATATCACTTGATCTATATACTCCGAATTTTGATACTGAAATAGTTATCCCTAAATCGATATAATGTACCTTCGAAGGACCGGGTATTGTGGATTGCGGATATTGAGTCCAACAGTAGACGGCGACTGATGATGATGATGTATTTAGTTATGACCAAACTTTAAACCCTAAAATTGCCGCCCATACCGACATGATCACTAACGAAAGATGCGGAGGCGACAGTTACGACTTTATCATTTAGATCTTACATAAAGAGACGATACTAGGTGAGTTGGCATGTGACGAGAGGAGCTTTGGAACCACCAAGTGATACAAGAACGGCTGAAGTTCGTGAAAGACGCAAACGAAAAGGATGTAAGCTACAAACTAGGTGCATCTCCTTGAGGCGGAGGACAAGGTACACTTAGGTAGGTACCTAATTTAAGAACTGTAATATGAGTCGAGCTGTGCATTAGTAGCTAGGATAATGCAGAGAGGAAGGAGAAAAACTAGTGGTGCATAGTATAATAAATATATAAAGTGTTCGAATAATAGAGGATTGCAAATTGCAAGGCATATAAGAAGAAACCTATTCCCTCTCGATTTTGTAAATAATGTCGCTACAGAACGTTGGAGCTACGTATTCCAGAGTATCAAGAGGACTTAGACCACAGAAGTTCTTTCCTACAGCCCTGGTATGTTGGACAGGCGGACGGGTACTCGTCTCGGGCACTAACGAACAAGATGCTGCAGGTAGCCAACAGCCAGCCGAGACGCCGGGCCCGAGCCGTCCACTACTCCACTCCCTAATGAGAGCGCCTCCATCGTTAAATAAATTGGATAAAGACGTTCGTGATCTCTCAAGAACAAGTTGAACCTCTCCACTGTGACTAGCAATTAACTAAATTAAAAGATTGTTCGTGCACTTATCGAAACGTTTCAAAACGCTCCAGCTCCTACTCTATACCTTTTATTCCTTAATTTACTTTTAAGTAACACAAGTCCATTGGATTTTTATCCTATCTTAACACTTCCCTAGACTTGAAAAGGACGTGCTCGATATTCTAGAGCGTTATAAGGCGTAGCTCTTTTATGTCATTGTTAAATGAGTTGAATTGGCTGGCGGATATTTGATCACGCTATCGCGCGACGGCAGATTTAACTCATTATGCGGATTCCTGGAGGCTCGACAGTATCAATGCCAATAAATTACGAGTGTTTATACAGGGCCGATAAAACAAACCGCTGTCTACAGTATTATTTGCTTCGTCAAATGAGCACATTGGCCTCGTACCGACTAGACTTGCTTCGAGATAAATATTATTTACGCGTTATAAATATTTTTGTATACCAAATCTATCATTTGTTTTTATTATTACATACTACCTTATTCCCCGCGACTTCGTTCGCATTAAAAAGTATCGTTTATGTTAATCCAAGTACACCAGATTTTAAGTCAGAGGCAAACAGAGAGACAGACAAGAAATTTGTTGAAAAGGTGTTTTGGGGTAAGTTAAGCCTTAATAAACGTAAGCCAATAGTTATTTTCAATGTACAGAAATACTCCCGCTACAATTTTATAATAGTATTAAAGACGATAGAATATTGTCGTTATACTGAGCGTATAATCTGCTGATTTTGTGTAAAAAAATCAGTTGCTCGAAACAAATAACGTTGCCGTTATTTCTGTTGATGAAGCTTAACAAATCGTAAGCAAATATTTTTACGTTTGATTTTTTTGAATTAAATAAGCTTACGGTTGAAAAGGAGAGCGCGTGTGACGTGGCGATTTAGAGCTACGGCGTCGGGGCGGCGCGCTGCGGCGGCGTGGCGGGACACAAAGTGAGACGGTGTTTCCCCGATGTCAGTTGAGCCAAGACCTCCGACCCGGATCACCGGATTAACTGCCTGTAACAGTATGTCAACCAGTCGAGCAGCCAAGATTTACGCCTTTGTTTCATTCTATATTAAATGGATTCCTTTTATTTTTCCTGCCTCAAAAGCTTTCATCTTCGTCCAGGATATTTATACATGCAGGTAACGTGTAATAGATTTAGTCTTCTGCAATAATTAAAGAGTTTTGAGCGCTAAGACAAATAAAAATTGTTATCACTATTCGCCGCGCGCCGATGTCTCAGGAGAGTTCGTCCCTTTCTCTCTAAAATACTAGCAAGGGTTAAATTTAATAAGATAAACAAAAATAAACTTTATTATTAACGGTATTTTTTTAAATTTTTTATTGACATAAAATATTTATTCAATCGGTTATTTTACATGGGTAATAAAACTTAAGTAGGTATCTAACATAAATAAATAAAAATAAATTAAAAACTAAGTAACTAAAAACTAACTAACTACAAATAAAAAAGGCCGTCGAGGTGGTCACACTTTTTTTTAATGATATGTAATGTAGGTACCTATAATATTGACCAGAATTCCCTAGAAAATAATTCCATGAGACTATGCACCTATTATTTGAGTAATACTCCCCGGAGTGTTATTCTGTACGTATAAGATTTTTTAAAATAACGATAGAAGTAGCAATAGAAGAGAATAGAGATGTATGTCAAAATAACCCCCGCATATTGGCATGCGAGTTCCGGGCGCATGTCAGACTGGGCTCATATTGGATCTAGCCGTTCCATATCCGCCGCGGCTACGACTACGAGTATATAAGCCTTTAATCTCTGCATTGCGTCGCGCCGAGCGGAATGAGGGTTATCGGTTTCCCTGCTGATAAACACAAACGAATGAGCTCGGATCCGCATCCCAGCTCAATAATACCTCATCGCTGGATAAAAATTGATTGGGGCGCGCAATCGAGTATTTTTTTCCGGTCGCATTGTTTGCCGTGTCTCGGCAATCGCATATGAATAATCGTTTTCAATTCCCGTTATTTATCGTCGCGGTGATATAAATTTATCGACTGTTAGCTATCGATTAATTGAAGATTAACGGCAGTGACGCGAGTATAATAACTGTACCAAAAATCAGTAAACATGTGTGTAAAAGTGGCTATGAAAAGGGATTTACGTTCAGTTATAAATATTGAGATAATGAGAACAGCTTTGGAGGGGTTACCCGTGCCAGCTTCATGACAAATAAGTGTGATACCTGCGCGCAGATAGGATTACTGAAAAAACAGCGCTCTCACCTAACGCGGCCCTGGCTAACGATGTATAAAATTTCCATTGTCATCAATCTCTGACATCACGCCGAGGATTCGCAAACTCTTCACTAATTGCAATTTGAACAAAAAACTAAAGAGCGAAGTCATCGCGCGCTGCAATTTTTACTCTGCGTTCTTTAAAACACTGTTGTAGCTTTTTGTGAGCTCAGATTGTCCAGTTACAAAACAATTGAATCAGCAGCGAAAAACAATCTGAAATGAAAAGCTGAGAACACTTCACTATATCTATAAAGTAGGTAGGTACTAGTATTTGGAATTGCAGATCAATAATTAAGCTAATTGTCCTAAGTTTTATAAGTATACTTTATACAACAATGAAGTCAAACCCGAACCTATGTATCAAACATTACGTAGATGCTCCTAACCAAATTGTCTGTCACTGCCCTTCATGGTCCAAGACTTAATTCAAAAAGTAATAACTTTTCGATATTAAATCCTCAACTTAACCTACATCCTAAGTAATAAAACTACTAAATATGCGACCAGTCGCCCAAAACAAATTTTATGGAGTTAATTTCTTTATTTCTGTACTTTTTATCTCTCAGGCAGCTATCTATATACCTTCTTAACATAGGTATAGGTAGGTAAGTACATCTACCTGTAGTAGTAAAAACTCATTTGTCAGCACAGCACGTAGGCGGGAATCGAAAGGGGAGGGCCTCTCGCCAGTAGGTGTGTCGGGATTCACGACCTTTGCCGTGCAACTGGCACTTAACGTGACTTAACGTCCTGTACCATGCCTGTACTGGAAAAATAATGTTCGAGCAAGTCGACAAGTCGTACAATATATTAGGTGATATGTTGCACATAAAATACATCCTTTAGACACTTTAGAATAGGAGAAAATATTTGCAAAGACAAAGCAAAATATCTAGATTAAATCTACATATCGCTTTTTCAACGTTAATTATGACAGTCTCTGGTGTCAACGATGAAATGCGTATGGACGAAGTAAGTATTGAACTACGTTATATGGATGAATTGCGTATTGGACCTATGACTAACAAATCATTAGAATCTACCTCTATCATAGCTTAAGAAATCGCGGCACTACTGATGATTAGGTACTCAATTGTTGGACGGCATTTTCCGCAGAGATTTTTTATTAATCTTGGAAATCTGCTCCATGTTATGATCGCTACCGCGAATTGCTACGCCGTAGCACTCCAAACTTACGATCTCCAAAATGAGCTTAATCTAAAAATATGCATAATGTAGGGAGTAAAACTAAACTAGTTTCTGCCTTTTGCGGTTGAGACCCTTGGCTCGTGGTCACCTGAGGCTATCGCCTTCGCGAAAATTATCGGGCATAGTCTAAAAGAAAAATCGGGTGACTCACGAGCCAGGGCTTTCTTCGTTCGCCGCATCAGTGTGGAAATTCAGAGGGGTAACGCCGCGAGCATTTTAGGAAAGTTTTTTTTTTAGGTTTAGGTTTAGTTTATTTATTTATTTGTAGATTAGTTTTAGATTTATAATAAGTTATTTTTATTTTTAGTTATATAGTACGACTTAATTAAAATAAAACGTTATCAACTAGGATTAAATAAACGATAAATGAAAATCAAAATGTTATCTTGTACTTGTTTATGAGGTAGGTGTACGTGTTATGAAAGTTGTTTATGTTTAAATTAGTAACTTAAACAAAGCTTTTAGAGTTAAGATAAATATAATTATCGTAGTCAGAAGATATGATAAATTTGACTTTACTACTTCATCGCCTTTGCTTTATCTTTTGTTTAAATGAATTCTCAATTTTAGTTGGCTTTTGGAAGTCTTGTAGACAAGTTAGTTTAATTTAATAATGAGATGATGATGAACTTTCTAATTTATCGCGCATAACAATCTCAAAGTCAAAAAATTCAATCTAACTTAGATAACATCAGATTGAAAAGTATAACAATAATAAGTTTTACTTTTAATGATCTTAAAATGATCTGTCATAACTATTTTGCATTTATTTAATTAAAGCCTGCTCTTAAAATAAGCTCGGGTATTATTGTCTATTATAACTGTACTAACTATCGTCTCTAGTTACTTCTTTACTTAGAAAAGGCAGACAGGGAGAGTCTGAGCCCTAAAACGAAGTGTGGCATCGTAAGTTGAGTTACTCAAATAGTTTTGCTTGCATTTATAAGTTTAACTTTTAAAAAGCGTAACGTTTGTGAACTACTGAACAATAGTATTTACTTTCTGTTAGTTATAAAAAGTTCGCACCTGATCCAACAAACAAAGCGTCATCGTGTAACGCAAAGTCACGTAAATTAGGTACGATGTATACTAATCCCGAGATAAAACGCTTAAGCCGGCGTCGTAGCGTCTCGTGTGCACGCAGCTTTATTTCGTGTAAACATTTGCGTCGCATTTACTTTAAACAGTAAGGAAATCGTTAATACCCTTTCCACGTTAAGCATTATGCATACTTACCTTAAAATATAATAACACGGACAATTTGTCTCCTCCTCTTGATTACCTATTATGGACAGTACCTACCGCATGACTGTTAAAATGAAAACCCTTAATTGTTGTGTTTATCGAATCGATAGCTATTTTAAACTTATAACATTACTTAAAAACGGCTTTTAAAATATTTGGAAATATTGATTGAAACGGTTAAAATAATAACTAAATACCTACATAATATGACTTATTTCTCGCATTAAGTTTCATCAAGTGGCTAAAAGCTTATTTAATTCATCTCTCGATTTGGGCCTACAATATCCTACAGAAAGCCGTATAAAAACACATCTCAATCGACAGGCGAGTTTGAATCGCACCGACGATACCCTAATAGATATCGGCAATAAATAAACAGATAAAATATTGCCGTTTAAGGTCGAACGCAATTTGTAAACCCGCCTATCTTGAGTTTGGTAAGATCACGGACGGTTCGGAATTACCTACAAGCCTACAACAGGTTTTTGCGGCATGATTTGTAGTGCCCCGGGGCGGAATTTGATCCGACACGTGCCTCCCCTTGTCTGTCGGAAACAACTTGTGTTTAAGCAATATAATTCCTACCGGACTAGTATTTTTGAACTTTGGCGTTGGATAGACCAAAATAATTAATTAGGACCGAGCGATGCGACATGGTGTAAAATAGGTGGTAATTGATTCCTCCTTAATAGTATCTCTCGAATTGAATTAATGCTTGTAACAACATTTAATATTGAAGTATTGCGCGCCATTTCTTCTTCACGTCTCATATTAACCTTTGAAGCCGGAGAGGCCCACAGTCCATAAACTTTGAAACTCGTTCATATTCCGTATTCCGCCACAGAATATATAATAGTATTCCGCGTCAGTCAACAACCGACATTGTCGTTTAAAAAATGACTTTTTGCTAATCAATACATTAACACTAATACGGAACCCTAAAAATGACCAATAAAAATCGGTTTTCAGTTGTCTCAGTGTTCAGGCAAAACATGGCAACAAATATCTAAATAATTAAATCTAATAAGTTAAAGTCTAGATCTTTACATAATCTATGAAAATTACGGGCAGATGACTATTATCCGGCAGATGACAAAGGTATACCTTGCTGGCTCAATGCCTAGCCGGCGGGTTTCGAGAGATATAAAAGTTAAAGTGAGAGATATAAAATCACCAAGCGTTGTATACACTCATGATTAAAGTTTTTGACTTTTACATGCATCTGATCAAAAAGATAAATTGTTTTTAATTACTGTAAATATATTTTTAAACGATACCTACTAACATTACCTGTTTATTTCTAAAATGCTTCATAAATGCCTTTTTTCTATGACATACAAATTAAAAAAAAATCGTAAATCTGTTCATTATAAGTAGGTAAATTCCATTTATTAAAGGAATTATTTACAATTACAAATGATGTATTTGTATAACTATCTAAATCTGCAGTCAATTATAAGTAACAAAACAAATATTTCGGGTATGTTAATAATAAATAGGGTTATACATATTCATGACTCGAGCAGAAGTTTGTTTCACGCCGAGAAAGTTTTGCAATAAATGTTTAATTTCATCAAACGATATTATGAGACATTTTGACGCGATGAGTTGTTTTGAGTTTGAGACAATTACAATAAATGTTCATATTGTGAATAAAAATACAAACTTTTGTCGTAAGTATATAGATCTAGGTATCAAGCAGACTTTAATCTGTACTAAAATATCAAAATGAAAGTGTGAGTATTGAAAAAAAAAAGCAATCTAGGTATGCTCAAAGTTTTTTTGATTTATCAGCTTACTATTTATTTCATAAAACTGAAGAGCTTTTGTATATTTATTTATAATATATTATTTGTGTTATTTATTCATTATATTTACCTAGACATCCGATATTTCTGAATTCTACTTACTTACACTTGATTTTCAGGTAGTCAAAGGGTCCGCACATAATATTTCTTCTCAATACCTACACATCTAGTTCAAGAATATTTACCTTCCAAACACTTATCTACTTGTACTTATTTACTTATCTGCTACTACTACATTTATCTCAAATACTTATAGCCACACTCTAACGTTTATAGACTCATAACTTTTGAGTCATAAGTTGTGACACTAATAATTGAAACTAAATTTAAATCAACTGCTACCTACATTAATGACTGCCCATTTGTACAACTTGAACTTGGGTGGTGCTGGTGAACAAGGTACCTTGTGTTCAGCACACAGACAAGAAAACGAGGTTGGTTAAATACTCGATGGTTCAGCTAGATAGATGAGAAGTTTACACCGCTTGCTGATAAAGTCCCTGATACACTATCTACAGGTTATCTGACAGATAGTCTATTTTTTTGGTTTCACAGGTATCTGATTGCCTATATCTTATATATTTTATATAGTCTATCACACAGATTTATCTGATAGATTAGTTTATCACTGAGATTACTATCTGTAACAATATCAGGAAGTGGTGTAAGAAGCCCTTAACATTTAAAATTATCAGTAGCCCAATATACCAGGCGCGGAACTGACAAGGTTGTAGATGCCTCGCTAGGCATACGTACTATTTCTTCTGACCAAATGTTTATTTTATAAACAAAAAATTACACGTTTTATCTGTCACATTGGTAAGCATATCCTATAGCTCACTTTAATCCACTTCTAATTATTATCTTATCAATTTGAAACTTTGCAAAATTAAGCAACTCTGGTGACCATGTTATGGTACCTCGAGTTGGTAATACATGATGGAAGTGGGAGGTGGTTATCCATCGTTTGGGCTCGTTTGATTTGTCTCAATGAGTATTACTTTTGGTAAATGAGCGTGTTTTTTTAGCTTTTTTAACTACTTATAATTTTAAGATTTCTTTCGCCATCAAATCCAATTTGCACGAATTTGTCCATTTTTGTAACTATTTATACAAAATCAAATACACCTAAAATAATAAACAGAGATACATGGCCAGTAAAATACTCCATTGTTTCTAGCTCTACTTTATCCGCAGTAGTCCGGGAATACGTCACCGTCCTAAACATCGTTCATTCGGCACCTATCGCCGTAATAAGATAAGAGAAGGGATGTCGTAAACTCGAAAACACGCATTTTTATTTCTTGGAAGCGGTTTAAGGCTCTCAGAGTTTTCTGGGACGACATGAAAGGCATTGTTGAGAGTCTTTCGAGTTTTAAGGAAAACTTTCAAGTTATTGTTATCCTAAACCTGAGAATTAAATGTATTTTTCAGCTTTTGGGATAAAGTAAACTCTGTGTCAATTATAATATCATTACTATTAAAGAGCCTGTTGTGTCCTCTACTGCTGAAGTAAAGCACTTTTCTCTGTTATTTCGAGGTATGTTTTTAAAACCTTAATTGTTAATTTTGGAATGTAAAATGTTGTACAGAACACAAAATTACTTTCTAAAAGCTGCCAATTTATTCACTCATAAATTAAGATGTACAAATAGATAATTAAGTACCAGATACTTAATTAGAAGTTTGCAGAATCCGAGATTTATCCTATTTTATCCGAGATCTGAAAAGAAACGCTGAAAAAGTATAAAATAACACGCTATCTTTAGCAAAAGTTCTGTAAAAAGATTTACAAGAAACTTTATAGATCTATTTTATTCTTCTTTGCTTGTTTTCGAATAACAAATTGTAAAAATGTACTCAATTCAGTACTAACATAAGGGCTATATATATCTCAACTCATTTAATTAACAATAAAGTCTGCATGTTGGAAAGTAACATAATATATAAATACTGGTGCGAGAAACTAGTCAAAAAATCGTGAAAATTTTTACATTTACTCAATTACACCTATCGATAAATAAAAGTAATTTCATCAAATTACTCATCATTTCATTTAATTTGTCATCTATATGTATGAAACTCAGATAAACAAACAAAGATATGCTCCTTTCGTTACTCTTACAATAAATATGAGTGAAAGCTTTACAACACCCCTCATTTTATTCAGGGGATCAAAAGTAGTCGAAACAACATAAGAGCATCCATTCCCCCATCATACTATCCACGTAGGCAGGTATCCGCTAAGAAACAAAACGGACATAAATTCGCGGAAAGCGCAATTTTCGCACGTTATGCAAAACCTTAACCGTTGCCGTTGGAATAATTTGTGATAGGAAAATGGTATTGTATGCAGAATAATAAAATCCTTCGACCCTTCGAATCGCCCCGATAATAAATTTCACCGTTGTGGTTTTCACGTACACGGTGTTTTGATCGCATTCGTCTGATACAGAAAAATTAAACCTATGTATCTTTATGATTTATGTTTTGTTTCAAGATACCGTAATTACGAAATGTTACGGAATTGTTGTTCGATATCATTGGACTCTTAGAGAAGTGTAAGCGTATAATTTCAAAAATATTATATACACAAAAATACACTGCTAAAATAACAACATCAGCTAACATAGGTACCTTACCCAGCGACCGACCAAACATTAACTAGGTCATAAATGTAACTGGGCAGCGTTCAGGAAGCTACGCAACATCTTCTCGTCCCAAATACCGCAGTGTCTCAAGACGAAAGTCTTCGACCAGTGTGTGTTGCCAGTGATGACATATGGTACCGAGACGTGGTCCCTCACTATGGGCCTCATAAGAAGGCTCAAGGTCACCCAGAGGGCAATGGAGAGAGCTATGCTCGGAGTTTCCCTGCGAGATCGAATCAGAAATGAGGAGATCCGCAGGAGAACCAAGGTCACCGACATAGCTCAAAGAATTGCGAAGCTGAAGTGGCAGTGGGCTGGGCACATCGCTCGTAGAACTGACGGCCGTTGGGGCAGAAAGGTTCTCGAGTGGCGACCACGTATCGGAAGACGCAGTGTAGGCAGGCCTCCCACAAGGTGGACCGACGATCTGGTGAAGGTCGCGGGACCCAGCTGGATGAGGTTGGCGCGGGACCGGTCGTCGTGGAGATCCTTGGGGGAGGCCTTTGTCCAGCAGTGGACGTCTACAGGCTGATATGATGATGATGATGAAATGTAACAGATCGGCGACGCATAGCAGAGTCGATATTAGTACAGCGATGGGATACACATTTGCCCAGCCGCGCCGTTATATGTATTTCTGAATATAATATAGACAAAACATTTAACGATTGTGACATATTTCATAGAAAAAGAAACCCCTAATCGTAGTAGGTGAAGCTGCCTTTACGAGAGTGGCACACTCATCAATATTACGCTCACGTTCGTAAACTTTCTGCCACAATTACCTGGGAGCTCAAGTGTCGGAAAATATATTGGTTTTGTTCGTCTCAACCACAACTATCTAGAGAATTGATTTCCGAACGAATAATCGGCATTGGGCACTATAGAAGTTCCTAATGAAAGCAATCTTGTACAAACGCTTTATAAAGATGAAAACAGTAGCCGACTAATATAAATATAATAAAAAACTAACCTAAAAAAACCGCCGTAACCTTACTTTAGGTGTAGTTTAGACATTAAAAAGTTATATAGCGATGGATCATTTTGACTATTAAATAAAACTCTGCTGGTAATATAAAGCCCTGATAGCTCAGCGTCTTGAAATATGAAGTCATGCAGCATATAAAAATATTCCTCCATTTTTCGGTGGGGTTAAATATTAGGTGTTTATTTGTAGAAGCGACCTGATTAATTACCATTGTTGGGTTAGGCAATATTTTATTACATATGACGCAAAGTTCGCATCCGGTACAGTTAATTAATAATGAGCGAGAGGTTGTCGGGGGCATTATTGTGCCTAGTACACACCGAGGCATTAATTGCGACACGTGTCGCGCGACTTTTATCCTGAGCGTGTTAGATAGGGAAACGGATATATCTGATTATTATTAAATTAGTAAACCTAAAGAAAAGTCATGATACAAAAGTATCATGACGTCTGTGAGAATTTCTTAGTGATTTTTAAAAAACACTACTGTTGTATCATGACTTTTCTACAGGCTTACTAATTTAATAATTAATAATCAGATATATCCATTTCCCTATTTAACAAGCGCTTAAAATTTAGTCGCATCTAGCACGGCCGACTTGCCTTCGCTATTTGTAACTAGAGGCTAGAGTCTCACAATGTCAACGGTCAATCACAGTACTTGGTACTTATATACTTAGTTTTGTAGGAGCTTTTTCAGTACCTCAATAAGTAACGTATGGTTTGATCTGAGTATCGATACATGAACATGTAGCGTGCGGCGACACGGTTGCGAAACAATGCCCCTGTGTGTGTACGAGGCATGCGAAGCGAACGAAAATATATGGCACGAGTATCGTTGAGCGTTGGTTAGTTAGCAGAAAAGAGTGGTGGTGCGCGGCCTGAAATAATAAGCCACAACCCGCCGCACCAGTTGATTTATTGTTTTGGCTTTGCGAAACCTCACTCGGAAGGCTGATAAAAAATGATCGCACTTATTAACACCACCGGGCGAGTCTGACTTTATTACGCTTTGCCGATTCCTGTCACAACCAACAGTTTTTATTGCGGCCTTTATGAATAAGCAACTTGGATTAAGTCTTGCCTGTGCATCTTAACTTATCTACATTTCAATTTGTTTTATTGGTAGTTTTATAGCCATTGCTGTACTTCGCGATATTTTACATATGTCAGACAAACAAATCAATCCGGGATTGAATACAACTTCTATATTAGGTGCTTCGTAAAAATAATTAAAACCTTAATGATGAAGTCTTACACCATAGGAAATGAACTTAGGCTAACGGGCAGGACAGCCACACATACATTTTTAAAATGCGTAGTCGGACTCTAGTCCCTCTATAGACAAATATAAAAATTTGTGCTTATATTAAAGCAAAAGGCAGCTATAATCATTCATTATAATCCTACTATCCTACTAATATTATAAAGGTGAAAGTTTGTAAGGATGTTTGTGATGTTGGATGTTGTTACTCTTTCACGCTATAACGGCTGAACGGATTTTAATGAGGAGGCCCGCCTGCTTGTTGCCCCCGTAACAATAAAAAAAAATAAAAAAATGAAACTTGGTACAGTGATAGCTTATATCCTGGATTAACATATAGGCTACTTTTTACCATGGTAAACTGTTCCCGCGGGATAAAACTTAATCCACGCGAGCAACAGTACAATATATGATGCTCGGGCAACGGGATTTACACGCAAATATTTGTATCATCTTTGCCCGACATTTCGACCAAGGTTACACAGGCGGTGGTCACGACTATAATTTTATTGAGATACCTACAAAGATTCAGTAGGTATGTAAGTATTTGGGTCTTAGATTGTTGTAAGTACAAAAGGAAGCTGCCTACTTGAATCTCGAGGCCTTTATAAAGGTTAAAGCACTTTCCTTTCGTCTTGAATGTAGATGTTTCTTAACGATTTCACTATCATTGTGATCTACATAATAAGAGTTCGGAAGCCCAGCGGTTGTTAAGGAACCAAAATTCTTTGCGGCATTATAGAACGGCCGCACCTCGAGAAAGTTTTCAAATATTAGCACCATTATTTCATGAGATGACAGAGGTTGGGCACATATTAGCAAAGTTCGGGGTGGTCCCGTTCCATGTCACTTGATTCATTTTTTAAAGACACCCAAAATGACAGCGTTTAATATAATGTTATCAAAAATTACATAGACATTTAAGTTCTATCTCTGGGAAAGGACTGGGAAAAAGTTGCCTCGTATTATATAGTACCTATACAAATTCAATAATACCATTATCTATTTAAATCTATAGGTAGTAATCTTGACACTTTTTTATGTGGATAAACCTTAGGTTATGTACACAAAGACCACGAAGTGGCCGAAACAGGTGATAAAAATGTTAAGATCATTTTTTTAGTTAATCGGTATTATAGAGACAAGATCCGAAATTGGCATATAAAAACTAAATTCATAATTTACATTCACATCTGAGGATCTAATACTTAAATCACGCAAGCAAAGTATGTATTACAGGGATATGTGATACAAATTTTAATAAAAAATAATGAAACATTACTTGCGTGTAATAATTTTCAAGAAAGACCGCCAAAAAGTCGCATTTCATAAACGAGGAAATTAATTTACATTTCCACGTTTACATAAATAAGAGGCCGTATTGCCGTACGTTTGCGGCACCCGCTGCCGCTGTGCCGATGACGTCGCCTCGCCCAGGGTTGACATCTGGATGTCACACGTCGGCATGATATTTAAACGTGTGAAGTTTTTATTCCATGAATAAACAATAAAATTGTACTCGAACTACAGACATATTCTACGGGTATAGCGCGCGATGCACTGAATGATTATCTGTAATAGGTAACAGCTAGTAAAATTAGTTTATACCTACCTAAATTATGTATGGGAGGCCTATGTCCAGCAGTGGACTAGTGCAGGCTGATGATGATGAAATTATGTATGTTGTAAACGCTTTATTGTACAAAAACAACAACAGCAAAGAGAAATAAACTTTGTACCTATAAAGGTGGACTTATTCCACTTAGGTACTTAACTATTTTCGCTATACATTTTCGCCTTTATAATTTTTAAAGAAAAAGGCCTGCAAAGCGTACTACAAAGGGCACTGTGCACTGCCTATTCGAAACTTGCCATGATTTATGCATTACTTGCTAATTAATATTGTACTAATGACTTTGAGAAAAATGCTCGCTAATGGAAAAATTTCAAATTTTTGTCGCAACAAACTTTCAGCCCTTCATAATTTCCATTTGCCACCATATTGCAGCCCTACGCTCGCTCTCACTTCCTCACACTCATATCGCTCAAAATGCTAATGTGCAAATGTGAGACCGGCAAAAACTGCTCGACTGTTCACTTCCCTGTAGATGCTAAATAATTTCACTTTAAACAGCTTCGGGTGGCAAATTATGCGTGTGTTAGCCAACTCTACCGTGCCAGTAATAACATGACTAGATGTAGCGCCAGTCCAACCATTTTCCTCCGTTTAATGTTATGGAAATTATGTTACTGTAGGTATATAGGATACTCGTTCGTTGGCATTCGTCAATTATTTCGTTTATTTGTATCGTTTGTTCAAAATTAGGTCAAATACCTAGGTACTTCTCGAATATTCCCGAATAATACGAATCATCGATCAGTGTTAATTTTCTGATTCCAAATCTAGATAAAGAAACCGCTCTTGGGTTGTGTGAAACTATTGGATACCGAAGAAAATGCAAAATATTAAAAGCATTTATAGTACTTAAACAAACCAATCATTTCCAATTCACAATATATAGATAAGTAATAAAAGTAATAACTTATACATTGTACACTATCCTTTCAGTCTTTCATCTTCGTAATTGTCTTCAATGCAGGTTCCAATAAAATATTTACTCCAACTTTCCAATACTTTCAATTTTCGTAAAAGCCTTCGGAAACCCAAAACCTTATCCTTAAAACCTGAAAGCAAATTGAGAGGTTCCGCACATTTTCTCGTTAGTTAATGACTATAATTTAAACTTGATAATAAAGACGGACAACTGGCTTTGTTTGTTCTTGAAAGGTAAAATTTCGTGCAACTAAATGAATGCTAATTAAGAAATGTGAGCTTTGAAAGTTAACTGAAATTGAGGGCCGCGGCATACTAAAAGCCGTGACATTATAATTACGAATTTGTTGGTTCATTTCCTGTGGAAAAAGGAACTCGTGACGAAAAATTGATTGGGAGGACCTTGGTTTTAATTATTTGAGTAAACTTTCAATTTGCATTGACTTAAATATTAAATTAAGATTTATTGTCTCGGTTTTCTTAATTTACGTATTAAATATTGTTAGCTAACCTATTATAAAGTCTATACTTAGGGAACTATATTCTTTACGCATACCTTATTAAGTTATTCTTTGTGAGTACGTACCTTCGTTCCTGAAATAGAGTAAAGCATAGCTACGCAGCCCAATACTTCAAGCGAAAACGAGAGCGGTACAGCCATCCAAATACGATTGATCTACCGCTTGTTTATCATTTTCATATTAATTTTTTATAAGGGTTTATGGTATGGTAGACTTTAATGTGCATTGCAGCCTTTGGAAAGCTATTGAAAGTGCTCTACGCGGCATAGCACTAGTAGTTAACAGTTGGACTGTTCACTCACCGCTGGCGGCATAAAAGATTACAAGAATTTTAGAAGGAATCACAAACCAAGTAACAAACGTATTTTCTTTTAAAAATTATGTTTAATATACCTAAGTCGAATTATCCATTTTGTTTAAATCATAAGCCGTAAGAAAAACGTATTCAGGTGTGGCTCCAAAATCCACATAATCAAATCCGAGGGAGAAGTCCATACGTCTTGTATAATCTAGAAACATTACGAGTCCCGTCTGCGATTCCTTCCGCCCCGCTGAGATATTGTAATGAAATCCTGCCATCTGTTTTCTTTCCTCAGTCAGTATGATGTGCGATCTGCATCTGCTTTCTGTATTCTCAGATTAAAATGGTATTGGACTGTTTAGTTTAAATTCAAAATGTTTTTACAACTTAGTAGGTACCCACCTATGAGCAACAGACTTCATTCGCTAGTTACTTTATACTAATTAATTTACATGGAAAAGTTAGAATCAGGGTAATAGATACAATATAAAATAAAACACAATCATATAACAGTTCATATTTGTTAAACACGTTCGTAGGTACACATTTTAACACGTTCACTTCACACGGTTAAACTGTTTGTATAAATATACTTAACTAACACTGTATGTTAATCTTTCAAAGCTACTCATTCGCATTCATACATGTGTGTCAAAGCATCAGAGTTTATAATGGAATAACACATGTCTGTGAGCGTCATTACCACTCTGTGTTTGCGAATCGCAACAGAGACTAGGTAAACAAATGCAATTAGGGTCGGTCTACATTAGGATAGTAGATTAGTAGCTTGTTATAGTTCCTCGCCGTAAACTAGACCCTTGTAAATAGGGGTAACTTAGTTAGAATTTACGCAAGGTATAGGTACTATTATATTACTAATCTACGGTCTACTAAATTTTGACTTTACTCGTATACATAAATTAGAATTGTACGAAAAACAATATTATGAGTTTTCCTATCTAACAATGTTAGTTAATATTATTATTCAGCATCCACAGGTATTGTAGTAAGTATTGTTAAAAATTGGATTTTACAGGTTATACAAAATTAACTAAATAAAAGTATCATTAGATTAGAATACTGTGATTCCATTCTTGAATAAAATGATTTTAATGTAATACACGATTTTAATATAGTTACACTCGGCATATGCTACAATTCATGAGCCACTTCACAAACAGCTCGATCCAACGTCTACAATACTTACGTCGAGTGGAACTTGACCGTGCTTGTACGAAGATATGAGCAACTTCGCCTACTATCCTAGTGTAAACTTGACTTAATGACTCATGAGCTCGGTATCCGATAATGTGGAGCATATCCGTTTATATCCGTTTAGAGAACGCTCTAATATCCGATTTGTATTCACGGTCGCGTTGTTTATGGCCCATTGAGATACGAGCACCCATTGACGGGGTAATTTACACGGAATCGCCCGCCACTTTTGTGTGTGGAGGCCGACGCTGGTGGCCGCTAGCTAGCGATGATGTTCTAATTATTGCCTTGTTATGATTTATCACTGAAATGCAACATTATTGTATTACATTCCAGCTCAGATAATGTATAGTATAGGTATTGATATACCTATTGAGTCTCTTACATTAGGCGTGCATAAGGTGCAAGTGCAACACATTTTGTTCATTGATTGAATTACGATTCATAAATGAACATGAATTGCTACCAATATTCGGATATAAAGCGAAGCAGAATAAACATAATTTAACTTTTTCTCGTGTGTCGATCCACAAAACAACGATATTAAAGTCATTCAATAAGTTACTTGTAAAAGTATTGTCTTAATCAAAAACACAATCAAAATGAACCACTAGCATATTATTCAGATCGTTAAAAGTTCCATACGCGATCTGAGCACAATGCGTTCAGATATTCGCGTTTGTTACCATTCCCGTGCTGTGTGAGAACAAAATACTACGTAGCAAAACGAACTTATTATCATTTCATTCTGTAGAAGTTTTGTGATAAATGAGTAGAGTTTGCTGTTTGTGTGCACCAAAATGGCATACCATGCTCACGTTACGATAACAGCTAGGGTTTTGTTTGCTAATCTGTGAGGTGTGAAAGTGGATTATGCAACAGTACCTAGTTAAAAGGTAGTCGTGTCGTGTGAAGCGAAGCTAGCGCTACAATTGTCATCTTCAGACCGCACCAGTCTACTGCTGAGTACGAGTATGATATTCGTATGTCCACAAGTATGTGCGCGCTGATGATGATGATCATTCTGCCTTCCCCAATGCACACCCTGAACTCGATTTTTTTATATTGCTACGGAGGCAACAAGCAGGCGGGCTCCTGATGTTAAGAGGTCACCGCCGCCTATAGACACCTGTAACACCCGGGGGTGCTGGTGCGTTGCCGGCCTTGGTTGGAGGGCTCTTTTGACTCTCTTCTTGAAGGGTTCTCGATTGAGGTTTCTCTGCATCCAACAGCTAGTTTTAGATGAAAAAATGTGAAAGTAGCTTTGATTTACCACAATACATTTTCACATCTTACAGGAATGGTTTTTTTTACTTCTATTGCTTTTTAAATATTTTGTACAAGTTACTAAATATACAGTGTTTAAAACCCATTAAGTTCGTTAATCAGTAATCCGACTTAACACTACTCGCAAGCTCAAAGCTGCCGTTTACCTAAATGTCGAAACCTCCCTAATAAAATAACATACTTATGTAACACCCTTCCTTACATTGAAAAGAGATCCTGTAACACCCTAAGCCTATCCTATACTAAAAATGCAAAACTATACCTACTCTACTCTACATTAAAATCTCTACCACTCTATTTAATAAAATACCTAACCGAATATACTAATCAAGGTTTAAATTAAAAGGTTCCTAAACTTAATGTTAATGTGTAGCTAAACTTACCTACCTATAACTACCTACTAGATATTTGAATACTCATACAAGATATTATTTAGCTGCAATATTCTAATTGATTGTTGGAATTTTAGATAATGTTTTGGTATTAATTTGGCCATGTGATCGTCTAGTTTAGTTCCTACGTTGTGTATTTTTAATGTAACCCATTTTCTTTTAGAATAGAGGTTTGATACAATTAACCGAATACCTGTGATAAACAAGTTAACAGTGACTATTTAATAATGACTATAATATGACTAAGATAATAACTAATATTGAACAAAGATCCTAGATTGTGAATGAGTAAATAATAGAATAAATATAATAAATATTGAAGTACATTAATACCTTTGTAGAATAATTTTAAAGTAGGTATCAATGACAGCATAATAGTTTTTCGGCAAGGCTCCTGCACCGCCCCGCAGAAGCACTGGGTCTCGACAGGCCAGACTGGTCAACCCTCGTCCGAATGCTACGTTAATCTTTTGTCTTTTAGAGTAACGGGGAAATATCTTTTCCATTTTACTAGTCAAGCTGGGTGTCATATAAGTATAAGTAAGTATGTCATATTGTCATCAACATTGTGTCGAGAGGAAAGCAAGGGCGAGAGCTCTCCGATGCAAAGAGAACTTCTCTAGATTCTAAAACTTCAACTTTTAAGCTTGACTAGGGATATATAAACACTAATACTTAAATAGAGATTATATCACCTATCCATAATCTTCAGGATCCAGCCTCAAAGATAAATGAAGATAGCAGGATATGCTATAAGTTAAGATCATTACTAGATCACAGTAAAGCCTCGGCTACTGTCAGAATGTAAGGAACTATATTCATCCAGTTATTCTTACATCCATGTGAGTATAACCCTCAGGTTAGGGACTCGGCCTCACCTCGGCTTGGCCTAAAAGGTATGACTGTAAGTCTAATGATTGAATACTATATACCAGCCCTCGGCACCAGTATAGTAAGGTTTAGATAATTAACAAGCCTCGGCCTTGCTATAAATCTGTGTGAAACCATATGTGGTTGTAAGACTCCATAATTGCTATGGCTAAAATCCCAAAGGTTATTTGGTTGGATAAATATTCAAGATATTAATTTTAAAATAAAAGGTAACACATTAATATGTTGCAAACTCACACAATGTCTGTCTATACAACAGTATGATTTGAATAATTATTTCTTATTTTAGCATAATAATTAAATCTATATAAAATTTAAACACATTATCTATTCAATGTCCTTAAAACAAAATATTGTTTTAGCCTTTGAAGTATGAAGTATATTTGAACCTATTTGAGTATTCCAACAATACAATAAAATTATTAAATAGCTAAGTCCAACAGTGGACATCCACAATTCTGCAATGGGATTTAATCAATCCTAGCATAACCGAAACGTATGTAGGTGTATTTGTAAACCTGTTTGGATTTACATTCCTACAGTAAAGTTATAAACTACCTATGTCCAACAGTGGACAATTGTAATAAAATCCTGAAATGGAATCTAACCAAACCTAGTAAAGCCGCATCGCTTTTAGCCTATCTGTAAACCTATTTGAATTTAACATCCCTACTATAAGATTATTAACTATCTACGTCCAACAGTGGACAACTGAAATAAAATCCTAAAATGGAATCTAACCAAACCTAGTAAACCACATCACTTTTAGTCTATTAGTGAACATATTTGAATTTAATCTTCCTACTGTAATGTTTATAATCTACCTAAGTCCAACAGCGGACAACTGTAATAAAATCCTAAAATGGATCCTAACCAAACCTGTAAAACCGCATCGCTTTTAGCCTATCTGCAAACCTATTTAAATTTAATATTCCTACTGTAAAGTTATAAACTACCTATGTCCAACAGTGGACAATTATAATAAAATCCTAAAATGTAGTCTAACCAAACCTGTAAAGCCGCATCGCTTTTAGTCTATTTGATGCCAAGCCATTTAATATGAAATAAGGGCTAGCCTACACGCATAGGCGGCCTTATCCCTGCGAGAGGTCTCTTCCAGCAAACCCTAGAGCTTCCGAAATAATAAGTTTTAAGAGTTTAGAGCCGAATTTAGTTTATATTAGATTGATTTTTGAATGCTAAATGATTGAAGATAGAAGTTTTAATTTTATAGTTAAATTAGTTTTTCACTGTTCCTAAACCTAAAACACAACCTATAACTGCACTAAATTAGCACATAGAAATGCACACAGATATAAAATGAATTAGACACAGAAATACACACGAATATAAATAATACACGAGAAAACACACACGATTATAGCACAGTATAAGATACGGTTATCACGACAATTATGAAGACGTTGGTAATTTATTCTCCTAGAGGAAATTTCACACACACACGAATATTTAACCACACAGTTTAAAAATCATCTTCATTAGGAAGATAGTTATTATGGAACGGACTCACTGATTCCTTCTGTTTGTCAGCTCTGCGGGACTCCGCTCACCAACCCGTAGCCTCCACTCCAGAACCCGCAGTCTCCTCTCCTGAACCCACAGATTCCGCAGCTTCTTAAAACCACTGAAGTTAATTAAAGTTGCAAAGCACTGAATTTAAGACTGAAAATTCCCGATATATTTGGGAAGAGGTTCCCCTTACATATCGGAATCGGATGTCAACTACTAGAGTGACAGAGTAACTGACTGTCGCGACGGAGTAAGAAATTAACTGACTGACCATCCTGACCTATCACCCCTCGGCTTTATATAGCCCTCGATACGCATCGCAAGGTGCACGCTCCGGTTCGGCTTCCGCATTACCATATAAGGAGATTTTTCTTCCCTAATTTCGATCGAAGTTACTTAGCGATCTGGCTGCGGCAGCGCAGCCCATCGCTTCGGTTTGTTTACGCGCAGCGACAACGCTGCTCCATTCCGATCCGCTGCCTCGCTACCATATAAGGACATTTTCCTACCCAAATTCCAGTCTAGGCTGCTTAGCGATCTGGTTGCGACAGCGCAGCTCGTTGCTTGGCTTTTGTTTACGCGCAGCGACACCGCTGCTCCATTCCGATCCGCTGGCTTACTACCATATAAGGAGATTTTTGTGCAGCTACCCTAGTTAATAGCTTCCTACCTATATTCTATAAGGCTCACAGGTTCGATTCCCTGTCTCTAACTTTCTTGATGCTAATTGAATTTCCGCACTCTCTCGTGAAACCTTTTATCTTACAGTAATTTCATATGCTACCTTCCCACATCCTTAATCAGAGCAAAATATTGTCGTGAATACAAGGTGACTGGACTTGGTACCAGTACATCTCAACCCCCAAATTTAAAATGTTCCCTAACAATTGAAATTTTTCCCTTGACTAATTCTTGTGTTCACGACATCCTCTACCTAACCTACTAAATAATATTAAGTATGTTTGCAACTATGTAATACAACTTTACATTAATTCATATAGATACTTCTTAATCTAAACTATTGCTATAAATAAAATCTTAATTCTATGATACCAGATGTTCCAGAACCAGCCTTAGGTTTACTTTTGAACAGTCAATTTCAACATTATTCTATCAGTTTCACTTTATTACCACACTTCCTGGAAGTGTAACCTATGTAAACATAGTTTATAGTGTTGTAGTGTGTATTTAAACCTGGCATTTCATAACTCTTTGGAAGATAAAAGAGTCAGCTATAAAGTCAGTCAAAATGTAACAGCAACCCTCCTCATCCTAACAGGCTTATGCTCTTCAAGGGTCCCTGGTCGTGAGTCAGGTAGCTCTAATAGCTCCGGCTAAAATTTCAACCCCAATTCACCTAATGAGCCCTTGTCAGCGACTCGGTTTCCTGTAACGCCTCAGCGATAAAATTGAATCCTTAGCCGCCCCTAAATGAACACACTCAAGTCTACAGACTCAGCGGCTTACCTTCACATTAGACCAACTCCCACAACCGCCAATTTCACATCCCACTGAGGTTATTCATACTAGGTGCATGTTAGCATTCAGCACCAGGCATAACAATACAAAATAAGACATTCTCGCGGAAAATGAATTTCAAAAACTACTAAAACCGTGTTTGACTCATGACTGTCAATCAAATCAATCAATACTCAATCAACCAGAAAGTTTTGATTGAATGATCCTGTAAAGATGCACACTTGCCAAAATTATCAAAATCGAAACCCTTATTTCGTTTTGCCAGCATAATCTAAATGCCATGTACAAAGATCTGGGTTTATTGTCATGTGTAGTGTAGGCCATTTCGCAATTTGGACAATTATTATAATAAATCATGAATTTAACCTAACACCTAAGTCCTCACGGAATGACCTTTATTGTCGTGAATACGTGTTCCCAAGAAAATATGACAATAAAGTCACTCACATAATGGCTATTGCTGCTGTATCAAAGTCCCTCAAAATTTTTTTTTTTTTTTCACACATTTCTCTTTCATTAACCCCTCTTCTAACATTCTACTTTGTTAAAGCAGCAACAGGGCATGACGCAAGTTTCAATTTAAAAATAACAAATAATATTATTTATCTATTAGATATTAAAATGTCCAAAACTGACTTCCATTTCACCATTACATAAGCATGTGCAACCCCTGATATCTATAAAATTATTTCTCTTCATGATTAAAATTGATTTATTTGACACTTTACAAAATAAACTTATTCTAAAATAAAATCACAAGTAAACTCCGAAAAGGCACAAATGACAAAGTCCTTTAACCATAGATAAGGAAGTACATAAATACCTGTTTAAAACCAATAATTACCTTACCTCATAAAACTTTACCAACCTTTTACCATACCTTTTTACCATAAATTACCAAAGACAATGATTACCTTACCTCAGTTTACCATACCTTTAATACCTTCAAACACCAATTACCACTTTACCTGGGGACTTCCTTAACTATTTCGACACATCATTTAAATCTTTCCGTTGTGTTGATATCGTAAAAACAAAATAATAATTTATTTCCATAACTTAATAATTATGCTAATTGTAATCCCAACTTTCTATTTCCCTCATGTGAATGCTTCTTTACGATAATCCTTGTTAGAATTTTTCCTTTTCCTCAACTTTCCAATCCTAACCTTCAAATATTCAAAACCTGAAACCTTATAATACCAATATTATTCTGTGCAATGAAACAAAACCCTTTTACGAGATGTCAATTCGCCGTCTGAATTTATACGCCTCGTGTACATTTGTATGTCCTGTTTGATTAATGTACTTATTTAGATTAGGCTGTTTGACCTTTAGTTCCTTTGTCTAAAATTATATAAAAACTCTAAAACAAGTTCCCGCGAACTTTCAACTAGTTTGTAGATAAACCCGCAAGTGATGATTGTTTTAACGAAATGTTTTATGAAATGATGATCAAGTATTATACCTACATGTTATGCTAATTTATTTGTTAATTTTGTTAATAAATATTTTCTAATGCTCTCGACCTACCCCTAGTGTCCCTGACCTAGACAAATAAAGTTCAATGTTTTGATCCTCCTAAACTTAATTTCTTCACTTCCACTACGAAGCTTATTTGATTTAAATCACAATTTTAGGTAGAACTAAGTATCATAACCTCCTTGGTACTATTTCTTTATGCTAAATTAAGTTTCTTTGTCTAAAATTTGTGTCCTAGGTGTAACCGAAACTAACTTTACCTTCTAGCTCCTGTGAAACTCATGAATTGGTTAGTTAATAGTAAGTATCCTGTCACTATCTTTTTGTCTAAATAATTCCCTAAATCTAATAACTGACAACTAAATTGCCACATACTAGTTCCATCTCATTAAATCTAATTATGCAAAAACCAAACCAATTAAATAAAAATAATAAAATAAATTAAATGTACACAGCTAATCATCATATAACTATCTAAGTACCATAATTGTTAAAAACTAAGTAATTCTCATTTTCACCTTTCAGTTTCATTCATCTTCCTATCCCTACATATTTTAGAATATCCTCACGCTATGTCCCCGGCGAGGCAGGTAGCTCAAAGAATGAACCTCTAACCAACCATCTTAATTCCGGGTTGAATGCCCTTTACGTAGTTCCGACACATACTTCAACTCACTCATACGGCTCATTCTACCCAACCATTTCATTCATTCATCTCTTCTGCTTTTTTTTTTTTTCAAAGTAAACGTTAATCTTTCTACCCATACAGCCAACTCGCATATTGTTCAAATATTATCAATCAAAGTCGATGATAATGAAGGTCGACGATTGACGATTTACTGAGAAACTATTTCGTTTCAGCTAACCTAATATTTTATCTTTAAATGGTAACTAAACTACAACAGATTTCCTTTTATTTACTTTCCTATTTACCATAATTTATTACTTGTTTTAATTGAACAAAATTATCATAAGCATAAAGAACTAGACTGTATGTCACCTAACCTTCGATTGACTTAGGCTATGAAGGACGCACCTCAATTTTGTTTCCCGGGCCGTAAAATTTATTAAAACAAACGCTCACTGTTTTCTATCATTCATTCTTAGTCTATGCCCTGATTGAATTGAATGGATTTTGTAATTGATCTCGATTGATTTACTAATAATTACATGCTTAATTATATATTTAACAAGTGCTAATTACTCTAATGTTAATAATTATGTTTAAGTGTGATAACCATTAAGCGCGTGATTCGAAATGCGTTATGAACTTACTTTTGAGGATAAAACAAACATGATAGGTATTTGGATACCGCTCGTAATAGTCTTTGATGTTTACTTTCACCTGTTTGCCGCCAAAATCTCAGTGAAATACATAGAATCGTGTTTCCATATATTTTTCCGTTTATCAAGTAACAAACTAATGATAATTTCGTTCTACGAACACCGCTAAAGAACCGCAACCTAAATATCTACCGGGTACTTGTGACTCGCCACAGTTATTGGTGATAACACGACATGTGATTCTGCACGCTTCTACACATACGAAATGCTTATTCTTTCTATTTTACCAGTGAAAGACCAGTGCTAATCTGAACTCTGTCTTAGTTAATCAACGATTTGTTGTTATGTGTTTTACAAGAACGCATTGAGATAAACCTACAATTAATTCGTCATTACTTCCAAAGTGTATACTCATATCAGTGAAATCTAATATAGTGCTTCAAAATATCTAAGTGCAAACTCGGATTGAATGTTTTAAGGTAAGCTTGCACATTTTATGAATAGTTAAATAGGGTTATTTAGTATTGTCTCTAACCTATTCTCACATACAACCCCCCGGATAAAGTTATCTACCAATATCCTAACCTACTTTCACATACATACAACCCCCCGACAATAAATATTTTAAAATCGAAACTATCTGTTTAAAATCAAGTTGAACAACTACTGCTTTGCTAACAACCCCCCGATAACTAGACTTTATAAACTATAGACTATTCAATAAGTTTGAACATTAATATACTCATAGCTAATACAATCCGCGAAAGTTTAGTATTAAAATAAAATAAAGCGCAATCCTAATCGCATCAAACCTGATTCTTTCCACTTTAACGGTACCAAATTGTGGGCTATAAACCCACATACTAAAACTAAATACCCTTTCTCAACAACCACTAATCATTGCAACTTTTATTTTTAAACCGATCAAATAAAATTCCATAGTAACTTTGATTCGAAATCCTGGTCATGGTCACCACCTTGTAACACCCTAAGCCTATCCTATACTAAAAATGCAAAACTATACCTACTCTACTCTACATTAAAATCTCTACCACTCTATTTAATAAAATACCTAACCGAATATACTAATCAAGGTTTAAATTAAAAGGTTCCTAAACTTAATGTTAATGTGTAGCTAAACTTACCTACCTATAACTACCTACTAGATATTTGAATACTCATACAAGATATTATTTAGCTGCAATATTCTAATTGATTGTTGGAATTTTAGATAATGTTTTGGTATTAATTTGGCCATGTGATCGTCTAGTTTAGTTCCTACGTTGTGTATTTTTAATGTAACCCATTTTCTTTTAGAATAGAGGTTTGATACAATTAACCGAATACCTGTGATAAACAAGTTAACAGTGACTATTTAATAATGACTATAATATGACTAAGATAATAACTAATATTGAACAAAGATCCTAGATTGTGAATGAGTAAATAATAGAATAAATATAATAAATATTAAAGTACATTAATACCTTTGTAGAATAATTTTAAAGTAGGTATCAATGACAGCATAATAGTTTTTCGGCAAGGCTCCTGCACCGCCCCGCAGAAGCACTGGGTCTCGACAGGCCAGACTGGTCAACCCTCGTCCGAATGCTACGTTAATCTTTTGTCTTTTAGAGTAACGGGGAAATATCTTTTCCATTTTACTAGTCAAGCTGGGTGTCATATAAGTATAAGTAAGTATGTCATATTGTCATCAACATTGTGTCGAGAGGAAAGCAAGGGCGAGAGCTCTCCGATGCAAAGAGAACTTCTCTAGATTCTAAAACTTCAACTTTTAAGCTTGACTAGGGATATATAAACACTAATACTTAAATAGAGATTATATCACCTATCCATAATCTTCAGGATCCAGCCTCAAAGATAAATGAAGATAGCAGGATATGCTATAAGTTAAGATCATTACTAGATCACAGTAAAGCCTCGGCTACTGTCAGAATGTAAGGAACTATATTCATCCAGTTATTCTTACATCCATGTGAGTATAACCCTCAGGTTAGGGACTCGGCCTCACCTCGGCTTGGCCTAAAAGGTATGACTGTAAGTCTAATGATTGAATACTATATACCAGCCCTCGGCACCAGTATAGTAAGGTTTAGATAATTAACAAGCCTCGGCCTTGCTATAAATCTGTGTGAAACCATATGTGGTTGTAAGACTCCATAATTGCTATGGCTAAAATCCCAAAGGTTATTTGGTTGGATAAATATTCAAGATATTAATTTTAAAATAAAAGGTAACACATTAATATGTTGCAAACTCACACAATGTCTGTCTATACAACAGTATGATTTGAATAATTATTTCTTATTTTAGCATAATAATTAAATCTATATAAAATTTAAACACATTATCTATTCAATGTCCTTAAAACAAAATATTGTTTTAGCCTTTGAAGTATGAAGTATATTTGAACCTATTTGAGTATTCCAACAATACAATAAAATTATTAAATAGCTAAGTCCAACAGTGGACATCCACAATTCTGCAATGGGATTTAATCAATCCTAGCATAACCGAAACGTATGTAGGTGTATTTGTAAACCTGTTTGGATTTACATTCCTACAGTAAAGTTATAAACTACCTATGTCCAACAGTGGACAATTGTAATAAAATCCTGAAATGGAATCTAACCAAACCTAGTAAAGCCGCATCGCTTTTAGCCTATCTGTAAACCTATTTGAATTTAACATCCCTACTATAAGATTATTAACTATCTACGTCCAACAGTGGACAACTGAAATAAAATCCTAAAATGGAATCTAACCAAACCTAGTAAACCACATCACTTTTAGTCTATTAGTGAACATATTTGAATTTAATCTTCCTACTGTAATGTTTATAATCTACCTAAGTCCAACAGCGGACAACTGTAATAAAATCCTAAAATGGATCCTAACCAAACCTGTAAAACCGCATCGCTTTTAGCCTATCTGCAAACCTATTTAAATTTAATATTCCTACTGTAAAGTTATAAACTACCTATGTCCAACAGTGGACAATTATAATAAAATCCTAAAATGTAGTCTAACCAAACCTGTAAAGCCGCATCGCTTTTAGTCTATTTGATGCCAAGCCATTTAATATGAAATAAGGGCTAGCCTACACGCATAGGCGGCCTTATCCCTGCGAGAGGTCTCTTCCAGCAAACCCTAGAGCTTCCGAAATAATAAGTTTTAAGAGTTTAGAGCCGAATTTAGTTTATATTAGATTGATTTTTGAATGCTAAATGATTGAAGATAGAAGTTTTAATTTTATAGTTAAATTAGTTTTTCACTGTTCCTAAACCTAAAACACAACCTATAACTGCACTAAATTAGCACATAGAAATGCACACAGATATAAAATGAATTAGACACAGAAATACACACGAATATAAATAATACACGAGAAAACACACACGATTATAGCACAGTATAAGATACGGTTATCACGACAATTATGAAGACGTTGGTAATTTATTCTCCTAGAGGAAATTTCACACACACACGAATATTTAACCACACAGTTTAAAAATCATCTTCATTAGGAAGATAGTTATTATGGAACGGACTCACTGATTCCTTCTGTTTGTCAGCTCTGCGGGACTCCGCTCACCAACCCGTAGCCTCCACTCCAGAACCCGCAGTCTCCTCTCCTGAACCCACAGATTCCGCAGCTTCTTAAAACCACTGAAGTTAATTAAAGTTGCAAAGCACTGAATTTAAGACTGAAAATTCCCGATATATTTGGGAAGAGGTTCCCCTTACATATCGGAATCGGATGTCAACTACTAGAGTGACAGAGTAACTGACTGTCGCGACGGAGTAAGAAATTAACTGACTGACCATCCTGACCTATCACCCCTCGGCTTTATATAGCCCTCGATACGCATCGCAAGGTGCACGCTCCGGTTCGGCTTCCGCATTACCATATAAGGAGATTTTTCTTCCCTAATTTCGATCGAAGTTACTTAGCGATCTGGCTGCGGCAGCGCAGCCCATCGCTTCGGTTTGTTTACGCGCAGCGACAACGCTGCTCCATTCCGATCCGCTGCCTCGCTACCATATAAGGACATTTTCCTACCCAAATTCCAGTCTAGGCTGCTTAGCGATCTGGTTGCGACAGCGCAGCTCGTTGCTTGGCTTTTGTTTACGCGCAGCGACACCGCTGCTCCATTCCGATCCGCTGGCTTACTACCATATAAGGAGATTTTTGTGCAGCTACCCTAGTTAATAGCTTCCTACCTATATTCTATAAGGCTCACAGGTTCGATTCCCTGTCTCTAACTTTCTTGATGCTAATTGAATTTCCGCACTCTCTCGTGAAACCTTTTATCTTACAGTAATTTCATATGCTACCTTCCCACATCCTTAATCAGAGCAAAATATTGTCGTGAATACAAGGTGACTGGACTTGGTACCAGTACAATCCCCAAGAAAACATGCCAAAGAAATAAGGATACGTTAAATATTATTCATTGTTATTGCTTTGGGTTGCTGCATGTGTATGACTGACCTGGTGATTATACTTAGACATAGGAGAAATTATATTTAAATTAGAAAAAAATACCAAAGTGTAAAAAGTTAGCACTCAGCAGAGTGTTCAGTCGGCAAAGGAAATAGTCTATCAGTTTTCTATCAAATTTTTTACAAAAATCTGTAGCAAATGAAAATATCGCACAGGTTTACCCTTTTCTCGGTGGGTTATTTTTTCTCAAATATCATGGAATATAAAGATTTGCCGATTTTATATAATTTTTCCACCATCACCGGAGACTATTTATAATCCTCTGTGCCATCACCTCATCACATAAATCCAGTTTGCGGTGCAGTGGCGCCGACGGACAGACAGACATGCATAATATAGGTAACATGGTGTCCATTTTGATGGAGAACTACTTTAATTAACTCTTAACTTAGCAAATAGATAAATCCATCAAACCATTCTAGGTGTTTAGATTTCAATTCAACTCTTCTAACATTACTTTTAAATTGATTACACGGTTTTGACTTAACCAAACTATTATACTAGGAGGGCTTAATGTACAATGTTAGTATTGTTGCGTCAATGAATTATTCTGAATACAGAACCGGACGGCGGCGTTCGGTCAGACCCGATATTGTTTACGAACAGCTACCGCCAACTTACCATAGTAATTTTACTAAACCACGTTACCTAATAATTAAGTTTGTTGGTGATTTGCTATAGGTACATATTAATATTTTACGTTGTGTTTTGGTAATGTTTGTTATTTACATACATCTCTTGTAGATTATACCTATATTGTTAAAACCAGATAGTTTCTTTTCGCATATGAAATGTTAAGAAACGGTTCTACGAGTAAGTAGGTAAAAACAGTCAAAATTTACACAAAATAACATCCACATTTATTTATTTAATGTTTGTTCGCTTCACATAGACAGTGTACTTATAATATTTATTTGCAGGTTCTCTCAGTTTCACATGTCAATTAACTGACTTAAAAGTTTATCTATCTGAAACTTACCTATCTGAAATGCAAATTATAATCCCATTAGTACCTCGTTACAGTTTATGCATTGTAATGTCTGTTGTTCTGACGGCAAACAGATATGTTTTGGTAAGTACCTACTAGTAAACTTTATTTTCACTCGTTTATTTGTTTTTATTAGACACACTATACGAGTAGTACCCATATTGTTGTCTCAAAAATAGAATTTGGTTCATTTTTATGGTTCCTCAGACGGAAAAAAGGAACCCGTAGGATCACTTCGTTGTCCGTCTGTCTGTCTGTCTGTCAAGACCCTCTTTCTCAGGAACGCGTAGAGGTATCAAGTTGAAATTATATCAAATACTTGGGTCTGCAATCCCTTAGAGCTGTGAAAAAATCAAACAAAAAGTCAACGCAGTGAAACGATATTATTATGGCCGTTTTTGCCGCATTTTTGAGTATTTTGGTAATCAAAACCTATGGGGTACCTCCGGTTGACCAAAATAACGAAAATAACGATATACTATTAAAACCAAATAACGATGTTCGAAAATTTTAAAAATGAAGTTGGTCGGAGCCCTCAGGGTACCGTGGCACTTGTCCGATTTATTTAAACCAGTTGCAAGCAACATGCACTAAAATACACGTAATGTGAGCATGCTTATAGAAGACTCACACAGGTGACTGTACACAATATTGAGATGGTTTCACGTTTCCCGGCTTGTAAGTGCTAGTCGGGAAGACGATCCCACCGGGGCATAGCGGTGCATTTGCATCAATACATGCAATAGCCTTATATATAAAAGCCTTTCTCGCCGTCTATGAAAATTCTTATAAGCGACGAAGACTTCCAACTACTTCCAAGTCTTCCAACATGAATCAGGCTGTTGGAGAGCAACAAAGTGTTTGGATATTACTATTATTACACTTGAGGTCAATGAATTCGGGTCCGGGAGCTTTCATACACTCGAGATCATTTTGAGCCCTTGGATCTCCGCCGATCAATGATTTAGGTGAGATGAGATCCTATGCTGGCTGTCCGGAGTACTTATGGAATAAGGTAGGTACCCAAAAATGCCTCGTTGGCCTCTAAAAACATAAAAAATTGCACAAAAATGTATGGAACTTCAAACACCCAGGTTTCTGAATATAGATCCATAATGGTAAACGTACCTCTGTGATCAGGCAAGCTGTCATTTGCCTGTATTTATCTTAAAGCCATTATTCGCATTCAATTGATAGAATATGTAAAAAAATTATAAAAAATAAACTGCCTCTTACCAAGGAAGGTGTATAAAGATTGCGCTTAAGCGATTGCGCATGAGCGCAAATCACTCACTGTGCTCAGTCTATGTTAGAATCAATTCTAGACTACTTCGCTAGCTCGTGATTTAATATCGGCACTCGCAGTAAAAAATAACTGCTCACAAATAACGTTGAACAAATAACTATTATCTATTAAATTTTCTTTACGGTAAGGCATAATACAGTTTTCTTGGAAAATTATTAGAGGGATTATATTTTTATCAAGGTACTTATTGGATATTATGTGAGTTAAGATGCTAGAGGAAGTACCTAAGTAAATACTATAACTTCTCGACGAATAACTTCATTCTGCATGAAAAAAAACTTAGTTTTCCCTCCGTATCTAGAGGGATTTTTTTTCATGTTGAATGAAATTATAATTCACCATGCTTTATGCTTTCCCTTTTTATGATATTTGCCAAACTGTCGGTTATTACGTCCGATTCTTTTATCACATACTGTGCAGGTGATATGCGTGGTGCAAACGTGAGTCCAATTATAGTTTGCACTCGGCGCCGAATTCCAAGTTTCCTTTAGGATTATTCATGGTGTATAGGGGCTGTACAATCCGAGTAACGAAGTGACCTGGAGAGCCCCGGTGAGATCTCGTCGAGAGGCCATTAAGGCGCTCTCAGCCGAGCCATCTCCTTAAGTATCACATCTAAAACTCTTACAATAGACTCCGTCAAAGTTTTCGCTTATTTTTATTAAATACATCGATTTATAGACTATTTTTGTAAATAATCGTCACACATTGCGTATTATAAAATTCTGGTACCTAACAAAATCAATTCAACCGACTTCAGATATGAAATTTTGCAATGGCCGGGAATTGAACCCTCGACCTCATTGGACACGAGACAAGTGCCCTACCTTTTTTTGCGTATACTTATTTCGAAATAAGAAATTATCAAAATTGTGACTTTCGACAAACATGAAAGTAGGAGTTCATGTTGCATAAGGGACATAGGTTCTCTTGAGCTTCCCATTCCTTATATCAAATTATGAAGTTCAACTTTCCAAAGTTAATGTACCTACTAACTTTACACAGACCTAAGCACTTAGACACTCAAACTTTATGATTTCGTTTCCTGACTTTCATTGGAGCGAAGCATTTTAGTTTTCAGTTATAAGTTCTTGTAACTCTGTTAAAGACTGTCGTATTATATCTAAAGGACAAAACAGAAAGAAATAATTTTCCTTTGCTATTCCTTTCGTAGATACTGAAATTGGTTATGGAGGAAGAAATGAATAAGGTCGTCGTCTCTACATTGATATATAATGAAATTTGTTAGTGGATTAGGTAGAGAATGTGCAGATGGCGCCCTGCTAGTAAGTAAAGAGCGGAGTGATAGGGTCCCGATATACGTGTCCCGGTTACTGACGACTGCTTTCACATTTTTGATATTCAGATCGAGCGACCATTGGGAACAAAACCGAGGCACCACGATATTGAAAGCTTATGGATTTTCGGTGTTCGCGTCGAGAATGACTCGATATTAAGCGATTGATTGGGTTTCTAGAGCAGCTACCATTACAGCGCCTTCATTCGTTCTTTGTATTCCTTGATGTTATGTGCATCTTACTTTATTTAGATTGTTTTGTTAAAAAAAGTCAACAAAGTGGACATTATAACAGAATATGTGTTGTCTACTAATTATTTTAATAATTTTCATTTAAAATATCTCGAAAAAAGTATTTATCCCTGATTTGCCCATTACCATGATACCGGGTAATTTTCCAAATTTTAGTTCAATAATGGTCCAGTAGTTTTCAGGGGCAGAAAGGTAGACAAATAAGTATCGCTATGCGGAACCCTAAAAATAAATGCTTATAATATATTTATTCTTCAGCATTGGCAAGACCGGAAGAGTAGCAAGTAGGTACCCACTCAAAATATCACAAAACCCAAAAATCAATATACCTACTGCCTTTAAACTGCATAAAACTACGATTTTTATACACATAAGTATCACAGTCAGAAAACTAATTTGTGCAAGGTGTAATTTACATTTGGGTAAGCGATAATGATGAATGACTCAAATTCAATAAAATAAAGATATATAAATATAAACCTTTTTAACAGCTTCTGGTACCTGTCAAAAGGTCTAACCGTTTTGGTTGGCAGCCAATTTTAATTGAATGAAAAAATGATCGTCTATGCATTTTTTCGTTTTGGATGATGGGCTAATGGAAATTGGCAATGGTCTCGCCCGCCGACCGCGCCCGTGCCAACTTTTGCGGAGCCAGCCATCGCCCGCTACGCTTCACTACGGACTCGGAGCGAGATATATCGCCTCGATTGAATAATGGTCTCATGGCAATTGCCTTCCAGTGTCCGGTTCAATCGAATTGATTATGGAAATTTTGGTTGATATGGTAATACGTAGTAATACTAGCAATCTTTCTAAATATGGTTTTTCCGTGTTTTATTTATAAAAATTCATCATTCTGTTCATTTCTTTGTCTTCTTCGTTAGGCGATGAGGTATCTAAGACTCAGAGAAATAAATAAATATGAAATTAAAATAGCTCATCCAGCTGGGTCCCGCGACCTTCACCAGATCGTCGGTCCACCTTGTGGGAGGCCTGCCTACGCTGCGTCTTCCGATACGTGGGTATTAACCATTATCAACTCTATATTCCTTGAATTTTTCTGCATGTGTATTAATAGAGCTGAGCTTGTGTATTATTAGAAAAGTACGTAACATTAGTAACGTCTCAATGATTAAGGCCAGTGCTCCGTAGTTTTCTCATAGCCTCCTAAGTACGAAAACCTCAGAAAAAGTAGCTAATATAGCTCATAAACATATAGTAAATTTCTAAACTTTACGAGTATAAAATCTGCGGTGCAGGTACGGGCGAAGCGAAGCGCATTTGAATGATTTCATTCATCTTTCAAATGGGAAGTCGATCGCGTGTGCCCCAAATGGACGTATTGGCATGCAAAGCCTTGTGCAGTGTCTATTGAATTGTAAATTTCAGTCTTCAGCATCGAGAAGTTCTCGCTAAAAATAGATGATAGGTGTTTTTAATAAATCGTGGTGAACATTAGCTTTACATTAATTACTGGTGCGGTCGACCGCACGTCAGTGAAAACAAAACCAGTATAAACTGGTCTCTCATAATATTGAAACTCCGTAGATAGGCTAGGCCAGCTCAATGTCAAAGTGTTTCCACTAAGGTGCGGTCAACTGTACGTGATGTCATTTTGAACTTGATGACATGATGATTATAGGAGCAACGCCATGTTTGAATCAGCCTTTATTATTTCTCAATTCATTAATCATACCTAAAGTGCAAAATATGTTAATCCTAAAGGGTACTAGGCAAGGCAAATTTAATATTAATTAATTAACAATATTTATACAATACATAATCGAGTTCTTAACCCTGTGGAGGTTTGTGTGGCATGGTAATGAATGCATATTATAGAAATTATACTGGTATTATTACAACTCGTACTTATAACCATGCTACAATCCCAAAATTGTACAGAAAAGACTACCCCATTGGTAGGTGTGGTTTGGTCTTAAAAACACCTTTGACTCTTGACGTCAATGGGAAGTGTCGTAACATTCTCATACTGTACAACTTAATGTGGTACTAATTGAGCGGCGGACATCATATATTTATTGGGCCGTGATGGGAGAGCCCTCGCGAGCACTCCACTCCCGCCGCCCCGGATTTAATGAGTGGGAATATTTCATGTATCGTTAGGGCCGGGCGTCGAAATCAATCACGTTATTAACGACGTGTGAAATAAATTGAACGAGCATACAACTCCGCTCCGGCCACGTTTTGTATAATTGAAAAAAAAATGATTTGTTTTTGACAGAGTCGTGTTAAATATTTTGTTTTTGAACTTCAATCTCCGTTTCAATAAAAAATAGTTTATATCGATTACCATACCCCATATTTATGATGATAATGAATTACTTATCATTGATACCGATAATGTAAATTATAATTATTTTTAATAAATTACTCCCGATTCCGAAATAGATTCGTTTCAGCCATATGTCACTTCACTAGTAACTTTTAAAAGCATTTACGAATTAAATTTCATACTTGCTTGATGTGGTAAATATGTTTCACATACCTATATAAAACGTAGATACTTATTTAAAACCTTATCCATTAAGAAAAAACCCTCCTCGAAATGTTTCAAAAGTTGTACAGAAAATCCAATTATTCCTATCAGATCGTGTAACCATTATGTCCAACCATATCATTATCATGAGTCAATTAAATTAAATAAATCTCCAAGTTGTTCCAGCAAATTGTATTTATTTTAGTATTTTAAATTTCTTATAAAACCCTCAGCGGCTTAATATAATAAAATACGAATAGCCAAAACCTCAGCTTGTTTTTATAAAAAGGAGTTTTTTCGCTGTGGCTGTGGATATTCCATTGGGAATTCTGAAGGTGAGAGTGATTGATGTTTTGTCTCGAGGTTTTCAAAGCTCATCCTATTTCAAATAACTTATTTTTAATTTATTCGTGCCCTTGTGTACTCTTATCATGGTCTAAATTTGTAAAAGAAGGAATATGAAGACTACGCATTATCGTGATCACGTTTATTCCAAATCTTTTGATGAAGACAACTCGCTCAATAGGAAAGCTTATAGGAACTTATCATGGAAATAACAATTTTAGCAGACACTGCTAGTTAGATCTCTGAAATAGAGTAGTCAATTAATATTCATTCGTGAATATAATCAATGTTAGAAGAGTGTAACATGCTAAGCCATCATGGAAATAATCAACTGTGAAGTCTTGTCTGCTTGAGCTACGTCAGGATTGAGCGGATAGACCATGCATAGGCGGACGAAGGAAATAGGTTCTGGGTGGAATCTGGCTGATTAATAATTAATGTTGGTTTTGAAACTCTACTCTCTTAAATCGTAAGATAACCATATTCTCGATCATATCCTCCAAAGAAACTCCGAATATAGCCTTCTCCAAACCTTAATTTTTTACCTTACTAATCTGGCGTAACATCGGAATCGACTTTCCTGCGTAGTATGTGAGCCAGCCTTTTTATCTAAAAAATGCTAAATATTAGCCTAAAAATTCCATATCACATCGTATTTGATCACATATTGATAGAATAATATAGCAGGCAGCGCTCTGGAGTCATGTGTCGTCCATTCTTTTACAGAATTACTACGAGTTGTCAAACGCATTCGCAGGTCCTATTTTTAAAAGGCGTGTGCTCGCGATACCTATTATTTTATCACGTGCCAGAGTCATATTTTCCGCTCTTATACTTTCTATGTGAACATGAGTATGAAAAGTTTGACTGCCTAACATTGGTACTCCAATATAAAGTGTCTATAAAACTTTTCTGGACTTATAAAAATTGTAAGTCCCAGAAACTCGTACATTTTCATGTCCAATATTTTTAGGGTAATATTTCTAAACTTTGACCAATTTAAGTTATTACACGAGTCATCAAAGTTCCGTACCTTGATGAACTCTTATTTATAAATAGTACTCATCGCGTAAGATGATAAGTTAGCAATTCTTATACGAGTGAGGTAGAGTTGCACTTTTACCGTTGAAGCATACCTCTATGTATGCTTTTCACGGCTAAATACTAGTAAATAAAGTTTCTTTACATGGAATATTCGTTTTTCAATGCAAAAGCACTGTAAGTAAATTATTTATTAAGGTGTATACTATGTATGTATAATCGTTTACTTTTGCATTTAATGTTTCTTTATATCTATTTTATATTTTTAGGGCGTTCTGGTTTTAGTTAATTCCGATCCGAGTTGTTCAGAAAAATAAATTTGACTCTTAATTTTAGAATAATATCTAGAACAACTTATTTGAGCACTAGTGGCATGAAAATGATTCGTAATAAATAAACCTAATACAATCGAAATAATTATTAAAAGAAGAGTTTCGTGTTTTATGAGTATTGATTTTAGTCCAGTAGATGTTTTCGTGCATACATAGAGTTATCTTCAAAGAGTTACCGATGCTTTTGTGTCGAAAACAAAGGACTCCATTTATAAAGTCCATCGTGTATTCGCCGCAACAGACCCGTGGTCTGTCAGACACTCGCAACCGCAGAATAGTGGATCGAATGTTATTCTATATTGTCCGTGCGCATGTACTCCTGGTATGTCGACTAGTTTTGGCACACGCCAGCGTTCCCCATGACCATTATCTTAACAATATTTAAAATCGGATAAGTGAAGGTAGACAATGGCAACATTAAGTGGCAGCACGGTAATGGCTTAGTTGCAATGCAATATCATGGCTGCAGGTCTCCCATGGTACATAGATGGCGTAAATGCCCAGCCCAAAGCTATTACTTATTCGTATTTAACTACCTCCTTCAATAGATCCTATCTGATTTGTATAATGTATTAAAATTACAAGAGAAGTCATTTCCAGACAAAAACGACACGTACGAAAAACATTTTAACATAACAACAATTCCATTTCATTTGAAAGGGAAAAAAACGATCCAATAAAACGCATATTACCTCGTCGCATTGTAAAAGAAAATTTGAAAAGTAGGGGTGTCTAAAGGAACGGATGATATTACAATTCGGTGCCATTTGCTCTCGCGTTGCCGCTTGTGTTCAAATACGTGCTTGTGTGTGGAAACTTTTTAGGAGACTATAAAGAAAATTCTTTCCCTTGAATTTACGATTTCCCTATCGCGCTTAAGCGGCGAATCATGGCGCATGGATGAAATATCGTCTTCGCCGGTGCTCGCGTCGCGCCCGCGCGTGTAGCGCCCGGCGCCCTTGCCTGATGGAAAGTGTTAGGAAGAATTTACAATAACTCAGCTCCATTTTCTACTACTTTTCTGATAATTTTACACCAAAGCAGATACCTAAGTTTTTTTTGACTTGTTAAAATTTTAGTGTATTGGCAATTCAATTTCTCAGCTTTTCTTTTAGCTATAGACGGCTTTCTAGTGCAAGCTCAGTCTGGCTTATTTCTGATTTCAAATAGCAATGCGTATTTTTATTTTAAACCAATAAATAAATCCAAAATATTCAATACCTACTTAATCAAAGCATTTTAGCTAGAGAAGAATACCATTTTGAAATTACAAATTCAGGTATCAAAATTATCATAATAACACATATTTTGTATCTGATTTACATTGTATTTCAAACCGTAGATAAATGCATACTGTTTACATTAAGTGTTCTTAGACCATCGATTTGGGACTGAAGAACACCATATCGTCAGCATAACTGAAATTATTAAGACAAGTTATAGTGATATTATGGCATCCTTCTCTAGAGCTCCTCAGCTCCATGATCAGATCATTTACGTAAAGGTTGAAGAGATCTAGCGAGATCAGCCCTCCTTGATTTACTAGTAGCTATTTCTTTTACTATGCTAGTAGCCACTGATATAGCATAAGGTGTTGGCCACTTCATTCGGAAGAAATAGAGTTCCCTATGTATATGGGAATTGTTTCTACTAAAATATTCACAATATTCTAACTATTTTTGATTACTTTAATTATCCCTTTATTCTTCTCTGAAGTCAAGAAGTAAATTAAAAATAAATTGGAATAATGTCTTTCTACACAATACTTATTTCAATATTAGAAACCATTATTGTGTGACAAATAAGGTAAGTATTAAATGTATCGATTTCTATTCATATTGTAACTACAAATAAACCTACAACAAAAATACGAAGAATGTAGGTGACAGTTCATTTCAATAGCAAAATGTGACGAACTGAAATTGGTTCAAATTGTCCTGCTCAATCTATATATAAAATGTTCCCCAGCAGCCGATCAATACAAGACACGACACGGGCATAATATTTATAACTATACTATACTATATACTTGAAGAGTAAAAAATATCATTCGAATGACATTTTGGGAAGTGGTCATTCTGGAAGTGGTCATTTTGGGAATGGTTATTTTCGGAAGTGGTCATTACGGGACAAAGCCAACTAGCTTTTTGCCTTATGGCGTTGTTTAGGCTTATCAAAGTTTCCCGTAGGAAGGAATCCAATAATTTAATAAAAAGTAGTTCCTGATGCTACTACCATACTCGTAGCTTTACTTATTAAAATGTTCGGTTAAGAAAACGTCTAACGTGAACGACTTTTCTTTGTTAATTAAAAAACCGGACAAGTGCGAGTAAGACTCGAGATTTGAGGGTTCTGTATAAACTTAATTATTGAAATAATTAGAAAACCGTTAATAAAATGTGTAGTTATATCACATGGTACTAACTTATATTGATGACTTGCTCATACGCAAAGATAAGTTTGTTGGTATAAGAAAAAAAAAGAAATTTTGTGATGTAGCTACAAGTTTACTGTTTCTGGATTTTTACATTTACTTGTACTATAAGACCTTGCTTCTTCCCAAATTTCATGATTCTAGGTCAACGGGAAGTACCCCATAGGTTTTGATTACCAAAATACTCAAAAAATGCGGCAAAATCGGCCATATCTTTTGACTGCGTTGACTTAGAAGTTTGATTATATAGAAATAAATTTTACCTTACATTATCTTGATTTTTTCACAGTTCTAAGGGATTTCAGACCTGAGTATTTGATATTAATTTTAACTTGATACCTCCACACGTTCCTGAGAAAAGGGGTATTGACACACAGACAGAGAGACGGACAACGAAGTGATCCTATAAGGGTTCTTTTTTTCTACTTTTCCGTACTTTCTGTACGGAACTCTAAAAAGGAGAAAGTTTGTAATTTATCCTACCTTAATTTTCTTTCTTCGTTCGTTTACTAAAGAGCAATCATTAGAATCCCATTATTTGGTTACCAATTAAGGATCAATTTTTATTCAATCTTGTAAAATAAACACTAGTACGCCACTGAATTTTTAATAAACAAGGCGTAACCCGATATCGCCTTTTGAATAATTACAACATTATTTATTCGTCAATTTATTCATCAATATTAGACGCCTCAGTTTCAACAAAGACGCGGCGAGAACACGAAAATTCATCAAAACTTTATTGAAGCTGAAACAATACATCAAGGCGCTAAAACATCGTAATAGCCTAAAGATTGATCGTTCAGGGTTGCAAGCATTATCGGACGGAGGCATTGTTGCGGCCCGCGGTGCGCGCGTCCCTTGATAACCGGTCAAAATTTCAAACCGGTTTCTGATTTCACGCATTAACCGGTTTCCATAGCTATTCTCGACCGCCTCTTTAAAATCACGCGTAGTTTGAGCATTGTAATTGGGGCACCAGAGTTTGAGGGTCTGATCCACTGAGGACAATTGAACTTCGTGTAAGCTGATCTCAGTGTTACCTTTGTTAATAGCTCTTTTAAATGGGCCTAAAAAAATATGGCTTAAGGGGAGAAAACACAGTGTTTTGGAACTCTTTTTATGAACATCCTATTATTTTAGTTAATTAAACCTTTTTTGCAGCAGGCCACCTATATAGTAGCTATAATTATAGTTTTATTAAATGATTTCCCAATTTCGATTTTTACTAAACAAATTCCCTATTTTGCTAGCCTATAAACAGATATGATTGCTATAATGTATAAACAGATATAGTTACTGATCACGCCGCATTTGTCTTACTTGCCAGTTATGTACAGTTGATAAAGTAGAGTTTAGATGCATTGCCTAAAAGTGCCGACTACAACCTTTATATTTTCGTTTCTTCGTTTTGATTCACGCTGCAACCTTATTAACCAGATTGTTGAAACCGGTTTCAAGCGTCAGCGCCTCCCTAGGGACTATTTACCTCACCAAACAATAGCCCGCCATCATCGTCATACCGCAGTAATCTAATTGCCGGATCTCGTAAAGAAAACATCTTCCCGATCATGTAAAACCCTTAGTTTTGGCATCTTCTTGCATTAGTCTATTTTCAGAAACTGATTATTTGCGTACCTATCGAAATTGGTTTCCGCTAGCTTGGTAATCTCAGCTCTTGTACTCCTGCTGTGATAGAGTTGGGGGAAAATGTATTCACGATTACTTTCCTTATTACTTTCCCGATTATTTAGGTACATGTTTTTTCTCATTTCGGCGTCAGGTACATAAATTATGGAATTAAGAAAGTAATTAGGACAGTAATCAGTAATCGTGATTACATTTTGCCCAACTCGACGCTTCTGTACCCACAATTGTATAATTTAGTAGATAAGTTTTATGAATATTGTTTTCAAAGTTAATGAATTAAGTATGTATACATGGCACTTTATTCAAAATAAACGAACTGAACGAATGACTTCGTTTTGCCCAATGACTGGGAACGAACAAACAAGTTGAAGTCACGCGTAGGTAGAGGTAGGTACTAATAATACAGGTACAGGTAAGTATTCTACGTCAAGTATTAAAAACAATTTTGTTTCGAAATTCTAAATATTCTTGCTCGTCAATAATATATATTATACAAGTATATATAGGTACTTCGAACCTATAATCTAATTTAGAAAACACGTGTAAATTGATTGCCGGTCTTAGTTCGTTTATATATTGCTCAACAAGTTATTTTTAAAAAATATTCTGATAGAATGATAGAAGATTACATTATATGAAAAGGCGCATTAAAGAAAAAGTCATAAAGAATTCAGATTTTTCCGAAAAGATTTATTTTGTTTCAAACTTTTCACGCTTTTAAAAATTGATTCTGTAACTTTCAATGATTCAGATTTTTTCAGACGTAATGTACAAGTTTCTGTTTATAAAAAGTTTTATCGGAACACGCTCCCTAATTCTTTGTTAATGCGATAAATCTGTCTTTTATGTTGATTCATTTTCTTTTCGTTTCGAACTAAAGCAGCGTTTCATGCATGAAAATATCTATAAAAGTATATGGTACATAAATAACATACGTGCACAAAAAGTTTGTAGGTACTTTATGTGCTCTGTAACGTCGTCAAATTGCAGATTGACGTTATGTTTCATTTGTATAAAACATAACGTCAATCTGCAATTTGACGACATTTGTGCTTGGCTGGATGGCCAAATCCGAAACCATAGGAAACAGCGAAAATTCTCAAAGGAATCTCGAGGCCGATTTTTATGAAAGTGTCATTGAATATTTTTGAAAAATCAATTTAGCTGGCCAAGTATCGAAACCGTTGATTTTAGGCAGGAAAGATCTAATTTAGCAATACGGACGGGCGCCCACAAAAAGCGATCCTAGCTTCATGTTTTTGGGAAAATATACTAAAATCACACAAGCAAAATCACAGACAACTGCTAATCAGTACCTACTGCGAGGTTAGCGCTCCTGCTGTCTAAAAAGAAAAGCGAACTGTGTAAACATTTTATACCAATGTAGTCTGTATTATCACACATTGTTTCACACAAACGAATGGGCAAAGAATCAGCAGATTTACTATTTCTATTCAGGCGGGATGTGATCTGGGCCGTCTTTGCCCCGCGCGGCCCTAGGCCCGCCGTCGGCGCCGCTCCGGTAGGCCGGGCACGTACCCCGAACCCTATCGCGGGCTTCATACACTGCCCGGCGACATCTGCACATTTTCGACGTTATCGACTCGAGGACACATTTTTATAGGAACAAATTTAATCTAAGCAGAAGGAGGGATCAGTCTCGGGAGTGCCCTGCCCGCACGTGTCGCAGCGACGTGTGCACGGGCTAACGATTTTTCACAGAACGATATTATGTGTCCGATAAAAGACTTTATCTTGCAACTTAACTGGTGGCGTGAGGGCCCTTTTTTGTACAGGTTATCCATTTTATAAACGGTGTAAAATGGTATTGTTGTTCTCTACATATTGATGGTATTATTCCAAACACCAAATGGCGACCAATTTAGAAAGGTATACCACAATTCTTTTACAGGTTCGTTGCGAAAATTTTGCTTTTAATACAGTGCCACACAGGGTTTATTTGCTATCTCAGACACAAACACAAATTATCGATATTTATAAAACTGTATTTAATAGGTATTCTGAGTATTTCTGAGCGAAGCAATCTGCTCAGTACTTGGCATGTATGTACATGGCATCTTGAAACAGATCTCGATGTTTGTGGGAACAATCCTCTTTATGAGAGTAATCTTAATTAACCCGTTTATGTTTTGAAAACCGTTGTTTGTTCATTAAAATACAAATAAATGATAAGTAGCCTTTAGTTTATTTCTACCGTACCTAATAAATAATAAACTTGAATTAAAAAAGTACGGTAAATAATTTATCCCCTTCCCGAGGTCATTAAGTTTTTGCAACTCTTCCTTGAGGGCTCAGTGACGGTGTAGGAGACGGTGCGAAGAAAATTTTCTTAGAAAAACAATAAATTTTCTGTGAGCAACGCTCGAGTGAGTTTCGATGTCGGCAGAGCGAGAGCGCGCTCGCCATAATATATTGAATTTGAAACGAACAAACTTTTACGTTCCCTGAACGCCACATGTAAAAAGATTTTCCCTAAATGTTTACAATGCAATAATTTATGTTCGTCTAGATTTTGCACGCGGATTTTCTCGGATGGATTATCTTGCTTAACTTACAAATTGCTAAGTACTGTGATCTTATGTTGAGATTATTGTATACCACAGGTACAATTTGGTTCACCAACAGTCACACCAACAGCGAAAACCTCATAAAAAGCCGTCTAGTACTTTTGTATCATCATCATCAACAGCCTATTAACATGTCCCCACTGCTGGGGCTCAGGCCTACCCTCATAACGAGGGCGTTCGGGCTATAGTCCACCACGCTAGCCCAGTGCGGGTTGGTGGACTTCACATACGCCTAAGAATTTCTTCTTCGGCGTATGCAGGTTTCCTCACGATGTTTTCCTTCACCGTTTGAGAGCAGTCAGTACTTTTGTATGGTAACGTAAAAAATACTTTAAATTCAAATATTTTTTTTTTGGACAAAATTATATACCTACCGCCTTGCGTTGACTTATGTTTGTGGCTTGGTCATTGGACTCGAGAGCCAGAAGTGACCAGAGGTCGTGTGTTCGATTTCCATTGGAGACAGACTCATTGTGAGGGTAGGCCTGTGCCCCAAAAGCTGTATGAAAAGATAATTTATATTAGAAATATACAAAGTACGAGTAGCTATGCGCTGTACAAACTAGGCGGTCTTATCCTAGTTCAAAAACGGTATCAAAAATGTTATTTTTCTCGATTTTCCATGGTCTTATATTTTTATCATAATTTTTAATATCTTTTCTATCTTCACGACTTTAATATCTTTTAAACTTCAAAGAACAATGCCATTTTGCACAGGCTCCCCGGTATAAGGCAGAAAGGTCCAGCAGTGGTACCTACCTACAATCCCTTTACGAGTAATACATTCACAAGAAGATATTGTACAAATATAATTGTAAAGGGTCATTGAAGGTTTCCCTGCGGTTCGCAAACGTAATCTGATATGGACGTTAGGTTTATTTACTATTATATCTGTGTGTATGCCGTGTGCACTTATTGATATTAACGTTGATGTACAAAGAAAACAGTGCTCATATTGAACCGTTCATAGCTGGAAAAGAATTTACGGTTAGATGTAACTTTCTCAAAATTGTATGACGGTGGGTCTGCACTCATTTAATAATAATAATGAGTAATAAAAAACAAGGATCAGATCGGTTGGTATCAGAACGACTGGATTGCAAATTGACCACTTTTATTATCAGATATTGTGAGAAAAATGGCATATTTATAATAATAAAATATATAAATATATCGATTTTTAATTGTTCAAATCAAATAAATCTTATACAATTTTCATGCAGAAACTCAACAATATTACAATTATAGTAATAAAATAAATTAATAAATTATACATTAAATAGTCAATTAATTGAATAATGACCCAATGTTATGTACCTACATCACCCAACCACATCCAACTATGAGAGATTGTCTAAAAATACTTGTATGCTATAAAATAGTTTCCGAAGTATTGGTTTCCGACACATCTACCCAGAGTGTGGTCATTTGAGCTGACTTCTGCATTAGGTAAACACATGAATTAATGTTTTTTTAAATTATTTTAAAACTAAAGCATAATCTCATTTCCTTATTTAGACTCTGCGTTTCTATCTATATTATTCAATCCGGAAGAGTTACCCCTACACCTATTTTTGTTTCATCCTGTTCCATACAAAATATCAATAAAACTTGGAGGCGTGGAAGGCAACTTTCTAAGCGCCTATTGATCGCCGCCAACACTTTGTATCATGCCGGTAAAACCGCAAAAAAATATTGGTGAAAAGGTGTGAGCTCTTCTGGCTTAATCCCCGACGATTTGCGAAGACGAAAAAAGGGTTCTCGAAGCTTAGCCGGCGATCCCCCGTATAGCCGACCCGCCTCTGGCCGCGCTTATCGTCGCTCAGCCCTATTTATTTCCCAACATAAATACTATTACACGGAAAATAACAAAATCGAAAGACTACTTATGTAACACATTCACTTCATTGGAGAGTTTTGAGAAAACACTATTAAGTATTACTAGCTATTTCCCGCGGCTTCGCCCGCGTAGAAAAGTTTTTCCCGTGTACATTGTTAAAACAGCGCCATCTAGGTATGCGTTTTATTACTTAGCGAACGCCCCGCGACTTCGTCCGCGTTAAAAAGTATCCTATATGTTATTCCAGGATATAAGCTATCACTGTACCAAGTTTCATTAATATCTGTTCAGTAGTTTTTGCGTGAAAGAGTAACAAACATCCTCTCACACATACTTACAAACTTTCGCCTTTATAATATTAGTATGATTTTTAACGCGTTGCAGTACTGGGGCCGTCCATTAATCACGTGATCTTTTTTTAAGCATTTTTTAACCCCCCCTCCCCCTTGGTGATACATGGTGCGGTTTAAGACTACCCCCCCCACACCCCACCCAACATCACGTGTAGTTTTAATATCTACAAAAAATCTTAAATTTTTTAGAATATTATCTTAAATACGGGTATAAAGTATAATCTTATTTTATTCTGAAATTAAGGACCATGATAAAAATGTCTAGACAGAAAGGTTGCAGGTTGTTTTTGATTGGCATAAAAATAATAATAAACGAATGGTGTAATCATGCGAAAAACATATATTGTACTTAGCAACGGCGAGTCAAGGTCACACTCACACTACACGCCGTTTTTCGATTAAAAAATCGCGCGTTTGAAAAAATAATGAAAAAATAAATACACGTGATATCTTACTACACCCCCCTCCCCCCTTGTGATCGTGATTTTTGTCAAACCCCTCCCCTCCCTTTCAAGCCTCACGTGATTGATGGACGGCCCCACTGCAAAAAGGTAACTGTATATATACTTATTACCAGAGAGCGGATTTCAAAGTCAAAGTCAAAACTATTTTATTGCATGTAAGTACACTGGGTACATTTATACAACGTCAATTTTTTTTCTACCACCGCTTCCAAGGTGTTATAAGATATATATTAAGCAATTATTGCAAGGTTATATAGATAGAGCTGGGAAGGAGAATTACTATAAATAATAAAAAGTATGAAACTTCTTGGAATAAATACAAAAGGAACAATTTCTAATAGCAATTAAAGCTTTGATAATTCGCATGTGTGCATTCATTTTATTATAGTGACGTTATTGCCATGAACTATCACGTAGGTATTATGTTTGAGCGGCATAAAAACTCACTTAGAATAAATATTTTTCTTTAAGTATAGTTTTGTCGCAAGAATAACTTATTGCACTTGTCATATCCATATTAATTATAGTAATAGCTCCTTCAAGTCCGCTCTCTGCTTATTACAGTTAGTTTATTAGCACAGTCAGTTTTTTCAGCGATGAGTATAAGATGTACCTGATGATGTCATTTAGACAATTCTTAATTGAAAATAATTGTAATAGGAAATTAATCCGAAGCGTTACAATATTCGTTTTTATATAGGAAAAAATAGACACAGAGTCGGCAATCGTAGTTTTATTACTACCTACTAATTAGAAAACTCTGAACTCCACTATAGTGTTGGCATATTAACGAGAGTTGTATGTATCGTTGAATATATTGACACAACACTATTAATTATTCATGCTTATCGAGCTGGGTCGCCGGCCTGAAACACTGCCGCACAGATAATATTCGCGTAAATCTTATTAATCTCGTTAGTGTGTGTGTTAATTAAAGATACCCTGTGTATCTACATTTCATCGGGTGTCTATTAATTATGAACTTGATTAAAGGTGAGTTCTCTGTGAGTTCCCATCTAGGCATTTATATATCGTTACGTAATCCGTCTTGCGAGGCGTGGGTAACTGAGCGATCGTCATTAATTATCATAACGTACTTATTAAAGGAAGGCACCAACAATCCCACAGTATTATTAACGAAGATTTTGCTGAGGAGTGTTCCATTCTGCTTTCTTAGCTGAAGTGGTTTTGCTTTGGAGGTCGGCCCTCGAAACTAAATCTCATCCTACCCTATTGTGTCCGGTTCTTAGTTCATTATTAGTTAAAGTGGGCTATTGAATGAAGATGCCTAGGACTCCTCTAGGACACTAATGAAGTCATTAATTTACAGTTGTGTTTGTAAGATTTTATCTTTAACCTCAAAAATTTTAATCAAACATCAAATGAGTTTTTTTTATAGCACGACATCAATCTCAAAAATACAGTCAGCTTGAAAACCCATCATAATTAAGATTCATTTAAATTTGAAATTATTCATGGCAAAATGCGAAGTTACTTTGGCGGTGTTTAACGCCGCACCTGCCCGAGGCGTCTTAGCGTGGTCGAAATTAATGCGACGTAAAGTCGGCAAAAGTCAATTACACTTTATTAAAACCGTCTCCATTTATATCAATTTGACGCAAACTGTTACAAATACTGGTAATGTTCCGTCCTTTCATCCGAGCGAGGCGGGGCTACGCAAGCGCCTCGGCCGTAGAGCGCTCGTAGCTCCGTAGACAAAGCGCTACGGAGAGCGCGGCCAGTACGCAGCCGGCGCGCTCACAGTTCGCAGCTACAAGCCGCCCGCCACCGCCGCCCGCCGCCGCCCGCGTAGCTCGCGATACGAATACGAGACCATTGGACCCGCTCGATTCTTCAACCGATGAATTTTTAATCGATTCGATTCCTACACGTCGATGAATGATTGAACTCGGCACTTATCCCGACGACAGTCATGAAAACACATATCAATAATAATCGCAAAAGTTGATTCGATTACGATGTCTCTGGGCTAAAGTAATTTTGCAACATGACCGGTCAGAGATTGGGTTCGTGTTTGACAGCAGGGACACCTGTTTTGTTGCTGCTTTTTGTTACCGGGTCTGTGGCGTCGTCCGATGGTGAGTTGTAGACATAAATAACAGCTGTTTTTGAAGTTGTAGAGACTAACAAACTACTTACCTACTTTAGAAAGTATAAATAGGTGGATGTAAATAAATATAACTTTAACTTTCATGTTTCTTGAGTTCTTTTAATACTCTTCGATTTCCTCATTTCTTTTAGATCTAGCCTTTTGTTAATACTATCATTACTGCTTGATGCGAATGATGACATGAGAAATGGTTATGATTTCTTTCAAGACATAAATAAGATATTAAATTCCTCGACTAATTGTATTGAAAAACGCCTGTAATAAAAATATTACTCTGAAAGTTTTTTCAATTTAATATATTTTAATATTTTTTCGGGAATGCACGCTAACGGGGCTGTAAACGGGTAGTAGAACCGTAAAATTACCATAATATCACGCTTTTATTTTAGGTACGCACAAACTTTGACGTGTCACCAAAAGTTTGTGATGCGAGTTACATGTTTTGAGTTTACAGCCCTCACGCAGTGACCGCTCTCTCGTAAATCGTAAACCGGTCTCCAACTTACAGCAGGCAACACAGTAATGTGACCTTACGCTATAGTAATAAGAGCTATATTAAAATGACACAGTGTGCGGATGTACGGATACTTTGGACACCCCCGTGACATTATATTGACATGCAGCCAGCAATGTAGTCATAAAATTCTTGTTTTGTCAGCAAAATACGGAGGTTCTGAACTAGCAATGACGGTCCCGCACGAGTGGAGTTCCATAATACTCAAAATAAGGGTGAATTAAGTTACAGGAATGAACAAATTCTTTACAATTTAATCATAATACCCAGTTTTTTACATAGTATATGGTGATCGAAGGATTTAAATAAACGTTTTTAGCTCAATAGTAGTTCAGTCACTTAAAAAGCCATAAACGGGCAACTGAGTTTACCAATCCGCCCGCAATACAAACACCAATTAAAACCCAAACCAAACTACACAGGGATCTGGACAACATAAATGCATGGGATTTCTTCTACAACGTATGCAGGTTGCCTCCGAAAGTTATACCTACTTCGGAAAAGCATATGGAATTATACCCTCTTTCTTTACTTAAAAAATGACAAATCTGCAATACTACGAGCTGTAGAGTGGGCTACTAATACTATTAAAATAAAGCCAGCGTCGGCCATCTTGCCAATCGCTGCACTCAGTTAATGCATTTGGTGATAGCATCATCTACAGACCATAATTAATATAAACGTACAAGCACTTAATGCAGATGTTCTAAAGATAAGAGACAGAATTAGGTATTTTAGAGCTGTTAAGGATTGTGACTCTAAATTGAGACATTTTGGACTATCAATGAATTCTATAAATAATTTTTAAAAAAAAACAAAAAAAAAAAACAGAAAAAAATCTTTAAATAATTATCGTGTAAGTATGCAATACTTTTGTGACTTATTTAAAATACTTATACCGATGAGGTTTCATATACCGTGACTCATACAGTCGTTGGAAAGTAAAAAAAGGTTCAAAATCGTCACGGTTTTATCTGCACGGGGAAGTCAAGCTGTGGGCCAGCTGTTTGGAGTTTAAAAATAGATCTACGTCTATAATTTAATCTAATAATAACATGAGTATAATCCGATTACTCGAAGACTCAATATCTAACGAAAATATACCATCAATATACCTACCTACTACTTAATTAAAGCCTTAGTCCATCCCACTTTTGACTAGTCAAATTAAGGAGTCAAAGGTCGTAATCGAGGTGGGTTAGAAATGACTTTTAGAACCCAAAACACAGGACTGTACAATATCCGCTGCTAAGTCACAAAGTTACAATGGATGTGGTCTACATGTTCATCGCTTCGCTCTTCATAACCTATTTCGGCTTTGCCGATAACTGGACTTCGGACTTTGACTACAACAAATTCACCGCAATCAGAAGAGAATCCGAATGAAGTTGGAATTTGTACAAGAGTTGTAGTTTCAGTTATTCTTTTTTCTCTCTTCTTCTTCCGATATTGTCAAACTGAAGAAAGAAAAAAAGAAATAAGCAAGATAAGACTACTTTTTTGTTTAGGTATAATTAAATTTCATAAAGTTTAAGCAATACCTACTTCTATCAGCATCTGTATTATCGAATAGGTACTTATTATTAATTACTTTGTTTGTATGTATATAATGAGTGTAATAGTCCATACAACGGCGGCGGAAAATAGCGCCGAAAGCAATTTAAACATCAAAAAAGCGGAGATTTATATTTAAATGCCGTTATTAATACCATAAGCTCAAACTGCGCCAAACAATTGGCATATTTTTTGTCACGCCTGCTCCAGCGCTGATATCTATAACCCCATTATTCAGCGGATTAGCTTTTTGCTGGATGAGTCGTAGAATATTCAAAAGGGAATTATTGGATTTCACTGAATCTGTATGAATATTGCGCTAAATCGATCCCCGTCTCGTCTCTTTTGTTCGCTATTCATGGCAATCTTGAAAGAAAACAACAATGAATATGTGTACGGACAGCAAGAATGATGAACAGCTTGTCTAAAACGCGAGTTACTATACAAAATTGATCGTTGCGGTCTGTATTTCATCAATTCAAAACGTAACAACTCCTGAAAGCGCACGTAAGTTTCAATTATAGAACAGCATGTCTGTACATCATACTGTACTTGTAAATCTTGACCGCGATTCCAAAGTAAATTACTATCAAACTCACTGTCGGATGAACTGAACTTCCAGCGCTCGCGCTGCAAACTTACCTTGTGTATGATTATTTGCGAGTTGCAGGCACTATGGTTCAATTTGTTACTCAACTCGGCTACGCCTTTGCGGAACTTGCTCCCCGCCAGAATGCCAGTTCATTGCGACGCCAATTGCCACATAAACAAGCCTCCCGACCCGAGCTATGCGGTCGCGATACCGAAACTTCGTTGTTTACCGTTCTCACTACATATCATCATAAAACATCTATTTCGCAACAAAACTTGAATACTCATCTCCACGAGTTATGGAGTACGAACAAAACTTTTGTGCCCCTAAAATATTAATTATCGGTGTAAATATAGGTACCTGGTGTTGTTCGAAGTGAACGTAATAAATTCATACAAATAGGTCGACAACTCAATATTATTGGAGAGAAAGGAGAACTTTTGTCGCCTCAGTTATAGCTCGAGTAAATGCGAAATTCTTGTGACTTGACAGTTCCCTGGAAATGCTTATCTTGCTTGTTATGGAAAAGTGGTTTCGTAGTTTTTGTGTAAAGGTGAAAACATTTTGTGTTTGGCTTTGTTATAGAAAATGAAATCTTTACAAAGATTATTTTATCAATTTATCCACTGTTTTTTGAGCATATTTCATCTTGTATTTTTGATAGAATTTAGAACGTTTAATTTATTTATCTTACGCAACGAATATTATGTTTAAATATATAGTAAAAATGGAAAATGGTAGATGAAATTTGAAGAGCGTGCTGTAATGCTAAAGGCACGCGGGCGCGGGTCATGCTGTGACACACGAGTAGCGAGTAATATGCATCAAAACCATTAATTTGCAAAGAACAATTATGACCACAGTTCATATCAATCAAGTTCTCAGTGCATGTAAATTTTTTAAATGGAAATAGTATAAATAGTATGGAAATTCTAGAAAAGCTAGACTTCGGATATAACTTTGCCATCACACCCAATACACGACAAAATTATTTACCTATTATCTAACTTTTTATTATAAAAAAGTGAAAGTTATTTTAAGGTTACAAAGACTGCATTTTATTTCAGTACATAACGAAATAAGAAAAGATTTGAAAATTTGCTTAATCGTCCGATTGTTTACATAAAAGTTTACATCACTCCATTTAATAAACAAAATCATGTCTATGGGCATAACAACGAGCATATTCGTTGGATATTTCTCAGATTGGACAATATTACAGTAAATCCAATTTTATTGTATTTAACATATCAAGTAACATGTCAAAATTATTGTTATATTAAACTTTATATCTGTAAGTCAGTCAAAATCAGTCGTTCCATTCCGGGTCCCAGCTCGCCAGTCGCGGCCGCCGTGTGTCCAGGCATTTCACGCCCTCGGTCCCTCTATCTAATGAAGCCAATTTTCTGCGCCCGCTCCACCTTGCTTTCCTTTTGAATTTTCTCGTGTATTTTCCTTGTCATCCATCTCCTTCCGCGTTTCCGCGCACGCAGATTACTTTTGATTTCAAATTCCACTTCCACTGATTTAATAAGCAACAAACTGTCCATTTACCATCTTTATAGACTTGACGTCTCTAATAATTTGTTCTGTGTATATCATACAGATATCGAGGTCATATATTCAGTCTTTTAAAATCAATGAAATTAATATCGTTATTGCACAAACAGTGCAGAATTGCATAAATCGAAAAATTTTGTGGGTAATATATTATTATGTATTTGAATCAAACACTAATAAAGTTTCCAAGCTTAAATATTAGTTCCATAAATATTCTAGATCATTATACAGTTTAAGATACAAAATTATATCACGGAAATTAACATCTGACGCTAAAAGTAGAGAAAATGTTAACCGGTGCAAGCGTCTATGTCTACATACACTACAGCTGCTGTCTGTGCATGGCACGTTAATCAAAAATTTTCCGATACGATGTCGCTGCAAACACGTCTCTCAAGAGAGTTCGCAACTAATTTTTATTAACTCCGGAGCAGTTCGACGCGGGCACGTGTTTTTTTTTAAATCGCAGCGTACATAAAGCTTCTATTTGCAATTCACGGTCTTTTCGTCTAGGAAAATATTTTGCAGCAAATTCTTCTCTAAAGATAACGCTAGTTGCATTGCGAAGAGCATAAAGCAACACTGGAGGGTGTCGCCATACTCACGCGTTCCCCTCTGTCAAACGTACAAGACCAGGGTGGATTGACATTCGAGATCTTATGATTTATAAAACAATACTCAAATTATCAAACACTGGCATATTTATTTAGCACTGATATTATTTCCACCTCTCTAAGCTCAAAAGGAGCAAACTACTCATCAAAACTAACGGAGAAAATTGTATTTTGTTCTCTTGAGTGTTTTACATTTGAATTTGGAATCCTATTTGGCCTGTTTCTTTGAGTAAGAACCAAAAATGAAATTGACACAGCTCCCCCTTTGACACCTAAAATTAGTCATTGCGCAGAAATCAGCTAACTTCACACAGCCGCCATTTAACTCCGCAGTGACTATACTTTGCTCGCTTAGAAAGTGAAAAATTGTTTACTGCACACGAGACGAAAGTTTTCTCATCTCGCTCATTAAATATCGCTCGCAGGGAAAATACACTTTCGTCTCTTGTTGCGTAAATAACTATTTCCAAGTGCTAATCTTGAATTACGCTACAATGACGCGATAGCCGCGTCTTTAACGCCGGCCAGTTTGATTACGTGTGTTTCGTAGCGACAGTGCATAAGTGTATATAATTCTGTGTGTGGATCCTCCCACAAAAAATGACAGGATGTTTCTCATTAGAAGAAAACGCGTCTCTTCTGTGGGTCGAACCGGTAGTCGTGTTGCTCTAAGACGAGGAAGATGCAGTGCGACTGCATTTGGTAGAATATTCCTAAATGTGGAGTAACGTGCTGTCAGGAGCTATTCAAAATTACCGACCGTCCCGTCTGCCCGAGCGCTACGAATAAAACATTGTTTCATAACAAATATTAGAGAATCTCCAACTCCGGACTTATGAACTGAAGTTAACACAACATTGTTACTTTTATTACTTTAATGCCAAGCTTATGAAAAGGGTATTCACGAGAAAATTATTGTTTTAATGAATTCATAAAATTTTGCTCTTTGTAAGGGTACCTATTACCTAGTAGAGAGGCAAAATTGTTAGAACTAGCTCACTAAACTAGCTATATTTGTTATTTATATTAAAGTAAACGCAAATTGGCAAATTTTTAAATATGTATCTGTATACTTATTAGGCCGATTTCAATTAAATACATAAAGTGCCAGTGTAGATTATGTTGCTTAGTTTCAACAACCTTTGGAAACATTTTAATCAATTAAAATAAAACGGGCAGTCCTCGTGGATAGGCTGATATGACAATGATGATCATAATGCATAATGATTATTTACTTAAATTAATTATGGGTAAGTATCCTTTTTATTGTAAAAAATATTATATCTATACTTTAATTAATATAATAATAAAAATTGTTTACTTCAAAAACAACATAAGGACAACTTATTAGTATCCTAGTGTCCTTAGTATACATTTAATAGGAGTGCTATGCTATTATTTTCGAAATCAATGCAAACTTCATATAAGTAAACAATATTTTAATTTTATTATTTTAACGAATAACGATCCATCATAATAATTACTTGTGGAGACAATAATAGATAGGAAGGTAGAAATGGGAGCTGCGCCCGACGGCGCCCGGTACGGCGCGACACGCCATCGTGGATCGTTCCATATATTTCGTATGTGCGACTCTAGTCCTACCGCCAATGAGAACATTTTTATATTATAACTTAACACTTTTGAACTAGACATGTAATTTTAAATGCGTTTCCAGTTCGTCAAACCACTTAAGTACATTAGAATTCTGAAGATCTGGTGTCGATCATGCTAGTGCGAACTTTAAGTGGTTAGAAGAAACACATCATAAAAATGCTACTGCTATTCTGATGACTTAGTGACCTGCGTAGTGGATCGTTCCTTCCGATAATTTTGTATTTGATGTAGTGGTTGATGTCCGTAAGTCCATTTCAGTACACTTAGGCCGCTTGACCGTTTTCCAACCACTCAATCGCCCTACATTTACTCCACCATCTCATTGCGCAAATCAGTATACTTCAGACCTTTTGATTTAGAATCAAAATACTGTGATTTTCTAAATAAATAAAAAACTAGAAACGACGTGTCTTTAAATTATTGAGCATATCTACATGGGTCGCCAAAAAGCGTTATGAATAGAAAAGTCCCCGTTAGGTGGCCGGTCTATATTTCGTATATGCGCCACGTTTGGCCATATTTCTCGGCGACTACGCCGATGCCGCTCGCGCCCGGTAGCATTTCACGCGACGCTCTCCGGTTTTTCGATGTGTGGTTTCCGCGCCACAATAGCATTTTATTTACGACTCAACTGCACCGCTCTATAGAGCTCGGTCACGAAGCAATGTCATATAGAAATGTTTCTAAATGTATACACCAAAATCAAAAAATCGATGTGCCTATTAATGTCCCCACTGTTGGGGAACAGCCCTACCATCTCACGAGGACGGACGGGCTATAGTCCACCACGCCTGCCCAGTGCGAGATGGTGTACTTCACATGCCCCTAAGAATTCCTTCTTCGACGTATGCAGGTTTCCTCATGATGTTTTCTCTCACCGTTTGAGGACAGTCAGTAAATGTACTTAAATTTCGAGTAAAACCTATTGGTACTGGTGAACTACTCTTGACATTATAACAGTCCGCGTCTTCGCTACTATATGACACAGGTGCTCTCATACCATGTATATACAACGCGACCCCCAATTCAATACTTTGCAGGAATTCCAATTCTTGACGATACCTATAGATACCGTATGAGGCGACTAGAGGGTAGATCCAGGTTAGGATAGCAGCATCGTATGTGGATTGCAAGTTCAGTGCAAGAAAATCAAATTGTCTTTCTCTTTTGTCTTTGAATTGTAGCACGCAGCAATTCAGTGTTTCCATGAGTTTTCCGGCTGTACATAGAATAGATAGTACACAATAGTCGGTTACTAAGAAATAAAATCCGGAGAAGTGCAAGTAGGACTGGCGCCCTGAGGGTTCCGCACAAACTTAATTTTTTTTAATCAAAAATCGTTAATAATACCCTATATCACATAGGTACGAACTTTCATGGATATACACAAAATTAAGTTTGTTGTAATAGATTTTTTTTGTGTTGTAAATACAAATTTACTGTATTCGGATTTTTTATTTATTTGTGCTATAAGACATTGCTTCTTGCCAAATTTCAAGATTCTTGGTCAACCGGAAGTACCCCATAGGTTTTGATTATCGAAATACTAAAAAATGCGGCAAAAACCGATGGCAAAAATGGCCATATCTTTTTACTGCGTTGATTTACAAGTTTGGTTTTTTCACAGGTCCAAAAGATTGCAGATCTGAGTATTAAATATTAGTTTCAACTTGATACCTCCACGTGTTCCTGATAAAAAGAGTCTTGACAGACAGACAGACAGACGGACAACGAAGTGATCCTATGATGGTTCCTTTTTTTCCTTTTGAGGTACAGATCCCTAAAATGAAGTTAAAATTTTAAAAATACAATCTTTTCCTGTTAAATAAGTAAGTATGCTAAACAAAAACAAACAAAAGGTTGACATTAGGTAATTGATGGCGGCCAGGCGCGCTCGTGGCTCCAATCTAGTCACACGAGCGAGCCGGAAACCACTGCCAGTCACTCCACTTGCATTCGTTCTGTGTATACTGTGCTTTCAAAGTTTTGTTTATTTTCACCAATTCTACAACAGACTTAGGACAACAGAACTGTTAATTGTTTACTTCGGCAACGAGCCTATCCCTTTTTGGGATAGTTAAACTGCAACTATTAATTGTGTCGATAAATTATATCAAACCCAAATATGTCTTTATAATGTAGGTATGTCTTTGATAAGTGAAAAAGAGATAAGAACCATATTTAAAGCAGCAGCATTAAGAAGCTTGTTGAATGTTGTCTCCGGTGGACATACTGGTGCTTCATATTTATGGACACAATTTACTGTACATACATTCACTCATGAGTGAGATCGTTTGTACCCATAGATTTAGAATGTTTAGCGTAGCGAAAAACTTTTAGGTCGGTGTTTGTACCACTTTGCTAATAAGTTTGATAACCATTATCTATAAGAAAAAATCTAGTTATATAACTAGTTATCTGGGATCCCCTTTTGATAACCAGTTTCGTATCTGGAATCAATTTTCCGTGTAGATAACTAGTTGACTGCAGTTCCTTGGGTATACCAAGGAAATAATCTTATTAGTGTCATACAAGGACCCATCCGAATCTTTAGAGTAGCAACGCAATTGTAACCTTTACTTTTTTGCATGCAATAACTCAAAGGTTGCTTAACAGTAGCGACCTGCCATGCCATCATTATTCATTTACCATGATTTGCAGAAGAAACCATTTAATTACATTTTATAATAAAAAGCTGTTGAAAGTAGGTGCCGAGTGGAAATTTACCTTTCGAAAAGCAAAATCATTTTCTCGCGTATTTTTCCAAAACTTTATTTACTCTTGAAGGACTTTAATGAACATTTGTTAACTTATTTTTGCAAGGCTTCTGCTGAGCAATTTTCGTGCCTACATTTGTCAAAGACTTTGATTAAAATTAAAATTAATTAAGCTTATTAACTCAAACGTAATGCGTCAGCAGGGAGCGCAGTTTAATCACTTCCTGATAAATAACGAGAATTAAAATTAATTCTGTAGAGAAGCCTTTTCAGAAATTGGCATAGGTATACATATATTTTTGTATATTTGCCTACATTTAAAATGCAGGTTTCTGTGTCTCATAATAATCTTGAATATTTGTGACGTTCCAAATCCAAAGAGACCTTGTGCCGGAAATGAGTTATCTACAGGCTGACAGCTACATAAATATACCTCTCCATAGATCTAAAGAACCAACCTGCTAGCCCTTAGGCCCAATTCGCACGAGCGTAATGTCATCACGCGATTTTTTTACGCCTAAATAGAACATAATTAAGGGATTCTGAGCAGTTTACACGACATTTGTTTTTGTATGTAGGCGTAAAAAATCGCTTTTATCGCGCGATGAAATTACGCCCGTGCGAATGCGGCCTTTTTTTGTAGTGACTGGTAGTGACCCAAAACGGTCGCGCATGTCGTCGTTTCGGTCATATCAAAACTTATATTGTCGGAAACTAAATGCCTAAATGAAGTTTGTTGCGCCGCTTCTTTTTCCCAGCGCTAACACCTTGGAATTGTAAGCGGTGGTTGATAAAAAAATTCCGTTGTATATATGTACCCACTGTACTTACATGCAATAAAATAGTTTTGACTTTGATCTCCAAAAGACCACTATATAAGGTCCCTTTTGATTTGGAACGTAGCATTCAAAGAATAGTGTCATTCGATTCTCGACCACCAAAAGATACAAAAGATAAGTGTAAACTCTCTTCGTAAAAAGGGAAACCTATTGCGCATAACAATGCCACTGGAAAAAACACATTAAAAGTTACGATTGCATTTGTAACCGCTGTTACAAGGATGAGGGCAGGCGCTGGGTGTGCTGAGGTAATATTTATGCATCTGATTGGCGTTCACGAGGCGATACGCCGTGGCACCGCACGCCACATGCTCCGGCCGCACGCCACACGCCGCGTGCCACCCCCATCGCCATCGCCACACTCCACCGTCTCGCTCATCTGATTTATACTAGCAATATAATGTCAGGCTGTCATCCAGATATTTTTATAACCTCCATACGATTCTTTCGCGACATTTACTCTTTCATATTGTATTTCTTTCACTGCTCGAGACAGTGAACACACTGATGATATTGCTACGAACCGTGCTACGCCGCGCTGCTACGAATGCTACGACTGTACCAAATTCATGACTCATAGTTAATTATATTTTTTAACTTTATTGCACTAATTTGTACAAAAGGCGAAATTAATGCCAATGGCATTCCCTACCAGTTGACCTTTGGGCCATGTAGTATTTCTGTGATCATAATTCTATAACGTATTAAAATTTGTTGATTCCATCTTCATTCATTTACAGTTTTTCTGTGTATATCACACGACGCTACTAAATCATCACCTCCACATAAATTAGACTACATTTTCCTTTGAAAATGTCCAAAGTGCTGCATGTGTAGTATAAAGTAATGAAATCATACTCACTCACACTCTCAGAGCAACTTAGGCTCAAGGCGTTTGGTTGTTATATGCTCACACTAATAATATGTTTGTTTGTGTATTTAATTCATAATTTGTGAGGTCACCAGGTCATATTTACCCTACCTACTTTGGCATTTTGAAGTTGCCGCCGGTCGAACAGTGGTGTCATCTAGTATTGAGAACTCATGGAGTTGCTGTTTCACATGTGAATGATAATTTTGACTCCACATTTAAATTGCTATCAACCAACCGCCTGCTCAGAGTGGTGATTAACGCATGTTTATTAAATTTTCTATTAGAAAAAGACAAGCACAAGCAAAGTATATCTAAGATAATTATCATTCTATATAGCTATATGCCTATGGAATAACGTACCTAATATACGAGTCTAATATGAGCCTGCATTAACGTTGAAGATACTGAACACATTCTAAACACCGCAATTACCATACTACGTGGTTATGCGTACAATTTCACTTGAGCACAGGATGTAAGTAATGCGTAATGCGGAGTCAGGCCAAATTAATTCCATTCGCGAACATAGCCACTTGCAAATATGAATATTTTATAGTGGCTGCGCTAATGCGAGTACTTGAATTTCATGTGCCAAACGAGTTTCTGTAATTCTAATAACAATCATATCTTTTCTTATTTTTAGGGTTCCGTATCTCCAAAGTAAACAAATGGAACCATTACAGGATCACTTTGTTGTCAATCCGTCTGATAAGACTCTTTTTCTTAGGAAGGGGTATCAAGTATCCATTAATATCAAATATTAAGGTTTACGAACAGCACAATTATAGGAAGAAATCCGAAAATCCTTAATTTGTAGGTACTTATCACTTAAATAAAAATTGCGATTCAATAAATAAATTTCGTAATGAAAAAAACCGGACAACAACGGATAAAAGTAGGACTGTAAGAACATAAATATAGAAATGTTTTGAAAATCGTTAATTTGTAGAGATTTTTATTATTATTACAAACTTACGAGTACCTACATGGATGATTTGTTCATACGAAAAATTAAGCTTGATAAGATTTTTTTGTGATGTAGGTAACTACAAATCTACGGTTTTCGGATTATTCCTTTTACTTGTGCAATAAGACCTCGCTTCTTGCCAAATTTAATGATTCTAAGTCAACGGGAAATACCCTAATATGTTTTGATTCCCTTGCGAACCCCTTGCGGGTCTTGATAGACAGAACAGACAGACGGACAACGAATCCTTTTTCCTTTTGAGGTACGGAACCCTAAAAAAGGAAAATAGAGTAATAAATAATACCTAGGAAGCAATCTAGGGAAATTTTTGTAGAACAACCGCAAATGTATCTGTCTGAAATTGTCACAGGATAAATTATGCAGAACATTTTTGATTTAAAAAACCAATCATACGATCTACGAGTATTGATATGGTGACTGTAGTCAAGTATTGAGTACTTACAATCTATGTTATGGATTTATGCAATTCTGCCAATCCGCGTGGCCAAACCAAAATTAGATTTTCGCCACAGATATAAACGCAAACTTTAAATTGCCACCTACGATTGGGACTCATTTTAGACAAAGTGGCAAGATGATAAACACAAAGTTCAAATTACTTAACTAACCTGAATTTGCATTACTTGTTTGTTCGTTCAGCGCACAATAGGGCGACGTCTTAAACTAAAATTAGACGATACTGATAATAAACAGTGGTGAAATCGGACCCGGGCTAAATTGGTTTTATCAACATCTTATTATGGCGGGTCGAGCCGCATCCAACAATAGTGTTGTAGGAATACATATCGATATACTGTCGATAGTTAAGAAAATCACGTATAATAGAACTATCAATAGTGACACTTTACATTCAATAGTTAATATAGTCTATCAAGAGTGAATATTCAAGAGAAATACTATTCTTAATATTGATTAACACATACCTACCAATTACCTTAATTAACATCTTAACACCGTACACCCGCCTAAATTGAAATATCAGCAAATTGTGAATAAATGTTTTTAATTTTATTTGTGCCATAAAGTGTATTGGTTTGTACGTGTATATACTATTAATGGTAATTAAATGTTATACTACTATCGATACTATAGATAGTATCGTGATCTCACAATAGTATCGATATGCTTAATTATCGAGAGATCACTTCCAGCCAACCTTCACTGGGGGAGAAACTTTAAAAAAATCGAATATCAGAAGAGGTGCATGATTGTTTTGCTATCTATTCCTCGATATTCTTACAACACTATACAGCTAACCGCTAATTGTGTTCCATGTTTATACACGACTAGCAATTCTCACAATTTCGCCGGATGGGGCCGGTCCAGGCCCACTCTAGGGAAAGACCCTTGGGGGCGCTATCTGCAAATGCTTGGTACCGTCAGCAACGTCAATTACAGACTACTTTTAATACGTATTTTTTTGTGTAATAAAGTGCAAAAGGGTCCATCACTTTCGATACCAACCGTACATTTACCTATAAGTATTAATTTTAAAATGCAGTCAGATATCAACTGATTTCTTCAATTTTCATGGTAGGTCAGTGTACCTAGTACTAAACCTGCTATCTAAGTATCAATGCTAGCATGTGATCCGGAAAGTCCGGATCGAATAGTAACAGTGCTCGGTGTGGCTTTGTATGTTGCACGCAGCAATTTTTAAAATCTAACTAATCATGAGACAGTGAATGTTAGCCTATTAAACCAGTGCGAACGTGAAAAATGTTATTATTATGTATTTCAATTAATTAATTAGGGGCGCAAATAGACGATACGGATCATAAAAGGCCTGCCGCCCACATATAAAACCTGAATACGATACAGACCGCGACCACCAATTCTCTCAATTCCACTGGATAGGCCCTCGCGCTCCAACATTCAGCCACGCCCGCAGCCATCCACACCCGATAGCGGTACCCATGTAATTGGTGAATAGATACCGTAGATACAGACGGCTCGTCCAAGTGAATCTTGTTGCATTTTGCATAAAATCGATAGTCATGAATGCCCACTGAGGCCGCCGTGTAACCGCACCGGGCTCGAACGGTCCGAATTTGCCAGAATAGGTTTTATATTTAGATTGTCGTATCGAAAGCCTGTATGAATTTCAAAATCAGTTCGCGTGTTCATTGTTATTCTATTGCATAGGCCCTACATGCGATTATATACCAGTTACGGGTTACATGATTCATTAATTATGACTTCTTCATTAGTTTTAGGTTTTCTTTAAACCTAATTCTTATAATTAGGTACCTACCTTGTGCAGGAAAAACCCTGTTTGGGATTAGATACGTGTATTGTGTGTATGTGTACATATGTATATGAAATGTTTTTCGTTATTATTCATGAAGTATTTATACTGACATACTATAAACAACCCGCCTACTTCAATGTTTTTCTTTATGTCTTTACGAAAAAAATACAATGGAAAATACAACAGCCACATAAAGTACGCGGTACGTGGGTAGTTATTATATTCGTACGACTACAAAACGAAGCATAAAGTTCGAATTCCATTAGCCTATAAGGAATCATTGAACTGTCAAAAATCAATACTTACAGACAATAGGAAAGTGTTTCGATATTGTATACCGGTTTGTTTGTCTAAAAGTACTATTTACAAAAGCTTTAAATAGATCATTTTAGCCTGTACAGACTGTATATAGTATACATAAAACTACTACCTTTATATTCATAATTTATACATGTGCGTGATATCCCTGTAATAGGTATAGCTTACACTTTTCTAATAGTCTCCTACTTTACTATCAAATTTTGGTACGCTTAAGCTAATCCTTTCAGTAACTCTAAGGTTGACTGGAAGAGATCCCTTAGTGGGATAAGTCCACCTTTGTACTTAGTTTTATTCTTAACCTGTCTGTTTGTGTATATTTTTGGCACAATAACACTTTATTGTTTACATATACATACTTTTAAATTACTCATCATCAGCCTGCACTAGTCCACTGCTGGACATAGGCCTTAAATTACTTAGGCCGTAAATATCTGTTTCCGAAAACTCATACCTATTATTCTGACATATTATATATGTATGTATCTTCAGTACGAATGTTTGAGAAATAGCGTATCGAACATTTCCGAACTGTTTTGAACCCCGGTAGCCGGTAAACAATGAAGCTCATGCCTGTGTGTAGATGATAGATACTATGTATTAATATTGTCTCCTCCATTTAAGGATTTCGGTACTAACTTATTCGTCACGCGAAATAAGGTATTTTTGTCGCGCCAACATAATTAAGTATCTTCAATATACAGGCAGTTTTCTTCATGCCTTCAAACAAAAGGTTACCTCAACTGTAGGTATATTTCATCACGCCCCTACAATATAAAGATTTTAGGTAATTTTTGTCACGCATGTTGAGATCTATTTATGATAAAAATTACCTTAAGTGTTCAATTTTGTAGGCGTAACTAAACTAGGTATAAGTTTTGCGGTATTTCGCGGACGAGTTAGTACCGAAATCCATTTAAGTACCTAGTCTCATAGAACTCCCATGGTAGTTCCTGTTACATAGGGACTAAGTAAGTACATCTTTATCCATCTACTAATTATTTTGTCGCTTTCACAAATACTCGCATTAGGTAAATCTAAAAATGAAGACTTTTTGTGATATTTTCTTCAAATTGCGTTACAATATTCTAATAAAAGTAATTGCGACATCTTAAAAACACTTGTTTCGCGAGGTTACCACAGGCTTACTTCATTTTGCTAAGATTTTCCTTAAGAAACAAGACAATCGTACATCTTCTTTCTGTGTTCACCGCCTTCAGACTAATGTAAAAGTAAATAATGTTTAAAAGGCTTTTTGCGATTTGAAGCGTACAAGGCTTGAGTGATGAATGTCACAAATCGAACCGAAAAGTTTTATGTTTTATTATTATTCTGACATTGGATTTGTAGATAGAATTACGTAGCCTGATAAATATTACTCTAGACAACAAAATAAACTGAATTATTTGGATATTCATTAATAACCTTTTAAAATCATGTACTAAAGACGAATATAAGTGCAAAATCACTACATCATACTTTTTACACATACATTTACGAGGCGGGGATTCCAACCCAGTACTGTTGTCAAATGTTCTATTGAATGGTTTATACGGGTGGACAATAATAATTACATATATTACTCTGGCTTTTGTCATAAAAACATCGAAAGTCCAAGGTAGGGGACCGCTGGGCAGAGAAATCTAATTTTCCCCGGGTGCCCATATGGAGTTTTGTCACAGTGGACTGGGCCAATTAGGTAAATACGCGGCCTGTATACCAGACAGCACTGGTGGGGAGAGATATGGATAACGGAAAAAATCTCGCAATAGAGGACTCCACAAGATTTTCTGCATAAGTCAAGGGGGAAGAGTCCAAACTGCATGATGGTAAATTTTATATGCGTTATACATGTTTGAATGTTGGTACTCAATCTTGCCACAGTGGCCGAACAAATTTTGATAAAACTTGGTAAAATTATATTTCATCTTTTAATCGAGAAAATAAAAATAAAATTTTAGATAATCCACTCTGGGCAATAAAATAATAAAAATTTTATCAGTTGTATATAATATTATTCTAGACGGATTTCCTAAAAATTATAAAGATATTTATCTCAAACATGCTGGGAAAGGATCGCTGTTCATTTGAGAAACGAAGGCAAGAAGAGCCTAGATTTCACCCTCAGACCAATGAGTGTTTTGATTAGAGTTGTCACTTTTCATTGCTTGTTCTTTATCAAACGCTTTTTTTCTTTCCTTGCGTTGTTTGAGAAAAGCACTATAATACGCCTCGGCGGAAATGGGGATTGCCTCACTCAAATTTTACAGCAGGCAATCGCCTATTTATCCATGGCAATAATGTACTAATGTGAATTTATGTAAAAAAGTGCTCGGTCCCGTGGGTTAAACCCTAACTTCCCGTCACGTCCCGTCACGTGCATCCGTAAACACTTACGTCCTGATGAGCACCGCCCGTAATCATATTTCGAGTAGCCGCGTAACGTCGTTGTCTCGTCAACACCTACCCACTTACATTATTAACTCGTTACGGCAGTATTAGCGTTAATTTTAACGTTAATTAACGCAACGGATCCCTTTGATTTACACAGCGTATTAGGTAATGACTGAGAACACTTTAATTGATAAGATTTAGGATTCTTAGCTTTATTAGGTGTGGGTTTTGAGTTAGGGAGATATCGTGTGGAAATCTATGCCTCAAGAGGAAGGGACATGTAAAATTTGCATAAAGGATTTGGGATACCTTAACAGAGTTATATTTAAAGAAGTGTGTTACATAAATGCGTCGGCAAAATTGTTTTCAATAATTCATCTCAATTGGCCTTTACCAAATAATCTGTGATACAATCTATATTGTTCAATAATTGTTATTGGGCAAGTATTGAAATAAAATTAAGGTGGATTCCCCAATTGTAAAACAATTGTGTCAATGTGGAACAATCGTCGTCCCAAATGTTCACATCAACACCATATATTATTATATCAGACGGACAAAAAGTGTAATAAATAGCCCTCCGGCCCGAAGCATTACGCGCTGACATTAACCGCTCCCATGAGAGCTGTTCGTCTTGGATTAAATATCTGACATACCTACCTATATAATAAATAAAGTACATATAAGGTGAAAGATACTACATAAATAAATAAAAACTTTATTAATTACCTACTTAAATTATAGCTTTTTCCAAATTTTACTGCAGGTTTAGTTTTCGTTTCCAGAATCGGTTTACACAAGTTTTTTTAAAGTAATTATTTAGAAGAATATTATGTAGCGTAAAAATATATAAGCCACATGCGTCGGTGAGGAGCTTTGTTTTATTTTTTTAAACTTAGATTATTTATAAAATAACGTTGTAACTTAGCGCCGATGAAACCGCAACAGATTGCAAGTCTAGATTATATGGATCGACCGATCGGGATTTAAGGGGGAGCGGTTCCGTCCCGAGTTAAAAAGAAACACATTTCTCGTGCCATCTATCTTTTGCGGATATTAGAAACAACATTTTCCGATTGTTTATATGTGCTCGGTAAGCTCTTCTTTCATTAGAGACGGCGACGTCGCCTGCACGGAGGGCGCACCGCGTACAAGATTGATGGGTGCGGGATGGATTTGTTCTATTCGCGTTCTCACTCATCAATCATTCACGGATATTTTTCCGTGTCTCAGGTTGTTTAGCCTAAATAGATTGTTGCAGGCTTGGAGCATCGCTCATATCGACATGTGTATCGCATTAGCATTGACGTTTACTCGAATGCGGGTCGGTTCTCGGATGATACTCGAGGTGACATGTAATAGGCATGATATGAAAAAAACCTTCATTACTACCATTTTTTGCATTAATATTTAAATAAAGTAATAACAAATTTTTATACATGTCAATTCTAATTTACTACCGCTTTCAAGGTATTAGCGCTCGCTGACAAGAAGCAGCGCAACAAATTTTCGCAACACATCATAAAAAATCAAAATTGTATAACAATTTGTTTGTACAGATTGTGCGACGCTGAGGCGACATTTATAAATGTGAGGAATCTATGTCATTCAAATAATCGTTTATTTTATAATAACAAAGCCTTTTTACAACGTTGTTTTTTAATGTGATTCTTAAATTTTCTTAGCGTAAATATTAATTACTTTAGGACACTCTGTTCAGTGAGTCAGTATACAAAAGACAGAATAAAATCCAAGAAATAGAGCCAGTTCAAGACCTATCCTAAACCAATCCTGAAACATTTACTGCCCACACTAACCTTTCATTAACTTTATTATCATTAAATTAATGAGATTAAAGTCACTGGAATCGTTTGACATCAATCAATTATTCCTATTTAACTTCTCGCAGAAGAGCAGGTAGGTACACGAAATAGGTAATTCACCTTTTAGGTAGGTACATATTTCGTGTTTTGCTACAAGCAACACAGTTTGTTAATTTTAGACATCATTATACCAGAAACAAGGTTATAAATGAAGCTGTATTTTGTTTACTACCCAGTTCTGTGTAATGACAGATAATGCTTAATTACGTTAAACGGGTTAAACAGAAATTAATTCACCTATTTGTATTGCGACCGAATTTTTACTTTATTACAATTTTAATTAAACATCATTTTAATTTGTTGCAGAGTCCCTGTTCCCGCGTTTCGTAGAACCGGTACCAAACGTGACTGTAACAGTGGGAAGGGACGCGCTGCTCGCCTGCGTCGTGGAGGACTTGCGAGGGTACAAGGTAACACCTACCTATAGATTATATATAGGTTGTAGGACTAACCCAACAACTCTCATGGGTATTTCGACATATATATAGAGCTGACAAACGATGAATCTGGAACGGATCTTGTTCTTTAATATCTTCTGACAATAAAACCGCGGGCCAGGTCCAGGGTTGCCTTAGAAATTATTGCTCTACGACCAGCTAAGAAGATCAGGTTGTTCAGAAAAAAAGATTTATTTATTTATAAAATAGATACTGATGAAAATAATCAAATGATTCAGTTCTTTATATCGTGAAGAGGCATGTCCTGATCTTTAGAAACTAGTAGTTTGAGGGGAAAAGCAATGACGACATTGAAAAAAAAATTTATTCAAACGTTTCTAAATAGAACTGAAAAGATTTAAATTTTATGAAAACTTAAAAATAAATCGCTCTCGTTATAAGGTCATGGTCTATATATCGAGAAATTGTTCATGCGGAAGCAGTGAGGTATTATCACTATACAAGTTATTTAACTTTTCCTTTGTCCAATATGTTCTGCTCTCCCTCTAATATCGATGTTACGGTAGCAATCCATGAGGGTGATGTTAATTAAGTGTTCGTAAACAGAAATATTTATACAATAACAAGTTTAGAAGTATCTGCACTGGAGTTCCGAATCCCTTTAATCCCCTGCCAGAAATAACATCGAGAGGATATCCGTGACTGTATTAAAGACATTGCTACCCCTCTGGAAAATTGAAACTCATTTCAAGAGTAAAACGTTCTTTAGAAATAACTTCATTCAGTGAAGTCTCTTTATGAAAGTTCATAAAAAATTAATTATTAATTTTAGTAATTATAAACTAGATACAGATTTCACCTATTCATATATACATGAACTATTTGTCTTTTTGTAATCTAACCATTTATATCTTCAATACACAGACTTGTATAAATTATATATTTTTTTATTGTTATTTATTTATGGTCGCTTTTCGACATCGAGGTCTTTAGCGACAACATTTGAAACAAAGGCCAAAAATTAAAAAAAAAACATTTGAAATGAAGAGTTGATAAAATATATCATAGCGAATTTTTACGGTACGAATACTTATTGCTAAAAATATGGTAGAGATAGCGACTCTATAGGCCACTTACCGCAATGTACGTGTCTAAAATTACTAAACTGTGGGGTTTAAACCGTGGAGTTTAAATTGAAGGGCGAATTTTTTTTTACCTGGAAGTTGTGACATGATTTTGATAAATAATTCTACTAGATATACGCTACGATGCTTTGAAATTTTCCTTTTAGTTCTGACCCTGATGTTATCATCTTGAGAATGATTTTTCAAACACTATTTACCTATAGATGTACCTATTACAAAAGCCTCTATGTAATAAAATAAATTTAAAATATTAATCACCTTGCTACACCAAAGGTTTGACTCTCCAAACTAGGCTTTCTTACACTAAAGTGTACAAGTACACATTAGTATAAATACAACTCATACAATTTGTGTGACGACAATGAAAATTGTTAACCGTTGGAATCCAACGCCGACCTGTGTCTGTCGTTTGAGGCAAATGGCTGTCTTTTCGCAATTTTGTCGTAGAGTCATCGAAGCTGGCAGAATGACAATGTACTGTTACAGAGAAACATAATACAATTATATAATTATGTTCTGTTTTATATATTCTTTGACTTACACTAGGATTATACTGGAATGAACTATCTATATCACTAATCTGTGCTATCTATTGTTACACTTGAAAACTGGTAGTAGCGCTTGCATGAAATTTTTAGCGCGGTCGAAATCCAATCCCGATGCAATGACCGTATCTGTGAATGTAGTGCACGTACAGTTTTGCAGAACAATGACAATTTAAATCACAGCTGCATTGGAACATGATAAAGAATTGGTGATAAAACCAAGAATTCTGAATGGTTTTATCACCAATTGTTTATATCATGTTTAGAAAGAATATCGTAAATATGTTATGGTTACGAAAACTAGTTTGGCCATGAGTTCTTCATTAAAATAATCGTGGATATTCCCTGACATCTTTCAGGATGCATAATTAAATTACTAGTATGTACCTACTACTTTCTTACACATTCACTTAGTGGAAATAAACACTATCAATTAAGAGTACAAACAACTTACTTGCAGCTCCACACGGCCCGTCATATTCGATGATGAACGAGCGCACACTGCTGTAATTCTGTAAACGGATACGATGGCAGCAACTTCATACAACTTTATTCGTGCGGTGCATGGAGTAAAGTTTTAACAAGCCAACTTAATATCACTTTGCCCAGAATGCACGATTGGCCCGTTATTAATCACACAGGACGGCTAGTTAGCGAAATTGGAGTGCCGTGTAATGTGGGCAGATTTATACGAAACTGAGCGACACAGCCAGAAACCGTGTTTTACAAGGCTATTTATTATTTTTTGACAAGTAGGTAAGCAAGCCGGTAACTGCTTTCACATTACGCAGACTTTCAAACTGCGTGATTTATTCATATGATTCGGGAATGTATTTCTCTTTTACGCCGTATTTCTTCGTTCATGTCCTATGTCGACTTTTAGTAGTCTCTATCATCAATCAGCCTACGACTAACTTGAGCAATGGTCCCGATGGCCTCCTCATGCTGCTAAACTGTTTCGTGTTACACCCTACTACCAAAGATTAGTTAGTAGCTACAGAGCTATCAGGGTGAAGTTTGGCAATTAGAGTTGATAGTTAACTTGATGTTGTTGTGCCTCACTGGTTAGTCATCATAATAGTCTTTGTACCAAATTACAAAACATCCAATTTTATTATATGACAGTGAAGCCGACTGAGAGTAAAATGAATGCTAAAGAGAAGTAGGTACGTAATTTAAGCTGCGCGGCGTTACCTTGGCCAATCGAATACGCAACGCAATATGGTTAGACCGGAAGAAAATGTCAAGATGATGAAATAAACAAAATGTAAAAACTATAATAAATAATAGTCCGTCGTTGGTTGAGACAAGTTTAGCCAGGAAGGTTCGAATGTCTTTGGTGCCGCGCGCGCTCCCTACGAGCACGCACCAAAGAGATCTTAACTCTATGAGTTTAGCCAATGAGTGATGAACGGATGACGACATAAATATGAGCGAACGTGAGTGATAGTTTGGAACCGAGGCGACCTAGGCTGAGGGGTGACCTAGGCTGATATACCGATCAGATAGAGCGGGTGCTCGCAGACGGAAACATGAAGAGACGTGGGACGCGGCGAGGGTGTGTGATGAGAACGATAAGAGTGAGCGAAGTGAAAGAGGTGTGTCAGAACCGCGATACTTGACGCTTCGTTCTTTCTGCTTACCCCGTCGTATGTATGTACCCCTGTTATGTATCTATGCAACAAACTATAAATATAGGTACAGTCACGAACCGGGATTGTTGAGCCACTAGCTTATCATCTTAACTTGGTTGTGTTACACTAATGCAGGCATGCGCCTGTCACGTCCACATGGACCGCGCTGCCTCGCGAGGCGGGCCGCGGCCGCGGCGGCTCGGCCGGTCAGGACGCACCTAATGAAATGTGACCATAGCAACCCTTTTGTAACCCGATTTGCCTTACACGGCCAAAATACGAACGGTGGCAAGTGGCTTAACAATCCCGGTTCGTGACTGTACTTAAGTAGTCTGTATACAACCATGTTTTACGCAAATAAATATTACTTACTTACTAGTTTATGTACTAAATAATATAATCTTTTAACAGGTGGCATGGGTGCGGGTGGACACTCAGACGATTCTGAGCATCCACCATAACATAATAACCCAGAACCCGCGCATCAGCCTCTCATACAACGACCACCGGTCGTGGTACCTGCACATCAAGAACGTGCAGGAGGTGGACCGCGGCTGGTACATGTGCCAGGTCAACACCGACCCCATGCGCTCCAGGAAGGGCTATCTGCAAGTCGTAGGTTAGTTTATCTATAACCCAGGCATCGTCTGTCGTACAACACTACATACAACTGGTGGTATCTGTTCGTATATTTTATTCAAGTTCTCGAGTGCAGACCACGATTATGCAGGAGTAGTTTAAATTGGAACGCTCAAGGCGGCTGGTAGTGACAGAATGAAGAACTGAAGATGTTCGGCTTGCCTTTGAAGAGTGCAGCGGTGTATAGGCTAATGACAAAATATTTTATTTAGTTGGCAGTCAACCGTAAAAGATTAACCGATAAGGTATGGTTTATTTACACTAAAAAAATATTTTCGTTTTATCCGAAACCAAAGAAAGGTTGACTTCGAAAACAACAAAAAAAAAGTTTCAACGGTTTTAGTTTATTTAGTACCTACATTAGAATCGATAGTATGTCAAGTTCCATATAAAAATTCGTGCGTGTTCCTTCTTTTGTTTGTCTTTTGCCTACACAATGAAACTTGTGTTTGACTAACAATAAATTGATTATTATGGAATTGACCGATCATTGTTGATAGTTCCGCCTGTTATCATTGACAACATGACGTCAACGGACATGGTGGTGCGGGAGGGGACCAACGTGACCATGGTGTGCCGGGCCACCGGGTATCCCGAGCCCTACGTCATGTGGAGACGCGAGGATGGCCAAGAGTTCAACTGCAATGGTGAATCAGGTACTAACAACATACTCTACAGCGTACCATACGACCCCCTGCAGATGGACCGACGATGCGGGATGAAGAAGCCGTTGGACCGGGCTGGCCTAATGAAAGGCAGAGATATAAACCAGTCTTTATTTGATTCATTTATTTCTAGATCTTGATTTCAGGTTTGGTTAAGTTAATGTAATGAAATAAATCTTACATCATTTCAACAAATAAATAAATAAATATTACAACAACAACAAATAAAACAACAAATAAAACAATAAATCTTACATCAGTTGTATCTGCCACTTCCGTAAACATGTTCAAGAACAGACTAGACAACTTTCTCAAATCTAAAAAGACGCAATAAATTAATATAAATTATGAAAGCAAGTCGACTGCTGATATGGAAGCATCAGCTTTAGCTGCCTTTCCATTTAAATAAAATAAATAAATAAAAAAATTTCAACACCCCTCTATAAGTAAACGGAGTAGGCATGTTTCCGGTAGATATTTTCCTTCCATTTATATATAGACAACGAACAAACACATTTACACAAACAAAGCACAACAGCTATTTCCTGCTCAAACAACAAGTACTGTCGGGACTCTCCGGTAATACAGATTTTCTCTAATAAATATCCGGTCAAAACATTCGCCCCCGGCCAGTCATTAGGTCGGCGCTCTCGCGGAGAAACAAAACAGTTGAAATAAAAGAAAGTCCCTGGAGCGTGAAAGTGCAGGCTCGGAGATCACGTAAACGGGCCCAAGGACGGCACTCGACCGATTCCAACAGCTTCAACCGCGGTTTATCGATTGCATAATCGAAATAGTACAGAAATCGTCACTCCCTCCCACCCGATATCGTGATTGTGTTACTGGGAGAAGGAAAATTACTTAGATTTTCAATCCCTTGGCGAGAATGTTCGAATTGGTAGTTGTGTAGAGCGACCCTCTGCAAAAATGTTAACTACTCCAATTGCTTCTTACAATTCAATACAATACAACTTTATTGACAAAATGATTTTATGTGTTGTACAATTTGACTGTAACTAATTAATTACTTAGATTGTAGGGGTAACCCCCTAAACTCTCATAATATAAGTACCTACATAGAATTCTAATACAATAAATGATAGTGTAATCCCCCTAACACAGTATATCACTCATAACTATATTCAATTATTCTGTACTTATTCTGTACATGAGGTTAAAGAAAACACGTCGGAATATGATCTACATTCTTGTATAAAATGTTTAGTAAGGAGTATAAAAACCATTAAATATTGGATTTGTCAAGTTGGCAGCATAAAAATATGTTTTTGTCCGCTGCAAGGATGAAACGATAATTAATGAAATTCGTTGTGTACAGTGAACGTGGTAGACGGGGAAAACCTAACGATATCCAAAGTGTCTCGACTGCACATGGGGGCTTACCTGTGCATTGCGTCCAACGGTGTGCCGCCCTCTATCAGCAAGAGAGTCGTCTTGATGGTACAGTGTAAGTAAACTGTAGCATAAAATTCGTCTTCTATGCTTTTTTCAAAACATCGCACAAAACACAATACACAAAAACATTTTGTTTTCATGTGCATCAAAACACAATCCAAAAACATTTTTTTAATACTTCCTCTACCCTACGTACGGGGGCGAGAAAGTAAAAATGAAAAGATTATTATTTTGAATAACTTATCCTACGCTTAAAATCAATTTAATCTTTAATATTATCATTCCGTTCTACCCATAATGTTATAATAATGTAACATTTCCGAATGATTTCCTTTGAATTATTGCATGATGTAGCATGAAATACGTATCTTTGAACCGGGCAAATTGCTTTTCATATGTTCAAAACTTCGATCCTATTGGAACAACTTGGCTCTTTTCACACCGCACGCAAGCCTTTACCGATTGTTTTAGGTACAGAGGGCTTGTGCAATAAGCCTCTTTGACTGGATGTACGTACCTCTATTCCGTACGATTTACTCCAAAATGCTTAAGGAATAAGACTCAACTAAAACTTCTGTTTCGTATTTTAAAAACTTTTTTTTTTAGTTCTGCAGCGAACAGAAATTAATTAACAGATTCTAATATTTCATAACAATCCAGCATCCATAGCAATACATAGGTAATGCGTAATTAATATATAACAACCTTAATCATTAAATCGTTTAATCCAGGTGGAATGTTCAAATAAGGCATACACATACTTCACCCGCAAGCAACCCACCTTGCCAAATTATACCAATATCACTTCCATATTAAGACGAGAAAAACGGCACATTTCTCTCGCCCCGTTAACTTGGCCCCAAATTCTTTCTCCGCAAGTACGTGAGTATTTCCACGTCGCCTTCTTTCGGCGGGAGTCAGCGTTCAGAAATATTATTTTTCCCCGGTGTGGGCGTCGTTAACGACTATTTACGAGGACACGGGCGTCTCTACCTGACGGTGCCTTCCGCCGGATCTGCCGTAATTGCGCCCAATTAGAGCATTATGCTGACGTGAATACGGCACGGACGCGATAATGGCGATACTATCTGTTCCCGCTCGGGCCGCGCCCGGTGCGGCGCCCGCACATCGCCGCCTCCGAACCCAATGAGACGGTCCTCTCCCCCTAATTCACATTCCGTATCTCAGTGCGCTCGCAGCTCTCTCCATTTCTTATAAGATACGTGAAAATGTTCACGTAACTTTCGCTCGATTAACCAACGAGACTTCGTCGTGAATTCATTGTCAGTTTTCATTATGCTGAAGACAAATCATTATGGAAATGTCCTGAAGATGTCATAAGGCGGATTCGCTTTATGACTCTACATTCTAACTCAATCTTGGCTTTCACTCTCGTTTCGAGATAACAAATGGACGAAAATATAAAAGTTTTCTAATCTGTCTTTTATCTGTCGGTTTCTCTACATCAGCATTGTCTAGAAAATTCTTTTGTCACGTATTAGATCAACAAAGACTAGGATTCTTTTCTGACTCATATATTTGTAATAAATTACATAGTTCCACCAATGCTGTCGATCCCGAACCAGCTGGAAGCGGCCTACATCGGCCAGGACGTGACCCTGGAGTGCCACACGGAGGCCTACCCCTCCTCCATCAACTACTGGACTACCGATAGAGGAGACATGATCATATCAGGTAAAGTTTTTAAAGAAAACACTAAATGAAATATTTTTAATACATTTCATAAAATATAATAAAGAAATGCTTACGTTAGACAGTAAATTGTAATAATTAAATTCATTTTCAAGTGGTTTTGTTCTTCGTGAAGAGGCAGTTTAAAAATAATAATTAAGTTGCGCAAGGTATTTCTGTTGTAATTTTAGGCCTGAAGTGATGTTTATATTAGTTTGATGAAATCTAAAGTTATAAGTATTTTTTTTATTAGTAATGAAAGCACATTGTCTGAACTTCAGTCTGCAGTGAAGGCATTACTTATAATACGTACATAATACTTACCTAACTAAATATTGTCACAAATACTCTTTTTTTATGTGATTTGGTGGTATAGTTTATCTATCGACCACAGTGAACGAAAAGCGAGATAAAACTTTATTTATACCCACTGGTGAGAATCAGTTCGGAGTTTGTTTGTTTCTGTTTGAAGCCTCTACAACTCGGCGAATTTGCATATAGTGTGCAGGTAGTTTATGAACCGGGGTAGAACTCGCATATACTTCGGCAAGTAGGTACCTACGTCACCCACAAGACTGAAAAATGACTGTCAACTCAATGAGACTTATTGATATTACTTAGGTATTGATACTTTGTACCACATTATTTTGAATAAATAATTTTTAAATTATTAATCAGCGGAAACTTTAATAATCGAATGCTCTAAGAAATCCCTCATGATTTTTTTTCACTGTTGTACATTTTGTCTTAGACGTTCGTTTCGTTTTGTTAGTCTATTTTGTTGGACATTATGCTATTTTACCTTTGGAAAATACTGTATTCCTAAGGGAACTTCATCGATTTACCGTAATCAATGTAGTGGGGCGGTCTCTATATATTTAACAGGCTATCGTCGCATTTATAAACTTGAAATGTTGGATAGAAAATCATCAATTAATAAATAACTTATTAGTAGAACGAAGATTAAAATTCTATCCCTAAGTAAATTCATACGAATATAGTCGCGGGCTACAGTCAGGATAGTATGTAGATCCTTCTGTAGTTGTCGGGACTATGTTTCATTTCAATATTTATCATTGAAACAGTTTCAGGTCTAATGGTTGCCTAAAAGCTTTTATCTTTACTCGGTATATCCGACCGTTTTATAGGTTTAGTCCTTGTTTTATACGAGAACAAGGTAAAGAAAGAATGAATAGAAATGAAACATATCGGCCTTTCAGAAGGTGATAAATATTAACTATACCCATCGAAAAAGAAATGATTACCTACTATGAATCATTTTGAAAATCTGATTCAGCACCACCTCGCAGTAGCATAAATAAATAGTAGATAAATACACACACATCCATACATACGTTATATTTATTCGGAATCCTTGTTTAGTCAACTGTAACTACGGATAAAAAGACGCAACAAATGGCGGTATTAATATTAATTAGGTAGGTACTCATTTGGTAAGCTTTAACATTTTTAGGAATTTCAGAATCATAATGATAAGTATTATCATAATACCTCGTTTCAAGTCTACATTATGTATAATAGGTTTTACCCAAACCCGAACGTTTCAGTTCCAAAAACTCGTTGGACAAGATCGTGATCTAGATAAAGTAAATGTCCCAGGTAGGTACGTAGCCGAAACATTTATTTTATGTTTATGGCCAAACTTGCCCTCACTTTATGTTCGCAGGCGCTTTGCGTATAATGTAAGACCTGTCAAACTATAAATTCAGAAACAGCTTGACCCCGACCGACACTCTAGGTGAAATCGTAGAAAGAAAATTTATAAATGCAACTAAGTAAATATGATCTTTCTTATACATAAGATATATCTTTCTAAGATAATTATTAATAAAAAATATACCTAGTTTAGGTTACGTGAGTTCGAATGTCAGTGGAATTAGTATAAATAAATACTGTAATGTAATTTAAAATTTTGGAGTAGGTACGTACGAGAACTCCGGCCGCCATGCGCCGTGGAAAGTGATATATTTATTACCTAAGGCTTGACACATTGTTACTTTATTTACAATCTAAACACAATCTTAGAAGAATCGGGCGAAACTGTCTGTAAATTTGATAATCTTTTAATGTTCCAAAAACTTTAAGCTTTTCGTAGCTAGTGGTTTTATTCAAACAGATACAAAGTCAAATCAATTTTTGCGTGCACCCATGTCTGCCAGCATTTAATAAGTTTCTCGCGCAGCCTAAAACCTTGCCGAAGAACCAAGCTATCCAACAATAAAAATTCAGTTCGAATCCATTTATGGAGAAGAAGAGTAACAATACGGGAAGCAGCTATTGTATGTAAGACAGTAGTAGTAATTGCATTTTTCTCTTTGACCAACAGGAAACAAATACATCACAGCATTCAGTGACGACGGCTACAGTCGCAAGATGAAGCTGACAATACGCAAAGTGTCGACGAGAGACTTCGCGTCGTACCGCTGCGTCGCCAAGAACTCCCTCGGCGAGACCGATGGTCTTATCCGACTTGACGGTACATAGTCGCATAAAGCACAATTCACACTACATACACAGCTATGCTGATGACATGGTCTTACTGAGCCCCTCGGTATGTGAAAAATACCCTGAGTCACATGAACTCGTATACAATGTAACGTAAAGCGAGCTAGATACTGGTCTTTCCTGCGAGGCGCTAGAGTCCATCAATCGTCCCGTCTTCTTTTATCGTAGAATAAAATGAGAAATAAAATTGAAGTTTCATACTTATTATACCTATGTCAGAATTCTAAGGAAAAAATGAAAGTTTAAAAATGTTTACTCACTTACAGAAATACCTGCGCCTTCTACCAGTAGTACCACCGTCAACTACGTCCCGACATTTCCCCAAAGAAAGAAAGGTAAATACCTGAATATTACACATAGTAAATTATCAAATTATCCAACTCATAATTATGTTTTAAAAAGTGGATCGAACACTTCGATTGGTTCCTCGAAAATGATTTAGCGTTCTAACCCTAAATAACTAATGCCGAAACAACCTCAAAGTTTGTAATGAAACCCTTCCAGGGACGATCAGCTTTACAATTCCTGGATTAATTTTTCATGATCAATCCTCCCGTTGGAATTGAACGGCTGCTGGGGGAAAATTTGGAAATTCAATATTGCCACGCAAACCGCGATTAGAAAGGCAATAGCAGTCAAAAGTTCAGTCCCACGTGCCTCTTATACATTCATCGTACTCCTGGGCTTGCCCGGAAAGCGCGATGGTGGATTTTGTATTTATTGGTTCCGCCGCCGCGGCCCAATGCTTCCGTACAATTGGGTCGTTAGTAATATTATTGTGGGAAAAGCGATTTTGTTTGCGCTTTGACTTCCAATGTAACCTCTTATTGTTATAGATTTCGGCTTTCTTTTATATTCTTTATGGCGTCATATATTATATTCAGACTTGAAAGCCTACTTTCATGGCTCCCTAAACAAAATGTGAAAGTTTTATGACGCAATCATTTCCCGGATCGTTTTGTCTGCTCTGGAGTTTCTGCCTCATACCTTTTAATATTTGTGTCAGGTAAACACAAAAATCGCTGGCGGGACAGCTCAGCCGAGAATAGGGTCATAGGTGACTACGAGGTCGAAGAGTGGAAGGACCCCGGTGGTAAGTGACTTTTTCACAATACCAGACACACATTTTAAACATAACGAATACAAACATTTTTACCCCTTTTATGAAAACAACAATAGGGATATTTAATTGAAGAATATTTTAAATATAATGTTACGGTCAAAGTCATAAATTAGAGATAATAATGTTCCCTGAATATCATTTTATCTTAATTGGGTACGCGGACAAAGTGAAAATCGCGGTACTAAATAAATTGATACAACATTCACCCAACGAGCAGAATAACGCTGACCTCTCTAGTATACTTCTTTCATTAATGATCAACTTGAATCATATATTACCATTAATCCATTATTTTGTTACCTAATTTACGAGTTTATTTGAGAAATCTACTGAGAGTCCTTTGTTCTTGTCTCTTGATAAAGATCATTATTATTTAATAATTGCCAAATAAAAATTTAGGTAAATTTCTATCCAGATTACGAGTCTACGCAGAGCTCTGGTTCCACCACCACACAAGGCGTGCTACTCATCACGTTAGGAGCTGCTCTTATCATCAGCTGACAATCATTCATCACCCTTATCGGTACCATATCATAGTGCCAACATTAGAAGATTGTGCTAAATGATATACGATACATAGCAGTGATACATAAATAGATGTAACATAGTTAAAATATTTTAGTTTAAGTTTTATTAGTTTAAAGTATCATAGCAAAAATATAATATATCTAGTCAATATAAACATAGACATTGAAAACAACATCGAGAATCATAACTCGATCCGATTTCTTTTAAATACCATTCGAATATAACGGGTGGGGCAAAAGTACTGACACTATAGAAATTACTGATGTTTTTTTTTATATGACATCTAATTTCATTCTGATATTGAAAATTGTGTAGTAGGTAAACAAATATAAAATTCACTAAAAATTAACATGGACCGTTTTACTCCCCAAGAACAGCGCGCGACACTATGGACTTAGTGAGGTACGCTTTTCCAGGCCGTTTTATCTCTCGTTTTGGCGATTTGCCTTGGCCTGCAAGATCGCTCGATCTCACCTGTCACCTGTCTAGACTTCTTTCTTTGGGGTTATTTGAAATCTCTGGTGTATGTGAACAAGCCACAGACTCTCGCAGCCCTAAAAGATAATATTCATAAAGAAATAAGGAACATATCGCAGGAAGTGTTACGGCAAGTTATGGAAAATGTCATAAATAGGCTCAAATGTGCATCAACTCTGGGTTCACTGCACTGCTACAATGCGACGAAATTTCATGGCACAAATATGCATATATAAAATACTAATTCTAGTTTTCTAATTTAGAAAAGAAGTTGTAGATGAACCAAATAGGGTCATTACTTTTGCGCCACCCTGTATTTTATGGTATTGTAATAAACTGCTAGTCGTTGTAAATATACTTTAGATTTACTTCTCGATATTGAAAGACTGATAGTTTTGTATGCTAAATGTGCCATATCTGAACATATTATTACCTATACTTAATTCGTCTTTATACATAAGTGTTTATCTGAACTGAAGCCAACAGTCACAAAGTTAAAATTAGCAAGCGATGTACATGCATGGCCGCTATCTATTTTCCGTTCTCTACGTATACTTGCGATACGCGTCTTTTTCACTCTAACAAGTTACAAAATAATTTGTAGAAAAGAGGTAGAGAAACTGTTAAAACGATGTACTTATATTAGCGGCGAGATGGTATCTAACTAAACCCTAACACTCGTTAAACAAATATTCACAGGCTAGAAATTGCTCATCAGTTAATATAGTACACCTAAGTCATTCATTGTATATATTGAAACTGCCCATGATAAAGAAGCATTTCACATTGAAATTCCATGACATCCTTGTATATTTCAGATTTTGTATAATGTATATCATCAGACTTTAAATTTATGTTAGTTTCTTTAAATAACTTTACTTCTATAAATCTGAACGGCTTGACTTTCACAAATGACGTCCCGTCAATATAATTTTTGTATGTCTCTTTTGATTATGAAATTAAATTCGGAATGTAATGAATTTGATATAACAGGTAGACATTACCATGATCAGACAAACAATAACTATAATGTTTCTCCTTACATGATTTAAAGAAAAATTTGACAAACAGCTTGCTTTAAACCATTATTTATAGAGTTAAAACTTACTTGGAGCTTAATGTTTCTGTTTGTTCGATGTATTTGTAGCAAAATTCTGTTCAGTTTCCATAGAGCAAAACAGATTTATTTATAAAATAATGATAAAATGACACGAATAAGTCAATTTGTGATCAAAGAAATACCTAATAGTTCTGTAAATAAATAAACTCATTAAACATCTGCAATAAAGACAATATGGCGTGCTTTGTAATATAAATAAATAGCTATACATAGTAATACTACAAATTATATTTCCATTTCAGTCTTGTGTTTTATCTATGGCATGACTATAACTGGTAATAATACATTACTACCTAATATACATAATAGTATAGTAATTTACACAATTAAAGATTTGTTTCTCTTCTATGACTAACATTTATATTAAAAATGTGATACATGTCATACTTATTATTATTTCATTGAGACGTCTAAGTAAATAATATCAAAAGCTACACTAACATATCTTGGAAATGGCCATTTCTGCGTTAGAATGTATAGATATTGATCGTTGCAATTAGCTGTTCATGTAAAGTTATAAATATAAATGAATTTTCATAAACGTGTTTTAATATTTTCCTCCCAGTAAAAGCATCTATACAGTCATCCATAGCCAGGCGTTGTTAACTACTTAGTGTTACAGTCAGCGTCAAAAGTAGCTTTTCATTCAAGTCAATTAATAATTGACACATTTGCTGTTTACGTTAGAGTGACAAGGTACTAAAGTGACAATCTACTTTTGACGCTGACGGAGTTGTACCTACCTAAGTAGTTAATTTTGTTGAAAAAATCTCCGAAAAACTCAGTGGATTCTCAGTAAATCAGGAAATCGCTGGTTAGTACCGCCGCATCATTCTTGGAAATCAAATACCTAAGTATTAAATAAAATATGGAAATTCCATATATTATTATAATTAACAGCGGAATCTTAGTGATTGGGGGAAAAACAAATCGTCGGGTGACAAATAAAACTCACTAATTATTATAAGTCATTAATTAGGCCCGTGCACTAAGTAAAGTACAATTCATTGACGAACTGATGACACTTAAGGCAATTAATCTAAATGTCATTCCAATTTTTAAAAAATGTACTTACAGAGTTTACTTTTCACCCGAAGAAATACTGTGCAATAAATAAATCCTAATATGCTTCGAGGTGCACACCTCCGAGTTTGTAGCCGGACTGCTTTAGTAGTAAATTTGCATAGTATATTTAACAAATAAATTCGCAGTCCACAAATTAGCACCGGTACAGAATATAACGAGACGAAGATAAACTGCGGTTGTTGATAGAGCATCAATCAAAATTAAGACCATTGTTTTGTTCTAAAAATACAAACTGTATTTTTGAACTGGAACGTCTCGCGAAGGCTCCAGAAATTTGCGATGACGACGAGCAACAAAGCTCCATTGTTCCCAAAATTATTACCCGACTCCTACTGGGCTTATTATGCATAAAATAATGGTCTGGAAAGGGGTACATTGGTACTTACTAGCGGCCTGCAGACAGTTTAATGCACTTACAAGAGATACGTACAGTCATGCTACGGTAATCGATGATTAGAGATAAATATATACTTACAATTATAGTTAAGTTCCCTGTTAAGGTTCATCTTCATCAGCCTGCACTACCCCACTGCTGGACATTAGGCTTCCCAAAAGGTGCGCCACTGAACCCGATCTTCGATGTTTGGCATCCGTCACTGCCATCTTTTTTCCGTTTCCGTTTTTTCCGTTTTACGCAGATCGTCGCCCCATCTAGCCAGCGGGCATCCCACAATACGCTTGCCCAGTCGTAGTTAAATTTACCCACATGTAAGTTACGAGTAATTGTTTCTCTAATATCTTTGTTTGGTTAATTTCTGATATAAATTATCTGATATAATATCTGTAGGTACGCGGATTTCTGACAATGTTCACAATCACTGTAAAACCATTAATAATCCGTACCTAGTTTGTTCCGAACACACGATAAAACGAATCCTAACTCATCACCTCTTCTATATGTCGACCGATCTTTCACTTTTTATGAATGTAAGAAAAATCAAATCAACAGTCTATAAATTTCGAAAAACTTATTGGTTCGGGCCCGGATTTGAACCCTCGGCCTCATGAACGTGAACTACTTAAGGCTACCACGGCTTTGTGCTTATGTATACAAGGAAATTTTTAATCTGGTACTGGTGCGATTAACCTGATAATTTTTCGCATCTACTTCATATTTTATGGGATTTAGTGTACAAATGCTCTATTAACATGAATCACGTCACTTACATCAAACCAAAAATGAATTCGATTTCTCCTAGTGAATTTATCGCATGATTTCGCATCTATCGCATGTTGACCTATGAATTAAAATGTAAAATTATATAAATCTGACTGTACCTACAGGTAGCCGTGTAGCCAGCCCAGCCTGATATACTGTCACTCAAAATAGTCCGGTTACATCGTGGAGTTCTATTCTATTCACTTCTCGTCCGCTATGAGAATGGATGCTCATTCATGGCTCGTTTGCACCAAAATACGGCAGGATTTTTACGCATCCTTTTATAAACGCTTCATATGCAGCACTCACGTCAGCCGTAACTTCTTTGTGGTGAGCTTTAATGTTTTAACGTTTTTGAACGAAAAATGTTGGATTTTCATGAAGTGCATGCCATAAGATAATGAAAATAAGAGTAAAATCAAATCGCCCTTAAATTAGAAGGGTAGTAAATTATTAGGGTCTTTGTAGGGTAAACAAAGTGCAACTGAAAAGTAAATGTAGGTATGTACTTAGATAATTATTCCGCATTTGACAAAAGGCGTTATGCAGAAAAAGAAAATGCAATTTGTACGATGTGTGTATAGACAATAAAGAGTAACTCGAAATCCTAGGAGAGTGTTAGAGGAGATTTTTCATCTACATTTTCAATATTCTTGCACACCTAGCTAAGTTATTCACCAATTACACTAAAAATTCAAATTCAAAGTACCTAGCCTTCGATCACCATATACTATTAATGATCGCAGTACCTAGCATACATAATAAAATAAATCATCGACGGCAAAGAATTATAATATAATAGATTAACTGCAAGTCGGGCATAATGTAGGTATTGTCGGGGCACCCCGCGAGGGCGTATCGATTTTATGCTAAGTGCAACTAAGTTCCTCGCCGTGAGCACTCTGTAGTGTAATATAAGCCATAAACCGCGCTTATTTTACCCCAGCAATACTACTTTATTAAACCATCAATATTAATACCCACGTAATCGAACCATAACTTTAAATTTTGTTTAAACAGACATTGTGTAAGCGCACGAAGCCTTTCGAATGAACAGACTGCGTGTGAGTCCCACTGCTGGACGACTAACTACACAAACGGGATTGTGAAGAGAGAAAAACTTTAGGTTTTTCAAGTCGTTCAAAGGCATACAAATAAAGGAAAATAATTATAAATATTAAAAATCTTTTAAATAGGACAATATGGATACCTCTTGAACGATAGCGTTTACAGCAATCGTGTTTGAGGATATTCCTTATTTTTCAATTTTATGTAAAATTGTGAAAAATTTTGATTTCTATAAAATCTCTTCCTATATTTGTTTCTACAAGGGTCTACTTATAGCCTAACGCACTTCCAATTGTACTACCAAGAGTGATTTAAACGTATTTTTCTGGCTCAGAGTTCATAATTATTCAGGTCTACCCTAATAAAAAGTATGCATAAGTTACCTACTTAATAAATTAATAATTTAACAATACCTTCGTGTCTAGAAATAAGAACTGTATAATACATGAAAGAATCGCTTAAGAAACTTCGCACCTATAAGAGTTATAAAGTGAAGAATATGTCACAAAATACCCAAGGAAATAAAAAACACCGTCACCCAAGGTTCAATCAGGCAAGAAACATTTCGTTTTTTATAGCCGATATCCTCCTATAAAGAAACGTATAAAAATAATAAGGAGTCGTGGGGGAAATAAAATATAATAAAAGCAGGCTGTCGACGTCATTGTCCGATGGGTCCCCTAAGTTGAATGGATTAAAGAGTTTTAGGGTGATTATAGAGATTGAATCATTTAATAAGTACTGACAAACACATCTTTTTACTTTCATGCGACTATTCTATGGAGCGAAGAAAGTTTTGTGAGCGTGCAAAAGATACAATTCGCGTTTTTCATAAAAATCTAACGTATTACTTTAAAATATTATTAATATGTGTATTTGAGCCTGTGTGACTCACATACACACAAACACGTCATATATATTTTAAAGTAATAGATTAGATTTTTACACAATTGTTTCTTTCCGGTAAAAATAAGTCGATTAGTGGGTGATAAGTTGTGCCGTTGTGCGGCGTGGCCGTACATTTTATTTTAATCCTATTGGCGACGCAAAGATTTACCCCAGCGCTACAAGCGGCCGAAATTCGAAACTTTTCGGTAAATTTTGCCACCCAGGGCCATCGTAGGATCATCAAAATCCGTCCTCCTGGTTACTTGCTTTAGGAAAGAAAATCCTTACACGAATTTCTAAAAGTCATAGACACAATTTAAGGATTAAGTAATAGTTAAATTAATTATGAAGAAGGTATACTGTTTTTCGTGACAGTAACCAAAACCCCTTCGGACCGTTTCGTAGCCAAATTTCGGAGCCTGCTTCCAAACAGGAAATAAAAATCCCGTTACTAAGCGGCTACTAAGCCGGATACAAAATGAAACTTTTACCTATTTGTATTAGAAAGCCAAAGAGCACGGGCACAGAATACATACACGGGTCGAGTCGAGATGTCGTCCTACTTAATATTATAGATAGGCACCTACACATATTTGGGTATTCCACGTTCAAAAAGGGTCCGCGGTCATTCCGTACGATTTGAATATCTTGCCTTCAACAGGGCTCCAATCATAAAGTACGATATCGGTGACAGTTACAATTTTGTTTACAAGGATTTATCTGCGGCGGTCTGTCGCCGAGCAATAACATCACGCTTATTGTATACACTAGGGAGTCGCCGGGACCTGATGCTTGTATAGGATTATTATTGCTTCTCGTCTTCTCGCCTTTGGGATTCAATACAAACACACAATTACGAAATGATGTAAGAGATAAATACAGGGTATACAATTTACGTTTGGTCACCTGCAATAATTAACAATGCAAAGAATTTAAGACGACAAAAATTGTTTAAGGCTCATTTGTTACGTCATAATATTTGAAAGGCTCACGAGCAATTTTTCAACCCTTCTAGCTGCGCGCGCGCTGCATGTCGCCGCACGCACGACCTGCGCCCGTTAGCCCGCCCTTCCCCACCGCCGCATAATACTAGCTGGGGTTGGTATTTAATAAATAAATTTCAAAATAAGGTATTTCACATTATATCAGGTTACAAAAATTGTGCATATACTGATATAAATTATCCCGATAAGGGATAAACCATTTCATAAATAACAGTCTCTGTTAGATAACCCTAACTAATAAAGAAATTCTGAATGTTTGTTTTTTACTCAATAACGCTTCTACCGCTGTTCTGTCTACACTAAAAGCAGTTTATAAGCTGGTAAAAACTAGGATTTACTGCATTTGACCACCGCAAATATGTTCCTGCGAAAACTTTTGTGCCCGCGGGCACAAAAGTTGGTCTAAACCGTACACAGGGTTGGTTTGAATCGATAAGTTCATAACAGTACCTAGTCCGTATGCAGGTGATAACTCCGTAACCATAAAGAATAACCAAGAACTGCATTATGATATTGCTATTAGGTTGCCCAATCTAAATCGTCACTGCACGGATCTTTATTCTGTTTTTCTAATTGCTGCGTTCAAAATATTTATTCGCGGAGAATATCAACCTAAAAATGATAGTTCCCGCAAATCATAGCTAATTATTACCAGTGTAAAACTGCTAAAAATTGACCCTCATATTTTGTTGGTATCCTCCATCATATCCTACTAATATTATAAAGGCGAAAGTTTGTAATGATGTGTGTTACTCCTTCACGCTGTAACGACTGAATGGATTTTGATGAAACTTGGTACAGTGATACCTTATATCCTTACATATAGGCTACTTTTTACCGCGGTGAACTGTTCCTGCGGAAAAAAAGTTATTCCATGCGGGCCAAGCCGCGGGAATAGTCGCTAATCGGATATAATGTAATGTTAGATAGTTACTTACTCATTTCGAAACATTAGGCGGAATGATAATTTATAAATGACAGGACTGCTAAACTGGTACGGTCGACCGCACGTCAGTGGAAACAAAACCAGTATAAACTGGTCTGTCATAGTATTGAAACTCCCTAATAGGCTAGGCCAGCTCAAGGTCAAAAGTTTCCACTGACGTGCGGTCGACTGTACGTGTAAGTAGGTCCTGCTGGTTAAATCGATAATGCGTACTAACGTACTAACTAACGGTTGTCCAGTCAACAAGCTACAATTGATAAATTAATATCCCGCCTAATGTTTCTAAATGAGTTACTGGATATTACGATGAAATTCGGGTAACTCTTTATATTTTTGTGCAATAAAGTGTATTGTATTGATATTTTCCCGGTTTATCAGAAGAAAAAATAAAGTTTCCACACTTAGTGCGTTTGTACACTGCGTCCGATCCGAATTCTAAATAATAATGGATAGCGTTGAGAGGTGTTGAATATTTTAATGGTTCATATATCGGTTCGTATACGCGGGCGGGCAGATAGTTGATCCTCTCGCTGTGGGTGGGAATCCCAGTCCCACACTTTTCGTACATAGTTTCCACTCAGCAGAACTGCCACAGGTGCCTTACGTTTATACATAGTAGTATCACGCACTGACTGCTTAGCATATATTTCTATGGAACTTAGTAGGTACCCGTCTAAACTGTATGTAATTCGAGGTCGAATTTTATTCCAGTTCACTAAAACTCGAAACACATTTAAACTTAATATTATACACGCATGTATTAATGTAATTAACGGAAGATTATGTTTCATTAATTAGATTCAACGCCAGTCAAAGTGTCGTCAACTTATCACAAATACAAATTGGGTTATACATATGCATTTATGTATATCAAACACGTTAATCCGTACGTTATGATACGAACTCATTTATTGTACGTGTGGCATCTTTGGCGTGTAAAGGATGCAATTATAATGAAGTCAATACCGATACATTTGAAGTATCGGAGAGTAAGGCAATCTTGGGAAGAAGTAAGGCATGACACTTTTCCATACATGCATAGAATGCATGTTTCTATGAGATTATCTGATGGATTTGCACAAAATCTCACGATTGTTGAGATTGACTACGACACCACTGCCACAGTAAGAGCGCTGAAGAAACAAAGACTTCTTGTAACAATTTAGTCTCTTTTGTCGTGATCCAGCTTACACATTTTGTATTCCGTTGTTTCGTTGTATGATATTACGACCGACCCTGTAAAAATGGTTTGCCTAGCGTTTGTGACTCTTTCTGCCTTCCCTTTACCTATTATGCTTTGTTTCATTAAAATCGGATGACAGTAAAAAAAGTTATGGTAATTTACAGATCATATAACTAGATGATGTCCCCGTACATAGGAAATATTTAAGAAAAATTGATGAGGGACCCCTATTATAAGAGGCGATACAATAATTTTTTGAAAATTTGTCTGTCTGCATGTTTTGTTTGCCATCACGCAAAAACTACTGCAAAAATTTTCACAGTTGTGTTCCTGAAGGTGTAACTCAAAATCTGGGGTTTTCCCATAGGAAAATTATAGCTAGACGATGTCTGGAGGTACCTACATAGCAGAGATAGTTACCAACATCCAAAATCCACGCGTACGAAGTCGTGGGCAATAGCTAGTTGTTCTGTAAGTGAGAATGTTTGTTTGTTTATTTTGCTCAACCACGCCATAAAGCTGAACAGATTTTAATACATACACACAAACATAATATACATACATACCTACTTATTAAAATGCACTATGTCAATAATAATCATAAAACAATTTTGTAGTAAAAATATACTCTGACCATAATATATAGGTAATTATGGTCAGAGTATATTTTTTACAGTACTACCATACTTTTACACTTATTTATTCAGAATTATAGAGACCTACATTTCCAGAATTTAAACCGAGGAACAAATCCATGTCCATCACTATAATGACACCGACATTTTTAAAACCTCACAATCCACCATTAAAATAATCGCATCCTCTGTGGTGCTTTTTAAAATGATTGAGATATAAAAAGTTTGATTGCATTAAAGGAAGCAGCTATGGTAAGTATAATTTATTCTGAAATATCTATTTATATCTTTATTATGCTTATACGAAGAATGCAGTATAAGATTAGAACTAGTAGTGCCAAGCTGTCAACGGGGAAAACGTGACATTTAGTCATAGTAAATATACGAGCAATGAAAGCAATCATTACGTGAACAATGGCTACATCCTAATGGCTAGATCGCAAAATAACTACATCGCAAAAAGCCTTCTGGGAATATACAAGTATAACGGCTTCCTTCACCACTTGCTGATATTGGTACAGATAGTAATGTGAAACACAAAAAAAGGCTATCTGTCAGATAAGGTATCTGGCAATTTATCAGCAAGTGGTGAAAGAGGCCCTAAGTATACTAAACTTTTCCATATTATTATTATTTCGTTTCGGCTGTATACGGAACCGGAGTTTCGTAACTAGACATAACCTCCACTTACTGGAAGATGGTGCAATAATAAATATTCTATTCTACCATCACCTTACGTACTTTTAGATGCCATATCAACTGCTAATACATATGAAAGTATGGGGATTAAAGCAAGAACTTAAAATACCCGAGTAAGTGTGACTCAGCGCAATTTTCCGACAATAACGTAGGTAGTTTAGAATACTCCGGCTTCTTGGCTTTAAGCTCCTCGTATGGCTTACTCGCGAACCTGGCGTGAGCTAGTGGTTTTATTTTCATTTGCCATCTCTGGCCGGCTTAGGGTACCGCTTCAAAACGATCGGTAAGGCGAAACTTGCAGCTACTAGAGATCCGTACGGAATCGAACAAGCGATAATGTATTTGCTTCAATTTTACTACGATTGAATCGCAACTGCAATGCAGCAGAGAGAATTGAGCTCCAGCGGCACCAGCGCTAAAATCATGCTTGCACATGAAAATAAAACCAATGTATTTTGTATTGTGTTAAAGACCAATCACAAATAAGTAGCAATAAATAAATAAAAGTAATAAAGAGTATTATAACATTTCTTCTCTTTCCTCGCATGAATGTATTCTAGTCACAATACGACTAGAAAATAATTTGACTCGTCTGTTTGTTTATGTAATCAACCATGTTTGATTTATTGATTAATTTAATCAATTCTGTGATAAAGATAACATTAAATACAGAATAGGTATTATAAAGTTCACCGTAGTTACCTACTTGTTACCAAATATTTATCTTGGTCTTCGTTTCATGATACTACAACGCAAATTAAATGTAGGTACAAAACATTTTATGGCAATATGCCAACATGACCTAAAATTATTCAGAAAGCTTTAGTCTGCAGAAATTTACGTGAAGTTAAATAAAAGCCATAAAATGAAGTCGGCCCATAATGAAAATGATATTAATCATATCTTACACAATTTATGAAACGAGGGTGTCCTAATTGGTCGCAAATGACAGAATCTCTGGAAAGGTGGCTCGGCTGAGGCCATTAATACTTGTTAGGTAGCAACATAAAGGGAATCATGGCAGTCTGCCTTGAAAAATTATGCATTCTACCTAACTAACATTTAGTGGCTCTACTTCGAGGTTATTACTGGTATCATTTTGGCCAAATGGAATGGTCTCAATGGTCATATTTTACATTTAGTACAAATCCTCTTATAGCTCTATCGGTTTGGTTTAATGAACGATATAGGTAATGGTTAAATTAATCGGCAGATGCCGGAAAAGAGATCGTAACCATTATACCAAGATGGCGCGGTGGACTTTGATCGCATGCCCGAGGCATGTGAATTGGAGGCATGTGACCAACAGCAATAGGACAAATTATAAATTGCTTATTTGATTTTATATTAAAGATCAAAGAGAACAAATACCTAATATAAAGGATATTTTTTGTGTTGTTTTTATTTTATTTTTTTATAAGTTGTTCTAAGTCACGAAACTTTCCATGATATCAATGAATTGATATCGAATCGATACCAAGATCAAAATCAATCCTTAAATTGATATTTCGATAAGTTTCCTAAACCGATCGATCCTAATCGATAGAATAATCGATACTTATTCAAAAAGACTGAGTAGGTCTAAATATAGTGACCGCTGTAAGTCAAGATCAGGAGCGGATTATTAGGTCCAAAACGATGAAGGTCTTTTGGCTTAGTCTGCTGCCATTGAGTGGTGACGAAAGATTGATCATCGGTTCTGTTGTTAATTTACGTAATCAAATCACTCATATTAATCATCGGTATACCTAATAATAATACCAATTACCTTCAAAAACTAATAAAACTCGTATTTTTTAGTAAATATAGCAAAAACACCAATATCGTTTCTTTGAACAGGGTTTTCTGCAGTTTCCCGTATAAACCGGTGTTTTAATAAAAGGCGGATCACGGCTCACCGCCTGAATATTGTCGCAGATATTTCAATATTGGTAGGATTAGCAGCCTATTTAAACATCGCCCTCAATGCCACTCCTGCCTCATATCGAAATACAATTTCACTGAAGCCGACCGCAGCCACCCCTAGACAATATTTGACGAACGTTTTTAATTTTGCGTTGCCCTTCACCAACTTACATATTTTTCGTCAATGTACACATTTCGCTGCATAAATGTTATGTTTGTTAATTTACATTTTTCGCATTTATCTGTTGAACAAACTAAATGTTCGTTTTATCTATTTGTTTTAGGTTAAATAAAATGCTTATACAATAATATTATGTAGGTACACATTCATTTATTTCTGTGGTAATAGCCTTTGTATTATTAATCTGTAGAAGAAACGAATGGGAAATAACGGTCTCTCACATTTACTACTTACAACTGCTACGGTAAAGCACTTACTTATAGCATTATCGTTAATTACGATTGAGTAAAAAAAACTAAAAACAATAAGGTCCAGGTGGGGTAAGAGGGAGAGGGACAGACAGACCAGAGTAGACTGGACGTCTATAGAGTTTAACTCTACGTAACTCTACAGTTTGTTAGACCTGGTCTTCTATTTCTTCTTTCCCCGGTGTCACTTTCACCCCACTTGACCTCAGTACATGTTTTCAATGCTACATAATCTATAGAAAATATTATATTTTCTAAGTTACTATTCGCTAAACCGTTGTAATCCTGCCGGTGAAGGCTATGCATAAATTGCTTCGGATCGGACCGAGTGGAGCCATTTATCAACACCGAGGCTGTTTCATAAACGTCTATAGCATTGTTATCATGTCGCACGACATTTATTACTACTGTCCCGTCTCGAACCGCCCTGATTAAATAATCAATGACTAAAGGGCCGGACCATTCTAATCCATAATGAATGGCGACCTGTAGACAGTGGAGAGAACCCTCGTTTGGTCGAAACAACTTTATTCTGATTTTGGTGATCAACGGAATCTTACACCTTTAACGTGATTAAGAACCGAATACTAAAACACTTATCAACGTTAAGTATCCATTAAGAAACCAACGTCTTTACCTAACGCTGGACTGAATAAAGGCAGCAAATGACATAAAGAATAGCGTAAGTAAATGTTGTTCGGGCGTGAACGCAACAAGATTGAAATTACAAATGAACCCAACAAATGAAACAAGAAGAGATTGTTTGTGCAAGGAAAAATGTCAAAGACCTAATTAAGTTAAAAGAACTGAAATCCTTAATAAAATAGTAAAAGAAAGACGTAAAATAATAGAAACAGACTGCAAAGCGAACTAAGATCACAGAAATATCGTTGCGCTGCAGAAAACAGGAAATAGCGTGGGTAGAGACAAAGCTGCTATAGGTATTCCGTTCCATTTTACTGAACCTCAGCTAAGTTTTGCATAATAAAGACACAGTTTTTGACGTAGGTCTGTATGGAATAGTTGGTATTAATATTTAGGATATCGCTGCCCTCTGACACGGGATAGCAGAATGAATAAACAAGTAAGAAGGTCCGAACAACGCACCACTCTAACTCCATTAATCAACTGCGGGCCCATTTCATAAAGTGACATTTTCATTGTTACGCAGCCCCAAAGTTAGTATTTACTCGTTTTATGTTCATAACGTCAGCCGGCGCTAAGCCACGCCAGGCTCATAATAAAACCGCTAATTACACTGACAACAAAAAGTAACTATATTGCTCTTACTGGTGCCTACGCCAACGTTGGACAAAAAATAAATTATTGACATTTTATATCAGGACCCCATACAAGGCCTCCCCGACTGTCGTGGTAGTGGATTTAAAATACTGCAATAAGCTTATTTTTGACTCTACAAGTTTTTCCGATAAGAAAATAATAAAAAGATAGGCGTATAACTACCTATATCTTCGATAACGAGCACATTGTCTGATTTTAGAACTTTGTTTTGTGCACTAACGAATAATTCAAACTCTTGTTGCAAAGCGGTTGATTTCAGTCAAATTTTAGGAATTTCCGCTTTCTAGTCAGTAATTTTGAATTAAATTATGTTTGTGTTCGTTATCTAATTGGAATATTTGGCATTCACGCCGGTTCTCATAAAGTGAACTGACAGTCGGTAACATGAACCGGATGGTTCTGCCAAATTAGATGCCTGATAAATAGATTATGCCGAGACATAGTTTCGAATGTTAGTTTAAACAAGTACAATACCGTTTAGAATGCTTACTGCAAAGTAGCAGCAAATACGAAGATGTAATACATAACGTGTTTTTTTAGGTAGTATTGTTAGTTAAGTTATGTATTAGTTTGTTTATGTTATTATCAGGGGTCGGACAAAAAGTGCGGGTGACGTCAAACCACATAAAGGATGATTTTAAATAATATTTTTGATTTTCATAAATAATTATCACTTAGCATTTATCAACCTCTTTATTAAACGATATCGCCACTTGAAATGAGTAAGTACGTTTTTGACTGACACATTGTCAATCAGATGAACAATAAATTGACTTCGTTATTGTTTAGCTATTGTATCTTCACGATTAAATTTAACTAAAATTTATATTTACTAATGTATAAACATACGCTGTTCGTTACTACATGCCACACGGAAGTTTAAATACAAACATCATCCTGTGTGCAAGATTACGTAATTTTTACGTCACAGGCACTTTTTGTCCGACCCCTGGTTATTATTTTAATGATCTTGTGTTGGTCGATGAATAATGAAATCCTGCTGTTTCTTCCCTTCGGCGACATACATACAGGAAACAGATTAGTTTTAGACAGAATTTGACGTCAAAAAGAGAATATTGTATTCCAATTTTGAATTAACGAATTTTCATTTATTTCATTCCATTATTTTGTAAAAAAAAACCTAACCGTCATAAGCACAGAAATATAAAATCATAGCAAGCTTTTTCTGTGTTCTGTGGTCATAAGTAGCTACTCGTATTTGAGTAACTAGGACTTGCGGACAGAACAGCTAAAGATTTTCTTCTTGCAGCCCCAGCACGATTATTCAAGTAAAATAAACAGACAGTGATGACTACAATATTCCTTTTTATATTACAGGAAGCTTCCGACAATAATAGGAACCAGTTTGCGTTGTGAATACATCAATACGAGTGACGTCGCAACCCGGAAACCCTCAATGCCTTATTTATACTTCTCGAGTGACGGCGACGGGAATGTGAATCGTGATTGATGTTACAGCCAGAACAAGGATATTTCAAATCTTTTTGTATTCCCAAAATTGCGTATTTCGTCTCTTTACCAATCCATCGAGCACGTAAAGTGAGATCTGTGAGGATTTCACTCGTTTAAATTTGGTATTATGTATGACGAACGAACGTGTTGAGGCGTTTATTTTATTTCATCAACAGCCTTGACATGTCCCCACTGCTGGGGCTCAGTCCTACCCTCTCAACGAGGGTGTTCGGGCTATAGTCCACCACGCTAGCCCAGTGCGGGTTGGTGGATTTCACACGCGCCTAAGAATTACTTCTTCGGCGTATGCAGGTTTCCTCACGATGTTTTCCTTCACCGTTTGAGAGCAGTCAGTAAATATACTTAAGTTTCCAGAAAAAGCCCATTGGTACATGGCCCAGCCGGGATCGAACTCCGGACCTTTCGCTATGATAGGCCGCGTCTTATCCCCGACGCCACTGACGCTCTCGCTTTATTTAGTAGGTCATATTATATACAAATCACTTTCTAGCTCTCCTTTATTATATGGATTTGCAAAGCCCAGCAATCCCACACTACAGGTAGCGTGGAATGGACGAAATAACTCGCACGACATCGTTTAGTTCCTATTCAATTAGTCTTTAGAATTTAAACTGATGCCTTTCAGAATCAAGAACCTGTCATTGTCTAGTTGATGAGTAAATTAGGCATCAATAGTTTAACCCAACAGAATTCTTTCGGAAAAAATATAGCAGAAATCAATTAATCGGGCTGGGCTTGCTAGTAGTGACTGGATGCGGAAAACCGAGGATCGGGTTAAGAGGCGCTCCTTGAGGGAGGCCTATGTCCAGCAGTGGACTAGTACAGGCTGATGATGATGAGGCTAGCGAGTAATTGAGACAACAAATTTAATTTCTAGTGAATTGAAGTACCTATTCGAACGCCCCCTAACGTACTTGATAGAGATGTAATTCTACATGAAAACAATGCGAAACACAAAAATCCTCTCGTAACCATTTCATTTGCAGCCCAAGGCACAGGAAGCGAAATGCACCATTCCATTTTCTCGGCGTAACTACGTTGCGAGCTTCGAACAATGAAATGCTTTTAAAACACGAAACTACCTGATTCGAACATATAAAAGTAATTTGTGGCGTCAAAAATTAAAAACTAGAGAAAAAAAGTCAACACGCGCTTGTGAATAAAAATGTGGGGTAAAGCGAGCAAGGCAATGCCTCCCAAAATAGATAGATAAGTTAGTCTACATGTCTATAGGTACTAAAATATTTTAGATGTATACTGAATGAAATAGTTTAAGATCTAACTAAGAGTTCCATAGGTTCCTGTGGTTTTAATAAATAGTATGAGTATGAAACAAAGCTGTGAAATTAAAAAAAAATTATCATCGCTCAGAATTTTGTTGAGACAATACAGTAGTAGGGTGAAAAGGGATTGGTGGTTGTGATGATAGTAATTCTAATATAATTAAGCCTCTAAAAAAATCGATTGTACTTACAAACGATTTTTACAATTAAAAGGATTATGGATAATTAAAACGGCATAGGAAGAGTAATAAGTCACCTAACTCATATTTTTACACCTGAGCGTCACTGCCAATCTGCAAAAGTCGATGAGCGTTGCTGTTTCGCGGTAGAAATTAGTAAGAACCTTCTGACCTAGTGACCATCCAGATGGATCCTACGCTATACCACATACAATAGATAATGTTCGAAAACAAAACATTTCTCACACGTATGGATTTATTCAAAACAAACATAACACTAATTTAAACATACGTACCTACCTACGTTAGTTGAAAGAGAACAGACGAGGCTGAAACTCGCGCGGTTTGGGGAAACAGAAAAGACGATTTGATAAATATCTAGAAACTTTGTTGCGCCGTATACGGGACGGAGCTTTTAGAAACGTAGAAACACAATTTGTGCGCTCGCATTTCTCGCCCGCAGCACTGGCGGTTGCATGTATTTCACCTATTTCGATATAAGATACTAAAAATACCGGTACATTTATTTCAATGCTATTTATACATCAACGTTTTTTAATAAAAATAACTCTACCATATCGTTTCAGATTGGACATTAATCCAGTGAATCCGTATTTACTAATAGTATGACTACTTGGACTATATAACCCTCGCTCAGTGAAATGCGGTCGTCAAATCAATGTCTTCAAAATGCCACACTTGGACGTCTACCCCTACCGACCGAAAGAGTGTTTTGTTATTTTATTTATTTGAAGTGGAAATAGATACCTCAAAATTCAGCACCGAGTCTTCCTCGGAAAGTTTTGCTTTACCGAAATGTGTAACAATCCGTTTTAAAGTTTCGAAAAACTATAGAAGGGTTCAAATCCTTAACCCCACGAATTATAAGCAAGGCACCTCGACCACGATAACGGTATACGGATATTAAATATCATAAATAGAAAGTTTCGGCAATCCATTATATTTCCCCAGGGGCCCGTCACTCGCTTTTTAAACGCTTTTAATTATTTAAACATACCTACATAAATGCGTGACACAAAACTAAATTTTAAGTGGGTTATACGTAATTGTTTCAATTCAAACGATAATAAAATCTTATTACGATTCAAAGATGCGAATGTAATTAAGTCAAAAGGGGCACGCAGCCCACGCCGGGAACCCGACAGTAAATTAAATCTGCCCCTGGCGACCACTTAACCCTCGTTGGGAACCTATCGTGCACTCCCTCTTATTGGTGCACTGCATTAAAACCGCCATTTAACCACAGACAAGACGATGCAAAAAATAGGGGTGTTATTAGTTCGATTATTTATAGACAGTCTCTTAATTAAATGAACTGACATAACTAAATCTTCCGTAGGTATATCCGACAATTACATTCTATTCATCGTATGAAGAAGTAAACCAGTTGAAAGTGATTTACGGTCATCAAAACAAACGAAGATGCCAGGGTCAAAGACGACTGGAAAATTGCTTTGGTGGGAGGCTGAAGACCCGCGCAAGGTTTTAGAGTCTCAAGAAGTAAGTCAAGTATGTTTGTAATAATAAAATATTGTGTACGTTGCGTAAAAGTAGTTTCCAGATGATAGCACACAAGTGAATGTGGTCGGTAGGTACTTTGCATCATTTTATAAGTAGCTCGTCAGAGCCCCTCACTGGCATAGTTCCTTATAGATTACTTCAGTTCCTGAGAATAAATAGAATTTTTATTTTATTTATTTTTTTAATGAACCTGGAGAGTCCTCCAGGTTCACCAAAATCACGTCAGTCGAATCCCGATACATCACATTTATGACATTTTTTACCTACGGAATTTACTATATCAGACGATTCCTTTGAGTTGAAAAAACAGATTGGCCTTAACACCCACTTTGGCCGACTCGTCCCAAGCGGACACTAGGATTGGTTAACCGCGCGGCGCGGGCCACGCCATAATTTATTCCTTTGGTTATGGCTTCGACTGGAAATTCGTCTCGCTTTTTAACGTGAACGAAATTTGCTAGTCACTGCTCCTTCTATTCCCGAAAACCCTTTCGAGTGCCCGGGGTTAATTGGATCTTTTGAAAAATTCTTGCTCAAATAATTTTTCATCTATCACTTTGCCGCGTAATTTGCGCTTGTTTACTCCGCCAACACGCCTTTGATGTTTGCTCCGAGCTCCGGATATTTTGAGCGTCACTATGTATCTCTCGACATTTTAATTTGATAACTACGCTGCTAACATGTCTAGTTATAATTTTAATATCCAGCATAATACTGGGAATTATAATTAATTAACAATGGCATCTGCATTTACGTGCCTTTGCAACAACTAACAGACCTGTTAGTGAACATTTAATTAATGATGAGGACTAATGACAATTACATTTTCATTTACAATATTTCATTAATTATTTCACTGATAGTTTTATTCATTTTAATTTTATTTATAAAGACCACAGAGCAAGTAAGGACTATTATAGTTGTTAAATCACAAGTAATTGCCATAGTGCAATGACTTGCAGTTACGTCGGGCCCTAACAGCTGGTTTGACTAATGTCCAGTCCCACAAACACGGACAGGTAATGCCTTGCGATTAATGTATACAAACTGCATAAATGATCGCCAATATGCCGCGCTTTGCCACATTACCATAATTTATTTACATTCCTCGTTGCGTGGGTTGACAGGATATATCAATATTTAAAAATAAATTGCGGATAGAAAGCTAATATCATTGTTCGGATAGGTATTAACTTATTACAGGTTAAATTATTGTAATATCATCATCATCAACAGCCTATTAACAAGTCCCCACTGCTGGGGCTCAGGCCTACCCTCTCAACGAGGGTGTTCGGGCTATAGTCCACCACGCTAGCCCAGTAAGCCCAGTAAGCGCCTACGAGTTTCTTCTTCGGCGTATTCAGGTTTCCTCACGATGTTTTCCTTCGCCGTTTGAGAGCAATCAGTAAATGAATTGTAATATCGGAAGGCAATAATTATGGAAACTACAAAAATAAAACAAACAGACAAAAATCTGTCTCCCCCTAATCGGTCTGCGCATCTACGATTATCAAAATAATAAAATTAAATATGTGTAAAAAATCCTAAACACTAAATAGTTTATCAGAAGCTACAATCAACTACAACAGTATTTCAGAAGCTAAATTGTATACCCACCTAATAATAGATTTCTAAGTCCTTAAATATCCCATAAACCCTGTGAAAATACCCTTACGCATAATAATGTCACAAAACGGTCCCCGGTTATAATTTAAATCTACTTTATCAAGAAAATTTGCCACTTTATTACAATAATTCGTCGGCTCGGGTGCCCGATTGAGTCACATTTCAAAATTTGATAAGGTCGCCACCGATGGGGCGGACTAATAGTCTCATAAAAAATACGTCTCTATAAAATTGTCTTGCAGGCAAGTCGAGTCATCATCACACATTTGCCCAAAAAAATATTTTTTTTCTGAACAAGGATAAAATGATTTTTTTTTCAAAACTGAGGGGTAGGTAAAATGAGTTATTTTTGTTTATCGTTTCTGAAATATCTATAAAATGCTGCTTTGTAGTTGGAATTTTGACTGTTTCTACTGTACCTATTTTACTTATGTATATGGTGATAGCAGTATAAGAGTCACGGGTACTATCACTTTATACTGCACTTCGAGGTTAAACGTAGATTTTATTTTACATAGATTTTGATGAATCGAATAATATTATAAATCTATATAAAAATAAGCCCTTTCTAGCCAAATTTTATTCAAACTTCCTTTCACAAGACCACACTTATCTTAACACCCAAGTCACCGAAAAGAGAACACCTGTGAAGATTCCGCTAACAAAAGTTAACCATGTCACCGCATCACTTCCCCAAATAATGTTTACACGTGACGCTCCGCAAATCTGAGACTCACCTCAAAGGGCGTCGCCCCGACTTCCTATAATCCATTTGGGCGAACAACTGGAGTCATGTCAGAGTGATTGATGTAGGTATAGGTACACACAAGGTGATCCGCGGGACTCTATCTACGCCTCTTTGACGCGTGTCCCAGGAATCCTCTAATGTGTGAGTACACAATAATAATATCATCGGTGTCAAGATTTTCACTGTTCAGTTTTCACGTCAGCGGATTACAAGAAAACAAAATCAACGAGAAGCGAAAATCTTACCTCTAATTCTGATGTGCTCACAGGTTCAGCAATATGAATTTTTTCGTTATTACTTTTAATTTATTGGCACTTTATGTGTTTTATGTAACTCTTAATATATATTATTCGCTCTGCCTTCAAAGACTGATTATTAAAACATATTTTCGAAATTAACGCAGAAAGGTGATATCTGACATAGATGCCAACCTTAATGATTGGAGTTCTACTCTATCGGAATTCTCGTTTCTCATAAATTTTTACCGTAAATTGTATTCAAGATAAACCGATAAAGCTCTCTTTGTAAAGTTTCTAGGAAGGAAATATTTTGTGTACGATGATGACAAAGCAACATTTTTGTTTAAGTGTCATATCGTCAAAACGTTACCTATTCAGGTCACAAAGCAAGCCAGCCTTGAAACAACCTGGCTGATTTTACGAGAGATGTAAATTTGCGTCAAAACGAATCATTTATCCGATCAATGCGGATGTTTTGCGACGTTCGAATTAACGAACCATTACCGCCGCCGTGAATGTCATTGACAGGGAAGACATGGATATTTACAGTCCGTTACCGCAAGGCAGTTTGAACTTTATCGTCCTATTCGCATAAAATTAGGGCGATTTTAATTTGAGGGAAATACGAGCATGGCCGACTTTTTATGTGCATACCTACTGGCAATTACCAGCATTCATAAATACGAATCTGTTATAATAAAACTGCAACGAGGTTGTGTCTGTATCATTGGGAATATTCTGGAAGGAAGCCAGCAAACGTTTGCTTTTTTTCTGTTTGTTTGTTGCCTCAAAGTCTACTGGGCGAATTTCCATGAAACTTGCAATGACATTTTTAGTAAAAGTAAAAAGCACATGGAATAAAACGCAAAATCTAGCGGTGGCTGACGCAGAGCTGGAACGTGATTACATTTCTTTTGAATTTTTTTTATTTAAACTCAAAACATTCGCGTAGCTTAAAAATAATACGTATAGCGATGAAACTACTTCCGCAGAATAAGTACAAAAATCTGATTCTAGATGTTTGTATTACACCTTGGGGCCTGTTCACGGAGGAAATATATCATCCAGAAAACAGTCACAGTGTGCCTAATATCCAGCTATACCACACCTTGTGCATCGGTAAATATTGGCTACATTTCAATGATTATTAGCCCAAGGTCCACTGTACAAGAAACATGATCCCGATATGATAGTATTTGTTACTGTTTCTTAGCCAACTAAAAACAAGAAGTCTCATTGTTTCCCACAAATCTTACTCCAAGGCCGCATCAAGCATACTGACTAAATCTCCAATATAAGTGTTATTTACTTTTATATTTGTCCCCAAAGGCTTACTGATTTTATGCTCCTCTTTATGGCGCATCCGGTACAGGTCATAAAAATAGTCTCCCAACTGATTGCCATCGATTCAAAGAGTCGGGTGGAGTCACCATTAAAACGTGTGATTTATACTTAACCTAGCTTATTTTCATTGCTCTTCTGGTATTTGTTCTCCCAAGTAGAGCTATAATTATCTACATCAATATAAAAAATACTTCGTAACTATCATCATCATTCATCACACATCTTTAAAGAAAATATTCACTGGGCGGGTGCCCACTAACATGTTTATATACAAAATATAATAGTATTTAGATATTTGACGTAGGTATACGATTTTGCTCCACGAAACATATATCGTAATTCTCATTCACTCATTTTTCTCACACACTCAGAACATAAATTTATAAACAGGTATTTAAATATTTATCCGAACGTCGCCATAGAAGCGATAAAAGAAAGTGCATATGGGTCACGGGCTCACCGTTCTATTATTCATTTGGAAAAGTGCACCACTACCATTTCATTGCATCACCCATGAGATGGTAAATTTCTATTAAAAACAATCATATTTCAGCATTTGATGTCCCACATTTCTTTCCAAACTCGATTACTGTGAGGACAGTACCAGATTTTTTGTTTACTCCATTGAGCCAAGTCATTGGCATTGTCCCACATTTTTCCATACCACGGATCGTTTCTATGTGTGTCTTATCTAATAGCATAAATTCTTCCCCTTTATCTCTTAGATAAAGTTAATTGAAGTTCAAACTAGATACAGGTTATTATTTGTCAAATCAATAAAAATATTTAATAACTTTTATCGAAAGTCGAGAAAAATCACGTAATAAGACTCAAATAACCAATAAGTTCGCAAGCTCGAAACTTTTCTTCCAGTGACCAGAGAGGGTCGACCCCTGGAGGGACGGCGGTGAAGAGGAATCAATTTAATGGGATGACGTACAAAGTGAATCGATGTAAAAAGTTATTTTTGCTTAGAGGTAGCCATTAATATTTATTATACTTACAGTAAAAGCAATCGTGAACAACAAAGACGATATTATAATGACGTTTTGTGTCTTAGTACATACAGGGGCACTCGATATTGGATTCCATGGACACTGAAATCCGCCAATAGACACCTTGCTCCGCTAGTGTGCACCATTATTACCATTCTATTATATTTGAGTAGCCTAAAGTAGTTCACTCAGAAATGCATTACAGTATTTCAAGGGCTTTCTTGCTTCTCCTGAAGAACCCCATATGGTCCTACTAATATTATAAAGGCGAAAGTTTGTGAATAATGAGGATCTTTGTAACTCTTTTACGCAAACTTTACAGTAGATTATTCATCAAAATAACACATAGACTATAGATACCTCAGGAAAAGCTGTTCCTGCCGGAAAAAAACTTTTTTACGCTGGCGAAGCCGCGGGAAACAACTAGTAGTAAAATATAAAAATACAACATTGCCATTATTCATGCATTAAATCTACGTACATTTTATAGTCAATAGTTCTTCAATAGATCAGTATGGTCCGGTGAACGTGTTTTTTTCGTTCACCGGTATGGTCAGATATATTTATATTGTAATTCTTTACTTTATTACACAAAACAAAAGAGATATTTCTTATTTGCAGTAGCTCTATTTCCAGCTTAGGCATGTTTCAAGAATTTCCATTTCTTAGCGTCTCTTGCTTCTCTATGTCAAGTGACGTCTATCTTTCTTTAAATATCGTCAATCAATTTTCTTCTTTGTCTGTACGACTTTACTTTTTCCTTCCCCTAGGTAAAGGTACCACTTAGTATGGCTGTGAGAAAACCTCAGGAGGAAAATAATAACAATGTTTGGACAAATTTGCACACGGCTGTTTAGTCCCAAAGCTTGTAAACTGATAAACATACTTAAATACTTTTAAATAAATACTTATATACATACAAACACCCAGAATCCGAAAACCAACAGATATGCTCATCAGACAAATGTTGATACCGGGTGGAAATCGAACCCACGACCTCTAGCGCAGTAGGCAGGGTCACTACCAACTACGCCAACAGGCCAGTCAAAATGAAAGAAAAAAAATGGTATCATATGAATGTGTAAAATAAAGTTTTACGAGTAGTTGATACTGTTTACGGGTGTTTCATTGTCACACCTCGGTTTAGTTGAAGACTTTTCGTGCGATAAAACCAAGGAGATTAGAACCTCTTTTGTCGCGCGCGCGCTCCCTGTGGAGATCGCATCTTGCAAATTTAGTATGGGAAACGATGAAAAATTCTGTGTCAAAATCAGGGGGGTGCGGACAAATGAAGCGGATTAGCGGGAGGAAGTTGCTCATACAAATTTATATGGAGTTTGAAAAAGAGAATGTGTGAGTGAGTATCAATTTCGATATACATTTGGCACGATTTTGGCACCCCCTAAAATGATTTTGTTACTCATCTATATGGGAGTAGCTTTTTTTTTAAATTCATGGATAAAACTAATATAAGTAAATTCTAAGTATGCCAAAATAAGGCAATAAAAACCGTTAGGATACGTTCACCCACTACTCTTTCGTCTGGCCAAATGGTTCAAAGCTTTAAAGATTTAAAGGCCGTTTGTTCGCCAGACAAAGAGAGAATACGAAGATTTAGTGTCGACGGACGGGAAAAATGGTACCTGAAAACGTGTATAACCCTAAAAGCGGATAACTACCGTGTTCTAATTTACTGCTGTATTAAAGCTAAATAGTTAGAGTAAAAAGGTAATTAAAAAAACATATGGCACCAACAAAAAAACATATGGCACCGTAGGTAGGTATCTAATAAAGAATAGTCTACTCCCAGTTTTTCTGTGAATGTTGCAAGAGACGCAGTAACTCTTACATTTTCTGTGGTATGAGGCGAGCATCGTCTATGCACTAATATTGAGAAGTGTGATGCCTGACCAGCAATGTCATTTCATTACTAATTTGTAGAGTGAAAATTCCGAACGGGCATGTGCCAATTGCAATAGAGTCTATGCTTGTTAGTATTTATTTTTATTTGCCTAATACACTTGGGTATATTAGAAATAGACTATTTGCAACAGGCACGTACACCGTTTGGTATTCCCACTATTTATTAGTAATAACAAAGTTACATGCCGTATCCTTCCTTTATTTTATGCCACGCCTAATCCAGAAAAGGACTTAATACAGGTTGTTGACGATTGATGAGAATCGATTAACAATTTCAGTCATTAGATAGCACATTCCGTGTGTATCCGATGCAAATAAGAAATTGTGTACTTCTCGTTACATTCAAATATCTAGAAAAGATCTCACTCAGATATTTGACTGTGACACCCATTCCGTGGTGACCCTTCAATGAAATTTACACATTTTTATTTAACACAATGTCTTATTTCTACACATTTCTACACGTTCGAAGCCGTGCGTAACAGCTAGTCGAATGATAAAACAAATAAAAGGATAATAATATAATGTACTTGCGTTGAACAAGGCAGGCCTCTTTTTCATATAACGCAATCTCATTGTACGTACCTTTAATATCAAAAGACTGATAAATGGATTTCTGAGATGAAATATTTCGCGTAACTGTATCCTTTGATACCGTCAGTGATAATATTAAATTATTAATTACAACGAAAATATTTATAAGGTGAAAATTTGTATTTATGTTTGTTTTTTAACGTGTTTGGATAAATAAAGTTTCTTTGACTGTACTTAACTTTTTTTAGATTTAGAATAAATTACTTTTAATGTAAAGATAATTATAAATTTTATTTAATTTAAAACATTTTCTAACAGCAGGCCTCCCAACGGCTCTAACGGCAGGCCTCCCACAAGGTGAACCGACGATCTGGTGAAGGTCGCGGGACCCAGCTGGATGAGGTTAGCGCAGGACCGGTCGTCGGAGGTCGGGGGAGGCCTTTATCCAGCACTGGACGTCTACGGACTCATATGATGATGATGATTTTCTAACAAATAAATTACACAAATCTTTTACATACCTACGCAGTCCCATCATTCATATCGTTGTCGTAGCAGGTGCTACGACCGCTACGAAGTATTGCTATTTGCTTTTGTCGCGGGTAAATATTGTAAGATTACATTAGAAAATAATAAAATGAGCTCCACAATAAATTGTTTTGAGCGACTGGGAAACTAAATGAGCGACTGAACCGTTGAATGGTCGCTTATTTAGTAATTTTATAATACAATGATTGAGTTCGTTTTCTTTCTTACTTATGATTTATTATTATATTATTACATTTTGAGAAAAGGACATGCGATGAGACGGTTTTTACTCACTCGCCTATATGCTAGTTTATACTTAGCTGTTTATGCTGACAACACTAAGCCACAGCCACTGAAATGTCAAATCAGTGGGCATGAATGAGGAATAAATACACTAGCATCAGGCCCATTTCGCTTCCAACCGAATCGACGCCCTAGCCCGTAGGTACTCCTGGATATCTGACATTATGCCTCAGTGCCTGTAACGCACTACCATATTTTGACTAAGATGTACTAAGATTTTAAAGGGTTCCGAAGGTGAGTAGGTTACCTATTATTATTTTGCATACGTGTAAATGCTCGCGCCTTCTCTTACGTAAGGTCAAAGATTCGAACCGTAATTTTTAGGTTAAGAAGGATAAAATATAGGTAAAACATCTTTCAGGGTTTTCAGATCACAAGAAGCATTTACCCTTTGACTAGTCAGGCTAACTCTTGGCGAAAATTGATGAGAAGTACTAGAAGATCCTCAACTACAATGCTGTTATTTTATCATATTAGCCTTTTTGGTTAATATTAATATAGCAAGAATAAATTAAATTTTCGGTTCTAAAAAGCTATTGTTTTGGTCATCCCCATACTGATAATAATATATATTGACATAATAAATATACATATAATATTGATTTCAGTCAAGCTTAGCCTTGAAGCAAAGTATAACGTCCATCTTTGTAAAAGCTTTAAACCAGCCATAAAAACTACAGCGACCCTGTAAAAATGAGTTATAAAATGTACGAGAATTAATAACGCGGCGGCGGCACTGCGTATACATACATCAGCTGTATAAATGAGGCGGTTTTCCGTGTTGTAGTTTTAACAATGCACCGAATCGCAAGGTAAGTGCAGCGCGGCACAAACTTGCTGACGCGCGATTAATAACAGACGGGCGTGTGCACAGACTGAGCAACTTGGCTAGTTAAACCTTTGTGCTGCGCATGGGGAATCAACTCCGTCATACTTACTCCTAGCACCCGGTACATTCCTACTCACTGATCATATTTTGCCTGTCATAGCTAAATACGATGCGTGAGTCCTTTGTGGTGATATTTTGGAAACGAAAGTGGACAAGTTAGGAAGTGGACGAGTTAGCATTGGACCAATTTGTCAGGAAGATGACACTAGAGACGTCTCGAGAACCCGTTGATCTTACAGTTACAGTGATCCTCTCCTAACGAGAGGCTTAAACATGACATCATAAACTTACTAGTATCTTCTAGAAAGTCAGCAAAGTTTACATCGCATACACTGTAAGGGTTCCGTCAATAAAAAAATTGTTTCCCTGAAATATTTCCGAAAACAAATTTTTACGGCAATTTCTCCATATTTGCCTGGCAATTCTACAGCTATATTCAAATATTCAGGTCAACTGTACCAGTGCATTTTTAAGTATCCGCGTGGGATAAACGTTTTAGGTTTTCTGAAATTTCATAATTCTCCCATCATTGCGCGAGCAACATTACATTTAATATGTATTATTTCAAGTTTCAGCTCAGTCGGTTGAGTATTTTTCGAGTGATCCGGAGGACAGACAGGCCGACAAAAAAGCTTCCTTATAGCGAGGCTTTAAAGGGTTCCTAAAAACCTTAGTAGGTACATACTCAGGCGGTATTAGAGACGTTTTAATCAGTTGTTTTCACACATAGGTAATACCTTCAATCTTTTGGAGTAAGCTAACTTCCTGAAGATGCTTTCCTTTGCAGTTACAAGTTTTCCTCTAATTATCACTAAGCAAGCCTGTCATACTCGTATTAATTACAGAGATACAAAGGAGAAACGCAATCCAAACTACATTTGACATCCGTACAACTAAGTCTTCATAACTATCAGTTTCAAAGACAGGAGTTCATTACCATTTGCATAACTTACGCGTCTCATTTCCCTAATTACCATTTTGATCATTACCATTAATCTCGTAACGAAATCCCAAAGAGACGTCAATCGTTTGACTCTAATCACGGGATTTGCCGAAACGCGAGCGTTCGTACGGACCTCTTAGCGAATCCTTTTGAGAAAAAGTTGTTAAAAAAGCGGGACAAAAACAAAAGGAAATAGTAGGGGCGGTCCCCGGGGAGTCGTTGCTGGCCCTGGGACGGTACTTAAATCAAATGTTCACCATTCAAGGAAATTATAAGAACAGGGCACGGATTCGCCGGACCCACCCAGAGAATCCCCCGGATAAAAAGGCTTACGTAAAACAACGCTGTGAATAGTTTCATTGTTCTGTTCCAATATTTTCCGAACGGTTAGTCATATCATTTAAGCTTATTGAATACCGTTTGCTAATATTTATTTCTGCAAATTGTATCGTCTTATTCAAAATAATATAAATTGTCATCATTATAAATTGATAAGATTGATCTTCCCGAAGCAATGTTATGTTTACTAATTGCATTATTTTTATTTTCCTTATAATAATGCCGTAATAAATATATACCTAACAATCCTTTAGAATAAGGAAAACACTACAACACGAAAACATGAAAGAAAACTTAATTATAGGTTGTATCGGGAGTGTTTTAATATTCAGGAGCGGATGCACGGTGGATTTTCTTTTTGTTGTCTTCGAGAATATTGCTTTACCTCCCAACAAACTTAAGGGGCCTAATCCGCTTTTCAACTCGAGCTTTTACTTGCCTTATGACAGCCGGCTTAAGCTTCGAAAGACGTTGCGGAGAAAGTTTTTAATCTTTTCACATATACGTCACATTCGTGCAAAAAGTGTAATACGAGTACTTTTTAACACACACAGTAGTTCTTATATTTTAATACTTGTCAACCTGAAGACGACGCTTCAAAGATAGGTAGGTATTACGGTGGAAGAAATACATAAAAGAGAAAAAAATAATAAGTAAAGCTTATGCGCCTTCAACATGTGTCCATATGTTGAGATCCTCTGCCGTCCCCTCATGCCGGATATGAATAAAATTTTCTTAGATAAATTGAGAGTTCGCGAAAACGTGTCGATTTCTTTATTTATTCAATACTTTTCTCCTTTGAAGCGCTTTTCGTCGGATTCGTCCGCGCTTATCTTATATTTATGAATTCTTTTCCGTTATTGATGTAAAAACCACTTCGTTCTTTTAGCGACATCAACGTCGATATAAAAGTTGCCGTGCCGAATCAGTTGTTACTTGTTATAAATAATCTGCAATCTTCATTGCTTTGGATAAAATTAAGTATTATTCAAATTCAGCCCTTGTCTGGGGAAATGTGTGATCCTCCTTTAATATAATAAAACTCCGAACGTCGGCTAATTAAATGTGCTTACTGAAATACACGGGGTACACTTTTGTAACATCATTTACAAAAATTTTCGAGTAAATATTAAAATTCTCGTTAGCGTGATACCGCTGGTACGAACGAATCTCCGAAGTAAATGAATGAATGATGCAACCACCTAGCGTTGCCAATTAAACATAAATAAGGGCGTACGTAGGCGCCACACAAAGAACCGTAAATTTCAGTGTTAAAGAACTGTACTCATATTAGTATTTAGAGCTCTAATTGGTAGCCAGAGGTTCTGAAGTAGACCGCATAAATAAGGTAGCAGCTGAAGTAGTAGACGTCGACAGGCAGATGAACAAAGGATATCCGTCCATTTCATCGCAAGTCTCTTGTGATTCGATCGCCAAATGCTCATTAAATAAATTAGTTGTGCTTGTAATTCATATAAAACCCTAGTTTTATTTATACTCAGTGAATTAAAAAACTGCCCTTCGAGACTCTACCTCGAAATTCGCAGTGAAGCAGCTTTATAACGTTTCGGTAAGTTGGTCTTTTAAACCTGTACGTTTCTTTTCACCCTAAAGAGATTTGAGTGCGGTTGCGATTACGCGCAATTCATGGAATAGAGGATTAGAAAAAAATTAAGCATTAAAACAAGTGAACAATGCCGGATACACAAATTTGACTGTGAGGACCAGTATTTTAACTGGGTAAGGACTCAAGTGCAAAACTTCGAGTCCTCCTGGGTGGATACAGGTCGCTTAATATTCCTGTCGCCATTACTTTTTCGTCAAGTTATCACTCGTACCCTTTGGACATCATACACGTAGCAAAGGCTGCAAGGTTCACGGGCAACAGTGGTCACTTACCATCACTTATTGAAAAATAAAACTAAAGTCACAATCACGATGTGTGAAAGTCAACAAAAAATCTTAATAACTAGTTACACTTGAGGTTCGGGCCAAAAGTGAGAGCGACCATTATAATTGGTCTGACACACAAGAAATTGTAACAACAGATTAAACTAAAATACGCTAACAAACAGCGTTCAGTCACTTGAACACAGAAGCGTAGAAGAAGTATTAAGGGCATTGTAGTCACTAATGTGGGATTATCGGTCTCTACTCCAGAAACAATCCTATTCCCATGCTGCGGAGTGATCAACCGCAAGCTGATGTAAGAAACAAAGTTCCTAAGAGGATTAAAGTAGTTCACAACTTTGTGGTCCGCTGCTACAGTTATAATGAAAAATGTGGCCAGATAATAAAATAAAGTGATTTGTAGTATCCATTATAAGTAAATGGTGTAGGAGTGAAGTGGAGTGAGTAGACCCACACTCTATCTTTTCAACCGATTGTTCTATTCATAGAACAAATTGGACAAAGACTATGTTATTGTATAGATACGCAGCTACGTGGCTGACGCGATATAACTTAAAGTATTAGGTGTGCTTACAATGTATCCTTAAATGTTTATTGAAATTTCCCGAAATACAAAACCAATATCATCATCAGCCTGTACCAGTCTACTGCTGGACATAGGCATCACCCAAGGCGCGCCACTGAACCCGATCCTCGGTTCTCCGCATCCAGTCACTGCCAGCCGCATTACGCAGGTCGTCGCTCCATCTAGCCGGGGGGCGTCCCACACTACGCTTGCCAAGTCATGGTTTCCACTCGAGAACTAAGAATAGAATATCATAAAATTCAAATTTAATAAATCAATACAGCACAAAGTACCCCCGCCGTTTATGTCGATGTATTCGACATAATCACACAAACGATTGCATGGATTTTGATCCGGTTTCACCAATAATTTGTCCATTTCCAAAAGAGGTTTTGGTCTATTATTATGTTTATTTTAATATTTACCTACCTTATTCATGCCCGATTCCCGAACGACTATATAATTGAAAAATCGGTTCCCATGTTTTTTCTAATTTTATAAGTCAAGTTTGTGCCTTCTCATTTCATTAATTTTATTCACACTTTCTTGGAAGGGAGCTTATTCTAATGACAGCGTAAGAATAAAACGCATACCTAGGCCATCAGAATAGCCAACTAGAGGCGCGCATAGAACAAAAAACTCGTTTACTTTTTGCGGAACGCTCCTCTCAAATTGGCTCCAGATCCATTCCTGTTGACAACTTTATCGAGCGGTTTTCGATAAATTGCGGCGAGGGAAAACTAAATAAATCCGAGAGGGACTTTAGATAAGGTAATGGCTTCAGTAATGTCTAGCGACTGCCGTGGCCGTAATGCAATCGGAAACCCAACGAACCGCGCTCCACACAGTCTCAATAAAACGCGTCAGACCACACTTAAGTTTTTTCTGGCCATGAAAAATGAAGCTACATTTTCGTAGTGGTACGCCCTTTGCTGGTGAAACTAATGGAAACAGGTAAAGTTATACCAAGATATAAATAAATATTACTATGGGTAATAAAAAGTGCATGCGCTTGAATTGAAAACGTTCTGCTTCTTTTTTTAGAAGTTTGGATAAAAATTGAATCTCTACTATGCTTAAGAACGAATCTTCCCTGCAATCTTGGTTTACACATACCTAAACTATAAGTACCAAATCTTTGCTTTTTTATTATTCCATGTTTTATTAGCTATGTTGAGAGTAAGCTCGCCTTACGGTTCGTAAGTGCGAGGTTTCAATCGTGCTATTCTAATATATAGCTCCTAACTAACGTCTAGTTTATTAATAAAATTTTAAAAGTAGTCACATATATATAGACTAGCTGTTGCCCGCGACTTCGTCCGCGTGGATTTTGGAAGTAGGTACCTATCTCTGCTATGTAGACAGACATCATGTAGTTATAATTTTCCAATGATAAAAAGGATCATTCTAAGTATATATTATTCATCATACTTTAAGGTATACCATACCTTCAGGAACAAACTATGAACACCGTATCCAATTTGGTGAAGACAGATAAAAATTTTAAAAAAATGTTGTTTTCACTTCTATTGCTCATAAGACTGCTCATATCATTTTTATATTAAACGTGTTTTTTTTAACTGATATAGTATGGCCAAAAACAAAACCAGGAGATACAGGGAAACTGTCTTAGGAATCTTTAGGTATTTTTTCGTGATAACAGTTTTGACATAGTAATCGGAGCAGCTGGAGTTCAGGTGGCATGAATGAATAAGTAGTAAGTAGTAGTTGCTCCAGCCTGTGCTTAATCTACCTGTGAAAATCGCAAGAAAATCCGTTCAGTGGTTTCGGAGATTAGCGATTACATACAGACAGACAGAAAGACAGACAGACAGAAAGACAAAAAAATTAAAAAAAACTTTTTTGTGTTCTGTTACTCTTTTTTTATCGCCCACACTCATTTTTTTATAAATTTGTTCAAAGTACAGACACAAAATTTCTACTCCTTTATTATAATAAGTATAGATTTTTGATTATTCAGTTGATTATCAGAATCTTCGGAGAGCTGGTCACGCACGCAATCATACTCATTTTAGGTACCTACCTTAATTAACTGGCAAGCCGTGATGTCATTCATGTTTTTCCCACTTTCTAAACCAGACACTATACCACATACTTGTTCAAAATACTTTATTAGGTCATGAGCAAGTCAATACATCATGTTAAGCACCTTCTCGTAACAAACCTCTAACGCTTCTAAAACGTTTTGCATTTAAAATGCCTTTGTCGAGAAGTTTTTTCATTAAAAATCCGGTCGCTTATGAAGGCGCCGTGATGCATAAAAGATGCCTTAGGTGAGTTCTTCCTTAAAATATCGTGTCTAATGTTCAATAGACACAGGATATTTTCTAGAACTTAGTCAGCCTTAAACATTCAGCATAGAGTACAAATAAATACTTACCCTAACTAAACCATAAACACGACGACGTAACAACTTCATGATTGCCTTTCCGTTAAACCTAAGCATTAAACTGATTGTGACCGCTGTTTTTTTTTGTAGTTTCTATTTACTTGTTTAATACTTAATTGGACACATACCTACATATAGAATAATTTACCATCCAATAAAGAAATATTTAACTGGGTGAATTTATTTTTTTAGAAGGATCTCTAATGAGTAATTCAATAAAGTTTTATGAAATGAAGTCATCGATTTTTTGAAATTTTCTGATCCGATAATCAAACCGACACAAATTCGAAAAAAAAATCATAGCAGCCGCGGAATAAAATCACTGTAATGAACATTGTGTTGCAAATTATAGGATTACCAGGAAATGTAACATTATTTTACAAATATTACCCGGAAATGAATTTTTTTTAATTTACAAAAATATTCAAAATAACCTTCATCATCCTCTTACATTCCAAAATATATCCACCAAACACATGTATATATCCGAAAAATTTATCTGTCTATCTATAAATATCTCACACATTGAATATTACTTAATATTTTCATTATTGTTATATATGGAAGTGAAACATTACAGCCTGTAACACAAATAATCCAACAACAGTTTAAGCAGGCTAATTCAACGGCAATGCAGGCAGTTTGCACGGGATGAAGGTATATTATGGACTCGCGGTGAGCCGGATTTAACTTGTTTTTAACTTCATCGCCGCTCTAATATTGTTCGCGAGGACTTAAACAAAACTTATAAGCCTTGGTAAGACTTATAAGGTAACATGGAACATAAATAATAGGAGTACCTAGTAGTTCAATTTAGTTTCTATAAAAACTATCTATAAAATGATATAGTATTAAAGGACTCCTCATTAGGAGTCAAGACGATTTTTATTTCAGGAAACTTACAGTTTAATATAATATTGACAAAACAGTAAAGCGGTCTACTAATTTTCCTTCGACATCCGATACAAAAATTTGTAGAATCGACCGCTCGAAGCGAGACGAGCGATTCAAAAATAGGGCTCCATGTCTATTTACTTGTGCACCCTGTAATTACCGCCAACTATAGGTAGGTACCAGAGTATAATAATGTATTTATAAATATGTCTATCTATAATAAATATTTTTGTAACTATAAATAATTCTGTAATTTGGTGCGCTATAAAATAGGTAAGAGAGATAGCTGTTTGGGTCTGATTGGCTATTTACACTTCGTGACGTTATTTAATTTCTGGCGGAGCGGCGAGCGGCGATCCCCCGTCGACAGGATTTCCCATAATTCCATTTAAATCTACTTTTCACCCGTTTACATTTCCGCGCATCAAGTCCGGGGAATGTACAAAAACATGAACCGTAATTTGCTAAGACGAATAACGTTTGATTTAATCCGGCACGTAGCGGCCCGGAGCGGGCCCGTCGATTTACTTTTATTGCTATTTCGTTTTATTTCGTCGGGCCGGTGCTCGCAGTCTGATGTGGGCCTGTTTTCGGGATCGTTAACGGCAAATGTGCTAATCTTTTTTACACAGCCGTGGCGCAACAATAAGCGACTTTGATGGTCTCGCTCACCCGACGAACATCGTTACTCTTGCTAATGTGATACGATTAATGTTTTACATTTTTTAGACGTTTTGCGGTGAGATTTAATGAAAACTGCGCTCTCAGCCCCACAAAATACACTGGCTCGCAGATAAATCCAGTTAATAAAACATATTTTCGTAATTCAAGTCATTATATCAGGTTCCTTTCTTGTGGAAAATTCCATTTGACGGCCCGAAATATTATACTCGTACTTTTAAAAACAAAAGATGTCTGAAATATTATATCTGATAGTCAGCTCTAAAACGGGGGTTCCGAGCGGGTGCGGGCGTTCCAAACCTAAGAGCGAGGGGCGCACAAAATAGTCATAGTCATGCAGCAGTCATTTGATTTTGTGAAAAATACTCATTGAAAAAATAGAAAAAATCTGAGTATAATGTCCACATCTAACCACCCTTCAACAATCTTAAACCGATGTAGAGAATAACAATCTACAAATGCGGACAAGAGACAAAGCAAACAGAAGACGTTAACAGACCGATGATGTAATGATAATGATTATTCACTGTCTTCTCAGTTGAAGTTAGCCGGCAACTTAAGACTTAGCCCTTAACATTTTTAATTTGAATACAAATGTGTGAGACCGAAAAATACCCCATAAATATTAAAAACTGATAAACCCATTGTTGATTTGCGAGTATAACTAAATTGACGAATCCAACCCAAATTTATCGGATCCATTTAGTTATACTGAGCAGTATAACTATTTGGACTTTTTTTGTCCATTTTGTTATACGGTATAACTAATAGTATAACTAGTTGGACAAACCCCTAACAACACAATGGTGGCATAAACTAATCAAAATGATATAAGGGCCAGGGGATCAGTCAAGCGGTTTTATTTTGTATCCTGCGTATGCTGACTTCCAGATAAAGATGCCATTTTAGATTTTTTCTTATGTCTAGTCTTTGTCTAAGAGTGCCTCGTTTGTAACGATCTCAAAAAATTAAACACCTGCATTTTTAAGTTTATGAAAATAAACCGTTACATTTCCAATCAATTTATTTTTGGCACGAGCACCAGTCTATTTATAACGTAAAAACGCAAGCGATTTCCATCAATTTAATTTATTTATGAGACACTGAGATAATAAAACATATTTTTAGGTACCTACCTTTGCGAATTTCATTATTATTGCTGAACGAACACAGTAAGGAAAATAGATTAGAAGCTTAGTGACTCTACAATATCTTTCCTAATAATGACCTTCACACCGCGGCGAAAAATATTTTCCTGATGCGTCTTTCTGTCTGTCTCAAAACAGAGTATTTTCCATGTCCCATGATTGAGTAACGAATATCATAAATTTAAAATTTGCTTTACTCTGTTATTTAATATTATATTCTCTATTCTATACGATATTCGGATAAACTCTACAAATTATTGCGCAATAATTATGAAAAAAAAAACGACTTTGTAAATATTTATGATTTTTGTAGACAACTTACTTATTGATCCCCTATTTTTTTCCCTGGTCAAAGAAACGTTGGGAGCCTCACTCTGCTAGAGTCATCACTTCCTCCTTTCTTAAAACTTGATATGCACTGCACAGTAGGTAGGTAGGCATTTCACGCATGCACACAACGTTTCTCATAAAAAGAATCGCGAATCAGACACTACGTTTTCAATAAATGTGTCGTTACACGGAACCCCACAAAATCGACAAAGCGACTGTTTCATTTTGAAGATGGAAGCAATTTCGCTCTTTTGTGAGATAGTATTGGATGTAAGTAGGCGGGATGGCGGCGTAAGGTGCGCGCCTACTGAGGAAATGCCTCGTTTACACACGCAAAATTGACGTGACGACCCCACGACGACGCCTTAACCTACATATAGATATATATATTATATACAGCTTCTTTCGTGTTTATATAGAATAGGTATAGTTATTACCATAAGCAACAAATAAAAGGTATAAGTTAATATTTTATAGGAGTTGTTTAATAAAGAAATTTCAAGCCTTAAGATAGATAAGAAGATAAAAAAGGTTATCATATATAAAAACACACTACCTTTCCAGTTATAACTTATTTAATAAGGTTTGAATGACGGTGGGAATCGCTCATAAAAAAATAATATTTCACAAGAACGAACGTTGTGAGAATGGGTAGATGTTTAATTACTTACCTATCTAAAACGGAGTAGTCGTTCCAAAGTTGAACTATACAAATGGGTTATGATAATAGACACAGTCTATACGAAAATTGCATAGCGACTCAATTAATTAAACCAAAGCAAGCCGAACAGTGTCTGCGTCCGAAATATCATTCATAGCACGCGACGCGCTGAAAACACGTCCGACTGATCAAATACAACACAAACATTAAGCAATCAGTTGACACCGCATTCAAATGCAAACTAACGTGAATAAACTGAGGTACTGGACTCGATTGAATAGCACAATAGAGCTCATCACCGCCCGAGTGACACCAAACTGCCCCTGTTTCGAGTTTATGCGATAGGAATTTATATTAATTTCCTGTGTCAGTCCGCTGGAAACCAGTTGGCTGCAGTCGATGCGGCCAGCGCAAACTGCGGTCGGCCGGCTGTCCCGACCTGTTCCAAACACTGCAATGGACATGCCCATATAAACTCACACGCTAATTTTACCACGGAATTCCTATTCACACCCTGATGGAAATAGACATTTGAGGCAAATTGTTGCAGAATCTACAAAGAATATACAATGTTAAATCGATATCACCATTTAACGGTGACTTAACTTCACGGCGAGACGTGATAATTTTGTGGAATAAATTCTTTTAAAAAACAGGCTGTCTAATTTGACAACGTTTTCAAAAAGTAACACTGTATTCGAGCACAATTTCAAACATGATTGAAGTTTCAAATTGCTTTTAAAGTCCATTTTCTCTTTCTCGATCTAAATCTAAGCTTAATTTGAAGTATAAATCTAGCACTGCACTTTCTATCAACGTCACTCATTCGATAGTGGAAGACTGAAACAAAGTTTCCAACGTCCGTTCTCAAGTCTGATTCTTTTATGATCTGATAAGCTAAGCGCGCAAAGTTCGCTTAATACGAGAGTGAAGTAACAAACAAGTTTTATCTCTATGGAAGTTGCTGTCTCACCTTCATCCTTCACGCGCTGATCGCGCGCAACAATAAACCAAAGCTAACTCCTGTAACACCTGGATTACACTTACAGCATCGTCGATAGGTGAAATTTTAAGCGATTTGAACTAAAACTCATGGAAAGGTCGCGCTAGTGTTCAAGATACGGTTAGTGTAGTATACTGAACAGTTGAGATGTCTCACTGAGCTATAATTGGACTATAAATAACTAGATCTGTTTCTAATTACTTAAACCATTCCTCTAAGTAGGTAAGTGCAAGAAAGTTACAACGATACCAACATAAGCACAGAGGATTATAATAGTCGACTTATGTTAATTTCGCGTATTCAGATCCTCTCGTAACAACAACATGAAGACGATGCAAAGAAACTTAGGTAGGTATGTCCAACAATGGACGAAACAAAAGCCGATAAAGAAAGAAAGCTATTCGGTGAGCTTTTATTGATATTTAAAAAAAATCCCAACCATTAAATAGCATCGTATCTTGGTATACCTACCCATGAAGTGGAAATATATTTTACTGTGGAATAAAACTTCTCACACCCAGAAAAACATATTCGAGACACAAACATTCACCTCAATCTCTAAAAAGCGATCTACATAATATATCAGTAAGTATATTTTCCCCCGTCCAAATTATTATTTAAGCGACAGAAATCTAGCGCGGTAAGTGTAGTAATCCCTATTAGCCAACGTTTTATAGTGCAGAAGGACTGGCCGGTGCCGGTGTTGTATCCGCCATCGAGCTTTACGACCAATAGAAACGGAGCGGCTCTCAACTGCGGTAATTATAGGATTACTTATATGTGTGCCTCTCACACTGGCCCCTCTGTAACAAAACAGTCTCATAAACATAGTCATCTTCTTTGAGCTTTCTGTTCCTTGTCCTTACAGTGGTTTCATGTGAGCCTTTGTTTTTTGAACCTTTACTACATAGCTAGAAACATAATAATAATTAAGAGAACCTATCGGATCTCTTTTTGACTTTTCGACTTTGTTGATCCTCTTTACTAAGAATACGGTATACTGAATAGACCTGAATGTAGCTAGATGTTTAAAACGAGGGATTTCGAACAACATTCATCTGAAATGCGAATTACTCAAGCAATCGGCTTCTGATTGACTGATTCGACTGGAAGAATTTTATGTTTTCTTCGAGTTGTTTGTGTTTCTGATTTTAAAATACTAAAATCTTACATATTTATCATTCATGAAATGTATAATATTTCCCGTACAGAGTGGTACAGATATATCTTTATTGCTATTCAGTTTATTAATTCGAATCCGATAACTCATTTATGGAATATTCTCGAAATGAACATACATATTGGCATAACTTTCATAATTAACTTCGATAATTTGGAATTGGAATCGAAAAAGCAATATCAGCAGTCAATGAAACCTTTTATGAAGTTTGGCGACAATTAATCAAAATTAGTGGCATACACGTATTGTCCCCTGACAATATTATTAATTAGGTCAAAACAGAGCGTAACGGAAGCGGGCCGTCTTCGGCGAGGCACATTGTAACGCAATATCGCTGTTAATGAAACTTCCTGAGGGAACACGATAATACCTTCACCGATGAAACAGTCAAATCGGGGGTTGTACCCATAGGCACGTAGCCAAGAAATTCGCTCGGGAGAGGGGAAACGGATTCGGCACGTTTTAGTAAAGTGTTGTGATTTTTTAAATGTTAACGCTCAAAAAGCTTTATCATTTATGCGTAAGTATTATACCATATTTATTTTGTCAACCCTTTCTTTTTCTGAAAGAGTTTAGAACAAATTTCGAAACCCTACTAAGTAAATTAAAACCTTTCATTTTAGGGAACAGGCCTCAAGAAGTGATTGCCGAACAGTGACTTCTCTTAATAACCTCTGTGACAGAAATGCCTGCCATTGAGGAATTATTCTATATCGAAAATATCGATGTAAGTCAATTATATATTTTTCACTTCTCATGTTCAAAATTTGTGTATCATTATAATTATATTCTACATGCATATTATATACTAGGCGTATAATAATACCGTCAAACCCTCCATATTTGGCCTTTAACTGTAACTTGGGCCTTTAATAACAATCCTTTAAATTTTACCGGGACATGGAGGTTACAAAAATTTTACATCACTCAATTTTTCCTCCATAAATATAGTAATCGCCTGTCAACCAAGCCAGCCCTTGCGGTGTTTACATGGCAAGTATTCCAGACATCAAAATTCACTCTACTAAAGCCCTTTCACCATAGCACACAGCCCGGGGCCCAGAAATTTTTCCCCGAGCTTTTGCAATTGCGCTCACTTGATGAATGAAAGTTACGGAAGAGGAGATTTTATTAAGGAGAATAAAAATGAAAAATTCCTCGAAGTCCCTCTACTCTATTTTCACTGCCGTCTTTTGAACTAGTATATTTTAGACTATCACGCTTTTTATACATTATTATAATTACCTACCGGTTAAAATTATACACGAGTCTTACATGCGAATACTTTTGTTTGCCTTTTCCCGACGATAATGAAGATGGATTTAAATTATCCTCGGCTTGGAATCGATAAACTAAAATCTCGCGATTTTTCGTCGAACATATCCGCAGATACCGTGAGTGTTGTGTGTCGAGACCTTCCAATAACCGAGGACTAACAGTTGGAGAAACTACTCGCAGCGTTCAACACTGATAGCTCGCCTCTCAAGACAGATCGTGACCACGGTCATGTTACCTGCAGGTTTAACTCAGACTACGCCCGCGGCGTTACAGGGGCGCGGGACGAGGCGACTGGGTGGATCTCGCGGGAAGTGCGCGGCAGGGCATGCCCGACCACTCCCCGCGGAATCCTCTTATTCGCCACGCCCCGCGCCCCTATACCGCGCGGGCGTAGTCTGAGTTAAGCTGTCCACTTATAGAAAGAAACATCGGGCAATGATAAACAAAAGTATCCGCGGGTAATATTAATAGGTGAGTATTAAGATTATTATATACTAGCTGTTGCCCGCGACTTCGTCCGCGTGGATTTTGGAAGTGGGTACCTATCTCTGCTATGTACAGACATACATCGTCTAGTTATAATTTTCAAATGGTAAAATGGATTATTCTAAGTATATATTATTCACCATAATTTAAAGGTATACCATACCATACCTTCAGGAACAAACTATGAACACCGTATCCAATTTGGTGAAGACAGATAAAAATTTAAAAAATTGTTGTTTTCACTTCTATTGCTCATAAGACTTCTCATATCAATTTTTATTATACGTGTGAATTTTTTAACTAATACAGTATGGGCAAAACCAAAACCATAGGAGATACAGGGAAACTGTCTTAGGAACCTTTAGGTATATTTTCGTGATAACAATTTTGACATAGTAATCGGAGCAGCTGGAGTTCAGGTGGCATGAATAAATAAGTAGTAAGTTCCTAAGTACATTGCACAGTCTGTTTTATAAGAAAATATTTTATTAAATTTGACTAACTTCTGCTGCTTGGATTTTTTTCTTCCGATACAATAAAATGATTCTAACATGAAACTAAGTCGATACGCATTTTTTAAAAATAATAAAAATTATATTTCACTGGCGTTCTATGAGAAAACATTTTATTGAATTTGACTAACTTCTGCTGCTCAGATTTTTTTCTTCCGATATAATGAAGTGATCCCTACATGAAACTGAGTCGAACCGCATTAAAAAAAAAAAATTGTGCAAATTGTATCATTTTTATGGACAACACACGCTTGACCAAAAAATTTCTATGTCATAAGACACTTTCCCTGCATCTCCTATGGTTTCGGACTTGCCTATACTGTCCCAGTTAAAAAAAACACTGATGTCTCCTACGTCTATGACATCGTCTTGTTACGTTAAATGATTTATCTGTAAATGACGATAACTTTTTCGCTGTCATCCGATTTCAATGAAACAAAGCCTATAAGTTGCCCCAGGCTGTGCTTATTCTACCTGTGAAAACCGCAAGAAAATCCGTTCAGTGGTTTCGGAGATTAGCGATTACAGACAGACAGAAAGACAGAAAGACAGAAAGACAGACAGACAGAAAGACAGACAGACAGAAAGATAAAAAAATTAAAAAAAACTTTTTTGTGTTCTGTTACTCTTTTTTTATCGCCCACACTCATTTTTTTTAAATTTTGTTCAAAGTACAGACACACGATTTCTACTCCTTTATTATAAGTATAGATTATACGACCCGTGTATACTTATTAAATAATAATATCTACGGAGCTTTCGATTATGAAACTCCATTCGAATTTATGAAACTTGGTGGACTTATACTTATCATTGGTAGTATTCAATTGGTGAAAGAGCACCCAAATATCAAGATCGCGATCGATTCGAAGTTTCCACTTTATTCTGTTTCAACTTAATAGAATCACCCATATGTCAATGAGAACAGGATGGAACCATATTATTATAGTAACCGTAATAAAATATGTGTATATACTAGTTAAATTATGAATAGAATAATGTAACACTATGACGTCTTTACGACTGAGGTGAACACCCATATACTCAGTTAACGAGCGAGCGACACTTAGCTTAGTTTGCCAATCGTCTATTTATTTAACACTGTTTGAACTGTAATACGTTAAATGAAAACTTTAGCACCCATGTATTTTATTACGCGTGTATGTTAATACACTCGGCTGCAATGAATTCGGGTCAGGCGGCCTTTTTCATATAAAAGAGGTCACTTTGAACCCTTAGATCTCCGTCAGGGAACGATTGCATGAGATCTGATGGTGGGTGCTCGGAGTACAGATAGAGGAGGTCTAGAGTGCCGTACGCACGTTACTGTTCAGGCAAGACGTTTTCACCACAGACTCCTGCGTATGCGGTTTTCTATACATTCTGATGCGATTTTAAATCTTTTTTATTCCGATTTGTTTATGGTGAAAACGGCTTGCCTGATCAGTGAGTTGTGTATGGCTCTCTGGACCTCCTTCATCTGTACTGCAGACATCCATCAACACGTCTCACCCAAACCGATCCATGACGGAGATCTAAGGGCACAAAGTGATCCTGTTTGTTTTCTCGAAACTTAAGTATATTTACTTAAGTACATTTGCTCTCAAGCGGTGAAGGAAAACATCGTGAGGAAACCTGCATACGCCGAAGAAGAAATTCTTAGGCGCATGTGAAGTCCACCAACCCGCACTGGGCTAGCGTGGTGGACCCCGAACGCCCTCGTTAAGAGGGTAGGCCTGAGCCCCAGCAGTGGGGACATTAATAGGCTGTTGATGAGTGTATATCTTTTATTCAATAACGTACTACCCTACCCAGATTACCCACACTGTTTATATCGGTTACATAGAAGGCTTACATGTATAACACTTCCTGAGCCGTGTAGCAATTAATAACCACGCTTCCAGACGAATAAACGTCATCGATATCGTAAATCAGTTTCAGTTAGCATGTGCCGACCAGTGTGGAGTGTCCGATAAGCTGAACTTCGAGTGACGAGACGAATTGCCTGCGCCATCTACCCTCGACCACCAGCGTCGCTAGACCTCTCCCTAACAGCATTATGCCAGCGCGCAAGTCATTCGATAACCATCCAGAGGTCGCGTTGACTGGACAGCGATTTACATAGACAAGCAATAGGCATACATTTCTATGTGTTTACACTTGCCTTGCACTTTGACAGATTGCTATTAACATTCTATCTACAGATACACTTGGTAAACTTACCATTATTTCTTCGATCATTTATACCTTGTACTTTATTAAATACAAATTCAACTTAAAAATTTGTCTTAATAATTTATGCCTTCCAGTTACAATTGCATTAAGATTTATTTTGAACATCTGCATCATAGTGCAGATTTCACCCATTATTATTTTTCTTTACACTACGATGTTTGAAACAAAACACGCACGCCACACGCGACCGTAGCGCCCCGCCCGCCCGCTCCACCCGCATACAATACAACTGATGTACAGTATTGTATATAGTATTACTAGTAGTTCCGTGAGAACAGTAGACCTCGCCAGCCCTTATAAACCAAACCTAAAAGAAACCAACAAAAGTCAACTTTGGAAACAGAAAAAGTACCTACTAAAGTGACAAAAATTAGCACTTTAAAGCTTAATATTTCGCAAACGGATCCCTGAATCGAAAAATGTTTATCACACACCCGCGATATTTTTGAAAGACCCATCCAACGATACCCCACACCATGGATATCACGCGGAAAAAAATAATTTTCCATTTTACGTATGCAGTTCTATGAACATAATTTATTTTTTCAACTTTCTTAAGTCGATCCACTATTACTCAAAAACTAATAGAACCTACTTAGCCGTAATAGTTTTCCTTGTAACTACGTTATATATGCTACTGCCATGAATTTTTTCACATTTCCAGAAGCAACCGTTTAGCTGGCAGGGGGGGGGGGGGACACGTGACTCTAACAAAAATTACCGCTTTAAAGCTTAATATTTCGCCAACGGATCCCTAAATCGAAAAAATGGTATTCACACACCAGCAATATTTTTGAAAGACCTATCCAACGATATCCCACACTATGGGATTCACAAGAAAAAAAAAGTTCACTCCCACTTTGCGAGTATGGTAGGTACTCTAAAAAAAATGTTTTTCAAAATTTTATTCTACTCATTTTGTAGGTTTAATTAATTTATACATATGCCAAATTTTCGTCAAAATCGGTTGAAAAATGCGACCTGTAGAGAATTACAGACAGACAGACAGACAGACAGCCGGACAAGAGCATTTTTGGCCAGTCTCGAAACGTAGACGCTTCGCTCGCTTCGCTCGCTCGGTCAATTATCGCCTAGTAGATCTTATTCTGTTGTATAATCTATATATTACTGTAAAATTTCGTCAAAATCTGTTCTGTAGTTTTTGCGTGAAAGAGTAACAAACATCCATCCAAACTCACAAACATTAATGTTACCAATTTTCATATTTATAATATTATCTGTTAAGCTGTGTAAGATTAGTTAAATAATAATATTTTTTTGTATTTAGTTTTCTATAAAAATTTAGACTTAAGAATAATCATGAATAAAAATGATAACAACATTATTAGTAGGATGTAAACACTGTTTTATCGTACCACTATTTGAGCAATGGTGCAGTTAAGTATCTGGGTAATTTCTATGATCGAAGCATTTCAAAAATATATATAATTATAATGGTGAAATTAAATAGAAAACAGAAGATTGAGTATTTTGGACTTTGTTAGCTTTTGTGTTTAGGAAAATAGTTGGTTCCCATGATCGGAAACCGGGCGGAGAGCTAATTACTTCGAATCTGTTCACGTAAAAATATCAAGACATATTGATTCAGAGTCTGTGGTGAAATAATCAGTAGGCTTGGCTGCCCAAACAGTGGGCACCGAAACTCGCAAGTGCATAGCTCAAAGCGTGCTGCAGAAAGCAGCTAATTGATTGCGCTTGATTACAATAGCGCAGTGTCATGGTATCTGTGCACATGATATGTAATCACCGTTGGATAATAAAGCGACAACAGCGCTGCGTTTCAGCGTCGCCCGCGGGCTGACGTTGACGAAGATTGCCTATAAATAACATCCCGGCAACAACTCGTAACACCAGCTATGTGCAAGTCAAAATTATTGTTTGCAGCGTAAACTACTCTATGAAAATGCTCAATATATCAAGTTGTTTCTTTAAGAGGGAAAGAGCATAGGATACTACAAAAAACAATGCTTTGATTCAAAATTAAGTCAGTCTTTAAAAAAAGATAATGAAAATTTGTAACTAAAGCTAACGCGAACGGTATGAGAGATTTTCCAGCACCTAACTCTATAAAAAAACTACGTGTCTAAACCCTCAATACATGGCACTGACATCAAATGTGAAACATGGCCAGAATGTTAGCAAATTTTTAAATAAAAAGAATCTGAGTACAAAACTACACATTGTCTTGAGTCTTCGAGTCTTGATTTAAACAAACATTAGAATTTTTTAAGTAGGTATTATAGATACCTACAGGTAAATCGCTTCTACTAAATGTAGTGTGCGGTTACGAATTTATAATTTGGAGTATCTACCTACAATTTTTAAAACCAAAATAAACTAGAACGTATACTGGTATGTTTAAACTGCAGTATCCTTGAAAAAACACAGTGCTACGAGTGCTACGCCGTAACAATCTTACTAACTGCTCACGATTTGCTTAGCGGTTGGTTAATCTTCCGTTTTCCGCGCCACCCCGAGATTTTTGACCTAAAGAAAACTATACGATGCATAGTCATCTTTTGAATCTGCTCGATTTTAGGCTATGTATAATGTAAAAACAACTTTAAATATATTATAGCTATAACACATATCAATTTTTGTTTTTACATTAGCAGCATAAAATTGCTCAAGTTGTTTTCAGCCCAGCTACCTATGCGATGACCCTAGCAGACACTACGTACTACGCGCGGGTAACCCTAGTTTTCAATGAAAGGCGAGCGAAATTAAAACAGCGTTCTTCAATATTCTCACATCAAATACCTAAACGCTTCTCCTAATTAAATTAAGGTAGGTAGTCAGGTGTTAGTTCTAAGAATACAACGGTGGGTGAGTGAAGTCTCGAAACTTTCCAACCCTCTAGCCATTTTATCCTTAAAGGTCAAATTTCGGACCCTTTACCTTAAAAGGCATCTATGCGAAGCAGAGTATTACGTTTCCAGTAATTTGGGGTCTTCTGCTCCACAAATTCACTACCATACCGAAGATCATACACAGTGTCCCGGCCAGGCGCAAACTCAGGGGCCGTTATAAAATTATTGGCATTACGAAATTAGAACGTTTTTCAGATTGGACGAGCATGGTCGTTGGATATTTTGAGATTAGACATTATTACAGTAAATCATAATTAGTTCGGAACTCTCGTCTAGTTTTGAAGAAGAAGAAAAGTGTTTAATCATGGTGTAAAATAATACATTATTGTTTGAAGATAATGTTATGTTATAAGCCCAAAATAAATTGAATAACAATGTTCGCTTATCTGTTTGTCGTAGAAAAAACTCCCTCACAAAACTGTAATCTGGTTAATCCCTGAAACTTCAGGCAGGTTCGAACACAAAACTCTAAAGTAGCGGCAGGGTTCTCCGCTCGGCACGCGTAACAAATGCCCCTGATTTATCTGCTGGGCATGCTTGAGCCTTCTATAGCACGATTTCACTCTCTTTGTATTGAATTACTACAAAATCTCATCGCGGCTACTGCTACTGTAGGTACTTGGACAAACGTGAACGAGATATCACGATTCTTCTAGAGCCATTGTAGACAAAAATAATTATTAAATGTTATTAGCATACTACCATTAGGTTACACAATTTTAGTTTCCTATTTTAATTTTAATTCCATAATCTTCCCACCTATTTTACATGTTTCAAGTTTCAGCTTATTCGGCCCATTAATTTTTATGTTATTCGGCAGATAGACAGACGGAAAAACGGACGAAATACGAACTACAATCAGTTTCGACGGATACATAAAAGTAATTAGATGGAACAAAAACAGATAGCATCAGATCACCAAGGTCGTAGGTTCTAATCCTGTACCAGTATGAATTTTTCAACTTGATTTAATTCCGTGGCGCTGACATTGTTGTTTATAGCGCTGTAATGTAATGTACTCCATGATCCGTCCGTTGCAGTGCTTTAATAGTGACACACAAACACACAACCATGTGTATACATATGTGTGTGCAATCCTTCGATGTTCAATTCAAACATCCATTGGACCTGAAAATTACATTGTAACATTTTATTCCTCTCTTGCTCGTAAAATCATAATGCAATATAATCGAGAATAGACGATGTTTAGATGTTAAACTTTGCGTATGTTATATACGCTTGGTTCTATAACAATCTGTATTTTCAAATCCGTTACTTCCGTAATATACCTATATGCCGATAACATGGCATATTGTAGAGCCCGTAGGCGCACCAACAATCGAACCAATGCGGTGAAAATTAGTTCCTTCATTCGGCAGTTGCAAATTGGCAAGCTATTTCCCACAAGTTGAGCTGAAACAAAGTTTGACATCGCGCATATGTTCCCGACAGATATCTACGGCACATCGGTTGCATTTACGGCGTCCCGAAGACATTACAAAAGCCATTCCCTTATCTAATGTTCTCTTTAGATTTATTTAACTTTTCCACGCCTCCGCATCTCGGAAATCGTTCGATAAAGATGTCAACAAGAATAGGTCACCAAATACCCTAAGGATATAAAGAATACAAAGAAACACTATTTCGGGTGACCGCCTCCATTGTACAGTGATTCGGTTGTTTGTTTTGAACGCTAGAGGCCGTGGGTTTGATTTCCAATAGGGACAGGGGACAGACGTATTTAAAAATGTGGCTTACTTTTAAGTTGTTTTTTTTTCGGTTTGAATTTTTTCGGGAATTGACTTTTTGGGTAAGTCGGTCAATCGACCCGAAAAAAAATGTCAATAACTGGCTATGTAAAAGGCTATAATCGATTTTATAAAAAATAAACGCATGTAATATAAAAACAGAGCCTCTAAAAATTCGAAAATAAATCAATCGCGTAGGAGTTAAAATCAGCGACATACATTCTCGTAGACAATCGACAAATATAGACAATAATTTTTATTTGCGAACATTGTACACATACATAGGTAGGTAAGTTGTAAATAAAGGTTGTTGTCGCAGGGGTTGTTTCAAAATAAGCAATTCAAATATTAACATCTATCCTGTGATTATTTTCTGTTTAGGTAATATTGTTCGTGAAGTGAAGTTACTACCCGCTAGCCCGCAAAAGTTTATTAGATAACTTTAGTGCGTTTGTTAGATAACTTGGAGATCCGTTCCGCGAGACGCAGAATCTTTCTATAATTTTAAAGACATTACACCAGCTTCAATTCTTGACGATGGTTGGTCTATGATGCGTTAATTCTGAATCCGGAGAATGGATCGGTAGTCGCAGCAGCATGGATGAAGCACAGATAATGACGTCATCAATAAAGCTTCAGAATGTTGGCCACGATGGAGTCAATCGCTGCCGATATGCCTTCGTAATCAGATTATGGTAAATTCTGACCATATGGGACTTACAGTGACTGCCAAGGACTAATCAATACTGAAATACAATTCGAAACTGGCACATGCCTTGAAATTGATTTGAAACAACTGATCAGACTGTGTTAAAATACTCGTATCTGTAGTGGTAGATTTTTTCTTTTAAAAATAATACATTGCAAAGCGACGATAAAAATCGATATTGGTATCTGTGGTCTATAATAGTATCCCTAATCATTTTTGGTAACGGATAACACATAATTTCATAGATTGGATAATTTCGGCCTTTCTTCCTATCTACACCTGAACAAAAAGTCTACAATGAATACAATCTCTTCTACGACTAGCATAGGTATGATTACCTTGCAATTTCAATTTTACATCAGAGTTACATTTGTACTAAACCCCCTTCTAACATTCCGTCGACAATTTCTGTTGCCGAAATGGTGTGAAAAGTTCAATTTTCTCGACTTAAATATCTAATTCGAGAAGTTCAGTTCATTAACTCCGAAAAAAATGGACGATTGAGCAGTTCAAGAAAGAATAAAAATTTGTTGGGCTATAAATTAACCAGCCCCTGAGGGTGGAGCTCGCAATCTGCATTAGTCGAGAGTCGAGACGCACTTCTCTCCAGCGATTAAATGAAATTTCACGGTCGGCTGCCTCTGGAGCTTGCTGGACAAAGGTCTGGGATATTTAAATTGAATGTTTTTAATCCGGCAACCTCTAGCACTTTTCTAGTAACGCATATACAAATACTTATGTACATAAATAAATATATGCCGAAGATCTTAAAAAGTAAAACTAAACTATAAACCTTAAAATAAAATTAAATTATTCATTTATATTTTAGGATGATGAAACTTTAAAATAACATTAGATAACTTGATATAACAATTAGATAACTTGGATACATATAGATTACCTACCTACAATAATACCTATGGTATGAGAAATTGCAAATATATACTACCAAAAATCTTAAATGCCCTGCCTGAGGACATCCAGCAAGAATACTCATGTAACCCGAAATTTAAAAATTCTTTAAAAAAATATTTCTTAAAATATGAAGACCTAAGCTATGTACTGTAAATTCATCTAATTTAATCTCAAAATGTATTATTATATAACTTACCATCGAACTCCTCCGTCACGGATAAACCTCAGAGTTTTGTGTGGTGGGGACTAGTATAGAAATTTATCCATGTATCTCATCTTGTTCATTTTAATAATAATAATAAAAAAAAACAAAAAAATTATTTTGTTTAGATTTTCTAAGGTTTGAATTTTAATATGTCCATAGAATTTGTAGTACTTATCTAATATAGCTAAAAGCTGATAAAACCTAACTTAACAATAATTAAGATCCTAGAAGTGGTTTTGTTTTTTATTTAATTTTATTCAAGCCAAAGTGGGAAGAAATACTTATTTGTGAATATCAAAATATTTTCTGTGGTTCTTTTCATTGATATTTTCACCTTACTAAGGGAGCGGTGTTTTTTACTTTGTGTTAAAACTTATACGCTCTACAATATTCAATGAAACGACACGATGTAATACGAAATAGTGATTGAGAAAAAATAAATACTTCGATCCGAAAAGAACTCTGTCACACTGATGGATTTAAATTTTTAAAGAGAACCCGAAAGCTCTTCGAGCACTCCAACTGCGAGATTTTTATTGCTCTTTGCGGAATTTTTAATCGATTTGCTTTCATTGGATTGCGTAGGACAGCGTTTGTGGGATTCTACTGGATTAATATCTGGAAAAATTCGGATTGCAATACATTTTATAGTAATTCGACTAGTGACAGATTCCTATAATTTTGTCTCAAATCCCGCCAATAGGATGTGCAAAGGTGCCATTATGAGACAATAATAGTTTGGTTAGTCCAGAGCGTGCCTCAATCGAAGCCGGCAAGGAAGGTATCCCTTTCTCACTAATCGAGCAATTCCTCCCATGTTATTAAGGCAAAATGGGAATGTTCGCAGCCCGTTGCGTTCTCTGAACGAGTTTCTTATAGACGGTATTGAATTTTTAAACAAATTTTTCGACCCGCCAGCCCGGGAACCCACTTTATGTTATAGGATTAGAACCTTATTACACCATTAAACCTTCCATGAATAATTCTTACTTTCGTAGTTACCGCCGGTTAGATTTTGCATGACCTAATTTCAATATTTTATTTTTGATAACCTCGCTAAGTATATAATCAAATAGTTATCGTATTCATCTACATATTGCGCCCATTGACTTACAATTGAAACTAAACAACGGGATCCAAATAAAATATTCTTTATATTAAGAAAGGTTCAAAGTTTAATTACTTTATATCATACTCGCTAACAGTGTCTGTTTACTTTATAATTTCTGGGGATACTTTGTTATTTTGATGGTCTAGCTCGCCAACAGTCGTCTTCCTACTAAGCTCAAATGAGCTCACCTCCGTATGGCGAGCTCATTTGCGTTGACGATCCTTCACTGCAGATTAGAAATCTAGCTACTTAAAGAATATTATTGATGGCACATTATGATGTGAAGAAAGCTTTAAACGCGAATTGCTTTTAGCGTGAGTGACAATTTTAAAGCACAACAAAACACAAAAGATATTTCCCCGGGGTGGCATCAATGTTCCGGTGCTGGCGTGGGCCATTCGACCGAATCTCTGGAAATTAAGGCAGGAAAAAAGTCAATAAATCCGAGAAGCAAGCTGGAGGAGATAACGGATGTCTCCGGGAGTCGCCGGGCGCGACGCCACCGCGGCAGGAGCCAGGGGAAACTCGCCTGTGTTAATGAGACACTAAGACAGCCCTTCGAAGGGTACAAACAAAATACCAACGGGAAACTCCATGCTATTTATTTTCTCAACTTTTACTCCTGATTTTGAAGATACGAACAGGTACCATTATCTTAGTGCAAAGTTCATTATTAGATTACAGAAACATCGCGCAATATTTCCTAAAGTTTTCTGGGTTGTTAATCTTGCGGCACGGCAGTACTAGTAGTGAGAAAGTTGTGGTACATTTTGTCTAATACAGGACACCTACCACAGTAGGTTCTGTGCCAAGTCAAGGATTAATATAATGCCGTAGATGGCGCAGACTACTTCCTATAACATTTTCAAATTAAAGTGTTTTTGAATTTATACAGAAAATTAAACTAAAAGAAATTAAATTTACTATTTCTTTTCCTTTATTTCAGCTAAATAACAGGATCACTCGCTTAATTATTTTTTTTGTGATACCTACGATATGATAAGGCTAAAGCGCTCGCTAGATTCGTTCTACATTCTACGAAGGATATTATAATGGTTGACGAATCATTTCATCCCATATTATGTTCATATTTTAATTAATGTATTTACGGACCCGCATATTGGGGAAAAATCTTTTAAAAATTCATCAACTCACAAAATAATGCAAAGGTAGAAAGTTGCAACATATCCCAAGTTGTCAGCATGCCCGACGCAGGCGCCATTCACTGGCCACTAGAACTTGTGGGAGTTGGTCAACTAATCCAAGTTTTCCTTTACGCTCTAATGAGACGAGTTTGATTCGAATTCCCCAAGCGCCGGGGAAATAGCCACCCGCTTTGAATAGCCGCTTTTAGTGACTCCTGTATCAGAGCAGACGGCGGAGTTTGGACGCTATAAAAATGTTTGTTTTACACATTAAAGGTATAGCAAAAAGCTATTGAACTGATTGAGATAAAATTTATAACATTATTATGTAAAGCAAGCGTCTTAAATGTATCAAAGTTGAAGTTTTGGCAGCTGAAAACAATCGCGTCTTGCAAGTGGACAGAAATACGCAGTATCTTTTTTTTTTGGCTTGTGATCGGAAATCGCGAAGCCAAGAGTATATCAGATGTTCGGCACATCAAGGGTTTGTTTAGTAAAGACACTATACTTAGGCTTAGCTTAGCTTAGACTCGAGCGTCAGGGATTGTGGGTTCGATTCCCACTGTGGAATGACAACTTTGTACAGTGTTATTGACCGAGCGAGCGAAGCGAGCGAAGCGTCTACGTTTCGAGACTGGCCAAAAATGCTCTTGTCCGGCTGTCTGTCTGTCTGTCTGTCTGTAATTCTCTACAGGTCGCATTTTTCAACCGATTTTGACGAAAATTTGGCATATGTATAAATTAATTAAACCTACAAAATGAGTAGAATAAAATTTTGAAAAACATTTTTTTTAGAGTACCTACCATACTCGCAAAGTGGGAGTGAACTTTTTTTTCTTGTGAATCCCATAGTGTGGGATATCGTTGGATAGGTCTTTCAAAAATATTGCTGGTGTGTGAATACCATTTTTTCGATTTAGGGATCCGTTGGCGAAATATTAAGCTTTAAAGCGGTAATTTTTGTTAGAGTCACGTGTCCCCCCCTGCCAGCTAAACGGTTGCTTCTGGAAATGTGAAAAAATTCATGGCAGTAGCATATATAACGTAGTTACAAGGAAAACTATTACGGCTAAGTAGGTTCTATTAGTTTTTGAGTAATAGTGGATCGACTTAAGAAAGTTGAAAAAATAAATTATGTTCATAGAACTGCATACGTAAAATGGAAAATTATTTTTTTCCGCGTGATATCCATGGTGTGGGGTATCGTTGGATGGGTCTTTCAAAAATATCGCGGGTGTGTGATAAACATTTTTCGATTCAGGGATCCGTTTGCGAAATATTAAGCTTTAAAGTGCTAATTTTTGTCACTTTAGTAGGTACTTTTTCTGTTTCCAAAGTTGACTTTTGTTGGTTTCTTTTAGGTTTGGTTTATAAGGGCTGGCGAGGTCTACTGTTCTCACGGAACTACTAGTTTTAATTATGATTCGCTTTTAAAAACTTCACAAATCTGTAAGTTTATTAAAAATCCCCAAGTCCCTGAACATTATACGAGTACCTAACTTATATGAAATTGAAAAAAAATGTACCTATGGGTAATCTTGAATGACTTATCAATTTCATTCCGTTGACTTACAGTTTGATATTTATACCGACACATTTATAGTAGGTGCGTCTGGGCGGTCTTATCGCTAAAAGCGATTCATGTTTGGGATTAGCCAAATAGTATTTATGATTAATATGAAATATTTATGTACCCTTACGAGCTCAATCCTGCCGTGATATCAAAGTTATTTCCGTGTCTAACAGTTTAGTAAAACAAAGATTCTCGGCGGGCTTTCGTCAGTCTATAGACAAACAAAAGCGGCTGGCCTCCGTAATGGAAATTACATACCCCGAGGTCGGAAATCAAATTGACAGAAGAGGTTAAACAAACGATGCGGTCAGGGAGCCGAGACCGTACCGTAGTCCGACGAATATTAATCGGTCGGTAAATGCGCTTTTATTTGTTTTTCCCTCTTCGGGGTGATCGGGCGACTCGACGCTCTCTTTACTGATTAAATAACCTTAAATGATTATGATTTTATGAAGAAAGTAAAGGTAGATAAAACTTTCGATATTACCGTTAAGGGATAGTGAGTGATAGAGGTAAAACTTAGTAAAGCTAGACCTAAGTTCACAATGTAACAAACTGACATATTTTTACGCGGCGATGTTGTCTGCCTTGCTATCTTCTGTACGCGATTCTAAGAAAAAGCTTACTTCATAATATTATATTATTATATTCATAAAACCCGACAAAACGGCATAGGTAAGATAAGTAGGTAATTCAAAAAGTAAGACGCACTCTTTTTGGCTTGCTTGTCAAGCAAAAGTTGCGACACCTTAATGCGCAGCGGCAATATGTCTACATTGCAATGGTTTTGTATAAACTGAACTGTGAGGGCCCACCTTACATATCGCCACTAGAAGTCGCTGCTACTCGAGCTGCTGCTAGAGCTAGTGGGTTGATTCGCCGTGAGAGGCGTGGTGTAGCTGATTGTGTCGTCATCTCCCGGCACAAACTCTTGGTTGATCACATTTTCCTGCAGGAACTTCTTGCAATAGATCATCAGCTGGAAACCAATCAATAAATAAGTAAAAGAAGAAACTCACTGACTGGTCAATGCACAGCCCAAACCGCTGACCCTAGAGCCTTGAAATTTTGCACAGAGGTTCCTCAACTTGCTCATATAGCTCTGTCCTAAAAATAAGGGCTTTTCCGCTCCGGGAAGCATTTATAATGGAGTTTTAAAAAACACCCAAGTGCGTGTCGGATCACGCATTTAATAGTGTAGTATTCCATTTTTCAAGAGTGGAAATTCCAAAGGGTGTAAGTGCCCTCATGAGCTATTTTTTTTCAAATAAACAATAAAACTTCATATTTGTTGTAGATGTATTGATAGACTTTTTAATTCAATAAAATAAACTTCAAAATTTAGGTATTATTTTGGGTTTTTTTTCTACCACTTCCATACATTTACTATGGCATGGCAATGGCACCAATCACGTCTTAATACCATCTACCTACACATAGAGGATTTTAAAAAAAATATTTGAAATAATTACGTATACTTTTAGAATACCATGGGAAAGGCGATGGGTGCTCGATAAACACAGGCCAGATTTCCTAAAAATAGACAAAGACAATCTAAATGCATAATTATAATCTTACTTACGTTCTTATGATGCTCATATAGTAGGTTGTTCATTTTTTTAATATTTGCCTGTATATAGGAATTATTACAGTCCTCAGGGTGTTCATTAATTTTAACGGAATCTCCATTTAAGACTACAGGCATGGAATATGGTATTCCTGCAAGTAATAAAATTTAATCATAAACTTGCATCAGGAATTCAAATTGAAATATACTTTTTGAAAAGTAAAGAAATAAATCCGACCAAAACAGATAAACACAAAAAATAATTTGGATGGACTACAGTATACAGCGTATAAGGCGTATCACACACGCGGTCTGCGGTGGCGGTGGCGGCAGCTTCAATATGAAACCGCAGGCCGCGCGTGTCTGAAGTCTCACATACATTGCATAGGGAAGACAACAGGCCGCCACCGCCACCGCAGGCCGCGTGTGTCTATTTTTCTGCTTACCCCGGCCGTTGGATATGACTTTCGTTAATCCGGCACATAGGAAGTCAAACTGACGTACACACGAACTACATGTGGCCCATCCAATTTCCTCCGTGGGCCCATCAGTGACATTTGAGTCGCAACGTGGTACAAGTGAACATAATTTTATTGGGGAAATAGCCGGGAAAAAAGTTTGAGAGCTACTGGATTCGGCAACACAAAAAGCATGTGCTCTGGCACTGGTCAAAGAGAGAATGTTTAAAGTATAGGTACCTTTTATAGTGCCCGCGCTACCGTCGCTGATGATACCAAAATTTTGGTAAGATATTGTATTATCCCTTTTAGGATTCCAAATTGCACTTATTGTTAAAGCCTTTGAATGAGACTTATAGATAGGTCCGTACACATTAGCTGACGCTACTGATATTATCTGTAAACAAAATGCTAAATTAACAAAATGTCACTATACAAAAGTCTTAAAATGGTCTTATTTATTCAAAACTTTAGCACGTTAAATACTTATGTACAACAGGCAAATTTATTAGATTGTGGTTAAAAGTGAAATAATAAGGGGTCGATTATTAGTTATTACTTAACATGTGTTCCCGCAGAAAAAACTTTTCTAAGCAGGCGAAGCCGCGGGAAACAGCTAGTTTGACATTTGAATAAATATCTCTAAATGACCTAATCTTACGTAAAATTTTACAAATTTTTATTTAGGGGAAGTTCGACTCGTAGTTATATTACGTATTCGCTTTTAAAGATAAGATCATGAAGAGGTTTTTTTAACGTGACTGAACGTGTCAGCAGACGTTCGCAACAGCACCTTTTGGATAAATTCCTTTTTCAACCAAGCGTCGTTGAACTGTGTGTGATCAACGTTCAATTCCTCCATCATATCGGCCCCGATCATATCCCACACACACCGCGGACCGTCTCGTGCAACTTTGTCGTGGCGTACGATAGGCTGGTCTATTTCAACATGGAGTATTTTGCTACTTGCTGACCAAGTACGTACGTCGTTGATTTTATCACACGTCACCTTGAAATACAGAACTCAAATTTAACTTAGTGTATCAAGCAAGTACAAAGAATTGGGGACCATAATTGACCGAGCGAGCGAAGCGAGCGAAGCGTCTATGTTTCGAGATTGGCCAAAAATGCTAATGTCCATCTGTCCTTCTGTCTTTCTGTCTTTCTGTCTGTAATTCTCTACAGGTCGCATTTTTCAACCGATTTTGACGAAAATTTGGCATAGGTATAAATTAATTAAACCGACAAAATGAGTAGAATAAAATTTTGAAAAACATTTTTTTTAGAGTACCTACCATACTCGCAAAGTGGGAGTGAACTTTTTTTTCTTGTAAATTCCATGGTGTGGGGTATCGTTGGATAGGTCTTTCAAAAATATTGCTGGTGTGTGAATACCATTTTTTCGATTTAGGGATTCGTTTGCGAAATATTAAGCTTTAAAGTGCTAATTTTTGTCACATTAATTTTTAATCTGTCTCCAACTGCAAAATTGACTTCTGTTCGTTTCTTTTAGGTTTGGTTTATATGGGCTGGCGAGGTCTACTGTTCTCACGGAACTACTAGTTACAATAATGTTCGAATATGGAAGCCAAGTTTTACCCTAGCGCATAAATAAATTCTCGGAACTTAAATAGATTTTTTTTGCGTACCGAAGCATTTTCAATAGGTAAAGGAAAACATCAAGAAATATGCATTCGCCTGGCATGTTTCAGTATTCATGTATATTTAAATGATATAGTCCATACCTATGTATGTTATGTACTTATAAAAATATTACAATTAATATTTTATGTAGGTATATACCTACATACCTTCAAATAGTCCCCTAGAACAGTCTTGGCAATAGGAGGTATGGATGTCGGACAAAACATGCTTTCAGGAGGAATAACTTTTGAGAAAGAGTTTAAGATGTCTAGTGATAGTAAGCCATCAGTAATGAATATTGGTCTTAATTTCTTTTCAGATGGAATGTATTTCTTCTTCTTTCTTGATGGAATTTCGTCTTCTGTTTGCTTAGGTAGAGGGTGCAATGAAAAGTTATGTGCTATTTTAAGAAGCAAATAAAAAGAGTCAAACTGTTGATCGGTTAAGATCTGATTGTAATCTAAGAAGTGAGGATTCGCAAAGTTAGTTGCGATGCAAAATACGTCGGCATCTGAATAGCTGTGAAAAAAAAGAAATCATTAGATACCTGTAAATAGATAATGAACCTACATACTAAGTACCTAGCGTTAGGAACTATTATGTAATCTGTGACCTAGGTACCTACTACATATTGTATGTGACTGAGACGGCAACCAATCGGTTACAAAATATACGATCTTTATCTCTTTTTAAGATTGTGCAAAAATAATTGTATAATTTATAAGGTCAATCAAAATAACCACACAAAGTTCAAAACTGAGGGATTTATGTATAGGTAAGTATTAATTATTTTAGTAATTCGGAGGAAACAAAAAAAAGCATTTCAAGATTTTGGTCATTGAAGCGATATTTTGTTATTTCTAAAGTGATAATCATAAAAAAGATGGCTAATACTTATTTCAGAAACAAATCCGTAATCGTGCTTTTGACCTCTATTTGACCCCCATCCGAGGCGGTTAAAAATGTGTGGCAGCTATTCCATCTCTATTCAGATCCCACTTCCCATCCCATAGTGGGTATATTAATAAAGTATAATATGGGAAAGTTTAGATTTTGTGGGTTTCGATGTTTGATGCTCAATCCACCACGCTACAACGGCTGAACGGATTTTGATGCTTGGTAATATTTTATTATTATATTATAGTAATAGTTTATATCCTAGAATAACTAGAATACTTTTAAAATGGACGGAGTCGCGGGGCATCCGCTAGTTAAAAAATCAATTCTTAGAAAGATTAAATAGATTGAGTTTTCGTCGACGTATTAAGAAAGTAAGTTCACTTTTCAGTTATAATTAGAATAACATAGAATTAAATTGTGAACTGAAGAAACGTGGGCGAATTTATTTTAAGCCGCCTAATATGTATTCTTATTAAAACGAGTACCTATCTAATATGTATTATTAGAACCCGCTGAACAAACTTTCATACTAAGTTCGTGAGTTTAGTCCAGTTTATAGTCACTTTTTACGAGTTTGAAGGTTGATTGGGTAATCAACCTTGCGCTATAGTGGGGGTCCACTAAATAAAACATATAGGCAGCTATAAAAAATAAGTCATAATAGGTACATCCTGAACCGAATTAAATCGGAGACGGACATCGCACTTTCCTTAATATATAACCGTTTTACCAACCTTGGTAAATTCGACGTTACTTCGATAGAATTACATCGAGAAAAGGCACATGCCTCTATTTCGCTTTTCAATATTTCTCCGTCAGCTATCTCGTTTTCATAAACTAATAAAACCATATCAATTTGTTGCAATCTCCCAAAAACTGAACCTCCCAATATTTTGAATACGAGCAATTTTGAGGCCGTTATGAAAGAGTTGATAATCATAACTCGCACAGGACGTTTCACAACTATGCTTTGAAGATTCATCGTACAGGGTAAAAGCATGTAAATGTCGAAGACACTATATCATAATCTGTGATGTAATGATGTAAATATTGGTCTCACTTTTTGTTTTTGTGATATTGATTTTCTTCTTTTATAAGTGATATATCATGTCATGAAGCATGCCAGCCAGCTTAATTCATTCAATAAGTTCCTATTTAAATAAGGTCTGGCTAAAAAAGTTTGCGTTAGGTAGGTACGTAGGTATAATATTCCATCGTCAACGCAAAGCGCGAAATAACGACAAACTTGAAAGCTGCCTGAAGAGACGACGACGCTTGACGACCTCAAAGTAAGTAGAGTGGCTCTCTAGATGTAACTTCATATAAAGTTTCTCTAATGACTCAAGGGTACTGGGAGGCGTAGTAGGAGTAGGCGCCCCGTGAGTGACGATCCGTGACTACACGCTTGCTGCGTCTGATTTAGATTCAGCGACATTCCGTTTCTATATGTCCGTGAAACAGAACAATACAATCGAACTCGGGTTAACCCGTGATCTAGCTTCACCAATCCGTTCACACGGAAGAGATTTTTTTAGTATGTAGGCGTAAAAAAATCGCTTGAACGCGCGATAAAATTACGTCCGTGCAAATGGAGATTTGGCCTCATTCGCGAGGGCGCAATTCTATCGCGGGGGTTTTTTTACGCCTTAAAATAACAAGAAAAAATCGCTTCCGTGTGAACGGATCAGTTGAAGCCCATATTTATTATGTTCTATTTCAAAGCGTAAAAAAATCGCTTCATCGCGCGTTAGAATTACGCCCGTGCGAATGGGGCCTTACAACGGACAATTTTGGTAGAGCCAAAATAATTGTTATAGTCCGCGTAGAATTTCTTGAGGGCTGAATGAATGCAGTTTTTTTTCGCAAATATATACACCCTATGCACTTGTCAGGTAAAATACTATCATAAATATTAAAATCCGCAAAATTACAGGTGTAGGAAAATAAAAAAAATAGAAGAGACGAAAATGACACTTCGGCTCCCGCCAAAAAATCCATACATACAATGTAATGTAGTCATCAATAAGCAAGCTTGTAAATGCGCTTTGTGATGTCAATCGATAGACTGTCTGATTGACAGTGACATTACTACTGTGTGTGTTGGCTGTGACGCGTTTACTTTTGTTGGTGCAGGATAATGTAAAATGATTGCGATAAAAAGATAATTATGGCTTCTAGAGATGTAGATGTGTCTCCGGCAACATCTACAGCTTCAATAAAATCCCAGTTGTTCGACAGATCTCCGTCCGTCACTTCTACGAAGGAGGACAGATGGCCGGAACTTCTGTTATCTAAACCGGACAAATCCTATTACTACAGTGCCAAAAGTAAGTGAACCATGCATTTAATTACACACTGTATGTTATACTGTTTCTTACATAAAGAGTCCTAATTAAGTACCTAGTGGTAAATTCTTTGACACTACTAAAACTAATATTTGGTGTAGAGAAGTTGTAATTGGATAATGCTGGAATAACCAGGCACGATGAGATGATTGTCTACAAATTACAACTATTAAGTTATCACGTAAATACACTGCTATAAAAAAAATGGTTAATTTCACCGAGTAGGTATTAACCTTTTGTGTTTGTACACAACTCCCACTTTCACGCTGCACCTACTGCCACCCCCAACTAAAGATAAGAAATAGGTACAGAACCGCCCAAAAATATTAATAGCGCTCTGGTGATTTATCTGAAAAATCTCAGTGTATTTGACATCTCTTTGATCCATCATTCTTCTTAATTTTCGTATGTTCCGATGCAGCATTTTGGCATAACACACTTAAAATCAAAATTTTAATTAACCATTTTCGCACCAGCCGCATATCATTTTTCTTGTTAGTCTTTTGTCCTAAAATACGTAGGTATGAAAATTTATTTACTCCATTCGGCATACACTGGTATTATGCTCCTATACATCAATTTGCAAAAAAGTTCAATGGTCATCAAATTAGGAGTTAATAATATTCAAAAAATATCATAATAATAATCATATACATATTTAAATTATAGTATACCTATTATCAGTCCAAAATTATGGTTAATGCAGGATTACCACTATTACCTATGTGTAAGAGTCTGTAGAAGTCTAGGTGAATTCTAATACTACCTATTACTTACATAACATGAATGTGAAATATGTTCTGTTTCATGCCTCTCTACACAATGAAACTGCATGCCATTTTGTGTGCAAGGCAGGGACTAACATAGGCTGTTTTTACCAAGGAGATTCGAACCTCTTTTGTCGCGCGCGCGCTCCCTGTGGAGATCGCATCTTGCAAATTTAGTATGGGAAACGATGAAAAATTCTGTGTCAAAATCAGGGGGGGTGCTGACAAATGAAACGGATTAGCGGGAGGAAGTTGCTCATACAAATTTATATGGAGTTTGAAAATGAGAATGTGTGAGTGAGTATCAATTTCAATATACATTTGGCACGATTTTGGCACCCCCTAAAATGATTTTGTTACTCATCCATATGGGAGTAGCTTTTTTTTAAAATTCATGGTTTTTACCATGAAAAAATAACATTTACTGCAGGAAATTCAAAGCCTAACTAAAGTCTGTTTGTATGTTTGTCTCCACTTATTACTTTCTCATAAAATGTATTGAATGGTAAAAAATACCTTTGGTAAACAACAATGGGGCATAGTTGCAGGGTTGCATACCACATTAATTGAATAAATAATAATAAAGTACACAAAGGCTCCTACTGTAAGGAATAATTAAGATGTGTTTAATAAAATTGCAATAATTTATACTAGTTGTAGTTAATTACAACTAACTTTGATTGATCATGAATAATATTTGATTATGATATTTTACGCGAGGCCTGGTCCAGCAGTAAACTGAAGGCTGATGAATACTATCACAGGAGTGCTGCAAATACAATATGCATGCATTACATTCAATACAATGTACTATATTCCCGGCGATCGTCAATACTATAATGATCGCAGTATATTCCAGAAAAAATACTTTTGCAATTTTATTTCCACTTTTTTTAAAGACACTACCATCTGTAGTATGGAACAGGTACTCTACTACCTTACTTTACACCCTTATCTTCTCTTATTAGCCTTAAGTCCCGACAGGTGGCAGCACTTGCTACAGGTATTGATTTCTGCCTCGCCATACACCCACTCATGCCTGGAAAATCAATATTTTGTTATGAACTTACTGGAAAAGCTCTTTCGTACGCACTTACCGGTAGTACGTCTGATAGTGGCCACAACAATAATATCCTTTGTTATAGTTTTCGTCTAAGTACTTCCTAGAATATGGAGTACATAATTTAGTCGTGTCGCTGGGCTTTAAACCGGGACCGTTGCGATTGACCTTCGTGTTTGCGCGTCGAAGGCAATGAATAGGAAGTGATCAAAATTCACGAAAGCGTGTGTGTTGTTTCGCTTAGTAGTTTCTTTGCTGATTTATTATGCGCGCTCTCGCCGCGGTCCACGGGGTGGAACCCCTGCCCGAGCTAGGGCTACCGTCGGGCATACAACAGGCCGACGGCAGCACAGACGCCGACATGGCCGGTGCACAGGACACCATATACTTATGCAACTTCCGTGTCTCCGTGGATGGAGAGTGGCTCTGCTTGAAGGAACTGCACGATATGGAAATGCAGGACTCCTTCATACGCCCTTCCGAAACTGGAGCTGTCACGTCACCTGATGATCCTATGCATTCTTTGATGGGTACTTGCAGGCTGACCTTTAAAAAAAACTAGCTGCTGTATGCGACTTCGTTCGTATGCCATTAGCGGTGGAATTTCGTGAAATCCTTCGTTAATGGGAACTCCTATGCAAAATGTCAAGTTTTAAAACCCAGTGGTTTGAGCTATGCTTGTTAAGTCAGTCTATATAGGGTATCCTTTTATATAGATAGGTAGGTTTCAATCTATAGCAGTGTGATATAAACTATACATTGATTGTAGCTCGAGATCCGGTTGTGATTGAGCGCAGCAACCTCGTGAACATCTCGAAGTTGATTGTTAAGGAGCTGATAGAACAATCGCTGCGCTATGGCCGGATGTTGGACAGCGATCACTTGCCGCTACATCACTTCTTTATAGTCCTGGAGCATGTTATGCGTCATGGACTTAAACCCAAAAAGGTAACAGTTAACGGTACTCTTAACGTAACGGAAATTACGATCGTTAAGGCCGTATTGCCTTCGTGTCACGACATTGCATATTATGCAAAGCCCTCTCTGTTACCTTACCTACCACTTTTACCACTATTTTGACACGTATAAAAATCCAGTTGCATTTCAAATTAACTGACGTATGACTTACAAAATACTGATCTCAAGAAATTTTTAGGGACTTCTCGGACCTAAAAAGGAGCTGTGGGACATTCTCCAGATGGTGGAGAAACATTCTTCGGAAGCAGCTGACATTACAGCGAGTGTTAGAGACTTACCAACCGTCAAGTAAGTGTTAATGAGTTGCTAAGCAGACTGGGACGGTACTATGGTATCTTTACAGTTTTACCAGGTAATAAAATCAGTCTTAAATTCTGATATGTAAATAACCTTCTTTGTTATCCCTCTATATTTCTACATCGATCTACCAAATACGTAGAGATCTCTCATACGGTAACATCATATCGCCTCGACCTTACGACATCCACGATCGAATTGATACTGCAAAACACACAAATGTATGTTCAATGGGTTTGATTATCCGATTGTCAAAATGTACAAAAGTCAATTCTTTTCCGGATACCCATGAATCAAAAAATTTAGCGACTCCCTTATGGATCAGTAATAAAAGCATTCTATGGGTGTCAAAATCGTGACAAAATAATCATAAAGTTATGACTAACTAACACATTCTCATTTTCAAATTCAATAGTGAAAAGATATTTCCACCTCCTCCCGCTACTCCGCTTCCTTTGTCCGCACCCCACCACCCTATGTTCCGATACTAAATATGCAAGATGCGATCTCCACAGGGAGCGCGCGCGCGACCAAAGAGATTTGAAACTTCTTGCGGATACCAAACTGAATAATTGAGAGTTTTCAATTTCAATGTATTTTATCACTAAATATATACAATTCATGGTGTCATTACAGGGTTAAGGGCAGAATAAGTACGAGTATATTGTATTGTGTTCATTAGGACCGCGATGGGCCGAGCTCGCGCCTGGTTGAGGTTGGCACTCATGCAGAAACGTCTCGCCGACTACCTGAGGATTCTGCTGGAGCACCGCGACGAGATGCTGGAGGAATACTTCGAGCCCCACGCGCTCATGCTGAATGAGGAAGCAGTCATCATTACCGGACTGCTTGTCGGCCTCAATGTCGTTGACTGTAATTTGTGCGTGAAGGTAAATATAAATAATATCATCCACCTATTGTATTTTTAGTATTCCATTTTCATTAATGTCGAATACGGTTTTTGATGGACTTTCACGATTACGTAGCTTAGTTTCTAAGTTTACAACTAAGGTATCATCGGCGTTCAAAAAGATTTCCATAGTATGTGATATTAGTTCAGATCAGATTCTGATAAGGTATTTTCGTGCACTTGTCGATTTATCAGTCCATCGATCAGTCATTCACACATCAATCAATATGAACATTTTCTATTAGGTATGAGTTAATAATAACTAATCATTTTCACAAAATAACATACTTTTACTCATGTACCTAATTTAGCGGCCCAGTTTGACAATTATACGTAATTTGAAGATCTTTTGTTTCTGTTTTAGTACTAACATGACCATTTACAGGAAGAAGACTTGGACAGCCAACAGGGCGTGATAGATTTCTCGCTATACTTGCGAGGGAGCAGCTCGACGAGCGACCTGGCCGGCAACGGAAACAACGCAAACAACGAGCCAAAGCAACGCCACATCAACACCATGCTAGACCAAAAGAACTACATCGAGGAACTGAATAGACATCTCAAGTGAGTTTATAAATACATCCCACTTTGTGATCTTGACAATTCTTAGACTAATTAAAGTCAATATTGCGAACGAATTGAATCTTTTATATAGATTTAATTTATAGATAATAATCTCCAGATCAAAGTATCTATGAGTACAAACACTGTTTCCTAGTCCCTTTCCGAGATTCATTTCACTTTAGGACGTCAATTTTCCATTACTGTACGATACGTACGAAATGGCGTTACTTCCCTGATTAAGGGCCAGGGTTTGAACCCTCGATCTGGTGAAGGTGAAACGAGCGCACACTCGGCTACCATCACCATTAGGCTCAAGTGAGTGGTGGGACCTATTGTGTTTTATTGTGCTCTGAGAATTTCACATGTGATGTAACAAACAATAGAAGTGGCGAAAGGCGTTTGAACGACTTATGAATTGACGATAGATCAAGACGGCTCCGCCTTTTTCTAAAAATTAAAAGGACACCCTGTTTTTAGAGTTCCGTCAAACCTTTAAAACCTATAGGACTGATTGAGCTGCAATGTAGAACATAATTGTGTCTAAAATTGCCCGGCAATAATGGGAAATTTTTGAAATTTCAGGGAAAAATTATTTTCCGACATATATCAGGAGAACTAAAATATTTGAATGTTATGAAATGTTTGGTTTTCGAGTCTTTGCAGAGATTTCTTCACATCGTTTCTTGTTCCAGTGCGACGGTGGCTAACCTCCAAGCCAAAGTAGAAAGTCTCACCACGACCAATGCGCTTATGAAGGAGGACCTTGCCATCTCCAAAAACACCATGATTCAAATGGTCGAAGAAAACAATCAGCTGAAACATGCTTTAGGTGAGTATTATACAAACAAAATCACGAAGAGATGAAGTATATGTATAATGTTATATTTTCCATGGAAATTGCATGGTCCATTGTTCTAATGACAGTGACCCAATGCAAACTGCATAGACAACTACTATGTCATATCATGTCAGTTTTGTAACAAGTTAGTATTTCAAACGACCATGCTGGCCTACCTTCACATATTCATAAGTTTATTCTGCAGTGTATGCAGGATTTCTGACATTCTTTCCGTATACTGAAAAATCTGTGGTGTGATAATTATCCGGTCTTCGGTAGACAAAACTCGTACCTACAAGCCCGAGTGTGGACCCTCGACCCCCACGATGTAAGGCGAGCGCACTCTAAACTCCAAAAGACTCCTCTCAAATATTCAACTATATTATTATTTACTAGCTTTTTCTCGCGGTATCAGTTTTTCCCGGGGTATCTATAGCCTATGTGTTGTTCTGATGTATAATCTATATTAGGTACTGTAAAGTTTCATCTAAATCCGTTCCGTAGTTTTTGCGTAAAAGAGTAACAAACATCCATCCAAAGTCGCAAACTTCCTTACTTTCACATTTATAATATTTGTGGGATATAAAATATGCAAAAGTGTCAATGTTTAGCTGTTTGTTGCTCGACCACGCTATAACTGCTGAACGGATTTTCATGAAACTTGCTACAGTGATAGCTTATATCCTTAGCTTACATTTATAACACTTTAACGCGGACGATTTCCCGGGGCGTCCGCTAATACCTATTGTATATAGTTAATTAGATAGTGTTAATGACGCGATCATTAGTTAACACATTAAAATTCGAAGAACAGGTTAGATAAAGCCGGGAAGTTGTCATCATCGGGTTTATCAAAATCGCGTTGCAAATAATACTAGTAGATAAGACACCTTGCATTCTGATGACTTGGTGAGTCATAGCACTTTCAAACGTTCAGTAGGCATTAGTATGCCAACATTGTCGCACGTCTGCACCGTCATTCCAGTTGTTTTAAACCACGGCCGCGGACTGTAATGGTCTATCAAGCCGTAATAATGGGCAATTCGACGGCAAAAAATCGGACAAAACAATCGTTTTGGACGAGGTCTTGTGAGTTTTGTTGTTGGTGTAAATGTATCGCGACGTTTGTCGTGGAGCGCCTCCGGTGATTTATTCTGCTGTGTGTTTATTTACGTCTTAACACGTGCTGTTGTTTTTTGTTTAGGTCAGGATATAACCAAAGACAGTAGGATGAAGGTGACAGAGCTCCAGTCGGATGAGGAGGTGAGTGCACGCGTAATCTATATGAACCGCTAAAGTAATATTTAACTCATTCTTTTAATGCTATCGAAATTAACTTTCCTCTTTAATATTCGGCGTATAATGGATTTCGGCTAGATTTTTATGATAACTTTGTAGTACGCTGTATTATTGAATCATCCATCATTCAAAAAGCTAAATATAAGTTATCATACCGACGCGTTCAAAATATTGCGATATTAGTTTGCAATAAAATATTTCTACTACGGAATAAAGTTGAATCTAAATACGAAAAAAAAAATTATGTAATATCAACATACACAATAATACAAAACTTTATCTAGTGACAATTATTTAATAGTCATCAATAAATAAAAATCTGATGACTGTGTTTCCAGGAAAAACGCAGTGTCAAGAGTACAACGTCAGATAGGTCAAGGAATGAAAAGGACAGTGAAATGGGAAAACTATTGGACGAAGAGAGAAAGAAGAACATGGAATTACAAAAGGAGATAGATTTACAGGTAAGTGATTTAATAAAGCTAGCCAACTCACTACCAAATGACAAACTAGGTTCTCTATAATCTTATAGCCCTGCTATATAAATGGAAAAGTTTGGTTTGGATGTTTAAGAATTTGGATGATTGTTACTCAATCACGTACGCAACGACTGAACGGATTTTGATGAAACTTGGCACAGTGTTAGCTTATATCCTAAAATAACATAAGGTATACTTTATAACGCGAATGAAGTCGCTAGTTGATAATGTCAAATGATATCTAACTTTACGTGGTAAATTAAAATAGGTCATAATATAATGAGGTGTTCATAACACCACTACAAATATTTATTTACAATGGTAAATAAGAACTATACTACATTGTATTTATATAATGTTAGGAATAGAATAGAATTTATTTGACATACACAATGACAACTCACAGCGAGGTAATTATCAAAATTAAAAAATATGAACAAACAAGAATTGCACAGATAAATAATACATAACAACAAGAAACATTTAGAATCGTAATACTAGATAAGGTTAATATCCTATACATCCTCTGCTAGCAGTATGTACACTTGAGTTTACCAAATACACTTTAAGTCATTTCTACATACAACTTTGTTTATATCAATGCTCTGCTTTACAGATTTCATTAAAAGCTGAAATGGAGGTGGCAATGAAATTGTTGGAGAAAGACATACACGACAAACAAGATACAATTATATCGCTAAGACGGCAGCTGGACGACATAAAACTAATTAACCTGGAAATGTATAAAAAGTTGCAGGTAAGACAGTGGCAACACTACATACAATATCTTTATGCTTACGAAATTCAAGCTTTATTTCCTATTTCATCCTACTTGATACTTATTATTCGGCTTCTATTTTAGTTTTGCACATTTTTATTCATAATTTGCTTCAATCTGACGATACGATATTTTTCGAAACTTGTTTTCTATTTCATGGTTTCGGGTGGTTTTACATTAGCTTACATAATATGAATAGCTTACATATGAAATGCATGTCCAATCAAATTCATTGAATATACTTATACTATACTTATATAATATATTTATACTTTACACTTAGATCATTATCTTATGTATTTCGTTACTATAATAATTGCTACTCATAGCAAATGATACGCCGTTTCGCCAATCATTGTTAGTATTAGTTTGGTAACAACGCTTCATGGCCTACTGATCATCAATAGGTACCACTAAAATCACTGTGTCTTACGCCTTCACTTAACTGTGACCTCTAAGTTGTTACTCAGGGCCGGATTTAGGGTAGCGCTAAGATGGGATCGCCTCATTGAGAAAAGCGCCATAAAATGTTATACAACAAAATACAAACATTTATTTTGTAGAGCAAATGCAGTGGTACTTTGGGTGAATTTTGATAGTGATTGATAGAAGAAAGTTAAGACATTGTAGTATAAAATATCCTTTGACATGGCATCAAAAATAACTCAAGAATCCTAGTTATGATCCTAGGTAGAATGGTTTAGCTGTGATCAAAATTAGGAATTGATAAATCGATGGCACTCTGACTCATAGCTCCCCATTGGGAAAACCTGGCGCCGGCCCAGTCATCGGTCCTTGTCGCGTGTTTATTGTAATGACCAAGTAATGAATGAGACACATAAATTCACGAAAATGTTTAGTAGCTTTTTTGTGCGCAATGGAACGTAATATTAAACAGAGACGTTGCCCCGAGAAGACCTTCGTCGATTGGACGTGGGTGGCCGTACTAACGCCGCGCCGCTCATGTCCCGCCCATGCATTCTCTTTATCTCATCAACTAATTAGTTGACGCTTAAACATTGCAGTTGTTCTTTGTATATGTTATGTTTCATCATACTTATGTAGTTGCATCATTCCGTTAGTATTGCTTTTGTATTGTTATGTTATGATAGAGACAGTACGGTAGTGTTTTCAATGGACATTGACAGTTTTGGATTCAGGAAATATTTTTACGAGGATCAGAGTTTATGAAAAACTTTGTACAGATTTTACTTACTCAATAAATCACTGTTTGAAGTCATGTATCTGGTCAAAAGTGGCAAGTCTTCTTATGGATTTGCAGTAGTATGCTTTCTCCATTATTTATCTTATCATGTTTATAAAGTAGGTATGTAGAATATTTATTATATTTATAGCTTATCTAACAAACGCTATTGTAACTCTATGTTTATCCCGATACTAATGCTATGCTGTATTCATCTTGCGGCGCTTGCACGGAAGGAATGCGAGATGGAACTGACACAGAAGGGCGAACTGGTCTCCAGACTTATGGGGAAGGCCGAGCAAATCGGCAAAATACTGCACAACCTTGAGAAATATAACCACTTCCTGGGACCGGACCATGATCTTGTCAAAGCCCTCAGATCACCCACCACAAACGAGAGTAATTTAGGGGAGAAATTAGATAAATTCAAGGCGGAGGGCAGTAGCCAGAAGGGGGGAAAGGCTAAGGACGAAGGGCCACCGAATAAAAGATTGAATCTCCAGGAAATACCACCGTTTCGGAAAAGTATTATTAACGATAAGTCAGTTGCCCCCACAGGAGAATGAATGTCTAAATATTCACATTTTATTTTTTACATTAAATTGCTCCGACTATACTGTTCCAACCCAACAGGTGGTCCTTTTAAAATAATATGTATATTTGATAGAAATATATCTAACGTATATTATTATAAAAATGTATTACTAACAACGCTAAGTATATTAACTGAGGTTATAATATAATGGTATCATAATAATGATGGCGACTAATTATATTTATAATGTAGTAACTTTAAATACCAGTGTATAAACCTCAGAATGAATTAATTATCATTAACACTTATATGCTTTAAAATATATTAATATAAAGTGCAAGTACCTATCTATAGGTTTTGTTGTACATATTGTCTGCTTACTAATAAAATAAAACTTCACCATCTCTCTTAAAATATGCTGTGAGTTGAAATTGTTTGATTTAGCAAAATTTTATTGGCCTTGTTTTAGGAATGTGAAAGTTCCTTGAAACATAAAACAGAGCTAATAGCCAAATTGGAAGCAAAGACTGAATCAATGGGAAGCACAATACACCAGCTCGATGAGAAGTAGGTTTAATATCATTTTACTACGTCCTCACATCAAGCAGGCCTTGGGGCCAATCGGGCTAATTCTGAACAATATTACCAAATCTAAACCAGAACCGAAAACGTTATGCTGCATGTACACGTTTGGCAAACCTTTACAAACGCAAGCTAATCCCCTACTCCACACATTTGCGGTAAAGGTTTGCTAAACGTGCACAAGCAGCATAACGTTTTTGGTCATGGTTTGGATTTGGTAATATCGTTTAGAATCAATTGGCCCTGGTCTGCATCTAAATGTATCGAAAGAGTGCCTGGACTCAAACGCTGTTAACATATTATAAAGCTGGGTTCGCAATGAAACAACAACTGTCACGTTTTCTCGTCGGGCAGTTGACGCATTCAGCTGATTATAGCACGCGTTGCTTAGAAAAGCTTACCTTAGCTAAGCCCTTTGTTTATCGCATCTCGCGTGACATGCATTGTGAATTCAGCTTATCGCTTGACATATCAATTATCGAATCGCATACAGGTGTGAGTGAGCTATGCACAGCTTACGTCAACTCTTTCAATTCGCTCGATATTGGCAAACCCTCACAACGAACTTAAAAATCAGTATTTTAATAATAAAATATTTTCGTATGTCTATTATAATAATAATTAAAGGAAAATAATCGTTACGATGGTAATGCTACTTACTGTTGCTTTGGCTTATCATTGCTGTTTAAAATGTCCCAATGTTTTTATTGAATCATGTTACGTTTTTTCTTAGGGTTTTTATTCTTTTTTAATTAGAGTTTAAAACCTGTTGGTCACAAAATGAACCTATATTTAGAATAAGAATCTTTTCTAACATTAACATTTACTTTGATACAACTATTTACTTACTTCCAATAGTTTTAGAAGAAAACTGATTGAATATAAGTATCTCATATTCCTCATTGGAATTACTTGAATGTTTAGAAAAAAATATGTACGTATTATCTTAAAGTATTTATTTGTATACTTTTCTAGTGATATTTGTAGTATCGTTAAATTAGAAACTTTGTATGACATTGAAAACATTTGATCTCATTTGATGTTATTATTAGCTGCTTAAATTCAAAATTAATACTAATATTGTATATAAATTTAATTAATGCTTATTCTAGCATGAAATGTGTTAGAAATCTTTAAAAACATAATTAAGCATTTGATTACTTTACATAGTTTTGTAATTCCAAGGCCCTTGTGATGTAAAGCCGTTATATTTATAATAAAGCATATTCAGTCGCATACCGTATTTTATTGAAATGAACACTAACTGCTTGTTTTGGTTTTGTGTTGATTGTGTCGGTTTGCCATTATCAAACTCTCTTATAAGTTTTCATGCTCTTTTGTGATTGAATACTCACCTAATTTACAAAGCAGTAACATAAATATTGAAACAACGGAAATGATTGTGAATAAATTCGCAATCACAGAATTCGAACCTACGACCTGATTAGCTTTTTACAAGAAGTAGTAGTATGGTTTCTTTTTTATTATTACGTATAGGTAGGTAAGTTACTGTTTAAACAAAAAATATGTCCCTTTTTCCCTGGTGTTTATTAATTTTCCCGACGAAAATAGTGCCTATTCTGTATGCAAATAGCAAGGTATATTCCAAAATTTCCTCAAAATCAATTCAGTCGATAAGGTGAGAATGAGTTACCGACTTACAAACAAATATGATACATTTTTGCCTTTATACCGCACCCATGCTTCGCCAACCGAACAGTTTACGTAGGTACTTAATCGGCGCACGTGGGCAAAGGTTATAGCCCGATCCGGTACTAAACTATCGGCGGATCGTTTAGTCTGCCTGCGGGTCTGAAAGTGGGATGGCTTTAGTTAAAAACTCCTAGACCGTTTATACTGAAATCTAGAACATTTACCTATGCATAATCGCCTGGACACTGCAGGAAATTTCAGGAAAAGATGTAAATGAAAACGAAAACAAAATTACTTTATCAGGTAATATCTCCAGATAAAGACAATTCACAAATATAAAACTCAGACCAGTGTCAAAAAGTTTGGTTTCCAATGGGAATCGAACCCACGATCTCTGGTGTTCTAGTCCAAAGAACCACTAAGCCAACGAGGCTGTCTAGCAAAATGATGGCGCAAACTCTAAATTCACCCACTGGTGATCTAAAAGCTGCAAGCGTATTTTCACCTCATCCCTATTAGGCTCATTAGAATTAGAGACGTTTCCAATTAAGTAAACAAAGCACTAGGTCAACCCTGTAAATTTATTCCAAAATGGAAGATAAATTCAGGTTCAGAATTGTTTTTAACAACATTTACCGTAAAATACAAAACAATACATAATTGGATATTTCATATACCTAATAATAAATATTTTTGATTTACACTTGTGGATAACGGATATCTGCTGGATATGTTTACTTATTTGGAAACTTGTAATAAAAGCGAGTTTACACCACAGCACATTACTTAGTTTTGGATGTAGAGGGTGTAGTTAAAAGTAGCGTAAAGCATGCGTATGCGCACACGACTCAGGTTGCAGGAGGATAAGGCGGCCAGGAAAGATGTGGAAGAGAGCGCGCGCTCACTCGGGCAGAAGGCCGCGGTGGCGGAGACGCGCGCAGTGGCCGCCGAGGGGGACCTTAGAATAGAACGAGAATGGAGGATATCGTTACAGGTATGTTACAGGTTCTTACATAGGCAGGTTTTACCAAAAGCTCGATTTAGATTGCGCCACTAGCATATGCAGTAAACATTCGTGTCAATTCGAATTCGGTACACGCTCTACATTTTATGGGCTTCGTAAACGATCATGCGGCATGACATGCATTACGTGCTGTCACTCATGCATGACCGTCTAATTGTAGTGATTGACGTGCATGACATGCAAACTACGTGCTGGCCGTTGCTTCACTGTACTGATTGATAGATAGCAAGCATGATGGTCCATCATGCAGCATGATAATTCACGTAAATATTGCACGTCATGCAAGCATGATCGTTTAGGGACCACTTTAGTCTCTTGTGCTCTTTTTTAACCTCAAAAATAAGAAAGAGATAGCATGAATTTACGACTGTCAAAATAGTTAGTCCTGCCTGTCAGACAAAGGGAATTTTAATCGCCGCCATGTTTTAAATAGATGAAAAGATCGAATGGGCGATCTCTAGATCCGTGATCTAGATTGTGTAGGATCGGTATGATGATTGTAAGTATGTTTCACATGATTATCAATTTCGACTTAATAATTTAGGTGAACTGAGAATAATCCCCTTGACGTAGTTATAAAGCATACTAAAGAAAATAATTATAAGGTAAAGTACCTAATCTCCGTAACTGCTGAACCGAATTATATTCTTTCACTGAACGTTAAGCTCTAACATAATAGGTACCTAGGTATGCTAATTTTCCTAAGAAAAATGCTGAACTGGCATGGTGTTTTGTACAAATCAAAATAAGCAGAGCTTTAAATGTGTTGCAGGAATCAATGGTGCGGGATCGTGACAAAATATCAATGATGACACAAGAAGTCGAATCATTGAAATCTATTGGTCATGTAAGTTATTAACAAGTTAAATGAAATAAATAAAATAAATAATAATGTTTGGACAAATTTTACACACCGCTGTTTAGTCCCAAACTAAGCCGAAGCTTGTAAATGGGTAGTCAACAACTGATAAAAATACATAAATACTTTTTAATAAATACTTAAATGCATAAAAACACCCAGAATCCGAAAACCAACAATTATGCTCATCACACAAATGTTGGTCCCGGGTGGGAATCGAACCCACGACCTTTGGCGCAGTAAGCAGGGTCACTACCACTACGCCAACAGGCCAGTCAATAATAAGAAACACAATAATAAGTTTTAAACAGCAAAGTTTTCGTCGTAGTTTTTATTAGATTTATTTTTATTTATAAGTTTTTATATAATTTTTATAAAATTTATTACAAAAATCATCATATCAACCGAAAGACGTCTTCTCCTGGACAAATACCATAACAAAATTGACGTTGTATAAATGTAGTATGTATGTACCAAGTGAACTCATATGTAATAAAAAAATCTTTTCTTATTTTCGCAGAAATACCTGGCGTTACAAGAGGAGCAGCACCATCTGAAGACACAGTACAGTGAAGCGCAGAAGACTCTAGAAGAAGTCGGCGCCACGCTGAGCGAGAACAAGCTTCGACTGGCCGAGGCTTTGGAGCGGGAGGCGCGGGCGGCGGCCGCCGAGGACACGCCCACGTGGACCAGCGACACCGACGCCAGCGCGTGCACGGCCTGCACTAAGGAGTTCACTATCACGAGACGGAAGGTAATGAGCGTGGGAAAAGTGAAAAAAAAGTTCCTTTTTATCGTACTCAATTACAGATAACATTACTATGAAGACGACAGTTTTTATTTCACTTCGATACGATACATATTTACAAATTTATTATGACTTATTAATTTGTACAAATCACTGTACCTCGCTTTATTTTTGAGAATTCGCTGAGGCGACCCACTGATACGGCGCCCGCGCACCCTCGCGCCGCCGCCGACCCAAACACATTTTACAAGAGAAACGATGACGACGTACCAGGCGATACGAAAAAAATAGCGCGGAAACATTTTTACAAATCTTTAAAATAAAAATTGTGAAGCTATTCGAAAAACTCCGAGAAATGTTTTTATCTTCAGGCATTGTGCGTGCGTATATGTGACGACATAATAATCACATAACTTCCCAAATGCTGCCCAGCCCATCCTACTTATTCCTCTGACGATGCTGGCTTCCTTCTCGAAGTTGTTTCTAAATAACTGATGGAGACTGTGTCGTAATTACGTTTATATAGGCTAGCTATTTGCATCCCTACTCATCTACACCTCTTTTTCTATACTATTTCAGCACCACTGTAGACGGTGTGGCCACATTTTCTGCGGCGCCTGCAGTGAGAAAACGGTAGCTCTCCCTGGCAACACCAAGCCGGTGCGCGTTTGTGACGCGTGCTACGCAGAAGTGAGACTCACGTAGTAATTAGTAACTGAACTATGTAATGTCCATAATTGTGTTCTATTCGTAAACCTGTATTCACAATGCAGACTAAGCGCCCCAATGAAGAGTGTACGTAACTGTTTTTGCGTTCCCCCACTGCTTAATAGATGGCGTAATGAGTGGTTTACACGTATTTTGTAGTAACTTAATTTTATGTGATCGATCGTTTTAATACTAAATTGCGTCCAGCGTAGAAAGCCACGCCTACCGAGGAATGCAAGCGGTGCGGGACGCGGGTGGCACGGTTACTTATTAGAAAAAAAAATAGACTCGATTCTATTTATTCTTTACCACTAATTCAATTACCACTTGTGCTTTTTTTATGTGGTTGCTCACACGCAAGAATTTAGTTAAAATTTAGTTATTTACTTGATAACATAATACGTGTAAACGGCCTTTAAAATATGATTTTGGAATACTAGATAAATAGAACTATAAAATGAGTTTTTCTGAATCGCGTCTCTCGCTGTGGTCGAAATTGAACCTTTAACATTTTATTTTTACCTATTCGTCACTCTTTGCGGCACTCTTTACATTTCCATTGTTAGTATATTTAATTATTAATATGTTTTGATATTTTTACCTTCATTATTTTTACTTTTTGACCTGACATGTTTGAGTCTAAACTAAAACGGTAATAATGTATTCATACCTTAACCAATGGAGCTCCAGAGGTCGTGGGCTCGATTCTCACTGGGGGCAGAAAACTTTGTAGGTCCCAGTCTGTATGCTATAATTGTGAATTATCATTGTCTGATTCCCGTAGTACCTATGTACAGGAGAAAATTCTAAAATAAGTATGTATGTATTAATGTAATATTAAACACATAATAAAATATTTATTTTATATTATAACAAAGAAGCGAAAGATACTAACAGACTTATGTGAATAGTCATGTTTAGGGATTTATGTAAATTGAATTTAATATTTGTAAAGGGTCTAGCTTCAATATTAAATCAATAATAAAAATCTACAACCCAAGTGTTAGCCGCACTTCATGGTCAATGAATAAAATAATTACTAGTATAGGTTTTCTTAGTGTGGTGCTTGAACAAAATAATAATCTTGTATAGCTATTTATATAATAATAATATTGATAATATACCTAGGTACTGTTGTAAATATAATGCATATATTTGAATGATGGACTTGATAAATAAACTATGGAAATATATATACCTGAAATAAATTATACACTTCACCAACTTTTTTATTTAAACCCGGTGTTTTTACAGTTACAGTAATAACCATGAGATATATTTGTGGGGGGCTCACATTACATTATAAGCTACACACTTATTAAGTAGTGGTGCAAATATTATTTATGCATGGCTCCGAACACTGGATTTGGTAAAGGATAATGCATAAACTGTCCATACGCGAGTCTGTTTCTTAAGTTTACCTGTACTCAATGGAGTGTAGAAGCATGGAATATTTGATAATCTTTGTTAGTCGAAAGATGGAATATAATCAACTTAAATGATACTCCAAAGACTTGGTTGTTTGGTTTTAGTTACCTTAGCCTTATTTATTTGTTATGAAAATAAAACAAGAACTATTGATTGAGTACTGTTTTTATCGGGTCCCTATAATGCACGACATTGTTTTGCACATACCAGTAGACGCGCATTGTTATGTCGTGCATTCTCGGCCCGGACCAAGAGTGCCCGTCATAGTATTGTACAGCATAACAATTGGAATTAAAACAAAGAGTGACGTCACATTAAAAAAGTAAAAAGCCGCTAGGGATGGGTGATTTACTGATTTGATTGATTTTTCTTATTTGACGATGGTTGATGGTTCACGTTGCCTAACGTTCTAACTACTGTCGCTCGCTTCGCTCGCTCCAAAAGGGTTTACATTGAACCTAACAGCTCGTCGCTTCGCTCCTCGCACCTAACCTTCGGGGTGGGCTGACTACATTTCTGGATCTATCTATGAAATCGACTCAATGCAATCAATCGTCTTTCGGAACAGCACTACCTAGTATCCAAGCCTCAAAATTCCGAGTCACCTGATTGGCCAACCAATCGGCCAATCACGCGATGTCGCCAAATACAGTGCTGTACACTCTCGGCTCGGACGAGCAAGGTACAGCGGCGTATTTGGAGACATCCCGTGTTGTGCAATCCGTTGTCGCGCACTGCTGGTGTGTGCATTCTCGTGTCGTGCGCTCTCGTGCCGCGCATTGTTGATGTTGGGCATTGCTGGCTCCCTTTTTATCCTGGTCCATGGTCTAGAAAGAGAAGTCAATAGTTATTCTGTCATTTCTACATACATTTTAGATTTTGGGCACCCTGCCGCGGGGGCAAAATTTTTTAAGTAGGAATTTTGTTTGTTTTTAGTTTAATTTATTTCAGTTTGTAGGTAGTTGTATATTATTATAATTTAGTTTTATTTCATTTTATTATATTGTACCTATTTATACCTATATTAATTAATTAATAATCTTTCCCCTTTTAGATATGCCATCTCTTTTACTGGTTACGAATGGTACTAATTTCCTTTAAAATAATCGCAACTGATTGAATGTCAAAATAGATGACAATTCGTTGATTGAGTATAATACTATGAAGGCAGCAATTGCAAATAATCGATCGTGGTGCCAGATTTTTGAAAAACATTTTTGTATTTTCATGAATTAAAAATGGCAAAACATCAAAGAAAAATTTATTTGGGATATGAAGAAGAAGTTATAGGTGATAAGAACCAAACTTTAATTAACTATACTGTGAACAAAATCGGTGGATTACCTGTAAGTTGTAAAATTATAGGTACAATTCATATAAAATGTACACATTTCGGATGCATTTATAATTATTTTGTGTTCTTTTAGGATTGGCCGCCTCTAGAGAACTTACGTTTAACGTCAAAATGTCCATTGTGTGGTTTACACAGGTTATTAGTTGTACAATGTTATGCTCCACTTGATAATTCCGTTTATCATCGCACTCTATACGTTTTCGCTTGTATCAGTCCAAACTGCTGGATTCAGTCTGAAAGGTGAGTACATATTGCCTAAAAGATAGATCTTTTTATATAAATAGTGGGAAGACTATATTATGTGAATTGATATATTTTTAATTAAACTTGTGGCCAGACAAATTGTTGGCAGTATCTTAGCAGGTTAGTGTGTTTAATTGGAGGCAGAAGCACTGTGAAATTATTATTTTTTTGGAAATAAAACTTATATTTATATATTTTAGTTTTACACTCTTAACTTTTATGTGTTTTATAATAAAAATTATAAGTGTGAATAAAATATTGCTTATTGAATTAATTGTAATATTTAGCTGGACATGTGTACGAAGTCAAATCCAGGACATAAAATCAAGTGAGTCCGGCACCTCTGTAGCAATGCCCAGTGCCGACTCCAATTTAACCTGGTGCAACGGTGCTGATGAGTGGGATGAGAATGACAATGGAGATTCAGCCAATGGGAATATTATGAGTGTTGACAATGCTCCGAGCCCAAAAAATGGTATGCAAAGGTAAGATTACAGTTTATGTATTTTTCTTTTATTATTCCAACATTTTTTATCACTTTTTCTCCATTAGACCAAGTAAAGGCCATACACCTGAAGATAAATGGCTGTAACACAACAAACTACTCACAGCTGAATAAAAAATATGTTTCTAAAGCCTTGAAAACCAGTTCCATAATATGCCTAATAAATACAATGCCTTTAAAATAAAATATGCCTATAATTTATGTACATTGGAATTTTTTAAACTAGGTAATGTACAATAGGTTTAGATAGATGCAGATATTCTAAATTTTACAGGAATTCTGATGAAGATGAAGAGAGCAATTCATTTGAGCTAGAGACTGTGGAGCAAGCCTTTGGAAACCTGCAAGTGTTTGATGCACACAATGCTAACATGTCTCCTGTTCAAGGTATTAATTAAAGTACTCCTGACTCTAAATCGCCTGCCTTATCGTCTATTCAGTAAACACTAAACAGCTAGCTGTGACATAACAGCTTGCACCATAATATCTAAGTTGTTGATAATTTTGAATATTAAAACATGATTTTAAATTAATGTTCAGGTGCCGTTGGAGCGATCGGCGCGCCGGTGGCGGCCGCGGAGCTGGAGGGCGGCGACGAACCCGGTCTGGTGACTGTGGACACGCCCACAGCTCCAACTAACGACGTGGAAGCGCTGCTGCAACAAGTATGTGGGTTGTTTTCCCAAAATTGTCAAAAATATTTATATTAAATTCTGGCATTCTCAGCTTCTCCTTCCCGGCTCTAACACCTTGGAAGCGGTGGTAGATAAAAAATTTACGTTGTATAAATGTACCCAGTGTACTTACATGCAATAAAATAGTTTTGACTAAGAGCGTCAGTGGCCTCGGGGATAAGACGCGACCTATCATATCGAAAGGTCCGAGGTTCGATCCCCGTTTGGGCCATGTACCAATGGGTTTTTTTCTCGAAACTTAAGTACATGTACTGACTGCTCTCAAACGGTGAAGGAAAACATCGTGAGGAAACCTGCATACGCCGAAAAAGAAATTCTTAGGCTCATGTGAAGTCCACCAACCCGCACTGGGCTAGCGTGGTGGACTATAGCCCGCACGCCCTCGTTGAGAGGGTAGGCCTGAGCCCCAGCAGTGGGGAGATATAAATAGGCTGTTGATGATGATGACTTAGAGTGAAGTCAGGCCTTCATACTAAAATTCTACCTAGTGCTACCTTGAGTCACTTTTTTTCTAATTTATATGTGTAGTTTGCTTATAGCCCAGTTAATTATTATTGCAGGCACATGTTTATTTAATATATTTTGTAATAATAATTATTAATTTATGAAATTCCAGACCGCCGAGCTACCGCCGGACCTGCGCAGCCGCCTGGTGGGCGGACCGCTGCAATTCGTCGCCAAGTTTATTTACGTCGAGGAAGAATGGAAGAAATCTTCCGCCAATGATGATCGAGTCACTGAGTTGTTCAATAAATATAAGAAGGAAAATGGTTAGTTAGCATTTGATTAAACATTGATCAAACATGCTGCCGAATATTCAAACAATAGATGAATATTCGGTACAATTTTCAGAACGACTAATAGGACTAAAGGAAGTATTGTAATTCAAGGTGCTGGCTTTGAAAGCATCCTCCATAATCGCCTGACCATGCCAGCGATTTTTATGAATGAAGTGTGTAAAATTAAAATAACATTTGATAAAAGTTACCTGTAACTTATTTTTTATTTAATGCCGTAGTACGATTCCAATGTATGTATATTTCAATATGTTTTAGCGGAAATAGATGCTTGCGGCGGCGGCGGCGAGCGCGTATGCGGCGGCGGCGGGCCCGACGACGAGCCGTACGAGGCCGCGGCGCCGCTGCACGGGGACAGGCTGTTCCATTCCTTCCTCACGCGTCTGCGGGACAACCCCGGCCAAATACTCAGGTAACGACACCAGCCAGCCGCGACCCGGGTCATTATACCACGAACTTTTGAATCTAAAATGGCATCAAAATGTATGGAAAACCGCATACGTCTGATTCTGACAAGTGCATCAGTTAGGTGTGCATGGCTCTCTGGACCTCCTCCATCTGTACTCCGACAGCCACCATTAGAACTCATCCAAATCGTTCCCTGACTGAGATATAAAGGCTCAAAGTGACCCCAATGTATGAAAACGGGGCCCTGGGTCTTATTTTCTTTTCAGTAGTATACATAGATAAAACAATTATTGATCACTACGACAAACACGTATACAAAAAAGGTTAATATAACATTAAAAAATTAGTTAGGCATGTGTCGCAGCAACAAAAAGGCGCTGACTCAGCATAATGCTATTAGTATAATATTGATATGTTGTTGTGCAGATACTCCCGCTTGGAGCCGCCGCTGCTGGGCGCGCCGCTGGCGGGCGCCGCGCACTCGCCCGAGTCCCCCGGCGCGCCCACCGCCTGCGCGCGCTGCGGCTCCAAGCTCACGTGCGAGCTGCAACTCGTCCCACAGTTCGCGGAGACGCTCCGCCTGCTGCACACCAACGCTCCACTCGCCCATCTACATTTCCTATCTGTTCTAGTCTTCACTTGCTCCCAAAGCTGCTGGCAGCCGACTGACACACTTGTCAGTGAGACTGTCGTCTTTCAACCGGAAGTGGTTTGAATGTTATTTGACTACGGCGAAGCCAAAGGTTTTAATTGTAGCTCTTGTGGCGTGTTAGGTGGAATATTTGTTGTAGCGTGCTCCGACTATACTATCGTAATTATAAATAATAAGTAACGTCACTTGTGTAGGTACTTCATTTTGAACAAGGTAAATGACGACAATTTTAACTGCACCAACGCTGACAGTGTCTAGTCAACTTGAAGACCTATTCTAACCTGAGACAATCCTTTCATTTACTAAAAATGATCGAATTAATTTGTGCATGCGCTATAATAATGACTAGCTTCCATTCCATACTATTTTATATATTTCCCAAAGTGTGCAGTTATTTTACGATATTTTCCGCTACTGCTGATATGTATTATAACTCTATAATTGTATGTACTAATGTGGTTTCTCTTTCAAGAGTTTCAAGTCCAATGGGGATTACGGGACTAGTTATTCAGATATGGGGAAAACGGAAAAATGAATCCCGGGATGGTCAATGTGTAATATTAATATTACCATAATAATTATTATGAAGTTGAAGAATTGTTATTTTATATTATAGGTTCATTTTATGCAGATATACCTACCTACTTACAGTTAGGCTGTGTGTCAATTTCAGAGAAATTCATTATTATTGGGATTAATTCGTCTGTGATCTAATTGATCGTTTCAATACAATAACGTAGATAATAAATAATATAATATTTCGATGTTTATTAAAAATAATTAATATTTGTTGTGTTTGTAAGTATAGATCCTACCTAATTGGCTTGTATGGTCTACTTCTAGCATTAAATAATATAATGAAGTTAAAAATTATAATTCACAATGAACAAGTAACTAAGTAAAGAAGGACGAAATAAAGAAGTGTTTAAAACTGCCAAGTAGCTGTAAATTATGTAATTCTAACAGAGCTGCGGACAACATTTCGTTCTATGAAACCCACTGGATTTTTGAATTTTGAAAGATTTCAGTAGAAAGAAATGCCAAAGTTACTATGTGATGGAAGAGTAGCCTTGTTATTGTAGTTTTTAAACTAACTTACTCTATAATTTTTAGACTATAAGCGTAAATCTTAAGTTTATACATTTACTCGTGAATAATTGTGTTTTAAATACAATAGGTGTGTCTGTACTTTAATTATTCTTGTTTAATTAAATAGTAATGATGTGATCATTTTAAAATTCATGTATGGAAATAATTTATTAAGGTAGCGTTACGCTATTCAGCTCCGTAGTCAGGAATAAATGGCACAGATCCGATGGGACTCAATCAGTCACATCTAGTGCCAGCTAAATACTAAAAATGCACTCTAAGTTCATGCACATACATTCGTTAAATAAACGTTAAACTTGTCCTAAAATGATTAGATACTTTGACTGGTGGTCTAGCTAGACCTAGAAGGTCAGCGAAATTGTTTATTTATCGAGTATTGTGGCCAAATAGATTCAGAATAAATTAAAATCTATTTTTTTCATAGATCTAGGATTCCTCTCTAGGATGTTTTCTACTAGTGGCGCCATCTGAAAAGTCCCCGTTCGATACCCGGTATTGATAATTTGTGTATCTCAGCTGCACTCTGAATAGGGACCTTGTTTGATAAATACCAGACTTGTATCTATTGTAAAGTAACAATTAGTAACTGTGATTTTACTATGATAATCTGTACCTAGTGCCGTTCCATAGTTATAAACACTGTCTTATTAAATGTTGTAAGTTCAATTTAAAACAATAAAAGATTAAACATTACTCTGTGGTTTTGTTTAAACGCGCTAAGCAGCCAACCCGATCTTGGGACTAAGTATTTAAAACTTTGCGACTCGGTTCTTAGGAACCAATATCTGCAAGGTCCGATCAACCGTTAGCAGACAGGAAATTGAAAAATACTTATGATCCGACCGCTCGCCATACACTAACGTTGAAACAACAGATAAATCCGATCGATTAAACGGGTCGAAACACGCGGCCATAGCGAAGAACTTCACGCTGAACCGCTTAGTCCCTAGTAGGTATTCTCTTTGCAATTCTCAAGCGCCTCTGATTAGACTAGATTCCAAAATTTGGGGGTATTACTCGTGGTCCAACTGGTTGTTCCACGAGAAATTTTTATTCCTCATGGACCAACTGTTTAATTGTACACAATAAATTATTAATATTCGTTCTTATCTTATAATATATATATAATAATAATCTTGTATTTTATGATAGAACGAAAGGGCAAAGGCCTCCCCCAAGGATCTCCACGACGACCGGTCCCGCGCTAACCTCATCCAGCTGGGTCCCGCGACCTTCACCAGATCGTAGGTCCACCTTGTGGGAGGCCTGCCTACATTGCGTCTTCCGATACGTGGTCGCCACTCGAGAACCTTTCTGCCCCAACGACCGTCAGTTCTACGAGCGATTTGTCCAGCCCACTGCCACTTCAATTCTTTGAGCCGGATCTCATTTCTAATTCGATCTCGCAGGGAAATTCTGAGCATAGCTCTCTCCATTGCCAGCCTGTCCAGCCTAGCCAACTTGATTCCAATATATTTTAAATTTTACCGCTACCTAATGTATCCGATCATGGTTTGCATACTAGTGTATTCGAACATAACCTCATGGAAAACACGAGAAAAATGTATGAAAATATTCGTTCCAATGTTTCCAGCTTTTACTGCTGTGACACAATGGTAGAAAAATTTATGTTTATTTCCGTTAGTCATTTATAGCATTTTTATATTTCTACGTGTTTAAGTGGAAAGTTTGAAAAGATTCATAATTTTAATAGTATAAAAATTTTTGCTATTTTACAATTTCATCATCTTTTTTGAATATGGAATATTGGTAGTAAATTAAATAGGTTATAAAATTCTATAGCGGTAACCCTGTTTTTAATGAATCGGCGACTCGCGGTGTAAAATTCATTCATCGTGCGTGGTGAATTTTGTGAATATTGCGATAAGTCAACGTACGTTTGATCAATTACTTCGCGTGGTCGCGATAGATCTGACAACCAGTGCAAATTTATAATTAGTCATCATGTCTGGTGATGCTCCGGTTCCCCCTGCGGTTTTATGGGCCCAGCGCAAAGAAGACGTTTTTCTGACTTTTAGCGTCGAGTCTAAAGATCCAAATATTAAAATAGAAAACAACTCCGTTTATTTCAAAGGCGTCAACGCCCAAGACAATAAAGTGAACGAGGTAACCATACCGTTGTACGACGCTGTTATCCCTGATAATAGCGCCTTTGTAAATAAAGGCAGGTGTATAGAAATGATTCTTCGCAAAGAGAAGAAGGATGCTCCCTACTGGCCGTCCCTCACGAAGGACAAGAAGAAGCCGCACTACCTGAAGGTGGACTTCAACAAGTGGAGAGATGAGGACGATGAGGAGGAGGAAGGTGGAGGCAACAACTATGACATCGAGGACATGCTCCGGTCGATGGGCGGAGGCGGCGGCGCCGGCGACAAGCCCGACAAACCATCGTTTGACGACATGGAAAGTGACTCGGACGATGAAAACTTACCGGATCTTGAGTGAAGCCCCCTTAGTAGTGATAATCCTATGTTTAAAATTTACAGTACATTATGTATATTTTAAGGTTTTTACAGTTATAATAAAATCTTTACAAACATAAATGGTTTGCTTGTACTTTTACTGAATTAAAAAACATTATTTATTTATTCAACAGATTTCAGGGTCAGTGAAGTTAAGAAATTAGACCCTAGCATAATTAGGCAGCAATTATTCTACATCTAATAGGTTACTAAACACTAATAAATTAATGTTCAAGTAGGATCATGTTGGAGTTCATTGACAATTATCTACAACAGCCTTTTATGGAAGTACCTAGACCTACCCGCCGTTTCCTGGTGGTCATACTAATTTGTCATATCAGTATGATGAGGTTATACATGTAACACAATATTTTTAGAAAAAGGTTTTTCTTCCCCACCTGTGTGTGCCGGGAATCGAACCAGACAAATGTGGAAATAATGTATATGGCAAGACACCTATCAAGGGCCCATTATAAAAATCAAATTTCCTTTTAAGTAGCATAAATATCATAAAGGGAAGACCATGAGATTTAATATCTCCTTATACCTGTTCTATTATGTATTCTGTGCCAGAGTTCAAAAGATGGAGCGTTCTGGTGCCCGAGTAATACATGGCGTCATGAACGGACGGCGTGACCACACCGGCGAGACGCAGCTATCGCGTCATTGCATTGTATTTTAAAAAATTGGCACTTTGAGCACTATTATTTCCTCTGTGCACTATATTACTATCACAGAGGAAATAATTGTTACTATGCTAGCTTTCACCCGCGTAGAAATGTTTTTCCCGCGGGAACAGCTTTTCCCGAGGTATCTAATAAAATCTATGTGTTATTCTGATGTATAATCTATATTACTGTAAAGTTTCATCAAAATCAGTTCCGGGGTTTTTGCGTGAAAGAATATCAAACAAACATCCCTTCAAACTTTCGTATTTATTACTAGCCGTTTCCCGCGGCTTCGCCCGAGAATTTTTTTTCCCGCGGGAACAGCTTTTCTCCCTGAAGCCTTACAGATATAAAATAATCAGTGCGCTATTTACAGAAAAGTACTTTCTTGAAAAAAAAACCATTTGAACCAACTGCTACTAAAACCCGCAAGATCCCATCTGCCACTTAGCTATCAAATAATTATTGTCAGGAATCGAACCAACAAACATAGGCAGCCTATTGTTGGAGATTCTGTCCTGTCTTAATCAGTATTTTAAGCATAGATATATGATCTGTATGGTGGGTTCTCGCGGCCCCCTAGTAGCTAATTTTTTTCATTCAAGCTTTTAAGGGTCCTTATTGCACAGTCGGTAATTTACTGACACTGAACGAATGGGATATATGTATAGGTAATAGATACTATTAGATACACAGACACATGAATTATCAAAACAAACACGTTTATTTTTTTTCTGAAAGATTAATTGCCACACTATATAAATTGAACTGCTGTCCATGTCTTCTTAAATTCATTGTAATTGCCATGCAGTAAATAAGTCTATTCAAGCTTTCGCATTTCAGCATGTAAGACGCGCCCTGTCCAGGACAAAATATGGGCGCGCCGTAACTTTGGCAATCATACATGAAATATGAGGTGCCAGATTTTCCAAATGCGAGGTTCTTGCTGGGACTGGTCAGTATGCCGACGGTGTTCTTCTCGAAGAAGTAAAACAGCGCCTTGCTCAGATTAAATCGGTCCGGCAACATGTTGTAGACGAAACCAAATATAACATGCTCGAACTTCGCTGTAAATGAATATGGATACATGTCATCAAAGCTAGAGTCCAAGTCCTCAATAGCCAATTCATGATTTTTCTTATCCCCAAACTTTGCAATGCATTTCTTGAAATATCTATCCCCGGTTTCCACAATGCCGTCCAGGAAGCTGCCGGTCCACGCGCTGAGCTGGCAAGCCTCCCTCATCGCGAGCGCTATCACACAGCAGCACAAATATTGTTTCCCGCGATGATTTTCTGGGAATTTGCTGTCCATCGGATGTACCGAGCCCCACAGAGAGCAAAGGTCACCTGGAAACTCGATATCCCAATCCTTCCACAGGGTCTTAGGGGTGTTTCGATCAAATCCTAGATCATTTACGGGACTCATTCGCGTCCACGGCACGTACTCGATGTCCAGCCAGTACATCTTCTCGTCGACGATGGCTCGGATCTTCCTGCGTCTCAAGTACGGCATGTTGGGGTTCTCGTCTGGCCGGAAAAGTGGACTCAACCGATAGTTGAGGGCCGCTCTCTTCGGCGCTGTCTTCACTGAAGTCAGTTCGAAAGTGTAAAACTCCGGATTATCAACACTCGGTCCCTTTAGCTCTTTCTTTATTCTGGCGATTAACTCGTCTAGAGTTCGGTACAAGGTCCACGCTGCCACTGGATTCCCTTTCTTACCCATCGAGGTTTTAGACGCCTTCCCTTTTGCGTCTTTTGATTTGGCAGAGTCCAGCAGAGCACCAGGATAGGGATCGAAGAGATGATAGTAGCCGTCAGTCTGGCAGATGACCATACTGCATTCGGGATACCTTATCAGCACGTAGCGAAGCCTTCTCAAAACGGCTTTTAAGTACTGTTCCAGTGTTTTCTCTGGGTTCATGTTGACGACAGTAATTTTTTTTATATTAATGTTTATGAACTTTCCATCCAAAATAATATTTCTAATTATGCGTTTCTCACACGGGACCAAATTGTTCGCTTTTTCGTATATTTCGAGTCCTTTCTCAATGCAAGTATCCACCATGATGTGGGACCATGTCCTGATGGGATGCATGGCCGCCAGCAACATGGCAATGAGGCTGATGAAGTGGCAAGACTTTATTTCTTCGGATGATTTTCTGTTGCTGATAGATGTCGTGCCTTCCACCTTGTATGTTCCGTCAATATGTTGGTAGCCAATAACCGTTTCACTCTTTGGCTCGGATACTTCTTGTATGATCGACTTCTTTTTTGGTTGAGTTTCGGCTACGAAGGTTAACTTCGACTTTTTACTCCCTGGCGCTCTCTTCTCGTAGTTGTAATCCTCGGGTAGTTGGTAGCGGGCTTCTGGTAAAAGTCGTCTAACTATAATTTTGCTCAAAATAAACTGCTGGTCCTCTGTCTGCCCGTCTTTGTTGTACAAGATTCTGTAAAAAAAAGTTAATAAACTTTAGTAAGTATTTCAGCTCCGATCCGTTGGCACGGATCTGTGAATAAGCTTTACTTTTTAGGTTCAAAAACGTCAATTTTGCAAATTACCATTTCGTAGTACTAGGTAAATACTTCCATAAAATTAGATCTAGCTTAATAGTTGACCAGTCCATTTGGATGCAAAATGATCTAACTAATATGGATATTGGATGTCTGATTGTTGCTCAACCAACCACGCTAAGTATATAATACTTCAATTCAGTACTCTTTATTGCACAAAAAATAAAACAGAAAACAATAATACAGTAGACTTCGAAGCTACATCTACGCGGTCTTATCGCTAACAACGATTTCTTCTAGACAATCTTATATTTTGTTGATTTGTCAGCCCAATCGCTGAGCGTAGACACTTGACAATTTTTCACAAAGATGGCTCATAATATCTCTCAGCTCATCCACTAAGGGTGTTTTCCCGCAAGAAAATATTTTCGACGCGGGCGAAGCCGCGGGAAACAGCTAGTAATTTAAATACGTGAACGACCATAAATCTGACCTGCACACAAGATCGTGAGAGTTTCTGAAGCGCATCAAACAGGCGGAGCCCTTTTTCTCCCTGAGGCCCATCGCGTTGCACTCGCTGCCGTCGTACAGGTAGTACAGCCCGTTGCGCTTGAAGAACGCGCAGCTGTAGGTTGTGGTCGTGACCATTCCCCTGTCGTGCTTGAGGAAAAACTTGTCCAGCACGGCTTGGAGCTGCCAGGTGGGGCCTTCCCCTGCCACGTCGATGTTGGCGTGATAGGCCTGCCATCAGTCCACGTAACATTACTTCACATTATTGTAGTGACCCGGAAAGTAGGGGATTGCCTGACGACGTGAGTTAGTAGGCCGTGCCTTGCCGAGGCTTGATATAATACGAGTCAGGTTATCCCCGTTTCCCATTTTTCCCTGCCGAGGAAGCGAAGTTTATTTTCTATATTTGAAGGGCGGAAACCATCTTCCCGTCTTCGTTTTTCAAATTAAAAGCGATCATTTCCGAGCATGTTTGAGTAAACTGAATTAGGTTGTTCGAAGAAATTGTATTAAATCCAAACTAGTCTCGTTTATCATCATTTACTCATGATTTTACAAAAATATAACACCTGAAATACTATCAGTGTATAGTATACTAACAGGGTATATTGAAATGCATATTGTGACAATGTATAAAAAATCATATTAAACGTACCTGATGTCCGATTCTGATTTTAGGTATAATGTGTACAGGAGCCAACTGAAATTTCTCCTTCTTGTTCTGGTAGAGTTTCTTGGCCGACTCAATAACGAACGCCACAATCCCTTTGGTCCACGTGTTGACGGTGTACTTGTACGACAGCACGATGGCCATTATGGCGGTGAAGGGGAGGTACTCCAGGGCGTGGGAGTCGGGTATCGCCTCCGTGCCCCTGATGATCTGGGTGTTGTCGGGCAGGTCCTTGAAGTTGTGCGGTTTGGCGAGCTCCTTCGAAGGCGAGATGCCTAAAAGTGAAAATTATTTTTTAAAATTGGCGCATTCTTTCTCCATTATAGCTGCTATCACTTTTGTGAGAATGTAGACTTTAGTGCAAATCCCCAAATAGGTCTAGTTGTGTCGTTTTTTGTGGCCTGCCGTGCTGTAACCGCCTGTTTAATAAATAACAGAGATTTAGGCGACTGAAAATAGTCTCCGTCTAAACATGGCTTAAAGATCTAGTAACCGAGCCAAAACCTCATTAAAAATGTAATACCTACCTAATTGCTCCTCCTCTAGCGGCGCGGTGACCTTCTTGCGTAGCTGCCGGAGCCTGTACCGGTAGCGCGCGTCCTGCGCCAGCAGCACCTGCCGGTCCACCTCCACCGGCTCCTGCTGCTCCATCACGGCCTGCATCTCGTCCTCCAGCACCGGCATCGGCACCGCCAGCTGACCGCAACATTTATAACGTACACAGACATAGATCAACGCCAAAGTGTACTACTAAAAAGAACTGGACGAGTGCCAGTAGGACTTGCGCCCTGACCACCAAATTTCATGAGACTAGTCACACAAACGGACAACACAGTGATCCTCTGATCCAATAAGGGGTCCTTTTTTCCTTTTGAGGTACGGAACCCTAAAAGTAAGGGGCAAGGGGACTTTTTCATATATTCGAGGTCACTTTGAGCCCTTGGATCTCCGCCAGGAAACGGTTTGCGTGAGATCTGATGGTGGATACGCGGAGTACGGATCGAGGAGGTCCAGAGTGCAGTACACACCTCATTGATCAGGCAAGATGACCAGTCAGAATCTAGAAATAGAAGAAATAAGTAAAAATGTATATACCGGGACTTCCGGCTCGGGCTGCGGAGATGGCGGCGGGGGAGCCATGGGCGGTGGCAACTCCTCGGCCTTCCTGCGCGCCTCTTCTTCTTCCGCCTTCTTCCGCTTCTCCTCTTCTTTCTTCTTCTTGGCGGCCTCTTCGTCCAGTTCCTCTTCGCCCATCTCTTCCTCCTAGAAATTTACTAACAAAGTCATTCTCCAAACCAACTGATGTCAACTAACTGATTAAGATTATTTTTGGTATGGTGTAATCAACAATTACACCGTACTAAACATTTAACCCTTAGCTCTTAGCTCATATCATTGAGCAAACACTGGTTTAAAAAAAGGCTCCGACCACATTGTCATGTTGGAGATGAATGGAAAAAAAACTAACTGATTAGCTAAAGTTCAGTTTTTGAGTGACAATTGTCAGGAAGACAATGACTGACGCGAAATACGATCGAGTTACGAAGTTTATGCGCTCTGGGCCTCGAGTTCCGAAAGAAAAATTATTTACGTTCTTTACTTACAAAAATTTGGTATTTAACATAAATAAACATAAACTTTATTGACTTAATAAGATGCATACATTATATATCGAAGCCCTGACTCCCAAACTAGTCAAGCTGTATTTCAGGAGTCAGTGTCTTCCCCATTTAAAAGAACAGAACTTAGCAAAACAATTTGGTGGCAAAAGGGTTACAATGCTAATTTTCAGTTAGTACCCAACTGTGTGACGAATAAATAAACCTTAGATGTATTCGGTATTATGTTTCCTTAATCACAAAAAAAAATTGAAAATGTAAATAGGTTTACCTCTTCTGCTCCTTCCGGCGGCTGGAATAAAACAAATCGATATTAATTTATAGTACAGGTAGTTTATAGTAGTAGGAAAATTGCGTAAAATTATTTATACACCGGACGCCCAGCCCCGTCGTCCGCCTTAAAATGTGCCCTTTAAGTCATTCCAGGACAGAAGCTATCACTGTACCAAGTTTCATCAAAATCCGCTCAGTCGTTACAGTATTTTTGAGCAACAAACATCCAAACTTTATGTAGTAGAGGTTTAGGCATTGTGTGTCATCTGATAAAATCTCCATTTAGTATAGTGGTCCCAAACGCCTTCGTTGAGAGCCCCAGCAGTGGGGACATGTCAATAGGCTGTTGATGTATATGTACCTTAGATTTTGACATATAAACAATGGCGTCGCATGATATGTAGTGTCGTACCGGCAGAGGCGGCGGCGTGGGGGGCGGCGTGGGCTCGGGCTCCGGGTCGATGTCGAGCGGGTCGGGGGGCTTCTCGCGCGGCCGCGGCCACGGCGGGACCACCTGCGTCACCGACACCGTCGGCGAGTCCAGGTTCACTGACAACGTTACGCTATTTGAGACTACAACTTTGACTATTTTATGGATGTAAAAGCGGTTTGTTCCACGTAGATAACCAAGTTTAATAACCAGTTCATCATCAGCCTGCACTAGTCCACTGCTGGACATAGGCCTCCCCCAAGGCGCGTATTTATCCAGTTATATACGTGTAAACAAATTTTCAGGTAGGTAATCAAGTTATAAACCTAAAAGTTTTCGTTCGAACTACTTAACCATTGAAATAACCATTGAAATAACTTAGCTGGAGCCAATTCCCCGGTTACCTACACCTACGTTGACTGGAGAGTTGCTTAAATATAACCAAGGAAGAAATCTTTTTTTTTCATAGCAAACTTAACAGGTAACAAAAACAAACGGTTAAAGCAATGTCGACCCTGTCCACAATTTCAAATTTTCTTTAAATGTATTTTCACTCTATCATTGTTACTGTACGGTATGATAAAATTATGAGGATGTAAACTCGGCTCAATCCCGTGTTAAATTAAGTTCCAAGATTCCGATTAAAAAACTTTTTTAATTATTATCCGAAAAATTTGTAACAAATACTGAACGATTAAAAAACGATATAATCTATAATCAGAAATCAAATCATTCGTTAAAAAACCCATACGAGATGCTACAAGAAGTATCCACTTCAAAACTTGATTGGCCGCGGAAGACGGGCAAATTAGTCTCATATTATTATTACCGAGAGCGTCAGTGGCCTCGGGGAAAGACACGGCCTATCATATCGAAAGGTCCGAAGTTCGATCCCCAGCCGGGCAATGTACCAATGGATTTTTTCTCGAAACTTAAGTACATTTACTGACTGTTCTCAAACGGTGAAGGAAAACATCGTGAGGAAACCTGCATACGCCGAAGAAAAAATTCTTAGGCGCGTGTGAAGTCCACCAACCCGCACTGGCCTAGCGTGGTGGACTATAGCCCGAACGCTCTCGTTGAGAGGTAAGCCTGAACCCCAGCAGTGGGGACATATTAATAGGCTGTTGATGATGATGATGAATTCTTACCGACTTTCGGCTCCAGCGGTTCGGGCGGCATATTTTTATACTTCATCGGTATCGGCGGCACGTAGTCCTCTTGTATACTGTCCACCAGCGACACTATGTCCCCCATCTGTTCCTCGTCTTCCGGTGGCTTCAAGTAAAAAGGAAACATTGATTAAGCAGGTAGCTAAATATATTTTACCTCATTATTTATAATTCATACAGCATCATCATCATATCAGCCTGTAGACGTCCACTGCTGGACAATGGCCTCCCCCAGGGATATCCACGGAGACCGATCCTGCGCTAACCTCATCCAGCTGGGTCCGCGACCTTCATCAGATCGTTGGTCCACCTTGTGGGAGGCCTGCCTACACTGCGTCTTCCGGTACGTGGTCGCCACTCGAGAACGTTTCTGCCCCAACGGCCGTCAGTTCTACGAGCGATGTGCCCAGCCCACTGCCACTTCAGCTCAATTCATGCATAGATCATAGTGATATTGTCGTCGTTGTGGTTCTCGTGGTTACACCCACGTAAGTCAAAATTCAAAAAATTGTCTTTTGACCTAATGAGCTTGGGAACAGTTTTCTTATGTATTTGTTTAATATACTTAATACTACTTTTTTTTTCTGTAGCACTTCAAATTGCTTCACAATATATTTTTTAAGATTTGTGAAAATTATTGTAGTGAGCAAGTAGATAAAATTAACTGAAGAGTACAGGAAAGGCACGGTCAAATCACTTATGACAATGTAATTGAAACTCTATGGATTTTGTGACTTAGACCGTTGTTTCCCTGCACTCTTCAATTATTGATGCTTTAGACTGACGCCAGTTCCTTGCGCTGGTCTCTTGATATCCAGTATCTCCATGGGTAGCGCGTCGAACAGGACCTCCTTGCCGTCGCCACGCGCCTGGCTCGCGGGAACCACCGCCCTCCTGTTCTTAGCACCAGGCAGCTGATCGTCGCTCAGAGTACACACTAGTGACGCCTGAAATTTGTACAGGAAGTGGTGGGCCAAACGAAGCGTAGTACTGTGAGATATCATCTCCTGTCAAGTTAACTCCATATGAGGTTCAAGTTATTTCGTAAAATGCCCAGTGTTTCGTGGAGTAAGTAACTCTAAAGACTTCATAATAATAATAATAATGTTTTTGGACAAATCCACAAAACAAAACATACCAGCCCTATATACTAGGCATACCAGAAAACTGATGCTCGATTATAATATTAATAATGAATAGGTAATTTTAATTAGATTATTCTATCGATCTATTTCTCTAAAACAATCCACCTCACCTTTATAGCCTTCTTCTTCAACTTCAACACTTTGAAGGCGTGTATGTAGAATTGGTTGGTGGGCGGCAAGTAATCCCAGTTTTGTTTTAAAGAATCTGCCATCGCCTCCGTGTCCAAAAACATGAGGCAACAAGCTTTCCCCACTCGGAGCGACCTCGCGCCGTCCGTAGTGCGCGGGTACGGATCGAACAAATAGAACATATCTTTCTGTCGCCAAACAGCTAAAGTGTAGTTGTTAAATTCTAAAATCCCGCTACTGTATTCACGGCTAAAGAATTCCTCCAGGCCCCTTTTAATATTGTTAATGCACTCCTTAGGGGTGAACAGTTGTCCTTTGACCCTTTCCCTGTAAATTATGATCTCGCACGCGTACGGTCCCATGATGATCTCATTCGGAATGTTGTCGATACTCAGATCGATCATCACTTTCGGCTGAACGCAGTCCAAGTACAGTTTGTTGCCCAAACGCAAAATCTTGTCCAACGTTTTGGTGTGCCACGTATTCGGTGGTGATATTTTTGCGTAAGTCATTGCCACGACAGCTATGGGCAGGGCTTGCCTGAATTTGGCCGTCTCGAAACACCTGTCACCTAAATGCATGTTGGCGTTAACGATGGCACAATTTTGGCTCAGTATCCTGTAGCCCATCATAGCCTTCTCGGCGAGGGTGAGTTCCGGATCGGATTCTAAGTCTTCGTCGCACTTCTCGTCTATCATTTTTAGTACTTTGACGGGTGCCAACACGTATTTCTGGTCGTCGAGAATGCTCCGGTTGAGCAGCAGCTCGGCGACCGCCGGTAGATCCTTCACGTTGATGAGGGCGGCGCAACCGGTGGCGTAGTTCGAGAACGCCCTCGAGTTTCTCCCGGCCGGGTCGAAAACGTAGTAACATATCTTGTCTTTCCATATAACTAGTTTTAAGACCCTGGGAATAAATAAATATTTAATATAACATACGTAGGTACATCGTTTGTCTAATCAACTCTCGAAGGTCGATTTGAAAGGTGACTTAAAGAAGTCGCAATCTTTCTTTAAAGTTAGGTAGCGCGAAAAATATAATTTTATATTTGTATACTCTATGAGCTAGTGGCGCCGCCTGGCTGCAGGCAGTGGCAGGTTTATCTCCCATTGAAAAAGTTTGTTTTCAAAATTTAGAACAAGTGAATCGATATATAATAATATCAAAAGTGGCAATCTGACAATCAATGACAGTTAAACTTTCAACTTTCTCATTGCACCACTCAAAACTTATTTTTGGTTTTTACCGCGACAAATTGCCGCTTTGATAATAAACGACTCAAGTGGTGTTTCTAGAAGTGTGGTTTCTAGAGGATTTTTAAATATATTGTCAATCTTACCGCGTCAGCATGATGGCAGCCCGGTTCTCTTTGAAGAAAGCGTTCAGTCCCCGGCACAGGTTGTAGACGGTGGGGTCGAGCGACATGGTGTAGCCCACTATCTCGGGCTCGCTCAGCAACACCTGCATCTTCTTGCCGTTCAACAGAAGTATCTGCTTTTTCCCAAACGGCAACACTTCGCACATGCCCTGGTACGCTGAGTGGTCGTGCACTTTGTCCGCGCATTGCAGGTACCTATCGAGAGCAGACATTATACAGAATGTACAGTCGACCGCACGTGAGTGGCAATAAAATCGAGTATAAACTGGTCTCTTATAGTATTGAAACTCCTTAATAGACTAGGCCAGCTAAAGGTTAAAGTGTTTCCATGGACGTGCGGTCGACTGTACTTAGTCACCTGAAATAATTAGGCGAAAATCGGCCATTTATAATTGTATAATAAACTAGCTTTATAGTTACCAAACTTCATTACCTACTTAAAACAAGAGATTTTTCACAACCGATAAAATAGTAGGGCCCCAAAGAAAAGTCAAATAACCGTGGACAACTAAGAGGAGAGAAAAGAAAGCTTTTAAATAAATATACCATTGGTCTCCAGCGTTCACCAAATTGTCGACTAGCTTCATAGTCCACTGCTTGGGGTGGTAGTGGAACGCCAGACAGTACGCCATCACACTCATGGGCAGCGCCTGTCTGCCTCTCGAGCGGGAACCTGTATCAAAGTGGTCGGAAAATCGATAACCACGGGGATGGAGGAATCATTGAGTGGAGACCACGACTGGGCAGGCAGGTGTAGTGGGGGATGCCCACCAGCGAGATGCGAGGGACGGTCTGCGTAAGGCGACTGGATGCGGAGAACCGAAGATCGGGTTCAGTGGGATGCCTTGGGGGAGACTATGTCCAGCAGTGGATCAATGTCCAAATTTTTCATAGCGAAAATTTTAATGCAACATTTTTGTAATTATCTTTATGTAACTCGGTTACAAACGAAGTCATTTTAATTTTAAATAGTAACTAGGTACAAGGAAAGGAAAAACCGCTCAAGGCATTCTTGTTTCGCAACTCGGTTTCAAAGCAAGGAAAAATGGCCTCGTTTGTAACTGGTTACAAAACTCAGTCACGATTATGGCCGGAGCCTTGGTTTTACTTACTGAATTTATTGTCGTACATGTTGAACGACCCCGCCAGTATACCGTAGTGGATGTCAGTCCGCCTCTCTTTCCGGCAAGGCAGGACCGACAGAGAGTGCGTTTTGAACATTCCCTTTTTCAGATCCGCTGGGATTTGTGCCTGAAATGTTATACTCGTGTTACTTAGAGCAACTCGGCCACCTTCGGCTCGGCGCGGAGGGGAGACGCCACTAGGGCGTGAGGAGCATTATTCGTTTGTTACTGAGTTACCAAGAAAGAAAAACAATTCCTCGATCATAGCTAGTTACGAATCGTAGTTACGTACGCGAACGCAGGGGAGGGTTGACGAAACTTAGTCGACGACGACGTCTAGTTGCGAACAAATAAGGAAAACTCTTCTACCGCAACCAGTTGCGTACGAAGAATATTTAATCCTCTATCGCAACTGGTTGCGAAATACGGTTGCGATGACGTCCGGAGGGGGTTGGCTGCGTCCGCGCCACATCTCCGCCCGAACGTCACCTCCGTCCTACGACGGCTTTTTTTTACATAATGTACTAACATGATCCGGCCGCGGGATCTCGTCCAGGCCACACGTGTCGTCGTCATCGGGCACGTGTCGCTGGGTGCTCCTGGACCGAGGCTTGCCGTCCCTCGCGCCGGACCGACGACCAGAATACATGTCTGATCCAGATTTGCACCTGGAAAATTGTTTTACCAAATCACATATAAAGAAGAAACTGACTGATAAACGCACAGCCCAAACCGCCGAGCCTAGATACTTGACATTTTCCACAAAGATTCCTCATATAGCTCTGTCATCCACTAAGAAAGGGTTTTATTCCGCGTGAAAAAGTTTTCTACGCGGGCGAAACCGCGGGAAACAGCTGGTTAATACAAAAGCAATGGAAAACATATTTTACCAGTTGATAACTCTAAAGCAGACAAGGTTTTGTAAAGTACCTACCTAATAACTATTAGTAATTGCCACTCCTATGTAATGCAAATTACTGTGTTGTTAGAGAACAAGAGACGAGAGAAGACTACTGTTAGAAGACGAGAGCGTCTTCACTGTGATAATTGTTTGATGTCTTGCTCTGATTGCATAGAGTACAGACCTTCGCCTAACAGCTGGTTGATGGGAAGCATTCGTACCATCCAGTCTCGTAACTGGTATACGGATCGGTCGAGGACGCCTCGTCCAGACTGTCAAGAGATTTTCCTGGTTAAAGAGTCCGGTTGCCGGTTATATCCATGCTTAACTGATTCCTCAGACGGTACTTGTATATTTTATTTAAAGTCGGTAACTGGGTACCTATTGTATATAAAAATTACTTACTTTTTTCCCATGCGCCGCCTTCTGTTAGCACCATGTTTTCTGTGAAACAATCAAAATCAAATCTTTGTTTTACTATGCCCCATGATAATTGCTAGTTCTGTGACCCATATGACCGCGTGCGAATGCGCGCGCGAGTTAATCAGCCCACAGCCTCTCAAGATTCGTGGGAACAACCCTTGGCGACCCCAGGGTTAACGTTAAGATAAGAATAGTTTTAAGAGTCTGGAGATAATCATTGACTGCACCCCACAGGGCGCATTAGGTTAAGATAACTTTAGATAAAACCATTTTCTTGTTTTGTTTAGAAGCATTAGATGTCCTGCTGCCATACGCAACGGACGTAACTATTGTACGAATTCCTCATGTAAGAAATTCAATAAAGTTTTCTTTTTTTATAAAAGTTCATCTCCCGCTGAATTTAACTGGCGCCCAACGTGGGGCGTCATCGTGAAAAACCGCGTCGATAAGACTCCGCATCGCGGAAGGTGATTCATAGGCCTATCAAGACCGAAGGTGACGTCCATCCCGAACCAAACTGTTAAAGAGGCACGATGAACTACGCAACGCTCATACTGTAAGTGTTTGCAAGTATATTGTCTATTTCCTTCGAAATATCCCATCCTACTATATCCAAATAGTCAGGGTTAACTGCCAAATTATTTCCTTTTGTTTACTTTTGTGTATTTTGTGATTTTTATTTTTATTGTTTTGTGACCCATTGATTTGATTTTTGAGACAAAAGATGGCACAAGAAAATATTTATGTGGACATCGGTCAAAGCCTGCACGCCATCCCAACCTATAATGGCGACTCAGACAGGCTCTATCCATTTTTAAATGCCGCAAATCAATTTATTCGCACACATGGGAATAACCCAAGAATAATTGAACACGTGTTATCACGATTGAGAGATAAAGCGGCCGATGTCGTTTGTATGGTAGTACATTCCTACGATTGGGAAATTATAAAAACTACGTTGATTAGTCGATGTGGCGATGGCAAAACTATCGATTTATATAAACATGAAGTTTTAAACATGAATTTAAATGGTGGCACTTTCACAGAAATGATTTTGCGCTTAGATAAAAAGCTTTTTGCTATGGAGTCGATGCTGATAGATCAGCATGGTCGCGAACACGCACAATTCGCTATTGAAATCTATAAACAAGATGCGAAAACCGCGTTATTACGTCAGTTACCTCCCCATATTCAAACGCAAACTATTAGCCAGAATTACGGGTCCTTGTGCAATCATATTCAACAATTAAGTGCGCATAACTTGCTACAAGAAAGCAAGAAGAGCTCTGATAATAATGAAACGAATAAGACTCACTCAAATTACGCTCATAATAATCATACAACGAATCATCGTTACCCATCAACTTATCAAAACGCACATTATTCGCAAAATTACCCGTCGCGTAATTATCCGCAAAATAATTACCAACGTGCTCAACCACATTCGTATCCCCCGCGTCCGCAGTCTTTAATGCGCCATCAAGGGCATCAAAATGACCAAAGACGTTTCTTTAATAATAACGCGATGCCGTTGAATAATAATAATAATATGAATAATAATTATCCGCGTCAAAATAACGCACAATTAGCGAACCGCGACGTTACAATGAGAACGGCGAATAGATCGTCACATAGCCGCGGCCCGATAATTGATATAGGTAGAGGTATGACGGCTCAAGAATTGTTTAATCAAGAGCACTTTGAGCAAGATACTTTCGATGAAAACGAAAATGAAAATGAAAAATTTTCCGGAAGAAAGCCTGGAAGAAAACCCAACATAATTCCATTAAATAATGTTACTTTTAGCGATCTACCATATATAGTAGAATCGAGTTACGGATTAAAAATATTAGTTGATACTGGGTCAGGTAAATCTTTCATGACAAATGATATTTTTAAGAGACTATTTTTTGATCAAGAATATATACCCGAAACATTTACTGTCCGAACGGCTCATCAAACGACAACCCATAAAGGTTTAGTCAAAACACCGTTCTGGCAAAAATTATTCGGACCTGGTGACGAAACCATGTCCTTTTACTTATTTGATTTTAGCAAAAAATATGATATCTTGATAGGTATGGACCTATTAAAGCTTATGAAGGCTGAGATAGTTATTCATGAAAATAAATTAAAAACGCCGCATAAGGTTATTAATTTGAATTACACCGAAAAGGTAGATGCATTGGACATCTTATTAGAAGAGTATAAAGACATATTTTCGAACGACGTGTCTAACAGTCATTCACCAAATATTACTCATGAGATAAAGTTATTAAAAAACGAACCTGTTTACCAGAGAGCTTATCGCTTACCCCAAATACAGCGAGAAGAGGTTAAACGTCAAGTTAAAGAAATGTTAGATAACGGCGTCATTAGACACAGTGACTCCCCATGGTCGAGCCCCGTGCACGTGGTCCCAAAAAAAATAGATAAGGACGGCGTTCAAAAGTATAGGATGGTAATAGATTACCGTAAACTAAACGAGCAGACTAGGAGCGATAAATTTCCTCTCCCAGTCATCGACGACATATTCACTCAATTAAATGGTAATAAATACTTTTCGACAATTGATCTAACTAGTGGGTACCACCAATTATTAATGCACAAAGACAGCATTGAGTGCACTGCTTTTGCCACCCCGGACGGGCATTACGAGTTTTTACGTATGCCTTTTGGTCTCAAGAACGCACCAAGCACGTTCCAAAGACTAATGAATAATGTCCTACGCGAACACATAGGGAAAATATGTCTAGTTTATTTAGATGACATTATTATTTACTCTAAATCAAAAGAAACGCACTTGGAAAATCTGAAAACCATTTTCGAAACTCTGAGACATGCCAACCTTAAAGTATCTTTGTGTAAAAGCGATTTCTTTCAGACAGAAGTCGAATTTTTAGGGCATGTTTTAAACCAAGAGGGCCTTAAGCCTAACCCAAAAAAATTGGACGCAATAAAAAGGTTCCCTATACCTACATCTGTCAAAGAAATAAAAGCCTTCCTAGGAATGGTAGGTTATTATCGGAAGTTTGTCCATAATATGAGCAAAATTACGCGACCTCTGACAGACTGTACAAAAAAGAACGCATCAATAAAACATACGCCAGAGTTTATCTCCGCTTTTGAAAAATGTAAAGAGCTGTTAATGAATGCTCCAATTTTAAGTTTCCCCGATTTTGAAAAAACATTCGTTGTGACGACAGATGCCAGTGACAAGGCATTAGGAGCGGTTATTAGCCAAGACGAGCGACCCATCTCGTATATATCCCGAACCTTGTCAGAAACGGAACAAAAATATAACACCACGGAAAAAGAACTGCTAGGAATATTATGGGCCTTACAACAATTCCGCCCTTACATATATGGTAGAAGGTTCGTAATTGAAACGGACCACCAGCCTCTAACGTGGCTCTGTAAGTTAAAAGAGCCCAATGCTAAACTCACCCGTTGGAGACTAAAATTAATGGAGTACGACTATGAAATAAAACATAAAAAAGGATGCGTTAACCACGTCGCAGACGCCTTGTCTCGCATCGAGTTGCACTTGACCGAAAGCGAGAGAGCAGAAGCAGGGAGCGACCCTGATAACGAGACGATCCACAGCAACGCTGACGACAACGAGTCTGGGATACCAATAAAAAACGAGCATCCCAGTTCAAAAATGAATAGGATTTTCGTAAAGTTAGGGATCGAGTCAGCACACGAAAAAATAAATAAAGACCCTAAGATACGTATGCCAGACATAGGTCAAATGATTTATATAAAAAACACAGAACGGGGAAAGAACAAAAACAAATTTATAGGTCCCTTTAAAGTATTAGAAATAGCCCCTCACAACACGATAATATACCAAAGAAAAAATATGAAACTTAAGGCTCATATAAATGAAATAAAAATTACAGATGCGGATTCGGGATCGCAACCGCAATCGTCCACTTCGAACAATTAAAACCAAACCAACACTTCGCTATAACGAATCTTGGTAATGCAAAGGTAAGATCGGGAGTGTGGAAAATTATTCACAGGCTGAATATAAATACCATTGTACAACAACAAAATCAAGCCAAATCAAACCTTAATTTGCTATATCAAAAATCATCTGACAACGCGACCGCACAGCCCATGATTGATAGGATTATTTACTTATTGCAGCAGAACGACGAAATACTCGATCATATCAACTTGAGTAAACGTATTAAACGAGGGCTAATTAACGGTCTCGGGTCGATAATAAAATCTATTACGGGTAACGCAGATAACGAAGATATAGAGCGTTTAACCAGAGATATTGAACATAACCGTCACGTGATAAGAGAACAAATTTCAATAACTTCTAATATCTTAGATGACTTCCATAATCAGCTAAAAAACTTAACCGCGACTCAGATAAGACTACATGAAGCTATCACGCAAGTTATCAGTAAAGCCAACATTTACTTTCATTTTTCTAACTTAGCGTATCACGTAGAGACATTGAATAACCTTTTAGAGAGATTATCAACAGCTATTACTTTTGCTCAACACGGTATGTACCACTATTCAATCGTAAAACATAATGTCTTACTAGAATCTTTGAAATTCGTACCAAAGGATCAATTAATTACGAGTAACTTATTAATGTTAACGGCATACCTGCAAGTCGAATTGCACAAGTTAGATAACGAATATTATTTCATTATATCTTTACCATTAGTAGAGGAAATAAAGTATGAATATCTAGACATAAATCCAATTATCCAACCCTTCAACCAATCCTTATGTACATATCCTGTGTCCCAACATAGACAATTGCTACGACACGACAAAGTATTCGAAGCCGTAGACTGCGTTAAGAACGACGAGTTCATATGCACCAAACAAGCAACGAAACTGACGTCATGCGAGGAAGGTATCATAAGGTTCGAAGAACAAAACTGCGCTTTAACATTGATACACTGCCCTACAAGTTGGTGGACCGAAATTAGCAACAATTTATATTTAACATACACTACAGACACCGAGAAAATAACAATGGAATGCAAGGATGGTACCAGAGAAACGACAATCAAAGGATCATTTCTAATCAAAAATGAGAACTGCCGTATTACATTCAGAGGACATACAATGGAAGCGATTGATACACCTGAAGAAATCTTGCGAATACCTGAGCTCAAGATGCAGAAAGTTGAACAGACGAAGCCTATCTATTTCAGTAACAATGAGGACAACATAAAACAACAGATACAACGTTTAAAGGATTTACCAATTCCAAGCGAAAATTCAAATACGATTTTCACATCAAATATCTTATTACTATGGATTGTGACTCTACTCATTGTAATTTTCATACTTTGGAAAAAATATTATAAGAAGAAGTCAGAACTTTGTGGAGAACCAAGTCGCTCCGAGTACGAAGTAAATAACGAGATGACCGGCCAGGAAAGAGGAACATCACATTCAGCTTCAACATCCCCTCGCACCGAAGGGATATTTCCAGTTCCGGGGAAGAAGAGTTAATCAGCCCACAGCCTCTCAAGATTCGTGGGAACAACCCTTGGCGACCCCAGGGTTAACGTTAAGATAAGAATAGTTTTAAGAGTCTGGAGATAATCATTGACTGCACCCCACAGGGCGCATTAGGTTAAGATAACTTTAGATAAAACCATTTTCTTGTTTTGTTTAGAAGCATTAGATGTCCTGCTGCCATACGCAACGGACGTAACTATTGTACGAATTCCTCATGTAAGAAATTCAATAAAGTTTTCTTTTTTTATAAAAGTTCATCTCCCGCTGAATTTAACTCGCGCTAAACAAATTTAAAAATCACTAAACACATTTTATGCGGATTTTATCGTTAGAATTTTTCTCGATGGTTTGTGGCATAGCAGAAGCTGGTTTCCAGAAAAATTACAGCTATTCTTTGGAAAAAAAAGATGTGATATAGACTAAGTAGGTATTTTTAAACGTAAAACCAAATTTTATTTTAGCTTTATTAACATTTAATTAATATTTTTAAGAATAGCGGTCCCTTTATTAAAATATATATGAAGTAGATGATATTTAGAAAACTCACCGACATTCTTTTATAGAGCATTTTCTTTTTGGGCAAGTCCTGAAAAATACCACAATGTTAAGAAATGATTATGGGTATCAAATCATTAAATTTTAAGCATCAAAACTCACCTTCCTGTGTAACATTTTTTGTTTTTCTTCTTAGGTCTGCAACAAATAATCCCAGTTAATAATCCTATGTCTGTAATACTTGAAGTAAGTCCGAAAGAGAGTTTCTTTTTGCCCTCTTTCACGGCTCTTCAACCGATCTCCAGGATTTTTTGGACACATATTATAGCCTGCGTCTTAGAGATGAACATAGGTTAATTTTTACTAATATTTTAAAACTTTTCTGTCCGTCCGTCATAACTATTCAAGATTTCCTCTGGTTAGTTGTAGAAGCATACATATACATAAACGTGTCTTTTCAATACTTTGAGTGGACAATAAAGCACCTAAGGGGTTAAAAGTATGTCTAGTTTAGTTACCCTTTCGAATCCTTTCCAGAAAAGTGCATCATTTCAGGAACGTACGCCCCATCCTTGTTGATCACTATCCCACTGTGCGCTTTGAATAAACTGAAACGAAAGGTTATATTTAGCACGTATAAGATGTATTCTTCGCTTCTTAATATTACACATTTCAGAGAACTAAGTCAAAGAATAGATACTAAAATTGTGTATATATTATTAAACTGATGTAGAATACATCTTTTTCGCTAACAGTAGTTTGTAGGTAGGTAATACATCTTTTTGCCTCTGACCACTCTTACTGTTCTGTGCTCGCTTTCTTTAAAAAGTAATACGAAGATCCATATTCACCTTCGTTTTTAGGGTTCCGTACCTTAAAAGGAAAAAAGGAACCCAAATAGGATCACTTCGTTGTACGTCTGTCGGTCTGTCAATACCCCTTTTCTCAAGAACGCGTGGAGGTATCAAATTGAATGGTAATCAAACCTATGGTGTACCCTACTTCCCGTTGACCTAGAATCATGAAAGGTAACAAGCAAGGATTTATAGCATATGTAAAGGAAAAAAATCCGAAAACTGTAAATCTGTAGTTACATCACAAAAAATAATAATTCTACTATTACCAACAAACTTAATTTTACGTATAAACATATCATCCATGTAATTAAAGTTATTAAGTTATTACCTATTTGATTAACTACAAATTAACGATTTCTATGTTTTTTTCTTTAATTAAGTTTGAACAGAACCATCAGGGCGAGTCCTACTCGCACCTGTCTGATTTTTGAGATATATTTTTTCTTACCTAAATCCAGCTTTTGGGGGCAATGGTGGTCTGAGGTGCGCTGGCTTCACGGACGCTTTTTGCGCTGTGACGTTCTCGCCGCTCACGTTCGGGCTGTTAAGCTAAAAATTGAATAACAAGCTTAGTTCAATAACGTTTTCAGCTTAGTTAAATTTTTACAAGTTTTAGCCTAGTTAGTACAGTCGACCGCACGTCAGTGGAAACACTTTGACCTTGAACTGGCCTAGCCTATAGTTAGGGAGTACTACGAGATCATATCATCAATCAATACTACGAGAGACCAGTTTATGCTCGTTTTGTTTCCACTGACGTGCGGTCGACCGTACTACTAGTAGAACTGCTTACACTCAAAATAGATTGATCCGATTCTGTGTGCTTTACCACTTTCACCGGAGTGGGCATTTCTATGGCACAGAAGCACAGATCACTGTACCGAACTTTTTTCTTATCATATTTTTCCTTTTTCTTTATCTTTTGCCTTCTAAATATGCCACCTGGGTCGTCTTCGGAGGAGGATGAAAAATCGTAAGCCTGTCTGTAAAATAAACACAATATGGAGTTAAGAGATGCAGACGGATTCGCTTCTCGACGTTCCCGCAATAATGCTAGCATTGTCAAAGAATATTATCACTACGTAACGAAGCAAGACTCACCTCGATTTTACTGTTGCATCACCGTTCTATCTTGTTTTAGTTCTGTGGGCACAGTCCTCAGATTGACAACGAGCTTGGGCATAAAATATAGGCCAATGTATGGATATATGCTCTCCTTGCAACGTCCACTGTTGGACATGAATTACACTTCATGGCACATCGTCAGTGGCACAATCAGAGTAATAAATAATACAGGAACTGCGCAAGCGCCGGCCTTGTCTCTTCCACTATTGGACAAAAGCATACCACCCAACCGCCTTCGGCAACGTTTTAACTGAGAATAGCAGAGCATTGTGCATAAGTATTTTTAATAAACCAGTTAACAAACCTCGCGTTTTTATCTCTTTTCAATGGTCCAACAGGGCAATGGCCAATGTATCGTAATCTGGAATAATTCATGGACCCTCGTATACATTAATTAATTTAATTACTAGGATGTAAGAATAAATACTTCGATTTATTATTCGTATTGCATTATTTTACGTACGACTGCCTTTGTTGCCTATAAGTTACTGTAAAAACCAGGACTACGGTAAATCCAAGAATTTACCGGTAAAACCGGATTGCTTTATTATACCGGTAAACCCTAAGATTTACCAACCGATGAGCAATTCAGACTTTTACTTTACCATCTTCGCTTTGTAAATCCTAGGACCTAATCGAATCCTAGAAAACCAGGCCGTAATGTGTAGAGAAGTTGGAGTATGTGACTCCTACGAAAACCTAGTTTTTTTTTTCCTGACAATCCCGGGAAATTCAATTCCAATGTCAGCTCAATCGGTGTCCCTATCCAATTATCAAAGTCAGTAAAAGTACAGCTTCGAGAAATACATATTAACCCATCGCACGACACGACCTCGGATCGAACCTAGACATTCCCCACTACCCCTTGCTCTCGAAGACTGTCGAAAATAAAAAAGCAATGCATAGGTACCTGGAGTGCATAGAGGGGTTCATGGGCACACACGTGTCCTTGAAGTGGCGCGGTTTAAACGGTTTTGTCCTAAACTTCGGTGGTTGCATTTGCCGAGACCTTTTCCGCACTAAAACATTTGAACAAAAGTTGTACTTAAATAGCCCTTAACCGACTTTTTTTTCTAGTTAAACCATCACGAGTCTTACGAACTTCATCTATTCGTTTGACTTGAACGCCAAAGGTCGTGAGTTCGATTCCCACCAGGAGGAATAGATAATACAATATTCTTTATTGCACAAAACACGTATCTGCATAGGTATAGTTACAATTTTGGATTACCTACGTGGGAGTGCACTACTCAACACACAAATGTGTGCGGACAGACTGATGCATATATAGTTAGTAATTAAATCTTTTATTGAGTGTCGGAGATTTGGTTTAAGGGTAGAGGTATTATCGAAGTGTTACATTATGGGAATCCCGCAGACACGCAGTCTGCGGTGGCGGTGACGGCCTGTGTATTCCCTATGCAATGTATCTAAGACATCAGACCCGCGCGGCCTACGTTTGCATATTGAAGCTGCGGCCTGCGGTAGGCCGCGTGTGTCTGGGATTCGCTTTAACCGTTGGTCAAATAGTTATAATTAAATAATCTTTCAATCACTTACGTTGAGACTCGAATTCGAGAGCTTTAATGATGTCCTCCACATCCTTCCCGCTCGCAATGGCTTTCTTGCGGCAAAGTTTTTGCAAATGAGGCGGGCATTTGCAAATGCTGAAATTTTAAAGAACATTTTTTAGGCATTCATAAAATGTATAATTCACTTCGAAAGTCACTAACGAGCCGCTAAATGTACTTACTTTGAATCATCGCAATCCTTATTTTTATTCATACCGGTTTTTGAATTCATTTTTTATATCATTAGATTTTTTTTACACAAAAAATTTTGATTGATTTTTGTTTGACAAGCTAGCTTGTTGATATTTGTCAGTGGAGTTCCGAATTTAATTTTGATAGAAATTCAGAGGGTTTGGGTTGGTACTTTATCTGTAGTTTAGTTTGAGTTGGCATAGCCACATATTTATATAATATGGGAGCGTAGCGAGCTTTTTCCGGTGTTCTGTGGGCATGGCCATAGAATAATTTTGAACCCATGTTTTGAACATAAGTTTGAAATATTTAATTTTACAATAGAACATAATTAAATTATTATATATTTAATTACGACGGAATAAGAACTAATACGTATACATAAAATAAAACATAGACTGTTAAAATCATAACCCATAGCTCTTGGCTTCGCAGTCCGTACATACGTTATGGCTATGTTTATTGTAATTCTCGAAACTGTCTGTACCTACACATTTTACATCACTACATGTATAAATTATTATGAACAGAAAGTGAAATCAATTTATTTATTTATTTGAGATAAAGCCGCCACTTAAATTTCTTGTATTATTATAGTGAAAGTTTAAAAAAAGTATAATAATGTTGTTACAAAATTAGTATAATAAATTATAAGTAGTGACTGTTTAAAAATAAAATACAAACAATCATAGTTAAACTTACATTTGGAATGATAGAAATAGTATAGTATATAACATAGTATAAGTATGAAATTAACCAAAAATACCTCTCCCGCACCATTACCTATTTATAAATATTTCTTTCTACTAAATTATAAAAATCAACTAAACATTGAGTTATGTAGAGTGTCTAAATCTTCTTTCCGTTGCTCTGCCCGTTTCTTTTCCTGTTTGAATGCTTCGTAGGCCTCGTCGTCTGTGGGCAGTTCGTGACGGCAAAATGGACAGGAATTCGTCTAAAAGAAATTTTATTATATTTACATATTAATCATAAATCATTATAATGCAAAAACAAAGTTCGTGGTTTGTTTTAGAGACCAATTTTTAAAATTCTTCAGTTGTATGGAAAGCTTTTTTTTTCATTTGTACAGCTTCTACTTTCGGAATCTCAAAAATGCGGATTCAAAAATGGCCTTTTTTATATAAATTTTGAAATGTATTGATGCAGTCATGCAACAAGCAGCGAGTCGTACGCCGAAACGAGAGATCGCGGCGGACGAGGCGCTCCGATTGGCGGATCATCCGTCGCGCCAGCCTATTTTAGTCTTTATTTTGAGTTTGGTGCTGGGCTCTGGCGAGCGGCGATCTATTTAATCGCTGTTGAATTGACTCGTTGAGCAGCAGGCCCGTTCGCCGCCTCTGTGCATAGAGCGGATTCGAAATTCCACTGCTAGATGTGCACAGAGCCAAATGCCCTGGCAACTGGTCACTATTTATTTTAGGTACACCATGTTACCACTAGGTAATTTTTTTCCTGGGGAATATACTGGATTCCCACAGGAAAATTGATTACAACAGAATAGAATGAGTCAGAATAGTCTTAAGTCTAACTGTTAACTGTTTAAAAAGGAATCCACATACCCTCTCCAGCCATGTAAGTATACAAGTTGCATGGAAGACATGATGACACGGCATTTCCTTTGCCTTCTCTCCCACATTGAAGTTTTTAAGGCATATTGGGCAGCTTTTGTTATTACTGTCCATAGTAAGTTCTGGTAAACTGTTCACTGCTTCTTTTGCTGCTGGAGGTGGCAATCTGTAAATTTATAAAAAAAAGTTTATTGCATTATGTTATATTAATGTAGAGGGTAGCACCCGGGTTGGGTGTGATCATTGGGGAAGCCTATAAGAAGTGGACCTTGACAGGCTGATATTTTGACGGTGATGACAATAACATAGAACTAACAATATTTAGTAGGCAGAAGAAATGTCGGAAGACCAAAAATGCGATGGGCTGACGAAATAATCGCAGTAGCTGAAAGGTTGAAAGTCGGAGAGGACAAAGAGTAGTTTAAACAGATGGAGGAGGCTGTTACCCAAATAGGGTCCAAAAAGGAAAACGAAAATGTTACTTATTTGTAAAAAAATTATTGTAAATTGTTGTTCTATAGTTTGTTTAGTTTAAGTATTATTTACCTGGGCCATTCTCCAGAGAAATGATCGTCATAAAGACCAAAATCGATGAGAAACCTTGCCATATGCAGAAGGTGGTTTGGCTGCTCACCGTCCTGCAGTTCGCTCCATCCCATCTCCTCAAAATATCCAGCCATTGATGTTCTATGAAGAAACAGGAAACGTTTACTTCTTAAAGGAACATTAGTGCACTGCATGATAAAGCATGATGCAACAGAAAAAACTTCACTAGTACAAACCTTTTTGTTGCTTTGCTCTCTTCAAATAAAAAGAAAAACCTACCTAGTACCTAACTAGTTGTGGGTTTTTATTTCAGAATACTAGAACAAGAATACAGTAAATAGGTACCTAGTAAGTATTTTAAACTTTGTAATTCAATTTTGATTTAATTTGATCCGAATTCCGAATCAAAAATCAAAACTGCCAGATGTCAAAACAAAAAAGTTATTAACTTATAAGGCAAAGGATTTTAACACATTCAGCCTGGTCGGTAGTTTACACATATATGTATTTCTTTTTTTTTTCTTTTCTAAGCTTTTAGCAGTTTTAATATTTCTATGCGCTCAAGATTTCTATTATCAAAATCATGAACACAAAATTAAATTGATAAGCTAACCTACATAAATAGGTAGTATTATTATATTGATTACACAATGCGTTGGTACGTACTACCAACCAGTATATAAGTTACTCTATGCGTACTACTTTGATTTTAAAAGATGTGTTGCAGAAGTTTGTTCTTCTTCTTCTCAGCGGCGCTAAAGCGGTGGTAGTTAAAACATTGAATTCATTTAAATGTAAGTAGGCAGGTAGGTACTTACCCGTGTACTCTTAGCAAAAAATGTATTGACTTTGACTATCAAAAGGCCACTGAAGATTAAAAATATTAGAATCTAGCTGTTGCCTGCGGTTTCGCCCGCATGGAATAAGTTTTTCCGCAGGAACAGTTTAACGCGGTGAAAAGTAGCCTACGTGTTATTCCACTATCACTCTACCAAGTTTCATCAAGTTCAGCCCGCGTTACTTGTAACAAACATTCATAAAATCCTTTGCCTCTTTTTATTAGGTATTAGTAGAATAGAACTATAAATCATCAGTTAGTCCTCGGGAGATTTTATTACATAATTAAGTCCTAAAGGTGATTATACACCTGCTCTGCAGATTGTATCAGGTGTGTGTGTGAGTAGGAATCATAACATAATGTATAAGTATAACTGTTTATGTGTAGAGTAACCGCAACGTTGTTGCATCGAATACAATGAATGACGTCATATCGCCCACCCGTCAAAGAACCGGCTTTGTAGTTAGTAGGTCGGTAATGATCGTTTTGTAGGTAGGTACCTACTTTACAACTCGATTTCAAAATGTTGGCGCGATTATGTTCACGGGCGTAATGGCCCTATACGATACGATTCAATACGTAGCAACCTGATATGTAAGGGATGGTTCTAAAACCGTAGTCGGTAGGACTTAGGTATTTTGAACAGACTTCATTAAAGAAGGAGCCGGTTCTCAATTCGACCGTATGTTTTATTGCGTGTTAGTGAACCGATTTGAATGATTCTTTTTTATTGAATGCTATATTTCGAGGGTGGTCCCATTTCAATTTGAAAACAATATTTCACAATTTAAAACGGAGCTTAACCGACGGAGCAACTGGAACAAACCAAGCAAACTAGGTACTCCAGGTATTAGCTAGCGACAGAGTAAGTACCTTCATAATACTTTTAAATACCTTGAGTCGTATGTACGTACATACGTAGGTAAGGTAGGTATATATACCTAAAGTAAAAGTAAAAGTTTGAGACTGCAGTTAAAAAAGCCTGTAAATAAATCCACTTCAGGCACCTGAAATTTAAATACTTTACTATTTCAGATGACTAAATCTACGCCTGTCGGTCCGGTCGATCTACGAATCCTTATAGGCGGCGTTTAAAATGTTCATTTAAAGACTCCACTATCCCAGTGAGTGGCATAATTCGTGTATCGAGTAACCATATTACCGTAAAGCACGTATGAGAACAGTCACCACGGTGTGCTGTGTAGTCAACATTCCGTCACCCAGATAAGGGTACACGGCGCCGGACGAGTGGTTCTACTCCGCGGTTCGACGACTACGTGTAGTCAGTGTAGTCCCGTAGTGGAGTTCGGAGAGTTTGGTCGTATCACGCACCTAGTGTTGTGTTTGTGCTGTGCGCGTACGCAGGGACCAACGGAAACCGGTAACTTATGTTTACACATTCTATTTTTAAAATTAATAGGCGAAGCACGAGTAACGGTGTTGCGTTTTAGTCTAATGGGCATTTAGAGTACGCTTGACAAGGATCCCACGCACCCTTGATTCTCTAGATACCTACCTACGTGAGTTTATTGAAACTGCTTATTATCATCTGGGTGATATCATTCAAGAATTTAACATTGTAAAGATTACTTTACATATAACTACTTAACAATACACTTGGACAAAATTGTTTTATTTATAGATATAGTAGGTAGTATAGTAATAATAAAGACTCAACTGCTAGCTACCTGCCTAATCGGAATTGTAGGTAAGAATCACAGAAAAAAATATTACTTTTGTCACATTTGGCTCAGAAAAAACGAAAACGATCGTTCTCTCACTGAGCGAGAGAAAATTAGCTCTTTATGTATAATATTTTCTCGCAGTCAGTTTTCCAGCAGTAGGTACCTAATAACATTACTCATGAAAATAAAAATTCATCTCGGCTCTTGTATTTCTCGCTCCGCATAGGAGCCCTATTTCTGAATTGCTCGCCTCGCGTCTAGCGGTCCATTCTACTAATTTTCCATCGACATCCGATACAAAATCCATACAAAATTAGTACCTACTCCAAAATCATCTTTGCTACTCTCAGGATTCAACGGAAATTCCCTTTTTTAAGTAATATTGTTGTATCTATTCAAATAAATGTGAATAAGCAACCAGTAAGAGCTAGGTACTTAATAACTTAAACTTACATAATAAAAACCTTTCCCTAATTATGTACGTAAGTATTACTGCTTATTACTGCTTACTCGTACACCTATATTGTCTGGTGGAAAATAACAGTAAGTAAACAAAACATACCTAACCCAATGTAATAATAATAGATCCTCTTTGCTTATGCTAATGAAAGCAGCGGCGCGTCACAATGTACCCATGTGTACCCAACGAAATGGTAACTAAAGTTAACTTAGACGCACGGTATCTAGGTTCCTACCTATTTAAATTCTGTGCAGAGATCCAAACAGTTACATCCCTTGCATTCCATTCTACGGAAATAAATGCTAGCGTCGGCTTCATGTGACACGAGCGAGCAGCAAAAACAGTTTTCTATTAGGTACTAAAACTGTAAACGGAATTTATAAAATCATTTTATTTTAATGATTCGGTGGCCACTTTAAAAGGTCGCATGTGTTCATGGCTGTACCCACGCAGGCCCAGCCTTGTTTACACAATGGTGTGCTGGGTGTCAAAAATAACAAACACGAATTAACGTTTTATCTTTGAAATAACGCAGCACGTGGTATACTTCCATATTTTATGCTTAAACTTAGCTTGGTACTGTACTGTAGAAGTAGGTTATTTCATTATTGCGACGATAAATCGTTTAACGTGCATACAATACAAAACGGTACTGACCATCATTCAAAATATAATATAAGTAAGTACCATTATATAGTATTGACCATAATCACCAGGTGCCATAATGTTATACCACGGCAGTTTCTATACCCTAATAGCATTGTTAGGTATTCAGTAAATGATTGTAACGATAATATTCTCATGTTAATCTATCAATGCATATTACGGGTTTACACATATTTACCGTTATCACACCCGTGACAAAAATGTGATTAGATAAGGATTTCAGGTAACCAAACAAAACCATTGCTACATAAATAGGTTCTTCGAATGTAGTACAGTGTGTAACAAAACTTTATTCTTTTCCGTTAATTCTTCTAATAAACATTTAGGTAAGTATATTTGTAAAAATTGTAATGCTTGTTAATTGTTTAATCAGCTTACATTAAGTCCAGTCTCCGTTAAGACCCTCTCAATCACACCGTTTTGCCGCACAGGATCTCGGAGGAATCATTGGGTAGGTAATATAATCCTCTTTGAGCGTGACTACAAGCTCAATTTAAAAACAAAATAGTTCTGGAAATAGTTACCTACCTACAATATCGAGTCGAGCACAGCGAAGCCGCAATAGGACACAATTATGTCCGACTAGGTATCAAACTCGGGACCTCTTGCTTGTTCTGTTTAAGCCGTCCGGGGTCTGGGCTACTTTCACGATCATCATTGTTTTCTAAAGCCTTTCTGTGTTCGTTACACAATTGCCTAATTATATTAATAACAGCCTGTATGTCAATATTACTTACCTACGACATATATACCTAAATGGATTAATGCTTTCCTATAGCTTATATAATATTTATCTAATTAATCTGTATAGTAGATAAGTCCGGCTGATTTTCGAATGGAATGTTATCCGGTGACAATTTCTTCGAATTGCAGCGACAGCTACAAACTCCAAAAGTTCTAACTAGTTCTGGGACACGGTTTTATTAGTGTGTCAACGTGGGAGGTGACCATCAGCCCTTGTTCTATATTTCTATTTTAAAACTTATTATAACCTACCTACTACGGCTGAAAATTATAATTATATTTGAATAAGATTTGTAGCCTTGACTAAGTTGCTAACGTAGGTATTTAACAGGTAGGTATATAAGAAGGCGCCTGTCATTTGGCTAAGCCGATAGCGGCGGCGGGCGTTGGATTGGATTAGGCAGGAAAAATGCGCTTTAATGTCTTCGATCATCATCATTGTGATGATCGAAGACGTAGCGAGCTTTTTCCGATGTTCTGTGATCTAGTATATGGTGATCGAAGTTTAATGTGAAATGTTGTGCCCGAAAATCAGAATTTGTAGGTACTTGAAAATCAGAATTATTAATCAAAGGATGTAAAAGAATTTATTTATAAATCGAACTATAGCCAGCGCAACTTACAACGGCGCGAAAAAAGTTAAATAAAACCGTGTAAAAGAAAAGGCGGAATCACAAGTTTTATAGCTGGTTGTGAGAACTTATTTTTTACGTAAAAATATTTAATTTATTTCACAACAGACTTTTTAATTTTCCCCGGATGCGTGATGAAAAACAGAGTGCATTAGGAAAATCCTACATTCGATGACAGAATTATGATGATAGCTATTTTTCATGAAGTTGTGAGCTGAAATCATGGAGCTAAGATCTCTTTAGTGGGCGCGCGCGAATTCGAACCTTGCTGGCTGAAGTTATTAAAATTGTTAATTTTTTGTTTTCAGATCATGGCGAGCGGCAACATTCTGTTTTCAATAATATGGCTCCTTATTCTGTTATTTGTGAGCTTCTTCGTAGCGGGCTTCGCTGCCGGCTTATACATCCTCTTACTGCCCTTCACTGTTTGTATAGAAGCGTTAACGGTTAGTACCTACCTACCCACTCATTTATATTTAGTTTTACTCAAGAGGTGGTGCTCGTGGTTTGTCCCGCGGTAAGGTCCGGTGTTGATTCAGGATGTAAAGTTTTATCAAAACCGGGTCAGTTAGTGCTTGAAACCTCGAAAAAAAACAGTTTTGATGAGATTCCACGCCTCCTATTACAAAGTCAGATTTTATATGACATTTTGTCAAATTGACACAATGGGTGTGAGAGAGACAAACAACCGATTGTAAAGAAAATGTAATTTCCTTCTCTTTTCCACCCATTCGTTGACACAGACAGTTATTCGCTCGCACAAATCAGAGGCTGTGGCTCTGCCAAGATGACGCATATAACTTGCTCCGGTATGAAATATTCAATCACTAAAATCTTTTGGAAACAATGATACCTAATTAATAAAAAGAAACTTTATCACATTTTCAACTGGTATAGGTAGCTAAAGAAATAAAAACCTGATTCTATTCGGTCTCCAGACTCATGTGTAGGTAACTAATTAATTGTATCAATTCTTTCTTTCCCACTCATTGCGCCATTCTGATTATGTATGTAAGGTATGACTGCACTCACGCAACGCTGCGAAAGGTATCTTGATTAGCACATAAGAAGAGGAATTAATAACATTCCAAATATCGTATCAGCTTTGGAAGTCGATAAGTACACCACAGAGGATTATAATAGTTACGTTACAGTACAGGCCTTTACCCTAAATATTGATGATAGCAAATTTTACATAATTTTACTAAAAATACAGAATGTTTTTTTCAAATTTGTCCGGTCCGATCCCCGGCTCAGAAAGAATTCTTCAAAATCTTTAAATCATCATCTTTCGGTTAATCGAAATGCTGCGCCTCTTCGAAACTCCAGTTTATTTTAGTTTATTTTATCTTTCTATTTCAGGGTCTAACGGATTTCTTGCTGTTGGTTGTACAGTTCCCGAGATACTGCGCTCAAGCAATGATGGAAGGCAGAGGATTTAATTAAAATCTAGTCAAATATTCATTAATATTTATGTAAGTTCGTAGATAAATAATGGGACCAATTTGTAGTCCAGTACCTACCCCGTTAAGAAATCAGGGTCCGTTATGAAATCTGATGGACGTCCCATAATTTATTATCATCGCCAAGGATACTTTGACTAGCTAATAGTGATACGACTCACATGTTACGTTGCAATGGAACTAAATCCCAGCGAACCCACTTTGATGAAAATGTCGGACTGTGTTGCCTTTGTAATAATTTTAACAAGGCAATTGTTAAGTACATATTTATAATCGTTTTCAAGTTGTAACTACTTACTCAAAGTTTAAGATACCTGTATAATATAAAATTTCAACCCTAATCAGCAGATCGGGGTCAATGACACTGTAAAATACTGTAACGATAAAAAAATAACTAAAAATTAAAAACAATTAAATTGTATTTATTTTAAAAAGACAATAAATAAAACTATTGCATTAGGGTCGAGGCAGACCAAGTGGAAATTTGCCCACGCACTTTTTGACGTCATTGTCAAATGAACTATAATCGCTATAGCCTAAAGAACAAAATCGTATGATGACCTCGAGCGCGCGGCGACGCCGACTTGCAGAAGTCATTTTACGATTTTGTTCTTTAGACTTAGTGATGTGGTTCATTTGACAATGACGTCAAAAAGTGCGCGGGCAAATTTCCGCTTCGTTTGCGCAGTCCTTAAACGACTCATTCGGGAAAGCGGGCGCTGTACAATCCTATATGTAGTTTTTAGTAGTCGCTTGCGAGTATCGACACTGTTAACTCATGGTATTACGTATGTACTTGCCAGCAAGTACCGACGCTGTAATGTCATAGTAGTATTACGTAGTCGCTAGCGGGTATCGACGCTGTGCAAAATTATGGTAGAGTACAGGTATTATGCAGCCCATTATGGTATAAAAAATCGCGCTGCAAAATAGAGATAGTATTATAAACAGTGGCTAGGTCTGTGCTTCACACATGCCAAACTTGATAAAACCCATTGACAATTGAGTAGGTACTACCATACTATGTCTAGTCGCTGATAAAACCTATTGATAAAATCTTACTATAAAGTCAATTTGGGTGAAATGCAGAATAGATGTACTGTAACGAAACTGAAATTGTAACGAAACTGCATTTCGTTAAGTTTCGATTTCAGTTTCGTTATGGTACCAACCTACAGCTGTAGGTACCGTAACGAAACTGAAATACAGCTGTAGGTAGGTAGCTGTAGGTGTACTAGTACACCCATTTAGTTTCCGTGTTATTTCTTAGCAACGAGAATAACAAACTTAATACTCTAATAATGGGCTCCCTAAACGATCATGCGGCATGACATGCATTACGTGCTGTCACTCATGCATGACCGTCTAGTTGACGTGCATGACATGCAAACTACGTGCTGGCCGTTGCCTCACTGTACTGATTGATAGCAAGCATGATGGTCCATCATACAGCGTGATAATTCACCTAAACGTTGCATGTCATGCAAGCATGATCGTTTAGGTACCACCTAAGAATGGATCCTTCAAAATTAAATGAATGATAGAAACAAAGGATGCGATCCATGCGGTAATATCACAGAGCACAAAATGCGCACGCAGCCCTCCGGCGGCGGCATAATTCTAACTCTCTGGGTAATATGCATATCGATTGTCCTACTTTTTTGTGGTAGTCGTGTCGCAGTGGTGTGGGCCGTCTGAGTGTGAAGAGTTTGAACTCTGTGCTCGTCGTAGGTTTGCCTTTTGTTTAGTATAATATCTATATGTTACAGTATGTTAAGAACAAGGAATCGATCAGTGGATGGTATCTTAGAACTAATATAAAATATTATTAATTAAGTACGAGTGTGTATGCAAGTTTTAAATATTAATAAATTATTTTTATTAGAAACGAGTTTAACTTATTTTATAGTAGGTACCTAAGTATTAATAATAAAAAATTAAAAAACATTCTTTACAAAAATAACCAATTTATTGTTTTTTTTCTCATTTCATAAAACTGAATATTTACATTTTAAAATCATTAGTTAACGTTTTTCTTAAGATGAATCTTACAGAAATTTTTACCATGCATATACTTTTCAAACTTGACAAATCATTTTACATAATGCAAAGAATACCTACCTACACCTTCAGTTTTTAAAACATACAATTGTTTAAAAGAGAACAAATAGTTTAACATCACAAATTAATCATACATCTCTTTACATACCTACTTAGCTATTTACAAATACCTAATGACCTATTCAAAATATATATAGGTATTACTTTATTTAGCACAATTCTTTATTATTAAACATCTCTCACTTCACAAACAATTAACAAAACAGAAGTTAAAAATGTATGCATCTCTATAATTATAATATCTCTGTCAGTTTTGGTTCTGTTTAATAATCATAACGATATCTAACGTAATCCAAAAATACAATTCCCCAGCCTAGGTAGGATTTTACGCTATTTACAAATATAACGCTCGGATCAGTATTATCTTGCGACAATTGTACAGTGAACAAAAGTGATAGGTATGCAGCTTGCTTGCCTATCTTTTTTGTTGACTGTACAGTCGATCGCACGTCAGATGAAACACTATGACCAGTTTATATTGGTTTTGCTTCCACTGACGCGCGGTCGACAGTACAAAGTGGTCTGTTCACTGTTCACAATATTATAGGAATATTTTGTTCTCTGTATGCCTAAAACGCAAAGGTAATTATTATGAGTTAGGACCGCTTTAAAAAAATTCTTTTATTTATTTTTATTTCAAGTATTGTAATCGCAAAAAAAAGGTTTTCCAATTTTCGCGAAAATATGTTCTATGTCGATAACACACACCGAAAAACCAAGTACCTAGCTCAATTTCCTTCCGTCCGTCACGCTTGGCTCTGGAGGCTAAACCGGTGGTCCGATTGGGACCAAATTTGGAACGTAAGAAGAGTTTTAATTTATTTTATCGAAGGATTATCAACAGTTTCTTCGTAGCGTCACACCGAATAGTAAGTAGCTGTCATATAACAAAAAGTGAAATTATTTTTTCTCAAACACAGTGCTTTGAAACTTTGCACGTCGTAGTTGCTTATGTTTGTGTATGACATAGTAGTACTCATTGGCCTGGGAAAAATCTAGTTTGTATGGTTCCCCATAGGCATATATGCCTAACGTAACGCGTTATAACGCGACTTACACCAATTGCGTTTTAGGCATACTGAGAACAAAGGAAACAAACATCTGAGTTACCTATTGATAGCGGTAATGATGATATTTAAAACTTCTAGCAATCTTTTCGCTTCTGTCATATATTTCTCAATCGTGTCTCTGAAAATAAAAATAAACATTAAGCATACGAACTTTGTACGGACATAACAGTTAAAATTAGGCCATTTATCTATTAGTTCACTTTCATAACCGCGTAAATTTACGAATCACGTCTGCACAATTAGGCCTATCAGAGTGCAAACACGCACCAGGGTCTTTGAATTGTTACGATAAGTGATTTGAATTGGCCACAGGCTACAGTGGATTCAGCAAGTGAAACCTGTAACATGTACTTCATTATAAGTAGTTTTTTTAATGCTAGACCCTTAATAATTGGATTGGAAGTAGACATCTGAAAAATTTGAAAGAAAATAGATGTCTATCAAATCAAAAATAAAACCTATTAATGTGTAAACCCATTGTTGAGGTACAGGCCTATATTCAATACAACCATGTGATTTATCTACAAATTTTATTAACGATTTTCTAATTATTTCTTTAATTAAGTTTGTACGGAACCCTCAGGGCGCGAGTCCTACTCGCAATTGTCGGTTTTTTTCTATTGTGATGTCTGTTTTTTATACTTGTGTAATATTGTTGTAAGGTATTTGTTGAATAAATAAATTAAAATTAAATGAAACTTACGTATATTGCTGATCGACATGTTCAACCCCAGCTTTACTTAGCGGAGACGGAGTGTTGTTCCCATGTTCGATCTTCTCCCGATCAAATATACTAAAAGCAAAAGAAATCATACACAATCAAATGCTTGTCAATCTATCTATGCTGCATCATTTTAAGTACAGTATGTTTTTCCATGGCGGATATCACTGGCCTACTAGGTACTTTTTCACTTCTACCTACATCAACCTATGTTGTATATTAATTCATCATCATCATCAACAGCCTATTAATCTCCCCACTGCAGGGGCTCAGGCCTACCCTCTCAACGAGGTCGTGCGGGCTATAGTCCACCACGCTAGCCCAGTGCGGGTTGGTGGACTTCACATGCGCCTAAGAATTTTTTCTTCGGCGTATGCAGGTTTCCTCACGATGTTTTCCTTCACCGTTTGAGAGCAATCAGTACATGTACTTAAGTTTCGAGAAAAAACCCATTGGTACATGACCCAGTCGGGGATCGAACCTCGGACCTTTCGATATGATAGGTCGCGTCTTATCCCCGAGGCCACTGACGCTCTGTATATTAATTACATGTAATCAAATACTAGAATTGTAAATGTTATCTTCGTATAAGAGGCAATTAAATGATAAAATATTATTATTTTTATTTTTTTTATTGAACAAAATTATTAAGTTTCATTTAAACCGTGCACAGAATTCCTATTTTCCTTCACCATTCTATAGAATTAAAATCCATAACATTGATAAATAAAGCTACCAATTAGCGAGGTGCGGAGCTGGCGGGGAATTGAACCCAAGATACCATTGCGCAGCATGGAGACCGTGCACAGAATGCGCTGAGGCGGAAACAAACTAACAGACGCGTCCGTAAGTCGCGGCTGACGGACGCGGCTTATTCGTATCTGGACAGTACAAATCATAGAGTTAGTATACTAGCTATAGAGCGCGCGCATCGCTCATTGCCCATTGTGCCAAGTGTAAGCAGGTGTTCTATGGACGCTTCTATTTAGATTTTTTCTAGATCGTTCTTTTCCGTGAATCCTGTTTACAGCTTGGCACTGCACATTTCACCATGATTACTCCAAATCTAAATAAATATCGGCGAGAGCAACAATCAGCGCTACTGACGTGTTGTGACTAGTAGCGTCGCCCCGAAAATATCGAGACTGTTCAGACCCGTGCTTACAGTTCAGACTTGCTAACGCGCGCTCTATGTATACTAACAACTCTCTGGCACAAATACACTTACGCTGTGCAAACTATCGGGCGTAAGTCGCGGACGTAACATTGGTCTCTCCCTGAGCGAGCACAATGCTGACGGACGCGGCTGACGGACCCGTCCGATGGTTTGTTTCTGCCTTTAGTCACCCGTCAATTAAAAAGTAAAGGTTCAAATTCTACTCATGCGTGACTGCCTTTTTAGCGTGTTAGTTCAAAAGGCACTTCACAGTACAACACCATTAAACACTGATATTTTTTTTATTTTACAATATAATTTTGTTCCCTCGCTGGTAAGTTGATGATATGAACATTTCTGTTCGACATACCTGCGCAGACATTTATGCAGTGTGTCTATATGTTGGTAAGCTTCTTCAGCCTCTCTTAGTACTGTAACCTTTTCGGTACGTGCATTACTTAGTTCTGAACTACTATTTTGGCTGAAAATAAACAAATAAACATTTAGTTTCAAGACCTGTGAAACCTTTAGTCTGGAAATGACTGGCCTGTTGGCGTAGTTGGTAGTGACCCTGCCTACTGCGCCAGAGGTCGTGGGTTGGATTCCCACCCGGGACCAACACTTGTGTGATAAGCATATCTGTTGGTTTTCGGATTCTGGGTGTTTGTATGTATTTAAGTATTTATTTAAAAGTATTTAATTATGTTTATCAGTTGTTTAGTACCCATTTACAGCTTCGGCTTAGTTTGGGACTAAACAACCGTGTGTGAATTTGTCCAAACATTATTATTATTATAATAAACTTTGATTTGATCAATAATGTTTTACTAGGCTACCTAATAGCAGAATGGGGTAATGCCTTGTGTAACTGTAGCGCCTCTGCTAACTGGTAACGACATAGATAGATTATAATTACCATAAACAAGCAACTTGCATAATCGCTTCTTTAGTCTCATTTATGATCTGTCTGAAAATAAATTTAGAATTACTATTGCTATTCATAGCAACTTCCGGGTTTGCGTTTTCACTGTTATTATTTTCAAATACGTTTTCAATTTGAGCTTCATCAGTTTCTAATGGTATTTCTGTATAACCATAATAATCATTCTCGTCAGTATCATCATATTCATCTTCGCGATACTCAGAACAATTTAGCGCATCTGCGTCAAATTCAGACCGGCTGGATGACTTTGCTAATATCTCCTCGAATTTTGGACATATACTGAAGTTTCTTATAAACTTCGGTTCAATGGTACCCTTGTCCGATTCGCATGTGCCATCTTCAGTGTGTTTGGTTGAACCCACATCACCATTAAAGTAGAGATTCTTACTCCAGCTTGGGGAGTTAGGCGGGGACATTTTATCGTTTGACGACACATTCTGAGGTGTATGTATGTCACGGAGACTTGTGCGAGAAATATCATTTTTCTGTAGGTTCAGACTCGTAAAAAACTCCACATCAACATTTGGTACAACTGTGGGATTTTGTATTTCCGGTTCTTCAATCTGAAATTTAAATTTAATGTAAATATAGAAAGCCTAAAAAACCTTTCAGAAAGGAACAGAATTTCAGGCTTACAACTTGTTCCGGTCCCAGTCTCCTTTTTCTAGACCTAAGGTTATATAATTCTTTAATGTTGCTTTCTTGTGACACTTCCGTCATTACTGTGTCAGAATGTTGATGTTTATGGTTTACCACTTTAGTTGCTTCCTGTCTTTCATCTGAAAGTAAAGTATTAGTAAAACTAACACGTACTTGAAAAATAGGGTAACATATCATTCTACTTATAATATAAAAGCCAAGGTTTGTAAGGATGTTTGGAATTTTGGGTGTTTGTGACTTTGGATGTTTGTTACTCTTTCACTCAAAAACTACGGAACATATTTTGATGAAACTTACAGTAATATATTTAAATAAGAATACACATGGGCTTATAGATACCTCGGGAAAAGCTATTCCCGCGGGAAAAAAAAACATTTCTACGCGGACGAAGCAGCAGGAAACAGATAGTAGAACATTAATAAATATTAACCTAACTACTTACTTGGCACTTGTGAGCTGGTGGATGGAATAGCACGAGTAGGAGACACCCTATCTTGACTAGAATCCAAATTGGGACTATTAATATCATACAATAGTCTTTCAAGAGAAACTGCCGCTGTTTGTAAATCTTCACAATTCCTCAGTACCACCTAAAAATAAAAACAAGTTACTTTCATAACTTTTTCCTAAATGTGTAACGTAATGGAGTCTCTATTCTAGTCATATTAATAATTTTAAAGAAATAAACTTTATAAAATCTTACTTTATAAAAAGGTTGTCTGAAAGAAATCGCTCTTAGCGATAAGACCGCCGAGATGTACCACCTAAGTCCACTGTATTATTGTGTTCTGTTTAATTTTTTTGTGCAATAAAGAGTATTGAATTGAAAATCTTGTTTAACAAACCTGTAATGTCTCAACCAAATATGCACCATAACTGTACAATTGCATAAAATCTGATGGTTTTATATGCATGCATATTCTGCCTGTAAGAAGAAATAAACAATTCATTATCATAATAGTAGTAGCTATCTCAAACGTCATTTAAAAGACCCATACATAGTTCAACTTACTCTTTTTGTCTTCAGATACATTTTCAAGAACTTTTAATAACATTTTCACTGCAACCGTGATATCTTTCTTATCATGAAACACAGTTCCAATACATTCTGTAGCTTCGTGCAGAGTCCACGGCGGAGGAGTTAAAGTAGGTAACAATTGTGGATATTGATGTAGGACTTGAGAAAGCACCTCCTCCATTATTTGTACATATCGCGAGACCCACTCGTCGCGTCTCGTTGTTAAATATTCTTCCATGCAGTGATCTGTCACTTCGAACATAACGTTTCTGTTAACCGTTTCCTTGTCAACCGAGCTGCGGTTGGAGTCGACGTTACCTGTCGTGTTGGATATTACGCCAGACGTGGAAGTCTCCTCGATAACTAGCTTATCACTCAAAGATTTTTGAACAAGGGCCGCAATGCACGTTTCACTGCTCTCCGAATTGAGGTCGCAAGACGCGTTATTCTGTTGGCTTGCACATTTATTTGGCAATAAGTTCTCGTCAATTACTGAAATTTCTTGACCTTCGAAACTTTCGGTTTGTTTAAGATTATGAGTCGAATTAGGTTCATTTGTATGGGTAGCTCGTCTTCTTCGCCATTTAAACTGTTTCTTCTCGCCATTTGTAGCGAAACAAGCCGCCGGCGGATTCGATATACTACGTTTTAACCGTATCTTTGATATATTCTTTGTTTGTGAGCTATGCCCAGCGTTTGCAGTATTCATATTCACATTTACGGTATCTAAAGCGTGAGCTGTATTATTCGTACTGGTCTTTTGTACTTTTGGTTTTACGAAAGTATCCGGCGGTTCAGCGGTCTGAACCAATACATCATCCATATGCAGTTCATCACTTTTATTCGCATGTTTTCCTTGAGGTTTGCTTTCTCTTTCCTTTATCGAGATTAAATCGGACGCCATATTTCCTTTGACCTTTTCTGTTGCTGTTTTACATGGGCTATTCAGTCGATCATTAGTTATAACAATCTTCACACTTTCAAGATCAAGCGATGGGGAAGTGGCTAGTATTGGCTGTTCTGCTTCTAATTCATCTTGTTCCTCATCTTGATAATTTTTAGATAAATATTCCTTCAATTCTTTAATAGAGAAAATAGGCACACCAGTGGGATTGTTATATCTTTGAAATTCTAAATTGTTTGAAATAAGAACCTGCAACAAACGAAATATATTGTTAAACGGTAATAGAATTGTGCATTAAATATGCCAAAGCTCGCAAATCCCAAGGACTTACCACGTGATAGCATTGCTCAACTAAACTTAAACAGCAATTTAAGGTGTACGGAATCTCAATGTCGCTGCTTTCACACAAAACTTCTCCTATAAAGTGTAAACAAAAGAAGTTATTATTATTTATTTAATTAATGTACATTGCATAGCTTACAGTTGTTGTTAACTAATCGCCATTGCAAATTTGTCAATAAACTTAAAACTAAATTCTATACAATAGATAATTAAATAACATGGCAATAATTATGTGATCAATTCTATTCACTAGCAAAGTCATGTGCAGTGATCATTATTATTTGTAAATATAAGCAAATTCAAAAGAGAATCGGGCCGAATGGGCTGGAAATAGATTTTTATTTATATTACGTTCGGTAATTGGACCCGGTACATATAGTTAAGCCCTGGTCTATGGGTTTTATATAATGTAAAAATGAGCTGCAATAATTAACTGCGCTTCGCTGAGTCATCGCCCGTTTCATCTCACTACAAAAAGTTTTCATAATGATTGTAATAAGTAATTATGTAATGTGTGATCGATGAATATATTATCTTTTATTTATTATTTATTTAACTGAGCTATTTTGACCAATGTGTACATTACAAAACAATAAAAAATACCTAAAGATCGCTGCTAACTAGTCATAGTGCATTGTAGACGCACCAGTAAGTCATAGGAGTGGGTCCACGGGGAAAAACCCCATTCTGCAAGTTAGGCTTTCTGATCATAACTCAAAATAAATAGTTATTTATTTATAGTCAAAATAATTATTTACCTAAGACGGCGGTGCCGGCGTTTAGCTGATGCGAGACGAAGGTGAGGGCGCGGCGCGCGCGCCGAGCGTGGCGCCGCAAGCCCGAGTTGTGGGACTCCGCGCGGAGCTCCGCCAGCACCTGCCGCGGCACCATCAGGTGACACTGATCGTCTGTACATTACAAACATCAATCTATCGCCGTCCAGGACGTAAGCTTTCACTAACACGATCAGTCTGTCCTGTCGCTACAAAACACATTCGGGTAACCTTTCGTATCAACGGTCACATTTCGATACGGCGGAATAACTAGCTAGCTGTGATGTAGTACGCTGAGAATCAAAGAGTTAACAATAAGCGTTTGTGTGAGCGGAATAATTCACATGACCCACGCATGAAATCCAACCCAACTCACTAGTCGACCCCTCAATGCATGAAATAAAGTTTTGTATAAAAAATAGAATGTAAAATATTACCTACCTGAGTTATAAAGGGTATTTAAAAAGTTTAAGTGGCGGAGCAATATAATTTTATCGACGGCAATGTACCAATGGTCTGTATCAGTGTTCGGAGCGGCAAGCTTTTTCAGGCCTGTCACATTTAAACGTAACTTTTGACCTTGAACACTAACATTGTCCTGAAATCAGAAAATAAATTACAACAAGTCAATAATTAAGAAAGTGAAGATACGTAAATATTCACACAACCTTCCCAAATGACTGGCCTGTTGGCGTTGTGGTAGTGACCCTGCCTACTACGCCAATAGGTCGTGGGTTCGATTCCCACCCGGGACCAACATTTGTGTGATGAGCATAACTGTTGGTTTTCGGATTCTGGGTGTTTATACAAACATTGTAAATGTATTTAAGAATTTATTTAAAAGTATTTAAGTATGTTTATCAGTTGTTGAGTACCCATTTACAAGCTTCGGCTTAGTTGGGACTAAACAGCCGTGTGTGGATTTTTCCAAAACATTATTATTATTAATGAAAGAAAACACATCTTTCTTCATCGGTTCTCCGCCTTTTTATTTGTAGGCGGTCGGTTCATCTGGCAGGGAGGTACATACGTCCAAGATTTTACAATTTACATATGGGTACCACCTCTATATAACACTTGGCAATTTGGCATATCGATAAGTACCCAGTAGGAATTGTCAAGGTTAGCCGGAAGTAGCATTAGGTTAGGTACATTACAAAATAATAATAAAATGAAATTTACATTTTATGTTATATTTTATAATATTCACAAGATTGACCGCATGGCAATTTTCATTTTTTTCTCCTATGCTTCTGGTCCACCTGCTTTCACGTTCGTGTTAATGGCTGCGGTCAACGCCATAATTAAGGGGCTAATTTAAATCATGTGGCTACATCTGCGCACAACTAAAAAAACCGCCACCCAAGTTATTGCTTAAGCGCAACACAGACGGCGGTGCGATAGCGTTGCGGTGGCGAATCTGCGGGAAGCGAATATAAAGCGCAGCCCTTCAGACAGGTATACCGCTTGCAGCGGCGGCGCGGCGGCAGTGTGTTTGAAGAACGCGCCGCTCTGTGTGGCGGTTCTCATATACTACAAAGGAATACAACGCGCCGCCGCCGCGCCGCACCGCCCCCGCGCCGCGCGGGACTCACCAATCTGTGCGCGCGGTTTTGACGCTTTCGCCTTCGCACCGCCGCCGCGGCGCGCGTTAGCCGCGCCACTTTGATGTGAAGGGCTTCATACTATTTCGAACATTACAAAAAAATACCGCAACGCTATCGCACCGCCGCCGCTCTGTCTGTGTTGCGCTTTATTAATGATAACGATAAGCAAATTAGCGGATTATATGTTGGCCACATCTACGTATGGCATAAAAGTTTAGACACAGGTGGAGCAGGAGCACTAAGCTGTGTAAAATTAAATAAATAATAGTTAATATTACCTCCAACCAATCACTATCTACACCACTGTAACACGATTCGTCGCCAGTGTCATATGCTACGGATGTGTCAGCATTACTAGTGTCATCACAATGCAACTTCTCATAACCGGTAACAGAAAATTCACTATTGACATCATTGAGTTCTAAAAACATTTTCAAAAATTAATAACACAATGATCAGCAAATAACATAAACAATAGTAGATTGTGTTACAAGGGACTGAAAACAGTTTTGATGCTTGTATCCTGTATGTTTTTTAATCCATCTACGCAATACTATAGTGGTTAAAGATAAACTTTTAGAGCATGAGAAGTGGAAATTATATTTACCATCAAGAGGTTTTCTCCTCCTAGACGATAAAAGCTGTCTCAAATCAAACTCATTTCTTTTTATATTTTTAAATTGTGTTTTAATCTCAGCACTCTGCCCTGATAATGTTTCATTGTCTCTCGGAATTAATTTGTCGCTTTGGATATGTCTTGGTGAAGTTTGACTCTCTCTTTCGGTGAAAATTTCAGAACATCTGTTTTGTACTGCGACATCATTATCATTTGACTTGTTCAAATTTTCAGAAGTTTGAGTACAGGCACTAGGGATATTGACGACATTGGTTTTAACTTCAGTGACATTTGGAGACATGATAGGAGATATAAAAATTGGACCAACGTGTGGAACAGACCATATGTTATATGCAAGACCTGGAATGCTCAAAGCTGTTGATGGTCCAGGGTTGGCCATGCCACTTGGAAGCATGCCACTACATGAGGAAATCGGGCAGGGTGGTCTTATGAAACTGTTATTAATAATCTGCTTATTGTATTGTACATTGCAAGGTGTAGAGCTCTCTTCGAATTTTCGTCTTTGGTCATAATTAGAAGGGTTAGTTGGTGGTAGTTTTGGTTCTGGACATCCTTCCAAAGGCTTGACTATATTCTGCATACTCTTTTCTGCTTTGTCTATCTGAAATGAAACAAATGCATTATATACATGCTCCAAAAATGTTTTAATTATGCATAAAACTATGTTTGGGCTAATCTCGCAAACTACTAAATAGATTTCAATTTGGATTGTTAGGCCATTTCTCAAGGAAGATTTTGATGTGAAATGTGTCCACCGTGAAAAATAAACTGTTTTATTTTTTCATGAAAAACAACATCCATAATCTCTTACTCTTTTGACTGGCTTGTTGGCTTAGTTGGTAGTGACCCTGCCTACTACACCAGAGGTCTTGGGTTCGATTCCCACCCGGGACCAACATTTATGTGATGAGAATACCTGTGGTTTTCTGGGGGTTTGTATACTATATTTATTAAAAGTATTTAAGTATGTTCGTTCATCAGTTGTTGAGTGCCCATAGGACAAGCTTGGGCTTAATTTAACTAAACAGCCGTACTATGGAAGCTAGCAATACGATAGAAACATAAAGTAAATAATACCTCTGCAGAGCTTAAATTCCACACAGCAGCTCCAGTCTCTTTGTTGAAATAATAAATACGGTCTCCATGGGACTTAGACCTATACTGAATCCAAGCACTTCCAGAAACAGGAGTAACCGGATTCGTTGATAGTTGAGAGTTTCGTTTATCACCTGCATCATCCATTGTTTCTAAGGATAAGAAATCAGTCATGTCAGCTTAGAATTTGTTGGGATAAGGCATAGTCATTTCATGAAGGGAAACAATGGGAGGGCCTGCCTACATAATTATACAATAGAGCCCCAAATTAGACACAAACATGTAGTAATATGTATTGCTGTTATATAGTTTTATGATAAACATAAAAATGAATATTTAAATGTGAAACCTAACAAAAAAATATATAGATACACTAAAACTTCATAATATTTAAAATGGTTAACTAGTGGCCCCTACGGCTTTTATTTTATATGGTGTTACTTTTAGATTAGGTATCTACCTAGTTAAAATTCAACTTGTCCTAAAATCATGTCAGCAAATTAATAAAAATTAAGAATGTGGGAGTGTCCTGGGTACAGCCTGTCCTGACCCCAAGGAGTACAAGCTCCTACCCCTTAGCTGCTTATTATCTTTTGTGCAGCGAACACTTGGCTAGGAAAGCAACAGGTAAACACAGGGGCTGGCACAATAGATCCCATAGGGTCGCAGCGTCGCCTGATGAAACTTGCGATTTATTAAAAGTGGAATGAAATTATAGATTGTTCGGTTTCTGTATGATCGAAGGTACGAGTGAAACGAGCGTGTATCAGCTGGCCAATTTGCAAAAAAATTCCAAGTATTTTTATATGACGCAGTCCACTTTTCATACACACATACCTACAGACTGAACAACCGCTAAGCCACAGTAATTTACAGTTCTACAGGACTTGAAATTTTAAAAAATGTTATAGAATCTAGTAATGCAGTAAGCAGAATCTAGAAGAAATACATGCATAGAAATTAGGTACAACAAAAAACAAATTTCTGCCTGCACTAACCTGCATAGGGTGGAAATTATTGTAATTGTTATTTACAAAGTTGTACTGATGGATGATTTGGTACCCACAAGAATTAGATGCTCCAGCAACTAGGTTATCATTTCAAAATAAGCGGCAGACAATTGGCACAAAACACGTTAAAATAGGATCGAATATATCTATTACGAATAGCCCATTTCCTTAGGTACTACTATTGATACAAAATAAAAATCATCACTCCATTGCTAATATTGCTATAGTCTACAATTACCGGTAGTTTTCAGCAGTTTTGGTCAAAGAGAATTTAATTTAGTCTTTATATTAAAGTTTGTGAATTTAGTAATGTGTACTCCTTTGCACAAATTAGATAGTATACGTCTCCTTTGACAATTATAATCAGACCGGAAAAAGGCACAACAAGGTTCTAATCTGAGACAACAAGCAAGCCAGCAAAAAGGCAAGTAACCACAGACTACAGACTGACTATATAAGAAGATACATACTCCGTCCAACTACTCTCTGTCAACTCGACACTACTCCGTACACGCTAGGTTTTGCTGTCAGTTTTACCATGGTTTTACCCATGGAACTAGTTTAGAAACAGGAATGTGCATTGGTTTGAAAAAGCGAGCCGAGAGGTATAGTAAGTACGAGGTGTTTGTATCTCACTCTGCTAGGGTGAGATACAAACACCTATATATCGTACTTATGTACGAGGTGTATTATACGATAAGAGATCTTAAAAACTCAAACTTAAAACCGCTGTTACTCGGAAACTAGTGATCCTAGACTACTAGTTTCTAAAGAGGAATGATAGATCTCGTCGAGATCTTCATTTCGGATGACAGTTGTCCAACTTAAAACCGATGTAATTCGGAAACTAGTGACCTTAGACTACTAGTTTGTAAAGAAGAATGATAGATCTCGTCGAGATCTTCATTTCGGATGACAGCTGTCAAACTTAATACCGCTGTAACTCAGAAACTAGTGATCCTAGACTACTAGTTTGCTAAGAAGAATGATAGATCTTGTCAAGATCTTCATTTCGGATGACAGTTTTAAGTTTGACAGATGTCATCCGAAATGAAGATCTCAACGAGGTCTATCATTCCTCTTTAGAAACTAGTAGTCTAAAATCCCTAGTTTCCGAATTACAGCGGTTTTAAGTTTGACAGCTGTCATCGGAAATAAAGATTTCGACGAAATCTATCATTCTTCTTTAGAAACTAGTAGTCTACTATCACTAGTTTCCGAGTTACAGTGGTTTTAAGTTTGACAGCTGTCATCCGAAATGAAGATCTCGACGAGATCTGTAATTTCTCTTTAGAAACTAATAGTTTAGGATAAATAGTTTCCGAGTTACAGCCATTTTAAGTTCGACAGCTGCCATCCGAAATGATATCGTACAAATAATACATACATATCTTCACGCTATGTCCCTGGCGGGGTAGGCAGACAGAACGGAGCGCCAAGTATCGCGATCCTGACACACCTCTTTCGCTTCGCATCGTTTAATTATAATAACAATTTAATAATTTATTACTTGTTACATTCAAATCCTATTTTTGTCACCCTAGCAGAGTGAGATACAAACAACTCGTACGTACTATACCTCTCGGCTCGCTTTTTCAACCAATGCACATTCCTGTTTGTATACTAGTTCCATGCAACCAATACAAACCCAGACAACCACCACACAACCAACCACCGAGTGCATAGAATGTACAGCCACAGATTGTACAGCACTAGAAACCATGTACAAGTTTCGCACGGGCTTGTATAAATTTCCGAAATCGATAATGTCCTATTACTATGTGGTTTAATCCTTTCTGGATTTCAGTTCCAGCTCGTGTCTACAGAGTACAGCCCGTATTTCACGACCAGAGAATCGACGGTGTGGAATGTACAGCCCGAATTTGGATGCCCTAGAATTATTTTATCTATGGGCGGTTTTTACTTCTGGGCACTGTCCATACTATATAGTTTGTGGCACTGTCGTTCGTTTCGCTCGCTTTAAGGCCTATATTACACTATACTATATATATGAACCTATATGTATGACTCATATATATATGATAGTCTAATACCCACATATGACTACTATCTGTCTACGTCATATAAATAGTATCCTACTTGACAGCATGTCGTGAAATAGGATCCTATCTGAATAAGGTCTTTTTGGTGGGATTTGGAGAGATATTAATTGTCTTTTTATTTAGTTTCCCTAAAATAACCTAAATTGAGGAATGCGTGTAGGAAACTGCAAACTGGAATACGTTTCTCCGGTAGCTAAAAACCTCAGAATGGCCAATAATCTATACATTGGGAAAATAGGGTTTCTCAAGTGAGTCACCTGTTTGTTGTTAGGGAGAGTAATTTTTGAAAGAGTATAGTTTATTAGTAGCTTCATTCATACGCAGATAGGTCCTGTAAGATTTTTTGTCCTCAATTCTAAGGAAAATACAATCATAGCATTAAGTATTGTTAAATTTTGTTAATATCCATAGACAAAATAGGATCATATTTGTACTAAAGTGTAATATAGGCATAGCATCAAGTGTTGTCATATTTATATGATCATACCCCATAGACAACATAGGATCCTATATATAGTATAGTGTAATATAGGCCTAACAGCTTGTCGCTTTGCTCCTTGCTCCTAACCTTCGGGGTGGTCCGACTACATTTCGGGAAACAACCTTCTTCTCGCAACCTATATATTGGTCGCAATTTCCGAGCTGTACATTCTCGGGCCCACAAAATTAGTTTTGCGCTATCGGCTCTGTGTAACAATTTTTTGGTTCAGCCGAGATTGCACACCCACGGATTTCACGGCTGCACATTATCAGGTCGTGCATTATCGGGGTCGTAAATTCTACGATCCGAACTCCAATGTGTCAAGAAATACATTATTTAGGTACGGTCGACCGCACGTCAGTGGAAACACATCTGAGCATACTATATAGTTTGTGCATCTGAGGGAATCATTGTCCAGACACTGTCCTTGAGCGGGCTTAGCCTATTTCAATTTCAATATTATGCGAGACTAGATTATACTGGTTTTGTTTCCACTGACGTGCGGTCGACCGTACATAAATTGGAACTCGCTGGATTCTGCAAACAATTGTTAATTTTGACCACGTAATTTCGGGTCCTACTGTACGCCATTATTTAGTGCTCTGCTTTCCTCAATCCTCATTCTCCCTACATCTGCGTCTTGACCAAGACGTCATGGGTCGTATTTAAAATAATGCTTTTATAATCTTATAGTTCATTAACTACATAGGTTTCTCAGTGTCGCCGCACTAAAATTTGAATATTTTGAGGTAAATTGTATTAAGAAATTGAATAGGTAATTAGCCACAAATTTTGACAAATAAATTAAAGATTAAAAATTGCGACAACATTTATTTTCTGTTGGGATAAAACTTAGATATAAAAAAGTCAATTCTCAAAGGGAAGTAGGTAGATAACAATTTATTACGTAAATTAAACAAGTCTAAAGAATTTAACATTCATTTTGGTGAAACAAGTCATAAAAAGTTTTTAACAATTAAATATTATTTATTACTAGTATTTGGTAAGGTAGGTAACTGCATTTGCAAAGATATAAATTTTAATTACAATGGCAAATAAACACACCATCTTTATAAAATGGCAAGTAGGTAATTAGGTACCGTTCATATTAGGTAAGTAACTAAGTCTAAGTAAGTATTATTAGAAAATAGGCATTTTTTTCTGAGATCTAGAAATTTAAGTATCTATGTATAGGTATTAAAGCTAGTTATACCTAATACTGCAGTTTTTTCTTAACCTAGGCACTCTTTAGCTATAATATGCGTCATCTTGGCAGAGCCACAGCCTCTGATTTGGTGGCTCTTCCAAGATGGCAGAGCCACCAATAGACCCCTATAACTTTTAAACGGCTGAAGTATATTAAAAATAATATTAGTATACATATTAGTACATATTTGGTACATATCTTCAGCATAATTAAATTTCAAATCAGAGACTGCGTCTCTGCCAAGATGACGCATATAGCTAAAGAGTGCTTATGTTAACAATAATATTAAGTTAGATGCATGCAAATACACTTAAGTTCCAGTACAGTTAAGTAGACAGAAAGTTTGTAAATAACAATGGTTTTGTAGACACCTTATTTAAAAAAAGATAAAAGAGACATGGTTTCATGTGCTTATAATATTGCTGCTGGAACTTAATGTGGGTTATAACCACTAAATCGTTTACTTACCACTTGTGAATAAAGAGCTTGTAAGTTGTTGCTCACATGAAAGTACTAAGTTAAAATTCAGTTAATCACTTGCCAACTAATACTTCTAAATGGCTCTTTTTCAAGATAAACTTAGTTTAATGGCACTCATTGCTAGAAGCATTACTTAGGTAAAATACTAAATAGATTTTTATATTATTCTCCTAAAAAATTATTGATTTAATTTAAGCCTCCATAAGCGCTCTCACTAGCAAATACCTACCTCTACTTTATTTCCTTTTTTATAATAAATATTTGCACAATAACTAGGTCAAGTAGGTAGGTAGGTATTATAATTTGTGTAGGCAGACATAATATATCAGATGGAGCAAAAGTAATCTCATAATATGCATGTGCCATAATTTTTGCTGGTACTGCGTTAAATGTTATTGTGCTAGGTTAACTTATAAGTTGTAGACAGATACCTTCGTAATTGGTTAGTTTTTGGCTATTTCAAATGGCCGGCCAGCTCGCCAGATCACAACAAACGTTGCGACAATTCAAAATGCTGTGAAACAAGCACAAAGTCCAAAGACCAAAGTCTCATCACTTGACCATTATCATTTTTTTGATTTAATGTCATAAATTTTCCACCATTTCCAACAAAAAATGGCATCCAATTTACATTATGACATTACTCTTGCCCCATCTTGTACATGTATTTAAAATCCCGGATTCCACTCCAAATGAGTCTTATTCTACAGCTCTAGTAGGTAATTGATGTATAAATATTTTTCATATAGCACCTGTAGTGTACTAGATACACAATAAGCACATGACTTAAATATTCATCAATAAATACTGATTTTTCGAATGCTCCATGAGACTTGAACTTAACTGATTACTATAAAAATATCATTTTTTATTTATCCTTAATAATATTATATCTGAACTCCTGTAGTTAACATGTTGCTGTTCCTCAGGAATCTTTTCAATATAAAAGTTTTCTGTCAGTTTCTGATAAAAACTATCCCATAACCTTTTCTGGGTTTCAGAATCTCTCAATTCCTGAGTTAAATATATAGTTGGTTTTTTTGCTCTTGTATTATTTAGTGCTTGTAAAGTTTCGAACAGGGAGTCTATGGCCTGGAAAAAATATTTGCATTTTATTAACTACTCCAATAAATGTTAAGAGTAGAAATTCCAAAGTGCCAATTGCAATATTCTATTTTTTCTCTAACAATATTTGACGAGTAAAAAGAAAGCAAAACAAAAATAGACTATCTTACACTCATTGGAATTTCCACTCTTCATATAGCTGCGTAAAAGGGGGCTGGCATAGCAGTGACTGGATGGGGAGAAGATCAGGTTCAGTGGTGCCTGTTGGTAGTTTGGTACATCCAGTAGTGGAATAGTATAGACTGATGATGATAATGAAAATATACAAGGGCCCTGCCCAATCTCCTATTATGTCTAATGTTATAAATTATATAAAATGTGAGAAATACACTGATACCTAGAACCCAATGTGATGAATATAATTACCTCTTCATAGTAAATACAATCAGCCATAACAATCATGTTGAATTCATCTTTAAGTATGTCTGAAGTGTTGTCACCCCATACTAATGATTCCGCAATGGCATATCCACCCATACTGGCAATTTTAGTTTTGTTTTCGTTTATATTTAGCCGAAGTAATGGGAGAGCTTCTGGAAGGTCCGTGAGGGTCACCTGAGCTCTGGAAATCAACAGACAATACATTAATGTGATACAAATAGAATTCTGCATTAATATTATGTAAGTAGGTAATATGTTTGTTTTTAGTATTGTAGTTTTTGTATACGTATATTAATATGTAATGTAAAATCTGCATATTTAATTTAGACATTATTCTGATATTTTATTCTCATTTAGCTTTATGGCCAGGTGGCGCGAAGAATGATTAGAAAAACATTTCTATGTAGGTATTTTAAATTCCACTGTGTGGTGCGTGCGTACAATAAATTAAATGAGAAAGATACTGACCCCAACGTAGCCGCTGTTAGACCAACAACCCCCAGACCGGACCCTAACTCCAAAACTTTTAGGCCACTCAAAAAGTCTGCCTTGTGGTGGCACATAGTCTCAAGATACTTTGCTAATACCAATGAGGCATCCCACACGACACAGCTTACATCTCCTTCCAATTTCTGGAATATTTTCAGGGTTTTCAAACATACTTCGATGTCAATTTCCCTCGAAAATAGATCGTTGGATTGGAAACTTGATCTCTGATGAGACATTATTGATTTTCGGTTATATAAATAATTGTAACAGAAACGGGTCTCAAAAAGACGTATGTAAAATTATGTAATACCTAGATTTTATTTTAGAATACTATTAAAAATAGAAACTACATTGCAACTGCAAGTTGCTTGCACTGTCTACACTACATAGAACAACAACAAACAAAAACAACAGACACACGCTTTGCCTCGCTCAAACAAAAACTGTCAAAATTTTAAAAACAACAAAATACAAACGCAAAAAACTATAGGTATGTTCTGAAACGATCAAATTTTTACTATGACCAAAGACAAGATCGTCGTCGATCGAGGTCGTCTCGCCCGCGCTACATGGATAGCCTTTATTTCTGTAGTCTGTGCCTGCCTTGTATTTTATTTTACGTTGGCAGCACTGGTGATCATATGACAGGTTTAGCCAAAGATTACAAATTCTCGCTGAAGTGAGTCTTCAGCTGCGTATTTTTGATCAAAATGGCTGTAAAAGAAGTTATAATATTCTGTTTTACCCTTGCTGTATCAATAATAGGTAAGTTTTCTGTCTTAAAATATAATGTATATGTAGTAGTATGATATACGAGTAATTGGTGTTTAATATTATACTTCGTTTTTAGGCTCAAATGCTGCTGGCGAGTTTGATGTTCTACATGTTCCCAGCTCCCTGGAGTTTTCGGGGTCTGAGGATGTTTTGGAGAGTGGCCTAAAGGAGGTCTATTCCGCTTCATTGGGAATGTCAGTTGAAGAGGTAAGCTACCTGAACCATCGAAGATTTATCGTATGCACACGCCCATCTTCAGTTTAATCAATCAATACCTAGCAAGCAATGATGTTCTAACTAGAATTTAATCGGCAATGTAAAAACGGCAACTCTAGGTGGTAGGTGAACACAATTGCGCTCATTCAGTCGGTAGTCCACTGCTGTCAAGCTTGCGACACCTTCAAAATGACAAGGTATCTATCCTTTCAAAGGACCTCACAAATTAGAAACTAAGCAGACAGACACCTTATTAGTGTGAGCAAGTATGATAAAGTATATTTTCTTGCACAATGACAATATTCCTCATGTCAGGAAGATTTGGTTTTAACTTGTCTAGTTTCAACTGTCAAATGTGATGTTTTGCCCTCAGTTACAAAGTTTTATGATTTCAGAATGTAGAATGGAGTGGACTGAACATTGTCGACCCCTTCAATACCCCAGAAGCTATAGTAGAGGTGTTCATTGAGGGCATTTCCAGCCTTAGCAATGTACGTACTTTTCATTTTTTATACACTTCTATTGCCTTGGACATACAATTGTTATTTACAGCACCTTGCAGAAAGACGTGACAATTATAATTAAAGGGTCAAGTTTTTCTGCAAACTATAATGTATGGTATATACACACTTCAACAACTGTTTAATTTTTGCCATTGCCTGAGAACTAATTTTGGCTGGCATAATCTTTTAAGTGAAGAAAACAAAAAAAAATGGACAAATAGATGGTCTACTTAGTAGTAATTACTATTTGTTTCAACACATATGATTGGAGTTGCCTTGGACTCTTTTTACACTCTTCAAGGACCCCATATAGGTATCTATTTGAGTAGGAAAACTTTAGTGAAATGAAAGGTCAATGTACATTTTGTATGCAGTAGATCGTAAATTTGAACTTTATTTTCCAGGTTGGCCTAAAGTCACACAGGTTCCCCCTTACAGTAGACGAATATGAACCTGATACCTACAGTGCAATGAGCCATAGGTTGCAGCAGCACTTCAACAAGGGTGGCTACAAAACTGTTAACATCAAGTTGTCAGACCCCAATGAGGTAAACCCAAAGAGTTTGCAGTTTGCAAACTCAAAATTTTTATTGCTTATGAGCACACTGGGTACTTTTTTTTTTCTACAGTATTGAAACCCAAATCATCGCCTTACTATCTGACTACATATCTGCATGTGTCACAACACAAGTTTCTAATTTCAATTTATTTAAATAAAACTTATTGTAACAACAACATAGCATAATAAAAACTTTATGTGCATACACGAAAATAAAGTTCATTAAAAATTTGTAATACGTGGTTGAGATAGTAAGGCGAAGAAATACATCTCAAAAGAAACACCAAAAAGTTTCTAGTTGTATATTATTTTATCCTTCGTTATTTTCACATTTCAAAGTACCTAAATGTTTTATTATTTTAGCTCACATCTCGTCCTGATGTGTTTGGAGATATTGCAGTCCCAAAGGTGACTAAACAGCAGCTGCAGCATTTGAAGTACTCGGTTGAGGAAGATTACCAGTTCCTGTTCGAGCTTGAAGCTTTGAAGGCTATCACTGCTAAGGTATTATAGACTGCATTTAAAGTGTTGCCACTTTGTCAGACCATCTGATGGCACATAGCCACTGTCGCCCAAGGACACACCTGCATCCTTTGAATTGTAGTTGGCGACACCCTGAACGGCAACAATTTTGTTGCTACCTTGATAATTTCATATGCTCCTCATGTGCTTGTAATTATACTATTATAATTACATTACTCAACGAATTTTCGATTTCAGGTCAACTCTGGAGCAATCAAAATGGACAACCTGGTCCATTTCTACAACTTCCGTTTCCACTCCCTCCATGCTCTTTCAGATTTCCACGGTCCTACTTCTCTACAGACCAAAGAAGCAAAGAAACTTCTTGGTAAGATACATCTATTAAGCTATACTATATTGTAGTTCGATTACTGAGTTTCTACCAAGCAACGTGCACACTTGCTCATTTATAAATTTCCAAAAACTTAAGACCTGAAATGAAGGAGTTATTTTTCAGGTGAGGCACTCCAAGAGCTGAGCGATGCCTTCGTCAAAGCGTACGAGGGATCTGTGCTTGTGACCGCCGTGGCTACCGACGTGGCCCACACACGCCGTATCATCCGTGATGTTTCAGCGAAACAGGAGGTATGCCTGTCCATAGCATCCTTACGTACATATAACTACTTGTCTTGAAGACCTGACAACAATACAGTGAAAATCGGCCAAGAACGGGAATGATTACGTCAAATTGTCAGTTCAATTCATAACTGAAACTCTCAACATCAAGCTATAATAAATAAGTCCACTGCTCTACCGGCAGGCCTCCCAAAACACCAGGTTATGCCCTAATCACCATGCAGAGCAGACCACTAGAATTGTTTCTATATGTCACACATATTACAAAGATAAAAGACGAAACTATTTTTAGTGCTGTCAAATTTTAAATGTGTGCCTTCAGAATCGGGCCTAATCTATACTAACTTAATAAAGCTGAAAGTTTGTTTTTCATTTTGAAATCACTGGAACTACCAGTATCGAATTTGACAAATACTTTTTGCATTTGATAGCCCTATTCTTGAGGAAGGCTATATAACGCTACCACCCTAGGAGTAGAGCAAAAAGAAAGTCAGAAATAAGATAGAACGCAAACAGCTAAGCAGCTAGTTTAATTAATAAATTGTTTTATTTTTGCGAACAGCAACCTGTGGAGCTACGCATACAGTACACCGACGATTACCCCGCCGTGTTCAACATTATCCTGTGGTTCGTTCTCGTGTTCATCTTCGCGCTCGTGGCCATCGTGTACGCCCTCATGGACATGGACCCGGGCAGGGACTCCATCATCTATCGCATGACCAGCACCAGGATGAAGAAGGACAACTAAACATTTATTTTATCATGAACAAAGACATTATACAACTAACAAGACAGTGCACAGTCGCAAAAACGGGCTGAGCCTGAGACCGACTTGCACGGTGTTTGTCCCTTTCTATTGTAGGGCAATTGCATATATTTAATTGATATATGTGTAATAATTTCTATATTTCTATTGTAGAGCAATTTCATATATATATTTGATATATGTATAATAATGCATGCATCTGGCAGGCTGTTAGACAAGGACGCACTCCGTTCGACTATCCTCTCGCTGGGACCGTTTCGGTATATCATAGTAATAACAACTTTACGTTCAGAGAAGATTTTTATTTTGTCAAAAATCTACTGTACACCGTCTTGTTAGTAGGTATAATGTCTTTGACAATGAAGGCTTCGATTACCAACAAGCCAAGCCCCGGCGGTACTCGGTGACAGTCATTTTTGTCGGGGATAAATTACATAACGCACCCTTATCATTATCATAACATTTTCTCATTGTCTATTTAATTATAACTGATAGTGATCATAAATAATAGACAATGTCGAACTTAACGAGGTATCACATCCAGCCTGATAAAGTCCAACTTATGAATAGCGACATAATTATCAGCCAACTACCAAAAGTCGGTCGTTTACGGTAGAAGTTAGAGTCACATCTTAGACCTGGCGAAAATCAGCTAAAGAAAGTTCATGCTGCTAATGTTAAATTCAACTACTACATATATTGTATTCTAGTTCAAAACTGGGAACTAAATCATCAAATTGCTAAAGCAGTTTTCCCCCAGCGCTGAACCTAATGATAAAACCTTGATACATGTCCCATCTTACAGCCTGTCTTGTGATAATTGATTTACAAGAGACGTTACAAAATAGTGCACTGAAGAACTTAAGTGCGTTTAGTTTTAAAAGGAAATGTTGTTAATAAAATGTTTTTATTTATTTGCGATTGATTAATGTAAGTTACCTATGTCGTAGATGTTTTGCGTGGCAGTGATATGTAAATATATGATTTGAACACTAAGGAAATTAGGACAAGCAAATAGGCGACTTCATAAATAATATATAATTCTAAAGTAGCATTGCTTTGCCTAATTGCCTATTTTTCAATTAAAAAACCTAATATGAAAGTGTTTGCAGTTCAAAGTTATATTCTCAATCAGTGTGTAACAAGTATTTACTGTAAGTGAAGGTAAATGTTGTATTATTATATGAATATAAGAATAACTTTTATTCATTCAAATACATTCCACCTTTATATACCGACGATGTTAGAGATCAGAAATAAAACAATAAATAGTAGAAATAATTATATTTTAGTCATTTACGCACCATAAAATACATTAGTAAATAATCATAATTCTCATTATTTCAAACATACAATTCATCAATTATAAAATATTGATTTAGTAAAAATATAAGGCACTTATGCACTAATTATTTAATAAAATTAATTACATTATATAGTTTATAAATTTTAAAAAAATAAAGTTAATACTACCTTAACTATAATTAGTAAAAATATACGTTAATTTAGACATTTTTTTCTGCAACATCTGTTTAAAAAACACTGAATCGTGCAAGTTTAAAACATCACAAGTCAAGTCAACATCAAGTTGAATTCGTCGTTTTTTCTTCAATTCTCATTCCTTGTTGCCCAAAGAAAAAGAATCAATAAAAAAACTTGAGCTTGCTGTGACATGTGTTGTTTTAAAATCACAGGAATCGCAAAATGTAGTCGTTGACGATGGCAAACATTACGTAAAGTTAAATAACTTTATTATGGCAGTCAGATCTATATAATGAAACTTTGTATGAATGTATCAACAGACTAAATGAGTTTTTTTCGATAATATGGCATAAACCGTAGTGTTCACTATTGAAATAACAAGTTTAAACCTGAACAAAACACTCTTACGTCAAATATGAACCCATAAATGTACAGTCGACGTCATATATACTATATACACATTGTACCTTTCAAAACGCGAGGCCCAGAGGGGAGCTTATCCTCCGTAGCACTACTGCGTTGCATTACCAGTTGACATTGTGACTCAAAAAGAGAAGTTTTTCTGACATTAATCGCGAAATTCAAAATGTCAGTTTTCTTGAGTCAGGTCATCAGGTGTCTGATTGAGGATGGACTGAGGCGAAATGAGTAATATATGACATGTTAGCAGGCGAATAACAGAGTTGTACCTTGCTGGCTTGATAGCGAGCCTGCGGGTTTCCAATGATCACATATTTATGACGTTGACTGTACAAACCTAATCTCGTGTTGGGCGCCTACACCACCGCCACAGGGGTTGAAGTGTCGTTACTAGACGCAAAATTGGATTTTCGGTGGTTTTTGAATTTCAGAGCCCTTGTTCCATTTTTCTAAACCGCTACGAATACGTATTTTTTCTCGTTTCATATACCAAATAATAATATGCCTTCTTAAATATTAATAAAAAAGATAATGTTAAAAAGAAACATGCCATTTTTATATAAATTGATAAATGGATTTTTTGGAAATAGCATCGTGTGAAGTTTCTTCATTGATAACCAGTTACTAAACGAGCAAGAAATAGTCGGATGTAAGTTTTGTGAAGGTGTTGTATGTAGGGTGGTTAGCGGCGCACTGTGTAGTGGTGCGCACGGCGCAGGCGGCGGCGCAGCTCCGCGGGGAAGCGCTCGTAGCAGCGGCGGCACGCGGGCCGCTCGTCGTACTCGTAGAACTTGCTGCGCGTGCTGAGCGCCGCGTCGCACACCGCGCACGCGAAGTGGTGCACGCACCATGCCTTGTTCAGCGCAGTGAACACTGCACACACAATAATCAGAATGGACATTATAGGCGGTAGTTGGAGGAAAACCCTAAATATCGATGATGACAATTTTCACTGAAAGGAAACATTCCTTTATTTTCATAAATAAGTAGAACTGCATTGAAAGAATTTAAGAAACCACCTGCTCGACCCGGGAATCGAACCGCACATAATTAAATGTGGCAAAACGCATCCTGTATTTTTATGATACCAACCGGCAAGGGTCAATCATCGGAATCAATTCCTTATAATTTCGGCACATTTGTCTTTGAAGAAGACCAACGACAATTTAAAAAATACGTTTATAAATACGTCTCAAAAACATTTTTAATTTTTTTTCTGGCTTCCCATACACCAAGCCAAACCGGAAAAAATTTCGTTTAAAAAAGGTCCATGCAGTAATCTGATAACAGTACGAGTACGAGTGCAAGTCTCTCACCGTCCCCGGCGATGACCTGGTTGCACACGTAGCACAGGTTGCCGAACAGCTGGTGGTAGTGCTGCTCGCAGTACGCCAGGCCCTTCTTCTCGTAGTGCCGGTGCCCGTGGAACGGCTTCTCGCACTTGGCGCAAACGAAGTGCTGCAAAGACAACCTTCTGTACACCAATTGCCACAAAAACTTGAACACACTTCAGCTTACTGTCTTAGCTCGACGACGACGAATTCAAAAAGTCTGACTTGTTCACCTATTGAACGCCACGTTACGAAAGTGATGCATCCACACGCCACCATACATGACATTAGAATGCCATTACTTGTCGTGATATCCCTACATGGCGTATATGGTACGATTTTCCGTTGTCGGCTATGACCGTCTTTGGCGTTCAAAAGGTTAACTTCGAATACGTTCCGAGAGACGAAGTAAGCGCATGCGCTTGCTTAATAGGCCTAGTATCAGTAGTCCGATGATCGAACTACTGAGCCGAGATGATTATAGATCATCGGACTACTGAGCCTTTTAGTCCGATTATTTACACATTTCGATATAAATAGGAGTATCTTTTTTTTTTGTATAAAATTGCTTTGTATTTAGCTTGTTGGAAAAAATAAATATGCAAAATAAAGTTAATTAAATGTGTAAATAATCGGACTAAAAGGCTCAGTAGTCCGATGATCTATAATCATCTGCATCATCGGACTACTGAGCCGAAAAAGTCTCAGTAGTTCGATCATCGGACTACTCAATCGGACTACTGATACTAGGCCGCTTAATACGCTTCAAGACGTTGCGCGTATGGCCGGTCCATTCATTATAAATTGGTTGAAGCTTCGACTACAGCAGGAACTGGGGGCGACATAGACTTACTTACATACCAGAATCAGATAGAGGGGGGCTCCTCGCAGGCCCTCTCGCGTCCCACGGCGAGCGTGAGTCAAGAGAATAATACTTGGCGCTCCGTTCTTTCTGCCTAAAGGTGCGCGTCGTTAGCCCACGCCGGCCGCAACGCACGCAACGGATTTTGGTATGCGTTGAATGTATAATTATAGAGTGAACTAATCCGTGTGACGTCATACGCATTGTGCGGGCGGTACCGATAGCGGACGCAATGCTATACAGATTCATACAAATCTAACTAAAATGCCTTAGAAATATTATATAACTTTAATAGCTACCTCGACGTGCCAATGCTTGCCGAGCGCGGTGACGATGCGCTCCTCGATGGGGCGCCGGCACGCGCCGCAGATCGGGATACCCATCTTGTCGTGGCAGCGCAGGCAGAACAGGTTGTTCTGAAATACATACATATACAATATGCATACTGTAAGGTTTCTTGTTGCCGTCCACCATTTATGCTAGCTTATATGATGATGATTAAAACCTCTTGGTTGATGACTAAAACCGTAGTTTATTGAGCTCACAATAATGCGCCGACTCAGGTACACCGTGTACGTGTACATGTATAAAACGGCGAGCAGTAAGTACTTGTTTGTTAAATATAGATTAGATTTATTTATTTCGCTTCAACAGAGTACAATGTTATAAACAACATTATAAGTCGCTTCTATAGAAACGATCGTCAGTAATTAATACAAGATGTCAAAGGAAAAATAATTTAAATAAACTGTACGGCGGTTTGCACTAAACTTTTTCGACAATCCCTTTTTTTTAAAGAAAGAAAGAGTAAAATAAACAACAGCACTAAATTAAAATATTAGTTATTAATGGGTGGCAACACATTACGCTCTCTGTGGCTCGACCCTAAAGTGTGGAAGTACACGATTTCAACTTGCTCCATAGTTTTATTCCTTATTTGTCCAACTCGAAGATTTCCAGCCATAACTAATACAGGCACACTGCCCTACAGTACTGACCACGTCGTTGTTGGCGTACCCCTGGCGGTTCTTGACCTCGCGCGCGGTGTGGTCCAGCTCCACGCTGCACGTGGTGCACGAGAAGTGGTACCCGTGGTACACCTCGCCGCGGAACCGCAGCGGCTCGCCGTCGATCACGCCGCTGCCACAACAACGTTCATTATCATTACTTAATCAACAAATTGCCCACATAATCTTAATCTTTTATTGTTGATTCCATGAATGTGGATGTTACGAAGAGTCAGCAACCTACCGCATCCAGGTGTACAATTATGAGAGAGTATCTTATCTTCTTAGGGGGCCAGGAATACCTGGCGACACTTCGACCCTATGGGATCTATTGTGCCAAACCCCTGTCCACCAAACGGTGCCCCAATCCGTTTTTGGTGGACTTCACACGCCTTAGAATAGTAAATACCAGTCTTTTGGCGTATGCAGGTTTCCTCACGATGTTTTCCTTCACCGAAAACCCTGTGGTATTATAATAAACCGTACATAAATTTCGAAAAACTCATTGGTACGGGCCAGGATCGAACCCACGACCTCATGAACGTGAGGCGAGTGCACAACCAACTAGGCTACCACGGCTCTTTATGAGAGAGTAATTTTATAAGTTAAATTATTTTGTACCTTACCTGTATTCTGTGCCTATTTTAACAAAATGGGTGTGGGGTATACATAAAAAGACTATGAAGTCTATTCAAGACTATTCATATTATTATTTTTTCGAAGAACTCTTGTAACTCTATCAGCATTTCTATCTATGAAGTTTGTCCATAAAATAATTTTTAACAGCTTATCAGCAACATTGTGAAGAGAAAATGTTTGGGCAATAATGTTAACAAATTAAATGCGCTGTGGTATAGTTATGTATGATGTTGTAAGGAATGTTAACTCACTGGCACTTGTGGCACATGTAGTTCTGCAGGCCGTCGGCCTTGATGCGCGCGTTGCACGCGTGGCAGAGCGCGCGCCCGCCGTGCTTGATGAAGCCCGCGTCCGCCAGCTCCACGCTGCACTCCTCGCACCGGAAACACGCGGGGTGCCAGTTCGCGTTCATCGCCTTTATCACGCGCCCTATTATAAACTCGCCTGCACACATACAAAACGATCCAATGACTGACCATGTTTAAAACGTTTTGTAAATAGAGACCCAAGAAAAAGCTAGACATAACTTCAGTGTTTTCAGAGTATTGTAAGTTTTGTCCATGCTGTTCTGTGACTAGTAAATGAATGGCAAAAAAGTACTTAAGGCAACATATTAACATAAAAGTGGCTGCAACTTCCATAAATTTCATGATAATGGTAGACGTAAAGCTGGTCCGGTCTATAAAACAATTTTGAATAAGCACTACTATTTGAACTGCAGCATCAATGGTGTAACAAGTCACAATAATTTTTCGTGGCACCTATTTAATTTTTCATTTTTCTTGAGCAGAGTTTTGTAGTATTTATAAGGCCTAAGGTTTAGTAGACAGTTCAGAACATAGTGACATAAGGAGCACCTACCACATTTTCCACAGCAAGGTGCAAACAGGACCTGAAAGTCTCGCTCGCAATACTTGCGCCCCTCAAACTCGTAAAATATCCCCTCAGGAAACACTCGGAAACATTGGGCACATCTGTAACAATTCCATTCAATTTTATACGCGATTTAAAAACAAACAATAGCAGTTAAGTGTTTTTATACTTATATCAAACTGCATTTAATATATGACAATATAGATTTCTTCACTAAAATAAGACATTTTTAAGTTTGTTATTTAATAATTTATGAATATCTTACACTATTAACTTATACTTACACAAAACAGTTGGTATGCCAGAGTTCCCCATTGGAGTTTACTATCTTCTCGTTTGGCTCAAAGCCGTCACCACAACGGGTGCAGAACATGTTGTCTAGTGACATGGTTGCTATTCTGCAAGGAATATTAAATTACACCTTTATTTATTTATATAAGTATACCTATTACATTATTAGTAATTTTTACTGCTTTTATAAAAATATAATTTTAATAAATCACAATTATTAGTAACTAATGGTCAGAAAATGTGCTGTGACATTAGAATAGAATATTATTGCCTCTTAATTAGGTAGGTAATGTTAAATGGTGACCTAATGCAGCATTGATGAGTCAATAAATTTTGTGTTATTATAGGTGTAGTTCCAGTACAACTAAGAATAAAATTAATTATTTAGATGGGATTCAGAATAAACACATTAAACATTATATAGCACTAACATTCGTCCTCATTAATTTACTTTGTGGGGTAGATACAATTTTGGTGCTGGCAAATTTTCACTTTGTGATTTCAGAATCAGGCCCATTGTGTCAGGAAGATGTTGATGATGTGTACTCATCTGTTATAATTATAAGCAAAATTGAGGATCCTTGAAATAGGATAGATTATGAGGTCCTTGAATAGGAGGTGTAGATCCTTGAAATGAGGTCATCTTTTTATTATCAAAATAAAGCCCCAAATTGAAAAAAAAGCCCCAATTTGACATACATAATTTGGAACTAAAAAATTGACAAACAACAGTGTCCAAATACCAAAAAGCTTATCTTTCTCTTGTAGGTAGGCCTAGTAGATAAGAGTTTGATGTTTATTTCATTAAAGTCTGATGCTTAGTTAGTGTAACAATAACATTTTGTTTAGTGCTGATATCCTAAATAGGCAAATTGAGATGGCAGGTGAGAATGTGTAGGTGCACTAATATTTAGGTTAACCACTCCCACTCAGACAGATGTTGCTTACCCTGGCATTTTTCACCCCAAACAGTATTTATACTTAACAAAAACAATGTGGGTGCACTAAATTTCTGTCGAAAGAAGAATTATATCCATCAATATCCTGTTAATACCTGATTCCAGTGGAATCTTCAAATAAGGTAATGGAATGATGTAATGCATCAAAAATAGATTTGTAAAATCAGGGCATTAACTTGTACTTACATTGAGTGTGAGGCACTATCAAAATGTTGATTTATTATTAGGCACACATTAACAATTATGAATAAAGTGTAATTAATCCTGGAAATAACAAAATAGAGAAATATAAATAAATCCAACAAATTTATTACACCCTGCTGGCCTGTCACTGTCACCTGTTTGACATTTGACCACAAATTAGATAGTATACGTCCCATTTGACTTGCGGTTCCAGCAGTGTTGCCAACCCCCTTGGATATATCAGCGTACTAAACTAATCTAAAAAGCACCAGATTTACAGAATTTTCATTAATCAGGAACTAAATTGTGTAACAATTAAAAATGCAACAATACAAATGAGCCAAAAACGTATTTAGAAATTAACTATCAAGATGATATTTATTGTGCAAGATACAGTCAAAGTTGGAAAGTTTAATTAACCTTGGGCCTTAAGTTTTTATGGATTACTCTGGAATTTCATAGGCAAATGTGGTGGTTGAAAATGCGCTAAAAAAGCACTAAGCACTAAAGCTAAATTTTAACTTAACTTTAAAAGCGCTGACATCTATAAAAATGCACTAGACTTAGTGTTTTAAACACTAAGTCGGCCACACTGAGCGCCTTCAGATTCCAGAGCCGTAAAGCCTAGTTAAAAAAAAAAAACAGATTCCAGAGCCGTAAAGCCTAGTTAAAAAAAAACAGACTCAGGCTCAAAATGACTTGGCTTCCAAAGCCGTAAAGAGTAGTTTAAAAAATCTGACTAAGGCTCAAAATGACTTGGCTTCCAGAGCCGTAAAACCTAGGCAAAAAAATTCAGACTCAGGCTGTCAATCGGCTAGTTTGTCAATCCTTCAGCCAATGATCTTTGACCATAAACAAACTTACCTCGTGACAAAGTTTTTCTGGCCTTCTGTCTCTACCATGGAACTAATATGTACGTTGTACGTAGAACTTATTAGTTCCATGGTCTCTACACTACACTAGCTCACCTTCTTAAACTAGTAAGTACTACAGTAGTAATGAATTAATCTAGTTAGTTAAATCTAGGTACTTAAACTGCGATCTGTCCGCTCAATATGCATTGAGCCCTATGCCACTTGAGGAAAATATCAATTATGGCAACTAGCAACACTGGTACTAATTTGTATGTGTCAATGCATTGTCTTTTTTCATTCGTTCACTCAGTTTAACCACCAGTTATAATCTGAGTTCGTTCAAAATTTTTCAAATTTCATTTTCAATCAATCAACAACTTGACGTTGCCATTTCAAAAAAAATCAACAACCAACTCGGACGGAATTCGTTCAGTTCAACCTTTGACTTGAGTTCAACATTAAAAAAAAAAGTATTGTCTAGCTATTTGTCTTGCTTTGCTCTTTTTCTTGTAAGCGCGAACTCAGCAAAACTTGTGGTGGAGAAATTGGAGCAATCCAGTGTGAAATTGAGAACATGGACGAAGATACTCTACAAACTAATTTAGGTACCCTGAAGGAAATGTTATTAGATGAACAGAAGTTGGTAACCTACGTGTCGCTCAGCAAGGATCTGTGCATACATGTTAATGACAGCAAAACTTTGCTTACCAAAATAATAGAAGATATTAGAAAGAATCAGCCAGATATTCAGCTCAATGTTAGCTATATCGTATCTGGCTTATGCGAGGATAACAATGCTCGCACCACTGTTAGGTCGGAAGAAGAAATAAAAAGCCTTAGGAAGACGTTCAAAATTATTTTATTCGAACATGTATACAGTGTTAGTAAAGGCCTTTCATCTGTAGATAACATCGCTTTTTTATCTATCAACAAGTTTGAAGATCTACCACTATGTACCGGCTTAATAAAAGGTAACACTTGCATTAAAAGAACCACAGATGAAATTGTTAATTTAAAATCTAACAGCCAAACGTCTGTCTCAAATGAACAAAAACCAACTAATCCACCCTTTAAGAAAATCAAGGAGGAAATAAAAAATGGGTCTGAGGCATCTAAACCTGTTACAAAAATTCTTGAAAGCAAATCAGAACCAACCAGTCAGAATGAAGTTCTGTCACCTAAAAAACATTTGTCAAGTAATAAACAAATACCTGATATCAAAAAGAATGGTCACAAAACACAAAAAGGCATCACAGGATTTTTCAACAGGTGTAACAGTGCTCCTGGTAAAATAGTTAAGAAAGAAACTACAGACAAAAAAGTTGATATGGTTAAAACCGAGAAAGAAATAAATGATCATGAAGAAGCAATGGTAGTAAAAATGGATGTAGATGAAGAAATTCCAATTGATAAGAATATAAAGGATCTGGACACAGATGTTCCTATTAAAAAGGAAGTGGTAAATATTAAAAAAGAAATGGTTGGGAAAGGCCTTAAAAAGGAAAATCCAAAGGACAAGTCAAAAAGCAAGTCTGTTAGTAACATTAAAAAGAATGCCAAAGTGGATAAGAAAAGGAAAAGAGTGTTGCATGTCTCAGACAGTGACAGTGAGGATGAGAAAGATCCATTTAAGGATGAACCAACTATTAACGAAGAATCTGAGGATGAGATCCCTCCAACACCTTCTGTGAACACTGTTAAAATCACATCAGGGTTGGTTAATCCTAAGAAAAAGAGGAAGGTAGTGGATAAGACTTACACTGATGATGATGGGTACATTTTAACAAAAAAAGAAGTTGTTTATGAGAGTTGCTCGGACCATGAAGAAGATGTGCATGTTAAAGAGAATGTTGAGGTTCAGCAAAAGAGTCAGGTGAATCTAGAAGTGACACCCAAGGGAAAGAAAAATGGGACAAAAAGTACTAAGAAGAAAGTTTCTCCTCCAAAAGGGAAGCAGGCAACTCTCATGAACTTTTTCAAAAAAGTATAGAAAAGATTAGTGTTCTAGTTAAACTAATCACATAGATCTGTTAATCATGAATTTATTTCATATTAAATAACACTGTCAAGATTAATGTGCATCATGTCCATTAACTTTAATAAAAAGTGAGCTTGCCAACCTTATGATTATGTTGAATGGTTTGAAAATGATTTTTTTTGTAGTTCAAATAAAATATATCAAATATTTTGATTTTTAATACCTCCTCCCGGTGAACGTTTGTTCACCGCCTCCTCCTATTCCAACACATGTTGGAAAGTATAAAAAAGTAAATCAATAAAATGGCTCCATCTGGACCTTCCAGCTATTGAACCCTAAAAAGAAAATTTTGAAACTGATTACGTATGATAGATACACCATGGTTATATCCTGGGCCCAGATCCAATAACTTTTTATGGGACTCCAAAATTACCTCCAGTCTTTGAAAAATCGAACACAACATCTACGCTCTGGGCCATGCAGCAAACAGGCAATGAATAGGGGATGATGTTCGCTGTGTAATACTGAGCAGTGCATACAAAACTGCAAACTGCTTGACCATACCGCCGACATAGATAACAAAATTGCTACTGATAATGATAACTACTGATCGTACGAAGATAAATTTAAAAAATATTTAAATTCAGATACTTGGTCTGTCCCGTGCTCGTGCAGATGCTTGACGGCTTCATACAATTTAGTTAAAGACACTAGAATACAGTTCTTTATTTCAGTGACTACAAAAACTGCTTGAGCAGTTGTCTGCTTTGAACCTAATGAGACGAAAATATTTTTCATAGTGCATTCAGGTTGCCTATACGTGCCTACACATTTGTTCAAAGCTTTATATAATTTCATGATATTCAGGACTAAGTACGTAGATAAATAAAATTAACAGTTCATTAATCCGACATTTTAATTTAATATAAATAGGACAAGTCACATATTAAATTCATCTTTTCGTACCAATAGCCACCACCCAGTCTGGATGAACTTGTACATCTACTAAGTATGAGCATTTCGTGTTGTATGTGGATGTTTGAACGTCTTGACTGGACACTTGTCTGTAATGAAGAACATTAAATCGTTAATGAAATAGCATTTTGATTTTTGTTCTCCAGATTGATATCTGATTATCAGATTGATTTCATTAACGTTCACATTATTCCAACGTGATTGAACAATGCCGGGCGAAATGGGTATTTTTTTATAATATGGGTGTCTTTATATAATTTAACGTTGAAGTATCTTTAACAGAAATGTAAGGCATACCTACGCGAATAGTTATGTTATGGCCCACTTGCGGTAAATTGCGCGTCAATCGAAAAACCCCGTAGCGCTTGCAAATCGAAAGTGCGCGCTCTGCCTTAAGTTATGAGATAATGGTATAACATGCTAAAGTCTCGACGCGGAGCAGGAAGAATTTCGCACAACGACCCCTCATCACTTGTCTTTGTCACTCGCGAATAAACATTGCATTACAAGTGTAGTGCATTTACACCTATGTGAGCGCGACAGCAATATGTTTATTCGCGAGTGACAAAGACAAGTGGTAAGGGGTCGTTGTACGAAATTCTTCCTTCTCCGCGTCGGGACTTTATGCGGAAACTTACTTATTCTTCGCTTGGCTGTCCCATACAATTTTAACAACGCCGTCCATGCCAACAGAGCACAGCAGGGAGTTCTCTAGGGACGTTTTGCTGGGCTCCGACACCACCCTGTTGGTGAGACTCGGCTTGCCCACGGAGGACCAGTCGAGCGCGGTGACCTTGCCGTGGTGGCCTCGGTACTCGTGTATGCACGTGCACGTAGCTAAGTCCCACACTTTTATCTTTTTATCGTCACCTGCGAACCAACGTATACGAATATTTAGTACAAACAAGTTTCTCTTTACTTCGTTCCCTCAATTAAGGTTTTAGGGGACAGTAAAATGACTCAAACGACGACATCGTGTCCATTTTAATTTTATTTCATTAATTATTATAACGTTTGAGGTCGTTCACCCCAAATTGCATCCTGGATCCGATCACTGATTACTACTGACCGGCGCTGGCGAGGTACTGCCCTGTGGGCGCGAAGGCAAGCGCGCGCACGACGCCGCGGTGCCCCCACAGCACGCGCAGCACGCGCGCGTCGCACACGCTCCACAGCCGCACGCTGCGGTCCGCGCCGCCAGTCGCTATGTACACCTCGTTGGGGTGGAACTTCACGCACTGCAACAACAAAATCAAATCAACAGCCTATTAATGTCCCCACTGTTGGGACTCAGGCCTACCCTCTCAACGAAGGCGTTAGGGCTATAGTCCACCACGCTAGCCCAGTGCGGGTTTCACATGCCCTAAGAATTTTATTCTGCGGCGTATGCAGGTTTCCTCACGATGTTTTCCGTCACCGTTTAAGAGCAGTCAGTAAATGTAATTAAGTATCGAGAAAAATCCCACTGATACATGGCACGACCGGGGATCGAACTCGGACCTCTCGACATGATAAGCCGCGTCTTCCCCACTGCGCCATTAACGCTCTCAACAACAATTTACTATTATCACTACACATCGTCGGCACCCGCTCCAAAAGGATGCCGAATAGTTCTAAGCAGAGGCAACAGTATCATCCCTGAGCCTTCCGACGAAAAAGGCAAAATTCTAAAAATGTTGAATACACAAACGATTTTTGTGTATTTGTTTTGGGACTCAACCATAAGACCTTCAAACGTAGCCTTTTCCTTTGGCTCTCTTGTCTGAAGGGAGTGTGGGGAGAAAGATGTGAATTCATCTTCATCATCATATCAGCCTGTAGACGTCCACTGCTGGAAAAAGGCCTCCCCCAGGGATCTCCACGACGACCGGTCCCGCGCTAACCTCATCCAGCCGGGTCCTGCGACCTTCACCAGACCGTCGGTCCACCTTAAAAAGGCCTATTATTTTCAATATTACTTACTGTGACATCAGACATATGTCCCGCAAACACTCTAATAGGGAATGTCCTATCAAGGGACCAGAGCTTCGCAGTCCTGTCGTGCGAGCCGGTCACTATGAAGGGGCCACTTTTCGACACATCCATGCACCAGATTGGGTAGTTGTGACCTCTGAAAAGGGAGAATAACTAATTAAATCAATAACCCATATTTATTAAGATTTTTTTGATTTTCACCCTTAGAGGTGAAATAATATTTTCCAATTGAATTGGGACCACCCTTGAAATATAGCCTATTCAATAATAATAAAAAAAGGAATGAAAAGAATCATTCAAATCGGTTCACAATAGCGAAGATATCGTACACATTTAAAAACAGTCGAATTGAGAACCTCCTCCTTTTTGAAATCGGTTGACAGCTACTGACTGGATGGAGTTGAATGACAAGTGGAACACACACTCAAAATTACAGCTCAAGTATATAACCTGTAGACGGAGGCACATGAGTAGTCTGAGAGTCGCCAAGCCCTCATGGTGGTATCGTGTGAGGCGGACAGCACGATCTGCTCGCGCGATAAGACGCTGATCGCCTGCACGGGGCCACAGTGACCGCGCAGCGGCAGGCCTGCGCCTACTTGCCTGAAATACACGAGTAACATTGAACCGAGTTATAGAGAAATGACCCAACCCACAAAACATCTTTACACACGAGTAACCTTAGACCGAGTTATGGAGAAATTATCCAACCTACATGACGTCATAATACATGAGTAACATTGGACCGAGTTATGGAGAAATGATCCAACCCACATGACGTCATAATACATGGGTAACATTGGACCGAGTTATGGAGAAATAATCCAAGCCACATGACGTCAGAAATTGAGTTTATCACTTACTAGCTGTTACCTGCGACTTCGCCCGCATTTGATAAGATATTTCTGACTTTTGCTCCCAAGGGTCGTAGTGTGATATTAAATAGCCTTCCTCAAGAATTGGGCTATCAAATCAATTTTTCAAATCCGACTGGCAGTTTCAGAGATTACCGCGTTTAAACAAACATACAAATTTTAATAAATTAGAATAGACCTCAAACTGCTCCAGTAGTTGCAGTGGACGCTCAATGTACAATTCCTTGAACGAATTAACCCCCCCTTCATATCTGTTATCAAGATATTTAAGAAATCAGTAGTACTTACTTGATAACACAAACGCTAGTGTAAAACTTCCGCATGGCAATTCAGTCTAGTTTTTCGAAAAAAAAGTCAAAGTTGACTTGTTTTCGAAGTTCAAAAACAGAAAAACTCAAATTTTTTCCAATATCTTTTAAAATATCCTGTATTTCAAAAATAAGTAATCGATCGTAGTGAACAAATGTATGTTTGATTTCCTTACAAAGTATTGTCTGCAGATGTTTCGGGCTCCGGCGGCACATAGCACGCCAACTCGATCTCAGAAATGTTTCTGTTCGCTTTCCGCTTCACATTGTTCTGCCCGAGGTCCCACAGCCTTATCTCGGAGTTGTTGAATCCTCCACAGAGCACGTTGCAACATGGATCTGTTTTTGCACACACCAAACTGAAATAAAATACAGTAATAGTGTGAAGTTGGGTGGTTTCTGCGCAATGACTAATATTAGGTGTCAAATGGGAGCTGTGCGGGGGTTCACTAGATACGCTCATTCAATATCAAGAAATAGATCAACCGAATCAAACTTTCAAGTTTTTGGACATCTATGTATCACGCGAGATTACGCACACATAGACTATAAACAGTCAGTGATGTGCATAAAATCTGTGATTATATTCATTCAGTCGCCAAGAAATTTCGCGGGGACAATATACCGGTCGTCGTGGACATACTTGGGGAAGGCCTTTGTCCAGCAGTGGACGTCTTTCGGCTATATGATGATGAATAGTAATATTTAGTTAACAGAAGCTGGATGGGTAAGAAGAGGTTGATAGGGAAGGCCTATGTCCAGCAGTGGATGTCACCAGGCTGCCATACATTATAGCCGTCGTGAGCATGTAGTATAGAATAGATTAATACAAAGGAATTTTAAAGTCGTCAACATTAAAAAAGTATAGTCAGCGTTTTTTCCAAAAATTCTCTAGATGTACCGCAGGGGGAAAGCTAGATCATATGTAAATTATGGTGTTTGATAATTCAGTGTAATGACTATACTCCGTTATCGAACGGGCAGTTTGGTGGCTATAGCTACCTAACATTAGTCACTCAGCCAATGAAACTGAACTCTCACAAATAAAATTTAGGAGTTCCCATACATAGCTACGACGTCGAGACATGGATAGTTTGTATTTATTTGCAAATCACTAACGTTAGGTTGCCACCAAACTGCCCGTAATGACAATACACTGTGTCCCAAAATAACGTACTGTGAATCAGGAGAAGCCACTTTGTACAACTTCAGAGGCGCCATGGATTCCCTCACTCCCTTGATGGCATCTTGCAAATCTCGTAGTTCTTGATCGACACTCTGGTATTCAGCATGGCCATTACACTTGGTGAAAATATCTGAATAAATAACACAGATTAGCTGATAGGAATAAAAGCAAAAAGTTGGAAGTACCTATTAGTGGCATAACCTTGAGCTGAATCTACAGAGCATGGATGACTTTTGTTCAGCAATAAAAAGGTTAACAATTAGGTACTAGAGGTCACGTGGTAAGTGATCCGCGATGCTATATTGTGATAAATTCTAAAACAATATTTTCAATGTCAATCATAGGTACTTCAGCACAAATTGTTTGTATGTAATGGAAATCGATAAAGAATCTAAAAAGGACTAATCAATTAAATAAATACTTATTCACCATTTATGTCTGGGACTTTCATTTCTGAATTTGTTCTAATAGCATTGATTTCGTCATCCATATGTTCTTCATCATCTTCCTGTAATAATAATAACAAGTAAATCTCCACATATTTTTATAATAAACAAATCATTTTAAAGACTGTTTGACTTTTATTCCGTCCGAGATTGTAGTGATTCATGGCACGGGGCCGAGTCAGTTGGGAATTTTTCGTAGGAATAAATTCTTAGGGGCCGAGATGGGAAGGGGGCGAGTTGCGACTAAACCATTTTTACATTACTGAATCTGTTTCTGAGGTTCACATACTATTTCTGGTATTTAAGATCTGGCATTGTCAAGTGTTACATAACTAGAAATATTTTCGAAAAACTTGATTAGATTAGTAACGTTCGTAACAAGAAGGCGTACTTAGAAAAAGACAGAGATATCCTTTTATTTAGTCTATAATGCTGTCGCAATTTAGGGCAAACACCTCCTCCTCATCGAGAGCTACTTGTGGCAATTCTTAATTTTACGCGAATAAAGTCGAGGGCAAAAGTTAGTTTAGGATAAAATAATAAAAATAAATAAAAAATGTGGATACAGAGGCAAACTCAGAGTTGATAACTCACATTGTCCTTCTTATTAGCGTCATTGTTGATGTCAATATGGAACCACGTCTGTAGCACCTGTATCAAGAGCACATGGCCATGTTTCGCCAAATACGCCTTCAACATGTTCAGGGCATCTTGTGATAGGTATATGTCAAATTTACATGATCTGGAATCAACCATATGGTTATCTAAGATTTTTATACAGGTACTTTCTCGTCTACGCTGCACATTTTGTTGTTTTATTAACTTGACCAAATTAATATTATTTATATATTTTCTAAGCAACACTAAAGAGGAATAAGTTGCCAGAATCTATTGTATATCTGACACATCAATACAAATTCGTTAATTTCATGTATGAGTAGACCAATTTTAAAAAGAAAATGAGCAAGTCAATTGCTGATATGGAAACATGAGCTATAGCTGCCTTTTCTGATTTAAAATAAGTTACCTGAATGCAGCAATAGATGGTCTTGCTTCGACTTCTTGAAGAGTGTATATGGAGCCAATGTCATCCAGTATTTGGTTCATATAATCTTTCTCTGGTGTTTCATTGTCTATAGTGCCATTTTGTAACGAATTGAACAGTTGTTCAAGGCTGTTTGGTCGGTACAATGCGGACGGCAGGTTGCCATCAATTGGCTGGTGGTATGACAAGTCCTTCTGAGGCAGTGTTGCCGAGTGCCTCTTGAGAAACATCTGCGCAGCCCCACCGTGCCCTCCTCGTAACATCTCAAGGTACAAATGGCAAAGCAATGGACTTAACAACCCAAGTAGCTCATTCTTAACTTTTTCTATTTTTACTTCTTTTATAAAATTCACTAATCTGAAAAGGTGGCAAAGAGTTAATATAAACACAAACTAAGATCAGTGAATTTAAAAGGTTGGGTTAAGGTAGAGCAAAGGGGGCGCTGACACAGATTAGATAATAGTTCCTACGCTGAGTCAAAAAGCCTTAGAAAAATTCCCATGATGCGGACCGCCAACAAAAACCGAGTGTTCATCACTCTGATTGGTTCTGCCTACATAGAGTGATGTGTAAGGCCTGCTTATGTAATCTATCTATAAATATAAAAGGATAACCCGACTGACTATATTAGGGATACCTTTGTAAGAACAGGTGTACCAAACTACTCTATCAAAATTTATCACACAGCTCAAACTGCTGGGTCTAGAAACTTGAAATTTTGCGCAGCGGTTCCTCAAATAAAAGGAAGGTAATAAATGACAGAAATTACCTGGTATACTGGACATCATACTGGCCGGGGTCGTTGTTGATGCACGAGAACAGAATAGAGTTTGCACGACTCGCTTCACATTGCACTATAGTCGCCACGGCCATCTGCTCAGCGCTCTGGCTTAGACAATTGTTGTTACTGAAAATATCTATATCCTGAAATACAACATCCGCAAGGTGAATTAAAATTTCTTTACAGATGAGGTGCTGATCCACGTTTATTTACTCACAGTATAATTACGGCGTTCTAAGTAGGATGTAACGGCAGCCTTAACAGCATCATTTCTGGTCTTTTTCGTTAGAGACATCGATGTGTATCCGTCCGTATTACTTTATTTTTCAAATCACTGTAAAATAAACAAACAAAACAACAAAGAAAGCCCCTTTCCTTCCTTTTTTAAAATTTTTGGTACGAACGAATATTTTTAGAGCAGAAAAGCAATACATTTTGCCAGTAGTGCGAAAGAGATGCATTACATACCTACATGAAAGCCGAATCAAAGAAATGACCGAATCCGAATTGACATTTTGTTTATGTTTTTAATCAAGTAGAAGAGACTTATGACTATACAGTCTAGTCTAAAAGAATAGAGTTGAAAAAAATATCTTTTCATTACTCATACTCTGAAAGTAGGTCTAAAGTTGCCTGAGAAGTTGAAAGTAATACTTTTCAGCCCTAGGGAGAATCGTTTTCAACTCACAGCTATCAAATTATATAAAAAAAACTAGACTATTTTCACATTTCTATTGGACCATGTTCCAAATTTCTATACAGCCACTCAGTTACATCGCAATGTAAAATTGAAATATCATAAAGATATGTAATAATTATAGAGTTTTTTAAAATTACTTTATTATTTATTACTGTCAACTACTTCTTTAAAATAACTTAGATTTAGGCAAAATATTCAGCATTTTTTTCAATGATGGAAATGAAAAATAATGGCAGAATAGCTGGCCCTTTGGCAAGTTTGTTAAACAATTAGATTTAAAACAAAAATCCCGCCAATTTTAGTTATTTTTTTTATATCTGATATCGTGGTTGTTTTATGTCATTAGAAAATCTAATAACTTGTCGAATAAATTATTTTTCTTTCTTTTCTTTCTTTCTTTCTTTCTATATTATAATAAAATAAGTTCTTCCAGTAACGAAAATGAGACACTGACTTCGGAATCATCATCATCATATCAGCCTGTAGACGGCCACTGCTGGACAAAGGCCTCCCCCAGGGATCTCCACGACGACCGTCCTGCGCTAACCTCATCTATCCGGGTCCTGGGACCTTCGCCAAATCGTCGGTCCACCTTGTGGCAACGTTGCAACGTTTCGTCTTCCGATACGTGGTCGCCACTCGAGAACCACTTCGGTATTATTTTGTTCTAAAGCAGCAATACTATTTATTTTCTCGCAGTCAATGGTAAAAAGTCTAATCTAGAACCCTTCGCTACTCTCGGGATCCAACTAGTACCTCGAATTAAATTCCCTTTTTTCACTTACTACACTTACTTTTTACACTTTTTGTTTAATCTACTATTTTCATTTCTCATGCTCTTCAAGTTCTTGTGCTGGATGTAGGCGAAATAAAAAGAGGAATACTAAATGTTATTAAGTAAGATAATAGAGAAATTTAAATGTATCAAAAATTAAAAGTTTGTAAAATATAATTAGGCATTTTGTATTCCGACCTTAGTTAAACTAAAAGTGTCACGTTTACAATAATAAAGATTTATCTGCAATGTGGCTGTTTAATTTCCACGCATTCGAAGTGAAAAGCAGAGTACTTAGATAACTCGTTCATAAAATCCCTCGACTTACCATTTTACAATGTGGACAGATACAGGCACATACCTACATACCTAGGTACCTAGTTTTCTGTCTATCACTTCAATATGTTTTTTTCTGTATCTGATTCTACTGGCTGTATCTTAGAGTTTAGGCTGTATGGATAGACGATCTCGATGGCCTATAGAATTTTGCTTATCTCGATTATCATTAATCCACATCTGAAAAGGAAGGTAGGCATCAAAAGCTATTTGCCATAAAATATGGATGGAAAATGTCAGGACCCAGCCATTAACAAAATTTGGGGCAAATCGATGATGATGACGCAACGCCATGGGAAAATCTTATTATTTATTTAAAAATTACTTAGCTCTAGGTAGGTAGGTACTTGCCGAGTTTACGTTCAAGTTTCAAAATTCCTACTTCTTTGGTCTACCTAGCTACCACATAGGTTTAATCTTAAGTATGTAGGTCCAACTTAAAATTAACTCATCACACCTTTTTAGGGTTCCGTACCTCAAAAGAGGACAAAAGAAACCCTTAAAGGATCACTTCGTTGTCCGTCTGTCTGTCAAGACCCATTTTCTCAGAAACGCGTGGAGGTATAAAATTAAAATTAATATCAAATACTCAGGTCTGCAATCCCTTGGAGCTGTAAAAAAATCTATCTTCTAAGTCAACGCAGTCAGAAGATATGGCCATATTTGCCGCATTTTGAGTAGGTATTTTGATAATCAATACCTATGGGGTACCTACCTACTTCCCGTTGACCTAGAATCATAAAATTTGGGAAGAAGCAAGGTCTTATAGCACAAAGTTCTTGTACCAACAAACTTAAGTATGCGTAGGTATGAGCATGTTATCCATTTATGTTAGTATAGTACCATAGGTACTATACTCATATCATGTGTTTTTGAATTATATTTATACACTGGACTGTTTATGTACTAAAACCTTACCTACCTAGGTAAGTAGGTAGCCTGATTAATAATACCTACATAATTATGTAAAAAAAACCGGACAAGTGCGAGTAGGACTCGCGCCGAGGGTTCCGTACAAACTTGATTATAGAAATAATAAGAAAATCGGCATAATAAAATTTGTGGATAAATCACATGGTAGGTACATAGACCTACCATGTGATTAGGTAAGGTTTTAGTACATAAACAGTCCAGTGTATAAATATAATTCAAAAACACATGATTGTTTCGCCCATGTTATTGTTAGTAACAAATAACAATGTATTGTATTTAATAAACGTTTGGTAGATGGTTACAAAGTGCAGCTTTTAATAGATAGGTACCTATGTAATTGTTTTGTTTGTAATATACGTCATTAACTCCCGCCCAGGGCCACATGGCCACGTGTAGAGGTTCCTACTAATAAAATTATGAATGCGATTTGGCCCTGCGACGTGTCACGATCACTTCAGACGGAATAACATGTCTAACATGTGCAGGATAACATGTTTCGGAATAACATATGCGGTCCTTGGGTATTTGGAAAATGCATAGTGATGGAAAAAAATCCCTAGCAACTTCAATGTAGGGAGTTCATACTTGATGACAAGAATAGTCTCTCCCATTTTCTGATCCTACCTGACCTATCACTCACCGCCAAAGACACGCCCATTTTAGACCACCGTGCCAGAACTTCAGCTTATACCGTTATTTAATTCAACAAATATTATATTATAGACTGGTCAATCAACTAGAGCAGTCTAATTATTAAGTATTTAAACTTTATTGTACAAGAGACTTAAAGCCGGAAACATTACATATTTACCAGCTAACCTTTGGTCGCGCTGATAGGTTGTGGTAGATGCGAAGACGTTAACATATGTATGGCTAAACCTATCATTTAAAATGTTGGCAAAATATTGACGAAAGCAAGTATCAAACATTGGGCCCAATTCTGTAGAAATAGCCTCTACGTAAAATAAAAATTTTACTAAAATTTTCCCACGTACACCACACATCGCGATGCCTGCTGCTATGATCTATGGATCTAGAGGCGGCATCAAACAAGGTAAGGTGTTACATAGACGCCTAATCAAACCAAATATGAACTTTACCTGTAATCGCAGCGCAACTTATGCCTTGCTGTATAGTACTTACAGCCAACGAGGCTCTAATGGGTGGCCGTATTAGTAACCATCGAAACATACTATAAGCTCGGCACTGGTACCACGAGAGGCTTAGTGATCTGAGATCATCAACTCAACCACCTGATTAATGTCTGAATAGACCTATACCATCGTATACCCATCAGTGGACAAACTATTACATAACACGAAATTATAATTATACAGGTGTAGATTTAGATTTTAATAGGACGCACAAAAATTGTTTAATGCTCATTGTAACTTAATTAAAGCTAATTTTAACCCTATTATATTTAAGAGTATAAGAATATCCAGTCTTACCTACTTAATGTTAAATCTAATTATTTCCATTACATATCAACATATACGTAGGTAATGATCAACGGTCATTCCCAGATTCACACAGTCAATGAAAACGGTAACTCTGTTCATCATAGGTAAGGTTACTAGTTTTGTATTTGATACTTGGACGCGAGTTTAATGTCGGTTGAAAATGACATAGCCAGCAGTGGACGTTAATATCACAATATAGAAATCCTATTGATGTTGATGTGTAATTGCCAGTCGATCAAAGAACGCCAATCTAATTTCTGCTAGGTTACACACAAATGATCACAATTCAGCTCGCGAGGTCAGTCTTTAAACCCCTTGGAGAATAGCGTATATCGGCTGTCCATACCTTGTGGTCCATACAAGGTACTGTCACGGCACACCTCGGTGCGAATGACACCTCACAGACGGAAACGTATTAAATTATGATTGCATGCTGTCGCGTGCGGCCAGGACGTGCTAATAGCGCATTTCCTAAACCGACGTATATTGATACGATCGGTTGACGAAATAAATATTACCGGGTTGGACACAACGACCCACTTTCTTAAAAATTGCTGACTGCGTTGCCTTTGTAGCAAAATTTACCAAAAGCAACTAGGTACCTAGGTAGGTTATAGCGTTTTCTAAGTCAAAATATTTTATTGCTGAGCACTCTCCACTGGGTAAAATTTATACACGTAAATTATTATCTACCACTAGGTACCGCGCTTCGGTGTTATATAGCGTTGTCAAGCTCATCAGCTCGTCAAAGTTTAAGATATTTATTGTATTTCAACCCTAACCGCCTGATCGGGGCTCGTTGTGTCCCACACTTGGAGACTAATATAATCCTCTGTGCCCACTGCCTACACTATATTACAGTCGGTGAGAAAAAGAAACACGAATTAATATAGGTAGGTTTACTCGCAATTTTTTTTGGTATGATATGATGATAATAATATGTTGTCTCCTTAACGATATTATACTGGGAAAACTAGGTACAGGTACTTGTGTGTTAAGATATTTATTTTCATTAAGAATTTTTACAATTCACTTACATGAAAACATATTTATCCTTAACCTAAGAAGGCAAGTAAAGTAATATCATTGAGCGTACAGATTTTAAGAACCTACTATTAAGTAATACTATATACTAGGTACACTATTAATTTAAGCTAATACTTTTTTAAAAAACTATGTGGGTACACAATACAAATACCCGGCTGCCAACATCAGCCAGTAGAAGCGATCGCGCGCGCGCGATCGACAAGGCAACAACAAAACACAGATCAAAACATAGGACTACATAAACTAGATATGACATCGATAACATAATATTCAGTTTAATTTATTAAAGATATAAAATTTTAGTAATTTTTTGAATGTACGCATTGATTTCGAGTCTTTGATGTCGTTTGGCAATTTATTATATATCTGACCTCCTCCGTATAAAATATTCTTTTTTCCGTAATTTGTTCGCGGTGGACGTAGTACTAGATTATTAGCATTTCGTAAAGTCTTTTTTTGTACGTTGTGTTTTTTAGTGAAAGTTATGTTAGTATGTATGTCTTTGTTTAATATTTTACGTATTAAAATGCAAGTGTAGTATGTGTATGTTTGTTTAATGTTCATAATTTTAGTGTCTTTATATATTTTATGAGTAGGCGTCAGGAAGTTGTAGTTGAATAAAATTTTGATCAGTTTATTTTGGGATGTTTGTATCATATCTAAGTTTGTTTTTGCAGCAGACCCCCATATTTCTATTAAGTAATCAATGTGTGGTTTGACGAGCGAATTGTAGATTAGGTATCGTACGCTATGTTATTATATAGAGTTATTCAGTGTCTTATGTTCAGTAAAATAAAATTATTAGTAAGTACCTACTAATTTTCCTAGATAACTACTGCTTACCTACAAGTTTAGTTTGGATTGCGGAAGTTTCCATTGAGTTTTATTAAAGCATTTGGCGTACTGCCATTTAATTGTCTATAGAGAAGGTTTCACTGTGTACAAAGTTGCATTTTATTTGGGTAGGTACAAGCTTTTTATCTTGGATTTTAATCATTTTTGGAATTCGGTAATTAGGTACCTAGCAAAAGGAGCTAAATAGGTAGCACCTAGATTATTACGGGAGAGCGTTTCTTTAACTCCGTGCCATAGTGTCAAAATCTGTTACCGTACCCTACCATTTTCCATTATATAAATATACTAGCTGTTTCCCGCGGCTTCGCCCGAGTAAAAGAAAGAGTAACAAACATCCATAATAAAACTTTCCCGTTTTTTTATTAGTAGGATGTAATTTTACCAAAATGATTTTATTCCTCACACACTGGCACTTTCTTTCATAGAAAAATGTTGTGAAAGCCACGTGCGATGTTAAAAAGAAATGTTATGTTCGTTTTATTATTTGGCATTGCAAATCTGTTTTTCTGATGGTCAGTACTACATAAAGTTATTGTTACCAATAAGATTTTACTCCTTTCAGACACTGGCATTTAGTTTTTGAAAGCCTGTCATAATTAAAATGAAATAATATTTTGTTTTTAATCTATTAATGGCAATAAAAGTTTTTTTTTCTGCATAAATGGCCAGTATTGAATGTAATCTTGGTAGGGAGTAAAAACTTTATGAATAGGTTTTTTAAATTTAATAGGTAATCAATCTTTTTTTCCAAATATAATGAGATGCTATTAAACTTTTGGAAACTGAATGTATCGGATCTTCTTGTGTTAGTACTCTTTGCTAACTCTTTGTTAAATAAAGTCTTCTACTTTTTACATGAAATCTTTTTTCTTAATATGGAAAGCCAATTGCCGATTTGCTTACCTTTGTTATTTTGTTTAGTGCATAATTTAATTGTTTAATAAGAAATACGTGTTTTTAAATTTTGAGCCTATTAGTTCTCGATTCAATATTTGCATATTTTTTACTGAACAATTTGGTATACAAAACATTCAAAGTTACGATTTCAAATGTCAACTTACTAACGCCTACCGTCCTGAAATATTCGCCGACTTACTACACTTTAATACATTTTGTGGCCGCTCCTTTTTATAAAACCCAATACCAAATAGCCTATGTTCATACACAGAGTATTAACTATCCAACAGCGGAAGAATTATTGAGATCGGTTCTGTAGTTACAAAGATTAGTTATAACATACATCCAAAAAACTTTACCTCTTTTAGATTTGACCTGCCTACGCCTCGCTCACCTCATTGACTTTGTTATTGGAATCGAGCGGGGTCGTGGTTCGATTAATACTAGGGACAGACGACTTTTACTCTGGATGTTATATTTATGAATTATCTATCAGTTTAATTTCCACAGCAATGGTAACTAGGCACTTACGGAAAATATTTTGGAATTAGCCAAGTGTGCATGTTTTGTTGTGTACCTATGTCATCTCATCATCAGCTTGCACTAGCCCACTGCTGGACAAGGCGAGCCACTGAATCCAATCTTCGGTTATCCCCATCCAGTCACTGTAAGCCGCCGCCGCCGTACGCAGATCGCTCCATCTATCCAAGGGGCGTCCCACACTATGCTTGCCCAGACGTGGTCTCCACTCGAGAACTCGTCTACCCCAGCCAGCGTTTATCGGTTTTCCGACAGATATGACCAGCCCACTGCCACTTCAACGTATATACTAACTTTTTGAACTATGTCGTAGGCTTTGGTTCTCGGGCGGATCATCTCGTTTCGGATCCTGTCTCTCAGATAAACTCCGCAGCATAGCTCTTTCCACAGCCCGTCAGCGACTGAGTTTTCGGTAGGTACCAATTGTAACGTATATGAAATATTACACCATTATTGTTCTGCTGTTCGTATCGATTGATTGACCTAAAGTGATAAACTCGAGCAAAGGAATATTTTTAATAAACCAACTTTTGCCTGTGGTTTCGCTTGCGAGGTTTTTCAGACATTCAATTAATCCAGAAGTTTGCTCTGCTCATACAAGCCCATTGGAGCAGAATTGTCGCGACAGAAAATTACTCCCTTCATTTGGTTTCGCAGAAAAAAAATGGTGTACAGTACAGATTATCTAATAGTTATAGGTAGATAACAGAAACTGCACTATTGCAGTAGGCATTATGGCACCAAGATTGGCCCATTGAGGTCGGAACTGTTTGTATCCGCCGGATTGACCTTGCTGGAGAGGAGAGACTCGTCTTCTAAGAATAGCGCGTGATATCCGCAGTTGCGAATGTCGAACAATAGCAATATCCGTTGCAACCCTAACATACATAAAAACTTATTTATAATTTAAATATAAGTAACTACCTACCTATTTAATTATCTAATTAAACTATCAGTGTCAACCAAGATGGCTCTCCTAACACTCGTGTTAATCTGTTTAATATCAATCGTCACCGCGAATACAGACACTTTGAACAATATACTATTTAGCGGCGATTATGAGTTCATAGACTTGACGCATCCGTTCAACAATCAGACTGTGTACTGGATCGACACGCAGAACTTTGTATTTACTAAAAAGACAGAGGATGTTCAACAGGATGGGTCGTGGTAAGTCTGTGGTATAAAAAGTAAGTGGAAAATCTAAGTCAAAATCTAGCGCGATTGTTTTCAAAAGCCTTGTATTTATTAAAATATACAAATATACCTTACAATATACAAACATACAATAAGTTTCCTCAACAAAATTCAATTTGGTTATAGCACCAGATAATTAATAATACTCTAACATTTAATATACATATAATCTCTATACAATTATGTATAAATATTAGGTAATAAAAATACCTAGATCTTACCATTATGCAATCGATGATATAAGTGTGTGAAAATAGAGTGTTCATTTTGTCTAGTGATAAGAACATTAAGGTGTACAGTGATATTAAGGTCAGTTTATATACCAGAGATAATAAAAGACAAAACATCTATGTATACGAGATAAGGAACTTATACCAAGCGCGGGAAACAAGCGAGGGCGCGTCATTAGAAACGGAAATGTAGTCAACTAGCTGAATAGGCCAGCCGCCTTGTTTCATTAAACTAAGTATTTTAATTATTTCATCTGTAAAATTAAGGGGGGCAATCATTGATTAACTTGTTGACGGAGAGGTATGTTATCTTCCGTTTTAGCTATAAACTTGTAATACAGTAGCGTTGGAGGGGTGTTTTTTGTATCTTTTAAGAACCTGGTAGCTGTCTTCTTGCTAGTCTAAAAAAATATCTATTATTTCGTTTATAAATGCAAGTACAAGTACCTAATTGACACAGTAGACGCGACAAAGATTTCATTAAATAGAAAAAATATATATAATTACGTAATAGTTTTCTAACTTTTGTTAGAAAAGAATAAGAACTAGGTAGTATATTATTCAGGGTGGTGGTAGTTTAGATGGAAGTGCGCTCGCCGTTCTTACTTCCAAAGCTAAAACTAAGAAGTAGGTACCTACCTACCTACCAATGAGTTTCCTACACCTAACACTACAGTTCGCGAATTGTATGTACGAGGTATTCGAGATTTTACTCAAAACCAGAAGCTACGGAATGGAAGTGAAGAAAGCACATAAATTGGAATAAATTAAAAATACACATTAGTGCATCAAAATTCGAAAGTAACGCTAAAGTATATTTATATTGGGTAATTTGGGTCTATCTGGACGGGCTTGTGAATAGTGTACAGTGTAGGTAAGGTTTTGCCCACTGGGGAGTACCTACCTATGACAAAATAAAAATAAGGTAGATAGCAGGTAAAGTCGAATATTGTAGTAGGATAGAGTAGGTAGGGAAAAAAGTTGTTGGGGACACACCAAAAATAATTGAATTAAAATAGGAACTAAAACAATAACTAAATAATATCCGAGATTATTTATCAGTTTAACGTTTACTAAGAATGAAACTACTACAGCTACACATTACAAGACCAGAAACCTAGATAAGTGTGATAAGTTGGCGCCGCGCACACCTTACAATTTTATCGCTATAAAATAAAATTGTAGGATTTGCGCTATCTTATTCATCGCGTTTAATAGATACTTTCGGATGTGCCGGTTAACATTAACAGATAATCGTCTGTGCCATCCTGGTCCTGTAACGCGTGGGTGAAGGCGGGTCGGGGACAACTTGGGATGTTTGTCGGGCGGCTAAGCCATACCGCGCATAATAAATTACTTAGAAAAACAATAAATAATTTATTTAAAATTATAATATTGGATAACATCTCGGACTGTCCGACAACACGCGTATTCAATACTAACTGCCAGACAATAAAAATATAATACATCCAAAAAGTAGGTCATGATGACATTTTCACATATTTAAGGTCAATTTGAAGCCTGGTCCACATCTAGGGAATGAATTTTGGGTGATCATCATCATCATATCAGCCTGTAGACGTCCACTGCTGGATAAAGGCCTCCCCCAAGGATCTCCACGACGACCGGTCCGACCGGTTCGACGAATTTTGGGTGATATGTGATGGCTATTCAGAGTACAGTTGGAGGAGGCTGAGAGCACCTTAAATAACTGATCTAATAATCTGTCTGTATGTTTCAAATGGTCTAAGGCACATAAGCATGTATCAAGTCCTGAGTGATTTCCCTATAGGGATGAATATAATATGGAAATATCACCGCCTGATCTTTAGATTATTCATATCCATCAATGAATGGCCCCCTTTAAATGCAAAATAATTTTTCTTAAATGACTACTACAACAATCGCTAGTATGTACATACATATCATCATTTATGCAATTACGTACGGTATCTGACGCCCATGCCATTTTACAGTAAAACAATTTCAGTTACGCTTGTTGGGCGGCACCAGATGAGGTGGGAGTTCTGAAGGCAACTCATGTCCGTCGATCTTGACCCGGATAAGATGCATCGCGAGAGCAAACTCTTCGTCGTCAAGGAAGCCATCTTTGTCAATGTCGGAGAGCTTCCAAATTTTTCCCAGCACAGAGTTAGGCAGTTTGGATTTGACCATTTCTGTTTTAGCTGCTGCTCCTGTCACTTTTCCATCGATTGGGTTGAGGGACTGGAACATTTGGTCATAGTGAGGTTTCTCCTTACTGCAGATCCAATCGGGGTCGCCATGGCCAGCATCTACGCCTTCACCCCGTCCGTAACCGAATGGGGAAACTTGATCTTCAACACCTTCGAACGCACCACCCTTGATCATTGGTTCTGGGACAACATTGACATCTTGTTGCGGAATTAAATCCATAAGTTTTGCAATATCTGTTGCCAACATGTGGTCCACGACTTCCAATAGCTTGGGTTTTAGTGGATGGAATTTGGTGAAGTCATGATTAGCTAATGTCTCCTGCATCTTCTTCATATCAGGGAAATCACCGGGAGAAATCTGTTGCTCTCGCTGTATACGGTCATAAACCTGTGCAAGATTCTTTATTAGCTCTTTCTTTTTACCATCTTTACCAAACATTGAAGGCATTTCTTTTCTTAACTCACTGACAATATACGCATGCACTTTAGCAAGCCGTGCCCTTTTGATTAAATCATTAAGTTTACGCAAAGCAGCATTTCGTGGAAGGGACTGCATGTCTTTGAAGAGATCCTGCTCTTCATCCTCGAACAGCCTTCTATTTACATCATAGCGCAGAGGCTGATCCCAGAAGGAACCAATGTAGACTCGAGCTACCTCTGGTGTTTGCAAGACCTTGCCTAATGACCACATAAGTGCTCCATATACACGCATAAGTTGCTGGTGATCAATCATATCTGCTTTGTTCAAAACAATGCGAATTTTGTCATCATGGCCTCTCAGTGCTTCTATACTACGTCTGAACTCATCTGATATATCAAGTTTGTGGGCATCGAAGAGGAGTATAATACGATCCACACGCTCCGCAAACCATTCCAATACACCAGTAAAATCGTAACCTCTATCTACGCGCTGCTTCTCACCAGAGAGGATGCCAGGCGTATCTACGATGGAGATACCTCGTAACACTGGCGAGTCCACAGTGGAGCACTGGAATCTATTAAGAAAAGCGTTCCCGAACTTACTGAGCGGTCGAAATTGTTTCTTGGGGTCGACTACGAGCGCGTTGCCTGGTATTACGCCCTCTTTTTCGTCAAACATCACCGCGATAAAACGGTCCGTTGTAGGTTCTGGCCCGATTCGGATACCAGGGAAATCTCGCTCTAGTAGATATTTGATGAAGGTCGTTTTACCGGTGGAGTACTGGCCTACGAGCAGTATCATAGGCTTAGCGTCGAAGTCCGGCTCCTCCAGCTGTGGTGAATGGAAATCATGGAACTGGTAGTGGAGCTCCAGCGGTAATAATTTGGATTTATATATTTTTTTTAGACCCTCCACCACACTGTCGATACTTTCAGTTTTTTCACCTTCTCTTTTTAGCCAGCTGAACATGGTTGCTTAGCTTCAAGGTTATCAACAATGAAAATTAGCAAAACCCACTTATTAACACCCACTGGCACTGGTTTACTTTACATGTACTTTATCACAATTCCGACTGAATGACTGATGGATGAATCAAATACGATTACGTACCTACTGACGTAAAAATACAAGTATATACTGTACCTACGTACCACAGTCTACATTATGCACTTCACTCTATAAAACTCTATGGCATCACTAGTGCTCCGGTTGGTTAGCTAACCGTGACCGACTTCAATTCATATGAATCATGAATTATCATGCATGATGCATATTCACTGGAAAGGTATTCATGTTGGGTGTTCTCTTTCTCTTACAACAATAGATAGGTAGTCAATGCATTGCTCATTATTAACTTAAAAGAAGTCTAATCAGTATTAACTGATAATACAACTGGGAATATTACAGCTCTATTCGCACGGGCGTAATATTATCGCGCGATTTTTAACGCCTAAATAGAACATATTAAGGGCTTCTGAAACTGAGCCATTCACACTGACCTGATTTGTTTTTGTATTTATGTATAAAAAGATCGCTTTCAACGCGCAATGAAATTAAGCCCGTGCGAAGGGGGCCTTACATTAGGCATAACGGTGCTCAAGTATTTTTCCGCCTAGTCTGAATTGACCCTTACGCAAACCAGGCGCACAGCGTACGATGAGAAATAATACAAGATGTTTTGGATCGTGGCGACGTAAAGATTTCCACTAGCGCCACTAGTGTGCGAAAATCGAAACTTTCTCAGTACGCATCAAAAAAAATTAGGCGCGCGCGCCACCAAAGAGATTCGAACCTTGATTCTACGTGTTTGTTTACGGTAGGTGTTTCTTGTAGATTGTAGGTATAATACTATAACGTGTTTTTTTTTAACTAGGACAGTTAAATGGCAAAACCGAAACTAAGTATAGGAGATACAGGGAAACTGTCTTATGAACCATTTGGTCTTTTTTTGTGTATAACAATTTTAGCAAAGTAAATTTTTTGGTCAAGCGTGTGTTGTCCATAAAAATTAATCATTTTGTTCGAAAATTTTTTTGATGCGGATCGACTCTTTCATGTAAGGATGATACTTACATGAACTTGTGCTGCTCAGTTTTTTTTCTATGATCCTTACATGAAACTAAGTCGATATGCTTTTAAAAAAAATTCATCAAAATTACTTTGTACTGGCGTTGTATGAGAAAACATTTTATTGAATTTGACTAACTTCTGCTCCTCAGATTTTTTTCTTCCGATTTAACGAAATGATCCTTACATGAAAGTGATTCGATCCGCATCAAAAAAAATTTTGATCAAAATGACTAATTTTTATGGACAACACACGCTTGACCAAAAAATTTTCTATGTCAAAATTGATAGCACAAAAAAAGATCTAAAGGTTCCTAAGACAGTTTCCCTGCAGCTCCTATGGTTTCGGTTTTGACCTGTATAATTTGTGGTAGAGACATTTTATTTTATTCTAACTAATGGAACCTTGTAGAAAACTAACTTCAAAATGTTAAAATTATTAATAACTTAAAGCGTATCCCAGACACACGCGGCTTGCGGTGGCGGCCTACCGCAGGCCGCAGCCTCAATATGCAAACGCAGGCCGCGCGTGTCTGAAGTCTCACATACATTGCAGGAAAACAACAGGCCGCCACCGCAGGCCGCGTGTCTGGGATCCCCTTTACACGAAGATATTTCCAGATTTAAAAAGTAGTTAACAACAAATAGCATTTGGTCCTATGGAGAGTGACAATGAGGCCAAGGATGAAACGCGCTTACCCAGCAATTTACCCATCCCTATCGATAAGACGATAACAGATGTAATGATCCTGGCATGCCACCAACAAACCCCTGTAACTTAACGGCGGACCGACAAATTCTAGTATTTTGAGACAAATTAGCGACAATTTGGCTATCAGAATTGCAGTTTGCGATGGTGGCATGCCCGGATGCCGCCTACTAATGAATTTAGGGCTTCTTTCACCACTTCCTGATATTGTTACAGATAGTAATCTTAGTGATAAAGTAATCTATCAGATAAATCTGTGTGATAGACTATATAAAATGTATAAGATATAGGCAATCAGATACCTGTGAAACCAAAAAAATAGGCTATCTGTCAGATAACCTGCAGATAGGGTATCTGTGACTTTATCAGCAAGCGGTGTAAGAGGCCCTAGGTCTTGTAAATATACCTAAATAGGTAGACAGCTGTAGGTACTTTTAATAATATTTAAGTGGGCAGCATTCTTGCTGGCTGCGCGGTAGTGGAGGATTATATCAAATCAACAGTCAGAGTCAAGATGATTCCTCTAACACTCGTATTCACTTGTTTAACCAGTTTAAATACAGTTGTTGTTCTTGCCTCGAATACAAATAATTTGAATAACATAATATTTAGCGGAGACTATGAGTTCATAGACTTGACGCATCCATTCGATAATCAGACCGTGTACTGGCCCAATGTACAGAAATTTGTGTTCACTAAAAAGATAGAACATCCTCCGTAAGTACCAAAATACCTACGTAGGCTATCTATATAGTTGTAGTAGGTATACATTGCATACTATGCCTTGCATACAAGTTCTATTCACAATGATGTCATACAAGCCAACAAGGTCGGTCGACCTAGTTCAATAGATACAGTTATGTAATTTCAGGGTCAGTTTACAGGAACTAAACAGTGTTTTATAAACCGAAAAATACTCAACTAATGTTTTTTTGTAAGGACGAGCGGGATCTCCTGCCTACAAGTAATATAAACAGGTGTATATTTAGTCACCTGCAATAATTTAAACAAAGCAAAGAATTTTGAGTGCAGGATACTACTAAAAATAATTAAATGCTCTGTATACATTTTCAGAATCCCTAGTTAATTATTGCAGATGACTAAATGTACACCTGTAATGGGTTTCAATCACGTTTGAAATTGTTTAAAAAACAAAGTTCGAGGTAGGTTCTTATACCTGGCTATTTTAATGTGGAAATCAAATTTTTATATTTGTGTGTTTCCAGGTATTCAGCGTTCGAGTTCACCGCGGGAGAGCACGGCGGCACCCACCTGGACGCGCCCTACCACTTCAACCGGTTCGGGCTGCACGCCGGGGAGATACCCCTCCACAAACTCATCGTGCCCTGTAACTAACACTAATTTAATCAGCTACCCACAGATAAAATATTTGTATTAATTGTTCCTGTCAACATTCACCATAGCTGCCGATTCCTAAATAACCCCCGAATCAAGTCCACTAGTGGACTCCAGTGGGAGGTCCTGCCCTACCACGCCGGCGCAAGGCGAGTTGGTAATCACAGTAGGTAGGTAACTGTGTAACGACGGATATCTACGAGGCTGGCCTAGACCGTTGGTATTCCCAGCTGTGCAAGCAAACTTGATTAGAACTATTTTTTATCGTGTCTGGGTTTAGTGTGAGTCATCAATGTAAATAATGATGATGGCAAAATGGAGCGTCGAAGATTTGACCGTCTGTCAGTGACTGGATGCGGAGAACCGGACTATGAAAATATATGACGCTGTAAATAGGTTTATTCTTGTTTAGGTCGAGGAACTACTGGGCCAAAATAGTCCCAGGAGTTCTTTTAAAGAAATTGTCAAAGGTACTACTGGGAATAATCAGTTCATTCCTGTGATATAGGTATATTTGTTTGTTCTAGTGATAGTCGCGGACGTCAGCTCGCAAGTCAACGGCGACCCTAACTTCGTGCTGTACAAGCAACACTTGGACTTCCTGTTAAACGACAGCTTCGGCAAACCCTGCCTCATCATATTCAAGTTTGGTTGGAGCAAGTATTTCAACGACACGAACAAATATCTGGGATTGGACGACCAAAGAAAGACATTAAACTTTCCAAGTATGTTTGTTAAATTAGCATTATGAAATAACTTTAATTTAGCCAAAGTTTGCGTAAATAATTGCAGAGATTATCTCAACCGGCAAATGAAAAAGATAAACGGAAAGAAATTCTGTCGTTGACAAGACAGTGCATTTGTTGGGCATTCATTGATATTGATTACGAAATATTGTATCACATAGATAATCCCTATCAATAATGCAATAGGTATCTGGTTCCTTAGATTACACATAAGTGTTGCAAGAATTTGATAGCCTACATATTTGGCACATCCTACACCTGCAATTTGACTCGACATCAGTTAACCACTTAGCAAGTTGAATTTGTTCTGAACCACTTATGTAATTGTCAGGTCTCAGTAACGAGGTGGCTGAATGGATCACTTCCTCGTACAAGAACGTGGTCGGCATCGGCGTGGACGTGGCTTCCGTCGACCCCGGGTCCAGCACAGACTTCCCCGTGCACAAGACAGCCTCGAAGGCCGGCCTTTACAATATAGAAAATGTTAATCTGAATCAACCGATACCAGGTGTGTTAGTTCTAGCATTTTACATGCCATTTAAGTGTACCGCCACATCTGCGGAAGGTTGCGATCGTTTTGGTCGCGACGGAATTTCGACTGATGTGTCGTAGGTAAGTTGAAATACACTATACGAGCGTATTTAGCCGAACGTTCCGCGCGGAACCTTCCGCATGTGTGGCGCTAAAAATTATAAACTAAAATACGCTTTAGTAAAAATAACCTGTTTCGAAGGAGAAAAAAATTCTCCACAGTAACCGGTTACAATTAACTTACGTACGCGGCCGAAAGCATTCACTACAACGTACTAACGTTTTGCTTTTAGGTCATTTCGATACGAAGGCCATTGATCTTAGTTGGCGGACATATTTGCGTGCAAACATTACGTTATTTTGCGACTTGATATATTTATTTTCAGATTACGGCTGCACCGCGTTGGTGTTGCCAATGAAGATTGCAGAAGGCACTGGAGCCCCGCTGCGTTTGGTCGCAATCTGCCCCAAACAAGTGCCTACCGCTTTCTAGCTCTGCGTAACTAGTGGTAGTAAAAATAGTAATTTGTACACAGTTATAGATTTGTAATTGATAAATGAATGAAATAAACTACCACTAATTTTACTTAACTTTTAGATTTTTTAAATTTTAACTGATTTCTAATCAAAACAATAGAAGTAACTAGGTACTCAATTCGACGCATTGTGTGTATTACATCGCCGGCCGATTTTAGGGTTTGCCTATAATCATGGAGCTAGGATCTTTTTGGTGGGCCCCCGCGCCCCCTACCTATAATAATATATGTTTTGAAAGTAACCGGTAATCATCACATCAATTAATTAAACATAAATTAATAATACAAATGTTTATAATGAAGTTATATTAAAACATTAAAAAGAATTATTGTAGTTATAAGACTTATATAGTTAACCTAAGATAATGTTGATAATCAACACGTTTGACACATACAAAAATTAACAAAAAAATATGAACGAGGTTTTCACAAAAACCTAGAGGCGAAGTTTGCCTTGAAATCAAGATAAATGTAGGTGGATAATTCGAAACAATAGAATACAATAGTAAAACTTAATCAACCATCAAGATCAGCCTCGCACTTTAGCAGTACTTCATCTTGGATCAGTTTTTTATAGATTAATTCACCGTCATCGTTTCGCAGCTCGACGCTCGGCACGTCATGGTTGATGACTTTCGCCCGGAACGGTCCTTTATCCAAGAACGTGGCCGCGTATTGTTCCGACACGCTGTGCACATCCGCCCTAGGGTTGACCTCGACGCCGTGCAGAGCGGCACACAGCGTCGCGGGCGGCAGCCTCGTCCACTTGTCGTTGATCTCTCTAACGTCACTCAAAGATACGATGTCGATGTTACCATAATCGACATATCTCACTTTAATTCTACATTCGCTCACGCTGTACTGTAGGATGGACGCCCTGTACCACATGTTATCCTCGTGGAAAAGCGCAATACACGCTTTGTTCTCAAACACTCCGTTCAGAGGCGACATATTTTCGCCTTCCCGTTGTATCTCTTGGAACATTTCCTCATACACTAGATTCGTTTCATCGTTGTGTACAATGCTTAGCTCCATTTTTTTCAATTCGTTGATAATCGTTATATTGCACATGAATTCCTCAATATCATTCTTTGGGTATGTAATGTGTATACCATCCAGGGAATGTTTTTCTTCTTCTTCCATCAATTTGTTCCAATCTTTGTCATCTAAGGACTTCATATCGAACGATGCATTGTTGTCATCCTCGACAATGTAGTCGGGTTCAGAGTCGCACTCTACCACGACAGGCTCCACGATCTGTTGCTTTCTAATTTTTTTGGGATCGAATTTAGAGATTTCTGCCCTCGAGCCATCAGTGTACACCGCCATTTCGAAATCGACGAGATGATCGTTGATCCACAGTTTGTTATATTTCAGTTCTATCGGTATGACCTCTCCGATCGGCTCGCCGGCTACTTTCACGAAACACTGTTTCTCGACAATGGATTTGTGTATGTAGTCCAAGGACTGCCGGTCCCAGTGGTCGCCGGCGGGACGTATGCGCGCCAGCGTGCACTTGTGCGCCTGCACCGGAATCTGATGCAGCGCGATACTTTTCCTGAGATTCTCAAAGGAGCACGTTTCTTCGTTGCCGTAGTCGATGTAATGCACGATACAGGTGGCCGATTCGTCGTTCACCTCCACGATTCTGCCCCGGTAGAACCGGCTGTCGAGGAAGAAGAGGGCGACGCACGGCTCGCCGACGTACCACTTGGTGTACTTGGCCTTGGGGTCGGGGGACTTGAAGCGCACGTCGAGCGCGCGCCGGATCAGGTCCAGCGTCTCCTGCTGCTCCACGGCGTGCAGGAACACCACGCCGTCGTTGTCAATGTATCTGGCAATATATTAGTTTATTTCTGTATTCTAGCTATTTTTAAAGGCGTGTATTTAACGTCGATAACTATGTGAATCCCGCAAGAAAACTACTGTACGAATTGAACTGAAATGTAGTAAGTAAAACTAAAAAATTTAAGCATTGAAACATAATTCTAGTAATTACTAGAATAAAAAAATTGGTTGGAGTTTTTTACACCCTCAAAAAAAGTTATTTAGATGATCAACGAGATGATCGTTGATCCACAGTTATTTATATTTAAGTTATGTCGGTATGAGATCTCAAGAACGTTTTTGAGGGTGCAAAAGGTCTTTATGAAAGTGACATTAAAACATACATTACCATCTTTATTTATCAACTTACGTTGGCATGCCGGTAAACTCTTTGGACGGCAGCGGCTCGGGCGGCAGCCAATCAGAGACGAACACAGTATTGGAAGTCCCCGGCTTCACGTCGTCATATTCCGCTGGAGACGGCACCTCTGACTCCGGGGTGTCAGGGTCCGGCTTCACCACCAGGGGCTTGGTCGGCATGGGCTCGAGTTGTAGGTAGTCGCGCACCGAACCCGTCACATTCTTCAAGAACATGATCATGTCGTCTTCCACGTTGTCTGTGCTATCCGTGCTCGATCCCTGCATAATGTCAGTATTGTTGTTATGTATGGACGTGGTATGGACATTGTGGGTATTTACATAAATGTCAGTCTGGTTATGTCAGGTCAGTACTATGCATGTGCTCCCCCTAATTTCGTGATTATGAGCGATATATAATAATTGACAAGTTCTCCTCAACACAATCTTGTTATCGACTAGCATTTTGCCTTGCGGCGTTAAGTAGTTACTGATTATTTTAGTTTACTTGGGAACCTAGTTTGCCCCCAGTGAAGAAAAAAAGAGGCAAAAAGAATGTGGACACTATGTAGTATACCCACCGGTTGCGTTTTGTCGGGCACGCCCAGGCCCTGGTCTACGATCTTCTTGTTGAGGCAGCGCCACTCCGACTTGTTGGGCTCCAGTGCACCGCCTTGGATAGTGTGGTACACCCACAGTTCCACTGGCATACTTTTGTCCTTGAAGTTGCCCAATTTGGTGATAAACACTCTCTGGTACGCGTCGAGGAGTTCCTTGAAATAATACAAAAGAACAGGTTGTATTTTACTATACTTCAAAATTAATATCTTGCTCTTTAAAAATAATATACCATCTTTAAAAAATAAACCTTTAAAAATTATTACCTACTAGTAATTGACCATTAAAATGTAAACCATTTTTTTGAACCATCATCCAGTCATGTTCTGGGTTCTGTCGCTCGTTTCATATGGTCACCAATTATTTTTCAGGAAGACAATTAGACAAATTTTAAAGCTAGAAATATTAAAATTAAAGTACAAAATATTATTTTTATTTTGAGATTTAATGCGTTTAAAACAACACATTAGTAAATTTGATTGGCCAGTTCTAGTTAGATTGGTTATAAAACGGCAAAATGTGAAACACAAAGTTCATTAGACCAGTTTTACAGTAATGTCCCGTTTCATACACCGACCGTGATCACAAAGTGAAACGTTGAATTTCATTTTGGATAATGTTGTTGTCAGATGTTCTCTCCGAAATGTTGTGGACAATCTAAAGTCGAAAACAAAGCTAACCTTTAGGTACTCTTTGGTGATTGACGGCCATTCCGTGCCGACGGCTGGCACGACTCCGCACAGGTGGCATTTGATTGTGGCGTCGCCGATGGAGGTGAACTCAGGAGTCAGTTCCCTCAGAGACGAGACCGGCACTGTTTCCACGCAAGCGAAGTCCGAGTAGAACACTTTAGCGTTCCCCTCCGCCAGCTCCACGATGAGGGCGCGGCGCCAGGTCTGCGACTGGTTACACACGGTACAGCACCGGTCCTCGAGATTCCAATCATCTTTCCCCTGAGTTTTGTTCTTGCAGTAGTGCTTCTGCATGTTTTCGTATAATTCGTTGAAAACCTTCTGTTGATGGACCAGGGAAACATAGAGCAGCGACGGTGAATGGTAATGCAGTACTTTGGCCTCCAATCGGAGTGGTCCCTTGTCTTTGGCCTCCAGTTCCTTCTCGCTAACTTCTTTGGGCGATTTTGACCTTTTCAATATTTTGACTTCACTTTTATTCGGCTTGGGGGGTTTCGGCTCGCCCAGAGGCGATTTATTTGTGTATACCTGGTCTTCAACAGTGACGTTTTTGTTGAACATGAACAGTCTGAAATAATATGTAATTTTTAGTGTTATTATAAATCTAAATGACTAACATTAATTAAACCATCAGACTACGTGGGATGCACTGCATAACACATAGCCTATAGATTACACTGGGAGAAACTTTTCTATGCGAGCGAAGTCGCGGGAAACAGCTAGTAGAATATATGCGCAGCTCCGAGCTCTGGCTCAGCTTCTTGTTGAGCGGCGCGTCACGCTTTGGGCATAGGCATTCTCTTCGACCCAGCTGGATGAGGTTAGCGCAGGACCGGTCGTCGTGGAGATCCCTGGAGGAGGCCGTTGTCAAGCAGTGGACGTCTACAAGCTGATATGATGATGATGATTCTCTTATTATAACAGCTGATAGAGAGACATACCCGAAGGTGACCGCGAACTTATGCTTGATCATCTCTGTGTTGAGGCACACGGGGTCCTGGTCGTCGGCGCGGTCGTAGAGCGTGACGCCCACGGAGCCGCGCCGGTGGTCCTCCACGTGCAGCTCCAGCAGCCGCTCCTCGAACTTGTGCAGCAGCGCCACCGAGCCCGCGCTCCACTTCTTGTTCAGCGGCGTCACGCCCGCCAGGTGGCATTCCGTTGACTGCAATATTACAACAATCACTATTATAGGTTAAAGTTTGTGAGGATATTTGAATGTTAGAACGGATTTTGATTAAACTTGGTAAAGTAGCTTATATCCTGGTATAACGTATAGGCTACTTTTTACCGCGGTAAACTGTTCCCGTGGGAAATAAATTATTCCACGCGGGCAACAGCTAGTTAATAAACTGTACTTAGTAAATAAACTGAACCATACCAGGTTGGTGAGCGTAGTGAACTTGTGGTGTATGTGCCTGAGCGCGGTCCAGTGCACGAGCAGCTGCACGCCGGTGTCGGGCAGCAGCGCGCGCACGCGGCCGCGGCCCGGCAGCTCGAGCACGAGCGCGCGCGCCCACGCGCCGCAGCCCTCCTCCACCGCGCTGCGGTGCTTCTCTACGTTCACCACGCACAACATTCCTAAACAAAAGAAAGGTACCAATTTTTTGTTATCCCCCTTTTTTCTCTTTTTTATGATTTACTGTTCCCATTTATTTTCTCAGTAGGTACCTAAATTAGGAGAAAAAAAGGGAATGGAAAAAAAATTGGCACCGGGTCTCCACCTCGGAACAGAACTGGTCTGCCCCAGTAGCCGTCGTCAGTTTTACGACATGTGGTGAGACTTGTCCATTGACACTTCAGCTTGCTAATATCTTCTTACGAACGAACGAACGGCCTTTTAATCTGAAAAGAAAATTTGAACTTCGCACAGTTCACTGAGCGACTACTGTGGGCCGAGAGAAGTTACTAGGTAGATTTTGACAGTGTAACAGAAGGTAAATAGATAGCTATAGCCTCCTGAATCCTGGGAGAAGTGAACGAAGTTCACACTGAGGGAGTTCTCAGGAGACTCCTTTTTTTATGAAAAAAAAAAACAAAAAAAATCGCATTATGATGCAATAATGATAATAATACCAATTACCAATTTCGGGCAGGTGTACACTTCCAGTGTTAACGGTCAAGCTATATTCCTGCTCCAGATCCTCGCATAGCTTTTCATATACGTTTTGCAGGTGGCGCTTGTAAAATAAAAATAAGAAACATTAATTTAGGAAAGGTTGATAAAGGTGATCGCAGACTAGGCAGGCACCGCAGTCCCCGCAGTCTCCGCATTTTAATTCTTTGTATGAAATTGTATGAATCCTCGCACACTCATCCGACCCGCACGCACCGCATTTCTAAAAATAGACGAATCCCGTCGGACCTAGCCGCATCGTCCGATGCAGCCGCAGCGTCCGCATCGGACGATGCGGATGGTGTTGCCAATCCAATTTAACCTATTTTTAACTGGGCTTTATGGCTCTGGAAGCAAAGTCCTTTTGAGCTAGTCTTTTGCAAAAAGTTGCTAAAATGGCAGATTTTTCTACCCAAAAAAGGTGCTAGAAGTTGCTAGACTAGCAGTAGCTAAAAATGTTACCTATAGGTAGCTAACAATAAAATGGTAAATTATGACAATCATGTTTTATTAAATCAAACACGAGATTAATAAAAATTAGTAACTAGATTATTTTTATTATTAAAATGTACCTGATTAGGTACGTTACTAATTAAAGGAGTAATGTTTTTGAATGTAGATCTACGAAATCTCGAAGTACACGTCATGTGTCAAATTGGTCGCTGGTAACACTGGACGCATTCACCGGAGACAGACTGCGGTGCGTACGGGGACTGTGGCCCGGCTAGGTATGCGAGGCCGTCAACATAATGCGATGAGTGCGGCGACTGCAGGGACTGTAGGGAGTGCGGTGCGGCCAGGTGTGCGTTCACCTTAAAGCGTCCGGTGGCGTAATGGGGAAGACGCGGGCTGTCATGTCGAGAGGTCCGAGTACGATCCCCGGTCGTGTCACTGTACCAAAGGGTATTTACCTATTTACTCCAAACTAATTACATTTTCCGACTGCTCTCAAAACTGTGAAGGAAAACATCGTGAAGAAACCTGCATACGCCGGAAGAAATCCAGGGCACATTTTAAGTCCACCAACCCGCACTGGGACAGCATGGTGGACTATAGCCTGTACGTCGGAGATCGTAGGCATTACAACAGTGGGAACATATTAACAGGCTGTTGAATACTTTCAATAATAATAAACCTTTTAACACATATCTGAGAATGAGATTTTGTTAATTTTCTCGTTAATATAAGAGATGAGTCAGTAAAAAAAACGACTTTCACAAAGTACTTAGTGCGCTTTCTTGTCACAGAATTCTCTTTGAAGTGCAAATAACGGTACAAAAAAGTGTCATTACTTACCTTCCTGACATAAAACTTGTCGGGGCTCACGATATGCGTTAAGTACACTTCCTCCGCGGATTTGGCCTTGAAGTCATTGTTGTTAGTGAACAGCTTGGGCCGCTCCAAGTTGCCTATGATCTTGGGATACTGAAACATATTATTATCTATTTTAAACAGGCATACCTATACAAATTACATTTGCATCAGTCTCATTTTGAATTACACACGTCAATTTAATTATAATTTTATATATTTTTTATTTAGGACTGTCAACAAGGTTTAATCTTGCTAATACATTATACATGTGTGATAGAAAAATATTAGTGCTACCTTAATTAGAGGCTGCCACGACATTCATTTTCTAAAGAAGTGACTGTATGTTTTTATTCTTATTTTTTATATTATTATAGTGTTGATGGGTCTTTAAAGGGACACTTGAGAAGATAATGCTTCAAGTGTTAAAACTGACAGCCAACACTTAAGGGAGTTTTTTAACTTTTGACAGCCACGCGAGTTTGGATATGAGGTAATAGCCGAGCAGCAAGAAGCAACAAGATTATAGCATCATCTTCAACCTTCGATTGTAAGTGATTGTGGAATAGTTTAATACTGACCCCCAAGTTACAGGCCGACCGAGTTCGGGAGTCAGGTTCTACTTTAAGCTACTTAAATACTGTACTCAATTGTCAACAATTGTACTGTATTGCTTTATTATATAATTTTTATTTATTTAATACTGTGACGACTTAGTAATTCGTTTACTTCATTGGAAACTTCTGAACTGACAGCCGTTGGGGCAGAAAGGTTCTCGAGTGGCGACCACGTATCGGAAGACGCAGCGTAGGCAGACCTCCCACAAGGTGGACCGACGATCTGGTGAAGGTCGCGGGACCCGGCTGGATGAGGTTAGCGCGGGGCCGGTCGACGTAGAGATCCCCGGGGGAGTCCTTTGTCCAGCAGTGGACGTCTACAGGCTGATATGATGATTGAAACCTTTAATCAAGTGACTACGGTTACCGGCAGCTTGGGGTTGGGCATGGTGGCCCGCTCGTGGAAGACGAGCGCGTGCGCGAGGCTGATGCCCTCATTGAAGGTGGTCACGTCCACCTCCAGCGTGACCGCGCAGTCCGACGTCGCGCGGATGTGCCGCACGTGGATCACAGCTTGCTTGCTGCAAGCAACACAATAATGTTATTGTTCATTGTTACCGGATGAGATTTAATTCGTGCACAAGTTCGTCTATAAATAACTAGCTGCTGCCCGCGGCTTCGTATGAAGAACCAAGCTATCCAACAAAATGCACATAACTCCCGCTTTCGTGGAGTCAGTGCAGGGACCGCCGCCCCCGTATCTATTCATAAGCTATCCAACAATGAAAACTACATTCGAATCCATTTCTTCTGCAAGAGTAATAAAGCGTTATGCAAGTCATTTATAGTACCACTGAAGTGGTAATAATTTCGGTTGGGGAAGAAACTCCTTTGGCCCTTCCAACCTTGCGGTTATACGGGCCGATTCCGCTACTTGTAGTGTTGTCATGACGAAAATTGTTTTCACGTTTCGCCCTACTGAAGTGGTAATAATAATATGTAAAAATTCAAGGTTTCCATTAGTTTTTTTCTTTAGGTGTGTACGACACTCTTCCTATGGAGGAAGAATACGGATGGCCGTATTCCGGACAGCAACCATCAGATCTCACCCAAATCGTTTCCTGACGGTGATCTAAGAGCTCAAAGTGATGATAAAAGCCCCCTTTATTTTGTTTTGAGTAGTATATTATGTTGCTTTTACTTATCAATGATGTTCTGGACGAGGTAAGCGTCGTCGCTGGACCACGAGCCGGTCCTGGGCTTGCAGTTGGCCAGAGAGCAGTTGATGGCGAGCGAGTACGGGGACTGCACCCGCGCCGGCGGCAGCAGTCGCAGTCTGCGTACACAAAATAATTATCACAGCAAACTGAAAGCCAGCAAAGTGTACGTCGGCTATTATAGGAATATGTTTCGACAGAACCCTAAAAAAGCTTTTAAAAAATCGACACTAATTGGCGACATTGACTACTATTATGGGCAGACAGATGTTTTGTAGCACGACAAAAAATTTCATAAATGATGTGCGAGTGATTTTATTTATTTAGAGAATAAAGTTATCATCATCAACATGAATACAATATGCAACTATATGAAAATAGCTCGCGCTAAGCTCACTTCAAGCTTCCGCCAAACATGGCATTACGTGTACGAAACCGAAAGTCGTTTTTATTTTTAACCAAATCAGTATTTAAAAAAAATAGTTTTACGGCCAATTGCCAAACGCATCCTTATAGACCAAACCGTAGTTTATAATCCATCACGAATACATAAAACCGCAGCACGGCCTCCAGGGCACAACTAGTGCCATTCGGTGATCCACACTGCAGCTAACACCGCACTAAACTGATAGTGGGTTTAATGTCGCTTTAACAAGGGACAATTTGGAACAATCCGGTAGTCGTTACAAGCTTTTAATTAACTGTCCCGCACAATATACACTTAAATAGGCGCTTGTTGCATATAAAACTATCACAGATATACACCAAAACCTACAGTATACATTTTTTAGGAAAACTAAACAAAAACGACAACCATCTCTGACAAAATTCTGCCAAAAAATCGTAGTATCAGTGTAGTTGTTGTCGACCCTATCCAGTAGATAGATATATCACAGGCTCAGTAACATACACTGTATGCAAGCAAACGCGCCTCCTCTCGCCCACGGCTCACGGAACACTGGCGGTCGCCCCACTACATGTACTGCGAGACTGTGTAAGTAACTATTATCTCTAGATACTTTCTATAGACAAACACTACATCCCTTCCTTGTCAATGTTTTTATTTTAATTATCTATAATTTTATAATGATCAAAATCACACTTTCACCTTTACTGTTGTTCACCTTCTTGCGTATCGTCTTGGTCCCCAATAGCTTTCCACGTACCTTCCACTTTCTTTAAATGTATTACGTTTCGTCTAAGTAGCTGCCCTGTTTCTTCGTTTCTCACCGTGATGTCCCCGCCTTGTGATTTTTCCACGACGTGTGGAGTTGGTTTGTAAGTCATGGTAAGTTTGTTTCCTTTATCGCCTTCTTTCACGTACACCTTGTCCCCTTCATTAATTTTACAGTCCTGGGCTCTTCTTCTCTTATCTGCATATTCTTTACCCTTTTCTTTTTCCTTCATGTCCTTGTCTATAATTTCGGAATCGTCCTCTTTGTCATAGTTGTTTATGTCTTGCAATGTTGGTATTTTATCTCTGTTTTGCCTCTTGAAGAAAAGCTCTGATGGTGTCTTTCCTGTTACTGAATGTGGAGTTGAATTATACATTGTTAGATATTCCCACAGGCTTTCCTTTAGATCTCTCTTTTCCAGTTGGCTTATCTTGAGTCGTTTCAGTATGTCCCGGTTTTGTCTTTCGACTTCTCCATTCTGTTGTGGCCAGTAGGGCACTGTGTTAAAAATTGTGATGTTGCATTCCTGACAAAATGTTTTAAATTCCTCGCTTATGAATTGTCGACCATTATCTGCCGTGATTGAGCCTGGGTAGCCTAATCGGCTAAAAATTTCTTTTAAAATTTTTATTATCTGTGCACTTGTGATTGTTTTTGTAACCTTGACTTCTTTGTATCTACTATAGTAGTCAATAATCACTAGTAGGTAGTCTTGGCTTGGTAACGGTCCCAGCAAATCCATCGCAACATCTATCCATGGTGCAGCCGGAAGTTCTCTGCGCTTCATTGGAACAGGTAAGTTTGGCAGCCCGACTAACGTACAACCCTTACAGCTCTTTACTAACATTTCAGCGTCCTTGTCTATTCTAGGCCACCAAACTTTGGATCTCGAGTCTTCCTTTCATGGCTACGATTCCTGGATGACCCTCATGAGCGGCATCTAATACTTCTTTTCGGAGTGCTCGGGGTATAACCAGCTTGTTTCCTCGTAGCAGTATTTTACCGTAGAAGCACAACTCGTTCTCAAAAATCTTATATCCCTTGACTGTATCGTCCCAATCGTTATTATATAAGCCCTTTTTTACGTTACAAATTTCTAAATCGCTTTCTGAGTTTTTAATAATGTCCTGCATAGGAATTGCATGAGGTCTGGCATTTTGCACGATCTGATGAACATAGTCATCGTCATCAGGCTGCAGAACATTTGAGCGTTTAGGCAGGCGCGACAATGGATCTGCGATGTTACTTTCCCCTGGTTTGTACTTTATTTTGTACTGGTAAGCCTGCAATCTCAGTACCCATCTTTCTATGCGTGCGCAGGGTCTAGATTTTGGTCCGAACAAAACCTCTAGGGGTTTATGGTCGGTAATCAGGTCGAATTCTTTTCCGAAAAGAAAGACATTAAAATGCTCTACAGCCCAAACTAAAGCTAGAGCCTCTTTCTCAGTTTGGCTATATCTACGTTCGCAGTCGGTCAAAGTTCGGTTCCCGTAAGCAATGATCCTGGGCCCATTGCTATCGATCTGTACTAATACGGCTCCTAACCCAACGGGGCTAGCATCTGCGATAACTTGTGTCTTATCTTTCACGTCATAGTAACCTAGGGTCTGTATCATTGTTAATGCTTCTTTAAGATGTTTGAATGCCTTCTCTTGATCTTCTGTCCAGTACTTCTCGATGTTAACATTTTTTCCTATTTTTTTCCTCAAGAGTTGTTTCAACGGTTCCGTAATCGTGGCTAGATTGGGAATCCATTTATTTATATAGTTAACCAGTCCCAGGAAACTTTGTAGCTCCTCTATTGTTTCTGGTACTCTGAAATTCGCTATGCTTTCGATGTATTTATTCAGTGGTTTGGCTCCGTCCGTGGTCAATTCATGTCCCAGAAAATTAACTTTCTGCACTTTGTAAATACATTTTTCTTCATTCAGGAGGACATTGTTTTCCTTTAATACTTCTAGGACATTTTTTAGCCGTAAATCATGCTCTTCTTCATTACTTCCATACACCAGGATATCGTCTATAAAATTTATCGTTCCATCGCATTTAATAAGCATTTTTTCTATTATTTTTTGAAATAGTTCAGGTGCACAAGAAATACCGAACATTAACCGTTTGTATCGGTACAATCCTTTGGAGGTGATAAACGTTGTTACGTGTCGAGAATTTGGGTGCAATTCGGCCTGATGAAATGCATTTTTTATGTCCAATTTCGTGAAATACTTGGCTTTCCTTATCTTCGGTAAAAGATGTTCCATTGAGGGCAACGGATAGTTCTCCCTCATTATCGCTTCGTTTGCGCGCCTCATGTCGACGCATAATCTCAATTCCCCGTTATCCTTTAGTATCGGTACAACCGGTGAAATCCACTTTGAAGGTTCTTGCACTTCCTCTATTATATCGCTATTTAACAACTCTCTTATTTTCTGTTCTATTTTTTCTTCTATAGGGATTGGTATACGGCGGTACGGTTGTGATACTGGTCTCTGAGATTCGTCAATCGGAATTTCAATCAGCACGTCCTTGAACTTAGGAAAAGGCAGCAGATTTTCAATTTGGTCTATCCCGATTCCTAATTTCAGAACACCCAAACGTATCGCCGTATCTTTCCCAAGCAAATCTCTTGAACCTCCTGTAATTACATAAATTCTTGCGCGCTCAGATCGATCATTTGCTCTAATAGTGGTTTCAAATGAGCCTTTTACGTCTAGCGGCGTTTTGCTACCATAGGCTAGCAGTGTCTTATCTGGTTTGTTGATCCGATTTGAACTTGTGATTTTTTCACTCTTCAGGAATTCCCAAGTTTTATCCGTTATCAAATTGAGTTTGCAACCCGAGTCTATCAGCATGTTTATGTTGACCCCTCCTACTGTGCATTCTATATTTGCGTCATTATTTATATTAAAAACATAATCGATCTCTTCGTTATCTACGCAGACCACTTTATCTCCTTTCTTTGCTTTTTTATTCCTTCCATCTTCGTCTTGTTTACTTGTTTCCTCCACTTTTCGTTTATTTGGTTGTCTTATAGTCTGGCTCTTGCAGCACCGACGATAATGTCCTATTTTCTCACAAAGGTGACATTTCTTGCCTTTTGCGGGGCAGTTTTTATCTTCTGATGTATGTTTATAGTCTCCGCATCTGGAGCACTTTTTGTTTGTTGTCGATTGAGGTTTCATCCAAGGTTTTGTTGTCCCGCTCTTTTGGGCTATTGCATTTAATTCATGTTTGTTGCTCTTTTTATCATACTCTTCTAATTGGTGATTAACAACTTCTAATGTGTTTGCCTCAGTAATAATTTTGTCCAGCGTTATGCTATCGCCTATAGTCAAAATCTTCTTTCTCAAATCCACTGAAGAACATTTTTCTGCGATTTGGTCAATCAAGTGTTCATCCGGTTTATCAAATTGACACTTTTCCGCTTGTTTCCTAAGCTTTACAAGAAATTTTTCAAATTTCTCATTGTCTTCTTGTTTAATGAGGCGGAAAACATGTCTCTCATACACTTTGCTTTGTTTGGGGCTGAAATAATCATTTAATTTTTGGATTGCTATCTCAAACACATCTATTCCGTCACTGGCGACCACGTTAGCCCCTGGCAAATTGTAGAAAATCTCCTGCAGGTCTGATCCCGCTAACAATAGCAATGTTGCTCTTTTCTTTATCGAACACTTTATCTCAGTCGCCTCCAAGTAAATGTTTAGGGATCTTTTCCATTTTTCCCATCTCTGGCCCACTGAGGCGCCATCACCTTCAAGGTCAAGTTTCTCTAAAGCTGGCAACATGTTCGACATGGTCCACGACGTAATTTGGGCGACCTGCAATAGAAAATCATAACCCGCTTGATCCTAACCGTTTCCAATTCAATAGGGATATAGTACCTATAGTCCTACTATATAGTAGAATCCGTCTACGAAACATTTCCGATTTAATGGAAAAATATTTTAAATTCAATTTTTTTCACACCCAGTTTAGTGGGTACCTTACAAAATATTTCCCACATAAGTTAGTACTTACACTCATCCCAGTTTAGTGGGTATACTCATCCCAGTTTAGTGGGTATACTCATCCCAGTTTAGTGGGTATACTCATCCCAGTTTAGTGGGTATACTCATCCCAGTTTAGTGGGTACAATAATCCCAGTTTAGTGGGTAACAGTAGTTCCAATTTAATGGCAGGTACATTATGAACCAACGATCCCAGTTTAGTGGGTACTTTACTTTATACATCATTTTCCAGCATAAGGGGAGGGGTACGTTTTTACCAATGATCCCAGTTTAATGGGATACAATACCACGTAGGTCATAATTAGTTTCAATTAAGGTGCACCACCCCAGGTGCTGTCATTTATTATAGTATGTGATAAACAATGTGTCCATGGCTAATTTTAAACATTTACGCCTTGTTTTGTATAACTACTAATACTAGTAAGTACTTACTTGCATACTTTACTATTTTGTGCTACATAGTAGGTACACAGAGTAAGTAATTGGTAGGTATCTACCGATAACTTTTATTACTAGCTCTGTGGCCGTCGCGAAACGTAAACAACGATGAGTCACCCACCGGCCAACGGCGCGGCGGCGGCGCGCGCGGCTCGGCGCGGTGCACCGGTGGCAGGTTTATTGGAAGTTAGTTCCGAAAAATAGTGGTAGGTACTAAGAAAAGTTAACTTGATACAATGTTTCCTTTATACTTGTAATCAACTTCTAGTCAAGTGTCGGTGTCCCGGCCCCGGGACGGTAGAAAAACCGCTTCAAGTGTCGGTGTGACGGCCCCGGGACGCTTACGTCACGCGCAATTGTTCTTTATTTATTTAATTGTCTAAGTTCATTTTTCAACAACCAACCCCTGACAGCGACACTTTAGGTATTTCTAGATTTTTGACAGCGGCACTAGAGCAGTTATTCAAGCACGACATTTTACGTCTACCACTGATACAAATGAACACATTGCTCACACACTGTTCCTTTTTTTTTGTTTTGTTATTATTATTATTTTTGTTATTTTTGACTGACCTTTGATCCCGTCGCCACTTGTAGTTGTTGTCGACCCTATCCAGTATCTATATCACAGGCTCGGTAACATACACTGTATGCAAGCAAACGCGCCTCCTCTCGCCCACGGCTCACGGAACACTGGCGGTCGCCCCACTACATGTACTGCGAGACTGTGTAAGTAACTATTATCTCTAGATACTTTCTATAGACAAACACTACAATCAGTATTTATAATATTATATTTAGCCACTCTTCTAATACACTCGGGTCGAAACGTGGTCGAAACATGTCGAACTTAAGTAGACTACAACAATTCATTTAATTGGCGTTTTTATGCGAAAAGGATTGATTAACAAGAAATACAAAGTTAGAACTGTAATCAGTAATCACTTACTTATCGATACCAACTGCCTCAATGCTTCCGAAATCGATGCAGTACACGTGAAACGTGGGCGCATTCACATTCTTTCTGTCAATACGGACGACGCGGCATCTCTGCCACATATTATCCGCTTTGTTGAATACTAGGTATGTTTTACCTGCACAGCAACATTGTTATAATAATATTATTGTTATGATAAGCTCTATAACTCACTACTAACTGATAACTCATATTACATTCATCATCATATCAGCCTGTAGACGTCCACTGCTGGACAAAGGCCTCCCCCAAGGATCTCTACGTCGACCGGCCCCGCGCTAACCTCATCCAGCCGGGTCCCGCGACCTTCACCAGATCGTCGGTCCACCTTGTTGGGAGGCCTGCCTACGCTGCGTCTTCCGATACGTGGCCGCCACTCCAGAACCTTTCTGCCCCAACGGCGCCGTCAGTTCATATTACATTAAACAAGTTTTATTAACGTCTGTGGCATAATGATAATGTGTTGGGTGGTGCTAAAAGTTTTACGTTATATAAATAAATAACAGTGAAAATGAAACAGGTGGTCCATGTGTAATGTACTTAAGTACATCATATATACGGGTGTCCCAAGTCTTATATAAAAAATGTATAAAAATTCTGTAATAAAATAATGGACGAGTCTTATGAATAAATGTTTATTTTAAATTTAAATACAGTCCCTACGTTTTCGTCATTTCTGGATGGCTTTAGTCGCGGTTAAATACGTATTCTTCTATCTATACTTATTATAAAATTGTAACGGGAGTATTTCTGTACATTGAACGTATAAAAAAAAAGTTGTGGAATACGTTAATGAAGTCCAAAACACTTTTCAAAAAATTTCTTGTCTGTTTGAACTCGCATTACGCTAAAACTAGTGGTCGGGTTTGAACCGTTTTTGAAGCATGTGCTTTCAAACAAAGATTTTAAATAAAATCTGGTGTACTTGGATTTTTAAAATTCCAACCCTAAAGGGGTGAAAATGGGATGTTAAGGTTTGTATGGGAGAAAAAATTAGCAGATAAAATTTACGTGCCGCGGGCAACAGTTAGTAACATAAACGATACTTTTTAATGCGAACGAAGTCGCGGGGCATAAGCTAGTTTCAAAATAATTGTCTTAATTATGTCACCTTCAGCAACATGGTGGATGGAGGGCTTCGGCAAGGCGACCGCGTTTCGGAACTCGCGCTGCATCTCCTTCACCATGTTCTGGTGGCAGGACCTTTGCACAAAGAAGTTGTGCGGGTCCACTATGTGCGTGATGTAGATAAGCTCCTGGGACCCTGTAGCAATAGAACATAACACACGTTATAGATAATATGTTTGTTTTTTACAAAAAGTACGAAGTCCATTTGGGTTCGATGCAGAATAGTCCTATCCTATCCTACTACTATTATAAAGGCGAAAGTTTGTGAGGATGTTTGTTACTCTTACACGCTAAAACTACCAAACAGATTTTAATGAAACTTGGTACAGTGATAGCTTATATCCTGGAATAACATATAGGCCTCTAACGTCCGGTTCCCACAAAGTCCAATCCTCGGAAGGTCCAATTCCCCTAACGTCCAATCCTCGAACGTCAAATTACCCTAACGTCCAATCCTCGAACTGCATTCTCATGACAAAAAAAATTAAAGAACTAATTGTATTTTGGTACATTACTAATTTGAACATTCGCGTTCAAATGGGCAAAAAGCGAAAAAACGTGCTTTGGACACTTGCGCTTTTGGCACTATGCGTCGAACTTGTCCATTTTCTCCCTTGGCGGAACATTAGGGAAAGAAAAGCAGATGTGTGATTTCTTTATTTCAATAGCTCCGCTCTGGTAAGACTTAATAACGAAATGTCATTGATCGATTTCACACATCCTCTTCGTTATGTCAGCCTTAGGCCCGGGGTTCCTCAAAGCAGGAGCGAGGCGGATATGTATGTGCTCCGTGGCGCCCAGCACTAATATCGAATTCCTGGTTAAGGTGTTAGTCACACATCTGCACTCCGCTCAACTTAGGTGTACTCTATGGATTACCTTCATGTAGTTGTTTAGGATGTTGACTCTCGGCAAATGGTTGAACTGGCTGAACTATGGGCTTTTGAAACGTATCACCTGTGAAATCAATAGACATTCGAAATTATAAAAATATTGCGCGGCAACATGACCAGGGACTTTTAGTACAGAAAATCCGGATTCCTTAGAGTGTAACATTATTTTAGCTCACCATTCTAATACAATTGTATTCAAATTTATTGCTCGAGTTAACAAAAACATATTTTAAAATATGCCTACTTTAAATTTAACGCTCAGAGTTTCTTTGAAGGATTTGATCTGTAATGAGGAGATCCGACGGAGAACTAAGGTTACCGACATAGCCAAAAGGATTAGCAAGCTAAAGTGGCAGCGGGGAGGGCAGCTGGAGTGGAAACCGCGGACGGGTACGCGCAGTGTCGCGTCCCACCCGTCCGCCAGGTGGACCGACGAACTAATGAAGGTGGCCGAGAGTGGAGGACCGGGCCGGGTGTGGTAGCGTGGTGAAGGCTTATGTCCAGCAGTGGACGTTGAAGGGCTGATATGATGATAGGAAAGAGTTTTTGCTTACCGTAGGCCATTGATGAATTCAAGGAGTCGCTGTCGGCCGAGTTAAGAGAGGACACGGATCCGCTCTTGCTGCGATATTTCGGCACGTCCTTGAAGAACGTCGGCGCCGGGAACTTCGCACTGTTCTTATCCAAATTCGGCTGGTTCTGGCGCACGTCTGCAACGAGTATTACTTACTGTTTCATTTACAGTTTTGTGAAACTTGTACACTGAGTAGAATCGAATATCAATTAAGTATTTTCAAAGAATTTAAAATTAAAAACTTTGCACACTTGGAAATCTAAAGTTTCGAATATTAAAATAAATAATTAACTATATCCAGCGCAGTGACGACTTTTTATTACAGAAGAAAGAACATGTCTTTAAAACAAACAAAAAAAGTATAGATAGCAAGGTTTAGGGTCTGACCTTTAGGTAGTTCTGGTGGGAAGACGGGCGCCGCGGGCGGCGGCGGCAACTCGGCCCCCTCGGGCAAGTCTGCGACGGGGCGTAGTTTGTAAACAGAGTTCGCGTTACCATCTAAATGTATATAGTCACTCATCAATGCGCATAGGTCCTCGTTCACAGCCACTCTGAAAATTTAAGAAATTTAAATGCACAAGCGTCTCATACAAATTAACAATTAGCAACGCCCGTAGAATATAACATGTCCAAGCGTTATAAGCCTGCCCTGAGAAAATTTCTTTTAGAAGGGAGCACTTCTACACTTAATTAAAAACTTTAAAAATCGGTTCGGTAGTGTTGAATGAATGAACACTACCGAACCGATTTTTAAATTTTTTTATAACATAACTTTATAATAACTTTGGGCTTTAGTGATTGCACAGGTGATTGTAAAACAATAGAAAAATATTCACAGAGGTACCTACGACGGTACGACTTACTTGAGGGGATCATTCGACTCATCTTTGTTTAGATACCAAGGAGTTTCAGCTATACCTTTAGCATCCTCCAAAAGTACTGCCAAGTTGATCTGTAAACAATTTTAACCATTTTTAGGGTTGTGTTGGTACCTCAAAAGGAAAAAATAACAGAACCATATGTATAGGATCATTAGTACACTAATTTCTAAATATTACAAACCTCCTTTGCTTTCTTTGGATCCAAAGACACATTGATTCTGTTGATAGTTGATTTAGATTTCTTGATAGCACTAGTGACTTCAGTCTTCGCTTTCAGCAAAGATTCTTTTTCGGAACATTTCAGTTTCACAATAATATCGATGATTTCTTTCTTGTGTTTTTGTAATGAGAATGAGAGCTTAGAGAAATGTTGTTCGATTTTGGTAAGCATGTTGGTGAGTTCAGAAGATGTGCCAGTTTCATTTTCAATGTTATGCAGCAAATTGCCAATATCCTGCAAATGATAACAGACTGAGAAACTCGGAATTCACAAGAATTCTTTGAGCCATAAACATAACTATTATTTCCTCTGTGGCAATATGCCGGAAGGAACCGACTGACAATAAAATATTAATTATTACTTACAACACCAGTTTTTGTTAGCCTCCTAAATGTTTCATCTACTTTAGGGAAAACATCAACAAGATCCTCCATAAATGTTTCATTCTGGAATCATATGCATTTTTAGGAATAAATACATAATCAGCTAAAAGAACATTGTTTAGTACAAAACAACAATAACAATATAAAAACTTTTGAATATGACAGTCATTTTATTTCATCAACTTTTTAAGACTAAACTACAACAATTTTTTAAGGCCATGTAGATGTCAATGTCAACCTAACACTCTCTTATAAGTAGTCAGTAGGTCAATGCCACATAACGCACGCTGAAGTGGCAGTGGGCAGGTCACACCTGTCGCAGAACCGACGGCCGTTGGGGCAGACGAGTTCTGGAGTGGAGATTGCGGACCGGTACGCGCAGTGTGGGACATTACCACAACAGGCGGACCGACGACCTAAAGGTTGGATGTGGAGGACCGGGTGCGGTGGTTTTCAGTGGAGAAGGCCTATGTCTAGCAGTGGACGTTAAAAGGCTGATATGACGACGATGTCCCTGACAGGGTAGGTAGAGAGAACGCAGCGCCCAAGTATCGCGGTCCTGACACCCTTTCCCTTCACGCAGTCTCATCATTCTCTTGACACACGCTCGCCCCGCGCAGGACGCGAGTGCTCTTCACATTTACGTCTGTGAGCACCCGGTCTACAGATAGAGCGGAATACAGATTATGTCACTACGCATTTAACTATACGTAGGAATAATACAACTGGACACTTACTATTTTTTAGACCTCATGTGATTTGTATTTTATTTCTATGTTGAAATTAATGATGCCACTTAAAAATTTGCGATTTATTCAAATGACTGAACAATCAGAATGAAAAAAAATCTTACCACTTCATCTATTGGGACTACATTGTGATTCTTACACGATTTCTCGCCACCGACCATTAAGCAGTCCATACAAATTGACTTGCAGCAGTCTTTGCAGTAGTAATCTAGGGATTTCCCTTTGTGCTGCTTGCAATAGTTAGGCTCCATTACTGGTTCTGTGAAAAAAATAAATTACCGTTGTACTTAACGTAATCTTTGTTTATCAAACTGTAGTTTGGCTACGAGGAATTAAGTTTCCCTATGGCCAAACTAGTTTGGCAATTAAGTTTGGCCATGAGGAACACGCCTTATTATGATGATAGTAAAAATATTTGTTTTAACTTTTATTACAATAGCATTCACAAGTCAGTAGTGTAGTTTTCTAGAATTAGGTATCTTCATCATTATCACCCACACATATATATCATGTTTCATATTCTAATTTCAATCTGTTGCTGTCTCACTTACCAATATTTTGAAGGATGTGGGTTTTAAAAATAATAAAATTCTTATGTGATTTATTGAAGCAACTATCACAAAGAATAGTGGCACACTGTTTGCACATCTTCGATGTTTGATTGTGGCACTCCAAGCACTCCCCTACAACATACAGGACATAGGTAAGCAAAATAAAAATAGAAAAATGCAATTACATATTTTGAATAGATTAGGATAGAATGTTACCCTGGGTGTTGTCTGTACTGTTCAATATAGCTTGCAAGTTGATATAATGGTTGTCATCTTTCTTCTTGTGTGTTTCAGAATTTTGCTATTTATTACAAAAAAGGTTAAATACAGAAAAATAATCTTTAAAATATTATAAATGGGAAATTGTCGATGTTTGTTTATTTGTTTGTTGCATTCCCGAGCTGGAATGGCTGGACTGACGGCACGGGGGGAAAAGCACAAAACTCCCGTTTTCGTGGAGTTGGTGCGGGGACTGCCACCCCCGTCTAAGAATAAGAATTGTTGCAATCACACCATAATGGCCGAATGAATAAGAAACTTGCTATAGTGGTAGCTTATATCCTGAAATAACATATGATGCTTTTCAACACAAATGAAGTCACAGGTATATATAGGTACTAGCTGGGTACTAGTTACCAATACATTATTTTTTTATTATTAATTTTTATTACCAATAAATTTTTTATCATTGTGTAATTTAAGTATAAACATATTCTTTTTAAAAGTATAGCAGATAGAAAACTTACCCCTTGCTCATTAACAGAATACAAAGCTATAATGTAGGTGATATTCTGCTGCGTATTAAAGCCTATACGGTGAAACTAAGAAAAACATGTATCATACCATACCTACCTCAATTAGTTCAGAAATGAGTTCTCCCAGCATGAGCAGATTGATCGGAAAGATCTCATACAGTCTGTTCCTATTGAGCGCCAACAAAGCGACATCGCTGGCTGGTATCGTCATGTCACGGTGGCATATCTTGCACTCGATGGGCTCCTCGAATCTCACTATGTTCCTGATGCAACTTTCGCACATGGAGTGGCCGCATGATAGGAACAAGGGAACATTCCCCTTTAGCGGTGTGGTAACTGTTTTAAATCATCATCAAATTAAACAATAGGTCACTTAAAGGTTGAAGTGGAGAAAAGGGGGCGCTGAGGAAAAAAAATTATAGGTGATAATGTGTGACAGCAGTCGGAGCACCCCGAAGGTTCGTTAGGTTACTGGTGACCCAGTACTCCAAAAAAGTGAAATTTTCTAAGTATTTTTCAATTCCGCCACCTTTTGTCCACACAGACCCAAAAAGGGGAGCTGGTGTGTGGAGTAAATCATAAGTAGTCTGATACTTACGTTTTAATTGATACAACTGGCTGCAATTGGGGCAGGTTTTCTTGATTTTGTCCATTGTGCAAAATTTTGCAAGATGGTGAAGGGTATCTACGTATTTTAGCTTTATCTGTTGTATTGTCAAGAATTAATGTCCCCAAACATTTGTGATTACTTTATTCACCGGCAAAATGCCGGCGCCGGCGCCGCTACGTAGGACTATTTTGTGGTTTAATTAACTTGCAATTTACGGTCTTTAGGTTTTTGTGGAATAGAGTGCAATGCAAAGCCAAACCGAAGTCGCTGCAAAGAAAGCAGAGCACAGAACAGATTAGTGTTATAGTGTCTACCACACGATCCTTAGCAAATTTTTCGCGAAAGAAAATAAAATTGAAACGTAAAAACAACCAACGAACGAACAATGAATGAAAAAAATCAAACGAACGAACGAACTATCTATCTAGGATTAATTCTCTTTGGAACGATTTTTGTTTTTAATGGTATTAACGGCCAGTTGGAAACAGACCAGAATTTAATCCAAGGCCCAAAGAGATTATATTTTTTTTGTTGAATGAATTCGGCCCACAGGCAAAAGTCGTTGGACTATACAGCCAAGTCTTACGTGTAAGTTTTTCTGCGCCTTATTCCATCCCCGCCCCCGCGATACAGCTGCCCAAGGTCATTTTCGTGCTGGATGCAATCCTTGGACGTATTCTATATATTTTGTGGGATGCAATACGATAGTGAATAGGCTTGATAGATAGACAGCAATAATAATTAAAACTGTTTGCTGGACTTGCAGGATCCAGCGAGTTCCCCCACCACCGCGTATACATTGTGCAGGAAATTAAAACTAGTAGTTCCGTGAGAACAGTAGACCTCGCCAGCCCATATAAACCAAACCTAAAAGAAACCAACAAAAGTCAACTTTGGAAACAGAAAAAGTACCTACTAAAGTGACAAAAATTAGCACTTTAAAGCTTAATATTTCGCAAACGGATCCCTGAATCGAAAAATGTTTATCACACACCCGCGATATTTTTGAAAGACCCATCCAACGATACCCCACACCATGGATATCACGCGGAAAAAAATAATTTTCCATTTTACGTATGCAGTTCTATGAACATAATTTATTTTTTCAACTTTCTTAAGTCGATCCACTATTACTCAAAAACTAATAGAACCTACTTAGCCGTAATAGTTTTCCTTGTAACTACGTTATATATGCTACTGCCATGAATTTTTTCACATTTCCAGAAGCAACCGTTTAGCTGGCAGGGGGGGGGGGACACGTGACTCTAACAAAAATTACGGCTTTAAAGCTTAATATTTCGCCAACGGATCCCTAAATCGAAAAAATGGTATTCACACACCAGCAATATTTTTGAAAGACCTATCCAACGATATCCCACACTATGGGATTCACAAGAAAAAAAAAGTTCACTCCCACTTTGCGAGTATGGTAGGTACTCTAAAAAAAATGTTTTTCAAATTTTTATTCTACTCATTTTGTAGGTTTAATTAATTTATACATATGCCAAATTTTCGTCAAAATCGGTTGAAAAATGCGACCTGTAGAGAATTACAGACAGACAGACAGACAGACAGACAGCCGGACAAGAGCATTTTTGGCCAGTCTCGAAACGTAGACGCTTCGCTCGCTTCGCTCGCTCGGTCAACAAGTAGAACTCTTAGCTTAGCTCGTACCAAAGTTGTCCTTTAAAAATGTCCATTGTCCAAAAAAGTTACTATTGCTTTAGTGAGTTCAATAGTTAGTATCAATACTATCGATAGTGTCGATTGTCTAGCTGATATTGACGGTCGATACTATTGAATTCCATCAATAGTATTGTTGCTTTTGTACTATCGATACTATATCAATACTATCGATATTGTGGCTGATTTGAACTATTGACTATTCAATTAACAGTTTTTAAAGTTTTATTACATTTGTATAGCTTATGATTAATCGAGAGCTCTAAGCTATGTATACTCTAAGATCGAGAGTGTTCTCTGTCTACGATCGAGAGAGATAGGTTATTTCTAACGGATATCGGGACGTCTTATCGTTTTCCGTATAACATTTTTTTACTAATTTTTTGGCCCTGATCCTCTGATAATATTAAAGTGAGAAAGTTTGTGGTGCAGAGTTTTTAGCAAGAGCCTTTTAGAGGCTTCATTGCTATAAAGGTGTCTTCGCATACGACAGACAAAATAGTGGCCGGTTTTTTGTCGGAGAGAACGGAACATTTTTGTACGGTGTACCGCAAGTCAGTGGAAAAAAAACCCAGTATAAACTCGTCTCTCATAGTATTGAAACTGCCTAATAGGCCAGCTTAAGGTGAAAGTGTTACCACTGACGTGCCGTCGACTGTACCACAGCAAACATCCTACAAAAAAACGGTGACCGCTCTTCAACCGATATCCATTGTCGTCGCCAGAAAATGCAAAATTCGACGTCATATGCACAGATTACAGGATACTGTCACAGATTACATAATATAATATGCGTCTACGCACTCACGACGTACAGTCGACCGCACGTTAGTGGAAACACTTAGACCTTGAGCTGGCCTAGCTTATTAGGGAGTCTCAATACCACGAGAGACTAGTTTACACTGGTTCTGTTCCCACTGACGTGCGGTCGACCGTACGGACAAAGTCGGTTGTGAGCGTTTAAAATAAAATTCACCGGCAATCGCACGACTGTGTACGTACATCGATCGGGCCTACAAAGTCTGTCGTGTACGAGCACGCTAAAGTAATGCACGTTGAGTGGAATGGATGAACATTGCGCGCTGGTCTGTCTCCGCGCGCGCCCGCGACCCGCGAGTACTGCGCTCTTACCAAACTTGGCAAAGCCCGCGCCGCACCGGACGGTGATTTGACCACAAACCTATATGGCTATATAGGTACCTTACGAAATTCGTCAATCCTGAGACCTTCAGCCGACGTCAATGCCGACTGAAGCCTTTGTATCCGTGACACAACAGAGTTGAATATTATGTGCTCTTAAGTTTTGGTGATATTTTGAATTTATCTGGAGTTCATGTTCTGATAATCAAGATGGATACGATTGTATTGGTGGTAGTGGTGGTGTTGGCGATGTTGACGATAAGCGGTGAGATTGTCTTTCATAACATAACTAGGTAATAAATAAATGCGGCAATGTTTGTAGCTCGGCTGTAGCGATTGTGATGAAACTTGGTACCTACCTTGGTACCTGGCACATCGAGATGGGTCAAGGGATGTCCGAAAAATATGTTCTAAGGAACAGTCATCGATTTTAAAGATAAGAAAAGCTGCATTCACAAATAATAAAAAAACTAATGCACTAGGTACTTGGGAATCAAACCCGGACCTTTTGCAAAAAAAACTTGCGTTATTTTAATGGATATTGATTTATGTATGTTGTAAGGAAAAAATGTTGTGAAACAACCTTGTGTAGGTATCTAATTATTCGTATTTTGGAAATTCTAGAAGACAGGTGAAAAAAATCTTTGAATTTCTAAAATTCCTAAAACGGTAATGGTTACTATATTTGATGTGTGCTAACTACGCCCTCGTTGAGAGGGTAGGACTGCCTGAGCCGCAACAGTGGGGACATTATATTTAATAGGCTGTTGATTTGAGAGTAACCAGAGCTGTTAACGATGTTCTAGCGCCTCACATGTGTCTCCGTTCCAGGAGCCCGTACGGGAGTCCCGTCCGGATTCCCCGTATAGCTGTAAAAAGAGACTTAGACATGATTGACGTCAAAAAGAGAATACCTCTATACACTAATATCATAAAATCTACTGAACCGATTTTGAAAATTCTTTTAAGAATAGAATGCCACGTTATTTGCGAGTGTCTGCTTTAATTATATAATCCGAAAAATGAAAACACAAGTAAAAATGTTAACCGCCGCCCAACGAGGTGGGTAGGGGTCAGCTAATAGTAACTATGTATTTATTTATTCTGTGTTATCACAGAGGAAGTAATTGGTGTTATTAAATTTGAAGAATTTGAATTCGGACTCTTTTGGCGGGAACGAAGTGTCATGGTCGTCTCTTCTATTTTATTTTCTTAAATTATGTACCTATTTTGCGGGTTTTAATGTGTAATTGTGATAGTATTTTACACATTAAGTGCTTGTGGTTGTGCATATTGTGCGGGAAATTAAAATAAAAGCGTGTAACAACTCTTTCAGCTCATACCATTGGAAATCTTCATTATAGTTACTATCGATTTAGTGAGGATAAGAACCTTAGTGAAAATCGCCGACTAAGTCTAGTCGTGCTCTGTTTTTGTGGAGCCGTGCTGTCACCGCCGGTTTAAATAAATATAAGAAATAATACTTTAAATTCAAAATAAGATATGGCTTAAAGGTCTCGTTACCGAGCGAAAACCTACTTAAAAAAAAAGAATTTGAATTCTGTGATATTCCAATTTTGAATTTGAAGTTGTACTTCACACCAGCAGGGTCGGAGGAGGGTGTGCGCGTGAAGCGGGTGCGGGCTGCGGGCGGCGGCGCGGCGGCGCGCGACCCCGCGCAGGCGCTCGACGCGCCGGAGCCAGAGCCCACCGCCGCGCCCGCGCCCCTCGCCTTCCTCAGCCCCGCCGTCAAGGACTACCTTGAACTTGGCATGGCTATACCTGGTACGTTACACACACTTAATTGACACAAACGCTTAATTAAAAGCTGTCGACCACTGACAAACCAACATTTCCCTGGTACAGTCGACCACACGTCAGTAGAAAGTTAGAAACACTTTGACCTTGACCTGGCCTAGCCTATTAGGGATTTTCAATACTATGAGAGACCAGTTTACATTGGTTTCCACTGACGTTCGGTCGACCATACTTCGCGATATTGTTGCTGACCGTGTACATTCGCATATACGCAGCCACTCACGATTCTCTTGCTTCTCACGATTCTCTTGCAGAAGAATTAATAGTACCAAGTACTTCTACCACCTTCTACTGCATGCGAGGTAGCATACTACGCGACTCTGCCGATACTAGATGCAGCACTAATAATTCCTCTGTGATGCAGCTTAGCGGCAGAGTCATCGACATAGTTCAGTAGATAAAATACGTACTCCCATGGAGTATCTTGTTGTATTGATTGTCTCGCCCAAATAATAAATATAGGTAATAGGTACGTATTAATGATAATTCAACCTAGGCATAGCACCTACATTAAACCTCTAAAACCATGACAATACATTATTAGACAACATATTGGCCTCGACATTTTTACGTTTATTTTAATGGCTATGTTTACGGATCTTTGTATTTATTTATCGGAGACTGTCTAGTACAGTGGGCCACAAGACCAGACCATACAGGGACGTTGTTATGATTTACATAATAACGACTACATTGCAATGTTTTTGTTTAACCTGAGCTGTCCGAAATCATATTATAGAATTAAAATAATTTAGTTAAGATCGTGGTATAAAGATCGTGGTTTGAAGGTCGTGGGTATAGTGTAATGTATAATGAAAAGGGATTGTATAAAGCTTTACATACGATCAAGGCATCATCTAACACTAGATCGAGGCTATTTAGGTCTCGACTTGTGCTCTAGTCTATAGACATGAGTCATGCTGAATAATAGATTGTCCGGTGTAGATTTAGTCACCAATAATTAAACATTGCAAAGAAATTTGAGTGCTAAGACCAGAAAAGAATTTATAATGCTCATTTAGTTATTAGGTTGGTGTTTATGGTGTGTTGGTGGTGTTCCTACTTGGTTTGGTGTTTAAAACTAAACTTTCTTTAAAAAAACAGCGTTTAAATCCTATTCGCCGCGCGCCGCCATTTAGGGCCGCGTCCGCTTTCCGCCGAAAACATTAGCTAGGGTTGGAATTTAATAAAATAAACTTATGTAAAAGTTTTTCGTCCACTTTGCTGAATTTTCAACTTTAAAATAAAAATGTTTGCACCGTAGTGTGGTGCAAAATCCAACCGAAAAAAGTTGCATCAATTTTCATTGTACAGTCAGTCGCACCTTATGGGTGCGTGGGGTGCGCGGCCTTGTCATCTTGAGCTTTGTTTTACTTCTTTAATTGCCGTAACAATGGCGTAGGTACTCGAGGTCGGCTCGAGCGACAGCGCCCCGTGCAAGCGGGCACTTGCGCAACACTCGACGACACGATACCTACATAAAAGGGTGACTAAAAATACAAATTCAAGAAGGTCAGCCGCTCGGTTTATTATTTTCCTAAATAAAAAACATATGAAAAACTATCCACTACTGGGCTAAGACCTCTCCTCTCTCTTTCCAGCCGTCTAGCGTCTCGATCGAGAGCCCATCCGTTTCCCATCCGTTTCGTTCCTCCATCATAGGGATTTTTTCTTCCGTTTCCGGTTGTAGTCCTGTGCTCACAGACTATAACAGAGGGATACTACATTAATTACTCTGTGATACTACCCTGTACTGTTTGGTTTGTTGCTGTTTCTTCCACTCGGCTATATGGTGGAAACAAATTATTATTTAGTAAACTAATTTTGAATTTAAATTTTGATTTTTTGCTGTAAGGACCTTCATGTGACAAAATAATTTATTTTTTATTTATTTATTTTATTTTATTTTTATTTCTTTATTTTATTTTTATTTATTTTCTTTTTGGGGTACTTACAGACTAATTACAACTTAAATAACAATATGTATATAAATATGCTGATAACAAGTACTCAATTGTCAGATAATTATTGTTTATACATAATGTAAGCTCACACAAATTGATAGTTTACGGTAACGGGCTTCAGCGTCACTTCGTTCAGTAGGTACAGTCGAATGCATGTCGGTGGAAACACTATGACCTTGAGTTAGCCTAGCCTCTATGGGAGTTTCATTATTATTAGAGACCAGTTTATACCGGCTTTGATTCAACGGACGTGCGGTCGACCGTACTTACCATTGTAAGACACAGCTTACCAACCAATCTACATTTTTTTTTAATTAGCAATCTTCTCGATTTTCATAATTCGTCATTCATGGTACATGGTAAACATAAAAGAATAATTTATGTTTCATAATAAGTATCTAAAAGAGGTATATTAAAATCATTGGTTACCTACCTACGTGCGTAATGCATCACTTAACTACATTCGCGTGCATCGCATCGATTAGGAAACCAAACCAGTAGTTTATATTACCGTGCCCACAATATGTCTCGGTGTGGCCACATTGCCAATATTGAAATGGGTCACCCGTGTTCGGGCAATATTACATTATTTACTGCTTGTCACTCGGATGGATGGTTGGACGGCGGGCGGCGGCACAAGTCGCAACTAAGTTATTTATAATGCTTCAGTCTTGCATAATGTGAGCGTTAAATGCGGTATTAGCATCAATTAGGTACCCACATAGTACATACTCGAAATATTTAGCTTCTTGGAATTTCTTCTACCTTGCAAATGAGTGCTTAAGTAAAATTTCTCACATTTTTGGGTAATTAATATAATTTGAAATGCGTTTAGTGCAGGGGCACATAAGAAGTAAGAGTTACTCAGTAACAGAAGAGTCACTTTTCTATAATTCGGTCCCAGGACAGTGTTAAAATGTAACATTATATATACGAACTCAGGTCAGAGAACCATATTATGCTTGTTATGTGTGTTCTAGATATGGGCCATATAATAAAATCCTACTAAATACCGTTCCCGTGGGTAAATCTTTTATACGCAGGCGAAGAAGAGCTAGTAAAATAAATAAATATAGGCCCTTGGTCCGTCAGTGGGTGATAAGTGTCTCAAATATAAATACAGTGCGTTTAATTTAACTTTACAATGGTAAACTGAGACTCAAAAGTTTTCAGACCTGCAATATTAAATCATGACCCGATTGGTCAACACACTTCGACAGACTATCTCACGTTTGTTGCAATAAATGTTAGTGATAATTAAAAATTATTTAATTGCCAGTGATGATTACAATACGTAATTGCCGAGTAGAAATCGAATCTTAGGCCGGACTCGTTTGAAAGAATCGCCCTGACATTCTCAGAGGCTTGCGGTTGGTTGGACGAAGGCAGTCATGTGTAGACATATGGTGATCCAACCAATTCTGCAAGAGCTTTTATAGTCACAACGAATCTAGTTCTTTAAAGGAGTAGTGTGGGGAGGGTCAGGTGCCTACCGTTATTGGTTGTCTGTCAGCAGTTGTGGATAAATCCTTCCATCACTGCAGGAAGTATTGCTCTTTAACCTCTACGGTAAAGCGATAAGTGACAAGTCGACGCATAAGTTGCAGTTTTTGGGTCATGGCGATTTTCATTACCCACCGTATGCCAACGTGTGCGCATACGAGGTGCTCTGTTGTTTGTTCCGGCAGTTTCGAGTATGGCACCTACACATCGTAATGTTACGTTATGTTTATATTTGTTATGTGTCGTAACGTAATGTTGCGTTTGTTACATTTAGTTTAGATTCACACTTATGAGTTTAGGAAATATTATTCTTATTTTATCGCTCGTTTCTCACTCTTATACAAAATAGAACCTGTGATAGAACTACGTAAGAATGATTTAATAATTAAAGAAAAATATAGACAAAAATAATTTTCACATATTTTTACGGAGTTGCAGTTTGGTTAGAAATTTATATGGACGCTCTGGAAACTTTTGGTTTGAAACAAAAACCTAAACAAACCGCCTATACCTAAATCCAAAAGCTAAGTTAGGTATAGACACATTTTAATGACATACATATAAATTAACGTATATTTTTGAGAAAACATAGTGACCTTTAAATGAGAAGATACAGGTTTAAAAAGCGTATAAAATAAAATGAAGATGGTAGGTAGCAATTAGTTGTTTTATTTGGATCCTCTGCGGCAGTTTAATAAAAATATCTTAGCCTACAACAGGTTTGCCAACGACTATACAATAGGCCATAATAACATTAAAAGAGAATTATACGCACTTGCTTTTGCCTCCGGTTCCATATGCCAAAGAAATTCTGTGCAAGTCTGTAATTTTTAATATCTTAATAGCTTGGGTTACCATAATCTTTTAAAGACTTTAAAAGGGAGCGTAGGGTTGTAATTTTAGTTTTTGAAAATATGTTAGAAAATTTTCAAATTCTTCATCCAACATTTTGAGAATTTAACATTTTGTTCCAGAGCGTTTTTTTAAAATTGACAGTTTAACATGTATTGCTCCAAGTTTTAGCTCAATCGGGTCCAGTAGTTTTCGATTTATATGTACCGGACAGACATACAAAATATCTTCGCTATAATGGATGGGCGAGGATAGTCAGTGATGGTAGTTGGATGGAATGCTTACGGTGCTTCTGCGTACATACATGCCTATATGGGTATAGGCATGCACATGCACAAGCAGGTAAATTTAACTTTTTAATTAAGTAGTCGTTCGATCTTTGCAATAACATACGTACGTAGGTACCTGCCATGATGGTTAGTTATTTTAATAGCTACATAATTTAAAATAAGTAAGTAAAGAGAAACAAGAATTTAATTTAGTGATTAGGTATTAAAAAAAAGTTTATAAAACGTAAAATAATTAATTTGTTGTTACTTAGTTCTAAATATTCTGTGCCTAATTTTTCCGTTTACATTATTAAAATTGTGTAAGATACGCGTAGATGGTGAAAGAACGGTTTTCTGAGCAGAAAACAAGAGATTGTATATTTACTTGGATTTGAATAATTATTAAGCCGCGAACCGGAACAATAAACACTTTGTGTAGGTACTACTCGTGTGGGCCATATTATAACTGTAACTGTGTCAATTGCTTAGAGTTTGGTCATAAATACACACATTGCTTAGGATAATATGTCATTGCGAAATTGCACAGCGCCCGCCGTTATTATTGTCGAACAAGGTTACCGCGGCCGATTCTATTGACATTTAGTATGACAATGTTAATTGTTTCTTGCGATCACGTAATTTTTGACGGCAAAAACAATGCATGAAGTAGATATTGTTGCATAAATTGACTGCATGGCGCGGCGGCGCGGCGGCGGCGTGGGCGTACAGTGCGTAAGATCACACGTTGCCGATAATATACACACATACTAAATGTGCTCTCCTTCGGCGATTATACCGATGTAAACATACATGCGCATTACACTATCTACTTCGGTGATACAGTATATCATCATTATCATCATCAGCCTGTTGATGTCCAAAGCTGGACACAGTTCTTCTCCTTGCGTGACATTACGTGCGTCGGGCCATTAACTTGTTAAGTTAAGTGCATATCCCGATCTATAAAATGTTTATTATGCGGTGGTAGCTAAGTGGCGGGGTACAAATTCTGTGTTTCATGCAATGGTTTAGAATCTACACAAGCGTGTATGGTCCTATACTCGTAGCAGAAGGTAGACGCAGTTGGTCAGCAGTAAACTACAAGTGTATGCAAAGATATCTGTTCATATGTTATGGAATACGCGATATTTGGTGCTCCGTTCTTTCTTTCCCACCTTTCAAGGGATATGGCGTGAAGGTAAGGACCTTACCTGGTACAGGATCATATTATATAGGTATGTTGTTGTAGATACTCGTAGATGATGAGATGATTATGTCTGTTAAGTGATGTTAAGATTTGACAGCAAGTTAACTGGGAAACGATAATAATTAAACGGCTATTAAAACCGTCAAGTGCCCACACCAGCTGGAGATTGACGAAGTAATTACATGACGGCTATTAAGTTGTCATTAATAATATTTGTGGGCTCGAGTGCCGGAATATAGCAGTCTTTATGTACTTCTTCTGGCTTCAGTCTGGTTTTGATGTTTCTAATTTTGTTAAATTGACGACGTTTATGTATATTTATATGCAAAGGACACAATTTTTGATATTTCAATGAAGACTACGATGACTCATTCCACCAAATTAACCGTTAGTGAATAACATTTTATCGAATTGTTATTTATTATGGATCATATAAAATTGAACATTCGTATTTAAGCGTTTGTTAGGCAGGGCGCGGTGTGGCTATAATATCCAAGCTAGCTATGCGCTTGCGCCACGTCTAGCGCTGAGTTGCGCCACCAGGTGGACCATAGCCATTATTAATGATAAAGATAACCACGACTGACTCTACCGTATGACCACATGCCACTGTGCAATACCTTATACTCTGTCGGTGATAAGCGAGTTTCAGAATTGACAAAAGAGCTTTTTAGCAATATTTTTTCTATAATACACTTTGTTAATAGAGCGTCAGTGGCGTAGGGGATAAGACGCGGCCTATCATATCGAAAGGTCCGGAGTTCGATCCCCAGCTGGGCCATGTACCAATGGGTTTTTTCTCGAAACTTAAGTACATTTACTGACTGCTCTCAAACGGTGAAGGAAAACATCGTGAGGAAACCTGCATACGCAGAAGAAGAAATTCTTAGGCGCATGTGAAGTCCACCAACCCGCACTGGGCTAGCGTGGTGGACTATAGCCCGAACGCCCTCGTTAAGAGGGTAGGCCTGAGCCCCAGCAGTGGGGACATTAATAGGCTGTTGATGATGAATACACTTTGTTACACAAAAATATCTACATACATTTTAAGCATTGTAGTAGGTACAATTTACATATCTTTTCGTCAAAATTTCGTACATAATTTACAAATAGTACGTTAATACACGACATAATGTGAAATCATTTCTATAATTGGGATGTTAAAATTGTCTAACTAAAGAGCCAGTTGAGCCGGTTCTTGTTGAAGACGAGCAATAATAATTATTTAACATCATCTCGGTTAATGAAACAGACAGATACGGACATATCGGCAGTTTATTTACTTATAGTTCTGTGTTTTGTATAAACTTTATGTAGGTATTAACAAGTAAAAGTTAAGGCAAAAGGTGTAAGTGCAGGTTATGTTTTTAAAGGAAATACTATCTATAGATTGGTTGTCACCTTAATAAACTCGTGTATGATGGACATAGCGCCGTAAAATTTGTTTTTATATCAAGAAAATCCCGTATACGGGATATTATTTTTTATTACTTTCTACAAGTAATTTTTCCATTGAAATAGAACTGCTTAACATAATTCAGTTTTAGTTTTGTCAGCTTATTCAGTTTAAAATACATACCTACTAAGAATATCAAAATTTGGATAGCTGAGAGTCAACTTTCGAATTCCCTTGTGTTTATCTAAGTACTATTTTTGATAATAATTCATAATTTGATCTGATTTTGGATTTTGATTTGTGAGGTATTGGTGCTCTCCTGTAAAGCCAAGAAATTTTCTTTTGGTCTGTGCAAAGACGCAAGAGTGACCTTTTGTCGTGCTTATTTTTGTAATTTTTGTATTATTCTAATATAAGTGAGTAGGTACCTACTGCATTTAATGACTGATGTAACGACTAACAGTACATATACGTAATTTTAAAGTTTTCATTGTCAGAATGATGCACAAAGTAACAAATATTTATTTTTCGACTAAATTCCTACATTTGTTATGTAAACTGATGGGCCGACCTTGTTGACATTTCGTGTTTTCCACTGACCTTTAACTTTGATTTGGTCGTATTGTACCTATACCGGCTATTTGCTATCCATTAGGTAGTTAATCGTAGCTTTAAATTTATTGAAGTATACATAAAATGGGTTCGACACAACTCGTCCCATTCGCAAGTCGTCCCATCGAAATAAAGGTGGGTACGAGTTGCGAATATAAGTACCTAGGTGCGTCCAGACCGGCTGAGCCGCCGCGGCCCGCCTCGCGAGGCAGCGCGGTCGATTTGGACGTGACAGGCGCATGCCTCGCCCGCATGCTCGGCCGCGGCATGCGCCTGTCACGTCCACACCGACCGCGCTGCCTCGCGAGGTGTGCCGCGGCCGCGGCGGCTCAGCCGATCTGGACACGCCTGGGAAGACGAGCGAATGGGATGAGTTGCATCGAACCCACATTTAAAATAAACCTCGACGAATACAGAATGAGTTCCGAAGCCTCTTTTATGCCCCACAATTCAACGGAAATATAACTAATCATTGTATTTAACAGGAACACAGAAATGCCATCAGCATCACAATCAAAACCTATCTTAAACTGTAATTGGATTCATTGTATTTATTTCAACACATATATAGACACTGGTCATCCATCACATGTGATTTTAGATATATAATATTGCAATTTACACCGCCGCCGTTGCGAAAACGGTGAGATTTGAAACACTTACATAGATCGCAACGCGCATATAATGATACACGGCCTGGCCTGTTTTTCTAGTTCTAGACACACTATAATTTACCTTATGCCGCTGCAACTAATTATCTTACACTTAGGACTATTTACAAGAGTTAAACTTTGGTAACGCGTCTGTCTGTGGTACCTTGAACAATACCTTAATGTTCATGGAATCCTAGAAAACCAATTTGGCACCTCTTTGTCGTTACAATTTAAACTAGTAGTTCCGTGAGAACAGTAGACCTCGCCAGCCCTTATAAACCAAACCTAAAAGAAACCAACAAAAGTCAACTTTGGAAACAGAAAAAGTACCTACTAAAGTGACAAAAATTAGCACTTTAAAGCTTAATATTTCGCAAACGGATCCCTGAATCGAAAAATGTTTATCACACACCCGCGATATTTTTGAAAGACCCATCCAACGATACCCCACACCATGGATATCACGCGGAAAAAAATAATTTTCCATTTTACGTATGCAGTTCTATGAACATAATTTATTTTTTCAACTTTCTTAAGTCGATCCACTATTACTCAAAAACTAATAGAACCTACTTAGCCGTAATAGTTTTCCTTGTAACTACGTTATATATGCTACTGCCATGAATTTTTTCACATTTCCAGAAGCAACCGTTTAGCTGGCAGGGGGGGGGGGACACGTGACTTTAACAAAAATTACCGCTTTAAAGCTTAATATTTCGCCAACGGATCCCTAAATCGAAAAAATGGTATTCACACACCAGCAATATTTTTGAAAGACCTATCCAACGATATCCCACACTATGGGATTCACAAGAAAAAAAAAAGTTCACTCCCACTTTGCGAGTATGGTAGGTACTCTAAAAAAAATGTTTTTCAAAATTTTATTCTACTCATTTTGTAGGTTTAATTAATTTATACATATGCCAAATTTTCGTCAAAATCGGTTGAAAAATGCGACCTGTAGAGAATTACAGACAGACAGACAGACAGACAGACAGCCGGACAAGAGCATTTTTGGCCAGTCTCGAAACGTAGACTCTTCGCTCGCTTCGCTCGCTCGGTCAACTAAGCACCTTCTCTCATAGGACAGTTTCTAGTTTCAAAGTTATCAATTGATAAATAGTTCAATAGGGGTTTTTGCTCTGTCAATTTATTGGTGCTTTCCAGTGCTTTCGCATGTAAATTAACTTATTGGCGACGCAAAGGTTCTCCTCAGCGTTCCAAGTAGCCAAAAATCGTAACATTTTCAGTAAGGGATTCGAGAGTTCATACTTCGTACGCGTAGAGAGTTAGCGCAAGAACACTTTGTCAGTTAATTTTTATTATTCAGGTTATAAATTTTGCCCCTACAGGAGCGCGACATCGCATCTTTGCGTCGCCAATAGGATAAGACTCGATTTAATTATCAAGATCTGGATTAAAATGGAAATAAGGTCAAGTATTTAATTGGTCACACCTACTTAATTAATTAGGGTTTGGCTAAATTTAAATTATGATTATTTTCCTCTATTATTTGACTCTATGGCTCTTGTTTTAGTAAGTAAATAAGAATAAATGGTAATAAATAACTTACTGTCCTGTCTGCGCAAATGTAAATTTTACAATTGCTCGGACCTCTGAACCTTAATTACTTTATTAAAATAATATTAAATCAAAAGTGATGGTAAAGGTATTAACCTATTTAGTCTAAGTACCCGGTAACGTGCTGGTAACACTCAATGACCATAATATGAAAGTGTGATTAAACCCTTACGTAACCGACGATCTTGGTACATCTTACTTACATAAATCTTCATTTGGGTTAAGTACACACTGTTTAGCATTTGTAACAACCTGCATTTCTATTTAGACCGTGCTTTACAAGTCGTCAGTTTAAAATAAAACTACAGGTAATTCGTACAAAGGTGTATTAGGACCATTAAATTTGTGTAACAAGCATTTCTATCTACCTACTCGTATATACTTGGTTTAAAATGTGTTTTTGCTGAATAAGGAAAATATTATCTATACTTATAATAAAGGAGTAGAAATCGTGTGTCTGTACTTTGAACAAATTTAAAAAAAAATGAGTGTGGGCGATAAAAAAAGAGTAACAGAACACAAAAAAGTTTTTTTATATTTTTTTGTCTTTCTGTCTTTCTGTCTGTCTGTAATCGCTAATCTCCGAAACCACTGAACGGATTTTCTTGCGGTTTTCACAGGTAGATTAAGCACAGCCTGGAGCAACTTATAGGCTTTGTTTCATTGAAATCGGATGACAGCGAAAAAAGTTATCGTCATTTACAGATAAATCATTTAACGTAACAAGACGATGTCATAGACATAGGAGATATCAGTGTTTTTTTTCACTGGGACAGTATAGGCAAGTCCGAAACCATAGGAGATGCAGGGAAAGTGTCTTATGACATAGAAATTTTTTGGTCAAGCGTGTGTTGTCCATAAAAATGAGACAATTTGCACAATTTTTTTTAATGCGGTTCGACTCAGTTTCATGTAGGGATCACTTCATTATATCGGAAGAAAAAATCTGAGCAGCAGAAGTTAGTCAAATTCAATAAAATGTTTTCTCATAGAACGCCAGTGAAAAATAATTTTTATTATTTTTAAAAAATGCGTATCGACTTAGTTTCATGTTAGAATCATTTTATTGTATCGGAAGAAAAAAATCCAAGCAGCAGAAATTAGTCAAATTTAATAAAATGTTTTCTTATAAAACAGACAAACAGACAAGTGCAAAGTACTTAGGTCATCATCATCATCATATCAGCCTGTAGACGTCCACTGCTGAACAAAGGCCTCCCCCAAGGATCTCCACGACGACCGGTCCTGCGCTAACCTCATCCAGCTGGGTCCCGCGACCTTCACCAGATCGTCGGTCCACCTTGTCAGGAGGCCAGCCTACACTGCGTCTTCCGATACGTGGTCGCCACTCGAGAACCTTTCTGCCCCAACGGCCGTCAGTTCTACGAGCGATGTGCCCAGCCCACTGCCACTTCAGCTTCGCAATTCTTTAAGCTATGTCCTTGCCGCGAGCCGTGACCTTGGTTCTCCTGCGGATCTCCTCATTTCTGATTCGATCTCGCAGGGAAACTCCGAGCATAGCTCTCTCCATTGCCCTCTGGGTGACCTTGAGCCTTCTTATGAGGCCCATAGTGAGCGACCACGTCTCGGTACCTTATGTCATCACTGGCAACACACACTGGTCGAAGACTTTCGTCTTGAGACACTGCGGTATTTGGGACGAAAAGATGTTGCGTAGCTTCCTGAACGCTGCCCTTAAGTACTTAGGTACTTACTACTTATTCATTCATGCCACCTGAACTCCAGCTGCTCCGATTACTATGTCAAAATTGTTATCACGAAAAAATACCTAAAGGATCCTAAGACAGTTTCTCTGTATCTCCTATGGTTTTGGTTTTGCCCATACTGTATTAGTTAAAAAATACACACGTATAATAAAAATTGATATGAGAAGTCTTATGAGCAATAGAAGTGAAAACAACAATTTTAAAATTTTTTATCTGTCTTCACCAAATTGGATACGGTGTTCATAGTTTGTTCCAGAAGGTATGGTATACCTTAAATTATGGTGAATAATATATATGTACTTAGAATGATCCATTTTACCATTGGAAAATTATAACTAGACGATGTATGTCTGTACATAGCAGAGATAGGTACCTACTTCCAAAATCCACGCGGACGAAGTCGCGGGCAACAGCTAGTTTCTAGTATTGGGGAAGACCTATGTCCAGCAGTGGACGTTGAAGGGCTCATATTTTGATGATGATCTAAAAGTTTGAATAACCCACTCTTATTTATCTAAAATTATCGAGCTTAACTCCTCCAGAGATAAACTGATTTTAAAAATTTGTCGCTTACGATAAGTCGGCGGACATGGCTAGATTCGTATTAGTATAAGTACTATAAGGTCATTATGACCACTCGATGGAACATCCTTGGATAAAAAAAATACTACTTATTGTTTCTTCCCCACTTACAGTATGACACCTTTATTGCTGTGTTTCAAAATTCGCGTTTTGCACAGAAATGTTTATCACACAGTGTCGGCGTGCACTGTTAGGCCTTCCCTAACCTTCTGTCCATTCTGATTCTACAAATAGACGCATAGTCGTAGCAACTGCCTATTATCTAATCTGTGGTATAGTCAATACTATACAAAACACGGCTCAGAGGCCCTAAGGCCTAATGTATGTCAGGCAATGTGCATAGACCGTATTGAGCAATCCCGAACTCTTGTAATTTGTCTATTGTTCGCGCAATGCAAGTATTATTGCATAGTTATAAGGGCCAGAGGTGGCTGCAACGCCTGCAGCGAGTGACCGCTTACTCGTAACTTACTTAAATTGAAAACTCGAACTATCTGTTCTCGATTAGTCGACGAGAACAATTTCTATGACTACTAATGTGATCTAAAAACAATCAGGTTATAAGAAATTGATTAAGTATATACACGTACCTATAATTTTCGACACGGATATAAAATCGTCAGTGGCGTAGGGGATAAGACGCGGCGTATCATATCGAAAGGTCCGGAGTTCGATCCCTGGCTGGACCATGTACCAATGGGTTTTTTCTCGAAAACTTAAGTACATTTTACTGACTGCTCTCAAACGGTGAAGGAAAACATCGTGAGGAAACCTGCATACGCCGAAGAAGAAATTCTTAGGCGCATGTGAAGTCCACCAACCCGCATTGGGCTAGCGTGGTGGACTGTAGCCCGAACGCCCTCGTTAAGAGGGTAGGCCTGAGCCCCGGCAGTGGGGACATTAATAGGCTGTTGATGATGATATAAAATCGAGCAAAAATACGCGTCGTCAACAACACCCAGAGAAATTAAGGAGTGGTCAAATTCAGAAAGGGTCAAACCTAGATAAGGACTAATTATGAAGTGGTCAAACGTTTTGACGGTCAAATTTATATAATTTTTATTATTATGCGGTACTTTATGCGTACTTATACCTATCTAAATATAATCTGTGCCTTTTCCAAGTTATAATTTTGGTAGACGCTCAGTTGAATTAAAAAGCAAATCGGGTATTTTCTTTTCATCGAAAGGACGTTGTATAGATTTCTGTTGGACCTCGAATAAAATTTAGTTACTTCGGCCATGACTACCATTCTTACCTACTCTTCTATCTTCAATTTGTAAGTGCCTAAGTGCTTTTTGCATTCAGAATTTTAGCTGTCGAGCGAGAACTCATGGTGGTGCCAAAGGTGCGGTGAAAGTGGTCATTGCAAGCGAACTTTCATTATCTCTACAACAGCCGGGGGACTATTATAAGCAAGCGGTCGTGCTAATCCGACTGGCAGCTATTTTACAAGAAGCACGACTCTGGAATAATTTCAAATTGACTCATTCATTACGGAAATACTTAAATAAGATTTTGGACGGAGCATCTTGTTAAGATACTCTGAACATGAAATAACATAAAAGAGTAATCAAGAAGATAGATTTTATTTTGTTTACATAATCAAATTTCGGAAACGTTAAGGAGGTGGTTACATACTTCTATGGAAATCGATCATCCTCAACCTATATCAGGCTCTCATAAAAATGTATGTTTATCGAAACACCCTCATTGTACTATACATTATATTGTATTATGTTACGGTCTAGACCTTATCAGCATCATCAAAGACAGACTAGGCCATGTATGTTTGGTAAAATATACCACCCGAGGTGAATTGAGTTGGTATTAGCCATTCACTAGGCGTGGCGGGTCACGCTGATTACGGTGGGAACTAACAATCGGATACGAGTAGATTATAATATGTATACCTATTTATTTATCACCTCATTAACACACCCCTGGCTGTCAATACTGTGATACAAGGGAACAGATTTTATTTCCTACTATTACAGGTGCACCAGCCAGTCAGCACACGTTTATGTGTGTGTGTAAACGTTGGGCTATGAGAAGCGAGCGTACGAGCATAGCCGAACTTAACCCAGTCACTGTTGCTAGTAATCTTTCCTGATAGACATAAGTCGCCAAAAGCTCGTTTACTTTGTAAAACCTAAAATATAACGATTGGGTCCGCTTCTGAAGCCACAACGTTAAAATTCGACAGCACTATAATTGTTACTATTCTCTGACACATTAAGAAGGCAAATTTTGTGTGCCTTCAGAATTGGGACTAATTTCGCTTATTAAATGTGATTCCCATACAAAAGACATTAACGAGATCAATACAATCGGGCAAAGGCATGGTGGAGGTAAATACAAATTTTAGCGTGTAAGACCCGCGAATAATGTTACCCGGATCTCACGGTGGATCAGCTCAACAAACTTGAGCGTCTCCAAAACTTTGCCATTAGATTTATTTTCGGTCTGCGCAATTATGATCACGTTTCCGACTTTCGTAACCAGCTACCAATTCGTCGTCGCAGGGATGCTCATATTCTTTCTCTTCTCTATTCTGTCCTTTTCAATCCAACAACTCCTAGCTATCTTAAAGAACGTTTTCAATTCCTTTCTTCTACTCATGACCGTCCTCTTCGTTCCGCAGAAAACCTTCGCCTTCATGTCCCTCCTCACTCCTCTAAATTCTATGACCACTCCTTAACACTTCACGCTATCCGTCTTTGGAACTCCTTACCTGTCCCGATCAGACACGCGAAATGTCTAAATGCGTTCAAGAGACAAGTTAAGCAACTGTTTCTCGCTACCTGATCATTCCACTCCCTTTTTCCATTACATATTATTTAGAACCTTTGTTCAGTTGTCATCGTTATTGTTATTATGTATGTATGTATTTATGTATATATTATAGTGTATAGAGTTTTTAAAATACATAATTATATATATATTTTATCTAGCTGCACAACCTACCTTTCTCTTCTTTAATATCCTGTAACCAAAGGTTGTCTGGAAGAAATCGCTTTTAGCGATAAGACCGCCTGGATGTACCTTCTTAGTCTACTGTATTATTTTGTTCTGTTTTTTGTTATTATGTGCAATAAAGAGTATTGAATTGAATTGAATGTTATTGATTCTAAACAGATATGAAATATTTAATTTAACAATAACAGGTACTGAATTGATTTGAATTTACTATAATATCAATAAGCCATTTAAATAAATAAATATTCATTGCATATTATGTTATGTATGTACTTGCGATCTAAATGTCCCTAATTTACGTCGTTGTTTATAGTTACGACCCTAACATGTTTTTTTGGTAAATTCCAGGCAAGCCAGGCACAGACTACCCGATCCTGGGCGCGGTTCCGTACACCAACTTCTACTGCGACGAGCAACCCTATCCAGGCTTCTTCGCCGATATGGAGACGCGGTGCCAAGGTGCGGTTTATTTTAAGAGTAGGAACAAAGTATTGGTTGTGCGTTTAAAAGATGTCCGTAACTAAATAGTTAACCATATTAACATACAGTACTAAATGTTCAAAGGTATCATTTCCGATCTTAATGGTTTCAACAAAGCACAATTTTAATCATATCGGGACCTATTACGGCCTTAACAATGGATACAATAAATGTGCCTGTCGTGATCACAGAAGTAGTTATTCAAATATAAGATATTGTTATTGTGCTCGTTTATGTTGCAACTATTGAATGAAATAACTATCACATAAGAAATCGTTTGGTTCACTAATTGTTATTTCGTTCCCCGCGTTGTCTGCGCTGACTCGCGATTGTATTTTCCTAAAATTGTCAGGGGTTAATCCAAGGAGGTTGGAAAGAAATTAACTAATTCAATTTCTTTGGCCCTGGCGATGCCCGCGCGTGTATACGTATTCTGTGCTCTGTGGGTTAATCTGTTACTTTTTCCTAGGATAGTGAACTCCCTATATCTATATTTCTTATATATGTTTGTACGTAGGTACATATTTATTTGTCCCAGTAGTTCCTTGAAAAAATAATCTGAAGCAACGACTAGGACTAGCATCTGCAGGTGTGGGTGGTGTATGAATGGGTGAATACCAGGAGATAGATTGAGCCAAAAATGTGATTATTGTCAAAATTATACGGACTTCGTTGAGATTTAGGAGTCACTATAACAGAACACCCTATATATATGTATGTATAGTAAGAATGAGTTTTACAACCGGTTTTACAATCTTTTTAATGATCTCATTTTTCAGAACTTATTTACGCGTAGGCGTCCACCATTCTTGTATTGTTTAAAACAGATGAGTAACCATATTTGGATCCGAGACCTTGCCTGAACTAGGATGGTTAACTGAGTAAGTTATGGTAGTCTGAGGTCACCTAATTTTAACAAAAACTGACCCGGAAGATCGCCACTTCGAATGTTAGGTCGTAAACGTGAGATCAACTATTAGATTGGATTTAATAGTTGCAATAAATGGTTAAATAGACTGTTTTATTGATGACTGGCTATACCATATCCATTCCACTTGGTAATAATGTCAAGGATGGGATTGTAAAATATGTTTGAAAATAGAAAAAAAATTGTCATACAAACCCACACGCAAAGATAATACACTTAACGACGAAATTCGAATGAAAGGTTACCATTTTACGATTCACAGATGATAATGTAATTAGAAATATTCAGATGTAGAGATAAATTAGAATAAGACACTGTAGAATAAAGTTATAAGTATAAGGTTAAAAATACATTTTCCACATACAGTAGGTATTAAAAATAATGAAATTTCATTTTATTTCTAAGCAAATCGCGGTCCAATGTTTCATACATTTTGAGATAAACATTTTATGATGTTAGTATTCTTCTTACAGACTGGGTGGGATGGTGATTTGTAGACCTCCTCCGTTCTATATGTTTGTATTGTACTTTTGTATTAAAACGACATCTTGTTTAAAAAAAATAAAAAATCAAATGGTAAATAGCTTAATAAATTAAAAAATATAAAATAATAATTAAAATTAAAAAATAAATGCTAAATGGTTAGTAGAAGTATTTTATTAGTAGCTAACTAGCCATAGTTCATCACATCAAGTTGGTTGACTCATTAGCGGTGGACCCAAACCACAGATGTAACACCCAAATGCATTAAAACAATCTAGTTTAGAATATCATTATTACTGAACTAGGAAACCTGTATTTCCGTGGTAAAGTTTATCTTTCCAGAGAGAGATAATCCAGTATCTTGGTAAGCACAGCAGAACTCAGAATAAATCCGCGGTGAACTTGTCTCCGTACGTAATGTATAGCCCACCATTCCAAGAATGATGTTTTAATAAAATAGATTTTTTGAAAAAATTACGAAATTGAAAAATGACGGTGGCGCGCGGCGAATAGGGTTAAAATGCAGTTTTTTTAAGTTAAGTTTATTTTAATAAAAAAAGCTTTGATTTAAACACAAATAAACAAATATATTTCGCGGTCTTAGCTAGCGCTCAAAATCCTTTCCATTAATAATTATTGCTGGTGACTTAATCTACATCCACACAAGCGAGAAAGTGTGATACATAGAGATGTCCAAAAACTTGAAAGTTTGATTCAGTTGATCGAATCAATGAACTATTTCCTGAAATTGAATGAGCATTTCTAGTGCACCCCCGCACAGCTCCCCTGTGACACCTAAAATTAGTCATTGCGCAGAAATCAGCTAACTTCACACAGCGGCGAAAAAGCTCCGCGGGGACTATACCTACATAGGCAAGTTTTCCCACGGTGTATTCCCATTCCAATATGTGTTAATATATGGTGTGTTTGTGTTTGCAGCGTGGCACTACTGCGACATCGACGGGCGGCAGGCGTCGTTCCTGTGCCCCAACGGGACCGTCTTCTCGCAGGGCGTGGCCTCCTGCGACTGGTGGTTCAACGTGCGCTGCTCGCTCTCCCCCTCCCTCTACCCGCTCAACGCCAGGCTCTACCGCTGGAAGAGGAAGCAGTCCAAGCCCAAGCCCCACAGGCATATAGACAAGGATCTCATTGATGAGATATTCCTGTAAAACTGTACATTTTTTTAAGAATCAATTTTGTAAATATAGGTATTGCTTTTAAATATCTCGTCAAATATATGGAGATCTAGTGGGAGGATTTCTGCAACTGGCCCATTTACTCAAAAATAAAGCTGCGTTTCTGTTAGGAAGACGTAAATACAATCAAAATTAAAGCCAAAATATCATAGTTAATACATAAAATTAAAATTCAAGGTATTCTGATATTTTTTTGTGTAACAAATTGTAAGCTATAGGCCATTTAAAGAAATGTTACAATAATAAGTGATCTACTCAAGACCCCTAAAGACGATATTTAACGCTAACTACAATACAATCCTACAAATGCCCACTGAAACCCTCGGAGAAATTGTCTAAGCAACAGGGTTCCAGATTGAACAATTTACCGATACCTATCTGTATAACTAGGGCAGAAACATTAAGAACAGACTTGATTTAATGACCGATTTCCCAGCTTACCTCATATAAAAATTCAAATCAAAAGACCTCGACAGATGGCACTGACTGTATCATCGAATGTCAAATAAGGCGAGTACGTTAGCAAAAGCCTGAGAAGAAACAATGCAAAAAATGACATACCTACCTACAAAAATTGACTTTGTCCTTGAATTTATCGAGTCTCAATGAGGAGTTTTTCAGCATCACAGGATTTACGTTGAGCGTCGTTTACGTTGGGTTCTTAGCGTTAGGTTAGGGTTAGGTGCGTCCAGACCGGCTGAGCCGCCGCGGCCGGTCTGGACGCACCTAATGACGTGACGGTACTGAACATTCAATCCTTCCAAATCATTTTCAATTTGTTCATTACAATATTTTGCTAGAATATAAGTACTTATTGTATTACTCATAGATATAGTGCAAATTACTTTTTAATAATTATGGAAAAATATGTATGTTAATAGAAAATAACTGCCATTATTCTTTTTTTTATCTTTTTGCTTAGATAGGTACCTACTTAGATTATATTATCTGTTGTTGATATAATTTTAAATTTAGCTTTTGTTTTTGTAAATAAAAGTGACATTTATTTTATTTGTACCGTATTATTGCCTATAAAAAACAAAGTTAGAGTTAGGCGGAGTTATAGCTATTATCTATTTCTTCCAGACAGAGTCAGTAGGTATTATAAAATTATAACTACATATCTGTTTGCTATCGTAAATATTAGTTACCTACTGTTTACTGTCTGCTTTACAAAGAAGTAACGATAAGATATCAGAGAGGGCGCTACTGTATCCTAAATGGATTGAATCTAAAACTTTCGGGTTTTCCAAAAAAATTTCGTCGAAGGTAGTGATTATGGGAGCGTAGCGAGCTTTTTCCGTGTTCAGTGTTGTTCTGTGTTATGGATCACCTTAGATAGATAAATAAATAATTAAAATTTTTTTCTCCCTTCAACACAAAAGAGAGTGTATACAGAATTAGATATTTGGAAGGCTAGCTCAAAATACATAGTATAATCATTAGAATGTGGCTGTCAGATTTTGGTTTTTGAAAAACGAACTCTATCTAGACTTCACATAAGTCTAGTATTTGAACTTGTTTTTTGGGTCGCAAAACCCGTTTTAACACTATATATCTAGAGATAAGTATATAATATTTTTTTCGTTTAATATTTTTGTAAGTGGACAAATCAACCCGCTGTGTTGACTATGGAATCATTATTTCGTGTATTTATCAGGAAATGTAACGATTTAAAAGACGCCAGTTGTAAATGTTTACTACCGCCGCCGCCGCAGCCGCAGGATGCTGGGACCAATATCGGTAAATATTTTCGGTCAATGCATTGGTCTATAACGCTAGTATATAATACTAAGTTTATGCAATGGTGGGACGCCCACGACGTGCTAGATGGAGCGAAGATATTCGTAAAGCTGAGTTCATTATGGTTATTGTCTCAGTGATCTGTCACATTGGCGGATCCAGTCGATCACAAAGTGCCAGAGCTGTTTTTTATCGCATCACGTGCGAAATTATTTTTGGTACTGTAATATAGGCAGTGCGCAGTGGAACAACTTGTCCCGAACAAGGTTTTTTAAAGAATCATCATCATGTCAGCCTATAGACGTCCACTGCTGGACAAAGGTCTCCCCCAAGGATCTCCACGACGGCCGGTCCTGCGCTAACCTCATCTAGCTGGGTCCCGCGACCTTCACCAGATCGTCGGTCCACCTTGTCGGAGGCCTGCCTACACTGCGTCTTCCTATACGTGGTCGCCACTCGAGAACCTTCTTAAAGAATAGCGTCCCTTTTTTTGTAATTTTCCACTGGTTACCGTGATTGGTAGTGCCTGGATTCAGAGAAACGAGGCGAAGAACGAGTTAAGTGGCGCACTGTAGAAGAGGCGCACGGCTAGCAGTAAATTGGTATAGGTTGCTGATGATGACATAAGTCATTCATCTGCTTTTACTTATTTTTGGAAGTTAAAATTTGACAACACTAAAATAGTTTCGTCTTTTACCATCGTAATAATGTGTGACAGGGATAGAAACAATTTTAGTGCTGGAAAATTTTAAGCTTGTGCCTTAATTCCTGCTTAATTCAGAATCGAACCTAAATATGTAGCCAATTAGGTATACAGATAACTGACAAAAGAAACCCAAAAAGAATGGTAGGTACTTTAAATATACTATTTGGGCTTGAATTTATCGTATTGTTCAACGTCATAAAATCCTTGACTATAAAATAAAATGCTTTTTATTTCGGTCGGACGTTACATCCATATTTGTGTTAGTACCTAACAATGATTAAAGTAGGTACGTTAGTAATAAAGATAAATACAAAAAAACAAACAATAATAAATATATTTTACATTTTTCCACAATTTTTGTACCCCACAAGCATGTGTGGATACAATGCCTCACATGACAGACATATCTCTCGGCTATTACTTTCAGAATGGAGATGGAATGACCCGCACTCTGCAGAGGAATGAGGCAGCCTTCTTGCGTATAATTACGTAGTAATCGTCTGTGTGCCTCTGTGCAAACATACCTGATACACTACAGAAGCGAAGGCAGCCCCATCAACTTTCTGAATCCATTAAAATACTGGACACGTAGAGCGCTGATGGCCCTCTGTATCCACAGGCTGCACGTATAGAAAACCTGACAAAAACCGTTAAATGGCGTAAAATTAAGTAACGACAACCCTTCACATTTTAATTTTTCACATATACATCATAAAAGGCAAGTACGTATATAATTTTAACAAACCACTCGGCATGCTAACAATGTCGATTCATAGCCAGGGGTCGTCGATAAGAATTGCCCGTTGTATGTTAAGTATGCTACTGTGGGAACATTTTGGTGGCCATACTAGCAGTTTTTCTGCGCACATTGTAGGTAACGTAAATAGGGCTGCCTGTCCTACCAGACATTAAACATACCGTCTTCGGACAAAGGTACAAATAACAATAATTATATTTTATAACCTACTAAGTACCGGACGCACCGCGTCTTCGTCCACGTTATTAAGTGCCGTGTCCTATGTGTGAATCCAGGATAAAAGCTGTCATTGCACCCAAGTTTCATCAAAATTCTTTACGCCGTTATACCGTCGTCCAAATCACCAATTTCGCATAAATTTATAATATTAGTGTGGTAATAATCCGTGGAAAAATATTTACATAACTAACTTAATAAAATATAAACTTGAAATTAAGATTAGATCAGAACTAGAAGAACTTATATGAACATATCAGTTCTCGAAATAAAAGTTTAATTTTTTTAAAGTCCCGTCTTTCCTTCTTCTTTTTATTTCCAAAAAAAATGCTAACCTATCCCATTGGACCGTCTCCAATAAACATTGAGCAGGGAGAAGTTGTAATCTAATAGTACTTAAACAAAATTTGCAGTAACGGTATAGTATATAAGTATAATAATCCGACTTTGACAATATTCCTGGGCTACCTATTTAAACATGTGTGCTATGGTTTCTGAAGTCGTCCTATCTGAAAGACATCAACGCGCGATGTTGTTTTTCAGTCCAAGCTTTGGCTATTTTGTTTATACTCAGCATGCGGTAGCATACTATATAGTTTGTGTACTCAGCATTAAAATAAGCCGTAGGTATCTGAATCAGTCCTTATCTGTGAATTTTCTGATACGGACCGGTAATTTGTAAACAGATTCGGATACAGTGTTTACTGTTACTTAGACGGTATATCATCTTATACACTATATCGACATATATCATCTGTTGAGGTAGATTTAGACCAATCGTTGCCCTCAAAAAAAGAAGCAAAAAATTAACGATTCTAGGCAGAACTCCAAGAAAAACCTGTACAATCGCATGTCTTCCTCAGAGTTACGCACTTTAGTACACTCAATAGGTTTTTATTATTGTTTTTGACGAAAGGGCGGACAAAAAAAACCGCTTCCACTTTGGATTCCCACTGTAACGGAATTCTGCGGCAGCCCTATCTCATACGTTCAGAAACATAGTCGTACGTATTTTACGCATCGTGACCGAAGCTGCCTGTGTAGCGCAGTGCTTGTGCCTCCGTTTATTTGTTTCGCGAAGCGCGTCCAGCGCACGCGCGTTATCGGCTCGGATTGTTTGCGCGGGAAATACGAGAGTGTTTTGTTTACGTGAAAACCAAGGATTTTTGTATGCACTGTTCATCGTTGCATATTATTGGATGGCATTGATGTAAATAAATTACGAACAAAATGGAGATTCTGGCGCTTATTTTATGTGGTAAGAAAAATTATGAATTCCGAAATGTAGGTATAGGTACCTACTTAAAATAAATATTAATATTATTTATTTATCAGACTAATTTTTAACACAATTTTTCTAATTAATTTTTCTTATAAGTATGAAAACTTTTAATAAAAAAGTTACCTATACTGTAATACTTAGTTACCTACTTGTTTATGTCTAACGACATTGTGCATATAAAGCATTCCAAGACCAACAGTAATTATTTACGTTGTTATAAATATAACTACGCATACAGCCTTCGTAGAGGTTGTCGGTACGCACCTACTTAAAATTATTATTTCTACTACTTACTTTTAACAGTCAACTTTTAACAGGTACTTTTACTACCCACTTATTTCACATACCTCCTTAGTTTAGTTCCATTTCGTAAAAAAATCCACTTAAAATTGTCACACAGTGCAATAAGGACGACATTCATAAAATAATAAACATAATTGTACAATCTTACCCGTCGGAATCACGGCGAAGCAATTAAATACACGTAGGTATGTTGCTATCCTTAATTACGCCAAATGCCTCGAAAGTCATCGTAACCAGCCCATTTCCCAACGACCTCATACAAAAGACAAAGGTGCCAGAAAGACAGAATGAGGTCGAGTTCAATGCCAATGTCTTAAGAAAAACTAGACGCAGCGTAATTGTAGCGGATTACGTGCTCTGGCACTGTGTCGCGTAAGGGGCCGTCCATTAATTACGTTCCGGAGGGTGAAAGTGTCCCTCGCTGGGCTAGTCCAGCGAACGGACACTTTCACCCTCTGAAATTCTTATTTCCTTATCCTCAACCCAACGTTATTCTTTTTCAAGGTCATTCATAAATAATAGCGTACCTATACCAACGAAACATTCAAATTTTCTAATTGCTTACGCTCAGGAAGGTTCGAATGTCTTTGGTGGGTAGTAAATTTTTTTCATTCAAGCTTACGCTGCATAAAATATTGTGCACAGTGTGTCAATGTTGTAGATTAAGGTAGGTATTTATTGTAATAAATAACGAAACTGCATAAAACCGCGACCTTATGCGCTGATTGTATTTTTTGCTGCACACTAACGTTACTTTAGAATGTCAGTAAACTTACAAACTTTAGCCATTGTTGATACTAACGAGTTTCTGGTTGGCCAAGATAGAGAGAAATGAGAGTAAACGAATACAAAGTCTGCTAATTTATTTCATATTTTATACTTACGAGTTTGGGCAAAAAATCAAGGTACTTAATAAAATATAAACTTGAAATTAAGATTAGATCAGAACTAGAAGAACTTATATGAACATATCAGTTCTCGAAATAAAAGTTTAATTTTTTAAAGTCCCGTCTTTCCTTCTTCTTTTTATTTCCAAAAAAAATGCTAACCTATCCCATTGGACCGTCTCCAATAAACATTGAGCAGGGAGAAGTTGTAATCTAATAGTACTTAAACAAAATTTGCAGTAACGGTTTAGTATATAAGTATAATAATCCGACTTTGACAATATTCCTGGGCTACCTATTTAAACATGTGTGCTATGGTTTCTGAAGTCGTCCTATCTGAAAGACATCAACGCGCGATGTTGTTTTTCAGTCCAAGCTTTGACTATTTTGTTTATACTCAGCATGCGGTAGCATACTATATAGTTTGTGTACTCAGCATTAAAATAAGCCGTAGGTATCTGAATCAGTCCTTATCAGTGAATTTTCTGATACGGACCGTTAATTTGTAAACAGATTCGGATGCAGTATTTACTGTTACTTAGACGGTATACATCTTATACACTATATCGACATATATCATCTGTTGAGGTAGATTTAGACCAATCGTTGCCCTCAAAAAAAGGAGCAAAAAATTAACGATTCTAGGCAGAACTCCAAGAAAAACCTGTACAATCGCATGTCTTCGATCGCAATCGAATGTCAGTAAACTTACAAACTTTAGCCATTGTTGATACTAACGAGTTTCTGGTTGGCCAAGATAGAGAGAAATGAGAGTAAACGAATACAAAGTCTGCTAATTTATTTCATATTTTATACTTACGAGTTTGGGCAAAAAATCTAGGTATATAGTTTGCAGATGTTATCATATGCAATGGAATCTGTGTTTAATTTGTATCAGAATAATGAAACAGAAACGGATACCCCGAAAGCTATCGGACCGATTGACCATAAAACTGGAATATGTAAAATTGCTTAGATTAAATTATCGGCAGGTTTTTATTATATTTTCCGAGAGATATATATGTCGCAGGTAAATGAGGATATCAGGGATTTCACGAAATCCCTAGGGATATCACGAAATCCCGGTAGATGGCAAATATTTTATTTTAATTAGTCTCAGTAAGAAAATAAATCAGAATAAAACAAGGTATCAGAATAAAAATGAGATCGTCAAATAGTTGAAAATCAAGAATACTAGACCGACATTTGTACAAGGAAACGTTTTTACCTTGTGTCGGCCAGATCTTGCTTTCTCTATCTGGTATGATGTACATTTCCGCAGCTACCAATGGTAGTAGTTTTTATTAATTAAAGAATTTGTTCGGCATTTTATCGTTCACATACAATATCATACCGTAAGTAACCTGACTGGAATATTGTAGAGTAAAGCTGTAAGTAGGTTACATTCATACACTTTGATTAAAAACTAGCACTCAAGGTCTGTGATATTTTTACAAGATTTCAATATACATAACAACAAATATTTATAAAGCTTTAAAGTTTCATTTTCATATATCAACTTCCTACATTAATTTAGATAGTCAGCCTCTTAACAGCCTCTGTTGGACACAGTCTTTTAATACGCACCAATAATCAAGTGCTCCAGAAATTAGCTCACTAACGTTTCTATAAGCGCCATTATTACCTCTATGCTGTAACATTTTGATAACCATGTCGTAATATTGATGCAGTTAAAATAATTCATTCATCCATTATGTATTTAAAGCTATAGTGTGAGCATAGATATCACCTGTTTAATTATATCACGTTTTCAATAGAGCAGTCCATTACGCGTTATTATGTCACAGTATTCGAAGAGTATAGCAACCGTTATTAGATCGAGCGAGCGATATCAGCACAGCACGTTTGCCTACTGGATTCTCGCTCCGTTTCTTTGTAGTTTTTTTGCGAATTTTCTAAAGCATATTAAAAAATTTAAACGTTAATGACATTGGTACGTTTTTTATAGGAGAGGTGAACTCCAAAGCTAGACGTCCACTAGTTATAATATAATTTGAACCAAAGGCCTCACAAATAAACGGCGAGCGAGCTTTCAACTAGGACCACATGTTAATTCAGCTTGTATATTGTGTCTTATGTATGTGAATGTATACATACCTATATATACATACAGTCATTTTGATGACTGAGCTATGTTCGCTAAATATGGCGGTATAGTCTAATTTTTACGTAACTTATTGCCAAAAGATGTTGGTCGCGTGAATCTTTAGTAATCTGTTGTATTATAATTTAAATACTGTGCTAAATAATAAGCTTTTGTGTAACACGTGAAAGTGTCACCAAATCACACAAATACGGCAAAATTTTATGGCCTTGCTCCAAGGAAAAGGCATTCGCGACGCAACCGCCCGAGTGGTTTGTGTGTAATTAATCGGCTTAATGAGATAACAGACCGTTTCCGTGTTGCTTTTATTGCCGATTGGAATACCTGCATATCACATCCGTGGTATAAATACGCCACGCAACGCAAGAGTAAGCCGGCGGATGTTATTAGCCGCGGATACCGCGCTTTCACCACTTGTCGTTGGCGGTTGGCGGGCGACCTTCGCGACCTCCAGTCCGCGATGACCACTAGTTACAGCACAGGGGCGTTGGCACGCGGGGACTCTTGCCTGGGGTGGTCTTTAATGGTAGGCCGAAAGGTGTTATTATAACATGTATAACGAACCTACGCAATTACTAATTGTGCTCACAGACGGACACGAAAGAGCACTCGCGTCCCGCGGCGATCGTGTGTGAAGAGAATGATGAGATTGAGCGAAGCGAAAGAGGTGTGTCAGGATCGCGATACTTGGCGCTCCGTTCTTTCTGCCTACCCCGTCAGGGACATAGCGTGAAGATATGTGTATGTACAATAACTGAAATTATAAATTTCATACAAATATCTAGATTGACTTCTGTAGTTCACCTTTCAATTCGATGTTTTTTCTAAATTCTAACAAAAGCACCAAAATGTTTATTACATATACGCTAGTGGCGCCATTAGTAAAACCTTACATGTGTTTGGTGTCTAACCGCAGAAAGGGAGGTCACTATTAAAAAATCTTCAAACGCATGGTCAGTTTGGGATGAACTGAAAATTTCTATTTACTTCATTATATTAATAATAAGCTTAACATTTGCGCTAGTACGTTGCAGATTTTAGAAATTCGAAAGCGTTTTATGCCAAGTTACTGTAGAAATTAATTAAAGTGTAACCTTGACTACTTCCATTAACTTCTGTACACTCCTACCTTTACCGGGGCAACGTTCATATTTCTAACTAGTCGTACGTTACCAAGCTGATATCAACGATGCTTAATTAAACATCGTAATGTTTTAGTCGTAATTATGTATTTATAAAAGCCAATTTTACGACTAGCTATTGTCTGATATAAAATTTGAATTTATTAAACCATTTGGTCGTATCATTGTCAATATTGTTTAATATTATGAGTGGGCGCAACAATCGATCTAAATTTACAAATTACTTTATCCGCAGCGACGTAAACGTGACCGATCTCGGTCGACTCGATTCCAACGGATATTCGGTTCGAGACAATCGAAATGACTGCTATTTGCATGTGCACTGATTGCTTCCGCGTCTCGCCTCAATAAGTTTCGTGACGTAACTAGATACAAATTACGCTGCATTGAGAGCAATCTGATTATTGTGTTTGCTTTACAGTTGCCAGGATAGCCAGCAGATTCTAAGGTACCTACTAGACTCACGCAGCGTTTAGTTTTATATGTTCCCCTATAACGAATTAATCAATTGGTTCAAGCTGACAGTAGAACTCATTCTAGTGTTTTACGAACTGCAAAAATTTATGTAAATAGTAGTATAAATGTGGAAAGGTATACATGGGTATGCCGTCGAGCCGGGTTAAACTCCACTACACTGTCGACTTCCGTATCTTTCGATACATGGAATCATAAGAAATGACAAGTGTCTATAAGTGTATAAGTCTCATTGTTGCGTTATTACTATCTTTATTTACATACATACTGGAAGCACCCTGCGCTATAAGGTTGCCTTCACTTCAGGCTTCTAAACTTAGTGCATAATATTAACCGGTGTAGATGTCGTAACATTATGGCAATTACTTATTTGCAACTCGAACTACGGAGCTAATTTGTACGTAAATTCTTCGAGCCTTGATAATGTAGGTCTATGATTAGTCAAGTAAAAACGTTAAACTAACTTCAGCATGAGAAATGAACAGTCCACATAACCTCTTACTTAGGTATTTCAAATGTGTTAGTATACTTGTAGGTACATGTTTTCTGTCTTTTGTGTCTTTCAACAAAAACATTGCCACGACCACATTTACTTTCCTAAATCCAATCTAGGTATCTTTGTTATTCCTATTTTCTTGGAAACGAAATTAGTGTGGCCTAAGTATGGTAAAAGAAAACTATCAGTAAAGAAGAATTAACAAGCATACCTTGACCTAATAGAAGGCAGGTGTCACGTATCAAACTGTTACATCAAAATTAACTTAATGAACTTAGTTGAATGTGTGAATTGTAGTGGAATGTGCACTGTTTACCGCGTTACAATACTACGTACGTTGAGACATCGTTCACACGCAACTTGCGGTCAAATGTCAACCTTAATTGTAGGTACTAAGTAGACTATAGTCAAGTACCTACATATACCTAACATATTGTAGAATGTAGAGTAACGTAAAGTGGCCTATCATTAAGTTCTGCAAATTGCTGCTGTCAACATTCACAGGCTGCGATACAAAATACCTTCAATTTAATAGTCTTAGCATAGGTCTATTGTTGTTATTTATAGTCTCTATTTGTTTTTTCAACACAATTTTTTTATATTATATTAATTTGGTAGATAAACATATACCTACTAAAAGGAAGTAAATAATGACATTTGATCATAGTTATACTATTTAAACGCACCGTGTTAGTATAATCGTATCGTTTTTAAACTTTTGGAACTACTTTACTTCTTAAAATTTGAAGTAGTAAAAGTGAGGTCGCTTGTGCTTTCACGATACGAGTATAGGCTCGTAAATAATCTACAAAGCAACTAGTATGTAAGATAGCAACTTCCTTTGATATATATGTGGTTATGTCACACTTACTAAACCTGTCTAGGTTTAAGTCTCTATACATGGGCATCCACATGCAAGCGTGAAATTTATTGCGACAAGCTCTTAGAAAAACTTGTCTAGTATCCTTATAATGTTGACTTAGAGGAATCTTGATGTACCCTAGTTGATTTATCCATTTTAGAATAAAATGATGAATGAAATCGTCATTACTGCAATCAAGTTTATAATTTATTTGGTCTTGTAGGTATGTGAGCGCAGTTTCTTCTCAGTATTATGGAATGAAATTAATATATCTTGACTGATCACCTGATTAGGTATTCTACTCATGTAAGAGTCATCAATCTCATCTCTAAGGGGGACACCTATAGCAAGTTTTTACACGTCACCAAATTACAATGCCGAGTGTATGGTGTCTACATTTGACATTAGTTATTTCATCGGTATAATGTAATTCTAACAGAAAGAAAATATGATTGTGTACATGTTGATCTTTCACGCATCTTGCCATAATTATAGGAAAACAATCTGTACCTATATGTATAGTTTATGTTCGAAAAAATACACCGATAACTGACTAGAAGAGGTCCTCAAGAGACGTAAGAGAACCACTAAAACGTGATTCTTTGATGCTATCTATTGTTTAGATTATATTCCAGGATAAGACAAATATTATATGTGAACATAAAATGTGTGTTATATGAAAACACAAAACAAAAGATTTCCATTCATAAGTTTGTCGATTACGCAAAGCATTATTTTCAAACGCTTATCATATCATTCATGAATCTGACGAGATAATCCAACGCACCCGAGTTAATCTGACAAAATCGCTATTGTGCATTTGACAGTCACATCTTGCAAGCCTACACAGTGAGTCGGAAGTGCTGTAAGAACGGATCAGATAAAGCAGACAAGGCAATTCTGAAGCGGTGACAGCGCCGCCCGCCGCCTGCCCTACTTAGTTTACACTCATTGCAACAGCACCTACTGGGCTAAAGTGACGTCACACCGCTCTCCTGCCGCCCCGTGTCCATCAAGTTTAGTGATAAAATTAGTTAAACTGTAGGTAGCTGTTAAAATTGCCGACAAAAGGGCAAATGTGAGCTCCAAACGGTTCCAATTAGAAAGGGCTCGATTTAAGAGACCATTTTCTTACAATAAACAATAGGTCTATCGCCGCTTGTGGACAAGTAGGTGTCTTGTCTTGTCTTTAGGCCCAGTTACCAGCAACTGCCGGCTGTGGCCTTTTTCGTGACTACTTCTACCAATGATATCTATCTACTATAAAGATATTGGCACGGATATATAATTTGTGTTACAATTTAAATCATATCACTCTTACGCCTTCTCACGACTTCCTAGAATTGCCTACCCACTCAGCAGGCGTTCTTCCAAGTCTGTTGTAGTCCGACGCACAAAGGTTCCCTTGCGGATTATTTTCCTTCTTAGATAGTAGTGTGGTATGATAATAAAATAACCCGCTATTTAATACAGAAAAACTTATTGATACGAACGGATTGAACACTCGACCCCAATAACGAAGGCGAGCGCTCTTCCAATTATGATACCACGACTTAACGTTGGTATAGTACCTAGCTCTTATTTGGTAACAAATTGTACTTGTGAGTGCATGCTGAACTTCTGTTTATTGTTGAAATATGGATGCGATTAGAATTTCAGTAGTTTTATATAAAACTCTATGCAACAGCAGAAAAACTGGATCCTCTGCATTGTCTCGGCACGCTTCGTTCGTCGCGTATTTACTACGAGTAATCTGTGGATGTGTTGATAGTTACACTCTAACGCTCTGAAAACAAATCACTCCGATGCTATTGTAGAGTAAAAACTGATGCAACTTTTTATGTTAATATGCATCTCGATTTCGGTGGTGGTTAATTGCCAGTTATTATTAAGGAAGCTGTAAGTGATCTAGTAAGTAAAGAATAGGAGAGTTGCAACATGCAACAATGGGCCGGGTGATGGAGAAACAGTGGTCCACGCATTGTTGGGATCACCTATCAATTAAGTAATATTAGAACTTCTAGAGGTCATTCGAAACTAGAGTATAGGATGTGAATTGATAGAGAGAGAGAGATCAATCCTGAACATGTAATATTAAATGATACGGCTATTATTTTTAGGGAACTTTAAAAATGGCATAGTGAGTGTCGTGTCAAAATATGTACTAAGTAATCTTGTAATATTGTAGGAAGGGACAGTTATTGGCTAATTTACAACCTGTATGCAACATACTAGGCATTAACAACTGCCCAAAGATCTCACGCGCTTGTTAACACATTCTGATAAGAATCAGGTTAAGAATTAAAAACATTAACACAAAAGTTTAGATAATTATACACCATAACAATTTACAGTTACAGACAATATTGAGACTTATATTTGCAGAAGTTATTTAACTCCTTGACCTGGTTATTTCTAACGATACAGTAACTGAGAATGTGGAAGAAGGTTGTGTTACAGATTGCAACAATGATATCCATTGATATACGTTGATTGCTATTTCATTTCCACATTCACTATCAGATAAATGTAGGAATGAATGATAATTAAACAATTGTAATTTGATTCATAACCAAATAGAAAGGGAATGATACAGCTATACATGTACACAACGTCCAAACACTTGGGACTTGCGAAATGGGTCCAAATATTTATGTCATGAACAATTTATCGTTAATAACATATCTTTGTGTACATTGATTTAAGATTGACATGTAACATACTATATTATTAAAAGCAAAAATATACAGCTTCCCACATACATTAATTCATGCACCTACTTTATTAATTGTGTTGAATTGAAAGTAGAACAAATAAGGACCTTCCTTATTAATTTATTTAAAGCACCACACATATTATTGGGGGCAGCCTTGTTAGGATTGCGGTCGCATCACGTTTAAACCTGAGTTTGTAAAAATATGTTTTTTGTAACATTAGAGCAGACATGGAGAAAAAGACGTAAGTATATGTGAAGTTCAAAAAGTATAGTCTGCATGCCCGCGATCTGAGGGTAGTCTGACCATAGTAGAACGAATGTTAATTTAAATCATCGTTTAGAACAGTTTACAATTTAAGTAGTTAGTTTTTAGAGACTTAAATAATTCAAAGCAATGTATGCAGTGATAGCATCTGGATGTGGTACCTATGGGATTAGTACGCAGTCCGTTGTCTTGGACCGTATGCAAAAGAGCGAAAGTAAAATGCAGCTCAAAAGCAATTGTTTCACGGAGACTTTCGTTTAATAAACAAGCGTAAATATCCAGATATTGCATTGTTTAACGTTGGTTTAGATGAAGTATATAGAAAAATATATTTTTTTAAAGTTTTCATAATTTTCCCATCATAAACAGACACGTATGATACAAGTTACAGCTCAACCGGCCCAGTAGTTTTGAATTACACGGGGGACAGACAGACAGACGGACAAAAAAAGTTCGCTATAAGGGTTTTGACGGAACCCCAAAAGAGCTACCGACAAGTTCGCTAACACAGATGGCTAACACCTTGGAAGCGGTGTACTCATATGCAATCAAATATTGACGTTTGGAAATAAAATCGCATAGACATTGGTCACAGACATTCATAATCATAATATTTATACAGCTGTTTCATACAAAAGACTTCAACGCGCGCGATCAGCTGAAAACTTAAGTTTCACGCTTCTGAGGTAGGTATTTGTAGACTTGATCTTTGGACTCCGACGCAAGAGGTTGTGGGTTCGATTACATTGGGGTATGATTTGATACAATTAGGTGAATCTGATATTTATGTCTAATTTTCAACCGACGAAAAAAAAGGAGGTTCTCAATTCGACCCGTATATATATATATTTTTTTTGTATGACCACGCATAACTTTTTACAGAGCAGTCCGATTTTGATAATTCTTTTTCTATTGGATAGGGTCTACTTCGAAGTTGGTTCCATTTAAATTTGAAGAAAAAAATTCTACCCTAAGGGTAGAAAATTAGGGGATGACTGATTAAATTCCTACTAAATTTTCATATTTGAACCAATTCTGTTGAAACTAGGCACAAATAAGTAGTTCTAATTACCCTACAATATGACGGAGACCTGAACTTGATCTGATGACGGAGACGGAAGACAGTTGAGGGAACTCTTAAACGGTGTACAGCAGCTAACTCGTGTTTGGGCTTATTCATTCATCTTAATGAGAACTTTAAACCTAACTTATGATTTATTCGATTACGACTACCATCTATGGGTGAAGATGGAGACGGAAGGCTGTCGAGGGAATGAATTAGTATATTTTAGTCACAATAAAGTAAAAAATAAAAACTTTTTAACAAAAAAATTAAACCGTCGAAAAAAAGAAACTGAAAAGCGAAAAATAATAACAAGTTACCTTGTTAGTCTATAACTACGCTCCTACACTAATATAAACCGAAGTAATTTTGAGTCGGCGCCTAACAAACAAGCAAATTAATAAAGTTGATACGTAAAGTGAAATGATGGCAGCCAAGTTTACGTAAAGTGGAATGATACAAGCAATCAATGAGAAGATCATCAAATTAAAGTACAAAAAACGTAATAGTAAGTAATAAAAATAAAAGAAATTAATTTGTATGTGTACTGGGCGCCGACTCAAAATTACTTCGGTTTACATTAGTGTAGGAGCGTAGTTATAGACTAACAAGGTAACTTGTTATTATTTTTCGCTTTTCAGTTTCTTTTTTTCGACGGTTTAATTTTTTTGTTAAAAAGTTTTTATTCATAGTATCTACAGGAGAAAGACCTAGCTTAGGGTCAGGCAAATGTATGTATATTATGATTTTATCTATATTTCAACATCGTATGTTGTATGACATACAACATACGAGATATATATATATATATATACAGTATGATATAAATATAGTTTTGTTTTACACTTAGAACATATAACTTGTCTTGCCTCTTAATTTCCATGTTATCGAATAATTATTGCGTTCTCATTTATAATTAATAATTATCATACATAATTAATCAATTGAAATCTAAATAGTAGACATCATTTTATTTGTAAAAAAAAAACCTAATCGTATTCGTGTTCCTCTAAATCGCGGCCTATAATGGCTATTAAATTAGTAACAGGCTGGTAATGAGTTCACTCACACGGCTTAGCGTCTTGTTTGATGTTGTTAAAGTGTCCCTAAACGATCATGCTTGCATGACATGCAACGTTTACGTAAATGTCACGCTGCATGATGGACCATCATGCTTGCTATCAATCAATACAGTGAAGCAACGGCCAGCACGTAGTTTGCATGTCATGCACGTCAATCACTACAGTTAGACGATCATGCATGAGTGAGTGAGGGAGCCCTTTACATTGCGCGTCTACCTAATGGTCAGTCTCACATCGTGTCGTGAACTCACAGACCGGCGGTCGAGCGAGCGTCACACAACATAACCAAATCTCACCTAATCGGCAAACACGACGCGGTTTACGTAATACCTTTTGGCGTCGCTCCCGCACTGTTCGCGTTTCGCTTTCTCTGTGGGTAATGACGAACTTTCTCGCACTTTGGGTGAATCCAGCGACGCCTGTGCACCATGCTATTTACACAATCGCATGTTCGCCAGTAGCGATTCTCGCGTCGGTTTTTTGGGCACTAGTCGAAGATAGCTAAGTACTGTAAACGTTAGTTCATGTCAGCATTCGTCCGCGGTTCATTATTCTAATCAACAGCCTATAAGCGTCAACTGCTGGACAAGGCCGGCCTATTCGATTAGGAGGTTTATTTATACCCTAAACGCGATTGCCTTGCGAGAGTATCAGCGAACTGCGAGGCGAGACAAGCGCGAACAATATTTGCGTTTACATATTATGTAAACGCGGCATGATATGACACGCTGTGGCACGAGACCACGACCCTGCCTAGTACTTTGTCATCTCTAAGACAAAGCGGTCAATTATATCTAACGCCCCGGAACACCATTGTGTACGATTCGCTTTTCGCAATACTGTCATTGTAGGTACCTACGTAGTCGAATGCAGGATTTCTTAAAGGGTTCTACTTGAATCCACAATAAACTAAAAGTACTAAGGTTACTAATGATAAAGTTACCAATATCTTAGTAAAGGAATATAAATAAGGCAGGAGTACGTTACTAGGTTAGGTGTGAGTTCTCGGGCAATTCAAAATAATTAGTAATTTAATTACCTAATAATAATACTTCTGTGTTGATGACACAATAATTCATTCTAAGTGGTCTATTGTCGCGACTTTCTTTCAAAATGTTTCACTGTCTCTCTATGCGCAATTAATTATAACTCCAAGTGTGCAAACGGAGGCCCACGCCTTGTCACTAACAGCTTTCATTGAGCATTTAAATAGATTTATTAGTTTGTTGATAATAACGTCTCGTATATTTTATCGGATTTGTAAATTTTGTTTTTGGCACATCATGAGCCGATTTAAAAAAATATTAATATAAGACTAGGTACATACCACTGAATAATAAAATTTCTCACTGGAAACTTTTATGATAACAACAGGAGGAAGTAATTTACTGGAAATAAAAATCAATTATATCATTCAGTCAGTATTACCCCCTGAGTGCTTCTAATCGCAAATACTTTAAATTTTCTGCGCAACTCTTCGTAGTTATTAACATGCAATCATTGTTACAGTTAACGTTCAATAACAAATTAAATGATTTCCTTTATAGATAACATTGCTCTACCTATGAAAATTAATTTAAAGGCCTGTGTATGCAAATAAAAGAGAAGGGAAGAACAATACACATAATTATTAAACATAATTTTAATAAATGAGACTAAATAGTATAGGTAAACATAGGTTACGATGACAGCAGATAACAATAAATGAAATAAGTAGTTACGAGTCGCAATTATTTTGTGAAATTCTTACTTCAATTTTAATACTTATTTAACTGAAAGTTAAATAAGTATTTAAATTATCGTAAAAAGTGAGCCTTAGGTGCTTATTATTTAATTTAGGTATATGCCTTCTACCTATTATTTGTAATCTTATCAAATTACCAGACTAATAACGACTTGAAGTACCTGAGGAATGAGGCATACGTACATAATATAATATCTGCCCTGGCTGGTAGTATCACTTAGATTGTAGGTGTAATCTCCACTACTTCCGTCAATCGGTTTGCATTGATCTACGAGATAAAATAATTACCCACGATATCTAGTTCAAACTGTAATTTAAGATAGGCAGGTACATTAAATGTATTTGTAACTATAAAATAAACTACACGATTAAAATAAAGTAAAGTATAATAATAAAGAATAAAAAAAAACACAACCAGGCAAACATACAATCAGGTTGACCAATAACAGTTATGTCGGTCTTAAACTGATTAAAACTAGTTGTTGACCCTATTCCAATTTGTATAACAATAATATCCTAGGTGATTACATTATAAATAATACAAAGTGCTGTTATGTCGGATGTCTCCTCTCATAGTTTGAGACGTTCGCATTGCATTGTGCACGGCCGGCCACGCGTGCGCGCGCGCCGCGTGACAGCACCGCGCCCGCGCCGCCGCAGCGCGAGCCTTCAGATGACGCCTTCTATTATTGCCCAATCTGGCCCATTTATACTGTTAGTTTCTACACTTCAGTAGGAATTATAGAATAATTTAACTCTACATTTCATATTTAATGCAATTCGTGACGCAGTACATGCAGGTAGTATCAGATTCGTGTATCTACATATACCAGTATAGCAGGGAGTTGGCTTAATTCATATGAAACGGCATAAAGGAGCACATGAGAGTAGTCAGGGTAGACTTTGTAGAACTAATGGTTAAAGTAGGCTTATCCGGGGCCTCATACTCGCAAAATTTTTAACACCCGGGAAAATGAAACATGCTAAGATCATTAAAATTGTTCAATGCTCATTTATTACTTGGTGTTTAAAACTAAGCTTACGATTAACAGCGTTTCAACCCTATAGTCGCGCGTCGCCGCACGCACGCCCTGCGCCGCGCGCCGTTCCCAACAGCCTACTAGTTAGAGTTGGTATTTAATAAATTTAACATGAACTTCTATATGAAGTTTATTTATTGTTGTGTAATGTGTACATTGGTTAGAATAAGCTAGTTAATTATTGCAGGTAACTAAATGTACATCACATTACTATAATGTTATTTTGGAGTACTTTATCATCATTGTCACCGTGTAGAAATCATGAAGTCGTCATGCTGCGACATTAATTTTCTCTAAACACCGGAAGGTGCGTTCTGTCGTCAAAATGAAAGAAAGTATAACAGACAAGTCTTAACTAAGTATATACCGGTATTTAAATTAGTGGAGTTATTTTCTTATGTAATGTTCTGATTCCTGACTCTATTAACTTATTTTATGTGTTTCGTGAGTCACTAAAATGCGTTGCGCAAGCGACGAGATGTAAATCGTTGGGTTCCCATAGCGCTCTGGCGCGGGCGTCGGTCGTCGCGGCAAGGTAAGTTTAATTAGGCAAAGGGCGCAAAAACGTTCCCATTCGTACTCGTATGTTTATTATCAATGCTGTCGCAACCGCAAATATCTATGCACGTTTCGATGTTTCGTGACTGATTGGCAGACAATCAGACAATCGACTGAGCATTACCGTGTGCACCATTGAATAAATTAATCTACGATCACGATAACCCCATAAGCGAATTCCAAGAAAATGCGTGATTGTTTGATCGATCGCAGGTATAAGTGATTGTACTTAATCGTTGTTTAAAATTTTTAATAAGAAGGTAGGTATAGGTGTGAAGCTCAGCGTCCTTAAATGCACATATAATTGGAAAAGTGAGCAGAAATATAAGCAGGCGTATGACGGCCGTCTCGCTTGGACTATATTTTTTTTACAAAATGATATTCATTAGGCCTTGGTCGCCTCTAGAACAAGCAAACGCACTCAATTCCGCCATTCACGAGACGAATTATTACACTCACTTTTGTGCGTTGAGACTTGTGGGATATGGTCGCGTTTAATTTTAATTTTTATTGATCTAGCTAGTCGATCTCACGGTTTCGAGGTCAGTGGTGTTGGTTGGCATTGCCAGATCTGATTGATTTTATTTGCTGCCAATAAGCTGGATATCCTGCTTACGTTACAACTTACAACACTTAGAAGTTTATTGTAGTTTACAACAGGATTCAACTTCGAACGATTTCGTAATAAACAAGTGCTTGGTTTGCTGATTGTGGATATTGTAAACAATAGATAAATGCATTTACTAGTTAACACTTTATCTAAGTATAATAATTGAACAATTGTAGAATCCCTCAACTTTATCTAGCACCAGTTCATTATGAACGTATTCAGCCCCTCCCAACGCATGCCCTCAGAATCCTACTGCCTCGATTTTCATTATGATAAGATAATCCAATGCATTTCGAGGTGCAAGAGGTCTAGGAAATCGACTTTACCGTGAACTTTTGCTGGGCTTGCCCTGCCCCGATTGATTATAACGGAAGGTCACACCTTAATATATCTAGGGTATGCACCTGTTCCTACAGTCACGCTAAGTTCACATACCTTGCTTTAAAAGCCTGTCATTTAATTGAAACTCGGCCGCATAAGGTTAGCTTAAAGCAGTTTAAACACAATTACAAGGGGCAGTCACATTGCGACTGAACTTTAAGTGTCGTGTTTGAGGGCCAGCAGTTGGCTGTCATATCATGGTTTATCGACACGAATGGTCTGTTACATTACTACATTTTATAAAAGGCCAAGTAAAGATAAATATGACATGACCGGTAGTTACATTCTCCCGGATTAAAAAGGACTGCGGCTTGAGTCCGATTTTAGAGGAGTGAAGGTCAGTTGTAGTTGAAGGAACTACCTAGACTATGTATGTATGTATTTTGTCAATATTTCAGTGGGTGACATGTTTACAATAAGTTTCATGGCTGATTGTTGGTGCGGATTTCTCACCACAACACGATCTGACAGTTGTAGATATTATCGCACCACCGTACTATGTACCTACTATCAGTTAAGAACAGTGGTTATCCATTTTGCAACTAAAATGGTATGAAATGAGAATAAAGGCACGCGCTATCGCTGTCAGCCGCGTCATGTTTCGAAGGTGAGGTGCCTGCGAAGTGCGAGCGGTTTTTCCAAGTTGGAGGACAGCTTTTTATTTTATCGCCAGTACCTCATATCAAGTAGCAGCCAGGATGCGGATCACAGCCAGTCACTTCTCCAAGGCTTTGCCCGTATTCGACAAACGCGCGATCCTGCCTTTCTAAAATACTTATTTATTTCGTTGTCGCTTTGGATCGGTGGCCACGATCATTTACATGCAATTCGGTTGGAAATAACTCTGTGTTGTATTTCAGCACGTGTAATGCATTTTTACAAAAAATTTAAATGCCAAAGCCAAAATCAATTAGGTACCTATGTATTAGTAATGGACGAACAGGGACAAGCAGAGTTTAAGCTGATATAGATAAGCTAAACTACGTAATTTACTTTGCTATAAGTGCCTAATCAATGTTATTTTATTTGTAAAAAAGCGAAATTTTCAATCAACATTAAATTGAATTGGATTTGTTTTAAACCGAAATCCTAGACCGAGAGTGGTTTCCACGCTGATGGCCGTCGGGTTCAGAGAATCTAAATTAATTTCCATATCCTATAAAATTGATGAGTCTTTTAGCCCACGTGTAATTTATTCTTGTGATTAACTGAATTCCCATGGTATTGGTTTAAGCCAGTCATTAGTATTGACATATTGAGCGTGACGGTATGGTAATTTATTTGCTGCGGCGGCTGGCGGGCGGTTAGATGCACTTAGTCACGGATCGTGTGCATCGTACACCAGTTGAATCAACATCTATGTTTACTTTAGAAACTAACATAGTAACTTTTCTATTCAATTCTACTTTAATAAGTCCATAAAAATTAAAAGAAATACCTACTTAAATATGTCGTACGATAATCGGAAAATTCGGATCTTTGCGAAAATCGTATGATTTTTGCAAAAAGTCGGATAATTGGAATGTAATAATGAATTTCGTTATAATTCGAGCTATTTTTAGGATCTTTATTTTGAATAGGTGGATGGACGGAGCTTCGTCATTAGGAGCTCTTTCTCTACGGAACCCTAGCAACTATCAATAAATCAATCTTTGAAATGATTACATGTCTAAGATGAAATCTACTAATTATGCTAATTTATTGTTAAATGTTATGTATGACCAGTTTGATGGATTTAAAACATTCAGGTAATCTATATGAGCCCTATAATCACTAAGGTCGTTAACAACATTACCAGCAGTTTTTGCAGTAATGTAATCCTCAATCAATAAATTCAGATGAGAAGAGATCGAACAAAATAACGTCGGTGTTTTCGGTAAGCTGCATAATACAAATTATGTTTTATCTGTACAGTGTTGACTAGGAAGTACGTAGGTATTATATTATAATATACCTATAGGTATATAGACTATGACACCATCGTTGAGAGGGTAGGCCTGAGTCCCAGCAGTGGGGATATGTTAATAGGATGTTGATGATGATACCTATAGGTAGCATGCAAACACAAAGAATACCGTTGGAGTTACACTCGTATATAATTATAATCGATTGATATAAAATGAACAGGATCGTTGCCAGGATACAATTTATTCTCAAGCTCCCGAATTATATAAAATTTATATATTACTGTAACGAGTTTGCATGCTGTTATAAGTTTATTCTTACGGACGGAAAAAACACGAACCTATAATAATACAATCTCAAACGAACACAAAAAGCTTTGGTGATGGATAACACTACGATTTCCGACATAATATCTTCATAGATCTGCATCTGTTTAAAGTAGACCATAGTATTTCTCAACTAGTACTTAGGTATCGGAGATTTATAGCATCAGGAATTTAGTTCGTGAAAGTAAACGATGTTGTTATTGGGCCTTGTTACTTAAGAGGCCTCGGTTAAATAGATCAGCTGTGATTAATATATGAATGGTTAAATGTAATGAGATTTCGTAAGCGATTATTATGAAAGGATGATACTGGCCAGGTGCTGGAATACGTAACGAGCTGACAGGTGGGCACTTTGATATTGCATACTGCAGCGTAGATAAGACGGTTCTCACATAACTCTACATATAATATTGAGAACCAACAGAGAGAAAAACATTGTATGTTACATAAAAATGACGGCGGTTATTATTAATGTTGTACGAAAATGACAAAAGACAAGCTTTGGGTTTACGTTTTACAGTGTGTCCGGGTCGCTGAAATGGATATAATAGTGGATTTATATAGATGTTTAAGGATACCTTATCTTTTTAAATATTACGAAATTTCCGGTTCTTATAAAACTTAACTTTCATCTGCAAAATGATGCGCCGGGCTGGGGGTTTGCTTACGGAAGGTACAAATATATTTCGAATTTTCTTAAGTTGCGTAGTTGTAGTTATCCGATATGACTGTTCCTGTAACCGGTCAATAAAAGTTGTAACGCGTTTTGTTACTACTTGTATAACTTTAAGAGCATATTTAAGTAAGTAGTTATTACTTATAGGTAAGTACTTCAAACCTAATAAAAGTTAAAACCTAAGAAAGGTAAGTCATCATTTTTATTTTCTCAGATCAATAACAATCAAGATTCATTCCGTTTAGCTATTAGTTTTTAAATCCAATCTGTATAGGATAGTGTTTCCTGAATTTAAACTTTACAATAAATACGTTAAGATGTTTTGATAGCGGCTAATTGCTGTAAATGATTTCTCACAGTACCGCTTAGATTCACGTAATGGTATTGTAACGGAGCTGGCTCGTTGTAGAGTCGGTCGTGATGATATCTTCCACGCATTGTTGAGTCAAGGTGAGCACAATTCATTACCAATATAGGGCGATTAACATTGAAGGCTGCGGCTGAACAATATGGTTCGTTAAATTGAAAATTTTCAATAAGATTCGATCATTAAGATTACTTTTAGGAGGCGTGGTGCGGTCACGTGCCATTAATTCGTGGAGAAGATTAGGAACACTACAATTAAGTTACATTGTTCTAGTTTAACATTAACGGATTAATAAGTCACGACCTGATTACCTATTATATTGTAAATATAAATTCTATCCAAATGGCCAGAAACTCCTTTCCAATCAAAGTTTCAAATCAAGATAGGTAGAACAAGCTAAATAGATTGTGATAAATAACTGCGCATGGATCAGGCATAGAATACCTAATTACTCCTCAGATGATAACTTTATAATTGAAGTCGTTTCTACATGTCAAGTTGAAACTGGAGATTTATTAATAGGTAATATCTTTTTTTTAAATAATTTATTTACAAATGTTAATTTGTTACAGTTATACCAGCATTAGTGGCACCGATCACAATTTCACCAAATGGAAACAGCCCCGAAATCAAAATGATTGGAGGCATGATGGTAGACGTTCAGAAAGGGTTTGTTCCAATGACACCGAAGTCCATAGAATCTACTACAAAGACGAACTACGAAAAAAGCAGAAAACTAAACATTGACTCTACAAAACTATCCTTAAATGAAAGATATAGGAGACTTATACCTTATATGACGTTTTACTATGCTAACGATTTATCGTCCACAACAGAAGCGTATAGCTCGAAGGATGTCGAGGTAGAAAAAGCAGAAATCGTTGAAGCAAGAATGATACAGCAGAATCAGCGAGAGCCGAAGAAAATAGTTTATGCTCCAAATCGGAACATACCCAGATATCAAGGGAATAGACTGACCCAATTCAATATAGCATCATCTAATCCTACCAAGGTTTACTACAAAGAAGTTCCAGTGTACCAGACCTCACCCAAAGTAACTCTTAATTACAATCCGCTAACATCACAATATAATTCAGCCAATCATGGTGGTTATGACCATGGACGATATGTTCAGAAACCGATCATCAAAGCTACTAGTGTTCCCTTTGCACCTCCCAGAAAACCATTCTATAATCTACACAGCAACGAGGACTCCGCTAATGTGCAGTACTACTTGTCTGACAAGGACCAACCTCCGAGATACAAGTTGGTGCCTTACGAGCAAACCCCACCTGCTACATATTTACCCCAAAGTGAAACTGTTTTTGAAGCTAAAAATCCCGTAGCGGGCCCTGGGTTGATATCTAAAGATCAAGTTTATATAAGGCCGAGGCCAATTAGACCGCAATATATTTATAATAACGATAACCTTCAGCAGGCGATTGTCAGAAAACCCGTAGTGGTTTCTGAAAATTATTATGAAAAACGACGACCTCCTGCATTGCCGCAGCCAATCGTACAATCAGCCATTGAAAATGGATTCAAACCTATAGTCGGTCCAATAGTAACCACAGACGCTCCTGTAGTGTATACGACTATATCACCAACAACACCGATTCCGCATTTCGAAAGTGCGAAGAAACCTGCGGTACAAGTCGTCGAAGCACCTATATCTCCCGAAATTACTAATCATAGACAAAATTATTACCAATATGTTCTTGAACAGCCAACGTATAAACCCGAAGAATATGTGCCATCCAAAACAGTGAGCTTATCAGATCTGCTTAACTCTCTGCAGATAAATAAATCTATCCCAAAGCCGATAACAAGAGAGAACGTCGGGTCGTCGATAAGGACTCTACTTCAGGTGCTGAATGCTTTGAAGGTGATGTCGCACCACAACGAAGTGGAAACTCCGCTGTTAAGTACACCGAAGCCATTTATACATGAACAAGTAGCAGTAGAAATGACGGCTACACCAGGGATAGAAGTGACGGCTGCCCCTGTTGATGTTGAGTTGCATCAAGAACCCTATTTGGCTCCTGTCAACACTCCATCTCAACATTTGGACGGTAAACATTAATATATTATTCATTCATGTTTATAAAAATATCATACTACGAAACAAGATTACATAGGCTACCAGAAGTATACTCAAATAAGGCAAAACCTTATGCAAACTGAAAAATTAGCAAACAGAGTTTATGAAAACAACCGTTTTGGCAATTTTATTATTTTTTTCCAGATTTTCCAGCTAGTGGTGGCACCAGCCAGCAGTTCCCACCGCCCGTGCATTCCGACGACGAGGGCGGCACCCCCGGAAAGCCGGGAGTCGACTACCCAACGCTCAGCACCATACCGCCCACTAGTTTCGACTGCAAGACCCAGCGATATAAGGGATTCTTCGCTGACCCCGATACAAAGTGTCAGGTCGGTGAAATTATAATAGCCATATAGAGTAGCTCTACTTCGAATTACTATTCCAGGTTATACAAACGCGCTAGCCACATGGTAATTGGTATAAGATGAGAAAATTTTGGATGACCGCTGACCGCAACGAGGGAAAAGTTAAATCACTACATAGGTACATAAACGACAACGTCCGGGTATATCTTGGAGTTAATAGGCCAATTAAGATTTGGTATTTTAATGTAGGTAGGTGTATACAATTTTTAAGAACTCACCAAAAGCTTCCACAAGCCCGTAAGATATTTAACTTCTTAGACGTGATGTCACGGTTCAGTCAGCTAAGTGGACAGTAGGTATATTGTACCCTGCCATCTGGTACTTGGCGTTGTCTCTGGAATCACAGTACAAATGCACGAAGTATAGCGTTACAGACCCACCGCACCCCTGGTCGTACCTTTGCATTGATGGTACGGTGGGTATTGTTTTAGTACCTACAACTTTTGCCGATCCCCTCGTTGGCTTAGTGGTTTGGAAGTTAGACTTGAGCGCCAGAGGTGGTGGGTTTGATTCCCACTGTACAAGTTGGGCCTAGTCTGGGCGTTAGGGGTCCTAGTTAATGATTAAGTTTATTTATTACTTTAAAATCTTCACGGAGATAAGACTACTACTTACTTCACAACTACGTACTCTTTAAAATTTCTCCAGTCCATAACTATATCTAGTCCAGGGTCGTTGTTTGAGATTTGTTTATTCGACTTCTCGTAGGTAAGATACGGAACGATTTGGATACATGAGCTTATCACGACGTAAAAGTTAAATGGTGGTAAGAATCCCGCTTAATCAAAATCGTTTGATCCGTGTGTGAAGTGATGTCATCGGCCCTTCCGCGCAGGTGTGGCACTACTGCGACCTGAACGGCGGGCAGGCGTCGTTCCTGTGCCCCAACGGCACCATCTTCTCTCAGGCCGCGCTCACGTGCGACTGGTGGTTCAACGTGCGCTGCGCCTCCACCACGCAGCTGTACGTGCTCAACGAGAGCCTCTACAAGTACATACTGCCGCACTCGCCCAAGTTTCCCGAGGACTACAGCGGACCGCTAGTTGACAAGTCAGTGCTAGGTACCTTCGGTACCTATTTAGTTCATTGTTATCACATCAGATCTCTCATCACGACGGCTACTGTTGGACATAGGCCTTCCCCAATGAACGCAACCACAAATTAGGTTATCAAAAAAGCGATGACTTGACGAGGAAGACTTTGTAGGGGCGCGAATTATGGATGGCCTTTGTGTCCAACATACGACGAAGATTTTAACGAACTATTTTGTTATTTACTTAAAACTTTATTGAACACAATAGTACAAAATATTTTATGTAGACAATGGTAATAAGAATGCAAGAAATCGACTCTTTTCAGGCAATTTCTTATAAAGATAATAATTAAAAATAATTATTGCGCTCTCGGTAGGTCTTGTAAATTATCTATCCTAAATCTTTACCTGCCTAAATCATTAAATAAATATCTCTATCTACCTACAATACTTACCTTTACTAACAAGCTCATTCATCTGATTTCAGATACCTCACACTAAAGTTCAAAGAAATGGAAGAACAGTTCAAAAAGAACAAAAACAAACAGACCGCGACAGACAAAGTGGACTCTGATGAAACCGACAATGCCAGTGAAGACAGTGAGAAAGAGGACACTGCCATTGAAGATAGTGAAAACGATAACAGCGAGGACGTGAACACCGTCAGTGAAGCCAGCGTCGTAGTGGAATCCCCTGGCACCAGTGGCAATGTGGAAAGACTACAAGATTGATGCGCAAATAGAGACTCAAGTTTGCAGTGTTTAAAGTTGTAGAGGTGCTCAGCTATGCCTTTGGTTAATTATTTGTCCGGCGTCTGTGATACCGTAGTAATCAGTCCATAAGTCAATTCAGTTTCTTTGGCCTTAGAGCACATTTGGCTGCTTAAATATTGATTTGTACTAACTCCCCAAAACCTCCAAGGAGAATTCAACTGTAAGAGAAAATGTTTAGAGTTGAATTCTCCTTGGAGGTTTTGAGGAGTAAGTCCAAACCAGCATTCAAGCAGCGATTTGGCAGTGTCGGGTGTCATTGTACCTAATATCCATATCCGACAGTGGACGGGCCTTCAAGATCACGTGGTCTTCGTTAGCTACAGTTCTCAAACGGTTAGATCGATTCAAAATTGAAGTGTCGTTGAATCGAAAGTTTCATGGACTTCAGCATGCATCGGCGACAATCCAATTGTTAGCTAAGTACCTATATGAATAAGTGGGTGTGATGAACTGTGATAGTTTCAATGCCACAGCAGTGGTTGTTTGTCCATATATCTATTTTAATATTTAAGACTAAATTAATTTAAAATTGACACGACTTAGGCATTGACTATTTCAAAAGTCTAAGTCGTCTGAAGGTCGATATTTAAATTTTTAATTTTGCCATTTTGCTTCATTATTAAACATTTTGCTTCCTACGTTATTTTAATCTAGTGTCTTCTGTAATTTATGATTAAATAAATGTTAGAGAATTAAACTTGCCATATATTGCCATGTTTAATTCAATTTTAAATGGGCCCGATTCTGATGTTTTTAAATGTGCTTTCAGAATCTGGCCCCATAGTATAATTTTATATACCTACCTAGTTAATTTTAAATTATGTCTAATTAATATGTAAGTAGTTTTTTAAGTACCTGTATTGTAGGAGTGTTTGGTGGCGTGTTAGAAATTTTGGCCTAAAGTCAAACGAGGTTAAGATTTTTTTGATAAAATACTCATAGTGATAGAAATGTGCAATGTGTAAATAATGACTGCCTGCCATTAGATCATCAATATAAAATATGTGCAATAAACTATTTATTCCTAAACGTTACAGTTATTTATGCCATCTAATATTTGTGAAAAGGAAACACTTTTATCCATTTAATATGATTGACGAATTTATTTACAGCCTCAAATTAAACTATTTTCTATGAGATATTTAAATTGCATTGATATAAAATCTAAAACATTTGTGAATACGTAAATCAACAAACAAGAAAACCTTCAAACTAGTCAATAAATTAACTGAATCCTACAGAATACAAACAATGAATTTAAATAATGTACCCTGAATATACATAATAAGAAAAACATTCTTACACGACTAGCCCACCCACTTTGCAGGTAAATAATTAAGTCCACCATTTGGTATAACTACATTCTTGGATTGGGACTTATGACACCAACTATATATTTACACCAATGAGTAACTATTATTAGTAAACTAAGACAGATTATTTTTATAATGAATTATGACATATATATGAAATCCATCAAGACACTAAGATACGACGACGTGATGAAATTAGTTACGGACTTTATCTTTTATTTAAATACTTGCTAAGAATATCGTATTTGAATGATGTCGAACCTTTAAAACTATGGTACCCACTAAATGCAATTAATTTTAGCACACAATACTTATACAAAAATATTATTTTGGGATGAAATTCTTAAGACATTAGGTAAAATGAAAATAATACGTATCAGTAGGTACCTAACTCCCAATTTAGCCGATTTCAATTTAATTTTGAACACGCATTACCAATGTGGCAAGGGTAAGACTGCTATTAACTAACATCTTAAATTTCGATTTACAATTTATTTACATCAGACCATGTCTCCATAATTTACTTCAATCACAAGTTGTTGGCATTTCAGTCTTCAGCGTCACATATACCTGGTTAATAGTTACATTTACTTCCAAATTACATTCTCAACATGAAACAAAATATCCCTACTTACAAATACCGAACTAATATTTTAAAATGGTAATCACATTTATAATACGTTGTAAATATTGCAACCCAGGATAAATAGATATGGCTATCTAATTAAAGGTAAAAAGGGCACACTAATTCAAATAAAGTCCAACTCGAAACCGAAGTTAGCATGTAAAAATTACTGGTAACGGAGTCTTGACTATAAAATTTACCAAAGTTGGTCAAGCAAATGCGTGTGATTCTCACATAGCCAAGGGGTATTTTTCAGTACATGCTATGAAATAAATCTACTAAATTCTCCTCAATTTACCCTGTCCGAGAAAACAAAAATACTTACCTATCTAAAACAGTTTAAATGATGCACAAAAACGTGCTTTAATGACTAATTTTAATGCATATAACCATACCATAACGACGACACTACATGCGTACATACAACGAGAAACATAAGTTATTACCTATATCGAGACATATCTTGATTAGAAATCCAACCAGTGCAAGGTCGGGTGGCGTTTGTGTTGTTTGTTCAGTTTAGTGTTTGAGTAGCAACGCGGCGTGTTTGAGGCGCAGGTGCGAGCGCAGCGTGTCGATGCGGCTGTAGGTGGCCGGGCAGTAGGGGCAGGGCGAGCGCTGCGCCGTGTGCGAGTGGAAGTGGTGCCAGCGGTTGGAGACCTCCTTGCCGCACGACTTGCAGCGCCACAGCGCCGCGCTCTCGGCCGCCGCCACGAACATGCTGTGGTACGAGTACTGCGGCGCGGGCGGCACCGGCCCCGCCGCCCCCACGCCCGCCGGCAGCCCGTGCGCGGCGAGCGCGTGCGCGTGCGCCAGCCGCGCCCGCTCTGCAACAACCCGCCATCCGCGTCACCCACCGCCTCGCTCCATTCATCGCGCCGCAAATTCGCCACGCATTGTCAAGTGACATGGATCATACGCGTCAGCAAGCTAGGAATCGAACCCAATCGTCGAATTCACGGCGGCATTGCTGGTGTGAGGACAGCGTCGGGTGGTGCTCGCGAGCGGTACGAACATATGCAAGTGGGGTGGGACGTGTGATACGCACAACTGAAACTACACGGATTGTAACATACCACAATTTAATGTAAAAATTAGTAATAAATACAACAGATAAATGCAGGAGTTTGCAACATGTTAAAATTGCATTACATAACATCAAATAATGTGAAAAAAAAATTGCATTAACTGCTTGCATAAAACAAAATTATTTAAACTAAACGTTTAATGGAGGCATCAAACCATAAACAAAACATTCATAAACAACAAATCGTTCATAAAATTTCATGTAAAAATATAACAAGACTGATAGCCAGCTGTTAGGTACACGATTTGACACCCCCGCCCTATTAGTAGTACACTATTGTGATATAATACGACGACACTATAACAAATTTGCTAATGTTATTATAAGTAGAAACAAAATAAAATAACTATTAGACCATTGCTATCCTGAAAATAACCATAGAGCTAGTCCTGCACTCCATTGATTTAAAATGATAACATCATATCCTTGTGATATTCATGTAAATTTTATTATACAATAAATTGGAATATTCAATTAGATTGGCCAAATAAGTGACTAGGTCCACAAGACCTTATATTTTCATAAGACTAAATTTAGTAATTCGTTAACCTTATGTATAAATTCCATATGGCATAAAGTTAGCTTTCATTAAGTCCAATTAATTACGTGGTCACAATATAATTTATTAAGTTGCTCACTTTCTGAAAGCTGTAAAGAGATCAAAGATAGATATTTTCTGAGCCAAATGATGTGATACTCCAAAATTTTCTGGCCAGACACTATCGTAGTATCCTAACCTAAAATATCTAAAATAATATTCTATGTTACTAATCAATCCATTTGCTATAAGCAAATTTAATATTAAAAATTGGTCTCGAGTAATATGGTGATACACAAAAAATGCATTCACGATTAGATGAAGCGTTTATTATAACGCGGCAGGACGAAGCTCGCCGCGGCCAGACAGTGGGAGATCAGCACAATGTTGGATAGCTATGATCTACTTCAACAATAGACTTGCGCGATAATAAATTATTAAACATAACTATTACGATTGGCAGAGGTAAACAAGCTAAACTTAATATTACCAGCTATAAAACCTGTACAACACCGTAACCCAAACTGCGTTTCACTAGGTAGACATAGAAATTAGGAGTAGTTCACTTATGTAAATACAAATAGGTAGTTACTCTCTTTAAAAGACATTAATTATATACTTTTAAAATATCCTTTAGTTTGGTTACGTAATTAATTAAATAACTAGTAATATTGCACTGAGTATGAAATGCTATCAAATAATAAGCGCCCACATTATAATGAACGGTAAGTATAAAATCTTTAATTACCTACCTTAAAGTAAATATAAATCTTTGTGGAAGAAATATGTTTGGTGAGTTAATTACAATGTTACAGGGGACGCCGGAGCTTAGTGCCTATGTCGAGTGGGCCCCTATATTCAATAGACAATTGTATAATCTAGCTATGAGTTATGACTATTTTCAAAATTGCACAAGTGAAATTGCATGTTCACAGCAGCTCTAAACACCACTAACGATAACGCCACATAGTAATGAAATCGATCACGGATTTACTATTTGGATGCGGTAATTACTAACACCATAAGAACGGTTATTTTATTATTTGGTAGATACGAATCAGATTTATATAAACGGTGTCTTATTATTCTACGTACATTAGTAAATTTGAAGATCTCTGAAAAAATAAAGTAGAATCTCGCGAGTGATACTGTAATCTCTAGACCGTGTAGCCAATAGCCATGCACTGATCGATGATATCGATGCCCGTGGACCAGACTGATGCGACCTCTATTGGATGCTAGATGCCTTAAGTTAATGCAAAACAACTAATCATAAAAACGTTAATAATATTACAATAGGAGTCGAATCGTAGCGTGTTAACACTCTTGGTTCTAGCACCATTCCATTTTATCACATTTCAGTTACTGTACCACTCTAAGTGTTTAGCTAAAATTGTAACAATCTTAAATCTTAATTGAAAAATACATACATAAACGCTAGGTTAGTCCCAATCGTAGAATGCCAATATTAGTTACTAAGTGCGCAACCTCGAAACGTTCCTTCCTATCTTAACGTAATAGAAGGAGGTCTTTGACCCCAAGCACCGATCACACGAGGGCGAGCGGCGCGGGCGCAGCGGAGCGGCCCGCTCGCCGCTGCCCGTTATGATAACTAAACACCTACCAACGATAAAATAATAAACTTGTTAACATCTCAAACACATTAAACCTTCAACTGAATATAAACCAAATCAATGTTACTACTGTATACTTGATGAATCAATAAAAACAAACAACACTAATAAATCATATATAGAGATATAAATATAATAAAAGTATATTAAATCAGACAATAGAATATATCTAAGTATAAAAAAACAATCTCCGTAAATAGATCAACTAGTCTAGTATAAAAATCTTTTCGTATGTTTCCTTAGGCGCTATCCGTGAATACATCACAAATCCTTAATAAATTATCCATCTTGCAAAGGCCTCATGGAGTTACAAATGCATCTACACTGAGATTCAGTCAATATTTATATGTCGTTGACCAACGACAGATCACAATCTCTTTCCAGTCCTCTAATTTCCTTTCCGATGTAGTTCCGCCCCATCCATAAGAATGTAATAAAATAAATATAATTAGCTACAGGAAACTCATAATTTCCTATCTAACGAATAAATATAACAAGAAGTGTGGGCCCGCACCGGGCCTGTAATAGCCAGCATCACTTCGCGGTCGCACCGCTACTCGATAAGTTTATTATACTCTTAGCAGCTTAACATTCCTATCGTTATAATATAAAAAATAATATGGTAATAAAATTAACATCATATTATTGCTTTTGCCCGTTCCCGTATAGCGATTGGTATAGAAAAAAATTTGCTTACCTACACTTACATACGCTTCGAGTCATTATTTTAGTAACATCCCACATTACATTCCTTACGCGGAATCTTATACAAGGTCACACTGGGGCAAGTCAAATGCACAACCGAGACAATACTATCGAGTCACCGTCACGAGCGGTAACTCAACTCTAAGGCCCGCTTAAGTAATAGCACTTCAGCTTAATCCTAAATAGGAAGTGGTTTCGACGCGAGACGGTCCGTTAAAATTTTGACACATCAACAACGAGAGTCTGATCTGGCTGGCTCGATGGCGGCTCACAGAGCGTCGAGGCCGAGCCAGTACATGGACAATCAGTCGAAGCCCGCGTCCAGGTGGTTGTTGGCGAACAGCGGCTGGTGGGGCTGCGGGGTGTGGTGCGGCGCGTGCGGCGGCGGCGCGACCTGTCCGGGCGGCGCGGGCGGCTCGAACTTGCGCGTATCGGGGTTGTACGCGGGGTGCTTGAACTTGCAGTGCGTGCGCAGGTTGTCGGAGCGCGTGTACGTGGCGCGGCACAGCGGGCACTCGAAGCGGCCCGGGAAGTGCACGTGGTAGTGGTTGCGGATGTGCGTCACCACCTTGCCGCACAGCTTGCAGCGGTGCAGGTTCAGCGCGCCCGCCACGCGCTCGAACGTCAGCCGCATGTGCCAGCCCTTCGAGCCTGCAACCATGCACCAGCCACCCGTCACTCACTCCACCTCTCACACCCAACTCCTCACCCCCACTTCCGGCTCCACTCGACATCACACCACAATGCCGCAGCGCCAACGACATAACAACAGACTAACCACAACACTAACACATAGCTCTACTTACTGCAAGGTATATCATCGCTATTATTAGGTTGGTTCTGCAGCATTTGCTATGTAGTGCAACTGAATTCGGAAGGTATTCTAGAGTATCGAAAAGTGTAGCTTCCAACACATTTTGCAAACAAGGGTTGGCTCAAACAATATACATTTTTAGCACTATTCAAAGCTCTGATAACTGTTAATGCCGTACTAATGCTTCTCCTAGCTCTATATTTAAAAAGCATTAATAAACGAATACAAAAAGACGAAAGTCATCGAAAATAATAATTCATTATACGTATTAAGAAAATATAAGTATTCAATGGAGATCCATGCAGAAATGACTCAATGATATTGAAGAAAATGGTGTTTGTTATTTATCAGTGTTATTATTGCATGAAATTTTGTTAATTACAGTCACCAAGCCTGTATTACAAGAGGCGATTTATAGAGAAATAGGTCTGCCATAAATAGTTAAATAAAGAAAGCGAGAACAGAGGATGAAAATGAAAAGAAAAGTGGTATAAATAAAGGAATATATTTGCAACAAACACACAGTAACGATACTTACACGAACTAAATTAAAATAATAATTAGAAGTTAAAAGTAAATGTTAAATAAATTAAAATTAAGTGTTTTCCTTAATTACTAAACAGGGGAAATATCAGTCTTGTCTTGACCACCAGTTGACGACTAGTGTCACCTGATTACATTAACGAGGAACGATGAGAGATCATTAAGGTTCGTTACATTTTGTACAAGTAGTTAGGGGAGGGTTTCATCGCAATACATGGGCCCATTCTCTGTAGCGGTTCTTAGTTCGGTACAACACAAAATACAGTTAGAATTCCAGTAATCTCTTAAGGTATGTATTTCGAATGACGGGATATGCAGTTGCGCCAATGTCATGCGCGAACAAATTGGTGATCGAATCATATTTAAACGTAATTGAAGAAATTGTAATTTCGAATAGATTTAGAAATGACAATAAAGACCATAGATTGCATGATACCCGACCCTCGAACTAAATTGATAGCAAAATACTGGTGGGTAGTACACTCACTCACTATACACATAATTTAAAAGTAATCACATGGTTAACAGTATTTTCTAAATCATAAACATATACCTATACAATAAATATGAGAATTTATTAGCCAAGGATAAAACCAAATACGATTTAACATAAAAGCGAAAATCTGACTGATATTAATTAGATGTAAGGCAGTTATAAAAAAATGTCCCTTTTATACAAAAACCAGATTTATTCACATTCAGTTTCAGAAGGCTTAGCTTTGATAATGGAGGAGCTAAGCTCGGCGCATTGTGAGAAGAAATGATTACACCACGTTGCTGATATAAAGTTTTTAAATACCTACTGACGTTATACTCCCAGAAGATCTAGCTATTTAATTTTATCTAATTAACGCTGCATGTGTTTTATATATATTGTATATATAGCCCAAACGCCCTCTTTGTGAGGGTAGGCCTGAGCCCCAGCAGTGGGGACATGTTAATAGGCTGTTGATTAATCAATCAATGTGATTTTCTCAATATCAAACACAATCGTGTTTGATATTGAGTAAATCACATTGCAACAGGTATCCTTCTCAGTGTTTTCAACGATCCTAAATAACACTCCATGCAAAATTTGATGCAAAAATCTAGACTTCAACATAACTGGATGTCGCTAATTTGAATGCCCAGCAAGACTTTCGCTTTTACCTAATAACGGGTATTATAATTGGACTAAAATGTAAATCAAACAAAATTAAACACACCACACCTTAATCTAGATATAAAATGGTAATTGTTAGAACCAATGAATAAGCGCACTTCATGTTATAAGATATGTCTCTGGGAAAGTTAGTGCATAAGAAAATTATTACTAAGCCTCCATAGTACCATATAAAGTATCGAAAGAAAGAGTAAGTATGACGTTAAGTTTACGTATGTCTGACTCGATTTAGACGAAGAAATGAACGACAACCCTAAACTAATTAATAACACAGAACCAGCTTCACGGGCAACAAATGTTTGCCCAATCGGTGACATCTTACCATCAGATAGAAGCCCGTCACCTCTTTTCTAAAATAATACTGATAACGAAATTGTAATATCTAATCCTAAAATATTGCTAAGATAGTTCACATTCCGTCTTAATGTTTGACAAATTATCGGAGCGCAACACGGAACAGTGCTTCATACGGAGATGCCGTTTCAAGTTATCTGCTCGAGTCAGCACAATGGGGCACAGCGGACATTTGTGTTGTTCCGGGTTATGAGATTTCATGTGCTTCTTTACATTAGTTACAAGTTTGCCGCATACAGTACACGACACAGGGGCGCTAGGCGCCCTATGAGTCAGCGCTGCATTGTACGATCTAAATATATATTCAATATTCGATAGTTTCTGGTCGACTGTCTCCTGTGGTTTAGTATTCTCGTCAACGCCATAGTTCTCACCTGTAATACATGTAAATCTTCACTGCAGATACGACTAATTGACATGCTCGACAGCACTCGATTTGCGTTCCGAAAACATGATCACACTGCAGTCAAACCTCTGCCCAGTTCCAAACCCTTATACCTACATGCAAGCTTTAAATGACACAATCCTTTGTCCTATAATTTAATGGCTAAACACTAGACCGAACTCTACGTAATATTATTTCTATACAATAGAATCCCTGTAGAATTTTATCGTTCAACATTTCAGAACATCCTATCTATACTAAAATCAAAATAATAATAAAATCTAATATTGTAGACATTGGACGACCTATGTCCCTCAGGGGGCGCCAAATCATCACCAGATAGAATGTACACCGATTTCTTCATATAATTAGAAAATCTTAAAAGCAGAATAAAAAAGAGATTGAAAAGCGATATAACGGTGTGATTAGTGCAAATTAAAGTGGAATGATAAGCAATGTATATCATGCAGTAGGATGCTCACAGCATGCATCTATTTCTAGATGATAAGTTCAAAAATGTCTAGTATTATACGGATGTCTTCGCCGCCAGACATTTTTAAACTATAGTACTGCAAATAAATTTAATAAATTGAGTCGTAAAGCACAGAGAACGCGTGTTGTTTAACAACAAAAACCTTTGCCAAATGTAAAACTCCTACAAGTTGTCTGTATAAATGTAGTGAGCCTTGAATTCTAATACTCAAAATCTGGCAATGCTAATGACTTGCTGTAATCTTAGGAAAACACGATATTGGAATCAATTTACTACATGGCAAAGATTTAGTGCGTCTCGCAAGGAATTCGACGACCATGAACTCAAATTAGGTATGGACTAATAAAAATTAATAGGTACTTTGAATTAAAATTTAAACGCAACCTATAAATACTAATATTAAGTTGGTGATCGTCTGTTAGATAGAATAGAGGGGGGAGCTCACCATCGATAGTGTCGGTGTGGTCCGGGTGCGCGGGCAGCATGGGCTCGCTCTCATTGCAGTCGTTGCCGAGTGAGTGCTGCGTCAACATTGACGCCATCTCTGTCGCTCCCATCGCCTGGAATATTTACAATCAACTTGTTCACTTACGGCTATAAAACAACTTTTCGAAAGTTGTCATTCAACTAAATTGTTTTTTTTTTAACAGAACCTTTGGCACTTTTAATTGCGAGTGCTAATACGTTAGTGACGATTTTGATTAGGCTATTTTGTCAAAGTAGGTTACATAAGATTGATCATATTGGTATCTGACACTTATGATGTTATTATAAAAATTAATTTAAAGGATTTTGGGTCAAGTATTTCATTTCATTTAAAACAATGAAAATCAATGTCGTTTACGAAATTACAGCAATACAGTGTGGTGGTCATTGACAATAATATAACAAACTAATAACAGAAACTTTCGTTTATTTCAAGTAAATGCACTAACAGTAATAAGATCAGACAGTATCTCCTCAAGACCATTAAACAGCGCAGGCTAGAACAGTTACTAACAGTAATATTATGGCACCTACTTTATTTATTGCGCATTTATGTAAATTGACCAAGTTTAGTGATTCCAAGAAAATAGCACTGCTGTGTACATCTTATATATAACATATATAAGATAAGTATTTGACTTTTGCATTCACTATACGCATAATAAAATCTATAAGTACTCAGAACTTTTTAGTAATTTATCAAGGACGAGATATTTTCTGATTTCGTAACGAGATTCTTTACCGGTTATCTTATCATTATCACAGCGTATTTTATGAACATTATAATATATATATATATATATATATGCATACATCTTCACTCTATGACCCTGACGTGATAGGCAGAAAGAATGGAGCACCAAGTATCGCGATCCTGACACACCCCTAATAATATTTATAGTAAAATTAAAAGGCATGAATCGTTAGTTGAGTATAGTTCGAGGCGAGAAGTGACCTACTAAGTTGAACCATGTTAGTTGAAATTAACTAATGACTGCAATTTTTTCATTAAAATCTTCATCAAATTATTGCCTACAATCAAATTGAAAGATACAATTCTTTTAGTACTATACCAACAAAAGCAATATTATAAAGGTCCACTGGCTGTCTCTTGGGTAGCTCGCATATTCATGTTCTGAGAGTGTTCACGATCCCGACAAAATCTGTGAGCCTTACACTTATCGTGATGGTTCACTATTTCAAGCCGGAAGTTAGAATTGCCTACTACAAATGACGTTCTATTTGCAGTCAATTCGTGCGACCATTTTCTGCAGTACGTGCAAAACATGATGTCCCGCGTGCTGTCGTACTGCAGCCAGGGGTACAGAGCGAGCCAGCTCGGTCGGAACCGGCACACTTTTTTGTTAAGGGAAGGTGACCGACGGGGCGGCGGCGTCGCGGAAACGGTAATTTCTTGGGACGGTTGTGCTAGGATTGAAGCGAGTATGGTATTCGAGGGTCGATCGTTGCTGAGATCCAGCGGTGCCGTTTCATTACTGTACAAACACTGTTTCCCCCCGGCCGCTCGAGACCACCAGCCCCAGTTCTGCCAACAAAAGAAGGAAAGGATCTGCTTTACAATCAATTTAGCGTGAAACGCTTGCCAATTAAATGTATTTTTAAGGCAGATCCTTCCTTCCTGTCGACTGTCTCAATGTCTATAAATTGCGTACCTAATGCCTTAAACGTTATAAAAGTGGATGAAAAATTATAAGGGCAGAAGAAAAATATAGATCGTCCTCAGGAGAAAAAAAAAGCAATCTCGAAAAAGGGCCAGACTTGTAGGATGGCAAAATATTATTTTCATTACCCTATCGATGACGCTATTATAAAGTGTACAATAGAAGGCGGTATTTAATGAATAACTTCACATTTCGCCAATATCAGTACAGCAAGTATTGCATAGCTTCATTATATTAACCAGCTGGTTGATGATAGGTATCGTCGTACCAACGTCAGTATAACGAGTGCAGCTAAGGTGTATGTATGTATACTGACCGACAGATGAGTCTGGTCGAAGTGCGGCGGGGGGTGGTGCGGTGCGGGATGCGGCGGCACGTAGGGCGCGTCGGGCTCTTGCTTGACGTGCGGCGTGTGCGCCGGCGAGCGCGCCGTCAGCCGCTGCGGCGTGTGCGCCGGCGGCGGCGTCGACGGCTCCGACCCGGAGCCCGTCGAGCCGCACTTCACAGACTTCAGGTGACCCTAGTGACGCATACCAGTCAGAAACCACCACTTGGATGAGTAAGTAGCAATACCGTGGGGTTTAAAGATCTAAGGAATGGCGAAAGGAACTGACCAGCTCATGCCTAAAACAAGCAAGTGCGCAGTCATTGTCTTTATAAACTGTTGAAGAGTTCTACGATAATTTGTTCACTGATTTAGTCACAAGACGGTGAACACATTATATTGTCATATAGTCAGGACATATTGATAAGAGATTGATGCCATAAAAATGCCTAAATAATGACGCGTTATGTAAACAGACAATCTAAGTCAATTTAGACACAGCGTCATGGTGAGGTTAGGTTATATAGGGATCGTTACCTCATAATGCCTGTAGGGCGACAAGTCGATGTCGTCCCTGGTGATTGCCGAGTTCTTCCTGCGTCTCTTCTCGGGAGGTACGCAGAGGGGATGCGCGGGCGGCGCGGGATGCGCTGCGGGCGCGGCGTGCGCGGGCGGGTGCGGCGTGTGCGGCGCGGGCGGCGCGGCGTGGGCGGCGGGGGGCGTCGCGAACGACTCGCCGCGGGAGGACAGGTTCTCCGCACCGACTGACGGCGTCGACCGCTCCTCCGACTGCCGAGACACGCATTACACAAGTTACGCTTCCATTTAACTAAACACTTTACTTAATTTATGGCCACAGTAATTTATTGGAGCTGTGGGCATTTCCTTATTCCGCCTACTTACACTAGTAAATGTTTTATTGCACCACGCTCGATCCTAGCTTACAGGAATACCAATGGTATTCACATACTTAGCGTAGTAGGTATAACTATGCCTAGGGACTTTGTACTCATTAAATTACTAAGCGTAGGTATTCCACAATTTAGGCATAGGACAAACTCGCAACTTAAACATGCAATATTTTATTTTATATTTTTTTACATAATTTTTTTTATTAGTCTTTTACAATAATAGGTTTGACATTTTAAAGAGTTATTAAGGATTAACCGAACGGCGCGCGCGAATTATAGCGATACGTATAACGGACGACATAGTAGTATTAACGTTTCAGTTAGTTTGATAGAATTAATTTTAATCTTTCTACGTACATATTTGAAGCGTATCTAAATGCCAAATAATGTACACTGTTACATAATGAATGAGCTAGGGTCACTGAGCGATCGTCACCAAACCTCAAGGTTAAACAATGTCACTTCACCTATCTATAGGGTTACCTGGCTACTAAATTAATTCATAGTTGCCTATTTCCATCTACAACATTAAACTAATTAAGTGTTACAGGAAAAATGGTGAATAGTCTGTAATTATTACCTTAGGATTCAAGGTATTATTTTCTGTCAAACCTCTAACTTGTAAACTTTCGGCAGTTTTTAGGAACATCGGTAGCATATTTTGGCCAACATTCACCTCGCCCTGAAATGTACAAATAATTTCATCAAAACATGCAAAACATAACGATTTTATTATGTAAGCAGAAAATTTATTACTTTACCTTATACATAAAGTCTAATAATGACTTCATCTCTGAATATCTTACATCCTTGAGGAATATTATCGGATGTGGATGCGAGTTCTGCAGGAATATAGTTTCAAAGTATGGGGAGCATGCCGAGAGTATAGTCTGATGAGCCTAGAACAATACACCAGAACATTTTAAATAGCATGTGTATTTCAAACAAAAGAAATGATGCAGAGCTACATACATTTGAAGGTCTTTTCGTTTAGGTATAGTTAGTAACAGCACAAAGCTAGCATTTGGCAGACCTATTCTTATTGTAATTAGTAGTTGTCTTTGCTGAAGTAAGATTTAAGTCATAGACTATTTATTTAGTTGTGTTATGTGTTAAGGGGAATGTTACATACATCTCACAACAATTGGAGGAACAAGATATGGTCTTTTTATTTCTTTTATTCTATTAAATGCGACCATTATTAGTATTTATTACATTAAAATATATAAGTTTAAAAATGAATGTAGTTTGGGCGAAAAACAAGATGATGTGTAAAATACTTTGCTTTTCGCCCAAAATGCTTGTATTTTTTTAAATTATGAAAAAGAAATTCTTTTTTATTAATGGTCCTGTAAAAAAGATTATTGAGGAATAAAATGATGTAAAATAATAAAATGATTTAAACCTGATAAATGAAAAGATAAAAACTTAGGCTTAATCATGGGATGGCAACCTGCCTTGTTCAGCACATATCAAGTAAGTCTATGCATTACTTCTTCCATTCTCTCAAAAGGCTAAACCTTCTGCCTTTCAAAACCAAAATTATGCTGAACACACATGGCTCCTTTTATCCAAAATTGCGTATTACCAAATAAATAAAAACAAGTTATTAAAGTGTGGAATTACAATCAGAAGTCTAGGTGCTGAATGTCACAGTAAGTTTTATGAACCCCGACGGACTGAATATCAAAAGATTATCATCATCATATCAGCCTGTAGACGTCCACTGCTGGACAAAGGCCTCCCCCAAGGATCTCCACGACGACCGGTCCTGCGTTAACCTCATCCAGCTGGGCAGAAAGGTTCTCGAGTGGCGACCACGTAGGCAGGCCTCCCACAAGGTGGACCGACGATCTGGTGAAGGTCGCGGGACCCAAAAGATTATAATAAACTAAAATAAAACTAGCTGTGTCTAGCGGCACGCTCGCGATTTACAAGTTATTTCGGCTCTTAAGTGTTGTAGCGAGATGTAAAATAGCATATTATTGATCTTCAAGAATTGGGCTGTCAAATGCAAAAAGAAATTTTCTAATCTGAATGGTAGTTCCAGAGTATAGTGCGTTTAAACAAACAAATAAACCACCAAAAAAAATAACCCTTCAGTTTTATTAAATTGGTATAGATTTATCTAAAAACCATACCACATCCATACATTTAGAGGACAAACGTAACTATATTTTGATCGTCGCGTCTAGACTCTAGACCCTAAAAGCCGTCAAACGAGTGCAATAAAAAATTAGAAAGTAAAAAAAACTTGCAGATCTTCTCTCCTTATCTAAGCTATTCACTTTCAACCTACAAAACAAACTGCATTTTTATTAGCACAAACAGAACTTTCATAATTGTTGAATATAAATGACCTTAACATTCAAAAATATGTTCCAAGATTTAGGTTCCATCTTAATAAATTACTCAATAACACTATAATGGCTAAACCGATTATTTCCTGTTTTAACATTTAGGTTACTTTCCTAGTTTCCCGTGGGAGACGCGGCTAACAGGTACCTGTTGTACCAAAGACATTAACAAATAAGGTTGTGAACTTTATAATAAAATTAATCATCAAATTTCCTGGGATCATAATTTTATTACCCTACTAGGTTATGCCCCGCGACTTAGTACGCATTATAAAGTATCGTTTATGTTACATAATATTTGTTGCCCGCAGCATTGTAAATTTTTATTCCCGTACAAACCTAACATCCCTTTTCACCCCTTTAGGGTTGGAATTTTAAAAAACCGAGTACACCAGATTTTAAGTCAGACCATATGCTTTCAAACAAAAAAACCTGGTTGAAATTGGACCAGTAGTTTTAGCGTGACGCGGGTACAAACAGACAAGAATTTTTTTTAAAAGTGTTTTGGGGTCAGCTAAGCCTAAATAATGTATTCCAATAGTATTTTTAAATACCCTTCAATGTACAGAAATACTCCCGTTACAATTTTATAATAGCATAGACTATGGCCAAGGAACTTAGTAATAAACAGTCTTCAAACCCAAAAACTAAATGGATGCTATCTTTAGATATTTAGAATAATAAATTTTATATATTCATAAATGAATTAAAACAGAGACTCATTGGGTAATTTCAAGTGTAGTATTGTCTGGTAAACATTGCTTGCCAATGTAACTTACTATGATGACTAACTAAAGAGTTTCAATGAAACATCACATTTGTCAGTAGTAACAATAATATAATGTTAGTTATTCAATATTGTTTACTAATGCTGTGACATAATATAACACAACAAACAAACAGATTCACCCACATGTCAATATTTACTTACAGATCCTCTAACATGGCATAACAATTACAAGGACTTCAATAAATAAATAAACCACTTTGTAATATGTACTTTGTATGTAAAATAGTTTTGACTTTGACTTTGTACTAAAGTAACTTTTGTACTAGGAAAGATATTCAGATTTTTTTATGTACTTAGCAGGTAACAATAACTAAGCGATTTCTAAATCTTACAAGTAGGAATTCAAGTAGGCACCTGTTAGGTTAGAATTTATAATTTTACAAAGTTTATGCTACTGGTCCAGTACATATTTTAAACAATGAAATTCATGAATATATCCATAGCTGAAATGATATGCTAATCTGGACTAAGACAATAAATTCAAAAGGATTCCGTAATACAACCAATTGTCTTGTGCCCGTTTATAAAATGTGTGCCATTAAAAATAATCATGATGCTTAAATAGCATCATGATTATTTTAGGGTCTTATTATTATTATAAAGGGTATTATGAAAAGGGTCTAGGCTCCTATGGCAGTCATGAGCATAATGTACACTTTTTACCTATGTATAATGTTGATGACAACTGAAGACTTCAAATTCTAAATAAAAATGCTGGGAGCATATTTTAATGTTGTAAATTAAATTGTAATATAATATATTGTAATTCTAATTTTGTGTTTCTGTATAGCTTGACAACATCTTTAACCTGTTTTTATGTGTAATTGCAAATAAGGATTCTCTGTTAGAAATTAGACAAGGACAGGAAAATAGATATTCTTTATATACTTTTTATGTGAAAGATAAGAATTAGGTTCCTTAAACCTGGAAAATGTTGCCTGATAAAATAATGCAAAGGTAAGTAAGTTACCTTGACAGTTTCCCCGTCACATGCAAGTGTGACATCGCAAAGAGCCTCTCGCTGCAGCAGGCTGGCGAGCACATCAGTCAGGTTGGTGGGGTGGTTGTTCCAGCGCAAGCAGAACTGCTGGTCCATTATTGGTGATAGTGTCAGTGACCGAGCTGCAATCAACAAGCCAACCTTAACAACCAACACCACACATGCTGAACAAAAATCACCAAACAACAATTTGTATAACATATTCCTTCATAAGCATTAAAATTAATTTAAGAACAACTGTGGAAACAAACCGCAACTCACACTACTCAGTATTTAAACAAACGGTAATTAGAGATGGTGCGCCAGTTATCAAATTTACATTGAGATACCTACTATGTGCAAAAAATTGGCGGCCATAGGGCCTAGATAGGAGAGAGATAAGTGACATCAGCGGCTCGAATTAATGGGGGCCGCGGCCGCGGGCTTACTGTACTCCACATTGACAGTTAGCCGCCGACACATATCTACTTGTTGCATGCCCCAAGCGAGATCCAACATTATGTAATTTATCTCCCGAAGACAGACCAAGGGGCCACCGACCCTACGGGACGCGGAAGCCTCTAGCCGCCTCTATAAACGAGTTTAAAAAAGTAGTACCGCTCGCCAAAAAAATCGCAACATGCTGACACCGTTATAATCGCCAAGCTGGATGGCCCAGTTGCTAACTCCACTCGCGTGATTTCAGGAATTCCAAGATGCGCCACTATTTGTTGTTATCACAGACCACGCCGCGTGCCTACAATTTGGCAACGGAATATGTACGGGATAACTGAGCGCGTAGTTGTGTCAACTTTGGCTATTCGTAGCGCCATTTGCCGATCCCGAACATCAGAATTTGAGAATTTTACTATCAATCAACACAAAAATTTTCTATTTCGCACTATTAATTCACTGACACGGATAGAAATCACCCCAGAAACACACAAAACCTCAATATTTCCTAACTCACCATTTGCAAAATTTTTGCCATCACAAACGCCACCCGACCCCTACCTTGCACTGTCTTTTTGACCACACACACATCTCGATTTCCGTGTTCACTCGCGGCCTTCGGAATATCTCACATCATAATCGGGCAGTATTCGCAACGCGAACTTCACACATCTCCCACTACGCGCCAAATTCAAATTTTGCAATAGAGTTTATTATACGGGTTGAATTATTTTCGATGTAGGTAATCTAATGTATTATTGAAATTCAATTTGTTCTTCAAACTGAAATTGGATAAAATGGTGATGCTTTTACTGCAGTTTTGGCGAAATTTTGCAAATCATGACAATAATTGTCACATTGTTGTCCATAGATATTGCAGAATGAGGTTATATTAGAAAACAGGCACTACGTACAGTGCACATACTTTTTCATTGATTTTAATTTGTTAGTGCAAAAATTACACTTCTACAAAACGTGGTAAAATCTCAAGGTTAAATTTTGCATTGGCATAATTACAGGGCTTGCAATTTCCTATCTTTTCACATTGGTTGGCCTTGACATTACCTATCACAAATTTTGCACATCCTGCGTGCACCGCCATCTACAAGTAGTTTATGGGACTCATGTTTCGGCTTTAGTGATACAGATGGCGGTACTTTGGCTAAAATAACATGGTTTAATCCCAGGAGTACAATGACCCCGTTTTGTTTGCCATTACTTTTTTTACTGAGAAGCTATTTTATTATTCTTGAATGTTCATACTAGACATCTCTGCATGCCTAGTTTAAATATATCTACTACGCGCTAGGTGAGTACTTCGAGGTTACCGGGTACCTTAGAATTATCGCCAACTACACACTTTTCTCGCGGGATTAATTAACCAAACGGCCTGAAGCGGTGGGAAAATCGTGGACGTGTTCCATCTTTGACTAAACAAATTTTGACGCAACTAAACCTTGACCTAACGCGACTTAGGGAATCTGTTTTGACGCATCCGTAAATAAAAATACCTATCTAAGTAGCAACCTATACCCTATACCGTTATTCAAGATATCGGTATCAGAAAGTTTTTTTTTTCGTAGGCACCGCCGCCGGCCGCCGCCGCTGCCCCGAGCCCCGTCACCCGGTAGGGTCGGCGGCGCAACGAATATGTTTATCCGTAATAAGGTATCACACTAATTTAGCTGCTTTCTATCTCTCGCACATTCATTTTTTCTCTCTCATAAATTCATTCTCTTATTTGGGTTCCGTCAAAGTGTTTAAAAGCCCGTCCGTCTGTCTGTCTGCCGGATAACTCGATAACTACTGGACCGAAAGGTAATATAGGACTATGAAATAGGAAGCAAAAAAGCAATGAGGCTCAATAAGATTGGAACGTATAGGTGCCTACCTACTTACACCTTCTCATGGATGCTGCATCGATATAGGTATCTACGTATTATTTTTATAGATTCGTTGGACGAATGACCTTTAATTGCCTACATAAAAGCGGTGCGTTGAACTTGCCACTAATGTAAATTGGAATAGCTCATGTTTTCGCTAACGTTTACGAATCTAACCAGACTATTTTTTGTAAAAAAAGGGACTCGACTTTTGGTGTGGTTTCGAATTTCCCTTTTCTTGTTAGGCTAGGTTTTCGTAAAAATATACGAAAATCTATCCAGCTTTCTTTGCATATTTATTACCTATCATCTAACTGTTGTTTTACCCCAAATCAGTTTATAGGTACGACCTACCCAGTAGTAACAAACATCCGCACATCACAATCTCACAAACATCCTTACAAACTTTCGCGTTTATACATATCAGTGGGATTCTCGTTTCTGCTTCTTTTAGTTTTGATCTTGGAACACTTGTCTAAGGAGGACAGGGATCATTTCAGAGTAAGATCATCTATCTAGGAGTAGTGATAAGATAGTGGTGGCTGGTCATTCGCAGTCCAACCAAACTAAGCATATCCCATTTCAAATATATGTCTCCAATAACTTACAAGTGTAACTCTAGCCAATCCTTCATCAAGCAAGGGTACCTACCCTATGTGTAACGTTAGCGTCTTAGACACAAAGCTCGTCCAGTATCGTACAGCGATTAATGGATTGATTTTCAGTCACGATTGCAGACAATCTTGTATTTGAAACATTAATATCATTCACGAATGGATCATTTGAAGTATAGTAGGTATAATATAGTTCAATTAGATAACAATGGTATGATCGAGTTCCTCATTAGAATACTTCTAATCAGTCATATTTTATGAGAAGTATGTGAATATATAATCTCAAAATTACGAATTGTCGGACTAAACCTAAACCCATAAGATACCGTACAAATTGAATGTAGGATGCTGAATGCTGCTTTCACCAGTGTTTTCTATCAAACGTGAGCGGTTTGAGCGGTAAAGGTATTTGCAGACGAATGTTACCACAGTGTGTTACGGAATACGGTGCGGACGTGGATTGTTCATTACCGCGACGATGATGAGAGTGGCTGTCCGTGTCACTCGGTAATGTAATGCAGTGCAAATGAGTCAATCTCCACGGGGTCGGGTGGCCACACACGGCCATTAGGAAATCGATTCGTTCTCAACCCTCGCCAATCCACCGTCAGCCTCACTATTGGCAACGCAATTGAGAACTGTAATGTTTTATCAATTTAACTGAGATTGTTTTAGATGATTCTTCTATTATACGTTAGAATTGCATTAGATATACCTACAATATTCAGGTAGTATCGTTGGCATCCCTACAGCCTTCTTTCATTTCACGTTAGAAAAAAAATCCTTTGCGCATTCCTATTGAATAATTGACGGCGATTTTTCTATCACGTCTTTGAAATGTTTATAAATTTCGAAAAACTAAACCCCTAGTTCTAGGAAAATATCACGTCGAGTCGACTCCATTTAGTTCATAGATTAGATCAGACCTGGACTGACCTATACCAAAAGTTGGGCCTTCATTATAAGATTAAGAGAGCACAATAACTATACTCCTTCGGAAATCCCGTCATTTGCATTCAACGAATGACGTGTTTGTCGCGTCCGTCGTGTCACACCTGCAATCCAATAATGACGTGAGAGGAAAGGAAAGTCGGCCAGCGCACTTAGTTTTCCAATCTAAACAATAGAAATTCAACGGGTGCGCGTCCCGTGGGACGTTGATCTATCTCTATGTAAATTATGCGGCAAATAACGTCAGACTTGTTCAGTTCTGAGCACGCGCGTGGTGGGGCGGCGCGGGCGACGACTTGGCAGGCCGCGACACAGTTTTTTTAAATCACAGTCAATCAATGTTCATAAATAGACAACATCTAGGCTATTTAGGATGTCTAGAACGTAGGAGACGGGTCTAGTTTACTAATAGGCACTTGTGAGGTTTTAGGTAAGTAGAAGTTTGTATTAAGGTCAAAAGTTTGACTCAAAATACAACTACCTAGGTGAGTAGTTGAACCTATAGAATACTAGTAGTTCCGTGAGAACAGTAGACCTCGCGAGCCCATATAAACCAAACCTAAAAGAAACGAACAGAAGTCAATTTTGCAGTTGGAGACAGATTAAGTACTAATGTGACAAAAATTAGCACTTTAAAGCATTATTTCGCAAACGGATCCCTGAATCGAAAAATGTATTTTACACACCCGCGATATTTTTGAAAGATCTATCCAACGATACCCCACACCATGGAATTCACGCGAAAATTTTTTTTTTTTAAATTTTTCGTATGCAGTTTTATGAACATAATTAAAATTTTCGACTTTCTTAAGTTAATTGACTATTACTCAAAAACTAATCGAACCTACTTAGCCGTCATAGTTTTCCTTTTAACTACGTTATATATGCTACTGCCGTGAATTTTTTCACATTTCCAGAAGCAACCGTTTAGCTGGCAGGGCGTGCGGCACGGGCGGCTGGCAGGACACGTGACTCTAACAAAAATTACCGCTTTAAAGCTTAATATTTCGCCAACGGATCCCTAAATCGAAAAAATGGTTTTCAAACACCAGAAATATTTTTGAATGACCTATCCAACGATATCCCACACTATGGGATTCACAAGAAAAAAAGTTCACTCCCACTTTGCGAGTATGGTAGGAACTCTAAAAAAAATGTTTTTCAAAATTTTATTCTACTCATTTTGTCGGCTTAATTAATTTATACCTATGACAAATTTTTGTAAAAATCGGTTGAAAAATGCGACCTGTAGAGAATTACAGACGGACAGAAAGACAGAAAGACTGACAGACGGACAATAGCATTTTTGGCCAATCTCGAAACTAAGACGCTTCGCTCGCTCGGTCAATTATGGTGGGGCATGACTCGAGTTACTTAAAGCTATTGCAATGTAGCCGCTGTTACCGTGGCACAAGGTGCAGGATAGCTGGACGTGTAGTATTCAGTCTCTGATTTTGATGACTATATACAGTCAAGGTCAAAGATATGTATACACCACAGAGTTTCAAAAAGCGTAGTCATCTAAATGGTCATAAATTTAGCAACATATAAAAGGTCATAAATAAGTATACATAGTTTTAGAGATAACTATGTATACAACAATTGCAATAATATGTCCTCAGAAAAAATATATACATTATTAACTTTGATGTTGAATAAATGATTTTTCTTTCTTTCATAATTAAACAGAGTGTTTTTTTTAACTGGGACACTTAGGCTAAAACCGAAACTATAGGGGGATACAGGGAAACTGTCTTAGGAACCATTTGGTCTTTTTTTGTGATAACAATTTTAGCATAGAAATTTTTTTGGTCAAGCGTGTGTTGTCTATAATAATTAGACATTTTGATCAATTTTTTTTTTATACGGATATATTGATGCTAGACTACTAGTTTATAAAGAGAAATGATAGATCTCGATGAAGTCTTCATTTCAGATGACAGCTGTCAAATTTATAACCGCTGTAACTCGGAAACCATTGATCCTAGACTACTAGTTTGTACAGAGAAATGGTAGATCTCGTCGAGATCTTTATTTCGGATGCCAGTTTTAATTTTGACAGCTGTCATCTGAAATGAAGAAATCATTGAGATCTATCTTTTCTCTTTACAAACTAGTAGTCTAGCATCAATTGTTTCCGAATTACAGCGGTTTTAAATTTGACATCTGTCATCCGAAATGAAGATCTCGACGAGATCTACCTTTTCTCTTTACAAACTAGTAGTCTAGGATTTACGGTTTCCGAGTTATAGCCGTTTCAAGTTTGACAGCTGTCATCGGATATAAAGATCTCGACGAGTTATATCATTTTTCTTTAGAAACTAATGGTCTAGGATTAATAGTTTTCGAGTTACAGCTGTTTTAAGTTTGGCAGCTGTCATCTGAAATGAAGATCTCGACGAGATCTACCTTTTCTCTTTACAAACTTGTAGTCTAGGATCTATGGTTTCCGAGTTATAGCCGTTTCAAGTTTGACAGCTGTCGTCGGATATGAAGATCTCGACGAGTTATATCATTTTTCTTTAGAAACTAATGGTCTAGGATTAATAGTTTTCGAGTTAAATCAAGTGTTTCAAGTGTTTAAATCGAGTGTCTAAGATTTTCGCGGATTTATATTTTGTATAAAATATATTTTCGTAGCAGTTACCTACTGACTTTATTTAATGACTTAAACATGACTACAATATTTTGCATCACTTGCAGGATAATAATTATGTTAATTTTGATTGTATACAAGTTTTTGAACTTGCCTTATACATATTTATGTGGCCATTGAAGTTTACATATTTATTAGTATTTGAATGAGTACATATCTTTTGAACTTTGTATGATTACTTTTATTGTTTCACATTACTTGTATATATATTTTTGTGTACCTATACAATAAAATGAAAGCACACAAACTATAAAATCAGTATACGTTTCAAGGTAACTTCTAAGGACGTGCGGAAAACATTGCCATTTGGTGAACCATCAAGATTGAAATTTAATGTGAGATATTGTATTATTTTGTAACCTGCATTAAAGTAATTATTTAAGTAATAGCTTACCGGTACATAGTTGAGGTAAATTGAAATTCGCAGTGGCAGAGTTTGTGATCGCACAGCAAGGAAGAACTCCCCTGGTCCGAAGTACAGGCACACCTGGCTCCGCCGTCCATCGTCTGATCTCCTCGCGTTGTCTCCATCAATATCTGGTCATGGGATTTCAATTCGCTTTGCAGCGTGTGATGTGAATGTATAGTGGATTCTGTTCCGATCTGTATAATTAATATATTATTGTGGCCCTGTCTAAAAGGCTTGGAATTTGGATCTTTTGGTGCAACTTTAAAGCGTAACACACTGAGCGGCGGCGTTGCGAAAGCGTTGCGTTTTTTTTCTGTAATGTTCGAAATAGTATGAAGCCCTTTACATCAAAGCGGCGGCGGCGCGGCGCATTCTTCATACAAATCTTCGCCGCCGCAACGCTTTCGCAACGCCGCCGCCCAGTGTGTGTCACGCTTAGGGGATGTAGAGTTCAGTGTATTTTACACATATTGCTCATGCTGCAGGATTTTAACTGTTTTATTTTATATCGTTAGCACAAATATCTACGTTGTAAGGTTCAATAAGTATACTTAATATAAATTAAGGAGTGCTATTAGATTTGCTTCAACATAAAAACAGACGGAAAACGGATTGATCCTTTAAGGGCTCCTTTTTTCCTCTTTTGAGGTACGGAACCCTAAAAATGTTTGCAAAGATTTCCAGGAATATATTTTCAAATAGGTTTTAGGTATTAATTAAAAATAAATACATAGGTGGACGGATAATTAGAAACAGGGCAAGATTGTCATACAATCGAGGTCACTTTGAAGCCACGGTTCTCCGTGAAGGATTGATCGGGGCACGGATCCGTCAGTCATCGAGAGAGTAGATGGAGGACTTTAAAATCGCTATAGTTATCCAACTGATCAGATGAGCCGTTTGGAAGCAGCATGTTCATGATTCCTTAACTTTAAGATTTTCATACATTTTGGTGCCATTTTGTGGGTTTTTTCTTCATGACCATGCTGCTGTTCCAAACGGCTTATCTGATCTGTTGGATATCTGTAGCGATCTAAGTCCTCCATCTACTCTCTCGATGACCGTCATCAGATCATGCCCCGATCAATCCTTCACGGGGAACCATGGCTTCGAAGTGACCTCGATTGTATGAAAATCTTGCCCTGTTTCTATTTATCCGTCCACCTATGTATATTGAAGAAATACTTTCCAAAATGGGCAGCCAAAGTTCTTGGATGGATACCTATTTATGAGTTTCTGTTGAGATTGGCTGATTGTAGATCATTTAAAAAATGTGCTGATAGCAATGTACGCACGCTTGTAATATATCAATGACCGATAGTCTAATTGTATTGAAGTATTTATTGGTTGATCATTATTCATATATGGCGTAACATAGTACCTACTTGCATAGTTAACATTTATTGAAGAAATGTTGCTTTATAGATGTTTAGACATTTACAAAAAGATGAGCGTTTAAAGGTAGGTACTAGGTACTCCGATTGTAAATAGGTATATATCAATACATAAAAAAGCCATTTCAATGATTTGTTTGTAATGATGGATACTGATTATTACCAATTACTGTCATCTAATCATTATTACGTGTTTACAATGTAATGTAGGTATATGTATATTGGATTTGAGTTGATAATGTGAATGCATAAATGTAAGTGTGGAGACAATTCGCGAAGCAGAATCTTGATCTTTCGCCAACGTTCCCTGTAAAAATAATGTTCCGTAAACAACGGAAATTATACATACGAGTAGGTACTTTACATGAGACTAGCTCCACTTTAATCAGTCTGGTTATGGAATGTTTGCTTGTTTTGACCTACAAAAGTATAGTATTACTTAATGTAAGATTAAAAGTCCTGCCTATTAGTGTTCGATGACCATTTGACGATTTCAATAAAATTATTAAGGATGCAGATAGATATAGACGGAGACGTGGGTGCTCACAGCTATATTGATGCGTGTTAAGTATTAAGAGCAGGTGATCTCGTACGCATTGACCCAAAGGCGGATTTTAAAAGAGTAGTAGTGTGGAGAACCACATGGCTTAATCATCTACCATACTGGCATACGCCGAATTAGTGAAGGTACATTCATCCAGGATGTTCTGAAGATTATATGGAATCTCTGTTGCGAAAGCGCAGTGCTTTGCGAGTAACATCAGAATAGGTACGAGGTGGAGACCTAAATTGATTTATAGTACTCAAGTCAAGACCGCCAGGGTCGAATTGGAGGAAGCTGCCTTGGAACAGACCAACTAAAGGGTAAAGATGCCTACCTATGTGGTTATAATTATATAACTTGTTATGTAAGTAATAGTAATTCGATACGAAGGCCTCTACACCGGTTTTTCATTGCTAAGCTCTCTCTCACTCTAAAGAATCTATTGCAATATACATAGATAATTAATCTCAATTGATTATTTAATAAAATAAATAATATATGGTAAAAATGAATGTCCCTGTAAAGCACTTAATTGTTAATAAGTTTTAACTTTGAAACATGGGCTCTAAAATGATTAAATCAAATGACTTTTTTTTTATAGTTTGTATCAATAAATAAAAATCGTTAAAGGACCTACTACTAACGATTAATGATGAAATGAAATATTTCTTTATTTTTAAAAATATTAAATAAGTTAAAAAACTACTTTTTATATTTTCTTGAAGAAAATTCTAGCATCCAGTAAGTACTTGGTCTACAATCATACCTATATGTAAATTATTCTATACCAGTAAAAATAAAAATACGTTCCTCTCGCAATCTCGTAGGCGACAAGTCTTATAAATACCGAGGTCGCTCTATAAATTCTACACCGACATCTTGGTTTTCTATTTTCTACTTGTAATAAGGTAGAGAATATAAAATCAAATAGCAAATTGCTAACATTTTAGAATAATGACTAAAAGCTTGTTCTGAGGCTAACATGCAGGTCACGTGTCAAGTTTTACAAAGATTTACAATCGGGATATCTGTTTATTTTTACCCATCTATCCTAGTGAGAAACGAAACCAGGGTTTATACTTAAATAGAAAAATAATAAATTAAAGAGGATTATACTCAATCGACAAACACGACCTCGTAACGGCAGACATTGAGTCGGTAGGTATATGTAGGTGTATATAGATAGTATATAGTATAGTAGATAGAAGTACAGGGAAATATTATGCAAGTGGACCTTTTAGTCGAATGGACAATGTCCAAATATCCTGCGGCATCGTCGGCGCGATTATTCAAAACAGATGCGATAACGCGAATTAGGGACTGCAGATGTAGACGCATAAGCGCCAACTTGAAGCTCCAATTGTATATTTGAGGCAAATGAATATTTACATTGACTAAAAGTAGGCATATAAAAATTGAAATTTGTTGTTATTTATAGGCTTTCATTAGTAATTTTAGACAATAATAATGAATGACATAAACAGTTTTCCTAACGAATAAGTAGGTACGAGTGGATAAAATACAATTAGATCTCTCGTCGTAGTCAGCGGAGTGATACGTTCGATCGCCGGCGATGCTCCGCCGCAAATACTGTAAAGTCCTCTTACACCCCAGTTGTTAGGGTGCGTCAAGCGAGCGCGCCGCATAGATGCCACTGCCTGCCCGGGGCGTTTTCACATCTGGCGATACAACGCCGATGCCATCGCGATGTCAGCGTCACTACGTTCGGAAAGTACATTTATTTTGGCGGTTTTACAAACGGCTATGCTAACAACAATATGTCAAAATATGAACGAGTTCGTTGCAATGCAACCAGACCACTATTTAACCATTTTGTGATAGGTCAGTCTACTTTGTTGGAAGTGTAAAGCGTAGGTACGTAATCATAGAGTAACATATTTAAAAACACTTCAGTAGGAAAGGTTACATATATACCTATTATGCTAGTAGTACAGTGTTTATAGTAGGTATGTATAGTTTATATCATTCTCCTACTTCGAAAACTGCTCAGTCTACTTTTTTCTAACAAAAAAATTTCAACTCAAAGGTTGTCTGGAAGAAATCGCTCAAAGCGACAAGACCACCAATATTGTAACATCTGCAAATTGTAGAAACCTACTTAACTGTTGATTATTTTATTTGTGCAATAAGTATACTTTATTTTATTGCATTGCATTGCATTGCCCTGCACTGCACTGTATTGTTCGCATGTAGGCATGAAGTTCCATAGAAAGCAGCACATGCGGCACAAAGTTATGTAAAATATGTTTGCACTTGGATGGTTCTCAGGTATTTCCGCTGTGATGTGAAATTGAAAGGGAAGCCTCCAATAAAAAAACGTCGAGTCGGCTTGGGCGTTCTGTTTAGGGCTCAGTCAAAACGGATATTACCCTTTTAGGGGAGCGGAACTTTATGTCATTCTTTTGTTTATTTGTCCGGTGGCAACTGGACCGATTGGGGTGGATAGTATGTAGTTCCTCATGTTTTAATTCTTTAAACAAAGGGAAAAAATTAGCTGGCGCCCACAAAATTTTTCATTAGCTTCATGGTTCTATAGAACTGTTGGTGTATACTGAGCTGTTGAAAAAGAAATAGCGACTCTATCAGCATCGATCGGCATCGTATCGTCATCGTCAGGTCGGCGGATGTGAAAACGGCCGTAGGCGTCCGTATTCAGTCATTAGTTATTGAAGTACGCTTTACACTTAATTTGACGGCAGATACGTTCGTCTGGACAGTCCAGGTACATTATTTAATATCACCCTACAATAGGATGGGTTGCTGCTTTGAGCTTTCGATATATTAACTATATAATGGGTTTCGATTGATGACAGAACTACCGTTAGTATTTAATTTAATGGAACTATCATCTATCAACAGTTAATATTTAATGAAAGGCATAGGTTTGTCAGACATGATTTTTTTATGTGTACGTACGGTAGTCGGTGGCAGCCTAAAGAATCGGAAGTGCTTTTGATAAGTTGTATTGAGAATTGGAGATAGTTGGACGAGCTGGAAAACCTTCCTTGGCTAGTGCCGTTATAGACTAGTGTTAGGATAACGGTAGTTAATAAGTAAAACAAAAAGTCTTCATAGCTTATGCCATGAATAAATTCTGATGGATGATTGATGTACAGCTGGCAAAAGTGGAACTGAAACACTTACAGTACATTAAGTACTGTAATGAGGCGTTACTCTGCAATTTAATGGATATGTTTGATTGGCACCTGGTTACAAAACGCAGTTGCCATGGCGGCCGACGCGGAGATTGATGTGGTGTACCAGCCCTCGGACTGAATTGTCCACTTTCAAGAATATTATTAATTTTTGTTGTCAACTTAGCCCACTGACCTAGCAAGCCCGCGGTTATTAAATTCTGCTTAGGACAAATATAAAAATTATGACGTTTCGCTAAGTCGACTAGAAAAAAACGGACAAGTGCGAGTAGGACTCGCGCTCTGAGGGTTCCGCACAAACTTAATTAAAGCAATAAATAGAAAATCTTTAATAAAAGTAGTTAAATCACAATGACATGGTAAAGTAACTTAATGGATGCTTTGTTTATACGCATAATTAAGTTTGTTGGTCATAGAAAAAAATCCCTTTTTTGCGATGTAACTACAAATTTACGGTTTTATGATTTTTTCCTTTACTTCTACTATAAGATATTTCTACTCGCCAAATTTCATGATTCTAGGTCAACGGGAAATACCCCATAGGTTTTAATTACAAAACACTCAAAAATGTAGCAAAAACGGCCATAAATCTTTTGACTGCGTTGACTTAGAAGTCAGACAGACAGACGGACAACGAAGTGATCCGATAACGGGTTCCTTTTTCCTTTTAAAGTACCGGACCCTAAAAATGAAAATATGTGGACAATTCATGCCCAGGGCTGGCCGGACTGTGGGTTAAGTTGACCATGGCGCCCGATTTTTGTAACTTCTAATGTTAGTTGCTGAAGATCGGCGATAGATGGCGTTGCATTAATCACAACTGTCATCGTCCATCGACTCGAAAAACTCCAACGACAAACAATTTTAATGGCCTCAACTTCAAGCATTCTCGCTTACGATGACTTTTTGATATAGTCAGTGCCATCTTTTAGGTTTTTAAGACTATTTCTTTTTATTAAAGCTAGAAAGGTCATCTGCTGTTTGAGTAGGTCATCGGTGACATAAATTAAGGTTATTTAGGTACCTACCTACCTGCTTGTTTAATCAATGATAATAATAGGCAATTCGCAAAGTAGCTGAAGCAACCTATCTGTATGAACTTACCTTTAGTAGTTAGATTCATCCGTCCCTCTTCAACGCTTGCAATCAATCAGTACCGATTTACGCTGGTTTCGGCTTATTACCTCCGGTATGCGGCTGATTATCCTGCGAATTTGTGAAGTGCCTGTTGTAGTGCTATAAATTAACTAGGAGTATTCCTATCTGCCCCACAGCTTCTGTTCCACAAGTGGAAATGGAGGACCAATGACAGTTTTAATACAATTCATGTAGCTTAAATTAGTACATTTGAGAAATTGATTTGAAACTTTTACATTTTCACAGCACTCAGTATTAAATGAAATAATTCAAATATGGGGAGGGGAAGCATTTGGCAACGTTTCACCTGCGGCTGTATCGTATACAAAACGCTGATGATACTGCGTACAGCCCACCCCATGTTTTTTTTTACAGTGTTAGAAATTTGCTATGATTTACATTATACCGATTTACATACAACACCATGCAGAGAGTTGTTAGTATACATAGAGCGCGCGTTAGCAAGTCTGAACTGTAAGCACGGGTCTGAACAGTCTCGAAATGTTCGGGGCGACGCTACTAGTCACAACACGTCAGTAGCGCTGATTGTTGCTCTCGCCGGTATTTATTTAGATTTGGAGTAATCATGGTGAAATGTGCAGTGTCAAGCTGTAAACACGATTCACGAAAAAGAACGATCTAGAAAAAATCTATATGGAAGCGTCCATAGAACACCTGCTTACACTTGGCACAATGGCAATGAGCGATGCGCGCGCTCTATAGCTAGTATACTAACTCTATGACACCATGCAATTCGTAGCGAGAAGAGCTGTGATTTATGTAAACATTAATTTATTGTCTTTGAATTGCCATAATTTTAATACAGTTGATTCAGTAATAATAAAATAGCGATAAATGGGAGTTTAGGTTCTAAGTGGAAGCAGAACTGATGGAAATAAGTTGGTTCCGTCTGCCTCACCAGTGGGACAATTAAATATTTTGTGGGTCAGATGGGAATACACTAAATTAGACGTGTGTATGTGTGCAGTTTGGTCAGCGTATAACGTAACGCAGGCGAGTGGGTACTGAGCCGAAGTACACCTCTTCGTTACATCAAATACCAGGCGGACATGCCGTAGTGGGAGCTCGAGTGCTGTTTGTGTACTTATGAAATTAGTGTATCTACGACATTTGCGTGTAGTATGTGTGCGTGGATGCGATGAGATGAATTGACGTGGTGTTTGGTCTCTGATCTCCGAGGTTTAGCAACCCAAAGGGTAAATTGATGTGCAGTTTGTCTGAACAGATGGCGCTGAACGGTCTTCAAGTGTTTTAAATGGAAAACGTTTTGTAAGGTACAATTGGGTGTTTGTTTAATGCTCAATGACGCAGTAACGACTGAACGGATGGGAAATTGTGATGTTGGGATTCTGACATTCTAGTAATCTAGTAAGACATTTTGGAAAATAGTCATTATGGAACGAACCAAGTGTCTGTTAAGCCTAAATAATGTATTCCAATAGTTTTTTTTAAATCCCTTCAATGTACAGAAATACTCCCGTTACATTTTTAGAAAGAAAGAAAGAAATTATTTATTCGACAATCACAACAAAAATAGAATAAAAATCGATAATCTAAACCTAATCAGGTAGTAGACGATGCTGTGATTGTGAAAAGGTCCCCAGCTCAGCATAGTGCTGCACCCGGGAGGCGCAGCGCTGGTATTCTGCTGGGGGCCTTAGCTAGGTATTTTTATAATAGTATAGATACAATTCTAAGTTTATAAGTGAAACCTAAAGCCGAGGTGGCCCTATCTTTAAAGCTCAATGAAAACTGATTCAATCCCCCCTTTTTAACTGTAATTGGAACGAATTACTTAACAAATTCGTAAGTCAAGAAAATTACTATCTTTATTTTGTTTTTGTATTGTTCAGCGCTATCTACCTGGTACTCGAGTTACACAATCGTGGACTTCACTTAACTGCGAGTTAGTTTGCAGTGTTTCCGCATAGTTTTCAATGAAGTGTAGTTTTGTATACAATGGCTATATAGGTACCTACGTATGGCTAACTAAATGTGAGTGGAATACTAATACTAGACTGTGTTACATTGTTGCCGAGTGTCATTCATCCTCACTTTTGCTTCGAAGTTCTCCAAACTGGTTATAACTGTAACAAGAAAAAGCATATTGTTATCGTCTGAGGTGGTGAATATCAAATCTAAATATTTAGTTAATCAATACTAGGTGCCTAGTTATACTTAAAATTGTGCAGTCACCAAACAGTGTTCACCACAGTCTAAGTACGGGCGCACAATGAAAAGCCCATGTAGACTATGATCTAAATTAGATACTTACAACTCTAAAAAGATAAGTAAGAATAACAATCTTAGTGTTAAAGAATAAATAAGTACTATTTTTAAAATACTACATATTTAAGAATACATACGCACGAGTATGTCTAATCTAAAATTAACATTTTCTCTTGTATTATTATTTATGAGACTCATACACAGCAACTTGTATAAAGTTCTGTCCTTGTGGGGATCGAACCCAAGTCCGTCCTACGTCGTTCAAATCTAGCAAAGTTTTTTTGCGATAGACACCTTGCATCACAGAGTACATTCATGTGTACTGTTTGAATTTGAAAGGTAACAGTTTAGAGCACTGTTTGAATTTGAAGCGTAACAGTTTGAGAGCACTGTTTGAACTTGAAAGGTAACAGTTCAGAGCACTGTTTGAATTTGAAGGGTAACAGTTCAGAGCACTGATTGAATTTGAAAGGAAACATTAGAGCACTGTTTATTTTGAAGGGTAACAGTTCAGAGCACTGTTTGAATTTGAATGGTAACATCAAAGCACTGTTTGAATTTGAAGGGTAACAGTTTAGAGCTCTGTTTAAATTATAAGGGTAACAGTTCGAAGCACTGTTTGAATTTGAAAGGTAACAGTTTAGAGCACTGTTTGAATTTGAAAGGAAACATTAGAGCACTGTTTATTTTGAAGGGTAACAGTTCAGAGCACTGTTTGAATTTGAATGGTAACATCAGAGCACTGTTTGAATTTGAAGGGTAACAGTTTAGAGCTCTGTTTGAATTTGAAGGGTAACAGTTCAGAGCACTGTTTGAATTTTAACGGTAACATCAGAGCACTGTTGGAATGTGAAAAGTAACAGTGCAGAGCACTGTATGAATTTGAAAGGTAACATCAGAGCTCTGTTTGAATTTGAAAGGTTCCAGTACAGAGCACTGTCTGAATTTGAAAGGTAAGAGAGCCGGTGTTGTATCAAGAATGTTTGATACTTCACAGTTAGTGTTCTGAAAAGGCTTAGCCTGGAAGGCTATCGAGTATTGAAGCATTGGAGCCTTGAGAGCTCTTAAGACTTTATGAGAACCGTACTTACTTCGTAGTCTTTTTAATGGCCCGATGTTCATTCATGAGGTGACACCGACAATACCGACATATGTCAAAAAGAAACTTTTTAAATGAACCTATTATTAAAACGTTTAAATAGAGCTTAAATAAGTAGAGCTTTAAAGCCACCAATGCTCCGAGCTTTAGACCTTAAGCTAGGCACAAGGCTAAAAATGACAACACTGCTCACAGTTGCAAAAATCAAATCCAGACTGCCCTGTGTCATACACTTAACATATTACCCCATGCATTGAAGACTATTAGAGCGTTATTGGCGTCGGGAATAAGACGCAGCCTATCATATCGAAAGGTCTGAAGTTTGATCCCCGCTGCGCCATGTACGAATGGTTTTTTTCTCGAAACTTAAGTACATTTACTGACTGCTCTCAAACGGTGAAGGAAAACATCGTGAGGAAACCTGAGAAGAAATTCTTAGGCGCATGTGAAGTCCACCAACTCGCACTGGGCTAGCGTGGTGGACTATAGCCATAACGACCTCGTTGAGTTGTAGGCTGTTGATTTAATTTGATTGAAGACTACGGAACCTCCTTCCTCGTGCCATATAATTTCAGCTACGCATAACTTGATATTGCAGTTGAATATTGATTTTCTCATACAATTATTGATGTTTAAAGTCAAACAAAAAAGAAGCCGGAGCTGCAACAAAGGGTCTAATAATAGAGAGCTTGCTAGGTAATGGACGCGGAGTAGAGTGTGGTGAGTGAACCTGACACTCGGAGTACTGAATAGCTCTAAGGAAAATTACACGCTTGCTTGACAGTTCATACTTACAAATTTTAATAAAATAATAAAAGCTTCGTAGCCTAGCATTTTATATAGCTCGGTTTACACATCCTTAAGTACAGAAGCGAGTTAACTAGCGAGAAGGGGCAGTTATGTTAAAAACCTCGGTGGTTGAAGCAAAATAGAAGCCTGGTCTAATTCTCGGCAAGTTTTAAAGTTGCGTGTCCCTTGCCCGCAATGCACATGCTGCACGCAACGAATTTTCGTCTGCTTTGTATGAATTTGTTGGAGCTGCGTCCGCACGCACCGACCTCCACCATACAATTTGCTGCGTGCGGCGCGTGCGGTGTGGCCAAGTCGACGTGCAGCTTTAATCTGCGGAGTCAACCCCTCTCGCCAGCCTCTCGCTCCCCGCCACCAAATAACGGGCTAATAAAATTACCAGAACCGATTTAATCCATTTGTAAGGAAATGTTTCAAAAACAAAGTTTAAAATGTTTTTAAGAAAATAGTCTATGGTTGGTATGTCGATTAATAATAGTAATAGATGACTATTATACTTGCAATTATTTTGTACTCAATTATAACTTCTAACAAAACACCAGATGCTAGTTATATTCCCTTAGTTATTTAACCTTGTAACCAATTATTTAATGTGAGTAGGTAATACCTTTTGGATCAATACATAATTCATATATTATTTACAACTAAGCTATTGCAAACCATCATCGGGTTAGTTAGCTGCAATCAGGGCTGTTCCAAAGGTATAAGTAATGAAATTAGCGGAGCGGGGCGAGCTAGGGTGTCCACAACGTCACACAGACAGGGTGTTCTGGGTTATTCGTATGGTAATTTTCAATCAAATTAGCGTCCCCTAAACACGTAGCCGCCAGTTACATCAATTTAGCTGTTTAATATTATTTTATTTATCATCAATTTACATGTCAGAGAACACAAGGCTTCAACCAAATGTTAGCCGATATGGCATTTTTTAATAAAAAAAATATTCCTACATAGTTATCCAACTATAAGTCATTTCATTAAACAACGATGTAGTCGTACATCAAAGAGTAAAACCACCCCTTGTACCTAGGTAGTTGAAGCTCCACCTGCGTCCCGCACGTAGCCGCTAGTTACACCAATTTAGCTGTTTAATATTATTATCATCAATTTACATGTCAGAGAACACAAGCCTTCAGCCAAATGCTAACCGACACGACATTTTTTAAAATAAGAAATAGTCCTACATTACATAGTTATCCAACTATAAGTCATTAAACAACGATGTAGTCGTACATCAAAGGGTAAAACCACCCCTTGTACCTAGGTAGTTGAAGCTCGACCTGCGTCCCGCACGTAGCCGCTAGTTACACCAATTTGCCAACATCGACCCACTCCCTCTATGATTTAATACTATCACCAATATTTGCATGTCAGAGGACGCGTGGTCCGAGCCAAATGCTGTTGTTACGTGAGCGGACGACGGATTCTACTGCACACAGCATTATACAGGGATAAATTGATTTCAAGCGTATGAGCATGTACAGGATGCACATTTAGTCATTAAACAATGCAAGAATTTTAAATGCTGAGACGACCAAAATGCTCATATTGTTACTTGGTGTTTAATCTAAGTTTATGATTATGGAGCAGCGTCGCACGCCCCGTTCCCGTCCGTCCGCCCTACTCACCGACGCACAATACTAGTTAGGATTGGTATTTAATAAAATAAACTTCCTTTAAAATAAGGTTATATTTTTTATTGTTAAATGGTAACTATAGAGGTAGGACTTAGATACGTACCTTTCCTACATCTATATTTAGATAAGGTAATTGTTATACATATATCAGTTGGGATTGTTTAGGATTACTTATATTGGGTTGGTAAATAATTTTACCTTGGATTGTGCAAATGCTACAAAAACTACACACAACATTGGTCTCATATTATAAAGTGGTCTCATTAATAATAGGTATGTAACACTGGTTCCGGGATAAAAATTTTGAATATAAAAATGTACAGTGCATGAAACAAAGTGAACATTTTAAGTATACCTACTAGAAGGATTGTAAAAATGCGAAATTTTTGGGCATGATCCAAATGGAAGATTTCTTTCGATTTTCAATAAAAACTCTGAAACGTGTTTACTTACATCCGCTTGGTGTTTATTTATTTTCTAGGTTTACCAACAGTTGTTAATTCCAGAGATTACTCTTCACCTCTATTATATTAGTAGATAGATATTGCCGGCGGCAAGCTCCACATTCCCGTATATATGGGCTCCCGGAGCGGAGACACGTGTGGCGCTATAACATCATATCACAGCGACCCGGAGTGTGTCCCGTTCGGAACAATCCACGTCGCTGTGTCTTCCCTCCGGAAGCCTTACATCCCTAAATTTTGTTCCTAGTTTGATTAGTTACCATCCCTAAATGACGTAAGGTTCTTACTCGTTAATCAACAGAAGTGATGCTAAATGGCATCAAATTAAAAACGCACTACCGACTCGAGTCTAGTCCCGAGATGTCTAGGCAGAGAGCCAAGGGTGTAAGTGATGCAAAATGTACACATTCAAATAATATATCAATGTGCATAGATAGACCGGAACAATAGGTTAGAATCCGATCCGAATTAATAGCAGCCTTTGTACATACACGCATGACTGGATCAGTCGCATTAATTGACCATTTGGCTTGTACTGAGTTACAGGCAGGAGACATAGCCTTCAGCGTGACGCACTTGCATGCCTGCAGCCGGCCTGGGACATGTAGCCAAATGCATTTGCATGACACACAGACATGTATAATATTCAATTTTGCCTACCTAAACAATTCGATAGGAATATCATGTGACTTATTTAATTTCTTTATAAACTAGTAGATACTTAAACATGCGTAGATTTAGTCACCTGCAATAATTATTAAAGTATGCTTGTTTGAGTGCTACTATGACCATTGAAAATTGCTCATTCAAAATTTAAGCAATTTTTTTTAAAATTAACAAACAGATTTTCAACCCATTTCGCCTTGCTTGGGCCGTCCAAATCCCGGACCGCGTCCGTCCCGGACCCCTGCCGCCATACAACATTAGCTAGGGTTGATGTTTAGTACTCAAATAAACTTTAAAATTAATGTATTAATTAAATACACTTAATAAACTTTAAAATTCATTTTTAATTGTTAAGTAATGTAACATTGGTCAGAATAGCCCAGTTAATTATTGCAGGTGACTAAATCTACACCTGTATACTAGCATACGAACAAGGATCTCAATTTGCGTGTAACGATTTTTATTACTAGCGTGCCCCACAACCCGTAATTCAAAAACAGGTTACAATGACCTTGAGTTCGTTTTCTCTTTCTTACTTGTGACGCTGCCTTGTGCTCGTCTAGTTATTCTAAGTTTATGGTATAAACTGAACAAAGCAATAGGTATGTTAAACACCCTAACTACTGGATAAATTGAAAATGCATAACATACCTATACTTGTATCTAGTAATATTAGCTATTGGGTATTTCTTCTGTGATTGTACTATGAAAATGACGTTGCATTAAGAAAAAAGGTAAATGAGGAAAATTTTATAAAAATAAAGACGTTGCAATACAAATAAATTAATAGTTATTAAAAACGGATTTTATTTAAAACGATTTTATTATAAAAGTTCGTTCAATTACAATGAGTACAGTACTTGTATTGCATTTGCAACGATGGACGGTACACAGATAGCCTTTATTGTTAATTAAAAACCACACACACACCGCCTTCATAATGTAAAATTTCGTATTTTCATCACGTAGGGACGGACAGGTATGGATATAATGCGAATCGAGTATGAGGTGTTTAAACGCATTCAAAATAAAATAATACCAACGCCACAACAATACGTGGCCTCCACAAATGTAACAAAAGAAACGGTCAAGTGCGAGTCGGCCACCCCGTCGCGCACTGAGGGTTCCGTACCTTATTTAGAAGGAGAAAGCTATATTTAGTTAAATTCATCGACCGCCTTAAAAACAATCAGAGCCTTCGTTGCAGTGTTTTGATGTAAACTTTTATATAATTATTGTTTCATACAGCAGTCCTTAAATAGGTTAACATATTATACAATTTAGGACAGTGGAGGTTACTATCCCTTGGACTATCATGTCTACCCGTTTGACGCTTCATATTGTAAAATCCTACCCCGGCCGAGGCTTTAAAACTGCCAAATACTACGTCGAAATAAATACATAGCCGTTGGTGAATAAATGTGGCAATCGTCCAAGTTTCGTTTGGAGTTCTCAGCGAACTTACATGATTTACAAAATAAAAGTGTTTGAAATTCTTTCTGCGTGTAATCCACGTCCAGCGAATAGAACAATGACGAAATCTATTTAAGCCACGTTGCGAATAAATAGGGATAAAATGTTTTTTAAGTTTAGTGCATGTTGTATTTATATACCTACTACTAATAAATAGGAAATACCTCGTTAAGAGTAACTATGAATTCTTGAGTAATTTTTACTTATTTGTTTTGGAGAACGAAGTAGTTAGGTAGAATTTTGGTCCCCATTTCCGTTGCAGCATTTTTAATAACTCCCAACTTGACTCTATCTTTTGAGGTGTATAGGCACAGCTGTACTCTAGAATGTTAAAAAATGTATAAAATTTGCAAAATAGTTTTCAGCGTAGATGTATTTGGTTAAATAGCTGGTAGCCAAATTACAATGGTGCGTGTATTTGGTAACAATGGAACAAATTGACCGGACGCACTGGCCGCGGGAAACAATGGGCACAATCATGGATGCATTTGTCATAAAAACGAAGTTGCAAACAATATTACAGAGTAGATCAATAATAACGGTATTGAGGATCTCAATTTGAGATTGGCGCTTAGAAAATCAATTGAACACTCTCTAGTAATCCCGTCCGTTTTCTGTTTACTACGACGCGATACCGTTTATAGTGTCTTTACGTCCAAATTGTGTTTGGTCCAACATAGGTACAGTAAGGTACATAAGTGCAGTAGCATCCTAAGAGTCATTTTTCTGTACAACGGTGCGCATGACATACGAAAAGCAATTAGACATAACTGACCACCCAAGTCAATAGCGTGTTTTAAACCTTATTGTCATAGCAATAAGTCACCAATTCATCGTATTATCCAGGAATATTTTAGCGGATATGTGTGTCTGGGTATAGATATAAAAGAAGGTCGTAAGTGAAACTGGTCTCTCAGTCCATTGAGTTACGATGAACCTTGACTGTACATACATACTAAGTAAGTAACCTACATACAAAAATTTTGGGAGGTACCAGGTTCAGTAGTGAGTCAATTAGGTTATTTAAAATATGATGTAGTCAGTAAATTATTCGAAGTGGGTGTGAGATGCTATAAAAAGTATCAAAATCACATTCAGTTTTATTTTTATTTTATTTTAAGTATTTGGAACACTTACAGCTAATATTTACGAATGCATACAAAACTATCTTACAAAAAAAACTATCTCTTAGCCATTGATTAGTGTCCACAGCTAAATTGCGCCACGCCAATGGGCTCTTGAGAACCAAAGAAATTATTAAACAAAAATGTAAAAACAAAACAATAATAATAAAAACTCCGCGCTAGCGGGGTGGGGGATCAAAAAACTTAGGATTACATGACAGCGCAGCATTTTTAGCCTCCGAAAGTCATGCATTTTGGCCACGATTCAAAAAATCGGCTGGCTTTAGGCTTCACGCTTCACTGTATTACCCGTTCAATATCAGAATGGGAAGGAACCTTTTGGAACTCAGGCAAAATGGTATGGTGTGCAACAAAATTACAACAAAAATATCACACGTAAAAGAACTTTAATGAGTTAATAACTATAATGTTAATAATATTATATATATAATATTTTACTTTAAAAAAAATGGAAAAATTATTAATGTTAATTAACACGTCATACTTAATATTATTATTAAACTTTTCTCTTCGAATTAAATCTATAGCCAACGACGCTGTATAACACACGAGCATATGGCATAATAAATCATCATCAATGCATCATAATCCGATAAACATTATAAATTACTGAATGTAAATTGGAAAATATTGCTTATATCAAGAAAATAATAATTGGTACAAAAATTATAATATGAACCAGCGAACTGTCTGAGTAGTAAAGAAATGGAATGACACTGAAACAGAAATAATTTCTCTTCCTGCCCCTAATTGGTGCATGGATGGACATCATAGAGTCATAATTATATGACATTGGCTTTTTATAAAACGGGAAAATCAGCGAATAATAAATTGATTCATATTATTCATAATTATGGAACGTTTACATACGTACCTATGTGTATTATGTTATGTACATACCTACATAACGTTACATATAGGAACACAATGCTTAATTTATTACACAGACTGTAACAAAATACGTATCCGCGAGTTACAGGGGCATTCAGTATCGAAAATGAAACAGTTTAGAATTAGTTGATAATCACCGTTGAACACAATCAAAGTAACAGTAACAGACAACTTATATCTTTTATACCCACTGGATAAAGGATAACTTTTACCAAAGTAAATAAAGATAGCGGAATAGTTTAATAAGTTAATAACAATAGAATAACATAAAGAAACTCACGCCACTGTAAGATATAACACGTAACATGCTAGAATATAAAAAAAATGGTAATTTTAAGTATGCAATTCTCGATTTTACAAGCCTGCGCAGCGGCCTCCCGCAGCTAAGGTACGTTCTTCCGTTTTGTGATCGTATCAAAAGAAAGTCCATAAACTAAAGTCTCATTCACAGAAAGGCTTCATGTTTGCCAAGTCCGCACGATACAGACTACATCATTCATCGCAGTGTCAGTGTCTGATTCTGTTGAATTGTCATAGTACTAGATGAAACCAAAAGAGGAAGATAAAACACTTACTTGCTGAAAATGCTCTGCAAAACCAAATAATTGACCGAGCGAGCGAAGCGAGCGAAGCGTCTACGTTTCGAGACTGGCCAAAAATGCTCTTGTCCGGCTGTCTGTCTGTCTGTAATTCTCTACAGGTCGCATTTTTCAACCGATTTTGACGAAAATTTGGCATATGTATAAATTAATTAAACCTACAAAATGAGTAGAATAAAATTTTGAAAAACATTTTTTTTAGAGTACCTACCATACTCGCAAAGTGGGAGTGAACTTTTTTTTTCTTGTGAATCCCATAGTGTGGGATATCGTTGGATAGGTCTTTCAAAAATATTGCTGGTGTGTGAATACCATTTTTTCGATTTAGGGATCCGTTGGCGAAATATTAAGCTTTAAAGTGCTAATTTTTGTCACTTTAGTAGGTACTTTTTCTGTTTCCAAAGTTGACTTTTGTTGGTTTCTTTTAGGTTTGGTTTATAAGGGCTGGCGAGGTCTACTGTTCTCACGGAACTACTAGTAATTATAATGTTTGGACAAATTTACACACGGCTGTTTAGTCCCAAACTAAGCCGAAGCATGTAAATGAGTACTCGACAACATACATAAATACTTAAATACATACAAACACCCAGAATCCGAAACTACTACGCGACTACGCCAATAGGCCAGTCAAGCACAAGTACCCAGGTACTTGGTGGTCCAGCGTGGAATGTCATTCACATTCTGTCGTTATTATTGTTTTAGTTGTAAATACTACGACAGTATATCTACCTATAGAAAATACTGGTGAATGTACGACTACGAACGCAACTATGATTTAAGCTGTGTGTGAGTATCATATCCAGTCATATTGAACTAGTAAAGAGTATAATAATATACTTCCTTTGGTTTCATCTATACAGACCTGACATTCACTCAAAGTATAAAGGCTACGTTATAATTTTGTTATAATTTTGATGATTGAGTTTTGATATTTTATATTTTGTATATATCGAACCTATAATGTAGCGAAAGGAGAATTTCATCGTATAGAAGCCAGAAAGCTAATAATCATTACAACAGATTTTTTAGTTTGTTTGCAGTAACTTTTGCTTGCTTGACTGAAGACTAGGGAAGTTCACAACATGAAACTATGGCCTCGTATTTAGAAACATGAAGATTTAAAGGTTGTATTTGTTCATGCATGTAAACCATTCAAGTTAATTTAGGGTTGGATAACGATTGCGGTGGGCTACACCACAGATTCGCTCTGAAATTAGCGACCAGTTCTACCAATAGTCGCTTTTGTTACCTATTTACCACATATAGTTATTACCTAGCTTGCTGTTACCCGCGGCATTGCTATAACCTTTTCAACTTTTAATTTATTGTTTAAGCTGGTACCTACTTATATTTTTTTGTACATGCAGGAGCTAATATTATCATTTCATCGTCATCGTCCATAGGATAATATTATTTATTACTAGTAAAATAGTTTTGCTGAAATAAATGAACTAAATTGAACTTGCATTTTCGAAGGAGTGTTGTAGGGTGATAAAAGCAGCATGTAGCACCATTCTACTTTATTTACTCTTTGTCTATGACTGCTATAACCATTTTCAATGGCATTTTACATTTAGTTTTGCATCGGTAAGGAATGCTGCACTTGTCTGTCGTCTGCATCACTTGTTTATTGATAAGTTGAGGCACTTCCGTTGAAACGTTACTTTTTAACCGGCTTCCCAACAAAACGAAAGTAGAGGTCTTATAAACGACGCGTATTTATGTTTGTAAAAGGGCTTCATTTGTACATTCTAATATAGGTCTTCGTTTCCATATTAGGTATGTTGCATAGTTTTCGACTTACTCGTATGTGTGATAGAAAATGTCTAAAAATTACCGTTCCCCCGCGCTTATCTCCAAAGTTTGAAAATCGAAAAATCTGAAAAAAATACTGCTTGTAGAGGTTTATGTAATAAATAGCACGGCTTTTTAGAAATCAGCAACAGTTCGTTACAAACAAAACAAATCATATCAATACTCTTTATTGCACAATAAAATAACAAGAATATAGACATTACAAACTTGTGCGGTAGTAATTTTAAATATAGTTACTTTATAAGTTATCTTGGGGTATCAAATGAAAGGGCTTCATTACCACTGCTCTCTCTGGAAAGATTAAAACGTTATTATGACAATGTAAGAGGATCTACTCAGATCTAGTTGTAGCTAAGAGATTTGTAGCTCGGCCGGCGCCGTCGTAGCAACGTTCGTAGCGGTCTCGCTAGTTTGACCCGCTTTATCGCGTAGCGCTGTAACCGCTAGTTCACGGCCGTCGCTGAAGAGGCTTGATTGGATACTGGATTGCACTAACTTACACTATAATCCATGATATCGTGTTTCTTGGGTTGATTGAATAATGTTATACCCCAGGAGATTTTGTATAGGTAAGATAGAATTCTACTTACTTTGGATTATACATGATTACTATTGTTGTTCAATAAGCATGCAGTTGAGCAACTCCGATTGTGCTTATATCCAGTTTTCGTACATTTTCCCTTTGTAATAGTGGCAGAAAAAATAATTAAAAAGTATAAATGTTTTATTAATTTCGTGTCTGGTTCCCGCCGCGTGCTATGAATTCTTTAATTACACAAATAAATACGACACTCCTTTTGATATTTTATTGAATAACTAATTAGTTACTTTTCGAAATACTTCTTATTCGTCTATTCCTGAATTTATGACTTAATACAGTTTCATTTAGCATACACTACCCACTACCAACAGGCCAGTCAAATAAGTACACAAAAAAACCTACGAAAAATCGCGGAAAACACATGGGGGGGGTTTGGATGGCCTTGGAGATAAAAATGCTCTACCTCTGGGCTTACCCTTGACTCTTCTGTCCGGGAACCCCTGCTGTACCTACTCTACAGTAGGTACCTACTTTCAGATAAACAGCAATAAACTCCCATGCCACATTTCACATTGCATTCTCGGTGCACGGAACTGCGTCAGATAAAATTTTCCGCTTCAAAGTTCTCGCAAACTAGATCGCTTACAGCGAGCCGAGCTGAGTACCAGGCTGGCAGGAGTCACTAAGGGGCAGTGTTACACGTGCCGCACTCACACTAGCAGCGCTATGCATCCCTGCACTTGTGTTTGTTCATAGTTACAGACGTGGTAGACTGGAAAACTCATTTAGCCGGAAAAGATGGAACAGATCAATACGTTTAACTAATTTAAAATATTGTCCTCGTCCCTTCACGATTAAACTATGACAGTGTTGCCATAATATTGGCTGTCTGTTTGTTCTTAAGTTAATAGTAGTTATATCAAAATACCATATAATTTATACATTAAAATCAAATCTATTATGTAACTTCATATCATCGTTCGAAAGCATTATGTAATCTCGGAACAGTTTTATATGCCGGAAAGTTATCGAGTTTCAGTAGTAAAAAATACCCGTCTCGTAGCTTGGTTATTGGATTCGAGCAAAGTCGGTCATTTCAAGAAGTGTTTATTTTCATTTGTGTTCCTAAGTTCCTAACCCGCCGAAGGGTTTATGAAAATACCTTAGTTTAATTCCTATATTACAGGAGAAAATCCTAGTTTGGGATGAGATAAGTGTACGCATATTATGTATGGCCTTATTAAACCGGGCGGGACACAACTACCCACTATCCTAAACATGACCGATTGTGTTGCCTTTGAACTATTTTTTTCCCAAAATAACTTGATGTTAATATTTTTAACAGTTTTCAAGTTACAGGTCGAGCTCGTTAAAGTTTAAGATATTTTAATGTAAAATTTCTACCTTCCGAACCATGCACACACAGACACTGTAAAATACTGTAACGAAAAAAAAACGAAAAAAAATTAAAAACTACTAAAAACTATGTCTCACGACTCTTTCGGGAAAGTGGATCGTTCTGTCATACCCTGTATATTTATTAAAATTATAAAGTTATAACGTTATATAAGATATAAATTATAAAGTTATATAAGATAGTATAGCGACGCCCGCCGGGCGGAAAGCTAGTGTATGACATCTTGTTTACGTCAAAGAGAGGCATATTATCGATGTATATTTCCTTTGAGACGTCACTAGGGCAGCCGACACAACGCGTCGCAAACCCGACGCTCACAAAACCGCTAGACTTGTTCCGAAGAAAACCTGTCAAGGGTCTCGCCGACTTTCTTTTTAAAGCCAAAGTACTTGTTAGCTACGGCACCGCATTTATTAGCAATGAATGTAAACTGAAGTCGCAGAATGCGTTTATATAATGAATGCAATATTAAATAGGTAAATCCACAAATTTATAAAACCATTAGATTGCTAACGGTCTTATTTTTGTACTAGCACCGCGCGAGCCTCAGTAATCAAATTAAAGTATTGCCAACTGTAGGTGATTTGCACAAATTTAAAAAAATGTCATTGATTGTTTAGTTTTTATTTATTTAAATATCATAGTTTATACGTTGACGACAATACGTTTTGTGTGTAAACATTTTAGAAACATGTTTCAATATAAAATCGAATATCGCAAGACAAATTGCGCTTAGAATTTACTGTCGGAAATATTGTGCAAATTTCTTACGCTGCTGGCACCGCTGATAGTGTCAAAGTCAAAATCAAAGTCAAATTATTTTATTGCCTGAGTGTTGTGCCATAACAATCGGCATTTAGAATCGGATATCGATAATTAAATTAGGTGTTGTCGTCGGCACGTACATCACATTTTAAAGCACCTATATTAAATTTGTTGGTTTATCCATGAGGATAAACCAATTTTACTATGAAGTAAAATTGGCATATTAGACGCCATACAATGGCATTGTTAGTACCTACCTATTGCAGAAGAATTCAGATATCTTCGTTTAGATGTAACTATAAAGTCGTCTTCAAAAAAATGATTAGAACTAGGGTGCTAGTTCTAGTATGATACCAATCTTTTCTCCCAGTTATATCAATCCATTTTACTTTTAAATCAGGATTCTTAGGAAAGCTGAAACATATTCTAGGTCAAGTTCAGCAGGCATGAATTTTTTTTACAAATTGAAAGCTATTGCATAGAAAGCCACCTAGTGTCTAAACCTTGTTGTAGGTAAATGAAGGCATTTTTGCTTAGTGCTGCACATTTTCCGAATATTGTCTTATTTTTCGAAAATGTGTTAGGTCTTACACCCTGTATATAGTATAACGACCGTGTGGTATACACTATCTAATTAGTAATTACCTACCTGCTGATAACGATTAATCATGAACAAACAACTAAAAATACTCTATCAATAAAATTATCGACAACGTGCAAGCATTATGTTTACATTTACACAGTGCTGTTCAATAAAGAAATTGAGATTTTGCCTCGAAATACACATAGTTTTGGATATTTTTAAGTTACCGATGAAAGGAATTCCTGCATTTATTCGGTTCACTTTGGAACTTCGCAGCCGACAAGTTAGTATCGCACAACTCGGCATCTTTTCCTCATAATGCGCTGGAGCTACGACCGCCACTACATTGTGCAAATACTGAGCCATAGCGGCGTGCACAGCTGACCTTTATATGTTCAAAAGTACATATGCTTGGCGCCCCCCCCCCCCCCCCCACGTCATCGTTCTACTGGGAGCGTAGCGAGAGCGGGAGGGTAGCGAGCTTTTTCCGATGTTCTGTGGGTCAATCCTATTTGAGTTCCCTTAAACTTCACGCAAATTACACGTTCTACATAATATGACTATGATTTAAGTATTCTTATTCAGCGCTCAGAAATACAAGTTGAAATTAATTTATTACATTCATTGCTATAAATAGGCTTCTTTACAGCTACCTAGGTACTTATTTTACTCAAAAGATAATGCCAGTTCTCTGTGAATCGATACGGCTGTATTTTTTTCGTTCTTATGAGATCCTGAGGTAGGTATATAAATAATATCAATGTACCTTGATACCAGATAAAATATATATGTATATCACCAAAGTTCATTCAGTAGTAGAACATAAGTCGAACATTCTTACATGTTACTTTAAAACCTAAGGTTTAGAAAATAAATAATTCGCCCTAGTTCTACAAGAAAACTTCCAGATAACTATGAGAATATCGCATCAGTGAGTTGGTTTGACTAATTGCGGGCCACGGTGCTCTCAGCCCAGGCGCAGTATATTTAATTACGTGGCCCCCTGGAACTAGAACTTTCAGTTTTACGCCCCCATCTCCCCATCTGCCCCCACCCCGCAACCCCTGTAACGGTAATACAGCCACCCCTCGCTGGCTTTCGATAACTTTTGACTTTGACTGCCGTTCGACAGTCCGCGGAAGTTCGCCGTTTATACCGCTAATAAAATAACGAACAAAACGCTATTAAGCGTTTCGTTAAAAACAATGCAATTACATTTTATTTATGTTTGGAAGAGTTGTACCTACAGGTGCTTCTCCAAATTACATTACATTTTCATAATCATAAATATTTTATTACGACATGACATGCTCGGGTTTTGCTGGCTGCTGAACTTTTTGCTCTTTTGAATGAACGAAGTTAACTCAATTTCCGGAGCAACTTGTTCATTATGTAATTATGGTAAAAAAAAAATGACTTTCGTCATATCGCTTTTTCGGTTCTACAGCGTTGTGAATGACAATACCTAACTATAATTTTTTACAGTCGACCACATTCATACCGATCGATATACCGTATAGAGAATAATGAGACTGAGTGAAGCGAAACAGGTGTGTCAGGATCGCGATACTTGACGCTCCCGGTCCGTCACACCTATATCCCGTCAGGGACACAGCCGGCCTAACCACAGTCTAACAATAGTACACTGTGGCCTAACGATATGTATGTTGTATGTACCTATAATAATAAACCGGTATTTTCCGAATGGCTATTATTGCAACGGTTTTATAACATTACATAGTATGTTCGTCACTACTTTGAAAAGTCAGGTAGTATAGGTTCTTTAAATCTTAAAATTGACCAAATTTGATAGGTTCATGATTCAACCAATTAATTTTTCTGTACTCTATTTATTAGCTTTTATACCATTGTCACTCTAAAAATAGCATTTTGTTTCTCGAAAACAGTGAATAAAACTCTCTTGTAGTCAACAGAGAATAAAAACATTTCGAAATTTGGAACAACACGAATTGTGTACAAAAAAAATGAATAAAACATGCCCAACCATAATAATTCTCTAGCCAGCCAGTATTGTTCTAATTTCACCATATAACTAAAATCTCATTGGTGGGCCCGCGAATTCGAACCTTCCTGAATTTCACTATACATTTCTAATGTACCTATATATCAGGGGCTTCTTTCACCACTTGCTGATAAGGTCCCAGATACCCTATCTGCATGATTTATCTGCCTGATAAACTAACAGCAAGATCAAGTGGCTGTTATTTGTTTTATCTGTTAGATAAGGATTGTTTTTCGAATTTAACGCGGGAATACTTCAGTTTTGTGTGAACTTTCTGTAATTTAAATTAAAAAAAATAAATAACACCAATTTATTTTATCAGAGACTTGAGGTGTGATACACGAAAATATTATCAGACAGATTTATCTGATAGATTAGGTTATCTGTCAGCTTACTATTTTATTTTCTCGCAGTCAATGGTATAAAGTAGAGTACACAACTCATGAATAAAAAATTTAATCTCGGCCCTTGTATCATTCGCTACGCTCAGGATTCTAATCTAGAATCTGCTCTCGGGATCCAACTAAGTCCCTCGAATTAAATTCCCTTTTTATTCACTTGTCGTATAATCTACTATTTAAAGATCGCAAAATGAGGGAAAAATAATAAGATTTTGCCGTCAGGTTTTTTAAAGTGGACGTAGTACAAACCGTTATTCAAGCAGCACTATACATACTGACAATACCACGAGTATGAAATCCGGATATTTGATTTTATACTCGTCAGTTGTCAATTTTCAATAACATTTACATCCGCTCATTTAACTTGAATTTGACTTTACACTCGTATTTACTAAATAGTAAAAACCTAGGTAAACGCGTTAGTAAGTACCTGTTTTCCATCTAGTTACATCATTAGCACAAAATATGTCTCTGTAACTGGAATGTTGCCAAAATGCTTCTATCCCCTGTGTCAAACTACAGGGTGATTATGCAAAACAAAAGATAAGAGAGCCTAACTCGCTATTCACGGAGGCTTATTTTGTTAGTACATTTGTAGTCTATGGGTAGTACAGGCGGTTCCCTATGACAAAGAAAGTTGTAATTTTGACTTTATCGTCACACATCACACATTTATTATGTATAGAATAAACAGGTTATGCAAAGAAAATAGTTAGTTTATGATCCCATTAAATTTATTTTTCTGAGTAATTTGGACTTTTAAAATTTCGGCAAATCACTACATTGTTATGGTATGCTGCCTTGTGTGTACAAATACTAGCTTTTTATTACTAGGTACATTTATTTTATTCTGTATTTCAATTTAGCAGACAGGAAGACGACATATACATTAACAAAATTGTCTGTCCGAACAAAACCGAACCTGCGACCTCTTGCTTCCGATGCAAACGCCTGAATAACTAAGATAAGATGATATGTGGTTAAAGTATTTACCTTCATCAGGCATATATCGACTGGGAGTTACTTAGGTACCTATAGCGAAGCGTACGTCAGGGAGCCGGGGTTTTATCGACAGGCTCATACGGAACCTTTCCGCTTTGCTGGCAATCGCTTGTCGGAAATATTTTTGAGATCAAGGCACAGAATACGTAATATCTTAATCTTGTACAAGATCAAGGAGAAAATAATGTTACGGACAATGTTTTCAGGGTCGCCATTGCCTGACGATGTAACTAAGTAAACATCATTGACTGGCCTGTTGACTTAGTTGGTAGTGACCCTGCCTACTACGTCAGAGGTCGTGGGTGCGATTCCTACCCGGGACCAACATTTGTGTGATGAGCATATCTGTTGGTTTTCGGATTCTGGGTGTTTGTGTGTATTCAAGTATTTATTTAAAAGTATAATTATATCAGTTGTCGAGTAGCCATCCACAATTCGGCTTATTTTTGGACTAAACATTCGTGTGTAAATTTGTCCAATATATTATTATTATATCATTGACGAAATAATAATAAAAGTTTGGAAATAATATGCAATGGATTTAGGTAGGTAGGTAAGTAATGATTAGAACTTCGTAAACCTGTTATATTATACGCGCCAAATAAACACGTAGCATGCGTGTGCTACGGCGTAGCACGCGATATAATTACGCATGGCTTTATGCTATATTTGCTACGCCACTAGGAGAAACTCTACCCGCTACGAATATTTAAACAGACAAAAATAAAGACAAATAATTAACAACTATAGACGGATATCGAGGAACAGCGGAGGTACCCCGTGGAAGCAGCCGTAAAGTTAATTGAAATAATTGTAAGTTGTTGTTGTTTTGGCATCATCATCATATCAGCCCTACAACGTCCACTGCTGGACATAGGCCTTCCCAACTGAACGCCACCACACCCGGTACTCCGCCAGCCCCCCGCATCCAGCCGCTTCCGGGAACCTTCTTCAGGTCGTTGGTCTACCTGGCGGAGGGGCGGGGTTAAATTTGTACATAATGGAGTTTAATCTACACTTAAACATCATTATTACAATTAGCATAAAATCAGGCTGAACGCAGCTTAAAAAATACATATACAAAGTATATTTTTTGCTATAATTATACTGGTAAGGTTATTTATGATCAGGGGTCGGACAAAAGTGTCTGTGACGTAAAAATTACGTAATCGTGCACACAGGTGATGTTTGTATTTAAACCTCCATGAGACATGTAGTAACGAACAGCGTTTTTTTATACATTAGTAAATATAAATTTTAGCTAAATATAATCATGAAGATACAATAGCTAAACAATAACGAAGTCAATTTATTGTTCATCTGATTGACAATGTGTCAGTCAAAAACATACTTACTCATTTCAATTGGTGTTATCGTTTACCCTTCAACCTCTTTAGTTGATAAATGCTAAGTGATAATTGTTTATGAAAATCAAGATTACTATTTGAAATCATCCTTTATGTGGTTTGACGTCACTCGCACTTTTTGTCCGACCCCTGTTTGTGATCATGAGGGCGGAGGACTGAGTGTGGTGGCGAGTATTGGGGAAGGCCTATGTCTAGCAGTAAACAGGGGATGTACGTCTTAATAAATGAATGTATATGTACTGTATCCAAGTATACTTACCCGTATCCGCAGCGTCGCCAACTAAAAGACAATTGCTGTTTGCCGTTCACGTAACGACTAGTTTCACATGTGACCAACTAACAGCGAGCTGTATCAAAATGAACAAGTTAACTTACAGTTAACAAGCCCGTGTTTGTGTAAACTCCACTAACTAGCCCGTTTTTACGTTTGTCTGAACTGAACGGATGCGGTGAGGCTTACACACACATTGATGCTCTGTTTTACACATTATCAAATTTCGGTAGAAATACGTTAAGGTGTGTAGGTAGTTGCCAAATTGTTTTGCTGGCATTTTATTTCAAAATACGAGAAACTTTAATGCTTTCGGCTCGGCGAAATGCTTCTTGCTTTTTAAAAAAGTTACTTTTTCAAAATTCTGGTTTTAATTCTATAGGTTTGCGCTAGTGACTGGCTTGTCCATAGAATTATTAGCCGATACCATCATTCTTATAATAAAAAAGTCAAAATATTCGATTGCTTTTATTTGCTTACATTTACTGACTGCTCTCAAGGAAAAACATCGTGAGGAAACCTGCATACGCCGAAGAAAAAAATCTTAGGCGCATGTGAAGTCCACCAACCCGCACTGGGCTAGCGTGGTGGACTATAGCCCGAACGCCCTCGTTGAGAGAGTAGGCCTGAGCCCCAGCAGTGGGGACATTAATAGGCTGTTGATGATTCGATTGCTTTATGAGTACATTGGGTACATTTCCACTTCTAAACTTTTTATATTGGCACGGGGTTTCATGCCACCGAGAAATGTTGACTGTATGTAAAGATTAACCAGAAGCAGTAAATCAAAACAAAAGTAAAGGTAGGTGCCCAGATCACGCCAAGATTAGCTGGGTACTCTTAAATTTGCTGTATGTTCTAAATTTAAAGCGTTAATCGCTTTATCGGCTCGGATTAGGGACCGAAGTAAATTTATTTTCCAATAACTCCTTATTAGGGGGATAGCGTAGTAGTACAGTCACCGATATAAGTTAGTATCATAATGCGTGTGAAGAAATATTTGATATTTTGATTTTAAACTCTTCTATAGGAAGAGTCTTAAGCATTATAGGCCTGTCTACGGCCACTTGTAAATCTTTTCTCGTGTCTTGCTTGGTCGTCCCTTATGTCCACGTTAACGCTTAGCTACAGTGTTTTGTCCATCGAGTTTACCGTTCAAGAAAAAAATCTCAAATATAACGTAACAAAATTGAAAATCCTTAGGTGGCAAATACGCTACGAAACCTCATTTGCGGTGTTGTTGTGCGGACGTGATCATGTCGGTCGACTCGCGCGCAGACAATTAGCTGTCCCCCTCTAATAAAATAACGAGCACGTGCCATTTCAACACCCGCGCAAAATAATTGTGCCTGATTGTATTTTGTGTGCTATTTTAAGTCCGAGGTTTCTGGAAAATTCCGAAGCAGCCGCCTGTTGGTGGAAAATTGGCGGCAAGTTACAGATACGAGTATTGATAGGTAATAAATATCAATTATTTATTTATTTCCTGCTACAAAACACATACACAACAATATAAAAATTAACATTAAACAGAAATAACAAACACACAAAGCTAAGTAACTATACAATAGAGTAAGACCTTAGAGTATACATAGGCTAGCTAGCTTATGTATACTCTAAGAGTAAGACAGAAAAAAAAAGAATAAGAGTACATACTATATTTAAACATCCAAAACGTCAATAATCGTTATATTGTTGGGCACTGGCCAATCTGCATATGCATAGAGTACCTACGTATCGTTACATACGGCTATCGTCTGGCCCTATATAATCTAGACATTACACAGTTTTAACCCGCAGCGTTTTCCGTGGTTATCAAGTATATCCCGACGCCCCATTGATCCCCGTAGTTTTCCATCGTAAAAAATAGCATTCGTAACTTTCCGCCTCATAAATAAACTACCACTGCGATTTTTTAGTAAATTTTGCTGTACAGCAACATCTATTAGCGCACCTCTAGTTTTATTATGATACTGATCGATAGGGTTAATCATCAGAATTAATTCCTTATAAGTAACATAGTATCTTAAATTAAAGGAAGATCATGAAATTTAACACTTAAATAAATAAAAAGGATTAAAATATCTTCCTAAAAAGTCAAGTTTATGTCATAGGGAAAAGTTTAATATTAATTTCACTGAACACGTTTATTATTTAAATGTTAAATTTCATGTCCTTCCTTTAATTTTGTACTATGTTACTTAGAAGAAATTAATTCTGATGATTGACCCTATCGATTAGTATCATAAAACTAGAGGTGCGTATTTACAAATTTGTCCGGTTCGATTCCCGACTCAGACAGGTGGTTTCTTAAAAATCTTTGAATGCAGATTTACTTAAATTTGAAAATAAAGGAATGTTTCCTTTGCGTAAAATTTGCTATCTCCAATTTTTAGGGTACTATTCCTCCAGGTGGCATCTGAAAATTCCATCCTGTATACAGAATGGAAAGATCGGATGGAATCGGATGGAAGTCGGGCCTTGGAGGAAAACTACCTTAAATCCTTAAGCTGGCTCATTTTACTTAAAGGAGACATTCCTTAATTTTTAAAAAGAAACGAAACTGCATTCAAAGATTTTCGAAAATTCGCTTGCCACACCCGGGAATCGAACCGACTAAAATCTGTAAAAATAACACCCTGTACTTTTATTGCATCGATCGTTAGGGTCAATTATAAGGATGAAATCTCTCTAACAAACTTGATAAATTAAATGAAAGGAAAACCATAAAATCTTAAATGTTTTAATAATTTTCAAAAAATGCAAATGTAAAAAAACAAATTTACATTAAATCCTATGCAAATATAAACAAGTTGAGAGTTAAAGTTCAGAATACGATTTATAATATTCACCACAACACGTTTATTTAAGGGTACTAATGAATTCGTTAGAAGAATAAATTTGTGTATTCAAGAAAATGGAGCCCATTTCGAGCAACTAATTAGTTAGTTCACCATTTTTTGAAAAAAAATTAAGATTTCATGATTTTCCTTTCATTAAATTTATCAAGTTCGTTAGAGAGATTTCATCCTTATAATTGACCCTAACGATGAATGCAATAAAAGTACAGGGTGTAATTTATACAGATTTTAATCGGTTCGATTCCCGGGTGTGGCAAGCGAATTTTCGAAAATCTTTGAATGCAGTTTTGTTTCTTTTAAAAAATAAAGGAATGTCTCCTTTATGTAAAATGAGCCAGCTTAAGGATTTAAGGTAGTTTCCCTCTAGGGCCCGACTTATCTTTCCACCCTGTATATTTGACGAGTTTTCCTTAAGTTTTCCTTCCAGTACGTCCCAATAACCTCAAAAGTAGTTACTACAGGCTAGTTGGTCAAAACACGAGTCCAGGAAACTAGATTCTCTGTAAATGTCGGGTTTAGCTTTTAAACCGAAGTCGTAAAAGAGATCGTCCGTACTCGACAGCAAATTCCTTTAAGCTTATTACGTTGTGGAAACAACGATCATCGAAAACAACTTAGATAAATTGCCCTTTATCGATATATTCGGAATCTATTTTTACAAAAGACGAAAAAAGCATTTTGAGTGCGTCGTGGGATCGTTACGGTATTTTAATAAATTCTATTACAATTTTCATATATAACTTGACTAGGCATAAATTTTTTATGTTTTGCATCAATTTCTTTCACTTAATGATGACTAACAATAATTTTAATGAATGACTAGTAATCTGGTACCTAATTAATAAAAATACTTTTAAATTAACAGAATCATATTCTATATAAGATTTTAAAAGTACCCATAATAAAATATGTTGTATTGTTCAACTCTGGACAACCGTTTTGGTTGTAGATGAAACGTTTAGTTTCGCCATTTAACCGCTGCATATATTTGAATAACAAATTAGGTATCTACTCAGTGCAGCGACAGCTAGCTATGGTATTTGTAGTTACTCGTATGTAGATATTTGAAAAAACAACAGCCTATTAATATATCCCGAAAGCGAAACATTTCTAGGGTAAAGATGAAGAACATACTCTGTACTTAGATGGAAGTATGCGGCGCGAATACACGAACAACCGCAGCTTGCAAACCGATTGGGTAATTCGCTGGAACTTGTATCAACCTGGCCCAAAGTCGCGCGTGGCAGGAGTGATTAGAGTCTCCGAGCTTCAACAACTATGCTGCAGTTATGAACCGGCCACATTGAGTGTCCGAGAACATAATTTGTAAGAACTTCGGCTCCAACTTCCTTCAACCTTAGACGATGTTTAAAAACATTCAACACTTCTGATCTGATTATCTAGTTTTCTATATTTATTTATTTTACTACTAAGGCAAACAGAAATCTAATTAAAACAAAGTCGTGTTAGTTACACCATTTACTGATGGACCGATTTTGATGAAACTTGGTACAGTGATAGCTTATATCCTGGAATAGCATATAGGCTACTTTTTACCGCCGTAACTGTTTCCGCGGGGAATAAGTTATTCCGCGCGGGCAATGCCACGGGCAACAGCTATCATGAATATTATTTAATAGGCTGTCACGGCTGCTGGAACACTTTAAAAAAGTATCCGTCAAAACCGGTTACCTATTACCCTTTTAACATAAAAATATTTTTCTCCAAACAAGGGTATCGATTACATGATTAAAATGTCAACAAAGAACATTTTAACGTAGTTTGTTAAAGCGTTAATTAATTCTTGGCGGCAAATAGTTGGTAGATATAAGTGTATTTTTTTCCACTTATCCCTACTGGTTGGGATACCTTGGTAGGAATAGGTGTACCAGCCGGTGCTTGGTATAGGTACTCGGCCCCGACTATAGTGTCTTCGCGCGCGCCTATAAAACAAAGTTTAGGTGGGTACTCTGTAACTTCATAAACCGGGAGTAAGTTCGCTCTCTTCTGTTCCGAGAACGTTTATATCAATTTGCTTCAGAAATATTGGATAAACGTTTCCGTATAATTAAGTTTATAGATTTAAACCCGATAAGTTCGCGGTGTTGTTATTTAGTGAACAAAGGTGTTCCAGTGAACGCACCTTAATATGCAAACATTTTCAGTATATTTTGAGAAAGATACTTTCGTTGCAAATATTATAAACGAAAGCAGATTACTTGTTTCATAGAAAGCTAAACAAAACAAATACTTTATACTGCGGTAGTATTTGACTATCTAAAATACGTGTAATACTAATACCGCTCTTAAACCATTTTATGGATAAGGCTTCAGCTCTTCACGCCTTTGCGAAATATCGTTTGTGCGAAATACGAGTGTGCGATGTACGATTGTGCGACATGTCATCGTTCGGCCCTAAGTAAGCAATGAACTGTTTCGATTGCGATAATATGCTAACTAACGGGTCTTCCCTCACTCTGAGGATCGCGACCGCATCTAAGTGGCCTCCACGCATCGCGGTCGTTGGCCGACCGCACCGCTACATAATTTTGTTATTACCCACAAGTGTTCACTTAATTAGGTAGGTACGTTAGTTTTAAATAGCCAAAAATTTAACAATTTTCCCGTTGAATTCATTCCATAAGCCGCAAACTGAGGTTAAAGCGCAAGAGCTTCAATCCAATTCACCCACAAATTACGTAAAGCCTCAAAGCTTCTGACTTCCGACCACTATAGCCGTACATACATTTACACACACATTGTAAAGGAGTGCAGCCTTCGCCAGTGCAGTGTAAATATGCAGCAGTGTGGCTGTATGTATGTTGTTGGGCGCGTGTAAGATCAGGGCCGTCCACCGCCTGCACTCTCATGCCGCCCTGGTACTTTACCTAGAGACTGTAAACGTTTGGCCCATCTTGCCCAATATGAAAAAAGCCGGCAATAAAAGTTCTACTACTATAGAAGCTGGATGCAAACATAGGTAATGTAATAATGAATGAACAGTTGTTTACTGAACACTGGCCTGAAGTGAAATTGAATCAATCTCCGTCTTGCCTGAGGTGGTAGAGCTACTACCTAAACGTAGGTACTTTCTCTTAACTCTGGGAGCTACGTGTATGGTTATTACATGTCTTTCTCTATATATTTTCCATATTTGACACAGATCGTAATTCACAATATATGCGAAGGAGGGTCGATAGGAAACGAAATGTAACGAAGATTTAAACAAAATGTAACGTTACTGGATTGCATGCCATACCTTAGGAAACCAGTATTGAATTCGCTTCAAATTTAAAAGTGACTGACTGACTGTCTATCAGATAGACTCTATCTAAAACGGATTTTCTCTAGATCTATAAATCCTTTAAGTTTACATCCTTTCTTGAAATTATCAAGTGCATTTCTGGCATATTCATTGGAAAGATTCGTTGTTTATTTTAGGTGATCTGATCACTGTTTATTCTTAGGTGAAACGTAAGCTTTGTTTATGCTTTCCATAAATAATATTGCATCTACCTAAAGAAAGAGAGACTCCGACTAAAGTCACAGTATCAGTAGTGAACAAAATAAAGCCACTTATTTGAGGAACAATATGAGTGGGGTATTTTGGTGTTTGTGGGTTTGAGAAGCATGAATAGCATCTCGCGGTGGCCGCCACCGCCGCCGCCCGTCACCTCGGGGCGGGTAAAGCCGATTACATACACGGTCTACATTCCTACCGGAGTGAGTATTTTCTCTCTCCATTGTCGGTCTACGTACTAAGTACGGCGAAACATTTACCGAGAATACATAGATACATGGCAGGTGTGCTTTAAATTTAGCTTCCTATTGTATTGTATTGTGGAAAATAGGGAAAGTTTAAAACTGGTAGCTTTCGACAATTTAACAGTAAAGTATCAAACAAAACAATTGCCTATCTCGGTTTTATTCGCCAGTCAATGCGTCCTGATCATAGGTACTCTTTAAAAGTATACAAAAGGATAATAAATACCTATATCTAATGAAATAGTTTACTTACTTTGTTGCCCAACATGCTTATTAAGCTTTTCTTTATCGGCTTAATCTTATTTCACCATAAATTTGTGGATAAGTAGACTGTAAATTCTGTGTTGATTGATGATTTTTCTATGATGTAAAAGTTCCTCTTCGATCTATCTACCGTTAAAATATTATTTTACAAAACAAAAAATGGCACTTCAAACTTTTTTCAAAACAAATTCACCTGTTCCATCCATATTCAAATTCATCTTTTTAAATTCCGTGTTTGGGGAATTTCTATATTTTCTATCGCATCAAATTTTTACTCTGTTAGTATAAGTCGTAGTGGGTAGACAATAGTTTATTACAGGTCTAGTAAATAACAGTAAATCGGACGCTATCAGTCTCCACTATCGATTAAAAGGATAGCGTCGCAAAGTTTGGGCCGGAGCGAGCGGGCCGCTCAACTTTGATCTGTGATCGCGAAGGACGAACAATTTGTTGGGGAAACGTTCCACCGTTTACATATTCACGAAACGTATTCAAATCTCCAGCGGATCTGAATTGATGCAGTTACGGCGAAGTCTTTACAGCAACGGGTATTATTGTGGAGCATATTCCATAGCAAAAAAGCCTACAGTTTCAAGTAAAAATGTAGTCATGGAAGCAGCAACGAAAGGTATTAACACTTGATATTATAAATAAACTAACTTAAATAAGGCAATATTTTGATCTTGAAATTTCACGTGTACCTTCCTAGAAGTTTATCTTCTAGGCATTATTTTAGAACCAAATTCAAATAACTTATTTAAAAGTTCAACAGATTTATGAATCAAAAACCTTGTAAATTTTAGGAATCCCATATTTGTGGTCTAACTTTAGGAACTTTTTTGATATCGAAACCTCAGATAGACGAAGAAACTTTATCCCGAAAAACTTTGATATTATATTCAATTAGTTTTCTTCGAAAATGTGTCATCTTTTATGTTTGTGTGCATTCGTGGCGACAGTTCGAGGTAGTTTGCTTGAGAAATTACCCTAAATCTCGATAACGGTTTAGTGTGGGTTTAGTCCATAGGACGGGCTGACTTGAGACCGAGCCAGAACGTTCAACGCGTCCCGGAGTGACACTGTAGCTCCGTTGTTTGTTTGTTACGTAAGTAGGTACTTGGTAATTTTTATAAACACATACCCAGGATCGCTGTAATGGCCAGTGCAATGTCGGAATCGGAAATATCCTCGTGACGAGACGAACCGATTTTACAATATCCCACTCAAACCCCGATAAAACAATATCGGTTCGGAAACTTGTAGGGTTGTCTCTTATAACCGAGTTATTGCTGTATAAAATAATATCAATTTGTAGCAGAAGTAAACTCGTATGTAATTTTTTTTCTTATGCATTACAATAAAAAACTTCCAAAAGCATCGACCAAAGTTATTACTCATATATTTGCCACCCATGTCGAGTTGCTGGCGCCCGTTCACAAAATAACAAACACGCCGCACGCTGCTATATAATGATTATGATGACTGACCCGCGCAGAGCCAGAGGGTGGTCTCCAGACACCATAGTTTTAACTTATATTAATGACAGTTTTACATTTGCAAATTTAAAATGGGACGTGAGGAACTTAATTGCCGGTACGGATCTTATGCAACGTCATAGTTGCTGGACAACTCAGCGCTCAAGATCTGCGACGGCAACTATACCGAGTGCTTTAAAATGTGATCTGCTTATGGCGTACTGTTAATCCTGGTAAAGCTAACAGACGAGGTAATCTGACTCTGGCAATCGAACGATAATGATACTCAAACTAGCTGTGACATAATAGCACCGAATGCGACAAAACGGGGTGAACAGAGTCATGGGCATTACGAAGCAGTGAAGACCGACAGGCCAATTCATAATTCATTCGTACACAACTTAGCTTGTTATTTATCCGATGGAAATCCTTTGTCGAGGTCAATCGGAGCTTCATTCTACAGCGTATGTAAAGTCCACCATAAACCGTATTTGGACCCTTGGTGGACAGGAGTTGGTGGCATACAAAAGATCCCAAAAGGGTGGAGTGTCGGCAGGTATTCCTGGCTACCCAAGAAGATAAGATGAGGGTGTATACAGAGCGGGTCCGCAGTGCGCGTGCTGCCGTACATTTTTTTCCGAGAGAAAATCCTCGAACTATAATATATTATGACATAACAAATCAACCACTGATTGCTTATTAGGTGTAACGACTGATGCACAGTGAAATATGACACATTATATTTTTGTATTAAGTGGATTCGACCTCTGTCTGTCTATAGATAGAGTAGGCCGTCCCGGGGCGTTTGTGTGAAAGAACATCTCCGACATATTGTATTGATTTGTCATAAATAAATGTAGGTTTTAGAGTGAAACTTTAATTAATATTAAACAATTAATATACATTGTGTTAGTTCATCAAATGTTATTTATTATTTCATATGAAATTTATTCAAAAGCTTAATATGATTAACAAATAAAAAGGTATACGAAAGCCGATCAAGTCCAAAAGTACACGTCATTGAGGCTGTATATCAATTTCAATTTTATCATCACCTCGACCAATCACAACAATTGCGTCGCATAATAAATTAAATTGCGAAGTAATAACATTATGCATTGTACAAATTAAGTGTTAACCGCAACTGGAATGACATTTAATTTTAAACTATCGATGGGCGCGAGAAAAACTGATTTTGATTGGGGCTGGGTACCCGCGGTTAGGGGTGCCGGCGCGGGGGTGGGTGGGTTCATTCCCATCCCGACAATGAGATGTCGCCCACGTTCCTCTAAACATACACAATAATAATTATCATTTATATTTTTTTATACCTACACAACATAAACATAACATTAAATTAAAAAAACTCAAAAATCTTTTATAGTTGATATATTTCACAACGTTTTTTGGAATATTGTAGCAAGAATAATATATTATTTGCCTAGAAAATTCCTATAACCATCTTGAACCAGTTTTTAAAAGTAAATATTGTTACTTTTGTGTGTTATTTAGTTGTTTTTATCTTTACATAAAAATGAATGGTTGTAGGTAATGTGTACAATTTATTTTGTAGCTACTGTACTGAGTGAGGCAAGGAACTACTTGTATTTTTCCTTTGATATCAAATCCTTTTTTAGCCATACAACCGGTCTGTATTCAATAGGAACCAACCTTTCAATAGGAATATGATTGTGAACAGGAGTATTGAGTGAGAAAGGTGGAACATATACTAATGGGAATAGTCCGTCGGAGGGTGTTTGAGGGCCGCGCGAGATGGGGCGCGACTGAGAGGGGCGAACGGGAGTGTGGAGCGTGTAATGGAACGCTCCCGCGATTCCTGCTCGCCTGGTACTATTTGGCATTGACTTGGGAAGCCATCCGACGACTTGTCGGCCAATTCCCAACGTTGGTTTCGGAAAAATAAATTCCGTCCGGACTTAACTCTTAACACTCTCGCCATTTATTTTTATTTATTTTATTTTTTAAAGAAATAGTAAACTAATCATTTCATCATTACCTTAACATATTTTTTCATACAATAAATTTATAGCATGTTTTTTTTTGCATTATGAATTCATGTTCAATTCAATTCAATAGCTTCAACCATACATGAGTAAATCGCAAGTTTCAATTTCATTTGTAGAGGAACCATACAAACTAGATTCCCATACCAATGGGTAATTAGTAATTCTCTATTTTGATATGATTTTTTTTTTCATTTTTTGTTGACAGTTGACAGCGACTCTTCGGTTTGAAGGTACGAAGAAACTGTTGATAATCTTTGGATAAAATAATTCAAATCGAATCAAAGGATTAGCCTCCAGAGCCAAGCGTGACTGACGGACGGACGGTCGGACGGAATTCAGACATTTGGTTTTTCGGTATGTGGTATCGGTTAGGTAGAACACATTTTCGCAATAATTGGAAAACCTTTTTTTTTGTGATTACAATATTTCACCTAGTAGGAACGATTGCAAGAAAGTAATAAAAATGGTAGCCGGTTTGCGTTCCCTGGTTTCTTAGGGTTTCTTCTTGGTTTCTTACACTTAGAAGTTATCCTGAATCCTGTCAATTTGTAAGAAGTGCCCGGTTACTGAAGCATTCAATAGGTGTAGAAATTGGTTAAAATAGGTTACACAATTTAAGCTATGGGATACTTAGCGTTTTGTTATGTTTTTCGATCTCTATTATGCAGAAGAAATCTAATTAGTAATTACAAAAGCTGAATACCGAAAATTGTTTAGTAATTATAATTAAATTAAATTAAACTTGGAATGCCTTTGACATCACAAGGATTTTAAAAACTAACTACAGTTAGTCCCAGTTACAATAGGTAACAATCAGATTTGATTACATACTATAAATAAATAAAATTTAAAATCTAACATTATTCAACTTAAATGCAAAATAAATTAAAGAGCATTGTCAGAATAACGTTAACATAACATAGAATTCCCTTTTAAATGATATACCTACATTGTTTGTTTAGTAGATATAATATTTAGATTTTTTTATTTTTAACTGAAAAAAATCCAAAGCAAAATCAAAAATATTTTATTTCACGTTAGTATTTTATACAACGTTAATTTTTTATCTACCACCGCTTCCAAGGTTTTGATATTGACGTAATGGTAGGTAAAACCTACACATTAATTCTTCAAAGCTTATGAACTTACCTAGATACTTTTATTATATGTAATTAAGTACTTATAATTTTGAAGGACCGTATATCTCATGTCATATAATTCATGTCATCCTGCATGGGTTTTATAGACAATTATATTATAGTAAGACACGAAAAACTAAAACTCTAAATCTCTCGGCTTTGACAGTATAATCCAGTCTCATGGGCCATCATGACTTATGGCGGGCCGGATCAAAAGTTTTCTGCTATTAAAAAGTTCAGGTATGATAATGATATCAACCCTTACATTAGTTACATGCTTAACACGTCACATTTAAAAACCTTCTTGCGTCGGGGCTTGAAACTTGCTTCGGAGCAAATAATATACCGTCGTCGTAAATCTACGCTTCTTGTACAAGAAGTAAAAATTTTCCAATATTTATGAAAAGTGTGCCCGTGATACCAAGTTTGCCGATCAGGAGTCCATTGATCCGTCTTGTCCAATCATAAACCTTTAGTTTTACTGAGAAATTATCTTTTTATAACCTTATAGGTGTAAGTATACATAAAACGTATAATCATTTAAAATGTTATCTTTACTAAGTTTGCGAGAAAAACGCCGGACGGACTGACAGATATGGCGAAAACGTAAGAGGTTCCTAGTTTTACTAAGGAACCCAAAAAGAGTTAACCGACTTCCAAATGATTTACAGTTGAAAATAACATTTATTTTAGGATATCGATTTTTATAAATTTAAATACCACAGAAGAAACTTTAAAACGCGAAATTTCAAAATCGGGGCGCAATTAAGATTTTAGTTTTAGTAAGATCCTATTTTGCGTTAGCCCGCCTTAACCCAGCGCGGGCGGCGGTTTTCTAACGTCGCGGACGACGTCACCACAATGCATTTTTGCCCCTAACATATTATTCACCAAGTGGAGAAAGTGACATAATTACTTCCGAGTGTGCATTGTTAAAGATAACACGCACCAATCACTCCATATTTTTTTATACAATAGTATGTACTTGTATACCCGTGAAAGTTCATGTTTGACCCAGTTTTTCAACGAGTTTCAAGTGCAATCAAAAATGTGAGTAGGTATATAGATATAAAAATATCGAAAACGCCCTCCTGCCCAGCCGTAGATAGCAGTCAATTGACGCAGGGCTATCATTATGTAAGACTGACTTACAATTTACAAGTGCATAGTTCATGAATCTCTAATTTCAACGCCTGAAATCGATTCTCCTAGAATATTCTATCCTTGTGTAAAGAAATACGTCCGAGGAAATATTAAGTAAGTAGGTATACAAGTCTTTACGTCTAACAATACCAGAAGCTATTTACGGGAATAAAATGTCCAGGCATACATTAAAAATATGTGTAGGTACCTAATTAAATCTTGATATAACAACCATCACATCGTTAAAAGTTTTACATATTGGAAACTATATTAATGATAGAACTACTTAAATATTCACTGCCCTAGGTGTTAGTTATCATTATAGTGTACGATGACGAAGAAAAGTTTTGTAACGCAATGTGATGCAACCCAAGCATATCCATTTTAATTGCGCCCCGGAGTAGCGCTTTACAAAACCACCTTTTAATAATCATGAAGCGTTTACAGGTTGAAAGAGAGAGTTGGGACACGAAAACCCGCTTTCCCACATTCCGACGATAAAAGGGAAAACCGCTGAAACTTCACACGCGAAAACGGGATGGGTGTGAGAGAATGTGGTACGTGGGAGCGGGAGGCGAATAAAATGTAAGGGCTTACCTCCTCGGTGGTCCTGGTAGCCTGGTAGCTCGTTACAGGTCGCGTAACGTGGCGGGTAGGCTCGCGGGCCCAGGGTACGAGCTGCTGCGACGGGTCGGCGGCGCGGACTGCAATCGCATCGCGGCCCGTCGGGGGTGGTGCATCTGTGTGCAAGCGAGACTGCACCGCCCGCCCATTCGCCTCGTGCCTCACTTTCCCGCCCTAATTCTTGTCAACTTAATTTGTTTCACTTACAAATGAATTGCTGCCATCAGAAATGAGACCTTAGACTCACTAATTTATTAACACCATACTTCACTTCACATCCATCACTGTCCATGTAACGAATCCGTATTACAAAATGTATTCTTAAGTCTTTCAAAAATATGAATGGTAAACGTCTGTTTAAGGATGAGTGGAGACGTTACCTGAAGTAAAGTATTATCAAAACTGCGGGGTAGTTACAAGATAAGAGGATCCCGTCGTCGGCGCGGCGGCTTGTCGGCGGCGCGGCGGCGCGGGCGGCGGCGGCGGCGGCGGCGGGCAGGGCGGCCCGCCCACGCAACCGTCGCCCCGGCGACCGCCCGCCGCCGCTGTCCGCCGACTGTAATTTTTCCTCAAATTAGCAAGTTACCAACGTAAAAGAGCCTGTCGCTGGCAACTGTTCCAATCCCTAACCCATTATATATACCCAGGCTGATGTTACACACGGTAAATTAAAGGCAACGTATTGGAATACTAAACGTACCAATATTACCGATAGGTACTAATTTAAACATTTGAGGTCAGTAGCAGAAGCGTCGTGACGCTGCTGTTCCTGCTTTAAACGGCCGAAGCGGAAAATTCCGGTCTAAAAATAGGATTATCGTTGTTTTCGTTTTAAATTGGCCTTGCGGCCCTGGAAACAAAGTTTGTAAACTTTGTCTTAAACGTGTAATAAACCGGCGTAAAAAATTTCAAACAGCACATGTAAGTACCGTATGACATTTCTATGTATGAACGAACGGAAGCATACGAGAATGAATGTCAATGAACTTCTTCCTGTAATATTCTAACACTGAAAACTTTAAATATCTTCGTTTATATGTGAGTGCAAAAACCAATAACGTGTAAGTTTGCTTCCTAACTTCACAAAGACAGCTGGTATACAGGTAAATAGGTATTTTCTACTTTCTTATTTATGTGTAATAAACATGTACCGTTTGTACTAGTGAGTGTTCGTTTACTTAGCATAACTTTCTTCTTTGCGACTTGCAGATATCCTGCAGTATATACAAGTATATTAATATAGTCTCAAAGATGACATTCAGAGTGAAGGAAGTATGCAAGGGCGTATGCGAGTGCGACTGAAACTTTCAAGTTTATTTTATTTAATTATTTTAAGGCATATGAAAAAGGTAAAAAAACTCTATATAGGTATAAAGAAAATATGTAAATGTTGGATGAATCTTGCTTCTGTCAGGAAGTTCTAGCATATCTCACCTGCAAAACAAAACTTAAGTTGGTGGGTAGATTCGTATATCCTAAAGGCGGAAGTTTGTAAGGATTATGTTTGTGAGCGAGAAAGACGCTGTAACGGCTGAACCAATTTTGATGAAACTTGGTACAGTGATAGCTTATATCCTGGAATAACTTATAGGCCGCGGGAAAATATCTTACTCCACGCGGGCAAAGCTGCGAACAACAGCTAGTAGAATATAATACAGTTGTTACGAAAACATGTTATGAACTACCTACTAAAAAAATAATAAATTATTATAAATGCATCTTCGGACTGACTTGCGTAAATATAAGAATATAAAATGTCTCCGCGCGGCCCAATGAAATTTCCCTACCGGCGCCCCTCAGATGTAATTATAATTGCAACCCAACCACCTCCCTCCCTCCCTCTCCCACCAGCCTCGTAACACAAACTGGCCGAGTACCTGTGCCTGCTAGAAGACCAGGACAACAGCAGTCCTTTTGGAAACAATTCAAATTAAACGATCAAAGGTTCCGTACATGTAAGTTACATGCTAGCTAGGCTAACCGCATCGTTTATTTAGTTACGAAGTTTGCTTCGAACGCCAGAGGTCGAGGGTTCGATTCCCACTTTGTAAAAGTTAAGCTTGGTCTGGTGTTTGTGCATTGTACGGCATTTTCTATTACTTATTGACCAGTGCTTACTACGGTAGAAATACATAAATACGGTAGAAATATATTTTTGTACGGTCCGCACACCCGCCTTCTAGACTAGACATAAGTACAACATAATGTGTAAAACCAGGATTACTGAAACAGATTTATCATACTTAATTGAAAAACAGAGCACTCGAAATCATCATCCAATCATTACAGCATTCATATCTTCAATTTATGCCATTACCTTTCATAACCGTATTATCTTACAAAAGAGTACAAATTAGATTACCTGTAATGGATGAGACTGAGACTCTAGGTATCGCTAGGGATATTTAGGTGACACGGTGTATGTCTCTTTGAAGGTTGTCTAGCTTATTTAGGGTACTATACACATACATAATGTGAACGAGTTAACAGAATACATTTGCGATTTATGTATTTTATGTAAGGTTACTCTAGTATTAGGTCCTTACCTTTAAAGGTAAGGACCTAATACACGAATTGGCGACTTCGTATATACGAAGTCGCCAATTTATATGGAGAAAGTTAAGAAGATTGCATTTTTCATACTAACTACTTCGTGACTTTTTTCATACTATGTATGACTTATTTTCTCAAAAAACATAAACCATCGTGATAAGACGATGAAATGAAGCAATCAATCCGGTGAGACTCTAAATGTGTTGTTTTCAACCTCTATTTATAAACATGAAACACAAATAAATGAAAAATAAACTTACTACAGTAAATCATTCGGTAAATAGTCTATTATTTTTAGTCTACAATTTTTTTATAGCTATTGTTTTATGGGAATTACATGCAAAATTAGAAAAAACTGTAACTTCATCTAATACTAAAGTTTCAGTACATGGCGAGTGAAGGAAAGAAATCCACACGCGCGCTACGCCGTAGCAGTCATACAAGCTTGCTTTGTTTCCGCATTCTGCGCTTACGTTTATTCCACAGATTTATAGCGAGCGTGAGCGTAGCGAGCTTTTTCCGTATTCTGTGGTTTATTCCTTTTATATACTCGGTTATGGGGCCGTGAGCACCCACCAAAGAGATCCTATCTCTATGTACTCGATAGACAAATAAATGAAAAATGGTGCAGTGCGAGGGATTCAATGAAAATAAAATAAAATATTTACTTATGATTAAAGGTCAAGATACAGTCATCGACAGGGATCGACAAAAATTAATATTAATTATTTTAAACATTATTATTATTATTTTATATACGACAGTGATCTCACTTATTAGTTAAACTTTTTAATGATATTGTAACTACGTCACTAACTTCATAAATTGATATGCTTATTGAAATATTCCAGGGCGTTTTGTGATGTGCTAAAGTAAATGTATAGAAGTTTCCTAATGAAAATTTTTGACTAAACACTTCAATTTATTTATTTAACAATTAGTGACGCAGTTCCAATATCAATAAAAAAACTTTAACTATAGAAATAGTTTCGTGAGAGACACACCATTTGCATAATCCCACAAACATAAATTATAATCTCACAAATATAACATCCAGGCTGGGACCAACTAGTACAAATTTGTGGGAACCGAACCCACGACCCCTGGCGCCCGAGTCCAATCCAATGACCAAACCACTAAGCCAACGAGGCGATCAAAGCACGATTAGTAAATGGGATCGGATGCCGTTCGCGTCCTTTTCCTGCGCTTCGACGTTGCGAGCGTTGTCCGCCTCCGACGACCAGCGAACGGAGGCGGTCGGAGGCAAACGGCGCGTCGGCATCCCATTGCGTAAGGTCGATTGTTCTTAAATTAGATATTAAAGTAATATAAACTTCTCTAAATGTAAGAATGCTTGCTAATCACTCGCGCGACATGTGTAAACCTATGCTCAATTGCCGTATCAACGGATATAATTCCGTGCAACAAGGGTAACGCAAACAAACGTTTATACTTACGACATAGTTCGCTCAACTCGCCCATTACCATAATGTGAACCGACGTCCTGGTAACAGGGGAATAACAAATTCACATATAACATTGTAATCTGTTCATTGGTTTAAATTGTATTCGAATTTGCACATACTGAATAATTTCAATGTAACTTACATTGATATTCATTGCCAGATAGGTAAATTTATGTGAAACGATTTTTTATAAGATATTTTTTGTTACTGAGATAAAGGTATAGCTATTTTCTTTCATTAGCTATGGGGCTAACCCCTGACGGTCGCCCTCTACTAATGTTATATCTAGGTATAAAGAAAAGAAAGTATATTTTGTGACAATGTATGATACACGCAATGAATCATAATTACCGTTACGTTAGAAGCAAATCGGTCATAGCGCTTTATTCTGATGCAATACGGGTTTTTTTTTCGGGGGAATCCACATACACATACATTCACACACATTTACGATGTCGCTACGACAACACATAATAAATCTAACAACACACTCATAACCTCTCCTACACACATTAGCAAGCGGTCTTATATCTTTGACAGAGGAGCGCCTGAGTATGGCGACTCTCCCCAAGTGTTGCTTTATAGGGTAGTACCCCAAGGGTAGTTCTTGTTTAGGATACCGTATTTTGGTAGCAGACATACTAGATGTGTTTTCTACAGTATTTGATAAAACCATTAACACATCAGTTAATAATGTTTGGTTGGAACATCGGTGATGCCGTGATGGAAAACCAGAGCATACAAAAGCGTTTAACTAGCAATTTGTCGTCAACGCAACGTTGATTTGATGTCGTTGAATTGAATTTCCCGCTACAACAGCCTTCTATTCAAAAAGGGTAGGGTTGACGCCAGCCGGAACTGGAAATAGAAGTTAATGAGAGAACTAGATAAAGTGTCATTGCAAAGTCGTCATTAATTATTGTCTGATTCAAATTTAGTTTTGGCTCCAATTAATGATGATCAGTCGTCTTGTCTTAGTTATAAACGGAATAGTCTTAGATGAGAACCCTATTATATTGGTGGACTGTGGACCGATGCTATTGTATTGAGGATAGGTACCTACAACAGTGGAACGTGTAATTTAGACCGTTGATTTTTAAACCCTTTTTATTTCATTCCCGCCGCCTCAGGCAGACCGTCACTCACTCCATCGGCGTATAATGATTCTTAGTTACTACCTAGTTACTGACAAATTTTCCTTATTTTTCTATTTGAAATCTCGATTCCAGAAAATGTCTTAATATACTTTTTAGATATACTTAGAAGTATTTCTAATTACTTATTTAGAAATACTTGTCTTAAAATTATTTTCGTTTCCGAAAAGTTTTGTTTGGTGACTTTAACTATTTTATTTGGAAACAGTAATTAATGGCCTTAACCGAAAACCTAGACATTACCAAACGTCATTGCTAGCGGGGTAGCGGGTATGGAATCGTCAACCTTGTGCGTGAGGCGAGTGCTCCCACGACGTAGTTATCTATTTCTGTAGATAGGTTCCTAATTACGAACGGAATGAGGTTCCATTACCTTTCATCCCTCGCCAACTAACTAAGCAAAATTGATCACTTGTATTAACTTAACTACAGGATAAATGCAGATGATAGGCCTAAGTGCAATGCCGAAACGAAGCGTTGTAATCAGGGCCTCTCATTATTTTTGGACGAGTCTCGTCCAGCAGTGGACTTTGTGGGCTGTTAGGTCCATCGAAACACAAGTAGTTGGTCGACGTATGTATAAAAATTAAAGTGAATTAAATAGAAAACAACGGGACAAATTGAGATTGGCTAAGTACGTAGACTTAGTATAACTTCTTTTTAATAAATTCGTATGAAAAACTATAAGTTCTTGTAGTACCATTCTATAGCAGAAAAAAGAGTTCTAGACTGATGTCCTTAACTGATAAGAGTGATAAAACCTTTTCAGCGGGTTCAATCTTTTTCGTCCTTACCGGGGATGAAAGGTACAAAATTGTTTCAGAAAGACACGGGTTAATTACACAGGACTTATTTTTATTTTCCTTTGCCCGAGTTCCCATGGAGAGAGCTATGCTCGGAGTTTCCCTACGAGATCGAATCAGAAATGAGGAGATCCGCAGGAGAACCAAGGTCACCGACATAGCTCAAAGAATTGCGAAGCTGAAGTGGCAGTGGGCTGGGCACATCGCTCGTAGAACTGACGGCCGTTGGGGCAGAAAGGTTCTCGAGTGGCGACCACGTATCGGAAGACGCAGTGTAGGCAGGCCTCCCACAAGGTGGACCGACGATCTGGTGAAGGTCGCGGGACCCAGCTGGATGAGGTTAGCGCAGGACCGGTCGTCGTGGAGATCCTTGGGGGAGGCCTTTCTCCAGCAGTGGACGTCTACAGGCTGATATGATGATGATGATGATGAGTTCCCATCAGATTGCAAGGGCCGTGGTCATGAGCTGGCTGGAGAGGCGACGCGAATGTGTCAGTGTCGAATCGATCGTAAAGAAAAATAAGTGTGGTTATTCAAACAAGCGACAGCAACAACATAAAAGACCTGCGGTTATGCCGAATACAGCCTACCCTATTTTGTTAATATACTCATTGAAATGGATGTTTGTTATACGACTTTAGAAATTGGAAATAACTTTAATATAAAGAACTAGGTACCCGTAATTATTTTTGTACGCCAAAGCAATTAATGAGTAAAAGTTTACGAAAAGCAGCCAACCCTCACAGAGAGAGGGGAGGTCCGCCGTCGGACGTCGCACGCACGTCGCCGTTCCCACAAAGATCGGGATGTGTCCGCCGCGAGCCCGGTTATTACCCGCCCAAATTAGGCAGCGATCGACGCCCGCGGCGCGCGCGCTCCACGCTTAGGACACATTCACATGACGGAATTTTACAAAGCCCTCTAATGTAGTATGATGACTCACGCAAGGAAGTACTTTCACAAATACTAATAGAGAAATAAGCACCCAGAGGAAGCCAATTCTCTTCCTTTACATTGTTTTGCAGGTTATGTCAAAATACTATTTAAACAAGAATTTTTAATATTTGTTATATATTATGTAATTGTATGGTTTCCTTACGATGTCATCCTTATCCAAAAAGTACGCTGTGGTGTGATAATATTATGTTATTAAACCGTACATTAGTTCCGAGAAACGTATTTCCGTTACTGTTATAAATATCACTTGCGTTACTTTACTGCGAGGACAGTTTTCAAACTTATACAGAGTGGTGCTGTGCGTGTGAACACATCCTCATTCCGGACCAGGTCGGTGTTATGAGTAAATTTCGATCACATTGGTTCATTATTCGCGGTCCCACAAAGCAGCTTAAAAGATAACGCGACATAGATTGCGTGTTTCCTGTCCAATGTCATTATGGATTATGGGAATGGAAATGCAATTACTTGGGAAATAAGTTGATATCAATGGTGTTAAATGTAGGTTTTCCTATAGCTCAGTGAGTTTTTTATGGGATTAAAGAAAGATGTAGTGTGGACATTCTTATTGTACCTTTCGATCGTTAACGTAAATGCGGATATTTTTTGGCTGAAACAACATGTATTTCAAATTTGTTTTACAATTTGTATAAATTAGAACAACCCACAAGTTATTCAATGATTTTTGATAGAAACTACTGTCCTACATTTTCTTGAATAGATATCTATGTACAAGCAAACTGAAAAATGCTATAATCTATAGCGACTTGTACTATTATTATAATTATATTCTGTGATAGCGTTATCGGTATACATGACAATTACTGATAGATTATTCTTTTGCGCTGCATCGTCATTAAAAACTCTTGTTAATGACAATGCAGCTCAAAAGAGTAATTATTGAATAAAATGGGAATACTATCACAACATCACAAATCATTAAGGAACTTGTGTTTTCTGCTAATTTATACAAAATGGTAAAACGAATTTGAATAAAAACACTTTTCAAGTTCTATCTACTCTGTGTAGTTTATCTACCTATACTTTATCATTAACTTTTTTTACCAAAATATCGGCATATCACATAACACTTTGGATGCAAAATCCTCGTTTTTCAATTTTAATCCGTTCAAAAAGTTATATTGATATGAATGGCAATCAATTACCAAATTAATCTGGTAAAGTCTCAACATGTAACGGTTTGGATAGCAGCGGAGGGGCTATCATGTAGAGAGCTCCGGGCGACACGTGCTAATTGGAGAGGACAATCCTATTTCGATGATTACTCCGTCGATTCACATCCGTGCACGGTGCCCATACCACCCATTGTGGACTCCCAGATGTTTTCGTTTACCGCTTATATGTTGTTACCGTTAAATCCTATTTAATGTTAATCCCCAAACCTATATCGTGAAATACATACAATTTTTTTTCATTAAAATTTTAATTTATTTATTTAAAATTATTATATTAACTAATAAATCAATCCAAAGGGATACAATAACAGTTTTAGAGCAGAGACGAAATAGGCTAATAACAAAAGAAATAAGAAATCATCAATCTGGCTAATTTACAATCTCGATAGAAGGTTTTCTTTGCTACGAGTGACTATTTATTTATTATGACCGGCTGGACGGCGAGCCGCTGGCGCGGGTGCAGGCCGCCCGCGACCTCGGTGTCACTCTCACTAGCGATCTGATGTTTCGCACTCACATAGTGGACATCTGTAAAACAGCTTTCAGGAGCTTGGGATTTATCCTGCGCCAAACACGCGACTTCCACAGTACAGCGGCAGTGAAGGCGCTATACAACGCCCTGGTGAGGAGTCGACTGGAGTGCAGCTCGATGATTTGGAACCCCCATGAGGCTAAATATAGTCTCATGGTGGAAAAATTACAAAACAAATTTGTTCGATACCTGTACTGGAAACAGTACGGAGTATACCCCTTCTACCCGCTCATGTATCCGACTCTATTTGTTTTAGGTATGGTCGGATACTATAAGCTCGCAGTGAGGAGAAACGTAGCACTCGCTACGTACATATTTAAAGTTTTCCGCGGTAAGGCCAACAATCCGCAGATATTGTCGTCGTTGGGGCTGCTCGTGCCGGAGGCCAGGCTGCGGCGCGGCGCGCCCGCCAGGGACGTCGTGTTCAGGGCGCCGGTGGCTCGCACGAACGCGCAGGCGTGCGCCCCACTCGCGAGGGCTATACGTATTCTTAACGAGGTGTCCAAACAGGTAGATCTTTTCCACTGCTCGCTGGCGAGGTTCACAGAAGTTGCTACTGTCTGTGTGTGCAATCAATAGGTTAACGGATGACATTTTTGTATAAATATTTTGACATGTTTTTATGTATTGTAAGTAAGTAATATTTATTTGCGGAAAACATGGTATTTTTGAAGATGTCTCACAATTATAAAAGTTCTACATGTTTTACCATATTTATGGCATGCAAAATTAAAATAGGAAATACATTAATAGAATTTACATCATGTCCAAGATTGTACAATATTATTAGTAATGTCATCTAAATTTATAATTTAAAAAGTCATCGACTGAGTAAAACACATTGTCTATTAGAAAATTAAATAACGAACTCTTAAATTTAGTGGCAGGTAGATCCTGTAAATATGAGGGTAGCTTATTATAAATCAATTTGCACATCGCATAACAATTCTTAGTAAAACGTGTACTTCTAGGAACCATTGGAAAGATTAATCTATTGCGTACATGGGCTCTAGTATTTCTCGAGTATACATCTTTCGCCTGATGGAACATACCTAGGTTGAGTTTGACAAATTTGGCTAGTTCAAAGATGTAAAGACTAGGGAGCGGCAAGATTTTTAGTAATTTGAATAGCGGTCTGCAGGAATCATCATCCCACGCACAGCTACAGATGGCACGAATACATCGCTTCTGGGCGACAAATGCTTTATTTTTGTCAGTGCTATTGCCCCATACAATAAGACCATACCTTAAGACCGACTCTACGTAAGCATGGTAAGCAGTGACCGCCGCCTTCCTACCTGCTATCAAAGTTAACTTGCGGAGTGCATAGTTGAAACTATTAACTTTATTGCACACTTTTTCCACATGTGTTTTCCAGTTTAAATTATGGTCAATCCAAATCCCTAAAAATTTTACTTCTAATGCATGTTGTAATAAATGTCCGTCATATTGAATATTTGAAATTTGATTATAATTATTGAAATTAATAAAGTGAGTTTTCTTTATATTGATTTGTAAGTTGTTACTAGCAAGCCATTCAATTATTAACCTTAATGTATTATTTATATCCATTTCATGTTCCTGTATTGTACCTTTTTTTTTTAATGTTACTACAACAGATATGTCATCCGCAAACATAATAGTTTTATGTGTCGTCACTTCCGGTAAGTCATTAATATAAAGTAGAAAGAGTAGTGGCCCCAACACACTACCTTGTGGAACACCAAAATTGTTCTGTTTAAGTACTGATCTGAATGTTTCCACCATATGTTTCGAACTGAGGTGCGTCACTTCTGTACACTGCGTTCTATTCGTCAGATATGTCATGAACCATTTATTGTGTTGTAAGTTGTTGACATTCAAATTTGGTTATTAGTTAAGTATTAATGTAAGTTTGTGTATTTAAATATTGCCTCATTATCGATTTGGTTTGTAGACTGTTAAGATAGTGTAAGCTGAATGAATAAATAATAATAATAATAATCATTTATTTAAAAAATTACAGAGTCATTACAAACAACTCCAACTCGACACTCTGTAAGCAAAGTAAATACAATGATTTAGTAAAAAAAACTATTACTACAAAAACCATAGCACATCGATAACATCGTAGAAAACAATTAGAATCCTTTTTTGCATACGCTAGCTGCCGTTCAACCAGAGCGGCGCGGCGCGGCGGCGCTGCGTTGACTCGTAGAACGCGCGTAGCATTTTATTCGTAGCACGTGAAACGAAGCTATAAAACGTAGTCAATTGAATAACAAACTTATTGCGACTTTTATAATTGTAAGTCGTGTCACCCATGGATCTCATTCACCATTGATTCAGTACCCAATGGATAATAAACATAAATGAGGTCTCAAGATAACAACAATACATACATACGTATACTAGTAGTTCCGTGAGAACAGTAGACCTCGCCAGCCCTTATAAACCAAACCTAAAAGAAACCAACAAAAGTCAACTTCGGAAACAGAAAAAGTACCTACTAAAGTGACAAAAATTAGCACTTTAAAGCTTAATATTTCGCAAACGGATCCCTGAATCGAAAAATGTTTATCACACACCCGCGATATTTTTGAAAGACCCATCCAACGATACCCCACACCATGGATATCACGCGGAAAAAAATAATTCTCCATTTTACGTATGCAGTTCTATGAACATAATTTATTTTTTCAACTTTCTTAAGTCGATCCACTATTACTCAAAAACTAATAGAACCTACTTAGCCGTAATAGTTTTCCTTGTAACTACGTTATATATGCTACTGCCATGAATTTTTTCACATTTCCAGAAGCAAACGTTTAGCTGGCAGGGGGGGGGGACACGTGACTCTAACAAAAATTACCGCTTTAAAGCTTAATATTTCGCCAACGGATCCCTAAATCGAAAAAATGGTATTCACACACCAGCAATATTTTTGAAAGACCTATCCAACGATATCCCACACTATGGGATTCACAAGAAAAAAAAAGTTCACTCCCACTTTGCGAGTATGGTAGGTACTCTAAAAAAAATGTTTTTCAAAATTTTATTCTACTCATTTTGTAGGTTTAATTAATTTATACATATGCCAAATTTTCGTCAAAATCGGTTGAAAAATGCGACCTGTAGAGAATTACAGACAGACAGACAGACAGACAGACAGCCGGACAAGAGCATTTTTGGCCAGTCTCGAAACGTAGACGCTTCGCTCGCTTCGCTCGCTCGGTCAATAACGCCCATCCTACATCAACATCAATTAGCGCGGGACCGGTCGTCGTGGAGATCCCTGGAGGAAGCCTTTGCCCAGCAGTGGACGTCTTTCAGCTGATATGATGATGATAATGACAACAGCCATTCCATTATACAGAACCAGTACCTATAGCATTTAAAATTATTCCGGTATAAAAACCGAATGTCGGGACTGGGGCGAGTCTGCGGAATCTGGGTAGTACGATCGTATGCAATGATATTGGTACATAATAGTACATATTGTGGTCCATTCGCATACTTATTGGTATGGTTGGCCGTGTGACTTTGGTGAGTGTTGCCTGACCAATAAAATAAAAGAACTTGGCCAAATAGGGCGCAACCTACAGATACTTTTGACAGCCATGCGCTCAAAAGTACTGTGAGTCTATGAATAATTCATTCTTTGCAGATTTATTACTTTGTTAAAATACATCGGAAAATATATGGAAAAACCTTTGTTCGATTCTGTAATGTTGTCAACGTAACTTCGACGTTTTCGGTTGTTGTGATCAGTTACGACGTTTTAAAATACGTATATTGAAAACAATTTTTTTATAATTGTCAAAAATCGTTATATTAACACACTGGTATCTGACGATGGTAAATAATCCTATTTATGTACCACGCAAATTGAGATTTAAAAATAAGTTCCTTTATTCGTATTCATTTATTCGTATTAACTAAAATTGTGTTGTCCTATTTATGCTAATTCTGAGAGAGAATTCTTCTTCTTGGAGAAGTTTTAAAACTTTATGTGAAGTCAGTCACGGCCTGATGATAAGACTTCAGAGTGAGGTTTAGACTTTTGAACGACGAAGAGTATTTTATTTTGTGCTGTGTTCGATTTTTTTTATCTTGAGTTGAACTTCGTTTTTTTTATATACATATTTGGAACTTTTATTGTGCTTAATTAGATGTATGTGCCATAAAGTCGTGATCGCATAGCCACAGTACATAATGCGTACTATGTTCGCACATCCATTTTAAAGGCACTTAGAAATTAAGTTAATCCAAACATACCAGTAGTTAGATATAATGTTACACGTCATGCTAAGTATAGTCGTCATATTACTGTCTTAATAACCTCCTGAATCAGCATTTATAGCATAATAATGAGGTGGAAAGTTTCCCGGATTCAGTAAAGTATGCATATCCAGTATGTATATACATGTATTCCCAGCCAGACAGTAAGTCCAAGGCATGCGTGACCCACCCAAACAAAAAAAAACCTATCTAAGTAAAAAGAATATCATACGACGAAACCGGCAGTAGAAGATGGATTTTTAGTTATAATCTAAGAATGTCAATATACGCCTTTTTGCTGACGTCCACCACTTATGCTGGTTGATATGATGATTAAAACTTGATTTCTTTAACTCACCATATATTCGCTTGCTTTGTATAGGTATTTAAGGTGTGTGTACATAATGTGTGTTATAAGGTGTTCTAAAGCAAAAACGCGCCGACCCAGCTACGCGTAGGTATCTATTGTGCGGTTGTAAACCTTCACTCAGAAATATTATTTTCCATCACAGCGAAAATAATACCAGTCAAAAGATATTTAAATATTTTACCGCAGTTCAGCATCTATTCTCACTCACTCTTATAGCCGGCTTCAGCGGGTTTGGAGCAAAAATTGAAATGACCGCTTTTAAATCAAGAATCCGAACAAAGAAAATATTATAGGCACCTAAATTTTGAGTTTTAATAGACACCTACCTCAATTTATACAATGTCAATAGTGACCCCCTAGATGTATAGGTGCGGCCCTGGATTCCTGCTAATTCGGCCGCAGCGGTGTCTGGCCGGAACAAAGGCGGGCGGTACATCGGATTCTAATTAGACATTATTAGATTTGACCGACATTTAAAATACCGGCTCGACTTGGGGAAATTGGATTGCTTACCTACTAGTGAGAAGGCGAGCTAATAACATTTCCACCCAATCTCTGTTATAAATTTAGTCTAGTACGGGTAGATTGACTCGATCTACGGGTAATACATACAAAGTTTTTTTATATGGCCTTTGTTAATGTGTACAAGGCACAATAATTCTGTCAGTTTCATATAGTGGAAAACATATTGCAGGCGATAATTAATAATTTTAAATGAATGGAGTTAAATGAGTTCTTTTCAGTGCTAACACCTAAACAGCGGTGGTGAATAAAAAAATACGTTGTATAATTAATGTACCCAGTGTACTCGCAACAAAATATTTTGACTTTGATTATAAATAATAACAACTTCCAGTGCTAAACACATAGATTTTTCCTTAAGTAATAGTAAATTACCATGATAGGCTGACGCCATGAAGAGTGATTACCATGAAATCACTATTACATTTAAAATGTCAGAATAAGGAAGAGATGCAACTGATGGCTACGTTATTTTTCCACATTGTCTCCATAGAGTTTCGACATTTAACAAAAATGTTCTGGATAAAAAAATCCAAAAGATTTTTAAGACACTGTAAGAAATTAACAAAGTTACTTGGGATGTCCAGAGGTTTAGGTATAATTGAATTGCAACGCCGTTGATTAGAGGAAAGATATGCTTTAGATTAAACGAGGTTAGTCTGAGCACTATCGAACAAAATACGATAGAAATAAAGCTGCAATCGGCATGCGCTAAGCTTGGCTATTACGACTATGCCGCAGTACCAGTGAAAGAAAAAGTGTCGTCTTACAAGAAAGTATTACATCAAAAGACCTGACAGACTCGAGATCACATTCGCAGCGGCTCTACGGCAAGTTCTACACGTAATTAAAAGTTTATACATGAAGGAGTTGTCGCTAGATCTGTGAGCAACCTGTGTGTAAACAGAGCTCTTGTTTAACTAATTTTAAACAACGCACTGCGTGTAGGGCGCCCGTCCGCCAGGTGGACCGACGACCTAAAGAAAGTGACCGGAAGTGGCTGGATGCGGAGGGCGGAGGACCGGCTGTCCAGCAGTGTACGTTAAAAGACTGATATCATGACGAGACCTGCGTCTTTTTACCGCGGTAAACTGATCCCGCGGAAAATACTTAGTTTAATTTTGATGAAACTTGGTACAGTGATAGCATATATCCTGAAATAACATACTAGGCTACTTTTTACCGCGGTAAACTGTTACCGCGTGAATAACTTAATCCACGCGGATTAAGCTCGAAGCCTCGGGAAACAGCTATCATGTATAAATAATGACGTGACTTTGGATTGTCACATTTTCAGGGGGTGGGGGGACGAAGAGGGAGATGGGGGGGGGTGTGAAAATATGCACGGGAGTACGGGAGTATCGGTTTCTTTAAAGGCAATAACTTGAAAATTTTAAATGTATCATAAAAACCTGCATTCGCCAAAGAAGAAATTCTCCAGCGTAAATTCTGAAGTTTCGAATTATGATGATGATGGTACTGTGTGGCTGGCGGAACGGAAACCTCCGTGGGCGAGTCCGACTCACACTTGCCGGATTTTTTTTAACAAATTGCTGACTTTGACTTTTATTATACAAAGTTTAGGGGATTTTTCAGTTTCAATTAAATTATTGAACCTACTTATTTATTTTAGTGGAGAAGGCAGGCGACTTAGCTAATTATTTGTCTAATTTCACATGTTTATTGCCGTTAGGTAAATTTTGGTTGCCAGAACAACAGATCTCGGCAAATTATTCCATCTGGATATAATATTGTTGCTTTAAAAGAAATACAAGGAGGTTCATCACTTTGAGACTGTCGTGAACTAGAACCTATAAAAATACGGAGTCAGATCTAACCCTAACTCATCCAATGTTTATATACAGTGCCTTTAAAACAACAAAGAATATAAAACTGGAACAGTCTCCTTAACCGTTACTGCAAAGAATGCATAAGGTTTATGGTCGTGCAGGTCAAATTTTGCCTCGTCAGAAATAATTAAAAGTCTTTACGATGGACGAAAACGACGCTGTAAAGAGGCAAAGGAAAATTATACGGAAGGCGCACGACGGGCACGTCAGTTAATGTCGTAAAGAGAGACGTATGTGCGTTATGGCTGGTGTACGTCGTGTGAGGAATATCACTCGCAGTGACACGACATAAGTGAATGTGACGCAGGCGACATATTGCAAGTCGTTTATATCGTGAACGAGCTTTCTGGATGCGAAAAATCGAATTTTACAGGCAAGAATTTATTGTGATTTTTGTCACACTCTTTCTTTAACTCTGATATATCAGATATGTTAATGCCATTTAATACAAAACTGTTGTATTGCATCTATAAATCATTTTGCCTACATTACCAAACACGGTTTTACCGAGTATGGAATATTTATCAAAAACACTGCGTATGTGTGTGAGCGATCATGCCCCGTCCAGCCCGTTGTGAAATCGCTATTAACGTTGTTTGAATGTTTAAAGCGTCGAGTCTTTGGCAAAAACAGACGCCGAAATTGATATCAACTCGTGTCGCGCGATACGTAAAAATAAATTGCCCTGCCCATGCATATTTACGTGAACTATTAAAAAGTTAAAGACCAAACGGTCCACATCTGCATATGGGTTCAGCTTATTCGGACCATGGAAATGAAACTTTACTTTTCTAGCGACACGTTGTTGTATTTAACTACTGAATCCTGTTTTGTCATTATAGACCAGGAACTGCATGAAGTTTTTTTTCTTATTTTATGCCTTTTATATACCTAGATTTGTTTAGTTTTCAATAAACCTTTTTTCTGTTGTCCTAAATGCACTGTCATGTAACCTGCAGGTGGAAAAGATAGAAGAAGCAGACATAGAAGGTTGGATACAGGAGGAGTAAAAATAAATAAAGCGCAGGACAGTCCGTTAGAAGAGTATCCTCGAAGCCCTACGAAAAGGCGACGAGAAGAAAACCCTTTTCTATTCAATTCAAGCATTAATCATTTTTGAAATCCCTTCAAAAACCATTAAGGGCTGCTTCAAGTTGAGAGGCAAAAACTCCTCCCTTGGCGGCAGGACTATCGTAGCCCAGAATGATTAAGGCCGGTTAAAGTATTTAAGCGGCTAAACATATTCATTAAGTGCTCTTTATAGATTTTTAAGTGCACCAACGCTGATTATTTTACCCAAAGATTAAATAAAGCGGTTACAATACATTTAAAAAATCATAGTTGCAACGGATCACGTGAACGGTTGGGAAAAAATAATCACAATTTCTAAGTTGCATCGGATAACGTGATACGGTGGTTAATTTTAGCGTGATCAGATGCAACCACGAACTGATCACGTGATCCGTTGGGAATAACCCGTTTTAATTCATCGCTAACCTATACTGAATGATCGCAAATTAACTACAGGATGGGAATGGAAAAGAAGTTGCAGACCCTGACGCGTTCATAGGTACCGACTACATTAATGCCTGGCATACTACTTCCATTCGCGTCTGGGTCTGCAACTTATTTTCCATTCCCATCCCGTAGTTAATTTGCGATCATTCAGTATAGCTTAGCGATGAATTAAAACGGGTCTGTGGTAGCAATTCATAGGTACCAACTACTGTAGTTAATTCGCGATCATACAGAACTCACACAAGCGTAACCGGAGCAAATATTTAAGAATACGTTTGTACTCAACCGTTCGAAATTCGAATGCCCTCTATATAATCCAAGTTTAGTGGCACGTTCTCACGGGCGGTGCATCTTTACACGGTGCTAGGAGGCGTCGTAAAAACTTTTAATTATTTCGGTACAAGCAAGAATAGTCACGGAGACCGCACATATAAACGTGCATGCATTCTTTCGTGGCACAAGTGAGTGCCTTGTTTTAAAGTGTTGTAAAACAAGCGTAACCCGCGTTCTACCGAGGCGGTACAGCTCGCCCTCTTTAAAAATAACTGTCTGTTTAAAGCCAGACATCTTTCCTGCTTCATTTTTATAAGAAGCTGTAAAAAAATCATTTTGTGAGAATATTTTTGGGGAATATTTTCTTTTGTACAAACTATCCTCAAATCGGTGGTAAAACCTTAGAATTTCGTTAATAAATCTATTAAATTGTATTAATGTTTTATAAGCTTGAGAACAATACAGTATTGTCAATTAACTTCGCCACAAAGGTAGAAGAAGTATACTCATACGTAACTACTACACACACTTCTATGATGGAAGTGAAAAGCTCCAATCATCGATGACAGAGTAATCATGGCGGTGACATATTAACAACCATCGTGCAATGGCGCCGAAGTGCAATCACCAATCACTATTGCTGCGGATACAATTGACTTGATGACGGGAAATAAGAGGACAGTACCGTTAAATAAATTATAGTATTAGGTATTCCATAATTTATTGGTCAATACTTTACCAGGAAATTTTAACAGGTGTGTGAGTTCGATTATATAATAACGTTACTGGAAAAATGAGATAAGTTATAGGTTCAACTTCAAAGCGCTAAAACATTTCGATGTGGTGGTAATAAAAGTGGGTGAAGTGATGAGTGAAGTTTGACCCGAAACGGTTTGAGTTTGTTTTTGTTTAGGGTATTGACTTGGTTACTAGATTTTTAAGCCATATATTTTAAAATGAGGACTAATTTCTTATTTAATAAACCGGCTTATTATTATATCACGGCTTATTATATCACGACTTTTATAAAAACAGGGCTCAACTAAACCTATTGCATCAAATAACATCTTTAATAAAGTATCTTTTGACGTCTACTGCTGGACTGCATTTTTACCCTCCCTAAGACGTCCAATAACGACCAATTTTAAAACGAATTGTAAGAGTACCGAAACACGCTTTATTATTACTTTCCTATTGCAGATAGATGCAAGTCGCACCCAGGGGTAGGCGTAGAAACAAATACAGTGGACGTCATTCTGTGAATAAATAACCGGTTCAGAGTGTTCACTAATTGTCTACTTTCAATTATTTATGCCGACTGCCAATTCTCACCGCATTAAAAATCATGCATAGGCGACAATATTTTTAGTCCGTATCAATAGGTACCTACTTAGTTTATATAACTAATCTGCAGTGAAAAACTTGTCTAGCATATAACTACTTTATAAATAAGTAATTACATTATAAACATTTAATGCTTAATTATAAAGCATACGTTTAGACCTTATTGGAAGTTGTGTTAAGTTGATTTACTTTGTAATTATATTAAAACTTTGTGACTTGTCGGCATTAAGTTTCTTTATAAATCATGAAAAAGTCTACTTTTTTATTCCTACCCCATTGCGGCTACCCCTGATTGATAAAGCCGGATAAAATGTAGGTCCACTCCTATAGCTATGTTTGAAAGAAAACCGTAACACTTTATAATTTAGCACATTTAGACCGGTCCAAAATTTAGAAATTCAATCAATTATTCTTATTGTAGTTAAGTGACTGCTATTTCTATACTTCGTTCGGTTAAACATGTAGTGATGGCGGATCAAAGAGAAACTGGCCGCAGTGCGCCGAGTAAAAAGTGCGACCCGCCGAAATGCCAATCTGTTTCGCTGATGCGCATCCATTATGCACAGGGGATAGATAAAGCTAAATCATGGGATTAGTGAAAATTCTTAACTATTTTGGTACCGTTGATTGAGAGCTATTATTTTTGTTTTGTTTCGACCAAACTGACGAGCAATAAAAATTATTCACTCACATAAATGACGATATTTCCTAAACTAGTCATGATAACTCGTTGGAGTTAAACGAAACTTTTTCTAAATACTTTATAATTCAAGATCTCACCTAATTAGTTAAGGAAAAATCGTCAGTTACGTTAAGTAAGTACCTAAACTTATTTTTGCTCTCCATTGTAATGAGGGTTACATAATCTTAGCAAGTTATTAAAGCTATAACTTGTAGTAAGTAACTATAATAAGCAAGACCACTAGTACTCGAATTAAATTCTATGGTAGGCTTTACCACATCGACCTGGTATCCAATGAACTGAGGGTCTAGTAAAAATTCTCGAAAATAACGTCCTGAGTTGACAGTTATTTGAATATGAAACGTAAATAAAAATAATACAGAAAAAATCATTCTAATTCTTCATTACACTGCTAACTGCTACGTTCTTCTGTAGGTATGTAATTTTACTATACGCGGAACTGTTTCTCTTTTAGTTTTTTTCTTCTTTAGTTCGGATTTTCGGAGATCTGCGAACGAGGATCTTAAGTCCATTGGTTATTCGTCGATGGGTAAAACAGACACGAAAATCCTACTGCGCATTGCAAGTCAACTCGCGAAATCATAAAGTTGCAGAGAATTGTACACATGCGAAATTGTGTATGTATGTACAAAACTTCGGAATCGCTATTCAGATAAGCAACTAGCTCGTGTTAATGTTTCGCTCTTTGTGATCGTTCTCGCGCCCGTGTGTATGACGACGCCCGCGTCGAACTCCTTTTCTAAGTTAATTCATGTCTCATGCACAATCCATAAACTTCTCGAGTGCTGTCTACGGAGAGACGCCTGCTTTGAATTAAAAACGTATTCCGAACAGGTGTACAGGCGTTTCACCAACTGTATATTCGGTGATTTTTAAATTAAGTCACCACTTGTGAAAATTAATTGTCAAAAAAATTACGAAAAAGAAATTTCTTCATAGGTGGGTTTCAATTTGTGCTATTAAGTTTGTGTTAACTATAATAATATTCGAATACTTGATGAAACACTGATACTGTTATAAATAAAGATTTTAGTTTAAAGTTCAAGACTTTTACTGCAACCACAATTTACACATAGACACCTGTAGGTACACTATATTAGTCACAGATAACTTAAACTAACATTCGTTTCCGTTTTACAAACTATAGTGTTGCCAAGCCAGGTATGATATTATTATTGTTCATTAACAGATACAGTGTTCTGGAGACTCCCGCGACGGTTCCTGGACCAAATCCGTGTATTAAACTACATAATATACTCCGATAACCCACACGCCTGTCGAGCGTTTTTTGAAAGGAATAAATTACAAACTAACGGGCACCCTGATGGTAAATGGCTATACTGTCTCCCATTAACCTACGTTCTCAATGCCACAACTTCGTCACCAGTTTGCCTCTCTCAGGACTAGTACGCCTAGCCTACACGCATTTAATCGCGTGACAATGCTTTCTCGCGCCTTCTATCTCTGTCATACAAACTTTACCGACTCTCGAAGAAAATACAAAGAAATTTCCAAAGAGTAGGTACCATTGACTTTCTCGACTGGCGCTTAAGAGTTCACACGACGACACTTGCTCAATCTATATGAGCGTAACAAAAACGTGGCTGAAACAACACCTGCAAAGACGAAACGGTAACTGGATCCAAGCACAGTGCTACCTATAGGACGCTTTTTGTCTTACAGCATGCGATAGTGGGTAATGAAATGATGCCTTCCCGATTCAGCCCGCTTATCCGGATTAAGTCGAGCGCCCCTGTAACCCGCTCCGTTTGAATTCTTATTAACTCGCTACGGAACCCTGCCTCCGGATTTCTTATACAATATAGATAAGCATAGACAACTTGTATTATCTTTATGATAAGCTCCAGTTTAGAAACAAGTATTCTCTACCTATTTTCATCGAGTTTATTGTTTTGAGATACAAAAGAGCAAAGTACAGGCAACAATATGAGTTCGTTTCTATTTTTAAAATCAAAACCAATATAGGGCTGTCTATAGAGATGTTTTTGCCAGAGCACTTGTCATGGAAAGAAAAATTATTCAAGGTAGGTATATCAAAATTTGATACGGTTTGCATAAAGAGATAGGCACGATCAAAAGGATAGCTTTCAAAGTGGTTTACCTCACGAGCATATTTAAGTTTTCATGAAGTGAGGAAATGGAAAATAAATTGGATCCGTATAACTTTCTTAAAGCTACATAAGGAAATATTTACTTTGTTTTCTGTTGGATTAGGAGTTCATTATTATTCTAACTTCGTGAAATACGAAGCTTAAAGAAAAGGTATCATGCTTTATTTAGATTCTTTATACGAAAAGATGTGATTTTAATTTAATATCAATGCTATGTACTTAGTCTGAAAATTAATACTAAGTATAATATCTATATATAGTTAGTATCTATATATAGTTGACCGAGCGAGCGAAGCGAGCGAAGCGTCTACGTTTCGAGACTGGCCAAAAATGCTCTTGTCCGGCTGTCTGTCTGTCTGTCTGTCTGTCTGTCTGTCTGTCTGTAATTCTCTACAGGTCGCATTTTTCAACCGATTTTGACGAAAATTTGGCATATGTATAAATTAATTAAACCTACAAAATGAGTAGAATAAAATTTTGAAAAACATTTTTTTTAGAGTACCTACCATACTGGCAAAGTGGGAGTGAACTTTTTTTTTCTTGTGAATCCCATAGTGTGGGATATCGTTGGATAGGTCTTTCAAAAATATTGCTGGTGTGTGAATACCATTTTTTCGATTTAGGGATCCGTTGGCGAAATATTAAGCTTTAAAGCGGTAATTTTTGTTAGAGTCACGTGTCCCCCCCCCCTGCCAGCTAAACGGTTGCTTCTGGAAATGTGAAAAAATTCATGGCAGTAGCATATATAACGTAGTTACAAGGAAAACTATTACGGCTAAGTAGGTTCTATTAGTTTTTGAGTAATAGTGGATCGACTTAAGAAAGTTGAAAAAATAAATTATGTTCATAGAACTGCATACGTAAAATGGAAAATTATTTTTTTCCGCGTGATATCCATGGTGTGGGGTATCGTTGGATGGGTCTTTCAAAAATATCGCGGGTGTGTGATAAACATTTTTCGATTCAGGGATCCGTTTGCGAAATATTAAGCTTTAAAGTGCTAATTTTTGTCACTTTAGTAGGTACTTTTTCTGTTTCCAAAGTTGACTTTTGTTGGTTTCTTTTAGGTTTGGTTTATAAGGTCTGGCGAGGTCTACTGTTCTCACGGAACTACTAGTATATATAGTTTCATTATATTTAAACACGAATAGGTTCGGCGCTAAGTGCTAAAACTGAGATTCCTAAAGAATAAATTACAAATGTCTTTTTGATTTAAAACTTTATTGTGGAGTTCTAGCAAGCTCCATCCACCCAATCCATAACAAGACTAATTGACCGAGCGAGCGAAGCGAGCGAAGCGTCTACGTTTCGAGACTGGCCAAAAATGCTCTTGTCCGGCTGTCTGTCTGTCTGTCTGTCTGTCTGTCTGTAATTCTCTACAGGTCGCATTTTTCAACCGATTTTGACGAAAATTTGGCATATGTATAAATTAATTAAACCTACAAAATGAGTAGAATAAAATTTTGAAAAACATTTTTTTTAGAGTACCTACCATACTCGCAAAGTGGGAGTGAACTTTTTTTTTCTTGTGAAATCCATAGTGTGGGATATCGTTGGATAGGTCTTTCAAAAATATTGCTGGTGTGTGAATACCATTTTTTCGATTTAGGGATCCGTTGGCGAAATATTAAGCTTTAAAGCGGTAATTTTTGTTAGAGTCACGTGTCCCCCCCCCCTGCCAGCTAAACGGTTGCTTCTGGAAATGTGAAAAAATTCATGGCAGTAGCATATATAACGTAGTTACAAGGAAAACTATTACGGCTAAGTAGGTTCTATTAGTTTTGGAGTAATAGTGGATCGACTTAAGAAAGTTGAAAAAATAAATTATGTTCATAGAACTGCATACGTAAAATGGAAAATTATTTTTTTCCGCGTGATATCCATGGTGTGGGGTATCGTTGGATGGGTCTTTCAAAAATATCGCGGGTGTGTGATAAACATTTTTCGATTCAGGGATCCGTTTGCGAAATATTAAGCTTTAAAGTGCTAATTTTTGTCACTTTAGTAGGTACTTTTTCTGTTTCCAAAGTTGACTTTTGTTGGTTTCTATTAGGTTTGGTTTATAAGGGCTGGCGAGGTCTACTGTTCTCACGGAACTACTAGTTATTAATTAAGAATTGGGTATTTAGAGCACAGATTTTATAAAGAGGATTTGAAAGAATTTTGGTTTAAATTGATGGCAATTGGAGATTGAGATTTTATGATAGAAACCACTTAATTTGGTGCAGCTTATTCTAGAGTAAGTAATTATTATTTTTGGATTACATTAATTTATTGGTATAAATGATATTATTATTGCTACTTATCAATGTATAGTTACTAAGGCAAATTGTGTCTGAAATAAATTATTATTTAAATCCTCACATACCATAAAGGTAGAGCAAAATAAACCTCTTAAAGCACTTGAGTCTGTATTTAACGAGTGTAGAGTTCAGATACAAAGAGGAAATACATTAACACGGCAACTTCTACGCGCCAGGCAATGTGAGGAGTTTCAAACATTTTGCAACCAAACTTTTCTATATGCGAAACGGTATTGAAAGCCCCTCGTAGAGATTAGCGCGTGAAAATACGCGCTCAAGGATTACCTTCCGACGCGAGTGTGAAGTTGTCTTGTTATAATGCGCCCGCTAACAGCTAGCTCTGAAAAATTAATTCTCTGCCACCCGCGCGGGGTGGCTCGCTCGCCGGCGCATTCCGACGCGTGCGGGCGGCGGGGGTCGAGTGCTACAGGAATATTAGGAATATGATAAAATGACAAACAAGCAAATCAACATTCGAATGCGCCAGTAGAAATTATAAACAGATTTTGTTGAGAATTTGGTATCTCAGTGCTGTATAGATGGCGAGTCCATCAGGTTTGGTCAGCACAAATTATTATGATGAAGATATCCGCGAAATGTCTGACATTTATTGGAGCGACCTGGAACTTTTGTATAAGAAGGTACAGATTTAAAATGTATGAACAAGTTAATAACGTAACATGGTGCATGCAATGGATACCTGTTGTTCAACGTTTTAGCGGCGGTCTGGAAAATAGTTGAGTAAGGACGTTTTGCAGTAAAACAAATATCAGCGGCTCTACCGTATTATATAGCAGTCTATTTAAATTCAAGTAGGTACACTTTATTGCACTTAAAATAACCTTAACCAAATAGCCGCTGTGATTAAAATCCCTACTTATGCTTAGAAAAACTTATTGCGCACGCGGGATTTGAACTGTAATTTCAGGAATATACGGCGAGCGCATCCCTAAACAAACTCAGTCTTCTGTTTGCCATTAAAAGTTGCAGATATACTAACAGTGTAGTTCGGTTATAAATCGGTCATTAGGTAATAAATCCAGATGATATATATAATAACATCAAATGAAATATTATATAAAAAATATATAATATAATAAAATAATAATAAATATATATTAACTTTTTCATGTCGAAACGACTCAACAAGTTAAACGAAAAATAAAATATCGGAACTAAAAGGATTCAAATAAATACTCGTAAAAGAAGGAAACATCAAACAAGAACCACTTGCTCTGTAAGGCGTGCAGTGCACCGCGTGCAATATCGTCGACTACTGACATTTTCTCAGCTCCATAACTCAACAACAGCTGTACTTAGACGAGGCTTTATCCGAGAATATATCCTTCGCAAACTCCGAAATTTCCACGAATTCATTTAAGCTCCCGAAAATTAAAACACAGTTACAATCCCAGCAACAGTGCGCAACTAATTGACAGCGCACGTTCTTAACCACATTGTTGGTAAACATCAAACATGGCGATGAACAGTGGAGTCATCCCCACAGCTAACTAGATCTTTGAGCGCAGTTTGGACTTTGGTTTGATCGTGTTTGCTCTCTGCTAGCTAGTTAGACTGCGAATTGTGGATAGCTTCTTTGTGTTTTAGAATCCCAACTTCGCTAACTAGCTGTAGTTGACTAACCGAAACAACAACGTACATGCACAATATTTGTGTAAAATGTGAAACTGAAACAATTACCTAATAATTTTTTTGGTAAGAAAACTACTTATCGTAGAGCGGTTGATAAACAAATCTTGACCTCATTTTGTTGATTAGGCCGGTCAAATATTCTATACGACGCAATTTCTGTGCCCTCGTCCTCAGAGTCAAATCGTTCTGTAACAGAATATTACGCAAAATTAACCTGTTCCTTTGCAAATTACTTGGCACTCCAGATTGACTTATCATGGTTTTTCTACTAATGAACGGATTCTGATAATAAATAGGCTGACTAAGTGGTTTACTCCTCTCCTGTAGTTGAAGATTAAAATATTGCTTGTTGTAATAATCGTTCGTTGGACTCAAGTTGATGTTTTCATTTAAATAGTTCATTGGTTGAGTATCTCTCGAAGCATCTGAATTATCGACGTTCTGTTGCAACGACTTCATTAGAAGGATTTCCTGCATAATTCTTTCTGTCTCTGCTTGTAATTTGGCATTATTAACTAGACCGTTTTGATTTTCTACTTCTAGGGTTACTGGTGCAAGTGGTGGATAAGCCGTCAATGCTATTTGGTTTGATTTCTTACTTTTTTTTGCATTTATTTCGAATACACTTTGGTTTCCCATTTTCTGGATCACTGGTGTATAAGAAAATTGTGTTGTTTGACTAGTTTCTTTACCACCAACTAAAGATTCATCTGTATCCTTATCACTACTTTTGACGATACTTCTATCACTAGTTGCTAACTGATCAATCACATCTTCAGCATTATTTATTTCCACATTATGGTGATAGGGTACTGTAGGCATTGTAATTGGTATGAAATTTTCTTCAATAGATATTCCACCGATACCAATTTCTTCATTTACAGGCACACCAGACCTTAACCTATTTTGAATTAAATTTTCTGAATTCACTGCATTGACAGATTCCTCTCCAACTTCATCAATATTTTCTTCGATTTCGATTATGAATTCTTCTTTTGAAACTTCATTTGTATCATCATAAGGCTCTATTTTACTTACAAAATGCTCTTGTAAATTAGGTTTAGCCGTTGTACTTGTTTTAACAACCTTGTATTTTGATGGTATAGTACTTTGTTTTGTATTGTCTCGGATGCTTTTGTTGTCGTCAGTTGTAGAATTAGCATTTACTTCTGACTGACGAGGCTTCACATAGATTATACTAGAGTCATTGTTTATTTTGCTATCATTTCGGGTCACTTCCACTTTAATTTCACTTCCCGGCTTAGATTGTTCAAGTAGTTTATCTAGAACCTCACCTAATTCTTCTGAACTATCCATTACTTGTGTTGATAAATGAACACTGATCAAAACTAAAAGACCAAGTAAGTTACGGTTGTAGACTGCATTATGTACATTATTACGTATCATTGTTCAAATATTTTTTTCCGGAGCACCGCGTCATCAGATGTAAAGTTTATACGGTCCGCTCCCGTAGTGAGAGGATTATTTAAGTTCACTCAATTATACTCGGTAGCTATATTGATTAACTGTTATCGCATTAATACCTCTTTAACTACTAATTAACGACTTTTTGATTACCATGACAGGTCAGCTCGTGCGGTTTATTATTTACGCACTCATACGACTAGTTTGTGAAAATTTATCAAACACTGCTGAAATATATTCAATTTAATATTCTTCCCGTTCACAACACATAGTACAGTGAAAACAGATACTATAGCCGATGTCATTAATTTATTTGTTTGTTTGTCTACTAGAATAGAATATAAAGACGGACTAGACAATACCTATACCTTTATTTTAGCGGATAAACATAATAATATGGCGCAATCAATAATTTTGTCGTGATTCGTGGACGAAGAGATAATACTGCCGATACCCGATACTCCGATTCGTGGTCTTCACTCCACAGCTCGGCTGCCCCTACGCCCGTCGGTTCTGCAACAGATGTGACCTTCCTAAGTGTCTACTACCAATTCAGCTTGGTAATCCTTTCGGCTATGTTGGTCAACCTTAGTTCTGCTCTTAAATACCTACTTACAGCATAATTCTTTTAATAATTATTCCTATTCGTAAGTATGACAAAGGATTAGAATCACAGAAAAGTACGTATAGAGACATAGATCGAAAACCAATAACAATTGTATAATTTACTCAATAACAATTTACAAGTGATTGGAGACTGAAAAAAGCAATCTTGGTTATAGTTGCCTTGGCCGGCGTCGGTCGGTGCGGCGGCATCAAGTAAACAGCCGGTTGGTCCTGCATTTCAATCGGTTGTATTTGTATTTTATTGGAGACGACTCGACTCGAGGCTAAGCACCACCGACCAAAGCTTTATGTTTTATTGAGTTCTCTCTTAAAAGGCTCACCCAATAATATAGACTGAGATATTAATAGAAACTGTGTTTAATTAGCTTCCTCAGAAGAGATTGCTGTACTCGTAGTGACAACAGATCTATTATTTTTTGAAAATAAGGTACTACGAATGAATAATAAAATACTGAAATTGCTTTTAGACAAGGTCAAGGGAAAAGCAGATAGGTACTCTGTCGATACAATGTTGGTGTTCCAAGAATTCATTAACTTTTTCAATCCCAGTGCAAACGTGTCTACTCCAACTGCTGGAGTACTACAAGTTTAATTGGAAACTTGCCTCTGTAACTTACAAATACTCGAACCGTTTAGCACCTAAATGTGAGCAGGCTTTTCCCGAAGCAGAAAAGTGTTGGCCGTATTCGTAAGGAAAATCAGTCTAACTTCACTGTTGGATATAGACCTCCACTTTATGCTCGCTGGCACAGAATATATACGCTGGGCAGTATTGGTTTCAATAAAAAAATATCCGCATCTCCGTAATAGAGGTTGACTTACGTACTTGTAAATTTAATTGTTATTTGCATTTCAAATGCAATGGGCTATTAGCGACCTTCTAAGCGGGTAAATAATGAACAGGGTGTAGGTTAACCCCATTGGATGTGTCTGGTGGTCGGAATAGGTACATAATGTACCACTTTGGGATAAGTGCCTTAAAGTGCCACAGGCCAACGAGCCTGTCTGCAGAATTTTAGTGCTCTATCACAAGCTTTCCGCATACTGGTGCGAAACTGTTGCGGCAGCGACTGGTATACTAATCAAGCGCAAATGCACTACACAACGTAACGTCGGGCAAGGTAAATAAAACTTATTCGTGTGTAAGACCCGTAAATAATTATATAATTATGAATGCACTACACATTTGCTTTAGAATAAACAGCAGATGAAAGTGTAGAAAATTTGCCTGGACACCTACTTATTACCTATATACTTCGATAGTATTTACTTTATAGAATACTACAGTATGTAAATGTATAAAGATCAATGTTATACCGATTGCCGTACGAAATCTCACATACGATCTAAGTACCTACCTAAGTAAATAGGTAGGTAGCTACAATTTGCGAATCGTATTAAGGAAACAGTATTCTTTCTCGTGTGTTAGTTAACATAAACCCTTGTTATGGACAGCGTACTAGCATGCCAGGTTGCCGTGGAAACCGCACTCGTGCCGCTTTTCGCATCAGTGTGAGGAAAGCCGTATGGTTTTCGAGATATTTTTGGCCGGTCATCGGACAACGTATCCCTACTGGTAATTATATATTAAAGAAGTTAGCTTTGGATCTATTTAAACTTATAGCGGATTCGCGAGCTTTATTCATACATTTTCACGTGACGACGACTGTTTCATTTTAGTTAAAAATTTGCGAAAAAACGTACGTGTGAAATGACCAACAATAACGAATAACCTGAACGACTACCAGCAGTTTGTTGTGCGAAGCTTTATTTTACACTAAAAAAAACATTGACACCTAAGGATAGCAATAAATTTCAGTTTACCACTACACTACAGCCTGGCCTCGTTCGGAGGAGGAGGTGAAACAGGTGAAGAGGGATCATCAAAAATTTTTTACAAAATAAACCTGGGAAAGACGATTGTTACAATAATCTCATATAGTCATAAAGCGACATCTCGTTTCGGAACTTTCCCTGTTGATACTTTGACCAGCGCTGTGGTGCCTGTCAGCTGTCAGCTTTATCGACATTCGTTCATTCACCATTCGTTCATATCATCAAACATTATTCAACAAAAAATATAGTAAAACATTTAAAAAACAAATGTTTATTTAGAAAAGCAATCTTGTTACAGGGCTTTATAAAAACAAAAGGTATCATATCGGAGCGTCAGTGGCCTCGGGGATAAGACGCGACCTATCATATCGAAAGGTCCGCAGTTCGATCCTCAGCTGGGCCATGTATCAATGGGTTTTTTCTCGAAACTGAAGTACATTTACTGACTGCTCTTAAACGGTGAAGGAAAACATGAAATGAAATGAAATGAAACCTGTATACGCCGAAGAAGAAATTCTTAAGCGCATGTGAAGTCCACTAACCCGCACTGGGCTAGCGTGGTGGACTATAGCCCGAACACTCTCGTTGAGAGGGTATGCCTGAGCCCCAGCAGTGGGGACATCTTAATAGGCTGTTGATGATCATATCGGTGCTGAATGCTGATGACGAGTAGGAACATACAAGTTTACATGTGTTTAAGAATTAGTAGCGTGTGTCTGCAGTCCGCCGTGCCGTGTTCGCGCAGCCAGCCACGTTGACACGCAGTTATTTGTCCACAGGCGGCAGTTGGAATAATTGAGGTGTACATTTTCACTTTGTTCCGTTTCCATTCGATTAAAATCGTTGTACCTCACTTGTACACAACCTGTTCGGTGTTTACTAAACGATTTGAACGGTTCGACGGTTTGGGCAGTCGAGCGAACTATTTTTTGTGTTCTTTTATATGAATACACTCATAACGGTCTTAGTTTGTACAAACAGGAACATGAAATCAAACATCGACAAATTACGAAAGTATGCAATATATAAATTACTGTGGTGGCTGTGGTAGAGCAGAAAATAAAATAATAAGAACGTGGCATCTGTTTTACTTGCCGCCTTCCGGATTATGGATCTGAAAATTTAAAAAATACAGGAAAGTACCCTGTCATTTTGGAAAAGTGAATGGACGGAAATAATTATATGTATGCAATTTACTATTCAATAAATATGTCTAAAGTCTAAGCGTATGTATAACCCTCAGAGTGTTAAAACGGGTTTTGCGACCCAAAAAACAAGATCAAATACTAGACTTATGTGAAGTCTAGATAGAATTCGTTTTTCAAAAACCAAAATCTGACAACCACATTCTAAAGGATAATACCTACTGTATTGTTTATTGCTCAACCCGTAAAGTGTAAAACATTTTAGAGCAATACAACAAACTTTAAATCCGTTTATCTTTGATTTTATATGAGGTAGGTACTATATCCAGTGCAGCGTACGGCGCCGTCGCTCGCAGAGTGGCCGCGAAGCCTGAAGCATGGCGAACTCTACCTTACATGATACTTACTTAGGGCTTGCAAACCAAGATTATTGGCTTGTAATAACTAAGCTTTTAAAAGTTTTGCCAAAGCAACGATTTAACTAAACTTTTAAAAGCTTACAGTACAAAATATATTGGCAACTGGGTCCCGCAAGTCTCAGTATATTTTACGGGCGTCTAATAAAAATGTTTATCGTGTAACAGTAAAGAAGCAATCAGTCGGTGGGATATTGGCCGGCGGCGGACGTAAGCACGTGCATTTTACTAACGCCTTTTTATGTGCGCACCATGCAGTTAACTCGATTCATAGTACTATTTATACTGCATGGGAACCGGACTACTAATACGAATTATCAGATTGGCAGACAACATGTAACTCGTCAATAAAAGAACAAAGAAAAACTTGTACGGAATCAGGATTTGAAAAAACTTGATGGTAGCCTTCGATGTATGATCGTTTATTTGAGGAAGGCCTTTGTCCAGCTGTGGACGTCGAAGGACTGATATGAAATAAATGAAGTATATTAACACCGAACATTGACCGCAGATGCAATTTCGGACCGGAGGTAGTCAAAACCGAAACTGGACATTCTGACGTGCAGAACCAAAACACTGTAAATAGAGTTGTCACAGTAGGTATATTAGTGACTAGGTCGTAATAGGCTTCATTCGATTTTTCTAGACCGTTAAATGCTACTTCATCAAAAAGTTAAAAAAAACTTATTTGATTGTGGCATTATAAAATTGCATTCGATACCAGAACGTCAAACATAGTGTTTTGGTTCTGCGTGTCAGCTTCGGTGGGACGGTTGATAGCGTTGGTATACGTGGACCTGTTGTGGGACAACAAATAGTTCCTTGAGCGAGACACGAACGCTGGAAACCATATCTATACAACCATCATGGCGAGATCCCGGAAACGGCGGCGCGGTCACGCACCGCCCTGCGTCCGTTTGGATAGGCTTTACCGCCGTATATTAATATGTTTGTCGACTGCTTCTGCCAATACACGAAGGTCTTTATTTGTATGTATAGTATGGACTAGCATGAGCTGTCATTATCCATCACCAACAACCTATATAACAAGGTCTCTCCCAAATAAAGGAGGATCTCAGTAATAAATACACAGTGAGCGGTAAAGGAATACCTAACATAAATAGAGGTATCTAGATTATATTTTTAATTAGATATACCTAGTTCAGTTTCACATTAGTGCAAAAAAGTAAGTAAGTACAAAGTAAAAAATTAAATAAAACACAATTCAATTTATGCTTTTACGATCTATTATAAAACGGAATGTGTGAACAGTGCATCGGATTAGCATTGGTTTCTATCCAGGTGTGGATTTAGGATTTAAATTAGAGAGGGGTTTGAGTCCAGGGCAGACTCCAAAAAAGTGAAATTTTTCTAAGTATTTTTTATTGCGCCCCCTTTTGCCCACACTGACCTAGAGAAATTGAGAGGGCACAGTCAATATTCGTCCTACTGTTTGGTACGAGAGAGCTAAGTATCCGCATGACGCGGGCGCATGAGGTCTCTTTAACACAGTTACAGGCAAGTGGGAAAGTAATTTCGAGGGACAAATGCTCAATGAACGTTTGTTCGAAAGAACGATACTTCAATTGCTTAAACGAGTTTCTTTGATGTAACAATAAGTTCAATGGAGTAAAGGACAATAATATGAAATAACTCCCACTGTAACGCTTTTCGATTTTCATGATCTCCGTAATTTGAGGGCTACCCTTCTTAAAGGGAAGCTTATTGGTCGTATGTCTGCCTGTGTCGTCTGTTTGCCGCTAGACAATTCGCAAACTACTAGATCAAATGAGCTGAAACTTGGAACATGTAAGTTTCTTTTTATTTTATTTTTGTTTACCAAAACAATAGTTCTTTTTGTTTAGCAAGATTAAAAAAAAACTATAAATAATTTCTTGACGGGACCCGCCAATACTCGGCAATGGTGTATGACGACGTACACTTTGCGGAATTTTTTACTTAGAAGTAATTCTAGAAAGGATTTATTGCGTGTAGTTAGGTTAGGCTTTTGCATAGTACCTACTTAACGACCAAGAAAGCGGTGGTAGATAAAAATTGGCGCGTGTGATATGTACCCAGTAAATAAATATATGGACTTGGAGTTTGTTATTGTGCAGTTGCAGTTGATTTCTTCGATAGGTTAGACAGGGTTGAATTTAGTGAAAGTTTGTGATTTTTAAATGTGGGGGTCAACCTCTCCCTAGATCCGTGTCTGGTGCTTCACGTTAACCGAACAAGGTAGCTAAATGCAACTTCAGTACTGTTTCTAAAAACAATGAAACAATGCCCAACTTATAATAGTGTGTTGGGTGCAATTGGCAGCTAATTTCTTGCCTCGTAGCCCACTGTGCAGTGTGGCGAATTTTTAATCGGTTCTCCTTTGTTAGAAAACATCTTTATTGGAAAATTTACGGTATTTAATAATTAATAAATGAATAATTTTGCATAGACCTATACAAAATATGTACCACCATATTTTATTTGGAAAAACAAATATTACTTACTCATATAGGTACATGAACGTAAACTTCTCCAAGCCTGTGTGGTATGAAAGTTCCGAAAAAGTCAATGACGTGCAGCGTCTTTGAAACCTCAACAAATCCTAAATTCGAACCCTTTGAATGCTATACCTATATACGAGAACTTACCACGATTATTTCGTAAAATGAAATTATTCTACGCCATATAAATTGATAAGTTTAATGGAATATGTTTCACATTCACACTACAGGATGTACATTTAGTCACCTGCAATAATTAACTAGGCGATTCTGACCGATTACATTGCATAATAAGTAAAAATAATAATTTTGAAGTTTATTTTATTAAATTTCAACCCTAGCTGTGTTATACGCATGGTATACCTACTAACTTTAATATGGACAAACGTCGTCGGAACGACGCGATTAGTGTTGAAACGCTGTGTGTTAATTTGAAGAAAAAAAGCTTAGATTTAAACACCAAGTTACATTTTTTTGTGGTCTGAGCACTCAAAATTGTTTAATTATTGCGGGTGAATAATCCACACCACACTATATCTGAAACGGTAAACGTGAAATTAATAGCATCTAACCGCAGCGCGTCTAAAGGCGGTATATTACTTTTAATACTTGCCGAGGTAATAATATTCCCCAGACTCCGTGTGTGCGGGCTCCCCAATCCTTGCCCACGTCTGTCTGTGACGCAATAAAACCCGTTCAGTTATGTCATAATATGCATATGTGATGAACCTGCCAGCATACGACTACTCTAAAGTTAGCCGAATCGTTCCCGACACTTTCACGTAACTATATTTTAATGGCATCGCACGTAAAATATGAAGAAAGTTCGAAGTTTAAAGAATTGTACTTGTATAGATTCAAGTTTCTGGTCTCAATAAACCACAGGCGTTTGGATTGTGCGTTGATAGATCAGTCAGTATCAGAAACAATAAGTAAAACCTAATTTTAAGACTAATACAATCTTTATTACGACTATAACAATCATTATACCGCAGAATATCTAGTTATATTCCGATACCTTGACTGTTCTTTCAACACAAAGCTCAAACCACCCAATGGAAGGCAGAGGTGACGTTGGCAGCCACTAAGATTGTTTTTTATATATTTCACCCCAAGGGGTTAAAATTCCCCGCGAGCGAAGTCGCAGGCAACAGGTTGTCTAAAATAAAATTAATTAGCTTTTGTTTCGAAGTGATACTTCAAGTTTACCGCTAAAAAGGACCTTTTTACCTGTCGTGCTCGTGAACTTCATAAAAATACAACGTTTCAATCAAGCACATACCGTTTACAGACCTACAATTCGTGTATAGTTTGAATTACGAATTAGTTATAAATTAGTTTAAATTTACTTCATAATAATATTACGAGGTTGATTGCAAGAAAAAATGCTTAAATTGTACGGTCGCGGAAAAAGAATGTTAAGCAGGCTAGCCCTCACCTTAAATTGACCATATCAAGTCAACCGACATACGGCCACATGACAAATTGAAGGGCTTCATATTGCTAAACTGACTTGGCCTGTTGGCGTAGTGCTAGTGACCCTGCCTACTGCGCCAAAGGTCGTGGGTTCGATTCCCACCCGAGATCAACATTTGTGTGACGAGCATAACTATTGGTTTTCGGATTCTGGGTGTTTGTATGTATTTAAGTATTTAGTTAAAAGTATTTAAGTATGTTTATCAGTTGTTGAGTACCCATGCACAAGCTTCGGCTTAGTTTGGGGTTATTATAAACACTCACTTTCCATGATGTAGGTACAATCTGCTATACTTTTACCTGCTTTTAATTTCATTTGTGCCATAAAGAATTATGTTATTGTATCGGATTTTGAATTTCAATATTTAAATATCACAATTTGTGTAAGCAATATCTATTGCAACATACACAATTGAAGATAGACATATAACTGCGATCATCAATACTATGATTATCGCAGACATATAAGTATAAACGGTTCACCTCAACTGAACAGTCCCGTCAACGCTCGCTGGTTGCTATAAGACCACTCTAACTCTACTATACCACATTGGTACATTGGACATAATGTTTTTGCCATTGGAATTAATTTCATAAATAATTAACAGAGTATATTTCGATCGTTGAGTGGACGCCAGATGGAAATGCACTCGGCAAATTGACTGAAAACCACATTCGGGGAAAGGCTAAATACCTGTTAATGATAGTGTTACTGATGCTTTTAATCGATCGAGACATAACTGCTTTACCCGAAAACATGGGAAAATTGCTACGTATTAAATGAAAAACCCAAAATTATTCATTTGCAAAAATATGTTATCAAAATGTTAACACGCATATCTGATAGACGTGGGAATTATTTACACAGGGAAGCACAGCTTAAACAATACTTGTTTTAGTTACATTTTGTTATTTAAATAATGAAAATTACCGTTTTCTCCGAGACATTATGAGAAATCTTAGTTATTATGACGGAACCAGCCGTATTGTGTACGACGCACAATTTGTAGACTTTTTCATTTATCATAATTTTTTTAAACGAATCAAGTCGAAGATAGTTGAAATAAAATGACCATGGACCGCTATCTTTGGTGTCTTTTTATTTGTTACAAGATCGTAACCGCGGGCAAAATCTACCTATATTATGTCATTTCTTTGTTTTACACTCATTGCATAATTCTCTATTAAGTAGTTCGGAGAGAATCGACACATCGACAGTTGTAAACTCTGGTTACGTCTTTGCTTCCAACTTATAAATAAACCTTTAAATCTCGATCACTTATTCACAAATTGGTAACAGTCTGTCATACATAATTTTACTTCAATTGATATAAAGCTCTGTCTGCCCATTTATCGATCGCCAAGCTGTCATTTAGCATGAATATTTAATAGACGCATTGCACAAATGTAGCTCATTATCCCCAGAAATACACAGCGCTTATTATGAAACTAATAACTATTAAATATCATTTTTTTGATTCCAAATACCGTAAAAATATTATATTTACGACTATTTTTAATCTTAAACAATATCTTATATTTTATCTTTCTCTTCTTTTCTTCTTATTTTTGTATAATAATGTTGGTTTTTACTAGCACAGTGGTTGTGCATTGAATACATTATTTTATTGTTGCATCTATAGGGGAGCATTATTCAGATTTCAATATTGTAATGAGTTGATGACAATCTGCACCAATTTGCAAGGGCGACGATGCGAGCTCTCCGTAATTTACACACAGCCCGAGCTAATCAGCCCTCATTACGCATATAGCCGTTTCGGCTCCAATGTTACAATTATTCCTATTTGCTATCTAACCAACAACGTATTTTCACAACATCCATGTTAAACACGAAGTCACATTCGACGAGATAATCCGCGGTATTAACATGAAATCAGCGTTAAGTACAGTGGAGAGACATCAAATCAGTTATTTTGAGTTAGATAATCTAATGGTTAGATAGAATAGAAAGATCAGAGTTCATTCGAGCACATACTGCTTTAAAGCTTTAGTTAGAGCAAACAAATTCTAAATTACGAGCTTCCGGGCTCCGGCAAACCTTGTGCAGAATTTCATTACTCCGCTACGGAACCCTAAAAAGTCAATCAACTGCAGGCTGTTAATCTAGGATTATCTAAGCCTTAAAGCGCAAAAAGCTAAAAAGAGGATTATTCAACTACCTACTTACTAAGTTTTAATAAAAAAAACAGGTTAAGTATTATTTTGCGATGAAATCCATCAGGTTGTCCATTCTAGTATTGTTTGGTGAAATGACATCAAACGATAGGTTCGGCTTCTGGTCTGAACTCCCGACCGCACGAACGTAACTTGAGAGCACTGTCAACTAAGCTACAACCACCTTTTTGTTTACAAACATAATACATTCGGAATCAAACCCTTGCAAACAAACATAATAGACTGAGTCAAATAAATCCTCAAATAGACAGCGATAAGCTTTTAATCGAATGGATCGATGAACTAAATCAGTTCAGTCGATAACGTGTTAATGTTACAAGTACTACACCACATATATAGTGTAGATGGAACAGAGAGGTAAAATTTAATCGAATTGTTTGCGGCGCGGCAAAATTTGTGCAAACAAATTAGCGGGAGGTGCGATTGGAAAATCTAACCAAATACTAAATAAAACAGAACTGGTTTTGAAGCGTTTTCAGTTATACAAAATCATTACTTCACACAACCACACAGTATTGTTTTATGTTCGGACGCATTAAAGTTTGTTTTGAAATATTTTCATTACTAGACTAGCTGTCAAGCGAGTGAGTGAAACTAGTATGAGAGCAGAACTAGATGGATAAACCCATGTCAACGAGTTACTAAGAAAGTCGATGGATGGGGTGGGCGATCGGTTTTACCACGAAGTGATTACTAATCACTGATTAGGTATATTGTAACCTATTTATAAATATGGACAAATAACTATATATAAATATAAAATATATAACTCACTCTCTGTAAATAATATTTATGTATTATATATATGTGTATAATTTTATTTATAAAAATGTTTTTATTTAATTAATTACAATACAAAAAACATGTCACCTTATAAATAAAATATTTTCTCCAAAGCGTCACAACGAGGCAGTGTGCCTAAAATGCTGGCGGCGTTACCTCGTTGGATCGCCAGACTTATTCGCTGGCCGAGGTAACTGCCCGCCCGCCGGTCACCTGATGCCTCGTTGAGACGCTTTGAAAGGTCCCTAAATAACTTCAGGGCTTCAGGGCCCCACGGTCCCATTGTTTCTACCCCAAACGGCACAAACTGATAGGTATCACCGATGCATGCGTATTTGCGCTTCTTTTTTTGATTTTATTTATTTATGTATCTGTACATTAGTATGTTTTTAGTATTGTATGTATGCTTATTTTATATGTGTAATGTTTATGTTAATGTTCATCTATATATTGTTTTAAATAGTACACGCGACTACTGCCTCTCTTTCATTAAGTATCTCAACCGCGGGTTAGCTGGAAGAGATTTCATAGAAATAAGCTTAACCCTTTGTATAATTCTCTGTTCTTTTTGTATTGTTTTTATTTTCTGTGTGTACAATAAAGTATTAAATAAAAAAATAAAACACTATGCTTAATTTAAAACTTGGTTTGATGAATGCCATCCAGTGTAGATACAAGTCAACCCTACTTAATTAAACTTCATAATAGCGGAGATTCGCCGATGCTCGTTGCATAGGCACATAGAGGCTTGTAATCGATCGCGTGTGGGACGGGCTCGGTATGTCAGGGTCATATGAAACACAATCCCCACGGAGACTTGGGGTAGGACGGCCCGTGGAGAACGGATTTGATTGATGCTATTCATTATAATTCGTCTCGGTATATGTCGCAGGACGACATGGAAATCAGCGAATGCGCTGAGTAGTCAAAAGTCAAAATATTTCATTGCATACGAGTTTATTGGCTACATTTATGTATACACACGTCAATTTGTATCTACCAGTCATCGCGCTGAGAAGGGGCGCAACAAATCTTTTAAAATCAAGTCTGTATTGTATTACAATGGTTTGTAAAGATTCCGAGAGGCTAAAGTAAATATTATTGCCAGGCATCTTTGTCATTCAAATAATATCTATTTTATAATAAGCTTTATTACAAAGTTGTTTTTTAATGTGATTCATAAATTCTCTGTATTTCATATTTAAGATATAATCTGGTAGTTTGTTGTAGAAGCGTATGTACATTGCCCGTGAACGATTTACTGACCTTACTAACTGTTACGCACAGGCCACTTTTATTAGTTCTTAAGTAAATTCAAAATTGACGTATTCGATATTTGGCAGTTCTCCTCTTGGCTTTTTCTAACAAATTTGTATTTTCCCATATAATATAATTTCAAGTCTTAAAACAGTGCTTTTCTTCGATCCAGCCCTAATACTAACCTTACCTTACCTTGATAACTGTGATAATACAAGTTTATTTGCATCATAAGTTGTGTTTTTTTTGTTACGGTGACATAAAAAGAGAGATATATTTTTGCGGACATACAACATAATATAAATAGAGACATGCAGCATGAAACTATTCCTACATCAATAAATTTTATATAGGAGCATCGGCATTACCATGGGCATTATGAACATCTTTGACTTTTTACGATGCTGCTGTATGATACTATTAATACGGCGAAGACTACGTTCGCTCAGGAAATCAAACGTTATTTTATTTCCCTAAAGATTCTGTGAAACCAATGATTTTGACAATTCCATGCGACATCAATCTATTTAGATAGAAATCCATAAAGATAATACTTAGAATAGATAGTAATAGAATCTGCGATCATGAATACTAGAATTGAGACAGAGAATAAATACTCTGACATTATAATAGGACATTGACATTTTTGTATTGTAGGTATTTAAATTATTAAGACTACGTTTTAGAATTATTGTGATATTTGAAATCTTATATTGTAATGTATTTATACCTAATTAGTTATAAATAAGTGTTATTGAAATTTTCGCACACAGTAATGTATACTGTTTCTGAAATAAAGATGATGATGATACTTAATACAATACCGCTCTATAGCATGTATTCTGATTTAATTTTCATGAAAACCAAACAAAGCCGTAGACAAAACAATTTCAATTCTATAGTCAAAATAATTCTGCTTAGCGACAACTTCTACAACGAACACCTCCCACAAAGAATCGTCAAACCTTTCGAGCTTGTGAACAAAAACTATTAACGTAGAGCCTCTCACGGCCCGCTGAGTTGTCGGTGCGTTTCGTTTGATAATTTCCGTGTACAAGGCTGGCTTTAATCGAATGAATCCGAGCACCCGCGCCCCACCCCCCGACCGCCCGCTACACCCGCGGGCGCTATAAAATTGTTCACGATTATCGCTACGGGAAGACTGGGAAATGCGTATGGGAAATGACATGAGCTTGTAAACAATTTGGGCTTCTGTCTATCTATAGGCATACTATGGTAAATGTTAGTAATGGTGGTCTTTCACTGATATATTTTAAGAGGTACTTAAAAGTCATTTTTTTACACACAGAAGTTATTTATTAAACAGTATTTTAACTTAAACGTTCCCATTTAGGTATATTTAGTTTTAATAGCTATACAATCTTGATGAGACGTTCTGCTTCTAAATTACAGTCGACAAGATAGGTCTACCTACTGATTAAACAGTACTTACATTAAAAATTGCAACATAGACTTTCAGCGTTGTAGGTAATGACTGCCTGGACATTTACTGATGACTCGAGCGCTTTACCAAAGGTCGGGGGTTTGATTCCCACTAGGGACAGAACATTATACAAATGTGTACCAGTTGGTCCTGGTCTGGATATTATACTTGATAATTGTCCTCCTTGTCTAATTCCCTTAATATAGGAGAAAATTTGGGATTAAACGTGTATGTATTATTATTTATTAATAATAATCAACTGGTCCACTGGGTGTTATCATATAAATATCATGCCAAAATGTGTAGTATTCAATGTTTACCCACTATGCATGAAATAAAGCAATTAAAGAGAGTCACATGGCCGCGAAATTAAGCCCTGCGGGCCGGGCATCCGACATCCGTCGTAATAAAACGCATGCAAAGTTTTTCTTTGCTAAGCGGAGCGGCCGCAGCAAACGGAAGCGGAGCAACAGGCTTGATTAAAACACGTGTTTACAGAACGCACCCCTCTGCCCCGCAAACGCAATAATCTAGTGAGGGCAGTCCATCTGCTAACACGGTCAGCCTCTTCACGGGTTAGCTAGTCGTTTTTAGGGATCCGTCAAAAAGGATGCTCTTATTTTGTCCTGTTTGTCCGATGGTTAATTCACAAACTACTGGACCAATTGAGCTGCAAAGAAAAAAAACCGGACAAGTGCGAGTAGGACTCGCGCCCTGAGGGTTCCGTACAAACTTAATTACAGAAATAATTAGAAAATCGTTAATAAAATTTACAGCTACATCACATGGTACTAACTTATATGGAAAACTTGCTCATACGCAAAGATAAGTTTGTTCGTACAAGAAAAAAAAAGTTTTTTTTGTGATGTAACTACAAATTTACGGTTTTCGGGTTTTTTCCATTACTTGTGCTATAAGACATTGTTTCTTGCCAAATTTCAAGATTCTAGGTAAATCAAAAATGCGGCAAATCAGCCATATCTTCTGACTATACGTTGACTTAGAAGTTTGATTTTTTCACAGCTTTAAGGGACTGCAGACCTCAGTATTTGATACTAATTTCAACTTGATACCTCTACGCCTTCTTGGCAAAAAGGGCTTATGTAGGAACCCGTATGTCAGACGGACATATAGGTTCCTACATACGGGACATACATCCTATAAGGGTTCCTTTTTCCTCTTTTGAGATATGGAACCCTGAAAAGATAAAAACGTAAATAGTAGTCTAAATATATAGAATAGTGTAATTAATAAATGTAAATAGTTTCATTAGAGTTATTCAGCGTAATTACGAAATTCATTGTACGGCGTTGTTATTTCAAAACAGCAACTTTTGACACAGTTAATTGCATTAGCTCCGACGATAGTAAATACTTATTAAAAAATTGCTTCTAGTTTAGTCCTATAACCCATGTCGTATAGCGTTAAGACCGAGACCACATCTCCGGCTGCGATTTACAAAGACTATGCAAACGGTCTACTTCGTAATAAATTCATTCCGCAATGCAAAATCTTATAAAGAGGTAAACAATACAAACAAATTATTTCCTCTCATTATTTTTTAAAGTAGGTAATATGTTTTTTTATTATAAATTATTGTATTTACTTCAGTTTTTTTGTTCCGTTTGTTATTACAATTTTACGGTTTTGCAATCCTGCAATTTTGCGTAATATTCATTTAATTCTCATTTAAATTGCGATCTAAATTTGCTAGAAGTTTGCCCTTTCCTATTTATGCCCTTAAAAATTCTAAGCTATAGGTAATACCTACGGTCGAGTTAGTTACTGTAGCGTAGTAGGGTTTCTGTAGAATTTATGTCAACAAAACCTAATCGATTAGATTCTGAGACGGGACTCAGCCTTTGTAAATTGGCTCCCCGACCCCGCGTAACATAACTCAGCGCATTTTTACGTCTGTAAATTATACTTTTACGATCGAAAATCATTTTTATGTTTTCGGAGGAATTTAATATCACGCCAGCTATGCTCGGCACATTCGCTCTTTTATTGGTCTGTAATTTTATTGTTTTCTCAATTTTTATTAACTATCAACTACCTACTTGGTCCGTGCCACAGGGGATCGATAAGCTGCGACTTAAGAGAACAAAGTACTATTTAATGCATGCACTGAACATTTTATTGTATTCTACGGAATTTTCTAGTATTTATTATAATATAAAGAACTTACCCTGTGGCACAAATAGTGTACCTGTGGGTGGTTGCACAAATAGTAGAGTTTCCCTATACCCACTTCCAGTTCAAAGAGTTAGGTAAGTAATTTTGTTTAAATCTAAGTTATAAGCTTACAAAGAAACAAGATAATTGTTTGGAGAGTTTCTTGCCAGATTGCATGCTTACGCGGGGCGCGGTAGCGGTAAAATAAAAACCGAACAATTTTTTTCTAAGAATTTCAAAGGAGTTTAAAAGGCATAACGGTTAATTTGCTCTTTATGGAAACAATAGACCGCCTTGCATCTTCATTGCGTGTTTAATTTACTGTTTCCTCTGCTTTTCTCACGAAGATTTTAATTGAACTTTGCCTTTTTATGTAATATTGTATAGGTATAGGTACAGGTAGAGCGTCAGTGGCGTAGGGGATAAGACGCGGCCTATCATATCGAAAGGTCCGGAGTTCGATCCCCAGCTGGGCCATGTACCAATGGGTTTTTTCTCGAAACTTAAGTACATTTACTGACTGCTCTCAAACGGTGAAGGAAAACATCGTGAGGAAACCTGCATACGCCGAAGAAGAAATTCTTAGGCGCATGTGAAGTCCACCAACCCGCACTGGGCTAGCGTGGTGGACTATAGCCCGAACGCCCTCGTTAAGAGGGTAGGCCTGAGCCCCAGCAGTGGGGACATTAATAGGCTGTTGATAGTGATGATAGGTACAGTCGCCATCAGATATATCGTAACAGCAAGGTGACCATATACTTCTGAACAATTTAAAATGTCAATAAGTTCCACACACTACAAGTTACCAATACCTAATATCCGAACATTCATTACTTCATTCATATCTGAATTGTTCAGAAGTATTTGGTCACTTTGTCTGCTACGATATAACTGACGGCGACTGCACACGAAAAGTAGTGAAATGCACTTTTGGACATTAATCACGTATTTACATCTAGGTAGGTACTTCTGCAAAATTATAGACACTTAGGTGTAGGTGCCAGCAATTAGAAATAGTTACCTACACAACCACTCAATAACTATTAGAATTCTAGTTGCCAAATTACTAGCTCACAGTGTCCAAGCCCGTGGCCCAAACCAAGGAAATTGTTTGTAGTCGCGCGTCTACATAAATACTAATGCTATCAATCAATACAGTGCAGCACGTTGTTTGCATGTCATGCACGTCAACAACTACAGCTATACGGTCATGCACGAGTGACAGCACGTAATGCATGTCATGCCACATGATCGTTTAGGGAGCCCAATAGCACCCAATCTCAGATTCACCCGATTCACCCAATAGTTATATAGTTTGACAAATTGTCACCTAGCAACCGAAGCAATGATTAACAATCACTGGTTGTCATGGTGCCATCATTTTGTTTCGTTTATTCAGTTTTTCATTATTATTTAGTTACTTTGTTTTAATTATCAGTTTAAAAACAGAAAACGTGATGAATTCTTTGAAGACAATAGGCATCGCCCCAAATCCTGATTGTGTAAGGGAAATGGTAGCGTGTCAGTGCGAATTGGGTCGGGAGAAGCTGCTGACGGCGCCTCCTTACAAGCACGTGTCGGCCCCCGAGGGCGAGGAGGCCCGCTGGCGGCACCAGACGGCGCCCTGCGTGCGGGAGCCCGAGCAGCACAAGTGCCCCACCAGCCATATCCTCATCACCTTCAAGTCGCCCCTGCACCCCAACGAAGTGTTCACCAAAGTCTTCCCGGCCAACACGCCGATCAAATACGTCAAACGCAAACTAGCCAAATTACTCTCAGTGCCCAATAACAATCTCCTGCTCACCAAAAATCGTACGGTGCTGAAAGATACGAGCCTCCTGTCGGACTTGAAAACTGATGCCGTCGGCAATATTGTCATCGATGTGTTCACCAAAGATTCCGAGGAGTTCGCTCTGTCGTCCATCCCAAAGGAAAATTACGTTCAGGAACTTTTACAGTCGGTGCTTCCGAAGAAGAAGACTGTACCGTTCATTGCGATCAAATTTAGAGTTCCCAATCAAAACGGAATATTTACACGCTCCTACCATTCCATTATGAAGATACATGAGATAAAGAAGAATTTGGGCGGGCTATTTAACGTTGACCCCGACTACTTGGTTATGTTGCGGGGAGAACGCCCACTGAAAGACCGAATGAGCCTTATGGATCTCGATTACGATAAGTACGGAATAGTAGAGGTGGAACTGTTGACGAAAAATAATATGAAACTTAATTTAGATAAATTATACAAGGAAAATCCGGTCAACGATGTTTTATCCATCATGGTGCCGTTTGGAAATACGTTAAAGCAAATTAATGTAGAAATTTTCTCAGATCCCATAAAGAAACCTTACTTGGGTGGATATAGAAACGTGCATACGGGTAATTCTAGTTAATTTTATATGAAAAAGGTAGTTGCTAACTTTAGATAAAACAATAGCCTGACCCACAGGCCTCACCTGACAAAACACAACCTTTTAAATTATAAAGATACCTACTCTTAAAATGTAACACTATCGATGACGCTGACGTCCCTTCAGACAATATCTCGCAGCGCAGTAGGTACTTGTGGCGATAGCTCGGTTGGTAAGACCAGGCTCCGGAATGGCCAGGTTGCAGGTTCAAATCCTATTCCCGAATAAAATTTCCATTTTGTTTATTTTCCCTGAGCATTAGAGTTATATTCAGTATAGTTATAATCAGGAAGGTTCGAATGGCGCGGGCGCCCACCAAAGAGATTGTAGCTCTATGCTTTTATTATAGAAGATACTTTATTATATACTTAAGTACGAATTGTTGCCAGCGATTTTGTATGTACGCGTTTATCAAGTTTCATTAGTATGTAATTTATGTATGCATTTTCTTTGAAATAATCGACTACTATCGATGACATTTATTATTAAAATCGTTACAAACATCCAATAGAAAAAAAATTCGCGTTTATAATATTGGCAGGATTTTTATTTTTATTCCAGGCACCGTCTACCATCACGCCTACACCCAAACACCACAGAAACCAGAAAAACTGCTTCCGGAACAGAAAACTAACAGAGACACGCAGACTGCCGAGGAGCGAGAAAAAATATATGTAAGTTATATACATTACTTATAAGATAGAATAAGAATGTATAATATTACCCTAACCACCCCCGAAAGGCAGCCGCCTTGGCTGGCGGGTAGGTCAATCTTACCTAATGGAAAGAGAAGATGAGGCCGATTATGGTAAGAAGGTTTACCCAGAAGGTTCTTTTCACCCTTTCAAAATGTAAATAGGTTGATTTTTGAACGTAATGTACAATGATTGTTTATGATGCTAAGTAAACTCACAATTGGCTGTTATAAAATTGCGACAATTTCATATTTTAAAAAATTACATCGTATGGATGGACGTCTAGGAAATGGGACCCGGAGATTACTTCTAAAACACATCCAAACTACCTGTCTCGTTATTATGAGTACCTATGATATTCCAGGGTACAAGTTATCACTGTACCATTTTCATCAAAAACCGTTCAGTCGTTATATATATCGTGAATAAACAAATAATATAAAAACGTTCATATTTACATAGAATACGTATACGAACGTATATAAACGTATTAAATTGTTACCAGGAAACAAGCTACAGTCGCGCAACGCAGATGAGTAGCGTCCACGCGTACATTCCGAACGTAACAGACAGAATTGTCGTCGCCAAAGAGTACGAGACCCACGCCGAAATGATCGTCAGGCTCAATCATGCCCACTACGCCGCCGTCATACAGAGGTCTTTCAGACACCACCAGTTCCGGCAGAAAGTTCGAAGATGGCTTGCAGAATGCATGTACGTACCTACAAGTTTTTATTAAATTATAATATTAAAAAATTAAATAATAATCATACTATCACAATATGCCTACCTACACCAAAACTATTTTAAAAAATTAATGATAAATTAATAATTATTTTTTTCTGATCAGATCCCGCCAAAGTCTGCGTGTACTACATGTACCTACATAAATACATAGTGAAGTTATGTCGATTCCAGTATTTTAAGAGTTTGTGTTAGGAATGCATTGGTTTTTTTTTCAGGGAACGAATAGCAAGGATGAAGGAAGAGGACAGGCTAGAACGAGAAGCAATGGAAAAACGTCTACGTAGGGACCTTGTCACTAAAACATTCCCGAAAACGCGTCAAGATTTTGATCAATTATATGCAATGGTATGTTTTAAAATTATTATTTTCATATTCCTTCTATAATGCATACATAAAAAAAGTTTATACTTATAAGAAATCTCTACCAGCCGACCTTCGCTTTGGGAAAAATCGAAAAATAAAGGTAACTAAGTATTCCGTAATTATTTTCTAAATTTCAGGTTGATCGTTGGAAACACGGTGAAATAGCAAGAATCTCACGATTACACGCAAAAGGCCCTAAAATTGCCGAGTTCACGTTGCTTCTCGACAAAGAAGTAGAACTACTGCGGTGTATTGAGGACTACAGGGTCAAAGTACGAGAAGATAGTTGCAAGATCAAACAGAAACAGTTCCTAGAGGAAATATCCAAGCCAGTCGCTTGGTTCGGAAACGACGGCAAGCTGATACAAATGGAGACTGTAGAAATACAAAAGGCAAGGAAGCTAAAAGAACTTTACAATTCTTTCACCCGCGATGACATGGAGGTGAAAGACCGCATGGAACTTCTGGTCGATATGAAGTTTGCTTTACAGGAGTTCAGACATCCGCTAGCTGAGGAAATAATAACACTACTAGATAGAGAATGTGATCTCCTCGTGCGGAGATGCGACGACCACCAGCTGGAATTTCTCAGACGAAGAGTGGCCGCGTCCGTTTTCCAACTGATCAAGACTTCCGAATTGAATTCCAAAGTAGTTAAATGCAAAGATGCGAGGGACCACAGAAAAATGGAGCACGGCAGACTTTACTTCTGCGAGATGTGTCACCAGGTGAAACTGTACAATGAATTTCCGTTGAACTCTAGGATGACCGGGCTCATGGTGTGCATGTCGTGTTCTTGGAAGGACGTGCACGAGCGGCTGTGGATAGACATGACGCCTTACAAGTTCATTCTGCGAGCAGTGCAGCGCGACGAGAGACGGCGCAAGTGCTGGGGCTCCCTAGCGTTCGTGTTGCAGGAAAAAGACATATTCTTCATCGTGGAGAAGCTGTGGCACTCCCATTCGGCGGTTAGCGAGTGCGAAGACATCACTGAGCTGAGACTGTGCAGGTGGCATGTCAACAAGGACTGGTCGCCGTGGAACTGTTTCCTGGTGACTGTGCAAGAAATGAAAGCGCACTTGAAGCTGGACGTCCCAGAGGATGTTTATGACGAGGAGTTGGTTCAGAAGGTGGAGAACAAACACAAGTTGGCCAAGGCCACGTTCGAACAGCTGTTGTCCGTCAATAAACGATACACAGAGGCGGGCGACTGGCAACACGTCCGCGCGCCCGCCGTCGCTCATGTAGACGCTGTAGAACGACTCTAATACGTTTTAGAATCTTTTAACGATATAGTTGTGGTATCATGGATAGTTTTATTATAGTTATTTTATCATGTTGTAGAGATATTAGTTTTGTAGTCGTTCTTTGTTGCTAGTTATTTAATTTCTAACATTAATTTATCAATGTCGTCGCAACGTCTCGAGCTTAAAACAGTTTTCACGCCCTGTGACTTCACTTGCCGGTACAAGAAAAAGTTTGAAAGAAATTGCAGTAAAGTTTGCAAACTGTTTGGTATCAATAAATTATCAGGCAAGTGTAGTTGCACAACGGAATATAGTTATCTAAGCTACCTACTACTTGACATTGTCGTGACATTTTTTCACACATTATTTCTGTAAAGATTGAATCTGTAGAAATGCACAAATTGGAAAGCTGATGTTGGTTGTGCTTATGCAATATGTATATGAATCTTGTAACATGTTTATCTCAATACTAGAGATTGTTTCTACTAATGATTATTCATCGTTTAGGTATAATATAGGATGAAAAGAAACTCGAAATTTTATTTAAATCGTCCTTGTTTTAATAATTACACGTAATACTTTATAACATAATTACACATTACATATACAATAATAATTTCTCAAGATATCAAACTCTCGTGATAGTCTAAAACAACATAATATTATAATTGTAAAAACACAGGTGTGATATAAAGATGTAATTTCATAACGAAATGCACTTTAGAGCTACACTTAGTACATACATAGATCAATAAATTACGTAAATATAATTTAGGCAATAAAAATCAAAGTAGCTGTACAACAAACAAACATGAAGAAATTTCTTAGTCTTAAAAAATACACGAATCCCTAAAGTTGCAGTCGCCAAAATAATGTCGCGAATCAAGACCGCACCGCAACCTTCATTTCGTTATAAATTAGTCCCCACATAGAATCTTAAAAAATAAGTAAAGCTGTCTGTGGATGTAATTAACGGCAGCGAAGAACATACTATCGGCCTTGTAGTATGACAATTATAAGGAATGATGTACCCGACATAATTCCCTCAAAATTAAAACAGTCATGAACAATGTGTTTTTATGCATAAATAAACGTTGAGCCCAATTCTGAAGGCACACTTTAAAAATTTGATTGCACACATTTTTTATAGTTATATATGCCCTGTCAAACAATATTAGGATAACACTAAAAACTTTAGTCCTGACCAGTCCTAACAAATTTTAAAAGTTTGCCTACAGAATGGGGACTCATTATCAAAAGTAAAAAATATATGAATTTCATTTTAAGTTTAGATGTAAAAAAGTTAACACCAAACCCAAACAAGTCGACAATTAAGTAATTCATGTGCCTTGGCATTTCATATTTGATATAACTAAATATAAAAATGAAACTTTAATTTCTTTAGACATTCTAGTCAGGTTGTGAATAGGAAACGTGATATTAGGTTTAAAATAATATCATTCATTCGCTGTCATAGTCCTATCAACTATTGGTTAAAATTCCAACATTATAAATTGTCCTATTTATTTTTATCTACGCATAAATTATTCTCTCGTTTGCGAGTGGCCAACGACGATGCGGCGTTAGGTAGGCTCAATTCACACTAAAACGGCGGCGGCGGCGGCGTGCAGTTTCAATAACTTATATAAAACCGTATCTTTGTAAAAATATGAATTCGGTACCTAATAGTCTCGCTCGACAGGATAGAACGCGTCGCGCGACGCCTTGTGGCTTGCCACGGCGAGCTAACCGCTGCCATATCAGTGCGAATCGGGCCTTAGTGTTTGCAATGTGAAGTCACACATGACATGTCGTACAAATATAGTTCGATCACGTAAACCGCAGTGAGACAGAGTCGCCGCATACCGCGGAATGCCACGCGATCAGCTACGGTATAATCTACTTCTAATTTACCCAACGAAAGAACTAGAGAACGAACTATTCATACTAGCTAAAATTTATTTACAATAAAGAATTGTGCTTCATTAAAAAACAATACGTACTCTAAATTTGTAATCCCTCCGAGCGAGCGGTATAATACAAAAAGTGCAGACATAATATTCACATAAAAGAATACAATATCTATTATACACTTACCCGACTATTTTTGCACTTTAATATCGCCAGTTCAGTGGCTTAAACTCGGAATATCTCAATTTAATTAAGAATTCATATCATAACCCATACCCATGTTTAACGCAAGTATTTAGTCAATTATTAACAGTCTGGGATTTATTTACAACTTTTATCAATGCAAGAGAAGGAAGAAATATCGATACAAAAAGATCGAGGTACGACCGTACTTTCACCTATTGCGAAGGGAATTTACTATTGCAAATGGCATGAAATCTATCACTAAGATGGTCTTACAATGTACAGGGATTCGATTGGTAATTTGGTATTATATTTACAACCTATCACACACAGTGACAACACGGCTTTGTAAGGCTTGCTTATGGCGTTAGTCTGTTTCGATGGATCTATTGACTGGCACGAATATATTTTCAACGGCGCGATGACGTCTACACACTATCTTTGAAATACCAAAACAATATTCACTACGATCTGACACAACATACAACCATTAAAACGATAGATCGCCCAAAAATATTCGATTTGAGACAATCCAATAAATATTGTCAACACGACGACGTAATTATAAAACCACAATTTACCTAGAGGCGTCAATAGAAGTAAGAATACACTTATAATGGGCGTTTTCTCATTAGCCGACACCGGCACGACACTAGTGGTGCGAGCGAATCGAATGGTATATCGATAATATTGCAAAAGCGGACGTTCTTGAGTTAGAACTATCGGTAGTATTGAAATTTCTCACTATCGATAGTCTACTGAGTTGTTTTTACACAAAACAATTGCCGATAGTATATTGTGCATACAACAAGTATCGTCGTTAACAATTAGTAATGCTCATTTTGAACTATGATATCGGATTATCGGTAGTATCGCCCCATATTACTACTATCGGTATGTAACTTGTTTCGGAAGTCACGATAGACTATCGATTCGACCGCACTAGTGTTGTACCGGTGCCGGTGTCGGCTTATGTGACTACGCGCCATGTCGTCCAAAGCTGTTTGCATCGGCTTGTCTGCAATAAATAATGAGGTAATCGATACCTTCTGAGCGGCGGCGGAATTTCAGTGATACCCGTCGACCTCCATGGAGGAGGACATTCTATCGGAGCCGGAGGAGGAGTAGTTCATGCTGTAGTTGAGGTTGCTGAGGGACATGTCCTGCGGCACGTCGGAGGGCGACGTCTGGTAGTAGTGCGCGGGGTACGCGCCGGGGTAGGCGCGCGCGGGGGCGGCCGCGGGGGCGGGCGCCGGGGCGGCCGGGCCCGCCGGCTCCTGCGGGCCCCCCTTGTCACTCATCTCCATAAACTCGATTATCCGCTGCGTCGCTTTCACATGGGCCACTATCGCCGCCTCAGCCTGGAAACAATGGGATTTTTGTTTTTGTTTTCACGGGAAAGCAAATAATAGATGTAATAGATAAATCAGTCCGCATACTGATAAATCAGCAAATATACAAGAAGCCTTACAATGGTCTTCATTTCGGATAACGGCTAACCAAATTTCGCCTAAACCACAATGATAGATATGCCTCGTAGTAGGGTAGGGTAGGTCTGAGCCCCAAGAGTGGGGCTATATATTAATAGGCTGTTGATTTGACGACTTACGCTGGCTGTGAGCGAGAGGAAGGCGTAGTACTTCTTGAGCGTGGGCAGCAGCGGCGCGTAGAGCGGCACGTGCGCGCGGATGGCGGCCGCGTGCGCGGGGGACACCACCGCCATGTTGCCCAGCAGCAGCGCCATGTACGCGCCCACCATCGTGTGCTCCATGTGGGTGCCCGCGCGGGCCAACACTGCGCACACACAAACAATTCTTTTCATTCATTTCAATAAACACATAGTTTTCGCGTGATTACATTTTTTATTTATTTAAAAAAAAGCGTTTTTCCTTTATTCGTATAGTACAGTTGACGGCGCGTCAGTGGAAACAAAACCACAGTCTCTCAGAGTATTGAAATTCTTTAATAGGCTAGGCGAGCTCAAGGTTAAAATATTTCAACAGACGTGCAAAATCCGTTGAGTCGTTCTTGGGTTATAAATGGTGGTTCAATAATTATAGATTGGAAATTTCACCAAGTTTTTGGCTGTATTTTTTTTGGGTTTTGACATTTTTAGTATTTGTTGTTATGAACGGTATGTGGGCGCGTATTGTGTGAAAATTTCAAACCTATACGTGTTACCGTTAGGTAGATACAGCCCGAAATGTGGTATTTTTGGTTTTTGGGCCCCCAGCCCCCAAAGATTTTGACTTTTTTTAATTTTGAGTACTTGTCGTTGGATGCGCCGCAGGTACGCGTCTTTTGCGAAAATTTTAGCTCGCTACGTATCACCGTTGCGGAGATCGGACAGACAGACGGCGTAGCGAAAATGACAAAAGACATATCGAAATGAAGCCTAAAAAACTAGACTAGGCCACAAGACTAGTTGGAAACCTAAATTTCAGCAAGCTCCAAAAACCTTACTCACATTTGGCGACAGTTTCGTCGATATCGTCCTGTGACTGTTTCTTTTTGTCTTTGTCCTTCGCTCCATCGAGTAATGCGTCGGTGTTTTCTTCAGCTCGTCTGAAACAATAAATTATGTAATTGTTTTACTCAATACTAATAATATAAAAAAACATACAAAAAAAGACAGCGATGCGAAGTGTTCAAATCTGGATAATTAATTAAACACAATCAGTTGCTCAACTTTCTGCTTAATAAACAACAATAATAATAATAATAAAACATTCATTTTATTTTACACATTATTCTTACAAAGCACCATCCAATGAATATCTTAAAGAACGTTCACACGATATCGCATACAAACCCATTCAATTTAACGTATTCCAATTATTTAAGTTTTATATGGTTTCCGCTAGATGGCGCTGTGTGCATTATACAACGCACTATCGTTTCGTTCCAGAAGTTTTACAAGATGAGATTGCCTTGCGGACCGAGTTGTACTTACCTACTTATTCATTTTTTGGAGAGGTCCCTGTAGTAATAAATAACTGCAGCCCTCTAACATTAAAAGAAACTAGAAGAAGTGTTTTACTTTTCTTACCTAAAAACCTACCCACCCTACTCAACAATCAACCATATAGATCACTAATTTCGTTAATTAATTCGTCGCAAGGTTAGATAAGAGCACAGACCTAGATATGTTAAGAGCGTCCGTCAGTGACGGAGTGGAGAGAGAGGTCAGAGTTCGATCCTCGGTCGTGCCATGTTCCAATGGGTTTCTCTCGAAACTTATGCACCTATATTACTGATTTCTCTCAAACGGCGAAGGAAACATTCGTGAGAAAACCTACATACGCCGACATGTGAAGTCCACCAACCGGCACTGGGCTAGCATGGTGGACTATAGCCCTAACGCTCTCTGTGAGGGGGTAAGCCTGAGCCCCAAAATTGGGGACATATTAATAGGCTGTTGACTAGTGTTGTCTTGATTTGCAGGTGTTGGTAAGCATATTCATTATTTTTAAAAAAACAAGCGTATGCGTATTGCGAAATACTATGTGAATTGGGAAAAAAGTTGTGATACTTGTTGGCTCTACTTATTTTTATATTTTGCATTGAACATTACGTCGTTGTCGGGCAAAGCGCTGCGCTGTGCAATAATTATGCCTCGTTTGCGCATATACATATGTCAGTAGCACAGACCACCCAACCAATTGACGGCGTATGAGGTGTCGACAGTGTTCACCGAACATAAGGCCATCTCCGCTTTGGTATATTACCGACATCAAGCCCTAATTGTTTTAGTGCGAGTTTAATTTTGCCTAAGGTAAGGAACAAAGGTCCCTTCTAACAAAAATAACTATTGCGGGAGTCTTACCTTAGGCAAAATCGAACTCACACTAAAACAAGTATATACCTAGGCGATGTTCGGTGAACGCTTTCGCCGCCAATACGCAGTCAATTGGTTGGGTGGTCTGTTGTCAATAGTATATCTCACCTGGCGAGGTCTTCCCGCTTGTAGAATAGCTCTGTGATGAGCTCGAGCGCGGCGACGCTGCGCGATATGATGTCGTCCGCGTTGTCCACCCGGATGCGCACGTTGCACAGCCGCTGCGTGTTTACGTCGTTGTTTTGCACCAGGTTTATTAGCAGCATCAGCACCTGCAATTTATTATGTTCAGTCTTAGATGAAACCGACACGAGGAACATTCATTTACTTTATTGAAAATGGTCATAAAAACCAAGTGCCAAGTAGGTACCTGGTTTTGGTCAGTCCAGCATGGAACGATGGCTTAATTGCATCGGTCGTTATTACTAATTTAGTAAAAAAATATGTACGTATCGTCGCATTTCGTGACTGTATGAGCACAACTGAGTTCAGATGTGTGAATCTGTGTATATTTAGTCGTGACGCGAGGCCGTATGAGTTTGCGTTTATGCAATGTATGACGAATTCCATATCTTTCTTCTTTGGTTTCATCTATGTTTTATGATAATTTTAATTATACAGGTACACATTTTATAAGATAACTAGCTGTTGCCCGCGACTTCGTCCGCGTGGATAAATGAATATGACAAATTATTTCTGGGCTGGAAGCATCTATAGCATTTTCAATTCCAACTAGTGTACTCTGAACTGCAAGTTCATACAAATGTTAGGAAATTAGAGATTTTTATTGGTGGTCACTATTTCTCGGCCAATTTTTTAATGTTTTATAGCTTATATGTTGGCCAGGGGCAAAGTTTCATTAAAATCCGTTCAGTTGTATTTACGTGATGCTTGAAGAAACAAACAAAAAAAATATTTAAAAACAGCGGTTTTGGGGTCAGTAACAATAAGTATAAAATACATAGCACTAAGGTACACTAATAACTATTTAATGTAGACTTGGCTTCCTTGTGACTTTATTATATGTATAGAAGATTTCATAAAGTTTACGACATTCTTGTTATATACAATCCTCATGTAACAAAAAGTCAAAACTATACTTACACAAACACTAAATTCGAAGTTTCTGTTGTCAGGTACAAAGTTTCCTTGGTTGTTTAATATGATGAGGCAGATCTCCATCACCGATGGCTGTTCGCCGACAATTTGAGCTCCCAGTGAACCTGAAAGTGAAAAACGGTGAAAATTAAGATTAAAATTTTCCCCCGTCACAGATAAACCTCAGAGGTTTGTGTGGTGGGGACTAGCATAGAAACTTATCCATGTATACTTAATATCTGGTTCATTTTAATAATATATTAATATAAATCTAATCATGGAAGAGATATTTAGAAAGAAAATGATTAATTAATTATAACTCAATAGAGTTATAATTAATTAAAGAGAGCAACATCTCAAACCGCGTTTTAAAATATGTTCCTAATTTCAGATTATCCATTAATCCCATTACTTTTTGAGTTATCCGGCGGATAGATACTAACGTATGTACCAAAAAAGCTTCTTTATGGGTATCCGTTTTAACGAAGGCCTAAAAAAGCAAGGCTATAATTGCTACTGGCCAGTGCCGCTAACTCCGGGGTTGTGATAGCCTAGTAAAAGGCTCCCTGTGTCTGTGGCAACGAATACAGACGCGGGTGCATAGAGCGGGGGCTCTGTGTTCCCATCCAAGCGTCCCTGAGGAGGACGGCAGCACGGGGTGGCCTCGTGCTGCCGCACGCACCGCGAGCGTGCAGGGGGGAGCAATTCGTATCCTCCCGTGGTCGATTACACGCATCTTCTCTCCGATCAGATTTGGTATCCACCGGGCCTTACATGGGAAGTGAGAAGTGGGAAGGCCTACGCCAAGCAGTGAGTTCGCAGTAGTGGACAATCTTTTCTTATCTTTTTAGGGGGTCAGCAAAATACCTGGCGTCACTTCGACACTGTGCCCACCCTTGTCCATCAACGGGGCACAATCCGTGTTTTTCGCGGACTTCACATACGCTTTAGAATACAAATACTAATCTTTGGCGTAAGCAAGCAGGTTTCCTCACTATGTTTTCTTTCACCGAAAAGCCTGTGGTTTTATAACAGATACGTACGTAAGTTCCGAAAAACTCATTGGTACGGGCCAAGGTTCGACCCACGACCTCATGAACGCGAGACGAGCGCACAACCAACTAGGCTGCCACGCCTACAGTGGGCGATGGTAGTGTGTGTGCGTACCTGTGTTCCCGAAGGAGTGCGACAGGTTGACGAGCACCTTGACGGCGGGCAGCGCGGCGTCGAGCAGCGGGCCGCGCAGGCGCGAGTGCGCGCGTGCCTCGCCCGCGCAGCGCCGCAGCAGCGCGCCCAGCGTGCCCGCCGCGCCCAGAGACGCGTTCAGCAGGTACAACTGGTTGTCCTCGTTCATCTGCGTCACCTACGGACACGCACGCACGCGGATTCTTTTAATTATGAATTTTGTAATTATTTCAGAATTCACTTTTTTATGTCCTCAGTCTAATATGTTTAATATAAAAATGATATGTATCAGCCAACATGAGTCACGGAGTCATTAGCCCACTGCCAGATAGAGATATATTGTAATAGGCTCCGGCTACACGCTCAATCTTGCTTGCGCCAATTTAAGGTTTGCATATGCTCGCTATTTATGTAGTAGTTACATTCTCTAGCACGCGCATGCACCGGTCCGCCTTCCGGAGCACGTCGACCTGCGCGTCGCCCCACGCGGCGGCCGGCGCCTCGAGCCGCGCGGCACAGTCCTGGATGGTGCGCACGATGTGGTCCACGCCGCCCAGCACGCGCAGCTCTTCCTTGAACCACTCGCCGGCGCGCTTTGACGTCAGAGAGAGCAGCGTCTCCATCGCCAGGTGGCCCACCTGTGGTGCAATATAATACATCATTACCCTCCTCCACTCCACTCTTCTTTCACTCAAGGAATTTTAATCCTTCAAGAGTGCTTAACTTATGGTCAGTTTACAGGATGCGAGCTAGCGTGCGATGTCTATGTCAATCACATCGTTACGACGCGGTCAGCAGTAGCTCGCCAGTCAGTCGCGAGAGAATCTAATCCAATACTTTTTTGTCTCTTTTGTAGGATTTTATAAGCATCTTCTAATTCAAAGCTTAGTATTGTGCTCAGACCTTATCATAATTTTAACATTTTGATGCTGAAGATAATACTTACAGTAATATTGTCCAAGTCCAAATGCGTAGCCTTTCCTTGGCTTTTGATCTCGGCACATAGCTCTCTCACTCGCTCCTGTGTCTTCGTCAGCTGGGCTGACGTCAGCCCACAATCGTCTAGCGCATCCCTGAAGAATACAACAGCGTAAGTATGGAAGTAAAATAATATTCAAGGTTTGGATAATCAATGCCATAGACTGTTTCAACAATGATGTATATGTACTTTATACTATCATTACTTCATCATTAAGCGAGCGATGGGCCTCGCGCGAGGCTGCTCGCTTAGTGTGGACGCGCCTATTTCCTTAACCATGAGCATCTCAAACTGCTACAAAATCACACTGCAGGTCAAGCAGACATAGAATAGACCACTTATGGGAATCTTAAGTAGGCTGCTATAAGATTCAATTAGCTTAGGTTTTTTTTTACACTACAAACTGAAAAAAATACTAGATACACCTTGAAGTTTAATTTTGTAAGTATAAATAATGTATTTACAACATAAATAAATATGCAAAATATGTGACTGGAAAATTTATTCAACGAATCATAAAGGCCGGAGCACACGGAATGCGTGCGCGCGGCAGCTGTAGTAAAAGTAGCTGTCAAAAAATCTATTGAATTTGAGAATTTAAATTGATAATATTAAATACGTACGAGTTCTTACTCAAAATTAATGTGTAAATTAGTATGTTGGAATTACTTGTGCGAGACGTCTGATTCGAGCAAGTTGAGCATGAGCTCGAGCGACTCCCGGTCGAGGTCCATGTTGAGGCGGTCCTGTGACAGCACGAACATCACCGTCGCCGTGCACAGCCCTAGGCTCTGAACGACAAACATTCACATTATAATCTGTCTCCAATCTCCATCCATTTCATCATCATATCACCCGAAAGACGTCCACTGCTGGGCAAAGGCCTACGCCAGGGATCGCGGTCGCCACTCGAGAAACCTTTCTGCCCCAACGGCCGTCAGTTCTACGAGCGATGTGCCCCGCCCACTGCCGCCTAAGCTTTGCGATTCTTTCAGCTATGTCGATGACCTTGGTAATCCTGCGGATCTACTCATTTCTGAGTCGATGTCGCAGGGAAATTCCAAGAATAACCCTCATTTGCCTCCAATCCTCCATTGCCCTCTGGGTGACCTTGAGCCTCTTATAAGGCACATTGTGAGCAACCACATTTCGGTGCCGTACGTCATCACTAGCAACACACACTGATCGATCCATTTACCAAACATTGATTGTTTATTGTACAGTCGGACACATAGTACCATGTTATACACTGTATATACACACCATAGGTAGTATAGATCAAATGATATAAAGAAAGCGCAATGTACCGCAGCATGCGTCTTCCCACTACAATGTAAATGCTAAAGTTTGTATGTTTATTGCTAAATCACACTATAACATCTGAACTTTTTAGTCAAAAATTAAAGAGACAAAACGAAGAATCAGCGTGGATAACTAATAGGATAATCATCTAATTATCTTGAGAATTTCAAACCCTGCATAGGACTTTAGTCATAGGACAACAGCACGACCATCCAGACATTATTACTATTTGAGGTGGGGCTCTTTTAAGTCTTATCTAGCCTTGTATCTCTGCGACCATTGCTGATATATTGTGATCGCAGCCCTTACTATAGTTCAGTGTTAAGCTTTGCATCCGTTAGGAACTTCAGCACGCTTTTAGCACTAATTTCGAAACGGACCATCCAGACATGGTCCGTTTCGCAAATGTTCGCCTAGCTTAACTAATGCGGCGATGTGTATCGCCTAGTAGGTAGGTAGGTAGTTGGTTACCTGATCGTTGGTGGCGTCATGCAGCGCACTGAAGAACTTCTGCACGGTGCCGTGCGCGCGCAGGTGCATGCGGAACGCGGGCGCCGTGCACTTGCTCGCCAGAGTGATGGCCGACAGGCACCGCGTCGAGATCGGGTTGTTGTCCTAAACACACGTACTTCATATAAAGCAACTCACAATCGTGTCGATTCGGATGGTGTACGCTTTAACTAAAATTTAGTCTCTTGTGCTGAATTAGAAGTAGAGATGGCATGAATTTTAGAACTGTCAAAATAGTTTAGTTCTGTCAGTCAGACGCAAGAAAATGTATCGGGTTTCTATTGCAATTTAAAACACGGCAATTAAAATTCTGACGGGAGTAAACTATTATGACAGTTCAAAAATTCATGCCATCACTTTCTAATTTTTAAAGTTAAAAAAGAGCACAAGGAACTAAAATTTAGTTAACAGGAATGACGTTCTTTAAATAACTAGACATCTAAAATATAACCATTTCTTCTTCTTTCTTCTAACTATTTATAGTAACGCACATCGGTGCTCTAATAGGTAGCTACACGAATCAGCAGTGAAAAAATAGGCAACGCAAATGTACTCGAAATACTAAAGCCGAGAACACCAACGGACGGTAAGGCGTGCGGACACATTCAAATTCACCTAAGAAATAATAAATTATACCGACACATTATTATTGTGAGCGACATTAGATCCAGTTTTGAAGGTGTGCGTCTATCGAATATTTCAAAAAAATAATCCTTATAATTACGCACAACTTTGAACATTGTTTAAGGAATATTTTGTTTGCAACTCATTGTCTAGTATAAATAGGCAGTAAATGACAACACATATAAACACTAACTTAATTAAAACTAAACTTAAATAAAAATGTATATAAACTCAAGTAAATACCTGTAGTGCATCTAACAGATACTCCACATCATCGTTGAACTCCTGGAACTCTCCAATCTCTTGTATCTGATGTGCCTTCTTCACATTTCTTACGACAGTGTAGTACTGCAATGAAACATTTTAAAAATTACAATCGTTAAAAAATTACAATTGCTAAAGTTATTGTGGGTCATGGTTAAACTAGTAAAAAGTTTCATTGTTGTCTCCATTCCAACAACTCGATTAACTATGCTGAATGTCAAAATCCTTGGGTGGTCAGGCCAAGCTGCAAATCCATTATGTTTAAGTTTCAACTGGAGGATTTTTTCTAGAGGTATACTAGAATCTTTCAGCAATATAGAAAATGAAAGGAGTCTTTATAGTCATCATCATCCTATCAGCCATTCAATGTAAAGTGCTGGTCATAGGCGTTCCCTAATGAACGCCACGAATACCGATCCTCCGCCCTATATATGTAACTATATAGGTAGGCAGTATATGTTATTTATAGTAGAATTTCAATAATACATAATTATTGTAGTAGATCAAGTAATAAAACATACCTCCTTAGCTTCCTTAGCACACCTTACACTAGTGTAAGGCTTGACTGCTTCGGTGGTTTCTGGCCCCTCCACTACAAGGTCAGGAGCTCTGTATTTTGTCACTCTTGTTAATTCTTCAGGTACCTGGGCTTTGGGATTTGTGGCTTCTGTAGTCTCTGGTTGTTCTGGTCTTGGCGTCTCATTACCTTTCTAGAAAACAGAAATAGCACCTACCATTATTGATTTGTCGAGATACCATTGACTTTTTAGTTATATGTTATTGCACAATTGATTGCATAATATTATGTCTACCTACTGTGATTATTTTTCAATGTTAATATATATTTTATAAATGTTATATTTACAAATGACAAAATTGTTACAAGAATTCAGTAATTAAATATATTTATTTGATTTGAATTAAATACTTACATCATTAGCCCATTCGTGTCTATAAAGATGACGTCGCTTTCTGGCTGGCAGTGGTGATGGATTGTCGTTTACCAGTGATTTGCTTTTAAATATGGAACCCTTCTTTTTTGTAATTACTAACTTCACACTCGGCTTGTCGTCAATGTGATCATCATGGTCACTCATCCCGTGAGGAGACTTGAATACATCATTCCGTTGTTTATGAGACTCCTCCTCAGAATATTCATTAGGGCAACTGTTGTAAGCTGAATCTGATGACTGTGTATTCTGTGGAGTATGACTCTGTATTTCATCTACATTCATCTCTTGAGCAGCATCCTCTGGTTGGCTCTCATCTTGTGTGTCTTCCTCATTTGCTTCAGTTTCTTCATTATCATCCTCAGGGATTTCTTCTGTGGTCTGAGAATCATATTCAGGACTTGAATGCTTACTTGCATGTTTATGTTTTTGTTTCTTATGAGGTTTCACTTTGTGAGAGTCATTGCCAGATTTGACACTATCAGTGCTTGACAATACGTCAGTAGAATCACCTTTTACCATCTGAGATTCAGTATCTTTTTCAGCTTCTTGCTGAACCTCTGATGTCAGTGAAGTAGCTTCAGCTATTGCAGCGTCATGTTTCTTCTTCCCTTTTTTACTCTCTTTTCTAATTTCACTTACAGTTGTAGTGCCACGTCTAGTTGAATAACCAGATGATGTAACAACATCCAGAAAATCATCATTTTCACTGTAGTTAACATTTGGCCTGTTTCTTCTGGATCTTCCAGATGTACTCTCAGGTGGCTTTGGTTCTGGTGGAGGCTCCTTAGGTTGAACTTCTAGCCTTGGTGATTTGTTGGTTGGACCAGTAGATTCCAGTTTAGACAACTGTAACTCAATATCATCCACAGCCGGCTGCTTGGTCTTAGATTCTCTGTCATTTTCATGTGCTGGTGATGCAAGAGTCTTGTACAGATCATATGCATCTGAACCTGGTAAAGGAGAGCTTGCTTTCTTCAGAGGTTCATCATCAGAATTTTTATGATGATGCCGTCTATGAGATTTATGTTCTTTTTTATCCTTTTTCTTCTCCTTTTTGCTTTCTTGGTTGAGACCTGCACATTTTATTGTGATTTTAAGACCCTCATGTTTGGGAGAACATATTGTTTCCATTGAAGGACTCTTTTTGTGGTCTGAGCCAACATCTGAGTGTGTATCCATGGAGGAATGCCTATCAGAACTAGGGGATGTAAAGCCTTCATTTGAATCTGTACTGACAATTCTTGATGTCCCTTTAGATATTCTAAGGACAATGGGTGGTGGTTTACGTTCATCATTTCCATCTCTGCTAGTTGAAGGACTTGCCACATCAACTTTTTGTGGTGTAGGACTTGCCACTAATGGGCTTGTCTTAGGTGATGGTACCTTTATAGGAGGGGGTAATTGTTCATACCGACTGAAATCTGGTATTGGACTGTTACTTCCATCTTCAGCATAATTTATTACTTTATCACGATTGCGAACCAAATAACGTTTGTTCGGTGGTTGGCTGTTTTCAGCAGTAGTTTCCTCTTTCCGCGAGGCCTTGGTAGCCACTGAACCTTTCTTTGCTTTACTTTTTTCAGAATTGCGTCGAGGTAGTTCAGGTGATGATGAATCTCTATTGTATACTTTGTTTCTCTTGGTTTTCTTATCTTTGCTGTTGGAAGGGTGTTCCGGAGACAAGGGAGCTGCTGGTACTGGTGGAGCATAGGTAATCTGTGGAACTGTTGGGTACTGCTCTGCATTGCGAGACTTGAAGAATTTTTTGGGTTTAGGTGGTGGCTGCTCTGTTTCAACTGCAGGAACTGTCAGCGGACTGTTCTGGTCTTGAACGGGCTTTTTGAGTACGTTACTAGCAAATGCTGAAAAAGAAATTACAAGATTTTTTTGATTTGATTGATTTGAAAGAGCTTCATTAAAATCAACAAGCAATTCAAGTAAATTTTCAATTGAATAATTTCTACTTTCACTTTTTGTTTATGTTATCTAATGAGAATCTTGTAGCAGTTTGGTTTCGTGACTTACTTTGAGGCTAAGTATGAACAATTCAAGGAACAATTTACATGTTGCAATGCGAGTGCTCTTACCGTAGGGCGCGCTTCTGATAGACGTGAAACTGGTGATGCCCCACTTGCCAACGGTCCCAGCAGAGCGCGCAGCTGAAGGGCAATTACTATTTTCTCTAAACAAGGCACTATCCAGCGGCACGGCCACGCTGCCGCTTCGGCCTCTGCCCCAGCGCGACATACTGATAATTTCATCAAAAACGATGACACCTACACCGTCTTGCCAAATCCTTTTTCAAAATGTCAAAACAAACTGCATGCTGTTTCCACATGTATAGTATTGTCCGCTTTAATTAATTGTATTACATTCACAAATAGGTTCCTTAATGCGATCACTCTAGAAGCGTTGCCAAACTTTCTCCGAATGAAATGAAAACACAACCGAAGATAACACACCCGCCATTTTTACGGGAGCGAAGTACTTTTCCCACAAACTTAGTCTCTTACAATAATGGTCACTAATGGCACTTGTCAAATTAACACAATTTCCATTACCGATTTTATTTCAACATATGAGGTAGTTAATTGGTGTAGATTCAAATATCTAAAATCATGATAAATAGGACACAAACTGCGATGTTGTCATCTCAAAACACTCAAGCGTCGCCATATTGGATTATCAAGAAAAAAGAAAGAATAGAAAATCAAGACCACGTTCCAAAATCTATCGCAGTTGTTTCACCGACGAGAGTGCCATCTAGTGGTAGAACTTCCAACTTCCAAGAATTCATCTGTAGCTGTTGGTAGCTGCAGACACTACTATGTACACCCAATACTATAATAGTAGGTACGTGCATAATTTGAACCCATAATTTGATACCCTATGTAGGTATTTTTATGTAATAGGTTACTACTCACTTGTTTATATTGCGCGTTCCGAACAGGTGGTGTGGTCTCGAATCTATAGTGACGTTCGGGTCGAATTTCCATGCTATGAAATAGTTATTTTTAACTTACCTAACCCTTTGGCTCGCAAGATTCAGAGTGCAATACCTTTGAAACTCGGTCGTATTTCACGTCAGTCAGACATCCTGATATTGTCACTCAAAAAAACTGACATTTTGAAACGTAACCGCGATGTAGTTGGCCAAGTGAAAGTATGACAATGACAGGTGTGAGCGACATGAGATTAACCAAGTTATCTGTCATCCTGCTACATGTAGGCTGATAGTCAAAGAGATAAGAATCTGGAAGTTTAAGGCAATACGTACGAATTAGCAGTAAAATACGGACATTTTACTGATAGTGCGCCTCCACCACTAGCCTGTTTTTTTTATTTATAAGCGAAATAATGTAAAAGTGATACAAAAGGTATGAGAGAGAATTAAATCTAGGCAATTAAAAACAGACTTTTGTTGAACTCTTTGTTGATATCATCGATATATTTTGGAACGTGCCTTTTTAATCATAGACAATGAATTTATTATTTTGTATTTTCTTCTATAAAAAGGCAAATTTATTTAAAACAAGACATTCTAGTCTGATGTTACTAATTATTCAGGGACCAAATTAATGGTGAAAACAAAAACTTAGTTTAAACTAGCGTAAAATGGCTAATGAACAGAATTATGTTTGTCGCGGTATTGGTAACATTTGGTAGGCGTTTGTTGCGCCGCGCCGCTTCCAGCGTGCAGCGCGGTAAATTCAAACAAATTTTACGTTTGTCCGTTTTCATCAAACATCGGTGTACACATTCTAACCAAGTTTGTCAAACAAGGCGTCAGTTTCGCCCACAAACTATATAGGGATATGGTTTCGCCTGTGATTTCGCTGGTTCGCCCAGAAGTGACGCTGCTGATTAAGAGAAACACAGACAATACATTTATTTATTTATTTATTACAATACTTATAAATTTATTACAATTACTTACTAGGTTTATTACAATACATACATAAATATAACTATTATTTTCTTTAAAAAAATTAAAAGAAATATGGCTAGAAAGCCTGGAGTCCCAGGAGAAAGCACTAAATTTTCTAGACAATTCTTTGTTTTATTTTTTATACAAAGAAAGAGTAAACTCATGCATCTTCGTCATTTTCCTAACATTTTTTTTTATAAATTTGTATGGATTTAAAAAAAAATTAGTACACATAAACTGATAAAGTCATGTTGTTCGTACTACACGACAATTCAATAGTTCCCATTTGTGAGTAAATCACAAGTTTTAATTTCAATAGGGGAACCATATAAACGATTTTTCCTAGACCAAATGGTACTGCCTACTATGTTATTGACAAATTCTAAGCAACTACGACGGGCAAAGTTTGATCAAAATCACTGAAAAAAAACTTCTAGTTGCTGCATTTCATACACTACTTACTTAAATATGTATACTATTTAATAATAAAGATGTAAAGTTTATTTGGATGTATGACGGAAGTAATCTTTGTGACTACAGAACCGATCTTAATAATTCTTTCGCTGTTGGAGGAATTCATCAGGACGTTTCTAGGCGTAAGTTGACATTTGGAATCGTAACTTTGAATGTTTTGTATTGTTCAGTAAAAATATATACAAATATTGAATCGAGAACTTAAAGGCGCAAAAATAGAAATCACACGTATTAATAAACAAATAAATTAATTATGCACTAAACAAAATAACAAAAATATTTACATAAATATAGGTTGGCAACCAAAATGTATACGCATAACGACCCTTGGCTTTACACACTAAGAAAAAAGATTTAATGTGAAAATTAAAAAGTTGTTTTAATAGGTTAGCAAAGAGTTAACACAAGTAGTGTCGATTGAGGATAGGCCACTGCAGAGTGCCGTCTCATTTCAGTAGGCTAAATTTAGATAATGCTATGTGTAAATATTGTACAAATGATTTCTGTGATCTTCAGCATATTTTCTTTATTTGTAATAATTTTGTATTAGATAGACTTTTATTATTCTGTCAATGTCAAGATTTGATTGGAAGCGTTCCGCACACTGTGCAAGGTTTGCTTAGGTGTGAGGAGTTGTATGGTGTTATTTTTAATTTTGTAAAAAATACAGTAGGTGGGGTTTAATATGGGTCGCTTTCTGTTTATTTTGATTGTAACAATGATGTTTGTTTATGTTCATTTATTGTATATATATATGTTTGTGACATTGATGTATAAGGTTGGGCTGATGGAATTCTCCAATGCCCTAATAAATTTTAAAAAAAAAATTAACACAAGTAGATTCAATACCACAAATTAGATAGTATACGTAAAAGTTCAATACATTCAGTTACATCTGATATTTTCATTTTAACATTTTCTAAGTTCTCAGGGGTGTTGAATCCAGACGTTGGTTTTGGAACCAACGTCTGGATTAGGTAGGGGATGGTTCGAGTATGAGTTATTCCCAACGGATCATATGATCAGTTCGGTAATGTACGTAAAGGCTAAAGTAAAACCTATATTATGCTGATTCTGAAATCATTTCGAGATTTTGAATTTTGGAAGCTTGCGTTTGTCTATGATATAGTAAATAGTATTCCGTGGTAAATACCCATTGGTCTGGGAAAAATCCAGTTTGTAATGGTTCCACAACAACTGAAATTGAAAGTTGCTATTTACAATAATGGTTGAAGCTATTGAACTGTTATGTATAAGGCCCGGCCGCCCACCAAAGAGATCCTAACTATGGTTATGTATTACGAATAAGTAGGTCTAGAAAAAATAGCCTATTATCATGTCCCCACTGATGGGGCTCAGGATTACCCTCTCAACGAAGGCGTTCGGACTATAGTCCACCACGCTAGCCGAGCGCGGGTTGGAGGACTTCACATGCGCCTAAGAATTTTTTCTTCGGCGTATATGCAGGTTCCTCACGATGTTTGAGAGAACTGTTAATAAATGTACCTACCTACATAAGTTTCGAGAAAAACCCATTGGTTACATGGCCCAGCCGGGGATCGAACTTCGGACCTTTCGATATGATAGGCCGCGTCTTATCCCCGACTCCACTGAAGCTCATGATGATGATGAATCATACAACATGAATTCATCCGTTTATGTTTAAATTAAATAAATTCCATAGGTACAAAAAAAAACGTATGAAATATTATGTTAGGAAAATGATGAAGCTCTGTACCTATGGGTTCCTTTTTCCTCTTTTGAGGTACGGAACCCTAAAAATAACGGTCGCAAGTGTCCGGAAGGGGCGGGGTGGGGGGGGGGGGGCATACATTACTAACATATCGGACCGTAAAAAATCGGAGTCTGACTTAAATAAGTTGTGAAAAAAAAATCAATCAACCTTAAGTGAACGCAGTCGAAAGATAGGTATATTATAGCAAGCTGTGGCGCCCGCGGGCCGGCTCAGGCCTGAAATATCCGTTTTCCTAAAATGTATTTTTTCGCAAAATGTCTGCTATTCCAGACTGTGAGCACGTCTTTCGCAAAATGTCAGCTTTTCAATATGACATTATGCAAAAGACGTGCTCTCATTCTGGAATAGCAGACATTTTGCGAAAAAATACATTTTAGGAAAACGGATATTTCAGGCCTGAGCCCGCGGGCCGCGCGACATCTCCCGCTGTCTCTGAGGTGACATCGCGGGGGGTGGAGGAGAGAGGTTCAAGCCTATATGTTTATGCTGACGGCTGACAAGAGCTATGATTGTAACTTTTAAACTTTAGAAGTGAAGCTTTTAAAACTACGTTTTTGTTATGCAATTTTCCGGAATGCGCCGCCGCCGGGACGACAGGAAGACGTTCATCGAATTTACGTCAAAAAGCTTTGTAGCCTCGTAGGTGCTACATACATACAACCATCATATCATAATTTAAGTTTATTTCGATGCGTAACGCGTTGCCATCTTTTAGTGTCGGGGCTCATCAAATTGGCGGGGTTGTAAAAATAGCTCTCCGCCATTCGCCAGCAGGTCGTTAAACTGGAAGGTCCCAGCGACCCTCGTTCCATCCCCACACGCACACTTTAATAGTTTTTCATTACTCAAGTAGACGCCCATAAAAAAGGGAATAAACTCTGTGAAGAAAATTGCATGGCCTGCATAATGCTGCGTCCCATTCCTTGCGGCCGTAAAACGTTAAGCAAAATTGGATCAGGAAATTGTAGGGAACTATTTATGGCTGCAACAATAGGGGTTTGCTATAAAATTTGACTTCTATGAGGTTTATGACTTTGTATAGGTTGGTTATAAATATTCACACAAAAGTCCGCAGATTTTGGTAGGTAAGTAAATGTTACTTACCTACTTATGGCACACCACACGATGGCGATCCGATTCCATGAAGGGCACTCACCATGGCACATAGTCGAGAAAAATAAATGAAATTGTTGGAAGAAGTCCTAAAAATTTTAATTCTGTAAAAAGTTAAAAATTAGCTAAATAAGATTATTAAATATATATAATAAGATTTTTAAATTACACTTTATCTCCTCATGTTTTCCTCATTTATTATATATATATCAAATTTTTTATATATCATTAATCAATTTATTATGTATCAAAAATTTTTGGTTATAGCTATAACCTAAAAATTTTTTTAAAATTCAAAACATGAGGCCAGTCGATATTTTGATTGGTGGATTTCGAATTTCCGTAAATTTTATTGCCAGGCAAAATCGATAGCGGTAATGAACCTGCAACAGCTATCAATACCTACAATTTTGGATAGGTACAGTCGACCGCACGTCAGTGGAAACACTTTGACCTTGAGCTGGCCTAGTTTATTAGGGAGAGTCAAATACTATGATGAGAGACCCGTTTATACTGGGTTTTTTTCCACTGACGTGCGGTCGATCGTACGTTCAGGGTAAGACGGCAGCGGCTACTCCTGCTGTAGTTTCCACGCCTTCAATCCATGAAGCTACAATCTCTTTGGTGGGCGCCCGAACCATCCTGCTTGAATCAATCATATTTTATCTGTGTTGATGCAAATCTGGACATGCTACAATAGGTACAATGCTATTGGCTGGAATGATCATTTGTTTTTCAAAATTTAAGGTCTTTCTGCCTCAAAATTTCGCCACAGCCGGGGGGGAAAGAAATGTTAACGTAGGTAGGTACTTACCTACTACACTTACTTATATTTTTAAAATATCCCGTTATCCAATCATTCAGTCCCATCACACTACACTAAACTTTTCCTCAAAATCTGTTACGTAGTGAACTTTACAAACTTTTGCGTTTATGTAAGTAGGTATAAATAATTAAAATTAAGTATTACTTAGTAGGATGTAACAAACTGATATCATCCACCTAATAAGTACCTACAATTATTTCTTCTGTGGTATACTCAGAATACAGAATGGGTAATAAAGGCTAACCTCTCTACGATATAAATAAATAGTCAGTTGAAAAATAAATCGAGAATAAATCAGATCTATTTGATTGAAAGTCATAATATAAAATATCTAAACACAGGTTACCTATACGTATATATTACACAACAAAGAATACAATAATATAGGTAAGACACAATAATTCAGTTTTGATTTATTGACATCGGTGTCACTGCGTAATGTCACAACACACCAAACAGTCCTAAGGCTAGATATACGATGTCGTAAATCTCAAATTAGCGATTTACGCGAGTTTTACGATAGGCCGCGTAAACCGAAACTAATCAGTTCACAAGATCAATATTTTCCCATCGGAGTGCAGGACAATTTTATGTACGAAGATACTTTTTATGTACGAAGGATAATACATAATATTAATATTTAAGTATTTCTTTTGGTAAGAGGAGGGTGAAATTAATCAGAAGTTACCTAAATACTTATTGTTAGTCGAACGCTACTAATAAAGCGTCGGGTAGGTATCTACTTTCTGAATAAAATACATGTAATACATGTAAAGAGTACAACGAAAATCTTTGTTCCATATGGAAACCACGGAAACCTTGGCAATGTATCGTCTACCTACCTATACTATTATAAAATTGTAACGCGGGTATTTCTGTACATTGAAGGGTTTAAAAAAACTATTGGAATACGACATTTAGGCTTAACTGACCCCATAACACTTTTTAACTACTGGTCCGATTTGAACCGTTTTTTTTTGTTTGAAATCATGTGGTCTGACTTAAAATGTGGTGTACTTGAATTTTTTAAATTCTAACCTTAAAGGGGTGAAAAGGGATAATAAAGTATGTAGGTATGCGAACAAAAATTTACATGCCGCGGGCAACAGTTAGTAACTTATAGGATACTTTTAATGCGAACGAAGTCGCGGGGCATAAGATTACTTCCTCTGTGGCATAAGCTAGTGTAACATAATATTATCCAGTTTTTAGATTTTATTTTGATATACTTGGTAGATCAATAAGTTTTTGAAAACTCAATGAAACTCTAGGAAGAGTATTATGGTTACCTAAATTGTATATCATTTTCAACGTCATCTCATTTTAAGCTAATAATACACCGTGAATAGCGTTTTCTAAAGGCTTGATCCTGGGTTTAGAAAAAACCTTTACAGCACACATCATCGCCGTCAAATTCTATATTATCAGGTGAGTAAATAACGCGCGTGACGTCACTGGCCGCTCAGCGGACATCGACACTTGGTATATTTGGCACGTCGCTGTCCGCCAGGCGGACAACGACACTAGACTAGTTATGTGAAATTACTCGGAGGAGAGAAATTTTAAGCAGCGATCTATTTTACATCATATGATTGTTTTTTGCCGCGTTAAATTCTTTCTTACATACTCGTAGATGCTTGGCTTCGTACCTAATTAATAGAAAAAAACCGGACAAGTGCGAGTCTAACTCGCGCACCGAGGGTTCCGTACAAACTTGTAGGTACGGTCGACCGCACGTCAGTGGAAACAAAACCAGTATAAACTGGTCTCTCCTAGTATTGAAACTCCCTAATAGGCTAGGCCAGCTCAATGTCAATGTGTTACCACTGACGTTCGGTCGACTGTACCTATGTAAATTAGTTCGTCGTTCACGGGAATCGAGTCAATGTCAAAATATTTTATTGCAATATGAGTAATTTATACACGTTATATTGTATCTACCACTGCTTTCAATATACAGGATGGAAATTTCAGACGCTACCTGAAGGCAAAGTAGGTAGGTACCCTAAATATAACAGATTCCAAATTTTACTAAAAGGAAACATTCTTTTATTTTCAAAATTAAGTAAAACTGAAGGTTAGCGCAGGACCGGTCGTCGTGGAGATCCTTGGGGGAGGCCTTTGTCCAGCAGTGGACGTCTGCAGGCTGATATGATGATGATGATGAAGTAAAACTGCATTCAAACATTTTAAAGAAACCACGAGTCTGAGTCGGGAATCGAATCTGACAATAATGTGGAAAAAATACATGCTATGTATCTTTATGATACCGATCGAAAAGGTTAATCATCAGAATAACTTTCCCTCCATGTGGCGTCTGAAATTTCCACTCTGTACATAGGTGGTAGCTGTCGGGAAGTCTCGAAGATTTTTCTTGGAAATCAAAGTTCTCTAAGTATACCTATTGATTAAATTTGACCCAGATTTGTAAATGGTGACTAAAAAAATGAATAGTACCGAATTGTATATTAAAATTGGAAAAATCATTTTCTATAATTGTGTCAGTTCTTGTAGTGTTAGTACTATTATTATTGGTAACTAACATGCCATGCATTCTATAGCAGTATTGGTTAGACATCGTGGCGACCTATTTAGATTCAAAACCTTTCTTTTTAAATTTCGAACTGGCACGACAAAAAGAATGCGCCAATAAATGAATTAAAAAAATAAACAGAAATAAATTGACCAATAACAAGTCAAACAAGTCCTGTCATGTCAAATGCTAAATCACGTGTTTACGTTATTGGTCAAATGTTATTCATTTTTAAGTGATTTTATTTCCAGACTTAGCTAAACCTTTAGTATAATTTGTAAAACCTTACGAAATTATTTAATATAGATCTGTAATGATGAAATTTCTAGACGCTAGCGAATTCTTTCAACAATTATTTACGTCATTGTACTAATTTATAACGGTAGCTTGCTCATACGCAAAGTTAAGTTTGTTTGTACTTTTGTACAAATAAATTTTTGTGATGTTAATACAAATTTACGATTTTCAGATTTTTTCCTTTACTTGTGCTATAATATCTTGCTTCTTGCCAAGTTTCAAGATTCTAGGTGAACGGGAAGTACCCCATAGGTTTTGGTTACCAAGATACTCAAATATGCGGCGAAATCGGCAATATCTTTTGTCTGCGATGACTTCGAAGTCTGATTTTTTCACGACACCAAGGGACTGCAGACCTGAGTATTTGATATAAATTTCAACTTGATACCTCCACGCGTTCCTGAGAAAAATGGTCTTGACAGACGGACAGACGGACAACCGAGTGATCCTATAAGGGTTCCTTTTTTCCTCTTTGAGGTTCGGAACCCTAAAAATTAAGTAGGTACTATCGTTAAAAAGTAGAAAAAATACAAAAGATAGCTTACTTATATTTTTCTTAGATTTAAGGGTTTACGAATTAATTTCCTTAATTCATCACAGACATATTAAGTTTTGGTATCAACAAACCAAATATTACTCTACCTTTAAGTAATTTTATTTAATTTTCAATTTATTATTTATTTAAAGTAATTTAATTATTATTTAGGTTAGGTACTTATGTTTACTCAATCAAACAATAGTTATTAATTACCTACGGGCATAAATGGAATGCACCGAGCCCAAGTTACATATAGGGTTGCCATACGTCCAGATTTTCCAAACATTATTTATTATAGCTGGAAATTTCGCTATTTGTCTAGATGCAGGAGGAATTCTAAGACATCCAGTATTTACAGAAAAAACACGACTTGTATTTTTCGATTTGCTTCATTCAAACACATTGCATCGTTTCGAAAGCGATATAGGTACGTAAAGTACACATTAACTACCTATCGTATGAAAATGTCAGGCTATCTATAATACCATCAATGTTAGAAATTTTCTCCGCAAAATATGGCTAAAGTTGATATGGCACCCTTCGCAGGATGTCGCCACAAGAAGTAAGTATTATCGATCAATCACAATTAGAAAAGGTAGGTACTTAGCTTACTGGAACTTTGTCTTCTTAAGTAAAATTTAAAATTGCAATCTGAGTAGTCTTATAAAAATTCACAGATTTCGTGTCTCACACGACTATCGAGTACATTGGAATTAAATGAATCTACGGAATTCGAAAAAACATTGTCGCTGATCGACGAGAAAGTCGGGTTAAGGAAATGGTTACAAAATAAAACTACAACGTTGAATGATATTTGAGAAAAGTACTATACAAGCCTTGGCATACCAGGCATTGATGGACTCATGTATGTACGTGCCGAGGCACACATTCACATATTCATCCATCAATGTCTCTGTTGCGGGCCGCTGCAGTAATGTACTATGTATATATATTCTTAGATCCTCGACATAACGCTTTCATGTGAAAAATGTCGTTCTGACTTGTGACTTTTTTCAAAAAGGTTAGCCTACAGGGCAAACCCTTAACCCGATCGTCTTTGTTTTAGGCTCAAATTGTAGCTGACTAAATTGGCCAAAGGGAATTTTTCTCAAATTTTTGATATTATTCTTCGTTTCCAAAATATCAAGCGCCAAAATCAAAACTTCGGAAACAATAGATTTTTTTTAACTATTGCCGCCATAATATAAATTAACTTTTTTAGTTTTGACTTTCTCGATCTCGAATAATTCACAAGAGCTCTCGTGAATACGCGTCTTTTGAGCTTTTTTTGAATATCATATCTTCACAACTCTCCGAGATAGGTATAAGGGGATCGCACTTTTTCGTGAAATCGGAACCTATACTGGAGCGAACGAAAATACATCCAATGTCAAAACTGTTCATTGTGAATACATAGTATGTTCGTAAGATACCATGGAGCTGCTACTTAAAGTTTCCTATCAGTGTCTCCTGTGTCATTGATCGTAACGTTTTTCTTTTGAAACTTTCTCAAAGTCATTAAATAGGTATAGTAAGGTACCTAATTCGTGATGCGCTGATGATACCTATGCTCTCAGCTGGGATCTGCATAATATAGCTATATTGAAGATCTGTTCTTAGAACTTAATTTCAGCTGTATTTTATGTTACGTACCTAAAGTACTTTTTTTATTAATGTTAAAAAACTACAGGAAGAAACAAGTAGGTACCTACTTAAATAAAGGAAGTTTTATGTGCGTTGCGTACGCTTTTTATCGCGGCCGTCCGAATAGCTGTTTTATTTTTATGGCGGGCGTGCGCTACCGTCTGCTTCAATTATTTATACGCGCTATAAAACAGTACATCTACTGCGACGCTCTATACTTTACGTAGGTACATTAAACTTGAAGGTATACTAGGCTGTTAGGTACAGTACCTATGGTGCGGGAAAGTGGCCGACCAATTTTTAGGAGGAAATCGTGTGGGGCTATATACTTACAGTACACGTGGACGCAGCTCCATACAAATTCATACAAAGCAAACGAAATTTCGGTCCGTGCGGTGCGGCATTCATAGTAGGTACCAACTCTATGCCCCTACCTAGGTAGGTACTCGTAAGTATACATTTAGTACACGTAATTTTTTTTTTCTACCACCGCTTCCTAGGTGTTAAGCGCCGAGAAGAAGAAGCGGTGCAACAGACCAAGTTACAGTAAAACAGATAATATTAAATTATATGTATGGTAGTCTAAATTAAATTAAAAATCCTATATTATTCAATGTATACCTACCTACCTAAATGCAAAACAAATTAAAGAGATACCTATTACGCAGCATGCAGGGATCGAAGGCAACGAGAGGGCCGACGAACTTGCAAAGGCAGGGGCACCATCTGAACCATGCTGCGGCATACCAAAAAGCCTGGCACGCCTTAAACTCAGGAATCTATGTCAAGCATAATGCTTACAAAACTGTACCAAGCGCTAAGCAGGAAGAATTTACGCACACTAGTGAGAGCACTCACCGGACATTGCAGCCTGAACAAACACATGTTCAACCTCAATCTCCGAGACACTAAAATGTGCAGACTCTGCCAAGAGGCAGAGGAAACACCATTACACCTTCTATGCGAATGTGGCCCACTGATGCGTAAAAGAAGCGTCCATCTGGGCAACTAATACCTACTGCAACCCGATGAAGTAAAACTAATCAGTGCCAAAAGCGTGCTGAAGTTCCTAACGGATGCAAAGCTCAACACTGAACTATAGTAAAGGCGGCGATCACAATAGATCACCAATGGTCGCAGTGATAGAAGGCTAGATAAGCGTTGAAAGAGCCCCATCTCAAAATAATAATAACCTATTACGCAATTAAATTACTGAAAGCATGCAAAACAACAACAGGAGTTTCGAGACACTTAATTGTAAGCTAATTATTTAACCTCCTTTTTTTGAGCGTATTTTATTGTTCGTTTTGATTTGACCTTTATAAGTTTGTAGATCTTACTTAAATTTGGTTATTCTACGCCACTTCCTTAATAAGATTCTCGCAGAAACGAGCCTTTTTCAGATTTTTTTAAAATTTTCCCATTTTATCCCGTTATGGAAAGTTTTACGGTAGGGAAGGTTTTATTTTTATATTTACGAAAATGAGGCTCTTCACGTTTTGTTTTTCAAAAGGGAATTAAGCGAACATTTCCGAGCATTTTTTTTATTTTCGTTTCTAAGCGTAAAAGTAACCTAACACCTAAGTAGGTATGTGATTTAAAAATAATCATTACAACCGACTTCTTTGTAAAAGTTTATGATTTTTGTACACCGTTGACTGATTTTTATCACATAATTTTTTTAATTATCCACCCTTAGATGTGAGATTATTTATTCCAATTAAAATGGGACAAATCTGGAAGTACCTAACTATAAACCTACTGTCAAATCAAAAAAGAATTTTCTAAAGCGGTTTTTAAATGATGGAGTTCTGAGGAGAACCCCTTCTCATTAAGAAGTCGGTTGAAAAGTATGTCCGTCGGTCCGATGTAGCCATACTTTTTCGTCCAAAGTGTACAGAAAGGGCCTTTCCCTTCCCCATAATGCATTAACAAGGGAACTTTATCGATTCACATGAGGTGAACCCGCCTTAGATGCAATGGCGGCTCCAAAGTTTGGTTGCTATTGGTCGAGAGCAGCGCGCTTTCTCCTCGGAAGGGCGCGCATGCGCTAATAAAAACTTCAATGCAACATGGCCGATGCAACCCTAGCCACAGTATAAATAATCTATGGCTTAAAAAAAAGAATTAATTAGTTTTTTGTTTGTTTTGACACGCCTGCAGCATCAGCAGCATTATAGGAGCATAATTAACATTGTTTTTTTATTAAATATGTTAAATGTCTAGCTAGCTGGACATATTTTAGATGTGGATACCTACTAAGACATGTACATAATAATTTATTTGTAAGTAGAACAAAGATGGGCAAAATGTAAACCACTATTACATTTTTTTTCTAAGTAGGTACATAATAATTTGTTTATGTTCCAAATTCTGAATACGGTGTCGTGTCGTGTCACATACAGAGATTAAGGAAAGTGAGAAAGTAATTTAAGAAAGTATAGGTAATCAGTGATAACGATTACATTTACCCAACTCTGGAACATTGAGGTACCTAAATAATACTGGAAGTGACCTTTGGTTTTAATAAAAAGCATGAGTATGAGAATGTCTGCTAGAGTGCTGCTAGTCTCAGTGGTAGGTACTTTTTGTGGCCTTTCTTTAACTATAAGTACCTAATATCTATTTTATTTCTTAGCCTTCAGTTGCGATGTTTATTAAGTAGATACATACCTTCCTATAAGCAGGACCTAGCTGTTTCAAATAGCTTAGATTATACACAAGTTTAAACAGAGATATTGTCCTCTCAAATACAAACCTTTAGAAAATTAGTATTTTTGGGAAAATTTTGAGATTTTGTCTATTACTGGGGGTCAGTTCAGTACCTACCTATATTAAAGGACGTCGCACTTGGCCACGGCCGCAGCAGGCATGCGGAAATCTCGCAGTTGTTAATTTTTTCGACAGCACAACCAAATGAGTAGGAATTGGACTAAATTACCTATATGAATAGGTGGCGTCGGGGATATGACGCGGCCTATCATATCGAAAGGTCCGAAGTTCGATCCCCGGCTGGGCCATGTACCAATGGGTTTTTCTCGAAACTTAAGTGCATTTACTGACTGCTCTCAAACGGTGAAGGAAAACATCGTGAGGAAACCTGCTTATGCCGGAGAAGAAATTCTTAGGCGCATTTGAAGACCACCAGCCCGCACTGGACTAGGGTGGTTGACTATAGCCCGAACGCCCTCGTTGAGACCTGAGGCCTGAGCCCCAGCAGTGGGGACATATTAATAGGCTGTTGATTTTTTTGATTTGATATGAATAGGTAAATAAAGTAAAACTTACGACATAGAGGAATCGCTATTTTCATACTTACCTACCTTTGGGTATTCTTTCCTGATGTTTATTAAATGTAGGTTATCGATTTTTAATGAAAATCCAGAACTATAGAAGCACTTTTCACAACTTTTGTAACTTATAGGCACCACGTCACTGAACCAAGACGAATAAAATGTCCACTGAACCATGTCTAAAAGAAGACTGAATGCTGCAGAAGGTTCAATTTGTTTATTTCATTGGAATGGTAACGTAAGTACCTACCTATAAAATCACAATTACATCGTTAACCACCTTGCATACATTCTTTTGAACCACACCACTAAATACAACACTACGCCTATACGGAAAACTACTGGACAAATAATAAACAGGGTTGTATTTAGTTCTGTCTGCCTTTACCGTATATTACCCATATTTTTTAATCGGTAAGCACTTCTGACAGGTTATACACATTGAACAAATTGTTATTAATAACAATTAATTAATAATTACAGAGTAGTAATTACTACTCTAACATCCTGTAAAAAAAACTATGTATTTAGCAATTATATGATTCTGATGTCATTTTATGAGCAGTACCTATGTAAAGCTATTAAAATCTTGTGAAAATCTTTAACTAGGTATATTACCCTAATTTTTAAGATGAAGCCTACAGAATAATGTTAAATAAACCTAGGAGGATGGAGAGATTATGTATTTGCATACCTACTATATAGGTACCATACATACCTACCATAACCATGAAATTGTTGCAGCGTTTAGTAAAAATGTATATTAAAGAAAAGTAAGTTACCTACTGAATTCATCAGTAAACCTAGAAAGTCGAGCCATATTAATTTATAAGTTTAAAAGCGGGGTTTTTGCAGACTAGAATATCAACCACAGATTTCAGAATCTGTGATACCTACCATGCTGACCACATGCGGACAGATTGAATTTACCTACCGATCGAGCGTTTTTATAATTTAATCATACACTTTTTATTCTAATTCCATCTCTGGCTGTACATTTTTTGTTTACCCCTTTTTGGTCAATTCTTGGACCGAGCTTATCAATGGTGCCTCCATTAAAAGGTAACAATGCCAGAGATTATTACCCTTTTTGAACAATTTATGACCCAAATAAATTTTAGGACAAAGAATTACCGTTCACAAAAGAATTTTAAAATCTTCGAATCCCAGAAGGTTTACTTAGGTATACGGTTGTATGTTACCTACCTAAATACCAACAACATGTCAGTACATAAAATTTCATCATGGTTAATAATAAATTGTATGGCGGCCCTCACTACACTTTCTCGCCATTTCTTTTTATTTTATTTGTAAAGAACGATAGAAAACTCATGCATTCTTCGTCATTTTCCACGCATTTTTTTATACAATATTTTTTTTGTATGGATTTTTTTTAAAGATAAATTGACGAATTCATGTTGTGTGACCAAATTAAAAGTACCTACCTACTTATTCGTTATAGTTACATGACAATTCAATAGCTACAACCATTTGTGAGTAGGTATGATTGCAAGTTTCAATTTCCGTTGTAGACACACAAACTAGATTTTTCCCAGACCAGTGGATATTACTATGTCATAGACAAACAAAAGCAACAACGACGTGCAAAGTTTCATCAAAATTGTTAGAGCCGTTTTTGAGAAAAAACATCATTTCTTGTTGTATGACAGCTACTCTTCGGTTTGACGGTACGAAGAAACTGTTGATAATCTTTCGCTAAAATAATTTAAAACTTTAAGTTCCAAATTTGGTCCCAATCGGACCAAAGGTTTAGCCTCCAGAGCCAAGCTTGTGTGACGTGCGGACGGAATTGAGTTATTTAATTTTTGGTATGTGTTATCGATTTAAAACAGATTTTTGCAGAATTAGAAAACTTTATTTTCCCGAGATTAGGTTATAAAGTTTTCTATTTTACAATACTTCCTATATCCTATATATTTTCTACCTATAACGTAGACGTAGGGTCCTTTTACAAGTACTTTAGCAAAAAAGTTCAAAATCAACCAGTAACACTTTTGATTGCGGCCTTATTTTATGTGTATATGTAGTTGTTATATAAGTTCAAGAATAGGTAGGTAAAATTGCAAATATGGGTCCTACCAAATTTACTAGGTTACTAAATTTACTCGCGCTCTGAGGGTTCCGTAGAAACTTATTTTTTTAAAATTTCGAAAATCTTTAATTAGTACCTACTTCACTTAGGTACCTACTTACCAACTTAGGTAGACTTACTAACTTACATAGATGATTTGTTTATACGCAAAATTGGTTTGTTAGTAATAGAAAAATTCCTTTTTTTGTGATGTAAGTAGGTAATGTAAGTACTTGTTTTCGGATTTTTTCCATTACTTGCGCTATATGACATTGCTTCTTGCCAAATTTCAAGGTTCTATTTCAACCGGAAGTACCCCATAGGTTTTCATTACCAAAATACTCAAAAATGCGACAAAAATGGCCATATCTTTTTACTGGGTTGATTTAGAAGTTTGATTTTTTAACAGCTCCAAGGGATTACAGACCTGAGTATTTGATATTAATTTCAACTTGATACCCCCCATGCGTTCCTGAGAAAAGGGTCTTGACAGACAAGCAGACGGACAACGCAGTGATTCTATAAATAAGGGTTCCTTGTTTTTCTTGTGAGGTACGGAACCCTATGAAAGAAAAAAATGAAATAAGAAAAGGTTTACATCATAGATTACTATAAACCATGTAGCGAGCGGGAGCGTAGCGAGCTTTTTCCGTGTTCTGTGGTTTACATAGACGTTGTATTTTAGTTAAGTCATAATTTCATTTTTGATAAAGCCACTTATTACGTAATAGTACCATAGAGTTAGTATAGGCACCTTACAGAAAATCAAACTACATGTGGCATTCATTATGCATGATTCATTCATGATGAATTGACGAGACACCAGTCTTGCGAGCCGCGCGAACGGTAAAAGAGGCGGGCATAACTTTTGAAATTGGAACGCGGTTTGACCACTTTCATTATTTGGCCTTCCGTGCCATCTAGCAGCAAAACGTATCCCTTGCTCAATGGCTAATAGAATGGCAGCCCTATGTCACTTTTGCTTAAAAGTTCCGTAGTTCTGCGCTAGATGTCGCTGTAATCCTCACGCCTCATTGTAGTTGCTAACTTACAGCACAGATGGCGCTGCTAGCTCAAGTTTCATCGCTGAGTTTTTTCAGGGGTTTTTCTATTGAAAATGGAAGTTGAGAAAGCATAACAACCTAACCTACACGGGCAAAATTAGACATAGGTACATCTATTTAAATCTACATACCTATTAATTTGTGTGCCGTCTGCACGACTCAAAATAATTTTTATAATAATTTTCGCTTTGTCTTGGATTGTCGTCGCCATCACCTGGTGTAAATTCGATGAGTTTTTTTTCTAAAATAGAGCTATAGGCACGAAGTTAGGTATAAATGTCTTCCCTGGAGATGATATGCTCAGACTTTTTTAAGGCAACTTTTTAATCCGGGCAGAAAAAAAACCCTGAAAGTTGCAGCTAAAATATTGGACTTGGTAGGTTAGGTTCCTTTTGATTCGGAACGCCACATATGGAATTGCATTGCTTATATTTGCTCTGTATATTGTATCGACTGGACTTTTACCACAGAATCTTATACTTACCTACTTACTGATTTCCTGATGACCCAGCAGCGCTCGCTGGCGCACTCTCGCTCGGGATCACATAAAATTAACTTTGCTTAGCTGCTCGCGGGAGACAGTGTTGAAGCCGCACGTAAGGGCCATAAAACCCTTTATGGAGGGCCGCGGACGTCCCCCCCCCCACTCTTCCCCTACTCGCCTGGCCGGATGGATACTGCAGCCGAGCATTTTGTATTAAATAGTCTTGGAATAGTAAGATGGTCAACGGACTAAACAAAATCGAGTATATTAAGTAAGTCAACGGACTAAACAAAATCGCCTATAGGAAATATCCAGCTGTCTTCGACATATCAAAAAGTTAGTATATTTTTGAGGGTGAGTACTTTTTATTTATTTAAATTAATTAACTATAATTATTTATACAATACATAATCGAGTTCTTAACTCCCATAAACCCTGTAGGGTTTGTGTGGGAGCTGCACAATCCTCATTTACATATGTACATAATATAAGTATAAGTAGTATTTATAATACATTTTTCAACATTCCCTTATTTATTACAATTGTTGGTATTTATATTAATTATCATGTGATCTTACATTCAATAAAAAGTTACTTTGAAATGCCAGTGGGCTGGTCACATCTGTCGTAGAACCGGTGGGGTAGACGAGTTCTCGAGTGGAGACCATGACGAGCAGGCGTAAGGGACGCCCCCGGCTAGATGGAGCTACGATCTTTATAGGCAGTTGGGTGGCTCTGGATGCGTATCCCGAAGAAGATCGGGTTCAGAGGCGTGAAAATGCGCGGAGACCCCGAGTAGAGGGAAGGGAGGCAAGCGGCAATAAGTTCACGTAATACACCAGCGGCCATACCGAGTAAAGCCTGCCCCATTTTTTTTGTAATAAAAAATTATTTTTTAAGAGTTGTAAGCCAGAGGCATACAGATTTATAAACATAGTTAGGTATGTTGCGTTTTTGTAGGAATTAAAAAAATCACGGTCCGTAATGGTACTAACAAATATAATTTGAATTTATTTCAAAGACAATTAATTACAACTCAATTAACTATCTTTACATAGTCTTACTTAGGTATAGGTACCTATACAATATGTAAGTACATAGTATGGAACCCTCGAATTTAATCACTGACTGTATCTATAGACTACGTGATTTCCTGTCCACAACAAGTATTAGTGGTATCCTAAATAATTTGACCCCTCTTACTGAAAATACCTCAAACGGGAGGAGGTCTGCCTACACTGGTTCTTTAATATGAAGGGTGAGGGTGTAGAGTTACTTCCCTTGATGCAGAGGTCCGTCTCATTAAACTAAGGAATTAGATTGGATTACCTAATGTGTGCACTATAGATTAGAAACCATTAAATTAAATACATACAATTTATTTAAAAGGTATAATTAGGGTTTCGCGTTCAAAATGGAATCTTCGATTGTCTAGTTCGTCATTAGATACTTTTGCAGTTATTGAAAATTATGTGTAGGTATTGTATTACGAAACACTTCGAGTTAGAGAGGGAAGAAAAACTGTAAAATGAAAATGACTACGAAACCCTATACTTCTTGCGGTTCGATTCGCAACTGGCTGGTTTTTTATTAGCTATAACAGAACAAGCTATGTATTTTTTATTTACACATCCTACAGAACACCGGAAAAAGCTCGCTACACTGGTTTTATTAAATCTGTGACACATCCCTCATAAGCGTGACACACACTGGGCGATCTTGATAAATGCATAACTTACTCTTGTATGAGTTTTTAAATAAAGTCTTTCTAATTTGTGATTTGAATAATGAATTTCGCTTGCTACCAATTTGCATTGCGAAAATAATCAGAAATCAGATTTTGGGTGGCCCGAAGTTTTAATCAAATGTTTCAGAACATAAATATAAATCCTTTGCTAATATACCTAAATAAAAATGTAAGATTGATTCTACCTACGATTTCGAAAATAATGTACATATGTATTTTTGAATTAAGTATAATATGCTCAAACTTTATTGGTGTAATCAGTGTATTTATTTATTTATGTACACTATGTTGTTTATTATGTGTGTCTATGTAGTGTATTCGTGCTTTAGGAACATTTTACTTGTCTTGTCAGACATTGTACGTTTTAGACTTTTTTTGCTTCTTAGACGATATGATCATAACCGAATCATACGACCGAATGGAACTACATTATTTTCAAAAGTAGTTGAACTATAGATGTTTCTGTTTGCATGAGAAGTAGATACTGTACCTCCAACGCTCGTAGACACATAGGTACCTACATAGTGTTTTGGTGACATAGTATAACGACAGGCTTAGATCCATTACCGGCTACCAATTACCCCGACCATAACCCGGTGGCCCGAGATGAAGTTGTATAATTATAGTTAGAGCAATCATTAAGTTGGGAGTGCTCACTAATCAATGGTTAACGGCGTAGTGGATGCTGGCCTTTGTGAGCCGTCCGTAAAATAAAGCTTTTGCGGAATTTGCGGGCTGATTCGCTTACTTATCCTCTTCGAGTCCATATTTATTATAATGACCAGGTGGGGTAAGATATCTGCTTTTATTCTTAAAATGAAAGATAGTAGGTAGGTAGTTTTTGTTAACAACATGTACCTAGTAAATTATTTTCTATAAAATATTAAGGGCCTCTTACACCGCTTACTGATAAAGTCACAGATACCCTATCTGCAGGTTATCTGATAGCCTATTTTTTTGGTTTCACAGGTATCTGATTGCCTATATCTTATATATTTTATATAGTCTATCACACAGATTTATCTGATAGATTAGTTTATCACTAAGATAACTATCTATAACAATATCAGGAAGTGGTGAAAGAAGCCCTAAAAGTTTTGTGCAAATATTTACCTATATACGTTCATTGTTACAGTATTAGATCTATGCTAACATTATATATTTTATGTATTTACCTAATTTGTAAATGATAAATAATGTATAAGTATTTAAGTCCTATTAGATAAATTGTGACGAAAATGAATAGACATAGGTAGAGCTACATATTTTATTTATCATCATCATCATCATATCAGCCTGTAGACGGCCACTGCTGGACAAAGGCCTCCCGCAAGGATCTCCACGACGACCGGTCCCGCGCCAACCTCATCTAGCTTATAGGTACATATTTTATAAATTTTAAACCGCCAATGACAAGTTGTTATAGAATTTGTTTCAAGCCATAATAAACCATATTTAGAATGTCATGTTGATTGCTTCTGGCGGACCAAAGGTTAATGAATAGTAAAAGAAAATTAAATCCTTCACAGATAATTTCATCCTACGCAAATCTTTTACAAGGAGCTGTCATATTGATTTCTTAGCTCCTCGGATCTCCCCAAAATTCATTTCATTTTGCCAAAGTTCCCGAACACCCCGTCCACCCTCCGGAAACAGGGGTGTTCCCCCTCCGCCCCGCCACACCACCACCCCCGACCCTACGTCCTCGCATTCCGCACGCAGCATCCGCCATATTTATTACTGCGAAAGAAAAAGACGCACATCTGTATTTGTTGAAGGAGTGAGTGAGGTAGAGAGTTGAGGGTGCGAGAGAAAGGGATTGAGTTTGAATGTAAAACAAGGACGAAGGCAAGGGGGGGATCGGTTTTGTCAAAAGTGAAATCTTCAAGTGTTCTTTCCGGAAATTGTATTTTTCTGTACCACGCAGATTGGCCTTGTTTGTAGATAGATCTGGAAAATAAAAGTTGATTCTGTTATTCAGGTCACATATTTATCTTAGCAATTTTTGGTTGAAGGGCGACAGTGGCCACTAACCATCAGATGGGCTATCTATATCTACCCTTAAATCCCCCAAAAAGGATTTAAGTTTAGTAAATTTTATTGTTGGATATTACAATAAAGGGGAACTAAACGCCGCCTGCTTTGCAGCTTTTGTCGTGGAGTTGCCTACAACATCCGGTGTACATACGTCGGTGCGCTTATCACCGGGCCGCAGGCTGCGGGCCGCAGTGCACCACCCCTGGAGACGCACTCAAGTGAAACTTCCTGCGAGTACAGTTGACACACGGTTTATTGCCTCGTTATCGAGGACATTACTTTTCGTTATTTGATCGCATTAGGGGGTGCAGCACTATTTCGTACACTATTATAGCCGGAAAAAGTCAATTTTAGAGTAAAAAATGGAACCTTTATACCTAAGATCATGACTTGTCCGTCCGTTGGCCTGTATACCAAGACTTTTCTTATGATGGGGAAGATGTATCAAGTTGAAGTTAATGTAAGTGTTAAGGTCTATTATAATTGTCCTTTGGGGGGTGTAAAAAATTCAAGTTTCTAAGTCAACGCAATACAACAATACGGCCATTTCAGTCTATATTTTGATACTCTCAAACTAAATCAAGATTTATCTATGGTTACTTCCTAGAATCTAGAACAAAGTCTCACAGCACAAGTGAAAGTTGAGTTTTTTTAAAATCCGAAAATCGTTATTGTATCTTTTAAATCTCTTTTGCATGTCGGGTCGGGATACTCTAATACTTATAAAATGTTCACTGTGTGTGGTCTATTGAATTGTAGGGTGAGCGATAAGTTTACCTATCTCATATATAAAAGGCGAAACTGACTCACTCACTCACTGACTGATCAACGCACAGCCCAAACCGCTGAGCCTAGAGACTTGAAATTTGGCACAGAGGTACCTCATATAGCACTGACGTCCACTAAGAAAGGATTTTTCAAAAATCAACCCCTAAGTGGGTGAAATAGGGGTGCAAAGATTGTATGAAAGTCCCTCATTTTTAAAGTTAGAAACCTGAAATTTTGTATTCAGGCTACCAGTTCAAAAAGAATGAACACGTGTTTCAGCGATTTTGAAAATTCCACCCCTGAGTATGTAAAATAAGGGATGAAACGCGCACAGCACAAACCGCTGAGCATAGAAACGTGAAATTTTATATTTAGGCTTTCAGTTAAAAAACATTGTTGACGTGTTTCAGCAATTTTGAAAATTCCACCCCTAAGTATGTAAAATGGGGGATGAAACGCGCACAGCCCAAACAGCTGACCATAGAAACGTGAAATTTTATACTTAGGCTTTCAATTAAAAAACATTGTTGACGTGTTTCAGCGATTTTGAAAATTCCACCCCTACGTATGTAAAATGGGGGATGAAAGTTCGTGTGTGAGTTCCGCCGTACAGCTCAAACCGCTGAAAATGGAATCGTGAAAATTTATATTTAGGCTTTTAGTTAAAAAATAAAAATGACGTGTTTCGACAATTTTGAAAATTCCACCCCTAAGTATGTAAAATGGGGGATGAAACGCGCACAGCCCAAACCGCTGAGCATAGACACGTGAAATTTTATATTTAGGCTTTCAGTTAAAAAACATTGTTGACGTGTTTCAGCGATTTTGAAAATTCCACCCCTACGTATGTAAAATGGGGGATGAAAGTTCGTGTGTGAGTTCCGCCGTACAGCTCAAACCGCTGAAAATGGAATCGTGAAAATTTATATTTAGGCTTTTAGTTAAAAAATAAAAATGACGTGTTTCGACAATTTTGAAAATTCCACCCCTAAGTATGTAAAATGGGGGATGAAACATACAGCCTAAACCGCTGAGCATAGAAACGTGAAATTTTATATATAGGCTTTCTGTTAAAAAACATTGTCGACGTGTTTCAGCAATTTTGAAAATTCCACCCCTAAGTATGTAAAATGGGGGATGAAACGCGCACAGCCCAAACAGCTGTCCATAGAAACGTGAAATTTTATACTTAGGCTTTCAATTAAAAAACATTGTTGACGTGTTTCAGCGATTTTGAAAATTCCACCCCTACGTATGTAAAATAGGGGATGAAAGTTCGTGTGTGAGTTCCGCCGTACAGCTCAAACCGCTGAAAATGGAATCGTGAAAATTTATATTTAGGCTTTTAGTTAAAAAATAAAAATGACGTGTTTCGACAATTTTGAAAATTCCACCCCTAAGTATGTAAAATGGGGGATGAAACGCATACAGCCCAAACCGCTGAGCATAGAAACGTGAAATTTTATATATAGGCTTTCAGTTAAAAAACATTGTCGACGTGTTTCAGCAATTTTGAAAATTCCACCCCTAAGTATGTAAAATGGGGGATGAAACGCGCACAGCCCAAACCGCTGAGCATAGACACGTGAAATTTTATATTTAGGCTTTCAGTTAAAAAACATTGTTGACGTGTTTCGCGAATTTTGAAAATTCCACCCCTAAGTATGAAAAATAGGGGATGAAACGCACACCCCAAACCGCTGAGCCTAGAGACTTGAAATTTGGCACAGAGGTTCCTCTTATAGCACTGACGTCTACCAAGAAATGATTTTTCAAAAATCATCCCCTAAGTGGGTGAAATAGGGGTGCAAAGATTGTATGAAAGTCCCTCATTTTTAAAGTTGGAAACCTGAAAATTTGTATTTAGGCTATTCGTTAAAAACCAATGAACACGTGTTTCAGCGATTTTAAAAATTCCACCCCTAAGTATGTAAAATAAGGGATGAAATGCGCACAGCCCAAACCGCTGAAGCTAGAATCGTAAAAATTTATATTTAGGCTTTTAGTTTAAAAACAATAATGACGTGTTTCGCGAATTTCGAAAATTCCACCCCTAAGTATGAAAAATAGGGGATGAAACGCACACCCCAAATCGCTGAGCCTAGATACTTGAAATTTGGCACCGAGGTTCCTCATATAGCACTGACGTCCAATAAGAAAGGATTTTTCAAATCATCCCCTAAGTGGGTGAAATAGGGGTGCAAAAATTCTCATAAATAATTTATAACTCAAGAACGGCTCGACGGATTTTGATGAAACTCGGTACAGCTATAGCTTATATCCTGAAATAACATGTAAGCTACTTTTTACCGCGGTAAATTGTTCCCGCGGGAAACTCGATAACGGCTGAACGGATTCGGATGAAACTTGGTACAGTGACAGCTTATATCTTGGGATTACATATGGGCAACTTTTTACCGCGGTAAACTTTTCCCTCGGGAAAAATATTTAATTTTGATGAAACTTGGCACAGTGATAGCTTATATCCTGGGATAATATATAGACTACTTTTCCCCGCAGTAAACTTTTTCCGCGGGAAAAATATTAATAAAATATTTAATTTTGATGAAACTTGGCTAATCTAACCTAACCTAACCTTACGAAACCTAACCTAACCTTACGAAACCTAACCTAACTAACAGTGATAGTTTTCCCGCGGGAAAAATATATTTATTTTGATGAAACTTGGCACAGTGATAGCTTATATTCTGGGATAACATATAGGCAACTTTTTACCGCGGTAAACTTTTCCCGCGGGAAAAATATTTAATTTTGATGAAACTTAGCTAACCTAACCTAACAAAACCAAACCTAACAGTGATAGTTTATATCCTGGGATAACATATAGGCAACTTTTTACCGTGGTAAACTTTTCCCGCAGGAAAAATATTTAATTTTGATGAAACTTGGTACAGTGATAGCATATTAGTGTGGCTGACGGAACGGAACCTCCGTGGGCGACCGGATTTAATATTTAGGCTTTCAGTTAAAAAACAATAATGACGTGTTTCGGCAATTTTGAAAATTCTACCCCTAAGTGTGTAAAATAAAGCGTAACACACACTGGGCGGCGGCGCTGCGAAAGCGTTGCGGCGGCGACGGTTTGTATAAACAACGCGCCGCGCCGCCGCCGCTTTGATGTAAAGGGCTTCATACTATTTCGAACATTACAGAAAAAAACCGCAACGCTTTCGCAACGCCGCCGCTCAGTGTGTGTTACGCTTTAGGGATGAAACGCGCACAGCCCATACCGCTGAGCCTAGGAACGTGAAATTTTAAATTTACTCTTTTAGTTTAAAAACAATAATGATGTGTTTCGTGAATTTTGAAAATCCCACCCCAAAGTATGTAAAATAGGGGATGAAACATACAGCCCAAACCGCTGAGCCTCGAGTCTTGAAATTTTGAACAAAGGTTCCTCATATAGCTCTGACGTCACCTAAGAAAGGGGGTCTCAAAAATCATCCCCTAAGTTGGTGAAATAGGGGTGCAAAGATCGTATGAAAGTCCCTCATTTTTAATGATGGAAACGAGAAATTTTGTATTTAGGCTATTAGGCAATTCCCTCCCTAAGTATGTAAAATAGGGGAATAAACGCGCACAGCCTAAACCGCTGAGCCTAGAGACTTGAAATTTTGCAGAAAGGTTCCTCTGTGATGTCTACTACGAAATGTATTTTTACCGCGGGAAAACCTTTTTTACGCGGGCGAAGCCGCGGGCAAAAGCTAGTATTTTATAAAATATCTTCATGCTGTGTACAAGCTTAGGTTACTTGTAAAGAATGGAAGGTTTTTAAACTACAAAATATAGACCTACAACTGTACAAGTATACATACCCATACCTATACCCATCTTTGGGTGGTTGTTCAAATTAAAGCAATCTCAAATAGAGTGTTTACTTATTTTAATACCTCTCAAGACTGGGGGCCCCTTAGTACATTTGCATGCATCTAAATGCATCGGCACGCATACAATCGGATCCCCGAAGGCGCAGGGCGGGATCAACGACCGTCTCCCCGACCGTTCCGCTCATAAATAAACGGGTAGGTACTTGCCGAATACTTAATGCATTAAACAAGGTACCTCGCCAAATGTACCTACCCACAATTTAGGCAGTCTTTTTATACTTAGGTATATATATTTTTATACAACAAAAAAATTAAAACAGATTGCACTTGGAATCGGTCCAAGTGCAATCTGTTTAAGACAAGACTTAGAAGGAACGTCAGGTGACCATTACAGCAAAGTTTTTGTCTGTCGGTCCCTCCCGAAGGTCTGTCCTAAGAATACGTAAGTATGTAGGTACGTACCACAATTTATTTCTGTATTACGGGCCGTGAACCGTTATGAAACTAGTCAAACCTAATTTTAACCTGATTTTATCTTTGGCTTTGAGTACAACACATGGGTATATATAACAAATGTTTTTAACTTTCTAAAATCGTCTACTAATATTATATAAGTAGGTAATTAGGTATAGGTACAGTCGACTTCATTATCATGTAGCTATATATGTTCGTACTTACCTTGTCACTTTAATGTATTTCCTAGGGTCAAGCAAGAGCGAATGCGTTAGAGCGACAAGGTACGAAAATGTACACATATTAGTACCTATACTAAAATATCATACCTACCTACTATGTCTTAACCACGGAACGAATACCTGTTCGTAATATATTATGTAAGTATTTGAAAAATTCTGCTACGTATCTATACTCTTACGAGTATATTTACAAGTGTAGGTATCCTACTTTAATATGATACCATACCTACATAACTGTATAATGATTTGCCAGATATATTAACTCCTCCGTTGTAATATCTTCCGTCTCATAGATACTAATAAGTAGGTAAGTAGTTCTGTGTTGCCATGTTAATAACGGTAGTTATAACGTACTCATTAATTAATCACAATTAAATAGGAAGTAATTCCATCGACACGTGCGTTTAATATCTTAGAGTTTAATTTGGAGGGGCTGGCTAACTATAACTAGCTGACTATCATCTCACCAATGAGCTTAGGCTATAAAAGTAATGCGGGCTTGTTGAGGTTATGGGCCCATATAATTAAAACAATACATGGGATTTATCACCTACATTTAGAAATACACACGTATCAGTGTACATACTTTGCGGTACCTACACAAAATACTTCAAGATAGAAAGAATGAAAACATAACCATTAGCTTTTTGTGTTGCACAGTCGGGTAAATATACAGAAATCACAATCAATATTTGAATAACTGATAACTTTTTATGCAACCTAATTGTGTTTCGTTTATATCCTGCTAATTTAAGTCCATTTAACAGCGAAGTTTGTAATGATGTTTGTGAGGACGTTTGTTACTCTTTCACACTGTAACGGTTGAACGGATTTCGATGAAACTTGGTAAAGTGATAGCTTATATCCTGGAATAACATAAAAAATACTTTTTAACGTGGACGATATAGCAAGTCGTCCCCTAGTGTATATACTTATATTCACTAAGCTCTTAGCTTAAAATAAATGTGCTAAGTACAACATTATTCTCCTTTTCTTGCACAGTTCCGATAAAAATTTGCCGCCCAACAAAAACGCCTTCTTTTTCACTTTCGCATAGGCGTAAATGTACCCTATGGCTTTACGATCGTCGGCTTCTATGTGTAGCATCGTATACTCGTAGACTAGTTAGTATGGAAGTATGGTAAGTGTAAGGTAAGTAATGGTTGTGTCGGGCCTCGGCAGCCGCCCTTTAACTGCCTCGTAATTGCGAGCTGAAATTAAGTGTTATTTTTATGGTGATTTCTCTACTACTTAGTTGCTTTAAGTAGGCGTAAAGCGTTTTATTAATTGAAGTAGGAGTGTTACTTAATGTATTTGGTGTGATGACAATATGCACTCGGTGCTTTACTGTACTACCTACTTAGTACCTACAAGTTTAATATTATTATCTAGTTCCCTAATGTTCATAGCAAAAAAAACGCATAAGGATCTATTGGCTTTCGACGGTATTGATGTTGTCCCAAAGTTATTACAAAACGACAAAAAATTAGGTACCTACATTTTAATATAATTTAACTTTTAATAATGGAATGTAAAAGGTTTTTTTTTGTTGGATCCAGTTTTTTGGGGTTTTGGTATATTGTTTGCGCTTAAATTGGTTTAATTATTTATATCTAGTTAGATATATATACCTATTATATAGAACATTTTATGGTGATAGATGGGACAACATAAATACCGTTGAAAGTCGATAGAATACACCTACATTGTTTAATCAACCCTATGCATTTGAATTTTCACTATGAAATTCCGGACTTTGATAATCACTCATCAGTATCACATGCATAAATTGACATCGAAATTTTAAAAAATACAAAATGGCGCCTTTGGTGAGAATTTCCTTTTTTGCCTGTAATTCTTATTCCTGTTGCTGTCATTATTAAAAAACAACAAAAACTGAATATTTATGGATACATACATACCTTGGAAGGGTTAGCTGATATTTATGACTGCGATACAAGCGGCGGCGGCGCACAGCGCGCATGTGCGAACTTGGTCCGGGCTGTAACCGCGGGGCCATAAATTACATGCAACTTTGTATGTATGTGTTGGAGCCTTACGCTGCGTGAATACTGATGGAACCCTGCGAATAAGAAATGTTTTATTAGCTTAAACTTTAGGGCTTAGATCCAGTCTTCTTCTTATTTGTGTTAAGGTTTTTGTTATAAGTAGGAAAGGATTTAAGGTTGAGTTTGATTAAGGGCTGAGAAAAGGCAGTCCCATTTTGGAACGAAGTTCCTTAACGCATCTACACTTCAAACAGTTCGCAAATGAGAGCTGGGCCGAAAAAATGGCGAGACTTCGATCGACACGACACTTCGCGATGTGTCCCGAGGATAGCAGAGCATTCCCAAATTTTCATAGGTCATAATATCATATAGCGAAAGGGAATTCGTTCCAACTTGGTGTCCCACAACACTTCTCGTCTATTTAGAATACATACTTATAAAATTATTGTTTGTCGTCGTTTCCGCTACTCAAGTACCTATATAAAAGCAAAGAAATTTCCTAGCACCAAACCACAGCAAAATAAAACTGACTATGTTTACAGTTAAACGATTTTTACAACGAGTTTGACTTTAATCAACGCACACTACAACAAAAAGCCGCGTACGCCTACCATACACTAAAAGTTTATCCCCATTTCCACTGTTCAAGTAGAGTAACTATATATAGATGACAAAGAAAATTACCTAGCACCAAACGACAGCGAAATAAAACTGTAACTCTATCTATCTTTACAGCGAAACCGGAGCGCGTCCCAACAATTCCGTCCTTACATCAAAGAAGAACATTATCCTTTCTTCCAGCCGTCGTAAACCCTTATCTGGGAGAAAGCAAGGCGAGCGAGCAGCGCAATCTACATAGCGCTGATAATGGCAGGACCACCCAACGGTGACCTGCCAACTTTGCGCACACCATCCACCAAATTGGACAGCGTAATGAAAACCAGGGGTCAGCCGCCATTGGTCGCGATACAAGTAATCTTGGAGGAACGCTGTGGGCGGTTTACGAGCGCGGGCGGAGAAGGCTTTTATATTTATTAAGTAAGTTGGGCTTTTGGCGGTATTAATCCACCTTTATGGAGGGGTCTAGGCGCCTGCTGACGATGGAAGCCAGGCCAGCAGGTTCTAAGATAATGTGCTGAATTAAATTACGTTAATGGTCACAATTGTTATGGCAAGAAAGTTATGGAGAAATGTAATAAAAATAAAACTTTAACATGTAATAGGTAGAGAACAGTTATTGTAAGAAAGTTTTTTTATTTAGAATTATCAAAAGTGGTTATATAGTTTCCAATCTCATTAGGTCGAACCCAATCAAATAAAAACCATTATTGAAGACTAAAAGCAAAATCAAAAGATACCTTTGCATGTAAATTATTCCTAGGTACCTACATCAACTGTTAAATTAATTTGCATTATGGATGCAAATCGTATCATATAGTAGTTAATGTCATTAATTACCAAATAGGTACATTTAATTAGAATTCGAGGATTAACTACCAGAATATAGGTACATTTAGAATTCGTGGATTAACTACCCACATAGGGTGACCTGATGTACCTTTTGGGAGCCAGATCCTGGGTTGCGGCCGTATAATCTGCAATTCCATTAGTTGCCGAGAGGCGAAGGCGACCTCGTGTTTACGGCTGCCCTGCAGTGCCCGATGGCCGCCCCCGCCGCTACTGCCGTGCCGCCCCGCCCGCCCCTCGCTCTAATGTATAATACAGAACATTCTGTATAGTACTGTTGAGCCATCATACATATACTGTATACTTTATGTATGTATGTGAAGACATAATTATCAACATCAGTCTGATAGAATGACTTTGTATTTGTGGTGTTTGTCTTTATGTACCTACCTATGTTCGCATACCAAGAATCGCTAAATAATTTTTATGTAATTTCCACAGTATAAAGTTTTCCGAAGAAGATTTTTAATTATAGCCGCCTTTTCAATCATTGCAATGTACTAGCAATTCAAAATAAAATAAAATAATCCATATTGATTGACCGATGAACATACAAACTTGCAATTGTTGGAACGGAAAGTTAGAAATTGTATAGATTAAAACAATGGTAGATAACTTGGATACTTATACCTTCTTATTTTATTTTATCTTCTCTTTTTTTATCTTTCTCTCTTATTTCTTTCTCTTTTATTTTATCTTTTTTTTTATTAATTTTTTTTTTTTTGAAATTGTTTTTTTGAAATTAAATTAAAAGAAATTGCAAATATATACTACCAAAAATCTTAAATACCCTGCCTGAGCACATCCAGCAAGAATACTCATGTAACCCGAAATTTAAAAATTCTTTAAAAAAATATTTCTTAAAATGTGAAGACCTAATTTATTCATGTATACTTATTGTTCATTTTAATAATAATAATAAAATAATTGTATTTGAATCACCAAAATACGACGAAAGGACCGAGCTGTAATAATTTTGGTGCAAGAAGTTAGTAAAAGAAATCTTAAATTCTTATGTGCATCAAAAAAAAAGGTAAATACTTACAATTATACATAAGAGTAGACATTTTCAAGATAAGTAGAGGTCCGGGACATTTAATACGTAAATTATCTGCATGACAGATAAGAAAAATAATTATTCCCAAAATGGTCTCTTATCTGAAATTCATTTTTACGAATCTTTTAACGACGTTAAATTCTTTGAGTTCAAAAAATTAATGAGTGCATCGCCGGTATTCTTATCTGAGTTGAAATTTTTAGTTCATTTTGACCTAAAAACGTTATTTTATTTCTAGTTTAAATCGCGTCACACACGAGGTGGGAACTGCCAAAGTGCCAACGTACGTGAGCGTTATCATATTTTTACGGCTACGTGAAAACGCGCGGTTTTATTAGGGGGAGTTTTATTAGGTTTTCTAGATTAGAAGCGGGGCGCGGGGCGAGGCGGGGGCGGGGACGGAAATGGCGAATTCCTGAGATCGGCAACTCTCACATACCCAGCGCATTATCGACGAAAGGCTAGGGTGGCCAACAGTAAAATATGAATTAAGAACGAGGTATTTTCGGCTCTAATTTTGCAGCTCAAAAATATTTCCGTTCCTTCAGTAGGTAAGTACTCGTAATAATATTAAAAACTGAAATTAAAGTTAATGTGGCATTCCCGTTTACAAACATGACATAAAAGTAAAATGGAATCTCATAAAAACTGTTATTATGTATATATCATAACTTATTATATTCTTTACCCTTTGGCACTTCTGATGAACTTACCCTACCGTACCTATTTCTAACAATCCAATTCAATAAACAATCGTATACCTACAGATTTAATATTGAGCACTCAAATAAATAGAAATTTTACTACCCCTAATAATTTATTACCAGGATTTTTTTATTTATTTGTTTAATCGAATCGAAATTCTGGTGGGATAAGGAAAACCATTCTGCGCTATGACGCGTGAAGGAATCGGCCCGTATTTATGGGGGGAGTTATTGTTTGAAACGTCTAAGTCGTAATTCCGCGACATAAACCCGGCAGGCTTCACTTTGGACCCCCTCCACCCCGGTACCCTCACGCCCCCTCACCCCGCGGGATGCTGTTTTTCCTGCGCGAAATGGCCCGTTTCAAATTGTTGTTTTATGGAAGTTTTTAGTAGTTGACTTTGCCCGGGAGAAAATATATAGAACGGCAATCTTTATGTACGTGCGTACTTGTTTATAGGTAGCTATACAGGTACTTAAGGTATATCTCAGTCAAACTAGAACATCATAAAATTGTTTAGGATAATATAAATATTTCTTAATCACAAGAATGTCTTAAAAACTTGACACGAAAGAGTCGACCGAAGATATCCAAAGAAATATTAAAAGCACGAACCGATAAAAAATCGAAATAACGACCTGTCACAAAATAATATACAATGAAATTATCTCCACCATTTTTAAAGTTGGAACGCGCGGTCGGCGCTCGAACCTGATTGGTCGAAGCTTGACAGCTGGGTGAAATACGAAGCTCGGCCTGCCCCGGCGCAGCGGGTGACAACATGGAGCCACTAAAATCCCCTAATGAAATTAAATTCCGTACGTTTACATTTGCTCGTAAATAATCCAAGTAGGTATCTAATCCACTGATTAATGAACATTAAGGTGCTTTTGTGTAATGTTTGATCTGTAAAGAGGGTATTTTATTGATCCTATATGGTACGGTGCAACAAATCGAGAATGAAGAAATTTTTGATCTAAAAACGGAGTGAAATACCTAAATGAAATTTTATTAACTAGAAGAGAAGAGTAGGAAAATGTAAAATTCAATAAAGCTAACCGCCGATCTTTATCAGTTGGCTTTAAATTAAACACACAATCGACAAACATTTTTATGACAGCCTATAGATACCATTACAAACCATGGCAATATATCTATTTGGAAATCCCCGCTCGCATGCATCTCGATAGTGTTTAAACCATAGATAGAGCCTGGAAGACATCTTAGAACATTAAAAAACATTTTAGATAAAACTGCGTGTCTGATAGGCCTGTGGGTTTTAGATACAACAAAATTACAAGTTTACGACAGACAATATCGTCGTATAGAGGCTTACGGCCCTCGTGTGGAGCACTAAAGAACTGGTTTACTACCCTGCTGATGATTTACTGGGTGCATTCTTCAAGTGCCATCCTCGCCGGCTATAGCCGGTGTAAATGTTTGAGATTAACGGTGAAGGACGTAACATAGCGCTACTTAGTCGTATCTTACACTACCTGTATGGAGCATTGCATACTAATGCTAAGTTTTACTTACTTACTTAATGTAAAGTTTTACGCATCTACATATTTAGATGAAAAGCTTCTTGCTCTCGGTTCTGGTCTTTTTGTTTAACTTATTGCCTTTTGAAATCAGTCTTCCGCCGGAAAAATGAAGAATTATACTACAACATTCCAAAGGGCCTCTTCTACTAAGCGTAATAATATTGTATTGTTGTGTTTGCCTACACAGTATCCGTTATTTATGAACGGTAAACTAATCTCAACAATATTGTCAGTGTCGAGCCCACCCATGATCCATAATAATAAAACGCGTGCTATCACAAGAGCGTAAGGCATAAATTACTGAAGAAAACCGATATATCTCTGAAGCTATCATAAAATACGAGTGAATAATTTCAATAACAAAGGCTAAAACAAAATATATTAACGAGCGGTGGTACCGTATCCCTCCGCTTATAATTCCCGATGCCACAGATTAAGCCGATCGTAATGTGAGTGGGTAATTTATGAAGCCCGGTATAAATTTACAGAAGGGTTTGTGAATAACCTCCTTATAAGAGCCTTCACGGATATTCTGTTTCTAAACGAGTTTATACATACTTATAACTTACCTGAATAACTTTCTTAATTCTTAGATGAACATCTGCTTTGTATCACCATTTTCATATTTTATGTCGGTAGCTATCTATGGATTAGTGGGCACCAGTTTTCATTTTATTGTTTGAAGATAACAGCCCTATATACGATATCTATGATGTACAGTATACCTACGGTACTATACGATGCAGGGAATATCACAGGTGCGTACAAATCAGATATTAATAGCTACTACCAAATTCCATCTCGCATTCATATCTCAATCCTCGCGTCGTATAACTGTCTTCATAAAACCTTATTTCAGTATGATTTCAATATTTTTCTTGCGACACATGCGCCCCGATTCCGCGGAATGGAATAGGATTTACGATCCAATATTTTTATGCAAAGTGCGTCACCAAATGTGCCACGTCGTCGGCGCTGAAAAAATACACAGCCACGTCCTTTCGCACGTAAAAAAGGATGCGACAAAATAAATATACACCGAGCCACCCTTTTTGTCCATTAAACGAGCGGAGCTTTTTTTCTGGTGCCTCCATAAAATGTGCCCCAATAAATATGTAAATCTACAGCGGGAAAAAAACGTTTCGGACTGCCGCTTGTGTTTGTGAGTTTCACTTTCGACTGTTCGAGTTAATTGGTACAATTGCGAGCATTGAAAGGATTCCAGCGACCCCAGCGAGTCAACGACCTTTGTCTTGGAGTGTACCCTATACCTTATTTAAAAGGCTGACGTTCTGGTGCTTAAGTAGGTTTATACCTGCCTCAGAATGAACTATGTACCTAATTTGACTTTTTTCAATAAGATTATCAAAAATACGAATGTGTAAGGTGTTTTAACTATGTAATAATGTGCGTATAGGCTTTAGTATATAGGTACCTGCAGAAATGTGCCCCTTCTATTTCCGAAGGGTTATCCCCTTATCTCCCCCTAACATTCCCTCTTAGCTAACTCCCCTCTACAAACTCACGTGAATTTCCGAGAGGCATTAAGGTGACATAAAATTCAGCTAAAGATAATTTCCTTTTCACATACGAGTATGTATAAGACGGTATTTTAATGTAATATTCCTGAACACTTCAGAAACCCAAAGGGTTACTCACTCTATTGTCTAATAAGACGGATATTAAATTATCTAACAACCGTTTTCTATATGTAGAAACATTTAATTCAATACTCTTTATTGCACATTTAAAAATTACAGACTAAAATATTATAGACACAATAATGTACCTACCTACATCTAGGCGGTATTATCGCTAAGAGCGAATTCTTCCCGGCAACCATTTAATTATAAGAATTATATTATATCCTTACCTACACTTCACTTATTACTTATATAGAGTTTATACTTTTAAAAAATGCAAACTGATTCTACTCTTCTATATTTACCACTTAGTACGTAAAGGTAACAATACGCAGAAATATTGAAAACTGTACCTAAGTGTAATTATTCTTGTTGAAAGTACCTACAAAAGATCGTTAAGTTTTCAGCAAGTAGGGTATCATTATAGAAACGTCGTCGAGTACCTCCAGCGACGCGCGGAGGGAGCTGAATCGATCGGCCCGGGCCCACCAGTCCGGGCCCTCACGGGGAGGGTGGCCGAACCTCGCTACCCGACGCCCGACATCTGCCTTTCGTATATTTAACATCAAGTAGGTAGGTACGTACCCAAAAATTAGTGTATAGGTACTATCGGTCGAGTAAGTGGTGTACCACACTAAGGTTCACATTCGTTTGCACGTCATAAAACAAGGTATATTTTTTAAATGTGAAAACAATACTTATGCTGTGTAATAATTACGGCAAATTATTCGACAACTAAAAACTGGTCAAAACTGACACACCATTTTCTTGATCTACTGTACAGTGTGCCTAAGTTTAGAAATATGTGGGGAACGAGATGGGGAAGACAAAGTGAGCTTCTTTCTGTAGCTATTTGCCATGCAACCACAATTTTAAATTTTAGATGCTTTATCTTTTTGAAGGTGTTATGTGAGTTGGTATTTCCAGTATGGGTATATCATACTTCATTAAGGTACCTACATTACCGATGCTATTGGTATTTGACGTTTCAAGTTGAGATTTATTAAAAAATCTCCTGACAGAGTCACGTCACTGATGAGACGTTGAGTCGGATCACATCATTAAAGACCTCAACTCTACATACCTATAGCTATACCTATGCCTATAGATACTTACACTCAGATTTAATTTATTTCTTTACCCCCGTCCTAAAAGCACATTTAAAACCGCGAACAACCGTCACGATAAAATAAACGTCCAAAGGATACATTTTTCCTTAATGAATTGTATTGATCGACGTTGGCTGTAAGCTGGTTATTTACGACTACCTTCGACTCGGCCTCGCCTCGCGTGCAGCTCCGAAGGTGTGTTATTTATACCCCCTTTTTATTTATGCCCCCTTTTTTCGCAGCTCGTAACGGCTGGCTATAAAGGGGACGTAATTTTAATTTCATGATTGGAAAGCTCGATTGGCCGGTTATGTGACTTAATGAGTTTATGGCCGCAATGAGTGGATTATAACGGTCGTGGGAGCAACGATTTTGTAGTGCAAGCTCTGTAAGCACTTTAGAGACGATTTTTCGTGTTGAAGTTAGTTTTACACAATTGTTATTTTTAAATTAATGGCATTTAGATACAATCTAGCATGTATTTGAGCTAAAGTTTACATTAACGCCTGGAAAATTTATTGCCTTTCTTCTATCGGCGCGGCGTCGTCGCCGGACTCTAACTTTATACAAAGGCCTTAAATTCACTAATATATATATTTTTAAAGCTACATTAATAAATATCAAAATGTCAAGAAAGTCACGATATACGCAAAAGATCAAAGAGGTAGGAAAAAAACTCCCGGCGACTCTAGCTGGAATGTACCTCTCGCACTCATTTGATAATTTTCAGATTACGGCATACTCGAGTAGGTACGAAAAAAGTTAATCACCTATAGATTCTTTATGGTATACAGAACATAATCCCACTAATATTATAAAGGTGAAGTTTGTAAGGTTTTTGTGAGAATTTTGGGATGTTTGTTACTCTTTCACGCTGTAACTGCTGATCGGGTTTTGATGAAACTTGGTACAGTGATAGCTTATATCCTGGAATAACATATGGGCTCCTTTTACCCAGGTAAACTTGTCCTGCGGGAAATACTTATTCCACGCCGGCAATGCCGCGGGCAACAGTCAGTGTAATCTAATGTAATTCTATGCATACCTACAACATATTAATTATATGTAGGTGTACCTACCTAAATAGGACATGAAATTATGCACATAAAGCTACAATCAATTAATAATAACAAAATATATAAATTTCAAAATAATGCGTTTCGATAGACTGGGCGGAGTTGTTCTTTTAATTAAAAGCAGGTTCCCATGCGTCAATTTTTTGCACTTCAGAGCGAAACATAACCCGTATTAAACCGTATCTTCATAAATAAAAACCTACTTGAACCTCGCATTTTCTGTTAAATCAACTGAGCGAGGCGGTGTTCCCACAGCATATTGAAAAAGATAAATCTTCGCCAAGCCCGCCTTTCGTTTCGATCCATTAAGCCTGGCAAACTTTTTGTGTACAAAATATTAATGTATTAATGTATACATATCTATATAAATAGGTACCTAAACACATATGCATGCTTATTTTAAGTAGGTACCTATAGGATGGAAGCACCTAAGCCTGTATTCTAAAGTGTTTCTTGTAGCCATTTGAACTACAAAGTAAGCTAAAAATTCATAACGCATATTATATTTTAAACTCGCGCATTTATTTATGAAATCTGATCATAAAATATATAAAAAAATATTTTTTAAGACGGGAAAAAATCTGAAACATGGTTGATTTATACCTACCGCTTTTAGAGCCGGAGTTATGTCTGCACTTACATTTTTTACTCCCTTTATTATTTGCAACAATGTTTCATTGCCTACACAGTCACTTAACGAAAGATGGCGTATTAAATCGCACAACGAACACAGTGTTTTCAGAAAAATAGTAAGGGAATAAAAAGAAAGCTGTAAGTATGTCGTAACTTCGGACATAAATTTTGTGAATGGTTTGAAAGGAATCTATGGCGAGAGAATTGTTAATAAAGATACAGAGCAAGTAATGTATTACGGCACATTAGTGACGTTTTACGACTATGATGATGGCCGATCGGATGAATGCACCCGTATAGATACAACGGCGATGATATACTTGCCTGCAATTTATCAAACTAAAATGACTTATATAGGTTATGTTTTATTGGTTGGTACAATGTTGCAAACGGAGTAAAGATTTCCCTATCCCTATTAAGATTTTCCATCTTTTGAAGTTTCGAAATAACAAACTTAATTTACTTTAAGATGATTATATCAGACCCAACAAGCGTGGGAGATATGATGATTTCTTTGATATTTTCCATTTAGAATAAGAATTTACATTAAGTGTCCGTATGCCTGTGATGATGATTCATACTTTTATTGTCTTAAATAGGGACTTTTAAAGACAGTCAAAATATTTTATTGCATAATAAGTACACTGACAAATGAAGATTTTTGCATTTCCGTAGCTCTTTTTTCTTAACACCTCCCATAGTTTAAACATTATAATTAGGTATCACAGTAATACCGCACAGGAAATGCAAAGCTCTAACATGAGTTTTCATTACAGAGTTTTTGAATCGCATTGTTGTATAGAGTAGAATGAATTAACAAATAGATTATTTTAATTTTTTAGGGTTATATTATTTGAGAAAATTTATATAGGGGGTATTATTTATTAATCGAGAAAAATCGGGTGAAGAGTACTATTTTTTAAAATATTTACTTACTAATCATTATCAACCGCCTATTAAACGTATTTCGGTGTGATTTTTCCTAGGTCAAAACCACGGGTCAAAACCTACTAGTACTGGATAAGTATAATATGATAGATTGATAGTAATTCAAAAGTAGCAGTACAAGGGAGCTGAGTAATATTAAAACGAAACAAAGGCAGACGGCCCGAGACGGCGAACATCTCATATAAATTAGTTTAGATTATCAAATGAACATTAAACAATTTTTAGTAGTCTAACGATTCAAAATTCTTTGCATTGATAAATTATACAGGTGTCTAAATATACATCCTGTATATTATACATATATTATTCTATACCTATTCTAAAAATGATTCCACGGTACCTATCTCAACCGGGTCATAAATGTCTTGGCCAGGATAATATTTTACGATGGCTTACGAAGCGATCCGAGAGGCGGAGGGCGGGGAGTGGATCCTGCCCTTATCTCCATACCTACACCATGTGCAGTGACAGCCAAATTTATCGACTCCAAAATACCCTCCCAAGATTAAAAATAAGATACCGCTCCCGAACATCCGACCTTACTGGCTCGACTTGGTAAAATATTATTTTTGTATACTCACAAAAAAAGTTTGAAACACATTTACCTCCTCGTATTTCGTATTTCTTTATGGTTGCCAGATCAGTGCGGTAGATAGGTATGGAGTTAATTTAATTAATGTATGTTTAATTCGTTTTTGTTTGTTTGGGTTGTGTACACCTATCTTTTTATCAAGATAACAATACATGTGAGAATCTTTCAAATATATTTTTAAAGGTAAGTAGGTATATAATTTACAATGTATGTACCTATACAATTTCATTTACCTTAGAAGTAATAATTATGTAATACTATACTATTTTTATATGAATAATCTTTGTCGTCTCTACCTCATTTGTAGTTTTCATACCATTTTACACTTTACCATTGGAAATATTAATTAATTTGGAAGTATTGTGAATTGACCCTACTACGATTTTAGGTAGGGTACCTACGTGTTATATTATTTTTCTCTGTTTGAGAGTGAGTGAGAGCGCTCGCCTGTCCCCTCACCTAACGGTAAACACATACAAATACTGGGAGCGCAGCGAGCGGGAGCGTAGCGAGCTTTTTCCGTGTTCTGTGGGTAAACACGTATGAAGTGAATACGTAACACGTAGAGTAGAATGTAAAGAAAAGAATGAGATGTAGATACTTATAATTATCCAAATCTTATCTAATTGATCGTTAAACCATGTTAAACTCTTTCTGTCTTCCACTCGAACCTTGTAAGTCCTTTAAGTAACAATAACCTATAATATTAATTGACTAATACGCAGTAGGTATAAGTATGCATATAATTTTGGTAAAAATAGGAATGATTGAAATAATAAAGTAAATAAAAATTAATATGCGCGGAGCCCTTCCGTTCAGAGCGAGAATTTTGTCAAAAACTGTGAAAACTGACACCAGCCGCGGCACGGCTTCACGTGTAAACGACGAGAGACTGCGAAAACAAAGACGTCTGTGTAGGTATATGGTTGCGAAACTAGAAGCTCTATTTCTATTCATAATGTATATATACCTTATGTATGACTAAGTACATATATAGATATAAATGAGATAGGTACCGTACTGAAACCGTCCTATTTTGTCATAATGCACATATTTAAATTAAATGGCACATTGGTAAAATTTTGATCGTGCTTATTATATCAGCCGGAAGACGTCCACTGTTACACAAAGGTTTTCCCTAGAGACTAATGACCGGTCCGGTCCGGTTTTGTATTAGGTACGTAGGTAGTTACTTAACAATTAATATTGTAAGTAAACACTTAAACTACCTATAAAGAAAGGTACATAATTTAATTGACCTATTCTTACAACATTTATTTTATTGAATAAGTATAATAGGTATTATATAGCTTTAAGTACATATTGTAGTTTGTACGGATAAGGCCTGTGTGTAATACATAATATACTTGGGCGATGACAATTTCACCACAAACAGACACTAAGAAGGTTGTCTCACTCAGCACTCAGCTAACTATAAAGTAGTGACTTGCGAGCGTGTAATGGAAAATGCATAGAGCAACGCTTGACCTCTCCAGTCGGCGATACTGAGGTGTTTCACTTCTGCAAAAAAATCAAGCCTTTTGGTCATACGCCGTATCCAAATGTGTACGAGAGGTTATTGCGAATGTGACGATTTTATTACGTAGCACGCAACAATAAACCTCAAGGTGGTAATGCGGGAAGTTTGGCGGAGGTACCATTTAACCGAAAATCTTTCAATGTTGCGTTCCTTTGCCTTGTTATTATTTGTCATGTGTATGAAGGACCTTCTTATGTGTTTCGAAGCGACAGTGTACAAATGTGCACGTATGCGGGAAACAAGAGTGTCTGAATTATCGCATCAGAAGAGGACGCTATGCGAAGGCTGAGTTGTATCGGTCGAAGGTGGCCGAGTGCTCAATGGGAAAATGTGATGTCACATGCACCAAGAAACGTGAAAACGATAATAGACCGTCTCGTAAGTACGAACGTGGAACGGCGGCGCTGGCGCATTGTCATTTATACAACACGAGACAGCACTCAACTCTCGCTGAGTGGCAAGATGTGTTCTGCCGCCATTACAGATAAGTTTCCAATTAAAAGCTTCTCGCAACACGAAAAGGAAATACGTTTGTTAAGTGGTACCTAGAGGTACAGGGTGGAATGAATTTGAACGCTATATATAATTTTTATAACAGCAAAATATATGGTACAAAGTAGGAATAGCTCCCTGCCTTTGCCCGTTTACCCTGATTTAATATTTGACAGGCTAAAATCGTTCGATCGACCATAATATCGACTAATGGAACAATATTTGTAGTAAAAGCCAAAACGCTACTTCACAGGAGCGGCAAAAACAAAAAGTGTCATGTATTTTTACTTTGTATTTTCTTGGTATTTATAGCTATTTTGATACGTCTGGACACATTTCCACAAACTCATAGATCATGTATTTTGTGTATTTTGTAGGATTTTGTACCAATTACACAGAATCCTTAAAATAATACCTACTACGTATAGCAACGAAATGATATAAGAGTCCATTACAAGAGATTACAAGATTGCATACTGTGTGACTCACTGTCCCTTGTCAAAAAACGTTGAATGATTCCAATTTCTCACGTAAACAGCAAAGAAAATCTTAACCTTAGTTACCTTTATACATATAAATTATTTATAAAGGTTTGTCTTTTATACGGACACGGACAATTACAATTATAGCAATACACCACATTGGCCACTAATCGATTCCTTAAATATAGGCTATAATTGATGTAATGTTACTGTAAACTGGAACTCCAAACTAACAGAATAAAGCCATCGATTAACATTGAACCTATCAAAGAACTAAATAATACCTACATTTAATATAAAATTAAATTTAATGTGACCTTTAACTAGCGTGGGGTAATAAAATAAGTAATTAATTTTGTTAATCCTACTAATAATATAAACGCAATATAAACGCGAAAGTTTGTAAGGATGTTTGGATGTAAGTATAGGTAGGTATGTTTGTTACTACTCTTTCCCGTTAAAACTACGGGAAAGATTTTGATGAAAATTTTACAGTACCTAATAAATAGATTATTAGTACGTACATCAGAAAAACATGATTATAGATACTTCGGGAAAAGCTGTTCCCGCGGGAAAAACTTTTCTACCCGGGTGAATCCTCGGAAAACAGCTAGTTGAGTACCTAATAAGATGAAAGGTAAGTTTATAGGTTGCATAAGAGCCGTGGTAGCCTAGTTGGTTGTGCACTCGCCTCACGTTCATGAGGTCGTGGGTTCGATCCTGGCCCGTACCAATGAGTTTTTCGAAACTTAAGTACGGTTTGAGATCGTGAGGAAACCTGCATCCGCCAAAGACTGGTATTTACTATTCTAAAGGCGTATGGGAAGTCCACCAAAAAAACGGATTGGGGCACCGTTTGGCGGACAGGGGTTTGCTACAACAGATCCCATAGGGTCGAAGTGTCGCCAGGTATTCCTGGCCCCCTCAGAAGATAAGATAAGATATAGGTTGCATAATATATTCGACTTGCACATTGCGAGATATTCTCCGTTTACCTACACTATGCACAATTAGATTCAACATCTATACCAGGTTTTATTTATGGTGGGCAAAACCTGAAAACATAATTAAATGGCATGAGTGTTGCAGCCAGAGATCGTCGGTTTGAAATTCTATGGGGAAAGATAAACTTTGACTGCGGCTCGCCTCGACTTCGTGCCCGTCAAAAAGTATCCTATACCTAAGGCTTGTTATTCCAGGATGTACGCTATCACTGTGTTTCGTCAAAACCCGTTGGTCCGATAGAGCGTGATTGAGCAAAAAAACCTACGAACTCACAAACATTAAAACTTTCACATTCATATGAGGAACATTTTTGGTTGTGCTTGCTACCGAATAGTTGGTGCAACGGGAGAAACATTCCAGTGGTACTGTATGGTAGTGTAACACTAATTGAACAACGCGGTCGTAAGTACTACGGGTACCGCCTGGAATAATTAAGGTACTGTCCACGGGAGTCTCTCGAAGGTAATGGGGTGGAAGGAGCGAGGCAAGGTCTTTGCCTAATAGCGGAACATCCTATAGATTGTCCAAAAAATTATTAAGGAATTGTCATTATTATTGTAAATCTAGCTGGGAAGGCGTAGTAGCCCTGCCGTTAATGGGTACTTAGATTAAATCGTAAAACTTAAACAGATACGTTGTTTTATATGACTTTATAGATTCCGTGAAACACAAGCTAAGTTACTAAGAGATTTACCTTGTACTACATCATTTGAGAGTTGTCACAATACCATACCTAAATCGATAGTATTTGTAGAGACATTTCTTATGGTATTAAATAGAAACCGATTATGTTGTCATAATAGGCATATTGAAATCACCTATGTTGCAACTATACCCGTACAAGGTAGCTCAACGTAGGCATATTCTCGTAGAATAGATAGAATGTTAACCAAAGGTACCTTTATGATATGAGACAACAAATTATTGTTTCATACCTCGAACGTAGAACTGCTTGACAAAACTAGCAACGGACACTCAACTTGACTGGACACTTGATCTCATAGATTATTTTGCTGAAGCACAACTTCTCATATATTTTCGACTACTTATTACAAATTTATAAACGTTATAGTGACTTCCCTCGGTTGTGTTTCAAATTGAACTAACAGCAGAGCTGCGGGCTCGAGTTGACGACCAAGTTATATGAGCCGCCAATAAACCAAACCGCATCTATTATTCCGCTCTGGATATGGTCTGGCCTGGCCTCGACAGCTGACGTTGAATTTTAAACACCCTTTATGGCCCGACATATCCGAGACCGGTGACCTAATTTCTTAAATTGCTTTTACATGACCGTTCATTTTTAATTGGGGATATCATTCGCATTGTAAATTGGCCTTCAACATTACATTTTCGGAGAGGTGATTATACGAAAGCAAACACCTGATATAATAATTTAAGAATTACTTAATTCTTAATCTATGAAAAGACTGCATATTTATTTTTCTCTAAGATACACTGCCGTAAGTGATGTATCTGTCTGTATCATAGTCCTTAGATCATCTCCAATTACATATATTTTTATAATAATTATGTCATTAGAGATGATCATGTAAAATACTCCCATTTATAATGTGGGTCGAAAAGTAGCGAATTTAAAATTAAGACCCATGAATTATACGAGGACTAAGGAGGCGTATTAAAGGTGTCGCGAGCTTTATTCATACTGCTGAGCTACTGAGATATGAGGGATATAGCGCGAAGAAATTGTCGTTTGTTGGTCCAATTGTTCTGGAACTCGTTTATGCACGGTCGTTTAAAAAAATAACGAAGTAAAATCGGGTGCGTGTTCGTAGAACAAACAATCACTGTCTTTTGATCAACACTTGACACCTCCACGTAACTGCGAAGTGTCTCAGAAATACCGCCGCCTCACACGAAAATTTGAACAATAAACTAATATTTAATAGCAAATATCGGTCCTAAAGTCCCAAACACACTAAATATTGGAACATGGGTTCGTTAAGCCGGCTCAAAATGATGTAACGAAACGTGCAAACAGACTGTGTGTATCCGACTTATTAACAGATCCTCACCACGCATGTGTGTTGAAGTAAAAACGTCGTATGTACAGAAAAAAATTAAACCAAAAATGTAGCCGTATCGGGATAATAATAAAGTTATCTTTTGGACGTGGAAGGTAAACTTTTAAATTGCATTCAGATGATGGTCAGCGTTTATTGCACCCAAGGGCAATTCATCCCGAGTTAACGTTTGACTAATTTGTGAAGTAAGTATTATAGAGGGATCATAAAAAGAGACCAAACCAGTATTATAACGGTCTATCAGCTGATAAATTGTATAAGTAATGTGATTTGATAAAATAATTAAGATAACACTTACCTAATTAAAATAGCTGAGATCAACAACTTGTAGGACAATATCTATGTCTTTAAATAGGTACGTCTGCATATTCTGTTTGTTTGTCCACCCTTCGCTTGCCTGTTACATCATGCAGTTGTATTGAAACTTAATACGATAATCTGATGAGGCAGTAATAAGGTATTTGATTGATAGAAGTAAAATGAAGTAGACGCAAAAATCAAAAGTCGAAAATTACCTTCGATTAAACGTCGATTCGACTGAACTTTCAGTTAATTAAAACGCCACTTTCACATTTCACATTAGATAATTATCTGGGAAGGGACCGACCAGCTACAGCTGCGTGCAATTCAACAGAAACCGAAACTTTAACTGGCCAGCAATCCTCGTGTTCACCTTGAACCCCGTTTTCACTTTTCGCGTTCAAATAAACGCGTGTTTTATTGTTTTGCCCATAGTGTTATGCAAATGAATATCGCCAACAGTAGTCCTTTTATGGATGGGTTTCCTAAAAACGGGAAAAAAATTAAAAGTGAAAGCCAACTGGGGGCATATTGTGGGTGTCGTCACGCTTCCTCTGCGCTATTGTCGGGATAAATATTTACGTTACGGCATGCAAAAGAGGTTTTTACAAGAAACGGCTACCGAATTGGCTTTGTTATTTTAAACATGCAACCCTTTCGGCGTGTTTTGTATGTTGATCTCTATTGATAAGGAACGCGATGTTTATGTCTCAAGTTGGTGTTAAACAAAATATTATTCTTTTGAGATTTGTTCGGAACACTGCGCTATAAAGCTATAAAATACACGTTTGTCGGTTTGCCTCGCCCGAGAAACGTAAGATAGATAGAGTAGGAAGACTTCTATTCAGTTTCCACTGTCACTATTAGATGTGTACGTGCGTGCATGTGTGTCCATTCATCCTGACATAGGTACACTAAAAAGTTCAAAATATTGATCTTCAGTCAAACAGCAGGTAGGTACCTAGAGGTGTTCGAAAATCATGCGAGAGACAGTTTTTAATTGAGCTGAGATATACAGAAATGGTCCAACCCGCCATTAGGTACCTACCCACCTAATTTCTAGATATTAAATATTAAAGTTTAACCTTATGGTATTCTTCAATAGAATGTTGATTAGCCTGCCTAAAATAGGCTATGCCTTAAACGTTTCTACAGATTTCTTGAATTAAAAAGCAGTTTATTCGAAACCTACAGTAAAATTAATTTTTAACGTCTTGTGGGTTGAATCAGTTTAACATAACTCGGTCCAATTTTAAACTCATATATTTAGAAACTAAGCAACCCAAATGACTCCCAAATATTCTAACAATTTACTATCTCCGTGGATGTTAGTATGTGTCTACATATATAGAGAGCGGTAGCCGGCTGGTATTAAACTTTACGAGGGGGACGCGAGACGTCATAAAACTTGAGATAAATCCAATCGGGGACCCAAGAAAAACAATCCACTTCGAGAATTACTGAGACATGGCCGCCTCGGATGGATTTAGCGTTCCAATTGTTGAAAGATTAGTTACGGATATTATGAATAATGCCTGTAGCAATCTTTCGGTAATCTGTTTGACTCAAATGCGAGGTCGCGTAGGTACAATGTATCTATGTAAATTGAAAATGTGTCCTAATGCGTGTAGCATTAAGTAATGCAGGTAGGTTTTTCCTAAATTTCTCAATGGAAAACGGGTCGATCTGTCTAGCTAAAGTAGATATTGATTTTAATGCGAATAACTGTCAATGTCACACAATGAGTGGAAAAAAAAGAAATGCAATTTTCTTCACAATCGGCTGTCTGTCTCTCTCACACTCATTATATTGTGACTCTGACCCTTGACAGACTTTAGTGGTCTGCAGATTGCGAAAATGTTAACGTAAGTAGTCATACACGTGACAGATAAAAATTAAAGCGCCTATTATGTGCCAAGAATAATGAGTATAAAGTGTAATACCCCCATTCCAATGTAAGTACTTCCTATTCGATTTTTAAAATAAGGGGTTCGAATTTAAAAGTTCCAATATCTACTGTAAGTATAATACATCGGGGTCGATGACCTTTGTTGCCAATGTTTCTGGCACATGGTATTGATATATAAATTTCAAAACAGTCACCGAAAGTAACTTTTACAAGACACTATATCATTAATCTGTGGCTTTTACTCACCTAGAGATGAGATGTAAGTAATTTCGAAACTCGAACGAGACTCATCTCCCTGGCAAAGATAGAACCCGGACGAATTATACCTGTACTCGTTGGGTTGACATACGCGCGAGGGTGCTGTTATATATAATTCGCATGCGTGATGAAAAGCAGAGTGTTTAACTCGGGAGTAAAATGACCAACATATAATACTGACTGATCTCAAACGGTGAAGGAAAACATCGTGAGGAAACCTGCATACGCCGAAGAAGAAATTCTTAGGCGCACGTGTAGTCCACCAACCCGCACTGGGCTAGCGTGGTGGACTATAGCCCGAACACCCTCGTTGAGAGGGTAGGCCTGAGCCCCAGCAGTGGGGACATCTTAATAGGCTGTTGATGATGAAATTATCAATAGCGCGTGACTCGTGAAACGTGAAAGCGCTAGGATGATGGCGTCTCGCCTCCGGGTCGAGCTGGCGGCCGTGCTGCTCTAAGAAGCTGCCCCACAGGCTGACGAAGGGCACATGGCGCAAGATCAGCTGAAAGCGGCGGCGTCTCGTCAGCAATTAGCGACGCACTTCGCAAACAGCCGCGCCATTCCTGCACCGCGCTGCACTCGCGAGTACCGTCCGCAAATTAACATGTTCAGTCAACTATTCAGAAATTTTGAATTTGTATTTTTGGCGTTCCAAATCAAAAGGGGGTGTTTTTTTTTATGTATACCTATATTTGTTAGTAGTTATCCCAATCGTGTAGTGTTGTCGTTTGAGTCTTTTTACAAAACTTTAATCTCGGCAACTAAATGCCGCGTTACTTAATAAACTTTGGTTCACAACTTTACCATTCTTCATCTAGTTACTTTGTTTTTATGAATATTGCAGACATTTAAAAAGAAATCCGTCAATTATTGGCAAGGTTTACGTACTATTGCTGATAGGTAAACCTATAGGAAAAGCTAGCGGTATAAACTTCCATATATTTGTGTGTTAAATGTTTTTTAAAATATAACGTCATAAAAGATCAAGCAACGCCTTGCTGCATGTATATGTATAGTTGTTGCAGCTTCGTATGGTAGCGATAGCGGCGTCTCGTTTGCTGGGTAATTTATTATGTCCGAAAATGGTTGTGCATAAATATAAAATACATTATGCCAAATGACGAAGAAAAACTAAGCGCAACGTAAATAACATTTGCATAATTATACTGTTGCAGTCCTACGTGTTTATTTGATTGACATATTACAAGCCACTGCAACAATTCATGTAATTATATTACAAGAACGCCTATACCTAGTTTCAATAATAAAATAATGTGAGTGCGATTGTTTTGCTATCGGTACCGAGTAGATGCAGAGAGCTACGTTCAGTTACTTTGTGTCGGCCGGTCTCGGGCGAGTCAACACACGCGGCGGCGCGGCGCTGGAATGTCGCACGCACTCGCCTCGCTTGCTGACGGTACCTGGACGTCCACAAACACAAACATTAGTTGAAGGAAAATCGAGTTGTACCTAGGCATAGTGAATAATGTACAAGATAAAAAAAAAGAGAAAATCTAAACTCAACCTAAAGCGCAGAATATATAATAGTACCAGCCTAAAGTGCAATTTTTCGAATATCTATTGTTACTTACCATTATAACCATGGAGCTAGGCTCTGGTGGGCGCCCACGCCCCCTAATTCGAACCTTCCTGATTATAACCCTCTGATTATGTAACCTTCCTCATCAGCCTTTTCTCAAACAAAGTAACTATGTATTACTTATTTATTGTATTAGTTGAGTTTAGTGCACGTATGGTCTATTTTAGTACCTATTGTATCATTATGTTGTTATTTAGGGTACCTATGTAACTTTAGTTCATTTTTTCAAAAAAAATTAAAAATGTGTTAAATTTTTCTACCTATAATACCGAAACTCTATACGGGAACCCTAAATCAAGCCTATTCCACCATCACTCTCTATAAAACAATTATGTGAACGGTGGCTCCATCATTAAGCCATTAAGACAAAAGCTTACCATAAAAATTGCTCTAACAACACCTCGAATTCTTGACTTAAGATAACAATGGATTATGGCTTCAATTTGAAACGAAACTAATTTATGAATAGCTTAGTACTTCTGTATTCTGTGATAGCTTTTAAATAAGCAAAAAAGATTGTATAGAAATGATGTATGTAAGTAGTTGACAAAGTCTACCTATATTGAATTTTTAAAGGAAATGAAGTTACACAATTATTATGCTACAAAATAATAACGCTTGTAAAAAATAACAAGTAGGTTAGTAACGCTTAATTAGTATACCAACAAACGACCAGAGGGCTGGGCATTACCTCGCTCAGAGGATCAGCCTCACAATCCAGCGGGGTAATGTCGCCAGCCTTCTGAGCACGCTCCCAGCGGTGGGGAGCCTCGAGGGGTTTTTTTATTTATAATTTATTTTTAAGTTTAGTTTTATATAATAAGTTTTTTAATGTTATCCTATATTTATGTTACAATAAGTTTATACCAACAAACAAAATTTTTAGTAATTATAATTAAACATTATAAGAAAAATCCAAGCTTTCTAGCTTACCTAGGTAGGTTAAACTCGTAAACCAAAACGATAATATCAATCAATTATGCAGCAATTTTTTGTAATTTTTATATTTTTAGTTTATCCCTTCCTACATACCTACCACAGGTTTAATAGTGGTATATTCGTAGATAGATCTCGTAGAGGTATGTCAATTGCGAGAATCATTCGAAATTTTAACACCGACCATCGCAATTTTTTTAGAAAAGTTATTTTTAAGCCCTGAGTGCTTGCTATTCGAGCAATCTAGTTAATGTAATTCGGTAACATCTTATCAGATTTTTTTGTGTAATTTCCGGTGTTACGTATAAAAAACGTATTATAAATTAAACATACTTAGCAACAGGATGCTTGCAATGTCATTCTTTAGACGAAGGTCATCAAAAACATTTTTGCACTAATTCAATTTCAGAACGTACACTACCTAGTTAACTAGGTTAGAGAATCGAGTTTCCTTCTGTATCTGTTAGTTAGGTCATGAATAATTATATTTTGTTACGGTCACAAACTTTAACCAACAGGTTTAAGGGTTGTTTGTATTGAATTGTACTTGAATTAAATAGTTACGTTATCCTAGCCTATAATCATAACTCCTTATGCATTTTACACACACCTTACTTTTAATGATTAATGATGGTATCTCACACAACAGCACCGAGAAAGGCACTTGTTAATTTTTGTTGATTTAAAAGAACAGCGGAACTGATTTTACGGCCGTAATTGGATGAATTAAGTGTACCTTAATATTTCGTAACAGCATTTATTTTTGCCAATTATGAAGGTACTCGACCACCATAAATTCTGAAGGCAAACGATAAAAATGAAGGTATACCTACGCTTTAATGATTTATGATACAGTATCTGGAGGCTCGTAAGGATTTCTTATTAACCGACAAAGGCCTTGGGTAAAAGAAAGAAAAGGAAACTCTTGAAGTTGAATACGATTTAGGTGGAAAGTCAAGCAACGGCAGGTTTTCTCACGAACAACAATTCCAATCAAGAGTCAGGTTAGTTTAATTACCGACAGGTTTAGTTTAACTTGCTGACAGAACTTGAAATAATGTGTACCATCCATGGTTCTTAAGAATATTGACTGCCAATACTTTTTATGATAGGTATTCAGGAAACTTACAGCCTAACAAAGAAAATACCTACTATAATTTAGCCATAATAGAACATAGACGAAGACAGTTTCCACAGATGACAATAAATACTTTGCAACAATAATAAAAACGTTCTGTACATTAAAAATATTGTCTCTAAATTACCAAGACCATGTAGACATTAAAACCATCTCCTTTCCATTGAAATCGATTCACATAAAGCACTAGATTGGAGAACCGTGAACATTGCTGACGCACTGTAAAAAATTGAAGAAAGATTTGAGAAGGGTCGATTGCTTTTCCGAGACCCGTATTATATAGATATAGCTTATGTGTGTATAGATCTGTGTATAGGATTGACAGGGGTGCTTGAAGCGGCGCGCGCTTCCAAGCAGCAGAGCGGACTGGAGTCTGCCTCGCGCCCGCCCAGCGGGCACCGAGGCCAGCCAGTGAGCCCACAACGCCGCTTGCCTCCGCCGCGACTGGCCGCGCGCTGGCTGCCTCGCGCGCTCGTAACCTAACCCAACCTAACCTAATAGTGCTCATAATTAATTTACAACACCAGTAAAAGTGATGATACCCGTTTATCGACTATAAATCTGTGCAGTGTTGTGATCGCGCGTCGCAGACTCGCAGGTAAGTGATAATTGGTCAGTCGCATGCCGCGCTGTTTGTGGAGCAAACACCCGCCCGGAGCTGGGGACTGGAACAACAGCGCGTCGGGAACTTCGCTCTCCGGCTTTGTCGGTTGTAGTCGTGTTAGTTTGTGGCAATTCGACACCTTTACGATGAATGCCATTCCTGTTGCGGGCCGCTATGATTTTCTTTTGATATAGTCTTGATTTTAGTAGACGCTCTACGCGGACTCTAGGTATAGGATTAAAGCTGAGTGGCTGCCGGTTGATAAAAGTTCATAGCATAATTGAAACAAGTGCCAATTATTTTAACTTACCTACGTGTTTTCTATAGGTACAATGAACATTTTTGTAATTTATACCTACCTGAAACTGTGTTGTTTCAGTTTCTCATATTGATTAAACGTTTCAGGTACCTAGGTAGGTCTGTACCTTAAACGGTTAAATACGTTTCAATTTAATGACAATACAATTTGATATCGTCATTTTATTTTAAATTACTACCTATTTTTTAATATAAACGTAAACTAAACTTTTTAATGATTCCTCCTTTAATTTATAATTAAAGTCTAATAAATACCACCGATCGGAAGACGCAGCGTAGGCACAGGCCTCCCACAAGGTGAATCGACTATCTGGTGAAGGTCGCGGGACCCGGCTGGATGAGGTTAGCGCAGGATCGGTCGTTGTGGAGATCCTTGGGAGAGGCCTTTGTCCAGCAATGGACGTCTATAGGCTGATATGATCATGATTCATAAATATAGGTAATTATACATAAGTATGTCTTAAAATATAATATCATTAGTTACAAATCAGGGTTATTGATTCAATTGCTGTCTTAAAATAAATCTCAATAATTTATTGTAAACGGCGCAACACGCCGACGCCGACGGGCGGTTAACTATGGAAATTGGTCAATTCTCAAACCTTTATATATAGGTAAATGTTGATTTTTAACCTTTTATTTCTGTATTTTTAAGTAATCAGTAATTTTTATTAGGATAGTCTTCTACATCCTCTTTCTATATTAGTCTAGTCGACTAATTTGAGATTTATCGATACTTAATGTTATATTTGTAACAGTCTGCGTTATGTGCAGGTCTGAAGCCTCTTTTAGAATTCTAATTGTGAGTAGGTACCTATAGCTTAGAATATTAAAAAAATATTAAAATCATAGTTTTTGCTATTTCAATAAAAAAGCAAAGCTATTTTCACTGTTTTGTTGGTTGCGTCGTATTTATCAAATACCGTTTCACCATACATATTATTTATGCTGGTAATTATTCTACAAATATTAAAAATACCTATAAATACTAAAAATAATTGAAAAAAGCATAAGTATAACACAAAGACAGGTAAGGTAAGGTATACCTTAGCGTTTTATAAAACCTTTGACAATTTTAAGACAAACAAACTATTATCAAAGGGTATAACTATCTAGCTGATTGGGTGTGCGGCGTATACTCCGCCACTTTATGGCGTTTGGAGGTATTCATAATAATGCGTGCGCGTTTATTTGTTCTATTACGACAGCTACCTGGATAGTCTGTCCTTACATAAATTTCAAGCGCTTAAGGATCGTAGAGTTGTCGCGGACTTAAAGATGCTATATGACATCGTGAACAACAGACTAGACAACAGCAATCTAGTGGAGCGCATGTGGATCCGCGCCGCGGAGCCGCGCGCGCGCCGGCACCTGCCGCGCCTGCTGGGCCACGCGCCCGCGCGCACCAACTACGCCTCGCACTCACCCCTGAATCGGAGCATCGACCTGCACGAGCTGCATATCCCAACAGCAGATATATTTTTCCTCAAACGAACCCAATATATTAAGGAAATCAACAAGGCATTCATATTCATTTATTCATATAACAATTTTCATTGTGTCGAATACAATAATCACGGAAATAGAACAATAATAAGATAGGTAATAAATGTCAAAGCAACTACTTAATAATAAGAATAAAAATAATTAATGTCAATAATTAATAATGTCAAGTAAGATAATAAATTAATTGTCCAGAAACTTATCAATGGAATAGAAACACTTTTCCACCAAAAATGACTTCAGTTTATGTTTAAAAATATTTATCCTTATACTGCCTTTCAACTCAGTAGGAAGTTTATTAAATAGAGTCACGGCTTGATATTGTGCACCATGCCTTACCACATTGAGCCTGGGTGCTGTGATATTTGGTAGGTCCTTACGTCTTGTGCTCTCTCTCAGATTTGCCTCATCTTTAGTCTCATATCTGTAGAGGTTCTTTTTGAGATCCATAAGTAGGACAAAGATGTAAAGACAGGGCGCCGTGAGTATGCCCAGTCTCTTAAAATGACTTTCGCATGATTCCCACTGTGGTATACGCACAATCGTTCTTATCGCCCTTTTTTGTATGTTAAATGCCTTGGTTATGTTATATTGATAGCTATTCCCCCACTGTTTTATACTGTAGCGCAACTTTGACTCAACAAGCCCATAATATACCATCTTTAATTGAGATTGTGTGGCTTCATCCCTTAAACTTCTAAGAGCGTAACATGCAGAGCTTACGGTATTTACGAGAGCATTCAGTTCATCCTTCCAATTTAGAAATGAGTCTATATGAACGCCTAGAAATTTTACTGTTTCCACTAGTTCAATTTTTTCTCCGTTTAGGTCTACGTTTAGGGTATCATGAGTTCTTGCAGTGGTTTTGAACAATATGATATTAGTCTTACTCGTATTTAGTTTAAGGTTATTCGCTGCAAACCATGTCTGAAAATACGATAGAGCTCTATTTACTTTATCATTGACTTCCCCCGTACTATTTCCTTCAACTATTGCATTTGTGTCATCAGCGAAAACTACAAGTCTAATGTCAGGTATAGTATTATAGATGTAGTTTATCATGTCATTAATGAACAACACAAAAAATATTGGTCCAAGGACTGAGCCTTGAGGCACTCCTCTTGTAATTGACTCGGCTCTAGATTTATAGGTATTTTCTACGTTATCTTCAATAATTTTAATTTCTACAAATTGCTTTCTATTCTTCAAGTATGACTCAACCAGCTTTAGTACGTTATGGCGTACCCCATAGTGTTCCAACTTTTTTAGCAGTATTCCATGATCTACAGTGTCAAAGGCGGAGCTTAAATCTAGAAACATTCCTGCTACTTTCCTTTTCCCGTTCATTGCTCTGAGTACATCTTCAACTAGAGTGCTTATTGCATCAGCTGTACCGACTCCTTTTTGGTAACCAAACTGCCTGTCGCTTAATACTTTGTTAATGTATATATGGGAAACCGTAAAACCGAAAAACATTAACCGATAACTAACCACTATTTTATTCATTCACATTTTAATCACTTTTTATTTTATTTGTCACATCACTCACTCACACCTCTCACCATACACACTCACACACACCTCTCATCGTCATTCATGAATGTTTAAATTAGAATTTTATTCAATCTTATTTGTATTTCAATTGTAATTCATTGTAATTTAATTTGTAATTTATTGTTTGTTTTTTGTATCCCCTGTAAGTTTTTATACATCATTTTTAATTTTTTCTTTAATTTCATAATTGGCATATTGTTTTTTTTTTTTAATGGAATTGTAATGTAATAAATTGTTTATTTGCTGTGAAATTGAATAAAGATATAAAATAAAATAAAAAATAAATATTATAATATTGCATTGCATGGCTGCGCTTGCGCTTCAAACGTCGCCGGTCACTGCTCTGCACTGAATAATGTTATGAATACATACATAGTACCACAACACTTCATAAATAAAAGTGCTCCGTACTCGTGTGAATATGTATAGGTGCCTACTTTATTCGAATTGGGTTCAAATAGTGTTGTTTGCGAAACAATGTAATATTTGGATTATTTATAAAATCGAGTGTACCTATTATAAATGTATTAAGTTTTTGTATCTTGATTCCCTATGCTATACCTACCTTCGTATAGTGATATTAATTTAACTTTCTTTTGTTTTTTTTTGTGTTTTAACTATACATAACTCTCACGAATTCAAATCAGAAATTAAAGGATGATTATGGAGTGGGCTAGCTGTGAGAGGTAAAATTTTTATAGAAAAACAAATAGCTTAACAAAATACTTAGGTAAAATCATAAAGTGATAAATAATAAAATTTTAAAAGTAACCTACTAAGATCATATACAGGATCCAATATAAACTTGTAGGCCGACCTCCCACAAGGTGCAGTACCGGTCGTCGTGGAGGTCCTTGGGGGAGGCCTTTGTCCAGCAGTGGACGTCTACAGGCTGATATGATGATGATGTACCCACTTATAAGCTGACAAACAGAACATTTTGAAAACTGATTGTATAAAATATTTCTACACTATTTCTAAATACAGTAGGTATGTATAACTATTACGATAAATTCAATGTACGCTGACGCTGGTTTATTGAGAGGAGGAGTGAGTTATTGTCAGTAGATAATCTTCTTAAATTTATAGCATACCATAAATAGGAAGCTAAAGTCACTTTGAAAAGCAATTAAGCCTTAAAAACTATAACAAACAAGCCGCTTGTAAATAAATTAAGGTATAAATTAATTTGGTAAACTAGTTATACATAGAGTAGCGTATCAATATGAAAATGTATTCATAATTACTGCACTGATTCTGGTATTCGTGGGCACCGAAGAACACCGGCAGAGAGAAAGAAACCTAAATTAATTTTGAGTAGAATAATTTTGTACCTAAATATTATGGTGGCTTTGCCCTTCGTTCCACTTGATGGCTTATCTTAACTACAATTATTAGCTAGCTAGGTATATCATTAAATTCATCAAAAATCTTTGATTGTAGATCTCGAACTGGTGGTACAATAATTATTACCATAATTATTACCTATAGTATTATTTTTTTAACAATGTAGACTCGACCGTGGTGAAATAGCAGAAACGAATGGAAGTCTTTGGCCAGTAGTGGGACAGTTACAGGTTTTTAAATGTTTTTAGAGAAAAGTTTAAAGAGCGTCAGTGGCCCTGGGGATAAGACGCGGCCTATCATATCGAAAGGTCCGGAGTTCGATCCCCGGTTGGGTCATGTACCAATGGGTTTTTTCTCGAAACTTAAGTACATTTACTGACTGCTCTCAAACGGTGAAGGAAAACATCGTGAGGAAACCTGCATACGCCGAAGAAGAAATTCTTAGGCGCATGTGAAGTCTACCAACCCGCACTGGGATAGCGTGGTGGACTATAGCCCGAACACCCTCGTTGAGAGGGTAAGCCTGAGCCCCAGCAGTGGGGAGATTAATAGGCTGTTGATGATGATGAAATGTTTTTAAAGCGAAATTTTTATGAGAAAATAGAATGAAATTGAAGGCTTACAGACACGTCTTATACAGGGTGTTACAAAACAAGTAGTAAAGCCGAAAGGAGGTTAAATGGGGCCTTAAAACGAGTCCATTCACATTACTCCAAAAAATTTAAAAAAAAAGGTATATATAGGTTTGCTCTCCGAATTGTCTATCTAATTTACAGTGGGTGGGTGTTTCAACGTTCAGTATTATAGTATTTAAAGACTTTAAAAGTCGCCATGCTTTACTACATAGTCCAACTTCATTCAAAAGCTTTCAAATGTAAATCTACAATAATAACAACAAATCGTAAACTGCGCTCAAAGTGGAGGCTTAAAAATTGACCTCCGACTTCAAAACAACTTTACAACATCAATGTTGGGCAACGGCTCTGGGATCCTAATCCACTACTTGGGTGTCTAGTTTTATGTCGACTAGAATAAAGAGTACAATAAACTACGTGTCTATGACTTTACACGACATCACAACGTTTGTCGGCCAATAAGCCATTTCGTAACGATTGTAACTCTTATGTCTTTGGAATAGGAATTACGCATAGTGCAATAGAGATCAATGGCTTCCTTGCAGCACGTGGGAGAAACTACGTAAGCCATTACGACTTTACTGCCAGTGTCATTCATTTAGCGAACCGTGATTGATGGTTTCAATGATTTACTTTATGTAAATAATATTGTTGCAGAGTATGTATTAGATATTTAAATGTTTAGTATAATCGTGCTTTGCAATACGGTTATTATATATTTGCAATTTATGTGTGCATTCATGTCACAGTCACTAGGGAGTGAATTGATCAAGTAATGGCTGGTTGGTAAGAGGGAAAGTGGACCCGGAATTAGAACATGCTGTATTGGAAAGTGATCTGGGCGGTGTTCTGGCACAACCCTATACTCGTATTAAGGGCGTAGAGATGATAGTCCACCACGCTAGCCTAGTTTGGGTTGATGGATTTCCGATGGGCCTTCGGCGTATGCAGCCGTTTCCTCATGATGTTTTCCTTTACCGTGTGAGAGCATGGCATGACCGGGAATCGAACTCGGACCTCTCGACATGACAGGCCACGTCTTTCCACGCCACCGACGACGCTCTCCTTGATGGCGGTAGACATTATTACCTAATTGAATATAATTTCATTAAAACCTACTTACCGCTTGTATATACGTCCGTCACAAAACGATAAGTATACTACAAACTGATCATAATTAATTACTGATCATAAATATTATTACAATAATTTACGATGTTTATACACGGAGTGATAGCTTAAAAGGATAGGTAGCTGGTTTGTTGAACTTCAAAATTTCAAATTCAAAAGTTTTTTTTTAATTGCATGTAAGTACACGTTGCAAGTAAGTATAGGGAAGTTATTTGGTCGGACTGTCTGGCTGCCGAACAAATCGAAAACTACTGTACCGATGGAGTTGAAATTTAAAAAATAGAGACACACAAACAAAACACCTATACCTACATACTTTTTCCACAATAAAAATAAAAATACAATGCAATTTCGGTAACAAAAATTTAGTAACTGATTACCCAGAGAATTGAGCTTGAGAATTGATTAATGTAACGTTCTTACGCTAACTTCAGCCTCTGAATTTCTCTCTTTGAAAATTAGTATATTTGTACAGAAAATATTTCGATTTTCGGTCGCTTGGAACGCTGGGCTAAATTGGCCAGTTCAAAAAAATTGTTCAAAAAATATCAAACTTTAGCAAAGTGAGCCGTTTCACTTTGCTAGTGGTTATATTTTGCATTACTTCAACCTATTACCCAATATCTACATACATAAAATGCAGGCATACCTAATATATTTTAAATTATTAAACTACCCCTAGAATGAGCAAATCGCGTATACTATACCTACCTATAGGATTTATGCAACATTCATAAATATAGGGTGTTCTAGTATAAACCTACCAAAATAATTGATTTCAACATTCTTAATCGCGATATCATATTATTGAGTACCTACCTATACGCAATTTCCATCTTATACACAATTTTATGGTATGTTTTATTCAATCAAAGAGTGGTCATAAAAAGCTCACATAGGTAATTACAAACACGTAGTGAGTGTAAATTTGTGGTGGCACGATGTTATTTCAGAAAAGAATCGCCATTTAAACCGGTGAAACGGCGGATTCTAATCAATATCCAATCAGCGCCCGGCAGTAAAGTTAACTAAGCGAGAAATTAACTGAGTCGGCGCGGGAACTGTCTGTACTTACCTATGTATGTATGCACTATACATATGTATATAACTTGTGTGTGCATACACTTCTGTGTACCAAGAAAGAAGTGTACTGTAAATGCAATCATAGTCTGCGATTTCCATGTTGAGAGCTTAGAAACATTAAAATGTTTTATACACGTTTTGAATGTTGCGTTTGTTTATTAGGCCTGCTAATCGAATCATGTAAATCTATTGCGTTGAGATTGCGTTACCTTTATCTGCAATCTCCCGCAATATATTTCTATATGTAAATGAAGTGCTTACCTACAACCAAGCTCACGTCAAGCTATATGTAGGTATACGCTTTTGTGGTAACATGTCAACTTTATTTTGTTCTGGCTGCGGCTATTACTACACTGTCAGCTTGACGAGCTCTTGTCTGTACCATCTACAGTGATGTCTTAATCCGAAAATAAATGCCTACTTAAGTTATGATTTAATTACCTATTTACTTTTAACCTAACGCGGAAGAAGCCGCAGAGCGTCCTCTCGGGGAGGACTTGAGGGGATATATAATTATGTTGATCAGTAAGTCAAGTCAGTTAATCAATATCCAATCAGCGCCCGGCAGTAAAGTTAAATGACTGAATGCTTGTTATTATGTACTTGATTTTATTAATAAAAGCGTTTAAAAAATGTAATTATATATTTAGTGAATCTTCTGACTAAAACCGATCCGAGTGCTACGACGTAGCGCGCGTAGCAAACACAGCAATAATAATAATAATAAATTCAATTATTTCGAAAAACAAGTTTAATAGTTTAGACAAATTAAATTCAATTAAATTAAATAAAAATCATAAATTAAATCTAAAAACTAACTAACTACAAATAAAAAAGGCCGTCGAGGTGGTCACACTGGGGCATTGTGCCCAGAAGGCTGGCGACGTTCCCTCGTTGTATGGCAAGACTTATACGTTGCTCGAGGTACAGGCCATCGAGGCCAGCCCTCTGGTCACCGGAGGCCTCTATGAGGCGCGACGAAAGCTCGTTGATGAGCTTTCTCGCCTCCTAATTAAATCTTAGGTCATGTCATAAATTAAAATAAATAACATTCATCACGTCATGTCGAAATAAATAAATCCAGAGATGTCAAAACAAGAAAAATACAGTGTTTAATTAAAATACTTTCCAATTTACTTGGTAAGCAGTGCCGTTAATTTCCGGCTTGTTCCCAACTCGACACCCATGGGTTTACCCATCCCAGTTCCCATCTCGTCACTTGTTATTAATCACCCAAAGAAAGGTAGTGCGATAATTAAAGGAAACCACCAATCAAATTCAAACTACTTACCTAAATAAATGTAAAAATATATACTCGTATACGAAATTGATTTATGTATGTACTTATTAGGCTAAGCGGTTTGGACTCCTGGCCACTAAGCTAGGTAGAGACCTGTATATACCAGGGACAGTGGTATATACCAACTGCTGTGGAGGTACACAGCAGTCGAGACGTCTAGTACAATCTGTGTGTGTGTGTGTGTGTGCGTGCATGTGTGTGTCGTGAAGCTTCGGGTTGGTTCGATTATCCCAGGCAAATTATTTTTCACCTCACAAGCTGGGAAGGGTATACTTTCTCATTCGAAATCTGCGTGGAAAACTGCACCTGGAAAAAAACTTTTAAAAACTTTTCTTCTAATTTGTAGAAGGTGGATTGTGGTGAAGGTGGACATTTAAAGAAGTGGTCAATTCTAATGTAAAAATGTAAATTCTCTGTTCAATTCTCGAAAGGATTCGATTCACCTAATATTTTCCTCGCTGTAGTGAGGTGAAAAATTGTGTGTTGCGCTCGGCAGCAAAGTTATTTTGTGTCTCGTACCTTGAAACCCTTCGCTTGCTCAGTTTTCAATACTAGTATAGGTACGCGCACAAAATAACCAACTTTGCAGCCTTGCATAACAAATAACTATTTTGTATGGTGAGGTGAGAAGAAATTCAGTTTAATCATTAAATTCTATAACCAGCTTTTAACATTGTTTTTGAGCTCATTGTGTAAGGTATAAATTGAAATGCTTTTGTTTATTTTGTTATGGAGTCTTGTACTGTGGGCGGTATATTGCCGGTGTGCAAAATGCTGTCCTACATTGACTAGGAGCACAAACAGGAATACCATGACGTTTTAGGCAGGTTTTGTTATCGAAGGACAATGAAAGTGCTTACGTAGGATTGTAGTTCGGGTCCGGAAGCTTCCCTAGACTTTACATTTTTAAGTCTCCTTATTACTGTTGACTCATCATCATCAACAGCCTATTTTAACATGTCCCCACTGCTGGGGCTCAGGCCTATGAGGGTGTTTGGGCTATAGTCCACCACGCCAGCCCAGTGCGGGTTGGTGAACTTCACATACGCCTAAGAATTTCTTCTTCAGCGTATGTAGGTTTCCTCACGCTGTTTTCCTTCACCGTTTGAGAGTAGTCAGTAAATGTACTTAAGTTTCGAGAAAAAACCCATTGGCACATGGCCCGCCAGGGTCGAACTTCGGACCTTTCGAAATGATAGGCCGCGTCTTATCCCCGACGCCACTGACGCTCTTTCGACTGTTGAGTCGGTCGCCAGCAAAATAGCTCACAAATCACATCGCAGCCATTCCGAACGCTCACAGCCACTATGCAGCCAATAATTTCAAACGTTATGAACTTTTGCGACTATAAATCGCACGAACGACTCTAAAAGCTGTTATTTCTCGTAAACGTTTACAAATGGACTATAAAGTTGTATGGTTCACTACTTACATGTGGCGTTAGCACAAATTATTTTTCATCACACTTGCTCGATAAGGGTCTTATTATATGCGTGCCTAAAGAAACACAATGGCCTATATACCCGCGGGAGAATAATGATAATCAGTACAATATTATTACCCCTAGGGGCTGTAATGTGTAGCTGGCTACAGATTTGTTCCCTTGTGTCGTAGGTATTTATTTCCTCGCAAATGTGATGAAAAACATTGTGTGCATCACGGGTAGTCCTTCGGCGTCGGGCTTCTAGAACAGACTCTCGTTAGTAAGTAATATCCTACTTACTTCCTTATTATCTTACTATTATCCTACTACCCTAAATGCACAATCTAAGCCTATAAAGGATTAGCTAGGTTTAGCGAAGGTTGAAGGGATTCTAAGCTTATATATCGACATTGCAGCGTGGAAAGGATTGGTTATAAAAGATACTAGAAAACGTTAAATGTAGGTATACCTACTGGCGTTGGCTTAGTTGATAGTGACCCTGCCTACTACGCCAGAGGTCGTGGGTTCGATTACCACCCGGGACCTACATTTGTGTGATGAGCATAATCTGTTGGTTTTCGAATTCTGGGTGTTTGTATGTATTTAAGTATTCATTTATAAGTAGATATATTATGTTTGTTTATCAGTTGTAGAGTACCTACCACCCATCCACAAGCTTCGGCTCAATTTGGGACTAAACAGCCGTGTGTGAATTTGTCCAATTACATTATTATTATTAACATTATAATAATATTAAAATAGAAAATTACCGCCACAAAAACAAAACAAAAAAAAACGCCATGACCGTTGTATACTTCTGCGATTCCCATACAATTATGGTACGTTATCTTTTTTTAAGGAAATAACGGGTCGGCCGAGCCGTAACTTTTATTCCGTTGTAATAAGCAGGTAAGTTATTTCTAAACCAGCTATGAGCCGAGTGTGGAGATACCTTTATTATACCTATGTACCTAGTTATTTGGTTCACTAGTATCAGAGTTAGTATCCTAATAAAACTCTTTATAAGTAAGTTCTTTAGACTAATTACTTAATAGGTATAGGTAAGTATAAAATAAATAACTTCGGTAGACTCGTAGATACAAGATATTAGGTATCTGTCTATAGGTACCTAGACTAATAACTTTCTTTCATTGTAAAATAGACACCATAATACTATCTAAATACTTAATTAGCTATTTAATTCCTATTTCTAATTCATTGTGTTAATATAAGTACCTATATTACACGGCAAAATTGAAATGTTTAACAACTGACACACTTATTTGTATTCCCCCAAATGCAAGTAGGTATAGGTTATTATTATTAGTAGCCATACGAAGCGTAGACAGAGAAAGCTCAGAAGAAGCATCCGTAGTGATCCTCTTCATATCTATTCCAGAGACAAGGGGCGTTATAATTGAGTCATTCAAATCCATTATCCCGGAAACCGGTCAGATTAAAAATGGCCCCGACTAAGCCCCAACACTAAATAATATGCTAACAAATTCAAGAGTCGCAAGTTCTCATATTGAACTGCCTCAATGACCACCTTTAAATTTAGTCGGATGATTTACAAGCTCCACCTTCAATACCAGATTGTGACAGTAGCAAATATGGAAGAACACAAAGGCGGTCCCAATTTGGTGGGTGGCTGTGGGCGTGGCCCAAATAAGCCCGGCCCTTTACAAATGGCGCCCAATTCGACCAATCGCGTGGCCGACAAAGCATTTCATCTTTTGAAAGTGTCCCTTATTGGGCAGCACGGGCGCTGATGATTTGGCGGGAAAACTAATAGCCTAGATTTTTATAAGTTTATCAAACCAAATTTTAAGATTACTTAGATAGGTATTTGGAATACCTACTTAACACAGGTGTAGTTAGATAACTTTTTGTCATAAATACGCCTGTAGGAAATATGGTCAAAGAGAAAGTAACATTGATTTATGAATAGGTAGGTCCTACCTACCACTTTAAATTTTGTACCTACTTACCGCCTACAGTTTAATTAATAAATAAAACATAAATAATACCTAATTAAATTGTCTCCAAAAATCATATTGCCACAGACTGTATTTTTTAATAAGAATAAAAATAAGGATAAAAAAAAAAAAGTGTGTGACCGACCGAATCTCCGTACATAATTAATACTTGATTAGGCGAAAGTGACATCTGATAGTTTGAACTTTTTATACAAGCTCTCAAAGTTAGATCAGAGTGTGGTAGGAGGCCCCGTAATGAACTGTTGCGATGCGGGCTCCATAGATGTCGCTGTTTCATCATTCCACACACTGTCAACAGGTGGCGCTTTCTTTATGTTATTTTGATTAGTATTAATAAAATACAAATTTTATTCGAAATTAATTTCGAAAATTCGCTACAAAGAAAAAAAGCATTTCGGATTTTTTGAAAAAAAACCTTACCTTGAACGTTGGCCGAGAACGTTTGTAATAACCTAACCTACCTATAGGTACATACATTCGTTCACTCCAAAGCGAATATTGCATTGGTAAAATGTTCCAAAATTTAAATAATTTTTTTGTGTTTTATTTTATGTAGGTACTCACTTTAAAATTAATTTAAGCGGTTCGTTAACTCGTAGTTAATTTTTATTTAAGTTACTATGTTTGTAGGTAAGTATGAGTGGCACATTAATACCTAGGTAAGTAGGTATACGATTTGTTATCGTAAGTAAGTACGTCTAATATGCAATTCGTCCAAATCGTAAGTAGTTCAATAACTTATGGACCTACTTACTTCGTCCAACACGCATTTTGTCAAACGTGAATTCCTAAATTACTTAGGTCCTACCTAGGTACCTGGGTACTTACTAATAAATTAACTATAGGTACCTAAGCTAGTATCACGACCTGCTAGCGTAGGAAGCAAGATTTTTTGCCAATTTACGAAATTAATCTACACGAAGTAAAGTCATTCTTCCTTATCCTGTTTGTATCCTGTGTGTATCAAGTGGCAAAATTGATAGAAATGTCCTTTGTCGTAGAGAGCTACCTAGGAGCTAGTAGAGGTTACGTTAGCTGGGGACGAAGATGCTGTGGGGTTTGCTGATGCGGTAGTATCTGCATTTTGTCACAGATGGCGCTCCTGTCGTGGAAATGAAGAAATTTGCTACGGTCAATGTCACATTTTATTTTATTTATTTAATAATTTATTGTACACACGAAACAATTTTTATTTAGTTGAGATTTATTTAGTAGTTGATTTTATTCATGTTGCATTTCTTGGTTTTCCTTTGATAATTTGATCCTTATTATTGAAACTATATGTCGATTGTTAAGGTACATTAGATTAGTTTATATAGGTAGGTTAGAAATAGGTTTAATAGGTTATTTGTATTGATTCGATTCCCGAGTTATTTAAGATCTAATTTCATGATCTTCCTTTCATTTATGATGCTATGTTATTTCGAAAAAAATAATCCTAATGATTAACCCTTTCGACCGTTATCATAAAATAACATTTATTTATTTATATTTATAAATATAATAAATAAATATATTACGAATACGATGATAACGGTTCGTAAGGGTTAAACATGTAGTTTTTTTTTTCAATTTTGGGGGGTACGACTCCCGGTTGAGGCAGGCGATTTTTAAAAATCTGTGAATGCAGTTCTACATAATATTAAAAATAAAATGATGTCTTCTTTCAGTAAAATTCAATTTTCTTTCTTCTCTATAATTATATTTCTTTCTTCTATATAATTCTTCAATATTTAATGTACCTACTTTCCCTCCGTGGGGCATGGCCGTGGGACGCGCTGTACTTATAGGTAGGTACTTACTGCAAAAAAAAAAGGGCCAAGGGTCTTTTTCATACATTCGAGGTCACTTTGTGCCCTAAGACCTCCGTCACGGAACGATTTGCCTGAAGTCTGTCCAGAGTGACATACCTACACACCCAAGTGATCATACTTATATGCCGTGTTCACCATGCACTCGTCAGAATAAAAAAGTTCCAAAATGGCATCACATCAAAATGTATGGATATCCGCATATGCAAGATCCTACTAGTGCATGGTGAAAACGACTGGTCTGATCACTTAGGTGTCTTTGGATCTCCTCCATCCGTACTCTGGGGACAGCCACCATCAGATCTCACCCAAGACATCCAAGGGCTCACCAAAAAAACCCTGTTACGTGACATACATAGGTGGACGGATAATTAGAAACAGGGCAAGATTTTCATACAATCGAGGTCACTTTGAAGCCATGGTTCTCCGTGAAAGATTGATCGGGGCATGATCTGATGGCGGTCATCAAGAGAGTAGATAGAGGAGTTTTAGATCGCTGTAGATATCCAACTGATCAGATGAGCCGTTTGGAAGCAGCATCGTCATGAAGAAAAAACCCGGCAAAATGGCACCAAAATGTATGAAAATCTTAAATTTAAGGAATCATGACGATGCTGCTTCCAGACGGCTCATCTGATCAGTTGGGCATCTACAGCGATCTTAAAGCCCTCCATCTACTCTCTCGATGACCGTCATCAGATCATGCCCGATCAATCCTTCACGGAGACCCACGGCTTCAAAGTGACCTCAATTGTATGAAAATCTTGCCCTGTTTCTAATTATCCGTCCACCTAATAGGTCTGCTAGGTATCGACTAATCCTTCTTAGGTAGGTATTAGGTACTTACAAGATAAACAATCTCTGAAATTATGTAAAAAGTTCCTTCTTATTCCAAACATATTTTGTTTACAAAAGCAAAAGAAAATTAGCTCTGTGCTACTTCGAAAACATGTTACTGGTAAGATACAAGTAGTAAGTAAGTACGTATAAATTCCATAGTAGGTACACCTCTGGCTATGAATATCAAACAAAAGATACAGACAAGACCCATCTCTTCACTTGCATCTCTTGACTTTTATTTTAGAAGCTACAAGGGCTATTTTCGTTTGCACGGTAATTTGCCGAATGCCACGTAAATGTAGGGGGATGGGGCAGGGTGGTTTCCGTCCCCGTATTGATCGGCGGCCATTTTTGGCTCGCGCATGCTCCAACCTCGCCGCATGTTGTACGTCCAAACGTTACAGATGGCGCTGTTAATAAGCGTTTAGTGTTACGTCCAAATTTAAATTGGTCCAAAGTGACAAATACGTACAATTTTAACTCCGTCCAAATAAGTATAACGTACAATATTATTTGTCCAATATGAAATACCTACCTACGTCCAATTTAAATAACGCATAGGGCATAGCCTACCGTTACGTAATAGGAAATACTTACCTACGTCCAAATTGAATTGTCTATCTGGAAAAAGGTCAAATGAAATAATAGGCCGTATTATTCCATAGAAAAGTATATAAACGGAAAACATGTTCTAAATAAGTAATCGCCTGGTGTGATCTTTTTTGGATTAAAATTATTTTTGGACAAAATTCAAATCGCAAAATAATTTAGGACAAGGTAATCAAGGTAATTAAAGACTTAATTCACTCTGCGGACTGTAAATAATTTTGGTCCATATTCAAACTGTCATTTTTTTGGGTAGACCAATTTTACTGTGGACGTAAATACACTAAAAGCATCAACCTATCGCCGGCCACTGCTGGACAGATACCTTACCCCGATGAGCGCCACCACACCCGCCTCCACCCACACTAGCAGTCGCTGCTTTCAGCAACTTTTTAAGGTATTCGGTCCATCTGGCATGGGGGTGGGTGTCCGTTGAATACCTATTCTAAAAACAGTAACTCATACAGGATGGGTATAATCTTACTACCTACTTAGGTAAACAGTCATCATTTTGGCAAAACAATGAAACATGTTGTAGAATTCTAAATGATATTCTGACCTACATTTATATTATACGTGCCTATTATTATAAATCCTAGTCGATCAATGCGGATTCGTAGACTGTACTACATGGGTTATTGTTAACAAAAGTATAATATCCTATGCTTGAATTCTTATGAAACGTAGCTCGTTACCTATTATATAAAATAAAAAACTAAAGAATGCCGCCGTCGGAAAAATGCCGGCGGGGCGGCGGCGGGCGGCGGATTCGGCCTTTAAACCAACGCCACAAACAAATTCCATTGTTCTGAGTATAATCTTAATTATGGGAATAGTCTTAAAGGTGCTATATTAAGACTTCTGCATCGGCAATCTTTTTCAATTTCAACCAGTTTCTTTTTCAACTCGTACACAGTCCGCGCCACACAACTGTGGAACGGTCTTCCCGCGCATATCCGTGACAGTCCCACAGTAACATCTTTCAAACATAGATTAAAAGAGCACTTCCTTTCCAACTTGTCGTAATTTTATGTATGTAGGTATTTAATCATATATATTATAGTATGTATTATGGTATGTATTATAGTATGTATAGTATATTTATAGTATGTTATTAACTTATTAATATGTTATGTATGTATGTGTATATTATAATATTTAATTAGGTATATTTGTTATTACTTAAATATTTTTTAAATTTTAACATGCACAACTTTAGATCTCTCGTAATGTTTACTCTTTCTAACAGTGAGGGTTGGCTGGAAGAGATCTCTTGTAGAGATAAGTCCTCCTTTGTACACATATTTCTTGTTTGTTTTTCTTTGTAAAATTATTTTGTGCAATAAAGAATAATAATAAAAAAAATGTTATAGCAACCTCCTAGGTCTTTCGCTAAGTTTAGTAAGATTTCTACAAACTGCAGTTTTAATCAAAATAAAATTTATTTATTGTACATAATTATAATTAAGTTAAGGTTAGTTTATGAATCTGGTTATTTTTTGAACCAATATAATGTGAAAGAATTGTGTTGCATTGCATGTGAGATGAGGCCAATTGAATAGAAGTCGTGTTATTATTATTAATAAATCACTTTCTGTCATTTTACATAGGTGATATTAGTACTCAGACCATTGGAATCTATTAGTGACGTACTTATATACCTAAACGTACCCGCCCGCCGCCGCCGGCATTTTTCGGACTGGCGGGCGGCATTACCTTCTTTCAGAATTAATTTATTACTGACTGAGAAGAATGAACATAATACATATTTTTCCTACTAATTTTTTTAGATAAGCGAGTGGGTAAAAAGTATTCAAGCTAAATTATATTTAAGCTGTGATTTAAGTAGGTACCTATAGGTAGTTAATTTTACATTTTTCTAGTTAATGACGGAGACTTTTATAAACCATAGTAATTATAATTATTTTGTGCTATTAAGGAATTTTCTTTCCGATTGTTCTTAACTATACCACTAGGTATATATAGAACAACAACAGTCTAATAGTTAAGTAGAAGAACAACCGGGAACAAAATTCCAATTTGACTATATCGCTAATAAATTAGTCGCTGGTGAAATCCATTAATGGATTTATTTCAACTCTTCATTCCACTCCAGTCTTAAGATTTTTATATTTAAAAAAAAGTTCATATTTTACTGGTGTGTTAGGTAGATGGATACTAATAAGATATAACTTGTAATCCAACTAAGAGGTTTGTCCGTTACAAACAAGACAGCCAGAGGATGTTCACGTTTAGTCAGCGTTCGTCGCCCCCGTTGTAAAAATATCCCCCGTTGGTAGGGCGGCCATGTCTTATCCTTTTGAACGCCAAAGACTGTCATAGCCGACAACGGAAAATCGTGGCATATACCTACGCCATGTCGGGATATCACGACAAGTAATGGCATTCTAATGTCATGTATGGATGCGCGTGTGGATGCATCACTTTCATAACATGACGTGGCGTTATAGGTTAATCAAACACCGGACGTAGTAAGTACCTAGAAATTCACCTTCATAATTGAGAATTTATAGTCATGGAATGGTTATTTCAAAGTAAATAAAAGCGTGTAAAATAGAGTAGTCGTGGAGGTCCTTGTAGAAGGCCTTTGCCCAGTAGTAGAGGTCTTTCGTCTGATATAATGATTTTTTTTTTTTTTTTAATCTTATTTTTTATTGAGGCTTGTGACTTATAGAAGTCAATGCCAGCCTCGTAAGGAATCACTGTTGCCAAGTTACTCAGACCTCAGTCTGAGAGATAACTTTATAAATTTATATAAATTTTTTGCCTTGTCTGACAACGGGCTGCTCAGTATAAGGTTAATTTCCCCATTGTGGCCAAATATGTCATCTCTCATAAACTGCCGCCTGTAGGCTGCGTTCCGGCCACACTCCAATACGAGATGAAACAAGTCTTCTATTTGGTTGCATTCGCTACAAAGTGGTGAATCAACTATCTTCATAAGGTGGTAGAATTTATTTAACGGAATGTGACCGGACCGCAACCTAAATGCCAGAACTAGTGTTTCCCTACTAAAGCTGGCTCCATCAAACCACGGTTTTCGCGGCGGGCGCGTCTGTATAGTTTGATACCAGATACCTTTTGCTGCAGAGCTCCTATTGAATTGGTTGTCCCAACTATCAAAATACTTTTGTCTGGCAACAGGAACGAGCTCTGAAGCAATTGGCTTACACAATAAATCTACACCCTCAGACGCGGCCCTGCCAGCCAATACATCAACAACTTCATTACCAGCGACACCTATGTGGGATGGAATCCACTGCAATTTCACACTGATTTGCTTGGAGTGCAGGGCGCTGATAATTTTTAAGGCCTCGTAGGCTGTCGGCATGCCTCGGCTACCCGAGGCACACCGAGCTAGGTGTTGGAGCGCACTCTTCGAGTCTGATACTATAACTATTTCATTTCGAGCCAGTGTAGTGGCATATGACAATGCTTCAGTCACTGCCGTTAATTCTGCCCTCATTATACAGGCTTTTTCGCATAACTTGAACTGCATGGAAATATTTTCTTGTGGGTCGAAAAATGCGGCACCAACACCATTGGCCCCCTTAGAGCCATCAGTATAAATAAAATAATAACCTTCGTATGTACAGCGCAACATATCACCTACTATTTGTCGCATTGCATGCACACTCATGTTTCTCCTCGGAGCAGCTAAATCATCAATGCAATCTTGTACACATGATTTGATATAATGATGAAAATAGAGTAGGTGGGTACCTAACTACCTACATAGCAATTTTTTTTTGATAAAAGAATAAATTTATTGATAAAAGTGCTTATTAAATATAATTGATTATTTTTAATTCTTTTACGTTTATTTCTATTTTGACATATTAAATCCGTGTATACTTACCTAAATATATACAAAAAATTCTACAAAACAAAATTCCTTGAGACAATTAAAATGGTACTAAATAAGCTACACCCTTGGGTAAAATTGTATTGACACATTAATTATATTAGATCCTATGTAACATACAATTTAAGGCTAAATAAATGAAATGAAATGGTTGGTAGATAACTATACAGTATTGCTTTGAATGCCTGTTCGCTTGGCTCGCTCTCGGGCGGCCTATATGCTACGAAATCGGAACAAATCCGAGAATGTCCGAAGAGATGGGGACCCTCGTCGGACTGGCGTGCTGGCGGGTTGAGCTGCGAGCGGCGTATCTTCTTCTGTCTGCAATCGCGATAACATGTCGTGCCCGTACCTACTTGGTTAGCTATTTTTATATAGTAGTTTAGGTACTAGCTGTTGCCCGCGTGGAATAAGTTTTTGATACCCGAGGGAAAGTTTTTCCCATGGTAAAATCCCATTGAAGTCGACAGTTGACACATGATTCGTGTCTTAAAAATTTCATAGAGATCGGTCTAGTCTTGAAAGAACAATGAAATACTGAAACAACCAAACTCACTTTAAATTAAGTACTTTAGGTAGGTACCTACTTAAAATAATTTAGTTACGATCAATAGTTGTCTTCTAAAATCATAGCTATCTTACTGAATCGTGGTGCACCTTTTCTTCCTTAAAAAATAATACCAAGTGTTACATCACATCGCCAGTAAGTATTTATTACAAAAACTGAAACGTCATGCCATTCTCAAGTTTCGTAATGGAGTGCGACAGGTTCAGGAATAAGAGGGAGTTAATGATGAGACGACTCCAGCTGAATCCACTTGATGTAGGTTTGGCTCAGTCAATTTTGTCCAAACCTGCATCTGTGGCGGCACGAGCCTTGAGTCGCCTCGTCAGTAAATCTTGGTTAGGGTACGATGAGACTGACATGTGGATAACAAAAGTCCCAAAATAAAATAAAGATTAAAAAAAAAAAGTTTCGTAAGAACAAATTTGTATTAACACAGAGTTGAAACATACATCATAGCGTAGCTATTTAAATAACCTACCTAGATCAAAATCTAGGGGTCCCGATGTGCCCCAGTGGACTTTACGGTCCATATTGACTGTTGCTTGTCAAGTTGAATGGAAACATTAATTTGAGACAATTTTGAGACACTGCTCGTTGTACAGTTATTATTACAAGCAAGTACAACCCACTGCATTATATAAATAACAAAATACAAGCCTCGTACTCCGGTACCTATAGCCTATAGCTATAAACAAACCTGCACAAGAGATACAGCTATAGCATGTCTTGCAGGTACGTATTTAGCATTATTTTGGAGGGCGCAGTTTTCTCATTGTGTATAGTGGTGCCAGTGATGACATACGGTACCGAGACGTGGTCGCTCAGTATGGGCCTCATAAGAAGGCTCAAGGTCACGCAGAGGGCAATGGAGAGAGCTATGCTCGGAGTTTCCCTGCGAGATCGAATCAGAAATGAGGAGATCCGCAGGAGAACCAAGGTCACTGACATAGCTCAAATAATTGCGAAGCTGAAGTGGCAGTGGGCTGGGCACATCGCTCGTAGAACTGCCGGCCGTTGGGGCAAAAAGGTTTTCGAGTGGCGACCACGTATCGGAAGACGCAGCGTAGGCAGGTCTCCCAAAAGGTGGACCGACGATCTGGTGAAGGTCGCGGGACCCGCTGGATGAGGTAGCGCAGGACCGGTCGTCGTGGAGATCTAATCCCTGGGGGAGGCCTATGTCCAGGAGGGGACGTTTACAGGCTGATATGATGATGTTAAGTATATATGTATTATGTCATAGATAAGATTATGTTATATTTGTGAATCTAGATTGGACATTATTACAGTAAACCATCTATTCCATTAGTAGAGGAGAAAATTCAAATTTAGGATATGATAGATTAATATTTTGATTAATATTCATTTATACTAATTTAAAGCTTTCCCCTCAGAGTCCTCCTCTAATTGTGTGACAGGGCGCTATAGCGTGATAGCTCGTATCACGTCCCGTCACAAATGTTATTCGTCGCCCCCTGGCCACGTGCCTGCACCGTCTTATACCTAAGAGAATACAAAGGCGGGATCGCTGTTCGAGTCACGTGCTGCGTAATAAAAGCCAACGGTGCCGGCGAGAGAAACGCGCTATCTGAGGGAAGTGACTTTCTTTATACTTTCTTTTAACTTTTATATACTTCGCGTTTTACGCCTCCGCCGGGACGGGGACGTGACAGACGATATTTTTGTGAAAATTTTAGGATTCTTTTCAGACGTGAAGGTTATTTTTCTTTTTAATTATATACTTATCTAATATTAAAGGCACTTTTAGATACACGCTGAATGGTGACCAGCATTTACCGCTACCATGAGTTTTTGAATTTACCGCTGGTCCATTCCAAAACGACCCCGTAATAAAAAATCAGTTGAACCACCTCACTCTTTGGTATTTTTATTTGTCATATAACTCTGGTACATTTAGTTGTAAAACCACCAGAGAACACTTTGTGCCAACACAATAATAACATTACAGTTCAGCAGATTTGCTGTAATTAATCCTTGTTTTGTCCTGAATAAAGGTTTATTTATATTTCCACATTATGTAGGTATATGATGAGTGTATGTATTTATATATAGGTGTGTGTATAAATGAGATAGAGATTAGGGGCTCTCGAAAATTGTGCTTTATTCAAATGATGTACCCTTTTTACGAGAGATCTCAGCGGTGGGTCGCGATAATTAAAACCTCCACAGCGAGTGACATTTATGCTGATGCGTGGATCCAGGCTTAATGAACAAGGGCGGCGCTTTGACCGAATCTACGGGGCCCCTTAATTAACATTTCCAAGATACCGTCCCGTCCAACGGGTTGAGTATATAAAATATTGTTTGATGCTGATGGAATCAGTATATTGTCCTCTTATTTTGGACGCTTTAAGTTTACCTCTGTCATTAGACTGGAGAGAACTGCTGGATTAGTTTACCCTCTCTCATGTGTTACCTTTGGAATGCACCCAACGTTACAATAGTGACGAGTTGACTAATGGTCATTCGTTAAATCGATAAGTACATCTTACACTAATTACATCATTTATAATTTTAATTAAAAAAGTCGGCGAAATGTACGTTGTCTTACAAAAATATGCGGGATGATGCGATTTTTTTTCCTTTAATAATTTTCCAACCTTGTCAGACAATAAAATTTTACATACTTAGGTTTAAAATTTTAGCTCCACAGTTTTTGAAGCATCCGCCCGGACAGGCAAAGGCACAAAATATTTTCGCTATTCGCTTGACGGATCCCTAAAACCGTGATTAATTTCTTTCTAGATATATTTTTGAGTCAAAATAATTTTAATACCTACCTATATATATCAATCAGAGCTATAGGACAAATAATGAACATGATTACAAAGTTTATTAGAAAAGTTCCTACAGTACTTTCCTATTACAGTAATACTCATACAAAATAGTTGTGATGTGACGGCAGCTTATTTAGTTTCTCCCATTTCTTCCACAAACGAATTGACAACGACGATGAAGTATATCCACACTGGAAAACGATCAGTATACTTATTGTACCAACAAATACATTTAATATTAAAAAACTGAGATATAACAACAAATATTGATAGGTTATTTTAAAGTTATTAGGTAACTTGTCTCAGAAGATCATACTCATGTGTCCCATTTCGAGAACTAGTTCACCAATAAGAAAATTATAGCATAGGTAAATATCTTATTTCAGCATAACTCTATCTTAGGTTATTATATAAATTCAGACACCAAGTAATAAATAATTATGATTATTCGTGCAATGCATGACATATTATATTATCATTACCTAGATGGCAATTGGCAATGCTGATGTTTGCTACCCCTGAGAAATGGTGGCGGTAAAGGTACCTACGGCGGCATGTCTGACCTATCCTATCTATTTAGGTAATGCTAAAATAAGTCTACACAAAGTCGCTCCAACATAGTAATTTAGATCTTGTTGGTAATCAAACGAATCCTTTGCCTTATTAATTTAATATCCCATAAATAATGTACTCATAAAATATAATGTCAGCTTGTCTGGTCGCCCAACCACTCGCAACAGATTATGATGAAAAATCGCAAGTTAGATAGTTTACATAAAACTCAAAAGTATTAGAAAATAAAAAGATTCAAGCTACAATGACCCGCCGCCTTCTAGGGCCATTTTAATGGCCTTCAAACGGCCAGCACCATCTCTCCTTAAAATGAAAAGTGTAGAGTAAAAATAAATTTCACTATACTCACACACGAAGTACATTAATAAAGCCATTGGATCAGTTGGGTTGCTTATGCAGTCTGCGTGGATCAATTTGATTAAATACATAATGGCATGGATAAATGAGAGAAATGCAGTTACTATGGCACAGCAGATATACACAGTGCCAGCTATTGGGTAATTCTATAACAAACATAAAAAACAAAAACTTGAGCCATTTTATGCTTACCTACAATATTACTGAAATACAAATCTTTGGTGCTACCTACCTACATTACAGGTGTAGATTTAGTCACCTGCATTAATTAAACAATAAAAATATGTAATTTGAGTGCTAAGACCACTAAAGCATCGAGACCACGAAGGGATCTGATCCACGTATGTACATCAATTGAGATTTTTGGAAATTAATTACAATATGGTGCGTCAGTGGCTTCCGGGATAAGACGCGGCCTATCATTTCGAAAGGTCCGGACTTCGATCCCCGGCTGGGCCATGTACCAATGGGTTTTTTCTCAAAACTTAAGTACATTTACTGACTGCTCTGAAACGGTGAAGGAAAATATCGTGAGGAAACCTGCATACGCCGAAGAAGAAATTCTTAGGCGCATGTGAAGTCCACCAACCCGCACTGGGCTAGCGTGGTGGACTATAGCCCGAACACCCTCGTTGAGAGAGTAGGCCTGAGCCCCAGCAGTGGGGACATATTAATAGGCTGTTGATGATGAATTACAATATAATGTGATCGTAGTTAACTATATTATCGAACAGAACAATATCACGTTTACAAATAAATTACTTCATTACTGCAACCTCGAAATTTTGGGAGAGGCCTAGAGGTCCAAATAGTGAACTTATTACAGAGCTGTTCATTCCTATAGATAATAAGTCCTAGTACTTACGACCTATGTGAAGTCTACCAATTAAAGGATTACTTACTTAGAAAATTAAAAGACTACTTACTTACAATTAGCTGGGTTACCATGAACTGAAGCATGCTCTTATTTATGAGCTATCATTATAATAGGTTGTAAGTTTAGTTACTGTAACAAAAGGAATTCTTACAAAAAATATTCCCATCAGAAATGCGAAACTGCCAGACACAAGCACCAAGTTGCTTAAAAATAACATCCATTTAGTTATGAGCAGTGGAACTCTCATTATTCCGTCATACAAATCGCAACAGTGTGGCCAAATGACTATGTTAACCCCGTGAGTGGCAACCAACTGAAAATTTCAAATACGCTATAGTTTATTTCCCTTAAACGTCTAAAATATAATATCTAAAAAAATGAAAAGATAGAAGTGATCAGGATAGATAGGTATAGTACTATAAATACTGTAATGCCATGTCGTAGATAATATAATATTCTTACCATACTCCAAATAATAATGAATATAGTAGCAACCTTTAAATTTCTAGTGCAGAAACAACATCGCTTTACTTTTGGGAGAAAAGTGAATACTCCCATTATATTTACAAAAACCTTTTAATCTACAAAGTACACAAAACATTCATTTCAATAGTTTATAATCATAGGTGTAATATTTATAATTTAAATAAAATATTATTTTATTGACTTGGGGTAAAATGACATTAAATTTACGTAATAATATGTCATCTCATCTATCCAAAGAAATTTGAATAGCAATGCTAATCAAATATTTTGCTATTCAATTTCTTTGCATCTATCACAACATCATTCATCCTCAGATCCTCAGTGACTTTATCACCGTCTTCTTTTACATAGAGGTTACATTGGACTGGCTGCTGTCAAACTATTTTTGTACTTAGTTGATTTCATTTCCGCCCAAAGAAATTGAACTTCAATTTCTTTGTTCCCGCCTTTCCGCCTCATTTCCGCCATTTTGTCGCTGAAGGTTATGGCGAAATTAGTTCTCAGGACACACGCCGGTGCGCTTCAAGTCGGTACTTTCCGTACATTCCATTCCTGGTAAGTACATCAGTTGTTGGGACAGCCGGCAAGATCCAATTTGTTTGGGAAAACCATGAGAAGGCTTGTCCAGGGGAGGTTTGTGCGTTCCTTATAATATATCCATAGTGAGGTTCAAACAGATTTGGACAGTCTTCATTTTAGTTGATGATGGTGTATCAAACTAAACTGTGTAACCACGAGTCTGCTGCCCCCTGTACTAACATTGGATGTTGGGCCTGAATATACAGCTCTTTTAGAAATAATTCAGCTTCATGTTACGATTCAAGCTGTTTTGAGCTAAAAGGTTTTGAATTTTTTTTTCGGTGATATCTCGAGTATTTCCATATTTCGGTTAGGCTAAAGCCGGGTAAAGGTTACCACTAACCTAACCTAATAATATTAATAGAAGCTGTCCGTTATTTTTCTTCTCAATACCTATACTCTACCTACCTATACTCTGCGAATAAATAAATAAAACGTCATTTAATTTTTTTTCGTTTATTGTTAAAATAACTCTAAACATAACATACACAGTGAGCGCCCCTATAGGCATATTTAAACTAGAAACATTTTCATGCAGAGTGCTTAATAAAATACAATTAAAAAAATACATCTAAAGGTATACCTATCTAAAAACTACCTTAGAGGGCTCTTTTCCGATTTATCATACCAAATTGTGGCTATTATCAGTCAGGAACTAATCATAAATTATCTATGTTCACATAACATGAATAAAATGTATATAAAGTAAACCCTAGTACAAACCTCACAACGTATTTCTTTTATTCGACTTACTATCTGTATCGAACCCATATTTTTTACTTTACCCTATAATACCTTATGTCCCTAAATGACCCCGATTCACCCTTTGTGATAAGTGATAATAATAAAGTCAACCGCCATGCGTTTGTCTCTTAGGACTGACCACAAATGCAATGTTGATGTCGTAGCCACCGACCTACTGACCAATAAACTTCGGGTGCGCGCGCGCAGTCGTCCAAACTAAAAAAGAAACAAATCACGAAAAGAGAAACAATTCCGCGTCAGCTTACAGCGTTTCAGTAAGTAAACATGTAGCATGAAGCAAAAATAAACTGTATCGTAAAGACATACGGTTTAAATTGTGTGTCAACTCTAGACGTGATACCGCAACGACAAAACCGTGCTTAATTATACTCTAAGCATTATCTAGGCAAGGTATATGATCGAAGGTACACGGACTTAATGACAAATCGAAAATGAGCCGTCAAATGGTTCAGCTGATAACTATAGGTCCCTATATCACTTGTAGGTATCCCATTTTCATATGATGTTACCTGAGCGGGGATTGATTGGGGGCTTCCCCTGTAGAGCGGCCCGAGGAAATCTTTCTGTAGGAATGAACTACTATTAGAAAGTAGGTCCACACTGAAATTTAAAAAACAAATAAATAAAAAACTTGTATGTACCAAGAAGCCAAGCGAGTAATTCGGAAATATAATTATATTTTCCGAACGAATAGTTATATACGCGTCGCAAGAAGGATGAGAAATATGCACTATAGCTATCGATCGTATTTGATGCATCTTGAGCTATTAATTCACGATTGTAAGACCGAATCACAATTATAAAATAACACCAAACTAAACACACTGAAATAAATATACAACATTTCATTAGTATCGTGGGTACCTAAACTACTTTCATATAGTATGTTATTAAATAATCAAGCGAGTATGTTGTAGCGCAAGCCCGACACAGGCACGGATTTGAACCCTACTCTTGAATTGGGGCCAGCGCACTAAGTAATAGGTACAATTTTTTTCGACAACAAACTATGTATTTTTGTGCATGTGTAAAGAACATTGAATTGACTTGATTGGTTCTATCTAGCTGTACCTAAGCTATTTTTAACCCCGGAAAAATATAAGATTCCCATGTAATACTACTACCCGCACAATTTTATACAAGTTTTTCACAATAAATTTATTTTGTTGTGGTCAAAAGTAAAATTGCATGCAGTTTCCGGTAAGCTATAGGTCAAAAACGAACCAACAAATACAAACTATTCTAGTATACTAGGAATGGAATGTAACTTTGGTGCCTATAATGATATCTGTGAAATGTTGATAGGTAACGTTAAAAGGCACTCACATCCGAAATCAAACAACGTGAAAACAAACTCGAAAATTGGAAAGGCTCCCCCCACTGCCACGCAAATAATTACATATAGAAATCCATATATGAGCGACAATACAGCGGATACTATAATAGTCCACATGTATACAGCCAAAATCTTGATAAGTGGTAAAGGCTGTAAAGAAAAAAAACGCAAAATTGCTACATTTCCAGATTAAATTTTAAAAAAGTAATTAGAAAACTTCTACGAACCTTAAAAATTCTAATAAGCAGATAAATACTGACGATAATAAAACATATGTCGCCTGTGAGTACAATCCACCCAAAGTATTTGACGATTTTGACAAATCCTGGACTGGCTGGGTCCGTGTCTGACGTCAGTACGACTAGCTTGGGTGCTTCGGTCGTTGTCTCAGCACCTCGAGGTCTGAGGCATGAAGGCCCAAGGCCAGCATTAGCACCAAATCCGAAGCTTAGCTGCCAACAATATAAAAAAGTGATCGATAGAAAGAAGGAAAAACAGACGCAAGAAGTAGAATATTTTAATAAACATGCTATAATCTTCTTTGTTACACTCTGTTCTGACAATATAGATCAAAGGAAGTCCACCTGGTGTTAAGCGGTGACTGTAGTCAATTCAATAATCCATCATCCAATAGAGCATCGATTCGACCGAAATATGGCTTTTGAATTGGGTCTCTTGCCTTATAATCGGTATACAGTGCCTATACCTTTTCAATGCATGCTATTTACTCGTATAAATAGTAGGTACCTAAATCCAGCTATAGCGCCCTATCAAAGTAACAATACAGAGTAGTAGACATAAGGATGGGACAGAATGACCCACGTTCCCGAAATTGTGGTTATATTTGAAATAAGCAATCGTTTTAAAATGGTTAGCGTTTTTATTTTATTTTAATTTAACTTTTTGTCGCTTTATTAATCGTTACAGTATTTTACAGTGCCACTGACTGATCAGCTGGTTAGGGTAATTTTACATTACATTTTATTTCTTACAATTTCACGACTTGTAACTTGAAAACGCTATAAAATGTTAACAAAGTTCCTTCTGGAAAAACATATAGACATTTTCAGAAGAGTGGGCCGTTGCGTCCCCACTTGGTATCTGTATGATCCCAAAGGTTTACTTACAACATTGTTGAGGTTTATGTCGACCACGTCCTGTCGGCCTTCGCTTGACGTCACGTAGCACGACACCCGGATGACGTACGAGTGTCGTACAATGGCCCAAGACACCGCCGGGCTGGTCACCTGTAACGAGATGACATTGCCATTCATTCCTGCTATTAAATAAACAAAAAAATAAAGGAAAACAAAAAAAAATCTGTGTGATAGAGCTATGCATTTCTTCTTACAATGCCTATTAATAGATCCCATTGCATTTAGATTTTACCTGGGTTAAAGCAATTTAAAAAATAAACCAGGTATATAATGTGTCGCTTGGAATTCAATAAGTTAATGGAACCTTAATGAGGACTTTGATCCTGGCATACATTAGGAACGTTATGATCTGTTTGTAATTACGTTTCCTCTTACGTTGTTTGTAGTTATGGTTTCCTCTTACGCCTCTATGAAAGTTCAGCAAGTATATAAGTCTTCGAGGGGTAACAAAGCCTTTTTAAGTTGGATTAAAATAAAAGTCAGCGGGCCGAATCACGAGGCTGAATATAATATTGGCATTGATATAAAAGAAACTGTAAGACTGTGAATTTTCTATATTATCGTGTATTCCTGTATTTTTATTAGGCAATGAAAAACTGATGTGATCTTCTTGTTGTCATATTGAATTGAAATGATACTAACGATACCGAGGACGACGATAATGACCACTGCAGTCTTAAGATCATCAACACAACCACAACATCTGTTGACATTTGGTATAAAGCGGAATGGCATAATCGATGGCAATCAATTGCGTAAAGTAAAAAATAACACAACACTTAACATAGTGAGAAACTGAAAATAAAACACATAGGTATATAAAAGCAATGTGGTCAGACTTTAGCGATTGGATCAATCACCAATGATTGACAATTCTGTCATCAGTGTTTTCATTATTGTGGTTGTAGTAAAAAAGATAGTGTAATAAAAAGATAAAAAGTATGGCATGGTTTTATATACATGCTCTTTCCCTTAAGCTCAATATAACGATGAGTCATTAGGTATTAGAACCTACACGAAATGATCTATCTACTACTTAAAAACTGCTACCAACAACGATGTCGTCATCCAAAATATAGATATAAATAAAATAATTTTGCTGAGAATTCCATCGTAATGCGTGGCTTAGTGATAAGCGGCGAAAACCGGGGATTTCAACTTATTGCTTCCCTCAGTGGGGGAGGCTTGCGGGCTGAGGGGTGCGGGGTACAGGGCCTCTTAACAAGATTACATTGGAGATAAAACGGGCCGGATAATAGCGTCCCAGTAAGCCGGCTCGAGCTCGGCTCTAAAACGAAATTAAAATTGGGCAAGAAGCACGAATTCCGTGAGTTATCTGCCCAAGTTCAAACCTTTGGTGAATATTTTGAACTAGATTATTACACGCACAATATACTCACTCTCCCAACGAATCTAAAAGGACCTGTTACCCCGAAAAAGTACTGATGTAATCTAAAGGGAGACTTCTATCTAATCCGCTCTCGTGTGGTCACAGACAGATAGGTTAGTTACATAGAGTTCAAGTAAAATGACGTTGTGCTGAGTACACGAATTCTCATCAACTAGTCGCATCTTCTAAATAATTCAAGAAAAGAAAGAAGAAGAAGAAAGTGGAAAATGGTATCTCAAAATAAATACTATTAGGACGAAATCGTAAACTTGTTAGGAAAAAATTAATAAAAATAAAGTTTGTCCAAATAAAAAGAAATTACATAATAAATAGCGCATAACGTTCAACTAGCATTATTGACAGTAACATTAAGGAAATCGTGGGCAGACAGAAGAATCCCATAACCCTCACTCTCTATACCTATGCCTAAACCTACCAAGACCCTAGCCTGACCTATTTATTAAACTCCAACCTTGGTTACGGCTGGGGGCAAAGGGAAACGCATGGTTTGTTAATCGTATGATAAAAAGAGCTTAGATTCAAACACTAAGTAAAGCATTGAACAATTTTTAGTGGTCGTATCACTCAATTTTCTTGTTTAATCTCGCAGGTTACTAGATGTACCTACTTACATCCTGTGTGTAGGTACCTATACCTAAAGCAAGCAGCCGTGTCTAGTATTGATCGAGTACAGTTGGCTTGTTTCAAATTCAATTCGCAGAGTGGGAATAACAATAAAACCGGGCCGGGTATCTCCTCTCAATATCACCTGCGCCCCAATACGTGTACTGAAAGCTCAAGTTGCTGTACAGTTTTAAACCTACCTCTAATATTAGAGATCTCAATATACCTAGTCCAGAGTCACAATAGAAGCTTAAAAAATAGTAATATTATTGTACAACAATTCCAGGTTATTCTAAACTCTACAAAAATAAATAAACTCTATAAAAACTGCTATATGTAAGCATATTATCACTCTATAGGTCTGTGCATATTATGCTACAATTTAATTCTCTACTTGCGTATTATATTTAGTTTTAGCGGGGTATGCGGAGGTAGGTAGTTACTTTGAATCAAATATACCCATTGTATCTATGGATCTCGTATTAATAGGAAACTTTTTGTCTTGATGCTGCAAGATAAAGATTCTTTTGTATTATTTCTTGAAAGTAAACACATGAGAATTAAATGGGTTAGCACGTCTCATGCGACATGCCAGCTATTCATCCGTATACAATATACCTAGTCAGTTCGGTTCCGCGAAGGCACACCCGCGCGCTTCATTCGATCCCAATGTGCGGCGTCTACCAAGAAACGTCAAAATATTTCATACAACCACTTTTATACGAGAGGCGGTCCGCTCCTATGATATATATCTATTTTTTACAGCCACGGTTCTTATCCGTGTCGTACGCGGCAGAAACACGCCTCGGGCCTGAGAGTCACGAATCGCAATATGGGCCTCGTGATAAATCTTCACGAATTCCAGTTTTATTTATTAAGTTGTATGGTGTTTTTACGAGGCCCACCGCGGGGGCGCTCATTACTGCAGTGTTTCTGAACGTGATGAAAAAACTTTGTCTGATGTCTTCTTGTAACATTAATTACGAGGAAAACTCTCCCCTCTCGGGCGCCTTTATTATATTTCTTTGCAAACTTTTTGCGCAACGCCGCAATACAGTTTTACGATTTTGTTTCCGAAATTAAAAAGGACCGTCTAGTTCCTTCCCGTAGCTCCGATAAGAATATATCGAGTAATATAAGCTGTAAAAAGAACTGAAGACGTCACGTAGCAAAACAGGTCTGAGTTTTATGTCGGCAATTCGGGGCGTGCACAAAAGAAATGCTAACGCCATGCGAACGTGCCGCCGCCGTCCCAGGCCAGGAATGAGCCAATGTCCATGACATTCCAACCAACATATAGCTATCCATGTGTTATAAACACATATATATATAATGTGAACCGTAGCAAGTAATATAATATACACTCTACTGCATATTTTATCATTAACTTCATGAACTGGTTTAAAATAAAGACTCAGTGTCATTAGGCCATAAAATCGTATATCGAATGAGATTGAAGTTAATCCTTTCGATAAAATCGAAGACACAATGACCAGCCGCGAAGCAATCGTCGTCGTCTGAAACCGGTAATGAAACGGACCACAATTTCCATAATCGAATTTTGAATATTTTGTGGTAATAATGTAAGAGGATTTTTAGGGCCAGAAATGTTATTAGGATGTTTCACTAACTTAGATCACCAAAAATCGTATATTAGACCTTCCTTAGGTATGCTACAACAATTTTCTAGGAAAATGTAGGGGTTCTGGCTATATACCTATATGCCTGTTTTTAAGCTGGTAACCCCGCAGGGTTCCGTGGGCCAATAACTGGTGAGGGCGTATCTTGTGCAGTTTATTTATGTTACTATAACTCAGACAGACAGCTGCTCAATAGGTAATTTAGATGTTCCAGGCAACATTGTCGTAATGAGAACGGACCATTCCAGGGCATGTTTATTGGTGCGTTGAGCTGAGCGATGCATCCTCTGTGGGTGGCTTCGATCAGGGACTTTTGTAATTGCTTGCTTGATTGCTTTGTACCTTACGTCGCAGCGGAAAAACTTACAGTCTTAATCGCCTTACCATTGCTATAAATAAAATGTTGACGGCGGCGGTAAAAATTAGTCCTTTTTATTTTCTGGTTCATAAACCTGCATTCGATTGAAATAATACAAACATATTTCCAAATTTTTCTAATATTTAGTGAACATAATAAATAGTACCTACAAGTACTAGTAAATATAATAAAATACCAAATTAACTTCTTCTTTATAAAGTTTTGGTTTCTGAAATGCGTATTTATAAAACCTTCAAAAATATAAGATTTCGTTGAATAGTCCAGCTATTTGGAGACTTAAAAATACCTACTAGAAAAACAACTCAAGATTTTATCTGCCATACACCTTAATATAACAGCTAAGCAAAACATCTGAAGGGCGGATTAGGCCTTTATTTTTTTCACGTGTCTCAGAGAGTTACAGTGAATTAAAAATCAACTTTATTTCGTTCCCACAGCAAGCGTGATTCGGTTATAATTTGATGTCTCATGGGACTGTTTTCTATTTAAATTGGATGCTCTGGCTTAAACGAAAAAGCTCATAATATATACAAGATATGGGTTCATGTGGCAGTTTGTTATGAAGTTTATAGTGAAGCCAACACGGCTCTAGTTACGAGTTTATTGAGAGAAAAAAGTATAGGGCGGCAATCTTATGTGCATGTGTAATAACTTAGGAGATGAATCGCCTTGCGTCTTATAAAAAGTAAAATACAAATTATGAACGAAAACAGATATGACGAGTAATTGGATATACTGTATGTTACGGCCAAAGTCCGCAGGGAGTGTAGCGTCGACATTGCCCTGAAGAGATTTTCGGGGAAATTTGTCGGATTAGTTCAGAAAGTTGATAACGTTATACTACAATTACCTAAAGATAGGGCATCACATATCTGTATTGTATAGAATGAGTACCAGTAGGTATCACTGATAGGATGTAGGAGTCATCACACAGTCATAGGAGAAAACGAGTACCTAGGTGCTTAACTAATAGGCACTAAGTAAAGAAGATATGGTACTGACCTATTAAGAAAATATAATCCGTGAATAAGACGAAAATTATTTTTCTCTACCGTAATGTTTATATCCGCCACTTAGCCACACTTTTGTTAAGCAATTTCTACCAACTACGTTTCCGACAGTACCAAATAACTTTTTTTGTTGTTATAGGTACTTTCCAGGGTAACACGGTTAGCACTTAACTCCTTGCCTGCTCTGAGATTAGCACCAACAATGACTTGACGAAGAAACATCAGATTGTCAACCCGCCTTAGTTATTCTAAACCTTTTTGTTCTATTTTAACTAATAAGCTTGTATTGCCCGGGCAATATCTATTTTGCTCATGCTTAAAACTATCCCCGTAACGTATCATATTTTACCTTGATAATAGTGGGGATACCGTTATATATGATAAACGCCTAGAGAATCGTGAAACATGAAGTCGGAATGTTATTAAAGATTTTTATTAAAGCATCAGTCGTAAACTAGATCGTTCGAGGTACGCCTCAGCACTTAATGTCATATTAATTTGATTGAGGTAAATAGCTAGTCTAATAATGACATCTTCAGCTGCATTAAGTCTATTTCTAGATGTGTTATATTAAAATAAAAATACTTACTTGAAAATTCCTATTTTTAGTCAGTAAGTCGCAAAATGTTTTTCGCTTTACCCAAACGGTGTGATGTCATCTGATGCATTACTTTTTTACTATCTCTCCTAATTTATCTCATGTTTAAAAAATAGTAGTTTCTTAACATTTTCGGTCATTCATGGGTTGAGGGGGGTTCAGGTGCGGTCGTAAAGTGTACGTTTTATGGAAATATAAGATCGTTGTCGGGCGACGCGTATACAGCGTGGCTCTTGCCCTCGTCGCCCTCGCCGCCTCTCAAGAATGTTAACTCTTTGTAGATACCTACCTAACATACCTTGACATGTACATAAGTAACTATCTCGTTATAATACGGGTTAGGTAATTCTATATCTACCTTATCTAAAAATGATGTCGTAACGGTACAGATTAAAATTTGTTATATTAAAATACTCTTATACCTTTAATTATGACTTCTGGACTAGATTTAATTATGTACTTTTATTCTATAACGAACCATGGGAAACAATCTAGGCCTTTGTCTTATGAAGTTGAATTAAAATTCATGAAAGTTAATTTTTACTGTCGCCTCTTTTTTTTAAATATTACTATTCTGCCGTCACTTAAATATTACTTTGTTTGTAGTGGACGCAATACAGGTAAAACCTATCAGGCTCATTGCATTGCACATTTTCTAATATTTTTTTCTTAATTTAGCATTTGAGCCAACCGTTTAAAATAAATATACACAAATGAAACCTATATCCGAGGCAATCAAATTTGATAGCGATCGAATAGGCACGACTCTAGACGAAATAGCCGGGTTTACTTCCGAATTCTCGACTGCGAACGAATCGAATCGATACTCGATGCCAATAAAACTGCGTCGATTCGCGAATACATAAAACGTTGGATTCAAGTCTTGTGCTCTCTACATAAAGCTAGAGAAGGGTTCCCACTTTTATTGCATGGAATTTGCATATAAAGTAACCATTGAAGAAAAGCGATCTCCGCTGGCTTCGTGTTTTTTTCGTATTCATTGTTGCGAGCGAAGGCCGCCGGCGCACATTCGGTTTTATGGATCATGATGCTCCTTTAGCGTTCATATAAATAATGGTATCAACAGTTTTTTTTTCCTAAAAGTGATTTATTTGAGAAAGTATTATTGCCTTTGTGTTTTGAATAGTCTTGATATTAAACCTTTAATTATATTTATTACGGTCGTAAAGTTCCAAGAATTAACACTCCTATTTATACATCTCTTTTATCACAACGACCAATTTGTCTTATTTTTTGTTTCAGATTTATGGATTGCCGGTTAATGTGAATATGGATCGAAGAAATATAGGTAACTGTACCTTCATTTTTAAGAACTTTTATAATGGAAACAATAAATATTATGACATCTCCAATGGGCCGGAGAAATTCGTGTAAAATTATGGTAAATAAAAAACGGAATTGAGTACAGTGTCCGAGGGCGTTTCCAGCGATTCCCAATAAAAATGATATTTAATTGAACGCGATAACGCGTCCTGCCGAGAGGCCTAATAAACCCTCTTTATTATCGCCACACGATAAATGTAACTATACGGCCCTCGATGTACCCACTAATGTTTCGTGGGATTTGGTTACACATAAAAGTATCCATATTTTCTGCTATCTTATCTCTCCAAAGAATATTCTTTCAAGCTGTGATTATTTTAATAAAAATGAGACTTTATCGTAAATAACTTTTGATGATGTCACCAGATGATTATAATATTAAGATCAATGTCACCCTATGTAAAACTTGCTACGGTAAGCTACATAAGTGCCAATCATATCCTATAACGCTTTTAATACAAGTAAATAAGTTATGAATTATTTATTAAAATTGCGAGGTCTTGCTTCGCACCTGACCGGTGTCAACCAGGCTATAAATTTTGTTATAAAAGCCTTTAATAGCCTTAATAGCGTCTAGTGCACCTACCGCCTGTTTTGCATGGCTATTTTCCGTCTCTCACTTTGTTGCATATACGGGGGAGACACTGTTGCCGCGTTTAGTCGGCAGAGCGATGCAAAAGACGCTGCGACTGCGAAGCACAATGCCGTTTAAGTGATAGTTATAGCAGTTTTTATAGGCAGTTAGATTTATTTTTACTGCACTGTTTGTTTTAACGCGTTTTTCGCGAGGCGAGTCGAGTCGAGAGGTTGCGACAATTTCTTTCACGTCCGTTTAATGGCGTTAATTGTTGACGCAGTCTTCTATTTTGTTTGCGTGCTTTTCATTCATCAGCTACACAAACACATAATGAACTGATTTATGATTAAAATAGAAAAAGCAGATTTTTGGTTTAATTATTAGGTCCTATACTTATACCAAAATGCTGGGTGGGACCGACACGGGATACAGTAATGTTATGTACACGGTGTGTAGGTTAGGTAAGTACCAACGTACGAGTACGTAAGTACTTACCTATCACTAGGAGTTAGACAATTCCCCTAGCAATATAGAGTAGTCATTTATTACAATCTGTTTAACAATCACGTTCATGAAATTCACAATAATGACTGATAGAATGAATTACTGACCTAGCAAATTACTAATTTACACTGTGACTTTATTTTGAAACGGACATTTTAAGATATGAAGGGATGGGAACATTTGATAAGTATTGTAGGTACGTAGGTAAGTACTTACAGGAAATTTTCAAAAATATACGAAACCCGCATATTTTGTACGACGTATCTTATTACCGACGCTTTGCTGAATGTTTTTCATCTACCCACTATTATAAGCCAAAACGTTGGTGAAATGGCCGACATACCTAAAGCTGTTTATACAGGTAGGTGTAGTATCTGGGTTGCCCTCAATCGGACCGATGAACGTTTAATAGGAGCTGCACGGCTCAAGGTAGGTCGGTACAGTGGGCCTAATCAGGAAATATAGGGCAATAAAACGGACCGCCGGCCGGTGGTCGGCGGAGTTAATCAAATTGTCGAAATGACCGATGGATGTAAGTACCTACCTAATCTTAGCTGTGTAGGTGTGTGTGTAATACCTACCTAATCAGATTAAACAATGAATACAATTTCGTATGTTCGTCATCCCTGTAAGACATAGACCTTACCTATTTAACTTCTGGATAAGTACCTAACTGATCAATTTAATTATCGCAACACTTTCAATGTGATACCTATACGCTCTAACTAAGCTCTGCGTCTCTACTTTAACAGAGATAGATACACAATTTTATTATATACTTACATATAATAAATAATAGTATACCTACCTAATGTAGGTGTGGGTAATGTAAATTCATATTGCGACAGCTGTATTTCTTTTTGACTGCCTTATGCAGCTAGGTTTAGTTTGTGAAAAGATTTAATCAAATAAATAAAAGTTTTTTTTATACTGTCTGTAGTATTTTCAGTTTTGCCGCCACCCAAAACCCATTTCAATTTCATATCTGGCGCGGCCATCTACATCAATGCGGAAAAAATCGTGTTGTGGTAGATTTAAACTTGTCTATAATAAAGTAGAGATGTATCTATTTGGCCCCGTTATCTAAAAACAAAGATCTCATCAAAAATTCAGCATGTGACTTTCGGGATGTATCCAATAAATCAGTTTTACAACATTCCCGCGTCATTTCAGTCGTCGAACGGCATAAAATGATAATTTTACTGCGCTCCCCTTCCGTCTCCAGGAGTTTACGACAATTGTGAAATGTATCGACAGTTCGGGTGTCACCTCTGAGGTGGACCAGCTCGTCGTCACCACTCAGCAATAGACAAATTTCCATATTCTCAGAGCTGTTAGACTCAAAATCGCACGAATCCTTATTTTTCGGCAGCAAACAGCGAAGTGATCCACCAGGAACACATGGTACTCTCTCCTGGGCCCCTCATCCCGCAACTTTCCCCTCGAATCGATATTTTAGGAAAGGTGCTCCTGAAAACGCATCAATCTTTCAGGTGGCTTTACTGTTACACATAATGGATTATGGTGATGTGCTTCCGAGAATATTTTAGGACCTGGAAGTCGCCTTGCTAAGATTCATATGTATAGGCACTACCTTTAGGTAGTTTAAAACTTAGCAGGGAAAATGTACAAAAAAAAAAGTTTTAAAGTATGCCCGTGATATTGTTTTAAAAATGTGACTATCGAGCTGTACCTATACCTATAGGTACACAATAATAAATGTAAGTAGCTGGTATAGATGATATAATTATGATGATGGACTCGGCGTGTAATTTGGCATGTTTTTTGACGGACTTACCTTGGATTGCATAAGGTGACAATCATTATGTGAACGCTACCTACTAATTTTCGGTACCTAACATCATTAATTACAAAACCAACAAAAGAATAATGAGAAGGAACTTACCTATTATGAGTAGGATCCTAACCAAATACAAGTTTACAGACAAAAATCTCTTCCAACTTAAACACAACGTTACATTTATTCAAGAAAATCCAGGGAACAATGCCATGTTACCATTTATTTGTTGGTCCAATAAAATTTGCATTTTACAGTTTACTTATTACCCATGGCCGCAGACGGAGTGCGATCGTCGACAATAATCGCGGTATAAATTATGTTAATTTTCATCAACAAAACATTTCTTGACGAGCTTACAATGAGGTTGTTTGTTTGCGAGTTGCCTAATTGTTTTCGGACTGATGGATTTGTGATGTGATGAATAGCACCGCATAAACGTGTCTCAGTACATTTAGTGTTGTATGAGAATTATAAATAACTTTATGATTTGAATACAGATTGTGTGATAATTAGGTATTAAGGTACATTATAAATCTATGGGATGTGATACATAGGTAGATTGATTGCGTGTTATGTAGGTATTTTTATAGTATTCCCATAAGTACTATTTTTATTAATAAAAATATATATTGCACGCACACATACAAATACATTGCAATACAATAATGAGGAATTTAAGAACAAAGGACGGACCTATTTTGTATAGAGATTAATATATTTGTATAGTTGACCGAGCGAGCGAAGCGAGCGAAGCGTCTACGTTTCGAGACTGGCCAAAAATGCTCTTGTCCGGCTGTCTGTCTGTCTGTCTGTCTGTCTGTCTGTCTGTCTGTAATTCTCTACAGGTCGCATTTTTCAACCGATTTTGACGAAAATTTGGCATATGTATAAATTAATTAAACCTACAAAATGAGTAGAATAAATTTTGAAAAACATTTTTTTTTGAGTACCTACCATACTCGCAAAGTGGGAGTGAACTTTTTTTTTCTTGTGAATCCCATAGTGTGGGATATCGTTGGATAGGTCTTTCAAAAATATTGCTGGTATGTGAATACCATTTTTTCGATTTAGGGATCCGTTGGCGAAATATTAAGCTTTAAAGCGGTAATTTTTGTTAGAGTCACGTGTCCCCCCCCCTGCCAGCTAAACGGTTGCTTCTGGAAATGTGAAAAAATTCATGGCAGTAGCATATATAACGTAGTTACAAGGAAAACTATTACGGCTAAATAGGTTCTATTAGTTTTTGAGTAATAGTGGATCGACTTAAGAAAGTTGAAAAAATAAATTATGTTCATAGAACTGCATACGTAAAATGGAAAATTATTTTTTTCCGCGTGATATCCATGGTGTGGGGTATCGTTGGATGGGTCTTTCAAAAATATCGCGGGTGTGTGATAAACATTTTTCGATTCAGGGATCCGTTTGCGAAATATTAAGCTTTAAAGTGCTAATTTTTGTCACTTTAGTAGGTACTTTTTCTGTTTCCAAAGTTGACTTTTGTTGGTTTCTTTTAGGTTTGGTTTATAAGGGCTGGCGAGGTCTACTGTTCTCACGGAACTACTAGTTATAAATATGTAGGTACGCACAACAGCCTCACGCTTCATCCCTCGCGAGGCAAGCAGAAAGAACGAAACGCGAAAAATCACTATATAAGAAACATACTACATATGAAACTACAGACGTATCTATATACGAGTACCTACATAATACTAAAAAATAAGTAGGTATACGACAATACAGCGATGACGTCATCTACATAGGCATCTACCAACCAAACTTGCCAAAATACCTACTCAGGCTTAAGTAAGTAATGTTCTATCTATTTCCCGGCGAAAGTCGCGTACCTAGTAGGGCACGAACGGTCCGTCCGGCGCGCGCGCGGACGTAAACGCAAGGGTTGTTGAGTGCTGGCGACAATTGCCCGGTTTACAGCCGCGTTTCACTTTTACTGCTATAAAAGCTACTATAAAACACTGACCGCTTCACTGCATCATCAGTAACTTTTAAGGAGTCGTGATTTCGAACTGAGGCTGCAATAACCTAGTTTGAATGAAACTCTACATTATTTTTCTGTTAATCTTCGGCTTCAATGTAGGTCGAAAAAATACTTGATTTTCATTTTCAATCCGATTTCTTCTTTGGTGAAATGAAAAAGTTTATTAAACTTTTATAGTACATTTTCGGGTCTTATGCCCGAATATATATTTATCCTTACCTTTGCCCGATGTTTCGAGCAAGTTACACACTAGCCGTGGTCACGAGCTAACTGGAGAGGCGAGCTGTCAGTGTTGAATGTTGCCACTTGCGAGTAGTTTCTAAAACTACCCACTGTTAAAGGTATTGGGTCCAACTCACACATAATATTCGATGATAGGTATATTTTATGCCTTATCATATTATACACTGGTGTCATATAAGTAATAATTTATTGATTCTGCAAGACTTGGTAATGAAGATGAAACAAATGGGCCAATAGGTACGAGTTGTTTGAAATATACCTTATTAGGTATATCCTTATTAGGTAATCCTATCCTATTTAAAAAAGAATTGCGAAAGTGTCTCACTTTGTTTCTTCGTTTTAGTTTCCAAGATACATAGGCACCGCCTATGTATTAGGTATCTACTCAAATTAATATGTCAAGTCGAACACAAAATGCCATAAAATTAAATTAGAGCATAAATCATACTGTTTCGAGGAATCCCTACCAAATTTCAGTGTGCAATTTAAGCCACGATTCCAAGTTTTAGTTAACGAGATAGGGGAGGGGGAGGCCTAATGACGGGGATTAAGACGTAAAGATAGGACGAGATACGCCCCGCATTATGGGGCTCGCCTCATGCATCTATGGAGGAGCGGACGTTCATTACGGAGATACACCGAGCTGCGTTAATGACGCTGCTCTAATGGCGCTGTTTGTATTCAATACCGCTCTTGAGAGTGCCTGCCTGAGGTTTTTTATCGATAAGATATGACTTACCTAGTGATCAACATTTTGTGGTACATACAAATTTGGTAAGTTACATACAGTGGAGAAATAAATATAAGTATGACCGCAAAACAAAACACGTAAAAACTTTCTGTGACACTTTTTGAAAGAAGTTTTTTTACAATGTATTATTTTAGGTACCTCTTACGTACCAAATAAATAGATACAAAAGGAGGAACTGAAAAATTCATGCATCCTTTTTTTCATACATATTCCTAACATTAATTTATACCTAAGCTCAGTTACCTGAAGAGGAAATAAATTGGTGGAAGTTTTTCTTAGGTACCCAAAAATATGTTTTTTAAAATTAATGAGATGAATTTGTCAATTTTTTTACTTGCCTAGTTAAGTACCTAATTAACTGATTGTGATTTGATTATTGACCTACCTACCTAAAGTAGGTACTAAAACAATTATAAGTACTTAGGTACCTACTACTTTCCACAAAAGTAAGTAAAACTAGCCCAACTTATTAAATAAGGTCAACTAATATTAAGTGACGGAAGTTTCTCAGGGTTGTCAAAATATTAAAATTGAATACTTATCTATAAGTACCTACCTACCCATTTTAAAAATACAGAGTCGTTCCCTTTCAAGGATTTCTGGAATTCTAATCCATCAGTTTTTTTTCAGATAGGTAAGTACCTATTAGCGTTAGCAAGAAAATTTGATAATTTTTTTGCACTTATGCAATCGTAGGCAAAGTACGTGCTAATTAAAGCATTACTACAAGGTCTTTGGCATCGGCACAAGGAGCCTATTATTGTACGTGTTTCATTTCAGGGAATCATTCTCACGCAGTAGGGCTGCCAACGCTACGCCGTGACACCACTACCAGTGCGTGGAGCTTGTCTGTGAACCGGGCGGGGCACGCACACACCCGCAGCGGTATTGGTACCGGTCCGTATGGATTAGCGCGGCCTGCCGCGCGAGCGAACGTCACAAAATGGCGGCCGTAAAAACAAGTGAAGAGTGAGTTACGGTCGGGAGCGCGGGTGGTGGGGTGCGGCGGGGGTCGCTGGGTGGCCAATGGCGTAGCGCTGAGCGAGCAAGGCGCATTTTGCTCGCCAACTCTGCTCTTTCTTTTATGGTCGTAGTTGTTTTTCTCTGGCGCTCTTTTTCCTGATTTTTTTGCGGGAAACTGTTTTGTTTGCTTTGTAAGGAATATGACCCAAACAACAATGTGTTTTTATTGTTTTCCTTATCTTGATACCTATACAATATAAACTTTTCTAGTAGGTATGGTATTATTAGATTTTTAAAAAACTTTTAGGCTAGGTACCTACTTTAAGCTCTAATTCTTTTATTCAATATAAAGACATCGGAAATATCAGAATACTTACAGGTAATGTTATAGGAAAATGACTGACTTACCTACCTACTAACATTATTTTTGGTGCTTTTCATACACAATAAATACGTCCGTAAGCTTATTACCATTTCGTGATTGGAACCCATATAGGTACCCATTTGAGTTAAACCCAGCGGTAGAAAAATAAAACAAAAATGTTACTTACCTACCTTCCTATTGCATGAAGCATGCATGTTTTATCTAAATTGAAATTCTAGTTTCTAACTGAACACCGGCACGCAAATCGATAACAGTCAAGCTAACCTCACAAGTTTTGAAGAAAATCTTTGTTCTACGAAATGATTTTCATATAGGTATATTCGTTTCTGATTTTATTATAAAAAATATCTTGGGACGAATTACAAAAACAAAACGCGTAGTTATTTACCTACCTACCAAAAATAAACTAAAAGAACTTCTTAAAAAGGCTAAGGGAATCTTACGCAGCGTAATAAAAGTAAAAAGTTATTAGTTAAAGCAGAGAACTCATCAGCAAAAGTTGCAGAGTAATAATTTACTTAAGACTGAGCCTGTCTTAACGTCTTGTAATATCTTCCACTGACATATTTATTGTTTTCGAGGGGGCGGGGGATGACGCTTCATCGAGGGAACCTCGTCTTGTGCAGAGTTCAACACAGCCAGATGTATCGTTTGTTAAAAAGTACATGCAACTGCAGACAGTATTACCTAATACGCAAGGACTATTATAGCGTAAAAACTATTTGTTAATTGGTGATTCTACCAACCTCACTGGATAGATGGTACCTAATAAAGGACACGTACAAAACATGAGATAATATCGGATGTAGAAAATATGCATTCAGAAACATAAAAAAAGTTTATAAAACACTTTGAATTTCGGAGAAGTATCGCTAGAAATTCAGCTAAAGAAAAACAACAAAAAATAAAAATACGTCGATGGGTTAAAAAACTAAATTTGATGTTGAAGAAAGAATGGTTTGTATCGATTTAATCTAATACTTTGAAAACGATAGAGCCATTTCGAAATTTAAATTTTCCCAGTATTTTGATTACCTATTCGGTGGTTGCAATCAAAAGCAATGATGAAGTTTACGAGCGGTGATACGGATCTGTGGGGACACAAGTGCCAAGACGTAAGGGATTTAATAATGTGGTCAATCTGGCCAATGAGAAATATCAACAAAATCATGATGGATATATACCTACCTAATGAGGTTTTACGTGACCTAATATAACAAACAGATTACTGAAATGTTTTCAAACAATAATAAAACCTAACTCAATTTAAATATCTTCGAGTGTGCAAGAGGAAGATGGGATATTTATTTGAAATTGTATATTTATTTGTTAAGTTTTTCTAATAAAGCCTAAGTGTTTTTTAAATACAGTTTTCCTATATCTTTACTTTCACAATAATAGTCTTAAAATAATAAAGCAAAAGAGTTCGTTTGTTTTATTGTTTGTTTGTTTTATTTTTCTGTTAGCTACCTTGCTTGTTTGAACGTGCTAATCCCTGTAACTAACGGTTAAATTTAAAAAAAATCTTTTTGCATATTTGATTGCCCAAATTTTGAAGAAGGTTATAAGCTATTTAACATCACGCTACGACCCTTAGGAGCTGAGCAAAATGGAAAACATATATTACATATTCTAATATAGTTAAACAACATTATTGTAGGTACAAGTTAAATCATTTCAAAACTTTTTATTCGTTAGGTTAAGCTAAGGTAACTAAGTTCAGTTTAAAAAACTGTATGGAAAATTGACCGAGTGTATAGGTAAGTGGCGGCTTATGTTGTTGGTATTATATGCATAACATGTATGCTTAGGGTGTGTTTATACAGGCGCCTTTGTGTCAGCTGCGGAGTAAAATTAAAAAGCCAACGCAAAAGAATTTTCGATAGGGTCGTCCAAAATCTAAGGTAGTTATGACAAGTGAAGGAATTCAAACGAGACGTTATAATCGCCAATATCTTTATTTTTTTGCTTAATTTAGTTTTATTATTATTTTTTTTTTATTCAGGAAACTTACAGTCTAAAGAAGGAGAACAAATAATAATGAAAACAAATAATAGAACATAGACAGAGACAGTTTCCACAGATTACAAGAATACATAAATTAGGTACACAGGAATGACTAGTAGAACAGAGTAGAACAGAACATAAATTTTCGAAGAAGATAACTTTATAGATAATGATATAATATATATATATATAATGCAATTGTGAGATAAAAACATAGTATATATATATAGAAATAAGAAACGGAAAGTATATGTATAAATATAGTAAGTTTTATGAAAAGACGATCCATATAGGTATATCGGGCGAGGCAGATAGCGAACAAAATTAGGATGCTGTAGTGCCAATGCGACCAGTCTCCTTATACCTATATGTGACAATTTTCAATACATTCTAAAATAGTATCTATCTTACCTATGGCGAGTTCCTATTTGATGACCAGGGTGGACTAAGGATGGCTTCAAGGGTTGAATTGAAGCGTTGTTCGTTTTCTATTTGTAATACTAAGTACATTTTAGTTTTTTGCTTCATTTAAATATTCTATCTAGTATACATAATAATATTACAGGTAAATATTTAATTTAAAAGGTTATCCCGTCAATGGATGTATCCATCAATAATAAAAATTAATGTTGAATTTACAAATAATAATCCAACATAAAGGAATTAATCATAATCAAGTTACAATAGGTATAGTTATATTTTTGTATACATAATACTACCAACCCGCACTGGGCTAGCGTGGTGCACTATTGCCCGAACGCCCTCGTTGAGAGGGTAGGCCTGAGCTCCATCAGCAGTGGGGATATGTTATTAGGATGATGATACCTAATGACTAACCAGTTATTCGACAGAAATGAAAATAATACCTAATTGTGATAGACAGATATTAGAATACCAAGATGCTGGTAATTTGTAGGTAAGGTACCTATCAGCACAGCGTACTTGTGTGTAGGTTAAAAATTTAAAATTCTTTAATTAAAATTGTTTTTAGTTTTCAATTAATATCTCGGATTAGTATACCTACCTAATAACAATTAATTGCACATACCAAACCATTTAACTTTTTTAGTTCATGCTAGAAGTTTACAATTTTGCCAACCCTATTTGAATGCGGAGCGGTGGCGTGGGGCGGCGCGGCGGGGTCGACGACCGGCCGCCCGCGCGCTGCTCTGAAATACCGCCTTGCAATATCTTGCTGGGCTTAATCCTGCATAAGACGCCACACGTCTGTACTAAGCCTTATAAACACCTTAACAAAATGGTAAATATACCACCATTTAGGTATACAATAGGTAAGTACAGCAGTTTTAGCTATTTTAAGATAGATATCAGAATGAATTTAGTTGGTACTCTTCAGAATATATCTATTTTTATTAATATTTTTTCTTGATGACCAAATAACTAATTAAGTATATCGATAGTGGTCTAAGAAGGTTTTATAGCCAGTATAACTATGTCCCAATCTAGATAAATCACAATAGAATAAAATGTGAAAAGGAATCATGGTTTCGATTTGGAAAAAAAATAAATGGATTTAAAAAATTTGGTAATTAATTTGTAAATGATTCAATTTTATTTTAATTCGATTTTAATCTAATTTAATTATAACACATTTAATTTTTAATTGAATGAATGATTTCTGCCATTTAAATATTATACCTACCGTTACCTATCCAGCAAACTAGTACTTCCCTTATTCGCAGCATCCCTTTGATATAATAATATATCTGACAAGAGTATATACATATAAATTACCTCGATGAGTATTACCTACTTACATAGATTCTGCAACAACCAACAATTATGCAAAAAGCAGGTGGAACCGGCTAATAAATTGAAGAGACATCTTAAATGAGGACATTAATTAAATGTTAATAGCCTATTCCTTTTTACCCTACACCTTCTCTAACTAGAATATCGTAGGAATAAGACACGATATACCTATTGTAGGTATACAATGAGTACTGCGTATACTAAGATCTACCCTAATTGCAAGTTTGCATACTGATTGCGCAATCTATATACTTATATACAGTGTGATTGCAATATTGCAAAGAACAATAATTGTGTATGACTCTTGAGTAACTGCAGAATATTGGTACTCCGGTTGGTAAAGCATTCGCCGCTGCTTCTACAGAGTGTAACAAAATTTCTTTATCTTTAAATCTTTTGTATCTTACTCCTTCATTTCTTCAGCATTGTCAGCCAAAAAATATTGTAGGTAGGTACCATTTATTACCACTATCAATTAAAAAGTTATTACAACCACAAAAGTTTTAAAAGTTTAAGATTTATTTTTTATTTTACTACATTATTATTTGATTGTAGTTTTAGCCGATAGTTTCCTATTGTACGAAATCGTTATAGTTTAATTTATTATCCATTTTGTTGTTATAAAGTTAATTTTTCGTTTACAATACTGCTCAGTTTACGATTACAAACTCGTAACATAACAAATTGTAGGTATTAATTTTGTTGCGAAAGTCTAGGCAAATTTTTTTACTTGCATTAAGTGCAATTTATATAAACATCTAAGTAGAATAAAAATAACTTCTTGTGAAAGTGAAGTTTAACATGTTATGCATGAGTTTATTGTTATTTTTAATTAAGATGTAGGTGAGCATATTACCTACTTAAAGTTAATTAAAGTATTGTGTAACCACATTAATTTTTGCGAAGTTTGACCCTCATTTTTGTTGTAGACGATTCGGTAGTAATGTTATTGTCCTAAGAAGATCTCTTGAGGATTGTGATTCAACAGTTCTATTAGCTTAGGTTGGTACTTACGACATAAAGTGTGAACTGAGAGAAAAATATGGAGCCGTTGGGATTAAGACGTTTAGCCAACCACAAGGAGCGGCCCAACCGGACTTGGTTCGTTATATTTACATAGCTGCTAGCCTATAAATAAATACCGGCCGTCTCGCACACACGTGCATAAAGTGACGTTGTTTTAACTTTATTTTATTTTTACACTCGCGACCGGCCAAGCGCGCGCGCCTGTAATTTCGCGGTGCTCGCGGCGCGCAGGCGCGTACGCACGCCAGACCAACATGGCGGCATTATTCCAAGTTTGAATTTAATATTCGAATTTAACTGAAAGTGATTCAGTAGGCGGCGATAAGCGTAGACGCAACTATGTTCCTTTGGAAATCACTGTAACGACTTCGACGCGCCGAAGTTTTCGGCCTCCATACGTTTGTGTTCGCCGGACATTGATAATTGCAAGTGCTACATGAATGTTTATAACTTCACATTACAGTTATGACTCAGGTGAAGTTAGTGCTACAATTAGGAGATTATGGATTATTTGTGAGTAATACCTAAGTACTTAATGACTAGCTATGTTTACACTGTTCTTTTACAGGCCTACTTAGGTTTGACTGATTAGGTTCACTACTTATAGGTACCTAATATTGATGAATAATAATACCGACTTATATAGAGGTATCTAAAATATCTATATTCAATTTATTTTATAAAAGTTTCCTCTAACACAGAATAGATAATACGACAAATTCCTCTACCTAAATATCAATTTGCCTGATCTTCAAATTAGATAAACTTAAAATGTATTTGTAGAGTAAGATTCACTACAAAGAATTCTTTAAAGGTATTGTTGTAGGTAGGTAAGTACTATGGGTTTATTGCCTGAATAAATAACACAATTACTTAGTTACCTTTATTATTATAATAATATTCCTACACCGTAATTTTAGCTGATCAAATTAAATTTATAGGTAGGTATAACTATGGAGCATCATGTTCGTACTTAACTTTTGTATGTAGATAAATTTTTTTTTCTTATAGGTACCTACATACTTCCACAGCCCATACCTAAGTAGGTACTACCTTAGTAGTCATGCATCACTGTCTTGAATGGTAAATAATAAATATGTAGCTGTATTGGTAGACTTCACAAGTTTCGTTACATGCACCGTGCATAGCAGTAGATTTACTAAACGCGCACGCATTCTGTGTGCTCCGACCTTTAAATTCAGCATTTTTATTGCGTCATTTACTATCAAGTTGGGATCTGCCCTTGCCTTTTTAATTCGCAAAAAACACGTATAGAGAGGCAAACCTGCCTATGGGAATTTTAACAATCCGTTTCTCCCATGATTTATTGTATTGTATGTACCTAGGTATGTTCGCGTTTTAGGCAGGCCGCCTGGACTCGCTTCCACTACACGACACTAGCCATCTTTTTCCTTAAGGTGCTATTGGTAGACACGAGTAGGTATTATGTATTTTTATTCATATGGTAACTGAACAATCGCCTTAATACACGCGTAGGTATGTAAAGCGTCCTCGAAGAGCACGTGAGGTAGACAGCGGACTCTTTCAATCTGACTCTATTTATAGCTAGTCAAAGCGAGATAGACGTAATCCTATTGAAGTTGCGCCCACGCATGCCAAAGGAGTCTATAAAACTATAGATTTAATAAGTTTATTCTCATAGAAACCGGACAGTTCCGTGTTACATATCTAAGCACTTTATTAATAAGCATTAAATTCATTATTATGTTTAGGTACCTTGTACCTACCTACTATTAGAACAATTCTTCGTGCTTTTTGTAGGAATATACCTAACCAAAATTTTACATTGTTTTTGATATTTTAGGTACCTAAATAGTATTTAGTGTCTGAAATGAAAACATCAAACCAACCCTCGCGCATAATGTATATAACGGTACCTAGATAGGAAACAACTTTTCAACTACTTTTTTGGCTATGGCAAATTTTTATTTACTTCGCACTAATTTTCACGTGTTCAGAAGTAATAATAGATATATAAGTTTTGATAATAATGCAGTTCTGGACAAATTCACGCACTGTTGTTTAGTCCCAAATTAATATTACCCATAGGAGTATTATGTATTCTGTGCCATAGGAGTAAATAATCAGATATTGTCTGTCTTTGTGACAGGTGAGGTACTACGTAGGTACATACTACTTCGTGACTACGAACCTCGCCTCGACTACCAAAGCAGTAAATAAAACTGCTGCAATGCTGGCCGCCCTCACGAGCGAGGCGCGTGAGTTCGGAACTGAGACCTTCAACGAACACAGCGTCGTGTCACACGTTTCCATGAGCGCTTTATCTGCCTACTGTACCATTGCGCAAAGTTTATATAGGGCGTTGAATTAATTAAATAAATTATACATGGGTTGCGCCCTACAACTTTAAATGGTTACTTATTTGTCCAACAACAGATCAAAGTTAGTTTTTTATGCAAGTTCGAAGGATTCTGGATTCAAGGTCACGAGATGCAAATAACTTAGCATCGTGTGACACATACAACTTTTTACCGCAGCAGCTCGATAGGCAGTCTATTTGCTGCGTGAGAACTGACTGACTCACTGACGAGTATACAGGCGAAGTGATTTTCAATTCGTATTCTGTTATAGGCCTATTAATGCCTATACAAAACACACCAATACAAAACTTTATGTAGGTACCTACTTACTATACCTAATGAACATCGTCTATACTCAGGGCCATGATAATATAATGTAAAAATGGGCGTTGGCTATGGAAGCCGACGCCGTAAGATTTCTTTCTATACGGGTTTTACTCTTGGCTATTTCGTAACGTCTGGGCCTGCATGAAAACTATACAGTTAAAGTGTGACTCACACCGTGTGGCACAGTAATGTAAAATGGACTAATTGAGTTTTTTAGTCATGTACCCGATCAATATACCAAGTGACTGATCAGGTTTCCGTCCACATGCTTTATATTCGAGTAAAGTCACGTATGTCGGCATGTACAGCGTACTCCTTGGAATGGCAAAATTTTTATCGCAAGCCCGTTATCGTGGCCGATCATAAATCTGTTTTCAAATCGTGAGTCGCCATTGCTGGCGTAGCGACACAGTTAACTCATGTCGAACACCATGTCCAAACTAAATTAAACCCTTATTCGGGATCCATAAAGCAAGATTTACAACGCTCAGTGACCTTTATTTATCGCGTATGAATTCCGAATGGTACGTACACCGTCGCATTGTATAAGTATTTGCCAATGCACGTAAAGTGCTAGGCGAGGTTCTCAAAATGCCAGACTTATTTACGGTCGAGGAGCGTCGTCGTTTCAGTCGACCTGAAACTTGGAAAGATAATGGCTGCTACTGAATTATATCTTCTTTTCGTCAATTTATAGACTGACCATGCCGCTGGATATAACTTGGTATTAAAATATTATCACGAGGAATTTCCTCAGATAAAATTAAACAATTACGCATTTAAATCATGGAAATGCAGTCACAATAAGAGTTCTGTTCTGTAAAGCGAATTTGATAAAACTACCGTAATCGTCATAAAATTTTATTCAGCTGAGGAATTTGTAATCCCTTCTCCTCTTTTATTTGGGAATTAACATTTTATATTACCTGTAGCTAAATTAGTTACCTGCATTAATATACTTTCGTTTTATGAGGGTAAATATTTTCTCCAAGTGGGGATTTTTTTGTTACTACTGTTTCAGAATACAGAAGAAATAAAACTTTTAATTTCATTAGCGGAAACTGTATTACTTTAGTATCAAGGTAGATATAAGTATAGGTACTTTATGGGCATTTATTAGAGAAACGGGGAAGTATTATTTGTGAGACTTTATTGGCAGAGTCAATATCATTTATTGCTTTCACAGCGAGAATCAATTACGTTGGATTAACTGAGTCTGTAGGTGGAATGATCGTCTTAATATCTACAACACCTATCTATATACCATACCCACGTACTACTATTATTGTTTAATGAATGAACCATCATAGTCTCAGCACATCATCATCATGAACAACGCGACAACATTTGGTAATAAGCTCTTAAAATTTTTAAAATACTTATGTTGATAAAATATATTTAACGTTGTCCTTTGTGTTTTCGTGTCTCGAAATGACAGTGATCCCTTAGGTCAATTTGGTCTAGCTAGAGCTAGATCAACGCATCGTCATTTATTTGCCAACATTTGCAGCTAAAACTTAGCACCCTATGTATAATCGTTCACTCAACAAAAATTTGGCTTCTGAAAGGGCTATATACTATATTAGAGAATAAGTGATTGTATGAGCATTACTAATATAATTTAGTTAATTTATTTTAAAATCATTTATCATCATCAACAGTCAATTAATATATTTTAAAGTCATTGGTGTACCTAAAATTAATGTATACCTAAATGAAGTCTTTCGGAATTTCGTTAAGTCGTCTTTATGTAGGTATAAGTAATAATTTTAAGTAATGATGAGTATCTCTATGATAATAATAGTATGTAGTATAATGTCCAAATAATGTCCAATGCTCATTTGATTAAAGATGTACAATAGGACTAGTTTCTACTAGTCAACTTTTGATTGGCCATTTTACGCCTTGGACTATTCCATGTGAAAGGATCTACATCATATTCATACCATACATAGGATAGGACAAAATACTTGATTTGCAAGTTCTACCTATAAACATAGGTAAGTTAGTCGACATAGGAGACGCAGGCGCTGTGATTGTGTTTGTTAAGCAAACGGTTACAGTAATTAAAGAATGGAATAGGATTGATAGTGAAACGAATGGGCATGTATTACAGCAGAATAAGTTCCTTAATGAATGTAATCAAGCGGCAAATTAAAGCCTCTTGATAGGTTTTGATTTCCGTTTGTGTTTACCAATGCCTATATACTAGTGGAGAATATTGATTCGAGCAAGGTTTTGTTTACTCAGGTTTAATGAGAAAATGGTAGAGTAAAATCTTTGGAAATTACGTGATCTTTATGTATAATTCGTGATCGATGAAGTACAAATATAGGTAGTAGGTGTACTTCGGTAGAATAAACAAAAAATAGTAAATAATTACGCAACAAGTGTGAAAGAAAAGGGAATTTCCTTTGGGGATGCAAGAGTCGAGATGAGTTATGTACTCTACTTTTTATCATCAAACTTAAAATATTACCTATAGGAACTTTATTTTCAATGATGTAACTACAGAAACTATAAATAAATAATTCTTTTTTACCAAAAATAATATCCTAATAGGCGATATTTTTTTCTCAATTTAAATTGAGAGTCCAGCGGCATACTTATTGTAAAAATGCACAAAATGTTATAATTAAAAATTTAAACATAAGATAAAATCTAACGTTCCATGAAAGATTTGCAATAAATCGAATAAAATAACTGAAAATATCACAAAATATCGAGTGCTATTTCACTTCCCCAAGAACTGTCACATGGTATTAGGGGGAACCAGTCAACCAAAATTCCTTTTCTTTCAAATTTAACCGCGTCATTAATTCTGAAATTTTCCACAGTTTACGAGTTTCAAAACCGATCTATAAAAAAATTCTACCCGCACACAAACGAAATGTTTGATTTATTATAGCAGAGTGTGATCTAGTGCAATTAGAGTGATGCTGCGGGCCACTGCGGGATTGATTTATGATGATTCGCAGTAATCATGGCCGAGGCAGCCTGTGATCCGGCGGAGTAATTCTATTTTACGACAGCGCCCCTGATGAATGAGCCTGTGCGGTTTTTGACGCCATCTTGAATTGAGTTTGCTAGACGTTGCGGTTATGTGTGACAGCTAATATAATAATAGAGGGAACCTCTAAATAAAGACCTCATAGTTCTTCTCACATAGGATGATGAGTGGGAGATTGTGCATATTTCTTTACATACAAGTTCTATGGGTAGGTTTTTGCAGTAGATACTATGTTGTTTGGACTAGCTACCAACTATTCGTCCAACACATGGACGTCTCAATTTGTCTTGTCTTTTCTCATTTTGTCTTATTTTGTCCAAGTCCCGTTTTGTCCAGAACTAACATTTAGTTCTCCGTACCTATTAGTTTTCATTTATTTGTTCACGTTTATATGATTATAATTCATTACCTAATAAAAACTAATGAAGAAAATATGCGATAGGTATGAGTATTTGGTATTACGCGTCGAAACGCAATGCAATGTTCAAACCGCTGGGGTCCTACCTACTAGAATTCTGCATATTATAATTTTTCTAAATTACTAGTAGGTACTACTTTTAATTATTTACATAATTATTATTTATTTAATTGTATTACTACTGCGCGGAAAAACGGGATAGTCAACGAAGGCGCGGTGCAACCGCTAGGTCCATACTTATCTACTATTTTAATGATACCTAAAACGTAAAAAATATCCTACGTATTTGAATTTGAAACAATGGCTTCAAGTAATAATAAGTACCTACCTACTTACTTATGTACCTACCTAATCTTCATCGTTAAGTCAAAAACACAATTAATTATTTTCTTATCTATGCCAGTTGCGTTATGAACTGACTCTGTTGGATATTAATTAGCAGTACCTACCTAAGTAGATATCACTAGGTAAGTACCTATTTGCCAGTACAATTAAATTAAAAAGCGTGAGATAATTTGAAATTAAGTACAACATAAGTAGGTATTCATACCCCTTCAAACTATTGTAATAAAAGCCCTTCTTAATCTTAGCCATAAATTAAAGAGTTTCGATTGAATTGTCCTATTTAAAGAATAATTTTATAACTCTATTATAAAATAAATATTTAAACGTCCCTGCAGCACTTCCCAATGTGTTGCCAGTCACACGGGTATACTACCTTAAGCAACCAAAAGGTAATAAATAGAGCACTAAACGTAACACTTACACATAAAGAGATCGTCGGCATACACGACGTAGAGATACCGCGTCGCTGGCTGTCGTCGCCTCGCCGTCCCGATAAACAAATCGTCGACTACACTCAGACCCTCTATCGTGACCATAAAAACTTAACTATCCGGTAACACGACACACCTGAATATAAATCACAACCGACTAGCAACGCACTTATCAAAATATGTACGACACGATCAAGCTTTATGAAACTTTTTCACGCTCGACCTCCCCGCTCAGAAATAACTTGGCTTCTAACACCCTGATGACACGCAGCCTCCTCTCAATGTCACCTGCTAACAAGGACTGTGTGAAATGTAAACGAGTTGAGTTAATTTGAAAAGGAAAGTTGCGGTTACCACAAAGCACGAAAATATTTAAACATTTCGGTCAATTTCATTATTAATGCAAATTTTACGCTTTTGAAAATGAACAAGACAAGACGAGGGGTAAATTTGAAGTTTTTTGCTGCTTTTGAACTGGTTTTGTGAGGTTTTAGGTTCACGTCGAACCTTTCGTTACAAACTTACAAAGGGTGTTCATAATTTAGCTAATGCGTATCGATAATTTATGTAAAGGTTATGCAAGGATCGCTCTATTGTTAGGCCGCAGCTACACTTTCGGTTTCAGAGTAGTGATTTGCATAACAGGGCGCGAGCACAATGCTCGGACACCCTTTCTTGAATCCTTTTCGTTTCACTTTTAAAATGGCCTCATTGTTGACATTTCGTGCGAGCAATAAATAAATCAGCGCAAATTTATATTGTCCAGTTCATGCAAGGCATATTGGGCAACAATGTTGCGTATATTGTAGGTAGGTTTCTTGTGAATTCAACTCGTTTTATGTACTTGGTATGTAAATGTAAATTGATTTCTGTACTGCAACCGTGAGAAAATTAATACGAAAGTCAGTTTACAACGCGTTAGACGCTTCAGACACAAATTGAACCACAGCACAGTAAATGCGAAACGTAATCAATGTTTGTTTACACACTGTAACTAATTTGTTTTTAATTAAACAATAATCATAAACGGTAAATGAGTGGTCATTGATAGTAAAATGGTAGGAATAAATGCCAATAACACACGTCATTATGGCTTGTAATATCGCTTTACAACTTTAAGGTAATAAATAAATTGACTGCCGCCTGTACATTTTATTACGATTTAAAAGTCGATGACTGTTTGAAACGAATAATTGATTTACGCCGGTTATTAATGTTCATTTGATTCCGCCCCGTCCGAGTAACGTTGCCTTTCTTTTTTTTAAAGTTGCGTTAGTAAATAATGAGTAAGTATATAACCATTTACTACAGTAGATAATTTCAATGGAATATACCTAAATTGTTTCCGAATCGTAATAGCGATTGTTTTCGTAGGTGTGCCATTTCATTTTTAGTGCAATAATAAGCCTAAATAATAAATATATATATATGGTACTTATTCTTAGGTTAGAATCTTGTCATATGGTGTCAGTGCCACAGCGAATAGCCCATAAACATGTCTAACATTTTGATGTAGGTAGGTAATATATTATAGATAATTAATACCACTAATGATACTAGCCGACTATTGATGGCCACACTGTTACTACGTTATAGTTATCAGTTTACAGCCGCATCAATAAATAGATGTCATTTATTGTTAATTATTATAATATACTTATTACCTATATATATACCTATCAATAAAATATGTCCTTTGAATATTTTGATTGGTTGTCTATAAATATAATGCTACTTATTTATTAGGTACGGTATGGTCGCAGTCTAATAACAATTTGTATTTATGTTTCGGTAGAGACAAACTATAGTTATTGATAATCAAGGCTGCAAAATTGGTTATTATTATGCGAGTACTAGTATTGAAAACTGAGCAAGCAAGGGTTTTAGGATAGATAGAATCCTGAGCGTAGCAAGGGTTTCAAGGTACGAGACGCAAAATAACTTTGCTGCCGAGCGCAACACACAATTTTTCACCTCACTACAGCAAGGAAATTGTGGAGGAGTGAAAGAAAAACAGCTTAAATATGTAGTAAATTAGTGTTTATTTTTCAGTAAAATTATTACAATTGGCGATGTTTAAATTAAATCTTTTTTTGCATCTGTTAAGTTGTGGTTGTGAATTAAACAAATCCTACGCTTTTATGTACTTTTTCAGAAGAAAACTCAATTTGGCAATTGTACCGCGCTTGCACTGACTCTTTAATGCGTTAAATTTATTTTTTCGTCGCAGCTGGACTCGCTCATATTTTATAATTTATTTCGATTTTAACAAAACAAACCGAAATAGAAAGTAGGTAAATTGGAAGAAAAAATTAAAGTTTTTTTTCGGGAGCGTTCTGAAATCTCACCCACCATACATTTAAAATTCTTACAACAAAAAAATATTCTAAATATATTTTTTAGTCTCGCTCTATTTTTATGATTTAAGGAAGGAACTAAGTTACTTTAAGTAATAAAATCAAAACGGAGTATTATTGTAATTTAAAATGACAAAACTAAGTAACAAAGAGATCATAACCTTTAAAAAGATTAATGACGAAACGAGTTTTCTTTCTAATGACGAAGCCAACAGCTGTAAATAAATAAATTGTAGTTTATTTTTCACCTCTTCTGGTAAGTATGTTACTTTAGTTCCCACATAATACGTAGTTCGGTCGATAACTTATTTTTATTTCAGTCTCCACACAACCTTTAATCAGACTTTGTAGGAAGCCGTTATGGAGCGGTAGACCATAGAGTGTGAACCATCTGTAGGGACTATAGAGTAGTCTATCACTTATATGTTAATGATCGGATTTTTCTACAAATGTTTTAGTCTTTCAGTCGTTTAACACATGTTAATAACCAATAAAACTGCTTTAATGGTACATAAAAAGTTGAGATTTATAACGAATAGGTAGCTTATGCATTATGATTGCTTGACGCGTGCTTTAACATAGTGATTAAAACTACACTCAAGTTTCATTGACTTTCACTGTTGTTACTTGGATTATGATAATCAAATCCAACCGGCCGGCCGTATTGCTGTTAAAATAACGCGCATTTAATTTTATTACACATTGTTCTAAATTATGACTAGGACTGACATTAACTCCGTTATGAAGTTAAGAAGAAATTACCGTTACGGATTATTTTGTCGTGTAATTAACATTTTCTTTCAATTTCAAAAAATGTGTTCAAAATATCAGCTGGGGTTTATACAGTGCCTCGAATAGTCAACCGTGTTATAAATTTTTTTTCCCAAAACAAATCCTTTAAATATGGAAAAGAATTTTTCGTCCCTTCAAGAAGGGCTACACATTTTGATAGTCGTAGTAGATACCTAATATACCTACCTACCTACCTATTATTATCGTATTATGCATGCATATATTATTACCTATATTATGAACTGTTTATCCTGCTAAAGACAACTGCTGTTTATCCTGCCTAGGTAAGTATATAATCGTACAATAATGAATCTAGCGGAACAAGGGAATCAAACAGAAGTACTTAAGTAGGTATTTGTTTTAGAAGAGGACTCTTAAGCATATGAGTGGAAAGTCAAGATACCATTCTTACCACTTAAGGTCTAAAGTTCCTCATACCACTTATTAATCGAAATTCCATATACACATATAATTGGAAACACGGAGCTATTAAAACCAAATAAAATGCTTATCATCTCCCTTACATGTCTATCCACTTAATAATCTACCATGCCTATTCTGAAATTCAATAAGACAGTCTAAACATAGGTAGAGTTCGTTAGTAGGGCCTTATCGATAAATTATTCAAACTCGTTCGTCGGTAATCCAAACATTGGATCTTGTAGGAAGGAGACGATAAACCCCTTTTCACACTGGCACGGAAAATAATCACACTCATGCTTAATTATAAAGTTTATTTTTAAAATTTGTTAATTTTTCGAAATAAGTGAATTAATATAAGTATATACCCAATTGAATGTGAAATAATAATGTTATTGAATTTCCTTAGTGCAGAACTAAAATAAAAAAAATATACTTACAATACTTAGGTAAATTGTTTTCATGGTCGATTATAATCCTGTATAATCAAAAATTGTAATAAAGAAAAGGTCAGAGATACTTGTAAGTACATACATAGTATACCTTAGTTTGCAAAAAAACCAAGTTTATAAAAGTTCATTGACATTATAACTCAAGAAATATATACAACCACAAGAATTTACAGCCGTTTAATGAAATACCAGATAATTTATGAAGAAACAAGTACCTACTAAACAAGTACCAAGTATAGGTATTTAAATATTTAGTAATCTGCGACCCTATAGCCCTGCTGAAGCCGCTGTGTATTGCAATAAAATATTTTTATACTTAAACTTAGGTACTTACTTACTTAAGTACTTATCTTCAATGGGATTAAAACACCTGCCTTGTTAATGATATTATAGCATTTTGTCTTAAAATTCCTTTTAATATCGAAAATTTATACCTCATACATAATACCTAAATCTTGATCACTTTAAAATAGTTTTACAGACAGGCGGACAAAAAAGCCTCTGTGTATTGACAAAAAAATAAACATACCTAGGTAAGAATGTCTCAAGTCATACTATAGCAGTTTCTTGCAGCTTCCCCCGCGTTAACAGCTTTCCCGAGGTATCTATGCCTATTATTATGTATTATTCTAATGTAGGTATAGGTACTGTCAAGTTTCATCAAAATCTGATCCGTAGTATTTAGGTGAGTAACAAACATTTTAAAAAAATACACGCAAATATCCTTATTTTCGCCTTTATAATATTAGCAGGATTATACCTACGGACGTTGGATGCGTATAATATTAGGTATGGTACATATAGTGGCGTGTGAAGGAAGGGATACGCGCCGACGCGCCTCGACTGCTGCGTGGGAGTGGTATCTGGAACGGGCTGATCTGGCGGACAGAGAGTCGTAAACATACGGAATTAGTGCTCCACCGACCGGCTCGGCCAACCGGGGGAAAAGGTGCTTTAAATATACACCGACCAGTCAGCTTGCTCGTGCTATACACACCGCTCTACCAACGGTTATTATACGCCGCTTGATGGGGTTTGAATGCCTTATTCGAATTATTGTATGTAGGTACTCCTACATATTTTAATTATTATTTTTTACTTTTTTTTATATTATTTTTCTGATTACGAATCAATAGAAAAAATAGCAATGCACTGTTCCAAGCCACACCCACACCGACTCCAAGCAGAAGCTTGGAGTCGGTGTGGGTTCTAAATAAATACTAAGAATTGTAGGTACTTTTGATACTTTTTAATAACCAATAATTATCATTATTATATACAATAAGCAACGGTAAAGTTCATAGTGTCCTGTTAAATTATAAATCTTGTCCATCCTCAGATTATTCGGATTTATTCGGATCGGTTAGATTTTGTATAAAAAAACTAAAACCACTGAAGAAAATTTTGTGAAAATGTAATCCCAATTACCCTAGAAACAACGTGTTATACCTACTAATATTAACACTAGTAGTTCCGTGAGAACAGTAGACCTCGCCAGCCCTTATAAACCAAACCTAAAAGAAACCAACAAAAGTCAACTTTGGAAACAGAAAAAGTACCTACTAAAGTGACAAAAATTAGCACTTTAAAGCTTAATATTTCGCAAACGGATCCCTGAATCGAAAAATGTTTATCACACACCCGCGATATTTTTGAAAGACCCATCCAACGATACCCCACACCATGGATATCACGCGGAAAAAATAATTTTCCATTTTACGTATGCAGTTCTATGAACATAATTTATTTTTTCAACTTTCTTAAGTCGATCCACTATTACTCAAAAACTAATAGAACCTACTTAGCCGTAATAGTTTTCCTTGTAACTACGTTATATATGCTACTGCCATGAATTTTTTCACATTTCCAGAAGCAACCGTTTAGCTAGCAGGGGGGGGGGGACACGTGACTCTAACAAAAATTACCGCTTTAAAGCTTAATATTTCGCCAACGGATCCCTAAATCGAAAAAATGGTATTCACACACCAGCAATATTTTTGAAAGACCTATCCAACGATATCCCACACTATGGGATTCACAAGAAAAAAAAAGTTCACTCCCACTTTGCGAGTATGGTAGGTACTCTAAAAAAAATGTTTTTCAAAATTTTATTCTACTCATTTTGTAGGTTTAATTAATTTATACATATGCCAAATTTTCGTCAAAATCGGTTGAAAAATGCGACCTGTAGAGAATTACAGACAGACAGACAGACAGACAGACAGCCGGACAAGAGCATTTTTGGCCAGTCTCGAAACGTAGACGCTTCGCTCGCTTCGCTAGCTCGGTCAATAATAATTGACTGTAGGTACATTTGTAGTTATGACTGTGTTTTCTATTGTCTATAAACTATATTTTTAACGACTTTCCACATTTCATTCCCCCCTGCGTCCGATGCGTCTCTCGTGACCAATTAGCTTATGATTAACACAGCGACATGCTCGGGGTAATTTCAACTTTTCCCATCCGAACATCACATTGAGACAGGAATTAAAACACAGAACACCCCTATTTGTGATCCGGTTATGGCCGGATTTTTTTACTGTCCGGTTTGATAATGGCAAAAAAAATTGTAAAGGGGTGGGAGTGTGTGAAATACTGCGGGTTCTTATTTACACAAAGTACTTATATATAGCTATTTAAATTATATATTATCCTGTATGAATTTCGCTCTAAACTAATGGCCAAAAAGCAATGTTATTAATAGGTTTAACAGTTTGCCAAACTAAACAAAATGTAATAGAGAAAATATGTGTAAACAGGAAAGCACATGTTATTTTAATTTTACCTTGTTATTCCAGGTGTTATACCACCTAATAATTAGGTACATTAGGTACCCAGAAGTGAAATAAAATAAAATAAATTAATATCAGAAGAGAAATAAAATTGATTCAATCTTGTAGGTAATTGTGTAATTAAATTATTAAAATATGAATACGGATGAATAAGAAAGCGGATTTTATTTTTCTTAGAAATAATTTAATTAATGTAAGTAGGTACAGCTAGGTAATTGAGTATTCCTGCTTATTGAAAAATTTCTTTGACATCTCATCTAATATTATGTTTTTATCCATAGTACCTAATAGATGTTAACTTACCTATACTTTTCTGTAGTAAGTACATTACTTACTTCCAAAGAAATTTCTGACTGCAGCTTATTTTTTACATACCTACATAGATGGTTAGGTACCATGAATAATGCATGAGATGCATTTAAATCTCAAAGGAAGCTTTACAGACCATTTCCTCGGAACTATGAAATAGCAAAAATTATATCACAGTCCCTAGATAGAGGGGACATCCCGGGGACCGGACTCTTTATTATTTATGTAATATTTTGCAATTTTTTTAAATCAGAAGGGTGGATCCCCTCGATAAAGGGTGGGCCCGCTCTGAATGAATTTATAGTCCTTTGTAGATAAACATATCAATTTGTTAGTGTTTTGTTAGCGTAAATATGTAATAGTTTGATGGCAGCGGTACATTCGGTTCAGTTCTTGATGAGTCTTCGCTGGTGACAGCTGGTGACACTCGAAAGAATTAAGAGTGATTTTATTACTTGAACTGTTCCATTTAAATTGACTTTCAGTACGTACAGTGAAATGTGCTACGATTATTTTAATTTAAACAAGTTTAGTGAGATCATCGTTTATAAAGTATCCTTACACAATTAAGAAATATAAAGTATATGTGTGACACAGCATAATTATGATGATGTCAGGGTAAGTTAATTAAATTACCACTGAAAGCCTAATAAGTACATATAATTATTTGTGATACCAACCTTTACCTATACCAGCTACATGCATAAAAGTAACTGAAAAAAAAAGGTCCAACATGTAAACAATGCTTGCTAAGCAACCTACAGCTGAAACCATTGGGTTTAGAAACTTTAAATTATAATGCATATATTTATACTTTAAAAAACGTATAGATAGTAACTATGAGAAGATTTCTTCAAACTGTCCGTATAAGCGGCGGACGAAGTCGCTATGTCCATGTATGTATGTACCATAGTTCTCCATCCCCGCAGCTGCTACCGTAAGGATCCGTAAACAAGGCCACAGTTAACGCCGACCCGTTGTTTACCATCTCTTCCTCCTCCGGCGCGAGCCAACCACTTCCTGAAGAAAGAATTCAGCGCGCGCGCACCAAACCGCCGCTATCGCCGCGCGACTTTATCCGTGAATCGATTTGAAAGCAAGCGAATAAAATCGATTTTCCCCCAAATTGAATAGTCGTAAAACGAAGGTAGGTAGCAAGTTTTAATGTCCGGATTGTTTACACGGCGGCGTCGCGAGTGTAAACGCTCCTCGATAATTGATGATTTGATTTACAACATCACTAAACAACCGGTGTTTAGGCGATCGCGATACGCGTGCCTTTGAATGGAACGATTACGTATCTAAACTAGCTACCTTTACAATCACAATTATTATACATCTAATTCAAAAAGGAGCTGATCGGTTTCACATAAATAGCGTCTGTAAATAAGTAATTTATTTCAGTATGGTATGTGTGACGTTTCTACAGTCTACACCTTTTTCAATTTTAGATTTCAAGATTCCACCCATTTTAGTTCCGTTGTTACAGCGCTGATCTATTCTAGTTAAAGAAAGTTACATAGCTATATAGGTAACGTCAGGCCAAGAGCATTTTCTTTTCCGTGAATATCTGAAAGAGTAACATTACGAGTATGAGTGTTCGAGGAGTCGCCATCACAAACAATGCACCACCCACTGCCGCCAACAATGAAATATTAACAAATATCCACACTTGGACCATTAAAAAACCGTAATCAGCCGATTTAGAGTTCAACGCCCATTACTACGCCCGCCCTCATAAAGCGACGGGACGGCAGTTACTTACCTATAAATTTTATTCGATAAACAAAGAAACAATCGCAACTTGTAATGTCAAAGTTTTGCGGTAGGTTATTGAGCATTGTGATTGTGACTCCTTCCGTGTGTTTTATTGTATCGCATTAAGGCTACCAATTGGGGAATATTAAGGCCTGGCGAATCGGGGAGCAGAGCAGAGTCGAGTCGCAGACGCACGCTTTCCTCTTCGAGAGTGCGTAATAAAGTTTTATCGCTTGTTCTTTCAAGTATTATTTGACAGTGTTGATGCGTTAAATTGCGATTAATAGATGATTAGCCATTCGGGCTTGCGTTTATGGCGGTCCCGTAATAAATTCTGTTTATTGCGTATCAATCACGCGGTAGCGCGGGACTCGGGCGGGACACGGTATATCGCGCCCTCGTACTGGCTACGACTACGGAATAAGTATGGTTCACCTATCAAATGACTTAATTTAATTTTATGGAGCACATTATCTAAAATGTAAAAATTTCTTTGGCTCGCGTAGTGTGAGGCGCCCCCCGGCTAGATGGAGCGACGGTCTGCGTAGAGCGGCTGCCAGGCTGGATGCGGAGAAGAACATAGGGTTCAGTGGCGTGCCTTGGGGGAGACCTATGTCCAGCAGTGGACTATATGCTGATGATGATGAATAATTTACTCATTTAACTGTTAATTTGAAATGGACAGAATATACCTCAATATCTATAATACCTTTTAATGTTTAATGTGTATAATTTAAATAATGGTAGGTATAGTTTTCATTGGGTAAGTAGAGAATTTATACTATTCAGACTTAGGTCTGTGACCTACCATGATATTTCCTTGTAGACTTCAGAGTAGGTACCTAATTGTAAATGCACATTGTAAGAACATGACATTTTGTGCAGAACATTAAATCAAAAACCGTTATGTAAAATATTGAAAATAAATACTTAAGTAATAATCCGAAATAAATATAGATAAGTAAGCTTAACGCGGAGACGAGACGTCGCGAGAGCAATCCGGCGTCGTCGTCGTTTAAAAGCACATCCCATAAATTCACCGCCATTAATATTTGCTTAACTTACCATAAAGTGAAGTGGAGTCGAGGACTCCAGCTCGGACCAGTAAAACGTGCACTTAGTAAAGATTATCTCCGAGGTATGCGGCTGTAAATAACCCACGTTACTGCACCCGCACCGGCTAATTTATGGGTGGCGGTTGTGCTGTAGTGAGCTCTTAGTAACCAGCTGCTCACGCTACTAAGCCAGTCAGTCGTGCATACATGCATACGTCAATACATACCTACACACATACATACCTACATACGTACATAGGTACATACATACATACATTTTTTTTATTGATCATTGCATAATAGGTAATACATGAATTGTAGGTACATACTTCTCTAGCGGAAACCTAGATAGGTTTATCTGTAGAAGACATACTTACATACATTACATAAAATCCATGCGCCTTCTAATCTTGTTTCGTTCATGTTAAGTATATTACCTCGGTACCTACTTACCTATAAAATTTTAAAGACAATAATCAATCATGATGGTCATCTAACAAATATTATGTCTGCGCAGAGTATCCATTTTTTTTTTTTTTTTTTTTTACGTGTGGAAATGCTTTATGCATTCCCGGACCCCTCGGGGGAGGAGGCCAGGATATGTGGGAGTCTCCCTTATAGGGCATACCCACTAAAACCACACGGTGGCCATCTCAGGCACATGTAGTGACTCCGGGGTCGATGAGCTCGCTTCCGAAGCCACTCCAAGCGCCCCGCCGCTTTGCAGCGGCCCACCTCGGGGGGAGTGCTTCCTCCCCCCAGCACCCTCGCGGTGCTGCAGCAGCACGAGGCCACTCCGTGCTGCCGCTCTCCTCGGGGCCGCGTCAGATGTTATGGACGACCGAGGCCCCCGCCCCAGCCGCCCGCGACCCCGACGACCCCTTTTAGTCGGCTTGTACGACAGGCAGGGGATACCGTGGCTGTATTCCTCGCCCCAGCACACAGGGCCCTGCGCAGAGTATCCAGGGCTAAGCTCTCGCATGTGGGATGCTTATTAAACCTCAAAGAAATATACAAAAATTCTCAAGCGAATAGAACTTACTTTAGTGTAATTTTTTTAACGTTTAACTAAAATGCTGAAATCCCTAAAATAGGGATGTTTATGTACATAAGTGGACGTTGACGAATCAATCAATCCACCATCAATCGGTCTGTTTGTCGACATTCACTATGGTGGTCATTATGGCAAAATTTCCATGTCTTGCCTTATCTGTATGAAAATCAAATTATTGAACGCTTGAATAGGCAGGTAATTATAATAATATGATGATAAAATGGACCTTACGCACTTATGAAATAGGATTGTATAATTTAAATTCTAAGTGAATATTGGTAACGCGAACTCGTCTTCTACAGATAAACCTTTCTAGGTTTCCGCTAGAGGACTGTATGTACAATTCATGTATTAACTATTATGTAATGATCAATAAAAAAAAATTATAATTCCTTGGGGGCCGAGATGGGAAGGGGGCGAGTTGGAACTAAACCTTGAATATTACATACAACTCATTTGAAGGTGCTTTGAAGTAGGTACTTACGAGTACCTACTTAGAGAAAAATAAATCTTCGAGGCAATTTGCTTTTCATTATTTGTGTAGGTGTATTTATTCATTTAAAGGTTCCTTATAAAGAGTTCCTTGAAACAAGAAGCACAGAGCTAATTATTTAATTTTCTTTTAATTACAGATCTTATCAATATGGTATGAATCACGGAGGCCACGACTGAATATTGCAAGACGTAGACTGTAAGGTAAGCCACACTCCCAAGTTCAAGCGTTCACATCCCGCCATTACGGAAATATCTCAAAGCTCTCCGAGATCTACCCACCGATGCACCATACTACCAGCCATGCTCTTTCTTTACATTTTTTATCCCCCTTCTCAAAGAACTGGATCTGCTGGTATCTCTCCCATCCAATTTATCGTACTGGTATGAAAGAGACAACGTTAAACATTTTTTTCTCATACAACTTGTGTGATTTTAGTAACGTGCAAGAGAGACGGAAAACAAACTAACATGGCGTCGCAAGGCCGGTTACGGCAACACAAATTCTTTGGGCACACATATAAAGAGAGCTTTTGTGTGTGTTTAATCATATTGGCGATAGGGTGGCCCTAGTCAAATTCAGTTGTCGTCAACCTTTGGCACAAATATACTTGCATAATATTAAATTTAATCACCCATAAAAATCATAATAATGAATGAGTGTATAATATCAAAGATTGTTTAATTGTAGACTGCACTTTCTGTCTTACATTGGGAGTTACCAGCATTTTATTGGTACTAAAATAGCATTCACTCCGCGACTTATGAAAATTTATCTGTACATTTACTGTCCGTTTATGGTTTGTTACCTTCACACTCACCTAGCTGTCTTATGATGTAGGTACTAATAATGAGCGATTAAGTAACTAAAGTAAGTAAAATCATTATCATGTTTCCTGCACCCACAGACACAGTAGGTAAGTTGTTGTTAATAATTAATGTGGTGCCTACCTAATCTACGTTGGGTATAACATTAATACACTACAATAAGTATTTAATATTAAGTACTTACCGAAGTTTTAATTTTTGACTAAACGATAAAAACTAAGACTAAACTAGTACCGACTTATAATTAAAATATAATTTCAGATAAACTTTGAGAATAGTGGATACTTACTTAGATGCTAGGAAAGTAGACTCTGATAAAGGTGTGTTGATTTGTTTAAAGATTCCATTTTTCCAGATTTGGGTCCATCCATAAAATTTTATTATTAATAATATTAAAACAGCATTACATCCATTCCATATTTACATAATTGAGCAATTGGTAGATTTTTTGAAAACGTTTCGAATAAATTAGAATTCTATGGCTCTGATTACGGTAAGTAAATAAATAGTTGGATACCTACCTACCTAACCTACATAGGTAATGTAAATTTAATAATCAAATTCTTTTTTCGCATATCTATTTGTACATTAGTAATTAAAGGTATCACGATTGCTACGTTTAATTACAGCTTCGACTATATTTTTTAGTTTTGTTTATTATAATAATGCGTGGCCAAATACCTGTAGTTTAAAAATAAAAATGAGCATTTTTTAGTGATTTATGGCACGGGGGCGAGTTGGGTATAATTTCTTGGGGGCCGAGATGGGAAGGGGACGAGTTGGGATTCAACCGTTGTAAACTATTATTGGTTGGCGTCGGGAAAAGGTTTACAACGAATGACTTTTGGTCTGAAGATGTTTCCTTCCATATTATTGAGATGGCGCTGTACTAAAAACTTACGATAACTTTAATCTATTACCAAAAACTTTTTAGACCAAAAAATAGGTGCAAAGTGATTTGTAAGATAATTACGTTTATGCACCATGTATTATTAATAAGTACTTACTTGGCAATGATAGAATTGAAGTATTTAATTTATACCTACACTTCAAGTCTTATTAATTATTCTGTAAGTCAAAAAAGTTATATTATGTTACCGTCTGTCTAATCATAGGTATCTTCCTATTTTTATAATAATGAAATTATATAATTATTCACTTCTACAACATATTATTGGTATGTTTGTAGAAGTATAGACTAGGCCACGAATAGAAGTACCGAGTTTAGTTTACACAAAGCTCGTAAAAGTTTTCCCTGATTCCAATAGATGGCGCTTGACAAAAATTGTTATAATAATAATGACTGTTAACAAAATGGCCAAATCCACTATAAAACCATACTTACTCTGTGATAAAACCCACAAATTTTCTTAGGTAGGTACTATTATGGTAAGTAGATTTTAAAATAGCATATTAACTGAAAGTGACAGATTTTTAGTACCAAACCACTACTATTACCTACTAATTAGAATACTTACTTACTAACTTTGCTAACTTAGAAACTATCTTTTTTAGAAATAGTTTTGTATTCCTATTGGCATTATTTAAAGAATCAAAATCTAGTCCAAGATAGTTATCATTTTTCTGGACTGAAATGAGTATTTACCTACCCTACTAGTCTTTTATCTTTGATAGAGATTCAAGTTAGAGATATATAATTATTTAATTATTACGTCTGATTGGAAATGGAATGTCTTATCTTTCCACTTTGTGTGACCTGTCTGGTTACTTCGAAGTGTGATATTGATGTTTTATTTTCACATAAATAAAAAACAGAGCTTAGGTATGGGTATTTATAATATTTAATGTTGAATTGGGTATTCAATACCTACCATAGCAATCACTATTCTCAGTAGGCAATAAAGTATACCAAATTTATCACCATATAATTTCATACATAGGCTTACATTTAATATTTACTTAATTAAATATGACAATTTACAAGTTACTAAACTGATGCCAATTACCTACAGGGTAACATTCTTTAATATGAATCCGTATTTTTTAGAAGCACACATCTCGATAACTTTTTGTACTACGATATGTCAAAAAATTAATTGTTCTAAATAGGCTACATGTGTTGTTTTAGAAATAAGCGATTCTTATGGAAAAAATAATTTCAAATGTACAAAACTAATTTTTGAATAAGTCAACTCCGTTGTTACAACGATCTGGTTTGCCTACCTACCCTACCATCTCATTAAAATTCAAGCAAAAAATAAGTAACCCTGTCACAAACAGTAGGTACCTACCAGCAACAAAGACACAATATGCGGCTATAAAGCTGCGCAAGCGTTTCCTAGAAAGGCGAGTTGACCCAATTTTCTATAAAAATTCAAATTAGCTTTTTTTGCGGGCAAAGAGAAAGCCGCATGGGCACAAGAACAGCCAGTACAGTTCCAAATTTTATACGTGAAAGTTGTGTGTTTGTAGTCAACGAAATGTCTGTTAAAATTCCTGTACATTTCAAAATTAATTTAAATGTAAACACTGGGCGTGCAATTCGCGGAGACGGGCGTCATGCCAAATTATTTTCGAGGTTCTGCAAAACCAGATGGCGGTGGAAGGCGGTGAGATTTTTTATTTGCATTTGCAGTTTTTGCTAGAATAAGATCACAACTAGAAACTTTTGCTAATTTTGTTTACATTTTACCTGTAAGACGAGAAAGGGCGCTTTTAAAATCCAAATAGCCACACTCTAAGGAAACAGCCACCGTAAGTAGAACAAGTGCCTACTTTCTATCACGATATGAGCTCTTGAGACCCTAAATTACAGATAGTTTTATTAAGTTCTGTTCCCTCGAAAATACCCATGTTATCTATGAAATGAGGTAAATGTGAAATGACTATCATACAATCTTTGCATTTTAGATTTACCCCATTTCACCTCCTAAGGGGTTGATTTTCAGAAAATCACGAAATACGTACTTAGGTATTTGCTTTTAGGAGTAAGTAGATACTCCTACAAAGTTTCAATTCGAAATGTCTATTGAATAATATCTTTCCATACAAACTTTGAACCCCCATTTCACACCTTTAGGGAATGAATTTTGAAATATCCTTCCATATTCCTCGTGTACACCATATAGGAAAAAAATCAGCTTTCTAGGTCCAAGGGCTGAGCGATGATATCAGGACTTTGCCTTTTATATGAGAGAGAAGATGATTTCCATATACCTAATTTAAAATATTTTCCTTACTGTACTACCTCAGCTGATGTTGTGTATTTATAGCATTATAGAACACTTAATTCCCTTTCATTTGACACCCCACACATAAATATAGGGTTCATAGAATCAGAATTATTCGCAATTTTCAAATTACGGTGGCCGCCATTTTGATAATGTCATGATCTCCGGATCCAGGACCTTCACAGGTGGGGTCCCGACGGTTATTAAGATAGAATAACATGTTCAACAACATACTAAAATTTGGTGCTGGTATCAGAAAGTGAACTATTTTTCACCAAACAGAACGCACTACTATCAGCATGACCCATAGAAGTGACTGGTAGAGAATGCCTTCGGCATAAAGTTCGCCTGTTTGCGGTTCAAATAAATAAACAAAGCAACGTCAAGGTTAGATAAGTAGTGTAGGTACACGCTTTTGAAATGTCAGTATATTTTACCCTTTCTTTGCAATTTTATGTATTTCTTGGGAATGTGTTTATCTCTTACAATCAGGTAGATAATTAGGTAAGGCAGCTTAATTAAATTATAAATACTAGAGACCGGTCAAATGCCTCGCTGTGTGGTCCGCTTTATATTATAAAGGCCGTCTGCGCCGGAGTCGGTAGGTCTTAATGAACTTTGGATACAGCTGGTTAATTTATCGCTTATATAAAGTTGCGATTCTGTAGCACAAATTTATTCTTTTTGTAAAAATACCTTTATTATGTAGCCTAAATTAGAGCTCAGGGTTTATTTTATTACTCAGAAATATACATTTACTTTATTTTGTCTATAATTATTATACTTTATTTCGATCAAATCTTTGGTATACTATTAAAAAGTTCGCTGCTATTATAGCATCGACGATGCGGCGCAATTTGTGCAAATAAACTCATAAGTACCTGTCTATAATCACAGAATATATAATAGTACTAGCTATAATACAGTCATACCGTATAATACAGTATTTTAGTATGGGAAAAATCTGTAAACCAAATACTTATATACTTACCCATAAAACATAGGTCCTGGGCGCGATTCATTTATAAATGCTTGAAGCATTTAATTATCACGACAAAGTTAAATAAATCGATTTCCTTAATTGTTATTACTTATATGTCTACGATACCTAATTACCTACTCTTTTTCCGATAACTTTATTTTCGATTAGTGAGTGAGAAAATTGTGCGGTATGGTCGTACCTTTGATTTGTATGGATAAACTGTTGGTGGATCAAATTTTGAGCCGGGTGATATTTTTAATCTGTAATATGTTATCGGTCGATGCATGGGTGTGTGTTAACCTTTGGTTATCTACTTTATCATCATCAACAGCCTATTAACATGTCCCCACTGCTGGGGCTCAGGCCTACCCTCCCAACGAGGGCGTTCGGGCTATAGTCCACTACGCTAACCCAGTGCGGGTTGGTGGACTTCACATACGCCTAAGAATTTCTTCTTCGGTGTATGCAGGTTTCCTCACGATGTTTTCCTTCTCCGTTTGAGAACAGTCGGTAAATGTACTTAAGTTTCGAGAAAAAACCCATTGGTACATGGCCCAGCCGGGGATCGGACTTCGGCCTTTTCGATATTCGGCCGCGTCTTATCCCCGACGCCACTGACGCTCTCTACTTACTGACGTTACCTACTTAACTGTATTGAATACCTAAGTTCCGCCATCGCGGTTCGGTAGCCGCTCGACGCGGGTGTTCCTGCGGTGCGGCTAAATTATGTGTCCGCCGCCCTCGGTTGCCGGCGAACGTGCTTTACGGCCTCGTTACTGCTAATAAGACCCACTAGCGATCCGTCTTCCTACTGTACCGTCTTAGTTACTCTGTGGTGCTAACTGCACTTTAAATAGAATGTCAATCTCTCTAAGACAACTTAAATTGTATCGGTTAATATCACGCCATAATTAAGAAGAAATTGGGTTGAGGTTTTCTTAGAAACTCATAATTAATTTACGTAATTATGTAGGTATGGACAGTTTTTGTATCGGTAAATACAAACGCCCCATAAGGTATAATGTTCTCGGAATGAAATTGATTGATGTTTTTATACTTTCATAAAATTCTGTAAGGAATTGTAGAAACTTACACATTTTGACCCGCTTTTTTAAAGGGAATATCAAATTTTTTTTATTTAAAATTTTTTATAAGGTGATATTTTAAAAATGAAAACGTGTTTGGGACGAGGTAAGACTTATGGGCAGTTTGATAATTACCAACACAAATAAGTCGTCAGTATATAGGACATTGGTAGCATTCAAAAGAATACAGTGAACAGTACAATCATTTAAAAAAAGTCGATTATTGAGAGAGCGAGGAAGTTATGCGGCGTGGCCGTACCTACTTTTATTATTTACTCGTGTAACCAGAACTTTTTGGTATCTCTCTACTTTTAACCTTTCCCGCTAAAGCTTCTGCCGTCCAGTTAAGTGGCAACAGGCAACTGCTAAAACGTAAATAAACATTCTAAAATCTACACAAATGTCCCTACCTCAATAAATTCGTGTTCGCAGCTAGAAACAACAAAATTCCTTCATAAATGTTTGAAAACATAATCAATTTAATAAGGATATTCCGGCCAGATTTTTACGACGTCTTCTCACAAGAGGGGTGTAAGTGAAAACATGTACGGAAGCGGGGAAATCCGCGCAATAATCATAACTCATACAGTTTCGCGCACCCCCCGCTAGATGGCGCGGCATGGACACAAGTAATCCATTTATTCTCGGGGCGAGGTTTATGTAGCGGACTCTTAGAGCTAGTAGGTACATTGTTTTATGTTATTATTTATAAATATTGGTACGTGCTGGGAGCTGCGCTTCGGGGATTAAAGGAGAAAGTTCCCTTGAGTATTCTTTACGGAAGGCTCTTAATATGAAGGATGTTTGTCTTAAGGATTTTAAAACTGTAAAAGAAGGGAGATTTTTTAAAATAATTTTAGAACAGTCATTGAAATCTTACTCTTGAAGCTTTTCAATGCGTAGAAAAGTTTCAAGAATTAATGAGTAAGTATGATATGTATGACTGTATGTACTTACTTAAATAAAATATGTAAGTACCTTTGTGTTATTCAGAACACACGAAAATTAAAAAAAAAACATTTTTATTCTACTAAATAAGCAAGTACTTATTTATGAACAAACTAAACACATAGATGTACATTTATGCGTATAAAACATTCCATCTAAAGTGTGAATAAGAAACATCCAAGTTGAAGAGATATTCAAAGAATGCGAGCCGAGCAATCTCCCTCCTTCCCCCCGGGCGGGGGGAGGAATCTGCAAAGTTTTGCGACCCCGTGGAATTTTGCGGATGAATGTTTTAATTGGATCGCGCGGGAATATTTTGTAATTGCAAGCTTAAGGAATTTCTCGTCATATCTAGAATGGAAATTATTTCTCGACATACTGTTCTTGACATAAAATAGATCAACCAAAGTGCGAGCTTTGCTTAAAAGCTTGGATGAAATATTAAGGAATTTAGATCAGTTAATGCCCATTGTTTTACAGTTACGTGGATGTTAGGTAGGTATCTCATGTTATTTTAGGTTTTAATTTTCATAGTTTAGTTTAGTTGAGTGATATATAATAATTAAAAGGAGGTTTATCAAAATTATTGAATTTTTGCCTTTAAAATCTTAAAACACGCTGACAAAATAATCAAAAACGTGAAAAGAAAAGCTAGGCTATATCCAGAGCATTATATTTGTCATATTATAATTACTTTTATCTTGTTAGAAGTTCGTAACGACGGCGCTTATCTTTAATTCGATCGAACGAAATAAGCGCTTACACCTGGGTGGCCAGTATTTAAATGCTTATCGGAAACTTAATTTAAAAAGTTTTAATAACTTTTTACAAAATTGACTAGATTAATCCCCCTTCCCAAATTTTAGTACCTTACAATATCCATAGGGTGTTTAAAAAAATTAATAACTAGTAGTTCCGTGAGAACAGTAGACCTCGCCAGCCCTTATAAACCAAACCTAAAAGAAACCAACAAAAGTCAACTTTGGAAATAGAAAAAGTACCTACTAAAGTGACAAAAATTAGCACTTTAAAGCTTAATATTTCGCAAACGGATCCCTGAATCGAAAAATGTTTATCACACACCCGCGATATTTTTGAAAGACCCATCCAAAGATACCCCACACCATGGATATCACGCGGAAAAAAATAATTTTCCATTTTACGTATGCAGTTCTATGAACATAATTTATTTTTTCAACTTTCTTAAGTCGATCCACTATTACTCAAAAACTAATAGAACCTACTTAGCCGTAATAGTTTTCCTTGTAACTACGTTATATATGCTACTGCCATGAATTTTTTCACATTTCCAGAAGCAACCGTTTAGCTGGCAGGGGGGGGGGGACACGTGACTCTAACAAAAATTACCGCTTTAAAGCTTAATATTTCGCCAACGGATCCCTAAATCGAAAAAATGGTATTCACACACCAGCAATATTTTTGAAAGACCTATCCAACGATATCCCACACTATGGGATTCACAAGAAAAAAAAAGTTCACTCCCACTTTGCGAGTATGGTAGGTACTCTAAAAAAAATGTTTTTCAAAATTTTATTCTACTCATTTTGTAGGTTTAATTAATTTATACATATGCCAAATTTTCGTCAAAATCGGTTGAAAAATGCGACCTGTAGAGAATTACAGACAGACAGACAGACAGACAGCCGGACAAGAGCATTTTTGGCCAGTCTCGAAACGTAGACGCTTCGCTCGCTTCGCTCGCTCGGTCAATAAGGTACGAAGCGACTCCAGATCTTAATTTTTGTGTGTAATTTTGTTGAAACTTTTAGTAGGTATGTAGTTTTATGTGACAAACATTTCCATTTTGCTCGTAGAAATTGTATTTACCTACATATTTACATTACAATATTCGTAAGTATAATTATTAACCTTAGTCAAACAAAAACAATGAATACGATTAGGTTACCATAAATAGATTGTCAAACATTTTAAAATTTTACCATCAAGCGAATCGCACCAGGTGCCAAATACCTGTAATTGACTTATTTTGATACAAGCAAAGGCTATTATTATATTTGTGGTAAAAAATGTCTAATGTAGAAAATCACGGGTTCTTAAAATAAATTCTCTAGAGATGTAGAGCTCACAACACCCTATAAGTGTTCCCTGAATGTACTCCTAACCCCCAGGAGTTTAGAGTAATTTTCTCTTAAAACGAGAACGTTAAGAGCTGAATGAAAGAGTTCCTTAGCCGATAGTATCGGATAACAAAGAAAGTTTTTATTGGGCAAGTTTGCTGGATTCGATCCGTGTCTGCTTTTCCAATTTGAGAAAATGGTAGGTAGTAGTAAAATCTGAGACGTAGGTATTCGGTGCCAGGTCTGGTGGAAAATATCTCAAATACAAAGTATTGGAATATTGAAAAGTTCTTGACATAATAAGTGGTACTTATTATATTTTCCCTAATATAATGTTTTCATGGGTCGTATTATAAAAGTACTTGTAGGTAGGTATACAGTTTAGGTACATACCTAATAAAATAAAATAGCCAGGAAATGCATTTTAAAGTAATATATTTTAGTTAATACATTTTGAAATTGCAAGTTAAAGTAATATACATAATGATGTTTTCTTATTTTTTCCGAAAGTCGGTAACACTTAGTGAATTTACTTTTAGCCGTACAAAATACTTTAACAAAGTTAATTTGTACTAAATTGCATTAACCCACCTACAACAAAGCAGCCTCACTTCCTTCCCTCGTAGATATTTTGTAGTAATAAACTCGTCGAAATATAATTTCATCCATATCGAATGGCCGTTGTGTTGCTATAATAATATAGTCTGGAGCGGTCTCAATACGGCACCCGACTTTATGTTTGAATTTAAATTGGTACATTTTAAAATAATGTCTTTGAAGCGCCGCCGCCCTAGCCCTCCGGTTCTTTTCACTCTTTTTATAATGTAATTTTCTTAAATCACCTACCTCCTCTGCCCTCCTACCTACCTATTATTTTCACGAAATTATATCTTGTGAGTTACAAAGAATTGCCTTTATCTGCATCGCAACTTTTCTTGGTAATTATTACTTTTTTGTTTGGTGTTTCTTAACCTACACGGAGAATCGATAAGTTACATAAAATTACTTACTTAACAAGCGATAATAAAATAACCAGAACTCAAATGATATAAGCTAGGTACGTTGCCCAGCGCAAAATTTAATAAGTAAAAAATCTAAGTATGTATGTTAGTTATTTCTTTCGTTTCTATTAGGAGAGACTAATAACCAACACCATGACGAAATGGTACAAGTTGTACAGTGAGAATCCAACCCACAACCCTTGGCGCTCGAGTTCAAAAATCACCCTAATAAGCCAACAAGGCAATTAAATATCAAGGCGGTGATAAGTTAATTATTAAGCTTAACAACTTTATAATGGAAGTACTTAAGTATATGTACCCGCACATTTTGTTGTCTCCATGACAATTTCATTAAAATTTGAAATAAGCCTTTCACTGAATTTCTAAAGCAGCAGCCATTCATTGATTTCACTTAGCCCCCCGCTGTTTAAATTTTGATTAGGTTATTTACATTATAAAAGGAATCACTGTCTGACTAATCTCTCACTACTTAAATACAACTTAGTTACAGCTAAGGTACCTTGTTTTCTATATATTAGAGCTGTTAAACTTTAAAAACTTCATCGACTTAAAACACATTTTAAACTCCCACTGTTGGGCACGGGTTTGTTGATAAATAAGGGTGTGTTACCTAGTGCGGATTGGCATACTTTAATTTTATTTATTTATTAAATTCTTGGTTAGAGGTAAAAAAATATGCATCTATCCTTACAATGTTTTTCTACACCGAAAAGCCGGTGATAAACAGAGACATATACTACGTTCCTGGGTTTGAATATGGTTTGAACCCACGACCTTACGAACGTATGGCGAATGAATTTTCAACTGGACTACCCCGGAAATTAATAACATAATGAAAGTTACGGTTGATTTAAACTTGTCTTCAATATAATATATTTTTAATAAAATTATAATATGTATTTTGTATTCAAAATAACTACTGGTGGTGCGTAGGCGTCTAAATAAATAAATCAACGGGCGGCGCGGCGCAGGCGCATCCAGGGGTCGTTCACCCCGAACATCTGTTCTCATATTTCAGTCACACGCTTTATCAACCCACTTGAATGTAACTGTCTGTCATGTCGTCGCTAATTAGATGTGTAAGTTTGTAATTAGGTCTACCTATTTAAATTAGCATCGTCACTTATACTCTCTTTTTCCACAGAAACATATTTTTCGTAACAAAATAATATTTTTACAGCAAGTAAACAATTTAGAGTACTTACGTACTCTATCTATATTGTACAGTCAACATCATAAACAGCTGAACACTTTAATACCTTGTCACTTTTATATAAAAAATTATTTTGTGTGACACAATTCGCTCATAACATTGCTTAGCTAATAAATAAAGTGTCATACAATTTTCCTTTTTCCTATACCTCCCCAGTATTGCGTACGAAACAAAAAGAAATCTATTTAAATCGGTCGAGCCATTTTCGAGGATAACGCACGGCAATTGATTTTTATATAGATAAGATAAATAATTGTTTTTTTCTCTTGCACCGATTAATATTATTAAAAAATTACACAGGTAAGTATACTACCTTATAAAGTCCACTACTGACCTAAATATATTGTGAATAAAATCATAAGTTTTAACGAATTAGTTCTAAGTAAGTTGGTATACATACTACAGTTAATTGTAAAGCGAAAAAATGCCCTAGTCCTCCGTGCATTACATTACCAGCACTAGAAGATGACAATAATCTGTTAACTATTCACTTAAACGGTCAGAACTCCGAACATGTCCGTTCTCTTCGACGTATTAATAGAGAATGATGATAACAGTGGCTTGTCACTAAAGATATCCGCCGAGTATCCGCCATATTTTCTCTCGCACGAGAATGCGCTGTGATTGGCGCGTACAACAACATGGTTGCCGCAAGCATTTATAAAAAGATTCTTAATTTCAACGTATTCGTTGGGCCATTCAGACTTGGAGCGTTGCACCCCAATCGAATTTATTCTTTATTTTTAGCACAGCTGAATTCATAATTCGAGGTCAATGCTTTAATTTGCAAATACTATTCCCTTTGAAGAGAATATTTTGAAGATTTTCTGCGGGAGAATTTTTGTGTATTAGCTGTTAGTAGTTAGTAGTCATGTAAAGTCGAATGTTTTTATCAGATTTATGGGCACTAAAATCACTCGGCAATTCAGCACATAATTCACTGAACTCCACATGCTTATATAATCTGACACTGTAATCTCCTATCTTAATTTTAACGAATTACTTAATCTTTTTTATGTATTCATTCCTATACATATACTACTTAGTACCTAAATTAAATAAACTATCTACCTATCTCATATCGTAAAAGTTATTTGCATATAGTTTCAGTTTTGCGGTAACTGGTTAGCTCGTCACAGAACTTCCGAACATTGCTTTTATACCTTTATATGTTTACACCGACTGCGTCCTTATTGACATTATATTCATTTTCAATTTTCGATCTTGTACCTCTATCTACAGGGTCTAAATTTAAATGAATAATGTTGTTAGTTTTGTGTTTCATTCGTTCATTCCATTCGTTCGGAGTGAGTTGTTTAGTTCTAAGATAACGTTTCCGGACGAGTTGGGAGCTGCGGCTGCGGTGAGCGTTTGGATGCGACTTCAAAGTCACTCATGTACTTGTTTACATATTTAATTATTTAGATTATGTTGGAAGAATATCGTTTAGGCAGGGTAAATACACAGGAATATGAGTATACAAAGGTAAAGGTAAAGGTCTATTCTCTTCAGGTAAAAAATCAAATAATACCTAATTATGAATGATGAATTGAATGTAAATCTTTACGCACAAAATAAAACTACTAATTAATTAATTAATTTACTCTACACCTAAGTACCTTCTTGGTTTAAAATCTTCATTTATCAGCAAAACAAAGAAACACATTCGTTTAATTGCAGGCGCAGTCCGTATTAAGCTAGACCTTTATTAAGAGGCGAACGTACGGGCTTAGTCCGCGGTCTGCTCCGAGCGCCCTTGCTCGGGTAATTTAATAAATACCCGCCCGAAACAATTGAGGAAACTTGACGGGAAAACCAAGGAAATTACCTACTCTCGTAAGGGAATCTTTTGCACACCGCAGCGGGAAATTTCCATTGGAGAAAGGAACACTCAGCTGGTTCAAGACTATTTTAGATAATGTATATAAAATGGTGTAGATTTGTTTGTAATAGCAGTATTTCGCAAAGTTATATAGGTACATATTAGATATAGCTAATACCGCTGCAATAAGGTGCCGATGTGTTTAGCTGGAACTGTAGCCTACTGTACCAAAAAGTAAGTCTGAGTGTAGTTTGGCAAATAAAGTTTCGCTTCGCCAATTTTACTTTTACGTATCTACCTCTATTTTTAATTACCTCATATAGAAAAAAGGTATAGTAAGGTATGGATACATATAATACATATGATATATATACATAAGGTATGGATTGTTAGATTGTGGTATAGGTACCGGAAGGTGTTGTATGTAGATATTATAGCCTAGGTATTAGATAGAGGTACGATGTAAGATTTTGGAGGTGTTTTACGGAGTTAAAACATTTAGGTAAGTATGATGTTTTGCCTGTAAAGTATCTTGAGTTTTTTTTTAATAAAGATTTTGGTAAATTTTGAATCAGTAAATTTATGAGATAAAAGAGATTAAATGGGCAAAGTAACATAAAAAGCTGAAGAAGATATTTGTTACAGTATACCATCTTCGTTTAGCGAAACGCCCGCTCGGCACAATTTCGCTAAAACGAGTCATTCATATTCATACCGCCTTTCACCCTTTGTCCCGTGTTACGCAACCGCTGTTTTGTAACCCCTTTTTTTCTTTGTTAATTTATACCCCGCCATCACTCATTGTCATTCGGAGCTTTTGCGAGCAGTAAAGTGTAACCAACATGCCTTCTTACTACAACATAATACCTATATCTGTGGTAAACATACAGATCTGTGCATAAATATGAGTGATTTGACTTCATAACACAACTTCATAACGTATTTATAATTAAAAGAACAATATAGCTATAGCGAAGGAAAATATATATAACCAGGCAGCCTGTGCTTTCTTTGGATTAGGTATTTGTCGTAGAAATTAAGTGTAGTAAAATTAAAAAGTATATAGAGGTGTCTGCAGTTTATCCAAGTGCTAAGTTTTTTTAAGTATAAAAATATTTTTGGTGTCATCGTAACGGTAAATGTTTCTCAACAAAACCTCTCAGCTTTGATGAAAAAAAACTTTAAGCTTATCTCGTCTTAACGAGATGATAAAGGCCGGGCTGCGCTGGGTTTCTGAGGAAAATGGCTGATTTACATACAAATGTTAATAACTTGGTTGCAACGGGCCTCTTACTTGGAAACTGGTTTTGGCCTCATATTAAGGTCTGCCTATTTAGATTGTGGCCAAGGGAACTCAGGGTCGAGAATACCTAACATTGTAGTGCTGATAGACTTTATGGAATAATCAATATGGCACTTTTGCATTTGAAAACCATTTCAGCCTAAGTTATTATTGTGTTTAATAATTGTAACCTAGAATACTGGTATTATATCTAATTAATTACAGTCTAATTATAACTTATTTAGATATTTTGTTTTAGAACGTTCTTAGCACAAATTAGATTTTTGAAATTTATATGTCATACCTACCTATACACTTTATTATAGTAGGTACTACTTACCTATTCAAAATGTATCAATTTAACAGATAAAATGAATAGCATCCGCATCGTGTTGATAGATCCAATTTTATGTTAACACCCACGCACTATACAACTGTTTTGAGAAGACATATCTAAAACAAAGTTTATCACTTGCTGCTTTGTTAGTAGGTTTTGTATTATAATACATATCTATATTAAAATAATGAAGATGCTAAAGAAACAACCTTAGTACAACATGCATGCAACATCTAAAATACTTACAGTTATTATTGATCAAAACTTCAAGTCAAACGGCTCAGGCAATCAACGGCCGAAGTTCCTCGGCTGGATCTGTATGTAGGTATTAGGATTTTGATCCGGTTTTCCTTATTAGTACTTATCTATTTACCGAGGCAGGTTAAAGTATAACTACACACCAGGCGTGCCCATGCTAAGCCGGGACGGACCGCTCAGTTAAAATACTATAGGTAGGTATGTTTGTATATAGCTACCTAAATATATAACAACATTTTAAAGGGTGCTTAGTTTGAGTACCTCAAAATGAAATAATAAAACGCAATAAACAACATTTTAGAAAGATAAAATATTCCACAGGAATATTTATGCCAAAATTTACATTTCCTTGCATTATAATTAACAAAGGAGATGAACTCTCAATGAGGGCGTTTTCAACACCCGCGCTGTAGGGGAGCACATTGAAATGCATATTAGGCTCTACCACTCGAATTTTATGTAAAATATCGCACAATTTTGTGAAAATAAACCTTTGAGGTGATGGAGCGAAAGCAATCTGATCCCATTTTATTAATTTAATTTATTTGCAGGTGCAGTAAACAATAGCATCAAACAGCAATTAAGTACCTATAACCTTTATACCTTGCTTTTAAATACATGTAGGTATAATGTTTTTTACCAAAATCCCGAAAGTTTCCAATAACATTTTAACACTTTGCAATGAAATATGTACTTACTTAATTAAGTAAATTAAAATTAACTTTTCCATACAAACCCATAAAGTACTTACGGAAGATTGTGTTAACTAATGTGCGACTTATATTTATATACCTACATTATATATAGGTAGGTACATTATTATATGGCAAAAAGTTTTCGTAGATTGGAAATTCTATGAAATCATGTCGTCAGGGCTCACAAACTTCATGAATCCCAATGTCCCGGAAAATATAACAAGGCGATTTATATTCGGAGGCCGTTCGGCCTCGCTTGGTTTTCTATCACAGAAATCTGACGAGATCTGCTTCCACCGTAAAATATAGGAAGGTAACCCTCTCGCTTATTGGAGTTATTTGTGGAATCCAAAATACGATATAACATTTATATAAACCGTAGCAATAAATATGGAAAGCAACTCTATAATAGTTCAAAACTAAAAACTAGAAATCTTATCTTGAACTATGTTGCCCGTGTAACATCCGAAAAAATATATTTGAAATTGAATTTAAAGAATCTAAACTTTTTTTTAAATTATGTTTTAGCCGACGTCATATTTTTGAGAAACCTTTGCAAAATTTCAAGATACTAGACCAGGTAGTTATATCTCTGCGCGTTGTGAGTACATACATGTGTAGTTATAACATAAAGAAAACGAGTTTCTATTGGTAGAATTATTTAAATGTTGCCATAGGTATAAAGTCAGGTGTTCCCAGTAGGTATAACATTTTTTTCAACCAAGATTTATAATTCAATCACGGAGAACGGTTGCATCCTGGTGCGGGCAAGCCGCGAATGACAAGCGTGGGGGTGGCGGAGACGAAATAATTCCCATTATGAGGCCGGAGCCGCCCCAAGACAAAAGGTTTGCGTTAAGGGACGCGTTATTTTTATACGAAACGGCCCCTGAATAACAACACGACGGCTTTTTCTTCGTAAATATCTTAATAAAAGCCGGAATTACACGATTACATTCTGATCATGCGCCATCTTGCTTCCTCTTTTACTAACGTTGTTTTGGTTAGTTTTGATTTACGTTTATTTTCGTGCACATGATTTATATTTGTTTTAAAGGATGCTCATTGTTTTATATTTGGTTGGACTTACCTATGCATAGGCTGGCTATTCTTATAACTTTAACTTTCAATATTAACACTTACAAGTAAGTATTATAATGGGTGTCAAAACACCAGACGTTTTCTAAAGAATTAAGAAGTGCTTAGACTTACGTAGTTTTTATACCTTTAAGTACCTTCAAGTTTGGACGGTTAAATCAAATTTATAAAACGAGCCAGCCCCGAAATAATTTTTCCATTCGTACGTTCCTTTTTATATTTTCGTACATTTGTGCATTCACTTCAAACTTAATTAGACTTTATAGAGCGTTCCTTCCCAATTTCGTTTTACTCTCGCGTCTGACGCACGCTGAGACTTATTCATTGGAGTGAGGGCACGGGAGGGGGCCCGAGGGGTGCAGGAGGGGGCTGGCTTGGCCCGAAATAGCAAATAAATGAGACGAAAATGTAAATGTTGCGTTTCAAAGATGAAAAGCGCGCCGCTCGCCCGTTCTTGTTAAGCTCATCGCAAATGTACCAGAATTAGGCGCGGCTGAAATAATTTTCAGCCCAGATGTAACGGACAACGAGGATTTCATAAACATCTACTCGTGTATGTATACTTAAATACAATACATACCTAGCCGTATAAAATTTACATATTTATAAAGCCAGGATTTACGAGTATTATGTATTTAGGAAAATGTGGACTTACTGCAAGCAACAGCTGCTGTGCGATCATACACATACCTAAAAGCCTTGTAAAGTCCATGCTAATAGATATAGGTATGTTATTTAACATCAAACCTAATCCATATAAACCTAGGATAAGTATTTATAAGTTGTCAATGTTACCTAATAGTAATAATTTCATTACTTCATCACGTCTCTAGTAACAGATAATTAAATAGTTGTTTATGGTAGAAGTTTTCTAGCAGAAATATTGCTCCAAGATATTGTATTAATAATTAATTACGTTTTTTGAATGCGTGGGCCAGTTATATTTATTAATTAGTTGGAAGTTTCTATACCATTATAGGCTGGATGTAAAGTTTGCCATTTCACACAGTTCCTCGTACTAGGCATGTAAAACAAAATTGACGTCATTCCTAAACGAGTGTCCACCTCCGGTGTCCAATGCCTTTCGTGGAATCCGCCGCTTGCCAAGCGAAACACGTCTCTAGTTGGAACAATAGCCGAATTTATAACTCCGTAACCCACTACTCAGCTTTTGGTTACAAATCGCTTTCTCACACGGTATTTTGACGTTATTCCACTTGGTAGTTGTTACTTAGTAACCTACTTGGTATATAAATAGTGGTCTAAAACGTTTATTATAAGCTTCTATTTTTTTATAAAGTAGGAAAATATAGAATAGAAATGTGAACATTTGTCCATTTGAACAAGTTCATACTCGGTTTCAGAATCAGTTCTGTCACATTTGAGCCCTGATATTGTCTAAAGGTTGCTACTTTTAGGGCCTCTTACACCGCTTGCTGATAAAGTCCCAGATACTCTATCTGCAGATTATCTGACAGGTAGCCTATTTTTTTGGTTTCACAGGTATCTGATTGCCTATATCTTATATATTTTATATAGTCTATCACACAGATTTATCTGATAGATTAGTTTATCACTAAGATTACTATCTGTAACAATATCAGGAAATGGTGAAAGAAGGCCTTAGACTTGGTTTATTTTTAGCAAATCTCCTATAAGTATTCACCCATATGTTTACTGGTTTGAAACTATTAAAGTAACATCAAATTGTCGATCTACAAAATACGTTTTCATAAACAAAGAAACAAGATTAAACGATTCTTGAACAATACGAGTCCAAGCATTTGTCAGATTGCGGCACGGCGCGACAATAAACTTAATAAACCCATGTGCACATACGCGCAGACAACATATCTCTATTTGTGACGCAGCCGCCGTAAGGTACTACGCTATATTGTTTTTCCAAATAAGTCCGTTTAATAAAAGTCCGCATAAGTCGTCGGACGACATATGTCGGCTGGGATTATATTGAATCATTGCTGCGGTCGGTGGGACCCCTCGTGCGTGTGTTGGTTGCTTTATCTCTGATATTGCAATATATGGAATAACGAATTCGGCAAAATTGTTCGATATAATCTTATTAATCGTCTACGGTGACACCAAAAAAAGAATTTTCAAAGTTTTGTAAAGTCATATCGTCGTTCTACATCAGTATGGAAAAGACTCACGGGTGATGATTATATTAACTGATTTAAATAGAAGCGTTTTAATTAAAAGCAAATTAGGTTATGTTATACTTAAGTCAGGCCAAGCTAGTCGCAGGTACCTACATACTTTAATTAATCTGGTATAAATTATGTGTAAAGTATAGTTACAGCTGGTATTTTTTGTGACACAAGTTTCAGCATCAATTCAAAGATACTCCTTAAGTATCTAGATATATCTGAATGTTAGTAGGTATAGATTAAACAATACCTATATAGCATCCTATCTGGAATACCTAGTAATACCTACTCTCTATAGATATGTATGTTTTTTAGTATATTATCAGCTTATGGACAGCGACCTCGATAATAAAGCTGGGCATAAACTCGGCGAAACAAAGAGATGCATTCATCTCCTCTCCCCTAAATGTGGTATCCACTTCCATAAACGTGGCGTGATGCACTCGCACCTACCTACCTACTTACTGAGGAAAAATGCTTTTAACATTCCTACCAAAGCAACGACTTAAAGTTTGTCCCACGTACTAAGGTCACTGGATTTGACACTGGTTTGAGATTGAAAAACAGCAGTGCATTTCTGTACTTACAAGAATATTAAATTTGTTAGTGCAATGCAAACATCAAAATAAACTTTACCATGAATCATGATTACCTATGACTTTGTAACAGATCTGAAACCTATGAAATATGATGGTGAAAATTCGGATGACAGGCAGACGGACAAAAATAGTTCCTTCCTCTTGATGCGGATCTCTGAAACAACACGTATGGACAACAACTTAAATGTTGGTAATAATCTGGATAAGCTTTTACGTGTAAAGGCCCAATGTGGCAGCAGCAGGGCTTAAATAATTGTCTTAGGGTCTGAACATAATCGTATTTTGTCGCATTTATCGTGTTCTCGAGTACCTTATGCTCAAAAGGTTGCAACGAGGTATCAGTTTTCTGCAAGTATCTTACTATTTTATATACTCGCCACAAACAATATTTTTACAAGCCATATTAGTTTCAATGTTGTTATGAAGATAATGCACAAAGCCCTTAGCTTCAATAAAATGGAATTATTTTCTGATTACTTATGCATTTTATTTTTTATAGAGTCGGTACCAAGCTGTACGGAGTTAATGAAAATATTTACATAATAATCTTAATGTTTATTTGATCTCATAGTTGTTGTTGTTATTTTCTTCTCGCACGCCGACTTTTGCACTTATAAAGTTATTTAAAACGTAGAATACCGCTTTATCTACCCCATGAAATACGAGGTGCTCATTAAAAGGCTGCGAGTTGGGTAGGCGGTGGTACTGAAGCGGGCTGTATCAGAGAGTGCATCGTGCATCCGCCGAGTAACGACTGCATGCCGACTGCAGATCGTTGATACTGCACTTCTAAGAAGCATTTGAGTGCCATGCACCGGCTGTTTTTTTGCATAATGACCCTGTTTGCTACATTATGTGAAACTCACGCAACATCTTGACCATATCAATGTACACCTGTGTATGTAGGTAACTCTTAATGGGTATGTACAGTCAGCATCAAAAGTTAGTAGGTAAAGCTTAGTATTTGAAATTTCCAAAAGAATTGCAATGTTAAAAAGTTTCATTTTCTAAAGTACCTACATGATTACACACTTTTACACACAATTGTTTGATTTGTTAGTAATATATCAAATCAAATTATGTAGTTTTTTATTTCAGTTACTTAGTTATAATAGTTTTACAGGTTATGGAAACTTCATTTGAGCAATTAAATGCTACAATTTAAAGACATCGAATGCTTAGTGACTTTTGAAACATAAAGAAGTCAGGCTATTGTGAAATTTAGAACAGTCGGTAATTTTGGGAGTTAGTTTTTGTTCTGCTACTTTTGACGCTGACTGTATTTCTAAGAGATACCACTGCTTGGTTAAGCTATGTAAAATTTGACAGTTTCCTTGACCGTGCTCTCGCTATATAGGTACCTAATAGATGAGATTTTTATTATTATTACAGAATATTTTTTTTATTTTTATGTGGTTGTAGCAATATTTTATCTTCGATGAGTCTATAAAAGGAGGGTGTTATACCTTATATTGTTTGTTTATGAAAATGAATTCATTCATTTGTCAGAGTGGAAAAACGAGGGCGCACAAATCCACTACTGAATTCATTCGGATACCGTAAATATTTTATGGCTCCCAAGAAAAAAATACCCGCTCAAATTACCGGCATATATCGGGACCATTTTTCAATCTTATTCCTTAAGTGGAACAAACGATAAAAATAAATTTAGCGCTTGTGGGCATTTATTGCTGAGATTTCTAGAGCTTTCACAGGCGGAGGGTATGCGCCCATTTTGCTTACTCGGTAATGGAAGCTCCAGTGGGAGTGATAGTAAAAACATTGCAGACAAATATCGTTTAAGCTAAACAACAACGTGTTTGTTCTCAGAGGGCACAGTGTGACTATTGTTAAGTATGTCGGCAATCTAATCTGTGACAATGGATTAAGGAGTGACGTTCTATCTATAAATGCCTGTAGGTATATTTTTTATTGCTCAACTAATCAGAAATTAACCAAGTTAATTTACCTAGATACGGTTATCTAGGTACTTCTCATTATTTTGTGTGTTATTAATTTCACTTAACCTATTTCTTTTATATAGAGAGATTCAGCGACCCATTTCCTTGAAAATGTCAGATTATGTTGCCTAAGTATGATTTTCCCAAAGGAACTACTTAAGGTAATAAACCGTTTTCAAGTACTTAAAGCTTCTTAAAGTTTAAGATACTTAATATAAAATTTCCAGCCTAACTAGCTGATCGGGGTGAAGGAGACTGTATAATACTGAAACAATTATAAAACGACAAAAAATAAAAAGATTAAAAATGGAAACAAATTAAATTTAAATAATAAAATAAAATCTTTTATTAATTTTAGTATAATCTACTCCTCTTAACTAATACTTACCTACCTAAATTATTATGTTCTATGATATAATTGGTTCGAATCTACTGTGCATACTGAAACCAACAAAGTAAGTATTCTGTTGACTCTACATTGAAATAAAATCCGGAGTGTGCGTATTCTAAGCGTGCTCGTAGAAACGCAATATTGATACTTGGCAGTTCTAGGTATTGAGTTATTGTGATAAAATATAAAATTAAAAATGAAAGTACCTAATTAAATAGTTCTCGGATAAATTCATTAGTTAGGTACAATAAGTTATCTACTTGGTTACCTACTGTGTAAATGTTTAAATAAACTGTTGCAGATAAGACAACGTCAACCTTTGTTACATGGTCATTTTATGTACCAAACCTTTATAAAATAAAATCATTTAAAAAATCACATTTGTGGGACAAATTCATAAACTATCTAATAGACCCTTATTCATAACTAACAATGTTTATTTTTTTGTATAAATAAATTATAATATTTAAAATGTACCTTTAAACAACTCTATAAATAAAAGATAAATTATAACATACTATCTATTAGAGCAGCTGCGAAGTAAATATGTAATTATTTATTACAATTCATATTAGGTATCTATAAAGTGTATACAATGCGCGAAATTCTAAAATATACACTATGCAGTCAAAAAGTATTGTGTGGAGTGTTTGAAATATGTGGACCAGTTTTTGAAAAGCTTGTTTTAAGAAGAATTTTAAGATGTACTTACTTAATGAATATATTTTCAAAAATAAGTGAAATTTGCACATTATACCAAACCACACAGCGCGCTTGTAAACATGACAAAAATTCTATTTATTCATTGCGTGGGACGCAAGGTGTTTTGGTATAGGAATTCTACATTTTATAGCACAATGCATAGCCAATTAGAATAATATTAAGTTGTTTTATTGTCCAAAATAAGAGGTGTCGATGTCATTATCAGAGGAACTGTCATCGGTGGGTGATCAACAAAATTTATAGCATCATAATTTAAACGTTGGGCTACCGAGCTTATTTAGCTATCTATAGTTATTTCGGACAGTTGCGCCTGTCAAATGCTATGTATGTACTGAACGGAACTAAAATACAGTAATTAAAAAATATATAGGTACCTACCGTAAATTGCCATCATACAAATCAGATGTTTTGGAAAATGGAACTTTATAAGATATTCCAACACGCATATATACCTACCTACTTGGGTCTCGCCTAATTTATATCTGTGCTTAGTAAATTGATAGGAAATCATTATGGCAATGAAACGGTAATGTTTTCAAATGTCCAACATAACATTTTTTATGAAATCCAGAGAAAGCTGGAACCGTCATAATTTTCATACTTATATGAAATTTATGAGAAGCTTAGAGTGGGCGTGTCAAACGAAAGTAAACACTAAATCTCACTATATATTAAATAAATATTTTGTTTTTATTATTTCAGGCCTCGAAAAATATGGGTATAAAGACGTGATTGTCTCACCACAATGTAATGAAACAAAGGGAATATTATCCGTTCCAATGTGTGACTCAATGAAACTTTGTACCATTAAATGAATTTCTTTAACAAATGCTTACGCGTATAAGGAATCTTTTTACATTTTACTACCTAGTAAAATCCTATAAAAGTGTTTACCTAATTTATGGTAGCAATTTATGAAATACAATTACAATGTAAGTAGGCATATAATGTGGGTGTCAATGAGTGTGTGTATAATGTATTTGAGTGTTTTATTTACACTACTGTACTGTATCTACTACCCATTGTATTGTGGTAAGTCCATTTACAGTCGAAATGTAAACTTTTTTATTTATTCCGCCTTTTTGGGAACCCAATAAGTGTGTGTTTTTAAAAATGGCTAACGAACTCCGAATTCTGTTGCCGAGATACCGAATTATCATACAGGCCAAAAGGAAAATTATATTTATATTAAAAGTATGTTTTTTTTTGTTACAAATGCCATTTATTGGGTAAATTACCGAGATATCTCATTTCTTGCACACTTGTTATAAGTATGAATTATATTTTAATCATCATCATCATCATGATATCATCAGAAAGGCGTCCACTGCTGGACAAAGGCCTCCACCAGAGATCTCCACGACGACCGGTCCCGCACTAACCTCAGCTATTAAGTAGGTACATTAGGTACCTTCTGCTCTACTTTTTCTATATCTTTTTAAACCTATTATATAATTATTTTGCAGAATATTATTTTACCTGTATAAAATCAATCAATTAAAACTTTTAGTGTTACGAAAGTCGAGAGCATAAAACTTTTAACTTAGCACCTAATGTTATTGACAAACATCGTTATCTCGCCGCCGCCGTTCGTACTTCGAAAGTTTTGTGAGTGTATGATGGTAAATGCGTCTAATTCGAATTTTAAAGATTTTTCCAAGAATGACGTTAGGTGCAGACGTTAACCGATAAATAAGTACAGCAAAAGGTTTCGAATTACCAACAAAGTCAAAACCTAGACCGTCTCGGAGAGCAGAGAGATTACAATATCTGTCTTATTAATGATGGTTTTTTTTTCATGAAAAGTCGATATTTTCCTACTTAGGAATGAAATTATTTAACGAAAACTTTTTAAAATGTATTTTGCTTGTTTCAGGCGTTTGCCGGTAAGGTTCGGGCGCGGCTCCACGCGGTCGACCTTACTAACAGGTGAGGCGGTGACGCCCCACAGAACATGATACTAAGGTTTGAATTTGAACTTTATTTAATATGCAATACGATCTCATTTTGATTGTGGTTCGAAAGTAGAATAGATTAACGTTTACAAATTAGATTAGTGATCTCATAATAATGTAAGTGAAGGAATTCATCTATTTTTTAATCTTATATTTTTGTATTGTTGGCTTAAATTAGTTCTCGATTCTGAACATTTCGAATCACTTGTCCTATCGTAATTTTTCGGCTCTAGAAGTCACATTTGAATTATTAACTTATTAGGTACAAAAGTAAAATCAAATAAGTAGGTAAGTATGTAGGTAGGTACACCTTACTTACCGATGTTTTTTTTACTAAAACCCAGTGGACCCGGTTTGAAAGACTGTCATAAAAAGCAATAAATAACTGAACGAAATTAAACGCGACGCTAGCTAAGCTATATTGTATCACTTTACGTAAATATTTTGCTTTATAACTTCAATTCACGTAAACCCACGATCGCAACTTGTTTGATTCACCGCCCTGTCACATTAATTCAGTTTCTAAATTTATCACATTAAAAAAAGTTGCAACAATGTTCCGATTGTGATATTCACAGTGACGTTTTAATCCCATCGCAAAAGGCCTGGTAGGGATACCATGGGTCTGGATTTTTAGGGACATTGCCAGAATTTCACTATTGGCGATGAAGCACAGATTCACCTCTGCGCTCCAATAAAGCGCTAAAATAATAAATTTTAAGTTAAGTAATTACCTACTATAATTTACAGTTCGTACCTATATAGCCAGAGAAAAAAAATAGGGAATTTATTGCAAGAATGTCACACTTGCCGTAATTATCATCTTGCGTTCTTAGTTTCAATTTTTCCCGCTTGGGACGCGCGCGTAGTCTTTGGGTGACATCGAGAAACTGGGAATTTTCTCGCAAATGTATTATTTTTCATTTAGGCTGGTAATCACAACGCACTTTGAGCAGATAATAAATACTTATACGGATTAAAAGGTACATTTGTTACTGGGCGGGTTCGGATTCGTGATTTGGCCAAGCATCGTCCACTTAAAGTTTGTCGTGCAGAGAATAAATAAACGTCGCACACATGCGCGTGTGGACACGCTCGGTCTGCCTCCATCGATCAGTGTTTTTGGCTTGGGGCTGTCTGAACTTCTGAGAAGTCTTGGCGTGGATATGTTGTTTGGTATATTATATGTACCTACGTATATTTTTAAAATAATGCTATAATTATATTATATTACATAAACCTACCATTAGTTGACAAGAAAATTATAGGGTAGCTGGGATACCTACGTAATAAATAATAATTCTTGACCAAATATATTTTCTTTTTTTAGAGATAGTTTGAAGACGTGTTACCGTTTTTGTACTGTATGGAGTTTCTCAGTATGTTATATTTTTCTTACTCTTGCAACTAACTAACTAGTGATCTGTACTTTTGTAAGAAACTTTATCGTTTAATGTAGCTACGAGCAGGTAGGTGTGGCTAGAGGAAGAAGGCGATTAATCGGGCATGGCAGCCCGTATATAGCAAAAATGGCCGATGGTCTGATAATTCAACAGCTTCAGGAATTTCCACTTTTAAAAATATAAGACACAAATGAAACTACCATACTAATATTATAAATGGGAAAGAATCTCTGTCTCTCCGTTTGTTTGCTACGTTTCCACTCATAAATCGCTGAACGGATGTTGATGAAATTTGGTGTGAAGATATATCGAACGCTAGGGCAGGACATAGGCTATTTTTTACCACGATAAACTGTCCCGCGGGAAAAAGAACTTGGTGAAACAGCTTCAACTTCATAAATATTTATAATTAAAATAAGTAGTAAACTTTCCATTCCCAATTTGTTTGACACCACCAGAATATCAGCACGCACCTTATCTACTTAATAAGTAGGTACCAAACCCAATAGACATTCTGATTCATCGATCGAGCTTTGATATCGCCAGGCAATCTATTCCGGGTCGAGCCTCGAATCACAATAGTGCGTCCTTGGCGATAACATCGGGCCTATGAGTCTGTATCGAATACTAAATATACAAGGACCACCAGCCGACAGGTAGCGTGTATGCCCAGGTATGCCCTGATAAGTGGTGATCGTCAAGCAGCGTCAAACTTTTGGGTCTCGGACAAATTCAGCTGTAGATCTATAAATAAATTAGCCTTTTAATCTGAATTTTACTTGTGCTAACTTACAATGTATTTTGACAATGTTAGGTATTTGTTTCGCCGTCTGCGTGTCCTCTGACAAAGGTCTCCTGTACACTTCTTTCACGCTTCTTTTCCTCTCGCCAATCTCGTCCAAGTTTTTCCCGCAAAATTTACGAGGTCTTCGCGTTTCATCTGCTTCTTCTGCGTTTGTTCACCCTTGAGTACCAAAGTAACCTTTTACTCCACTTGTCCTCTAAGGTATTAACAACAATATTTTATTATTATTTGAATCACGGCTAAGTATCTGCGTTTCGAAAACCAAATAAACAATAGATGGTTTTCTGGTAATATAAACTTGTTATGGCACTACATATTTGTTTTCAAGACGCTTGCTTGCAAATAGCGTGGTTTTCGTTTGCCATTCCTATTGGAATGAAATATAAGTTAGATTAGGTATTTGCTGTCCGTCAACGTTTGTGTCGGTATTATCAATTAACAATGATTTGGTTTTTAAGATATAGTCTATATGAAGCTACTTCGACGAAAGAGCCAATGAACTCTAAGACTACTGTCGCTGAGATTTTAAGTGACGAGTTAAACCACAGAACAGCTCGATCACTTACTTAGTAGAAAGAAATAAAAGAGTGCGTATTTCATTTAGGATTGCCAGCGCGGTCAGTGTTATAAAATTTACGCGAAGCTGGTGGCGGAGAACACAAAACAATGATTGGCCTTCTGAGGCTAAAATGTATGATTCTGTTACCTAAATATATTGCAGGTAACATAGGTACCTACTTGGTTTTAGATTATTAATATTATAGTTATTAGTACATTTAACATTACTAGATAACACTACTGCTAGGCCTTTCAAGCAACCCGGATTGAAAATTAATTATGTCGTATTAGCAACTCGTTTACTTTCATTTTATGTTAAATCATTGGTCATATCAAAATGGCGCCCTTGTAAAGTAATATGCCCGTAAGTAATATTTGGGGGGCGTAGGAAAAGGCGGCAACTGCCACTTATAACAGTTTTTTTTGCAAATAATCAACAAGCGTTTAATTTAGAAAAAGTCACCAACACTTAGCTTTAGCCTATTATTGAGCGTAACTGTACATAATGCATCTTGAATAGTAGAGTTGCTGATTGTCTTCCAGACCACAAATTATTCATGTGTCCAGACTGCGCGTTAATTTTACGTCTTCATTTGTGTTCAAGTCGGAAGGCTTGGATGCGTAGCAAGTAGGTATTTATTAACAGAATCACTGAAACGATCGATCGTTAGTTGTTTTGAAGTCGTCGGACAGTCGCAGGCGAACCGTGGCTAAGTCGCAGTTAGAATTGCAAATGAATCGGCCGTTTACTCTCGTGTCGTAAACCCCGGGATATGATCCAGTCAGTTTTCGCGCCATTAACCTCTCGGACCTCCTCCCACTCCCTCCCCCGCCGTGTTATTGTAAATATATCGTTATGGGTAAAATATATTTAGTACCTACTAGCTCTTGCTGTGTTTGCGCTTGCAATTTACAAAACAACCTTTCTTTATCTATATTTAGGGTGATATTCAACCTTTATGTGGGGTGACATGATCATTTTTGTATTATAATCACATTAAAAACACAAAAAATGTTTCAAGCATCCTGTAATAACTATTAGGTATGTCTTAAATAACGTAACGTAAAGTTCAAGCATAAGGCAGTAGTTGATGGGATTTGCTATTTTCAACAACAAGTGAGCCTTATCAAACGTTCATAATACAGTTCTCATACGTTTGTACCAATAGGTATATTCTAGTTGTTTTCCATAATACAATTTTCTGAAACAGTAAAAATATAGTCCATTCCAGCTAAGGTACTTATAGGTAGAAATTTAATAAAATAACAGCGGCTGCATATAATTCGACATTCAGATGTAGTTTTCTATCTGAATAGTACCTACGTGGACGATTAGTTCTTAATTCTGTTTCTCATCCGAATCCAGGTTATAAACGTTTATTAAAACCATTACCTAATAATTAGTACCTATGCCTGTTGCAGCTGCTCTATGTATGTAGGTACTACACTGAAAATATGAACAAAATGAAAGTCCCATTTAGGGCAACCGACCGTGGGATATATGTATAAATTCGTATAACACATTACTTGTATCTTAGATAACACTACTTGACAACTTGTAATATAAGTTCAAACCCGTCCTGTCACTATGGCCATTGAATCCTCAACCCACCAGTCTAAAGTGATCTCTACCGTTTCGATTAAAGTCGTATTTGAATTCTTTATTACGTATTTTTAAAGGGGGAATGGTAGGTCTAGAGATAACGGTAATAGATGCTCACCAGTACAGCGGGCCGGCGGCCTGGGCTTTGGGATTGAGTCGTAAATGTCATTTCCAGTCTCCTCAGCTATCATTATGCAGCTCTATTTACTCATACTTGACAAAAAATAAAAAGGTAACAAAATATCCGGCCGGATTACTTCTGATAGGGGTTTAGTGTGGTCGAAATGGGTACAAACTTAGATGAGTGTCCTCAAAGTTTCCACGGAGATACGACTTAAGTTCTGCGACCCCGCCGTGAAACTTTGATTTGTACTCACTCTACTTATCCTCATAGTTGTTTGTGCTCACAAAGGTACCTATAGCTATTTTTATAACTATAGATATCTAGCTCAGTAGAATATCTGTAGATATACACAAAACCTTAACCTCAATATGTTATGTATGTTTAGCTCTGTATCCGCACCACACGCAGTACTGGCACCATCATTGTCTCAGTAAATAGCTGTTTAAAATCAATCATTACTGCTCGAGTAAATTGTTAGGTAACACAAAACAAAATTTACGATCTCCGAACGCGTATCCGCGCCAGCCAGTAATCGTCAACAAGAAAAAGCCTGTAAACATGTTTTTTTTCGCTTTGAAAATAAGTGGGTAGGTGCGCTCCGCACCCCTGATGAAACTCGAGGAAAAAACCATGGCATTCGGCGCAAATCACCTATTTTATGTAAACTTCGTGACTTTGCGCCGTATCGAATGACTTAGAAAGGATTTATTTATATTCGTATCGGGTCGAGTGTAGCTAGGAAATAAAATGGTAACCGTAGAACTTTGTCAATGAGATGCTTGTGGGTGGAACGCGCTTGCCTTTTAAAAATAAACTAGCATACGTCTCTGAGCAGACGCTTCATACACGGGAATGATTTAAGCGGCTTGTTAGTCATCTCATTATTCTGAAACATTTCGTTACAATTTTATTGCTTTCTATTTTTGCTACGCTGCATTTTGTATTTGAAAATGTGTAACTTCAGAAATACCGTTGTCTTTACCTTGTTTTTTTGCCCGTTTATTTGCCATTGACTTTATTTTGATCAAGTTGAAACATTTATCGCGATGATGTCATTTTCACGAGAAAAATATTGTTAGTGTATTCCGATCGACTTAAAAATGATAACTAATCTGACCAACCTATTTCATTTTTCGGTAAACCTATCAGAGTAATTACCAAACAATTTAGTTAAATCGCGTTCATACCTTTTATTATACACAAGTAGGTAAACTTTACCAAAGGTATACCTTCCTATAACATTAGTTACAGCTTACAGACATGTAGGTCATTAATTACTATAGCCTCACACAAAGCAAGCCCAACTCGCTTTATAATTTACCGATTGGACACACCTGACCCACTGCTACATAATTATGTTCCCCGCTATTTAATATACCTAATCGTATTTCACGTATATTTTTATTATAATACTTTATGTTAAGTAATAATTAAATATTACATTGTTAATTATTTTTTACAGATTGCCTTGCCCCTTTACGCAGACGTCGCTAGCGAGTTTACGACAAGGTGAATATTATAGTTTTTAATACTATACTTAGTTAAATACGAGGGATATGAGTGGATCCAGAATGATCCAACTCGATCCTTCTTAATGAAGAGCTTGAGCCAGAATATACCTTTTTAGACCTAAATAGTCTGCTGTATCATAATTATGAAGAACTATATAATATCCATTTTTATTGCTACCTAATAGTATGTATTTAAAGACATCCTCTCGTATATAGTACACCTATAAATGTGAGTAACTTAACTCACATACATATAAGAAGTGCACATTTAAACAAAAATTTTGCCTTACTCTGCAAACTTAATTAAAACTTAATTTAAACTTTGGTTTATGTTAATAATAATCTCTCATTGCTCAGTCACTGATGTAAAAGTCGCAACCCGCAGTTATAATTATGTTTCGGTTTTTACTCGTCTTTTGGCAAAGTAATAAGGAGGCATTAAGCTTTTTTAAACCTCGATTAAATATCTCAGGAAATCGGTAATAATTCACATTGAAACCGTTATCTTGCGGATCCAGAAGAGAAAGCCAGACCTTTGCGAAAATCAACGTCGAACGAGACTCGAAATTGGGGCGCGTAACTCATTTTTATTTAAAGACCTGTCTTTTACTACCTAAGTGAAGTTACTTCTTCGTGTATGTTTTGATTTTTATTTAAAAAATGTTAGTGTAGGATTAATGCCTAAATAAATATGTGCTGGTTCTACCCTTCCAAACTATAACCTATATACCTAATATTCCTCATTAAATTTCTTTAAAAACCTGGTAGGTACCTATTTTTATTTGCTCGCGATCTCCAAATATTATACCAACATGTTATTGTTTTATTTCCAAAACATCTACCTCTATACAAGAATTGATATCAGGTCCCCTATTTATTTTTATCAGTATATTTATTAAATAGTATAGACTTTGGATATCTCTATACATGAGCCGCTCTCTTACATTTCAAAACAACGTGATATTGGTGTCAGTATATAACATTTAAAGGTCATATAAATACTACCTGAGCTAAGAATATGATGTTATACCTACCATAACACATGGATAGGTAAGTACTACGTATAGCCCCAATACACAGAGCGGTGCGTTTACGCAACTCCCAGCGCACACATGTTTGAGATAAGAAAGCGTACTTTTATTTACGCGCTGGATGTATGGCCGACCATTGGCCTGGAGAGTTTCCTAACGTAAATATTTATAGACGGGCTCGGCTCAGGCGCACACTTGTTCCTATGTTTGTTTCTGTCATTCAACGCGGCTGACTCCCGCTTGTTTGTGCTGGGATATCGCGCTGTACATTAAGGTTTCTTTAAGCTTCTTCATTTCTTTAAGGTTCCGTACCTCCAAAGGAAAAAAAAATAGGAACACTTTGTTGTCCGTCCGTCTGCCCGTCTTCAAGACCCTTTTTCTCAAGAAGGGATAGAGATATCAAGTTCACATTAATATAAAATACTAACGTCTAGATCTCGTATATGCGTATATTTACCTTTCAAAATAATTTTACTTTTAACCGGCAGCTCTATATCTGTCACACACTTTGATCAAACTAACAAAAGGGTTAAGTTCAAATTATTTTCTTTATACAGCACACAGGTTATTTTACATTGTATCAAAATCAAGAATAGCGAAGGTCCTACTAAAAATCATTCGTAAAATTTCACAAAGGAAACCTCTTTATAATCCTTGTTATTAACCTTGTTGACACGTCCACAACAACTACTAATTTATCACTTACATTCTTCGACATTATTATATGTATTGTTAGGCAATAATTACCCCAAGTTTTCTATGGGTAAGTGTGGGAAATTAGTTGACTTTTTAGTGCAGATCCCGTATATTATTGTGACAATTCTTTCGATTACCATAATGCTAGCGTTAAGGATCAATGTTAACAACAGTGATAACGTTACTTAGCCTGGCATGTATGTTTTTCTTTTGTTCACTTGATATATTTTATAGCCGTGTCTTGTGTAAACAGAACATGTCGGCTGTATAGGTGTGAAATATTGTGAGCAGATTTATTGGCTGTAAGTTGTATTGTTCCCTTTGACACGGTGATCTGAAGGGTGCGCGCCTATTGGGGGATGCGCCTTGGCGAATTATACTTGTAGACCTTCACGTCCTTTAGATTTTTATCTTAAGAATGAGGGTGTGTTGTTTTAGGTGTTATATCCCCAATATAGCATACCATTAGAGCAAACACCACATAAATAGTGCTACGTAGCACTTTCTATAAGAAAGTGTTACTAAGTTGAAAAGTTGATACTTCCTTAGTAAAAAACGATTAAAACATGAAAGAAAACACAAAGTCAGTGAACTTTAAAGATTACGAGAATATGAGGCAGTAGAGTGCGGCCTTGCCATTGACAAAGGCAATAAAATAAAATTATACCTATAATTTAATCTAGTACCTAGCATTATTTGTGGTGAAATTAACAGACGATAAAATTAAGTTTATACTCACAATAAAATGTGAGTGAGTTGCCGTCATAAAGTCTCGCGTTTTTTATTGGTGGCAACTCGGCGATGGGCGAGTGACGCTTGCAGTTTGGTTAAACGGCAGTTTATGGCTATTTTGCCTCCATTAATCGGTTTACTACGCACCCGCGCCTCCGTTCCTGGGCAACCCTTTAAGCTTTGCTCGCGCCCACCTACATAACTGTTAACAAGCAAGACGTGTTGCAGGTTGCAAATAAATTAGTTAAATTCATAGACTAAATCATTAATCTTTTCACAGAAATTAGTCAAAGTCAGAAATAAATAACATTAATTAGTAAAAAATTAAATATAAGAAAAAATAATAACAGATTAAACTAAATTAAACCTATTTAAAAATGGGACATAAAATGTATTCTGGATTTCCGCGTGAAAGAAAAAGTTATAAAAGGTAGTTTGGGCGCCGCCGCCGCTCCAGGCGCTGCGAGTGGTGCCGCTCGGCGCCGCCCGCCTACGGGCGCGGTTCCGCCGCCCGCCGCTAGATGTCCACCGCGCGCGTGTGTGCGTCCCGCTCGCCGCGCGCGGCCGCGCCGCCACTCCGCGCCCGACCGCGCCGCCGACCGCGCGCCTCGCGTACTCCCGCCCTGCCGACACGCGCGGCACGCACGCGACACTGTACGCGCTCCCAGCGATACTCGCCCGCCACCCATAAATAAATAAGAAAACTCTTGCGTCACCACAACAAATAAATCAAACAATTTTCCTGAACCATCAGTGGACTGTATAAACTTTGTTGCCTAAACTAAACCAGAGACAGTTTTGTTACAACTTGACTAGAATTTTGTTCGAGGTTACGAGGCAGCTTATCATATCAGTGACCGTTCAATAAACATTCTAAAAGTCGTTTTCAGTTAAATAAAACTTTTCCACAAATCCGGCCGAGCCGTAGTCGCGTTCGGCCCGTAAACGTTGCGGTCAACTCTCGTCCGGTCAGCTGGCTAAATCGGGAATCGCGTTTTGATTTTCATGTGGTGGTGCCGTGCGTGGGTGGCGTGTGTGCGCGGTGCGATGTGCCCGCGGCGCGCGTGAACCGGCCGGTGAACCTCCCGCTCCCCCGTGGCTTGCCCGGCCGCCACCCTGTACCCTGACAACCATGTCGGGGGCCTCGGCGCGCCCTGCGACGCGGCCGCCGCCTCGCCAGCGCCCGCCTCCGGCCACTCCGCCGGGCCGGCCTGGTGGACCATGATGAACGGGGTCGGCGGCGCGCTGTACGAGGAGGCGCACGCGTCGCCGCCCGGCGGGTCCCCGCCGGCCGCGCCCGCCGCCGCGCCGCCCTCCGCCTCCAGCGCGTCGCCCGCCTCGGTGGGCTCCAACCCGCCGCAGCCCCCGCTGCACATACCCGCCAAGCGGTACGAGCCCGAGCCCGGGGTCATCCGGCACGCGCAGCAGGGGCCCTGGGGGTACCCGCCCGACGCGCCCGCCTCCTTCGATCACCAGTACCCCACCGGCCCCACCTACTACAACCTGCCCGTCGAGCGGGAGCGCAAGTCTTCGCTGCCCTTCTGGCCCGCCAGCAGCGGGGAGTACAAGCCGTACGCTGATGGCGCTTGCCATCAAGGATTCTCGCAGCCCTGTTGGAACTACCCGTACGGGGCCCCGCGAGGCGACCAGCCCCTGTCGTACGTCGGCGGAGACGATCGTCGGACAGCGGTCTCCGAGGCGTCCGGCTTCTCGCACGACGCGTACGGGCTGCGGAACTACGCGCCGGAGACAGTGTCCAGCGCACCCTACCCGCCCCCAGGTACCTTGCCCGGTCAGTATATGTACTCACTCACCCATCGCCCACAACTTACTTATAAATATTTAGCACATTCCTCGAATCTGGCAATCACGTTTTTCGACGTCCGGTCGCGGCAGGCAGCTGTTTGTAATCTTTAGCTGAACTTATCGGCAGCACGAGAGCTAAACACATCGCGCAGGTAAGCAGTTTTCCTTCGAAAATTTATAAACAAATACAATGTTAGTGAAACTGTGAGATTCGAGGACGTGTAGCGTTGTGGCCGCGAACATGCTTTGATTTTGTGATATTTTAATTGGGAACGAGATAAGTTTGTAAAGTTAATTTGTAAATAATGATGGGTTTGTCAACCTTGACCCCCGGCGCCGCTGGCCGCTAGATGGCGCCGCGCGGCGCACACAGGCGCGGCGCGCGTGTGGGTGTGTGTGCCGCGCGCACACAGCAGCACGCCCCGCACGCACGCCGGCCGCGCCGCGCGCCGCTGCTGTGTGCGTGCCGCAATCACCATTACCTGCACACCGCTGCACTGTCTGCATTCTTTTCTCGAATCGAAGATGGAAAATCTGATTGGCACGATTTCACACTCCTTACTCTTTGTACTACTCGTACGACGTGTGTTTTATCTGTACCAATACTTACTGTATCATCCGATCTTTCTTACTGTACTACCTATGTTAGTTAAAGTACGATGAATAAAAACACAAGTAAAGTCACTTAGTTATGTGCATGACAGATACTAACAGTATACTTAGAGCAGGTATAGATAGGTTAGGTTATCATGATAATGTGTAAAACTATGATTAAGTTTAAGAAAATCCAAATGCAAATATTAAATTTCCTTTATGCTATAAAATGTGTCGATAAAACGAGCTGTTAAGCTAAACAAACATTAGCACAACGTTTGCATGAAATCCCCTAAACCAGCCTTCTGAAAGCAGCCGAACGCTCAAATCAAAACATTTTCCCACAGACCACCATAAATTTGATGAATGAACGAAACACGTGCTACAAATGTTTAAAAACGATCCGTAAGCACCGTTTTATAGGCAATGTTAAACGGCACTATACAACCGACAGTAAATTAAAGTTTACGTAAAATAAAGCGCCAATAAAAATGTATAACTAATAAATAAACACGATACCTGCCTGAGCGTTAAGACAATAAACTGTTAGCTGAGTAGCAGCAATAAACCAAATATTGCTGCAATAAACACATTATAGGCTGATGATGAGACGATAAAAAAACTAGACGAGTCTGAATCCGGAGTGCGGCCGGTGCATAAGTCCGAAGTGCTGTCTGCCGTAGACGTACCTACCTATTATATCACTTTTATGATAATCATAAAGCCGCAACGAGATCACAGACATGCAATAATACTGGTTCCTTCCCCAAATCGCGGTAGTATTAGTAATTACGAAACTATGAGCGCCATGTCAATATGAGAGCAATAAAAAGACTCCATTCATAAACGCTCAGCGCTAGTTCACTTTCGATCGCCGCCTAACCATAAAGATGGGTTTATCGTGCCTCTGTTACGGCAGAGGTGTAACTTGACATAATTTTGCGTAAAACGCGCATATAATGGGCCATTAAAAGGAAACAATTGTTGAAAAAGTTATACGAGTGTTCACGTCACTTTATGATTGTGTGTTTACGGCCTACCTGAGGTTGACATTGACTTTGATTTGTGCATTTACGGCTTAGTAAACGGTTCGGAGAATGAGTATATGGCTGCGTGGTACTATAGATACTCTTGTCTCTTTGGCGTTACGACCTGCCACTACGAGATAGTAAAGTAGACACGCTTACTCAACCTTCAGTCATTCATGCACTATTTGCATCTTTAGTTTTCTTTTACGTAGAAACTTATAATGTAGATATATACAAAAAATTTGAAGTTAATTTATATACAGTTATAAGTTAAGTTAATAGAAAAAATAATATAAGAATAGAAAAATAGAATAGCAAAAGGAATAGAAAATCAATTTTCCGATTCTCAGTAACTACTACATAGTGTTACAAAGATAATTATAAAAGCTACTTCAATATTGCATTTAATCAAACCTTCAACTACCAACCAACCAATCAATTGTGAGAAAGAAATACATTTTCCACTGTCAATTGACTTCTTATTGGAATTCGAACCTTATGCCGTTGCAGTACACATAAGTTCTCAGTTGTCAATTGGCAAAGCAATCTTGTACATGGAATAGACAAAGCTCGCGGTCGGGAAGGTAAACTTTTATGGGCGAGAGAACCCGCACTTTTATAGCCACTGATCGCTACCTATCCCCTCATAATTGACAACTCGACTTGTCATTATGTTCTCTTTAAACAACTGACGGTGGTCTTGTCTTACGGAGCGAGACTGTCTAGAAACGACCCATGTTTAGTTTAACGCGAAGTCAAAAGACTTAAAAGGAAATAACCGTAAGTTACTTAACTATTAGGTGTGCTATGATTGTCTACAAAGATTGCAGAAATGTGATAGGATTTGTCATCATTTTCAGTGATTGTCAAATAGTGAATCGGTTATATCGGAAAGATCTCACGCATTTCACTCAATTTCACCAAAATTTATTTTCATTTAAACATTTATAGATTTATTAGGGAATAAGTATTAAAAAATATGGTAAATTAAATTAAATACTGTTTCTCTGAGAGACAGGATTCGCTAAAGAACTAAAGGCTTCGACATAGCTCAAGAAGTTAGTACTTTGAAGTGGCAGTGCAGTGGGCTGGTCCAAATCTGTTGGAGTTCTTGAGTGGAGACGAAAGCAACTGTAGTGTGAGATGCCACCCGGCTGGATAGAGCGACAATTTCCGTCAGGCGACTGACATTTTACTAGTTGCAGAGTACCAAAGATCGGGGTCAATGGGTCGTCTTGGGGAGTCCTATGTCTGGCAGTAGATAGCCTGCTGCTGGTGATGATGTAACTCACTAGACTCAGTAGTGTTAACTAAGTACGTAATATACCTGTTACCTCTTACATAGACTCTTCCAGTTGCATCCTATTTCCTTTCTTGTTTTAATTTAATATCGAGAGACTGTAACTAAACTTGCAGTTGAAGTTTTGCATCATCTAAATCAACTTCATTGCTTACTGCAGGCATTGCTCAAGGCAGTACTGATTTGCCTTCAATTTTTTTTCTTAGGCACCTGTTAAGTTTTACGAGCGGATAAACACTTGTCCGTTTTATGACTTGGCGAAACAAGATTTTGAGTACGGTTAGGAAATGTTATTAGGAATTTTTTGAGTTTTTCTTGATCTTACACACTTATTGACACATTCAATTCATTCCAAACTCTTTTTGTCTTGACTATGCAATTATACACTGAATCAAATTAAACTGGCTCGATTTTTTCATTGTTTATGTTTTTTTAAATTAAAACCCACGCACAGTAATCTTGTGTTTACAACTAGAACGGCTTCATTTAATATTAAATTAAGTGCATGACGTTCACTCAGATTGCATCCAGTAAAAGTGCTGTAATACGTAGGCGACGTACTTATTGTGGTAGGTCAGTTTTATGAATCACTTAGGTATCGCTCGTAATGGAGACGCTATTCGAGTAGGCAGGCGTGTTATACACATACACTATTAGTTTAATACAAACTATATCCAAACGGTAAAGTAAAAGGGTCCGATTTAAGGAGTGAAATCCCGTTATCCTTTTTCCTTCGCCAAAGCTCATTGTAGATACAATGTCTAAGTATGCGGGTTCAGTTTAGTGGAATTGAAAAAAAAACTGCAGCAACTTAAATATGGATATTGATATCTTTATATTGTGGTACCTATACGTAATAATAATGAATAGGCAAATGGCGCCAAAATGGAATGTAAATTTGATAAATAAAATAGGTAAGCTTTAATGTCCACTTTCTTTCTTGATCTTGAATCCTCAGACGAAATAAGAAACAAAAATAAAAAAGTTATTTTAGTATTGTATTTTTATTCTCAATTAGGTACCATTACCTACATATATAAAATACTTAGTTATTTGAAGATAGAGCTTGTCTATATTATAGTCATCAAATAAAAATATTTTACAGAAGCAATTTGTAGGTGTGAAGATGTGCCTTGTACTCTTGTATGTTTGAGAGTAAACAAAACAAAATGTTACAAAGAGGCAAAGTAAACCGTGTAAATTATATTCCCTTGAAACTAGCCGTAACCCTAATTCTGTTCTGCTTCAAAGTACCTACGCAACTATTTATTATGAATAAATAAATATAACTGATAAACATAAATTACCATAATTAAATATGTATCTAAATAATAGTTATTAGTATTTCGGGATTCAGTCTTAGTCCGCACGATAATATAGAAATCGCGATTGCCTAACACTAATCTCTTGAAACAATAAAATTGCAAAATAGGAAATTAGTCAACCTTACAATTATCAAACGAAAGCAATGACAATTACTTATACTTCTTGTCGTTTTATTCATTTCCTTTCTAAAATAAATAGCGTATTGCACATAAAAAATGATTGAAACCAGCATAAAATGTCGAGTCATATGTATTTATATGGCTAAATACAATAGTTGAGTAGGTTTTCTGCGAGACGCAAGTGCTGTTTGCGACACTTGCACATGCATTCATCCGCTAGCTAGACAATGGAGGCATATTTCGCAACTTGTATAGGTGTACCGTTTTAAATAATAGGAAATGGTGCAGTGCAGATGCGTGTTGCACGTATCGAGTATCGAGAAGGTCACCATTCGCATACAAAGTTTATTGTCGGTGATCTCATCAAAAGGACCGCTCACATAAATCGTGCTATATGAAACTTCTAACGCACCGTACGCCAACCTACAATTGTTTCTATGAACACTGCATGGAAATAGCTAGTTTAAATAGAAACGCTTGCGGTTGTGCAGCGAAGTGCATTGTATCGGAGCAAATTAAAACCGGTCACATTAGGACGCCGGGAAATGAGAATTCCAATGAATCTAAAATTGAGAGTTCATTTTAAAGACTAATAGTTCGTGTCTAGCATACTTGACATCACTCACTACCAAATGAATTTATAACATACGTAGTATTATTAAGTATTTAGAGCTAAGCCCTGTGTAATCGTGGATTATAGAAGTATATACTGCAAAGTATGTACTGCTGTTATTGTACCCAGAAAAAATTATATGTTTGTTTGCCCAGGTTCCCTGTCGATGTCAGTGGGCGTCGGAGTCGGCTGCGGTTCGTCGAACCCCCTGGACTGGACCGGCCAAGTGACGGTGCGCAAAAAACGCAAACCCTACTCAAAGTTCCAAACCCTCGAACTAGAGAAAGAGTTCCTTTTCAACGCGTACGTATCGAAGCAGAAGAGATGGGAACTTGCGCGAAATCTGAACTTAACGGAGCGGCAAGTGAAGATATGGTTCCAGAACAGGCGAATGAAGAATAAGAAGAACTCGCAGCGGCAGGCGGCGCAGGCGGCGCAGAACAATAATAACAACTCAAACGCGAACAACCATAACCACCACGCTGGTCACCACCACGCGCCGCACCACGTAGCTCTGCATCACGCCCCGCCAGCTAAGCACCATCAGTGACCCGCGCCCTTCTCTGGGACTTACCCCCTTCACCACGGTATAGCCAGTTAAATCCGACGAACCGCGAAGGAAAAGTTCCATAGGACACAAGTGTGGAATGTGGTCGTACTTAAAGGTTCCAAGAGCATTTCGTTCACGTCCAATGTTTGTTACCCAATAGACTTTAGGAACGTTGTTGTATTCACTATGCCGTTTCGTACGTAATCTGGACGCTTCGCCGCTGCTGTGGCAGGCGCGCGCGCGCCAATCGAGTCCCAGAGAATCTCATAGTAAGATAATTGTGTTGTCGATTTGTGTATAGTATTAATTACGAAATTATGTTCTGTAATTTTAACGAGACTAAGTACATGAGTAGATAACGATTCCTGATATTAATAATGTCTAGTATAGCGCTGATAATGTATTTCAAATTTATTTAAGTACGAATTACGATTATTAAAGACGTCACCGATAAATTATAGGTTCTAGATAGTTTATTGAAAATAAATTTTGTAAAATATTTTGTGAGACTGCTTATTGTTGTATTCGTATCGCTGTTCTGAGGGTGGTTTAGTCTTAATCAGTTAACTTTTATTTTTGTTACCAAATTGTTGATTACTTGGGTTGCTTTGGTGGCAGTTATGATATCCCTTCGCAACATGTACCTACCATTTTTAAACGTTAAATGGTAACTGTATTCATTATTATAACTAGATACCTATTATTACCATCGACGCATCACATTTCTCTAAACGTAAATGCTTAAGCAAATATGGAAATCGCATTATGATCAAATATTTATTACTGTTTAATTTCTTATCTCATATAAATCGTAAATTTTTGTTATTTAAATTATGGATTTCTGACAAAGCTTTAACTTGGTTCCATTAGAACTATACAATAAGTTTACTGTTATGACTTTTTTAATATTGAATTTGATGTTATAATCAATTATTTAGGTAATATGGGCAAGTGCATTAATATTGTCCCTTAATAGAGTCCTTGTGCTTTAGCCAGTTTTATTACTTTTTATTTTTGTTTTATTTTAATATTTTATTATTTATTTATACACGAGTATGACTGCAATATACATTATAGGTTTGTGACCCTGTATCTTGTTCTAAGTACATCGAATGAATTGTTTTGTAAGTACATTATGTACTAATAATATTTGATACCTAATGGTTTTAAGTTACGTTTCTACTACTTAATAATCGATACCTATAAAACTTCATCCCTGTCGGTTTTAGAATTATCATCTTTGTACTATTTTAGCTACATCTTCCCTATTTTATCATATTATATCTATGTAATAAATGTTTTATTGTAAACTTAGTAGTTTACTCAGGTCTAATTCATAAATATCTGTATTGTCCCGTAATTATATAGTAATGTAAATTAGGTGTTTTTGTACAAAATGTCGACCTCTTCTAGGTGACCGAATTTCTATATAATTTTGTTGCATCTTATAGATGCATGCATATAAATAAAGCGAATCGAAGGTTAAGTTTAGCGATTCCCAACATCTATTTATTAGAATTCTAAAATATCAGTTTGATTTTGACTTTATCTGGAAAGCAATTTTATGGGTCTTTTCGACTTAGCGGACAATTAGAAATTAACACCACTCAATAATTCGGCAAAGTACTTATGAAATGAAAATCAACTCCGAGTCATTCTTCTGAAGTCCCGCTTTTCAGATAATGTTTATCTTATCACACTAATCATTCGACAATCGCTTTTCTGTAAGGATTGTATATTCAACGATTTCTGTAGTATCTACAACTAGAACATTACTTACCTACCTAAACTATATAATTGTAATAATTAAAGGTCTCGTAATTATTATTGTACAGCTAAATTAATGTAGTTAATCACGCCAGGAGTGACGTTTTGTTAAGTATAATGTATAATTAAAAATGAATGTGCTCTCGACAGTTTTATGACGAATTTAGAAAAGAATGTATGAAAGGGAAAAAATTAAATATTTCGTCGTGTCTTGGTTCTTTTTCCTTTGCACCCCTCATACGCTTATTTTACCCTCCGGCCGAAATACGGTTGCGATGACGGCCGGAGGTATTTTTTTTAATAGAGAATTACAAATAACTAAGTATAGGATTTTTAATTAGTGTTCAGAGATTTTTTTCAACAGAAAGATAATGCTAACGAAGCTAAACTAAAGCTAGATTTGAGTGTATGGGTACAGTATGTATGTATCTATATTGTATACATTTTTCTAAATTCTAATAACTAATGGTAAAATCTCTCTTCTCACCAAATCTTTGACATATATTATTGGGAATAATAATGACAACCAATTTCATTAGATTTCTGATCAGTCTGTCTAGATTTGTCTCTACTGACATTAGACTATAGGTTTGGACTTTCAGATATTTATCATTATTCATCATCAACATCCTATGTTCACTGCTGGACCATCATCAGTCGGTACTATCTGCTGGCCATGGGCCTCCAAAATACGCCACTGAACCCAACTTAAAGGCTTTAATAAGAAAACTTCGATCCGTCTAGCCGAGGGGTATCTAGTCCTGGACTATATTCGAGAACTCGTCTACCTCAAGGGTTGTCCGACAGACTGCTGAAAGCAATAGGTGGAGAGAGCTGAACTCATCGCTAAAATGAGCTTGTTGGCGAAGTCGGAAAGTATAATATGGGGTACGGTGGGTCTGCAATGGTCCGTACCTACAACAAAGGTAAGTGTTAGGTCTTTCCGAAAAAAAAATCTAGGAGAGGTTGGACCTAAGTAGTTACCAACTTACACGCAGTGTAGAAACCATCATGACATAAACTTCATAAATTGACCACCTCGTAGTCTTGGTCATGAGACTCGAGCGCCAGAAGTCGTAGGTTCGATTCCCCTATTTTTCCATTATCTTACTAATTATTACTTATTGCAATTTATAATTATTTATTCAAAATGGCCCAGTCATGGTCCACACGTCATAGTACATAACAGTTTACAAATAATGAGAATAGCGCCATCTGTCGGCGGTGGGCAACGCTAATTTACAGAACGAACTCTGGTTTCGAGAAATTCAGCCAGTCCCGAATTGTTTTTTTTTGCGGCCTTGCGACCAAAGAAATCGTAACTCTATGGTTTTTTTCACTAAATATAGGTATTACCTAATTAAATTATGAAAGAAAAATTATGGACTGGCTGAATTTCGCGAAATCATCGCAACTATTATAAAAAATCAGCGAGTAGCCTCATTCATTTGCCAACTAGTGGAAACTGGTATTTTTGAATTTAGACCCATATTGCCACTGAGTGTGAGCCTTTTGTTTCCATTTGGAATTAGGATGTAATAAGAATTCGTATTTGCCTTTGTTCAAAAGGAGGTAAAATTAGAGGTTGTTCGTTGTTCAGTAGGTACCTAGATACGTCGTCAGGTAGGTACTTACTTTAAAAATTCAGACAAAATCAAAATATCATAATAATATTTTACGCTAGAGGACTTATGACTTCCCTTTGAGGGCATAATAAATATGCGTTGTACTTATAGGTAATGTATATAATCCGTCAGATTTTTTTTCTTCAAAATGTTTAACTTTGTTCTATAAAAACATTACACTGATGGGCCAGCATAGTTATTAGTCCCAGTGCGCAGAGCGAATTCGTGGACTCGAATACAAATAATAATCGTCTTTATCATTGTTATAATAAAGTTCAAAAGCGGGAGGGCGCCGAGCATTAGGTACTTACGCCGCTATCTGCTGGATACGATTTACTTCTCCAATGGAATTTTTAACTTTAATCAGTGATAAATACTTTTTTTTTTGCGTAAAAACCGCCGAGCTGCTCTCCGCCCGCCAAGTCTGCGTTGACTCTTATCTTCAACTGGAATTTAAAATATATCTATTTTTAATTAAATGAACTCTTAAATTTTATCTTATTGCGAAAGTTGTTTCTGCGGAATGAGTCGGAAGAAAAGTGTATTAGGTATGTGCACACTCCTATTAGCTATTGAAAGGTCATACAGTCACAAAGACGTTAAAGCCTCCCGCTTTGTTAGCTAGAAACTGGAATAACGTATTAACCGAAGTAACAATAGTTATTTGTTATGCAAGGCTGCAAAGTTGGTTATTTTGTGCCAGTACTAGTATTGAAAACTGAGCAAGCGAAGGGTCAAAGATAGAATCCTGAGCGTAGCGAGGGTTTCAAGGTACGAGACACAAAATAACTTTGCTGCCGAGCGCAACACACAATTTTTCACCTCACTACAGCGAGGAAAATATAATACTAGGTGAATTGAATCCTTTCGGCGGTTTAGAACTACAAATAATTGAATGAAGAATTGACCACTTCTTTAAATGTCCACCTTCTACAAATTAGAAGAAAAGTTTTAAAAAGCTTTTTCCAGGTGCAGTTTTCCACGCAGATTTCGAATGACAAAGTATACCCTTCCGAGCCGGTGAGGTGAAAAATAAATTCCATATCAAGTAGGTAGGTACCTACTTAGGTATATGTAGGTAAAGATTTCTCGAATTGTATTTTGGTTAGGTCTGTAGGTAATAAAATTTGATTTTAAACATACTAGTAAAGGGGAGAGAGGTTAAATAACCCTTAATTCAAGAGATTACCACACAAAGTTGAAAGGTGTGGTATGCCCGTACACTGCGCCCGCGGCTCTACCGGTTATTCTATAGTAAGCCGCCTCCTCGCCGATTACCATATAAATGAACCGAACCGAGACAACTTCATATTATGTCACCAATAAAACAAGACCTCGCTCCCTTCGCCATTAACGCGAGCAGTCGAGCACTGAGTATCAGCTAAGTAAAATGTCAAAGGCCACGCGTCACTGGACGCATTTACAGTTTAAATGTGGAACTCGCTCCGATTGGTCCGACATAGCCCTACGCTCACACTGTGCCCTCTAAATCCGCGCATACGCACCACTCCGGTGATAATTACGATAAAATATCGTCAATATTTTACACCTACGATTGTATTCTTATTTTGAGCTTATATCTTAAGCATATTTAAAAGAGCAACAATGTACTTAATGCAAGTCTCACACATGCGCATACTTACTTAGGTAAGTAAATATGGAGCGGGGCTATAATGAAATCAGTGGTTTAGTGTTATTGGATGTAACGTTATGGGTATGTTAGCCTCCAGCATTATAGGTGTTCAATGGACTCTACTTGTTAGCATTCAATATCAGACGGGTTTATGCCCACTTTGCCAACTTTCGCCCATTGCCAACAATTTTAAGTTTTAGTACAACCAACTTAATTGCCGTGCCAAAGTCTCACTTTGCCCGATAAATATTCATAACGAAAAATATAACTTTTTAAAAATATCTCTGCTTTTTTTCTATTTAACAAATCTAAAATTTTATGCAACAAATTATTTAATTTAACAAAATAATTAACAACAAATTAATGTTGGCAAAGTGCGAATAGTTTGTACCAAAAGTTGAAATAAGTTTTAGTACAACCAACTTAATTGCCGTGCCAAAGTCTCACTTTGCCCGATAAATATTCATAACGAAAAATATAACTTTTTAAAAATATCTCTGCTTTTTTTCTATTTAACAAATCTAAAATTTTATGCAACAAATTATTTAATTTAACAAAATAATTAACAACAAATTAATGTTGGCAAAGTGCGAATAGTTTGTACCAAAAGTTGAAATTGTTGGCATGAGCGAAAGTTGGCAAAGTCATTAAGAACTCTTCACAAGTTGATATTGTAGTAATGTCGCCACGAATAGGCTAAATCAGCCAGAGATTTGATGGCTAGCCCGTTCAATTAAATGCCAATATGCCTTGTTCGTTATAATCTAAAAGTCATCGAGCAAAATGCTAGTAGATAGGTACAGAATGTCTGAGAATAATTTTATTCCACCCGCTTTTTGACAACCCAATATTTTGTGCCTGCGCAAGCGGCGTTACGTCAACACTCCAGTTCACCGCGGACTGCTCGCTGGAACTAACGCTGTGTTTGTTGCTCCACTCGACATTTTATTTTTCGTTATTTTGAACATTATTGGAAGGTGCTACCTACTTGTGAGACTTTTAGTGTTGTCACTGTGTTGTGATTGAAGATATCATGGGATGGAACTCTGGGACCGGGTACCTGTGTCGTCACGTCAGACGCATTTGTAGAAAACCTGACGCAGCACAAGAACGGGATCAAAGGTTTGGTGGCGTTTGTTTACATTATTATTCGGATGATGTATCGAAAACCATTTGTCCGAATAGGTGCGTCCACCAAACATACAGTCCACTGTTTAAACAAAACCTAACCTATTGACATAGTGACTTTAGGTATTCGATTTTCGGAACGATTTCTCCTCCATGCATAGGCCGGTGGGGAGTGGAGCCGGTCAACGATCACTCATCGTCAAACAAGCTCAACGTATTTTAGCCTTCTCGTTAAATGTGGAATTCAACGATTTATCTAGGTGTCCTTCAGTCAATTAATTGAAAGCCGTCATTTAATGAATCGGCCACCAGTAGTAGAACCAGTTGGCTTCCACTTACGAGCCCTTGTATTTATAATATTGTAGATAACATTTAATCCTAACATTGAATGTGAGGGCCGTTTAAGGTAGGTTATTTTGGGAAAATCTGATCCCGCGGAAAAACATAATTCAACGCTGGCGAAGCCGCAGGCAACAGCTAGTATTATTATAATTATATTTTCTTTGAGGTTTAACGAGCAAAATTTTTACCCAAAGAATATTATTTTTTACGATTTTTGTCGGCACTAGCTGCAGTTGGTAATTCTCTGTTTGACTAGAGATATGTAATATACCTACTTGGGTAAAAAACTATACATTTATTAGCAATCACCTATTTCTCGCAGTTTTTATGACTGGATTAAAATATTTTGAATACTGTTTCGCACACCGTAGTGGACAACGGTGACGATGGACCGTCATCCTGGTTTTAAATAACAATGAAATCCCATACATCACTCAATCAGGGTATCCTAGTTTTTTTTATGTCTGCATGCGCCATTTCTTGACAGATGGCGCCGCTTTACCGAAACAAGTAGCTTTTGTTGTGTGAACCGGACGAAACTTCGGATAGAAGCTGTACCTATTCACTCTAACCAATCTGAGGCATGCAGTAGGTATCTCTTTTTATCGACGACACTAATAAGTAATACTTTTAGTGACACCTGCGCAGATGTTAAAAAATTCCGTAAATAATTCCCATGGATGGAAATAGCATGGAAAATTCACAGGGTTCTAACCGTTTATCAGATAATGTAATTATGTAGTGAGTGTTACGGGACACCTCGGCTCACTCTACGTAATTGAGTGCGCCCCCTCACTCCTGCTATTAGGTAAATCGAATCTTGTCCCTCCCTTCCCTCCCCCCAACCTCCATGCCCTCCCCCCGCCACGCCGGGATGAATATGTGAACGAGCTTCCTCTTGGCGCTGAACCAAGGATTCAATTTGTGCGAATGTAAATAAAATGCCTCGTCAGAGTTGCGCCACGGCTGGGTGTTTCTTTAATTCAATTTTGCAGGGCGGGTACTCATATCATTTATTTATACTTAGCTATAAAATATGCTTGATGTTTTTTTAGCATTAAATAAAATCCGAAAATTAAATACCAAGGCGAAGTCACTAAGCATTCAAGTCTAGAGAAAAGAGCGACCAGATTGCCTATCTGAATAATATCTTGTTGTATGTACTATTTGTATAAGTACCTACGCCTTTGTACATTATATTGTTTGTATTAATTTTTGTTATAGGTATTCTATGGTTTAGGTAATTATTATAAAGTATCAATAAATAATATATATTAAAACCTATAACTAATTAAATAGTGAAGCATTTTATTTACTTTAGTATACCTACCTATAATTTTATTAATCATGTAAAAATATTTCTAAAAAATGCTAATATTTTATGTGTATTTTTTTTATTTGTAGTTTATTTGGACTCCTTTGTTCTCAATAATTTAAATACTAATAGGAATAGGCGACCGGTTTCGCATTTTTGGGCAAACCTACCGCAGTCTGTTCACAGGTTCCAAAAACCGTGTTTTATAAAATGTGTATGAAGCTACTCGTACACAAAATAAATATGAATTTACTTCACAAATTTCAAATTTTTTATATAAGAAACGTCAGAAATAGTTCTAGGTTTTTTCAGCTATTATACCATGGAGCTGAAATCATTTTGATGGACGCCGCGCCTACACAGTGACATTTTGTTCTAACCTTTAAGTGAAGTTTGTATATATACGGTCGCACAAAGAGTTAAATATACGCACAGGTACCTACTGCTTTAAAACTAATAAAAATACATTTTAATGAATTTGGGCCTCAATGTCTCGTCGAACAAGCGTTCTATGAATACAATTAACTTTTTGTATCAAACTGAACGAACATGTAAATTAATGGATTGCGGATTAAGTTAATGATTTTAGTTTACAATGGTATTTTAACTGAAATTCAGTATTGTGTAATGTATATATTTTTTTATTTAATTTAATTTGTTACGTGAGGTAGGTAGATGCTTGTGTATGTATGATATCGTTTGATTTTTGAAATTGTTTTGTGGATTTATTTTATTTCTGCTGTGAGTTTATAAGAATTTATATAGTATACTTATTCCTTTTATATAACTACCTTTAAGTTATGTGTTACGATATATACGACTGTGACTTGTATACCTACTCTGTACAGAAAGTAAAGCATTTCACCTAATTTATAAAGTTTGGCAGCAAACTTTGTTCTCACCGAAAACAAAATTATGCACATACGTACCTAAAATGCATTCAAGTACAATACTTATTACCTATATAGGTACTAAAAATATTCAACGTGCAAAAGTGATTTTTTCTCTCTTTTTCGTGTATTTCCTTCCTTATCTGTCTGGCGGCGCGGTCGGCACGTCCGGGGGCCATAACGCCGTTTGATGTTCTGCTCTCCAATGCTGGTGGAGGCGATATAAAGCAAGATGTACGGCTGCGCTCTGGGCGACGCCTATATTTTCTAAACATCTTTTGGCGTTATACTCCCGTACGAAGTGATCTTGGTAGGTGGTTTGATGTACCTACTTATTTAATAGAGATCAAATAAAACTTTTGAAAATACATTAGGTAGGTGTGTTACTGTATAACTCGAACTATACCTACGGTAAATCGTACGTAATACTTACCGGTTACACCCTAAGATTTACCTAACCGATTATTTAAGAACAATTCGGACTTTAACAATAATGTAAAAGGCAGAAATTGTTCTTTACTAATCGGTTAGGTTTGGTTGTTTCGTTAGGTTTTGGTTAAGTTTAGGTGCCCTTTATAAAATAACTGTGCAAGTGGTGCTAGTTAGATACATCGGTTTAGTATTTCTGTAATACAAAAACCTATATAACTCTAATTAAGTATTTCAGAATTTTCGATTTGCAAACTTCTGAGATAATTACCTATTTTACGTTACCTATTAAACGTTTTCACTCCGCAACAGCCCGAGGTTAGGTACTTATCTAAATAGCCTATCTATGTGTTATTCTGGAGTATTAATCTATATTACTGAAAAGTTTCATCAAAATCTGTTCCATAGTTTTTGAGTAATAGAGTAACAAGCATCCAAACATCCTTACAAACTTTCGCCTACATAATATTAGTGGACTATTCCATTTAAGTAGCATTAGTAGTTGCTGAGATAATCAGCTGTGACTGATGGACGGATATATACCTACATACGTACCTATATGAAGTGGACCATGAAGTACCTATTCCCAAACTGTTTATCTTCATAACATTATGATGGAAAATTTAAAAATTTTAAGGGAATTTTTTCACGTATATAACTTTGAGGTACGATGGGATATATAAAGAAATACGGGTCTGTTATTTTTTCATGTTTTAAACATGAAAAAACATGTTTGTGTCCAAACCCACTAACATGTTTTGAGAGGAGATGTTAAAGCATGTTAGAGGGTTTAGTCACTTTGAAGGCGATACCTCATACTAAATAGAATATGGGCAGCTACAAAATAATACTTCTCAACTATTTTCAGTACCTAAGTACTCTAAAACGAATATTTGAATGAGCCAGAAAGGAGCTGAACAATTGCGTACCTTTCCTTGTCAAAGTCTGGTGGAATAAAGCACTACTTAAAGTACAGAGGATTATATGCTTATAGAACTTTTTTCAATTTTTTCAAAAGTTTTAAAGCCGCTTACACAAGGTTACTGCATATAAAAATATGCAACACGGCGGCGGTACGTTACGGAGCGGATACCAATTCTATCAACAACCTATAAACCGCAACCTTTCTTTGTCTCGCTTCTTAATACCGTTGGGGCGTGAGTGAGATAGAAATCTACAAGTTTAATGGGCCGTTACGCGAGAAAAAAAAAATCAGTCCGCATTCGCGAGCGTAGATACGCGAGTGATAGTGGCAAGACGGAAGGATTTTCGAGGACCGGTGCATGGTGGAGTGTTTGTGACAGCTCTGTGATGACAGCAGCTTCAGCGCGACTGAAACTTGTTGCTAGGCGACCAGCTGCTTCCTCAAACACGTGAGTAAATATATATATACCTCTAACTATATTTATATACGTAGCAGTTTTTTGAATAACAGAATACATTACCTCTGAGAGTGCGTAGGCATTCGAGAGAAAACCCTGGTGCTTCACCTGTAGACGCTTATTTCACTAACACTGCGTTTTCTCCGGCATGCATCTAGATATCGAAGCGCTGCGACCGGTTCTTGATTCAAAGATAACCTCAAAGTTGCGCGAGCGTGTGTTTACACTTCATGTTTATAGGTAGAGTTTGTAGTTATAGCTCTGTGCTGTACTACACACTACACCATTGACTCATAGGATAAATCTGCAGTAAATCATGTTGATGTTATCTTTGACAAACGTTCATTCACTTCCAAGTTATTGTGGGACAGATCGGACAGTAGGACATATCGTTTATGAATCATACGTAACTACTTACCAACATACTTAACACCTTGTAAAATTGATCGTGATTTCAGGTATTCTAAAGCAAACAAAAGATATTTTATTTTATTTTATTTTATTTTGGTACTTATTTTGAAAAACAAACCTTTAGTAAAAGTACTATGACGCACGCCAACAAAATTGGTAGGTAATTGAATAAAGGTATTTTTTTTATTTTCTATAAAGGTCATAAATATGTATGTACCTATTGCACCTACTTAGGTGCAATAGGTACATACATATTTATGACCTCTGAACGCATAGGTACATTCTCTCATGAAGTTAAGGTAGGTATAATGGTACCAGCTATAGATACAAAAACATAGTGATGAAAATGAAATCTCTTTTTGACGTCAATTCTGTCTAAAACTAAAACTATTCTGTATTGATGTGTATAATATTGTAAGGATGTTTTTAAAAGCTAAGGCAATGCTCTTTTGTTCGCTGAACTTTCACCAGATTACCATAACAACAGGAATAGAAGGCAGTATGGAAACAATTTCTTTGAAAGATTCGAAGGGGTTATTGTATACTGTGTCTATTTACGCTCCAATTTGCATAAAAATGTTATTCTACTTTCCAAAGTGTGTAACTTTGAGATATTATTCATACCTATAAGTTCTGTAACACAAATCTGAAGTTAAGGCTTCGTATTATGTAGTTACATAACAACCAGCAATTTGTACTCAAGAATGTGGGACTGGGACATTGAGTAGTCCCACCATATTAACATAACAACAGCCCTATCATAAAGTCCCACGCCCGTCCCGTTCAAAATTGTCCTCCTGTGTCAAAAGTGTGTGTGTGTACAAAAGTGTGATCTTGCCTTGTAATCCTTAATATCCTTTTGATAGTGCCTTGGTAATCTAATTATGTTCAACCGAGAGATATCAGTCGTTGTTATCGGAATCTATAGAATAAGTACTCTGATCATGACTAGACTATAGAGAATTATATTTATCGATACTGTTGTCCTAACTAATGCTTTGGTATAGATGATGTAGCCTAAGGTGCAGTGTGAAGACAAAAAAAAACTCATAGATATCAGTGTGACAACCTGGTGTGACGACGAGTCCGCCCTCAGAATTACCCCTATTGTTAGTAAGTACTTACGTATGTATCGTCCAATAAGTAAGTATTCAAAGATTTTGTGAACCCACAGATCATTATAAGCGAGGTTTTTCCGTGTACAACTTTCGTCCAATTTTTTAAAATTTGAAAAGTTTGGAAAAAACGGTATTTTAAGTAGGTAGTCAATTAGGTAATTTAATATTATTTTTATTACCTAATTATTATATGGATACCTAGATAAATTTAATTCAAGTACCTAACTTTCGTAATTTAACTTAAAATTTAACAGTCGACGTAGAATTCACCCAAGTAGATATCTATATAGGTATATACCTATGTAGAGTCGAGTGACAGCACCAGAAGTCTTTAAAATGCCCATTTTAATTGTAGGACGCAAAAAGTTAGAAAGTAGGTCGCCCATTTGTTTTTTTTGCTCCCAGTCCACGGGGGTGGGTGGTCATTTTCATGCAAATGAGAATTTTTGACTAACACCGAAGGACGCAAAGTGATTTTATCCAGCTTTCGTAACACTAGTCAACTTTGGATAGTTGAAATGTCGACGGTTTAATGTTGTTGATTTATAAGCATTGCAAGTGAATAATGAATAACCACTTAGAATAATAACAAAAATATTTTCAAGTTTTGTTTTTAAATCATTGAAAAGTGTTCAGTGTGTACAAACTGCAGACATAAGTATCTGTCTCTATTTATGTAACAAAATGAAAGTGCAGTGAAAACAAAACTATGGGTGTTGTCTTAAGCCTCGATTTTAAGATACTTTCCTGTTCATATTCTAGCTGCAAGGCTTTTCTTCTGAACCTTCGAGCTGCAGAACCAACGGATCTAAAATTATTTTAATCTTGGAGGATATAAACATACTTTGTACCAAGTTTCTTCAAAAACTGTCCAGTCGTTATGGCGTTTTTATGGCGTGATTGGGCGCTAAACAACCAAACATCCACATTTCCGCATTTAAAGTTTGATGATGGCTGTTGTTTCATAGTTTCTTGAACATATTTTTGACGCTAAGTTCGGTACATTGTTTTAAAGCACAGCTGTAAAACTGTTATGAAACTTTAAATAGATAAAACTTTCATGAACTTTATTTTTCTTTAGCATCTATACTCAACCTGTTGTTGTACTGATAATGGTGTTGATAAAATAAAGCAAATAATATTTGAATTCAAATGATAGAAACGGCGATAGAAATCTTAATTCTATATCAATATTCAATTAATTATTATAATTATGTATCTATTTTTCATATATTTGATGATGGCTGTGGTTGCAGTTTCTTGAACATATTTTTGACGCTAAGTTCGGTACATTGTATTAAAGCACAGCTGTAAAACAGTTATAAAACTTTAAATAGATAAAACTTTCATGAACTTTATTTTTCTTTAGCATCAATATCAATCAACCTGTTGTTGTACTGATAATGGTGTTGATAAAATAATGCAAATAATATTTGAATTCAAATGATAGAAATCTTAATTCTATATCAACATTCAACTGTACCTATATAATTATTATATTCAACCTACTTTGGTATTGGTTTTAAAGAATAAGTAACTGCATTTTTAACAGTGCATGATATCCAGTCAACCACCGTATATAAGTCTTACATAAAACAGCAGGTTGTTATTCATATTTATGATATTTACTACTTCGGCCGCTACTTAGTTGCGTTTGTCTGATCGAACACATAGATATTACGCCCAGACGACTCTTTGCGTATTTTATAATATTTAATAGGTCAATTAGTATGCACTATAAACTACTTAATTACGCAGGTGGTTTCCTTCCATAATTAATATTTTGCGGGAAGGTAAAGGTTTTATTTTCACTCAGGTAAGTAGGTATAAGCTTGGAAACTCTTTCTTTAAGAACGAAATTTGGTGGAAAATGTAAAATAATGGGTATGTATATTAAATACCTATATTAAAGGTAAGTTCCTAATACAAAACACAGCCTAGGATAACGTTTAAATTAACAATATTGCCCAAACAATTTGTAGCAGGTACCTAATGGTATTTTAGTTTTTTATTTATTTTATAGGTAGAGTAACTTTAGATATCTAGACTTCCAAGGTATAGGCTCGACTGACGGTAGGTACTTATACCTTTGGTCCAACCAACAAACCTAAATAAATTAAGAGTAAATTTTATTATAAACTGATACCATAAAAAAATCATTACCTACCTATCTCATATCTAAAAGTTACCTTATACCATAAATGGCAAACTACAATAAAAATAAAAGTAACTCCAACTTGAAATAAAAACCCATCTTGTGATACCGACTCGACGCATATCAACAATGACATTAAATCTATATTATTCTCTGTGCAACATTGTCCGACCATACGGATCTCTGACAATGTCGGAGTTGTCTCTTAAATTGTAGGATAAACCCGTCGTTGGATCCCATTTACCTACTCTGAATACCGGCTTAAGGCTGCAGTTATTTGTGCACGACCGTGTCTTAGATAGTCTTTTTTTAAATCCAATGGTTTTATTCTGAGAACATAGGTAGGTACCTACTATCGTACCTATGCCGTGTGGGACCTTTGACCGTTTTATGCGCGTTGACCAAGGTGATTTGCTAAAGGTAAAGATTTAAAAAAATTATAATGCAGTGAAGCTAAACTCCCGAAATATGACAAAATGAAATAACACTCAGACACAATAATCTAAGTGTCATTTAATTTTGTAAAATAAAGTAGGTACATAAACAGAATTTTGTCTGCAATAGGACGGTTTACTGAATAATTATGTGTAGGTAGGTCAGTTTTTAGATAGTTTACCGTATACCTATATATATATATATATATTATTTAATCCTATAGTTAACGTAAGTTTGTAGTTTTACATAATATTATGAACGTTTGACTGACAACAAAAATTTTTGAATTTGAGAAAGCCTAATGTTCGATGTTCTAGTTAGTCGAATTGTAAGACTAAGATGAAATTAGTAATGCTCGTTTAATTTGTTAATTAGTTAAAAGTGAGTCCAATGTTATACAAGTGCTCCCTTTAAGCCTATTTATTTATTTTTGTTTTATCTATTTATGTTATTGCATTTCTACACAAGTGAGGTTAGTCGTAGAATGTTTATATACCTACTTATATAGAAAGTTAGGTGTATAACATAGGTAAGTAAACTTGAATACCTCAGTCAATCAGTGATGGAACACGAACGCCATTGCTTTTATTTTAATTAAAAGTAAACATAGAGAGTAGTAGTGGGTAGAATGTGTATAGACATACATATACTCGTATGTACCTAAGTGTGTATTGTTTTAGGTATTTCTTTTGTAACTACACAGAAGAAAGAATGAATGTGACAAAGAAATGAAGAAACTTAAAAATAATTCAAAATTTATTACTGTCACTGACAAATGCTCAACTAACTAGCAGCTTAGTCCACTCGTGGTAAAATAATTGTTTTGCAGGGGATTCCTAACGCAGAATACATTATAATACTACTTTCCGACCAAGCAAGAATGCAAGACAGACCTTATTATATAGATATGTATATATGTGGACATTATTACAGTAAATCGTATTTATATAATTATTTGTTTATTTAGGTACCAATAAATACTCAATACTTATATAGATTTAAAGAGAGTGTTTAATGTTACGTAAATCTGAATAAATAATTTTAATGAGTTTAGGTTCCATAATGTTTCCATTTGTATATTCGATAAAAGTCAAATTAACTCCTTAAATGAAAATAGCTTAGGGACTATATAATTATCTTGGCCCTTCAGTGTTGACGATATTTTAATAAATATATTTTAAAATTAAAACTAATGGACTTTAATAGTTTTAACAATTTGAAAAGCTTCGTTCTCGCCTGTCTAGTAATTGAGTAAATTATGAGTTATAGGCTGATCTAATCAAATCCAATCAGTAACTGTCTAAGTACTTTGTGACAAGGCAGTCCCATATTTGTTACATGCTGGTAGGGATACACTTTAATTAAAATTAAATTAACAATTAATCTATAGTTTTATAACATAGGTATTACTTCAAATCCAGCAAACCTAACATTTTGGTTGCTTTAATAAATGGAATTTCAAAAGTTAGATAAAATATTGAGCGAGGTATTTTCTTGCGTTAATGATACTTGAACCATTTGTTAAAAAGATACAGCTTTCTCAACCAAATTAAGAGTAGGTAAACGATTACAATTAACCGGAAATCCAGCAGAGCCCAGCACATCGATAATCCGATGCAAATGCTGAGTGAGCACATAGCATGCACCGCGCATGTGCAATACGTATATCCGATCGTAAAACTGTTACAGCCGTGGAGCCACACGACCCCTCCCCCCACCACCCAGCCAACCCGTCCCCACCCCCCCGGACCCGTCTGCAAAGCTCTTTGTTTTTGGTAATACCTCCGCAGAGGGAACTAAAACGGACTAAGACTTAAGACCCCTTAATGATCCTATTTCTGCGGCAGGAAATTTCCTCGACGAAGGGTTGGGAATTTTAAATTTTCTTTTCTGGACTTTAAATGCTCGGGTGGACGTTAAAAGGAGATGACGGTGAACATTTTTGGCTCACAATTATCTTAAATTGAGCGCTAAAGTGACGGCGCGCTGCGAGATGACATTTATTCGCGTTTTTGGCACATTTGCCAAAGATCTTAGAGTAACCAAAATAAATTCATTGCTATAATATTCTTCCCAAAATATAATAAATGTTCCTTAATACATATTTTTATGTAGGTAGGTACTTACGTATGTTATTATGGTAGCAACTATTTACCAATGGTAAAAATCCAAACCACTTCGTTTTTAAATTGATGTAGTTTTTACACATGCCGACGACCAACTTCATGTAATGTTTATTTATTTTTATATACTTACCTTTCTATATTTAGTATAGGTACCTTGACTGTGTTGCGTTAAATTCGCTCAAAAAAAACTTTGTTATTCACATGTCGTCGGAAGGTATACTATTATGCTAAGATCGTTCTCGCAGGTAGAGACCCAAACCTTCTATAATACGTGATGCATTATATACCTACATTTAGTATAGTATATACATAACATATACCCTAATACGGTGGAATTCAACCATTCGTCTGCGAAAAGGCTCAGCGTAGAACTATTTTACTACAATGGCGGCCAAGAAAAGTGACATTCTGCATTATGATTATTTATCTCGTTTGATTAAAAACTATAATAATACGTGTTTCAAACATTTGACGATTTCGGCATCAAATCAATAAAATCAATAGACTTCACTATACGCCTTAGAATTCCTTCTTTCGACGTGGCAGGTTTCCTCACGATACACCTATGTGTACACAAATTTCCAATCACCCTAAGGCTTCAGACTTTCTCAGGCACTCACTCCTGACTGCATTAGCAGGTTTTTGGTAATTGGTAGGTATTTAGGCACTGGATAAGTACTAGTTACCTTACTAGGTTAAGAAAAATACTCAAAGTCATATTTAGTTTTTCAGGGATAATGTAAGTAGCTATGATTATGTTCATAACGAGTTTGTCTGTCAAAAACTAGTTCCAACCTGGAAATGGTCCCTTCGTGCGACTCACCCTTCACACTGCTCTTGTCCGCCAGTGTACACGTACTCGGCCAATGTGATCGGCATACAAACGACACAGGTTGATTGTGCGCGAGCTCGCGTCCGCCATCGATCTGATACCGGTGACGTGTGAACGTAACTTTACAGTTTTTTATTTATTTACTGTGTAGGTGTGTGTGTAGTCTTTTTACATACACTAACACTCTACATATACATGCTCAACTTTACGTCGTATTCTTTGAAGAATAAATCATTTTATCAGTTTACACCTACAATTTTCTTCTAAAGTTGTAATTTGAAAGTGTAAATACATAAATAACTAAACTAGGAACGACTTTGTAGATACCTACTAAGTATAATTTATAGGTCATATACAAACATAATTAACTTATAACAGGTACCTATATAATACCTACACCTATTACCCTACGCGAAACAAATGCTGTTTCATAATTTATTTTGTCCTCTATATACTTACTTAGTAATTAATCTCTTTGAGAGATAAGTTCGCCCTTTGTATGCACTTAAGTTTATATATATTATTTTGTAATGTTTGTCTGCGCGTGTGTGCAATAAAGTATTAAATAAATAAATAATACCTAAGTATTTACTAAGCCACACGTGTTAAATCAGACCTAAATCAGATTTCAACTAAAATTAAATCAGACGTAACACATGTGTTTAATATTATCTTAATCTATGACAGAACCAGTTGTCGTGACCATATCAAGAGCAACTTAGTAGGACATTGTGTAGGTCGCGCGTTCCAAGAATGGCGCATGCCAGACAGACAGACATACATAGCTACAGTCAGCTTCAAAAGTAGCTGAACAAAAACTATCTTGCAAAATTACTGACTGTTCTAAATTTCACAATAACCGAACTTCTTTATTTTTCAAAAGTCACTAAACCTTGTCCCACGCTTCGAATTATTAAAAATACTTAGTCTAAAATAAAGAAGCATTTTTACATTTAAAATTACAAACTAGCTGTTTCCCGCGGCTTCGCGCGCGCCTTATTACTTATATTGGACTTTTTCTTTTTCCTTGGGTCGTAGAGTGATGTTAAAATAAATTCTTTTATGCAAAGTCAATGTCAGCAACTCAATCGAAATTTCAAAAATACATTTCCTCTATAATTTAAATTATTTATGTTACCTAGTTAATTTTGAAATTTTGTGTAATCACGTAAGTAGGTAGTTAGTACCTATAGTATTTTAAGTTATAGTATAGTACTTGAAAATTTCAGGTTTCAGACTATTGAGACTTCTTTAAAACGTGGAATTCTTTTGGAAAACTCAAAAAAACTATTTTTGGTGCTGACTGTACGAGCTTGTAAAACTGTGAGATAATATCAAAACTTCCTCTTTTGTCATTTAATATCATGAAAAATATTACAATAATGTAGGTAGGTACCTACTTACTTACTTATGTGTATGTCGGTTGGTAGAGCCATAGAGAGAAGAGAATACGTTCCTGGCCCCGCAGAGACAAAGAGAAGGAAGACTATTATACGTAAAGAAGTGACATTTGATCTCGCCAGTTTTTCATCGGCCTCAAATAAGAAGTACGATGGGATGTATGCACTACTTGGCTGCCACCGTCCGCAGAGAGCGAAAGAGAAGCAGAAACACTGACGTATAACGGTGTCCCGTTCTATCGGCTTGTAATTAAATCTGTTCGCGTGCTTTGAGTGCCGGGGACCTACTCGTACCTTACGAGTAATTAGGTATACTTTTTTTAAAGTTATAGACAATCTACAAATTAATAAACAGGACAAGTGCGAGTCAAGTGCGAGTATAGTAAGACCTGCGAGTCACGTGCGAGTATAGTACTCGCGCCCTGAGCGTCCTGTAAAAACTTAATTAACTATATAATTATGTACTTAGTAGATAGTCCATCACATCATCTATATACCTAAGTTTGTATGTAATCGCAAAAAATAAATTATTTGTTAGGTATGCATACAATTAACGATTTTCGTTTTTTTCCTTTACTGTGTTGTGAGACCTTGCTTCTTGCCTTTCATGATTCTAGGTCAATGGGTAGTAGGTAGCTACCTATATTTTTTATGTAATGGTTAGTTTCGATTTCTTTGCGATTAGGTATCAAAATCCATATTTTGATGTACATATACTTAAATGGCTGTATCTTTTGATTGCGTTAACTTAGAGACTTGAATTTTTTACATCCCCAAGGGATCGTACACCTTAGTATTTAATATTAATTTCAACTTAATACCTCTACACCTTCCTGAGAAAAAGACAGACAGAGAGACGTACAGCTGGGCGCACAAGTGATCTTATAAGGGTTATTTTTTTTCCTTTAGAGGTACGGAACCCTATAAATAATTTTGACCTCAGCCCCCGGCGTCGCGCCGACGCTGCATCAATTAAGGCGCCCAACACCCAATTGTTGATCATTAGTGACTAATCCGCCTCATATTCAATCAATACCCAAAACTTTACCCACACACCTCCGCCCGCCGCCCCCGCCTGCCCCCTAGTCGCGCGACATTTAATGACACCCGTGCAACCGGCCCGCCACGCCGTTTTGCTCCTTGCGCCCTCCGCCTAACGGCCAGTGTTCCCTGCGCGCGCCCGCCGCGTTATATAGCACCGAGGATCTATAAAAGTTACGTCTGTAATCTAACATAAAACTCGGGCCGTTTAGATGCGAACGCGGCCACGGACGACACATCTCGGCTCGCTCCGTACTTTTACCGAAATATGACTGGGTTTTTGTGTGAAACTTTGTGTTTTTCCGTGTGAAATCGCGTTTTGCAGTCGCGTTCTGGTCGCCGCCGCCGCGCGCCGTCGCGTTCTCGCCCGGTTTGACGTTTCCGCGCCGCGGAAAACAGCCGTAAGTACAATTCACGTATTTAAACTTCCAACGCCTACGATTAAAAAATAGAAAACGTGTTTGCTGACGCTTGTTTTGCGTATTCGCGGTTTTGCATATTGTATTTTGTTGTTATTTGACTTGATAACGCACGAAACATCGAGTTTTGTTATGAAGAGACTAAAGAAATCATCAAGACTTAGATAAGAACTTAAATAATGGTCAGATACTCATTTTATACACTCAATAACTGCTAATACACAAGGATTTATTAGAAGGAAATACACTTAGAGGAGGTTATTAGCTTTATTTAAGCCAAGAAACAAGAATTTACGCATCAAATTCAGGCAGGTTCCAACATAATGATTGTGATTTCGTCTCTATCAAATCCTGCAGTACCTATTTTGAATAGTTTTTGTTATCAAAAGGCTTTATCTTAACATTGACATGCAGTAAAAGTACAATTTTTCGACAATTTGATTGTCAATTTCAATTATTCAGTAAATTAGGTAATATGTATTTATTATCATATTTTGTTTAATTTACGCCACTGAAAATTATTTGTTTTGAATGATTTTGTTCAGGTACCTATATTTATTTCTTAGTTATAAAAATGGGCATGTTTGTATATAATTTTGACCAAATTCTGAGTTTTCGTGGCGACATATTAATAATAATAAAACGGAAATATAAGAATTTTCCATAAAACAAGATATAACACCAAAAATAACAATTTTCTAACTTTGATATTATGGGAATGCTTTGCAAATATACTCGTGGCGCCATCTATTATCCGCACAGCAAACTTTTCGCTACGAATTTCAAAGAAACTTTATTGCAACTTGACCAGTCGATTCCGTGTATTGTCCCTTCCTTTCTAACTCACACGTCAACTGTATACCTCACTTTGTCTACCCGGCAACCATTTGAATGACAGGCTCGATGCACTTGTTCAATCTAAATACAACCCTCTTGTTCTCATGATAAGGTTGCAGCTGCAATGCAAATGATCCAATTTAGTTTCTACTAAAGATGTTACCTTGCCGCTGTGGAGTGCACCTTGAAATGTAGTTGTCTCGCTCGCGCATTAGTCGATATCTCTTTTTGGTACATGTAGGATTATGTATAGATATCTCGTTCGGTGGGAGATAAACAGATGTCTGTTAGTAGTGGCAGCGTGTATGAGATGTTAAAAGGTAGATGTACCACCATGATGGAATAGGCGGAGCGTGCGGGGTTTAGTAGAACGATTATGGCAGAACCTGGACTGATCGAAAGTAGTTCAGTTTATAGAATTAAATTGATTGATAAATATGAATTTAAAAAGGTAGTTTTTTATCCTATCTATTTACCACACAAATTACTTAGACTTTAGCAATTTTTTTTATAATCATAATTTTCGAAAATATTTTTGTAATTATTGTCTTAACTGTACAGAGTTAATATTCAATTTAACAATATCTTCAGGAAAATTAATACCTAGATAGATATACCTACATAATAATTTTTTTCTTACAATTTAATTTTGACTTTTAAGAAGATCTAATCGTATGGTTATTAAAATGTTAAAATGGTCTTCCTTTAATTTAAGACACAGTATTATGATAAAAATAAATCTACGAGGTGGTACAAAAATAATTAGATTTTAGTTGTTGGGTATGGTTTTATCGGTGGCTTATAAAAGAATGCATAGGTAGTTAGGTAATAGGTAGGTATTTAAATTTATACTAACTTGCTTTTTTCCATTTTAAAGGATAGGTACAGAAGTACCTAGGTTAGATTTTCCAACCATCAGTTCATAAATTATGTATGATTTATGAGCCATAGTGAAACCAAGGAGAATAAAAGATTACCTACTTAAATACTCAATCGTTTGGTCGTAGTGTGTAGGTAGGTACTTATAGTACAATAAGGAATATACCTTTCATTAATATCAAACTTTTATACATAGAAACTAGATAGGAATTTCTCCTGTACGTCTATGGAAATTAAACAAATATGTACCTACCTACTTACTTAACATGACGGGGCCAATGCGTTCAAATTGTACACATCCCCAGTGGAGACTCAGAGCCTCTGACACTCGAGTAGAATGAATAACCCATTAAGCCAAAGATTCGGTCTCATTAACTCAGGTTCAGTTGATGGTCCATTTTTACTTGATTGAAATAGAAATTTATGTTTGAAAAATATGTTGCTCATAAGAAATAACAATAAAATCATGTATTTTCCAGGCATCTATAAATGTCCTAAAGATGTTTAGGTATTATTTTTATTAGTTTTATTATTTCTACATCCTGTTCAGTGTAGCTTGATTAGAATGACAGATGTCAAAAGGTACTTAGTAATAGTGATGTACAAGTACTAACAAAAAATACTGGAAAGTAGTCCTCATATACCAATATTTTTACCTACCTATATATAGGTACGCTATGGTATTTTATGATACCGACGACTATGGTATTTTATAATACCGATATTGAGCGGTAAAATTTCGCAGCATCAGTCTCTACTCTAGCTCTACCAGTCCACTGCTAAACATTATAAGAAATAGCTCTACGACCAATATTGCCATTTGATGCTCACGCTCAAAATATTCTCGCTAACGCCCCAGACAGAATAGTTTTGTTAAATAATATTTTATTTTGGACAATAATTGAAACTAGTAATAATTGAAATTAATAATAGTAGCTAAGTATAATTTTAATTAGGTATAGTTATAGATTTAGCTGTAAATATTTATTGTAACCAAATCTACCAATCACACATTATGGACGGTGTCTTGTGTCCTGTCCGTAAATAAAAGTAATCTAACCGAGGGCTCCCTAAACGATCGTGTGGCATGACATGCAATACGTGCTGTCACTCATGCATGATCGTCTAGCTGTAGTGATTGACGTGCATGACATGCAAACTACGTGCTGGCCGTTGCTTCACTGTATTGATTGATAGCAAGCATGATGGTCCATCATACAGCATGACATTCACGTAAACGTTACATGTCATACAAGCATGATTGTTTAGTGACACTTTTAGAGTCGCATATAACTTAGGTAGATTTATGTAGAGCCCGTCATCTCGATGCACTATGACGTCATGATTAGGCAGTATGGGGAGTAAGTGGCACATTTTAGACTTTCGCGCTTTGTATTCATAATTATATAATTATTTAAATCGATAAACTTAAATCTCGTGACTTATCGTCAAATACACCCGCGGATACCGTGAGTGTTGTGTGCCGGGACTTTCCAATAATACAAGATCAGCAGAGGGTAGTTTCAGAAACTACTCACAGCGATTAACAATGACAGCTCGCCTCTCCAGTCAGCTCGTGACCACGGCCAGTGTAACCTGGTCGAAACGTCGGGCAAGGTAAACAAAACTATTTCGTGTGTAAGACCCGTAAATAATTATATAATTAGTAAGTGGCACACTTTGGTATTTTTTGTAAATTCCAGCGTACGGGCGTTACGTTACAATCTCATTGTTCGTTTTTGTGCCAAAATCATGCAAAATTTACTGCAATGAAAAGTTTTATTAATTCACAGAATGTCATTAATTTGTCCTTAGCTATTACCTAGAGGTTTCATCATTTGATTAACTGTCTAAGAATATGTTCTATTTAAAGATTTGGTTTTACTTGTCCAAATTATCAATCAGGTCAGTAAAGTAAAGTAATTTTTTAAAGTTACTACTAAACTATCTCTGCAGAAATGTTTCAAAACAGCACCAAGAAATTAAATTTGAAATTTCTGAATTAAACATACCTAACTGTAACAGACGTTACACCAAAGCGTTTCCAATTTAGCGACAGGTCACGTGACAAGCATCTGGCAAGAGTAGGCCTTCGCCCCAGAACTGCCCTGGCCTGAACAACAATAAACTAACCATATAGGTACGAGTACTTAAGTACCTAATCATTTTTTCTAAAATACCTAACAATAAAATACTTTAACTGACAAGAAGTGATTTCAACTACGATGTATAGGTAAGTAGGAATGTGAGCTGCCCACTGCCACTTTAGCTTGCTCGTCCTTTCGGCTATGTGGGTAACCTTAGTTCTCCGTCGGACCTCCTCATTAATGAAACTTCGAGCATGGCCCTCTCCTAGCTCGCTGAGCGACCTAAACTTGTGGATCAGTTAGAAGGGATCATCAGGTCCACGCATACTGCAGTAACATATTTTAAATCAATTAGATTATTATATTTAGACTTTAGCGCTTTGTATTCATATTTTAATAATTATTTGAGGGTCATAAATACGCGAACATTTTTTATTTACATTTGCCAGACGTTTCGACAAGGTTACACCGGCCGTGGTCACGAGCTGACTGGAGAGGCGAGCTGTGAGTTTGCACACTGCGAGTAGTTCGCGTATTGGGCTCCCTAAACGATCATGCGGCATGACATGCAATACGTACTGTGCATGAGATGCAAACTACGTGCTGGCCGTTGCTTCACTGTATTGATTGATAGCAAGCATGATGGTCCATCATACAGCATGACATTCACGTAAACGTTGCATGTCATGCAAGCATGATCATTTAGGGACATTATATAAGACCCCTAAATAATTATTTATGTATAGGTTATTTCTTTTTAAAAATTACAAAGCGAAGTTATAGCTTTTTTCATTGTCAGTTTCTTAATTGATACCATGTCTAGCGAACAAAAGACTTCAACGCACGCTTATTATAAAAGTACTAAAAAATTGGTTTCGAAAGTTAAGCTTTGTATTTTTACTTTTTACAATGATGTGTTTAAATAGGTAATTTAAGTACTTTAATAAATAAAATCCAATTTAATTTATAGTAGTTATAAACCAAAGTTATCCAACTTACTATTATACCTATCAGAATGTTGTTAGAATCCAACTGTAAAGTGGTAAAATAGCTATAAGATGTCTAAAATATTATTATTATTTTAATGTTGGTTTGAAGTGCAAACGGACAGTCCACTGTACTGTTCTGAAACTCTAGTTGGAAGTGCCTCGTATCTTATTAGTATTTTATAAACATTTTTGTCTTAGATCTCTCGATATTAGCCTGTAGTCACTTTCCATCCGGTTGGCGTTTGCGCGTTTGTCACTTTCAATTTCAAAATATTCAAAGTCCTTCTAAATTAACTTTTTTGTTGTTATTTTTATATTTTAATTATTGTGCCCACGATTTTTTAGTAAAAATTCCCATACCTACTAATTTTTTCTTTGATGAAAATTCTGCCCTAGGTTCGAATTACGATGGTTCAAATCTGGCCTCTATTAATGATATATGTTTAAACTAGAGCTTATTATCGAAAAATAAAAAATATTGCTTGAAAAACTACCTATAAAAAAATTCTAATTCAAGAGATTCGATATTCTTCGATTCGCACTTCGTCCGTCCGTTTTTGTGGTTGTCCAACGTTGGGACCTTCACTTACTATAGGTAGGTACATACAATTTCTCCATAGTAAGTAAGTAGGTATCTATGATTGCTGTGTCTCAGTTTGAAGGATGAGTGGCACACGAGGCATTCCAACCTAGTCCTCAGCGTAGCAAGAACTGGTAATCTTTGGGCTGCAAGTTAATGGGCCCGCTTTGTTACGATAATGAATATGACATCCAAAAAAAGGAGATGCCACAGTAGCATATTATTGGTAGGCATCATGTCACTGGCAACACCGGCTCTCTTCTATCGTCCGTCGCCACCTATTGAATAAACTATTTTAAAAATACTTTCACCCTTACAATCGCTTATTCCTTGAAAATAACCTCAATAACGTAATACACTTTCCATTAAGTGGGCTGGTCGACTAGTTGCCACTTCATGATCATCATTCCGCAGTGTCTCAAGACGAAAGTCTTCGACCAGTGTGTGTTGCCAGTGATGACATACGGTACCGAGACGTGGTCGCTCACTATGGGCCTCATAAGAAGGCTCAAGGTCACCCAGAGGGCAATGGAGAGAGCTATATGCTCGGAGTTTCCCTGCGAGATCGAATCAGAAATGAGGAGATCCGCAGGAGAACCAAGGTCACCGACATAGGTCAAAGAATTGCGAAGCTGAAGTGGCAGTGGGCTGGGCACATTGCCCGCAGAACTGACGGCCGTTGGGGCAGAAAGGTTCTCGAGTGGCGACCACGTATCGGAAGACGCAGTGTAGGCAGGCCTCCCACGAGGTGGACCGACGATCTGGTGAAGGTCGCGGGACGCAGCTGGATGCGGTTAGCGCAGGACCGGTCGTCGTGGAGATCCTTGGGGGAGGCCTTTGTCCAGCAGTGGACGTCTGCAGGCTGATATGATGATGATGATGATCATCATTCTGCAATAGCCCACTGCTGGACATAGGCCTCCCTCAAGGCGCGCCACTGAACTCGGTCTTCGGTTCTCCGCATCCATTCACTGCCAGCCGCCTTACATGTACCTACACCCACTACACTATCTTCCTGAAATAAGTAGTCTAGGTATGTATAATTATAAAAAACTGTTTTTCATTTACATTTTTTCCCGCTGTCTCCCTTCAGTTCTCACTAGCCTGTATAGGTGAGGGCGGTGATGTTGGTCTAAAAGAGTATTTTATTTAAAATTATAATTTTCTTCTATTCACAATATAGGTACCTACCTATTTACAAAAAAATATTTTCTTTTTCTTTCCTTGAAAGATTTTTTAATTTTATTTAAGTGCGTAGTATTTTTGTCCTATTTACTATCTCAGTGTACTGTTGTAAGTTGCACTATTAAATTTTTAAACAAAAAAACAAATATACGGGTCGAATTGAGAACCTCCTTTTTTTGTCGTCGGTTGATTAAATGGGTTGCAAACTTTGTTAAAAGCGTTTTTTGAAAGTTCTGTTGTATACTTACTTGCCTATTAGAAAATATTGTGTTACACCTACCACTGCAAATCTAGATAATATAGGTAAAATCATAAAAAGTAAATGCACTAATAGGAAAAAAAATTGTAAACAGGTAAACCACTTGCAAATACTTAGTAGACATCAGCAATCTACATTTTGATGCATTATATCTCTAACTGGATTTGGCGCGAAAACGATTTATTGTGTCGTAAAAGCAATGAATGCAACCTAAACACATTAAATAAACATGACGAAACAAAATGCTGTAAGCGACAGCGAGTTACAGACGGAAATAGGCTCTAACACATTTTTATTACGTTTTATTACTTGGTGAAAGACACGGTCGTTTAGGGTAACTTAAGTCGAAGTAAGAGGTGATAAGTTCAAGCAAATTTCGTTGTCAACGGTGGCAGCACTGTGCTTCTTAAGTTATAAATATTTCATTAAATAAGTTATATTATCTGAACTTAAAATTAAATTATCAAGGCTTATGAGATTACACATGGTATTTATAAAGAAACAACGGTCCCGAGGCGATATTTACTGACAGCGCCATCTAGTATCGAGTGGCTGAACTTCTAAGCTTAAACTCACGCACACAGTGATATTTATTTTCCCTAGCTTGTGTCTATAGATCAACAGAGTAGATATGAAAGCATACCTACCTATAATAATTATAGCTAGGTACGTACATTATAGATACCTATACCCATTAAAGGTACCTATCTGAGTATTATTTAATGATAAAATAATTAAATTGCGTACATAATAATGCGTAAATTATACCCATAAGTACCTAGGTATTATGCAAGCAAACCTTTATACCTAAATAGTGGTTATAGGCTTCAAGTTGAAGTTTAGACCAAGGTAGGTACTTGAAGCATGATTTCGGTTGATTAAAATCACGAATAAAAATTTAAAACTTATTTGAAATAAGTACATATGGATAATAACTTTTTAATTAAGTAAAAATTCATTTTGTAATTAAAATAAGAATTTGTTTAGCACTTTTTAAGGCAATTAAAACCTTAAAAAATCCAGTTAAAGTTATTTGATCTAATAAATATAATTAAAGGTTCAAACTTAAAATTTTAAAATGTTATATTTCAATTTCATAAATGCATAAAATAAATGCAATAGATGTCTGTAAAAATCTTATTAATAAAACTTTCGGTACGCTAACAATTTGGTCAGTTATGCCTTTGTAAGGAACAATGGAAACCGTTAATTTTTTGCTAATTCCTTTTAAGCAATACTTGCAAGCCTTATAATGCGGCCGTTTTGTTTCCCGCCTGCGGTAACCCGTAAAATGTAGAGCAAAAAGGTTCTGTAAAAAGTCACCTTTAATACGAAGGGTTAGTTTTACCGTACAATACGATTCATTTATGGGGTAATATAAATATACAATGGCAGTGTGACATTATACTAATGCTCTCTATAATAAAAATAGCGCTTGGCCACAAAAATTTCGTTAGTTCGGATTTTTGGTTGACAGCGTCAAGTCATATTATGCGTGTGGTTTTAATTTGAAATATTTAACATAATTGTTTGTTAATGAAGTGAAAATGTTAAAGTATTTTTGTACGAGTCAATTTTGTGTTGTGCCGTGAGTTGTCATCATATGTACTGTGTTGTGTCATTTCAAAACGTTAGTTAAGGTGAGGAATAGTTTTCATACGAATTACAGGTACCTACTTTATTAAGTATAAACATTAATAACTCTACCGCTGTGTTCAGAATCATAGTAATACTTTAACTAATTATCCCATAGGGGGTTGACACTTTTATCTAATTCTTGTATAACGGAAATACACAAGATCTAATTTTATGTAAGTATTTAAATGAAATCACACTTATACCTACATAGGCATAAATCACTTGCTTATACTTATTTGAATATCGGCGTAGTTAATGCAATTGGTCTTATGTCAAAATTTTGCTGTTTTGAGTGAACAATTCCATTCATATCAAAACTGTATTTAGATTTGAATGTATGAATGATTTGAATGATCACTAAAATACCTCTTGGCATAGGTACAGGATACAACACTAACTCCAAAGATATGACGTTAATAGAACAATTTAAATCTCTTTCCTTTTATTATATTATATTCAGTATACCTTGTACCATGTTTTTATATGGCCTTTTGTATTGTGTTAAGTGCACAATAATTCCGCCAAATTCACATAGTGGAAAATACACAGCGGGATAGTATTGATCGGTTCCTATAAAAACACATTTTTAATGAGATTATTGCTCAGTGTGACCATTCTCACTATATTTACAGCCAGCAAAACAACACACACAAGGTTACTAAAACAAAAGTTCATAAACATGGTCCGGTGGTACCTACGAATATCTACCTGGAAATCTTTAAATGGTAACTTTATGAGATTGCCATTATATGCATTGCATATTATTAATATAACGGCTTCTACGTATTATTCATTTAACAATGGGAGGCCAGTTAAGGTCCTGTCTGCACTTAAACGGTGGGGCTTAATAGGAAAAGCTATTCTTAAAACTAGTCAATGCCATCACTCCACTCACCTATGTCATCCTATGTACTGATTAAGTCACTTGTTTTTTTAACCTGGTCAATATTTATTAAAAAAAACTTAGGCATTCAGATTATAAAAGTCAACTAATCGCAGGTATTTTATGCGGGGTCTGTCAAAATATCAAAAAAAAATCTTGACATTTTCATAGTTTTCCCATTATATCTAGATTCGGAATATAAAGCTGTATACAAACATCTATCTCGTGTTACCTAATTTATTAACTAAATTGATTATAAACATAAGTCTTGATAATTATTATTATGTAGGTAGGTACTACTAGAACATAATGCCTACATAACGTATCTTATTTTAACAACTCAATTTATATCGCAAATCTATGACTTGGATCCTAAAAACCTAGGATTAAAATTTCAGGAATAAAGGTCCCAAAGCAATTGACAATCAACACCAATAAGGACCCGTAGTTGCTGAATGATCGAATTATGTGAAAAATTAGGTTACAAATTATACTTAGTTAAATAGTTAAACATTCCTAGACAACTGCAGGTCTGATTTCGGTCGTTGAGTATTATATAAGACTTTAAATATAGACATGCTAATATAAATTGATTGGGTGCCATTGATATTGGTGCAGTCTTTGAATTTTAATACGTCGACTTGTGCGGTAGTTTGGCGCCGGTATGACCGGTGTATGTAAGTTGAAACTACGTCTAAAGTTCGTACGTCATAATTATACATAAAGTATTTTACAAAAAAACAACAAAATGGTTGTAATTATGCACGGGTGTCATTGATAAAATGTAAATGATAGTCATTTTATTGACGTGTTGTTTTTTGGACATAGACCTCTTTTAGGACTCAACCATCACAGGAAAATAAAGGACCGGTTAGTCCTTTATAATTATTTTCCTCATCTACATTCCATCTAACATTCCGTACTAAACTGTAAGGAACTCAATCATCTGTGACATTGATTGATATTGATATAAATAAATATCATATATCAATCAATGTCACAGTTTTTGCGTTAATTTAAAGCAATAAGCAACAATGTAGCCACTGTAATTTGTAATATTGCCTGATGAGCTATCTCATCTTACACATTCCTAGAACTAGGGTTATCAGAAGACTTATTTTGTTACGAATGCTTTGTAGAATAGCTAAGAGGCATAATATTGTAGGTTTAGGTATATAGAAATTGATCAATAAGTGTACAAATACAAAATCATTAATGCTAGTAATTTTGTTCTAATCAGTGACATTTTACAAGTTCATAATTTTATGTTTTTGGTCTTTATAATCAAAACGTTAAAAATCCGAAATGCCTAGGTATAACATAAGTAAGTACAGAAGTTTTTACAGATTTTATATATAAATTGTTCATACCTTTTATTCTGTATTATATATAGAGATATGATCTCTTTGGTGGATTCTCGCAGGTAGCAAATTTTTTTCATTCAAGGTATTATATATTACGACTGGGTAACTAAGACAACCAAAAAGAAACTCCTATTGAAAATCCAGTGATAGGTGTTTCAACAGAAACCCTGGATTTTAGTCTATGGATCTGGTAGCCCTAGACAGCAGCAGTTAGATTTGTGCCTATAGGCAGCACAGTGGGCTGGTCCGGCGGTCACGCGAGCTCGCATGCCGACGGCCACTCAAGCTCAATGTGAAACTTGCCTACACCACGCTAGCTTTTCATCTCGGAAACTACACACAAACTTTCTATTGACTACGTACAAAGAACATTACGTTCTACCATTTCACATATTGACATGAAAGTATAAATTGGTCAGACGTCTTAGTGAAATTGGTAATGTAATATGCATTATTGCCAGGCAGTTGCTAAATGTAAGCGTTTATTGTAAGGAAATTGAATTATTTTAATAGAGTTTCGTCGAAACTACCTCACTAACTTGTTGCAGCTTGCAACAGCTCTTGTAGGTCAACGTATATAGAAAATGTAATGAAAATTATTATGGGTAAGTAAGTAACTAAGTACTCTACTATTTGAAATATCTCTTTTGATATAATTAGGTAGGAGAACATGGTAGCTAATAATGAAATCAGAAGTACGTTTGACTATTATAGTCCACATCTTCAAAATCCAGGCATACGTAGTTATAGGTAGATATGTATTTATTATTATTTTCATAGCAATGAGAATGATTATTAGTACTGTTGTTCTTTAAAACTGGCATCTTCACAGTGACATCTCTGTCACTACTACTTATAAATGGGATTTTACTATACTCCTTATTACTCTACACTCCTCCAAAACCCTGAACGGCCAATCTATTCAATCCATGGGTTTTTTTTGTTGGACACCTGGATTGGTTCTTCGGCAAAGTTTTAACTTATTCAACAGTTAGTTTATCTTTACAATTAAGTCTGATGCTACGATTCCAGCAGTAGCGGTTTATTAAAATAATATAATTTTTTACACCAAAAACCAACGGATTATTTTCTAAAAGTTTACGTGCCTACCTAAAGTGTCGTTTGGTTCTTTTTCTGCCTTAAGAAGGCTTGTTTCATGTTTTATAGTTGTTACGTGGACGATTAGGTAGTTCTTACGACATGAATGATGCGACACGAACCGGTTTGCTTAAACGAACGTCGGCGTTCGCGTGAGTGTCACCATTTAATATTTTTTCGTGTAAATTGGCAGGTTCGTTTCCTGAAATAAAAGAATTAGGGACTTGATCTACACATCTTTATTTCCGTGCTTTCCGTAACAAATACAGGGAAATATTTTTACACGTGTTGACTGTTATATTTAATACAGTACGAATTATACCTATGTCTGTAACTGACTTTGTTTGTTATACCTAGATACCTAGGCTTCTCTCCCCACGGATCTACCCTATATATATTTTTAGAACAATAACCCGTGTAACATTACAATAGATCAACAATGGACGGATTTGTATGAAGGATGGATGAAGTATTTTCTTTTTACCAAGGTATTTTCTTATCTACAATCTCAATATACGAGACACAATAAATTACCTAAACTTCTTCAACGTCCCTATTGCAATATGGATACACTCATAACCTCAAAGTCTTAACAAAAAGCGCACTTAAGCCAAGAATTTAAATCGCTCGAGTTCCTTACAGCTTGAGTAAGGTGACCTTTACATATTTTATCTGGAGTGAGCCCGATTGTCGACCCACGGCGTCCTTTCTCTAGTACCTTCAATCACCACTGTATCTTGACCTCCCCGCCCTTCCTTAAAGCTAAGAAATGCATGCTATGGGACGGGAAAAGTAATGACCCGTAGAGTTCTTTAAACCTGGACAGGGTCGACGTATTTAAGTGCACGATATAGTATAGTAGATACCAGACTTATCTTCAGAGGGAAATATATACATAGAGCCTCGAAAAATTAGCTCAAAGCTCTCGAGAAACTAATGATTTATTGTGAGAACAAAAACGAGACTTCAATGTGCTAATTTTAACATGAATTTGGATTTTAAAGTGGTCTCATATTTTTTTGGTTAAAGTAGCTCTCAGTGAGAACAAAAACATTTTATTGCTATGATGACGATAAAATCTTTGAGAAGGAATTAATTTACGATTTCATCAAATTATGCGTTTTCATTTACTTGCCTACAAACTGTTCAATCTACGAGTACCTACATATATTATGTACTTACTTGTGTAGATAGGTAAATGTACCTATTTACATGTAATGTTATTAAATTACCTGTAATTGTAAATTAAACTGTTTCAATAAAACAGTTGATTAACAATTACAGGAGTTTATTCAACTTGTGGCTCTATACTTACCTAAGATAATTTTTCTATTCCAACACAACTAAGTGTTATAATATTTCATTTTTGTATTACGTATGTACAAACAATGCAGATGTTAGAAAAATATACTGATTATTACGCGGACAGAGATGTCGGTAGGTAAGGTAATTTCTAAACTGTAGACCCCCTGAGCTGCCTACTAAATCTTTCCACCAAACTGTTCCCCAACCTTATTTGCATTGACCCGGAAAGCCTTTTCTCGGTTTATTTATCCAAAAATATACATTCGCGGGGAGTAGTGTTTGTAAATTTTCCCTCTGACCTACTTGGATATCTGCAAGACCAGCCTGTATTGATCCTCCCCGCCTCTTTTAATTCTGTAATAGATGGATCGAATCGGGGGGCGGGGAAGATGATTTCAGGGATCTAGATTCAGTGGCGAGGTATGTACTGGCGGATCGATAGAACCCTGGCAGGTCGCCCAGCTTCGCTTCCACATTATTGTTATTGCAAACCGTCAGTATCTATCTGCTTCCTCCATCGGCATTGGTTCTGAGCCTAGTAATACCTTAAGACAAGATATAAGGAGCATATTGGGAATTTGATATTGGATGCGTTATCTAACAATGTATATTGTACGATACACATTCCCTCTATTATATTTTGTTGCAATAAGGGATGGGAATAAGAGTAGTTTCAGTAAATATCTAATCACAATAAAGTCAATAAATGTTGGTATGATAATAATTTGTACAATATACTTAACTTCAATTATTACCATACGAAGTTTGAGCCCGCGATTTTATAAATGAAATTCAATATTGGCATATCAACATCGAAACATCGACTTATAAAAATATTAGCAGAAGACGTGGGACTTTAACTGTGTAAAATGTACGGCATAAATTTTTTTCGTCAACAGGAGCATACCTATATTTTAGGTGGGTAGGTAAGATATTCATATAAACAATCACCTTACACGAGGAAATAATATAAATAAATTGCAAAGTAAACTATAAATATGTAAATGGGAATAATTTTGAACTACTCGTACTCATAATGATGTGAAGTGGGTGATTATTTAAATGAGTAAGGTGGTCTCCATAATTTATGTGGCTACTGCTTTACAGCTTATCTTTGTGGAAATTGAACTAATTGTAGAGAATAACGTAGATAATTATTTTAATAACAATGTTCTAAATTAGCCATAGATAAGAGAAGATAGTGCGTATTATAATTTTAGCTTACGATTATGTACAAAAACATAAGTAGGCACATTGTTGTCATTTATTTTTATATTATTTTCTTATAATAATTATGTAGTAGCGTTGAGACAGCGTTTTAGACTTTTAATTACGAGATTTGGGCTTTCTCTAATATAAATAAGTAGTTCTGTTTATTTACTAAATACAGGTGACAATAAAAAGAAAATATAATAAAATGCGTTTATTAAGCCTATTTTAGGTGTATTAGGTATCAAAGATCACACTCATATACCAATTTTATATGTGCCATTATTAATGTATTTTAGGCCCTCCGGGATTTTGAATCTACTACCTAAATTAAGTACTTACAAATGCGCATCCATACTAAGACCAATGATTGTGCAACATGACGTATAATAAGTAAGTACTATAAATAATTTTGACAGTTTATTTATTCATACTTATATATACATTTACATAAACTCGTTGTTGAATGTGCCACACACATTCTGTGTTAATAAAGTAAGTGAATATATTTGTAAACCTTACAAAGAAGCCGAGCGGGCGGGTGAGGCGAATTATAAAAATACCCTTCGGCCAATGCATACCGACACACCATATCAGCCTGTATAAAATATGTTTCCTAAACGACTCCCACTTATATTCGTTCACGTAAATACATTGTTGACTTCAAGCCCGCGCTCGAATCGTCGATAAGAGAGGTTTTTTTAATCGCACGGTACTCGTTTTCATAATCACTATCGGTCCCATTATAGAGTATCGTGTCTTCGTTAATTTCGCGAGCGGTCTTAATTACTTATTGCTGATAGGTAATAGCCTAATAGGTATTAATGTAACCAGTAGGTACCTACTTGCAGCTGATACGGAATTGAGAGGTACTTAAAATGTACAATCAAACATATGAGAAACATATCGGCAGCAGTTTGTGTATCTACGTTTTACTGTTGGCCTCACTACGAATATCCCATAGCAAATAAGTAAGTGATTTATACGAATTGAAATTTGTTTTCGGATGGTCTGCAGATTTTCTATTTAAGTTGTCCGTAACACCTGTGAGTTACTAAAGTAAAAGTGCCACAACTCTCATCTGGAACATTGGTAATAATTACCTATGTAATAACAAACTGTTCAGATTCCATATACAAATATACAAAGTACATATTTTTTACATCCTGTATGGGAGAATCAAAATGCAACTGATGACAAAAAAGGTTATAATTCAGTATCATCAGGTTCAAGGATTCAAAACCATCCAGTATATGCAAAAGTGAGCAGAGTATACTTTAAATCGTGCACAGATAAGTACCTATATGTGGATTCTGGTTTTTTTTCTAAAATATCTTGGTAATATTTTTTTCATGATTCCATAAATATGTACCGGGTAATCTTACACTGTTCTGATTTTAGCTTAATCGGTTCAGTGTTCGAGTTACACGGCGACAGACGGACAAAAAGATTCGAGTGTAATCCGTTTTGACGGAGCCCTAAAATCATCGAACAATATGAGTATAGATTCGCAAAAGAATTACACAGAAGTTACCAATTAATTTGCAGTTGGACTTCATTTTGATATCCTTTATAGTACTTCGGTTTTTATGTTCTCTGCACCCGCAAAATAAATTGGGCGTGTAATGTTGTCACTTTTTCCACAGGCGTGGTTTAATCAGTTGATATTTTGTTGCAGGAATTTTGGTTAGCTACTTCAGTAAATATTTTCACAAATAAGAGAAGCATATTTTTACTACTTAACTATACGATGTCATTTAGTCACGATTTTACGATATGGTAACTACATATAGGTACCTTCTCCGCTTATTACATGTCTACCTACCTTGCAATAGGGAGAAGCGAGTACAATGGTATTATTACTGTTTACGTGGCGAAATTTCCTATAAATTTTTAATAGAAAAACAATAACAAGCACTTGTATACGAATAGCGGTTTCAATTTACGCCTTCGCAATAAACTGGCGTACATCTGGCGCCGGCTTGAATTGTAATTTTATCGCTACGATGACATTCCCGTGCAGTTCAATTAGATTTTATCGCTTTCGATGGGCGACGGCCTTAAATACGGATGGACTTATCAGCTAAAATAATTGAGTATGACGTACTTGTAAAAGTCAAAACACCTTGGTTCCGTCTATGTTTGTTACTTATATATTATGTATGTTACAACCTATACGAGTTGACAATTAGGTAGGTATATATTTTTTCTATCTAGTGAAGTTACTTAATTACCACATCGTAACTTATTTTATTAATATTTACATAATTTGTAACCTTATAAACTTAATGATGAGGTTGATAAAATAAATACATAATTTGAAAGTTTAATCTAACTAACAATAAGTAATTAATAAATATGAGTAAAGTTTAAGGTGTGGTATATTTTGGTTATTTTGTACTCAATTACTTCAAAAGAACTAAATCGATTTAAATAAATGTGACAGTGCAGCTTAAATTCCTGGTTGACAAATATACCTACTTAGGAAAAATTATTCATCATCATCATATCAGCCCTTCAACGTCCACTACTGGAATTAGGCGTTCCCCAATGAACGCCACCACACCCGGCCCACCGCCCTCCACTCTTATCATCTTACTGAAGCAAAAAAAAAGTTGATCAACCGGCAGGCAGCCAGACAGCATTTACAAGCACAGGGCAGACAGCATTATCATGCATTATGCGTCCGCTGCCTGTATTCTTGATTGAATGAAACACGATCTCCCTACCAATTGAGACTTGCGTTTGTCAGAGTCAAAAATACGCAAATGTTTTTTCTTTAAAATTGGTTTAAAAAAACACGTCTAAGAGCAGTACTAGGTATATTTTAGGTATGAAACACGGTCATATTTATTTATACTTTTGGTTATTTGCTTCTGCTTGGTTATTTTTGTCAGACGCAAAGCCAATGACCGTAATCTGATAAACTCGTTGAAAACGATCTGTGTGGTATAATTAATAGTATTTTTATATGAAATAATAATGTAATAAGTACCTATATGTAAAGTTGTATAAAAATGTCAAAATCAAAAAGTCTGTTGAGTATGTCTGTCAGTTTTTTTTTTCGAAAAATGGGATGAAATATTTATTTATAATAATAAAATATGTGGTTCAAAATGAAACATCAAAAATTCAAAGTTTCTCTGTCTTTATAGTACTACAATTTACTGTCTCACTTACTCTTTATAACCGCATCATTCGCATTTTATTTTGTTATTTTTACATGGAATATCATTAGGTTCCCAAAGGAAAACTATCTACTTAACCGAGAAATTTTGTTTACAAAACACATTATTATATTGTTTTAGTGATAAGCAACACAGCTTGATGTGCAGAACCTAAAGCGATCTCGGGCGATTCTGAAAATAATAATAAAAAAACAAAGTTAAAGAATAGAATGTTAATAATGGTAATTTGATTTTTACAGGTACTCCACCGACGTATAACTACAAAACTTTTCGCGCAGGTTGGTCTGTCGCCCATAATGGAGTTGTAATTTATAACACGGTTGAAGACGCGACCAAATTAAGAAATAACCCAGGTGTAATATCACGAAAAGGTCTTAATTAACCCGAGCAAGAGGTCAAAGTTACCAAAAGTCCGGTAAAGACTCGGGTTTCATTATGATGATCCCTCGGGCTCATTAAGTAGTCTGTGTTGTATAAAAAGAGACTTTATATAAGAAGTTAATTCGGCATCACACCTGTCGTGCTCGTAACTTCTCCCTGGGGATAGCTTTACAATGAAGCCTGACCCCAGCACTATTATTTTGCCTTTTACCTCGTTCATCTCGCCGGCATCGTCAAAGGAGACGTAAAATGTATAAAATCTTCATTATATCGACGTTTGACAGTTCGATTTTCAAAATAGCTCCTCAGATTGGTCGGATTATTGACGCCCTTCGAATCCAATTTAATTTTGAAAGGCGAAACGCAGGCCGAAATTTATGAAAGGAAAATGGGTTAATTTCTAAATTAATTTTACAACACCTTCGAGCTGCTGTCACTTCGCAGCTGTGAAGTCGTATTTTAAAAATGAGAAATTATAAGTTTTGCCGACAAACATGATCGTAAATAATATAATAACATTTTGGATGAACATAGAACTTTAAAAACACCTCATCCTTATTGCAATTCAGGACCCATTGTGCCTATTATGTGTATTCACTACGTAACACAATTAAAAAATACTGTAAGTACCTACCATTTTTGTAAATAATATTATTATAAAAAGTAAGCATCTATAAAAATATTGAAATCTTATGAGGTACCTATACCTAAATATAAAAACATAAGTCGTGCTTTCTATGCAACATTATCATAAATAAATACTTTTAGTTAAATTTCGAGGTCGTTAAATTAAGAATACATGTACTTACTCTAAAAAAAGGGTTTCTAGAAATATCCGTTAGCTAAAAGGCAACGCGTGAAAAAAATAAAATTCCTTCGCCGAAACCCAAATTGTGTTAAACGTGGTAAAAGTATGATGGCTGCCCTCTAAGTAAAGTGAGTGAAGTGAGATGCAGGCGAATACCGCTGAAAGTTTCAGCGCGGAATGTTCCAATTCCATTTCGGTAAGAGACTAATAATACACTTTTTTCCTCTTTTTACTTCTTACTTCCACCCTTTACTGTTATATACGAAAACGGAATGAATGGAATCGCAATATGATTTAAAAAATATTATAGTTCAGAATAATAAGATAATTAAAACTAATTTGAGTTTTAATCGTAAAATAACATCTCTAAATGACAATGAAAATTTCATGCTTAGTAGTTTATTTCGCTGTGGTAAGATCTAGAATTATTCCAAAGCGATAATTATTGCTTTTAGCGATTAATTTTCATTTGGAACCAATGGAACAGTCCAAAAATTCCATTGTTTCGACTATCACATACTAGGTAATACCTACATAAAGGGTAGGTAGATACACAATAATTAGTAAAGTAGTGGTGCAATTTAAATGCCTAAAGCTTTGATGGCGCCCTATGGCTTCAAAACATGCTATTAGTAAGGCAGAAAACACATTATAACACTGACTGTACTTACAGCTTCGCCTTGCTCTCGAGGGAAAATGTTAAACAATACTTTGACTCTTTGTGATTATGATAGGCGAAGTCATGTGGTGTAGCCATTATTAATTCCGCCACTGTACTTATTGTACATCTAATTATTTCTGATTAAAATATGTTGTACGGGGGTCATCTCCACTCCCTCGCTGTTCTGTAAGAACTTGCGGAGTCGGGCGGACATCGGACGGGTCAATTATTTAGATTGGCGGCGGCGGCGACGTTGTGCCCGGCGAGTACTCCCACTCCCACTACTTATACTTGGGTCGAGACGTCGCTTCTCATTTATATCATCAGTGTGGTCTTACCCTTAGTTTCGCTTATGGTAAGAAAACAAGAATTTTCGCGTTATGTCGCTCCAATAACGATAAGATAAAACAATCATCGCGATATTTGAGGTATGCAAAAACTGACCGGAAGAAATCGCATATAGCGACAATATCGTGTAAATTGTAGTATAGTCCTGTATACTTTAAATGCGTACCTGGTCCTTTAAGTCTGCAGGTAGTTCGTGAAACAAAAAATATTGAATTGAATTTATAGTGACTTTATGTTAACCCTGTGTCAACCTATCTAGTAATCCATACCTTAAACATTTTTGAACATGGAATACAATAGTTTGAAGGGTACCAAACATTACAGTAATTCAAATGCCAATAATGCCCACTTCAACGGATTTATTCACGTTGGAAGCGAAACCATCTTCCCACACCATGTACGTAGAAATCGTCGTAGGTTTATAACTGCTCATTCACAATCTTATAAAATCAAAACTTCTAATATCAATAACACTTTATTGATGTAAAACTGTTTATCCATCAATTTATTTCATAACTATTGCCCCTTGAAATTCTTTAGTAACCAATTCATTGGGAAAATCTCTTTATTATTTTTATCATACAAATAAAACATATCAAACCATTTCTGTGGTTTCGAAATAACATTCCCTTTGAGCGTAGAGTAGTAGGGTTTACGTAAAAATTCCACGTATGAGACGGTATAATACCTACCTCGCAGTCTATGGCACGAGCGCAAGCAATTTTCGAATATGAACTTAGAGACTTACAAACCTTTGTCAAAGGCTAGAAAAAAATGCAATAAAGCAAGATTTCTAAATGTTCTAAACCAAAGATTATGTTGTATTATGATTTGTATACGTACACTAGGCGTCAGTATAGGTACGTAATTTTAGTTTTTCATTTGACACCCATATCCAACAAAGTAGTTTTGTTTGATTTTGAAGATTGACAAAAATATTTTAGAACTTTCTGAAAAGATAAGTTTATTTATTTTTATTAGACCTTAATATTTAGCTTTCTCCCCAAGGTGGGACTAAATGATAGACTTCCTGTGGAAATTATTATAGATTCTTACTTTCTAAAAGTAAACTCTGGCTCAAATTATGTTGCTTACTTGACTAACTTGATAACTCAGTGTACTTTTATCTCAGGTAAGTTGATACTTTCACAATTAGTTATATTATATTTACAATACACAAGCTCGCAAAAGCTCTGTTACAATAATAGGCGTTCTCTGTATTCATCTGTATTTTGCTAATTTGACATTTTGCTAAACTGGCATAAAACGTACAAACCGTATAGATGTACGAACTATACTGTCATTCATTGACTTGGAAAATTCCAAAGAAACGTATACTTGGTCGTAAACTTTAAAAACTATTTTAAAGCTTTATTTCGCTGTCTCCTGCAGGTATAACTTACAGTAACTTACTTTTATGTTACAGTCAGCGCCATCTATTAAAGTATACTTAGAACTATTTATTTTTATGGTGTTATTTTTAAAATCGCTTATAAGTTTCTTAAATATACTTATACGTAGGTCAAAGTGACGGTCAAGGTATTACTTGCTTGCGGATAGTAAGCTACACGCTTCTCTCCTCTCACTTGCACCGAATGCCGGACGTAAAGCGATAGTTGTGAGTCGGCACGCGTTTGCTCACCGTATATCAATGCCTGTCGACGCTTGCCTATGCCTCGCTATGCCGCTCGGATACATGGAACGGTTTCCATCGTAAAAAAACTATGTATCGACTCTTTCACTCGACGAAGTTTGTATGTGAACCCAGCCTTACACTATTATGTGCAGAGGCAGTATATATACGTGTAGATGATAGGTATATGTGTTACCGTTGCGATACTTACATCCATAAAAATAAAATAAATATACTTAAAAGCGGAATTATTTTCCAATATTTACTCCAAAATAATAAATAATAGTAGAATTCACTTATTTCATATTATGAATACATTAACTAGGATTTTCTTTTGTACAAATGGGTACTCGGATAGAACAATTCACAAATGGGTGTAACATTAAATCTAGACCATGCCCTCTTGTATCAAAAGTGAGAATCGAACCCACGATCCCTGACGCTTAACTAACCAACAAACAAGAATCACAACAAAAGTCAACATAATTCTGTCAGTAATAATATAATAATACAATTGTGATTTCTTAAAAGTATAGTTACAAAGACAAAAGTTACTTCTGTCATTAATATTAATTAGTTTAAATACCTAATAAGTACCTAGTCACATTCAGTTGAATTAAACACGCATATCCGCAGGAGTTCCTGTCGTAGACTGTACCCCGCTTCACAGATAAAAACCGCCTTCCATAGAGTTGTGAATTACATGCCGGTCTGCCTACATAATGATTATACGCATACTTATAAGTATACCATTCAATAAGTACACGCGTAACAGTTGGATGTCATCATCCTCTCATGTTGGGAACTACTAAACAGACGGCTATTCCAACCTTATAGGAGCAGAACACCGGTTTTTATAAAGTTGTAATACTTATTGTACCTTCTATTCCAGTGTGTAACCTTTGGATGATTACAATCTGGCTAGGGCTGTCATTTGTTTTATCAGTCATGTTTAAAATATTAAATTTCTTTAAGTCTCTAATTTTAATACAACATTCTGTACCTACTGAAATAGCTACAAGGTTGTTCTGAATTATGTCAGCTCTATAGTATAAGCATACCTAAATATCTATATACAGTAGATTATTATCTATCTCCTCCTTATAATTATATAAAATATATCACTGCCTTTAACAAATTTCTGTCTTTACCAGGTCCTATAAACGTGAGTGATGACCGGACAATTTTTTATCTAAACAATTTTAATTTTTATTAGGATCAGAACTCAAAAAGTTAAATTATTTCATTTGCAATCCAATTTAGCATTTTACACATAGAATTAAGTTAACGGTGACATTACTTTAATTAATGTATGGAATCATAAAATGTTTTAGTTAAGATAATAATTATATTATTAACTGAGTTGTGTTAATTATAGTATACTAAATTAATTAATTTTTATACATACCTATTAAAACAGTCTATTTACAAAATACAAGTGGTCTAGCAATATTTTGTCTTCCGACTTTTTCAAAATCCATCCAGCTATTGCTTTATAAAAATTAAAAACAATGTGGGATATTAGGTGTCGTGGGAGCTTAAAATTGTCAGAAAGTGAAAATAAAACACAGTGGATGAGCTCGGCAAAGAGACTGTTCTCTCATAGTATTTTAAATTTCATTGTGCAGAATTTGCATCCAAACTGCGGACCAAACTGATTATGCAAAAATAATGTGTGGAAGAAGCGAGTGCTTCCAATTTGCAGATCACTTTGCATTTAAACAACACTGTTATGTGTAATGAGATGTATCTAACGTATATTGGGTGTGGTATGCGGTTAACAACATGACGTTTATATAGGTAGGTACTGTAAGAAAGCGAATATTTTTACAGCTCTTTTAAAACAAGCAATAACAGACTTCTAGATTTAGATGTAAGTGTCTACCTACTTTATTTACATTTACTTTATAAATTATTTATATTTATATTTTTACATAATATTATAGGTACTTTTTAATATTACACTTTTGGATTAGTGTAACTTTAAATTTGACATTTTCCCCATAATAATGAAGTAGGTATTTGCAAATGTATAAAGGTACTTTTAAGCAAAGAACAAAGTAAAATGAAATTATCCATTAACTATTCTTGTGGTGATAAGCACTTACTTAACTAGACCAAAATTGAGTTTAACTAAGTTGCTTAGGTAACTTACGATTAATTCACTGCCCACAACAAGTATCTACACGTATAGAATACATAGGACTCTTAACAAAATCCAACGGCAGAATTATTCAAATGAAGCAAGGTACTAATCCCTCGGTCCGGGAATAGAGCGGTATTAAATTAAGGTTACGGTACATTGACGTTTTTTCCGATTCCTCCCTTCCTTCCTTCGTTGGGACTGGAGCCACCTACCGCTGGTTATACCGACTAATTGGAATTAATTATGTAGATTTTCTCCATTTTCAAGATAAGATTTTTTATTTCAGATAGGGGATACTTACTCGCGTGGTAGAAAATATAAAAAGCTCGGATACCTATAAGTTGTGAAGTAGTCTGAAACTTTACTATACCTATAAACTAAATAAATCTAACTTTTTGAAATAAGATTGCGTTTGGAAACTCTATTAGCTCTTAAAACTTCTACGCTCTCGTAAATAGGTAAGTCATACTAAGTTATTACCTGTTTTACTTTTGCGTATTTTTCTTATATTTTGTGTGGTACCCATTTGTAGGTAATTGTTTGACATTTATGTATGGGTAATCGATTGGTTTTTTATTATTTGTAAGTGGCAACTTCAACATAAATTTTATATAAGAATGTTGGACAGATTAATGTTTTATTTATATACTTCTTACCTACACAAATTATTAATGATTTAGTTATTTACTTACGCTTTCAAAATTATACAATAATTATACAAGAGAAATGTATAATAGGTAGGTACTATACATAGGTAACCTCACAAAGAATAAGAAAATGGGGTTGTAAATGATGTTACCCTCTATATTTTTATTATGTAGTCTAATATCTACGAAGGGTCATAAAACTAGTTGCTTGTAATCTAATAAGCAAAAAAAAGTCTATCCTGTAATATCATTTTCAAGGATAGTGTCTTTCGTTGGTCGCAGTCTCTCAACCGAGGTGTTTGCAGTTTATTTCACCCAAAAGATCCGACTGGCGGTTTCAGGACCACCTCCTTTACGAGACTGTTTATCCTGGTCTTAAGAACTTCTGTCTGACCAACCTGCACGGCCGTAGTAAAACTCGAGTGCAGTGCATTTTTAAAAGGGAACGCCCCGGACCGTTGTTGTCCGGGCTTTTCATTATTTTAAATATTCAGTGGAGTGTAGTGTGTCCGTCCGAGGTTCAACTCCCCCGTGGCAAAAGCCGCATTTCTGGACCGGTGAGTACGCTTTTACCTTATGCTTCACTTACTAGGTAGCGTTTACCCTTCCACCGCTTTTAAACCTGTACGGTCTCCATAGCGGTTCTGCAGCGTTAGGCTAAATGATGTTGTGGTCTTTATTATTATGGATAGGATGACATTTTGAAATTTTGACAGCCCTGTTATAATATACCTTCTTACTGAATTGCTTTGTTTTATAAAATTTTATGTGGGTTTACTTTTACCATAATAATTTAAATACAATTTACATCTACTGGTGTGGCACGTTGACTGACGGAGAAATATTTTAAAATATAATTCAGTCAGTCATTATTTCCACTACTTGTTTTGTATCTATGTCACACAGACATTGTCAAAGCCGAAATATTATAATAGACTATAGGAATTTGGTTCTAGATCGGTGCTTTGCCTGCAATGAACCTAAAAATGAGGTCGTGGTTTCTCTTCTCGCAATCTAAACTTCATACATTGAAAGTTATATCACCATTTACCCAGCTTATTTTGTATTTTTGCTGGTAATATTGTGTGGACTGATAATATTCCGTCAGATTATAATGTTACTAGTAGAATTATAATATTCCGGCCTTGACAATATCCCTGTGACATACCTACACAAACACATAGTAAGTGTGTAGCTATGAATGTAGATCCAACAATTAATTTTGAAGTGAAATTGTTACACCAGAACAATTCCACAGAGCACTCAACTAACACCACCATCAAAATTAATCGTCCACTCGTAAACAAAATTAAACTTATGCCCTCCAAAAATATTTACACAAGTTGGGGGACCCATAGTCTCATTAGTTCCCGTTGTTGCTTTTACGAAACTCGTTCCCGAGGATAATTTTCCAGTGCCCGGTCCAGTATTAAGCATAACGCTGAGGCCCAGTAAAATGCCGGCAGGCTGACATAACCTTACATTAAATTCTCCCAAAGGCTCTGCTGTATTCGCACAATTATTCCCTAAAGTGAACCCTTCGCCGCAGCAGCCTACAATTACCTTCCATTCAGCTATAGAGGCGTTCCGCCCGGCGAAATAAAAAGTAATTTGCTTAACAGAAAAATAAAGCACCTATCGAGGTTCGCTCTTCAGCGAGAGCGTTAGTTGCAACTGTTATATCTATCGTATTAGATAGTATAAGTAAATATGAAGAAGGTGGCGGGAAGCGGAGAACCGGTTGTGGTGGCGTCTAGTGGGGAATGCCTATGTCCAGCAGTGGACATCGAAGGACTGATATCCGATGATGATGAGTAAAACTCAAGTAAGTAAGTAAATTTCTAGGTAAGTAGTTGCTTGCTGATGCAAATTTGTACCATAGATGTGGGTACATTCAAGCCAAACAAGCTGCTGTATGAAATAATACTTGAGGTAAGTATACCATCTGATAGCTCGCCATATTCACGTCTGAATTCCGCACAAACAACATTACAATGTATGCGAATAATTGTACAGTCGCGTTCAGTTATATTCAAGGCATTTTAAATTCCTGTTAACTTTTAAACATGTCCATAGCATAAGTATATTATCCGCATGAAATACTCGATACGATAAGAATCTCGGTCTTACGGCTTACCCGCCTGTACGTATAACAAGTTTTTCTTCATAAGCTCCTCAAACGTTAAATTTATTTCGGCCCGGGAGCGTTGAATTAAGAGCTGGTTTAATCCTTTCGGAGCGAACTTAACCTAATATCATAAAGATGGAACAAGGCAACTTGTACAGAGTAAAGTCAAATATTATCCTCGGAGAAGATTAAAGAGTTATTAAAGTCACGTTGACTTGTATCTAGAAACGTGAGTAATGCAGCAGCAGAATTTTCACCTTCATCTATTCTGAACTATACGACTAACACAGAATTTTATTATTATTATATACTTAGTACTTACATACGTACCTGTTATTTTCAAGCAGAATATTAAGTAAAAAGTACGTTGAACTTTGTGTTTGGCATTTAGCCACCAACCAAAGCATATAATGCATTTGGTCTGTGCCATTTGGCGTTTTACAATATAATGTGCAAGGTATTTGGCTCTTGTTCATTGAAAACCTGTATATTACTGCACTTTATGCACTTAAACAACTTGCAAAACAACACGTAATTTGTATGTTCATCTTGGCATCAATCCAAATTGTCCCCACTTCGAATAAAATATTATCTTGTCAGTCGATTTGCATTAAAATAACCTAATTACTTAACGATGTAAGTACGACGACAAATACTTCGTGCGTGTGTGGTAAAAAAGAACAACAAGATGGTTGAAGTGCAAAAAAATGACAGAAAACAGTCAGCTGTGAGGGCTCGGCGGCCATTTTGGGAATCAACCGGGAGAGGGGAGGAGCGCGGGGCGGCGCGGCGCGGCGGTCGGTGCGATCCCTGTGGCGCGTTTGATTTATTCGTCCATTCGTGTCGCGAATGCAAACATTCCAATAACATTTTGTACGCGATTGTACCTATTAGAATATTTAATTGAAAACATGTATAATTTTTGAAGACTTTTAAAAAATTTGCGTGAAATCAGCGAACTTTAATATGTCACTGCTTGAGACTCAATGTATGTAATACATGTATTTAATTTAATCAATGAAGTTTTCTATGAAAGGTCTGTAATCTTGAAGAGGCATTGTACTGATTGGATCCACAAAGACAATTTTAAGCAATTATATAAGTACCTATTTTAGTAGGTAGCTAGTTGGCAAGAAAAAAATTTGAAAGTATGTTAATATTTAATATTTTCTGCGGTAGGTCCAACAAATTGCAAGGCAAATAAAAATCTTTAATTGCTGCTGACATAATTTATACAAGTTGGCACAAACACCCAGCGGCATTTTCAGTTGTCGCAGACACTACAATGTTAGATCCAACTCATATAAGAAAATAATCTCACATTCCACTACGAAAAGGTATTAAAACCAGAGCAGTGCACACAAGAATAACCCTTCTTTGATACCGGCAAGGGTTTAACTTCCACGAAGGGAGATATGACTTGATATATTTTGTTGGAAATTGTTTTGGATTGAGAAGCAACATTGTTCCATCGAGATTAGTCGAGCTATGAGTGCACCGTCCTTCTCTAACACAAATAAAGATATTGAATTTCGATAAGCCCATCTCTGTCTGATGCTGGATGTTTTTGATACTCCAATATAAAATAAGCTACATAAATGTTAAGGAGAATCGTTTCTAATTTAGGAGTTCGAATTATGATAATAGGTGCGTTCCAATGAATAGGTGCAGTTATCAGAGTAAACATTTTATTTTATACGATACAACCTACGTAAGTTTGAGAGTAGGTTTCTACTCCGTCAAAACGGATTTGTAGTGAAGCTTATTAGTCTTCCTGTCCGCTGAATAAGTCAAAAACTAATGAATTGATTCACCTAAAATTTTGACCATATTACCGATATGCAAAATGAACTGAAATTCAGAACCTGTTATTATTGTATAAAATATCTTGATAATATTTATAAGTACCTTTATGGGTACTTAGGGTAAAAAATAAAATTAAGGAAAAATAATATTTTCAAAGATCTTCAAGGGAAACAAATTTGTACAAAATTTGTTTGTTTTTAGGTATTAACTAAGTAGTTGAGGTAGATACTCTTGTCTACACAAAATAAATAAAAAGTCTATTATGTCTAAATAATAAGGCGTAAAAGTTCAATTTTACTATTTATGATGCCACATGACATTTTCAGACTTAATTAAAAAGGCTTTTTTATAATACCTACCTTCTTATGTACGAATTGTAATAAAGTATTTACCTACATATAAATACCTAGACAACAAAGAATTAGTAAATACAAAAATGTAAATACCTACTTATGGAACTAAATTATACTCAAAACACGTATGTACTTACAAACTAGAACATCTAAAAAAGTAAAAATAGGTACCTCTTTAAGTAATAGTAGTTTAATATTTTGGGTGTGTTCAACAATCGCGTCCAAAACAAGACTTAGCCCTTCTCCTTTCGCTTGTGAAAGATAACAAATTTATTCCAAAAAGTGTAGGTAGATCAAACCGAGTGACATTTTGCAGTTTAAGACATTTTCCTTTTATCTGAAGGCAAAATTTCTCAGAACATTGACGGAGGTCTCGACGGGCGGAGCGGGGGCATTATCTCGGCGTTTCAGCGCAGAACGGTTCAGTTGCTTAAATACAAAATCCTATTAACTTCAGTGCTCTGAAGAAAGAGTAATTTTATGCTTTTGTGGAATACCTATCTATTTGAATTGTTAGGTAGAAATTGGGGTGTATTAATGTTTCTGCTTTAGTAAATAGATTTTTGAAACTACACATTTGTTGAAGGAATTTTAATGGACTCTCGAAATACTTAGAGGATGTGGATTATGCCACAACATTGAAAGATTATTTTTATCTAGCGTCATGCTTAAGCTACTTTTAATGTTAATTACTTAAAACCACATATTTATTTTAGATCTGTTTTGTCTTCTAGTTCCCTCTCTCTGATTCTTATTAAAAGTTTAATCTACGTTTGAGTTGAAGAAATTAGGGGTTATTGAAATATTTGAATTTTAAAATTAAGACCTTTATTATATGTATACAGCGGTCCCTCCCCATTACACCTTTCTCTCGTAGACTTTGTCTTTACCCGTCCCGGTAATTTCACAATTTCACGCTGAGGCGGAGACCTCGTTACTCGTCCGGGATTTGGTCCCGCTCCCCGGGCATTGCTAATGTCGTGGAACGAATCACTCGGCCGCATATGGAAAATAATTATAACTCATCCGCCCAAAGCTAGTAGGTTTTCGTGAGAACTACACGATGCTATGGCGGAAATTGCTTATTTATTACAGCACCGAACTGTAAGGTGGCAATTTGTGTTTGTAGGTAAATTAAAAGGGGTGGGTGGTCAGGTGACTCACTTAATTTCCTGTTCTATGACATGTTTCCTAGCTGTCACTGTATTTGTGAGCATGTTATATTGTGTAGATCGCGTGTGTCTACATGTACGTACGTATGTATGTATACCTATGCAAAAACTAAATATTATTGTGTAGATGCATAGTTGCTTTTTAAAATAAAATTAAGTAGGTACGTACCTATATACTTGTATTTTTAAGGACTGTTAATTTAAGTTTAGGTATACCAAGGAAGTTCAGACCAATTTGTTTTGTCAACGAACAATTGCCGGAAATATAGGTATAAGGTGTGAGGTACCTACATATTGTGACGTATATATTTTATCACATTAATCGTTTCCGTTTCTATTAGTTATTCGGTAGATACTTACGAGTCAGAAGTTTTAATGATATATATAATTATATATAATTATCAGTCTGTTATATAATATAACTTACCTATGACTCCTATGAGTAGACGTGAAAGTTTTCATGTCGTACATACGTAAGTAATTTGTTTGTTTTTCTTATCTCTCCTTTGTCGTGTCTCTGTAGGTAGATATCTAGCCGATAATAAAACACTTGTCCGCTCTACTCTGGCCGAGTTCCACAAAACTCTTGTCAGCGATCAACGATAATCCACCGCTTAGTCGTCCTTTTTACGTAAAAAACTTTTCCCTTTGAATAACTTCCTTATTTTTCCGGAGGCCCCTCTTTATTCATAAGCCGCTGACGTAACTTGAAGAACCCTAAATGAACGGTTGTTCGTTGTTTTACGCGTCTATTCACAATGCTTTAGGTTGGGAAGTTCAGTGATTTACCCATGGAAGAGATACTTACGTGCTCCCTCTACAAACTCAATTCTATGTGTATTTAATCTTGTTCTAAGGTCCTAACCGAACTAAGTATTATATACTTACATAAATATTTTTCTTGTTCAATTACCGTGGAAAATTTGGATTTTAAATACCTTCTTGTTTTTTGGTTGCGGCGATTTGAGACTGCTCCATCGAGCAAGTATTTCTAATTCAATACGTAGCTATAGCTACTTTAAATGCCCGTCGCTTGGTTGGATGCCTTTAGCTCACAATGTAAGATTATAATTAGGCGGCGAATGTAAAGGAGAATACATACATACATTATTATCATTGCAAAATTGCGTCTACTAGATATAAATGTCTTGGTCGCCGTTTTGATAAACACATTTTAGTGAAACACTTTCTATTGTGATAAATCGGACATCACTCTTTGTACAGCCCTACCGTCGTCTCCGACTCTTTTCACTAAAATCTTTACTACTAGCTTTCTCATCCACCAGAGCTTGATAAAATACTTAAATCTTATTCAATATAATATTATTTAAAAGTAAATGGCAAATGCTTCAAAATCTGCTTAGTTGATTTCGAATTCTAAGTAGAATACACACACATAGACAAGGAGAAGCGTTGCATATTGATTTATATGTAGTACTTGTATCAAAAGCACCTGGATATTTTGTCTAGCGCAAATCGGTTTACCGGCAGACGTCTACGAATAGTGCGACAACGTGCGTTATAAAATAAAATTCATCTCGTTTTATGCAGATGCGGGGTCGTAAGGTTCGCGAGAGTCGAGAGGAAAAATTTGAATTTAGATGTCGCTCGGAGTTTCGTGGTAACGGGTTTCTAGATCCTTTCGCTTTACGACGCACGGCTAAAATGCTGTTCTCAACTCTGGCTGAAAACTCTGCACAGTTTATACGAAACGGAGGCGGAGAAGCATTCGAGGGAACTCGAGCCAAATGGCCACCTCTCGGGCCAAATGCTACGGGCGGCCGTTTCTACAGAATGGATGTCTTGAACCTACATTTCGTATGCTCATAGCAATAATAGTGTTTCTTTCTTAAATCAAATATATTTTTTATTTTAATAGGGTTCAACTGTGGAAGGGAATCGCTGTTCAGTTAGACCTCAATTTTACTTGATGGAAAGTGATGATAAGGTAAAAGATAAAATTGATATACGGACAAAAATATTTGCTTTCTGTTTTAAATTTAAGTCTATAGTAGAACAATTACTTCTAATAACATATTTTATCTTTATACAATACAAAAATATTTAACAGTTACTACATTAATACTTTAAATAAAACCTGTGTCCAAATATCAATTTTAGCATTTAGTCAGAAATGAAAATATATAACTTTCTACGAATTTTTAAACGCTACTTCGGTTGTTGAATGCTTATTCACTGAGCAATAGTTACGGATGATCGACCACAGATAATGCGTGTTGTCTAACAATGACCAGTAAATTACTTACACGATACAAGAAAGTAATAAAAGAACACTATACACAACATTTAACCTGTCAATTTATAAATAAAAATGTTACTTTGATAGTAATCTTGAAAGCGATCGCGTGATTTCCGACAACTTGCTTTGATGATACGTAATAGTTACCATTATCGGGCCCCAGAGGAAGCTTGCTCAAGTCCGTTACATACAAATGCCTCTCATTAACTTGTCGATGTTTCGTCCGAAATACACTACAGCGGCGCTATTGTGTTTAAAGTCATCTAGCGGAGTGCAGCTTAATGAAATATACACCAATTTGGTGGTGTTGCCTGATTGACAGTAAATCATTTGTCACAAAAATATTGAGCATATGTAAATTTTGCCAGAAAATAAGCGTTAAATATTTCATAGTCGCTGTGTTGTCTGACTTAAGCAATGTGATATTTTAGGCATGGTAAATTTTTTTAGAGCATGGTTTTTGGGTATTTTCCTGGAAACCCAAAATATTATTTACTTTAAAATAAAATATTATTGTTTCGACCTTCGTCGTCCATCATCATAGATGTCACTGTCAGTCAACAATTATAAGTACTTAGGTACTATTAGTACTCGCACCATATATCTAGGACACCATAATACCTACGACTCGCACTGATGTCTTTGTTGCCAGTCGTTAGTCACACGATTATCTGATTATGATTATAATCATTGACCCTAGCAAATAGCAACTCAATACGTAATCGTGTCCTCTTTGTATTCGCCCCTTGTTGTATATGTACGAATATTATACCTAAAGCTAGAATTTGTATTCCATATTCAAAAAGTGTTTCGTCATCAATATTCAGACGGCCTGTTATTTGTCCCATTCTTCTCGAGCCTCGCACAAAACAAGAGAGAACAAAAGAGCTGTGTTATTTAACTCGTTTCCGATACGGCCTACTCTGTCGTATCGCAGAAACAAATTTCCTCTTCTATGGGAATAAGTTTCAGGGATCTCGTTTGTCTCTGAGGAGATGGCAGTTCGACCGGGGAATAACAATAGGTAAATTTATGTAAATGAACACTGTCTACGTAACAAAAAGGAAATGAACCAACGTTTGAAGCATTCAATTTGATTGCCGAACGGTTTTGTGAGCAGTCGTTTTGATATATACCTCTCAAGTTATAGCACCTCTGTTATAGCTGTAGGTACCTACTTATTGTGTTTTGTTTGACAGCTTTATATTTGCTAGAACGATTGCCTTCTTCCTACGAACATGTTCAGCCTACGTATTCCATAACTTGCTGATCTCATTTCTCACCCATAAGTATCGTAGGTAACATGCATATTACCGTATAGTAGCATTCCGTTTCTGTTTCATTGTTGTTTTTTTATATTACTTATTTTGATACTGCATGAGCTTCTGTCTGTTGAAGACTGGGCTTATCTCAGACTAATTTCGTAACTGATATAAGTTTTTTTAAGTAACTCGATGATACAAATTTTCAAACATTCCGCAGGAGTTCCTCTTAGCTATCTATACAAGGACACAGGTATATGCTTGACTCGAAACTAAAATGTATATTATGGAAAAAGAAAACAACGCTCTCAAAGCGGATTGTACGGTTTAATAACACTTTTCGTTCCAAATACGCCCTAAACCAAGACATTATTTTACATCGAGCTTTTCACAAATATTTACCGAGCAACAAACATTTCTCTCGACACCGACAGACACACTATGATATTTCTCAAACATTCGCAGAAAATGCTAACATTGTTGCGGGGATTAAAACGGTAGAGAAAGGGGTGTATTCAGATGGATTCTATTTCAGTGTTGAAATAAATTACTTACTTGCCGTACTTTGGGAACATTATTCTATTAATTTCATTGAAGAGACATTACGATGTGCTCCGAAGCAGTCTCTCTTAATTAATTTGTAAGGCTGCTCCTCCTTTGATTGTTTGTATACTCAGAGCTCAGCATAAAATTGAAGGCAGTATTTATTCTAGGTCCTGTGGTTTCATATTTCTGTGGTCTTCCAGGATACTTTCCAAGAATATCGAATTAAAATTGTTTCGAAAAGTGATGGATAAATTTTCTGTTTTTGAAAGCTCAAGAATAGGACAAACGGCCAGCTTGTTAACCTCTATTTTGCGAAAGGAAAGTGGCTCAACAGTGGGGAGATGCGGGAAAATGTATTGCATTGTATTGCATGTACCTACTATGAATATTATGTATGCATATCGAATAGTGATGAGGACAAATTGTCGTACAAATAGGTTTATAACATTCAAATCGTACAAATTGTACAAAGTTGTTTTAAGTAACCAGAGAATTTAAACCGATTGTCTTTGGAGATCAGTCACAAAATCAAGCCACAAAACCAACGGGACTGCCCTTTGGCATCGGAATTTTCAGTATTCCTCAGCGAGGATAAGGCTACAAATTTCTATATGACACACGCTCCATTTAGCCGTACCAAGGAAAATATGTGTAATAAGGTGTATCGGCGTAGCGTATCGTCGAAGCTATCCGAGCGATTCCAACTTGCGCTGCTACCCGTGAGATAGGTTCCAATTCCCTTTTATTTTCCCAGGTCCTTGGGAGAACCTCGCAAAACTTTCATTGCACGGCGAGCTTACCTACACGTGTGTGTCGCATCACCGAAATATCTGCCAATTTCATTTCTCCGCTCACCTCCCTGGAGCGTAGTAAACACCACCTCCTCCCCCCACTTACACTCACCCCCGTGTTTGTCCAACTGATATTCTTGAAGATACACAACTGGTGTAAGAAGATCTGCTGGTGGTCAGAAAAGTAAGGTGACGTTATTAGTGTTTGGAGCTCTTTCTAAAATGGTGAGGAATTTTAAGTTGCTCGAGCACTCTTTGAACCAACATGTCTCGAAAGTTCTGAAGAAAGGACATGGATACTATTTACTTACAAATGTACTGATTACTTGGTGAAAGGACCGAGTGCGATGCTCGGATTATACGGGATAGGATTGTTTGAAACATAATGTTTTATTGGCTTTCTTTGAATGCTAAGTTATTGCTGTGAGTTTTACAATATAGCAATGTAGGTACTTGTATGTAAGAAATTCGACAATGCAACACCTAATTAATCTTCACATCATATACCAAATTAAGTACATAAGAGTAAAAAATACCTAATTAAGTAGTTTTCGAATAATCCGCCCCACAGATAGACGGACAGACAGACGGACGAAAAAGGTTCGCTAAGGGTATCTTTCTATGAGCAGAACAGGCGAAAGCGAACAGGTGATTAAGTTGACTTTCCCGTGACGATCACGTATTTTCCCGTAAGGCAGTGAAAAATACCTGTGATTAACAATCCGGCGATTAATTTGAGTCAAGTTGCATATTATAGTTATCTCTTCATTAAATACTAAATAGGTATGAACATAAAAAATATAGCCTATGTATGATTTAATGATTTACGCAAAACAATTTAGGTACATGAAATCTGCGTTTATGATTCTGTGTAGCCAGGTAGCCGTATGTCATTGAATTTCAAATAACGTTGGATAAGACTATAGACTAGACTACCAACCAAGGTTGACTAGTATTATTCTAGTCACAGAAAAATACATAAGGTGCGAGTCTAGATTATGAATGAAAATGCATTTGCAATCGTATACCTATACTGTGTTTGACATTTTATGCGTTTTGGTGTTTAAGATTTGCATATAATAACGTTTTAATTATTTAAATGATTGGCAGTGTAGATATTGAAGTTTAGTCGTTGCAAATGTCTTGCTTTTCAAACATTTTAATCCCTAAGAAGTATTTGGGTAAGTAGGTATGTTTGTATCAACACATCCGTGAAGTAACATTGTTAAAGCCAAATACGAAGAGAAAATACTCAGTGACGCAGATTGAAACTGTTAACAAGCGTATAGGGTTGCCAATCGCGAGGCATATTTGATATTAACAAAATTTAAATATATACTTACTTTGTTTTACCTTTTTTAAATACAGGAACCTCTTATTTAAATAATTATACATAGGTAATATTATGTATAGAAATATAAAGTATTTTTGTTTCTGTGAAATGTACACAAAAATTACGTAGGTAGATATCATACTGGCCTATAACTCTTCAAAACCTTTATCTTCAATGTGACTGACTGACTTTTTGAGTTTCTGTCTGCCTCGAGCCTCGAACATTAGAGACTACCTTTTTAATTAAAAATTGTTTCTTGAATTTAACTACATTGCTAATATTGCTTTAAATACACATCAATAATTCATTGTCGTAGGAATCGTCAGTTTCCTATACCTGACAACCTTAGCATGTCTGGACCAAAATAAATACACCAAATAACGCCCCATCGACAAACAATCGTGTACAAGCGTCCGATCACGGCCCTTATTGGCTACAAGGGCCACAACCACAAGGGCTAAGGGCTCTTCACACTAGACGGCTATGTTTGCGCGATCTCATTAGGTGTGTTTGTGTGCTGTCTAATTTACGACGTGTTTGTTGTCCGTAAGGCCGCACTAATTGACCGATGACAGATCTAGGTCTGGGAAGTAGAATCATGGCGAGGTTTATATATAATTTCGTCCCCTTCTTTTCTGGCAAGATTGCCATAAATTGATATAAATAGGTACATTAGCGAGAGCTTAGGTACCTATATATAGGTGTCATTGATATCTATAGCGTCCGTGTATTGGCGTATTTATAATTCAATTCGCTAATTGAATTGAATGGGTATAAATAAAGTTACGGAATACATTGCGTCAGATTTTTAAAATATTTTTGGCACAAGCTTCACTGCGGATCCCATGTTTTCATAAACCGGTACCATAATACGGTTTATTTGACGCAAATCTGCGAAATACTTGGCTTCCTAGCCAGAGTGTGTTCTTATAAGTCGCACCGCTGAGGGCCTCAATCTTTAGTGTTCATCCCGCAGGAAGTTTCGAAAACTGTAATACCTCCGAAGATCAACGAGCAATGTAACAAAAAAATTGGATAAGCAGTGCAAGAAAATTGTGGGCGTCATGGTCAATTTGCAATCGCTAACCGATACTTAAATGACTACGATAAATTATTTGACATAACTATAACTACATATGTATACATATTATTACATACTACATACCTACCTATTATCTATCTAACAGTAAACAATACAATTATTATATTTTGCAATATTGCTTGCCTGATTTCTTACAATTTTCACGTGGAATCAGTTTTATTTTCCTACACATAATGTAAGTAAGTATACAAGACGAGTACTTGTATGTAACTCCACGGAAGGCAATCTCTATATTTGTGTCTGTAACTCATAAATGTAAAAGTACAGTTTCCTTCAGGTTCATTCCGTTTCCAACCCACGTTTCCTTACCCATTTCATTGTGTTCCAGAATCGACCTATTTCCTATTTCGATTCCCACCGTCCTTAAATGTTTCTGGTTCGATTTAACTTTGCTTTCATTAAAATATTGACAGGCCCACCTCCTAGAAAACAATTAAACGAAATTGTTATAGCCCTATGCGGCTCTATAGCTTTATTAAGAAACGAGTAATCATGTTGTAGGTATCTTTATAACGTCTTGGGCCTCAAATTCTTGTTCAACACGGGCGGAGTTAATGAGAATCCTCACCGAATTCTTATTCCGTCATTAGTCGATCGTGTCCGTTCGAGCTTACATCCTACATCCAAGGAGTAATGGACGGGATAGGCCCGCTCCGTAATGGCCGACCGGTCCGGCCAATATGTGAAAGCATCTCACTTGTACGCGTACACTGTCACTGACTGTGTGACGTAATCAGATGTCGCAATGCGGCACATGTGCTGTGTGTGGTTGACTGCACGATTATAACATTGTTGCTACGAAGGTAGCAAATGACCTGTCTAATATAATCTAAGCATGCAAATAGGTCAATGCATCGGCAATACGTCGGTCGATCGTTGTTTGTTATAATGTTATTGATAGAAAAACGCTGTCTAGGAAAATACTTTTTACCTTAGTCCCAAAAAAAAGTACAAGGGGGTTTTACTTGTCTCTGATATGAAATAGTATGATCGGTAAATGTAAATTTTCTTCGAGTGCAGCGCTCCCTTTCAGATCGACTAGCCTGGATAGACGGATGACCGGATCTGGTGCCATTAGAGAAGGCCTATGTCCGGCAGTGATGTTAAAAGGCTGATAGTATATTAGGTCATAAAACATAGGTGCAACTGACAGTTTCTTGTGTCGTTCTTGTAATGTTTTTCTAGTGTTGATAGGCAGCAGTGTACGCGGCAGTGACAAATACACGATGCCAATATTCCGACACTTGGGCTACACGCCTCCGCGCGTATATCCCGCCGCGTTACACCTCACACGACCAAATGACCCCATTATCCCACCCTTAACCCAGACCCTCGGCCGCAAAAACCAACCTTACATAACTCAATTTAGGGATGAAATTGGGATAATTGTACGAGCTAATGTACAGACGCAAGCGAGTTCGCTCAAACTCGAATCAGATAGTAACTTATGTATTTTGTATGAAGTTGATTTTCGGCAAATTGCTGCAGATTATCAAGTTTCGACGCTGTTCGGCGAAGGATAAAATTTGTCTGCGATGAAAATTTTATGAAACGGCTATATTATTTAGAAGTTTGAGCAAATTTTTTACTCGTTTAGCTTTAGCCACCGTGCCATAAGAGCGTTTTATACCTTTTGAAAAGTAATTTTACGGTAAAAATTTCTTTTTCATAAACTGCTCCATTCATTTTGTCATTGGTTACGTGTGGTGAAAATACCGTGGTAAGTACGGCAGGTATGAAAGAACTATAAAAGATCTCAATTTTTTATGCAAAAAAAAATTAAACAATATAATGCAGGATTTAATAGTAAATTTTATCCTTGCTCGATGCAGGGGCGGTGAACCAGGTGCGGTGGCGTTCACTAAACCCTATCGAATAACTGCTTTGAGATTATACAGAGCCCGAGTCGAGGTCAACACAATACATAGATACGGTTTAGGTATTACTCATAATCCAGTGCAATGACCGTGGCAATAGATTTTTCACTCCTCTCTCTCTCCTTACAATAATCTGATTGAGCACACCGTTATTATGACTGTCTTATGTCTGTATGCGGTTAAGTATATGCATTCAATCGCTGTTATCCTCCAACCGACACTCACGACGGGTCATGGCCGCTTAAAGCCCTTGAAAGCTGTAAGGTTGAGGTTCTATTGCGCAAGCGAAGCGGGTGAAGATATGCATATGCAACAGATGTGACATGGCGGCCGTAGAATAGAACACGTGTGATAAAATAGTTACGTTATAGATGATATCATCTTATAGAGTCGTTGTAAATGTTACATAGTTTCGTGACTTTGTTACTACTTGGACGTTTATGAGGCGTCTTCACATAATACCTACATTTGATATGTCGGTATATTTTGTCTATGCTAAGTTTTTCATAGTTTTTTGTAACGAAAAGTTAAACATCTTTTTTAAATACATTATTAGCTTACCTAACATTAACGACCGGCGCGGCATCTAAATTTAAAGGACCTATTTTAGAACAGAATAGATTAGAATTTATTTGATGTATTTTTGTTATCCTGTTAAGGATTATAATACCTATTATCAAGTTTGTTCCATAAATCACAGAGAAATGAAATGATATTTATTTGCAAGACATATAGTTACATTAAGGTTTAGGTACTTAATAAGTGTCAATTCAAGCATCTTATGTCTTGAAATCCAACAGGGACATGACCTGTCACCTTTCACCTCTCAAACTAACTCGCTTACGCTTATCACTAAGCAATCACTTAAAATTAAAGCTCCAATCGCGGTGCTACGCCCGACCGAGCTCGTAAATCGTAACGAGTTCATGATTTATACGTTCTTACTACTCTGCGCATATATTTAGAGTATACAAAAAATATTCAGCCGCCGGTGGTTGTTAGAGAACTCGCGGAGTAATGAGACAATGGCGTCTCTACGGTGATCGGCAGATAAATACACCAATGAGAGGGGAGAATGTCTAGGTCAATAAACTGCTCCAAATATTATTATTACGTAGGTATAGCTTTCACCCGGTGTTACCTACGGTTAGTGGGTTTTCCATTGGGAATCCATTATTTTCTCGAGACCTACAATATTCTATGCGTAGATTCTAAACTAAGCTATTAATTCAATATTATTTTAGATTAAATACAGTTAAATATATATACCTTATTTGTTGAAAAAGACAATTTCTTAGTAAATTTCTTCGAAGTAAATTAATGTTTATTTGTAAACCTAAATGCGTCTACTTTCAATAAAATTTCTTTAATTATTTAAGGCCAAGCTTATTAAAGAACCGTTTTAGTTTTTATTCAATTAAATAGGTTACCAATTTTCTCTCTTTCTTTAGTATTATGATGCTACTAATATTTTCTACAAATCGTAGGTAGGTACATACGTACGTATCAAATTTACTTAATTAAGTAATTTTTATTCACGTAGGAATAATACTCGGTGGTAAGTACTTACGTATGAGTAATCACGCATTTAATACAACTTTTTTGGACTAAACTAGACTTCTCTGGACTTTTGTAAATAAACTATTCCGTGCCGATCTGAAGTCGATAATGATTTCCTCTTTTCTCTCTCACTGGAATTAAAGATAGTGTATTGTTTTACTTTTTGTCGTAAATCTTGTCAATTACGCTGCTTTATGGCCAATTATGTTACTCGTAGTGTAGTTCCCTTGATAAATGCGTTTTATTTCCTATTTCCAATAATAGGTGTCTATTCTTTGCCGGTAGCTTGAATTCAGTGGACATTTTTATTCTTCACGGTCCATATTTTCCCCCATCTTAATGATTGAAATATGATTCATAGAAGTATGTTTTCGTATTAATATGAAAAACACAGTTAAACAACTATTCTTGTATAGATTAAATACCACTATAAATATTCGAGTCGAGTAGGTATGGTTTTATATTTTACTAGCTAATGATGGTTAGCAAAATTATTTATATTAACTATAACTATAGAAACAACAAATACCTACACATTTTATGCATAGATAAGACGAGTATGCATAAATATATATGCGTTTATTTTTCATTTAACTAGAACCTTTCAAACTAAAGCTCCCACAGCGTTTTGCATTTTATGAGGTAACCATACATTTAGCATAGCCGGCACATTGCATGTTTCCGACAATAGTCCAATGAAAATCACTGAGAAATGTGTCTTTTCGAACAAAACTTTTACGATCCATCGAAAAAATGAACCCTTTTTTGCATACCTACTTATTGCATAAGAATTAACGACTTCCTCGGCACCAAATTTTGTATAACAATAAACTTAACTGGAGCAAAAAGAAAAAGAAAAACTTGTTCAATAACAGTTACCTAGAAAGGGTTTAAACATTGCGGTTAACTGTAGAACAATCGGTACAGTTATTGTTGGGGGTTTATGGGCGGGTTGTAAATCATTTGGAGAAAAAAAGACGCCTTGGTGACGTAATGCCGTAAAGGTTTAACGGCGAGACCGATCAGCTGAGGTGTGAAGGTCGACGGCTTCGATGACCCTTGGAAACTACGGCTTGTGGATTTATAGTTACCTAGTGTTTTGTACGTGGGTGAGTTTATAAATATAAGATAGGTATACCTTTAATCTAAATAGGTATTCGATTTCATTGCAAAGCGGTTTATATTATTACGAAAAAATACAAGATTTGAATTTTGTTATTATTAAGTACCAATTATGAGCAATTTTTTGAAAATTGACAAAAACGTTTCGTTTCTAAAACCAGAAGAATGCAGTTTTCAAAATAATTCAAATTACAAACATATTCAGTTCAATAAACCAAAGTTTATTTTATAATTTAAAATTCGAGGAAAAAATCAATACGCTAAAAAGACAGCCACACTCTTAGATATGTTATTTTAGATTCTTTAGACAATGTGGAGTGAACATTACGTTGTCCTTTTTGTTCCAAATTATACATTATCTTAGAACATTATGTCTTGTAGTTTGTAACTTTTAACCTATTCAAACCAAGGTATTTTTGTTGCCATCTCGAATAATTGTTTAATAGGTATTATCTTGACTAGATCTTGCATTTGTTCAATTCCATATAGGTTACAATTAGTTAGAGTTGTCAACTCTGGGAGTCTTAAGATCACAATATGTAGTTTTCACATTTTTCATGATAATATAATAATTTTATGTGTCAGAAGATGTATTACTAGTTTTTACTAATTTGTTCTAAATACAACATTATTTTGCGAGTAGATTTATTTTCAGTAATTTCCCTTTTTATTTTGTACTTAGGTAAGTACTCTAAGTACTTACTGGAAAATTTAAACCTAAAAATTTTACTACACATTTATTGTTTACTTACCTCATTTATTTGGACTTTCGGGACATTCAGATATTAACTGTTGGTTAGAATAATTAAACTTTTATAGGTATGTTTTACCTACCGATTTTTCTATGCAAGGCTTTTTAATTATGGCTGACTTAGGGCATAAATACAGATTGTAATCTAACACGTCAAGTGTTTGTTAATTAGTTCTTAACGAAACTATTATACTCCTGGACAAATACAATTTGTATTAGGTATATTGTTATGTAACTCCCTCGGCACAGGCCATATACCGAACACAATAACAATTTCTGAGCTGAAACCTTGCGATAACGAAATGGAACACGTCTCTCTATTATTGATAACGAATGCGACTTTTTACGCATATTAAATTCGATAAACAGAGTCGATAAGAGGCGGCTATTGTGTCGAGCTCTTAATCAAAGATCGCCATCAAAAGTGATTCGAGAATATTATCGAGATTACAGACGTGATTGAACCTAGAGAAACAGAATGATGAGTTGTTTTTTGTAGACGTAATAGTAATAAAAATCTGTGTTTAAATGCTAAGTAGGTACTTACCTATTTCCTCATCAGCCTTATTGCTACGGTATGAACATAATTAAAATTTTATTTTTGTCAAAAAATCCACAGCACAAAAACAATATTAGTCTAACTAGATTATGCATAGCCCTTACTTTGTAATTACGGATTACCAATATATTAGGTCCTTATCTTACCTATTAATATAAATTACAATATGTATAGGTATGCACATATCATGGACAGTCTGTGTGTTAGAGTGTGGTATGTGTTTGATGAGATTACATGCACTTTTAATTTTAATAATAATAGTATACTTACCGGTGCTATTATTTATTATAATATAAAAATTACATAATGGAGGTATAGGTAATATGTACTTAATTTAAATATATGTCTGCCCTAAACCACGCTGGGGTACACGGCAAATTTTAATTGGGTTTCGCATAAAATTGTTACCTACCTATATAATATTATTACATAAAAAATAGTCATCAACACAAAACGAATTTGTAACCTCATTAGATATTTGAATTAGTCATAATTATTTATTTACTGTAACCACTTCCATTGCAAACTACGCTCCAATTCATTACCTTTATATTTATTACTCTATATTGTATGTAGGTAAGTATCTATAAACATATTCATAAAATATATGAAGAACAATTCTGTTGTTTGGTTGTAACAAAAAATTTAAAAAAAGAAATATTATGTTATCCATTTAATAAATAAAGAAGACTACAGAAAATCTAATGTGTTAAGAATTAGTTGACAGTCGGTGTGATAGGAGCTCGTAATTTAGGTGCTGCTGCCATGGAGTTAAAGGTTATTATTTAAATTTCATCACGCGGTCGAGGTGCAAGCCCGGGCGCCATACATATATCGCCATTAAAATTGCCTATAAAACTCATAATGCCTCTTTTATCGGTAATGCTTCAATAAAAGGCGCAAGTGTAACCGACCCGTATAAATTGGCAAACTAAACAATGGCCAATGCAGTTTCGCTCCACATTTCTTCGCGGCAAGTTTTTATGTGAAACAAAATTCACGCTATTTATCACAGTTATGAGAAAACCTCGCGCTGGCCTACACGTCTTCACGACTTTAATTAAACTCTAAATGTGTGTTGTGCCTAAATTTGTTGCTGGCATCACGTGCGCCCGCCTTTATATTAACCAGACCTACCTACGTGCTTATAACAGTGTGGGATCAACTCGCTAACTATAGAAATTCGGTGAGTTCTCATTAACATCTCTCAACGTTATACACATTGGTAAAACCTATTGCATATAAAGATAAACTATAACAAGTAACTACACCTTACGAATAAATGAACTGTATGCTCAAATGATACCTCCAATGCCATCTATCTACGTAACAGATAACAAAAAGGGCCCGACCATACAACTTTGTATATACGTGACACAACACGTAAATGGCATCACTACACGCACAATATAAAACGCGTTTGTTGAGATGGTGTGCGTGGAAGGCGCTACGCACACAAATTGGGATTGGGTCGTAAAAACAGCCATTGAAAAGCTTCAGCCGTTCGCCGCGCGGTGGCGCTGTTCCGAAGATTCATATCTAAGTAGAGACATCTTTTGCTCTACCTGGGTATTTGGATAAGTTTTAAAGTAGTTTTCATATAATAATGATTATAATTTTCTTTATAAATGATTGAATTCCACAGTGATACTTACTACTATCACAGATATTATCGCAATTACTTTGTTAAAAGTTAAAGTTAAATAAAGTTTAATACATTTAGTTCACGCGCCGTTACCTTCACTTCAACCAGTAAACTTCGAATGAATAGAAGAAAACTGACTTAAAACTATTAAAATTAATTTTTAATTGTGTAAGAAGTTATTTTAAGTTGAACGTGATTTTCAACACTTTTGGTGCTTTTGAATTCTTTTAATGCCTCAACATTAAATTCAAATACAACTGACAAGTCTCTTCTAACTTTGCTTGTTTGTGCGTTTTATCTGAGAGTCAATAAATCAAGTTAAATATGTGTTTAGTATGCCATTAAAAGTTGGTATTTTAAGTTTGTTCAAGCATGCAGAACGCTATGGAATTTTAAGTAGAGTTCTAATTACTAAAATCCTAAACCAGCGTGCAGTCTGATAATAATTTATGACTTTTTAAAGCAGTATTCCAATATTATTTGTTTTAAAACGTTTAAGTAGGTAAATATTTGTTAGTACAATCGGATTTTACCCCGCGAGTTTTTTTTCTCTGTTATAAAAAAAATTATGGCATAATTATTATGATTACTTGATTATATCATAAAGTGGTAGTTTGTTAAAAGATAAACACATTCAAAGAAAGAAAAATAAAAAAATTTGATAACATAATTTATGCTTAATTCATCTAAGCTTAAACTATACCTATTTATGATTTTATCTTGATACACAATGATAAATTCAGTTTAAAAAATTTCTTAAGGCAGTCACCAAACCTACCAAATGCGTATTTTCCTTAAAAAGATGTCGTAGTAGAGACAAAGTTTTAACTTGGAGACTCTATTTTTTTACAAAAAGCACCGATTAAACCTTCACCCGGCAGATTGACAAAATCCATCTTTTTTACGTCCCAACTGTGACCCTAGACGGCGTATTTAGTCAAAGTTGAAGTTTTACCGACTCAACTCCCAGTCAAGTAGCAATAGAGAGTGAAGTCCCCCCCTGCGACCTCCCCCCCTCTCATCTAACTTGTGCCATTACCGGGGTCTTCCATTCGTTCCAATTTCAAATTTGAAGCTGATGGCACATCTATGGCACCGCAGGGGTGCGTTCAATAACTTACACCTAGGATAAGTAGGGAAAATATTTCCTCCTACATTTTTTTATTATAAACTAAAAGTATAGCTTAACTAAAAAGTTCATCGTTTAGTCAAGTTATTCTTTTGATATGAATTATAGCAGTAGTTTTTAGATATTTATTTAGTTACATTTCAATAAGTTAAATTTAATTTATAATTTAATTACTTAATAAAATATTATTAGTTCACAATAAATTAATTACACTGAGTTTTTTACATTAAACAATATCATAAACTTTGCCCAGCTGAAACTTGAAAACGGTTAAAAATATTAATATAATTTCGGAAAAAAATATTGTAATAGCAACACAATCTGAATTTTCTAGTTACGTAGGTGATTTTGATTTAACCAAAATCTATTTTATCATCAAATTTTGTTTTGAGAATAATGTACCTCTTAGGTCTATCAGATAATGCACCTACCTACGCCTAAGAGAGAAATTTTGTATTTAATTGTAACATTTGCTGTTAATATTAGCATAAATAAATTGATAACAAAACTTTACGTACTTGGATTTTAAAAAATTAAACATTCTATACCAGTTTAGTTCTCGGGTGACTTTATGAACGCACCGCAGGTTCGTAGGAGCCAACAGCGCCGCTTTTGAGCCGCCGAGTGATAAAGCGGATTGTGCGTGGGATATACTTGTATACTTACTATCTACACATGTAGGTAGTACCTACGCACATAGATCAACATCAATATGGAAATACATGTCATAGGTATTTGATTATGAAACCGGTTATGCACCTGTATTTTTCTGCATATTTGTAACCCGTTACATCAGTGTGTGTTAGTTACGCTTTAGTCGTCGCGAGCATCAAAAACAAAGAGTTACCAAGTGATCAATTTTTACTGAAAGGTTACCAATTACTTACCATGGGTAGTGTATTTTTTTTCACTTATCCCTACTAGCCGGTAATTTTGTAGAAAAAGAAAAGCTGGTATAAAAAGTTAATATTTTATCCTATAAAAGGTTATAGGTCGTTTAAAATACACAACTCTTCTAATTTTTTTAAAAATCTGGAACTTTCAGATTTTTTAATAATTATATTAGATTCCATGTAGAATATGTATACCTTTCGTCTAACAAAGTAAATATAAATGCTATGGTCTACTCAAAGCATAAAGAAATTGACTATGTCAATAACATTAACATAAGACTGAAATTGAAATAGTATACTGTTTAAATCAAAACCTAAGTTTAAACTAATAACTAATAAATAGTTTTAAGTATAGTAGTAGTTTCAGTACCTATAGTAATATTTAAACAATTAGCGTTCGGCAGTTGCCTATTATTACCTAACTGTGTAGAAAAAAAACTTACCTTATTACCAGACTAGTAACGATGTTAAGCTAATCGGCTAATAGTCTTAACAATATTTAACTGCATGCAATGGCAACATAGTAGGTAACCGGATAAAGATTTTTTAAACATTATTTCTGTGCGCAAACGGGCGGAACTGGTAGGTACTACTATATTGTATGAACCTATCTCTACTAAATAATCAACTATACCTACCTATGTTGATGATAATATGATGATTATGAACTTGGCTACGTAATCAATAATCTTATTTAATTCCCAGTAAGGAGTAATAATTATTTACGTAAAATTAATTACGTTTGTAATATGTAAGTTTAAGTAACAGATGCGTTTGCAACAACGTTTTGATTTTAAACTCTTTAATTCCTCTGGGCTAAGAAAGTATACCTGAAAGTGTAAAACCCACATACTTAGTAGAAAAGAAGTCGATTATTTTTAATCTGGGAAAGGCATCAGCATTCTGAACTTTGAAATGTATTTCTGTATTCGCCACGAGTGAAGCAACTTAAAAATAATTCCGTTACGGTTGCAAAGCACGTCCGATGGTTATAGACGGACCAATCCCACCGTCTCCACTCCGACCGATGCTGAAATCTGAAATCATTCCCTTCAGGACAAAGGGAAATAAAACTTCATCTTGGGCTAAAGTGCTTTTGTACTGTTACACCTGATACATACTTGCATGTAGATATCAAATACCAGCCATAGATGGGAGAGCAAGTTGCAACTATATCTATAGGAATACAGTCGCTATTCTACCTATTCACTACCATAACATTTACGGAGAATCATTAAATAAAAATGAGTTTTGCATAATGTTATGGCTCTCCACGGTCTATGTCGTTCCTACCGTAAAGCATTTTTGCAAGAAGCAAACTATGTAGGTGATTGGACCCCATTATATCATTATGATTAATATGCAATTAGCAAAGTAAAATCAACACTTGACTCATGACGGCACTGTCAGTAAACCTTCCTCATCCAATAAAAAACTTCGTGTGTACAACATATGTTTTGTTGTACATCACTATGATGAAGTTTGTTCTGTCGCAAACATGTCATATCATATCATACAACTGTTTGTATCTGTGTGGGTATGCTGTGAAAGTATGGATTGGGCACACATCGAGAGCGCAATATTGCCAATATGTGAATAGAAGAGGCGCCCAATTTGTGCGGAAACACGCCGGCCTATTCTCTTGACACTGTTTGTTTTATTTTGTGTGCCCACCCACTTACTTATACATACTTTTGTCTAGTATGAAAAGGACACTAAATAAAATACATTGAGAGTCAGTGAATATTTATTTAACTTTTCTTATTTTTCATCTCAGAAATTACATACAAACAAAGCATCATGAAATTACATTGAGTTGCTCACAGAGAAACTAACATTATTATACTTTTATTATTTTTATTATTATATTTTTCAATAGAAGTGAGATTGCAATAGAGTGACTACTGAAGAATGCTGCTCGTAAAAGATCATCAACTTGCTTTGCCGCTTTGTACATCTTCCATAACATTTAGAAAAATATATATGTAAAGCTCCAATTATCTGTGTCTGTCTGTATGGTGATATCAGTCCACAAACCTCGAGTATTACGAGATACGATTTCGTAAAGGCGTTCAACTAACTCTCTGTCAAAGACAACCGTCGCCAAATCTCCTTAAGTGACATTGCTGAGTGGCTGCATCGATAAATTTCTTAATTTAATTCAGCAGAGATGATGTTTAAAGTTGTCAGACATCCAACGCAACAATGTTACATCGGAACCCCATCCGGTGTGCATACATGCAGTATATCTCTCTGCATACAAATTACCTAATCTTTCCTAAGTACCGAAGTTCTATTGTATACTTACTTGCAAAAGATATGATGAAAAGAAAATGACTACTTAGCAAAATGACTACATCTTTTACAAGTATAATCCGTAACTAATCTATTTCAGAAATATGTGGTTAACACGAGAAGCGGTTATTTTGGGAAGTGGTAATTATGTAAGTACCATAAGAGATTATGAGGAACTTACCCTAACCTAAACAACAAAAATAATATTATTTCACCAAACATTCCTTTATCGCTGTAAGTACATATTCTAAAACATTATTTAATTATGTAGGTACGTTGTTTGAAAAATAAGCTCAAGACATTTTATTTTTAAATTGAATCCAATAAAGTATTTATTCTGATAAATACTTCCTTTTTTTATACAAAAAATTATAAATTGCGTTTATTGCTCAGAATTTAGAAGGTCATTGATATAAAATTCTTCTATTAGAATTAATTGAAGAAAGTACTCAATGTTTATCGTTCACTGAAATAAAAGTTGAATAGTGCAAAGCATATTCTTATCTTTTACAATACAAAATACTAGGTATTATCTTTATCTTTTATTTGTATTAAATGAACTGACGTGTACTAAGAGTCTCATTATTTATTTAGGTACGAAATAAGTTAATTCAGTAACTGTTACTAAAAGGTCATACCTAAATTAAAGAAGGTTCATTTCCTCTTTAACTAGGTATGGCCATTATACCGCGTAGTGTCAGTGGTCAGCAAAGGCTATGAAAGCGTTTAAATGGAATAATAAATCAATATCACTTTCCTACACAGTTCTAAATAATGTAGGAAAGGAAAATATAATATGGAAAATAGTTGCAAATTTTTCGACGAGGGTTTTCGAGACGCCTCCTCAGGGTTCATGCAATATGTATATGAGCGTCGCTTTCTTCGTGAAATTTGTATCAGAAGGGGAATAGTTTTACCGTACGCTGTGACCAACTTGCCTTTTCCGAATATATTTTTTGAGACTGGGCGAAAGTAAGTATATTTAAGAACATTTTCATTTTTCATAGCAATACTCGTATAACTTCTAACTAAGTATAGTATTCTAGTAGCTTTTTGTTAGTAACTGCTATCTGTTTTGTGAACTAGCTATATTTATTGTATTGTAATTATGGGTGTATACCTGAAATAAAATTGATTTAATTTTAATTTAATGTTTAAATTTTTATTACTTGATAACTTTGTTTGCCTTTGGTCATTGCACTAGTAAAAGCTAAAAGTTATATCATAAGTTTTTTTTACATCTCGTATTCTCGTTTCTTATTACGTACCTATATCTAAACCTACCTAAACAAATACGAAAATTAGTTAGACGGACTCTACATTACTGTTCTGGACGAACAATGCTTTATTCTTGTTCGTCTAAACTCCATTCTAAATTTCTAACTCTGCAGCGTCGGAGAGCTGGGCGAGCGACTAAAAACTCTTTGCTTTATAGGCAGGAGTTCCACTCCAAAAACTATGCGGTTTGCTATACTCAGAGCTGTGTGGTGGAAGTGGGAAGACGGAGCGGACCTTTTTATTTTACAATATAACTTTACCTACATGTCGTAATAAAGAATATTAACAAGAACTTCAATTTTTACAATAAATGAAATACACATATCACGCATTAAGTTTTACTTTTTAGATAAAATGTAATGTACCTATACCTATATAAACTCTGAAGATATTACACTTATATTATAAGTAAGTATATGATTTATAATTATATATTCTATGACGATGAAATACTTTAGATTTTGCATAACTTGCGCCTACACGTTTACTATTTACCTGTAGGTAAAACTACAAAGGGTTGCATTGTTTGTTATAAAAAAATGACCCAGTTTTTTAAACGCACTGTTGTTTACCTGACCATCATCATGAATGGTAGCACTATTCTTTTTTTTATTAAAAGTGAAATCTAGTTTAATTTTTTGTTGAAAGCGAAAGTGAGCTTGCGTGCGGAATGTTGATAAAGTGTATCTATTTTTAAAAGACCGTTTGTTAGGAACGTAATTGTTTGTCATTCGTTACGTACGACTTTTAAAACTACCTAAGATTGTATACTTGTGTGATTTCATTACTTATTGATTTGATATCTCTTTTGTAGGTATGTGAATATTAGATTATGTACTTATAACTTTAAATTCCTCAACAATGATTATAGAAAGATATTCATCATTTCTATCCCGCTGCCTGCTTCACTATAACACCACATCATTATGCCACGAGCTACGAGCAAAGTTGTTATTATTACTAGACCGCCTCTTGTCTGACGTACAGTCGACCGCAATAATTGCCTCCTCCACTCATTATAGTGTAAATTGAGCCTTCATTCGTGCACGATGCAAATGAACGTTGCTTTTTAGATAAGCTCTCCTTTGTTTGTCTATATCCCTCCACGAAATATCTTCTCAGAGGTATGTCTGAATTTGTTTTCAAAGTTTCAGTAAGATAACATGGAATTCGAAGTCTTTCCTTTAGAAAATCTCGATTGCGTTCGAAAATATCCCCCAGTTCCATCACAATGCTGTTTTGGCTCGACAAAGACAGTCAAAGAAGAAAGTTATGCCGGGCGTCTCGTTGTCTGTAACATTATGTAAATGTACGTTTTAATCTTCAGCAAGACAATCCGACTGGTTATACAGCTAATAGGCCAGAAGATTCGATGCAAGTCACGAATCAGCTCAATATCGAGTCGTAGATTACAAAAACATGTAAATCCCAGTTCTGTGGGAACGATGGATGAGAATTTTTCGTATGGACGTCACATCGGGCGCTGACTTGGCTCTGTAACAAACAAATTGATTCTATTAGCATGAGTAAGTTTGATCTTTTATGTTTGTTTTGTTTGTGAAATTTGAAACTTCATATTAGAGAAATGTGTAGGAATTGAAAACAAAGTCTCACTTTTATTGGAGCATTAGCATTTATTGTGAAGAATACAACTCTGGAAACTATTTGAGTTGATTGAATTTTTCCATGCATGAGCAATAAACTTATGTAAGGAGATAGTATTTAAAGCATGACTGAAGAAATGTGAATAGCGGTCCTAAAAAGATTAGGTATGTCGATAAAGACAACAATTTACAATAATTGCCTATTCTAAAATCAAAGGGAATTTAAATTTCTTCATTTGCCTCAGCTGTCCTTAATCTATACAAACAAAATGTAGGTCCCTAACATAATCAGGCTCAGCTTATCTTCTTACGGTAAAACTAAAAGCCTGACTAATGGAACTTCGGGTGCTTATTAAAGGGCTTTCCATCTAAGGCAGTGACGTCGGTCGATTCGTATGCAAATTTAACAACTCTTGCCTCTGGTAAATTATTCGAGCCTGACTGAAGAAATGGGAGATCACTGGATTTTTCACCCTGTGCGTTAATCATCTTGTTTATTTTTAGAGACAGTGACGTAACTGGCGTATTATATTAGGCGCCCAGTTGCTCACATTTTGCGCCCTAGGTATAACATAAAAACTTAATATTCTGTTGTTAAAGGAAGTAGGTAATAAATTCATTAGTCATTGTGTTTTTAGTTGCTAAAATTAACTTATCGGTCTTAGTTTCTATAGAGTAAATTGATTTGTTTTTTTATTTTGTAAATTCGCTTCTATTTTAAACCATGTGAACTCATTAACATCAAACCAGATATACCTACAAGGTTATACAAAATTATCTAAGTACCTACTCAAACAAGTTTGGCACTCAGGTACATCTTCAGGCTGTAATAATATTTGATTAAATAACTTTTTTCGAATAATTAATTAGATTTCGAGAAAAACTACAAATTAAAAGTTTTCAATATAAAGTAGGTATCTAAGTAGTAAAAAGCATGAACGAACGACCGTTACCTAATATGAATATAATATATGCTCGTGAGCTACATAAAAAGTGTTTTTCAATGATAATGATGCTACAAAACTCAGAAATTTTACTTTTTTATGTGCAATAAGGTCTTACTAAAAAGTTGTGTTCAAGGTAAAAGGTGGAACATGTCCTATAAATCCCTCAAAGTTAATTTTTAAAGACCCTGTAATGACATAAGTGCATACAAAAGCGTACAAAATACCCACTCTGAGCAATTCGATGTATTTTACAAAAGCGTAGTCCTAATGACGCCACTTGAAATTTGCGCCCCAGTTCACTGCTTTAACTTCATTCATACAAAACGGCTGTGTTTAAAAACATTTCTCATTAATGTTTTTCACTTTATACATCGAGATGATTACTGCCAGGAATTTAGGCAGTCAGAAGCATTTTTTAATTTTTAAAAAGTTTTTTATTTATGAGTTAGATTTGTATGCAAAACATTGTTATTACAATAACAGAGATCATTTATATTTCTTTCATGCGTATTTTAACATCTATAGGCGTCTATATTTTGGGGATGTCTTCGCCGACGAGGAAATAAGCACGTGTATGAAAAGAAACCTTAATCCGACCTATTCTCGGTCCGTGAATTTGAAGGTGCACTCGTTTGAACAACATCCATTCGTTGAGTACAAACGAGCATAAATTAAGTAGGTAATAATCGTTTTCGAAAAATAAGGATGACAATAACTGTAGTTACCTACCATTAAAACCTACCTACCTACCTACTACCTACTTTTAAAATTAATAAAACTAGCCAACTATATCTACCTATTTCACAGTTAATCTATGTCTGTGGCCAAAACATCTGAAAACGCACGCATTTTTTATTATTATTGATCATTACATAATAGTTAATACATGAATTGTACATACAGTCCTCTAGCGGAAACCTAGATAGGTTTATCTGTAGAAGACGAGTTCGCGTTACCAATATTCACTTAGAATTTAAACTAGTAGTTCCGTGAGAACAGTAGACCTCGCCAGCCCTTATAAACCAAACCTAAAAGAAACCAACAAAAGTCAACTTTGGAAACAGAAAAAGTACCTACTAAAGTGACAAAAATTAGCACTTTAAAGCTTAATATTTCGCAAACGGATCCCTGAATCGAAAAATGTTTATCACACACCCGCGATATTTTTGAAAGACCCATCCAACGATACCCCACACCATGGATATCACGCGGAAAAAAATAATTTTCCATTTTACGTATGCAGTTCTATGAACATAATTTATTTTTTCAACTTTCTTAAGTCGATCCACTATTACTCAAAAACTAATAGAACCTACTTAGCCGTAATAGTTTTCCTTGTAACTACGTTATATATGCTACTGCCATGAATTTTTTCACATTTCTAGAAGCAACCGTTTAGCTGGCAGGGGGGGGGGACACGTGACTCTAACAAAAATTACCGCTTTAAAGCTTAATATTTCGCCAACGGATCCCTAAATCGAAAAAATGGTATTCACACACCAGCAATATTTTTGAAAGACCTATCCAACGATATCCCACACTATGGGATTCACAAGAAAAAAAAAGTTCACTCCCACTTTGCGAGTATGGTAGGTACTCTAAAAAAAATGTTTTTCAAAATTTTATTCTACTCATTTTGTAGGTTTAATTAATTTATACATATGCCAAATTTTCGTCAAAATCGGTTGAAAAATGCGACCTGTAGAGAATTACAGACAGACAGACAGACAGACAGACAGACAGACAGACAGCCGGACAAGAGCATTTTTGGCCAGTCTCGAAACGTAGACGCTTCGCTCGCTTCGCTCGCTCGGTCAATTATACAATCCTATTTCATAAGTGCGTAAGGTCCATTTTATCATCATATTATTATACAATACTAAAGGCTTCTTTCACCACTTCCTGATATTGTTACAGATAGTAATCTTAGTGATAAACTAATCTATCAAATAACCTACTTCAAGGAAAGTGCTAAATAATGACGGCTGTTATTTCAGGTTATTATTAGTATAGGTACTTACTATGAATTATTTTATGAAAAATGATAATAATCTAGGAAGTAAGTACCTACAATAAATTTTGTTGTTACTAAATCTTGCGATTTTAAGTCTTCCGTCTGCACAACCTTTAAGGGCGGACCTAACGTGAAATTAGAAGGGAAAATAGGACGAGATAATTGTGCCCCCCCTCTACCCTCTCTCCCACCCTCGGGTCGGCCCTCGTTACCGAGTTTAATCTGTTTAAACTTTTATTTACTTTACTTACGCCAAATTGAAGCGATTAGCTGCCGGGCGCTTCGCAGGAATGTTTTTGTTTTAGCATTGTCCCAAATTAAAGCTCTTATTGATGTTTATTTGGCTAATTTGACAACGGCAATAGGCTCTTCTTCGTGCTCAATTCCTGCGAATAAATTGATACTATCAGATTTGTCTAATTTTCCAATAATTAAGAAGAAGAATATATTTTCTATAGTACTGTATCTACATTATCTACATACATTATTGATTCCTAAGCAACATTTAAATGAGCAATGTGTTTAAATCAAGTTCAAATTAAGACACAGCCTTTATAATTTAAATAATAAGGTATATACCAGTAATTCTTGTATAGTTTACTGTAGGTATCTTTTGAATCGCGCCTATAATACCTGCTCCTAACAATATTCTCCCCACGTTATTATAAAGATACATGCAGTTGCAATATCCCGTCAGCCATGTTACCGACCTGTTCCCGACAGACGATTGTGTGCACACTACGTGTCTCTGTCACACCAGTCTCTCCTCGTATAATGTTGTCTCACGTCTCCTGCACCGAATTAGGACAACACGCATGCGCTTGGATCCAATGTCAAATCAATCTCTTGTAGGCTGGCTGATGCAACTCGTATAATTCTGTTCTACGCTTTTTAATTAGTTCGAGTATTGTAATTAATGTCAATTTTCTATTGTTACAGGATTTAATTGGACCATACAATACAATGTTGTATGAGGATGCGACGATGGTATGTTTTTTAACAATATATATACCTACCTATTAAATATAAATCAATGAATGAACCTTCAAATTTAATGTATGCGTCACATTTTAAAGTAGATTTTTCATTTAACCTTTCCAAACCGGAGGCCCAGAGCACGTAGCCGCGTAACCTTTGAAACTCTGTCGTATTTCCCGCCAGTCACACCTCACATTGTCACTCAAAAAACTGTCATTTTGTGACGTTTTTCTGACATAATGCCCAGTTCAAAATGTCAGTTTTTGAGTGATCTGTGTGTGACTGGCGTAAAATAAAAATGAGTAATATTACATATGAGATAATTATACCCGGCGGATAACATCGGTTTATCTTGCTGTCTCCATATCGAGCCGGCGGGTCTCTAGAAAGTTCAATGCGATTAACTGTCAACGTGTGGAAAGAGATGGAAAGAACATTTCCTTTACAATCTGAGTCTGTCGCTCTCTCGCCCATTGTGTCCCTTTGCAGTTATTCTCATTTAAATAAATTAAATAAACAAAATATTTTAATTAATCTATAAATTCATCACTCCATATTATTTCTATTAAGTGATAAATTCTAATGTTCATGAACATTATTAATGGGAAGTTTTTTAAAAATTTCGCATGACGAGTAGGTATAGTCTTTAAGCCTTTAGCTACTTGTCAGATAAATCGATTTAACACTTCGAGTCGACGTTGCACATAGACATACCAACCAACGCGTTAAATATTTAGCCTTAGACCGGGAGCCAAACATATTTTTATGAGTACAGCGAGATCGGCTCATTACTATCTTATTACGTACCGTGTCGAGCTCGGGCCGCGACGAGCCGAAACACATCCAATTTCCCAACTTCCCATTTATTGATATTGACTCTGAGAGGACGGCTCGTGAATGCTCCTGGTCTAAGATTTAATTTGGCTGGATATGGCATCTGCTACCTGCATCAATAGTTTATACATATTACAGACTTCAAACTATAATAACGTGAAATATTATGTTCAATACACATATAATATCATCACCCTATTACGTTAGCGAATTTTCTCGGTGTAATCTCGGGAACTAGCGAGTCGATTTCAAAAATTATTTTACTGTTGGAAAGCTGATTTTGTTGTGAATGGTCAGAGGTATTTTTATACCAAAAAATACTGGGTTCCCATGAGATAACTGTATTTAGGTATAGAGGCCGATATGAACAGTCTGTAACTTCAATAATTTTTTGGTTTTTAGTAGCCTTATACGTCATACGTTAAGTGAATGATGAATTATAATTATAATAGGGCTAATATTATAAGATACTTGATGATAGTATAGTCGACCGCACGTCACGACCGTACAAATAAATTTTATTGTTGCGGGCGAAGTAAATGTTAAGGGAATAAAAATCCCCCATTAATATGACAGAAGTTTGGTCAAGCAATTCGTCGTCAATTTCGTAGGTCGTTGACGGTGAAGATTATGATATACCTTAGAGAGAAGTTTAGTCTTTTCCAGACTTCCGAATCTATATCTATGCTACTGATATTTCGTGGTATCACTTATTATCATCATCCTAACGCCAGATAAGCTCGGAGTGAGACGTGACTTGTGGAAAATAGTCATTCCAACCCCGGTTTGGATTCGTACCCGGCCCACGTAAACAGAACGAACCAAAATACATATTCTTTCATATATACTTTTAGCGGCATGACTATACCCATACCTTACCATAAGTCATAAAGGTAACAACAGATAAGAAGATACTATAGTAAGAGATTGGGTGGACAAGTCCTGATAGGTAAAAATAGAACGACTGAACATTCTTGATATCCTTTTACTATCTATGGATTTTGACTAAATTTGGAACTGGAATTTCAACATTATACACCCAAAGTTATGTTAATATTGGTCCGCATACATTTTGAAAAGGGATCGGCGAAGCGTTGTCCTTATCGATTACAATTTGGTATACTCTCCAACTTCGTCAACTTTGGGTTATTTAGGTTACTGCCTCCTACCCTCTGTGTTTAGGAACTTTTGGAGATAAAATATGTGTACCTATGTAGAGATATTAGGTACTTATTTTGTTATTTTTACCTTACCTAAATAAAATATTACAGAGGAATGTTAGCAGGAATATAGGAATTATTTAAATTTATTATACAGGGTGTAAATCCGTTTTTTATTTTTATTTATTTATTAAATCTGCATGCTTGCCATATTCACGGATCTAATACTGAACACAAATAAATAAAAAAACCACACGCATTTCAAGACCATGTTACCTTAAAATTGTTGTAGATTTTAAACATGGGAGTTTCAAAATTGTATAGAATAATTTGTAGCGTTCCTTACTATTTGTCTCTGAAAATATGGCAAGCCAGATTTACACTCTGTATAAATAAGTAAATTATCGCAAACAAATCTTACTGCAATCAACAACAGATTAAACTGTTACTGTTTTTCCCAGCTTGTTTTTCCAGATATTTTTGTTAAACCCAACATTTTAAAAATTGAATTTGCGAGTTAGTAAACCGCACATTCAAATTACCATATGCATAATCTAATTATGTAAACACGAGCAAATTCCGTTCGAAATTGGAACCTGTCTGTCAAAGCGGAATAAACGAAGCCAATCAGAGATAAATAACCGTCGGTCGGCGAGCGGGGCCCGTTTCATTTGCATGTCAATGACGCGCGGTGGGCGCGGGGCGTGGGGCATGCGGGCAAAACAATGGCGGCTCACCTGACAACTGACTGAGGCCATACAAAGCACGATTATCCCCGTGTTGCGTGTCTCTTTTGTTTTCATTACGTAATTCTAATGAAATCGTCATTCATTATTATCATGTCAGTCTATAGTACAATACCTACTATGTAGGAATAATGTAAGTTTAAACAAAATCAGCATTGCATATTTATGTTAATTATTTGTAAATTAATTTACATATCCTCGGAGGTCATTATATTATACTTACTAAAAATATATATCTAATAGATCTACCTTCACTTTTTTATATTTTATTTAGGTACAAATAAAGTGTTCGGTAGAGGAAGATCGCCAATATCGTACCTACCACTTAACTTTTGACGAGTTTTGAAAGAAAACCATTGAAGTTTTTTAAACATGTTTGTATTTAATATTATGCTACGGCCAAAAAGTTTCAAATCTCTATATATAGGGTAAATTTTTTGATTCATGGCTACGGCTATGTAACTGCAATTCTGATACAGCAAATTTTGGACAAAAGCTAATTACTCCTTCAGAAATTTATATACATAATGTATTTTTAAAAGTACCTACTCAAACGCATTTACAGACTGGTACGTATAATCGTACACACCACGTGGTTTTTTAAATCGTAAGTAGGTATACTTTGGAGTTTTGTTTGCAAATTTCATTGAAAACACAATACTATTTTTGGACCATAATAAATCTACCTACTAATTTAAAATATTACAATAACTGTGTTAAATACAAAAATCTCACACGTTATATTTTTCGGCCTTTAGAATTTTCAGGCTAGAATTTGCTGTTTTCTGTCTGAGCGCATCACACAAGACCATACAAACTTACGAGTATGTGCACTCCACTCAAAGTTCTGCTGAGTCGAAAGCCTTGAGCGTTGAATAAGACCAAAATGTTCTCGACCGCTGCCGTGCTCCCGGGAGAGAACTGAAAAGTTAATTTAAAGTTAGTTCGGAAGACCTGTTATTCTTGTTTTAGGTAGGAAGGAAGTATTTTCGGTTGCTAAAGGATACTTTTGTTAGAGTTAATTTGAGATAGGAATGTATTGGTAGGTATTTTTATTTGAAAAGTAAACATGATTAGACTGGTAATAGGTTACTGTAAATAGACATGTTGATAGCTCCATCTCCTTAATCTAAGTGTGAGAGCAAAGAATATAAAATACTATTGATACTATACCCGGCAGCAACTTTGAAAGACTGATGGCTAGATTACGTAATATGTAGGTCTCCTCTGATTACAGAGGAGTCTCTGTCTTGTTAGTCTATTAAGACTAAGTATCTACGTAATTAGGTATGTATATTGGTTAGACCACCTATTATAGTTAATAATTATTGTAGGTGACTAAATGTGCACCTGTATTTATATAGGCAATAGATCATTGAAGTAGAAAAAATAAAACAATGTCCTATCCATCCATACACATGGTATATGCAATAAATTATGACGAGTCGATAATCTGGGAGTTCTGGGACCAATCATAACAAGGAGCTCGGTATTCGATAAGGTTATTTCGCTCTTGTATAATATTTCGATCGTCTGACGTCCCGTCGAACGTGTTGCCGCGATCGAGCCAAAGACTATAGCGCCTCCATTACAGAGAGCTTGTTAGCTCCATTTCCAGTAACAAGGCGTATCGATTTCATATTAACTTTTTTGTGAAAATATTTCTTATCTTGCCATTGCGCGGATCAAAGAGTAGCAATCAGGTTTTTATATAAATATACCTATGGATATCGATGGGATATCGTGAATTATTTTATTAGCCTTAAAATGCTAAAGGCAGTTAGATATTTTGAATGTTTTGCTCTAAAATTTAATGTTAAACTTACCTAATTAGATAAAAGTTTGTTTATTTGATTTTTTCCCATACTCTTATTTCAATTTAGAAATCAGTTAATACTTTAGTTGTCATTGAAATACCTAGCCTAATACTCGTATTTACTAAAATTATAAAAAAAAGATTCATAACTGTTCTCTCTCGCAAGTTTGATACATCTCTATGACTATGGACATCTTGAATCTCTATATTAAAAAATGTGTCAATTACAACTAATATCATACTAGAGTAGGTATTAAACACGAGGAGTGTTGTCAAAGTAGTCGTACATCTACACGACTCTACTTAATCTTTGCTCTATCTAGGTCGGTCATTCGGTTAACTGGAAGCATTCCGTTTCGACTTAGGGACCATTGGTCGAATACGTGACCTTCGCTCTGGCCGGCTCTTCCATTGCTGGCCGCAAACTATGACTCTTTTCGAGATCATAATTCATATCCATCCCATGTAGTTGCTTTATATTACAAATTTCTCCTAATACGTTATCTTTTAAATCTAAACTGTATGGTGTCTTTAAATGAGTAGTTTAGTTAATTATTAATTAATGTATTTGCACAACGGTCAATTATAATTTCAGGGACTTCAGAACTACTAGTTTAAAATGGAAATAAAGAATAATATTTTGTCATATCTACTTTTACCACATTTTCTGAACTCTATATATATTTTCTGTTGCTTTATCAACTGGTTAGTTACATAACGAAATAACCAATTTATCTAGGTATACAATAACACCGGAAGTAGTAAAATGTATAGGTAGCCACAAACTCAATAACAATAAACTTAACATGTTATATTTTCATGTTTACCTGCAGTTTTGACAAAAACAAAACAGTGTCTGAAAGCATAACATTGCACGTAGAGGCCAGACGTGGCTATAGGTGCCTTTGGTAGGGTAGCTAGTAGCTACACGAGGGGTGGATGTTACAAATATAGGTGGAGGCGATATGGGCGCATGTTTTATATTATTGAGGCTCCAACGGCCGCCTTCGGTGGGTACGTTTACCTTGTTTACACACACGAGCCGGGGAAAAATTGATGCTACCTACTACATGGATGTTACTAGGGATATGCTTCTTGATAAAAAAATATACGCATATATATTATTATCTATTTCAGACTCAAGACAAAAACTTGGTGTTTCGCTCACGAAGAAGCAATTATTCGCTCGTTTATATTCACTTATCGCGAATTTTAATTGTTATAGTTGAGAATATTTATGTACCCATAAGTAATTACTAATTAGTTTCAGAATAAAAGCCTTGCAAGAAATGTAAAAAATGTATGGGAGCAAAAAAATAATGGGATTGTAAAAATCATGACTATGGGTGTTCATATCAATTTATTTTACTTCAACCTTCTAGCTAAGTAATAGGTATTATTTTTTGGTATTTCTTGTAACTATAACAATATAAATATAGGCATATGACTTAATGAATGAACATATCCAAATATATGTTTACTTTACCCAACCGCAAAACTAAACATATTTACCGCAAGGCCTACGAATCGGCCCGTATACATTGAATAAAAACAAGAACATTGTTTGGACTCGCATCCCTGATTATATTTGAACAAAATATTCTTGGATCTCGTGTAGACACAGGATAATAAGTCTCTGGGGCCAACAAATGGAGTCGAAAGGAAAACCATCGTGTCTCTACACTTACCTACGTGATACGGGTATGTATGGAATGAAATGGACAAGGGAAAATCTCTAGAGTTGTATTAAGGCGTAAAGGTACCGATTCCCAAATGGTTTGGTGATATTCCCGTATTGTGACGGAATATCCGATGCGACTCAGAAATTGAAAGTCAATGGTTGGATTGAAACGTAAAAGGAATATGTTCTCGGAATGAAAATACCTGGCTTACGTGGACAGATCTACGGCTTTATGAAATTGTATGAAGAAGGTTTGGACGTAAAAAAGCTGTTCGATTGATAAAAGCATGTAGCTAAAACTTGTAGATGGGGTCCTCTCATTTTTTTCGTATTTGGATAAAATATTCTATAGAACCTCATAAAGGCATGGGGATATACCTACCTATTGTTTATCTGATAATCGTACTTACTTATTACAAAACATTTATAAGGCCATTTTAAAGCTAGATACATACATTTCTGTTTAAAAAATGTAGCGGTTGTCTTTCAAGATGCCGTTTGGGAGAAATTGTTAAAAATTACTAACCCGTAATAAGCACAAAGTAAAATTATTTAATGCATTTACACCAATTTCATACCTAATTCAATGGCTGACTTTAATGTTAATTTATTGGAAAAGCCGACGATTACCAACGAATTTGCATCGTATTTTTAAACAAAATGACACTCGCGCGAAGAATTTATTTAATCCAAAATTGTTCCAAAAACTGATGCTGTGACACTACAGTTGTTGTGAAGAAATTTCGTTTCAAGCGTCTCCCTGAGCTCGCTTGCCTTTGAAATGTAAACTTTGTTTACGAGAACGGAAAGTTTATTATCTTTTATTGAGATTTAAAGATGTATTTAGGTTTAGGATGGTTGGAAATGCATCTGCTTGTATGATGGAATAAGGTTTGAAGTTGGTTGAAGGTTAGTCTTGTAAATTTGCGAGCAAGACACCGCCCGTCGAGATGGGACCGCCGAATATTGCGGGCCCTTATTTATGTCCACTTGAAGTTCGCCGTACTACAGCCACATCGTTTTTTTTGTAAAACACCAATATGCATCGCTAGAAGCCAACAACAATTTGCTTAAATTGGATTTGCAATGGTAATCTCGGTATTAAGTATTAATTTCATCTTACAATTTTTAAATACATGAAACATCATTGGATATTATAAAGTTATTGTTATGTACAGTCGAGTTCATAAACATATCACATTTTTGTACCTTGTCGCTCTAATGTAATTGACACATTCCTCTTGAGCAAATATTAGAGTGGCAAGGTACTAAACTGAACAATATACACACACTACAAAGTTAAGTATAATTATTACTTACTAAGTATCAATTTTTTTTCTGAAACGTAGGTATAGGTATTTACGCGAACAAATCCACATACCTATCTAAGTAAGTATCTAGTTATATTATTTTCTCTAACTACATACTTACTGTCACAGATAAAATATTCCTCTACTAGTATTTTAGACGCTACGATTTGCTTCAAATATTTACGCTGAATTTTTTTACTCTGTGACACAATGACTTACCCTATCTTATACACGTGTATCATGTAAGTACATATGAAAAGCCCTGTCTCGTTAGAGCATATTACATAAAAGAGTGTATCTGAGTTTGGCAAAAAATATTTAAGAAAATTTACATAAATAAAGAATAGAACTGAGGATCTGTGATAGAGTACCTATGCGTTAGGTTTTAGTTACCGATTTAATTCATGGATTGTAATAGAGTTACTAGTTTCACTTGCAAAGTCTACACGACTTGGGTCAATTTCTTATCTGCAATGAGGTAGGGTTTTTGCACATTTTTGAAAACGAAATTAAATGCTTCTTCTTAATTTACTAATTCAAAAGCTATTCATAATATTTTTTCTAATTATGTTATAAATAAGTATAGGTACCTATTTATGAAAGACGTATTCTCTGAGGGACTTTCCTAATAACATTTATAAGTGCTTGCCATTAAACGCCATTAGCACAGCCATTAATTTTCCCCTAAGGGAACCGTCTGCGATCGAAAACAGTCTTGCATTGTAAATCTGTTGTACACTACTGACATAAGTAATTGTACCAATATTTGAATAACAAATCCACCGTAACTGCTTTTAACTTTAGTAAACATTTTGTTAAAAAAATATGCAGCTTAATATTATATGCAAAGTTCATTTCAATCGTCGTCGCAGAGAAAACGTCAGTGTCGTAATAGGGAAGACTCGGCCTATCATGTCGAGAGGTCCGAGTTCGATCCCCGGCCGGGCCATGTAATAATGGGTCTTTTTTCGAAACTCAAGTACGTTTACTGACTACTCTGAAATGGTGAAGAAAAACTTCTTGAGGAAACCTGCATACGCCGAAGAAGAAATTTTTTGACGCATTGTAAAGTCCACCAACCCGCACTGGTCTAGGGTGGTGGACTAATGGCCCTAACGCCTCGTGGAGAAGGGTAGGCCTGAGACATATTGATAGACTGTTCATATGATTTATTCACAAAATAGTTAGGTACAGTCAAGGTTCATAATTGTGGAGCAGGAGTTTCGCAACTCAATAGATTGAGAGACCAGTTTTACTAACGGTTTTCTTTTCTATCTGTACCCATACACGCACAGATAATCCATAATATATTCCTGGATATTACGATGAAATTGATGACTTATTCCTATGACGAGAAGGTTAAGGTTAAAACACGCTATTGACTTGGGGGTCAGTTAAATCTTGGTAAAAATTGGTTTTCGTGTTGTCGTGCGTACCGTTGTACAGAATAATGACTCTTAGCGTGCTAATGCACTCATGAACTTTACTGTACTTGTAAGACTTCAATCTAATCAAGTCTGTGGCGGCACGACCCTTGTATGACATCCTTGAGTCGCCTTGTCAGTTAATCTTGGCCAGGGTACGATGGGTGGGATTGACATGTGGATAACAAAAGTCCTAAAAAAGATTTCAAAAAAACTCACTTGATTTTTTTGAATAATTCAGGTACGACTTTATGCGCGCTCCGCATCGGAGAGGCATACAAGCCGAAAGGCTTTTTACCTTAAGACCGGTCGGGATTGCGGCGAACCCGGCCTGCCTCCGTTTGATTACCATTTACCCCTTAAAAGCCTGCGCTTTAGCCATGAATATACGAAGGTAGAAGAAACTGATTGTACAAACGTAGTGTAATACGCACCCTACGTTTTTACTTGGCTGATTGAAATGGTAGGTGAAGTAGATTCTGGAATTAAAGTTAATTTTTACATAATTTTCCTACAAAGCTAATTCAAGCTGTAAGTCTTGTACCTTAAAAGATTTATTTTTTCGCTTTGCTTTTAGTACGAAGTACATAATTAGGTACGTAACAATTTCACTGACTTGATTATACCTACCTACATATGTATTTTAAATACAGGTAAATTATTTATTTAAGTTCAAATAAGTATTTTAAGCCTTTACTTGATGGACTGTAAGTTATGATAAGTAAGAATTTTTAAGCTTGATTCCTTTTTCCATGCGATATTTTATTATTATTTATGGAATCGAAAGAATTTCTTATGTGAATCCCATTACTTCCTATCTCAATGATAAAATTATTCCCTATCTGGACACCATTATCTAGTTTCATGTTGATAATTCGCTTATCCATCTTTAAAGTCTATGTTTTCTTAAATCCCTATTAAAATGTACCTATTACAGCGTTCCTCAAACTGTGAAGGATTAAAATCGCAATATTAGCGACACCACGTGTCACGCGGGGGTGGCGGCAGACTTCCTCGCAACAGTTCGCACTTTAATAAACTCGGTAAACGCTACTTAACTTGTTTTAAGAGCTTGTTTAAATCTCACTTCAAAATTTAAATACTTGTTTAATTTTAAATGTTGTTAGTGGGTATACTTTAAATAAGTATACTTGCATTACAATTCATAATAACTTAAGTACCTACTGGACTGGCAAACTAAATTAATTGCTCGTGTCATTGTCGTGTTTATCTTATCTATAGTTTCCAGTCCTAATTTTCTTACTTACTTACACAATATAATGAGTCCATACTTAAACCGTACCTATATAAAACTAATTAATAAATATATTTGAAAACTTTCATGGTTTAAGTAGTTTTTTTTCTGACGACCGAAATATTTCTGAAACTGAATGACGATGTAGTCTGCTCACTAATAATATGACGTGATATATGAGACAGAAAGACATTGTTCGGTAAGTGCATCTGGTCGTCCGATCACCCACACACGATAAATGCTGTCGGTAATGCATCGCACTAAACTATGAGTAGGTAGACGTACCTACGTATCATACCTTCTGATAGTTATACCGACTACAGGTACCTACCAGGTGTAACGAAATGTACAGTAGTGACGGGTGACAGGACATTCAGTATAGAATACAAAACCGCTTCTTTTCTATCTAATAGCTAGAGCTTTTATGAGCTGGCAAAAAATATTTGATACTTCAAAACAAAACCGTAATTTTATTAGCTATTAGGTATACCTACCTACCTAAGGTGTTTATTAGATAATATGTTGATAAAAATAGTTTTTTTTTCCGCTTGTGACTTAATGTCACAGTCAATGCCAGCCTATTGGAAACACTATTTGCCATGGTATGAGAGTTAAAAATCTCCTAAGAAACTCTTAATTTTATTACTTAATAGTACTATTAGTATATAATAACATATATCTGTATAATTTGTGTTGATAAAAATATAGTTATTGTATATTTAAACAGAAACTTTTATGCTATGAAAAAGAACATGGAATCCCATTCCATGAAAAAGCAAAATAAAATAAAAAAGCATCGCCTTTTGCTTAGATATATATATCTTATTAGTGGCGAAACGATGAACGTAACTACCGAAAGGGGCTTCGCGTCGAGAAACTTTTGGATAACAGAAAAGCGAGTCTACTTAACGTAGGTAGTACCTATAGGTGAAATATGCTTATATCTGGTAGTCAAGATTGATCTTAGATTTATGCGCTCAGTGCAAAATGATGAGGAAAAACTTTTATGAAATTCCTAAAGAAAAATGTTAAGTTAGCAAAGAATTTAAGATTGGAATACAATGTAATTACAATTCGTCAAATTAACAACATTTCATATACTTAAATAAGTTACCATAGTTACTTAATTAGCTTAAATATGACGAGGCCTGTCTGTTTGGCACTGTAGAAGTGTAGACGGTAAAAATCTTTGTTTATAGGTCCAGCCAAACACGGCTTCAACGTTAACTAATAAGTAAGTCTGGTCTAGACGGAAACGTCTTCGTCAATTGGTGCTACCAATTGCAACAAACGCTGTAGTTAACATAACTCATTCGAGCATTCTGCAAAATTGTAGGGACAGGGCAGTATGACCATTTATCTGTGAAATAATAATTGTTAAGACCAAGTGAGTCACAACATCTCTCCTTAGGTGAGACTGAAATGATTCAAAGTTATACCTATTAAATCGGTTTCTTTTGACACAAAGAATATTCCTAAAATATCTCAATTAGGTAACTAGTTTAACTATCTTACTTACCTATTATAATATTATGTTGATGTGAATTAGAAAACTATTAGAAATATTTTCCAGATCAGACTATGAGTCCTACTTATAATGTTACCAGAAATAAAAACAAAACATTCTGAATAAATCTTACCTTTTCTCTTTTAAACCCGATGACCAACTCGACTCTTTGCCAATTTCACGCGTTAGTATTTTAATTTCATACTGACTAATCTTAATTTGAGTCTTAACATCGAGAACTACGTCCGAACGTCTGCACGATCTAACACAAAGAATTTATATTTAAAAGGGTCTCGGTAGCAAAAAATAGGGAAAGCTACCCCATTGTGCTTTACCCTCATGTAAAAACTGGGCCAATGGGGAACGGTTATGTCCTCGACAATGGATTTTTTCCTACCAATCGATACGGTTTCAGAAAATGGCCGCTTTTGTATTTTTTTTAATTTTGGAACTTGAAAGTTGGTGATTATGGACCTCACTCACATTGCCAGTTTAGTTTCTTGTCGAATATGTCGTGAGCGCTAGAAATAGGTACTGATACTAAAAGTGTTTTTAGTGCATAATTTGCATTATTAGGGGATGGTGATTGGTGAATGAATTAACTTAAAATAATGCCTCTCAACTTAACTTACCTTTCACTAATATGATTTGCAGCTTTTAAAGAAACTGGACTATTTTCTTAAACAATTCAAACTGTATGTGTGTGTACGATTTACTATTTTTTAAATGTATGTTATTTTAGTGATTTATCCAAGATTTATAATACGACCTAGCCTTAATTATGATACCTATATAATGTATATGGCTATTTAGGCATGTCATTAATGCTGCAAAGAAATAGGAACTACCAAAATATTCGGTTAGATTCTGGGCTGACTTTCCTCGTAACTACACATTTAAAAATAATTAGCATGTTCGAAAATATTTACCTAAGTATAACATGTCTTAGAATAGAAAGATAGATTTAGATGGAGTTAATATTACGAGAAAAAGTTGATTGTAGAAAGCAAATCTTAAAGTTATCAAATTGACGGATGTACTCTGAACATTAGAAGGTATTTACAATGCCAGACGGTAAAAATCGTTGGACGGATGTGTTATGCGGTTCATTCAATGCAAATTGAATTATTTTCCAAACACGCTGAATTGAATAATAATATTTTCGATGAAACTACTGTAATACAATCAGACATGACATAATAATAATCTATACTAATAATAAAGAGGTAAAAACTGGTGGATAATTTGCACGCTTATATCTTATACCTATTGTTGCGAAGAACCAAATGATAGCGGGGTGTAAAAAACACCTTACGCCATCTATTGACAAACTATAAAACTAAGAAACTGACATGATTAGAACGGGTGAAATTTTTTTGGATAACATAAATTAGTACTTTATAACGCGGATGAAGTCGCGGGGCATCGGCTAGTGTAATATAAATTGAAAATGTGTGCTCTCTTAACATAGAATCACATGTAAACCACAATAACTTAGTATAGGTAATGTGAAAAGTGAAATTATAGTAACATGACAGAGAGATGACAAAGTTAATTAGGAATATTCCTAATAGATAAATTAATTAATATTTATTAATTATTAATTCCTAATTTGTAGAGAATATTCTCTACAAATTAAAACTTTTCATAAAATTTAATACTGATTATTGGTACATGTAAAAACGAACAACCTAATACATTCCGAATATAAAACCTGACTTACTGAACGTGTCAACTAATTTTAAAATGACGATTGTATGAATCACCTTTCCAACCACCGCACTATAAAGTCCAGTAGTATTGTATGAGACCGCTATATAAAAGAGCGAGATAACAACAAGTTAACTTTGTAGACCAAACACGTTTACGTTACGTACCGATTACCGACTATTAGGTAATCCGTTACATGAGAAAGTCAATGGTCGCGGAAAAGGTAAAAACCGACAATACTCGTGAGCAATAATGAGGAACCGATATATTGGTATGTATGTACTTAGGTAGGTATACAATAAACCACGTGATGCCCTCTCTTACTCTCGACCTTCCAAACTTTCCTGTCTTTAAAAAGATTATTTATATAGGCCTACCTATGTAACTATGTAGTACGTTAAACTTCCAAATATACATATTGATAAACATATTTAATCTAGCTTAATAGGTGCTTATATTATCAAACATTAAGTACTAAGACGTCCACCTTAATTAAATTGATTATTTTAGACTTCAAATCCTAAAATTTTTCAGTAAGAAGATAATCGCCCAAAACATCTACAATCGCGTAAACTAACGCCATCTATCCCTTTACAAAACTCTACAAACTTCGTTACATAAAAGCCTTAGACGTGTGTATTCAACTCATAAATACACCTACACACATCCTATCGGACTATTCTACATCTTCGAAGAAACACACATTGGTGACTTTGCTAGTGTGGCTTGTAGCTACACTGTTAGCAGTATAAGAGTTTATACATGTGTGCGTAGAGCGCAGAATAATGCCATACAAGTAAAAAGTTTCTTCTCAAAGTAGTGTATCGTAGCGACATCTAGCTGGAGGTTGTAGAACTAAAGTGAGAGGCACCTCGTAGAGAAGGCTTCACGTGAAATTTCTTATTAGAAATTATTCGGAACAGTTTAGTAATACTTTGGTTCGTTCTGACTTTGAACCTATTCGAATCTACAGAAAAAAATCGTGTTCCTAGTTAGAATTATTTTTTATCTTGTATATAAGAAAAACATCCCTCTAATGCAATAACACATACCTATTGTGTTTTAATGAAATGATAATAAACATCCGTTTGTAGATTTTTGGTTGGATAGCCTGAAGGATTATTTTTAACTAGGTGAGTTTTAACATTAATCTGCGATGTTGTAGGTACTTTTGTACCGAACTACATACGTAAACTACAGAAGTAAGTAGGTAGGTATGGTACAGTAACTGAACCTATATTTTACAAAATATTAGCAAGGTGTGATGTAGTTGCAAATTGTCCAGAACTAGTACCTACCTACATGTATTATAATTATGTCAATAGAGGTGGCAAATTAAAGCAAAGACGTCTCAAAAAACCTGTGTAAGTACTTACCTACATAAATGTTACAATACAAGTACCAAGTTTATAGGTTTGTCTTACTCGGATGTAAAAATCATGATAATTTTCTTTCCAAAAATTTCAGCTGCATCCTTCTACATTACAACCACCGCTTAAAATAGACTACTTTATCAAAGACTTCCTTTACGCGGAGAGTTGGATTGGATTCGATTTGAATATCTCAATGTCGATATGTATAATTCAAGGGTAAGCCAACTTGTTTACATAATAACCTCCGCTTCCAGAATTATTACGAAAATAAAGTCAATGCTTACAAATTATAAATAATCTTAATTGAAGTCATAGTCTGTTGTGAGACTAATTAGAGTTAATATTTATTGCTAGAACAATGAACTAATTAAATAGTTAAGTTTAAAGTACCTTATAGTAATTAATATTTTTTCTAGTACTTGCAATTAGTTTTAAAGATTTTTTTCCATCTGCTTAAACATGATAAGCAATGCCTAATTCTTAAATTTGATAATATGCAAATATACAACTCAGATTTTTGTATTAATTTATGCTAAAATGTCCTCACATGTCTTTGTTAAGGTTCAAATCTGCATAAATATTTGGTTTCTTGTTTCGTTTTTTGATGCATAACTTCGATAACACATTGCCTTAATAAGAAACGCACTCCAGTTATCTGTTCGCATGTGTTGTTAAGGCCCGTTGACCCCTCGCTCGCAGCATCTGCCGACAAGCATTGTCAAGTGAAATGTTGTATAACTCATGTGCTTTACGAGACCATGAATTAGGTCAATATATTGGTAGTCATCATGAACAATATCTTCTCATTGCAAAAGCTGAGAACGTCCTCAACATTTCTTTTTTACCTAGACAGAGTTAGACTAGAGTTTATTTAACTAAAAAGAGGAAAAAATTCGAGCAACCGCCATGCGTGTTCAAAGCGAATCTTATCGGTTATGCAGATGTATGGTACTGTAGGTACGGTTCACCTTTACCAAGTTACTATGCAAAGCTATCGACTTCATAATCGTTTGGAATTCTCTTTCGCTAGAATTCGAAGACTGTGTGAGACCGGTAGACGTTCACGTGCATTGAATTATCAATGCGATTTTTTGCAATTACGTGATTTCTTTCGTTGGTGTTTTGTCTCGAATCTGACTCGATTGAGCAAGCATGATAAAATATCGAACGAAATAGAAACCTCGTACTACCGTACCGTGACCGTATACATTGTATCGTAGATACATTGTATCACAGCTACTTTAGTTCATTGACATTTTGACGTAGACGCCGCCGCGAGGGGGAGCGTTCCGGATTCTCTACGTGCCTGAACGAGACAGGCGATAGCTGACAAATTGTCACCAGAGTGTCGTGGTAGCAGGTGGCAATAATTGACATTTAGTCGACCGCCCGTTTGAACTTCGAAGGTCGAAAAATAAACATTTTCGGCGCGACAGACTTTTTGTAACGTCTCTAATTGAATATTATTTTTAAAATAATTGTACTTGAATTTGACAAGGTTTGAACAAGTGTTTTAATAAATTGTCCGTGATTATGAAAGGTTTATGTTTCCTGATTTCGCTCGCCCATCCGTGTTGTTTCAGTTGTATTTTATTTTAAAACTCTTTGTTCTATTTGTGCTAATTAAAGAGGGCGATAATTTAGAGCGGTATGTTTAACTAACTAATGACGACCAATTTTGTATGTTGGGTGGGTCTGCCAATATTAATCTCACCTTTTTCATTTGACAATTGTCACTGCAGGCAGTTTCAACATTCAGTTCTGTTTATAGGACAAAACTGCATTTTGGTTAAAAAATATCATACCTACGTACTTGACCTAATAGGTATTATACCTACTATTTAATATAGTTACTTATCATTCATTGTCTTTCTGGCGATATGTGCTAAAGCTGTACAGGAGATAATTTTGAAGCTATATTAAGTAGGTTAGGTAAGTATTTTCTATGAAGCTGATCTGTGTATATACAAATTCATTTAGGTACCTTCTTGTTAATTAAAATTATAATACTTATCGTTTTGCATAACAGAAATATTTATTTTACTGGACTTAATTTATTGGATATTGAAGATACTGAAAAAATAATGTATAAAGTAGGTAGGTTACAAATTGGGAAGACCATTTAAACATAAAGAACATAAAAGCCTTTCAAACATTAGATTCAGTCCAACATTAACTTATATTCCTTCAAATATCCCATCTTTCTTAGGTAGGTACATAGGCATTATTATAAATTAATTGAAATGCCAATAACGAAAGACCCCAGAAAATCTTTCAAGCCACTTACGTAATTTTCTCTGTCCCATTCTAACGCAGTATTATTTGCTATTTTAAAAAGAGACGGAGGGAAAGCTGGATAGCGCGTCCTTAAAGGAGGCTTTACCGGGGAAACTGGTTTTGGTCGAATGCTTCGGGACGTGGATTTGTTTCGAATCAGTTTTTATCTTTTTATTGTTATAAAGTTATAATATATTAATGAATTTAATAACTTATCAATGTAAAATATACCTATGTACGATACAATTTGTACTAACCAATATACCTACACGTAAGTAAAGTTAAATAATTATTATAGGTATGTTATTTTAGTGATTATGCAGAAGCAAATACAATCAATTGGAATGCCTAAAATAGTCTCACCAACAACAAAATGAAATCACTAAGTCAAAAATTGTTTACTAGCTTTTATGGTTGTTTTCTAAATTGATGTAAGTTGGTTATTCATTGTTTTATTTATTTTTGATACTGACGAAAAGTTTGATGAAGACATGTTATTGTTTTTTTGCAAACACTATTTAATACAATCAATGTCACTAAATCAGAGTGAGATTTCTCTTTAGCCTACCTATAAATACAATTTTTTTAAATATTTATATAATAACCTACGCATGTAAAGTGCCTATTCAAAAACATTTTCTTTAAAAAAACTCATCTACGTCCCGCAGCATCCGGTGGAGCGCGGAAAAGCCTCCAAGGAGTTTCGATAGATGGCGTTAGGCGCCACGTGATTGCGGCCGCCCCTTCTGTTTCCTTATTATCGCCAAATCCCACTCCCACCATACACTTCCCCCGCAAAAATACCCCTTCGATACCAATTTATACGTGTTTCTTTAATAAAATGCAAATTCTACCTACCTAAACTATTGCTAACAAGAATTTGGAATCAATGCATTTGAATATGATACCTATTCGTATAAGATTTGAAACAGGGCTTGTCTCATTGGATTAATATTGATGGTAAGATAAGATATAAATCTGAATAATTTGAATGTAGTCTAGACAGGGGTCTCTGTCGCTGCTCAAGTCTCATAAAGAAATAATTTAATCAGTAATACCCATCTAAGGTCACAATGTAATTATTTTTAGTCTTAAATTTCCTGGTTAATCACTTCATTTCTTTTTTTTTTCAAATCAACCATGCTCTGCCTTCCTAAGGCGGTATAACAGTTACCTATAGCTATACCATTAGGTATCGAAGATAAGGCGCAAGAAACGTTTAGACGTAAAAAATCTTGTAAAAATAATTTAATGTGTTCAAAAGTCATATTGGACAGTATAATGCAAAGTCAGTATAATTATAATACCTCTGGTCATATAATAATAATATGTTAATTTCTAGTCAGATATTTTACTACCTGCCATAATTAAAATGGAAAAGTCGTAATGACTGTTATAAAGACATAATGACCTATAGACTCCCTAAAAAGTGATAAAAGTGATATGATATAATTTTTTTTATTTGTAAATAAACTAATATTTTGCAAGCGTTAATTAGTAGGTACCAGGAAAGCATAAATCCAAAGAAAATTTCATATAAAGATGTGTCTAGATCCGACTGTGTTGCATAACAGTAAGGGCTGATAGGCGTCTCGGCGTTCTTATACCCACCCACACCCGCAGCGACGCATGCGCAGATAAATCTTGTGGTGTTTGTTGGTAAACATCGGCCTGCATTGTAAGGTCGATAATATTTTGTGCAGTTCCGTTGCTTTCAAGAGTACTTATAGAGTACCTCTTTAGACCCACCCACCTCGGGTATACCCCAGACGGCAAGCGAATGCGATTGCCTGATGGTTTTTGTTCTTAGGTTTTAGTTGGGTTTAGGTGGAGTCATGCATTATTATAGGAATGTATCTGGGCTACAATCCCACAACCAACTTTCCTGAAAATGTCAGATTGAACTTAATTTTTGTCAGAGGAACTATGTTAATATTTTTAACACTCTTCAAGTTACAGCTCGTGAAAGTTTAAGATATTTAACGTATAGGTACGTTTTCAACCCTATCTTCAATTTCATTCAACCCTAACCAGCTGATCAGGGTTCAGAGACACTGTAAAATATTGTAACGATTAAAAAACGCCTAAAAATAAAAATTAAACTACATGTACTTACATACTTACCTATTAAAAATTAAAGAATGAAAAATTTTGCAATAAAAAATAATTAAATAAAAATCCAAACATTATAAACCGAGTTCATTAGCTAATATAATACGGCTGTTTCGAGAAAGTGGGTCTGGGTCGGTCTGCCTCATAAGAATTTGGTTTTCAACAAAGTTTATTTAGCAGAGTGCTGACGATTTTGTTTACAGTAGGTAGTATAATATCATCTATTTACAACCTTGATTAAAATCATCTCAATATACAACTCTGCTTATTTCAATCAGTTCTCCATATTTACCTTATAAATTGCCACTTTATAATTCGTAAAACGGTCGTAATCACGCCAGATGGCTATTAAATAAGCATCTAGCGTGATAACAATTAATTTCCTAGACCACCCGTACCGTCCATCTACCTAAAAATAATGATTTAAAAATGTATGTCCATGTAAAACCCGTCGCGAATTTACCTAAGCGTGAGGTCCGAAAATAACTATTAGCTAAATGTAAAATCCCAAGTTCCGCCTATGTTCTCATTGATACAAAGTTTTTATTATCAATACAACAAAAAATATCGCGTGTGAAAACTGTTTTGGCGTAAAACTCAGACCTCAGTTTAAATTACAGATAAATATGCATTTTATTTGCCGTAACCGATTTTTATAGTTAGATAAAACGATCAATTTTCGGAAGCTGCACGTATAAAATATCCATTTACATGAACTTCGAAGTTTATGTAGAACGCCTATTGTCACGAACATGTTGCCAGACTACGTTAGGTAGAATACCTACCTGTACCTAATAAGTGGGCATTACTCCATCAGTTTCTTCACCAGCTAACCGTTCACCAGTTCACCGGCTAATAGTTAACAGACGATAGGCTCTAGCGACCGGACAATTGCGCTATCCATAACCTTGAATTATTCGCATAATAGTGCCATAGTATAATATTAAGTAGGGTAAGAGATATCCGGATTAATATTTAGATTGATACAAGTAATAACACTTCAAAATAAGCATGGATTATGTTTTGCATATGGCATACCTACATGCACCTTACCACTTGCCTAATCTCTTACAAGGATTGTCTTGGACATGAAATAGTCCAAAGAAAAAAAAAGGAAGAAGTTTAGAAGAAAAGAAAAAAAATGATTGTGTTGCATATTATTGGAATTAAACAAGCATATGACAATTCGTCAATATACATACATTATAACATCCAGACCGGGAAAGACATGTACCAATTGTACATTACTTACTCATCACTTACCTTTATAACTCACCACAATAGGATCTGCCTGCATGCTTATGGACATACACGTTTCCATATATAGGTACCTACCTACATAATGAACGAGCACTTATCTGTAAGGCATGACATACCACAAAACAAACATCGCTCCATTCCCGTCTCGGCCTCATACATAATGATAATGCTGTTTGAAATATTTCAGACAGATAGTCATATCTTGTGTCGGCGAGCCGGCGCTCGCGCCACCCCGCCCTATCTTACTGATTTACATGCCGCCGGCACTTCTGATATACCGGTAATTTGTTAAATGACCAGGCTAGGTATACATATGTCAATAGGTATACCGTAGTACCGTATAGTAGTATGTCAAGATCAATAGGTGTGATGAAGTGGTCTAGAAATGTTATTATCCAATGCCTTAAACACAATAACGATATTTTTCACTCTAATATCATAAATATGTATTTGAGAGTTGTATGTCCTAGAATAATTTCCTTAATGGATATTTACAGGAAATCCTATGGTTCAGTAATAAGTACCTATTAAATTTTTCAAAGTATTTTTTTACCAATATGAGTACACTGTTTATCTACCACCGTTTCTTAGATGTTAGCGCTGAAAAGAAGCGGCGCAGACAACTGTGTTTTGAGTATAATGCCTATGTGTATTAAATGCAATGTTTGGAAATTCCCAGTGACTGCTACACTGAGCCCAATACACGATAAATCTCATACCTTTCAATGAAACTGACTAATGGATGAGCAACACGCATTACATGACATAGATAAAGGCAGTTTATACTTACACATGGAGGAAATGAAGAGCCTCATACTATTCAAGGTTTACGTAAGAAAATTATCTAGGTGATTTTTCACATATTTAGGTACGAAAAAGTTATTTACGAAACAGAACCAATAGTTTACAATTTTCTTCCTAAACTGAAATAAATTCATTTTGCTTGCAAGCCACAGAAATAATACCTACTCAATTAGCCTTCACTCCCCACGTATACAATCTCCGTTTCCTTGTAACAAACAAAAACTCCCAACAAGCCCGAACTTTACTCAGAAGGAGGTGGGGAACCACCCACGGCACCCCACGAGGGTGCAACATTCATTACGAAAGACCCACGTTGCACTCCAGGGATCTGCATGCAAATATTCGAATTTACCAAATGGCGATTCGATATTCGAAAATGACTAAGCGACTTTGCCGAATTGTCTCTACGGGGTGTCAGGTAAATGAGATTTTGACTCGATTTTGTGTCGAGATTTCGATTTCAGTTCGTCATTATTGCGACACGTGATCTTTGTGTCAAGTAGGTATACCTAATGTTATTAAGTTGACTTCTGAAAGTGCTAAAATGGGAGTTTTACCGTTTTTACTAAATTCTTTGATAAAAAATTAGTTTTGTTTATAATTTTTTACCGACTTCAAAAAATGAGGTTCTATTTAATCTTAGATACTTCTGGAATAAATGTGGCATGGCAAATATTTAAACAAAGGTGCTTGCAGTGTTCACTCACACAGATAGACAGTAGCCCGATAAATACCTACCTAGATATAAATGATCTGAACCTATAATTTTTTTAAAGCTGCTTTTCAAAGTTACAGTTTTAGTCTTTTTACTATTAAAAAAATGCCAAATAACCCATTTCAGCACTACTTATAGCGAAGTAAAAAAAATTATAAGTATGTCATTTCAAGTAGGTAGGAAGGTAGGTAATTATTATTAGTAAATATTCGCTTTCAAATTTACTATTCTGACATACCCAAGTATAAAGTAGCGTGGACCAGACGCCACGGTACACCGCGTCAAAAACTACGGAACGTCTTTAAGGAATTAACCCTTAAAGGCGCTTAAACCCTAAACAAGTCTGAGTGACTATTCTGTATTGTAGCTCAAGTCATAATAAAATGGCGGATAAAAAAATGCAATACGTTTCGTTCCATAAAAAGAAGGGGTTTGAATAGGTATTTACATAATATATGTCTCATTTTATACAGATTTCGATATATAAATAAGAAAAAAAAAATTTTGACTATAAAGTAAGCTTGACATAGATTGACCGATCCGCATTTTTGACCTCGCCTACATTTTGTATTCAGTCTACTACCTAATACTATACCTGTAAATCTCCATAAATTTTAAATAAATGACACATACAAAGATTGAGATTATTTTATTGAGAAAAAGGTTGAGAACTTTTGAACTCCAACTGCCAATTTTTTTAAATTTATTTATTTATTTTAATTTAACTGCCAAATAAGAATACCCCTGATAATGAGCCTTCAGTTCCGTTGTCAGTAAATAAAGACGTCTTAATTAATAACGCTGTATCTTAGAACTTAGGACCGTTCATTGTTAGTTTAGAAGGAAATTGCTCTAGTACTGCCGAGTCGGCGTCTCGTGGTTAGCTTAAAAGAGGGAAAATGTCGAAACCGCTTCAATTTCCACGAAAATGTTCCTAAGTTCCTACTTAACGTTTCACTGTAGGTATACCTACTTAATCTTAAACTGCCTTAGGAAGATAACTACCCCATTTAAGTCAATTACAAACTTTTGACTGTTAAAAATGTAGTCGCAATGTTCGTGTAAATATGTATTTGTAAATTTATATATTTTAGTATCTTTCCTTTTTACCTACTTATGTACTTAAAGAAAGAAATGTTAAAACTTTGTGAATACTAATTGATAATATACAAGGGCTAGAGCTCGGTGTAATATTAAAATTATCAGTAAATGAAAAGTATAATTTTATTCATGTTTCACATAATGGGTGAGTATACGGTATATACCTACCTATGTCCTAAAGGAAATGTATGGAATTTGTTACACGGCACTGTTTTTATATAAAACAACACCTTTATCTACAGTTTGGTGCACAGTGGGGTGCATTAATCAATATAAATTGGAAAACGTAAAAAATTTACTGGTTAATGCTAATTTCGTAAATTAAAGGCGAAATCCAATAGTCTAATTTTCCCATTCCGACTCTGACACCCGGAGAGCTAAGCTGAGCTAAGCTCTTTATATCCTCTTCAAATTACCTCGAAAATTTACTGCTGTATACAATTAGAATATAAAGTGTATCTAACAACAAAATTAGTTAATTTAACCAACAGCTACCGAACACACAGTAATTGCCTTGCCCAGACGAATGCGGCGCCTTTAATGCGACGAGAAAATTAACAAAATAATTATCCAATAATAATTTCTGCTTCATAACCTTCGGATAAGGCAACAACTCGTTGAGGGCATCTGTTCCTTGTCCACAGCTGGGTTGTAGATCTCGGCACTTGAACCAACATCAAACGTACCTTCAAAATTTATTCACAGCGCTTTATTTCGACGACGTAGAGTTTAGTATGATTTTAGATTGGATTTTGGAACTGTTAGCTGTATAGTGTTTCTTAGTTCAATGTTGTTCTGTTCTTTATATTAATTTGGGCCTCTCGAGACTGATTCGGCAGCCGGTCGAGATTAAGTCTATCTCGAGTTAATGAAACTGGTATCTGAATAAGGCACAGGAAACAAAAGGGGCATTCGGACAAATTTCCTTTAGGAATAATAGGAGTAAGAACGTCACGTACGACTTTGTTATTTAAAGTAAAAGATTGGTTGTCAAGGTCGGAACTTTTACTAAAATTGCGTAATTGAGATAAAAGGCCTCAAAGTTTTGGGGCATCAAATTAAACGGGTCCCTTATCCTAAAGTTGCGCAATTGTCTCAAACTCGGAACTTCATATTAAAGGTCCCTAAAGTTAGCTTAGCATTAGTTATTAGTTTAGGTAAGTAAGTACGTCCTGTGAGATGAAAAAAGGGACCGCGGTTTGCGAGGAAGTATGCACCTAACTGCACCCAATTTTAGTTTTTATTAACATACCTAATTGTATAATATAAATAATATACAGGTAGTATAATTATTACCTCATGAGATAGTAGGTAGGTAATGTATAGGTACAATATTTAATCCTACAATATTTTTTAATAAAAATTATTTTTTCTATTTAAGCATAACAATTAGATAGGTACTTAGGTACTTAATAAGTTCCATACATAAGATTCTTAAGTCGCCCGACAGTGACAATCGGTATAGTCAGCTGCAAAAACTGAAGACAAACCTTTTTACGTCTGACTGTACAGATTTATGACGACAACAAAAATAGGTAAGCAACAAAAAAGGTGTCAACTCGCCCGAACGAGCGAGTTTCGTTCGGCGAGATGACGAACATAAGTCAGTTAATTGAAGGAATTTACTAAATAATATGAAATATCGTTTTCACAAAGATGTAGGTATTAAATTAAATGGGGATCCGACGGCTCCAAGTGCGTTCACACGGCTATATATTTAATTAAAATCGCTTCGACAATATTTTATTTACCGAGCAGAATAAGACAGAGCCGTAGCTTTCACATGTTTACGATACCCATAAGCCGGTGCATTAATTCGATATGTAGTATAAAAACTGTGAATTTATTCCCGATAAGACGTCTTATCCGTACATAAACTGTTCGATTGTATGTCCATGTGTCAAACAGGTGGTCTGGAACAGGCTCCTAAGATGGGTATCGGTAATTTTTGGTGTCACACTCAAAAATTGCTTTTATCCGAATTTTTGCAATGCATTTAAATGGGAGATTATCAGATTCATTTGTCGATGTGTAGGCAAATATTCCAACTAAGGATTTCAACTGTAAGAGTATAGAGTCATTCAAAAATGATTCGATTCGACACAGCTCTTTATCATGCAAATTTGACAATTAAAAACAGAATTAACGATCTGCGCAGAAATAACAAAGATCAGGAAGAGAAGTCAGAAACAAATCGGCCATTTTTGGATTAGGCTTCATCTTTAGGTACCTATATTAGATTTTTAAACATGGTGCCCGAGTGCAGCGAACTCAATACGGGACGATATACGATCATCCATTTGATACAGACCTTCAATACTTCCCACGCGACCCAAACCTGGTACGTAATTTATAAAATTAGCGGGAGGAGTGTCGGGTTTAGTTAGACTGGTCGGTGGGTTTGCCCAGCCCTTTGGAGTGGGGACGGAACGCACCGTAACACGCAAGGGATTGTGGAATGTCAATATTCATCATACATTTTATGGCCGACTTCACCAAATCGCTAGCAAGCGAGACCTAAGGAATACCTTAATACGTTTCTCAGGTAAGTTTCATAATTTTTAATATTAAATTTAATTTTAAAGTTATTACAAAACATCAAAATATAAAGACTTAAGTTGTTATACAAACAATCTACTATTTAGAGATATTAATTGCAGAACGTGAACTACGAACAATTTCTTGCGAGTATTTTAAACTTCTGAAGAGCTATAAAACAAAATTTAATGGTGGCTATTTAATAGATGGACCTCTAGAACCAGCTACTCAAAATTATACATAGCCAGCTTCATTACCAATAACTCCAAACAATATTGAGTTGATGCCTAGGTAAGAAGAAACATAAAACCTTGCATTACGCAGACCTATGAAATCTCATAGTTAATGTTCCTTCTTAGCCAGTGTCTTAATCACAGATTTATAAACTCTACCTTTAGTTTATAAATCTGTGGTCTTAGTTATGAAATGCATAGGTATTCGTATATATGGAATTCAAAGCGGTATAGTTGTGCAATAAATAGACAGATCAGACAATGAGTGAAATATAAATGATGATGGAATCTATAGTCAGTATAATTAGCGATGTAGGTACCTATATTAGATAATTTTAAGAGCTACTTATTTCTAGAGGTCCATTTCATCTGTTATTGTTTTATAGCTCTTCATTAGTTTAAAATACTCGTAATAGGTAAGCACCTACTTGTTCGTATTTCAGTAACAAGTTATTGGGTAAAATAAGCATCAACTCAGTCTGACCTAACAACAAAATTACTGAATAATCGACTATTCGGCGGATTAGTCGCTCATTTTGTTTTCTCCAAAAACGAGTTTTTGTGGCACTCATTTTATTATTTTCTCTAGTCATTAAATGTTATGTAATGTATTAAATTATTAAAGGTTATACATGTACAGGAACTTATATCTTATTTTCACATCCAATCTGCATAATATCAGAAATCCTATGAGTATTGAACGTTGAGTCTTCGCGTACACCTCAAAGGCTGATATGCATCCAAGCCCGCGAATGCCTCCATATTTCTTGTCACAAGAGCGGAAATAAAAGCCTCAAAATATCACCTGCATCAGACCAAAATCTACCATAAATACACCAGGGAAACGGTTTAAATTTAATTGGAATGTCAAATGTAGATGTTACCTTTTAATATCTAAGGTTTGTTGATCAGAGACTTTGGTAGGTAAAGTTTGAACCCCCTTCCATTCCATTTGCATCTTTTTCAAAGTCTTTTAGGAAAAGTTTGTAGGTTTTTGCGCAAACCCTGTTTTCTGGTTCGACAGTTTCGTAATTTAGTGCAGAGGAGTCTGGTTTCTTTAGTAAGTACCTAAGTTCTGTAAAAGTTTGTATAGGTATAGTAATATACCTACACCCACCTACCTTTTGCTATTTTCACAGGTGCTACCTACATAAGTTGAACGATACAGATAGATAGGCAAAGTATAAGGATAGGTGTTGGATCTGGAAACTTGTAATTTTGCAAACGTTCCTCAAACGACGTTTAGAAATTCATGCAGACCACGTCGCGAAGATTACCTACATGTAAAATAAAACGTAAGATGAAGAAAATTGCATATTTCAAAGCAAGAATTCTCTGAATTTTCCTTTCAACTTAGTTGTCTCCGAAAAAGATATTCGCAATAAAGTCTATAGTATGGTTTCAAGAGTGAAGGTTATTGCACGCGCCCTGAAGAGAACGACACTAAAATAATTGGTAAACACATGACACAGATGATTGTTGTTATCGGCACCCCACAGTCTCTATTTCAGCAGCCAGCACAAAATTGCCGGCGCGTCTTACACTAACCCGGGTGTAATCAACGCTTTATTGCAACAAAAAGAAAAGGAAACGAGATAATAACAGTGGAACACATGTAATAACTGAAATTGTCGTCGGTTGCGACGTGTCACGCCTAGATATGTGACGCTTGACACAACGGTTGGCACGTTCAACAAATATTGTGCTGCACACTCGGTAAATACAAGCCAAATGGGTATACTTTGGTGGTACAAGAGCAAACAGTGGGACATAATAAGAGAGTAAATGGTACGCGTCGATATAAGGTAACGTGTCGTTTTCGGCAATCGTCTCTTCCTACACTGAATCACGAACACAACTTATTGCTTGTAGCTAGGTACTATTTCTCTCACTCATCAATCAATCTGATTAATACTTAAAATTTTCTGCTGATTAAAAAACATATCTATGCTATAACTTAAAAGCACCTAAGTACAAACGTCTACCTATTTAAACTCAAATACTTAATGTAATTTAAAATAGTATACGAATAGTTCAGTTAGTTAATAGTTATTGTGAGCCTTAGAGTGCGGGAGACAGTCTGAGTGGGCTTTTACCAACGACGTCTAAGACTGAACTAAAACGTTACAATTATGAATACTTTGAAAATGAATAATAATATCAAGGACTAAACCTCACCTTGCATTGTTCCACCATCACTATTGTCGGCTGCGGCAGTAAATCAATAATGGTATAGAAGAAAGCAATTTAAACCACGTCGTGGAGACAATAAGATACATCATCACAATGCATAACCACCTTCACTATTTCACCTGTAATTTTAGACTGATGCATTACCTGCAATGCGATGCCACATTGCAGCAACGCGGAAGGGTTTGCTATGGTTTTTTGTTTGTGCTCCAAATTTTTATGGCCCATAAAGATACGGGCAAAAGTAAAAATGGTCAGACAATACACTTTCAGTTTCTTTATAAAAGAAGAACAAAGAGCCGGATCTAAAGGACGGGGTAAGGTGTTTTTTGATATGCCGTAAACAATGGTAATGTTACACAACTTTTGTTCGAATGAATACGGAATATTTTTTACTCCTTGCGCATCACTTGCATAGTGATCCCCAGTTGTTCTTAGAACATTTTTAGAGGAGCAAAAAGTTAGTTTTGATAACAGAAAAAAACAATGTCCAAATGGTTAAATGTTTCCTAAAGTTATCGCTTGAGAGATAAGTCCACAGAGTAATTATTGGATCATAAATACCTACTGACCATAAAATAAAATCACTAACAATACAAGTGGTAGAACTTCTTAATTGTTTAAGTACGGTAGGTAAAGTAAATCAGGAACTTAAGTGATATTAAAAAAAATATTATTATTTTCCTAATCTTTTATTTCATTATAATTTAAAAAAATTGTACCTATTTACGGGTAACGCTAATGGGAAAGTCTAGTCGTATATTTTGTAATATGAAATCCGATAATATATTACAGATCACAATAGATTGTGATGCTGTCTTCAATAAATAACGTAATGAAACAATTTGTTTGCGAGAGAAAAAGAAAAACATCGCACAAATCTTGTATACCTAACTAACACTATACCGAACTATGATCAGTTCTCCCTACTTGTTTGCTGTCCAATTCAAGGCTGTATCAATTAAGGAAATCCCTATCAGACATTCATTGACATTCATATATCAATAGCTAATGAGACTGTATTTGTATAAATATTAGATTTGTATTATCTAAACTACATTCCTTATGAATTCTTGGTCCAGTGGAATTTACTTGGCAAAAATATCGTCTAAGTTGCGCGCCATGTTTAGGGATATTGATCCCTATCTGAGTGGATATGTAAGTATTATAATTATATTAGCAAAAACAATAAATGTGCACGTATTGCTTAATTTCTTTTTTCACTTACTTAAATCTCAACTTTTCAGGTTTCTTTTGTCATACATAATCTTGGTTGGTTTTACGGGGGCACTGTCGCCCAGAGATCCTAGCTCCATGGGTTTTACACTGAAACCGTCCACCAGAAAGTGTATATTAAGTATAAAGAACATTTCAACAGGTAAAAAATATAAAGTTTCATTTTTATTTTAAGAAAATTCCGTATCAGGTTTATCAGTTCCATAGCTAACCTGTTAGGCCACCTAAGAGTCATACATACATATAGATATTTATATTTTAGGTGTAAATATAGTGATAAAACCTGTTAATAAGCCGTTATTGTGTTTTATAATAGGTATATTTAATTCAAGGAGTTCCACGACCATTTAAAGCAACTAATGATGGTCAATAGCCTATTTTAGCCACGTGGTTAGGCTATAAACGATATGGTAAGGGCGATCGCTCGAATTCCAATCACGAATACTTAAGTTGAATTAGGATTTTCTTCGTGTTTGAAGGCATGTGAACTCCACGGTTTCCTCTTTTCGGTGAGAATTTTTCTTGATTCCATTAGATACTTTAGAGTTCGTGATACACATATTGACTTTTAAAGCATGCTAGTGTTAAATGGTGTAACAACTATTCTATTTTAATATCATCATCATCATCATATCAGCCTGTAGACGTCCACTGCTGGACAAAGGCCTCCCCCAAGGATCTCCACGACGACCGGTCCTGCGCTAACCTCATCCAGCTGGGTCCCGCGACCTTCACCAGATCGTCGGTCCACCTTGTGGGAGGCCTGCCTACACTGCGTCTTCCGATACGTGGTCGCCACTCGAGAACCTTTCTGCCCCAACGGCCGTCAGTTCTACGAGCGATGTGCCCAGCCCACTGCCACTTCAGCTTCGCAATTCTTTGAGCTATGTCGGTGACCTTGGTTCTCCTGCGGATCTCCTCATTTCTGATTCGATCTCGCAGGGAAACTCCGAGCATAGCTCTCTCCATTGCCCTCTGGGTGACCTTGAGCCTTCTTATGAGGCCCATAGTGAGGGACCACGTCTCGGTACCATATGTCATCACTTTAATATACTTCCGTCTAACTTTAAAAGCACACTTTATGTTCGAATTGAATACAGCAGTAAAGAACTACATACCTACCAATTAGATTAGTGGGTACGTTCTCAAATCTATAATATACTAATGTATCTAGAGTTTCTGCCGTGATAAGCCTCCATTTAGGCCTTTAGGGTCTCTCTCTACGCTCAGCTTATGCTATACGGACACAAATTTTCTAATACAATATGTATAACAATACATACGGACTATTTTTAATACATGTACTTAAAAAGCTATTGAATAAAGATAAAATTAAAGATTTTCGCGTTATCTATACCGTATTTAGGTTTTTTATAACAAAATACCCATGAAACTTTCTTAGATACCGTTTCTGCATAATTTATATAACGAACTGGCTTGTAGCCAGCTATCGACGGCTCCTCGACGTTTTAATATAGAACCATGACTAGTATTAACAAGGTACCCTGTTACTATTTTCATTCTGAAAGCTTCTTTGTTTTCAGTCGGGCTACTAACAGTGTTGCTTTGATATTTTTAAAGTGTTTGGGATCGTTAACTGCTCGTTTTTGGGTTAACGTTATATATGAACTGATCCCTGATTACCTAATCTTCAAACAACAGAGGACTTATGTTTCAAAGAAAATTATATATAGCGGATATAACTATGTGAAAAGAATGTTCCATTTTAAAATAAATCTCAGACCACGTTTTATGTTACTTGGAATTTCGTATATGTTCAAGTTTCTGCAAAATTACATGCCTCTATATATTTTTAGCAGTACTTACATATCTTTTTTACAAAAAATAAAACCGACTTCTTTGTAAAAAAATATAATGTACATCGATGACTTACTGATAGGTACCCAAAAATTATTAAATTATCCATCCTTAGATGTGATATATTGTTTTTCAATTGAAATGGGACCATCCTCGCAATATATCCCATTCAATTAAAAATCGGTTCACAATCTGCGAATATATCGCGTAACATACACAAAAATACATACCTAGACGAATTAAGAAAAGAAATAAGAAAGAAAGTTGGTTGAAAATCATTACCCACCCAGCTAGTGAAAAATCTTAAAAACACTTTCGTTTCACCTGTCGTGCCCGCGTTTCATTACCTCCGGCTTATTATGATGTATCCTTCCTACTTTCTCATTATAGGAAAAAGCTTTCGGTCCCGAGGGTATACGGTACGTGTACGTTTCCTGAAGGATCGCTGGATCTGCAGCATACGAATGACGCATTCATTTCCCAGTGTACAGGCGAGATGCAGTTCCTGCAGGGTTGCTTTTTAAGGTGCGACAGCAGAGAAAGGTCGCATTTTATTTGTTTGCAGTTATTATTATTGAGCAACTTAAATCTTTTCTGGATTTTTGAACCTATAATTTTTTGCAAATAAAAATGAATTTAAATGTATATCTACACTATTTTTCTGCGTACAGTATAATGATAAAGTAAATATGCCCATGTCTCAACAATTATCAATGTTTATAATAATGACACCTTGACACCTCCTCTGTATAATGCAGATAAGTGAAACGTTTTTTGTTTGATTAATATGTGACCACTTTTTTTTAATACCTACCTACAAGTATGAGTTTGGCATTCATTGCCTTATTAGGTTTAGGTTCGATTCCAAAACCAATTATAAAAAATACAACTAAAAGATTCTAGCGTTACTTTTTATCGGTCTATAAGCAGCAGACCAGCACAGGAAGCCCTCCTGTTTATTCGGGAGGCGTCCCACGCTACGTCTGTCCATCGTTGTGAGTGTATTTGAGAGCTTTATCTACCATACCTTTATAATACAAATACAAAATACATACATACATTATGTCCTAAATATTTATTATCTATATATTTATTATCATTTATTATCTATATTAAATCATTTCAGCTGTGTGACTTTCTGAAATGCTTCCTCTTTCTGAGATACCTAATAAAGGATTAGTAATTTTGAAATTTTTATGTATACCTATAGGATACATAATAATTTCTTAATTTGATTTTGGTTTTTAACTTCATTCCTAGGCATATAAAATACAAGTACTATATTATTTATGGATGTAAATAGTAAGTACGTCATTATTGTATTTTTTTAAATCTTTGTTGTACGAGATGTTTGTTGACGCTACGAAAGAAAACCTGACTTTTACAAATTTATATTTATAAACTGCACACTCCACTCTATACCTACTCACAATCTCGGCGCCCCATCTTATAAGGTAACGAAACGACGCGTCGTCGACGTTCTAAAAATCTGAAACAAACAACACAAATAAAACCTTTAACAATATTAATAATATGAAATTTTATACACACACCATAACCATTTGCAAATGTTAAAAAATCTCGAAAGTAAGGTTATAATAAGATGGTCTGTCACATAATTTCGATGTTTTTATTCAAGCATTTAAGAGTTTTTTTGGTAAATACGTAATGCAGAAACGGTGTTAAGACTGCATTTTGTGAAATGAGGCAGCCATGCAGGTTGATTAAGAATTCGTTATGTAAATTTTTGTCTTTTAAACCACAGGTAGGTAAAACCGCCACGTTAAATGGATATTTTACGTTCAATTGACTCAAAATACAAATTGCTTTACTGATATGTAAATACCTTGATATAGGGTATACCTAAACCTGCATTTTTATAATTTTTAGGTATTACAACTAACATACCTATAGGTACTAAAGATTTATTTAAAATATTATTACCATATAGCTTATAATAAGACATGTACCTATGACTAATTTCGTGCACAATTTTATTGTTTTACGAATAAAATATATCAATAATATATAACACGATTGAAGTGACTGCTTTAGGCGAATTTTCAACCAAACAGGAGATTGGCTGCTATATCGCCTATACTATTAGGTACCAAAATCTTGGCTGAATTCCTCGTTCGTCAACGAGTTGGCTCCGAACTCTAGCCAGCTGGCAACATAATTGTGTATGAACGTTTGGTTTAGGTATACTCAAAAGTTAAAATAAATGTTTCGAGTTTATAAGGAAGGAGACGTGTATCCGCAGATACTAAATACGTGCTGCATTAAATACGTAAGGATAGTCGATAAATAAACACAACATGCGACTGACTACCTATCATTTCAATAATTTAACCACATTGCCAAATAAACCAAGTCATTTTTTTAAATAAAAATTACTTGCGAGGTAGGTATATTTTCACACGATCACAATTTTATTTCAAGGTGCTATTACGATTTCTTTTACAAACAAGTTTCACATCAATTCTAAGTAAATCTTATTATTTATCTCTAGGTACATATATAAACCCTACAAAAATTGGGGGGGGCAACGCCTTGTACTTACAATTTTTCGTTATCTGGTATCACTATGAGATACCATAATCCAAGCTTCATATTTGAACTGGTTCAAATATGAACGCCTACGGAAATATTATAAGTATATTAAATTAGAAGTTTCTTTCTTATATTACTAATTAGTATGTTATAATCGGTGCGAAATTAAACATTATGATTGGTATAGGAGTTCTTTAAGATTTTGAGTTAGACAATCTGTGTAAACAACGTGGCTTGCTGGTAGGATAAGCAGGCTTACGTAATATAGAAAAATAAAATTTATACCCTAACAGTAAGCAGGTTCCAGGTACCTATAAGTATGATGTGAGGTATAGCAAGACTTCTTCAATAATAGATGGGTTATGTACCCAATTTTCTATCGAAAATTCCCTACCCCTTCGAAAACACGCGACCCTTGCTCCGAGGGAGACATAAGATAATAACAAAAATATTTACCAAAGCTCGAAGCGAATAAAAAGATGTCCCTTAATGCGGACCCAGATGCATTCGACCTATTATTTGTTTCCTCAGAAAAGGTTACCTCAAGAAATACAAAAGTAATATAATGCAAATTCTACGTTCCGGAGGGAACGGGCGTTTTGCCGGGTCGGTCGATCCGTTTCCTTCTATCTAATACGAAGACACCTCAGGGAACAATGTTATTAAATAAAGATAAGTATGGCGGAAAGGATCACGTCTTCTGGACCTTTCATTTCTCGGACGTATAAAAAGGAACTTCTCAAATATCAGACGCGAAAGCGTTCGATGGAACGTCGGAATTTTGTTACAAAAATACGCGCCGATAAATACAGTCATCGACGTCGTAAATAGGCGTCGCGTGTTTATATTCTAAAAGGCGATGAAATGGAAAGTTACGTGCATTTAAATAAGTCATGAGTCACGTCGTAGTACGCGTCCGACTTATATTAGCCACGACGTCACAGATTACGACACGATCGTAAAATTCGTCCGGCCATTGAGCGAAACAATAAAACGCGATTTGTATCAAACGGTGTCACTAGCCCGTCAAGTTCAAGTGCGCTATTAAGTTGCACAACAGGCAATAAACATTTGAAATAAAAACGTAAATATTCACTTGTCGTAAAGGCGGTATCATTTATAATAATAGCGTGTGTGTTCAGTTTTATATACCTACGAGACGGTTATTTTTATCAAGCATCGGTTGGGTCGTAAAAGCCGTAGACTAGGGGCAGACGGGTTTTACGGTGTGAGGCGCGTTGGTGACGGATCGGGCTCAGGTGATGAGGTGTCCCGGGTTACGGACTTACGGTGACAACCACAAAATGAATCGCTCGCACTGATGCGACCGTCGTAACTATAGCGGACCGCACCAACCTTGCCGCATCCAATTATTCCGTAAAATCATAACTCGGTGTGAACTGTATAATATACATATACAGGCTGTAACATTTAGTCAGGGAGTCATGGGTCAGTACGGGGAGGTCCGAAACTATAAGAGCAAGAGTTTGTACCAATACATTTTTTCCGGAATTGCATAAAATAATTATTTACATCACATTCTATTAATTTTAGATACAAGGTTTCTTAGCAACATTTACTGCTTACAACCTACACAACCAATATCCATAATAAATTATTAGAAGTTTTTTTTCAAAATGTCTAGCTTCGATTCCCGAGTAGTGTATGAGCTTTCTTTAAATCTATGAATGCAGTTTTTCATATCTTTAAAATCGACGACATGGCTCCTCAAGAGCTTATTTTGCTATTTCTTATAGTTACGGACTTCCCCATACTGACCCATCTAAATGTTATTTATTTATAGCCTTCCTGAATCTATATAAAATTACAATTCAACTTAATCATTAAGTGTAAGTATATAAATTCTAAATTAACGCTAGGTATATCATAATAATAATAAATTGTATAATATTCATTATTTTAAATTATTAGATAACATTTTGTTATATTTTTATTATATAGTTACATTAAATAAAATATAAATATAATCTAGGTGTGGTAGTAGGTACTTTTTGTTTCAGGTAATCCCACGTGTGAGCAAAGGCCTCCCCCAACTTTTCCTGATCTAATTCCTTATCTAAATGTTACACCCTGTATATTACAGCACTTATAGCACAGATTTTTTAAAGTTCTATTTGACATTGAACAGTTGACTTTGAATTTGTTCGCAAATGTCTTATCAGATTTAAACAGATGGATGAGATGGATGCAGGGATGCCTTTACTTTAGCAATGACGACAACAAAATGCAAATTAAAAATGAATTTGAATGTGATATTTATGAATAATTTAAAAATTAATGGCATGTTTTTGTTTCAGTTGCACGAAGAATATGGCTGATAAAATCTGCAGGCACGCTAGGTAAGCACACATGATAAAGACCTGAATTGAATACCTACTACATTATGTAAAATAAAAGTAAAGGTTCCACTAACTAAAGGTATTATTAACTGCATACCTACTAAGGCCAGGCATTTGAAGATATTGGCTACATTAGAATAAGTTATTAATACTTTACCTTTTATAAGACGCGGCCTATGATATCGAAAGGTCCGAGGTTCGATCCCCGGTTGGGCCATGTACCAATGGGTTTTTTCTCGAAACTTAAGTACATGTACTGACTGCTCTCAAACGGTGAAGGAAAACATCGTGAGGAAACCTGCATACGCCGAAGAAGAAATTCTTAGGCGCATGTGAAGTCCACCAACCCGCATTGGACTAGCGTGGTGGACTATAGCCCGCACGCCCTCGTTGAGAGGGTAGGCCTGAGCCCCAGCAGTGGGGAGATTATTAGGCTGTTGATGATGATGATGACTTTACCCTACACTTTACCTATGGTCTTTAAATGAAGGTTTCCATTACAATTCGTTCCTACTTACTTATCTATCTCCTTTAAAATCACATGCAAATATTATATCTACTAACGTATAACGTATAGGTATACGAGTACATACTTACCTGGTAATTGTAGAAAATAAATAGTTTTTCGTTCACAGCTGAAACTTCCCCGAAAAAATGAGATTATAATATTTTATACTGGGAGTGAGGAAACAAACTCATCCAGATACAATATATTCGCCTCAACTCATTCATAATTCGGGTCGAATAAGGCCCGACCTTCTAGCCGATATCAGCAAAAAGATAATAAGATAAGGGTGTAGTCGGTTAGCCCCAGGCGCCGACACTCTGGGGCCTTATAATGCGTTCGAAGGTTCCATTGGCATTTCTCATCCCTAGGTTCTTGTAGGATTCGAGGAACATTGCGTTTGACCTTATAAAACATATTACTCATGCGATCTATATAGCAGAGCTTCTGAGTATTTGCGAGGTCATTTTTTAAGACCAACATTTACAAAACTTGGCGCATATCTGACTTGCGCTCAGATTACACCTAAATTTTATAGAGATTCCTATTATAATGTCGTTTTAAAAATTATTGCTTATGTTTATTTAACTTCTAATGAATGATTTCGGGTTTAGGTATAATAGATTTGAAATTATATCGTACTTAGGTATACCTAGGTATAATATCGCCACGAAAGTTACAAATTTTTATTTTCAATTAAACTTTGCAATGTTTGACTCGCTACATTGAATATAGCGCGCTTGAGGCTGTATACACGGTAGAAGATTGAATAATTACAATTTACGATTACATTACCCTACGTTTTGGTTGATTTATAAACTTGTAACTGATGACAATAAATTGTCATGACATCAGCGGGACGTCCTGCGTGTCAACAAGAGTCATAAAATAAAATGTATGAAATATCATAACGACTTCCCGATGACGTGTTTTTTCGATTTAAATAAGTAGTATACCTACCTGTTGCGACCAAAATTGTAGGTATTGCGTATGCATAATATAACTGCATAGGTATAGGTAGGTATAATAAGGCAACGCACGATGCTATGACGCAGATTTGAATGTGGAGAGGCATGATTTGTAAGGAATATATTTCTTAACATCAGTTATTTACTACTCACGTATGTTGTGTAGGTACGTCAAGTATCTCACTTAGATTATCATATGTGTTGTCCTACCTACCTAATGAATTTCCAGTCTAACACTAAAGACAAGATTATCATTTAAATGGGTATTTTATAGCTCGTAGTATAGTAACTCGGATTGTAATTTGCGAATAAAATACGTAATTTGATTACCCAATCTCCATTCACAAAAACGTGTCTCTGTAACGCCATAAAACTAAACGCGTCATTGTGACAACAATAATGTTCTATTAGCACCAATTTAAAGCTCCTTACAGTTTTACGATTTCAACCGCGGGTTTACGGCGCGCCACGCGCCGGCGCTAGCTCGTAAAAACCTACGGTCACCTGTTGTGTGTTATCCTGCCTACGATGTGTCAATAAAATTTCGTCAATGACCGACGTTTTAATGTGCCAATTATGGGGCGATGTTTCATTCAGAAGTTCAACGTTTACGAGGCGGGCGCGCTACCTGATTTCAGCTCGAAGACCGCGCGCGGTGAGATTGTGGTTAGAGCCACTACCTAGTTTAGTTATACTGTGTCCTTGCCCATACAATTTATAGCTAGGGGTCGTTACGCAACCCCAGCTAGCGGAGGGGTCATTGACATTAAACATGGCGTCTATACCCATACATACATTGTAGGTTTATACGACTGATGTTTATTCATAACAAAGGCCGTCCTTTAATTTTCCTTGCCCTCTTTATCCTCAAGATTGGCTCTGTCTTCGTTTTCTTCATTATTCCGTCCAATCTCCCGTTCGCTAGCTGAGAATTGAATCAGTGGACGATCTGATTAGTCGCTTACGTCTTTTTCTTTGCGACAAAAGGCTATAAAATTCCTACTTCCTTGTAGTTATCTACTTACATTATTATAGGTAAGCTCCCTGGTAACATTTACCTCCCTATACCTATCGATTTCGATTTGCTAGCATTGTGTAGGTTTAAAAGTAGGTATATATTTGTTTCAAAGGCTTTACTTCTATCTTCTTAATAATAATCTTTTATGATGCGCTCTGTTGAATATTCATACTTTAACTATGTAGACCTTTACAGTACAAGTATGCATATACCAAGCATGCTTTTGCAAAAAATATTAGAGTAAAGGTAAACTCAGCAGTTTTCTTATGAATACACGTAGTGCTACGCCATGATCCATAACTCAAATGACTGCATACGTCAGGAATATAAAGGAGGATCTTAACGCAGACTCCGCCTGAAACAGCATGGCCGCTCATTTTGCACACGCCTTCTCCTTTCTCATTGGTGCATTCAGCGAAAACTAGTTTTCCCGCTTTTAAATTGACCAATCAGCAACTTGAGTATCTTTAAATTCTAATTCGGAATACATCTTGGGAGATGCGCTTGTCCCTGTCATTACGTGTGCGAGTGAGGAGATAGGAATACTTCTTGTATGTGGTGGTGCGTATCTGGGATGTTGCTGGTGGTGGCGGAGAGATGGCGCCGTGCTCTTGAATGTGTAGTTCATCTCCTCTATGGTAGATGGCGGTAACATCGACTATTGATAGAATGAATCAGCTGTTTGAAAATAATGTCAGAACCAGAAAGTACACCGACCACTTTAAGTAGGGGTCTCTCTCATATTACGAGGTATAGTAAGCACACCAAAAGATTCGATTAGATCCGAGCCATTTTCTGGAAAAAAATACTTTTTACAGAAAAAGTCTTGATCAACATTTATTTTCATAAATTACCTACCTAGTTTTTTTATTTGTTTAATACCTAAGTACTTTATTATGCCTTCAATAAAATTGAAAGATAATATTTTATTCACCTAGATGTATATCCACGCCACAGATTTTTTCAGGATCATTGTTTTTCTTTAAGTGCCCGTTTAAATGTAAGATCTAATGTTTAGTTTCATGGCATGGCACTCTTATTCAGATATTTTTAATCATCTAGGTAGGCTTATGAGCATTTTATACTTTTACATTTATAATTTTAGTAGAATTCTCTTTGTATTATTATTAGTATAGCAATAAAAAACTTATTAAATAAAACTAAAACTAAACTTAAAAATAAATTATAAATAAAAAACCCCCTCGAGGCTCCATTTATTACTTTACTTTTTATTACTTTTTAATTTAAAAAAATAACAATAAAAATTAATTACTTAATTAATTTTACCTAAGTATGTACGGTCGACCCCACGTCAGTGGAAACAAAACCAGTATAAACTGGTCCCTTGTAGTATTGAAACTCCCTAATGGGCCAGCTCAAGGTCAAAGTGTTTGCACTGACGTGCGGTCGACTGTACCTATAGGCAATTATTTGAAGCAATTTTCTAAAACCATCTCTCCATGTACAAGGTATATTTTTTTTTTAGTGCTATGCCATAGTAAATGTATGGGAGTAGGAAAAATCAAATTTTCCACTTATCCAGTTTCTTCAAGCGAGTGATGTAGTTTTAATATGGCCTGTTGACGTAGTGGTAGTAACCCTGCCTACTGCGCTAAAGGTCGTGGGTTCGATTCCCACCCGGGACCAACATTTGTGTGATGAGCATAACTGTTGGTTTTCGGATTCTGGGTGTTTGTATGTATTTAAGTATTTATTTAAAAGTATTTAAGTATGTTTATTGAGTACCCATTTACAAGATTCGGCTTAGTTGGGACTAAACAGCCGTGTGTTAATTTGTCCAAAACATTATTAATATTAAATTATTATTAATATCAGTGAAAAGTTTTACAATTCTTTCTTAAGTTATTCAAGTTTCACCCTGTTTTATAACAAGCCTTAGCTTACCTTACACGATCGCAAGCTCGACCCTGGAGGCAGACATTATGACGTTTTTTTCCGATGCGAAACATCAATTGTCATTTTTTGCGGGGGGAATCGCATATACACATGCAAACTTGTACCGCTGTCGTAACACATCCTCATCAGCCTGGACATAGACCTCCCCCAAGGCGAGCCACTGGAGCCGATCTTCGGTTCTCCGCATCCAGTCGCTGCCAGCCGCCTGACGCAAATCGTCGCTCCATCTAGCCGGGGGTGTCCCACACTACGCTTGCCCACTAGTGGTCTCCACTCGAGAACTCCTCTACCTACCCCTATTTCTGTTTATGAATTATTTGTTTTTCTATATGTAATATAATATTATGTCACTTCTTCTGCATTACTTTTATACCACTACATATTATTTGGTTGGTTATATTAAGACACAATACAGATTACGAATATTAATATTTTGTATGTGAGGACTACGCATCGGAAGACGCAGTGAAGGCAGGCCTCCCCCCACAAGGTGGACCGACGATCTGGTGAAGGTCGCGGGACCCGGCTGGATGAGGTTAGCGCAGGACCGGTCGTCGTGGAGATCCTTGGGGGAGGCCTTTGTCCAGCAGTGGACGTCTACAGGCTGATATAATGATGATGATGTGAGGACTTGTAATTAACATTTTGTGCATTTATATTTGGTATTATTTTGTTACTAGTCTTCAAGTCTTCACAAAAGAACAACAAATAAAGCGTAATTTCAAGCACACGAGGAGTGCCACCCGTTACCTCTTTACTTACCCATGTCTTTAAAAACTTGCAAAGTGGAAAGATTGTTATTTCTGAATTGCGTGTGGCAATCCACAAGTGCCCGTATTGACATATGGTCACTTCTGGCAGTTGGGCGATCTGTCCATATGCCGTCCCGTTTCAGACCGTAAAAGAAACCTATCCTAAAATACGAACAGGTAGAAGTACCTCCTACGATATTTAAATGAACGTGATTGCGTGATAACTGCACATAAGGTTCAATTCAAGCAGTCGTCACTAACAACCTGTCAGACATAAAAATGGCCATTCTATTACCCAGACTCGCTGAAAATGCTTAGGGTTCTGCAGTATAGGAATTATTTACAAGGTAATATGGATGTTTTTTTTAAATAACATTATTCACATAGTGGATTAAAAATCACCTTTATATTTAATTTTTCTAGTCGCCAAAGAAAACCGTTGGCGTTTATTAAAATTAAAAATGCATGCAAATTGCCGCGTGCTTCTTTTCCATACGGAACTAACAAGTGCTATTCTTTAGAAATAGGTAGTACCCATCCTAATATTTATGTAGATACTTTATATAATGTTTATTTATGTAGGTATATACTTACTTACAATAAATTAAATAACCAGTTAGAAGTCAGAAATTACTAAATTATTATTGGGTATTACAAATTGTGTTACAAAATGCATATATTACAAAAGATATTGTCTATTAGATCTCGCTTACAATAATTAACTTGATATTAAGAAGGGATGTAAAGGAACGTGCTTTAAAAAATAAATTAAAGAGTTTCACCGCGGCTTTTTGATCATAATTTACCCATTCTTATAACCGCGGGACCCTAAAAATAAAAAATCTATAGACACACATCCACAATAGTAGTCAATCGGCCATAAAATCGATTTTGAATCGACTGACAGTCACTTCTAGTCTAGTAAATCGAGATTTTATCTTTGAAATGACGAAACCGATTGCTTATGGCAACATTGTATCGGCCACGAGTCATTGTGGTCGGTATTATAATTGGTGTCGGCCTATAACCAGTAGACTATAATTATAACCGTCGATGTAGGTGGGTGAATCGTTATTATTGTTAATCCGACACGGAAGAAATACATGCTTTTGTATTTTCAGGTATAATGTAACTAGGAGGTATTATACCTGTGACAGTGTCTCTTCTAAATATCTACTATTGTGAATGATTTTCTTTACTTTTGTTTTTTTTTGAATGCATTTGGGAATCTGGGTTGGTGTTCTAAAATCTTTATAATTTGTAACCATTAAATTTCTAATTCAAGTCGTCAGGACGGAAGCGCTGGTTTGCTGATCATTGAAGAGGAAGATTGGAAACGTTCTTGTAACTTAATGATTGTTGTTGAAGGTTGCACGTTCTGATGGGTGATAATGATAAATGCGTGCCAGTAGCTGGTTAGGTGCCATTATAAGGCCTGTATTGTCGTTTGACGCTTCAAACCGTAAGTATACCTAGGTACATATAAAAAAATGGGTTGAGAAAGCTACAGAAGTCCGTATAAAACGTAACGTAATAAAAAGAATCATCATGCTAATGAGATTTAATGACATTTCTTTGTTTTTTTGTCATTAATAAAGTTTCGATAGGCTGGAAATAGATATGAAGGTTTATTATAAGCACTTATTGCCTTTTGAATATGCTGATAAGTGCATAAGTTCCTAAAGTTCCCTTAAATATTGTTATACTATTCGTGGTATCTTTGTCCCACGTACGTAAATGTAACCACGTTCTTACTGAATATAGTCTCAGGCACTGTGATACTTTCCTCAACAGTAGTAAAGTCTACTTTTGCATAGCATGCAGCAAACAGATCACGGCTTGCGTGAGTATCACGAAGAAGCAAATTCGTATTCAAAAGATACCTACAATCGAAGTACACCATAATCGTAAAATGGTCGATTTAAACTCGAATCCAGTCGAGTTTTCAATATGCTGCTGTACGGCAAAAAATAAAATCAACTCTTTACTCACTAGTCTACAAATCTTCACTTGTTATAAACACATAGATATTCTACATAGGCAACGAGAATAAGAAAAAGGTAATTATACTTTTCTGGACTTAAAAATTAGGCTAGTAAAGATGTTGTTTAATGTACTTGTTGAATGTAGAAATGATAAGGTATTTTAGAACTAAAGGAAATATGCTTCACTTGAAACATGCATTTATAATACAAACTTTATATTTCACAATATAACTTTAAAAGTAATGATGATTAAGCCGTCGGCAAATGTACCTTGACATGGAAAATTGAGTAGTTTCTATACAAAAACTTATATAACCGTTAAAATAGGATATTAATGTAACTCTAGCTATATAGGTACCTACTAATATGCAATCAAAAAAATATTTTACTTTGCAAATCTACCGTAAAATAAAATATAAGAGTGGCAGTATACAATATTAATATAATAGCTACACATATTATAATTAGGTATATAACTTAAAACCTACAAATGAGTGTATATAAAGTTAAACGTAAGATAATTAACAATTCGTAATAAATTTTTTGTGTGTTACATTAAAATACCTTGAGCTTTTGCTAGGATGAGTACGTAGGTAGTATTAGTTGCTTAGGTAGGTACCTATTAAATACATACACTTTTTTATTTAAGATTCTTAGATCTTTAAACAACAATTTTCATATTTTATCACAAGAGGTTTGCATAATGAAATTTTTGTCAAAAGCTTATCATACCTTTGCAGTTAGTTGAGAAAGAAATATTTTGAGGTAACAACATTGTAAAGTTTGCGTTTATCTGAGAAATAGAAATGAAATTACTTAGGTAAATACACTTAGTTAAAATTAGGTATTTCTATGTAGACTCACTTACAGATTACAGTATTACCATACTAATATGGGCATTTCGCTGTTCGCAGTAGAAATAATTAATTTGCAGGTACTTTAATTGCATTAATTGCAATATATATTTATTGCGCTTTGTCCTACCGATAACCTTCCCAAAAACTAACGACAGATCCTTTTTTGCATACAAAAACCTGCCTTAATTTTAACATTACACTCGTATTCATTCAACACCTTGACTAGGTAGGTACTCGTACTTACCTATAAACGAAACAGGTTTTTCCTTTGTTTTGTTAATTGTTACTCAACTCTATAAAACACATTATGTAATTGTATAAGATTCCAAAAATTTATCACAAATATTTTTTGCTTTTATTCATTTTATGGTGAGTTAACGATTAAGCAAAGAATAGATATAGCGTAGTATTATGTAGTTTAAATTGTATTCTACCTACCATGTATTCTAACGGTAGAACTGTCCAACCCCTAAATGTACCTAGTATAGTTACTCATATAAAATAATATTGACCCATTTGAGAAGTTAAGTACCAGAGTAGCATAAGGGTTTATTTGTAAAGTCCACATTTCCATACGATTATTATAGTAATTATGCTTAAGGTACACAGAGAGTAATGAGAAATAGAAAGTGGGTATATACCACAACATTTATATTGGTAGTTTGTAAGGTTTATAAAAAATATAAAAAATATATAAATAGTCGTCTTTTCATAAATAATAACCAGGCCATAATATAAGCAAAGTTTTCACATGAGAAATCTTATATCCAACAGTGAAGATTAATACTGCGATGATACCTTGGTGGGATAATATGTCATTCATGCATGACGCAGCTAAGTACCTGAAAATTGAAAGGTTAATTTCAGAATATATTTCGCACATGAAAGCTAACAAATATAATGTATATCAGCGACTATAGAGGGTAAAGTATCCATAAAGAACACTACTTGTGAAACAACAAGCCTCGCGAAAGTTGTATGACAATAATAAAAATAACATATATATTTCCCTGGCCTTTCATGATACCACAATACACAATACCTAAATGACTTATTTGTGCAATCTGGGTAGGTTATATACAAGAAAACAGAAAAGACACATAGATTTTAGATCTTAGGTAACTACCTACTTATTTTTGTATTAGGTACCTATTTAATATGATATTTTTTATTGATACGTAATTGGTCCGATTCGCCCAGTAAATTATTGCAGGTGACTAAATCTACATTCTGTATAAAAAGAAACAATAAAATAGAAGATTTTGGTTTGACTTGATACAGTTTTAAATAACTTAAATACTTCTATTGGTAGAGGCACACGACTGCTCTAAAATACCTAAAGGCCAGCTCTGCAAAAATGAAAATCGTGTAATATGTAGATAAGTATATGTTTTAAACCAGTAAGATAGTGGTCAACTAAGGTGAGATAAATATGTAAATTAAAATAGCCTATATAGAGCATCGTCATAAATATTATAATTTAGACTCTAAATGCTGTCGCGTTGTACACAGATAAAGTCGCGGGTAAAAGCAAGTACTTATTTACGTTAATTTGCGGAATTTATTAGCTATGTATAAGGTGCTGCAGATTATGAATCATCATTGTCAGATATGCTTGGGAGTGATGAAGAACAGATAAAAACAACCACTTCAAATAAAATAAAATAAAATAAAATCTTCAAATAAAAACTACCTATTAAAGCTCTCATTGAACTAAGTTTTGCTATGGCGTAATTGAGTACCTAACAAAGGTCAAAACATAGATCCAACAATTTTAAGTTAATTATATGCCTATTTCAACCTCCATAAAAGTATATTCCCATTCACACCTCTCACCAGATCTATCTATAAATGCTAAATGTAAGGAACCCGCACAAAATATAGGACGAGAAATTCGCGTAAAACATACGTTACGTGTTCCGAATACGGGCATCGCTGCGTGTAAGACGTATATACACACATATTTGTACCGGTCTGGAGCTCTGAAGTGCAGTTTGGGAATACCGCACCGGCTGATACGCCGTAAAGTACTGGCGTATGTCATACTAGAGGGGTCTGACAATAAATAAGTTTGATGACAAAAAAATTACGGGACTGAAAGACTCGCTGCCTTTACAATATAAGCATCAAATTTAAGCAAATATAATGAAGAGCTAATTTACGTTTAAAAGTACAAAGAGCTTAAGATTCAAATGTGGTAGGTACCGATATTTATTTATACTTTACATTATTAATAATTACTTATTTATTTGTGCTTTATGTTTTTTTTATTACAAGTAAATAGCAACACTTTACTATTTACACTAACAGGTAGAAACAGAGTAGTTTTAGACAAAATTGACGTCAAAAAGAGAACATTGTATTCCAGTTATGAATAAACTAATTTTGAATGTAAAATTAATCTTATAATATAACGATCCTGATAACATAATATCCACGGTACGTATTCTTACATAACCACGTAACCTTCAGCGGGCAAACATAAAGGTACAGAAGTTGTATATTATAATAATAATTCAGTTAAACAGTCCGCTTAACAATTTATAGCTCACTTTATTATATATGTTTTGATGAAAACTTTATACCTATCAATCGATGCTTTCTTCTAAAAACCTACTCACAAATCTTTTGATTCGTCTCGCACCCGTCGTCTCATGTAAGCCAGGCAGGGTCAATAAAATATGTAGGTAGACGCGACGAGCGGGCCCCAGCCTTCTCCGCCTTTCCTATAACAAGAAAGGAAATTTTTCTATGCATTTATTTTCCTACAATATCAGTGAAAATACTAAAAGTTTTACAATGTTGTCGCATGCAGAAATGTGTGATTTGTAATACTCATTTTATACCAAACAAAATGTAGTGTTATAGCTTTGATATTACGTCTACACTCAATGACTTAAAACATTTAAATACGTGTCATTTTTATTAAAGAAACTAATTAAGCATGGTAGTATTAAAAGGGCGCATCATGTATAATAATATTTTAGTAAGTACATGTAATAAGAAGAAAAATAAATATAAACTAAGTTCAAAATAATAGTTAAAAATATAAGAACAGGCTGTATGGCTCAGAACCATTGCCATCCTAGGGTGCCATAAAAAATATCGAATCTCCTTATCTCGTGGAGAAACACGGCCATGAAGGTTCGAATTTAGCTGCTTGCGGGTGCCCACCAAAGGGATCCTAGCTTCATGAACACGGCCATCTCCGGCCAGAGGGGACATGTTATACCTTTATTTATCTAATTGATCTATCTCTTTGGATTTCAATAGCGATATTATTCTGATATAGGAATAATTACTGACCTAGTAAAAGTACCAACGCCTAACAGTTCTTATACCTCGTACCTACTTATATAATAATTTATTAAGCCATATAAACTGTTGTGGAACCTTCTTAAGTGTTTATATATCGACATATAATTGGAAATGACTCCAAATGAATTCCGAATTGCTACAAATATCTTTTTGATTAAGACGAACTTCCGAATAGCACAATATGTTTCAATTGATTTGGAGCTGTGTATCGGAGTCAGAAGCGAGTAGAAATTTTATCACACTTTCATTTTTGATAGGTACAGTCGACCGCACGACAGTAGAAACACTTTGACTTTGAGCCGGCGTATTAGGGAGTTGCAATACTATGAGAGACCAGTTTATACTGTTTTTGTTTCCACTGACGTGCAGCATTCGACCGTACTACGCGCTTCACACAGCTATATATTTTAAGGTACCTTTGTACATAAAGATTGTTTCGCAGCATTTACAGACTGATTAAATTATTACTAATGATTTGTTAATTTTAGTAGGTAATTAATTACAAAAATATTTATGAAAAGATAGTTTTTATTAAAAGTATTTGACATTTAAATGTAGCTTAATATTTATTACTGTAATTATCTCAAACAAAAGTAAAACTTTCTACTGCTAGAAGATTTCATAATATTTAAACGAGAACATGGTAGAAATGGTGTCACTTTCTCTGTTTCAATTAAAAATACAATTATCAATGATAGAGAATGAAGAGAGTGTATTACGACACTTTCATGCCAGCTGCTGGGGGCTACTATACCTCTCACCAATATTGGTGTAGTGAAGATTAACCATTAATAAACATGCTGCAAGGGCTCTAGGGAACATTTTGCTCCGCGGTTTTAAAAATTCAGTTTTGCGGGAATTTCGGTTCCCCATATAAAACGGCAAGCGGTATTTGCTGAATATTTAATTTCAAACTTGTTGATATAGATACCTATATGTATAAAAACGATAAATAAATAGTGTGCCTATTTCTAAGAAAAATAACTTATTGCGCAATGTAACAGAACTACATGAGTTGGACAACTAAATGGAAAAAACTAAACTGTTGTAAAAATCCAGATAAGTGCGAGTAGGACTCGCGCCCTGAAGTTCCGTACAAATTTAATGAAAGAAATAATCAAAAATCGTTAATTTGCGTTAATTTGTGTTTATCACCTAGGTACTCGAAGTAACTTACATGAATGATTTGTTTATGCGCAAAATTAAGTTTGTCGGTTTGTAAAATATTTTTTTTTTTTTGATGTAACTACAAATTACGGTTTTCGCAAAAACGCCGCAAAAACGGCTTTTGACCGCGTTGACTTAGAAGTTTATCTTTTTTAACAGCTCCAAGGGAGTTCAGACCTCAGTATTTGATATGAACAACTTTGATACCTACACGCGTTCCTGAGAAAAGGGTCTTGACAGACAGACAGAGAGACAGACTTTTGAGGTACGGAACCCTAAAAATCGCATATTCTACTCGTCACGACATAATGTAAAGTACAGGTCGGGTCGGTCATTACCTGACAGAAATAACAGAGATTCACAATAACATTATGTTATCTTTTTAGGTCCCAACCCCAAACCTGCAATACCCTACTTAGAGTAAAATTTAATGTAAAAATAAAATTAAAATACCTTTATGTAGTTCTTCTCCCTATTCCACAACTAGAGTACATGTATTCCTACTTTACCGTGACTAGAGTAACATTTTCTTGTAGGTACCATGTAACATTTGACACTAAAACGATGCTGTCTCATTATCCGAGAGCCAGGGCTCGTTGTGGTAAGTTACTGTCGGCTGGTAGCAGTAAAATACGCCACTTGATTGGCGGGCAAACAGGGTCGCGGTGGGCATAACTTACCCACTGGGCTCGGCCCCAGCAGCACAGGGAGTATCGATTCAACCAGATAGTGTTTATCTCTCGAACTTGGGTAGGAGCTGTACTTACCTGCTCAGCAATTTATGTTATGTTATGGTAACCATCAATTACTTAATTAAAAGGTTACACCAAAACGTCCGGTAATGAACGTGGAATGAAATAAAATTACTAACTTTATTTTACTCTTCGAAGCGAATTTTTTTAACTTCTCAATTATGCAGATTTAAATTTGATTTTTTTCTCTGTGGCTTTATAAAAATTAAAGATAGCTTATTTTTAACAAGAAATGTTTGTATTTTCCGTATCATACAAAGTATCTAAGTAAATAAACTTTTGCCCAAAACGCACTTTGTCACAGGATATTAAGCGTAATTTTATTTAAAATGGTTTCGATTATTTGCATTTCCGACTACTTACCATGCGCTTTAATATGGCAAGCAGTATTAATGAAGAGACGTTTTGAAAATACCTACGAACTTCATGTGGGTTCGGTTTACTTGAAAACTGGTCCGATAATACGCAATAAGCAGTTAGATACTAATTTTATGAGACATTTGAGAGTAACCGCCTTCGGCCTTCTACTCGCGGCACACGCCTACTTAAGCCGACTAAATATAAACCGGCCTACCGCTTTGAAATATTTTTATTATTTAATAGGTAGGTAGGTATATCATAGGTATTGGAAAACAATTCTCCTAAAATTTTTATTTCTTTATTCCTCTAGACCTATTTCGTATTCTTTTCCGTTGATTATGTAAAACAAAAATGTCGTAAAACTTCGATTGTATGACGATACGACCTCGTCCCGGAGTGGCTTTCACCTGTAAGCTATAAAGTTCTTTTTAAAAAGATGCTGCTTACGTACTCTCAAGTTTACACATCATAAGATACAAAAAAACCTTGTTTCCTTAAGACAAGGTCGTCGAAAATTACAAAACCGAAACGAACTGCTGTACGCAACTATAGTATGACGAAATGACCTTTATGCACGAATGGAGCATTTTAATTTAGGCCTCTATAGGAAACCTGTCAATATTTTTTTATTGGTTAACGTGATAAATTCTAAAAACTGAAACTTTATCATGGTCTCGGCGAATACGAAAGACGTAGTTACAAATATTAATATTATTAATTTTTAATTTGCCACGAGGGAATCTGAGAGGGCGTTCTTTCTCTTAAAATTATTAACACATAATAATGTAATTTTATGGTTTCTTTTAATGGAAGTTGGGCTATCGGAATGACTTGGGGTTCGAGATACGGCCCCAATAACACTTCATGTTAATGGACTCGCCTCGACGGAGGTGCGTGTGTTGGCTGCCTACACAAAGTTAGGTATACCTACCGTTATTCGTTTACAATCATGATGATGATCTATTGTCAGGTAACTAAGCACATATGTACCTACATTTATAGAGAAACATTAACCTGAGACCGATCTATATGAACTTTTAAATGACGTTTGAAGTATTGTGCCGTTGAAGTATTTTTTTCAAACACTTAATATTCATATTTATTTATCGCTGATAGACCATGAACTTTATCAAACATTTCAATTTAAATATATTTGCAATTCCTACAGATAATAACATTTGTCATGTGATCAAAATACCTTTATGTGATTTATTACTTACAATCAATTTTCAGATTTAGTTTACTTATGTAAGAAAGGTTTAGTTTAGATTATATGTGATCACTTTTATAAAACTTGTAGGCTACATAAGAATAGACAAGTTTTGTGTATAACTTTCGTCTATTAACAGTTATTTAACGCGACCAAAATATCCCTACGTTTTGTTGTTCTTTTAACATACGATAATTCAGCTCTAGATAGCGCACCATATAAATGGATCTTAAAAAACAACCAGTTATTTTGACAAGCAACGCTTTCCAGCACGTCGTAAATACAAGAAACGCACAAGCGATTTTTTTCCCTGTTGTATTAGCTCAGAGTTTATTTCGGTATGCTCCCGTTTGAGAAAATATAAGGTTCTCTCCGTTAGTTACGCTAGACCTTAATTTTAATTTGGAATGAGCTTTTTATGGAGGACTCTCTGAGCAGCAATTTTTCATAAGTGATGAGGCGGCACTGATTGCGTATATTGGATAAATATTTTAAAGAAAAACTTTGGGGATCGGAAAAATGAGGATTGTAATAAATATAAAGCGAAAGCCACGTCGACACGTGTATCTAATCGCTCGATTATACGTGTACGCTGTGAATTAGTCCCCCAGGGAATTTAATAAGGTTAAAAGGTAGGGATTTCTGTAATATATTGACAATTTTAAGCCGACATAGACCTTTAATATTATTTTTTTGAGGTATTTAAAAATACAAAAACAGAGTATATTTTTTGTAATTGTAACCAATATTAGAAACCTCAGTACTTAGGTACGTACCTATATAGTAAATAGGTAGGAACGTAAACTTAATTGGACTCTTCCTGTAGTGATTATCTATTAAATTAAACATTAATGGTTGTAGGTAGACCTTAAATAAAAAATACCTTTTACTTTAAGAAACAATCAGATTTTTTTTCTCCTCAATCTGTGGACAAGGAAGTTGTTCTCCGTTAACGAACTGTTGGATTACAAAATCTCATATTTAATTGAAATTTATGTGGAAAAATTACGACAAATCCGATATTTATTGTCAACTATTTATTAAAGATTAGATCTCTTACTAAATATGAGTTAGAATAATTAAACGTATTATGAAAACATTGATTTATGTACATTAAAACCCAGATAATCTACAAACACCTACTATTCAGCGCAGGGACGGGTATAGCGCCTTGCCGCCTATAGCGCTATAATGATAGTAAATTAACTTTCAATTTGCATTTTAATAGCTTCGGAATCTTCACACACATATTTTGCTAGAATTTACAAGTATCGGATTGTCAACCGAGGGCAATTGGAAATCCATAAAAAAGCTATAAAGATGGATCGTAAAAAAGTTGTAATTCGCTGCATATGAATTTTTTTCTCGGCCTCGAGCAGTTACTAGGTACTTTTGAACTCATTTACACAATTATTTTTATTTGAATATTTAATTTTTTAAAGTGCTTGGTAAGAAAACTGACTGTTCGAAATGTACTATAAATGTAAATATTTTTATATTCTACATAGGCATCAAAGGATCTTAAGTATACCTAAACAATCTGATTGTTTTTCCTTATATTTTTTTAACTTTCAAAAGACTCTTCTGTACCAAAGAAGGAAGTTTTAAATTTGAGAGAAAAATGACTTTATGATGAAAACCGATTATTTTACACTGATTTATAGAGTCGGAAAAAGTCGATATTAAAAAATTACGTGTGTCTGTATGCATGTCAGTCACCTCGTCTAGCGTCTAAAGTTTGAATGAAATTTTGTATTTGTGAATAGAGTAGAGATAGAGAGAGAGATACATATTTACGAAATCACACATATTATAGATACACTTTTTGTTTTTGAAAATATAATGTAGGTAACAATAAAAGACAGTAAATATTCATCAAACATAGGCAGAAGTAGGTTTAATAGAAATTCATCGCGGAATAACTTATCGAAGTAAAAGATAAAAGTTTTAAGATTTTATATAAAAGCAGGGTCCTGTTTCTTCCAAGTTCAAACTTTGTCCATAACGCCGCAGTGTTGTTCAGGAATTCTATCTCTGAAGAAAAGTGAATTAAAAATATTCAACTTGCTAACCATGAGGGATAAAAATGAAGAATGAAGAAAATATAATACATCTCGCTAAATTAATAAACAAGAACTACTGTTATTCCAGTCGATTGTTACTATAAATGTACATTATAAATTAAAGAAAGCTTTTCAAAAGTATTGCTTTAACAGCATTAGACGAGAGTCGAGCTGAAATATCATGGAAAAACCAAAGTCAGTATCCGATCCTACAATAGCCCAGTCAGTGAGGAATATTTTGTATGGAGAATTTCGAGAAATTCCTCTGTCAATGAAATTTGGCATGTGATGAAGTTAGGTTCAGCACCACTAAAGTAGCATAATTGAAGGAATTACGCAACGTCCCTAAACTTTGCCGTTTCCATTAGTTGGATTAGAAAAAAAGTCCGACATGTTGGTATTTAACTTTTAACTACCCACTTACATCCACGTACACATATCTCTGTGTGCATCCGTCGTTTACCTACTACAATTCTAAGGTAACATCCCAATATAACCTGCAGTGTAACTTGGACTTTCCGCAGTGGAATCAAGAATACTTTTTGATTAATCTCTTAGGGTAGGTACGTCAATACCCATGGAAGGTATCCACGTATTGATTGGTAGTCTCAGAGCCGATACAACCGCTTCTATTTACGCTCTTTACCTATTTATAAATCGAACTATCCGGCTCCCTACCTGCCGCCGCCTGATCCTCGATTCATTGCGTGTAGATATGCCTACTATGACGTAGATATAGGGATATGAAAGGTTTTAGATAAGAAAATCTGACGCTATAATATACAAATTGATGCGATGCCTAAATCATCAAAGGAAGGTTTATTTATACTTACTGTACTATGACATGTTTAATAAATCTTAGTCATGTTCTTTGATTTTATTTTTTTATATAGGTTTACATAATTGTTTATATTTATAACTTGACTTCACGTGACATATTGGAAAGGAAAATTGACAAGCTTTCCACGAATTGTCGTAAGATCAACTTTATAAAAGTTCAACCCCGCATTGGTAATCCGGTAATAAAAGTGTGGTGGGCAATATGTATTTTTATTTATACAGTTCTCACTTAGCGCAGATTAATCTATGTAATTGCTAACACACTAAAAGGTTTCTGATGTAACAACATTAGGCTGATAGATTTATTGTGTTAAATGTTTTCACTTCCTACTGTCCCAGGCACCTGTCCTCATCAATTACGCGTGCACAAGAGAGCCGGTGCGACTATGCCGCGACAATTCGTACCTAAGCTACTCTTTAATCCCAATTTATCAGGTACAGCATCAGCATTAGCCTGTCGCATCGTAAGGCGCGTGCCAACAACTTTATAGTCCATAAACTCAAGCTGTTAGAGCTCATCTTTCTTGTTAACGAGCAGTGGGAATTGTTTATAGTGTAAAAAATAAGCGCCAACTCGTGTCCGCAGGATTGTGGAATTAACGATCTGAAATATTTATGGTTAGTGCCGACCCTACATTAATGAGGGCAGTTTCCGCGTTTACGTGCGGTAACACCACCCTTTGCCAGGAAACATTGGACGATTTTCCCTTTACTGTTCGTATTATATTACCAACTTACATACATTAGGGGTTACTGAGTATTATTCTAATTATAAATAGTTAACAAAAGATGCAAACAACCAATATTTGCGCTTACATTTTGCTTAAGGCGAAGCTAAAGGAGAATTACGCAACGCCCCATATATTATTAAAGTCGGCCATAAAATGCCTGAGTTACCGATTCCATCGACGTTTAGTGCCGAACAATCGGCCGCAGTCGGTGAGTCAGTGGCGCCCGAGGACGTCCAACTTCGCCTACAAATCGGAGAATAACCCTTACTATGTGTTACGGATACCACCATGTATATCTAATGCATACACAGACCATCTCACTTGTGTGTGTAATGATTGATTATAATTTGCAGTCACGCTTGAATTGTATAATAATTTTGAGCTCATAATCATAGTCTAGAGAAGTACGCGGAAGAATACAATAACAGAATTTTGATTAGATGAGTTTTATTCCATCCGAGTGCCTTTCAAAGAAACGCAACGTTGACGAACCCTGTGCGCCAACAGATGGGACGCCTTGCGAAGCCTGTTTCGACTGAACCCTAATTAAATATTTTAATATATTCCCTCCATCCGTTCTGCGTTTATCTACATAATATATATACATACATCTTGCCTTTATGGAATGTTGAATTGGAATAAATTAATCACGTAGCATACGGACATAAAATTTTCATTTTCCCTGCGAGATTAGATTTAAATTGTGTTAACGTATCTATTATAGGCTATTAATAAAGATTTGAAATTGAACTACCGAAAAAAAGTCGTGATGGCACCTTAAAAACGAGCTAAAACAATTAAATTGTCATAAAAGTGGTAGATTCCCACCATAATCGTCGTGTAAGTCTGACTGTTTACTACGGATGATAAACACGCCTCTCGTGCCGAACATAAAAACAACTTTTGTTACCATTTTATGACAACAATTACGACCTATAAAACGTGTAGCGATTATTCCTCGTAGCGATTCTTGTGGTCGCCCTGTCATCAGCCCGCGCTGTGGTGTGGCTACTTACTGACGCCTTCACCCTGCCAGCAACGACGTAACTCATTCAACACGTCACCTTAAATTCAACTTTATTACATCCGCGCGAAAGTTTAATATTTATTAGCTTCGATGAGAGAGGTTGTAACGTTCTGTTGTGGAGGAACGGCGAATCCACGGGCCTTGACTTTGTCCGCTAAGTATTTATAATTCGTCAACTTCTAACGTTTTTTGTACACCATGTGTAGAGACTATTCTATTTAGGTAAGTTCTATCTATACATGTTAAATTCTTAGCAAGTTTTACGTAAACCTTAAAGTTTTGCATACGGTCGAGAGAGAACGTATACCCATATTCATTTACATTTGAACGCTATCGGAATGTCAATTTAAAGGATTCCGATGAATGACAGTAACAAATGAGACCTCCAGTGAACATCCGCAGACTGATTTGTCTATTCAAGTCCTATGGGGAGGGTGTAGTAATGTGAACTGGTGTTTACAAGGCTCGTCGTGTTAAAATTTCTCGTGGAAATGCACCCAATTTGCTGGATGGAACAAGGGTTACAATTTGTGTTGATAGTTGTTATCTGCACGACCCATCTCCGCGCGGCTTGTGTACTGAGCGCAAAAAAGAAATAAAAATATGTGTTCGTATTTCGTACATAGTAGATAGATCGTTTAAGATATCGATAGTAGTAGGCATCCTAGGAGAGAGTTCCTGAGGTTGGTTTACAAAAAAAAATATCATACCCACATTATAAGTACCAGTTCAGTGAAGAGAAAAAACACGACGAATATAAAATTGTGTCATTTTGAAAAGACCTTTTTCTAACCAAAAGAGAGTCAACGAATGCCACCAAAGGGGAGCGAACGAAATTCTTAAATATTATATCAAAGACATGTACCTACTTCATAAACATAGTCTCCTAGTTTAATTTTAATTTACATTTAAAAGTATATATCACCAGTTGGTAGTAGTACCTACGTATATACATACCTAGATGTTATGTATTATAGACGTTTGCCCTTTAAGAATGTCGTCTGTAAGTTGACATTTAAATACTCATTGCATAGTTTATATGCTCTGTAAGAGTGCGACTTCAATACGGTTTGATAAAAAATTATATAAAATTATATTTATTTCATTAGTAGGTATACAAATACCAAAACTTTCATATTTCAAATACGTAATTTGGACTAATTTATACAGAAAGTTTAGTAACTTACTTAATATACAGAGAAATATTTTTTATTTATTCTGTACTTTCCCATAATTAAGGTGTATATTTTTTATAGTTATCTCCAAAACTAAATCTATCAAACATTTATTTAAGAAGATGTGACCACAGCATTAATTAAACTTTATTAAGTAACTTGTTAATCTGTATCGTAATTAACTTAAATATATGTTGCACTTACCCATGCCTCGTTTAGTAATTAAAGAAATTATATTCTATTTTTAATTTCCTAACCCTACATTGGCTTTCTAATTCGCCTGGCACCCCTATATTTTGTATGAGACACTCTCCAGATCAACACTTATCTACATTACCTATACAACATACAGCTCAAGCTTTATAGTTATAAACAGATAATACAAAGGATATCTTATTGTATAAAACCATGTTTCATTTCACAACTACCATACTGAATTTATATACCTAGTAAAATTTCGTAAAAAGAAAATAATTTTCTTTAGTATTGGAATTATTTACTGATTTCATTTAACACTGTCTAGGCGTGTTTAGTCTACCTAGTGTTTATATGTTAATTTAAGACCGAGAATCGACAAAATGTGAAAAAAATTACTTTGTATTTCTATGGCGAAATAATAGTAGGGTAAATAATAAGAATAAAATCTCTTTAATAATATTGTGTCCATAAATTAAATTATAAATCAAACAATTAAATAGTACACAAAACAGTATACGTGTATACCCACGAATGTTAATAAAATATCCTTTGAGTAAAATTTACTAAGTACTTTCCCTCCATGTAGCGTTGGTTTTTCGTCCCTTTATAAGTAGTACCGTAAAGAAAATTATAAAACAGTGTTTTTTACAGGTAAATAATATTGAGCATCTGCAAATAAATGTCTCGTTTGTATACAAGTAAGCGTCCTGCCAGGAGGGTGAGTGCGCCAAACGTCGCTCCATAAGTAGGGCGAGGGCCCCAGTGCCGGTCCCTTACAAGTGCGGTTGCATAACTTTATTTTGAAATTAACATAATTAGAGAGCCTCCATTGTAGGCTTAGGGCTACAAACAGACCCGCCATTTATATCGAGTTAAGTGAGGAAAAGTCAACGTCCCCATTTCGTAATTACAAGTTACGTAAAACAGGTGTTTATGAGCTGGAGTTTTTCAATTAACACATTCTAATTCACAAATAATTTGTTAGTTAGACTGTTAATCTTCATAAAATTATAGGCTATATTTTATAATTATTCATTTGTTAAGTAATTACTATATATAAAACCTTGGCAACAAATATTACCTCATAATAGCATAGCATTTGCTAGAAAAAATCCTGACAAAAGCATAGGTATAGTTATAGGTATTTGTCTACTACGTACTTATAGTGATGTATACCTACTTAAATATAATTTTTTTCTAACCAGATTCGTTACTATATAAATTCCTTAGTATTTACAATTTTTTATATTTTTAAGTATATTAATATATATTATTATAATTTTGTGCGTAAATTACTAGACCGCCTAAATGTACATTACTGTATCTGTTTTTTCTCTGTTTTGTCTGTAATTTTTTAATGTGCAATAAAGTGTATTGAATTGAATTACTAATTACATGCTCTCACGATTAGGTAAAGTTCCATTGGTCCTATTTAAAAACTTGGGCCTTAGGGTACTAGTGATACAAAGTTGTGTCTACTACTCAATAGTACAACTGACACTACGCGGTCTATTATAGCATATACCTACGTGTAACTTTAAGTGGACTTTCGTGGAAAGCTATTTTCTTTTGCTAATTTTCTCGAATTGCCAGTCCCACAGCGTCTGTCATTGACTCAAAGGTCAAGGACAAAGGGACATTGGTAGAGTGGTTATGAAAGTACCTAAGTACCTACCAATGCATAGATTAAATAATATAATGGACGATGTAAGTTCTAAAATTAAGAATTGTACTTATTTTGTATTTGAGTTTTCACACCAATAAATAAACGATTTATACGAACTATAAATACCTACATTTTTTGGATTCCTTACCTCAAAAGGAAAAAAACCGAACCCCTGTTTGTCCGTCTGTCAAAACCTTTTATCTCGTGAAGAGTTTGAGGTAGGTATTAAGTAAGCTAAAAATTGAATTTCCGTTGACATAGAATCATGAAAGGCAAAAGGCAAGTCTCACAGCACAAATAAAGGAAAATCGTTTATGTATTTACAACAACTGTAGGTATAACTACATAACATCCTATCCTGCTAATATAAAAAAATGGTATTGACAGACGGACAGACAGACAGACGGACAACGGAGTGATCCATTATGGGTTCCTTTTTTCCTCTTTTGAGGTACGAAACCCTAAAAAGACTTGAGGATGTTTGTGAGCTTTATCCTAAAATAACATATAGGCTATTTATACCGCGGTAAACTGTTCCCGCGGGAAAAATACCACGAGGGCGAAGCCGCGGGCAACAGCTAGTGTAAAATATTTTTAAAATATGCTAACTTACATAACCATTCCAAGAAATAAGGCGAACGAACGATATAGGTACATACAGTCATCTATTTTCTATATTAATGAATTTACATACCTAATCCCTCGCAAAAAAAACAAAAAGAATGATACTGATCCAAAATGGCGGATCGTAGGCATCAGGTGTTTTCAACTGATCCGTAACAATACCATTAACTGGAATATATTTTCCTCTCAGGGGTCGTTCTGGGCTGATGTCACGGGGATCTCTGAATGAATTTGCTTGCATTGATTTTGTTTAAATATAGGTATGAGTACCTATAGACTTCGAGGGTTATGTGTATGTTACTTAAAACATAACAACGAATTGTTTTTTTGTTTAAAAATACATTTTGTATTTAGTGTCTAGTATGTCTGTCTGTTTGGCGGATAACTCGAAATCTATTGGAGCGTTGAACTAAAATTTATAATATTACATACCTACTTAGTGCTTTGTTAAATTACGCTTGCAATTACTATATTTGTACATTTTAGGGAAGAAATAGGTAAGTAGGTACGATCTTATAATAATATTAATCTAAATAAATATAGGATAACAATAAAAAACTTATTATATAAAACTAAAACTAAACTTAAATATAAATTATAAATAATAAACCCCCTCGAGGCTCCCCACCGCTGGGAGCGTGCCCAGAAGGCTGGCGGCATTACCCCGCTGGATTGTGAGGCTGATCCTCTGAGCGAGGTAATGCCCAGCCCTCTGGTCGTTGGAAGCCTCGACCAGACGCTTCGCCATCTCTCGAAAGAGACGGTGAGCTCCCGGTCCCCACGGTCCGAGCGTCTCGACCCCAAACGGCTCAAATATGTAGTCACTGCTTAGCACAGCATATTTGCGCCGTTTGAGGTCCTCAGCAGTACCGGCCGCAGAACCGGTCTTGACCGCGGAAGCTGGAAGATGGGACGGTGCCACGGTGTCTACGCAAGTAGCATCCCAAACTAGGGACCGTCCCACCTTCCAGGGAACGAAGATACGTAGGTACTTTCCAGAAGAAAACTAAAAATAGTGTTAAATAACGGAACCTACATATTGTGTACTGCGTACTTTGATCACTTTTAGAAAAGTCCCTAGGATCAGTTTTTAAATAACATCCTACTTAATTCCTATATTTTATGAAGATGCCATTTATAAACCAAAACATTTTGTTGCATTATTACAGCCGGCTGGTAGTACACCTAATGCTTAACCTTTAAAAGTCAGGATATAATAAAATACTGAGCGAGGCAAACTTTCATTTATCTCATCAATCCAAAAACATTTAATAATAACCTAACTGTATAAAACAGAAACATAACCATAACAATGTCTTAAGTTAATAATTCTGGTTTTATTTTTACGGTCACTAACAATAAATAAAAAATATATACTTAGTTATTTGCAATTCAATTTTCTGCAAGCACCGACATAAATGTAGGCATTTTTCTTTCGAAACTCATTTCTCCTAAAAATGTCACTATCTCAGCGAGACATTTCGGTATTTTGTTTTCGATTCGTGATGACCTTTCGTCCGGGCCTTTGACCGAACAGAGAATCCCTGTCTAGACAACTAAGTGCAGTCACACACTTAGCGGATAAAGAAACGGACGATAATCGGAGACACGCACGACACATTGGAGCCCTCTACGAAATCTCGGCAACAAAATGTATAAACTGGGAAGAATCAGTCGAACGTTTGTTTCCAGCCTAAACCTAACCCTGCACACGGTCCCTGCATTTTCCCCAGCAAGTGCTTTTATTTTACGACCTGCTATCTATACAAGATACGCCTAAATGTGTGATGTAATATGTTTAAATTGGACGGAACAAATATTACTGGGCGTTGAGTGAAGCTTGTAGAAGGGTAGTCTGAGCAACAACATATAAATGGACCGATATAAACATAACAAAACAAACGATAATTTTACCGCAATGTTTGTAGAACACTTTGATATTTTAATAAAGCTAACATAAAAATTAAAATAAAATGCACTAAAGTACAGCGCAATGCAAAACAATATTTTTGTAATGATAATTCTTTAATCCAAATAAAAACGTCTGGGTATCATTTGGGTAATTAAATTCATTACATACTTTAAATATTCTTGCGGCGGTTAATGTTATGATAATGCATAATGGACATATCAAAATAATAAATATGTATTATTCTTGTTTCAGATGAGAAAAGAAACTTAATTTGGATTTCATATTTTAAGGTAAGTAAGTTTTAAGATTTAGTTTAATTTATGTACTAACAAGTAGATAGGTTTACTTAACTGCTTTACAATAACTTTGTAGTTTTATTATTATAAAATAGCCGATTATTTTAATGACAAGGATGCCTGATGCTAATGTTGCTTTAGCCTCGCATAATCTTTACAAAAATATTGTTTTGTAAACTTGATTTTAATTTAAAAGATGTGTAGCGGAAGTTTGGAAACGGTGGTACAAAAAGAAATTACGTATAATCCCACTGTCCTTTCATGCAATTATATAGTTTTGATTTTGATACAAGGAATGGCCTGAATCGAAGTGAGATTAAATTTACCTTGTAAGTATGTTAAAAAGTTAACAAATTCCCCACGTTTAACCCTTTAACGGTTTCTTTGCTGGTTACTTGCGCTGCGCAAAAGAGACAAATTAAATAAAACCAAGATTCTCAGTAAATATTTTTCGGCTGAAACATCTGAAGGGCAGGTAGCAGAATATCGCTTAATCGAGGCGGGAGGCGCTGTCGGAGGATCGACATTAATCGGAGGCTTTACGACGGGAATGTAAGCCGCAGACGAGTCAGCCTCTCATACGAAAGTATATGGACACATTGCAGATAAAGCCACCGACCGGTTTATTCGCAATTTATTTGCTAATGACCAGCCTTACAATAGAATATGCATTTTTCAAAATCATCTAGGGAAAATTATGAATAACATTTAATATGAATCAGAATGTTATAATCATTTAAAATTCAGTGTGAAAGTCTTATTTTATTAACTTCTAACCCGGCTTATCATAAATTTTATGAAGTTAATTGGAAATTGGTTATTGAGGTATTAAATATTAAAAGTCCTTTTTAATCAATATGAAGAGTATAAATGAATTTCTTGTTAGTTACTGGCTAAATAAAAAACAGAGAGACTGACCAAAGTTTCTATTTACTATTTAGGTTCCCTTAATAACATATTAATACCAGTTACTTCGGAAACGAAGGAAAAATAAACTGTAGTGCATAACCCAACTTCCCATATTCTACGCATCCTACAACACAGAAGGAAAAGCAGCGAGCGCTGGAATCGAAGGAGTTCGTCCAAACTGGAAATATAATTTTAAAGATGGCTGCCGCTCTCGACCTACCCCCGACCCCGCACGCCACATCCCGCACCCCGACGCAGCCTAAAATATTATGCACCCAAAAACCATTGTCTGTTGCCATGACAACAACCCGCTCGATACGACCGTTTCCCAGCCGCACAATCAAAGTTACATTTATCTCGCTTACTCTTAACTAGTCAGATGCTGGAACCGGATTTCGGTGATGGGTCGCTATATTCGCACCACGATGGCTGAATGCCAGCGATGTAGGGTTAGCAGAAATGCCTCGTAATGTCGGATACGTGAGCTAATATCTTGTTGGAAAGCTTTTGTCGAACAAGAATGTGAAATGCTAAAGTATCTTTCAGTGTCACAATATGACCTGCATAGATTGACCTTAATTTATAATTAAGCAGCTTTCTGTAACAACCTGAATAATTTGGTACTTATAGTAGTTGTTGAGCATAATTAGCTTATTTAATTAGTTTGGATTTGATTAAAATTTTGTCTGTAACTTATGTTAATAATAATAATAATCTATTCTCGTTCCACAGTTAAAGAATACTTGTAACATAGAATTTTGACAGGGCCTGAAATAGCCTGAAAAAAACAGCTTTGTAAAAAAATTAATTAGCTCACCTGGTATTAGAAACATTCACCTTGTATTGTTTAAATAAAATGATAATGTTGAAAAATTAAACTCTTTAAATCTCGTCAATGTAGGTCTTGATTTTGCACAAATAGGTACGCTGATTTTCTTTAGTAATTATACTGAGATTCATTTTTTCACTACTTAAGAATTACTTATTATTGATTGTGATGAATCACTTAAATTACTTTTTTTAAAGGTACTCGAAAGTTATGGCAAAAATTATTCACGAAAGTAACGAAACAGTTCGGGACATTTCTGTCTCAAAAGCTACCGTGTAAATGGGCAAAAGGAAGATGAGACAATTTCAAGTCCAAATTAGAAAGTAGCTTTTTGAGCTCTCCCATTGGTCATTTCATTGCACAAATAAATGTGGTATATTGTCTACCTTACCCCAACTTTCTCTTTTTTGTTACAATTTCTATTCTTCCTGGACGTACCTCAACACGGAAGGGTTTTTAAACTTTCTCCTCTGAAACAATGGTTTATGGTGCAAACTTTGAAACTATAGTAACAATTCACAGATGCTTTTTTCGTTGAATCAATGGATAGTTCCTTTGCTCAAATTTATTTTTAAAATATTTTTAAAGCCCGTTCTCATGGATGATTTAATTATGAAAAGCAATTTGGTACTATTTTATGTTAACTTACCTACTGAATGGTCAAAATATTAAGTTAATGTGATCGTTTAGATCACACATAGTGAGTCACCCTACCATCATACTGAGTTTTACCTTATGAATTAAGTTAGGGCAAATATCTATAAGCTATATGAATAATTAGTACTGCCTTTTTATACCATTGTATACCTACAGACCAAGAAAGAAAGACCAGAAACCTAGGTCAGTTTTCTAGTTACTATTTCAAGTTGTTATTCATCTTATAACAGTGTTCATTCATATTTAAGTGGGTCAGTTGTTCCTCTAAAAATCGTCTAGCATTTATTGTTGCATTATAATTACAAAATTATGAATATTTCTGAATAACAATTACTTATTAAAACAATTACTGAATTTGGAATGTAACCTCCACTGTGTCTGAGGCAACTTGAAGGATTCGTAAGCAGCCCTAGTTCTACGAAATTCAAACATATTAGCAGAGATGGCACCACTGTCGATCTTATTAAAAACATTCATAAAATATTTATTGAATAGAGGACTAACTGGCTGTGAACTTACATTTTATGAATCATTTATGTATTGTAAATTGTCTTAGAAAAGGAGTAAGAAAATCTGTTATTTAAGTTAATTTTTTTGGCGTACTTACCTACATTGTGTATAACAGATAAGTTATCGGTTTATTTTTTTATCTACTGTTTACTTTGATAAATTTTGGAGCTATTTAAATAAGTCACATTAGGCATTCGAGTGTGTGCTAATGATGATATGTTTGAACCATTTGAACCATCTGTGCCAGAAAAGCCACAGAAGAGTGATAAGCAGGGGTGCCCCGGGATACCTAGTATTTACTACGATTGGCAATACGTTCCCCGAGTGCTTGCCGCATAAAATAATTCATATACTACCTAGTAGACGTTCTTAGACTAACGAATGTCCAGTTAGTGACCATTAACACAAACAACGGATTGTGTGATCTCTATAAATGTTAGTTTGTTACTATGCATCAATTGAGTTGTACTAACTGTATGAAATTTTGATTACCACAGACCATGCATGTACCTACTTTGAATGGAGATACTTTTCACAATCAATAAATTTTCATTTACATACTATACTTACTCATGTCTACACACATGTCTACTCCTAAATTAAGATTTTCTCCTGTACTATGGGAATTAGACAAGGATAAATTAAGTATCAAATATAGCAGCCGGACCTTCAGAGCCAATTTATACAAAGTTGTCTCTATCCCTAGTGGCAATTGAACCCACGAACCCTATGGCGCTCACGTATAACAACCAAGCTACTAGGGAAACGACGACTTGCTCCATAACCTGCACTACCGAATACCTATCTAATTATTGAAACTTGGTGTAGATGCCATTGTCTTAATTTAATAAAGACAGTCTCATGTACGGGTATTTCGCTTATGTAATCATGTTAAAGTGTTATCTATTTATCTATAATTAATAAGAATAACATCTGTGGTTACTCACAAGCAGCAATTGCTACCACGGACATGCATAACTATATGGTAACCGTCTCTCTACCATCTTCCTTATTGTTTGCTAGCTTCGAACGTAGGGTTATATTAGAGACTATAGCTTTGATATTAAACTGCCTTATTCCCACGTTTCTAAGTATTAATAACAAGGGTCTAGTCTATATAGTTCGGTTGTTTTATCTGGTGCCAAACTACTGTACCTTTTTTAGTCACAGTAGTTCGGTAGTTTTATCTGGTGCCAAACTACTGTGCCTACTTCAGTCACAGTAGTTCGGTAGTTTTATCTGGTGCCAAACTACTGTGCCTTCTTTAGTCACAGTAGTTCCGTAGTTTTATCTGGTGCTAAACTACTGTGCCTACTTCAGTCACAGTAGTTCGGTAGTTTTATCTGGTGCCAAACTACTGTGCCTTCTTTAGTCACAGTAGTTCCGTAGTTTTATCTGGTGCCAAACTACTGTGCCTACTTCAGTCACAGTAGTTCGGTAGTTTTATCTGGTGCCAAACTACTGTGCCTTCTTTAGTCACAGTAGTTCGGTAGTTTTATCTGGTGCCAAACTACTGTGCCTTCTTCAGTCACAGTAGTTCGGTAGTTTATCTGGTGCCAAACTACTGTGCCTTCTTTAGTCACAGTAGTTCGGTCCTAAGACTCAGTAGTTCGGTGCCGGATAAAACAACCCAACTACTAATAGACCGTTGCGGCTTCGACCGCGAGGTATAAGCATTTGTTTCCCGCGTGAACAGTTTCCCGTGTTAAAAATTATATATAGTATATGTCTATCTCCATAACACAGGCTATAGAATCTATGCAAAATTTCATGGATAACCGTTCAATAATCGTGCCGTGAAGGTATAACAAAAATACAACGATACGTGCTTATAATCAAAATTCGTTAGAAAGTTAGGATTTAGTAAAAACTCAGCATGACGTTTTTCTGAAGAAAATCTAGTCCGCTGTTGAATATGGGACTTATTAATCCTCCATTAAGCCACGCGAGTAAGATATAAAATTTATATGGATTATATCATTATGTAGAGAAAAATCTAGGATAGATGGGCTGCTATTTAAAGCTTAAAATGTCCAGCAGTAGATGTCGACGGGCGACGCGTCCCTAGTTTGACGATGATTAGGTACCTACTTACTGGGTGGATATTATGTAAAGCTTTTGTCAATAGCTTAATAATTTAAGGATGGTATCCAAATTTTAACCTGACCTATATTCATTGTAAAGAATAAGGTGAAATAAAACTGCATGTTCCTATAAAAATATAATTGTTGTAATACAAATAATATAAAACCTCGATCAGACAGCTTAAATAAGACATATACTTACATTTTAAATAACAATTTAAAACAATAATTAGAGTCAAGCAATCCTAATACTTAAAGATAGGTACCTAATTTTATAAACTTTATTGTTCTTGGATAACATTTTAAACTTAATTATTTATTTACACACATCTATTATTATGGGCAGTAAAGTGAGACTAAATTTAGTTTATTAATTTAACGCCGTATTGTAAGTAACATAAAATTACTGTTCCTAACAATTGTATTGTATTGTACCTACTATAAAATTAATGACAAACATAAATAGACATAGTATGCAAACCCATATCAGCATTAAAGATGTAATGAGATACATAACTTTAAACTTAATGTACAACAAAGTCATAAAATAAATTGTCAATTAGTCGTAAGTTCAAGAAATCTTCAAGAAGTATTCACGCAGCGGTGGATAGTGTCATCTTTTGTTACGTATACTGAAGGTATACCGGAAAGAATGAGGCACTCAGGATACATTCAGTATACGTACAGAAGGCGACGCGTTTTCTTCTCTTCTGTTCTTCACAACGAGTCCCGCCAGCAAGATCTGAAACACTTAGAAATATTTATTTTTTATGTATTTGTGTATTAAATTATAATAGGTACGCTTTGTTCGCGCCGCACGCAAATCGAATGTTTGCGATTCGATTGTGGCATTTTCACACCACATCGGGACGCTTGGGCAATATCTTAAAAGCTCACCGACCGATGTAGCGCTCGCTCCCAACTCCCGCCGCCCTCTGGGAGCACCATCTATAAAATAAAACAACCGATTTACAACACGCTGGGGTTTTCAAAGCGAAAAGGGTAACACTGATAGCACATAAGTTCGTCTACCAGATAACCGCCTCGGGCGAAACGGGAAAAGTTATGTGCAATCGTAAATAAATAATGATAGAGAAATTGTTTTAGAGAATTTCAAACGGCCATTGTAGAATTGTTGCGAAATAATCTATTGTCCGCGAAGACCAATGAGAATGCCCGAGTCTCGAGAGAAGGCAGGATTGGTTTGCAAAAATTATTTTCGCAAACGACGGACCGGTAGCGAGGCGAGCTTTTGTCTTTTAACATATTTTAGTGAGGTGGGACGACAATCGCCCGCAGAGTCAGAGCCTTTTGTCAGCCACCTTTTGTTGCACATAAAGGATAAATTACAAAAGACTCGCCGTTTCGGCCACTCGTAAAGATAAAGAATTTGCCTGTGTGCCAGGCTGAATAGAGAAACATGAAATAGCAAGGAAGGGCGCATTATATTCGTAATTTATGACGCGGACGGGCCATTACACCGGGCTCGTTGCAATGCACGCGTTTTATTGATTCTGAACTGGAAATGTTTTTAAATATTCACATAAATAGCGCAACAGAGCAGAGGTGAACCTGCGAGGAGTGTGATGGGAGTGTGTTGGTGGCAGTGCGTTGGACGGTGGTCGCGGTGCTGTGAGCACGTGACTTACCGGTCGGTCAGCTGTTCGCGGCGTCGACGTCCGTCAGTAAACAGTGACGGATGTTGCCGGATGGGGTGCGCGTGTGGAGACGTGCGGCCGGGAGCGGCGTCGCCGGGCGTCTGCCGGTCTGGTGGAGTGGAGGAGCGCCGGGGCGCGCGTCCCGGCGCCATCGATTACCGCCCTCGCTCGCTCGGCGCGCGCCGCACCACGGGACGACTAAACCCGATGCAAGATTTTCATTACATACGCCATGATCGTTGTTATTTGCACCCTGTAATGTTTTTTGATAGTTTGCTTAGGCCTCGGGCTGACTACCAACGGTATTTACCTAAGTGTCTACCTAGATTTTCGACATACACACCCATTTGTATGCCTCACCTATTATACCTACCGTGAATGTTGGGTCACCTATAAAATGGTCGATATTCAGATAAGGCCCAGCCTACGCCACCTGCTCTCTGAGAGTGCTCAATTAACTTTTATCTTCTCTATGCAGCAGAGATAGCTACCTATTCTGCGGCAGCCTGTGGTTTTTTCACCGCTCCTTTGTATTACTGTCATTATAAAGCAAATGAGATGCTAAATGTTGCTCATTTTATCATGCAACTCCGCTAGACAAAATTATGTTAAATTCACATTAATGCTTTAAATCCATCCAAACTGAAGAGTTAAGGCCATTATTTTTAGTTTAGACATAAATTGTTATTTCCAAACCGCACTCATTGTGGTTTTATTAAAAAAAAAAAATCTTCCTGTAGTGGGTAGGTAGGTATACATTTTTTGCCTTTGAAAATATTTCTTATTTGGAAAACTAGATTTTTGAAGTGTAAGACACTGTGTCGTCTTACACACTAAACGAAGTGCTCTGTGCAAAGGTAGACACGTTATATTCAGTGAACATTTGACGTCGTTTGCAGTGTCTTCCTGCCGATAACGGTTTATGAGTTCGATTCCAGACAGAGACAGGCTCGTTAACCATCGTTGGGGGACATTTTATTAGCTTTTAATTGGGACAGTTTAGGTCTTATCAATATTGAGAATTACAACGCAATAATAGGTAATGATTAAATAATTTCGCCAGTGTGTCATTCCTACGATTGAAGATTAAATCAAAGATTATGTACCTATGTAAGGGTAGGAACTAGTCTGATCTGGTAGATACTTAGCTGAGACTGTTTCACTGTTATAACAAATTATTTCTCATCCATTTACAAAAATCTAGTCTAGCTTAACTAGTAAAGCACCGTGGTAGCCTAGCTGGTAGTGCTCTCGACTCTCGTGCATGAGTTCGAACCGTCGAAGTCTCGCCAGGTTTTCCTGGCCACTTAAGTATTTATTCCAGGCTGACAATTAAGTACCCATTGTTATTTATTATTTGTAAGTAGGTATGTTTTTTTACGCAACACACATATGATACAGAATGCAGTTTCACGAATAAAGAATACTAGAAGATAATTTTATAACTCACTTTAGCTCATGTCCCCGGTTGCATTCCATGGTGACCAATATGAGAATGAATGGTCTTCATACCAAAAATTCCTTCGGCGAGGGGTGGGACCGAAAATAGAAAAAAATGGGGTGGCCCCGGCACAGCGACCCCTGCAAAAAAAAATTAAGATTTATTTGTCATAATGCGTGTATGATTGTGTGTGTACGGTCCGCTGCATGATCGTGGATTTAGCCAAGTTGTGTCAATGCAGGTTCTGGACTCTCTCTACCTGATGGCAGACCTGATGTTTTAGTGCTTATAATGTTAAATTATATTAGTTTATGTATTGTATTTCATCTTGCATATAATTTTAAGAAATATCAGTCGATAAAATAAGAAAATTAAAATGTAAAAAAAGCGCACGTTGATGTCTTTTCTACCAAAAAACTATTACATACTTTACAAAAGACATCAACGTGCTTATATTTATTTATATGTGACGTTACAACGAAATAGAGGTAAGAATCTGAGGAATTTAAGGATCCCTTCAATAGCGAGACACAAAAAAGGCAAGAGTTTAATAACAATTATTTATAATAAAATTCATTTGGTTATCTTTCCTATTAGATACTTTTAAACAACTTTCCCAATGCAGATTTATTGTACCCCGCATATGAGGCTTATAAGCTTAATTCTTTTATACCTAGAGTTTCTTACCTATGGCTTCACAAAGCGTAGAAAGTCTGAAGTAGGTATACTTAAAATAGGTGAATAAAATATGCTTAATAGTGATAGGTTGCTTGTAGAATACGCCATGTTTCATATTTAGCATTATTTTCAAACATCTACTACAATAATTTTTCTCACAATTCTCCCAAGTCTCCATATTCTATACCTAAACCTAATATAACACATAATTTTTGGTGCAGAAAGCGTTCTTTGATCTTCACTCTGCTAATGAGTGCGCAGGCGCCGAGCGAGCTATAAATTCACGCAATATAACTGCAGTGGGATGAATAACTCTGTCAGGATTGAGTTGTAGTCATTGATATCGACAATTCAAATATGTAATCATGACAAAATACGATCCAATATACTCCTTTTGACCTAAGTCTACCTTAATAATAATATGATGATTATTTAACATTATTATGAATTAGTTTTGTATCTAGGTAGTCATTTCTTGAGAGTCCATTATGTACATTATACTGAAACATTTTATGTTATGTCAATAAAATATATCTTTTTTTCTTTACACCAAGCTCAAAGTTATATTAATAATTCGTGTGTGAAATAATTGAAATTTCACACGATTTTTTTGTAGTGTGTGAAAGTGAGATTAACTTTTATTATTTAGGTATTGCATCAATTTCAATTTTATTATCGCTTTTATTTTTATTTTGAATTAAATGGTATTTTATGGGATTGTATCCTGAAACAAAGACTTTATTATAATTGTAATTATAGTATTATAATTACATCTAACACAATTACAAGAACGCTCCATTTTTAATTTTAACTTGCCACAACAAAAGTAACTTTATTTTACACGATACTTAATACGTATTAATGGACAGACAGAAAACCCGAGACATCTTGGACAAGTAACTCTGATTTATTTTGTAAATATTATTTTAATATTAAAATAACACAATTTGCTAAGGTTTTATTTTTTATAATAAATAATAATATATACCTAAGTTGATACAATCAATACAAGACCTATAAGAATGAGTCTATTATTAAATTAACCAAGCATTCTTATTAGACAAATCTACGTAAAAGAATCAGTGTAATAATTTATACATTTACAGTTGAAGTAAAAAAGTCAATGTAACATAAATTCAAATACTTAGTCAGGATTTGCAATTTTAAAACCAAATCAAAACACGCCGGGACTTACCTTCAGAAAACGAAAATACCTACTTCACAGATTTGTACAATTTACCTAACAATTAATTAATTAAACTTCACATGGATAATTTCTTAAAAAATACCGTATTATACAAAGTTATCTAAACATTCAATTTTTATTCAGAAACTTGTTAGAAAAATAAAGAAAGTTTGACGTTTAGGCCTAAACACAACAGAAGGCGGCGGCGGTCCGCCGACGGCAGCCATCTTGTGGCGCTGCCGTCGCGTTGCGTCGCGCTGATTGGCTGAATGACGTCACACGCGCCATGACGGTCCACCATTGCTGCTCATTTACAAACAGCTCCCTACCATATGCATACGAAAACAGGTTTTATTTTGTTAATCATATAGGCGAAAGAGGTGGCAAAGTTATATTTGTAGCGTGATATACTCGCCTATGCTCGTCGGCCCGCATTCTTGCGCTCGACTTATCTCTTTAGACACACTTAGGATGCACCCTAATCGGGCAAGGGGGAGCATTTTAACCCAAAGTGACTTGGCGGTGATGGGTTGAGAGATTTTAATTGGCTGCTGATTTTTGTTGTCTACGTGAATGCTGAATTTAGATTTTCAGTTTTATATTTAGAAAATCTTAAAATATGTAGGTTATAAAGTAGTCTCTTTGACAGAAATTTGTCGTCTATGATGCACCTAGTTGCGTCGTATTGTTTTTCATAAAATTTATAAGACAGATTATATAAGACACAAGGACAGTCATAATAACTTAAAAAGAGACGTAAATACGTAGAGTAGATTAGAGTAGACACTGATTACAGAGTTTAAGAAAGACAACGCATAGACATATATAGATAGATATGTTTTATAAAAGCAATAGTGATAGTAAATTCATACCATTAAGCTCGGTTATCTATGTGGGTCGTCCTAAATGGAGCGACATACTTACCTAATGAATGCTGTTTAATATAGCCGTGTGGTTTGATCAGATCGGCCCTCTAAGAGGTTTCTAGTTCTAGTGAAAGGCTCTGTCGGATATATTTACCGAACTATATACATACTCATATGACAATATTCAAAATAAACGAATGACTGCTTTGTCCAATGACACAGTCTACCAATTAATCAATGAGACATTAACCATTGTCATTATAAAGAACGGAGCGTCGGTAGCGTAGTGGGGAATATGCGGCGTGTCATGTCGAGAGGTCCGAGTTCGATCCCCGGCCGTGTCTACCAATGGATTTTTCTCGAAAATTAGTAGTTAAACTTATGTACATTTACTGACTGTACTCTCGATCGGTGAAAGAAAACATTGCGAGGAAACCTGCATATGCCGAAGAAGAATTTCTTATGTTTTTTTTTATAATTTATTTCTTCTTCTTTTTTATAATATCCCGAATAGTGGGTAAGTACATTAATAGGCTGTTGATTTGAATGTAAGATTTTATCTATTTGTCGTTTGTTATATTTGGTTTTCACATTACCTAGTCATAATTTCACATTAGGTAGTCATACCTAATTACCATCACCAATCAATACTGCAATAAAAATACATACATTAATAATTAATTCTTAATTACTGTTTCATAATATTATATTGTTTTATATAAAACAATCTCTCTATTTGCGCCTACCACTAATTTATCTGCATAGCCCAAAGGTCAACTGGTAGAGAATGCCATTGGCATTAAGTTCGCCTTTTGTACAAATTAGTGCAATAAAGTTTTAAATAAATAAATAATTGTACCTAGAGTAAGTCTCACAAGTACTATTATGCGTAGGTAGGTATATAATACACAATACCTTTAAAGGTGGATATTTCTTAAAAATGTGTTGTCATAATTTGTTCTCTCACACTCATACAAAGCATCACTAGAAATTATTTATTACCACCAAAATTGCCCGAACGGGCTTAATGAAGTACTATCATATTTTTATCTCAAATAATTAAGGACCACCTTTCGACTTAACAACTGTATCTCTCTTTGTAACGCCGACTGGATTTTTTTTTCTTTTATTCCTCTACAATTTATTGTTGAAAAATATGAAATTGGAATAAAAATGGTGGACTCAGGCGACCGACCGCACCATCTGTTGTTGTTTCTTATTTATGTGATTATATTCCACAGATTAGTTCTATGTACGGGATGTGACGAAATAACTACCAGCTGTTTATTTATATACAATAGCGTCAGTTTACTATGAATTTAAATAATCTCACTTTCAACACGATAATCAAACTTCTGATTCTCTTCAACGAAATGAACAATTTTCTATTAAATCATTGCATACGACAAACGACACAATTTTAAAAAATTGTAATATCTCTGCTATATTTACCTACATAACAATATAAAATTAATAAAAGTTACATACTGATTTGATTAACCTTTATTCTATACGAGTAATTACTTTTGGTTACCGTGTTTTCTTAAAATAGGTGCCCATTGTAGGTACATAAGTAGAATATTTTTGTACTCCCTGTACATGTATAATTATGTGTATCTTTTTATTTTAAATTGCCAATTTACGATTATGATCACCAGGCTCTACTGAACTTCCTTTCTGAGGTAAATGTATTAAAGTGGGTAAGTTATTTCTCTAGGCTTGAATAAAAGGATATGGCTTAAAGAAATATCTACCTACGTCTTATTAAGTGAGGAATATTCAAATAACGGCGTTAACTTTAACATGACGTCTTTTTTGAACCTTACTAACTGAACCGGAGTCAGTAGATGGAGTATTTTTCAAGTGAATTGTAGTTTATTTTCCTGAAGAGTGTGTATGTAGATATAAATAATTACCTATGTCAAGTATTATGCAGATCCCTTCAGTTAAAATAGAGGCAGACATTTTCGTTTTAAATTAATCGGATTTTTTCTTTTAATATAGCTAATTTTACTCTAAACTCTTGATTTTGTATACACTTTACTAAAAGATTAAAAGAACCTTTAACATGTCGTAAATAAACACCAGCTAAAGTAATATCTCGACGCATTAAGGCAAAAGTAAACATTCTTCCTGAGGGCCGCGCCCGCGGTCGTTGCACCGACTATTTTTAATATTGAATTCTGTGAACGCTACCTCCAGTGAATAGGATTTAGAATTGAATAGACGCTGCTGCAGAGATTGATATCAATGTAGACGATCACAGATGCAGATATGTGACGTCATGACGTGGCTGTGACATGAGGCGACGTGACCTTGGCCTGGTGTATGACTGATGCCGTCCTTGTGGGGTCGACAAACTCTATGTATGTAGGTTGCTCTACTATCAACATAGCCTACTGTGTAGGCTGTATTGTTAAGTATAATACTTATGCTACAGTACTGACTCTTTGATTAAAACATGCGTCAAACCAAAGCAGATACTTATATTCAAGAATGTTGTGTTATAGGTTATTTATAGAGTAGCTTTAATTTATGTTTACATTAATTAATAGTTACTTGAATATATTTCTGTCACATTTTACACACTTAAATACTTTGATAGCCATTATAAATTCTGATATTGTTGTCTCAATGCCAAAATGAGCGTGTTCGTTTTAATCAACAGCTCTTTAATCGAGTCATTTCTTTAAAATTAACTCTCAATTGAGCTGTAAATAGGTAGATTTTATACGTTTTCTGAATTAAAATATCTTTTAAAGTGAAAATAAAAAGGGGTACGTATGAGCGACGCAGCTGATAGCGTCAGGGGCGAGACACATGCAAACGTGGGAGGCGACCGGCGCGACGTATGCTGTTCTGTGTAAAATTATGTTAAAATGTACTTCACGTCCGTAATTGAATGCCTCTGCATTGAATTTTAAATGTAATTCACTCTTTGTTTTCTTAAACTGCAAGACAAGCTTATCTCTTCAATTTACAGAGTAGCTTATTGTTTTTTAAAACTTTTTTATATTTTTCATAAGAATTATAATAATTGGCGCATGTTTAGGTACCCTATGTAAATTTGGTTTATGTTTAATTAAACAAAGTTCCTGGGCATCAGCGATTTATACGCGGCGTTGAACACAATGATATCAGTATTAAGCACTGATTAAATAACATGAAGTGTATCTTCAAGTAGCAACATACACCTACTTAAGGCTTCACAAATTCAGCAGAGCGTGAATTCAAGCGTCCGACTGCACACTAAATTATTTATTAGCTTCCAACAAAGGAGCAATTTTAGGGTACATATCGCTACCAAATACACTGCGTTTGATTTAAAATACAGGTATTTGACCGATTTATTTGCCCTTGCCGCGAATATAATGAATTTATTGCAATAAAGGCGGCGGACACTGCTTTTATTGGCATGATTAGTTGGAATCCTTATCAATTGAAACCGAAAATTCAGCATAACTACATAACAAGCACATGATTCATGAGAATACGGCAATATTTTCATTAAATTTGACTATTTTATTACCAATCTCAGTTTAAAAAAGTGGGTGAGGTGCAATTGAAGTTAATTTATCGAAGCTTTGAGCGAATAAATTTGGCAGCTCTACTCAGGACCAGAAATAAACCGCATTTGCCTTTGTTTTATCTCGCTACCGAATGCTACATTCCCACAGTGATAACTGATTGCTTGCATAATGATCGTCGTGAGTTTCGCCGTGAATTCGTAAGAGTGTCAACAATCGGCCATTCTGTAGCGGCACTGCAGCGTCAGTATCCCGTGGTACTTACGTAGGTAGGTATACACGTCCGCAGGATTTGTCCGCTTGCCAAATATCCCAGCTGTGGACGGACACGTCGCCCTCTGAATACTGATTAAATCCACGTTATTGTTTTCGTTTTTTTTCACTTTCGTGCCCGCGACTTTTCCGTCGACCTATTGAATTTTTCATGACACTCTTTATTGGAATTTCTTATGAGCTTCTCCGATGAATGCCACGCTTAACGTCTATCTATATGATCGAATGATGCCGTAAGAGGAAGTTTCGTCAATTACACCTACTTGGTAGCGGCATTAGCATACATTTCGCATCCAACCGAATGGCCCTTTATCACTCCTTATATTGGTTTTGTCTGATACATAAAAGTAAATGATTGTGTATTGAGACGGTGATTGCATCCAGTCTCCTAGAAAATGTTTGTGAAGAACATTGTTTTGGTGAAGCAAGTTTTATACGACAACGAGGCGTAAAAATTCCGAATATGATAATGACAAAACATGATAATTGTGAATAATAATATAAACAAAGTCAATTAGTTTATTATTGAAGATCTTAATTTTCGCACTAGAAACGTTGATTAACACAAGTGCTACAATTTTTGAACATTTCTGTTTGCACATTTCCGTTCTCCTTATTAGGTATGTTTCACATAACACAATTGGAAACTAGCAAAATAAGCTCATCTTTATCTTATTACTTACTTTAAACTCTACGCATAGGAAAGACAATAAAAAATGTGTGCCATAATATTATTTACAAAAGTGACTTTGCCTTAAATGCGCATACAAAACAAGTAGTAAAGCAGTTCACTTTACGATATCTTACTTTGCATTGTATGTTTTTACAAATGCTGAAAATAAATCAATATTTTACATAGAGTGTAGTTAAAATCTAGAACTAACTATACTGTTAACTGTCTAAATTGTATATGTTTACAAACAATAAAATGATATATCAAAGTCTACACAGTCCACCGTTCCAAAAGTGATTTAATTTGGGAGGACGTTAACTAAGAGCGACTAAAAATAAATACACACTGATCTTTAAAGCCAAATAAAGAAATTTTTGTTAGAAATAGCCTGTACCTACCTACTTATTGAGATTACTACTACTACTATACTACTACTACTTATTACTTATTACGATACTTGATACAGGTTTATAATTATTTATTCATCGTAATGAGTACCACCAGTCGTATAATTTTAACAGAAAAAATATATCAATACAGAGAAATAAATCGTAACAAAGTGTTAGGTATCTTAACATGATTACGAAAATGACTTATAATAATCGGAATGATTGTCTATCGGTCCTAATGTACGCGCATCACGTAAGAACATTTTTTTTACTATTAAAAAGTTTAGGATTTAGACTAAGACTTGCAATTCAACAGTTTTATACGGTTTTAAAACTGTATTTTTCCAAATTCCAAAGTCGCGATCAAGAGCGGTACACACATAACATAACCCTTACTATCGACCCTCAGTTACATGGCAGGCTTTTTAAATCACGTTTTAGGGAAAAAATTACTCGACATAGGGATCCGAATTTACTGATACAGTGGAATGTAAGTTCAGTTGTTTAGTTTTCCGAAAAGGTCGTATTTCAGTTGCGCGCTCGGTTCGAAAACATATCGTATATCTTTCACGTTGCGATCTGTTTTCGTGTTTCATTCATCGGCTGTGGTAAGGCGGTTTTCCACGGTAAATCTACTGATGTAGGACGTGCAAATAAACATGGTATTTTTATCGTCGCAAACCTTTATATAGTTGCGGTCGATTTCTCCTCTTTATCTTCGCAGAGCGGTGTTTGCTTTATCTTGAATAAAACGAAAGGTACGTGTTGGGGTGTCAAAGGACTTTACAGCAATTGCATAGGATACGACGATGGTTGTATCTACGAGATACGATGAGACCTCCGAATTAAATATAGAATAAGTGTTTTATGCTATCATTTGCATGCACCTTTACGTTATATGTTTCAATGTTTACGATGATGCAATTGCCCTTATAGTGAGATTAAGTTTCTTTAATTCATAATATGTGTATAATAATTATTTTATACGATTTATGTAATAATGTAGTATCTACTCAGGTTACCTTTACTTTTATAAGATAAGTACAAGGTAATGTTACAAGTAGGCATGTAGCTATTAATTGTTTGAAATAAAAAGTAATCTAGTGATCTTATCATCACATCGTTAACAGCTATTAATTCAAATTGGCTTCATATGAATACAAGTTTGTTTGTTCAGAAGAAATTTTTCGATTCGATAAGAGATCGTAAAAACACTGCCCCTTACGTCATAAAATCGAGACAACCCCTATAAGCAAATGTAGCCCTTATATACATCTAGTACCGAACTACATAAAACATTTTTGCGTTACACACTAGTCAGCATTGTTTTATGATCTGGTTACCAGGTTACGTGATGTTACAATAAACGTTTTGAGTGCAATCAATTTTAATAGGGCTAAAATTTATGATCAATTTGTGGGGACATTTTAACAGTTGATGAACAAAAAATGGTTTCTTTCGATCTGTATTGTAAATCGTAAATCTTATATCGAGTTTACAGTCCTAAGACAAATTATAAGTGGCTAAGGTCGTATTTAGGAAATGACATATGAAATTATAATAAAAGTGTGTATAGGTTTTATTGATTTTGTGAATTTACAAAATGCGTACCTACCTACTACAACATAAGGTACCTACCTATAGGTAGGTATCGCTCGTGCACCTTCAAAATAAAAACCTGTATGTTTTTTATAATTAAAAATATAGCGGTTTGACTAATAACGGGTAAGAAAGAATAAAGAGTCGGTACCTACACCTTAAACAATGTTGTCAATTCCGTAATTTTGGTTTCTTTACCCCGCTCTACTCCCGAATATCTCAAGATAAAACAATGTTCCCCTTATTTTTCTCATAATTGCCGGACAATTTTAATGTTCTATATTTCAGCTCAATCGCCCCAGTAGTTTTGAAAAAGAAATCTTGATTATAAGATCGGGAGAACCTTAAAAGCTTGAGTGTCGAGACACGAGTTGCAACGATACACTACCAATATCGAAATTGCAATACAGACGGCGCAAGTTCTTTCATTAGGAATGGAAAATAAAAACAATACAAGTGAAAAGGGTATCGGGGAGCGCGCATATCCGCCAGAGCAAATTTCCTATTATGACCCCGTCCCTAAGGCAACTATATACCTACCTATGTATGTAGGTACTCTTGTACAGCAATTGTCTGCTGGCGATGCTAGTAGAGAGGAGATTATATCGGTAAAGTCACTTCACGATATTGATGGAAAAATTTAGAAATGTATTTAATATAATTTTTATACGTACTTAAATATGTGTATTCGGGAGTATTAATGTCACCCTAAACGACCTTCAATAATGTATTTTTAAAGTATTTTTTGTGTTTTACTCTTTATTGTAAATACTATAAATAAAATAAAAACTGAAGTGTGGTAACAAACACATTTTGAACTTGATTTTCGACATTCCTTCTGTCATCCATGAGTCCAGCGAGCCCTAATGCCACCCGCACTCTCAATCAACATGTACTTATAGACACGCATTTACGAACTACGTATATATGTACCTATATAGTAACCACCTCTGTTCAACATCCACTAACTACTCTACATCTATATCTATTTGTTATTAAAATATATAAAAAATTTGCAAATGGAATAAACTATACATTCATGATGTCAATCTTGGCTAATATAATACTTACTTGTAATAATTAATTGTAATAATAATTGGCAAATATAAGACTTACTCTGTGATATAAGTAGACAGTGTCGTAAGGCAAGACGTCAACACTCGTCCAGTTCATCATATTATTATTATGTAATTGTTCTCTCTCTTTAAGTATATCTAACTATAATATAGGTATGCTTAAAAGTAGGTAGGTAACTATATGTTTGTAAATTAAGTAGTCTATCCGTGCTCAAGATTAGAAATTTTAATAAAGATGCAAATTTTCCCGAAGCAATTTCTTTCTCTGCCGCAGCTCTGCTACTTATTGGTTACATTATTATAGGTTCCTAGATTGTAAGGGCTATTGAGGCAGATTATCTCCTGCTTCTACTTTGGTACTCCCCAATTTCCTTGTTAATTTTGTGGTTTTGCGCAGCACCAAATTATGGTCGTCCGCTTTAGCAGCAAATTTAAAAGTTAGAAAATATCCGGCAGTTTTGTGACGCAAAATAGCTGAGGTGAAGGAATATGTGTATTTAGTGAAATATTAAATGAATGAAAAAGAGTTAAATAACAATGGAAATACAATTAATATGCACACTAAATACTTATATAGTTATATGTATCCTAAAGGGTTGCAGTGACCGAGAGACGCGACAGAATAACTCAGACTGTGTCGAAATGTTACAGAACGCGTGTATATTCAGCACATCATTTAGGGCAGTTAAAAATAAAAACTCTTATACTTTGCAAATATTTTTTTCTGATAAAGCTACAAACGACAGACGCATGCAGAATAGACCAGTTAAAGGTTACTGTTATGCAGAGTTTTCACATTGCAGGAATCAAATACAATAGTATCTTTAAGCTATACATTAATTATATGTATATTATATTTTAGGTAGGTACCTGTATTATTATTATGTAGGTGGTGGTAACGGAACATGAAAGTAAAATTCCAAAGTTCCAAAGTCACGATATTAAACATCGTAAACACCGATGTAATGTTCTAATAAAGCACAAGTACCTACCTAAAAATCTGCATAATATGACAGTGTATTTAAAACTTTCCGCCTAGTTGGGGCGCGGTAGCCAGAGGGTAAAAAGGGTGGGATGTGGGGGTAAAGAGGGCGGATTAAGGACGTTGGAAGCGAGGAAAGAATACACAATTAGCTTTCTGCTACCTGCTGCAGATAACGCATCCAGTTAAGTCTGACCTCCGATTTTAGTTGTCCCTACCCGAGATCGGATTAAACTTTGCATTGGACAGGGAGGCGAGGAGTGTAAAATTATAGTGGTCGGTTTTAAGTTGGGGATTTTAAAAACGGGTCGGGAGTTTTAGCTGCGACCGGAACCGAGGGGTCCGGGATCGATCAGCGGAACTTGGATACTCGTTGCTGTGTTGAAAAATCTAAATTAGGCACTTAGTATTCGCGTGAGCCAAGAATGAAGTGGATGTCATGTACCTACTCGTGCAACGGAGGCTTATTATAATGATTTTACTTTTATATACATATAAAACGAAATGCCATCTATGTAAGTTAGGATACTAGCAAATATTTCGCACCAAGGTTTATTCTTGTGGTCGAAAAAATATGTGAAATATGTACGTTTATATTATACAAAACACTATATCCAGTATTTCCTCATAAAACAGCGGGTTCATACGCTACATTGCTCACTGTGCGACCCCATGTTTGTCTGTTATATTCAACAATATGCGTTTTCAGTACCAATTTAACTTTCATCCCTCTCAATTTCTCATAACTCGTTAGAGCTATGGTATAAAGTTGAAAATCGGAGAAGAATTTGTTCTTGTAACGGATGCGAGTTTGCGTATTTCTTACCACAGACAGCGTCGAAGCAACGAGATAAAAATTTGCGGCCGTAAAACAAAGAAAGAGTTTGTTGTCTAAACTACCATAGCATGTTTTGTAAGTGTATTTTGCACGATAGTCTAACTAAGAAAAATCACTTTGTATTTTAAAGTTTAAACTTAAGAGCTATTAAATTTGATGAGACCTAAGTACGCATGCGTAAATATAAATCAAAGTTGCTACGGAGTTGTAGTTAGGTATTATTATTTTATCTATTCCCACTGCGCATTTTTCCAAGCTATTTTTGCTAAGCTGGCATAATATTATGTCGGGTTTTAAAGTTATTGACTCATTCTGTTAACTTTATTCAGTTAGGCCAATTAAATTTATGACTTATAGCATGAACTTGAAGCCTAAGTTTAAATAATAGTATATATAGGTATGAGCCTAGCAAGATTTTGTTCAAAAGTTCTAACCTTATAAAGGCACGAAAAATACAGTCATAATCTTAATACCTACAACATATAGGTAGGTGACACATATCTTCAGACTTAGGTAAAACTAGGTGTCAATTTCCTTCCCAGATGAATTCTAGGAACCTTACTAAATCATGTATACCACCACCTGGCAAGTTATATAAGCTAAAATTTCTTAATACCTTGCAGCTATTTGGAGCCCACCCTTCGTAATAAGCTGGGCTGAGTCCGTAGGGAGGATCTACAAGTGATTTAAAGAGATTGTCAGTTAATGACACCGTGTCGGCCACAAATTCAGCCCTTTCTCGGTACCTACCGGCTAATGGTCCGTTATGTCAGGCAACTACGAGAATATTAAATACGAACACGGAATTATGAATGAATGAATTAAAGTTAAAATTACGTCATGCCATTCGTTCCATCGAGAATTTTAAACTCTCAAAATTACCTATACTTTTCATAGATAATGATAATTACTTAATTTACATGGTATTTTACAAATTTATACTTACACAGGAGTCTTAAAGTAATCGCTGTCATTTATATTTAAATACCTGTTTTAAATCGCCTCTTTTATAAAAATTCACACCTCTAATCCGAATATTTGACACACCGTGTCGAATTTTTTCTGTTAAATGTAAGTACCTACGTCATAGCGGTCACGTTCATATTTTTATGACGCCAAACGCACAACAAAATTGCTATTCATAAAGTGTACTATCAATGGTCCTTTCCCTATTTTGCCACGGAGTCAAGAACATTAAACTTCATTTTTATTACTTTTATAGCTGAAGTGAATTTAATTCCACCTCTATCTGATTGTTATTGCAGTGCGGTGTGGTACAAAAATTACTACCTAAGTCCAGAAGTCGTAAGTGGTTTCAAATTAAATCACAAAATTAATTGACTATCCTCTATAGTTAATTCAATGCTGTGAACGTAGAACTTAAATCCCTGTCTAGATAAACTGTTTTAAATTGTTTAAGTAATATGTATGTATGTAGGTACAAGTAAGATAAAGTGAAGGTACGAAGAGAATCGCCGCCCGCCTGATCCGTGTGTACCGTCTTCCATACAATTTATCTCTGCCCGATCAGCCGACCGTGAGGATCATCTTATTCGGCGATCTTCCCACACCTTTACCCGTTTCCAATACCTATAACAATACAATATATGTAAGTACCTATATGTAAAAACGTTTTCGTTCACGCGGCATCGAATTAAGTTATTCGAATCTAACGTCCTATATGTGAACATTGAATAGCTTTTATCATCTAAATTAATGTCATAACTGCGGCAGTTTCGGATAAAATAAATCGATATGGCGTGATTACATAATACCGCCCGCAGTTTGTCTGTTGAACTCACGACGATAACCACATTAACTTGATCTTCAGAAAACCATTGCTTTCTGTATATTCTTAGAAGGATTTCCAGGGGCGCGGGCGTCGCGGGAGGTCTTGGACGAAGGACAGAGAATGAGTTATACGAGGCCATTTGGAATGGGATTTTTTCGTATCTCTACCCTTTGATATATTGAACGTCTATTACAATCTATTACATATCTGAATATTTAAAACCCATCTGTTTTAAATCTATTTAGGTGTTAGATATCAATAAATCATTGGATAGTTTTCTTCTAGGGGATAGCTATGTTTTTTATGGTCGTGTTTTGATGCCGTTAGTAGGTACTAACTATAAGGAAATGTCGACATTTGGACTGACGCCAGTTAAGGGTTGGAGACCGGATAAATATAAACAGTTACCTACGTCACTATGTATTATTATACTACCACAACAACTAAATACATATAAACGCAAATGCTCCGTAAGTGTAGTAGGTAGATACGTTAGTAATGAAAATCATTAACGGAAACTTAAAATCTCTCTAGAGAATGTATTCTAATTTAGCTTCTAGTATGTCTAGTTATTTCCGTCTAACACGACTTTCCAGCATAAACAGGCCCTTTACCATCTGTTACGTTCCCCTTCTGCTTTTGAGTATAGCATTTGCTACGCAAGGAGCGGTAGATCATTTTAGAATGGTTATACATGTGTGTAGTGTTCGTAGGTAGAGAATGGTAGGTGTATCGCATTTTGTGAAATTGCGAGGAAGCTGGAACCATCGCCGACGTGCCCAGGGGAGACCGTCTGGACTAAACACCTCGTTGTTTCGCTTTTGTTTTAGCTGAATTTTATTTTATACCTACCGTACGTAGCGAAGAACTTGTAACTAACACCCATTAGATTTTATACAGACTTGAAAAATGGAAAAACATGCCCCTTTAGTACCTACCCTATATGCATCTAACTGTAGTTTTGTCTAGATGTTTAGGTACCTAATAGCTTATTATGAGACTTTAGAAAGTGGTCACAGACACAAACCTACAAATTTAATTAAACTAATTAGATTATTTTCACTATTTTCATCAAAAAACTAGATACTTACCTAAAAAAATGTTGATCCCGATATATTATGATGTCAATTTAAGTAATCTAATCTTATCATTCGACTTAAACTATACATTGGTAGGTTCTACCTCCTGTATTCTGAGGGTCCTATTTACGGAATATTTTTCTGTAATACCCACCTAACCATACCGAATCATATAACCACTAAACCAGATTAAGGAACAAGTTTTATACAAAACAAATTTTCTAGTCTCCACATAAATACTTTGAGAATATAATAACTGCGTACTTAGGGCGATACTGGTCCAGGCTGGACATAAAATGGACAATTTACTGGTAACTTACAACTCATAGATATTAATGACAATGACACCCTATACGAAATCTCCCATTTAGTAGGACCTGTTCAAACAAGTATCGCGATATCAAAAGATTTGTGATGAAGACCAGAAAAACCAACTGTATATTACCTATTAGGTATATTGTGAAGCTTAAAATGAAATGAAGTTAATTATTTTTCATATAAAATCAGGATATTCTATACCCATGTAGGTACATATCGACAGAAGAAAACGACTTATGAATGCAGTTCGATAAAGAATGAATTGCGCGTCTACTGGTATATGAATTAAGTTTAAAATCGCAAAATTTGGTTTTTGTAAGTTAGGAGTTGTTAGCACTTCCCCGTCGGTATATTTATTTATTCTAGATATTTTAACAATACCTACTTAAATCAGTATGAAGGGCTGTCCAGCAGGGGATGGCGATAAGCTAGCCATGTTGAAATGTGTGTTTTAAAGTCTCAAATATTCAGTTTGATAAGTACCTGAAAGATATAAAAATAATATGTTGATGTAATATATTCCACCCTTTCTATCAAGATACGTAACAAGACGTGGTAATGTCGGCTATACCATGGACCATGGACATCCATTTACAAAATCGCAAGATATTATCCGGGACTCGTTATGATCCGCCTTAATGCGCCGCAGCACCCCTGAATTATAGTCCGCACAATTGCTACGCCATTCCAACACACTACATGCTTAACCACATTAGCAACTCTCATAACACTACATAATCTGTATGAAATATGCCTTTGCCTATCCAAAAGTTTCACTCGGAATTCTCACTCATCACGGCATAGAGTTAAAGGTGAGATTACACCGCGGTTTGATGATACGAAAGTGTTTCGGGGTCCGATTTTATTTTAAAAGGCAGGGTTCTAATGTCTGGTCATCGGTCCGTCCCGCTTGACCGAAGGGGGTAATTTGGAGGCAGACAACGAACGCATTTGCATCACAATGACAGTCGGATCTCGTTGGGGGGAGGGGGAAGGGCTTCCGTTGAATGGATAAGCCGCATTTTGTATGTAAAAGTGTGTGTTTGGTCGTCTGGAAAGCTTGCTGAATTGATGAATATTAATTTTGTGAATTGTAAAATGTCTGCGGTGGTATTGCTGAGGCATCAGGCCTCACTATTAAGTATTCAAATGGACAATTTCTTTTCAATTCTGTCGTGATATGGAGACATTTTGATTACAAATAACATTAAAGAGTTTAACTGAATTCACTTAACTTACGTTTAACATAATTATACATACTTTCGGTCACCTACTTAATACATTCAATAGGTAATATGATTAGGAGAAAATTAATAACGGTAAATAAGTATATATTTGTATATTCAGAACTGATAATCTCTATGAGAACCGTGATAATATAAATAAACATATTTTTCTAGAATCGATATAGGCGAATGAGGATTGTCCAGATTGTCATGTAAATTAAAGATCAAAGATAAGAACTGTGTGAGAAATACAAAGTTATAGGTAGGTATGCGGTGTTCTTTCAAAATCGATATCAAATTATCAATCTATGAAAAAAATTACATTATTAACAGCAGAATTAGGTACATATAGGTAGGTTCCTTATTAAGAGCAAGTAATACGAACGACGTCTCATTGACATTCTTTCTCATTGATATTGAGACTCTCCATTCCAAATAATAAGAAAACAATCGAGCAGATACACTAATACGATTCTGTCTACATAGGTAATAATTTTGCAAAACAAAATTCTGTCTACCAAATGAATACCTTTTCATTTTAAATTATATTTTTGAAATTTAACAGTTCAGATACGTTCTCCCTCTGACTAGTTAATGAGTCTGCGATCTCAAAGAAAGACCGGAATTGAACCGGACAAAATTTAAATGTGTGCTTCAAACTTTGAAATATACCTAGTTACTCGAATGATCAGAAATATGAATTAGTTTTTTCCTTGATTTAAAAAATAACAAACTTTATTATTTTAATTTATGAATAATGCACACAGTAACTATTAATGATTGTTGGCTAAAAAAGAGTAAACAATACAAGTTAATTTTCTGACAATATATTATATAGTCGACATTGTAAGTACGAGTATCAGACGACCTTCCTTGATCAATGCAAAGAGCGTCCACAATCAGTCGTAATGGACTGATATATGACCATATTACAGTGCATTATGCGTCTATACATAAGGTCCAATATAGTCATATGCAATGAAGATTGTCCTCAGAGAGTTTCAGCAGGGCTGCGTCCACAGATTTTTATAAATCTGTGGCTGCGTCAAAACCTAAGAACGGTACAGAGGCGGATAAATAAGTTTTTTTTTTTCAAGTTAATTTAAATATTGAATATCTATTGTTGAGTACTGACTCAATAGCGGCGCGAAAAGATATAGATGAATTCTTATTCTTATTCTTAGACGGGGGTGGCAGTCCCTGCACTGACTCCACGAAGACGGGAGTTTTGTGCAATTCCCCCCGGGCCATCAGTCCAGCCATCCCAACTCCTTGAAGTACTGGAGTAGGGCTTCTGGCCGACGGCAGCACTGTTGCAGGTTGCTCGTTGCCGAGAGGTCGGGATCTATTGCCAGCCCCATTTCGGATCTGATTTCCTGTGTTACGGGACAGTGAAGCACCGCATGCTCCACCGTCTCGCTCTCCTGCAGACAGCCCCTGCACAGGGGGCTGTCTGTGATGCCCAAATTGTGCATGTGTTTGTTCAGGTTACAATGCCCTGTTATAATGCCGACCAGGAGTCTGAGGTCGCTTCGATTACGTTTCATCAGGAAATTCGTGAGTTCACCATCGCTGTGAGGTAGCATGGAGCGCGCTTGCTCGCAGTCCGTTCTGGTTTCCCACAATTTTTCGTGTTCCTTGTTTGTGCTTTTTATCAGTAGTTTCCTGACCGTGTCTGCTGACGGCAGGCACAGTGGGTTTTCTTGGGTTGGCGCTGCCGACATTGCTGCTTGTTTGGCCAGCCTGTCGGCCACCGCGTTCCCTGCGCTTGTGTCGTGTGCTTTGGTCCACTGTAGTGTCACCTCGTAGTTGCGTGACAGGTTTTGTAGTGCAGTGTGACATTCCAACATTGTTCTGGATCTGCTTACTGGTCTGTGAAGGCCCATGAGGACGGCTGCGCTGTCCGTGACAATGGTTACCTTTGCTGCGTTTGGATTCAAACTTCCGGATGAGATTGCTTTTGCCGCTAATGTGATCGCTAGGGTTTCCGCTTGAAGGACTGTGCTGTAGTCCGGTAGCGGCTGCTTGAGAGTCATTCCTGCCTCTGTCGAGTAGTAGGCACATCCCGTTCCTGCCTCGCTCTTCGAGCCGTCAGTGTAGACTCTCAGGCAGCCGTCCGTGTCCGTGTCGTCCTCGTCGTTTGATAGTAGTATGTTGTACATCTTGTTATCTAGATAGGTCTTCCCGACCTTGTCGGTGCCTAGTCTACTTATCGGAACTGACCTAGTGGCCTTATCTAAGATTCGGCAATGCCTGGTTATTATATTACCTTTCCATTGTCCGTTAGATTTTATTCTTAGAGCTGCCGCCATTGCCTCCTGCTGTATGTGAAGCTGCAAGGGTGGCATACCCAGTAAAATATCCAGAGCGGCTGATGGAGTTGTTCTCATACAGCCGCTGATCATCATACACGCAAGTCGTTGCGTCTGTTGTAGCTTGTTGACCGTCGTTACCAATCCTGTTCTTGGCCACCATACGATGGCTCCATATGTTAGAACGGGTCTCACTATCGTTGTGTACATCCATTTGCAGAGCTTTGGACTTAGGCCCCAGCTCTTGCCAATGGCTCTCCTGCATTGCCAGAGAGTGTTTGTCGCCTTGGTTGTGATGTGGTCCAGTTGTTTTGACCATATAAGCTTACTGTCCAACCAGACTCCGAGGTACTTGACCTCGTGTGTGAGTGCAAGTTGGGTGTCAAAAAGGTGCGGTAGTCGCAAGGTTGGTAACGATCGCTTTCTAGTGAAGAGCATAAGTTCCGTTTTTTGTGGATTTACGGACAGGCTGTGACTTCGACACCAGGCCTCGATCGTGTCGAGTGCCTTCTGCATCTTACTGCAGAGCGTAGTCTCGAAGAGGCCTGATATCATTATCACTAGGTCGTCCGCATAGCCCACGGTGCAAAGTCGCTATTTAGTTCTTTTAATAATTCGTTGACAACGACTACCCACAGCAGTGGAGAAAGTACTCCTCCTTGTGGGCAGCCTCTTGTGACCGTGCAGCGTGCTGATTCGGAGGTCACGATGCACGCCGCGCGTTGGCTTAACATCTGCATGATCCATGCCGTTAAATTGTTATCGACACCATGGGCGTCTAACCCGATTTTGATGCTCTGGAAAGTTGTCTTGTCGAAAGCACCTTCAATATCAATGAATGTCGCAAGACAAGATTGTTTGCACTCCAGAGCGGTCTCAATCTTGTGCACTACCTGATGTAGCGCTGATTCTGTTGATTTGCCTGGCAAGTAGGCATGTTGGTTCGGGTGCACCGGGTGTCTTTTCATTGGCCCGTCTCTGATGTGCCTGTCGCATAGCCTTTCTAGCGTTTTCAGCAGGAAGGATGTGAGGCTGATTGGTCTGAATGATTTAGGTTGGGTGTAGTCCGCTTTGCCCGGTTTGGGGAGGAAAACTACTTTCACTTCCCTCCAGGTTTTAGGGACATATTTCCATGCTAGACAGTTCCTGAAGATGCTCACGAGGTGTTTCAGGATATACTTTATGCACCATTGGATAAGTCCGGGGAATATTCCGTCCACCCCTGGTGCCTTAAAAGGGAGGAAACTGCTTATATAGATGATATAGATGAAAATATCAACCTATTTTTTTGCATCGTCTTGCATCTTTTTCTTTGAAAGAGACTAGGATACTTTTCTTTTTAATTGTTGGCAACGTTTTTTAAAATTAACCAAATTCACAAACGGGAAAAGTACATTACTGATTTGTTCCATAATTATTCGCTCAGAAACATTGAAAAATCGTTTAGAATTTACAGGAGTAGGACCTGGAAATATTTTTTACATCCAAAAATGTTTACGTATATGTAAAATGAATGTGAAATCAATTTTAGTAATTAGTACTTAATTTATCCATAATAGTCTTACAGTTGCAAATTTCAATTATTAGTTTCCTTCATGTTATTTAAAAACAAATCTTATATTACTTTTTATTCGGCACCCCTATTTATAGAAGTGTGTAATATGAATGCAGTGACTGCATGCACACACGTCTCCGCGACGCGAATGCAATTGTGATGCCCCTCGCAAATGAACGTGGGCTTTGATGCAATGCAACGGACGAACATGTATAGGCACCTACATACATTGTCATATTATTCATCACATGAGTAGCCCCAGTTACGGTAAATGCAACGTTATGTAACTTTTTGCATTCAAAGTAATTTTAATAGCGACGTATATCAATACCTGTATCCGATGTCACACGACGTTAAGTTATTATTAACTGTATTACTCTAGACAGGGATTATAATAATGTTTTGATGGATGCTATAATTTTTGGTGTGTACAATGATCAGGTGTGTAGTTTAGTACTTAAATCATAAACGAAACATACCTAAAGCATAAAATTCAATAGTGGGACACGACCATCAGCAGTGAGATATGCCACAACCCTTCATACAGCTATCCACACAGGTAGATGTTGACGGTTTGATGATGATAATAAGTTTATGATTTTTTAAAAATACCTAAGGTAGCTTCGTGTTGGTAATCTATAAAAACTATGCTTTCCAGATCACGTCCGCCACGCGTACAAAAAGCACTTCAAATATATTAACAAGAAAAAAGCGTAAAAATAGAAACAATGGGCTCGTACAACAATGACACATAGACATTAAGACGGATCACAAAAACCCTAAAAAAGCAACAAAGCTCCTTTACAATAAACCATTCAACCCTTTCGTCAAAATATTCGTAGCATTGACACTTCCTCATTGAATCGTAAATTTAACAAGCGCCATACAAATATTTTGAGACAATGCTATAGGTTTTTTATTCAGAAATGTTGTCAACATTCTTAGAAGAATCGTTGTAGGTACTGTATAACTTATAATACCTACACACTATTTTTGTAATAATACAAAATATTGAAAATGAGGTAAGTAATAGTCAATGAGAAGCTTTTACAGTTCAATGATTCCTCACAACATATTTGAAAATTGTGTCGTCGCTATAAAGGCTTTATATTATTATTACCTATTCTTTTCTAAATTTAAGCCTGGAGTACTAAGTTTTCTTTCTGAATATTTCTTTCTATACTTCTACCGACTCCTTACAGGTAAGAACATAAAACTAAGGAACAGTAGAAATCCTATTAAAATCTTTTACACCATTTTCTTTATGGTGCGTAAACCAGTACTCACACACAAGTACATAGTAACATTAACAATGAAAAAAAATTGCAATGCCATAAGTACCGACTTACTATAAACTACTAGAAAAACTGCAATTTTAATAAATACAGTTGTAAACAAGTGAAAGAGGATAAACTACTTTAGTGCCTAACACTAATGTTTCAGCCGAAATTCTTTGAATACCTACATAATTATTTATAGGTGCTTACTTACATTATACATAATTATAATTGCTATAGTTTATACGATTGGAAAATTGTGAATATCTTGCGACTTCGTCCGCGTTAAAAAGTATCCTTTTAACCAAGATATAAGATGAAAATAAAAGTGTATTTTAATACACTCTCCTTGTTCTCTCCATTGCCAGTTACTAAAATAATTTTTAAAAGAAATAAGTTAAGCGTTTGCTAAATTTTGTTTTTTTCCTGAGAAAAGGGTAACTATTTCTCAGTTACAGAAAATTGTAAATAAAATAAGAAATGCTTACATCGCTTCCGTTTCTAGAACTCTTTCCTATCCTATCTATTCCTCAGTCTATTTTAATACATGTAATAATACATTCACATACATTGCCAGTATAATAACAAAAGCTGGAACATATCGTGAGCATATTTTAAAAGCTGTCAGAACAATATGGCGCCCAAGCAATCCCCCGCTTTAACAATTCCAAACTTAGTCGAGAACCTAAATTAGGGGAAACTTGCCATGCTGGCGATCGTTCTGTGAAATTACTTTAAAACTATAAGTTTGCACCTACATTGTACAATTTCGAAGACAATTATTATTCGGTCTTAGTTTGTATTATATATTCAACTTACGGTATGGTACTTACTTGACCCGGAGTTCGTAAGTAATAACATAGGTTCTACGAATTTACAAAACCTTACACTTACATGTTATGTGTTTTTTTACGATGTTTAAAGCCACTATATATAAATCTACAGCCAAAGTCACGGTCAAATTCTGTAAAACCAACGATGATCTAAATTGTATTGAGAAATATATAATTTACAATTTCCAAAAGTTGTTCAAAATGGAATTCAAAGTAACTCAAACTCTTTCTATTAGTTGTTATAATTTATAGAACATTCAATGAGTATACTCCTTTGAAAAAAGTAATATTAACAAATTGACAAAGCAATTCACAGCTATTAAGATGGCGACAGAAGGACATTGCATCTGTCAAAACGCCATTCTCGTTTCTAATAACGACTAATATTGTTGACGCTTCTTCTAATTAAACGAATGCTTTGCCGTCGCCCTTAAATGTATGGGTATTTTTACTAGTAGGTGCGTGCCGCTTTTTATGTAGCTTATACACGTAATTAAGCTATAACTTGAAGGAAAAATATTGGTTACTTCGAGCTGTAACATCTACCTAAATTATACAGTCAATATCTGTCTTTTTTATATTAATTTCATCTTCCGTAATAATTACTTAGAGGTTCTATTGAGATACTTCCTCTGTCTTTTAATTGAGTTAACTTTGAAAGTGTAGATGAAATGTGAATCCTTTTGTTTTAAGTAATTCTTACTTTAAAATAGTGTTACAACTTTGTGCTACAATTACTGATAGATAGAATGAGAGTGATTCACCTCATAACTTTGATATTTTCATCACGTAAGATCCATCACAACAAATAGTCTAAATGACGTGAATGTGTCTTTTATTCATGACCGTATAGATTGTCCCTTTTTCTTAGATCACCTTAAAAAACCATTTCAAGCTATAACGTTCAAATTCCACTCTAAATTTAAACCGACATTCCACAAAACCCTCCCAATTCGTATATCCTCGCGCCCGCGTGGGCGTCTTCGCTTCAAAAATTAAGTCGATCTCATAAGCGATAAAAGTAAGGCAATTTAATAGGAGAGAACTTCGCCGACTCTCTATTGCCGACACTTAATTACGTTTGGCGTAATTGAAAGTTTTGCCGAAAGCTTATCGTGTCTGCGACCTTACTAAGCTGAGAAATTTTGAAGTTTCACATTTTCCTTTCAGTCTTAGTACCTAGGTATTATCTGTATTTTAGTGAAGTTACTTACTTACTAGCAGAAAATCCTGTAGAAATGTGCAAAAGTTACTATTGCTTGTGATTGTATGCAAACCTACCTTGAGCTTTGATATTGATAAAACGCAAGGAGAGTTTTATATTTGTATAGTATGCGATAAACTAATTGTTTGTTATTTGTTGCTCGATTTTAGAATATCAAATCTAATTAAGATAGATACTGTAGGTATGCATTACTTGTATAATATGTAATTATAATTCATGTATTATTCTGAACAGTACATGTATAACCCAATTTCCATGGCCCCAAAACGACTTGAAGAAAGTTTTGTCATTACTAACCTAATGCTGTAACTGACAAACAGTTAATTGTTGTTTTAACGTGCCTATTTAGCCTCGAAGCTACTGATTAAAGCAGGGCTGTGGAAGTCACGTCTTAGTTAGCGATTTCTATCTACAAAGTTTTCCAATTTTCTACTATTACCCTCCTATTTCAATGGGTTTGTTGTTGTGTTGAATATTTATGTATTTCATTATCTCTAGCAAACTCTAGATGTAACCTAAAATGTATTAATGTTTCGTATTCGTGGACTACTTAATTGCCTTCCTACCTAAGATTTAGTCTCCGATAGTTGACTATTTTTCCAACGAAAATTTTCTCAAAGAACAAATCGACCTCCCAAAATTTAGGAGAAAATTTTGTGTTATATCCTAAAGTAAATTAATTACTTTGCCCCTTTATTTTCACTCCCTTGAACGATCTAATTGAACTTTTACATTCTATAGATGTGTAAAGAGATCAGACATTGACCTTCAATAAAACATCTGGTGACGGAGTTTATCTCGTTTAGTTGTGTCACATGTGCAAAATCTATTGATTCTTCACAAAAGGTTCGGTTATATAAATGTAGGTCTCCTTTTAAGAGACAAGAATTCTATATAAGTAAACGTAAAAGTTTTCATATAATTATATTCTGTAAGTACCTACTTGAAATATTCACACTTCCAATCTCATCGATTTCATAACGAAGGCACATACTTAGGGCTTCTTTCACCACTTCCTGATATTGTTACAGATAGTAATCTTAGTGATAAACTAATCTATCAGATAATTCTGTGTGATAGACTATATAAAATATATAAGATATAGGCAATCAGATACCTGTGAAAACAAAAAAATAGGCTATCTGTCAGATAACCTGCAGATAGGGTATCTGGGACTTTATCAGCAAGCGGTGTAAGAGGCCCTTAGTATTATAATATTATAGTAGCTTTCGTATCACGTCCTAAGTAACAATATGACGTCTCAGGATATCATTCGATAAGTAAGTACTTGACCCTACACCTCAAGTCTGTTATCTCACCAGGAACTCCATTAGGCGCAGTTACAAGCAGTCAAACGAAAAACATAAATATGATTGCGTTCCCGGCCCTTCGCATCATGGCCGCCGCTACCCGACCCTCGGTCGGGGCTGTAAAAAAAGTAAAAAGAAAAGGCCTCGCCGACGGCACGGAGGAGTTCAAAAGGAACTTTTGCTTTTTAACCAGTTGGTCGCCAACTTTAAATTAGTTTCCACCGTCTACTACCCTCGGCACGGGAGAATGGGAAAACTAGTAAAGGACTTCAGTACTTACAGCTACCTACCGAATAGCTGAGAGGCGTTGCTCGTGCTTTGTACTTGTGTATTTTCTATTCTATCGGACTTTGTATATATGTATACTTTGGATAGTTTCTTCCAGACGACATCTGAAAATGGTTCATGCTCTCCTTGAGTAAATTTTTAACGTAACGTAATAAATCGGCCACAGAGTGTGCATTATCTGCTCAAGTACATTCATCACGTCATCTCGACAAGTCCCATTTAGATATTGGCTTCTTGAGTTAACTTTGTAATTTGTGTCCAAGATCTATAATCTATATTATTAAAGTTAGATATTAACTATATCGTTTTAAATGGTATTTAATAAGGAAGATAATCTAATATGTGGGCATACAGATTAATCTAGAAAATTGTATATAAATTTCATTATAATAATAATGCAAAACTTAGGTAATTGGTGAAACCTTGGTTTTGGTCGTACGTAAGGATTTATAATAAATTACTAGGTATGCGTTAGATCACATAGGCATCTTGTGCAAATCATTTCACTTCCCGCCAATTTATAGTCCGCTTTGATAACGACATTGTACGTAGGTATAAGTAGTCTATAAAATAGAAAGGAAACCTAAATCATATTGGATGCATGATTTAATAGATCTATAAAATCGGCAAGAGACAATCCGATGTTGTAAATGTCATAAAATTATTTACTCAGGCAAAACCCTTGCCTCCACGTTTTGTTTATAAGTGTATTAATTTTGATTTATTGTTGTACATATCTGCTTAATGTGTGTACATATGGGCCATAAAAAGTTTATGAGACACTTTACGGCGGTGGAACCTCAGAAAACGCTTTTATTGATATCTAAGCGCCCTACAAAATTGATATACACTGGTAGGAGAAGTGTTATCAAATTGACGACGAAGTGTTTCGACTACATTGATTAAGTTTATAGGTTTAACAGTGTACCTAACACACTAAGAGGCTTTATAGGGTAATTAGTTGAAAATGTTTTAAAGAATATAGGTATACTTACTGTCCATTGAAACCAGCGGATTATTCTCGAGATACGCTGACAATGTTTTTACAGTGTGTTGGTTGGTATGAAGGTATACAATACCTACTCTTAATACGTAATAATACAAATATATTTTAATGATTTTTTATTAAATATGTTCGCAACTGCCTCGGGATTTATCAGTTCTTCCGTTGTAACATTAATTTAAAAATGTTATTTGTGACAACTATTCATTTTGTAGACTTGACTAGAACATTCTGGTTACTAACAAAAAAAATGTTAATTTACATTATTATTTTATTTCAAAAGTGGGAAACGACACAAAGCTATAGCTTGGTTTCGTTTCGACTTTTTTTTCGGAAATATAAGTATCTTGATTACGTTGTTATTTTCAATTAGTGTAATGCTTTTACAAAGTGTTGGTATAATAGTAAAAACTACGGCAGATACATGCTTTATGAAACAGTTCTCTCATTGTTTAGTATTGCAATTTGATAGTTTTATGCGTTTAATTATTAAGCATTTTATGTGCAACCTTTACGGTGTTCGCTGTAAGTGCCTAACCATTTTAATCACAGTTACGTAAGCTTCATGGACCAAAAATTGCAACTACATTATACCGGGCTTTAGTTACTGACTGATTTATCATCGCAACCCATACCGCTCTCTGTCTAAAAATTTAGCATAGAAAATCCTCTCATGCAATCACTAAGACGTATTTTCTCCCTTAGAGAGTTCAAGAAAGTTAGTGGAAGTCGCCCATATTATTATACATATTGTGTCTTTTGAGTATGCTTTTCTTACATCACTCCTTAATAAAGTAAAATCTTACCTGCATGAGATTCACCCTTATGATAAAAGGGACTGCGGTTCTAATGGGGTGTATGACAAGTAATAAGTAGTCGAAAAGTCTTGGAGGCTGCTTGTGAGATCACTTCTATCCAGTAACAGGGATAAAGCCTTGTCTTATTTTAGAAAGTCACTATAGAATCTTAATGATTATGGAGTATAAATTACACTTTATGAAGTAAGGAACACCACAATGTTACAATACCACAGAACTGAAAGATAAACGCACAGGTTTGCAACCAAATGCAAACTGAGTTGACTGAATTCGCATTAAAACCCCAATACCTGTGATTATTATCTTCACTACAATGCTTTGTTAGTAATTACTTTCACAATTACATTCTTACGGTATTAACTCCTTTGTTAACGTCCTGCAATGTCAACTTTGTTTCTATGGGACAAGGTTGATTTTTTTCCGTTAGATTGTAGAGGGCTGGCTGAGACAGAAATATTTATTACACCTCAAAGGGTTGGGTAACAGCGTGATGGTTTTATGGTTTTTCGTTGTGCAATTTTCCTGCACCATCAAGGTGGTTTCACAGCACGACTTGATAATATTGATACTTGCCGTTTACGGTTAAGTTCGGTTTAAATAAGTTGGTACTACTTTAGATGTTTTTTTGAATACAATTAAAAATTAAAATTACTCATTTGAATTCAGTATTTTTTATTATTATAATATTCACATAATCCTAATATTTAAAAATCAATTCAACCCTATTATAATGTTTGGCACAATGAGGCTTCAATATAACGTATGCCTAATCTTCAAAATCTTCGTCTTGCCAGTCAAAGTAAAAATATTTATTCAAGTCAGAATTGTATACATCTTATTGAACGTCAGTCGAGTTCATTAACATTATTTACATTTTCGTACATTGTCGCTCTAATGTAATTAACGCATTCGTTCTTGACATTAGCAAATAAAGTAGAGTGAACGAGCGTTTATTACCTATAAACGGGTCAGATATTAATGAACTCGACTGTACAATTAGAACTAAGATTAATTATTCAATAATTAGATACCTAGGCAATATTAGGTACTTCATCAGTGTCGTTATCTGTATGGGAGTCATTAAACAGTATCGGATATAGAGCATCTGTGAAATGCGTCTTCTTCTTTGTCCTTCTCTTTTCGCGTTATTTGGGGTCGGGTCTCCTCACATTTCTGCGCCAAGTGTTTAATTGCCTTGGGTGGGCTTGCTTGAGGTCTCTCACTATATTTAAACACCAGGTCGATGGCGGGCGGCCTCTGCCTCTCTTCTGTTCTGGCAGATTCAGGGCAATTCTGTGTAATCTGGGACATTTACCATATTTACCATTTTTTGCATTTCAATTTAATTCATAAAACGTCCCCTTTTAAATTTTTAATCTGCGTCATGTATCAATATTATTTAATCCCGTCACATTTGTGTTTTGACCAGCAATTAACCACTGGGCCATCAATAAAACGCGTTAGTCAGACGGTGCATCGACAATGACGGCATTGTTCTGTCATACAACCCTTTCTAACGATAACCGGGAAACTGTTAAAACACCTCTAGAGAGTCATAAAACGAAAACAACGGAACGCAATGCTTTATGCATTGTTTGTGCAACGGCTGTTAAAATAAGAAATAGTACGGCATATCTACCTGAACAGAAACTGCACACTGCGCACTAAGAGTTTTTAAGGATAGCTTCAAAGTTTATTGAAATTTAAACAGTCTGAAATGTTTAAATAGCTACGAGTCATTCTTTTAAAGGGATTTAAATTAAAACCAATATCTTGAAAATGGAACATATATTTTGATAACTGCTGCTACAAAGAATCAAATTTATGCGATTTTTAATTCTTGATGGTTTTCATACTCTTCAATATCGTCTGATGGAAACTGATGCAAAGGGCGTCAACTATCGGAGTCACAATGAGAAATATAGGAACTAGCTGTTGCCCGCGGCTTTGCCCGCGTTTTATCAGTTTTTTTCCCACCTATATGTTATTCCAGGATATAAGCTATCACTGTACCAAGTTTCATCAAAATCCGTTTAGACGTTACAGCGTGAAAGAATCCTCAATCCTTACCAACATCCATCCATCCTCACAAACATCCTTACAAACTTTCGCCTTTATAATATTAGTAGGATTTAATTCAATACCTACCTACAATTTTTTTCTTTAAAATGGTAGTCGATTGCCAGAATATGCCGCTGGGCTGTACATCGAGAAATACGAGAGGACCGGTTGGTCATGACCAGCGTTAAGAAAAGCCTTTCAACTAGACGTAAGATAGACTTACACTGATGGTAGTGATAATATTATGGAAAGAATGTACTAGACAGGCAACCACAGCTCTGCTCTGCTCGGCTTACACAAACCATTGCAAGTTGAGGCAGTGCAGTGTGTCAAACTATGAACCTGTTGTAATTGTACAATTATTGTATTTTAAAAGCTATCAAATATAAAAGTTCACCGGCTTTAAAGTAGATAGGTAAGCAAAACTAGTTTTAGCTACAGCTCCACCTGTTCATCAAAACTGGAACTAGTACGTACACTGCAAAATACAGTGGCACCATCTTCGGGGACGGTTTGTATTTGCAATACAATGCGCCACCCCTGTCAATAACCCCGTCTGCACTGAGAGGGGTGACAAACACTGTTCTATTAAGTAAAGCGATCTTTATCGCTATGCTACGAGATAGATGCTATTGCTATCGTGTGGCAAATATTTAAAAAATAGACGATGAAATTTACTAGTAGACATCTTACTATGTTCTTGCAATGTGAGTTTTAAATAATTAATTTGGTTGAATAGTTTTTCCGTTTCTGTTTTTTTTTCTAATACTTTAAGGTTTTTCCTGTCTATTGGAGAATAATTTCAATATCTTTCTCTTTCTTTCTGATTTGATAGCATTAAGGTCCTTTCCTAGTGGGTATCACGACTCAACACATGGTCCGCCGAAGTAATTAATTCCAAATAATTTCAAAGTTGCAGTACTTTGACCTTTGAAATGCGATCTTAAAGCCAAGATTTCGTTCGACTACCTATCTACCGAATAAGGGTGGTTAATTATTGTCTTTAAGTATTTTATATTTCAGTATCCGCCTGACGTTTGTTTATTACTTCATGTATCTCCTCGATCTCGATTGCGTTTTAATGTATTTAACCTGTTTCATTCTGGGAAATATTTGTCCCTACGCGCAAAGAAAGATTTTCTTATCACGAAATATGTTCGTACCTAAGCATAAATTCTCGGTGTAACGACTCGATGCTGGAGGCATAATACTTGTATTTAATCACTGTTGGCTTTTAATTATCTCCACTTCATCGCTGTAGTATTTATATTAATACAACCTTTGTCTCTGCGTCTGTCTGTTCAATTACGTGACAGATTTTGATGTAAATGACTTTTACTCGTAGCTATATATATAATTTAGTCGTAATTAATATTATGGCGAAAGTGAGTTTGTTTGTTACGCTTTCAACCTCCATACAATTTGTTCAGTCGGAAAACTGATGTCGGTAATCGGTATAATAAATCAATGTAAGAATTAAAAGGTAAGAAGAAAATAAAACAAATTTTCTAACAGACTGAAAAGAAAAGAAAACCAAAACGAGAACGACTGGAACCAGCGTTGCAAGTATGGAGCCACGGGAAACAGCTAGGTTTAAATAGTTACTTTAAACATCAAATCGCAATGGGAATATGTCAGTTTCTTACCTACTACACTGAGTAAATTAATTATTAAGTAGGTATATTTTGAGTTTTAGAGATATTGAGAGTTGGACTAAGAGCGACGTGGTCAATTTGCGATCCAGAAATTCTGATATCTAACCCTTTAAACCTAATATTTTATCTTTTGATAGTCCTTTAAACCCATTAATATACTTATTACACAGCCGAAATAACAGAAAGGATTAGCAAGATGAAGTGGCAGTGGGCAGGTACCATCCGTCGCAGAACCAACGGCCGTTGGAGCAAACGAGGTTTGGAGAGCAGACCACGGACCGGTACGCGCAGCGTGCGACGCCCCTCCGCCAGGTGGACCGACGACCTGAAGAAGGTGGCCGGAAGCTGCTGGATACGGAGGGCGGAGGACCGGGTGTTGTGGCGTTCATTGGGCTAGCCTATGTCCAGCAGTGAATTCATGATAGCAATAAATAAACATACCTTTGAAGAAAACAGATATTTTATCATAGAGTTTGCTTTGTCTTCGTAATAGCTACCTTTTTTCGCACGTGACCTTCAAGGATTACTACGAAGTGATATACAAAAAATAGACTTAGTATTATAGTTCTTAATTGGCAAACGTTCAAGAATTTACGTAGTATTTAAAGTTTGCTAAGTATATTACTATTTAACAGGGAATATAAAGAATAATTTTAGAATAGGAGTAAGCCTGAGGCGTCAACTTTGTCACCTTCGAAAGTCACATAATAAAAAATTTAATATTAATATTATGTAAATTTTATCACAATACAAATGGAACACTATCTATATATGAATGTCTTATTTCGTACGTGTTCACTAATAATAAATTTTTCATAATTGAGCCACTGCCAAACGCGTCGCACCACCAAAACTTGATAACTACGAAAATGTGAATTCACCGAGCCGAAATTGCGTGACTGAAATAAATGCTTTCTTTATATACTTGCTTTGTATATAAATATATCACAACACGTGTTCGTGAGGAAACGGCCGATACGTACCGAATGACAATAGGGGTTTCCCTTTCAAGCGGAAAATTTACGTGATAAAAATTCTAAATCGTTGCGTGTGAAAAAAATTGTATAAGGTCCAAAAATAAAGTGCCTGCGGTAGGTGTCATTACGGAGTCTTATAGCGGTTTTGTGTGCGGCTGTAAATCAGTGGAGAACGTGAGAATGGATTCATTATTTAGACAATATACGATGAGTATTGTACGTGCGGCGCGCTTTCGTGCTTCTCGGTTGCGCCTTGTGAGGCGGTAAATGCGAAATTATTGACTTAATACGTTTTGTTTTAAATATAAGGCGTAACTTTTATCAAAGGCGTAGAATATTTTTAAAGAACATGATTTAGGTATCTGTTTATGAATTCAGTTGTGGAGATCTACTTCGTCTTCTGGTTTTTCCATGTAGTGACTGTGTGACCTTTGTGACCTGAAGTTTATAACTCAAGTGTTGTTAGGTCATTAGCCGAGTTACAGTTGGGTCATATTGTAGTTCTTCAACTTTCATAAGGTAGCCAACCGCTAAATAATACAGGAACTTTAGCATTTAAATATTACTAGCAGACGCCCCGCAACTTCAACCGCGTTAAAAAGTATTCTTTATGAATAATTATAAAGTCAGTACATTTTTATTTATTTAATAAGTTGAGCAACAACAAAAACAGCTGAAACGTGAAATAGGAATGACAAATCCAAGCAACGCAATAACAATTCGAAGAACTTATTACGAATTCAAAATAAAACTGTGTTAAAGAGTTAATGTAAAAAGTAACCAATAAAGATTAAAGAAAAGATAAATTAGTTAGAATCAACAATCCATTACTTTAAGAGGTAAGTACCTGAACTTTAAAATTACATATTTTCATTCTTTGAAAAACGTGAGAACTGTGTGAAACGCCAATGGTACCACTGCAGTCAGTTTGCAAGCTCGCAGAGCGCGATGCGAGCTTGAATGTTTCACGCTCGCTTGTAATGGACATTTTGCCACTACGCTACGAGAATTCATGTTTCCAAACTTCCTTTATCCGGGATATCTTCCTCTATCTGCTAATAATAAATTATGACTTTGTTATGTTCTGCATGTGTAAAACCTTAAAATTTATCTGCTTATCGTGCTTATTACAAGTCATGTAAACAAGCTGAGTAAGCGTTTTCCATCGTCATTTGACCTTGACAACATTTATCAACAGATGATACTGAGGTCAAACTTGAAGCCATCTCTAAATAATCGGATAAAAGGATACTGTGGCACCCACTTTTTTAAATTTTGGTACTAGTATTTAACTAGGTAGGTATATTTTAGAGTTTATATTTTTGAGACTGATAGGGAATAAACTTAGCAATAGCTGGATGATATTACTGAATATTATAACTGTCAGAATGTTGAATATTTATAATAGGTAATAGGCGTAGTACGTATTTATATGAAACCTGAGAATAAATCAATGTGATGCAAGGCTTTATAACTTGATGCACCTTCTAAAGTGCACTTTCTACCCCTTTTCATAGTTCAGTCACCACCCGAGAGATGGCGCCAGCTTCCTACTCGCCATCTTCATCTGATAAATTAAAATACAATATTTGAGATTGTTATAAGATTTATAATTACGTAACATAGGTATTCCATTGTTCATGGCAGAAAAATAACTATTTTTTCTTATAGTCGAACGTGCAACAATTCTGCAAAACGAAAGCTATGAGCTAGCAGCTGTCCACCTCAGAACAAAGTTTGATTCATGATCAAAAGATGTCACTACCGCTGTCGTCTTTAGCAAAAAAAACAAATAACCAATTTATTGGGAGGTCAGAGGATTTAGCCTATAATTTAGACTTGAATAAAAAACGGAACATTTATTGAAAAAAAACATTAGGCTTATTCGGGCAGTGATCAAACTATAATTAATAAGCTTAAAGGCGCTTTAGTATTGAAATATTATAAAGTAATGCCATTAAAATAAATTTTAATAAATATCCATCAAATAATGATTTTCGTGATTTTTCTTTGAAAAGAAAAGCAAAAACTGGTTGACCACAACAGTGAAATGGATAGCTACCTTTAACGCTAAATAAGAAATACCTCCAGCATTGTTCACCCCATGATATTACCCCATAATACCATACAAGACAGGCCGGAACGCGCGTCCATCGAAAACTATATTTTTTCCCACACAACTTTCAAGAAAAAAATGACGAACATACTTTCCCAGCGCATATAACGTCTAAATGTCGCGTAAAGGCATTCAGAGCGAAAAGTCGCTAAATTTGAGGCGTTCGTGGAGGCTTTTGAGGAAAGCCCGAAGCTGGCGTTATAGGCAATGAGAGGGCCGGGAGGGAAGGCTCTATCGGCACTTTACACGCTCTACCGAAGCTAACCTCCGCCCAAATGTAATAACACGCCGCCTGCTCTCTGTTTCAATTTGGGAACAAATTGAAATTGTTTTTATTTGAATAATATTACTGTAGGGATGTTATGGATATTCGCACATACATCCGCCGCTGCGTCTACGTCCGTTTCAAACATTGCTTTTGTGCGGATACTTTTTTTACAACAATATATATCTATGCTATGTATATAGTCTTACATTCTACTACGAATATTACTGTTACTTTTATACCTATACCTACAAGTGCTACAAATACCTTTGCACGTTTGACGTTAAGTTATAAAATTTGTTCTGTAAGTATCAATTAATATTAATTAATAAGAAATTTTGTAAGTAACATTGTAATTGTATTTCAAAAGCCGTAGGACATTTGCTGTTTTGGATCCTACGCAAGTTTTAATATAGGGTACTTACGTCCTACCCTAAATATTTTGCCGAATGTCCCAAATGTCAACTGGAGAGAATGCCATACTGCCGCCATTAGGTATATTCGCTATTTGTACTATATTGTGTGCAATACAGTTTTAAATACATTTTACATACCAATTAGTTTTTGTACACCTATCATATTCCTTACGAGTGTTAAGTAAACTTTTTCAAATAAGATTAACCTATGTTCCCAATTAGATAGTCTGTCCCAACATCTGTTGAAGCATTGGTATGTTGTCGGTCTAACAGTCTGACATGATGAAACGAACGATATCTTTGTAAAATTAAAATACATTCTTACAAACTTTTTTGTGTAAACTTGTAGGGATAAACATCTAAATTATGAGGGCGGAATTAAAAGGTAAAATTTTTTGAATTGCGTAGTATTAATTTCAAAACGTTTCAAAAGAAAGCGTGTCCCAGACACACGCGGCCTGCGGTGGCGGCCTACCGCAGGCCGCAGCCTCAATATGCATATAATGGCCGCGCGTGTCTGAAGTCTCACTTAATACATTGCATATGGAACAAACAACAGGCCGCCACCGCCACCGCTTTAAGTATTTTATGTTTGTCTAATAAGTACCTATTCAATAAATAAAAATAATCTGTGCAAAATAATGGCAAAATATAATATTATTTGTAATATTTTCACAGATATTTATAATATAGGTTATGTGGGTATTATACTTATTTATAAACAGAACTCATTGTTACACAATTCTGGCTCGTTTGAGAGGGGAAGATTCGCGCGCTGCATCCTTTATCGGGCGGTAGCGGGGGTGAGGCGACCCGGCGGTGTGGGGAGGGGAGCTGGAAAAATTGCACATAAATATTGAAGCTGCCACTTACACGTGCGCCCACCGCCTGCGGACAGCATATAGAGGATATGACTGACTATAGTTTATCAGATCTGGGATTATTTTTCAGACTAGGTCCTGTTGCGTGGAGTCGCGACATACTCACTTAATTCCTTAATTTTGTATGACACAGTGGAGATGATGTACTTAAATAGTTGAAGCTGTGTTTGCTTACAGCACAATTAATAATGCTTCCTAATTATTATTTTTAAAAAAACTGTTGATTGTTTTTTTTATTATTTCGGAGATTTTTCTTCATTCCTCAAGCTTTTGAGGTTATAGGTATGTTAATCTGTTCGTTAACTCTGAAAAATACTTACAACATACAATAAACACTACTCAATCGTAAATTAGTTTTATTATTATTTAGGTGACTTGCAAAGTTTTAGGTATCAAATAATATGTAATTAGGTCACGCGGAAAAATATTTGAACCAATAACCGTTTGTAAAAAAAATCTAATGAAACTTTCTGTTTCCTGCGGCTTTGCCCGAGAGGAATAAGTTTTTCTTTCCTGCTGCGAGAACATACTTTCCCACGCAAAAAATTTCCTATATTCATAATCATGACACAGAAAAATTTAATGGAGATCGCTGGTATCGTCCATAACCGTGAAAGTCTAAGAAATAAACTCACTCGATCGCCGACTCTTAAACATAATATTAGGTTGGCTACTAAAACCATGTCCACATAGAGCTATCGTTAGTACGGTACCAGCCCTCTTTCTTTTTCTTGTAGCAAATTTCGCAACAATCTCACTTATTATGCCACACAAATTTCCGCGCCCCGTCCGCCTTCTAGACGTGAAATTAAAATTTTCCTACTTACCCCCCTTTTGTATACGAGCGGAATAGCTAAATAAGTGTACAGAACATCTAGACTAAGGTAGGTAAGACGGCTTTAGCTAATGGAACTAGATAGATAGAGCATCCTAGGCGTTCGTGTCGAACTGGGATCTTGAACTTTTTTATAATTTAAGTATGTATCGACAGCCTATTAATGTCGCCACTGCTGGGGCTCAGGCCTACCCTCTTAACGAGGGCGTTCGGGCTATAGTCCACCACGCTAGCCCAGTGCGGGTTGGTGGACTTCACATGCGCCTAAGAATTTCTTCTTCGGCGTATGCAGGTTTCCTCACGATGTTTTCCTTCACCGTGTATATGTATGTATGGCAGTATAAGTCATATTATGCTTAAAAGTTAAGGCTTTCGACCAAAGGTAATTTTTTTTATTAAAAACTGTAAATAACTTGAAAGATGCCTAAAATCCTTTAAATTTGCAAGTATATTATTACCAGCTTTAATGGATTAATGTTTTAAATAAATAACTACGAATAATGGGTCACTGACAAAATCTGAAATTCTTTTCTGATTTCTCTCTCAGCATGCACAAAGCTAACCAAAGCAGTAACTATGCCCTCGGTATATTAACTACGTGTCTTGTATTCTTTAGTTCCTTAAATGGTAATAAACAGGTTAAGTCTTAAGCAATTTCCATAAGGGGGTCTTGTATGGCTGATCTTTTGCCCGGATGTTTACCCCTATACTTTGCAAAAGGTAACCCCTTCCTGAACAAATCTATGCAACTACTGTCATTTCCATCCTCCAGTCGTCCCTATAGTACTTTTCCAACCGTTAATTTCTTGTTCTTTAATTTTAACTAATATTGCGTCTCATCATCATCATCAACAGCCTATTAAGATGTCCCCACTGCTGGGGCTCAGGCCTACCCTCTCAACGAGGATGTTCGGGCTATAGTCCACCACGCTTGCCCAGTGCGGGTTGGTGGACTTCACATGCGCCTAAGAATTTCTTCTACGGCGTATGCAGGTTTCCTCACGATGTTTTCCTTCTCCGTTTAAGAGCAGTCAGTAAATGTACTTAAGTTTTGAGAAAAAACCCATTGGTACATGGCCCAGCTGGGGATCGAACTCCGGACCTTTCGATATGATAGGCCGTGTCTTATCCCCGACCCCACTGACGCTCTTGCGTCTGTCCTGTATTTATTAGAAACATTACGTTACAACAATATCTTATAAAAAAATCTTGGTTTCAGGTGATGCAGCACGCTGGGTAAGTCTGCAGCAGATCAAGATATTTATTATTATAAGTACCTATATACTTTGTAATCCATTAGTAGGTATACGCCCCGATGTGTCTAATTAAGTAGCTGTTAAATTTCAGATTTTTCTTATTAGGTACATCGGCCACGTCAAATTATTGATACCTGCTTGTCTTAGTTAATTTTTTGCAACCGATTACGATAAAATACATAACTTAACCACGAAACTACATAAACCACTGGATCATCCGTTGTCGTAGCCTTGAGGCATTTATGTCACATTTAGTTTTTAAACTATTTGTTTAACTTACTTAACTCACTTTAACTATAGTTTAAAGAAGAGGAGTGTAAATATTCACGTTTGACAAATAATGTCGCGTTTACCACTTGGATGGGTGTAAGAATAAGACACAGTAAGTTTATATTGAACTTAAAAGCGTCCGATCTATAAACTGCTCGTTAAATCTCGCAGGCGATAGTTGTAAATTTTCTCAGGACTCGAGCACTTTTACGATGGACGTTCGCCCCGCCCACCTGCGACTTGTGGCTTGAATGATAGTGACTTTAAACATCGATCCTCTATAAAATGGCGCATGATGGTCTGTCGGCATCTCTTTGCCTTGTGCGATTTTTTTTACTTCCTTTGTTCTTAAGAAAATTATATAACTTTATAGATAAGTACATGGGAAATATTAAATAGAAAGAGGTAGACCTGTTGGTTTCTTGATAACTTGTCTGGTAAAAGGCAAGAACAGTGTGTAGATGCCGATAGAGTAAATGAAATTGACTCTAAGTGAAATACCATGAGAACTGATGTACGTATACATTTATTACTGTACCTACGTAAATCACTCCTTACATTACTAATTGTAATGAGTAATATTTCATAAAGACATTATGGAAAAAATATTTTCTCAAACATGCTTGGAAATGTGAACATTATTTTGACAACCTTCTTCGAGTTAAATCGTCATTGCTGTACTGGTCAAATAAATGAGAGCAGACAGGCAAATAATTTGAATGAAAATCCATATATGTAGTGCCTAGCGGTCAAATAATGACCATATTAATTCTTATCATGTCATGTGACCATGGCAACCACGGTGATAAAATAAAACAACAGTTTTTTTTAAATTTCGAATTGCCTTGCAAATTGCAAGCAGTTTAGTGTAAAAAAACAAATGAACATTGTGGCGCGTGGAAATTTATTGTTGTTCGTCATTGATTTTGGAATGTATATGTATAAAATAAAATTGTGTACATAGGTAATAGTTTGAATTTCCGCGCATTTGTTGAGAAAACTACTATACAAGTCTTGGCCACAACCAGGCATTGATGGACTCACGTATGTGTGCCTCGGCTACCGCCTCGGCCCGCATGCACACGTTCATCCATCAATGCCTCTGTTGCGGGCCGCGGCAGTAATGTACTATAGTGTTACCCTCATTCTTCCCTTCATAAGTGTTTTTGTAACTAAAATGACCAATTACAGTATTTTTAATGGTATTTAAGCAAGGCTTAGTCCTCCTTATATACGATCAATATCTGTCATACGCTGCATTTGCACATGCAGTCATCCAGTTTTCAGTAATCAGCACATCGTTAGTTTACTTTATTGTTAGGTAAGTTTAAGCATGATAACAGAATTTGGTCTAACTGGAAAATCCTCTGTCTGATTCAGTATAGGTCCTAAGTTATCCTGTGATCCGATAGGAACTTTTTGTGTGATCAGATGCAACCCCGAACGGATCATATGATCAGTTGGGAATAAGCCTACTATAATATAAGTATATGTTAAAGATTTTTTAATTTTATCATTTGCTAAGTGGATGCAGTCAATTTCTCTCTTATAAGAATTAGAATGGGTTTTTATTAGACCAAAATATTGAAAAACATGTTATGTTATTACAATAATTAAAACCATAGCTCAGTTTGTTCTGAGATAATTATACATTGGTATGACATTTCCAGGCTAGCCAAAACAGACTAATAGGATCTGTATTTGAAGGATCTTTAAATCTTATTAGACACCCTTAGTTTACCTAATAGATAACGAGAATTAACACTTTCTATAAATAGAAACCTTCTATACTAATGTCAAACAAAAATTGATTCTTATGGTTTATGAGTAATACGGGGGTTTCCCAATACATTTTATTTTTGATTACTTCCTTACCTATTATTGAAATTATTTTTATTTATTCCACGATTAAAATATAGAGATGTCGCTACTATTTAATTTAGGATTAATTTTTTTGGGATTAATTAAATTGGGATTATCCCAATACAATAGAAAACTCTTCAGTGTACTTTTGGATATTTTTATGCTTAAGTAATACTTAGGTATATTTAAAGCCAACAGCCTTATTATGAAAGCCACTAATTTTTCGAACATGGTGTTGACATCAACATTGGCCGTTGGATTGGATTGTGTGTATATCCCGTTTTACCTTAGCTGTAATAAGAAAACAAACGCTATTTGCGTCTCGTCTACATGTGCAAGGTAGGGTACCAAAAACAAGCAGCAAAAACAAGTTTGTATTACCATATAAACTTTGCGGTCCACTTGGGATCATCGTCTATCGTACATTTTGCTTTCAGCCGCAAAAGCGTTTGCATAAGCTTTGACATCTCGTTTGTCACGCCAAAAGCGGCCGTATCGCCACAGAATAGATAATAGGACAAGATCGCTTACAAAGTTCCATGTGGCTAGCTACAGGGGCTGAATGCAGAAATTCGTAGTAGAGCCCTTTATAGTGCGAACATTACTATGGTTTTGTGACTAGAGATGCAACGAAGCGATACATCGGAAACATGCGGTTATCGTACTATACGTATATACATATATTATTCACCGCACAATGTAACGGTTATTAATCGTAAAATAAAAGTAATTTTGACCAGAAATCATGCTAAAAAGACCGAATCAAGAGTCGCAAAATGCTTGAAAAAAATTAAATGCTAGGATCTCTTTGGTGGGCGCCCGCGCCCCCTAGTAATTTTTTTTCCTTCATGCATATTTCAAAGAGCATCTCTCAATTAAAAATACGTTTTTTGTACTAGTTCCATTAGAATGTCTTCATACAGCCAATTGAATGGAGTAATTAACATCGTTGATCTTTCCATGGATCATTGGAAATCAATTACAAATCAATATAAAAAGTGGCTCTATCGAGAAACGAACGTCCATAACTGTCCGTATCATACGTTCCATACGTTTACGGCAAAACATCACAATAACAACATAAAATCTATACTTATGCAATGTTCTACTGCCACACCGCCGTACCACCGACCTGATAAAGCTGAAAAGGCAACTTAAGCCTATAAAAACCATGCACTAAACACACATTACAATCAAAAGTGTAATAAATAAATGAACTTCTCACGCAATAAACAGTTTTATTTTTATAGTCGTAAAGATTGATATTGCACACGTGCTCGTTGTGGTTACGACTTGTAAGGATGAATGAAACGTGGGACGGAGACAAGGATGTCTGCTAAAAAGAGACGACTGAACACGTTCAACCACGTGGCCGGCTTTACGCGACTACGAGCAATTCTTTTTAATTCAGATTTTTGTTGAAAATAAAGAATTCGAGTAATCAATCTTAACATATTAAATTTTAAAACTAAACTACATAGGTACCTAGTTTGTCTTTCTGTCTGTAGGTTTATACAAGATTTTCCGTTTATTCAAAATTCTTTCATTTGAAGTTATAATTATTGTTAGACAGGCAAAAAACTGCTGTAAGTATCTATATACCTATGTAAAAATAAAATACCCGTGTATATTGGTGTTATACTACGGACAAAAAAGAGATTTTGAATTATTTTATATAAAGTGCATTCGCTTGAATGAAATATTAAGAAGCATCTAACAGCTTTTATAATTCAGTTCTACTTATCTGTCGATTTTAATATTCAGTTCACCTAATTGTCCATCTTGTGCTTATAATTACGAAAACCATTCCACGATTTTGTGTGACATTATCAGTAAATGACTTAGAGACTAACTTTAAAAACATTTCTTCCCTTTTGGGCTTCGCTGCATACGGATATAAATATAGGTAAGATATTATGTTTATCTACTTATCTACTAGTATCGAAATCACAGAAAGAAGACGACCTCCGAGGGTGTAGAGTCGAGGACCTTAATACTCACTAGTTGGGTATTGCACTTGCTCCCCTATAGTGAAGTTCTAGAAACAAATCTTATTATTTTTTGGTAAGCGGTGGTTCCCCCCTTTTTTACCTACGAAGTGTTCCTCGCCGTGTTTTTTCAGATTACAGATAGAAGCAAATTTTCAAAGAATATGTTAGTCTACATTAAATTTCCAAAACATCAATGCTAAATTTATATTGTTACGATAAGTAGTTTTTTTAAATACAACCTTTTCGACATTAAAAAAGTGTATTTTTTTTATATTTTCATCAAAATCTCAGCGGAAAAAACTAAAGAAACGCTTGTGCGAAGTATAGTTAGTGCGTAATACGAGTGTTGGATTCTAAGATTTACAGACCAATTGCTGACCGACCGAAAATAATGTGAACTATTCGATAACTGGGTGCCTTGAATTGTGTCATTAAAGTTATAGACTAACTGTTCAAGATCTTGCATGTGCAGGCTTGGAAAGAGTGTTAACAAACTTTAACGCCATGCCGTCAATAATAAAGAGTGTCAATGTCGAGCGGAGTTATTATTATAGGCATTCTGCTAATCTTATTATTTCTGTAGCCATGCAGTGATGTTTTTTCCACTGTCCTAAATATTTTTATGATGATAATATAAATAAATAAAATCTATTTCATAAAACAATATTGTGGTTATTAATTTGCTTTTCCCGTGAATAAATTTTATGTTGTTAAATATAGTAAGTAATACAGAAATTAAATTACAATTCAATAAATAAATAAAAATTTACAAGACTAAATATATTAATAACCACAATATTGTTATATAATGGATTTCCGCAAAGTAACGCCTGATACAATTAAATATTTCATACAATGTCGAAAGCCGTTTTTGTAAAAAGTAGGTATCGATATAAATTTAGCATTGATGTTCAGGAAATTTAATGTTGACTTCTTTAATAATTTGCTCCTATCTGTAACAGTTTTTACCAAGAATCAAAAAATAGCGTGCGCGCGACCAAAGAGATTTGAAACTTCTTGGTTTTATCAAAAAGAAACCACTTTATTAAAATTAAAGTGCAAACCAGTAATTTTAAATTAAAGCCAAGCTTTTAAAAGTGGGATCTATTATTTTTAAAGTTTATTTAAGAGAGCATTATCATTTTTTAAAAGTACATAGTACCTACATGTAATAATAGGTATTTATTTCTCTCAAATATGTAAAGGAGATAACAAATTTTCATGTAAATTTTTTTTTACATTTTTCTAGGGTGTAACTTGATAGTTTGTTTTTTTTGGATTGAAATCCTTGATTTGATCCTTTAATCTTAACGTATTTTATAAATAATGAAAAGTAGATGTTAAAAATGGATTAAGTTGTTACAATACAACTTTTGTAGATAAAGAAGAATAAAAAAGGTAAAAAAATAATAAATTCCAAATTTGAACTTAAGTTTTTGCAACATTGCAATAAGCTAAATGCAAAATAAAATGTTTCTGTCGACTGGAATAATAACTTTAGGTAATAATGCCTACTATCTTAAAATTAAGTTTCAAAATTAGTTACACATTGCAGTAAAAAATTAAGTGCAATTCAATTTAATAGTCAATAACAGTGTTAAAATTATATTGGACAACAATTAGCAATTAAATTATTGTAAGATTGATAAAACGAAACACATTTATTGCTAACGTAATGCTGCAATGCCGTTTAAAGCCATTCAGTTTGACAGCTAGAAGTGCTGGAATGGTTTGTGATTGGCGGTGAATGTTCTGCACCGGATCACTATTGGCGTAGCCGCGGCGGGCGCGGGGGAGCGCGGGGCCCGGCGCCATTACGAACAATGGCCGGCGGAATGGTCGTTAGCGAATAGCTTTTATCTCTTTCTAATATAAAGCCACGCAGGTAGGAATTAATGAGACGGAGAGGGTTCCGGAGGGTCGCCCCTGTGCGTGTTGCGTCCCGCTCTCACGCACGTGCCTCGTCTCGGGCGCGGCGCGGCAGCGGTAACGCTCGCCGCGACGGGGAATTCGGAGTCGTAGAGCCTCATACGCGGGTCATAAACGATCCGCGGCCATAGTAGAGGTGCACGCGCGAGAATCGATCCGAATCGCCGGCGATAAACGCATCTCCCGCGAGGCGATCGTCGCGCGCCGCGTCGCCGCCGAGCGATGAGTTCCAAGTTCATCATCGATAGCATGCTCCCAAAGTACCACCAGCAGTTCCATCACCAGAATTTGTTCGCGGGTGCTGGGGCGTCGCCTATAGAGGCGTCGCTGTCTTCGTCGCTGTCGTCGTCGCTGTCGACGTCGCTGTCGTCCTCGCTGTCTGGCGGGCTGGGCGCGGCCGCGCTGGGGGCAGGCTCGCCGGGCGCGGGCAGCCCGCAGCGGTCCTCGTCCTCGTCGTCGGCGTCGCCGGGGGCGCCGGCCAGGATGTATCCCTACGTGTCGCACCACCAGCAGTTCGGGGGGTCGGTGCCGTTCTCGGCAGGCGGAGGGCTGTCGGACGACAAGAGCTGTCGCTACCCGACAGCGGTGGGAGGGGACCCGATGGTGAACTATGCACTGGGACAGCACAACGGGGGTGCGGCGGTATCAGCGGCATCGGCTAGCATGGCGGCTGCGGCGCAGTTCTACCACCAGGCGGCGGCGTCGGCGGCGTCGGCGGCATCAGCGGCGACCGTCGACGCCATGGGGGCGGCGTGCTCGCAACCCTCGGCTCAGCCGCTGCCCGACATCCCCCGGTATCCCTGGATGTCCATCACTGGTAAATCTTTTACTCCTTGACTGCATGCTGTGTTGTAAGCGTTGATGTCTTTTCCTGCAAAAAAAATGAAAAGTATGTCTGAATGGTATATTTTTTTGGAATTCGGTAGATTGATTTTGGTTTAACTTTTGCTTCATATTATGTTTGTGTCTATTTTTTATTTAGATCTGTAGAACCGGTTTCGTTAGCAAATATTCTATGTGTTTGTAGTATTTATAAAGGTACCCAAGAATTACCTATAATAGGTATGTCTTTGAATGGAAATCAGATAATAAAAACACTATTATTATTATCATCAAGTTAAATCTTATTGGATCCAATTAGAAAATACGACCAAGAGTTCGCATTATCCTATTTATTGACAATTAAACGCGTTAATGACCACATATGACTTAATAGGTACTTACCTACCTAATAATAATCAGATTTCAACTTTGTAATATAAACACAATAAAACGGGTCATTATTATTATTTTTAATGACAATTACCATTAGGAACATTATAAACAGTAATAAGCACTGATGTATCAAATAAATTGATAATAGGTATATGTGTTATTTATTACATAATAGCGGAAATAACTTTAGTTAACTGTTTGTTGTTATTTTATTTACACAAAAATTCTTTAGGTTTAACAGTATTAACTGAAACATTATGTACCTAGGTACATAAATGAGCCTATCGTTACGATATTATATTGATATAAATGAATTTATTTATTTCACTGCAACCATAAACAATATTTAATATTAAACTTATAGTTATTGTTATGTACCTACGCGTAGCTACGCCGACAAAATGAGTACAATAAAATCTTAGAAAAACATTTTAGGTACCTACCTACTTAGGTAACTACTAATTGTGGAGACTGAAGCCTATACCTACCTTGTTACCTTACTAATGTAGGTAAATAAAAACAAAATCATTTACTCTATTGCTAGCCATCGACAGTGTTGCAGGGTTCATAGTAAAAAGGCAGTAAAACAATGAGTAGTAATCGTAAAACTCAGTTGCGTCGGTCCCTGCAACCCGCGCGCGCCGCCGACGGTCCTAGCCACGCTTGGGCGGGCACGGATACCTAATTCCTAATCTGAATAAAATGCGACTTGGAGTCCATGTCTTGGTCAGTCTTGGGCGAAATGAGACTTGGACAAAATGAGACTTGGACAAAAATAGACTTGGACAAAATGGAACCTGAACAGGATGAGACTTTGGATTTGGGCAAATTGAGACTTAGGCTAATTGGTACCTAGACCTACGTTGAGACTTATAAATATAGCTTACTACTGTAGGTATACCTACATAACGTTTCGGATATCTTTATTAGTTAAGAAATAATCGGACAATGACAATTTTCTGTTTCCACCTATACAAAACAAATATCCACACTTTCGCAATTATAAAATTAGTGTGATTTGATGATGAAACAATACCTACCTAAATAAAATAATCCTAGTAAAGAAGGACTAAATGGTCGGAATAAACGCTTTTTTACAACAGTTTTTTCCAATAGCGTTAATTCTGAACGATATTACCAAATCCAAACCATATCCAAAATATCTTACCTCAAGCGTCAAATGAATTTATAGAATCGATGTAGGTGAACTATTTTTTTATCTAGGTAGGTATGTACTTTAGTGGCTGACTTCTGTGAGGTCCACTTAGTACCCAAAAATGGCAATCCATTACTGGCATTAAACTGCCTGTATGTTTAGCATACAATAGTACACTGATTCTTTATTCGCGGTTTTATAGCCCCGTAATTTACTTCTTACCTACTAAATATAGAAATCTAGCCATTTTACTCCTAGATTTCTAGACGTGGGACAAATACATTTAGTACCTTTAATTAATTTACCTACCTAAGTACCTATATATTGTTATAACAAAAAATATTAGGTAAATACATAGGTTCATTTATAACCTTGAAGGAAGAAATTAAGCGTAAATGAAATGAAAGAAATTTGAAAATAATTCTAACAAATAATTAATTAAATTAAATAATAATAAAAATTCTAACTAAAATAAAAATCTCCTAGCTATAAAGTAGGTAACTTAACAAACATTGATTTTAGGGTTCTAGAAGGAAACGCGTTATCCTTCACAACATGAATCTAAAATATAATGTACCTAACGTATAAAAAATCACGCACTTTCTGGACAAAATTATCAAATCAACATTTTTTTAGGCAACAATGCTTACCTAACTTCTTCTTCTACCCACAAAATAAATAGTGAATTTAATTAAATTTGCAAGTAAATAATCTACAATACTACCTATGGTATACCTAATATTTAATGGTACGTATTATTTTTGATAATGAATTTTACATTGATAATGAAAAACAATCGTAAACAAATCCTTAGGTATAGATTAGGTACAATAATATAAGTAGGTACGAGTATGTCGGATTGGTCATTCATTATAATTATGGCTTCCTTCCATTCCACATACCTACCTAAATTAGTTTTGTAATTATTTTCTTCAATTTAAATCGATTTAATTATTTAAATTAATTTCTTTTGTAAGTGTTTTCATCAAGTTTTTGAATAAAACATGTTATTTAAATAATCACTTAATGCATGGGAAATATGCAATTATATGAAAATTTAATTAATTTTACTTAGGTACTGTAAATAGCTATCCACTTAATTTCACTTCCTCCAAATCCTCCTCATAAATAGGTATTAAACTTAATAGGTATAATGATAATTATTTGATGGGCAAAAAACAAGTTCAAATACTAGACTTATATGAAGTCTAGATAGAGTTCGTTTTTCAAAAATCAAAATCTGACAGCCACATTCTAATGATTATACAAACTCACTAGTTGTAAGTACGTAGAAGACATAGAAATATAAGTCCATTGGGAGCGTAGCGAACTTTTTCCGTGTTCTGTGGTAGAAGAGTAGACATTAAAGAGTTGTAGCTACAACACAGATCCCTAAAAACTAGACGGATGGTTTGTTTGTAAAAATAACTTTAGACGCATTACAGAAACGTGTGAATCAAAAAGATTCTTACGTCTAGAAGCGGACCGGCCTTCCTGGCACATGTCTGCCATCAATAAAGTCGACATGCTAAAGAACCTCATAATCAAAGCCGATGTGGAGTCGTAAGAGCGTCGTAGCTCAGTGAAATTATATGAAATGGCCTATAATCGACTTGTTTTTGTTTAGAAAACGACTATTTTCGTGATTTGTTGCTAATGCTAGATTATAAAAACGTCCGGGGCGATGGAGGCAAAAATCTGTCTCGGCTGAGACGAAAATAGCTTAGCAGGTGGCGGCGCTTGCGTCGCACGCGCACTCAAAGTCAAAATGGCGGACGTGTCAGTACGCAGACAGTTATTCGTCGTAACGCACAACATTCTACAACAATTTGACAGTATAACAGCGGTTTACGTTCAAACTCTACTTAAAAGTTAGTTTGAATTAGGTAAATTATTTTTAAGTAATCAATGTTTATTTAACTGGTGTTTGAAGAGCTTTCGACGCATACCTAATTACCTGATATGACGGGTATTGCTTTGTTAGTTTTTAATTAAAAACATCCGTAGGCAGGTGTGCAATCTCAATACCTACCTAATTTTGCTTAGTATTTTTAGTAGGGTAACAAAATATTTAAAAATAGGCAACACATTTTTTTTACCTCTTAGATAAATATTGATAGCACGACAACTATATATAAATAAAATAAGAAAAAATAAATAGAAAACGCCCTGATGTTGATTATTTTTTTTTGTAACTATACAAATCTTTTTTTATTATTATTACTTATCAATCATTCCCTAAAATCCTTTGATACCTGGTAAGAATCCCACCCCAATCTGAATTTGACAGGTGTGCAGCTGCATGCGTAGCTCACTATACACACACGATGCATCGCCCCATCACTTATATGTGTGCGTGCGTCGGGCGCATGCGCTTCAATACGAGTATGGCGGCGTTTGTAGCCAATCATAGGGTTTTGTTTGCAGATAGAAATAACAAAAAATCTGCAAACAAAATCCATGTCTATTTCATTTGTAAAAAAAATTTTGTTCCGCAGTTTTGCCTCTTATTAGACAATGTATAGGTACCGACCTATGAATAAATACTACTGCCTAGCCATATTGTATTATACATGTTTAAAAGGTTCGCTTTTCATATGAAATACGAAGTCCGGAAGAGACTCGTTTTCACCGTCATCGTCAGACCATTAAGGGCTTTTATTTGTCTGAGTTTTCGCCTTAAAAAATATAATAAAAATTACTTCCCGGCCTAGGCCTCCTGGAAGTAAAAAAAAGGTATGAAAATCCGTTCATTCAAGACGACAGTTCTATTTTAAACACAGTTATTAGTTATTGCTTAGAGAAATAAACATGTTAAGGCTTGTTCTAAAATTTTTAAAATTATTTGAAATCACAGTCAGGTATTTAGCAAAGACTTGGTTGCGATTCCTAGTAGGTACTGTGTGTAGATTAGGAAGGTAAAAACTGGTCCAAACTGAATAAATTCACCACATAATCGCAGTACCAGACGAATCAGTCACACAACTGAAAATTGTATTAAGTATTCAATCCAAGCCAATAATATAGAGACACAGAGCAGTTATTTATTAAAATGTTAACTGAACGAACTGGAATCATGGCATAAATTGACAGAGTTATGTTGCGAACTGACTCCAGTTACCATGAGGGAACAATTGATATTATTGTGAGAGAGTAGTTGAAATGTGGGTTTCAGATAGCTTAGCAGTTTATACTTTATAAATATTAATAGGTTCAATTTTTTTTAATACTTACCGTACCTACCGACCATGTTTCTATAAAGATTAAAGAAGAATTTATTTTAATTGATTTAATTTAAAAGAGATTATAAGTAAAAACGTGAAGGTAATATACGAATTTATTTCAAAGAGGGACTTATTTCTATTATGTATATTATTATTATTCCACTAACGGTTCTAATATGTAGGTATACCTATAAAGATAAGACTCAACTTGATAATATACTTTTCAATAGGTCCATCTGTCATTATTAATTGTAAAAAGCCCCTAAAAAAAGAAATAAACAGATTTAAAAAAAAGGTCCATCTGTAAAATAAATATAAAATCAACTGTATTGATTTGAATATCAACAGAAAAGCTATCTAAAACCATTAAAAGTATGCAAATGTTTAGAAAATAAGAGCATGGGCGGCCATATATAAACGAAACAAATGATTTAAAAGACATAAAACACTCAATAAAAATAATTACCTACCTATTTTGGCCAATTAAATTCGCTGGGGTTATCTAAAACAGGTTCTAAATGGTTATCACGTCATTTCAAGTCACCTCTACCTATAGGCATACCTTTACCTCTAGGTATATAGGTATGCCAGTACCAGTAGGTTGGGTAGGTTATTGTTGGGTTTCCTGAGGAGGGGAACGCATTATAGGATTCCTGAAAGGTCTAACGGTACCCTATTACTGAGCCATCTCTGTATGTCCGGCTGTCATAGTAGCTTTGAAACGTAAAGAGGTAGAAATTAGCAAAGTATCGTTTTTTTAATGGCTGTATCTTGAAAACGTTAATACTTGAAATCAGGGTTTTCATTAAAATCATAATATACAGCTAAACAACTAATTAATATACAAAGATACAATTATGAGTTTCCCAAGAGATGGCGCCAAAAGTAGGTAACTAAATATTAAATACATTTTTTTATGACTTGCATATTGTGAAGTAGGTACAATACCTACAATTTCATCTTGGGTGATCTTTGATAATGGTGGTAACCTAAATTGAAATGCAAGAATAAAGAAATATTTGCTAACAAATAATTTACACAGTCTTTCATGCTCAATATACATGGAGTACTATAGTACATACAGTTATTTAAACACAATGTTAATTTATCAAAATGCATGTATATTATTAGTAAATCAATAACCAAAGTGCAGTTTTACACCTTATTCTACTAATTTATGACTTTACGGATACAATGTTGTAACACTTCCAAATACTATAAAAGCCTCCATAAGAAATCATTATCTTTCTCATGAGAAACGAGGCTGATTCTGATACGTACTGCGCTCTTAACTTTTTTTTGAGTAGAGCCCGTTTTGGTTGGAGAGGTTTGACATTTCTTTTTTTATTGTCTTTGCCTTAACCCAATGCCCTGTTAGTTATCTCCCCGAATGAGTTGTGTATGAGTATGTATCGATATATCTTATCGAGGTTCGAATACTCGAATTCTTACTTCGTATGCACTTTTCGTTTAATTAACGATTTCACTCATTCGAGTTGTTAAACGTTTCCGATTCGTTAACTCATTAGGAGTTAATGTTTTCTTTAATTACTGGAGCTACTTTAATATGTGTATACTTGGGGTAGTAAATTACGCACGATACCCATACAATTTAAAATTTGATGGTAAATCACTGTTAAAATTCATTTTCAATAAAATTCCCCGCTTCCTAACTGCCCACCTGATATAAAAAAGGTTCTTACTTCATTAATATTATCCGTAATTTAGGCTAGGCTTTTATCTACCACTGATAGACCGCCTAGATGTACATTACTGTATCTGTTTTTCTCTTTTTTTGGCTGTAATTTTTAAATGTGCAATGAAGTGTATTGAATTGAATTGAATTGAATTAAATAGTAACTACGTAATTATATTATCGAATATTGTTGATGTTAATTCCATGGTAAAGTATTTCCCTCAGGCCCCCTTGGTCTTATTCCGGGAATGTCCACTCGGTCCGTTACGTCTATTTCCCGGAACGTCTATTCCCGGAATTCCACTTCCAAATCAAAATTGTTATAGGTAATTTTCAAGAGCTTCGTCTTGCTCAGTCTTTGCTGAATGAACTAAATAATACCATATTCACAGTAATTTATTAAAAGCAAGTACCCTGACAAGACCATGCGGTACAGATATCATGGTAGTATTTATGTTAAACAAGCTCTTTCGTTCGACTGCTGCACTATACTTACGTAAGCCTTGCCAGTCATTAATTAAGAACAGACGAACTTACCGCTAGCTGACTCTTGCATTAAAATGGTAATTCAGTCAAGAAAATATGCAGAAAAGATTGAATCTGATTAAATTGTTTACATTGTTTCTCATTGAGATGGTATAATTAAACCAAGGAATAGGTTTTTAATTGATAACTGCTACTAATTCGTAGCAAAAACTGATTTTAATTGCGCATTGTATAATAGTAATTGTTATACCATCTTCACATAGTGTTATTTTTCTGTGAATACTTTTTATTTCATTGCATGTATTAGAGTTTTATAGTCTTTATTGTGTTTGATGACAATAGAAAAGTTTACACGGGTTATAAAATTTTAATTAACCTGTACTTTTCTATGGCCTGGTTTAGATAATTGTGGACTTTTTAGTTCAGTTAGTTTTAACTGCCTACAATGTATTTGGATATCATATTATTATGATTTGATATGCCTATTAACGCTCATTGTTTAATCGTTTTTATGATGAGAATTTAAAAAAACTTCTTCTCTAGTCATAAAAGTTTAAAAACTTAGTACCTACTTAGGTACCTTAGTTAATAACAATCAGATCTTTAAAGTAATGATTGGATTTTTATAATTTGAAAACTATTGCTCGTCTATACATAATATCTTACCTGTCTGTCTGCTTGATTTTCAATAAATTTTACTTTTTCATTTCTATCTCATCTTTATTTGCGGTCATTATTTTGTTAATAGGTATTACCTATTAGCTATTTGGGGTACTATAATGTATGTGTTTAAAATAGAAACTTACTTACTTAGTATCTTATGATTACTTAGGTGATGTGTCTCAATTATTGATTTACGTTATTTCGTTTTATTCATTTGCAATAGAGTCGACATCTTCTTACTATTTTGTTTAACTAGTTGCCTATACTTCGAATTAACGATAAAATTTAGTCTTACTTTTTTAGTCAAATTAAGTAGCAGTTTGTTGTAAATTATTGTATCTATGTGTAATATTGTTTATCTATGTAGCGCATGCAATTTGCCAAAACAATGAACTTTCAATACGATTGATAATAGATTTTCCATTTCCAGATTGGATGAGCCCCTTCGACCGCGTGGTCTGCGGTGAGTTCAATGGTATTTATCGTTTCAAATTTATTTTCTTTTAGTTTTAAGTCTCTTAAGTTAAGAGTTATTTCACATGTGCGATTAAAGTCACTTATATAGAACATACACTTTTTAAAAAGTATTTAAAAATTGAAGCTCTAACAGCTAAGACTTTTAAGAAAGAAATGAGAAAAGTGAAATTATTGACCATATTGCTGAAAAAATGTAAGTGGCAATACTTTCCTTACGTCTTAATTTGTATTTTAAGGTCAGATTGCCAGTATTTTTTTTGCTGAAAGTTTCTGCTTGCATACTTATATCTAACTTACCTTTGAGACACAACCGCTCTAAGAATGTTAACACATCAAAGAGTCCAAGCTATTTCAAACGTAAAATAAAGTTACAGATAGTACACATAATGTTGACACCCACACCTACACGTCACACTTTTTGTGTGGGGACTTAAAACAAAGACATTGATAAAGTAGACAATAAAACAGCTACTATCACTTAATGTGATATCAATGTTAGTGACAGTGACATAATGAACTACAACATAATGTGATAGTGACCAGAACAGCGTCATTTTTACAGATGGTGTTGATATGATACTATACATAGTGTGTAGGCGGCCACCTACCCACACCCACCTAATCCTAAATTTGTCATCATCGATGTAACTTCCGCGAGGTAATGACGTCACATTTCATTGAGAATTCTGATGTAGAGCCAGAATAAAAATATATTTTTTTTAATAAGATGCATAGGTAAGTGTAAATAAGGTATTATCTGATACTCTTGCGAAGGTCAAGAAGATTAATTTAATAATCATTTTCTTTGACTAGTTCATAATGAGCACAAATACTTACAATTTTCATAAAAGCCTTAAATTCCAAAAAAAAGTAATTCGTTAGGTTACAAGAATGCACAGTATGTCAATAATCAGACAACCGTTTTTTATTCTCAAAAATATGATTCATTTGGAAATGTTCGAAACTTTGCGTTGTGAAATCATTTGCCCATATAATCAATTAACATTGACTGGTTACGTGACTCACACGGATCTCAACTCTCAATGAATTAAAGATTAAGTAATTCAGATCCAGAATATGCAATCAAGGTACTGTCAATAGCTTAGAGTCTCGTTAGAGTAAGCAAATAAAAATTTCATAAGTATCGACCTACTAATATAATAAATACTCTCACATGTGCAAAAACTCAGGAAAAAATGCCTAATTAATGCCTTCTGTACAGTTTTGTTGCAATTATTCATTTGATGCGCTTGTCGAATCATTAATTGCAATGACTTTGTTTACTTTATGCTGTCAAAACACAGTTTTATATTGACTTCATTCTGCCAGAGCACAGTTTATAGACTCATTCGAACGAACGGTTTTTGGATGCCTTGAATCAAGGCTTTCCTTGATTGAAATAATGCGTCTTTTCGTGTTTGATTTCGCAACTAAGCTCTTTAAAGTGCCGAGTATTTTGTATCCAAGGGCGTTATACCGCGGCAAAAGAGTGCGAGAAAACGTTCGCTCGAATGAGGCCTTATACAGCCTCTCCAATTACAGGATTGGCAGTTACTTCAGCGTTTTCCTTATCACTTCCGAGGCTAATAGTTCACGGTCTCTTTGGGCTTCCGAGAAGCAATAATACAGTCAGCTCCAAAATTGCAGCACAAAGTTATACAAAATTTAATCAAGTCATACAATACTTACAATAATGATACTCATCAATATGGTACTTACAATATACATAGAATCTTCTATTAAAAAATGTGCTGTTTTGAAGCAAGCTGACTTTTAAATTTGAATTTTTTTAGTTAAATCTATGAACCTAAGCATTTCAAATTCCATCTTAGAATTTTAATGGCTCACAGAATCAATTTTTAATCTAGAGTTGTAATAGGGGTTTTTCGTGTGTGTATGTTATTCCACGCTCTTTTTACAAATTTGCCATGCAATTTTTTGCAACAAAGACCTCTTCAATTGCCATTGTGTATTTTTTGCGAAATTACAAGAAAGGATTTAAACAGTGTGCAATGAATGCTAGAAACTTTCTCCAAGAACAAAAGACCAATATTGGGTCACTATCCCATAAACCAGACATTAAGGTAAAATGCAAGGGTTGCTTGTAAACCCTTTGGAACCTCAGAAAAAAACATTCGCGACAGACAAGCCTCCGACTTTCACCAACATTTTGAGAAAAAGTAACCATTGAGATTAAACAAAGGGAGCTCGGCAATGGGGTTGTGCAAATTCTGTTTTTGTTGAAACTAGCGCGCCTTTGTGCTTGCAACGTGTTTACAAATAAGGTATAACTCAAAGGGTTTTAAATCACGGCGTCGAAAGCTTTTATAGCGAGCTTAGAACGGGGTCCATTGTTTTGTTGGCACGATCGCAAATTGCTTTATTACAGGCGTTTTGTGGCCGTTCGACGTAAGTCGATATCGCCGAAATCGCAGTCAAAACATCAATTGTTGTCATATAATGTTTTTAGCGCTGGAGTTTATGTCTGTAGGTATACATATAATTTTTTTGAGATCTGTCAAAATGGATGTAGCCTTATAGAGAAGATATTTTGCCTGTGTGTAAGTACGTCTGTCTGTCCGACGATTAGCTCGATAATCGCTGGATTGAGCGACAAATACGATAGGACAAATTATGGACAATAATTTTCCAAAATATTTCAGGGAAACTAAAATTGACTGATCCCGCACATTGTGTATGGCGTATTTTAATATTTTTATATTTATTTTTATTTCTTATTCGAGAATCGTGGCCCTTATTTCTCTCAAAATTCTCAGGGCCTATAATTAAATAATTATTTACACACAAGTAAGACGAAATTATATAGATAATTATGAATACAAAGCGAGAAAGTCTAAAATGTACCTACTACCATTTTCTCAGTATTTTTCAGTAGGTACCTATGTTGATAAGCGTTACTTGCCTTCTTCTGTGATCTAGATATTGTGGAGTCCTGAAAGATCTAACATTACCTAAACGATTGAGGTACGTAGGTACCCGTTTCACAATCTCTTAAATGTCAATAAGTAGATGCTGAAAGTGAGATTACTCTGGAAGCCTGCATCTTAAAAATATGTCAAACCCAATAATTTATTTGCATTAATATGTATCGGACAGCGTATTGCCTCTTTACTGCTTTTTACGTCAATATATTACATTGATCTTATGCCAAACAAAACATATTATAACGCTTTCGGAAGTTTATAAAAGGCATTTTATAGCGCTATAACCATTTGGACCTAATCACTGTCAATCGTAACTCCAACGTTATAAAGTGATTGACGCTAGTGTTGTAAAAAAAGTTTGTCCGCGAACAATAACTGTTGAGAATTGACCATAAAGTGGCGACCTTGTGGCAATAAAAATTTAACGAGCCAGCTCGTGGTAGTATAGTAACACTGCCAGATTCGTAAACGTGACTGTCATAGAAACAGCTGGTTCAACATGTGTGCATTGCCTTGACGACTCAACGGATTTTTAAGCCACTAAAAAAGTTAAGAGTTTTGAATCAATGCTTGATCTATCAATGGCTATTTCGAAGACTTTTATTTTACGTATCGTTTGTCTTGAACTTATGAGTTTTGTCTATTATTTTGAAAGATATTTATCGCTTTATCTAACTACCTACCGTAAATGTTAACTCCAACTATACGTGAAGTAATTGGCATTGTTCTTGTCAATTCGACTTAATTGCAACTAGGCGACCGTACGTGGTTCGCACTCCCGTCACCAAATAAGTTAAACAACATGCAAAGTAACGATATCTTTCCCTTACATAGCTTATCGCTCCGAGCTCTACTATTTTGTTATTTTAACGCGTCGTCGTAGTACAAGATAAATATATAGCGTGACGACTTACTAGATACGAGAACGTTTTATTTTGTAGCGCCAGCGTATCTACGCTACTTTAAAAATGAAATGTCAATGCCATTTTATTTGCAACACGGTTTTATCGCTGTCCCACTCACGTTGCTAACTATGTCTATCAATTCGATAGAAACAACTGTATGGCCTAAAACACAATAGCTCGCCTACGTTTGTCGTTCAAGGTTGCAATTGTTGTTTAGCTATTTTAGGCCTTTACGTAACGCGCACTATTTTGACATAAAACTATGCAGGTTTGTCGAACTCTACTGTGCGATGTTTGATTTGATTTGCAATAGAGTACCTACTACGTGAACTTTAGGTATTCGGTGTGTGAGGTTAGGCGATAACCTAAATTATAATACGTATACAGCTCAATATTTTGCAGGGTTTTAAAACACTATCGCACACCGAAACCCTCTTAGCAAGGATGGACTACCTCAACTTCATGCGCAGACGCACGTAGTCGACACGTCTTCGGCCTTCTCTGATGGCCCCGATGGTGTCCGTAGGCCGGTTGCAGCTTCCATGCTTATGTATGTCCGCCTTCTGAGTTCACCTCATCTGAACGTGTTGCTGTAAAGATTGGCAAAGGCTGAAATGCTGGTTGAAAAAATATACGAGCACCATCTCGCCATGTTTCAGTTTGGAATGTTGAGCCAGTATAATTACGGGCACAAAAGACACTTCAACCTTGTGACTTTTGCATGGAAAAATGTGATGTGAGGTTAAAGGTGACAGCCATTTACCATCAAGTGGGTTGTCTGCCAGATTACCAACAAATTCCTTTTAAAAAATGCTCGTGATTTTTAGCTATTTAGCTATAGAACTATTTATCAGCTACCTATAATAGTGCAACTATTTCCATTATAGATATTTTTTACATTAAGAACATTCGTATCCTGCGATCATTTTCGTATCTTACAGAGAGAAATCGTAAATAGTTTGGTACGGTTTACAGCTTTATGAATGAAGCTTGTTATTTTGTGATGTATTACAGTTACGTCATTATAAATAATATTAGTTCATACTCGTCTAATACTTGATATCAAAATAGGTAACGCTTTCATTGAATTCATAAATATACCTAATCGTAAGTGTATTCAAATTAATAATCAACACACGTTTCCGCTGTGTGTCTCAGAACATCATAGGTATTCCATAAAATGCTTTCATAGAATTAGTTTCCATACATTGCAGTAAATCCATATACTTCTTTGAAGTTTGAAGAATTGGGATGACTTTAAATTATCTACTTAGCAGGGTGGCTTGCATTGCTGGGCAGTATTCAATACGGACCTCTCTCAGATTTTAGGTAATTCGACAGGTTTTTATGAAACTTAAAAGTAAACAAAAATAATTAAGCATCACAAGGTACTTTACTTATAAACGGAAAATTATAATTATGTAAATTTTAAAAAATTATAATGAAATACTAAATTTTGTTTTGATAGGTACCTACTTACTGTAAGTAATATTATAGCTCTAATCGCTCACATTGGGATTTGCATTTCCAAGACTTCGCCTACTGGCTATTTCGAGAATAACAAGCTTACCTTTACCTACCTATACGGCGGTATGTGAAGGTGAAACTAATGGGGAAAACATGTCACTTAGCAATTTTAATTCGTATCCTGTTCACATAAAAGGTAAACTTTATTACCTGTCGATCGACGGCAAGTTATGTTACGTTAGGCATTTGCTAAATAAGACATTTTTTACACATAATGCGTTGCAACCTGTAACGGATGCATTATAATTTAAACAATAGATGCACTGCCACAGGTCACTTAATATTTCATCCTTATTACAGTAGCATAGGGTTTACGTTTTCCATATCTTTTACCGAGTACTACCGGCAAATTGATTTCTACTAAAATTATATGTAATTTGACGAATTTTCCTTAATAAGGCAGTTGTGATTGTGTCAATATTCGTACTATAGGTCTAATTGCCACTTATTTTACTCTTCGAACTCATCGTCCAAGTAATCCCAGTTGTTAATGATATCAGTTCTGAAAATAAAATTTCTGAATCGATTTAGTTAACGTCACTTGGGAATTTCAAGAGTACTAGCGCAATAAAAATAAACACGCCCTTTTATCTTCCGTTGCTAACTTTACTCAACAGTTCACACCATAAAAAGATCCATGTCCTCTATTTGAAATGCTATATTTGTCTCGGACTTTTGAATAAATCAATAATTTAATCGCATTGACAACACTCACTTAGCATATGGTTTAGTAATGAAGTAATTTATTCTTTAAACCATAATTTGATAGACGCTGCAATTGGAAATTAGATTTATGTTACATGAATGTAAATGCGTGAATTTTACATGTCCTAATTACTTTCACGAACTTTGACCCCAGAAAAACATAAAATCGAAAAAAAAGTTATATGAAATAATAACAGATTTTTAGAAAATGTGACGAGATTACATACAGAAAATAGATTGAGTTAGATTGATTATGTATTGAGTTAAACAAATTTAGCAGGTCTTAATGCCTGATGGTGCACGGAATATATTATTTTTGATGACGTCTTCATTAACCTGTTAACGTCACTGTTGGATTCTCAAAAATACTCCTGGACACTCGATCTTTCAGTTGGTTTTTTTAAGTAATCGGTTCTGGCAAACTTTTCAACTAATCTGCCCCAAAGGCCATCCAATTCTTCTTCAGAAGCGTGGTCTACCCACTGTCCTCTTACAAATCCTTCAGCTTTGTCGATTTCTTCATAATAATTAATTGATGAGCTGCTTGGTACGATCGAAATACCTTGCATACTCGTACTTCTCCATCACTCGTTGAGTAACTTTACAGTTATAGTGTCTGCGTTTCTGCGCTGATCATGTAACCTACTTTATACGATTTTCGGCTATACTTATCAACAGAATAGATAAAATAATTATCGCTTTGTCATTATTTTCATATTCTTTGACTAATAAGCGTTAAAAAGCCTACAGACAGCGGTCAACTTTCTGTATCTCTTCCATTTAGCTTGCTCTTTTCACATTATCTTATTGATTTATCGCTTCTTGTGCCTTTTTCAAACGAAATGAAATTTAAAAGGCTGTAGGTGCTTGGTATGTAGCACGTGTTCAAATGATACGGCAACCAATCAGAATTCCGCTTACCTCCCTCCCTCCGCTCTGTAAGCGCTGATCAATAAACCTTTTTACTAGGCGAGGAGAGGATGAAGGTGGAACTTGTCACATCGGTAAGTTGAAAACTGTTGCAGGGAAGTGCAAGACCTTTCCTGTAAATAAACAAACTAACTAGTACTATTCCTCAGCTATAAGTCTGATATCTATACATCGATTGATATGACTGCAAACCTCTTATGACATACCCTAACGTACATGTATAAGATTTCGCTTAGGACGTTAATTTATGTAGAATTTTTGTTGTTGTTGTATAGTAAGGTGTAATGTCTTCATTTTCGTAAGCGCTGTCATGTTATAAAAGATTTCGATCCAATCTTATTTGTACAGTTTGTTATACGCAAGTATTATACAAACCGTATTGCTCTCAGCAATACGTATGACTCAACCAGCTTCTTGTGGAGGCATTGTTCAAAAGTCCGACGAACTTTCCAAGCTCATTGGTTCCTTTGGTTATGTCGACGTTATGTTAATATTGACTTGAATACCGTCTGTCAGCTAGTACGAATTTATTTTATTCGTCTGTAAGAACAAACGTCACTTACGCTAATGTTCTAGACAGTTTATTATAGTAAATATTGACATTACATAAGTTAAAACCCATAGAGATCGAATAAATCGGCATCTTTATTGATAGTTAGCAAAAGTTTGCACAGGATCGAAATGTTGGAAGTTTGATCTGACGTTTGTTTCTAGCGTAAACAAGAAGGCGAAGTCCGAGAGTCCATACGTTATGAACGCCTGCTCCCACCCCGATAACAAGCGATTTCATAATATGTTATAGGTGCCGATTGCTCTCAAAGGGATTAAATGAAACGCATACAATTTATATCTTTATTAACGTTGAGTATTGTTTACACACGTCTCGCCGGAGGCCGAACGCAGGCGCTTGTGAAAACATTCGCGTCCAGATTAAAGGTAGACCTGGGCCATATCGACCAACACATCGAGACCTGTCGTATTTGAAACAAAAGCAAGGCGGTGATCCAGAGAGAGGGGTCGAGTGTAACGGGTGACGTTTTAAGTTTGTTTACAGCGGGCTCAGCGTTTTCCTGCGGGTTTGCATAACTCGAGGGTAGTCTCAATAAAAACAAATTGGCTCGCTGACCAGAGCGCGCATTACACACGTACGAGGAAGCTGGCGACAGGCCTGGAGGTGATTTACTGACGTTTCGAACAGAACGTTCAATGTTTTTAAGAGAATTTGTTCTTAGGTCTACTACATTTTAGTTTCACCAATCTGCTGTTATGTAGTTAGAATATAAGCATATACGATTGGGTATTTATGATTTTTCTCAGACATAATGCGAAAGTGTGGATACTTGTTTGTTTATTGCTCAATCACGGCATAACAGCTGAACTGAATGAAATGGAACGCGGTACATGGTAGCTTATATCGTGAAATAACATAGATGATACCTACGCGAAACCTTTTAACGCAGACGAATTCGCGGGTATATTAATACTAGTATTATGTAGATTTACATGACTATTTCAACTATTCAAGGAGCGTTACAATTTGTTTAACATAATCAATTTCGCAGCTCCGAACTATTAACTTCTCTCTATTCATAAATATCGTTCGCTTTCGTATTTTATATAGTAGACATACCTAGTATTAATGTAAATTTAAGTCTATAAATTTAAATAATGAATTAAATATTTGACCCAGTCGCTGAGCTACGGGATTGCGGAAACGGAAATCGCGTTCATTGTCCTAGTTGAGAGATTTGCGTGAGTGATTCTCTCAATCGATGTTATAGTTAGTTAAGGACAGTGTATGCTCCAGTACGAGTTAAAATCAAATTACTGAGTTAAACAGAAAAGTCATACCAACGGAACAGAATCCGAATACAAAATTAAATACATTTCTCATAACTCATAAGGCCAAGTTTTAAGATTGCTATGGCAGGTATTAGAAATATCATTTTTAAGTCATTATTAGGGACTTTCAATACTACGAGAGACCAGTTTATACTGACTTTGTTCCCACTCGTGCGGTCGACCGTACAAACAAACAGTTCTAATTTAGTAAATAGTAAATATTAAAAATAACAATTTATGATCGTTTAACACGTCATTGATGAGTAACTTCTATGAAACTTGCGTCGTGCGGCTATATCTAATTCATAAAATAACATAGGTACCTAATAACAAAATTGTAAAATCCGTCAAAAAAAAACAATCCTGGTTCAAGTACTAGTCTTGATGTCAGTAGCAAATAAATCATTGGTAAATAAACAAAGTAAAACCAAGAATCATATTACAGACAGTAGTTGTAGACCGTAACTAAGCCATGGTCTTCAGGGTTGTCACTCTTGCTATTTTACCCGAAATTCGAAACTATCTGATCGTAAACTACAACAAGTATGACACCAAAGATTACAGAATGAAACCACTCTTTTTGTTTGTCCAAAGTTTTCGGTGTTTGTTGCTAATCTTGAATTCTTTCACTCACATAGTTTAGTTTATCTGGTGAAAGGTTTCATTTGAAAATAATACTGAAGTAAATGATAGTCCAATACATCTGCGTTCTTTAAGTGGAAAAATACACGTAAGTTGAAACATAACGGTGTGAAGAGTAATAACCTAATTATAGCAATTGATTACATGGAATATATAAATAACATGTTATAATATTAAATTGTTTACTCAGGTTCTGTATATTTAAGTTTTCTTCGATTTATTAAGATAAAAAATGTAAGTTACTTATTTTAACACCAGTGTTACAAGCTGGTGCGACGACGAGTCTCTCGCCCTCGATAATTCTCTCAATAGAGCCTCGTAATTCGCTTTTGCTGGATTCATCAGACTTGGTAGATTGCTGACACAAAATCAAGAAGCTAACTTTATCTTAATAAAACAAATTATGTATTTTGCCATCCCTACACGCGACTCTTGCGCATTAATCTGAGAGATACAATCGCAGTCAGAGCACGCCGCGTAAATCTCAGATACAGATCTTGATATACAACTGGTGGGGCGACATTTTCACCTTCGAATACCTTCGTGTGGTGTAGAGCCTTTGCAGTGGGGTGTCACCTTTATGTGCTTGTATTATACATATACTGGTTTATATGGAATCGCTAAGGATAGCTTTGATTTATTTTGTTTTGTGCTTAGTCCAAGTTAGTTATTAGTTCAGTATCAAGGTGTTCTTTGGTTGTTTTTGTGACAGCTTGATTTTGTCTTTCTATGTACGTTAGCCGCTTGCTCAGCGTTCTTCCTATCTCCTTCTCCCAAACTTTTGAGACAGGCCTGGTAGCAGGGTAAATCGTAGAATTTTGATCAAAACCCAGATTATAACCAAATGAAAACTCGATTTCATCATCATAACAAAATTTAATAACTTATTCAATTTTGAACTAAAGTTCACATTCTTTAGAGTAAACGTTATGTCCTAACATTATAATCCTTCAACTGCGACACAATACATAGGTAGGTATACAGTCTGTTGATGATGTCTGTATTAGGTGCAAGTTGTAATGAATATTTATTGTCATTATTTATAATCATCATTACTATTAGAACTTATAGTGGCGCCGTCTTTACAATTTTCTATGCTCTTTTCCATTTCTGTTATAATTATAAAAGTCCTATCTAATGCAGTACAAATTGCTTCATACATTTACAAAGTAAAGATTCGTACTTTGTAAAAATACAACCTTATTAACAACTTTGTTATGACTTTTTCACACTGCTTAATAGCACTAAAAAGCTCGTTATATTCACGAACGATGCTATAATTAACAACATTTCGTGTGACTCAGACATTTTCATACGCGTACAAACAACTGATTTAAAAGTAAGTTAAAAGAAAAAGGTCTTTCGTTTCGCCCTACCCGTTTTAAAAGGAAAAGTTCGCGTTGTCCAATTAAGGAGACGTTCAAGTGATTTCATTAACGTTAATAAGCAATTAAATTGTGATTTTATTGTAGATAACCTTAATTGTGCGATCCAAGAATTTTTGACGCGCGCGCACCTTTTGAGACCAACCGACTGGAGCAGTAGGCACTACATTTTATAGGACATTCAACTGTATAGGTACTTGTTGGTAGCTGTTTCAATAATAATTGCAATTAACGACTTTATTTTAATTGTGATAATGTTGTCACTAAAGTTCATTTCGTGCTTTCCTATAAGTATTATGACGTTGATTTATAGCTATAATAAATTCTTATCTTTGATTGCATTTATATGAGGCGCGGAAAATTGAATTGAATTTGAATTTATAATTGTGAATTGTTAATTACGGACTTAGGTTACCACCCACGAAGCTTCTTACTTGTTTTAACTCACAACTTTATATACTAATCATATGACGAACACACATACTTTTTCATATCATGTTTAACAAATGCATTTAAATTATGTGATAGAGGCATTCCAGCTCTGATTTATGGCTACTTTGTTTATTATCACTAGAGTTGTTCACGCATAAAACAGATAAGGATTGAAACTCAATACAGTTCATTACAAAATTTAATGTAAATTGTACAAAGAGATTTGATTCGGCTAATTAATGTATACTAACAATGGTTCTACTAGTCGATGTTTCCTCGTGGTTTATCTACCTATAACTTGCAGGTTTAACGTGATTATCAATTTTATCATACAAAATATTTAAAGAAAATAGATAGACAGACACACAGATGTTTCACACTATTAAAATAAGAGTTTTATCATGCTACCGAGAATGTCGTGAACTAGTGAACTTTACAAGTTTTTGAACATTGCAAGGTTTGGCTAACTATAGGTAGGTTCTTATAACCGGGGCGTTGCATTTATGATTGGCTTTCAAAATGTCTAAAGTAATATTTCTGACATCTATACTATTAATAAAGAGGTAAAAACTGGCGGATAATTTGGACGCTTATATGTTGCGAAGAATCAAATGATAGGGGGGTGTAAAATACACGTAACGCCATCTATTGACAAAATTTAAAACTAAGAAACTGGCATGATTAGAAGGGGTTTAAAAATTTTGAATAACATAATATGATGAAAAAATAAATAGTTTACTTATAACGCGGATGAAGTCGCGGGGCATCGGCTAGTACTTAATATTTAAGGAATATGGGATTTCTACTCAACGAATGTTCACGTAACTTCTTTGATAATGTTCATACTCAATCTACCTACATTCGAAATAATTTCATCAATAGCCAGTCAAACGCATCTCCCCACATACAAACATGTTACATCTCAATCGACAGTTATAAATAGTCGTGCTTACATCTGTACTGTAATCTCGAAATACGCAGTTTGATAATCGATAAAGTAAACCGTTTTATACATCAATGGAGCGCGCTGCCTACGCGCACTACATACGTGCCGCCGACAAGTCCTTTTTTGCAATTAAAACTACAGTATAAGTACATCTACACAAGCATGTTAATTTGTAATTAGTTCCTTGCATTTTTATTTCAACACATCGACTGCACACAAAGGAAAAAATATACTTGTTTGATTATTTACTATTGGACGATGGTCTTTATAAATCAATATTTCTGATAAACTTTATTCATTGCAAATGTCAATCTACTCTGTAGATTGCTGAAGTCTAAGTCATCATCGTCAGATCTTGGCATCTCACTGCAGTCTGTAGATATGTCTTTTTTCGTGCTACTTCAGTCAGTGCTTAGCAAGTTCAAGTCAAAGTAATAGGCATAGGTATGTATTCGCTGCAAAGGCAACGAGTGTATATAGATTATAGTCAAATGTTGAGGTTTTCTTCATACCAACTACTTAGGTATATCTTATACCTATTCACAAAAAAATTAAAGTTAAGTTAAATAAAAGTTTTAATAATGTCATATTTTAAGTTAAAACTAGAAATCTATTATATCCATACCAAGACAAATAAAACGTTAAATTAAAACCACAACTCTTGTGCCAAATACTCAATTAATTCAATTCACGTGTGTATGGAACTACAGTGGTGGACAGCTAATTAGAAACAGATAGTACGACTATGTATGTTGTAAATGTAATCAATATTTCTATAGAAATTCATCAGAGATCATGGACTATTTATTTCGTCACAATGTACTACATGGTCTTAGTTTTAAAACAAACCACATTTTATGATGATCATTTAATATTTAAAATAAAAAAGTCTGTACATCTCAACAAATACCAATTTCCTTAGTACTGGCCGCTGGACAACTAATTAGAAACAGAGAATGGTTAATGTTTATACTGGTTTTATAGATGAAATTTAAAATAAAATTACTTTCTTAGCTCAACATTATAGCTAAGTTAGCTGTAATGTTATGAGTTTTGTCGCCGTTTTTAAATTATTTCGTCTAATTTTATTGTTAAAATGGGTAAGCAAGAGTTGTGATGCATCGACCAGAAAAAATATAGTGAATTTGCATTGCAATCGAAATTGGACGTACAGAAAGATCGTCAATCATTTGGAGTGTGCCGGGAAGATAGTTTTAATGCCATTGCACATTACAAACAACAAGGGACAACGAACAACGTACCTAGAAATTTACGGCCAAGGAAGACCACGTCTCGTGAGGACAGACTTGATTCGTTTAGCTAAGGCAGACCCTTTAAAAGGCTCAAATGAAATTCGAAAGTGTTTTGTCGACATGATCTTTGCAACGTATCTGCAAGGCTAGTCCGCAGGCGGCTGCTTTAAGCAAATTTGTTTGGAAGAGTTGCTAGGAAGGTGCCACATCTTACTAGGCAACATAGGGAAATTCAAACAAACAAACATTCGCTAGAAAGTATGGCAGTTGGACAGTCCACCAATGGAAAAAAAAACTGACGAAACTAAGATTAATTTGATAAATTCTGATGGCAAAAGGTACGTACGTCGTCCAATCAATGAGGCATTAAATAACAAGTACACGAAAAAGACAGTTAAACATGGCGAGAAGTATGGGGATGTTTTTCCGGACACGGGGGGTTGGTCCTGTGAGAATGATTGAAGGCATGTTGGATCAGTTTCAGTACAAAAATATATTGGTGATGACGATTCCATACGCTGACGAATATTTACCAGTTACTTGGATATTTCAACAGGATAATGATCCGAAGCACACAGCTAACAGTGTTATAGCATTTCTTTGAGATCAATTGGTGTCTGTGTTAGAGTGGCCAGCAAATAGTCCGGATCTCAATCCAATTGAGAATTTGTGACACACTGTGAAAGAAAACATTGTCAGATGAACGTATCACCAATATTCATGAACTTTATGACACTTTTGCAGAAGCTTGGAAATGTATTCCTGTGGAAAGGTGTGGAAAATTAATAGAATCAATGCCACGTCGGTGTAGAGCTGTAATAAAAAACAGCGGTTATCCAACCAAGGACTAATCGTCTGTGGATAAAGCATTTGTATTATCTGACCATATTATTTCTTCTTATTATAAAAGTTGTTCATGTTTTGTCATAATATTTTTCTGTTTCTAATTAGTTGTCCACCATAATGTACTGTAAAATGTCGACTTCTTGCATATTGTTTCATAAATTATTCTAACTACAAGTGTTGTTTGGTAGTTGAACACCCAGCAAATCAACATGTGATAGAGCGGGTACATTAGATATAATTTTAGCCGTCTCTGATACTTAAAATATTATTTACTTGGTTAATTTGATTGAAACTAAAAGCTTTCATACTGTGTTTCTAATTAGCTGTCCACCACTGTAAGTACTGCATTAAAAACACTGAAACAGAACCTCCAAGAGAAACACTGCCTCGAATAATGTGAAGAATCGATAATATTTTACACTGACATCAAGTTCACTCAACCCTTCGACTGCTGCAGGCAGATAACAAAGGAGGTGCCAAATCTGAAATTGTAATTCGACAATAAAAACCATGCAATTGATATAATTTTATATAGACATTCTGGCCCTTAGCATTCGAGCGGTGTTGTGTAATGTATGTTAGAGGCATTGTAGGGGGCGCCGGAGGGGTTTCGAGGATCAGGGGACAGCGCAGGGTGCGTCTGACATTGAAGAAGTGCCAATAACAGAGGTATAAATAGTAGGGGCCGGCACGGCGGCGCAGGCAGAGGGCGTTGCGTCGGTACGAGAGCAGAATACATTGTTGGCTCGTCCTAAACAACGGATTACAATGCGGGATGTGGCTTCTGTTCGATACTCATCTGTGTACACTTGATAAATTGTATAGTTGACACTCTTTAAGCTTAGCCTACTCGTAACAGCATGGCATTTAATTAATTTTCTCATTGACATTACAATTTTTAAATACCAAGACGCGTCACCGTTCCTTTGGTTTTTAAAAACACGAGAACATATATTTATTAATTTAATTAAGAACAATTAGTTTTAACAATTATAACTAAAAATTTTATATGCGGATTTGCGAAATATAGAGCCCTGTGAAATTTGACCACCTGTAGACACTACTACTCGTTCTGATCTATTTTTATGGGTAATTAATTAATTATGAATAAATATGTTTTGACTTTTACTAAATTATGACAAAGGACATTGTTATAATAAGTACCTAAAAAAACTTTACAACATATTTTGTATACTTACTTAGATAAGGTACTTAATCGACGTCTTGGTCTAAAAATCTCAAAATAAAATGTAATCCTTAATAATAGGTACCTGCTTGATCACTTAAACATATAATTTATGATAAAAACCGAACTTGAACTAATAAATTCAAGGTTTACAACTGGTAGATCTTTGTAAGATACCATAGTTCAAAGGTGACTGTTGTATTATCACGAAAGAGACATAATAGAAGCCATAAATTCTCCCCTAAAAATTGGACACCCTCGAGGTACACAAAAATGACCAGAATAAATTGGAATGGTAGTGGCAGCCGATAAAACACTCAGTTTATGGGGTGTCATATTTACATTTGGGAATATATCTACGTGAGAAATATTGGTAAGTACTTACTTGCTGTAGTGAACACATAACATGCAATATTCCGTTTTATTAGTGCCTAAAATTAAAATAACAAACGTTTTTCTACTGATATGATTAGATTATCACTTCAAACGTTACTGAACAAAAATTCCCAAAGATTAACAGATAAATTAAATGGGAAATAAAATAAAACCACCTTATTAATTTCCAAATGAAGAGAACAGAAATACGTATCCTTTTAACTTGCCTGAAGGTCAGTATTGCCAAAGTAACGCTCGTATAGCAGCTACCTTATTTCATTAAGTGCAACCTTCCTCTACCTAACGTATATTAAGTATCTACTCCACATATGTACCTACACATCTAGGTATGTATGTACCTATGTGTGCTAACTCGTCTTTAATCCAATCACGGAAGCACTTCAATTAAACGAAGCTCTTCTCTGTGGGGGCGCTAATCGATTGCCAATATATCGGAATTCGCCCAAATTGACAACGCATAATTTAATGCACCCTACAGTACAATATTGGAGCTTAGAACGTAAGTCACCGTTACTCACGACCTACGCAAAGCCTGTTAGTAAATTTCACACATCGAAAACCCCATGCAAACGTGTAATCTCCGAATATTTATACGAAAAGGCGCGAAAACACCCCTAAAATGGCGGCTCAAGATTAGTCGACGCAATTCCACAACGTAACGGGAATAGCGATGCTACCAAATAAAATGTTTAGGGTCATTCTGGCCGACAACGAGCGCGGCTAGCTCTCCCAAATGCCAATGGGCCTATTTTACCCCACACCCCTAGGGGAGCTATATATGGCTACGTGGATATCATAAATTTTTGCCCGCAAATTTGCAATCCTATCTTTTTGGCCCGGTGAGGGTGGTTCAACATTAACATAACTGTAGGTTGGATAATTCACCGTGTTGCTTTATGGTTATAGGCCGGAGATACCAGCGGTTTCTGCTACCCTACAGCTCGGAGGCATGCAAATGGATAAAATTAGGCCTTTAGGTTATTGTAAACAATTACTTAGATACCTATTGATTTCGTATTTGTAACCGGAGTTTGTTATGGAGGGAGAATGATTCAAAATCACATAAATATCGATTCAAAGGCAGTATAAGGCTAACGTTACCTATAAACCTTTACTAATACGGTAATAAATTCACATAAATTCTCACCAGCCGCCTCTAAAGCCAAGCCGAGACGCATAAGTTCATTCATATTAATTACTTGATTTAGCATTCAAGAATTAACCACGAAACATGGAACTTTTCTTGGTTGGATTAATTTTTAATTATAATTGTTCCGTAGCAAATGGCGAACGCTCAGAGTCGACGCCGGAATGCGTGAGCGACGCGATTTAATCACTAGACTTGTAACGAGGGGAGGGGGCGCGAGGGGGAATATTAAACGCATTCTTGAATTATAAGGGCCCCTTAATTGCGCTTAGATATTTTCTCCTTTATTTAAATACAATTTGTATGGACCGCCTGAATGAATAATGCAGATAACGTGATGGGAATACTCGTTAGTCTTCAAAAGACATTTTCCGACGAATGTGCCACTAATGTCTTAAAAAGGCCATTAAAACACCTTCATTAGAAATACCGCTCTGATTTCGTATACCGAGCAGGACGGAAAGTGTTTATCTACTTTACTTACTTAAACTAAGTTACATACTTAAAAATTATCTCGATAGGATAGATAATGCTGTATAAAATTCCGTATATTCCCAAAACGATCACATCAATTACCCGAAACAGGTATATTAACTATTACAATAAAGTAACTGGCTATTTCAGTGGAATGTCGCAGACAGTATAGCCCTTAAAATTAAGCATCGTACAAGGCTGGGACGTCGTGTGGCCTCATAGTTTACTGGCACATAAGGGCGCGGGCCTGTGCCGTTTGGTTGGCGCTTAAGGGCGCATTACACCCTTGGAATAGGACCTTTGTAATTAAAACGCTCTAAACTGACTATTATGAAGTCTGAACACAACGCAAAGCCTCGTAAGGACTTTTTAATAGGTTTAGGTATCTTACAGGTGTGTTATGCATGGCCTAGTAGATTGTAACTGCTATTTACTACTACAGTTGATATCACATCAACATAAGCCGTTCTTGAGCAGACGTACCCTCACAGTCGTTGAGCTGAGGTCACAAGGAGGGAGTAAGGACCCAATACGGAGTGAAGAGCTTCGTACTCTTCAGTATTCTTTACGCTGTTGCCTTCACCGAAGAACCTTTATCATTATTTCTGTCCGTGTCCGAGATTGCCGTAACGAACGTACTGTCATTCTGGGTGCGACTCGGTGTGTCTTAGTAGATTGTACGTAACTGTTATTTATTACTGTTTACATAACTAGTTGAAAGTTAATTAAAGATAGGCAATGATTATGTCTATTTAATGGCTGTTAGGTTGCATATGCAAAGCACCGAGCGAGCGGTATCAGGTTGCATTTTAGTCATAAATTAGTATGTACAAAGTAGGTTACTGATTAATTATAAGTTTCTTAAGACCTACAAGTATGTAATGTACTTGTATATACCACTAGCTTTATGCCGCGGCTTCATCCGCGTAGAAAAGTTTTTCCCGTGGGAACAGCTTTTCCCGAGGTATATATTAATAACCCATTCAGTAGGATACAAAGGTGACATTGTGAAACAGCGCCATCTATTTTTTTTTATCAGCCAGCACTATCTGTTGGCAAATGACAATAATTTATGTTCTAGCTATTTAGTTCGTATAAAAGTTTCCATGAAAATTCGTCCCCGCATTAAATTTTAGATTGGACAATTAGCATTATATCATTATGAATTATAGCCTATGTGTTATTATGATGTATAATCTAATCTATATTACTGTAAAGTTTAATCAAAATCCGTAGTTCTTACGTGAAAGAGTAACAAACACCGCCTTTATAATATTAGCACAGAATATTAATGTAAATATAGTAGGATTAATACTTTGATGCAAATGTAGACTATTTCAATAACATAACGTGCTGTAAAGCTTGGTTTACATAAAGATTGATCGATCGTCAAAGAATTGATCATTATAATACATACTCGGTTTTATGACTTTAAAAATGTATTTTAAAATTATCTAAGCCGCCATGTCCGTTAAATTAATCGTAAAATCGTCACGTAAAAAATTAAATACCAACCAACCAATTATTCAAACATTCATACGCTCATCTATAATTACAGAACAATTTAAATTAATATAAATTATCAGCCATCGATCTATGTAATCTAAATCCAAAGCTGCCCGCATTAACTTTCAATTAAAACAATTTATGCGTCCGCCGTTGCACAGTGGTTAGACTGAAGCAGCCATAAATTATATAGTTGAATTAATAAGTCTACAATAGAGCGGCTAACGAGCGCCGTTGGCGGCGACCGCCTGCATGGCGTAGGAGCAAATTAAATTTGCATGTTAGCAACCCCATAACACCCCTAGCTCCGCCCTGTCCGATGCACAAGCAGAATTATTAGTTGCAGCGGCCATATTTGTCCGGCTTGACCGTGGGGTGAACCACTGGGCTGGGGGCGAATGCGGTTCTGTGCAATTAGCTTTTGAATTGTTTAATCTTTGCATCGATTTTATATCAGATTCTCTCTATCTGTATGTAACATTTCAATACTTTTATCATAATATTATCATTGTCATGCAAACAAAATACTTAGTCAAAACCAAAAAAAAATTCCAACTGTGAAAATCTATTGGAACTTACAGTTGTTTATCTTTTGAGATGTTACATCTCAATCAGATCTGTCTAAATAAACTGTTATCACGAGAAATAATAAAAAATTTAGTTGATTTTAATTGTAGTTTTTGACTAAAATTATTGTTACAAATAAAACGTTACAAATTATTTATAAATTTGCTTATTCAGACCATCCTTTTAATATAAAAAAATATTCTAGTTCATTTTAACATAAATATCTATGGCTATGGAGCTGTTAGCTTAGTAAACCCATTTCCATTTGGCACCACGATTAGGTACAAAACTTTTTCTTAACTATGAAAGTATCCATTCTTGCTCCGAAGCTTCTATCTAGACATTCTTATACATTAAGGGGTCTATTCTAAACACATTTGGGAGCATTTCTGTGCGAGAAGGGCGGGATGAAATTATAAAATATAACGGTACGTTCCTCCCTTTTGTTTTTTAAAAAGGTATAGGTACCTCTGCTGTAGGGCGCGAGGCGAGCATCCTATATTCTATTCAAATTTTCTCTGCAGGGGAACTAATTCGTTTTAAATTATGTTACGATATTGCGTTTGTTAAAATATGGCTGATATAAACAGGAGAGGGTTGGTGTAAAATATTAGGCACTCAGTTCGCTCCTTTAATTGCATTATCTATTAGATACGCACATGCGGTTCGTAATTTGTAACTGAATACATGTAGATGAGAGAAAATGACCGTAAACATAAGGGGTAAGTGGCGTTAAGTACTTATGGTCAAACGACTAGAAATCTTATTATTAATTTATATATGGTCCAATTACCTATATAACGGACCTGGAATGACCGGTTGATATCGGCCTCTGCCCATAATCCTGAACTCATATCAAGCCCAGGTCAAAAGACAATAGAAATATGTAAAAAATCATGTCAATTCGTTAGTTATAGGAGCAAATGTCTCCAGCCACAAAGTTTATTTACAAGTGTGAGAGGAGGACCCTGTTATCGCAACACGTTCGCACGATATTTATTGGACAGGTGCATATTTTATTAGCTTTCGAAACATAAAACAACACATAAAAACTATCACTCCGACGCTCACCGAACAAGTCCGGGACACAAATCTTATTCGCAATAAACGAGTCGAAACGGAACGGGGACGTTAATAAAGATATAATAATAAATATTCCGAGGAAAACCTTTCGGGATTCGAATTAAAGTGGGGGTAGGAAAATTGCGAGCGACTCCCCAAGGAGGTGGGTGAGCGACAGCTGTGGATCCTAATGTCCTTTCTATTTATCTGTGATCGGGAAAATGTTTCCATATAGATAGATATTACGACATAATAATATTTCATATAAGTAATGAAAGTTCCAATAAGTGCACGCATCGAAAGAGCAGATGCGCTGACGTATAAAAGCTATTAATGGCATAATCGCAACACAGCAGAGTGGTGCGTTATAATATGTAATTCTCTGGTTGGTAGGGGAAACACGTATCCAAATAACAAAACTCAGAATTAGTCCAAGTTCTACAGTGGGACTGAACAATGTAAGGTAAGTACATTGTTCTGGTCTGGAAGGTACATCATCACCAGTCTGCGAAAATATATTTTCAGAATAGTCATGAAACATTGCAATGAGCCCCATCGTAGTCCTAAAGACACAACTAACTGAAAAGCCACACAAACACAGTACAATAGTTGAAGCAACGTTGATTCAAGAAGAACATTACATTTTGTTTTCTCTTTGAACGTCTCAGAATAAGTAGCACACCTTTAAATTTGCCTCGAACTTACATATCGTATACGTATTATCTTTCGCTCGCAGTAACGACGGGCATAGAGCAACGGAACGTGCTGACTTCAAAGACACATTTTACAGAATATTCATCAAGACACATCCGGTAACATGATTTTATAGTCAATAAAAACTATTCAATACACACAAAATGAATTAACTGTATCCGATTGACTATAGCCAGCTATAGTAGCTGGTATTGCGTAAGACTCGATGACAATCTCTGTTTTATGGAGGAGACCTCGTAAATGTCTATTAATATGAATGGGTTCCAATTACTTTTATGATTCGCGTTTTGTCGAGAGACGGTCTAAAAAAAGTTTACGAGTTGCGGAGCCCCCGGTTTGTTTGACTTCATGCCTGGGGGTGAGAGGCCGTTGAGTGCGACTCGAAGCGTGGACAATTCGGCTAGATGGCAGATGGGGCACGGCTCAGTTCTCCATGTCACCTGCTTCTGGCCACACGACAATTACTTTGAATCTTAGTTTATATTATGTACAGTCAGCGTCAAAAGTAGCTGAGCAAAAACTAAATAAACAAAATTACTGACTATAATTTCACACCTAACCTAACCTTTTTATTTTTTCAGAAGTCACACGCTATTCTAATTTATCAAATAGTCTACCAGAGAGGACTCGTATGCATATCCATTTTTAACAAATATAAAACAATTGGGTTATGCAAAATGGTTGACACTTCAAAGTGATACTTAAGTTTAGTTTATGCCAATGTCAACGCAATGTCAGCACAACTCAATCGACACTTCACGCTCGACATTTCAAAATTTTTGTGTGTTCAAAATTTCAGGTCTCCGACTATTATGAAATTTAATGTTTAACATTGAAATTCTTTTGGAAAATGCATAACTACTTTTGATGCTGACTGTACCTTCCAGCTCGTAGTATTAAATCTCCAAAGGTTTACAATAATCAGAACAAGTCAATAAATCATTCGTTATTTATTAGTTCCTTTTCTCCTTTTTGAATAATACATGCAGTGAGTACATGAGCGAAAGTAATTTGTGTAGTAAGTATAATCAAATTATATTTAAAACACGTCATGTATGTTTCATTTAAAGGCACTCTAAGAAACGATGTAGCAATTACGATTTTGATCGTTCGCTTTGATATTTAAATCGATTTCTTCCGATTTTTATTTCATGCTGATTTTAGATGAATTGTTGGCATTTCAACAGGAATGTAATAATAATTTAAAGCTTAGCGCTAACTACAAAGTGTATGATCAAACTCTATAAACAAGTTGCCTATTTTATGACTCACTGCTCGAATTATTCGATTTCAAATTCAGACATTGCCTCTCAACTCTCAGATGCATAAAACTAACAAAACCAACATCGGAACATCTGAAATGTACAATAACGTCCATTCACTGAATCAGAATGTGTTGAACTGAATGACTATTGCCTCTATAGCCCAATATAACTGAGTGCCAACTTCCTCTAGTGAGTGCCAGGGCGTCTATCACACCATATGACCCGCTGAATGCGTCTTATTACACTTTTATCGGTCGTATCAGTCATAAAATGCTAATGAACGAGCGTTTCGGACCAAACATCCGAGCGCAAGATTCGAATGACGGTATAAAACGTAACATGAAGTCGACACTTCGTTGGAAACGTAATCGTAATCGTTCTATGCGCTTTCAAAACAACGCGTAACTCGACCGCTTCAATGGCCGCTAAGATAGCTCGATGTTTTTAAAAGCTCTTTTATTGTGCGACCGACATACAAGACTATAACAAAAGAACTTTTACGCCGACTGTAGACCAGTGCAATTTCAACCTTAAGTCGTCGAACTAAGGAGCAGAGTTTTTCCCTTAGCAGTAGCCGCATCATGTGTCAACATGATTCACGATTTCATAAGGATTTCTATAAGAGACAATAAATTTTAATTCTGCAACAACGATATTTTATAGATAATTAACAAGAACAGCTGTTGTATTGGCTTATTTACAATGGCCCATATTTCTGTTTTATGGTCCAGCTCAAAAAATATCTAGTTTTGTTTAAGATTGTTATTTTTGATTCGGGTTCATTAACGATTGTGGCGTTTTCGGCTAATTTTAGCTTTAAGATCAAACAAAAGTGTATTAAATTCATCTGCTACGAGTTTTTTAGCTTTGTCTACATTTTTATTAGGTACATTATAGTCCTCATCGATAATGATTATCCGGTTAATAAATATTTGGAAAGGATTAATTTCTTAAACCTACTTATAAATTAACCATTACTGACTCTTACGCGCCTTACAGGCAATAACGTCAATAAATATCCAACTAAATCCACTGAACAATATTTAGTTACCCCATACGCGACACATAATACCGACCATTACGTATTTTTTTCTGTCGCCCGAAGAACGTTATCTGTGACTGATGGAGTCATTTTCAAAAATAAAACGGCCCTCTCCTCTTGCTACGAGAATATACGACCACTTCACATTAATATATTATCAAAATAACGCTTTCTAAGCTCAGAGTGTGCGCCGACGCAGGCGGCTTATCTACAAACCGTCGTAGGTACTCACAAATAATATACAAGTACCTAATAGGAAATGAAGTAGGTACTTAGCGGCCCAATTTGGAGATTTCAAACATCCTGTTATTGTATTAACACGTGGTGTTCTAATATAAATATTGACAACGAAAAAAGCAACGAAAGCCAATTGTTTCCGGATTGTATTCCATCTTACTATTACCTACCTACCTTACAACACTGATTTCTGAGAAGGTAAGTAGGTACGTGGTGAATACGAGTAGGTATATCAATATCGTGAATGCTGAGTTTAGAATAAGATCAAAAGAAGCCACCGCAAGGCCAAATCGGTTCTTTCACGTTTAAACCCCTCTGGTAAGTTAACTCTAAATATATTTAAGTAGGTACTAAGTATTATGATGTCCTCCTGCTTATCATAGGGGAATGTAAATCCTCAAAAGGACGAATGGAAAAATTATCTGACTTTTAAAATTTCGATGCATTTCCTTTTCATCAAAATATATTTTTTAAGCGCAGAGATGTTTATTATTGACATTCAAATACGAACTGACTGCCTTCCATTTCCAGAATATATTTTTCAAATTCGAAACATTGTTACTATATTTTAATCAGCCATTAGGCTGATCTATCAGATGTATTCAGAATGGGGTTGGGCTGTGAAGGCAACCTTACAGTATCTCATCTATCATCATCTTTAAATAACAAAATAAGACATTCCCTTCGATGTGAAAGTCAACAATACAGGTAAAGAAAGTCTTTATGGAGTTAGTTAACTTTATAAGGCCGTATTACGATAATGAATTTGCTTGCTTAAAACTGACTCATGAAGTTTAATTAAAATATCAACGACACAAAGTAAATTCCCTTTGCGGTGGACAGCAGACCGACTGCCCATTCAACTCTTTTGTTTGTGTCTCACGTAGGTATTTTCAGACACACTGCAAAAGGAAATCCTTGCTGAAAATTCCCTGTACTTCACACATGAAATCAACCTTAATGCTCTTATAACACAGTCGAATTTCGAAAGCTCTATTCGAGACTTGCGTCGTTTTTCCAAACATGGATTAGTGCATCCTGGGCGAACTTTGTATAATTATATTCTCTCGGTTTCGGCGATAGATGCAATGTAATTACTTGCACGTGTACTTATATATTTGTTGTTATTTTTAATTAATTTTACGTCTTTTGCCAGACAGACAAAAAGTATTAGGAATTAATCACATTAATAATAGTGAACAGTACCTATTGTTAGGCATAATTCGTAATTAGTGTAGTGAAGCATTTATGCAAGTTTTGTCTTTAGACTAACCACTATTTTTAGGGTCCCGCCGCGCCCAAAATAAACCCTTACGAACCTTTATCAGCAAAATACTCTCTTAATATATTTAGCAGTCTGTAAGCTAAGTACGTGGTTGTATTATTATGTGTGTGTGTGTCTTTAAGTTGAAAGCGTTGCCTCAATTGCCCATTCCGCATATGTAATGTAAAAGCAGCGATGCGCAGGCGCAGCGGTGCACTGCGTGCATGCAAACCAGTCCGCCCGGCTACCGGGAACGCCTTTATGGTCACGACAATGATCTATGGCTGGGTGATAACATTTACGTTTTTATGAAACATTTTTAAAATTAATAAAAATGTTGTGTAAGTAGATGAATTACCTAACATGTAAAATTTTTTATACAAATTAATTTAAATAAAGACGAGACTTTTAAAACAGCATTAAGTTTTATGTTCGATATCCTAAACTGTATTTAAGAAAATAAAACAAAAATATTTAAATTAAAGATCTTGTGTAAGTTTAAATGAAATCTCTGTTATACCAATTCTTTAAAAGAAATCAAAATGATATTGTATGTACCTATTAAATGTATTTTAATAATAATAATTAATTCATTTAATCCCAGCAAGGAGACTCTATAATAATTAAGTAGGTAGTCAGAATACTTTGAACCATACTTTAAACTTTATAGGTACCATACACAATATATAGGTATTATCGTATTATACAATTATATAGGTGTGTCTAGGTCCAGGATCAGACGTTTTGGATACATTCCAAAATCCGTGCAATACATTATTATTAATGTAGAGAGGGTATGTTCTGCATATCAAATTATGCACTGCGGTATCTATAAATATCATAAATCTAAGACTGGAATGCATTTTACTTACGGGTTGCATATAATATGTACGTACTACCGAACCAACCTAATGCTTTTAATTTTTTTTTCTCTCTTGATAGAACTTTCCAAAATTGGTCCAGCCGATCTAGAGTTTTGCGCTAAGCAACACATTTAGCGATCCATTTTTATTTATATAGTTAGTAACGTATTTTGGTCACATTCGCCCGGTTAATAATCATAATCATTCTTTATTGGTAATTATTCAGTAAGGTATGTGTAGAGTATACTCAATAATAGTCAATGTTAAATACTATACTATACTAAGAGAGAATAAATGACAAGTTAAAAAATAATTGCAGGTGACTAAATCTACACCTGTAAACGTACTTCATTACATAATATTATATTATTTAATGTTCGTGAGGTTTACAATCTATCTACAACTACAAGCCAGCATCTTATGATAATGGATACATTCAGGCTAATTAAATCGAGCATTATGTGTCATTTGCGATATCTTTTGAGTTTTGACCTATTTTATCTCAAATAAAGTCATCAATTTCAATAATTGTTGTCATAATATGCACAATGTATGGCTGTATACAATAAATAGCGTTTTATTGCTATTATAAATGTGCAATTATATTCAATGTGCAATCTGCAATTCTGTGATCCACTGTTTCTGGAACAGACTATGATTATTTATCCTTATATAATTATGCCGTTTAATGTCTAGTTATACAACAGTTTTTATTGTTTATTTAATACACTTATAGATAATAATATACTTCATTGCGTACTTACATTATCTCTATGTTTAAAATGATGATCAAATCAAATAACTTAATCGTAATAACAGGTTATTTAATTTTATGCTTCATCAGCTATATTAATACAAAGATATCTTAATTAATCAACTGTCGAGACTATGAATCTTATTAGCAACAGCAGTGGGTGTTGCTTCTATAAACATTAATAACACCGACGAAAGCTTTATTATCTCTTTTACTCACATTTAACTCGTCACATAATAGACAAGGGCAGCTATATTTCTCGTAAAGGCAAACTCTGACATAATATGATTTTGGTACAGCGACTGTCTCAATAATTTTCTGAGATTTTAGACCTAAATTGTAATGAATATGACAATTTAAAGGTACATAAAATATAGATAAATATATATTTATGCGTGTTACAAAAAAATTACAATGTTTTACTTGAATATCATTTCGTATAACAAAATTATACAAAAACCTATTTTGCTTTTGCTACGTTTCTATACTCGCTGCACAGAGAGAGACACACCTAATTTTAAATTTTAAGCAAACCAAGTTAATCTATTCCGTAAACATTTAAAAAATCTAAACAAATAGATTTCGTCGACGTAGAAAAAAAGGAAAATAAAAGGATACTAACTAAAATCCTGAAAATTATAAAACACGGTACCCTAAAAATTGCTCAATGGTCGTTTTGTTCGGGCATTAATATTATCGCTACAAGGAACATAAGTACTTCACGGAGAGAGTAAGGCATTGACCCTAGTGCTTTAAATCAGGTTGTCTGCGGTTGTTGCGTTCGTTTGTGCGTCCATCCGCGTCCGTGGTACATTGTATGTACCTACCTATAGGTAGAGTAGCGTGAATGTAGAGTTCATTGAGAGACTAAGCTAAGATTTTAACTTACCTATCTACGTAACAAGTTAGATATATGTTAGTTTATACCTACATTTAGGCATTCTAATACTTAAATTACAAATTCATGCATTATTGATTTAAATCTACATTAACGTTTTACAGTAAGAAAAGTCACTTCTAGGTAATTGCTCAAAATAACTAAAACGTGTCCGTTCACCTAGCGTACACATAAGAGATTCTGGGCTAGTTTTAGTGCCAATAAATAGTACCCAAATAGTACCTAAATAGTACCTAGTTCAAATAAATAGTACCCCTGTGGTTTAAGAAATATACGCCAGTCTTAGTGTGTACGCTGGCGGAACGTTCCGCTGGCGTACACATGGCCGATCTCGAAAACGGCTTTGATTACAGCAACGAAATTACACAAAAAAATAGTACCCTTATAGTACCCTCGGTACCGGAAATCTCATAACGATTGCTCTTATAGGAACGGAGATATTGAACATAACTTTCAGAGCAAGCGTTCAGCCAGCGTACACATTAAAGTCATGTTATTTTCATAAAGAAAGCGGACGTATCTAAATTTAAATGATATATCAATAAATAGTACTTCAAATAGTACCTCCGCTAGTACAAACATTTCATGTGAATTCACACGGGAACCATATCAAAAATCGATGTAAAGTTCTATTCATACTAGAGGTACAGTCATGTTCAAAAGTGACTTATCTTTGCTAACAGTATTAGGTATGTTTATTTTTTAATTCTGAACAAACCTAAAAATTCAGTCAAACAGGCAGAATAAGAAATTCGGTATTTGTGGTTAGAGTGACTTCAGTAAAAATCACAATTAGAAAGCGGTGGTAGGTAAAAAACCGACCAAGTGGAGTCGGACTCGCACACAGAAGGTTGCGTTCAATACTTGTATGTAAGGGTAGAGGAAGCTGTTTTAAGTATAATATTGTAATCGCGAAAAAAAAAGTTTTTCAAAGGAATAGGAACCTTTCTGGCATAATTTCCGCCGCCATTTTGTTTTTCTTTCGATTTTTTCCGCACACGATGAAACCTTTATATATCGATAGCTTATGACTAAATAAACAAAAAATGTCATATTTTTTATTTATTTATTTATTCATTACATATTCCAAGACCAAAACCGGTTCATCACATTGGGCGTTTCTTAATTCCCAACCGCCTATTACAGACATGGCTCCTCGTTTTATGGTGGATACCCACTTACAGTACCAAAACCACTCCACCCCTTAGGGGGCTGTTCTACATTACGAATACTGTCACTAGTTACCACCTATGACACACATCGCTCCTCCTTGTTACCTCCTTCCAGGTACTGTTGCTTAGTTGCTCGTTTCGATCGCTCCAAGGGTCACCAGTAACCTAACGAACCTAACTTTCGGGGTGCTCCAACTGCTACGAGTGGCCGGAGTTACCTAACCTTATAGGTTTCAATTCAAAGGCTGCTTTTCCAACCAATCAGCAAAACTTAATACGATTTCCATCGGAGTGGCTCGTTTTAGATCCAATGAAACCTCACTTACATCAGATTGGTTGGTTCTCGAACCAATGACTACCACCTAAATAGGATTGGCTGGGTTCGGACATGATGACAACAGCTACAGAACATTCAGCAACGCCCAACGCGAGTAAAGCAGCCAATCGTAATAAGAGATATTGATTGGTTCTAAAATCAACCAATCCGATGTAAGTAAGGTTTCATTGGTTCGAAAACCAACCAATCTGATGTAAGTGAGGTTTCATTGGATCTAAAACGAGCCACTCCAATGGAAATCGTATTAATATCAATTTCATTTCACACATCTAACATCTAGGTAGGTACTTATTTTCATGCTTTCTTCGTAACTTTCGTTTCGTTTCGAAGATTTTATTATTATTATGCGTCCAAAAATAAATAATTAAAGGGTGAAGTGTCACACAAACAAGTGAGAGCAAAACTCACAATTCTGATAATTTTATTACTTTCTGAGCTGAGTGTTTCCATATAATAATAAAAACTAAGAAAACCGTTTTATTTAACTAATCGGTAAATACCGGTGCTAAAACTGGTAATTGGTTGACATCTCTAAGTGCGAGGTGCGAGTCAAAACAAGACAAAAGGTTGTAAAAAATAAGGGTGGATGAAAGGTATGAAAGGGTTCATATCATACATACGAATATAGACTCTATTACCTACTATTTACTGATCAGCTAACTCTAGACTCGCTAGGAAGCAATAAAACGGCGATCACTTGTTGTTCATTTTTATTCACTTTTGTGTGCGACTGTTCGACAATACATTTGTTCCTAGAACTTTACATCGATTTTTGATATGGTTCCCGTGTGAATTCACATGAAATGTTTGTACTAGCGGAGGTACTATTTGAAGTACTATTTATTGATATACCATTTAAATTTAGATACGTCCGCTTTCTTTATGAAAACAACATGACTTTAATGTGTACGCTGGCTGAACGTTTGCTCTGAAAGTTATGTTCAATATCTCCGTTCCTATAAGAGCAATCGTTATGAGATTTCCGGTACCGAGGGTACTATTAGGGTACTATTTTTTTGTGTAATTTCGTTGCTGTAATCAAAGCCGTTTTCGAGATCGGCCATGTGTACGCCAGCGGAACGTTCCGCCAGCGTACACACTAAGACTGGCGTATATTTCTTAAACCACAGGGGTACTATTTATTTGAACTAGGTACTATTTAGGTACTATTTGGGTACTATTTATTGGCACTAAAACTAGCCCAGAATCTCTTATGTGTACGCTAGGTGAACGGACACACTAAAACTAGTATTGGAGTTAGGTATTTCAATAGAACTAGGTATATAGGATAAATAAGTCGTGACGTCAGCCAGCCGCGTCATCCTATAAATCAAACATCGTTACGCTTTAATTCGCTTACTGTATAATGCTCTCAGCTACAGAACTAAGGATGGCACATACAATTTCCGCAATAAATCCATCCACCATCACCAATGTTCATTGTTTTAGATAGTCATCCTGCCTAAAATTCACAAACGCCTTTCATAATGCATGGCACCCGAAGAATACATCGCCTTTTTCATGTTAAATTATGAAAATTTCAGGTAAAAACATCCTGTTTGATGTATTTCAGAAAAACTGGAAAGGTTTATTTACGGACTTTGGTGTACGACATTGCTGACTTTTTGTGAAAGAAACTTCAATCATACAGCTCTTAATTTCAAACGTAGGTAGGTATATTATTTTTTTTTCTTCATGCTATTTAGCTTAGATACCTAGATACAGATTGGCACAAATGTTTTGTACCAACCCTATTCTAAGGCAATGTCCTTAAACCAAGCAGAGCACAGTACAACATTATGATGATTTAACAGGCTAAAACGAGCAAAAATAGTCCTTTCCGACTGGAACAAGCTAATATGTTACCTTTGTACCCGCGTAAACTCTTGTATTTCTCTTGCAAAATGTTTAAATAACTTTCTGCCTCTCATTATTCTATGTTGAGTTAAATCTGCCTACCGCGCAAGTTCAATGAACCTAGTTATTAAGAACCAAAATCTTAACTATGACTTGAAAAATAAATAAAAAATATTAAATCCTACAAACCGGCTGTTTACAAACAGCCTAGGCCGTTTGTGAAACCGCGAAGTTTCACAAAGTCCGACTAACATTCAAGCCGATTATACGGAAATTAATAATATACCTACAGAGGGACCCCGGCCAATTTTTTGACGTGAATGCCCATTTACGTCAAAATATTCAAAAATAGATTTTTTATGTTTTTTTAGAAGACATCGGTTTTCATACGTAACGAACTATTTAAATAGGTTATTTACCATTGCTATTTAAAATCACTTATAATTTTTATAAATTATTATTTAAAAAAATGGTCCCTTAACGATGTAGCCTTTGAAAGTATTAAATCTACTCCAATAACAAGCACTTTAAATGTTAAAATAATTGCCTTTAAAGCGACGGGGCTCCGTGACATAGAATAATAACCCTGAAAGCGTGTCCCATATTCATACACATCTACAGGATGATGGGAAGAACGGACGCATACAAAGAATTAGAAGAAGTGTCAATTTTACCGATTTATAGGAAATTTGATTAAGTCGTAAGTTTTCGTTAATCTTCTATTACGGCTGATGATGAAAAAGACACTTCAAAACAAGTGCTCTCTACAACGTTAACGGAATGTACGCAAAGAAGTTGTTGCGCCACTTCTTCTTCAAAATTTTCTTAGTTCTTCACTTAGATCTTCACCAAGTGTACTGAAAATGCTTATAAGATTTTGACATTGACGTAAATGGGAAGAAAAGTAAAAAATATTTACTCTGAGTTATAATTTTAAGATTACATTACATACCCGTTATTGAAGACCAATTGAGTATTTTTAAAATACTTCTACTAGCATTCCTGCTTCCAAAATAATATAAAAGTTAAATATAATGTTATAAAGGTTCATCACAACACCCTGTTCATGGAACAGTTTTAATAACTCGTAAACAGATTTTGTCTTTACTCGACCACGTGCGTGTCTCGTCATAATTTGATACGGAGTCAGTGTTTTACTTCGCTTTTAATTAATTAATAACTAGACGTACTTCATTTTTAAAATGGTCGACCGACTTTGATCCACTAAATGAGCCGTTTACAGGTTACATTTTTTAAACGTCATTTAAAAAATATATTCTTCGAACGGAAGGTAGTACTTATATATGTAAGTAGGTACCCACATCCCTAAATTATAACCTTGTAAATAAAAAATATTTTTACATAAAATAAGTTTAAAATTTTAATTGAATTCAGTACCCATATATTCTTAAAAACACAGTTATAGAGATTGGCTTTTTATTTAAAAAAAATACCATCTGTGAAGTTGTTGCATGAATTATAAACTGTTGGGTTTCTCAATAAATAAAAATAAAATAAATAAATAAAAATCAAATCAAAATGTAGACAGTCATGAAGGTATAACATAATTTGTCGCTGACAAATTAAATGATCTTATAAAATGTGAAATTAAATGATCTCGTACATCTAGGACCTAACACAGAAAACGTAAAACAAGTACCTAACGTACTTACGTACGGACGTAAAAGAAGTTTCATTTTCGAATTCCGAATGTAAACTAGATAAATTGTAATTGGACCTGAATGATCTGAGTCGATAGGACAATTTGCGAGTTGCGACCTAATAAACCGCATGTCGCCGCCGACAACCGTTTCAATAGCCTTAAGAGCCCTTAATGTCCATTTAATTAATATAAGCTTAATAAATCTACATGTAAAACAAGTAATACAGAAAATTTCTTTGGTAGTACAATGCAATATATTTTTTAAAGACAGGTACTTAGTACAATTTAGGCGGTCATAGACAACCTATCGATCATGTAAACATAGCTTACACGTGTTTTGATTCTTACAATTACAATCGCTGTTGTTTTAGAAATTATGATGTTATGTACATCGCAGTGTGTTGACACAAACAGTTTTTTAACCATTTTAATGGTCTGAAATATTGAGTGGCAGTAACTACATAAAGTACTGTAGGTATGTAGTTTTCAAACGGAAATACACATTTAGAAATGGCGGCCGTGATTCTGCGTAGATCTTGATTGATACGATAAGGAGTCGCATGTTTGCACCTTTATTCACACCATTCAGATTTTAATCTATTAGCGCTAAGTTTCATCAAACTGTGTCCAGCCGAGGGTGATTGATTGACAAATCCTAACAAATAAACATCCACTTTATAACATTTTCTTATTAGGTATTTCTCCGAGCTCTATAATATGAGAACTTACGGGTTCCCCGAGGCCGAACTAGCTGCATCTCGGCCACAAATCTCCAGTGCCCACGAGCTTATTCATTCCATAAATAACGTTCTTACCGGACAAAAATTCCATATAATTCACAATCCGACCTTTACACCGATCCTGGCGGGTGAATATTAATCAAACACAACGTGGAACTGGTTTGTACAAAGGCGGGCAGGTTTTATACAAAGTTAAAATAAAATAATAAATAAGCCCGCAAGATTTATTTCGGGGAAAAAAGCGAGGCGCGGTAAGAGCGAGGTCTTGTCGCCGTATGTTTATAGTCGGCCCGCTCGCTCGACTCACAATGTAAGGGGTCTAATTAATAATGTTATATACCGTTCCTCCTCTCAGATATATACCTTTTTGTTTTTCCCATCTTTTTTTCCCATTTAAAGGAAATCCAACCAAAAATGTGCTCTTTAATTGGATACGAAACAAAAGGAACAATACTTCACGAACAACAATCACAATCAGACAAAAACAATGCAAATGAGGTTGATTTGTTATATCCTGTGTTTACTTTTCAATCTGATCTTTATCAGGGCATGGGAAATAATTTGCCGTTCCCATTAGTATTATACAGCTTACAGGTAACACTACACAATACAAGACAAACCTCCCCACACAGCAACACGAATGCGTATAATAATGGAAGCCAGCTGACGGGAGGTGCCTTAAAGTTCGTTGTCATGGCGACCGTGCGAAGGGTGGCCAACCTGCCTTGCTGACATATCACCAACCCCAACAAAAAACAACTCAACTCGCTCCCCATCGCAAACGTGTTTCTACTCTACCCCATAAACCACAAGGATCTCTTTCACACACCAATACACGCCACTTACGACATATCTTTTTAATAGCATATTGGGATGCGTGTATTGTGTTTTGGGTTCCATCTTTGCTTTTTAAAATTAGAATGGTGTCCCTATCTCCTTTCCGCGCATCTCGTTTCGTATCTCTCTCCTTTAACCGCACTTGTATAATTATTCCATTGTCTATTTATGGCGTTTTAAACAGTTTTAAGTTTTTGTTGAAATAAGCATGGGCCGTAAATGTTATTACGGCAGTAAAAAAGCAGTTTCAGTAATTTATTGTTCATATAAATGTGGTATCCGACTTTTGGGCGAGTCACATGATTTATTCACTCCTGCATTTTTTTACATGAGAAAGGTACATATTTAAGTGGGTTTAAATTATAGTTACTAACAACAAGGTATTTTATAATACATTTATTCATTATGCCTGTAAGTAATGTGAGTAATTTTAAGACTGTAGTTCCTTTTCTATAAATTAATCAGAAGTCAAAAAATTGTAGGTATATCTTACAAGATTTTATTACATATTACAATGAGATATTAAATAGCATAATCTATCTGAAGTGACTATAACGTAGACCTACCATTACGTAGAAATAGAATTTAGAGGTTTGATCTACCTATCTGGGATATAGGTACAAGCAGAAAGATGATCTTAGACTTATTTAATTTACAATTTTGTCACTCACCTTATCTCTGTTCTAATGAAAAATATATAATTAAGTATGTATGCTAATGTATAATTAACGGAACGGAATGGTAGTATAATGATATTTAATACCATTAAAATGGCTGCTTGAATTGTTTGTGAATAAATGTCAATGCGTAATTTCTTCTATATTACCAAAAATAATTAAAGTCGTTAATTCATTAGTAAGTATACGTAATACCATGCAAGTATACGCACCTCCATTTTTAAAGTGGAATTATCAGGTAACTAAAGCCCAGCCTACTTGGTCAGACATTCCGACAGACCCGCCATTGCGTTGGTCCGCTATCAATTTTATACGCGATGGGATGCCCATTTATCTTACCTTATTTATTAGCCGACTTAAAAACCAGTCTCGACTGGAGACCCGATCTCTTTGTGTAGCCCAGTATTTACCTGCCTATGTATACACAGATTTATAAACTGTGAGCTTAATACGTGAGAATCGGATTGAGAGCTTTTGTAGATTAATCTGAGTTAAATGAAGCATAAAAAAATTCGTTAACAGTATTCTTAGCGCGTCTATATCTCTGCGATGGTATGAAGGGTAAACTTTCACAAATTCCAAGAAAATGCCTTTAAGGGACGACATAAAAAGACACCTTACAAAGAATTAGAAAGTTGCGCAACCCTTCTTCACGCATCCCTGGGTTTTTGTGGCGATTCCTTTTTAGAAGAAACAGTATTGTTAGTTCGCGGACCGTTTGCTCTCAACCCTTTCCGTTACTTTCTGCTTTGAAGTGATTGTTTTTACTTATTTTTATTAGTTTCGAACCTGAAACGGTCATTGTAGGTAGTATTTCTGTGACTAGTGTCGTTCGTCTCACATGATTCGTTCACATTTAACTTTTTTCTTGACAATTAATCTGCTTTGAGGTTGGTCTCAGTAGCGGATAACTCTAAAATTAACTTTATTGCCGCAATAAAATATTAATGAGCCATTAAAATCTAAGATGGTATAAAAGTGAAATTTAATGCTGCGCCTTTTCGCAGCGAATCAAAGCTCGAGATGCAAACTCGTGATATATAACGTAATAAATCGATTTTATTGTCTTATTATTACTTTAATACAGTTATGTGTTTGGACAAAGATGTTTTACAATTTCATATTATTTTGTTTTCTTTTTCATTTACGTGTGTAACTTTATAAAACGTATTACGTGTCAAGTCGACTAGTACTTATATTACTAAATGATTATAACTGAAATTCATATTTAACTTTTTTTCTTTCCAGGGCCAAATGGCTGTCCCCGACGGCGAGGGAGACAGACTTACACAAGGTTCCAGACATTAGAACTAGAAAAAGAATTCCACTTCAACCACTATCTGACACGCCGGCGCAGGATAGAAATCGCTCACGCGCTCTGTCTCACCGAGAGACAGATCAAGATATGGTTCCAGAACCGGCGCATGAAGCTAAAGAAGGAACTTCGCGCCGTAAAGGAGATAAACGAACAAGCCCGCAGGGAGCGGGAGGAGCAGGACCGGATGAAGCAGCAGCAGCAGGAGAAGCAGGCCAAGCTGGAGAGCCAGCACCACGGCCACCACGTGACCCACCATCACGATTCTATGAAGATGCCCATCGACAAAGGCTCCAACGACCTACTCAAAGTGAACAAGGTTCCGACGTAAGGTGCCTATGACACCATGCATAGGAAATCTTGACTGATCCTGTATCATATAGTGTGAATACCTATGAATGCAAGTGTTGCGTCCATACGGACCTGCGGGCAGCGTTAGTCGTTTCGTATCCACTAGTTTTTATGTTTTGCGGCTGATTTTAGTGCTCGCCTCGTTGTGGAGGTGTTCAGTGACTTTGTTTTCGTAAATGTTCCTTTAGTGCGCAGGAGTTTCCTCGGTGTCACCTGCTCGGTGGACAGACTGGTGATGTGCTTTAAGCATTTATTTTGTTGCCATAACCACACATTGTATTGCAATAATATTTACTAAAATTTACAAAAGCGTTAGGGTCGCTATAAGATTCAACATAGAATCTTGAGTGAATTTCTGTATTGTTAGTTAAGATTTTAAATCTGTGAATCTCATAGTATTTATTGCTACCACTTAATCTACAGTATGTTAATTTTTTATTATTATTAGATACTATATTATTATGTACATTTTGATGTATATTTTATTATTTGTTCGCTTTTAGCGAGCTAGTTATGTTATTACCCGTCATTTTTTAAAATTGTAATATATGTTGTATTATCTTCTTTTGGTATCGAAGAGTTACTTACTTTTATTTTCTTCACCACTTTGTGATCGATTGGATAAGTCCATAAATTTGTTGTTTAATTTGAAACTTTAATTTTGATAATGTTAATGTCAACAAAACACTGAAATAAATGTATATTTATAACAAAATACGTATGAAAGTACAATTTCCAATAAGTATTCGTCATAACGAAAGTTGTGTTTGTACTTTCTGTCAGGACTAAAGTTTAATATTAAAATTTAGCTGTATTTTTTGATATATCTAGTTAAAACATACCGTGTCCAGATATTCAAAATTGACCTCTAATAAAAATGAACAAAATGGATTTGAAATTCAGACGGTGCGTTGTCCATTAATCCCAAGTCATCTGATGTTCAAAATTATATACGTAACGATGATACATATAATAAAATAACAATAATGTGACTAAATATAAATTTTACACATAATATAAAGTTGAGTAGTGTAAGTGTATCATACATAGATAATATAGGTTCGACTTTGTATCAAGTATTGCTAAGGTACATAAACTCAATATGATAGAATAAACAGTGGTATGTTTACACGCGCTATTTCTTCCACATAGAAGTTTCTTATTTTTCACAAGTACAAGTTAACATGTTTTTTTTCGCAAGTATAGATTATATAGATAAGGTCAAGCAACATATTTCCGCCTTTTTATTACTACAAGCTCAAAATTATAATTATTGGTTTCTGCAATCAAGTGAACGATATAATTATATTGACTAAATTCCTAAACAAAGATGAGGATTGTTTTTTAAGATTGAAAGAAAATGTTGAAATACCAATGAACTAGGTATAAATAAATAAAGAAAGATATATCAATATTTTCACATTACTGGTAAAAACAAAAGGAACTAAAAGAATTTGCAAACCTCCGGCAATAAGTGTTATTATGTACGAGTATGTTAAAGTAGGCCAATTTATTGTGTTGGTACAAGCAAAATGCCTTCTATGATTTATGAGCTTTTTACACGCTTACCTACCACAAATATAGAAATATAATTTATCAAGTAATCTTCTGCAATAATGGGTTGGTTTTCAATTATGTATTGTGCCAAATTATAATTAAAAATAATTGGGCATTACTCCTCAGTGACCCGTATCACTTGCTTCGTTGATATCTAGACGCATCTGAACCAACAATATGAACACTTCCTTTCTTCAATACGTAAATAAATGAACAAAAATTAGAATTTTAATAAAAATTAGTGTTGATAGTCACCATTATACGTAAATTAATGTCAGGGTAGAGTTAAAAAATAATAAATTAAATAGATATCGGTATTGAATTGAAGTCTTCGCTTAATTTTTATAGAATCATCTTGCAATATCTGTCCACTGTATTATTCAAATGAATGTGTCTGTAGCTGTTATTAAAGTTACAAAATATTATTGTCGTGATATCATTAGCAAGAGGTTAAGTCGTCAAATAGTTGTAAGTTATACATACATACAATAATAAGGTACATTCATCTTTCATATTTAGTAGGTACTTTGGTACAAATGTTAATTTGTTAATAAACGATCCATTTACCTGTCCATTGTCATGTAATTTTTTAATTTCCATTTCAAATGTATCAACTAATTGACATCATAAATTAAAAAAGATAGTCTTGCAACAATCATATTGGGAAAAATAAATCGTGCACTCTTTTTGAGCGCTAAGTATTGTTTTTGTTCAAAATATATTTTATAATTTCGCATCTAATGTATCGGCTGCTGCCTAAAAAGTGCAATAATTTATAAAATCAGATTACATTAAAACAATATTCTTTACGTCGTAGGTAAGGTTGCCTACAGAATAAGGTTGTCGTTAGCATAGAAAATATCCCATCTTATTTTAATCGAAAAAGAAAATCGAACAAAATGTACTTAAGTAACTTCGTTTTAAGTAGGCTTTATAAATTTTAATGCATAGTTAATTAAATACAGTAGAACCTTGTAATTAATTATAAGAGTAAAGAACCCGATGGTTAGTATTTGAACGCTTAAAGTTGATTAGAGATTGTTCGTAATTATGGCACTCTGGAAGTTTAACAATGCTTTGTTAAAATGGAACGTACACACGGATTTAAAAAAAGAAAATGAAGAACACGAAGTGTGTATACGAATTTAATTATTGGAATAATATTACTTCATAAATTGATATTAAATCTTGAAATCAATTCCGTTGTACTTCAGTTGCCATTGACTATGATTGTTTCTATGGTTTTATGGGACTGTGCAAATTAAGAAACGTTCAAAGGTATTATAAAATGGTAGCTTCATTTTATCTACCCATTAAGTTTTGTCTTTTACAATAGGTAAAACTTGTAACATAGTAAGTAGGTACTCATGTTTGTGTTGTGTGTATGTATGTCCATTGATTTATGGCAGGTTTTCTTTATTGTTTCTGCCTCGTAAAGAGTCGTAATTCATATGAGACAATGAGCAATTTGCTAAATAGATTATATACGTCCTCCATCCATAATGCTGTCTTGCCATATTGCTAGTGTTTCTTAGAATATAGGTATAATACCTAACTAAGAGTAGATTTCATTCATTTAATATTTATTTTAATATCCTAACGTGACATCTCAATTCATCACGGTCTTTTCCAAGTTATATTCCAGAACTTAAGTCACATTTAGGTACCTTTCTGTTCTGTTAAGTGTTAAATTCTTTATTAAGTTAACGTTAGAATTTTCTGTTCGATGTGTTAACATGACTTTTCCGTTCTATTAGTTAAAAATAAATAATCGATCAATTTTTATCTTTAAATGTAGCTATGTATGTATGTACCTATATCTATATTTTTGAAGATAGCAATTAAAATCGTCTTAAAAATAAGTAATTGTACATAGTTGTGAAAGTTTTATGTGGCGAATTATTTTTGTTTAATTTTTTTGTTTATGTTATTATGTATTTATGTAACGAGATGTGTTGTATTCAATTACTTTTGACAACGATAACTAAGGACTACTATAATTGCGATGTGCTTGGACTTAGGTTAGATTAAGCACTGAACATCCATCGTGCTTGCTTAAAAGCAGGACAAATCTACGATCCAATGTTAAATTTATTTTAAATTTGTAACTTGAGAATGTAATAAAAATGAGATTAACGAATCATTTTGACAGAAAGAGGTTTTCTAATGCGCATTAATGCCAAGAGAATTAACCGGCATCTGTCTTTGATCATGTTAATTTTCTATCACCAAATCTCGCTCCAAGCGGTATAATAATGAATCGTCAAACAATGTAATTTAATCTTGAGTGCATTTATAAGTCCATAGTTAACGTGGTTTATAGAAGTATATAAGTGTCCCTAAACGATCATGCTTGCATGACATGCAACGTTTACGGGAATGTCATGCTGCATGATGGACCATCATGCTTGCTATCAATCAGTACAGTGAAGCAACGGCCAGCACGTAGTTTGCATGTACGTCAATCACTACAGCTAGACGGTCATGCATGAGTGACAGCAAGTAATGCATGTCATGCCGCATGATCGATTAGGGAGTCCATATGGTACGATCCGATGTGACTGTGTCGTGGTATGTAAGCAAATAGATGGGCGGTTGTATATGAAGCCCGCATTCAATATTGTAATATTAATTTCAAAAATTCAACAGAATAAAGAGTTAATAAAAAATCATGGCTATTTGATTTCTTTTGTTTCTATCCCTTTCCTTTACGAGTTGGAAAAAAAAATTTGTCAAACTGTTTATTGCTCACGAAATCTAATTGGTTGGTTATACTAAATTAAAATTGGTTGTTGGTTAATCAAAATTTTTAGTTTAAGTTGATGGAACTTTGGGTATCTGAGCCTCAGAAAAATAATTTTCCGAGAAATATTTACCAGCTTGTAAGTTTTTTAATTATTTTTCTTTTTAAACTAGGTATAGGCGCCTTACCTCAATTCAATATACTTTATTGCACATTAAAAAAATTACAGACCAAAAAAAGAAAAATCTGATATAGGCGGTCTTATCGCTAAGAGCGATTTCTCTTCCAGACAACCTTTGATAAAGCATTGTAGAATTTAACTTTATCTAAATAAAGAAATAAAAACTGATATTATCCAACTTATCGAAATCAAATAAATATTAAAAATATAAGTAAATAAATTAATTTACTATAATTATTAAATATTGTATACCAATAGGTATACCTATACTTTTCTATAATGTCCATCAATGGATGTTTAAGGGCTGATATATGATGATACCTTTTTGACCGAGCGAGCGAAGCGTCTAAGTTTCGAGATTGACCAAAAATGCTAATGTCCGTCTGTCCTTCTGTCTTTCTGTCTATGATTCTCTACAGGTCGCATTTTTCAACCGATTTTGACGAAAATTTGGCATAGGTATAAATTAATTAAACCTACAAAATGAGTAGAATAAAATTTTGAAAAACATTTTTTAGAGTACCTACCATACTCGCAAAGTGGGAGTGAACTTTTTTTTTCTTGTGAATCCCATAGTGTGGGATATCGTTAGATAGGTCTTTCAAAAATATTGCTGGTGTGTGAATACCATTTTTTCGATTTAGGGATCCGTTGGCGAAATATTAAGCTTTAAAGCGGTAATTTTTGTTAGAGTCACGTGTCCCCCCCCCCCCTGCCAGCTAAACGGTTGCTTCTGGAAATGTGAAAAAATTCACGGCAGTAGCATATATAACGCAGTTAAAAGGAAAACTATGACAGCTAAGTAGGTTCTATTAGTTTTTAGTAATAGTTAATTAACTTAAGAAAGTCGAAAATTTTAATTATGTTTATAGAACTGCATACGAAAAATGGGAAATAATTTTTTTCGCGTGAATTCCATGGTGTGGGGTATCGTTGGATAGGTCTTTCAAAAATACCGCGGGTGTGTAAAAAACATTTTTCGATTCAGTGATTCGTTTGCGAAATATTAAGTTTTAAAGTGCTAATTTTTGTCACATTAGTTTTTAATCTGTCTCCAATTGCAAAATTGACTTCTGTTCGTTTCTTTTAGGTTTGGTTTATATGGGCTGGCGAGGTCTACTGTTCTCACGGAACTACTAGTTAATATATTTGGTCCTACTAAAATTAACTAGCACGGAGTTAGGATACATGTAACAATTGTTACGAAGGCACTGGGTAAAACAGAGGAAAAACCATCACCATTCACCACACTAAATATTAATATGTATTATACGTCCTACATAAATTTGGGTGAAATGCAAAATAGATAATTAAGTACCGCAACGAAATCGTTTTTAAACTGAAATTGTAACGAAACTGATAAATTGTTGCGAAACTGATTCAGTTTCGTTTCGATATGAAACTGATCAATTTCAGTTTAAAAACGATTTCGATACAGTACATCTATTCTGCATTTCACCCTGTGACTTTAACAACTTTAGCTTAATGTGGTAAAAAAAGGTAGGTTCGTAAGAGACTTGTACACTACTTGCTCTACAAAGTTGCTTGTTTCACAGAAAACGAGATAATGCCTACTTTTTCTAAAATTAAAATACCGTTAAAAATTCAAAAAATATATATATCATTACCTACCGAGAAGTCTAAAACTTAGCTGAGGTATTTACTGATCTGACTAAAAAAATTAATAACCGTGAGAAATTACTATATAAGCATAATCAATTTGCGGCTCATCTGAACTCCACCAACTTGAGAGACATACTTACCCAAGAGTTTTTCAGAGGTTATCTTGTCATTGGATACTTAAAACGAAATTAATTCGCACCATGACTAACGACCATACTGTCGGCAAATCGTTCTTATAACATTCACTGTCACATATTTCAGATATAAAAAAGAAAAGGCCATTGCCCCTAATAGTAAATGCCCCTAAATACCAATAACGTTTGTCGGAGCCCCGCCAAAAACAAACCGTGAGTTATACCCATAATGCAATATATTCTGCCATTCCACCATTTTCCATTCTCCACAGACACTGGTGCTGTCAAATAAATTTCAGACCTACGGAATTCACAATAGGTGGGACTCTCTTTACCTTAAACCCAAAGTCGCTTGGTGATCCACCCTTGACTTAGAGCAAAAACTACGCGAAACGACCGGTAGCTACAGGCGATTGTGAGCCTTGATCGAAAAACGATTTTTTCGCCCCGACCTTTCGTCTTATAGTTTTTGTTGATAGTTTTTTCGAGTACCCCTATCTTTAACATTACCTTTATGGCGCCAGATATCTCTTGGAACGATCATAGCCAATTCTAATGGCTGTTAAAAGTTGCCAAAGTTGCTGTTACGACCAAAACAAATTCGGTTGCCATTGACATTAGATTAACTGTTATGGTAATGTCAATGGGCTTCGCCTTATTTAGAAAATTATTATTGCTAAAGTTGCATAGGATCGATTGTTAAATAAACACAAGGAAAGTTCAGAGAAGATACGTTTAACTATTTATCTTTAATTACTCGTGCATAATTATATATTTATTTTATTTAATACATTTTCCAGAACAAGTGGCTGACAACAGTATACATCTTAAAACCAGATCGTCGAAGCAGACCGTAGATCGTTCGTGCCTGCTCGCCATTCTGGCTAGGAATGATCGATCCCTTAATTTCTTAATTAAAAAAAAATCCACAAATTCACATCTAGCATACTAAGCTGCCTTTAATATTTAGGTTTTTAGGTAAAAGGCAATAATTACGTGTTTCGACAATTTAGAAAATTCCACCCCTAACTATATAACCCTACTAAAATAGGAGATGAAACACACAGTCCAAACCGCTGAGCCCAGAAACTAGAAAATTTTCACAAAGGTTCCTCATAATATAGCTCTGACGTCAGCTTTGAATGTGTCAAACACAATAATTTGCAAAACGCATGCAAAAAGAGCAACATAAAACGACTAATTTGTAAATATATACCAATTAATTAAATGAACGCTTCATAATTTTGTGATCATACCCAGTACCTACCTAGCCGCACACGAGGTAGACTATAGGACTTTAAATATGATGACTAGGATAATCACAGTGAAGTCACACCACTTAGCTAGCGTAAACGTAAGTACAATCCTATTCTACTAATATTATAAAGGCGAAAATTAAATAAATGTTTGGATGTTTGTGAGGATGTTTGTTACTCTTCACGCAAAAACTACGTAACAAATTTTGATGAAACTTTACAGTAATATAGATTATACATCAGAATAACACATCTATAGGCTATAGATACCTCGGGAAAACTTATATACGCAGGCGAAGCCGCGGGAAACAGCTAGTTTAATCTATGTGGTAAACGGTAATGAAGCCCGCTTATTTGTGAATATAGCTAAAATCCTATTTGCTCGTCGACTATTAAGCGTCGATGCGTTGCCCTGACAGCATAGACTTGGCCAATTTCATGGTCTAACGCTCTCTCCCTGCATCATTCACTCATTACATATCGTACAGTTTTATTCAGTTTTCATTGGCTATGGTCGGTTCGTATCTAAAAATATAGTATTAGCAATTTGAAGCTCGCTTTTTACAATCTGGGTTTGATAGCAACTAATAAAACAATTTTTAAGAAGTAGGTACTTACTATTAAGTACTGATTTCTGAATTGCAGGAAAATTCAGACAAAACCGGTGAGCAAGTAGATACTACTTTTATTTGTGTTTCTTTTTATATATAAATGTATTTTTATTGACTTATATTTTCGGTAGTGAAAAATACGTAAGTATTTCTTAAAATAGTTTGATTGTATTATTCTTATAGCAATAGAGTTATCTAATAGAAGTCTCACCGAATAGAACATGGCGACTGCGATCCTCTTACTATTCCGGATACGATAGAAAACTCCATTCTTTTATTTTATTTCAGTTTTGCTTTTATTCTATTCGGGATATTGTTTCGCTTTTCACTGTCGAAAGTTAAATTGGATAAGAAGAAAATAAAATTATGTTCTTTTTTTGAAAATAATGTTGTTATCAGGTTGTTATGAGAGCTTAAGAGAGGGGTCGTCTGCCAAATAAACTTTAAATCCAAAAAAAATATTTGAAATGGAAAGACCGTCGATTCTAATACATACCGTGATTCGAAATCGATGAATTCACTTCAAAAATGATTAAAAATTTTCCATAGTATACACGTCTATCTACTCTAAATAAAGTATGTAGAGTCGTTTAAAAAGCGGTTTTCTAGTGACCTTTTTTTAAATGTAGTTCTAAACATCAATAGATGGCACCGACGCTACTGTATTATCAAATAAAATGTAGAACACGGAAAAAGCTCGCTACGCTCCCGCTCGCTACGCTCTATGGTATTATCAAAAACATAATCGTTGTATAATGCGAGAATAAGAAATGCCATAAAATTGTTTTAAAAACCCTAACGTCCGACTGCTAATAAGATATTCTGTTTGAGAATTTTCATAGTCGAATGAGAATGACAGTTGAGATGAATCATACGCCATCTATTGTCAATTTTAGCATCTAAAATTTTCTGAGAATCGCATGAAATTTAAATCCTTTAAAAATCCTAATGCTTTTTTTAATGTTATTTTTTGTTGTAGCTTTTTAAATATCTAGGTAAGCTCGCAGTAGGTAGGTGCTAAAGAAGGAGGCTTTGCTTTGCTAGTATAACCGCTACGTATGTACCTACTTAAAGCAACATGTTCATTACCTACCTATAAATATTACCTATGGTGCTCAGTAAACTCTTTTTCTAAAATCCCGTTGAGAAACTCAATTGGTTGTGAAACATAAGTTGGATCGTAAATCTTTAGGGTTAGTAAGCATCATCGGTCCAAGTCTTCATGCAAAAACTTTACCTGTACATTATTATAGCGTAGATATTAGGTACAGCCATCTTAGTAAAACTTTGTGAGTTTCGCAAGGCAGTCATGGGGTTTTATGAACGCTAAATACATGCTAGACTGATATTCCTGACTTTAGTTTACGAGTGTGTATGCTACACAGGTTGCTTTAATGCCTTGTGCCATTTTGTGAAGAAAATTATCGAAATTATATTCTTTAATAACTAACATTTTAATGATAAATTAAGGTTTAGTCGATAAATTTTTATCTTCAGTAAAACAACAAAAACATTTAATTACTACACAATTAATTAGTCTCCGCCAGCAGATATTTACAAAATACTTTATTAAGTAAAATAACCTACGAGTTACGTTACGCTCCACCTTATAAAATCTCAGTGTAGTCGGTCTTTCGTGTCTGAGGATCGAAGGACACAAAATGCTAGATTTAATTTCGATGTGCGGTTGAGGTGTCAACAAAGATTCAAACTGTAAAATATAGGTAAGTATTACAAGATTTTCTTTGGCCTACCGCTGCATAAAATTATCACCAGTAAAACATCTAAATATAAATTAAATCACCAATAAAATAATTGCAGTCAAAACGGTCATCCCGTGTAATAAATCCCATGTATTTTATCAAAAGGTATTTCATAGTCTATGTATAATACAAGGTACCACCGCTGGGTAAAGACCTCCACCATCGCACGGCTCATCACGGTCGAGAGCCTCTCGTGGCCAGTTTAGTGCTATCCAGTTCGTCCTCCCACCTTATCCTTGGTCTTCCGCGGTTCATTCAAGATCGTCGCGGCATCCATTGCATGTTATACTGGTCTGCCCACTCCCACTTTAACCTCCTTCTAACTCCCACATTAGTAGCCATGCGATCCGGGTTCTGGAAGTGCAGCGTCACATTCTGACGCGGTCTGTCCTGTCTACGTTTAATATGCTGCACTGCACTCCATTGCTTGTGACCATGTCTGGGAACCATTCCACTGAGCACATTGCCCCTAATAATTAGCCATATTTACTATTTCTGTATTAAAAAGCTATAAGACATAGTTTGCATACTTCGTGCCTTCAGACGCAGCACGTATCGATTGGAGAGGCTTCCAGTCCACTATTCTGCTCTCTACACGCCCCTCTTTTATGCACCTGTGTATACTTAAAATATTTTTAATTTTCGAGATCCGGTTCTCCGGTGTGTTCGGTATAGGTTCCTACATCTCGCAGAAGGGAGTTCCTTGGCGACCACATTTTACTGAATATTACGAAAAAATAACATTTCCACAGATAGAGATAAGCTATCTGAGATAACAATAGTATCATTTATTCCAATTATAAACTAATAAATATCAGATACGTGTGTTGGAAATTTTATTGGAAATTAATAACAACAAAATATTTTGAAATAAATTTAAATATTCAATTAACTAATTAAATGTCTTTTTCCGACATAAATGTTACGCATTAATAAACGTGATTACTGATTTATTTAATATGCAGAACGTCAATAAATCGAATCAATTTATTATTATGTCTAATAATCTCCTATTTAATAAGTATGTATATTAAGTTGTGATAAACAAAATGTTGTAAATCAGGTAGTTTAACGTCGCGTCGTCAAGTTAAATAAATTAATTTGCTGTAATTTAAGTCAATACAAACCTAACAATTCTACTAAAGTTGTGGTAATGTTTTAATGATTAGCACACATGCCTTTTTAATAGCGATAGAATATCAAATACCTAGTAATTAAGTATATCACTATTCTTTTCATTGGTTAAATAACAATATTTTTCATCAGCATAATCACCGTCGTGATGGATTTTTTCGCGCCGGTCGGCCTTTCCCATTAAGCTAATCTGGCATTTTGCTAATCTGACATACTGCAAATCTGATATTCCGCTAATCTGACATTGTGCTTTTCTGGCATAAAGCGTACAAACCATCTGTTCCTCTATCTGCCATTTCGTCGAGAATATTTTAAGTTCAATTGCTTAGGTTATATTTAAAATGGTGACTTATTATCAAATATTGTGAGTAGGTAAGTACATATATCTGGATATAAACACTGACCGTTTATTGTTCGACGATTTCCAAATATACCTATACCTAGATCAGCATAGGAAGCGCTGGTCGAAAAGCCAGTAACTTCTGACCGGTAGCGTTTCACGACCGCTTTGCGACTGCGCGAAAACTTGCTAATAGCCACATTGATTTTGCAGATAGAAGCCAGGTCGGAGCGTGCAAACCTACCTCTCGCTTCTACAATAATCGCCAAAACCAACATATTGCCGTAATCGTTACACATCGTTGCTCCAATACAAAACGTATCTGATGATAACTGGTATGCAGCGAGCAATGTACTCCATGACATTTTATAGAGTTGCAATAATACCAGAGCAGCGAGTACCCTGTTACAAGGATATGGTTGCGGGTAAGTATAACAATAACTATAATATTATTAGGTACCTACGATTCAACTGGAGCTTCGTACTTTACGCTTTATGACGATGGATCGCTATTGGAAAGGAAAATCGTTATTGTACCTAACATTCTAATAGATATTACTGGATTCGGCCGATTGCTTTTGGAAAGGGAAATGAAAAAGCTAACGGTAAATGTTATTTTATATTTTCTTTTCTGGGGGACAGTAAATCTTACTTTACAATGTGGTTATGACTTGTATTTTGTAAGTATTTAATTATAGTTCCTTTCTGTTGTTTCAGCACAGTACGAGGCATTGTGAATTTGGAATAATAAAGTACTTACATGCCATAATGGTTTATTCCAGTTTGTAGGTACCTGTAGCATCATTCTTATCGTTCATAAATTACATACCCATCCTACTTTAATGTGTAATCCACTACTAATAAATGCAAAAGCTATCATAATTAAAACACTAATTATAAAATTAAGGTTCAAGGTAGACCTGGTAATATTTTGAGCGAACAATGTGAAAGTAGTAGATACATTCCATTAAGTAACGAAAACTTATTGGTTTTTTGGGTCCATCTTTCTAAATTTAAGGCGAGTCCATTCCCCACAAATCTACCACGACTCTTTTAAATTCTCATAAGCTTTATAAAACAGAACAAAGCGGACTATATATCGATCGCAAACCCCCATTACAACCGTCGTTTATTCTTAAAACAAACGAAATTAAAGACACCTCCCGCGGGCGCCGTACTCCCATAAATTGGGTCCAATTTAATTGGATCGTGTTAGGTAACAGATCGTTGTACTAGAGCCGTGAGCGCAATATCGGGCGTTATTTCGTACAGTTAACTATCCGGGCACAAGTTACGACTAGCCCGTTGTTGTGCGCTCTGCGTGCTAAGGAGTTTGGAGCTTTCAAGTTTACTTGCTTGTGGCAATTAATAAGTAAGAAGCTAGCTTTATTGGTTTTTTTAAAAAAAAGACATCTGCTAAAAAGATAATTCATTTTAAATGTGCTATGCATTGCAATCAATACGTAGATGTATAATATTGACAGAAAGGGTAGCTAAACTCAGGATCATGAACCAGGCAAACATGTGGTAAACAAGACAGCAAGGGAGTATATTTTTACTTATTGGAATCTACACTAGTGCTTCTACACTTGCTACGATAGGCATTGTATAAAAAGGTAAAAGTTATTTCCACTTCCTAAATAAAGTATCTACATTAGGTATACTAATGTACTACAGTTGATAATTCGGCATGATGAAATTATTTATTGACTTATTGAACCGTTTGTTGTGTTACTTCGTGTTTTAACAGTTGGGGAATAGTGTGGGTTAAATCCTATAAGATATCATCTTATTAGAAACCTAATACGTATAGTATTAATCCTTGAAAATTATGTTACATTATAGCTTGCTAACGGAGGCTAAATAAATTATTCTAACAGTCCAGTCGTCTAAACACAGCACAAAGCTAACCAAAATTCATCAGATCTTTGATAATATATCTTCATTCCCTTCTATCGTCTGTTCAGAGGCAGTTGGGGGAGACGGGGAAGCTGCGACTTATCTGGTATCGTCTGTGTGTGCTGGGGTGTAAGCGTAGAACAGGTGGGGTGCAAATGTGTGGGTTTGGTGCACCGTACAATAGATGCGTAGCTATACACGTAGACGGTAGGAACAGTCGAGGAAAAATTTGTAATTTAATTTCATTTATTTATCCAAGAAATACCTTACAGCATAAGTTGTACAAGGACACTAAATATAATTTACAATAGAATAAAGCCAATAACAAAGTATAGGTTCATCACAAGATATAAAAAGATAGGAAAACAAAAAAAGAGAAAAAATATTCTGTACCCATTGGGCGTTTTTCCGTTAGACGGCACGGGACCGCACAGCTAATGGGAAAACGCCCATTAGGTAATAAGGTTACGAGAGTGACTTCCAATTAGATCTAAATCAGATTTCATACTTACATCAAGCAGCGTCAGGGTTTTAGATCTAAAATATCTAATTAACGTTAAATTTGTTGCTAAAGACACATTTTAATAAATGTCGATTTAAATAAGTATCCATCTTACTTATAAGTCATAAATATATAAAAAATTATTCACATGAAACAAGAATATTGTGTAGGTGCGTTTCCACCGCTCAAAAAACACCAGGTAGACCTACATACTTATGACATGTAGGTTAGGTATACTCTTAGATCGATTTTTAGACATAAATATATAGAATGTATGGTATTTCTGATAGTCTAGTGGTATTTAAATTTATACACTTTTCTCCATCATTGTACGAAGCGAGGGTCCGTTCATCGAATGAGCTTGAAACTCAACAACAAAACGTAATAAAACTTCCAAACTGCAAGCGAACTAACGCCATGTCAACTCTTCAAAATGTCCATTTCGTCTGACGCACAAAGGTTTCAACTTACATTTTACCGCCTTTGCACTTACGCCCTTTTAATATAGACATTGCAGGAAATTTCTGTACCTAAAATTAAAACGTCGTAAGTAACTTAGTCGTATCTACACTTACGTCGTTTGAAGGCAAGTCGTACACAACCTTATCTCGCCTGTAGCAAGGTGATTTACTATAATTAGAAAGATAGCGGTAGATGCCTTTTGTTATAATTTTCCAGCCTTGCTCACGAGCATTTTCGCGCGCAAACTCATGAAAATGTCGGCCATTTTGTAATGCCTTGTTTTTTGATAAGGGTATTAAAATAATGGTGTATTCGGACGGCTCTTTGGTACGGACCTAAGGTACTTACTACCTATACTTGTATAGGTTATTTACCTATTGTCGGTACGCGGGCGGTACGTGAGCTTACATTATGAATGCAAATTGGAAGCTCCTAATGAAATTTAATATGAAAGTTAAGTATTTGTAGCTACGTTCATAGCCCTTGTAGCTAAAAATTTGTACCAACAATGTGGTTGTGGGTAATAGTAGTGAAAAGTGATTTTTGCTTTTCTTCTTACATTATGAACCTCTTTATGGTAACCGGATTAGAATTATTGACACAGTAACTGTGTAATAAAAACTGTTTACATTTACCGAAAAAAGGGTCATACGTAGATGTGATATTTCTTATTCCTTAATTTAACTTTTTGCATGTAGTTTTAAATCACGATAGTAAAAAATAAAGTCTAACGAATTTTAAGGTATGTAGTTAGGTATTAGTTTTAGACTACTGTTACTTATGATAAAATGAGACTTTCCTGTCAAATCTATTAATTATCGCGAAGCAGAAACTAACATAAATAATCTTACGAAACATTATCCTTTCAGGGTACAAAGTTCGTCACACTGGTTGACATTCTAAGTTCATAGTCTCTTTTTCAGGTACTTGTTCCATCGTTCAGGGCTGTAGTTTTACTTATTATTAGTCCTGAATGCCTCTCTTTTACGTATTTTTCCCAACACCAACTGTGCTACGAAACCCTGTAGCAGCCCATCTCCCTAAAAACCTTTGAAAGCAACACCTTCGGTACCTAGTACGTGTTTATACCTATTACCAGAGGTACGGAATTTTTGTGTTGGCGGTATTAATATCGCGATAATGCAAATTCAGGCCATTTACGGCGGCGGGGCTCGTTGCAGACGCCATTACAGAAAATTCGCCAGCGTTTCCACTCTCGTGGGCTTTACGTATTTCCGCTGAGCTATCAACATTTGTGTTTTTTTTGCTTTAATTTTTATGAAATGCGTGTTAAGGTTTAAAAAGGGAAAGCTATTAGTGCACCGATGTACAAAGATGTAGATAGGTATTTTCTACATAGAGTACGTACAATCTATATACCAAAAACCATTTAGGTTAAGATATTTGGAAGTTTGATCCCCGGCTGGGCCATGTAAGCACCAATGGGTTATTTCTCGAAACTTAAGTACATTTACTGACTGCTCTCAAACGGCGAAGGAAAACATCGCGATTGAACCTGCATACGCCGAAGAGGCCTTTGTCCAGCAGTGGACGTCTACAGCCTGAGATGATGATGACGGCGAAAAAGAAACTCTTAGGCATGCGCCTCACTTCACATGCGTTAAGTCCACCAACCCGCACTGGGCTAGCGTGGTTGACTTTAGCCCGAACGCCCTCGTCGAGAGGGTAGGCCTGAGCCCCAGCAGTGGGGACAAGTTAATAGGCTGTTGATTTGATTTGAACTTGGATAACCGTATAGATGCTACAGCAATGCGGTAAACTATGCAAATTCCCTGGTATAGGATTGAACGACCAACTTTCCTGAAAAAGCCGTATTATATTAGATATTATGCAATCGTATTTTAATAGTTAAAATCTTGTTTTGGTATTTTATGTGTATTTTTTCCTACCTGTCGTATTCACCAGTTATTCACGTTTACTATTCGCTGTTATCGATGCTGTATACGAGTAAAGCTGGATAAAATTCCTAACTATGACGTCGACACACCATAACATCTCCCATTCAATTGCATGGAAAATCGTCGGGATTTCAGGGGCCACCCTTCTGCGCCTCTACTCCTTTCACGCCTACATTTCTACTGTATGTTAGACTGAGACGCAGGATAAAGTTGAGGTAATTGAGGGTAATACGAAATAGTTTTAGTCTAGACGGGTAAAGTTGTAAGTTACAAATTGCAGGCGTGACGGCTGCTTAAAATATATTGTAATGACACAGTAGCTTACGCTTGCTTAAATTTATGGGGTCTAAAAGGTGGTGCAGGAGATTTTCTGCATTCCTCATATATTTAGTGGGCTCTAAGTTCCTTTACCATCCTCTTAGAGCGACGCGGCCGCCGGGTTGACACGGAGGAAAAACGAGCCATAGTGTATATTTCCATGATTCGATGCGAAACATCCGGGCGTATTTAGTGGGGAAGGAATGGGGGGGGGGGGGTTTGGATCCACGCATACATCTGAAACACACACGCAGTAAAGCTAACAACACATTCATACCTATCGTACTACACATCGCTACCCCATATGACCAGGTGGTCTTGCACCTTTTGCAAAGGGCAACGCATAAGTATCGCGACTTTCCTTCCCCTCATAATCAGCTTGACTAACTTTTGCATGCAGCTTCGCTGACGTCTTTTTGGAATCGGCTTTTGCACCACAATAACTTGATCCGCTGCGAGCACGTACGCGGCGCATACTACTAAAGGCAAAACTAAAGGCCAAGCTATTTCTTAGCGTGCCTTTCCAACATGCGGCAGGAATTCTAAGTCTTAGAAGGGTGGCAGTCCCTCCAGTACCCTGTAACCTTATCCGCGTAGAACTTTTGTGCGGCTGGAATAAAAAGTATCCAATTTTTATCATCTACCAGTACTCATTCTGCTGATATCATTTGATTGCCGATCGATAAAAAAATAGTAGGTTAATATAGATTATAAACTTTTACATATAGTGATAAGTTTGATTGCTCAAGAATCGAACAAAGAAGAACAAGTAGATTCCATATATTTTAACAATAAGTCTTTGACCTCGTACTGGTAATGGGACCTTCGATCACCATATACTAGACATATATAGTATTCCCGATCGCCGAATGGGACAGAGAGGTCGCAGCTCTCATTTTGACAAAAACTTTTAAACTAGGTTATTGCTTCTGTAAGCTTATATAAATTACTATTTGACTTGCTGCTATAAATGTTTCACACCATTAAATAGTTTTATCTAATTCTAACTAACCAACACCGGTATAAAATTCCGCCATACAAAACACCTGCGGTCAACTAAAAACAAACACGGTGGGTCTACATTCACCTGCCTAAGCTTTATGACACAATAAAACGTCAAAGTATCCATAAAAGTATTATTACCTATTAATTTCACACCGCATTAGCGAAACACACAATAAAACTTCAAGTTGTCGGTGACAGTGATTTGGAGTTTTGTGTTAAGCGCCCTCTATCGGCTGCGTGAGAGTTTCTGGTAGAAAAAGATTATAGCATTTATATGGGCAAGTTTACGATGTCGTAAAAGTATGCCGTAAAACCGAAGGGCACGCACGCCCTCTGTTAATCGTTCAGAAACCGATATTGCGGTGAGGCCTCGAGGATAGATTACTTTTAGGAACGTAAGGAATAACTGACGTTTGTCTATTTATGGCTTTCCAGCCAATGTACGCTGTTTTAGCTTAGTCAAATATTTCACTTAGAACAAAGCTTCACTTGGTGAAAGGAGTCTTTTTGAGCTACAAAATGTGAATTAACAACATTATGACTTGTTAAGTATGTTGTTATATCCTACTAATTGGTAAGTCATGGTTTGGCTCAGTATATATCTTTAAACAACTCATAACATTGGTTATATCGAAATAATCTTTATCTCATTTTAAAGTTATCTTGTTACTTAGTTTAGTGTAGTAACTTTAATTAACTTGGGAACAAACTTACAACATAGGAACTGTAGGTGCCATAAAACACGTAACGATTTTATTGGAGCATCCCCTTGCAATCGTTAAATTTTTATTGACTCCAAACTGCTTGACTTTAAAAATATACAAATTTACGGTCACTCAAGGGGGCGATTATTCAACACGTCGTAACTATTTTATTGTGGTAATGTAAACAAAGCATCAATTTGGAGATCTATTGGGTTACTTATTTCTTTGTTTCTTGTTCACAAAGTCTTACGAAAAGGACCTTTCCAGAAACATTTTTTAAATTCTTGGAAATATTATAATGAAAATTGTGCAGTGAGCACGAGAATAGGCCTACGGGTAATGAAAAGGTATAGAAATGAAAAAAAAAATTAAGTACTATATACCTACAAAATATAATTTAAAAACATGCTAAACATTTTTTATTCAATACCTACCTACAATTCATTTTTTTATTATGAGATTTTTTGTTTTAATTTTTATTTATTTAAGTAAGTATGTAGGTATTTGTATTATATTTAAGTAAGTTTATTTTTAAGTTAGATTATTTAATTATTGTTTTACTATAATGTAACTCCCAATAAAAATACCTACCTATAAACTTGAATTATAGTATAAAAAACTTTTTGTTATAGATATCGTAATTAAAGATTTTCGTTTAAATATCTTCACGCTATGTATGAATAAAATATCAAACCCCAATATGTCCTTCATATGTGAAAAGGAGAAAAGAACTATATTAAAAGCAGCAATAAGAATCATTTTTAAATGTCCGCGATGGACATACTGGCGTTTGATATTTATCGACACAAAATTTGTCAAAAAATGAAACTAATGGGATTGCTTTTTAGGAAGGGCTTTTTAGCCCCTTCGAAAGCTCTCTGTCAGCACCTTGTGTGAACATTCAAAACTAATACAACCACGCGTGCATCAGCCACCATGCTAGCTCGGCACTGCGCGCGCATGCCTACAGATGGCAGTGCGCTCCGGCGAGCTACGACGTAGCTACGCTTTGCTACGAGCTCCACATGCAAAAGCATGCCAGCTCACTACAGATTATATTAATTTAGCACGTGGCCAATAGATGGTGCTTGTTTACCATTTGTCGAATTAAATTTTTCTGTTACGTAGATATTTATTTACTTATCAGAAAATAATTCTATATAATATAATTGAGAACTTTATTGCTTGATAAAAATCAGCGACTGTAAAACCGGTTTTATTCAATATCTGTAAACTGTATCCACGTCCACGTAATATTATGGAGGTCCCACAATTGAAGGTCGAATGTAATGAATTAGTAGGTACTTACCTACTTATAGATCATACCTAGGTAATAGTTGTTAGTTGAAGTGATTAGTTGAGTTTTAAGCATATGAAAAACTAACGGTAACAGATGAATGTATTTCTTTATATTTATTTTTAGTGAAACTTAACGTTAAAAGTTAAGTAAGGTTTAAAGGCAGGCTGTGAGTATGACCGTAATAAAAGTAATAATTTTCCGCGTGATACCTACTTGAGCGACATTTTATCATTACCAGCCTACCAGTATGTCATAGCATAGTATTATATAATAATAATAATGTTTGGACAAATTTACACACGGCTGTTGAGTCCCAAACTAAGCCGAAGCTTGTACATGAGTACTCAACACTCAACAACTGATAAATATACATAAATACTTTTAAATAAAAACTTAAATACATACAAACACCCAGAATCCGAAAACCAACAGTTATGCTCATCACACAAATGTTGGTCCCGTGTGGGAATCGAACCCATGGCCTTTGGCGCAGTAGGCAGGGTCACTACCTACTACGCCAACAGGCCAGTAAAATGGTAAGGCTTTTCCTGTGCAATGATAATGCCTAACAAGTCTAGTGATGCTGCTTTTGTGTGAGATTTCCAATTATATAAGGCACTGATCTGATGACGTGATGATGTGATCATTACAGTGCAATATTATTCCACATTACTTTTTTACGACAAAAAACAGCCCTGCTATTCTGTAAGCGTATTTGTGCAACTCGATCCTGAATCCGCAGTGAGATCGGTCTCTAACTCAATGATTCACAGTCAATACTCACTTTATTTCGCAAGTGAGGTGTTTATTGTGTAGCTTGTATTTGTTTACACAATGCGACGTCGAGGTCTTTCATGATCTGATGCGAAGTGAAGTAAGTGACTTGCGATGTGATGGTCGAGTTTTAATTCGTACTTTACAGAATCACACAGCAGGAATCGAACCTTTCCCTTTATATAAGGTTTAAAGTATTGATAAAAATAGACCTCGTAAGCTGAAAAAAAGAACATAACATACCTTGTAGTACTGCTTTGGAGGCTGGTTGAAGACAGTCTAGACCCGGGTGTAGCGATTCTATACTCTACTGAATGATGTACTATATTTGTTCGTAAACATGTAATAATTGAAATCACTTCGGCCTGCAACATGCAAGGTAAAGTCCACTCATTGCACTCAACTTTCACAAAAGCCAACACCTACACACTAAAATTCCCTGTTTCTCACAAAATTTCAGAGTAAACTAAATAAAAATCCCTAAAATCACAACATCTCTTTCTAACAGTAAATGCACCCCACCTCTTTACAAGACTTGATTTTATTACGCAATAGAGTTTACAAGCTACCTACCTTTGAAGTTTGCCGGTATGCAGTTAAAAAGCTATTACGGTAATAACCTTATGACCGCATAAAAAAATTAACAATGTTAATTTTTAAATGTTTCATTTTGTTTCAGGTGAAGTCTCAACGTACAGCTGCTTGGCTTTGATAAGGTAAGAAACCTTAAGGTAACCTAGAATCCTACTTTTACCTTTATAAGGTAGGACAACTTTATAAGGTAGGACAATAAGTAACACTTACCATCAAAACCGACCTTAAGATATTTTAATGCCATCAATTTCATTGATTTAAACAGAATATAAGTTCATGGTAACTGTACTAAGCAGTATGTAGTGTTTTAATTGGAACTTCTCTTATAAAAAATCTTACAAGTTTAGTTAAAGATATAGGCGAACAAATTGACAAACATTCCTTTATATCCACAGAATGAAAAAGCTGTAGGCATTATATTAACAGAGTCAGTGCCAGGAGCCGGTTTTATCTCGCCGCGCCATCTAGTAAGGCCTGCTGACAATTTTTATCGGTTGATTAAATCGCTCCTAGCTACCCCTTTATGGGTACAGCGTGAATATATCCTCTTGTTTATTTTCGAATGAACGGCGCAGATAACATCTATAGGTGTGTCTGTGAGTTTATGTATGTGATATAGCTAACAAGTTGTTTTGTATTATATTTTTTCTGATTGGACCATCAAATATTTCGTGAATGTCGGTGCCTGTTTGGTTTTGGGAATGGAATGTAGAAAGGTAATGTGATGACGGCTAAATCAGTTAATAGAAATTTAATTAGGTAAGTACACTTCTTAAACAACATTTTTTTAGTAAATCCAGTCATCTAGATCAAAACTCAAATTTGTTAATAATATTTTTTTAAAAAACGGCAGTTAGGTATGCTATACGCAGTAGCACCCCGCGTTTATTTTGTTTATAATAGGTAAAAGAGACTTTTAAGTGGTTTAAAGTGTAGGAACAGGATGTCCTAGTTGACTACAGGTTCGGTGTAACACTGATTGGTACTATTGGTACTTACTTACATACATAGTATACATACATCAGTGCGTCAATGGCGTTGGGGATAAGGCGCGGCCTATCATATCGAAAAGTCCGGAGTTTGATCCCCGGCTGGGCCATATACCAATGGGTTTTTTCTCGAAACTTAAGTAAGTACATTTACTGACTGCTCTCAAACGGTGAAGGAAAACATCGTAAGGAAACCTGCATACGCCGAAGAAGAAATTCTTAGGTGAAGTCCGCCAACCCGCACTGGGCTAGCGTGGTGGACTATAGCCCGAACACTCTCGTTGAGAGGGTAGGCCTGAGCCCCAGCAGTGGGGATATGTTAATAGGCTGTTGATGATGATACATACATCATTCATTCTCTTAAATCAAGTCCCTGCAAGCAACATTTTGTGTAGGTTGTAACACAGTCACAATTCACATCGAACACACAATAAACTAACTCAGTGCATTATGTTTTTCTATCTATGAAAGCAGCTTTTCTTATCTTTAAAATCGACGACATGGTTCTTTAGAATATATATTTGTATCTCGTATATTCATGTCGGTGTGCCAACCTGTATACTTACCCACTGCTGCCTTGTCTGCCCGCACCAAATATATCCACTTATCAGACATTTCCATTAAGGAATATCCAGACAAACTCCAGACTACAAATTAACATCGCGCATTTATCAGTGACTAAGAAAAATCTTAATCCAGCTCCCAAGATTTGTGGTTTTCACGACATGCTGGCTCATTAAGGGAATGGCCGATTTACGACCAATTAAAATCTATATCGTGGGACCAATTAAACCCCTGCTTACTTTATTGGTATTGGTCTTTATCGACGTGGTCTGACCGGTCTGATGGAGTACTTACTGCGTTCTGGCGCGTTCTATCACGAAGGCCTTTTTAGAGCACCTTTATTTATTTGCTTCGTAGATAAAGCGATGTTCTTGTACAAGTCGGTCTTGTTATAAAAAACTTTGAAAAGCCTTCAAAAAGTGCTATAAAACTGTCTAAGAGCCTAGAGATTACACATTACACTCTGTAGTAAATAATAAGACTATCAATGCTGAAAGTAGACAGAAAAATACTTAATATTAGTCAACCTGGTTTAAAATAAAATCTATATAGGAACTAAAACAATGATCATCATTATTCAACAGTCATCTTCACAAATATTAATTACTTACTGAGACTTGGAAAATACTATACCAGTTTTTATCTCTTTTGTAAAAGAAATAAAACAAAACAATACATACAATGTTTACAATTTGATAATAACTATGTTACTGTAGTTTTAACTGATTTTTTATTTATTTTAGTAAGCGATAATTATATGTTTAGCACCATCCTACTCGTAATCGGTATGTTATATCTTATGACGATATTTAGATGTCAATTTGTACCGTAAAATGTTAACGGAAAATCGAAATCAAATACGGAATTCCTTTCGCATTAAATCTAATTACTTAAGCTTCCCAATTCCCAATCTAGGCTGTTCATGGTCAATACAACAAATTTTCAATTACCCCCGATGGTCGCAAATTCAGCTAAAATGTAAATTATTTCGTCGTGTGCATTATAAATATAATTGTAGGTGGGTGTGGGCGTGTAGTCCTGGGCCAATGGGAGGCGAGAGCGAAGCCTGGGCGGCGCCGGGCGGGAGACTAATGTTGTACCCGCGAAGCCTTCGTCGAGGTTGCTACGTTGCTACATGGTTACATAACCAAAATGTTATTTTTTCTAGAAACATCTTTACAAAATTGCTTAATAAATAAAAATTATATAGGTACTCGTACTTATTTAGAGTGTTAAAAAACCCTATCGAGTCTCTAAATGTAGTTTAAATACAAGACTTATGTAAAGTCTAGATAGAATTCTTTTTCAAAAACCAATATCTGACAGCCACACTCTCAGGTTTTTAAGATAAAATTTTTACTATAATCTAGAAGAACACAACAAATCCTGCAATTTTCAAGGAGCATGAAAAATAGTAGGTAATTGATTTTGAAACAAAATTATCTACTAATGGGTTTTCCAAACATTTTGCTCGGAGACGTTTTGCATAATATTTATTTCGGCAACTTAATTTACAATTTAATTATATAATGATTTATTATATAACGATTGATTGCTCTTAACAGATAACTCAGCAACCTAAGCGACAATGAACGAAGCACGATGCAATATTTTCTTGGCAAATGTAAATAAAATTACGTGTAACTAAAGTTATCAATAAAATATGCCTGTATGTTATTATGTCATCATAATATAGTGATAATATCCCTTAGAGCAGACGCCTGATATGCTTTTCATCAACAGCCTATTAATGTCCCCACTGCTGGGGCTCAGGCCTACCCTCTCCACGAGGGCGTTCGGGCTACAGTCCACCAAGCTAGCCCAGTGCGGGTTGGTGGACTTCACATACGCCTAAGAATTTCTTCTTTGCAGGTTTCCTCACGATGTTTTCCTTCACCGTTTGAGAGCAGTCAGTAAATGTACTTAAGTTTCGAGAAAAAACCCATTGGTACATGGCCCAGCTGGGGATCGAACTCCGGACCTTTCGATATGATAGGCCACGTCTTATCCCCTACGCCACTGACGCTCTCATATGCTTTTAGTATTAGTAAAAACATCTTAAAGAAGCGATCCTTGGCGCTCCCTCCTTTCTTCCTACCCCGGTCAGGGAGATAGCATGAAAACTGAATGTAGAAGAAAAAAGAAGAAGATTATATTCAAAATGAAAGCATTTCTAAACATACCGACTCTACATTTTTAAAACATACATGATATCTATTTAAAACGATCTAAGACAGCAAAATGATCTAATCATAGCATACCATCAATATGGAGGCATCATATACTTTTAAAAGCCTTCAAAAAGTGGTTACACATTCCACTCTATAGTAATAAACAATAGACTACCAATGCTGAAAGTAGCCAGAAGTAAACAACCAAGTAAGTAACCAATAGAAATCTCTTAAAACGTCATCAGCTAATCTTAACATGAACATTTACGGTAGCTGCGATCGTAACAATCAAAAGGTGCAATTTGATACACCCATACGATCTACATCGACATTTAGTACCACCAAATGAGTCATAAAATTGCCCAAATATCCCACAACAGATAAATTTATCGCCCAAAGTGTCGTTCAGCTCGTAAAACCATCGAGTGCGGTGATTCCCCAAAACCATAGAGAAATTCTCTCATGTCAATCATTTGCGTCAAAGTATAAAATTCAATTTACAGCTACATTGAGACCATTATGTGGCAGTGGAAACCGCTTCATTACCACTCCACGATAACCATAAAAGCTATAGCACAATGATCTCAGTGATTTAATACACGAATATATCTCTATAGTAATAATAGTTTGCTCATTGTTAACTCGTACTACTCCAAGCCTCAGAACAATAAATTTGAGATTAGATATAACGCAGAAAAGTGTCTAGTTTGATTTATATGTGCAAGGGCAGCCATTTTGGCTTTCATTCCCTTGATATCTACCTGGAGTGGAGTATAAAGAGTCTTCGGGGTAATTTAGGATGTACCACAATGTTCAGTGCAAAAAATAGCATCTTATTGTGTGTGTGAAATGCAATTTTGCACGTCCATTATGGATGCGCTCTTTCTTTTGTTGGCACCGACAAAGTGGACGGGAATGTCTAATTTTAGTTCAGGATTAAATTAAATGAGTAATTAAAAATAAATTTAATGAATCCCTACAAAAATGTTACATCTAACTTTTGATAATTTTTGTTATGATAAAACTAAATAAATGGGATCCCTACAGTGGATCAGAGTATACCTAGACTTGAAAAATATTATTATGAACGATGTATTGAAGGTATTTAGTGATAAATGGTTTCATCGTTAAGACACTGTACAAAGAAGAACTTGTACCTTTTTATTTTTATTGTTTTTACAAAATAATATTAAGTTTCAAAATAGCTATGCCCAGTTTTCGGCAAAGACAAAGCGGTCCCTCTACAATCCTTCCGATTTATTACAGCTAAAACGACCATAGTCCCATATTTGAACTTAGCCATATTCTTTATGCCTCCATTAATATTTTTTCATTGCTTATTTATGGATTCCCTAAGGACCAAACCCAGGCAGGTGGTCCCTACTTAATCAAGATGTTACCGAAAATAAAAAACGTGTAGCCATCTTTTCTTTTTTTGCCTGAATTATAGCTTGGTTCGTCATAACTTATGAGCCAGGACTAGACCCGGTTTATCGTTTGTATAATATAAAGTATTTTAATTTGGTGGGAAAGACGTATGGCATCAATGAATACATTAGCAGTAAACTACTTATATAGAAATGTCCACGTGAAACCAGTTGTCTGCAATAAAGTAGCCTTACGACATGTTAATAACCAGGACGATATACTAATATGTCTATACAAATAGTTCCTTGCGCCGGTTATGGATATTAAATTGATAGGATGTTATTCAATAAATACAGGATATTATAAAATTGTTTTTTGTAGTCCTTTGTAACAATATTTTATAAATGATTACAAAAAAAATTAACCCAGTTAAGTACTCTAATTGACGCTTTTAGAGAAATCTGCAGATATTTTTTCAATAAGTATTTATTGCAAGAGAGATGTTCAGAACAGGGAAATTAACAAATAACACTATCAACATTAGAGGTATATTAATATGGGAATAGTGTTATCGACCAAACTACAGGATTAATAAGGAAACAACATGAATTACAGTAATTAGGAATGTATATTACTAAAAACAACAAATACAGCAAGACAACTATTTTATAGAGGCCTAAATAAGCAAACAAAATGTAGGTAGGTGTAAAGGTAGGTATATAAGTACTTACGCAATGTATCGCTGAGATCGCAACTCAGATAGTGGCTTGATTTAGCCATTTTGCCCTCAAGATTTATTTAACTGCCAGATAGGTTTATGAAGGTAGATACCTATTTACGACTGCGTAGGTAACCTTTTGTAGAACAACATAATTTTCTGTAGGTACTAGACTTGGTACTTACGAAGGCTGAATTTATGAGGATAAGTATGATATCTATTTTATCGTGGTTAATTTTGTTCTAGAATCTACTCGAGTAAAATATTTAATTATCTTAACATGCTACACGATTCTCTTCCAATTTTTGTAAAATTTAAGCGCTTCAATCCTCGCAAGTCGATTATAATACTATTGAAAACAAACCCATTTAATTTTTTAGATTATTTTCTACTTTGATTTATTTCTTATATTAATCCATTGTAAAATAACAGTAACCAATGCAACGACTGCTAAAAACTACTCGTATTTAGGTATAGAACCATATTCGATTACACAAAACAGTAGTTCTAGAACTGGTAGAAGTAAAACTACATCGAAACCATCAAACGGACATGTCGACTATTCCATGAATATCCCGTTTCCGTAATATATAATCGTAAAACAAACTGCCCTCCGATCCACTCCACTACAATTCGGCGCTAAAAAAAGTCTCCGTTTTGGTAAACTTTTATCCGACACAGAGGGCAAAAGGGGAGAGGGCCAACAAAAGATAAAAGAGATATATAAGTGGCCCTCGGCAGCGCCATCAAGTCGTTACAACAGCAGTAAAATATTTCAAATTGTGCCCAATGCCGCGGAAAACGGAAGTTACGCGTTTGGGCCCTCTCGCCTTCATCTCACTGGACGGTGGACTGTACTTACTTACTATGTATGTTAACCTCTATGTACTTATCGATGACATTGGAAAATAGATTTACATCTTCATTAGATGTATAGACCAGTGTATACACCACGGAAACATAGTGATAAATTTACAGCGCTGATAGCGCTGAAAAAAATAGATTTATAAAAGTATCAATGCGCACAGAACCGTTTACCTTGAAGGACCTGTGGCATGCCTTGTGTTCGGAAAAACTCGTGCTTTAAAAATACGGGTTCCACACAATTTTCTATTCTGTATCGGAAATTGTGCGCTATTAAAATGAATTGAGTTATATAGTATATATCGCTTATTACCTAAACGCATTCACATTACCAGTACCCTTCACACTGACCATTCCCATGGCATAACAATGAATTACCATTAGATGCAAATATCATTCGAATAGGGCAACATTAACAGCAGCATAATGGAAGGGTCAGCATCCATGCAAATATACAACGGTGTTGTCGGATTTCCCTCGCGACCACTACGCGGCCATAAAGCTATAACTTCAATTTTAAATCTATTTAACTGTCTGTTGCTAAAAGGCTCGCTGGATTAACTTCCATTACACGAGTGCATTGCTCTTAGCTGAAATAAATATTAACTGAAATATACCTACAGTTTTGTCTAAATCCTGTTCAGAAAAATTTTGTGGTCAGATATTTTAAATAAAAGTCACAAAATTAATTCCCAAAGTTTCGTCTCAATAGAGATTTTTTTCTCGATTTGTCACAATTAAGAGACACTTAAGAGCTACTTAGCTACTACTTACTTGAAAATCGTTCATTGTGGAAACAAACCAAAACAAATACAATAGACAAGAAGTAGTAAACAGTCTCAAAAATGGTTTGCTTTTTACAAAACTCTATAGTTCACAGCGATTTACCAATATTCCAATAATAGCAGTGCCTATGAAATATTAAGAAGACGTTTGGGTTAAACGTACCAGGGGTTGCTTCATGCATGGTCGCCAGACCATACTAAATGATGACAGTTTGAAATTGTCTTTTGTTTCCACATACTATTAAGTATGTATGTATTTATATAAACCAGAATTAAGAGTCACGTCATAAGCTTGTTTCCATTTAATTATTAACTTTGTATTAATGTTCGTATTGACGATGAGTTGAAAAATATTTAAGTAGTGTGTAGGTAATTTCTTCTAACTGGTAAATTAAATTAATTGATTTATGATTGTGGTTAATTGGATTTTATGTACTATTTTATACGCCACCCGGTAGATGCCGTTACTTACCTCAATCGTCTGTCAGTAAATAATAATTTTCATAAAGTTTTTGTCATGTTTTGACTCCAATAAAACACCCATCCTCCTCATCCATACATATACCTACTCGTATTTTACTGTAGCTACACTAGAATACGAGTAGGTAAAAATCCGTTAAGAATTTCCTAATAGATTATCATCATTTGTAGATAATGGTTTCTACATTCCTAAGGTTTGAGAAAATACCCATCGCTGATAACCTGTGAACTTGTTACCATAAATTTACTATTTCCTCCAAGATTATGCATGTAAAAGCTATGTAGGTAGGTGTTGGTACGAAAAACTATTCCAGGTAGATAAACCTTCCGACGTTTATATACGGCTTATTGAATATGCTTATTTTTATGGGTATTGTAACTCGGCTTCTCTGGTCGAACTTCGGGGTTTAACTTACCATACAATTTATTTAGGTAGATAGTACATATTATAATGGAATAGGTATTCTTATCATTCAGTGTGTATGTTACAATAACCTAAGTTAATCTAACATTGGGAACATACAAATGTAAACAAGAATATAGGTATAATAAAATAATATAATATTCCATAATTATTCGTTTAAAATCTAGATACTTCAATATATATACATATTTAATTTAAACTCAAAGGTAGATACAGGTGGAAAGAAGATAAGACAAGTAGGGCTAAAGCTCCGAGCGATGGTCACACCGTGTGAGGCTAAACAAATTTACATCTAGAGCAACCAGCTACCAGGCAGACGAAAGCAGTCGATAAAAACTACTGTAGTCAGTATCATCACCTTTTAGGGTCCGACAAAGAGGCGGACACCATATACAATTTATAATTATAATAAACATTTTTCAAGTAGACACTGCAGCTTTATTTCGATCACAATTTTGCATGACAAAGAAAAAGAAAATAAAAAGAGTTTTATTATCACAGCACGTATACCTATATGGCGACGACGGTCCCCTGCGGAAAGACATTGTTATTGAAATAAGGTAGTTGTATCGCATCCTTTCGTGTTTATCGATATAACTCCATCCATAACGCCTTATACCTATCGCTTCCTGAGTTGTTTACTTCCTTTATGAAGTTACGAAGAATGGGATGGGTATTACCAATGATGTTGTGTAAAAAAATCTTTACAGATAGTGACGTAACTCTCAAGCAGATTTTTGGGTACTTTGTTGGATGATTTCTCATGAGTCATGCATGACATTGGCCGACGTTCATTAATATAGTGTTTCTTGTATGAAACTGCGCCAAAGCTGTGCTTTCTAACTCACACCTCCAAGAATTGCTCACTTACCTCCGAAACAATGTACTATTTGAGAGAAATAAAGATAAAACTAAAGCTCATTATTTCTACAAAATAAATAAACCAAAAGAGCTTAATTAATACTTAACACCGGCATGCAAAGGCCTTCGCTCGAAATAGAGCACCCGACAAAGAAATGAGAAGACAAAACAAGCAATTATCACAATGAAATAAAATAAATAATATAAGCAATGTAGGTACTTATGTTTATAAAAAATAACATTGACATTTATAAACACAAAAAGTAATGTCTTAATGAAATTGATATGAAATGATAAGTAATTAAGTATAGATCTAAGATTAATACCTAGTTATTTTGTATTAGGACATTTAAAACAGCGTCCAGTGGTTGGATGTTTATTAATCGTAATTTTGATAAAAGTCCCGAAAATTATTTAAGGAACTGTATAAAATATTCACTAAACTTCCGGTGCGGTGAAACACAAACAAAGTTATAAATCTTTGAAATATTTTAATGATGTCATTTCTAAGGTGTAGCACGCATGGACGGAAATTTACACTCTATGGTCACGCAATCCGGTGAATATAATCTGCTAATGACCAGAATGCTTTTAGTTTAAAGAGTCCGTCATTAGGTATTTTCTCTTTTTTTTATACAGTTTTTTTAACACTAATACACGCCCCCGACTTTGGTCACTTTAAAAGTTGACTCCACGTTTTTTTTATGTTCCCGCATTGGGGTTTTAAAAAAGTTTAGGCCTTTATCTTACCTACCGCTTGGGTTTAAAACTGTATGTTGATTGGTATTGCATTTACTCTGTTTTGAATATAAGTCATACCCCCGGTGGAAAGAAAGGAAAAAGATCCACTTGTCCCACCCAGGATGGCCGGGTGGGATAATTGGAACAGGCGAATAAAACCTGTTTATTAAGTTCTTTGAGTTATCTAGCTGACTCACCTAACTAAATTTTACCCATTTCGATTGAAAATAACACACGAAACAAGGAATAGGTGGAACTTAACCTAATAAATAATAATAATAATAACAAATATCGTGGAATAGACGACTTTTTAGACGTGAAAGTTACTATTCAACCCATAATTGGGTCGCCAGTTATGATACTTTGGCCATCAAATTTTATCACAAGCCCAACGTAGCAAAACTAGCAAGAAACAAATATACGCCTACAAATACGTTACAATAACGATACGCGAACCAAATACGCTTTCGGCAATAACCGGGCAACATTCTAACAATTTAATGTGGCATAAACAATACAAATACTGTTGCTGGCTGGTTGTACGCGCCTCCGGCATATGTAGCCGCGTACGCGCCGTATTTATTGTCTATGGGTATTGTGGTGCGATCGTTACCGTATATCTGAGAGCGGGGGCGTGCAGGGGTGCCCTATCATGAATCCTGATACACACCAACCAGCCAACTAAGAACCTCCAGGCTTTGGGAAATACTGCAAGTTTGACGAATGACGAAGGTCTTTTTGTGTTGGTGTTGGCATAAAAGGGTTTGTTGATTGGACAGGGACACTCTCCGGGGCCTTGGTGACCCGCGCCATGTTAATGGGTTTAATCGTCCGTCGGTCCGTCTCAGAAATTTATGTTTCATTTTCGATCCCGTTATGCATGGCGGATTATACGAACATGGGGCCCCTTGAAATTCAAATGCGTAATGGTCATGGCTCGAGATATGTAAATTTATAACGATGTTCCATCTCGTTGATAGTGATAACTTACTTTCTCAACTTCCTATTTCAGTGTTGTAGTGAAGGAAATTTGAAGATAAGCATACCCATCGTGACCGACTTTAGGTACCTAACTAATCTGTAAATAAATGTTAATAAGGTAAAACGTCATTATTATTCTGTATATATTTTTCATTAAAATGTCAACACGTAATATGAACAGAATTTCTAAGAGAAAAATCTAAATAAGATAGAGCAGGTACTTACATACTGGTAAATTAATAGGTACTACTGGTAATTTTTATTTTTATTTACTTAACTTATTTATAATATATTACATAAATAACATCCATGAAGTACTTAGCGCCCTTAAACCCTAAGGGGTTTATATACAATTTGCAAGGAGCTGCACATTCCACTGAAATGTTCAACAATTAAGTAAATAATATCAACATGTTGAAAACACAGGCGGAAATAAACACATCGAATTGACTTCTCCAGTGAAATAAACCTATTTAAAATTAACTACAGTAGGTATGTAATTAATTACCTTTACTAGAACATAGTTAGTTGCGGAACATCTGAAATAAAAATTTCCACACTTAATATAAGTTCATCATACCGAAACCATCATAGGTCTTAACACAGGTAAGTAAGGCCTATCACAATTTAAAACGGGGATTAGCTCCGTAGAGCTAGGCCCGACCGTATCGCGCGCACCACGCCCGCCGGCTCTGTCCGCATCCGGTCGTATTTACCGGGTTTAACCGGATTAATCCCGGTCGACGCTGCTGCCTGTGCTTTTGTCGCGATATAGAATTGTTTATTTTAGGTTTTAAATTGCATAAACATATTTTACATTTCCTTAAATTTAGTTATACCCATAATGACGTGCATCATAAAGGTAGTATTTATCTGGGATGATGTACTTATTACCACAGAAATTATAAATAGTTTTTTTTTGTTTTCTGTGTTTATTACGTAATAATATGTTTTTATTTAAATGAAATATTGTCTGACTACTTAACAATAAGTTACATATACCTTTTACGTAATATAAACTTATTATCAGAATTTTATATAAGTGTAAAAACTATGTATATAAAAACTATAAGGATGAAAAAGAGAAATATGATTTTATATGTTGTCAAGTATGTTTTTTTTGTTTTGTCGGACTGTTTAATGGTTTTTACTAATGTCGCACTTTAGTAAAAATGTCTTTAAATAAAGTATGACATGACTAACACTTAATAGTTCTATAAGTCCTTCGAAATACGGATTCCAGAACCCGACCCCCGCCGCGGCGTAGACCCGCTACGACGTAGCACTAACATATAATCCTTTTCGCTACAATAGCAATTTCAAACTTCCTTAGGGGCTTCAGATAATCTTTCTTTATATCGAGCTACGAGAAGAAACTACGAATACCTACCCTCGCGCTCTAACATTAACGTTCTATTTGCTATAGCAAGGGAAGGGAATAAAAGACTCGAAGAAAGCGCTTCTCAATAAAGAAGGGAGAAAGGTAATGTATATTTAAATTTGGCTCAAGTGTTATAATTTCGTTTTTTAATTTAATTTCTAATGGCGTTGTAGGTAAATCTCTGGGGTGAGAGCTATATAATTCTCATTAAAGTAATCTTGAGTATTAGCCTGAGGCAAGAAGTTAGAATTTATAAAGGCGTACTATTAAATTTAGGGTACGTACAGATTTAGCAGAATTGGTTTGTTTAACTTTAATAATAAAAGTAATTCGAAGGTATACTCAACTTACAAAGGTTATTTATTATTGCAAATGTGTATCAATTTCTAGTCTGATAGATATTTAAAGAAACTTAATTGGTCATTAGTTTAATTAAATCATAGAGCTAGGATCTCTGATGGGCGCGCGCGCCGTAGCATATTTTTTCCCTTCAAGGCTTCATTATATCAACCAGCTACATTAAACCCTTGCAAGCATATAGCACTGAAAATTTAAAAATAAAATGAATTGGTCACAATGGAAAAGTTTTATTTAATAACTAGGTCAGTATACGAATTTTCTTCCTATATTGATCTTATATGTAGGTAGTACTTTTAATAAAAATAATAACTTAAAATCTAATTCTTATTCTTAAAGAAGGAATATAATAAATACATGAGAACCAATAATATTTAATTTCGTCATTGTTTCACAAAATATTCATCTGTCGTTTAGAAACGTAATTATAATTTTAATTAACTAAACCATTTTTACAGTAAACATCACTACGAGAGACCACGAAATAATCTATATCAATTTCCTTATTAATTTCGGGAGTGGCAAAAGCGTTACTTTCATAGCCACTTTAATGGGTAATTTTCATAAACAAAGTTGAGAATCCCCGAAGATGGGGGGGTGAGGTGCGGAGCGTGGGAGGGGTCTGGCGCGGGTTCCTTTCCGAGATAGAAAACAGCTCTGGAGCTCGTATAATGGGTTTTTGGAATGGCGTCGTCCGTCTTGGCCCCCCTTTGCCCCCTTCGCCCCTTTCCCCCCCGGGGCGAGAAAGGATGAATTCTTATTTCCTCATCTCGAGGCGTCCGGTGCGAACCCTCCATGTAGATTGCCTTTTCTCGTGGAACCTCCGTATAACATAACAATGGCTTGTTTTCAATTTTGTTAGCGTTATTTCTCTTTTTTTGATACTGTATTATTGTGTTGGTTTAAAGTACTTATGAGAGTCATGACTGTAGAGGCGATGAGAGTTTTGTAGACTGAAAGGATCCATCGTTGTGTAATTCATATCTGAAACAATTTAAATGACATCTGTAATTATAATAACCATCACTTATATAAAATACCAAACATGCTCAAAACATTATTGTGAAATGAAAGGTAGTTGTGTATAGTTATGTATGAGTTTTATGTAGTGCCAAATACTTATAAAAAACATAAAAAAATCGAGAGGCGGTATAGCAACTTCCAGTCACATATCTGTGTGCGAGCCAAAAATACTTTGATATTCTGCCAAAACATGCAAAACATTCACATAAAATTACTTCACTATGTTATTATGACAATTTTTAAATTTACTGGATTACATTTGAGGTGAATTTTTTTAAATTCATCACGTATGTAGGTACTTTACTTTTTGACTTCAGGTGCGTTTTAAAAAGCTTTCTGAAGTCTATTAAGTATCTGATATAGTTTGTATATAACAGTTAAATCCTAAAAATTCCACCATATGGGAAGAGAGTTTGAGAGATTGTTTTACAGACGTTGCAAATAGTAATCAGAACTTAACAATCACATGAAGTAGTTTATATATACCTACATAAATCGGTGACGGCCTTACTATTATAATACCTACATTGCTTTTTTATGACTCTATAAGAAAAATCTAAATCGAGATCTATGTTATAAACAGATCCAGAACCATAATCGAGCAGAAACACACTAGCTACACCGCTACAGTGTAAACACGCTATAAAACAAGTGAATACACAACAAAACTAACTTAACCAAACATATTAGGACTCATAATCAGTTGCCGAAAATCTGCGTTCATTCCTGAGACGTTATTACGAAAATGCTTAGCGGAGCGTCCAGTGACACTTGACCTGTCATTTTCTTGCTTTCGTCGGAAGAAGGAGAGGTAGGAAAAGGTCTTGTGAAAATGGCGATTATATAGCAATCATAGCAGTTGTCTGAAATGAGAAGTCTCCCTTAAAAGGATAAACAAGTAGCGTGTGCGCGGAACTGCCGAGACACGCAGGATTCATATTTTACTTTGCCTCCCTTTTCCGTAGCGACGCTGTATAAGAAAAGTCACTCTGCATTGAGAGATGCTCTACAATTTTTAATTTGGTAGCCTAACACGTCACACACAAGATAGTGGGCATAAGAACATTGAGCGCTCACTTACAGAAATGAAATGCCAACCTAACCGACGACGATCTTATATATTTAAGATATATATATAAGAGCCATGTGGCTCTGGCTAGGCGATTACAACTAAGCCAGTTTGTATGTATGGTATGTTTGAGTATGTAAAACCCCAGAAGTATGAAACCACAGATTTAGTACAACGATATCTAACACGGATTTCCCATCTTAGTAATTATTGACATCAACGGCCTATGTCTAAGTAATGCAAAAAAGAAGTCGAGCATTCTTCCTCTCGAACCGCTTCAAAATGTACCAAAAACGTACCGGTTGTAACATTTCACCATCAAAATTGCTTTCCTTATATCTTCAATAAATGTTTAAAACATCCCGGCAAGCATGTGTTTTATAGGTTTTAGGGCTTGTTATATTAATTTTACTGGTTTTTATATTTATTTAGCATCGCGGTGAAAAAAGAAGTCAATATAAGTTTATTTAATTTACAAAAAGATGTAATACTTATTCAGCTTTTATTTGTGTTCGATCCGGAAAATTAAATTTATATTCAATGTTTGTATTAAATTCGACGTAAATAGGTACTTAACTACAAGTAAATAAGTTAAAATGCATACCTTTGGGAACAATACTATGATTTTTAATTTAAGGTGTACCAGGTTTACCATGAATTCGTATTTATTTTAATATTTCTAAAAATGTTATTCATAGGCATTGTCTCTGTTTATACCCTTGACACATCATAGAACAATGTTTATAATATTTATACGTTTGCGCAGACAATTTGGGTGTTCATAAATAAATTCAACAGAAGAACAATAAAGTGAGATGTAGAAACATCGTGGTCCGCCTACTGCCAGATTTATGCTTATCTCACAGCCATAAAATGGTATTAATGCATATAAATATATCAGGAGAAAGAAGCTTGGGGTGTGCATGCTTTTGGTGAAATTAGGGACTATTATTTAATAGTGAACAAAAATACTGGCACTGCCCAAAACACTGGAAACTTCCAGCTATATGAACCATTCCAATTTTAAATCTTTTTAAATTTTTGTTAACTAAACTAGAAACTGTAAGTACCTTTACTAAAGAAAAGGAAATATTGCTGTCAACTCGGCATACTACCTAAATTGTCTATTTTTAGGTCGTTCACAATTCTAAAAATATTGGTTTACCGAAAACACTATAGGGTCAATATTCATAGTAAATGTGGTTCGACAATTCAAAGCTTACTAATAAAACGTTTAAAATTCCAAATGGAGGCTATTCCAAATTTTTTCTTTGTCGAAATCAATCAATAACATCATAATTTGAAGATTATTGTAATCTCTCATTAGGTTGGCATATGTTTAAAATTATTTTACACCTCTTTTTATTTCAAATTGCGTAGTCACCCTACTGCACCGGATACCAGATCTCCCTTTTGCCGGTTCGGCGGGAAAGTTCGCCAGATCCGTTTCCTGTATTTGCCATTTTCCCCGCACCCGGGGAAGCCCCCTGGGTCCCTGATGTATAACTTGACTTCCACAAATAAATACGTACGACGACCCTCCGGGAATAAATCTGGTTGATACGAAAACGAACGTTTATTTGAGTATACCACACAGTATAACACGTATATTCGAATAACCAATGCGATATCAAAGAAAAAAGTTCGCGTTATGTCAGTAGTACCATTTATTGTTTTGAGATTTAAAAAAAAAAATTAAATGAAGATAATCTATTTGTAAAAATATTGAATAAAGGGGTCCTTTCTGAATTTATACTTCTGCATATTAAATATTCTTAAAGTTTTGAAGAGTGTGTGATGCACAGAGCAAATAATCGCCGCCGCCTGCCCCGTGGCGGGGCCGCGCGGCGTTGCCCGCGATTCCGTGCTCTGGTGTGATGAAACCTTATGTGTACCTCTACACCATTAATTACCTACAGTAAAACATTAAACACGTTTAAAAGCTCATTAACATTTTTCTAAGATTGAAAATATTCTACAGGTATTTTAGTTGTACACATCAAGTGAAATAATAAAATAGTTTAAATTATTGTTTAGACTAAGTACTTCTCACATTATTATAAACTTATTATAACTTAACTTGCTAAGAATTTTAAAAGGTAATCTCTTATTATCCATGGGTAAAATCTAATAGTTAACTCGTAATTATGTAAATTTTTATACATTTGCATGTATTTTAAAACATAAATCGTTGTTAGGTGTAATTAAAAATATAACACGTCTGAATTCTTCTGATTGTGGTAATATTATATATCTTTGGGCGTTATTCTTATCGGGACACTATCAAAGGATAAAGAGGAATATAAAAATTAATGACTACAAACAGACAATTTTAAATTGTTATAACTTAGAGCAAATCTCGACTAGAGATTTCTTACATAGATCTAAGGTTTAGTTGAAGGTGACTAGATACGTCTTCAAATGTTTTTCGTTTCTAATTCTTAGTTGATTTAAAATGTCACTACTAATTATTGTAAAAATTTTATCATTTTCTTGATCATCGCAGCTGTATTGCTACAAGGTCAAAGGTAGCTCCGTATCAAACAACCTGAAGTTGAGCAAATATTCTGTTCTATATTCACACTAAATTGTTTTATTAAATAGGTAAATAATGTATGTGTTATTACGTCCAATATTTATTAGTATAGTTATTTTTCCCGCATGAACAAAAAGTAATCTATGTTCGATGTATTTTCACATCACATCAAAATCCTTTCTGCGGACCTATTATGTATTCTGTGCTGCGGATTACGCGTGAAAAAGTAACAGACAGTTAGAGTTACTTACCTATGCCTACTACTATATTTCCTACTTCCTACTATCCTATCTTACTAATATTTAAAAGACGGATGTTTGTGAGGATTTTTGTAACTCTTTCACGCTGTAACGTCTGAACGAATTTTGATGAAACTTGTTAAAGTGATAGCTAGCTTATATCCTGGAATAACTTAGCTACTTTTTACCGCGGTAAACTGTTACTGCAGGAAAAACACATCCATGCGGACGAAGCTGCGGGGAACAGCTAGTAATAAGAGATGTGAAAGGTAACAAGAAAGACTAAGAGATGAAGAGAAGCATTTAAGAGTCCTCTGTATGTCTTTGTATAAAAGCCACGTTGCAGTCAACAATGGCGCCCGATAGTGCCACAATAAACCGCCTCAAATGGCCCGGAACTTTTTCTCTAATGGTTTATTTAAAAAATCTCACAATTTTCATTTCAAAGTTTCCATTGGGGGAGTGGAATAAATCTCTTTTATTTGGCTTCTGAGACATCTAGCCTTTGATCGGAATGGCTTTTATGAGCTGTTTGCGCTCCTTCTCTTGTGTCTGCGTGATTTAGTATTATGTTTTGGACAATCGACGTGTTATTCCAAGATATAGAAGGTCGGGCGTAAGTGTGACAATGGAATGAATTTCTGATAATATTTGGTAATAATTACAATATCACGCCTTTTATATATATGCGTACCTACCGTATTGGTGGCTTGGCAAAACGTTTACAAATCACATTATTTAAAAAAATTAATATATATTTTGAGCTAGAACTAAATTGTATAAATGAATATGAAATATGAATGAACTTTGTCGTCTTAGTTATGTTATTTCAAAATGATTATGGTATCTTTTTACTTAAACAATGTCATTATTTAGCGTATATACGTAAATCTATTCTTCTCATCAATTTCTGTTTTTACATTCGCAGTTTTTTTATTGTCGGCACATCCGTGTCGTTTCCCTCCCAAAGCTGCAGTATCGACGTCGTCAGGGTCAGACAATCGCGTTTACGACGCATAAAAGTTAGTCTTTATAGGCCCCCGGTATATAAAAGTGGCGTTTATGCCTTTTTAATTAATTGTCTTGTCGTTAAACGCCATATCAAGCTTTGTCGCTGATACTGGTGGCCGGAATATTGTTAAGCGAGTAGTGATTTCATAAAAAAGTTATTTGATGGGCAGACACTTCATAAAAATATCGTAAAATGTCACTGCCATAAATCTTTTTAATGGTGATTTTATGGGTTATAAATATAAGTGTACAACTCTAATACTGTTATTGCTGTAATAATAATAAAATTTAGAGTTAAAGGTTGGTTAGTATTGATTCCTGTTTAGGCACTATATATTTTCTAAATCTGTTTTCTATTCAGTACCAATGAAGTCTCCAGTTTTTTAAAAGAAAAACCAACGCCGATTAAAATGTATAAAAATTCCAATGTTAATTAAAACCTTTAGGATTCGATAAAACAATTTTAAATGGCCGATATAAATTACTTAATCTTAAACATAGAACACCGGCGTTTTTATTCAAACACTCTATTAAACCGGCCTCGTAGGCGGAGCCAGAAATATCTTCATCCCATTATAAATTAAAATTAATGTTTAGTTATTCAAGTTCGTATAAAGCAGTGTCCATTAGTCACAGCTTGAAATCCCATCTATTCTTATTTACCGCTCGTTCTATCCGTGTAATAAATAAGAAGATTCTCCAAATCATTTCACAATACAAACTTACAAACTCGTTTTACTAGTTGATAGTGAACTCTGCCGAACAAATAACTTACTAAATCAAATTTTGTAGGCGAAAAAGTAAGTTTGTTTTGTATTAAGTTGAAAATACATAGATAGAGCCTGTGTGTGTAAGTGAATGACTTGATGAGACATGGCTCAAGTTGATATTTATCCACATGTCATGTCAAGAAAATATATTCATTTTGGTTGGGATTTTTGTGTATTATTTAGTCCTAATTTTATTACCTACATATTTATAACTAGGCTTAAAATTAAATTTAATGACGTCAAAATCTTATAATAAAAAAATATGTAGCGATTATAATTTGCCAGCTCATAAACCTAACCCTGCAACCGCGGTATTTACGAGCCACGCCAATTAGTTTTTCCCTTCTTTTTTACTCCGTCAACAGTAAAGAGTACAAAGTGGCCATAGACACAAATACAAGTGGCTATAAAATGAATGTAGCTGACTCAGTACTAGCGGATGTCCCCAATGCGCATGTGCGGTACATTCCGGTACTTTTATTGATTTCAGTAGCACTAACGGTCCATAAAGCCGACGTGCCGGACTGGAGCCTCCACTCTATGCCCCTTATTAGGTACTCATGATTTCCACTGGATTCTACTTGTTAACTTTTTAAATGAGTACAAACTTTTTGTAGTTTTGAATATTTTTTTGATAACTGTACAAACGTTATGTTATTATGCTGAAAATCTAAAGATAAGATATTAAGTAAACTCTTTATTGTCTTGGGAAAAATATTCTTAGGTAACTATTTTGTGTAGTTTTATCAATGGTTATACTGCTGGATGAGGTTAGCGCAGGACCGGTCATCGTGGAGATCCTTGGGGGAGGCCTTTGTCCAGCAGTGGACGTCTACAGGCTGATACGATGATGATGATACAGGTGGTTTATTCGTAAAAATCTTTACTTCTTCACAGAGCAGCGCTGTAACCTACATTTAAAAAAAACAATAGGTAATAAATATAATCCTATATTAATCTAGGTATGGATCTTTCCGCCTTCTTAATGATTTTATTTTTCAAATATTAACTGGCTATAACTTTACAAGATAAACCCTTCTGGTACTAACTACCGACGATTCTCTTCTCAAAACAAACGTACCACAAACGCCGACGGCATGCGTCAATAAACACCCACCGCACGTATTTTCAGATTAACTACACGGGGAGTCGCCAATCTTAATTGCCGACTCTGCCGCCGGCCAATGCGACCTGCGTGCTCCTGCACTACATTATTCTGTTAGCTAGCTTCATTTAAGAGGGTTGTGTTAATAATGCCTGGTATGCGCGGTCTCTATACTAACTAATTAAAGGAAAACAATGTGGTTATTTTCTTTACTAATATAATAAAGCTGAAGAGAGTATTTTTTGTTTGTTTGTTTTGTCGTTTGAACGCTCTAATCTCTGGAACTAGCAGTCAGATTTGAAAAATTATTTTTGTATTTGATAGCCCAGTCCTTGAGGACGGTTAGGTTATTTATATTTAACATCACGCTACTACTGAGGAAAAAGATAAAAAATCAGAAATAATTTATAAAACGCTAGCGAGGCGGAAGGAAACACCTAGTTGATGATAAAAAAATACAAATTCTTTTATTTATTACTAAGCTTAGAATAAAAATATTTATTTTAAGTAATAGTCTGTAAGTTTCTGTTAATTACTAAATGGATAAAAATTAATATAGTACTCTTCCTTGGTCGTCGTTAGTAAAAATAAAAATAATAATGTTTGGACAAGTTTACACATATTGTTTTAGTCCCAAACTAAGCCGAAGCTTGTACTCAACAACTGAAAAACATACTTAAATACTTTTAAATGAATACTTAAATACATGTTAACTTCCAGGTAGTATACCTACGCGACAAATGACTATTGTGCAGGTACTAATTTCATGATAATTTTCTTATTTGTAAGATTTTTTACAGTTAAACCTTAATTATAGCTCTGTATAAATGAATAATAATAATATAAAACAAATATAAACAGAAATACTTAATTATATAAAAAACTTGGTATCAAAAGTTACTAAGGATAGATAGATAGCTTAGAATATTAAATAAATATCAAAACCGTAACCCTAACGTACCTAATCATTCGAAATGAAAGAAATCGCTGAAAGCGGTAACCGCCTATTGACTTACTTACACCAACTTCCTGATAAATTAAATTGTTGTAATTTTTATAGGTATTTTGGGGCATAATATTAGGATTATTTTGCTCATTATGAAATATATACCTAACTTAAATAGAAAAGTTAAAAAATATGCAGCTAGCTGATTTATTTCGTCATTATTAATTTAATTTCCGTGACAAAAATCTCGCTCTACAAAGAAAGCGTATTCCAGTGATTGTCAACCCTAAGCACACAATAATGCTTCAGCGTAATATGAAAAGAGAACATTAGTGGGTGTTCCTCGTCTGTAATATCAAAGCGACGACGGCTGGCGGTCGCAATAGGGCCTTTATTAAAACAAAATTTCTCGCCACAAAATGTCCACAATCCTTGGTTAGACTTAGGACATTTTGATATTAATCTTTCTTAGTTATTATTTAGTTTGAAATTTCTTGTTCGGTTAAAATAACATTACAGACCTACATGTTAGGTACCTACTACGTAAGTACCTACGTAAAGAAACTTGTTAACGTTGATTGATCCCAATGGACATCTCACTTTTTAATCTTAACGGAGTCGCAACGCAGCCAAAATTTCTCGTATACCTAAATATTACTTATCGTATGAAACAAACCGATTTTCAATCATTAGGTATTTTTCAATCAATCATTCAACGATTCCAAATCTATATCAAAAAGTATTGACGAATCTTATTCACACAATCTCCCAAAAGGATGGTTATCTATCGATTCCTAAATCGAAGGTCCAAATTGAATCAAAAGTACAGATCTCGTTATTACAATATCTACAGGAACACCGTAGGTACTACAATATGTCCGTACACCGCACCGACGGGCGTTCGGCAGTGAAGCGATGATTTCGGTACATTTGCCGCGACCGTAACGACTCTCGGAATCGTCTTGATGGACGCTATGAATGAGCTCTCACAACATAAAGAAATCCCCTTAAAAAGGGTACCGCTTGGGGTAGAATAACAGAAGACAGGGGCTCTCAAAGTTTGCGTTACAAGTATAATATCACGCGACGGTTTAGTTCGGTGATACACTGCAAAACGTATCTATATCTTTAAGGTGTAGGGTAGGACACGAATACAAACAATGCGCCGTCTATGTAAAATTTCACCTACGGTACACATTAAAATTTTCCCAGGGTCTGTGTATAGGTAGGTACTACACAGGAAGAAAATAGGTGATAATAATAATAAAAGCTCCGATCGTAACTCTTTGATTGTAATACAAAATCTTTGTTTCTGAGATATATAGGTATACTACATTATAAAAATAAATGCTGTAATAATGGCCAATCTGAAAAATGTCCAACGACCATGCTCGAACTGAAAAATGTCCAAACTGAATAATGTACAATCTATTTTTTAAGATAATTTGAGATCCGCTGCCCAAGATTGCACTGCTGCGACGTCGAGACGGAGACTAGCCAAGCTAAGAATGGTGGTTCATTCCAACGTTCCCAAATAAATATTCTAGATATCTGACTATCCTAAGAAATAATATTAGATACAATGTTGACATGGATAATAAGTTTGCTAACTCTGAACCGTTTCTCTTACTTAATACACATCAACTTGTATGGTAACACGATAAAGCTAATTTTTACTCAAAAACAAAAAAAATGTACCTAATACAAACAATAAACTCGAAAGATTTAAAAAATATACATATATTAATTGTCTTCACTGAAATAGATATCAATTAAAAAGTGCTTATAAATTATCACAATCAACAATCTTAGCGAATCTAATGAAAATAAGTAGGTATCTACTTAAAGAGAATACACCTAATTGTTTTAATCGTTCAGTGAACATAATTATAATATGGAAATATAAAAATATAAGAAAATAATAGGTAACTATGTTAGTCAATAGATAAATATCAGATTGTATTCGATAAGATGATTAGCAGATATTTATTAAATAATCATTATTAAAACATATATAAGTAAGTAGTTCAACGAAACAGTAGTAACATTACGTATTGCATAAACCACCAAATTTACGACAAGAAAACAAACAAAAATATCTTCTTTAGTTACACAGTAAATCGAGAAACTTGCTACGGAAGCGTATTTCTGACCTCCCCTACGATGCGAAAGGGGAGTAAGCAAACAAAACAACTTTTTCTTCTATTCGGATGAATAAATAAGACACGGAGGGTCGTTCGAAGGGACCATCCCCGTTTTGAAAATGGTGCTTGTTTGATTTGCATGTTTTAATCCTTTCTGGGACTCAGCTGCGATGGTGCCAAGTAAGAGGCTTAACTTCATTTAAAGTTTTAGGAAAATGAATGAGATGCATTAATTAAATTATTTACTAAGGCTTAGTCCTTTATTTAATTATGTGTTACATCAATATGCTTGTTTGGTATTACATCTATAATACTTTATTGTATGTATACAATAAAATTACATGAACACAGAGCTGTCTTATATAAAAGAGATATTTATTCCAGTCTTCCGGGCAGGCACTACTAATAAACTACATTATGGCAGTTTATTATAAAACTAAGATTTGTCAAGTCTATTTTCATTTTCCATTCAAATAGTTCAACGCAAGAACCAAATAAGTCTATCAACAAGCACATCTCTTTATAGAGGTAGACACGAATATCCCGCTATATTCAGTCCCGAACCCGGTGACCCCGGGCGATGAAACTAACGACCCTTGGAATCAACAAAAGAGCAATAAGATATGCTTGGAAAAACTAGTGTATGTGTCCCGTGGGCGTAGTGATGGGCCAGCCTGTCCCGGCATCGGCGTTTGGGGGTTAAGGAAACGTGCGTGCTCCACATCGCGCTAGGACATACCTACTTAACTGAGTGTCGACATTTCATAATAATAATAAAAATTTGGAAACTTTATTTGCTTGAGAGATTTATTACGCAACTTTCGGTCGTCATCATGTAAATACATTACATGATTATTTATTTATTTGATATGTAATGAAAATAACTTTTAACGAAATAAGATATTATGTAGTTGATTTTCTTACTATTAAATTATCTACTAACATACTTTATTGATTGTATAAGTCTCAATAAAAGTTTTAAATTTCTTGTTAAAATATTATAATCTACTTACATACCTAAAACAGATAAAATTTAAACTTGCATATATACAGGTTCTAGATCAAAAAAAATCCTGTACTTCTATGGATAAAGTTTTATGTAAATACCTAACCACATATTTACACCTAGTATGTATTTTAATGAAAACAAACAAATAAGTAGTAAGCAAATAGATAATTGAATATGTCTCACTCATGTAGGTAGGTTCCGTTCCAATTGGGAGGGCAATTCTCGCAATATGTATAATTGCCAGTCCCGGGGACTAGGCAACACGTCACCGGGATTGCCGCGTATATCCCGGTAATTGGAGCGCAACCCGGGATTCCACTTTCTTTATTGCAAATAAACTAGTCCCGCACTGGTGCTGTTTTTGTTAGGCGGTTTAATACATAAGCGGTAGCGACAACAATGACATATGTTAATACGTACTGTTAAAGGGTAGGTATCTAGACGTCGTGGAAATAATCAGCTATGAAGTCATTTCTAGTCAATCCCGAAAGTACTGGACAGAAGCGGATAACCTGTGCTATTAACTCCGTCATGTACCTGTTTTTAATAAACTATAGACAGCCTATTTGGCTCAGAAAAAAGATGATTTTGACTGTTGGTCCGTCTTTTTTTTCCGGTTTGTCGTGATTTTTAATATCAAATAAATGTTATATTGTGGAAAAGATTTGCGCATTTTTCGTTAATATATTATAGTTTTGTGGTCTTAGCATTGGTTGCTTTGGCAAATGGTTAAAAAATCCTTCCTTATAGGTCAGATAATTGTTGAAGATATAACTGAAACAATTTTTTACATAAAGTTATGTATGACTATACAGGTCTATACAGCTATTACAAATGCGCAAAATAATTATTTATTTAGACGATCGGATAATATCCCTAAAACGACGGGAAAATATTAAAATAAAGGTACCTAAGTAGTACATTTTCACTATAGGCTGCTACAAAAGCGACGCCCAAACGCATGCTATCGCTTGTAAATTAAACCTAGTAATTGGAGATAGCATTTGTGAAATTTACCGGTTGAACTTGCGATCGTTCTCATTACAGAAAGTGTTTTGGTAGCTATTTGTGATGGGGTGTTTTATTTTTAAACTGAGACCTATCAAAAATTTGTACATCCACTATTTTCTACTAAAAAGATATCCTACCTACCTACTGCTTAATTATAAAAAAATATTGTTTTTTTTTCTTAACTAGGCTAACTTTTGCCTATGTATTATTGAATTTTATTATAATTTTAATTTGACCTAATATATAAATTAAAACTAAATTAAATTAAAATTATTTTTTAAATATAAAAACAAAAATTAAAATGTTTTTATGCAACTAATTAACAATATGAATATGATAACAAGAACGCAATAAATGGAAATATACAATTTCACAAAACAGAGTAAAGTACAATAACCTTGAGTTGGTAAAAGATTTCCCCTGCCCCTGATGATATATATTTAGTTATTTTGATACAAAAATTAAGTCTTCCGTGTAACCTACATAACAAAACAAAACATACATAAGTACCTATACCTACTTAAAATATCATGCATACCTACGTGATGTCCTTACATACATAATATATTATGCGCTGCGATGGGCTCAATGGGCGGCAATGAATACCAATTTATATGCGTTAAATGTGCCAAGCAATTAAACTGTGACTGCCGAGCGCTGATGCTAGCCTTGTATGTAGTTCAACCATAATACTTAAAGTTATTATACAGTTGTCAATAAAAAGCGCCTTTCATTTACTATTTATAACATATTAAAAGAAACAGTATTATACCTATTAACCAAATCGAAAAATCAAAACCAATCTCAAATTAAAAGCAAAACTCAGAAAAATAATGATACCTACTCCCAATACAGTTCAAATAATAACAACGGCAGAAATGCGACGAAACAATATCGAATCTAAAAAAATAAAGGCAGTGTTTATTTCAAATGGCCGCCAAACAACTAACATATGTTGTTATTACAAGAAATACACTGGCCGATCTAGAAATCCTTGGACGAGATTACGAACAATACCTACGTTCCTCAGCTGCTGAGACTTGCAGACCGTCTCCGATCGCTCGCCTTTCAAGGAACGACGCCACAAGACTTGAGCCGCGTCTTTCTCTTATAGAGATGTCAAGGGCGGGGTCTCGTGATGAATTGGAAACATTCTGAGCGGGAGGGGGCGAAGGGGGGCTTTTTTGAGGGGATCCGTATTCGGAGAAGCGAGGGGTGTGCGGGTGGACGGGGGGTTGATTAATGGCTCCTGGCGGAGGGAGCCATGTTCATTATACCGACGGAACGATGTGTTACTTGCCTACTAATACATTTTGCTTTCGGTTGTTTTAGGCCGAACGAACATTGTTATTAGTTCATTATTTTAGGCATTTTTATCTCTTCCGGGGATAAATAATGACTTCTCACTGATTACAGGCGGCGCGGCGCGGCGCTCAGAAATAGATAAGTCTTGGTATTTCTTTAAACAATAATTTAAGCGGTATAGTATTACAAAATTGGTAGTTAATTTCTTTAATTGCTTTATTTAAATGCAGCGTTAGGTCCGCTGTAGTAATGGTAGCTACATATAATTAAAGACTTTATTTATCAAAATAAAAACTATAACAAGAGTGACTAACAATAAGTTATCTAAATCATAATCAATACTACAAATACTTTATCTCAAGAATAATAATAGGTATTAATCAGAAAATAGAAAATTAATTTAATACCTAAGTGATTGGTCCTAACTAATATAAATAAACTGTTACAATACAAATATGTATTAAAAATTGGTAACAAAAATCCGAAATTCGATGTTTAGTTAGGTAAGTAGATACGTATGTAGAGGTATATAAATACCTCAAGTGAAATACAGATTTAATATCAACGCAGTAAAAAGGCAGCGCGCCTGGTATTGTGAGATAGGCGCGGAAATTGTGATAATGTGTGTTTAGTATGCTCGTGTGAAAGAGGATTTGTATGTGTATTGTATGGAGGTTTATGTAGGCTTTACCATACGATCTGACATGAGGTCGCAATTGTAGGGATGTTGGTAGAACTTCGTTACATTAGACGTTCTGTAGTTTTTGGTTTCTTCATTTTCGCTTAACTTAAAGAAAAATGCATAATTAGAATATTATGTATTTGCTACGAAACATAATCAACTAAACTATGCCAATAAAAATTAAAAGTTAAATTAAAGAGATTGTTAGACAGAATACCTACGCTAAAATGTACATCAAAATTAACCTGTTTAATGTTTATGAAATTAAGACTAACATAATTGCCAGATCCGCCTAACATTTGAATGATTATTGAGCAAACAATTTGAGAACGAATACAACTGAAAACTTGAGTATTCCATTCGCACACCGCGTTTAAAATAGAAACAATGGCGCCATTAAAAATCCCGCTCTCGGGATATTTTCCGAGCGTATCCCGTAGCTCGCATAAATCGGTAGCTTTCCGCCGAAGCTATTTCCAAAGGAGCGTTTTCTATTCCGAACCGTGCACCCGTTTTTCTTAGACACCCATTATAAGGCTTGCCCCCCTTCTAACCCCTAGGGGGTAACACCCCCAAACGTAGAGGTTAAGTCGACGTATAGGCCGTTATGAAAGTTTATAAGTAGAATGGATGATAATTATAAGGCGTAGGCGTGCTTTTTAAACGATATCACCTGCTCGAAAGAGTTTTCGCTAAGCGCCCGGGCGAATTGCAAATTTGAAGGCTTGTGGGGAAGGGTTGATGGAAAATTTAGGATTTAGTTATGAATAATTTTGAAGGAAATCGGATCAAAAGAAAGAAAATAGAAGTTCTTACCTTCTAGGATGTCCCACTTATTTTTTAGGTTTACTTAAGGGGGAGAATGTATGAATTATATATTTAAGTAGAAACTTACCGTTTTTATATGTTTTTAGTGCAGTCTAAATTCGTAAAGATTCCGTTGTTCCTATAGACGCCGTAATTAAAAGTATAACAGGCTCCTGAAACACGTCACCCACCATACAACACCGCAAACTTCGAAACACCAACTCTATTTACATGTAAATACTTTGAAAAAGTAATTTGCGCGTTCCGCCCCCGCACCCCACCGCCGCCGCCCCCTCGGAGATTGCGAAAAGGCGCATTAAGCTTCTTCCAGGTGATGCATGATAACTGTTATAGCCGAATATAATTTTCTCAACCCCGCAGCGCACCCTTAATCCCCGCAAAAAGCCTTCGGAATTATTCCTACAGATATTTACGGTTTCGTGAATAAATAAAATTATGAAAGGCGTACTCGGGGATGTAACTAAGTCTGGCTTGTTTATTATTATACGTATATTAAGTTGTTTATCTTTTTAATGGCCGACGAGAGTTATACGGGTCGAGCCGATTTATGCCGTGGAGGATAAGAAACTTGGATAAAAAGAAAGAATGTCGGGACTCGACTCTGATTCCACGCTGAGATTGGATTTTTAAATTTAGATGTGATATTGTTTGGTGTTCATTTGTTTTTGTTGAAAATCAAATGTATACGGTATAATATATAAGGAGAAATATACACGTACTTTTTAAAGATTCACCTGTTTTTAGCACTGATGAACATGAAAATCAACTCTTTCACTGTGTTCTAGGGCCTAGGTAATGAATACGTCATAAAAATATAAATATCTCCTCCCACTACTGCACTCAAGTCCATTTGAAACTAAAATGTGACGATTTTACGAAGGCATTGGTAATTTGTTCCAAAAACATTGTCATGGTCAGTACAATACAATTTTTATAACAATTGCAACAATCTTTTTAAAGTACAAACCGGCACTTTGCGCAATATATCCTATTACAAGGCGTAGGCAAAGAAGGGTGACAATGCGATCGCCTCTCAAACCCTTTTATGGCGTTCGTAAGAAAAACAACCCTTTCTATTCATTAGACAAAGGACTTTTATCTGTTAAAAGTCCGTTATGTTGACGCAATGGCTTTTACAATTTCTTAGAAAGTAATAAAGGATGCAAACGTTTTTTGCGCAACTTGCTCAGGTAAAGTTTCTTCACTAAAAAGTTCACCTCAGTCGGGTAAAGTTAACATTACTTTTTAATCAACACAAAGCAATAGAAGTCATTACGTTTTAATATAGTTTTAGGTAATCTTGGCTAAGTTTAGAGATGATAGTGTAATTAAGTACAATGAAAAAAATGTTTATGTTGAAATAAATATACGTAATCATAATATATTGTTATCAGCTTATTCTGTATACCTACATAGTGAGAAACCATCAAAAATAGAGTACACCTATTCCTAGAAAAACAAATCATTCTTAATCTATAACGCCTTTGGTCTTAGGTAAGAAAAACTATGTGGGGCTCTAGAAAAAAAATATTCTCAAAGGGGCGGTAGGCGAAATAAGTAGGTATTTGTGATATATGTACCATAAAATAAAAATATTTTTAACAAAAAAATAAAACCGACTTCAAAAACACAAAAAGACACTAAAAAGCGTAAAATGACTTTTTTATTTTAATCCAAAAGACCTGTTACCTATTATTTTAACTAAAATATTATTATAATATGTGCTATGTACTGATCAGTTTGAAGTCGTTTCTTTACGTTTGTTTTTATTGCGAAATCATATAATTATTTAGACTAAACCTACCAACCTATATTTAGGTATATTCATTTAAATACATCAGTATTTATTTATTAATAATACCTACAATAAGGAAGAGATGACACTGTAAAGTACCAATTTGACTGTCAAAACGGCTGCAACCGTTCGTCATAATCGTAACCATCATAACCCCGATATCTCCTCAAGCCGTAAAGTTGAGTGCAACGACCTCATTGCAGACCCTACCCAAGGTCGGGCTAGTAAAATGTTTATGGACTATAAACCTCCGTCTGCAGGTCTGTGTGTCAAGGATACCAGACAAATTTTATTGACCGTTTGTGACGACACAACTCTCGAGTTTGCTTCAGAAAAAATAGACAATCCGTTTTAGAAACAGATGTTGACAAAGTTATTCGTTTCTTTTATGGACACGTTTCTAAGAACATATGTTTAGGAAGGGTTGTAGTGTAACGCTGTTGAAAAGACGGGAAATCATTTTCATTCTAGGCTCATACACACCTACTTACTATTATTTTTTTGCATTATTTTTATTTTTCATTAAATAGGTAATGACTATTGTATATTACTTTTTATTTGACAACAGCATGCAAATAACAGATTACACAAAATATCCGTATCATCTACAAAATTCGGATTTCCGTCATAAAAAATTCAAAATATATATTGTGAAAAGAGCTCTATATGTATAGTTTTTTTTATTTACTCGTAAACTAATAAAGGTAATGTATCTGCATTAAACACACATCCTAAAGCGTATGTGCAGTATCCATAAAGAAAGACATAAAAACTGCCCCAAGACGAAGGGTCTGGAATCTCGAAATTAAATATTCCATAAAATCTCGGCAGTTCGCAAAGAAAAGCAATATCGGATACGCAAGTGGCTAATGACAATTTGATGCCGCCCGAGTGGCGCACTCGTAAAAAATCACTAGAAATGATCCCATTTTGATTAAAAAATCACGCGAACGCACCCTTAACGCGCACAAAAGGAAACTTCGGAATGATTTAAAAGTTTTAATAACGGAATCCTAGTGAAATGACATTATACTTTCAAATTAGGAGTGAAAATTTAATTTAAAAGAGAGACAACTCGCCTTCCGAGGGGCGAATGAGATTCACCATCGTAAAAATGTACAAGCTCTTCTTTCAGAGAGTTTCTTTTCAGCTTGCAAAATTTATGTCGCTTAAATCTCTCCACGGAAAATTAGAAGGGGCCTGTATTTATTAAAGGAGATGGCTCGCACTCGTTAGAGGAATTTTAATAGGCAAAGTTTCCCTTATGAATGCGGCTTTCGGTCGGAGTTTCGAGTTATCTTTTATTAGATTTTACATCCTCTAATTAGGGCTGTTCAATGAGCTGGAATAGAATCTCAAATGCCTGCTGGTATTATTTTTGTCAGTAATTAGGTATTTTCGCGAAAAATATCGGAATCAATTCTTATCGGCAATAATTATTCACACTCTCAATAACTTTACATAATATTTTTTTAGGATTTAAATGGACCGTATGTAAATTTTAGTAACTGGCATTCTTATGCTGGGATTTCTTAATACCTATACCAAATTGTGTGGTTATAAATAAAACGCTCCAAGCTATTGTTACTATGTAGACTGATACAACACAAAAAGTAATCTAGTAGCATCTTTTCTATTCTTTCTTAGTAAACAACTTTGATATAAATTAAAAATTTAATGTTATTGGACATAATAACATTAAATTTTTAACCATAACATTAAAATTCAAAATTAGGACTAAAAGTATGAATGCAATACGAGTAATGTCACCTAATCTGACACTAAATGTAAGGACACGACCTGCGTTTCAAAGCATTTTCATGTATAGCTAATTAAAATGCGCTGTCGGCGCATATGAGAGGTCGGGTTAGACTCAGATTATATTCTACCTTATGCAAATTAAATTTTTCCTAGGTAATTTTAAAAAGACAAAATAATAAAACATTAAAACAGGTTCATATAAGTTTCGCATTGTGAACACCACTTAGGGCTTCTTTCACCACTTCCTGATATGGTTACAGATAGTAATCTTAGTGATAAACTAATCTATCAGATAAATCTGTGTGATAGACCATATAAAATATATAAGATATAGGCAATCAGATACCTGTGAAACCAAAAAAATAGGCTATCTGTCAGATAACCTGCAGATAGGGTATCTGGGACTTTATCAGCAAGCGGTGTAAGAGGCACTTAGTCTTTATAACTACTTTATTAGTAACTGTAGGTACCAAGGTATATTTAAATTATACAAAATTATTGTAGATCGTTTTGCTTGATTTTGGTCATTGCCGGAAACACATTAATAATAGCTTCCGGGTTTATTACAACAAGGTTGCTAAAGAAACAGTCCCAACTGTACTAAAATGTAAAAAATACAACGAAAAATATTGTAGGTACTTACTTAGTCATAGTTAAGTTACTACAATATTAAAAAAAAAATTAAGGCTTTAACTGCTTTCTAGTGCAGGAAATCCCAGTTTGTTATTAAGAGGAACTCGGCAGCATAGACTATGCATACACGTAGAGACGTGTCTCAGGACAGAAATATTACATCAGTAAAGATTTCTCTTACATGATCACACCTTATATTAATATGTACATAGGTCTGATAGGTATACATCATAGAAAGTTTTACGACCCCCATAAGAGGTGTTTAGTATCAATTTTTAAAACGTTAACGGCTTAACAACACTGGAGGTGACTCCACCGTTTTATAAGCCATTAGCCAACCGTTTGCCCGTAAAATTGACACAAGTCGAGCCATAAAGATTAGTGGCAACTTAGCGCTACGACCCTGTTTACGATTCTTTTAGACTGTTGTACTGTGGCCTACCGTACTGTTTGCAAGAAATGTGCAGGATAAGGAAACATAAGATTTTTCTTCTTGCAGATTGAAGATTTCTATTGGTTCATTTTGGTATAGGGTACATTTTCAGAGTTCGATAATAGAACTTACTCTGTGCGGGTGTTCAAACGATATTTTGACTACACATTAAATGCTTAATAATGAACACAATAATAAGATAAATCATATCATTAAAAATAAAATCTATCCTATAGGTAAAAGATTATGCAAACAATAAATTAACGTCACATTAAAAATGAAATAATTGCCTAGAGATGATTATTATAATACCCAATTTGGTTGTGATTCTACCCAGAATTGGTTATTAAGTTATCTAATGTTAATTTATAACGCTGTTAGAAAACTTTATAATAAAGTAATTATTGGAGCGTGCTTAGCCAAACTCATTCGTTTTCTAATCTTATAATAATAATTATTATAATTTTTAGGATCAGTGAAACGACCGAGCTATTATTATGTATATGTATGTAGATCTCAAAATTGTATTTCTTTGATCATAATTATAGTCCCAGTACACAAAGTATATGATTATGATATTCCCGCGCCGTCTATCGACAAAACTGTTACCAAAACAGCCGACTTTAAACAGTGGTGGACTGGACTATGACTTGCATGCCCTTGTTGCCTACACCTGCTTTGTTTATCTATACTTATAATAAAGGAGTAGAAATCGTGTGTCTGTACTTTGAACAAATTTATAAAAAAATGAGTGTGGGCGATAAAAAAAGAGTAACAGAACACAAAAAAGTTTTTTTTAATTTTTTTGTCTTTCTGTCTGTCTGTCTTTCTGTCTGTAATCGCTAATCTCCGAAACCACTGAACGGATTTTCTTGCGGTTTTCACAGGTAGATTAAACACAGCCTGGAGCAACTTATAGGCTTTGTTTCATTGAAATCGGATGACAGCGAAAAAAGTTATCGTCATTTACAGATAAATCATTTAACGTAACAAGACGATGTCATAGACATAGGAGATTTTAATTTTTTTTTTAACTGGGACAGTATACGCAAGTCCGAAACCATAGGAGATGCAGGGAAAGTGTCTTATGACATAGAAATTTTTTGGTCAAGCGTGTGTTGTCCATAAAAATGAGACAATTTGCACAATTTTTTTTTTAATGCGTATCGACTTAGTTTCATGTTAGAATCATTTTATTGTATCGGAAGAAAAAAATCCAAGCAGCAGAAGTTAGTCAAATTTAATAAAATGTTTTCTTATAAAACAGACTGTGCAAAGTACTTAGGTCATCATCATATCAGCCTGTAGACGTCCACTGCTGAACAAAGGCCTCCCCCAAGGATCTCCACGACGACCGGTCCTGCGCTAACCTCATCCAGCTGGGTCCCGCGACCTTCACCAGATCGTCGGTCCACCTTGTGGGAGGCCTGCCTACACTGCGTCTTCCGATACGTGGTCGCCACTCGAGAACCTTTCTGCCCCAACGGCCGTCAGTTCTACGAGCGATGTGCCCAGCCCACTGCCACTTCAGCTTCGCAATTCTTTGAGCTATGTCGGTGACCTTGGTTCTCCTGCGGATCTCCTCATTTCTGATTCGGTCTCGCAAGGAAACTCCGAGCATAGCTCTCTCCATTGCCCTCTGGGTGACCTTGAGCCTTCTTATGAGGCCCATAGTGAGGGACCACGTCTCGGTACCATATATCATCACTGGCAACACACACTGGTCGAAGACTTTCGTTTTGAGACACTGCGGTATTTGGGACGAGAAGATGTTGCGTAGCTTCCTGAACTTCTCTTTTCTTCCTGAGAGTATTAAGTACCCTTAAGTACTTACTTACTACTTATTCATTCATGCCACCTGAACTCCAGCTGCTCCGATTACTATGTCAAAATTGTTATCACGAAAAAATACCTAAAGGTTTCTAAGACAGTTTCCCTGTATCTCCTATGGTTTTGGTTTTGCCCATACTGTATTAGTTAAAAAATACACACGTATAATAAAAAAATGATATGAGAAGTCTTATGAGCAATAGAAGTGAAAACAACAATTTTTTAAATTTTTATCTGTCTTCACCAAATTGGATACGGTGTTCATAGTTTGTTCCTGAAGGTATGGTATACCTTAAATTATGGTGAATAATATATACTTAGAATGATCCATTTTACCATTGGAAAATTATAACTAGACGATGTATGTCTGTACATAGCAGAGATAGGTATGTACTTCCAAAATCCACGCGGACGAAGTCGCGGGCAACAGCTAGTTATATAATAAATGTAATATAACTACAATTACAACTAAGTATCCAATACCAAGATATATATAAAATGTTTTAAGAAAGTAACAGTAACAAGTCAAATAATATTTACTTAGAATGTACAATCTCTTTTTATGAAACTATAAAATTTATGATAAAATTTAGTCAAAAATGCCCCCTTTCTAAGATATTTATCTTGTTGTATCTTCGTAAGGTGTCTGTGATAAAAACCGAGATAACAAAGGAGTAAGTAATGTACAGAGTAAGGTGAACAGAGATGAACCAAAAAACATTCAAGTAGGTTGTACGTTGAAATTATTTCAACTCTTACTAGCAAAATATTTTATAGTTAGCTATGCCTAGCAGAAATACGGCGGCCGACCGGCCCATAACGAATGGGAACGGCCCCATTAGGGCACCTTTTAACGTATTAAATCGGAACTTATCGGGCGACCTGTCGGCGGCCTAACCCGAGGGTTAGCCTTATCATGGATACCACTCACTTAGGTGGACAGGAGAGGGGCGGCTTACGTTTGTGGTTTATTTTTGGTACACGATTATGCGTTAACTTACAATAACATTGCTCATTTAAAATGTTCAATAGGTATAAAAAAACATTAATCTTAATCTTAAATTGTCATAAACGTAAAAAAATACACCTAAAATATCACTGTATTTCGGTTCCTCATAGATAATGAAGTCTATGATTTTTTATTATTATCAGTCTTAGATTGTCTGGACTGATGTCTATTGGGGTTTTTATAACATACTTTGTTCATGGCGAGGCTGACTGTACAAAAATATAACTAAATCTACTTACTTATATGAAAATTGGGACGAAGTAGGCATCGTATACAAGCTGGAGAGTAAATAATTTTGTGGTACAAAACTCAGTGGGACGAACGAGGCACAAATCGGTGCTTCACCTGTGGACGTTATTTTTTATCGTGTATGTATTTATAAACAATTAATTTTTTACATTACAAAAACGGCATTGTATTAAATTGTTTTCACCTCTGTCATCCTTACTATACGGAAAACAGTTCTAAATTTCTTTTGCTAATATAATTACTTAAGCCTGCTGATTTCTTTACCATCATGGTACTCAGAATAATAGTGTAGGCTTCGCAGGTAGAGCATGCTTTCATAATGGTTCGTGTCTAATGTCAGTTTGGTAGCGTCGAAGCCTTCGCGCCGGCGTAGTTCACTCTCTCGCTACTAGAGGCCACTACTTGTCTCAAATTATAGAATTGTACGATAAGTAAGTTATAGCTAGAGATACAAATATGTTTATAAAACGTTCAAATAATATTTTATAGAAATAAATCGCTTTAAATTAATTAACCATATTCATTATAATGTTAGATTTAACAACAACATTCGACCTAATATTTAATGCACTTTGTTTTTTTTTGTTTTACCAATTTAACTCCATTAAATTCTAAATTATAAGTTCAGTGATGTTTAATTAAACAAATAATGTTCTAATGTAGTAACGAATATCAAATGATTTAGTTAAACAAAAAACCACCCCACGCGCAACAAACACCAATAAAAACTCATCAAACCATGAACATAACGATCAGTGCTCATATCTCCCACTTAACAACAATATTCTCTGCCCCTATACCTACACTCGCCATTTCACAGCAATGCTAAATTGGTGGCCCATAAATTGTACTGTTTAATTTAATCAACACCCGCGTAATTCATATATGTATTCACACTTGACCAGTTCTTATAGATCCCTGAAATCATACCATTCAGTCCTCAAAACCAAAGAGTGGGAAAGTAAAGGAATATCCAGTAATATTGGTCCGTGTCATACGTTATTTTAAATAATGTGGGATATAGCCCGCGCTCTCCAAGTCAAGTTAACAAGATTGAAAATTAAGTTTAATAAAAATTAAGGGGTTTGAAATATCTATTAAAGTCGGGGAGCACAGCAAGGGTAAGATATTGTTATTCATTTAGTTCAACATTGTGGACTTTTAAAATTACAGGCAAACCTGAAAAGAATCAAATGAAAGTAGGTACGTACTTACTACCTAAAGTAATATTGTTGTGTACCTACCTAATGAATGTTACAATATGAAAACTGTATCTGATAATATTATATTCTAAGAATTCATAGCTAACTAACAAGTTTTCAAATTCAGTTTAACAAAGATTAACGGGTTTAAAAACCAATACAGAGTTAGAATGTTTGATCTGCATTAGTTGAAAAAGTATGACCAAATATGAGGCACCTTCCTGACCCTCCGACAAAATGTTTTACACTAATATCAATTTATTTATCACTCAAAATAAACTTACAAATAACTAACATCAAAATTGCATTTTATGTCATCTTCCAAAGAGAGCGTATAGAAAGGATTTAAATACACTCAATAAAATTTCTTCACACTCAAATATTTCAAAATCAATGTTTCATCAACAACAATAGTGACATTAAAATTCAAGATGGCGTCGTTTGTTAGGGTGTCTCCCCTATACCGGATACTCACCACGAGTCCACATCAGAAGCGAAAGTAATTTATTTATGACAGAAGACATTATTTATTTTATTTTTGGATGACATGCTAATGTTTCGTGTGATTACGGAAATAGAGAAATGACCTACTCGTGCCTTCATAAATATTATAGCTAAAAAAGGAAACTAAGTTCGTGTGAATATTGCCAATGTGGGTAGTTAAATGAATACGTACTTACCCACATAACGTAGATTGTGGAGATAAATAATTATGAATAATGTGCTTGTTCTTTTTATGAGTATTTCCGCATAATAATTTAGGTTGATGACGCACAGAATATTAAAATTAACTAGATTACAAAACCAGCACTTATGTTTTTTTAAATATTGCCATGTTCATTTATGATGTATAATACATATAGGTATGTGTAAGGTTATCTGAGGAGAATGGGGCACAGCGATCAGTGAAAACGGAAGCATTTATTAAAACTGAAATACTTATATTTAAAATCCATTTTCAATTAGTAAGTTACCTTAATTTTGTTAGTATTATGTAATAGTAATAATTTGTATCCAATAAAGAATTATCTAATCGAAATCGATTGGAACATCTATTAATAGTCACAGAGTAATAATACAAGTACTTAGTACCGGGTGGGGAGAGATATTACCTACGTGTGTCCACAAGTGACTAATGATGGTGACAAAGGGAGGAAGCTATAAATAGAAATACCCTGGGAAAAGTTTAGCCAAGCATTAGAACATTATAAGCATGTGGTTATCAGAGAAAGCTATCTAAAGATTGTAGGTAATAAAAGCATAATACAATTCTGAACAGAAAACATTCTTTGTTTTTAAAACACCACCTCCTCACGTCGCACAGAGTAAATAAAGCAACTAAGCTAACAAAGAATCGCTTCGAATGTCAGATAATGAGCGTGGCTAGCGAAAAGGAACGTAATGCCTGGCGGGGAGAGGCCGCGATACTTCCACGCCATTAGGTGCTTTGTTGATACCCTAGTGTCACAGCCACGCGAGGGAACGGAAGGGGGAATTTGTTTTATATGCCCATTGTAGGTGTGTCGGATGAAGTGTGTTCGAAATGAACAATGGTTTTAAAAATTGAAAAGGAATTATACCAAAGAAATAAGTAAGGATAGCTTTCTATAGGTACATTGCTTTACCTTCTCTTTGGCTTATTGGTCTCGGTCGTGGTTTCGATTTCCACCGGGACAACTTTGCTCAATTTGCAAAAGTTGGTCCAGGTATGGTTGTTAATTTTGTAAATTGTTTTATTCTTGTTTATTCCAATAGCTCAGGAGAAAATCTTAGATTGGGATTAGACTAGTACTTATAAATTTCATCAATCATCTCTTTGACCCAGAAAACCATTTAGAGCAGTTAAAATTTGCTGGTATTGTAGGTTTTACAGTGCAAACAATTAATTTTAAAGTGCATTTAAATAGAACCCATTTTCAATCATGAAACAAATCAAGCTCGAACTTGAATCTCCATTAACTTTAAAATATATATATGTTTGTATATCCGGGAAACTAGGATAATTCCTATGCGATGTAGCAGAAACATCAACACCATCTATTGACTGTACAAAATTGTCGAAAGATGGCTCTGCTTTGACTGCAACTCGCGCGAGCAAAAAGATAGGTAGCAAATCCCGTACCATTGTAACGAATCGCCGATACGCCTAGGCTAACAAAGCACTCAGCGTAGCGAATTCCACGTAATTTATCGCTTACGATATCTGGTGCAATAAAAATGTCAACGTTCGCCCGCCGTTCGCTTCGCCTATCGCGGCACTATCGCTCGCCGCGTCGGTAGATCCCGCCTAGAGTGTATCTCCACTTGAAATACAATGTAAGGATGATAGGTATTGGTTAGATGATTACAATGAAAAGTATTGCCTTAGAAATTATTTTGTATAATTTAACTAGTCTTGTTTCGACAGATTATCTTCTACAAGAAATCGAAATTTCTACAAGAAATTATTCTTTTTAAAGAATTCGATTTAAAGTCTGAAATTATAATTATTCATTAATATATAAACATTCCAAACATTTTAATAGACAAGATAGCTATCTAATCATTACGATGTAGATAGATTGTTACAATTACAACAATCTGTTGTTTATCTAATGTTTCTCACAATTTGGTAATAGTACATTATTAGTAAGTAACATTGTATGCAAAGTAAGATAGTTTGATATCATCAACTATATATGCGATTTACGCCCTTGAACTTACTAGTCAGTCAATTATCTTTGTAGCCACACCTACCTTGCGCAGGCGCATATCAGTGGCTACATTACAATAAATTAGTATAACCTGACGTGTGGTGACCGTACCTACCTACATAGCTACTACACAAACGAAGAAAGCATCGTTTACCGTTCCACAATCGCCCTTCAAACCAATTAACGCCTACGAGAATTTGCATTAAAATTCATGAAATAATTACTATAGGGCGTGGGCGAAATGAAATAAACTAATTAAAGGGCAACACTGGCCGACCAATTACCGCCGTTGATTTATCAGTGTTGCCTGATCAAATAATTAAAAACGCCTGGCGGTAGATGGCGTAGGTTGTAAATCGCGAAGCTCGCGCTTTCAATTTGCAGAATGAAACGAAATGGGTCAGCCTCAATATGTATTGTATTGTATCGCAATTTACGGCTGGATCGTGATCTTTAATAAACACCCGTATAGCTGTGATAGCTGCTATGATACACTTGGAAAATATGGGCATACCTATAAATGTGTGCGGAAATCTAATATAGTAAGTAGCTTATATAATCACATCAAATGTTTTGAAAATGAAATGAAATGAAATGAATTTATTTGCTGAAACATGGTATTAAGATGTATGGAGTTTATGCTTACACAGGATCTCATGCTTCACTATTTATATGGCATGCAAAATTTACATTAAAATTAAAATTTTGTTTTGCGATGTCAATTAAGTAAGTACCAGTTACAATGTCAATAAATTAATTATAATTATTATTAGCCCTTGATGTCCTGCTCACAATTAGGTTAGTTTTAAATTAATGTTTGTTGCTGGTCGTAGGGTCTTATTAAAGTTCAAGTTACCATATACGATAAATTAATCTTACTGACAGTGTAAATAAATATATATTCTTATATGAAGCTATGAATATATACCTACTTTAGATTGACACTAGGTACGGAAGGGAGTCCTACCAGAATATACGATGGACAAATTCACACGTATACCTACCTATGTACTGGGTATCCGAGTAAGGTATTGTAGGTACTGTATCTCAAACACGATTAGGTAAGTATACTTATACCGCGAGTGAGGTCGGAAGATTTTTTAACTAATTATTTTACATTAGAAACTAGGTAAGTACTTAAGATAATTATTACCACATGATTAGTATATTGATAGTTATTTGAATATAATTGGTCATACATAATACGTAGTAAGTGGATTTTCTAATTGAAATAAATTTAAATCTGCATTTCGTATCAGCAACAAGTCCTTTCATACTAAATTGTATGTGAATAAATACCTATGGTATGTAGTACTAGTTTGATGCATATGACGTCAGTGGACGAACGGATGGAACTGATGCGTTGCGCAGCGCAGCTCGCCGCGACGTATTTACGACTGGTGCATTCTATATTTTTCCTAAAGGCATTAATGCGTGATGCGCGAATTGAAATATGGTACAGGAATCGGGATGGAACGCTGGGCGAGTGCGTTTGAACGATGCAAGTGACTTGACCACAGAACTTGACGAATGTATGTACTGACCCGAATTGACCGGAATGACAATGGCTTCATTATACCTACTTACTTATATGATTTCAAATCGTCGTTGATAGATTTCAAACTTTTACCAAAATGTCTTTTTTTGTTTTAATTGCGAATATTAAAATATTTTTATCGACCCCTTATCAAACCTTCTCTTTTTATAAAGATAAGCACCATTCTTGTTCTTGTAGATATTTTCATGTATTGTGTTGTATGCACAGTCAGCATCAAAAGTACCGTTAAATATTTGATTGAGATAAAATTGTAAAAAGAAAGTAGGTGCCTGAGTAATTTTGTAGGTTAGTTTTTGTTCAGCTATTCTCATTTCGTATCCGGCTACTAAACGAGATTTTTAATTTCCTGTTTGGAGGCAGGCTCCGAAATTTGGCTACGAAACGGTCCGAAGGGCTTTTGACGCTGACTTTTAAGTACTCATATTTTGAGATAAAACTTTCATATTGTGTAAACGAGGCATTGCAGCGATATCTCGAGTGTTATGGATTGCAAGTCGTGTTGGTAAAGTACGGCTTTTTGATCAGTCAGCTCTCAGCTTCGGGGGCTTTGAACTCACTTTATTAATCACGAAACCACTGGGGCTTTGTCCGACATCTCAATATCTCATAATGTCAAACTCAAGTGTAAAGAAACCAAATAAATATCGTTAATAAATTACTTTCCTCCGAGAATTACTTTAATAACATTTTGAAATAAAATTTCACACTAACGAGATGCTAAATTAGGCAGAATTTTCCTCTTGCATTTACATAACTGCCTTTTTCGTGTATTAAGATTTTTTTATTCAGCTACTAGGTGTAGGTATACTAATTATATTTATCATTCCTATCCACGTCAAATTATACGGTGTAGTAATTATAAGGCGGTAAGAAATTAAACACTTATAAAATAAGCTGGTTATTATTAAATTCATACCTTAGTTTTTATTAGTAAATACTCGTACATACTCACTTGTATTTAGCTAATAGTCATTCACTTATGAAAAAAAAATTGCCCGCCATTGAGAGTAATTTATTACATTTACCTACTTTAAATTTTGACGTCTTAGTTAGATTAAGGCACAAGAATGTTAAAAATGTACAGAAGTACAGAATGAACAATAGATATGAAAATAAAATAATACATAGACTTAAATATTTTTAATAGTTGACTCCACTCAATATTATGGCTCCATTTTCACTGTAAATAGGTAGTACTGTAAATACCACATAACTCAGTCTAAAAACTCCAGACACAAGACCTAATAAGTCTGGGAAAGTCCGGAAACTTAAAACCACAGCAGACAACTTTCCTAAGTTGTGTGTTGCGGTAAAACTTACGGGACGCCCGCAATGATAACCTACACCGGCAAGTTTGCGAAATGTCCAAACTCGGTGCCTTTACTAAATGACACAGAGGGACAAGGTGTGTTCTTTAGGAACACTAATTTAAAACTGGTTACTATTTAACTAGTAAAAGCAGTGCTGATCTACTAGTTATGTAGTAACCTCCACAAAATATCTATGATTATTGGCCACAGAATATTAAAAGAATGTTTTGTAGCCGTTACAACAGAATACATAATAGGGGTTACAATATTTCATCAAAGATTTTTGTTTAGGTAACTATTATTAGCACTATATTTGATACATTTGCAACTATGTTAAACGTATAAATCAAATGTTAGTATAATTTGTTTAACCCGCAATAGGTAAACTGAAACCGTTCACAGGGACTAAGTACATATTCTGGAATGCCTAATTATGTAACATGATTAAAATTCCAGAAAACGTAAAACTACCTGGTATACGGTTTTTCGAACCACACCGAAGCCGTCAAATTCGACTGTTAAATCGCCCAAAAAGTTTTTATGAAATAATGTATAAATATGTCTGTATACCCCAGCACAGTGTCTACAGCTGGAACCTGGCGATCGTGCGCTGCGGCCAGCATAAACAACAGGGTGTTCCAACTTATTTGCATTTACACGGGCCGAGTAATTGCACTGCGCTTCGGGGAGAACTTTAATTAAACTTAACTGTCTTAAACTTAAGTAGGTACCTACAGGACACTCGACTACCTAATAAGAAAACTTCATTGTACTTTGTGTGTAAGACCACTTACTGTAGCTTAGAAAGAACAGCTAACGATATCAAACAGTGTCGCTATAAAAAATTTGTAAGTACCCATTTCATCTAATCAAGTAATAAAAATATTGAATTGAATGGCATTTCTCTTAATGTTCATTTTCATTGGTCAAGACGCTTGCTTACCATCGACTCTACCATCGGCTAGGAATCTCACAAAAAATACAAGTAGCATACCTTCTTTTCTTCGTAAACGTATCGTAGCCTGTTATAATTTCATAAGTAACCTACTGCTCGTTGTAAGTATATTTTGATTGGTATACTTACTTGTGGATATTCCAATTCCCATAAACAGGAGAAAATGTAAGGTGCGTACAAGTATTTAATTTTCTACATTTGTTTAAGACTCAACCAATAGAAAAAGTAAGAAATACCAACTTTACAATCAAAGCCTTTCATAAAACAACAATATAACGGAGAAATCTATAAAATATAACTCGTGAACTACGAACTCAAACTGCCCGCATGCCCGATCGAATCAAGTGTGAAATCAATCAGTATAGGAAACCGGTAGAATAATTACTACAGTTTAATACCAGCAGGTTGCTATGCTGTCTATAATTTATAATTGATTTTTATTGTCCAGTAGGATCTGTAGTCTCATATATATGAGACTAAGTAATAAATAATGCAGTAGTATTTTAGAGCAAAAATTATACCCATGATGGTGACGTTCAAGGAGATTCGAACCTCTTTTATCGCGCGCGCGCTCCCTGTGGAGATTGCATTTTGCAAATTTAGTATGGGCAACGATGAAAAATTCTGTGTCAAAATCCGGGGGGGTGCGGACAAGTGAAGCGGATTAGCGGGAGGAAGTTGCTCATACAAATTTATATGGAGTTTGAAAATGAGAATATGTGAGTGAGTATCAATTTCGATATACATTTGGCACGATTTTGGCACCCCCTAAAATGATTTTGTTACTCATCCATATGGGAGTAGCTTTTTTTTTAAATTCATGGTGACGTTACACATCGTTACAAATAACAAAAAAAATACTATAGGTACATACGAATTACAATGACTTTAAAAATTAATGAGCAGTGGTGGTGTATGAAGAATCGATATTTTTGTACTACTTACCATAGCATTATGTATTCTGTGACCATAGTTACAATTATAATACTACTCAAAGCAAAATGGCCACCAGATTGTTTACACTTCTGGAAAGATTTCTTAGTAAATCTACTTCTAAGAAAATAAAATGTTACATTATTTCGTTAAAATGTTAAGCACATTTAGTATAATCAAACAAATTCAACAAAAAAAATATTGGATAGGTAGATTAGGATTATTTTATTTTAAGTAAAGTATTAACATTAATGGGTACTAACCACAGATTTATTTTATAAATCTGTGACTATATAATATAACAGAAAGGTTTAAAGTTGATACATAACTGAGTGGTATAATTGACAGCATATATTATATTCTAAAAAGAAACACTGACCAATTTACAAACCGTTTATCTATACATGTTTAAAACAACATCACGTTGTAGTTTGTTTAAGTGTGTGCTATTATTTCTCAAAAAACATTACATAAACCTAATTTCTATGGCTGCTAAATTAACCGTCTGGTATTTTGCGTCAACGTGAATACTTATAAACGTTAGACAGTGATTTTATAAGGTTTCTAGCTAAATTCAGTGTACATTTCTGATTCACACAAACACTGACGTATGTTGGTCATATTTACGAGAGACGTGGACACAAATTGAAAATTACGAGTTGACGCTTCGGCCGTAACGAGAACATAATTTAAGCCTCATGTTTGTTATGTTTGATGTTGGAACTCCTTCTTTTACTATGACTGAACCCACCTAGCTAGAAATAGGTACAGTTGCTAAAAGAAGTTACTGCTTTTTTTGGGGTGGGAATCGCGTACCGGTTAGAAAGTGCACGTTTATAGTTAGGTAGGTACTTATTTTTATTATAAAGAACACTGAAGTTTTATTAAATTGATCCGAATCTTTAGGGCGACCTAAACCTGCTCGTAACTAAATAAATAGAATAAAAATATACATTATTTACATTTGTCTAAATATTCCTCTTATTAAATTTTAAAACCCTCACATTCAAAGTGACTACCTGTTGTAACTATATACCTACTATTTTAAAAAACAGGCATTTCACAAACAAACATTCTTAATTTGTCACTAAACCGGACCACAGTAAAGTTTAAATTAAATTAAGCTTACCATAGCAACACACCGAACGCGGTGTAAAAGAATTTTCTCACGTTTCCTTGTTAAGGTTTAGTCAAGGTTAGATCTATGGGATAACCGTAGGGTACAATGTGATGTTTATACTTATACGGTCATTTCGAGTCAGTTGACCAGTTAGGTCATGACTTTCGTACGTGTTTCACATTTTAACAAGCTTAGAGCAGATATAGTAAACAAAGATGTATGACAAGCGCTTTGAGTGGACAGATGTAGGTACTTCTTCAGCCAACAGGTTTCTTTACCATGTTTTGTTCCATCTGTTTCCAGCCTGCGGCTGCGGCGGTATGATAATGATAATAATTCGTATTACGAATCACTTAATTTCTGGGAAACTCATTACTATAAGAGCCCATAATATTTAATCCTAGATTTTGTTACTGAATTAACTAACAGAGCTTTGTTTTCAACATTTAAATGTAACCATATCTGGCGCTACAAATCAAAAGGAACCTTTTTATCTATAGGGCTGAAAACTACCTACTTTACACCTAGCCGTCGATCAAAGAACAACTCAGCCCATAAGGTTTTTTTTTAATTTTTGACGCGACGCAATCGTGTCATGTTGTCGTTTGAGTCATTTTACAAAGCTTTTATAATCTCGAAAATTATATGCAGCAATAAGGTCGCTTTTGATTTGGAACGCCACTTAAGCTGAAAGTGCATTGCCACCCTATAGGTTTGACCTCTAAAATTTAAACTTATAATTAATTTTCATAAATCTTGGATCTCATTTTGCTATACAGATTTAAGGCAGAGACTAGACAACAAAGTCATTCGGTTCCCTAATATCTCAGTATTAAAATAGTTTCGCTTTACGCTCTCGTACATCCGCTGCAAGGAGCTTTACTTAGAATATACGCGAAACACGTGCCCGCACTCAGCTCATATAAATTCCGCAAGTTTCATTTGCACTACACATGTATACAGTGCAAGTCACAAGCATTAGTGTTACAATCTACCTTACCCACCACAAACAACATATCAAGTATACTATAACATTTTATGTTATATACTTACAAGAAGGTATGGCGAGTGACCAGACTATTGCCCCTCAAAACACAGGTATCCTTAGTTTGAGGGTTTTTGCCAGGCTGGAGACTAAATATTAGTAACCAACCATAAGCCTATGATAAAATTTAAGGAGCTTTGGAAATTGTTTTTGGATTTAGAAAAAATATTATAATTTTATTATTTAAATATTTTATTCTCTCGTCGTTGTGAAACTTCAAAAATTCACAGCTAAGCAGGTACTCTCAAAATAACTTTTTTTTTTTAATATTTCATTAGAATGAAGTAATGCACAATAGGTAATTTTAATTATACACAGTGCCATAAAAATGTTTTTGCTGGAAGTATAAACTGTTTGACATCGGAAACCGGAGTTATCGAAAGGAAATTTTCATCATAATTCAAATGTCTGGTTCTACTGAATTAATGATGGCACGACTTCAATCCCGTTTGTTTCTTTTGATAACTTTTAATTTTAATTTTAATTTGTTTATTAGGGATAACTACAGCCAAAATTACAGATAGTTGTTAAGAACTAGGATACAAAGTTAAAGGCCAATTAAAGCTATCCACGTCTATACTAAAGAGTAGCAATAAGTTACAAAATAAACTTAATATTAATTTTAACCTTAGGAAAAAACTATTAAGTTTAATTATAATGATATTTTACTATCTATCACTATAAATATAAATAAGACTGATATACATTCATACTATACACCGATACATAAAGACCACATCATTAAATGAGTGGATAAACCCAGCAGGTACTGTTGTTTATTCTATGACACAGGCGATGTCACAGAACAAACCACAGCACAGGCAATGTGTGTTTGCAAAAGAAAAATATAAGTTAACAATAAGATTGCTATTAATACCTTCCGTTAAAATGTATACATATATTTTTGGAAAAAAAAAACAACGTAAAAGCATTGCCAGGCATTAGAATGAAGTGTTAATGAGCCAGTAATTCGATAGAACGGTTCTGTCACTAATAAAAATCATTGAATTTAATTCGATTTAGTATCATTTATCAACAGCGTGTGGACTTGCTTTTTAAAAGTGTATTTTGTGCCGATAAACGGATCGATGCTGTGGAATTTATTGTTATATTGTCGAACGATACGCGTGAGGACTGCATTTTGACCATAGTTGGTAGAATGGAACGGCACACTGACATATAACCAGTTATTTATCTGGAGTCTATTTTCCTTGAAGGTTATCTTTATCTACGTTTGCTGGAAATATATTTTAATATTAATGGTTTATTTTTCTTAAAATTATATATAACAGAATGTTGAAAGTCCCGTTGAATCCCGCTCCGTCTTGCAATATACACCCGTTCCTCACTTGGCGCATGTTTAACGCACGAAGCGTACATTCAGGAGCGTTAAAGGTGCTCAGATCAAAGCGATGCCCTGACATTCATTACTGAGCATTCTCACCAAATTTTATTCAATCCAACAGGCCGCTGATAGAGACCTATATGATGCGGTGAAATGCTAAGCGGTGATCTTATAATTTCCATTCTGCTAATTTTTTTTACACGCCTACTTACTCGAACATTGAAACAACATACTTTAAAGAGAAGCTAATAAAATTGTTGATGCGTGCTGAGTGTTTCAACACAATAAATGTTTTTAAATCAAATAATTAAAATATTAAAAAAATCATAAGTAAATACCTACTGACAGTTTGATATTTGATCTTATACTGTAAGTAAAATTAATATAAACGGCACATAACTTTATAAGGCAGTTCAATAAGGTTAACTTGCTCGATCTCACGATTTAGATGTTAAGCCGCGATTGTGACTTTCGATCTGTTTCACTTAGGAACAAAGTGATGGAGATCTAAATAGAGTCTTTGAAATATTTACCTCTTGTATCTATATATGCAAACCAATGCAACACCAAATATTACCCTTAATCCTTGTATCAGAAAACCAAGTTAGAAAACCAGCATTCTACGAAAATAATTCCTAGATTTATAACTGCTTTTCTAGCAGGAATGATTATTTTCTATCCATATAATACATGCCTCGCGCTGCTTTCACCTTTCAACATATAACGAGACATGTACATTATGTATATAAAATAATTATTCTTACTAGATAACTGGTTACCTAGCTTGGTTTTCTACAAGGAATGGAAGTATTACTTATTCATACAAATAACTCCTTTACCATCCGCACCAAAATAAGACTAAAATACAATACACAGCTTCACCTACTCGTGGGCGTGGGCAAACACCGAGGTAGTCCTTCATAAGTTCTACTAACAAACCCTTTGTGCGCCTAGAGTTACGAGCGGCGCGACTCTAAACCATGTCCGTACGCACTATATTTATAACACGGCGAGTTATATCCGTGAGTAATGGAACTTATGTATCCAGCAACATTATACGATACTAAATCTCCCGTAGTGTCGTGTTTACTATTTAAATGTATTCATCTGAGTTTATCCGGGCGTCATGCGGCGAGCCTTTTGCGTGAAACATCGCTTCTCAAAGTGAGGAGTATTTGACCCCCAGGGGGGCAATGTCACCTGATACTGATATACAGGTGGTTTGCAATGCAAAACAGAAGCCAATCCATTGTAACAGACGTCTGTAAAAATGCGTTTAGTAATTGCGCAGGGCGACAAAATAAGTTTTATAAATGGGAGCGCATGCTTAAAAGTTTGAGAAACTTATGTCTTTGAGAAGAGAGACATGGGTGAATAATTTTCATATAACCCATTCTCGCATGGCTTAGTCTAGTCACGAATAAGTAAGAGTTAAAGTAAGATGTATTTATCGTGTGGAAAAGGCTTTAAAATATTTTGATAAATTAAACATTTTATTTTTAATTTAACAGTTAAGGTAACAAATTGCAATTTTTTGTTTTACATAACATTAGGACTGTAGGTATTTTTGTTATGTATTTTTATTCAAACAGTTTCTCATCATTTTCATTGTTATGTTGTTCAGTTCACAGCGGTCCATTGTTGGACATCAAAGTTGGCCAATAAAACTTGTATAGCAATAACCAACGCCGATGGCCCAAAAGGTAGTATTTCATAGTAAATACCTACTTAATATGACTTTTATTTTGCGCAAATTGAATCTTTATTCGGATCCGTACATCTTTCAGTTATCTAGAAGCTTACTTACTCCTAATTTTTCATAAAAAATGTATGGATATTTAATATATACTAAAACAGCTACTTTACATCCCATACATACATACATTTGATATTAAATTTAAGAGGATTTGCATCCTCTATCAGAAGAAAGTTAGCAATTTCATATAATCCAAAAATTTATTGCTTAAAGTTACCTACGCCATTAAGGTTAATATATTCCACATTACCATTAATAAAACGCAATAAATAAAGCATATACCACTTTTTGCTATCACTGATGACCTGAACAAGACTTGTCTTGTCCTTTATGGAGGTTGAAACTTTCGAAATAATAAATCGTCAGTTCGTAAGAAGTAAGGCCAGCTGAAGTAAGGCCAGTTTCCCGTTACGTCTGATAAGGTTGACACAAGGTTTAAACTTGAGGCGGCTTCCACAAAAGCAGCGGAAGCATTCGAGAAATGTCGATGGTGTGTCTGATCGGGCCTTTGAATCATTATCAACCGAAACCTGCGGGAAACTTGGAAACTTTCAAGAGGTGTAATGGCGAGAAATTTTTGACCCACGATTTTAAAAGTCCAATTAACATCAGGCAAAAGTGTAACATACTTATTTAGGTGTATCATATTATAAATTAATATTAATAAGTGTTGTTTAATAAATTAATTAACGTACATTATTGTGAAATAGTATAAGTAGGTAACTACAGCGTGAAATTTGTGCCTATAGTTATGTTCCTACTTAATCTAAAACTCGCTGTAGTTCCGTTGTAACAGGGAAGTAAGGATCGAACGAAAGGGGTTAGCATTTTTGAATAAATGACTCTAAATATCTATAAACTCAACACTTTTTACTTGCAATACAATACAATCATTTATTAATAAAAAAGATTTTACACGTCAATATTACATTCAACAATTCATTATAATAAACAATTTAATTAATTCAATTTAATACTACTTAATACTATATTCAAATTAATAATTTACTCATGTTTAAATCACAGCCGCAGCCAGGTGTGTGCATCGCATCAGTTGGTGTCCAGGTACTCGGTCACTGAGTAGTACGCGTTTTCTACAAGATATTTTGTCAGTTTGTTGGTGAATGCGTTTATGCTCGGGGCGTCTTTTATGTTGTTTGGAATTTTGTTGTAAATTTTAGGGCCGACAACTTCTAATAGTCTATCGGATTTAGAAAGACGGTGCGGGGGGGGGGGGGGCGGAGCTCGATGTACAGGGATGGAAGGGTGAGGATCTCATGGACCTTGAACAGTTCCCGGGCAGGGTGGTCCCACTAACCATAGATATTGCCCTACGTCTAAACATAAATGTTATCCAGTTTACTGTGGTAACTGTAGTTATTGTATTCCCTTGGCAGTTAGAACCCTTCGTAAAAAGACAACAACGGATTATAATTAGGCTGGTTATTTAATTAAGTGACTTTATAAGGGGACAGGCCATGTTGGCATTCGCAATATGGTTATAAATTCCACTGTCTTTCATAAATCGTCTCATAGTGGTCAGTGTAGCATTCTACGGATAATATAGAGTAGTTTCCTAGACAATAATGGAATACTTGTGTAAAAGCATAATGTAAAAGATCAATGACAAGCTTCATTCCTAAGTTACTGATGGCTTTTTATTTAATCAGTCAAAATATAGGTACCTACTTACATTCATGACGGAAAAAATTTAGCTACTCCTCTACTTGAGGCGCGGGCGCCACCAAAAAGTTTTTATCTTCATGCTTACATTACTCCTAAAATGTACGAAAAAATTGCTAAATAAAAGTTAAAGGCCATCAAGCCAAGCAATGAACAAACTTCGACAAAATTAAAGTCCTTTCCAATTTTAAGTCGCAGCACATAGGCGTGTATTAAAAAGCCCTAATTCGTCGGAACCCAGGCGGGTGCCAGCCGGCTAACTTTTGAAAGCTAGTAAATTCCACCGGGCGCCTGCTTTATTGCCAACACAGCGGCTCTGACGGCACGCCACGCTCATTCTTTTCAAACTTACTAGATTTACTGACTGTTTAATCTTTGCAGCTTTTGCTAGTCTGTGATTTTTCGGTAGAATTAAAATCAAGTTTGGTAAATATAATCCTTAAAAAATTAAACGACTGAAGTCAAAATTTGGATTTTTTTAGGGATCGATTAAAACGCAAACCTATGGAATCTTCGCTAAGGAAGAATTTTTGTCCGATTGTCCGGCTGCCTACTGGACCATTGAACTGAACAAATACCTACATGTCAGATTGGCCATCAATGATAGTAAAATATGGAAACTACAAGGATTTTTTTTGTAACGGGTGTTTCTTTTAGAAATACTTAGGTACCTTTTTTAGATGGCCAACACTGTTTCTAGGGACAGTTAATCTGAGAGTTCTCTGATTATTTGTTTCAGGAGCTAAAAAAACTCACGGAACCTGTACTTTTTTCTACTTATCTAATATTTTGCTAACCTACCTTTATGTATATTGTATTGTGATTTTTGTCACTCTAATATTTTTAATAGGAGGTGTATGTTTAATAAATCATAAAAATTAAATAGAAAATTCTTGAATGGAAATTATTCTCCAAAATACACTGATAATTTTTACATAAAATATAAAATGAATGAGTAATCGTGTGATACACACACATGTAAATAATGACTGAAATATCTACACACAGATATATACTATTGATTTATTCGAAAGAATTCAAAGTTTTTGTACCGTTGTCCTGCGGAACAAAAATGAACTAAAAAAATATAAAAGCTACCTACCCAACCATGCTCAAAATTCGAAGAACACTATAAACGTTACCCATCGACGCCTACCACATATGAAAAACGACAAGTTTTGGCCCGATGATAAACTGGTTTGCGAACGTGGATGGCACAGGTAATTCATCATTTCCTCCCACTCATTCGCACCCAACAAACTGACCGTATACGCTAGACAAGGACACAAGACTCGGAGGCCCCGAAAAAACCGGCAACGCAGCTTTTATTTATTTCTTAACTTGTTGCGGGCACATAAAGCATTTTTCGATTTATAATGCGGACTTAAAACCTCTGGTAATTGCTACGCCTTCGGACTTGACTAATTTGCATGGCATGAATTTTAAATATGGCCGCCTTGAGGCCGTCGTTTGAAAGCTCGTAAATAAATAACAATTGTTACGCTGCCTGTCTTTATATTTGTAGGAACGAGAGTAAACTTGATATATAATTTCATTCCAAATAAAATGGCATACGAAATAGAATTGCTTCTCGGAAACAAAAAAATAATCATGTACTCGCCGCTCATGAAAGACACTACTATACTTATAGCAGCAAAAAAAAGTTTGCATTTTTACCACGTTAACTTTGAAGTCCTCTTCGGAACACCTTCTATTGTTTATTTTGTTTCAGAGGCGCAAATAAGTTTGTTTTCGTATGCCGTCTGTAGTAGAACAGATGTTAAAATTCCAATTTCAAAAGTAACTTGGGCTTTAACCTATTAAACATTTCAGTAAAATCAATAACTTTCCTTACACCACATATTACTGGGTAAATACCAACTAAGTCTATAACTATTTAAATACATAATATAGAGACGGTTATACAATACAATAAGCACAAAAACACAAGGCAATAACTTGGGTACATAAAACCTAGCACAATAAAATAAAGCTCGGCACAGACGTTCATACCAACACTGGCTCCACATAAATCGCGCATCGGAATCCAAAGACGCTCTAAATCATGACAATACCAGATACAGTGCGCGTTATCAATTAGTACACCTAACAATGCTAAATTTACGATTGACCCAGCATTTTCACAACTTTACGAGGAGGGCTCAGGGTGGAATTTCGATTGTGAATTAGATTTTATGGCTCTGGAAGCAAGTTTGTGGAAGGATTGCTCGCTTGGGGCACGTAGAACGTAATAAATAAAGGCAGAGAGTTAGTGCGCGCCGTGAGCAGAGCCTGTTTCTTATCTGACGCCAGGCGGTGTGTACTAGGCCGGGTAACCTTACACCGGGGTTAGATGGTTACTTTACAAGGAAAGTAAGTACATAAGCTCAGAATTTTTGTTAATAAAACCCGCTGCGTTTCCTGCTGTTTTCTCAGCGTACCTTATTCATATTATTGTAACGTCACAGGAAGTGCTAGTCCAATCTGAACCGAATAAATGAATTTTAATTAGTATCCAATTGATTTTGAGACGTGAGCGCTGCTTTTATAGCTTTTTATTTCCAAATATGTATGATGGATATCAGGTGGTAGGCGCAGCGTGGGACGCCCCCTGCCAGATGGACCGACGACCTGAAATAGTCGGAAGCGGCTAGGCGAAGGACCGGTTGCGGTGGCGAGCATTTGGAAGGGCCAATGGATTTTTTAAAACGTAACATAGAAACAGGTGTTGATACAAACCTAAGAGTAGGCATCTGGCATCTAATACTAAATCATTAAAAACAGCCGTAACAATACTCATAATTGCACAAAAATAAGGCTAAATCTTTAGCAATATTTCGGACTCGTAAAAATGTCTAAGAATACTTTACTTATACTACCTACATTATTTTAAATAGATTCGCGACCATTCTTTTGCCTCTCTCCATTTGAAATTTAAGCCTGCTGTGTACGTATTAAGGATGAAATTTGAGTGCAAGCTGGTTTGGCAAGCAACGGGGTGCCGGGTAGCACACGGGGTTGATTTATATTGGAGCAATGCAGCAATGTGCAGTTAGTATTGATTTCCATTCGTCCCGTTCCGCCCCCGAAGTGCATCTCACCTCACGCATAAAAACATATCTATTTTGCTACGCTATATTTCGGGTTATATAAAACAACACGAAAGCAAGATGTAGGGTATAGATAGAAACAACCTTACTATAAAAAAATATAATTTCCAAGGTCGGGATTTAAAACTAAACATGCTGCTTGAACTACTTCGCCGCGTATCAAAGTTTTTTAAAAATCTTGTGTGATTTTTAATTGAATTTAAAACTGCTGTGGCGATTCAGGGTTAGAGATCAAAGGTTTCATAGGTTTCAAGGTCCACATAAATATAATATTCTTGTCTATTGATCTCTCTTTCATGTATTCAGGTAAATATTGTTACATATAAATCTGTGACTTGACTGAAATTACTATACTGTTGATAAATTTTAAAGGGTTTTTTCGCGATAAATACATAGTTACTTAGATACTTACATAGGTACCTATAGATTTCCATCAGTAAATTGTGAACTTTTAATTTGTGTAGAATTTTAGTACCAAACCCGATTAGTATTATAGGTAGGTAGAGCTAACTAAATTACACATGCTACGAACTTTATCGAGATGATAAATGTTCAGAGCGGCCTCGACCAACCGACACACTCCCCGGACTGAGGTTCGATGACCTCCATTTCGGTTATGAAACAGCTGGTGTACACTGTTCACTATAGATAGGGGCCTAGAGATTTTTTTTTTTCATATGAAGAAAAAGCAGTTTATAGAAGTAAGATAAACTGAAGTGGCTCAAAGTAAAAATTGCATATACGTTTTCAAGTTACCTACATCTCTCTGGTAAGTTCATTATTGATCTTAAGAATTAAATTGTACGACATCATTTATGCCAACGTGCGGTGACGAGAACCGAAGATCTGGTTTAGGGACGTGTCTTGGGGGAGATTGACCTATGTCCAGCAGTGGACTAGTGTAAAAATGATGTTTATGTCGACTTCGCAAGGAGTTGGGTCATTTTTAAACAAGTAAATGTCACAACTTCATGCATGTAGGTATTAAAAATACGACATACGAAAGCACAAGACAGAGAAGCAGTGTACGCCCATCTGCGCAAGTTGAAATGATATTTTTGTTACGGTCATTCTTTATGACGTACCGAATATATTACCTACCTAATGTTACTCGGAATTATTTTAATTTTTGATATGAACTAACTGCAGAATAAAATTTTACGTTTTGTATACATAAATGCTTGTTTAGCGATCCACTTACCCCACCGACCTATTTAAGCATTTCACTGCGCTCCTACGACCATCGCATCGCTAGATCTGCTCAATATTTACATGCAACTCTTACTCGGTTAAGAGAAGGCGAGTACAAAACAATCAAAAAACCAAAAAACACATCACTGTAAACTATCAATCATAAACGTATAGGTACCCGTTACACCATTTCAAATTAATATTCTCCAATGTAGTGATCTACCTAAAAATTATTCAACGTTACGTTCTGAGGGAGGTTCTACGACAATTAATAATTATTTTGCAGTCTTTTTTGTCGATCTGTGAAGCCTTTACTCACGTATTATCATACATAAAATGTCAAGAGAGTATTCGGAGGACGTTTAAAATTTAATACATGGTCCGCAGCAATAAATCCAGCGACGTTGTTAAGATAACTCATGATAAATTGAATTTACGTATGTGCATGCAAAACTTAAGTGATAATTTTGAAGCACGATAAATTCATGTTATCTTTAATTTCTTTTCACTCCCATACATGCCACGGTGATATTTCGAGTCCAATTTCGACATTCGAAAACAACTTGAATCATATCGGGAAAAACTTCCAACCAACGATTTATTTTTCTGCTTTTAAAAAGGAGAGAAAGCATTAAAACAGTTCGTCGGCACCCACTCTTCCGGGGTTATATATAAAGGAAAGATAAATAAATACCTACGTCGCGTGAGACATCGATTCTTATCGTGTACCCAAGAGATTTATACGAAGCTTTCGACTGACAATTTATCGAGTTACAAGGAACCCGTTTCGTGCCTACTTAACTCAGTAAATAATGCCCAACCGAAATTGATGGCGTTCTCTTTCTTTAAATAGATGACTAAATACCCCGGATCACGTTATCTCAGTTACCAGCATGTTTATATTGGACGTCTTACGTAATCTAAGCTTTAGGTACCATTAGCCCGTACTCTAAAAACGATTTGATTTGATTCGAGTTTGAAACGAATTAGCCAGACACCTACATTATTTTGTTTTATTGCAAGAAAGCTGTGAACAAACTATAGCAACAATTTCGTCAGCAAAACCAACGTGTGATGTGAGAGAAGGGATTTTAGATCTGTGTGGATATTATGATTGACGTCGCGAGAGTTCAGAGACATTTTCAATGATAAAAAGACTATTTTTCGTATTACTATTGACTTCTCATATACGGATGTCAAACTTGGAGCCTGACCAAAACATATGCACAAAAGATCTCAGTATGTCAGAGAGCAATGGAGCGTAGTCTACTCAACATAAAACTAAGTGATAAAATTAGAAACGAAGACATCCGTAAACGAACAACGAGCAACGCAAGAGACGCTATTGAACATGTCCGGATGATGAAGTGGAAGTGGGCTGGACATCTGGCTAGGAGCGGGGACGGCAGATGGACCAAGAGCGTGACAGAGTGGCGCGGGCCCGAGGCAGGCGTCCGCCGCCCGGGCCGCCCGCTCAAGAGATGGGCGGATGACATCCGCGCTGTGGCCGGCGCTACCTGACTTGACACGGCGAAAGACAGGCTGAAATGGCAAAACCTGGAGGAGGCCTTCACCCGAGTAGGGGTTCCCGACAAAAATTAATTATTATTTTCTATTTATAATACTTGTGTGCACGAATGTTGGGAACATTAATAAAGGCTTTTTATTTTTATTTATTATTATTTATTATTGACTTCAATCTATAGTCATTTTATTAAATGAACATAGCAAAATCACACAGTCTCTCCTACGATTGCATAATGATGCACATTTAATTAATTTCGTTAAATTTCTGACGTGAAAAACTACGCAGCTATAGAGAAAGAGAAGTCTGCATTTGTCATCGGTCTAATGTCTTATTAGGGATATAAAATAAGTAATACTGTTGGATTGAGTGACTTCGTAGTAAGGGTTTAGGATAACATTTGACTTTTAGTTTTAGTTACAGCTACGAGTCAATGTCAAAACATTAAACATAGTACTTACAATTTATGTGCGTTATATTTAAATAGCATTGAAGAGCACTTTTCATTTGGATGTAAGGTAAATCAACATCAACTTGTCGAGATAATATTATTTTTGACTACCCACAAAATTAAATATGACGCTCGAGTGAAATCATAATTCTTGTGTAAAATTACGGTGGAGACGGCAAAAGGTTTGCGTTGAAAAACGGATTGTGGAAAGGTTAGGTATTTACTTCTTTGTGTGTAATTTATTAGTCTGTAGTCGGAAATAAAACAATATTTTGCAGAATGTAGGTGTATTTTACCACTAAACTAAGCTTTAAACCAGGAAACAGTCCGTCAGATAGAGTAGGGTAAGTCCGGGGGAGATGGCCGTACGGGTGAGATGGCCAATCGAAAAAAGTACGAGATCTAACTTACAGGTGACGTTAGTTTTTAATAGAGTTCGCTTTACCTCGCAGCCGGCAATAAGTTTGTCGAATAAAAAGTTTAAAAAAATAAATGAAAAAGTAAGTAAAATCCACTTTAATTTTAAAACATATGTCTAATATAGGCTAAGGATTTGGCATATTATGTGGTCTCAAGGTTTTGAAAAATTGGCTTTTTGAAGTTTAATAAAAAGTATTTGACATAACAGGGTATTAAGATTCATTCCTAAAACGCCGCACGCATATTTTATGTTAATATTAACAATAAAATAAATTAAAATTGAATTACAAATTAATTGTTAGCGAAATGCGCTTTAAGGCGCGGGACAAACTCATGCAGCGCGGCGCTGGCGTGGCGCGGGCGAGGCGCGGGCGAGGCGCCCTCTCATTCGTGTTTCATATGAATTGCACCCCTCTCACTCATGCACCCCGTCCGCGCCACGCCCGCGCCACGCCGCTTGTATATGTCCCGCGCTCCACCGCTTCTGTACAATTCATATGAAAAATGAATCTCGCCCGCGCCTCGCCCGCGCCACGCCCGGCGCCGCGCCCGCACCCGACGCCGCTTGTATCAGTCCGCGAATATCTAACATATTTTGTTGAAAGTTCCGTTGCCAGCTTATTTGCTTTACATTAATGGCAAATGGTTCAGTCATTCATTGACATCAGGTAGTTAGGGCGACTAATTAAGTTTAACTACGATAGCAATTTATAAAGTTATTTCCAACTCACAATCTTGATCGAATAATATTACGCTACAACACGAACTATTTCTATAGGCCACTTAATAAGAATATTGATCTTATACCATTTTTTTAAGCACCATTGTCTTGTTGTCAGTGTTTATATTATAAAATACTTATTTGATGTCATTCTACACATTAGGTAAGTAATGTACTTTCGATATCAGTTTAATTTTTGGATTTACATCCTAAATTTACGGAATAATCACTTGGCCACCCTTAGCGATTACACTCTGTATACAGACATGATAGAGGATCGAGCATACAAACACCTGAACACTAGTTTTAACCAGTTTGAACACACTAAATACAGCACCATATCTAACTACCTACATCGAACAATGCCCCAGCAGATTTATAAGTCTACACGACACCAACACGAAAACTGGCACATGTAGCGACACACCAGATAATGTACGCCCGAATATAGCACGGATCCGGTCCTACACCGAAATCCACTTACCCCTTACAGTGGGGCCCATAAGAGTACCACGTTAGCTGTTTACAAGAAGGGCTCAATTTATTTATTCGTTCATTAGTGAGCGAGGGATCGCAGCAAGAGATGAATTTTAGGGTTATGGCCACACCAGGCTTCTAAACTTTTCACCCATACGTTCTGTGTTGCATGCAGTGCTCATCTATACTGTTTTATATTCACTGGTCCAGATATCGTAAGGTAGTTACTATTTTTAATTTCTTTTTGACATTTTCTGATATCAAATACATAGCTACAGATAGATACCTACCTTACATAGTATCCAAGCGAGGGTTGCGAGTTTTTCGTTAAGACCCTAGATTCCTATATTAATGCATGATCAATTAATTCTTCCCTCACAGATGCTATCTCTTCCGAAAACTGGCTAAATAAAACTGTATTAAAACTTCAGAAATGATAATGATAATGTGGGAGCTCTGCTCTATCTTAACTCAGAGAAATTTCCTGACAATAGGTTAAAAGACAGAAAGCTAATGATAATTAACGAAGAGACAGATTTTGCTTCGAATAGGGCCAATGATTGACGCATGACGAGAAATTTTCTCACACAGTTTTGCCACAATTACTACCCAGTGTGTGGTAATCTGGTGTAGCATAAACAAAAACTCTGATTTCCAAAGCAGTAAAAGAATGAATCGGCAACAAATCAATTAACCGAAACGTACACGAAAGGTTAACGAAACAAAAACGTGAGAAACAGAAGGGAATTTGATTCGGTGCAATCGGCACCTAGTTAAAATCGAATCGACTCTTCGAAAGGATTTAAAACAAATCGTATAAAACTTCGTTCTTTCTTTACCCACATAACAAAATCTTACCACCAACCGACCCAGTAAAAGTCGCAGTATCTAACTTTAAATCACCAGTTGTAGCTAATCTGTGACTCTATGACGAATTGCCAGCTATAAAAACGTACGCAGTTTTATTACGTATTCTCTCGAAGGCGTTAGTCGAAATTTGGCGTGTAATTCAATAATAACCTCGGAAGACCGGCGGCACTAAAGTCTAGCATCAACTATTATCTATAATCAACGATTGGATACACTGAGATTGGCCTCTTACTGAGAAATCGCAACTCGGTTATAGTAATAGGATGTTGTTATAGGACGTTGGGAGGAAACTTTCAAATTTTGGTATCGTGATCTACACATTTATTGTTCTTCATTGTTGCGATTTTTAACATTATTTGTTTTACTATTTAGAAGCTTTAAGATTTTTGATAAATTGTTAGATACGATACGATCTGTTGATCGGTCTCTTACTATAAATTTGATAAGTCTATAGAAGTAAGTCATAAGTAAGCGACTTGAAAGTTCATATTTCCTGAGCGTTGTAGTGCCTTGCCTACATAGGTACACTTACAAAGAATTTGTTAGCAAAGACATCTCCTTTACGATAATGTTCGATTTTCTATTAAACTTGAAAGCGTTCCCGTCCCACATTCTTATCTCGAATGTTCTTCGACATATTTTTCCAAAGTTTCCCGGCGCGAGCTTTCAGGCAGCCGCGTATAAAGCTCTATTCACACATGGCGGGAGATAAGGCTGCTTTCACACCATTAAGCCGCGCGCTGGAGCCCGGGGCTTTTCCAGATTAGATTATACACTCGATTTATGACGTCATTAAAGCTTTGATAATTACTCGGGACAGGCTGCGTAGGCGGCAGGGGGTGGGGGGATCCACACGCGGGGCGAGGGGGTGCTTGTACTGTTTGATTGGATTCCTGGTACTGCAAGGGTTAAAGGATTAAAGTTATGGAGATTAGTTCGCCGCCCGCGGCCGCGCGCACTCCGTTTATGTTAAAAGGCCTATATAGATGTGTTCGGATAAGAGATTGCTTATTGCCAATTGTGATGGCGGGGCAGGTTTTAATTTCGCTTTGCGCTTGCGGTCATCGTACGTTTGTAAATAAACCACTGATTGGATTTAGTAGAAGTAGAGGTTGATCTTGCAAAGTGTAATATTCTATCTTTTGCATATCTAATGAACGTTATATTGTAAGTAAATAAGTATCAAAATTGTAATATATATAATTACAGATTTGAGATTAATGCTTGAATTCGTTCGTAGACCTTGCCATGGGGCTCTAATTACACCGTATTGAGACATAAAACAAACACTTATAACAGCAGTTTTTATTCACTGCTGATTCAGATGTTATTATTTCAAAAATAATCCTCACATACCCTCCTTCTTAATTTTACTGTCTAATATAATTATAAAAATAATCGAAGCCTTTTCTTTTCAGTCCTTTTAACATCTCCATCAGGTGCACCCAACCACCAATAATAATAAATTGCGCAACCTAAAGGGCTACACACACTAATACTCAACTTTACAACTAAGTAGGGAACAGACCCCATCTCGGGCCCATGGTTTAAATTGTCGTAAATTGCACTAAAAGGGATCAATTTCCACTCCAGTGCGGTGTTCACCTTTAATATTATAATTCATGCAATTATGACCGCTGTATCGCATGTATTACAGGTAATTTTCCATCGCATAACCCTCGAGGTATATGAAAGGTATGAAAAATGTATATTTTCTCGGAAACAAAAGCGGTTAAGGCGACTTCCTGTAAAGCCTTATCTATTATGCCTGCGCATATTTCCCTTGTTGCTTGAGCGCAAAGTAAGCGAGAAATTGCTTTCCATACAAAGGATATGGCTGTGTTAAATATTCATAAATCATATTTGTTTGTGTTGGCCGTACCTTATCGTGTTTACGTAAATCTCAGCTTTATATTCTGCATTTCCTAAATATAGGTACTTTAATACAGGTACAGTGTGCAACGATGTATTGTGTGTTACTGTTACAGAGTATAAATAGTGCCTGTATCAGTGCTCCGTAGTTTCCGTTCTCGTCTATCATCAATTTTTTACCTTTCTTTTACAATATGTAAGTAAAATTCAATGAAAGCTATACTTTACAACTTTCCAAAAGTAGTAGAGTAATTTTTTTTGCGAAGTTGTAGTATATTTAAGTATCTAATGTTATTAGTTGTTAGAAATACCGAGTTCATAATAACTTAATTCCTTATAACGTCACCACATTTAAATACAATTATTTAAGAATTAGGTTGATAAGTACCTAAGTGGGTTATTTTTGTTAAATTTCAAAATTTTATTGAAATATTTGGTTCCATTTTGATAAATAACTATGTATCTTTGTTGTCAATCACAAGTTTTATACATTTATATATTCAGAAGTTTTATTCATTTTATGGTTTATGTATAAGAAATCCGTATAATTATACCAAACGTTACAAAATGATTTAGTCAAATAGGTTATAAGAAAAATGTTTTACCCGCGAGTATCCTATTTATAGGATAGATGGGTATCAGATTAAAGTAGGTAAGTAAGTATCTAACTCCTTAACCACTTCTAACTTTTTGCTACATTAGTGCGGGTATTTTAGCCCGAAACCACCCATCAAGGCTCTAACGGTCGTCCGCGAATGACCCTACAATTAAGTGTAATGAGACGACCCATGCTCCTTTATACCAACCTACCTATATTAACATAGGTACCTACTTATATATGGCACTATATAATTCTAGTTAAATAAGTAGGGGTAACCTATCTAATAATTTCAAAGGTATTTTATTGTTATTATAAACTCAAGGTTTTTATTCTGAAATTAATTGAAATGAAATAGGATTATATGATTGATGGTGGTATTGCTACTTTTCTATATTTTCGGTGGTTTTATAAATGTTATTTTATTTATTAAATTAAGACCAATTAAAAATTCTTCGCACATTAAATACGCGACTGAACAGTTTCATTTTTTTTTAATATTTGAAAGCTTCCTGAGGCAAGTTTTATTTGAACCAAATTGACACACACCGATCTTGTTATGTAACTGCTATGAAAAATATCAAAGTGGTTTTATAAAATACCCATTCTCACCCTTATCGAACGATAGCAAAGCCTCACAATGCTCCATTTAGAACAAGGAAGCAGCCCGAGGTCATTTTGCGAAGGATTTAGTCCATATTTCAGTAGCGCCGGCCATTAGACTCTATTAGAGCTGCCATAACTGGAGCATTAAAAGTGACGCCCATCGTAAGTCCGATCACATTTGGCACCCGTATTGTGATCCCGATACGTCCAACAAACGCGTGGTAATGATGCTTAGGTGTAGTCTTGTTGCTGCCATTGGATATTGATCATGATATTATGACCGTAATAACCACTCTACATATTACCTATATCTATCTCTATATAATCTACTGTCAAATTGTGGAGTCTGTAACATTAAGGCACACGCACAGACACACGCGTTCTGCGGTGGCGTTCTACCGCAGGCCGCATCTTAATATGAAAACGTAGACCGCGCGTGTCTGAAGTCTCACATATATTGGGAAGACAACAGGCCGCCACCGCCACCGCAGACCGCGTGTGTCTGTGATACACCTAAAGATGTGAATTCAATGTTGCAAGGATTGGATTTGGCTTACCCTAAATCCAAGGATTCAGGGTAACCGGTAGGTAAATACTTACGTACTATAAGTTGCATTATAAATCCTCATGGAGTTAATACAAAAGATCCCGAGAAATTGAGGTAAGATGCAAGAAGCTAGGTTGACCTGTATCTCGTATACGAAAAAATAAAATTGGTTTGATGTTTTCAATCTACACTTACTTATTAAAATTATAAATGGCAGCACTTTTGATGTAAGTCAAAAAACTTCATGTGTATCATGCAAAGAAGAATAAATACTTCAACATAATTATCAGAATTAATCATCACTTCACACGCCTGTCTGTGTTTCTGCAACTAGTAGCATTAAATCCATTCCCCATACTGTAAGTGAGCCAGTAAGCTACTGATATAGTCCAGTCAAAATAGGCGATAATTATGAAATGTGGCGCCGATTGTCGGTCCATTAGGCGGCTTTGTGGCTCTTGCCACTACGTGTAGACTCCTAGATATGCAAATATACATTTCTGTACCACGTATCTGCTACGATTTATTTACCTAAGTACTTACATTGCCATTTGACGTTTATATGACGAAAGAATTAGAATAAAAAAATACGTTAAGTCGATGTTGAGTGCAAGATTAATCAAAGTCAAAGTCAAAACTATTTTATTGCATGTAAGTACACTGGGTACATTTATACAATGTATAAACAAAATATTTGAATAAATACCTACTTATGTAAAAATGTCAATGGTATTCGTAACATTTTAAAACTAAAAACAATACGAAATTATTTACCAAATGTTTGCCAAAAAAATAAGCTTTCTTACTTGTTTTCAATCTGGTGTGGTTATATTTTTCTTCTCAACAAAGTCTCCTTGGCTTTTCCTTGTCTGGTTTTCTCGCTGTGTTATAGTAGGTAATTAAAATATATAAATTTTTGACCACATTAAACCAACACGACTTTAACAATTACAATTGCTTATGTATTTAGTAAAGAAACATATTATATTATTTAGTACTTAGATTATGTACTATCAGAACAGTCACTGCTGATGCACTACACTCGACCACCACATATTATGTTAAACTAAGCCCAAAAGTTTTATTATCGTTACCAGGTAGGTAGGTAACACAAAGAAAACAGTTCAATTGTGTAAAAATTCCAAAATAAAGTACCTACTTACCTATTATTATATTTTTGTGCAATGTTCTCATATTTCACCTGTAAAATTACGTGTGACAAAACATTCGTAACAATTATTAATATTTGCCCAAAGCTAACCAAACAATAGGTGAAAGACTTTCTTTTAAAAGATACCTCAGGTGTAATTATTTGCGGACCTTTGTTTCTTAACACGTCTAATGGCCCGGAACACCTTTCTACATTCTAACAAGGTACTTTTTAGTGGTTTACGATGCAATAAAACTGTACGGACAAGGCCAAACATTGCGGGATTCCAGCGATTTATTCGCAACGCTGTATCAAAAATATTCTTTGTAAAACTAAAATTTTTACCAGTTTATTATTGTCGGATGGTCAAAACTACGCATTGTGCAAGTTTAACCCATTTAGGAACTTTTACAAAAACTTTTAAAACTTTTCTTTGTTGGATACTGTAAGGGTTATTTCATATTTTGTAACAAAAAAGGTTTTTTAACGTTTTTTAGGGCCACGTAGACAATGTTCTGCGAACGCGGTCCGATACAAAAGCTTCAAGGTTTTGTTTTCGATGTTTTTGTTTTGTTTTATCGAACTTTAAATATACGTTTGGGGCTATTGTGTTAGAGGTAGTTCGTTGTTACGGAATTTAGTCTTGAAAAAATCTTCATAGCGTTCGCTTGGTTTTAGTTACATCAGGCAGATAAAGATAGTTTTATCTTAAATCAGTAACTTTGATAGTTAACAATTTGACTAGTTCAAAATAGATAACATAGTTAAGTTTGAAGTGTCATTTCATGTACCGCACTCGCCATGTTGATCTTTTATTCGTTTAAGTGTAGAAGAACTTTATATACCTACCTGTGTATTATATTATTACAAAACAAAGAATAATTAAACCCAGGTAAGTGATATCTATTAAGTTATTATGGCATCAAATCATCATTGATTACAAAACCATATATCAATATTAAAACTTATAGGTAGGTAATATAATCTTATAATGATCAGGGGCAGTTGAAATACGAAATAAAATACATTAAATTAGTATAGTAATAGATGTAATTAGTTTAGTAAAAAAAGGATGGTTATTTGTAATTTCGATGATTTTCGTAGTGATAATTTGTTGTATAAAAATTCCATTTTTGATGAACGTTTGTTGAAAAATGTTAGTTTTTCGGGACTTCAAATACTTACTATACTATAATGTATACCTAAAGCATATATATGTTCACATTAAATAAACAAATAGAGGAGCGGAGATAGCTGCATTCCAGTGCAGAACTTTGAGAACCGCCTGTACGATATCTGACTCCACTCGCTATAACTCAGGGCTGCGTGTCCGCAGATAACACCCCCCACACCTTACCACCCATCCCCTCCCCCGCCCACATAAACTTAATACCGCATAACTCACACTTGGAATAAATTATTACCAGCTTTATTCTCGTTTAGATCCATTTCGAGCCAGGGCCTGGTGATATTTATAAAGCTTTGTTGGTCTACACCGAATGGATTCGCAGTCGTCTGATCTGGCTGGTTTATGTGTTCCACCTTTCTCTAGGAAAGTCTGAAATATTTTAGGGCTAACAGAATATGGATATAAATAATGTACCTAGCTTAATATACCTGAGAAGGTAAGTAGATACATAAAATGTCATCCTGTATACGGTCAAAAATAATTTTTTTAAGTCTTCAGAAAAATCCTTCATTCATGTTATTCTTTCGACTTATTTCACAATATTAATCACGGTTTGGTTGCTAAAGAAATGGGACGATGGGAATAAATACCTAAACTCTACTCCAAAAGATTGAACAGAATCAACCAGCAGGAAGTTATACACGAACCAGACAGACAAACGATCAATAATAAAATGTAGAGTCAACAAAACGGCGTTCTGTTTTTATTTTTAGCGCACCTGCATTATATACTTTTCTGTGCAAACTCTACATTATACACAAAAAAAACCGTTTGCCAGGAATACTTTTCTTTGTGAAGAGTTTTTTCCGGAAAATGACATCATTTCTAAAAATAAATCAAATATATTTATTTATTAGCGAAAGAATGTCAACATAAATAATCCACCAATGAATATTAAATGTTCTATGTCTGCCTGATTTTTAGGTTTAACAAACTGAATGGTATAGGTACATAATTTTAAGAGAATATACTTTACGTAATAATAATTAACATTAAATAGAAAATAAGAAAAAAATTCATATAATTTTGTGCAAAAAACAAATTAGAATTCTGTCTACATAAGAGTAGTCAGAAGACCGAGTACTAGCAACTGTAAAAATATCGGTAACTAATTTGTTAGCACCTTATATACACAAAAATACAATGACCAAAAGACTTCGATCACCATATACTAAAAAGAGTAACAAACATACTCACAAACATCCTTACAAACTTTCACCTTTATAATATCAGTAGGATAATTTATACCTAGTACACTAACGTTTACTACTAGAACCTACGTATCTATTTAAAGTCCAACCTCACCACTGTTCATAATAATATAGCATTCAATCACGCGCTAAGTGCTAAAGAGGCTAAAGTTTTTTTTTTCCAAAGCGTGAGTGGGCACAGGCAACGAAACGAAGGGCTTTTATCTCGTGATGTATACTCCGTCACGACTCTGGGACGGACGTGACTGTAATGTTAGCCGATTTATTTTGAGCCTTAAAATACATTGTGGCCGAGTGCATCCAACAGAAAGTTTGAAAACGGTTGTGACATTTTCCACTTTCAGGATTTTACTGAATAGACTATATATATGCACAGCTGAGATGTTGACTAGATTCCTACTTATTTATATTATTTTTTTTATTATTCTAAGTTTAAATTGTCAACATAAATGCAAACAAATTGATTTCGTGCTAGACGAGGTAGGTAGTAACTACGAATATTTAAATAATTTTCTAGAAATTATGCCTATTTATTCTAAAAGTTGATATTGATTAAGATTTGATTATGCACTAAAATACTTTATTTTGCATCTAGGTAATTATTTATTCTACTTGTAAACACTACATTATTCTTTTGGCCTTTCTCTGCATGTAAAATAAAATAACCCGTGCTTTCACAATGATAGGTACCTATTTAATCTACTTGCCAGTTTTATTTATTTTGAGTCGACTCTTTCATATGGATGTATAGGTAAACACAAAACATAGAGACATATACGCTCTATACGTCGTCGAAGAGTCGTCTCTACTATGTCGGTACATAGCCCAGTAGAGTCGTTAGAAATAGTTGTGTGCTGGCAAGTTATAGGCGCCGTAAAAGGATGTATCAGCGACGACAAGGGACGATAAAGCTACAAGCCTCTACGGAGTTTATACACGGAAACTAGATTTCGCTTACACAGTGGTTGGAAATGTTCGCCGTCTGGGGAGAAACGGGAATTCTCAAAAATAATTCTGCAGGAAGGAATAGAGAAAAATAAAACCAAAATATGATACTAACATAATCACACAAATGTGTTTCAATAAATTTATAAAATTGAATTATTGTATTTGAAATAGGTATACCTACTTACTTAGGTAGGTACAATAACTTGTTAAAGGTTTTTTATGTACCTATACTTATTCATTTTTTATTTTAGTTTTGAATCGATTCGAGTTTTCGATCGATTGTCGCGTAGTCCATAACCACACTAGCATTTGAAGATACATACTTACTCTTCAAGTGATTTACCTACGGAAGCTTGTTTATATTTTATGACTTAACTACCATCTATAGCGTAGTGGTAAATCTGAACCGCCAATCAGGAGAACAAGGTCATAAAACCGGCCACACACGAGCGTGAAGTGTTAAATGATTAACGATTAAATAATAAGCCACCGCACACTCGTAAAACAAAGATTAACATACAGTTACGGCTGTAAATAGGCTATAACTTTGATTTTTACGACTAAATAATCGTAAAGGAACCCGACTAAGTGACTAAGTTGGAAAGGCCGACTAGTCTCTCGACAAAACGAGTAGGGGAGTATATTCTGAATTCGGACGGTTTTTAATATTGGACAATGCAAACGGGAGGCCCGTTTTGATGCACTTTTATTTTACGGCGCACTCGTAACATAAAGACCGGAACGTCTCAACAACGGTTACGGGCCCATTAGTGGAAAAGGGATGGAAATATGTTGGTGAGGCCTCTGTGAGGCCTATCGTTTTCACGTGAAGACATATTAAATAAACATATTATTAACATTAATATGTTGAGGAGTGAGAGTTTTCAAGTACCAAAGGACTAATAATTAGAAGTAGTAATTAGTAGATTTGGTCAAAGAAAATGGTACCCACTTCGGACGTACAACACAATGAATAAAATAAACTCAATGAGTCAACATTTTTGTTCCTGGTCTGAACGACTATAGACAGAACTCCTAATTAAAAGGGTCGTGGTCCTTAGGCTATAAGTAATATAACACAATAGGTCCACTATTCCTCGGTCCTCCCATAGACACCAAGTACCTATCTAAGTGCAAAAAGATATACCTTTGTTCTAACCACGTAATTTTGCCGTGTCGGGCCCACGCACAGTGCTCCATTACGCGGTTTCCCTAAGCCGAAATTCCGAGTAATTAAACAACTGAAATTTTAACAGTATCTAGTATAAATTTAATAAGGATGGCCCATTAGGAGCGTAAATGGACCGAACGTTTCGGTTTGGCCAAAAACCAAAATGAGGTCTGTGGAAACGGCACGCTACGTAAGTTTCGGTCGTAATGCGGTGGCATACCTACAGGACAATATGCGTAAAATATGGTGTTCAAATAGGTTCAATATCAGAATGGGCTAATTAATACCTTTTGGAACTAAGTCAAAATGGCAGCTAATTTTGGTTGATTCTATAATATATACAATGAACATTTTTACGACCCTATATACACAAATCTACGGTTCCAATTTCAAATTCACTTATTGCGACAAAGTTTCCGTCACTGCTGATTGTAATCGGATTGTACTTACGACACATTATTCGGACAACGTACCTATTATTTTCAAAATATATATAGGTACAGTAGGTAGGTAAGCCAGAACGTATTTGCGTCATACCCAGGTACCTTATATAAATAGAATGTCTATGTATAGAAACGTATTGTGTATCTTACCTTTATATTCTTACCGATGACTTAGGTACCTATAGGTAATATTTGGTTTCTTGGTTACTTTAATTATGTGCAGGTTAGATGTACATAGTAGGTGCCATCAGAATACCATGCTATCGTCACTCTATATTTGGGACTATGTAGAAAATTACACTAGAATAATATTTAAAGTCACTATTATAATATTTTAATTGAACAACGGAATAGAATCAGAGACTCCCGTCTCGGCGAGTGCTGAGTAAACGTTGTGAATCGCCCAATAATAATGAAAGTGATGGCAGTGACGCCGTCGGTGTATGAAGCGGCAGTTTTGGCTACATAAACAGCCCGTATACTATTATAACCAGTTTAAAAAGGTACTAGGAACACTCTTACCACTTTAAAATAGAGACTTTAGTCGAATAACTCAAGGGTCAGATATTAGTGGATAACCCGTATAGCTGCCCCCCTACTGAGCGGAGCGGCGGGCGGGAGGGGCTCAGCGCGGTCGGGCTCACACGTAATCAAAATGGCCGACTTTTTGTCGCGGCACGTGGATCGCGATGTTCATTCACATTTCATCTATGAGACAAATGCAAAACCAGGAACTGCGTAAAATAGTCAATATAAATTAATATTGTAGGATCTATACTTATTTGAATTCGGACAAATAAAAAATACCTAGTAGTACCTACTTCTAGGTAGGTAGCTGTACCCAAGTTTACTCAACCCATATACCTACCTTACTTAAGTTTTGGTTCCTGATTTGTACTTTTAATAAAAAAGAAAATCTATGTGTTCGTCTTTGTAACCAATTACGCTGTGGGTATAAACTAAACTAATTTGTATACTCTATAGGTATCTAAACAAAACTGTTTATCTCACAAAGGGACCTCACCTACACTACATAAAACTTACTTTACTAAACTACCTACCTACCTACATAATTATATTGTTTAAGTTAAATAATCAACTAAATGGTTTCAAACTGTATAAATTTTCTTTTATTAAACATATTGTAACTGATGGCAGGGTACACGAAACATGAAAAAAGTGCATTTGGATACCTATTATATCGGAAATGAGCTATTATATCGGAAATGAGCAGTTGTGAAATAAACGAAATAAATTATACCTACCTAAACTGTATACCTATAGAGCCCATTTTCATCGTACCCTTACCTCGTACCTTACTCGTACATACCTTATTTCAATTCTTTGAAAGGTAGAATGAAGTTAAAAAGCAAGGTAAACACAGTTGTATTTATAAAATGGCTGCAAAATTCCGTGCAATGTAAACCCTCCCTACACGCGGCGGTGGTCGAACGTTTCCATCCGACACGCTCCCCAAGCCGACCGGCGCCGTCGGTGCGCTCGCTGTTCCTTTTTCCCTTTCTTTACGAACACCTTTTATCTAGATATGAGTGAAAACATGCACAGTGTGCTACAAAAATTCTGTCTTTATCTTTATTCAGTAACATTATTCAACCTAGACTTTTTCAATTTAAAATTCAAACTATTATAAATAGGTATTTGATACCAATTTTCCCTGAAAACAATTAGCTCCTACCTACCATTTACAATATCTATTGAAAGTGATTACCCATTAATAATAATAAAAAACAGATGATGTTGTAATAGGTAGGTATTACCTAAATATACTTCTTAAGTGAATTATAACCACTGTATGTAGGTACTTCAAGAATTATTTTTAGGCAAATTTTATATTAAGCCAATAATTTTTTGTCGGATAATCTATAAAATAAACCAGAAAACATAACACAGTATTAATTGTCGGTCAATTCAAATGCGTGTAACCAGCGGCATACTAAGCCACTAAACAATGGGGTGGCCTCACGTACATACGATCCCATTGTATCTCCAATGCGCCGCGGCTGCAGGGGCGCGCGTATCTATTTTATTTGTACTCCATTGGCGCTAGAGAATTGCCTCCTAGTGTATGTAAAACACATTCAAATAAGAGTGCGATGCTGCAGGAAGTTTTGCTGCGAATCGATTGTATTGTAGGCACCTACAGTTGAGAGAAACCTTACATTGACTTTAATACGCTATCTGAAAACTAAAGCGTTGTGATTTTCTTATTATTTTTAAAAATATAAAAAATTATATCAAGAGAATGGCTTTTTGGTTAAATGTGTGAATCTTATTATACCCACATATCTACTGTCTAAAAGACAAGAATGATAGGAATTCCATTTGCATCGTAAACGATGTAGGTACTAGGTAGTTATCTAACAGCTGCTGATAGGTGTCAATAATATTGTCTGGATTCATATAAATCATCGGCCATGTAATAACATAACATACCATCATGATGTTAAGGCACTCAATAAAACAATCACGCAATTACGGGCCTCAGAGCGCTCTAGTGTGAAAACAAACAATGCTGCGCGGGAGTTGAATGCTAAAGCACAGCGGCGCCTGCGCACGTGCCGGGACTGATATCCGTCGAAATATTTATTTTTATTTACGTTTATGTCCGGGGTGTGGGCGCGTGGGCGCACTGTGCGATGACAGAGAAATGGTACGGTTACAAGATTTTATATTGAGTGATTGGGTAGATAGAAATATGGGATTTAAGTTTTTATACATACGATAAGTACTTACAATGAATTATAAAATAATTATAATTTTTAACTACCTACGCGTATAGGATGGATTTTATTTTTATTTTATTTTTTATCGCATAATCCACAGCAAATTAATTTTTATTTAGTCTACATTTTAGTCTAGTAAACTCATAAACTACCAATAGCGGATTTACAATATAGGCATAATTAATGTATGGGTTGGTAAGTTATTTTCATTAGTGTAAGTTGTCAAGGTTAATTGAAGTAGGTAAGGTACATCATATCCGTAAACAATCTATAACTTGTTATAAATATTAAAATCAAATTAAGGCAGAATAATGAGTTATTGATGAGTTATTCTAGATTTTATAAATTAATTAAATAATGTTATTTATAAGACAATACTTATAAAGTTATAACATTTTGTTGCACATGTTGGTCCTATCCAAGTACCTATACATTTCTAATAATATACATGTAATAATAATAAGTCGCGGGACCCAGCTGGATGAGGTTAGCGCAGGACCGGTCGTCGTGGAGATCCTTGGGGGAGACCTTTGTCCAGCAGTGGACGTCTACAGGCTGATATGATGATGATGATGAATAATAATTAAATTAATATTATGGTAAGTACCTTTAAGGAATCTTATTGAGGGTCTTGACGTTTGACAATAATGTTAGATAATTTAAGATGCCAGGTTTCCATCCTACGGAATTAATACTAGAATATAAAATAGTAATAATAATATCTGACTGACTGAACATATTTAAATAAGAGAATATTATTTTGGAAAGTCTATGTGTAATAATAATTAGTACGCGCGTGTGCGGTGTAGAATAGGATTATTTTATTGAATAAACATTACAAAAAAGGACGAATGAAACACAAGCACAATTTAGTTTATAAGTTATAACAGACCTAGAGAGAGAGAATACTTTAAACTGTCAATCAACCCACAGGCAATAAATCAACACTGAATAATCAGTACAATTGTTGTTTCAAATAAATTGTATCGTTCGGTTAATTGCATGCAACTTGAATAACATTTTATTATCATGTGGCTGTCAGCAATTGTCTGTCCCTAACACCGACTGATTTATTAATTTACATATTATTATCTTTGTTTTGCACTAACTTGGTTAAACTTTATTTTTTATCAATATTCTGCTGTTTACCTAGACCTTAGGGTACTTATAATACCTACGTCACTAAGTTTTGTACAATGTTGCAATGTTGAACCGTACCTAGATAAAAACTAATTTTTATTTTAAAATATATTTTCTGCTTTTTGCGAAGTAATATTGCATGTCACCCAGTTCTGAACTACGTCCTATCGATAAGTATCTTAAAAGTTTCAAGGCTCGTAACTCATCAAGAAGTTAGTTTAAAATCGATTGCATTTGTACCGAACAAACAGAAACAAACCGACAGACAAAATAATGAGTTGATAAAAACTAGGTAAAATAGGCCAACCGTTAGGAGAGAATGGATATACATAGGTATATTTACATATTATGTATATTATATACATATTATGGCTATTCAGATGTCAGACCTAAATATACAAAGGTATAGGTATATGCATTTAAAATAAGTATTTTATAAGTAAGTTTATAAGTATTTTAGAATGTGTCGGGCGGGAGTAAGATCAACGTCACTAAGTATGTAAGTATATCTAAGTATGTAAGTATACTAGTATTTTAATTGTGTACAGAATACAAAAGTAACTTTAACTAAAATCTTGCCTTTTTATCTCTATAATAAAATTTTTCCTCATTAAATTAATATAATGAATGAAATAGAGAAATTAAGCGGCTTGGATGTAATAAGATTGTCCGACAAGATAGTAATTAATTATATGTGTCGTAAATACATAACCACAGGTTGGGTCTATTCATTACTACCTTAATTACTACCTCCCACACCAGTAGGTATGTGTTTCTAATTAAGCTGTTTAGCTTGCAATGCAATTTATGGTTTTAGCTATTATTGAGTAAATGTTATAGGCATACAGGCAGGTATAACTGGATAGAATAGCTCTATCAAAATTTAACTACTTACACAAAATTTTGGCAGTTACCTAACATATAAACATTTATAATACTTATAGAATTTTTTTGTGTTTAACAAAATAGGTGCAGCCTCTAAATGCATGTAAGTATATAACAATGAGAGTGACGTGTTCTAATAATATGTATGAAGTATAAAGAGAACAAATCGTAAGAAAATAATAAAGAAAAAAAATGCATTTACGCATCAGAGGCATGCTATATGGTATTGCATGCTTAATGATATTTTGGGGTTCTATTCTAATTAATTCAATACAAAAATTAATAAATAATTTAAATTCTAACCTAACCTATCCTACCCAGTTCAATATTTTTTAGGTGCCACTTTCAGGATTATTAGGTGCCCGGATTATTATTTGCCAACATTCAATTAATAACTTTCAATATTATATTCTGTAAAGCGGAACGCCACTTAACCTTCTGATGCTGTCGAAATATTTAAAGCAACACATATTTATTTCAACATTCTTCGACTGACAACAAACCAATTTAAAATTACCTTCGAAACTCATTTTCCCCAAGAATCTTGTTTGGCGCAAAGGACTCGAGGTAGGTCTTTTTGTGATGGTGTGTAATATTAGGTATGCGTGGTAAAATTAGCGTTCGCCGGCGGGAAACGTTGCACGTGATTCCGAATTTAAATTACCCAATCAATTTTTAATTTCGCTGCCGTAAGGCTCGGCACATTCGGCGCGTTTAGCGTATCTATTGCTTAGTTTCAAAATAACTCTAACGTCTTTGTTTACAGATTCTTGTATAGGACTAGGTGTTATTAGGGCTCTAGGTTATCGACCTATATTGGTCCGAACAATTTGCAAGCTTTTATTTCTTGTAAAGCTTTTATATTTGAATTAGAATGAGTTGGCCAGCAAGTTTTATACCTATTACATTATACGTACCTATATACCTACTTACCTATCTATTGGATTTTTTTTAATAAGTAGGTAAGCCTAAGCAATAATACTTAATTTATCTTACCTTATCTGTTTTTTACACGACAAACAACTTAGATAAGGATGCTAGTCGATGAATTTATTGTAATTTATAATATTTGAGTTATAAGGTTACACATTATTGCCAGAAATAATCTATACAAAAATCTTAACATTTTAATGAATACCTGTACAAGTGTTTGATTTTCCACAAAAATATACCCACCTATTGGTATTTTCATAACATCAATCATGCTCACTCATGTCAGAAGTATAAGAGTGAGAGAGACAGACGTATATTATCGATCACTTTAATGCAGTAGGAACGGTCGAACAGCGCCACGGCGACGTAGAGCCATAATGGCGGACTGACAACAAACAATATTCTATTGTAAATGATTTTATTGATATTTAGAATAAAGCACATAATAAAAACACGCTTCATTTCACTGGACACTTAGGCATCACTATTAACTCTTGTATTTTCAGCGCAACAACATGGGATATTGATTAAAAACGGTCACAATCACATCAGAAGTTCTTTTCACAACGCATCGGACGCCATATCCTAATTCCCGTGCACAGAGATGCATTCAGTCAGATGTCCCCACGCATAAATTAATACCTAGTAGAATTGTGAGGTTTCCTCGCATGATGACAGAATTAAACAGTCCGTAGGGTAGGGTACAGTTATTTAAATATTTAGATAAATACTTACTGTCACTGCGCGCCAAGGTTTTCTTAGGTATATTATTCGACTAGCCGATGCCCCGTGACTTCGTCCGCGTAAAGTATCCTAAATGTTATTCAGAAAATTTTAACACTTTTTACATTGTGTACCTATTTATTACAGACACTTTTGGAAAAGTCGATACTCCCATGCAAACTTTCATCCTCCGTTTCCCCCCAATCATCATCATCGACAGCCTATTAATCTCCCCACTGCTGGGGCTCAGGCCTACCCTCTCAACAAGGGCGTGCGGGCTATAGTCCACCACGCTAGCCCAGTGCGGGTTGGTGGACTTCACATGCGCCTAAGAATTTCTTCTTCGGCGTATGCAGGTTTCCTCACGATGTTTTCCTTCACCGTTTGAGAGCGGTCAGTACATGTACTTAAGTTTTCGAGAAAAAACCCATTGGTACATGGCCCAGCCGGGGATCGAACCTCGGACTTTTCGATATTATAGGTCGCGTCTTATCCCCGAGGCCACTGACGCTCTCAATAAAATGTGAAAATTAAAAAACCCATTTACTTATTATGAGTATACCTACAATTCAATTTTCAAGTTCCTGCATTTAGAAAACCGATATTGCCTGCCATACAAACATTCACCCCTGTCCCCCGCTTAAAATGTGAAAATCCAAGAACCCGTCATATTTTTTTTATGATGAGTATCTACCTAAGTAAGTACAATTCCATTTTTCAAGTTCCTGCCTTTAAAATATCTGATATTCATTATTTAAAAAAACCTGTGAAATTTTTGAATGTATAAATAGAACATTACAAGTTTTTCAACATACAGTAGAAATTTTTCAACATTTCACGTCAATGTTTATTTGAAAAAAGTTACTAGCGCTTTACCATTTTATGAAACTTACTAGCCAGTGTAGTGTATTTTTCAATTTTCGCTCCATAACTCGAAAAGTGTTCAACACAGGATACCTGAAATAATTTTCTTCTCTCTCAGTGATTAGGTTACTGCCTAGAAACTACAAGGGGACACATTGTTAACGAATTTGGCGGGGTATGTTTCGCAAATAGGCAGTGATAAATATAATATAATATGGTTATGAATAATATGAAATCTCACAAAATGATGCCTATCATTAGACTTCTGCAACGAGGTCCTTTACGAGGGAATGCGCTTGGAATAAAAATTAATTCCCCCTCCTTTACACATGATATGGGGTTTCGATTACTATTTTTCATGTAAATGAAGAAAAAATAATGAAGTCATACTTCATTATTTTTTAAAATTAAGATTTAGTACATTTTCATCGAAAGTATCAAAATTCCATGTAGGCATTTTGGTCTTTAACGGTGTAAAAGCTATGACACTATGACTGACGGGACTGACAGACGAACTGGAGCTTATAAATATTGCCGTGTCGGACTACGGAACCTATAAAATGGAAAAAATAATAATTTGATTTTGAATTTTGCCAAAATTAATAGGTAAGTATTCCTTATTCTGCACCAGTCAGTTTTAAAAAAGTCAGTTTTCCAATTAAAAAAAATCTAGAATCAAAGTCAGTTTTCCAATTTAAAAAAATCTTTAAAAAACCAAATGCGTCCCTGTGCATGCACGCTCCGCCCATTACAAGTTACAAAAGTTGGCGGCGCTCCTTCAAAACATCTCGTTTGGAGGCCATTTTGACGATCGAGTGTGAAAGGGATAGCGCTGCAGTGCACCGTAACGACCGTGCGTGCGTGAATGAGACAATTATGCAAAGTTAGTTTAGTTTTAATGTTACGGGAATGGGAACAGTAATATTTTGTGCGTGTGTGCAGGAACAGCAGAGCAGAGCTGTCTCAGGTCGGCTGAGAAAAGTAGGTTTTTTTACTGTTTTATTTATCCAAATATAATATTAATAATAGTTTAATAATATTTTATATAGGTACTAAAACATAAAATTGTACACCTATAGGCTATAGGTATTATCATTCGGAGCAGATGACCTTGACAAATATACAAAGATATGGAGCTCTATTTTTGAATCGCTCTCCTCGCTTCAAGCGAATTATTCTTTTTTTTCCTTTGACATCCGATACAAAAATCAGTAGAGTGGACCGCTCGAAGCGAGGAGAGCGATTCAAAAATAGAGCTCATGAATAGGTACCTAATCTGACTTTTTACAAAAAATATAACCGACTTACCTATTTGTAATTAGGTATACATATTTATTTATGTCGGTCTACGACTTGTTGATAGGTACCCATTTTTAAAAATTATTTCCCCCTATGGGTAAAATACCTATTGTTTTCAAAATAAAATGGGATCGTCCTTGGAATATAGCCTATTCAATAAAAAAAAGAATAATTCAAATCGGTTCACAATGGCAAAGATATAGCGTAACATATACACACTTAAAAACATGCAGAATTGAGAACCTCCACCTTTTTTGAAGTCGGTTGAAAAAAAGTGTGTGTTAGACCAGAGACCATGCACAAATTTTTCTAGCAAAAACAAAATTTTCATGTACATAGGTACCTAGTGATTTTACAATGATTTTTAGTGACAATATTGTTAGGTAATAATAAAGTTCAAATACGATAGGAGGTACATAATAATGAACTTTTTTATTAAGGTAGGTAATAAACAATTCATCTTCAGTAACATTATCCATCATGACAGGACAAGACAATCCCTTTGTTAAAAAAATTGTTCAGGAAAATGAAAATAGATTTTTCCTATGACATTAAACTTGACTTTTTTGGACGACCTTTAAGCGTTTTGGTGTTTAAAATGAAAAACTGACGGTAAAAATCTCGAATCACGTTTACGAGTTTTACGACACCAGCTCCATTCATTGGGGCGATGAACGCATCGTAAAAAACGGGCGACCGTCTAAAGTGACGTCAGCTACCGACGTGACGTCACAGTACCGCGCGTTGCCGCGAGGTGGCGCTGTACCGCCGCACTACGAGCTCGTAAAAATAAATTTTATTGTTATGACGAAAATAAAACGCTTGTCGTCAATTTAAACATCATTTTACTGTGTAATAAGATTTATTTTACGATTAACAAGTGTCTTGATGAATTTATATAGTCGAATGATGAATAAAGCAATAACATTCACTTTTATGTTCGTTTTATCGCGTTTCTATTGGCATTTATGTTTCTTTTAGATACACAGATGTTACGTAACGTTATTATGGTCGTAAAACTGACTCACTGCAAATATAAATATGACCTGTCTGTTAAATAGTCTCATTAGGTTTGATAAAGAATTTAATGAGCGATTCCTTAGTGTTTTATGTTTGAATGTTAAATAAATATTTGGATGTGATGCCGTGAATATTATACTTATATTAATCATTTGTTTAGTAAAAACAAGTGTGAACAGAATTAAATAATAATTATTACCTACTTTAGTGCTTGTTTTTGGTCAACATTTGACCTTTGCTATAACAATCCCCAGGGTCGTTTTGGCACGAACAAGCAACGAAGGTGCTGTTTTGGTACTCTAGCCGTTCGACAGATGGCATGATTCTGTTAATTTTATGAGACGAATCCAGTCGGTAATCGGTATGCAAGGCACCAAATAAAACTTAAAATAAGTACAGCATCTTTCAGGATAAAACATTATGAATTATGATAGACAATATTTTATATGTAAATGATATTTTAGCAGAGTTCGTGTATTGTTAAATGTTAATGTTACAGTTGTTGCACATGAAGACACAGATAGAGCCACTGTCATCGATGCATCGGACGAAGTACGAGCTCATAAAGTTACAATCATATTTAGCATCAATATTTTCTTTGCTGTCTATAAATTCAACTTTTAAATATTTCTCTATCTCAGGACATCATACAATTTTTAGTTTTTGCTTTTACTTTGTAGATATTTAGGTAATAATAATTATAATTACTTAGTAAGAAAGTGGTCAAGTAGTAACGTAGTATAAAACCATTAGTACCGAATTGCTGAAAAACTTCCTTTTGGATAAACTATTAGGTGTACAGATTTTGTTACGCTACGTTTTTTTTCAATCATTTATGATGATAGATAACTCTCCGAAGTTTAATAAAAATAGAATCCATAACTCATTTGATATAATAAAATCTTCTACTCGGGCAGGCGTCGTAACAAGACGTTTACAAGCATATTGATTGTTATCAATCACCTAGCCGGCAATAAAACCGTGCTACTCAATAAAATGGAAAATTACAGTCATAAAACCACAGCAATCGAGTCAGACGGAGCAGACATCCAGACGCTCTGGGGATCGACCGAAACCAACCGGCCGCACGCTCACATCCTCATACGATGAAGACATAAACTATCAACCACTCCTTTATCTCTATTAAACGGGTGATACTTTAAACAAGCCAATAATGGTTCAATAAACGTCTAAAGAACGGCATAATAACAATCCACGTGCGTCGGCTGCCTACGTCCATAAAGTTTCGAATTTATATCGAGGTTTAGCCCTGGAGGCGTATACGAAATAATCTGAGCGGTGTTTACTGAGAGTTCTACAAACGGCGCAATTCTTGTGACGTTTACGAGCGTTCGAGTGGTAGTAAAAATCGTGTTTACGAGCCGCGCGCGCGCGTGCCTTGCGCGGGCGCGCTCGCCGCCCGCCACGCGAATATCGTCGCGGCGACATCTTCTACGGCGAATGATGCAGTTTTTTTAGCTCATTAATAAGGAAGCTATAGCTCTAGGTAGCTTACTAGGTAGACTGCCCAAAATGTTTCTTAGGAAGAATTTGAACTTAGGTGTAGATTTAGCCACCTGCAATAATTAAGAATTTCTAGTAAGTAGTTAATTAGACCACTATAGTTTAATGTTCATTTTGTTACTTAGTGTATAAATCTTAATCTAGATATTTTTTTCTTAAAATTAACAAACAGCGTTTCAATTAGATATATTCACCGCCCGCGTTTATATTCCTCCTCCCTCCTGCCTCCGTGCAACATTAGCTATGGTTGAAATTTAATAAAACATAGTGGTCAGAATCACCCAGTTATGCAGGTGACTAAATCTACATTGGTATTTAATTTTCAGATCACCTGAAAGTTTAATGTAGGTGCTTTATTACTTATCAAGGTTTAGAGTTAACTGTAACGCTGGTATTATTTAGTAGCTATACTGAATTAATATTTACAATGGTATTCCACATTACTTTCCTGAGTCCAGTTCCGGTGTCGTTCTTGACGCTCTGGATCAGCATTCACTCCTTACATCACCTCCAGATAGCGCAGTCTATTAATTATAGGTCAGTATTCCGTAGCTTTCAGCAAGCTATCCTTGGTACATGTTCATCTACCTAACCTCTGAATTCTTTTTAATTACCTACCGTTCATTTTTAAGGGGCTATGATATCTCACAGCGGGTCGGATGATCCGTCGCTATTTTAACAATACTGTATCATTCATTTTGTAATAAATATGCAGTAAAGTAGAAGACTTTTACTAGTTATTCACGATTTCGAAAACACAGTTCGTTAAAATTTTCTCAATTAAAAAAAATTCCAAAGTTAACCATTTTAAGAATTTATTTTCGCTACTTTTATGTAATAAAGCTACGTACAATCACCATATTTTGAGTACTAACTGTACTTACTAATATGCAGATCACATAACATTTGAATTTACAAAATACACATAACTTTCGGCAAAAAAAGGAAAAACCTAAATCTAAGCGTTTTTGAGCCAGCCCAACTTGAGCCGCATGGCATCTCCCTACCCCGCGTCAGTCCCGCTCTGCCAGTGGCACGGGGAACACGTGTCGCTCGCCGCCATCCAGCTGTCACTCCCGTCACACGTCATTTATTCAAATTATATTTTGAAATAGGGTAGCATCTTTGTTGCTATCCTAGTGTTTTTTGGAGTACAGTCTCCTTGACTGAAAAATGACTGGATGTTTGTTTGTAATTTGTTTCGATACTTGGTTGTTTGACTTGACAGAACAAAAATAGACGACGACGTGTAGACAGAAGACTACAAAAGAAATTTTCTGAAGATAATATTTATTTTCCAATATCTTTCTTAATAATTTCCCGACCGTTTAGTTGCCTTAGAGCAGTTATCATCACAACTTAAAATCAAAATAGAGCCTTGCGGTCTATTCATTGATAAAGATTTGCCTTTTCTGGGTGCGTCTCCAGATGGAGTTGTCGGAGACGACACCATAGTAGAAATTAAATGTCCGATTACGGCTTATAAAACGTCTTTGGACCAAGCAATTACAAATAAAAAAGTTAATTTTTGGAAAAAGAAAAAAGAACAACTTTATATTAATAAAAAACATCCTTGGTTTATACAAATCCAGGGACAATTACACATCACCGGCAGGCGGCAATGTATATTCGCGGTATGGTCTGGACGGGACACAGACATAACATTTGAAAAAATCCAACGCGATGACAAGTTCTGGAAACAGATTATGGAAGATAAATTAAAAGATTTTTATTTATCATGCATGTTGCCAGAGTTATGCGATCCTAGACATGTTCGAAATATGCCAATTCGAGAGTTAGGCGAGGTGTGACGACAAGTCCGCCCTCAATCTACTGAATAAAAAAATTAAACCGCCGAAAAAAGAAAGGAACTGAAAAGTAAAAATAAAAAGCCGGCAAGTGCGAGTCGGACCCGCCTACGGAGGTTTCCGTTCCGTCAGCCACACTAATATAAGCTATCACTGTACCAAGTTTCATCAAAATTAAATATTTTTCCAGCGGGAAAAGTTGCGGACCAGGACGCGGGCGCAAACACGCGTGACAGGAAAACCGGCCTAAATGTATTAAATTTTGCTTACCAAATGTAAGACATGTAGAAAATAATATGACTTTAGGTACATATAGACTAGAATTTATTAAAAGTATTGTGTTCCTTGGTATAACTATAGATTCATCTTTTCAATGGGGGCCCCACATAGCTTCACTAGCTGGCATACTAAGTTCGGCCGCCTATGCCGTTAGAAAAATTTGACAATTACTGATATTGCTATCGCAAAATTAGTATATTTCAGCTACTGCCACAGTAACATGGCATAAGGCATCTTACTGTGGGGTCGAGCAGCAGATATAGTGACCATTTTTATTTTGCGAAAGAGAGCTAGGTATTAGCTCGATCTATAATCTGCGTTGTAGTCATTAAGAGAAAAGTTTAAAGAAATAAATATACTAACCGTATCCAGTCAATATAGATTTGAGAATATTTTGTTTAAGTAAACCCGCTGTAAAACCACAGCCGCCTGCTGGTGATGTCCGGATGGATGATGAGGGTTTCACTATCGTACAAACTACCAGGAGATATATATATATCTATCTTGAATATGAAACACACAAAGTTTAAAAATCACATTATGTAACAATTTGTTATTATAAAATAGACGATTCTTTGAATGACAAAGACGCCTGATATTAATGTTACTTGGTGATGTGGTACTCCTATGCTATAAAGTATGTTGACATTGACTGTAAATAAATTATTAATACATAGTGTTTTTTTTATTAAGAACCATCTTGGACGGTCAATATTGTGTAGCTTACCCTACATAAATAGTGCGAGTGAGATAGGTGCGCTGACGGCGGCGGTGGGAGAGGCATGCGGGGGGGAAATTTGAATTTGAGCTGACATACCATCGACTCTTAAATGTACCGACCGATATATTAATTTTTTGAATGTAGTTGCTGTTGTCTTGTATTTTGTTACCCACGCAAAAGTGGCGCCATCTAGCGAATATTGTGATAAAACGTAGATCAACTTGCTTCACAAATTTTTAAAAAATAATATTGCAAATGAAGTTTCGCTAGATTCATTAGCTAATAAAAGTATCAATTTCTAGAAAATAAACTTAGATTAAATCCATCAGAAAATTTTATACGTAGGCAAGGCAGTTCAGATTCGACTTCATTGCGATCGTACTTATTAGAATACAAATTTTCTAATAGGATTGGGAATGTGAAAAATATCTTTGCTAGAAAGAAATGTTTATATTAACAAACAAGGTGTTTTAAATAAATAAAGCGTCGTTTCTTTCTTGCAAACTACATTATGCGACAAATTAGAAATAATCTATTAAATAATAAAATTCATTAGCAGTTTTGAATTACAAATTGAATCTATGTGGGTAGTTTAATAAAAAATGAAATTGGTAGTTTAAGTAGGTACTCAAAAATTCAATAAGATAGGTAGTTACTATACATCATCATCATCATCATATCAGCCTGTAGACGTCCACTGCTGGACAAAGGCCTCCCCCAAGGATCTCCACGACGACCGGTCCTGCGCTTACCTCATCCAGCTGGGTCCCGCGACCTTCACCAGATCGTCGGTCCAAACTGTGGGAGGCCTTCCTACACTGCGTCTTCCGATACGTGGTCGCCACTCGAGAACCTTTCTACTACTAGGTATACGTACAAGGTAGTAATTAGAAAGTTTTTTTATAAGCACCTATATTAGTTTGATTTGTTTATTGAAATGAAAAGAGCCATGTTCGGAGTTTATCTGAGACAGGATCCGAAACGAGGTGATCCGTCAGACAACCATAGCCTTCGACATAGCTCAAAAAGTTATTACGTTGAAGAGGCATGATAACTGCTGCGGTAGACGAGTTCTCGAGTGGAGACCACGAATGGGCAAGCGTAGTACCTGCGTAAGGCGGCTGGCAGCGACTGGAGCGGAGAACCGAAGATAGGGTTCAGTGGCGCGCCTTGGGGGAGGCCTATGTCCAGCAGGGGAGATGATGATGATGAATGTGATGATGACTTGATGCCGACTCGGTTAGTGTAAAAAAATCTCCAGGATTTCCCATATATTTTATTAGCTTGTAGCAATATCCCGCCGCGCCTATTCAATAGAGGGCGGATTCATCGTCACATCAGCTTGTCACACTGCACTGGTGTTACTACGAGTAATTTTTTTCTTTGTCGTTACACTGTACTTTTATCTACATCATCTATACCAAAACATAAGTCAGGACAACAAAAATCATTAAAATATCCAATCTACCCGCAAAAATTACAAAAATTGCGAGGGTCGTTTCATTTTGTATTAGGTAGGTACTACAACATTTTCACATAGCATAGATACTCTTGATTTCATTGTTTAGATTAAAATGTAATTTTCGATGCTATTGACGGGTTTTCTTCTTTACAGATGCTTCAGGATACCTACCACAATTTACTAGAGGAGGCGTTCCAAGACTTTACATAGAGGTCTTGAAATCAAACCAGGTAAGGAAGTAACGGTTGGGCATGAGCAATAAAATCTACTCACTCATAAACTCATATAGGTAATTAAGTTGTTATGACTGATTTATAATTAAGTTTTAATAAAATCATAAAGGAACCGGAGTGACAATTCATGTTTAAAATTTTACTGCAGCAGTTAACATCTTATTGGCGTCTAAATACGGTCTTAATTAACCAGCAAAATATATTCTAGGACGAGTCGGTATTTCTATGGTTCTAAATTGACCAATTACATTCCCATATAAACGGCTCAGAACATCCCGTCCCTTTATCGGCAAATATTTGTTTAAGGAGGTGACTGCAATAAAAATGCGACGGTGTCTCAGGGTAGGCCGCTCTACGGCTCTACCACAAGAGCCATTCATTCGTTTGATGACTTCATTTGGACGCGCGAACTGAGTGCTCTTGCGATAATGCGCTATTGTTTACCCTTCGATAGTGCGCCTTCCACTGCACGCGCCACACTGCGCCAGACAGAGACGACTACATGCCCCGGTGCACCGTACCCGCGATACGCGTTCACCGGGACGCAGTCCGTCACTCTCGTGCGCTCGCGACCACGGTATGCGTGACAGTGACAGCAACGTCACTCGTAAAAACAGGTAGTAGAAGAAATAATAATCATCTTTACGACTTCTCACTCTATTCAGCACCTTGTTACGATACTGCGTTCATTGTGGCCCGACCAGAAGTGGTTGTAAAATCTTTTCTTTACTCGCCCGTTTCACTAATTGTACGTTTATGAGTTTACGACTTTGCGGCTTAACTTGTCGGTAGTAAAGTCATCTGGGGCTATTGTGGACGTTTTTGCTTTCGCCATTTGACTACTGAGACCGGTGACACTAGAAGAAACTGATCTGTTCAAGGAACAATTTCCTATATGATTTCACGTCTATTTCCGGTAATAATAGAGTCTACTCTATTTAACTCTACGCATGCGTTTTTTTTTATCAAATGTACCTGCCTCAGGGGGTGAAATATTTTTCTAATGACCACAAACCACGTGTTTCATAGCGAGTGATAAGAAAAGGAGAGCGTAACTGATAATATTTATAGTGATTAGCGAAAAGGGGACGGAACAATCGGGCGCGGTGCGAGCGGCAGGCGGCCGGCGCGCGGCGGCGGGGCGGCGCGCGTGGCGCGTCTCGGTGCTCTCTTAGTAGACTGCGTGAGTCGAGCCGCGGAGGTCGCATACGGCATATGGTCGCGCGCTCCCGCCACACGCGACTACAAACTTCGCTCGCGGCACGTCTGCGTCTCACACGTCGTGAACTGAACACCAAAAACAATCCAAACAACCAGTGTGAGACAAATCGGCAGACGGGACCGCTTAAAAACTCGTAAAACCCGCGGCACGCGCTCCCAAGTCGTAAAATAATCGTAAAAAGTAAACACACGTCAACTGGCCTTTATCGCCAACGAAGCCCATTATGACGCTCGAGTGACGTTTAAGAGGCAATAAAATTAATAAAGGTTAATATTCACTGTCTGCATTTGGAGTGACATTGGCTGAGGTCGCGTTATCACGGCGCGTGGACCGCGATGACATAAGTGCTCTCTGCGAGTGACGTTAGTGACAGTGACTTTTCAGAATGAACTCCTATTTCGAGCAGGGTGGGTTCTACGGGGCGCACGGGGTGCACCAGGGTGGTGGCGGAGGAGACCAGTACCGAGGGTTTCCTTTAGGGTTGACATACGCGCAGCCTCACGCGTTGCACCAGCCACGTCCTCAGGATTCTCCGTACGACGCGTCGGTCGCGGCTGCCTGCAAGCTGTATGCAGGGGAACAGCAGTACGGTAAAGCGGATTGTTCGAAAGCTGGTGGAGAACAGCAGAATGGCTATGGAGGTAAAGAGGCGTGGGGTGCGGGGCTGGGAGCGCTGGTGCGGCCAGCCGCTTGCACGCCAGAAGCGCGATACAGCGAGTCGTCAAGCCCAGGGCGAGCGCTCCCTTGGGGAAACCAATGTGCACTGCCGGGAGCCGCGGCTGCCGCAGCGCAGCCAGTCCAGCATCAACCCACCAACCACACCTTCTACCCTTGGATGGCCATAGCAGGTCAGTGAATTTATTAGACCTAGATAACTTCTGTTAATTTCAGCTAGAAATACATACCTGTCGGAGAACCACACAAAAAACAATTCAAAACTAATGGCTGTAATCAATAATTTCAAATAATCGCTTATTATCTAAAATGTAGATACAGACAAAAATTAATTGCCTTAATCATTAATTCATACAAAAAAGAATTGAAACAACCACAGGTACAGTTACCTACTATCCCAACCATAAAGCTCTAAAATGTCGCTTCGCTACTCCTTTGAGTTGTTGTGTTGACTGACACTATTCAGAAATTCCCATTCAAGTCTCGTAGGATACCAATAAGACCACCGCGCGGCAGCAGGTAGCGAGTAGCGACAAATTTGACTCGAGTGGCAATAAAAAGCTCATAAAACGAACGACCCTCGTTAACACCTTATTAGTGCTACAGATTTGATTGCCATTCATAAAATTACAGAGACATCAATAAACGTCATTAAAACAACATCTAAACTAATTTTCGGCAATAAAATTTTAAAGAATTGAATTATATGTACATATTGTTTTAAACATTATACCTATACCTAATAAATAAATTAAAACCATTGTTTACGGGTAAACTACCTTATTTCTCTTGACTGTCAATGATGATTTATTTAAAAAAGAAATTACTTATCTTCAAAATGAAATAAATAAAACCATTTTCCCAGTACTTACTTGAGTAAGTATTTTATTTAAATAAACAGGAAATACCTATCATCACAAATAATTTGCAACACACAATACAATTCAAGTAGGTAGGTACCTATGTTAAATAGAAGTGGGGACCTATACCTAATTAGTTTTTGTTTGAATATTTATAAAGTACCCACCTATATGAGCTATAGCCATAAATTACTTGTCTGAATCATTGAATTTCTAGTAGGTACTAAACACGAAAATGCTAAGTACATTTTCCCGCACAAACTTAAGCAAAATATACGTTATTTTATTTTTAGTAAACCTAGATGCTTTTGTAAAAAAACTGAAAATCTTGAAATATAAAATAAATTCATTAACACACAGGTCACATACCTATTAGGTATTTAAAATATTGTACACAAGATCTGTATAAAATTAATAGGTATTTAGTACCTACTTAATACATATTTATATTTAATTTTATTAAAATTAAAAACCTGTTTCTCATAATAATTTGTCTCAAATCTAATTACCTGCCTAATATTAGATCAATTCTTATTTATTTTACTTACATATTCGAAATAATTTATTGACTGTTAATTTAATCTTCCCCACTATACAATTTTAAACAATTTTATTCATCACAATTTTATGAGCTCCATTATATGTTAAATAACTTAGTTTGCTAATTATTATAAATAAGTCACTAGTTAATAAACCATACCATTTAAAGTGTAGACGATTTAAAGTATCCTCCGATATCACCTATAAAATTAATAGGCCACTGTGCAACCAGTCAATAATAATAATAATATCTCATCTTTCCGTCATCAGTGGGAGTGGCTGGTTGGTTACATTACACATAATACCGGTCACGTAACCGGTAACGGTTCGGAACCGATTATTTCGATCAGCCGTTGTATTAGCAGCATTTTAGCGCTCCACGTTGTGGCGGGAAGGCAGCATGCGTCCGCGCCGCCCGCCCCGGGTCAATGCCCTGATCTAGTTTGGGCGCATTATTATTAAACTGTGGAGTGCCACTGACCATTCGACAAATGGCCACTAGATTATGCGATCATGGCTCTTGAGACAAGTGTTACAGGGACTAAAATAGAACGAAGTGAAATTGGTCGTTTGATGAAATATTGACGATGTTACTTTGTTACTAGGTAGGTAGTATAAAAACTGTATGATTTAATATTTTCTCATGCAGATGCTGTTTCCAAAAAAAACCCGGGTAAAACATAAGGTCAATTCATTTCTTTACATGACAAATATGCAAATATAGCTAGACATTTATTATTTATTATGTTGTCAGCCATAACATAACTGTTCTCTATTATTCCAAATACGAATTCTAGATAGAGCTATCTATCCAGTTAGATCTATACTGGTTACATTCCGAGTTAGCTAAAAAAGTCGAATTCGATTTTCAAATTGGAATGCCAATAAAATTCCAATACGCAGCCCTACCACGAGTCTCACCTGGAGCTGTACTAATGCGTAATTAACGCAACGCGTGTGGTCCCAGTCCTCATAACTCATGCGACTTGATAAAATTAAGTAACACGGGCCTAAAAAATAAAACAAAAATAAGTAGTCGAACTGTCAGCCATATTTCATTGGGGGGTTCACGCAACACGGCCGGCGAAAACAATACAAGGACGCGGGTCGAACGTGGGTTGTATGGAGTTCGGGACAAGTCCCGCTCTTCGCGAACTCGATGGACTCGTTCCACTCTGGTCATAGTAGATGTTTGCTACACCTTGGAATTAAATGAATCTAAAATGATCACACTTGTAACTAGAATACATTCTGAAAACTATTAAATTCAAATTAATTTAGTTTAATCAATTGTGCTGAAGCGCTTTTTCGACTCTTTTTTTATTATTATTTATTAGTAACCAATACATTTAAATTACATCAAATTTGTTCATACCGTCCTACTTAAACCACTGGGTTTATCCGTAGGATGGTTGGTCGCTACTATTATTATTAAATGTTCGTTCGTATCTTTTAATTTCCTTTAATATAGAACTATTGTTGTGAATATTCTAGAAACTATGGTAAAATTCTCGCATTATCTATATACTATGAACAGGGTAGAATAAGCCACTCTATCACGTGGAGTGACCAGGCTTTTGTAAACATAAAGTGATAATATGGGAAGTATAGTAAACTACCTATACCTATTTACGCAAAACTTTCATTTTCGCCTTGTCCACTGAAACAACAAGCATTGAAGCTGTTAGGGTTCTGTGTCGTTTCCATCTTGTAAGTTTAACCCTCAGAGTGTTAAAACGGGTTTTGCGACCCAAAAAACAAGATCAAATACTTAGGTGAAGTCTAGATAGAATTCGTTTTTCAAAAACCAAAATCTGACAGCCACATTCTAAAGGATAATTTAATAAATTGGTCATTTACTTTATACATATACATACATACATATCTTCACGCTATATCCCTGGCGGGGTAGGCAGAAAGCAGTTACTTTATTATTATTATAAATATATATATGTATTTTAAATGTATGTTCTATTCAACTTTTTTAATAATGGCCCGCTAAGGTATGAAGGTTATCTGCTAAGAACAGGGTTCCATGCAACTTCCAAGATTATTATGATATAATATACCTATTTATTAAAATCAAGCATAAATTATTAATTTATATCAAGTTTTTAAATGAAGTTATTTACATTATGGAATCGACATTATTCAAATACCTACATTCACTTTATACGGAACCCAAAGTGAAGAAATAAGCATGGCCAGTTTCGCATTACACGTTGAGTTCTTATTTTGCGTACCTTGCAGTTTAAAAACCGCATCTAACCTTAGTCCAAGGCCTGACCCTATAATTTCTAAACTGGTTTAAAAATTGTCTGCACTTCGCTCCGGGGCCAAAACGTTTTAAATGCTCCCGTATTAAAGGGAAATGAGATATTGTAATCACTACCTAGTTGCTTACTTGTAAACGTTTGGTAAACTCTTCTCATTGTTTCATTTTAAGTAAATGAGGAAAAAAAGCTTGGTGGGTCGGATGCTGTGTGCTCGCTCTGTTTTAATGTAAACTTAATTTGTTTTCAAAAATACCTACCACAATTATCAGAAGTAATAATTTATAATTATAGAATCAAACGGGCAGGACATGGTGGCATAATTTGTTTTTTTTATCGTACAATTAATGGCCTAAACGAGTTAAATAATAAATATTTTATACTTTAAAAATTCAAGATAGACAAATTTTATACAAGGGTTTAAGACAACTATAAGATTTACGAAGTCAACTTATATTTATTAAAACAAAAGAAATATTATTATTTTATGATCTATGTCTGTACTGTAAGACACAAGTACATAGATGAACCGTTCAGACGCATGGAAGATGGCTCAGACTAAAGTACCATCAAAAATTAATTTTTAAACTGAACCTACTGGATAATTTGAAAATACTACAAACAACAAGTAAGTGTGTGAAAGAAAGGGAAAATTTCTAAAACTCTGTGATATTGTTAAAAAATTACAGCCATAAGATTTTAATTACAGTTTCCTATAACCTGTGTACTATCTAAGAAAGTCAGACAAAAAAATGCCTTCATTGAGCGAAACGTATAATAACTGGCAACGCTAGTGGTAATAAAATAATAGAATAAACAATATAAAATCAATTGTTCTAATTTCATCCCTAAGATGCCGTACCTTCTCCAACAATAGTGACAATAAAAATACCTTACTTGATTGTATTTGCTAAAAGACTTGAACAGTTGCTCAATAAAGGCATTTTGTGCTGGCTCCCCAAATTGGCTCGGCCGTCCACCGCACACAATCAAAACAAACACGGATACACACAAAAATACCAGCATAATAGCCCGGTAACAGTCGCAAGCCATAAACTAATAATGGGGGAGATATGTTTTATGGCTTTCAACTTGTGAATACGTTTAAGAATTAATTTTTTAAAGTTTAGTACACCGCAAACCGTCTGTGAGTCAGCACGTTTCGTTTATCGTGTTCGTAAAATTTGAATTACAAAGATTCTAAATTCAAATCGTTTGAGAAGATTGACGGGTCAGCTCTGTGGAGGAGGTGCGCGCGCGCACGTTTCCCGCCAGTTCGCGGCGCGCGCCGGCGGCCATCTTGGATAAGGATCGATCATAGGTGTGCAGCTGTGAAGTGATAAATAATACGAATGCCGACTACTTCGCGGTGTGTACATTTTCTTTTTGTGTGCCTTAACGATGAAAGCTCCAAGCGCATCTTCAAAGGCATCATCTGCAAAACAAATAATTAAAATTAGCATTACCTACTTGAAAAGCTTTGCCTATGAACATTTAATTTTAATTGCAAATTCTTGTGTGGTATTCTGACTCATAACTTTATCTGTTGAGGGTTAAAGTTGTGATTTGTGAAACAATTTAATGTGGTACTAAAATATGTAACAATATCTTTGTCTTCATGATACCTTTATATTATTTACTAACGAAAGTATCCTTTATTTTATTCTTAAGAACTCTCACCGTTTCTTCAAAATCCGTTCAGCAATTGATTGAGCAACAAACATCCAAACCAAACTCACATTTCAAACTGTCGCATTAATAAATAGTAGTGGAACGGGATGAGATGTATTTGATTTATTTTTTTATTAGTTATTTATACCGTTATTATGACTTTACTTTCCTAAATTATATTTTAAACATCAGGTATTGATTATCGCTGTAATATTTTCAAGATTACTACTACTAGTTGTTCTACTTGTAAATGTCCTTAGTGATTGTAGTCAATCATAAAACATAGGTAAGTACCTTACTATCTGTAACGTAGTAAAATCTGTTACAAATTACTATCCGAGATTGTTACAGTCTCTTAGAGCCGCGACCTCAGGTTGTTACGCGTTGTATTGAAAATTATCGGGTAACGGCTCCACTTCGAGCCCGCTAGTTTGCTATCTATCGTAATGATTGTATCGAGCGTTTCGTCTTTTTTTCGTATTTCATATTTCGAATAGTTTTTTTGTGAACACAATTTGCAGAATATATATATCAATCAATCAAATCATATAATACAACACAATGTCATATTTTAGAATGTCAAAATGATGTGTTTATGATCAGAAAGGTCTTTTATAAGCAAAACGCCTAGAATGTAATTGCGTTTGCAGCAATACTTCTAAAATGGTAAAAGGTCTAGGTCTAGGGTGATAAACGTCCTACGTTAAAAAACTGAATAACTATTGTTAGGTATAAGTATATAGATATTTTAGAGAGTCGTTACATTTATCCATAAATTAATTAAGAATTTATTTTATCATTAATTAATAATTAATTATTTCAGACTTGTATAATACTAAATCAATTAGAAAAACATTATCGTCCTCAGTCAAGCCTCCGAGAAATAAACGTGTACAATACCTATACTATATGTAAAAATGCACATCTATATAACAAGTCGGTCTGTCGGGCGCTGTGCCGGCCGGGTAACGTTACATAAGGCTGTGCTACCATCACACGCGCGCTGCAATCTGTTGGGTATTATCTTGGATTATTTATTAACGAACAAGTGTCGTTAGCAATTTTTATTATTTACTTCTTAAAATAGATGGTAACATAAATATTACGGATTTATTTTTTAATAGTAGTACGTACCTATATCTTAGTAAATAACTGAGCGGATGGAATACTAAAGTGAGCTATATACTTAACTTTATAATTGTGTAAAGGATTAACCAGATTTTTAGTCGGCAACTTTCAGTATTTCTACTAACTCTATTTGTTATTTTCTATCTTTACTGTAGGTTACACCTACTATATGAATTTTTAACAAAATGCTAAACCATAATTTAGGTAGGTGTATTGCATACTGTTAATGTTCTGTTGTGACCAAAATCCAAAAATAATATAAGAATAATAATACCTACATATAGGTAGGTATAGGTACGGAAAATTATTATTTCTTCATCCTTAAAAATATGTTCCTTATAATTTTATATGAAATCCTCGCTCAGGAACAAAATGTTGAATTCTCATAATGGTGAATTCTCAAAATGTATTATAGTCTAGCTCCGTGCTAGCTTCAGATGCGGTATTTTTTTGTCTTACATTCAGACATCGACTGTTATCGCTTCGCTTCCCATGGATAGTTTTCCTTGGCCGGCTGGAAGTCTGTCGGGTTTATTAATCGTGTACGATACGATAGCCCACACTTCAGACGATCGTCGATAATATTTGAATAAAATACTCATACTTCAGTTGTTAGAAATCATATTACACTCGCGACACTTGTATTGTGTATTCGTACATAATAGGTATAATTTGATATTAGTTTACAAATTAGTTGTAGTGTATCTACTCGACAAGCTTTTCTAAAATTAATCATAAATTCATATAACAATGACTGTGTCGGTCGTTCACACAAACACTGTCTAATCGAATTACGTTAATTTTTTTGGAGTTGATTGACCTACGTACTCGTAATTCTATTTTCACTTACTACAGTACAATTTTTTTCAGTTTTTTGTACATAAATGTACAGATTAACTAAGAAACAGTTTTTTTGCAGACGTAGTATAGTTTCCGTTGAATTATTGACTTCAAAATAAAATGAAAATAAGTATAATATTTAAGAGAGCAATCTGTCTACCCACAGTGTTGAACTTTACACACTTAATAAAGGCAAAACGTCAACAAAACTTACTTAACCACATCCTTTATAAGCGAAATTGCAAACTAATTTTTGCGAGAGCTAACCCGTTCTTAGTAAACTATTAAACCATATTTAATTTCACATAAACAGTGCACGGTAACACACACTTCTTATAAATAACCGCCTGACTAGCCTTTACTGAAAATTTTTCTGGCAGACAAGCAAATTTAAATGCTATTTCCTTCACCAATAGTCGAATTTTCTTCAATGGTAGAAGCCTCTTTCATTCTTATTAAGTCTCCGATGCACCCTCTGTTAACGACATAAAGGCTATAATGGAACTTTTATCCATTTAGGATATTTTAAACTTTGCCTTTGATATAGAGGACCTCGTGCCGAAACTAGCGTTTTACACAACGATGCGTCTTTTGAATTGAACGAAGGTCGTTAATCGTACTTTTCTGTAGTTTAGGTTGATAATCAACCATTTGATTGGCAGTAATTGACGATTAAACACAGCTCGTGCGCTATTAACATTTTTGACGTCATAGCGACATGCAATGCAATTGCTTCAGTTAGAGAAATAGTTATTTATTTTCGTTAATACGCAATCAATATGTACACTTTTAATTCCGAATACTAAATAGTATTATCAAATTAATGTAAAATTAAGGAGAAGTCTAGGTATATATTTTTCCGTAAAAAACGAATTTTTGTAGGTCACCGTAGATGCACTTACCTCATGTTAATGGACTCTCGCTACTTCTTAATTATTCTTGGTCAATCACATACAGCATGTTTACAACTCGTGTCGAATGCAACAAATCCGTCACGGCACTCTTAAATTTGACTCGGCTCTCGGTCTAACGACCAATAAACTTTATCACACCATTTCGGTAGGAATCTCAATAATTAACCATTAATAAAACTTTATGGAAGCATCGATTGTTAGTGTTAAATCACGTAATATTGGTGAAAGCAAGCGACCTTTCAATATTTAACAATTTAGCAAACATTTTAATTTTAAAAATGTATTTTTTAATATTTTTATATGACGCGTTCGGTTGAAGCAGTAGAATCGTTATGATGCAATTAAATTAAAATACTCAAGGCAACAGAAAGCCTGCGCCGGCGCCGAAACCCATGATGTATGGGCCCCACCACATAGTTAGCTAATAAACCCTTCCAATTCGAAGACACACCTTGCTTAGTATACCTGTCCTGCTCTACTGCCTGTTAAATTTATTTTTCCTAAATAATGTCTCTAACTAATAGAAGTCAACGTTTTATTAACACATTGTTTTAATGTATCATTAAATTCGTATAATTTCCTTTAAAGAATGTCTTAATTGGTTGTTCCCACACGTACTTAAAGTCTTAACCGTAAAGAGTTACTACCTATTAAATAAAGCCTTGAAATTGAAATTTAATTAGGTAATGTAGCAATCAAAGAGTTTCCTAGAAAGAGAGCGCTATATTTGTGGCAGTTACGCTTTATGCCAAATTGTTCAGCAGTCAAGGTCTGATACAACGGTCGAAAGTCTTCGAGTAAACGTTGCATGCGGGTCGAAAAAACGACGTTTCTATTATAGAGACCGTTTTTTTACCATGGTCACTGTCCAGGAACACCATCGTAAATTATAATTTATTAACCCCAGGACTACGAAATTAAGATATCCACCTTTCGGTATCTACGGCGGTGTTCTTTTGAATTAGAAACATCAGTTTATTTTATACTTTGAATGTTGCGGACGTATAGTTTTGAGAATAGATTGATTTTGTTATTATATTATTATTTTCAAGTGAACAAGAATTTTTGAATCAATTAGTGACCAAAATCATAAAGTACCTAAATGAGCAATATTGACATTAAATAAGATTATCTGACGTATGAAGTAAGAATTGTCTTGTAGACCATTTGAAACATCCCGCGTGATAAAAATTTGCGTAATAAATTTGTGTAATTGAAACAATTAGTGTCAAAAACAACTTATGGATGCACAGAGCTTTACCACAGTTCAATTTGGTAACGGCGGCGTCTGATCAAAGCGTTCTGAATATGCAATTCGACAATATGCGACACGTAACGTTGATTCTTCGAGCAATTCCAGCATGCTAGGTGTCATCATTTGTCGATGTTTCAGAACGAATTGCAATCGTATTGCAAAATACATATACTATATTAGAAAACAGAAGCAACATTGTATAACCCACGTTCTGTTCTTACAAAAAATCTCTTTTACTATATCTAGATGCTCAGCTCAGTCATGTGGAAGTAAATAGCTTTTACTTTTTCACACGCATTACGGGAGATGACTGTGTGTTTGTCTGTCATCTCACGAATGTTGGGATCATCGGCGCTCGCGCAGAATCGTAATGAGATTTTCCTCCTGCACTGCATTTGCAATACATAAACATGATGCGGTTTGGCGTCATGTCTACAAAGGAAAACACATTCATGGTTTGAGTGTAAAACAGTCTAGTAAAGTGTATTTAAATTGCCCAAGAAAATTTAATCGTATTGTTTGAGTTATGTCGCTAAAACGTGATGTGGGAGAGAATTTTGTGCGATTTATAATGTGTTTTAAATTATTTGTAAAAATGTGGCAGTGGTTTTATTTTAAGAGGACAAAGACCGTGCTTGTTAATGCGAGCGCACGAAGCCGGCGCGCCTCGAAAATATGTCGCCTCAAACAAGTAAACTAAACATAGTCTTTAGTGGGATAGGAAAACAAAAACCCGCTTTCGTCTGTAAAACGTTAAAATGAGACTAAATTACTTTAGCGGCCCTATTAATTAAAATAGTTGTTACAATGACCTTTCAATTACTATAAGATCATAATTTAGTTCTATGAATAATTATTGAGTGCTAAGTTGAAATATGAATTTGCATTTAATTCCTGCTTTATGGGATACATTTTGCACTAAGTTGCAGGAAAAACTGTAAAGCAACAGTACTTAATACATAATTATTATTATAATTATTATATTATTATTATTAAATATTCATACAATACTTATACAATAAATTTGCGTAACATAAAACTCACAAAGTTCCTAATTTAACATAATATATTGTCAGTAATGTAATTTTTTTTTTTACTTTTAGGGGTACTTAACTTACAGACTAATTACAACTTAAATAACAACATGGATATAAATATGCTGATAACAAGTAACGTAATGCAAAGCTAAAATTTCCAAACTGCAAAGAAATGTAACTCTAGATACCTAGGAACCTATCTAGAAGATAAACATATACTATGGTAACTACTTAGTTGAAATAAAATCTTAAATCAGGTTGTGAAACTAATAATGTGTTTGACACGCCGACTCCGTTAATTGGTGTTTTGCTTGGATTCCAGCAGTCTGGAGTTTAACGCACTGCTCAGATTTTATTATTGCATTAGCAATTAAAATTAGACACCTTGTAGTTCAATTTGGAATCTAATCCTTCTTATGTAATAATTAAAATAAACTTTATTCTATATAACTTTTTTTCTTACCTACATTAAATAAAATATTTTAAATAGAAGCATACCGGATTTATGTATGTTATGGGTACAATATTGTGTAGACTTTACATTGTGTCTGAGTAAGATAATGTATAGGTACCTAATGCATTTCATATAGGTATGTAAAGTATTATTTGTTTAATGTAAACTTAAAATCAATTTAACATAAAAATTCAAAACAAAACGTTAAACGACTCAGCTATTAACTAAAACCCTTAGCGTTTTGATGTTTACAGTTCAATTGTACGTTTTTATTTGTACTTACCGTAAGCTCTTTATCCGGGCCGGGTGGCGAGGGCGGTGACCTCCGCCCTTCCGCTGGCCCGGTGACCCGCGGGGAAGCCTGAAACTGAAACTACAGCCATTTACTATGAGAACTAACTGGCTAGTGATTTTGAAGGGATTTGAAATTGACTGGCATTAGCCAGATAATTTCAATTTGAATAGAACACAATGTTCAATTCAAATTAAAGTTATCAAATAAAAATAAAAATAAAAATGATAATACATAGGTAAGTACGAGGTGAAAAGTAAATAATGATTATCCTCGGTTGGATTGGATCACTAAACGGTTGTCAGACGAATTGTGAACCCTTTCAAGTAACTATGAGATTACTTTTAAAAATATAATGAATTCTGAACGCGCAAGTACCCATATAAAAGTTCTAATCGCTATTCAAATAAAGAAACACGAAATAATACTTTGACAATGAAATATCGCATTTCGTTAAAGATTTCTTGGTTTACACTTACTTCTAAAGTTAGGTTTACACCACTCGTATCGAATAATACCGATATCAAATAAACCGGCAGATTTCAAAAGCTGTTTTCAATTTGCTACACAAAGTGCCGTACGCACCTCCCGATCGTTCGGTAGCACTTGAATTAAGATAATGTTCACACCTGCCCGAGTCTGTATAAACGTCACAATGTGAGCCGAACGCTGTAACAACGACAGTTTACGAGTTAGCCGCGTCGCCCACTGAGCCAAGCCGCACACACGTTTTCTGAAGGATATAATTATATGTTTTTTAGCGTGAACGGCAGTGATCCCAATTATAATTGGTTTTTAACTATTAAACAACGAAGATACTGATTAGTTATGTGAGTAAAAAATTTAATACACGAGTATTCATACCGACTTTGCAAGGCAGAAGGCAGAATTTATACAATTACCGTGATAATAATTACCTATCTTCGTTTTTTTGCAAAGAACCGAAATATATCTTTATATTTTACAAAGGTATCATTTCGTTTTGTATAACTTACACATACCTATGACCACACACGTGAAACAGTGTGTAGCTAATATTTCTTATATATATTTTTTATAAAGACTGCCCTCCACATTGTAGAGTATGAAAAATAATACAATAGTTTAGTTTCTATTATTATAATAAAATAGTTGATCATTTCAGACACAAATTGCGGATAAATAGCCCAATCGATACTTATGTGATCGTTAACCGAACTATAAAAATTTACGTAAGTATTTAGTTTCAGTGTGCATCGAGCCTAAAACCTCGCGAGGCGCGCAGTCCCTTTTTATTGCGGTTCCGTTCACAACATATTTTATAGGATCAGCTGTTTGATTACGTCACTAACGGTTACGAACTCGTCTTTTTGGAAACTTTATGCCCTAATTAATTAACTTAAATTGTCACATTGTCTATGAAGTACCTAATTTTGCAAAACGGAATTTATTTTGTACTTACCTAAGTTGCAAATCGTCGTTTATGTAATTTTAAATTAGGTAAGTCTTCTAGTATGATTTTGTTAAAGTTGCTTTTAAAGTAGCAAAATAAATACTTTTAGATTTTTTTAACATGGAAATGAAACTTAAAAAATAACTTACTACGGTATACAAAATTGCAACGAAATAACTTTATACAAATAACGTTTCTATTCAAATTGTTGTGGTCAAAACCAATAAAGACTTTAAAAATCAGGTACAACCTATTGTTTGGTTTACCGTTCAAATTTACTGTTTTATGGCCATAAATGTTGTGCAATTTTTATGGTTTTCTTACTCAATGGACATTTCTTTGGGTTTTTTTTTTGCAAGGAGAACAAATAACATCTAACGTCTTTGAATCTCGCTTGCCTAAAGTAACTTCTTTACATTCTATCAGGCGTATTATTTCTCTAAGATCTTCAAGTTTTTTTTTTTTTGGCTTCTCTAAACGAAGTGAAATACAATAGAAGTAGTCTTAATGGCAAAATGTCCATGTTCCAATTGACCGCAAAGCAAATCGCCCTGGTCGCAGTATACCTTCAGTAGGCAACAAAATAAAGCTAAATAGAGATATACCTACAGCTCTTATTGTGATATCCTTTCTGAACACCTTGTATAATATGCTTAACTGTTACATGGGGAAAGGTACTTACATACAGGTGGGTATTATGTAGAAAATCATAGTAATTTGGCTTTTAGATACGTCAAGAAATAATAACAAAATTGTAAGTTACAATCCATCTTAACTTGCATAAACGCAAATTGACTCAAACGCGCTGTTAAATAACGGCACTTATACGTTGTGTGATTTTCATACTATCACGTTAACCGGGTCAGGAGGAATAGTTTAATGAAACATTGAAGAATATTGGGGTTAAAATATTTTTGTTCTTGCTTCCTTGATTTGATATGTTTGTTTTTTTATATATTTTATTTAATTGCGAAGTTAGTTATAATTGTGCATAATTAAATAGTCGATTTTATCAATTTTCAATCAAGGGCTCCGTAGTTTGCCATGTCTGTCCATCTGTCCGTCCGCGGCTTAGCTCAGAGACTATTAGTGCTAGAAAGCTGTAATTTACTATTGGTGTAAATATTAATCACGCCGACAAAGTGGTAAAATAAAACATTGAAAAAAATATTTTTTTGATCTCATCCCATGGTGAGCTAGGGTATCATTTTATAGGTCTTTAAAAAATGTTGCGGGTGTCTCGTCTCATAAACTCATTTTACGTGAAGAAATCAATCTTTAAAATTTTGAATTTTCAATCATTTTATGAAGTAAAGTAAACAAACAAGCAGTAAGCACTTCCATACATTCAAACTGATTATCTTTACATATAACACGAATTAACACGATGGAAAATTCAAAATGTTGTCTATCTATCTGGACAGCACATAATTCGAATTGATTCAATTATCTTTAATTAAAGTCTTATGACATTTTCTACAGCCGGCATGCAAATTACTTGTGCAGCAAACGTCACAAGATCGTGGGACGCGCCGGCGCTGCGTCTGCGCACCATTATTGAATCTGTGACACTCGTTTCGCGTCATAAATCGGACGGCGACTCTTCAATGGAGTTAGTTATTTCTGAAGCACATTAATCATTTATCCTGTCTTTACCTTCGTCAGCTGCAGTCTAAGTTACTTAGGACAAAACGATAGTATTTCTTTGTTTATAATACCATTTCAAGCAAAAGTAATTGAATCAATAAACTATTGATTCTATTCGCTCAGTAGAGACAGCTATTTATGTAGGTACGTACGACAGATACGTACGTACCTCACCATAAACACGAAATATTTAATAGTACAAGTAACAAATTAAAAACAAACTTAATGCGCTCGCTCAAAAAATTATTTTACCTTGTTATCAACTTTGAACATTTTACAAGACATGATATCAAATAGTGCTTACTAATTTCCTGGCGTGATTAATACGCAGTCGGCCCGCGCGCCCGCGCACGGCGCAGGATTATTGAATCCGCGACAGTCGCGCACATCATAAATCGCGCTGCGTCTCTCCATTGTTCCTGCCGATGTCAAAGATCAGCAATTTGCCATTGTGATGCCGAGGGCATTTTACCTTATACTGCAATAACGTGAGCCACACGATCTTTCACTTTGAGATTTTAAATTATAACTATTTTACATCTTGCGATAAACAATGTAACTACGTTTGTAAAGTAGGCGCATTAGATATATTTAACCAATGACTACAATGTAGTACTTAAGTACGTTAAAAATACACTTATAAATAAAATCTTACACTTTAAACTAAATAGCATAAGTAGGTACGAGTATAACATTTAGTATACCTAGGTAGTTTTACTGAATAGGTAAACGCATTTAATTCCAGATTTCAAAATAAGCTACACTAAACTCTCGCTCTACCCAACCACGACAAATTTTAATGTCATTGATTGGACGCTTTCTTTGAAAATTACTCTACCATTTCTGTGACGTTGAGAAACCGCAAGTAAAAAATTAAATTACCTTCATAGTACATTTAAGTAAGAATCTCACAGCAAATTGGTTTCATATTTCGGTTCTTGAATGTTTATGTTTCGCTTCATTTTTGAAACAGGCAAAACCACCCACATTTTATGTCAATTTGTCCTTTCCTCGTCAACGCTAGAGTACAATAGTCGGGTATAGTCGGGCGAAGGCCGATTTGCAAGGCACGACGCACGCGGGATAGTCTCGTCTCCGTTACCTGCCACCCTCAGGGCATGGATCATCGTTCCGGAGTACACGAATTGATTGCGTGTTTCATGAAAAACATTGAACAGTTTCTTTTATAGCTGAGTTTAGTTGATCATTGCTTTTCTTTCTCAATTATTCTGATAAAGGATTTTTTAATTATACCGCATTGGACACAACGATCCATTTTCCCAAAAAATATCAGATTGTGTTTAATTGCCTTTAATTTTTCCCAAAGGAACTATGTATTTAATGTAAAATATCGACACTAACCAGCTGATCGGGGTCAATGACACAGTAAAATACTGTAACGATTAAAAAACGACTAGAAATTTTAGTATAAAAATCAAATTTAAATAATCAAAAAGCGTCAACAATCATCAATTGGAGATTTTCATACCTTGTTATTTTTCATTTTAGACCAAATTCGCCTAACCCTATAACTGTTACCCTTACGTATTAAAACATGTAATAGCATCAAATATAACAGCCATTATGAGTGATATCACTCCCCACAATGGCTCACGAGTCATCAACCGGGCCGGTGAGTCCGCGGCTGAATTATCGACCGACTAAATTGTGGACAAGTTCAAGGTCCCAATAAAAATTGCCCACGTGGTGTACTTACACCAGACCACGTGACTAGCGAAGTATCGTCCGATAATATTTTATGATGCTACACATTTTAGATACTGTCTGTTTGTAAACATACGCCAGTGAAAATTTTCTGGCGTATGCTCGGCAGTGGAGATAAATTTGCTTAGTGTGTACGAGCAGCGGCCCCTTTCAACGGCAGGCGGTTACAATCATTATGTCGCTAGGTTGAGTGTACTGTGTTTTCGTAGCAACTTGTTTTGTATTACTTCTAAGACTTCATTTAGAAAAAAGATTATACTTACAAGTTTTTCTAAATATTTTTTGCAAGCTAGAGAGACTTAGGACGTTTTAAAATTAGATGTTTGAGTTTTTAATGTTGGTAAAGTTACGTTTGGTTAGAGATATTATCAATTAAGCGGTATCATAGAGAATTATGAAACTGTCTCTGAATGTAGAACAACTTATCTTAACACAATTTGTGGTAATTTTCATTATTAATGTTTTAAGGTCAACATAGGTACCGAAGCGTAAACGGTAATAAATACTCCGTTTCTTAAAATCTAAATAGATATTACGGTCTAAGCACGGCTGTTCGTATTACCGTTATTGTATGCGACGACCTTTAAAATATGGTTTGCGTCTAACAACTAAATTCTATTGTTGTGTCATTTTTCCCTTGTACATTTTTGAAATATATCTTGCGATCTAAAGATAAAATAATAATAAAATATTTAAGTCTTAATTAAGTTTTATTCTTATACTTAGAATCATTTTAATTCACGAATAACGGCCTATGTACCCACCTACTGTACTTGCTGGCAATGTGGTAGCTAAAACTAGCAATGCGTTTATAAATTTTATAATATTGGAGATTACCGAAGTGTAAAATTAAAATATAATAATATTTTTGATAAATGATTAAACATCATGTCGGTGGTCTACATTTTGGGAATCAATATTAATCGAATTCGGGAATTAGGCATTTTAGGAAGTCGAATACCGACTTAAAAGCAATTCCCGCTATTCCTCCTACGTTCATGCCCGATAAGTGCTACCCAAAAGATAGTATAAAGTAGTCTCTGTTTACAAATCTCCTGCCGTGTCCGGGCCGGTGCATTCTTATGTTTCATCTATTACTTACTCTGTGGTTTCATATATATTGTTTATCGTAGCATCGACAAGGAAATGATCAATATTACATTTAGAACTTAAATAGTCTAATATGTAAAATTAAAATTAAATTAAAAGTGAACTAACAATTATTAAACTTGCTGAAACTTTGTTTTTTTTTAATTCTAAACTTTATACAAGCTTTTATTTAACTTGGTTTCCTGTTTGTTTGCCTGATCGGGAGGAATTTTCTCGATTTTTCAAATTTTACACCCACCTTCGGTTTGGAAGACAATACAAATACTAGGTATAGATTCAATTTTATGGTACTTACATCTAAATCCATTATAAAAGCTTGTTTAAGTTTATTTAAAAAAAGTTATAACCTTTTTAGTTTTTAAGAGTTCTTGAAACTTAAAGTTTCTTATTTAAACCTAAATATGTACCTAGTTTACTGTTACCTGGAATATAATAATTATAATCAAGGCTCGTACTACAAATTATAATGTCCGTATAGACTTGTAACTGACTACATTGTATCTTGTTTGAGTTTATTTACTGTACTTCTCGTTATCTAGTAATAGATAGTTATCTCTACACTTAAATGTCTAGACCTAAAAGAAATATTGTAAGTATTTATAACATGAAATGTTGTTGAATTTAAAAGGTGTGGAACAGTTGCACAGTTTCCCACAGTCCATGCCATTTATCCAGACAGACTATAAACTACCAGAATGTGTATCATACCTTATTACAAAATGTATCAAATTACCTATATTGTACGTTTTAATCTTTAAGCACAGAATAAGTAATGATATAAGTGAATTGATGCAGAGGAAAATTTTAATGATTAATAAATTTATTGTAAGAATTTATTATGGTTTTTATTTTTATTTTTAAAATAAATTATTAATTACCTATCTAATATCTTGGACAAGTATAATAATTAGACAACTGCTGTTCAAAATGAAACAAATCTATACTAATATAATAAGGCTGAAGAAATTAATACTTATAATAATAAAATAGTAAAAAAGCTAATACTGAAACTACCATAGTATTTGAAAAATTAATATTACATTTGATTGGCAAATTCTTGAGGAGGCTTTATTTTACTTCACGCTACGACCCATTAGAATAGCCGAGCAAATGAAAAAGAAATAACTTAAACAGGCTATATCTATAAACTATAAAACAATATTTATTTCGTGATGAAACTTTAATGAACATTTACATTATTATTATCCTATTAAACCGAATTCAATGCCCGTTTAGAGCTTATGACTGTTATAGACTCATTGCTCGATATTAATGTCTCTATACCGCGCTTGCGTGCGTAATGGCAGTATGGGTCCACGCATCTGTTACCTCACAACACAACATTACCTCTTGCTATCGGTTAATATCAATTGTGCGGTCATTCAAAATATATATCTTTATTATCTTTATGGCAGTAAACATGATTTCATTTACTTACAATCTTGATTTCAACTGTTGAATACTGTAATTTAAAATTATGTTTCACTGTCCAACGATCATTATTGCCATCAATCGTAATAATTATATGTTGACCTGACTGAAACACTCTAGTGTATAATAGGGAATGAGGTTCGACGATCATCATCATCAGCCTGTACTAGCCCACTGCTGGACAACTGAACCCGATCCTCTGTTCTCCGCATCCAGTCACTGCCAGCCGCCTTACACAGGTCGTCGTTCCATTTAGCCGTGGGGCGTCCCACACTACGCTTGTCAAGCCGTGGTCTTCACTCGAGAACTCGTCTACTTCTCTTTATGTTCGATGATGCTACACAATTTAATAATTTTAAAATAAAAGTAAATTATGTAAGATATAAACAAATAAATCGAAATGGTAGCGACACTTAATGAATATTTATTTTACATGTGAACGGACTGTCTCTCGGTTCCATACTGCCATACTGCTTCAAAAAATACAGTGAAATGTTCGCCAGTACAATAATGTAGAGGAACAGGACGCCGATCGGCGTTCTGGTGCAATTGGCAATTTTTACTGGATGCAGTACGGCATCACTGCGTCCTTCAACGTGTAAGAAAATAATGAATCCTGTTCATAAGTTCCTACCAAAGAATTAGGGCTTCTTTCACCACTTCCTGATATTGTTACAGATAATAATCTTAGTGATAAACTAATATATCAGGATAGACTATATAAAATATATAAGATATAGGCAATCAGATACCAGTGAAACCAAAAAAACAGGCTATCTGTCAGATAACCTACAGATAGGGTATCTGGGACTTTATCAGCAAGCGGTGTAAGAGGCCCTTAGAGTAATAAATCCACATGTTAGACCTCGAAGCAATCGTTCTGGAAAGTATGTCGGGGATGTCTGGCAGGAAATGATATATCGTTGCAACATGAACGTATATTTGACACAATCTATCACATTTCGTGGATGAGCCTATCGCTCATGTGGCGTGTATCACGGCTATATCCCTCGACTGATCCGAGGAGGCGCAGCACAATTTCCTAACCACCCTCATGGTTCATAAAGGGTTATTCATGTGAAATATTATATTGTTAACCCTCAAGTGCCTCTAGTTTATCTTTGAGTTATTATTTTTTCTTTTTTACACAAACATCTTGTTGAGCTGGTACGTTGTTTATCATAAAAATTCTCTACCAGGAAAATAAGAACCCTGAGAAATCTTTACCTATTTAATAAATTGGAAAAAAAGTTCCATATTACTTATTTATGTTGTTACTTTAGGATGTAACTATGTAAGTGTACATATTCTAAGTCCGGAAGTCTAAGTAAATTGATTAAGAAAAACTTACAATCTATAATTGTTCTATGTATTACCTACTATTATTAACATTGATAAGGCGTTGATATTAGATGATGTGAAGAAAACTATATTCGACCTAGAGATATATTAGTTATTTAGTTTCAATAATAATCAAGTTTTGTCAAAGTAACGACGCTTAGGAGTAAATAATTGACCGAGCGAGCGAAGCGTCTAAGTTTCGAGATTGGCCAAAAATGCTATTGTCCGTCTGTCCTTCTGTCTTTCTGTCCGTCTGTAATTCTCTACAGGTCGCATTTTTCAACCGATTTTGACGAAAATTTGGCAAGGGTATAAATTAATCAGGCCAACAAAATGAGTAGAATAAAATCTTGAAAAACATTTTTTTTTAGAGTACGTACCATACTCGCAAAGTAGAACTTTTTATTCTTGTGAATCCCATAGTGTGGGGTATCGTTGGATAGGTATTTCAAAAATATTGCTGGTGTGTGAAAACCATTTTTTCGATTTAGGGATCCGTTGGCGAAATATTAAGCTTTAAAGCGGTAATTTTTGTTGGAGTCACGTGTCCCCCGCCAACTAAACGGTTGCTTCTGGAAATGTGAAAAAATTCACGGCAGTAGCATATATAACGTGGTTAAAAGGAAAACTATGACAGCTAAGTAGGTTCTATTAGTTTTTGAGTAATAGTCAATTACCTTAAGAAAGTCGAAAAATTAATTATATTCATAGAACTGCATACGTAAAATGGGATTTTTTTTTTCGTGTGAATTATAATATCGTTGGATAGGTCTTTCAAATATATCGCGGGTGTGTGGAAAACATTTTTCGATTTAGGGATCCGTTTGCGAAATATTATGCTTATAGTGCTAATTTTTGTCACTTTAGTACATAATCTCCAACTGCAAAGTTAACTTCTGTTCGTTTCTTTTAGGTTTGGTTTATAAAAGGGTTGGCGAGGTCTACTGTTCTCACAGAACCACTAGTGTACATATATATTTAATAATAGTATTCGTACGTAAAGGTACCGACTTCTACTACAAAAATAACCACAGTAAACGAACTAATCGATCAATAATAGTGCTGGCATTTCCAGTAGGGTATGTTGATTTACTGGCGACGAATAATTGATACCTTACTACGTGCCGCGCTGGCATACATTTTTTCAATAACAATAGTTACGTGTATTAACATGAATTATTATTCGTGTCATGTGCTATCGATTTTGCCAACACCGCAGATGCGATGGAGGGTACATAATACATTTGCCTTTGTATACTGAAAAAAAGGTAAGTCAATGACTTCAATGCGTGCAGAATTAAATAATATATTTAATAAAATATATTTCGTCCACTGGTTAGTGAAGTAGATAGGTACAGTCAAGGTTCATAAGGGCAGTGACAGTTTCGCAACTCAATAGATTGAGAGATAAGTTTCACTTACTACTTTTTATATCTGTACCCACACGCGTACATGTCCACTGATATATTCCTGGATATTACGATGAATTGATGACTTATTGCTATGACGATAAGGTTTAAAACACTATTAAATGGTTTTCGTGATATCGTGCGCACGGTGACGCTTAGCGTGCTACTGCACTTATGAACCTTACTGTACATGTATATTAATACCTTAAAAATAATATTATGATAATCCCACTGAAAATTTTAAAAAGGTTGATTCAATTCAAAATTGGTAATAAATTGGTCGGTGAGAGGGTAGCGTCATTACTTTCCCTATAACATATTTCTTTCCTCCTGGCATGACACACAGGCATACACGCGGCCCTAGCTACTGCGCTTCTGGGGGTCCCAACGTTCTTTTAGACATAGGAGTCTGGTTCGGTGCCCGGGACTACGTTAAGTCTAAGTTAATTGTTTGTGAGTTTGTGTTATGTCAGTAAATAAATGTCTATCTATTGATTTTTTATATATTTCGTATATATAATTTGTCCCGGAGCCCTTGGTGTCCCCTGAAACAGGACCTAAAGCCGAAGTTGCGTATTTGCGGCATATACCTGTTAGAAACTAAATTAAAACAAGTATGTAACAATACTACTAGTGTCTGGTTTTACGGCCGACCTTGCCATAGCAATAAATCTAACAGTTATGACACGCAAATCTCCACTAACTGCATATGATTTATGATGTTAGTGGTTACCAAGGAATACGGGCGAACAATTTACTTGCAGTTGTGAACTCGCGTTGTTTGGTCTGGATCAGCTGCATTTCGTAATAGATTCAACCGTAACCCAAATTGTTTCGGCTGTTTTGGTAATGCAATTCATATTGGGAAAGGGAGTGAAATTGGCTGAGACATATTTCATTACTCTTTATTGCACAATAAAATCACTAGGTACCTAATACAATAATACAGTGCTTACATTAGTACCTACATCTGGGCGGTCTTATCGCTAAAAGATACTTCTTCCAGACAACCAACATTTATCATGTATGGGGACCCTATGTATTCAAAATCGTGCAAATAGGTAAATCGATGCATTACGTACTTGAGTTAATATAGTTGAGAAACAGTTATTAGAAGTTGAACTAGTTAATATTAAATAATAACCAATTAATATCGAATTTGCCAGTAAAGAATTTTGTAACAAACATAACTTTTATAATTATAATAATTGTACTATTTTCCATGTAATTAGCCTAATGTATGCTAAAGTGAACTTGTCCAATATTTCTTACGTTGTTTGAACTGCAAAGCACAGCGGGCGATCGTGCGCAGGCGCCGCATTACAGCGTCTCCATTGGCCCGCGAGCGACAGGGCTGCCAATCTAACAAATAACGAGTGCCCAAGACAAGCCGCTATTATAATTTAATTGAGGACTTACAATAATTACCGAGTTATGCTTAAGAAGGGATGCGAAGCGCGATTATATTTGCCAGTTCACTGTGAATAGAAGGCTGAATGAGACCCAGTGAGCAACACAGTAAATGAAATATATATTTCATCTATTGTAGCCGATTTAATAAGTTATAAGTTTTCCGACAAAATAAGAAATTAAACTATTTTTAAAGGATATGAATGAGGCGTTAAAATAGAGTAACTACCTAGCTACTTATGGAACATAATGCAAAGTTTAAAACAGGTAAGTACTGATAATAAAAATTAAAACCACAAAGATATTATTATTAGGTAGGTAAGTATATCATATTAAATACGACACTATTTGAAAGTTCCCAAGGCAAAATGTCAGCCGTACTAGAAGATCGCGCCAAAATTAGAGCATTCATCAATACAACGAACGCAAAGAGTAGTTTATTCGCATTAAATCATACCAGTCATAAATCTCGCAAACCCGTTCTGCAGCTTATCAAAACAATACGCAGACACACTTCCAACTGCATATTGAAAAATGTCTTCCATGCTATCTTCGACAAACGACACTTCATTCTATTCAGTAAAACACAAGGTCTCGATTTCAATGCAATTGAAAAGAAACATAATACGTTGTCGAAATAATCAAAGATCATTTCAAAATTAAGCCTCAAGAGTATGATAAATTTTCATAAATCAGATGTTATTTATTGGAGTATAGACTTTAAGGTGTTGCCTAGTGGTTTATTTTAGTTTTAAAGGATTTATCACGTTAAGTCATTATTAGATTTGGTATCATCTGAGTAATCGGACCCTCATCTCTCTTACGATATTTTGCAAGCATAGTTGGTCTAAAAATAAAAATTGATGCTGCAGATAATGTTTCGAGAAATGTTCGTTAAAATAAAATTACAAGTTTTCGCCGCAGGGGGTTATCAAATTATGTCTTACTGCAGATAAAGGAAGCATAAACAACTTCAATATCCAGCGACAAATTGTTAAATAACCTAGTGATTGATGTCATCCATTCACAACAAGAAGTAAGCACGTTTACAAGTTTAAATCCAAATAGAGCAACATGTAAACCGTGAATGGACCGCTGGTATTACAGTTGTTGATAAGGGATAGCTGGCGTTGTGTTTTCGCACAATTAATTTTCAATAAATAACGATATAAAATGAGTTATAAGTATCCGAACGCCCCGTGAGGCGAGCCATCGCGTTGAGGCATCGGACCCACCGCTTCGGTGCATGACAGGTACTGTTTGTATGAAATTAAAACAAGATTTTTTGGAAAAATCAGGACACATTGAGTTAAAAGTTGTTAAAAGTTTTATTTATTTATTAAATAGGTAGGTGCTATTAATTAGGTGCTAAAACATACCGGTACGTAACAGTACAGTTGGCTGCTATTAAGTATTGTTAAAATATTAAAAAGCAAATAGAAAAAAATTGAACCATCGAAACCAAGTATTTAGAAAGTGCTCATTTCATTACCAAACGGGCTAGATGTGACCACATTGTAAAGTTAAGGTATTTAGATCTATTTGAAAAATAACTCATTCAAACGAACTACGAGTACTTAGTCTATCATATTCTATAGTTTTAATATTATACTTATACCAAATTACACTGCAATTTAAAGATTTATTATGAAGTAAATTACAAGGTTAGCAGACCATAATTCACATAAATATTTAATTAAAATGAACAGTCGTTGATTTGAATTTAAAAATATACCTACCGTATTATTACAAAAGTAATCATAAATACGTAACAAGCAACAGTATAGCATGCATGCCTCATATCTGTAACGTAAGATCACTATCTAGGTAATTGTGCAAAATATGCTTTCCGTCCGTCCGTCTGTCAGCTTTCGTGTAGATATGAGAGATAGGATATGGAAGCCCTTTGTTAAAAATCGGTTACTTAGTTGAGTTTTTAGGTCTTTGGTTTCTTCGGGATCAAACACTTGGGTACAAAGTACTTAAAATGAAAATTACTTTTTTTTAAATTAACGTAACTGTTGTACCTACTATGTAAGTACTAGGTACTAACAATATATTAGGGTAATTAAAAAAAAACATATGTAGGTACCTAACAAAATTAAAAATTGAAAACTAACTAAATGGCTGCAAATACTTTACAAGCAACCTTCATTAGATAATATGTATTTGAAATATTATAGCTCAATCTACGTTTACTAGAGAATAGTTATAAATCTGTGACTGAGATTAGGAAGTAGGTATATATAATGCAGTAAGTAAGTCTTAGTCAGACCTTGGAAAAAATGTATAATTCTATATTCCACTTTGTAACGTAGCTGATACCATTTGTAATTTGTAATAATAGTATAAATATAACATATACTTACTCTCTGAAGAGTAAAATTTAAGAGAACAAATGCCAGACTATATGTTGGTTGGTGGATTATAATTGAACTCATTAAGTTATTTATAACCACCGCATACGGATCGCTGAGTGAATTGCTATAATTTGCTCGTAATTTATTTAAAAGGTATCTGACAGAACCACAATGTATCCATAGTCTAAAATTTCAAAATGCATACCTAGGTACTTAATAAAATACCTATTAAATTTGTATAAAAATACTCTTAATAAAAATAAAATAATGTTCTTTGGATGTCTTTTAAAAGTTTGAATTAAACACAAAAACCATAATAATGCAGAAATATTTTAACTATAAATAAAGTACGTACATGGGTTTCGGTTAGTAATTGAAAATAATGTCTGATAAATGATCTTCTCTGGAACCGCGGCAAGCCACCAATGTTTTTGCAAAGTTTTGTATGTACGGTCGACCGCACGTCAGTGGAAACAAAACCAGTATAAACTGGTCCCTCATAGTATTGAAATTCCCTAATAGGCTGGGCCAGCTCAAGGTCAAAGTGTATCGACTTACGTGCGGTCGACTGTACCTACATAATTTCTGCATACATTGGAATTGATTTGTCCAATTTCACGGATTGTGTTATCCTACAGTGTAATTTGTTTGAATAATTTCTGAATAACCTTTTTGAAAAAGGTTATTCAGAAATATTCGAACTTGAACTTGTACTGAAAGTATTTGGTCACAAAACATTTTATGCAATAGATCAATTGTTGTTATCTTTTCATCTATTTATAATATTTGAAGAATACATAATAATAAAAAACTCTAAAGAGCAAACATACCGAGTCCCGAACCTCAGCTTAGGAGCAAGTGTCACAGAGTTATCGGGTACCTTTAATCCGTTTGAGAGCAGTCAGTAAATGTACTTAAGTTTCGAGAAAATGCCTATTGGTACGTAGCCCAGCCGGGGATCGAACGTCGGACCTTTCGATATGATAGGCCGCGTCTTATCCCCGACGCAACAGACGCTCTCGATACCTTGACTTGACGGTACCTTGTCGAGGTCTATCTTGTGCATTCATAATAATTATGGTACCTACCGTTCTATACGATATGATATGTGGCAAGAAACCCCCTTTTCAATATCCAAGCCCTTCATTATAATTGTAAAATTAATAATTTGCCAAACACCGCTGCGAGGCGAATGATTTTGAATTATGAACATCTTGTCAGTTCGTAAATCCTTCATTGCACTAATCGACTATTTATAAATAATTAAATGCAAAACAATCTGAAATATTCTGACGAAAGGAGAAATAACAATACGTTTAGCGTTAGTAGTAGGTATAACATAAAATATACCATCACAAACCTGTTTTAGTTGTACCGTCAGCAAAAAAAGTAGGTACTTATTTACTTATTTATAGATTGTATGAAATAAAATAAAACGAAGTAAAATAGTTGACCTGATTAATAAGATTAATAATAACTAAAGTAGATTATATGATCTGGTAAAAGAAGAAAGATCAACGTACGTACCTAGCTAGTTACAACTAGTTAACCACATTGCAGCCTTACCTTTATTAGGATAGTCATTACCTAGTAAGTCAACAAAATAAAAAGGTCTCATCCTTTTTAAAAATCACGTCTAACTTACATTATTTATAATTATTAAATTAAATTACCACAAAATACAGTAAGTACCTATCTACTGAAACATGAAATAGGAAAAATGTTGTAATTCCAAACTAGGATTTTCTCCTGTGCAATGGTACATTTTACATTATATTTATCGACTAACAGAGTGGATAACTACTCGACAAAATGAGATGTTCCGGACGACCCAAAAATTAGGATGAGATGAGAATAGTAAAGAATAGTAATACTATAGTAATAATATTTAGTTAGATAGTCAGTATTGTTTGACATTAAAATTGATTATAATATTGATGTTAATATTGTTTTTAGAAAGAAAAGGGAAAAACTGGTGAGGAAGGTGAGTACTTCAATGTCAAAACATTCTTGCTTACATTAAAGCTTTTAAACTAAATGATTGTATATGCTGACTCTACGTGTTTCACATCTACGAACTCCCTCCAAGATGATGTTATTTAAGATGAGATCAATTTTATTGAGATTTATTCTGTGAACATTCTGAGCATCGATTTGGTTCTTTGTCTATAAATTATCGACTTTAGAATTCGGCTGTTGATTAATGACTGCATTTAAATGATTAATGTGAGTAATGCCTTATGTTTTCGGTTATAATGCTTAATTACAGCTACCTGAGGTGTGTTATTATCTACAATATAAGTACCTACATAGGCATCTTATCCACAAATTAATTCATAATTAACTTAGTACACTGTTACCTATATTATAACACCTACTAGGTGGGACACAAATTGTACAAAAATGTAGATATATTTCAAACTTAAACATACCTACCTATATCAAGTTAAATAATTGACACATATAAATTATTCTTAAGTCGCACCACAGTTTTATAGTTTAGTTTGAAGCGTCATATTAGATCCGTTGTAATAGTTTGTAGGTTCAGCTTCACATACCGGCACCTTGCGCTGTGGTAATAGCGGCTATATTGCAATGGTTTTGTGTAAACCGAGGCCCACCGTACCGTACACAAACTACTAACTATACTTATTATTTTACTATGTATTCCACTATACGTATTTTAGAGCAATAAGGTTATAAGAGTCGTACATAACATAAAGAATCAAAGGCGGCCACCTGTCCTTTTGCCAAAAATGAGTTCTTACTAATAGAACTTTCTTAGTATCTGTACAATGAGAAGAAAGCTGAAAGTTCAATGACAATAAAATTGAAAGACAGATTGCCGCATTTGATTCTATATGACGTATCGTAAGACTAATTTAATTTTAGTTGCCTTAGCAAGATTTCACATATTAAGTGAAACATCCAGATAAGTATCTACCATAGTATACTTAAATGTTATTTTATATTAAGTACTAGTTCAAATTGCGGAGTCAAAGCGCCATATTAAGTGCACCGTAGTTTACAAGCGTTTAGCAGTTCAAGTCCATGGTTTTGACCGCGCTTCGATGCACATGAGTTATAATTTATTTATGAACAAAAAAAAACTAAAATATCACATAAGGGCGTCATCTAATGAGACCACCGAGGTGTGCGGTTCAGTGTTGCTAAGTAGTGCTTTCGGCGCCAGATTTGGCGCTTTTACGATTGCATCAGAGCAAGCAATTATACCTATTGCAAAAATGACGAATTAAATGAAATCGATACGGTTTGTTGGGTCCCAGACTATTGATTTAGGTAAAATTGTATAAATATTTAGGTATTTAAATAATAAAAATAATATTGTTCATGATTACATACTATACGTAAATAGTAAAATAGTGATGGGTAATTATCTCTTTAGTTTGTACCTACCTATCTAAAAAATTTGAATTCAAAATTTCGATTTAAGTCTAAAGATTATTTTTCAGTATTCAAAGTTTTTATTTTTGACTAGTAATCTTTGTGCCGGCTGACTAGCTAGTCTAGTCTATCCATCGTAAAAAGTTTTGTTGGGTATAAATAGTAAGTTTGAGTCTCCTCATTTCCTGCAAAATGTATGGGAGAAGTTTTTGCGATTTCTGACTTTATACCTTGTATATCTACTCTAACTCCGGTTGGTCCGATTGAATTTTTTGATCTTTATAAGAAACGGGATCGATTGGCACAAATTTTTTTTACACAATGAGTGTAAATTGCCAATTTCCTTGCTGACCGTACATTTTATGTCATTTCTATTTAGTTTTAGTTTGTGATTTTAATCTTTAAAAAATAATACACTGTTTATCAATTTTATTTCAGTTACAAATACCTATTTATTTTTATTTTTGTTTGGAGGCTGGCCCGCGGATCTGTCGCCGTCGGGTGTAGTGTAACGTGGACCTTATGCGCCCGAACCAGTCATCAAGCGGCGTCGTGCGCATTTCTGAATTTAAAATCTTTAAAAGTTTACTTTGTAGAATATAGGTACTTACCAACATAACTATTCTACTTAGTACGTTCGGCAGCCCACACAGATAGTAGTATGGACCATGTATATTGTTATTAATTGACATACAAATAACTATCTAATTTAACATGTTTATGACCACTGCATTAATTTATTATCTCTATAAAATCTGTATACTAATTTATAATTTGACAATTTCTGAAATGTGTAATGAATGGATATTGTAATGACGTATAATGTTAAATTATTAATAAATGACTGAAACTGAAACTGAAACTATCCTAATTTATCAAATGGAAATAAACTTTTGCAACTTAAACAAAATTTTCAAAAATAAAGAAAGAAATAAAAAATTATCTGCAATTTATAATTTCAATTAAGTAGGTTGGTATTAGTTCGAGCGGGGGCCGCAAGATTGACTACTTGATACAAAGATAAGCCCCATGTGCCCATGCCACAGTCATGTTCATAAAAGTTAAGCTAAGCTTCGATGAGAATAATGTTTAATTTGGCCAAAAGTACAAAAAAACGTACCACTTCCGGTGAAAAATGGCACTTATGCCATTAATTTGATACCGACATAATAATCAAATAACCCATTCATAGAAAATTACAAATATGTTAACCACAGACTTGTGAGTACTGCATTATGAGTAGTGTCGACTCACGCTTGGCCGCTCCGTAGCTGAAACTCGCACTGCTAAAGCGAGAAGCCACGCTATCTCTTTCACTCCCCGTCCTTAAACTCTTAAAAAGCTCCATAGATGGCAGTAAAATCGTTGCAACGGTTTGAAGCGGCCACTAGTGTCGCCATCTAGCGTCGAATAACCGAACTTTTATGGCTGGTTTATTGAAGAGGGCTCTTCGGCAGCTCGTAAACGATTTTATGGGCACTAACGAACTCTGCTCTCGTGCTCGATATTACCCGGCCGAGTACGGTTGGGGATGCAATATTTGGATGCTGCTGTTGAGCACCGTTGTATTCAATTCAACCGGTGTTCATGGGCTTTTATGTGCGATTCAAGGTGCGATTGGATGGCGTGCTCGAGTGTTTATTTGGCTTTACTGTTGGGGTTTGTTTATGCGATTGCTGTTTAACCAAGTACGGTGTTTGTACATGCTTTTGTTATGATTATTATGTTGTTGGGTATTAATGAATAAGTTATCGTGGGAAATATTCGACTTTTCTAACTGGACTATCTACGACTTCCTCACTCATTGGGGCTACAGTAGAGATTTCTGATTGGATGCACGTAATTAGATTAGATTCTTATTATCTGCGGATCTAACAATGATATACTTACATTTGCGGTAGGCGGTAACAAAGTTTGGAATTAGGAACGATACCCAATAACCATTTATCAGTGATTTATATTCGAATTTTCCCCAAAACGTAGCCGTGAAAAAGGCAAATCATAAATAAGATCCGATTCAAATTTGTAGAAGATGCTATCGGTATGATTTGTGGGCTCGCACCCGAGAGCGTTTCTCTAGTGATGTGCTAATTGCTAACGTCACGTATCGATAAACTACATAAACAAATCAAACACTTATTATCGGCAAGATACTCGTATGGACGTTGTTTGATTTATCGTTAACATAGTACTATCTAGTACTCTTTAGTTAGATGATTTATGGCTAAATATTCTTATTTGAATAAAATTACGTTCTAAGTATCTAGGTACTTACTTATCTACATTAGATCAGCCTCAATAAAATAAGATGTCAGCTGTAACAATATTATATTGTTCCCATAGATACTATACTAACTTAGTTTTCAATAAGTAAATAAGACTTTTAGAGGCAATGTCGTTTCAGAAATTGTCCCAGCGCTGTCCCTATATTTTATGTTCTCCTGTCACGATATTACATGCATCAGCATCTTCCGGGTAGATCTGCGGATAAAATATCGCTTCGGGCCAGTTCTTTTCATATGCCTTATAATTCTTATTGCGTTAGCATGTGGTCCCGCTCGTATGTAGGCGAGAGTTACGATGTGCCACATCGAGCCTGCGGGACAGCGGGACGTCGCATCACTAATTATTATTTTTGTTGTTTTGCTGCCGTGTGCTTTATTGTTTTATTAGACTAACCTTTTGCCACGTCTTCTATAGCACGTAGGTATAAGTATACTTTTGGTTCATTGGATTGGTGGTAGGTAAAGATCATCAGCATTATAATATATTATTATTTTATAGGACTTTGCAGTTCAAGTAGGTAAGTGTGTATATTTTGTTATGTAATTTATTGCATTTAAAATGGTCATCTAATCAAAATATCCGGGCGTTGCTGACAGGTTGGTTATTGATGATAGAAAAAAGAAGCTTTGTACTTTATTTCGAAGTAAGCAACTAGGAATCTAAATGGGCTGTGGATTAAAATGAAAAATATCAATCTACGCAGCCATTTTTTATTCAGTAGTCAGAACCTGTTATGAATTTAAATCAACTGCTCAAACATAGTGTAGCCAGGTATACATACTTATACATATATTATCTATAGATAAGGTACCCGGAAACGTACGAAAATGGCTCTCCAGCCAAGTTCAAATGATACTGCCACGTTTAGGTTTGGGAAACATATTTCTAGGTACTTACGTATATATAAATACATGCGGTAATTTAATAGTTATAGCTAAATAAACCATTTATTCTGAAGTACAAAAAATCATCACAATGATACATCATTATTACAGTTTGGCTACAAAAGTACAATAGTCTAAATTTGTTACTGTATACGATATAGCGTTATCGTTAGATAGATAGGTAAGGTAGTTATTATTAAAAGTTAGAATACTGACTGATATTGTAAAAAATACCTGCTAATGTATTCTATAAGACACACATTCAGATATTTATGGACCAATGAAGTAGATGCCACCCTGAAGGCAACAAATCTCAGCCGCGTTGGCCGACAAACCATTTTTTTGGAAACCACATATCCTCAACAATGTGTTATCTTTCCTAATGTGATTTAACAGGTAATTTTTAAAATAGATTACCCTTAAACAGAGCCAGATTTATGTGCGGACACAATGTAAATAGGCAAGCAACAGAATGAGGAACTACATTTATTTTCATTTACCTCCATTTATACCGAGGCTCCACGTGGAGATTACGTGATTTAACAAAGGGGGTGCTATAAATCTGTTGGTCCTGTCTTAGTAGGCTTTTGTGGGCATTTTTGATATGTGCCTTTAAAAGCTTTTTTCTGTATTTAGATGAGAGTTCATTGTGTAATTCATTAGAGCGGGGGTAGGTCGCGTGGAGCGAAGTGCGGCGCGCGGTCGATATCGAGAGATAACGCCATATTTATTGCCGACCAATGAGATGTCCAACAAGGACGCGATACTTTTAACTGCCGACGAATTAGTCGATACAAATAAGAACGCAGTAACAAAGTTACAACGCCCATGAAAGGCACGATCAGTGAGAGTGAAGCCGTAGGCATTAGGTCAATTAGGTAATCGAATGTATTTATACATTCATACTCTTATTTTATTAGGTATTTTTCAAAGAAAAATTGGAACAATCCGACAATGAATTTGAATAAAAACATAAATAGTGAAAGTAAAGATTAGTTTGGCATTTTATATTACTAATTAATACCAATTAAACATCCTGTATTTGCTAAAGGTAAAGCCTACGTAGTTATATTAAAACATCATAAATATCCATTCATTAGCAGTCTGATCATGTTTTAACCATCATTTGATTTCGCAATAAAATTGAATAGGCGCCACAGTGTACAGTAAAAAACTGGCTTACTACACTGACGTATTTTAAAAATACAATATAATAATATTATGTCTGCAATATTTTCTATAATCAAAATAATACCTATTTTTACTGTACTTTACTGATGGTATACTGTATTTTTACATAGGTATATAGGTACCTATCTTATATAGTAGGAAATTGTAGGCGTTTATTTAGAGACAAAACGCGAAAAACGATCACAATAATAAATGAGGTTGTTATTTTTTGTGATTGTGATACATATATTATTTCTTTTTACAAAATGATTATATTACAACCTAAATTAAAAGCTGTTCCTTACATCTATTGTAATACCGACGTGGTTGTAGAAGTTCCCAAAGCTTCTCTTATCTTCTAAGCGACATAAAACTAGAATTGGGGACGTGTGGGTGGTCCCATAAACTTGTGCTCGCATTGTCTATTCTAGAATCGAACTTGCGATTTGCATTGAGAACCTACTCGGCATACATTATAACTGTAGCGCGGTGGGTAACTAATTAGCACCTATCTTGAATAATATCGACATCGATATTCGCATCAGGCACATCATTAGAAGCGGTTTCCGCGTTCTAAACATAACCCCTTTGAAAATCCGCATTTGTATTTTTTCGTAGTCTTGAGCCGTTTTCTTCCAGTTTAAACAGTTAGGGTCAGTTCAGACCAAGCGGAAATTTGCATGAGCACTTTTTGACTTTATTGTCAAATGAACCATAATCGCTATATCCTACAAAATCGTATGAATGGCCTCGAGCCTCGCGCTCGAAATCATTTATACGATTTTGTTCTTTAGGGTATAGTGATAAGGTTCATTTGACAATGACGTCAAAAAGTGCTTGGGCAAATTTCAGCTTGATGAACTGACCCACGTAGGAAGCGGTCGTAGGTAAAAATTGTACCCAGTGTACTTACATGCAATAAAATAGTTTGACTTTGAAACCAGAGCCTCGTAAGTACCTATTTACTAAGAATGTGCTAGCTAAGATCAAGCTTGTAAGTGTCAGAAAGGAGGAATACTAACTAGTTTCGTACAAGTATTTAACACTGCAAAGCGAACGTACTGACCTGACCGACCGCCAGCCGAGTAATACGTCACGACTAGACAGATCCCCCCTCCCCTGGGCCCCCTCAAAGCTCCAGCTCAATGTAGGACCGAGATAGATGTATAACGAATTCTTGTAGAGCAACAGAGATAGCGAGGGCTCGTGAAACATGGCGTATAACGCCCCTTGATTTATGATAGTGTGCCAAAGTTCGAACTTTATGTGTGCGTGACGATTGCATGCGTAGCTAAGCTATACAAACAAATTTCATCCCGGTCAAAACATTTTTAAAATATTTAAAATATTATTGTGGTTAATAAATTTTATTGTGGTATGACTAAGGTTATACTAGCCCTAAAATTATATTTTATACTAATGTCTTATATAATGATAAATAAACTAAATGCCATCTTAGTTTCATAGAAGCTGCCATAACCATTGTCTCTCTAGTGTTTAACATCATTAAGTAGGTAGGTACTCAGTGTACTTATGCAATTGAATTCTCATAATATGTACATGGTTGTTGAAACCGTCTAGAACAGGCATGTTAAACGCAAGCTCCCATTGGGCCAGATAACGAATAATCAATCATTAACATTGAGTGAGCTGCATTTATTAATTAAAATCATTAACCATAACTTTAAGGTACCTGCTTACAATAATTTGTTAAAAATGTAGAAATGAAATTATATATATTTTCATGATACACACATAATTTAGATAATAGTTTTCATTGGATTTAATCAAAAGAACAAAATTTTGGTTTTGAGTTTAAATTATGAGTGCCTACCTAGGTATTGTTAAATTGTCCACAATTATTTTGTACGCAACATTTTATTTTTTTCTGTGTACTATTTAAAATAAGTTTAAGCGTAAAATGCAAAATTCTATCGCACAAATCACAGATCTAGATGGCTCAAACAGTTATTTTTAATGCTAATAAATATAAAATGTTTTTTCACAAATATTTATTTACAATTTTTAAATTGTGTAGTATAATCTGCAGTAACTTAAATATAGTACCCCTAGTTTTTAGTCAACATGATTCTAGTTTTGTTATAAATACAAAACCATTGCAATGGGGATGTTATAACGTACAACCTCAAGCTGCCGGTTGGTGTAACTGGCCGTGACTTAAGGCCCACTGTACTTACCATGTATTTTGGAGATCTGTCAAATCAAACCGGATATCTATACGACTTTTACGAAATTGAATTCAGCTTATATTATGCATAGTGTGTTTCAGAATACATGCTTCGCGGCCCACAAGGTTGCACGTGCCTGAACTAGAAGTCTAGAACATAGTATAACAGTCTGAGAACTATAGATACGATAGCCATCTAGATTGTATTCAAATGAACTATTACGGACAGCTCTCGAGTTTTGTGAATGGAGTGGCCGTCGCGTGCTCTAGCTTGAATTAATTTGCGTTACATTATTTAAATTCGATAATTAACGACTATTATATTATTAAATGGGCGGGGATCCATTAGATCTGAGCTGATTTGAAAGGCAGATTTATATCATGTCAAACAATTGGGTGTGTATTCTATTACTTCTTCTAATTGTTTACGATGCGGTTATGAAACACGCACTTACCTACATCTCTTACTATGTTTACATCCTTAATTTTAATTTTTGTTTATTAGGGATAACTACAGCCAAAATTACAGATAGTTGTTAAGAACTAGGTTACAAAGTTAAAGGCCAATTAAAGCTATCCACGTCTATACTAAAGAGTAGCAATAAGTTACAAAATAAACTTAATATTAATTTTAACCTTAGGAAAAAACTATTAAGTTTAATTATAATGATATTTTACTATCTATCACTATAAATAAGACTGATATACATTCATACTATACACCGATACATAAAGACCACATCATTAAATGAGTGGATAAACCCAGCAGGTACTGTTGTTTATTCTATGACACAGGCGATGTCACAGAACTTCAATGGTTTTTGATTGTATACCTAATATACCTATTCATTTCGTATTTTTATGTAATTTTACTTAAAATTCTTAAACCTTTGTAAAACAGATAAATGACTTGCTGGGTTTGTTTTATATATTAAGTGTCTTATCAACATCTGTTTGTGGTTCGGTTCAAATCATGGCGGTAGGTAAGAGGCGTTTTTAATGTTCCATCCACTGATAATTCCTCTCTGGGCCTTGGTAATTCAACGAAGTATATAATTGTTTCTTTTTTCCTATAATACCGGGTTTTTAGTACTGTGTACTTACCTATCTCATGTGTTTTTCCTACCTTAACATTGACAATTTCACCGCCAATTGAAAAATTTTCAAAAAAAAAAAATTTTCTGTAGATATCCCGATTCCTCTTTACTTAAATTCCTGTTTGAGTTAGGAAATTGTGTTCAATTTTGCATTTTTATTGTTTAATTAATTGTTTATTTTTCCTCGTACCGATAACCTAGTGGTTTACTAAAACGTGAAGATATCTTTCCTAACATCGAGAAAGACATCCAGAAGTAGACGGCGATTGATGTTTTATCACAACCACAATTTAACTCATACAAAGTTCATGTAATAAAAACAATCTTCTTTCTACGCACGCCATATTTTTCAAGTCATGAATTTCATTAACATCCCGATTCTTCCTTCATTAAGGGGTTATTAGGTACTGCAAACTGAGCAATTTGCTAAGCAAAATATATAGCGTAGGTGGCCACGATATGGCGGGGTAGGACCGTAAACAAGCTCTTGCTTCCTCGCTAGGTGGTCTTAACTCACGCTGCTATTATTTATTACACAACCCGTGTAGTACGGTAGCTCTCACGAACATCTAAAAGTGTAACAGCTGTCGGTTTATTTGAATTGGACGATTGTTGCACTGTTTTAGTTTACGTCTGACTAAGCAAGAAATCTTGCGAATGGTTTGTCTTTTTTATAAATTTTTGTTAGAGGAAAGAGAGAAAGATCTACATTCTTGTTCTCTTGCCTAAGTGTATGTTTTGATTACTATTTACAATGATAATCAGCACTAGGGATAGTTGAGATAGGTATAATTAAAGGTTGAGAAAAGACTCGCAAAACATCAATATAGCATTTCTGTTGATTTTTTCAATTCAAACAGTATGTATTTAAAAAATATATACTTAAGTATGTTTATCAGTCGATAAGTACCCTTTTACAAGCTCCGGCTTAGTTCGGGACTAAACAGCCGTGTGTAAATTTGCCCAAACATTATTATTAAAAACACTAGTAGTTATTTTCCAAAATTTGTGTCATCATATTTTTTTATTAACCCGTTATTATAATTGTCGGCAAATTGAGAAAGATAGTAGGTGTGTTGCGGGTGGAGAGGCATTGTTCACCCGATGACAAATAATGGCAGATAATACCACACTATCGGGTGTCCGGCGCGAATTTAGCACTATGTTTCGAGCCAATTCCCAGTTGATAATAAACATGCGACGTATATTTGTATATATATACGGGGCATTGTATAAATTGTAGTAGATTGATGTTGCATTTGGCATAAAAATTAAGGCCCAACAATTTTTTTACCTGAATCTCTATAAGACACGAAGATATGTATGTATGTACTAGCTTTTTCCCGCGGCTTCGCCCGCGTAGTAAAGTTTTTCCCGTGTACATTGTGAAACAGCGCCCTCTATGTAGGCGTTTTGTTACTTAGGGGTATTAGCGGAAGCCCCGCGACTTTGTCGGCGTTAAAAAGTAGCCTATATGTTATTCCAGGATATAAGCTATCACTGTACCAAGTTTCATTAAAATCTGTTCGGTAGTTTTTGCGTGAAAGAGTAACAAACATACATCCTTACAAACTTTCGCCTTTATAATATTAGTAGGATAGTAGGATATTTATTTACATAACCTGGGAGGGGCAGTAATGTTAACCTTTTTTCTACATTTGAGCCTCAAATTCGCAAATTTTCAGATACATACTTTTATCTTCACGTTATGTCCCCACGTGGTAGGCAGAATGATCGGAACGCCAAGTATAACGATCAGTGACACACATCTTTCGCTTCGCTCAGTCTCGTCATTCTTTTCCCTTTCTTTTCACACACACTCGCCGCGGGACGCGAGTGCTCCTCACGTGTCCGTCTGTGAGCACCCGCTCACATTCGCATTCACATTCGCTCAATGAGCGTCATCATTCGTTCATCACTCATTCGCTCAACATGATTGTTATTTTCAGATGTCCAGAAAAACTAAATTATATACATACTTATTACTCAGTAGTTAGTACCTACTTATAATTAGGTATGCTAAAAGCATTCCAATTGGTAGCAACAAATAGCTTTTTAGTTGAAATTAACAAGGAATTTACACTAAAACTGAGTAGCGATTGCAAAGTTGGAGCGTTTCGTTACAAAACTCGGCGTTCGCGTCGGTCGTGCCAATCGTGACTGGGCTCCGATCTGACAAAACTTTGTAATTCGTCATTATTACAGAGTAAAATGGAGCGGTTTTTCAATAGAATGCACACGATTACGTCCTATAAATTTTATTATTGATAGATGTTCTGATTTAAAAATGTTTACTTTATACTCGCAGGTACATTACTATTTGAAACAAAATTTATTAGATTTTTGACCCAATTAAGTGTTTACTTATTATATGTAGGTAGGCAAATAATTAATTAAAATTTGAAGTAATGTACGATCTTAATAAATTTCCACAATACAGTAGATAAATGACGAATAATTTAGTGATGCAAATATTTGAAGAAAAGTCCATTTTCACTAAAGAAAGCGCAAACTTTCCTCAACAAGAAACATAAACACACAAACAGGGCTAAAATAACACGCATCAATCTCTTATATTAGTCCAGAGGCTCTGTGGAACAACATAAAAACTTCCTGAAGTTTCCTATACTCGCTCGTAAATCTTACGTTTTTTAATAGATAAATAGGCCCTCGCACAAACGAGCAATATCGCATTATTTGGCCCTCCCTCAGGAAAGGCCCTTCTGATAAAGCCTCCTTGCCTCACACCCTCCATGCTAATGTACTACGCCAGACGGTGACAACCATTTTTTGGCCCACTTGGCTACATTATGGGTCGCCATAAAGAGTATTTCAAATTATATTTTCCGTGTCCATTAAAAAGGAGATGCGGCTTTCTCTAGCTTATTATTAAAAGAACTTTTGTTGTTACATTCAACATTGCATTCTTTCTAATTTTTTAGAACAGCTATTCACAGTTACGCAACAGTCATTGTCTTCTTTATGACATTTTTGATGGACGATGGCAAACACAGGTAGCTGTATTAAAGTCAGTTTGGACAACAACAATTGTTCTGACATTGTCGGTCTTTAAAAAGGTACAAAGTACGAGTTCACAGTATAAGGTAATAAAATGTTCAAAACTTCGAAAAAATATGCCGTCATAAACAAAAAGGTTCGGATGCAAAGTTAGATAAAGAACATCTCACACACCTGAGCTAGAAAATTGCTTTTTTCTAAGCGCCTCCAGTTTTTTACGCAACTTTCTCCGAGAATAAAAGAAGTTTCGTGGAAGAAACTTTCTCATTTTTTCTTTTACAACACATAAATCACTCGATATGATGGGCCCGCAAACAGGCGAAATATGGAGACCATAAAAATATTGTGACATATTGGTAACAATTGCTTAGGACGCTTTTGTTTCAGCGAATGTTTTTTTTACAATGTCACATTACCGCGACTGACAAATGAGTAACATTTTCTAAATAATATAAGTACCTCTCCAAACTCGCAGATGTTGTGAATTTACCCCATTCTAAAAGTGTAACATTATTCTAACTTATTATCTGTTCGCATAAAACAAGCGGACCCTTATCACAACTAGTTAAAAACTAATTACCGGGGTGACACCACCTTTCCATAAATCCCGGAGCTCCACCGAATTGCTCTGACAAAAGTTATTTTTAAGAAAAAAGCCCCTGAGGCTGCGCCGCTCCTCCCCGCCCTGCCCTCCCGCTCAGCCTCCACAAGAGGAATTTATCACGATTTATATTCATAGCATAACAACACGAGCCCCGTTTAGGGGATCCCGTTCAAATTGTAGACTGCTAAATAAAACCTGTTGTTTTTTGTGAGGTTAATCTGACGAATGCTGACTCTGAGCAAGCAAAAATTGCTTATTTTGATGAACTTGTCGCGTCAAATTCATTCTTTATGCTGTTATAACAAAAACGATAATGTCCCATAATATAAGTTGCGTAGTAACACGATAAATGCAAATGCGGTAACTGCCCCTATCGCGTTACCTTCTCAAAAGATTATTTTGGTTTCCCAAATGTCAACTTTATCATTAAATCAAGACTCCATCAAATAAATTCTACCGCAAGCCTAAATGGGTTTGTACTTACTTACCCTTGCCACATGGCGTCCAAGTGTTTGGAACATCGGCGACGGTAACTCTTGCGCGGACGGAACTACAAATCAAGTGCGGTTTCGGAGCGGAAACGTTATGTGTCGCATCGGTACAACAACTGGTTAAAGAGCCATTACTTATCGAAGGGAAGGATAGTTTGATAGATACCTACATAGAAACAAAGTAAGTACATTATTGAATGACTGAAATAAATGACCTCACTTTTATGTAGTTCAAAGAACGCTAAGTTTTATAACGAACGGTAAGTACAGTAAAAGAGTGTTCACATTTGTCAATCAATAACGTTTGAGGTCCACCCTTGGCCATAACATAAACCTTCACCAATTTAGTTAGCATTAGCACACTATTTAGGTCTTCCGCCTTACTTAATAATGCATTTACATTTTTTATACGTATTTAAAAAGCGTTTTGGTTTCTTCGTCCCATGTAGACTCTTCCACTTTAAGGTAGTTAAAATCTTAGGATAACGTGACTATAGTGAGTGGCTAGTATCACATAGGGGTGTACAGGGCTCGACTGGGGGTGGCTTCGCCATAATTGATGAGGTTCTTAGCGCAGCAGGGCGGCGTGGAATTATCATCGCGCCGCGACGCCCGGGTACAAGCTTTCATTAATTTGTGATTAGCCCGCAGTTAGAAGACTCTTGTGGAGGCTTTCTTCTAATTAGATAATCAGTTTTTCCGGCGGAAGTGGGATTACAATGTCTAGAGCAGATGCAATTAATGTTATATGGTATTTCAAAGCTAGGGGAGATAAGGGATAATGTTAAATATTTAAAATTAATCAATTTGTAACAATAGTATCGAATGTTTTCGAATAAATAAGTCATCACTACGCTTCGAGGTAATATGTTATTATGTAGTGTCTACTGTCTAGTGTTTACTGTAATTTTTTTGCAAATTTAAAAATATGAACAATTACTACTCTGTGTGAGAATAAGTGAGACAGAAAAACATTCTAATATCTAAAACCTCGATTCATCCCATAATAAATATCTTAAGCGTCGTTTACTCGGAACGAGGCAAAAACTCTATGTCCCCCTCATACTGTTTATTTAAAGGTGGATTTGTAGAATATTTATTCACGTTACTTACACACATGTCTGGGGAACGACGCAAGCGGAACTTTTTAAGAACAAAATCTTAGAAAACATTTTAAAATGTGGTGTTTTGTAATGACTACTTTAAAATGTTGAAGATAAGTAAGTAAGTAGGTACATGTACTTTGTGTATTTTTACTCTAAGTCAATAATTAAAATACCTTTAGTTTATTGAAAATAAGAAACATACTGTTATAATTGGCTTCGACATTTCTTTCATTCGTTAATCTTAATAAATAATGTAATTCTCATGAGTTCCTCTTTTCCTTCTTCTCCCCATATTTCTCTATCCGAGTGGTTTCGCTAAGAAAACCTACGCATCAGATTAATTCGGCCGAGGGGCTAGGATGGAGCCAATTTGTCTGATTGCTACCGATGTCAATCTATGTAACTTACCTATGTGCGCCCGACTACTGTTGGTTTTCAATAAATTCTGACCCTATCCTGTTTCGTCCCCATCAATAAATATTTGCGCATGATCAATTCAATAAAGTTACTGCGCAGTTGAATTATTTTTTTATTTATTTAAGACAGTGTTATGGATTGCCTTGGGGCAGGACCATGGATATAGATTTAGTTAGAAATCACCTAGCTATTTCTTCTCAAAATAAATTAATACGTTCGTTCGTTAACAGCTAGGTTCCTGGATTGCATTTGATGCAGTTAACCTAATAACTGCTCGTAATAACAACTTATGAAGCAAATTAATAATAACTTTGCGGAAAATACTTTTATTGAATACTGATTGAGTTACGAATAAAATCATCATGGCGCCCCAGCAGAGTCGCGAACAAAAGCTAGTACTTAAGTACGACCAAGAAATGTGTTACGGCATAGCACTTTATTCCAAGAAAACTTAGTTCCCCAAACATAAACGAAAGAGAAAAGAAACAAAAAGGTACGGAACTCATAAAATAATCAAGTCGCACCTCATAGACTGTAGGGCAAATTGTTAATTAGGAAGGTTATGTACCCTGCGACCCTACCGTCCATTACTATCAACCGGTACACGCCTCTTTCGGGTAAACGTCCCAAATCTCGACACGAGGGGAAAAATCAAACTGTAAATATCGGAAAGCAATCCGAGGTGATTCTATTAGATTGAGTTAACCGTGAGCCTTACCTTACTTTGAGGTCTTTGGGGCTCAGAAAATGGACACGTAAATTTATTTTCCATTGGCAGTGCCTGTATAAGTGCCTAGTGCCTGATTAAAAATTAAACTTGCGAGCAATTCAATTAAAGTAAATTTTCTTACGACTTTGCATTGCTAGGTGTTTGCTCGCGTGCAAGTTAAGATGAATCTGTTGAAACTGTCCACTTGTCCCGCGAGCGACTGTCCCTATCGAGGATCTCTCCAATGAGAACTCTTCGAAACCCACACTTCTTAATTGGCACTTCTTGATTGCCTATCTATCGGAGTGGTTGGAAAGTTTGTTGGGATTTGTGGAAGTTTATTTTAATTTTCTTATAGGGTATTGAATTTGTAAAATCTTTGTTTAATTATGTACCTATACCTAGTAAATTATTAGAACTGTACCGTTTTAAAAACATCTTAATTTTACTTTTGAATTAACTTAAATAAATAACTTTATTCGAATCAAAAACAAGCGTCAATTCCACCATCGACAATCAACGACAATGAATACGGGCTAGACCTACGATCGAGATAAGCCATCACATTCAAGATATTTAAATCGATTTTCCCCAATTTTCCGCGGGCGGGCGCGAGTTGGGCCCGACTCAATTTATCCAGTGTCGCTGCGGGGCGGTGGGACCGGGCCGCCATTGTTCACCAAATGAAGTACGCTCTCAGCTTTACAGCATCGTTACATTGCTTCCGTCACTGGGTAACTAAATTTTGAATTTCGAATGTCGTATACGAATTCTTTGGAATTTGATGTCAGTTTGTGTACCACTTACCCTTTTTTTGTGCAATTCTTGCAGTATTGGAACTGCAAGAATTGCACAAAAAAATGAAAAGTTTCAAAATTGACAAGAATTATTTAAATACAAATTAAGTTTAATTAAAGCACTGAATAATTGCCATTAATTGCAAATCAACCCTTCTAAATTCTTCCATTAAAGAAGTTTTGCCTACTTCCGCCAACCGACCGGAACGTATTTGGTTGCTATTTAAAGCATTCGCCCCGTCTGTTTACATAGATCAGATACGTACAACAAAGGATTTTGTAATTAAGAAAGATATTTTAAGTTGGTGGCAGCTTGATTTTATGTAGACGAAATGAATTTACTGTTTCTAAGGGCGCTTTCATTTTCGCTAAAGGACGAAGATATTTATAACATTATAGGCTTGAAGTAAAGATAAGTTTATAGGTAGGTAGGTATATAATTTTGTTGTTACTTAGATAGCACATAAGTAATTAATTACTGATACCAAGAAGTTTCAAATCTCTTTGGTCGCGCACGCGCGGCTAAATATTTTTAACCAAGCCGTTTACAGACAATTTTGTCATCCAAAATTCTAAACAAAGAATTAATGGCACTGTAGCATTAAAATACTTATTTAAAACTAATGTTTTATAATAATTATAATAATTTATAAGATTACCTTTTTATATAATGTTCCTATGTAAATAGGTATTTCTAAAACCAAAACCAATCTGTGAAACAATATCGAGACTCCAATAGCCATAGGTGCGTTGAATATTCTACGGCATCGGGTAAAACACGCAAAGCAATATTTCGAACGAGTAGCAAAAATAAATTTCCGAACCCGACCCCAATTTAGGAGTGCATTATTTTCGCTTTCACAGACATCCGATACAATTAAAATCTTCTTTAATTAAGGGACGACTATGAATCATTCGCACGTGGCGCGCTGAGTTTTCCACTGGTAGACGCACCCACCTTAACACAAAATGGCTTAGCTAATTAATTCTCCAAGCAAATTTCAGCTCTGTCACCCAAAACGCAAAGACGAAGGTTGTTTATCAGCGGGATGTGTTTAAGGCGAGGTCTTCCGAACATTCGGGTATCTCTTTTCACTTTATCACAGTGTCTCCGTTATTTACTCGTACGTGAGGGATGCTAGCAATAAATAGGTGGCACAAACATATTTGACATTTACAAATACCTCCCAAATTGGTTCCCTGGCCGTGACTGGCCGTTATTATGAGTTTTGTTTACTTATTGCTCCCGAGCGGTGGCAGGTTGTATTAGCTTATTTTGCAGATTATTGCTCTTTGAAAAGGAAGTGGCAATATCATGTGATGTATCTATAATTATTGTATCAACTTTGTTTTAAAACAAATAAGTACTCATCAACAGCCTATTAATATGTCCCCACTGCTGGGGCTCAGGCCTACCCTCTCAACGAGGGCGTTCGGGCTATAGTCCACCACGCTAGCCCAGTGCCGGTTGGCAGACTTCACATGCGCCTAAGAATTTCTTCATCGGCGTATGCAGGTTTCCTTACGATGTTTTCCTTCACCGTTTGAGAGCAGTCAGTAAATGTACTTAAGTTTCAAGAAAAAACCCATTGGTACATGGTCCAGCTGGGGATCGAACTCCGGACCTTTCGATATGATAGGCCGCGTCTTATAATAAGTACTAACATTGTTAAATTTTAAGTTTGTGCCTTCAGAATATATTGCTTACAAAAGATTGCCTCATAAAATCTCATCTACCTACTGATGTATTTCACTACTCATACAGCAACTCATTCATGGACGTCCGATTAATACTCGTAGCTTGCGGTTGCGCCAGATTAGCGGCCATGACCATCCAATAAAAATATACAGTTTTAAATATAGAATGAGACTCCAAAATGTTGGCTATTTCCACAGGTATGGCGTGGGTATCGGATTAGTCAGCAACTACTCGCTAGAAAACATTCCCACTAGAAATTCGATGGAAAAATAGATCATTCGGCAAACGAGGTGCGAGTCGCCATTCGGCCATTTCGGCGGCGATCCCGTCGGGAGCTGTAATTCAAGTGACAAATATCGAAAGCTACAATTCATATTTGTGCTATCTGTGCGCTTGTGTCGCCATCTGTGCCGCGGGGCCGCTCGCCATTGGTTCTCCATCAAGCGGTCGGTTGATCTATTTTTGTTGCAAATAAAACATTGGTTTTTTCCTCCGGGAAATACGTATTTTTAGGGTCGGTCGGTACGTGACATGTCACTTTGGGGTTCGGATAGTGCCGTGCTTTGGTAGTAAATGCATAAAAAATGCAATGATCATTGCATTATGGCTCCCTGTTTTGTCAACCATTGCATTACTTTTATTTTTATTTTACGAGATAAGAGTGCTATTCTAGATTGTATTAAAGTATATCAACATTGTTATAAAGTATTGGGCTGTCTGCTGTCATCATTATAGATAATCAGAAAATTGTAGTAGAGTTAAAAACTTCAATAACGTCCGAAAATAGTGTCGGTGGTCCACAACGCGCGCATTATCGAGATCGGAAATTTCACGTGGCCATATAATTTTAAGCTCGTAAAGCCTGAACAATAATTCACTGGGAGCATTTGCGGAAAATGCATTTTATTGTTAAAACGTGAATTTTATTTATCGTCGACAACCCGCGGTGGGGGGTTGTAGTTGGGAGAGGGGGGTTGATTTGCAGTAGCGCATCGAAGCCACCCTTTGGCACGGATTATTTATACTGAAAGTAATTTCCCCGGTTCATTATTGGGATATGCAACATTTGTGTATTTCACGGACTATCATTTGCAGTTCATTAAAATAAAATACAAGCGTGTAATGTTCAGATGTGTTTGATCTTTTTGACGTTATTTTGATCAATTTTATTAACTGCAACGCTCAGCGTTCGGTTTTGTAAACACCAATGTTTACAAACACTATTTCGAAACCTGTTTGTGTAACGTAAAACTTCTGTGTCACCTACCGTTTCACTTTCTCTTTTTCATCAAACATTTTGTGGCTTTTCTCGTTTCGAATTTTATGTTAGGTCCCACTCACATTTTCTACGAGGCACTTGTATCAATCTGTGAACAAAAAGCAACCTCTATTACTAACTGGTGGACTATAATCGACTCGATCAATTTAAAAGTGCACTTAGCACCGCATAACTCACACATTTTCGCTGATACTTTATCGGGTGGTGCAACACGTCTCGAGGCGGCCCTTCCGGCACGATCGATATTTCCAGTCTTTTCTTGGCCATATTTTACGTTCACAGCAATCTGTGAACAAAAAGCGACAAATATTATACCTAAGTATGAATCATCAAAGAAAGTCTTAGAGTGAGACAGAGAAGTAAAATAAGAAGTAAGTAGGTAGATACATCATCAAGAAGCCAGGGTATCATTGAAGAAAGGCTAAGAATTAGAAAGAAGACGAGTCTGAGATAGGAGAAACGGAATGCAGCACATGGCTGATCTTCGTTCATCATTCCCCTAAAGAAGAATTCTTTAGTCTCCTTCTGGAGAATTTTCTCCCAGGCCTACTGGCAGTGGATCTAGCACGCGTTGAGGCGGCCTTTCCGGAGCGATAGGCATCGCGAGGCGGCGCCGCTACCAACGATCTCGGGCAACGCCTCAACAACATTACACGGTGTCTAATTGCGAATGCGATTTATTTATTGCTTTTAGATTGTAGCTCGGTAATGTGTGAGAAGAGGAATGTTAAATGAAATTTTATCATTTCTTTTAATGATGATTTATGGTCAACAGTCAGTTGTGTATTTTAAAATTTAATCTTATATCTATACAACAAATATATACCATTGAATAGCTTGGATCCGGTTCTCAGTGACACCGAAAGCGGTCATTTTGGCAAGTGGTCATTACCTAAAGGATTCAAAATACAAGATACTTAAACTAAGTCAGGATTGAAAAAACTCAAAACATAATATACACGATTCGAATGAGTTTGTGGCCAAACGAAAGTGCAGATTATTCAAAAACCGTTTAAAATGCAGAGTCTATTCGTAAACCCTGCAAAAAGGAATACAACAGCAAACTCTTTTAAAAGCTATTTAGCTCCAATCCCTAGATAACGTCTACCGCAGCTCCTGGCTCGGTCGGTTTTTTCGCCGCTGAAAAGCCAATTTGGAATGAATCACTGTAACAGTGGCGAGCATCTGTGCTAATTTACCTACGAGCGGACAGTCTAATGCGACTCGTTCGATCGTAAATATCGAATCGCGACCGAGCGCCGAATATCGAAAGCCGGCATTAGTCGGATACAGCTAATACACACGGGGGTACGTGCGATAAATTATCGCGCGTTCATTTGGGCTTCGATGTTTAATCTGTATGTTGCGATACTGTATCGCTCGCGGCTATTTTCGTTTCAAGCCGAGACAGAAATTCTAGTTGTAGAACGCATTGTTCAGCGTTAACAAATTAACAGACTCGACACATTTCATTCCGATGAAAAAGTGTTTCATCTTCTTTAAATCATGCATCAAGCATCTACGACTTATCATAGTATTCTATTTTTGGCGTTCCAAATCAAAAGGGACGTTATATTGTTTCTGAAATAATTAAAGTTTTGTAAAATGACTCAAAATACGACCCGACACGATTGGGCCACTACAAAAATTAATTTAAAAAAATTACCAGGGCTATCTATGAAGGTTAGTTCTTGGATCTATGGTTAGGTATATTTACTATATTTATGCAGTTTTCTTTCAGCCCTGAGAATAGCTCACCCGCCAGGTCTCTTTTGATTTGGAACGCCACATTTTAATGTACTAACAATACACTTAACTTCAGAACAAGAAGAAATCGTTTATCATTGCGATGAAATAAATTGAACTATGACAGTCGTATCTACGTATCTCTACAGTAGCTAGGTATACGCTCGATATCGATATGGTATCCACTGTAGCATCGATGTTATATTGCTTGCCACCACTGTGTTTGCGTCTACGTGTTCGTGATGTACGGCTACGTTTGCAATTCGTTCGGTCGGTTGTTTGTGGTTGTTTCGTGTTACGAAGCTTTAGAATGTTTGCATGTGTACTAACTAAATAACTATAATGTTAAATTAGGTCTAATATAGACATATAAACAACCGAGTAACTTAAAATTTGTAAAGAGTGTAACGCTTTAAAAAGCACTCTTCTTAAAGTTTATAGAGTTACTAATTTTAGGACTGATAATAGGTACTTAAGTTACAGCTGTACTTAAAGAATCTGAACCAAATTATTTGTATTTCTGCTTGCTATATTATTTGTATTGCTTACTAAATTATTTTTTGTCCTTGTTTCAGGTATGCATTTAAGTACGATTCGCCAATTTGTTTTTCTATTTATCCTGATAGATGTAAGTACGCGTTGCAAAACGACTTGGTAGAAAGTCGTATGATACCTACTATATCACGGACACAGTTTTATCAAAGCCGGTTGATATGCAATAATGGTAGCAATGTATCAAACTAGCTATCTGAGTTAAACGCAATTTGAAGTATGGCGGCCTCTTAAGGCGCTTCCACCCCCCAAAAAGCGTAGGTGGGGAGGGGAGTTGGGGCTGCCTTATCGCGGAACTGCAGGCTCTCCGCCCGTTTACCTTAAGATCTTTAATATTAAATAATATAGTACAGTTAAAGCCGCCTTAAATGTACTGTCTGACTATGCTTTATTGTAGTGACAGTCGCTTATATCGATCTCGTCTGCTTTTTTGTGTTTAAGAATTCCGTTCGAAGACAAGTGTTTTAATAGGTACAGCCTTCGTACTTTGTAGGTACTTAGTATATTCCAGCTTTTCCTTTCTTTTGATTGTGAAATTGCTTCTTTTGATTAAAACTTCCCTACTCTTCTCTTGTGTTTATAATTCAAACTAGCGGTTGCCCGCAGCTTCCCCCGCGTGGGATAAGTTGTTTTCGCGATGGAACAGTTGTCGAGGTAAAAAATAGCCTATGTCCTACCCTAGCGTTCGATGTATCTCCACACCTTTCATTACAATCCGTTCAGCGGTTTAGACGTGAAGAGTGACTATATTATGATAATAGTTTCAGCCCTTCCCCAAAGTGTCGCAAGTGCCGAGTCGGTACGTCCGAGTAGGAGTAGCTTAACTAGTGTAACCTCATGTATCTTAGCATCCGCGTGCCTGCATGCAACCTGCGTGCACCACGGGGGAATGAAGACGTTAAATAATTTAATCGGATGCCCGGAAGGTTTATGCACGCATGCTCCAGGCCCGGAATGCACTAACTTATTCGTTCTGCTAACTTAGGCTGGTCTCCCCTATAGAGTTACTCAGAAGTTAGAGTTTCTTTCATAACGCCTGCCTTTGAGTTGAAAGTTTTGAGTACTTTTAGTGTCTTGTGAATTTAATTCTTTACCAGTATTTTTCTATTGATATTAATAACTAATTAGGTATAACAAAAAATATTAAAAATATTATTATTATTTAGTTTTCTTATATTAACAAGACTTGGCAGGTATACACATATACCTAATACGGAAATTGTATAGAACATAAAATAACTTATTGACAATAAGTAAATTTGAAGATTCTACTAAATGAATCGCACAGTAAATTGATCAGGTTATAACAAAATTAATGTAGTGATACTAAGCATTGATTATGAGTCACTGAACATCTTTAGAATATGATGTATTTTGGAATTTCGCAAAAAAATCTCTCTTTCTTTTCTCAAATCACTATACTAATTCATTTACTACTAATTTAAATAAACTAATTAATTTAATAATTAATTAATTTATTAATTTTTTCATTAATTTATTAATTTAATTTAATTTATTTACTATTTTGTATGGAAAGTATTTTTTAAATTTCCAAATACTAAAAGTTCAGTACCTACCTAAGTATTTTCATTCTAATGGTATATTGAATGTCTGTAACGGTCCGTTGCTATAATAGCTCACTACAGTCAGGTATTTTGTTACAATACACAGCTTTTAACAATTTTCTTGGCGTATTCTTCACACAGTAAATCTTCGCATATTTACAAGGCTTATAACTAAGCTACGAGTATGCCAGTTTACCTACATAACATTACTATTACCGGTATCATTTTGTACTCTGTAGTGTGTAGGGTCGCCATAAACAAGGCAGGGCTTGCGGTGACGGCGCGGCGCGAGCGCGTAGGCGAGTTGATCTACAACGCCGCGGCCATATTGTTTTCTAATGACTCAATGCTCAGTTTTACTTCTATTATATTATTTACTTAGGTAAGTATTAACTGTTTTAAGTCATTTTCGATTTTTTTTCTTTTTGCTCGGCTCCTAAGGGTCGTGGCGTGATGTTAGATAGCCTACATCATTCTTCAAGAATTGAGCTATCAAATATCAAATTCGAAGGTAGTTCCAGAGATCAGTAGGTTCAAACAAAATACAAACTCTTCAGCTAAGTGTAAGTAGATTTTTCTTTTTGGTTCTAAACTGTAAAATTAGTTTCATTATTTGTAGTATATTATGTCTGAAACTTCTCATTACTTCATCACTGTAGATTTTAATCAAAACTAGCTGTGCCCGCGACCATTGACAATTTTAGTGTAGGTAATAACTCAAAAGTATCCGGATAGAATCAGAGTTCTTAGAAAATGACCTAATGTTCCAAGTGTTAATAACTGAAACAGGTTTTCTTTTAAATCTGTGACTTTCGGATATATGACATGAAGTAAGGAACTTTATTGTCAATTCAATAGTGTTCCCGTTTGACACACTTGCCTTTGCCTAGTCTTTTACATAATTTCCTGCAGAGAAAACCCCTTATTACGTTGTAAATAAACTGATTGCCTACTATACTAACCTACATACATAACATTGAATGGTAATATATCCATATATCCAAAATTCGCTAAGAGAATTACATTTAAGTTAAAAGCTACTTCAAAATCAAGACGCGTATTGCCAAAATCAGGATTAATGTGTACAGTATAGCGCAATTAAATGTCTTAACCGCAATGTATAGCCGTAAGTAAATACGCGTCCCTAACGTACATGACAAATAACTTCGCAGGGGAGAGGAATCTTGGTTAATTTAACTAATGGACCAATATACTATATTAGGTGTAATATAAGGAGCTCCACCTCTAAGAAATAATTTAATAAACATATTATCTATGCAGGCTTCTATGCACATTCTGTATATGAAATTAAATTATATATCCATAACAAAGCTGTTCGTTAAATCTGAATACATTGCTGGTCAAAGACACACACAAGATTAAATTACTACTTAATTAAAATTATTTCTATTTACAGAAATTTCGGGCTGCTTTTTTGCCGTAGTTTGTAAAAATGACAAAGATATATTTTTCGTTGTACATAAAGTGAAAAGTCCATATTATACATAATATTTTGTATTGTTCAAAAGTAGGTAATGTATTGCTAATATTGAGTAAAACCATAAAATCATATTAACCACCCCAGCCATACTTTTCCAATTGCTTCCCCCAAGTTTTTCAAGCAACTTATTTGAACCACCTATCTACTAACTCAATAAGTACACGTGTCTATATTGAGACAAATGGCTCCCTTTTGTATTACTAGGTAATTATAATTACTTTTATTGCCTAACCTCAATAAATGTCATTTTATTTTCAAAAACATAGATGCGTATTTTTTACATTCATGTAAGTGTAGGTTTGGTAGGTATCTATATCTATTCAACAATTGATTAAAAAAGTTTACAACCAGGGAAGGAATAACATTCAAAATTTGTTGACCAGAATAATTTGTTAACTAAATAATTTAATGATACTATTAAACTCACTTGGTTAAAACCTTAATTTTGAGGTTTATTACAGGGTGATCAACGGAAACACTTAACATAACAGCTGATTGAAGGTGTGTAAAGTAACGGCTTATTATACTGCAATAAACAAAACCTTGGTATTGTAAGGATCGGTCGCCCGGGCGGAGGGCCGGGGAGGTACCACCCTCCGCAAAATTATGTACGACGAACTGGGACCAATATATCACGGGGAGGACGTGCCAGACTAAGGAGACTGGGTATTATAGGGTGGGTCGTGGAATACTTAAGAACCTCGGTGACACCCCATTAAAACACACGTCCTGCATTTTTAGGCCAGACGTTTTAATTTGAGGCCAAAACGCGTATAGGATGTGGTGGGTTGAGCTTCACAAAATTAGTGAGGTGGGTTTGTGTGGTTATTGTTCTTTAAAAACTAGTAGGTAGGTACCCGTTAATAAATTTATGTTGAAATGCACTTTTATACAATTTTAAGACATTAGGGTTTTTCCGTTTTGGCAAGCGCCCCGACACGACATCCCATTGATATAAAACCTATACCGGATTGTATATAAGACCTCAAGCTATTAAACAGTAAAAAAGCTTATCAATCTATGTATGTCCCGTAGTTTGTAAGTTTAGTCCGGTCATACATAAGGACAAACATTTAACAAAAAACATTTTTTATTCCACCAGTGGTCTTAAATAACGCCTGGAGATTATTATACTTTCAAAATCTAAGTAAATATACCTAGAAACGCCTTTTCACTGTTTTTATAATGTACCTACTTACAGAGTTTATAGAAATCTTTTTTTTTCTTTATGTCGTCCGGAGCCAAAAGTTTAGCCAAATCTTTAGATACCTATTCAATGATACATAGGTAATTTTAGATAGGTAACACAGTGTATCTAAAACGATACCTACTGTATCATATAGGTTACCGCTACAACCTCTTTTTCTATTGAACTGCAGCAATATAGCAAAAAAACCTGCATACAAAGTAATCCCCATAAATCAGATTTACTATTTGCGCTGTCAAGGTATCAAGTGTCCTGTAAATATTTCGACATAAAATATGAGAGTGCGTTCAGTTGCACCCAAAACGCTTGCAACCATCCCAATATTACCCGAAACGAGGCGTGAAACACGCGGCGCTCGCAGGACGCATCCGGAATCATAATTCCAAAATAACTTCCATCCGTTCCCTCCCCCGCACCGCCCCTCTCCTCAACCCTCACACCCCCGCTTCCCGCACTTTTTTTGGGCAAACTGGAATCCCCGTCCCACCGTTAATTCCCAAGATAGACATAATTTGGAATTGGATCCATCTATCCTGCGTACCTACGAACAAAAATAAGTTAACGCGCCCGTGTACTGCGCCCGATTTATGTGGGCGAAAACAAAGCGGTGCCTGTATTGGATACAAAGTTTTGTTTAGCTCTCAATTTTGTTCCTATTTTCTTGTTAAAATAATTTTACAGTAGATGTATACCAGTAGAATCACGTTAATTTTAGACCTGATCATTCGTTTTTCTAAATTATTGAAGAAGGTAGCCTGTTAACTACCTATCAGTTTTGTCCAGTAAGTGAGCCATTGAATGAAATAGTACTAATAAGAAGGTACTAATAGTATACTATTTATCGCTGAGGTGGCTTCTTGGGAACAGGTCATGCCATACCTATACTCGGAACCTATACGAGTAAGTAGACACTTTAGAGGGTATTTCTTCAGGCCTTCAATAGCCTCTCCTGTCTGACATGCCTGTCTAGTCTAGATAGTCTAGATACTTGAGTATACGAATAAAATGAATCTGGAAAATGGAGGTTTATAGATTGAGTTTTGTATCTTTAAATAAAAAAGGAAAGTATTCAAGAATCGCTTTAAATTTGTAAGCAAAACTAAGTAGTCTGTTTTGTGAATGGCATTCTCAAATCTGAATCACAAAACTTACAAAAAAAAGGTCAAGGCAACTAACCATCAAACAATTCATTTTACGAGCGATCCTTACGCTTAACAGGTCATAAAAGGAGTCATAAACATGGGCTCGTCCATTCACAATACTCTACTCCATGTTTACTTACCGTTTTAAATGCAAATACGATTATACCGAGCGGACATGTGACTTTTTGCCGTCAAAATAAAGATTTTTGGGTCATTTTCGACCTTATACCTCAGCGTTTGTATCGAAGCAGAGGACGTAGCATAAACAATTTTGTTGAAGTAGCTACACAGGAGACGCAGTTGATGTAGCGCAGACATCGCGAGAGATAAAGTATATTCACGTTTTTTATTTCACCTTTGACACTTTAATCCAATTTGTTTCCTTGTATCCCACCCCCGGGATAGGGGAAGAATTTTGTCCTTATAATTGTTATTTTGAATTTTAAATTTTGTTTTTATTTATTGCTTTATTCCTTGCGGATAACCATTTTAATTAGTAGGTACATAAACGAGTACATATCTATAATTGAATTTTCACCTGGAGAAAGGGAAATGTAAAGATTAAATTGAAATCCTTTTTTAATCAGCCTTTATAATTAATGATTGAAGGCAGAAAATGTAATTCCACTCTACTTACCCACCTATATTACACTTAATAAATCACTCATCGCCACACAAATTTCGCACATCACCACAAAAAATTTGTAGTACCTATACAAAGTTTATCGATTCTTAAAATTAAGTACTCCGCCGTACCTATTTCAATTATCCGCATTAAATTTGTTGTTTTTTTAAATATGTATTTATTTAAGGTCGCTTTTTAACATCGATGTCTTTATCGACCACATTATGTGTATTACAATTTGAAATAAATATTCATTCAACTTAACAAATTTCAACATCTGTAGATATCCGTTTTTGTTCAGGCAATCTTTTATACCTAGTACTAGGCAAGTTACATAAAGTTTTTTTATTATTATAGGCCACACAATCTACAAATATAATAATATATGTCTAACAGATAAATCCAACCCGCATTTTTCACATTTATTTTTTCGCTTTTGGTAATTAAGTAAAGTTGTGCTAAATTATGTTTTATTTGACAGCCAAATTACTAAATAATTTAGCATTATAATTATAGTACTATAATATTATGATGTAAGCACATAGAATTGGCCAAAGAATTCATAGTCTTTAAAGTTAACCCATAAGTGGCCGTGACGGCCTCTGTGGCCGGCCTAGCGATTCTTTTTATAGCCAACTAAAGAAAATTGGCTCATTAATCTTAAAGATAAATGTCCAGCCAGTATTCGGCCCATCTTATCAGAGCACGGAATGAATGGAAGTGTGGATACCTACTCCTTTATCACAGTTAACGTTGCCCTATAAAAAATATTCGGTCGTTTAGGAGAATGCTTGGTATTTTTATTTTAAATGTTATAGGTAGTTTCCTATGTTTTTCTGGAATATATCTAGTGATTTCGAGATGCAAAACAACTCATCCTTTAGCACTATAGTAAGTATAATTGAGTTTTAAACGTTTGTAAAACCTCTCACTCTTTTAGATGTATTCACTTTTCGGATTTCTTGAAAATCGTCTCAAACGATCCACGGTAACTTAATCCACATAACCTACACCCATCTAGAGTATATTACACATAATAGTTTGCGCATTAAACCTGGAGGTTAGGTCGTGGCTCACGATCTAGCCCAGAGAAGTAGAGTGTCTAGCGGCTAATTGTCAGCACCCTGACACCGGTGTCCAGAGTTGCCGACATCTCGACACATCGCATTAGTTAATCTGTGATAGTCGTACGTGATAGATTTAAATATGGAACTGGCATGTAGAGCAGTTTCAGTACACACTGCTCTAACATAGATCTAACCTATGACTTCATACGAATATTCGTACTTTTCGGAATATCATATAAGTGAGAATTTACTTTTTAAAGTGAGAGGAAAAAGAGAGTGTGTTTATTTTAAAGATAAGTTGTACCTCCCATTTTATTTTTTTGTTTCCCAATTTCAAAATTAACATTATGATGTTAATTTACAACACTGAATTAATGAAACTTTTTATGTTTTTGTAACAACCAACAAATTTTAGTTGCCTTGTGACATTCTCAGCAGTATATTTTACATGCAACCGTGTAAAAACTTTTAAAAGAACTTAAACTTTTTCTTTGCGAGTTAAAAATTAAAGAAACAATCGCACATCGCACAAAGGGGAGTCTGTGTCACAAGGAACTGGCGAGCTAAAAGTTTGCGACATAAATCCGAGGGAACGAGTTAACTCAACTCTATAGGTGGAGTTGAACAAACTCGGCCAAGAATATTCGAGGCACGCACGCACCATGCGAGTTTCGAAAAAATAAGTTTTGTCTACACTGTTCTATCCTAAGACATGTTATTAAGTATAAAGCCACAAAAACTCGTGATATTGAATATTATGGTATCGTTAAAACTAAAACAAAGCTCTTTCCCTTCTTAGAATATTTTGAGAAGGAAAGGTTTTTAACAGTTGTCAATTCTACGTTAAATAGAAAGAAACAATTCAATGTGTACTAGTTTACTTCATCACTGCTATTCTTGCTTCAGCATTACTATGAATCTCCGAAACCACTTGTCGTTAAAATACGTAATGTTTTCTTTCGATACATATTATAAATCATATTAATCAGTTTCGTCTGGGATTATTACTGGAGTACATAACATGTCATTTGTGCGAAGTATCGTTCGTGCGGAATACGAGTGTGCGATGACGATTGTGCGACATGTCATTTGTGCGAAGTATCGTTCGTGCGAAATACAAGTGTGCGATGTACGATTGTGCGACATGTCATTTGTGCGAAGTATCGTTCGTGCGAAATATGATTAGGCGATGCAAACTGTATACCTCTATCACGTAGTATTGAGAGAATCCATAGTAGATGTACCTATTCTTGTCTTTCCTTTTCTTTCGATACCAAAGTTGTCGTCACTAAAAACACTTCGATGTGAATGTTCGTAGTAGGGCCAGAAACGTGTAAGATACAAGATGATGGAATACACCGATCTCCGCTTACGACGGCCGTGTCTCTCCGACACGTATAAACCACTCGGAATGTCTCCATCCAGACACCGACACTACCCATTCTTATCACACCCGCCGTCAAAGCCTCGCGCGAAAAAAGGACAGGCAAAAGTAATTATGCCGCAAAGTATGCTGCTCAAAACTACGCCTCGACAACGTCCGCATATCTCAGGTGTCAAGCAAAAAGTTAATGAACTTAAAAACAATAATTAAACTGAAAATACTAAATTTCTCTGACATAAAGGTCTAAAGTCAAGACATTGGTCGCTTTACAGTTAAATTCACCTAAAGAAACTCCAGATTTCGTATTCAATCATTTCGGTTGTTTATTCGAAATTTATTCCGTTGGGGAAATACGAATGAGTAGTGGGCTAGTGAGGCGATAAATCGTGTCGATGTCACTGGGTGTCGCGCGTCGGGTTAAAAGCTCGATAAACCGAGACGGCACACACCTACCCGCGCCAACAATAACCCTCTCTTTGTTTTATTTCCGAACATTCTCGCGGCCCGACCAGATATCCGCCAAGCGTTTATGCATAAAAATATCGATATATAATTGCTTCATTACGTCGCTGTGTTGGTGAGTAAAATATGTGGGAGTTGCACACAGGTGGCTCATTTTATAAATGTCAATTTATTTTATATATCGTGCTAATTAGGACTTGATCTCAGTTCGTGACATTGAAGATTAGCCATACAAATTAAAATACATTTAAAAGTATGTTCTTTGCGTGGACACATTCAAACGATAGGGGTACTTCCAAAAGTAAAAGATTGTATGCAACTTTTTTACTTAAAATTAAATCTAAAATATTTGCCATTATCACCAATATCTTAGTAAATTGTCAGTCATTAATAGATTATCCAACACTCACGAATCCGGTTTAACTGTCTGCTTGCATGGTTCTTATGTTATTAATCCGAACTACACAAGTTCATCCTATACTGAATAATAAAATCGTACTTCAAAGTTAACTACCCAAAAACTAGTCGAAGTTTTTTTCAGCGCGGATTTGTAGGGAAAGCTTTAACATCGATTGTTCTAATTTTGTTTTAACTTTTATTTTTAAGTCAAGGCAAAACGTTAACATACTGTATGTTGGAGGTCTGAGAGGCGAGTCCTGTTGTGTCTGTCGGTTCTCGCAGTGTCGCTATCTATGTATCGGCCGTGCCAGCCCGTTTGCTTTATGGTGCCAGGTTCGGTGTAATATTTCATGAGGATCGCACGCCATGATTCATTCCGTGGCACTTTTTAAGTTTTTGAACATACCTGATAATGAAGGTGGAAGGAAGATAATAGAATTTTAAAACGATTTGTAGTGATTTAGATTTATATTTTGTTTTCGTAATAGGTGTAATATCGTTAAATACATAACTTAATCATCCTATAAGTGGTTTGACGACACCCGCACTTTTTGTCCGACCCCTGTACATAAGTATCATTTTATATTCCACGAAAATACCGCCTTATATGTTCATTTTGATAAAGATAGAGTATAGCAAGCAAAATAGTTAAATTACATAACTGTCCATAGAAGTGATGAAATAAAGTTATAACTTATAGTTACAGGGACTTTCATTAGCAACAGCTGTTAGTTTGAAGTAGGTTTCTATTCTTTACATCGCTTATGTTGGTATAGGTAGGGGCCGTATACTACCAGATCTTCATCTATTTCGTCCTATTAGAGGCAAAATTCCCTAATTACATTTTTTGCACTTACATTGAGTATAAGACAATAAATCTAACTCTTAATTATTTTTTTCATTTCATTCAATGGGGGAGTGGCCTCCAATACGAGTTGGACAAAATAGAACGCGTAAACTAATTTACTGTACACATACCTACCTATTGTAGGCAACAAATTATGTATTTTACCCATTTATTAGGACACCATTGCAGGCCGTGCCCCAAGGTGTACATACATACGGTAAGTATGTATATTATATATCATTTATGGTATTATTTATAGCCTCACATGTGTTGTCAGGGTACTGGCATTTACAAGTGGATGTCTCACCTATTCAAAACATTTTAGGGTACATATTGTCAACTCGAATAAAAGGCTATTAATTATAATTTTATAATTTAATAAACTTAAAATATAAATTCATGAAGATACATAGAAAGGAGCTGCCTTTATAATTATTATGTTCTACCAACAGATTGAGAATAATTGGTATGTAATAAAAATATATTTCAACGGATTTTTTTAGCGAGCTAGTATGACTCAAAAATATGGTAACGTAATAAAATATATTAAAACAGGGATTATCAACTGTAGCCGACAACAGCTTGCCTAATTATTATAATTTAAGTGAAAACAATTGTATCAGACTAGCGGACGCCACGCGACTTCGTGTTAAAATTAAAAAGTATATAATAAATATAAGTACCTATATTATATAAGTATATATCCCCCCCACCCCTCCCCCATTTCTTATAGTTGACAAAATACTTTTAGGGGATGCTTATGTTATAAAATAAGCGTATGTTTCTAGCTGTCTAGACTTAGTAGTTTTGGCTGTGTGATAGATCAGCCAGTCAGGACAAACGGTTTTATAACTTTAGAAGAAGTTAACGGGGTCTAATCATATTATTTAGTACTTATCCATTAAAACATGTATGAGTTCATATGATACTTAATTCATTTAATTTTATTAATATTGTTATATTATGACATTATTTAATAAATTATAGAAATCGCGCTTAAGTTTTAAGTAGGTACAGCAAATAAAAGTGTTGAGTTTAAACCGATAAAGGATAATAATTTATATAATTGCGGCCCTAAAATTAGGTACTAACAAGATATCGCAAAGCTCACACAGCGGCCCGTGCGTGGTCTCCACATTGGCCATCCCTGTACTCAAAAGCTCGAAGGCTTGAAATTGAGCGCGCGGCCGCGCCTGCGCCGCTTGTCAGTTATAATTGGCTGAACTTGTCGGCCAACTCGTGGCGTTTTTTTTTAACTTTTTTCTCTACGCTCTGCCATTACTCTTCGTCTCCCGCGAGAGACGTAAATTGCGAGCACAGAGGCCGCGAAAACAAGCACTGTGACGTATGCATACAGGAACACGATGTTTTATTAAAATTCAAATTTCACACGGAATTTCTAACGGCGGTGCGTTTTTTATTACCTACGCACAAATTAGTTGGCTATTTTAAATTTTACGCGCTGTATACCATGTTCGTTTCATAAATGTCTAGATTTTTAGAATTGTGTAGGTATATACTGTTGTAAGTGTAGAAAGAAATTGGTCATTTTAAAAGAGATGTAAACTATTTTGGTTCAATTTGTATGTTTTAATTTTATTCAGTAACTCTGTAAATACAATTTTAAACTTTTTAGTAAAAGATTATTAGCCTATATCGTAGTAATAATATTTTATTAGATGTGTGCGCGTTAATTTTTGGTACAAACCTACGTAAATAAGTAAAAGGTATTGTTGTAACTTGATGACGTTCTAATGTACCTAACAATACTTAAAAATTACTTAAAACATAATTATTATTTTTGGTGCAAATAGGATAAATGGTGAATGCTTATGTTTTTGTCCATTGTGTACCAACTAACGCCTGGGCAGCTGGCGCGAGTGAATCTCTACATGTATAATTCATTCTGACCGTTTATGCATATCGATGTGGGTACATAAACAAGTGACATGTGTTGCATTTTGTATTGTAAACGATCGCTTTTATTTGTAAATTGTTCTTGCGAATTTACCAGAGATTTATTCTTTTGGAAGACACAATTTTATTTTATGTAGTTCTTACTTTTCATTCATACAGAAATCATAATTAAGTCAAAAGTATTCTAAACAGTATTTTACAAGTTATTACAATTTTACAGTATATTACTATTTATTTTTCTTTCGTATTTTTCTTTAAAAAATCTTTTTCTTATAAGTTTATTTTAAAACCTCTTCTGTTTTTAATCCGTAGTAAATAGTCAGCTGTCTTGGCATCGCGGGCTAAGCCAAAAAACCGTAACTGGCTTATTATAACTTATACATGAACCAATTTATGAGCCGTTCATTAACTTTACTAAGTTTTTTTAAATGTCGTCGCCTTGGTTCTTTCTTCCCACCGTGTTTATTGTCTTAGTTTTATGAAGACACTAGTGGGGTATTTGTTAGTAACCATCGCGGATATAGATTTTATAACTGGAAGGTGATTTATTTAAAATAAATAAGATAAATCTGTAAATATACACCGGATAAAATGAAATGCACGTGCCTCAATCTATATTATTTCTCTTCTACATATTATTAGTATACGGAATACTTACAGTAAAAAAATTCTGTGTAACACTTTAAGTTTAAGTTTGTTGTAATACAAGTAATGAATTACGGTTTTTAAAACGATCTACGATTAAGCTTGTCACTTTAGTACCTTGTCACTCTAGTGTAAAGAGCGAATGTGTCAATTAGTAATTATTATTTGTTTGATGTGTAATTATTATTAGTAACTATTATTAATTGTTTTGAAAGTACGCTCTGATTTTCTGATATTCTGCGCTCCATGAGTCCTTTCTTTGATCTTTATGAACTAAGTAGAAAGTAAGTTTTCAGAGTTTAGTGCCTGTAATTAGTTTGCCGTCGCGTCGCCGCAGTTATAATGAGGATATTCTTCGTTTAAAAATAACTGTTGATATTAAGAAAGACCTGACCAGTAGTTTTCAAACCCACTTGATGATGGCTTTCTGTGTATATGTGTATCTAAAATATATATATATATATTTACGATCTGGTTATTTATACATAATTAAGAGGGCAACTACACCAACCATATTTTTAAGCAATGGGCACAAAAATCTTTCAAATCTATAATTTATTTGAGGTCTTTGAGTGCAGGAATAAATTTACTTACCTACTTAATGTAAATTCAGCATTTATACATGATATCTAATATGACAATTAATTTAAAATTGGTTTCTAAGTAATGGGCGATGTTAGCCACTAGGAATGATGAATGGGTTTCTAATAGAGAATAAGAAAAATCTTACTGTAATTTTTTCCATGAGAACTAAATTATTTATACAAGAACTGTACTTTGTTAAATAGGTAATACGTAGGCAAATTAATAGTTAAACTTTGGAAACATTCCAAAGGGTAGGTGTCTTCGTTGATGTTGATTTCAATTTCGACGTAACTAAATTGTCCTTTTAAATCCAAACTTGAATTTGCATGAATAATTTAGTTACTAATCTAGTTATATAACTTAGTGTACCTATAATAGTATGTACACCTATAATAACTTATTAAGTTATCGGTGTACCTATATTAGTCATGCAAATCGAAGTTATGATTTAAAAAGGACTATTTAGTTATGTTGAAAATGGAAATTAATAACTGCAAATGTCCCTAAAAGGCTAGTATAATAATAAATAATAACATGGAATTTTCTTCATAAAATAGTCATAAGAATCGAATATAAGATAAGTTTTTAAAGCAACAAAGAAGTCTTATACATACCTAATTGAATTGCCTGAGGGCATTCAGTTTGACTCAGATAGGTACAATGTTAATTAAATTAACATTAAACAGATTGTGTGTACCTAACAAAATTGTTGATTTCTTTGCAATGTTTCTTAAAAGAAAGAGTTTATCAGCAGAATTAAGTCAACAAATGACTATTATTTATTACCAGTATTATTACGTCACATCAATTAAAGTTGTATTTAAGTACCTACATTGTATTTGTGAATGATGCAGATTTTAATAAATACCTCTGTAACAAGATATGTTTTATATTTTTGCACCCTATGTGTAGTAGGTACATTAGAGATAAATTATGCGACATTGCGTTGTCAATGCACAGAGGACTTATCATATCAAACGCTTGACCTATCTTGGCCTTTGTCTGATTTGTACTGGGTTAGCGACACCACTGTAATATAGACCTTCTCCACCTCCCACCTTGTTTCACTTATCAAGACTGAAAAGAGAAAGCAAGAAGATAGGATAGGTCACAATAAAATGGACGGTTTTAATGAGTGAATAGAAATTGTGATATGAAATTTTGCACTGCAATGATTTTATTTTCCATGTACGAGTATGGTTTATTGTGACAGGGAGTCGCTATTATGAACTACGAAAACACAAAACAAACTTAGAATTTGTTTAATTTAGTTTTAGTCATGTCTGTTGGTTCTATAAATAATTAAAATCTGACATGTTACACAATAGTATCACTTTAGGTAGTCATAGTAATATTTATGCGTGTATGGTGGTATCTTTAGATTTTAACTAAAAAGTTGACAGCAAATTTTAAAGCTACTTAAGTAATGACAAAGAATATTTATATTACTAACGTAACGTAATGAATAACTCAATTTAAGCGGTAATTTTATGTAATTTAGCTACTAGATAAACGCTGAGGCTAAAGTCGGGCGGTTGCAATTCATTTAGCCATTATCTAGGCAAGATAACAGACCAATAATTACATAGGTATAAAACTTACAGAGACAGTTAGTGGTCTGTAATATCTTGATAAGACTAATTAAATTAATTGAGGCTTAATTATTGGGGTTAGTAATGCTTTAACTCCGGCTAATTTGTGTGACTAGCATTAGTTACTTAAACAACGCTTACATGAAACTAATATATAAAGTAATACTTAAGTACATATGTTTTATAGGTGACACTAGTTAATTTTCAATGCAATCTGATCTATATATTTATACACATTTCTTTTTATATCTACATAAGAAACTTGAAACTTTGTCGACCTTAAACCTACCAATCCAAATCTTATATCTGATCTTAGGTAGGGTTACAAAAAAGGCAATTTAAATTCAGCCAAAAACGTATCCTTAGGTAACTTCTCCGATCCGTCACGCTTCCCCACAATAAATCACGAGGTACTCGTACCCTCCCTGTACAGTATAAATAAAGAGGATCTTGTTAAAAACTTACGAGGAAAAAACCGAGGCATTTTCCGCCATTTTTAAAAGCAAGACGCTCCCCTTAAGGAGGCTTCCGCGGTTTCATAAATATGCAGATATGCGTTCACCTGGGCTAAAACGACCAAATTTAGCACACCAATTTATCGTAATAGAAATATTGTAAATACCTGTGTATCCTGCGTGGTTAAATAGATTTGTGGCGTGGCGTGCTTTTGCATAAGTAGGTTTAAACCGCGTTCATTTCCGTTGTGTACATAGGCCCTTAAACGTTTGTTGTTATCTGATAATGACGCGTTACCATAAAACTTTTCGCTTTTGATAATTTATAGTTGTATAATATTTAAATACAAGCACCGATAGCACAACGAAGATTTACGTTGGTGTATCCATGTAATAATGACTTTATAAATATTATGTACGTAGCATGATTTCATAACATAAATTGTTAATATTATTATAATATTAACATAAGTATGTGCCCAAGATCATGGTAACTTCTTAAAACGCATGTTTGAAACCGTACCTAAATGCAAACTTCCAGGCCAAGCTAATTATTATGACATGCCAACTAATACCTACATAACAGCAAAACAATCTGAAATGCAATTATCTCATTACTCATTAATTACTCTCAGATGACATGTCTTTCTTATCACTTTCTACGCATTTCAATATAAATACATCTAGTTATTCCATAATACTATTTATTTTGAGTCCATTGTGCTCCACGGCTGGACAAAGCAAGCTTCGTACAAGAGGGCGGATTTAAAAACATTCAAAAATCATCATAATTTTAATCAAAACAATTTGTAATCTTATTAACGTTCGAAAACAGAATTGCTTCAATTTTGTGTAGCATAATTTACACGGGCTGGCAGTTTATGGGGGCTTAGCCAACTGAAATTAGACAATGACAAATTGGGAGAATTCTCGGCAGGTGAAACTCTCCGTAATTCGCAGAATAAAAGTGCAGCTGGATAATTAGGCACTTTTACGTTAAATACCAAATGGAGACCTAAATATCACGAAATTGAATCTTTCTCAGTGAACTTTTCAATATAGATGGTAATGTTTAAGTAAGTTGTTGTTTTTAACGTTCGAAAACGTCTAAAACTATAAAATGAATACCTACCTAACTATTTTTAAAAAATACTCCTATTACTACTACCTCTATAGGGTGGGACACAACGACCCACTGTCCTGAAAATGACAGATTGTTTCGTACATGCGGACCTGTAGTCGCTGTGTGTTATATTTTTTAAATGTCCTCTCCTAAAATTAAAGTAATATTTGTAATGTAACATGTATTTTTTTATTAAAATTATGTATGTTGCGTCCTTTGAAGCTGTATCTTTGGTCTATGAAGGCCAAAGCAATGTCCTTAGAAAAGTTATTATTACAGTTGTGTAAGGTGGCCTTATTTGACTGTGTGGTCGACTGTACATTTTGATAGTATAAAAATAATTTGCTTCAACACAAATCATCAATCAATCAATATGCTCTTTCTATGCATAACACTTAACCCTATATATTACTCAACAACATCCAACAAAACCTTCATTATCTCATTCACACGTCATTGCATAAGTCTGAAACGCAGGTGTTAGAAGCGTATTACGTACAAACAACCGCTAAGCTTTCGGGATTCGGTATACCATAGCTCGGTTAAAATGGTCGAAGATTAGCCGCGGACTTGAAATTAACGCTTTGGCTCAGCTTAGAACGTAATCAGGTTTTAAAATACGGTTCTTGATGAATCTACAATGATGAGATTGAACTCCCTATACGGTAATGTTTAATTATGTTAGAATGTTTTAAACATCGCTGTTATTTGTGTTTTTTCTTACAAATAAACACTGTAACGAACTAATTTTTCGTACCAAGCAAAATGTGTAGGTTTTATTTAACTTTATTTGCTTATTTGGTACTTTTTGTACTAAGTGGTAACTAACAACAGTTAAGCTGATAATTTGTAAAACCAAACTTTAATTAACTGTTCGACTTTTAAAACGTATAGGTACCATAATACCTGCTACAAAATACTTTCAGATTTATGCGTCTACTTAGAGTTTGAAAGTTTCGTGACAACGCTTATCGGAAAATGGGAAGGCAACGTTCACATAATTGCTCCATAATAAGCCTTCCACACATAATATGTTTATTATTTGTGTATGTGTGTTGCTTTGTGGGCGTGCCAAGTTTTTCTCAGAACTTAATCAATAATATGAAGAGGCATTGAAAAGTGCTAACAACGTTTATGCACGCCATGCTTTGTTAACTGGTTCTTATGCGTTTTTTATATCAAATGTATTAGAGCAAATTTAAATCATAATACTTAGATAAAGTGAATTTAAATTTACATGATTAATACATATAAAATGTGATATAAGTTTAAATGAATATTCTTTTATAACTTATACATAGGTACCTATATTTATAAGTTAGTTACAACTGAAAAAAGATGTCAATAACTTAAAATGTCAAAAACACCGGAGATAACCTTGTTTATCCCTCTGGAATGTTATTTGCGAACTCTACTTCTGTGATATACCTACCATTCTTGTGAATTTACGTAGTTAAGTTAAAGAGAAAAAGGGGTTGACTTAATAACTTCAACATATTGAGAACGTTCTTGTGAACGTTTCGTTACATCGCCTGAACACCTGAGATTACCTTGTTTATCCTTTGATAATGTTACTTGCGAACTTTGACAATTTCCGTGATGTACCTATTCCGGTCCGGTGCGCGTTTTCGTTAATTCTGCGTACGCCGGGCCCCGTCTGAATTTGCATTTTGCACGCGTGATAAGTGGGCGGGATTACACGGGATTTCCCACCAACAGCCTCTGTTTGTCCTGAAATAAAGGGCTGTTAAACTTTTTTCATGGTAATTTGGGTCACCTTCAAGAGGTACGATCGTTGTAAATTTGTTTAAGTAGGCTTTGGCCGGCCCGTTTGTTTAAATTACATTGCAAGACCCCGCGGGCTAATTTTTAACGCACTTTTTTTTCCAAAAACACGACGTTTATTTGGATTTATCCTGTGTTATACCAACACCTCGTTAATGTAAATCTGTCTGTGTAATCATTTTGAAACCATTGTATTAATAAATTCACATTAACGTTATTATTACAACTTGATAGAGTAAATTTACAATCTTCATCAGCCCTAAGATGTCCACTGCCGGACATATGTAGGTAAGCCTTCCCTAATGAACGCCACCACACGCGGTCCTCCGCCTCCGCATCCAGCCGCTCCCGGCCACAATAACACTGCATATTATAACAACCTCACTTTGTCAGTCACAAACCCAGTGTCACATATGAGACTTGCATAGAAAAATGATACACAGTGTCACCATAGCCATCACAACCAACATAGTCAAATTTTAATGTGTATGTTCCTCCTCTTCAATCAAATATACAGCCTATATGCACTATTGGGTAGAGATCAAAAGCAAGTTAATAGAAACAGTTTACTCTAAATTCATTCAAATTAGGTAGGTTTTCTTCACCGAAATGCTTGTGCTATAAAAAGAATCCATACAACTCAAGTTCGAATAAACCTTATTGTAAGGATACAATATTTATAATACCTATCTTGAAACAGCCCACGCGTTCACGATATTTCTAAAATATCTAGTGACCATACTTCACTGTACCTAAATAAGTGACGTCCAAGCCCGGAACTTCGTAGGAAGCAAGACTATTTTTCCTTTGCGTGATTAATGCAAGCCACCACAAACGCAGCGCCGGCTGACTTCCAAAATTTCCCCACTAAATCTCCTCTTTCGTTTCGCTTCTTTTGCCCGGGGAAGACTTGGCAGCGTATTTTATCTCTGTAATGCAAGCGTTGCAGTAGGTAAATAGTTAGCAAACTGTTATTCTTAAAGAACGCACTTTAAAGAGCACGGAGCGAATGAGAATGAAATTTAAGTTGCTCTTAATAAAGTATACTTACCTACCTGCATATTATGTATCTGTCTGTTTACAATTTAATTTACATTTTAAAGACAGACAATGTTGTCCGTAAAATTATCGTTTCTGATTTTATTGTTGGTCACATTAATTGGTATGAATAATAGAGGCCTCAGTTTAGTAAGGTAGGTTTACCTACCTATAAAATGGACTCCAAATATAGACCACAATAAGTTTATTTTACATTACTTATACTAATTTTAAAAATAAACAATACCAAAATGTACAAATTAAGTTTTTTTTCGCTTTTTTTGGTAAGAATAATAATAATTAGGTATTATGCATTGTTTAGCGTTTTGATTGTTATTTTTGTATTTATATATTTTAAATTAAATATAATAAATAATTTAAACAAAAAGTAATTAAAATATACTAAGTTGATGTTCCATTAGATTTATTTATCTAAAGCCATATTAATTTTAGGATATCTAAACCTACCTACCTACATAACCAGTAGAACACACCAAATCAATTGACTATATTGTTGGTAAAAATGTTGCTAATAAAAAAGAAGCCTTGACTTAAAATATTTGAGCATAAAAACAAACAAAAAAAGAGTCAGCACGGAGTTTCAACTTGCTACAGTTTTTTCAATGCAGATCCAGCTATGCATCAGTGTCCTATTTAGGATTCAGAGCCGTTTAGAGCGACGCTCAACTTTCACAATATCGCACCGAGCACTCCGCCTGCAAGTTTTATCTGCATCTTTGACTTGGTGGAATTCAGGTTATATTCACCCACCAGGCGTCTTGATTAACATGCACTCGGTGAAATAGTTTTTATTGTCGGTGAAAATAAATTTTGATTGTTTTGTCATTTCCTTCCTCACAAAACATTGTGAATTTTTTATTATTTTAATAATAAAAAAATCATCACCTTACGCTTGTTTTACTAAATTACAAATAGGTAGCACAAATAGTACAATTATAATCAAGCATAAGGCACAGTGTTTTGTCTTCACCAGATTTAATAAAATCAATAATATTGACTTTAATATTGGTTTTTATCCGATTGTAATTGGTTTGACAATTGAATGTCATTAATCAAGGGCAAAATATAACACGAAATATTTATAAAGTATCGAATCGTTTATCTAGTTGCATTCTCTCAGGGAATCATTAACGCATGCGCCGTCGGTCGGTGTGCTGCTTGATTCCACACTTTATCCGACGGCATTGTTTTCTATTTGTTGATTATTGAATCAAAAATATACCTATTAATTCATTTAAGATTACGTTTTTAATATTATTAGATATTCACTTTCACTAATTACTTAAGGTTTTATAAGTTTTAACACTTAAAATGTACCTATACATTTCCTGTCCTATTCAATTTGCGTGAATCTGTTTATGGTTAGAACTAATTTATTTTTACAGTTTGTGATAATAATTGAATATTGCATAGGTAATTAATTAAAATACTCAGTATTTTTTAATAGTATGCTTATCATTAACTTCCATTATTTTGGTCCCGATCTTAGGTACAACGAATAGCTGTCAGATGTTAGGTACGTATATCGATTCTAATAGCTCCTTGTATTTGAAGAAAAATAGTAAATTCCATTTTATTCCAGCATGTTAACTTTAATCTAGTTTTATAGAAAATCAGACCTAATGGGATTTTTTTTGTAAAACAAAGCAGTGGTCGAGCTGAACTTAGCTTCAGAAAGTCCGGAATATGCGGCGTCCTTGTTTATGCTATTTTGATGATACCAATTTTGAATGAAGAACACAATAACTTTACAAACCATAGCAACACATGATCAAAAGCACTGTTTATAATTGAAAACAAACTGAAAATACGTGAGAAAGTAAGGAAATATCACAAAAACAACACGGAAACCACAAAGACGCGTCATTTACATTGGAGCAGGCAGAGGGCAGCTCGATCGCGTCACGCAATATGGCGATGTCTGGTCGCGCGCTGATTGGTCATCGCACGCAATGCCGTGAAGTTGGCTCGGAAGAGCGAGCGAGGGGGATTTATGTGATGTTTTGGCGCCGATGAAAGACGGAGAATGTGTTGGAGGGATACATATTTTGTATGCCGGCGGCGGCGGCGTTCCGGACCGGTTTTGTCAGAGGCGTTTACGAAGTGTGTATGTGCGCGCTCGGCTATGTGCCGAGGGCAGGTAGAGTTCGCTACCTATTTATAATGATGGATTGGAGCGATGCGGCCACAGCATGCGGATACATTTAAATTAAATTTTAATATTTCATTTTCTTTATTTGCAGGTAAGGAGTTATCGGTGGAAGTTTAGGTAAAATTAAAGTAAGAAAGATACAGAAACACAAGCAAGCACATTAATTTTATTTAAGTACTTAGGTATTATTAACAGATCTCATACAGAAATACGTACTGTAGGTATGTGTTAAAATCACAGCTAAAGATTTAATAATACAGAAATTAAGCCCAGTAACAATAAAAGCAATTGGATTGGACTGGTCACGTTCATTGTCGCTGAAATATCAACTCAAAATACATTAATGTAAAGTCGAGTATCGCTGTTCAATATTTTTAATGTAGTGGTTTGGGTAAAGTGAGACGCGAGTTTGATTGATTGATGAATGTAATGCGAACTTTATATCTTCGTGGATATTCGATATTGTAGGTAATAGTCATCATGCAAAAATACTGATAATAGATAGATCTGGCCATTCAAACAATAGATATGTTGAAAATGGTAATGGTCTTTTAAGAGTTACACTTACGTATCGTATACCAACGAGGATAACTTAGCTGGGCTGGGTATTAACTAGATAAACTAATAAAGAAGGTATTATTTTTCATATTTCATTTGATTATTAGATTTACTTACATACATTTTAAAGTAGTAAGTAGGTAGCTAAGGTTAAAATGTATCACCGTCTGGTCTACAGTCTACACCAGCCACACCCACACACAAACAACCGAGCGGAAGCGAGAATATGTGTCGCAAGCAAAAAAGGCGAATATGGCTAAGCCCAATGGGCTAAGATAAATTTATTTTGTCGTGTAACTAGCAATAAATATGCTAATTCAACACTATAACGTCCGTATGTCGCCTAGCCGTTCCGCCATTGAAAGAGTGAAAAAGATATCACAAAATTGCACTGCGCATTCCTCTTTTCAGTCATACAACCTTCGAGTAGCATCACGCAAAAGTTTACTCTGTTTCTTTCACTCCATGGTCGTAATTTTCACCGCCAAATTTATAGAGTTACGCCGTTCTAGTGTCGTTTCCGAGTTTTATCGACCTACGGCAACTACTAACCCAATAAATTTTGGTGTTTCGCTCAGTGAATCCGTTCGTTGAACGAATGCATCGTCCCAGATACGAATGTACGGGATTTGACTGAATCGATTTATGTGTATTGCGTTTAAGTCTTAGTATGCTTCCAATTTGAATACTTTTAAAGTGTTTGCTATCTTATGAATAAAATTGTCTCCTCGTGACATATTGCTATGCATGGGTACATTATAAAATTCGGAGCTTGCATTTTTATCCATGTGCAGACAAAATTATTATCTAAAAATAAACTGTCCTCAGATTTCTGCTAACAATTCATAACGTAAAGTATAAATTATGAGTACAACTTAATCTGCAAAATGAATACAATCAAAACCAATATTTAATTGATGCGCAAACCTTAATTAACTTGTAGTTCGGCGGCGTTCCCAAAGCCCCTCAGATAAAAGAAGCCATCTGCATTTGGGTATTCAAATTATTTTCCAAACGTGTTCTCTGTTCAAACTGTAGAAGAATTAACTTAATCTTTACATCACGCTCACTCCTGCGCATGTTAGACTGGCGAGAACAGCGCAACCCTTTACTTCGGATTCTCAGCGTTGAAAGGGTAATATAACAAACGAACTCATATGGGACCGAAATAAAATCGAACAAAAAATCACATCACAAAAGTTTGCCTAAACTAACCTCGTTAAGAGATTCCAGGATAAAAGAATACTGTTTTTCAGTATCGTCACGATTGTCCAAGCGATCGGATAGCTCGATCGATGGTGCATTACTACTGACTTTTCACGGTTTTGACAAAGTAACTACAGTTTTTTTCATCTACATTTTGTATAAGTAGTGAGTGACGCATTACGGTTCATTATACAAGTGCGAGGAGAAAGTTCGTTTTGTATTCACGTAACAAAAAAGATAAACTTTTTTGAGCTATTGTTCGAGAGAAAGTCGCCGAGGGTAAAAAAGCTTTTGTACCTGCAGAAGAAGCGGCTAACGGCTTAAAGTTTTTAGTTTAGTTTCGAAATAGCTTTGTCGTAGAATGCTTGTGTAGTTGTAACTTGAAGTCCTTTAGTAGGTAGGTGAAGTGACTCCAGAATGTAATGAAGACCAAGTCAAAGGATTTGATCAGGTAAGCGTCTTTTTCGGCGCAATTTTTCACTCGATAAATAACTGCAAAGGCTATAAATAACAGCTAACGGGATATGGGAGCAAATTTTCTCCGGAAAAATAAACGAGAGCAGCGCGTTCGTGAATTTAATCTCGCGTCCATGTTGGTACTTCGTCAACATTTTTCCTGTACAAATTAACGTCATGTTTGCAGTTTTTTGTTCGACAAAAACTGTTTTAGGCAATTTCATTTGACATGTACCAGTTCGTACATAACATACTATAGTTACATTATAGTGTTATTTATGTTATGACAAACAGTCTGTCGCCATTGGCAAACCAGTATTGCATGAGTATGACCAAAAATGGTATAATATTTTGTGAGTGAGTTACGATGATTTGCTACAAACCATTCTGTGCAAGGCAATTTTCTTGATACGATTACCTTCGTGATTGTTCACTTAGTACATAGTTTAGTAGCATATTCCTTTACTGTAGGTATTTACATTTTATTATTTGTAGCAAACATCAAATGACAGGAATAAAAATCATGCGTTGCGTCAAAAACAGCTCCTGTTATTTACAATTGGACCGCAGTTTCTGCTCAATTAGAATGGCATTTTAAACTTAAAAGGCTCCTACGACCAGTGGTCCCTTAGAACAACAGAAAACATGTTGAATGCCTTTACGCACATGCAGACACAAAGGAGCGACGCTTAATTAAACTAGCGGAGAAGGCAAGCGAAACGTAAGCATTTAATTTATATCCCTGCAGTAAACTCCGCGGGCTCTTCCCTTGTGATCCAATTCATAAGCAAAGCGATCAGAATCAGATGGCATACATTTATGATCACTTTCATTAGAATCGCCTATATGCAAAATTCGGGAGTGCGATTACATGTAGTCTCTCTTTTCTTTTCTGATGCAACATTTGTGTAATGCGTTGTTTGTAGACACATATTTATATTATTTTTAGGCTGTTATAGGACACTAATTGTTATCAAAAGCCTATTTCAGTTTACTGCAGACTGACTAAGGTTCATCCAAAAAAGTTCCTCTGCATCATTGTCTCAAAGTCCGAGTCAGTGATCTTTAACAGATAATTCTTCTATGACGTTCTATGACAACGGGATGTAAATTTTGGCAGTCAGGTAGATACGATCAGCCTAATTTTGGCTTACTACTTCCTTTTTAACAGTTCTAATTACTTATTGATTGTATCTATATAAGTTATGCATAATCGTCCGACGAGCAGCTTGTTAACTGCTCGTCGGACAATTATTGACTTAAACGCTTTTGACTTAAACCGTGTTATTTTAGTTGTTTCGCCGTGGAAAAACTCGCCTTAGCTGTACAAAGACTGCTATAAACTATTTTAATTACGAGTTACGCTTGCTATTGAATCAGCAAACGTAATTATATTATATGTATGTGCTTAATTGATTGCATAAAAGGCTTGCCGCCGATGTTTCCGGTTCATTTGATATCTTGAATTATTAATATTTACAGGCCTATTTATTTGGTGAGTATTTTTCTACTCGTTTTGTGAGTTGTTACGTGCTATATATAATAGAGTTAATCGACTGCACTGGAAAACTGTATATTTTATAGCCACCTTGACATTCACGATAAATAGGATACCTACTTATTAACTTATTTATCTTTACATTTACTTCAGCAACTCTATTTCGTTAATATTTTGTTATGAATTGCCTTTGCCTCTCTCCTTCAGATCTTCCACTCACTACTTATTACCCTGAAATAACTTTGTTTGATGACTTTGAAACCTGCAGTTTGATGACCTGCAGTTGGTTCCTGATTCTGTACCTAGTCTGTACATAGCTTGCATTGAAAATTTATTTTATGGCAAACTAACAGAAGCATGAATATTGTTCTTTAGTAGATGGAAAAGATAAGATGAGAAATTTGGGTTTATCATCATTTATTAAATGCAAAATACTACAATATTATTGTGTAAGTAAGTATACTAACTAAAGTAAGTAAACTTGTTCAATTTACTTATTTTAAAGTTATTTTCGCACAAACACATAGCATTCCTCAAACTCACGGTCGAAATAGTTATTAATATTACACCCAAGGGTCGTACTAGTGACCACTTCAAGTGGGTACAAGTTTAGCATCTTGATTTCCCTGCAGCCGAATTTCGCAGTAAATAACGACGTTTCTATGACTAGGTACGTTAATATTATTGCTTGGAACGGATCGTACCACAATCGTGTACCCTACTATGAATTTGAACACTTGGTTTCACCTTTAGGTAGGTACTAAACTATACTTTATTCTTGAATGAGTTTTTGAAATATCTAAAAATTACGAATAATATTGGTTAGGTATTTAATTTCTTAAAACATCTAGCGAGCGTCTAAGTATATCTCACGGCCGACCCCTCTCTCGCTATCCAAAAATATAACTAAATATATTATATTATGTTTATATTATTATTAATTATTATTATTATATTTATAGTTATATTTTTAAGTCATTGGTCGATACACTCTTACTTGAGAGACTATTCAATTACTCCCTAGTGCGAAAAAGTTTTCTAAAAAACGAAAACTCTCTCGCACTAGGGAGTAATTGAATAGTCTCTCAAGTAAGAGTGTATCGACCAATGACTTTAGGAATCACTAACAAATTAACGAGATTGCCTCAGTCGATATAATCTTTACCCCCATTCAACACCTCCGAAGCGAAGGATAATAATCCCCCAACTATGTCCACCTTATAATGCACCGGCCATCTAAATTCCTCTAGATCTTTCCACCCCTCTTTAATTAAGTCCATACTGGGCAGGACAACAATGGCCGTCGACCGATGCGCACCAAGATATTCAAATATGTCTAAGGCTACTATTATATTGCTGCCGTTTATCGGGATATTTCTGGTTTGAACTAGAATAAACTTTGCACTGTTAATTAGCAAATGAACTAAATTTTCGGCAAGGAAGTTTTTGTCTTAGATATGAATAGTTATTCTGAAATCTATTATTTTGCTTAATGGTAGCCACTATATATTCTTTAAATAATTTCTTATTTTTGATCTATTGAAACTTTTTATATCTTTTTACGCAGTCGCTACACAATTTCATCAGGTTCATAAATATCAAAGATTTTTCATAATAATGTATCAGACTATAAATAATAGAATATGTGCAGCATTAAAAAATATTATGATCAGTGACGTATAGTCTGGGACTTAGATATAAATTTCGAGGGCAGACAGCAGTTTTTCCGTCGTCACTATACCCATCTGTATCCCAATTGGGACATCGATCCCGCGCTACTTTACCGCCTGACTGGCGCTGCACGCTGCTATATTTTTACTCTACTTTTTTATTATTATTATTATTATTATTATTGATCATTACATAATAGTTAATACATGAATTGTACATACAGTCCTCTAGCGGAAACCTAGATAGGTTTATCTGTAGAAGACGAGTTCGCGTTACCAATATTCACTTAGAATTTAAAATATACAATCCTATTTCATAAGTGCGTAAGGTCCATTTTATCATCATATTATTATACAATACTAAAGGCTTCTTTCACCACTTCCTGATATTGTTACAGATAGTAATCTTAGTGATAAACTAATCTATCAAACTCACTTTTGAAAAGGAAGCTTTCAAATTCTTAAGAATTATTATGACATGAAAACGCGTGGTCCTTTTTGAAGTGTTAAAAGTTAATTGCTTCCTATTCGTATACATAAGAACTGAATCTAACAGCCAAAGGTCATTGACAACGTAGACGTAAACGAAACATTATGTTATTCGAACCGTGTAATTTAATATTTTTATCTTCATCATCTTCTCTCACCAGCGTTTGAAACGCTGGTCTATTTCACGATTCTAAGATTTTCTTTGATTCTATATTATATTGAATAATTCTAAATATCATCATCATCAGCCTCCACTAGTCCACTGCTGGACATAGGCCTCCCTCCCCCAAGGCGCGCCACTGAGCCCGATCCTCTGCTCTCCGCATTCAGTCACTGCCAGCCGCCTTACGCAGGTCGTCGCTCCATCTAGCCGGGGGGCGTCCCACACTACGCTTACATAGTCGTGTTCTCCACTCGAGAACTCGTCTACCCCAGCGGTTATCGGTTCTCCGACAGATGTGACCAGCCCACTGCCACTTCAACGTGCTAACCCTTTGAGCTATGTCAAAGGCTTTGGTTCTCGAATCGAATTCGAAATATAAATCTTAATGTATATAAACAAAAAGAAACCGTTAAAGATCGAGGAGTTATACGTTTAATAAAGCAATTCGAAAACTCACTACTGCTATATCGATCAAAATTACCCCGAGCACATACTCGAGTGATGTAAGGCACAAAATAACAACAAAATAGGAAATTTCAGCCGGTTGGTGCTTCCACGAAGTAACTGTACCTAACAGCGTGACTAGATAAAGTCGTTTTGTAACCGATATCATCTCGCGAGAAGCCTTATAGGCCGGTGACGTAACAAAATATTACATTAACGAAGTTGTCCTAGTTGTTTATGGACCTATTTAGACCACGAGGTTACACGTGGGGTAATTTTGGTAGACTCATATTTATGTCAATGAGCTTTGACAATGACAAAAATTCTTGAAAGTTTTGAACTTGATAAAAGGCACAGGGAATTAAAAATAATAAAAATAATTGATAATTATATCATATCCGTTCATTTTAACTGTATTCAAAAGAGGTTATAAAATCGATTATATAAGAATAGTAATCAACCTCATAGGGGTATATAATGAGGTACATTACAATAAGGAAAGTGAGCATGCATTCAATAATGTTTTATTTCACTTCATTTGCTTCTGTATCTAGCATATCTTCCCGACTAAGCTTACTACGTGCTACTACATGTCGTCACTTTACGTGCCCGTCAGCGTCTGTGCTTTTTATCAACTGGGTACCTGTTAGTGACCCTCTTTGACAATCTCTCGTCTGTTGTTCTTTGCATATAACATAATTATATACTATTATACCTCCCATTTCCACTTAAGTCTTAGCTTTATTTGATTGATCACGTCTTTAGCTTTAGTTTGCTGTCTTAATGTTGCATTCCTTTGCAATTCTCTGAGAGACCTACGATGAAAGTAAATAGGACCTAATTAGCAAATCTTTAATTTACTTCTGAATATTGAAGGTAGATAATTTACATCTTAAATTTAAATATAGTATGCGGGTATTATAATTGTACAGGGAACGGCAGATGCGCTTACGAAGTTTAAAAAAATAAAAAAGCGAGTACAAAGCGCGACATGGCCCTTGATTAATACTTTAAAGGAAACTTGTACTTGATGCACTGGAACTAGGCAGACTTATACAGCTTTACCTAGTAAACAAGTACATAATAAATATTTTGAAATTATAGCTTTAATTATACCTAGTTCAACAATAATTGCTAAGATAACCACAGACCTAGGGCTTTGATGATAACCTTATTTAAAATCAAATAATAATAATTTTGTTACCTACCTAAAAGCCTGTTCACATCAAAAATAATTAGATCATTTGCGTTTTACTTCCATAAATCATTTTATTTTCTATCTTAACTATTGTGAGTTTAGTAAATGTACTAAGCTCCTATGAACATATAAAATGTCCTTCGCTGAAAGAAACGGTTGGAAACGAATAGAAATTCAAATTCCACTTTCAAACGGCAAAGGAATAAATAGAAAGGTCTTTTACCAGGTGACGATCTGATCGGGCAAAGAAATACTCCAGTTTTACATATGGCCGAGGTAAAAGTACGATACTCTCAGGGCTTGCCGCATAAATTGGCTCGTTCGTGATGCAGTACCTCGTTGAATATGTATAGGTGCGCTCCCTTCCGTACTTCTCATTTTACTAATAGATTTTCTCTTTGATTAAATTTGTATACGTTTTATTCATACGAGCTACGCCACTATTGTTAGCTGCAGCATATACTCTTAAATCAGTGGTTACGGGCTCTTGTGTTTTTTTTGCAAGTTATTTATTTATTTTGTGTTATTAAAATGTTTTTTTCTGTAATTTCAGTGAACATTAATCATAATTGGTACATTGATGTAGATGTATTATCTTTTTTTTATACCTATATATTATCTACTTCAAATTATTATTTAACTTTATTACGTCACATTGTCATAACTTCATGTTTCAATAAGTTACGGTTTGATTCAGTAATATATTTACTTCTGTAATCCATATCAATAAATAACGGTTAAGTAAAGGTTGAAAAAAAATAAAATAACGGTGCTATTTGCTGTGCAGTAATATTATTATGTCCTGTTACTTCTATCAATCTTATTATCTATTAATTCACCATCAGTGATATAAATTCACATCTCAATAATATTATGTAAACTAGTAACCCTTTGCCATTCGATGCCTGCGTGGACGCACGTTGAGGAATCAAGATATTTATAATGGCTTTATTAAGACAAGCCATCCGCTCAGCTCACGCCCGCTTATTATTATAATTTAGACGATTGCCCAAAGCACCTCCGGTTGAATGAAGTCATCATTAATATCTTGAATATCGAGTTCGCTATTTTTTAGTAGCTAGTTTACTGTCGAATACGTTTCTACGTCGTTCATTGATTTGATTTTAATGCTATTCTCGTATTTACCTATGTTTCTTTGTCGATAGTCTTGTAAACATTAAAAAATAAGACTGTGCCCTATCACGTTAAGAAATGTTTAAATTATGATATGATAAGTTTTTTCCTTCAGTGTTTTTCAAATACAGGGTTTCATAGTTAAATATAAACAATGCTCACGTGTGAACATTCAAATTCATACAAAATTAACTTCCCCTAAATAAGGCAGTTGCGGTATGATAAGGTAGGACCAACAAATCATAGCTGTATTTGGTATGCAAAAATGCAGCCGGAGATTCCGTGACGCCAGGCCATGGCGGCCGGTCATGTTTATAATGTGTTTATACTTTTTGCTGGTCGCTACCTCTACACGTGAGTATGCTTCAGACGGCATAATGAAGGGAAAATTAAAATATAAAACGTTAATGTCCGAATAAACGGAGTGTAGACAGACTATAAATAAACAGGTCAAAGTAAAAAGGTCTGTTTTCAAAGAGATTTTAAATTGCCGTATCAAAATATGTACAAAAGTAGGTAGTACCTAGGTACCAAATTTTTTTTGCGCTGGTGCCGTATCGGTAAAGTACTGAATATTGCAAATGTTTATTTATTACCTTTATATTCCAACTATACTGTATAGTAAAGTTATAATAGGAATAGTATTATATTGAGTAATGATTTGGTAAAGAGTAGTTTACCTACCGAAGATGTCTCGTGAATTTTCTCGAAGTTAGTTCAAACTCAAATTCAACATTCTGTACAAAATTGTTCGCAGTCTGTTTTAAAAACGTATGGAATAATTGACCAATAAAAATGATAAGAAAATATTTCCCTGGCCATAATTACGCAGTAAAACTTAATTAACGGTCACATAATACCTTTACGCTTTACGCAACTTCCTGAAAGAGCTACTAATCTCGCCAACGGAAATATTTATGTGGGCTTTACCTCATTGGAGACATTAAAACTTTTCCAAGCCATAACGGCGCAACTCTAACCACTCATTGTTCATTCAGGGTGCGTATATTGGAGTTGAAATTTGTAGGCGTTACTGAAAAAGTGTCAATTCATCATAGCAAAGCCCGGGCTCGAGACCGAAGTCCCCCGTATAAATCTCACTTCCATACTTTCGCGTGGGGAAAACGGCTGCTTTATGGGATCCTTAAGGCTGTATGGATTTGGGAAAATATTTCCTCTGCGTGCTTGCCCCCGACAAATGAAGGAGCGTTCGCACATTAGAATGTGCGCGAAGTGCCTATAGACGTTTTTATTGTTATGCGAAGTAATTCGTTTAAAAGGAAGTGTTGGGTGCTTTAGTGTTTCCCAAGTGCCTATTTGCTAATATTTATTAACTCTAAACACCTTCGGTTTAGGGTTGCACTGAAAAAGTGCTTTCCCAATGTTTTATGCCTAGCACCTGACCTCTTTTGATGGTAGAAGCGTTACATAAACAGGTATCATACTTAATTTGAAACGAATTAGAAAGCGTCATTAGGTGTCTCCATTTATCATGGCCGTTTAGAAATTCTCACTAATCTTGATTTATTTCGAGTTCATTTTTATAGAAGACGAGGTATTGCGACACGCATTACAAAATAACTGATATTTTTATTTGTTTGCGACGATTGCATAATCGTAATTGAAATGGGTGTAGGTATTCATTTAAATTCGTACCTAAGCACATAAAGTGAGCGTGCGTGCGTGCTGAGGGCAGCGGCCGCGAAGACTGGGCGCGCCTCATTAGATCGCGAGCCCTCCCCGCCGCCCCCCGCTTCCCCCGCCCCCGGCTGCGCCCGCGCACCCGTTTATCCAGGCCCGGCGACATTTCCATTGCCGGCGCGGAAAATACACATTTTAGGAGAGCGGCTACTACCTCCAGAGATTCTTTTAGATAAAGTTTATTGTGTGCTAATATACCCCCATTCTTGTTACGTACGATGTTTTACTGCGTTGGTTACGCAGATATAGGTAGATATAATAGGTAGGTACCTACAGACATTAAACATTTACCTATACCTAGCAAATCGTGAATATATATACATATTGTTTATGTCTAAGGTGTTCAAAAGCCTACTGTTTGCTTGCAATATCAAGCTGTTTTCGTACACATCTCAGATGATATCTCTGATTTATACCTGCCTCGCGCTGTAGGACAATACTAAACCTGACTGAATATTAAATTCATAATGTGAGAATTTCTCGAAGAAGCCAGCAGTGGTTTGCCTTATAAGGCGCTACACCAGCTCCGGATAAATTGAAAGTCTCGTGGGCGATGTGATTTGAATTGCATTAATTACGAGCATGGGGTACTCACGAACTGCTGCAGGAAATGCAAACGAGTTGAGAAAAATTACGAGATTATGGTATATTTTCACCGCTGCTCCCTGGAAGCCGAGCCTTATCTCGATACCCGAGTTCAATAAACCAAGGGACGCGACTGAGCGAGTGAATCGCAAATTTATGCGACACAATAACGCATACAGGTGTCGCCGCTCGGCGCCCCTTCAAGATAGCCGCTAGGGAAACTAAATAGGAAAGGGACCTCCTTAGGCTGAGTATTAAAGCGTTAGACACGACCGATCGTCGCGATAGCGAGTAACACATCCCCAATTACGATTTATCCCGTCTTCAAAAGGGCATCAGTAATGATGTAACGTAGCCTTTTCTCGCACAATCGAAATCCAATTATTTCTGAAAGTAACTAACTAATACACCGGCCGAGAAAGAACAAGAGCGGCGAGTCGTAAATCGGCGGTGGATATTTGCAGCGCGCTCGGACGGAATATGAATTATTCTCGGTGATTGTCCTTGCCACCGCGTCATGGTTCATACATGAAGCTCGAACTAGTTTTTTCGTCTCCACGTCCTCGGCTCGTAAATTGAAGTCATTTCTTAAAAATGTTGGATTTCTGTGTCGCCTCAGAACTCTTTTTGAAGGTCTTATAAATTTCTGCTGCTTTATAATTATTATTATCGACAGTTAACCGCGTTGGCTGAATTCGGTAATACGAGCTTCGAGTAAATAGCGCCCGCGGTACTCTCGGAAGATAACCCAAATTTGTTAGGGCGAATTTTTTGAAACTGTTTTTATCAATCGGCAGGCTGGTTTGTAATTGGCTGGTCGCAAGGCGGGCGGCCATAATTGACGGTGCTATCATTCTGAGCTTCTCCGCTCGGACATTCGGGGAAACTCTTAATTGGTCCACCTTTTGTGACGTTCAATATCGCCGCCTCGATAATAACACTACCAATTATTAGCAGATCGTTGTTTTTAATTAGCTGTTGGATGAGATCGAGATGTTTTGCTCTTGGTTTCTGATAAACAGGGGTGTTCTTTTGCGGTCTGTGCGACGGGAATGCACTAGAGAAAACGTGGCATCCTTTGTAAATGGTAAACATTTTCAGCTTTATAGCTATAAGGTTTTTTATCGTGATAATATAAATAAAAAAATATTAATTCAACAACCAAAAAGGGTTACGAGTTTATAGCAGACGATTTGTCACCAACAAAAGGTCAAGCAATTTGGATGAGCATTGTATAATTGCATTATCAGTATATTATATATTATGAATTAATAAATATTTTATTCTTACATTCTGGTGATCTTGAAAATCTTGATGAACGCACCGAGAGCTTGAACCGGCGAAAAGCGCTATTTTTTAGAAGCGACGCCCCAAAATGAATCACCATTAATAAGGTATTGTCAAGCTGTCCAGTAGGTTTCTTATCGGTTCACAATTAAAGCCGTCCTGAAGGTGACCGTGCCATCCAAGACAAATAAAAACGGCGCATTCATCGAATACAGAACGAAAGCAGCTCCACTGAAATTGTGCACCGAAAAACTTACCGAGCGATACTTATCAAGTGTTTGAAATGACACAACCGGATTCCGGCCCTTTCGACATGTTACCTTTTTTCCAATAAAACTGACGAATTTCTCAATAAAAGGGAGATGTCCGTCGTGTCGTCACGTATGGGGCTGGAGTATTTGGAGCGGTGCAGCAAAAACTATTCAGGGGCCATTATTATGGCATTTTTGTCGTCTGACGGAGCTCGACCCGCGGCCATTACGACGCGGTAGTGGAGGGGGGTGGTATGCGGACCCCACCCCGCCGCGCCGGCCCGCACACCCGCACCATCCATCTTCGATATGCACATAAAGCGAACCGGACCCGTAACGGCAACCCACATTCCCACTGCTCTTAAATTTATTTATCTCTTTATTAATTCTCCACTTGAATTTTAATGTTTTGCGTGAAATACCAACTTTGAACTTTGAGACCGCTGCAGGTGTTAACTTGATTTCACTCAAACGCAAGCAGCATACCGTCATAAATATCAGGGAGTTTGTTAGGCAGAGGTACACACCTGCATGCTTGAGTACTTTACTAAACACAGTCACAGCCTATCAATCAGTCGGTGTCACATTAAAAGAAGTCAAAATTAAAATTATTCCCACACGTAATAAAATACATATATTGAGATTCAAGTACCTAATAAATATTAATCATTTAATAAATTAATCGTATACAAGACACAAAACTTTTCTCAGCCCATTAAGAGTCAGTACTCGCAGTACTTTCATACAAAACTCAATTAAAATCACCTGTCCGACGTAACAATGGGATCGATAGCCACGGCTGCCGAGCCATAAACTATGGTAACTAAGCCTCGCGTGGAATGATCCCCTTAATGAAGTGACTGTAACTAACTCGATATCTGGACACGTCCTAGGACTTGTTTTATTTACTCTATGGTCTGTGTGCTGCTAACTATTGACAGGTAGTAATTTAGTTAGGTAAATTAATAGGCGTTTGTTTGTTCATTGAACTATGTAAGTATTTCATTTCTTCAAGAGGAAGATCTTTACTAGAAAAAACTTGCGATATTTTTTAAATTCATGAGACGGGCAGTTAGTTTCCTTTAAACATAGGTATAGCTATAATATAGGTAGACTTAAAATTTATAAAACTTTTCAACGGACTTCAAAAAGGGGGAGGTTTTCAATTCGACTCTACAAATCTTTATTTGTATGTTACACGATATCTTCGCCGATTGTGAACCGATTTGAAAAATTCTTTTTTTATTGAATATGCTATTATTTCTTTTTAATGAAGGTGGTCCCATGTCAATTGGAAAAATATATTTCACCTCTAAGTGTTAAAAATTAAAGTCGTCGGTGTACAGAAATCTTAATTTTTTACAAAAAAAAGTACCTAGATTGTTTGTTTGTTTTATAAAAATGTATGATTCGGTATCACTAATTTGGTACATTATTTCACTAACGATCGAATCTCTCTCCAGAAACGCACATAATAAAAGGTAACTCCATAAACGCTTCACAGCAGCGCGGAGGTGACTTCAAACCAGACAGGCCAGTTTACGAGCCACGAGCGGCCGGGGACGGACTTAGATAGATTGCCTGCTTCAATTTAGGCTACAGAGACGTGTGAAATATAGCTGCTATTATGTAATTACTCGCTTAGGAATGCTTACATTTGGTAACTTTTCCTTTACTTACATAAATATAGGACTTAATAGGTAAGGTACCATTCAGAAGATGGATAAGTACTTAATTCAAATTTACTTTAGTGTAGAGGTATTTATGAATATGTGTCGATTTAGTCACCTTCAATAAGTCAGCACGCAAAAAATGTTAGACACTGTACAAAATTATTCACATTACCTTTTAATACCAGTCAAAACTCTTTGAAATCTAATTTTTTTTATGTTTCCATGTGTATGTACAGTTTTAAATCATAAATTATTTATGTAAAGAAGAATCAACACAATGTACACAGTGAATATCAATTATAAACGAAATGAAAATTGCATCACGAAGCAAATCGAAGGCTGCAGATAGATTGGTATTCGCTAGCTTTTTGCATATGCATTGCATGCATTACATAAACCGCTTTGAGCCTGAAGCGCCCTCTGTAATTGGAATACAATACACAGACCGCCTTCTTTTATTTAAAAAGGCAAGGAATTTTTTTAACACATTTTATTCAGGTTAAAAACGCAGGTTAAATTCTTTATGCGATGGTAGCCGGAACGCACGAATGAGTATTTGAATTATTGTGATTATATTTTTGTACTTACTAAGTACTTATTATAGGCAAAGAATGGAGCGGAGCATTTTAAACCTAAAACTCCTAGACAAATAGAGAAACTCCGACATAAGAAAACTGACAAAGGTAATAGATGCTCCAAGCCACTGTAAAAAACTAAAATGGAGATGGTCAGGCCATGTCGCACGTATGAACACAGAGTATATAATAAGACTGCAGATAGATAGTCCAACATAGTAACGCACTGGGCTGGCCCGAAAAGGAAAAGAAAGCAGGGTAGGCCCCCTGATAGGTGGCTTAGGCTACGCAAGCCAAGAATAGGGAACTTTGGAATAGAATGGAGGAGGCCTTAACCCGAAAAGATTAATTTTAAGAAAAATGTATTTATTTATTAAATGGCTTAATAATAATACTAGGGAAAGAATATATTACTAGTATAGCTTACAATCAGAACCAATCAGCAGAGTGTAGGTAACAAGCTGTTAAAGACAGTGCCTTTAGCTTGTACTTTGAAAGTCAACTACACAAGGACATAACGGACATAAAAGTATCATCTTCAGTTAATGTTTGAATATTTGTATTGTAGCCTATCATGTTTGGCGGTGACTGCTCTGCCAAGGGTATCCGACCGAAAAGAATCACTATCGTAATTTTACCGGTAAGATAACTATCGTGTAGTCAGCCTAATTTGCAATAGCTCCTTTGTGTTAATTGATCCTAGAGCGGTGTTGGTTACGATAATTGTCAATAAATTGTTACGGACATTAATCTCTGCATCAAATTGCCTCTTGTAATAATGGCTTATTGGATCCAACATTGGATCACATTGCTCAGGCCGGGCTGATACGATCAAACGCGTACATCGTGTAATGTTTTTACTAGACGAAGTTTTTGCACATAGGTATCCCATATTTTTTCGTAATTTTCTGTGCACTAGGACAAGTAATCTCTCGCACATACGACCATACATGCATGAGAACGTGAGGCACGCACTAATTAACGTTCAACGTGAAACTTCGCCTGTACCTCCACCAATCACGCATGATCCGCGAAAAGTCGTATATTTCCTCCCTTTGCGTCGCGCATATCAACTTCAAAAGGGGAGAGGTGGGTCTTATTAACCTGGGTGCTCCGTAATTGCGTGTCTAACGTTCCCTACACGTAACATGGCCTTTTATTAGGTGGAAATTCTGTATACGGCACTACACTCAAGCATCGGGTGGTAACTTATGAACTCTAGTCTAGTGTGTTAATGGTTGTCCTTAAAATTTCTGAGTTGAAATACTTACCTCTGTAGGTATCTCCTTTGAGAAGATTTCCTCATAAAAGAGGCATGATATGAACATTAATGTTAAGAAACAAGATTATACAGCCCAGATGAATAGGTATATTGGTAAATAATGTATATTGAAAACAACAAATTTCATATTGAATTTTTATTCGATTCAATCCAATTGAATTCTTAATCTGACTCGATGATTCATGGAGCGTGCAGATATTTAGCTCAATGAGGCTTGAGAGTTGATGCGTTATTGTCATGTTGGGAGACAATAGTAAATGTACTAGAATATTTACGTTTATTGCCTTTTAGCACATCTTAATTCACACATTAGTTACGCCGTTTAACTTATAGACGTTGCAACGAATGACAATATCGCGTTTTAGAATCTATTAAACAAAGATTTACATTTGCACACTCAGACTATGATTTCGTTGTTCAGTGTTGTAGGAAATTTCGTTTAGGTATACTTACTGGTACATTAGGTAAGTTTCATTCACATTTCAGACCTACGTTTTCTTTAAAATCTTCTGTAAACTGTTTGAAAGCATGTCTTTTCATCCTGGCATGAATTACTTATACGTGCATATATGTACCAGTGTATCCTGAAACTTTGTCAGTATTCATTATGATTGTTGAGTGGTTCGCTGTGTCGTGCCAGGGTGCGGTTAGACGGGCTTGTTAGCGAACAATGCTGGGGACCGTGCTATACTTACAATAAGCTCTGCGCATTCTGACATAAACAGGAACTGTCGTTGCAGTATGATACTTACTATAGCCTTTTGATTTCCGTTTGATCGACATATTATCTACTTGGCGTCGATGTTTTATCAGTAGGTTACTAATATTATGTACTTAGGTACTTAAATGCGAAATTGTGGATATATAATAATCATCTTGCAGGGGCAAGTGCCTGTTTGAGTTCGCCAAATGCCTGCAATGCAATTTTTCAAATACAGTTAACTTTCTAGAAACAGTTTTGTTCCAACAATAGACAAAATAATATCGAATTTTAGAAAGCCGACCGTTGTCCAACTTTCTCCCTTTATCTCGAGCACAAAGGTAAGAAAAGTTAAAATGTGTTGTTTACTTCGTATACAGTTTTCAACGCAGTATGTCAAAGCAACTGTCGAAGCTCGCTCGCTTCTGTAGTCGTTATTTCATGGACAATACTCTCTTAGTTGCCTTTTGAAGCTGATGTAAGAACTGTGTTGCCGTTTGTACAAACTTTTTTATGATTTGCCATTGTATCGGTCAAAAAACCACGTCCTTTACGAATGGTCAGACTTTCTCTTGAGTCTTTTAAATGACTTGTTTTGGTTCACAAATTACTGTAACAAAATAGTTTTATGGTGTCATTGGCGTTAGTTTCTTTGCAGTCATGGATAATTTAACTGTTTTTAAACATTAATCACTAGAAGTTAAAGAGGATGTAGTTTTGTTTTCAATAATATGAAGGTCATTAAGATTTTTTTACGCTATGACTAACACTGATGCCTACCTGTTTTCTCGGTTCTTTAAAGTAGAACCAGGCCAGATAATGTATTGTTTTCATACCTTATTTTTTTAATAGCACAAAGTGTTACCTATAGGTATGCGTACTTGGTTAGACACAGATCTCAATAGATATAAGCATCTAGATGCGTAGTTAGGTATTAAATTGGCCGGGTAGGAAGTTTACGAGCATATTGGCGCCACGCAGGGTGCAACATGCTAACGCTATCAGTTACCCCCGTCCGTGGCTAATTCACTGTGACAAATTAACAACGGCTAAATTTAGACCCCTAGCTCAATGTTTACCTACTTGCATGTCTAGATTATACCTATGCATATTCAGTATAACATAATTATAATCCCAAAATCTATAGATTTCAGAATCTGATTGTTTCTCTTCCACGACTCTTCAGTTCGCAGTAGCGTCATTGATACTTTATAAGCGGGTAATTTATAAATCGTAGGACTAGTTGCTTGTTATTACTAGTTACTTTTGGTAATAATTAAAATTGCTAAAATTCTTGGGAGTAGATTATTGAATTAATCTTCTTTCAAGCGCCATATTAAAATTAATGCATTACAAAAGTGTCTAAGTATACCTATTTACTTTGCACAGGTATAATATAGTAGAAAACATTAAATACTAAGTTGTAAAGCCAAATCGTGATAGGTTTTAATAAATGCAATTTAGTCTAGGATAACAGAAGGGGCGTCGTGTTCGTATAAAGCATTCTAAAACAGTGTATTGTTACTGTCCCGGGCTATAGCTGTATATATACCTATTGTAGGTAGACCTAGGTATTGTAGGGCTTAGACAGGAATAGAACGATATTGCGACTTTGAGAGGTGCAGTGGAGAAGCCTTTGTATTCTAAGCCGGATAGTGTGTGTATTCTAAACCAAATGCATGATACATGTTCGTTTGTATGACTGTGTAGGATAAGTTATCTGGGAACTTTGTAAAGTTTAGACTTCAGATAATATCTCTATGTGGTAGGGTTAGATTTATCAGCCAAGTAGGTACGTGATTTTAAACATTATATAGCACTATACTTAGAGCAATTTTATTATGTTTGTCTAATGATTTATTATCATTGTGATGTTAGTTCTGTCTGATCAACTTTTCAATGCTTTTGAGTTTTCTAAATTTTGTACAACTTATAGAGAAACGTATATATAGGCACTTTTTGGGTGCATTGTGATTATGTAAAACACATTTTGTTTTTGGTACATTCATTCTCTTCTTATCAAATCAAGTAAGTACCTACTCGTACTCTAAAAGGCACGTTTTAAGCCATCAATCTCAATACACTAGACATCTATGTAGAATAAGTGTGCATAGGATCTATAGCAAGGTTACAACAGACCAGCGCAGATGTACGACGCGCTTGAAGTCAATATCTCATATCAGCATTGTCTACACGCGCAGGCCGCCCCACTGAATCATGAGCTAGCAACGCTAGTACATACCACAGGATATATTGGTTCAGTTTTTTCATAGTAAAATGCGTGTAAAGCGACTCCATTTTAAAATGTTAGTTTTAAGAATGTGCTTCCAGTAAGTAGGTACGTCTGTAATCAATGAGTTGCAATACGTACCTATGTAGGTACTTAAATAGTTTGCTAAGAAAAATTACTCAGGAGATGTACTTCTGAAAAATTGAAGCAGCGATTCTAATTACAAATCAATGATAAAAATGTAGCTTTTTTGTTGATTTCGGATAGTTAATAATAATAACGTTGATCCAACAAATGTCAACAACTCATATATACTCAAATAGAAAGATATACTTAAAGAAATATACATATTTCAAAACATCGGACGTCTTTTTCAATCGTATTTTCTTTTTAATTACTTACCAAATTAATTTTACACTTTCTAAACATTTTCATCTTTAAACCAATCAAATAATAAAAACTAAAATAACCTAAAATTAAACTAACTTAAAAAACTAAAATAACTTAACCTCCAAACATAATTTTTAAAAATAAACTACACCTAAACAAACAGTAAAAAAAAACGTATTTTTCTAGTTTGGTAAAGAAATACAGACTTTGTTAGCTCTAGATACTTATTGAGAAGCATATTGCAGTACTACGCCCCCCCATTGTGAACTTTCTTTTAGCTGTCTAGTTACACGATAAAGCATGGCTGGTTGGTTAGTTATTGGCAGGTTCTATTGAATTAAAGCTTTCTAGGATCTCCTTACAAATTTTACTTGCAATTAATTTTTGTTTCTTTATTGAACTAAACTTTAAATAGAATTTGAAACTTGTGGTGTCGGAAAACTAGACAGGTATTAAGAAATTGAGCTTTTGAACTTGAAGAATTTTCGCATTTCTAAAAGTAATTGAATCAAATACTTATTTATTATATTCATTTAGGCGGATAATGTAATACTTAAGTAATTTTGAAGAACGTTTTGTGGCTGGTCTTGTTACAATAAAAGTTGAAGTCCTTAATGATAGGGTGGATATAAGTTTCCAGACATAGAAGAAGATTGATAGTCTTAGATCAATAGCGGACACTGACATTTTACAAGAAACATCCCGAGCCCTCCTAATTCTCAACGTTGGCGGGCGTGCTTGAGCTATCGGCTCAATCTCCGCTTGTCCAATAAACCGCTGACGTACCGACAGACAGGGCTTAACAAACGTAACTGATCTGCGGTGCTATTGTTCCAGAGCCACACACGTCTCTCGCCCGTATCACGAACGTGTTGGGTTCACTGACTTGTGTCGTGTTGTTGGCGCTATTGATGGATCGACGTCCCGTGGTGTACTCGGAAAATTCACAGCTGAAAAGTCTGATCTTTTAAATGAAGTTCCTAAATAATATACGGGATATATCACAACAACAAGTCGATGAAAGTGAGAATTTTGTCAAAATCTGAATAAATAACGAGAATGCTAACGTTAATAATATTGTTCAGAGTCAACTGGTTTGAAATAATATAGGCACTTACAGTAAAATTAAGTAGATAAGAAATAAATCTCTTTCGAAAACATGCTCTATTGCATCTCAAAAACGACTTTACATGTACATGAAAAGGACAACTCAACTTTTTTTTGCAACGCAAACTTTGTTAGTTGAGTATGAAACACAGCAATAGAATGTTAGAGAGGATTATTTTAAAGATAATATTAATATCCAAAATATTTTTGCGACGCTGACAAATTAATACAGTGTATTGAATATTTTGTTAAAGGAGAAATTGCTTTTTGTGCAAATTGCAAACAAATTATATACATTGCGATAAATACAACCTCTCTAAACATATCAGTCAGTATAGCAATCTCGTGATAGACGTTTGGGTTTGACTGATATAAACACTGGATGGAAACAAAAAATAGCTTTATTTCAACAACAAATTTCGCTTGTTTGCTCTCTGCGGGACGGTGTTATTCACATAAATCGAGCGAAAAAGCCAAATTGCAGCAATGGTTCACAGCACTCAACTAAAAATTGCGATGTTACACAAATAAAATATTGCGTGGAATTTCGTTGTTTTAGTTTTATGACTTCATTTCGCTATATTAATTAGAGATTGAAGTTTAGATTAGAATCACCGTAAATGAAAGTCATTCTTAACAAAGCGGATCTCAGTTATGCTTAATTCTAGAAAAATGCATTTATTGTCGAGCCATCGTTGGTATCAATACCAATAATGTAGGTAGGTACCTAATAATAGAAAATAGAGCCACTTTATAAGCAAGATAATGAGATACAGAGAATTGCAATTTCATTCCGCTATGCACCGCCAGATTAATCCCTCAAAGCTTTGCAGTAGCGAGAGCCCGCTGATAAACGGGAAAACTAATACCGCGCGATTGGTATACGACGCAAACTTTTTCAGTAACTGGGCTCTCTGCGCGGAAATCGAATAAAAAGAATCGGATGAATCCGTATTTTGAACACTTCTATAGACGATATTGGACGATTGGATAATGAATCCGAATGTAGGTTTAACGTTATTAGTTTCGGATGACTTATTTTGTGAATGAAAGTTCGCACTGAATGTAGGTAATAATTTTACTCTATTCTGCATGAGAAATGTTAATTTGAAGCTTATACACTTGCAGAACGAAAGCGTTGTTGCTAAACCGAATCAGCCGACTATAGTCTAACGTGAGGTAGGTAGAACAGGATTCTCTTATGATGATTTAGTATTGTGCGCGACACTGGTGGATGGATTTACCGCCGTATGAACGGATTATGTGGGCGAGAGCAAACACGGGGCAGCGGACGCCATATTGTGATTTAGTGCCAACTTTTGATTCGCGGCTTTATTACGGCTTAGAACGGAGGGACGACTTTAAAGGTGCAGCGTGAATAAAATCATAAAAATATTTTACCTCACAATGAATTCATTTTGTTCACGTGATTATAAAAGTAAAACATTCGGACAGTTTGATAAAACGCCAATTATATGTGTCATACATTACTGGTGTCAAAATTAAATAACGTTTTTAATTTTATTTTTAAAATTCTACTTTAATATCATAATGCGAAAGTGCCAATATTTATTTGTTTGTATGATTAAAAATGCACTCTGATGCAGTTCTTATAAAAGTAGTCATAAGTTTATGGATGTCTGTTAGGAGAATGAACAACCAAGGAGAAAGGGTATAAGTAGAAAACAAATTACTCCCCCACAATCTCAGCAGCATATTTGTTAATAAACCTGAAAGTACTTCCAATGTTTCCCTCCATATCATTTTTCTCAACGTCCGAGATAAATATGATAACATATAAATCATATACGCCCATTTCCTCGACGCAACAAAACAACGGGCAAGGCGGGGGAGGCTGGAAAATTATGACAAATCATGCATTAAACATAGGGAATAAATGTTTTCTTATCACGTACCTATTTCTGTTCTGATATTAGTTTTCCTTTATCTTTATTGACACAGGTTTTGGAAGGGAGCGTTTTATGACGTTGTCGCGGGTCATGTCTTGGTGTACTTGCTTCGTACATACCTACTTATAATACCAGGGTGTTTATAAATTAAGTCTATATTTGAAAGTATTTTCAGTCTGGCATTTCTTACGGTATTCATACAAGCTTGCGGATAATATTTTCAATGAAAAAAGTGGAAACAATTTGCTTTTTCAGTTAATGCTACGCTTTATTCTGAGAGCGAAGTCTCGATTGAAACTGCAATGTCTCAACATACAATTCAGACTGCAAATCTCGAATATTTATTTCGAATGCCGGTAAAATCTCGGCGCATCCTCGGCTCAGCGACGAAACTTACAGTTTGTGCACAGTGCACACGAAAACGGCAAGATTGTAATTGATTTTGGATTATTTTATTTTTCATCAATAATTGATGATCTTTTATTATTTCTCTTCTTCTATTATAATTTTTTATGATGTAAAACTAAATTATCCTAATAATTATCTAAATATTTTCTTCTTATATAATTATCTTGTAAAAATTAGGTACATTTGGCTAGATTATTGTTTTTATTATACGTTTATGTATCAATGGTGTGGGTGCTTTAACATTAAAATTTCAATAGAATGTGCATTTAATATTTGACAGCTGCAAATTTACACCTAAAAATGTAATAAATATTTCTTATTACTTTCGTATAGGACTGGTAACTATTGTATATTCTGTCTGTGGTATAGGTACCTTAATCACAGAATATATAATATAATTCACATCGCGTGAAGAAAATGACATCAATTTGACGGAAAGTTATAGCGCACTCCATAGACTTCATACTGCATCTAAATTGTTTTTTTTTGTTCATAATCTAAAAAAACAAAAAGGTTTAAGCAACTTTATGGAATGTACATTTTAGACTTTCACGCTTTGAAACAGTTGTACAGTACCTACTAAATTACTTTGTACTTATCTAACTTGATGACAGGTGCTGTAAGTTATGTAGAGTTTTAAAAGTATAGTAATATTGTATTTAAGTTCATATACCATCTTTCATATTGTTGTGCCCTTACCTTAACCCGGCTGAGATTTAAGTCGGTCGTCAGACAGCGCGGCGCTGTGGTTTCTTTGCTTAAGTCTAACTTAAGTTACAGAGCTACGCCCAACTTGGGTTACTGAAGCTTCTGAATACCAACTCCTTTGCAGGTGACTTTGTACTGTCGTATCGTTCCGACGTTTAAAATTTTCGGCACAATACTTGAGCTTGCGGATTTAAAGTTTGGGAATTTCAAATGGGGTACATAAAGCGGGGTAGGCTTTGCTCAGATATTCATACATAATTTGTTCTCTTGATAGCTGTAGGCTTTTCTTCAGTTTGAATTTTATTAATTTTATTAATATTTATTTATTAGGTATATTTTTGGGAATATACTATAGGGGTATCCTTTCAATGTTTGTTTTCTTTAACGTCTTATATATAATGCAGCTTTGTTAAAAAATATTAAGTAGTTCTTATTTCAAAAAATAAAACTTTCGTGTATTACCTACTGTTTTTATATACTTACTTACCTAATTAAGAATTACCTAAATGCCAAGGAGTCTTCATAAATGGTAACAGTCATACCAGGTTCACTCTGGTCATACCAACTAAATGGGTACGTCTCGGTTATACATTGGGTTCGAAAGGCAATCAATTTAATAAGTTAATGCGAAGTATATGCAACTCGACGATTTTATTTCAACTGGTGATTTATTGAACATTGTAACGTCAGCAAATGTATTGTAATTTTAATAATGCTGTTTTGCCGACATAGATTTTATTTTATTAGTCCGGAATTTATGGGATTTTATGTAGGAACGACCTAAAATTTTTGATAATATTATTTACTGGGTACATAAATCTACCTACTCTTACTAAAAAATTCACCCACTTATCACATACATAAGTTTTGATTATGTTCATATTTACACCCTATTCAGGTCTTAAAAACAAAGGAGACGTTTCACGAATGTATGGAGCCCCGGCCTGGACCTTGTACACATATAATTATGAAATGTCAATATTATATAAAAGTGGTTTAATGATCATTTTGGTATATTTTGGCTTAGTTTTTGTGTAGAAATGCATTAAACGTTATATTATAGGCAACACTTACCCTAAAAATAAAGATGGCTGCCACTGTCAATGATCATTTGACGTTTTCCACGACGTTTCCATTCGTTTACCATTCCACATTTTTTGTCGTGATCTGCAAAATAACTTGTGCCGTGTTGTTCCCAGCTAGATATTTACATAGGTATAATTATTTTCATTACAGTGCAAAAAATAATTTTTAAAAAAGACGCTGGTCTACCCTGTCTATGATTAATAATTCATAGACAAAGTAGACCAACGTCGTCTTTTTTCCAAGGCTAACGCAATGCCTAGATATGGAAGGAACGCTTTTAAGCCAGATCTTTTATAGTCATGGAAAGCTGATTTCAAGTACCTCTAGTCAAGTATGTTCGGATACGCATCAATTATTTATAATTCATAAAACCGATAATCGGTTCTCATCACTAGTGACGCGTGACTGATGAACGCAGTCACACCATTAATCTGACGTCAATCTCACTAAGACTGACGAAAAAATCAAAATATTCAGAAATCCATCCGTCCAATCTATCAATCCGTGGGTTAGATGGTCAGTTTCGCGTCAATATTACCAGACTGATGGTTTGGACTAATATAAAACGATTGCCTAACCGACGTCAATGAAAGAACGAGGAAAGAATCGGGATAAAGGTATTAGTCAAACGGACCGGATTTGGCTGTATGGCTAGATACCTTTACCTAAAAAAATGCTTTTATAACACTCAATGCAGCCATCAAACCAAAATGATATTCAATGCAGCCAACAAACCTAAATCACATTCAATGCAGCCAACAAACCAAAATGATACTCAATGCAGCCAACAAACCAAAATGACATTCAATGCAGCCAACAAACCAAAATGACACTCAATGAAGCCAACACACCAAAATGACATTCAATGCTGCCAACAAAATAAACCAAATTCGTGACATTATAAAGTAGGTACGTTCAGAAATCACAGCTCGAAACTTCGACACATTTTTATGCAATGAAAAATAGTTGGTGTATAGCTGTTTTATGGAAGTTAATAACCAACTGACGATCAGTTTTCCCATTTTTGTTTGTTTATATATTTGTTTCTTAGGAAGATAATTTAGTTCATGATTGACCGTTATCCCAATACTCCGGACTCAGTTTCGGAACGGACTCGTATTAAACGTACATGTTGCCAGCTTTGTCATCTATTTAATAAAATATTGCTTTTCTACCAGAAAAATACTGCAAATATTTCAATTTTAGTATTATTTTAATAACCTTCAGATTTTTCCTCGAATTTCCCAAAAGTGTACATAGTGTAGGCCGGATCTGAAACGTCTCCTTTCTCAATGATAATTTTGATCCCAATTTGACTAATAAAATGAGAGTAGGAACGAATACAGGGAAGTACAAAAGTAACCGACATAAAAAATACATTATTATTATTATTATTTTATTGGTTTAAGAATGTCGATTTAGATATTTTAAAACCCCAGATTTGCATTAAAATATAAATCTTCATTTCATAATGCCTTACATTTCTACACCCTTTAGTGTGGGCCCCACACTTCAATATTAGAAAAGACCACTTCTTGAATTGTTCATTTATTAAATTGGCCACGTAGTCTATTTATATTACCAGTTTTTATAATTTTTAATTCCTAATTTATAAATTATTTTAAAATGTCTAAAATCCATGCAATCAAAAACTGGTACCTTATGAACAATATTATTTGCTGACTCTACAGCTCAGTGCTCCGTAGATAAGTAATAACATCGAGTGAGATTACTATCGATATGCTATGATTCGCTTTTATGTACGATAAATCGCAAATTGTCGGTTCAGTAGATCGGACACTTTAGTGGGCAGCGGAAACTTAGCCCACTATTAAATCCAGTCCCACTTTTGGACTTTAACTTATTTACTTAGGGATGAAAATGGCAGTAGACGCAGCTGTGATTCATATTGTACCTATAAGTAGCGGAGGGTAAATAGCCGCCTACTTTGCGGTCTGCAATCATAGCTGTAACCACAACGATAAAGTCTGCGGTAAGTCAGGTAAAGACATTTATTTTCTGTTGTGTACTTGTCTGGTTGGTAGTCTGCTACTATAGGTTTAAGTAATATCAGGAATCACTATGTAGATGTTTGAGGTTCGTAAAATAAAATTGTTACAAAACGTAGCGATATCCTAATTTCGACAAGTAGACTATACAAAGTTGATGTGGGTAGGGTAGTAGGCACCTAATATTTACATAAATCAGACGAGGTCGTATCTGATTCTGATGTAAAAGTACAACAGCAAACGTCATAAAGTGTAATCAATTCTATCTGTCATATTTATGACAATAATAAATTAAAGATTACAATAAAAACACAATGTTTTGGCTTAAAATGTCAAAATATAAATCAAAAGCTTTATCGGTAGTCGGTGTGCTGCGCTATAATTTTACTCAACTTGAGAACAAAGTGTCAATTTTTCAAAACGGCCCCGTGAAATCAAAAGATTATCTTTTTTCTGGAAACTTCAGTTTTTTGTACACAATGGCAACATTTTTGTGCGATTGTTGAAGATAAATGTATAGATATTTAGTTGCGAACTTATAGTTGATATGGTCTTCTTGATTCGGTTGGGTATTTGAAGACAAGGCGCACACTAATTCGAGCGCCGAGAAAGCCAGCCGCCATATTTCAAAGTTTGACAGCTACAAGCTTCGAGCAATATGGCGACCACGCCACCCAATGAGGGACTGCCCCGTCACACGGAGCGCTCCGTTCCTAACTTGGATACATTAATCACGCTTGATTTATCGGGGAAGGAGTGACACATTTTATATTCTATTTTCGAAAACTAACGAGTTTTTCAAAACGGACTTCGCTTGAGAGATCGCAACAGCTGCATCTTGTTAGCGTTGATTTCAGCGGCTTGCTTTGTGTTAAATTATTTGCATGAATGAGTATTCGTACTAAGTTTATATCGCGCCCCATGTTTAATCTTTAAATTTAGATGTCATTGTTGTTCGAGTATTGTGAAAATTATACGCTACTATGCACTCAATATAAGTCTATATTGATTTATAGTGTCATTTATCTTCAGTAACAGCTGATGTATTCGGACATTCTTATGCTTATGAACAATCAATGCCCATTTCATACATCGTATATCGATAGATGATACGAGCAGTGTTTTAAATTCTCTCTGAAATTGATTTTTAAATAACTTGGGAGGACCACCCTTTGTAAAAGGAATAAGCTGAGGCTTTCACATGTCACATACGTCAGGGTTAGTCCTATAGGGCCGTTCAATTTTTATTGCATTCGACCCTGATCTATGAGTTAATATGGAACCAATATATCTAAAAGTGATATGGAAGGGTTTCAAATATTGTTTTGGGGAACTCGTCTCCATTATAAATGCGGTCACGTCTCATAGAAAAAGTCTCAAGGATTATAATTTTTATTTCTTGTCACAACATTTATGTCAGTGTTTATGAGGCAGGCATAATTAGTCACGAGATATGATCGCCACCGAACTTCTTAAATTTCGTCACAGCTATCGCAATGTCGATCTGGCACACCATCATTTAGCAATTTGCTTTTACAGAGCACCGCGAAATTAACGTCTAGGGGTTCGGTCGAAAACCAGAAAAAAATCGGGTTGGCGACGCCATTTTGGTGTGCAAAAATGATAATTTTCTCAGTGAAACGCCTCCGAGAATCTCGTTTTTCGTTGCGTGTAATGCTTCGCAATTACTTTAATAGCTATCTTCACTTAATACAAAATACATGCCCACATGTATTGGAAGTTGGGTTGGGTCAAGTTGCTCCATCAACGAATTAAGCAAATTTAAATTCCAATTTTTTTGTCTTATTAAATATTTACGAATAAATTTTTATTATACAAGAAATATAATATTGCAGACGGTGTTGAAGAAAATCGTGTATAGTAGCTTTATGTACGAGCTTGATAATAATAGTAACGAACTTAGCAAGAAATTGAAACTAATTAAGGTGGGGGTGAACACGCGAAACTGCCCCGCCCAGAGTTAAGGTGGGCGCGATGTTTAATCACGTTGAATTTGTTACAGGTACTAGAGACTACATTAAAATTGCTTTAAAAAATAAAGTTTATTTATAGACTTTTATATTAAATTATTTGTTTGACTTAATGTGGTTGGTTTGGTGCTACATATGAAGAAGTTTTTATAGTGCCTAATAGATATAAAGGGTATTTTTTTATTATTCGTTTAAAGAACTATAATTCAATACTTATCGATTATAGAACACAATTTTTTAAAATTATTAAATTTATCCGTTTAAACAGCTGTCACCTTAAGAGAGCTTATGCACTCCCTGGACGCGCGAGCGGGTATATAGCTTTGGCTTCGTTTGTTTGGGTGAATATTCTGGTCCAAATTGCTAAGTAAAGATTTTGCTAATTATTTCCGCTTTTTTTTGGATTTTAACCCTAAAACAAAAATACGCCTTTTATTGTAATCAACTAATAACAATATTTAAATTTGTAAAGTGATTAAATAACACTGTATAGAGTGTCTCCTTTATTATGAGAGTAGCAAAACTTGTGAAAATTAAACTAATTTCTTTGCAACAACACGTTCTTTTCTGACCCTACCTACCCTTATACAAGAACCTATAAAGCGACTTAAATTGATTCCGTTATGCAGTCCGTCTGGTACAGATTACATAAAAAGTGGCTATCGACATTTACCGAAGAAAGCCGGGTAGCACGACGCCGTGTTTCATTTTCAAGCTTTGAGTCAATTAAGCTTTGCCAATTTAAGAGTACGCCAGTGCACCCGGCTACTAATGTATTATTCATATTCTGTTTTTGAGATAACAAGCAGACTCTTAAGTCGATACACATCTAGTGGACTGATTGGAACGCTTTAGATAGCGGGGAAATGGTTTTAACTGTTTGGAAACTCTACTTTATACTTATTTTCATCAAAGGAAGATGAGAAACAAATAAATAAATGGAGTCTGGTGTAGAATTATATTAAATACTTTTTAGTAATGTCTACCTAATTTAACTAAACAATGATTTTTTTGTTGAATTTGGTCTCAGATTGTATATAGAGACCCAAATTTTACTTAATTTCCTCTGCTGACGCTTCACTGCTGCTTTAATTACACACAGTATTGATACCGTATTTCAAGTGAGCTTTTATTTTATATAGTAATAACTCACATTGTATAGATATGAGTAAAAGGAGCTCGGCAGCCGCCAATGTATACACGTTTATATATTTAATCGCTCGGGTTGATTCCGTGGACCACCCAGGCAGTAGGTTCGTCCTCTTAACTGTACCTACCTATAGGTACCACATGCGTAACTATATACGGCACATGGCTGGTCTTCGACCAAATGTCTTGGCCGAATGTTCTCGGACCAATTATGTAATTTGCGATTCGCGTTACCAATTTGAGTCATTATGTTTCGTCGATCGGGTTGGTGGGAATATGTAATAAGGGAAATCTGGCGAAAATTTAACCGCAGGCGTGTTCTTTGTGATTATTTACATGCACCCAATCTGGGTAGGAGATGAGATGTTAATGTTACGGTTTATAAAATCAAAGGCGAATTATAGGCGCAATGGGAATAATGAGATGAACACTCTGTACACAGCATGATAAATTGTTGATTAGTGCGATTTCATGATTGATTCTGTTTACTCTTTTTATAGGTGTTTCATGTTAAATAATACTATCAGCATATACAGTGTAAAAACGATAAGTCGATTATTTCTAAACTACTTATACCTACAAGATATTATATTTTTACTGATATTGAAACTACGTCATTAGCTTAATAAATTGATATTAAAATATTTGTAGAAGAAACTAGAATTATTTTAATATTTATTTTGATTTTTCCTCCCATATACATTTACTATGGCACATTTTAATAGCTTCTACACAGATATATGATTTTTATATGAATTTATTACACTTTGTTGACGTATAGCTTCAATATCAATAAAAAGTTTTACAAATCTTGAATAGTTTAGGAATAATTAAGTGGGATAACTTTACTCTGAAATTGTCTCCCTATGGACATCCATTGTTATAGTTTCGCCAGTTACTTTATTTACTTTAGCTGTTTTAAACTCTAATTTAAACTGTGACAGACGTCAATGAATTTTAAAACATAGATAAAATAATATACTTGCCGGCGAGTTGCCTGCCTCGTCTTGCGTCTAATAATATCTAATAAATATAATAATGATATGTAAGGTACCGTCGCAGCCTCGTCTGGACAAGTCCTAGACGCATTTATTGCCTAGTAGATCGTGTTTAAAGCAGTCGAACCCACTGTGTTATCTTAATTCGTCTCATTAGACTTGGCTCGCAAATATCTACTTTACATAATTTTATCGAAGAAAATTGTGCGCGTGGGCACACCAGCCAACGTGATCCGTTTTAATGCGACCCTTCCTTTGAAATATGCAAACACGACAATTGCCCTGGCCTCGGCGACATCTAGGTCTACATGCGACTCAATCTATGCTAGCTAAGAAACTAAGAGATGCCTATAGTTTTTCGACGTAACCTGTGAACGTAACCTAATCTTTTTATAGACCTGCAATTAAAATGCTTATAGTTGAGGTGGTCTTTCTGACTCTGATTTACAACGTACAAATAATGAACCGTTAAATTAACAGCCCTTGTCGAAATTTTCTGAGCAGCTGATGGTTGATTGACAGTTAACGACACAACGTAAAGGAGTTAAAAAGACATTTTTTATCACTAAAACTATTTATTTATGTGCCAGCCGCAAGTAACCGCTTCCCGGGTAGAAAAAATTCCCTCCCACATGTTCCGGCCGACTAGCAAAAAGTTGTGGGTACAATCGAGCACAAAAGCCACCGAATTGGTAAAACAACAGCTGTAAATCACATGGAAAAGTTTTACGAATTACGAACAATTAAAACGTTGAAGCAAACAACAGTTGTTGCGAATGTCCCCCGCAATTGCGGGACGATTGTGAATTACTGTCAGTTTACAAGCTGTAGATCTTAGTCCAAAATTCTTTACGAGTTATAACTTGGGCAATCCTTTTGTCGCCCTCGAGGGGGGTTGGGCAAGTTTCTTTTGTTTGCAACACGTGTCGCAAAACGGGTTGGGCCGGACACTTGTGCGATGGGAATCTTTGGGAACGATTCGACTCGTTTCCGTGGAACCGATTTCGTTCTTTTTACTTTTGAAGTTGAATATTGGAGATTTACATTACTGCAGATCTGCTTGATACTTTTTATTGATGACTCTTTCACACTCATGCGTCTTTAGTATCATTTTGATCTCGTAAAGCTTCTTACGATCATATCACACACTTTACTGCATAATATAATGTGTGAATTCATAGTATTTAGTTAAACATTACGTTAAAGTACCTCATAATTAGCCTACAAACAATCCACTTTAAATTTTGGACATTGACATGCCCTGCTAGTCCTTAAAGTGTACTCAAATTTATCCTTGCTGGTGTAGGTAGGTCAGTGCGATACCTAGTGACTTTAAAATGTAACATTTAAAAATATGTATTTAAATACCACAGCAGCTGTAACAGGAACCCCTACCGCATCAAACCCCGCAACCCAACATTCCGGAACTCGTTATGTGCCTACGAAGATGATATTCTTCAGATTTGTGCGTTACGGAAACATTGGGCGTCGTTATATACCTATTAAGGCCGTGTCTCTGAGTGACACTACACATCTTTTTTTGTTAGTCCACAATCCCCGCCCGCGGCACTAATGAAGTCATTTATGTCAAGTTTATGGTCTTTATGGCGTACGGTAGGATTTTGAGGTGAATTTATAAGGAGTAAATTGACACCGAAATTGTGGCTGCCCTAATTAGTTTGCACATGTGCGTGTTGGGCTGTTTTTTGCGACGTAGTTTTTCTAAATGTGCATAATCAGATATGTAGATACGCAGTTACGTAGTATGTATGTACTTTTATGTGCTAATACAATGCGATATATAATTATAAAACCCGTAGAATACAATAATGTTTGTCGTTAACGCTAAATAAGATTTTTGTGGTACCTAGGTACGTCGTAATCACGGGTCATATAATAGTAGACTAGTAGTCCAGTTGAATTTGCGCTTGCCTAAAGTTATAATGAGGTCGAATGATCAAAGGCGGATTAGGCTTGTGAATACATATTTCGTTACTGAGGTATTAGAACTGACTTTTCAAAAATGTTTGACATGTTGGTTCACCTGTGTCCGTTGCTACATAGGTACTCACCACGTACTTACAGATATTTGACGTTGTTTTGATTGCTGTTTATTTTAACCATAATATTAATTCGTGTGTTCCAGGAATACCCAAAAGAGAGCTCCTAATTCCATTCGACATTTGAATCGTAATTTATTTGACATAATGACTGCATTTGCTTATCAGAACTGCTTCCCACATCGACATACGTTATCATCTATTACCATTTACGATATACAAATGGATGATATTTATATTTTTAATTTGATATCGAATTGTAACATAAGCTTTATGACGTAGTTGTGTTTATGTAGGTGGTCGCACAAAAAGCTATACTTTATGATACTTATTATTTTGTAGAATTATTATACTTACTTACCTGTCCTCGAATTGTCAATTTAAAAATCATTGTTTGATGACTGAATTCTCTCGTTTTCTTTTTTAAGATACACGTATAGTCGGCTAAAAAAGTAGGGTACCACCCTAATAAAACTATTACTTAATACAGATTATTTGACAACTGAAAACTTGTCACACCTGATTGATACACCATTATTTTCCTATAGCAAATTGAATTAAATATATGTATATACCTATGCTAATTCAATAGAGATGTATAGATCAACATCAAATATATCTAATTACAATTGAGTAACTTTATATGTATAAGGGCTTCTTTCACCACTTCCTGATATTGTTACAGATAGTAATCTTAGTGATAAACTAATCTATCAGATAAATCTGTGTGATAGACTATATAAAATTTAAAAGATTTAAGCAATCAGATACCTGTGAAACCAAAAAAATAGGCTATCTGTCAGATAACCTGCAAATAGGGTATCTGGGACTTTATCAGCAAGCGGTGTAAGTGGCCCTAAATCTCTTAGATATATCACGATAAAAAATTTACATAGGCATGCCATATTTTTCTCCTAAATTTCGTATCCCACAATACCTAATCAACATAAATAACAGTTCAACCTAATCTTCTAAATAACCAAAACAATATATAAGGGCAAGGGAAGGACTATATTTATGTCGCACCCTCAAAAAGGCTTTTACGGCTTAGGTAATTAGCGTCACTCAATTAACCACTACTTTAGCTCGAAGAATTTTCGTTAATTATTAAAAAGGTTGCACTTACCTCGATGTAGGGGCGCCTTAACTTTAAAAATGGATAAGAAAGGTAGAGGAAATAGAAGTTAAGCTATTTTTATTAGGAAATTCCAAGTGTTCTTATCATATCATTTTTTTCTTGAGTAGGTAACTACATTATACACTGCTTAATTAGAACAAGATGATCTTATAATTTGTATGTATATTTAATAAGTAGCTCTAGCTATATTGCTAGCCAATGAATCCTGTTAATGTAAATGATTTTTTAGTGACATGGGTAACAGTGTCTACGTCTCTACTCGTCTTAATAATGACGAAAAACATGACTCATTACTCTCACGATTTCATTGAAGGTACAGCTTGAGAGAGAATAGATAAGCGTCCATGTAAAGAGGCCGCGTGGCCCTTAGTGCTCAGATCTCGGTACTTGAGATAATTAAGCCATTAAATTGGTTGCCAACCCTTTTACGCTGTGAGAAGTGAGCTCGAATCGATCCCAAATGGTTTATTTCTGTATCAGTTTTTTTGTGCTGGCAATCTGCTTATTAAACGGTTATATTTGCAACCTTAGGATATTAATTACGTAACCATGTATTTATAATATTAATATGCCACAGTTAGAAATTAATTGTGAGAAAACTTCATATTACACAGAATAAGCAATTCTAAATAGGTATGTGGAAGTTTACCAAATAGCTCGCAAAGTCACGTAAAAAAGGCAAGCCTATTTTTGGAAATACTTTTGGATGTTTAACGCATTATGATGTAGGTAACTTTACTAACACAACCTTTTAAAAGTCGGTTTAAAAGAGACAAAAAGGCACAAAAAATATAAAATTCAGTTTTCGAATTTAATTTTTTTCCTGTCCTAGACACATTTTAATCGTAAACCTTAGGTTTCTAAATCTAAGTATCTGGGTATTCAGGATGAACTGACCGATTCCGACCGAAAAATTTAGCCAAATTTCGGAGCCTGCTTTACCTTAATTTTGAAGTTTTTATTTTTCAACCCTAGCCAGAAATTAAACACCAAGAAACTAAATTTAATTGGCTAGCATTCAAAATTCTTTGCATTGTTTCATTATTGCAAGTGACTAAAGACTACATCCATTTTTCATCACCTATATTTTGTTTTTATTGTTTAAGTATATTGTCTTAAAATTAAAAAAGCATAAAAAGCGGAGGTTACCTGTAGTGCGTACATCGATACTAAAAAAAGAAGCGAACTCAGCGTGCGTTCGGAAACCTACCTATACATTACGTACCTACAAGAGCACGCAATGCAGCGGCATGCAATGAAAGCTTTTGGTGGGTACATAACCGCACCGCCGCCGCTGGTTCCCAGCTAGGGTTGCTATCACTTTATATGGAAAATATAGAAACCAATAAAGAAAGTTTTCAATAAATTTTAAGTATTCGTAGCCAATTATGACTGAATAACATTTTAACCTTTATAATATACCTGATTATTATTTTTTTCGTTAGAGGTTCCATACATTTTATTGGTGGCCTTACCCTCGTACATGAAATGAAAATAAGTACACATCGGTAGGTGTAAAAATTTTACCGAATACATTAATTACCTATTATTATAAATACGAAGGTGTGGATATTTGTTTGCTCAACCACGCTATAACGGCATACTTGACGGATTTTAATGAAACTTTGTACAATGATAGTTTAAATACTGATATATTAGTACTTACTTTACGTACGTACTTACAATCTAGTGCATTTTTTTAAATAAATGCAAGTTTTATACGTACCTAAATTATATAATTATTTACGGGTCTTGCACACGAACAAGTTTTATTTACCTTTGCCCAACGTTTCGACCTGGTTACACTGGCCGTGAATACAAAGCGCGAAAGTCTAAAATGTACCTAATTCTTACCTTCAAATACAAACTGAAATTTGAGCGTTTTTTAACCAGAACTGTTCTTTTGTAAACTCCTTAAGTAGCAACCCTATAAACGCTCGAATTTTCGCGAGTCACGGCTATTGGCCTCTTATTCAGTTATCACGAGCGCGGATCGAGTTCTTGGTATACAATTCAAAGGCATTCAAGTACAGAGGTGGTTCGGTATTTATTAATTATGTTTTCGGGGTTTTGACGCTAAGTACTACTTACTTGCCTTTGCAAATCAGAGGGGGCTCGAATACCAGGGTTATCAAATGTTTGAGGCACACCAACGTGACCTCAGGGCAGGGGATAGCACACTCTTGTAGCCCTCTCATTTCCAAAGCTGTCACTGCTTCTTCTCGTAAAGTTTTCGCTTACCACTTTTTTTGCTGCTTCGGCCCTTATATGAAACGCCACAATAACACAATACGAGAAGGTAACAATGTGGAAACGATAATTAGTGTCCAGCGGATTATTTCGTCTTCTACAGATAAACCTATCTAGGTTTCCGCTAGAGGACTGTATGTACAATTCATGTATTACCTATTATGTAATGATCAATAAATAATCATCATCAACAGCCTATTAATCTCCCCACTGCTGGGGCTCAGGCCTACCCTATCAACGAAGGCGTTCGGGCTATAGTCCACCACGCTAGCCCCAATAAATAATAAATAAATAAAAATTACAAAAAACATTGCAAAACTTTAAACTGATAAACCACTTAGGGTCGACTTGTACAAACTGCTCCATAGTTGTCTGTCTCCAGCCTACTATATATTCCAGCGTAACTGAATCAAAAATCTTTGATGTTCGCGACAAACATCTCACCTCCTACTAGCGCACGAGGCAGTCTTGTCGTTGGCACGATAATGCATAACATTTAGTAAACCAGTTGCGTAAAAATGTGCATATAAGATCAATTTAAGATACGATCTGATTACTTACAACGATTTGTATCTATCCCACGCTTGCTTGTGTTTCTTAATCAAGTTTGCAACCCGTATTAATTCCATTTGCGGCGGAGCGAGCAAAAGGCGAACTCCTGCGCCGTTCATCACTATTGACGTTCGAACGAAATGAAGCTGTCGACACGGGCAATTGTAACGTCATTTGAACTAAGCTGCGTAAGACAACCAATCCCATTCAACATTCAAACGCTCACACAAGCGTGCGCAGGCGCGCCGCCAAACGGCGCAGGAACTTTAAAAGCCACTTGAAAACATCGATTGGAAATCTCTGAAGCAGAAGCCAATGAACTGTGTTTAATGTTACTTTTTTGCTTGTTACAGGAGCGAACGGCCTCAGAAGGCGGGGGAGGCAAACGTACACGAGATATCAAACGCTAGAGTTAGAGAAGGAGTTCCACACGAATCACTACCTCACGCGAAGGAGACGCATCGAAATGGCGCACGCACTCTGTCTCACGGAACGACAGATCAAAATATGGTTCCAGAATCGAAGGATGAAATTAAAGAAAGAAATACAGGCTATAAAGGAATTAAATGAGCAGGAGAAACAGGCGCAGGCGCAGAAAGCGGCAGCGGCAGCGGCCGCGGCGGCCGCGCAGGGCCACCCCGAACACTAGGCCCGCCCGCGCGCGCGCTAACATTATCAGTGATAAAAATGCGGTCCGCCGAACAGTCCCTAGATTTGTGTTTTGTACATTGTTTGTAATTATTTTTCGTTATTTTAAGTGTTGTTCGGTTGTTGTGATTATTTTTTAAATTTAACTATTAACTAGACACAATGTTTTTCTAATTGAATGAACAATAAACTGTTAAATGCTAGAATAGAAACGGGTCGTATTATTTTGTGTTTCGGGTGTTTTGTTTTTGTTGATTTATTTTTATATTTTAATTCGCGCTATCGTCGAAGATGTTCGCGTTCGGAAACCAGTGCAATTTGTAGAAATCTCTTCCGTGTAACATAGTGTAGGTGTATCGTAGTGCGTTTAAGTTATGTGCGACCGTTACGCCCCCATCTCGGCAGCGTCGGCGGGACGAACTATTAATACATTGTACAAATTTAATATGCCTACCAAAGAGACCCGGTCTCGTACCCTTAATATCTAAGTAAGAAAGAGTCGTAAGTTATATTAATTACCTACCCGCTGTCTTTTAAACATCGGACTCAAGTGTGAAACAAAATAACTTCCGCGCCATCGTAATCCTTCAATACTCTCGCATAAGTTTATTTAGTGTAAACGTGATCGTGTTCCTGCAGTTTTAATAGTCGGTGAAGTTAAACAAATTGCCATAAATATAAGTAGGTACTTATTACTTAGAGAGTATATTATAGTCGTGTAAATAGTTAGGGTTATGTCTCTGGAAGTGAGCGGTTTGCGATGCGCCGGCGCGGGCGCCGTGGAATGGGCAGAAAAAGCTACGGGAGAGTGCGGGGCGACGAGGGGCGGGGGAGCGCGCGCCGCCGGCCACCGAACAGGACTAGGTAAGTTTTTGTCAAAGTCCGCGCCATTATTTATCGTGAGGAGACGGTTGCGAAAAACTGAGCCGTCATCACCCGCCCGTCGCCATTTTTGAAATCGCCCGAGCGAGACTTCTATGGGCGAAGCTGTTTTGCAATGTTTTAATTTACTAAGCCCTTATTGATCCTTTGATATTTCCCGACCGTCTCTTCTGTCGAAACGCGAACAATGCTGTAAGTAGGTACCTCATGTTTCTCGATGATGCCACTTTCTAAATTTAAATTATCTCTTTCTATACTGAACAGCATTTTTCACATTCACCAAGTGTTTACTTTATATATTAACATAGTGTCATTTGTTTCTAACAACCGTTAACAGCTATTATCGTTTAAGTTAGCTGTCAGAGAAGAAAACGAACAAAATGAACGCCTGCGCGGCCTTTATATTTCGTAAGCATGCATAATGACTTCATCGTCATACTCCCAGCTCGATGGGAACATCTATTAATTAAATTGACTATAGTCTGTCTGTTCCACCTCTGATACCGAATAAGGTAACCACAGAGTCACACAGTCGCTTAAAAACGGAATTCCTTCTGTCGATCGTTGTACTGTTTGCACAAGAAATTGAAATGCCTTTTATCTCGCTATTCAGCATTATTATAATGGTCGAGAAATGTGCAATGGGGTTGTTCAACGTGTTAATGCTTTATTTAGGACTTAATTCTCTTTTATTCAAGACTGGTACAAAATGTACTTGAAGGAAATTACAGTCTTCGCTACTACATTTAGTTAGAGTTGTACCTAGGTCTAATTTCTTTAATATTATGTCAACATCGTTCGTGAAATGGGATTGGTCGTACAGAGAACTTTAACAAATAACAAGATTTCTAGTTTATTTTGAAATCTAGTTTATTTGATTGTTAATATTAATAATTTTGTTTTGTTTGAGTTGCGAGTAATTATTTGCAAATAAGCAATATAATATATCAATCTAATATATATATTAGCTTGATTTTACTGTCGGTACCTATGTAAATGTCGGCCATCTTTTCGGTTCTCGACCTCAGTCTGCCAATACGACGATAACAGATAATTATTTAGCCGATACGAAAAATTATTGGTTACCCTGATGCGAACGTATCGAGAGGCAATTTTTGAACGACTCAATTTTAGTGAGGTATTGCGGGTTGGATCCCGTTCTTGTTATTTTACTTTTATTTTTATACGATTAAGTTATCAAATGTTTTATTAGGCTTGCAACGAATATATTGAAATTAGAATAGTTTGATTAGCAGGAATCTTCTCAATATTTGACTTACGAATACCTTTATTAGAAGTTAACATTCGAGACATGATAAGTTCAGACCTCCCCTAAGACCTCCCTCGACAGTTTACAAGTAAATAGAGACGATTTTCAATTAGTGTTCAAGTAGGTACGTACAATAACGAACTCAGTAGCCAATGGGTTTCAATTAAAAATAATAGCTACTTCCCTGCAATGTTTCTCACTTAATTAATACATACCTTGCTACATTAATATTGAAAGCAGCAGATGTGATGATAAAAACTGAATGTATTCCCTGATAATTCGAACATTTCAGACCGCCAATGGATCTGAGTACACCTTAACGAAGCCGTTCTTGTTTTTTCTATACTTCAATGAACCAATGAGTAAGTATTTATAATAGCAATTGTAATCACTATTCAATTTAATCATCTCATAACTCGTGTAGGCCATTTCTTGTCGATTCTTGAACTTTAAACGTTCACGTGTAAGTAGGTTAGGTTACGTGTGTTACCAATAATATTTCAATGTTCAGAACAACTGCACAATGTACAACGTTGCCTTAAACTACAGAAGTAAGTATCTAAAACTTTTATATAAAAGCAAGGAATACGGCCCATTTAGCCCATATCACTAAGTAATTATATGTATATCATGAAATACATAATTCCTATAGGGATAATTTTCATATAATCACACTCATTACCGCATTACGGAACATAACATAACCGAACATATTCTCAACTTAATTAGACGAAAGCCTGAATAATGCATGACCGATTAATCAATTCACGGCCGGAAAGTTTATTTTTGTTTTTAAATTAATTGTAATTCAGCGGCGGTTCTTTATTAAAATATTGCAATTTTATAAGGCTCCTGTACCTGTTTTGCAATAAAAGTAGTATCACGTCGAGGCGCGGGCGGTTAGGTTATGGCGCGTATATCATTATGTAGGTACCTAACCGAACGAAGGCCGGTCTCGGCAGCTGTGAGATGAGAGATCTCCTTTCTTATGTGGAGGGCTAGTCGTCGACGCGAGCCCAGCTGCCTGTAGCGAGCGAGACGCTTGCAAGTAAATGCAAGGCTCACATTTATTCGGCACCCTTTTGTTTGGAACTGAACATAATATTAGAGAACTGGCTTCACCATCAGAAGGCATCACGTCTCGGTTTTCTTTTTATTATAGATTGAGTTTCATTTAACGTCGGAGGACAAGTAAAACACTATTTAATCTTTTGACACAACGAAGATAATGGGTTGCTATTTTCTTATTTCTTCGGTAAAAACTCTATTGATTTGACAATGTAGTTTAAACCCTATGTATTTCGTAACATACGTCATTTGTACCAGAAGGGTTTCTGTTATCCTCATTGGCATAGTTAGATCAACATGTAAAGATCTCGCATTCGCCTTTTAAATCTAACCTCCAATGCACGAATCCCTTCTCCATATTAAGCGAGCCAAGTTTCGTTTCCCGGGAACATTGCCCGCTCGTGCGGCATCGATACTATCGCCTCACCCGACCTGCCCTGCCTTCCTGCACACGACTCCTTTAACTGTACCTCACTGACTCGAGAATGTGTCCCAGGATCTAATATCTACCGTTCTCTATCGGATATACGTATCTAATTAGAATACGATATTGCAAATGAAGTCTCGTTGTCAAATAGACTTAACATGTGATAGTCTAGACTCTAGATTTATGGTATTGATAACTGTTAAAATTCTGGTTCAGAGTTCATAAATGTCAAAATATTACACTCTTACTTATATGGTAAGTAAGTTATTATACTAGATAGGTAGCTTCTTTCTAAACTTACCGACAGCTACCTGAGGTAAACGATCACTGTCGTCCATACCTTTCATGGGTTTAATGTTTGTGTAAGAACCCAAAAAAGGCTTCAAAATAGTATGTTCCTATTAAGAGAACGCGGATGATGACAATACTTACTTAAATTAAGTGATAAGTATGCTTGTTTATTTATTTATTTATGTAATAATACTAGCATTAGGTAATCTTGGTTTCCCTTTGCCAAGTCCAGTTCCAGGTCCTGTAATTCTCCTAATCAAACTGCATGAAAATGTGCCCTGTACATAAGCTACAAGCGAAGAAATAGACATTCGATGTCTAGTAAATATTACATCAACCGCAAGTCAGTCACTTTGATCTTGAGCTGGCCTAGCCTATTAGGGACTTTCAATACTAAGAGAGACCAGGTTATATTGGTTTTGTTTCCACTGACTTGTTGTCGACCGTACCTGAAAAGCTCAGATTCAAAACAAACTTGCGAACAAATTGTATATAGGCAAGAAGATTTTCTAAAAAGTTTGCCTTAAAGAAAACGTACAGACAGACGAACAAAAAACAGATGTTGTATTTTTATTAAATGTTAGTGATAATTTACCATTGATAAATAGTATTAGATATGTGTGAACTCATTCGTTACTATTTCTAACATTCGTAACTCATTCCGAACACTTGTAACTTTATGGATTGCCGCAATTATTGTAAAGTTGCTATTGAGTAGGCAGTTCGGCAGAGATAGTGTCTTGTTTATTGCACAAAGTGTCCTTTATTGCCGTATCCATAGCAATTAATATCTACAGAAATACATACATTTCGTGTATCTAGTAAATATCTTATTGGTCGAGTAATTTTATAGGGGTTATCGCGATAACGGATTAGAATGGGTTGGGGTTAGAATGTACCGACAGAATATATAGAGATACGTACTTTCACATTACCTAACATTTAGATAAATTGACTTGCACAGTTTAGACACATATTTTTCAATCAAAAGTACCTAGTAAATACAGCAATTTACAATTGGTTGTTACCCCCTTTACTAGTTTTGTTACTACTATTATATATTCTGTGGTTTTATCAAAATGTCGGCACTGTAGTAAAGTTGTTAGAAGAGACGCAAAATACCAAATATTATCGTTGTATTAGGTATAATTTAATAGACAATGTTAGTCTTAAGAAAAAAAAAATTGGGTATACATTATACTCGAATGTAGAGGCGCGGAAGATAAACTATAAAATACACAGATTTTAAACTTTCATTTTAAGTTACAATAAAGGACTTAAAATGGTTTATTAAATAAATTGCTATTCAATTATTATTATTCATCAGAATGCCAATCACAATTTAGTTTCCCGCAAACAATACAACCACTGGCCTTATACACCCCGAGGGCGGTAGCGTGTAGGTACGTTACTGCCATTTACGACCCATACTTTACAATCGCTGAGGGACCGCTGTAAAACTGACCAATAAAAGTTCATTATCTATTGGTTTGTTCGCGCTTCCAACTTTTATTTTATTAGTTTACGACTTGACGCGGAGCTGTCATAAAAGTCGAAGTGTCGAGTTATGGCTGTGTGGAGAGCCGACAAATTATGTGTAGGCAATAATTTTGATGAATGAATGATATATCGTGAAGTTTTATTGGTCTTTTGTGATGAATGTAATGATGTAACATTAAAGCTTTATAACAGTCGTGTAATCTGTCTTGTAAGGGCTTGTATATAATTATTTTAATTAAATTTTACATCGAATAATTTATGTGTCAATAAATTTACAAAATCTGGATGTCTACGATAAACTTTCAATAAAAAAAAACCATTTAAAGCCCTAGTGATATTTTGATTTTTCTTAAAAACAGATTGTCAGTTTGTCATTGTCGCGAATAATTTATTTTGTTTGCTGTATATAATATACATTCATATTGTGATCTTTTCCCATAAAAAAAGGACAATATTGTTTAAATTTCCAATTATTAAAACTTGCTGAAAACGTTATTTACGGTCGCGATCAAGTGACATTTGGTGGGCGGGGCAGCGTTTATGCAAACTGCTAGTAACATGCCCCGCGTGGCAAGTTAGCATTACTGGCCGGTTACTCGACAGCAGCTTCCGATAACTGACCGCTACTTACCTAATTGCTTCCATACTAAATGATTATGATTGGTCGAGCGCTAAAACATTAACTGTAGCTTATATAATTATATAAGCTACAGTTTATATATTTTGTATTTTGACGCATATTTTCAATACATAGGTATAGGTAGTTATTTATCTCTATTTTATTATGTAGCTGATAGTATATGCAAACAGTAGAGCGCTAGTAGGTAAATCAATTCAGTTTTAATTATGAAACGTAGATTTATGATAGCCAGTGTCTTCACACTAAATGTTTTAAAAATAATTTATTCAAGCCAAAGTAAAATTTCCCATTCGTAACTTTATTGGCCACAAAAATATGCATGTTACCAAATGATACTAGTAATTCTAATACCAACCCCAAAAAGTTACATATTCATATTTTCTAAATTAAAAATAATTAGGTACAATAAATTCACTTGATCAATATTCCAAAACAAAACAACATTTACCTATTGAAAATCACACTCAAAACCACAATCATCGCGCAATATAGGTTAGTATAGGTACCTAACATACCAGTCCAGTCATTTACAAATCAAGCAGTGTATAACAATAATGTATAAATTATGTATTTCTCAATGTATAAGTACTAATTTAGATATACATATAGGATTAGCGTAACAAATAAGCATGGCCAATATCCAGCGCGTCCGGATGGCAAAAGTGTATAAATTAGAAAAGTAATAAATTCTAGGAGGCGTTTTAATTGAAATCGCAGTAGTTAATTGAGTGCGCTCCGTGGATCGTTCTGCGCATGCGTTCCAGAGATTTATGCCAATTGTACCTATTTACTGTGCCAACGCACGTTTTACTAACACCTGCACTTTCAGGGTAGAATCAGGGGCTGAATTAGTTAATTTATTGCTCTGTATTATAGTAGGTATCTGTGCAGTTGCATTAGAAGACAATATACGTGGAATACGATTGTTTACAATATTCTGAGTAAAAGGGTGAATTGGTTTTTGAAATACATATAAATATAGTCTACTACTATTACTTGGTACACCACTAATAATTCGTTCAATTTTAACGGGAATACCTCGTCTTATTATTTTATTAAGTAGGTATGCCTTACTATTGTATTCTATCGGATAATAAAATTTCCTTTGTCACAATTATAATAGTATTTTGTATTTATTGGTAGTTTAGGTAAATATGAAAGTGCATAATATTTATTTATGCAGATACGAGTAGTATGGCATATTTATTGAATACACCATATGATTACTATCTACTTAAATAAATATTGATCCTCAGAGATAAAATTTAATGTGAGATAAATTTTGAAAAAGGGGGTAAGGCAGATATTATTCATTGTTATATTTTTAATAAATTTCAATTTTTTTAAAATTCCAATGAACCTTTACTCTCGAATAATAACGATAATGCATAACTATTGTTTCTACTACATAAAGTCAATCCTTTCAAATAAATATCCGCCCACAAGATTTACTAAAATAGCTATAGGTAAATACAAGCTATCAAACTGCAGCGCCAGAGGGCGCTTCGACTAAATAAACGGGGAAGGGTTGAGCCCCTCAACTTTTTCCTTACGGGGACCAGTCGACCCCTATCCGTCTTCTCTAGAGATACGCTAATTTATCTCTATTCGCCTTTCTTTATCGCACCGGAGAGATTTTTCTCTCGGTACTGTTTGAGTCTGATTAGAGGGAGACTCGTGTTGTCGGTTGGTTGATTGTGATTTGATTGTAATCTCCTGTCTTTCATGAGAAAATAATTCATTGATTTGTATTGTATATTATTGGTACCACCCCAAATTATATTAATTTAATAGATAGATTAGGTATATAGATTTTTTTACCAGCGCTATTTGTCGTTCCCAGATGTACTCAAGGAAATGTTTTCTTGCCATGCCTTTTTACTCTCTCTCTAGGAATTTCAAAACGTGAATTAATATTTTAGAGATCAACCCGAGACAAGAATAAAAGTATTCCTTGGGTATTTATTTATTTCTTTTATTCAGTGTTACTTAAATTTTTATTATTAAAAACTAATAAATAGGTACCTACCTACTCGTACCTATATTAATATGCTTGATAAGTATTTATGTGTCATATTAAAATTACAGTCGTTGGCGCTTGGAAAATGTAAGACGTGACAACATTAATTATACAACATAACGGGAACTCGCACATACCTACAAAATGTGTTCTAAAATAAAGACCAGTTATTTAAGGCCCTTGTCATGATGTGACAAAACCCCTTTGAGACCTATTAGATTAGTCGGATAGAAGTGTGAGGTAGGTCTAATAAGAGTGGTTATTTAATGCGACATGACAGTGGTAACGTGGTTGTGAGACTCATTAGATTCTCGCTTCAATTTTGTACAAATTTTAGCACTTATTTTAAAATTCTTATATCTAGAGTTCCATTCCAATAGGAATAAGCAGTTGGAGTAAATTCCTAATTAGCAAGTCCATTCCACGTGTCAAATTTTTTTGTTAAATAGATAATGTACACATGTAATCCAAAAGAAATAGAAGAATAAGTACCTAGATTAGTCACAATTACAACATGGATTTGTCAAATTCAAAATATTTTATTGCATATTATGAGTAATAGCTACACTGGGTACAATTCCTTCAGAGTGTGGCTGTTAGTTTTTGGTATTTGAAAAAATAAATTGTGTTTAGACTTTACGTCTAGTATATAAATTGCATCTTGAGGCCCGTGCGGGCTTTTTAACACTCTTTACACGTAAATTTTTATCTACCACAGGTTCCTAGGTGTTTGTTAGCTAATTTTGTTAAAAGTTATACCTGTCATTTTATATTATACTACTTAGTTCTTAATTAAAACCGATATCGTTTCGAGTCACATTTGAGTTTGGGGAAAATAGTAGCACTGTGGGACTTGGGTACCAACTCAACCAAATAATTGCTATTCTATTCACACTGAGAGGGCGATTTATGTCAGGAATTATTTCCTTGTTGTTTTATTCGGGGATTTGTCACTCACCCCCCATTCTCCCCTCTTTTATAATTACCCCAGATATCGAGTAACTTTTTAGATTGGATTTATGCTTCTAACTTTTAGGTTTCGGTTTCTATGGGATTAAGTGTTGGTTGGTGTAATTGTGCGGATTTAGGAAAGTTGGATATGTTGTGGATAATGTTAGCTTATTACGGTCTTATACTAGCTTAAGATTGGAGGAGGACTTCTAGTAGAATAGCGGAGTAAAGTTTTAATCAGATTCATACACCGGGGCAAATGCGACTATATGTGATATCTATGGCTGGATGTTGATAATAATTGTTTCTCTCCTCATTTTTCATAAAATGAAGCACCTAGCTCATTCATACATATTTTTATAATAGGTAATCATTATACAGCAACGATTTTCCACATCCAGTCATAGATAAGTGTAAACTGTTCGGTAGATGCTTAAGCCCACGCGTAAGTTTAAAAATATTTTGTAAGTAGGACATAAAATGTTAGTTATGGTTGGTGAATAAATATACTTATACAAAACATTAAGCGGGTCTGTAAGTGTAAAAAGTTCAAATTTCAGTTAGTTAATCGCGTGTTTTACGAGTTTTCGCGCGGGCAGACAGACATACGGACAAAAACGGGCAGATAATTAATACTGATAACCATTGTGACGGAACGCTAAAACAAAAAAAAATACGACGAAATACAAAATCAAAAATTAACGTCTAAATCATAGTAGGTACCTACCAACCGTAAAAGATAATCGAGAACCAAATTATTTTCTGAACAAATCGATACTAGCGTCATCTATGGAGCAATATTTTAGTTAGGTCTTTTGGAATTCTTTTCTTGGAATTTTTAATAGGTATTTATCAATAGTGAAAACACTAGCTACTATCCTTGTTACCTATTAATTAGACAATAACTTGTTTATGACTAGTTAATTGTTATACGTTATCCATTTAATACCTAATGATTAACTTATTACCAATGCGGAGGCCCTGTTTCAAGGGATGCTCCGTATGGTTCATGTTGGTGAACTGATACCCAAAAGCTTCACACCCAATTCGATAGATGTCGCTAAACACAATCGCTTATAGCGCCGTCATACCACAGCGGCGGAATGTAGTACTAATGTCAAAAGCGAGGGAACACTGCCACTGGGCGGGCGGAGCGAAGGCCGGATGTTTATGATGCAATTTACAGTTCGTATATTGCAAGGCACTTCATATAACACGACAATACACTTCTGAATTCTCTTCCACGTTTGTTTGGGGTCCTCGGAGAATTCTTTTTCATGTTTGTTTTCTTTTTAAAACATTATGTGTTGTCATAAATGTGGCGGTAGCTCGTTCGTGTAATCCATGCAATAAAGTAACCAAGCCGTCAAAAATTTTCATCTTTTTATACAGATATAATTCCTTTGACTTGCCAAAAAAAATATCCTAATCATCTACGTCTTACAGACATCAGCGTTCACGTTCTAAAAATAGGTACCTAACATTATCTGGACAATTAATTGGACATATATATATAATACATATATTATATGTATATGCAGATCATCAAATAAATAATTACTAAAGCTTAATGCTAAATAAGTCTACGTAAGTGAGTAATAAACTCGTTGGACTACTTCTTTTAAAATCATTTTTCTACTGCGTCATAAAATAAAACCTTCATACATTTTTCATCGACTAAACTGCCAATGCCAGTCGCATCGCTACAGTAGCGTCATCGGCCGCGCTCATAAACTATCTACTTTACGACGTGACGACCTCAAATGCCTCGTAAAAAGCTTCGTGGACTCATTCACAGATGGCGCTATGAGCAGTTCACTGCGCGCCATCTATAGGCGCCGCGTATGAGTTATCTCTTACCAAACTGACACTGTACAATTGCGGTCGGTGGAAATTGGAATTAAGCGCGCGCCTTAGAAACTTAGTTACTGCTAAATAATTCACGAAGTCAGTAGCGCCGCCAGCATACGCATTTATAAGTTTGTCAGACGGCAAGCTTTGGAGGTTATGGTTTTATTGGGACATAAAAGTTACGAGTTACGACTTTCGGTCGTCGAATATGGAGATATCGGAGGGCGAATGGGCGTGTAAGACAAGAGAGCGACTTTTATTGTTTGTAAATTGGCTGTAAAATTATGAGATCGCTCGTATTGTGCGTAATCACAGCGATCAGCTGTTATTTTATGGGATAAATCACTTTATTAGTGCAAGCGGTGGTTTAGGGGGCCATAAGACTTTTGTCAAAATAAATGAAAATCGGAACGGCATTCAAACGCGTAATCGTTATCATTTATTTATGTATAATTAGATCTTTTAAACTTCTGTCGTTTTTATGGGACGATAAGTGACCATTTGTGAGAAAATATCGATTACTTTATTTGTTACCGCTATTCAACAACAGATGGCGCTATATGTAAGCTGAAACATGATATTTCTTGTAAGTTATTGATAGTGCTAAGTGATGTTGAGTGCTGATTTTATGACAATAACATAATTATTAGATTTCTGGGGTAGATCTTACAATGTAAGTAACAATAATAATTTTACTTTTTGGACAAAAACCTTTCAAAGATAGTTGATGTTACGAATACCATCATGTATTTTCAATATTTTCTTAGGTAACTAATAGGGTTTTTAAATAATCATTCCTAAAGTATGAAAAATGATCTAGGTGTCAGGTAACTGGCGATTAAAAACAGTATAAAGTGCCCTATTTATAAATAATATAATTTAATAAAAATCGACCACAAAAGTTGTTCTCATTAGTGTGATTTAAGATGTTATTTAAATGAACCCGTAAATGTAATAAATAATAGATATTAGAAATAGAAAATGTGCATTCGTAAATAGTGTCGATGGCACTTGGAGGGAAATACATTCGAGACTAAGTGAGCCCGCACACCTTAGTCAAGACAGTCATAAGACTGTGACTATAGCCCTATGAAAATATAAACAATCACATTATTTTTGTAGAGCAATAACATAGTGTTGAAAAACACTACGGCAATAGTCTCTTGGCAACTGGTTGCCATGAAAGATCCTCGTAGACAACTGGTTGTGAAACACAGTTGCGATGGCGGGCGGCCGAAAGCGTCTTGACTAAGGTGTGCGCGCTCACTTAGACACGAAACAAGGGTTCTGTTTTATCTTTTAGGTACCGAACCCTAAAAATAACTACCTCGCATTTTAGAATACTTTTTAAATTTCCTTACTGCCCTTTTTTCATCGACTCAAGTAGCTTAATATCTGTGTAGACAGCGGTTCTCAAGTTTACTACTGCTAATTATTTGTTTTACGACGCGTTTACGAGTATCGTAATCGTTATGTTGACGTTTACGATCCGTTCACACCTCGGCCCGTGATTGTGAAGCGGTCGTGTGCCACAATTTTAGTGCCACTTTAAATTAATATTGTAAACAGATAACTTTATGAATTGCCCGAGCTTTGTGTGACGTTTTGATGTATTTTACTATTGATAAGAGTTCAATATGTAGGTATGTAATACACATGGATTTGTATACATATACCTACAAAATTACTTAATATTGTAGTTGTAATTTTATCAATTTTGTTGCTCAGTGATTTTTTTTTCTCCTATTTTAAGGTATGTTTTTGGAAGCTTTAAAAAAATAAATCCGTAAACAACTACATACTCAAAGTGAAATCCTTAAAAATTAATTAAATAGCAATTTAGACAGGTTATTTAATACTTATTAATATAATATGTGATTGTAAGAGGCATAAAACCCATTAACTGTCAATACGATTTAGTACCACCACTCTCCCGATGAGTCTATTTTAAAATGTGAGTACATCCATCTACAAGTTATCGCATCACCAGATTTTAATCTATTTTTTGTCAAAAATAAATTAGGCAAGGACCCCAGCGAATTCGAGCCAGTTAATAAACCGTGCGAGGAGGCCAGACGCATCGGGACAGAGAAAGGAACAGTGAAGGAGCGGCCCTGATTTATGGGATGCACATTTGGGCCGAACAGCACCAAACAAAAAGTTATATCTCCGCATGATATTAATGTTCTTGTATTGTTTATTAATATTTTGATTTTTAGAGGCATCGGTGACGTAGTGGGAAAGTCGCGGCCTGTTATGTCGAGCGGTTCGATCCCATCCCACGTGACATCATATCATATACCAATGGTGTTTCTCGAAAATTAATACTGATTGCTCTCAAACGGTGAAGGAAAACATCGTGACGTGAGGAAACCTGCACACGCTGAAGAAGGAACTTTTAGACGCATGTGGAGTTAAAGTTTCAAATCTCCTACACACTAGGTTTAGACAACTCGTACCTATAGTATTTACTTGTAATAATTACAATAATTAAATTTGTAAAAAAAACTAAATAAAAATACTGTTTTTCGCGACCGTACCGCCTATCGCTATGAGTAAGTTATGGCCGCAGTAGGGTGAGTTACACCCTGCTTAGGTCACGTGGCCCGAAAGGGATGGACTCATACAAACGAGTGTGAGAGAAACAGAGACGGAAAAACTTGGGGCGGCAAGTTATCTTCGTTTCATTCAACTCACACTCGCGCCCGCCCGAACGTCCGTATAGATCAATAAAACTACTTTATCTCTTTTTGGCAAATCCCCATCCCGTCGCCGGAGACTTCCTAGAACGATACTCTATGCCATGCTTTCTCCAAAAAAAAAACAATTTCTAAACGCAACATTAGCCAACTTTTGAACAAAAAGCTTTTGTTGATTTTTAAAAAGCAACTTGACTGTGATATAAAAACGTGACAAATTTTAAAAAGAGAACTTCGAATTTGAAAATGCGGATGTAAGTGCGGGTTGGACTCGCGTCCTGAGGGTTCCGTACAAACTTAATTATGTACGTCATGGACGTTAAGTAGTTTCATAATCGCAAAAAAATTTTTTTATGTGATACGGGTATAACTAAAAATTTACGATTTTTGGATTTTTTTTTTACTTGAGCGGAGTCCTTGCTTCTTGCCAAATTTAATGATTCTAGGTCAACGGAAAGTACACTATTATATAGGTTTTGATTTAAGTAAGTAGGTAGTCCATATTTTGACTACTTAAACCAAAATCTTAGGGTACTTTCTGTTGACTTAGACCTTAGTATTATCTTGAGAAACGGGGTCTCGACAGACAGACGGACGGACAGACAGACAAGACAAACGGACATCAAAGGATCACCTCTAAGGTTTTTTTTACTTTTTGGGATACGGAACCCTAAAAAATAGAGCTCCATGCGTCTTTTGTTCTATTCTGAAAAAGGGAATTCCGCTAACGCAATTGTCGTTCGTTTTTTACAGAGGTATGGTCTGTTAAGAGCGTTTTATCCGTGTTTACAAAGGTAATGGCCATAAAATATTATTACCCGGCTATTAGGAGCCACAGGTAGTTTCGGGTCGCAGTCGCTAGTTCATTGCCGCTGCGATAGCGTAGCGGTAGTTGTAAGTAATTGACACCGTTAATTGTTAATTCGCTGTTTTATAGTGGCTTCGTGTCTTGGTGCCAAGAGTTTTCGCTGGCGACGTGATTTTGGTAGGTACAACAAGCTTTACTAGTAATAGTTGTTCTTTTATTTCAAGCGAAGTCTAAAATATCCGTTAAAATTATAATTTTGGTTGTTAAAATAAATGTTTCATGTAATAAAATCCAAAATTCAAAACAACAAAAGGTTTGGATGAATATCTATAATTTTCTTAGGGTTTTAGTATTAGTATAGATTTTTTACAATTAGGTACTCTGGTATTCAGAGTCATATCAAATCATTTTTTTAACGCAACAAACCTCTATGAATCGTTTTCAACTGTATTATTTAATCTGTGACTGGAGTTGTAACTGTAACGCAATGGGTGTCTCGTTATTTTACGGTAGCAGCCAGCATATTTAGCGGCGACCGTCTTCCGGTACCACCTAATAAAGTAATTACTCGGTGTTCTCGGTAACTTTCCGCCTCTGTGCTCGACCTTCAGGAGCGTAGGGTTGGCAGAAAAATCACAGTTCAGAAATTTCGTTGGTATAAATGGTATAAATCATCAACGGATTGCTAGGATTTAAGTTTGTTTCTTACTTACTATCTTATTAATATTATTATTGTCGGTGCCATTATAGCTCTATAAATACCTATGTAGGTACCTACTGCTTTATAAATAAGATACTTACTTAACGTCATTTTTTTTTTCTTTTTCTATGATAATTATTATGCTTACTTCTATTTTTTTTAAATAATATACCTACATTGTTATTAAATAAAAATGTAAAAAATTATTAATGTAAAAAATAAATAAACTTCTTAGAAAAGGAAGCTGAGCTAAGTACCTACATCTCATCTCTATACCTACTATAAATGTATGGGGGTGGGCGTCAATAACCACTCCACATATAGTAATTCTCGTTTATTACATACACATTGTTTATGAACAGATATTTGCACGTTAGACATAAGACGATAACATCAAATTAAATCAGATAATACAAGTCGCGTTCGAGTTGTCAAAACGCAATGGCCCCGGCGGACTCGTGAGAGACGACCTCTAGCGAGCTTTTACGGAAACTCTTGAACTAATCGTTCGGAGCGCGGGATTCGCCACATCAGCCCCCCCGGAGACCTTTAGGTCGTAAATGTCGCGAGGGAATCTAACTTGTCTGCCAGACCGAGTTACATACGCAGGTTTGATGGCAGGCGGTTCTGGAATTGCGGGTGCGAGAGAAACAGGCTCCGGTTCGTGAATAGCGTATGCTGGTTTCAAACGATCGATGGATACCGTGACAATTTTTCCTCCGATGTCGATCTTGAAAGTCTTCTCAGTACGTTCGATGACCTTGTACGGACCAGAGTAGGGTGGCTGCAGCGGTCTGCGAACAGCGTCTTGCCTTAAGAAGACAGCAGTAGCGGAAGATAGATCCTTGTGAACGAAGGTTGTCGAAGTACCATGGCGAATAACAGGGGTTGGTTTCAGGTCGCGAATGTGGCTGCGAAGGCGAGATAGAAAATCACTGTAGTCGGTGACTTCAGGTGCGGATGACAGGAACAGATCTCCAGGTAGCCGTAGACTTTGACCGTACACCAGTTCTGCGGAGGTAGATGCAATATCTTCTTTCCAGGCGCTGCGTATTCCTAACAGCACAAGTGGAAGCACCTCATACCAGTTTTCGTTATTATGGCACATTATAGCAGCTTTCAATTGGCGGTGGAACCTCTCAACCAAACCATTTGCAGCGGGATGATAAGCGGTAGTGGTTAGGTGATTAGATCCAGTTAGTTTTGCAAGCTCTCTAAACAGGTGTGACTCGAATTGTCGACCTCTATCGGTTGTTATTTTCTGCGGGCAACCAAAGCGTGCAATCCACCCACTCATAAAAGCATGTGAAACTCTTTCAGCTGTCATATCTTCAAGCGGGATCACCTCAGGCCAGCGCGAAAAGCGGTCAACTGCTGTTAAACAATAGCGATAGCCATGCGAAATTGCTAGCGGTCCGATAAGATCGATATGGACGTGATCAAAACGTGAAGATGGAGGAGTAAAAGCATGTACTGGAGCATGTGTATGTCGTGCAACCTTCGACCGTTGGCAAGCGAGACAGGCTTTAGTCCACGCTCTGCAGTCCTTGCGTATGCTAGGCCAGACGTACCTTTCAGTCATCAGTCGGATGGTAGGCGTAGCACCAGGGTGACTTAAGCCGTGAACAGCGTCGAAAGCTTGTCTGCGAAACTCGGGTGTTAGATACAGACGAGGTGTCGGACCTGAAACATCGCAATATACTTTACATGCACTAGAGTCAGAAATCCTTATTTTCTGCAGGTCCAGCGAAGAAGGAGTACTCAGAAGATGTCTCAACTCGGTGTCTGTCTCTTGAGAAGAAGCAAGCTTGTCCAAACATATGTCACTTGAAATAGCTTCGATGCGGGATAACGCATCCGCTACGACGTTGTCGTCTCCGGATATGTGTCGCACGTCAGTCGTGAATTGTGACACGAAATCAAAATATCGAAACTGGCGTGGAGAGCATTTCTCAGACGCTTTGCGGAAAGCAGCAACAATGGGCTTGTGGTCGGTCCAGATCGTGAATGGCTTCAGCTCCACCATGAAACGAAAGTGCTTAACAGCTTCATAAATCGCGAGGAGCTCTCGATCGAAAGGGCTATACTTGCGCTGAGCTGGAGTCAATTTCTTCGAGAAGAAAGCAAGGGGTTGACAGTTACCTTCTACTTTCTGCTGTAGGACGGCACCGATAGCGACGTCGGACGCATCGGTGACAAGCATCAGGTCAGCTGACGGATCGGGGTGAGCGAGCAGAGTGGCGTTCACGAGGCTCTCTTTGCATTTATTGAACGCCTGCTCCAGCTTATCAGTCCAGATGATAGGAGTATCTGGCTTGGTATGTGGGCCAGAGAGGAGTTGGTGCAGTGGTGCTTGGGTCTCCGCAGCGTTAGGTGAGTATCTTCTGTAGAAATTAATCATTCCGAGGAATCTCCTTAACTCTTTCAGGGTCTTCGGCTTCGGGAAGTTCTGGATACCGCTGACTTTTTCAGGAGTGGGACTTGTGCCATTCTCTGTAACCAGGTAACCAAGAAACTCAACCTCCGGGACACCAAACACACTTTTAGCAGAGTTTAAAACAGCACCGTGATCACGTAGACGCTCTAGGACTTGCCTGAGATGATGTTCGTGTTCTGTGTGGTCACGTGATGCTATTAAAATATCATCAATATACGGGAATGCGAAGTCTAGGTCTCGTAGGATTTCATCCATAAAACGTTGGAACGATTGCGCAGCATTTCTCAAACCAAAACTCATAAAAGGAAATTCAAACAACCCGAATGGTGTCGTAATAGCGGTTTTGGGTATATCAGCTGGATTAACCGGGATTAAATGGTAGGCACGTACCAAATCAATTTTACTGAACACGGTGCAGCCATGAAGATTGTGAGAAAAATCTGCAATGTGACGTACCGGATATCGGTCAGGTATTGTTCGAGCATTTATGCCTCTATAGTCGCCACAAGGTCGGTCAGTACCGTCTTTCTTAGGTACCAGCTGAAGTGGTGCTGCCCAAGGACTATCAGATCTGCGTGCGATGCCAGCTCTTACCATATCTTCGAACTCACGTGTAGCTCGGCGGAGTCGATCCGGTGCCAATCTGCGTGGTCGACTGTACACTGGTGGTCCGGGCGTAGTACGGATGTAGTGTAGCGTTTTATGCCTGACCTCTCGCACCGTAGGCTCACCAGAGGGTCGCGTGACCTCAGGGAACTGCGTAAGTAACTTGTGATAACGAGAAGTACCTGTAACAGTCTTAATTTGGCACACTGAAGACGAAGTCGCGGGCTTAGCAATAACGGTAAGCAAAGTCGTGTTATCAATCAATCGGTGATTCCTAACGTCTACGAGTAAATTATAGAACGATAAAAAATCTATACCTATTATCGGTCTAGTTACGTCGGCTATCACGAATCGCCAGTGAAATTCACGACGCAACCCAAAATTTAAGTTTAAATTGACAACCCCGTAGGTATTTATCACAGAACCGTTTGCCGCGAAAAGTTTGTAGTCAGTCTTATTTACCTTCTTAATAGGCTTACTAAAACTTATGTTTTTATAAGGAAACACACATAAATCGGCACCAGTGTCTATTAAAAACTTAATGCTAGTGTTCTTGTCAGTGACGAACACGCGACTTGGAGTGTCGTGACAGCCATGATCAGCCGCCATCAATGACTGCCTTTCTCGTTTCCCGAAGTGTAGGCACACGGCGAACGACATTTGGTCGCCTTTTCACCGAATTTCCGGTGATACCAGCAGTGGGCATCAGTAGCAGCATCACGAGATCGGCTCCTGGAATGTTGGCGCCCTCCTGGACGGCCATTGGACCTCGAGCGGGAACGGTCACGTGACGATGAAGACAGCGCGGCGACTTGGCGCGTCAATTCGGCGATCGTTCGCTTGAGGTCATTGACCTCGGCGGCTGATGTCGACGCGGACAGCTGATTTACTTGCGGTGTACTGTTGGTACTGATCACGTCGTTTACGGTGTCCGCCAGTGTAGCCAGCTCGTCCAGGGTGCTCCGGGGCTGCGATGCCACGATGACTTGTATGTGTGTGGGCAGGCGGCTCGACCAAAGAGAACGCACGAAGTCATCTGGTACGTTCGGACCGGCCAGACTTTGAAGATGTCTTAAAAACTGGGATGGCTTGCGATCTCCGATGTCCTCGTGTGTGAGTAACTGGCGCACTCGCTGCTCTTGCGATGATGATAGACGTAGAATTAGTTCACTTTTTACTTTCTCATATTTGTTCGATGGCGGAGGATTTTTGATGACATCCTTTATCTCCGTTACGTACTTGTATTCCAGGTTGGAAATAATATAATTGTATTTCGTGCTGTCCACGGTGATGTTAGCTAGCGCGAACTGTCCTTCAAGCTGCGCAAACCACAGGGCTGGCTCGTCGGGCCAGAATGGCGGAACTTTAACGCGCACAGTTTCCACAAATTCCTGTTTCACGGGAACGGCAGGCATGCTCATATCCGAATCCGCCCCGGGAGGTGCGGGAGAAACAGCAGGAACGTTTTCCGTATTGCCATTGAGCGCCATTTTGCGAAGCCACACAGAAAATAGTCACTAGTGAAATGTTCACCACTCGTCGGGTCACCACTATGGGGGTGGGCGTCAATAACCACTCCACATATAGTAATTCTCGTTTATTACATACACATTGTTTATGAACAGATATTTGCACGTTAGACATAAGACGATAACATCAAATTAAATCAGATAATACAAGTCGCGTTCGAGTTGTCAAAACGCAATGGCCCCGGCGGACTCGTGAGAGACGACCTCTAGCGAGCTTTTACGGAAACTCTTGAACTAATCGTTCGGAGCGCGGGATTCGCCACAAATGTACACAACACAAGTACGTATTCGAAACGGAAATGGCTTCTAGGTATATTATATTTATTTATAACATGTTATATCTACCAATACCACTTTCCTTAGCCACATAATTTATTAGCCATCCTTTTATCTCGGCTGAATTAACATCCCTTGAATATCCATGGCTCTCCCTTCGCCATACTTTTTCCTAAAGATCACTGTTCGTGACAAAACTGGAAACATCCCCATACATATGTTACCTAAGTTCCCCGCAATCAGGGAGAAATGGGGGAAGCGAAGATTGGTTTTTATTCATACGAAGATTTCCCGAGCCGAAATATAATACTTACCTACCTTACTTCTGTTAGTTCTTTAGAAAGTTCGAAATTGTACAAGAACTATCTCTAATACGTAAATTATTATACCTATACATATATCGATGGAAATAAACACTGTAAGTAGCACCCTAAGTGACAATCAAAACGTAATTAATATAAATCGACTATCAAATTTTTATTTATTTAGTTCAGCTTTCTGATATAGGTTACCTGGCACATTATCATCAAATAGCCTCAGGGTCATCGCTGACCTGGAGGAGTGCTTTGCGGCGGATTTCACGCTGACAAGTAATAAACGTTTTTAAACTCGGGAAAATAAAGTTGAAAATTGTATGAAGGAGTAAATTCTATCGACGGATTATAGCAGCGTATCCTTGCCCTTCGTTGTAATCTTTATTGGTATACTATTAAAGACGATTATTAATTGTCCACTGCTGGACATATAGGCTTATTCCAATGAGCGGCATCATCATCTCATCCCTTCTCACCATTCAGCCGCTTCCGGCTACTCTCTTCAGGCCGTCGGTCTATTTGGCGGAAGTCCATTCGTAGACTTGTCGTGTCTAAATTTGTCCGTTACTTACCTAGCGACTATTATATTCCAAACTTAACTGTTTACAATTTTGAACAGACTTCAGCGTACGAAGATACGGCAGTGCGCTCATACTTACATCGGTCGTATCAAACAAAAGTTTGGTCACGCTTAATGCCTTTACGAGTGCCGGGGGTGACATAAAGAAAATGAAAAACATTTTGTATTATTCTTGTTGCGCTCTTACCCGCGTAACTTCAACGACCCTCCTCGGTAGGGCGGCTGCAGACCTGCGATTTTGTACTCACCTGATAATATGACGGCGGCAATGGGAGGTGTTTTACTAAAAACCCCACTTAGATGGCGTCACTAGCGAATAGAGTAGGTAAACATTGTGGTGCTTTCCTTCGAAAATAAGGTTGAATTGATAGCTGGAACTATAGAAATAAAACTAGATATTTTTATGAGTTTTTTTAGTACCTATTTAGGTAAGTTTAGGTTAGTACACCTGACATTTCCTTTAGTGGCATTCGAAGCCCATGCGGGCAAAGATAGTTCTTAATTATTATAAGGTATTAGAGAGTATAGATAGGTAATCCTAGAAACTATAGAGTTGCAGTTAAAAATAATAAATAGTGCACTAGATAATATGAATTCCAGCTACGTAAATTCTGTTTATTTGTTATGTTGTAATAGTCGAAACGGCTTAGTTCAATCGTGATGGAGTAGACGGCCTTAGGCGTTCCCTTCTTCGGGCTTCAACAACAGAGACAAATATCTAAAGAAACTAGTTACGTGTTCCGACTAGTATGTACATATATAGGTACTAGGTTTCTAATATTTATCTCTTTGACTGTGATGTATCTTCAACTGGCATACGCTTTCCGCTTTCTCGTTAATTGTGAGATCAAAAATGCGTAAGGAGATAATTTTAAAGTAGGAGCACAGAATAGATAAAATAGTTAATTAGGCGTGAAAGTGAACAATTATTATTACTTTGTGTTAACGGTTCTTGTATAGATTGAATATTTAATCATTTCTAGTAAATACATAATATAATGAATGACTTTAACCTCTTCTGATAACTTAAGATTATTATATTAGGAAGAACTTGATGGATCGTTCAGACAATAAAGTCATGAGTCTGACGATGACGTAGCGAAGGAAACAGTCAATGATGTTTGAAGATCTGCCCCGGTTTTGACAGATGAGATGACATACAATAAAGCATAGGGTACACCTTAGAAATTGAAGATAGCCTTGATCATTACTCTAACAGATGTAAAGAACGTTACATCTGGGGTGTTTGAATATATGCCCCAGTTCGACAGATGAGATGACATTACAGTAACCATCGCTAGTAGAACGATACAGAAAATCAGGAGGCTGGTAAATAGTGAATAAAATTCCGTGGCTGTTGTTATAATTTCGTAACAGTATACGCGGGCGGGAAGACGAAAGCGCGGTGCGCTATAAACTTGTCAACTAAAACTATTTCTGTGCTGTTTGTTTTCCTTTTGACAAATCGCGTCTCGCGCCGGCGCCATCTTGCGGCATTCCATTCAGAAGAAAACAGTATTTTGTGATAATGCCTTCTTCACGGAAGCATTTAGTTCAGCTATTTCTCCATTACACATCACTTATTCGCTGCATTAAGCTTTTTTTAATGGTTTCTGGCCGTTAGTTCGTAGTTTATAGACTGAATGAAATTTTGAAAGATTTAGCCCTGACGGTTTAGGTAATCAGTTTAGTTCCAACGGTCGAATCAAAAATTTCTAAGTCTGTCTACGTTTTTCTGTTAATTACACACATAGTATACTTATGTATCTACAGCTTTCTTTGTTTTCAGAAATACATATTCGTACCAAAGTTCAAGACACAGAGTTTAGAAATACATTATTCTTTAAACTTCCAAGGACCTTGTCGTGGTACCTCTTACTCCCCGAAACTTCTATATCTTTACCAAGTAGGTATAACACATATTTTATAAATATTATATATCGCGGTCACATAACTCAACCCCGCGTCCCGGGTTCGCTCGTAATTCGTCGTGTGTGGCTCGCGACTCTCCTCCATAGCACCTTCCTTATAATTTCGCTTTAATGCCTGACCGCCGCTCATCGATTTTGCACCTTGACCTCTTAGAGAAAGGGTATATTTCTGAATAATATATTTTTTTTACTTATATCGTTTGGCCGGAAATTGGATACGTAAAGCCTTAGACAAATGTGATCTATGATAAACGTGATTTCGGTAACGAGCACCGGTGACGTTGATCAATGGTCACGATTGTTATTTTTCCCAGAAAGTTCGGGAGGAAAAAATAGAAAAAGTGTGAACACCGAGCCTTAATAAATAACTGTGATGAAAAATAGTTTATCGTGAGATCACGTGATTTGGTATAATAAAGAAACCATCCCTAGTGTGTAATAATTTTTGTCCAGAAAAATTGCTTCTTGTACCCCTGTTTGTTGGGAGTTAATATGAAGGGTTGCAATTTTCTGATATAATTATATAGGTTCCTCGGATAATAGAATGTAATTCTTAAACAAACAAACAAATTCTTAACAATAGGTATAAATTTAAATAGATTCTTGAGAAAAACTGTGTCGTTGTTCTCTGCTGGATGCCGGGGCGCGGCGTCGCGGGATTTTAATACAAATCATACAAAGATTTACGAGGTGTCTGCAAGTTCTGCAACCAACCACTGAGAAGTTGTATCTTTTTACATGAACGAGATACAAAAATACATGCTTTGCACACTTGAAAGCACAAATGCAATAAAGTATAGCTGTAAGGGGAAATAACATTGCCATTGCCACGTCTAAATTTTGGTTAATATTTTAAAATCGAATAAGAATCTACTCAAAACAGAATCAGTCACACTCAACTTAGAAAAAGTTCAAAATTTATTAAACTTTCATTATAAAAACCTATAAGTATAACACAATTTTTTTATTATGATTTTCTTATTAATGGGATTGTATAACAATATGTATTTTTTAATTGATAATTATTATGAAAATTCAATATTTTAAATTAGTCACATAGGTATCGCGAAGATGTTGATCGCAAATTATCGTCAACGCCTTTTTGTTTCTAAAAATTATCTAGAAATGATTAAAAACAAGGACTTACCTACTTTCCAAGCATGCAATGCAAGTGTCAATGTGGCTGTGGAATACCCTCGCACGCTATCGCCATACTCTTGCGTGTAATAACAATGACAGATTATGCATACGACGACGCTGCGCCGTCTATATAAATTGCAGTGTTGCCAACACGATCTCATCTTATTTCCTTGGCATCGACGCCGACGACTCACTGATTTATGGCAGTGTACCAACCCACTAAAGTTTTCGGATTAAATAGTTATTCTCGTTCCAATATTTGGCAACAAAATAGTTTTCTAGGTTTTCTCTTTTCTCGTTTTTAATTAAAAATCGTGATTCACGAAGCGGATTTATAAGGTTGTTTCAGATTTATAAATAAATCACGTTAAGTAAGGTAGGTACTTACTAGGTAATTAACTTTTCGTAATAATTCAAATAATTTTGCACCGGTATAAAAAAATATGACATAAAAAAATCCATAAGTCAGTATAATTTTTAAATAATATACATAATTATTACCTCTACGCTATCGATTTATCTAATAGACCTTAGACACCTTTCTCCTAAAATAGACTAAACCTTCTTGCATGCTACCCTCAAATATCCAGCCAATGGTAGTACCTATATAACAAAGTGTTACAGAAATAACAAAAAAAAAGCGAGATTAGTGTGAGCACGTAGCTCGCATTAGCCGACCCAAAAATAAAATTAATCTGTGCAGTGTGAAAGTTCAGTATGGCGACAAACGAGCACGCATGCGCTAACTGTAGCTTTCAAAAATGTCCGCCTAGTTAATTGGTGGTGTGTTTGAAAGATATGTGGGAATTTATGTGTAGGGTTATAAATACAGTCGCCAGCACTAGTTCTCGTGAGGAATGACTGACTCATTGTACTTTTGTTAAGCGTCTACAAAAGGGAAAGGGAAAATTATAGGGAAAGGATATAATGATTTTCGTTAATGAGATTAATCACAAGTAAAACTGGCATTTCGTTTTCACTTGCATGTCCACTTATCTTAGGTATAGGTTGGTACCTAACTGTTTATTGTCTTTGCTTATCACATTAATATTGAATTTTAATTATTAAATCCACAATTTTGAATTTTATAATTTACTTTGAGTAGGTATTAGGCTAAGTATTAAGAAGGTAAGCAATAAATATTGCAAGGTTCTCATCAAAATTTTATTGACCAATACCTACAAAGGTAATACTTACTCGTATTCAAAAATACATTATTATTCAATGTAGGTGCAAAATCAAATATTTGAAGTAACTTTTCGGTCGCATTTTTTTCCGTCGTGTCATGTTTTGTGAAATTTACGCCCAGCTTAAACCGTCCAAAAATTTTAGCTTCAGCCGTCCAAAATCCTGACAAATGGCCCGGCCGAGGGGCAGACCGACCCGGGAAAAATCTCTTCATACCCTTTAATATTAAAATTGTTTGCTAAGCAAATTGTATTAGGTGTTTAACTTCTGTCTATTCAAATGTTACATTTGTGAATTCCTTAACATTAGTTTATTAGTAAGTACATGAAGTATTTTGATTAAAGTTATGATTTGATTTTAAAACCAGTTTTAGAAATCCTAAATTTTCTTGGAGGAAATTGGAGTAAAACTATGAACTGTTCAATGGCTTAGTTTTTTGATAGATTCCGGGACATGTCAAAATTCATAAAATCGTCTAATTGTCAAAACGTGTGCGTCTCATAATGTACAATTGTCATGACGTACGATTGTTGTTACGTACAATTGTCCCTAGACAGGGAAATTTCAAATAGGTATAGGTATTGGGATTCCTAATAACTTATTTTCTAATAGGTAATGATATATAAGCAAACACAAACTGTGTATGCGGATCCTCAAGAGTTTTCTAATCTACGACCGGATCGCATTCAACCAACAATAAGCAAAATAATAATGGCGTAAGAAGGGAACACACGTCAGGCAATCCCACATACCGCGGGAGGGGATGTGAATAGATGGCCACTCCGCACAGGTACGCGGGGTGGGCCGACCCCCGCCACGTCCACTTTTAAAAATGGATCCCAACTCGATTTGAAAAAAGAGATTATAATGCATTTTTTATAAGACGGTTGTTGGAGAATACTGTGGGTCTATTTCTCTAATGCGGCATAGCTGGAATTGTGTTAGCCTCTTAGAATTCAATAATATGTTCTTCTGTAAAATTAAATAATAAGTCATTTTATTTTTGTTTAGATTTTGAATTAATAATGAGAGTTTTTTAATCTGTGACATTTGGAAATATGTAATTGAAAATTGTCAATAAGTATCTATATATTAAATAGTGTTTCTACTTCACGCACTTTTCTTTTTATATTTTTTGACATACCTGCTCGATTATAAAATAAACTAAATAGAGATATTATTGAAACTTTACACTAGAACTTACTACATTTTGAGGGGTTCAGCAAAACTGTTATACCCTTTAGTTTTCGTCTGTGGTTATAAATATGCAAACTTTGTGGTAGAAAACCCTTTCATCAAACATTGATGCAATTTGCATTTACACATTAATCTAACACGCGTTAACGAATGTAATAAAATCCTGTTTGGTATTACGGGGGAGCGACCGAATCTGAAACTGAGACAATTTGCCTGCCTCCCCCTCGTAAGCCCACCTATGCGTCTTCCTTACTGCCGGCTAAATCTCGAATATACAACTAAGATTAATCCCGTTGAAAGAAAGGGTGTCGCAACCCTTTCAAAGAAACCTTAGTCCAAGAAAAGGCATTGGGTAAGTACGTATACTTAATATTAATTTTGGTACAAACTTTGGTTAAGTACAATTTTTGTACGAGTTCTTTTAAACCAAAGATGCTCATGCGTCGTAACAGATCCCATATGGTTACAGATGTGACTATGCCAAAATAAATGACGTAATGAGATCTAGAAAACACTAATTTGACTCTGGTTGGGTAGTGGGGTCTAACGACGAACGACTCGAGTTGAAGTGGAAATTCACCCCCGCTACAAGGAGACGTCTCTTAATATTATAAATTTCCTGCCATCAGATCCTTTACAACTACGCCTTTCCAGCTATACCTACGGCTACCTGACTGCAGCTTAGCCAAGATTTACTTTGGCTTAGGTTTTTGTTAATCTAACAAATTAAATCCACCTACAAACTATTTCTTAAAAAATATAAACTGCATTTAAAATGTTACCTACTTACTTAAAATATAACAGTCCACAATTTAAATCTTCATTAGAGCTTCATGTGAGTTTACTTTTATAAACTTAATTGCCTTTTCTGTGTCGTGAGAAACGGTAGGTCGTGTCAGCAACGGGTTCTAGGTGATAATTGTCGGGTTAATTAACTTAACGTCACTTATTTGGTGGGTCACTCGAAACTTGGATATAAGAAAGAAAGGTTATGGACAACGGATTTATTGCCGTGCTACATTACATACCGCACTCAATGCTATTTAAAATTTTATTATTAAATTTTCAACATTGTAAGTACCTACTTAATATTGCTCGCTTCTTCTGTAGTACATACAGCGAGAAAATGATGGTGTAGAACCAGGTGGAAATTCTAAATGGTTTGCACCTTTAGTTGTATTTACTGTCCAAGGTACACACGTACATAGGTACTTTGTTGATAAAGTATTTTAGTTTATAGACATTGATGATGAGACAGTTTGGTCACCACGGATACATCTACATCTCGAAATCGACTACAGCCTTATGTTTGGTTCTGACATCCTTGAATATATTTGGTCAACAGTTATTGATTCAATGAATATAACCTCCGCGGCACAATACATCGGAAGCGCGATGCTTCCGATGTATATAACTAGGCGGTCGATATTCATTATTTCCACGGCAGAATGCTCGCAACCCTTATCAAGGGAAGACGCCCGTTTTTTCTCGGTTTTCCCAAATAATTTATTTAGCGGGCTGCCGTCAATTTATCTCTGTGGGAGCTAATTTCGCGTCGGCCCGGTGGCTGGCTGGCGCATGCTGTAATTCAACAAATTGCTCGTCCTGCAGGATTTATGGGCGCTCGCACTTGACGGAGCGCCCGCCGCCCTTCTTCCATTGTTCTTGGTGCTGCGTTCATACTGGTCACCATCTGAAAATAGAATTCAGGATGTTAGATGCAGGGTTCGTTGACTGTGGACTGCTTTTAGTTCTTTGATATCTAGGTTTTCTAATTCTGGTCCTACAATTAACAAAATCAACAAAGGAATTTCTGAATCAGACGAAACAAAATCCTACTTGAATGGAAAACATTAGTATTGTTTTACTACAAAACACTAAGTGTATATCACTTAAATGTATTACGTGTGCTCTTCTTTATTTCTTAGATATTAAGAGACTGACTGTACATACATACATACACATACATATTATCCGAATATTTAGAGATACTTAGCCACTCCACGACAGCTAAACTACATTTGATTAGAAAATAGGTTAATACCGAATTTACTTGTGAATATTCCATTGTCTACTTTGGTACGACCGTCCATCTAATTTGTCAGGCGTGGACCTATTACGTCTATTTCCTCCTGCTCCCACGCATGCGAAAAGGTATCCCACTATGTGATCACCCTTACTGCCTCCTTTGTAGTAGTAACACATAATCGTATCAATTATTCGGTTGGCGTCCTTCTTCTTTATTACTTTCAGTGGCCGGAGGCGAGCCTTTTTGTGCCGCTTTGACTTTTTGAGAAAGTACCTTTTGAACTATCTACGTCGTTACTTCAAATGTTTTTTTAGTATCTACCGTGTAATTTTCAATATTTGTTGGGGGTCTAATAATATCTATTAGGTTAGAAAACTACCTATCTTACTTAATAACATGCTTTTGGTTGTACCTACTCATTTTAAAAAATATGTTTGAAACTTGTGCAGATTTTAGTGCTAATTTATTTTTCATAGACGTTTTTTCATTTCATTTGTTTCTTATTCCGTTTGGTTTAACGAAAAATAACAGTTACCTACCTATAACTTTTTCTTTTACGTTGGCGTGTCTATTTTTTTTAACTTAAACTGTCAATTTGTCGTCTTTTGACGACTTTTTACCTTTTTAGGTAAAATTCCAATTTAATAAGCATCACCTAAAATAGATATTCTTTACTTAAAATGGCAGACCAATTTTTAAGCTACGTATAAAGAACTTGCTAAGCTGTAGCGAAGCGACCCGGGCGGCGGCTAGCTCGCAACTTTGTTATGTGTTTCTTTCTGCTGACTGCGGATCGCCGTATTCGCCAGACTACGTCCCGCTCGCGCCCGCCGCCACGCGAACGGCAACATCAGCAACCGAGGATCTATATAGAGCTGCACATCGCATAAATAAAAAGTTATATTAAAACAAAGAAAACTTTGATATTCTAATATTTAGATAGCTTATGCGATAACAACAGCAACATTCTAATTTTAAAAGACGCCTCTGTAGCAGATATAAATATCTTATGTAAAATGTCATTATGTTCGCTAGCATTATAGGCATTTTAGAATAGAATTAACAAACAAAATTGGTAAAGAAGCTCTTAATGGTCTTGGTAAATATACCGTTGTTGGTGCTAATTCATTTTTTATGTTATTTGAAATTAATATGCTTAAATATAATAAAAAATATTTATATTATCTACCTACTAAAATATCAGCATAATTGTACATTAAGGTCAAACAACAAATATCTGAATGAACTTAAAGATATATTTACTCTACATCTTGCTCTAACTAGCATAATTTTATATTTTACAAAAATCACGCTTGTCACACTTGGTTTATCATTGACATACACGCGATCACCGCATATAATATCCATTGCCTTTGTAAATCAGCATATGCAAAGTGGTATGGCAATAAATCTAGCAGCTCTTGCTCGTTCTCGCATCATGTTACATCTTAATTTCAGAGCCGGCTCGACGGAGCCTGCCTCGGAGATACAGCCTTTTATCAAATACGCATTAAGCTAGAAATTAACTTTAACTGAAAAAATCGCCTCTCCGTGAGCGTAAGCGGTAAATAATGAAAAGCTGTTAGAATACTGAGTTTGTTTTAAGATGCCCATGGGGCTTTCGCGAATTTATTTGCATTTAAAGTCATCCTTGTTTATGAGAACGCGTTTCGCAATAATGAATGTGTGTTATGCGCCTAAGATCTTAAATAATACAAGATACTTCTGTCTACTGTCTAGCTTACGTTAATCAATATTTGTATAATTAAATTCGCCGATAAATAAATCCATTAGCTTTTTGCTATATCATTCCGAGATTGTTGAGAACTGTTTTTTACATAAGGAATTCGTATTCTCCTTGGCTAAATTTTATTGCTGTTTCGCATAGATTTGGCCAGTATTTAAACTTGCTGTTTTGCATTTGTTTTATTTATTATTATTATTGGCGTTTTAATTAATTTCGCTTTTCCTTTTGTTTCAGGTGGTCGTCGCGTGTAAAGCGCTCTTGATGCTTTGGTAGGTTTTAGTAAAGTAATAAGGCGTAAGTTAGCGCGCTCCACAGTCCTAGTCGCCATTCCACTCCTATACTTGCATTGACTGCTTGCTCCTCTGCATATAGTTTGATCGACGGTTGAAGTTCGAGTTTACTCATCATTAAAATGTCCCTTCGACATAAGATCAAGATATCACTGTCGAATGTAGAGGTATTTTTACACTAGCCCGCACTACCGCTTAGGCAATCGACTGCCGGAGATTTATTGTCAAAATTTCCCGTTAGTAACGCTTACCGAGCACACTCCGCGTATCACTATTTCACAAATAAAAGAACCAGTCGCGATATCATCGTCGACTATAAATTTTATGTAGCTCGGATGAAAAATACGCGGTTTGGTGCCCGCTTATTTATCGCTTAGCTTGACTTATGTATGAATACATTATTCAAGATGATATTAAATAGGCACGTTGATTAATATTAATCAGCTTCTGTCGAAATCATGTAGCTGACTCCCTATAGTGATGACAGAATGTAGTGTTAAACGATTTTACCTAAATACAGCCATTTAGAAGCACAATGCTCCCGATGTTCGGACACGGTGTTAGTTGCGATATTGTCGCTATCGCATTGGCTGATCTGCTATCGGGTTTCATCGGTACAGTGGCTGTTCCGAGCTAGGAATAGGTCGAGTTCCCGCGTTCTGGCCGTGATATATTGTTCCGCATCTCCCTTTATAAATCTTGAACGCCTGCTGAGGTACACGGGACACGGCCGCCGCTCCGCAGCGCCGAGCTTCAAATGGAATTGTGTTTTTATTTATCGTGCGAATCGTGCCCCACTATCGGTCACTCGAAATCGCACTTTATCTGCCAAAACGCGCAGTCGAATCGGCGCGGATTTAACAGCTCTCTATAGATATTGTTCGAGATTTTGGGTAAAGTCGTTTTAGAATTTTGTTCCTATGCAAAATATCTTCAATTTAATCTGTACTATTTATTATAGTTAGCTGTAACGTAATGTACTCTCTATCTTATAGTAATAATCAATTTATTTGAGTAAAACCAGCAGATTTGACGGTCAAACTCTTAAAGTTTGCCACGACTCATTTTATGATACCACCAAGTTCCATATTAAATCGATATAAGGGCGAATCTCAAACTTAAGTGTACCTACTAAACTAAATTGTATTAACACGTTTGCTGTCGAAGTGAAGATAGAAACATAATTAATTATCTAAGCTGATAATAATTATATAATTATTTACGGGTCTTACACACGAATAAGTTTTATTTACCTTGCCCGACGTTTCGACCAGGTTACACTGGCCGTGGTCACGTGGTCGGGCAAGGTAAATAAAACTTATTCGTGTGTAAGACCCGTAAATAATTATATAATTATGAATACAAAGCGCGAAAGTCTAAAATGTACTAAGCTGATAATAGATTTTTGAAAACAAATAGAACATTAACGTGCGGTCTCTTATAAAGTGATATGGTATCATACAATCTATCCTTTATTGAAGTCAGTTTTCTAACTACTCATGTCTATTTGACTCTTAAATCGCTTAAAAGCTGATAACAATGCATTCATTACATTTAGAAGTTTTCTCAATGAAAGATTTTATATTAGACCCATTAAGCTACTAAATCCAAAAACATCATCTACACATTATTGCAGACCTATCAATGTTCGATACGCAAAAAATCTTATGAGTATTGTAGCAAAAACAAAATAAACTGGGGGAGCTGAGCAGTATTTTATTGGATCATTGCGTATGTTCGAGTTACAGCAATCTTAATGCTATCACACTACAGTAATAACTATGTAACTGTGGTTAACCAATGACATAGACATGACTATTTAATATACCCGAAGCAAAAGCTATCTCTATTTTCATTCTGCTGTAAACGTGTTATGAATTAATATATGTAGATAATAAGTCTAGAGCGTACCTATTTTTAACAGAAATCTGATGTACAACACATGTATACGTTACATGATAACATGATAGTGATACCTTTAAACAGACTATACTGTAAGTTCTAGACGTTTCACGCTAGGCATGACGCACATGGCACAAATTCTGGCATGACCACGTGGTACGAACGCATTCAATTCATTTACCTATTTTAAATTCATAAAATTAATGTCTACAGGTAGAGTCCCAAGGCCACAATGTATAAAACAAAATTATAAACTTTAAATGTAATGACAGTTATTATAAATGTTAAAGCAGGACCTATGTCAGTTTCAGTGTATAAAAATATTCAACGAATAATCCTCTTTATGAAATTAATGAATTATTAAATTTTTTGGGAAAGTGGATCGTTCTGCCAATGGCTCATGTTGTATTTTTTTATCGAAGCAATATTATTTCAAATCAAATCAAAATAGCAAATCTTCATGTTGGTTCTGGTTCATGTTACATTAATATCATACAGTTCCATTGTAAACAAACGTATATTGAATTGAACCTTTTAGGTAAATGGTTCATATTGTAATAAATATTTGATACAATATACCTTTTCTATTTGTTCATGTTTATTAAACCGTTTTATATTATTCACACATCGTAAATAATGTATGAAACAATACAATATTTTTGCCAGGAAAATGTAATTATGAATTATAAAGGTAGCATTTTTGCAAACCTGTATCATGCCAGGGAACCTAAATACGTAACTATAAAGGCTTTAGTATGAAAAATATTCCATTCATTAGTTATATCTTAACTTATTCTTAGAAAAATAGTTTACGTATAAGTCAGATAAAAATGACAAGAATCAAAACTAGTTGTGCCCAGTATACGAATAGCTAATTATTATATCTAAGGTAAATAACGTAATTTATTTTAAGATACAGTAGTGGTAATATTTTTGGATTCCTATAAACATATACGTAATTTTTTCTTCTGTATATTTTAGAATTTTACGAGTAAAATTTGGTCGAGATTCTTTTTTTTTAATTTACTAACGGTCGTGGAAGTGCCAAATTCGTTTTGTATGGATCAGTGTATCATCCAATTACCTCTGAGAGTTCCTTTTTATACATTATGTTTTCTTATTGAGATATTAGGATATTTTGATTTCCTAATCACCATTAGTACCTATTTAAAAGAATCGCTTCCAAATTTTCTTACACTATTTTTTGTTAAAATATTGTAAATATAATTTAAGTACTATCTATTTAATTATTAGGTCTACAATATTGAATACTTGCTTTCGGAATTCAAAATTAGAACACTTGTTTTAAAAACTCACCATAGTTTGGTTTCTGCTTTTAAAGAATAGGCTGAAATATTATTAACATTTATTTATTGAAATGGAACGTGCTCACGAATACGATACGTAAATTTGTCCTTAACGAAGCATTTGTCATACGTAAATACTAGGTAGGCCCAATTTATTGTAATGTAATATAATTAATTATTATTAATTAGTAATTAATATACGAAGAGAAATACTTAAAACTTGAGGGATTCTAGTGTAGAAATGATTTAAATGTTTGTGTTTCATGATTGTATTTGTGTGAAAAGTTGTGTAATATTATAATTGTCATCATTTTATGAATGGAATGCAATATTATAATTTTTGTACAATATCGGCTATAGTGCGAAATGGATCTGCATTAAATAAAATTCTGTTACTGTAATTTGATTTTTATTTAATGATTTATATTTGATCATACTTCAATTTTGTATTGAAAATTGAAATTAAATTTTGAAAAATATTATCACGCATACGAAATAAATGAAAACATGTATTGAGGTAACCAACACAGGCTCAATGAGGGTATACGGGCTATAGTCCAACACGCTAGCCTAGTGCGAGTTAGTGGACTTCACATGCGCCTAGGAACTCCTTCGGGATTTGCTGGTTTCCGCACGGTATTTTCATTTGCCTTTTTGAGAGCAATCAGTAAATGTACTTAAGTTTCGAGAAAACCCATTGGTACATGGTGTGACCCGTGGATCGAAGTCTGACCTCACGACTTAATACCATTTCTTATTTTCCCCGTTAAGGTAGACGCTGGTGTAGGTACTCGTCAGTGTCCCTATAATTAGTCGTCACATGATATAAAAAGCCTATTATTATTTAACCTAGTTGTACCAACATTAAATCAACAGCTCTTCATAGCAATACATTTTTGATAAAACTTAGAACAATTATAATAGCAACACTAAGGCGACAACAGGTTAAATATAATTATATCATATTGTGAAGACTGTAGGGACACTGACGAGTATACATACTTACGCCACAAACGCTCTCAGAAACCTGACAAAAATACTATACAAAATTGCAAAGAAAGTCCTTTGTGACGTACATCGGATTTACTTGAGTTAATATTCAAATAGATATACAGATATAACTACGTTCTAGGTATGTATATGAACTAGTATACAGAATAATCCGGAGTCGACATTGTGAGGAGAGTGTAGTCGCGGTGCCGTGCCAAACAGGAAGCTTGCATGCGAGGACGCCGAGGGATGTGGAGTTCGATTCTTTGCTAGTGGACTCTCGACCCTATTTGTTTAGTGAAAGTATACCAAGGGAGCTCCATTTGTATTTAATACAAAGGTGCACATAATTAGTTTTAAGACTTGAATTTTAGGAAGTTAGGGAAATCTGTTGCATCTGCCGCATCAATAAACATGTATGTTTAAGGACAGACCATTTCATATTCTCATTGGTCGATATTGCAATAAACTGTTAAGTCTAGTTAACCCTACCTGATTTTGGTATTAAAAAGATGACCCACAACAACATTCGGCCAATTTACTGTGACCCGGTCAAACTGTATACTCGACCACCGATTTCCTACTAAATTGTAGAATTCCGTACTTTCTCCTAACACACGTATTTTTAGTTACGGCACCCATTCCGTTAAAACGAGGATTTCTAACATTATTTATTACTCAAGAAACTAAGCTCCATTTTTTATGAAACACGTAAATTTGGCGGTCCGTCTGTAGGGCCCTCATAAATCTAGGTGTATTCGCCGGATTACAGCAAGAGTAATGACTCAAGTCCACCTGGTGAGGGACTCCTATTATTTAGCTATTTGCTCGAGCGAGAGGCAGCCCTTGGTAGTATCAAAGTAAGTATATCTAGGGTATGACAGGGTTTCTTTTCTTCTCTGGGAACGTGTATCAAAAGATAAAATAAAAAGAAATTTTAACACGGGGCAAATTGGTAGAAATTTCTAGTATATTATTTTAACTATGAGATATTAAATTTTTTTTGTAGATGTTTTTTTTTACGTTTATGAAACAAAACAATAAAAAACTGTTTCTGTTATACAATATAGGAGGTCATGAGAAAGTTGTACTTTTCATTCTGCTGCCATTTGTCTAGAGCAAACCCATATTTTAAATTCATAAACTACAACCAAATTATCGGAGTAACATAATCCGGTCAAAAATTTAAGCCGCTTACCGAGATAGTCTTTTATGCAGAAATTAAGGCTCCCATGAAAGGCTTATAATTAACGATCTAATTAGGAACGTGAGACTGGTTACTTTATTAGGTAGCGCTGGGTTTCGTGACGCCACGATGCTTCTGATATCGGATTTTGGTACTAGTTTAATTAGATATTTTCAAGTTACAGGCATTTGTTTAGCTTATTTTATTAGACAAGGCCGCCCGCGATTCCGCCTGCGTAATAATGGAACGAAAGTGGAAAACACTTATACTATACCTTCATTATAATAAATACCTGGTTTTCCGGTGCCTGTACCTGCCTAATTATTTATAAAATGCTGTTTAATTGTCAGCATCTTTACTATGACCATCTACGACTTGAAAATCGCTAGGCATACAAATATGTATTGATTTTCCTAACTTAAATCCGTAAAGGTAAAGAATAAATGGACCCATAGTTATCATACAGAAAGCCGCATGTAATTGTTTTGGAAATAATAGAGACTAAGGGCTTCTTTCACCACTTGCTGATAAACTTCCAGATATCATATCGGCAGGTTATCTAGCAGATAGCCCATTTTTTTGTTTCACAGGTATCTGATTGCCTTATCTTATCTAATATATATAATATATCAGACAGATTTATCTGATGGATTAGTTTATCTGTCAGATTACTATCTGTAACAATGTCAGCAAGTGGTGATAGAGGCCCTAAGAATACTAATAAAAAAAAGTACTCACAATGAATTAAAATCATTGAACTTTAAAATAAATTACCAATTTATGGTGCGAGGACAAGTAAATTCTGTATGGTAACTAACTAACCTAAGTTTCCACCGTTTGTCATACAACAATTTGCTACAGCGCAAAATCTCGGCGCATACAACGCTATCTATCTTGCGTGCGCGCACCCATATTTCGCTGCCGCGGGACATATTGAGTTATCTTAATTAGCGGGAAGGCGAACCAACCACCCAGGCGATACAGTGGTTGTACATGTACTGGTACCAGTCGCCAATACAGCAGGTTTAGTGGCTCGGCGAGCTTGTTGGTGCCAGCAGGAGTTAGGTCTTACGCGTTACTCGATGTCTCATATTTTTATATTGGAATACCTTAGGTATTTAATCTATGACAATACCTTAATTTATAAGAATAAACTGAATGGATTTCGGTAAAACAATAGATTTGTTTTACCGAAATCTTTACTTTCAATTATTTAGAACTTGACTATACTTACGCCTACCTACTCGACTCTGTCTTTATTACTATTAAAATAGTGTTGGCAAAAACTGTGTTTGTAAACGCATTAGGTACAGTCGACCAAGAAAGTGGTGTATCAGTTTTGACAAGTTTAAGTTGTCAAATAACTTGCAATAAGGGCAGCATAGTATTATTTTGACAGTGAAAATAGTTTTTTTATTAGGGTGGTACACAACATTTTCACCGACTATACGTCAATGTTGTTCCACTAATATTATTTTCTAGAAATTACAATATCTATTCACAAACGTGTACTGCGTGCATAAATCCTGTCCGCCGTATCAAGTCTCCCGTGCGGTGGAGCGACATGCGCCGCGAATCGTGCGCCCGCGCAGCAGATAAGATAAACTCGACGGCGCGTGCGCGGTGCCCCGCAGTGTCCGCTAATTAAGTCTTTAACTTCAATAAGCTTTTATACGTTTATTTGTTAATAGATTGCAGACACTAGACTTGGATCTAGAGGTCTAAAAGGAAACTGCAATATCTATTATAATGTACACTATACTTTGATCGGTACAATACAAAAAGGTATACTTACAATTATTATAAAGTTTACAAAACAAAATTTAAATTTAGTTACGTATGTGACACAGAAATACAAAATGGTATACTACAATTATTATAAAGTTTACAAAACTAAATTAAAATTAGTTAGGTATGTGTGTATAGGACACAAAAATATAAAAAGGTATAGGTACTTACAATTATTATAAATTTTACAAAACAAAATTAACATTAGTTAGGTATAAAGTATTAGGTATGCTAGTAGAATATCGTTTTGTTGCTGCGACACATTCCTAACTAATTTTAATATTGTTTTGTAAACTTTATAATAATTGTAAGTACCTACCTATACCTATTTGTATTTTGTATGTAAGTATGTGTCGAAGCCACAAATAAATGATTTATCTTTTCATGGGAGTTATAATAGATCTATAACCTGGGGGAGTAATAATTATTTGAGAAAAAAGCGTCAATATGATTTTATGGTGTATTTGGTTAGAGACTGATCTGGAGCTGCTTATGTTTAGTGATCAATTTGCCGAAAAAGATTAATAAAAGGTACGGCATCGCCGCGCAACTTTCACTGTCACACAATAATCTACTCATTGTTACCGGTAAAACGAGTGACCTATTTTATTATTATTCAGAGAACCCATCAGCTTGATAATTTGCTTGCTATTGTGGTTTATGTAGGCACTTAGGTGATATATTTTACGAGAAAAATCTATTGATAGGTATATGACACGACCGAGGATCGAACTCGGACCTCTTGACTCTTCCCCTCTACACCACCAACGCTCTAAACACAATAATAGGTCCAAATCACTTGTCTGCGTTGGAGCTAATAACAAACTGGACCGCGCCACTATAAGGATTACTAGACAAAGCTGTCTATACCCAACTGTCATAAATGTATGATTTACGCAATTACCCTGCAAAGACGATAAATTACTGTTCTCTCCATTATACTACCTTACAATAATACCTTGAACATCTTACAAAACTATTGCTATAAAACTTTGTACTCTATGACGTATATACATAGAGGTTCTAGTTCAGAAAAAGTAATGAAAAGGTAATGTTGTAAAGGTGTAAGGCCTGATTATTCACAGGTATTGTAACAAGCTCTTACCACCCGCTAACCTGAGGTGACGCAAAAGAAATTCTTCATATTCCATACAGCTTTTAAATATTGACAATGCAAGGATTTATTGTTAAAAAGGTTCGCATGTTTAAAAAGTGGACGAACAGAAATGGCCTTGTAATAATTAAACAATGCAAAATAGTAAACTTGCGCACTGCTTGAAAAGAACACCATACTACCCGGCAAAGTGGCACTCTTGCATCTGTTTAAGAAAATAAAACCAATTTTAGGACAAAATGTTTCTCAAAAACTTCACTGAGAAAAACACTGGGATAATAAACGGTTCAGACGCATAAGTAATGCCCTAATTGTAAACATGTAGTCAGAATTCACAGCAGAATCAATTTTCCGAAGTGTTTTTATTTACACTTATCTTGTGCTTATACCATAACCCACTGAAAAATAGAAACCAATTATTTGGTAATATAAATTACCTACTACTTATTACCGTTTTCATTGTGTTTAGCATAGAGATATGATCTCTTTGGTGGGTTCTCGCGCCCAGCAAATTTTTTTCTTTCAAGGTGTTTAGGTTACGCGATAACAAACAAACGCCGCTATTGGCAGACAGCGCCACTAGCAGCGTGAAATGGAACTCCTTTACGATTATGTCCAGTGATCACGTGCGGGAATATCGAAAAATTTGTAGATTTCGTCGATCCGCCCGACTTCTATTCGGCACACTGTGATATGACTGGTCATACCATGAAATGCCGGCGCATCATGAAATGCCTAGGCATATCACGATCTGCTCAATTCTGCGATGCGCCCATGACAGATACAATAACTAAAATGAATACTAGTACCACCGACGAAGGCCTAATACCTTCTGATAAAAAATTTAACCAATATCGTACATCAATATTCTGTAAACGAAGGAATCAACATGACATGTCAAGGTGATCTGCATGAGGTATTGTACGAACTTCCAAACTCACCTAATGTCCTGTCAATCATCGCTCTCCACGATAATGCGACAGAATAACAAGAAGGTTTTTCTCACTAGTTGTTCGCCAGAATACCAATTATTGAATGCGTCATGTTTTCCTTTGGAACTGCCAGCACATAAATTAGGAATATTAAATAGATGTCCTTTCCTTGTTGGTCTGTGGTCAAAGACCTTCTAATCTTTATTAATTAGGTAGGTATAGCGATGGACTGAACAGTGATAGCTTACACAGTACAAGTTGTTATAAATGCTGCCTAATTTATTTCATGAGTAGAATAATCACTTACAAAAAAAGATTTTTATTTTATTAATACCTTGTCATGCTCTTGACATGTTTCTGACTCCAACATTTATTTATTTATTTAATAACTATAGGTAAGTCTATAACAGGTTCTATGTGAGTTATTCATACCCTAATAAGACCAGGTATACACAGTGTTTTTTTTAACTGGGACACTTAGGCTAATACCGAAACCATAGGAGATACAGGGAAACTGTCTTAGGAACCATTTGTTCTTTTTTTCTGAAAACAATTTTAGCATAAAAAATTTTTTGGTCAAGCGTGTGTTATCCATAATAATTAGACATTTTGATCAATTTTTTTTTTGATGCGAATCGACTCTCTTTCATGTAAGGATTATTTCATTATATCGGAAGAAAAAAATCTGAGCAGCACAAGTTAGTCAAATTAAATAAAATGTTTTCTCATACAATCCCAGTACAAAGTAATTTTGAAGACTTTTTTTTTAATGCATGTCGATATGAACCGACCTGTGCTGCACTGGGTCGGTTCTTACGAAGACATTTCATTAAATTTGACTAACTTCTGCTGCTCAGATTTTTTTCTTCTCATACAATGAAATGGTTACATGAAACTAAGTCGACATGCATTAAAAAAAAATTCTACAAAATTACTTTGTACTGGGATTGTATGAGAAAACATTTTATTTAATTTGACTAACTTGTGCTGCTCAGATTTTTTTCTTCCGATATAATGAAATAATCATTACATGAAAGAAAGTCGATCCGCATCAAAAAAATTTTTGATCAAAATGTCTAATTATTATGGACAACACACGCTTGACCAAAAATTTTTTTATGCTATAATTGTTTTCAGAAAAAAAAAGAAATGGTTCCTAAGACAGTTACCCTGTATCTCCTATGGTTTCGGTTTTAGCTTAAGTGTCCCAGTTAAAAAAAACACTCTGTATAAGGTGTGTCAGTATTCAATGATTTGAAATAAAAGGAGTAGTACAGTAAACCTGATGCCTAACAATTCCTAAATCTACTTTCTTTCTGAGTCTCATAATAAATATATTATGTCCAAAAAAATCTGTCTGCGGTAGGCAGCACGCTCATAGATTTAGTATCCCGATTGTCATTGATTACCGATCGGTCACGTCTACACGGAGCACTGTGAGACTGCTAATTGAACAGGTTCGATGCTGGCGCTAGACTATGGCGTCACTCTGTTGTGGCGAGAGTCGAGACAGACGGATCGGAAAATTTGATTTTTGATTTACAGAAAAAAAAATCAGGTTTAATACAAACAATTAGTAATTTTAGGGTATATTATGATAATAGGTACCATTTTTATTGGATGATGGTAACAATAAAAATGTAGGTATGTCCGTCGTCGACTATTAATTACATAGGTAGGTATCTAAAGACAAACAATATCGCCAGAAGTCCAGTGCAAATAAATATTGTTTTTTATTAAAACTTCTATTTCTTTAGAAGCATCGAAAATGTTGTATGGTGTGATATTTTGCTGGCTGCACTCTCGCCAACAAGCTGTCATATTCATTACATTAAACCCGAATTCCCTTTCGTTAGTCCATGCATTACTTGAATCACGAATCTGATTCATAGTAGAGTCACAGATTAGAGTTTAGAGGACTTGTGCCTGCATGGGCGTATCGATTGATTATAAATTATTGAGGGCTTCCTAACATCAATGGACATTTAATTAAGCAGAAATCACACTACTCGATAAACAATGCCCAAATACGGCATTACGAGCCAACTCACCGCATAAGCCTTAATTAAATAAAATTGAAATGAAAACGCGCAAATGGATTTTACGTGCTTTCGTTAATGGTTCGATTCGTATTATTTTCGAACATTTATTATTGTGTGTGTAATGCGTCCGCTCGTTATTCATGTCCTGTTTAATAAGCTGCTTTAAAAACAACATGTTTTCATTACGGACTGTGTGCTCGCCTAATATTATTTTATACCGGCTATGTTAGTTTATGATTAAAATCCATTGTTAAGCCAGGTACTACTGTCGTGCTTTGTTCTATGTATCTATGTACTTGTGTACCTACTAGTACTCGAATATGGAAACATGAGTCAATTATACAGATAGGGTATTATAGCGTTAAAAAATATAAGCTGTAACTGTCATACTACCTTTAATAATAAGTACACAAATATACATTTCTCTCAGATACCCTTACTCGTATATTATATCTACATATAATGAGAATGCTGCGTACGATAGTTGAATTCAATTCAAAACATTTATTGCAGACACAAGTCCATATTTTGTTAGTAACAATTAAGTTATTGCTTAAAAACTTTAAATTATACATATGTATATTAAAATAATGTGAAGTCGTAAGTTTTCCTTAATGAAACTGACAGTGATGGCGATAGGCTGATATTGAGGGTAACGCTTGGATTTATCGCCATTGATTTATTATTTCGTTTAGCTTTGCTCCAAGTTTTAAAACGATGCATCATCGCGATGATAGAATGGTCAAGTTTTTTAAAAGTAAAAGTTAAGTAACGGCAAGGCCGGACCGACAAATGGGGTTATGTCACTCACTACACAACACGTGTTAGTGACTGTATCCATTTTAATGTCGTGAAAAACCCAAACGTGAGGCTTGACGCGGTAGTCATTTAAATAGTCTGAGTCAGTGGTTTCATTTAAAATTTATTGTGGCTTGTTTCCTACGTATAATGCAGACAGTACGTAAGTTATGCATAGAAAAATAAATATCTATGTATAGAGAGCTTTATTCATTTTTCTCCAGCAGATTACAGTTACAGGACATAGCAGAATAAATACTGTTAGTGAGATGTAAAATTCGATACCTAAGGGAAACTCTATTTTTCAGTCACCGCCATTATTGTTCTACAAACGAAGTGAATGGTGAGTGAGTGGAGATCGTTATAACCTAAGGATGAAAAATGACCTCAACTTTTCATCCGTATCTATTATAAACACACACATAATTTTTAAACATACTTTTTTGGAGCGGCGGAGGACCGGGTGTAGTGGCATTCACATGGGGAATTGGGGAAGGCACACCAGCAGTATACGTTCAAGGGCTGATATAGCACTTGTTAAACCTGTAAACATCTGAATATGCATTAAAAATGCTGCCCACCTCGAGTGGTAAGTACTATTCTGTTCCAGATACTTACCAAAAGAAAGAAAAATGAAACGGCATAAAAGCTTCCATATTTACTTGAAGACTAGCAGACGCGAAAGGTTCAAAGCGTAGGCAGCATTACATTTTTGTGTTTTATTATTCTTTAAATTGTTTACTGAACAATTGTGCGGTAGACAATGTCCATGAAACATTTGTTAGGGGACCGCGTAATTTTTTACTCGAAAACAGCAATGCGGTACGCTTTCTACAAAAAAAAGAGAGAGATGAGAATAAACAGACGACGACGGGGAATGGCGAGAGAGAGAGCCGCTCGAATTTTGAATACAAATGTAAATTAGTATCTTCACTAATTACCTCGGCAGACACGTTCAGGGCTATGCGTCTTGCCGGCTTACTGTTCACGTCGCAATTTTTTTACGGCTAGACAAAGCGTCCGGCTATTTTTCTCATTAGACGGGAATCAAAGTGTAATTTGCGTTTGGTCATAATGATTGCCAAATTACTTAAATTATGATGATTCAGGGTATGCACACAATGATTTATCGTAAAGGGACAGTTGTTTTTTTCGTTCTAGTCAAAAAGAACGGAAATCAAAAGCGGATGGATAAAGCTGGCGGAGAACCGTGCATTAGCAAGGCAAACGGTCTGTGGGTCAACTTAATGATGAATAGAAAAAATAAACATAGAAAAAATATTCTGATAATAGAGTAGTAGGTATAAATAAATTACGCTAAAAAAGTAATTATTACCCACTGTCTAATAAAAAAACTATAAATATTTTAACTTTTTTATATACATAAGTATTTCTGTTTATCTTAGTGTGTATGTTTTAATGTAAAAATCTTTACAGTAGTATTTATTATTATAATTATTATTAAATACTTCATTTACCTAATATTAAATGGGTTAAATTTTGATTAATGTACCTTTCCCCACACACATTATATCCCGTATAATTCAAAATACCACCGACTTATAATATAAGTACCTAGTTGTGTGAAATCATAGTAAACGTCAGTTATACGTAGGGTAGGTATTAATTGTGAAATAAGTAGGTACAGAAGGTCATAATTAGTACGTTAGCTGTTGTCCCGTTAGCTCCTGTATCAACCCTCAAGTCACGCGCCGCCAGCGGACTAGATCTACATATTTAACGCGTTGTTTATCATCATCCGACTCCGCTGCTACCCTTTTCATCGTCGCTTCTTTTCTAGAAACATGGTTTACATTTTAAAAATTTTTAATGACATTTATAACTCACGATAATATACCTACTTACATAGATGAAGATGTGGCTTGCAAATAAAGGAATATGAATAGATAGTTTTGAACAGAAGTCGTATATGCCTAGTTCCACAACATGGCACATTGAATACTCCTTGCATTATATGAATTTCGGACCTTTCGGGGGATCAAATAATAAATAGATTTTCATGGTGCTATAATTATTAATAATCATCATCATCATATCAGCCTGTAGACGTCCACTGCTGGACAAAGGCCTCCCCCAAAAATCTCCACGACGACCGGCCCTGCGCTAACCCCATCCAGCTGGGTCCTGTGATCTTCACCAGATCGTCGGTCCACCTTGTGGGAGGCCTGCATACGCTGCGTCTTCCGATACGTGGTCGTCACTCGAGAACCTTTCTGCCCCAACGGCCGTCAGTTCTACGACCGATGTGCCCAGCCCACTGCCACTTCGGCTTCGCAATTCTTTGAGCTATTTAAAATATCAGTAATTTTGGGAAAAGGTGCTTTTGCGATTTAGTAAATAAGGATGTCAAAATGTTAGGATCCAGTCAATTACAGACCGGATGGAGTAAGGAGCAACATTCGTTTCTGCACAAATACGACTAAACTCATTTAAAAGAGCCGACGACCTGCTAATTCTTGTGTCTCATACTCATAAGTTCATGACCAACAGATTTTTTAGTTTATTTAAAATAATGAGTACATAGCTGTCTCATTTTCTCACGCTCATAATTATATCGTATGGTCTAAATGTGCCTACACGCAACATACAGGCGGCCGGCCCTCGCCGACGGACGGAAGCTTATAAAAACGTTATCATCTTTTATTTTTCACGCTTACAATTTGCATGTCCCGTTTCAGAGATGATGTAGCTTTGAAATTACGCTTCTAAAAACTTATTTATGAAGTCCGTGCATAACTTAATAACGGCGGTTAATTAAGGAAATTAATTTTTGTTTTTAATTTCTGGAATGCCTTCGGGAGATGAGAATAAGATCTTAATTATTAAGCGAATGATAACAGTGTGTATGCATGACAAAAATTTTACTACTTTACTATTTGTAAAAGAACTACCGGTAGCCCAATTTGTGTCCTAAGTCTAGTGAAAATTTACAAATAAGTAGGTAGCTAGATAGTTTAAAAAGAATCTGTACTTATGTACCTAATACAATCTTAAGATACCAATATACGCGTTATAGGTTATTAAAATCTGTTCAAAATGCTGATACAAACGTAACACGAGGTCATTTAGTTGATTTGCAGTAAGCATTACGTCTCTTAAAATTCTCCATTCCTTTCTGTAATTACTCTGTCTTTCGTTACGCTGTACTAAGATTCCTGCCACACTATTTAAATGTACAACTTGTGTTAATTTGTAAAGAAAATATCAGCGTAAATTGAGTCACCATTACTTATTTAGTCCACGAACTGTCTGCGCCTAGATCTCGCAAGCAATGCTTACAATATCTACAAGACAACCATACCAACACCGATATGTTTTACGACCACGTATTTAATTGGCATCACGTATCTATTCTATTTTTAGTTTCGACCTCAAAGAGCACGCGGGACTTTCAAACGCACTTAAGGATTCTGCTTAAACACGCCAAAAGCAGCTGACTTGAAAACTGATTGTGTGTCGTATTCATGACAATTATCTCTACTCCCACAATTTAATCTGTTTCGGCCCCGCCGCGGTCCACCATAAATTATTATGTAGTAAGAATCTTAATAAAGCCGCTGTTGGGGCCATTTGTTATAAATGACGAAACAAATATCGGGACTGAATACTTAATGCTTGCTGAACAGTCGCATTTATTTGTTACTGTGCTTGTTAGTTGAAGGCATATTTGAGTAACGAATGGAATTGTTTTATATAAAATTTCCTCTTGATTTACAGCCAGTCACAACGCGTTAATATAATAATCTAGCGGCATGGCACACCGCCAAGTCCTAGTACCTGTTACTATTAGTACCTAGGAGTCAATTCAGCGCTTTTTGACTCATAAGTGCACTGAATTGACGAGGTTATTATTATATGACCTGCGCCTCTCGTAAAATGTGGCACGCTCACTGGTAATTGAACTCAAAATACTCAATTGATAAAAAACTCGGAGACGATGACAGGAGATAAACAAAGAAGACTGAACTAAGCGTTCAGACGCATACTACCAGAAACGCAAATTACCTTATACGCGGATGACCAGAATTTCATTACACGAACTATTTGGAGCCTCTTTATCACCCCTTATTATCTCAAAAACTATTTGAGCTGTATCTGGTCATCCGCGTATAAGGTAATTTGCGTTTCTGGTAGTATGGGTCTGAACGGAACTAAGACACTTGGTTTATTACTGATTAAATTGAACACAGATGAAGACCGAACGTTAATCACTGAAACTTTAGCGGGTTTTTCTAACCTAGAATTCTCTGAAATACCAAATATAACCAGTCTACAGTCTAGTCATTCATAATATCAAAAATGCAATCTATCAAACCGAATATTTCGATTTTGAATTCAAATAAATAGGTATAAAGCGTATCCCAGACACACGCGGCTTGCAGTGGCGGCCTACCGCAGGCCGCAGCCTCAATATAAAAATTATGGCCGCGCGTGTTTGAAGTTTGAAGTCTCACATACATTGCAAGGGAAGACAACAGGGCGTCACCGCCACCGCATGCCGCGTGTGTAGTGGGATACGCTTTTTTAAAGCAAGCAGGTCGGATTATATAATAATTTTTTTACAAACTGACACATTTTCTCGTAATATACTATAACAAAATATTTCAAATTCGTATCGTAGTCGTTATACGCGAAGTATCAACCAGCAAACGCATTAAAGTGTCGTAAAGAGACCACTTTCCAAGCACTACCGAAACCAAATACTGCTTTGTAAACGTATTTACTTAGGTTACTAAGGACATAGTTGTGGTTAAAGTAGGGTATATCTTTGTTTATTCGGTCAAATCTTTTATGACTGTTAATAATTTCTTGGTACTTTCAAAGTTTTTCAAGCTTTGCAGCCTGAGAAAGAAGACGCCAGAATATCAAAGAAAGTACAGACCTATGACGACGACGTTATGAGAGGGAAGCAAAAAACAAAAAGTTGAATTGTGTTCACTATCAAATGGTGATTTCTGTTTGCTTCATCGTAACTTAACCTCAACTTAGCTGAAGCAAATATAATCCGCGTTAAATCCCCATAAAAATCCAGCGGGCGGTGCTGCAGAATGAATAGACCAGGACCACATTCACGTGAGCTCATGAAAAGAGCGACCAAAAACGAATATATTCCAAGAGAGAAACGACTGAAATACATCGCCTGGTCGCTATCGAAGCAATAAAGAACAGCTAGAAGTTAGGCGGGAAATGTTTTTTGAAAATTCAGTGTGGTTGTGATTCAAAATATGCCTACACCCCGGACACTTCTAAGTATGGCCCCAGTGAAATCTAAATGCTTATATACACTCGCCCAGGTATGATTAAACGTACGCAAACTGACGCTTGCGTAGTATAGGTGAGGGAGTCACTTACGCGCCATAACTTAGGGTCACTAATGTACGGTGGATACCTAGGTAGGTAATGTGTCTATGTGAAGAGGGAAAAATAGATGAAGTCAAATGACAGGGATATGCTTCTTAAATAAAAGCACAAAATGTCAACACGATCACCATAATTTTTTGATACATTGTGTATTTCTAGACAGGTTTTAGATCTTTGCGGCACTACATTGCAGTGAAAATATCTCGACCAGAAAAAAGAAATATATAGTCACAGTACCTACAGTGTAAACATGTTTACAGAAGCTTTGGTCCGATTTAAAACTGCTCGTAAACAATTATTCATCGAATAGAATCCAAAATCTATTTCGTATTTATAGCTTTTTTATTCAAATCTACGTCTTGGGGGAAAATAATAGTGCATCAACAGTGAAATATATTCATTTTTGAAAAAAATACTACATTTAAGAAATAAAAAGCTCTGAGTATATCTAGACTTCTCTATAATGAGCGCTCCGAGTGTTGCTTAATCGAGTCGAGTCTTCAATAAGGAGACTCAAAATCTTCTTCAACACATTTGTCACACGCATTTCAATAACACATGGGTCCATACTATTAATTGTATTGCCTGTGGTGAGAGGACACAGGTAACTGCTTTTTAGGAAGCTCGCCTCCTCTGCCTTATTACTTTTTAATTTATTTTCAAATTAAAAATATTGTTTACACCCTTTTAAACCATTTGGTAAATTGGCAATACATAATATTATAGGTATTAAGTTTTTTTTTATCATTACCAAAATTGCTTTGCTTTGGTTACTTACCGACCGGTATTTTACTATTTGTTTTATTTGTTAAGGTTTTTTTTGTTAAATTAAAGGTAGGTACTATATATACACTAGAAATGGATGGGGCCACACACAGGAATTGTATTTATTTAGTGGCAAAATACGGCAGGCACTTAAACTGACAAATGGCAACTTTGGAATTGACAGCCGTATTAAACAGTTGCCTGCATGCCAGAATAGTCCTGAGACTACCGAGTAAAGGTGATGTTACATTATTCGGAAGTTTGACTTAAAGGCCACTTTAGAAAAATTATCGAAATAAAACGTGAATTACAAAAGTTATGAGATTTTTATATATAAATATATAATATAAATATATAATATAAATATAATAACTTATTGACGATTTACTTCATTAGAATGCTTTATTGTGTGAAACAATTACGTATTCTGTCTTTCTTTATATTAGTTTTTTTTTCTCTTGAGAATTAACCTATTGTTTCTATTCTAAGTAATACTTTAAAGTCCACAGAAGTCACCAGAGAAGTCAAAGTCTACGGTTGGACATAGATTCTAAACTAGGTACTTGTATTAAAATTACGCAATGATTATGCTTTGTATTTTGCATAAGATTCGGGGTACACTAGCATTGCAACTTAGATCGTTGCGAATCGTTCGATAATTGTACAAGGTTCTTTAAATCGTCGGGAGTTGTCACGGCGCCTCGCGGGTTGCCAGCGCACTACAAGTTTTTCTTTGATAGAGTTCGCATAAATCGCCGCTGCAGACGCCAGCAGCAGCGGACGTGCCCAGCGAATTCCTAATGCGCTTTGTTGGTGAAAAACAAGCTTCTTTCGGATTTAAGGAAGAAATAAAATCAGCTGTGAACTACTACTTAGGTACGGTGGTATGGTTTAGCAATTTATTTATATAAAAAGTTTGTAGTACGCAATGTGCAGTTTCCACATTTTTTATATAATAGATGTCCTCAAAATTAAAAGTCAATTACAACAATACAGTTATGTTCAAAATTTCAGCTCAATCTGTCCAGTAGATACCAAAAAAGCTTCGCTATTAGGGTATCCTTGAAGGATCCCTAATAAATAAATAATTAATAATTTAGAACACAATAAATAAATGAATACAGAAGGGTATCTCTGGTTCGCAGTATGTATTAATCGTCATATTCAGAACCAGCTCATAATTCTAATGTTAATCAAATACATATTTTCTATTTTACAGATAGAACAAAATGTTTATGGGGTTGTACAAGTCTATAAAATGCCAACCACATCTGCCTGCGATGGACACTACCATGTGAATGTTGTCTCTCCTCGGTAGAAATCGAATCCACGACCTGTGACATTCGAAGCAGCAGTACGAACATAGCGTAGGGAATACACAGTACAATTATAGTACAATTTTAAATTATCGTAAACTCCCTTATTTATTAGGGACCTCAGTGACGTCTTGACGGAATCATAAATGGAGGCTTAGAACTGAATAGGTAATGTATACCTACCAAGTACTGTAAATTGGCCTGTCGCGAAGCTATTAATCAAATACATGGCTCGCGTCTAATACGAGTCCCCTTAATACAATATTTATGTATTTTCAGACAGTTTCATACTTTGCTCGCGATGTCCGCTCAAGTTCCAATATAGTTATCCAGTATATGTTGACCTGTGACTACTCCTATAATATACCCCTTTGTTGTCTTGTTGTTGTCATAAAAGGGCGGCGTAAGAGATCAATGTAAAATGGAAAATGTGATACTCGGAGTGGCGAGTATGAATAATGCATTTTTGTTTTGGATTTTTATGAGCGAAGTTTTGATTATTTTCAGTTCGGTACGGAATGGGTACACGGCTGATATATATCACAAGTGAAGCCGAATCTTCGATACCCTGTTACAATAATTGCCAAAACTGTACGAAAAGGTATGGAATGTCTGACAAATTTATTTCGGGGGACAAATCCATTTGTGGTCCGTTTTAATTATTTTTTTTAGTCAGGAGATACAAGGCCTAAGGTTTTATTTAACAGTACATAGAACATTTAAATACCTATTTAAATAAAACATATTGCTAGTGCTAGGTAATATTTTTATATACACTTATGTATCACTATTCTTATTTATGTACCTATCACTCCATTAACATTACTCGTGTTCTCATATTTCAGGTCATTAATTTGAATCGGTAATAATTGTTTTCGTCACGCCTCTTGCACAAATAAATCTCCCGCAAAAGATATTGCGAACAAGATCGCAATAAAAACTACAAAAATAAGTAATAAATCCATTCTCGCTACATTTATCATGTTACCGGTTATTGTTTATCCTGGAGTACTTTTGTCTCAATCGGACTGTAGCCCCTTTTAACAAGTCGTGAAACAGAGTCGACATAATAAAAAAACATACTTAAGCAAAATTAATTAAAAATGTAGGTACACTTCCTAAATGATATTGTAACATTTTAAAAATTAGAAAATTTCGTAAAGTATGATGAAGTAGTAATCCATAATCCACATCCAAGTTTAACCATAACATTAGGTACCTATACTCTAAATTTCCAAAGCTATTATTTTAAGTGCACACAGCGCAGTGACTTAAAAACACGTAGTAAATCATCCGGTGCGTTTTACTTTTGGATAAACTGTATGTGTCAGTATATTTGTCCGCCGCCGGTAGTCGTGTTACGCGTTCGTACAAATCTGATAAACTGTTGGTCACTCTCACGCGATACCCGCGGGTTTTGCGCTTTCACACAGCGGCGATAACGACACCGACACGACACTTGTATATCGTCAGGTCGGACGACAACGATATCGGTATGTGGCACGATGTAACCAACATTGCGGTATGCCACACAGTAGTATCGAATAGTCGCAATGCGCCAGCAAAAGCTTACATTGCCGCACGATTCCTAAAGCTTCTGCAGGGCATCGCAGGGATGTTTGCCGAGGCCCGCACGGACGGGTTCGACACAATCGTGCGCAAACGGATCGCGTCCCTGATGCGTCGCGTGCGAGGCAGCACCAACACCTTCCTGAGCACCCTGGCGGACAGGTACGATAGTGCTGAGGCACTGGGTGAGGCTTCACCTATCCAGTGCCAAATCTATTGCTTAATAAACTATTTTAAATATTTTAAAATTTCTTCTAATTAATTTTGATTTTAATTTTTGATATTTTGATTTAATTTGATTTAATATAAGAATTTCATAATAATATTAAATTTATTAAGGCCGGCAACGCACCAGCACCCCCCGGGTGTTGCAGGTGTCTATAGGCGGCGGTGACCTCTTAACATCAGGAGGCCCGCCTGTTTGTTGCCCCCGTAGCAATAAAAAAAATGTAATTGTGTTCCAATTTTAATTTTTAATTAATTTAATTTTTGAATTACCTACTGTATTACTAACATTGTTTTTAAGGTTTTGTGTATTACTAACAAGATTATGGACAATGTCTGAAATAATAGAAATTCTAAAGTGTAATAGTATATTCGAGGTAATAGATAATGGCATCTGCTTCGAACTGTGTCATCCGCCGATATCGGCACAACAATTGATGCGTTTGGTAGTAAATGTTAAAAACATTTGAAACTACTAGTCAAAGTCAAAACTATTTTATCAACCGACGAAAAAAAAAGGAGGTTTTCAATTCGACCCGTATATATATATTTTTTTATGTATGACCACGCATAACTTTTTACAGAGCAGTCCGATTTTGATAATTCTTTTTCTATTGGATAGGGTCTACTTCGAAGTTGGTCCCATTTAAATTTGAAGAAAAAAAGGGTCACTCACACCCTTAGGGTCTACCCTAAGGGTAGAAAATTAGGGGATGACTGATTAAATTCCTACAAAATTTTCATATTTGAACCAATTCTGTTGAAACTAGGCACAAATAAGTAGTTCTAATGACCCTACAATATGACTGAGACCTGAACTTGATCTGATGACGGAGACGGAAGACAGTTGAGGGAACTCTTCAACGGTGTACAGCAGCTAACTCGTGTTTGGGCTTATTCATTCATCTTAATGAGAACTTTAAACCTAACTTATGATTTATTCGATTACGACTACCATCTATGGGTGAAGATGGAGACGGAAGGCTGTCGAGGGAATGAATTAGTATATTTTAGTCACAAAAAAGTAAAAAATGAAAACTTTTTAACAAAAAAATTAAACCGTCGAAAAAAAGAAACTGAAAAGCGAAAAATAATAACAAGTTAACTTGTTAGTCTATAACTACGCTCCTACACTAATGTAAACCTAAGTAATTTTGAGTCGGCGCCTAACAAACAAGCAAATTAATTAAAGTTGATACGTAAAGTGAAATGATGGCAGCCAAGTTTACGTAAAGTGGAATGATACAAGCAATCAATGAGAAGATCATCAAATTAAAGTACGAAAAACGTAATAGTAAGTAATAAAAATAAAAGAAATTAATTTGTATGTGTGTTGGGCGCCGACTCAAAATTACTTAGGTTTACATTAGTGTAGGAGCGTAGTTCTATAACTACGCTCTAAAAGCTAAAAATAATAACAAGTTACCTTGTTAGTCTATACTAACAAGGTAACTTGTTATTATTTTTCGCTTTTCAGTTTCTTTTTTTCGACGGTTTAATTTTTTTGTTAAAAAGTTTTTATTGTATGGTAAGTACAGTGGGTACATTTATACAACATTAATTTTCTAGTCCGACGATATCGTGTAGGTATTATCGTTATCGTCCAATGTGAAATCGCTCATTGGTGGGTGCAGTAGGAGTAAGTAAACCCTACACGGGTTTTACAGGAAGATCGTCATTGAGATTTCTATATTTCTGTTGGAAGAGTTAACTAAATCAAGAAGTAGACTGTTTGATTTTTATGCCGAGTAACAATAGGTACTAATTTCTTAGTTCGAGTTCATCAATTCAAATTCAAAGTTCTTCTAATAAGTATGGTATGTAAGTATCATGCGTATGATGGCAGTTTGCTACTAAAACTGAGACAGCTTTTGAATTTGAATGATGATTTGTTATTGTATTAAGTACCTACCTATTGCAATTTTCTTTATGTTTTATTTTGCTTAGTATTCTTTTATAGAAGTTTATTTTGATTTATTTTACCTTCGTTTTGATATTTCATCTATGTGGCGCGAAAATCCACCAAATAAATGAGGTCATAGTTTTTGTTCATGTTTCTTGATTATGGTCAACGTATTTTGTATTAAGGTTACTAATTAGCTCACGTGATTATATAACGACCTGCTGTGGAATTTGAGCTAAGACCAAAAAGAAATCGACAGCAAAATCTTATAAAGGCAGCTACCGATGTACACGCAAGGAACCGGGCCAAATTTCACGGGCCTACACCCACCTTTAACTCAGGGAGATTGAACGATTAAACAAGTAATTAAGTATCAACGCTCATTCTGTCGCGGTGACTCTCAAATTTGCATGTTAAACGAAGTTTAACTTTAGTTTTTGTTTTGCACGCCGTATTGAGATGCGTTGCTCGCGTGCGTGGCCCGGGGACACTGAGGTTACAAACTACTTTCAACACCTTTAAAACTCTTATCGTAAGAGTAAAAGGTGCAAAATTAAGACTTCAATGTACTACGAGAGGTGGCGAACATGTGATGGAATTTTTAATTGTGTTGTTAATGTCAGTGTAAAGGCGTAGAGATCGCTTGCTCTGATTCTGTTCTGTTGATTATTCGGATTCGATTGGTGGCATTGAGATTGTATTTATACAATACAATATACTTTATTGCGCAAATGAAATTAAAAACAGGTACAGTTTGCGGATACATATTGCAATTTAGGCAGTCTTATCGCTTTTAAAGATTTCATTCAGACAACCTAATAATCGTTTAGTTTGTTGGTTTTGCGTTAATGTATAGCGTACCTACTCGTATATCGTTCTTATCTGTCTGTAAAATTCCATTTAACCTAACGTTTCTTATTACGGCGTAATTGGAAACATAACAAACTAACGTAGTGTGCGGTTTGGCTTTAAAATTAGAAAGACACAAACAAAAACTGTAAAACAACAAGCCTTTACAAAGTTTATTATTGTCCATGTGACTATTTTTAAGCCGAGCGAAACCAGATTGTAAAGCTGGAATATAAATACTTAGTTAAACAAATATTATATTAAGTTTAACTTAATATATTATTTGGTATATAACTATACTAGGAAAGTCTATTTTATTTTATTTATTTTATTTTATTTATTCATTCTCAAATCTACAGCTAGTTACAGAATATTTTAACCATTATAATATAACTTGTACATTAGCCAATAACAGATTTCTTTTTTGTAAACTATGATGGAAAAATTTAAAACTATAATATATGAGACGGGGTAAACCGTAGGTTACTACACCCAGCGTAGCGAGCTTTTTCCGTGTTCTGTGGGGCAAACAGAACGGAAATTTGCTCGCGCACTTTTTGACGTCATTGACAAATTAATCATATTATTTAAACAAAATCGTATGCGCGAGGCGACGCTGACATCTGTGTTTGTATGCATACTGTTTAGTACTTTAGGCTATGGTAATATGGTTCACTTGTCAATGACGTCAAAAACTGAGCGAGCATTTTTCCGCTCTGTCTGCGTGCTAGCAAAGTATTGTCACTATTGAAAATCAAAACAACAACCTCTGACACAGGTAAGTGCGGTAAGAGTCATCTTGAATAGAATCTGTTTTAGATATTTTATTTCATTTGTCTACAAGGTTGTTATACTTTAATAATTTTAAAATACATTGTTGCAATTGCTTACACTGTTTACTTACACCGTTTGGAATTTTCGGTCCACTCTTCATGTATTATTAAACAGAAATGAGTAGAAAATGTATCATGACGATTTGGACGAAAACGAGTAATTTCACCTTTCCACTCTCCACCTACACTGCTCCTAACCGAGAAGGAAATAAATTACGTACTTACGTCCGTAAGCCATATTAAGCGACCCCAATTAGCCCAGATGAGATATATGGTAGCAAAATATATATTTTGTTTTGAGGGGCGAGCGAATCGATTCCGCGTTTGCGGCCATTGGTCAAGCATTAAAATATTTAGGGCCCTCTAATCTCCCATGATTGAATTTGCGTTTCCGCGGCCCCCATATGCGGAACCCGTTGAGCAGTGTACCTATCTATCTTTGGCGCTTACCACGATAACTCGTATAGGTTTAAGTGTGGCTGACGTATCGGTCTTGAATTCTGAACACTTTTACAAAATTGCAAAATTACGTTTCCATTTACCTACTTATAATAAGAAGTCAAAGGTTTTATTGAATACTAGCTTTTTCCTGCGGCTTCGCCCGCGTAGAAAAGTTTTTCCCGTGTACATTGTGAAGCAGCGCCCTCTATGTAGGTGTTTTGTTTGTTATGGGGTATTTGCGGACGCCCCGCTACTTTGTCGGCTTTAAAAAGTAGCCTATATGTTATTCCAGGGTATAAACTATCACTGTACCAAGTTTCGTTAAAATCTATTCGGTAGTTTTTGCGTGAAAGAGTAACAAACATCCTCACATCCTTACAAACTTTCGCCTTTATAATATTAGTAGGATAGGATAGGAAGTAGGATAATATAGTAGGATTGAACATTATTAGAAAATAAACAAATCAATTTTCATTCAAAGATTAAGAAACACGACGACTCTAATTTAGGTTGATCTTCGCGTTTATATCGACGTAAAAACAAAAGAAAAAGTAAGTACTTAACTTACCTCACACTTTTCAGTCCTTTAACTATTTAGAGATTACCCGGATTTACCCGTAAAAATGTGAAGAAATTGTTCATTGCAACTGGGAGGGTTACTTTTCGACATTCTGTAATTTGTCTATTTTATGTCCATGATTAGGTACTAATGTCAAATTTTACAGTTATTACTAGCTGTCAGAATCGTGTGGGTATAAAATTCTGTAACTTTTTGAGGTTGGATTCACGCACACGTGCACACCTGTACACCTCTGTCGCCACGAAACACATAGGAGTAGGTACGTAATAAAATGAACAACATATTCTTAAGCTTTCGTACATATCGACCCATTTCGACTTTGCTTTTTGGAAGTGCATTTGAATATGGCGACTACCCATACCTACCAAGCGTTGTTCTATCGGCCGACATGTCGATATCGGTCAGCGTGAGACCTCACTATGTAGGAGTCTATATTGAGATTTAGCAGAAAGCGTTTCTAAGCATCGTACTCTATGCGATATTTCGACATCCCGCCACTGTCGAGTTTCCTATAGGGTTTACCAGTAGTAAGGCACCAACGTATGGAATAAATCTACAGGCAGTGTACAAAGCGTGCTGGAGCCCGATAGCGGAGTATCTAAAGCCGCGGCGAGGCGGAGGAGCGCGCTGAAATTAGCATTTTAATAAATACACACCCTTTGAAACGTACCGTTCATAAATTCAGTCGGATCTTTATAATCAAATTCAAACACATAATTCTTATTTTGAATATGGAAAGTTGGGAAAACGGATTACTTTCGGGGTTTCCTCTTTATGTTCACTCGAGTATGTTAGGGTTAACTTTGTTGTTTATTTTATTTTCATTTACCTGTTACATGGAGATAAGTGTATAAAAGCCTGCATAATGCTTGTTATATGTCTCATCTGGTAATTATAATGGCTCTTCTATTCTGGAACATAATAAATTCTAGCACCACACCCTGCACTAGAATTCTCGAGATAGATTCTCAGATACGCATAAAAATCGGTAAATTCATAAACTTGAAAAATACAATTAATTATGTAACATATACGTAATAATATAGGGTGTATACGACTATTAAACTAAGCAAGTGGATCGTGGTCATCGTAATCTTGGATAAGGGCTGGTGCATAAATCAGGCCGGGTGACACGGCGCCCGGGGCCTTTACTTTATCTACTATGTGCGGGTGACGCCACCCGCCACCAAGCACGGGGTTGGTGCTGGAAGGGACTCCATTCAAATAAAAACGAAAAAAGGGTTTTTCAAATTTAACTAAACTTAGGGGATTTATTAATTAACCGTATTTACCTATTATGTTTAATTAAACACATTTTTGTGTTTTTTCTCCAAATTTCAAAGCACTTGTATGTATGTTACGTTATCATGTTCATACTTAAAGTAAATACGTCTTTTCTTTAATTTATTTTGCATTTACGTTGAACAATGCTGGAAATTTTAATTTAATTTAGACTAACTATACTGTTTTATCGATTTTATCGAGCGGGCGAGCGCACTATTAAGAGTATGAATAATTAACATTGATTTAAAACAGATCTTTTCGGTAAAAACAGATCTAAAACTACTTGAAAGTAGCAAGTAAACTAATTGAACTGTAAATCGTCTTTACGCGCGTGGCATCGAATTCAATTCATTAACTTGGACGACCATAGAACATTTTCGTTTAAAAAAAAATGATTTATTTACAACAAAATCTAAGCAGTTTTATATATTGTGTTGTGCCATTTCCAGTGGTTTTATATCTGAATCTCCGATAATTGCTGCCGCCCGCCCCGGCTCTGAGCACCTCTGACCCGGTCTGAAACTTGCAGCCGATCACAATTTATTAATGTTCAGAACTTTTGTCTTTCGGAGTTTGAAATTAGGTACATTTGTTTATGCCAGTTTTCGATATTTGCACATAGATTAATACATGTAGATTTATGTTTAAAAGTACCTAGTTATTATATGAATCAATTGCAAATTTATCCCCCAGACTGGTGTCCCAGTATCGGGAAATAAGGTCCATTATGGTATTTCACAATTAAGGATTTCATGTACGCCTTAGATTTCTTTCTTTGGCGTAGCACCATTGAGGTTTGTTATTTGACATTTTAAATTGTCTGCGAGTTGTGAAACATTCTACTTACGAGGACCAACATAATGTATAAAACTATGTAGGGAACCTTTTCTAGCATCTCCTGTTAACATAAGTTTTCTCTTCAATCATCTACCTACCTTACATTATCTTGTGTGTCACTTCAAATCCCAAAGTCATGTCATCAAAATACTTTGTCTCAAGTTTACTATCGTATCACAATCATCCTATAGGTAGGTACTGACATTAACAAGCCATCCTATACAAAGCTAGAGGCTCAAGGCTTATCTTTTAACTAACTTTTAAGTATACTTTCTATACTTTAACGTCAAAAAGATCTGCAACAGCTGCGGCCAGGCTGATTTATAGAGTACACGCTCGACCGCTGTATTATGGCGCTAAATGATACCGAAGCCCTATTTTCGTCAAGCTATTATGTAGAGAAAACCTACCTAATATAATTCATTACAATTTACTTCATTATCTACACATAAAAATATAAAAATAAACGTCAAGTCGGTAATATGTAAGTAATTTAATTTATTTATTTCAGTAACTTAATTTTAAAAAGAAAATTATAAAACAAATTAGGCTAACAATAAAAAACTTATTATATAAAACTAAAACTAACTATAACTCTTTATTCACACAAAAATGTAATGAAGTCTAAGACATTCTTTTCCAGTTCAATGCACATAATGTTTAAAATTATTCATTTAAAACTTATATCGATATACACATACATACATCTTTTTTTTCGTATGTTAAACTATGTATCTACCAAATGGTTCCTAATTTCAAGTTATACCTACTAGTATTATCGTCATCATCATCAGAATATTACCGTCCACAAATTAACTAAGTACCTATTAAGGATTGTTTTCTTTTAATAATTTATGGTTCCGCGGTCTCTAGCAATTGCGCATGCGTGAATGTCGCCTGATTTACACACTAAACACTACCCCGATCTTATCCTGAGGACAAGGCGGTCGCATAAATAAATGAACTAATTCCAAGATACAAACAGAGACCTACCTACATGTTACTTAAGCTTATAGTATACTTAACTACTATAACACTTGGCATAGGTTATGGGCCCACGCTAGACAATATAAAAATCGTCAACATTAGATTCCATACATTTTGTTTTGAGTACATCTATTTTATCGCCGGGCCTATGTAAGTAAACCTCCATTAAAGTTATCACTAAATAATTTTCCAATTTATATGGGACTTCCACTATTACGGACTAGCTAAAGGGCCAAAATTAAATATTATACCAATAAAAAGGATAATAATGGCTTCCGCAGCATCCGACCGCCCCGATAATTCCTCCGTTCGCCGCCCAATAAATATACCTTCGACATTTTCAAGTTAGAAGTTGGTATATTTCATAATAACCTGGGGCCAGACAGGAACCATCCGCCCTTCAGCTGGATGCAATAAAGGGAATCCCTTTAAAACGTGGGTATCCTTGTCCCTTCGACTTATAAATATCAATTTATCCAGGATGTCAAATGCGGGTAAAGCCTGGCCATTTTCACATTACGGATCGCCTACCATTCGTCTTACGATCGCCCGCTTTATCTCAATTTTTTTCGTGAAATTTTTATGTTGAACAGACTGTTCCGAGCCTCTGAAATTGCTTCTCCACGTAATTACTGAAAAGATTGGTGTTTGCGAAAGATTTCTTTTAAACTTAATAATTTGCTTTTAGCTAAAATACCTATATAGGTAGAGTATGATTACCTTCCAAATATTTCATTTAATAAATAATATGAATAAGCATTATTGTTAGACTGAGTGTAACGCTGAATTTGATCGTATGTCAGACAATTTCAATAGTTCTAAAATCACAAATAAATAAAACAAAATAGAAATCGTGGAAACGAAATAGGATGAAAGACTTCATGAAATCACCAGAAAAGATGGAACTAACGAAGCAGATCTCGGTATAAAAAACTAACAACTGAAACCATAAAATTCTAAGAGCAAAACTGTTTTACATTTAGGCATTAAATTTGCCTGTAGGTATTCATACATCACAGGCTGGAACACAAATTCCGTGCGACATTAACACCAATTGCCAACCGCGAATGCAAGTTAACATTAACATTCATTAAATACTTACGTCCTCGCCTTAAATTTACAGTGAACCTACAAAAATAGAGCAATACATTACGTGGATTTAAGGTACAAATATATGTAAAGTTTGCCAGATATATTATATCCAGGGGTTGGTCCCAAGATGAGAGGGGTATACGTGAAAACATTCGGGTACGTGCCTTAGCATAATGCCTTCCTAAGGGCGCTGAGGATGCTAAGCTTCCGCAATTCGTCTTGCAGGAATCCCTAATTTGAAATGTGGATGAGTTTCGAAATTCCGGAAGTAAATAAGAGTCCAGCCTAGCGAGTAAAATATGCTGAGGTGAAAATAGTAACGACTTTACTGATTAAGTTAAAGTCATAGTTAATGTTACTTTGAGATTAGTTATTTTTTCTCATTACACATTTTTACCTTCAATAAAGATACGGAAGGAGAATTAAGGAGAAAAGACAAAAGCAGAGTACCGCGCCGAATAGTGGAAGCTGACGATAAAATACACCAAGAAATCATAGTAGATGAGGTATACCTAACCAACTCATTAGATCTCGGTACAAATATCAAAAAAACTGAAATAAACCTCTCTACCGCGCTGAAACAGAGCGTAGCAAATTTTTCTTCATTACCAAGCTTGGTGGATTTAAATTTTTCGCTTCAAAGTTGTTAGGAGATTAGCGACAAAGCGGCAACGATATCTTAAATGTGGATCTGTTGTAAACAAATTCGCGCCCGCGCTGCCTTATTTATGAGTTTATTTATCATTAACAAATTATTAAAGCACAGGAGTAGAATTTTTTCGCTACGTTCTTTCGCCCTGTAATTTTACGTTGTACGGTTTAAGTGCGTTTTTGATTTTTATCGTAATTGTTGCAAAGATTGGGTCGTAATTAATATTTTTTGCTTCAGACTACGGTACGGTAAACTTGTAGGTACCTATTGACAACATGAGCAATTAATAAAATTTAAACGAGTTGTCATGATTTAATTTGGTACCGTAAGAGAAGAAAGGCCGATGATAATGTACTGATCACAGAACACGGAAAAAGCTCGGTACGTGGTAATGATTGATGATCGTAAAAGAAATTTAGTTTTTAAAATTAATTTACGTTTTGTTCTATTTTATGGATGATAAAATAAAAATATTATAAAGAGGTTGTTCAATAAAATAACATTTATTTAAACGTAGTTAATAGCTTTACCTTTATTGACTAACATCATTGGACACCATAAATAAAATATTAAAAAATGATTAGGTGTACTTAACTAATCATTTAAATAAATAACAAATAAAGTAAATAAATATAAAACAAACTGGGTTTGCTTATTAGTTGGGAAAGAAAATGTTAGAACCCCCAGTATCAAATCAAGAGTATAGGATAGAACATTCTGTAGAGAGGAAGCACAAAGGAACACGGTTCAGTGCGAACAATGCCGTCCCATCTGCTCCAACTTCCCGAGATTCAATTAAATTTTTACTGAAGATTATCACGCAGACGTAAAGTATGAGTGGTGTCCCGAATACGTGTTTATAAGACCTGTTAACTCACATCGAGTTATATTAAAACGCCTTTACTGGAAAAACTAGGGCAATATACCATTGTTTTGGCCTTTTGGAGTCTCACTGCGCTAAACAGTGTGCAGTCTGCAGTAAGCTTCAGGAACCACTTCAAATGAAGACATCAAACCTATTCAAAACCATTATAATAATGCGTTACATCATTATCCATCAAATCAACAGCCTTTTAACATGTCCCCACTGCTGGCGCCCAGGCCTACCCTCTTAACGAGGGCGATCGGGCTATATAGTCCTCCACGCTAGCCAAGTGCGGGTTGGTGGACTTCACATGCGCCTAAGAATTTCTTCTTTGGCGTATGCAGGTTTCCTCACGAAGTTTTCCTTCACCGTTTGAGAGCAGTCAGTAAATGTACTTCATCGTCATTATCTACGATCACTTTTAATTTGAGTCTATATACCTTTCTATTTTAATTATTAAGTTATACAGCCCTTCTTTCTGAGAAACGTACACAATAATGCTAAGTACCGCATTTCTAACAGCATTTCCGACCGCACCCACCCCTTTCTCGGAGATAGACATTCGTCGTCTATCGCGACACATAATAACGCCGGGGCTGTTTACCAACATCGCTCCTCGTAAATGAAAAATAAACACGCGTGTTTTATGCGAGTCGCGATGTTACACGTATTAACATTGTTTGTGAGTTCACAGCGCTGTTTCTCACCATTTTGTAGCTTATGTTTATTTCTGCTTAAAATCTGTGTTGTAACTTTGGCACATAGAGAGAACATTTCATGAAATTTCTAGGTGTTGTTTTAAATTATAATTAAAATTGCGATGTGACGATTTGTATAACTATGTACTAGTTAATAATTTACGTCAAGTTGCGTTAGTCTGTTCTGGAACTTAAGAGGCAAGTAATCTTTTGGTTTCTTGGGAAATATTTTACGTAAGGTACACAAAATAAGGAACGGTTAGGGAAAGTTCTATAAGATGGGCCATTGTTCATTATCTGTATTACCTAGTATGTTTTTATAAACCACTAAATAATCTTGAATTTTTATTCAAAACCGAAAATTTGGTTTAGGTTCCAAGTCTCATTTCGTCTAAATCCAAAATATTGTAGAAGTCTCTTTGTCTAAGTCGGAAAAAGAGAATTTTGGGTTTGGACGAATTATTGCCTAAAGCGAAAATTTGAAGCAAATTAATAGAATGGAGTTTGCACTAATCGTTATAAGATACTATTATTACGGGACAATTCCGAATTTATATTTCCTCGCTGTGACGTATAAATTCATCATCTCATACATATTCCACCCAATAAAAACAACGAACACTAATATCTTTATAAGCGTACGCAAAACAAATTACCATAGAAAAGAGATTCACAAACTTTCCTACACTCATACCCATTATAAGTTTCCCAAGAAAAACACTTTTCCTGCACACGTCGGTCGCTCCCAGTTTTTTCTCGGCGCACTTTTCTAAGTGCCATAAATCTTTCAAGTAAATAATTGAAACGATATTTTATGCCAAAACATTCCGCGGGTAGGGAGATGTCGCGGGAGCCACCTGCCGCCCTCTTTCCTAACTTGTACCACTTTAATTTGGTTGCGTAATGTATTTTCAATTACTTCCCAAGGAGCACCGTGATTTGTGGTCGTGCTAAAGGAGATTGGAGAATAATTCTTTTGGTCTAATTTAAGGTCTAAGTCTGGGTAAGATAAAGACCCCCGAGAGGAGGTGTATCGTACGAACTATGTCGTGGATGGTCTTGATAGCCCATTGTGGTACTTCGCGGTCAGAATAATAATAATGTAACTGTCATTACTCATTACTCAGTAAGTAGTCATAATAATAGTTTAACGCCACACGTCGATTTCCAATTAGAAAACGCCCTTTATTTCGTCTAAAAATCTTGTGGTGCCGCACCGCGAAAGCAATTTATTTTTACTTTCATGAATTTAATTTAATATGAAAGTGTCATCAAATTTCCAATTGATCTTACTTCACTTAACTTACCTCGATGTGGGTCCCAAAACGTCATCCCTTGCCTATAACTCACCGATATTGGACTACGGAAGAAACTTTTTAATTTGTTCCCAACAAAGACAGTCCGTCATGTGTATGGTGCCGTTGTTGGTGCGTTCACGAACTTCGTGTACCTACCTACATTGTGGCCCTCTTCCAACCCTCACATGCTAAAGTATATAAGAGAGGAAATATATTGCCATCTTTCTTTATAACGTCATACATGAACGAGTACGCTGAGAACTGTAGTACAGTCAGCATTAAAATTTGAGAGCGTATTGTAAAATTTAAATTTACCATTATAATGTAACTGACGGCTGTTGTGGCAGAAAGGTTCTCGAGTGGCGACCACGTATCGGAAGACGCAGTGTAGGCAGGCCTCCCACAAGGTGGACCGACGATCTGGTGAAGGTCGCGGGACCCAGCTGGATGAGGTTAGCGCAGGACCGGTCGTCGTGGAGATCCTTGGGGGAGGCCTTTGTCCAGCAGAGGACGTCTACAGGCTGATATGATGATGATGATTATAATTTATAGCTATGTTAGGATTCTTTCTGATAACAGACCTAATATTATATGTATTTTGTTTGCTCGCTTAATATACACAATGAATGAACACAGAAGTTCGATATTAGTCACTACGATCAGGTGTGCTTCTGTCTAAGATGTTATAAGCATTTGTATATTCTATATTCCTGGAGGAAAGAAACCAGCTTTAAAATAATCGAGACCAATTATTTTAGGAACATTATGGATTCGATATCTGCAGGCAGTGATAAGTACATATATACTTACAACCTAAACAATACAAAGGATACATTGCCCATGTCAAAGCGTGACCAAACTCGCATTATAAAATGCAAGGTCCAAACAAGATCTGATAAACCGACCTTCGTTGAAGGCACAATACATTGCCATGTCATAAATAAACGCTCACTTTTTCACTTCGAGTGGGAAATTTATCATTTCGTTCGACTTTTTTTCATTTTTCTCCCTCTTTTTGTACATCTTGGATCACACTTTTAAACGCCATTTATTTTTCGATTCGACGTTCCATAACGCTTCACGGACTTGATGAAGGTATCGTTACCGTGGTATCTGATAATAAAATGCTTGAGTAGGTTTCTTGATTCGATTTGCATGTTAGGGTTGAGTTTTTTCTTTTAAATATGTCTCAAAATGATTTTGTATTTTTAGTAGGCTACATCGCATATAATACCCGTATTATGAACATAGATAGAAGTAATATAATACCTATACATAGGTATGAACATATTTCATGCCAAAGTTATATTTATTAATATTCGTATTAGTAGTATTAATGACGTAACTTCATAAATGGTTTTCTACAATTTTTAGGTGATTAATGGCAATAATTTTGTAATCGGCTAGGGTGTATACATAAGATTTGTCATTTTATATTCGCTCTATTAGGCACAAAAAATTACCAAACAAATTGTTAAGAGAACGTTAATTATGTTTTTGTAAAAGTTCATCATTCATTTACGATCCAACTTTAAAAACGTGACTAATGAAGCGCAGGTCGCTTTTTGTTCGACTCGAGTTGTTTTCCATAACACCTATTCAATAAAGTCGATTCCACTGCTTTGTGTCTTCAAAAAGTGCATTATAAATTTCAGCCTCTCGCGGCAATAAGTCATACGTGTAATGAATAAGGGCGATTTGTTTTGAACCCGTCCAAATTTATGGACGATATCGGCGCTTTTTACATGCGTTTTTCTCCTCATACCGCTATTGTGATCGCCTTTTTCTGCCCCTTTATCCCGGAGCCAAAGTTTTTTATTGTCCTCAACACTGACACTTTACGAGTTATTAATTGGTTGTCACGCTTTTATTTATTTCTCTATTTTGACAGGGTTTTTCGCCGTATATTATGGCGGCCGGATTGAAAATCTATCATATTCAGGTTCTCGTAAATTTGCCGTGATATAGTGCGTTACACGGTAATAATTTTGCGAGTGCCGTCGAGTAGTGCGGACGGGTGTGACGCGCGCTAAATAATGACGTAACATTATTAAAATGGCCGCCCGATTTAAAAAAATTATACTTACATAGATTGAGCAAACATCAAAATGTTCTTAAAACCAGTGTGGGTAAAAAATAACTTACTCTGGCTAGTGATTGAGATTAGAAACATGTTTCTACGTCATTAAATAGATTACCTAATTGTTGAGCCTTTTGCCCATAATATTTTTAACAGTACAGCAAGAATTCCCTGGGAATTGTGTAACGAATCATACATACTTGAGCTTTCTCTTACGCAACACTAACATTCATAATGTATGTATGTGCAAAGGTCTTGCTATTTCCCGGTCTTATGTAGGTTCTTTTTTTCCGCCATAAAGCATTGTTGGCTGCTTTATTCCTTGATTTATAAGAGACGTTGGAAAGACAAATAGCCGGATTGTGTTCCAAATTTTTAAAGCCACATTTCGTTTCCCGCGCGCACTCGCACCCTCCTTACCGGGACCGGCAATCTTGATGCTTAGCACCACACTATGGATCTAAACTTAATTTTAAGTATTATTATTTATGATCACTGTCATCACCTTTAATTATATCATCACCATTAGAATCAAAATCATTATCACCATATCTACTTTGATGGTAGGTACTCAATTCATATTACGGTGAATTTAACTTTGTTTTACTATAACTTTGATCAGTCTAGTCAAATGCAGTGGAGGGCAATTTACAGATCATGAGTTTTAATGTTTTTTAACAAAGTAAGCTTTTCATTGCATTTGTGTTACTAAAGTTTAAAAAATGGCTAGACGAAAGTCGTTTTAACAGTTCGATGGCGACACATTAAGCATACCGAAAAATGTCAAGTGAAATTAGTATCAAAATCTGTAGCTCTGAAGCTCCAAACTCCTGTAGGTAGATACCCTTATTAAAATGTGTTTTCCCAGCGTCTTCCCGCTGCTTAGCCGAAGCGCCACCTATCGGCCTGTTAGAAAGATTTAATGGGGAATTCTCTCATTTCTATCGGGTCTTACCGCGGAATTTATACCTCCGCGGATCTTTTTTCCATACGATTGTGCTTCCACAGATTTATGCAAGTCTGTTTGAAATTTAAAATATCTACTAATGTGAGTACTCACGGTAAATCGGTTATATAGTTAAGTTAAAGTAACTCTCCTCTCTCACATTCATACAAATTATTAACGGCTGCATTTATTGCGGAAGTTTGCACTATTGTACTATCTAATATATTTATTGATAGTTTAAAAGTATGAGCTTATTTTTTTTATTGTTTAATTATTGGTACACGGATCCTTAGTAAGTAGTCTCCTTGACATCACGTCGTTAATTAAACATTATTGCAGTCATAATTTGCTTAGGTTACTACATCACTTAATGCACTCCACTATCCTGTTTGGATATTGACATTCTTCGCCATTCTACTTCAGTCGCATATAGTCTGGGCGTCTCTTCTCATGATGGTTCATGTTACATGTTTTTCTATACAATCTATTTCTTCTTGGTCTGTCCATCGGTTTTTTTCTGCGAAACTTCACTTAGTCAAAACATAACCAGCCTTTGTGACGCACCCAATTAATGTCAGGTTTGACTTCGAAACCAAAAGGGTTCGAATGTTGTTTCGTTGGTGACGTTTTGTCTACAGTTCTATTTATTATGCGATGATTCATTTCATCGACCTTCTTTACTGCAATGGTTCGTTTCATCAAAAATCTTTATTGATTGGCTTGAAATAACTATTAAGTCGACCTAACGGTGGAAAATTAAGTCCAATTTCTCACTATCCAATCGTAAACCGACAACCGACTATGTGAACTTAATTTTTACCCCATAAACGCACCCCACGGATCGCGATACGGTATGGAAATTCGCCGCCCGTCGTCGGCTATATTCGGCAATATTCGGCGAAACGTGCGCCCCGCACTAAATTGCCTATTTATTCTTAACTTCATATATTACTTTGCGCGTGTTGTCTTCGCAAAGCGATATTTATAGTTTGACCGTTATTGCGTCAATGACGTATTGGCTGGGCGTATTATCGGGTACGGTTATGGTGGAAGGTAGATGTGACGGCAACTGGGTGGCTGCGCAGGAGGAAGCCGAGGGTTAACATTGGAGACACTGAAGAAAAACAAGTCAAAAATAAACGTCGAAATACCGAAAAGAAATTAGGAATAATACTACCTAATAGATTTTTTTGAATGAGAGATAATAATCAATGACAATAGTAACTTAAAGCTTATTGTCTTATCCCAGACTAGATAATCTTTACTAAGTATGTGTAATAAAGCTAGATCTATGATTTGAGTTTTTGTTTCCGCGTCATAACTACCATTTCAGTACAATATTAGATCTATTAATTTTTGTTAGTAAGTAAATACTGACCGACTATATTTTGGAACAAAATATTTTGATCCTACTTAGAGAATAATCAATCAGTCCGATTACTTTGGGTAACACGTGGTAACATCTGTCATTCTAATCAAGCTATTCAGACTGAATATTTATATTGGATACATTCATACCTACTATACAATACCAATACACACTTCATATTTTATGATCAAATTACTAAACTGCCATGATTATTAGATTACTATCCAGCATTCGACTCATTGTAGGCCGTTGCTGAAACCGTAATATAGGTAACATAAAACCTGCACCTACTTTTTCCCTCAAACCTATTATTAATGTGAAAAGTATTCGGTCATACCACACACCTAAATTTGGGGACAAATGTATAATTAATATCACCCCGTACTTACCGGTTGCTATTAGTGAGATAATATTAAATATTTTTCTCTCATCTACAGGGGGAGTAATGAATGCGGGTTATTTACGAGCAGCAGACTGGCAGACGACCGATAACGTCCCTCCCAATATCATAATGCTATTACATTCGGGTACTGACAGAGTTATAGACTTCCTTCTTCTTTCTAAGTGCTTTTAGAACAGCCTTATGGTCGGCGACAATGAGTGGCAACAAACGGAATAAATGTAATAAAGTTTATACTGTTAGTTTTACTTCCAGATAACAGAACCTGAAAATTTAAAATCCCAATATGTAGGAAATTCAATCCAGATTACAAATTTCGGAGAAATTCAGGTCAAAATCTCGCCGCATGCAGTCGTGTGCAGTTAACGCGGGACTCAGAAATGCCATTTCTGACGGACGATGTATGTACCAACCACAGAAAACAGAAAAAGCTCGCTTTTTTATTGTTTTGTGGCACCTCTACCTACCAACAGATTTTTTATCTATTGGGAATTATATCAGGTAGGCACTTATCTACATTATTGTTTATGTTAAGTTAAAGCAAAGACAAATGTTAACACTGCTTATTCGAACTACCGTTTAGATCACTACAATAGGTACACCACTTCGAATCGCGTAGGTATAAAATATAAAAAGTAAAACACACACCCATTTCACGCTTAGGCGAAAGAATTGGAATAAGTTGACAGAGACTTCGTCCCTGAATTATGTTTCTCAAGATAAACGACGCGGGCGAAATGAAGTCGCACCCCGCACCCCCTCCCCCACCGCCACCCCGCGAAGCGCCCTCTGGAGGCGAGCCGCGAACATAAATTTTGAAAGAAAAATCCGCGACGGTTTCGCTGGGAATGTGTGATTTGGGTTTTAATTGAATTGGTTTTATGTTTACTTCCGTATACTCATATGAAAAATTGCTAAGAAATATTTTTATAGATTGTCAGAATCGACATTTAGTGTTGGTAGTGTCATTTGCACACGTTTTTGATACGTATCTACTTTCATGCTGAATAGAAAATAAAAAATTGCAAATAAAATTATATAGATCCACTCCATTAAAATTTTCAGTACTTACCTCCTAAAAAGCAAATAGGTATATGGTAAAAAGAATTGACCATGAATACTCCCTAAATATGTATAACAAACTAACAGTCTATTAATCAGCAAGTCTTTATCACATTGCGAAATAAAAAGTAAAGTGGCTATCCAATCCATTTTATCAATTCGCTGTCAACAACCCATAAGAACTACTCTACGCAAACTTTGTCAATAGTTCCCATTATTTTATCTTTACCCCATCAATCGGTCTTTTTTCCTGTGTTTTTCTAACATTAATAATAGCATTACTATCTAGAAAGTAATCTATTGCTGACCTGTATTATTGTCATAGGGATATTTACTGCGTTCATTTATTTGTCGCTGTCCCCTCTTATTTTCCGTTCGGGGCCAATCCGATAGAAGAGACTGTTGAAAATTTTTCGTAAGCAGTAATACATCTTGTCGCGAGTCCTATCTCTGGGCGAACATTCGGCGGCCACCCCTATACTTGTGCCATAGATTATGTAACAACAGAGTGCACGTTTCAAATCGCTCAGCTATGAAAAGAATGAAATGAAGAAATCTCGTGAAAAACTAAGATCACATAGCGATCCATGGAGGGAAGATACCTGGATAGATAGATGGACCTTCGATAGACCTATACTGACTGAAAACTTCCTGTGAATGTGACATGCTGACGACAAATAAATACATAAATACTGACTGACATAGAGGACAGTATCAGAAAGCCGAAGTGGTGGAAGTCGTGGAAAATCGGGGAGGCTTGTCCAGCAGTGGCCGTTCTTCGGCAGATATGATGATGGCAGAACCTTATGTTTGTAAGATCTCCCGGTTAGAAGATCTAGAGTAGCCTTCACGTAAAGCCAGAAGATGCAGCGTGCTCCTTGCCTCCAGATAGAAAGAATTAAAAGCGACTGCGGCGAAGAAGTAAGGTAACATATGTCAAAGGCCTAATAAATTGATCTCTAACCAGTGAATGACATTGATGATGAATGAAAAAATAATGAGACCTAATCGGATGAAGTTTGATAATTGGCTAACTACAACTTACAACATTTTAATATAATTTCTACTGAAAGCTGGATTTCTATGTGTCTGTTGTCAATTCACAATAATTTTTAGGCGTGACATTTTATAGCGTTCTATTTTTAAAGATCATTTATAAAGTTGAATTGCCTATTTGTCTCACTGCTGCAACAAATTAAAATTTTATAATATACCACAGGAGTGTCCACTCTGTTGTTGTTTATACTTTCGTTCATCCCCGCACCCCGCTCTACCCCTCTCTCGCCCGTCCTAGCTAAAACCACTTGTGCCAATTTTCTCTGGGACTCCACTTTACTTGAGCTTTCACTGTAACAAAACTAAACGACGTATTTTCATTTGCCATTTTATAAATAACGACTGTTATTCGAAAGCTCTTTAGGTTCATTTTCCATTGGAATTTCAAGACTTTCAAGTGTTGTTACACTGTTACACTTTTGCAAAATTGCGGGTATTTCGAGGTACATTTGGAGGCCTAGCATTTCTTTCCCGCCCTTTACTAATGTCTTTCGGTTGTAATGAGAAGATTTTAGTAGTAAATTTTAATTTGATTCCTGACGGCTTCGGATTGTTGGCTGAACGAAAATTGGTTTTTAAATCTAAGTAGGTATAGAATAGTAAGTAGGTAATACTTTTTACTTAACTGAAACTATGATAAACAAACAATATTTCTGAAGTTCAGATACATTACGCTTAATTCTGAAGAGAACTTACACTTTTGGAACAATAAAAAAATTTAAATAATAAATAATTTATATGACCTTTCTCATTAATTTGGCATCAAACCGGAGCCTTCGGCAGCCCTCGGACAAGTATATATTTAGCAAAGTTGATGTCATGAAAACTGTATGTCAGAACTGAATGTACAAACATAAAACCGTATAAATAACAGTGATACGATAATGAAAAGTTAGTGGAAAAAAACTGAGTCATCGTACGCGATCATTATCCCAGAACCTACTTTTATTTCTTGTCACACGTAGGTAAATTATACCCGAGCGTCATAACTCTGTGCCTCGACCTAAGGCCTTGGCCACACCGAGCGCTATAAATCTCAGCTGTCGGGATCAGGTGACACCACCTTCTTTATGTTTTTTCCCAAGCAATTTTACGGAAAAGATAAAAATCTTTACATATTTTGACGCTGCTTTACGGGTTTTGTTCTCAAATTACGCGTGTCCATTATGTAATACCCAGAACGGACCTCTTTTGAGATGAGGGTAATATGAGACACTCGTCTAGTTTAGAATAGACAGTGTGTAGTCGCTTATGATGAAGAATCATCATGACAAATTTACCGGGACTTTTGTAATTTTTCTAATATGTATGCAATTTAGTATTTCAATAAAAATTAAAGGAAGTACCTACCTATTATACCTACCTAAATGTTTACTTGATTTAATTCATCATCATCATCAACAGTCTATTGATTTAATTGTTTCATTTTATTTATCCGTGTGTATAATAAAATTTAAATTGTACGACGTCTTGCTAATAGTCTTGCAGATGAAGCTCATATTAAATAATGTAAGGAGTTTTAAAGATCGCACCTAATTAGAATATTGCGTAATGTCAGCCCTTGGGTTTAAAATTAGTTATTACTGTAATAAGTTTAACCGAAAACTTGTTGTTCTCAAATTGTCATACAGAAAATCGAACCTTACGTCTAGCTAATTAACGTTTCCGATATTTCAGACTTCTTAATAAACCTTACAGTCCTAACATTAATTGACTACTTAACTATTTGTATAGGTATATACAGACAGCGAGAGAAACGTGCATGTGAAACAATCCTAAGCGAAACTGCATACGTTTTCGAAAATACGAACTAAGTCAAGAAAAACCCGTGCATTTTTCCATTGCTGTCGAGTCGCAACAAACGCGAAAGAGTTACGACCGAAAGCGGGCAATGTATAAAACATTAGTAGATACAGAAGAGTAGCGAAGCGAGCTGACTGGCGTCTATGTACCATACACCGCACTGGGCAAAACGAAAATATATTACTTTTCCGAAGATTTAGGAGTGTTTGGACCGAACAATAATGTCCGGCTTTTGTGGAAAAAGATAGATGGCAATGCATAGGTTATGTGGAACGGAGTTTTTCTTTTGTGGGCGCATGTAACTTCAGCCGGAAAGCGTTGCGTAGTGAGCTGCGTTATTAATAATATTTATGTTTCTAATGTAATACTCGGCCTTTTGTGAGAGAGGAGAAAAGACTCTCCGTAATTTGGCGAAAGAATATTCTTTGACACTACATATTATATGAAAGCTTTTAGTTTAATTCAGTGTTTTTATGTGTACGATATGTGTGATATAAGTTAAAAAGAAATTCTATAAAAATACTAATGAAGTGACACAAAAACATAGAACTCAATAGGTATTTTTCTGTTATTTGTATTCGCGATCAAAATCTTAAAGGTATAGTCTAGTCTCGATCACATCTTGCGTGCGCCTATATAATTTGCCTTATCAATTTATTCAAGTCAATTTTATATTTCATAAATAATTTAACATAATAATTTGTGATTCGAATACATCAAATATTCCGATACACTCCATAATTTAAAGTAGGTACGGATTTTAAAAATTCAGTAGCTGCAATCACGGATATCCGCCACCGATAAATCGTTTCTGTTGAATATTATTAAAATATAATTTTCCGAAATATACCCAATAGCAAGAAGAAATTCGTTTGTTTTGAATATTATTCAAAAATATTCATTCTCCACAATATATTACTACTAGGTCCCTAGATAGTTATAGGTAAGTACAATATAATTATGTGCGTTGGGTGTTATTCCTATTTGCTATAGAGAATTGTCTTATTATTTTATTGTAAACTAAGTCAGAGGTGATCAGAATAACTAATAATAATGTAGATACGAGATACCTATCTATAAAACTTTTTTAATTCTAAGTTCATGTAACAGAGAATTGAGTACTTACCTACCTAGGTATTAAAAATTAATAATTGGATACTATTTTTTCTGCAAAGAAGGCAGGTATAATTTTTTGTCCTTTTTATTCCATTTATCTCCCCTTTATTTTTATGCTTATTATTTACTTTGAATCTTTCTGTTCCTGGTCGTATACAAAACACAAAAATGTTATTTAGCCCACTTAATCGGTTCGCGCCATAGAGCGCGGCATTCCATAGAGGCGGTGAAACTGTGCGCGGGCGCACCGTGACTTGCAGGGGAATCGTCGATTAGCAAACTCGGGGCCAGGCGCAACGTCTCTCTCTTACTAATCTGCATATTAACTGTGAGCCCGTCCTCACGTCCTCGTAGTGCCTTGTACGAGCATGGTATCCTGCTGGTGCTTTAAAAAGTCAGCAAAGTGGAATCAACCCACAATGTCTGTCATTTTGAACTCAAAGGCCGTGGCTGGGTAAGTGAAGCAAAAGAGCCCTTGAAGATTTTAAGGTGATTTTTTTTCTGTAATTTGATTTCATACAACTAGTATAAATTGTTGGCAACGTGTGAATAGAAAACTTTGAGTGGTTAAAGAGAAAAAAAATCACTACGACAAAAAACATCCACGTAACCACTGGAAGTTTGTAATGTACTGTATCAAAATGTACACTGTATCTGTACATACACGTCTATTTCTTTCTACCTTCTCTTATTACCATAACACAGAAGAAAATTTTACTTTGGAATTAGACAAGTGTGTGTTTAAGCACAGAATAGAATACATAATATGGTTTAAGGGTTTTCGTATGAGGGGTAATTTTTATGTTTTGATATAGTATAGTGGACGTTATGATACAAGGACGTTCTGATATAGTGGACGTTCTAATACAGTGGACGTTCTGATATAGAGGAAGTTTTGATACAGAGGACATTCTGATACAATGGACGTTCTGATACAATGGACGTTCTCATATACCTAGTGGACGTTCTAATACAGTGGACGTTTTGATACAGAGGACTAACCTATAAAGCTGGAAAATACACATTGCAACTGCCGAACATTTTGCGAGTACCTATTCAATATTATAGTCCTAGGACAAGTAAGATCATCTAGATTTGGTCGGTTTCGCAAATGTAGCCAGCATAATGTATTGCAGTTTATCATCGCATGTCAAATCTCATTGCGAAGTTGAAAATGGAATAGAGTATGGTGCAGCAGCGAAGCCATAGAGTAAGGTAATGTGTTAGAGGTGTCTTTCATTATCTACTATTCACTGTTATTATTAGTCAGACTTACTCTTTAGATACTAGTTGTGGCCCGAGATTTCTGTTATTAGTTAATAACTTATATTAGAATTTAGTGTTCTTCTTTTCAGCGCTAACTAAGAAGCTGTGCGTGGAGGTAGATAAAAAAATTATAATTATGTATAAATATTGTACCCATTGAAGGTACTCAATCCGAGTTAAAATATTTTTACTTTTAAGTACTTGTAATCGATATAGGTAACTATGTTATTTGAAGATATAAGCTACTTACCTAGCATAATATTTCAGCCGTTATGGCGTGCGTGATTGAGCAATAAATAAATAAACAATCATCCACACTTTCGCATTAATAGACTTTGTTGGATTGTCAAAGATTTTACCTATTGCACAACCTGTATTTTAAAATTTTAAAGCTTAGTGCTTCGTTTTAAGTGCTGTAACAACCGATGCTTTAGGTATAGGTTTTTTTATTCTACTAAAGGTACCCTAGCTATACCTATCAGTAAAATTGTGTATGATACTCATGTTGTCCAATGCGAGGAGTAAACAATTACGCAAGCGGATCTGTGCTCAATTTCGAGTTTCAGTTTCTGTATTACAACGCTGTAAGCCATGTTACTGAATTCGGTTGGGAGTGCGCCGCTTTAATTTATTAGGCGTAGGGCGACTCTCATTAAAGGTTGGCTTACACCTTACCACCTGTAGAACCATTGGAATGGACATTATTATTGGGTACTCGTTCTGTTCTTGCGTTTTATAGCTCTACATAAATAGAGGACCGTCGAGGTGTTTTTAAAATATTTTTTAATGAAAAGCATTTCAATCTGAAAAGTTTTTTTTTCTCGTTTCTGAACTTATTGTTAGTGCCGTTGTGTGAAAGGTTTGTTAATGTCATACAGAATTAATTTTTTTTCGTGTTTGATGTCAGGCGTAGGTTATTGATTTATGTTTTCGTCATCTTTATGTACATTAATATTTTTGCCAAAAAATAAAAATAAATCCAATAATACATCAGCTATTAGTAATGTAAAAAAATCATTAAATGAATAAAATCAACAAATTCCTTTTTAAAAAACCAGGGATTTTTCAAGATTTTGACAGTTACCTTTCCAGCACGGCGCCATGCTCTCGACTGCCGCGCTCCCACTCCCCCGCCTGCACGCGGCACGCGCACTCCGCCCATAAACATGTCACTTCGGTCCGCACGCTGCGATTTACGACTTCTCGCTCTAACATACCCATAACTTACCCAAACAAAAGGGAAAGCTATAACGTTCATCGGTCCCTTGCGGATAGTTTAATTTACGCACACAGATGTAACAAAATGAGCTAGTATGCGATCTGAAGCGCGTGTATATCGAAGATTTTCAGATAAAATGCGTGATGTTCAGTCGCGCTTTTGTATTATAATAGTGACCAAAGGCTTTTCATTAGAAAATGCTTTGGTTCCATGCTACCGTCTCCAGTTTGAATTTTTTTTTTGTATGAAAACCCAGTATGTTTTATCGGTGATTTTAGTATATTCTGTGGAAGCCTTGTCCTCGAAGTATCAACGGGCCCGCTACGTTGGAGTTAGTCGTCGGCGGAGAGTTTAATATTTTTATCTCCCTCCAACACACAATTCCCAGATCGTAAATCTCGAAATGGCCGCATATAGGTTACGCACGCCGTCCGCGCAATTCTGTAGGGAGCGCATAAAGTATAGTTTTCTCTGTTTTATTACGTGTTTTACTGCGCGATAAAAGAGAAGAGAATATACCGGGGAAATCAGCTGTTTAGGGCATGCTTTAAACGTGCTGAGGAATGTGGCAAACGAAATGTGATGTGGAGCGGACTGGAAAGTTGCTCTACTGAGTTTTTTCGTTTATACTGAATCTCAATACTTAACTTTTTAGATAGGAGTTACTTACTTTAGCCTTCCCTGTGCATTTTTAATGCAGTATAGACAACTTTTTCCTCAATACAGTGGTAAAGTCATATTATTTAATGTGAACCAACGTAAATCGTGGGTTTTAATTTAAAAACTCAAGTCGCATTTCAGCAACTTACGATTATTGGTACTAGTCTGTCAAATGAGCATGCTGCGCTGGTGGTAAAATTTGTGAACGATAATTTTTTTGAGAAATACTCATCGTTTAAAACAGATTGTCAAAAATTTACAATTCTATGGTGTCTGGAATTTACAATTTACCTACATTTTACACAAAATATCTATATATAAATAAATTCTATATATAAATAAATATATATATAAATTTTAAACAAAAAGTTGGATTATGGGCAGACATTGGAAGAGTTTTATATAAGTAGGTACCTATAGGTACTTGTATTTGCATTATATCTCAAATATATGTTGGTACTTACCTTGCTTTTTTGTTTTTGTTAATTTAAGTACAATATAGCGTTTAAAATACATAGGTAGGTATACCTTTTCTGAAATTTCCCTAGGTATAACTACCCGCACATAATTTTACAAGGATTCTTATAATATAGACTTTTTCCCCAAAAGAAAAATAATTAAATAACCATAATTTACGTAGTAAATGTCTATCAGGTTTAGATTTTGTGAAAAAACTGTTGCTTAGCTGTACTGTTGTTTACCTTTTACTTTTCTTTTTTTTGTTGTTGTTTTTTTGCCCGGACTCGTGACCACGGCCAGTGTACCTACACGGTCTTGAGCTAACTGGAGAGGCGAGCTGGAAGTAAATTGAGCTATCCGCTGTTGGCCTTGTGTTCCGCCCATTCCAGCCCGAGGACAATGTAAAACTGTCTTCCCTATTTTATCCAACCATAATCAACCATAATTTTTGTTTGAGTAATACAAAAATATTTTACCTAACCCACATCTTGGATACAATGAAATTTGACAGTTATCTATATTTTAAGAGTGAGGCGTCGCGTCGCTCGACGCTCCCGGCCGGTGATGCTGCCGTGATTCATCTGGTGGCCGGCGGCGGTAATGTTGGTGGGGGCAAACAATATGGCGGTGCAACAAACGCTCTCTATTGGTCGGGTATGTTATCCGCAGGTTATCCGATATCCAGTCGATATTGCGGCGACATTTGGTAAGGAGCGGGTGGTTTTCGGTTTTAATATAGGAGATGAACTTGATTTTTTAAGATGTTACCTACATGTCCCTTTGACTTATTCGGTTAACATCTTTGTGATTAGTTTCGATATCATTTATTGCTTATTTATTGATTTAGTAGTAAGTACCTACACATGGGTTATTTTTAAATTTGTAAATGTAAGTGTTCTTTCTGGTTACTTTGATTACCCATCACACTATTACCTCCCTATTAAGATATCCTAGCTAATGTTGCTTCACCAAATGCCAATGTTTATCCAAATATAAATGGATACACACTAATCAATATACCTACCTAGGTATTAAAAAACTGGGTGTAATTTTTTTAAGAGTTAGGCGCACCTAATTCCGGTTCATGAACATATTGTATAGAACTTTTATAAAGAAATTTTCAATTAGTAGACCACAGAAAAGGACGATTTAGATTATGGCTTTTTTTTCATACACAATTTTATAATAATAACCTTTTTTTTCTGACAAGTTTGTGTCATTTTGCATTCTTTGCATACAAATCACCATCCTACCTACTTACCTACGGTTTTTGCAAAGCAAATCATATAGTGTATGGATACACAGATAAAGAATACTCAAAAGAAAGAAGTTAGAAAACCATATTTTTACAAAATGTTACCTACTCAAAATTATTGGTAGCAGAGACAAAATAACAATTTGATGACAAAAACAAGTAAAACTACCGCGGGATTAATATTTTATGAAGTTTTTTTTCATTTCTCCAAACGTTCAGACGCATACCCAAAACATAGTTTAATGAACGATTTATGTTGTTTTAGCAAAATATTAATAAATTATATTACTTATATGCATGCATGTACATTAGGTACATTTATTTTACACACAAAATATTTCAAACACTTTTATATAAAATGATTAGTAAGTACGTGATGGTCAGATTACTTTTACATAATAAAGAAAATCGTAATGAATGAAAATGATATTACTTAGGTAATCGAGTTTTAATAACTTACTAAAGTTACAAATTTTAACATAATGTTTTTAAGACTTTGGAACTAACGAATCAAAGCGTGTTCTTATTTTGTACAGGGACACCTAATAGGTAATCATTTTGAATTCAAATTCAATTACATTTATTGCTCGTTACACGGTCTGTACAATGGTCTTAAAATCTCTTAGGTGCTAATAGTTAAACTACAAGACCCAAGCAGAATGCAATTTTGTAGACATAGAAGCATACAGAGCACGCTGTGTTATACAGCTTACCTATTCTTCTCAGAATTTTTTTAAAGTAACTACTTTCAGTCTTAGCTAGGTACTTAACATTCAATAGTCAATAGCCATACCTATTAATATGTCTAGCAGTCTTGGATAGCAATAAAATTATAATATTGGTATAACAATGTACATATCAGACAATCAAGAGCTGTTGGTTTGATTTCCACTGTAGACAGACAGCTGTATACTATTTTGTGGTTCTTATATTTAGTGAAAACGATCGAATCCACAACTTCGGAACAGCAGTTCTGTCAGGTATTTCCGTTCTCTCCCCCCTCTCCTTTACCCAGCGCGCCGTCTGTGAATGATGGGGGGAGATCGATAGATGAAGAGTGGAAATTCTAAAGGGTTTAGAGCCAACTGCAATAAAAACTATTTTTGTTCTTTTCATTTGTTTAATAAGTTGTTAGATCTGCATAATTTGAAAATAGACTATTGCAATTGTCACTTACACCATATGGTGATCGAAGCTTACACCCTTTGCTACTTCCCTCTTCAAATAACTAAACTTGCATTGAACGTTCTGAGCTCTGAACACAATGCATCTAGGTTCAATGATATAGTATTTAATAAATTTTAATGACTTGTAATGAATATTATTAATAAATTATGTCTATGTCCCTTACTTTTTACACCAAAAAGTAAAATTTAGAAACGATATTGTTTTCTCAGCGGATCGGCTGTCAAGGTTAAGTGAAGTAGAGCAACGTTTCCGACCGACGTCCCGGTATCAACGTCTGGTGCATCGAACGATACACGAAGAAACTTTACGACGCCGCACTTGCCCGGATCGCCCGTGCTGCCGGCCAGCCGCTGCCGATACAATTGTATCGCGGGCTCGGAGCGGACCGTTCAATTAATCGCTCCGATTAACGTTGTCTCTCGGACATCAATGGTGCCGGATTACGGGGGGTGGTGGTGTCCTTTTCTGTTGGTCGCAGATTTAGTGCGGCGCCGCGGCGTGTGGCGTCGCTGGCGGGGGGTGCGGCGTCGCTCGTAAAGCATCGGCCGCACATTCTACTGACGCGCGCCTCGGCGACTACGCGTTGCGTAACACCGCGCCGTAAACAACACGACGTGCTCACCTCCCGACTGACGGCTACGTACCCACGTGCGACACACACATTACGTATTGCGCTCATGCCCATTCTAAAACGCTGACACGTGACTGACGTAGTGAAACCCTCGGAACTCTTTTTAGGAACTGTGAGTTTTGTGAAGAAGTTATTAGAGAGCGGAATGGCGCGAGCCCGCTCGCCGTCGGGGAGACGCGGCCGCCCGGCTTAAGGTGAGTTTATTGCCGATTTATAGCTCCCAACTTCACTACGCTCGGGACCAGAGGGTCCGGCATAAGTTTGGTTTGAAAAACAAACTTTTACACAAGTTTTCTTTGCTTTATCGACGAGTTAACAAATTACTGGGGATGCCGATTAATCGAACGATGACACCACCGACTAATAGCCTAAACTAACGGTACGGCGCGAATAGAGAGCAGCGAGACTACTCAAATAGAAAGTCGAACACATAAATATTATACGTTACATTAGTTGGTAACACTACAAGTTTATGTTTAAGCAATTAAAATGATTTCAAATGATTATCCTATGTCTAGATCTGGGAAATAATTACAATAACAAAGGTAAGTAAGGGATTAAAATAGAACCGTTTGTAACTAAGTACTAAACTTCATAAAGTGATGGATTCTTAGTGTAAGTATTTACTTCCATTAGTCTCATGATAAATGGTACAGATGCAAAACTATTAAAAGTAATAAGTAAGTACCTTATTAGGTGGTCATTTCATAGGAACACAGGTTTTGTTAGGCATTTTTGTAACATTAGAGAAAGGCATTAGTTACACCTCTCTTAACAAACTCCCAGAAAATTGAAGGTTAGTCATATAATTTTTCCAAAAAGTATTTTAATAGTGGCGGAGTAAAACTTCTGAGAAACAATATACGTTTGATGTGAGGATTTTTACTCAGAATTACAAAAATATGAAGATTAATATTGTTGGATATTTTAGTCTAATACGCAATGGCAGTTCAAGCAACTTCTTGATGAACACTTACACTAAACTACACTACTACTACAGTCTAACATTACAAATTGTATTATTGTGTAACTTACCTACCAAATTCTTGTAAAAAGAATTACACCCAGAAAAGTGTTTACGAGTAAAATACAGAAATAGTAAAAACGTCAAAAATTTTTTTTGGATTGTTTAAATATGTACACTGGGTAAAATGTAACACATAATTTTTTGTCTACCACCGCTTGTAATATCCTACATAATTGGATAATCCTACATAACTTGATAAATGATAACTCTTAAATTAAAGTTAGCTCTTCATAGAAACCATGAATCAAAAAATTTAGCCACTCCCATACTACCTATAAGTATTATATTGTTACATAGTTTTCTACTCATTCTACAGAAATTCTCTCTCTACCTAATTATTATAAAGTGCAAGATATTGCATACCTTCATGGATAACTACTTCTTAAATCAAATCATACTTAGTTTTCTTGTGATGCCTACTATTCATTGCCTACTTAAAATAATGTATCATGTGGTAGACAGTTCTTGTTACAGTTCTTGAAATAAAATATCTTATAAATTCTTAAGAAAGATTTAAAAAAATTAAATTCTTTGTTATCATAAATCAAGCTATTAAATAATAATAACAAGCAATTATTGCGTGCAGATTGCGTTCAACTAATTTGTTATCTTGAACGTAAATAGTAAATACCCACCTTTTAATTTTATTATCTTGTTTAATAAGTCATAGTAAATTAAATTTGATTCGTCCGTACAAAATTACTGTTATCTGATTAATGATAATTCTGCATATTATACCTACAACATCAACAAGCTTTTAAAATTTCTTCCAACAATACCTGGCTCGTGATATACCTTCTGTCTCCTATTAATTTGTTAGATTTGAGGCAATTTGTTTCTTTATTATTTCTCATCGACTTCTGATTGCGTTTTGCATAATATTTATACCTATAGACATTTATGATTTGCCACTTACTGTTCTGTAAATATCTTTATCTAAAGTAAGTGAAGGTAAATGCTTTAAGAAAATTAGATGCTTACTAGGAACAGGAAGCCTTATTTTAGAATGAAACTTTTGGATTCCCATATAAATTGATCACTTAGTCCTAAGTAGCTTCTTTTTTCATTTTAGGACCTAAAATAAAGTTGACATCATTAAGTATTTTATTTGAAAATCAATAAGTGAAAACATAATATGAGCTTGAATTTGGTTTTCTTGTGAAACACAACGTTGCAATCCCTTCTTAATATAATTTTATAATGAGTTAAACCTCGTAAGGCCTAGGTAAATTTTCTAAGTGCCTTTTTGCCTGTGTTTGTGCTTTTTGCCCTTGTTGCCGTGCCTTTACGAACAAGTGCCTTTATAAAGAACCAATAATTTGGTACTAGACAGTCACTCATATTCCAAAACTGCAAGACAAAAATTTTGCTCTTGGGTTTGAACGACTACATAACAGAGTTTAATTTAAATAGTAAGTACTTCATACCTCAGTAACCTATAACATACCTCAATCAGCCATAAGTACTAACAATATCAACTAAATACGCATTCTAAAAACTATGAATTTCTAAAAATATTATTCATATCAAACCAATTTTATGCTAAAGAAACCAAATTGATCATTCATAAATCCAAAAAGAAATTCCATTCAAAATTGAATGCAAAATTAGCAACGTATAGACAGAATGGACCATTTGAATTGCATTTAGTTTGCTTCCAAACTCGTTATACTGCTTTGAAATCCAGAACGGTCAGCTAGAACATTATAATTTAAAATGCGACCACGCAAAAACTGGTATCTAGACGTGATTTAAAAATCTTATCAATCCTTGATCGAACTTCCTTAAAGTCCAGAAGGAGATCTGTATAAAAAAAGTAGTTCAAACAGTAACTTGTATGTCCAGCCAGCGTCGGTGTGCGCAGACGCAACTATTTGAAATTCACCTCAAGTGCGCCGCCATATTTGTCTTATTTCACATCACCCTGTTTGTTAGATCTCAATCGCTGCTTATTATTCAGTGATGCTGCTGGTTGCTCTTTGTAATTTTTAGCTCGTCTTGAAGCGGCAAGGTCTCATTTTTCGCAGGAAAATTTATTTCAAACTCATGCTTTGCTGCTTTCGCAGTGACTCATCACCGTTCAGGGATTGTAGCCTTTGATTAGTCGCCCCCCAAAGTGATCCTAGCTCCATGAGTATAGGTAAGTGTAGAATAAACATAAATGATGTGTAAAGTGGGTATTCTACCTTTACTTAATACCACAGAATGCAATTTAAATTTTAAAATATTAATCAATATTATTTTGTTGTAAACTTTTTCTTGCTGAGTTTAACGAAATAAAATTCCAAGATGGGTCTAACCTTTCTATTTATAAGTACCTTTATATCTTCATACCTAAGTGTAAATTTGTAAATACGTTTAATTATATATATTTTACATTCAAACAAGAGTTTGTAACTGTTGATTGATTGATTTTTTTCCTGCCTTCACATACTGCCTACTTCCCCTGATAATTATGGTAATTACCTATATATAAAAAACACATAGCCTTCGCATCGTTGAACACACGTCACTCCAAAACAAATGAGACCTATTACTCTTGCTTTGTTATAGCTTTCCTATTCGAAGGAAGTAAATAACTATACGTTCACTGGACTAGCATACATTCTATTTATTTCCTTTGAATATCTTTTGTCAATAAAAACTGTACCTGATAAATTTAAGACTTCTATTATAGCGAGCATGAAATTGTCTTTCTCGCGGTCATAAATTATCATCTTAATAAGTTAATGAGTGATTCCTGCAATACTTTAGTTTTTGTGCGTCGAGGGCACCTCACAAGTACCAACAATGCTACCGGTCGGCGCGCAGTCGTTATTGCCATAAAAGTCGTGTTGGCAGTGCATCTGCCTTTAGCGAATTTGATTAAACTTCATGTTTATTTATCAAGTGCGAGTATTTATTTAAAACAAGTACCATCTAAAGATATTAAGGTGAAGGGTACACATTCTTTATCTTTCATTACGCATAGAATGCAAATCTCCAAAAATAATCATAAAGTGAAATAAGTTAGGATGTAGATGTACCTATAGCTGATATTGAAGCATATAGAACTGGGAGTGCACATTTTATCTTTCGTTCAATGCTCGATCATTCGCCCACCCCGCATGTTTTCAAATCATTTAAATAACATTATAACTCCAATAACTTCTGTTGTGTTTACTTCGATTCACCTCACGTACGGTCGATCATTCGCTATCGAACTTTTAATTTCAGCAAAAAACCGATCAGTCGCGTCAAACATTACTAAGTAACAGGTGACCAGCTCACCTCCCGTGAAGTAACAAGTAAAAAATCAACATCTGTTAGTGAGAAATTTATGCAAGCATTGGTCGTAAACATACGATCATATCTACTTGAAATACGTCACTGGAGACAAATTGCAGTCACTTCAAATGTGGCGAGTGACTGTCCCGCTGCCGCAACGGAATAAGCAAATAGCTGATTGTTTCGCTCCAAAGTGCGCGAATCGCAAAGCAACGATCTTACCGGTCCGGCAACAGAACGCAAAATCGCTTAATCGCTAGATACCGTAAAGAACCGTAAACATGACCGTAAAGCACCGCATTTCAGCTTTTAAATCCGCATAATTATCGTATTGGCAATAAATTGTCCCGTGTGCGGGCTCGTTGTTTGTTGTCTCTGTGCCTTGTTACTAAACTTGTTAATCATTATTGTGTTTAAGGCATTGCCGTATGTATGTTAAGTATGAGCCGTAAGTATGAGTATCTTGAATTTCAGTTCTCAACTCTCATATCTCAACACTCGGTGTAAAAACATTCGTGTAAAGAATTTATTATCAGTTTACTTTAATACTGCTTGACACGTTGAGATAAGAGGCTGACGGTAATTAATTAATTGTATTAAGTAAACGAGTAAATACATAATTTATTAATGTGACTGCACTAACTGTAGGTAAATATTACGAGTAGGTATGTCACAGTCACGATCTTTCTTTTTACAAGTTTATGAGCAAATATTTACAATGGCATGTAATTACAATCATTCTTTCTATGCCAATATGGTTTACTCTTACTTTTTTCGATTATTTAATCTGATGTAATAGTAGAAAACGCTGAAAAATGAAATGAATTTATAAAATTGATTTCTAGCGTATAAATCAATTCAGCGATAAATAAGTAAAGCACAAAGAAAAGAAGACAGTGAAACTCTTCTATATTTTCATCTATAATTTAAATATGTTTTGACCTCAACATTTCGATTATGAATGAGGTGGTCGTAAACGGCGGAGTCAAGAGAACATTAATGTCAATAAAAAAGCCATAAACTCTATTAGACATCATAAACTTCACCACATCTGTTCAATAACTTGTTTGGCGAACAAATACTGCTTAATTATTTAATTTAAATGTGGGTTTAAAGACTTCTAATGATACTAAAAATACATCTTTAAGTCAACATTATATTAATATAATTTTTAACACTAAATTAGTGATAGGTCTACAATTAAGTATTGTGGTTACCTATCTAATTATGCAGTTTCTACTCTTTTTGTGTTTTTTCTTCACCAAAAGCAGTAAATTTCCTTGTCAATTGATAAGCCAATGCCGATAAAGAACACGGAAACGAACTTTTGTTATGAACCTCACAAACAGGACTATAAATTACCTCAAGGTGTAATGCTTTACCGAGCCTCTGGCCACAATTCTCCAAAACATTATTTGGTGTTTAAATCCATTGTCAAATGCATTACCATAATAATTGGTTACCTGCTTACTCAAGCAGGTGAATTGTTAGAACTAAGCATTGTCTAGACTCCCTTTGTCGAATTGTGCAACGATTATTGTCGCCAGTTATTGTTTCTCATCTTGCATCTTGGGGCCTTTACAATTTTTTATAACTTAACGGACCTTAATAGAATTTTGTAAACATAACGGTTCGGCAATATTTCATTTCGCATTTGCATGTTTTCACTGCTTAGCATTACAAAAGTTACAATAGTGACTAAGCATGCAGTTTTATGACATGTCGCAACATCTCGAGTTCTTCAAAACTATTAACTAAGGGTACTGTTACTTCGAATTGGAACACATGTGTTTTGACTTTGGCTATTCTTTTAACGAGGACGCCTTTTTGTTGGTTGCTACTGTATTGGTGGTACTGTTATAAGTCTATTATATTATAACCTTGTAAAAAATTATATTATAGCTTTTATGTCGCTTGCAAAGTTTTTACGAGTATTTCATTGTGCTGAAATTGGCATCGCTATTGCAACTGCAGATTTAGAAACAGTTCCTAGATGTTTTTTTTACATGTTTGTTAATTATTTGAAAGCTTTATGTGAAGCTAAAATGTTCAGATAAATGTCTTATTTAAAAGCTTGGTTATTTTACACATACAAACTTGGTCGTCGGTCCGTCGAAGTACGCGGCCGGGTGCGGTGGTGCGGCCCGAAAATTGTAATATTTCAAAATTACTCAGGAGTCGCGTTCGCTTGAATAATGCGATAACTTTGAGCCGGGGTGGTTGCCTCACCCCGCACCCCCTCGCTCGGCGTGCGTGCCGACTTACCCTGAGACTTGTTTTTGAACTTCTGTTTCCGAGTTTGATCAAAATATACTCTCGCGCCGTTCGCTTCATTTACCTAAACATGTCCAGGTTTATTTGACCGTTGCGTTTTTCAACAGATTGCTTTCAGAGAATGTTTCCGTTATATTTAACGGAGATCGCGGAAATTTAAACAGTATCGATGGATAAACATCAAGGCGATCTGTACCTACTGTTTATTTGCTTATTAACATGTACTTCGATTACCTACAATCATCGTAAATTGTCTCACCATTGCTAAAGGCTTTTAACGGACTGTGCAACAACGTTGCCCGGCCCTTTATATCAACTGATATAGCTGTATGTTTTATATGTATATGACATAGGTGTATTCTGGAGGCCGCACGTGGTTCGGGCCATGTGACAAACCGGTCCCGGGCAGGCCTAGTAACCTCTAAACGACTCCGTACGTGAGCCAGTGTTGAAGGAATCCTCGATTCACTTTTAGTTTTCTTTTGTTGTGTGTGAGTATAGGAATATAATATTGAACTAAACTTGGTCTGGTGTATGGAAAGAAATTGATATTATTATATCATTTTTTTTAAATTATCAATTTCATTTGCATTGGCAAAACAATGCTTTACAGGTTTCTTTGCTTGAATTACTCGTTTATTATCCTATATTTTAAGTAAAAAGATCCAACCCAGCACTTACAGCGTATGACAAATATAAATAAAAGTATTATTTATTTAAATTTACAATTAATTCGTAAACAACTAAACCCAATAATTGTATAAAGTGCACACCCTCATCCCAGAGAAGTTGGCGAATGTAACCGCACCTGCAAAACTTCTGAACCGGGAAACTTGAAGAATTTCCTACTCTTAGGATTCTCCGCTAGGAACTTGCCTCGTCTCGTTAGCCTGGAGCTCGCCGCAAAACCTCCTCTTATTTATGTCCTTACTTTATTCCATTTGTGGTTGGCTTTTACTATTATTGTACTGCATATTCTTTTTCATAGTACTTATACATCGTTTCAGAGGACGGCAAGTAAGCAGATGTTGGGCTAGTGAGTTAGAAGTGATTCAGAGATACGAGTCCAACAAATTGCACTTTATAGTCGATACATAGGTATGTTCATTATACATAGTGTTTTACACCAGGAGTTAATTTAGTTATAAGGAAGGCTGTAAAGTTCGTTAAAACAAGCATGACAAGAGCAAGAAAAACTTGGCAATATTCTAGTTTTGCCACATGATACAATTTTCATAACAATTTAGGTACCTACTACTTCGCTCGAGATATTTCACTTCTCTGAACTCCAAAGTTTCAGAGTTTCCTTTAGTCCTACCGCCGCAAAAACTAAAAGTACAGTTTAGGGGACATATTTAATTTATTTGTATGTTCAAATGAAGAAGATTGATTCAAGAAGCAAAAATAATACTTAAAATCTTCCTATAGTCCCCTCGGAGTTTAAGGCGGTTGTGTGAAGTTGGCTGATGTCTGCGCAATGATTAAAATTAGGTTTGACACCTAACCTTGGGGAGCTGTGCGAGGGTTCACTAGAGACGCTCATTTAATTTCAAGAAATGGTTCATTAATTCGATCAACCGAATCAAACTTTCAAGTTTTTGGACATCTCTATGTAGCACACTATCTCGCATATGCACACATAGACTATAAACACTGTCGTCAGCGATGTGCAAACAATCTGTGACTATACTCATTCAGCCGTCAAGAAATTCCGTGTGGACTATACCGTCAAAATTTCAGAAAAGATATCTTAGGACGAATGAATGATTTCATGGTTGACTATGATTTACTTTCTTTATATTAGCAGTTAAAGTAGAGTGAGATCTCGAGAAAAAGATCAACTCACGAGACAATTTCCGAATTATGTATTTATCGGTTTATATCGATAAATCCAACAAGTAGATAGATAATCAATTCAAAGCCATATTTAAAACTGCCTGTACATATAGTCTATCATCCGTAAGGTGATGATTTCCTTTGGGTGGTCTGTCGGCTAAGTGTACGTTTTTGGATTGAAGCCACAGAAAAAATCAAGAATGGAATGCCTTGTGTAAACGTAATTAAACCGGCTTCCTTACCCTTTAAACTAAATTAACTTCTAGTTACTACCCAACCAGAAAAAATAGAATTCGCCAAGCTATATTTGTCGATAACTTACACAATCATCTATATTTATTGATTATACCTATAATTATAGCTGAAATGCTAATTGCAGTCCATATACCTTTCTAGAATTCGAGTCATGCAATTGTAAGGTGACGGAAAAACGCCAACAATTCCATGGAAATGCATCGATGCAAAGAAACTTGCCGAGGAATCCAACATGCCGTGCTTAAATCATCTTCAATAAATTTCGTTTCAACATATTTTGATCTTTTTGAACAATGATTCAGTGGTCAAAATGAGGATGTGGTCAAATGGTAGTTACGACGTTTTGTCATGTTTTCGTAATTGTTTCAAGTTTTTATTGAAGCAAGGTGCAGATATAAATGCACTCGTACTAAACGTATCCATTATTAATACCAGTGCGAACTGTTTAACGGAGTTCTGCAACGTACTTCTGGGTATACTACTATATTATGAAGTTTCTTTTAGGTTCTAAAATTAATCTAAATATTTTATTACAACCAGTAAGCATCCTACCTTTGTTTACATTAATTCGTTTATATCACATCCATGTTACCTACTGGTTGAATAAAATATAGATATTAGTTCGCACTGGTCACAAGAGCTTCAGTATCATTATATCGAACAAATTTTTTCTTAGGCATCTGACAATTTTTTCTAGGTGATTTGTAAAAAAAACTTAATCAGTTCCCAGAAATAGTATAGAAGGTAACTACAACGTTTAGTTTAGTCTCTGTAACCGGTGACTGTAGATATTTTTTATCCATCTTGATTGGTTGGAACTTGGTTGGCACAATCAGTATATCATGACATGACTCTTTCTCCTTTAATAACTTCTGTCTTGTACTAAATTAGTTGATGTTAGTATTTGCTGATGGTCATTATTATGACTGAAGTAAGGAGCTACCGAGATTTCGTTACAAGTTTTTTAGATAAAGTTGTTAATGTAAGGTAAGTATACATATTATATGGAAAATGGTCATAATTCATAAATGTTCGTGTAACTTTTGTTCCGAGACCTACGGAAACTTTTCTAACTAATATTGTTGGTTTATTATCAATTTTGTTAGATAAGAAACGTTTTCCTTACGAATATTAGTGCCATAGTTGTTGTTTACTGCGGCGTTATAGGAAACCATATACCTACACCGCATAATAGTATGTATAACTCTATGAATTATTCAAGAAATAGGTGCCAGCTGTCTTTTATCACTTTTTCACTGATATACGAGTAGCAATTAATGCAGTAATTTGTTATGGTCTTTAATATACAAAATGGGTATTTTCCTCCCCTGTCATTACTTGGTATGACAACTTGACAAGGACTGTAATTAAAACTTTAGTCTAGTTTATCATCAGTGAACCTATACTAATTTGAAATAAGAATTATTTTAAGCTTTATTTTATTCTCTCATAGAGAACGGGTTATAAAATTCTGATAGAATTTCTTTTTTTGAAAAAAAAAAGTCTCGAAAACACAAATGACAACGTAGGTAACTTCATGTACCTATACATTTAAATAAAATTATTAGATATCTACTTCATGATACTTCATAAGCAATGATATTTGATACACAAATATTTTAATTTTAATGAAATTGTGCTGTTATTTTTTTCATTACAAAATAGGGGCATTAGAACTGTTTCTATCCCAGTAGTATGAATTTGTTAGTTATTTATCATTATAAATACTTATACATACAGCACAGAAATGTCACCGATCACTTTATCTATCTGCACTTGCAGTCGTAGTTAAAACAAGTCAACGGCAGAACAAATTTTATCTATTTAGGTATCTCTACAATTACTGAATACATAGTAGACAAGACGCTGTGTTGATCCTGCTGATTAGTAGATGGCCTAAGTGAAGCTATAAATAGAATACAGTCACCGTCTGTGTAATAATACTACTCATTGCTACAGTTTGGCTTTGAACATACATTCTTGTATTGCTATAGGCTTGAATTTAAAACAGTAGGTATTTTATTTTCCAAATAAGTTGTGTTGTAAAAGAGTGGTATACTCGTATTCGGAGAAAAAAGAAAAAAAAAACATTGAAGCGTGATCTTTTTAGCCTCTTTTTTCTTTTTAGCTCAAATGGTTTTAAATATTTTTAATGTCTGTACGAACATGGGAAGTTTAAAGCATGTTTATTAGTAAGTAAGTACTATTTATTTTCTTAATCAATTTTCCTGACCATTTTTGGTGTTTAAATCCACATATCTCTTTCTTTAGTTAACTTGGCTCTAAGGCATTACACATTATACGTTTACCAACTTGGTTATTTCTATAAACCTCCGTATAAAGGCGAATCAGTGCCCACGGAACAAACTCGAGCGCTCTTACATGCTTGATTGATGGCTTAAAAGGCTGCCGAGCACAAATTAAAAACAATCCGAAGCCGACATGCCCTGAGAAAAGTAAAATCCACAATTAAACTGTTAGCAATATAAGATAGAGACTTACTAAGTTATACATTTATGTCCGCCCACTTGACTGTGAGATGGGGTTGCTGACAAATAATATTATGTGGAAAGGATCTCAGACTGAACAACATTGTTACTTATAATAAAATTATTACTTAAATTAGACAGAACTGGCTACTGACTGCAGGACTGCATTTATATACATAATATGTTGTATTTAAAAATATGGCAGAAAATAATATAGTTGTGCTCAAAATCACTAGCTCTACATTCCTACAAAGTTTCGTCCATTTCGGAGAGTTCGGGTCCGAAAGCTTTCCTTGTCAGTCTGACGTAACGTTACTTTAATAACTATAACTACATACATGTATTCAACAGAATGTCCGACAGTTAACTTCAATGTAAATATACCTATTAAATTATTAGGTAATCCATATGGAGAGTCATTTCGTACAAGTAGATATTCAGAATAAGTTCTAATGTTCAGTCTCGAGCTTCGTGTTGAGTGACATCAAGTCAGTGATGATTTATTCGTCGCGAGCGCGGTCTAATTAGACGCAAGCGCACCTCATTCTATGTAAATCAGAGCCAGCCCACTGAATGAATGACATAAAGAACTCTACACACAGTCTGACAATTCGGACTTCTTCTGCCGAGAGACATTATTTTTTTAGAATTTTCAATGATAATAGGCCTTCAAAATAAATGTATTACATAAACTAGAATCTTCTTTTTAAAATATATTATGGGCATATACGAGATAACTAATCAGCATTTCTAAGTATTGAAAATAATTATTGTAGGTTGTAAGCCATGTTGAATTGTGTGGACTATGGATTTGTTTGGAAATACCATTAGAGTGTACATACATAAGCTAGCTTAAGTATACTTTAAGGAAATACCACTCACCTGATTATGTCCTGAAGTAAGTAAGAACGTGAGTAGATCTCTTTAACTTCATCGCGGCAATCTAGGTAGGTTTAAACAAATAAACTTATGAATAATTGAGTCGTGGGTAGAATTTAAAATCAAGTCACTACATGAACCTAATATTAATTACCCTTTAGCCTAATGCTTTGTTTATGTTTTTTTTAATAAAAGAGAATAGTTGTTCGTTTAATCATTCGCAACGACCAAAAGTGTTATTAGGTAACCTTAATTTCATTAAAAATATTAGCTACTACATAAAAAGGTATGTTTTATTTATATTTATATAAAGGTTACTACATATATATTATATATACTTAGTAGCTAATATTTTAAATTATATTAAGGTTACCTAATAAATAACATTTTATTTAAAAAAAGATATTATCATTAGGATCCGTCGTAACGGAACCCATAATGAAATTATCCTTTAAAGTCGTAGTGTTAATAATTATAATTTTATAAACTTCACTAAACACCTGGTGATGACAGTATGAGATTTCGCATAACTGAAAATAATCCGATGTAATTTTACTACACCTTCAAACAATAAACAGCACGTTTGGAGCGAGAGACTGCTCTTGAAACTCTGGTACCACGAAAACCTTGTGCGATGAACATCACTGGAGTTTAACGATTTCTAAAGCATCCGGTGAGTATTCGATTTTTTTTAAAGTGGTGACAAAAGCATAACCGATCACGCCCCACTTTATTTTACAACAGCAATCGTGGCATTATGTTTCATCATATGTAGTTAGTAATAAATATTCCTGAATCTAAAGAGACACTCTCTGGTTAATCTCAAGGGTGATCGGGGTCAATTCAAATTTCCTAACGCAGAAATGATGCCCGGGATTGTGCAGGCATCTTGAAGACGAGACTCGTCCCGCTGTCCGTCGAGACGAAGGAGTTGCATGGTACAGGGGCCGGAGGACGAGTAATGTTATGAGCAAGCCATTATTGTCTCGCCCCATACCGTAAAACATTACGCAGTCGGCCCGACCCCGGAAAATGCATTTGGAGCTGTCAAAACCCCCGTCAGTGAAATTTTTGTTTTGTTTAGTAAATATGAAGAACTTGAAGCAGGTAGATACATGGGTTTAAGCACTTGTACTGCAATTAATATTAGTGTGGTAAATATAAATGTCAAAAATAGGCGAGATTAAAATCACACGTGTACAGTAGTAGTACCTACGTTACATTGACATAATAAATTATAACACATTATGTTTCTTCCTAAGCTCGTTAATTTACAAACTGACCTAATAAATTAATTAGCCAGCAGGAAGCACCAACAAAGCGTGCAATAAATAAACAATCTTGAGATAACATATGTTGGGTGTCAAATATTTTTCATTATAATTTCAAAATAAGTAGGTATAATAACAGCTCTATATAGAGCCTGAAGTGAGACCGTTTATGACCATCCAGTGAACGTTCTGCCGAATCGTAAAAGATGCTACGGTCTCATGGGAAAGGAGTTATCAATAAGTTCCTTTTTATTTGCATAATTTGGTTAGTCGGGGTAGTAGAAAACAATGATTTTTGAAATCTGTGTTGTGATTAAGCAGGTATATTTAATATATTATGTGAAAACCTGTCTGTATCTTTGTTGGTTTATTTCACTTACATTTTGATATTTAGAATGCAAGTAAAATTAATACCTAGATATTATAGGTATGAAACTGTAGGTACTTACTCGTAGGCAACGCCGAGTTTCGGAAAGCTTATGATTATTGATGAAACATTAAAACTTAAGATCGACAGTTACTGTTGACCGGATTTTACATAATATTTAATGATTTATATCGATCGATGCAACCAATGGAAGCATGATGCTACGAATGTGATTGTCAAGTCTATCGCGCTTGACAAGCACGAAATCGCCAAACAGAGCTTGCGTCAACATAAACTAACATCCGGCGAACGCTGATGTATTGCAGCCGCAGAACTATGGAAACAAATCTCCCAGAGTAATAATTTACGGGCGCAATATGGCTTCGCAGTTTCAAAACAAACAAAACAAAAACAGAAGCGAACCGCGATAAAAGATGTCGCCACACTCGCGCGGGGCCGACTTTAAAGATAGACTAGGTAGTGCTTAGATATCACCAGAAAAAAAACAAGACTGCAAAAGGAAGCACGTCGACCAACCAATCAGTGCTCTCGGAGTAATTATAGATTGTGGTCAAATTAGGAACGACGTTCTCGGCGCATTGCTAATTTGTAATAGAGTTTAAACGTGATTTATAATATCATTTACAAAAATGATTGCCGGTAGTTATTATCGCTGTCAATCATTTTATAACACCTAATCAACTGGTTTCATATCACGTAAAATTAACTCTTATTAAGATCAGTTTATTTGTTAGTGCCGTGTTCAAATATCCAAACTCTTCCTCATTTACCAGTTACTTACTCACTTAATATTATGTAAGCAATGAAATGAAAGAAATAACTCTGTCATTAGTATTAATTTTCACTGTATCAAGGCAGCAAATTAAACGGCCACTGTTCGCGGTAGGGTTTTCAACACGATAAAATGCTTCGAATTGCCGGGTGCCTATCGTCATTCCTGGCTCAATTATTTAAAAAACGAACGCATGTTGCGTGCGGACGTCCTTTTCATGCGTGATTTTTGACGCTATATGTGTCCCTTTCACTTGGCGCGCAGCGGCTGCGCCTGCGCCGCCGATAACCGCGGAATGCGCCGGCTGACTTCAGTCGAGCGGCGCTCATAGACAATTTAAATTGGAGAAATTGGTAGCTGTACTTCGAGGAACTAGTTATAACCTTCGATCACCATATGTTATAACGGACAAAATGTCGATATATTATGTACATAGTGCGTTTGTAAAATGACAATATTGACGATATACTGCTGTATATCGTTGTATACTGTTGTACCAAAAATGATATGTATTTATCCTAGGACTAGGCACAAGAATACATAAATGAAGATTATACATTCATCCATACAAAAGGGTCAGAAAGACCCTGCGTAGCCTTTCGATGCATTATGTTATTATGCGATTAAATTTGCTAAACCAGCATATTCCTAAAAGTAAGTAAACACTAAAACCTTAGGGGAAAAACAAACACTACATCCAGATGCACATCACTGCACTGCACTCGAACAAATTGGTAACTAAATCTTGAATTTACAGAGTATCTATCAGTTAGCACGAGAGGTTATATATCTAAGACAATCTGTGCACAAGACAAGACCATTTGAAATATAGAAAAAGTATCAAATTAATTAATTTAAGACGTACTAAAAAAACTAAATAGTATTGTTAAAACAAACGACCTTATACTTACATTTGCTATAATAATATAAAAACTTCTTCAAGAGCCCAAAGAAAAAGAAATATCAAACTAAACCGTTTACTTCTCGAGAAAATTTTCAAGTAGTCTTGAGCGCTGTATTAAGGGTAGCATAATAAGGCTTTCTGGATTAGGTGTAGCGCTCTTGAGTGAGAATAAACCCAAGGGAAATCCTGGCTCGCAGCTTTCCTTCTAATTTATTGCTCCTCCAACGGCCAGCGGCCTTTGTATCGGATCTGCCGGGAATGAGAAATATATTTCTAGATGGATTAACATGTTTGCCACTCCCGGGTAATTAGTGTGCCCAGGTATTTTTGGTACGCTTTACGATACTCGAAAATACATGACATGTGCCTGTATGAATATATACTAAGTACTTACTTAACTTACTTAAGTATCTACTTAAATCGTGATGGAAAATATCTTTTGAACTAAATAATGGTCCCTATTGCTGCAATCAAGGACAATTTTGAATATAATGACATGATTGTTCAGTTTTACGCTCCATCTCAATCTCACTTGACGATAAAGCGCAGGTGAGGCCGAAGATATATAAGTACTTATCTAGACTGTTCTACATTATAATAGATCCAATGCGTATGATTCCGGAAACAAAGAATTCGGCTAGAAATCCCATTTCTTAGCCCTTCTATAATGTGTAAGGTGAAACTAAAATTAATAACTAACGAAATGACTTCTTAATAGTAAATAGTATACATAGTTCATAAGCTGCAAAAGCACAGGGTGCGTTTATGTTGGGAAGCCTGAAGCTCGCAGAAATAACAAATAGTTTGGATTGTAGCCACTGAAACAAAGAGGATGAGGACCACTATATATTACTGTCCGTTAAACGAATTGATTTAATGAGATCTTAAACTAATTGGATTTATACGGTCCACTTGTATTTCGTCTTTGCGTTGAGATTAATGCACAATGTTGCGATCTAACTTAACACTGAAGATACACCCCTGTCTGATCATAAATTAGGAATTACATGCGACTGTTTTCTCTTTTGAAATAAAAGGTTCACTTAACACACTTTCAGATTCAAATGGATTGAACAATTTAACGATTTAAAATTGTGTTTCTGTAGCACATTCTTTATTGATGTTAAAAATGAAACATTATTTATTCTGCAAATTTGCTCCAGTCAATTATAATCCTCTGTGCTTTAGTGTGACTATTTACACGTCAATTATAAGTTATTGATGACTCTACAAACTCTTTGGCATAAATCTTTCACAAACGTGGTTGGTGTATTATATTATTCGTCGCTTTCGAATCCCGTCTATTAGAATTTGATGAACCTTTATTTCAAAAGTTCAATGTATTCCCGGATATTTTGGCATCACCATCACCACTCGCTCCTATTAATCGTCGGTAGTGAATTAGTGCGATGCACACACGTTTGTAGTGTGGGGACACTTCATTACAGGGGCAGGACATAAATCAGGACTTCTAATATTAAACGTGCCTTGGTGGGGCAAATTGCGGGCCTGTCTACGACCGTGCGGTCGAGTGGTTACTGTATACGTAGCATGTTGATGGAACTATTAGGACATGGAAATTTAAGTATCGTGGCAATGATTATAGATCAAAAACATATATATACACATAGACACATTATGTTAAAAAAACATAATAGTTTTAACTATTTATAAAAAAAAACTATTGGATGTTTGATGCACTTCGAATCAAACACAAGATTAACCTTTTTACATTTTGTGCTTGTGTAATTTTCGCGCTTTTATTTTTAATCGGTACGTAAAACTGACATTATCTTTACTCGTACGCGGACATCCCTAGCAGGGTAGGCAGGATAAATAACGAAGGAAGGCAAAAACAATTGTCATTTCCATTCTTTTAATTTTTTTACTGACTAAAATTTAAACGATTGGACTTTGAATAATGGGATACATTAAGTACCGTATCAATATAGAACAAAATTAAATGTAGAACTATAAATATTTTCTAAAATTACCCAAGCTAATTTCATCTGTTATCAAAATTTCCATACAATTTAATATTTTCCTTATACCACCCCATTGAGATATGAAATGTTTTTTGTATTTATATTAATTTATTTTTTCTTCTGTCGGAGATAATTTCACAGTCCCCTCGGTGAGATCTTCGTACTAATGTGATTTTAATGTACTTAATGTCGCCTTCCTTCACCTATATTCGTGGAGTTTGTTTTGTCGGAGAAGGTATTCCTTTCTCTCTTTATATTTGGCAAGAAATTAACACAATGGTGACTACATAAGTCACTAGATGAATCACCTAAAAAGTTAGCAAAGAGCATCTATATGCCTATAATGAGGAAGGTGAAAGAGAATTAGGTATACCAATTCTTTCAGTTATTCTAAGATCGACTAGAATACATCCCGTAGGAGGATAAGCCGCCTTTATAAGCCGCCGTTGTTGGCTCTGTAAATTTTATTACATTATTGCGTTTACGGTTTACATACATACCGGCTGATGATGCAATACAAGTCAGACAAATATGTTATCTAAAAGATATTCATTTATCCCAATGTTAGAGAATTGGATATTCTCGCCATTTTGTGTGTGGCGAAGTAAAATTATTTCAATCAGGAGTAAGTTCTCCATTTATTATTCTCTATCAGCGTGAACTGTGATTGATTTTCTAATGGCATGCAAGTAAACGCACCCGTCGAAAGTTTACATGTTGAGTCAAAAATCGGTAGAATCTTACAAAAAAGTTCAAAGACAAAATATTTGCGAATATCTTCTATAATCATAAACAGAAATCGGTGCTGGAAGGAGAGTTCAAGAAAAAACGCAATTCATATTATTTTATCTTTTTTTGACACTATCGGTCCCTCCCTATTCCGCGTGTTCCAGACAGGGGCGTATCGAGAGTCATTTACGTTTTGGTCCCCTTCTGGCCTCTTAAGAAGCATGGGGACGACACGGCGCGACGTAATAGGGGATGCGTCGCCGGTTACGAGTAAAGTACTTACCACCCAATACCGATGTAAGGTTAATCGTCGATTGAGGACAATGGACCAGACGATTGAACATGGTTAGATTAGGATCGTTTTATCACGTTTATTTAGGTTAATCTTCCTATTATTCGTAATGAAGATCATTTATTATGAAATCATTCTCATTATTAGGTTGTTATATTGACTTCCACGGGCTTCTCCAATTATTTCGGTTGTATTTTTTTGTTTTCTGTCACTTCACTTCCATAATATAATTATACCATAATTGAATTTCAGCTATTGTAATTATTTTTTTCTAAACATCTTCAAACACTTGAATAATTGTAAATTGGAATGAAATGTCTATTTTTAAGATATTTAAAACTTTTCATTTTTTGGTTTTGTAACTAATTATTTCAGAACTTTTGTCGGTCTCCTAGAGACAGGAGTAACAACTTAGAAACAGTTATATAAATAGTCATATGCATAAAATATTACCTGTTATGAGTTCGCTGCCTAAGTCCTTTTCAGGACGAAACTAAATCTCATTGTTTGGTAATTTGAGCCCTATCTAAACGCATTTTTGTCAATTGACAGGTTGAAAGTACCGCAAATGGTTTGGAAAATGTTTGTGCGTATGAAATTATTTTTGTCGCGTCGCCTCCTGTGGCGCAGACGTTTATTTGCCAGTGAATCAACGCCCTAGTGATATATCGCACAGTTTTCGACGCGTGTTCTCTATTACATAATTTTAGTTCCTTTAACATAAAAAAATGTGGTGTGTTGCCCAGTACTTCTTCTAAATATCCGCTGTAATATGATTTATATCTTTTACAAGACAGTTTTTTTGATTTAACTAAAAAGATAACTTCAACCACTTCAACTCCCCAATGAAATTTATTTAATAGATATTATTTTTATTTCTGTGCTTTAGGTTAAGTACAAATTATGTAAATCAGTGACAATTTACAAGTGAAGTCAACATTTTGACAAAGAAAGACTTTAATTTACTGAGGATTTACCTATTGACAAACAAAAGCTTTTCTTTAGGATACCTACTATCACTTTGGAAATGTTAGAAGTCTTGCCTATTACATATCTATTTTGTATTCCCCTGCTTCCTCCGTCCGTGTCAATGCTCGTTGGCGGCAACTTCCAGAGGCACCAGAAGTCTGACGAGAGTACGTACTTAATGCATTAAAACTTTACCAACCTGAGTGTGAAGTTCACCCACACTGGCCCTGCCCTACATGGCTTTCGCATTATACAGAAAAATGTAATTAATTGTTGGGAAACAAAATTTAACTCATTAACTGTACAAATATTGCACTTTCTCTATGTTCTAGAGACTCCTTCGTTTAAATTAATGAGTTGATAGAGTAGTTTGAATGGAAAAGGAAATATTTAGGAAAAAATTGTATTTGTATCTTTCTTGCAATTTTTATATACCTACTTTGTTATTACTGACTTTATTCTACTGTATTATGTGCTTAAACTGTTTAAATGTTACTAAATGAGAACTGCAATTAAATCCGTAAGTTAGCTTTAAGACAAGGATTTATTTATTCGTATGGCGTTCACTTAAAAAATAGGTAAAATCAGCTCACAGGTCAACATTCGTACAAGGATGTACATTGTAGATACCTACCTACATAATGGAAATTAACAATGTAAACGTTGGCGGCGTAACTCATTTTTCCACATCAATGATTAATTACTCATTGAAACCGGAAATGCAATATCAGTGTGACATTTTTACGACCCTTTTGACTTTTCGGTGAGATTAATCTCTATGTACCTTTAGTTACTCATACCACTGAAACTTGTGTACATAGCATATAGAAGGCCGTAAGTTAAAGCGTTGTCTAGTATAACACATGGCACAGACACATAGTTGTAGAAAGCAATAATTTATCCCTCTTCATCCCAACTATTCCCTTGGCTCAAACTCTATATCTATGTATCTAACACTCGCCCTTCATAGAGTGACTGGAAGAGCCATCGATACTTAAGATATTAAGTAAAACTAATAAAAAAAAATATTGGGAAGAGGTTTTAGAAATCTCTTATCTCAACTAATTAATACCTGGCGACACTTCGGCCCTTCTGGGATTTTTTTGTCAGAAACCCCTTTGCCCCAATCCGTTTTTGGTGGATGTCACATACGCCTTAGAATAGAAATTCTAATCTTTGAAATGCAAGGTCTCCACACAACGTATTCCTTCACGAAAGGCCCGTGGTATACTATAAAATACCGTACATAAGTTCCGAAAAGTACTGGCATAAAGAATACGGGCCAAGGTTAAAACACACGACCTCGTGAACGGGAGGCGAGTGCATAACCAACTAGGCTACCACGGCTCTAACCTATTTTTAATCACGTCATCATCATCGTAGCCAGCCAGATGTACTAGGTATATACTATTGTAGGTAAACGAACCTTCAATATAGAATGTGACAGATATATCTGCATGAAAGTACATCTTCATTTACCAAGAAGTCGAATTAAATATTGAATCGCTGCGTAGTAATTAATGTCAGTGATAGACAGTTTGTATGACAAGTATGTATAAGTAGGTACGTATAGTAATTTCAATTTCTTGCTTCAGATGAACTTTTAATGGAGATATAGATGGGACGTACTGCGATGTGATGCGTCACGGGTAACATAAAATCAAACCTGAAATTTTGCTCTTATTTTATAATGCCACATCCAGTCAAACATTATCTCTATAACCCTTCCAAATATGAAAGTTGCTCACGAACGCTGCGCGTGTTGTACAATATATCACGTTTTGATTCGGCCGCACCATAAACAATACAATATATCAATATAAAGCAGACGGTGGCGAAATTTGAGCGTAGCGAGTGCGTAATATTTATGTGCAGAGGCGTTGCTGTGTGTAGTAGGTAGGCTTATAGATCTGTTCGTAGTGCATATTTTGTACACAAAATGTAACTGACAGCTCAGCAAGTTTAGTAGGTTTTGTAATTAGTGAAAATATATATTTATTACAAACATAATACCATAATTAAATGAAATAATAATAATAAAATTGGTGGGTGCTGCTGTCAGCTGCATAGTCAATACCGCGACCAACTTGTAAAAATTTGTCTATCTCCCAGTGGGAACTAAATCCGCGACTCCTGGTGCCCGATCCAATGACCAAGCCACTAAGCCAAGCAGTCAACGATGAATTTTATCTGCAAACTAACAACACTAACAAAAATCTCGACCGTGTTCATGCAAAGCATTGTAAGCGATGAAAAAAGCATCGAAAATACGCGTATAAGCATCTTTAAATTCGGTGTGAAATTGAATATTTTGTGGGTACTCCAGTACCTCCAACAGTACGCCGTAAGACGTGCAACCGTAATCTGGACTGTTTTCAATCAATCGAGCAATGAAATGGAAGGTTCTTAACTATAGTTTGAGTCTTCCTAAATGAAACTGTGTGTACTCGGGTTATTCACCAACTTGACACGAGGGACTAGACATGGGTGTCCAGTTGGTGAAACTTGAAATTGGTACAATTTGTCAACTGGACACGCAAGATCTTTACCACGCGTAAATAGATAATGAAATATGATATAAATCACTATTTGGTGTTCATTCACCAACTGGACACTAGTCGATTATTTATACTCTATGTAGTGCTGTATTTGTTGTAGTGGTAATTCGTACGTTATTACGATTTGCCTAATGTTATTTAGAGTAGACTATTTTCAACACATGCATAATATCTATTGTAACAAATACTCACACAGTGTTACGCTCGAAGCGCTCACTCTGCGGTCTCTGTTTGCACGCCTGCCCTTAAGGTCAAGTAAAGCAAGATTTGAAGTATAATTAACTCGATATTTTTATCGGAATGGGATCATACAAACACAATTTTAGCGAAAAAATCAATAGATTAATGAGACAACGATACTAATTTTCTATGTTAATTTCCTGTTTTAATATAAATCATGTTTTCTCATCGGCAATTAATTAATATTATAGTCTTGCACTTATTCGAAATCTTCATTTATCAATCAATCGTCATTTACTAGTCTTATCTGCTTATTTATTAAAATAACGTATTTTTTGGCCGATAACTTTATAGTTTACAGTTTATTACTCCACAATTATTTGTAGTAATAAGTAGTCTGGCTGGCGGTCTGGCCCTTAAAACCTGCCCCGCCTTGGCCGCCTCGCCTCGCTACATGGAATTGTTTTAAACTTTGATTAATTCCTTGCTTTTGTGATGAGCGTACACTTGTGCCCTGCTGATGAGTAGATACTTTGGCTTTATCGTACAGTAGTTCGCTGAATGAAATGTCGGATATCACAATTATTTGTAGCAATAAAAACATTTATTTAGACATATTATAGATTACATAGATGAGGAGCATTTTTAACAGTTGCATCAAGAAAACTTTTGCTTTAAGATTTTATTTCTTCTTCTTTGTTGAAACATACGTACAAGCAGAAGGTATTACATAAAAGGTATTTTGTGTTTTGAGGCTAAACTTACATAATCTGTGATGTCGGCATTAACGCGAAACCACCCTGCGTGACAGGCTCAAAACGTGGCTCTTATCTCGCGAATTAATTTAATTAGAGGTGTGGCTATAATTAATTTTAATTTAAGTCACTTTTAAGCTGGCAACACTGAATGCGTATCGCGGTTAATAAATTTACCGGACGCATCGGGCCACTGGCTAGCACTGATAAAGATGCGCCAGAATATTAACAGCATACATTTGCAGTTCTCTTTATTTAAAAACCTCTTTACCCTTGCAACATAAGGATATTCTAATCGGCAAAAACAAGTTGGTAATTTCACATGTGCGTTGTAAGGTTATAAAACTCAAACATGTAAATTTTTGTAAAGAAATGTAAGCTTTAAGACGTAATAGATAAGATAGTAGTCGCATTCGCTTAGCTGAAAGTTTTATTTACCTGTTACGAAATCTAGTGTTTTCACAGTTCTTTATAGAGCTGGGTTTGGGCTCTTTTAATAACATAGGGCATTTTTGTTTCAAGTTATGATAATATAACAGTGAATTTTTATTTAAAAAACTTTATATATTCTTCTATAACTATCTGATTATTAAACTTACACATTTAGAGACTTTCAGTTTTCTATCTATCTGTTTCAATTGTCATTACACTCATTACTCATTATACTTTTTATGTTTTCCTTTAAATGGTTTATTATTCCAACATTTCTTTCGATACTCATGAAAGTCATGTACTCCTACTTATATTATTCTATTCAATTATTCTAGTCTAAATTTTGCATTAACATGAAGCTATTGTACTAACATAGTTTACTACTGCATACATTGCACTATCCTTTGTGAACAAAATGCAAATGAATCATGGCAAAGGTGTGTTGGTACTAGCCATGTAGGTACCAGCACATAAATCATCGCGCCGGCAGAGGATAGTGAGGCCAGTGATAATCTAACTATGGATTTCGTGATAACTGTTTTATCACAAATATTACTTTTACTGTTTGTAAACAATCCAATCGTAATAATTTTAGCGAAACCATTGGCAGGAATTAGGGCTATTTCAATGATACTAATATCATACCTAACCTAAGTAAAGCATCGATTTACAACCTACTATGGGTGTCGAAGAAAATAAAACACAAATCGATAGTTTGCAACGTCGTCTAAATCCCGTTCTTGTCTTATTGTATATTATATCTAGAGGCGTTTTATTCGAGTATTTTGCACGTAAAACGAACAAACAAGTGCAACTATGGATGCAAAAGATTTGTTTGAGTTAGTAGAAGAAATAATAATTATTGTTTCGGGCAAAAACAATAATAACAAAAACAACAATAATACAAGCTTTTACTGACTCTAGAATACCTTAAACTGACCGAAGAAATAAATGTACTGTGCCTACACTGCCGAATAGATATCAAGGAAAAGGTAAACTAAAGAAAGTAAAGATTCAGAATTCAGATTGACATTAAAAGTTATATACATTAGAAAGTGCATGATTAAAACAGCCGTAGAGTTCATTATTTACAAACACTGTTCACATGAGACTTAGCCGAAGGATATGCATTTTCAATGTACATAAAATAGAACACTTATGTAGGAAGTATAATAAATTTGCAGCACCCACCACAACCGAAGCCAATTTTGAAATAGAAAGGGTTATTATTCGTCCGCGGCAGATTAAAACGGGAGAGTCGTTTTATGAAAATTAAATACGGGGCTCATTTGACCCTTTTGTCTATGGCCACATGTGCTTGGGATATGCAAATGATGTATCGGATGTCGGAGCACAATACATACTTGATTAAGCCCATCTATACTTTAGTACTAGTATTGATGGTGAAACTGTTTTAGTAATTTACTTTGTTTTTACGTTTTTAAGTGAACTGAATATATTAAACCGTGTTGAGACCTTTGCCTTTCATCATCATCATCAGCCTGTACTAGTACCGCTACTAGCGCCAGTAGCGCCACTGAACCCGATCCTCGGTTCTTCGCATCCAGTCACTGCCAGCCGTTATCGGTTCTCCGGCAGATGTGACCAGCCCACTGCCACTTCAACGTGCTAACCCTTTGAGCTATGTCGAAAGCTTTGGTTGTCTGGCGGATCACCTCGTTTCGGATCCTATCTCTCAGAGATTTTTTTTGCTTTGCCTTTATAGGTATACATATTTAATAGTTCCTTCCCAGACGTAATTTCAAAACACATTATTAAAACAACCAACCATTTAGTCATGAGTGAAACACGTGAAATGTATTTTATGAAGCTGAAATATTTCATTCTGTCAACTAAACGCGTTTTGGTTTAACTAAAATGGCATGATAATTTTGATTTTAGACTCGGACGCGACCACGATGACAGATCCAAAAATATTGCGCCATGTTGTATGTGCGATGCACTCCAAATTTATATGGGGGAATATAATTTGAATCTAGGCAACATTACCCTTGTAATATATTGTAAAGGCATTCAGCAAGCAGAGAAAATATTTTCATTATTTTCTGATCAAAGATTATAATTTTAATGCAATTAAAACCACATCAAAAACATGGGCAGGCATTTTCTTAAGTTTTTTTATTATTTTTACACAAGTTAATAAAAACCAGCAATCGTATTCTGCAATTAATGAAAATCAATCTAAGTCAATACCACTTCCATATAACTTGTTATCTAGTGCTGCTGTCTATGTAGGGCACATGACGTAGACCGTTCGTGCTTCGACTAGGTTATCGTAACGCAGCTAGATTCATCAGATTCGTCAACTGCTCTTGATAACTGGCATCCTCAATTTGCTAACATTGGCATATAAGAAAATGACGACATTTGGCTTCTTGTCGATCAATTTACCTAGTTTTAGGTCAATCAACCCAAAACATGCTCCAAGCATTTTCTATAGCCTATATTTCGATGTGTAGGTATATATAACAAGTATGATTGTGCATGATGCAAGCGTCGCCCACTGAAGACTACGCCTAAAGAGTTCTGTCATGCACAATGCCCTCCGACAACTACCCACCTTGTAGGCGCCTGCACCTTCGGCATCTAAGACCTTCGTCTTCGGATGGCACACTACTATGAATAAATAAAAAATACAGCACAATGATGAGGTTAAAGATAAAGAAACAAATTCGAAATTAATCATGGTGCTGAAAGTAACGCGCAATAAAATGAAATAAGCTCATTTATTAGAGCAATAAGCCAACAAAAGAATAACTCCGCACCGTTTTATTTTATTCGAATAGACACACCATGTTTATTGCAGTCAGGGGTAGAATTTATTCACTACATAAACTAGAAAAGATACAATGTGGAATCAAAAACTTTTATTCACCATCCTCGATTGTCTTAACCCCTCAACCCTTTCTATTCGGATCATAAAGTTGGCGAAACGTACAAAAATACGAACATAATGGCATTTGCATAATGTTTTCAGCTTTGTTTTTTCATAGAGCGGTGGGTTTCAAATGTCACCGCAGTCTGGGGTGCGAAAACACCCATTATGGGGTGCCGAGTGTATTAAAAATCGTTTCGTGTCCTTTGCATTCTTAAGGTTATGAGTTTTAGTGCGTTAAACCCAAGAATGCGAAGAATGGCCACATGGATGGATGGAACTGACTGATAAAACAGATAGGTAGGAGGCACTATAACTAATAATGTTTTACTCTGGATTTCTTTTACAAGTGAACATTAAAGTATGTAAGTATATTACTGAAGCTTACAGAAAAGATAATAGATACAGAATACATTGTGTCAGAGGAGGCAATATGTATTTTATGCTTTGTTTGTCTTGATGCATATCTACATGTCTATCCTTAGAAACAAAACGTACAAACGAAATTCGCTTAGACATTACCGGCATCAGGAGTAGACTTGAAGTCTGCACGACCGGATGTAGTAGTCGTTCCGGCAATAACAGTTCCGGTAGCGACACTCAGCTTACTTCCGTCGTCTGCAAGGGAACGGCTTCCTCTCGATTGTTTATGCCTTCGACAAATACTGACGGCCATGTTCTAAATCTTCTATCAAATATCATAAAACCTAAATTTAAGACAATGGAGCTGGATGATTCTGAAATAGGTGAAAAGCTATAATAAAATTATAATCTCATCGGAATAGCAAGTACTTATTTGTAAGAATACAGAGAAAATAACATGGTTAAACAGTACTGTCAGTGCCTTGTAAATAAGTTACATGATGTATGATAGTAAATGTCATAGTTCGTTCTAGTTTTAACTTTATCACCATTGGATAAGGTGCTAGGACTGGTCAATTAATTTGGAATGTATGTGAGATAGATAAAGCTTAATGAAAGGTTCTTGTGTGAAAGTCAGCATAGGAAATCTTTAAGTTGACATTTATCATTTCCATGATCAATTAGAATTTTCGTACAGTAATAATATTTTTCCTAAGAGTATTTAAAAATTTCTATCTGTATATATATGGCATTTCTGCCATTTAATAGCATTGATAAAATTTATCGCAATTAGAATATGGAAATCGGCGCCTGCTGCAGCGGAAAGGGACTCGGGTGTTTTTAATTTGGCGCTAAATTAATGAAGACTCCGTTATTTCATTTCAGGAGAGTTGCGGTATTCGGAGAACGCCCAGTTTTCCAAGTAATTTGGTTTCGCTGTTGTTTTGTTTAATCTGTTTTCGCCAGTGAGTTATTTATTTACGTAACTCAATGAATTTTTTTCACAACAGTAGGTAATGCTATAGTCGTAAATCTATGTCCGATAAATGATAGTTGTCATGTGAGAATGCTATATGATGCTATTTAACAGCGTTCAATACTACATAAAACACCCCATAAAAGAAGTATACATTACATACCACCCCCTAGAGAACCAATAAGAACAATAATAAATAACTCTTATCATATTTCGAGTATGCTCCTGGTCGCATCGCGAGAGATCCGAACCAATATATCACTAGGAATTTACGAGGCAAGATACGACAGGAAAATTGCAAGAATGGTGGCGCAATCTATCTTAGTTGGGTTGCTTGGGGGAGGCTGGGGTAGCTCAGGAGCCCAGAGGGGGCGGAGGGGGGACGAAGGGGAAACTTCGAGAGGTTATTAGTCCAAGCATCTGTTGTTGAGCGGGGGTGTGATGAAACTCCACGGGTACAAGCTAACAAATCTAATTGCTCAGTAGGCGCCCGTGTATAGTCCTGGCTGACAAATGGCACCTCATGTGGTTACGGTACAGTAGCTAGCAATTTGTTATATGCTCTGGTGACCGCGGAAGATTTAAGATTTTTGTATTTATATAAAATACGGGTTTGAAATACGGTCTAGTCCGGAGAGCGTTAACCTTTGTAAGATTAGTAAACGAAATGTGATCTGGATTAGTTACAATTTTTCGATTACACATTAGTATTGTTTTATTTAATATTAGGAACTTAATTGTTCTTGTACTTGTTATAGTTTTACGAACTACTTTTACGAATCTGAACCCGAACCGAGGAATTGAATTAAATTTCAAAAATCTTCCGCTTATTTACATACCTAACTTGATGTAAATAAGTATAATACAAAAACTACTTAGAATTAGATGCTAGCTGCTTAGATATTTTGTTCCGCTCTCTATTTCGGAGAAAGGTGTAGGAGGTTTACATTTTTTGAGACCCCGCTTGACGCAAGATAACGAAATACGAAAAGTTTAGTTCTACCGCGTACCCACCTCATACAATCTTTTTATGCTTATCTTTCTGTGATTTATGAGTTGTTCGGCGTCCAACAACGGAAAAGAAAGGAGGTATACAAAAGTAATTTATTTTTTACGTTTGTTTTTCTTGTCTTTCCATCCGTGCTGTACTGGCCACGGGCAAACATGTTTTTGAAGTTGGCATTTTTGAGATGTCGCAATATGATTTATCTGTGACCCCGTGCGTGGGCGGTGCTTAGTCCGATCAGTATTTCGGGCTTACATACGGGCATAAATCACAATATATATAAATCTTATATTAAGTGTCACCTCTTTAATATTATGAATTGTGATTCTGCCGCTATATATTTTATAGTATAAAACGTAGCTAATGTCCGAAAAAACGTGTCATAAATTCGGAATGGTCGCTGTACCTATACTTGAACAAAAATTCAGAAAAAGTTCACACGCGTCCAATATCGACAGACGTAATCTTGTTCTCTCAATTAAGCGTCTTTTACTGACCGGACATGAGCGGGGCGGAATTATTCATGACGTGGCCAAACTACATCGGCCAAATGATTTATAGCGCAATGTTTACACTTGAAGTTTCCTCTTTTAATTAAGGTTGTTTATTTGTTCGCAGGTTCGTACCACTTTTACTAGCAGAAAACAGTTGAGTTGTAACGTAAGTTGTTACATATACCTTCAAGTAAGTATATAAGTAAGTAGTCCTAACATTATAAATACGATAGTTTGTCGGGATGATTATTGCTCAATTGAACACCAACAACTACACTCAAAAAATGGCATTTTAAATTTGATCGCAAAATTAGTTTTCAATATTATAGTTTACTTTAGTGTTATTTAATTTTCTTTACTGGTAAGTCCTCAAGCCGTTGCTGTGCCAAGCTTTTGGACCACAGGCTTTTCCGAGGCGAGCATCAGAATACAATTCGATCAGGTGTCCGACTTTAAAGAGTCCCACAGCAACAAACAAACCTCCTGGAGCGAAAAAGCAGCCGCAAGCGTGAACTCCCCATAAAAGTGCATGCATTATGAAGATTGCACATCTAGCCAAGCCAAGTAGCGGGCTAACGTTCTGTTGCCAAAAATCACACAATAAATAACGCGGGGGCAACTGCATGCATTATAGCCATACCTTATCTTAGTGAATTTGAAGCCAAGAATTGCCCATTAAATATGCATTAAAATTACCTGTCTCGAATGAAAAATAAGCTAAAATTTTCGAGTGTTTAAACCTTATTACTGAGTTTTTGATAAATTGTCGGCGTGTTGAACGGTATAAAGTAATTTGTGAGCACGTACACTTAATAAGTGTGTTTGAAGACAACCTTACAGTGTCATAAATTACTAAACGATTCTTATCGATGTCAATTTTTAGTGGAATATTCTTAATGAATTAAATAATAATTTTTTTACAAAATAAGGCGCTTCTATTCGTGTGCTGCGTGGCTTTGTTAGTGTGCGTGCTAGGTGAGTGGGGTGTTTTCTCAAGTGGGGCGTATTACCGAGTTTTACCTTACGTTATTTCGTAAAAAAATATTATTTAATTCATTAAGATTATTCCACTAATATAGATAGGTGAGTGGGGCGTTTTGTCAAGTGGGGCGTATTACCCAGTTTCACCCTAGTATTATGAGGAAAAGAAAAACTTAGAATAAAATATACAGTTTAGAAATTATTATTTATGCGCATAGAGGAGGACCGGTTGTAGTGGCGTTTATTGGGGAATAAAAAGATAGGATGGGTGAAGCTCACTCAGCATCACTCATCATAGTCATGGGTTCATTCATTCCCTACCTACTTCACCACTGTCTTATGCCTACTCTCGTTTTCTGCGATACATTTCAAAACCCCTACTATGAGTCGACTACGCATAAAACCACATTTCGATGTTCATATCAAACTCATAGAAAATCAATTTAGATATAGATTACTCAGAATAAGTTCAATTAAAAGTCAATCATGAAGAAATTCAGATTTTTAGCAAACCGCACAATAGTCAATAATTGGAATCATCATCCCTGTTGTAAATATGCTTTTCTTTTTCAACTTTATATAGGTAAGTATCTCTAAAAGGACGGCGAAATCAACGTTTTACGTTTTAATAAATGAGTCTTCGGGAAAAGTTGGTAGCAGTTCTCATCGCGGCTCCCTGCCAACGATCGGCGATTGTTATTCACTAACCCACCACGTGACGCAAGGTTGACATCACTCGCATACGGCGCATGCTCAATGTGGGGAATTTTTGCATATACCTACATAGTACGGTCGCATGCGTTTCAAAGACTGAACATTGACAGCTGCTGTCTTTATGTCTTTTTCCCATTTTGTATACTTTTGTATAATGTCTTTTAATATCCGTTATTATATAGGAATCATATGCAACTACTTAACTGCGATTAGTGGTTTTGTTTACGTTTTAAGAATATACACACTTGATTGTTATTGGCTGATTTAATAAAATTTTAAACACCTAATTTCGTTGAACACTTTTTTAATGGATTTTATATCTTTCTTGTCAGAAACTCAACTTTGACTCTAACTTGAAAAATGTATACTGAATTTACCTTAGATACGAAATTATACAAAACCTCAACTGACTGATAAGAACAGGTTTCTGTACAAACTGACAGCAAACCTGTTGTTTTGCGATAAAACCATTCGTTCTCTGAATGGATCGGAACGTCTTCCTATGTCGTTGAACGAATAACGATCGCCTACTCTACGAATACGTAATTCCGTTTAGTAGTAAAAATTAAATTGCTTAAAAGAATGAACTGTTTGTGCATTTACTATAAAATTATTTAGGAATACTTAAAACACACGAGTTCTAAACGCGTGTTATTAAAAATGTACTCTACTGGTGGGTATATCTTCTTTATTTATTCTTCGTGTACTTCTCTGCATAAAGTACCTATAGCTTAAATTTGCCAAGAACAGAACCCAAAATTAACTTATCAGCAGAATGATGAGATTAAATCTTCTAATCCTTCTGACATACAATTCGATAGCCATGCCTCTTCTTGATAATCTTTAAATCCGTAGGTTTTAATTTTTATCTCTCGATCTGTCTGTTCGAATACATGTTTCTAATATTAATTTTCTTAATCGACTTTTAATCTAAATCTTCATTACCATTTCAAATCACCAATCGAAGACTGATAATTTATTAACTAATTTAGCTTCCAGTATAATTCGTTAATTTGGTGAGTTTCGGTGAGGTGTAAATTGACTAGACGAGAAGCAATCATTTTCTGTCATAGTTATAATGTATCTATGTCATCTTTATGCCTACGAGTATAGGTTATCCATTCCTTAACAGCCTCTTCTATATTGTTCCGTTGATTATGATCTTGAGCTTGAACTCTGGGCTCAGCGTGTAGCCTCGACCTCCATATTATGCGTATAAAGCGACTCAGCAGTCGATTTATTATCTAAGCATTTCCCGAACGTATAAAAGAAGAAAAGTCTACCAAGTCAGACCAAGTCGCGCGGATTTTAATAAATAAACTATGTAGGTTAGTAGCTAGCAACAAGCAAATCTTTTAATCTTGATGCTCTTATGCAAATACTGAAACTTATGTTTATTTGAAGTACCTACCTACATAGTTTTGTAAACATAAACAAAATTATAGTTTGTGTTTTATGTTTACAATGGATTCCTATTGGTAGGAACTTAGGAAGTCAATAAAATAACGGTTGTCGGTCGGTCTACGATACACAATAGCTCCACTGTAAGTGCAATACAGTGAAGAGCAAACAATGATCCTCATAAACAACCTTAGGGCATCTACACATCCGCGACTAGCCGAGCAAATTTAGTTACTAAATAACTTTCATAAATCTTAAATCTATAGGTAGTTGATTTAGTTTTGAACGTGTTTTTATCTCAAATTTACTAGTAATATTTAATTATAGGAACGTTTAGTATAACAATAAAAAACTTATTATATAAAACTAAAACTAAACTTAAAAATAAATTATAAATAAAAAACCCCTCGAGGCTTCCCACCGCTGGGAGCGTGCCCAGAAGGCTGGCGGCATTACCCCGCTGGATTGTGAGGCTGATCCTCTGAGCGAGGTAATGCCCAGCCCTCTGGTCGTTGGTAGCCTCAAATTAATTGTAGCCTTTAATTATTAGTTTAAGTATAGCTACCGATGTACTGTCATAAATAAAATTGCTAATCCAATGCATTTTATCAAAACGCAGATAATGTTGCATGACACTCATTCATTGATAACCATAGACCATGATTGTCGTAAAATTATTTTATGGCCCTTGGAGTTGTATTTATTGCCTATATCATTTGAATACTACAATGTTGTATTAGATACTTAGAGAGTGCAAGTTTCAAACATGCTTGAAATATAGGGATGGCTTTTAGAAGTATGATGCTAAGGTTCCTTAACAAATCAAAATCCTGCTTTGCGTGCTTTGTTTTTTTTTCATCAAGCTTTGATTATTATGCAGTTATCTAATAATTAGGTAATAATAGCATATTAAGCGATAAATTCAAAGTTACAAACCGAATTGTAATGAAACAAAAACTTTTTTTTTAGGACTGTTTTAATTAAAAATATTACGTGTGAAATTTATTGATCTGTGCTGACTTCGGTACTTCGGACTTCATGTGGGAAAGATCAGTCTCAATGGCGGCCGAAGGCTTCCCAAGATGCATTAACCCTTCGGTTCTACACTCCAACATATGAATGAGACCATTTTCTATTGAAAGAAGCGACACTGATAGATGTATTCATTACTTCCCATGTAATGTGAAACTAGTGGTGACACTTTTCACCGAGGAGTTGAAAGGGATTTGGCCTATATTATAGTGTAATAGATAAGAGTTAATAATGTGATCTTCAAATATCCGAATCGATATTATAAAATTACAATCGTGACTTTCATTCGTGGACGTTGAAAGCTTACGGCGATGTTTTATTTAAACCAAAGGCGCGAGAACATAAATCTTTTACTGTCTTTCAGTACGATTGTTCGATTATAGCAATAATAAAACGCAACAGAATAAGAACCTAATTGCGTTTATCGCTGGCGTTGTGTCAATAATAATAATAAGTTATTTATTGAAAAATATTACTGAAATAATACATTAGGTACCTAAGTATAAGAAAGTATATATTAATTCAAAATGTAAGTAGGCGTACTTACTATGCACCGTTATCGAGAGTTTTTTCTTTCAATCATCAAATTATTAATATAAAAATTTAATAATGTTGTCGAAACTATCTTTTATGTAATCTGAAAATGAGGAAAATGGACAAACAAGTAAACTCTTACACCTTTTAAAAATGTAGTAACCTACGACACAACTTCATGAAGTAGGTACAATTAAAGAAACCAGTACCTACGTAATTAAGTACCTACTATTATTTGTTTCGCTGCATCACCATCGAAATTAGGTGAAACAAGCTGTCATGTCGCCAGGACACATATCGATAATAAGAAGCTTTTAAAAAGCGAGTTGGTCATTACAGATTCAGCAAAGTGCAAAAGCTGACGCGAACACAATCGCTTGTTAATAAACGAACTGCAAAACATCCGTTGAATCGGTAACGAAAGTACCGATGGCCCTCATAGCGTATTAGGGGCACGTATGAACCGTGCTCATCAAGAATCATACCTCTCTTAACGGTAGGGTTGACAGGTTAACCGATTTTTCCCATTTTCATCTTCGACGGATTTGTTTCAAATTTTCGTACGAAGTTATAAGTTACATAGAAACAAATTTAAAATAGTTGCTTTACTGTCTATAAAATTTGTAATGCAGGGTGGGAATAAAGGCTGCCTTTTTGTGACCTAGAAACTGGTAATCTAATAATCACCCACATACTTAAATGGGCCATAGTGGAATATCCGAAATCTTTTCTCCATAACTCGACAACAGTCTCCACAATTTTGTGACGAACAGTTTTTTACTTAAGGACGGCAAACTGTAAAATACGGAACCCTATAATATGCGTGGTCTGGCACACACTTGGCTGTTTTTGTTGTATACCTAATCTAATTGCGCGTCTGAAAAACTCTTAAAAATTAAAAAATACTTTGCCATTTTTTTCAAAGAATTCTTCTCTATCGTACGTATGATAATAATATGAATGAAAGGTTAGTTGGGCCACAAAATACAGATACTAACGTGGTTGGCCCAAATTTTGATCAACCCTCCAGACCCACGCGAAAAAAGCTATATTTAATAATTGTTGTCCGGTACGCAAGCTTAATGTCTTCATCAATAACTGATAATTTATGTACAGCACGATCGGTACAAGACGAAATTGCGGCCGCCGGCTCCCCTTTGTAATCAGCGCAGAATTATAAAGCCATTGCAGCACCGCAGGGTTTGTTCCTTGCGTTATTATGCGTTTATATCTCAATGAACCGTAGTGAAAGATTGGTTTTTAATCAATACCAACATTTTTAACAGAGAATGAAGTAGATGGACAAATTTTACAATAGTTTCATAATTTGTATTAAGACAAAGACTTCGAATTACAGGCTTCCAATAAATTATACAAAACGGTTTGGGCGCAAAGAGCAAAAAAAAGGGTTTACAAAAAAGCTTGGGTGATGCACAATGAGAAGCAAGTGTCACTTCAAACGTTATACTATAATCTGTCTTGATCAAAAAAAGATCTAATCATAATACAATAACAAACCCAAACTAATATACAGGAAGAGCAGTTTTATATTAGGTGCAGTTGAATTATAATAAAAGTTAAAAATACTTATGTGAAGTAAGGTAAGTGAAAGTTTATTTCAGTCATGCTATCGATTCCTAAATTTTATCCAATGTTTACCAGAATTACTCGAAAACGTATGGAAGCTACAAAGCGAGTAGAACACAAAAGGACTCGTTGAGCTCGAATGAACATAAAACACAGACACTACTGGCAAATACGTCTACGGGAGATTGTTAAAACAGATGGTACTCAGTTAGACAGAATATATTTTTACTCTGGAACTTGATGGATGTCTATCATTAGCCACCCGATCGAACTTGGCTCTTGTTTACAAAAGATAAGCCCGACTTCGGGCTCTTGAGAATTTCGGTGGCTATTTTTAAGGAGCTATTTTATTAGTTTTAAAAAAGGTCGTTTAGATTACAGGCGCGTTGGAGGGTTTGGAGCTTATTGGCGTTTGAAATATTAGGTGGCGGTAACGGCACTCTTAAGAAATTTGTACATGTTACTTATTTTATTTATTTATTTTTTATTGCACTAAATTGTACAAAAGGTGAACTTAATGCCAATGGCATTCTCTACCAGCCGACCTTTGGTCCATGCAGATAAATTAGTGCAGACAATGTTTACGCTTACTTACTTAGTCAACAAATTTTACATACAAAATACCAAATCTCCTAAAACTATTTGATTTATTATTATTTTTAGGTAAGTATACCGAAGATTTTGTACTTTTGTTCATCTTTCTTTCCGGCGGGCGGATATTCGAAAACTACTAGACCTATTGAGCTGAAACTTAAAACAATCTAATTGATGATAAAGCAGGAAACTTTCAAAAAAACTAAAATTGACAGATACCGCACGTTATAATACCTACGACGGCGTTTATGCCCATGGAAAAACAGACATATTTTTAAAATTGAAATGTTTTTAAATAAAAATAGAAGCATCGCTATCCTAACAAAACATAGTCAAAACATTATGTAGACGTACGTGCAGTGTAGTCCATCATTCATTGCATATCTTTTATGCAATATTGCATACCGGTTCAAAAATAAACCTGAACTAGTTCCTTGTAATATCTTCATCAAGAGGTGTGTTCAATCGATTACATACCGCAGTAATATTAATATATCCCAACAGAATATACATAATATATCACTTGCATATTTAGAGATGATAATATACAATCACGATGCAAACTTTGGTTTGGCTCAAATATATTCATAGTCTGTTACGATGATGGGACGTTTTTGTAAATTAAAGTTGGTAGGTATACCTGTGTAATTTAGTAATTTATGTGTACATATTATTATTACTATGTACCTATTTTTTGCACATTAAAACTTTTTCCATAGAACTTAACATACCTAAGTAAAGAACTACACTACTCCCACACTCACCTACTCTAGAACTAAAACTTTACTTTTTATGAGTAGGTACTCTAGGTACCTAACTGTATGTAAATGTTCTCAAAATAATTGTATGCAAATAAAAGTGTTTTCATGTATTTTCCTTTAACCGCTTTACTGTCTACCATTAAAATTATATTAACTTTCCATGTTAATTATGTATCTGAACCATGTTTAAAAAATAAGTACCTATAAAGACGCATGCACGTAAGTTCCAAACTGCGAAGCGCATCGCATTTTATATGTCCCTTATATTATGAACCTACTTACTTAAAGATAATTAAACTTACGTCGCACGCATCCAGTAAACACTCATCGGCGGTATTTTCAATGCACAATCTCCTTCCAGATCCTAAGATAAACACAAAAATTACACCGTTTTAAGCATTTCTCTCTCGGTCGCAGTTTGTCATTTAACACACCCTTAATATCGATGCCAGTGCCAGATAGCCCCGTGTTTATGTCGCTTAAATTAAATTGCTTGTGTTGATTATTGTGACATCGCTTTTTGTATGTGGCGAGATTTATTTCCCTCGACTCAGTGTTGGGTATTCCTGCCTTTATATTTGTTATTTACCATGTTTACCTTTTTGGAATTGTTTCGGTTGTTTACACATCATTGCCAACTAAAATCCATTTGAAAACGAAACAAACTTATCGGAGATAAAACAACAATCCATAACAGAGCATATAACGCCCACAGCGCTGCGCGGTCTGTAATAAAATTATATTCCCATAAAAATCAATATAAACACCATAACATTCTATAAAAGCCGCCACGATTTAGCTTAACGTCTTCATTAGGCCGTGCACGACCTCCCGATTGCGGGGTCTCGCTCGATGCAATTTTCGAATCGACTCGACTTGTAGTCGACTCCGTAATTTGCGTTGCTCGGGTCTCGATTTGTTGGTCGGGTCCGCAATTCTGAAAGCGCTCCACCGACAATTTCCAACATGTCTTGTTCGGGCAATTTCCGAACGAAACCGATTGGTGCACTCGCGGTCTGGAGGTGCCCAAGTCCCATGGTAATTGGTGCTTGGGGCAGGTCGCAATTTTAAAATTACACCGATTGAGTGTTCACCTCTTATTGCATACTCTGCGCAACGTAACCCTAAGAGCTTTAAAACGATTGATGTCTATAATTTTCATGGGAAATTCATTAAATTGCTGCTTAAATCAATGTTCTGCATTTCCTATGGGTTTGTTTTGAACATGCTCTCTTTATGTTAACAAAGATTTACCTGCTTATAGATAAATTGTTGTTGTGTTCACAAAAATTACTTAAGTAGATAGTGGATACTTAACAAAAAATATTTGAGGATGTATCGTACCTTTCGGGTCTATCTTGATAATAGTTAAATAAGCCTGCGGTCAGTATTCTAATTATCTGTTCCATTCAACAGCCTTCTGAAAAAATTCGGCCACAATTTTCTATTACCGTCACCTTTCTTTTTTTTTTGTGGAAGAAATATAATTGTACAACCTGAACCCGAGCATTCGTAACAAAATGATTTATACTCGGGGCTAGTTAATTGTATTTTTCTCCCAAAAAACGTCGGGCATTATCTCCCGGCGGCCGACAGGTAACAAATCTTGCTTTTTAAATATTATTACTCATCGTATTCGATTTGAGAGCGAGCGAGCGCGCTACGATGCTTTATCACCACCTACTCGGCGTCCCGCGGTTCACGATATTTTTTGGTCCCCCTAAACTTTATTCTAATGCGACACACATTCGGCTACCTATCTCCGTTGCACACATAGCGATTAGTCATAGACGGACTATCGCCGTCTCGCACCCCACTAAAATAGACTGTGCCCAAGCGCAAAGTGCTCGTGTCAAAACTTTTGTGTAGAGTCGGGTAATGGCTTACGAAATTTTTCCCCTACCTCGTGACTTTTTTTGTACAGTCGATCTTGTGTGTTGGGGTCGTAAAGTAGTGTTGGGTTTAAAAAATTGGGTTTTGATATGGTGTTTATCGTCGGGTTTGTGTGTGATGTCGGGCAGATGCCTTCTCCGCACTAGGTGAGCTCGTAGCTCCATCCTGTTATAGTATGGACAACACTGTCAGTTGTAAATAAGGATTTGTATAGACCATACGTATCGAGCAAGTGGATGTGCTTCGAGGTTATAAACGATAAAATACGAACTACACATCTCTATTTGAAATTAAAAGTAATAATATAATCACAATATTATATTTTATTTACACTAATTTATTTATTTACTAATAGTGAATCTAACAAGAAACGTAAGAGAATTTTTAATTTATATAATTAAGTGGTTTTAGAAGTGTTACTGAAGATTGTTTAATAGTGTATCAGTGTCATCAACATCATTATTTAAATTAAGTGATTTAACGAAGACTTGTAAAGGATTTTATTGGCTGTAAGTACTAATTGATTTTATATTACAATATAAAGATTTAAATATTTATATACCAACTTCTAGTTCTTTTAGGGTTTGAATTGCAATCATTTATTAATTTCTTTTAGAGGTTATGGATTATGAAGTTTATTTTATTTCAGTAACCGAATCAACTTTCGTCATTTAGAAAAGATTACTAATGAGTGATTATTCAGTTAATTTCTGTTATTGATTTCTTACTTAACATAAATTTATACATCATTTTTATTAATTTTCTCGGGATAATAATAATTGAATATACTTTGCGGCTCATTTGAAAGTCTTTGAAGACCAAGTTGGAATTTATCGCGATAAGATGTCATCCGGATTCTCAGACCTAAAAGCAGAACCAAGCCATGTGCGGAAGCCAATTATTTAACAACCACCCTTACCGTGGCACTGTTAAAGTTCAATATAGCAAGAAGTTAGTGGAAGGTTAAAGGTTTTTTATTAAAAGCCGGGACAAAAGTTCGGACCTAGCATAAAGAATTCATAAAATCAAAGTTTCGTCCAATTCATTTTGTTATTCCTCGAAGTTGTAGGTTTTTTATTCTGAGTTTTGAGTTTGAGTTTATTTGTGGTTTGGAAGATCTTTTTAAACATTGTTATATTGGATATAGGTAAGTGAATAAATGTATTATTATTAAATCATAATTCATAGTGTGTGGTAGATTGATGAAAAGTAGAATATTTTGTTTGTTAAATTCATATTATGACTGCCCTTAAACCAAGCATCTAAATATTCTACAGTTATGTATATTCGTGCTTACGAATTTTTCTCTTAATATTCACTAACAACAATTTCTGTCTTTTTGATAAATCCCAGCACTTCCCCTAAACCTCTGCAATTTCAAATAAAACGCCACAAACACAATATTCGCAGCACCTGTACTGAATTCAGTGCTTTTATCACTTAGGTATTTTTGTCAGCGACTTCCTCAGATAGCGGAGGCTTTCTCGCCGCGAGGAAATGAAATTCTTATCGTGCCTTCGTAGAAAGAAGCTCACTTCTTTCTGTTATCCGCGAAGGAAATATATCGAGGGGAACCGTGGAGCCACGCAATAACCAACATCTGATTGCAAAAAGGAATCGCGAGAAAATCTCTTGAGCTTAACCCAAAAATGTATCGGAGTAAATATTTTTGGGGCAGCTCAGATTTAAGGGATTGCACTCTCGTCTCATTGAAAACGTTTAGGGGAATGACTGAGTAGAGACAGCTAACGACGTTTGTGGTGATATATAGAAAATGCTCCAAAGTTTTCTGAACTATTTTTATTATTAAAGTTCAAATGTACGATTTCAAAAGTTGAAAACACGGGATGCGTTTAAAAATTTTCAACAATGACGTTCCCTTTTTCATTCTGACGCTACACAAAATTTACGATCGGTCCGCGCGAGCGAACATTGCGTGCCTGATGTTTCTAAAAATGTGTCAAACTTTTTTACAAAGTTCTTTCATTTAGCTGCGTCCGGCCTTCCTCTGTAGCCTTGTAGCTTTTTTCTATTGTTTATTTTTTAGTATTCTATTGAAATGTCGCTCGTAAGAGATTTTGAGCAATGACGTTAAAAAATAAACACTTAGTGAAATAATTAAATTTCTCTTTTGTTTGACTGTCCTTTGAAGTAAAGTCTTTAGGAGATGTATTGTCAAACCTTTTTACCGAGTGCTTCATTCCATATCTGTAGGTATACCTAGTAAGTAGGTATTATTCAGATTGCTGTGTGCGATGTTTTATACAATCGCATTTTTCCTATTCGCTTTTCTGCACATTCCTATTTCTATAAATTGTTTTTGCTTAGGTATACTTTCCTAAGTTTTAAAAGTAGCAGAACACAGCTTCTAAAATCTTGCCCTGAATTTTGAAAACTGTTTTGTCTTTTTCTCTATGTCTTTCTTTCATTAAAATTACAAAGCTTATTTACTTTATCAACATGCACAAGCGAGCGTTTTGCATAATCCTCATGTATATTTTAAATTTATAAAGTATCCCACTGATTTGGTTGGGCGCACCAACGGACCCAAACCGGTCTTTGACTTAGGTTTTGTTGTTTCCAGCCACAAACGGTTATCTTTCGTTCAATACCGCGAGTATACTTAAGAAATAGATGCGTCATTTTGAGGTGAGGCAGATAGTGTACAACCTATAACTATAGTAGGTACTGATATTTTTAAAATCTTTAAAGATTTGAAAGTAAAAAAGAATGTCAATAAGTCAAAATAAATTTGTTAGAAAATGGTTGTGCTACTTATATTATTATTGGCAACTGTACTAACTTATCACGTTTATGTATGTTTAATGTCATCACTTTACAGTAGGTAGGTACTAGGTAAGTAATGAATGTTAGTATAGGATATAGGTATGCATTGCAAGTCAATGAGTGAGTCTATAGACAATCTCCATTATTACAAAACAGACCTGTAACTGAATTAAACAAAACCTAAATTAATAAATTTACATTTTCTGTTGCGGATAGAAAGTAGGTACAATAATGCAAAATAACTCAAAATGCACGGATTCATAATTCGGGCAACGATCCCTTGATCATATTATACCTACCTACCTACCTACTATAATCAGATTGGACATTATTCAGTTTGGACATTTTTCAGTTCGAGCATGGTCGTTGGACATTTTTCAGATTGGACATTATTACAGTAAATCTTTTATTTGTATGTACATTATTGCTGCGGTTGCATTTAAATAGTGATTTTTTAATCAGTGCGTCAAATTATATTTTAATTAATTGAATCACTCAAGAATTCAAAGTTGAAAGTTAGTAAGAAATATTAAGTGAATTACCTACTTACTTATGTGAAATAAAGATATAGGTACCTATATAGTTTACATAATTTAGTAGAAAGTCTTCCGGTTTACCTACCTACTTACTTACCTTGCTGTTATATGTAAATTTATTGATAAGAACGTTGCTTCTGCTGTGAAGATAAGGTTATCTTAGGTAATTAAAATTTTATGTTCTTTAATTAATTAGAATTTAAGTTTAAGTTTTCTAAGCTTTAATCATTAAAAATTAAGTCAGTATTATTAACTACTTATAATTATTGTGAATATTTTAAGAAGTCAGGAACATAAGGATTTAAAATGTAATATTCAAATTTTCAAATGGAATAGAATAGAATATTCATTTTTTGGCACACTAAAGCGAGCAACATCATATAATTTTAGGCAAAATAAAAATAAAGTAGGTATTTAGTTAGATGCTGCCATCTGTATTTAACCAACTGGATTTTTGGTCTGTGGATGCAGTAGTCGACGAGAGATACCTATACTCTATCTAAGGAAATTAAAAAAAATTTAAACATATCCTTGATATTATATTCACACATAGGTTCCTATACAAACGTATAGGTGTGAATATAATATCAAGGATATGTTTAAATTTTTTTTAATTTCCTTAGATAGAGTATAGGTATCTCTCGTCGACTACTGCATCCACAGACCAAAAATCCAGTTGGTTAAATACAGATGGCAGCATCTAACTAAATACCTACTTTATTTTTATTTTTCCTTTTAAATTTATTATATTTATATTTATATTATATATTATATTATATATTATATTTCCTTTTAAAAGACCCTTAAAGACTCTATTTCGGTATCCGATCAGAGATCAGATACCATAGAAGAGTGTTAGACAAGTTTATGTGAGCATGTCGCAATAAAGTATACAGAATTATGGGCGAATACAAAAAAATACATATCGTAAAATAGACATGTCGAATTAGTGTCTCCCACAAATGGGAAAACCGAATTCACCTTAGAAACGCCGTATGCTAATTACGCGAGTTCTATACAAACTGTTTTTATAAACAGACAAACCCAACGACCGAGTTCATATTTCGACGTATTCGAATTTCAAATTTAGAGAAGCGTAGGCGCATAAGAATTAGACACTGTTTAAAAAGATTTTAATCTTCATCGAATGTGGGTGGATGAATTTATAGTTTTTCCTAATATATATTTTGCTTTCTAAGACAAAGTTATCAGTTAATGAGGATCGAGGAAAGTCGGGTTACAACTGTCTATTACAAACGCTTGTTAATCAATCGGACACTATATTACTTCGCGCTCATACCTCGTATTAATCAAACGTTACTACCTTCTAGTAACATTAGTAGCTTTGTATCTAAAAATACATTCCAATTTATGTAACAGTTTAACTTAATTGTCTAAACCGGTTTTGTTGATAGAAATACTATCTTTATCGCCGATTCTTGGTGACAATATAAAAATATTACGCCTACCTAAGTAACTTCTACCATTATCTATTCTGTGCTTCTACTTACACGTATGAGTTTATACAAAGTACTTAATAATATTATGTACTCAAAATATAAAGCTGGGTACACACATAGACCGGCTGGCGAGCAGAAGCAAGCTCAGCTGCCTTACCTGTTAGATGACAGCTTTTAGATTGTCTGTCCCGTCCCGTCCCCCTACCCCCTTTTACTCCGCAGCCGCGCCCCTCCCAAATTGAGAGCTCCACGCCGCGTCGCTCTAAATTAGTAACGGTTTCCAAATTGCTTTTTAATTTCGTGTCCGTTATTAAGTAGGTATTTTAATATTTTTGTAACAACCCGTTTTTTGCTTCTGAGAAGTTTGGAGTAATTGTCGATCAGATGTTTTTGTTAATCAAAAGACGGTGTTCATCGAACTTTTTATTAGTAAAATTACCTACAGAGAAAATTAAACTATCGCCATGGTAATATACCTATTTGCAAATTAAATACCTACCTAATAATTATATATTATAAAGAAGAAGCGACTGACTGACTCACTCACTCACTGACTGATCAACGCAGAGCCCAAACCGCTGGGCCTAGAAACTTGAAATTTGGCACCGTCCACTAAGAAAGGGATTTTCCAACTTTAAAAACTTTTCTACGCGGGCGAAGCCGCGGGAATCAACACACCACACATAGATTAGTTTATTAAATTACCTTCCAAACGCATCCAGACAGTTTTTCGTAACTTTTGTAAGTATAAAAACTTTATATTTCATGATTCAGCATTAAACAATATTAATATTCGAAACAATAAAGCAAAGCCGAACTCGATATTGAGTTACAAGTAACGAGAACAACAGTCGGACATTGAGAAATCTTTCATCTCATCGGCATCGTCGGTACGCGGCAGTTATTCATTGTATGTGTTCTTTCATTTTTTTGTTTGGAACCGAGTCCCGGGGCGCGGCGGCCGCGGCCCTGCCCTAGTCGCGAGTTTTGTAGCCCAACCCTAATTTTAATGGCTGCTTATTCCGTCACATCCGGGTAAGCAAGTATGGAATAGATTCTTTAAAAATATTTTTAAAATTAGTAAGAATTTTAGTAAAGTTTTTTGCGTTTTTTTTGGTTGAAATTCTATTCAGATGTTAGTTAGGAGGCTAATTATACCTCTATGTTGTATAAATATTTTAAATCTTTCGTCATTTTACTTAATTTAGACTAAGAAATGTACAAGGAACGTTGTATGAAGCTAATTGCTGGTACGAAACTTGAAATTACCTAGTTATTTGTTTTTACAATTCTCACGTATAATAAATGAAATCCAACAAGAATAATTATAATTTTAATAAGTTATTAGGTATCTTTCTTTCTCTAATAATCATTAAAAATTACATATATTAAGTAGATAAGTACGGACAATATTCGATGACAGTGCTAAGCACTTGTTGCCCCCGTAGGAATAAGAAAAGCAGTTAATTAGGTACCTAATTAAATAGTAGTATTTGTAGACTTTGTCATATTAATTGTATGCTTACCTAACCAGTGTCGTTTTGCCAAAAAGAAAATTTGGTCTTGGTATAATGGTATGGTAACACTTACAATGAGGAAAAAGTTTGAAAGTCAGATAGCCGCCTTTAACGATCGATTCACTGAAGAAATTAAATTAGACATTTACAGCCCATTCTTGTAAAACATCAAAGAAATGACACATTTTGAAGTCGGGCATTGCTTTCCTTTTTTCAATCATAAGTAAGCCTCGATTGGCAATATAAGTAGGTATGTCTACGATGTAAATGACAAGTTTTATCAAGTAATCTAATACTTTTTTGTTATAAATTAAATTAATCCCGCACAGTTTGGGTTCCCGTGTTCGAAGCGTATTAATACAAACTATAAGTCATCGGGCTGCACTCGCGGCTAACCCTTCCCCGCAAGCTGATGCATGAATTACGAGTCCGTCGCATCGGGCGGCCGCTCCGACCCCGGCGTGTCGGATCGACCGACGCTTTTTGTTATATTCAACCCGTAATTGCTGAAAAGTTTTCACGCCGTTGCGCTGGTCACGCGTATTTTATTACTATGAAATTGAATTATTTATGACGCCGTGCCCGACAGCGCGACCATTGTGCGTGGGACACGGCGGCTGCTGAATTTTAATATTGGAATTATGAATTTCCATACGTTATACGTATATTTACGTGCGATTAGTAGCTGAGACCAGATTCTCGTCACCAAATGACATATCAGGGCGAGAGGCTTAATTGCGTTCGCCCTAAAGCCTTGTCCGAGATTTATGTATATCCAATCCCGGCCGCCTAATCCCACTCCTGGCCGGGTCAATCCGACCCGGGAAAAGGTTTTCCCGGTTATTTTCCGTGGAACTTTTAATCCTGCCGAATACCGACATACATCATAGAGGATTAAGAGGTTTAAATTGGAAGTTACCGACGTCCGAAATAAATTTAAATCGGCTGGCATTCGGGTATTGTGATATCGGCAGCGATGCTAAATGGGAGCCAATTTTATCCAGAAACTAAATCTTCTATAGAACGAACGGTCGCTTAGGAATAGGAATTAGAACATAGCAGCCTAATGGTGCCGCTCTCGTGAAAATGGGTAGACATGGATCGGACAAAATACTTTCAGGTTGTAGATTTAGTCACCTGCAATGGGGCCGAGATGGGAAGGGGACGAGTTGGGACTAAACCATAAATAACTGGGCGTGTCCCATTTTACACTCACCTATTTTTCCAATTTAAACACCAAGTAACAAATGAGCATTAAACCATTTTATTTGGGCTCTGAACTCAAAATTCTATGCATTGTTTAATTATTGTATGTGACTAAATCTGCAATTTTAATTATTAGTTTTTTTATGCATAGATTGCATTTCCTAGTAGTTATTCCGTTAGCCCAGGCTTAGTTTTGTTTAAGGCCTTACATTCCAGATAACATTAAACATTATCTAGGTATTTATTATTATGTTCTTATACCGAAGGAAATAGGTGGATATAAACGGTAAAAGAGAAAACCAATAAATCAAGCTTTTTCGCTAAATTACCTAAACACATATGTTACACCCACGTCAGCGTACAACACATGCTTACCTATAACAGGCTGGCGGGTAACTTATTGCTATGCACATAATATTCCTTACCTTTATTAATGTACTACATGCTTAAGTACCTTTATATCTAAAGTATTATCAGTCTTTAGGATTCAAGGAATTATTTAGGAAAGGAATCAAACGTAACCCTTATAATTATAATATTACTTTCTTGCCCGTTCGTCTGTCCATCTGTCGAGACCCATTTCTCAGGAAGGGGTAGCAGGTAATATCAAGTTGAAATTAATATCTAATACAAAGGTATACGGTGTAAAAAATTCTAGCTTGTACGTCAACGCAATCAAATGATATAGCCGTTTATGTCCATATTTTGATATTAAAAAAAAAACAACTTACCGTTGACCTAGAATCATGAAATTTGAAGGTCTCACAGCACAACTAAAGAAAATATCCGAAAATCGTTAAACACCACATAAAAAGAATTAAAAAAATACGATTACAAACTTACATGGATGATGTAAACTAATATGTCTACCTATAGGTAAATTGAGTTAGTCAGGAACCCTCACTTGACCGGTTAAAAATTAAAAAAATAATAATAGTGATGTAATTGTCTACGAAATAATTTTTGCTTTGATTCTCCGACTAGACAATTGGGAAAATAAAAAACCTGAAAATCATTTTGTTTCAATAAGTTGCCAGATGTTTCTTGCCCCGTACTACCGGAACAAAATTAAAATGGATATCAATAAGGGCGTCGTAAATTATATGAAAACGTCTAGCTCGGCCTCCCTGACCCTTTGGAGTGGTCTGGTCACCCTCGCGCCTACCCTCAGAGGCACCTGCCCTCCACTGCCACTGATGCATACTGAGTTGCCATTTTCGTTCGTAACATTATTTTAACATACCTACATATTTCCTACATATTTTGTAAGACTTACTGATTTTATTTTTATTAAGTTAGTAACACGATTGGTCATGTTTTCGAATCGTCACATTTAAACTCCGTAGGTATAATGAATTCATTATAGAAAATTACTTGTAATAATAATTTGGTAAGACGGCGGGTACAATTTAACAACATGTCATAATGTAAAGGTACCAGATAACACGAGTGACAAAATGTACAATATACTGTTGACAAAATGTCCGTTTGTCGGAATGCACTATGGTCTGAATGAGCTATGGACAAGTACTATACAAGTAATAATACCTAACCTTCTAGACACTTTTCAAATACATACAATTAACATACATAGGTTTATTTTATATCTTTGCAATTAAATGATTTTATAAGGTAATAGCTCTAAATCAAATAAATAATATGAAACACTTACTAGATAAGTACCATTCAGTAATACGCTCAATATTAGAATATTTTCTTACACCTAAAACCTACTTTAAGTAAAACACCTACTAAATACGTAGCTACAGTAATTATGTACCTACCTACCTCTACGTAGGTACGTAAGTCTGGTACGCTGTGCATCACATCCACACAATGTACTTACCTAGCTATACGCCGGCCGGCCTCCGCGTGGACAACACGGAATTGGGTACGTAAATCATTAATCAGCTGCGTCATTTGTTACCGCCAAAATTATTAATGTCCACAGGCGTGCCTGCGCTTACGTTGCCTCTTTAAAATGCCGTTACAGCCTCCTGTGCAACTAATATAGAGTTTAGATAAACATGGGTCACGCTACTCACGCTCGGGGTGGATTTTCTAGTCGTGGCTGAAGGCGGAATAGATTTAATTTTGCTCTATGGACAAATAAATAAGGCTACACAGAGGTATATTAGTCTCTCCTCTCTCTATGTAAATTATATCGGTGAGTGATTTTTGGGGTAAAGATTAGAGATAAGGGGGGCTTAAAAACATCAAAAGCATACGAAAATCGTATTATAACAAAAAATATCAATTTTGAAAATTATGATTTGCAATAAATACTGTAATAAGTACTTTTTTGGTTTTATTGTGCACCTTTGCGAAGGCGAAACCATGTTTGTTTACACTCAAACATATACATATCAGAGTTAACCCCCATAATTCAAAACAAATACCTATCATTAAAATTTGTACCAAAAATTGGCATCAGAGAAGTCACCGCGGCTAATCAAGTGTAAACTTCAAACCAAGTGTGCTGGGAGGTCGTCCAAAAAGGGCGTAATTCAGCAGGGAAGGGTTGTAACAGCCTGAGGGCCGGAAGCACAATATACTGGCGGAGGACTTTACTGATTAATGGTTGTATAATTGTTCCCACATAATGTACAATATACTCGAATAGATAAACGTTCAACTGTTATTTATGAGTTTGCAGACATGATTTCAGTTTCAACTCATTTCGTTGTGTTCTGTTTTGATATCATTTCAGAATTACCATAATTTAAAAAACTTATAATTTACTAAAAATTACAGTTGTTAAAACTACTGTAATTTTTTGTAAATTAATATACCTAATAAAATAGAAATTCTTATTCGGAACTTAGCACTTTAATTTTTTACCCACTAATTGTAGGCATTCCTCTAGTAGGGTTGGGTTGGGCCGAACCGAAGCGAGGGTCGAGGTACTGTAATGAAGCAGGGAAATGTTAGTAATTAATGCCCTTGTAATTGTCCCTATGTCACATGCTACACGCTTTTACCAATGTATTTTATCTATAGGTTGTTGAGATGCTTTCTGATTCTTTTAAGGGCAAATCTTTTTTTTTTGATTTTATGTGACAATATGATATAGCGTTATTTACTACTGTTTCCCACGGCTTCGCCCGCGTAGAAAACTTCAATGTCACAAGTCTTTAATGGTTTTCTTGCTTCTGGTCTTGTTGCTTTTCCGTTAATTTAATATTTTGTTAAGGTGCTACTTATTTTGAATATAAGACCCATCCCCTATACTTCCTATTCTAAACCTACTCTAAAAGAAAAAAAAAATCTAATAGGAATCATAGTTCTCAGTTTTTAAACAACCTACCAGCAGAACCCATTATTGGTTGAATTATTTATGATTAAATAAAGTCGAGACTAAAACGTCGTAAGTGTCAGTCGTGTCTTCAAAAACATCATTTCCACTTAATAACTTAAGAGCGGTACATTAATAGCCCTATCTTTTCCAATGATCAGAGAACGGCACGCGTCTATTGTCATTGTTACTGTAGGCACCTTTAATTAAGGGTATTAACCTCCTATAAAGGTGAAGTGGGTTTAACTTTAAGTACTATCATTTATCCCTCTTACTCATAAACGATGTCTCACAGAAAGGAATATTACAAGCCTTTCAAGATCGGAAGTAGGTGTCGAAATACCAAATGACAGGTGCTTAATTTTTAACACTTTTGGAAAGTCGTAAAATAAAATTTGCCTAACTAAATTATAGGAATTGCTTTGCATATAGGTTATGTTTTCATAAAATGGACATTCTTAAATTTCCTGGATTTCAGTGTTTGACAATAATAAAAGGTGTTACACAGTGTTTCCAAAAATGTAATCTGTGGAAACTGTCTCTGTCTATGTTTTATTATTTGTCATCATTATTATAGTATTTTCTTTGTTAGACTGTAAGTTTCCTGAATAGAATAAAATAACATAAAAAATTTATAAAAGTAGTCGTAAAAATAAATAAAATAAAAATCATCATGTATATTTTTTCTGTAAATGACTTGTTTAGTGTAGATAGGGCTAATTACTATTGTTTAAAGGTACCTACCTATTAGCTAACGGCATATTACTCTAGTAATTGCATTAATTATTGTCAATACCTGATGAATGATGGATGTTTGTGGTGGTTAGTTATTAAATAATCATTAGACATTAATATCCTGACATTTTTATATTGCTGACAAATTAAAGAGTTTTAAAATTAACTGCTATTAAAAATAAGTACTAGTTTATTTTTCTTCTACAAATAATGAAAACACTAAAGGTAGCATTATTGGAATGCAACCGCCCATTCATGATCACAGGCCCCATGTGACCCAAACAATCAGGTCTTCATCGACATTCGGCATATGGTACCCAATTGTTCCCCTATTCGACGCTAGATGTCGTCCAAAATTACCCCGTTTTGATAATCCCACGCATGAGACCACCACCTCTGCCCGTAATAAATGTCCCATTTTATTATTATTTTACTGCGCGGCCCAGTTATCAACGTTGTTTATTGAGATTCCATTACAAAGCAGTAAATAAACAAGCGTGTTGCCACAATAAAAATTGGTCGTACATCATCCCAGAGCGATTGAGACGATTGTGATGCGACGAATGTCCCGTAGTTCGACTCCGCGGCGTTAGAGGGCGTGATTTATGTCAACATTGAAGCTCGTTTCACATTTAAGGTTCAATTTGTTGAATCGTCGATTATGAGCGCATTAGTTTTTATGGCGCATTTAACTTGATTTTAATGGGCGGTTCTTCAAATATTTAGTGTCGAACGGTAGCGTGTATCGATAAACAAGGGATTACTTGCTTATTATTAGTAGGTGATTTTATTTTATTATTATAGGTACCTTGGGAAGAGCAAGAGAATTTATGACGGAATTACCAAGATCGTAGTTTTATTTGGCTTTATCTACATTCATTGGAAAATGCAAAAATAATTTACTTAATGATAACTGAGTGTTTTATTTAAAACTATTTAGCCTTATGTATAAGTTGTATCCATAGCTTTTTACCTACTTATTGATAATGATTATAATAAATTATGATAAATACTTCAATGAGTAAGATTTCTAAGTATGTTCGACTAAATTGACAATTTGACAGAGAGCTCCCAATTCCTTACTAAGTTTATAGGTAAGTACGTACGTAATTATTATTTAAACTTAATTCAAATTGGGTTTGTAAACCTCTCTCCAAGCTTTTCAAAAGCCATTATTTTATTAATTCTCTAACAACATCCGTCACATTGGCACCGACTCCCATCTTTAATAATAATAATACTTGTATAGGGGTAAGCTACCCCTAAAAATTAAAAATGGCCGCTCTGGCGGGATCGCTCTCGATTGGTGGTAATAATTCATCCCGCCGCCGCCAGGGGCGCTGGCGGTGCGTCATTTGTCTATGTCCAACCTCCCCCCTCGCGGAGAAATATCTACTCGAGCAAGATGTAGCACCCCAGTGTTTGCGACAATAAAATGTATTGTTTGTATCGGTATAAACATCATGTGGAAAATTACTTTTACAAAGGAAAGCCAAAGCACTAGTAGTTACTTACTTCTGGTATAAATCCGACAAATAATAGTGGGTAGGTAAGTAGTCTTTGTGTTATAACAAACTAATTTTAATTAAATTTAATTTACCTAATAGTTTTTATGAGTCACTTATAAAAGAGCACAACCTGCTTTTTCTGGCACTAACATCTTCTACCCAAAGGTGGTCTGAAAGAAATCGAGATATGACCACCGAAATAATAATATCTACCTAGGTATCTGTAAATTGGACCTAACTATTTTTAATTTTATTTGTGCAATAAAATGTAGGTATAGTATTTAATTAGTTCAATAACCATATTTTAGACTAACCTATGACTAACTATTAACAAAAGCCTTTAAGCCTTTTGAAATATCTTTTCTAGTCTTAAAATGTCAAATTTTAATTCATGTATGTATAACCCAAATAGTTCTGATTCTAATAAGTCAACAAAAATGTGTACGCCCAAACTACTAAGTTAACGTTTGGGTCAAGTAATTTTTACATAAAGAAAATATATTCTTTTTAAATTTATTTCATTTTCCGTATTACAAAAACATAACTAAGTCAATGTATATGAACTTATCAGAGTCATAAGTCAGAGGGACAGGTTGAACCACCGATTAAGTTTCCAAAAGCGCTGTGCCCTGCCAACTTATGTTGTCAACCTGAAAACAAAAACATTGTTATTATTAGGCTTTATTTTAATAGTAATAAAATGTAGGTTTGCCAATACTCTCTTTCGTATAATAGTAAAACAAAGTTTGTGGCTAGAGTTCGCGTGAGAAGAGGCAGTTTCGGAAGGCACTCCCCCGAAATTATTTTTATAAACCAGGTTAGGTGAATGTTTTGGATTTTTCCTCGGTACAAAAAGGGAAACGTGTTTAGAAAAGTTATTTGACGCGTTTTCTTTATTTATTCCTCTATTGTACATTGTACGATTGATATGGAAATTTATCGATCATAAAGCCGAGCATGGTGATGGTGACTTATAGTACTTACCTATATAGTTTTTCTGAGATATAACCACTTTTTGTGCATAGAAAATATCTATTCAGAAGTTAAAGTCAACCAAACACACACTGGGGAAACTATTGACAAACCTTATCTCAAATTATTTCATAGAGCTAAAACATTGTTTTGTAGAACGGTGAAATTCTAATAAAATTTAAAAACTAAAGTAAATAATTAACATTCTCGTCACATATTGTTGTGTTGCCCTTTAAGCCAAGCGAAACTTGGCTAAAAATAAATCGGCGACAACAACTCTATCTATGAAACAAAGCATTCGCAACGATTATTATCTCTAAAACAAACATAATGCATTTAAGGCTAGTAGCGACACGGTCAGAGACATTTTACTTACCACCTTTAAATTCTACTCAAAACTTATTACTGCGTTCAAATAAAGTTACTTTTCGATTAACCCAACCGCAAAGGCAAAAGCTATCAGAGCTTTTAAACATTTGCAGTTTGCCTCAACCTAAAGCTTCTGTGTTAAGGTTCAGTTTATGGGTATTTAGGGATAAAAAGGGGGAGGATAAATAAAGGCCAGTCCTAGTCGTGATCGGGGATCGTGATTGCAACAGTGCTGCGTGCCCTTTGTAGACATGGTACCGAAGCCGTGAAAAATCACATGAACATATGCAAGCTGCCTAACTGCGGAGAACGTTCTAATCCCAGGTAGCGTTAGCACACACATTGGTAATAGTATCAGTTTTAAGCTTAACAATAAAACAAATTTTCTGAAAATCTCACCCCTGACGTCTCTTTTAGTATCCCTATAGATATACATTAGAATATTTTGTTTCAGAATGCCTATACAGAGTGTTACATATTATATTTGGTCACCAATAAAAAAATCTTAATTTCGTTATGTCTATTAAACTCCTACCCTAGCTACTTTTGTATGGCGGCAGGCGGCGGGAGGGGAAGGGACGGCCCGAGATGGAGGCCCATGGCGAATAGGATCGAAAGACTTGTTTGTTAATTTTAAGAATAGATTTAAACATCAAGTAACAAAATAAACAACAAGGTTTATTGCCCATAGTACTCAATATTATTTGCATTGTTTAAACTAAATGTGTGACTAAATCTACACCTGTATATTATGTATATTGTAAAATATCTTCGACATTATTGTAAAATATCTTTTTCTGACATTTCTATTTATATATTATTATTATTATTTTGACATTGAACGAATACATTTTATTTTGATTAAGAATGTTTTGTATCACAATATTGACGAGTATGATTAGTACAAATAAATGAATATGAATATGATTAATATACTATACAATATGTGATTTTAAAAATCTTAACTTAATGCAGATATGTACTTACATTACTATGACTTGGATTAATCTTGGTCCCAGGTTTAAATCAGCGTACATTTCTCAATAAGTACAACGGCAATACAATTAACATGTTCGGACTCTTTTTCTGCTAATGCTACATTTGAACAATACCGCAAATAAGCATTTGGTTTTAGCACGCAAACATTATGCAAGCAAGAACGTATCTCCCGGCTATGCATAATATTGTATCTTATTAGAAACACTATACCTATCAAAAATACTTTTTCGAAGAAGCTTAAAGTACTTCGAGCTTAGGCATTGTAATAATAATAGTAAAAGTTTTATTGCAGGCATAAAAAAAACTAAATAAAAATCTGTTTTAATAGCGTTCAACCGTCAACGGTTAGTAATTTCGAGGTTAAACTATATTATTCAAGACTGATACTATAATTACGTGTGTTAAAATCGTAATAACATACTGATACGATCGATATCTACCCAAATCGATAAACCGAATCATACCTACTGTAAGTTACAGTGAGTTTTGTTTAAAATTCGAACACCGACTCTGGCGACTAGTAAGGCGCACAAGCGGTCATAAAATATTATTACTCTATTCTATTCGATACGTGATAACTCCTGGATCAATTGTTCGGTGAATGTTAATGTAGGGATGGCCTGATGGTGTCAATGTGACATCGATATGCTTCCGGGAAGTATCGACATCATGGTTCCAGGACTCGTTTGAGGCTTTGGTAAAATTGTTGCAGATACATAGCTATAGTTTCTAGTGTTGAAGTTCTGTTTTTAAGTTTCCGTAATCCGACAAGGAACTCTCACAAGATTGTACTGCTCGTATGGGTGTCATTGAAGAGTTTCTTAAATGAGATAGTGGTTCCAGACAACATAGTTTTAACAGCTGTGCCATTTGCGAGATATCCTGCCCTCCTTGTGTCAATGTGCCATCCTTTCAAATTTTAAACTATTTGACCTAAAAACTTATAATCACTCGCGTAAGTTGACCATGATGGGGAATCTCAATGAAAAGAATTTCGAGTACTCTATGATGAAAACTTTTCCAGTTATACATAGGCCTCCCCAAGGCGCAAGGTTTCTCTTCAATACGTATAATTCTTTCGCCATGTACTTCTTTATAAAGTACCTACCAGTACTTGGCCGTTTGTTTTTATTTTGATATAAGGATTTTCAAAGTCAACAAAATTTTCACAGGGCACGTTTCAATTTAACATTATATCGGTATGTAGTAGAAAAAGCGCTTCTAGAAAAAAAAATTGATACTGTTTTAAAATTCTACTTCCATAAATAAAAGAAGGGACACACCAAGATCGTGATAATCATGAATAAAGAGAGACACGTGGCTGGGTGTTGTTTAATTTAAAGCTTTTAATGTGTTGTTAGCGAACAAGAAATAATAGCGATTTTACATATTGAGGACTGCGACGGATGCTTGTGGCGAAGCAATAAAAAGTTTTAAAACTAATTTGAACACTTGTTATTAAGTTATAAATACATTACGTGACTTGTCTGCAAACAGGTGGGTGTTTTAAAGCAGAATGTGTTTTACGATAAATAACCGGCAGACAATAGACAGGTAAGCTATTTGATTCATTGGCGTACCAGGAATGATACAAGGCAACTCTAAAATGTACTAAGAAATAACGTAAGATATGAAAAATTTGTTGCTGGGGCCCGAAAAGAAAGTAGAGAAATTCATAAACGTAAATGAAAGAGGAAGCTTTCATCGCTATGCGACACGACCCACAAATCATCAGGACGCAGTGCATCGTGCGACGCTGGCCGATCGGCAAATGGTGCGGAAACTGTAGACCACAATGACTTATTGAGATGTTGCTATTGAACAATGTGCAACCTGTATACAGGGGGAAAACGATAAGGGATCTCACTCGATTTTTCCTAAACTATTGTGGTGTTTCCCAAATACATCATCAACAGCCTATTAATCTCCCCACTGCTGGGGCTCAGGCCTACCCTCTCAACGAGGGCATTCGGGCTATAGTCCACCACTCTAGCCCAGTGCGGGTTGGTGGACTTCACATACGCCTAAGAATTTCTTCTTCGGCGTATGCAGGTTTCCTCACGATGTTTTCCTTCACCGTTTGAGAGCAGTCAGTAAATGTACTTAAGTTTTGAGAAAAAACCCATTGGTACATGGCCCAGCCGGGGATCGAACCTCGGATATGATAGGTCGCTTCTTATCCCCGAGGCCACTGACGCTCTCGCTTGATACTCGTAACTATCTGAAAAAGAAACTTGATATGTCATAAATATTTGTTTCTTCTATTTCCATACATTTAATAAGTATGGTATTTATGCGAGTGACGTAGTTTCAATATCATCAAAAAGTACATAACTATCTTGTATAGTTCACAAATAATCGAGTGAGATCTCTTATCGTTTTCACCCTGAGTAGGTAAGTACTAGTTAGTAGTCCAACATTTGTGTGATGAGCATAACTGTTGGTTTTCGGATTCTGGGTGTTTGTATGTATTTATGTATTTATTTAAATGTATTTAAGTATGTTTATCAGTTGTCGAGTACCCACGTACAAGCTTCGGCTTAGTTGGGACTAAACAGCCGTGTGTAAAATTGTCCAAACAATTATTATTATTATTATTAGTAGTCGGTAAATTTCTGAGTGTGTGTGAGGAAATTAAAAATTCATTGCTTCATAAGCCTGGCAATAAATGGATTTTTTTTACCTGGATCATAAAATGGAACTTTTATAGTTCAAGATTATAATTTATTCAGTTTGCAAAAATAATGACAGTCGTAATTTTCATCAATAATTTCATCAATAAGTATAGTTTTCCTTCCTTGCAACTGATGTGAATACGTAAAGAAATTTGAAAAATTTTAAGAAAGTCAATATTATTTGTATAAACCCTGAACATGTTATTGTGGAATAGAATTTTATAAAATCTTACATAAATCTGTAAGTTACTTACTAGATACTACATCGAAATGTCAGGCATGGATAAAATAGTGTTGCACAGTACGACAAATTAAAAGCAAGATTGCAATTAATTAGATTAAATCCATCTATACGGAACATTGTGTTACCGACTTCAAAGACGAAGACTCGTTTGATTAAAACATTTGTCCAAGTAACAGTCCTCAAGTAAATAAGTGCTACTAAAGTATTTGTTCTACATTTTCGTATAGATCTGAAAACAATCGTCAAAAAGAACACAAGTCCATCAAGTTTTTGCCATAATACCTGCCATACGTAAAAAAAAATTGTAAATTGTTAAAGACTGATAAAAAAATACAATTAATTTTTTTACGTAGACTATCGTCAGAAAAATATATGGGCAGGTTGACGGACAAAATGATCTTTTCCAAAAAGTGAATGTTTAAGTAGGTACCTAAGTAACTGATTTACTCATCTAAGATGTCAAGTTAAATGTTAATTAAAAATAAAATGGCTGAGGTTGTTATTCAAAATAATTATGCTCCAAATAAGTACTAAAATGGTCACCGGCTGCTAAATACTTTATTATTCGTTAGCATGCCGATATGCATACCTACGCCGCGCTGCGTGCGTTGCAACCATGTCGCACACTGTTCAAATTCAATCGACTGATTCCAAGAAGTTCAATTCCTTCAACTTTGATCACTAGATCAAGTACACCAATGAAATTTCTTAAAAAATTTACAGCACTAGTCTTGGCGAAATCATTGTATCTGTTGCAACTCATATGTTACAGTCTTCTTAGTTGTACCATCTTAAGGTAGACATTCGTTTGCACGTCATAAAACTATAACGTCTATTCACTGTCAAAATTGGTACCTATTCAAGATCTATGGTCAAAATAATTCGTGCAGCCCTTTTTGCAAGTTTTTGGACGATTGATAACTTGTCAAAACTGATACACCACGTTCTTGGCCGACTATATCTAGAGTACTGTAGACTCAGATTAGAACTAATCTGAGACTGTAGATTGTTTATGATGGTTATGAATTATTGCACGTCCTAGGTTTAAAATGTCCCCATTGCAATTTTAACTTTCTACCACTTCGTCTCGACCACCGTCTAACTCTAATCTAAACGCAGCACAATCTAAATCTGATGCCGCACACATGCATAGTTAATCATTCGTTAGCATACCAATCTGCATGCGTAACACAATGTAATTAATAATTTCGACACTTTGGTGATTAACATTTGAATCAGCGACGGGATTGGTCGCCCGCTTGGCAGTCGGGGTACCTCGTCAGCCGTCGCGGGCGGCCGACCGTGAGCGAGATGGGGGCAGAGGGAAATGCACATTGACGGTTGATTGATTGATTTATATTTTGTTTGCTGATTGACACTCTGATCTGTAGTGTGCACACGGTTATGTGATTTCTCTATTCCCGTATAAATATTGGTCAACGTTGAAACAAACTTCCAATACCTTACACGATTATGATATTTATGATTAATCACTTTTCTAGTAGGTATCTGCGAATATTGGAAAACTACTTTAATAATGATAGGTATGAAGAAAATTTACCTTTTTTCCCATGGTACTTACCAATGGTACCAATCTCACTACCAATTGCTTTGCCATAGGACTAGGCATCATGATTGTTTAATTATCTTAATTGTATTTGTATAGAATTTGCGTAAGGCTTTAACTTTCTATCAGTAAACGTGATAAACAAAGTAAGTCGATCAATGATATCTAATTTTAACTTCTCTTTGAACTCTTTCCCGACAGATCAAACGACCTGTTCTTCGCAACTGATGACATTTGCGAAACATTCGTTTTATTCATTAACTAGCTAACGTGTAAATAAAACGTAAAGTGTTCATGTATCAACATACAATTAGCAAGTGTCTATTACGTCAGTGATGGAGCTGACAGCCGACTGGCTAGGCGCCTGGTTTCAACTGATAAGGATTACTGACAAATTGCGTTCTAGATGTGGACGTACCCTTATCATTGCTAGAATAACATGTTCACATGTTCTTATTGCAACGTTGTAGCAATTATACTTTTAATACTTTAGGTTCATCTTATACTTCACGTGATCTCATAACATTGTTGCAGTTAAATAATTTCAGACTTCCTGCAGCAGATGTAATCCTGCATTCTTGTATTGTGAAGTTAATGCACTTATTTCTTAAAACTTACATATAAGTAATGTTATTTGTTTAATTTCAGTTGCTTTCGTGTATATCAGGTATCATATTCGATTTATGTCCGGTATTAGGATTTCTGTTAACAAAAGACCCAGAATGCCCTCGTTTAGTGACGGCTGCGTTTGTCCAAATACTGTCTATATTTAAAAGGTGTTCCTATTATTTATAAAAATCTACATTTGACAGTGTGTACAACCTTAGTGTCGTAGATCTGCGTCAATCGTCGCGCGGTCCACGCTCCATCGCGCGGAACAATTCAACAGCATCGCGCCACGGCCCATAAACAAAACACCTTTATATTACACACTGTATTTATTATCGACACATTGACCACAAATTAACATTTAGATACTCGTAAAAGAAGATTAAATCGAATATCTGTCAAACTGTTGATTTCCTTGTTATAAAAGTCAATACTTATTTATCTGCGTAGTTTTCGTTATAGGAGCGGCATGCGTGGGATATTATAATTTTAAATTCTCATCAATGCGTGCATTTGTATACACGATTTTTTTTTTATATGAGTCATTGGTGTATATTGTTTTTTGTAAATCTAGCTTCTTGAAGACTATTTTACTAGCTTTACCTGACACGCTACATCCTAACTTAACTATCGCCGCAACGATTACTAGAATCCAGTGCTCTCGGTTCTATTCATAATTTTGCAATTAGTCTGCCATTTCAAAATCACACCACAACCCCGCGTTTCTGTAGGACACGCGCTGCCAATTTTTTTCATCAATCCGCCGCATTGATATGTGAAATGTCAACGCGACTCGCACGTTGCATACATACGATTAAAAAATCGCCGCGGTAGGTGACCGGAATGATGAGGTGACCGGTGCGTACTCAGCTTTAATTGAATAGATTTAGCATCACATACCGACTCCTAATTGTCTAATTTGTAGCGAAACCAAGGTATCGTTTGGCCGACGAATATATTACTATGGTATGCAGAAGGACTTTCTTTTGGTGCTGGAAGTAAACAAAAGCTGTCAAGAATAGTAAACAGTGCGAGCTACTTAGGTCTTGAAAGAGAACGGTGCATAAATGCAGCTATGCACATCGATTGAAATTCTCAAATTTAACAGTTTTCTGCCAACTCGCAGAGAAGAAGAGATTTTTTCAGGACGCTGAACAGTAGCTAGCTATTCTATCTGGTGGCAAGCGGCTACTGTCGACCACCTGTAACATTAAAGATGTGGCTGTTCCTGGAATTTGAATCCTATAGATCATTTAATTTTAATTGTAGAGTACGAGGGTGTAACTTTTATAAAAGCCTTTTTAGTATAATTTTTAATTATTTATAAATTTGAAGATTGCTATTAGATGCATTGTTGAGAAATGGTCTAACTGCTGAGGCATATCTGTTACAAGTCAAAAAGGAGGCGGAGCAAGCAAGAAAATACTTTTCAAAAATCAATGGCTAATCTATATAAGTAAAGCGATGTCAACATTAAGCTAGAAAGGGCAAAAAGTAATCAAGAGTCGTCTATTGTCTTAATGGCCTTCAGCTACATAGGTGTAACATTATTATTCTTGGACAGCCTAGCATATGTAGGTACCTGGAGCTATGTGCACACAGGCATGTGGGTGGCCTGAGCTGAACTGTTAATACCTACCCGGCTGAGACGAATGTGGAATACTTATAGTAACACCAGTTCGCGACCACCTAGGTACGCAGATTTACGACCGAACCTAAAAAGTTTCTAGTATTATACGATCGAACTTAGAAAGTTAATTTCTAACCATTATGGCATAGGTACATAATTATACAGCTAAAGAATTATTTTAAGTCTTACACGTAAGAATAAAAAAATCTATTTTTATAACTTATATCATATCCATATTATGATTATCATTCACAAAACTATTGTAAATACTTACTCGTAAATAACTGTTACTTTCCTGCAATGTGGTTGATTTAAAGTGAAGTTACAGAAAAAATTCAAAAAACTATAACCAGAGTCAACAATATTGATATAATAGTTGAATACCCTAAATATTTACAATGACATTCAAAATTCAGAATATCATTAGACAAATTCCAATACAAAGGATACAACTCAATCGAATGATTTAATCAAAAACTTAAAACACTAGAGTACTCGTACCTATTTAAAAACGCATGTGTCTAATTATTTTTATGAGCGATGTAAACGCGATCAAGATATGATCTGACATCCGCGTCAATGGTAATTAAAAGCCGGCATGTAATTATTTTGATTTATCCGTATGCACAAGCTTTAAGCTCGAAAAACAGTCCCACAAACATCTTTGAAGCCAATTTGTCATCGTGCAAAATTCAAAAGAGTTATAAAACAAAACTAGAACAAACATGTTCTCACAGCAGTAAAAATAAAGACAAAAGACGACTCCCATAAATTGTCGCTGAAAAGTAACCAAAGCATTATACAGTTGCATAACAGTACAGTTACAGTAAATAAAAAGGAACAAAACTGTGCACGAAACTGTGCGCTTTTAAATACGGACGACGTTGAGCGCGGGTAAGGCAAAGACATTTATGTTCACTAAACAAGTAGTAAAAGTCACTACTTGAGCGTTTTTATGGCACTCATAAATGTCAGATTGTGCGCCCGGGGTTTAGCAGGCCGGCCCGTGCGCGGGACTTCCAACCAACTGAATAAGGCGCTCGATTTTACACACTTTTATGGATTGCCCCTAATTGATACGACATATTATTACGAATTGTATTTAATGAGTACAAATTTAATGTGTAATATTAACGGAAGCAGTTCGCGCGTTAGTAAATTCATTATTTCTTATTCACAGGTAACAATTTTCGTCGTTCAAAAACATCTACACAATCGACAGGGCGTTATCCTTATCACGTGGTAAGTGAGTTTATATTTGTAGTTACATTACAAGTGTCAATGTAAAAGATGTTGAGTACCTAATAAAATACAACGAGATCGTTGCTAACTGCGATATTTAGCACACGTTTCACTAAACAAGAGTGCGCTATAAAAGGAAACTACAGATGGCCGAGAGACGGACATGAGAATAGCTCGAGTTCCACTGCAACGGGCCCATATGCAAATTATTGCATCATTAAACACCTCGTTGCGGGCTTTCGTGTTAGATTGACGTTTGTCACTGCAGTAGCCCCTACTGATTGTGAGTGAAGTTAGACACGATGTGTAAGGCCGGATGCGTTTGATTGGCGTTAGTTTGTTCAATTATTGTAGGGATAGCCCGTTGTCTTTCAACTTGGTAACGAAACGTTCTGATTGTAGATAGAACACGTGTTAAATTAAGTACCGATTGTTGTACTTTATACCTTCTTACTTTGAATCAGGCAATTCAAGCGTCACTAAGCGGAAATTGAAATACATGCCCCTTAAAGCAATGTATTCGTTTATATTGCTATTATAAATATAACATTAAAAATGTTGTCTTCTGACGAGTTGTTAATATTATAGCAGCTTGATTAATCCTATTTTAATAGTTGTTTATAATAGTATGCATTCAGAGCTCTATAATTATGTTGAAGTATCAAAAGAAAGACGTATCCTCCGGGTATGTCTAGCGTTTCAAACATTCTGGTATGAAAATGTTGACGGGATCCGTCCGCAGTTGAATGAATTTACATAGCGTATGTTCAGTTAGGGTTGTTACCATTACATTTATTAATTAACTTATTTTATTGTCACATTCTTTGGAAATTTTTATTTACTACTATCACATTCTTTTGCTGTGTTAATATCTAGATTTAAATCTAAATTGCACGATAATAAACTTTTAGTTTTACTTCTAGCTCCATAAAAATTACAGTATAGGAAGTAAATGTAGTGTTATAACTTATACTACTTACCTATCTCTACTTATTCAATAGGTATACTTGTTATAAATTTTCATTGTTTAATTTTATAATTTTCAGTATCATCAAATACTAATTTCATTACAATAGCAACCCTATTAGAATGTTTGTAGCTATGCGGTACACCTGCTAGGGAGAGACATGTGTATAGTGGCACCATGACTTTTATTGACACAGCCGTGTTTATTTCGCATTGCTTACCTTCTGCGGTCCCGGGGTAGCGACAGGGCATAACCTGCGGTAGAATGGTGACACTTGCAGCGGTATTTGGTCTCCAGTTGTTCTACTCTCTTCTGTGTTGTTGTGCCCAAAATGATCCAACATAATAAGCTTTTCGGAAATTTAGAGCACACAGACTCGTTCTGATAGATTAGTGGCGGAAGCGAGCGTAGTCGGTTACCGTCGTCGCCTTCTGTTTAGGTTGTATGTAGACCACATCATATTTCATAAACGGTAGGTATAAGTTAATCTAGGAGCGGGATTCTCAAAATATTAGGCACCTTAGATTTGCCCTCTACCGCTCATAACTTAAGCACACTCATTTTATGGCCTTTGAATTACGAATGTTAAAAGGAAAATGAGCCATGGGAATAAGATTCTATTTGGTGTCCCGTGACTTAGGGAACATGATTGGAGTTGAATGGAATCGGTTATAGTCGAATCGAATAGGTTCATAATGTGTGAGGTCACAGTAGTAAGTAGTTTCTTCTGGTTTGTATTCTATTGAAATTAATGCAATTACATTTCGATTTTTTTAATTAAATTTATTTTATTGGTGGCTTTTATTTTTATTATTTCAAATCAAATTTTAATATTCTTTATTGTGCACCAATATTAAATCTAAAAAAAATACACCAATACGATACTTTAATAAACTAGAGTACAATCAAAAGGCGGCCTTATCACTTTCAGCAATTTCTTCCAGGCAACCTTTTATATTTATATGACAGCTCCTTCACATTTCATTTCATTGCTGAAACTGACGTCAGATCATAACCATTTTGAGTTTATCATCATCATCATCATTTTATTGTATTCCACAATGTAATACTAGGTGGTAACCTAAAAGTAGACCATTATGGACCCTTGAGGGCGCAGCAACATAGGGGAGAGGAGGACAAACTGGTTAAAATTTACGCGAGTTTTGCGTGTAAATTGACGTTAAAGTATCTGTTTCTATTTGATATTTTAATATGAGTATTTTCTCCACATTATTTTGTACGGTTCGATTCCCGGCTAAAAGAATTGATTTTACAAAAATATTTGAATACAGTTCAACTTTAAAAAAAAATATTCCTTTAAATAGGTAAAATTTGACATCATTAATATTTACGGTACTTTCTCGTGGGGCATTGGTTTAGCCCATCTGTATAATTTTAATAATACCCTCTTTCAATATTAATTAGTCTCACATAACTTCAAAAAATATTTTATTGAGAGCAGCCTCCTGTCGAGCAGGAATTAAAAAGTCTATTTTAGAAATAGTTAATCGGCAGTATATAGATGCGTGTACGCCGAGAGCACCAATCGTAATGGCGCGAGAGTGCATGTCCGCGATGGCAGCGCCACGATAGCATTGTGCGGAGCCCTGCGCTAGCGCCGATCGCGACGCCGATTGCGGCCGCCTGTCGCTTGCTTGTCGCTTCCCGTCCGTATCTCGCACCGCATCGCACGCAAATTATAATCGATACCATTATTGTAATATCGAGTGTAACATTCGCACCACTATTGTTCGTTTTCTTTGCCACAGTTTTAAACCTTTGTTCGCTATGTTTGAAGCCTTTTTGTTCGTGTTTAGCGATACATCGCTATTTTAATTGCCCCTTTCAACGCCTGAAAGATTTCGTTTTTATTGATGTAAGATTTATTTACTCAGTCTTTAATGATACCGTTATTAGTGGGATGTTCTGACAAACAGTCGTTCGTATCGACTGGGACGGCCAATTTAAGAGGTTGTCGAGCCAACACGTATTCCGCAGGTGACTTGTCCACAAAAAGTCCATTTTCTTGCTGTGTTTATTCAATTTCCAACGTCCTTTTGCGTATGTCGTACCGTTTCTGGCATCTCGACTCGACCGAAATATTTTCTTGTCGCGCATTACGGTTTATTAAATGAGACATGATGAATTAATATTTGCTGTAATAACCTGTCAACCTCTTATATTCATTATTGCAGTGATATGTTAATGAATAAAAATTCATGACAATATTTATCTGGTATCTCCAATTATAAGGCTACGTATCGAGTTATACTTACAAAACTATGGACGTTACTGACTGCTGCGCTAGGTATACCAGCTTGTGTCTATATCTTGACTTATGCCTCTTCCACCTGCTAAAGAGAAAATTGCAACTAAAAAACTAAATGTCTATCATTAAAAGTATACTTATAGGTGCTTACAGACAGAGTAACAAGAAAACCTGAACTCAAACTAATTATGATACAGCCAATGTCTGCTTCATATATCTACCAGGCGAACAATCCATTAAGAAGTTAACTTTTTTCAAGCCCATCGAGGCTTTGGGCGTGCTCGTGGTGCCACTGTCCTCATAAATCACACCACTTACAAATATATTGTTTCGACTCATAAATATGTTACGTTCACGTCTTTATTTGCAAGCGAACGGCTGATAAGGAGCGAGGATCTCAATCGACGCCTCGCGGACTCGCATGTTGTAAGCAGAGGTCTTTTCTTTTCATAATGGAATGAGTAAGCGTTTGTAAGTAGGTACCTATCTAAGTATGTGTGGTTACAGTTTCTTTGTATTCGAGGTCTCTTTCTATATTTGTTACCTAGATGCATATACCTAGGTACGAACTCATTTCTAGTATGAACCTTTTACTCTTTCATTCATTAGCTCGTGTAAGTTTACATTCTACTAGGTGAGATCGAGTTATATATTTTTTGGGTAGCATGTTCACAAAGTGAACTTATCTATGTCATTTTAGAGTTAGACGATCATCTTCGAAATAGACGTGTAACTTGTGATTTAACTTGTCGAAGAAAACTCAGAAAGTACCTAACTATCTACTTAAATATACCTAAGTGCTTAGTTACAAGTTCGTTTTTACATTTTAGATTCATTAATAGAGACTTCTTCACAGATTCTGTGTGTTGTAGCTACTTTTAACTTTCCAAACAGCTAAATAAACAGGTGAAAGTCCTATGCTAAACAAGGTCAGTATGCTAAGGCACTGGAGACAACAGATGTTACGTAAAAGAACGTTTAACGGCTCCAAGCTATAAATTGACGCGATATAAGGTCAGGGTCCCCATATAAACGTTCAGTGCTCGATGCACTACACCGCAAAGTGGTCATTCGTTTCAAATAAATTACCATGTAATGGCGAGTTAATTTGCATACTATGCCCGTTGGTAACACAATCTTGACATACGAAAAACATCTCTATTTCTTATGCATAAAACTTGTTTTCAACCCTGCGTTCGATTTCATTCAAAAGCTTCGGCGATGGTGCTTCCGCGGCGGATAATTCGGGAACTAAGAGCTTTTTTGAAGTTCCTTCACCATCCCAGAGATGGCGGGAGCGTAGCGAGGGAGGAAAGGTTCGTATCGAGAATCGTAGGGGTGAGCGAGGGGTTGAAATGGTTCGTGTGTGAACAGTAAGGGTTGTTTTGTTGGAGGCTAACTGTTGCTAGGTTAGATGTGAAGATGTCGCCACTGGAATATTCCAGGCAGCGAACTTCGCTGATTCCAGGGGCTTAAACGACTGATACAAACGGCTATAACAGTATAGGGGTGGCGCTTTGTATACCCCTAAAAGTATTAAACTATTAATAATGTACTTATAATAACATAAAACAAAGAAAAAAATCGCAACTAAGAATACCTAAGTATTATTAGTGTAATTGAGTAAGTATAGATTTCAGTTAGTTTTATGCTAATACTTATTTATTGTAAGTGAATAAAAGGAAAGCCGTTTCATAATTTGTTTATTTTTCATCACAATATGTCGGAAAGTTAGATAGTCCTGAAATTTTGCTAATAACTAATAATACATAATCATTACCAGCACATTTAGAAAACAAAATAGGTACGTGGATTGAAGTACATAGTTCTAAGAGTTAAGATCTTTGTTTAATTTAATCTAAGGTCACTGTCACCAGATAGATAGTAAGTATGTATACATTAGTTAATACTATTTTTTTTAATGCTATAGGCGTACATCATATTTATGAGCCTTTTTGCGTTCACTGCTGGACATATGCCTTCCCCATTGAACACCACCACACCTGGTCCATCTAGCCGCTTCCGGTCACCTCCTTCAGGTCGTCGGTCCACCTGGCGGAGGCTGTGCGTAAACACATATATACCGGTCCGCGGTTTCCACTCCAGAACTCGCATAGGCGTACACATACATAGACTTACAAATACGTCTTATGAACTAGGTACGGTCGACCGCACGTCAGTGGAAACAAAACCTGTATAAACTGGTCTTTCACAGTATTGAAACTCCCTAATAGTCTAGGCCAGGTCAAGGTCAAAGTTTTTCCACTGACGTGCGGTCGACTGTACTTACTTCCTATTAATGAAAACCGTTCCACTGTTAGATCTAGTTCAGTCTTCATATAAAACTAAAATTTTGCATTGCAAATAAATTTAAAGCAGGTTGCAAAAGTGTAAACGCTTCTATTATTCTAATGCGTAACAATAAAAGTGAAAGCACGAAACTTCATGCAAATCTAAATCCACGTAAACAGACTTGACTACCGTCTTGTATTGTACTTTCTGAATCAGTTGCATAGCATTGTAGTTGACAATGAAGGCAATAAATTTTACCTTCATGCCTTCATCCTGAGGGAGTTGACCCAATTCCTACCTTCTTTTGTTGGTTCCTATAGCATTGTTCGATCATTGTTCTTGACTACCTGCGAGTGTATGGTGCACGAAGAATTTATCATAATATTTCCTAAATTAGGTAGGTACAGTCACGAACCGGGATTGTTGAGCCACTAGCTTATCATCTTAACTTGGTTTTGTTACACGAATGCCGCCGTTTTTCGTTAGTAAAATGTGACCATAGCAACCCTTTTGTAACCCGATTTGCATTACAAAGTGTAAAGTGGCTCAACAATCCCGGTTCGTGACTGTACCTATCGTATAAAAGGGCATTTAGAGAAACCTTATTTTAGGGAATTTCTAATACCTAAAGGTAGATTGGCTCAACTGATTTCTTCTTCTGGGAGTTCTAGAAAAACAAAGAAACACATCTAAGTGGATGATAAGTCTGTATTTAAGTCATGGATATTTATATACTTACCTAGAAGTGACTTTGTCATGAAATAACTTTGTGTAATACTAAATTGTTGCTATTTTGCCTGCCTCTTCCCGCACTTAAAACCTTATTTTTAATTGTTATTATTCACTTCTAGCATTTAAAAAATAATATGGTTAAAACAGACGCTCTTTGTACTTGTATACAATTTCTAAATCAATAGAATAGAATAAACTTACCTAAAAGCACCCTAAAATTTGATTACGCATAAGTAAATCGGCTTCAAGTAAGAATCCAGACACGTAACAATCATAATATTATTATACTTATATAACTGAGCTCTATTTTGTAGCGGCGCACATACTAATTCTCCTTTTATATCTATAATAATATAAATGAGACGCCCCCTGAAAATGGACCAACGATCTGAAAAGGTTGACCGCAAGCAGTTAGGGAAGAACTCATTATTGATGATGAACCATTAAAATTATGTAAGTGTTTAAACCTAATAAAGCCACTTCTAGTAAACTTAAGGATGTGACATTGCGTGTTCGTTGTATAATTTCGTGCAGTGTACCCGCCTGTAAAGATAGTGGACTGCGCAGTGAGCATGCTCGCTTTATCTCGAGCTGCGATGGAATAGTGCTACAAATTAAGGTACGACCCGGTCGCGAGCGCGCGCCACTTGTTAGCTTCAGAAGCTGTAGGTTAGAGTCGTTAGAGACTAGTTAGAGATCTCAGAAGTAAAACAGTTTGTTTTTACTGATACAGCTAAACTATGTATATAGGCTATGATATTGAAATGAGTTAAGTAGCCAGCCAACATAGCTCGAAGAATTGCTAAGCTTGGCAGCGGGCAGGGCACATTCGTTGAGGCAGAAAGGTTCTCGAGAGGCCACCACGCTCTGGAAGACACTGTGGTGAGGCCTCCCACCAGATGGACCGGCGTCGGAGATCTGGTGAAAGGTACGGGATGAGAACAGCGCAGGATAGCGCGGTAGATTTATAGGGGAGGCCTTTATCCAACAGTGCATGTTTTCCAGTTGATACGTTGATGATTCAAATGATAGTTGTTTGTATTCACTAATTGACACAAATTTATGATTATATTGTGACTGTATGCGTTCAGGTTAATGTATGTCATCATTTCATGTGATGACTTAGGTAACTAATACAGGCAATGGGTTACTACCTACTCGTACCTACGACACTATTCCTTTCTTGACTAGCAAACTAGGTACAACGCATAACTACAGAAATGTGAATATTAATAATATCAGTAATTTGTAGCACCTACTTTCTACCTACACAAAATCATAATATTATACCCAAATTGTAATTTTATACCCTCCCTTAACATAAATACAAACACAACCCAAGCATGCAAGCGAGAAATTTAGACGTCTCATGCACTAAGCAAACACATATGATTTATTCCGAAACACGGGGTCCGATGACGTTTCCACACCATAAATTGCGGCCCTCAAGGCGAGCCGACATATCGGGTGCTCCATGAAGAGACCCGACGACAGCACGGATAGGACGTACCATAAATGGTACGGAGTCACAGGCCGGTACACCCGGGTACAGCCGGGTATAAATCTGGCACATCCGGCCGACCGCCGCGCCGGTAGTGGCGACGATTATTCACCCAATATCGAGTTTTGGCTTCACTTGCTAGCTTCTAATCTTCGGTTTCGTCGCTGGATTTATGTCCATTTCGATACTGTCATTTTCATCTTTTTGTAGAAATGGGTAGCGAAGCGAAAATTTTAATTTGAAATCGTGTAATTGAATTAGACCTTTTATATCTACTATGGACATAATGATATATTTTTCTGGAAAATATGACTTAAAGTACAAAGTTTATAAATAAAATGTAGGTATGTGTATAGCTGATTGACAAACACCAAAAGGATATGACTGTAAAAAATATTGTGATGCTTGTCTATCTTGATAATTAAAATAAATAACATGGATAGCAAAAATAATGACTCAAAACAATCGGAATGTGACCTAAATAACTATTATCATATCATATCAGACAAAATTATAATATAAGGAGGTCGAATGTACGTTGTGGTAAACTATAGCTTTTCCTGCCCTAAATCAATGTCTACTTTCATTAAGCTATGCTATATCCTCTCTCGCCGTAAACACTCTCCCTTCGCCTGTCGTTTGCCTACATACGTGACCTTACCTCTTATTTTCAAATTTTTCTATTAGGTAGGCACTTTTTCACAAAAATTTACTGTTTTATCTGAAATCTCTTAAAATACCTGCCCAATTTCGGCTATCCACTTTCCGATTTTTATAATTCCCTGCCTAACCCACCTTTGTGCGCTACATTTTTCCAGATCGGTCCACCAAATCCCCAAATCACACACGGCTAATACGCGAACCTTCGTTATAAATCACCTCGCCATTTTTGTTTTCAACGCACCGATAACTCTTTTGTCATTGGGTGATGTAGTAGTAGGTAGGGCCCCCGATGGAGTTATTTATATTGTCGTATTTTCCTTGCTAGAAGAAAATTTCCTTTCTGTTTGCTTCATGGGTCAGTGATCAGATTCGTTCAGTGGTGCCTGCCGCAGCCCTACCGGCTGTTCGACTGAAAGCAGTACCTGCAATTTTTGATGCAACTCTTAGCCGCTGCATTTACAATGTTTAGCACTATAGTTGTAGCAGTTCCGTTTTAGGTTTTTGGAATTTGCACAAAATATTTAAGCCATTAAGAAGCAGCCTCTCATCGCTGAGAGAGGTTCTGCTATCTTTTGAACTATTCTCTCCTTTTTTATCGACGTCAAGACTCATATCTTACTTTTCTTTTGACTTGGTAGTTGAGGTGAGGTGATGTTAGAGGAGGTGGACACTTTTCTTTAAATTGTTTTTTTATTAATATAAAATAAAATATTTTATTGTTTGTGGTCTGTGAAAAAAATATGAAAAGATTTGATTCTTAAATTTTTTCGTTACGCTCTAATCTTCCACAACCGAAAACACCCCATTGCTTTACTTCGCAACCGTGTCCGTGGCTTGCACCCCTGCTCGAGAAATAATTGTTTATTTCGACAGCCACATACTTACGTCCACTGTACTTTAGTGACCGATTATGTACAGGCCACCCTCTTGTTTGGTGGTCAATTCGATTACCTACCTATTCAGATTCATTGTTGTTGCTAGGTACTTAGCTACTGTCGATGAGGATTATAATTGTTTCCTGCTTCTTTATCCCTTCAGACATATAGGTAAGTACTCCTAATTTACATAATAATATTGGTCAATGATAAATCTTTTCAGATTGAATTCAGAAATTATTATGGGTAGTAAAAGCCATCACAGAGTGGTCCCGATCAGATATAGATCCGGAAAAATTACTGAAGGTGAATTATTTACTGAATTATCTAGCAAAAACCAATGCAATTTTAGTATGACAGACATACTGTTTATATACGAAATGGTATAGTTAGATATACAAACTGACATAAATAACGCAGCATATAGCGGAAAGCGTAGCATAGACAACAACACAATGGCAAATGTCGGGGCTCACTCGCGACCATTGTAGCGTGGCACGGGAGGCGTTACGAATCAATGGAGGGAATTATCGGCACTGCAGCCTCCGTGGAGCCTGATCATCCTGGAAAAAAAGTCAGCATTAGCAGTTGATGAAGAGCTGTAATCTATGGATGATCGCCTTCCGAAATCAAAAATTTTCAAGAGCTCGTAGTAGCCTTTTGATGATTTTTATTATCTTCATCGGTCAATTAAAAGATAAGAAATTCGAAATTCTTTTTTTGTTCCGAATTATTGTGATTGTGATACAGTCTCCGCACCTAGCGCCGACTCCTTTAAACTATAGCCATCGGAATATTGTCCTCAATCCTTTGACCTGGTAAGAAAGAAATGTGACAATGAACTCTACCATTGTTACATTTTAAATCTAACTTATTATTAATAAGGTTACCTGCTAATCCAAATTTAATGCATTTATAGTCATAATACTTCAACGACTGAAGACAGATGATGTTCAGTAAAACCGACCTGTAAGAAAAAAAATACGACACGTGAGTGTTTTATTGGGTTTATGTGACATTATCCATTTGGTAGTTAATACAGAATTTAAAGAAGTCATTGGACTGTTATACTTTTTATTAAAATATATCAATGTAATGAAATGACAACTCTATACCACACATTGTCCGAGATTAGTTCGTCCCACGCAGCGTATAGGTTGAAGAGGTAAATGAAATGCTATCCAGAGGGGAAAAGTTAAATTACTGAATTTAAGGGTCAAAGACATAAGTCTTTCGTAGACACACTCGAGCACGCTAAACTGAGCCTATTGATTGTTGTTGCCATGTGTACAACTTTTTAACATTTCTTTGTTATACCTAAATAATTATGCTTCAGAATTATTTCGAGCGCTTAGTTCAGCCGTTATTATTTTTATTTCGTTTGTGGTTCTCGTGTTAAAACTTTCTTTAGTGGCGTCATTCATAAGGCAAAAGCCTAGTAAATAAATAAACTAAATTTCCTCGCCATACATATTTATAAGGTCGCTCAAAATTGCTTAAAACGCTCGGCTTTGATTGAGTTCGTTACATTTATTCATTTCCCCTTGTTCCAAATAAGTTGAGTCAAAATATACCATCAACACGATTTGACTTTGAAGTAATATTAACTTTGGCGACGTTGTTTTAAAGTGCATAATCGTTTACAAGTTCTATGCTTTCTTTTGGTTTTTCCGTACATAAGTGGTCGATTCTGAATTTATGGGAAAGGAGCTTAGTGGAAGCCCTTGGGGGTTTCCCGCTCTATTTCTAAATTGTGCTGTATTGTTATTTCGCATGAAGGGCGGAGCTCAAATATTTCTTCTCTTGTCTAATTATACTAAGTAGCGTTCCAAAACGCGGCCTCACTCGTTACATTTTTTGAATTAAGTTATTAAGTAATGGACAGCAATAAAATAAGTAGCAAATGTAATAGGAAAACAGGTCCCTAAACACATTTGATAAATGCATCGCATTTCTACAATATTGCTTTAAATTAAGGCAGGGTAGTTTAATGACCCCGTTTACCGTTATCTATGGTAATCGCTACCACAAGCCCTTCCGAAAATGCCGCCAAATTTAAATTTTCTACATCATAATCTAAATTTCGAGGACCGACGACTTAAAAAAATAACTTTAAAAACCTTTAACTGTCTATGTCATTCTAATTTGCGCCTTAGGATAATACAATTGAAGTTCTATTTGTATTGTAAGGTAGTATACCATCTGCCGATAGCCAGCGACTCACGCGCATTTGAAATTTTCGAAAAAAGAACCGACGACGCCAGAGCAACAGATGCAACATGTCGGATTCCTGCAAGCAGATGTTTATTAAATTCCCTCATAGATTAAAATGAGCACGGTTTTGTTTTACCCTACTGCTCATATTGGACAATATAGCGCCTTAAATGGTTTGACCCTTTCTTTTTTGTGATATGCGGGCAAGATAACTTGATAATTGGTTCCGTTGTCTTTTGCTCGTGATGTGTATCATATATTAAATTGCTAACAATTAGGTCCTTATTATCGTTCATTTCGCGCATTGAATGCCTACGTTTCTCTTCAATGGTGATAGGTAAGACGTGCTTATTTTTTTAATATACTTACCTAAGAAACTAAGATAGGTACCAGGTACCAACTAAAGTATTTAAAAGTTTTCGTTCGCCACATCTGTTGGAATGAAGTAGGTATATCTGCATATTTATCGTAACATTACATCACAAAGTAGAATTATGTTTGTATGTTCGTTTCTCTTTTATGTCTCTACAATTCTTTGTATAGTAGGTAAGTACCTACTCTTACTCCATGCAGTACATAATTTAGAACCTTTGAGAACTCTATCTATATATCTTTTTATAAGTCCAAACCTATCTAAGACGTTCGTCTTGTCGAGAAAATCTTGAACGGTTCCAAAAATATTCGTGTATAGTAAATGTGAAATTTCACGGCCAATTTTTATATAATTCGTGGAAGTTGGCACTGGTTTAATCTAAAACGTGTTTTAACTGCCATCAGACATGCAACGTTCGCGTGGACAGAAATTAGATAAAAGTTGAAAACAATTTTATCGAAACATTTCGGGCATGAGGAAGCGTTGAAATTTTCAGAAATGAAATATTCAAAGAATGTTTGTCATAATATTACTATACGGTTATCAACGTTTTATTTCCGTTTTAAATTTATTGCCCACTTTTCGAGTATTACGGCACCTATTTTCGGGATTTGGGCGGTCTTTTTGTTTTACTTTTCAATTCGGAAATTGTTACGGTGTCTAAAATATACAACCGCGATAGTTCGAAATGTTTCCGTTTTCAATTTTGTAAATCTATTGTAGTTAGGGCAAAATGTATATCTACTGTACTTATTTAAATTTGGAATCGCTATTAAGGTAGGCATAATTATTTCTTTACACACTAAACCAAACCTATTCAAACCATGACTGATAAACTGAGACTGCTAAATTTTCCTTAAAACTATTTTTTGCGGATGTTAATGTATAAGTTTGTGATAGTCTATTAAACAATAAGTGCTTGTGGATGTGTATATTGTGCGGCAAACTGAATTAAAAGCGTATAACTCTTCCTGTTCGGCCCAAAATTGTCCGTTGTTAATCTCCACTAAAGTTGCTGTCATTTTAGTACGGATGTAAACCTTAGTGCAAATCGTCAAATTCAAATTCAAATTCAAAAGTATTTTATTGCATGTAAGTACACTGGGTACATTTATACAACGTCAATTTTTTATCTACCACCGCTTCCAAGGTGTTATATAGAGCTGGGAAGAAGAAGCGGCACAACAAACTTCCGCAACACATCTTTTAAAATCAAGTTTGTACATAACATTATTTTGTAAAGATTTTGCGACTGGCTCTACTCTAGTTCTGTCGTATTAATGTAGACTGCTTTACTGTAACCGCCGCGTAATTTGTAATATTATCTACAAATTTTACTGTTTTTAATTTTATTTGTGCATTAAGGTATATTGTATTGTAAGAAATATGACTATATTTTAAGTAAGATATGGCTTTAAGATCTAGTAACCAAGCCAAAACCTCCTTAAAAATGGCTTCGTACACCGACCGAGCGCGTAGTTGTCTGACGTCACCTAACGCCATGGTGAGTAGTTCCACACAATGGCAGCCACGGGCTATTCCGGCCTCGCCCTCCTCTGGATATAATATTTATGAGGGGTATGTTTTCACTCTATAATTACGTATCGATTCGGGCCCCGCGTGACGACCGCCCAAATATTATTCATACTACGACCTCTTCAATTACTAGTTTGTAGGTGGGTAGACTGGGAGCTAGTCATGGTCGAATAATAATTAAAAAGTATTTTCAAACATCCTACGTTATTATTACAATAATTATGAAGACCTACGTATTGCGCTATCTAAAGGGACTGTTGAACCACGATACTTTGTACCTTTTGGTGGAGTTAAATCTTTATGCAGACTGGACTGAAACTGGGAAGAAATTATTCAGGGCAATGCTCGAAAATGTCATTCTCTTTCTAAAATAAGAACTCTACATTTGAACTTTATGGGTACATATTGTGTGAAACACGACAACAATGTTTGCTTTACCGGCCAGGTCAAGTAACCTAAAATGACCAACAGAATTGCTTTTTATTTTCTTCAATATAAAAAGTTGATCAATCAGAATTCCTCGCCATGTAACGATCTCGTCCAGGAATTTTTCCATTTCCGTGCTTGTCAACAAATCCAACATTGTACGGTCGGCCGCAAGTCAGTGGGAACAAAACCAGCATTAACATGGTCTCTTATAGTATTGAAACTCCTTAACAGGCTAGGCCAGCTCCGCCCCGCTCAAGAGATCAAGGTCAAATTGTTTACACTGACTGACTCGACTGTACCATTGAGGTTATAAACAGAACAGATACCAGAAGTCCAGGACCCGCAACAATGTAGTATTATTTACAAAGAAGATCAATGCGCAAAGATAATACGCGAAAGTGAAAGCGTGAGCGTGATTGTGGAGTCCCGTTGGCACCGTACCTGTTGCAGTCTTATTTACGACCCAAAACAAACGCTTTATCTCGCCTCGCCATATAATGCGACCATAAAACTCGATTCTTACACCGATTCAACGTTTATAACTTCTTGCATAACGCTTTTGTTTATAAACAAAGGTTTCAAGGTCTCGGCTACCTCGCGCATGCTTCGTCCACTTTTGAATTTAGTAACAATTTCTGGACCGTCGGGTAAAGGTGCGCGTTGGCAATTTTAAAAACACGCCGCGTTTATTGAATAAAATGATAAAAGCTCAATTAAAATTCACCGCGTGCTTCAATCATTGCCTACTGTTCAGTTTATTGCGATACTTAAACTGGTTTAGGTAATAACGGATTGGAGTCGCCATAAAAGTGGATGGGTTGTAAATAAATAATAAATTACATTGTAACGTTTCGCCTCGGAGCGGTTACCGGCGTTGCATCTTCACATGTTTCTCTGTTTTATGAGCTTTTATGAGTGGTTGAATATTCACAGATGACTTATAATTATTCCATGTATAATTAATTATGTGAATCTTGCATGAGTGATCGTGTGGTGTCGACAGATTTATTGGTTCTACATACAACGTTCCTGCTCTGGGAACTGCGATAACTTCGATGAAATAAGAGGTATTAAGAATGTTTTACACGTACCATGTTTGTTTGACATAACATCTACATACCTTCTTAATATTTATATTATTGTATAACAGGTTTACTCTGGCTGACTGATTGATTTATCATTAAAAAGCTGAAATTGTGAGGTCCGGTAAAAAAAATACTATGTAAGTAACATAGTTATGAACAACCTTATTTTGAACAAAACGATTTTTTTAAATTTCGCCCCGAAAGCGGTCAAGTGACCTATAATATTAGTGTCATAGCAATCATGCATCCAAAACACAAAACAATACCGTACATAGTGTATGAAACTAAATGCAAGTACTTTCTTGAGCTGATTCATCTATAACTTATTTTATTACTGCTTAAAATATCTACCACAGTGCACCATGCAATTTAAAAGAAGACTACAATCAATCATCTAAATCAAATTTCACGATATCCTGCCAATCGGCCGGCGACAAAAACTAAGCGACGTATCTCGTCTACAAAAAGTGCACAAAAACTTTCTAACGCGAGGAATGGCGGCGGGCTTCGGAGAGGGGAGAGTGGGGTAGAGTGGGGACAAAAAACTAATAATAACACTGTGTGTCACCCCATCACCGCCGCGTCCCAACTCCCATTCCTGCCGCACCTACCCGCCGCCGGCCGTCACTCGTGTGAATGTGAACTCGTATGCCATTTTGAATTTTCGGAAGCCGACTTGACAACAAGTAGTAATAATATGTAATAACTAGTATTTTTGTGACATTTAAATTTAGGGCTAGCAATATAACGAGTGACTTAAATAATAAACCGGGCGACTAAAAATACCAATTCAATGCGATTTATCCTAAATGGTTTATGGTCGTCAGTTAATTTGAACCTAGTAACTTTGTGCCTTTAATTTTTAGACAAAGTAATAAACTGAACGTCTGAAATAATAAACCGAGCGACTAAATTCAAGACGTTAACCTAACTAATTTTAGTGGCCAGTTAAGTATTTTAGCCGCTAGTTTCAGTATTTTTAGCCGATCGGTATATCATTTTTCAAATAAGTATTTGACATATTTCATGTACAATTAGTAGGTTCACCGTTTTAGTTATTCCAACATGAATCGAGACTATGATTTTATTGATGACGATATTATTAGAATGCGTAATTAAAATATTGTTCTTCCCCACACCACAGCCTTAATTCAAAATTCATTCTCTGATTTATTTACGACCATCCTATGATTACCAAAGCGCGACCAATCTACCGTGTAATCTAACGTAATTATAACATGGCCCGTTGTAGTGTAAGTCACGATTTGGGCTATCTAGCCGTGAGCTGAGAGTTTTAAAACTATAGGTACTATGTTGGGACTTGGGATACTGCATACTTGATGTATGTGTAGATACTGTGCCCCACGATCTGATTATCATCGCGGTCGAGTGCTAAGTTGAGGGCACACTTGGAGTTGAATAATAAATAAATAAATTCTATTTTGAGTTTTTTGAATTTAATTACCTAACGCCGGCTAACTATTAAACTCACTAAGTACAATCGGATAAAACTTATTTTGGTTTGATTAACTGAAATGACACTAGATTTATTGTGTCTAAGTGTATTTTTACCGACTTCCAAGAAAGGAGGAGGTTCTATGTTCGGCTGTATGTATGTATTTTTGTATATATCGTTTGTATATTGCTGATGGAAAAAAAATACAGCCTTTAAACGTTACACTGACTTTGCACCGAATACCATAGTTAAGTCTACCACACGTCCATACCAGCGAATACAAACATTTAGGCTCAATTCACACCGCGTTTCTCCCTGAACTGTGGAGTGGACCTTTTTTTGTAAGTAGTAGATAATAGTTCTATATATGTATTATCTTTAAAAATACACGTCACGTCGCGTCGCAGTGTGTATAGACACTTAAGCTCAGTGTGCCTGGGATGTTAGCATTGGAACGTGAGCCAAGGCGGTTGATAAACCTGGGTGTAAACACGAGAAACACGATCGCCACCGTTCACCAGCAGCTACCGTCGATACCTTCCTTCCTATACCTAGCTATCTATTGACTATAGTCTTAGTCTGACAGTTACTGAAACGTGAAACACACTACTCTGAGGTTATTATTAAAGCTAATCATCATCATCATCAGCCTGCTCTAGTATAGGCCTCCCCTAAGGCACGCCACTGAACCTGATCTTCTCTTCACTCTCAATGAAAACTATTTCAGGGGTCCTGTGATGAACACTTTTTGAGTTATGCCACAGAATAAATAATAGAACAAGTTATGTACAGGGGAAACAAATACGGAACCCTTCACTAAAAATCTGACAAGCACTTAGCCGGTTTTTTGCAACCAATTTGCGCAGCAATGTTGTTGCAACATGCGTTCATTAAGGCATTTATCATGATCATTTTATTCCAAAGATAAGAACCATTTTAACGATGGAAAAATGGTCAAATTATCGTAAATACCTTCATCTTTCAACTTCAATCTCTAAGTCACCTAAGGGCAGAGTTGATGTTCATATAAATCCAAACCTGTTGGAAATGTCCAAACCTGTATTACATAAAATGAATGAATTAACTATCTAATGCCTCAAGGCAATACCATAATAGATTAGAAGTTTTAAGACCACTATAAACTTGGAATATTATACAAGATAATTACTCAATAAGATGGTGTGGACTTTTTAAAACGTGTCTTATAAGACTTAACTTATAAAAAATCACATAAAATATTATAACCACAGTGCAAAACTCATTCGCGGGCAGGATCGCTTTTTGGAATCTTACACAACTAACCGGTGACAAACAACAATGCCACCAGCGCCAGGCCTAATACATCAATGATCAGTTGATCAACCAACACATCTTCACAGATTAATGAAAATTCAGAGAGTTTACACCAAATTTCAAAACACACATCTCGCTAACTCCCATACTGCATTTCGCTTTCAAAAGTTCCGCTTAAATGACAAAAGGGACAATAGGTACGAACGCTAAATTAAATTCAAATATCGAAAGAGGAAGTCTCCGCGCCCCCCGCCGCCGCCCCCCTCGCGTCTCGTTGGAAGATTTATTATATTTGTCCTGCGCTTATTTCATTATTGCCTGTCGCAGGAACCGGCCTATTAAAAAGTTGGATCTTTGAATAGTGCTTATTACAATTCATTAATTTTATGCATTAGGTATATTTTATGTACAGGATGTTCGTACCGACGCGAAATCGGCTTAAGCCAGTCAGAAACTACGTTATCCCAAACGAAAAAAGGATTTTAACGACGTCGTCGTATCGGCTCAGATCTGCTCACCTCGGCACCGCTCGTGGCTGATGTTCCCTTATTTCATTGAGATAGTTATTTCTGCCCTGTACCGGCTTAAGCCGATTCCGCTATCCCTCAAGCAAATTGTCACGTTTTTATCGCAGAGATTTCACTGCATACAGAATTCGGTGGCCAATCATATCACGTAATATTTAAATCTGGTTATCTGATCGACCAATCGTCTATCGCTTTGCGATATTGCCTCGATAACACTGACATGTGAATCGATATTTATTTCCAGTGATTGTTTTGATACGTTAGGTTGGTTGTGAATTATAATGTATGTTTAAATTTTTTTTTCATTTCAGGTACCTACACAATTAAATGTGAATTATTTCCTTTAACAACAGATATTATCGTAGACTAAGATAAAATTAAAACAATGTCGATAGGTAGCTAATTAGGAGATTTTAGCACAGCAGCGCTGGGAATAAAAGTATCCTGTTTTGTTAAGTTTAAATAAGTTACCTGAACGATATTACTGAGGTAAGTTAAAAAAACCTGATTGACAATTCTGTTGTGATTTAGAAGCAAAAAACACGCTTTCGCATTTATAATAGGTATGAATTTAAAACTAAATATTTCACTTTCAGACATTACCTCGGGGTAAACGTTCTAAAATGAAATGGGGAGTTAATGGATTGAATGTTTCAAAACAAGAATAACTTGAGAGGGTTAAAACGTTATGTAAATAGAATGAAAATCGTTTTCTAACTCTAAAAGCGCGCAAAAACTTTTTGATGGTCTCTCACTGTGTTTTACAGTATATGCAAAAATCTCCCACAAAATTATACAGTTTACTACTCTCAAATTAAATTAAAGTGCGATTTTATCACGATCACCCAAACATTCTTCTCACCTGCGAAGAGAGTAATGAAACAATTGTATGAGCTATGTTTAAGGTACTACTTTATTCGTAAAATTTTGCATATACAATCACTTATGAATAGAAAGCAATGAATGGATATCTGTCCCGTTCACACTTGGGAATAACCTTATCAATCTAACACGAATCGAACAATAGCGTCGCTTGTTTGATTTATACAGTCGCTTAGTAGAAACATTACGGATAATTATAGTTCGACCGCAAAGAGTTAATGCTTTTGCAAATTGATTGTTTATTTAATCAACCAATTATGACAAGCAACATGTAATTTTAACTATACCAGTTTTAAGTTGGTCCTACCAGTTCTACGTAGATTATTTAAACAGCAATATTTATATAATCACTGATGATTTCGTCTAATTATTATTAGTTAGTCTAGAACGCCACTACTGCAAAAGTATTTGCATGGATAATGTGGGAAACATGCTATGGGAAAATAATGAATACTGCAAGAAATTTAACTAGCCTCCATCGGTGCCACAAGCATCACAAAAAACTTATAAAACAGATCCTAATTATTATAAATTTTTTTTTTTTTTTTTTTTAAAATAGAATAAAATAAAAACTAACTAAATAAATAACTTATTAAATACATAAAGCTTATCTATAGATAAAAAATGTGCCCCAAATCGCTATCGATGGGCAGCGTGCCCAGAAGGCTGGCCGCATTGCCACGCTGGATGGCAATGCTAATTCGCTGTGCGAAATAAAGGCCAGCCCTCTGGTCACCCGACACATCGATCAGGCGCGCCGACAGTTCTTTATACAGGCGGCGCGCACTCGGCCCCCACGGCCCCAGGGTTTCGACCCCAAACGCCGCAAACATATAGCACCTACCGAGGGTGGTATATTTGCGGCGCTTGAGATCTTCGGCCGAGGACGCAGCAGCACCAGCATTTGATTGGGTGCCTGGGAGATGAGACGGCGCAAGGGTATCTACACATGTAGCATCCCACACCAAGGGCCGTCCCATACTCCAAGGCACCAATGTCAAACCGTCGGGCCTTTTGCCGTCGTCTCTCGACAGACCGACGGGCTCGAGGACTGCTGGCACTTTGACACTGGCAAGGGCCCTTCGGATGACATCGTTAATGCTGGCGTGTCGGGGTATGCGTCCGGCACTTCTGCCGCAGGAGAGGCCGTGGTGGCCCAGGCCGTCCACCATAGAGCCGCATCGACAGCGATGTGGGACGTTTGTTGTTGCCCCTATCCGCAGACTAGTGGCCAGCCGAAAAGTGTTGTTGTCCAGAAGAGTTCCTATTGTGGGTGAGGGCAGAGCTTGCAGCCATAGGCCTGACTCCCACTCTGCAGTTGCAAGGAGACGAGCTCGATCAGCTGGACTTGATGCCGAGGCTACTAGGCTGTCCCAGACAAGACGACAGAGCGGCTCGTCCCATTTCTTTTGTGAGCATGGGTTTGAAGGCGGGTCTATGTTGGGGCAAGTCAAGGACCATACATTCCTGGCCTCGGAGCAGTGCGCGGCCTCCAGGACCCCGAGTGAAGGGGCTAAAATGTTCCCGATAAGGTTCTGCGCACCGTGCACCGAGGCCAAAAAGGCAGGCAGTGACACACTGGAAATTTTGCGAATGCCCAGGCCACCAAACCTAATAGGCAGGGTGGCTTGGGACCAGGCTCTTTCATTGAAAGGGGTGTTCAGTATTGAGGTGAGGGCCTCTTGAACTAAGTTATCCAGCTGAAGTAGTAGTCCGGGGTGTTTCCAAAGGTGGCTGCTACGGAGAGCGTAGGTGAACTTAGGCACGAAGAGGCAGTGCCTGATGATGGTGTACGCTGTGTGTATATTGATTTTTAGTAGGCGGTCTGAAACACAGTTAAATTTTTGAATTTGTTTTTTTACGTATTCTTCAAAAGATTGATCCAGAATGGGGCTACCAAGGAGGTGTAGTTCTTTTTCATCGACAATTTTTATTCCCGGAGCTACCTTTGTAAACTTTTCGATTAAATTTTCTTTTTCACACGATGATTCCGGTATAAAAAGTTCGCATTTCGAAAAATTTTGAGATAGGCCAATTGATTTGAGGTCTGAAGTTAATTTTTTTAGGTCGTCCAAAACAGTTTGGGCTTCACCCCCCAAAGTCCCGTCGTCCAAGTACCACACATTTAATTTGGAATTTAGTGTTTTGATGATGGGGTGAATAGCGAGGGAGAAAATAGCAGGGCCCAGTGGGTCACCCTGTTGACAACCTACAGATGAAGACAGGAGGTTTGTTTTGTATAAGAGTTTCGAGGGGGAACTGTAGCATTGCCAAAGAAATTTATAGGTTTCCGGAATTTTATCTTTAATTTGTGACAACAGGGCGTTTCTGTCTACCGAATTGAAGGCGTTGGTGACATCAACCTTCAACAGCACCTCCCCACCTTGATGGTCCAGGTAGGTCCGGACGGCATGAACTGCAGCCTCACATCCGCTTTTAGAACCGAAACCAAGTTGTATGGGGTTGAATTCATTCGTTAGATTTCGTTAAATTAGTATTTACAAATTTTTATTTATACTTACATAGGTAGAAACTTAGTTTCAAAAGTCCAATTACATTTTGTGAAATTAACCTAAGCATATAATTTTGAATTTTCATGGTATATGCCCGTGCCTACATTAAATTACTAGCTTCGGTTTAGTGATCTTGTTCATCTGTATTAATTAGCATTTAGCTGTTCACCTTTATTTTTTAAATTTAATTTACTTAACATTTTAAAATAATTATATGTTATTATGTTTCCGACGTGTTAGTTAGCATCACATATCCATCAATAAATGATGGGATATAAGCTATAATTTGTAATGTTCCCATATTTGTAATTCAATGGTTAGGCCAGGTGTCGTTGGTTACAAGTAAGTACCTCACTCATTTTAATAGACCTTTATTACAAGTTGTTCCTGGTCTGGATATAGGTTACATTTGAAATCTTAACGGGTGTCTAATTCGCATAGAATAAAAGTTTTTTTTGGGATAAGACAAGTTAACCTTAACGTAATTTATGCCACATAGTAAGTATTATTTTTTAAATAGCAGTGAGCTAGTGTATGTCTGAAATGAAATAAAAATGGTTAGCATTTAAATTTGAAAACTTTAAAACATTCTAGTCGAGTTATTCCCTCTTTAGCGTCTCAAAAGAAACAAATTTCAAAGTTAATTCTGTCAATTGTGACGTCAGCGCAATTCCCAAGACGTCTCGTCCGAGCTACACCTCCACAAAAGCCGAACAGAAGTAGGAGCTCAGCTCACGAGCTTTTCAAGGGTGGTGGCTGCTTTCGGCGGGAAAGCAGCGGCTTGAAGCGGGGCGTGGGGTGGGGGTTAGAGGGAGGGGGCGTGATGGCTCGTATTGATTTAGTGCCGTCGTCGACGGAGCTATGTACAGCTAGGTAGGCGAGTATCGCTCGCTGTCGCTTGATGCGCTTTCTTTGAGCTGGAAACTGGTAATTTAGCGATAACTGCGCTTTTAGTGATAAACTTATACCATTTCATATACATATTATCGTCGGCTAGCAAACTCGTGCAAGTCGAATTTTTTCGGGTTCAAATTTTTTAATGCCATTTGATGTAGTTTCCATCCACGGCATTCAAATTTCTGTACCTGAAAAAATCGACTTGCGTGGTGTTGTTTGCTAGCTGACGATATGCAAACCTGTAAACTGTTATACAATAATCTGAAAAAACTAAAGCGATTTTAAATTATGTATCTGGTATTGATCGTTTTGTGGGTCCATATAGTTGTTCACCGTAGACGTGGGTTTGATTTTCACTGGGGACTTTGTGTGCTTAATTGGTACGGGTGGTCGCCGGTCTGGAGTTTTCTTGTCTATAGTCTATAGCTGCCTAGCTACATATACAGGGAACCCTTGTATATAACAGATACCTATGTTAATTATTTTCTTAAATTTATGAATTTAAATAGAAATTCGTAATAAATGACAAAATAGAATAGTCATCTATTTTTTTAGTTTCTTTTTAACTTATTTTAGAGGATTATCATACAATTATTGTTAAATAAAATGATCTACGGAACCAAATACATCATTTAGTTATATTACGAGTCTAATACGTCTTGAATTTATTTGTTTCCTTATTGTTAGTACTTAACTAAGGAGATGTATTGCAACAGTTGAATTTTATGGATATGAATAATAATAACTAAATAAGCGACGTGAATTGAACGTCTTGAGTTGTATTTCTGCAGAATTTTATATGAAAGCTTAATGTAAAGCGCTTTACATCGCTGCACCGCTGAACTCCCAAGAGGGACTCGCCCAGCGTCGAAAATTTAAATGGATATTTAACTTTAGTCTCAGGGAACCTAAAGTCTATTGCCTTCACCGTCCTCAGAGCACGACTGCTTTTCTTGAGACACAAAAACTTGTGAAGCTTTTAGCAAATGGTTTAAAATCGTCTGGATTCCTAAGTGTATTTAAGTTGTAGAAAGTTTGTTTTTATTTCATCCCGCCCAGGGATTAGTTGTTTAAAGTGGGAAATTAGTTTTGTGTTGTAACTAAGTAATTCTTATAGAAAGAAATACAATCGTCAAAGTTATACTAATTAATTAATTATTAGCAATAGGTAGGAGAAAAAACCCATTGGTACATGGCCCAGCTGGGGATCGAACTCCGGACCTTTCGATATGATAGGCCGCGTCTTATCCCTTACGCCACTGACGCTCTAGAGCAGTCAGTAAATGTACTTAAGTTTCGAGAAAAAATTAAGTACATTTACTGACTGCTCTCAAACGGTGAAGGAAATCATCGTGAGGAAACCTGCATACGCCGAAGAAGAAATTCTTAGGCGCATGTGAAGTCCACCAACCCGCACTGGGCTAGCGTGGTGGACTATAGCCCGAACGCCCTCGTTAAGAGGGTAGGCCTGAGCCCCAGCAGTGAGGACATTAATAGGCTGTTGATGATGATGATGATGAATAGGTAGGATGCAAAATGGCTGTTTTGAGTTAGCAATGCCATTCAGACCAAATCGGCCCTTTGATCTGAACGGCATAACTCACTAGCCTAGTTTAGATCTTAGTCCTAGAATTACAATAATATCAAAGAATCCCGGTCTCCTTAATTATAAGTAGGTGTATATATCTCATATCGTGACGCCCATTCATCAATGTTAGGAACTCTCTCAGCAATAGTGTTGTTGACGTCACTAATAGTGATGTGCCTACAATATTATGTATAGCGAGGTAGAAATATTGCCGACGACGGCGACGTTGGTGTGAATTACACTATCTAGGTAAGTACTCTGTAATAGGCATTGTCAAAGTTTTCGGGGATTTTTTTTCCACAAAATCCACAGCACTTAGAAAAATAATAATTATTAAAGGTTACATTGCTCATATTACCATCGGAACATCACTGTTACTATCAATAATACTCGTTCTTCGTGTCAATTACCTACTCCTCTCACTGATCCGTGCGAACGTCTTTACTCGTACTATGACAACCGAAATGTTACCAAATAAATTGGTTTCCATCGTTATATTCCCAGCATAATTCTGCTTGAGGTAAAAGTAACTTATTATAACGCTTGAGAGAAAGTTTCTTGAATTAAAAATTGTAAAGAAGTAGAGATTAGTCGGACACAGGCATTCATATATTTAAGTGAAAGGATGGACGAACTAAAAGAAAGTGAACTGAATAATCTTACTTATTAGAATTTTAATATAACAAAGTCGTAAATGTAGAAAATTAGGCATTTCATTTTGTATATTACAACTTTACACACGTCTTAGCTTTCGTAATTTGCATAGAGTAAGCAAAATTTCAGAGTCTAAAGAAAAAAACTGTTTAACTACAATAAAATTATTATAAACTAGGTACCTTATTAACGCCTGAGAAAGCAACACAAGTTTAAGCAAAAATTAGTAAAATAAGCCTTAATTTCTACTACAAAAGTTTTCAATTCGTATTCAACATTACTCGTAGGTATTTAAGTACATTGTATTTTCATGCTTTAATCATATTTATTTTAAATTTATCCATATTATAATAATTTCATTTGTATATTGACCTCCATTACTTTACCCTATGTCTTACAATCCTTTGAGAGAAAATGTAATCTCATCGCACATTTTGCCTGGGAGGACCATCCATTCTTTTCCCGTTCCCGGTACCGTTCTTGGCTCGTTCAGTCAAGTATTTATATTATTAGGTATATTTATAGGAGTAGGTAAGCAATTTAGTACTTTTTTTTTTTTTTACTAAACTTAATCTTTATTTTAAAACTAATCTACAAATAAATAAATAAACTAAACCTAAACCTAAAAAAAAAACTTTCCTAAAGGTAGAAGATCTCCTCCAACTCCGCCGAATTTCCAATGGTGCCTAAAATGCTCGCGGCGTTACCCCTCTGAATTTAGTACTTATTGATATACAGTAATCTATTTTCTGATTTATCGAAATTGCACAACAGCAGTTTATAAACTTTTTGATCCTTCTGTTTCAATATCTATTCTGTATCGACATAAAACGATTTTATTGATGTAGTGGTGGTTCTCGCGCGTTCGGTTTACGGCTGGTTTTGGGCAAGCTCCCTACTTATTTTAATTATCATTTTAATTGCTATACAACCCGCGATAACCATCGTTATACCTATACTATTGTTTAGGTTCGCTCGCACACAAAAAACACTGCGTAGATAATAACTCTATTTTATTCTAAAGTTGGGACGTAAATTATTGTACCATTGCCAAAGAAAGTGCTTGATAAATCTTGCCACAAAATTCTCACCTGCCATTATTACTTACACTTGCTTTGCTTTTAATATCGCATTTCTACCGCTGACTGTTCATTTTGAGTTAAATTAGTGTGTCTAAGTTAAATGTGGTTTTTTTGTGTGTGTTATGTCAATGAATAAAGATAGCTACGCTTTATCTAACTCCGATTCACTTTGCCAAAGGTTACAATACCTCCTGGTCATGCGAGGTTAGTAAGTAAAGAAGAAAAACGGTATCGCCGCGTGTTGCTATAAATGTTGTATACAAAATTAGCTACAAAGGTAAACCACCGCACTTTTGGGTTACTATTTAGCCTAACCCTACAACAAACTAAGCAGATTTTATAGATAAAAAAATATCGATAATGGTAAAACTTTTGATTCCTACATAAGCGGACTTCCAAACTTTTATTTTATTATACGCTTACTTCAGGTGCTTGAAATTTGCAATTCACAGACAGAAGTCGCTCGGCAGGCAGGACTTTAGAGTTATCTTTTATTTATAACTAACGTAAAGAATTCCTCTTTCTAATATCCTACTACGACAAGTCGATACTTTCACAGGTTTCACATTTAGTTTAATTAAGCCTAAGCCGCGATGGACCGACGACCTGAAAATTTTATGGAAGTGGCTGTATGAGGAAATTGCCGATGAATTGGCAAACAGAATGATGACTGTAGTTGATGATGATGTACGTAGATTTGACGAATAAACAAACTAACATCTATTCCAACACAAATGCCATACAAAAACAAACGAAGCGGGCTGCCAAGTTAACGTGGTAATACAAATTTGATTTTGCTGCTCCCATTCATGAAATAGCATAGCATTTGTTTTCCTATGTCATTTAATTTGGAATGGAATATAATATAACTGCTTACTTGTACCTACTCAAAAATATTACAAATACCTCATTGAAATAATTTCATTTGCCCTTCTTACCGTTGGTATTACTGGTAGTAAAGTACCACGTTTTTTTGTTATCGAATGATGAACTAGAAAGACAAGTCATCAGTTAATCAGGTCACCTGTCGTAACGAACGACTCTTCGTTATAACCAACTACCAGTAGATACCAATCTTCGAGTTCCGATCGAGTTACGGAAACTTCTGAGGTCCCGGCGTTTTCCAATAGTAAGATATTTAGAAGTCCGGAAACCAGCGGGTGTTCTCTCCCATAATTATATTCACCGCTGATATTTTTGAACTTTCACGCGAGTGAGCTCTATATTTCGAGGTTTTTTTTCTAAACTTTGTGTGATTTACGTCAGTTCAGTCGGATTCTGTGAACACCGGGGAGTGTCGAAAGCTTTATGCGAGCACCAAATTTATTTTATTTTAAACGAGACCCAAGTACTGTCTTTGACACTTTCTGGATGTATACAACCGTTTTTTGTAGCTTTTTGTTTAATATACATTGTGAGTGTGATTTAGAATTTATAGCGACTAACTTTTTATTTAAATTATTTTCGTGAAGACCTCTGGACATTTCGTCTAAAAATCGCCCCCGCTCTATGGAGACATTTGGAGAAAGTCAATATAAATCCCTGATTTTGGGAGATTATATCTGTATTCAACTCTAGGAAATTATAATTGAAGACCACCTCCGTTCTTTTTATCTCCTAGAGTCCTATAGGTAGGTGCAGTAGAAGGATTTCAAATGTAAAAACAATTAGTTCCGCAGGTGTCTGCAAAAGTGAACCCAGTACTTTTCCCCGTTTGTTTTCGCTCCCTTGCACTTTCCGAGCCAAAAGGAAGAAAAGATTTGTGTCGGCCGCGTCTGGGGCTCGCTCGGATTCTCTAATGTTGTTATAAGTACCTAGGTGTATGTACGTGGGTAGGTATAGTTAGGTATTATAATGTATACTGCTTCATAGGCACTACTGTACAGTACATTACGCCTTTATTAAAATCATTGTTAGATATTTAAGTTTGAAGTAGACATAATGTAATGGTACATTTTTGATATTTGCGCTTTGTACAAATTATAATTATTATATAATATATCCAAGTCTTACACGCTACAACTTTTGTTTACCTTTGTCCGACGTTTCGAGCATGTATACTGGCATGGTCACGAGCTGACTGGAGAGGCGAGCTGTCAGTGTTGCACGTTGCTGTAGTTTCTCCAACTACCCTCTGTTGGTGAAGGTCAGATGACAAGAGAGTCGAAACTGACAAAAGTCGACAAATGAGAACAATTGATATTTTGTACCACTTCTGAAAAACAGTTTCCAATTATTTCACTGTAAAGTATTACAACACAGTCTCTTTAGAATTGCTGGCCACTTAAATTTTACGCCGTTCCAAAACAATTCCTTAAATACGTCGCACCAAATTTCCAATTTTCCCGAGTCCAACAACAAAGTTAATCTTGATTTATAAGATTTTCATTTCTATAAAGCTGAGTCACTCACGATAGCTGGGAATGAGTTAATAATCCAATTAAAATTTCCTTAGACTTCTGTCCCTGGCCGTGTTTCAAATTCAAATAAATCTCTACTCGAACTCGTCCGCCGGAAATAGCACTTCGTCCGTCCATAAATTCAAGTCTATTTAAGCAAGTTGGAACGAAAAATCAGAAATAAACCGCATGAATGTCACATAACTTTACAAAAAAGGACACATTTTGTTCTCAACTAACAGTAAGTACAAACCTTTTTAGGGCTCTGTTAAAACTTTTACGCCTTTATAGCGAAGCTTTTCGGTCGGTCTGGCTTTCTGTATATCTGTCTGTCCGTCTTTGTAAATATATCCGTGTGATATCGCAAAACTATGCCAAACCAATCAGAATCTAGCTGTTTAGATTTTAAATATACTTTTTGATCTGTCATCTGTTAGTCTCTCCAACCAATTATGGTATAGATATAAAGTCCTCTTTGTACACATTTTTCTTGTTTGTTTTTCATGTAGGTAAATTTATTTGTGGAATAAAGATTATTATATACTTTCGAAACGGAAAAACGTACCGATAAACTTACAGAAAGACCTTGCCGTTTGGTACTTATAGGAATTATCAGTATCACAATCAATGCTAACGTTAGCGCGCGATACGCATCAGGTCAAATTAATGCAAATTTATGGAACGCCGCGGGATTCGGAACGCACCCCGACTCGGCGCCACTACCTAGACTTGTTGCTATTATGCTCTACATATTCGAGATTTCTTACGTTTTCCTTTTCATCTTTATCTAGAACGTTTACTCGTACTTTTCTAAACTTTGTGAGAATTTGTTCAGTTACTTAGTTTTTTGAAATAACGTTATATAACTGAAGAATCTAAACAAACGGTCTTTATACGAAAAGCTTGTGTTCATTCATACTAATCGACTTGAGAGTAAACTGTGCGTGAATATTTCGCTTATGATGGCATAGTAAAGTTATTTATTATCAACTTGGTAGATACATAACTAAGCAATGTTACATTCATATTTGAATTAGCTAGTAGTTGGTATAGTACTTTTATACCTATTACCTACTATTTTAAACAAAAAAACGATAGAATATTATTTGTGTACCCATAATTTTGGTACCTATGTTATATTAGTTATTATCTGTAATTAAAATAATAATAATCGGAAAAGGGCCTAACTCTGTTCACGTTATTCACACCTAATTTTAGGTACTTAAATCCGTATCAGACCCGCCAGCTCTTCACCCATTTGCAGTAATGAAACATTTTCATTAAAAAACATATTAACATATAAGATCATCTCATGATTAATGAACTCACATCAAGTATAAGCAAACCCGACATTATCGCACTATCTCTTTTTAACAACCGTAAATTCGTCTTTACTTATCTCAACTTTAAACCGTGTTGATGAACACGCTAACTGATCTAATTAGTCTTCATAAAGCCTCTGATACATATTAATTAATCTTTTCATACAGGTTGGTGTAGTTCACCTTGTAACATAGAGTAGCAAACAACCAACGGATTACTTTATGCACTGTACTGAATGGATATATTTTACAGGTTAAAAGATTACTCTGTGGCATTACTCTTGTATTACCACACACCTGGCACTCAACATAAGCGAATAGATTTAATTCCCTACCACTACTACATGTGCACCAGTCTGTCCTTACACTCTTGTGTGTTTGTGTGTAAACTGTAAACATGTATAGGGCTATCGGAAGGAACTCGCAACGAAAGGTCGTCGGGTAAAAATGTGGGTGTTTCGCTTCTTGACGTATTTTACGAAGATTTTTTCGAATTAAATTAGTTTAATCTCGATACCTATATTTATTAGATCTTGATATTTTCTACTATCTGTTATGCAGATCAATAGGTCTGATTATAGATTATATCTATAGGATCCGTATTATTATCACAATCAAATCATTAATCTGACATAAATAATATTTTTCTGAAAAAAATTACCACTGGGAATTGAGTAGGAATCGAACAGAAAGCAAAAGCTAGCTAGTGGTATATAAAATAAGCACGTGCAGCATTTCGAAGCGCTTTGATCGAAGCGAATACGTAACTAACAGTTAGTTGGTACCAGTTCTATTCGAAATGACCATGGGGAAGACAAGTTTTGTTAATTAATAGTGACAGCAATGGTCTGGTGAATTTATTGACTGAATGACAGGTGGCTTGTATGAAATAGAGTGACAGATACGAAATACTTGGTATTTAAAACTGTAGGTTACGAGCCGAGGCGCTGTTATAGAAGTTTCACATATAATTTCACCTCGAGTAACATAAATTACATACAGGAGCTGGTAATAATAAAAAAGCACTTTACATTTTCTTTATAAAACTCATTAAAGCCGTATCTAAATGAAGATGGGGACTAATTTCAGTAATCGATATTTAACACGATATTAATCGATATTAGATAAAAAACCGATCACCTCCAACTCATTTATCGATGAAAACATCGGGCACGTACATAGATAAGCCATCCATCGATGGTCGATACAGAAATCGTTGGCGGCACCTAGTTAATCATGTCGGAGGCTCGGAGCGCACCTGCCCGCAGCCGCATACATATTCATTAGCCCGGCATCGGCCGCGCTCGCTATCAATGAATATTTTCGCGACATGCCTCTGGATACGCGGAGATAAAAGTAAATGATCGATTTAAAATCAATTTCTCTTGGTAATTAAAATTTAAAACTTTTTTTTCGTATATATACACTCGGCTGCATAAATTCAGGGGGGCTTTTTCATACAAACATGAGTACGCGGATTTCCATACATTTTGATGCCGTTTTAAATCTTTTTTATTCTGACTAGTCTATGGTGAAAACGACTAATCGAGTTTTCGCGCGTCTTGTTGAAGATTTAAGTAAATAAAATAAGAAAATTATAAAGACTTTATTATTGTTCCCATCATAAGTATACACACAAGTATTTTATATAAAAAATAATTAATTTTCATAGGGAACGTCTACTCGGGTGAAGGCTTTCTCCAGGTTTTGTCATTTCAGCCTGTCTTTCGCCGTGTCAAGCCAGGTAGCGCCGGCCACAGCGCGGATGTCATCCGCCCATCGCTTGAGCGGGCGGCAGATATACCTAGCATAAATTAATTTAGTTGCTAGGTTGCCCATAACGCTTGCTAGGTTGAATGTGCATGGTTGCTAGTTTTAATGCGGTATCTTATCAGGTGTGACTATAGCATAGATAATGAGGGATATGTTCAGTATTATGAGGATGTTTCTCTTAATTATCATTTTGATAATACAATATTAAAAATAATTAAGTGCCGACCTAAGTTTTAAGTACCTTTAAGTAATACGTCCAAAAATTTGAAATATAGAAGCTAAACTAGAGGCAAACTCATTACATAATTTGAAGAAATATATCACAAAGCTTGTAAATCAGAAAGAAAAACCTAATTTGCAAAAAGCTTCGTAAGCCGTCTCAAACACGATGGTATCACGCAAGTGTATCGACCATCCCGGTTTACCGTAGTCTTCCTTGTAACCTAACGAACGTTACTAAACCGGACAATGGAGGATCACATGCAAATAGGACCAATTAGAATTGTTCCGCTAAAGAAAAATGCAAAGAGGAGATGAATTCAATTTAAAATGAGATCCGTCTGCGTTCCGCTTGGTCCCGCGTCGATCGGGCGAAATTGAAAAAGAGAAAAAAATCGAGAGAGGAATAAATAAAAATAGAGATCCCGCTACAGCGCAAGTCGCCGTTGAAATGAAAACAAAACAACAAAAAGCTTTTTGCGAACGAAATAAATTAAAAAGTGTGTCGCGATTCGCGATTTCGAAGCAAACCGGCGGTGACGAGTTGTAGCGCTAGATTCTTATAATATGTCTATGACTGTCATATTTTGCTGTTTATAATGTTGTTACCTTTATAAACTCATTAATTCGTGTATACAAAATCGATTGAGTGTGGATGAATCTGCAAACGTTCAATGCTTACAGAAAGCGCTAATTATAATTTTTAACAATAACTTTGAAGAATGTTATTGCGATGAGCTTTACAGGCTTGTTTCTACAACAACAAAGCATAAGCTGGCACACTCTTTATCAGTTTTTTACATTATATTCATAGTGTATATTTACTTAAGTTTTTTTTTACTTAAGTAAGCTGAAATATTCTATGTTTTTGAATAGCAAAACTCGTATTTTTATTAGCTTTACTATGGTATGAAATGATATTTTACTCGTTTGTTAATCTGTCCCGATCTGGGTGTTATATTTGTGGCCCTTGTTTGGGATTAGACATGTGGTATGATGGTATGTATATATATTTAAAAATACTTATCAGATTTTGTGTATAAAATTGAGTTGTGGCGTCCAGCCCACTTAGCTGAAGCCATGAGTGGCTGAATAGACAAAACGGACGACAACGTCATTTCCTGGTTATCATATTTCCGCCGACTATTATTGATTTTCCTCTCAAATTGAGACACCTACATTATTTAAAAAACAATAAAGTTTTCTTATTCTTACCATAAACATTACATTAAACCTAAAGACTACAATACAAATAATTCAAAGTATTAGTGCTAAATTTATACCTAAGAGAAATTAATAGAAACTACACAGTCGCAAAGTCAAACGAAATGCATCCAAATCAGTAGGCATTCATAAATAGCGGGGGAAAGTTTTGCCTAAAATTATATTTGTGGGTCGTCACGCTTTTCCGGGGTTGGAGGGGTGAGGGGCGACGGGAGGGGGGCGATTAGAGGGGTCCTTTGTGAGCTCGCCGTAGGTGGCGGCCGCGGGGTAGTATTCATAGGTAGAGATTATATTAAGTAGGTACCCGTTTTTTTCCGCGGCTTCGCCCGCGTAGAAAAGTTTTTCCCGCGGAAACAACGTTTCCCGAGGTGTTATGTGTTATTCTGATGTATGTATATCTTCCTACCCAAGAAGTTTCGAATCTCTTTGGTAGCGCGCGCGCACCCTGTGGAGTTCGCATTGCATATATTTAGTATCGGAACCTATGGTTCCAATTACCGGGGGGGTGCGGACAAAGGAAGCGGAGTAGCGGGAGGAGGTTGCTAATACAAATTTATATGGAGTTTGAAAATGAGAATGTGTGAGTGAGTTACAATATTGTAATCCATTTGACACGATTTTGACACCAATAGAACGCTTCATTTACGCCTCTGCGGCCTCCATCTAAAGAGATCCTAACTCTATGTTCCTACCTATGAAAACTTATAATTTACATAAATCATTGTATATATTTAATTTTGTCTTGTCTTGTTCATTCATATTGAAGAGAAAGGGTCGTTTAGTATACCTAGTTATATTCAATTTAGGATTGTACCATGAATACCGGACAATTCTAATCCGACCGGCACTTAAGTCGTGGGGGCCATCGGGCGCTATACGCATTTCTAACATTTACGTAGTTTTCTGTTCTAAAACTAAAGTTACGGGGTAGCTGCGATACGCCGCCTCCCGAACTATGTATCTTATCGAGATATCAACGGGTCTTATAAACGGCTTACTGAATACTAATGGACTTGATGGAGCGGAGAAACTTGCTCATTCATATGAGTTAAGACATTACTGAAAGAAATGTTTCATGACTTTGACCAAGTACCTAAGCGCGCATTGAAGTCTTTTGTACTATCTAAATCTAAAGAGAGCAACGTCGTACTGACAAGGGTAGTAGAACTCTTCAAACTGGGTCATTCCCATTTGTTCCGATACTATTTTGTTGTTATAAAATGCCCGAATTACGGTGATCAGCCAGCATTATTGAAGACTTTGCTGATGTACATACTTCTTCTATGTACATCAATCCTGTGTCAAATCTATGTCTTCATCATTTAAAGTATTTTTTGAGTAAAAATGAGTTTTGAATAAGAAAATTTGTGTTCGCCCCTTCTGTTTGTAAGAAGCTACTTTCAGCAGGTTTTAAGATTGTAAGAATGACCTATTTTCAAAGCATGAGTGATGAAAAGTAGGTGGTACAGCCAGAGCTCATCACGTGGGAAAGTGGCGTTCGAAAACCATTTACGTTAAGTTGGAGGCTATCCCGACAACAAAGTTTGGGAAGAATTTTTAATGAGTCGTCGTCGGCGGGCGCGGGGGTGGGCGGCAGGGCGGCGTCGCGGCGGCGGCGCGGCAGTGCGCCGCGCGCGCCCCCAGCGCCGCCCGCCGCCAGTCGCCCGCCGCCGCGATGCCGAGCGACACTCCGCGCGCCCGCGACCGCGCCGCGACACTCGCCGACGCCGCGACCGCCACCCGCGCCGCCCCGAGCCCGCTCTGAACGCGCGCGCGACCACTAACGAAACTGAATAAGTTCGACAAATCCTCCTCCTACCTGGACCATTACATAGACGGACGTGTATCAATAGAGTGATCATTGTTTTCTTTTCTGTAGTACAAAATTGTAAAATATCTTCAGTAGTTAAATTAGTATTTTTTAAAAAGTACAAAATAATGTAACATAGTAGCACGGTAGCGTCTAGAAATACATACGAATAAAATACAGGGTCAGTTTTGTATGAATTCAATGTGATTGTAGTTTAAGTCGCCGTATCGAGATCGCTACTGTTCATACCGCTTTAAGACAACACAAGACTTAATATAGGTAAGTTAAACAATGTATTGCTGACCCAAGATAGAGTTGGTAGGAGGAGCAATCTCGAAGCCCTACTTACAACCCATAACCCGTCACAGCCAGAAGATACAACACCAGCCACTAGGACTTCCTAACGTAAAACGTTCCTAAGTAAACGTACTGTAAATAAGGAACCTACAACATAAATGACATCAATGTCACCAGAGCGCTGCGGCCTGGCTAAAGCTTTGAGACTAAGCGGACTGCTATATAAAAAACACAATATTGAAAATACATAAACATACCAATATTATTGTCATCACATATCCCTATACAACTCTCGCATATTCAATATGTTACTTTAACACCGAATCATAATACAATGTGTAAGTAAACAAAGTCAAAACAAACCATTATTTCCTTCCTCCCGAAGTGCTATGCGATTGCTGTGCATCAGTAGCCCGGTACTAAACATTGTGAAAACAATAAGCATGCTGATTCCGGTCTCAAAGACGACATTGCTATGATTTAAGTCTTACAACAAACTCCTAAATCACGCTAGGCGGCAGAGGCGAGGCGAGTGCCCGGCGACAACACTCCGCGCGCAATCCGCAAATTGTTTGTCCCGCGCCTAACAATTTATATTTAGAACGAACGAATGCCGATCGTAAATCGAACGCTTCGCAATTGTTTGGAATAACCATGAAACTTAGCAGCGCCTAACAAACAGAATTCAATGAATGCAGCGTCGAAATGTTTGATTAATCGACTGCATTTGTGTTTCACCTTGTTTGTTGCTAAATGTAAAGCGGGTTACTGAATTGTTTTATCAACTTTCTGGTGCTTAAAGCTTGAACAAAATCAAAAAGCTAATTTGAATAACGCATTAACGTCAAGTAGTTTAACAATAAATTGTACAACGGCCAACGGAAGCAATGTTTTTCTATTCAATGGCAATAAATAACTAAACTAACACTATTTGGACAATAGATGGGGACATACCGTGTGGTTTTGAATTAGATAAATGCATACTTATTTAAATTCTCACATACACATTGCCTAATTTGCAGCTAAATGTTTCATTAGCTATGTACTGTACATCCCACTCCCATTCCCATGGGAGTTTCTCTATGCTGGAAAAAGTGGAAAACACTATCTCTTGAACAAAACAAACAATGAGTTTTGACGCGGAACAGTTCAAAGATAAAGAAAAATATTTTTTAAATAATTTACTCTTAATAAAGTATTTCATAAAGTGATTTATTTTTTATTGTTTAAATTAGAACATTCTCATGCAAACCTTGAAAAATTGTGTACAACATTTGGACATGTTACGCGTTTTAAAATGTACTAATTATTTTTAAAAACAATGCATTGTATTTCAACGCTTTTGTGTAATATCTCTCTCATATGTTTTTTAACACAATGAATGTCCAAAACACATGAAACCGTCGACGGTTATGAACATCGTTTACAAAAACATTCATCATAAAGGCCGAGAGCCTAAAGACAAAATGTTCCAACAAATTTGTTATTACAAAAAGCGATCTTCATAAAATCTGATGGGTAAAGAATAGGAAACCACTAAATCATATTCGGCCCTTTGTTCAAGACTGTCACAAAGAAAAGAAACTAGTCTAGTTTTTATCTTTTTAGAAGCGTGGGCCTAACGGTATGATGCATTATGTTATGAAAGATCCCAAAAATGTTAACAATGGTTGTACGTGAATGGGCTTGCGCAAGGCCCTATTTTGTTTTTGTTCACGATTTTTCGTGAATAACGCAAACTTAAGTTGCGTTGGCATTTTGAAGGTAGATATTGTACAGGGGTGGTCGGTGAAAGCGAGTTCTATCCAAGTTTTGTAACATTTGACTAACTTTTTGTTCGTATTACATTATGACTAACTTTGTATGTTCTAGATAGGTAATGTAATTTTTACGAGCATCGCAGAATTTTTCCGTCTTAGCAATTTCTATTTTTTTCTGATGATGTAGCTTTTTGTCGGTCAGGTGTTCGTCTGCCGTTCTGTCTCCTTTACCATTAATATACATATAAGTAACTTTTGCTTTTTATTTATATCACCTGATGACTTTTTATGCTTCAACATTTGCATGGAAATGGTCACCGGTATTAACATTAACATGTATTGATAATCGTATGCATATAGGAAACTATAACATATGTTATCGTTCACATCAATGTTAAGCAACTGATGCCTCACAGTCTGAGAACGCTAGAGCCGTGACCTCGTTAGGCGGGTTTTATTTTTATTTTCCAGTCCAATTTCCTCTCGGACCGTGTCTAAACTTCATAAATTACTTAATGACTTCCACAATTCGAGACACTTTCGAAATGGTCACGAATTTCGCACGCTTTTACAAAATTTTACTTCTATACATTCCCATGTCTCGGAAACATTTCTTTCATTTCCGTAGTCTACACAATTCCAAATACCCTTACTTGATGAGATATCATGTAAAATAAGGCATATTCTAGTTTATCTTATGTTCATCAGTCGACTCGAATTTGTTCTTGTTTATTACGATTACTCTGCGTCAAACTTGGGAGTTGGGATACAAATACATAGGTACAGTAGATTCTGTTTTTAAGCATATTTTTACCAAGGAAAGATGTTGTATCCCCCGACATATTCAAATTCATCGTGCGGAGAGACAGTATAGATCCATGTGATGGCTCTAACTAATCCATAGTCACAGCATAAACAATTGCAGTATAACCACAACACCAAAGCGAGTGTCACTCGCGCCTGGGTGCGATATAAATCATTCTCGAAACGAGTAATTAAAATGCTGGTGTACGCCAGAATCAGGCGTTTCGAATTTACGCGACTGCCAACGAGATGCAAAAACATGAAAGTGATATTGCACGCGTGAATCGCGCAAATATGGAAGTGGTTGTTGAAATTGCAATTAAAATATTATTAGGTATGTGCTGATGAAAAATTATCTACTGTTTTAGAAGTGGTTTTAGATGTATTGGAGTGATCGTTTACTGTTTTGTTATCTCTTTGTTCATACGCACCTTATTTACTTACATTATCAACGATCATAAGATGATCATGGTAATTGCCATGTGCTTTTTTGTAGAAAAAATATTAATTTCCAAACTTCATTTATTTTCTTTCAGGCTCTGTTTTCTGAGCGCATTTTTATTTTCCGTAACTTTGTCCATTCTTTCTTTTGTGTCTCAAATAGGTATATGTATATTCCACTCATTTATTAATATTTTTACTTTTATCTAGGTGATCCAAATAAATAAATTATGAATCTTTACTTATTGTAATCTCACATTATTATGCAAAATCTCCAACGCGAATCCTATTAACATGCTCGAATGGTATAAATTACAATATTATGGTGTAATCCGTGTCAAAATCTACTGTTATCTCTAAAACAACCATAAAAAGGCTGTTTGGTCCCCATAATCTCAATATACCAATTAAGGTTAGTATAACGAGTGCATAAACGGTTGTTGGGCGAGTCGTGAGTGCGGTCGTAAAGTGGGAGTTAATGGGCCCAGCTGACTACAGAGGTTTCCCCGCTGAAGCTGATATCACAAATAGTGTTTTGCCGTAGTTACCGAGCTGATCGGCCTCTGCTAGCTAACCTACACTGTACTGCTCAGCTCTCATTGTTAACTTGATTAATGATTATACTAAACCTAGCTTCTTTTTATAAATGAAAAATAAATTACAAAGGCTCACATGTTTGAAATATTCTCTATATTATAGCAAGTATTTTATCCATCCCATTTTATACTAAGGGCCTCTTACACCGCTTGCTGATACACTCCCAGATACCCTATCTGCAGGTTATCTGACAGATAGCCTATTTTTTTGGTTTCACAGGTATCTGATTGCCTATATCTTATATATTTTATTTAGTCTATCACACAGATTTATCTGATAGATTAGTTTATCTCTAAGATTACTATCTGTAACAATATCAGGAAGTGGTGAAAGATTTTTTTTTTTGTACTATTTAATTTATTGTACTGAATAGACCGGAGTGTAGGGATCCTAAAAACATAGTTAAAAGGTGAAAGTCTCACAGAATTTACTCCTTGTAATTCTGAATATTCATGTTTTCACTCTTTACATAGGGTACATAAAACTACAAAGTTAAGATTTAAGGATTTTACTGTAACTTAACTTCGTTGAAGTCTTATACGAAGTTCGTACTTGGCGTGACTAAGTCTCGCATGACAACTATTTTATTGCTGCTAGGTATAAGTACAAGTACGTTCAGCATTTAATTGATGGCTTTCGTTAAATATCAAGACGTTTATGAAGACATTTATAAAGCTGATTCGTTTATTTGCAGGATTACTACTTCAGTGTAGTGTTCAGTGAGTATTTATTGTGTTGCTGTAACGACAAAATATTAATTGTGTTAAATCTTTAATAAAATCCATTGAATCTGCAATCATTTTAGTTATAGTGGGTAATTTTAGCTTTATAATTGATGGATTCTACTTACCGAAGAAATTCAATGTTTTAGATAAAATTTGTTCCGTAGAGTTTATATTTTTCGACGAAGTGCCAGAGTTATTTTGTTTTCTTAGTGTTCTCCATTTCAGTTATCCGGAACGTTCGTCTAAATTTCAGTCTATCTGAAGAAAATGAAATAGAATCTTTCATAAAATCTTTTATATTTTTTACAAAAGCTAAACCGACTCCTGAAATCGACCTTCCATTCTTACGTAATTTAAGAACTCCGCATGAAAAGCGTTGTAAGTAAGTAAAGAACATTTTCGTGCCGTCTGCTTGCTATGCAGGACGACGCGACTCGCCCTGATTTTTGGCCCGAAATGTATTAGTAGATTTAACGCCTACGAAATAGGACCCCTAGCTGAATCGAACGGTATGTGATGAGAATTTCCTATTAGTAGAAATACCTGATTCGGAGATTTTCTGCTTTAGTAGGTACAGTAACGTTCTTAAGTGCAGTAGCAATTTCGCAATTCAATAGATTTAGAGACCAGTTTCACTTCAGACCTTCGTTTATATAAAGTCCACACACACACGCACACATCCACTAATATTCCTGGATGTTACGATGAATTGATGACTTATTGCTATGATGATAAAGGTTAAAATACACTCATTAATGATCATACACAAGTTGTGTAAAATTGACATTTTGTATTTTCCTTTTATTTCGATTCTTTGACGATCACATTAACTTTGACCTTTTACGTAAGTGACACTATGTACTAGTATTTGTAATGTGTGATAAATAAATCTAATCTAATCTAATCTAATCACTGTTGCCTTGGGTGGTCAGTTACGTCTGATTGGTTTTCGTGTTTTCGTGTGCGTCGTTGTACTGAAATATGACTATTAGCGTGCTACTGCACTTATGAACTTTGACTGTACGTACTTACCCACATAGTATAATAATTATGTGCCGTATATAATCAGACTTAAGACAGTGTGAGATGGGAAATTAATTAATTTCCCCAAATATTTCCCTGACTCGTTACATTGACGATCAAGTTTCTTGTTTTAGAGTGTCTGTCTTATGCCGGTAAAATTTTAATGTACAAGTATATAAGTGCAAAGCATGATGTTCACTTCTATATAAAAATGCAACAGCAGTTCTTGAAATTATATATACAGTGTTCGTTACTAAATTTCACCTTTTGTTGCACCAACTGTTCGCTTCGCTTACTTTGCAGCCTGTTCTTTCTATTCTGGTGCATGCTCTCTGACAGTCCTCGCACATAACAATAACTATTCCATACGTCTCCCCAGCAGCAGGGACTTCTAGATTTTTCCCAAAATTGCCCAACAACATTTATTTGCCAAATTATTTTAGAAAAATCGTTTGCAAAGTTTATTACTATCGTAAATAGATTGAATATCATCCTATTCAATTGTTATTGTTCCTATTGGTACTTGTCCTATTATATAATTATATTATAATGCCCTATTATACATACCGTTGTTCTTTGTGTGGCCCCATGTAAGTGCGTTGTCTAATTTTTGATTGAAAGTAACAATTACAATAAAATAGATTGCTTGCCTAATCGCAGGGAGGGGCCACCTACCTAATATCTGATGCAATTTTTTATATTGTTCCTACACACTACAGGCAGTAGGCGGGGCGGTTTGTACACGCACGTGGATATTACGTAAACAACCAGTACAGTCAGCGGCAAATGTGCTAGAACTATATATTATAACAAGGAGTTAAATTACACCTTTTATCCATTGCAATCCCGTTTTAAATAAAACAACAGTACAGTATCCTTAGGTATACGCACACAGAATATACGGAGACAAAGTCAAAGTATAGTTTAAATATAAAACTAGCTGTTGCCCGCGGCTTTGCCCGCATGGGATAAGTACCTAAAACCATCCGGAAAAAAATATCTGAATGATAGTTAAAACCGCATCAAAATCCGTTGCGTATTTTAAAAGAACTAAGTGTACACACAGACAGACTTTGTTTATACAATGTAAGAAACAAGATAAGAAGTTAAGATGAGACGATTATGCAATTTAATAAAGAATTATCAGTCTCATCTGTTAATACGACTATATGACTGCCTAAAACAATTAGCAACGGTTTTAACGTACGCAGGTAATTTTAAAAACCACCCACCTAGCACCGAGTTGTACTTACCCATGTCACGTAATAAGTAATAACTTGCAGAGATAATGTAATTGTACCGAGTTAGGAAGTGGGCGGTCGGTGGACTTATCGGTAAGAACGATCTGTGTCAGCGAACTGCTTATTAATTTTCTGAAAAAGCTTGTCATTGTTGTGAGTTGCGACTAGAAACGAAGCAAAGTAGCAAGTATTTGTTTAATTTATTTTACTTCTAGAAACATTATAAAATCACATTAATCAAAAAGCTGAAGTAGCATGGGTATAAGACAAAGAACGTTCGACACGTATATGACAAATAGATAATTTGTAGGCACCTATAAGTATCATTATTAGTAGGCACCTATAAGTATCATTGAAAAGTAAAAAGCAATGGTTGGTGGTGAGTGGCAACCAAAGTCCGATTGATCGAACCATGCGGTCGAACCACTTGGCCACTAGAAAGCGTCAGTGGCGTAGGGGATAAGACGCGGCCTATCATATCGAAAGGTCCGGAGTTCGATCCCCGGCTGGGCCATGTACCAATAGTTTTTTTCTCGAAACTTGAGTACATTTACTGACTGCTCTCAAACGGTGAAGGAAAACATCGGGAGGAAACCTGCATACGCCAAAGAAGAAATTCTTAGGCGTATGTGAAGTCCACCAACCCGCACTGGGCTAGCGTGGTGGACTATAGCCCGACCGCCCTCGTGGAGAGGGTAGTCCTGAGCCCCAGCAGTGGGGACATTAATAGGCTGTTGATGATGGCATGCAGAGGAAGATCTTTCTAACCCCTCGTGGACTGCAGTGCTGTACACTTAAATAGATGATGATAATGACGATGATTTATTTTAAAAAACAATTTATGTAATTCGGGCCCGACCAGAATATACGATTAATAACTTACTCTTGTATTAATTATATAAAAGGCTGTGATATTTATTAGTATGAAAGCCCATAATAATAAAAAAAAGGATTACCAAGCTTAAAACATGCAGCTGTACTCCAAGCAATTCACGTAAGGCATCGTGCACACTCGCTTCTCATTTCCCGCCCTCGCCGCTTCCGATGCCGTCACTCGATAGGTAGCTTGGGGTTAACCCGACACGTAGTAAGTACCTATACTTGACTCGCTGTCTGGGGTGTTTTGGTCTTATATTTAACTTGAAGTTAACTGATCAAATCGACATAGTATATATACACTTAACCTAATAGGTATATGAATTTAGATCGGGACTTGTTAGAAGTAGACACTCCTTTACACGTATTTCATGATTCTGTATAGTCATGAATCTGTCAGCCCATAGTAGGTACATTAATTCAAATCACTTTGTTTTTTGCCCAAACAAAGAATTTTATTTAAAAAAATAAAAATAAAAGATTTTTTTTATGGTCGTATTTAACAGATTACTAAACAACAAAATGGAAAAAAAACATACAAAACTCTTAATTATAATATTTTTATTTCTATTTAGTAAAAATCGATATCCAGCCAGGTTAACTGTTGAAATAAATAGGAGAATGCAATAAAAATGCGTCAAGAGATTGCAGTAAAAGTAAATAAAATGGGAGCATTGAATCGATCAACTTGGTTAATAAAATACGATAATTGAATGAACAATTCTTAATAAATATTGTAATTACGTAATTTATTCTACAACTGCCAGCGGGTGCACTCCCGCTACTAATTTCGGATTCAATGCTAATTGACGCAAAAAAATCGCCTCGGAAATCGTTGAGAACATCCTTGCTCGAAATACAGCGCGTTTGGTAGATGCCACGTTGCGATAGCAATACTATTATCATTGTCAGGAATGTTGTGTATTATGTATAATGGTGTAGTTATAATTATACTTAATATAGGTACGGTGTAGGTATGTATTACTTACTTCACGTTGCCATTAACTTAACAGCAAAGTATTTTAGTAACTTAAGTAAGTTAAAATAAAATAGTTTGATACTTTAGTTATGGCACATCGCACTGCGATTCTTTATGCACAAGTAAGCGAAAAAGTACATCTTCTCAATATGTAGGTACTGAAATTTATCATTTACTTACTTAAAAATACCTAGAATACAATTCACTCGAGTAGTTAAGTACAAAATGCTGATTATTTTCATTCTCAATCTACGTATTCATTACCGTCTAATATGTACAAATTAATATACATAATAGCTATAAACTTGTTTTGTCCACGAGGCACTTAGAATACTAGACGCCACACAAGTTGCGTCTCGACCTCTCGCAGACTTCTCTACATCACTGTACATTTTATTCAACCATTACATTAGTCACACTGGGCTACCTTAGCAACCAATTTGGAACAGCGATATCTTGTAAATTGTTTCACATTTATTATAAAAATACCTTTTCAATCACCAACCACTGTTGCGAGTTCTTTTTTTGGTTTTATAAAGAAAAACAGACCTGTTTGTAGAGAAAAATTTTAACGGAATATTATTTTTTATTTGTTTCAAATTTTGTTGCTTTTAAATCAAGAAAGTATTTATTGAAGTAAAGATTAATGTTCATGTCAATTTTCTATTTTGATCCAAACGTATTTTATCAGTGAAGTTGATTCAACTAATAAAAATGTTTTATCGTAAACAAGTATTTAGTAAATCAACTAAGGTATAGGTAGGTTGAATCAAATATCCTCAATAGTTTGATCTTTTAATTTGATCTATCCACAACTTGGTACAACTTTGTTCTATCTAGGTACCTAGAATTAGCTAGGAAGTAGCTAGTCAGGAGTGTTAACATATTTTTAATACTACAACAAAAAGTTATTTGATAGCCTTAAACTAATCTTATACCTAAGTACCCCGAAAGTTAAGTAAACTTCCAATTTTTTTTTGTTTATCAATGTGTCAAACTTTTCCACTCTAGGTCACTCTACTCTGCTCCCTCAGCCCCAATGTTGGTTCAAAAATAGAGCCATTATTTTGACATTTCTGAAATGTACTTCCTGAGATATTAATATGACAAAAACCAGTAGCTGGCGGTTATTTCTTTCCTGTGTGCCCTAATGCGATGTTATCTGAGGGACGAAGGGTCCGCAGTCGGCGCGCTTTGCCACTTAAAGCGAGGCTATTTATATCTGGCGCGGTGGGATCGCGACGCGACAGATTGGATGGACAACGGAGCATCTGTCTAGCGACCCGATTGTTTATGCTTTTAATTGACTTTTTTAAGGCAAGAAATACAATTTTATCCATATTTAGTCCTTGATATGGAGCTTCTTGATGAATTACAATTGGTCGGGTGCACCGGGTGGGGCCATAGGAAAACCCTTTTAATATCCATTCTGTAAGATCCAATAATTTGTCCAAATCTCGAATACATCGATTTAAGTTCGTTAGTAAAACTCGACCGTATCAGAAAACTGGAAAGTACTTAGGTGCCTACTCACTTATTTTTGTCAAAGTTAAACGTTTAGAAATGTATAGAACCACAATGTAGGTATAAATATTAATAACATCTACTTTGGATTGCACGCACTGTCTGAAAAGTTAAAGTAACGGAAATTAGAGTAACGGAATATGGAAATAAAATACTTATTTATTTATTTTATTTATTTAAAAACTTTATTGCGAACATAATGCCAGTATGGCATTCTCTACCAGTTGACCTTTTTTGAACTTATAGTAACAAAGTGTATTCATCAATATTACTATAGCATAACATCGGCTAAGGACGTGAAACTGCTATAAGTATGACAATTTTACAGTATAAATCTCATGGGATACAGAACTAGACTTAGCAATTTTATATACATAACCAACGATATGTTGACTTAAAGCAGTTAAAACCCAATTCGATTAGTGATTTTCGTGTCGCCTATCTTATCAGACAAATAAGGCTTACAATTACTAACAAAATGTTGACACTTTTGTCCGACCCTAGTGTAAGTATATAGGTACTCATTAATTTAGATTTAATTAACCTACTTTAAGCACTTGTGAAATAATGTGAGAACATTTTGACACTACTACCAAGAAGCCATTATTTTGTGCTTTGCGCCCGACGTATCTACTATGGATCATAGACAAGGCACTATTCATTTAAACCAGATGGCAGAAGTAGCTTAAAGTACTGTAAATGCATTCGTTTGATACATTTAATAGCTTATCGCGAGAAGTAGCTACTGCGCTAGTGATGAACCCGCCTAAATTGAGGCTTAGACTAAACATGTGAAAGTAATGACAAATTATATTTATATTAAAAGTTTGATCAAAGAATCCTGTACCAATCTTTCAAGTGCCGTTAATTTTGTTTAATAAATTTATTATTTTGTTTCAGGTATATTGACAGTTTTTGGCAGTCGAAAATCTTTTCAACCAGCTGTTTGGGTTAGTATTATTTTAACAATAGCTAAAACGGAAATCATAGGTAGCTAGCTTATTCTATTAAAAGTGACAATCAACTCACCGTGAGACCAGTCAAGCAAAGGAAATGTTAGAAAAATTGTACAATACAAGACTGCGAAATCCCTTGTGCAATACACTTCTCACAAAATCTTTTTAGATACAAACTGCATCGAGAAAAAGCGTTGAACTTTTACACAAAAGCTCTCAGGTAAGTATACCATGTAATAGGTAGTGCCGTTTATAGAATAGGAGTCTTATCCGCCATGTGAAATAGAGATCGGTGAATAAACGAGTGCGAGGGAGATAAATGCATGCAACTCTATTGCGCCCTTGCGAAGCTTAACGCTCAGCTGTCTGCCCCGAGCGGTGATGTTTGAAACACGGGACAGGCGGAGCTTAGCTACAAATCACTCAATGTCACATTTTGACATTTGAGATATTAGGTCTTTTTTTCTATAACGCCGCCACCTCTTATTTCTCGGTACTCAGTTAGGTATCCAGTTCGTATTTGGCGACATTTTCTTTATCTTAATTAGATATTTCAATTGGATTTCTTGTTGTAAAATAGGTATAGTATCTATGGGCTAGGAAGGAACATTGAGAATGAACCACATCAACCTCGGTCTAAGTATTACAATATACATTAATTTATTTATTGGATTTTACAATTTCGACACAAGACTTTCTGAAACTTTCCAATAAAAATACATCAATTAAATACGTAACTGGCCATAAAGAATTCACACGTTTCATCATAACGGCCATAAAGTTTACGATGCGTGCGATAAAATTGTTGTCGCTTCCCAATTCAAATTCGAACTCAACAGTATAATACAAAATAGCCCTTTTCTGGAAAAAGGGAAAAACCAATTTAATTTTGACCTTTATTACATCACTCAAAGTTCTACAAGTACAGTTGATTTGTGGTTTTATTGGGGGTCCTGTTAGTTGGTCATGGTTCAAGGCAGTGCCCTCAAATTATCCAAATGAGGCCATAAAAGTCCCGCTGAGTGACGTCTCAATACTGGCCAGCACTAATCATAATTTTTACTGCCCACTATAAATTACAAGTGGAACAAAAGCCGAGCACAACAGTAAATTGGATGATACGCACAGATGACCACAGTTTAACCATTATTCGGTGTGTTATATTTGGAAATATTTTTTATAAAGGCCACCACAGATATTTTCGAGCATTATTATTATTACTCGAGTTATTCTGTTACTTCAGATAAAACAAGATTATTGAGAATCGGCTTATAACTTGGTAAAATACTATATCACCACCATTTTCTATAAAACCAACAAATCGTAATACCTGTGAAATTATTAACAAATTCTCCTCTTTATTCGTTTGTAATAATCGACTCACTTTTGTTATAGTTACTGCAATTGTAAATCTTAGCAAATGAAGCCATTATCTATCACACTATACACTCAACCGCAAAAAGTTACCAAATGTGACATGTCACGTCTATTGTCCACCATTACGCAAAACGTTCAAACAAGTTGTGAGAAGAAAGAAAACTCTGGCTTTTGTTTGCGTAATTCTTGTTCAAAATCGCCCAAATGTTTGACCGCACGGTCCCGTACTACCGTTACAGTCGTAAAATAAGCGTAAAAGTCGTAAACTCAGCGGGTTCCAGAATACGAATGCAGTAAAACAAACTTATCTTGTGCAGTTATCGTGACTTTAGAAGATTGAGCATAAAGTTGATTTTGAAATAACCTTGCTGTCTCACATTTTTGCAGACAAATTTTTGTTTCACGCATTCTAATTCTTTTTTCTTTTAACAAAAAACTCTTTAAAATAAAATTAGTCTTACAGTAATTCCTTTCGCGTTTTGTTAAAATGTAATTAATTATTTAAAGTTTTATGACGTTCTAAACTTTGAATTGCAAAAAATGATTCTTTTCCATATTCAAGAGAATGGTTCTTTTCATGGTAGGCAATTTTTGTTTGAAATTGAATAGGTAGGTAAACAATTTCAGAACTTCGATCTGTTTTTCTTACATACCTACCTATTTGAATAAATGTATGAAGTATCACGCATGAAATTGATTTAAATACTAAGTAGGTACATAAGTAAAAGCATACCTACAGAAGAACCACGATCTGTATTTGGATTCAACTTTAGTGTGGTATTTAATATCTACTCAGCGAGCTAGTTGTCACTTACTAAATCTTTAAACATTGTAACTGGAGGTTATTTCCACACAATTTTATTTTTGAAACAGCATCGATTACCTTTGGTATGATTTTACGCAATATTTAATGGCCTCACTTTTAAAAAAATACCTGCTGCGGAGTTATTAGCCCTATAACACACAAAAGAACAACACAACAAACTCATAAACCGACACAGTAAACTCGTAAAGAACGTATCTAGAAGATAATGACTTACATTTTTAAATTTTATTTCAATTGGACAAAATGTTTGCCAACCAATAAGATCTGGATGGTCGTATTTTTAATTACCCCATGTTCACGAGCCGTCTAAATACCTAGTAAGGTCCAGACATGGCTGACGAAGGTTTTCTAATATAGTCGCCTCCCGTGGCGTTGGACGGCGTGATGGATGCTCACTTTATTGCAAACCAATACCTACCAATATTGCCTTCGTGTGGTCACGCGAGTATTAACAAGATTAGCTTGCATGCGGGTGCAAATTTGATTATGAAGCTTGGTTTGGGGTGACATTTTTATTCGGAAGTGTATCTATCTATTCTATGTCGCAGGATTATGATAAAATCAGGCGTTTGATCAAGATCCTAGGATTTTGGTTAGAAACCGGATTGTGATCAAATGAAGACTCGATTTTGTATAATAATCATAAACAGATCCAGGATTTTGATCATTAAAAACCTAACAATAGGATGAAATAAGAGAGAGGGAGCAGAGAGGGAGTCGTAGAGAGAGTACCGGTGTATTACTGATCATGGTTTTTAAAGGGATGGCACCACCTCACCATATAGCCAAAGATACCTAGAATCCTCTAGTTTCATAAGCAACAGTTAATAATCCAAATAAATGAGCAGATAAAAAGGTAATATTTTGCGGTTGTATTGTCTTTACGTGCTGTGGTCACACCTACTTAGCTCTGCTGGTTTACGTTTATGTTCCCTCAATTATACAGTAAACGGTTGATGGACAGATAGAGATGTCTTATGCAAAGTGGATTGCAATTAATTTGGATGAATATGGTTATTATTTGAATACTGTACCATCTAAAGTTTACATAATTCTATTATACTGTGGTGTATGAAATGAGTGATTTTTGTTATTTTAATGATAGAAAATTTTGGAATGTAGACAAACTTATATTTGAGTAATTTTTGATTGCAATTTGAATTCTGTACCCTCATCTTAACACAAGCCTTCATGGCGTATACATTTAAGACATTATTGACCGAGCGAGCGAAGCATCTCAGTTTCGAGATTGGCCAAAAATGCCCTTGTCCATCTGTCTTTCTGTCCGTCTTTCTGTCTGCCTGTCGTAACTTATCAAGTGTTGAAAGCATCCAGAAAAACATAACCACTGTTGAATTTTCGTAATGCAAAATATCATAAAGTGATTTTAATTACTTAAAAAGGTAAGGTAAAAAAGTGTTAAATAAGTAATACTTTAACTATCTATAACAAACGTGTATACATACAGCTACTGAACTTCTCACGTAAAGCGGAGTTTACAAAACAGATTTTAATTTAAAAGGTTGTGTGTGGAAAACAAGCTGATAATCGCGCTCGGTCGGCGGCGCGCAATGTTCTTAGAAAAACAAAAGAGATTACTCATCCCGGCGCTCGAACTCTATCTGAGGATTCCTTGAAGCGCACCACCGCGCCTCGGCGGTGTAACGTCAGCACAGACTAACTAATAACTACATTCCTACTAAATAATTACATGATTCTCAATTTATAACATCTCCCGACTAAATTTGTTGAATATCCTGAAAATTCCCTTTTTGATGTTTTTCAAAAATTGTAATTAAACTCGTCAACTTCTATTATTTGATGTTTATCAGGAACGTTACGAGTATTTAACTCTTCAGTAAAATTGCCTTTACTCGAACGAACGAACGACTTTACTCTATCAGGAAAGTTTAACACTTTTATGTAGGTATGGCAAAGTTTGTAACATCTTGGATGGAAAATACCGGTATCGTAATCTAAAATTAGCAAAATTTTGTAAATATATTTTATTACTTACATACCTATTATTTTACCCACGTTTACCAAACACGTGTCCTTCGCGTCAACACACCCCGAATTCCCGACCACGTAAAATGAAAAATGTATTTCTAAGGGTCTATCCGTACCCACCCCTAGTCTGTGAGAGGAGAGCGCAAGACGGAGTACAGAGAAAGTTTGAGTGACGTACCCCCTCCGCCGCCGCCCCAACTCCCCCAGCGAGGATTTATGGCGCCATATTGGATTGGGACAAGATGACACAAGGCTCGGATAATTTGGGCAACGGTATCACGTGACGGCCCAAACTGTGGAACGGCACTTTAATTATGATATTCTCCAGTTTATTCGAGTCGAACTTGGAATGTTCTAGTGGTAGAACAGTTGAGTTTCTATATTAGGTTCTACTTAGTTGTTGTTTATGTGAGTTTAGTCACTCACTCATAGGAAACAATTACAGTTTTTTGCTGTCATTAATTGCGATGTTATTGCAGTCGATTCTTCATTGAAAAATGTATTAAATTGAAACTTTAAAGGAATATAACATATTCATAGCATTTTGCGTAGTTAACCCTCAAATGAAAGGTGTTATAAACGAAGCTAATTCATTGGCGAGGCAATAAATAACCACGGCTGCATGCACTCGCGCGCAGCGTCTGATGTCTTGACACGCATGCGCCCGCCGCTCGGCGTGCCAAAGCACATGCGTCTACGCAGGCGGTTTGCTACAATGTCTTCAAGAATGGAGTACGCTTTTGCCTGCGATCATGCTTTTGCCTTTCTTTATTCAATAGACGTATTTTTAATGGGTGAAAATCTTGGATGAGTAATTCAATCAAATAAATTATTTTTTGTAAAACAAAAAGATAACTTGGTTGAAATTTCGAAATTGGGTCAGGTCTAGGTTAAATCATGTCATGTGATCGATCATTTTACTTAATAATGGACATTATTTGCGATGCGACATTCTTTTAACCTTTTGTAAGTGTTGCGGCGTTAAATTAAAAAATCTAGGTAGGTATACCTAGTTTAGTTCTAGTAAAAATAAATGTTTTTTGATCTGGTAGGTACCATTAGTGAAGTGTTGGAATTGAATGGAGAGGCGCTGACGTAGTAATTCCTGAGAGGCGAGGATATCACGAGCTGCTAGTCACCAAACACTCGAGGGTGCGAATGCTGCAAAAACAGAAATCTCGTTAAGATGACAATTTATGGGTTGTTTTTGCTAAATGAAAATAGTCGCGGGCCGTGAACTGAGCAGACCTTTTTTGATTTTCTTAATGGAATCTTTCCGCTTGGGATTTGTGTCGAGCGATGCGTTAAGCTCTTCCTTTTACTCACAATACCCCATAGTTCGAGATTTGTACAGGCCCAATTTTCTTTTCTTGAACGCATTGTTCAATTCTTGGCAAGCGGATTTTCCTCAATCCTTGATTAAGTATCCCGCAAAACTTAGGCGAAAACACTCAGAACTAAAGTTGATAGATACGTACCTTCATAATTAGTTATTGTTCTCATTTCGTTCTGGACAATAAAACCCTAGTGATGTTGATATATAAACTTTCTTTCTATTAAAGCAACCAGGCGGAAGCATTTCATGATTTATGACGAAGCAAATTTTTATTTCCATTTCTCTCCGTTCATTTTTTTTTGTTATTATTTTACCACAATTCTCGCAGCTTTTCAGTTGAAAAAAGTCGCCGTGGAAGTCGCTTTCGCTTAGTGGAAATGGAAAATGGAGCAAAAATAAAAGAGTGGAGCGCTGGCGTATGTGCAGCGAGGAACTTTAGCGTTATGACTGTTGGACCTACCGCGGCTCGTGCCAGGGGTAACTTGTTTAGTGACTAATCCTCGTACATTTAAAATTGAAATAGCAATTTTGATAAAACTAATTTCTTAAGAAATAGTCGAAATCACAAATGAAAAATTACAACGACATTGGGAATATTCTGCAGTGATATGATGTTAATAATTCTTGGGGACCTACATAGTTAACTACATACCACCTACATAGTTACCTATCTACACATTGATTGTTTTAAAAAACAGTAATCTGACAGATTTTTTAAACGTAATTCGGTTTCAACATATTAGTAGTCATAACTCTGACGGAAAGTTCAAGAGTTCTTAATAATACTATTGGATAGAGTAAAGTAAGCAAATCCTCTAGAACTTCCTTACTTTTAGTCATAGAGTTAGAAGCTGCTTTGTTTAAGTCCTAAAATTCAGATTAATCTTTATTTATCATCTTTTCGACTTTGGTCCACCAGAGAGTGAAGCCTTAATGAGGAAAGTGGTTACTCTGTTCTGTGTCATCCTGTGTAGTTGAGGCACTCTTATATCTAATGTAGCCTCGGCTTAAGTCCAGCCAACCCCCGGGAGGTTTGAGAGCGCTGTGCTGCCGAGGCGAGTACACGCCACTCTTTTTGCCCCGTTTTCCTGTCACGCTTTCCTTTTCGGATGTTGCCGTCTCATTCTCGCATAATGCGAAAACTGTGGAGTAGTCCTAGAAATGTAAGTGAGTTTACTTGAACGAGGAAAGTTTTATTCAGTTTCTTGAATGTTGATACACAGATTTTCGCTTTTCAGTAATATAACGTGTTGCTACTTTACTGTATTTGCGTTTAGGGAAAATATAAACGTGTTTTTTAAAGGTTCTTAATGGAATACACTCCACAGTTTTGAGCGCGCGTCACACGTCGTTCTATTTTCTTTATTCCACTCGGTTTTGTTGCTTCCCGCTGTTTCCGTACCGCGGACACTTTTGGTTAGTTTGCTCTGTTTTCCGTATAATAAATAATAAAGCCCATTCCAGGACACCACTCGGTAAATACCTTCGAAATGCTGGGACGTTCTCGAGGAAAAATACGCACCGTTGCATTTTGAGGTTTAAGAAATGCGTCGACTGTTACGTTTTGACACTTTTGAGTCTTACATTAACATTTATAACAAAAGATATTTCAAATTAATATAAAAGTTCCGTATCCTTATTTTCCTATAAATTAAAAATATTTCAATGACCGTAAAACCGATAACCACATCATTTATTAAACGACTATATGCAGATACGATGTAGACAACGTCGTGATTTGATATACAGCATTTTAATATTCTATTAACCGTGTATTGACGGCATAGATATCGCATCGTAAAACGATTGAGCATTATACTCATGTATCTCGAATCAATATATCATTATACGCAATAAGGGAGATACTGTCAGTGGATGATACGATTTTTCATTGATCAATACTGAACTTGGCACGCGCATTTTATGTGTTTCTGATAAATAGGCCCCATTTAGTTTGATATCGGTCGTGAATGCGATGATTTATGATTTCAGCGTATAATTCCGAAATACAAAATATAATTTTTTCGATTATTCCAAATTGATGAACCGTTCATAACATATCGCTCGTGACTAACATTGTGCATTCTGTTTTTAAAAGCTATAAATTTATATAAAAAAATATATTTCAAAAAAAATTTCGAAAATGCCATAAGTAGCTACTTGTTTGATATGTTTCATGCAGTCACATTACAAAAACATTGATAATAAAATACGTAAGACTCCTAATTACGAGAGATAAATTTCTAGGAAAAGTTAACAGAATTAAAATGATTAATCTGCGTTTTACTAATTCTCAGTAATATGAGTGAGTTGAGAATGCTAAGATCCTAGATTCAAAAAATTCCAAAAAATTTGAAGACGCCATTTAAACTTCGAATACAATTTATCAATTCCAGAAAGATTATTAATCTTCGTTTTACTAATCCTTAGTAACGTGACTTATAAGATCCTTAGATACAAAAATATCCTATAATATTTTACCGGCGACAATTCAAAGTTCGAGCACAATTTATCAAATTCCAAAAAGTTTACGTTTCAGTTTACGTTTGTAGTCCTCGATCGCGAAAGAATCAATTTTATTGGTAAAACAAGCCGCGTCTCTGATTTATGCGCCACGAACGTGGCCCCGCGATAGCGTGTCACCGGCCCGCCTGTGTTCGCACCTCGCTCTAGAATTTGCTAGGATATTCCTTCGTGTTTACGAGTAACAATGCTTTTTGTAAGCACAGTATAGATTCTCGACTGCCGTAGGTGATCGTTTGATATTAGAATAAATGCTACGCTACAAATATATGTCTATTTTCGTAAAAAAATGCTTAATACAATTGAAGGCTGCTTTTGAAGTCTTGCGGAATGAGAACGAGCACAAATTTGATAGTTATGTCCAAGGTAGATAAGCACTAAACAAATTCAATGTTTCTTCTTAAACACAGGTCAATATTTATAAATAATCTATAAGCGAGGGCGCGCTGCAATCTAAGTATAGAGAAAAGTATGTTTTCAAACAAAAGTTAACGATTACAAGGTGCATTATAATAAGGTACTTTGAATAGTAAAGCAATTTATGTAGGTAGGTGTAAATAAATACGAATAAGTAATGCAAATCTAGTATATCAAATTCCATAGAATATCTTAACATTTAAGTCCACTTTATTACGTATTCGATTAGAATCTAAACAATTGTGAATGTACTACAGTGTAACCGAAGCATTATAAAACTTCCGATCTAGTTATTTCAATGTCAAAGTTGTCCGTACATTTACTATGCAGGTGGACAATAATCATAAACTAGTAACCGCCACTGATGACGTTAATCTATACGCCAAACACCCATTCACAGGCAATACGTCATGTTCGATGACTATTACCATTAATTTGCACGTTTAGCTAACCAATTTGCAGTATTTTTTAACCATTTGTCATCGTTTAATAGCAGCCAACGCAGACATGTTAACATCAACTTTTCATTGTCAGAGACCGTTGGAGGGACGTTTGAACAATAACAAACCATGGTGTTTTTATGGATTCAAATTAACATAGAACAGTGATAAGTACAATGTTTTACTTTCAACGTTAAATCTTCTTCTATTTAAATGCAGCATATTTTTCTTGCAGTTTCAGTACTTAAGATTTCTTAGTCAGTTTTATATTTCTTTGTTTCGTAATTTTCTTTTTTAATTGCTTCCAGCAACATACCTTCTCTGTTTCTATCGCCAGATTATATCTTAAGTGTTGCAACGTTGTTGAACCAGAAATATCTCACGAATGCTGCCGGATCAAAAGGATTAAGGGCACGAATGTAGGATAGTATAAAGTGGACTGAGATTATACCTACCCAACACTATTTTATTGTATGTAACACTATTGCCCTAGAGCTTTTACATACTGACATTTATATTTCCATTAATTAATATTTAAAACTGTAATAGGCGTGTTCTTTAAACTCTGTGGTTAATAGGTATCAAGTAACGGCTTCTCAGTAGCCTAATTTATCATTGGTGCTGCTTCTGTACCAATCTGAAGCACCATAGCATATCTTAGTTCCTCATCTTCAATCCCACTTTGGTTTCAATTTCTAACGGCACCGCACCGGGAACTGTTTAAATCATGCGCCTGCGCCTAAAATAAACTGCGATCACTCCTCCGCCGCCGCGCCGTAAATTCACTGCTAATTTACAGCCCCTCAATGTTATAAATAAATAAATATTCGTCGCCACACACTCTATCCTTCCCTGACACAATGTGCCACCAGTTGTATGGTGCTGTCATAACAGATTCCTCGTTGTTAAGTTAATGGATCACCTCTTGCTACCGAGTTACTACTATACGGCTCACCTACCTATATACTTGCGCAGATTGAACAATTTCTTTACACGCTCGTGCTTTTCTTGATAATGGCTTATTAATGCTAACTGTTCACTGATTTGTGTATTATAAGCCTCATTAAACATCGCTTCAATCTTTAACGTCCTACGGAAACTTCATTCTTCATTGGTATTTCTATCAATCTAAGACTCATTTAAACAGTGTTCTACTATCATTATTATTCTTGTAGGCATAGGAGTGATTTGGTAAGTTGAATCGATGTAAACATCGGACATGAAGTAATAAAGTGACAAGCTAAAATATGGGTTCCGAACCGATCAATGATGTTAAGATGTATAGTGTATAGACCTATTAAAATGAACAAAATATAGAAAAAAGCCGAGCTCGGGCGGAAAGTATCCTATTGATGATAGCAAACTGAAGGGAAACATTTCTTTATGTTCAATAATTGGGACAGCATTTAAAGATATTTAGGAAATCCTGCCTGAGCTCGGAATCGCTCCGGTCAAAAGTGGAACAATTCTGCAAGACAATAAAATAATTTTATTTTTAATTAAGTGTTATTTAAATTTAGGTAAGTGGTTTCCCTTCAATCAAGGCTTTTTTTCCAACCTGTATCAAGATGGTTAGTAGTATTTGGTGTTACTTACTATATTTTATTAATTTTAATAACTGTATCGAAATCCATATTTTTAGCTTGTGTTTTTATTACCTCATGTCCAATCATTACCCCGATTCACCGTATACATGATTTGTTACATTTATATTGATTTCAATTAGAGTATTTAATTATCCGGCCTATATTTTACTATTTAACAATTAAAAGCTCCTAATGAAAGTTATTGAGTGCCAAGTGGAGTGAAGCAGTGGAACAGCCGCGCTGACGCATAGCGCCGTGCCAAGGATCACTGCTGGGATTGGTTGCCATTGTTAATACAAATTCTCAGTCGCTGTTACCATCTGTCTTGTAGCCGAAATTCGAAAAACAATAATAGAAGGAGAACATCGAGACGCGATTAAAATGTAACGGTTTCGTATAGTAGTGACGTAGTGTCTCTTGTTTTTGTTGTCGATAGAAGTTTTGTTATAGTACTTTTTTGCGTTTGTAAACGTAGGCTATTTGGCAAGCACGTAGGTAGCAAATTCATGATGGGGACATAGATAATCTTAGCCAAAGGCGATAGCAATTTATTGAAATCTGCCCTGGCACACTTCGTCCATAGCCATCGATCAACGCAAATCAGCATGTTACTAGTGCTTTTCTTAACTTAGGTAATTACCGGTTCTCATCATATCATATCAGCGATCATATTCATGATCGCAGGGTTGATTTTGAAATTGCTCCTCGACCATGTCTATAGTATTTCCACTCACTACGTACATTGAAATGGTTTTGTATAATCCGAGATGTTGCCCACTCAGAAGTTTGTTGGTTGGTTTGTTTGTTTGAACGCGCTAACCTCTGAATTTATCAGTCGGATTTGATTTTTCTTTTGCATTTGATAGCCCAATTCTTGATGACGCTTAGGAGCCAAGCAAAAATAAAAAGAAATACTTATGAAACGTGGGCGAAGCCGCGGGAAACAGCTAGTGTTATATATAATTATCGACATCAAGGTGTTGTTACTCAAATAAGTTACTATCGATAAATGCAAGTCTCTGCTTGCAATCTCCATGGTTAGCGTGGTTGCCAGCGGTTGCCAGCGGGCGGAGTTAGCGCGGTGCCAACTATGGCGGGCGCGTTAATGTAGCGCCGATGCTCACGCGCATGTTTTTATTGTCGTCTGGGAGCGTCGCGTCGCGTCGCCTTGCGTAGCTATTAGTTGATCTATGCGATGCCACACACGGAGCCGCGGATCGTAATAAATAAGAAAAATGTTTGATATTGAATAAATAATTGGTAGGTGAATGTGGTGAATGAACTATGGAAACAAAAACTGGATTATGAATTCTAAGTAAGTAGGTGCCTATGACAAAATATGCTAATTTCACTAGTAAACAATATCCTACTAAGATTATAAATGCGAAAGTTTGTAAAGATGTTTGTGAGTTTGGTTTAATGTTTGTTACTCTCACGCAAAAACTAAGGAACAGATTTTGATGAAACCTTGCTTCAAGAAAGATGAAATAATGAGATGACCTTCCCAATGTACATGTATCAAAACAATTTGAATCGATAGAAAATAATTGCACCTCACGTAGTACCTACATAAAGCACAGCTTCCAAAGCACGAGTGAAAGCGTCTCAAATCACATACACCGAATCAAGATCTGTTAACATCAGCACGGGCATACATACGTAATGAGTACGTATGTAGGTACCTACCTACGTGAGAAGGGCCCGTCATGTTTTATTTATTCGCGGCCGACTGGTAATAGAGTCGTGCCGTGAGAGCGGCCGGCACGTTTTTTGCCGACCGTACGCCAGACGTGTATTGAGACGTCTCTGGATGCTGATGTCTTGTTGCCTGTCTGTACTAACTTTCGACATGAGACGGAGACGTTTATTTTCAATGCCTTTTTGTAGAGAAACAAGCGTTAAAATAATACTTGATCATGTTGACTCTACATCGTCGAGCCTACAACTTCAATCGTCTTGATTGAAACATGATAACAAAACAAAATACAATTCACAAAAACATTAAACGAATTTACAAAAGTAAATTTACGTACACGAAGAAAATCGCTTGATATTTGCAGTTATGCATATTAATAATTATTATATCTCTGAATTTTTTTTACGGCGGCAAAGGTAATTAAAAATATTGGCGTGTAAGATTATAATAATAGGTCACTTTTTCTAAAAATGCCTTCATAGTCTAGACAGCTGCAGAAGGATATTAAAAAGCCATTCATCACACTAACAGCAAAAAATAAGTATTCAGATTCACACTCGAACACGGCCACCGCGAAATCTGGAGAGACGAGGAGGTATTTCCATCGCACCACCCACCCCCCTCCTCATCCGTCAGGGTGGTGGAGTACGCCTCCCTTTTGACAGGAAATGATTGTCTAATATTAGCTTTGTTATAAGGTTCCTCTTTTGGGATTTAAGCGCATAGAGGTACATTTAGACATGTTTGAGATGTATTTAGGCACCATCTTCACGGCAATTTACGTACTTGGTTATTTTGACTCTTTAAAACTTAGTTTCCATACGTATAAGTACTGTCATGAATGCAAGTAGCATGAGAGTACTGTCATGAATACAAGTAGCTTGATAATTTAATGTAAAACTTTAATATGAGACAATTAATATTACGTTCATTTATAATGTTGAATGAATTGATGTTTAACCAATATACTCGTATTTACTTAGGGGATCTAGCTAATAGCAGCAAAGTTATAGAAGATTAGATAAGAATTTAGACTACGGCAGTAATATGAACATTTTCAAACCATTAGGTAAGTACCTAGTTATTATCGTAAATTGAATGAAAGTTTTTACGAATCACAAAATAGCCTTGGTCTGAGCAGACTTGACTGCGTTAGATTCTACTTCGCGACGAAGATAATGTCACGCGCTCCGTCACTATCTAAACATTTTCAAGATTAGAGAACACTAAATTACGAAAAGAATCCCAGGTCAACGACCGTGACTGCTTGAAATTTTTTAGACACCCTCGATTATCACAATAAAAAAACTCGCAACGTATCTCTAAAATAAACTGTGTAGCTTTATTTTGAATGAAATTTATTAGTGCGACGTCTATTTCGACTCGGTTTTCGTCACACGGCCAGCATTTGGGATGTGACGGCGCGAGTATGAATAGGGAGCGCTGAGAGATTCCACTAACTGTGGGTCCCATACTGACAGATTTGTGTATTTCAGACGAATTCGAGACCCGGAAATACGTTTGTTTTGTGATACATTAATCTGCATTATAGGTAGATAGGTCATTGAAAATGTGATATTTATAATAACTAGCTAGGTAAGTATGGCTATGGTATAGCTTTTGCTGGCTAAATATCGATTTTCTTGCTGTGACCTTAAATATTTTACTCGCTGATGTAATAATGTTCCATTTTCTCTTACACTTTACTTTAAGTTATGTCCTTGCATGATTGCCATTCCTGCAGGTGAAAATCCTAATTTCTAGACAAGTGTATATATAACATTCGTACGCAGGTGGAAGTAGTAGTTCCTTTAATGTTAAGTACAGTGCCGTGTCAAAAATGTAGTCAATTGAAATATACTAGATGTATAATGCTACAGTCACTCGATTCCTGTCTGCGGTCGGGCGTCAACATAGAGTATGTAGATTAATATCCACAATCCGAGAGCATTAAAACAAAAGCGGAGTACAAATTAAATTACCGATTATCCGCGCGGGGGCGTCACCGCGAAATATTTTTGTCGATGCGGCAATAATGCGTATTTCGCATATTGTGCGATGTCGCTAGTAGATAACAGAAATAATGGGGTTCAAAAATGAAATTAATTCCAGGTTGATGATTTCAAATTGAAAAGTCACATCGGCTCGCGCCATAATTCATGATCCTGAAACGTGTCCGGACGGCTGTGTCGGACGGCGCACCCGCCCAGGGTTGTCAAACATGTTTTATTTATTTACTGCTACGTTAATACTACGATATATTCTGGTATTTCTGTTTTCAACTGAGGATTTTACATAACATGCTACGACTGATTTCATGGTGGTTTAAAATAGACTTTGTATAGATTTTTAAATATGAATAGGCGATTTGGAAGTTGAGGTTCACAATACATTATGTAAATGTATTATTTCAGGTAGGTACCTACAAATGACCTTTCCGGAATTTTTGTTACATTACAACTTTTATACACTTTAGTTTTTAGTTGCAATAGTTTAGGTAGGGTAACACAAGTCCACAAATAAAATTTTAAAATCTTTTGTAACAATATTAACCTAATCATAATCAACATAAATCCCTACGCGAACCACATTGTCATAAAGTATCCGAAATGAGATAACTTTAAAAAACGCTATTCATCATCTGCAAAATAAAACAAACGCAAATATTTGCATTATAAAAGTCATGTTCAACCCTAGCGTATTATAGTACGGGCTCATTGTCACAGTCCTTTGTCGGAGGTCTCTTCCGCTTCACCACGCGCGATATCTGTGCGGAGGTGGCGCCCTATCCGAATATTCATGAACGTGTATATGGATAGCGCATCGCCCTACAGAAGTAGGTTTGTATTTAAGCATTTAAAGTACATAATTATTTATACCTACTTGTCACACAGCTACGATAAGTGATTATTAATGAAGAATAAAACCAAGAAATATAGTCTCACTTTTTAATTTACAACTGAGTAATCACAATATGAGAAAAGGATGTTAAAAGCAACATGTTATATGGGGTACTTCCCGTTGACCTAGAATAATGAAATTTGGGAACTTAAAGCACAAATAAAGGAAAAATCTGAAAACCGTAAATTTATAGTTACAACAAAAAAATCTTGTACCAACAAACTTAACTTTGCGTATGTAGCAAGTTATCCATATCCATGAGAATGTGGCTGACAGTTTTTGTTTTTGAAAAACGAACTCTATCTAGACTTCACATAAGTCTAGTATTTGATCTTGTTTTTTGAGTCGCAAAACCCGTTTTAACACTCTAAGGGATGTAAGTTAGTCCATGTGATATAACTACAAATTTTTATAACGATTTTCTAATCATTTCTTAAATTAAGTGTATAACTAGACCCTCAGGGCGCGAGTCCTACTCGCAATTTGTCCTGTTTTATTATTACTATTAAACCAAAGTTGCATATTGATTGCGATTGAGAAGTAACATAACAACAGCAATCAAATAACCCGAATTAATTCGAAATAATATAAAAAACCGGGTCAAGGATAGCAAAAAATCAAGAATACCTACTGACTTCCATTGAGGGAGACTGAATAGGATTGTTGACAATTTTTCCTTCACATTGATGTGCGAGCAAAGTTAAATGTAAAACTACCGCAACCGACAGAACAGATAGTGGTAGTGACCCTGCCTACTGCGCCAAAGGTCGTGGGTTCGATTCCCACCCGGGGCCAACATTTGTGTGATGAGCATAACTGTTGGTTTTCGGATTCTGGGTGTTTGTATTTATTTATTTAAAAGTATTTATGTATAATATTTATATATGTATAACTATTTATGTATGTTTATCAGTTGTTGAGTACCCAATTTACAATTGTTTTTTTTTCTTTTTTTTTATATATTTTAGATGACTACCTACGTACGATAATAGTATACTGACGATCGAATATAATATTCCTAAGATACGTCTTTTAAGGTCTTTATTAAACTTTTTAATTGATTCTAATGGCCCTAACGACCGTTGAGCCCGTTGGTATGTCTTTGTCCGCTGTACAAATGTGAAAACCGAGTTTTTATATGTAAATATTGCTGGGTGCAGGTCCCATGTATAATGCAGCGGCTTGTCATGAACATTTGTCGGTTGCAGTGTTTCAGACGTTTGTTGGGTATAGGTACAGTTTGCCTACTGTTCTTAACTAATACAGTTTTAAATTATTTGTATAAAAATGTTTAGCAGTTACACATATTATAGTGTTACTTCGATTTGACAAGATTTTGACAATACGCGCCTAATTACTGATTAGATGACCATACTAACTGCAATTTTTATAAATAAATTTATTTATTTTAAAAATATTAATTTTGCTTTAACTTAAAATGTTGACCATGTTTATTTGTCTAATCTAGATCATGATAAAAGCTCGGTGTTGTACATAAAATACTAAACTTGGTTTTTTTTTAATTTCGGGCGCAATCCAATGAATATAATAATCTTTTTGTTAATTTTTTTTCACTTTGTTGGGTGCAAACGCTTCCGGAATAGAATTAATTCATAATTAAAATTTGGGGATCTTAATAACCTCCTTGACGTTGAAAAATATTCATCTGTAATACATGTTAATCCAACTAATTATTGTACGAGTTAATTAGAAAACGTCCCGTAAATCATTTCATTCACTGGCTTAGACCATGTAACGCCGCGAGGCTTACAAGGAAACACAATAGCACTGTCTGCCTCCTTATCTAATACGATAAAAACAAAGGTGTTAGAAAGAGAAACCATCATTCACGGTCACATTCACGAAAAACGAGGCCATAATTTGCCTGCACGAAAATTTGATAATAAATCATAATAGTTTAGACAGAGCTGAGGTAAAAAAATATACCAATTTGGAAAGTGAATTGTAAGGCACGGCGTGCACCGCCGCTCGCTATGTTATTAGAGCAATTATGTTATTATGTTCGCCGTATCTAATACGAAAAACTAAATTGGAGTCGGCCGCTGCCGGCGAATGCCCGATAGGTTCAATCATTTCAACTTTTGGGTCGCACGAAATTCGTTGCGGAAGCAATAAGAAACACGAAAATTCCGACCCAAATAGTCACAAATTATCCAATAATACGTAGGTAGGTTGTGTGCAAGCGAAATTTTGATCCATCGATAAAAACGGCGTAGACACCATACGCTTCGCTATCATTTTCGAGACCCTATTTCGCTACGGCTCATAGTTTGATGGGTACAAATTAAAAAGGGTGCTCCGTTGCAGTACATATATCAAAGTTCACATTTCACAAACATCCCCGTTGCCCTTTGATATCCCTCACTTAACTCATATTTCATTCAATATGACCATAATTGAAGAGATGTGTTGGATACCATTAGAATAAAACGCTTAGTGCTCCAGCTAAAGGGTTCATAATGGTTCGTAGATGTGGCAGCAGATAAGAAATATCGCATGAACGATGGCCTCTTTCACAATTTGTATCTTTAGCATACTTTGCTCGTGGAACAGGTTTTTCCTGTGTAAGTTACGAGTAGCGTTTTGTGATTCCATTTCTAAACTCGTCGTCCCTTTGTATTAACAAAAATATCAAATATGAATACCAAATAAGGGTTGGGACAAAAGAAAAACTGACAACTTTTTAATTTATGCCTAAACGAGTACATGAAAAAGTAATAATAGGATCGTGTTGGTAAATATATTAATGTAATAACTCCTGGAGGGCGTTTTGAACGTCGACCGTTGTATTTTTCTAAAATTTCACGGTAGATACATCATCCTGGGCTCGTGGAAAATTGTTAACATCTTCATTAAAATTGTCAAGTGGTAATAATTTTGAAGCATGAAATGGTAATGTTGGTTTATCCCTCTGAGAACATTTATGTTCTGAAAGCTAATGAAGTGGTCATGTTAGTTCTAGTGTCCATTGTCAATTTACTAAGATTCTTCACGGTTATTATATTTAGTATCGGTTCTAGATAAAGGTCAGATAAGTTTTAGAATTCATTTAACGAATTTCTAACAGTAAGTTCTATGATTCTCAAACATGTTTCTTACTGAAGTTCTATCTATACAACTTCTATCGTCTTTTTAAATAATAATAGTAAGTTTTATCAGATATTCTCTATCTAATGTATAGTGTATTTTGAAATGGTTTTAGCGTGAATAAACATTTCCTCCAGATGTAAATACATTCCTGAATATTACCATTCAACCTCATTGTTTACGAATTTTCTCAAGTAGAATAGGTAAATTACCTCTAGGTAAACTTTGAAACTCTTCAACATAGTATTGGCTATTAACATTAATAATTAATGTTATTGCGACAAATTAATTTTTATTGATTCTATTGAACTGTTGTTTACTAAATATTTGAGATTGTTCTGGTTAATTTAGCAGTATGCCATATTTGTCTCTTTCTTAAGCTACATTATGTTGTTGTAACTAAAGTTGCTGATTGATAAAACTACATTGTTTTTGTTTTATTTTTTAAATAATTTATTGCAAATATTATCTTTGTCTACGATAAAGGTTCACAGTTTGGGTTCAAAGTAATTATTTATTTTTTTGAAATTTATTGCCATTGATATCTAATTATTTAAGTGAAATCCCTCTGTGATTTATGTTCGTGTTTGTTTGCCTACAAATCGTTAAAATATCTTATTTGTAAGTACAACTTTACATTCAGTTGCATTTATGTTATTTTAATGTCTGAAACTGATAATCTTTGAGCCTACCTATTTCATAATATCAGCCGGAAGACATCCACTGTCGGACGAAGGCCTCCCCATCTGGTCTGCGCTGTCCGCAATTTTATCCAAACCTACCCAAACCTTTCTGCTCCAACGGCTGTCGGTTCTGCGATCTCTGCCCACTGTGCATACTTATCAAATAGTTATTTCCTTACCCTAAGGTTGTCTGGAAAACACAGCTTAAAACGATTACACCATTTAATGTACAGTATTCCCTAATGTTTAAAGATATAATGTCTTCTTTATGTTTTATATGCAATAAAGTATATTGAATTGAATGTGTGATGCGGAAACTTACACAATGACGCACAAAGATAGATAAAATGTAGAACTCTCAGGGCCATATCGCACTGAACTTGACCACCGCATAAGTAGAATCTTGTGTTGCACTGACCTACTTATCAGCGGGAACGCCACTGCTGACCCTGCCTTCATTAACAGTAAGTACCTGATAACAGGACGCAGTTCACGGGTCGACGATAATAGGAGCCAACGACTTTTTATTAAAATTATTTTTCCTGAATTTCTGATAAGTATGAATAATGAATGGCTTTATTGTCTTGACAAGACATGTTTATTTACTATATATTGAAATTGTCAATGTACTGTTGTACACATTACAAATATTATTGCCTGGACCTACGTATTTTTTTTCGAATGAGAAAAAATGATATGTGAATTGTTTTCAATAAGGGCCGAACTCCACTCTACCGCGCTGCGCCGTTCTTTGCCTTTATAAAACGCGTGTTACATAATGGGAAAAGTAAAATTGCACTCCACATTTAATTTAATGGTTTATTTTTCTGTTTCATATATAAGTTGACATTGTCTTAACACATGTATTCCCGATCTTTATCGTAAGCTAAATGAAACTCAAAATAAAAAATACACATTATAAAATAGTGATCAATTAGAAATACTACTATGTTTTGTAGAAAGTATTTACCCTTTTGGACTTATTTTTCTTATTGACATTATTACGTACCCGCTACGGACCGCCCGCATCGAGCCGCACGCGGAGCAACTTCAAGAGTTTTGTTTGGGCAAATTGTGCGAGATTTAGTGGAGTCCAACCCTATTTTACTATTTTATTGCAGTTAAATATTTAAAAAGATTTTAAGTAATATGTTCATCCATCCATTCTAAACTACCAATGCACCTACACTTTAAGAATCTATGAAATGTCGTCTTGAATATTAGGTTTATGGTTATGCCAGTACTATAAAGTGAACATCTAACGTAGGTACTCTACTTATTCTTCGTATATATAGTAAATTGATTTTCCTTTGTTCCAGGTAAGAGCATCAGTCATCGAATCCACGGAAACGGATTCGAAATTCAAACTGCAAACCATCAGTGTGTGTGTGAAGTGAATGTTTGTTTTGTCATGTGCTCGCCGCGCGATTAACAGTTCAATCGTGATTTACATAAAGTCGTATTTCAACTTCACGCGGCCCCCACGTCCCGGGATACGAAACGAAATCACGTGTGTGTAAGTAAACGACAGCTGAAAATCTGAGGGAAGTTATTTCTTGTTTCTTGTTTAATTTTAATTGTAGCGCGATATTATTGCGGATACCAAGACTCGTGATTGATCATAGTTGATTGTTTTAAATATAATGTTTCGATTTAATTCAAGGTTGTTGCACGTTTTTTTAGCCAATTTAAAAAAAACGTCTAAAATCTTTAAAAAAATCTACGTCTAGAGAGGCTACGGGGTTCAGGTTCAGGGTAGGTTTATAATTCTCAAAATAAAGCTGCTTTTTAATAAAATATCAACTCATCCTTCCCCAAGTATACTTTCCGTTATCCTTCAATCATACTCTACCTTCAGTTTCATGGGACCGTAGAAACGCATCTCTCTCTCCTACAATTTCCCGCTCGGCCGTAGCGCAGCGCTACATGCATTCACACGCATTCGGCTAATCTCTCATGTGATCGCCACATAGGCGCGTGTACAGTCGCGTCCAACCAGCCATTTTGTAAAACCGATAGAGTCCACATTCTCTTTTGCAGTTAGGCATCATTTCGTCTGGCCGCGTTAAAGCACGCTGCATGTTCGCACTCCCACCCGCCGCCACACTAGCGCGCGCCGCGTATGAATCATGGGCCCTCGCGTGTGTGGGTGTGCCCGTACGTTCGCGCTCCGCTGGAGGCTGTCAGTGTGTTAGTGCCCATGGCTGCACGTGCACGCGCGCGTGTGTGCGTGGCCACTCATGGCAGCGGACTATGACGGCTCGTAGATTTGACAGCTAGCTCAATGCGGGTTCAGACGTTCATTATAGGTACGGCGACCGATGTAATTTCGTGAAATACTTGACAGTTTATTTACGTGCGACAGGGACAGTTGTGTTTTTATTTAAAGCTGAAATTTTGTACGGAAGTGTTTTAGAGTGGTAGTCTGATGTTTTAGCGGGAACTTGAACTTGGGCGGTACTATTTCTGCCCAATTTGACGATTGATTAGTGACATGCTCCGTCTTAACAGTTTATGATGTTCCCAATTAGATGCGCTCTGTTGGGAATCAGTCCGAGGGGCAGAATGAATAAAATATTGCCCGCGGTTTCGTGGATCCGACTAGGCCGAATGATATTATTAAATTCGAGGAGTGGAAAAAAATAAATTGTCTCTAATGAGACCCCGGAACACGATAAACTAAATCAATTATGTCGAGAAAAAGGTGATACATTCTGAAACTTTTTATACATTTATTTTTCAATTTTATAATGTGTAGACGATATTATTTTTATAATAAACAGTGTAACGTATGGTGAATTATAAAGATAGGTGCAGTGTTTGTTTTTTTATTTGCTGTAAGTTTGCTTATTTGGAATCAAATTGGATCTTAACTAAATTGGTGAGTTGAATTGATTATTTATAGATATTTTATGACTACAATATAACTTGTTTTTAGTGGGCAACAATATAGGCAACGTCATAAAATGTAATAAATAACACTCATTTAAATATTATTTGATGATAAATAATTGTGAAATGGGTACATCATAGAAATTTATATGAATAAAAAATTATGGCGTTTACGAAACGTAGAATGTAATATACCTGCAGAAGGTCACGAAGGTATATTATATCTTAGTTAATGTTTGATTTATGGGTTAATTTTTATTTACGTTAAAAGAACAAGCGCTTAACTTAAATACCATAATAGGTAAAAACTGACATACCTAGATACGCGAAATAATCTTATTTTAAGTACATATTTTTCAAATAACTGATATTTAAAATTTATGTTGCCCATTAAAAATTGTTTATAATATTGTTCAGGAAAATCTAGAATTTTGACATTTTGGCAATTTAATCATTTGTTATTAAAATAAGAAATAATTAAGTTTATAATTCTCAACTATACTTAGGTACTTATCAAATAAAAACAGTAGGTATTAGTCTACAACAACTTTTTACAATGCACGATTTGTTTCTTAGTAGGTAAGTAAGTATAGGTACTTAGTAATCATGATTCCAAACGACGCGCAATGTAGATGAAGCAAAGTGGTTATAGATGCATCGGTCAAAGATATAATAAAAAGATATACTTTGATAAATAATTTGAATTAAATATAAAAATGCAAATGATACAAAACATCTGTGTTGTGTCGGCATCAACGCAAGAATAAATTTTATAAGGTGCACATGTCACTAAGATTAATAGAGACATTAACACTAAATAAGCATAAATATTATATTCTTTAACATATTGGTGTCTCTTTCCTGGTCACCTTTTTGTAGGAGTAGCCGAAAGCAGGTACCTTAGTAAAGGTTTTGAGGTGATTAATCAAAATCATACTGAGATCCTTTTAAATGAGTCGATGAAAAGAGCCAAATAGAGATGTTAAACTATTTCGAGGGTTGGAAAAAAGTTTAACACCGCCTTTAGGTCGGCCATTACTAATAACTTTTGGTAATGCCGTAATTAGGTATCTTTATTATTTTTGTGAATGTGAATATTGGTATAATATTTAACTGCGGGGTTGGAGTGGAGAAAAGTGGGCGCTGAGGAAATTTTATTGAATATATTCCAGAAATCACTCAAAATCACTTCCACGCGGCCATTATTTTATTACTCAAGTTTTATTTATTGTCTTTCTTTCATATCAGTTGCGAATGTTAGTTGTATTTTATGTTTGTTTGTTAGTACTTAACATCATTATTTGAAACAATTTGCTTAAGCATTGTGATTTGAAATACAACACTAGGTATAAAAGTAATATGGATCTGTCATAACGTCATAGTTTCACGATCATTCTGTGTTTTGATAATCTGTCCGGAGTTGGAAGCTTACAAATAAATAGTTATAGATGCAAATCTAATTAAACAATACCATGACTGGTCTATCAATGCACTGCTGAAACTACGGGGCTTACGAACTTAGAATTTTAAACAGAGATTTTACAAATATTTATAGGTAAGTAACTCATTAAAAACAACAAGACTTGTTTTTAGTTTTTGATGAAAGTTATTTGTTTTTACTGTCGGTTGCGTTAGGTAGATACTGCCTATAAAAAGTCTAAAAATAATCCGCATCGTAAAGTTTCAGCTATTCTTCTCCAATTAGCAGAGAGATTCGTTAGGATAAATTTTATGAATTTGAAACAAATAACGCACACGACAATTTAATTATTATTACAAAAAAAATTGTTAAACAGCTCAATGTTATGACGTCACACGCTTGAATTCGGCTCCATTGTACGTGCTGTTTTAATTGTCTCATTAAATGAGTGGGAATCATGTTTTCCACATGTTTTATTGTGCGATCCATCTGGAGAATAATTAAGTATTCCACATTATTTAATTCTTGTTATTTACTCATTGTTTAGCCGAGTTTTGTAATGTAATTAGCGAAATGATAATCATATTCTTCATACTTCTATAAACGTCACCGTGTGTGGCCAACGCCTTGCAAAACAATTTGTTTTAAGGTGTCGCTAAAAGTTAAACAATTCCACAGTAGGTATTTTAAATATAGCGATGCAATTTGGGAATTAGTCATAAAAATATAACATAAATATATACAGTATTATCTAAGAACACAGAAGTAAACAGAATGAGAGTTCGCGCTTGAAAGTGAAGCCAATGATTTGCTGAAACACCATAGTTTCAGTAAAAATACCGGGGTCGGTCGTGCGCCAAGTATGCGGTGTCCCTCTTGTTTTTGGGCACAATACGCAGCATAACAAGTACCAACCTATTGTAAGTACGCTCGATTGTTCCATATTTTTATATTGAATGTATAACTATAAACCACGAAACTTAGAACTTTTTGATCAGCGCCCGCGCCCCATTTTTCCTTCATGGTATAAACATATTATATAATAATTATGTTCAGTTTATTATTTTCAAATCCCTTGTTTAAAATACCTAAATGTTAAAAACTTCGCTGAGTAAAAATAAAAATATCGAGTCAAATAAACAACACTTTGTTCCTGACTGTTCTACTGTAAAATACTTAGAATAATTAGTTACTTTGTGGTGCACAAAATGAAACGCCGCTGCTTTATATTGCAACAGACGTAAATTAAATAATGTCAGTCGTACAATATAAAAGCAATGAAATCATTACCTATTACCTACATGTATAAATTGAATGAAGCAATAATTTCCACCGATAATATCTCGCATTGCTCTGAACCCAGTCTTAATTGCTTAATCTTCATATGCAATACAAAATACATAAATCAAAAATACTCCACGACAAAAATTATGTTGTCAAAACTGGCTCCATAAATTGATCCAAATACATATACGCATATCTCGTGTATTAAACTAGATTGAGATTTTTGTAGTGACCATTATTCTAACGGTTCCTTTCACCGCTATCTGGTGGCCATCAGGTGAACTGCTTTTTTAAACTGCCTTAATAAAGCGAACAGCATGTAAGATTTTAATGTGCAGCTCAGATTTGGTAGATGCGATAATACGGCATGACTGCACGACTTTCTATCCCAGTAGAAATGGCGGTGTTCGGCTTTATCGACGAATTTGGAATGTTTTGCCCTTTTGTACCTACCTACATGAACAGAAAGTTTTTACCTTTTTATATTTATTGTTTCCAAAAGAGTAGACATTTAAGCTTTCTTTGTCGCAACAACAATATGCATTTCGTCGTAATACTTATAATATATTATTAGTAATTTCTATTTTTGAGATTGGAAATTATTATCGATAAATCTCATTTACTATAAAATTTTCAAATGGGTTTGCTGTAACCAAAAGGTTTTGTTTAAAAGATTATTCTTATCTTAATTTAACTAGATATGCCTAAATGCCTAGGTATTGCATTAACAATTTCTATGATTTAATGTGACATGAATATTCATTTATCTGCAAATTCACAGGATTTTTGTTTCATTCTTAGTATTTGCGGAATCTTATTCAATTAATTTTATGTAGACATAAATGTCACGTTTTATGGCTGTAATGATAGACGTATATTGGATAGTCGTATGTTTTATTGCATTTTAAGTGTTTCTTTATTGTCGACCATCATTTTAAGTTGTTACATTATTAATTATTATTGATAGCTCAGTATTTTATTTTATTTAACTTCTTGTTTACTAAGTTTGTTTGAAACTAGACGAAGTTATTAGTTCTAAGATCCTTCATGTAATTAAGTAGCTATATAGGCAGGTATCTACCTATGTACGATTTAATAAAAAAGATAGTAGGTACTTATACCTATCTAAATTCTTTCTAAATTTACTGTTTTAATTTAAAAACGTCCTTACAAATACTAACCTCATAATTCTTACACTAGTAGAATTTCCAAATCCAAATCACTTTATGAGTTAGAACCGATTACTGTTATTAAAATCAAACCCAATCTTGAATTCGCTATCAACATTGTCCAAATACTTAAGGAACACAAATGATTACGCCCACCTCGGTGTGTCTTTAATATAATATCATTTGTATTTGTCGTTGGCTCCCACTAACAGAGCTGGCGTCTCATTAAATATTTTAATTAACTTTCCACACTCATGTATATGTCAAAACTGGATATATGCTTTACCGGATATACGGATGACTAATATGTACTCGTAATCTGATATTAAGCAGCTTGTATTTTTTAAATTTAAATAGGCAGCTTGTTTACAACTTTATAATGATAAATCTTTCCACAGCAAAAGCAACTAACAAAGTCAAATAAAAGTAGATTAGAAAATTTAGTCAGAAATCTGTAATCATAAGCACTAAGCAATTTTATTCTAATTTATTATATTTTTATTAATAATATCAGGTAAACAAAATATGTCGCAAAATGGTAACAAAGTCTAAAACACTCTTACTTTTTTTAAATTTCATTCTGATCCAATTTGCTGTGTGTGTGTAGTGGCATTTAAGATACCTCTTACTGTCTGTCTCATTATTTGGATTCATTAAATTAATCAGCAGGTGGGCTTCCTACGCCTCGGTCGGTATTCATTTCCCTGTTATTTGATGCTGCTGCTATGGGTTGGGTTATATGTATTGTATACCTATACTATTACTTCCAATATATTTTATGTATCTATGTCTATTATTATTTCTATTTATAAATGTTTGTCCCCTCTTCCTGCTCCCTTTCTGTTTTTAAAATTGTTTTAATACCAAACACAATAATTTGTTGATTGAGGTTTTTAATTACAAAACTACAAAAATCCCAAAATCATTTCCTCATAAGACTGATTTGAGAAATAGTGATGATAACTAGTAGTATGACTACTTGGAGTAACCCATCCCATGTCAAAAAGGGTTTCAGTTCTCACGTCGGCTTTTTGATACTTAATAATAACCTACGGTTTTGTGAACGACAGGCTGAAAATGAGTATCGACTAAAAAGAAAACCTCAAATGAAAGTGAATTACCTTTACGTTGATAAATTAGCATTAAATAAAGATAATCACACGAGAATTGCGGGTTTGACATGCGAAGTCGGTTTAAATTAATGTGTATTATAGGTCCAGGAACACCCCGCTCGTTTGTACGGCGAATTTGTAAAATTATCGACCGAACGATTTGAATATTAATCTCAGTCTGCGCCTGAGTCGATCGGAGCCATTAGATTGTACGATTTTTTCCTTGAAAATTCTGATTGGATTTTTGTGAATTAAGTTTTTTTGTATAGAAGAGCGGAAGAGGGTTATTGGTTATCAATTAACCTATAACTATTAACTAAATATATGATTATTTTTAATTTCCTTGCCATGTCTCTTTGTACATCTTTATCTTTGAATTTATCGACCTAAATATTTTAAACCCAAATAATTTAAGACTTGGAATGAATTAAAATTAACTTTTCGACTTTAAAAGTCATATCGTATCTATTTCCAATTCAATTATTATATTGTCTAACCTAGCAGACAAGTCAACTGTACCTATTTAACGTCCGTTACATAAGCCTATATGTATAAGTGTATAATAATACCCTTCTATCCGCCGACGCAGCGCCGCCGGCAGCGATCATTGCTCTCGTCTATAATTTTGGCCTTGCTTTTTCTTTATTTTTATCGGTTCGATCTCTGATTGCAGCATTTTTTCGGCCTGTGCCTGTTAGAACTTGAATTTTTTTCCCAGATAGTGATGTCTACCTTGAATTTTTTGTGTGAGACTTTATTACACCCAGTATAATGCAGTTGGATTTTATTCCATCAACCCTTTTCCATTTTCCTTATAACTTCTGAAGAATAATCTTTTAATCTCAAACGTGTAGATACATACCTACTACAAACTCTGCAATCACTTTGAATATTAAATGTAGAGTTGTAGCTTTTGTAGGTAATAAATCAGTCAATTGATTGTAAGGATAATAACTGTTATTTTACCATTAGAATAAGCAATAATTATTTGTTAATATTATCTCTCGGTTTGCTTGATTAAGACTTCATGTCATTATGGTTGAATGTTCACTACGCTTGTGTATAATTTCGTATTTTGTAGGTTAAATTCGTCTATTAGTAATAAGATTGTAATTTGAGTACCTGGTCTACATTTATAGATTTAGGTAAAATTGTAAGTCATCTACATTATAAGGTTTGTTTTTATTTCATCATCATCATTATATATATAATAAATTTCCAGCATCATAAATTATAACAGGTAGAGGTCTATTCCAATTTTTAAATTAACTCTTTCTACTCTTGGATTATTTTTTTCTTGTATATTTTTCCTAACAGAACACCACAACAAATAGGTCACTTTAAATTCGATTGTATCATTGCTTCTGCCATTGCCGCTATCCACCTGTTCAAATACTACGCCACAACGTGTTATAAGTGTTTAATGTTATAATTTTATTTGCTTTGTTCAACTTTATAACTATGCGATTATAGTCAACTATACAATTATATTATTTACACTTGAATAGACTTTGTAATTTGATATTTTTAGTTTAGTCATAGATACTTTCGATTCAATGTTTGCAAACGTGTGCATAATGTCTAGAATATTCGTAGGTATTGTTTTTCTTTCGTCTTCTTTTTTACGCTTAATTTAAAGCACAAAAACATCATTGTGCTAATTTTGTTCGCATCAATTTATTGTCAACTTAACCTACTAGGAAGATAAGTAATGTAGGTACTAGGTACGAAGGATAAGGCGTCTTGTATTCCAACTTTTTATCGTTTTATATTCAAGTGGGTACATTACTATTATGTGTTTTAATTTAGCACATACTTCCTATTTTTGTTAATTATCCAATTGAAGCGTGATCAAGCACATTCTTGGTAAAATTATTGTCTTATGAAAAATGTAAAATTCTAACCGTCAGCAGGCGTATTGAGGCGTAGTGATGTGCCACGGTGCGAGGTGTTCCCGCGTTAACTGCGCTATGTCACGCGAACTCTGCTCCGCCCAACATCACGCAAAAACTACCATAATTACGTATTCAATTCTAAATCGTAATTAGCTCCATTGTCTTCATAATCAATTTCTATTAGCTGCAATTTTTTTCTACATTGAGTCAGAAACTGAAATCTTTAATAAAGTGGATTAGTGATTCTAAAAAATACACGGAAATGCAATTTCTGCCTGTTCATTTATTTTCGTCACCCGCAGTATTGTATTTATACTAATTTAACGTCCTGTTGTTGTTATTTATTGTAGGTACCTTATATATTTGTTAAAAGTCAAGTTTTTTAAAACTTTATTTATATTTCTATACCTAAATCACTTACATAAAATCATTCGTTTATCATTAGAGTGTCAGCGTCTATTATTGAATTGGGAATTAATGTACCTATTTTATTGGAATCAAAACTAATCCAAGTAACAAACCAGTAAGCGAAATGTTGAATCTTACTGCAAATGTCCAAATTTAGTCCAAGTGCATGGAACACACACTCATTCTTGATAAACGGCGGCCATCACTGCACGGCACGGCCTATTATGAGAGCATGACGTCACCGCCCCGCCCCCCACCTCCCGCTTCAATCAAACCGGGGAACCCTCGTCATGCCCCCACCCCACGTTCCACTCTACTGACTCCGCATTTTTTCTCATAATAATATCGTCGAAAAAATCGCACAAAAAATCTCGACAGACGCGACCCATCCCTATGCTATCGCCGCGGTCCTTTTTGATTCCGGTCGTGGAATTCCAAATTTTAATCTGTGGATTCCCAGATCCTTTTGGAAGGTTTTTGCAAACAGATTAGACTACTTACATACATAAGTACATATTAAATAAATATGTTTCGTCAACCCTATTTCGATAATAAATAATTTTTTAATTATTGTAGGTAAAGTTACTACAACCACGGGTATATTTTATTTTAAAAAAACTTGACAATTTAAGTAAATATGTACCTATAAAAAAAATTATGTATAAAGAATATCTAAGTACTTGACTTGCACATGTAGAATTAAAAATAAACGTGTAACCTTCCATACCTAATATACATAACAGTGGAAGTGACACAGGTGTTTCGTTACAATTAAATGCAATATCCTCTTGTTGGTATTGTAAATTATTATTGATTTTATATAGGTAGCCAATTGCTTCTTAGTGGTATTATTTAATTCTAATAATATAGTTATTTCATTAGAGAAAGAAAGAGTCATTTATTTACTGCCTTACGGCACGGCACGCACATAAAAACAAGCAGAAAAACTTTAAAGATTATACTATACTTACGAAATAATACTTACTTAGGAATTATTTATTTATTATTATTAGATGCTCTTAAATTAAGATAGCGACATGGCGTACAATAATAATAAGAATTACCATCTGCATAAGTAGTAAAAATAACATTAACATTAAACGAACTGGAAAAGAAAATTAAAGATTCCTATTTTTCTAAATCAAACTATTATAGTCGTGTGTAAATATTGATTAATGCCATCTGTTATCAACAAGCCTGGAACCTCAAAGTACTTCACCTGAGTTCAGCTACTCGTCGGCAGAGGTCAGTGGCGCGCGAGTTTTTAACAACCTGTTTTGTATGTAGTTCTATAATAGTTTTATAGATGGTGCTGATTTGTATTTAAGGCTGAGATCAATCCGCTAGGTCGTAGGGTAAGAGCAGGGTAAGAGAAATAATCGTCATACTTAATAGTCCATACCTATTTTTGATTTTACGAAATTCCATGGCTTTAGCATTTTAGTTATTCTTTCGAGTTACCGATATCGTAATAGCAATTCCATTTATAACCTAAATACCTAATTAAAAAGCAGTTGTATAAAACATACTTACCTTACAATTCATGTAAGTACACATACATTAAGTGTATTTTTTTTAAATAATATGTTGACTTATTTGGCACCATAAATACTAATTTATTTAGTCAAAAGTTTCGGTGATCATACATTTTTCATGGTAGGTATATTACGTACTCAGTGAATCCTTGACTAGATTCATGAGTTCAGTAAGTATTATAAAAATATTTATTAGTGAGATATTTATTTTATCCGCATTACATGTTTTTATAAACAAGATATTTTTTCTCGGTAGACCATACCCTCATTAGGAATCTGATGAGAAATAAAAATCTCACTAGATTCATCATGAATCTAGCAGATCGGTCTATTATTAATAATTATTATTAAAAACGAGCTAAGCCTTATATTTATTATCTATCAATAGCTTAGAGAGTTTAACACTATTATCATTATAATAATATATTTATTTTCATAGGTATTTTTACCTAAATTGTTATGGGGTTTTACATTCAATATCCTAGATATAGGTAGAGAATCCGCACCCTGTATGCATTTAAGTCCGTTTATATCTGGTATGTATAAGTAAGTAGGTACTTATGAAATCTTGTCAAATTTTTAATTAAGTATGTATAACACGGAAATTCAAATTCTATAATCGTATAGCTTAACCCTTATCAGCCATGACAGCGTCTAAATTAATAGTGCGTGAAGGTATTTAGCAAAGTGTGACCTTAAGGGATTTCGTATGTATGATGATTTATTGCTTTGCTTCTCTGAGGCGCCCATAATAAACATTTGCAATTTTTTCAGTAATTTTACTGCCATTTTTAATTTAATTTAATATTATTTTATTTTTGCCATTTATACATTTAATTACGGGTTGTTTTGAACAATATTATGTAAGTAATACCACCAACCAATACTGCCCTGATAAGAAAGAAGGCCGCTATGTGCATAAACAGTTTATGCACATAGCGGCCTTCTTTCTTATCACGGCAGAATAATATCAATAATAAAATACCTTAATTTTAAAGTTTACTTTAATACCCTAGTTAGTGTTGTGCGGTGGCGGGGGGATACATCGCTGCTTAATATTAGTTTGTACTAACTTACGACGTAGTCCAGCTACAGCATCCGTCTGAATAGCATCTGCGCCAATAGCACCTTGTGCCTAGTCCACGAAGGGCACCGATCAATATTTTTGGCTGGTGCTATTCGTACGACCTGATGGCGCTTTCAGTTCGTTTGTATAGTATAGATAGATAATCAAGAGCTTTCCTATATTTTTGAATCAGTATAGGTTTAAGGTATGGTCCTCGTCTGTGGTATCCGTTCATAGTAGTAGTCATCGTTCTAAAGGCAGGTACTGCGGTATCAAATCAGCACCCTATTAATATGTCCCACTGACAGTGGGACAGCTCACAGTCCACCACGCTAGCCCAGTGCGGGTTGGTTTACATGTCCCTATGAAATTCTTTATCGGCGAATACAGGTTTCCTCACGATGTTTTCCTTCACCGTTTAAGAGCAGTCAGTAAATGTACAAAAAATGCGGTTGGGGAGAAACATTATAATATTTAAACTTAGTATAGATTTATCTAAAGATCAAAGTGTAAATTGTCTAGAACTAGAACTAAATACAATCTTCCACGAGCGCTACCCGTTAAAAGGGAGGTTTATTGGAAGCGGCGTGTCGCGACCGAAGTTTGATGAATGAGTTTCACCGCTACCGGCTGGCGACCGGAAGCGCTCAGATACCGCCCGCCCGGCGCGGGCGGCACCGCGTAAATTAACTCGCCCGCCATGTCCCACTTCCGCTCACATTTCTGTCGGGACTCGGATTTGTTTATTTAGAACAATAATTTCTTTTATCTTAGAATCCTGGTTTTAGGGATATCTCTTTATTCGAATCCCGGCCAGCAAGGTGGCGCCATAAGTCTCTTATTTGCGTATTTTATATTTGCCGCTTGCGATGTAGGAGTATTACCGAACAGGTTCAATATATATACCAAATATTATGTCAGTTTATTTTGGTCCTTTATTTAATTATTACTCATTTTTATTGGGCAAGCTAAAAAGTCAGTTTTTCGAGTGACAATTTCAGGTGTGTGTGACTGACGCGAAATACCACAAAACACGGAAAAAGCTCGCTACGCTTCCGCTCGCTAGTAATCTATGCGAAATCACAGAACACGGAAAAAGCTCGCTACGCTCCCGCTCGCTACGAAATACTTACCACCGAGTTGCAAAGTTAAGGCGCTAGGGTTTCGAAAGGTTAAAGGTCCGTCTGTCTGCCTGTCAGTCGGTCCATCAGAATAAACTTAAACTACTTAAAGCTAGGCCGATTTAGTTGTTTTGAACATAGGTAGGTACCAAATTGCGAAATTTCCGCAATTCTGGGAAATCTTGAAATTTCCAGGAGTACCTAACATTTTTTACGAAAAAGAATATGTTTATTATTTGAACAGGGGAAAGCTAAAACGGTTCTATCAAATTATTCAATATAGCGGGAAACTGTGTGTGGGGAATTACCTATAGCCGCTTTTCTCTTTACCCTTTTAGCATCCACCGCTACATAGGGATGTAGCGAAAATGTTGAAAATTTAATTTATTATCCGACTGTCGGCTCTTATTGGTATAGATTTTGTCTAATTGGTATCAGATATTTAAAATCTTGTTGGGCTACTCATCTCTTTGGACAGCTGACAGTCTAATTCGTATACTATACTCTGTGGATATACAAGTTTGTTGACTGTGGTTAAAGTTCCATTTAATTAACACAGATGGCGCTGTCATAAGTTCATTCTTTATTTAATAGATGGCGCTTAGATATAATATAAGTAAATTTGTTAAGTAATTTTATGTAAACGTATTAAAGTTGGTTAATATAAGTACTTTACCTATAAGTACATATTTAATCTTTATAAATAGGGATCATAAATCATTAATTTTTCATATTTAAGAATGTAGTCGTCTATAAAAAACCGAGAATAAGATTTTATTTATTCCGTGTTTATTATAATTTTAGAATACTTTTTCGAAGCTGTTTACGAGAAATAGGGAAACGGAAAAGGGAATAATAGACGCAAGAGTTTAGTCGAAACGTTACTTTTACTAACACTTTCAGAACAATCTTAGCGAGGAGTATTACCTATTCGATCGCATGCATACAATGTCGGAATCACGCGGAGCAATTACAAAGGTGCCGGCGTTTATATCTCGCTATAAATCAGCTCTGCGCGATATAACAATTAGCCGGCATGATAGCAATGTTAATTAAACGGGTGATAATACCGCGACCGCAGCGCCATCGCCGCGGCTTGTGGCGGCCGATGTTGGAACTACAACGCAGTGAAATTCTCGACCCGGTGCGTCTGCGATGAACCTCGCTCGCGTAACTATTGTATGGCAGTTGTTATGGCGACCATAAGGTTTCTAAAATATAAACGAGGTGGCTCTTTATTTAGTTTAGAAAGTTGCTTCGTTCATTTAAATATTACAAACATAAACAACTATTTTCTAATAGGTACTAAAACTGTACATAAAAATTTGCTGTACGATTTAATATAAAAACATTTTAAAAAAATCTTAGAGAAAGGTAATAATATTCGTTACCATTTCATGGACTGCTGCACGTCATGTTCTTGCATTGAATGTGGATTTTTCTATGGTATAATACCGCCACTGTTCGGTCTACAGAGTTTTGTCTGCGGGAAGTTGGCATTTGGAACGAGCGCTTGATGTTCTAGTGGCTTGATAAGTCACCCCAACCTCCTTGTAAATGACATACTATGTTGTAAAATCGAAAATGTAAAAGAGGTAGGTATGCCCTAATGTAAATTTTGGTAACGAAAATAATCAAAAAATTTCACCGTAAAATTGCACAATTCTAGCAGAACCAAGCGGTTATGCAACAATGTAACATTATGGCTCGAAGGCACGCCACAATTGTTTTATGTTTTTGTACAATTAACGTGCTAAGTAATAATTGTGTTTTAACACCTGCTAATTAATGCTAATATCTTTGCCCGTAATGACCAACAATTAGCTCTCTATTTACATGATAATAAAATTATTGGCATTTTATTGATAACATTAATACCTATTACAAAATTAAATAGGTAATATAGAGTCAGATAATGTTTATTTATGTAATGAAATAAAACTTGCCCTGATTGCTAGCTGCTTTTAAAGTTCCAAGGCTTTTTTTAAATAATAGATTCTTACTGCACTGTCGGCGAAACTTCAGCGCCCTGAAAGATCATCATACTAAAGTAATTTAAAGCTAATATACAAATAAATGCAAAAGTATTGTACTTATTTGTTTGTTTGTTCTCTGTCACGCCCAAACAACTGAAAAAAGTAAACATAATTTTAAGTAGGTCATTATTATTTTCTTCACATTATAGGATGATCGACATAACGATATAATTGATTTCAATAGCCTTCAATATTCCACATAGTTACATAATTGTATTGTAAGACGTTTCTAGGCAGCAACTCGAACGTTATCAAACCACTGCGTGTGGCCCAGCAAAATTATAAATCAAATCGTTTACTTAATAACAAACACTATTTGGCAGTAATTGTAAATTATCTTTATCTTTTGACGTGTCTGATACAGGGTGATGTGGGGCAGACATTGAATCCTTTGAAGCTGCCCCTTGCCCGGAACTTCGGGAATGTCAGACATTTTGATTGCGTTGCCCGTAATTGATTGCGTTCGCTTTGATTAACAGATTCCTCTACCTGCTCTGTTTATACCTACATAATACCTACACGTTGTTAGGTGCTGGCTGGAAGCTGAATAAAGAAATACTGAATTAGTAGGTACATAATGATATTTTTGTTAATACTTATTTAACTCTGACATATTTTGTCAGATATTAAATCATCATCAGTCTGCACCAGTCCATTGCTGGACATAGGCTTCCCCAAGGCGCCACTGAACTCTATCTTTGGTTCTCCTCATCCGTCACTGGCAGCCGCCTTACGCAGGTCGTCTCGCTCCATCTAGCCGGGGGCGTCCCACACTACACTTGCCCATTCGTGGTCTTAACTAAAGAACTCGTCTATCCCAGCGGTTATCGATTCTCCAACAGGTGTGACCAGCCCACTGCCACTGCAACGTACTAACTTTTAGACTAAGTAATTATCTTGTTAATGATGTAAGTACTACAATTAGTTTCTTTTCGGCCGCGTACGTAACTGAGTCTCGTATGTATAATTTATTTGTACTTCAAATACGAGTCATAACATCCCAAGTGGTGTTTGATTCTTAAAAACTTCAAAGTAGAAATATCAGTCCATTACCTGAAAGACGGCTTCCTTTGACGTTGCGATGGAAATCCTGCGAAATTAAAAGCATTTGAATTAAATATAAAACGCATGAACATGATGCCAAAAATTAATGTGATGAAACTAAAATTTTAAGTAAATTTGATTTGTAGCTGATGGCTGAGTTAGGCCGCCTCGTTGGCTTAGTTAGAGATTTCGGCATTAAACTCGAGCGCCAGGAGTGGGTTCGAATCCTACCTTCACCTTCGCAAATATTCCAATCACAAAAAGTAATGTTCTGCTATCATCATTTCGAAATTTTAAATAAATGAATTTTGAATTTTTGAATTTTTTTGAATCATTACGGATATCAGACAGAAACAAGTCTACCTGGGTAGGTACAATTGATTTTCCTACTTTTTATTGATTTACAAATCAAATAAACAGCTAGGTCGGAATCAACAATGAACATGGAGACTACAAAACAAATAAATGCTAGTAAATAAGTAGTTAAACTCGTATACCAAAAAAACACAATCTGCACGTAGGTACAAAGACTACCGATGCCAAAACGTGTCTACTCATTAAGACTATGACACAATGAAGCTGCAAACACTGACACAGTTGAAGCAACACCATCCCCTCCTTAGAGTAACACGGGGCCGCCAGCTCGACCCGGAAAGGATATGCCACGTCGCCGCCGTTCACATAGCGCTCCAATTTTTTTTAATGAATGGATTTTACGGCCAATAGGAAACAAAGTCCCTATAGGCCGGTCGTCAACTAGTGCCATTCGGCTATCCACACTACAGTTGACATCTTTACCAAACTGAACTACACCAAAACCGTTTTTACCAAGGATCTCCACGACGACCGGTCCTGCGCTAACCTCATCCAGCTGAAACGCACGAAACACGTTGTTCTAAGACGAAACACTACGTAATAAATCGAACAATGCATTCATAACCTCTCATCATCGAGTGCATAGCCAGTGGAAATTTCGGTCTGAGCCTCTCATTGATACTTGTCGATACGGCGCATCAACTGCTCGTTCCGGGTCGTGGTCGTGTACCTTTGCAGATAGCAACGCCTGAGTACGGCGGCTCCCCTCCGGTGTTGCTCTAAGGTTCCCCTCATGAAAAATTATGAGCCCGCGCACAAAATTACGCAACTTGTCTGATTAAATTTAGAAGTTGGTTCCGTAATTAGCGCGAACATCGCATTTCACTCAGGCCGCGCTTAGCGCCCGCAGGATTTACTCAGGAGGGCCGTTTTGGCAAAGCCGAATTTTTGATGACGCAAAAAATTCTCGTCTGTTTTTCAATAGAGGTAATGTCGCATTAGGGACGTTTTTTCGTGCTTTTGCCGCTGCTGCTTGATTGTGACGGATACGCAATAAAAATAAAATGAGATATTAAATGATTTTTCGATGAACACTGGAGAGGTCATTCAGACTTATAATATCAGAAGATTATACTTAAAGCATTCAGATTATAGCTATCTAAAGGATTGTTAATTAAAACATCGGAGTTGGAATAGTTTAGGTACCTAATTGAGATCGAGAATCTCGTTGTGGAAAAAATGTTTTTTCCTTATCTATTCTTAAATTTTAGTGTAAGTACCTACCTAAAATGATTACAAGAGTTGATGAGTATTAAATGTTTTTGTTTGAAGTTTGAATATTATCTGATCTAAGTAGGTACTAGTCGATAATTTGTTAATAATTCTTTATAAATACGAAAATTTCACTAATTGGATGCTTTTGATGGTCACCGTCTTTTGAAAGAATAGTTTTATCTTGTCAAATTAATTAGCGACAAAAGACGCTGCACTAATGACGCTGGACTCTAACAAACGGGTGAGATCTGAAGGAACAGGACAGCAGATTAATGCACGCATGTGCAATAATGGATGCTGTTTCTCCCGCCAGCGTTTTCCTGCCGCGTTTGGTCTTCGACTATACTGAGACAGGTTTTTAAATCACTGTATTTACAACACGAAACGTATGTTTGCCTGCGTTAGTAACTGAAGATCCACTAGATATTTCAATGAGGATTCTACTATTAATTTTTTCTAGAAGGTATTAATCACAAAACGAAAGAAAAAGGGCACTGGGCGAAGTCTGTTCGATAGAAGTCTGTATGCACGTGGATTCGAGGTAGTTTTTAGTAAGTTACTTACATTTATACATACTTATACTTGTCTTTGTATGTGTTGGTATCTTCGTATAATCAATTCAGTGATAAAAAGTTATTATTTCCCTGTTGTGATTATTTGAGTGCAAATAATTTTAGCGAATGCCACTTAAAAAATAGTAATATCTTCATAAACTACACGTACAGCATTTAATACATCATAGTGATTGCTAACATCGTTGATCCCAAAAGTGATGTAAAGCATGTTCATAGCAAAATAAAGCACCATTATTTAAATTTACAACTCTCTTAACATTTCATATTATTTAAAATAAAAACTAAAGTATCTGCCGAGCGGAGTATCTCTCTTACCTCTTTATTCAGTATCGATACAATGTATAAATCAGAACCACTTTGAGTTCCCACAATAGCACTCTAATTGACAAATAGTGGAAATGATAAATACAGGCGTTGGGAATTTTCCAAAAATACACTCTTTGATCGTCGTTTGATTAACAGCAGCCGACTGTCGGACGAGAAATGTTATTAATTTTCTTTTTAATTTGGTCTCTAGTCCGCTAGACTATACACAAGTATATTTTAGTATGATTTATTTCGTATTACACCTGAACCACGATGTCCGGCGAATTATTGAAGATTCACATATTATTTACGCGGTTTTTAGAGGATAGGGATTTTCCAAAGAATGAAAGCAAGATGTTATTATACTTTTGTAATATATTCTTAGTGTTGTAATAGTGTTCGAATTCATCAGTCTTTTTATACTTTACCTACTTATACTATGTTCGACCTGTTATAAATTCAGTCATCGTCTCTGATAATGTAGTAGCTTCCTTATCAAACTAGAGATCATAAAGAATAACCAGTCAAAAACATCTGTACATATTAAGTATGAATACACATGATGTTCATATGAGTTCACACCACCTAATTACACATAACCTTACTAAGAAATCATAACCTGGCTCGGCTGAGGCCATGGGAACGTCTGAGAGGGCATAAGAGCATCGCGAGTGACTCAGCAAACCAGTTTGTTAGTTCCATAAATCAAACCTCGCTGTGTGCTCCGTTATCAAATTATCAAAAGCACGTGAGACTGTTAATTTCCTCGTCGGTCAGCTTAAAGACATGTTCCGTGAACCAGGTTTCGCCTCCGATATTATCTTAAACGTAATTGCAGGCTAGAACATTAGCTAGTTATGATTGTGAGAGCAGATTAAAATTGTAACTCTGCCGTAACAAGAGGTTTATTAACAAACAGTTGTGTTAATCTTTGCTGATTTTGGCACATCATTCACACGTCAAGTAAAAGTTTTTAAAGAACACCAATTTATTTGCTGTCGACCTATAAAACTCCATATTTTTTCCCTAGGTATATAAATCTACGTTCGTAGACAACTTACCTAAACGTATACGTACATAGTATTTATTATATGTAAAGGGTGTTTTTCAATTCATAAATCACTCGGCATCTCGTCCGTAGCTATATGAGCACCATCTAGTTGTCGGAATGCAAATGGAAATTGAAAATTAAAAAAACGCGAGGGTCGCCCCGAGCGGAGGGCGGCGAAATCGTAAATTTAAATTGTCCATCCCTCAACATGCAAATTTCCCGAGCTCTCTATGCCTTTCGATTGTTGTTCCTGCGCATTCCACATTTCGGCGGCACGAGAATTAATTGCCAACAGTTGTAATTACAGAGTTTTCAACTTTGGTTTGAGGTTGGTAGAAAAGATTTTCAATGTACCTGTAACTCTTGCTTATCTAAGCCACCCACTTCTAAGTTTTGTATGGTTCTATGAGGTGATGTTGGTGAAAACTTTGTTGAAAACTGTATGAATTAGCATACCTACCTAACTAGGAATGTTATTTATATTTGATTGCATATTGATAGTAGTAGATGCTTCCGAAATTCCAAGCGAAATAAATCATATATGTATCGGCATCCCAAATTATTGTTACATAACAAACAGTAGCATCTGCTAAAGCATAATATTGTCTGGAGAGTCGCCGCCATCATTAACTGTCGCTAATGAAGCTTGAGCTTTTGGGTTTTAAATAACTTGTGAGAGCCCTGAGGGGCGGCACCAAAGCTTGCTCGGTACCATACGGATTTTTTACTCTGGGTACGCGTTTAACAATGCATATCGAAAATATACAGCAATAACTTTGAAATGACGCCTCTGAACCTCTATTTCATTAGTAAACATTAATAAGAACCCTAGGAAGCAAGAAATCGTGTAAAAACAACCTTGCAAGTAGTCGGATCTTATCTAAATGCGAAATTCTTCGTGTTATAAACATGTCCATAATTGAATTTTTTGTTGTAATGGTCAGTACTCGGTAAATTCTAGAAGCTGTCGTAATAAGTAGAGTATAAATTTTCTACTTTAGAACCAGTAGAGCGAGATCCTACGATAACGCAGAGGTTTCGGTGTCGCTTGCCCACCAGTAAACAAATTAACGTCAGTGTAAAGTTATGTCGTCGGGCCGCGGCGCGGTTGTCACTCATGCTCCATCAACTGCTGGGAAATGTCGAGGATATGACGGCGGGTCAACCACATGTCGACTCAAGACGTGACACTATTTCATCTCCCTGTCTCAGTTTTGAGGGCCACCTTCCTCCGACCAGACAAAGACGGAATTCAGAGTTTACTCGTGTTTAGGAACGCGGCGTAGTTATCTGCGGCGAACGGGGGCCCGTATCACAGACAGGTTGTCGCTAATAGGCGTTTTACTTGGAACATATGAGATCTTATGACTACGTGTGTGTTCCAACCTTAGGACACGTGTCAGTCTGACTGTATCGACCGCCATGACGACGACGTTTTGTCATGACTCCCGCGCAACTATTCGCGAGCCAAAACAAACATTCGATCGATCGAGGGCCATCTCTCTCTAAACCAGACCATTGGAAAAATAATTTAATTATAGCTTCACTAAGTGCATTAACCTCTCCTTTTCAGATTCGCCGAGGAATCGATGAGGAGACACCGTCCGTTGGCACTGCGTGAGACGTCAGTGGGATCGATCGCCGCCGTGTAGTGAATGGAATCCGAGGTGTTCGTGTGGTGATCGCACGGTGGTAGTGTCGGCCCCGGCGGCCGAGAATCTGCGACGGAAGATACGGACGCGAGCCACGCGGGCTGCGGGCCCGCGATGAGCGCCAACAATTGCGACAGCATGACATACTTCTCGAACGCCTACATGCCGGACATGAGGAACGGAGGAGGGCACGAGCACCAGCAAGCGCACGCGCACTACGGGGCGGTGCCCCAGCAGGGCCACGAGATGGAAGGCTGCGACCCGCAGCTCAGGCCGGCGCAGCACCACTACTCGGCGCAGCCGGCGCCTGGGATGCCGTACCCTAGGTTTCCACCTTACGACCGATTGGGGTACTACCAGCAAATGGAACAGAACGGTTACCGGCCGGACAGTCCGTCTCAGATGGGGCACATGGGCCCGAAGACGGCAGACGGGTACGGCCCGAACGGGCACCAACCTCCTGCGCCGGCGGTGTACACTTCGTGCAAGTTACAAGCGGCGGCGGCGACGGCGGGCGGCGTCCCGGGCAGTCCTCCCCTGGAGCAGGCGCAGCAGATGCCGCACCACATGCACCCCCAGCAGCACATGGTGCAGCACGGGGTGCCGCCGCACCAGCAACACCTCATGTACCCTGTGGATGACATGCAGCATCAGACGCAGATGCCGCCGATGCATCAGCAGTCCATGCACGCGCAGCAGCCACCTCCCCAACAGCCCCCGCCAAACACAAACGCGTCGCTGCCTAGTCCACTCTACCCTTGGATGCGAAGTCAGTTTGGTGAGTTACCATGTTTTTAAATTTTATTTCGGAAACCAATAAATAATCAGGGTTTAAAAAAACTTACTTATATGAATTGTGTCAAATATTTTGCTGAATATTAATTTTACGAATCGACTCCATGTCGCCGTTTCTTGAAAATAAATTTTTTATTTGTAATTTTTTTGCATTAGATGAACAAATCACTTTAAAATTACAGGTGCTTTGTTACATTCTTTGTAATTGAAAGCGTAGTTTGTCCATCCAAATTTTGTGCGGCTCATATGTAAATGAAATTGCGATTCTTCTAAACATTCTAGGAACATACCCAAGGATAAATAAATCAAGTCCGATTTTGAAAGTGAGACCGAGTTCTTGTATAGTACAATTACTTTTGCACAATGTAAGAGGTAGGTACGGGTAGCAAAAACATAATATTCGCAAATTTGCAAAAACACTTTCGCTCCACGTGCGCATTGACGAGACAATAAGTGCCAGAAACAATGCCCTTCCTTCTGTTCCCTGGTTATTTATGAGCCGAACAGGCATTCAAAAGGAATTTCACTTTTCATAAAATTTACAACTCCAGCACAAAGGAGCTCACCTTCTGTTTTGCTGACGCCCGATGCTGAACAAAGCGACCTCAAGTTGTGCTACCGTCTCCTACTGTTTTTGAATTTGTCTGCCATCTAATTTATGGTCAAGTTACCTGATTTAGGAGTCCTATTGTAATTACAGAGATCATTCAAATTGCGCCTGTGGAATCTTATGTCAAAACTTTAGTTTTGCATGAGTACTTGCACGGTGCAGTGGTTTAAGTCGGTTTAGTTCAAATTAAAGTCAGTTTTTGGAACCTTTCGATACTAGTGTAAACATAAAAACCTTCAAAATAGTCCAAAATAAGGAACTTTTACTTAGTGCAATATCAACTAAATATCGTGCATTTGAACAACAACACGTAAGTAGAAAACTTCTTAGATTGAGTGAACATGTCTAAGTATTGCTATGATAGTCACCTACCCTAGAATTTGTCTACTTTAGCCCAATGAAGCGGAATTGATGCCACTCAAACGGCGTGACCGAGCGAGGGCCTTTATTCATTAACTGCTGTCACAGATAACGGAAACTCTACTGACATGTAGATTGGTAACGTTAGCAGACATAGAAATGATGCAGTCAAAACTTTTAAATGTTACATACTTTACTCAAAGTATAGTAACTTACCAATTATTTTCTTCAGCAATTTTCCGATGGTACAAAGTTTCATGCGTTATATTGGACGTTGACATTAATCTAATCAGTGTGAGACGTCACACCAGTGTCTGTTGCCACCACGGTGGTTGCCACGTGCCGCACACGCCACGCAGCCAGTCTGTCCCTAACAGTTTCATACATTACGGAGTTGCCACGCGACGCGCCGCACACGTTACGCATGCATGCATTTGGTGCGTTTCAAAATACTAAACAGGCTGACTTTTTGAACGTATTGCATAAATTCAATTATTTATTCTCGAAAATTTTGTTGCCGACTCTATTTACATCGTATGAGACGATCCAACTACGTACAAGTTTTGGCGACTACGACGAACCCTTGTCATAACCCTTATCCGGCCCAGCCCTGATGCCAGATAAGATGTGCCAATTTTGAGTTAGTTCACTAGCAGCCAGGCTAGCCCGAGTCGGACGCATTAGTTAATTAATTTGGAACTTCGATACGCTTCAGGTCTTGATGAGGCAGAGATAGATTGTATGAGAATTCAGATAAAGTTAGTTGAAATATTATGCGAATAAATCATAGTGAGACATTTAGCAAAATTTCTAGGCAAAAGATTAATAGTACGGAAACTAAACTCCGTTATGAATGAGCATACAGATAGTTTTATGTAGACTACAAGACATTATCAAATTCATCATCGCAAAACAAGACCCAAAATTTTTAACGATCTCGAATACCAGACAACGTATTTAGAGCATGAAAAATGTATGCCACTTGAACATACGGTAGCAAATGGTCGCACTTAACTTAAGCTCTCGTTAAAGATCTTATGTTACGAGTATCTACTTGAAACCAATCATTAGATTTAGCTGCCATTTTGAAAAAAACCTCCGACCAATGGTAGTGCGGCTGGTGTTTTGTTTAGAAATGGAACACTGTTTCGGAGCGAACGTATCATTAATCACCTAAAACAGTATCCTACATGTTCACATACTCTTCGGTGGATAATGTTGTGCATGATTCTTCTTATATTATCTATTTCCATTGATACCTATAGGTACATAATTAAGTAACTTAATGGTATTTTTCAAGGAACAATAATTAACTAGAGATTCTTAATGTAAATTAAAAAGATTTTCACATCATGCATAGGTGAATCAAACATTTTGGACCAACGAAATGTCTCAGTTTTGTCAATAAATGTATCAAATGAAACTTCAACGCACTACTCATTGAAGATCGATTTTTTTTCATTAATTTTGTTGTTTTTTTTTCCCACACAGTACTTACAATATTTTATAATAATTGGCATGTTCGATTGCATGAATATCTTTATATGCGTATAATATACCACAGGAAATGATTAGGTACCGTAGTTATTTTTTGATCATACTTATTACGAAAGAAACGGCAAATCTTTTACTTACCCCTGTCTAATAAAATTAGGCTTAGACATTTTATGCATTAACTTAATGAATTTGATTGTAGTAACCTATTAGTTTTGATTACTCATATTCAATATACAGAGTCATTATTCGAAATGCGACAGTATGGACACTTTTTGAACTATACCTACTTACAACAATCTCTATTCTTCTACGAATTTTCACCAACTTCCAATGGTCACATTTTTTTGGATTATAATGATTTGCAACTGGATTGATAATATAATTTTTATAATTTTTTTTTTTTTAAGAAAGTCCTCAATCACGAGATTGCTATAGATGTGTGGTTCAAAAAGTGGATATGCTGTCCCATTTAAAAGATCATTTCTCTTCGGTTATCACTTCTAATCCTATCATAACCTACTTCTAATTCTTATCTTTATCCTACCTATATCCTTGACGTATAGCTCTACTGACTAACGATATAGAAAGATAGACTTACCTAGTCCGAGAGGTAGGCCGCGATAAGTTGGCGGGAATCGAGGTGGAAATGGAAATATAATGGAAATCCCCCACACACCCCTCCCCTCCGCCCCTCGCCCTCTCGCGTACAATGCCGGATAGACGACTTGTTACATTTCATTGTTCAGTTATCAGCCCCGAGGCCTTTGTGAGCGCCCGATGATTGAATACGAGAATTTGTTTTGGTGCCTGCTTCTGATTTTCTCCGTTTGCCACTGAAAGCTCGAATCGCTTTGTATTAAACATAGTATACAATGTAATGGACGTGGGTTGAGTTTTTGTTTGGCATAAGTGGAGCTCGCAAACGTTGCTTGAGGCAAAGACTGATGCTTTTGAGTGATGACGAAGGCTGCCATAAAAGGATTCTTGAGATTGCGTTCCTCATGTATTTAAGCATTTGTCTATACAGGATTCTCATTATCTATACAGGGTTAGGTAGACGATTGACCAAATGGAAAAGGTGGACAAGTGGAGTAATTTGATCCTCTTGGCCCTTATATCCTAAGTTTTATAGTTTTGAGATATATTTTTAATCAAATGTTGAATTTCATAAGGAAAAAATATCTTCTAATTGGATTCTCCTAGTCACCCTTGGGTTTGACCAACCGTCTACCCAATACTCAGTACAATGGTTAAAATATGTAAGTACCTAAAGAGGATTGAAGACGTTGTTTGCTCCGATTGTAAATTTTCTGAAAACACAAACATACCACGACTTCAAAATTAAAAGTACTTGTACGTATCTAATATGTTCTCTAAAAGTATATCGGTTTTTCGTAGCCTTTTCATGCGGTCTTTTAACTCGAAAAAGGGTGTAAAAAGTTCCATTGTAGAGTTTCTTTCACTCTATCAGTCCGTGATCGAATGTCGATTGTCATTTCCCGACAAAGGCGAAAAATGCACCTCCAGATTGGATTTTGGCTCTTTTTGTAAGGTTTTCTTTTGCTAGCTAGCTAGCTTTTTCCTAGCTTCGAAGCTAGAAACATTTCAACGTCAATATCTAACTGTCTGTCTGTCCGGCTAATATTTTATAGCTGAATGCTCAGTTGAGTGTGATGCGGTCTACCTGCAGCTCGAAAATTTCAAATAAGTTCCATCATGCATTGGACGTTGACATTAGCTAGTGTCATTAGTAATGACTCGTTACATGTTTTCATGCTATATACCGTTGTTGTGTAGGATTATGGATATTGTTGGGTACAGTGGAACACAGGTCAACCTGAGACATTTAGGATTTGGGTAACTTAGTTTAGGTATTTGAGGTGATGGCCGATTGTTATGGTTCGTACCTATTAGTGCTTTCTGTGCTCATTCTTTCACATCCTCTACTTTCACTGTGCTACATTTATATCTGTAGTTATGTTCATTGCGTTAATGTCGTTTCAAATTATACATTAATTTGTCATCATGTTTCTCCCCTATTAAACTTCCAACAAAGTTACCCTAAGAAACTTGGACCATGAAAAGAAAATCGAATGTTTTTATTTTTTTAACTACCTAAAGCATTTTCTAACTTCCCCTTGTATTTACACGTGCTATTATTTGCATAAAGTTTTTTTTTATTCGAGGGGTGAACTGACAGATAAAAATACACTTCTAATTCTGTTCGGTGGGTACCAACTTTCCGGTTTTGCCCCGGTGGTACGTCGACGTTGACGAATGGCGTTTCTGCTCATCTGATATTATTTTTAAGTTGGTTTGTTTGAAACCGAACATGACACAGTCGGAACTCGACGACAATACTTGATGCTCGAAATAAAAAATATCTTTGGCAATTATCAATATTTGGATTTTTCTCTTTAAATTTTTATAATTAAGTACTTACATTAGTATTTTTATTTTAATATACAATACTTATACAATATAATATCAATTATTTGTAATTTCGTAATACATACATACTAAGTACATATTCATAATTCTTATAAAATACTTTTTTCCAACCCTAACTCATACAATATTAGAAAAGTACGACCGAAAAATTATAGTTAGGGACACCTTTTTATACTGACTCTACCTAATAAAGATCTAAATGTTTAAAGATGTAATTAATATTGTTTCCGCTACCAGGCGTTCCTTGCAGATTTTGACAAGTCAGTTCTTTTTAAACTAGATTGATGGAGAAATAGCGACTTTCTCTCTAGGTAAAATAAAAAATGGGTAGGTACTCACTCATTATAATTTAATATTTAATTCACTCTCTATTTTAATGTTAAATATTCATTGTTCCATCGCGATTTAAACGAGTGGCGTAGACTCGTGTAACGGTTTAAAGGTGTTCTCACTCAACTTAAAAAGTTTCAAGTTAATAAGTCAGATGGCGCTTTGATGGTTTAGAACTACAGACAGGAAACTGGAGCATGATGACTTTGACTTATTATTGATAGTATTTTGTGCAATTGTAACATAATGAGGGCCAAATACCGAGTGTATATAAATAAATAAAAAATGGACTACTTAAAAAAGCTAAGATTGAAAATTAATGGTTTGCACTTTCATTTTAATACCCATTTCTTGTTTTATAATTTGTCTATGGTCTTCCTGAAAAATATTTCAGAAAGACAATTAGACTAAAGCTAGAAAAAGTTTTTTTATATACCAATTTTTGGTGATACCAATATAAACTTTTGTAAACATATTTTGCTGTTATTTTCGTTATCGTTATAATATACCTAGACCATGTTGGGCAAAAAGTTGGAAGCTTATTAAAAAACCATTACCATGTTATAATTACATACGCCCACATCCAAACACACCAATCCCATTAATATATGTCCAACACAGTGTTACTCACACATAGGTAAGTTACCAACTCACGATTATGATCACGGATACGATTTTACGCACACATTTGACAGGTGGACTGTTTATTGTGTTCTTTTTGAATGTGTTTGTAGCCAGAGTTGCCAGGTGTATCAAATTTACCAATGTTGGTGCTAATCAATTACATAATATTATTATTTTCGTATTCCTAAAATAATTTTTATGGCATTTTTTTTGTATCAGTACGTAATTATTTGCTACGGGTGCTTGCTACGCCGTAGCCGTAGCACTCTTATATTTTGATAAAAGCCGATAAAAGTATTGTGAATACTTCGTATCAATTTTATGAATAATAATTATAGTAATGTAAAAGATTCACAATAACTTCTTCATTTTGCTTTCATCTAAGCATGGGTGTAATGCACAAACCTAAATCTATGTATTGAGATAGAGCTAACAGTCAGTTCTAAATTAGTCTAACAAAACAATCGATAAAGTATAGGGTAAAGTCGCTACACACAGAACACGAAAAAAGCGCTCGCTACGCTTCCAGGGTAAAGTACCAGAAATAATAATAATATATGTTCTTGAACAAATTCACACATGGCTGTTTAGTCCCAAATTAAGCCGAAGCTTGTGGATGGGTACTCAACAACTGATTATCATACTTAAATACTTTCAAATAAATACACATAAACAACCAGAATCGGAAAACCAACAGATATGCCTATCACGCATAGCGTGCAGATATGAACGTATGTTAATGTTCACAAGATCAATTTTACCGTTCCTTCACCGTTCTATCTTGATTTATTTCTGTGGGTAAAGTCTACATGTGGCAGTAGTGTTAGTCTGTGTTCTTAGTCTAATCAACAATAATAGGTAATATGTATATGAACAAATTATGTAATACTAGCTGTTGCCACGCACAGATTTGCCCGCGGGAACAGTTTACCGCGGTAAAAAGTAGCCTATATGTTATTCCTAGATATAATCTATCACTGTACCAAGTTTCATCAAAATCCATTCACCTGTTACAGCGTGAAAGAGTAACAAACATCCTCATAAACATCCTTACATACTTTCGCCTTTATATTATTAGTAGGAAGTAGGATTATTTGACGTTTTAAATGAATGAATGATTCACATAAATAATTATATTGTACTAAGAATTAAGTTAGATCATTCCATCCTCAGTAAAGTTCATTGTAGAATGGATACTTTATAGACTCTGTCAAGTTTTCATAAGTTTAGACCAATAATTTCCCCGACCACGTACTTTTGCTTCAAAAGAAACTTGTGTTCAATTAACTGGCAACATTCTCGGGAATCTTCGCTCTCTTTTTAACTTACTTAAGCTGTCTCTTTCACACTCGAAGTTCGGTTAGCTTGCTTGCTCCACATTAATTAAACGTCGGGATAGAACGCCAATCAAACTATGACCGCCGCTAAGCCGATGAAGCCGAACTTATTATGTGGCATTAAAATTCCATTTTCGATATTTCAGGCCGATTATTGTGCTGTGTTGTGGTTCTAAAGATAACCTAACCAGAAGGGGGCCATGGCAACGAGGTGACTTCGGTCACTCCCGAATTATTGAACGACAATCGGCCTACGCCCGCCGGTCTTCTACAATGGGGCTAAATTTCAGTCAGACTGTTAAACGTCACCGTTTCATAAAAGGCCGGCTTCTACCTACAATCGGCTTGCGACAGATGCGTAAAATTATCATATGACAACGGCTAATTCACTAAATGACTCGATTATTATTATGTATTAGTCGCATAAAGTATCAGTTACGACTTTTTACCGTAATTATGCCGCACGAAGAAGCAAATTACGGTACTAATAGTTATTGAAATTAAATTCTATCATCGCTCGGAACTCATTAATGTGATATTAAACCGGCTCGTATCATTAGCTGAGTACAAAAAGCGTCGCATCACACGATGCGTGCACATGTGCGAGTAGACGTCACATAAATCATAAACGTATCTTTATACTTATACTTGTAGGTGTAGGGAGTAGCCACGTCGATAGAGGAGTGGAAAAAATCCCCCCGTTTCCTGCCCGGGGATCACACATGACCGGCCTGTCTATCTGCCAGACCCGTGTCAAATATTCTCTCGAGCGGAGACCGCCCCCTCCCGGCTTTTGGGGGCAGGGGAGCCCCCTGGGGCACGCTGTCCCGCGGCGAAGCTCATCTTGGAGCCCTAATGCGTTCCGCGCTCCGCATTATGTTTGAGATGAATTTTTAGGCACCCGTGGACCGCTACTTGTTTTTCTTTGCAGGTTGTTACATACCTCATTTAAGTATATTGATTTCCTCAAACAGTCAGTACCTTAACTTACCTACTTATTCTGTTTTCTCTTCCTAATATCGGACTTGCAATGATTGAATATTTTCTTTTTCATTAAGATTTTCGCTTTCATGGCGTTGAAAAATCGCCCTCGCCGGCACCTTTCATAACTTTTCACTTCGTGATCCAACGCAATTACTCACTTTCTATCGCCTTCTCAAATATTCATTCGTGCTTTTCCTGCTGCAAATTATAGTAATGGTTGGAACAAAACTGGTAATTAGTAGCCTGCGTAAGGGCGGGTAGTAATTTTTTAAAAAGCCATACTCCATTCCACTTTTCGTATCTAAAAATTGATGGCTTTTACATATTAATTGATAGTTTCAATTTCCCTAATGGGTCGTTTTTATTAGAGGGCCTTTATGTGCCTTCGGCGCTGCTTTTTTCTTATCCTTTATTCTCTTCGTTACATCTAAATACTCGCCTGGTGGGTGATGCGCTTGTGCTTAGAGCATTTGGTTTCCTGCTGAGCATACCGCGATGTTGGTAGCTTGTCGTACGGCGGCGGCGGGGTCGGGGTAGGATGTCGCGTCGACAGGCGGAGCCGGGCGCGGAACAAAGCGTCGCCCGCCTAACAAAGACGTCACCGGCCGTGGCTGCGACGCGGAGTTATGGCACCCATTGTGCGCAACAATACCCAACAAACGAGTTTGTATAAGCTATTAGGTACGCGCATTAATATATATTTTTTGTTCGCCCGAAAATTTAGCATTCCATTACGAGGGAGAGAAATGAAACGCCCGCCGCATGAATTATATTAAAATATATTTGAATATTTCATTTGACACCTTTTTTGCGGGCGGAATTTCGTTCAATCCCGCGCTGGGTTCTCGTAATTTTTAGCGTACACCAAAGCGAAATTTTCGGTGAATAACATTCCATTTCGGATGCGAAACACGACGGGAATCAGCGTCAACACAGCAGTGACTGATGGCTCTGTGCGCACAAAATAAATTCATTTTCAGATATGCACACACATACCTACATAATATAAAAATTATATCTAGGTATTCGACCTAATGATCGTGAGATGAGCGCACTACTCAAATACTCCCATACAAACTTTCATCTCTCATTTCCCCCCTTAAAATGTGAAAGAAAATCCAAAGACCCTGAACGCGTCATTATTTATTGATGCTTAGTTGTTGTAATTCAAATTTTCAATGTTTCTAACTTCAATGTAAAAAGGCTTTCATACAAAGTTCCCCTTAAATTCTTTAAGGGGAACTTTGATTTGTTCGATGATTAATTCTTTGATTAATCATCGAACAATTTTTTGATCTGTGATTAATTCAATTAATTCCCCCCTTAAAGTTGAAATTTCCGAAAATCCTTTATTAGCGGATGTTTTAGTTATAAAATAAACCTATAGGTATGCTCAGCTTACTAGACTAACTTAGTAGTTTTGGCTGGCGTTGTTAGATCGTCAGTCCAGTCAGTTCAGGACAAACGATTTATAAGTTAAGCTGTATTCAATTAGGTAATATACCTAACGAAAACAGGTTCCTTATAGTTACGTCGCCTACACATAATAATATACACAAAAAGTCATTAGAGCAGGTACCTATTGTATATATAGAGAATGGAACTAGCTGAGTACGTAGGTTATATCTACAGACGCCCGCCCAGACCACGGCAATGATTAATGAATATCAGAGCTTGAAAGGCCGCCATGTTTTTTCGTTTTTTTCGGTTAGTTCCGCTCACCGGCTTTCCCTTAGTTCTGTTCCAAAAGGTCGTGTAAACGTGTATTATGGGAATTATGTCTAAGATTATAATCAAGTACTTAATGTTCCTGTTTTTATTCGAAAGGAATTCGACATATTTTACACGAAACGTTGTAAAACTGAAAATTAATTCATCCCGCCCACTTAATAGTGTGCTAATGTATGTTGACGATAATTATTCAGTAATTAAGTGCATAACTATTGCATAAATTTATAATATACTTAACCCTTTTATTCACCATGAAACAGAAATTTGCGGCGCCGCCGCCGCCGAGGGCCATTTGATACATTTTTTTAAATAATTGTTTCCCGAATATTTAATTCAGAAGGTATTCTTTTCTTTGAGTTTCTGCTACAATTTCCCTTCGGACCGTTTCAAAGCCGATGTGGTTTTTATTTACCATCATTCGATTCAAATCAAATCAATTACCGCTTTTTACGAGGATATGTTTTGTGCCAATTAGGTACGTAAATTACTACCGTTTAATATATTATCTACTACGAATGTAAACAAATATAACTTTTACCAAAATAGAGATATACCTATACTTTTGATACATAGGTACGAACGAATACATCTACGAATTTTTAGGATCGGTTTCATTAATCGCGTACGAAACATGGTAGGTAGAGGTAACCTAGCATAATTACCGTGTTGCGTGCTATGTCCTTCATTGTATTTGGTCCGCTGCGGATGTTATCAATGTTTTTATCCACTATTTTTGTATTTCATGTCATTACGCCTGTGTTTCTGTATTTTTTGTTTTTGTTTATATATTTTTCTGTGGCTTCAAGGCCTTGTGTGATATATTTGCTTCACATATTTATTTACTTAGGTACGAACAAATATCAACATTTTCATTTCTAGTTGTTTTATTTAAAAAAAATTTAAGTCATCGTTACTCAATTTACTCTCTCTTATCTTAGTGTCATCTGTGTAGATGATTATTCCTGCATCAGAATCAACTTTGTCATCAACACTTTAAAAATAGCAATCAATCAAGTCATCAACTTTATTTTTATAAACACTGGAATATCAATTAAACTCATTAAGCAGGCATCTTCAATGCCGGCCCATCATCGGAAACCAGCAATTTTATTTACGACGTGTAAGCGTTTAAGAGAAATTGCATTAATCTGAATACCCGTTTGATATCATGTACGACGTTGCAATACATTGAGTGATCTCTTCGAAGCGTAACATCACAAAACAAGAAAAACCGCAAAGTGTTTTGAACTCAATCCCGAAGAGCAAAGGCACGATTCGTTTGGTGTTAATCGGAAAAAATATGACGATTGGCCCGCGTCGAAATGTATGAAATTGTAGGACATGAATTATGGATTGTCGATATCGCTTCAAGCTGTTGCTGTATTTTTTTCGTATATTTCTCTGGCGCGATACCGCAGCGAATTAAATTAAAAGCTCTTTTCACTTGTCATCCATTGATGAATTTGGTATTTAGGCTTGCGCGGTCTTTACGTATTATATTCATTTTTAACTTCTGTTTTCGTGTAGTTTTTAAAACTGAAATCGATTTCAGATTTACTTAACAATTTACGGTCATTGCTAGGTATTTTATTTTCAATGACTGAACGTTTTTCGATACAGAAACTACTCACTTTATTCGACCCCTTTACCTTTCGTGATTCGCATAGGGCTCTATCGTGTGGGTAATCAGTACAAATGCGATCCAAGATAGTAGCACCGAGGCCGGTCAATATTTTAGCACGCACTCTATCCAGATAAATGTAAGCCGACCTTTAGGTCTGAGAAGATAAGTTGTGTATTGTATTGCAATTGCTGGGGTGCAATCTAGGTGAATACTTCATTCTATTTATAACTAATATGTAAGTACGTAGGTGTACCTATATCTGGTAGATATATCAATCATTTATGGAAAAGGTATTTTTGAGATTTCGTCTATAATAGAAGTCGGTACATTATAGTTAACTACTTAGGAATCAGGAATCAGGCAATGACGACCCAAAGTTTTTTTTGTTAGAAAGACGTTCATAGACATTTTTTAATTTCTAGTACCTACCTATGTTAAACTTAGATAACGTTTTCAAACTAAAATGTTTATAAGTGCGGGGTTTCTTTATAACGGGGTTCCGTCAACTAAAATTATTTTTAGTTTTAATTGATTAATCTCGGAAAAAATTGTTATTAGGAAAATTTCTTAATTTTCTCACTATTGTATGGTACGGTCTTATACTTAATATTATATAGATAAACCTATTCCAAATTTCATCTGAAGTGGTACTTTTCAATATATGTATCTATCTATCAGTTGCCCAGACAGACAGACGCTCAAAAAAATTATTAAATCTGATATTTCTTAACACCTCATTTCCAGAAATTCCATTTTTTGTCTTCAAACTTACAAAATACTCGCTCTAAAACTTAGTGATTTATTAATGTTGGCTTATCCGTTAGTTTCCACATTCTAAAACAAAACAATTATAAGGTTGTCTGGAAGAAATCGCTCTTAGCGATAGGACCGCCTAGATGTACATTACTGTATCTGTTTTTCTCTTTATTTGTCTGTAATTTTTAAATGTGCAATAAAGTGTATTGAATTGAATTGAACAAAAAAAAATATCATCAAAGTAGGTAAGTGCCTAATATAACTCACGCTGCTTCTTATATTGTAACATACACAAGACATTACACGTAGGTATACGTTCAAACAACAGACTTGGATAATTCCACGCGTGCTTGTCCACGCTACGGCCGTCGTGAAAGTAAGCCGGGACCCCGATTTTGTACTGCTCTCCCCCCGGCATGCCCCGACGATGAATTATGACCGCCCGACGACACATGCAGCGCTGCGCCCGGCGCTCCCAAAGCTGCGATTTCGTTGGGTCAACAAACGAGAGGTCGAAACGCAGCTTCTTAAACGCACGTTTAGCTGTGATCACAAACAGATATATGCATGATTATGACTTTAAACTTAATGTGGATCTTATCATCTTCCGGGGGTAAGAATATCTGGCGTCACTTCGATCATAATAGTGATCTGTTGTGCCAAATCCCTGTCCACAAACTGTGTCCCAATTAGTTTACTAGTGTTATAAGTAGAATAGAATTGAATAAAAATTCTAATCTTTCAGGTTTCCTCGCGCGCGATGGTATTCTTCATGAAAATCATGTTGTGGTATTATTAAATCGTACTTAAGTTCCGAGAAACTCATTGGGACGGCCCATGGTTCGAACGCACGACCTCATGAACGTGAGGCGAGTAAACTAGGCTACCACGTAACTATCGATGATATAAGTAATGGTAGCTTCATGGTCCATAAAGCTTTAAGCCACCATGAAGCCAACGATAATGTCGATTGAAAAAGTAGACGAGAAGATGAACTTAGTTCCGGAAGCTGATTTAAAACAGAAATTACAAGCATTATTCTAATGAATTGCTAAAGTAGTAACAATCAACATGAACGTAACGCAAAATTAAATATGAACACCGATATTAATGTCTTCATAAATGCAATCTGCAATCCGAACACTAAGAGCGTTTGATATTACGACAATAATTCCAACACGACTAAACTAAGAAGTGTCACTCGAAGACCGACTGAGGACGTTCCACCGCCTCCCAGACTTGTCCGCTTTAATGCTCTTATTACGTACGGTTTAAATCTGACGTTGGGATCATGTTTTATGCATCTGAGTGCGCGATGAAACCGCCAGTGTAATATATAAAGCCCTCTGGGAAGGGGATTTTATGAGCTATATTGCTAGCATTAACTTTGTTTTGAACATTTTTGGCATTGCTTGAAGAATGATGTGTTTTTCTATTTAGATTTTGGAATGGATTTTGGTTTATCCTTTACGCTGGCTATAGGTATAAATATCAATCTTATTTATCTCCTTTCAAAGTAGTAATTACCCAAAGAGAGTAAAAGTAAATCTAGCAAATTGTTTCGTGTTATCCTTAGACTAATATATTTGCTTGGGGCTTTTAGTGGGCTGGTCACATCCCTCGGAGAACCAATAACCGCTAGGGTAGAAGAGTGGGGACCACGGTTGGTCAAGCGTAGTGTGAGACGCCCATCGGCTGGATGGAGCGACGATCTGCTTATGGGGTGGCAGCGGCTGGATGCGGAGCTAACCGAAGATCGGGTTCAGTCGTTACAGCCTTGGGGAGGTCTATGTCCAGCAGTGGACTGGTGCAGGCTGTTGATAAATGTTAATGTTATGTACTTACCGACATCGAGTTATACAGATGGTATTTTGAATCTCGAGATTTTTGTTTCTTTGCTCCATGGAAATAGTATTATGTTACTCCAAGTTTCTAAAGAGCTAACTTTCGTCAAAACCTGGGTTAAGCCAACAAGTTCCTTAAGTAGACAAATGTCTGTATTCTTGAATGCGTCCCAAAACCGGAGTACGGGACCAGCGATGAGGCTGTTATCAATTTTCCGAGCAACAAGTGGGCGATAATTTTGAATCCGCTGCAGCGTTCTATGAACGTTTGTATGTACTAAGCAGTAGCCTTTTGCATTTTTGTATTATTTCAGCTATCGTATCTTCTAGTTTAGTTATTTTACGTTACCTATGATATTTGATAAAGTTCCATACGATACGATGTCGTTGCTTACTTACCTATATTTCCTACCTATAATGATTTACCTGTGATAAAAAAGTATGATTAACATTTTGTCTATATTATACATACTTACATCACTATTGTTTTGGTCTAATTGGTGTTCCATCTGAAAACTCAAAATGTCAAATTTATTATCATCATTACCACGACCTAGTACGCACCTCCAGCAAACTTTTTGTTTACTTTTTCTATATCGTTTCTGTCTTTCCAAGAAACAGCGGTACGAACAGTGTCATTCGCAATGTAATCCTCGGGTTTCGTGTGAGAATTTCTTCGAAGTTCGCGTGTTTATCTTGTGTGGCAGCCTGTTCGCGTGTTTCAGTCTGAACTGAAAATAATCAACCAAGTTTGACTTTGTTGCTTGTAGGAGTTGCCAAAACTTCATTTTCAACTGTTTCGTTTTCATTTCCTTTGTTGGAAAGTACAGCCAGAATATACTTTGCATGACTTAAAAATTCAAGTTTCTTTATGGTGTCTTTAAAAGTATGATATAAGTTCTACAACCAAACTTGGCGCACTCGTGCCCATTATTTGTAGTCTTATTTATTTTTTCTTTAATAACGACCCTAGCACTCTAGCTCTCGGTGGCGGCGGGCGGCGTCGTCGTAGCTACGACGTTTAGAACAAAATGTAACACACAGTAACAACTAATCTCGCGAGCGGCAATAAGGTGCGATTTAGCATGCGCTCAGTGTCTACGTAATTTTGTATAATATTGAAAAGAAGGCTTTCTTCAAAAGCAAAAGAGTGGGCCTTCTGTATGTTAAATTTTCTTGACTGTGCACTCTGTGCCAACCTTATAGTTGGCTATAAGGGTACATATATTTAGTATTCTGTCATAGGTAACGGGTTCATCCGTTAACTAAATAGTTTAATTAGTATCATTTTCTAAATAGATTGTTAATCAACTACAGCTCATTTATAACTCTCAATAGCTAGCTTATAAGTATCACTAAATAAGGCGCCATCTAAATCTAGACTTTCAGACGAATTAATAACTGTCATAACATAAGTAGGTACCTAATTGAATAGATTTAAGTTATCGATAATGTTGATTGCTGGGAACCTATGTTTTGAAAAGGTGAACATTTTGTCATTTTTCGTGAGACTTCATATTAACTATGTCACGATTATCATCTTCTAATGTATTTAAATCAAGTAATAAGGACGTGCAGTTTCAACTTTCGAATATGTTTTTTTTATTAATTTAAACAAATTACAGTTCAGAGTATATTCTAAACCGTGTATAATAGGCTTCGCATCTTCCTCGACGAATAATGATTACAAAATGAAAAAGGCCCACGGCGTCTTAAATTATTTTAATTGGCTTCGGTAGCGCTTTGGAGCGAGTCCTCACGAACAAACACACGCACGAATTCATTTTATAACATGCTCTCCTCATAACAATGCACACATGCGTACTAACTGTTCATACTATCCAGTATTTTTGGTTGGTTCAGCTAGAGTCTTGAGTGACACAATGTTAATTTAATAAAAAAAAGGTCAAACATCGGTTTACCTGTATTGTTTCTAACTACCAATGTGCACAGTCGACAAAAAAGTTGCGGTTGAAAATAGGTTGTACGGGCAAATAGCATGCAATCTAATGCAATGTTGAAAAAATTTCAGACACAGGCAATGAGGCAACATGCCTTATTATTTAATTTCTTATTGCTTGGTGTTTACCGGCACTGTGCTTTGTAGTACCTATATTACTCAGTTAATCCCGTCAGTGGAGAGAAATGTCCAACAAGCAAAAACAATTAACAAATTGATAAGCTCAAAACAATTTTCAATTAACTCCACTGGGAGTGTTCGCAGTTTACAAATAACCTCCATTTGTCAGAAATGCCTATGCAGTTTTTAACGTCAGACGCCGACCAGGGCTGCCTCGGCCCCACTAAATTAAACTACTTTTTTTGTTCTTATTTTCCATTTTAACATGTACCGTTTTCCATTCCAGAGCGGAAGCGAGGCCGGCAGACGTACACGCGATACCAGACGCTCGAGCTGGAGAAGGAGTTCCACTTCAACCGGTACCTGACGCGGAGGAGACGGATCGAGATCGCACACGCGCTCTGCCTCACCGAGAGACAGATCAAGATATGGTTCCAGAACCGACGCATGAAGTGGAAGAAGGAGAATAAGACCAAAGGCGAGCCCGGCTCCGGAGACGAACCGGACAACATGAGTCCGCCCACCTCGCCTCAGTAATGGTCTCCTCTAGCTTAGTTCATGCGGTCCAGGTGATAGATTCAATTGTTTCAGATTTAAACCAACCATTCCAAAAGTTTAAGTGTCCATTTGATTTACACAGTTAAACTTTGATTTCAAGCTTCGAAGAAATGGTAAACCTGAAACAATGGATCCAGAGGCCGAAGTTACTAGAACAGTTTAATTTGTATAAATTGTATGTTGGACTTTTCATGATAATATTACATTATAACTAATACGTAACTTAGTGATTTCGCATAAAGAGTAATGATAGTGTGATGAAGAGATTTTTACAGTTGTTAAGTATAAATTAATTTATAGAACAATCTCAATACCAATAATTACCAAAAACGCAGTGTATATGGTTAGTAAACTGCATCAACGTTAACATGATGTGACTAATAGTTGGATAATTTTCATTTTGGAAATTTGGGATTATTTGTTTATTTGGAAAATTGGCTATTACAAAGTTCATAATAGTTTTTGACAGAGTGCTAGCGAATGCCTTTCATGTGCAAAACTTGGGTAACTTTTATTTATTTTTAACTTTCTGAATTATAGCGAAAGAACGTGAAAAACTTACATAATGCAGCCATCAAATCTGGCACTTTGTCAAAAATTCATTGTAAGAAAAATCTTTTACAATTTCGAAACACAAAACCATAAGGACCTCTTATAATTAACCATTGATAAGAAGGCAATTAGTATCAATATTGTTATTTTTTAATATATTTGATGTTTTATTTCTTATAAGCTATCAAAATGCTATTCTGTACATACAATACAAGATAATTTTTAGAATTTATAATGTACAATTGTTTTAGTGTGAATAATATTATTGAGATTAATTTGATGAACAACGATTAGTTCGTGTTTTGAAGTCAGGAGAATGCGTGTTTAGTTTGTGAATCTTCTCTGATTTCTTTGGACTTTACACGTACAAGTATTTATAATATATAGTTTGGGAAGGCCAGTTATTACAAGTGCAATGTATACGATTTTTCGATGACACATATACGTAAATAATATGGATAATAAACGACATAGGAAATCTATTATTATTGTAAAATGTTACGAGAGTAAAGCTTATAATTTGGAAAACATTTTTATCAAAATTTTGAATATTCATGAAGAATTTCTATATGGACAAATTTATGTCGTGCCATCCAGTAAAGAAATGTGTAAAAGACAACACGGACTTGATACATTAAAACACAGACAATCATAATGATGATATTTATAATGAAATGAAAGTTACCTTCAGTTTTGTAAGGGCAGAAAAACTTAATATTTAATTTTTCTTATTCGATTCTTAAATGGAATGTAGGTATGATGTTACATTTAAACAGTATACCAAAGTTAGCAAATAAACAGCTGATGTTCAGTGTTTGTATAAAATAAATCTTCTATACTTACAAAAGTTCAGAAGACATGTCATCGTGTGGCGATGCATTATACAAGTCTTGTTGAGACAACATTTTAGGAAAAGGTATTTTTATAAAATCATTGCCTAATGAAAACCAATATACGTAAAAAATATCGAACATAATAATATATTTACTCGTAACATGTTAGTTTACTAATATTAATAAATTGGAGAGTGAAATTCGAAGGGTTGAAATTTGTCAGGATCCAAGTTATACGTTTTTCGTAATAATGTAAACTATTTGTAAATTAATTTTTCACATAGATTATAACTAGTGAATGTTTTTATAAGAAATCAGTGAGCCGGTTTAATTTTTTATACATTTTTTTTAATTTTGTGCTGTGTTCGTTAAGTAAATGTAAATTGTAATAATTGTATATTGTCGATATACCTACTCGATATTTATTTATTGATTCGCTTAATTAGGTTCGCTAATTCTTTTTTATTAAACTTCATTCTTTTTTTATTGAAATGGGTAAAGTTTAATTATTTAATGGCTGTCTGGCTGGGGTGCATTTTATGTATTATTTTAAAGTTTGCTCAAATACGTCATGTTTATGTTGTAAATTAATTTCTAGCAGTAAGCATTGTTTTGTCTTCTATAACTTATATACTATAGAATGTATGTTTTGGGTGATATACTGATCTAATTTTGATAAAACATAACTTTCTGAGAATCCCAGTTCAGTTCCACTGAATCAATATTATTTTAACAGTCCCTTGCCAGATAGACAGACGTCTCATCTCAGATTTGAATTTGATTTGTAAAATTTGTAATGAAATAAAATTAGGTTTATTAAAATACGTTTAAGTTTTGATTGTTAGGTCTATTGTCCAGTCTAGGAGAACTGTCCCTTAAAATTTTCAAAATTTAGGTCTTTAGAGAAAATATGAGAACCTAATTTGAACAACTTTTTTTACCATTATGTCCTATCGATTCAAAATTTATGAAATATAACTATAATTAGTAACTTAATAAGGTTAGGCGAGACGATATTGTCATAAATATATAAATACATGAAATTAATAAAGCATAATGATTGTATTCAAAGATTTTCATTGATATCCTAACTAGAAAATTTAATTTGTTTGACAATTTAGAAACACTTCACTATGAATTATAATTTGATTTTAGAAAATTGCCAAATTGTATTTACTTAGGTATAGATATAGAGATAACATAAATTATAATAGGCTTTAAGGAGATACAATTCTAAACATATGTTATTTATTAGCAACAAAAAGACAAGGCACTATGTTCGAGCATACATTTTTTGTATTTGTACAGTCAACTACACGCTAGGCTACCCAAAGTGGGCTTTGGACCGCGCGCTTTGTATTACAAAATGTGTGGCCGACTGTACTTGGTACTACATCGAAAATTACGGAGCCAAGACATTACCATTGTATTTTGTAATCATATTTCATACGGTGTAAAATATACAGGATTTTCTGTACCCGCAGATCGTGGCTCAAGATACCGTCATTATAATACGTTTCCCTAACGACAAAATAATGATTTCGCGTGATAGAGGCTCGGTTCCTTCCGTGTCAGTTACGGGTGATTGGTCCCCTCCCCCCACCCTCGCGGCACAAATCTCGAAATTACTTTTTTCTGTTTCAACACGAACAGGGTTATTTATACGACTAGGTGTGGCCGCCTCTAATGTGTTTTTAATAATCCCTCGCATCCAATGAGCGCTGTAGGCGAATCATTATTCTCCACCGTGAGGTGAACTAATGCGATTTTGACAAGTTTGAAATTGAGGCAATTATGGTTTTGCAGAGTTTTAAATGGCCTCGTATTTGTCTGTTGGATGCTTCAGTTGTAATGAACGCTCCGGAAGTTATTTGTTAATTTTTGTCTGATACATCGCTTTTCAAATTCAGCTTTCCATACTTCACTTATTATGGTTTTAAGTTACAGTCGGTATTGGACTATACACACTTTCATCGTTTTATCTTACTCAACCTTTTTGTAGCTAAGGGGGCAATGAATAGTTTACTAAAACGCGACGATCAGTTCAGTCACTTTCTTTCCAACAGAACTAATACTGTTCCAACTATATATATCCATGCATGACTGAAGAGGTCAGTACAAACGGTCCAATCAGTCTTCGCAACTCTGATAAGTGTTATTTATGACATCCACTTCAATGTGCCATTGCACTCGTCCAGGATTGGGTTCATGGTCACGCAGCAGTAATAGCTATTGTCATTGCCATGTCATCATTATTGGCGAAGGCGACAATTGCAGCAGTTTTCAGTATTATATTGTCATCCCTACTTCTATATTTAACTACTTCGAAATCGTCATTTAAAAACTATATATATATGAGGATGATCTGCTTTGTTTTAATATTGAAATGAAAATGGAATGAAATTCTTTATTTCCATATCCTAAATAGACATAGACATTGTTGTCTTTGTTTATATTATTTCAGAGCCAATTTTGGAGATTTAGGTACTGGTTTTACAGACAATTTGTGTATATTGAAATTGTATTAGTACCTTGTAGATTTCTGATTCAACGAACAAAATTTAATAATTCATAACATGAAAGTTGTATCAGCTTCTTGTTGTGTAAGGAAGGACTGTATTGTTCGACAATAAACAACTGTCGTTGGTGAAAACGAGAGTTATTAAGAAAATAAATTTCAAATAAATATTTAAACTAATATGCACAGCTCTAATCCTACTTAAAGTGTATAAACAAAAATATTTCATCTGTTCTCCTCTTAAGTACCTAATAAATATTCTATAGACATGTTACCATTCACAAATAAGAAAAACTGTAAAACTGACTAAACGACCGGTCCCCAAACGTCGTTTAAAACTCTACTGTCCCGAGATGAAGCCGTGAATCACTTGTAATTTTTCACATGCGACCTTGCCTCATAACGCTCAATTTTATTGACTGCAATAAACCAAAGCAATGGTTAAATCAACGCCGCTGTATCGATAAACACCTCGTAAATATCCCCCATCCCCTTCACACTTGGATCACTTCGAGTATGTTTGATAAGGACAGGTGCGTCGTCTCTTCATTCGGTTGCCTACTGAAAATAGTTTACGAGAGCTAAGACGTCGTACGCTTGTTTTATTTTGAACTCTATTTTGTAACACATTAAGTATAGAATGTTGTTTGTGATATTTTTGGTTTTAAATCGATCCTTAAATTGCAATAACGGTTTGTTTATGAATGCTGGCGTGGAAACGAGTTTTTGTTACAAGTTGTGATTTATGTTATTGTATTTTAATATGTCATATTAATATTATTGATATGATTATTATTAGGTAGGTACATTCAAATTTATGATCTCCATAAACCGGAGTATTAGTTAGAAACAATTTGAGCTTGATTTGAGCGATTGTATATTAGGTACCTATTTCATTTTCATTTACCTTTTTTAAAAAATGATCAATTAAAATAAAATATATATATTATTCTAGTAACTGAACCTGTAATAGCTATATCTATGTTTTTATACTTCTCTAAATAAATGTGTTCTCAGTACACAGTTACCTCTTCTATTACCTAATACTATTAATAGGTATTTCCAAACATTAATAGTTAGTTCATTTATTGCTTTTATTTAAATCTTTTCTTAAAAAAAAAGTTGTAATACAAGCTCAAATGTATCTGACCAAGATTTATAAAAATCTATTTAGGTTAGGCATAAGACTACTTCTAAATTCAAATTCAAAATTTGGCGCGCAAACGGCTGCCATTTTGTTTTGGGCGGCTCCCCCGCACGCCCCGCCCCCCCCGGCCACACCTACGTGACAGCCACTCGGACGCAGCCCAACTCATTTATTATAGTGTACAGTACGCCGAACAGGTTTTACCTGCCGCTTGATTGGATATTTCACACTTATATGCTAGTTCACATAAAATTCTAATAGGTGGGTGAGTAATAAAACTCAGAAAGAATATTTTATTTAGTAGGAACTTATTATAACAATTTATGTAAATAAAAATATATATTGTTACTTACTCAGATTTCGAGATGGATTCTTTATAAAAATGTCATGCCATGCAGTTAATATTATAATTAATTATATAAATATTATTAGACGTTACCGACCTATCTTTATTTGTATATCAAGTAGATATAGATGTTTACTTAGGTACATTAGCGCACTTAATGAAATGATATTAAATGATGGGAATGAAATAAAACGCAATAAGATTTATCTAAAACGTCAAGGATTGCCCAAAGCTTTCATGCAAATTTTGCCGTATTTTTACAGATAGTAGGATTAGTATTACCACGGGTAACAAAAGATAATATTTACCATATTACCTATAGTAATATTTTCATATGTATATTATTGTATGGGTATTTTGGCTATAGGTTGATGACTGAATAGCTGTATCGGTTTATAAATGAATAGTTAACGCACATGTAAACTTCACAATTTACTTGAAAAAGTACTTGACTTAATTTAAGAGCAAGATTATTTAAAAATTCTTCAGACGAACTTGTTGCCGCTGGATACACGTCAAGTATTACATTTGAACATGACACCGATTGAGCTACAACCATCTCCTTTCAATTTGTGGTAAGTTATATATTTCTATCTCTGTTAATTAAGTTTTTTAAGGCTTCATCTTCAAATCGAACGGTTTTGCGTAGAGGGAGTTGTTACGTCATTTAACGAGAAGCACGTATGAAGATATCCTATACATATTCCATAAATATAGGTTTCTGTATAGGTATAGAAAGATGTACGAATATTTAACATGATTTTCTAAAAGAATGTAGATACAGCACTACAGTCTAGTTAAATAAGACATGATCGTGAAGATACGGTCAACAAAGTCATTTAATTGTGTGAATTTCACAATAACAGCTGACTCTGACCTAACACATTTTTCAGAAGACGGTAGTTAAAAAGTCAGCCCCATCCTGTTTAAAATGCAAAATGTTTCTCTCCTGATGAAGTTATAATTTGCTATAATAAATAATACAGCTTTATGGCGATTTATCGGCAAGATTATAGTGGTAAGGAAATTATCTGCTATCAAACCATGTTCTTACATGTACAGACAATTATATCGTCATCAAGTGAGTTAACGTGTCGTGGGTAATGATTTCTTGGATAATGACATATCTTAGTGTAGGTACCTACTTACTAACTAAGCTACTTGGTACTTACCTTTCTATAACTACTTTGCGGGTGGGTGGCCGTATTTTATAATTACCACAAATTATTACATAAGTCGAGTAGGTACCACGAAGTAATATGATTTGATTAGCTATATACTAAAGAAATTTCTTATATTTGTTGTTTTTTTATTAGTATCAATTCTATTCTATATTCACATCTTTATTTTAGTAATTTAATCACATTTTAAAAGCAAACAAAATTACTTCACACGTATCTTATTACCTACTTATAATGAATAATTTCATATTTAAGTACCTAAGTAGTTTTTAATTTTGTCAATAATGTAGAAAACTATTTATATAAGTACTCTATCTATTCATCATCCTTTAGTATTAATTACCTACCTACCTGCCTGATTTTTTAAATATTCTAAACTTGTATTAATTTTGTGAGATTTTTTTGAAAATAAGTACATAACTACTTAACTTGTATGGAAAAGTGAAAAAATAATGTCCTTAGGTAGGTATGTCAGTTTAATATAATATATAATATTAAACCTATTATTAATCGGCCGTCGGATGTCCGAAATAGATCATCGCCCGTCGGCATTCAGAAACACAAAAAAAAATTTGGTTACAGGCAGACAAACAAAAACTACAAAACGTGCTAGCCAAATAGGCTACATAGTGTAGATCTTAGGATAGACTTAAAATACCTTATTTATTTAAGTAGGTATTTTAATTTTCTCAATGTTGTCAATAAGTAAAAAACCAATCCAGAGCCCAGGTATAAAAGAAAAAAAATTAAAAAGATCACCGTAAAATGTTGAGTTATTTATTTGACTTATTAGAAATGACTTATTAAAAGCACCTACATGCAGAAAATTGTAAAAGCACCAAACAGCAAATCGGAGTCAACGCAGTAAACACGTACAGGTAAGTTCTGTAATTAAACATACCTAATATTATTTTAATTCTTTCATCGACGTGTTTTATAGAAAAAAAACATTAAACCTATGCTAAATAAAAGGCGAATACAGGTGGTAAGCATGTCATTCATTATCTAGCGAATGTATTGTGTGTTTAAACTTGGGAAAAAAAAACTTCTACTCGTATAGGTACTTTGAATGTGTGACTGTGAATTCGTTGCAGTAGGTAGTTAAGGTGCATTATTGTCTAAACACTAATATACATAATACCAGCTATAATCACCTACGGTTATTTTTTATGCAAAAACAAGATTAGAACTAAAACAAACTTCACAAACATTCCGAAACATTAATCTGCGCCGGCGCCGGATCGATTACATATACAAATTATATTTAAATGTAAGGTGATGGTATTTAACGGTGTTCATGGATGAACGATGACTGTTCATTGAAACTATACACACAGCAGTTCTGTGTATCAAAGAACATCAGGCATTGATTAAAGTACGAAGAATACACTGTGTTCTTACACTGTGTCGTTCTTTGATTGGAGAAGAAATACAAGCATTGTAGTTCAAACTGGCTGTTGGCTGTTGCCTTTGCCTTTGTCGGCTGAAGGTCGATTCACATCATTTGCATAGCATTTGGTGCCAAAGTGTGCAGTCACGAGTTTTTATAATGTCATATTGTGTTGCGCAGATGTTTACTTTCTAATTTTATTGTTCTATTTACAATATCAAATACTATTGCCTTTGCCCCGCGGTGCTGCTCGTAGTTGATACATTTTTCTCAGTAAATATAGTTTTTTTCGTTAATAATATATTATTTATGATGCTTTAGATCAATCTACACAAAAAATACTAATCCTTTGAGCTGTAGAGGCGTGAAAAAGCTTCCTCTCATAATATATAAATATATAGATACCTTGTAAATACGTATACAATTTCATAGAGTAACCCTCGAACTCTTGTCGTCACTATATTGTAATAGGTAAGTAGCTGCAGCCTTTTACTACGATCCTTTTTTCCATACTTACCCAGGAAGACATGAAACACAGATTCGTCAAATAATTTCATGGCCAGATAATTCCGATAATAGAACCCCGATGTAATTATACCTACTTACGAGTAGGTACAATATGTCGCACTTGCATTCTGTTTAATGCATCCAAAATAGACACACATGCTTCGTTACTGAGCACTTAACCTAATTATTTGTTCGATTAACAATCTGCTTCACGTCATCGATAATGATTAATGAATGAGTAAATGTACCTAATGATTTTGTCTTATGACAAAACGTCGTACTACCAACCGAGAATGTACCTACTTGTATCTTATTATACCGTCTATCGGTATAATAAGTACTTATTTTTAAGTAAGGTACCTACTATCTTACACGGTAGATCTTACCTACTTACTTAAAAATCATGAATTATAAATATTTCCAAAAATTTGGACTAGATTAACATAACATGAAATTATAGTCGCCAGTACCTAATGTACAAAATCTGTGTTGGAAACTGGGTTGGTATAATACGACTAAGTGTTGGCACCGAACTGGCTGGTGATAATGCTGGTTTGAGAAGATTTTATTGTTACGGTTTTGTTGTCATTTACATACTTACATACATGTCCATATCTTCACGCTATTTTCCTGACGGGGTAGTCAGAAATTGTCAGAAATCAAGTATCGCGATCCTGATGCACTTCGTTCGCTTCGCTCATTCTCTTCTCGCAGCGGGTCGCGAATGCTCTTCACGTCTTCAACTTGTAGTTTTGTTTGTAAATATTCAAAATTTAAAAAAATATCAAAATTGTTTTATTTATAAACCGTGCTTTACACAAAACTAGATTTATGCCAAGGTCCTCTTGTTAAGCATAAAATATACCTGTGTTGGAGGCATTCGTTATTATATTGTGTCAAAGCTGATGGTTGTCTCCATATCTTCGATTTCTTGGGTTTGGTTTAATCATTATTATCAACGATGCTGTGATTCGTTTACTGGTTAACTTCGTAATAACTTATAATCTAGCAGCCCTAAGTTCTCACTGTACAGTTTACCCTCACAACAATTTAAGCGAAAGCCAGGGCTGTATCATTAAATGTGGGTAAGTGATTATCCCTAAATATAAGAAATAAAAAATGTAAACTGATACCGACAACAGCACATTACCTATTGATTAAAATGATCCAAAATTTTGACTCCCGTACCGTTACTATCGCTATTGTAAAGATGCTTTAGTTTCCTTATTTAAGAGATACTTACAGCTATCAATAAGTTTTACCTATCTGATATTTCCTAACAAAACTGCTACAGGTATCTAATAAATTAAGAAAACAATAACATAGAAATAGGAATATTTTATAACAAAAAATGGCACAATTTATTATTGTAACATTGGCATTTCGAACGTATCGATATATAATTATAATTAAGTAGGTACGTCGACTTAATTATAAATAAGCGATCAACATCATCAGGTATTGCCCAGATAATACGGAACAGCGACAAAAGCGTTCCTTTACTAAATAAATAAATAAAATTTTCCTTTATTAAATAAAGTATTAAATTATCGACTAAAACGAAACTAAGTCCGTTGCTCAATTTCCACTGGCAATATCCACATTTTGAACGAGAGAGCTGTCTGGGAGCATGACTGTCGAATGCCCTCCGTTTAATATCCGGTCCGGATCCTCTCATTGAGCATTCTAACTCCACTCTTGTCTGGACTTATTTACCGAGCCACCTACGCTCTATGGATGTAGCTTGTATTTACGTATTAGTTTTAAAATATTGTCACAATCTAATTTAATCTTTTAACTTTAACAAAAATAAATAAAGACGTTCTGCATAGAATACTAAAAAAAATTACTTTTCACACGAAATTAAATAGGTATAGTTGGCGTAGTGGGGAAGACGCGTCGTCGAGAGACCCGAGTTCAATACCCGGTCGTCCCATATACCGATAGGTTTTTCTCGAAGTACATTTACTGGCTGGTATCGAACGGTGAAGGAAGATAATTGTGAGGAAACCTGTATATGCCGAAGGAATTCTTAGGCGCATGTGAAGTCCACCAACCCGCACTGGGCTAGCATGCTGGACTATTAGTCAGTATACCCTCGTCAAGAGGGTAGGCCTGTGCCAGAATAGTGGGGCATATTAATAAGCTGTTGATTTGATGGAATTTATTCTTTCGATTCATACATATTATATAGGCACCAACCTAGTACTTACATACCTTACTACATACCTTTTCTTTCTATTTATTAAATACATACTGACTAAAAACATTTTGATATTACGACCAAATAATCCTTGCACAGTGAGACGTTGAAAGAGAAACTATTTCTAAGTTATGTGGGGCCTCGCCCGCCTCGCCTCTCGCTGCGACCAGCGTGTGGTAATTCAATAAAGATAATCCAAGAGATACGGCGCTCGGGCTACCTCGGGATACTGTAGTACTTAGATAATAAAGCTATGGTATGTAGCGTTTGTAAATAGATCTCTAGATATATAGATAGCCTTTCTTAGGTCACGTTTAACTTAGGTACAATTTATCAAATGATTAATCTTTTAACGAATAGGTTTTTTTGCAGAAGGCATTGAACGAAATAACTTTAATAAGACACTGAGAAAAGTGTTTTGAAATGATGCTACAAAATTGAATTTTTATTATTATTAAATTAAGATGAAATAAATAATTAACATAAATATTCAAACGAAATTAGTTTCTTACTTTCCGAAAAAATAGATACCTACTTACAGCCTATACTATCCCATTTTTTACCTCCTTACAATGAGAATATCTTAGTTGCCGCTTGCGTCAATGAACAAAATGAGGAAAGTTGAAAGCTAATTTCAACCTTCCTCATTTTGTTCATTCATATCCGAGTGCTGCAATGTAAAAAGTTTCGAGACAAAGTCACCGTTGTCTTTGGTAACTGTTTTATTCTTCATGTTTATCAACATTTATCCGAAATTAAAGACGTTCACGTCGACACGCCTGTGTGAGAAGTCGAAATTGGATCAGAATGGCATAAAGTACTTCAAATATGCAAATGTTTACCACTTTGCTTTAGGGTATCACTAGGTGCACTAATGATTTAGGTGTTTCTTATAGAAAGCAGTTCTCTTAGCAATCTGTCATCCCCCACCCTCACCAATGTCGTGAATCAGCGAGTGAGTATAGACTCAGGGAGCTACTCAGCGGGGTGCCCTGCTCTTCGTTTAATCCCTCTCTATCTGATTAATTCATTGATAAAACACTTTTGAGGAGGATTTTGATTTCCGGTATTTATTGCAAATTTTAAAGGAATTTCATAGTTTTTGAAACACTCAATATCTTTCAAGAACCTACGGATAGGCCCGAACAAAACATTGTGTAGGGTTAGAAACAATTCTGTTAATCAATAAATCATCATCATCATGCACTAGTCCACTGATAGAAATAGGTCTCTCGGCTCTTCCCAAGGCGAGCCACTGGACCCGATTTTCGGTTCTCCGCATCCAATCACTGCCAGCCTTACGCAGAACGTCGCCCCATCTAGCCGGGGGGCATCCCACACTATGCTTCTTCACAGTCTTCACTGGAGAACGCACTAAATATTACGGTTATAAAACTACAGTGAAGTAAAACAAATATAACAAGAAGTTTTCTTATTAGGTAAGACTCAATACAACATCATGTTACACGAACAAACAAAGCTAAATTATGACTAGATGTATTTGAAAATGATTTACAATCAATTTAAATATTAGACCAGTGCAAAAATTAACTTCATTTAGACTTTACCTACTGCATAATAATATATATATATGCTGGTCACATTTTACTCTTATTTACATTTTTTTTACTATATTTTTTTCTTTTATAATTTTTTTTATATACCTATTGGTTGCGTAGTAAAATTATTACTTCTCTTTTAACAACTGACTTTATAGTGAATTCTTCATTGGCAACTGGAGTGAAACAGGAATACATTTTCTTTCTTAGACACTAGTTGCGTAGCAATATTATTTCTTCTTTTATCGCAACGGTTGCGAAATTTGGTTGCGAACACGGCCGGAGGGATATTTCGAAATGCATCCACATCCGTAGTAGGTATTGAATGTGCTAAATAAAATTCTCAGCAGCTAAAAGATTCTCTAAAAACTTAACTGAACTCTAACTATGAAACTTAAATCAATTTAGTTTACGAGTAGTAGGTACCTACAAGAGACGCTGGGATAGGAGCGAAGTTTTTCGGGTGTCACAGATTCCCGGCTCTCGCGTCGACTTAGGGGTGAAAGAGGTCGCATTGCACCTCCTATCCCAACTAGGGGTTCTCGATAGTAAATAGATAAGTCAATTTAATTTGTTTTGTTGCTAAATACATTCCTTACCCACTTGTACCATAAATTGCTATATTTTTAACCTTACCTGGCCTATGCACAATACTTTAAACAGATGAATACACGTCCTCAAGTATTTATTCATTATTCTACTCAAATTATTTTTTATTACCATCTGCATGTATTCAGTTTTAGCGTCTTTCTGAATATTCAGTAAAATAACTTACCTATTTGTCTTTAATATTGTGACAAAATCATTATTATAAATTTAAAAACTTAATTCACAAAAATAAGTAGGTTAAAATTTAAATTATAGATAATAAATTTTAATTTAATTCATCGGCGTTACAATTTGTGAAGAACGAAACCTTAGTAAGGTTGTTGGCAGAGGTAAGGGTAGTGACATGTCACCAGACAAAGGGGCCTGATGTATGATTAATGCCGGCTTCCTGTGAAGCCTGCGTGTATGTCATACCTACCCACATTCTCGGGATTTAGGAATCAGCTAATGAAATTATTTGCTGTTACAACAGAGGGTTGCGATTAAATCTTCCTTTGAAATGGCAGGGAAATTAATTAATGTTTATCTTTAGAGATTTTAATTTGCATAGGTACATTATGGATGCAATGGTTATTTTAAAAAGTACAAGTGACACGTTAGCCTATCATGTTTAAATTACATTACAACTAGTGTTACCTGTTGTATTCTTTGTTGGAAGTATTCTAGAATTTCATGTGCAATTAGTAATTTAGTAATCAACACATAATTTTCTTAATGTTACTCCAGCTAGCCTATCTGCCAGCACAGGTAATCCAGCTTGCTGACAACATCAGCTTTATTCCTTTTAGGGCCTCTTACACCGCTTGCTGATAAAGTCCCAGATACCCTATCTGCAGATTATCTGACAGATAGCCTGTTTTTTTGGTTTCACAGGTATCTTCTGATTGCCTATATCTTATATATTTTATATAGTCTATTACACAGATTTATCTGATAGATTAGTTTATCACTAGATTACTATCTGTAACAATATCAGGAAGTGGTGAAAGAAGCCCTTAGTCTTCTTTCACTTCACTTCATAAATGGTAGGTAATGCCTATTTCAAATCGATGTTTCTGTTTATTCTGTTCTACCACGTGGGTTGAATCAGATTGTCGTCACAATAACCGTTATCTAGCATTAGTGTTAGCTATATTATGTAGATGATTTCACTCAATATACATCAATATATTGCCACCAATATATTTAAACCTACCCTGCCTCCTGTTCGTATCCAACCCGTAGACGATTGAAGTGTCTGTCGATAGAGCTTCAGGGGTCTTGTAACACTGGAAACGGTTTCAGTTGGAGGTGAGCGGCTCTATTGTCGTACTCAATTGATTAATGCTGTAGTTTATCTACCGATATGACAACAATAGCGTCTTAGCCGAATACCTTAATGCGTTTACGTATAGGTTTATTTACATACCCATCCCTTCTTTCTGTGTACATGATGTTTCTTTATATGAAGCTGTCCTGTTTCCCGTTAGCCGCGAAAAGTTTCAAGCTCGTAAAGTTGGAATTTCAAAAAATCTGTTCTTAGTGAGCCTTTCATTGAATTAGTTCTTACTATACAATTATTCATGTTTCGAATCCCAGCGGTATATTGCATTGATAGACTAGAATACCTATTAATACGATCAGTTAGTCATTCAATATCATACAGATTAAATAAATAAGTAGGTACTTACTAAGGTAACAATTGCCTGAAATTTACATAGTGTTTTTATTTTTGCAGGTATCTTCGAGGACTTCGATGCTGTATTCTTCTACTTCTACTTTCTACTTCTTACTTATATTTAAAGCTTACCCTAACTAAGTAACTACTTAACATAAGTTCTCAAACAAAATTAATTTGTTAATTAAGTATATTTATTTTTGCAGTAAGTAGCGCAGCGGACTTCGGTGGGCGATCTGCAAAAAATGAAAACCATTAAAATGATCATAATATTATTAAAGTTCACTTAGTGTGACTAATCACTAATGTACCAGAAGTTATCGTAATCATCTGAGCTGTCAAATTACTGATTAGTGGTTAAATCATTTGACATGTAACATTTATCAGGTACTTTAAAATTAAATTTTAATTTAAGTTTATTACCTACTATACTCGTACAGATACCTAACTATAGCGAACATAAATGTTATATGAAATTTGTTACAAATAAATTATCAATAAATGCGAATCCTGCGTCTTAACGTTCTGCCACTATTAGCGAATGAAATATCATGAAATAGCACTACCTACCCTGATCAGCGCTCATGAGCCTGTGGCCTGGAAGAATCGAGAACCGCGAGGATTGGACCAAGAAATGTTTGGACAAAACACACAGCGGTTTAGTCCCAATTGAGCCGAAGCTTGTACATGGGTATTCGACAACTGATAAACATACTTAAATACTTTTTAAATAAATACATACAAACACCCAGAATGCGAAAACCAACAGTTATGCTCATCACACAAATGTTGGTCCCGGGTGGCAATCGAACCCACGACCTTTGGCGCAGTAGGCAGGGTTACTAAGACTACGCCAACAGGCCAGTCAAGGATGTCGTCAAGTGACCCCAAGTGAATCGAACCAGTGAAGGACATAGGATAAGAATTTATAAACATCCTGTATCTGTGGTAAGAATGTCAGTCACACGATTTGATAAATGTCATTCCAGCACCGCTCCATTCTATGCAAATGTTCACCCTCGTGTAACACGACATTTCTGATAAATCGTATTGATTGATCTAAATTGTGGCATTAACTGTCCAGTGCGGTATGCATATAGTGTCTCTGGTGAACCACCGCCACCGGTGTTCAGTATGATATACAGATAGTAGTTAAGATATGGGGCTAGGATGTGGCCGCCACAACCACAATTGTTTAGGATGTCTAGTATTGTGTGGTTGTCTTGATATAAGTAGACACAATACATAAACAATTTTCGCTAATTCTAAATCTATGTAGACAGGACAGGTATGTACAATTCAGATCAAAAATATGTCTGTCTACACCACAAAGTCTTATAAAATGTCTCCATCAATGTTACCTTTCATGTAGAACACCTAAAAATTCATAAACATGTACAAACAGTACATAAATAAATAGTTAAATGATAATTATAGATTTAATGGGATACATGGTGGAATCCCTATACCACTGCAGTGACCCCAACCTCTGTCTCAACATAACAATCTTTACTTCATCGACTTTGTAAGATGATTACATAAAAATAGAAATCAATACCTACTGAAATGGACAAATTTTGTATTATATAAAAATGATAAATAGACATAGATCATATTAAATTCTGTAAGAAGATGCTGCGCCCTACCAGGGTGTCACATGATACTACCTATACTATTTTTCCACCTCTAATGATTAAGCAATAAAATCATCTGAATCAAGTGTGTGAAAATATAAGTGTGGAGTGTTGTGTATGCATGTTTGTGTGTGTGTGTGGGTTGGTGTATTTGTACAAGGTGATGTTTCTTTACGGCTGGCGACGACGAATGTACTCAGCACGTCGCTCGACCCTCGGGGGTGACACGTCACACGTGGCGCGGGGTGTAGTTCCTCTCATCACACGTCTGCTGCTGGGTGTTGAATCTGCGAAGATAATGAAATCATTTGGTGATATTGAAACTTCATGCGTCGGTACAGTTAATCGAGGTACGAGGTAAAAATTGATAATGAGTAGTAGATTCAACCAAATAAGGTTCATTCATGTTTATTAATTATTATATAATAAATACTTATAGCCTAATATTAATTTAAATGATGTTGCAAAAAAAATTTACAAAAAATTAATCTAAATTTTAACATAAAAATAAATAAATCGTAAAGTTTAAGTTGCTTAATTAACTATATGGGTGTGGCCACTCCACTGGTCATTGAGACGTGTGTTGGTGTGACATACATTTTTTAAAATTCTTATAATTATAACTTATTAAAAGGGGAGTAAGTATTTATAATATAATAAAAGTAAGTATAATAAACGCAAATATAAAAAAGTCTTAGATATTGAAGATAAACTCCTTACACTTCACCAGCCCCGTGATGTTTATTTCTGACTGTACCCCCAACAAAAATAGAAACGATAAAACACGTATATTCAATAGTTTCATCACAAACTTGTACGATGTCAATAGCAATTTATTAACTTAATTGAGTTGCCAGCAAAACATTCTCCGTACTCTATCAAGAAAATGGTGAAACTAATGATTACGAGATAATGCGTAAGAAATGGATGAAGGAAGGAACACTTTCCTACGTCCATTCTGAAAAAGTGAAAAAAGGTTCCGTGATGGAGAGAGGAAAAAAAGACCGAATTTCGTCTCAGGAGAGTAAGACTGCAGAACCTGAGTATAAAAGTTATCGCACAAAAAGGTATTAGAATCTGCATTCGGTCACCGAAAATGAATCTAGGGAAGCCAAGTTAGGGTGTATTTTCCAAAGAAGATACTTTTAAGTTACTAGGCCGTTATCGGATAGAGGAAAGCAAGATATCCGTGACTAGTGAGAAAGAGGCAGGAACACAAAATGAGAGAGATGAGGATATGGCACTTGATTAATACGTAGCCATTGCTCAGAGCGGGCTGTACCATTGCTAAGTAATGACCACTCCATAAAGACATGGTTAAGGTTAAAAGAAAATTACTTTATCAACGCCTTGTTTTAAATAAATATCCTGTTTCAGGAAATATTGTTGTTGTTTCCAATACAAGAAATTGAGATGTAAAGATGTTAAGCGTTCGCCGCTTATTGATAGCTACACAAATGATGTATTATTATGATCATTTATTTTATACTTTCGGTACGATGCCGTTGTATTTGAATTAATTAATGGGGATGAGTTAGGAATGATGGATAATGAATTTTCTATTAATTTAAGTAACTGAATTATTTTCTCAGGTAGTACGAGGTACTATCTAACTTATGTTATTGAATTGTAGTTTTAAATTGAATTAGTGTTCGTTTACGCTAGTTTTGTAGTTAAAACATACACTAGTAGTTCCGTGAGAACAGTAGACCTCGCCAGCCCTTATAAACCAAACCTAAAAGAAACCAACAAAAGTCAACTTTGGAAACAGAAAAAGTACCTACTAAAGTGACAAAAATTAGCACTTTAAAGCTTAATATTTCGCAAACGGATCCCTGAATCGAAAAATGTTTATCACACACCCGCGATATTTTTGAAAGACCCATCCAACGATACCCCACACCATGGATATCACGCGGAAAAAAATAATTTTCCATTTTACGTATGCAGTTCTATGAACATAATTTATTTTTTCAACTTTCTTAAGTCGATCCACTATTACTCAAAAACTAATAGAACCTACTTAGCCGTAATAGTTTTCCTTGTAACTACGTTATATATGCTACTGCCATGAATTTTTTCACATTTCCAGAAGCAACCGTTTAGCTGGCAGGGGGGGGGGGACACGTGACTCTAACAAAAATTACCGCTTTATAGCTTAATATTTCGCCAACGGATCCCTAAATCGAAAAAATGGTATTCACACACCAGCAATATTTTTGAAAGACCTATCCAACGATATCCCACACTATGGGATTCACAAGAAAAAAAAAGTTCACTCCCACTTTGCGAGTATGGTAGGTACTCTAAAAAAAATGTTTTTCAAAATTTTATTCTACTCATTTTGTAGGTTTAATTAATTTATACATATGCCAAATTTTCGTCAAAATCGGTTGAAAAATGCGACCTGTAGAGAATTACAGACAAACAGACAGACAGACAGACAGACAGACAGACAGACAGACAGCCGGACAAGAGCATTTTTGGCCAGTCCCGAAACGTAGACGCTTCGCTCGCTCGGTCAATTAATTTTATTATGATATTCCAAACGGATATTAAAATGCAATAAAAACCCACTTAATACACGGTGGGACAAAAAGAAAACAACTCAATGTAAATCGTGCGCCTATGACATTCTCATTGGTTAAAAAGGGTTAAGACAGCTGTCAGATTGGTCTTCCACCAAAGGAATGAGTAATGGCACGAGATAATCTGTGACAGATTCGTCTTACTAAAAAAGCCGACGCTTGACGTAGATAAATAAGATTATTCAGACATTTTTCAACCTTGAATTTTCGGTTCCTGCTTTAATTACCTGAATTCTCACAATGTGTGCCTTATGATGCATTTTTATTCATTTTTGTCGTTATTTAAATGAGATTCGACGTTGATTATTGACTTTGGTTTAATTAATTTTGTGTATTTAATTGGAATGTTTTATTTTCGCTATCTAAAAATTTTAATGCATTGGTAGAGTACATAATATAGCAATCGTGATTGATTCTAGATCTACAGTGAGGATTGATGTTTCAATGTTTAATAATTAGCTCGCCTAAACCACTGAATGTATTTTGATGTTTGGTGTAGAGATAGGTACTATATCGAACCCATGGGAGCAGGAGATTTGCTACTTTTTACGGGTAAAGAACTGATCCCAAGCGACCGAAGCCGCAGGCAACAGCTAGTATGATATAAAAATGTGGTAGGTATATTCCACTGATATACCAGTATCTCTACTGAGATTTACGACGCAAGGAAAATAAGGACACCTTCGAGTTAGTGAAACTGATTTAATTTTTTTTAAATAAGAAATGTTTATTTCGTTAACAAAAGGTTACCTACTTAAGATGTATTAGTGGTTAGGCACACTCAGTGACTCCCAGCTAATTGATTCGCCTGTGACAGGAGAGCCCGCTCTACCATAAAGCACTACTTAAATAATAATGTAATTAGCAAATGACTTGGTCTTCAAAAGGCCAAAAGACAAAGATCTTCAAACATTATTAGATAAGTTACAATGTGAATATTATCAAAACAGCGATAGCACACCCGCACAAACCCTAAAATAAACTGAGACACCCTGCCGTAGAAGGGTTCAGTAGGATAATCAATTATGTATGGCTAGGTGAGGCCACTGAGGCAGTTAGTCGGAATGGTCTCGCCATTACCAACTAATTCCTTGTCATTTGCCTGCGGTGGCTCCCGCTACGCGACGGTCAACCGATTGTGTACTGCGCTCTCGACTCAGATTTTGCTTTAGGTACACGTTTTATCAGTTTTGAAGATAATGGGACCTAAAATGGAACCTAGTGGAACTCTTGTAATACGTATAGGTACGTTGTACGTAAAATTAACTAGCCTAAGAACTTTGTAGACTAAACTTAAGATTAGCTACTTAAAATCTATTCTGTAATACCTATATACCTACTTCATGTAAGCGTTTGAGGGATGAGCGGAGTATCTAGCACAAGTATATACCCACTTGAAAGGATATCCTGAGCAATAGATATATTATCTATATGTGGATATACGTTTATAAACAGAATAAATAAAATTTGAATGTCTGAATCTGACGTACCAACTCGTATTTCCTCTAGAAATTTTTCGTCAAATTTTCGTCTGTCATAAAATACTAGAAAAGTTAGAAACAATCGCAAAAATGCCCACCTATTACCTAAACTACTTTTAATCAGTTAGTACCCCATAGTTTATTAATTTAATGTCAATGAAAGCAGTTTCGGCTTACATAGTCTTTTGCATAATAATTTTACAACAAAATTAGATCAAATTTGAAGGATTTACTGCAACATCTAGAGCTAAGGTATGAAACCTGTCCTAAGCACATAAGTCGATGTCGCAGTGAATTACAGCAGCAAGACAATCGATTATGCACGGTAGGCCACGTATGGTCGTTCCGCACTTAGCCGGAATGGTCGCGCCATTACTGAATAATCCCAGACCATTTGCCTCTGACCACTGGACGGTGCGATCAAGAATTCGGAGACGCTTTGATGTGATTTCGCAAGTTATGTGTCTGGCAAGTTGGGTGCTTGCGCAAAAATTTAAATTCAGATAAGTATTTTGGGCAAATGTAGTAGGTATTAGAGTCTATAGAAATAATCTTCTGAATGTAGGTAACGTGGTGTTTCTTTTAAAAAACAAAAAAAGGAACGATAGAATGGCATTGTATTCACCGGAATATTTTTGAAATAATCTTTAAACTATTAATAGTTTTAATTAGATAGCCTTTAAGTAGGTATATAATGACGTTTTAGCGTCAGATTTGCAGATCGTGATATGTGACTCGTCGTCACATCGACGCTTTCTATCTAACGCTTATTCACAAATATGTAACCATCGTCATTAAATTCATGAATGAAGCAGGTAAACAAATAAATAAATTATTATTTGTTTTTCCACTTTATCCTACCAAGTCCTTCGAATTTGCGTAAGACAAACAAAGGAATGGAGCCGAGGAATGACACATCCAGTGGGGCCCGTCAGACCTCGATCAATCACTAGCAATATTTGCTATGGACCGTAATCTGTGTGCCCAAACTTCGCCCTTGTGGGACGAGCTCCTCTATGGGGCAAAAATCGACTCTCACGGAAATTATATTGATATTCAATACACAATAAATGGCCCCTGTCAAAAACTTGCTGTTCGCTCCTACGGTCATCCCTAAGCTATCTGTGTCATTTGCCATTGGAAACGCAGCTACGTCGCCTCTCGCTTCTCCCACTTGCTCACAACAAGTTAGAAAGAGATAACTATGTATAGTGGGTTTAGCGCGCCTTTGTCACAACGACTGAACTAATTTTTCATCATACGGCCCACGACAGTTACAAATGCGGCCCGAACTGTCTCCTTCTTTAATAATACTTTTTATATATTTTTTTCAAGGGTAGTTCACCCTCCAACGAATGAAGATTTTCATCTGACGCTGGGGGAAAAATTGGAAGAAGCTTAAAATGTAATTTGTTTCCTAAACTCTTTAATACGAGCCCAATTAAAGAAGGAGCTTAGGTAGATATTTTACATATATTCCATTACGTCTTTGTTTGCAGAAACAAAATTAGGTGAACAACAATACTTATTACTTCCTAGTTTCTCAAGTATTATTTCCGATCAGAAGATCTGAAGGTGTAAGCGCAAGTAGTTTCACTCTTGTTCGGCACTAGACTAGACTTTTTATTTATTTTCTAAGAAGTCAAATTTTATTATACTGGTATGGTACTGAAAGCATTTAGTATCGATCTGGAAAATGCAAAAATATTACTTCAGGTTAAAATCCCGGAGAAATAGAGAACAGAACCTGACAAAGTTAATAAACTACAGTCAATTACTTATTCTGTGCTACGATTTGAGGTTCTAGGGATAATTTCTACTACAATTACTACCTGTTATTTCAAAAACTAAATTTGTATGAAAGTATGTCTAGTCCATCAGGAGGTAATTCAGTACCTATCAATAAAGGCTTCAGTAAGTAGAAAAGCAATCTTTTGTGGAAAACTCTTGGGGCATCTGTAAGGAATAAATTAGGGGAACCATTTTGGTCACCTACACACTTCAAATAGAGAGAAAAAGAAACAGAACCCTAGAAAGTTAATAAACGACAATTTGGGTATTGTAGTTCGGGTAATAATGAGCCACAATTTAGGATTTGTAATTTAGGTATACCCCAATCGCGAATTTTGAAATAGTCCTTCAACTTTCTAGGGTTCTCTCTATTTCTCCAGGTTATAAGATTAGAAAAGCGTGACTAAAAAAACGGTCTCGTTATTCCTACCGATGCACACGGAATTTTTGTAAAAACTTTGGTGTTCTACTGATGCCTTGATACTGACCGATGGACACTTTCTTACAATATTTCAAGTGAAAGCCTATAGGTGATTAGATATAAACGCAAACGTTTGTAATATCAAGAACACCCTTCGCATTATAATTCGGCACCCCAGCAGATCAGCTCGGCGTGCCCGATCAATCACTGTACGAATCTGTCATGTTCGGTTTATGAGAAAAATTGTTAGGATGCGCCCGAGGACCCCTGCCTCCCCTACGCTGATGGTGAACAGTATATTGGTTTATGTAGTAACTAAAGAAAAGGGTATTGGTACGGTAAATAAATAATGACGCATAATTCAGGAGGATAAATTCAAAATGAAAATAAGGTAACAAGTATGAAATAAATATATAGAAGTAGAAATATACAAATAGCCGATGCCCAGCGACTTCATTCAGTTATTATAAAGTATCCTATAGGTACCTATTTAATATTTTCCTATCCTAGTTTAAAAACCGACACTCCCATAAAAACTTTCACCCCCGTTCCCTCCCCTAAAATGTGTTAAGTCAATAGATGGCGCTAGGTGTATTTTACACCGCGCTATCATTTAGTTTTTCCAATTATTCACCAGTTTTACCTCTTTATTATTATTATACAAAATATACAGTGGTTTACCGCAATAAACATAGCCAAAAGAAGAATTCAATCTCCTATGCAACATCTGAAGAATGTCCGAAAACGCAAAAGCATTTTGAAGAAAATACTCTTGGAAATCATTAGTCTAAGCATTGGAGGGGTCAGTGCGACGCGGCGGTTCCCACGCTGAACCTTCGAGGACTAACAAACTTACATGCTCACTCTCGATGACCAAATTCGGCAATGCTCCTGGTAGAATCGTCAGTAAATGTAAGAATTTTCTAGCAGCAAAGATAAATTTGCCGAGCTATAGGTATTTTCGTGGAGTTCCCGCTAATCGCCCAGAAAAAATATTTGCCGAATCAGCTCTTGCTTTTTGCCACTGATAAATGTGCTCAGAATATGTATCTGGCTATTTGGGGCATAGTTCGGATCCTTTTCTTTCATTAAGTGGCTACAACGAAAGAACTTTTTCTCGGTTCTCTGGGAAATCTGGCATATTGTATTATAGCGAGTAAAGAAAAAAAAGTCACGGTACATTTATACCAAAGTTTCTTTACGTCTACCTATCCTAGAATATGACTTATTACCTCTGTTAGGTATGAAATCTCCTTTTTTTGAAAGTACCTATACCTACTTATAGATATACCTAAGCTATCTTTGAGTTTTAAAGCTCATAAGAAAAACCATTGCGTGAAATTCGATATGTACTTATATTATATGCAAAATTATTTATTTTATTGAAAATTATATAATAATGGGTACATTTACATAATATAAAAAATGAAAAAATTATAAGATTAAAATCACATACAGTCGCGTTAAAAATTTTGTCGGTCCATCAAGTTTTGTCGACCTAGCGAAGACGCACTTAGTAGGTTGATTACAATGAACTACAAATGACCCTTTTTATCGGATACCTAACTCTCTAAAAGTATGATAGAGTTTTCAAACTAAAACCATTTCCAAAATAAAACTGTTCCCAGAATACCTAAAACTCGCATTAGGCCGGGCTAGGATAGATATTGAAATTCAAATGGCCACCCGTGATTTAGTATTCATTTGACGTGATGGAGGCTTTACTCCGGTTTAGGTTTCGCCAGGCGTCGTCTTCTCGTACATCATAGCGGCAACGCTTGAAATGTTTAAGTTGGTGGTACACTGAGGAAGAATACGATTTTGTACGCTGTGGTGTGATGAATCTTCCTTTAGTATTTTCTTTGCTAAATGGAACCGGTAAGCGTATAAGTACTGTTAACCTTTTGGAAGAAGCCTGACCTAAATATTATTTTTGGACAGAAATCAGGATTATACTTTTTGTGGTGAGAACTCTTCATCGATTGTTACGTTTCGAGCATGTGCTATATTTATATCTAATCTAGGCATGTAGTAGGTATACATCTAGAAGTCAATTTGACTACATTGCTAAAATAAGTAGAGTCCAAAAACTACGTAAAAAGTGAACTTATGTACATTTTACGGGGGCTTCTCATCTTAAGAAATTTCTTCCAGACAACCTCATAAATTCTATGTAGGGATTAGATATGACAAATTTAATGACACCTAATTTATTACAATCCATCCATCCGTTTGGAAGCCACGAGGAAAAAAAGAGTACCGGGTTCACACATTATAATTATTATGTACTGGAGACTGGAATACAAAACCCTACCCGCAGAAGCTTCCGGTAGCAGCATCTAGTGAAAGCGTGAATGAGAGCACACAAAACTCCAAAAGTGTTTTGAGACTCGAGTAGGTATGTTTTACTGTCTCTCGGTGTGTCCCACACACAAGGCAGTTGGCGGCAGCGTAATCCCAAAAGATTTCCACTTGGAGCGAGCATCAACTCGCGTCGCCCCACCGCTACACATTCTAAATAATAAACAGGAGCCTTCCTACCTATACCTATGTGAAAAAATATACTCTGTAACGTAGTAACTATATATATAACAATGGAAGGAATAAATAAAATTGGAAATAAGTACTTATTTAATGTCGAAGACCGTGTTTATGGCAACTTACTCGTAAACCTGCTTTAAAGAGCTGCAGGTGCTGTCATCATCATCATCAACAGCCTAATAATCTCCCCACTGCTGGGGCTCAGGCCTACCCTCTCAACGAGGGCGTGCGGGCTATAGTCCACCACGCTAGCCCAGTGCGGGTTGGTGGACTTCACATGCGCCTAAGAATTTCTTCTTCGGCGTATGCAGGTTTCCTCACGATGTTTTCCTTCACCGTTTAAGTACTTATTATAATAAGTACTTATTTAATGTCGAAGACCGTGTTTATGGCAACTTACTCGTAAACCTGCTTTAAAGAGCTGCAGGTGCTGTCTTTATGTATAATTGCTCAAGGAGGACCACCAAACTGCATTTCTTAAACTGACCTTTGAATAGAAATAACATTCCAAGTTCCAATGCTGCTGGAATTAAATTGATAGGACTACTACTACTAATATCCTTATAAATATTATACTTAAAACGAAATTTCAAAATACATATCTCATTTAGAACCAAGCACAATACTGACAAGCAAATGTAAAGAAGACAGTAGAGGCTGAATTTACATATAAATGTAAGGTAAAGTTATCCAGTAGTGGTGCAGTCGCATTGATGCATTCGCGTTGCGCCAGCGGGCTTACGATTGATGCTCCTGCGACGGTCGACGTATTGCAATCGTTATGCACCTAATGTCAATGCGATTTTGTTCGCTACTGTTAGTCTATGTCGTGGAAAGAGTTTTCTTTTTGTAAGATATATGCATGTGTATGCCTGAAAGTGAGTGATTGCATAGGGTTGTTTGATTTGTCGTCGACACCGGCGAATTAGAAGCAAGTTGTAAATGTACACCAGCTTTTAGAAGTGACCTATGGGCAATCACCTTATTGTAAGTAGCTACCCGATCCTGAAGTCAAAGTCAAAATATTTTATCAGTACACTGGGTACATTATACACGGCACCGTTCCCAATTTTTTTTTCGTTTTTACCTTTCTTTACCCTGTTCTTCTGTGCAACAGGCACAGCACCGTTGATTAGTTAACAGAATCCATTCCAGCTAAATGATTCTGTAACTTGTAGAACTATGTAGGAAGCACTCACAAGACTGCTTGGCACATAAATCTGGCCCGGCGGCGGCGGCGCGGGCGGCTCGGTCGCGCGGAAACTTTTTGAGTTATTAGTTTTAATTTCCGCCTAAGATCCGCCGCGCGTCCCCGTATCTGTCAGCGGAATACCTATATACAATCCGAGAGTGTATGTCTGTCTGTATATGAGCTAGATGAGGTATTATGAACAACGAAATGAAGCCAGTGTGATAGTAAAGTTACATACTCAACACACGTTCATGAGGAATGGTCTTGTCTACTTAAAAATGCAAATGTTTTGATGTTTGTTGCTCAATCACGCTATTTATCGTCTGAACGGATTTTGATGAAACTTGGTACAGACAGTGATAGCTTAAATCCTGAAATATCATATAGGTATGATACTTTTTAATGCGGACGAAGTCGCGGTCCGCTAGTAATTTATAAAATGATTATTACTTGTTTAAATTTTCTTTGTGAGAGGTTCTTACAATGTTTATACAAACAAATTTAAATCCTTTAATGTTTTACCTGAGTATATTAATATCTTTATGTGAATCATACATGATATAAATAGTAATCGAAGAAATACTTTTTAGAAATCTTGAAAAAGGTGTAAAGTAAAATATCATAAAACCCCTGCTAAATCTCTGTAAATCGTATCACAGATCGGCAACAACCTTAGCACTCTATTAAGACTGCAGCGTATATCATTGAATGGAAGCGTAATTACATACCTCTGTCGATCGCCACCGGGCGAGGCGGTGTTGATTTTGTACCACTGCAGATCGAGATGGCGATACGTGAGGAAATAATGTGTATTAATATGTTTAAGATTTTGAGAGCAGTGATTGTGTGGGATTCAACGAAAGGGGTTGTTATTTATTCTCAAACGGTGCAGTAGCACAAATTTTTGATTGTGGTAAACATAATGGTTAAAGTCTAAAGGAAAAATGTAGGTATTGTAAAAAATAATATGTATAGTAGCACTAATATCTATACTTACTTACGTGAAAAACAGTAAAACTATAAACCAAAGAAAGAAAAATCATATCAGTTTAAACGAGATGATGAACAATACGTGAAAACTATTAATTTCATCTATCATTCAAAACACGATACAAAACGGAAAAAACAAAAACAACCAGTCGATAGGATTAATAAATTTGTCTAGTGGAAGCGCCACGCTTTCACCGTTCTCCCTTTTCGCGTGTGTTTCCACATTTTTCACGCTATAAATCATATTTTTTCACCGGTAGCGCTTTTTGCGCCGGCGTCCTTTCGGTTTGCTCGAGCGTACTGTCATTTTTTTCACTCGGACATGGGAGTTTGCACTTGCCCGCTTGCTTTTGTTTTGTACAGAAATTTATGATTAATATGTAGGGGGCATGACGCGGTAAAGTTGAGTGACCCTGCGTTATTTCGGTAAATTAATTCCAGACCAATATAAACTACTCGAATACGGAATTAATAGAGTCCATAGAAGTAACACCGAGTTCAATTTAACTACCCATAATCGCAGATAAAGCTTAAGCAAATTCCCTCGAAGAACGTAAACATGACAAATGTGTGTCCAGCAGCGCGGGCGATGAAGGAACACTTAAAATCTCTCATCGCTGTAAATTTTAATTTAGCTACCACAACGAGAACAATTTAATTTAATTGCCAAATCATTAAGTTAAGCACAAAATATTAGCCGGCACTAGTGCCACGAAATTAATAAGCGAGGCAATACAAATAAAGAAATCAATGACGTATCTATCTTATGGAAAAAATGGCGGAGACTGTTACATTAATACGTGGCCATAAATTAAAGCGTGGCTTAAAATTAAGACAACAAGCCTCTTTAATCTACAATAAATGGTGGTCGTCGCTCCGAGACCGGTTCTGGACGAGATGGAGGCGCAAAGAAAAAAAGAATAATCCGGTCCGGAGCGGGTCCAAAATATGATAGGCATCCATAATACAACATGGCCGCTAAGCTCCTATATCGCTCTCTGTCCAACCTGGGACCCCGGCATAGAGCCGTCGCGCTTTATTAAGGTTGACCACATGTGGAGTGTTCCGCTAAGCCTAACCTTGATATCATACTCTCAGTAAATTGTAAGGGGTGTCCTTGAATCAATTTTAAAAATTTACTTTTTTAAAGTCATTATTAATTTAATGCCTCAGAACATCGTTATGTAAGAAAAAGATAATAAAGACAAAGGTGCCGCACTGGCTAATTGTGTTCATTAAGTTTTTATGGAACAGAACGCAAAAAGTCAAGGTTTTGAAATGTCTGAGTAGGAATTGATTCTTAAGTATGTCGGCCATTCTCAGATTTAAAAAGAATATGAACAAACAATTTCGCAAAAAGAAATAATTACATACCTACTCAATCTAAGCCTACTATCGTCTAGTCGCTTAATGTACTAGTAGAGTTTTAAAAGAAATTGTAATCTACACTAAATAGGGATATAAAGGCATGACTGAGTACAATACAAGAATTCCTCAAACTGGATAAAAGTGCAGGTATTAAAGACATAAGATCATAATTACCCACCACATCTCTATCCGCAAACACCCTATATACGTTGTCCGGCGCATCCCTCCCCTCCCTCCAGCCACCCCGGGCCAACCGTTCGGCCGCAACATTCCACATTACCAACACCATACCTTATAAATAAAACCGCTTATGTGCATGTATCTGTCGATGCCACAAAATAAAAGTATTAAAAAAATTTATAAGTAGACATACCGTGTTGACATCTTCTTCCACGATACAAACTGGTTTCTGTATGTTTTCATAACAGATCACACTGCATGTCGTTTTCTTTATTAAAATTCAGAATTTAGTTGTCCGTTAGTTGCAGTTGTCAAATATGTATTTAAAAAAATATTTAGGTACATTACTTTTTGTATACGATACATTGTATCTAGACTTTCCTTTTTACAGCACTAGACAAATTTCGAATCGGTGTCAGATGTTATAATGTTATGGTCAAGTAATGTACTTACTCAGCCTATGCAATGAATTTGACTATTAATTTTAAGTAATTAGAATAAAAGTTTAAGTTTATTTTTGCACAGTCAATCTTTGATCACACGCAGTAACACCCACGAGTTATAGCAAATAACTGAAGTTAAAATTCACCTCAATGCAAGTGTAACCGATTTTTTGCTACGTTTGCGAATAATATGCAAATAGGTCCAATCAGCAGGTGGTCGATTGTCACAAAACCCCATTGTTTCTATTCAACAAAATTCTATTCAGTCCCAAAACAAACGGTGGTCACTTTCGCTTGAATTTGTTCAGAATTTAGTCACACGTTTACTTTCAATTTTTGTCAAAAAAGGTTTGGATTGTGTTGTTTTGATGTTTGCGGCCAAAGTGTTCTTAATGTGCTTGTAAATCAGTTAGGGACTTTCTTTAGAATCAAAGAAACGTAAGAAAGTACCTGTTACAATTTTGCACAGGTCTCTAACAATAAGTGAAGGTAAGTATTTGCTTTATAACTGCTGCAAAAATATCTGTAGTTAAAGGTTTATAAAAATAGATTGCTTTTGGCGCGTTTATCAGGTAAGAATAAATGAGAAATAAGTTTAAGTAATTGGTAATTGTCTTGACCATTGATGATATATTGGTACCTACCTATATGATGTTATTAAAATATCTTTTTGTATTAAAACCAAATCGCTCAAGGCTTTGCTGATTATAGCGCTTATCACTGTTATTATAACCTAAACCTTAATTAATTTTAAAAGAAATGATAAAAAATACTGCTCTAAGATATTTTTTTCTTTCCTACCTGAAGGTTGTTTTTTGAATGCATGAAATGAATTCATTTCCTTTCCGTTATACATACCATAACAATGCTTCTTTCATATTAATCGCATGTGTTAATATAATCACCTGATACACCAGCAAAAGCGAAGCTATGTTTTTCTGTGTCATAAGAAAACTCAAATTATAAAGGTTTTTAATTTATAACAAAACTTAGTAGCGTATGTAACTTCTGACGCCCTTATTGGTTTAAACTTTAAAACTAGGTGGCCGATGAAGACACCGTAGGTAAGCACTTAGATACCAACTAAGGAAGTAACGAGTTATTCTGAAGAAAATTTCTAAATACATTTAGGTACTAAATGTTTTGTGTAATAAAAAAAAACACCAACAGCTTATAAATAAATGGACATTAATAATAAAACCAGGCCATTATCTCTGAGAGATATCCTCATAAGGCCCGCGGCCCTTTTAATATGATTACAGATCAGTATAGTCTTATATGACGTAGAGCAAATTTGAAATACATATTTAGTTTTTGTGTCCCATGACCCAAGTAGCTTTTTCTAGTACCAAATTTAGATACTACATACTTATAAACTATTGATCCTTTAAAAGGTACTAAGGTCGTAGCACCCCTAAAAACTCAATATAAGCCTGGGGCTTACTAGGATATAGCATCACCAGCCTAGTATGATTTAGCGCAGCTTATATAGTTTGGTGGAATGAATGCCTTACTGCAACTCATTATCACGCCAGCCCTATAATAACAGATGTTCTCGTTGTTATTAATACGATACGAATTGGCTATTTATAGTAAACCGTGTTCAACGTTAAACTACAATTTCTCTTATTCAGACCGTTATTTGTAAAGCCATTTGTAAAAAAAATGTTTCGCGTCGCTAAACATGACTTTATTGTGTCTTTTTAATTCTCACCATAAAATTTTATTTAGCGACGGTCTGATAAGATGATTTACTGTAATAATGCCCAATCTGAAAAATGTCCAACGACCAATCAGTTGTCCAACGACCAATCAGTCGGTAGAAATATCAAATCCGTCTGATGATCAAGGTTTTATCTGGCCGCGCGTGGGTGGCATTCAATTATAAGGAATACTGATGTCCAGCAGTGGACATCAACAGGTTGTCGTCATCAAATATGATGATGGCACCTATCCTCCATTCGGATGAGACAAGTATATTTATAGTTTTACGATGACCTTATATTATAATTGTATCGCTACACAGGTCTGGAGAATATCCGATATCAAAGAATAACTCGAAGAGCGCGCCACACGCTTGACCCGAGGCGAAAGGGCAGATAGAACAAAGCTTCTAATTCTATTGAAACACCATTATCTAATAACTTGATACACCATCCATCACCACGCGAGGAACAGTCCCCTCTGCACTTCCAAGTCATTAATCAGAATCTACGAATATTGCGCCGACACTTGTGGATCGAATTTTAAAGTTTTTTTGTGGTATCATGAGGTAACTATGATATTATTATACTTATAATGAATGACGCATCTTTACTGTTTAAAACGTACCTTTATATATACGTAGTAACGGTTTGCACTAAATGTACCTACAAATATATTCATCAGATTATCGAATCATATTAATTCTGTTTTCGTTAATTTTTTCACAAATAATTACTTCAAACCTTAAATAATTCAAAGCCCCCAAGTAATGTAATTTTATTATAAAATACCTTCGAGATACTTACAAATAAATACTTTAAAAAACTTTACCAAGATCTATTGCATCAGTGGATCCATATATACTTACAGATAGTCAGCGTTCCATGTAGATAAATATACAGGTACAATAATAATACGATTTACTTACCTTTACATTTAAAACAAGTCTTGCAAGATCGAGTCGGAATCAAGATATTTATCCGATAGGTCAGTTCACAGCTGGCGCAGTAAAGGTGATCAAATGTGATATTTAGTAATTTTATAATTAACAAAATGTTAAATTTAATCACCCGAATGATCGATTTAACTGCTCAATTCAAAAACAGTTTACCTGTCACCAAGTAAAGCGCTGCCAAATGAATCGCCTAACAAACTAATGCTGTGCATTCCTAAAGGCATTAGCTGTAAGTGCCAGAACATAAAACTGATAGGTATGCAATATGTCGGGCGATCATCAATCTAGAGTGATTCGAATAACATCGATACGTCTCGGTATCGATAAAAAGAGAGCACTAGATGATCGCTTTGTTCTTCACGCTTTGACGCCTTTCAAGTTTAATAGCTTCTAAATAGGTTGTTTTTTTTATTGGAATAAAGAAAACCATGAGATTATTTGTTACAATTACGAAGTATTTATAAACTGTGTTTTATCTCCACGACATCACCTTTTTTAAATATCTGAGACTGTTCAGTTAACTTATTACTAATAAAACTTAATAATTTATATAACTTTAAAAATTATGATGACAACTTCATCTTTTGCTGAAAAAGTAATAATATGATACCTAATATCTACTAAAATAGATGTAATAATATGTGCAATTTCTAATTCACTTGAAACTTACATATTTGTCGTCTACATTACATTATAAAAATATGATACACTTACACCAAAACAAAACGGCACCGAAATACCCCAAAATCACTCCCAGGAAGTTAGATTAGCATCAGCCGTCACTTCACCAACATGACGTGGAATAATTCCGTCCAATAATAGGGGGCTACACCCTACGGCATGCGGGCATGCGAGCCATGTACTACGGCATGCAATCGTATCGGGTATTACTATCTGCTTGCATACCGACGGCGTGTAGCGTATTTTGTGTGTCGACACCCATTTGTCAGCATCGATCGCATTCGCCGTCACTCCGCCCGCTGAGCCGTCGAAACGACTGAAGAACGTCTGGTTGGATAATTGTTTTATTTGGTTTGAGAGACGATGGGCTCAGGGCGACGTTCAAATTGTTTTTAGAGTCCTGTGCATGAGGTGTGGACGTAGGCGATTTAAGCACGATTTAGACCTGATGCAGAGCGTCCGCGCGCGTCCTCGCGGCCCCATCCGGCGAGAGGGTCGATCATTCTCAGTAGATCCATTGACTATACTCCTGATGGGTCTCACTCTCTGAAATCCGCGCGCACGCACACCCTCGCGTAACTTCGAAGATTCTTTGATCGACCAGTGTGGACTCCAGCGGCGGCGGCTGGCCGGACGCTTCCTCGTGCGTCCTTGTGCATCCTGGCAAGGTCTCGAGTAACCGCGAGTCTTCCTTTATGTATAAGTACTTGCAAATTATGAAATGGTATAATGTAAGTTTTAATGTTAATTACCAAAAATGGGACGGCCAGCCGTTCTCCGGGAGACCAGGTACGTCGGACTGTTTTGACAGCTGGCCTGCGGCCTGTGCCAGTGGCACGTAAGACATTTTAATGTCCTTGCATTGGTTGGTGCCTGGTCGCGGACCGACGCGCTTCACCAGGTCTGAATCGTACGCTAAGTAACTAACTTTAAATTTAGCGCACATCTTTTATGTCTTATCATTTTTTTACCTAATTTGCGTAATCAGGGCCCATACCGTAAGTGCTATTGATTGATAGTTTTTTTTGGAAAAGATACATATTTTGTGCTTACTACCTGCACAGTACGCGCAATCATCATCAACTCAGCCTGTAGACGTCTACTGCTGGACAAAGGCCTCCCCCTAGGATCTCCACGACGACGACGGGTCCCGCGCTAACCTCATCCAGCCGGGTCCCGCGACCTTCACCAGATCGTCGGTCCACCTTGTGGGAGGCCTGCCTACACTGCGTCTTCCGATACGTGGTACGCACAATATTAAATATTAAGTAGGTATACCTATTTAATTTTTAATCAGTCATGCAGGTCCTGATTGACGTAAGAGGCAATAAACATAAAAAATAATTAAACGAATTTAATGAGTCGACGTTTTTGCTTGGATATTGACGAGGTGTGCAAATTGCACCTCTCGATTTCGCGTGACCTGAGTACCTATATACCTAAGTATATTATAGCAATTATGTATTATGCAACATCTTGACTTTCGAATAAACTAATATGATACAACTATCTCACTCTCTGAACATGATGTCGACAGAGAAAGAAAAAGTGGTATACCATACAGTTGCAGCGTACGGTACGTGATTGAGGAAAGAGGGCGTGGATCACATGCATTTATTGAGTGGAAATTGTAGATTAATGACGTCAATCATTTACGGCACCATTATGTTACTCCCGATCATCTTGATGGATATAAATTAGCTACTTTGCAATTAATGGTGTTTTTATTGCTTACCTACATGACGTGGATTGTTAATATTAATTTATTATACTGTATTGCAGCAATTGTTGTAATTATAAATTGCTCACACTCCCTGCAGGTTGCGATAAAATATTTAAATAGATAGGCGGTACCTACTTGTATCGTGAAAGTTAATCCTAAATCCTAATACTCTGTCCTGTAACTACGTTTAGCTTACGATCAGACAAAAATTTGTATATCCTTTCATATGAATGCCAAAACCCTAGGAGGTAAGTATACATACTAAGAGGTAGGTAGGTATGGTAAGTTTCCACCTAAATCCTCAATCGCAAACAAAAGAACCACCGACGTAATACGACTTTCAAAAACACGTAGCGTAGGCGGCAAAAACTCCCTTTTGTTGCCGCTTGAGCGAGCTGATTTCTTAAATAATGTCGGTTGTGTAGGTAGGAGGGCTCGGGCAGCCACATAGCAGGCGGCAGGCAGGCATAGGCGAGCTCGGGCGCAATCAGTCTTATTCCGCGCGGACGCGCCTCGATTAGTCAACGCCCGGTGCAGAGACAACCTCCCCCGACCTCCTCTTGGAGCGGGTATCGACTGCCGGTAATCGATTTCGGTTTGCGCGGTGAAAAGTATCGATTGAAACAGATTGTTTTTAATTAAAGTTTGCTGATTAGTTTTTTGAAAGTTGCCTTCGGTACCTAATGTAGGAGATAAAGTATGTATTGAGTATCTGTTTACGTGACTACACTGTTTACCTAGTAGTGCATATCATCGACCTCTGAGGGGGCTTTTTTTTGTTTTCACATACACTCGTCCTTCCGTTGTCGGTACGTTTGTCTGGAGACTTAAGAGTCTACGGGACTTAGGGAAAGATTTCTTTGGTTATTATATCAAAATGGTTACTATCGACTTATAATAAAAAATTATGAATTAAAACAGAAATAAAACTGCTTTTAACCTAACAGAAATTTCCTACCAAAACGTAACGGTATTCCAGACTCCATCCGGGGTCATACTTTATGTTTTATTATATAAATACCTATAATCATAAAAGAGGTAAACAGTATTATAGGGCAATCGTGCCCTAATCGAGGGCTAAACTCTGAGTCTGAATAGCCACCCGACAAATTACTGTTGTTGGTTGAACCGGCTCTTGGAGGTAATGAAGCTAAGCTCTCGTAATGCACGGAGGTATAACTTCGCTTTAAACCGTGGTTAAAATACATAAGGAGTATATAAATTAGAATAATAAAAGAGCTACATAGAAAATAGAAATGTTAAAATGTTTGAAATGTTTGTTGTAGTTACCGGTTTTATACTCATATCTCATGTATCAACCGGTAAAACATATTTGGATAACACGTAATTTTTTATTATTTAATTCAGTAAATTTCAATAATTTACATTATTCATGAATATTCGTGTGATTCTAAAATACTATTTTGCATTTTATCTACAAACTTCGTTTCACGATTTATAATAATGATTGTTATCATTATTACCATCATCAACTTTGTCGCTGTCAACATATTCATTATCGCATTACGTTCAAACAAGTTTCCGGACTTTACCATTTATTTAATTTATCTATCTAAGTATCTACCAAGCACTCTATTCACCTTTATCAAAATTCATTACCTATATTTTATCCACGCGCCCATCTGTTATCAAGAGTTTTCTCACTGCGGCATTATAATGAAGAGTTTAAATTTAGGCGTAATGGTTGACCAATAAGATAAAAGCGAGAGACCCACAGACACCAACATTATTAAACCACCTCTTTGAACTTTAGCCTCCAAGATATAAAGGGGCAAATACGAAGTCTGAGCAGAAGGAATAAGATGGTAAGAGGGTAATGACGGACGCATGTACCGCCGCATACAAAGCAGCCGGCTACCAGAATAAAGTTATCTCGCGATACATCCCTGAATTAATGGCCAACTCGTTACTTGAGTATTGAGACGTTTCGGATCACGTAATGACCTGTCGTCGTAGAGCCTTTCAAATTTTCAAAAGGTCAAATATATTGGGCTTAAACCATTTTATGGTTTGCGCTTTAGACTTTATGGTAATGGCACTTTTTTAAGTCAATCGAATTCAATTCGTGACTGTATTTTAGTCAATATACTAACGTGTCTGCATGCAATTTATAAGTTCAAAATTTCGGCATAGGTTGAAAATGCAATTTCCACGACTGAATTGAAAATATCGCGTGCAAACTGAGGTAACCTCTCTATATCTTATCAGTTGTTAACTACAAGTGCTTTTAATTAGGAACAAAATCTCAAATGCACGTCAGGAGAGACAGCTTTCAACAACTATTTATTTAAATTTAACTAGCTATTATCATCATCAACCAAGTCCGCTCATAAAAATTCAAAATTCTACATCAAATATTTAAAAATCTCTACGGTTACGTCATTTAAGGAACTAGACTATTTTTTAAAATTGGAGTTAAATGACGTAACCGTCGTAACCGACTCTCTGACTGACTTTCCGACTGATTGGATTGACTATCTATCAACATACAGCTCAAACCTCTCAGGTTTAGTCAGAGAGTCATTCTTCTAGTTTGATGCTATATAATATTAAAACTGTTCCTTGTTTATAGTCACTTTACTGTCTTTTTTCTTTTTAACCACAAAATGCCGACACGTTTTCTCCGTTGAACGAGTCTTGTGGTCGATAGCCACGTTGTCCATAACGCAACCGAGTATTATCTGCGGAACGTGATTGGCTGAGTGGTGGACGGGACGAGATGATAGAGTTTAGAGCGTGTCCTAAGTAAAAGCATGTAAAGGTTTAGTTGTCTGGTAGAGATAGGATGATGTTTTCTCTCAATTTGATACATAAAAAATCGATAAGCATTGCGTTACTCCTTGAAGTATTAAGTTTCGTTTACAGCTTCAATAATAAGAGAATCCATTCGTTTAATTTAATTAAAATTTTATTGCACACCATTTTGTAGTCAAAAGGCAAACATAATGCCGGTATGGTATCTGTCTACCACTTTCGACAAGATCTCTTAAATATCTATAATCAAATGCTGATAACGTAATAGACGAGTATCTAATTGCAACATTTACAAACAAATGTTTTTTTAGTTACAATGTGAAAGGTTCAACAAATTAATGCAAGCTCTTGTAGAATTAAAGGTCTCGGCCAGGAAGTCAAAGGCCTAAGAACAGAAAATAAACAGCCCAACGTCTCACCATTTTCAAACTATATACCTGAGCGTTTAGTTAGTCCCCATAATGGGTCCTTTACAATAGTCGGCAATCACCGCGATTTCTATCGCAGGACCGACCGTAACCGCGGCCAATGTCTGCGGTCCCAGACTATAATTTGCCAGTTTTCGCCGCCTAGCTGCCTGTAATTTTATAAACAACGTCGAGCCTCGGTTGAAGACTTCATTTCGATATTTTAAGCTTTATGCCTTTTTTTGCTTGTTGCCCGGTAATCACGAGCGGTCTGTTACGTAAGATTGAAGAAAGTTCGTAGGAATTTGCTTTTTAAGGCCAATTTTTTTTAGACAGTTGAGGACTGAAAATTTAGGTACGTTAATGAGGCTTGTTTACTCACGTCCAGTTCTACTTCAAAGAAACCTAATCTGGTAACCAAATGTTCATTCAAATGCTAAGGACATGGTCCGCTATTGCGCCAGTCAAAAATCACTATGGGCGAGCGTTAAAATGTGCAAAGCACAAGTTCAGTATTTAAATGAGGCGAGTGTCATAAAACGTCAAAGAAATGTCACATAAATCATAAAGGCCATTGAGACAAAAGGCAGCGGCGGTATTCCACGGACTTCGTGAAATCAGGTCAGGATCACATGTGCTCCTGATGCTTTGTTCAGCTTTGTGCAATCTTCCGGGTTCTAGAGTCTATTGTTCGAGGATTGGCATGCAAATTTTTTGCTGCAAATTTTCGAAAGCGTGGCTCTAGTTTTTGTTTCTTTAAGTTTTTGCTGCCAGTATCCGCGCTTTATGAATTTAAAATGCAAAACTTGTCGGTAAAGTTATGAAAACTTAAAGGCTGTCACTAAAACAGTCTTAAGTATTCCCATGTATTACATTAAGTAGTTCGAAAATATAATTGTTGTCTTTATTGCCTAGTTTTGAAGCAGTTTTGAACCGAGTTCAAGACTTCAAGGATTTCCTAGAATCCGCATTACCATTTCTATAGCATTTGATAAACAAGTACCGCGAATCGAATTCGTGGGAAGTCGAACGCGTCCGACCAAACAAATCACCGTGTCACTCCATCCATTTACTTGCAAATTTCGTGCAAAACTCGAGAAAAAAGAGCCGAGATAAAGGTACAAAAGTGTTCTATTCTAGTCGCCAAATGAATAATTACCTTTCACGTTTCTCCTTTCAATCTGCTCTCGGCGATCGATCAGCGTCGCGAGAACTCTTTCAGACGCGTCACCCTTGCCGCCACCAGGTAAAGCGCAATTAATCTGAAACATCCCAAATCAGTATTACATTAAAAACGAAATAAAAACCCCGCAGCCTGCCGTTTTTTCGCCGCAGCGTTTTCTTTTCCATTCAGATTTTTTTGACAGCACGAAAAATGAGACTCATTTATTTGACTCGTACACAATGTAAGACTGTTTGAGTACGAGTATTTGCTATAAATACGTATTTTTCTCTACATCTCCTTCCTCTATGTGGGGTGAGCATTATAGGCTCGGATGTGAAGGGAGTCTCACGTGTTTCCTTTGTTCAGTTTCGAGATTTTAGGGGAGTGTCGACGCTTATATTCTCGTGGAATCTATCAAAGTAATCGCATGCTTATGCTTAATGAATCACGGTGTCAACAAACTTTCGCATGACTATACTATGTTGAATAGAAATTAATATTTTAGCATTATAATTACCTACGTAGATTGTTTAAGTACAGAATCAGGGTTCTTATCTTACTTTCCTATTTACATTTTGATTAAGTATTTATTAAAATCAGTTTGGAAATTGCTTTAAAATGGATCAGAAATTAGAGAATCTAATTCTTCTTTGTGTGTATCAATCATTTACTTATTTTGTCTCATTACACAGTACTTACTATACATATATAAAATTAACTCGCAAACTTAAACAAGTAATAACTTTTATTCGTTCTGTACTGTAGAGGGAGAAAGCAATTGTTCTAAGTTGTGTACGTATAATATTCAATGAACACTCGTATTAAAATTTGAAAATGGACTCATTAGCAAAATCATAAAAGGCAATTGTTTCTTTATATATTTTTAAACGTTTTCTTTTATTTTACTGAACGGCGTGCACGAGGCAATGTCATAGTTTTGTCTATGCGTCATTTGTCACGACTCACAGACACTAATAGTTTTTCTAAGCTCGATTTTTAAGGCTCTCGGTTTCATTGTAACGTTCAGTGTTACCTGGCTGCCCGAAACATCGCGTCTTTGTGTGACAAATGGCTGAACATAAATACAGCATTGTCTCTGGCCATTCAGTTGTAATTAGGTAGCACAATTTGCTCTCTTGAATCGTTAATGAGACGGTTATGCACCGAGACTGAGACAATGACGCGGTAAATCAATTATACAACACGTACGCAGTAATTTTTGTACTTTTGACATTCAGTTGCTATGAATGGTGAATAAGAAAACCATTGCAAACTGATTCTCTTTATGTTGGTTATGGTTTACAGTGAACTAAATACTTAGGTAGGTAGAGTTTGCTTGCGATTTTATTTGAGTGCCAAGTTACCAACCTTGTAATTGTAAATGTAATTCATGCGAATGATGAAAAATATTATACAATAGAGAGTGTTGTGTGCCGGGACTTTCCAATAATACAAGATCAGCAGAGGGTAGTTTCAGAAACTACTCACAGCGATTAACAATGACAGCTCGCCTCTCCAGTCAGCTCGTGACCACGGCCAGTGTAACCTAGTCGAAACGTCGGGCAAGGTAAATAAAACTATTTCGTGTGTAAGACCCGTAAATAATTAAATAATTATGAATACAAAGCGCGAAAGTCTAAAATGTACAATAGAACGAAGTCGAATTATTTATATGTCTTCAAGTTAGAAGCAGGTATACATACCTGTATTATATACATTTAGAGAAACGTAGAGTTCATCTACATTTATAGATACTAACAATAAAGAGGTAATCATCACAGATATCTATATCTGTGGAGGTAATAAGTAACGTTTGTATCAGTAACTTAACTACTGGCACAGAATATTTAAATAGTAGGTACCTACAAGTACTACGGAGCCGAATTCAATTATTTTTACTGTTGAATAGGCTAATTTTACCATTGGAAAATCTGTTCCTGCGGGGAACTTGAATATCTGCGAGCAAAGCCGTGGGTCAGATGTAAGTGTAGGTACTATAAAGGAAGAAGATTTTAACGTTCGTTTCCAATTATTCACCTGTACTTACAACTTATTAGTTCAGTTTAGTAACAAGAGGTAATAATGCTTATAGAATTATTTTAAAAATACTGCGAAAGTTAATTTTTTCACGCTTATTATATCGATAGAGTAAGAGAAAATGAAGTCGCTTTCATTCATATGATTATTCTACAATATTGTATGATCTTTTCCATATGTAGCGTTCCAAAACACGCCAGATGTTAATCCCATTGCGGCTGCTACGTAAATTCTTATCCGGAGCACAAGTTATCAATCAAGCTGAAAAGGCATTTGTACCAACCTCTCGGCGATTTGTCCAAATGAAAAATTAATTTCGCCGATGATTAATATAATGGTGTGCAATAAAACGTAATCGTTGTTTGGAACTTTTTACATCTTCTTCTTGTTTAAATTAATTTGTTTTTAGAAACGGCAGCGGATTGTAACCCTATTCAAAATGGTTACTGGCGATATCTTAACTGCTCGTAATTTTTCTTTATTTTCATTATTTAATAATGTTTCTTTATTTTGTGTAAAAGGTTCAGTTGTTCTTAAATTAATAAACTTTTAATCCATTTCACACACAGAAGTTTATTTTCAAACATTTTCACAATTTCTAAATACCTACCTAACATGTTTCTATTATATTGGTGACACGAGATTGCTGTCTGTGACAAATACAATTTTCCACGTCACAAAATTCATATAATTCCAAGTATAAACTCGGAGACACCTCCCATTGAAACCTGTGAACCGAAACAATCAGGTGACAGGATGAGATATGACGTTTCGTAAAACAATGAGCGGGATCTCGCCAAAATAATGGGATGAAATATCTGCGGTAACAATTTATATTCTAACACTGGATTCAACTTGACAATTTATTAATCAAACCGATTACCTCCCTCGCAAATACCCGGCCTATTGTGAAAATATTGTCGAGCACAACAATCCTATGAATAATTAAGGATTTAAATTTTCATATAACAAAGGCATAAAACAATAAACGCTCTTCAAAGTGGACAAAGGCATTCTGTGAGTGGCATTTTAGCTGCCCCGCTCCGAAAAATTTTAATACGAGGGGTCGTCTCCGACTTGATTGGTAGGGTCCAGTTACACTTAACACGTAATTAGCTTTAACTACATATGCATTCCAAACTAAAAGTGCCATATTTTGATATAATATTCCAAAAAAATTCTAAGCAAGACATTAAGTTAAAATTTAACTTTTAAGGTAGGTACTCTTTAAGATTGATGACAATCTGTAGAGGTCCAAACAGTTAAACTAAGAAATATGGTTTCTCAAAAGAGACTTAGAGGAGACTCAGTGGAGAAATTCTCCAAGCAGCGTTCGTTTTTTACATCCTGCCTGATTGTATATAAAATTTATATTTTTGCACTACGTAACTCAAACGATTCCAGCTTTTCTTCTTTAAATGTAGTCCGAAAACGTAAGACTATTTAAATTTCCTAAGTAAATAGGTTTCGTTTGACATCTCTGTATTGCCAATTCATTAAGTAGCAATTAAATCGAGAACTTAATTCTTAGATCCATACAGAAATCAATTAGGGGCACCATCGGTTTGGTCTACGTCTACAACACATGTCGGTCCCCACTTCCCTCAGCTTTTTCCATAACGACTTGTGAGCCCCTCCCTTCTTTAGAGAGAAAAGCATAATCCATCACCGTACGTCACCCCTATTTTGGTGCGTCCCGTCCTTTTCCCACTTGATCATCTAGACTATTTTGTTCCTTGTCTCCCCCGCTAGGGGTAGTTTCTCTCAGTCGCCGCTTGACGGGTGATCATTTTTCTTGTGGCGCGTTCAATCATCGCGTCACTATCGCCTTCCCTTTTATCCAAGGGTCTGTTGTGCTCGCCTCTCGCTCCCACAGGCCCTTCCTGTCTTTCTGTGTGTCCCTTATTTTCTGTTAGCGGTGCGTGTTCCACTACGTGCCCGCCGACCAAATATGGCCGTCTTTTGTGTTTGATTTTGACGTATTAATTTTTGTTAATAAAGAGGTCGGCTTTTTAATTGCAAAACCCGTAACACTAATTAATATACCTACGTGTTTAAGAAGTTAGGTAAGCAAATTTGTTATGTAGGAGTTTGTTTTTGAACGAAACTAATTAACTAGGTAGGTACATATATTAATTAATACTTTTCAATTCAAATTATTCGCGTTTTCACCTTCAGTCCTTGTAATAATGACTATCAATTAATTTCCTGAACATAATAAATCATGCATTCTATCAAGGCGAAGTCATATCCCTAAGGCTCGGATCACACTGTTTCAATCCAACAGTCATAGGGTCTCAAATTCTCAATGTAGAAACGTATGCAAATGCATTGAATGTGCTTAATGTGTACAGAGTATGTAAAATACCCAGATAAATTTATACATACAACTAAGATTAATATTTACGACATAAAACGTAAACTAAAACATACATAAAAAAGAAGCATCTCTTTCGCCGTCGATCAACATTGTAAAATTATCTTTCACGCCGATTGAAAATATTATTATCTTCTACTAATATACCTATTGGTTACGGACACTTCATATCTAATAATACATCATCTAATATATAAAATTCTCGTGTCACAGTTTTCGTTGCCATACTCCTCCGAAACGGCTTGACCGATTTTGATGAAATTTTTTGTGCTTATCCGGTATCTATGAGAATCGGTCAACATCTATTTTTCATCCCCCTAAATGTTAGGGGTAGTCCACCCCTAAATTTGTTCCCACGGAAAACTCAATTCATTTCAAGTACAAAGTGGCGCCATCTCTTTCGCCGTGGCGTCAACTATTCGATAACATGGGAAACTCAGTTTATTTGTCATAGCTTCAATTCAAGTACAAAGTGGCGCCATCTCTTTCACCGTGGCGTCAACTACTCGACCCAAGTTATAGACAAGTCAAACTGTACCTGTCCTTTGGGGAATGGATGGGGTGAAAATTTTCACGGGAGTATCGGTTTCTTTAAAGGCTTTCTTTTATGTAACTTGAAAATTGGAATTGTATTGTGACGATGAGTGGTTGCCCACTACCTACAATTTCATGCTAATCTCCAACTACCCACTTTTCCCGTACTCCGGCGAGCGCGGCCTCGACGCCGCAGTGCACTCCGAACCGCGAGCGAACACGACACGATTTTGTGCTGTGAAAAACCATTATGTGAATTTGTCCTAGCCACGGGTTACACTGGTTAGGCCACCTATAGAAGAAATCAACGGGCCCGTAAATCGAGAAAATCCCAACAATCCGTAAGTAACCTTGATTCCCCTTTGTGGCCCTACGACGTCCACTCATTCTCACGATATCATAAAAAAATGATGATAGATTTTTGGATATTCCCGCTGGGAAAAAACTTAATTTTGATGAAACTTTGTATAGTGATAAAAAAAATTTGTATAAAAAAATAACCCATAAGTGAAGATGGGGGGATAAGAAGTGGAGATGGGGGGGGGGTGAAAATTTTAATAATGGCGGGTTTTTGGATTTTACATTTTAAGGGTGAGGGGGAGGGTGGGACGGGGTGAACACTTATAACTCAAGAACGGCTGAACGGATTTTGATGAAACTTGGTATGTATGGACGGGTTTTATATTTTCACATTTTTAAGAAAAGGGAGAGGGGGGGGGGGAGAAAACGGGGGTGAAAAATTGGAATTGTAGTTACTTGCTTTTGACAGAACGAAGTCTGTCGGGTCAGCTAGTTATTTAGAAAAATCTTTATTTCGGTGTGTACTTATGTGCTCTTTTGCATCACGCCAGCCTGTAAATAATAGATGATGTCAGACCATTTCACAGACTATCCACAGTTTTCCAATGCGACTTACACCGGGTTTCCAAATTCACTTCATGACAGCCTATTATGTATGACCACGTTCATTTTGGCCCGGAGACTCTTTGGACTTTTTGTTACTCCTTTGAAAGTATTTCTTGTATTTATGTTTTTGATCTTTAGGTATATCAAATAGGCCACATAGGTATGTCAAATATAAATTCTCCACTTATACGTTTCTTGGTGTACCGCATTGAAAATATTAACTGGGACGATTCTAGTTTAAAAAATTCGGCATTTCAATTCAATTATTATTTTACCCACCTAAATTGCCTACAAGAATACGTTCCCCGACCTTAAATCGGTAACTATCAAATACATATATTAATACGATTTTTTGGTTAAATATGTTGGTCAGGATGTGTTTTATTATTCCTCTTCTTTTTGCCATGTCTTTGATTACATTGCAATAGACAATTAACAACAATCCACCTACGCGAGAGCGGCCACTCTCGCGCATTCTATAACCTTTAGATTGTTTAACCTTGATTGACTAATCTATGTATGACTTCTAAAAGTAAATGTTGCTTCTTCATCCACCACATATACTATGTAACCGTAGGATACCCTGGCAGGTCCGCGCTGAGTCGGCCGGGGACCGCCTGGGACCGCCGTAGATTGACTTGTCAGAATATTTGAATTTTAATCCCGGCCAGATATTACATAAACACTTGTTTATTTATTCATGAGCTTATGTGAGTTACTCGTGTCTTATTTGAATCACCGCCGACTTGATTATTGCTTTTCACGTATTTTTAGGATTTTAATTATAAAAACACCGATAAAAAGTAGTAGTGTATCTACTGAGCTTAGATTTTAATCTTTTTGATCGATGGTCGTTACTCATATTAAGATAAAAAGTGAATTTGCTACTTTACATATAAGTTACCTGCAAACTAATAATTAAAGGTATAAACGTACTACCACTTATTAAAATGTTTTTATTAGAGTTTTTCAGCTATGTTGTGGTTTCAACATACATCACTACTAGGAGTAGCACGCTACTATTACCTACTTCGAATTTCTACAGAATCACTTACTTTAATTAAGTGTTCTGTTTTTACTAAGTAGGTATATATAGATTACCTACATTATCTATTTATTCTGGTTAACCCTTGATGCAAGTTAAATAATTTTTAAATTTGATTGTGACTAGCATTATTTTATTTTGTTTATTACAGTTTACAATAGCCATCATTAAACTGGGACATATATTTTTAAAATACGAATATTGATCCCACCTAGTCTCAAACAATGCAAATAAAATTTTATAGACATAGAAAATCCAGCAATAACAAAATCCACTTTGCAAAGTGGAATAAACTTTAATAACCATACGGAACACCTTCAGGCTATTTACGATTTGATGGGGATTTAATAAGTCGGCTCACTATATGGTGAATTAGTGAACATAAAGTTACTCACTATGAAGCATCTACACCTGAGATTATTATTGGAGGTGCGATCGCTAATAACTGTTATTAGTTACATTTCCTTGATTAGATTATTATGAAGTAGCTTCACGATTTACTAGGTTCAAAATATCGGGCCGGGGGATCCCGTTCGGTAAAATTGGTTAAGTACCTCTATGAACTCTAAAGTTGAGACAAGGCATAGATCAGCTATAGCCCCCAGCCAGTTGGAACGATGATCTGAAGAAGGTAGCCAGAAATAACAGGGTCACGCTTACAGCAAAACCTATATTTATGTATATACGACCAAACAATGAAATTCACAGAAAATTCAGTCTGCATTCAAATATCTGACAAGAATCCGGATTAAAATTTCAAATGTGTGAGTAAGTAGTAGTCGGTACGTTCGTACAACTTGGTAGGTAATGAATAAGGGATACGGTTTCAAAGGTGAGCCGCTAATCAGTTTTTATTTTTGTTTTGACACACGAAGAAGGAGAGATAGTGCCGTCCATTAGTGATACAAGCCTGAGTAAAGAGCTAACACCAGTTGTCTCGGAGTACCCTACATAATATAAATATTCAATAGGGGTTTGAATATGTTAATACAACGTCTTCTCATTGGGTTGTAGATTGCGCCGTCGTTTTTATCTTATACGACATTTAACTCCGGTAATTCAATTTACTTTATTTGCATAATGTTGGCTGCTTTGTAAAGTAGGTGAGCATGGAAATCGTTACGAATGGGGGCGCTGCTTTTTGATGTTATTTTTGTCCTTTGATTCTTATATGTCTTTATGTTAATTCTCTGATACATATCTTATACTTTTGGTTCTTAATCTAGTTCACGTTTTTCTTTTACGATTTATAATTTATACTTTATTCAAGCTCATAGTAGTATAAAGCATAGTAGTGATATTTTATAGTTGCGTGCGTTTCTGTGTATACGCCCACACGTCGGTTGTTAACACACACGAAATCAAAAAGGTTTCATCACGCTATTTCGTATAGGCGAATGGAGATATCTAGAATTAATCGGGCTCTGAAGGCATACAAAGCCGTGAAATATGGCTCGCTCGTTGCTCACAATGGCTACGTCTTCATCACGACCCTATTGTTTTTTTCTTAGGTACCACACGCGGGATTGTTTTCTGTTATAGCTAGAGAGTTGGGAAACGTGTTCCTCTGTCTCTTTGGTCATTTGTCAAAGTGCGCACTTCGACGGTTCAGCTGCGATAACAAGCTCCTATCTACGTTAATATAACTAGGTATGAACTTTAATAGAACATATGCACCTGCATAAAATGAATAAAGTAACTTTAATTTTAAACCTGTCTTAAATAATTATATGTGGTCAACTCTTGACGTCGTTCTTTGATCAGTCGTGTTCTATTACATTGTTTTTTTTTCATTTAATTTAATTAGCAAAGTAGATCTACCTAACCTACTCCACAGTTTGTTGGGAAACAACGCAAACTATTGAAAAATGATTATTATATATCAATAAAGATTGTAATTTGGATCAGCTACGAGTTACTAAATAGGTATACCTATAGGTATACAATTTGTAGTTCAACATAAAAAGTCGCAGTACAAAGGAACGCTACGCTCTTCATTCCCCGTTATCAATCTACCATGATGCCATCTGTGTCGCAGCCATTACTCAATTTCCTTTCCCGCTAAAAAAGACCGCCTAAAAAGAATTCAAAGAATGAACGAATTCAAACAAGTAAAAGAGATGCGGTAGCACTTAAAAAATTTGCTTTAATGAAGTCGGGCGGGGAGGTATAGGTATTTCGTTTTCAATTAAACCCGTTTACAATAACTGAAATGGTTTATAATTACGAAAATAATGTTCGGTATCTATTTATATCATTTTTAATATGTGCTCGGACTTATTTACATTTGCAATTGTTAAGTAGGTACTTAGATGTAAATGGTCATTGACTTAAATTATTAATCATGTAATTAATTTAAACTTTATTTTATTTAAACAGAAGCTTGCACCTACACAAGCCCAATTTCGGACACTATTGCAATGTGTGTTGGTACCACTGAATGATAATTTAAATTCATTCTCTCCGCCGCCCGCGCCATCATTTGGACAAATGCTGCGCCATTTGTCTAAAGGACTGAGGTACGGAGGGCGAGGAAACCTGCCTACATTCCCTACGAAATTCATCCTTGAAAACGGTATACTTTAGTAACAATTTACAATGACATTTCGTGATCAGATTCCAAAAACTTCTGTTTGTATGAGGGTGATACCAAATCGATCTCTAAGGTCTAAAAGATAAAGTTTGTTTACACTTGTTGGTTCAGAATCCCATTTCGTAAGCTTCCGAATTTTATTCCCCAGTGAAAAATAGAACTTAATAAGAATGCTACTTGGTTGACTTTTGACTAGCAAGTTTTCTTTTAATAGGTATTAAATTAAAACTTACCGTACCTACTTGTTCTAGGTTAAGTCCTAATGAATTAATTTAATTATTAACAATATTCTAATTTAATTCTGTAATGTAAATGTACATAATTTGTGTTCAACTAATACATAGGTACATAACATCATAGGTTTGTACATCATCATCAGCACTATTCCACTCTAGTTCTCACTAGTCCACTGCTGGTCATAGGCCTCCCCCAAGTCGAGCCACTGAACCCGATCTTCGGTTTTCCGCATCCAGTCACTGCCAGCCAGCCGCCCTACGCAGATCGTCGCTCCATCTGGGATTGTCCCACACTACGCTTGCCCAGTCGTTGTCTCCACCTGAGAACAAGTTTGTTCGTAAGGAAACAATTATAAATACACATTTAACAAGCATTTAATAAATATTTACACACTCCTAAATGAGAATGATTCCAGAAGTAAGTACGTAAATCCACCCTTGCTCGAAATAATTTTCTAAAAATATAAAGTTTTTTGACAGTTCTCTCTAAGATGTTTCCTTCCCCTTATCCTTACATCCAGATCATAAAATCGAAAGGTTACTAGTATAATTTGAGGCCTTAGTTATTTTAAAAACCGGACAAGTGCGAGTCTGACTGAAACAAAACCAGTATAAACTGGTCTCTCCTAGTATTAAAACTCCCTAATAGGCTAGGCCAGCTCAATGTCAAAGTGTTACCACTGACGTGCGGTCGACTGTACCTATGTAAATTAGTTCGTCGTTCACGGGAATCGAGTCAATGTCAAAATATTTTATTGCATTATGAGTAATTTATACACGTTATATTGTATCTACCACTGCTTTCAATATACAGGATGGAAATTTCAGACGCCACCTGGAGGCAAAGTAGGTAGGTTAGGTTATTTAGGGTACCCTAAATATGACAGATTCCTAATTTTACTAAAAGGAAACATTCTTTTATTTTCAAAATTAAGCAAAACTGAAGGTTAGCGCAGGACCGGTCGTCGTGGAGATCCTTGGGGGAGGCCTTTTCCCCAGCAGTGGACGTCTACAGGCTGATATGATGATGATGATGAAGTAAAACTGCATTCAAACATTTTAAAGAAACCACGAGTCTGAGTCGGGAATCGAATCTGACAATAATGTGGAAAAAAATACATGCTATGTATCTTTATGATACCGATCGAAAAGGTTAATCATCAGAATAACTTTCCCTCCATGTGGCGTCTGAAATTTCCACTCTGTACATAGGTGGTAGCTGTCGGGAAGTCTCGAAGATTTTTCTTGGAAATCAAAGTTCTCTAAGTATACATATTCATTAAATTTGACCCAGATTTGTAAATGGTGACTAAAAAAATGAATAGTACCGAATTGCATATTAAAATTGGAAAAAACAATATCTATAATTGTGTCAGTTCTTGTAGTGTTAGTACTATTATTATTGGTAACTAACATGCCATGCATTCTATAGCAGTATTGGTTAGACATCGTGGCGACCTTTTTTGATTCAAAACCTTTCTTTTTAAATTTCGAACTGGCATGACAACAAGAATGTGCCCTATAAATGAACTTAAAAAATAAACAGAAAGAAATTGACCAATAACAAGTCAAACAAGTCCTGTCATGTCAAATGCTAAATGACATGTTTACGTTATTGGTCAAATGTTATTCATTTTTTAAGTGATTTTATTTCCAGACTTAGCTAAACCTTTAGTATAATTTGTAAAACCTTACGAAATTATTTAATATAGATCTGCAATGATGAAATTTCTAGACGATAGGGAATTCTTTCAACAATTATTTACGTCATTGTACTAATTTTTAACGGTAGCTTGCTCATACGCAAAGTTAAGTTTGTTTGTACTTTTATACAAGAAATTTTTGTGATGTAAATACAAATTTACGGTTTTCAGATTTTTTCCTTTACTTGTGCTATAATATCTTGCTTCTTGCCAAATTTCAAGATTCTAGGTAAACGGGAAGTACCCCATAGGTTTTGGTTACCAAGATGCTCAAAAATGCGGTGAAATCGGCAATATCTTTTAACTGCGATGACTTAGAAGTCTGATTTTTTCACGACACCAAGGGACTGGAGACCTGAGTATTTGATAATTATTTCAACTTGATACCTCCACGCGTTCCTGAGAAAAATGGTCTTGACAGACGGACAGACGGACAACCGAGTGATCCTATAAGGGTTCCTTTTTTCCTCTTTGAGGTTCGGAACCCTAAAAATGATACTGTTTGGGACTTAAATAAAATTTTCCATTTCCCTCAAGCTGAAAATTAATCGGAAACTCGTAAATGTTAAATTAATGATCGTCCATTTGTTCGAGTGAAATAAATTTGATGAAATTAAAGCGATAAAACAGTACCTACCTTTATGTGATTGATTTTCATGGCGTAATAAATGTTGCTACTGCAGACACAGAATTATAATAGGACAATGCAGATTATGTGTAGCCTATTACCCATATTGTACATAACCTTTTGTTAATTTTTTATTTCATTTTTTTTAGTTCTAGAACAAAAAGTTATTTTATTCCCAATTCCAATTTAACTATACCTACCACATGATAAGTGCCGATTACCGATGTTCTAACAAAATAGAGAAATCCTAATATAATTAAAATGAGGTCTATTTTCACTGTCACTTATTCATATCAAAATACCTATAGATAGGTAGTAGAGTTCTAATTATGTTGTAGGATTATATTGTTAAAAATAAAAATACATTACTTACATTATTATCAAAGGTCAAAATTAATTAACACCTAACCTACGACTGAGATCTAAAATGACAGACAAATGTTATTATAAAATTATACAGACGTCATAATATTTTTTCATTTTATAGAAAGTTTTGGCAAAAGTGTTATGTAGACCACTTTATATGCATTAACATTTTGAGGAAGTAGACATAAGAATTTTGGAAAGTACATATTTTGAGAAAGTGAACATTTTTGACCTGAAAGGTACCTACGCAAAAAGCCATTAGAAAATAAGCTTCAACAAATCGAACTTTTTTTGAGAGACAGCCCCAGATTCGCGAGGAAACCAATCTAGTTGGGCGCGGGATTACTCGTTTCTTTTTTTTATTTTACCTAATTGTGCCCGCGAAATGCCCCAGAGATGGGGTGATGTGTCGCAGAGTATCTGCTCCGCGGCCCTGCGCTAAAACCAATTTCAAAAGACCCAGAAAGGAAACAGAGCCGGAATGCGTTTTTTTATAAGCATTGAGGGACATTACGACTTACAACAAAATATTTAAAATGTAAACGATCCGTCGAAGAACCGACAGCATAGGGTAGTAGATGAGTACTCGAGTGGAGACCACGAGTGGGCAAGCATAGTGTGGGACGTCCCCCAGCTTTAGATGAAGCGACGATGTGCGTAAGGCGGCTGGCGTAACTGGATGCGGAGATCCGAAGATCGGGCTCAGTGGCGCGCATTGGGGGAGGCCTATGTCCAGCAGTGGACTAGTGCAGGCTGATGGTACCTAATAATGAAACGATCATCAATTCACACGTCATCTAACAATGAGTGTGATAATCTATGTTATTAGTATTCTTATCATGTTGCTTCCCTGGGTTCTGTCAACTTCTGTCTATATTGTTGTTGTTAAGCATTATCTATACCGATGTGTAGATTACATATGGTACGAGAAATCTCTCTAGATTCTTTGATTGCCATTTAAATATTCGATAGAGATCTAAATAAAGTTTAAATTACAGATCTACAGATCATAAAACCGTTCAAGATCACCGAAAAGAGAACAACACAGTTCTGTAAATATTCAACATTCAAATTCCAAAGCAAATGGTAACAATGTCATCCAAAACTGCATGTACCTACTCTATCTTTAGAAGACCACTAACAATTCTATAATTTACATATAGATCCGTATCTGTACCGAAATCCAAACGGGGAGAATGTTATTCTGAAAGGATATATTCCCTACTCCGGCTCTGGTCGACAGTGGCGCCCCCTCAGCCCGCGAGTGACACTGACGGATCGCGGTACATTAGTCATAGTCGAGACCTCCCGCCCGCCCCTCCCGGGCCTCACTTCCTCCCCCTATATGTACCCTGTTTATTTACTTTTTGTAACGGTATTGATGTTTAATTATAGAGTAACCCCTAATGTAAGTTGCCTCATTTTGGCGCGTCATGTTTTGGTTGTAATTTTTCATTGCTCTACAAATGTTTTGTTTAGTTTCAAACTATTTTTACTATAATTACGCGCTATTTATAAAATTTCTGTTATTGATGAGTAAATATTTGTGAATTTAAACGTTCACTTTAAGGCGTAGCTGTTAAAAATGAATTAAAGAAATTTTCTTCTCAGGAACAAAGAGTCAAATACCCTTTCTGATGTAGGTATTATTTTAAGGACTTGATACGGACAACGCAGGACCAGTCATTATGGAGATCTTTGGCATTTGTTGTCCAACAGTGGACGTCTTCCGGCTGATATGATGAATAACTATTCATTAAATTTAAATTCTTAATAAAAATCCTGTCATTGTATAAAGCACATTAAATGAAGTAAACATATTCATAATCATAATCTCAAAGGCTTGATTAAGACGATAATAGCATCATTAGCCAATAATTGAAAAGCAAACGTCGACGTCAGCTACTGAATAATCATTAATGATTGGAAACAACGATCAATCATTAATGAATCTACCATCATCACTTGCGTACCTGCCGAGGGGCGTTTTCCCTCACCTTATCACATAGCTGCAAGATAAATGACTTGTGCCTATCTGTTAATTAAGATTTTCGCGGGATCTCACGCGCAGACGGATGTTTGCAATTTAACTTAGATTATTTGTAGGCGTTGAGTGTGATGTCATTAGATGAATTGTTTAAAAAATATAGGTACATATGTCATTTTCTTTATCAGCTATTCAAAATTTCGAGTTTTACATAAAAAAAATTCTAAAGACCGTCTCCATAAAAATAAATCTATGTATCACTACTTTACTTTCTCTCACAACTAAGGATGCTAATTGTACCTACATAATTAGGGTAAATTAAAAAGTATTCCTTAAAACATTTATAGGTACAGAGAATAGGTTAAATAATTAATTTTTGATGCTAGCTAAGTACTTATCTAACATTGAACGACATCTTTTATTTTGTATATGACTGTGATAAATAATACATACTTGATATTCGTCATTATTACCTATAGGAAAAGTAGTAAGTACCACGTTCTGTCTAAAACGTGTTTCCAGTAATATCGAGTAATATTTTAAATCTGCAATCTGACTAATAGCATTCCATAGCCACTATTGATTTTACCCAACCCCTACAAATCATAGAGTAAAGAAACGCCTGCTAGAGCAAAGTGTATCAAGACCAAGTTTAGATAGTTCGCTGATCGCCGATAGAGGGCGGGGCCCGAACATCCATTTGTCAGGAACAGGCTCATTAGAGTCGAATCTGGTTCAATCTCCGGGGATTAGAACCTAAATACGGCCTTGGAATATTATGAACGATAAGTCTGCAATTTTTTAAAATATAATTACAGTACAATATGTAATATTATAATACCATATTTTTATGAATCATTTTTGTCTTAATTTTTCTATACTTCTTCGCAAGTTTCTCATGTATCTACTAGATAGATTACAAATTAAATGATAGACATTACAAATACATTACTGAACTGCTTTAGCTTAATATTCTGTACATAGTATTATTATAAAGATGTTTTTATCATGTTTTTGTCATGCAGGCACTCACTACCTACATATTCGCATGTATGTTTGTGGATTAAGAATTTGTTTGTAACTGTTACCTTGGAACTTAATGGAGGGTTGATTACCAACAATTTATTGTGCCATACATTATATACTATTTTTGTTAACCCTAGAGCAATTTACAAAATGCGATGAAAATCTGAACACCGCGATTATAAGGACATTACCTGATAGATACAAACTTATCGCGACCGCCAATCAGAAACGAGAACTCGAAATAAATCGATGTTACATCCAATCATTACTCTACGTCAGGATCGACTCAATTAAAATATCGTTAATGTAGCATATCTTTACAAAAATCAACCTTACACACAAACTACAAGCTACCTTTTTCACTGTTAAAATATTTACCTTGCAGTCGTCATTATGGTAAATGTAGTATACCTACTCGTACTATAAAACCACGAAATCGGCGTGTCGGAATCAGAATAAAGGCAAAATAAACAGCTGGTAAAACCACGATGGACACGAGTGGACTTTTAAATGAAAATAAAATAAATTAGGCTGTCATTATAAAAATATCAACTCCTAAGGAGCAAAAATACGCCATTATTTGGTATTTAAATGTAGGAAGGTACACAAACACGGAGATGAAACTAACTTTTGATGAATTACTATACAGAAGCGTCACCAAACCATAAACTCAATTCAAAATACTCAATAATTACATTTAAACTATAAATAATAGTAACTGGCACAATAAACAGAGAGTAAGTAGTATAATATATTGTACGTTCTGTAAAAATCAATTGCTTTTAATATAATTGAAAGTTAATCTATGTAATTTGTGAAGTTCTTTGTCCTACAATAAAACGTAATATCATAGCACTTTATGGAATTTTTATTTTCTTTACCTACCTGTGAACAATTTCCTAACTGTCACATTTGTATATACCTAACTTCAAATCGACCTGTCATTAGATTGAAAACTACTACTCCAATTTCAACAGCATATCACTCATACATTACTCCCACTGCCAACATTTCTCATCAGTATTTTATGAAAATATTTACACTGGCACCACCGTCGTCATCCTTGTGTAAGGGCGATAAATTACTAGTAATTTCGTACTCGGGTGATACCTGAGCTCAGTGAAAAAACACGAGACATAGACGTCTTGGTGCGTCGCAAATTACGGTCATCATCTTCTCATCAGAGGCGTGGGTACGCGTTGATGTATAGGAGTTGCGCTGGAGGGTACGGGCGGCGGCTACATTGAGAAACACAGAGGCACGATGTTTCAGTCACTTTTGTGGGTATGAAGAGACTGTCTCTTAGAGTTCAGTTCGCATAAATGAAGGATTGTTATGATTTTGCGCCATAATGTATGACCTATATACGTGGGTATACCATACCAACTTCTCAAGTTAACGCTCAAGTGATTTGTAGCGTCAATGTAAACTCCTATTATAATTCTAGCAATTTTACAGTTTCTTAATTTGGTTCAGCGCTGAAACCGGTTTTGTTTAAATAAAATAATATTTAGAACTAGCACAAAGTATTTAAACAACTTTTTAAACTGTATGCTACTGATCAGTTGAAGCAATGAAAAATACTTCCAATATGTGAAGCAAATACAAAATTTGACCTTGATTTATTTCTGCTGTACATATAATTAATCGCTGAGTTAAAAAACGTTATACAAATTAATTTGTACCAGCAAAGAATTAATTACAGCTCTGTAAACATGGGGTTACATTGATAGAACACTTAGAAATTTAATGTGAAGTTATTTTTACGAATTCTTTATTGCACTAACTGTCGCGTCTCACCACCAAACATAATCGCTGACGTAATACCTCAGCGTCTCGGTGAGAGTTGTCTTAAGAGTAAATGGGGGTTCAGTGTTAGGTTATAAACTTCTCTAAAGTTCATGCCACGCAAGAAACAAATTACCTATACAAGGAAATAAAATGTTCCTACTGTAATGTTATTACTCAACATGTGTCATTAAAATGAAATTTACCGCCTGGCAGTGCATGTGGATGCTGTTTTTTCGCGATGTGCGTGCATATGTTCAGGTAAACCAACCTAATAATAATTATACAATGGCAGCATCTAATGACACGTTACTTCTAATACTTTTCTTATAAATACAAGTTTACATTACATTTATCAAAATTCATTGCACATACAGGCTTGGTGATCTCAGGGCTGGGTATTTTGTGTCGATGATGTGTGGTTACTTACCAGGAGAGTCAATGGTACTCCATTGACTCTCCTGGTAGGTATATTCCACCTAATAAAATAAGCACAGTTGTTGCAATTAAATGTATTGCAAGGTGTCATCTTGTAAAACTTACAGACTAGGTTCAAAGAAATCCGTCGAATCGATAGAAGGACAATAAATAGACTACCATACCTCGTCTTGTCTCTTGAAATACTCAAAGCCTAACCCATGGCCCTCATTCAAGATGAAAAAGAACTGTCCTTCTATTGCATCTTAAATGAGGATTACGACTAACTCCACATTCCTTTTTAACATCGAAGACACAACAAAAGTCGGTATACATATATCTACCCACATAAATATTAGAAAGGTGGCAGCAATGAGTGAACGGGTGACGGTGACTAATTGAAACTCACGCGCATCGAATGGAAATGACGTTGAAACAATTGCTTCTATACACTGCGTTCAGCAGGTAGCCATGGGTGTTAGAACTGATGTGAACAGTTATTAGGGTTCTGTAGTCAATCAGCATAGCAATGCTTGAAAATAGGTTGGGCATATTCGAATCTTTTTATTCCTTCGTGAGCTCACAAATATCTTCCCTAGACAAGTCTTCGTATTATTTTTAATGCTTCAACCGTAATCAATGTGGACTATGTACATGCTTGATGATACCTAACGAATGGTGAAAGACGCTTACGCATTAAAAAGTTAATTGATTCACGACTTTTCCAAAGCTTCTGTCACAGCGAAACCTTGTTTTAGGTATTACGTGTCAAGCAGTAGTTGGGTAGGGAAAAAAAGAGAAAATTACCGAAACGGCTTGTCAGTAAAAAAGTGGGCCGGCCGGTGGATCATTAGTATGAGCCAATGGTCGTTACCTAAAAGTCATTAGCGTCAACTTTTACCGTAATTTGAGGCTATGTATAGACACACATAATAAACACACTCATGTAGACTGTGAGATAGGTTTTTTTCATTATCATAATTTATTTAAAAGAACCAATTTCGTGTTATTAGCAAGACTTTCGATTATGGCTTGATGGGATAAAGATGATTGCGAAATTGTTTTGAATGCATATTGCGACATGGAACATCGCTTATTTCGTCTTCTTCTTGTTTTTGCAATGAAATATTCAGAAGCGGCGCTTTTAATTTTTAAGTAGCGCTCAATCAACCACACGCCGCGCCGCCCGTATCTATCACAAGTACTTACAAAATAGGTCCAAAATTCCAAAAAGTTCTTGTATGTATTCTTCCTAAGCTTTCCGGTCAGTGTATAAATTGTTACAACGTAGGTTACGACTACACAGTTAAGTAGGTAAGTCTTATAAATACTGAAATCCACTAGTAAACCTTCTGGTTCTCTGACTAAATACTTGCGCCTAGTTATTTATGAATTGGTAATAAACTTCAGAAATATGGTGTATAAATTGTTACAGGCAGGGGTATGATGAAGTCAATTGTTCTAATTGCGCAGTTCCATTATAATAATGTCTGATAATAACAGGTCTATTTGTAATGGCCGTATCGGCTCTCAATGAGGTGTGGAAACAGACCGTTTTGCGGTGCGCACTTTCAGTATAAGAACGCTGTGGCCCTGTGGCGTAAAGCTTAAGCGATAGCGGAGTTTTACCGAGCCCTTAAGTGGTCTCTGTTGAAATTGTGCCCGTTTTTTGTGACTTGGGTTTAACAGCGGCCTTATGATAAGGAGTTGAATTGTTTAAATTTCATTCTGCATTCTTAGTGCTTTATAGCAAGTTTCCTAAGGTGCTTCAATTAATTGGGGTTCGATTCCTTTAATTTAAGGCAAACGTCATTGTTGCGATATTATGATATTGTTGGTAGCATTGATGACTAGTAGCCACTGTGCGGTTTAGATATCGATGACCATTAAATTAATATTTCCTGCTATTTGAGCTCTATATAATTTGTACCTTGTTTCATTAACAAACAGTTAAAATAAATGAACCGTGATGTTTTGTTCTACAATTAATAAAATAGGCAAAACTGGTACCCACAAACCGTATACTGACAAAATAAACTTTACTTACCCGTTGGTTGAAAGAATTAGGTAATGGCACAAATTATGGCTGTTGTTTAAAACGGTTTTTGGAATGGAGAGCGTGCCTTGAGTAGTTGCTAAATCCTCCAACGACCTAAAAAGGGTCGCAAGAAGTGGCTGGATGAGAGTTGAAGAATGTTTAGGGTCCAGCAAGGTGTAGATGGTAGTGCGCTCGCCTCACTTTTATGAAGCCTAGGGTTGCCCACGGTTGGCCACGCGCCAGGTAGAGAGGGTGTACACAGTATCTCAACAGTGGTAATATTTTTCATTTTGAGGGTTCGGGTGTGGTGATGTGTAAAAAAATCATGTCCAAACATGGGCCCTAAAGGGTCCAGGAGTATTTGTCTGATTGATCGTTGATTGGACATCTTTATAATGTTATAGACAGAGGATTTGAAGTGCATACGATGGAATATGTACGTACGTACAAACTGTATTTTCAACACAAACTAATATTCTTGTCACATCACATTTCGTCGACAGCGTAGCGTTTACTCATCATATAGGACACCTCATAATTATTCTACAAGATAAATGTGCCACTGGGAAGACTCCATAGGGTTGACTCTATACCAATTCCTTTAACTTTAAATGTAACTTCTAGTTCATTCAGGTCGCAATGTTCAGATATACTGGTGTCACGTTTACGATTAGGCACATTCTGGAATGTGAAAACAGTAATTATAGAAATGTTGACTAAGATTCTATAGGCTTTCTTGACTTTTTACTTTCTTGAATATGCACACAATTTCCAATTTTATTCTTTTTTGGGTGTACTAGGTAGTAATAACTTTTAGGACTTCGTAATCTTTCTCTATTTTCTTACTGTCGCTTAATATCTTTTAGTGGCTTGTTCATCATTATAGTGTACACTCTGTTAATAATACCTAAATTTAAATTAATATCTCGTTATCTACTACTGTGATCATACCGACATTCGTTGGAAAGTCTCGGACACCTAATCACTTTGTGACATCCCTGCAACGAGGTAGCTGTCACTAACGACTCGACAGTGCACGGCCGTTAGCCAAATGCGGAACGACCCGAAAATCCACTTAGCCCGCTTTTGCGGCGAGGAAAACGGGAAAGGGTTGCTTGTAGCCAGCTAGGTTAAAGCTCAATACTGGGAAAATTGTTTGTGACATTCAATATAAACGACCTTCGAATTCCATTTTAAATCTATGTGCCACCGTTTTGACCCACCTATACCGGATGATTTAATTATATTCCGAAACTGGCTCATTATGTCAATGCTTCAATGATACAGGAGTAGTTCAAAAGTAACTTTGATTTTTATTTTTAATAACTCGAGGAAATAGGTTTGGAGTTTTCTCATAACTATAATTATTAAGTCACTGTAATAAACGTTTTCATCATCAGCAACATTATTTTACCTACACCTTTAACTAACCTGATAGGTATATAAGATCAAAAAGAATACCATTCACTTGCAAAATATGTAGTAGAAATTGTAGAAACAATGCAAGCGGATGTAAAGTCAGCTAGTAAGTTATGTTAAATAAGTAACAAACCGGAAATGAATTTAAATTGAAAAGACGGCATTTCTGTACAACAAGGATAAAGTTCCAGTATGATAAATTGTCCTCTAAGATCCAAGCAGACTTTATCCTGGGCACTGTCTAATTAGATTTAACGAGCGATTTAGCACAAGATTCTTATAGGTAAGTATTTAAACTATATCCTGTGCTTTACGTATAGTTTCAGTACTTTCAGCTATTTGATTACCTGTTTAATAAGAATGATCATGAAATTACAAAATATGAAAATTTTCCTTATTCATTCCTAATAATGATTTTTGTTTCGTTTCTTTGTCTATTGACTTAAATATTACATCAAGGATAAGGTGAGTAGATCCTTTTTACCCAACGACGGAACGGAGAAGGTATATGCGTTTAAAAGGTGAGAGGTTGTGTGTATGTGTTTGTTTGTTTGTTTGTTTGTTTGTTTGTACCAACAACTGTAAATTCTAAAATAATTTTAATTTTAGTTGAAGAAATAAAACTTTTGTATTTTTGTTTGTTAGCTATTGAGATCTTAGATTGTATACATTACACCTAGTCTAAACTTCAACTGCTGTCTAAATGCCTTAGCCATATCAAAATGCTAATCATTCCGAAACCCAACTACGGGTGAGCTTGAATAAACTACATTAAGCTCCGATGTTCAGCTGCTCAGTTTTACAGCACGCTCAGATAACAATCCGCGTCAGGGGAGCAAGCGGAGCAAGCCGAGCAAACTTTTAATTGGCGTGCCATTAGGACGGGCGGGAATCACTAAGCGATTTGTGGTGTACCGGCCTGCTCTCTCGAGGTTTTAATTTCTCTCTCACCTCTCTAGATAGGGCTACGTTGGTTATATGCGGGTTTGAAATATAAGTTAGAAACTTCTTTACTAAAATTTCAAATCCATCTTAAAGAGCTTTTCATATCGTTGACTGTTACAATGTTCTATGTTACATACATGATGGTTGAAAGGAGAAAATAAACTTTGAAAATTGGTATAACCATTTTTAATAGTTTTACCCCTGATATCCAATTTTTTATTAGCTGTTTTACAATATTATAATTGTACAATAATTATACAACATTGTTTTTCAAATCAAAGATAATTTAAGTGTTAGTAATATTATCTATCAATGTCTACTCTTGTTGAAACTTACCTATCTCTATTACGATCAAAGTGTTTTGTTGTTGGGTCTTCTTCCTATAACTTAGTTTTACTACTATTCTACCTTCCTTCCTAACTTTACCATTCTCCAAGTTGGTGTATTGTCCACACACCTCTTCTAAACTTTAAAATTCTGTAACAATACTTGTCGATTTTAGTTTCTAAATGAGTCAATTACTACTTTGAAGCCGTTTTTGAACAATTCCCGGTTCAGACAAGGCATGTCTTCAGTTAATGACATGTCGTTACCGCCACAAATCTCCCGACATTACAACGTATTAAAACTCTAAAACTTCACTCGCCTTGCCATTTGCTTTGAACAAAAACTTTCTTACATCATACCGCTTGGAATTCAAGTCTCGAACAGAGCTGAAGTTAAGCAAGGACGCATGGCTTCGCAACAGAGAAAAAAAGTAGCGCTGTTAGTTACTGTAAGAAATTTTCAGCAATGAATTTTCGAACTGAAAGGGAAATATAACACGAAAACATAATGGTACTACTCAATGGTACAACTGACACTACGCGAAACAATTTTGTTTAGATTTCCTTATCACCATGTATTCACGAGCATAATTGGATGCCAACCTGGATGCCTTTTTTCGAGAATTTTGGTCTAGACCCTCAGTCCAATTGTTAACAGGTCAATAGTTGATTTTCATTAAATTTACATCTGAATAATTTCTAACTAATGCTGTTATCTGTGTATACACCTGTTAACTGACATTATTTTACGGCATTCCAATTAAATTTTAATAACGACGTAAATTGACGTTGTATAAATGTACCCAGTGTACTTACATGCAATAAAATACTTTTGAATTTGAATATAAAAATTTGGTTCCATTACTATTAGGTTGTTGTGAGGGTAGACCTGATCCCAAGCAGTGGGGACATGTTAAATAGGCTCTTAATTACTAGTTGGCGGTAATTGTGTCAGTGTCAAGTTAGAAATAAACACATGAGATAAACTTAGGATAAACTAAATAACCGGAAAGAATTATGAAGAACGAAAAATACTATGTTAGTAACTAAGTACATTAAACTAATCTGTGCCTGCCAATGTATTTGCAAAAGTACCGACTGGACTCTTTTGGCGGGAACCGAAGTGTCTCTTCTGTTTTATTTTCCTCTAAGTTCAATTTAATGCCAAAAAAATACATGGGAATATACATTATTCAATCATTTTAGGAGAACTCTTTCAGATACATTGTAACAGTTTTGGCTAACGGTTTGGATTTTGATTTTCCCGCACTTTATTGGGTGCATAGAATTTGCAAGTAGCGCCATTTTGCAGATTTTGTTTCGCAACCCCTAGCGGCTGAGGGTTGAATTCAGTTCCGCACACCTCACACAGGTGGCGCTGCGGTTCCGACAACCCTGAGAATAATTCATAATGGCTGCAATAGATGGCGTTAGTATGAAATTCGTAATAAATTGTAAGTATTTTGCGCTTAGGATGTTTTTATTACTACTTATTATATCGATTTTTTTATAACTTTTTCTGGAATGCATAACTATATTAAAATATTGTCATAAATACTAACTATAATTACTGTACTGTATACATAAATATAGTAAATTAAGTGTCATTTTTATCAACCTAATGAAAAGGTTAGAATCTAACTTGCTGTTGAAATGATTAATTTCATATTAATTAAAAAGCATATGTATGATTTATTATAAGCTTAAATAAGTCTTCTTAGGTCGATGCATTTTATGACGCGTAGATCAGGTCATTTGTTTTTTTCCATCCTGATCAAATAGGAGATATAGACGTCTAATATCGACTACATTATGGATATCGGCCGCCTTTGAATTGTACCTTTCTTTTAATTGGTAGGTGCTTACTTGTTATTGCCTAATTGTGTTGTGTGCAATTCAGAATTAATGCAATCTGTCAGTAAACTACCGTCATTATAAAACGGTTCCCTTTTCCAAAGTCAAAATTCCTTTTTGACACGTTCGGAAACATTGTTGGAGCGAGCGAGCGAGCACCGGCTGTTGGAGATTAGACACGCTAGCCGGAACAATTTTTTAATATCCCCAAACAAGGAAGGCGAGACGTTCATGTGTTGGGGAAAATGTGGATGAGACGTTTGTAATATTTTTGATGGGTTGTATTTAAAGTAATTTCAACAAACATCTTCCGACCTAACCTCACTTACATCAAAATTGATATACCTTCTAAAAAAATACTGACACACTAATGCGCACTCTGATGAATAAATATCGTAACTTCTGGAAAAATATCTCAGTAAAGTAAGTTAGTAATACTTTGCTCTAAGTATTTTGGTGACTTTAGTTAGAATACTTACAACAAAATTATAATAAAGATTAAAATTATTCACAAATACCCCGGACCACGACCACTTATATAAACTGTACGAAGTTAATAATAATAATTTCATTTTATTATTTAAAAAGTACAATTGAATGGCTTATGTAATGGTGAAATACCAAAAATACATTTTTAGAGATTTTACAAAACAGCAAAAGGGTTAGACTCCTGGCCCCTAGGCTAGGTAATGAACTGTATCACCAGACCAGACGTTGCGTACATTCAATTTATAGTTGGTGTGTGCTTTCGAATGTGTTAAATTTGTCTGTCCCATTCGATCTTTGGCGCTCGAGTAGGTACCTATAACGACCTAACCACTAGGCCAAGAAGGCGGTCGTTGGTAATGTAAGTTTTTAAACCTAACCTTTGCTAGATCTTTAAAATACTAACAGCATGCAGGCATATCCTTAGTTTGATAGCGTAGAACATTAGTACGGGAGCAAGTTAGACACCGACAATACGTGTCGCGGCTAGAATTAGCATACACTTGACACACGGTGCTTGTCAGCGATGCCAACAATAATATTGTTTCTCTTGTATAATAAATATATATATTGAATACATCGCTCTAATACTAAATACTTATAACAGAGAGCAATGACGATAAAACTAAGTACTGTGTGGATAACGGTTTTCTTGAAAATCGTTTTGAATATTTATGAAAAATATTTTATCCTATTCAAAGATTCGCTAATCGCCATTTTTTTGATTACATTTAATTACCTATTTTGACATCGTTTACCTAATAACAATTATTGTATGATGAAACGGGCAAAGAATTTTTGATGTTAAAAAAAAAGTTTTCATCACTCAATCTTAGGTCATTAAATATACGAAATATATTTAAATATTAATTAGTATGTAACATAGTAGTAGAATAAACACTTTTTATTTATTTTGTAGATATTAAAGATACTAATGTTAAATACTCCTACTTACTATCAAGTAATAAATAACATCATGCACAAATTTTCCAAACATCAGTTTGTAAAATGTTTAATTTTTACCAACAAAAGCCTTAGAAAACGGGGGGTGGTTCCACAAACACGGATTTCCAATTAAGTTAGGGCCTGATTGGCAGGTCGTTAGTCAATGCTGCACGGTGAATGTGGGCGCGCGTCTCTCCGGTTACTTCACTCCACTTGTACTTAGACGGTGCTCGGCGATTATTGATGGGTTGATAGCTTGAAAACTGAGAAATATTTGCATGCAAATTAGAGCTTCAGAAGAAAGTCAATTAATATTCTTTAAGAGGAAGACGTCAAGACGAAAGTTATGTCCAATTCACACGTTCGACCTAAGACCCGGTGAACTTTGACACTGTCGGTATCGAAGTTGTTCAGAAGAAAAAACTTCAATAGGAAATCTGTCAGAAGAATGTAATTTGGACTGGGCAGCATTTTGATGTGGTCGTCAATGGTGGCGTTTATTGGGGAAAGAAGTCCAGCAGTGGACTTCGATAATACTAAATAAAATGTTTATTTCTACACTTCGATTTATAAGCCGGTATGATGAAGAACAAGAGGATGCAAAGCTGATATAGAAAAGTGGTAATTTTAAAGAACAGTTTCATATAATAATGTACTCCGTAGTCGAAAAGGTATTTAAATAGTGGCAAACTATCTAATTAATTTAAATTGGACGTAAGTATCTGGCTGGAGGGATATGATGAGAACGTTTTCTTATAACTCATGTTACTTTGGAAGAAGATATTTAGACAGACGGAAAATAGGTATCATCGGCATCAGAAATAATTCGTTAAGATTTAACAATATAAATAACTAAATCGAATAAATAATTATCTCCGCATATGAAACATGATTGATTACCGTTCCGTGATAACTATTCGACTGGCAAAGTGAAGATATCGCAGAGGGATAGCAGAAAAACATTAAGTGTATTTCTATGTCGGCCGTGATATCATTTTCATAGGCCGCCCTGTCAAGGTTCCTGCATTCCCCTTCAATGTTTGCAGACAGAGCAAGCGGTAGAGTTGAAGTTATTTTGTTATCTCTAAAACTTTTCGTTATTTATAAGAAAGTTATAAATAACCGCGACACGCTCATACCCCCTCATTAGGTAGAATTCCCACTCATCATCAGGTAGAGTTTCGTGGGTGGCTGGACATATATAAACACAACCACAAACATCCAAGACTCGATATCGACATTCAAGATCTATCTAACCGCTTCATCATCATCATCATATAAGCCTGTAGACGTCCATTGCTGGACAAAGGCCTCCCCCAAGGATCTCCACGACGACCGGTCCTGCGCTAACCTCATCCAGCCGGGTCCCGCGACCTTCACCAGATCGTCGGTCCACCTTGTGGGAGGCCTGCCTACACTGCGTGCCTTGTTTTGTTGGACGATTCGAAACTGTGACCAGTCGATAAATACTCATACTTACCCTTCATGACATTTAGCAACGAAATTCATTATTACTAATTATCTATACTAATAATAAAGAGGTTAAGTTCGTATGGATGGATGGATGTGTGTTTGAAGTATTATTTGGAACTACAGAACTGATCTCAATATAATTCATTCGCTGTTGGATAGTTAATAATCTGTGTGTGAGGAAAAGTTGAGGGGTAGGGGGAGAAAAGTAAGGGGGGAGGGAGTCTGTGTAATATTTTAATGGGAATGAAGTCGCAGGGCGTTTGCTAGTATTTTATATTTCTGGCATTTATGATATCTATTTTTTGAAAAATTTGATGAAACCAAGTTACGAAGATACGGTAGGACGGTAGGTACTCTATAAAATAATATACCGCATAAACAAACTCTATAGCCTAGTTGATGACAGAGATCACACAGCTAAAGACAATGTTGAGTCCGTACATAACAGTCGTCATGAAACTTATTAGTACCTACAGTATTTTCCACTAAAACAATAATACCTAACGAGCGAATGTAAATTACAAGCAATCAAGTCGCCGTCGTTGCATGCTGGGCTGGAGCTGGACTGACCATTTTCTGCAGGTAAAACCACCTAGAACACTTTGAAATAAATATTTGGGCCAATTTCGACTCCGTGGCATCCTTTGTGCCAAGCGCTCGAAAGAACCACGATATGGTTAGGCGTCGGAAAAAAAGAATGATTCAATCGGCCACTAGCCATCAGTCTTCGTCTAGTTGCACGATGAATTTCGCATGCATTCAACAGCATTTACTGTAGAAAACATAACCGTAGACGCTAGGTTGCTGTTACTAAACTCGTGGATATAAACGAATTTTTATTTATTTTTTAAGGCCAATAGGTCATAAGTTTACCTTACCACAGTATGTCAAGACTGTATTTCAATATATTAACATATCTATAGTACGTTCATATTTAAGATCAATATACCTACGTAAGTTTCCATCTGCCTGTATAGTAACCCCTTCTGCACATAAGGATTTTTTTCATATTTTGGCAAATAAAATCGATTGTTGGTTTGATGCTCGAATTACTCCATAACGGCTGAATGGATTTTGATAAAACTGGGGACACCTTTGTTGGTACCTATAGCATACTCATACTTACCTAGGTAGGTACTACTAACGCGCCGGGCTAAGTAGCGAGACGTCTGCTAGTATAAAATTTAAGTGAGTAAAATATCGTTTACGAATACAGAAGACTTAATTAATGAACAACTATAATGCCATATAATTTTATCAAATATCGGATTGGAGAACACTTTGAATGGTAATTTGAATTTTTTTTATGAAACCCACATTCCGTTACACAGAACACAATTTCTGTCTAAGCCAAATCTATTTTCCAATCCGACCATGAGTTATATAACTGTTTAATTCGAGATTTTCGTGTTTAATTTTATTCGTTGCCACATTTCTCGAATAATATTGTCTCGTAAATCAGTCGGTTGGTGTTTTTCTTGGAGCGGGCCAGCCACCATGTTTTGTTTAGAATCACGCACACCCTGTCGCTGCTCTACGATTGTGATTTACAACTCTTAAATTGTTTTATCACTACAGATATAAATGTGTTGTGATAAAAAAATTGCGCATTTTGAGAAATACACAAACTTCCTAAAAATTAAGATAAAAGTTTTATTTAAATTGACCGCCGCGTTGAATTGTTGTCTGATTTCATTACTGGTCCCTATTTCATTTGGTATGGGACTTCGACCGTGAAGGCCCATATACGCTCGATATCTTGAAGCATATAAAGAAACTGGTCAACCGAGGGAGAGAAAGCATCTTAGAAGACAATACTACCTTGATTTCCATCATTACCTATACGTTGTTGTCATCACCATCTGATGAGTGACACAGATAATCTTAAATATAATTTTCTTTAAAAATTATTCTGGTTTTAGCATCACTAAAATATATAAATTCAGAAATCTTTTCTGTAGCTATAAAAGTAGGTATGTAGGGTACGCATTAGTAAATTTGACCGCTTCACTTTTGAGAATTTTTAATCCTGCTCTTTGAACAGATTCTTTATGATGTTGGAAGAGTAATTATTGTTATTCTAATGGATCGTACGCGGCATTCTGAACATTCCCCATTGTAAGGAGTCCAGGATCGAAGTTCTGATTAATGGTTGTGCAGCGAGGGACGAGTTAGGGGCACCGTTCACTTAACATAGATATTAAATTAAGGTGCTTATCTAATAAAGGAGTATTCAACACATCTTGCCACAGCCTATATAATATGGACTTAAAAAGTGATATCTATAAAAATACTTGCATAAGTTCTAGAGCAAAATAGTGACGTTATTAGGTAAAGCTTGAATTAAATATAGTCATCTAAAAATAGGGGGGGGGGGCTATTTGACGTATATATGTATATTAAGAATTTTTATTTTAATGTATTGACTATTAATTGTATCTAAAAATATGTTCAAAGTTATCATGAGTAAAATCGAAAGGTGCCGACTCGCCCGAACGGCTATCTTACTTTTCTGTAGGTAGGTTGTCGTCTTGTCGTGATCACGCCCCGACGAAAACTCGACCGTTCAGGCGAGTCGGCACCTTTCGATTTTGTTAACTGAAAATTATCATCGTGAAATCAGTCACATTAACTATCACCAATTTTTACATTTTTGTTTTGTGAATAATGATTAAGATGTAGGTGTAACTACATGATGTATATTAATGCGAGCTCTAGTGTGAGCTGCCCCTAACGATGCTATCGCGCATAATGCGGCAGCCAGAGATTATGCCTGTACACTGGACGATGTTTGTTTGTTCGCTAAAATCCACTAAGCATGGGGTCCACTGAGCTCCCGTGGACAAGCGGCATCAACGTTATGGCCATTCGGAAACAGTAGATAAGATTTTCTATTTCCCGTACCTCTTATCAAAATATATTTTAGTTTCTCGATGGCACAAACGTACCTCGTTAAATATTTCGTAAAAATAAATTCAAATCACTAGAGATTTTTTTCTTTATAATATAAAGGTACGTAGGTACTAATCATAATCTATTAAAAACAATGTAATAAACGGATCGTTTGACTGTTATGATTACTGTAGTATGTCCGGGTCTCGGTGTTATAGTTGTATGAAATTGTCCTGTCGTTATCAATTCCCATAACACAGGAGAAAACCTTAGATTGGGGTTAGCCATGAATGAACGTTTCCTGTGAAGCCTATAATTTTGCCGAAGAACCAAAATATCCAACAATGAAAATCTCATTCGAGTCAAATCGGTGGTTTTGCCGAAGTGTAGGTGTATAACAACGCGATATGCAACTCTCATTTAAAAGGACATCTTGTTTAAGTATTATATTGATAAATTAGTGATAAATTATTATAATTTGAATGCCGTTGCACTGATGATAGTAATGGAATTGAAATTTCTAATTCTTCCTTGGCACGCGTTTGGTGACTTTTTGTTTCTCAGTCTTTTAAAGTAAATGAGAACAAACAAGCAGCCTTTCACGGTTGTTTTGACAACAAGTAACACAACTTATTAAACAGCGCAGCTATAACTTAATAGCTTTTTTGTCTAGTTTTTCGTGCTCTTTCAACATTGCCGATATTGTTTTCTGTTTTTTTTCTGTTGTTTAAAAGTTGCTTTTGAATCGTCATTGTCATGTTTTTTTCTAGAGATACAAAATACTGGTCAAGGATACACAAAACAAAAAACATCGAATGGTGTTGCTTGCAAAACGATTACGCATTCCTAGAAGGGTTTAAAAATTCGCGTAATATTTAAGACTTTAGCAGACACTTCTGAATATTCGTCCATCTTGCCATATTCCGTTTACTTGTTGTGCAAATACCTACAGGCCATGCATTTTGGGCCGTGTTCACCATGGCAGTCTAGTGCTTGATTTAACTTCAAAATGTGCCTTAGAATCTAGTATATGAATTGAATCCCTGATCTCACATACATAGGGCAAACGTATACGTCCCACTGGACTATCCCTGCCCTTTTCGGAACTTCATTCTAATTCCTGATGGAAGTCCCGACGTTGTTTCTCAGACAATTGAACTTCCAAGCGGTATTGTGACGGTCCCGTTCCATTCCCTGTACGTATGCCCCATAAATCTACAAATTTACCACTTTAACTGTCAACAGACGCTGTAGTTGACAAAATAATGGACGTAGACAATACCGTCAGATAATTGTTCAATTGTTGCACGAGGCGCGACTAACTGACTTAACTTTGTATTCGAAAGTTTTGTCTTTAGAAAGACGAAAGTTATTTTTTTATTTGATAACCTCTCTCTCTTATCAACTTAGAGTAACGTTTAAAAATATACGCTTCGTCTTGAGAACCTCCCCTTTTTATGTTTTTCGTCGGTTGAAAAATGTTTCGTCCTTTTGTGCACTAAAATGATAGAGTTAGGTAGGGCCATAATTCTCTCCAAATGCTGCTTTAAAGAGGAGAATATGTTATTCTAAATTATACTAATGATTTTATATTATTATTCCAACTTTAGAAAGTCAATCGACGAGTCGATATTCGCAAACTGTGGGAGCAGGTAAAGAGGATCGACTTTATGACCCAAGCCAGCCGGCCGGCGCGGCGTCTTCAAAGGCGTGTCGGAAGGAACAACTAGAAAGTATTTTGTTGTTTTAAAGCCCTCTAATAAAATAAGAATAGCTTGTTTGTATTTTACAATACGCCGCCTTCTGTTACGAGGAAATCGCCAATTGCTAGGAATTAAAGGGACGGACTCTTTATATTTTTAGAAATTCTTGCAGATCGATTTTTGAGAATTCCTATTGTATGTATTTCTTTTTTTACAAACATCGACGGAATAAACGACAGATGTCGTGAATTTTTTCGCGCAAATCATAAATTAGAGAGAGATCCAAAGTAAATACAAACCGAAAAAGCCCGCGGCAAAACCAAATACAATATTCTGAATAAGCCATCGATTGATTTCATAAGATTAATGGTAGCACATTGTCAGCGCCACAGTGTATGACGAAAAAGTTACGTCGATTTTGCGCAACTAAAGTGTGTTTTATAGCCTCCTATATAAGAGCTAACAAATTCTGTTTTAGAAATCTTTTTAAGCTGGCGGAGCAATGAATGTTGTTCGGTGTTTCGATCGTGAGTAACACAATGTTTACTCATGGGTTAACTAAATATAACTCAAAATCGTGTGAACGTCTGTATTTTAACATACGTCCTTTTACTTTTAAGGTATAAAACTTAGGGTTTTGATAGAAATTGATTTTGGAATTCGGTGTGAAATTGAAATAAAAGTTTTTTTATGGAGCTTCAGTTGGTTGATGAATGTTACGCTGAATTTGATTTTTAAATGTTATTATTTGTTTGGTTTTAAAATGTCATAATCCTGTTTGCATTAAGCTTCAGTTTAAATGTTTGGTCAATTAAAAGTGTAATGTATTGGATGTAAGTTATTGATTTATGACGGGTAATGCTATATTAAATATATGCCTCGGATAGGATAAAAGTGTGCACGAGTAGTTTTGATGTATTTAGCGGCCGCAAAAGGGTAGTTTTTAGGGTAGGAGAGAGACTGATAAATTTTGAAACACATTAGAGAGCAGCGTTCGAATATAAATAAGCATACCTAGGTAAGTACAGGGCCTGTACTCTACGCGCTGTTAAACTATACCACAAGTTTGTACGGTCGACCGCGCGTCAATGGAAACAAAACCAGTTTAAACTGGTCTCTCATAGTCTTGAAACTACCTAATAAGCAAGACCAGCTCAATGTCAAGGTGTGTCCACTAATTCATTAAAACATATTTAGTCAACACAGTATATGAATCTACAGTCTAGAACAATAGGTAATACCAATATTAAGAGGAGGTATACACAATTATATCAAATTATGGCAACAGTGCGTTCAAGCCAAAGCTAATCCCAATCAATATACTTATGTAATTTTAAATTTCACCCGTCACCGATTTTTTACTGCTGAAACTAATAATATCTGCCTATGTTTCTGGATGGTAAAGCCGATCACACAATGCATATGTTATTTGTGGGTGTGCGCTTGTCCAACAGATGCGAGTTGATTCGCTCGGGGAGGTGTGTACTGCGACAAAGAATGCATATGTCGCTGTCGACGTGGCAGTACTGTGAGCGGAGCTTTACTATTGGGCGTTCAATAGTGCGAACGTAGCGTGAATCAGCAAATTGTTATTATTAAATAGTGTAAGTACTCTAGGTACCTATATTACTTTTATTTATGAAAGATGTGTACATAAGTATATCAATCGTGGATCTCTATTACCAATTTACTATTACTAATTTCTCTTAAAACTTTAATACGTAAATAGTTCGTTAATTCTGTTGGGAAATTTATTTATAATTGTAATAAAATGAAATAAGTGTTATATAAGTAATGTATGTTTGTATGGGACGCTAATGTCTGGAACTACGAATCTTATTTAAAAATACTTTTTGCATTTGATAGCTCAATTCATATAGAACGTTATAGGCTATTAAACGTCACGCCACGACCCTCAATAAGCGAGAAAAAAGTAAAAGATTGTCAACCTTAAAAACGCGGGCGAGACCGCGTGAAACAGCTATTCATTTATATAACCTAAACTTAACTTAACGAAATGTAACCCGAGTAACAAAATACATTGAAGCTTTATAATTATAGGTGCCTAATTAAATTAATTTATTAGATCTACATATGCGATTTGAAAGTCGCAAGTCTGACTGAGCACGGCGGCGCGCGAGTTAAATTCGGCGGGAGATGAACTTTTATAAAAAAAAAGAAAACTTTATTGAATTTCTTACATGAGGAATTCGTACAATAGTTACGTCCGTTGCGTATGGCAGCAGGACATCTAATGCTTCTAAACAAAACAAGAAAATGGTTTTATCTAAAGTTATCTTAACCTAATGCGCCCTGTGGGGTGCAGTCAATGATTATCTCCAGACTCTTAAAACTATTCTTATCTTAACGTTAACCCTGGGGTCGCCAAGGGTTGTTCCCACGAATCTTGAGAGGCTGTGGGCTGATTAACTCTTCTTCCCCGGAACTGGAAATATCCCTTCGGTGCGAGGGGATGTTGAAGCTGAATGTGATGTTCCTCTTTCCTGGCCGGTCATCTCGTTATTTACTTCGTACTCGGAGCGACTTGGTTCTCCACAAAGTTCTGACTTCTTCTTATAATATTTTTTCCAAAGTATGAAAATTACAATGAGTAGAGTCACAATTCATAGTAATAAGATATTTGATGTGAAAATCGTATTTGAATTTTCGCTTGGAATTGGTAAATCCTTTAAACGTTGTATCTGTTGTTTTATGTTGTCCTCATTGTTACTGAAATAGATAGGCTTCGTCTGTTCAACTTTCTGCATCTTGAGCTCAGGTATTCGCAAGATTTCTTCAGGTGTCTCAATCGCTTCCATTGTATGTCCTCTGAATGTAATACGGCAGTTCTCATTTTTGATTAGAAATGATCCTTTGATTGTCGTTTCTCTGGTACCATCCTTGCATTCCATTGTTATTTTCTCGGTGTCTGTAGTGTATGTTAAATATAAATTGTTGCTAATTTCGGTCCACCAACTTGTAGGGCAGTGTATCAATGTTAAAGCGCAGTTTTGTTCTTCGAACCTTATGATACCTTCCTCGCATGACGTCAGTTTCGTTGCTTGTTTGGTGCATATGAACTCGTCGTTCTTAACGCAGTCTACGGCTTCGAATACTTTGTCGTGTCGTAGCAATTGTCTATGTTGGGACACAGGATATGTACATAAGGATTGGTTGAAGGGTTGGATAATTGGATTTATGTCTAGATATTCATACTTTATTTCCTCTACTAATGGTAAAGATATAATGAAATAATATTCGTTATCTAACTTGTGCAATTCGACTTGCAGGTATGCCGTTAACATTAATAAGTTACTCGTAATTAATTGATCCTTTGGTACGAATTTCAAAGATTCTAGTAAGACATTATGTTTTACGATTGAATAGTGGTACATACCGTGTTGAGCAAAAGTAATAGCTGTTGATAATCTCTCTAAAAGGTTATTCAATGTCTCTACGTGATACGCTAAGTTAGAAAAATGAAAGTAAATGTTGGCTTTACTGATAACTTGCGTGATAGCTTCATGTAGTCTTATCTGAGTCGCGGTTAAGTTTTTTAGCTGATTATGGAAGTCATCTAAGATATTAGAAGTTATTGAAATTTGTTCTCTTATCACGTGACGGTTATGTTCAATATCTCTGGTTAAACGCTCTATATCTTCGTTATCTGCGTTGCTATGGATCGTCTCGTTATCAGAGTCGCTCCCTGCTTCTGCTCTCTCGCTTTCGGTCAAGTGCAACTCGATGCGAGACAAGGCGTCTGCGACGTGGTTAACGCATCCTTTTTTATGTTTTATTTCATAGTCGTACTCCATTAATTTTAGTCTCCAACGGGTGAGTTTAGCATTGGGCTCTTTTAACTTACAGAGCCACGTTAGAGGCTGGTGGTCCGTTTCAATTACAAACCTTCTACCATATATGTAAGGGCGGAATTGTTGTAAGGCCCATAATATTCCTAGCAGTTCTTTTTCCGTGGTGTTATATTTTTGTTCCGTTTCTGACAAGGTTCGAGATATATACGAGATGGGTCGCTCGTCTTGGCTAATAACCGCTCCTAATGCCTTGTCACTGGCATCTGTCGTCACAACGAATGTTTTTTCAAAATCGGGGAAACTTAAAATTGGAGCATTCATTAACAGCTCTTTACATTTTTCAAAAGCGGAGATAAACTCTGGCGTATGTTTTATTGATGCGTTCTTTTTTGTACAGTCTGTCAGAGGTCGCGTAATTTTGCTCATATTATGGACAAACTTCCGATAATAACCTACCATTCCTAGGAAGGCTTTTATTTCTTTGACAGATGTAGGTATAGGGAACCTTTTTATTGCGTCCAATTTTTTTGGGTTAGGCTTAAGGCCCTCTTGGTTTAAAACATGCCCTAAAAATTCGACTTCTGTCTGAAAGAAATCGCTTTTACACAAAGATACTTTAAGGTTGGCATGTCTCAGAGTTTCGAAAATGGTTTTCAGATTTTCCAAGTGCGTTTCTTTTGATTTAGAGTAAATAATAATGTCATCTAAATAAACTAGACATATTTTCCCTATGTGTTCGCGTAGGACATTATTCATTAGTCTTTGGAACGTGCTTGGTGCGTTCTTGAGACCAAAAGGCATACGTAAAAACTCGTAATGCCCGTCCGGGGTGGCAAAAGCAGTGCACTCAATGCTGTCTTTGTGCATTAATAATTGGTGGTACCCACTAGTTAGATCAATTGTCGAAAAGTATTTATTACCATTTAATTGAGTGAATATGTCGTCGATGACTGGGAGAGGAAATTTATCGCTCCTAGTCTGCTCGTTTAGTTTACGGTAATCTATTACCATCCTATACTTTTGAACGCCGTCCTTATCTATTTTTTTTGGGACCACGTGCACGGGGCTCGACCATGGGGAGTCACTGTGTCTAATGACGCCTTTATCTAACATTTCTTTAACTTGACGTTTAACCTCTTCTCGCTGTATTTGGGGTAAGCGATAAGCTCTCTGGTAAACAGGTTCGTTTTTTAATAACTTTATCTCATGAGTAATATTTGGTGAATGACTGTTAGACACGTCGTTCGAAAATATGTCTTTATACTCTTCTAATAAGATGTCCAATGCATCTACCTTTTCGGTGTAATTCAAATTAATAACCTTATGCGGCGTTTTTAATTTATTTTCATGAATAACTATCTCAGCCTTCATAAGCTTTAATAGGTCCATACCTATCAAGATATCATATTTTTTGCTAAAATCAAATAAGTAAAAGGACATGGTTTCGTCACCAGGTCCGAATAATTTTTGCCAGAACGGTGTTTTGACTAAACCTTTATGGGTTGTCGTTTGATGAGCCGTTCGGACAGTAAATGTTTCGGGTATATATTCTTGATCAAAAAATAGTCTCTTAAAAATATCATTTGTCATGAAAGATTTACCTGACCCAGTATCAACTAATATTTTTAATCCGTAACTCGATTCTACTATATATGGTAGATCGCTAAAAGTAACATTATTTAATGGAATTATGTTGGGTTTTCTTCCAGGCTTTCTTCCGGAAAATTTTCATTTTCATTTTCGTTTTCATCGAAAGTATCTTGCTCAAAGTGCTCTTGATTAAACAATTCTTGAGCCGTCATACCTCTACCTATATCAATTATCGGGCCGCGGCTATGTGACGATCTATTCGCCGTTCTCATTGTAACGTCGCGGTTCGCTAATTGTGCGTTATTTTGACGCGGATAATTATTATTCATATTATTATTATTATTCAACGGCATCGCGTTATTATTAAAGAAACGTCTTTGGTCATTTTGATGCCCTTGATGGCGCATTAAAGACTGCGGACGTGGGGGATACGAATGTGGTTGAGCACGTTGGTAATTATTTTGCGGATAATTACGCGACGGGTAATTTTGCGAATAATGTGCGTTTTGATAAGTTGATGGGTAACGATGATTCGTTGTATGATTATTATGAGCGTAATTTGAGTGAGTCTTATTCGTTTTATTATTATCAGAGCTCTTCTTGCTTTCTTGTAGCAAGTTATGCGCACTTAATTGTTGAATATGATTGCACAAGGACCCGTAATTCTGGCTAATAGTTTGCGTTTGAATATGGGGAGGTAACTGACGTAATAACGCGGTTTTCGCATCTTGTTTATAGATTTCAATAGCGAATTGTGCGTGTTCGCGACCATGCTGATCTATCAGCATCGACTCCATAGCAAAAAGCTTTTTATCTAAGCGCAAAATCATTTCTGTGAAAGTGCCACCATTTAAATTCATGTTTAAAACTTCATGTTTATATAAATCGATAGTTTTGCCATCGCCACATCGACTAATCAACGTAGTTTTTATAATTTCCCAATCGTAGGAATGTACTACCATACAAACGACATCGGCCGCTTTATCTCTCAATCGTGATAACACGTGTTCAATTATTCTTGGGTTATTCCCATGTGTGCGAATAAATTGATTTGCGGCATTTAAAAATGGATAGAGCCTGTCTGAGTCGCCATTATAGGTTGGGATGGCGTGCAGGCTTTGACCGATGTCCACATAAATATTTTCTTGTGCCATCTTTTGTCTCAAAAATCAAATCAATGGATCACAAAACAATAAAAATAAAAATCACAAAATACACAAAAGTAAACAAAAGGAAATAATTTGGCAGTTAACCCTGACTATTTGGATATAGTAGGATGGGATATTTAGAAGGAAATAGACAATATACTTGCAAACACTTACAGTATGAGCGTTGCGTAGTTCATCGTGCCTCTTTAACAGTTTGGTTCGGGATGGACGTCACCTTCGGTCTTGATAGGCCTATGAATCACCTTCCGCGATGCGGAGTCTTATCGACGCGGTTTTTCACGATGACGCCCCACGTTGGGCGCCAGTTAAATTCGGCGGGAGATGAACTTTTATAAAAAAAAAGAAAACTTTATTGAATTTCTTACATGAGGAATTCGTACAATAGTTACGTCCGTTGCGTATGGCAGCAGGACATCTAATGCTTCTAAACAAAACAAGAAAATGGTTTTATCTAAAGTTATCTTAACCTAATGCGCCCTGTGGGGTGCAGTCAATGATTATCTCCAGACTCTTAAAACTATTCTTATCTTAACGTTAACCCTGGGGTCGCCAAGGGTTGTTCCCACGAATCTTGAGAGGCTGTGGGCTGATTAACTCGCGCGCACGGTCACATACTGCGCCATTGTCTCGACCCCCGATTGAACTGTTACACGACTGGATGAGTTATGTTCTTTTGCGGATGAAGTGTGTACAGGTTGGTTTAAAATATCCTTTCGGATCGTTATTTCTCTTTAATAAAATATAAAATGACGTATGGTAATATTTCATTTAATCACACAAATAAATAAAAAATATTTAAAAATAATTTGCAAATTAATTTGGAACGAAATTTAGAAAATATAAATAGGTATCCCTAGTTTTTTTGCAAACTTTTAATTGGTACTTATCTCTTATGTAAATAAGTAGGTACCTCAAAAACAAACTATAAGTAGGTAAGTTTTTATCATCATAGGTAGATATAATTGCTTATTATTATGTCGCAAAACTCAATGTTACTTTGTCGCCTTGTGAAATGTCCTTAGGGTCTGATGGTTCTCTGAATGAAGGGCTTAATAAAGATATACAGGCGAATAAGAAATAATCGATGGTTCATTGTACGGAATTTCCTTCAGTGTTGGAAGTAGGAATCAATCAAAAACGAAAAGAATAATTATAATAAGAGGCCAATAGCGTTAATTACAATCTCAATCAAGTTTGTAGATGCTTGTTATTTTTCTTTTAAAATAATCTGCCTGTATAAACTGCATTCGCCTGCAGCACAGTGACATACAAACGTGGCTTTACACTAAACCAATAATAGAATAAAATCAATCTTTACCACCCTCTAATACACACACACCACGAGATAGCAATCAATGATTTTATATGCGTACACGCACCCACATGCGCGTCGACTATTGGAAATATTGGCATTGTAAACGTTTCTACGATATTTGCAAACTATCACAGCTAACTTATAAAATACATCTGTCTCTCTCATTCACAGAAAAAAGAAAGAGGCGAGATAACGCCAGAAGGGGACAACGAACCCGGTTTTATAACTTTGCAGAGGGACAACGGCGATGCTATTGTTAAAAGTACCCCAAAATTTTTTTAGATCACATAAAAGTATTACATTTGTAGGGTCGTGCCGCCTGTATGCACTTACTGCATTCGTTTCGGAAGCAACCAAGGAGACGGAAGCTCTCCCACGCAGTCCAGTTTTAGAAAGTTTATGAAATTAGTGATAGTGATAAGACTAGTGATAACAGCATGTCGTCCGTGACTGCGACTAATCGTGCAAGTGAAATGTGGAACAATTGTCTTGATGTGAACGCTCAAAGTGCGAAACAAACAAAACAACTCGCTTATGGACAGTATCCAGTGATGTCTCAATATTATAACTATCAAAACAACTTTTACTCTCAAAACTGTGATTATACTGAGACACCATTTAGTGATTATACAGGTAAAATGTATGGTAGTGATCATCGGCGAGATGAAATAGTGAAATCGGAACCTGCGAATTGGCATGACTATCCTTCAGACTATATGAATGGAAACAGTCACGCTAACATGGATATGATAAGTAAATGGAGAGAAATGAACTATTATGTACAACAACATGAACATTATGGGTACGAGCAGAGGATGAACAATTTAGTAAATCAAAATGGTTTAGACTCTAAAGGTGAAGATGTTCAATCTATCAATTCCCCTGGCCAATGCAGCATACCTGATACTAACTACGGATCACCACAAAGCGTAGCCAGCAATGTAAAATCTACTACTCCAGAAGACGATGATTCTCCAAACCTCAGGGCGTTGCTAACAAAACCACGGACTAAAAAGTCGCAACCTTACTTCCCCAAATGCAATAAGTCATACAAACAAGAAATGTTACAGCGAATGATGTTTCAAACAAGTGACGTTAACGATTGGGAAAAAAATAATGAAACGGCAGCAGAGAAGGAATGCAATTTGTCGCAATTTCATGGTGGATTCGAAACCAACGTCGAGGGCCAGACGTCAATCAAGAGCAAAGGTGCCGTGGGTGGGGCGTCGGCTGCAAGCGAAGGCGCAGCGTCATCGTCGGATCCCACGGAACCCTGTCAGGATGTGACGAGGGTCGAAGCAGGCGGGGACAATGCGGATTACGCTGAGAACAAAATGGCCGCTGCATCCGATGCACAAGGAATCTATCCGTGGATGAAAAGTGTTGGTGGTAAGTTGAATTTGCTTCGTTAATTCATTTTTGTATCTATTAAGCTAATTTAAAAAATAACTTCTAGGAAAATTTATCAATCAAACTGGTTTGCATTTTTACAGGAGACATGAAAAGAGAGGGTTCAAAGAGAACACGACAGACCTACACTCGATTTCAAACGCTAGAACTAGAGAAGGAGTTTCATTTTAATAAGTACCTGTCGAGAAGACGTAGAATAGAAGTATCTCATGCATTAGGACTGACAGAAAGGCAGATCAAGATTTGGTTTCAAAACCGAAGGATGAAGGCGAAGAAAGATGGGAAGATGACGACGTCGTCTCCTGACCCTTATGGAGTAGATGAGATGGACATAGCAAAGCTCGGGACTATGCCAGAATATATGGACACAAGGCAGATACCAGGGTTAGGGGAATTCCCTAATTACCATATGCCCAGTGGATCAGTTGCAAACATGAGTCACATGCCGGGTAATGTACCGCAAAATTGTATGATGCCTACGTATGGAGGTATGATTCCTAAAATGTGACCCAGAAATTGATATTCAGAAATAAAAAAGGTTACCTTAAAAAGTGATTTAGTGATAAGTTTTTCAAGTATTTAATATTAATGTACAAATTATTTACAAAATCAATTATTCGTAAAATGCGCGATAAAGATCCCAACAATGATGATAAATCATCATTATTACGATAATCAATTCTTTAGTTTGTTACGTAATTGCTGAAATACTGAATAAGTAGTTTTAGCGGGAGAGATTTTCCTGATGATCCGTAATAATGTAAATATTGTAATCGGCGAACTCTCAACTGTGTATTCCTACCTATGGGGCCCATATAGGTAAAGAGTACAATGGCGAGACAATGCTCTCGGCTGCTCAGTACATACATAATATATGAAAATTTTGACGAGTGCCTCGGCCGAGCAGAGTGGCGAGAGAGTAGAGAGATACTAGAACCACGATTTGTTTACTAGGCCGAGTGTCCACCTCCCTTTAAAACTTTTTGCAAAGGCCAAGAATCAAAATTATAAACAATACTCGTTCACACTACTCGTTGACCCGACTCTCTCGGCCTAGTATCGTTTTATTGTCTCGCCACTGTACTTGTTACCTGTATGAGCGCCCCATAGCCAAATTGATTTGTAAGTACAGTCCCCAAAGAAAGTCTCTCGCGCGCCGCCGCCCTTGGAGCGTGCACTACAGTCCGTTCCACTGATTTGTGCAAACACTACATACACCATTTAGTTAGAAAATTAATAAAATTGTTTATACGTCGGCAATGCGATGGTACAGTTCATACCTACAGTTAGGTTTATTTTGAAATTATTGTGTAATGTAAATACATTAGTATATCGTATCTTTAATTGAATAGTTCCTAATAATGTGTTTAATTTGTAGTTATTTAAACACTTGTAATAAGTATAGTTATATTTCGTTATTTGTAAGGTTGATTATTTATGAATAAATATTTTTGTACTTCTCTAGTCAATGACATGGGCGCTATAATAAAGAGGAGTTTTGATTCCTGAATTATGAATAGAAAAATTGTTTCCTTTAAAATGAAGGGCACAAACCGTTCTAAAATTACGTGTAAAATAATCTTCTTCATCAAAATCACTCCAGTTTACTGACGTATAGGTACATTTTTTATCGTCCAGTGCTCCGACCACAGAGCACAGAATAGCAGCCGCGGCGATGCCCGCGCGTGCGCCGTGATATCCGTGAGTGGACAGCGTCGATACTCGCTAAAGAATACTAAATAGTGATGTTTCTTTTCGACTAATAACGCAAGATAGAGAGATGTAGATTTAGTTTTTACGTAATCGCTAGCGAGTATTGACGTTGTAAACTCATGGTAGGGGAAGGTAAACTCATGGAGTTTCTGACAGACTATACTGTGTACAGCCATCTTGTACACAGTTTAGACCTGATCTATTTATTTTAATTTGTGAATCGTTCAGACGCATACTACCAAAAACGCAAATTACCTTATACGAGGATGACCAGAATTTCATTACATGAACTACTTGGAGTCTCTTTTCACCCCTTAATATCTCAAAAACTATTATGAGCTGTATTTATGAAATGTGGGGTTTTAGTTGGTTTTTATGGGATCTTAATAAACAAACCAAATTTCATGTGTTTATGTTAAATAGTTTTTGAGATATAGTAGATAAAGGGTGAAAAGAGGCTCCAAATAGTTCGTGTAATAAAATTCTGGTGATCCGCGTATAAGGTAATTTGCGTTTCTGGTAGTATGCGTCTGAACGGGAAAATTTGCAGTTTGTTTGTCCAAGAGGAAAGTAGGGACCACCTATCCAACATTGAGAGAATTTTTGTAATCGGTTCGGTAGTTAGTTACAGAGATGACTTCGATCGAACACACATACTTTTCAAAATTTACCTCTTTATTATTAGTATTTTTCTTGTATTACTTATAAGTTATGCCACACGTGTGCAAGTTTCATACATTTTTCAAAATTTAATTGTACTTACCTTCCAACACCGTTTTCAATAGAACTTTTAAAAATCCCTGACTCAAAACTGATCCGTATAAACTTAACACTAACACCCTCGAACAAAGCAATGGTTGTTAACAATGTGCGGAACCCTTTCGGCGCATAGTTCAAAAGGGTCTGACGTTTAAATACTGCTAGGTAACTGTTACTCCGAAGCTCTCTAGGGATCGCTTGTTGTCGGCAAATTTGACATGTTTTGACTGTTTATTGGATTTGGTTGGTCATTACTTTGGAAAAAGTGGAGATTTGCTTCGTAATCCTGTTAAGGGTGCACGGCTACCTGTTTGCCCATTTTATTGTTTTCGCGGGCGGTGTCAAAAGATTTTCGACTACTTTAATAATGATTTTGAAGTTCTAAATATTTTTGAGATAAATATACATATTATCTACACGCTGTGTCCCTGAAGGTAGTAGTCAGAGAGAACGGAGCGCGAAGTATCACGATCCTGACACAATATTTCTGAGATTTTAAAATAAAATATTTTTCGCCAATTACCAAAATTTGGTATTGTGAAATATATTTTTTTTCTTACCATTATTATCTAAGTACGTCAGATTCTTCTCCAAGTCATTCATCAGTACTATTATAATTGTTTACATACCTCTAAATTTGTATATTTTAATTCTCGGTGTTTAAAAATCAACCATAAAACAATTACAGATTTAAAATATATCTAATAGAAAGTATGGAATACATTTCTACGATAAATGTGGACTGGAAATAAAGACTGAGAACATTGCAAAAATTTGGCATTCTGTATCTCACTTCATAGCATAATGCACCCCAGCGACAGAAACTGGACCCTCGGTTCTTTTGAATAGGTTGTGTTAAAAGGGTCTGGAGGAAAAGAGATGGTCTTATGTGTATGAGCCGCGATAGAATAGTGAAGCAATACAACCATCCCTTTGTTCAGGGTTGAATAAAGTAGGACCGGGACTGCGCATGCTTGGGCTTGGACGTTTAATTTACCAAAATGGCGGACAGTGACCTAGTATTTCGTTGTTTTGATTACAAAATGTGAATATTTGTGAGGATAAATTAATAAAAATGAAGTCGAGATAGATAAAGATTGACTTGAAAATCCATAAAATATTGTAAGTAAGTAGTTTATAAATAAATCATTTATATTGACTACAAATGGATAGACGATGGATAGTGAGACTGCTATCTGGTACGTATTGGCTCACTCGAAATGCTATGGTAAGTGATATGATATGTTTTTTTTACAATCTTGCCTATATTAGATTTGATATTACAATTTTAGCCTACAATTATACTAGTAGATTTTAATAAATGTCTGTGCTACCACATCAAATCATATTTTTGCAATTACATATCTATGTTATAGTTAGATTTTTTATACTTGGTGAGGTAGATTCCTTGTAAGGTTTATTAGTGTAATATTTTTTTTAAATTGTTGGATTGTAACGTTTATTAATAGGGCTCAGAATGTTACTTTGGCGACAGTACTTTCATAGTACGTAAGTTTCATAGTATGTACTTAATTACATACTATGAACATACTGTCAGTGCATTATGATGAATGACCAAGTTCGTTCTAAGTTTTAGGTGATGGTGATACGCCTACCATGAGTTGACAACGTCAATATTCAATACCGATTCGCTAGCGAGTACGTAAAAACTATACATATCGTAATTACTCGAAAAGAGATAGCACTATTAATTAATTACGTAGTCGCTAGCGAGTTTTACGTTGTCAACTCAATGGTAGGCGTAATGGTCACTTAATTCGGAATGTGACTGTACGTTTAGTATTTTTGAATTTAATAAAAGTACTTAGTCCCTTTGACTACATCTACCTACCTATTAAAATTAGATCAATTCCATAGTCACTGAACCAAGAATTGTTATAAAAACATTACGACATTGAAAACAAAATCGCTTGTTCATTTTGTATGACACACATTTGGTATCGAATTTACCAACCTGTTTGCTATCCACGAACCAGTCAAAGCTCGAATTTGGCCTCTGGTTCAAATGAATATTCTGTTCTCCAGCTGCAAGTGTTAAGTTTGTTGTTTCATATATTGAATGGCCCGCTTGAATGGCGGCTCTAATTAATCCTGACGTCGAACGAGGCAAGTCGCTCATTGAGGCAGGATCAAAAGAAACCTTCTAATGGATATTTGAATACCACGATAGTATGTATTTACCTTTAGAACGGATCTACTTTGAATGCTTAGGGTTTAGATACTGACTCAAAACATAATAATAGCGTGACTCTACCCTTTGAACAATAAATGGAAATCCGGGTAACACTATAGTCTACTTCTCAAGAGAGCTGGTAAAATAGGACTTTAAAATTTTTGATCTAATTTAAGATTTGTATTTGTATAAATTGGCAAACTGGCCTAAACTAGAATGTCCACATAACCATATGCCAACATTAGATATAATTCCTATAATATAATGTACTTGTTTACGTAGTTCTTGTTAGGTTTCCGGACCACAAAATGAAAAAAAAAACGAATCACTATGTCGTCCTGTGCATTCCGTCTGTCTATACCCTTTTTCATAAGAAGGGGTATCCAGATGAAATTAATTTCAAATACAGAGGTTGGAAGTGTAAAAAATTCAAGCTTCTATTGTACCTAGTAAGTCAACGAAATGAAAGATGCGACCATATACATAAATACCTATAACCCACTAAATACCTATAATACTTATCACCTTAATTGATACTCGCAAACTCACTCATCAAAACCTGTAGGTATCTAGATCTACCTATTTCCCGTTGAAAGTATGATTTGAAGTACGTTCCTAAATGAAACAATCTAAAAATTGTTAGTATTATGATAAATACTTAATAACATAATATTATATGTATTTTTTATAGATATCAAACTTAATCGGTGCAGGAAGACAATTTTAAGTAAGTAACTATAGTAACGTTTACGTTTGTAAGTGTCGTTTACGTCTTTTCGTTTTATCTAAGTTTAAAAAGGTATAATAACTTATACATAACCACGTGCTATTTTAGACTTATTATCAAGTTATTTCAAAACTAATCTTTAGACAGATGCGCCACACTGTGTACGGCCACCTTCATGATCAAAGAGAGACGCTATCACCGCACATAAATCACAATGTAATTGCTCATAGGTACCGAGTACTTCAAACTAGAATCTAATTTAATAGATATAGAAAGTGCTATTAATTAAGATACAATTATCGTACTCTTGCTTGAAATAGTATCCTGTTCCAATAGTTGAAGTTACAATGAAAATACACTGAATTTATTTACAGCCATGAGGTCCAGAATGTCTGAAACAGTTAACGAACACAAGGTCATTGTAACCTATAGAATAAGGACTAAACCTTATTCTGAGTTGTAACCTATGTGTATACGTATTACGTACGTGATAAGGTTGTATTTTGTGTGTTATCTTGTCAATATGACAACAAAAATCCTTACAAGCCAATGAGATCTCTCTATGTGTTATTTCCTAGCTGTTGCCCGAGGTTTTGCCCGCGTGGTATAAATTTTTCCTGCGGGAACAGTTTACTGCGGTAAAAAGTAGCCTATGTTGTTCCAGGATATAATCAATCTCTGTACCAAGTTTCATCAAAATCCATTCAGCCGTTACAGCGTGAAACAAACATCTTCACCAATTCATAAACATCCTTAGAAACTTTCGCCTTTTTAAATTAGTAGGTTTGGAAGGATTTTGTGTATAATTTATACGCTAGTTTATGCTAAGTTTATTTGGAAAGATTAGATTAGATTTCCTCAGATTATGTGGAAAGCACGGAGCGTCGCATCAAATGATTTTATAAATGTTAAATAATTTATGACATCAAACTTCCGCCTAGTAGCCCGAATTTTAGGGGTTCAACGGCTGAGTCAGCAAACAAAGTTAATTTTGCTATTTTACTTGTTTCAGGCGACCGCTGACGAAGAATATTCACGATGCGAGCGAATCTACCGTCATAGTATTAGAAAATAATAATGGTTCTTAAACTGCTTCGTATCGGTCTGCCCTAAACGGTAACCTAAATGGATGCAAAAATTTTAATCGATCGTCCGAAATCACCCTCCGCACAGCATTGATCGGGCGATCTGCTTTCGAACGTTAGCAGTGGAGCGTTGTTGATAAATGATCTTTGCTGGGACAATGCGCCGTGCAGATTCTTTTGTTGGTCCCGTCCGTTTTTGTATGGACACTGATGTTTCTGTAACGCGACGTGGACGTGACGTGGCCGGGTGTTTACGTGAAAGCTTCTGGGCTACTCGAACACATCTTACTTTTTTTTTTAAATTAATACGTACATTTTACTTAGTAGGAGACTAATAAGTTTGTGAGGATGTTTGTTACTCTTTCACGCAAAAACTACCGAACATATTTCGGATAAAGTCGCGCGGCGTCCGCTAATACCCCCTAAGTAACATAACGCCTACATAGAGGGCGCTGTTTCACAACGTACAGGGGAAAATTTTTTCAACGCGGTAAAAAGCTAGTCGTGTATATTCCTAACTAGGGTAACCTGTTCTATGGGCATCAGACACACTTAAAAGCCTTCACATCTGTAGGTGAACCGATAACCGCTGAGGTAGACGAGTTCTCGAGTAGAGACCACGATTTAGCATGCGTAGTGTGGGACGCCCCTGTGGAGCGACGATCTGCGTAAGGCTGCCGGGTGACTGGATCCGGAGTACTGAAGATCAAATCCAGTGGCGCGCCTTGGGGAGGTCCAGCAGTGGACTAGAGCAGGTTGATAATGAAGATGAAACTTGTTAGAAATTTCCAGTGGTAATCAATGGTACCAAAATTAAAGTTAAATCGAAATATTATCTTAGCATCAATCAACCATTAACTACAATTCATTGTGGTCAATTTGGTTAGGTAAGTTCATAGACATTTTGCCATGAGGACCACGTAATCTGAAAGGACCTATGCGTCTGCTGATAAACACAATTTTTAACTCACCAATAATAATATAGCTGAAGGGTTTGTTTGTTTGTTTGAACGTGCTAATCTCTGGAACTACCACCCGGATTTGCAAAATTATTTTTGTATTTGATAGTCCAAGTCTTGACGAAGGTTAAAAGCTATTCAACATTACGCTACGACCCTTAGGAGCCGAGCAAAAAGAAAAAGAGACAGAAACAGAAACAACTTATAATACGCGGGCGAAGCCGGGGGAAACAGCTAGTTATTTATGTATGTGCTTGTCCATACACAATAAATTACCAATCGCCGGCCGTCTCGCCCCCGTATAATGGCGGTTATTATAATTTTGCAATTTAACGCCTTCGAAAAATTCATAATGACTCAATTTATGAAGATACAATTTTTTACTCCGCAAATTGCGACGAGCTTCTGTTGAATGGCTCATTATATAAATTTGAATTCGATCGCTCAACCATCACATTAAGAGTATTATTTTATGTATGAAACATAAATTTAAGCACACCTTTATTTATGTTTTTATTTGAAGTAGTTTCTTATCGTTTCAAAATAACAATTACTTTTACTACTTATCTAAAAGGTTAAGTACGCAATTAACTTCCGTAAGTTAGACAGAATAATAGTCTTATTAGGCGCTATGGGCAAAGTGACAGTTTTACTAAAGCATTGCGAAAGCTGCTTCCATAATGTAGGTAATAACATATTTTTTAATACCAATCGAATTCCGAAGTACAATTTTTTTGATTTTATTATTGAACAATATAAACCATTATGAAATCGAAATTATCGTGAACAGTTTAATTTGATCTGATTCCCAGTTATTAATAGAACTGCCAATTGTGGTTCAAATCATAACGTAACGTCATTTACGTGGAGCGTACGTAACCCAAAATGACGTGCCCAAAAACAGAAATGTCCATCGTGCGTCCAATTTAATTTGGTACATCATATTGTTTGAAAGACGTGTTATTGTTCTATTGCTAGAAGGCTCAGGTTGAGGTGGTACGTTCGGCGTCAATGTCACTTATGTGTTTAACCCGGCGAGTGGATGGAGGAAATGATGGATTGCGAAGCAACCGGGCCTTTGGTGTAGCGTGGGGAAACTGCACGGATTCACATAGAGCTGCTACAACTATCATTTGTCTACATTGCCTATAAATTGGTGTTGTATAAATGTATACAGTGTACTTACTTGCAATAAAATATTTTTTATTTGATTTGATAGGTGTGTCAGGTCCAGGATAGGTGCTGCGTTATAGCTACCTGTCGCATAAGGGACACAGCGGAAATATATGTATGTAAGGTTACACATAGTTAATATAGAATAAAAGTTTATACATAAGGTATAGCCGTATGCTTTTGTCCCAGGAGTTACAAGTTTAAGTATAATTATATAAAAAAGGCGTAAACAAAATATTCTCTAAATATCCAACCATTACTTTGTATGGAAATATACAATATGAATTAGGTTATAACCCACATCGTAATTGCAGTATATTGAAATATATAAAGATTATCAGATATAAATAAATATACTGAAGCAAAAAAAACAATACTTACAGCTTTACTTTAGTGATGGAATTATATTGAACCGTGGTTATGATAATCATCAGACTGTGACAAAGACTTTTCCCTGACTGAAAGTAAAAAGTAAAAAAAACACGAAACGTATAGATCATCATTCTTAACAAAAATGAAACATTGTTAGTCAGTAAATGACAGTTTTCAGTATTCGATCCAAAACATGCAATTTGAAATATCGGCAATTCATTGCCGTGTTTAGCAGCTCTATAAAGTTCCCAATTTCCCCGTGTACTCAGTCGACCCTCGGCGCGCGCCAAATTCCAAATTGTTTTTGACTGACAGCTAAATGTAAGTTAGCATTGTTTGAGCGACGCACCGCAGCCTTCGGTTGCCTTTGCCTGCCTCTTTCTAAAATTATTTCTGTTCTACAAGCGATATTGGGTAACCCTTCTCTGAATTTCAGGTTGTTTGACGTAAAAGGTTTTAAGGCTGTTTCAATAACGAATGTTAGTAAAATGTTAGCCTAAAAATTAAAAGTAGTTTTTTCATTAGATTATTAATTACGTTAGGTGCTCATTTAGGTGGTCATTTGAATCACTTACCTATATGCAAAAATCACACTTCTGCTTAGACGGATATTTATGAAGAGAAAAATGAATGATTTTGATAATTTGATTGAATATTCTAGAATTTCAAGAATAGCAGTTTAGTAGTAATCCTCTTAGATTTAAGGTGTCGAATTTATAAAGTGTTGGCCAAAAGGCCAACCTACTAAAATTATCTATCTAACAAAACCCTCGTTTATTTATGAACGTGAAAATTTGTATAAACCTTTAAAAGTGTAAAGTTCAGATTTCAAGTTCCACGGTTCAGTTGTAGAGCTCAGCAAACTAACGGGCAAACAAAACAAGTCTGCGTCCTTTTGAAATTCTTCGAAACTTTCACAGCTTTTTATTCAACTATCTCGACTTTGCAAAACCTCATTAAAGTTATTTAATTAATTACTAGCCGCAGTCCTCTATGCAATGTTAAAACTTACACTTGAATTTAATAGATTCTCGACTAATATGAATTAGTAAGTAATTTAAATCGCATAATAAATAGTCTTAATTTGTTTACAGGATTTTTCCATCACAGCTGCAATACAAAGATTCTCAATCCTAAAATTCAAAAGGTATAGAAGTCACTCGCATTTTGTACTTAGTATCGAATACATTAATGTATTTGCAAAGCGATTCGATCCATTGGAATTCGATTTACCTAGTGTTTAGCAGCTCTGTATATTTCCCAATTTCCCAGAGTAAGTACTTATACCTATATACCGCTCCCGGGATTCTTTGAGGTAATGGGTAATGGTGAGCCGGACCCACATAAAAATGAAGATAATTGAACTGAAGATGACGAAAACTCGGAGATGATGAACGGAGAAGACTGAAGACTTTTTAACACTAAAGTTTTTTTCCAGATGTCCGGGTTCGATTCCCGACTATTGTACAATTTCTTATATACATAAATGCAGTTTTTGTTATGTGTAGAACTACGGCATGGTTCGTAAGAATATATTTTTCTATATCTTTAATAAGTGGTTTCGGCCGTCCCCGTCCCATCGACGACGACGACCCATCACGATGTGCCACCCTGTACGTATACTACTTAGTAAATTACTTCTAGGTACACTGCGATCATTAATGGTAATCGAAGTAGGTACATAAAAAAAATTATTATACTACTAGTACAACAGCACCCAAACATGCAGCATAGGTATACTATATATTCATGATGTATCATCATCATCAGGCTGCACTAGTCCATTGGAGTGCAGTGCACCATACTGCAATGATTTTATGACCCCATAAAACCTTTTTGAGGCGCATTTTTATCAGCCTGGTGCAAACGCACAGGCGCGTTCGTACGGCATACACGAGTACATAATTTGAACGCAAATATGCGTTTATACGGCATACACTCTAGCAAAAAAATTATTGGCATAGTTTTCTAGTTATGGGAGGCGATCGTGTTAAGTCTCCAAGGTGAATTCCATAGAGTGATCTATAACATCTCACCCTGTCAGTCGGTATGAGTGTTTAGCGGCGGTATTAGCAGGTCGGGTGTCGAAGGGCGAGCTCGAACGTTTGACATGGGGCGGCGGTGACTAATGGTGTGACGTCACACTCCTCGAGACGTCATACCGGCAACGACGGGGTAACTTTGTTAGAAGATTTGGAGAAATAAGTAAACAAGGGAATTGATTGTGATATCGAAAAAGAAGTACGAAAATTTACCTACATGTTTTTTTTTATTTGACGGGTACACGAAAAACGTGCTTCGATATATTTTTAAAAAGGGTTCTTCAATCTCAAACTATTCCCCGATGATGGTCAGATAACTACGCCGACGACCGACGATCATGAGCTATTTTTGAATCGCTTTCCTCGCTTCGAGCGCTCGGATTCTACTAATTTTTCTTCGACATCCGATACAAAAATCAGTAGAATAGACCACTCGAAGCGAGGATAGCGATTCAAAAATGGAGCTCCAGAAGCGACTTATCCGGGAGGGACGCACCCACACACGACGCAGCTTGGTTCCGAACCCTGTATGAGAGACGCAGTCGAAGATACGCAAGCGTCACACCCGCCAACAATAACATACTTACCAATACCTACTCGTATAATACATAAAATAAGTACCTAATCAATTGATAGGGATGATGATCAATCACCGATGAAGCTGATGTCATAAAATAAGTAAGTAGGTATAGGTTCCAAACAAGTAAAACAATATTTAATATTGGAAGGACAAAATTAATCGTATACCTACTGCCAACGAAAGCTTTAAAAATGTTTCATTCATAACCAGAGTTCCAGTATGCAATTAAATTTGTAAAGAAAATAGTAATTAAACTTAATAATTAGAATCACTACAGCATTTGTCGAAGATATTACTTTTTCCGAGTAAATGCCATCTATCGCCAATGAACCAAAAAAGGTGCAGAAGTGAAACTTGGCAAAGACAGTGGCGCCACCGTTGGATTCTGTGTACCTATACCGATACTTAAAGTAAGTATCGGTATAGGTACGGAGATAATAACAAATTATAATTATGGTATAGGTACTACCTTCTTTCACAGAAAACCCAGATCTATATTAAATATCCAGAGATGTACAAAATGGTTTTAAAAAAGCATTTAAATACAAAATGCAAAATACCAAATAGTTTTGCGTTTTGTATTTCAAATGCTAACTGCAAAATCGGTATTTTCAAAATACTTTTCCAAAATAAAATACCTTTTGGCCAAATCTCAGATATTTTTATTTATTTTAGGTATTTATCATGAGAAATAGAGACACAATGCCGAGCTGAACAAAAACGTCTAATAACATGGCACCTTATGCATGACATTTTGGCCATATTTAACAGTCTCTATCGGTCAAATTCGGCAATACCAAGCGTCATTCGTTCATTTCATTTTGTTTGACTGGTAATTGTTGCCAATGTTGGCTAAACTTAATCACAAAGTATTTTGCATTTTGAAATGAATATTAAAAATGCAAAATACATCTCGAAAGGTATTTCAAATAAAATACAAAATGTTTTTTACTAAAAGGCATTTAAATGCAAAATACAAAATAGGTATTTTGCATTTTTAATTTGCATTTTAAATAGAAGTATTTCAAATAAATCGCATTTCTGTAAATATCCACCTGAACGATAATAAAATTTTGATAAAGTGCATATATGCAACAGTTCTGTTATATTTTAAATAAAAATTCTGTCCCTAGAACCGATAACCGCTGGGGTAGATGAGCTGTCAGTGGAGCTGTGAAGTGGAGAGCGGAGACCACGACTGGGTAAGCGTAGTGTGGGACGCCCCCCGGCTAGATGGAGCGACGATCTGAGTAAGGCGGCTGGCAGTGACTGGATGCGGACAACCGAGGATCGCGTTCAGTGGCGCGCCTTGGGGGAGGCCTATGTCCAGCGGTGGACTAGTACAGGCTGATAATGATGATGATCCTATTGATAAACAAAGATTATTAGGTAAGGATAGTCCTCTTATAGATAGTTATCTTAGTAGGTATAATAATTAAAAACTTAAAAATCTTTTTCCGCTTGGTCTGCTCATTCCATAATGGTACCGCGAACGAGCAAACTTTAGCAGATTTCTAGTGGCTTTAGAACAAGGGTAAGAAGAATGAAAAGGAAAGGTTATGCTGAGGAAGAGATAGAGAATTCTAAAACGAGACAAAGGAACAGGGATATGTTAAGAATTGCCTTTCTGTTTCAGTAAGAACATCTTTCTGAATGACACAGGTCTGAATGTGCTCTGTGAATGTTGACATGAAGGTAAAAATAAATTTAAAAAAATAATTATAAAATAAATAAAAAGCTCATTAGCATTACCATCCCTGAGAACCGTCATCTTTTACCTGATAGTCTTCATCGGACCCTCACCATTGAGAATCATAATATTCTAACTCATCGAAATTTTGAATCCGGATTGTTTGGCCAATCGAACTAACAGACGAAGAAGAAGTGGGTAATCTAAGAGGAATAATTCTTTTTAGGATTGTTCGACTAAACGAACAGTCTAACAAAACGGAAGAGACGCTAGAACTGATTATCTATTGGGTAGTACCAGTCAGTAGATGTAAGTACTTATAGATTTCGACTATTTCTTATAAGATGAACAAATTATTTACCTACATTTCTTATAAGTCATATAGGATACCAACCACACATAACAAGATTTTGACAGGATAATGCAAAGTGAATTTTACATTCACTGATCAGCTACTAGGTAACCTTGTGGATGAGAATGTCAAAAACCATCAGATATCCAACAAATTTAAACGAATGTAACTTTTGAGTCTTCCTAATAAGAAATCGTATTAGTTTCCTAAAGCTGCTTGAGATTCCTTAGCGCTAAGTAGGAAGAATTTACGCACACTAGTGAGAGCACTCACCGGACACTGCGGCCTGAACACAGGTTCAACCTCAAGCTCCGGGACACTAAAGAATGAAGACTCTGCAACGAAACAGAGGAAACCCCATTGCAACTACTGTGCTAGTGTGGTGTGGCCATAGAGTTAGTATACTAGCTATAGAGTGCGCGCATCGCTCATTGCCCATTGTGCCAAGTGTAAGCAGGTGTTCTATGGACGCTTCAATATCGATTTTTTCTAGAACCTTTTTATTCCGTGAATCGTGTTTACAGCTTGGCACTGCACATTTTACCATGATTACTCCAAATCTTAATAAATACCGGCGCGAGCAACAATCAGCGCTCCTGACGTTTTGTGACTAGTAGCGTCGCTCCGAAAATTTCGAGACTGTTCAAACCCGTGCTTACAGTTCAAACTTGCTAACGCGCGCTCTATGTATAACAACTCTCTGGGTGTGGCCCACTGATGCGTAAAAGAAACATATCTGGGCAACTATACTCACTTCAAACTGACGAAGTAAAATAAATCAGTGGCAAAAGCTTGCTGAAGTTCATAACTGTCGCAAACCTTGGCACTGAACTATAGTAATGTGGCAATTATAATAGGTCAGTAATGGTCGCAGTGATACAAGACTGTGTACGGTAAGTATGCCTTGAAAGAACCCCATCGCAAATAATAATTAGACCGCTTTTTAAAACACCTACAAATCTACTTTTCAAATGAAATGTCAGAAAGGGGTAAGAGGAACGCCAAACGAAAAGCATGAATATCGCTGAATTTTTTTATTTGCACCACAACAAGATTATTTCATAGGTATTCTACGCAACGTTTCAGCTTCTTCGTAGATAACGGCTGCAATTTAATGTTCAACTCCCAATAATTCCCCTCACGTTCTCAAGAAGGATCCAAAAAGAAAATTTGTATAATTTCAAAAAGTTTTCAACTATTACAACTCTCTGAAGTTTCTTGAACACATTTACACCCCACTTTGGCAAGTTATCGGACCAATCAGGAGGCGAGATCTCACGCAGCCGACCGCGCCCACTGCCGCTGCACTACGCATGCTTCTACTGCAGCGCAATCGCCATGCAATCTCTGTCCTACTCACTCCCATGCGGAACGGTGCCGTGCGATAGGGAAAGCGAGTGAATTTGCCATTATGATTAGATGCAAATTTTTTATTCATTTGCAAATTAAGTGTTGCATTGTTAATTGAGTATTATTTGGGACCAACGAGTGTTTCGGCATCCACTTTGTATGGGACAAGTGCGTGACATAGGAATTGGGTTACGAGTAGGTAAGTAAGTACCTACATGGACTTCAATTGTGATGAATGAAACATAACAGAATAAATAAACACCTTTTCAGGACCTGTTCAGTAATCAGTCTTTATTTTTAGGTATAGATCTAAATAGGTAGCAGTATTAGTATACTTACTTTAAATCTATAATTTTCATTATATACCTATTAAAATTACATATTTAGGTATAATATAAAAGACTTTGCTACTTCTGCCACAAACTTGATTTTCAAAGTTGTGATGCGTAGGTACCTCTATGTATATAAAAATTTGATGTAAATGTACCCAGTGTATTGCAATAAAATATTTTGACAACTTGCAAATTTCCCCATTAATTAAATTATACCTATCCTATCAGAATTTCGATATAAATCTAACTCGACTCTCCTCTCCTACCTTGACATTCTTACCATTCCAACATCCCCATGTAAACTGAACGGATGATTTATTGAAAAAAAATTCTAAAACCCGTTTTCAACCACGAACATAATTAAATACCAATAAACGATATTTAAACAAACACATCGTTCGCGCTTCCCTGTCCGCCGTATGGAAGAACGCGGAGACAGGTAGAGTCACCCTCAGATCGTAAATTATGTTGGAGTCAGTTGGAGTGAGCTGGTTGAATTATGTGTCGGCAACATGTGTGCGTGTTGTCGCGTGACCGCTGATTATTAAGTTGTAATACATTTTACGGCCCACGGGACACGGGCAAGGTGTCTTTTGGGGAGACAGGCGGACTTTCCATATATTTTTCTATTGAAATATATGTAAGTATATCCTCTTATAGCCCGGGCTTATGTTAAGTTTTTGTGTCCTACTACCCAGTTTTCGTCAGATTGGATGTACTCTGTTAGATATCGTAAATCATCCTCAGTTCTCTGTATCCATAGTCACTGCCAGCCAGCCGCCTCACGCGGATGCTGCATCTACCAAACTTGACTGGCCTGTTACCCTGCCTACGGCGCCAAAGGTCGTGGATTCGATTTCCAACCGGGACCAACAGTTATGCACTGTTTTCGGATTCTGGGTGTTTGTATGTACTTATTTAAGCTTAAAAGTATTTAAGTATGTTTATCAGTTGTCGAGTACCCATGTACAAGCTTCGGCTTAGTTGGGACTAAACAGCCGTGTGTAAATTTGTACAAACATTATTATTATTAACTAAGAAGTGGGGACAACCCGTAAGAATAACCTTGTAGTAACAGATTCTATAGTTACATATTTTATTCAATTTCGGATGAAACGGTTTCAGCATAAAATGAAAAATATGAATAAATACCATGTGGGGAGCACTCAACTTACATTTAAACGCCAACAACAAGCTTCCACATTTTAGTACTGAAGTGGAAACTCGTAGAAATATAGCACTATAAATTGATGAAAATCACACTAACAGCCATTGAAATTTAAGGAAACTGTGATGACATCTAAACTCTATGTGTATGGAAGTCGATCGACTTAATTATGTTGACATGTGATTACTACTTATTGATAATGAAACCGTCTCTATATCCTTCTAATGTACCTTTGTGGTACATAGGTACATACTATTATTTATTCCGTGATATAGTCTGACTTAAGTGGCAGTGGGCTGGGCACATCGCTCGTAGAACTGACGGCCGTTGGGGCAGAAAGGTTCTCGAGTGGCGACCACGTATCGGAAGACGCAGTGTAGGCAGGCCTCCCACAAGGTGGACCGACGATCTGGTGAAGGTCGCGAGACCCAGCTGGATGAGGTTAGCGCAGGACCGGTCATCGTGGAGATCCTTGGGGGAGACCTTTGTCCAGCAGTGGACGTCTACAGGCTGATATGATGATGATGATTATGAACTTACTCTATATTTACTTTTTATGAACCTTACACTGACTGAACAATGCTATTTTTCAAACCAGTTGGCCGGTTAGTGTCGAGGCATTAATATAATTAGCTGTTAGTTTTAATTAAGGCTCGAATCGTGCGCAAGACGAATGCCCGCCATTACCTGTGATTTAAACCGGCGTTTAATTGATGCGCTAATGATTTAAATTATCTGCAATTGCATCTACTGTTTAATTGTTAAAACTGGAGCATTGTGTCTTGAATCTAAAATTTGAATACAAGAAGATTCCTGCAATGGAAAGCGAAATTAAAAACTATGTTGACTTCAAGAATTGCTAAATCGAGTCAAAGTCAAAATATTTTATTGCATTGAGTACCTACACTGGTTTATATACTAGTTAATTTTTATATACCACCGATTCCTAGGTATAGCGCTGAGATAAACGCAATAAGCCTTAGTCCTGGGCAAAATAGTTTTTTTCCTATTTGCATGGTAGAGTACTTATGTGGCAAATTCTGGCTGAGCTCAGTCAGTGGCGTCGGGGATAAAACGCGGCGTATCATATCAAAAGGTCCGAAGTTCGATCCCCGGCTGGGCCAAGTACCAATGGGTTTATCTCGAAACGTAAGTACACATTTAATGACTGCTCTCAAACGGTGAAGGAAAACATCGTGAGAAAACCTGCATACGCCGAAGAAGAAATTCTTATGCGCATGTGGTCCACCAACACGCACTGGGCTAGCGTGGAGGACTTAGCCCGAACGCCCTCGTTGAGAGGGTAGGCCTGAGCCACAAAAGAGCGGTCATGGCTGTTGATTGGATTGAAATTCTGGCTCATGAAGCTTCAATTTTCTTCCACCTCCAAATGTTAGAGCGGATCCGTGTTTGGTAGTATGTCAACAGTCAGTGTGAATACTAAAGACGTGAAAAAATTAATAAACCGCATTTAAAAATAACATACAGTTGACTAAAAGGACATAGTAGACAAGCTGATCTGATAACTTATTACTCAGCTCACAAAGCTTTAGTATTCGTCACACTGCGTTAACCACAACGGTCTTCATATATTTGCAATTTGAATGAATAAAAAGGTTTAATATCTGTACACATTGCAGTAAAATGCTTCAACTTCTGTCACTTCATACAGAACACTTTTAAATTCTGATGCATGCGTATGTCTGCTCCTTTAGACAAATACTAAGTACTTTGTTTTATAATATTATTCCTTTTAAAATTAGCATTCTTTAATCCATTTACAAATTCACTTTCCATCCATATCGGCTTCTTTTACATTTATTAAAAAATATAGAAATTAAGCGGATCATCTTCGAAGAAACCAAATTATTTTTAAATTATAAGTACCTACGTTTATTTATTTTTAGTTAAGTACCGTTTAAAAAATAAAAATAACTTTTATGTTTATTTCATGATTTAACATACCTAGTAGACAGCAGATATTTTAATGAAATAGACTTGTATTTTGCAATATTTCGTGTTCTCTTGATGTGCATGCAGTTTGTAGAAAATCAAATTTTAATATCGTTAATAACTGTAAATAATTATTTTGTGTTTGTTTAAAAATACTACCAGAAATATAGTTATAACTAGATTAGTATAACATACTTATTTAATAAATTAGAAGTTTACTTTTAAATTTTCAAGGTCTACTATGTTGTCACACTTGTGGATTGATCAGATCCCCTACTAAGTTAATGAAGAAATCCAGATGATGTAATGAAATTAAGTCTTTGGAACTTACAGAATTGTGGTTTTATTCACCATATACCTACACAGAAATTAAAGATGACTGTAAGCAGTTGGAGCTAACATGGGAGTAAAATTTACACGTATAGATGTTATGAATTATTGAATCCAGCTTCAAATGAGCAGTGTATCGCAGCATTCTTCAAGAGTAACATAAGACACCTAATAACGACCTTAAAAGCTTTGATTAATCGAATAGTTGGCAACTTGTGAAAAGATTCAAAATGCAAGCAGGTTGAACGAGCGTAATATTGCCTCGTTACCTAAGTAGGTATACCTAGTTATTAATTTCGTTCCATATTGGTATTTAGTAGGTAAGAGTATTGATGATCGCAGTAGGTAAGTAGGGATTTTACAAAGTTTCGAGGCCAGGTTGGTAAACATGGAGATCTGGTGGAGATTAACAAGAGACACGAAATCATACGTAAGTCATACCAATCGTTAGTTCACATACCAATCTAGATATTTTATTTTCAGCAAGTCATAATGGAGCTACGAACGTGCTACGAAAGCTCCCTCTACGACAAATATTAGGCAATACCGGACCTTAATTACCTACTACTGCTATGCTGTTTAAAAAGGTATAGTTTGTCAAAAATAAAGACACAACAAAACGACCGTTAAAACTAGAAATAAATAGGTAAGTACGCAAAAATGTTGAAGAGAAAAACAGAAACAATTTTATCAACAAGTGTCACAACGACATGACAGTCGTCAACATCCATGATCATCAATCGGTCCATTGAAATAGGATACGCGGTGTAGCGACGGTGAACCCTAATTACACTAATCGCTCGAGCGAGCGACGAGCGGCGCGGATTTGTCAAAAATAAAGACACATCGAATCGCCCGTGAAAACTAGAAGTAAACACATAAAGATCTTGAATACAAAAACAGAAACAAGTTTCACAATACATAAAAATCGTCAACATGCATGATCATCAATCGGTCCATTGAAATAGGATACCCTAATTACGCTAATCGCTGGAGCGGGCGCGGGCGCGACGAGCGGCGCGGGCGCGCACACGTGGCGGGCTCAGGTGCGCCCCGCCCGCCGCCCGCCCGCCCCCTGCCCGCCGCGCGCTCGTGACGCGCCGTCAACTCGACGGTCGACCGCTCACCTCTTCGTCAGACGCGCGCTGCACTCGACGCTCGAACGCCGGGAAAACACGAGCCGTTTTCCGCCGCGACGACTCGCACCGAAGTTTTCGGAATTCGAACGCTGTCGAATTTTGAAAAGTTATTTTCTTTTTCGTTGCACTTTTAACGCCTCAGTATTTTTTAGGAAAAGTTTTTAAATTATTTCTCTTTTGATTTGAAAATTTGTCTTTTGTGAAAAGTGTTTGGAAAATATAAACTTGTGGGATGTTTTGTGTTTGTATTCGACTGTCGGTTGTGATATTTTATCATAAAGTTTGCAATTATCGCTGTTGAGCCTCTCCTCTGCAAAATTAGAGTAAGTGTCGGCATTTTGAATTTATTTTTATTTTGTGACATTATTTATTTTTCCGCACATTATTGTTCGAATACACATTAAAATTTATCGACATTTGATACCGTGCCCACGAGAAGGTGCGACGTCATAAAATCAAAGCGTATCGCAGTAAATCTCTCCGGACGGTGTGGATTTGAACTGTCACTTGACACGGGACATTAAAAGTTATTATATCCTTCGAGCTTTTAATATTAACAGACAATTAAAATAAAATTAGCTAGAAACCCATACTATTATGTCTAGCAGTTTTATCGGAAGGATTTGCTTATTTCATTTTGTAGTTAGACAGAGTAAAGAAGTGAGGTGAAGTTCTATAGATAGTTTACGATAGTCAAGATTTATGAAAACTGAAAGTTAATAAAAGTTGAGGAACATTTCTAAACAGAGTAAGAGTATACCTTAACAAACGTTCAATACATATATCTACTTTTATTATAATATAAGAATTTGAAAATGACTCCTAGGCAACAAAAAGATTTGCGTAAAGGCAGTCTAGTTAAATACTTGTCTATCAAATCATCGACATTTTAAACAATCCACGGAGTTGCATTGAACGAGGGGCATTGCCAATGAAAATTCATTATTAACTCAACTATCTTAAAAGTTTCATATACAAAAACTATATCAGCTTGAAATCTAAACCATACATGACACAATAAAAGCTATCAAACGACCAAATTAAAATTAAAACCGACTTTTAAGACACGCATCTCTTCAAAGGATGTCTGGGAATAAGCAACTTTGAGAGGAAAAAAATGAAGAAAAGCAACAAAAAGCAATGAAATCGTACGGCCCATTTAATGTGGACCGGACGGGAGTGACAAAAATTCTAAACTGAAATAAACTAAACACATGTGTCTGTATGTCACAAACGCAGAAGAGGAACAATGCGGTGTTTAGATGCCTGATTATTATTAGAATGATATCACAAACTTGTACGAGATGGTCCTGGTCTATACCTATTATACTCGTATTTGTAAATTGTGGTGATCTTCTTTGATTTCAATAGTAGTGTCATTGAAATCACGCATCGACAAAAAAACATCAATCCCGTAATATGAATGACACTACTACAAATGCAAGTAGGTATGTATTTTCATCAGTCATCTACACTAGTTTGTGATTGGACTGTGTCCATGTTATTGTGGTACCGGTGGTAAAGTAGGAGCTTACCTATACTGCAGCATCCCTGATTGCCTCGTGTGTTTGTATTGACATTAGGTACATATCTTACTTTTCGCTAGGACCACAGCAATTTAAGCCACTGAACTGATGTGGCGAAAAGTAAGAGAGTGTCATTACTGACACACGAGGCAATCATGGTAGGAACGTTGCTATAAGTGGTCAACGCGTGCATTTCGCGAATTGTTTCACGCAGGAGTCCAAAATTAGCAGGTGAAGTGGACAATAATCAGACTGTTCAATGTTAGCGTAAAAAAACGACCACAAAATCTCCTCGATTGATCTTTACAAGTGATTCCAAATAAGAAAAATACACTAAAATAGACAAATTTGGGATATTTGCGTGCCTGATAACCAATTTGATTACACTCTAGCAGTTGTCCCAAACTCAATATAGGTACGTAAGTTATAAACAAGTTAGTATACCCTTATAGAACCCATGATAGAAACAATGCTTAGTTCAATAACTTAATTTTGTTAGAATGATATAAAAAATTAATGGAAGTAGAACAATAGGTTTAAATCATTAACCACAAGGTTTGCTAAATAATAATTATAAAAAATTTTGATTCCAAAAATACTTCTAAATGTATTCTTATGATTAATTGTGAATACTTCCTCTTTTAATAAGTTTTAGATATTTTGCTTCATTTTACTTCATGTAAGTAGTAAGTAAGTACTATATCTGGATAGGTCCTGCCTACCTAATAGGTGAAAGTATCTATTTAGTCAAACCTCTGGTCAAAGTAAGCAAGTCAAACTATACAAATAATTTGAATATTACAGCCTAATCATTTTCATTGAGTTTCTAATTAGGTATTGCGATTATACAAGTTAATTTAACAAGATTATTTAACTTAACACACATAGTAAACAGCGGAAATAAGTACCTAAGCTTAGAAAATAAAATAGTCGTTGTAACTTTAACAAATACTTTGTCGAGCTACAGCTTAATTTTATTGTAAGGTAAAGTAATCATTATTATCAATTTGTTTCTGCAACATAGGTAGGTATGAAAATAAATTTATGAACCTTGATATATATTATGTCCAAAATCCGTAATACTAAAAAAGCACCGCCAAACTTCACACATTTGTCATTTGGTGAGCAAACGCATTAAATAAATCGGTACACAATGACTGCTAATTTGCTCATAAAGACGTATGCACTGAGCGGAGTTCATAAATCGGTAGAAGTCACATTCGGCCTACCGCTTACACCCATAAACCTCTGTGGACACTTTTATGGCCTTACCACGTGGCGGAGTCGAGATTTTTTCCACACTTGGCATGTGTACCGCTTTGGAAATGGACTTCTCTATATTAATTTATTGTTTTAGAATAGACCTCCTGTGTGCAACAAGTCATTCACGTGTTTTCTTTGCGACTTTTGTGCAATATTTCGAATTTTTACCCAAAAAAAATCGTTAAGTAAATACAAGCGATATTATACTACTGCCTCGTGTGATGAATTTCAACGAAACATCAGAACAGTTACTTAAAGCTTTAAATATTTAGATACACTACATATAAGTATAAGTACTAGTACGAGTATAATATGAATTCACTGGGTATGAATAGAAATATAAAGTTAACTTTCATTAGTCGTATTCATTAGATTGGGAGATATAATATTTAAACACTACAATGAATAGTTGCAAATGAGTTGCGTGTACTAAATTTACATGTCTGTGTTTTCACGGCCTTTGCATGTTTTACCGAGATAGAAATCTGGCATTAATTACTGCAATATGACTTAATATAAGTAACATTCGCTAGCTAAATATAAAATATTTTTAGGCAGTAGTAGATTTTAATTTTGATGCAACATTGAATTTAAAGTTAACACTGTAAACTCTCGTGATATACTTCCAACATTCGTCACCAATAACAAGACAACGAGCTTGACCAACTAATGTGTCTCATTTTATCGCAGGTCCATCAATCAAGCTCCACTCCACGGGCACAATTGAAGCGACGACATCGGTAGCACTTAACATGTCCAACTAAGACTATTCAGTGCTCATCCGAAGGATGACAAGACAAGAGTGAATTTGAGAAAGAGGAGACAACAATTCTGTTATCGATGAACGACCTAAACTACAACGCAGGAATGAGTTCCTATCAGTTTGTGAACTCACTAGCCTCCTGCTATGGGAACCAGGCGCCTGGGCGTACTGGAACGCCTGTGGAGCAAACTGGCCATCCAGGATTGCCGACGCCAGGGGCAGATTACTACAATCCAAATGCAGCAGCGACGGCGTACCCAAACGCTTGCTACTCCCCTCCGCAAGTCAGTCATCATTACCCTCAACATCCGTACGCGACTCCGGCGTCAGGAGCACACATGCAGCCACAAACCATGATCGATTATACACAACTACATCCACAAAGACTCGGCAGCACAGCGAGTCATATGCATCAACATTCAAATCCGAGCCCCGGGGCATTATCGCCCAATTTAATGTCGACACCTCCCAGTCAAGCGGCTGGAGCTAGTTGTAAATTCGCCGACACAACTTCTACCACAGGAGTGGCATCTCCGCAGGATTTGACCACATCTTCAGGGCCAGGAAGAACGTCACCCGGTTTCGGTGGCGCGCAAAATTCAACTGGAACAACAAGCACTAAATTAGGCTTGACAACTCCTATCGCATCACCTGTAGAGCACAAAGCTAATGTAAATCAGAACATTTCAAGCCCAGCGTCAAGCACGTCGAGCAATGAAAGCAATGAGGCTAATAACTCTAGTTCAACTAATACGAAGAATGCAAAGGCGGCTACTAATTCACAAGCCAATCCTCCGCAGATATACCCTTGGATGAAGCGAGTACATCTAGGACAAAGTAAGTAGACCTCATTTCCTTTTAATCTGAAACTAATTTGCGTAGGTTTGATGATTTTTGTAGCGGTAAATCCGGTGTTTTGATGACTCCACGACTTGAAACAGTTTGATTCACACTTTTTTACTGGCAGCGTAAAATCACAAATGACTTGGCTTCCTCGTTGAGCTAATAAACAGGGCCGCGGCCACGCCTCCGCTTAAAACCAACAGTTTGATGTAATAGAAATAAGACTATTCATCAATTGGATACCGAGGTGGAGACAAAACAAATTATATATCTATTTATAAAGCATTTTTTTTTTTAATTTAAGTTTTTTCGATTAGATATTTATTTCAGTAACTTAATTTTAAAAAGAAAATTATAAAACAAATTAGGCTAACAATAAAAAACTTATTATATAAAACTAAAACTAAACTTAAATATAAATTATAAATAAAAAACCCCCTCGAGGCTCCCCACCGCTGGGAGCGTGCCCAGAAGGCTGGCGGCATTACCCCGCTGGATTGTGAGGCTGATCCTCTGAGCGAGGTAATGCCCAGCCCTCTGGTCGTTGGCAGCCTCGACCAGACGCTTCGCCATCTCTCGAAAGAGACGGTGAGCTCCCGGTCCCCACGGTCCGAGCGTCTCGACCCCAAACGGCTCAAATATGTAGTCACTGCTTAGCACAGCATATTTGCGCCGTTTGAGGTCCTCAGCAGTACCGGCCGCAGAACCGGCCTTGACCGCGGAAGCTGGAAGATGGGACGGTGCCACGGTGTCCACGCAAGTAGCATCCCAAACTAGGGACCGTCCCACCTTCCAGGGAACGAGAGTCATGCCGTCCGGCCTCTTGCCGTCGTCGCGGGCCAGGCCGTTCGGTTCAAGAACAGCCGGCGCGCCGGCGGTGGCAAGGGCCCGACGGATGACGTCGTTCAATCCCGCGTGTCTCGGTATGCGGCCGGCACTCCTGCTGCAGGAGAGACCGTGGTGACCGAGCTGGCCGACGGCGTTGCCGCAGCGGCAGCGGTGAGGGGCGCCGACCGGGGCTCCTAGGCGGAGGCAGGTGGCAATGCGGAATGTGGTGCGATCCAACAGAGTGCCGATACTGGTCGATGGCAAAGCTTGTAGCCATTGACCTGACTCCCATTCGCCCACAGCAAGGAGACGAGCACGGTCTGCAGAACTGGTAGACGTGTCAAGAAGATTTTTCCGCACCAGTCTGCAGAGCGGCTCGTCCCACAGCTTCTGTGAGGAGGTATTGAGGGGCAGATCCGTGTTCGGGCAGGCCAATGACCAAGCACTTCTAGCCTCAGCCAGATATGACACCTCAAAGGTGTTAAAAGAGGAAGCGAGGATCTTATTAACGAGAGGCCGCGTGCCATGGGCTGAGGATAAGAAGGCTGGTAAGGAAACACTTGAAATTTTGCGGATACCCAAGCCTCCGTGTCTAATTGGCAAAGAAACTTGAGTCCATGTTCGAAACTCAAATTTTATGTTCAAAACCAAGGTCAGAGTTTGTTGTATAATATTGTCAAACTTTGTTAAAAGGTCAGGGAATTTCCAAAGTTGACAGCAACGTAGGTAGTAAGTAAATTTAGGGACGAAAAGACAGTACCTGATGATAAAATAAGCCATATGGGTATTAATTTTGAGCAATCGATCCGAAACTTCTGTGAAATTTTGAATTTTGTCGTTAACAAACTCTGACAGAGATTCGTCTAGGACAGGGGCTCCTAGAAGGCGAAGCGAATACTTATCTACTGAGCTAATGTTAGGGGCTAGTGATTTAAATTTTTCTAAAACTGACTCCCTTAAGGGGCACGATTCTGAAATAAATATTTCACATTTACTGAAATTTAGTTCAAGGCCAATGGTGAACAGTTCATCGATGAGGAGTTGTAAGTCTGCGAGGACGGTGTTCGCTTCGCCACCCAGCGTTCCGTCATCCAGGTACCACACATTGAATTTGGAATTTAGACGCTCGATGATCGGATGTATAGCCAGACTAAAGATGGCCGGCCCGAGAGGGTCGCCTTGTTGACAACCGACTGTAGAAGATAAAAGATGGTCCTTATAAATTAAATTCGAAGGTGAGCTGTAACATTGCCAGATGAAACTGTATATGGAGGGAATCTTTGATCTGACTTGTGTTAAAAGAGCACCCCTATCCAATGAATTGAAAGCATTCTTAATGTCTACCTTCAAAATAACCTCTCCACCCTGGTTGTCGAGAAAAGTTCGGAGGGAGTGGACAGCGGCTTCACACCCACCCCTAGAGCCGAACCCGAGTTGATTCGGCTGGAAGAGGCCAGATAAGCAGTCCATGGTAGACCTACAGCACATCTTGGCGACAAGACGGCGGTAGGTTGTACCTACTGCAATTGGTCTGATGCCACCATCCTTCTTCTTAAGGGCGCAAAGATTGGCCCCATATAAAACGTCAGTAATGTCACCGTTAACGCTGCCCGCGAGCATCAGGTTAGCCAGGTCAGTTAAGGCATCAAGCAGCGACTCACCAGCTTCCCCAGAGCCTATGCTAATTAAATCTTTAAGGTGCTGTGGTGTAAGGCCATCCAAGCCGCCGGCGGAGCCACTGTTAAAAGAAAAGACGGCACCGCGGACAGTGTCAGCAGTAACGGTGAGAGCAGAGGCGGAGTCCGAAAAATTTGGAGCATCAGGGAGCGAGAGGTTCGTTGAAGGTAGTGGATGCTTGCTGCGGAGTGCGGATAGGGTGTCAGGAGTATCGGGGGCGATGGCGTCGTTGGAAAACAGGAGGCGGGCGGCACCCCTTATGTCGCCATCGCTTATTTTGCTTTCTATGACTTTAAAAATATTATTTCTGTTAATTGCGTTATGGTTATAGGTAGAGTTCATGTCCTGAAATAATGGTTCATCCGCACAATTTTGCTTAATGCGAGATGTTAGTGATGCTTTTGAACCGTCTTTTTTGACATGTAGGATGCGGAAAGGGAATGTGAGAAGGTGCTCCCAAGCCTGCCTAGAGTTCTCAACCGTGGTTTTCCGAATCTCCTCATTCAGTTTTCTAGCGACAGAGATTCGCGCACCACGTGGAATGCGCTTAAGGATCGGAGTAGAACTTCTAAAGTTGCTGAGGCGTAAATGGAATGGTAGTGTACTAGTTTGATGGTCCTGAGGATTAGATGAAAAAGGGACGGCGGCGGCGACGGCCGGGGGGGCGGAGCAGGTGAAACCAGTACCGACTTTATGGCACTTGCCAATATGGATGTTTAGGCCTCTCTGCCCCTTAAAGAAGCGAGGCTGGGAGCACGCATCACACTGTACGAGGTCCAACGACGCCCCCGCCTGGCTGTTGCCTCGCACCACACTCCCACCAGCGCACTGCATTATTAAAGTAAACTTAATTAAAAAATAAATATAATAATATGGAATTAAGGCTACAAATAAAACCTTAAAGATAATTTCAAAAATAAAGTCCGCAGAAAAGTCAAGCACGTCTCATACACATAGATGGGTGAAGGCGCGACGCAGCCTTTCTCACATTCTATTGGACAACACTCTGGTTGCCAGGGATATCGGCATTTATTGCCCGGCGACACGGCTCGTCTGTGACAGCAGTCCTGGCGACCCATTTCATCCCGAAAGTATCTTCATTCATGTGCTGGCAACGTGTACTCGTAGACCGAGCTACATGTCACACAAAGGACAAAGCACCTTACTGCTTCGAGATGCTTCCAGCGGGGGAACCCAACAAGGCACACAGTTGCCGATATATGTATACAAAATTTTGTTGAATTGACCCTTATAACTGTTGTAACATTAACCAATGCACTGCTGATTTAAAATAATACTGCAGCAACCAAATAATTCAGTTAAATGTACATAATATTAATTTTAAAATATTTAAAATTTCTTTGTTGACTGGATGACGGATAAAGCATTAGCATGCATTAATGTTGGATCGATATGGTTGGCTGATGGATGGTGTCCATAATAAGGCATAATGGCTTTGTTGGCGGGCGCTATATCTGAACATCCGAAGCCTTTTTTCTTCTCGACTCCTAATGATGGGGAAAGTGCGTCGTCACCGTGACGTGTGATTTGACGGATCCTAACCTTCTGGTGTTAACCGTGAATTGGGCTATTCAAGGGTTAATCTCTTTTAAATTGAAACTTTTGACGTTCTAGTGTTTGTTTTGCTTTTTTTCATCGACAGGTGTTTTAAAGGAATGTGTTGATCTGACTCACTCACGGATTCGTTAAGATTTTAAAACTCTTGATGTTTTCGCCGAATGTCAACTAAAATTCTTCTGTAAAACAGTTGCTACTTTTAGAAAATAAATTTTTAAGAGGAAATTATTGGTAAATACCGACAAAAGCCGACACAAATAATAATAAGCAACATGCACCGTACGAACGCGGCGGTCACATCAGCCTGTCCTGTCACACATTGTAGATGTCTTTAGATAAAGACAGGCGCAGATGTTGAATTCTGAGAAATTAGGGTGACTTCGTATTGTTTTCACGGATACATAAATCTGATTTGACCTTGTCCATACACATATTACTACAAACTTTAATTGGTTCGCATTTAGGATTCCGTTCTTCAAAATGAAAAAGCAGGACCCTAGTAGGATCACTTTGTTGTCCGACTGTCCGTGTATCCGTCTATGAACACACCTTTTCTCAGGAAGGGGTAGAGGTATCACGTTGAAAATACTATCAAATACTAGGTCTATGATCCCTTGGTGTAAAAAATTCAGGTTTCTAAATCAACCAACGCAATTAAAAATATACCGTCATTTCTGTCACATATTTTGATATTCGATCAAATCAAATTAAATAAAAACTTATATGGCACACTTGGAATACAGATTGACTAGTTTGGGAGTCAGGGCTTCGATATATCATGTAACTAAATATATAAGTGAATAAATTTTATGTTTATGTTTATATTCACTTCCTGTAGACCTACAATCATGAAAATTGTCAAGAAGTAAGTTCTTACAGTACAATAATTATATGTATAGGGAAAAGTCCGAAAATCGTTAACTTGTGGTTAAGTATACTTAACACAATATTAAAAAACGCTTTGTATGTGGATGTGATGAGCTATCTACATACATAATGAAGTTTGTACGGCACCCTCAGGGTGCGAGTCCTATTCGCACTTGTCCGATTATTTTTTTTAAAGTAATCAATCATCCAGTCTACTTTAGACTTTTTGTCCCTGTGTTCACTTACCTATTGCTGAAATTATATATTTTCCTCTACAATTATGTATAAATAAACCCATAAGTAGCTAAACCGACTATTTTAAACGTCCTATAGTAATAATAATTTATTTATCTTTTATGAACGCAAATTAAGTACTAATTATCATAATACACAGACAATAAATATTGTCAGAGTAACATTGGCAAGGAGTCTGTACAAAAACCAGTAATTCAAGTGTATACAAGTCCTAAGGTGAATACTGTTGTACTTTATACACCTTACTTGTACACCTATAAAACGTACTGCAGCTGTTTGACAAAGCTTTATTCATTATTATGTATATAGTTAAGGCCTATTACAGACGAACGACTAAAAACTTGAACTATGAAAATGTTAATACTTTGACTGACTTTTATGAGAAATGTGTAACATAACGCTCGCTGCATATTTTCTTCTAGAAGTCAACTTGTTTCTACTACGATATTTTTAACTTTTTAAATGCTGTGTGATCAAAACAATCATACATAAATCACGTGTCAATTGGCCGGGACGTCCTTTTATGTAATATTTTACTTAAGTGTACCAAGGGAATATGATGAAAGGTCTCAACTATTTATAATTATAATTATTTATATTCTTTGACTTAAGTAAGTATGAGTCTCAAAAATTTCGAAAATTAGAACAATATTTTAAATTTATTTAATGTACCTACTTCGTTCGTGTAATAAGTAAGTATTCCTCTGATACTCAATATCATATCAACGTCTAATGCTACTAGGTAATACCATCTTTAGAGTTATTTTATTCAACAAATTTTATTATTTTTAACTTTGATAGATTCAAATCATTTTGCTTAAATACAAATTAGGAACACACGTGATATCAAATATCAATGCTCTAAGCGCAAGACCGCAATAATGCAAATGGATTCTAAAACATATATATGCGATGGAAATTAATATGGATAAAAGACCTTCCTAAGAACATTTGTATCGTATACAACTTTACAATTAGAAAAATCTTTTCCCCTGTCCTTGCGTCAGTCGCACGGTTGCAGTACACTTAAATATGCAAATAAAGTTGGAAGCAGGCTAGAGGTCGAGGCCCTTCATGTTACCAACCCATAACTCAGTGGTGGAAGCAACCGCCCATGCGTGCCGACTGACTTATAAGATTTCAATACTCTATTATTTAGCTCTAGTTAAAGTAGGGGGTTAAATGAAGTTATCATAACTTCAACCAAAGTGTAGTGTGACACTGTTTTATTAGAATGTCTTTCATTGGCGAGACTTCACCTGGTTTGGTATCGAAATGATGATCGACGATATGAAAAAAAATTGGCAAAAAAATCTAAATAGTTTTATTTCAGTAACTTAATTACAAAAGTTTAACTTAATGGAACCTTCCTTTGAGCAAATAATTGCTGGTGTCTTCTAACTATTATAGTTGTTATTACGTATTATTTTATTTTATTTACATTGTTTTAGTTACACACAAATTCAAGAAAAAAAAATTAATTGAATCAAATTAAGATAAATATGTTATGAATAATTACGAGATAGGTGTTTAATATAATAATTGATGTTGCACTTTAGTATTTTTTTATATTCTCACATCCGTCTATGGTTTCGACACATATCGGCTGTTTAGGTCAAAAAGATAATAAAACTGTTGCGATAAATACATTAGTTCTGCCTACCTCGTAAGTCTTAGGGATAAAGCATGAACATATATAATATTATATGTAGGTATGTTAATATGTTTGTACATGAAAAATACCTATACCTTTACTTCAGATCATATTACAATAGACCGTACAGCACTTAAGAATATTATACTCCTTTAATACAATAATGTATGACTTCATGTGCATCGTGATTGTTAAATACATTTGCATACCTTTATTATCTACGTGTGCATAATACATAAAGCGTGTTTGTTTATGCAGCTTTGCCTGGGCTAAAATTTACCTGCCCATACAAAGAGATAAAGCAAAAACACGCAAGGTTGTTAGCTATAGAACGTACCTACTTATTTAGTTAAAAGTAAATGTGGAGTACTCGTAAAAACAAAGGATGCTTATTAAATTAAAATCAAGTAAACAGCATAATGCTGGTAGATAATAGGATAGCATTTAGAGAACGTTCGAGATCGGCACGATAATGTGGAAGATAGCAATCATAAGTATAGGCAGGTTGCTCTAAACCAGTTCTGTAACATAAGACCTATTCACACTAAAGTAACTTGACACTCCAGTAAATGATTTCAATTTTAACTCAACGTTTTTTGGTTAAATTTCAAACTAAAAGTATTATGGTTAATGGAAGACATTCGCAAGAAATCAGTACAAAAACTCATTGCCATTCAATATTGTGAAATCCTCTGATTAATGTCTTTAAACTATTGATTAATGACCATTGCAATTTCTTGAACTAAATAGATATTCAAATTTGCGTAAGGTCAAAGAGTTTGATTAATAACATTTATCGCAAAGGTTATTAAAAATGACTGAATGTCAATCAAACCGTTTTCCAAGCTTCTTGTATTGAATCATTTGCAAATAAAATACGACAGTACCGAATCCAAATCATTTATTATTTTTTTCAATTCATGAGATGCAAACCTACCTGTCCCAAGTTACACTACGAGCGATTAGTAAATAAATATCAAATTAAATTCCAGTAAAGATTAGTGGCCAAGTCAGTGCTCGGTCATAAATAAATCAAGCCGCGCCGGCCGGCGATCGCGGTAAATTATGACTCAAATAATATTATGCTTAAGGTATGCATCGTAGTGTAGTCTGCAGTCACCATGTTTTATAGACCTTTTTACTCAGCGAAAAAGCGTTTTTGATTGTGTTGTAGGTAATTAGACTTTTGATTATACTTGGTAGACAAACATATTAAGGTTTACTCAATTGGTTTTTGTAACGCAATTCAATCACAGCCAATAGTAATGCAGAAATGGATGTATGTTGTGGAAAACTATAGATCTGCACCGGTTGAGTTAAGTAACCAACAGGTTAGTTTGGAAATCTGAGGGTAGAATATTATTATTTATAAAGTATGGCAACAAGAAAATGGATTTAATAATTAAAATTAAGGCCCCTGGGACATCGATTAGAAACAACAGTATGGTAGCGTAGGTACATATTTAGAAGTAATCTAAAATGTAATGCATTTTACATGGCTACGTGTTTATTTAAGTAACTAATGAAGTGGCCATGATGAGTACATGTAAGCGTGGTTCTAGCCCATATTAGATTTATGTACCTAAGTAAAAATAAAGCGAAACAAATTATTTTAATACAGCTCTTACTACCATCGAACAAGAGTAACAGATGCTTAAACGTGTGGCCCACCATACAAGGAACCTACCCAATAAATTTAATTATGAACAGCTATGAGCCCGATCAATGCTAAGATAAAGCAACACGGCCGACTGTTCGGCAAGAATTCTAGAGCGCAGACCCCGCCTGGTTGCGCCCGGTTCGACCACTCATACCGACCACATATACATACATAAGCATAAAGGGTTCACAAAAATGTACGTCCTGAACGGTACACAAAAATAAATAAAGTTTTGTTAAGGGATTAGTGAGCTCGGCCGCGCGGTTGGTCGGTCGCAACATCGCAATGGCGGCGATGATTTTGCAGAATCTCCTTGCTAAAAATGTGGCTCTGACATACCCATAATTTGTATAGCTAGCTCCGCGCCTATACATATATGTAGTTGTATTGTGATCACCATATTGGGTTAGTCAGTGTAAGTTATAATGGAGGTGGAATTATGTAGATTTCCAAAATGCTAATGATAATTAGGTAGGCAGTACGTGTTAAAAATTTTGATCGGCGTTTTTGTAAGTTTTCGTTACTCTCAATGTTTAAACTTATCAACACTAGCAATTACATAATTATGGAGTACTTTGTAATGTAAAGTAGTATGTAGTTAACAATGTCATATAGATATAAGCACAGATTCAACTGACGACTTGTCAAAATGGTGCTAGCAGAAATTTTAAAGACGATAAATTAAAACTTTTACAAAATTTTCCAAAAACATTTTATAAAAGAAACATAAAATGCGTTTTATATAAAAATCCATGTAAACAGAGTGCAAACTAAAAGTACAGTCCGCATCAGGGATTCCACCGCTAAACCCTAGTCCCTAGAGACGTTCCAACTTCAATTATTGATGGCAACTTTTAGCCTCTATAAAATATAGGGGAAGATACCACTATTTTTCATCAGGTTTAGCTTTAAATAACTTGTACCAGTGCATAGTTAGTTTTATTTCGTTCGCTAGCAGGTACGTAATTTATGTGCAGTTTTTAAATGAGTAGGTAGTAAATGAGAAGTCGTTTTTCAAGTAATTCTGGCTGCTATGTTGTCAGCAAAATCTTTCTTGTACTTTGAGCTTATACTATTTATAAACTGCATAGGCGATATGGTGTATTAAATATTGAATAACCTACCTATATTTTTTTAAGTACCTATATATTTTATTAAAAATGTAACAAATTTATAAGGATCTTGTTCTTTCATTGTTGGTTGTTTTGTTCTGTCTTCGTTATACCAAGAATATTAACTCTCTATTCTCTCTATCTCTCTCTCTAAATTATTCTTAAATTTTTTAGTATAGTACTATACGCTATGTAAATTTGCATCGCTGCCATATTCACGGAGGTAAATATACTGCTAATACTGAACACAAATAAATTATAAAATACACGTTCGAAAATTCGCCAAATTTTAATTTGGTTTTCATTTTTACTTATTAAAAAAATACACATTCAGTATATAATACATTCTCAAGTTTTTCGCGATTCCAGAGGTCAAGGAATCCCCCTTTGGTCTATTCCCACTGCGCAATAGATAAAATTGGTTTATTCCTATCTGCACTCCAAGACCATGTTAAGTTAAAATTTTTGTAGACTTTAAACATGGGAGTTTATCTAAATAAATTATCTAGATTAATTTGTTACGTTCCTTACTATTGTCTCTGAAAATATAGCTAGCATGCAGATTTTCACCCTGTATAAGAGTTCACGAAAATAATGGTCACAAAATCAATAAGCTCCATAATTCAAATTGCGATTGTTACTATACTCATATTTTGTAACACTGACTTTTGTGATTCTGATCATTTTTCCCGTTCCGTCCGACTTTAGTTATGTAAGTATAAGTAAAGTAAACTACACTCCTATTTATTTTATTTATGACTCCTTTATTTTCAGCGTTTTAATTACCTACATCAGTGCAAAGTTAATTTTTTAAGTTTATCTTACTTTATCATGGACGCAGAATTATTATACTCGTATCCACTTATGTTTTTGTACGGTAATCATAAAATCGCCCTTTGCCACAATGACCATAATTATTGTTATTATTGCGTTTAATTACTAATAACTCTACCACGCTATTGTATATTATGGAATTACGCGTTTTTACTGAGTTACGTTACGCTATTATCTAAATTGTTACCTATATTACAATTGTGCGTTGATGTCATAATGATTTTAGTGACAGGTTCAATCATAATAATTAAATTGAAAATGTTACCTATTAAACATATCTCCTTGCTTCATAATTTCAGAATGTATTTTAAGAAATTAAGTTTAACATTTAGACTGCTGGCTTATTGATCGATACATTTAGAACTTAGGCATAGCTGACCTATATACCTTTACAATTATATGTATATACGCAACTTTTTTTGGAATTTGTTTTTGAGTTTAATATTTGAAAAGTGTGTGTAATGAACGCGTCATTTTGGAACTGGTGTTTTATACTCTCATATTTCGCGGATCAAATGCTTTAACTTAAACAATAAACAGTTGCTAATAATTATAAACAGTTAATATTAGGCATAAAAGCTCTATTTTCGTATTAACAAGTTAGGTACCAAGGCATGTAAACTAAAATGGTTCCCTACCGACTAATTTATTCATAAAGACTCTAATTTTCAGAAACAATAAACAAACTATAACAAAACCCTAAATAAAAGGCACTCCCTTGTATAAAAGTTGAGGTATCCGTTTTAATTTTAGTTTCAATAACCCGTGTCGCCGCGCAGGCTATGATTAAGTTCACCATAAGGCCCTACTGATGGCCGCTCACGCGCACATGGCTGCATGCGTCCGCGCAAGATTGCGCATTGCAAATTAGCATAGGCATCCCGCCTCGTTACTCAGCCAGCACCGGTGAGGATATTTGCAAGTGTATGAGGTCCTCAATTTTACTATTAGGCTCGTTTATATCATGTTTGGATGTGTTTAAGTGTTAATGAAGTAAAATAAAAATAGTTTTTATTCTGAATAACACCAAAAATGAACCCAAAACCGATAAATATTATATTCGTCGAACGGGTATTTTTAGCATCACGATATTTGAATAATTCAGTTAGAAAAATGGAAGTTATTCAGGTTATATGCTGGTTATGAGTTGCACCAGATTAATACATTTTTATTGACAAAAGTTAAATAATAACTACTTCAAAATATATTAAGTGTAACAAAGCAGAAACTGAATACATTATTAATTTTCCAAATCGTTGTTAATATCTGTATTAAGAAAGGTGTGAAAATAATAATGTGTATTATTGAAGCTATGTGAAACGATCTTTGAGTGACTTCACTACACAAAAAAACAATCGAGTCGGAGAATTGAGATACTTTACTTCACGCACAATATAAATACACAACTTTTGTTGTATACAAGACAAAACAAAGTCGACGTCTTCATTTCGTGTCTTCGACAAAAAACAATTTAATACTGTTATTGCTGTCAAATGTGATATAATGGTAACACTGCAATTGTTTTCGGGTCCATAAATATCTTTTTACAATGGATTCGCGGTTTCCTTAAAAGCTAAACGGGCTGATAAACATTTTTTTTCTTCCATCTCGAGCCGACTTTCCTGCGGCGATACGATGCCTATAAATATTAATACAATCAAATGTTTTGACGTGGGCCTTTTTTAAACTTTTATCTCGTACCTTCGCTTATTTTTTGTTAGCGTCGATTCCGTTTTTATTTCGTGTTAATTTGGTCAGCGAATACGGTCTTTTAACAGATCGTAAAGTATAGAGTGTAGCGGTGCAAGACGTGGCGCCAGGTGCTTTTAGAGCGCGTTTTGGGGCTAAATTGTTAGGAACACATAATGAATTAAATCTTTGAAATTCAAGGGAGAAAAGCTCAAATAGACGAAATGATAATGTATTGAATGTTAAAATACTGAGTTTTTTTATACGGAATATGGTATACCTAAGTATCTTTAGGGCTTCTTTCACCACTTCCTGATATTGTTACAGATAGTAATCTTAGTGATAAACTAATCTATCAGATAAATCTGTGTGATAGACTATATAAAATATATAAGATATAGGCAATCAGATACCTGTGAAAACAAAAAAACAGGCTATCTGTCAGATGACCTGCGGATAGGGTATCTGGGACTTTATCAGCAAGCGGTGTAAGAGGCCCTTAATCTTATATAGTATCTGCTAAATCCCATATGAGAAGAGAAAACTACACCACTTCCCCATAGATTGTGAAAAGTGATAATTTAAATTTATCTCTGTGAATAGGTGCTTTATGAGCACGATATCAATTTAAAAATGCGTAAATTAGCATAACCACTATTACTCACACTCTATCATTAATCCTTAAATAAAAACATAAATCTCTACGGCGACTCTAAAGACTGTAGAACAAACACCCACTAAAACATCACTCTGTAAACGAATTTCAATTGTAACGCTCTGGATATATGAGTCAAACTGTCGTGTTCTTTCAGCTTCAAGTTCGGTTTCGACAAGATTTGATCAAAGTATCTAAAATGGTCACAGTTAGTGGGTTAACCACTTTAAATTGTCATCTGTCTGATTTATTTCTGTATCATTCGCGGTCAACACATTTTTGTGAACGTCCTCAGCTCAATCTTTAATTCCGTCTCACATTTTTGTTTCAGAATCACGTATAGTTTCTCTTTATATATAATACTTATTCCATATGAAATTAAAAGAGTGTTTTTCGAAAAATGACATTGTTTTGCAACAAATTAGCCATGCACCACTGTTCGCAGCGCCAGAGGCGTAACCAGTCAAACGCTCGTAAACTATAATCATTTGCGGACCTCATAAATAATTGCGGAGTGCGGACCTGCTTTTTGTCGGCCGCGATGCGCCCGCGCAGGTAATATAGTCATAAATTTCCATAACCGCCATTCGATCTTATCAAACATGATTTTAATTTGATTTTGGAGCCACACGTGTTGAGGTCGTTTTGGCGGCGAGTTATGATCGTAGGTACTGTACTAAAACTACTACCTTTATACGTCACTTAAAACTTTTTGCTTCAATAATTAATAGTAGCAAGCTTGTACTACTGTTACATCACCATTTGATTACCTTTTTAACTTTTTCTTCAATATAGCTTCAAACAGATTATTTTTCATTAAAGTTCATTGGTACGAGTAAATCGAATGGTTTGACTATACATATCAATCGCATAATTTAAAAATAACGACCGCAAATAATTAATTAGATTTAGCACAGGAACTAAGCTTTAATACATAAATTAATTGCCCTTCCCAATTCTTAGACTTCCCAAAAGTACTTACTCTTCCTTTTAAAGCGACTTTTAATTGTAAAGTAAAAGAACAAAATATTATATAGGTACAGAAACTAGCAAAAACCGTTACGTTGTCAATATCATCATTATCCCCAGCCGCTAGCATGTATTCATGGATATAGCGACTTTTACTTGTATGCCCAACAAGGTACATACGTAGGATAGATTTCATGCTTACCTACTATGACTTACCTTATGATAACATACATAAGTACATGAACACTTTTATAGGATTGCTGACATGGTTTGATAACGATGAGCTAGCTATTAACGTAAAAATATTAATATCACTGACCCGATTCTCACACGAAATCAAAAGCACATCACAAATTACTGTCAAATGTAATCAATAATAGCAAAAAATCGACGTCTAATGACACGTTTGAACAAAACGTATCACAATCACAGCATATCTGACAGACAATATGTCATTAAACTCTAAACACTGTAAAGAGTGATATAAGACTATCATGGCTGTCTATCACACAGTCTTGTAATACATACATGTTGAAGATCGAACAATGTTTTCTGTTGTAAATTTTGAAAGATGTTGTTGTCTGAAAGAGGTTCACACTACGTTCTTGAAATAAAAAGCGAAGTAATTACATAAAATGTTTTGTACAGATTGTTCTAGATTTTTTTCGTCGACGTATGGAAAATTTGAATCTCTTTCTAATTACATTTTTAAATAATGTTTTTTTACTTCCTATAAAATAAATAAATTAAAAAACTAAGTATTTATGTATCCACTTGCTCTTTGTCTGATTTTACAGACTGTTTTTGTGTAAGTAATTAATTAATTTTTTAAGACAATTTCAATTGGAGTTGATGAAACAAGGCCACAATGTTCACCTATACATGAATTACGTATCAGTATCATAGGCAGCTATTTTAAACACCGAAAAACTGACACGCTTACGAAACTACAATTTACAACCCACAGTTCTATTATCTAGTATCAGCCTTTAATCCATTTATCACTGCTTTTGTTTACGATCCTCGCGTATCATCGACTATTAATTACAATGCGTTCTTCACTTCGAACTTTGACGTTCTCGCTGTGTGACAGACCAGAGATAAGAATTTTAATGTTACTCGAGCAGACTGTACCTCATTTGCGTCAAAGTAAAATATGACTTAAATACTCGCCATTAAAATCCTTTAGGTCTCTTTTCACAATCCAAAACTTTGCTGATTGATTTTGAACATTGTTCCGAAGTGGATAGGTTGGATTTTGAATGGCGAAGGGTAAAGAATCCGAACACCTTCGATGTTGGGAGTTTAGAATTTTGATGGATGTGGTTATAATTGTTTCTGTATCGATTATGCCATTGATAAATATTTCGACTATTGCTCATTTTATTAATGATGTGGAAGCGGAAGAGCGTTGGCGATGCGATGCCCTAACGACAGGGTAATGTCACAATTAATTTTGTAGCTGTCAAAACATCTGTCCGCGGACATGATGTCTGTTGTTCATTTGTGACGTAATTAAATTTATTAATACATATTATAATTATAACACCTTACAATAATCCAATTTATTTATTCACCTTCTTAGTATAAATCTTTAAGCTATATTAACGTGTAACAAGAAAAGATGTGCTTGTTTCGGACGAACTGAACTGTTTTAATTTTTTTAATTTTTTTCCATGAGAAATATTTGTACAACGCCCTATAATCGGAAGTAAGAGTTCCGGTTAGTCCATGTGGCCCTCTATCAATGGTTGTGTTTAGGTAATCCATACAAAACCCGACATTTTGTATCAATAACAATTTGACATTTGTACATTTTGACACGTGCTATCTGGTACTTTATACATTATTATGACATGTTTTCTTGTACCCGCCGTCATTATTTCTAAATCCTGGTTTTTTCTAAGTAAGTACATTAAGTTTATAAAAACCAAAAAAATTAGGTACGCTATTTATACAAAAATGCGATAAGTACAAAAATAAAATGCATACCTACCTACCTATATTTAATCAATTTAAAAACGCTACGTTCGAATGGCGAAGAAAATCAATAAAGCCTCTTAGTTCAATTTTCACTAAAATTAACGGCTCCGAATAAACCAGCGAAGCAACGAACCGAAACGGAATTTAAATAGCTAGTCTAAAGACGGTTTTCGGGTTCTTCCCATTTGGAACTTCAAACTTGTAGGTACAATATATACCAATTACGTTTTAAATATTGGATACATATATATCAATTACTTATGTTTTAACTATTGGATATGTAGATACCTATATTGTGTAGTGTTTAGCAGTCGTCAGGTTTTAGTAATAAATAAACTGAGAATTTCCCAGACGTAGGTAAGTAGATATGTAAGGATTTATTCAAAAAACAATAGATACTAACTTCATTCTTGTCTTCTTCTCATTTTCTAAATAGCCGTTTAGAAACTAAACAAACAAACACGTTAATTACATATTAGTTTGAGCGAGTTAGTTTAGTTTAGTTAGAATATTTTAGTTATAATATAAAGATCATACCTATTAATAAATATACACTGCAAAACTATGGCTACAGATGTCAATGATCTAAGGTGAAAATTTTTTTAAAGATTTAATGTAGGTACGGTCAGTGCCACGTCCAGTGCACTAAATAAATGCCAAAGTTCGTCCTAAATTTAACTTTATCGTCATGGGAGAAGGTCACTGGTCACTAAACACGGAATGTGTGTACAATGACGTTTTGCCAATAATACTGGCTGCCCACCGTTCGCAATAAGCTATTGATCAGACGTTGTTCAAGAATTAATGAAGTGGGCACGTCGACCCCTGTCACATGTCGGGGCCTGTCCTGAACTCCTGACTTCGCAGACGTGTCCCCGGGTAGGAATGTCTATACAAAACGTGTTGACTTTTCTAATAGTTGTGGGTGTAAGTAATGAAACAGGCCTTTAAGAAAGGGGGTTAAAAGGGAAGGGGGTTATCCAGTGTTCCGAATTATTTGAACTGTACTTATTATTTTTTGTTTTGTTTTTAATTGAACGACATAAGTATGTGTACCTAAACGTTCTTCTCTAATTAGTTGGAAAATACTCTAGATTCTAGGAGTATTATGTAACTTTAAATCACATTTATCAGGATAGGATTTTTCCATCCGAAAAACGTAAAGAAAGTGAATGTGTATTATCATTCAAGTTCATTTCTATAACTCATTAGATCTGCTCGATAGTTTGTGAATAGTTGAACTGGAGAGAAAATGGGCTTCTTTATAAGTACCGCAGGAAAATAAATAACCGGGATAATAAAATACCTGCTGACAACACCACAATCTAATACGTGCATTAAATTATATAGAAAATTTCTAAAAATGCTTTGCGGGGTTTTTTGTAGTGCTATGATTTGGTTACCCATGAAAACTATTTTCTATAGAAACATTATCTATATGTACCTACATAATGTTTCTATAGACTACTACAAGTACCCTAGGATTAGGCAATACTTGGCACACGAATTCTCAATTGCAACATTGCAATTGTAATTTGTAAGGTGCGGGCTAAAACTACCCCAACCGCACAGTGGGGCGAGCCGACGCCGCGAAGGAAACAAACTGACATTTATTAATGGTTATATGGAAAAAAAATATTGTTGCGTTTCGTTTCCCCGGCTTTTAAAGCGCAATAAACAGTGCGCAATTAAAACGCCAATATCAGATTGATGGTATGATAAATAGAAAGATGACGTTTTGTTTGATGTTTGAATTTGTGGCACTTATTTTTATCTAGTTCAACAACACACTCATCACACTGATATCGTAATACATAGAATTTTTATTCAATGCTATACAATCATATGAATTCGGTACAAAATATAAAATTCTGAGTTTGGGCTGCTACAAGTTTCTTCTATTACATAATCGTAAGGAAGCCAAATCTGTACATTGAATATTTAAAAAAAGTTTGTGTAGTAAGTTTATTAATTTTATACCTAACAGACGTTTCGGCGTTGTAGCTTATTTATATATTCTATAGTTTATTTTTATTTATTCGATGAGGTGCACTTCAATCGTACGACATACCTATAGGTTACCAACGTTTTTATTACATTTTAAATGTGATTTAGTAATTTAAATAAATAACCGAATCGTTTTAAAAACCTTTTAAATCTATTAAATTTTAATTAAAAGTCACCAGGATTTCATAACCTCAAGCAGTAGGTACAGTATAAGTAATCAATATAAATAACTATAATAATATCAAACGTTGCAATACAACGCAACGCAATCGAGTGGTATCTGATAGATTTATGGATCAATGCATAGCGAATGGCGAACCAATTAAAATGGCGGCGATGGGTTGTCATTCTGTAATTGGTTAATTATTATCAGCGAGGTTGGGGCGTGGTCAACGCACGTGCAGTCTGGACCTAGACACTAGGTACTCCTTCTGTAATCATATAGGGCTTACTGTACATTCTACACGAGTAGGTATATATAATCTTTACAGTACTGTCGGCCAAAAAGTGGTGTATCGCCCTAAGCTGACATTGTTTGCATGTCATGATACATTAAGGTCTATTTTCACGGGCAACCTATTTCTAATGTTCCTTTTTGCAGATTATTTGACAACTGAAAATGTAACAAAACTGATACACCACTTTCTTGGCCTACTATTATACCTCATAACTACAGTTTAATAGTACTATACCGGATCGGTAGACTTAATTCACCTGGCGTAAATCACCCAGGTGCATTATTATTATTATTATTTGAGGTGGGGCTCTTTCAAGGCTTATCTAGCCTTGTATCACTGCGACCATTGCTGATCTATTGTGATCGCCGCCTTTACTATAGTTCAGTGTTAAGCTTTGCATCCGTTAGGAACTTCAGCAAGCTTTTGGCACTAATTAGTTTTACTTCATCGGGTTGAAGTATGTAGTTGCCCAGATGGACGCTTCTTTTACGCATCAGTGGGCCACATTCACACAGTAGGTGCAATGGTGTTTCCTCTGCCTCTTGGCAGAATTTGCAAACTATAGTGTCTCGGAGATTGAGGTTGAACATGTGTTTGTTCAGGCCGCAATGTCCGGTGAGTGCTCTCACTAGTATGCGTAAATTCTTCCTGCTTAGCGCTAATGCCTCATTCGCAGTTTTGCGGTTGAAGTCTTTGATTAGCGCTTTGGAATGATTTAAGCGCCTGGCCCGTTGGTCCAGTTTTGTAAGCATTGTGCTTGACATAGATTCCTGAGTTTAAGGCGCGCCAGGCTTTTTGGTATGCCGCAGCACGGTTCAGGGCCACATAGTGATCCCTGTGCCCCTGCCTTTGCAAGTTCGTCGGCCCTCTCGTTGCCTTCGATCCCTGCATGCCCAGGAACCCACCGAAGAACTACCCTGTTCTTTTCGCCCAGAGAGTTCAATAGTGTCACGCAGTTTTCCACTAGTTTTGAACTTATTATGTCCGAAGCTAGCGCCATTAGAGCTGCCTGACTATCCGAGTGAATGTAAATGCGATGATTGACGTAGTGCTTCCGGAGGTTAATGTCCGCACATTCGATGATGGCGTAGACCTCCGCCTGGAAGATGGAGGCGTGTTGTCCCAGATTTAACCCTCTTTCGAAGTTTGGGCTTTCTCCATATACTCCGCATCCTACGTCAAGTCCCGATTTCGAGCCGTCAGTAAACCATTTTAGGCTACCGGCCTCCCAGTGTATTTGACTGTTTAGCCAATCATCTCTGGGCGGCAGTTCCACTGTGAAGAGTTTTTCGACCTTGAACAGTGGAAGCATGGTATCCGATACCATGTTGAGGATTGGTATTTCTAGTACTGAGTCTAACAGAGATCTCAGAGACTGCGAAATCCAGTTTACCTTCTCTAGGGCAGATATTCTGTACATGCTTGATTTCGCCACCTGTTGTATATATAAGTGGAGGGGCGGTATGTTCAATAATGCATCCAGAGCTGCGCCCGGCGAGGAGGACATTGCCCCAGTTGTAATGAGGCACGCAGTCCTTTGTAGGCTGCTTAGTTTGCTAATTGCGGTCTTCTGGTTGGCTTTGTTACTCCAGACCACTGAGGCGTATGTGACTGTCGGCCTCACGATGGCTGTGTATAGCCAGAGGGATATCTTAGGGTTAAGACCCCAATTTTTCCCTGCCAGTCGACAGCTTATACCTAAGGCAATTTTTGCCTTTTGTATGATGTTATCTAAATGGCTATTCCAAGTAAGTTTCTGGTCGAGTATTACTCCCAGATATTTCACTTCCTTGGAGAACGGTATCGTTCTGCCGTTTAGACTTGGCGGAGTCAGTTCGTCTAACTGCCTTTTGTTAGTGAATGGTACTAGTACGGTTTTATCAGCGTTGACCGATAGTTCGTTCTCTTTGCACCATCCACTAATTATTGTTAGCGCTCTTTGCATAACATTTGAGATTGTATTTTGGCAAAAACCTCGTACGATGATCACTAGGTCATCTGCGTATCCCTGAGTGTCAATTCTTAGTTCTGCCATTCTGTACAATAGTTGATCTACAGCGAGGGTCCATAGTAGAGGCGATAGGACGCCACCTTGAGGGCAGCCTCTTGTAGTGCTTACTTCAAGGTTTGTCCCATGTAGAGAGACCTTGACAGTACGGTTTGAGAGCATTGATTTCACCCACTTAGTAGTAGTGGGATCGACATTTTTCTCCTCAAGTCCTCTAATTAGTGTCTTTATTGGAGTATTGTCGAATGCGCCCTCAATGTCTAGAAATGCACATAGTGCAATCTGTTTGTCTTCTAATGCCTTTTCTGCTCTGTCGACTAAGTATAGCAGAGCAGTTTCCGTGGACTTGCCTTTACGGTAGGCATGTTGGTTACAATGTATAGGGTTGTGGATTAGATCCACTTCCCTTATTTGCCTATCCAATACCTTCTCCATTGCTTTCAGCATGAAGGATGTAAGGCTGATTGGTCTAAAAGACTTTGGCAAACTGTAGTCTTTTCTCCCAGCCTTAGGTATGAATAGTACTTTGACCTTGGTCCATTCTTCCGGTATATACCCCCAGGCATAGCTTGCTCTGAAGATTTTGACCAGATACGGTGTAAGGATATCTATACCTTGTTGCAAAAGCACAGGCAGTATTCCATCGTTCCCGCAGGATTTGTAGGGTTTGAAGGATCTTACGGCCCACCTAACCTGTTTGGGCTTTATGATTCTGGCAGCCCTGCTCCAGTCCTCATTACGAGGTCTGCGCGGAGCGGAGGCTGTGTTGCCAGTAATCGTAGCACCTGGGAAGTGGGTCGATATAAGAAGCTCCAAGGTTTCCTTTTCACTGGTTGTGAAGGAGCCATTCGGTTTTTTCATGAGTCCGATTTGGTTAGGTTTGTCTTTAGCTAGCAATTTGTGTATCCTGGCTCCTTGAGGCGTTTGAACTACGCCCTCGCAGAACTTTTTCCACGATGCTCTCTTTGCTTTCCTAATCTCTATGTTGTATTCAGTTAAGGCTTTTTTATAGGCCTCCCATTGGAGTGTCTGTTTGGCCTTATTGAATAGTCTCCGCGTTTCTTTCCTAAGCTTATTCAACTTCGGATTCCACCACGGAGTTTTGCTTTTAGAGGTCTTTGTCTTTTGCGGGCAGCTAGCTTCGTAGGCATTGTTAATGCCTTCCGTAGCAATTGCCACTGCAATTTCTAGACTCTCGCATGTTTTGATACTTTTAGGGAATATTTCGAGGTTCTGCCTTAGTTCGTTCCTGTAAGCGTCCCAGGCGGTGGCTCTCGGATTCCTATAAGTTGTGGGTTGACAAGCTATGGAGGTTGACAGTTTGTAGTTGATGTGTCTATGGTCAGACATAGAGGCTGTATCACTAACGTGCCAGTCTACAATGTGCCTGGCTAGGTTTTTTGTCGCAAAAGTAATGTCCAAAACTTCTTGCCTGGCACTAGTTACAAAGGTCGGTTCACATCCCTTATTTAGTACATGCAGACAATTGGTCAAAAGGAAGTCGTAAAGCAACTCACCTCTGTCGTTGATGTCCGAGCTCCCCCATGTGGTATGGTGGGCATTTGCATCGCATCCCACCAGAAGCTCCGCTTTGTGCGCTCGGGCGTATTCCACGACCCTCGCCAGATGTTCCGTAGGGTCGCCTCTCCCGGGTAGATAGGCCGAGCACAGAATTACTCTTGACCCATTCCACCCCTTGAGGTTAACGTAAGCTGCAGTCAGGTCGTCATTGCAAAGCTCTGAAACAGGCAGAAAGTTAATGTTCTTGTTGAAAACAATACAGGCTCTGGGCCGTGTGCCACTAACGTGTGAGAGTATCTTACCCGTAGTGTTGAGGCCCTGAATGGTTGAGCCATTCACCCAGGGTTCTTGTATGAGCACGAGGTCTATTTCTCCATTTCGTAGGCAACTCTCCACCACACCCGTCGAAGCCACAGCATGGTGGAGGTTGATCTGGAGAATCCTCGTGCAGTCCCCTTTACTCTCCATCGGTGGTTTATGGAGGGGCGTTTGGGCGTGGCGTAGGCTTTCCCTTACCCTGTGGGGGACGAGGTCGTCCCCGCTGGGATCGTGGTGTGCCTTTCGCCTGCCCACGATGGCTGCCTCTGCCCCTCGGCGCGCCTCCCGCCCTACTGGCAGTGTTCTGAGGAAGAGTCCGCTTAGTCGGCTCTCTTATCTGCTGGGCGGGTGCCGGCGTTGGTTCGCCTTGGGTTGAGGTTGCCTCTGATTCTGGGGGCTTCTCAGAGTCACCCCTGATTTTAAAAATGATTTTTCTAAAACCAAGGGCGGCCTTGTACCCGGTTTCTTTCAGAGTCTCAACAGAGGGCTCATCCATAGAGAATGTCACCACATGACCATTCTGCTCTTCCCTACTGTTGAGAACCTTCCAGTGTTCCGGGTATAGCCCCTCGTTTTGCGCCGTCAGCAGACTCAGGGCGTCTTTGATGTCAGCCGCCTCGCTGCTGGGGAAAAACGTGGTGCAGACCGCGGGCTTAGGCAGCTCGCTTCCAGTCATAGCTGAAAGTTTCGCCTCGGCCCACGGCTTCTGGTTAGGAATTTCCCTCACAAGCCAGTCCTGACTTTTCTGATCCTCACAGGTGATCAGTACCCAGCCTGGCCTGTGAGAAAAACCCAAGAATTTGGGGCCCGCTCCCCTTTCAGCGACTTTAGAAATCGCTGTCAGCAGTGAGCGGTGTACCAACTTCATTTGGTCCTCGCTCATGGGCGTTTCGTTACGAATCCCCACTCGCGAGGAGCCAGCCACTTCGCTGAAGTTTGGTTTGCAGCCTCCTTCAGCAGCGGTTTTTGCAACCTTCTTCTTATGTTCCTTCGGTGATTCCTCCTCGGACCGATGGCGTTTGATCGCTCTTTGGTCCGGATTGGAGGCCGAGGGGAGAAGGTTCTTGATTTCATTCCAGGGCTTACGGCATGCAGCGTAGGCTTCATCCGCTCCTACGTTTGCACACCTTAGCCTCTTGAAGCGTTTACGAGCCGCACCGGACAGTTGTATCCTGTGCGGCTTTTGACTTACCTCACTGTTGTGGTCCGTCACCTCGAGCATATTAGAGTCGTTGGCGACTCTATCCGCATCTCGGCTCGTCCCTGCAACAGCCAGGTCAACTTCAGGCAGAGGGGGGACTGGAGGTCCACCCCTTTGTTCTGAAACGGTTCCTTCCAGGGCGTTGTCGTCCTGGTCGGAGTCTAAAAGTAAATTTTCTAAATTTGTTAATTGGTCATCCATTTGATTCCCACGAGTAACACAGGAAAGGGTCGTCAAAAACTGGTAGAGCCTGGTACCAGCCAAAGGGCACTTTTACGACCTGATTGCCCAGGTGTCAGGAAGTCACCGTTCAAAACTGAGCTACCCCTCAGCAACGCAGCCCTCGGCACGGTCGAATAACACCTTGGCTTGGGGATGGCCTATTAGCCAACGACTAGTAAGAGCCGGGGTTACCCGGAAGTTGCTAGTCGTTGCCCAGGATGCACCGGCAAACTGCTTTCCGTTCCAGAGGAATGTGGGCATTCCAACTGGACTGAAAAGGCGTAATGCGCACGTGGAGGTTGGCCAGACTTAGCACCCCTAAAACCCAGGTGCATTAGGTTGTGTACGTAATTCAGCATTATTATGCGGAATCAGATCTCAGATCAGGCTGAGATGATAGTAGGTGAATAAAGTACACCAAAATGAAATAATGATATTTCATTATTTCATTTTGGTGAATGAAAATGAAATAATGAAATATCATTATTTCATTTTGGTGTACCTACTTTATTCACCTCCTATCATCTCAGCCTATTTATATAAACTTAACCCCCTCCGTGTCAGTAGTATTACTAAGAAGTACTACTGGTAGTACAAATGACACACCTTTGTATCACTAGTACTACTACAAACCTAAAACAAAACAATTAAATTCACTCGACGTTTTGTATTCTTAGTGTACTGTACAATTTTTTCCACGTTTAATAAATTAATATCAAACAAATCCCAAATTAATTTGGTGAACATTTAGAATTTTGAGGGAATATTTAGTTTTCAATTTATTCCTGTGGTCATTATGTAGGCATGTGAGTAATTTAATCACTATTACCTACGGCAAGTAGACAATATTACTACCCATCTCAGAAAAAAAAAGCGTATTAGCCAGTACCTACTTATACTCTCTTTGAAACAATTAAATAGGTACTATAATAAAGAAAATTAATTGTGATCACCATACTTGCTACGAGCAAGTTGGTGTGAGTTTAAAACACGTCATTACCACTATGATTAATGTTTTATAGTCATAACTCAGGGGAATCGCTAGGTGGCGATGTTAATGTTCATTCAATTCATTATTATGAGTTTTTTTATAATGACAATGAATGATATGAATACTCTTTTAATAAAATTAAACACCCTTCTGTTAACAGTTTCTCTCGCGGAAATTAGAATTTAAAAAAAGGTTTTCAATGGAATAAGGTAACGTAAACAACTTGTTCTTTATTTTAATGATAAAACTACGATGTAGGTATATTCATACGATAAATATGAAAGGTGAATGGAATATAATTTAATAAGCACGGTGGTTTATACACCGATTTAGCCAGTCAAAATATGTTCAAACATCTCAAGTGGAGATCCCGCGAGGAACACACGTCCAAATACTGACGTTGCGCTCCGTTCGAAGAAAGATCAGTTTATTTTGAAATGTCGTGAGCGGCGATCGCGAGGTGTTCGTTTCATGTCATGATGAATGCTGTGGAATTTAAAAAATATTTTATAAAATAACGTGCCTCCGTTACACTCAATTAACGTTCCAATACTCACTTTCATTCAAGAGTTTCTCAACGTTTTAAATTTATGTTATTATTACCTACTTAAACATTTTACTTGACGTAATTATTGACGGTTTTTATACAATTTTTAGAGAAAGGTAACTGCTCTCAACAAGAATATCATTTTCATCAATTATTTCGTGTAGTAGTTACCTGTTATATGTATAGGAATTAAATATGCCTTCTTAAAATACGTTTTATTTATACTTCTAACGTTTTTTAAACTTTAAAATCAACATAGTTATTAAAAAATTTGACTGACGTCAAATTTTCTTTATCGATAAATTCCTTATTTCCAGATTTAAAACATTACTTAAATATAGTAATACCTACAAAATATAAGGTCTTTCACAATCGAAAACTTCAGGCATCTCTTAAAATGTACTTGTAATAAAATTTGCATGTAAATAAACGTAAAGTACTTACCTTTCTCTCCGTGCCATTGCTGGAACGTACCTCCATGTTACTACCGTCTATAGTGGGATGAAGAGAAGCGCACGTGCGCTTGCGCCTTCTTCGCTGTCACTCGCCGACAGCGTCTGCGCATATTTTGTAGCCAGAACCGCGGATTAAATAAAATCCACTTACTAAGATTAAAAGCCGTATGGACTAAAAGCGATCCGCGTTTATTACACAATAAATTGTATTAGAAAAGGTCATCAGATGACTGTATTGATTACTATGGATTTAAAATTGATAATTAACACTAGTGACTAATCAGGGATCTATAAATTACAGTCTGAATGTCACGCGTGATCAGTGTACCAGTATCGTAATCCTGATTAATATTGTATATGTAGTCTTTTTATTTATTGCTCAATCACATAAATACTTATAGCCGCATTACCTACGTTTAATTGAACGCTTTACTTATTGGTTAAATAGACTAGACATTTATAATGACAAGTCAAGCCATCAAAAAGTGGTCCACAGTTTTCACAGACAGGGATCAAATAAAAGCAATGTTCATACAAGGCGTGAGGCTATATGGAACAAGAATTCGAAGCATCGTGACTGCTACAGAGATTAACGATCTAATTCTCCTCCTAAAAATTCTTTATTAGTTTTAAACGCAATAAACTAAAACAATCCCCAAACATAAACCATCTCTTTCCCCGCAGTTGGCTCATCAGTCGGCCAACAAATTAGTCGGTGTCACTACAATAATATACAATAAGGAGCTTACAGTGTTCCGTAGCCCGCGGGCCGTCGCATAAATCGCTCAACACACCCGAGTAATGTTTTGTATGGAGATTTCTTTCGACGGAACCCCGCCTGCCGTGTAGTACGTGGCCTTTATCTAGTCTTAGATTAATGATTGAAATTGATAAACGTCAAATGGAAGTACTCGTCTTCCTTAATCTTTATTTATTTACATAGTGTCCAAATCTTTGTAGTTTATGCTTTCAATTGTTTTGTAATCTACTTCACTATTGGGTTCCACGATGTACGTAATTACGTATTATGATATCATGTTCTATTCCTGGGCCTTTGAAGCATTCATTTTCAAAACCGTTTTGTAGCACTCTACAAAATGCATTACTTGTTCTAAACCCTTATATTTCCCTTTTTAAACATTTCAACCCTGTTACAAATTCACAGCAAGCGGTATTTTTAAGACAACGTGGGTTTTACACTTTAATGTAACAAAGCATGTCTTCCAGACCACATAAATCACTGGTTTGTGCGAAAATTACCAAATGGTGCAAAACCCTCTTGCGTGCATAGCCCGGCAAGGTCAACTTGCATTCTATAGAACAAACAATTTTTTCCACGTTCGCTCCATTGTGCGCTCCAAGAAAGTTTGAAAAGCCTTTCTTTGTAGATGTCATAGTAATTAATGTACTAATGCGACGCATTGAAAGTCGCTATTATACTTTTACTCTCGTTTTAGACGGAGTGATGAGGCATTGTTTCTTAGCAAAAAGTTTAGGATTTGCATGGGCTGGACCTACCACGCAGGTAGTGTCCCGTAATCGGGCGATTTGTCTTATTGTCGGAGATGTCGTTTGTTTGTGCGCACTGACCGCGACAGTGCTCGAGATAAAAGTAATAAATTACGAAAACGGAAGGTGTTTGTAATGGTTGCCGCCAGGGTGTGGCTCTCAACCTCTTAGAGATGCACTTTATTTTATAACCTATGATTGCATTAGGTTTTGATTTCACTTTTTACAATTATGTATACGTTTATTGTATCACGGTGAATGGCGCATAGAAACTTATTGAGTATTTAATTGGGGAAGTAGGAAGTATTATGTATGGTACCTGCTTTGAATCCTGTCTGTAAAATTTATTGAAAAAATTCTGGTTTAAGTTTGTTTAATTTGAGTCGTTATCCTTTTATGATTTTTTCTTATCTGGTCTGCATAAATCGACTTGAAAATTGACTCTCACAGTTCGCTTATGGTAAGCTAGGAACGCTAAATTAGAAGGCGTTGGTAACACATTTACATCCGCACAGGTATCTATTGCCAAAGCGTTCGAGTTAAGTTATAAATAAAAGGCCAAAGACTCGTTCGACCAGATTTATTATGAAATTAATATTCAATTAGCTTTCCGCACATGATGCCGTTCCGTTGGGCGTACGTATTATTAAACTTAATTTATGGCATCATTTACTGGGCGATATTTTTAAAATTATTACCGGTCTCACAGCGTCCGCGGTAATTGTGAGCCGATCGGTTTAGGAAGCTTTGGCGTATCGCTAGATTTATCTTTTGTTTTCATTTAGAGCTTGTTTTGATGTTCGTTACTTGCTGGTTCGTTTATCCGGAAGGTAAAAATGATTTCGCAAATCAAAGGGGAAGCCGTGACTGAATTTTTATTTTACGGTTTTTACGAAGTAGTTCTAGAGTCTGTTGCATACGTCATAGTTTTTAATTGTGCCCTAACTTGCACTGGAATCTTGTTTCATAAATCTGCAATCATAAAACCGCAACTACAAAGTTTTAGTGTTGATAACATGTCTTCACTCTCCTGTTTCGTTATCACCCCTAACAGGCTGTTTGCTTGTTATGGCCAATCTTAACTAGTGTCTATAATATAAATCAATAATAATACTCGAACGTACTGGACGCCATTTCCTCATTCCAAGATTTACTTCTACTTCCTATACAACTAGAAATAGGGTAACCACATCTTTTACAACACTAAGGGCCTCTTACACCGCTTGCTGATAAAGTCCCAGATACCCCATCTGCGGGTTATCTGACAGATAGCCTGTTTTTTTGGTTTCACAGGTATCTGATTGCCTGTATCTTATATATTTTATATAGTCTATCACACAGATTTATCTGATAGATTAGTTTATCACTAAGATTACTATCTGTAACAATATCAGGAAGTGGTGAAAGAAGCCCTAAGTTAAATTGAACATGTTTTTATAATCGATTCCAGTTGAACAATGATGTCATTGCAACTAAATTGTTATGCCCTTTTTGTAATACCTACAATTGAAATTGTGATTACATTTCAAAACAACGCAAGTTCATCTACCGGAGTCGCGATGATGTTTATATCAGCTTTGATTGATCTCATTTACACCTAGTTATATTAAACGCGTAGCAGCGAGGTTAGTATCACAATATACCTAGTCACGATTTTTGAGTTTTAGGAGTAAAAGATTTTACTCCAAAATGCCTAGATTAAATGATTTCTTCCAGACAAACTTTGGGTAGAAGACACCAAAGATAAAAAAAAGTTATATAGGTTAAATTGTCACATGGACTAGAGGCGATGTTATTGCCAATATAATAGGTATCGAGGTAGGAAACACGTGAAACTTTACTGGTTGTCCCATTTGGTTATACGAATCTTATTTTCGAGAGACAAGACCTAAATGTTCCTGATTCAATGCGCAATCTGGTAACCCTACCCAGCGAGCACCATCGTCGTAGTTACCGGTTTAGGCGGGCTACTAAGTAAACGGAGATAGATAGGCGATTAGTCTTCCAGATAAGTGATCTAAACTTAAACCAGTTAAATATAATCAAGGCAGGCATTATCGTATTTAAACTAATGTGATCTGTTTATACATGTATACACACAGATTGTTGGATTCAAACAAAAGTAGAATTTTAAGCGTCAATTTGTATGATAAAGTTATAAAAAACGAGCTACGATGGAATAAAAGAAATAGGTATAGGTCACACACCACTACACACGACCACGACGCAGCCTGGTTCCAAAAGCAGGCACGAGGTACGCAGTCAAAAACATGCTCATGCGTCAGACCCACCACCACCTGGAAACATTTCACTGACCGAGGGTGCAGACAGAAAGTAAAGAAGAAAAATAGCCGTCCAGTAGACAATTGTATTGCAAAATGTAACAATGGCAAATAATAAATACCAAGCCTCACTCGACACGGCCGCCGCCGTCGAAATAGACCATCAAAAAAGCACCAATTCGAATTTATCAACGGCGCCGTCTGAAACGCGCCGTTGCGCCCGCGCATGTAGATTTATTGCGTGTTATGTAAATGTGTACAAGATATTAGTGTCCTTAATATTTCCACGTCGTGATTACTGCTCACTGAGAACGTGAGAAATCCACTCTTAATGCGGTGAGCTTCGTGCCGGCGCGGACCAATCGGACAATCTACGGATCCTCTTTTTATGGGCCGATTATAAGCAGCTCTCGCGCACCGCAAATGGGATTCGCTATTATTGATAAATACTTTGTGCTCTACAAACGATGTTTCAATTCTTGTATATATTTTCCTTTCTATACTTACCTATATTTTAGTTGTACTCGACTTGCTTTCATGTGATCATGGGGAACCAATGAATTGTTTGCAATTTAAGTAAGGATTTGTTATTTTAGCGCACAGGCTTTTCGGTAAGATACAATACTTATTACTAGTAGTTCCGTGAGAACAGTAGACCTCGCCAGCCCTTATAAACCAAACCTAAAAGAAACCAACAAAAGTCAACTTTGGAAACAGAAAAAGTACCTACTAAAGTGACAAAAATTAGCACTTTAAAGCTTAATATTTCGCAAACGGATCCCTGAATCGAAAAATGTTTATCACACACCCGCGATATTTTTGAAAGACCCATCCAACGATACCCCACACCATGGATATCACGCGGAAAAAAATAATTTTCCATTTTACGTATGCAGTTCTATGAACATAATTTATTTTTTCAACTTTCTTAAGTCGATCCACTATTACTCAAAAACTAATAGAACCTACTTAGCCGTAATAGTTTTCCTTGTAACTACGTTATATATGCTACTGCCATGAATTTTTTCACATTTCCAGAAGCAACCGTTTAGCTGGCAGGGGGGGGGGACACGTGACTCTAACAAAAATTACCGCTTTAAAGCTTAATATTTCGCCAACGGATCCCTAAATCGAAAAAATGGTATTCACACACCAGCTATTTTTGAAAGACCTATCCAACGATATCCCACACTATGGGATTCACAAGAAAAAAAAAGTTCACTCCCACTTTGCGAGTATGGTAGGTACTCTAAAAAAAATGTTTTTCAAAATTTTATTCTACTCATTTTGTAGGTTTAATTAATTTATACATATGCCAAATTTTCGTCAAAATCGGTTGAAAAATGCGACCTGTAGAGAATTACAGACAGACAGACAGACAGACAGACAGACAGACAGACAGACAGACAGACAGCCGGACAAGAGCATTTTTGGCCAGTCTCGAAACGTAGACGCTTCGCTCGCTCGGTCAATGATTAAACCAGTGCATACGCTGACAACTTGAACTTTTATTGAAGTAGGTCTCTGCCGAACTTATTAATATGCCAAAAATTAAAAAAAAAAATTGTATCTTTTGTTGCTTGGTCAATTGTAGTTTTCAATTTTCTTCGTTTTGGTAATAAATTATTTATTTAATACCGAGTGCTACTATGCAAAAAGTTCGAGTCATGGTAGGTCTGGTAGGTACGTAATGCTATTCTATCTATTTCCTATCAGGAAATAGATAGAATAGCATTACGTACCTAATAATAACTTCTTCCATTCTTCTATCGAATCTTACCGCCGTATCCGGTTACGGTTTTACCCTGTATTGATTACGGTTATCCGTATGTTAAACTTAATAATCTTCAGGCAATGTGCCAAATAATAACTAGTGAAGACTGAGAGGCAATGACATTTGAAGTAACATTACATGTTCTGGCCGCGGCCGGTTGGGCGATGACATAATCTGAGCCAGCGTGCGTGTACACTTCAACGCTTCAATATTTCACTAAACGTTACTGACTCCACTGAGATCCATTCTCAATGCGTAATCAAGCGACCTTTACTATTGATTTCGTCCGCTTAATAGTATCCTTTTAAGTAATTATTATTCCAAGATAGGTATCAAAGTACCAAGTTTCCTAAAATCCGTTTAGCCATGTATTGAGCTACAAAGAAACAAATGAAATCCACACTTTCGCGTAAGTCTATATTTCTCTCAGTAGTTAGGCACTAGAACATGGAAATTAAAAAATCTGTACGTTATTTAATCATCTCCATGGGGAGTGGCGGATCACGGCTTTACCGGAAAATTAAATCATCATCATCTGATGATGAGCCTGTACCTACTAGTCTACTGCTGGACATAGGAAAATTAAATACGTTTTGTAAATGATATTATTATAGGTATGACAAACCCTACTCATAGCTAGTTTAAACCGAATATTTTTGCATTATGGATGAAGTTTCCATAAAACTATATAAAGCAACGAATAATCAGGGCAAGAATTGATATTCCACCCACGAGATTCCACTCCAAATGGAAAAAGTAAACTTACAGGTTAAGTAAATCAAAAGTTTCGTAAAGTGGCACCGCGGGACAAGCTGACACATTACAATGATAGCACGGTAGAGATACTAAGCAATAAAAACAAAACGTAACCGAAGCGCGGGTAGCGCTCAAAAAGCGAAGAGTCGTGATAGGTGGAAAATAATTACCTACCTACCTGCATTCGTGCTCAGTTTGGAATAAGGACCCTATTTAAGATTCTCTACATTCTTCATTTGAATTTGCAAACGTTAAGCATGTTCATAAAGTTATTTTCCTTCCTTTTTATTTTCTCCTTGCAAAAGATAGTAGGAATAGTAGGTAACTGGTAAGTACTTACACAAATTTTATTAATTTGAGCACTGTTAAGAATATTGAACGAGTTGGATAGGTAGGTTTACATGACTGTGTATCTTTATTGTTAACACTAAATGCCGGACACGCAACAAAAACGACATGTTAGTAATAGATCAAAATAATGATAGATATATTACATCTACAGCCTATTAATCATTTTATATACACAGCAAAGAGCTCAGCTTAGTGCTAATGAAACAGAGTTCAAAATTGTAGAGAAAATCAATTGTCAAACGGCAGCTAAACGACAAGTAAAGCTAGGAACAGGAAGGCTTGTTCGAGTACCCATGTGTCATGCCACCTTGCGACTGTCAGTGTCACTGGCGACTGACAAACGACAAATTAGTCGAGTTAAAGACGCAGGTGAACTGGCGCCATTAGGTGTGGTACACACTTAAAACATTGATTTTGTTATCTGTCCCTTCAAGAACCTTTAAACTAGTTATAACCTATAAGTGTTGGGTACTGTTGCTCATAAAACCATTTAGTATTTGTCTTTTTATTAATATATTGTAAAATCAAAAAAAAATCTAACATTTTGTTTGATGTTGTCCAACTGAACTATACTCACCTACTAGAGAACTGAAATAAGTAGTTCAATTTCTTGCCCTCTTTTAATAGAACGAGGACGGTTGAAAATGTCAGATTTTGTTGCCTTCTTTCTCAACGGAAATATACTAATTTTTTAACTGTTTTTAAGCTACAGCGCGTCAAAACCCACCCTGTGTACGTCATAGATATAATGCACCTTATCGCGGAAATACTTTTCAAATTTACAATTTCAAACCATCGTCTGTTTCTAGATGTAAAAATTCCCCCGCTAGTCATGATTAATGTGTCTGTTGATACGTATTGAATATCGTCGGATGACCTGCTTGACGATGCACCGACTGCTAGGTAATCGGCAGATGTTTATACATTCATTCACTCACAGCCTAGACTACATGGCAACTGACTTAATTACTTACCTTCTCCACGCCTTGCAGAATATAAATAAGTACAATGAAATAAACCTGAAAGAAAGACGGAAAAAATCATACAGAGCAGGACCACGCTCTGAGCTACTGAGCTATCGCGTCAATGTTCCTTGAAAACAAAATTCGAATAAGAATTGAAACATGATAAAGAAAAAAAACATCTAGAATACACAAAATGTTGCGACAACTAAAACAATACGATGTAGGTAACTGAAATAAATTGTTGGAAAATTTTAAGTAGCCATTCATTCTTTCAAAAAATGTTAATGTAGATGAAGATTATGTCATAAAATAAATCTAATTAAAGCCAGTAAAATATGATTTAGGATGCTATATACGAAAATGTTAAAATTAACAATTACACGGTCTATATAGCCACAAATAAACACTATATGACACTTTTATTGCATGTATTCGGTTTTCATCTAGATATCATTAGTCATGTTCTCTTTGATGTTTTATCGCTTAACATTTTTATGCTGGCAGTTCTGGAGTCACATGCCGTTATTTAAGTAACAACGTTGATGGAAAGATAAAACGCTTGATAGGAAAAATATTCTAAATAGTTACACTGATTATTTTTCATGTCTACTCTGAACTTTACCGTTATGAACAAGAAAGGTAAGTTGTTGATATTTACAAAAAATATATTACAACACATAAAAATATATTTAATATTACCGATTAACTGATTTACCTACCTATTCGGCCTATCTTTTTAAGTACATATACTACCTAAATGGAATACCTGGATTTTTGAAGTCAAAGTGTCTTTGCCGTTCTACAATTACGTAGATAAACAGATTTTACTTTACTTGACAGTATCATGTGAATATGAAACCAACCTGTAACGTTTTTAGAAAATATATACGAGTACATACCTACTAGGTTTCTTTATAAAAACCGTCTCCAGACAGTGCCTATTTTAGATTTTAAATTTAAGTGTCTCATCCATAGGTAATACGATGTCATTCGTTTAAAATTCGACCATGCAATATGTCTAGACTATGGCAGACGGAATATAAAATGATGGGTGACCTAGAATTATTTACTCTACAGATAGATTCATAGATAAAAAGAGTACCGTTTAAGTTCGGTATTAGGTATTAATCTCTATGATATTTACACAACACAATGTGAATTATAGTGTTGCACTAATATAAATGTAATTGGTAGAATATAACATACATATTTAGCAACCATTAAGCAGTGAAAACGAAGATTTTGTAAACAGTTTGTTTGTGCATCTGTACAATAAGATTCATACCTATAAGATTCATATTCCTTCTACTTCGCTTGTTTCAATGCCAATCTGAATTCTTAATAGATTCTCACTAAACCGTCAAATTCATCAATCACCAGTTGCAATAGGTACATTTAATAATTTATGTCCAATATGTGGCATATAAATTAAAGCACTTTGAAATTAGAAACGTGATGTAAGCATTTAATCAATATCACCATATTTGTGAATTCACATTGAAATTCAAATGTCTCTGTATTGCGTCCATTCGTTTCATTTCTGTACAAGGATTATGTTAAAATAATGCTGTCCGTCAATTGTTTGCCTGATGCAGGCTGTCACTAACATTTCAATCGCGTAGGGTTTTTGCTGCGGATTCACTTGTTGTCCTTTACTCCGTGCGGCATCGAATATTTATATTTACTTAAACATCTTTATTGACGCGGGTTTGACATCTCAGATGGAATAAAAGAAAGTATTGGACACTCGTACTGAATTTATTACCACTTTTTTATTCTACAGTCTTCGAATGTCACGTAAAATTAATGCTTTTGGTAGAACTATTTTAGGATATTAATATTAAGAGTAGCAGCTGCTTCCACTTCCAACTTATGCATACTCCAAAAGTTCATAATTATTACAAGTCTATCTACGACTTTAACTCATTAGTCGGTAAGGCTGTTCAAATAAATATGTAACAAATGATACAGTTTAATTTGGTAGACACACCCGAGACAGGGCACGTATCGATCACGGAGCCACTGGCGGTCGTCCAAGCCGGACCAAGCGGTGGGCCGTGCCGTCGACGCGGCGTGACAGGTGCGGCATGCAACCCATGACTTGGTGCCATACCACTTCACTGCCACACCGCACCGCCGTCACGGCAACCCATCCTTTGATATTCACATGCCAACTTTCAAGTACACTGTACGCCTCGACTGTTTTATAAACACGTTTCCATGCTATATTTAAAGTTAACATAAATAATCAATATTTGCTTATAGGGGAAATTATTTTTGAAGTACGAAATTCTGTTATTTAGTTTAAACTGGCCTCGAGTTCACAAACAGGAACCAACGTGTGCCAAGCCAACATAGTTAGGAAAGGTGTCATAATGTGGCGAGAAGCGCGATATAAATAAAGAAAAATGGGACAGCGCAGGGATATAAATTAAAATTAATTGCACAATAGTGTTTGGATTTCTGAATAGAAATCTTGTTTTGAATCAAACGTGTTGCCGCGAGCTGTACATCACAATCGAGCAAGCGTGGCAAGGCACGAAGCCGATCGAGCCAACTATTCATTGGCGCTCAAACGGACATTCAGTTCTAAATATTAACGTGTCTAGCATTTTGTGCCCAGAATAATACTTAACGAACTTGTGCAATAAATAGTCGCTCAATCATCTTGTCTCAATGATGCAGGCTAATGTAATGTGTTAAATGTTTTCAGGTACAGTAAACGCGAATGGAGAGACGAAGCGCCAGAGGACATCGTACACTCGATACCAGACCCTCGAGCTGGAGAAGGAGTTCCACTTCAACCGGTACCTGACGCGGAGGAGACGGATTGAGATCGCACACGCGCTCTGCCTCACCGAGAGACAGATCAAGATATGGTTCCAGAACCGGCGCATGAAGTGGAAGAAGGAACACAAAATGGCCTCGATGAATATTGTCCCATACCATATGAATCCGTATGGTCATCCCTACCAGTTCGACCTTCACCCGAGCCAGTTCGCGCACCTCTCCGCATAGGATCAGTGGAATTTTTCGAACAGCGGATAACTGATTTATTGAAGTAGACAGTCGTCCGTTTATGAGACGGGGTTGCATGTAGCATCCCATTTTACTGTTAGGTGATGTGGATGCTACAGCAACCAGACTGGGTCAGTTATTCGCTGTTCGAAAAATTTTCTTAGCCTAATGTTGTTGAACATTGTTATTGTGAGACGTCAGTGACAAGAGTGTTTGTGCTTCAAGACACGGTGAAATTGAATGGACTAAAGTGATAGAAATAGGCAAATTTAATGAACTAAGTGATTATTTTAAGAACAAAATTTTAATAAATTCAGTAAGGAGTACCTTCAAGTCCGTTTTGGTACTGACAGTACCTCTGCTAGGTATTCTTGATTATTTTTTTCATTTCCATAAATATTGAACAAAAAGTGATACGAAAACGGCTTGTCACTACATCTGTAAAAATATTCAAAAATCTTATTACTCACACGAAAAAATGTGTTAAAATTTGAAGTAGAAAGAATTTTACCTAGTCATAAGCTATAATTCAATTTCCGTACTATATTATTCTTAAAATTGTAAGTTGTGAAAACCACTAAATACCGAACAAGTTGTGGTGACTAAAATTATAGATGTATAGATTCTGTGAAGTCAATATACATGAGAAAACGTACTAGGTATAGAGAAAGACATAGTCATTACACAAACAAATTCGGAATTGTACAGGGATAGTCTAAAACTTGATGAATTCAAAACCACATAAAAATGAACCCAAAAGAATGTATCAGATTTCTTTAAAGATCGAGACTAACTAAACCTATTAGTATACGAGTATAAATAATAAAATTAGAAACGGCTTGTAAAAGCGCTGTGAACTTAATTAGAACAAGTAAGCTCAGTAATTTTAGACACTGTGAATAGGTAGAATATTCCTTCTTAATCATGTATATAAAAATAATTCGTCGTTTAGTAAATAATGATATAAAGTTTAATATATTTCAGTATACTTCCCCGAAGAACTGTTTTATGTTCCTGTCTTTAGTTGTAAATAACTAAGTATTTATCAGCTTATAAATACAATTTTCTATTTTATGTATAAATAATATTTGATTAGAAAGTAAATGAATAGGTAGTGATTTTTTAAAGTTTCCACAAAACCATACAAATTCAATAATACATCATTAATATGCCTCTTATTGCGTACCTACTTTAAAATCTTTAATGTCGTATTTGTAAAATGTACTTAAAATATTATTAGAAATTTACGATGATTTATTGATTTATTCCTTGAAGTGAACATGGTTGTTTCAAAAATTTTTCTTCTATCTTCGATGATCTGATATGTAACTTAAATCTACAATAATATTTTGTTAACACATTTTTATTAGAATGTCGTGGTTAACTGTGATATTTTGTTAAATTTTATTCTTAAGTGAACAGCGCGATCTGATTTCGTAAATTATTTTTTTCTGAAAGGTATGTTTGATAATTCTAATTCTTTTTCTATTTCCTCGACTGGTTCATATTGTTGCTTTATTTATTGTTTGTAAATATTAGAACGTAATTAGTGTAATTAAATAAATAATGTTCAAATTCTTATCAAAATATTTTTCAAAATTCCGTCTGTTCATTTTGTCTATAAATCTTATACTTAATCTAATTTTTTTGTGCAATAGGAAGTGGCTTAATTTTTAAATCAAATTGTGAAATTCTTTTCTGAAGTTATTTGTAAAATATTTTTCTTTTATTAGTTGTGTTATTTCTTTTTAAACTAAATATAAATATTATGTTTAACGTTCATTCCAATTTAAATGAGAACTCTAGGAAAGTATGATACTTGATCATTTAAATTATTGTATTGTATGAATAAAGTGTATTAAATTTGAAAAATTGGTGAAGATGATAAAATAAATTATGAAGATAAACTAGAGTTTCAATGATAGTAATGTTTGCACCAAACTTTCTTAGTTATAAAGACATTTAGATCCTTTGAGAATGTCCACCACTACTGTAGTTAAAAACAAATAGACAGTAACTTAGACACAAATAAGAAAAAGTTAACTTATATAAATATCTAGAATCAAACGAATGTACTTAGGGTATATGAAAATTTACGTTTATAGCCTAACAACAATATAAATTTAATATTGTATTTTGTGAAAGAGAGTTCCTTTCCAACTATTCTTTCGAATGGATAGCTGCAAGCGCCAGCTAGACGCCGCTCGGTTTGATGGCAGTATTGAGCGATGATAAATGATCTGTATACCAATGACATGACAGCCGAACCTGCGAGGGGGGCGTTGTAACGTTACCACGTGCCAGCAACAAAGGAGTGTCGAAAAATGTGAAGGTTGCCTTAGTTTGTAGGTCGCTGGTGTTGCGTATCGGAGGCTGGACCTATAAATCATTATGTCAGAATATTTCGGTTTATACGCAGTTTTGACACAACAGACTCGTCAGTTGATGGAAATGTGGAACTGAATGTAGGCGGAAACCCAAGCCTTAAGTATTCAGAGCATGTATTATTAGAGACATCTCTAATATGTACTTATCCAGTAACTCGGGTATTGATAAGTATCTCTTAACTATTATAAATCTGAGAGTGAGTTTGTTTATCATCACGAAGAAAGGGTAGGCCTGTGCCCCACCAGAGGGGGATTTATAAAAGGCTGTTGATATGACTTTATCATAACTGTGACTATTTATTTCATTCTGCAACAAAATATTAAGGAACTGTAGCTTGTTCCATACTGCCAGTATACATCTGCGCTGAGGCCACAATTTTTTTCTTAATGCTCCGCGTCCGCCCGCCCCCTGCCGCTTTACAACACTAGCTAGAAGTGAAATTTAGTCAAATAAACTTCAAAATTAAGGTATTGTTTTATTGTTAAGTAATCTTATACATCAGTCAGAATCGCCTGGTTAAATATTGCAGGTGACTATATCAACCTACCACGGGGGGCCAATCGCTCTATATGAACAATAATGACTATATGCGCAATATGAACGATATTACCAAATCCAAACCATAACCAAAAACGTTATGCTGCATGTACACGTTTGGCAAACCTTTACAAACGCAAATGTGTGGAGCAGGGGTTTGGTTTGCGTTTTTAAAGGTTTGCCAAACGTGTATAGTCCTCTCGGAGTTTAAAGACGGCTGTGTGAAGTTGGCTGATTTGTGCGCAATGACTAATGTTAGGTGTTGAAGTGGGAGCTGTGCGGGGGTTCATTTGAGACGCTGATTCAATTTCATGAAATGGTTCATTGATGCGATCAACATAATCAAACTTTCAAGTTTTCGGACATCTCTATATGGAGCACACTGTCTCGCTTAGGTACGCACACATAGACTATAAACACTGTCAGCCATGTGCAAACAATTGTGACTATATTCAATCAGCCGTCAAGAAACTTGTACTAACAACTACTACGACTAATGTTCGGCAGCATAACGTTTTTGGTTATGATTTGGATTTGGTAATATCGTTTAGAATTCGCGCGATTGGCCCCCTGTAATAGTATTCTATCCGACGATTGCGTCTGGTAGGCAACTCAAATATTTAAAGAGGTATGCTTGATGGCGGGCGATGTATATCTTGTGTCGCGTCCCAATGACTAATATTATTAATGTTCGCCTGTCCATCCGATTGTACCGGACGATTGCGAGATAGGTACCTTGCATTAAGGTATGTTCAATGTCGCGAATCATTTTTCACCGCACGCTGTGCTGGAGCGTGTGTGTATGACACAATGTTTTGACAACAGTGATAAGAGAGCATGTTAGTATTTTGAGTAATTGTGTCTCTGGGTCAGATTGTTTGTTTGATTTTAGAAATTAATCATTTTCTGATGTCATTTAAATTCCAGTTGGCTTTTTAAAAATCTTTTTATTTATTTGAGGCTTGTGACTCAAGGAAGTTAATGCCAGCCTCGTAAGGATCAATTGGATTTCGAATACTAAATTAAAAAATTAATGGAGAATTTGGTCAAAGAACAACGTGCTTTGTCTAGAATCCCAGAGGGTTCGATTCCCACTGTATACGCTTGTCGCTTTTATTAGAAGTTTCCAATTAATATACCTAAGCTTATTCATCAATGTGTAAAATTATTCAGTAATCAATTTTAACTAGGACCCCCGCGAAAGTATCATAGGTACCTGTTATTTCAGGATATTAGCTGCCAAGTTTCATTAAAATCCATGCCGACATACCGTGATTGAGAAACAAACATCCAAACAGACTGGAGGTGTTCATTTTAAGAAACATACAGGAATTTTTAGGAAAAATTGTCGACAAACTCATAAAAGTCTAATGTAGCCGAATATTCTGACGATACGTTATTTTTACGAAGACAGTGTAGATTTCATTGAAAACTGTCGAAGTGCGAAAACTCCCCACACAGTACAAATTCCTTCCTGGCTGATGGATGGAGAAAATATTATGAAAGGCGAGCCGAATACAATCGCAGGCGGAGGGGCCATCAATCATGACTTCATTACTATTGGGCTAAGTGTGCACCTTGCTACTATCGTAAGTATATTTTGTTTTTGTACCATTCTTTTTACAACACGTGACGGCATTTGTCTACGAAGTCATTTGACTAAATTTTAATATTCACAAAACATACAATATGTATTATAGTTACTGATATATGTTGTAGATACATGTTTTCGGTTTTCCTGGGTGGTTTCTCGTCTCCACCTTGCTGGTTTCTTGGGTGGTTCTTCGTGCTCCACCTGAGTGAGTTCTCCACCTGGGTGGTTCTTCGTGCTCCACTTGAGTTCTCCGCCTGGGTGGTTCTTCGTGCTCCACCTGAATTCTCCAGGGTGGAGCACGAGAAGAGCACTTTATGAACTTCACAATTTGATGAATGAAATGCAATACAAATGCGGTCTTTCGATCGAACTAACATTTGAAAGTTTTGGATTAGGATCCATAATCAAATCTGTATGATAAGTCAGAATTAAAGTTATTAGAAGAAAGAAAGAAAGAAAGAAAGAAAGAAAGAAAGAAAGAAAGAAAGAAAGAAAGATAGAAAGAAAGAAAGAAAGAAAGAAAGAAAGAAAGAAAGAAAGAAAGAAAGAAAGAAAGAAAGAAAGAAAGAAAGAAAGAAAGAAAGAAAGAAAGAAAGAAAGAAAGAAAGAAAGAAAGAAAGAAAGAAAGAAAAATCATTTATTCGACAATCACAACAAATAAACTATTAACGTTTCATTATACCTAAAATATATCTACAACTGCTGCTGTTATGGTGGAATGAAAACACAAATAAGTTAAAAAAATGTTGTAAACAAAGATCCACTTCGGCTAATTGAGCTAACGGAGTGGGCAAGTTCTAATACAAAAGTATTTATAAAAACATAATAATTTAAAAAAATCTTTAAAATAGAAATTTCTAGGAAAATTATAATATACAGTTTTCTATGGGAAATATTTTTTATTAGGAGTACTTAATCTGTTGCATGTGTTCTTGTGACGTAATCTAAGTCGCTGTCGGTGGCGGGCAGTACACTTTTTGACCACGACTAGTACCGCCCGCCACCGCTCTACTTGTAGATTGACGTCAAAATTTTAAATACCTAGAAAAGAAGTTGCTATTAAAGCTGAGGCCCCAAATAACAATGTCATAAATTATGACTCATAATTTTCCAGAATGCCACGTTCTCTTTGTAACTGACTATGAACTAACAGATGTCTGCAGCCAGCTTTACGAAAGATTGCATTTATTGTGGTCAAAATCGGAACTACATAAAATGCTATCGCGGTCTGGTGGCAAGTGGCTCCCTCCAATGGGTTCAAATCATTGAAAATGATGTTGCTGTGTCTATTTTGTAAGTGGGTTTTGGCTTGGATACTAGACCTTAGACCATATAGCTGTGTTTATTTAAACTTTTTACTCATGTCGCGTAATACGTGTAAAAAAATGATACATCTGTTTAATTCACTACTATTCGTTCGGAAAGGTTGGTATGGGTTTTAGTGTCTTTAGTATGAGAGATCCAAGAGATCCATAGTAAAAACTATTAGAACTTGTGTTACACCCGTTTAAAGGGAAACGTATGTCAAAGGGCTCTCTCTGGTATGAGCGAAGCGATGATCTGAAAGCTTCTCTCTGTTCAATCCATCACCACAACTTCCGTGCCATCTACCAAACATGTAAAGCACTACAACGTGAACATATTCTGCCAACATAGACTACGTAGCCTAGGACCGTAAACGTAGAATGGAACTCTAGTTTAGTGTATTCTTTCTCACAGATGGCGCTGCCACCTACTAAGACTCCATTGCATCTTTGATCTGCATTCCCAAGACAAAGGATTATTTAATGTTATTGATATCTAGTTAACAAAAGAGTAATTATGTATAATCAATTTATTTTAGCATTTGTAAATAACATTATACTTAGTAAGTTTATGAGAAAGAAATAATATTTAGTTAGCCGGGACACCGACACTTGACTAGTTAGTAGGTACTTACTTAATGATTAATGAAAATATAAAAAGTAACAAAGTACTATAGCATCTCTCACGTACGTACGAACTTTACTATCGTAACAAAAAATATATTAATTTTCATACTGTTTTTGGATAACATAAATATTTTGATACAAATTCATAGCTAGAAACAAATATTTTATGTTCTGTGAAAAACTCAAAAGTAGGACAAAAAAGTGTTAAGCTCAATTTTTAAAGAAATTTTAATGCTCACATAACTTTTTTTTAAGCAGGTAGGTATCCCAAAAAAATTAGAAGGCAGAAAACAAAATTTCCTGGTTATTTTCTTCCTCGCGTTGCTTCTCGTTGTCACCACAAAATCTAAACTAAACGGTTAGAACAAGTTATTATTTAAATTTAGAAACAACAATTCCATTTCCTCATTTCTCAAGGTTCATTTCTAAGTTTAATACTTTTTCTATTCCCCGCTAGATGGCGATAGTGTACCTCGCATCAGTAGGTAAAACAGTGCCCCTGCACGATGTAGCTCGAAGTTCCAAAGGCAAATCTACAAGGCAGAGGGCAGGCCTGGGCAGGCAGACATAGTTAGGGAGGAGCTTTCAAAAAGCTCTCGTGTGTATCGCCTACAGAACGCGCGTCGAAGATTCGAGCTTCATTTTACCGGCTTCATGCAAAATCTCAGGCGTTAAAAGGCGGTAAGTGTTTTTGTATTGTAAGAATATTGCATGCATTATAAATGCATTGTAAATTAGGTGTATAGGTAAGCATTTTTGATGATATTTTTATTGAAATAGCATTGATCTAAAATCTCTTTGGTGGGCGCCCGCGCCCCATTCGAACCTTCCTGGGAAATAGTGTATAGTTTAGGAAAGAAAATGTTAATTTTGGGGATCAAGATTCATTGCACTAGTGGGTATCTAATACAACGAATACTTGAAGTAGGTATCAATGATAATTTTTCTCGTACGAACTAAACCTATTCTGCCTAGTCAGCAAAATACAAATAATATGCTATCGTTTCATTTTGCAATGGCAAGTATAGTAAGTACATAGACTATTCGTTATTCTATGCGAGTGATTAGGTAGAATAAAAATACGTAGATATACGTAGCTACCTATTTTAGCGCTAACATAATTTCGAAACGCACGCAACGTAGGTATGCTTGTCTGTTTGTTAGTAGGTAGGTACGCAAAACTCGAGAAGTACTGAAGGGATATTTATCCTGTTTAGTGTTTTGCAAAATTTGGTGTAAGTATACAATGACATTATGTATTTCATTAGGCATGCTATATTTTCTCAACAAAATTCAATGTAGCTAGCTACTAGGTACTCTTACTCACACTATCAAATTGCTAATCCTACTAACTTTAACATAATTCTTAAATCCTATTAAAAATAACAGAAAATCCTCGTAACAAGGTAGCGGACCGTTGCGTTTAAAACCTTAAAACTGTTAGCATGAAATTTATACCTGGCTCGTATGAATGGCGTTATTTTTAAAGCTCCATAACGAAAAAAGGGCAATAAACATGGCCGCCACAAAGGCACCTCTGGTGCGCCTGCGTCGATGTTTGACTTGCGCATTTTCATCGAACTAATTCGAGGCAGCTGTGTTACCATGGGCTCTCGATCCTCGACTCGACCAAAACCAGTACAAATTAAATTGAGTTTATTGTACAATTCGTTTCATCGTTAAACTATTTCTTATACACAATAATTGAAATCTGTGTCATCAGCCTAAATTGCCGTCTACTAGCTGTACTTAGTACTAAGTATCAGAACTATTTAGACGGTTACATAACAATTTTTTAATTAAAATCTAATCTGGTTTTTCATGTGTATGATTAATTCGATGTTACATTTGGGTTTTTCTTATACGAATACAGTCTCTAACAAAAGTGTAATTTTATACCTATTTATTCTCTATAAATAAATGCTTTGACGTTGTCAAAGTTGAAAACAAAAAGAGGGTGTTGTATGTGACAGGCTGGTATATATAGGTACCTACTACAACTTTTTGTAGAGAAATTAACTACATAAATAAATGAGACTTTCAGCTCCAACACCCCTACAAAGTAAATCAGACCATAAATAAATAAATAAATCATTATCATATCAGCCGAAATACTTCTACTGCTGGACAAACGCTTCCCCCAGGGATCTCCAAGACGGCCGGTCCCGCGCTAACCTCATCCGTTGGATAATTCAGTTTACTTTTCCCAAAACGTTGCAATCGAGACGAAAGTTTAATTAAACAATGGTAGTGGCTCTGAATCTGTCAATAGTAGCTTCCAGCGACGACTTGATTTTTCGAGTTCTTACGTATACATACTTTATCTTGCACTTGATCAAAATAAATTTTAAACAATTTGATTCAAATTAGTAATCACGTTCATTTAAGCTACCTACATTAAGGTAGGGTATTAAAAGTACGTTAATTTCAAAGTAATTTTTCATGGTCGATTAGTATGAAAAGTGATCTTCAAATAACAATGTATCAGCTATTAATTAAGCACCAGATGTTTTTGTGATGATAGTATCATGATCTTGATCATGCATGACATAACAACTATGTAGTACTTTGTACCATGAAACTGATGAGTCACGAACCAAATATAAATCTACTACAGCCAAGGTGTAAGTAAACCCTACATTATTTTCTAAACAATATTATGAATATGAAAAACTTTACAAAGTGAACATCATTATTACACCATGTACAGGTTCCTTCTATTAGTTTTGTTATATTCAATTTTACTTATCTGTCAACTTAACCGGTCGAATACTTTTCGAGTTTGACAGAACCCTATCAGTATTGCCGGAATTCTTTGCGTTTTAAATTTTTACGGAACCCTAAAAAAACTCGACTACTGATAGCGCTTGAATGATACCTTTATAGATAAAAAACTATTTACGTAATATTAAATATACCTACCTCATTATGGAAAAAAATTTAGTAGGTAGACTAATACACTACGTCTACTTACAGAAAAATTTAAAAGCTTAAAATTTTTATCAAAATTATAAAAGTATTTCGAGCAATCGAGCAATCGAGCATCGACTGTTTATGCGGGTCTGGTCCGCAGTATTCGAAGGGGAGCGGATTAAATTGAAATTCCTTTTTTGAATTCACCAATAAGGGGAGGGGTGACGCCGGATTGGCCCCGCGCGTCCGAGCGAAATAATCCTTTGATTGACGTGGAGCTGGCATGGCAGTGCAGTCTATACATATAAGTAACGATCTTTCTTATTGCAGAATATGGATGTCCGAATAGTTAGTTAAGTATGTAGTTCTAATCCAATTTAAAAAAAACACAGTAGTGCGGTAAGATTTAAAAGAATTTACCTACGTAAAACAATGAAAAATTGTTAAGCAATTCGAACCTGGGCCTTTATTGAGACGAGATAAATACCTGAAATTGTGATACCATGCTAATTATTAATTCTTAAAACAATCGCATAAAATCATCTATCGTAGTAAACCAAATTGTGTAATAGCCACGCCAAAAAAAATTAATTGCAGCGAAATGGACCCTATTCTGTAGACTTAAGGTCGTATTCAATAACGGACCGACATGCCATGACTTTGCCTTAGAAATTTCATTAGTGTATTCTGGTTTCCTCACATTTTTGCTTTAATTTGAAGAGCTTACTAGGTACCTACTAGGATACTCGACTTTTATAACCAAACGTTGTCAAATTTTGTTTTACATGCGCCATTGGTCCGTTCGACAATTTAAATTACGTAAAAAGTGTGTTGAGTCATCGAAGCGTGAACATTGAGACACCATATGGCATCTATCTTGTTGGACATGGATACCGGACGGACGTGTCTCAGCGGTAAAGCCGTATTCACAATGGCTTGTTCTGCGTACGACTTTGCGACTTTTATGGCGGCATAACTGCATTTGCCTACCTGATTTTTATTATTTTATTGTGTCCTTTTTCTAGCTTATTAACAATTATAGTAATTTGTCCACTCCTGATGCTTTGAAATTGAAACACTTAGAATGGAGTTTGAGAGAGTGAACTGTAAAATATCGTTAAATCATACAAGAAAAATATTTACTTATTGATATTTTTAACGCTGGATAAACTTTTTAAATTTTTGTACATTATTATAAACTTACTAAGAATACCTAGGTTTACTATTTAATTGTTGTTTTACTATTACTAATAATATGGACTGACGATGTGGTGAAGGTTGCGGGACCCAGCTGAATGAGGTTGGCGCGGCACCGGTCGCCCTTGGGGAAAGCCTCTGTCCAGCAGTGGACGTCTTTCGGCTAATATGATGATGATGAATACTATGGTTTATTAAATTTTGTTAAATAATATAAAATAAACTAGAAAGAAACTGACTAATCCGGTCCAAAAGTTTCTTTTATTGAACTACATGTTACAAATGAAAATCGATGCTCTATTTAATACTACATGCTAATTTTAACTTGATGTTTACTTTCTGAATGGCTGCAAGCTTATCGTAACTTGATAATCGTGCTGCTCGAATATTCCAATATGGACACATCCTCCGGAACTGACAGGCAGCTTAGGTTACGTCACTACACGCGCCTTGCTAACGGTTTTACTGTCAGTTGGTTTGAACCGAGATTGTACTTATCTGCCTTTTGTTTTACCAAATAAATGTTCAATTTATGTCGACGACCTTGTGGTCTTTCACAATTGTTTATTTTATTTACTTACGATAGGTTTGGCTAACGTTTCTAAAAATTATAGATCACGTTCTACATAAAAGTATTTTTATATAATTTTGATTTACCTATTTACCATTATGTTCCTAAAAATATTCATTGATAATATTAAAATGGGAACATAGGTTACATAAGATGTATCTAAGATTTTAAAACCCTCCGGATTAATAGCGCCTTAAGACGTAGACGCCTCGATGATTAAAAGGGATTAAGTACGTATTATTAGGTCTAGCAAGCCCTGTTAGCCGGGCGAGGGGTAGAGTAGGCAAATCTGAGGAGGAACCAGGAGGGGAGGGTGGGACGCGAGCGGGGGGGTTCCGTAGTAGGCTGTGTCGTCGGCCGCACATCGCAGTGCGCAGCTGCCCCACGCGGCTACACTCTCCGCTCGGTAAGCGTTCGAATTTCAACAATATGATTTTTTGAATGTCAACTATTTTTTGTTGCCAGTAATTTTGTGAAATTGTTTATCACCTTTACACATTTCATTAATAACGAAGCTAAATTAAATTAATTTTATTTTCAGGTGGCAACTTTTATCCTGATCCTTCAATCAAGACCAGACCACCTATGATAGGTAAGTTTTATTAAAATCTAGTTTCAAAGTTCTTCGTATTAAAGGTCGCAGCAAGGCAACAAGTAGGGTCGGTGCCAACAAAAAAGTTGCAGCGCCAAGATTGTTAAGTTGAAGGTTTTCTCAGAACGTGGAAGGGTAGAGAGCCGCAGGTCAAATTGGAACAGTTTACATTTTATATACATATATTTTTAGTTTTAACTTAATAAGAAATACAACAACTTGCTTCCATTAAAATTCCACACATGATACCTAGTAGGTAACATACAAACAAAAAAAAGAAACAGCAATATTTTTGGAATAGACTTCTTCTTCATTTCCTTTGTCTTATGTTTTCATTGTTTCTGTATTTTGAGGAGGAGAGTGAGAGAACTGATTTACATTCTTATTCAGCTTTTCCTATCTCGATTTGTGTTTCAAGGAATACATGTTTTTTTAAATTTTCTGCGAGGTTTATGTCTATAGGTACAAGGATATCCGTTTAATGTTGTAGTATGTTCATTGGTACTTCCATAAAAATAATAGGCAAGCCAATTGGAAAGGATCATTAAGTTTTGAGAATTTGGAATTGTATAAAAACCATTGTCTTAAAACCAAACGACAATTATTGATCCCGTAGGTACTTACCTTCTTTTCCGTCTCCAGTTACGGTTAATATATAACGCAATAGATCTCCAAGTTAAACAGAGGTTTAAAATTAACTACCGGCATAATTCTCGGGCGGCTACCTAACTTACGATTTTATAAACACCTTGGATTTGAGATCTGCAGAATGAAACGACGTTTCGGACGATTTGTTACTTAATAAAGGTGCATTAAAATATCTGAAACACTTTTACTGAGAGCCTCAGTCTGAGTTAATTTGTTTTTACATTGACAATTTGGGTCGGGATTTTAGGGGTGTTTCGTATTGTTGTGGATTACAAAAATTATGGCCATGTTCTTTGGTATTTACCTATTAGATACTTACAAGGCAAAATTTGTCATTTTAGTCTTCCAGACTTATTTTCTTTTTACCGGTGTTCAAATAACCAATTAAAACAAACTTACATACCTAATTATTAGTCTGAATATTGTGGTAAAGTCTGCATTATTCTAATAAAAAGTACAGTATTAGTTATTTCCAGACACAGGATTTTTTTATATCGACAGACAGTGAGTTACAATTATAAGTAATCCTATAATTTTAGTAGCTGTATAATACGGCAACAGTAACTACTTTACATTAATCAGTCAGCCCATTAGCAACTCTTAACAATTTTAAAAAGAAACTTATGCAATGTACCGTCTGTACATGTATTAAAATCACCCTATACATGTTGTCCATAATTGAATCCCTCGTCTATACTGAATAGACACAAATCTTACGTTACCTACATTGAATATTTCGTCACATGTGTAGGTAGCCTACTTCGACGAAATTAATCATCTCAGCTTCAGCCTTATTTTGTCACGTTAAAGATTAACTTCTCCTAGGGTTTACTTACATACCATACTTGTCATTGAAGGATTACCTCATATTTCAAGGTATATACCTTTCTCTAGTCAGAGACTTATCTACCTGGTTTCTCTTTTGTCTACAGTACATAACTGACCGTTTACCTAAGATTCTAATAATATCACACGTTTCAAAGGTGTGACCTTATATTTTGAGTAGTATTGGCAATGAGGCCGGGTGTCAATATTGATACTAACTCCCGTTTCTACGAGGTCAACACAATACCCATCAATTATATTGTCCTCGTAAAAAAATCGTATATTCTCAACGATCTCGTCTCGTGTCGAGGGACCGCTCGTAACAGTCCATCAAGCTGACTCCGCTAAACCTACCAGGAGCAGAAGACATTCAAATCGAGTGGGATTGTATTATTTTTATTGTATTATTTACGTTATCGGGGTATTCTGGAGTCTGCGCGAGAACGGTACGCCTCGACGCCCGTCGATATCGAAGTCCGTTCTACGCATGTGCGGAACCTTGGCGGCACTTTGATAATATTCTGATTTCTCCTTTTATGCATGTTAATGCGTGATATCAAAAAAGGTCTGACCTTTCTGTCTCCCCTTGTCACCATTAGAGGCGTTTGACAAATACACATTATCTTCATTATACCTTTTCAACGAGGCAGTTTTTTTGGTCGTTATTAAGTGACTCTCTGGGTCATTATTCTTTCGATGATTACAAATTATATTGATTTGCAGACTTACAGTACCATCATTAGTAGCGTCTCATTCGTATTCACCTTCTGTATCTTTTGTCTCAACATTTTGGTATAATTCTTTAACTAATAGTAATATTTTTTTCTTTTATAAAAAATGGGATATATTTCGGAAAAAATAAGGCAAATCACTGTTACATTATCTACTTTAACTATTTTAAAGTGCTAGGGCTAGCACCTAGGAAATTCCACGGTGACTCCTGCAGGAAAAGTTGCGTGACAAGCGTATATTAAAATTAATGTAGTTAGTTGCCTATTTTATTACTTGGCTTGGCTGAGTTATTTTCATTGTCATTAAAACTTTCAAACTTTATAAACAGGATTGTAAATAAATAATGTATTCTCGAGGATCGCGTGTCTCCGGGGTTCGACTTCGTTATAAAGTTTCTTGTACACGTTATAAAATTTGTCTCCTTTTTGGTCGCATACAATATTGATGAAAAAAATGACTATTTTCATTATAATCTCCTTGATATAGAATTCAATTGTAATGCATTTTACCGTAAATCATCACCCAAAATTAAGTATTATTATAATCTATGTATTTATTCATGTACATTTGTTCTTCGCTGTTAATCTGGCTATGCCTAGTATTCGTTATATCTATATGTTTTGTTCCATTATATCCTATCCTATTGTTTTAAAGGATCTATTTAAAGCTGAATGCAGTTTTTATATAGGAAGGTAATCACCTACTTTGACATTTTTAATTGACTGAAATATATTTTGAAATTCTTCTTTCAGCAATCCAAAACTAATGATGGATTATTTTCCAAATTCCTGTTTTATGCAAGTTACAAAAAGATTTAAAAAAATGAGTTCACCGCTAAGTATTTCTGAATTTACTTACCAAAATTTTTTAAAATTAAATTCATAACTTAGGTATATTAAAGAATGTAGGTAAAGTAGACAATAATAATTCACTGTGAAGATAATCCAAGCTATCTAAGTTAAATAAAGTTTTATCAGCAGCTACCTGTTAAATGGTTGACAAACAATATAAAGCCTTAATCTACGTTGATACCAAAATATAAAGTGAACAAACAATTGATATGGGAGCTTCCGCTGCCTTAATCTCTTATCTTGAAGATAATTATAAAGCAAATCTTCAACAGAAATCAGGTTAATATAATAAATCGTTAATCTTAAAACGTTATAAAAGTCACACATAAGTAGATTTTTTAGATGTTTTTGTAGGCAGTTTGATTTATGAGAACCTATTTAATGATGGCAATAAACTTTCACTTTGTAAAGCAAATAGAGATAGTGTAGATGTCCCAAGTCATCTTTACAAATACTAAGTGCTTAGAAAATGCAACGATCCTTAGTAAGAAGCTCCTTAGTATGGCGTCAGGAGTTCCCTGAATACAAAGTACAGCGGAAGACAAATTTAGCAAGCAAACTCATGTTAAGTAAAAATATGAAGTTTAATAAAACGGCAGGAAGCCAGCAATAAATCCCGAGTGACTGACCCCGTGACTTGAATACAGTTAATCCGTTATGCAAAACGCGTCTTGTGATATAATGTCCACATGGTAAAAAATTCCAAGATATTTCTACAAATACTGAGTATAAGTACATACTTAATACAAAATCACAGAAAATTTGCCCTTCCTATTATTGCATTTGGTTTCGTTTAGTAAAAAGCTAAAGAGTTTTGTACTGTTATTTCTATGTAAAGCGGTGTTAAAAAGACATGAAGACCAAACATATTTCTTCTCTCATTGCCGAAACGGCCTCGTAGAATGTGGCAAAAATTTCGTTCAATTTATGCCCAAATTTTAGTCCCGACTGGTCCCTTTTTATAACCATCTGCGTGCCGACCCGAAAATCCAGACAGCTCCACCCTAAAAACAGTTTAGATGAGATCCCTATCCTTTCATTCGCCTGTCAAATTCCATATCGTTATCTCTGTCTAACCGTTTGAACAACCAGGACCTGTCGTTCGTCTCGTTTTTGCACATGAGCTCAGATTGTTCTATCCTTTCTGACTCGTAACAATTCGTATGTTTCCGCTTCCCACACGAGTGGCAGCCATGTTTGGCGGGACTGTCAAGTCAACGCCAGTTTGGCGCGTATCAGGCAGAATGAACAAGGTCGATTATGACCATGGGAAAGCTTTTGAGTCTATTTACACTATAGTTCTTCAAGTTTTTTATACCTTATGAAAATCCTTTCAGATGGTGACAACGGAATGTTCCTAATTCCGAATCAGTGTCGAAATCGAAGATCGCCATAAAATGGTAAGACATTTATTTATTTTATCCAATAACGTCATAAGTATAAGGATATTCCTTAGATATTTCAAGCAAATTGTCTCTAGTGAAAGTATTGGGAATGGTTTGGCAACGCTCCAAAGGAGTTCGTTGATTCATTTTTATTGCCAATTTCTGCTTCTCTTATTAGCTCTCGGTTGATTAAATTTATCAAACCCACTTGAAAGACACGATTCCATAAAGTATATTAAGTAAAAAGTTGTTGCCTTAAGCCCATTTAGTAGGTATTAACAAAAAAACATTGTCACCTCTCAGAAAGATTCACCCAATTAAGAATCATCATTTATTAATAATTCTCTAGTTCTCTAGTTGTATTTTTGAGCAATATAGCATCAATATAGTTGATTTAAAAGGCGGCTGAACACTACTTTGTTAATTATCAAATAACTGAGCTACTGAAAATTTTTGGGAAATAAGACTAGATATAAATCTAATAATTTATTGATATCTAAATATATCAGATCTAATACCCGATAGTTCACCAGCTCTGAATTTGAAATGAAAAGTTTAATAAATAAAGAGACTGCAATAGTTAACTGACTCTGTAGTTCTTTTGAATACGTTTTGAATAAATATCAAAAGCAGGTTAAGAAGAAATCATAGACAATGGACTCTATGAGTCCGACAATAAAAGCCGTAACAAAGCCTACACGATAATTATTGTTCATAGCCGAACCAACTTTCTAGGTCAGTATTTATTAGCATTCATATACAAAGAGGTGCTTTTTGTATTAGTCAGTTTCTTTGAAATTATTTTTATGTGCGTATATTGATGAAGGTAATTTTATTCAATTCAATCACTTAAAATAGTCTCCAGCAAAAGTACCTACTTATCTAATTTGTAATAACCCTTGTAAAATTGAAAAAGGTATTTTGCGACCTTCTACGTTCCACCTAGTACTTTTATTTGTACTCCAATCGTACACAGTTGTGTTAAAATCATTGTAATTGTTTAACCTAAGCACGTCTAATACTAGAAATACAAATGATGATTCCTTCATAAATGGTCACCAACACCATATAGAGTTTATAGTCAGGCAATGAAACTATATTTATTACCAAAACATGTACCTAGGCAAGTCATACTTCAGGTATGTATTTGTAAGTATCTTCGCTACGTTTTTGTTAGGTCGTTATTTTAAGAAAACGATATTAATAGGTGTTCTTGTACATTTCCTTATTCCTTAACTGCCTAATTGATTAATACTTAATGTCACTGTCACTTTTATTTGTTCAGTAAGTAGAGTACACCCGTAAAACAAATCTGTAAATAGTTTGGAATTCAAAACACAGCATTATATTGGTTACTGTACTGTTTGCTAGGTACAAAATTTGATACCAGCATCTGCACGTACTATTTTACTTCAATATTTTAAACGAAATTTGCTTTTCTTCATTTCAAGTAACCCATTTAGTAATAAGTAGACTGTTTTCTCTTACTACAACAGCTATCTTTTGTGCAACCGCTCATAATTGTTATAATTTGTTCATTAACACTCTCCTCTACCAACTTCAGTACAAGCATTCCATTCGATTATTTCCTAATTTCCGTATGCTAGTCGTGGTTGGCACATTCGTATCATCTCCCGTGTAAACAGGCTCCAATTATGCAGAGCGGACTAACAAAATGTGTAAATGGGGCAATTACCGCCGCCTATGTAGGCTGCCGTACAATTAGTGGCTTGCTAATAGTTTTCATCACCAATAGTTTCAAGCGATACGTTGTATGAGAATACATCAGAGCGAGATCGTCTCTCGCTGTGATCACTACGTTTTTCTGCTCGTAAAAGTTTTTGTTCCTTTTCACATTTTTTTATTTCAAACAAAAATAGTAATCATTTTAATTTATTTCTGCATTATTAATTTCAGTTACCTACACCAAATTTTGTTGGAGCATCACTGAGTCTGGACAATGACGAAGGTGAGCTTTTGACTTCTATTGTTTTGCAAAGTCCATTTTGTTTAATGAAGCTTTTGTTCATAAATAAAATAAAAGCTAACTGTCCGTGAAGTTAGATTTATTTGCCAGAATTAGGTCGCTAGTGCAGGCTTCTAGGGGTTGAAATTATATGGCCTCGCATTTAGAGCTCAAGAATTTATGTTAACGACTACGAAATGTAGTTGAAACGGGAGCATGAAACTTCAGCTTATGTTAGTTATTTGTTTTAGTTTTATGTGTTCTGTGTCATTTACATTATCCTTACTGATTATTCAGAGTGGTTTGACAATAAATTGTTTTTAAAATGTCTTTAAAAGTATACTATTAGCTATTCATAACATTATTCATTATTACACTGGAAATTCAGAATGCTTTTCAATATTGTTAACTCTAAAATTTCCAAAGTATAGCTTCATCTATGTTCAAGTCTATACGTACGTACGAATTATGACGCTCACGGAATCCGGTTTTACAAGATTAATGACTGCAGACATAGTAACATGGATTTTTATTTTATTTGCGTAGTACCTACTTTTCATTTCATTTGCAACGTGAATTATTCAAGCCATGGAAATAAAACGCGGTTTTGTTTCATAAAGATTTAGGAATAGCTTTCTGTTACGTCAAGAATACATGAAATAAAATGGAAAGAACGAACATTAAGGAAGTGAGAAAACTTTGCTGCCCTCATAAATAATTCCTATGTTGATAGGAACAGTTTCGTTTTATTCGAAGAGACTTCACTGCTAGAAATGTTCCAGTAAAATATAGCGGAATAGTCAAATGTTATTTTTTTGTTCGTCCAAATAAACGGTTAGCCAATGAATTAGTGATTCTTTGTTAAAATGAGGAATAACATTCAATCAATTCAAAAAAAAAACTCATAGGTGGAAGATTACAAACAATTTTATGATGTCTACGCATCTTAAGCAAAAATTCAGTTTAGCAACTAGTGGGCTGAGCGCTCAACAGATTTGTCCAACAGCTGCTCGAACGTTTCACGCCCAACTTGCAAGAGCTCTGAATATTATAGTGCTTTCGTAAAGATAAACGGGGAGGGGAGGTCTAGTAAGAGTGGCTGGTGGTATAGGTATACAGTGGGGGTCTGGGCCATTCATTCGGTCCCAGGCCGGGGGCGGCGCTCATTGCTCGTGTCCGGAGCGCATGCGCGCCCCCTGCTGACCCACTTGCCAGCGCCGCGCCGCCGCCGCCGCTGCCGCCGCCAACGCCCGAGCGGATGGCGGCCTCGTTACGCCAAGGTTGGCGAATCAACCGGCGAATTCGCGGCCCGCTCGGACCAGACATAGTGACGCGCAACGCGCAGCGGTTACGAACCTCGATGAACTCATCAGAATTAGAATAGAAATCCTTATACGTACGAAAGATCGGGGTCAAGCTTTTTATAGACGTTTTTTATATGCGAAGATAGTGCTTTCCCGTTAGTTTTTGGTACTGGACAGTAAAATTTGATAGATTACATTCATAAACTTTTATTGTGTTTGAATATAAAACGATTTGTTGTTTCTAAAACAATGAGACCTACAAACAATCATAAAAAATTTATATGTGTAAATATAGGACTAGTTTACAATTGACTGACTCATCGTGATGCAACAATTGCCAAAAGCCACCATTACGCATCCACACAACAAACGTTGTTGAACATTGATTAGCATACACCGTCTAAAATGTGTATTCTTTAAACTTTAAACAATCTTCTTTCTTCCTTATATGACTCGGAGTTGAATTTCTCAACACTTTCTCCTTACTTGACACTTTCGAACCTTGTCACTTTAATGTGATCACGACACAACAATTACTCATCGGTGGACATTGTGTAAGGCCGATCAAACACGGGCGTCCTCCACTTGTCTTCACTGTTTTTATTTTCGTCTCGACTACCTATAGATAGGCTGCCACAATTACGATGATCGATTACGACAGTCAAGCTACTGTCGGCTGTTACACGCTTAATAGGGAACTCATTGTGTAGGTGATGCGGTGATTTTACATTTATCGATAAAAAATCCGCCTTGTGTTGACAGCTCTATTCTTAATTATAATGGATGAGCATTTTGAAAATTTGTTCCCGATATAAAATAAATAAGAACTTAGAAAGTTTTATGCGAGTTTTAATTATTATTTTTTATATTACAGATGCGGTCCTGATCAGTCCAGATCTACATCATCGGCTTAGGATAAAGAGAAGTTTTCTATTATTTATTCATTTACGTTTTTATCAAAATAAAGTTCCCAATGACTCTAGACCAACAGGTCTGGTTAAGTGTGAAAAACGAACCCAAGAAATTTAGAACAATATTTAACGAAAGGTCAAGACAACACCATTAAGGAAATACAAAATAGTAAATCCAGATTAATATTTCCTTTCTTTGAGTTTTGAGTAGGTGACTAATAATGCTCAAAGATCTTATCAGTAATTTGCTTTATAAATGCTAGAAACAAAGTCCTAAGTAGATAGTAGGTAAGTACCTACATTAAAAGCTAATTTAGCCTTGGTTAACTGTTGAAATACCTACGTAGGTATCTTTAATTTTTTCAATAGTTTTGTCTGAGCAGTTCACAAGTACCTGCTATTTAAAATTTTGGCATTTTTAGTATGGCATGTATAAAATAACCCGTTTGACAGGAAAGAATTTGCATCTCATAATTATAATAATGCACAGTTTTGTAAACTGTCACTCATGCTTACATTCCAGGCATTGCAATGAAGACTGCAGGTTCAAAATATTTGGTGCACACCGGCATCAATATTAGTGCCCTACATCTACCCTGTAGATCCGAATTTGTTTGAAGTGAGGCGACAAATTCGGTTCTAGAGAGGTTTGTGTGGTGCATGCACTGCAACGATAAAGACCTGAAGAGTGAAGACATTTAGAAGCTTTGCCGCAACTTCTACATACCTACTTATTGCTCTTAATGTTGTACAACTACTCATTAGGTATAAGTGCTTAAAGGTACTTACAATGTTTTAGCAGTATATCTATCTTGGTTAGCTTATTATTCTGCTCATATTTTACTCACATGGATTATAATTATGTATAATTTTGTTGTGTGCTGTTAGAGTTTACAGTGTCGCATTTTGTCTGGCTATAGTAAATTGTCATCACAAATGAATTTCATTTCCTTTTCATTTGTCAAATATTCTACTTTACTACCGAATTACTCGTGAATTGCCACCATTAAAAATATAATACACAGATATTCTCGTGTATCAAATGGCTTCCTTTTAAACCAATATATTTGATTATCATATTGCACATCGTAATAGATACCTTTATGCTCTCATATATCTTCAAGAGACTCACTGACATTGAGCCATTTCACTCAGTTCTTAGAATGGCAACGAACTTGTTGCTTGTAGATTGCTGCATCCTGCTAGTGTCTCTCTGGATTACAAGTGTTTCTGAGTGACATTGACCGTTTACTATTCGGTGTACGTACTGTATTGTGGGCCCTTTTGCTGTTCCATATTGTTAAATGGATCTTATTCTGATAGTAATGTTTACTGTACAAAATTTCAATTTATTTTTGTATTACATAATGAATGAAATGTAATAATGCATTGTGAAAGTTTTGCTTTGTTTTTGAGTGTGTAACTATTTATTTGCGTAAGTATCAAGCTAATAAAATACATTATGGCATTTCTATTTATTTTAAGTATCACTAACAATTAAGAAAAAAAATTGAGGAAAATGTTAGGTAATTGTGTAATAAATTAATCCGTTTGGAATTAATCATGTTTGTTACTTACTGTTACTTGCCAGAAGAAGACTTGTGCCGCTCTCAACAAGTGAATCGATGCTATCATAACTGTTGACTCACTTCTGGATGTGCGGTTGCTATCGTTACAGACGATTGAGTCTGCGTTACTTGGCATAGTAACCAATTACACCTACATCGAACCTACCTATTGCCTAGTTACGACAAATTATTCAATATCCGAAATGTTATTAATTTAAATTAAAGAGTACGTTTATATTTTGTGCATTTTAAATTGATTTGTATTGAAGGATTGCCACTGTGACGAGTTGAATTATAATAAATCGAAAAAAAGAAAAATAGTAACAATAAATGAGTAGATAGGTACCTATTTATTTCAGTGTTATCTATATGTTTTTATGTTCGAAGTTGTCTTGTGTCTAACGCTAATATACCTACTTACATAGTCATTCCGAATGCACCTTATATCCAAAGATGATGAGGTTAAACTTAGAACGTAAACTTTTCATTTATTATAGGGCACTAACTGTACTTACCTACTTATTAACTGCAATTGATACGTTATTTTCAGTATACATGTTACCATGTATACCTGCTTATAGTGATTTGTTACATGAATAATAAATAAAGTGAATAAAAGCAAATATTTTGTATTATTTAATTCATTTCTTTGATCTGTTTAGGTAGGAGCTAGAGCCAATCTTTAAAAAATCCAAGTATTAGTAGACGGTATTTAGTATAACTCTAAGTTGCGCTTTAGTCTCTAAACAAAACAGGTATATGAAATTCTAAAAAACTTTCTAACCTAAAATGATGTTTCCCCATCAATGTAATTGTGTGGACAATATAGCAGTTTTATATTTACCGGTACATACCTGCTTAAAAGTGTATTACAAAATATCAGACTTATACCTATTATTATGGTACGAGTATATAGGTAATAATTATGAGTACCACCTGCCTGTTCATTCATAAATAAGTAAGTAATCTATTAATTGCAATTTTACGGTTTTAAAAACAACAGAAAATCAATAAGTTCCTAAAGAAGCTTTTACAATCTGGCGTTTGTAAGCCTTGCTATTTGTATTTCTACTCGACAACAGATGGCTGTCCAGTTGTTCACTCTGGCTGTACTTGCTCATAATAATGTCAGCTTCTATTTGATCTACTCGCCGCTAGATGGTGTTAGTAACGAAAAATAAGGAGAAACGAAGATGACTGAAAATAAATTATACCGGTAATGAACTCATGATCAAGCCCAATATTATTTTATTTCGAACTTTATACATACCTCATTAATCAAGCAATTTGCGAACATTTTTGAAAAATTTATTTCATAAAATAAATATTATTTTTGTTATCACAATTCTTGCTATAACTATGACGTGACATTGCCATCTAACGAGGACTGTGGAACTAATGTTTTTTAAAAGAGGTAAGTTTACTAAGTAATAGGAGGTGCGGGCGACCACCAAAGAGATTTTAGCTCCACGGTATAACTAGATGGACCAACCCAAAATTATTAATTCTTTTCTACGATCGAATTCGACTTTTGCGTCAAACGATAAGCATACGCAATATAATTTTAAATCCTTGCTACTCATATTAAAACGTTAAAGTTTGTAACGATGTTTGGATAGTTGTGAGTTTGGCTGGATGTTTGCTACTCTTTCACACAAAAAATAAGGAACAGATTTTGATAAAATTTATAGTAGGTATTATAATATAGAATATACACCAGAATAATATATAGGCTATATAGGATACCTCGGGAAAAGCTGTTCCCGCTAAAAAACTTTCTACGTGGGCGAAGCTGCGGGAAACACTAGTGAACATATTTTTGAGTATTGTATCAATGTTTACAGTTTTGTGTCTCTTTTAAAGGTAACATAATTTTTGTTACAGCGTCAGTGGCCTCGGGGATAAGACGCGGCCAATGATAACGAAAGGTCCGAAGTTTGATCCCCGGCTGGACCATGTACCAATGGGTTTTTCTCGAAACTTAAGTACCTACATTTAATGACTGCCCTCAAACGGTGATGGAGAACATCGTGAGGAAACCTGCATACGCCGAAGAAGAAATCCTTAGGTGTATTTGAAGTCCAGCAACTATTCATGTTTCTATCCTTGATTGTATGTAGGTACATACGTACATACAAACATAAGCACTTATATTATTATGTTATCCGCAACAATGTTCGAGCGCCGAGGCGAGCCGGAGCGGAGGTACCAGGATACCAGGAATGTTTAAGGAGCGAGGAAGATTAATGGTTAGTGCAGGACGGCCGACAACCGCGGCCGTGTTTGACAAGCGCAGGTGCGCTATTTTCATAATTGGCCCGACCCGCGGCGCCCTTTCAGCTTTCAGGAAACTGACGAGTGTGGGTGAATCTTTATACCCAAGTCCCCTGAATACTTAACTCCCCTATGAGTGTACGTTCTCTGTAATAAATCCTCAGAGCAAGACCGTTTGTTCATTGTCTTCTCCATGACGAGTGACGTCACAATCTTGGACAGAATGAAAAGAGAAAAGCACGTATAAAGAAGTGAGCAAAGTGTACGTCGTATACAACGTGCGGGTTCGTCATTTGTTTAAATCTTCCTGAAATGTAAAATATTTATTTCCTAATATTTCCATAAATAATCCATTATTGTTAGATATCTTTACCTACATCTACTTACCTACTGACCTATACGTTTCCTTTATATCAAAATCTAACAAAATGTAACCGTTAAAATACTTCAAGAATTCACAAGAATCTATACTAATAATAAAGGGTGTACCTATATATATATATGTGTGTGGGTGTATCTATACTAATAATAAATATAAACTGGTGGTTAATTTGCACACTTAACATTAAATATGTTGCGAAGAACCAAATGATAGCGGGGTGTAAAATACACCTAACGCCATCTATTGACAAACTTTAAAACTAAGAAACGGGCATAATTAGAACAGGTAAAAAAATTTTGAATAACATATAAATAGTATACTTTATAACGCGGATGAAGTCGCGGGGCATCGGCTAGTACTTAATAAAATTGTGCCTGCTTAGGTTATGTACTTACTTTGGTCTTTTACATTTGTAAAAGTTAAAAGAATGAAATTGGGAATACAACACACAATGAAAGATTTGAAAGGTTGTCTGGAAGAAATCGCTCTTAGCGATAAGACCGCCTAGGTGTATTTGTTTTTCTCTTTTTTTCTGTAATTTTTTAAATGTGCAATAAAGTGTATTGAATTGAATTGAAGAAGAATTCACTCAGTGCAATCCATTAGTAAGGGCACTAAAGTGAATTACCAAGTAATACCCAAGAAGCTTCATACTAAAGACTCAAGCGTGTTGTGAGGACATGAAAATCTGACATCCAGGGCTCACCTTACCTTAATGAACACTATTAATCACATGGGCCCAGTCTCGTTCAACTTGCTTTAACGCTTAAAGCGCTCCTTGACACGGCCGACCATCTTGAAGCCTCAGCATCTGCGCCAAAACTGTAATGGATTTAAAATAAAAACTGCAGACTCCGTCGCTGATTTGATAAACCATTCGATTTGTCTTGTTCGAATGGAAGTAGGTTGTATTGTGTTACTTATAGAGTTTGCGGATCTTGATCACTGATGAAAATTAAAAGTTTGGGCTTCAGATAACTTTTCAGTCTTAGGTGACTTAGGTATCTATACCAAACTAAAATTAAACAAGTAGGTATACCAACAAACTGATGGTTTTATATAGGTATATGTATTGTCTTTTACAGGACTTTTCATTTGTACCGGTATTAAAATATGGTTTTAATTAGATTATGCATAATTATATAATTTCAATAATCAACTACTTTGTTCACAAGTTCAGAGAATAATTTTATAGACATCGGGGGTTTTCACAAGCACACGTTGATGTGAAACGGAAGTCAGTTTTGGAATTTAAATAGTGAATAAGATTAATTTAAAACTTTCAAATAGTCACTGCTAAGTTGTCAACCAATTGTAATCAGTTATTTATATCAAACTTCTATTCTAAAAGGAAATGGGTTACATTAAAAAACACAACGTAGAAATAATAATTTATTCAAGAAGTATAACAATTAAGAAAGAAACTAGACCATCACATGGCCAAATCAAGATCTAAATTCCAACAATCAATTAGTACATTGTAGCTGAATGATATCTCGTAGAAGTGTTCAATTTAACAGTTATGTAGAAACAGTTATAAGCATTGAGATCTTTTACATTAGACCTTGGCCAGTATCTTTTTTAATGTATTTTCTCAATAGTATGGTCGAGATCACGGTGTAGGGATACATAGTAGAGTTAGGCTTGGTATTTTTACAAGATGAAACAGTGATATGAGTATACAATGACAAACTAAAATTTTGCACATAACTCGAGTGATACAAAAATCAGCCCCTGCTCGAAAATTGTGTAACTGAACCAACTGATGCATTGAAAGCAGGAAGGGCCCCGTCAAAAATTACTATTATACCCCCGACACATAATTAATGAACTGCTTATTCAAATACATTTAAAACTATTATACATGCCGTTTACGTTTCAAAAGTTCCGACCATTTCTTTGAAAGGCCTTCTTTTAGGTTATTAATTAAAATATGTTGCCGTAAATGCGATTTTTAAATAGTTCTGGCTTAAGGCTTAACGAATGCTAAGGGTAAATATTTTTTGTTGCAAAATAGCATTCCTGATTATCCCTAACAAGTCCTCGATTATAATAGGTAATTGTGAAAATAAAATACTATCAAGTAGGTACTTAACCTAATCAAGTAATAAACGGATTACTTACTTACTTACTTTTTTTACTACGGACTGATCTCGTTTTAATTACATCTTGTCTTTAGTATTATATGTATTTTGATCCATAAAATATAAATCAGTAAACGTAATATAAGATTGCTGAGAATAATATTACATAAGAATATCTAATAAAATATGTAATAAAATAAATATATAATATATTATAATCTTAAATAACATACGTATAACATCACCACAAACACTCACACATATACATGCACACACACACACGCACACACACTCATAAACGTACAGACTGTCTATGATAATATGTATATTGAGAGTAAAATTAGCATATTGTAAATCCTTATTATTGGCAGTATGAGCAATGTAACCTTTAATAACTATTATTTTCTAAGTGCTGTGGATTTTGTGATAATAAATAAAATAATAAAATAATAAATAAAATAAGAAACCAGTCACAGAACACGAGGCGATAGCAAAAAACTTTCATCAACGCACTGCCTTACAAGAAAATGTTTTCTGCAAAAATGGAGCTTACGTCGCGTCGCCTTTGATACAACGCGGCCAATCTAACAAAACCTCCCCTGCCTCTCTTAGCCTAAAACAAAAGGGGGAAACTGAGGCAGAGGTAAGTTTGAAGGGAGTTCATAGTACGTTGGTGGAATGAGATTTTCCGGAATTCGGGCGATGTTTTTTCCTCGTTTCTTTTGATATTTTCGCCATTCGTCGGCTTCCCCACACCCTGGTACCTTCTCATTATTATTATTTCGGCGAATCCCTGGGAACAGTGACTGCTGCTTCTCTCTCATTCGCCGGTGCGAGCTCGCAGGCCCAGTCACATTGAAATGGAACGTTTTTCGATTAGCTGCCTTTTGTTATTCACCGTCGCGGCTCTCGTTGGCACACGTACCTGATTGTTATTGTTAGGGTTAAAGTTGATTATGCCGCAGCTGTGAACAAAAAAGTAAATCATGTTATCGAACAATAAATAGGGTTTTACTGAAAATTTTTAACAAAAAAATAAAATCGACTTCAAAAACATAGATTTAACTATAATTCGTATAACAATAGGGCTTGTATATGCTAGTTTCTCACCTTAAACTCGAACACAATATTATAATAGTTTCTGTTTAAATAGACGAACGAAGCTCCAATAATGCAGTACGAGTAGTACAACTGCTGGAAGCAGACCACACTTGAGATGAGAATACGGTATGAAACATTTGTCTTTAGCTATCTTATCTAGGCATGAATACAAGGGGTCTAGGGTCTGATAATTGTTCTCCACCTGGAGTACTATGACACACCATGTGTCATTTCTAGAAGGGTACCCGGGTACTCGTGGCATTAATTTAATATCTACTTATCGATTACTTTCCCTCGTATAGTATCCCCCATGAAGAAAAGAAAAACGCCGAAAGATATTTTCGAAGTTAATTTCTTCAGTTCCTCAGGAGTTTGTTTCGATTGTATCAGGACAGGGGTCACCCCATAGCTTCTTATTTCACCTCACATCGAAGAGTATCTGCACAAACAAATAGACTCTGCAGATGTTACCATAATTCCCTACAGTTCACTACCATGCAATATACAGAACACTGCATTATTGGATTCCTAGAGTTCTCTTGAAACTTATAATATTCCAGTTTCTATATCGAAATCCCATTGCAACATTGCACTGCAAACTTTTAATCAAGTCTAGGAGAAACGATTTACTGAGATCATAGACTAACCTTGTTGTTTTAGAAGACGCGCGTGGTGGCGCTCACCTAGGCAGGCATTATGTCCAGCGATAGACATCAAAGGACTGAGATAGATAAGTAGAAGATATGAGAAGATGATGATCTGAAAAACGAAATAGAAATTTCAATAGTTTTGTCATCATAGCAGGACAATATTACATACTTAAATAGATAAATCAGATATTTTAAAAAATCTGAAATAAGTCTAGTATTTTTCGAGTTATCCGCCCGACAAATATTTTCAAAATATAGGTATAGACTGAAATTCGAAAACTCAAAAACTACTGTACTGATTTAACTTTTTTAACAAAATATTATTTACTTTGTCTTAAATTTCTATATTTTTCCTATGGTTACTTACTGGGCAATTTGGAACAAAGTAATGTTAGTAGGTATGTTCCCAATGCGTATAATGATGCGATGTGACCATTTTGCGATATAGTCATTCTGCAAAATTTATAGGTATTCTGCGATGTAGTCACTCACTGTGCAAAATGGCCATTCTGCGATGTAGTCATTCTGCAAAATGAGCATTCTGCGATGTAGTCATTCTGCGAAGTCATTTTGCTATGTAGCCATTCTGCAAAATGAGCATTCTGCGATGTAGTCATTCTGCGTTGTAGTCACTGCCTATTTATTCTTTGCCGTCAGAGCGCACCCGCAGTCGCCGGGCGGCGCCCGCCGCGGGCAGCTCACCATTAATCACTAGTTTTAGTTGCATGCCCTGCACACACCACACCACACTTCCACCGCAACCATAGATGTAAAATCTAAATGGCTATAGTCTCCTAAGGATTTTCAAAAATCTTTTAGAAATAGACAAAAATCTTCGGCATATTTTTTATTTTAAATTAGTTATTATAACGTCGATTGTTTGGACTTACAGATGCCAATTGTCTAAAAATTTCAATCCTAGGGTTTTAAATATTTTGTATAGGTAAGCTTCTATACATATGTAATTTGAATAACGAACGTGATGCTGAATTGTTTCTCTTTTAGTCGATTTTCTCTCAATGGTTAGAATAGAACTAAATGCATGGTTCGTCTGTTTTCAGGGTCTGTTTTTTTAAGGGTCAGAAATATAAAGGTTGCACATTAATCTTATTGTGGTGGTAGTCAGGTAAATTGACTACCCTTTTCTCATTTCATAATCAGTTACCTTTCACAGAACCCTTTTTACGATATCGATTTCACCCTCTAGGTATAATTTTGCCTTGATTGCAAGAGCATTGGTAGTATAGAATTCTTTAAAAACTGTGCATGTACACATGTACCGTACCATTGTTAGACAAAGGTAAATTCGCTGACTCACTATCGAAAGGGTGGCAGTATCGAACAGTAGGTAACGGTTTCCATAACACCATATGGGGTTCGAGCCACTGTAGGATTAATTAGCATACGAGTTGAACTTTATCGGAGGGTGGATGAGAGGTATTCTATCAGGTAGGTACGATTAGTTCCTTAGAATTACTCACTAATCTCTTGCATGCAAACCTATATACGTTATTGTGAATAGACGAATAAGCCTTGTCTGCCTTTCCTATAAAATATCTCTATCGTGGGTCTACTGGAAAAAATGTCTTTAAGTTCGCCCTTTGTACTTAAGTACCTATCTCATTGTTGCATTGCAATGCATTAGTCTGTGTGCGTGATATTAAAAATATTAAAATAAATAAATAAAATATAAAATAAAATAAACAAATACATGTTTTAGTCAGCGAGGAAATGAGTGTAAAGGAGAGCTATGTATGTATGTATGTAAACACTTTATTGTACCAAAAAATAAATTACAATAACATAGAGTTAAACCAGTAAAACTAAGTACAAAGGCGGACTTATCCCGCTAAGGAATCTCTTCCAGTCAACCTTAGAGTTACTGAGACGATAAGCTATTCTCGGAGTTTCTTTGAAAGATAATTATAATAATGAGGAGGGAGACCCGACGAAGATCTAAAGTCACCGATATAGCCGAAATAATTAGCAAGTCAGTGGCAGTAAGCATCAGGTCACTTCGGGTCGTTGGGTCAAACGAGTTCTGGAGTACAGACCGCAGACCTGCAGGGCATTGAAAAGTGGCCCGAATGACGGAGGAGAACTGGGTGTGGTGGCGTACTTAGGGGAAGGCCTATGTCCAGCAGTGGACGGCGATGATATGATGGTAGTAACTCCTGCATATTGGTAAATAACTCAAAGTTACAAATATATCTATATATTGTAAAATTATCTCAAGATAATTATCATCAATTATTCTGCTATTTAAAATTCCATACTAAGTAGGTATACTCGCAATACGTTATCAGTTAATTTAGCACTAGTTATCCTAATAATTCTTGCTTTAAAACTCTTCGGAATTCACTGTTTTCAAATTTGCATGCGCACTATCTCCGAAATCACAAAGGAAAAGGTTTATAAATCATTTTGTTACCTTATTTAGAACAACAGTAGCGTCAGTAGTTGATTTATTGTTGAACTAGCCATAATACAACCCTTTCTGCAATTTTTCCCAACTACCGTTCTGTACTGATACCATTTTTGTCAGTTTGCTAAAATTTATGGTGGTGTATAGGTGGTCTATGTGACAATAGGTAAACCGTTTTGCAAGTCACAAGTCTTTGTAGGTCAGTTTCGTATTGCTACCCTATGCTGCTGGTATACCTACCATTACAGAACTTCTCAAACTTTTCATCAAGTAATTAAATGTAACAATCAGTATGTTTCACGATGAGGTTATAGGTTTTCTTCTCTAGCGAATGCAGGTTTCATAAATGTTTTTCTTTATTAAATTTACTGTGTGTAGGTATGTGTAGTATGAAATTATTCGTTAAGTTTCGATTAACTTACAGGCACGAATCTTGAACCACTTCGGTTATGACTACAACTGCTTTTATTATACTTTAGGTACTTTACAGACAAATCACTATCATTAGGTACCTACATACAGGTTCACGCTATAGGTATTATAAGAGTTGTGTTTCGAGTTGTTATACTCTTGTCCTTCAAAACCATTGTATGGATTCGAATGGGGTTTTCATTGTTGTATAGATGGTTCTAAGGCACGGGGAAGCTGCGGGCACCAGTTCGTACTGTCAAAAATCGAAACATTTTACCTCGACAACGACAATGTCACCATCCTACTTCCTACTAATATTATAAAGGCGAAAGTTTGTGAGAATGTTTGTTACTCTTTAACGCAAAAACTACCAAACAGATTTTGATGAAACTTGATGCAGTGATAGCTTATATCCTGGAATAACATATAGGATACTTTTTAACGCGGACAAAGTCACGGGGCGTCCGTTAATACCCCCTAAGTAACAAAACACCTGCATAGAGGGCGCTGTTTCACAATTTACACGGGAAAACTTTTCTACGCGGGCGACGCCGCGGGAAAAAGCTAGTTACAAATAAATTTAGTGGCCGACGCCTTTACCCCAGTTTACATTGCCGAAGCCTGAATCAACATCGTGTGTAGAATAAAATTGCTACACCGCTCATTAAAAATTCAGTTTGAGCACCACAGCCGTCAGAACTCCGTGGCATTTTCGACAATGGCGCGCTAATGATCGTCTTAACATTCACATCGCCCACGCGCGCCTTTTGTCTCCAAAAACTCCAAGTTTTTCATTCGCACAGCTATTTTTCAAGCAGCACGGTACAACTGGCTTAATACAAAAAGCGTAAATGATTGAAGGATTTGGGTCAACGGGTTACCTTTTGAATGGACGCCGTGTTTCTTACGACACATTTTTTTTAACGCACGAACTGGGAGGTTGGTTGGTTCATGGGCGCATGCGTCTTTTGTTTTGCTACTGGCTGCTAATTAACTTGGGCTGTAATGCTCGTGAAGAGTTGAGCAAGGCAAATTCGACGTTATGCTGTGTGAAATCAAATCAAATTACTGGTGGCACCTACACCTTAACTGCATTATTTATTGCAAACTCCGAGCGTAGCGCAGTCTTCTTCATAGATCGCTGCGTGACATAAATTATTTGGATACTAGACAGTAGAAAGGCGTGGTAACTTTGAAACCTTGGTCCTCCGCCAGGGATTGATCGGGGTATGATCTGATGATTGCCATCCAGAAAGTGAATAGAGGAGTTCCAGATAGCTAAATACACACCCAACGGATAAAGCCGCTTGGACCGGGTTAATGTTTATGAAGAAATCGTAAAAACGGCATCGAAATGTGAGTAAAACCTATAACTAAGTACTCCACTAGTATCTGGTCGAAACGATCAGATAAGTCGAATTTTCTCTTTCGATACACTTACATAATAGAAAAAAATTGTCTATCGGTCATTTCATAAAGTGGCCTAAGAAATTAATACAATAATTGATCAAGTATCTCTTTATTTGTGGACCTTCTGGACCCATAATCATGAGTAAATAGTGGTTATAAAATAAGTAAGCTATTTTTAGGATTGTATTCAGATGAGCTGAGTAGGTATGTGACATTCAGAACTATTAATCACATCCACTGAGTGTCGTCTTCCAAACTAAATACAAATTTAGAATATACGAAATAGTTTCGTTAGATTCATTAACAAAATGTTTTATTTACGTACGTATTTATAAATAAAATAAAAGTTCATGATTCGTGTTTTTTTTTCTAGACTAATTTGTGTCAAGATCATTGTAGTTTCTGAATTAGGTAAGTAGTATTTTCTTTTAGTTGACATAAAAAATTCTTTTTGTGTTTTATTTTAAAGAAGAAATTACCAAAGCACCTAAACTCGCTTTCATTAGAAGTTTCCAATCATGTACTCGTAAATATCCATTTGACACCCAAAAATCACACGAGCGAATGAAAAATAAGTTTATAGAAATATCATAATATTGTTTTGCATCTTGCTTCTGAATGTATAACGTTATCGTTATTTTAATTAATGACACCATCTTCGATTTTAAATTATTGTGGAATAAATAATATGCTGTGACAACTAAGTGCTTTGTTTTTTAATTGGAAACTTCTAATGAAAACGACTAGTTATAATGCGTAGCAAAAGACACAGTATTATGTTACTAATAATTAATGCAGTTGCAAAAATATTAAAAGCTATACTTAATGACTATCCATGTACATATAATATACCCATCACCATGATGCCATGCATTGTTTAACTACCGTTTATTACGTATGAGTATTCTTTTCAATTCCCAGTCACCTTTTCATTTGGCGACAATGCATCGTTATAACATTTTTTAAATAAAAACTCCGTGAGAATAACGTTAACGCAACCGTTAGCAACATACGTCTAAACTGAATTGTATTGTTGGTGTGAAAATGGAAAATCGTCGGTCCGTGTGTTGGAATCCATTGAATGGTCCAATTTCATGCGTCATAAAATATCGTTGTAGAATTCGAAAATTCCATTCGACACGAAAACCGATCGTCTCGTTGGCGTCCGTGTCGAATAAAATAAATCGATTTGTTTTCAAAAACGATTTCATTAGATACATTTGACATGGGATTGAGGGATATTGATGGAAATGTTGAAATCTTTGCTAAAAAATGTTAACGTCGTCGTATAATTTTAATGTTACTTTTATGACAATACTATTGCTAATCTTACATTTAGCTATCTTGTTTTTCTTTAGTAAAATAAAGTTTTGACTGCTTTTGTATGAATGGAGTTGATAATAGCTGTGATTGAATAACATCAGACTACGCTAAATTATTAAACGTACAAATAAGTATGTACCACTTGTAAACCTATGTAAAAGGTATAGAGTAGGTAATATAGGGATAGTGAAAGCCGTTCTGTATGTACTAGTATGAAATCTATGATCAAAATTTCTTTGGTTACTGAAAATCTATGAATACAGTGGTTTTAAATTTTTGTTAGAGATATGAAATTCAATTTAAAGTTTCTCTAAATTTTCAAGTAGGTAACTAAAACCCGAGTCATACGGTGTTAATTCCCCAATTCCCAGTGGCCAAGTGGTCATCTAGCCCCCCGTAATCCAGTGGAGCAGTGCCAATCAACACTGTGCAGGGGACGAGTGGGGCGAACGGGCCTTGGGGATGCAGGGGACGGAGACGAGGGACCAGGGGTTGGAGGGGTCCAAGAGAACGGGAATCAAAATGGACGCGCGACGAATTGTGAGGGACGGAGGGACAGAATTGCATTAGGATTTTTGTAATGCATGCTTCGACGGGGAAGTGGATAAAAATTTTTTCGGACGTGGCTGGATTACGTTACAGATAAGTTTTTCAGTTTGTCATAGTATACGCGCAGATTTTTTTTTTCAAAATTGGAATACAATATTCTCTGTTTGACGTCAATTCTGTCTAAAACTAAATCTACTCTGTTTCCACCTGTATGTCGCCGAAGGGAAAAAACAGCAACAAACCCAAACAGCACAGTAACAAGATATGTAAACATGTCATAAAGAAGTACTTACCGATAGTTCCGTTTTGTGCAAATATGCTTTGGCATATTTAATTAAATAACGCAAATATTTCTGCACATGTGTTAAAAATAAATAGTTTGTGAAAAAATTGAATGTGAATGAAATGAATTCACCTCAAAGCTTCCAATTTGACCATAATCTATTGTAATTTTAGCGGTTTAGGTAATGAAAAAGTACCTTTACCAATGAAACATCAAACACCCTGTTGGTCGGTGAAAGTGTTCTTGTTTTAATGCTCTTTCAATGTAGCTTTATTTTAAGCCCGGAAGTTTATTTATGGCGGGTGAGTTACTTATTGTTCCATTCGCTTTTAATCCTCAAACTTTTAATCACCGAACTACGCAGTTACCTACCGACAATAGTCGTGCTCTTCGGTCAAGCTACTAATTAATTGTGTCAGGGGACTGTGCCTAGTCCATTAAGCTAGGGTTTCATGACCGGCCGAGAATTGTTGTTTTTCCACAACCCTCCTGCCGAAATCCCTAAAGTCCGATGGAGTATCAGGCCTGACCAACGAAAATAAACCTCTCTGTGGTTCTGAAAATTAGGCTAAATACGCACAAACATCGCAAGCCTGAGGGGTCTGATAATGGTGGCCGAATGACCGCAACTTTTGTATTATTCAGCGAGGGTATACCTGCTGAGAGGTAGCCTTTAATTGTATTAAAGATTGTTGATAAGGGCTTTTAATCTAAGCGCCGCCGCCGTCGAGGCGGTTGGTAGGTCGGTGACATTTCATTAAGGGATGGGTATTGATTTTTAGCGCTGAACACGCCATTGGCCGCTTGTAATCCTCATAATGTATAGGCTGTATCGAACTTAAACTTTATACTTGACTGGCCTGTTGGTGTAGATGGTAATGATAGTGAACCCAGGCCTGCTGCGCCGGAGGTCGTGGGTTCGATTCCCATCCGGGACCAACTTTTGTGTGATGAGCATATGTAGGTATTCTGTTGGTTTATGGATTCTGGGTGTTTGTATGTATTTATTTAAAAAGTATTTAAGTAGTATGTATGTTTATTAGTTGTTGAGTACCCATTTACAAGCTTCGGCTTAGTTTGGGACTAAACAGCCGTGTGTAAATTTGTCCAAACATTATTATTTATTATAATCATACTTAGAGCTTTTATAGCAGTAACTAATGCATTCACACGCAAGCGACCTCACCTCTTCTTAATACTTTCACTTATTTAAACCATTAATCTAGTTATAATGAAATTATCGAAGTCAACACAAGGTAGCATATTATGAAGGTGTGCTTATAATAATAAATTATATCTACGTAGTATTTTTTTTCGAACCACTACCTCCAATCACGATTCTCAGCTTGCATCCGTTCCCCTGATTAAATTTTGCTACAAAATTGATGCCAGTTAGCAAAGGTCACGCCTTTCACACCTAATATAAAGAACTAGTTCAAAATTCATTAAGAGTTAAATAAAAAATTGTTGCTCTGAATGAAACGGAAACCATGTGAATATAATAGTACCCACGGGACATGTCGAAATTGAGCTCAGGGATACTCGGTGTTAATCAAAATATACAGGTAATATAATCGTTATGTGCCAGGCAAGAGTTATCAAAAAATGTAAACTGACATCGAAGTGCGTAATACTCATCTAGCCGAATCACCATTTAGCGACATAGACCAAAAAATTGACCTAGTAGTCAATTATCTACGTTACAAAACTAGTAAGCATCAATTGTATATTTTAAACGCGTTATCAATTGACGTTTCTTATTATCTCTTAAAATTACGAAGTAACAGCCTCGCTTTGAGGCCACAGTAATTGTATGGGAGTGTTTATACCCAAACGTTTAGAAATACGAATTGATTGGACATTTTGACATTTCGACAATTGGACATAGCGTCTATAAAGCCTATAAGTTCCTCAACATGTAGCCGAAGTTACAGACGTTTCACGTCAAAATTCTATCTGTGAAGGATACACTCAACAGCTTTATGTTATACTAGCCGATGCCCCGCGACTTCATCCGCGTGTTAAAGTATAGGTACTGTTTATATGTTATTCAAATTTTTTATCCCGTTATAATCATGTCATTTTCTTAGTTTAAAAGTTTGTCAATAGATGGCGTTAGGTGTATTTTACACCCCGCTATCATTTTTTTCATCGCAAGATATTTAAGATAAGTGTGAAAATTATCCACCAGTTTTTACCTATTTATTAGTAGTATAGATATAGATACTTAGGTACTGTAATGTAACCTACGTAGGTAATGTACCTACATAGCCTTTAAGCTATGTGGTGCGTGTACAGCACGCGGGCCGGCCGGGCGGGCGGCGCGGCGGCGGCGGCGGCGGCGCGCCCGCCAGGCGGCATGTCAAACAGCGGGTGTTCCCCGGTTAAATTGAAAAACAATCTCCCACCATTTTCGCTCGCCGAACGTAATAAATCTATGTACAAAAATTCTACACGTTATTTATGAAATCTATCCAAGAGCGGCCCGATCTGTCTGATTGTAGTGCCGGCCGCTGTGAAGTATAAAGATGGATTGGGATTTGGAAACGTTCCAGTTCCACATGTCGTATCCTAGAAAATATTATTTGTTTCAATTCAACTTCGGTTTCAATAAAACATGGAACTGAATATTGCAGTTAACTTAATAGTCATATTGTAATTATTTTTTTCAGTTATTACTATTTAACTTAACCAGAGGATCGTCTAATATCAATAGTGTAATATCAAAAGTTAATTAAATATAAGATGATTCATTATATTTAATTTACGTCTTCCAAGGAGGAGAAGAAGGAAGAACCTAAAGAGTTTGAATATCACATGGTCTTCGGACTCTTTGAATGTAAAAGCAAATCTATAGTTGTAAGAAAATGAACTTTATAACATAAAGTGAATGAAAAGTACTTCCAAGCATCTATTAGTCCTTTTCGTTTTCGTTCTACCTATTTATGTTTCTCTTAGTATTTACTAACCCTAGAATTAAAAAAAATTAAAAGTCACTTTCAAATTATTCTGGCAGACAGTGTAACCGACGAGATGTGGCCATTGTGGGATTAATTGCATTAATCATGCCCAGAGACAGCTATTACATTTTTGGTGCTCGACTTTTGGTTGCGTCCCGAGCGGACTACACGACTGACAGCCAAAGTTTCTTTTCGAACACAATACAATACTATATTGTTCTATTTCCGTTCGAAACAATTACTGATATAATTTCCATCTGTCAAGTAGACGATTAGCTGTAAAAAATGAAAAACTTTTTATATTACCCTAGGGAACAGTTCAGATTGTATGTAAGTAGACCTAAAACGCAGAATACATGACTTAATTAATGAAAATGACTTTTAATGAATACCTCCTATTAACTAACAATAAATTTAGTATAATATTGTTATACCTATGTATCTATAAGAAAATAGTTCAAAGTCAACCTGAAATATGCGTTTACTTTATGTTACAAAACATATATTCAGTCGTTTACCACAAGAAAATGTAGTCCTTTCTTGCTACAAGAATTAATTCTTATACAATGTACTTACACATACATATATTAAACATGTGGGCTACTGAAATAAAATTTTAAGAGTACCGTTCTTTAAAAGCATGAAGATCGATTAACTTTTAAAAGCGTTTACCCATTAACATGATGGCTTAAACATTATGACTTCATTAATGTTTCGTACTTAATGGTACCCACGCTCGTCTGAGGAGGATTGAAAATTATACCTCATTACATTTTATAACGTATAGGTGTTATTATCATGGTATCAGAAAATAATCTTAACTATAGTAATGCGAAATGTGATAACAAACTAATATTTATGGTTTACAGTTAAATTAATAAGTTACTTTAAATAGGTAGATAAAGCATTACCTGGCTTCAACAAGGAGGGTTTCTTAAAAGATTTGTTTTAAGCGTGATTTCAACAGTGACACAATTTAAAAGGTTGTTGAAACGGACCTCTATCTAATGTCGCACTGGAGGTCCCATACAAATGACAGTTATTTCGATATGTCAATTTGAAACACCAAGCTACGAGTGTCCCAAGAACTAATTTTGGCGATTTTTATTCCATATTTGGAAGTCAACGCCAAAGTAGTCCAAAATGTTAGTTGCTTGGCCACAGTCTTCAGCGCCAAAAGTCAAATACGAAGTCAAGCACGAAAATAATTTTACAGCAGACTGTCCCGTGGTATATACCTACCTGCTACAGGTTGCTACAGGTCAGTCAGTCTTCTAACAACCCCATATAAATGGCTGCCACCAACATCCTACAGCCACCGCTAAAGTGTGGAGGTGGCTTTATCAAGGAGTGATGCCTTTGTGGTTTTAAGGCGTTAATTCAAACTGACCTTAAAGAGGGCCGTTGATTTGAAATATTAAACCGCACACCCTGTGTCATCACGGAGGCGTATTTCCACGTATTTCGTAGCATGCGCGGAGGCAGCGAGCGCGCGCGTGATGTGATGAAGGCAGCGCGCGCGCACTCGATTGGTTTCGCTGTATATGGCGGTGGCGCGCAATCATCAATTACGGCCGATTGTAACGGAGATCAAAGCGGCCGGGCACATGCGCAACTCAGATGTAAATTATGATATACATTCTACACAGCCTTGGATTGCAAGAAATATTAGTTTAGAAATATTATTACAGATTTGAGTAAGTTATTGAAGTGCTAAACCCCCTTTGGTTTACTATCTTGAGTAAAAAGTTCTATTTCATACTCGAAATCAGTTACGAAAATCGAACATTCTAGACCCCGGTGCGAAATGACTCTCAGGTCGTGACGAAATGTTGTATGAAATTTCATTTCGTACTTGGTTAGGTTCTTTTTTGAGGCAAGATTGTCCATACACTCGAAATTATCTCGCGGCCCCGTAGTTGGCAAAATGACACTGGCCACTATGACTTATTAACTCCGCGCCGCGTGGCGAGGTGAAATACCAAATAGAAATCGACATTCTAATAATTTTGTGACTGTCATTATGTGAATACCGAGGTAAAAACCTAATAGAAGAAGAATAAGAATTTGGCGAGAAAATGGCGAATATTTCTGAAAGTGATTCTGTTCTGATATGTACCTATTTTGTTATTTTTAGGGTTCCGAACCTCAAAAGAGGAAAAAAGGAACCCTTATAGGATCACTCGGTTGTCCGTCTGTCTGTCCGTCTGTCAAGACCACTTTTCTCAGGAACGCGTGGAGGTATAAAGTTGAAGTTAATATCAAATACTCAGGTCTGCAGTCCCTTGCTGTCGTGAAAAAATCAGACTTCTAAGTCATCGCAGTTAAAAGATATTGCCGATTTCGTCGCATTTTTGAGTATCTTGGTAACCAAAACCTATGGGGTACTTCCCGTTCACCTAGAATCTTGAAATTTGGCAAGAAGCAAGGTCTTATAGCACAAGTCAAGGAAAAAACCCGAAAACCGTAAATTTGTATTTACATCATAAAAATTTCCCTGGCGTCTAGAAATTTCATCATTACAAATCTATATTAAATAATCTCGTAAGATTTTACAAATTATACTAAAGGTCTATCTGAGTCTGGAAATAAAATCACATAAAAAATGAATAACATATTTTGACCATCGTATTTAGCATTTGACATGAATGACAGGACTTGATTTTTTTTTTTAATGGTTTAACGGCCAATTGGAAACTAGTAGGTTTAGTGTCGATTTAACAAGGGACAATTTGGAACAATTCGGTAGAGTCGTTACATGCTTTTATTTAACTATCCCGCACAATATACAGTTTAATAGGCACTTGTTGCATATAAAACTGTCACAGATACACACCAAAACTTATAATATACATTTTTTAGTAAAACTAAATAAAATGGACAACCGTCTCCGACAAAATCCCGGCAAAAATTATTTTTTGCACAGGACTTGAGTATTTTTTTTAATTCGCTTTATTTATCCCTTACGGGAAAGACAAAGGAAATTGTCCATACAGCCAAGTCAGAGGTTATGAAAATTGATATGGGAGCTCGGCAATTCGTTCTTTTATTAACGATTTTCGAAATAATTGTTTAATTAAGTTTGTACGGAACCCTCAGGGCGCCAGTTCCACTCGCACTTGTCCGGTTTTTTTTTAGTAATGTATTGGACTTTCAGGTCGTAGAATAAGTAGCGTTTGTACCGAGTGCAAAATGGCTTATCTTACTCTCGGAATGGAAGCTCTCGACATTCGCCTTAGCTCACGTCGAAACTAGCTTCCTCCCTCGGGTAAGAAAAAGCGTCATTTTGTACTCGGTACGTAATATACTATTTTATACCCTTGATGTGTGTAGTCGTGAATAAGAACACTTAACACACATCAACTCTTTTTTTCCTTCTCACAAAATTGAATTCTACTCCTATATTCGTTTACTGTTCATGCGGTCAGGCTGTGGAACTAACTCACTTCCTTCCCCCATACTTCGTTTTCACAGACGTGCGGTCGACTGTACATAAAGTATATCAAACAAAAGGAACAAGAGATCGTGAGGCACCAGGCTGGTTTGATATATTCCGTACTGCAGAATCGTGCGCCCGCGCGCGCATTTTGATTTATCGACTGTCGATGCTCGTACTTATATCGATGTCGATGTGAACTCATCCTCATTCCATTTTCAAACAGCCAGTGATAAATATAACAATTTTTCTAGATTAAATTTTAAAAAATAATAAATTATTAGTCGACATGCGATAATGGCAGGTAATAAATTCCTTATTTGAAAGGAATGTTAAAATTGATTGATTTATTTCTAACTGATGATCGGTTAACTGTGACTGTGCAGCTGGGTTTATAAATTAACAGCGGAAATATTCTTAATTTTTATTTACCATTCACCATGAGTTGTTATGCAAATTGTTGCATAAAATATATTTTTTATTGAAAAACAAGAATCTTTGTGAAACAAAAATATAGACATACAAAATTATATTGGCCCATTTAAGTAAGTAATGATTTTTCCTAAACTTAAAAGTGCAAATGACTATCATCATAATAATTATCACAAGCTTTTCATTCCGGTTGAAAAAGAAACATTAAAAGCCTATGTATGTGATCTACAGCAAAAGGCGCACTATCCTCGCGTGGTGGACTATGACGTGATTGATAGGATGTGAGAGTAGATCTGTTTTCATTAAAGAGACTTAAAAGAGACTGTTTTTAAGATTACTTTATATCGAGTGACTAATATTATCCACAGAAGTAGTTTGGTATTTTTGTACGGTGCGTCCACGTGGTTCGACAACGTGATCCGACAGTCGAGCCAAGTGGAATTTTGATTCCTCGTGGTTCGACATGTCGGACCATCAGGAATTTGATATTCCACTTACGACCTTCGGACCAAGAGGATTTTTAAATTCCACTTGGTTCGCCTCTCGAACTACGAGGAATCGGTTAGCCTAAAACGCAAAATGCCTAAAATCAATGTCTAAATTGTAGAATGCCTAAGTATCTTAGATCTTCATTTCGGATGACAGCTGTCAAACTTTAAAGAGCTCTAACTCGGAAACTATTCATCCTAGACTACTAGTTTGTATAGAGAAATGATAGATCTTGTCGAGATCTTCATTTCGGATGACAACTGTCAAACTTTATAGAGCTCTAACTCGGAAACTATTCTGATTGTGAAGAATGCTTTCGGATAGTAAGTGTTAAACATTTTTTTATATTATTACCTATGTACCTAAAGTTCATTTTTATTTAGATACTGTCAAAGTTATACATCCGATTGTGAAATCTTCATTTTCTCATATTGAGTATAACATTGACATTTATTCACGTTTAAATAAAAACCAGTAGGGACGTTCGCAATTTATTGCAGTTCAATGCCTTGGTGAAGCCTCTAAATGAAATGACATTTGTAACTTTCAATATCTCATTACCCGTGATGAGTAAGAACTCTGACCCAATTACACGCGAGATAATCCGTGTCCCGCCAAAAAAGCAATGAATGGAGGCATGTTTACAAACATCCTAACCTAGGCTAATGATGAACGACAGGGCGTGTTCAAAGGTAATCAGCGGGCCGTTGACCTCTGATAATGACTGCCCGATGACGTTGCATGTACGAAAGCACGTGCGTGGCCACCGGTACACTTGCGATGTTTTTCGGTTGAGTAAAATGAGATAGATGCGCGGTTCTTTGTCATCTCTGATGATAATAATTTTAATGATAATTAAGTACTACTAATAATAATGGATACATTCATTGCTAGGTATAAGTATTTTTTGCCAAGTGATAAGAAATGTTTTAAAAGATTTCATATTTTTTTTTGTAATTAATAAGTAGTAAGTACTCTAATAAAGTGATATTGGAAAACGTAAAGAGCTAGAATATTCCTTTTCCATAAATCGTATCTTATCTTTCTTTAAATCTATCTTTGCCTAGGTACCTACTGTAACTTTTATCATGGAATTTGCACAATTTGGAATTTGGGCATGTAATTTTGACATTATGAACCGAGCCCCTTTTATCATATTTAATACCTTATTTCCTTCATTCGTTTTCGAAGTTCATTTTGAAATAAAACACTTTTCGTCTAGTCTAGGATAAAACCGAAGTAGGTAATAAGTTAACAGATACAGGTATCAGTGGAAGATACAGGTTTCTACTGATATAGGTATAGTACTTTGTACTTTACTTTGTATCAGCGTTTTTTGTGGTGGTAAGTACAGCACATCGATACTTGCAGCATCTTTCCTGACAACCATTGTTTTCTCTTCGTCCTTCCCCTTTCCTTTTTCTTTTATAGTCAAGAATTCAAGGTAGTGATATGGAGTTTCTACGAAAGCATAACAGTAAATTTTTCGAAACACTTTGGCAGTTTTTATTACGTTTAATTTACATAAATGGTCCCCTTTGATTGCTCTGTCCAGTCATGTATCAGATTTCTGCCTCATCTCACATCGGCCAACATTGAGACGTCAAATCAATGAAGACAAATACTTGACAGCATGACTTTCAAAAAGAAAGTGCTGGTGCGCAAATTGAATAAAGTGCATTTCCTATTATAGCGATGATGCTATCTCTAGTGGTTATCGATGTAGTTTTTATATTTTATTTTTAAAAATAATACAACACTTAACTAGCTGATCTGTTAGCCACATAATCCGTGTCCACAGATTCAACCCGTTGGCTCTAAGGTTATCAGACAATAATAAACGTACTTAAATAAATCATTGAAAAGGAATAAGAATGGAGTTGCATATATGTAAAAAGTGTTTATTTATGTTCTATTATTTATATCACTAAAGTCAATAGCTTTGTTTTAAAGTTAATAGACGTTTAGGAGCATTTAATGAAAAAACAACTAAGTACTTAAAGGGATTTCCGTTGGCTACCCGTGTCAATTTGTGCTACTCCTTCCTGTTCTTTGTTTTTCTGATCCATGTTATTTCTTCTTCATTTGTGATATCGTCTATCCGTCTTTTCTTTGGTCTTCCTTGTGTCCTTTTGTCTCAAAGCATAAATTTATATCAATAACTTTTCAACTTTACGCAATTAGCTTATTGTTCGTTCACCGTTTATCTGTGCGTTTTCATATCGAAGTTGCTTTAAAATTTTTGTTAATCCACACGACAGACACATCAGGCTTAACACAGTCGTATGCTAATTAAAGTAAGATATAAAAGTACTTACACTTTTTGTTTATTTAGTACCTCCGTGTTGTCATACAGCATTGGTTCATAGGCTCAATTGATATGTCCGTCTTCATAACGGAAACCGTCGAATTAAATAAAGTGAGCGATGCTATTTTACATACTTCTGCCATAGATAGATAACCTTAAGTTATATTATTTATAAAAAGCAGAAATGAATGGTCAAACCGTTTTCACTATAGACTAATCAGGAAAAAATAAAACGACCGCCTATGATATGTTGCGGAATCTTTAAAATGGCTTCAAAGATATGGTAAACCTCCTACACAGGATTCTGACTAGATAAAGATCTAGTCATAATCCTGTGTATCTATAGGTTTACCATATCTTTGATGCCATTTTAAAGATTCCGCAACCGATCATAGACGCTCGTTTAGTGATTAGTTGACCGAGCGAGCGAAGCGAGCGAAGCGAGCGAAGCGTCTACGTTTCGAGACTGGCCAAAAATCTGTCTGTCTGTAATTCTCTACAGGTCGCATTTTTCAACCGATTTTGACGAAAATTTGGCATATGTATAAATTAATTAAACCTACAAAATGAGTAGAATAAAATTTTGAAAAACATTTTTTTTAGAGTACCTACCATACTCGCAAAGTGGGAGTGAACTTTTTTTTTCTTGTGAATCCCATAGTGTGGGATATCGTTGGATAGGTCTTTCAAAAATATTGCTGGTGTGTGAATACCATTTTTTCGATTTAGGGATCCGTTGGCGAAATATTAAGCTTTAAAGCGGTAATTTTTGTTAGAGTCACGTGTCCCCCCCCCCTGCCAGCTAAACGGTTGCTTCTGGAAATGTGAAAAAATTCATGGCAGTAGCATATATAACGTAGTTACAAGGAAAACTATTACGGCTAAGTAGGTTCTATTAGTTTTTGAGTAATAGTGGATCGACTTAAGAAAGTTCAAAAAATAAATTATGTTCATAGAACTGCATACGTAAAATGGAAAATTATTTTTTTCCGCGTGATATCCATGGTGTGGGGTATCGTTGGATGGGTCTTTCAAAAATATCGCGGGTGTGTGATAAACATTTTTCGATTCAGGGATCCGTTTGCGAAATATTAAGCTTTAAAGTGCTAATTTTTGACACTTTAGTAGGTACTTTTTCTGTTTCCAAAGTTGACTTTTGTTGGTTTCTTTTAGGTTTGGTTTATAAGGGCTGGCGAGGTCTACTGTTCTCACGGAACTACTAGTCTATAGTGAAAACGGCTTGAAGAGCATACATAAACAAATTCTCAATCAGTATGTTATACATAGGCACCTATTCTGTCATTCCAATACGATCTAAATCCTTAGCTTAATAATCCTATTTTCAAAGAATTAGATGGGCACCACGATGACTAGCATATAGGAGCCAAACACAATCGGATATCAAGCGGCGCGACTGACATGTAAATCGTGATCGACCGGGGATTCGAACCCGCTACCACAGACTACCGGTGCCGGACTGACTCAGCAGATTTCAGCACACCTGCCGCTTTTTAACTGTCCATAGACGTGTCTATATCGATTCGAAGCAACAACTCGTGGAAGGTTTTTCGTTAGGGGAAAGGACGTTTTGGACTATATAACAGATTTTTAAACAACAGCTAATTAAACATGTTTATAGTATTAACGTCTGTAAAAATTATATTACATATAATCTCCCCTTTACAATATAGCCAGTAACCATATTTGAAGCTTCTTTGAATTAGATGAAACATGTAATTCCAACTCAGGTAAGAAATACACGAAAGGTGTACATAAATACAATACATAGTCAAGTTTCTCACCCACCGACAGACCTTCGTCAAAACTTTATCTAACGCATCCTTATAATCATATGCCTTTGCCCGAGAGAACTTTTTTTCAAAAAACATAATTCCTTGATCCTCTTAATGCTAAAAAAATGAAGACGATATTTTTAATCTAACATTTTGAGAGATTGACAGGTCGGTTCGTTCGCCGCGCCCGGGGGCCGGTATCAGGTAAAAACTTTGATTAAAAATATTTCAGCGAAAGCTCGCGTTGCCAGCTGATGTTATCGGGCGTGGTTTGCTTCGTCTCACAAATATTATTATTACCTAACTTATTTTATTATGTTTAGTATCGTTCATCTGCGTTCAGTGAGTTCAGGTTTAATAGAGAGCATGTATATTTATATCATGTTAATAAAATCCCAATTGTGAATTTTGACAACAAAAATTAAAAGTATATAATATAAGCTTTGAATTCGAAATAAGCTCTTAGAATTTTCATTGTTTTGGGGCTATTTGATGTTTTAAGCTGTGATTTTTCTCTTGAGTTTGGGCGAAGCCTTATCAGCCAATCCAGTTATCTTTTTTAACTAAATCAAAGCCAAGTTAAATGTTCTTGTATTTCTAATGTATTTGTAATTACATTCTTGGATAATTCTCTAGGATTAATTATAATGAATATGATACTTTAGATAAGTACCCTACCTCGTATTTTTTTAAATTAGAAATCGTTGTATAATTACCATTTTACAGATTACTGGGAAAAGTAATATGTAGTATTTAATAATTATGAAATTAAACATCATTTCCTTGTTTTCCTGTTTATTTCTATGACATTTTGTATTATTTAGATACTAATGTGTTGAAATGAGAACAATAACATCATAGTGCATAAATATATACATCATACACCACCCTAAACAGTAAGTAGGCAGTCGCAACACAATCATACCTATCACAATTGCAAACATCTCAACCAAATGCACCCTATGAAAACATGGAAACAGCCATTTCTCAAATTGAACGAACGTATTCAACAGAAGCCCGGGTTGAGGGCCCTCCGAAAAAAATTTCGAACTAAAACCATCCCCTAAAATTATTTTAGTGAAAGAAAGGAACTTAATACAGTCCCCACCCCCCACCGTGCCTCCCCCTGACGCACCCCTTGGGCTGGGGGAGTGTGCGTGAGTCGTGCACGACGGTGCGTGTGTGTGAGTGCCCTCGGAACGAAGCGGCTGACAGCCCGGTAGAGGAGGAAGAAAGTGGCTATAGGTTTTGCTAATATAATAACCTTCTTAAGCCATTATTAAAAAACTCATTAAAATTAATAGATTCAATTATTTATTTATTAGTGAATGAACATTGATCCCATTTTCACCATTGGCAGCACAATAAAGTGTACCAATGATTTATGAAAATCGTAAACTACTTAAGTTGTCAAATTGTCGTAACGCGTCCTACTGTATGTGGTTGCCATGGCCAGCACTCAGCACGGAGCTGGTTCCATCCTTTAGTTTGCCTGGTTTTCTACCGTACTGAAATACGATAGAAAAGGACTGATTGCACTTTTTTACACCATTCTTCTGCCTTGCAACATTCACATTGATTCATAAACATATACTATAATCAAATATGTAATACTATAGAGGTCTGTAATGTGCCTGCTTACCTATCTATATTGTTGACTGTACTATAAACTTACAGTACAGTACTTTCGGCCCCCACTGCCATATGGCACCATACCCGGGCGCGGCGTCGGGAAATCAACTCACACACGCACACTCTGTATGTATTAGCACCCCTACACGCAAGCAGCCCCACGAAGGGCACAATGGCTTGGCCGACTGACTACCGACGGAAAGATATGTGCTGTACCTACCTACTTATACGGATGATATATGGGTATATACCTACAGACAGGGTGTCCAGTTCACGTGATCGGTTGGAAAGAAATAATCCCAATTCCTTAGTTGCATCGGAAAACGAGATCCCCTGGTAACTTTTAGCGTGATCAGATGCGACCGCGAACTGATCACGTGGTCCGTTGGGAATAACCCCAGTAAGTAACGGGTAGCCTGACTGGAGATGAGTAATTTTTCTTTAAAAAAAATATGCTCGGTGTAATTCTAAGAATTATTGAAAAACAAAAACGAAGAGGTTTTCACATTATGGGTAAGTCATGAAAAACCCATCGTCAGCTAATAAATTATCCATTACTGGACATCCTGTATATACATGTATATGTGTAGGTAGGATGCAGATGTGGATTGTAGAAGATTTTCTTGGGATTTGGGAAGGCTAAGATGAGAGTTTGATTTTCATAAGAAAAATCAGGGATCTATTTTGTGTCATAGATTTATTATCTTCAGCTTGACATGTCCACTACTGGCCTATTAAAAGCTATAGAATTTTTTTTTAAATCAACTAGATATCTGTCAATAACGAGCTATCTTGACTAAAATTTAGGAAATGACGTCACAAGAGTTACATATTTTTCTAGTCGGTGTATTAAAGTTTAACAAAATTCGAATAAATCATAACAGGAGAACCTAAAATAAATATACGGTATACTTGTCCCTCATCTTAGTATCACGTACGTTTCTGCAGCTCTCAAATCGAGTCGAGTAGGGATTACACCCACCCGACGACTTGAGCCACCCCGCTAACTATAACACGGGCAACAAGTCACAGAATGAAGCGGATTTTACTAAACTTTTAACAATTTTAGGGTCAAAAGCAGATTATAGTGTCACTTCATTGTCCGTCTGTCTGTCTGTTTATTATATTATAATTTAAATAACTTACCTCTACCGAAATGTCTAACTTTAAGAATACTTGATACTAGTTAGTCGTCTCTATATCTGTATATTAAAATATTTTGTACAATATACTAACAATGACATTGTACATACAATATGGTATGCAATAAAATACTTGAATACTTAGATGACAGGAGACACTGGTTTTTTGAACTACTAAATATGGTCATTTAAAGATGTTGCATGTTTTATCGTATAAAGCGTAACTACAGTGGGACCATTTATCAAAGGTTTTATATCGGCAACTACAGAGACTCTAATTTTGATTTTCGGCACTATAATGAAGTCAGCTCGTGACCACGGCCAGTGTAACCTGGTCGAAACGTCGGGCATGGTAAATAAAACTTATTTGTGTGTAAGACCCGTAAATAATTATATAATTATCACAATAATGAACACAAATTGAGCATTAAGTCGTGGCACACATTATGACCATATAGCATAATCTTGTAAAGAAATTGCTAGCCCTAAATACTTAGGTATAATTTTTACAACTCTATGGCTGCAACCTTTTATTCTAAGGCTGTCTTTGCAGGCCCTAGTCGGTTTTATGTGATTCAATTAGTGTTGATTCGACACCGTGTTAGTGTTTGATCCGTTTTTAATGCAGGATAAAAAACCTCCATTGATATAACTACTATTGTACTTTAATCTGATAAAATAAAATCCAGTGATGAACGTCTAAAGAAGTATTTGTATTAATATACCTGTTAACTTACCTTTTTACCTCTTGACTTGTACCAAACCGTTATATACACCAACAACGCCATATTTGCGAAGGGTGATGCTCACCCTTGGCAGCGCTTCTCAGACGATGTATTGAAATTTGTCGTATCGGGCCGACTTCGAATTTCAGCCCTTCAGAGCTTTTAGCTGAGTTATTGCTGCATCGTAGACAAATCAAATTGCTAACGTTTTTGTGCAAATATAATGTACATTATTTTTATTATTGATATTCATTTCATGCATTTAATTCGTAGGAATGCAAAATTTAGATGAAGCCAATCGACGATTGTATAGGTACCCAACTTCGTATGTAATTTTTTTTAATTATAAAAGTAAACATATAAAAGTTTGACTGGCCTGTTGGCTTAGTTGGCAGTGACCCTGCCTACTACACCAGAGGTTGTGGGTTCGATTCCCACCCGGGGCCAACATTTGTGATGAGCATACTGTTGGTTTCGGATTCTGGGTGTTTGTATGTATTTAGGTATTTATTGTAAAAGTATATGTATGTTTATCAGTTGTAGAGTACTCATCCACAAGCTTTGGCTTCATTTGGGACTAAACAGCCGTGTGTGACTATTTACTACTTCTGCCTTGAAAGTTTACTACTACTAGAATACTAGAACTACATTATCTTAGTCCAAGAGTAGTTAATAAATAAATTTGTGTTGTTTGAAGAAATCGCAGTAAATCCAACACAAATTTTATTACTGACAATAATCTGCAGTAGCTAATGCTAGTTTTGTAAAAATGATGCTTTTCCCATTTCTTGGTAAGTGTAAGTTTTGGTGAGTACCTACATACCATAAAAGTGCTAGTGAATATAAGAACAATTATTCTTCATATCATACCAATATTATAAAGAGGAAAGATTTGTATTTTTGTATGTTTGTAATGAATAAACTCAAAAACTACTGTGCCGATTTCAGAAATTATTTCACCATTGGAAAGCTACATTCACCCTGAGTGACATAGGCTATATTTATCTATATCTATGTCCACCCGTGCGAAGCCGGGACGGACCGCTGGTACTTCATAAAATCATCCTACAGCAAAATAAAGATATTCCCAAAGATAGTAGATCTATTTTTAATGCGCAGTTTTTTCAGCTTTTTTGAGCTGACTATAAAAATAGCGGCAAAGTGCAATATATTTCGTGTGTATGACAATTTCACTGTTCATTATGAAATATAAAAACAAAACATTGGATTTAATGCGGCAGTTCATATTTTTGACGAAGGGCTTGTGGTACCAAATCAAAGCACCGCCGACGCTGCTGCATTCCAAGCATCGCTTATCTACCACACAAAGAATCCTCAACTGCGTACTAAAACAAAGCAAGTCATGGTCTCCACCGGCGCCGAGCAGCACTTCCTTTAAGCAGTCCCCTGGGTCACCCCCCGAAGTCTCCTGGGACGCACCTGCCGTATACTCGTCTGATTGAGAGACCTTTTATTTTACCGACCGTTGTTTCGGCACACGTAAGTTTTGTTATTGCAGAATAGTTCTTGCTCCACTTATATAAAGTAGTAGCCATAGATGCCCTGGGACTTTTTGCGCGTTAAAAAGTAGGTAACCTGTATGTTATTCTAAGATAAAATCTGTTCAGCGCGTTATTAGCGTGATTGAGCAACAAATACCCAAATTCACAAACATACAGACCCCCACTTGTACTGATATAGGTACTAATGTTAAAATCCATACCAATTTGTAAAATTCGATACTTACTAATCAAATTGAACAAATCGAATGACGTTAGGTAAAAAATAATCATTTCAAACAATTTGTGATAGAGATTTTCACTTGTTCTTAGCATCACCTGTGGTTCAGGATAACGTCCCAGCAATATCAGTAGGTGAGGAATTTTGACACTCGTCTGCAGTGTGTTCCTGTCTCCTGCGGTTCTCTTAATCCGGTTGATAAGTACCTGGGTCCAAGATCGGGTTCTGGGACACTCTCTAAAAATTGATACCATATCTTTTTCCTTAAGTTTCATATAGGCAATAAGTAACTCTACAAATTCTGAGTCAGAGGATCTTGTCAACGATGTTCGCGCTTCGTTGCCCTTATTTGTATTTATACTTATCACATGATTAATGAGTCATGTTCGTGGTCATGATGGCCGTTGATTTGAGTTTATTGTTTTGCTTGTAATGTGTTTTCTATTGATGCCAACATTACATTAAATTCAGTTCAGTTAGGTCCTGATTTCCTAATTAGGAAAAATCTATAGTACAAACTAGATTATTTTCATCATCTTAATCATCGTCATCTCAATATTTAACCTAAGACAGTTTTAGTTTATTGCTACTAGTTTCTACCTACTACTTATGTGATTCTGATTAGTGACAAAAATATTATGAAGTTTCTGAATATCGTTGACAAAAAACACTCAGTACTTATCTAGGTGCTTTATAAAAATATTTTTTCGCAAGTCTAAAATTTCTCTCTGGAAAATCTCACTAACAGCGAGATATTGAGATTTTCAAGGGAGAAATTTTACTTTTTTATTTTTTAAGTGTAAAAGTATTTCATAAAGCACCCAAGCTCTATTTCTTGTCATCCGACGAAACAATTTTAGTTACAATTGAAAATATTTACATTTTGGTATGATTAATGCAGATATAGTGTGAAAACGATTGATTAATGCAGATACAGGGTGGAAAGGATAAATGGCCAGCCGATTTCAATTTAAAGGTTGTCTGGAAGAAATCGCTCTTAGCGATAAGACCGCCTAGATGTACATTACTGTATCTGTTTTTGTTTTTGACTGTAATTTTTAAACGTGCAATAAAGTGTATTGAATTGAATTGATTATTTCGTTATTTTAAAAGATATTAAACTCATGTAGATACCTAGAAACTGTGTCGTTGAATACATGAAATGACATAAACATCAGCTGAAAGTTTTGTGATTCTTTTAAACTAACGAAATAATCGTCTGGACAGGACACACTTATCGTTTCCATCCTGTTTAAAAGTCTTACGAAAGAGACAGAATATCTCCCAGAGCCATAAATATAATACCCAATCCTTCTACAGAAATAAAAGCACCACAAACCGTCACGTCACGGCTACTGCAAGTAACTGACAAAGCACTCCCAAGGGACACACGACACATCACACATTTAACCGGCCTTAGCCGGCTAACTCCACAATAAACCAGTTAAATAGAGACGGTAGCAAAATCTTGTTATTTGCATACAAATCTCTTGACAATGCGCTTTTGTTTATGAAAATCTGCAAAGATTTTAACTCTTTGACGCGCCGATACAAAAACAGTCACAAAAAGAATTATGTTCAATGTCCCAAAGTGGCTTTTGTTAATATCTTGCAAGAGGCTTACGATAAAAGTGAGTAATTTGTGACTTTAGCTACCTCAAATAGTTTTTGCATAGATTGACAGCTTTAAGTAAGTTTTTCAACGTTATCGCATGCATCTGGCTTGTTGTTTCATAATATAAAGTGTTTAAAGTAGAGATGCAACGACCACGAATACTATTTAGTACTTATTTTCAGAATAGGTATTTACTGTTTTACGTGTATTGGTATTCACCGAATATAATTTGAAATGATCTTCGATCACCATATACTAGTATAGTAGTATATGGTGATAGAAGGAAATGATATACATAATTAAGTAAGAACTAATTATCTATACTTGCCGCGTGAAACGAAACACAACGTGTTATCAAGCTAGTATTTTGTGGCCTGTAATTTTCCGTATCTATGCAGTTTTTTTTTGTTTTGAACGCCATTTTTACATCATAACCCAGTTTATTTTTTTATTATAATAAAATCAAAAATTACACAAAAAAATTTCACTGTGTGCCGACCGTTTATTTCCAGCGGGCAAGATAAAAATAGACGACAAAAACAGTTAAGCATCCAAAAAACTACAACTGCCCGTTTTTAAAAACAAAAAAATTAAGAAGACTAAGTCAAATTATTGCACACAGCAGTAGCCATTACCATTAGGTGAGCTATCCGTCTCTTCGACGCTTAAAGTGTACCATGGAACTAATATGTACTACATGAAGAGTACAGAGGGAAAAACGTCACAAAATTACACTTCATTCATACACATCGAACATCAACAATGCATTTCATTCGCAAAAACAAAACATGACGACGCATGACTAACTTCCCGCTGCTGCGATCTTTAAAACAAAACACAATCAGCGTCTTGACGTACCTACGCTTTGTATCAAGCAAGAGTGATAGAACTGAAGGCGTTGTCGGCGGCGTCGTTGTATAGTCGTGTATACTCTTAGTGGACGATACGCGTTGCGTGGCGGCCACACAATGAGCCGGCGACGTTGATTGATGACTTCACATTCAACGAATACATTACGATTTTTGCTTTCATTTCATTTCGTCTGATACGAATGTCACAAGGTTATGATATCGACGGACGCGATGGATACGAATGAGCGCTGCGTGAACGTAGGCGCTACATTCTCGAGAAATGGTAAAGTAAAAAAAATAAACATGGTTTTATAGTTTGCTATTTTAATGTTTATTCCTTTGTGTGGGCTCATTTTACGCTAGATAGATGTAGGTACTAGAAACTGTCGTGCTCAATAAAATACTACTCGTAAATCGTCTAGCATCAACTTTTTCGACATGATGTTGCATCTATTACATAACTAGAATTTGTCCGCGGCTTCGTTCGCGTTGAATAAGTTTCCCGCGCAGCTTATTTTTAACCTTGACAAAGAATCAAGCTATCGAACAATAAAAAGACCTTACGAATAATTCAGTGGTATTTGGTTTCAAAGTTTTACTGAAACATAGCTATTGTAATTAATTGTGGGTTTGAAATAAATTCTCTCTAATATTTTTCATGTTATTACTATATTTTATTGGTTGTGTATTCACAGATTTACTATTTTAGATACAAAACAATATTTCGTTTTAAAATTAAATTCCACATTTTGTATCTTATCCTAAGTCATTGTCTACATCACATAGGTAATTCTTGCCTATGAACATGCAAGAGATTTTATATTTTTTTGTAAACACATGCTAAAAGTCTACCCATCTGTACACTATTTTCCGTATATTGCAGTACCTACCTACTTTAAGGAAAAACATTTTATTTTTAATTTGCAAAACAGATCAAGATTGGGCAATATAAAAAAATATATTTCAACAGATTGGTAGATGCCCTATGAAAGGTAAGCAGTTAAAACATTATTATTGTTAGAACGAGCAATAAATAAAATGGTAACTTATATCGAATAGTTAGTCTTGAGAAAATAATTTATGTTTATTTTATACGAGATTACAATAATACTGGCTTTCAATTAAATAGTAGGTATGATTAAGATTTAATTCACGACAATGACTTAAAGTAAAATGTAGAAATTCAACACTCAGAAGTTATCTAAACCTACCCTAAAATAATAATAATCACACTTTTGACATTGTAAAGTTTTCCACTTACCTATCCAAACATCCATTATGACTGATTACATTAGTTACTTACAAGACTTAAAAATAAACCAAATTATTTAAAATTAAATCATCACTTTATTACACCTTATCACCACAAAGGAATGGTAAGAATTAACGAAAGTTTTTTTTTATTGAAAATATAGCATCTTTACACTTACACGAATTATAAGGCGGTGAGACCGTAGTCCGACTTAATGACTGGTTGGTTGCCAGGGTTGATGCCTGTGCCACAACCCGCACTCCCCACAGGAGATCCGTGCATGGAGAGGTTGGCAACAGCATTTGGATCCATGCCTCCATGCATACCCATCATGTGCAAATGATGTGGAGTCAAATGGCCAGCACCCATTTGATTGCCGTGATGAGACATGGGACTAATTGCAGGGTCGTGCGACAAATTTGACTGTGCCCCAACACAATGTAAATCATTCATAATATTGTCCGTCACGTTCTCTATACTATCTGGTCGCCCGTTATTGTTTGACTTCTTCTTATCATTGTTATTTGTATTCTTATTTGATCTACTCTTTGGTGCGGCTGTCCCTTTCGTCGTGGTTGTCGTGACCCCAGCGGGATTAGTTTTTCTTCTAACGTTTTTGGTGTTTGGTAGTTTATTGTCCTTCTTCCATTTCATTCGTCTATTCTGGAACCAGATTTTGATCTGTCTTTCTGATAGAACTAGAGTGTGGGCTATCTCTATTCTTCTTCTCCTTGTTAAATAGCGATTGTAGTGAAATTCTTTTTCCAGTTCTAATATTTGGTGTCGGGTGTATGCTGTTCGTTGACGTTTTGGCTCCATTCCCGGTTGATACGTTCCATTAGCTGCAAGAGAAATAAAAATAATTAGCAACAGCATTTTTTGAATTAATATGTGTCAGAGAAAGGGGGCCAAAGGGGAATAATCATATCAATTTAAACTTTGAGGTTCATCAACAGCCTATTAACATGTCCCCACTGCTGGGGCTCAGGCCTACCCTCTCAACGAGGGCGTACGGGCTATAGTCCACCACGCTAGCCCAGTGCGAATTGGTGAACTTCACATGAGCCTAAGAATTTCTTCTTCGCGTATGCAGGTTTCCTCGCGATGTTTTCCTTCACATTTTGAGAGCAGTCAGTAAACTTTGAAGTTGTTTTAATATTAAAAAACTGTTTGGTCTAAACTTGCAATGAATTAAATTAACATGAATTATTCTTAAGAAAATGACTTTACTTCATGAACCTTATGTTACATACAAACAAGTAGGATGATGTTACTATTTTGCAATTTTTCGCAACTCTCACGTCGTCGCCACAATTATTAGGCATGGAAGGGTTGTTTCTCATACATTGTTCAATTATCTAACGTGTAATATTATGAGTCATAATTTATGACATACCGATTACCAAGTGATCTGATGTCAATAAATACCTATGCGGACTTCATGTTACCTTTGCAATCGACCTCACCTGATGTTAAACCCCTTATATCTCAGTCTAACGAAAAGAATTATTTTTAATATTAGGTTTATCGCCTAAAGAAACCTAATTGGAAAGATAATGTAAAGCATCTACATTCTAGTTTCATGTAGCAAAAAACAATATGCAATTAATTTAGAAAGCACCCACCTAACTTGGAGGTATGTACTATTACATAGATACCTATCGGTACTATGGAATAAGGTAGCAACTTGCGTGCTAGAGCGTCGTGCTGAATAATGTATGTAGTAACAACCTCCGGGGCACCGCGTGTTAATTAATGTGCATAATAATTACGTACACATGCACGAGCATGAGCTTCCTTTTTTGTTTTGATTAATTGCGGTCTAGGAAATTAGTTCGTTTTTCAAATAATATGAGGGGTTGAGCTTATGCCTAGATGAGGAACACCCAGTTAGTGTTAATAACATGATTTATAATGTGACCTTAATTTACAGCATGAAACATATTAGACGTAAGCTTTCTTTATTATTTGTTTATTTTATGCTACAATTCATATCCATGGTGACTTAAACCTATTCTTATGCTAACAATATGTCCGTGAAATTGGTTCATAATTCAGTCTTTGTAGCTTAAATTGAAAGTACTTTCAGTAATACTATAATGATAATAATGTTGTCACTGAATAGTGTCATTGTAGGCTCGAAGTTCGAAGCAATTTCTTAATTTCCCTTCGAGGAAATTGCTTTTGTTAATCGTTCAAAAGACTTGCCAAGAAAACTTACACAACAAATGACAATACATACCTATTAGGTATGTATACTTACATACGGATTATGATAAATAAGATATGCTCATAAGTTTTCTTTCAATATTCTAATCATTACAAATATTGTGAGTAATAGCGATGGCTTTTTCTTGCATCTGTCCTTCAAAGAAAAAGTTTAAATATTTTAATGCATGAAAAAAAAATTAAATTTTGATGTGGTGGTGGAATAGAGTCTAAAATGTCAACTGTCTCTTGAATATACGATACTTTACTGTATTTGTAACTAGAATGAACGGCTCTACCTACTTTATAAACTGTCGTCTAAGTAAAGAGTAGGTATCTAACAAATTTATCTTGTAACAGACTGAAACATGTTACTGCTTTACATTTAGTTTCATATTTAGAGCTTGAGCAAATTCCTTCGTTTAAAATTAAACTTTGACTGATATTGTTGAGTCAGATTTTCTTAACAGCTATCTGAGAATAAGCAGTTGTTGGAGTGATAACAATGAAAAAAATGTCTTATCAATATTTTCTCTTTACAGGTCATACACACTATGGGACATACTATGGACTTGTCTACAAGGAGATTCAAACCTCTTTTGTCGCGCGCGCGCTCCCTGTGGAGATCGCATCTTGCAAACTTAGTATGGGAAACGATGAAAAATTCTGTGTCAAAATGGGAGTGCGGACAAATGAAGCGGATTAGCGGGAGGAAGTTGCTCATACAAATTTATATGGTGTTTAAAAATGAGAATGTGTGAGTGAGTATCAATTTCGATACACATTTGGCACGATTTTGGCACCCCCTAAAATGATTTTGTTACTCATCCATATGGGAGTAGCTTTTTTTTAAAATTCATGGTTGTCTATCAAAAATAGGAGAAAAATAACTCCGTAGTCGACTTGATATTTACTCACATCATACGAACGCCGCCTTTGTAAGAAAGGGATAGACACAAGTTATTGGGTCCGCCCAAGAATTTCTTTGAGAATCTCCGCGGTTTGGGCGAGGTTGGTATGTGCGGTCGGTGGGCCCGAGATTTCTAGTGGTCAGAAACATCGCCACACTGATCCGGGTTTAAGGACGCCGGGAATTGAGTAGGTGGGTAAATACTGACGGATATCGAAACCAACACTTTCTACCTAGGTATATAATATACTAAACCTTTAGTGACTTGGAATTGGTAAGATAAATTTTGGTATCTATCATCAAACTTCCGCGTTCGTGGAGTCAGTGCAGGGCTTGCCACCCCCGTCTAAGAATAGGTTAAGTTTAAAGAACTTTACTTCTCATAAGAAATTTACATTTCACTTAAAATGAGATATACATAGAAAAAATATTTGAATTATTGCTTTAGTCTCCGGTACTCTTTACAGTGTGTAACTTAAGCTTATTTTTAAGTATATTGATATTATCACAAGCTTTTAAATCATGTGGTAAGTTATTAAACAGCTTTACTCCCTCATAATAAGAATCTTTGGTATCATTGGTAACATACAGTCTACCATTTTTATTAATCCCGTCGTTTTAGAAAAAGCATCTAAAACTCTAATACCGTAAGGTAAACTTATCAAACACGCAGCAGTAATAAATAGTACAATTAAGACTTTGCAGCAGTAATTTTAATGAATTTCTCAATTAAAATACGCCTCAAACATTAGGTACAATACAAGTTAACTGTAAGCTATGTTGTCCAAGATTAATTCATCAAACGAGAAGCCAAACAATAATAACGATCTTAATGAGAGACAAGGTCCATCATTTTATTTATCGTCTGCAAATGGGAACCCGTTACACAGCTACCGGTTGGACGACACGCTCGATCCTCGCTTCGTTAGCCCCGATATCGCGTCATCAGGACGATGACAATCTGAATTGAATCACTGGCTACCTGCGACGAGCGTGTGGTCTCATAACCGATCTGTTAATCTCGAGTGGATCTCGCGACGCATGCGCTATCGAGCCGGCCTGGTGGTCCCCGCCTCATTACGTCCAACTTACGATGGATCTTAAACCTCTTTGTCCCACTATTGTGAACAAGTGAAAAATGTTCCTCCAATGACAGGTGTCGATAAGAAAGGCTGGAGTACTCGTACGTAGTCGCGTAAGTTTAAAATCTGAATTTATTTTAGCGCCTTCGATCATAATTATTACACACAACATCAACGCTCAAATGGCAAAAACAGTGCTTAAATATTTTACTCTAAGCATTGTTTTGTTATCAGTTGTGTGGTGTGCATCTCATGCTATGGTCGCGTGCGGCGTGCGTGTTTTGTTTCACTGAAAGGTCACAGCTGCACTATCAAAATAAATCATAACTGTTTGGATTACAGTCGTATTTTAAGTACGATTTAAGTTGGTATTTCAGTTGAATTTATATGAAGTGCTTTATCAAGGTATTGTGATCGAAGTTTGGCGCGAATAAGATAGCTACAAACAATTCTGCGGCGATCAATCAATGGAACCGGTTCATTAATGCGCTTGACCATAAGAATGGATGCGAGCGAATACCTCGGTGTTTCGTCATTTGCAAGGATTTTAAATTTTTTTTAGATAAAGCTTCACTCATCGTGTCATGTGACAAGCAGTACGCAAGTATAATTTATGCGCAATTATAATATCAAAGGCGCACCTATCTCTGATGTGTTGAACAACAAATCAAAATTTAAAGAACTTCGAAATACAAAGCTTCGAAATTTGAAGGTCATGGTCACTTATAACAGGTATTTTAAGTTTGGAATTTGGACAGTACCTATATGCAAAGCATTGCGGAGGTGACAAGGGTACTTACATTACATTTACAGAGTATTTGACATGTGGGCCACTGATTCCCGGAATTAGTCAAACATAACGTATGTTTGACTAATTCCGGGTAAGTACAAAATAAACAATGAATAAAGATGAAATTAAAACCGGACAAGTGCGAGTAGGACTCGCGCCTTGAGGGTTCCGTACAAAACATAATAAAGAAATTATTAGAAAATCGTTAATAGAATTTGTAGTTATATCACATGGTTCTAACTTATTATGGATGTCTTGCTGGAAATAAAACTTCTAAGTCAACGCGTCAGAAGATTTTGCCGTATTTTTGAGCATCTTTGTAATCAAAACCTATGCGGTACTTCCGTCCGGTTGACCTAGAATCTTGAAATTTGGCAAGAAGCAAGGTCTTATAGCACAAATAAAGGAAAAATCCTAAAACCGTAAATTTGTAGTTATATCACAAAAAATCTTTTTTTTTCTTGTTGTTAGTAAGTACTTACCATGTGATATAATTACAAATTTTATTTATGATTATCTAATTATTTCTTTAATAAAGTTTGTACGGAACCCTCAGGGCGCGAGTCCTACTCGCACTTGTCCGGTTTTTTTAACATTATAATGTGATTCATTATTTGTTTAGTTTCTTTCATTATTATTATTCAGGGACTAAAGAATGTTACTATAGTATAATAATTATTTATATTTTATTTATTTATTTTTAAATACATAATTTGAATGAAAGTGAAAGTTTTAAATTATTATTATTCTAAGTTTAATGATTTCAATGAGTAAAAGAATTTCAACTTGACATACAAAACAACTACTTAAAGAAAAAAAACTGCGCGTAGAAATAGTTACCTACTACAATTTGTCGAAAAATTTTAGTTAAAATATTTCAAATAGGTAGACTAATGATATGCAATAAATTAAAGTCTCAACGACAACTACAGAGAAGCGACCGCGACGCTCCACAAGAATCGCAAAAAAAATTATAAAGAGAAGGTATTGATAATCTCCGCGGCGAATTTCCAACCACAAACTCCTATTTAAAAGCTATAAAAATAAATGACATTCATTAACATGAGTACCGGGCGCCATTGTCACACGACAAAGGTCCTGGCGTCTTCGCAGGACCTCTTTAATGACACCACATTAGTAAAATGTCAAAACATATCAAAAGACACACGCCTAAGGGATCTCGAGTATTCGTAAACATTCTTAGTGATATTGATTGGTGGCAATTTGTTATTTCTTTCACGTTTACTTGCCGCGAACATTGAGCAGCTCTTAAAGATTATTTTGCACTTATAAAAATAGCACACACAATGGTAGAGTCAAGCGCCAAATATGGATTTAATGTGCTCCTATCAATCTTCAGAGGATTTGTAAAATTCATCCGCCACGCCGCCGCCGCCGCCGCCGCCGCCAACGTGTTTTAATAAAATGCAATTGAATTTTTAAAAAATCCTTATGTAATTGTATTTCACGATGCTTATTTATTATTGGTGCGTGTATACATTATTATTTTTTGAGAATCATAAGTGTATTTTTGAATTTTATATTTTATAACTTCTGTATGAAATATGAATAACATTGGATTGATCTTAGATATGATTCCGTACTCGTATGATAATGACCCATTAAAATTTAATTATACTTAGTTCATTATAGAATCCTTAATTAATATTCACATCAAATTATTATGTTAAGAAGAATTAAATTCATGAGGAGTTCTTATGGCCTTGGGAAATGAAACAGTACACCTACATTACTTCTGCTGCTTTGACAAGTAAAAATACAGTTTTTATGTTCCTTATTTCTTGCTTCTTCCACCATATACTATTGATAATAGGTACTATGATGATAATAGGTATAGGTAGAACCTACCTGTAAAATTGCAGATTTGCTACATGGGAAAATATTATTTTCGATTATAAATCTAATCGATAGCAATTGGGATATTTTAACAACTTGAACTTCCTATTGGTAATGTAACTGACTTCATCATCCTACTTGTTGCGTTTATCATTTCAGATCTCAAATAGGGAAACTTGATACTTACATGCTCCAGCAACATGAATTTTCTTCATCCACGGATAAATAACCCTGTCCGTATTATCTGAACATATCGAGGAGTCATCGTCTTCAACGGGCGGACTGTCCAGGAGTAATCTCTCATCATCCATTTCAGAGCCGGGCGAGCCTTCTCGCCCTAGCGCATGCAGTTTTCTTCCAGCTGGCGCGGCTTCTTCAATATGCCTCTCTAGTCTTAGGCCAAGTTCCGCGAGGCCCGGGGCTACATCAGCGCTGTGGGGCGGGACGTACCCGTGCTCCGAGTCGGGGGGATGCGAGGCTTCAGGAGGCCGCGGCGGAGGCGCCACCGGCGGATGCTGGGGTATCGGGTGGTAATACCCTCCATACCCATACCCTGTGCCGATCTGCACCGGAGCGTACTGATGCTGATACCCATACTGCAAGTGTTGATGCTGGTAGTATTCTCCTGGCGGTATGTAGTCTGCCTGGCTGTATTCTTCGGAAGGCGGGAATTTGGGATCCGGCTGTGGTTGGTATCCACCGTTCATGAGGAAGGAGCTCATGGTGGGCGTGGTCGAGTCGGCGCATCACCTCTCGCTTAACACGCCTGCTAATATGGCCGCCATTCAAAGATCACCAAGCGAATTGTTTTTATTATAAAGCTTCTTTCTGATGTTCGTGAAATTCACTATATAAAGTCATAACTACAACATCAATAACATCGTGTAAGAGTGGTGACAAAAAGGGTGACTGAAGTCTCCACAATAAATTAGTATTGTTAGTGTCTTCAATGTAACTGCTACAATATGAATAAAAAATATCCTGGTCTTCAAAATTTTGTGTACTAAGCAATACCTACGAATTAATTCATACTCGCCGAAATGCTAATGATGAAACTTTTAGGTCTCTTCGAATTTGTTACTATTTTGTTTAATATTGCTCTGGAATTTGTAATAATTCTCAGCAATATTTCTGATTACTATTGTTACATCAGATGCAATTTCAACGTCTTTAATATTAACTATACCTATTTTCTGAACGTTTCAGATATTGAGCACAATTATAATTAACAAAGACAAGTCTTTACCTATATGGCTACAATATAACACACTGTCACCACTCTTGCAACTTAGTATTATTAATGTTTTAACTATCTATCCTATCACTTTATTATTAACTCCAGAATCACAATTCTCGACACTTACAGCTTTAGTCCACTTAAACTTAAGATGTCACTGTCACATAACTTAAAAGTTTCAGCCTGTCCACAACATTAGAAACAGCAAAGTTTTTATTTGAACATTATTGCAAAGTCATTTGATTTATCACTGTTTGATAATAAACAAAGGAGACGGAGGCGCGCTCTCTCGAGGCGACATTTTGAGACAATATACACTGCCCAACACGCCAGCGCACTCTCTCACTATAACGACTGCTATACATGTTCATCAATTTTTACATACCACCTTCCATTTTTAAGGCGGAGCTGTTCTTCTACAGTCTTCTACAAAACAGTTTTTTTCCATTATCGACTCTATTGTCCCTCACCTAAAGCATGATTTCTTGCAAAATGGCATTGAAAAGCATCAAACCGCAACAATGATGTTCCCCCTTCCACACGTAAACAGCTCCATGAGTGCGAATGAAACAGAAATGTTCGATAAAGTCTGGAGCAACAACGGAAATACTGTAACTATCTCGTTTTATCGCAGGGGATGTTGCATATGAGAAAAAAAGAGCCTACAAGTGAGCTTATTGCGCGAAGGAGATTAAAGAAGCTGTTTAATAATAATACAACATGAACATGGTCTCTGTTCCTAAGGACACGGCGTTTTAAATATTTAATATGCAATTTCCTTTATTTTTATTACTTTTAACATTCATTATTTTAATGGACGACAACTGAGACATAATGAGGTAAAAATTAATGGCTTTTAATATGGAGCACACAAAATGCGTCAACGGTCATTTACATTTTGATAGTCATCATTCATGGTGTTGTTAAGCTTATCTAAGCGTATTAATTTCAGACAAAAACCAATTCATTATTTTAAAAGTCGCTAATTATGATAATGAGACAAGCTCTACTTTACCTAGGTATACGTACTATTATAATTAAACCACTCTTGATCATGTTTTGCGTAATTATTTGCAGGTAAAGTATTCTTTTGATAATTTTGTTGTATTTTTCACACACTCGAGAATCTTGTGTTCTGTAAATTAACCGTAGATGAAACCAAAGGACGAAAATATGATACCTACCTACCTGCTCCCTGACATTACCTAAATAAAAATCATACGTTCGTACACCAGTACACCAGTATTAAACATACCTTCAGAAATTTCCACTAAAAGGAGTAATTACGAGCTAATGTAAATTATATGTAATCAAGCAATCGTTCCGTTCCGGGCTGACCACAACTGGCGCTTGGTTTTGTACGACCATTTTCAGTAAGTAAGAAACGTATCTCCCTCATTTTGGTTTCATCTACGAAAATAACCCACTATAATGTCCTCATTGTAACTTAACTACATAGAATAAGTTTTAAACTAAAGTCTTAGTAGCAAAATAAATAAAAACAATAGCATGACTATATTAAATTGATCTCAAATAATCTGTGACAACTACAACGAACCCTAATCAGGTAACGTAAGGTAAGAATAAAAACAAACAGTTATTACAAGTCACGGTACACAGAGTAAGTATCATGCGGTGTAATGCGGCTAATACAACACTACGGCCGACCGACAAGGGAGCCGACGAACGCACAGCCAGAGCAGCGTAGAGGTAAGAGATACTGTACAAGAGAAAGCATTATTGAATTTTGTGCACCTTTTTTACATTTTGTTAAAAGAAAGATAGTTTTATTGTAAGTAGGTACCTACACTCAAGGACAATGAAAACGGGTCGTAAGGAAATGAAAAATTCATAGTCGCTTCGCGCTACGCTTATGTAGTCAATGGTCATGTGTGCTGGAATATCATGCTATATTAAATTAGCTATATACATATATCTCAAATCATTTAATTTGGTAGCATAAAAATATAATTTTAAAATGATGATACAGAATTGTTTTCTTACCCGACTAGCCTCTCTAGCACAAAACGACAACAACAACCTGTGCTTTAAATATCTACTTTAATAATAAAACTGTTATGAATCTATGTCTGACCTAGTAGGTACATAATTAGAACTAGCTACCGCGAGTTACTTGACGATCAGGAATTCTTATCCAGTCCGCATTGCTATGCCACGAAAGTTTTATGAAAATCTGTCTAGCAGTTCTCGCGAGTTCACCCAAATTTAAAACTGGCTCCTAAGATGAGATTATTTACTTTCATCCACGAAGCAAATAAACAAAAATGTCCGGTGATTTTATTGAATTAGATGATCACAATGGTACGATCGCGGTCATCTGTGGACCGTTTCGCCGAGTCATGGCAGCGGCTTCCATACGGCCGGGCCACAAAAGGTGGGAACACCCGATCAATGGCTGTTTGATCAATAAATAGATGTGTATCGTCTGCTGCTGAGGATGTTTTAGGCCTTGAATAAGGTTGCCTTTGTGCCTTTCGTTTGGGTATTTTTAGGAATACCTACCTACCTACCTACTTTATGTTCACTGTAGTTTTTTTTAGTACTTTGTACTTTTTTCCATGGCTCATTTCTGCATCAGACTATCTAAAAAATTACTAATCAAAAGTCCTGTAATGCATCCTCTAACTCCTCTTCGTCTTTAACAAAGCTTTGGGAGGCAACCCACCCTTTAAATTCGTTGTATCTTCACTTTTGTGCTCTGGTGTTACTTGTTTCATTACTTTTATTTTATTTTAGTTTGTGTGTATGCATAATAATATGGGATTGTAAATTTTCCTGAAATAAAGATTTATTTATTTATTTATTATTATTATTTATTATTTACTGTTTCATAAACAATACATAATTTATTATTATTATTTTTTTATTATTTTTTATTATTATATTGTATTCATATGTCATGTACTTATATTATATACATATAAATGTCTGCACCCAACACCTACACTCCTTGAAGTTTTCAACATCACCCTAAGGTTGCTTGGAAGAAATCGCTGAAAGCGATAAGGCCGCCTTTTGATTGTACACAGTTTAGTAAATTGTTATAATGTAAACTTTTGATATAATTTGGTGCTTAATAAAGTATATTTGATTTGATTTGATTTATTTTTAACATCTTCAAGAAAATTGATGATTAACTATTTACTTTAGACAAATAATAGGTATTAATTTATTCCAAGGCATTTAGAAGTTTAACATGTTGACCTTAAAAGCATTACAAATTGTATGAGAAATTGCTTAAGATGTGAAAACAAAGTTAGTTATCGTACACCTATAACTGCTGTAGAAATCATAAAAAGGCACTTAGTTACGTCTTGTATAATGCTAAGTACTTAATATTGGAAAAATGCCAGAAAGAATAACTACGAAGGCCCACTCAATATAAATTTAAATCAATGTCCATCAATGAAGACGTTCTTATCGCAAGCAAAGTTTCCTCGCAAAGTTACTTTATTCCCTCCTCCTGTTGTTTTTTCGTGACGCTAACTGCCTGCCAGCTCGTTCTATCCAACGCAAACTTAATCCAAGTTTAATGAACAATACGACAGGCCCTTAATCAAACTTTGGATTTTCTAACTTCCTCGCCGTGCTATTTAACATCTTAAATTATCCAGTCGACGATCTAAATTGCTTCGTTCAGTACAACGGAGATAAGGCAATTTAATTCCAAAACTCTCAGCTGGAGAAAAACCTATTTAGCTGACTTTGATCGTATTATTTGTTTCTTGTTTTGCTTATGAATACAGTTCTGGAATAAGGGAAGGTTATTAAATTTCTTTATTCTTTCATATTGTTTCAAAATCTTACATGTTTTCTATACCCGTTATTAGTTTTAATATATTTAAAATTGGAGCTTCAAATTAGTGGGCAACATAAAACACCAATTTTAAATTTCGCAGTATAATGTGATGGCTTGGGGGTCGCATAGCCAATTTTCTGTAATGGCGGGTTGCATTTTCTATCTTTGTGGGCCGAGTGCCGACGTTTTTTGCAGGGTCGCCCCTCCCACGGCGAGGGCAGGGTGCGACGTACAATTTATGGGATACATAAGTTGCATCATGCATGTGTGTGTTGCTATATAGTATGTAGGATGTTGCTCCTTTTTGCTCAAACATTTAAATTGTTTCTAAGAAATTATACAGCGTGAATTGTTGAACGTATTGCACTTTACAATATGTTTTGAAGTCTGTATCTATAATGATGGTAAACTCATCATTGGCTCTGTTATAAAATAGCGACACATTAAAAAAATTTTAATACACCGTATGGACACCCGGAAATCGCGTTAACATTAGTGTCAACAGTAGCTTAACAAAATAAATAAATTAAAGGTTGTCTGGAAGAAATCGCTCTTAGCGATAAGACTGCCTACATGTACATTACTGTATCTGTTTTTTTTGTTATTTTTTAAAATGTGCAATAAAGTGTATTGAATTGAATTAAATGAATTCCAACTAGTCATTTTATAGTTCATCAACTTCTTTGTAAGAGTCCTGTGTAGGTAGTAGTAGGTACAGTTAGGTATCGGTCATTAAAATAAAATAAGAGACACCTAGGTACATTTAAAAATAATACAAAGCAAGAGTTATCAGGAGATGTTAACAATGTCTATCTATAGGTGAATCAAACACCATCGTCGTGCATTACGTTCAAAAGTCACCCTGTATTTATATAGAAAGATCCGTCAGATAAGGATCAGTTTCCAAATCCGGTACGATTTTAACTTTCGAACGGCTTTTCTAGAGGAGTGAAGTTTTGTAATTACCGCCTTTGATTTACACGATTCATAGTACGTAGTTTCCACAATAACAGTTAAGTAGCGAATGTAAATGACATGCAATGCTATGAAGCCGTCGTCGTTCTGTAGAGAAGCATTTTCAGTCAGTAAGTAACGTATCTTTCTTTTGTTTTCATCTAAGCATAGCTCTAGGTATTGTACACTGAAGCAAAGCTCTTCAAAGCCACGCGCAAGTTTCTGACGCGGGAACGTCATCGTATGTCAGACGTTTGACAGCTGACACCACTCCCCTCTCCGCCTTTACCTCCCCATTCCCCCTCTCCCGATGACGTCACTACCTCGGGGAATAATATTTGAAGGGGCTCAGAGGACCACAATTTTCGATGTCTAATCACAATTTTGACGTTGGATATATTGATGTCTTGCTTTTTGGCGAAACTCAATAATTTTTGGGAATAAATCTATGAAAATATTACCTGGTATATTTTGCAATCAGAAGATACAATACAGACATCGAAGTTAAAGCTGAATGATCAGACTTCAAATTCAATAGGCATGTATCTAGATAATATTGAAATGTTTACTTTTCGATAGAGAAAGTCAATACTACCTAATAATTATGCATAGTTTGTTGAAACCATGATGTAACGTAGTACCTACTCTATGCCTTTTTACTAAACTGATGAATCTTCTGCATTTCGTAGCTTTCGGTTTAGTTTACTGAGAATGAGCAGATAGGTATGTAGGTATAATGTATAAACCACAACAGAACTAAAGTTCATATTTTGCAGTTTTATGTATGTATGGCGTCTCACAAAAACGTCAAATGTTACAGCGTCGAGGGGAAACGTTTGGTATTCTTGATCTTCATATTACCAAAGGCCATAATTTAACAGAATTTTACATTGAATTTTAATGTTACCGTACAAGACTTAAAGTTTGTTTTTCTTTGAGTATATTGGGGTTGTTACGGTGATTCACAGTTGAGTGAACAGATCTTTCATTAATCAGCGAACAGTCGCGACAGTGCAGCGGGCGCGGGCTGGTGTCGCGACGCGGCTCAATTTTTTTCTCTTGCGCCCTTATATTGGATATTGGACAGGATTTCCTGGGAAACTCGGGAGAAACTGGGTGGTCCACCCTAAATAGAAAGTCGCAATAGCCATTTCTCTATATCTAGCTATTACACTCACAAGCAAACATAAGTAGTCAGTGCATAAATGACATTTCCTAGACCAGTCAAAATATATAATTGAAGTAAAAAGTATCATTAAAGGTTTTAATGATAATTACGCACAGTTATCAGCATATTCACTTTGGTAAGAAAGGACTTTGATTTATACTCTAGGTACAATATATGTAACCCTTTGCAATTAGGTATAGATAGGATCTTATAATCCAAGAAGATTTTTAGATTTTATGGAAATTAGAAATGTCGTCATTTGTGTGACTAGGCAAGGTCAGATGGGGCAAGAGGGACAGCGGAGAAAGAGGAAAGACCAGACCAAAGTCGACTGGACGATTAGACTAGAGTTTCTTAGATCTGGTCTTCTGGTTCCTCTTTCCTGTGTCCCTATTATTCCGCCTGCCCTTACTTGTTTTGCTTAGTATCTAACGAAACAGAAAATTTGAGAGAACTTTTGAAACAAGTAGATACATATATTCCTGGGTACAATTTTATTAAGAGACGTTCGCGGGAAGAAACTAATTAGGTACTTTAAAGTTTTTTTTATGAAGACTACTCACGGATGTCAATGGATTTTCCTCTGTTTATCCTAAGTATAATTAATAATAAATGAATTTCAAAAAACACATGGTCATCCGACTCCTTTAATCATACCTTATATGTAAATTATAAGATGATAAATTAAATTACCACAGCGAGGCTTAATACCCAATAGGTACAATTTTTTCGTATCACGTGATACGATCACAAAGGTTTTTTACACAAAGAAATCTCTATTTATATAAGCATACCCCGTTATTAAGCGGGCAGTTTGGTGTCTACCTAAAATTAGTAATGTGCAATACAAACTATCCAAGTTTCGACATTGTAACTATGTATGGGAACTCCGAAATTTCATTTGTGACAATTGTTTAGTTTTATTGATGGCCGAGTCACTAATGTTAGGTAACCACCAAACTGCCCGCTTGATAACGGGCTATATTTATAAGTCATCACAAGCATTTTCTTTTATAAACCCCACTACACAAACGGCTAAAAAAGGAACTGCTAAAATTTGCATTTCAATGCATAATTTAGCCCATGTACTGCGCCCGCGGAGATATCTCCGTGCAAACGCCAGTTTATCTCTCCCCCAGTCCGCAGTCACTCTGCACTCCATCCCGCGAATGAGCCCTCTGCGATTGGGGAGCCGTGTTAACTTAACGCATCGTTTTTCTTTTTTTGTTGTTTATTGAAACATGTAGATTAGAGGATGCGTAGGTACCTACAGATAAATTATTTAACGCCAGCAAACACGTAGAAATTGTTCTTTAGTTTTCAAATTCTTTCATTTGACATGTCGAAAGCACAATGGAATACAACCTGCGATCATCAAACAACTAAAATAAATCACAATTGCTAATAATATTACAATTAAATGTCATTACATCTTCTTTACTTACTTATTCGTAGTTTGCATTTCCTAAGTTATCCAATTTTCTTTGTGCAATACAAAAAAAGACTTTAAGATGGCGAAACTTTTCATACCGCGACTGTAGATAAGTGGGTATCTACTATAGTTAACAAACTAATAATAACAAAATAATAATTTAATTCTGACCCAGTTTAGGTCTGTTCTCTAAATGCGAGTACCTAACTGTCACACGGTGGGTAGAAAATGATATTGGCTTTGCATTTGAAAATGATATTTCCTTTACAGTTGTATGTGTCTCTCTCACACTCATTGTATCACTTTGGCGGTTATTAACATAATATAACTAAAAAACGACTTTAGCACTAAATTAGTTTTTAAGTTTCTTAGTTATTCAGTCAGTGACAGGTCAATCTAGAATGTAAAGTAAAGGTTTTATATTCCGATAATTTTCTTCCTTAAACTTGTCGATTTTTACTTTTTATTTCGAATGTGTACTTAAAGCAATAATTGCAAATTGCAATACATTGAACTGTTAGTTCCATCAAACAGTGACTATTATAAATTCTTGAATAAACTTCAATTTCACGCGTGTACGCGATGCGTCTTACTTTACTTTCTAACTCACGTCAATAGTGACAAACAAACTGATCGATCGCCCGGAAAATTGCACCGAATCACCGCAAATATTTTGACACACAATCGGACGATCGTATTGCTAGACAATTGCTTTCCAAATATTTCTGAACTCGTATTTAAGTTCCCTTTCTGAGGGGTTCGTTCAAAAACTTAATATCTAACTTGGACGTTTGATAGATCGGTCTCGAGGGTGTTCGGAAACCAGTAGCCGTTTCGGTCGGTTGTAGCGTACAAAGGTTCGTTTTGAGAAAACTTTGTCGCTTGGGAATCGATATCGAAGAATCGGATCTATTGAGGATTAACGCATCCTCAATAGATTCGATTCTTTAGTGTTGTTTTATTTGCTATTTTTTATGTAACGGCGCGTGACGTTACCTTATAAATCCGTCCTCTGGACTGCCACCATCTGATCTCTCCATAATCATATCCAGGCGGAAAACCACGAGCTCAAAGCATCTCCAATGTTAGAAAAGACCACCTGGTCCGTTCTTTGTGTCTCAATGTACTAGTAGTGGGAATTGAACTTAATAAGTGGGGTCAGTGCACTTTATTGTAAATGTTCCTGGCACATTGTTTCATAGTAGGTATGGTATGACTAGGTACTTTATACATGAACATAGTTCGGTCATTTTAATTTATGGAAGATTTCCCTCCCTTATTCCTTGAAGAAAACCATGTTGGATAGCCGCAATTATCTTAATAGAGCAATACATGCCTCGGAAACAAATTACGAGGGAGGGATGTATACTAAGCATATAAAATAATTATTCCTGCTAGATAACCAGTTATTATTTCCTCCTAGAATACTGGTTGCCTTACTTAGTTCTCTACAAGGATTTTGAGATTTTATTTGGAACTCGTTCTTAAGTTAATGTTGTAAGTCAATGACTATTACAAACCACTTCCATAAACTATCAAATCTTCCGCAACAGTTCCACTGCTGCACGTCACTGTGGGATTGCATCAGTAGAGTGTGGTCGCAAAAAGCGTCGTTCCGCGCTCGGGCCCGGATGACTAATGACGTGGCGAGCGCGAGGATTTCGAAAAATACCTCGACGCCAGCCATAGACAAGACACAGACACGGTTGAAATTTGGATAATTGAAGACGGAACGGAAAATCTTCAAAGGAGCCGGCCCGGCAGTTTTGCAAATTGCTTGACGCGGTCAGGTTTGAATTCTAAAAATAGATTTAGATAACATACGTACCTACTTACAATTTGTGGAAAGATCTTAGAAGGAACATCATCAGCCTTGACGAGTCCACAGCTGGACATATACCTCTCCCAACAAGATGAAATTAATCTCTGGTATAATACAAAGCTAGCATATTCAATTTCAACAAAGTTATAGTAATAAATAAGTACCTATTCGAAATAAGAGCTAACTAATATAATTTTAGTTTGCCGGGGTATGCTTCTTTATCTGATAGAATTGAACCATTTTCTTAAACACTATTTTAATCTTAGGGTACATAAGCATTATGTATCTAAAGAAAGTTTCAGTCACTTTATAACAACTTAATCTTCAGATAGCTAATACAGGCAAGACTTTAAAATAGGCATGTGTCACAGAGGAAGGAACAAAGAGTGGTACCAACCTATAACTACCTACCTAAGCCGATCCCTATAGCACCAGCCGAGAAAAATAGTAGGAAATCCATTAATAACTGTCACCGCGGCTCCTTGTTAAATGCATACAATACTTGAAGCTTTTTAAAACGCTCACAATGGGACTTGGCTAAATTAAAAGTTTTTCGATACAGCCGCGCCGCGTACGCGACATTGCGCGGAACTGGTGGACTGGTAATTATTGTACCTGGTACCGTCAGTCAACACAGCATATGAAAATATTAAGAATATTATTATTATTAGTGATGGGGCTCTTCCAAGGCTTACCCAGCCTTGTATCACTGCGCCCATTACTAGTCTTTTAGATCGCCACCTTACTGTAGTTCATTTCTAAGCTTTGCATCAGTTAAGAACTTCCGGACGCTTTTGGCTGTTTTGTTTTACTTCATCAAGTTGCAGTGAGAGTTGCCCAAATGGGTATTTGTTTTACGAATCAGTGTGCCACATTCGCACAGAAGTTGCAATGGGGTTTCCTATACTTATTGGCAGACTCAGAGAATACTTTGGTATCCCGGAGCTTGAGGTTGAACGTGTGTTTGTTCAGGCCAGAGTGTCCGATGAGTGTCCTTACCAGTGTGCGTAAATTATTCCTACTTAGCGCCAAACCACACTCGCAGTTTTGCAGTTGTAGGCTTTAATTAGAGCCTTTGTATGGTTCAAACCTGTCCAGTTGGTCCAGCTGTTTAATAATTGCACTTGGCAAAGCATGCCAGGCTTTTTGGTGCTCGACAGCATGGTTCCTAGCCGCACAATTTTCCAATCAGTTTCCTTAATTGGAATACTATCCATGGTGCTGGTCCGGAGCGGTTTTTCCATTTGGCTACTTCAGTTAGATCAAACTACTTTGTTAGCGTATTTTGTTAACTGTACTAAGTAGGCAGATACGTCAGCTGACGTCAACTGCCACAGGTTTGTAAAGACACATTTAAGTGGAAAAAATCAAAATTAATGATATCGCTGGCAGGCAGTAGGGCACACTAAATACTCGCGCACAAAGTCCTGTGCTGTGCTCTATTCTGTTTTCCTTGTTAGTTATTTCGATACAAGGAATACAGTTCCGGTATCATTGTTGTTGTTTATGTCTACAAAGAGAACATATTTATATACCCACAGAAGGTAGATTCAATAGTTAAATCACACTATTCCAAACGGAAATACATAAATTGTATGTAACTTATATATACCTTACTTACTACCTGCTTATGTATTTATTTTGTTCCATTGTAGAAATAAGTGTAGAATTAAATAGACAAACCCTTTTTAGTGCTCAAGCACGCTAATACCCGAAACATGATTTTACTTATATTTAAATTTACGTTTAAAGTTTAAAATTAAACTGGCTGAGAAACTTGTAAAAATCAAATTATGTATGTGTATCGTCATTATTAGTATTGACTGTACAGATTTTAGGTCGCTTTGCTTTTAGGATGTTCTGTTTTACGTCATTCCGAAATGAGAGCAAGTAAATCAATTACAGTACCTACTTTTAATAACATCTGCCTCTTATTTATTGCACACTAGCTGTTTCCCGCGGGTTCGCCCGCGTTAAATATGTTTCCCGCGTGTCGGACGAGATGGTATAGAAGTAACTGCATGAGTGTGTGTGTGATATTCTCTCTGTTGTGGCGTCCAGTCTCCTTTGACTGAAGACATGACTGGCAGACTAGAACTTTGACTTGACAGGACTGAGGAACAGACGAAAAGAAGAGACAGACGAAGATCTTGACAAGACCAGAGAAAACGGGCGAATATATTTTCGACCAAGATTTTGGCTTTTAATTCTCCGACCGTTCACTCTCATTTAAACGTTCAGGTATTGATACACTTGGTTCATTGCTTCAATTCTACTTTTTGTACTTCTGTACAAACACAATCCCCAATCACAAACTTGCTTTAAATCCCACGACTTGGGCCCCGTGATTGACTTATCTCGAGATCGCGTTTGCAAGTTTACGCGGGGGCTCGAGGCTCGCCTCCGAATCATCAAGCGATACCATCTCGGCTGACGCAGCCGTCACGTCTACGCCATCTGCTGTCAATATTTTGACGAAGGCTTGTATACATACCTACGTACATAAAGGCCAGAGTCGTAGTATGAAAACTTCGCTGTGGGGGCATCGAGTATATGAAATCGTTAGTCACTACCAGTTTATTATCTACTAGCTTTCTCTCGCGGCTTCACCCGCGTAAAAAGTTTTTCCCGTGTACTTTGTGAAACAGGGCCCTCTATGTAGACGTTTTGTTACTTAGGGGGTATTAGCCGACGCCCCGCGACTTTTTCCGCGTTAAAAAGTAGCCTATATGTTATTCTAGGATATAAGCTATCACTGTACCTAGTTTCATCAAAACCTGTTTCGTAGTTTTTGCGTGAAAGAGTAACAAACATCCATTCTCACATCCTTACAAACTTTCGCCTTTATAATATTAGTAGGACTAGTAGGATTAGTAGGATATAGGTACATAACCTAAGATCCACTGCTTTCCTGGTATATTATGTAGACTTGAAACTTACCAGGATAATGTCGTAGGTACAACAGTAAAGTATACACCAGATACCATTCTTATCTTCTTCTTTTTCTTGTTTTCTTCTCTTTATTTATACAGTCTATATTGCAATAGACTTTAACGTCTTAAGCGACGTATACCTATGTAACGTCTATAATAGTGATACGTATACTTAACTGCTACAATTAAACGACAAAATTCTTAAAACTCAAATTGAGCCCTATTAAGTACCTATAATACGAGGTTGGAATTTTAAAAAATTAAGTATGTATTTCAGGAAAGACTCATAATTAGGCCCTCTAGTCTTGTTCCCTGGCTACGACCCGTCTTAATGTCTAATTGGGCACACGGTCAGACGGACATTTACATCTAATATTAGAGCTACCGAGCCAAAACTCAGTACAGCTTGGTCGCCTGGTCTCTCAGCAATGCTTACACAAAGCTTTAATTAAAATCACTCTTTTCAAAGCAACGACTCAAAATATCGATTTCCAAATTTTAATTACTCAAACAGTGAGTGGCTTGAAGTAATCAAAGCGAGACCTTGTGACCCATTTTAAAAGTTTTATACGGAGGCACGTCGCAACGAGGGGAGTGATGAATGAATAACATCAATCAGACGAATCCAAGTGTTGCAAATTTTCACCCGCATCCTAAGTTATCGCTATTAACGAATTCGGGTGCGAATGATAAAGGGTTGAGTTTCATTTAAATGTTTTGAATTCTTGCTTCGCTTGGCTTAGCTCGGTCACGTTTTCTCCTTAACGTTAAGTGAGAATGTAGAATGCGAAGAATGAATTACCGGCTTAAAAAATACGAAAATTCATGGGGATTAGTGATTAGATGAAACAAAAGGGTTACTACCATGAATCAAAAAATTTAGCCTCTCCCATATGGATCAGTAATAAAAGCATTATAAGGGTGTCAAAATCGAGTCAAATGAATGACAATACTTATACTCACTCACACATTCTCATTTTCAAACTCCATATAAATTTGTATTAGCAACCTCCTCCCGCTACTCCGCTTCCTTTGTCCGCACCCCCCCTGTAAGTGGCACCATCCGTTCCCATACTAAATATGCAAGATGCGATCTCCACAGGGAGCGCGCGCGCCACCAAAGAGATTCGAAACTTCTTGGTTACTACAGTATAATAATATTCTTACATTGCTTAAATCAAATCAACCAAGCCCCAGGGCACGATCACATGGGTCGGGCGGCATTTGCCTACATCGCTGAGTCTTTATAGCGATGTGGTCGGTAACGCATAATGCCTTCTTTGTTATTTTGTCTACATCGCAAAATGACTACTTTTTTTTTTACTACAGTCACGGTCAATATAACTAGTACAAAATAAATACCCATCGCGAGGAATAAAAACAGTCTATCCAGTGCTTTCTGCCAGTCATGTCATACAAACTCACACAGCGAAATCAAATAAGTACTTAGGCGTTCGTACAATTTAATGTATAGGTACGAGTAGGTGCTCCACTAAAAACTGCAAATAACAAGCGTATGTAAATGACATGCATCTAAGCTGTCCTTCCGTTTCCAACCGACGAAAAAACGACTTTAGGACCATTTTTAGAAAGTATATAAGTACCTAAGTGACCTATGTTCTCCTTTTTGGTTTCATTTAAATGATAGGGTTATTTATTTTGGCCTTTACATCTTTACTGGATCCTTTCCTTTGGCCCAGCATCCGGTAAATAAGAAATCCAGCAAAGGAAAAAAATTAAAACATCCATTACCATTTTTGTTTAGCTTAATTTGATTATTTACCACCTTTCTCTGAGAATCAGTTAACTGTGATACGATCCTCTATTTTGCATGTTGATAAAAACTTGCCATTCTTCGCTATTCTCCGAGTTAGTCTATGGCTGGTATCGACTGTCTTCGCGTCGCCAACAAAGCACTTTCTAAGAAACTTTTAAGTGAAACGTTAAATCCAAAGCAAGTGGGAGATTTATGTTGACACCTTTTTAGAGGGGTTCTATTAAGACTCTTGATTAGTGTAACTGTTTTCTTTCTAGCTATCTCGGTTACATAATGTTCAGGAGGGGTAACTATCAGCTATCTCCAGGGGGGGGTTTCTTCTACCGATGCTGGGCTACTGCTTGGGACATAGATCAGTAAGAACACAGATATGCACATATGAACTACTACATTAGGTACCTACTTACCTAAATGTTCAATGCACATTTATATCAATATTTGTTAATTAAAATCTGAAAATATCAGATTGTGTTTGTTGCTTTTGTACTGGGCATAAATTTTTCACAAAGGAACTATTATCAATGTTTTAACCATTTTCAATTATTTTTTTTAGAATTGACAATGCTATTGGCCTTTCTTTGGCCGTCACAGCTTCACCGGAGAGGGGTTTTCAAGTTACAGCTAAGTTTAAGATAAGTATTTAATGTAATTATTTCAACCCTAACCAGGTGATCGTGGTTGATGACACAATAAAATACTGTAACGTAAAGAAATTTATGAAAAATTAACCCTTAAAAACAACGCTCATTCTCAAATACTTATCTTACGATTCTTTCGGGAAACTGGGTCGTACTGTCCCATCGTGTACAATGAACGAAGATACCTACGTTGTAGGTACCTACGTTGATAGATCGGTTACTTAATCTCTATCAACTTACCACCTAAAAGAAATTAAAATCCCGATCCAGAGCAATGTAGATTGCGACGGAAACAGGGGAATCGTTTCAACACCCATTAATAATCTGTTATCAGCGCTGACGACTGCCCATCGGCTACCGTTGGCACTTGAGACACTTTCTTGTTCACCTACCTCTACTAATGTTATTAAATACTTTATAATTAACAAGGTGCTGAATTGTTTTTACAAAAAAAATTATTAATATCTCACCACAATATTTCATAATACAAATAAAGTACAATTTTATGATTTGCGGGAGACTGGGGTGCCCGAACTAGATCGCTAGCGATCTGTGAGTCAAGTCACCAGCTCTCCGCCACTATAGGTAGGTACCTACTTCATAATATTAACATAAAGATATCTGAAATTATTACTTACCTACTTGTTCAAATTGTCATTTGGATAAGAAAACCCATTCCCAGTATTAAAATAAATATATCTTGACGTACCTACCTAGATATTATCAACATCATGTACCTACCTATATACCTAACGTTTGATAGACAACATAATATTATATACTTAGGTAGGTATAGGTACTTACTAAGTATTGACAGACACTTTACCAAGTTACTCGTACTTAGGACTAACTTCTCTGTAGTAATATTTCCAAGTGCGATGAATTTTATTTAAAATCCCTATAATGATTATCCATGACTTTTCTTTTTACTTTTGTTTGTAATGCCATGGATTTCTGTAATGTTACAAATATTGAATTGAATTGAATAAATTGAAATTGAAATAAATTAAATTGAAATGACGTCAATGAAAGTTATGACTGTAGGTAGGTATGTATTGTGTCTCTACTCCGCTACAGCAAAGTATCGCTACAATCTCCATATATTATAAATAATACCATATCCCCATACGAATTTTACCTCACCAATTCGACACTTGATGAATAAAAGATGGACAAATCATATTATCCTTAATAATAATATGACTAATAACGTAGGTAACGTTACCCAATGCACTGTATCAATGACTACAATATCAACTCATTACATTTCACTCACGATTTGTTGTCGTGTAGGTCCGAGAGACAGTTTTATGTAACTATTAAAAAATAACTCTGTCTTAAGCTATTAATCAATGTTCGATAAGGGCAACTCAAAATGGGCGGTCTGTGTTGTAGCCCAGGTGATTTATTTTATAAGTCCAAATGCGATCAAATAGTAACACCATCAATTTTAATTAGACCTCCATAATGCTTAGCATTTCACCGCTTGTCTTCAGGGCAAGCTAAGAAAGTGCAGGGTGTGGTAGGTCTTTGTGAGTGGTGGTGGTATATTGGCGATGGACGATAGTGGCCGTTGTATTGACAACGTCACATGGACAATAGGCAATACATTTTATCGGGCATCGCATGATTTTCTGTGTAGGTTCTAAGATTTGATCGTTTTGTAGCCATTTTCTTGGTGGGTGGTTTACAATTTATTAAAATATTTTTGTTGTTGTTATGAACTGGAATTGTTTCTGTTTTTAGATCAACCTAGCGCCATCTGTTGATTATAAAATTTTATGAAATCTGTGTTAACAACGTAGACGTAATGCGCCATCTAGCGACGAGTAGCGGTAACTACAAAATGACAAAAAAATTCAGATCAATAACTTGTGGGAACATAAATTGATGTCAAAAGGTTGTCTATGATTTCCTTAATTGATACTTTATATACGGGGAGGTTATTGTATGAAGTTATAAATTAATATAGGCTCTTGGTTTTATCCAATTGAACTAATTTCATTTAATTATGGTGTATAACTACCATTTCTAAAATGTGTTGAGTCTTGTCTGTGTTCTATTTTGTAGTCATTCCTCGTTGGTGTAGGCAGCATCAGGTTTGTCAAAAGCTTGATTCTCCACAGGGACCAAATATAGACCTCCGATACATACATACATATCTTCACGCTATGTCCCTGGCGGGGTAGGCCTCCGATACATTTGAGAATGATCTATACTCGTCTAAATCCCATAGTACAGAAGAAAATCCTGGTTAGGGATTAGAAAGCGTAGGTTTAAAATGATTTTTTTTATATATGATTAGTATTTTTCTTTTATTTATTCAATGAACTCACATTATGTATACTTACCTACTGATTTTCTTGTTAAATATTGGAACGTTTGATAGCTGACACCTTAAGAAACGATTTGAGGTTTAAATAAAGTAAAAAAATCTCTTTATTACATAATACTCGTAGACCGAAATATTCTGAAGTTTTTATTTATTGAGCGTTTGTGAAATATGTCACTTCTGGATTCCTGTAACATTGGAAAAACAGAAACACATATTACAGGGAACAGTAGTTATTTACTATTACTACTAAGAGTCGTGAATTTTTTCAAACTGAAATAAATAAATAAATAAATAAGTCGCCAAAGTGGCAAGCCTTTATATGACGTTCGTTGCAAAACAATGAAAACTCAATAATTTGATCATAACCTACGTAGATGTGAAATATCTCTAATTAAATTATTGACATTAGAGATCCATAAAATCAGGTAGATATTAAGATACAGACATTGAAATTGAACATAAAAATAAACTCAATCGGTACATAGACAGATGTTAAAGCACCAGCATCTAAATCTTCAGTTTAATGTGACCCCTCGCTCCGCGTGACGTCATAAATCGCGTAAAAGCCTTCTAACGGGTTTACGGAGACAATATATTGGGCAATAAACTGTATCGCATATTGAGCTCGACTCTTGTATTGGAGAGATCGTCCTCTTTATATGTGGTATTACCTTCTCAGTACGTCTGTTGCTTTGGTACTACATCGGGTGAAAACATATTATTATTATTTTACACGGCACTTCTCGGAAATGTTCTCGGTTTTCTTCTAGATTCAAAGTTGCACTATTCTGATCACGTTGTATGAAACAGATCATTTATGTAAAACATAGTGCTTATTATAGATCATTGATAAAAACGACAATGAAGTGTATGTCGAGTTTTCTAATTAGCTCAACATCCAAATGACCGATCAATGTTGTTTTTTTTAATTATACCTACGGTTCTTTTTGTTACTGGTTAGCAGTCCCTTGAATTAATTAAATGAAATAAATAAAATAATTTTACCCTTAAATGCGATTTTAAAAAATGACACCGTTAATGACATTATTCAATATGTTTATGGAATTAATTAACTAGGTACAACTTGTGTACGAGATTTGATTGTCCATTGCTCATAGCCAATGTAGAAACTTTAATTAGCTACACGGACTACTCTGTGGCACTCGAGTATATTGCAATGAATTTGAAATCATAGATTTTTTGAAATTCTACTATATCTATGAAGAAAGTTAACAATTTCATAATTAAAATCATACCAGTAATAGCCCTTATTACACCTACCAATATAAAAATGTGGAAAAATATAAAGAAATGATAATGAAATGAAATGCAGAAAGGTTCTCGAGTGGCGACCACGTATCGGAAGACGCAGTGTAGGCAGGCCTCCCACAAGGTGGACCGACGATCTGGTGAAGGTCGCGGGACCCAGCTGGATGAGGTTAGCGCAGGACCGGTCGTCGTGGAGATACTTGGGGGAGGCCTTTGTCCAGCAGTGGACGTCTACAGGCTGATATGATGATAAAGAAATATTTGGGTGCGGCTCACGAAATCGTATGACAGTGTCATACAATTTCACGTGTGTTATGGTACATTCTTTGTGAGCCCCACCCATTTATCTTAATTAGGTATTTACAAATGTACATTACATTACCTACCTATCTATTAATTTTATAGAAAATCAAATACATTATTTATATTTTGTTGCTTACAATATCGATCAATACACTGAAACGTTTCAAAATAGAAGCAATTTGAGCAAGACCGTGAACTCGGTATAAAAATTCAAAAGCTTTAGAAATGACATTTGATAAAATATTCAAATATTACGGGCACTTAGTTTATATTAGGGTAGCAAGTGGACAATATTACCAGAGGTAAAAGGGTTCTTTGGTTTTTATTGAGGACACACACATGCTGATACTTATGAATTTTACTTTTAAGATGGGAAATAGGTAATTCCTCAATCCATTTGATTATAATAGTCGAGCGACGTCAATATACACGTATTTTGATAAGGTTTCAATGTGCTAGTACTTACTATATTTTGGTTCAGACACTAAGTACCTACAGTACCTAAATAATTTATTTGTAAATATGCCAAAATTTATAAGATTACTTAGGTAATGTAAGTATATATTATTACTTGTTACTTACAGTACTCATACTTTATTACTTGTGTAATGACTAAACTACTTGCATTTAAAAAAACTTCCAGATACGAATTTAGTGAATTTAGCATAAAAAATATTTTTTCCTTTTTGATAATTTTGGAAAAATGGTCAAACCAGGTGGGTCTAAATAGTGAGATCACGAGGAAGCACCATCTAAGCTGTACTGTATTAGTTACTGAATCCATACTTAGTATTGCAAGCAAAATCAATTAATATGAAAGTTTAGTATTAAACCTATACTAGCTAAAGCCCCGCGACTTCGTTCGCATTAAAAAGTATCTTACCTATTATGTTACTAACTGTTTGTTGCCTGCGGTATGTAAATTTGATCTGTAAATTGTTGTTCCAATACATAGAGTTAGTATACTAGCTATAGAGCGCGCGCATCGCTCATTGCCCATTGTGCCAAGTGTAAGCAGGTGTTCTATGGACGCTTCTATTTAGAATTTTTCTAGATCGTTCTTTTCCGTGAATCGTGTTTAGAGCTTGGCACTGCACATTTCACCATGATTACTCCAAATCTAAATAAATATATATATAAATATCGCGACAATCAGCGCTACTGACGTGTTGTGACTAGTAGCGGCGCCCCGAAATTTTCGAGACTGTTCAGACCCGTGCTTACAGTTCAGACTTGCTAACGCGCGCTCTATGTATACTAACAACTCTCTGTTCCAATACAAACATTTTATAAGTTTTAACGAATTTTCTTATGACATATACCTACTGCATTTTAGCCAATAATATTGTAACTACAGATATAGTACCTACCTAGCGCGTGGAAACTAAGGCACTATAATCAGCATTTTCCAAAAAATAAAACCGACTTATTTGTATGTCGGTGCCTTGTTGATTCCCTGTTTTTTCAATTAGCTCTAACCCTTAGAGGTGAAATATTGTTTTCAAATTAAAATGGGAACACCCTCGAACTATAGCCTATTCAATAAAAAAGAATTATACAAATCGGTTCACAAACGGCGAAGATATCGCGTATCATAATACAAAAAAAAACCTACAGTCGAATTTTAATTGAGGACCTTTTAAGTCGGTTGAAAATTCAGACAAAATTGTCTTAACTTGCTTTTCAAGCGCAAGTCCTTACAGATAGTTATCTATTTCTGTATTGTAAGTTCTGTATTAGCTATCGCATTCATTGTAGAGATCATGTCATAGGCGAATAATATCCAAACGCTGCGCAGTATGAAGGTACGTCATCTTTAGTTACAAAAGTTACAATATCATTGATTATAGGTAATAAAGCAATAATGTGACAAAGTGCCAAATACTTAACGATTGCAATTCAATTTATTTATACATAATGTAGAATACATAAGTCTCTGAGTCGTGCTAAAAGTCATACAATATAAGTAAGTGTTAATAATACTCCTACTACCAATCTTCGAATGTTCGATGTCAGGGTCAGGATATTGACGGTAAGTAGCGAGGTCTTCCAGCCGTGAGATACCTGTAGAGACGAGCTTCTGATTTGAACTAAACTACAAAAGCCCGGATCTACAGGGTAGATCACGAATGTGCCATTAATATCTTCGGTTTCCTTTCTTCGAGTTTCAGCGGTAGGGGTAGTTGTAGACGAAGTTTTCTTGTAGAAATCTTGACGTAGTCTGGGAAGACTCGACCTGGAACTTGGAAACAGTTTTCTTTTATTATGTTTAATCTAACTTTGCTGAAAAATTAAATTTCTGGCAAGTTTTGAAAAGTTCAAGTCTTATCAAAAAGATTTATAGGTCTAAATTTTCTGCTACTTCATCGGCGTACAATTTACGGACTATGCAGGATAGCATGTAGGTACCTAATTTATCTTGGTTATCTAAATATAGGTAGTCCAAATCGGTTCAATTGTTGTACCTATTTATTGTTATTATATTCATTTCAATACTATTTCGTAATATTTATTGCAATCATCGCGTCGAATCGTTTTAACATATTACTATGTTTATGAGTAAACATTTGTGTGATCCTTTGAGGATTTTTTGTACTATTCATAACTTACTGCTATTATAATCATTCAGCCTTATCGCTGTCTAAATCTTTTAAAACGAGATTCAGGTTCATTTCATCTGAAGTTAAAACATAACAGACGTTGTTTCTGACCCCAAAACATGATATACCTACCCACATCCTCATATATAGAAGCAATTAACATGACAGGGAGCGGTGGTTGTTTAATATGGAAATCTCTTTGGTCGTGACGTACGTAATCTATCATTTATTACATTCGCAAATACCTTGTGAGGTAACGGTGGGCATACTAAGCAGGGGTTGAGGGAAGCAAATCCAGAGATAATCAGACATACAACAGATATAGCAGCGTAGCATAATTATGTATTGTAATATGCAAAAATATTAATTTTTGATACTACAACTGTGATAATAAAGAGAGAAGTAAAGAAACGGATCGAGTGCTCAAAACACCATCCTCAACTGCTATCTAACAGAGGGCGGTAGCTAACGAAGGCCTACGTCCTTATCGGAGTACAATAACGAGCTAAACTAAATAACTAACGAATCAAAAATTCTTATTGATTCAATATACTCCGCCCAAACATCAGTAGATTCAATTTACACCCAACAAATACTTTTCCCCAACAGATAGCATGACGAAGGATCACAAATCAGACGAATTCGACGGCGAACACCCACGGGATTCCAAGCAAAAAAATAATCTCGACCTTTTCCGCAAATCATGGCCACCATTGTATGCCGATAATGTAGTAGCGAAAAGCGTGGCCTAACAAAAAGGCTCACTTAATTGCACGGGGGAAGAGAACTGAAAGGCGGGTGGGCATTGTTTCCCGCGAGGCCTTTGTACGAGCTCGCTCGATCGCCTGACTCATCAATTTCCACAGATTGACGGAGCTAGAACGATTGAGACTTAGTTTGCTCGTCGACTAATTCCGAGACGTCGGCGCACCCCACGTTTTTAACGGCGAATTGCTGGCAGTCGACCGAGAAATAGTGCGGTTTAAAGTGCACTCGGTGCTCGATCATGTCGTCATTAATCTAGCTCCGTGGACGCAGACGATACCTAAAGTTCTAAAGAAATCCCCAGCTCTTACATTGACTTCATTTCCAGATATTTACAACATTGTTATAAAATACTAGAAAGAAGATGAAAATCTACAATGACATTCAATGGATGGAATAGATTTGTTGAACGAGTGTCGTAATATACCTCCGAAAATAACAAACTGTCTGGTTATATAATATAGTGTAGGTAACTACATAAGTATTTGCCATTTACCTCAACTACACACAAAATCCCCTCACCATCTACACATAAATTCACAACACCTACACGAATTGAGCACCTAATCTCCTTACTAATTGAATCTCATTTATAAATCTAACAATGAGCCCACATAGGTGGCATTCAAGTAAATATCGAGTCGCAATTAGCCCAAATAGAACTAGCGAATTACAGAGCTCTGTTGGGGGATCGAGCCGAAATCCTGGGGAGTCCCCCTACCTCCCCCGGGCTCTGTGTAGTGTCCTCCTGCCATCATTAATCTTGCACGCCGCCGAGCAAACAGCGTCCTCGCTCCAAGACCAACTTTAGAGATGAGCCGCCTGCACTGTATCGATAATGTAAGTAAACTATCGTAGACATGAACGATAACAGCCAAGGGAATTGACCTATCGGGAAACAAGGGTGCAAGCTGATTAACAAAGCTTTAGTGTAAATTGACTATTGAGTTGTGAATTTTGGTGTACCCAAATCTTTAATCCATTGATGTTAAAAAAAACAATTTCAATATGACGGTCTCATAATTAATTAATTGTTTCAAAACAATTTAACTCTTAGTAATATTAGGTTTCATAAATGTTTTCAGCAAACTTTGGTGACTGTGCCACCATCAGCCGCGAACGTGAGTTTTGTAACTGGGAGCGGCGGAAGATAAAACTGAAGGTTAAGGATAGGATGAAGGTCAATCGAATACCGAACCTATAAAACAACCACTTTCAAAACACTGTTTGGTAGGTATTTAAAACATACTTTATTTGTTCAAAGATTTATAGAATAAATGTTTTATCGTGGTATGTCGACTCATTTATCGACTTATGCAAACCCTATATACAGAACCGCCGTCACTGGCGGATTTCAGTTGACACAGACTGAGAGATTTTGTCGCATTTTCCTATCAGCTCACCCAAGACATTCTCTTGACTGTCTCCAATTATATACCTACATTACCATAAGAGAAATTGTGATATAAAATAATAGCTGATGCTCTGGAGATAAGTATTGTCGGAAAAAATAGTTCAGACTACAATAAAAGGACTAATTCTGTGTCTGTCTGTTTGTCTGCAAACGTATCATACAATAACTTCTGACTTTCATGAGGTTTTCGCTTTGTATTAGTTAAGTATCCCTGAAGGACCTGTAGAGGGTATAATACATCTTTTTAGCTCGGTCGCAGGTTTTATGACATCAGAATGCAATGTTCCAGATTATTGCATTGAACGCCTGCCAGTTGTTGCAAGCAAACAAAGGCTCGGGAAAATGTAGTCTTCTTATATGGAGTATCACTAAACCTTACCTTAGTTCAATTGTTTTTCCTTCACCGGAACCGGCCTGTAGGTATTTTCATTTCAGCATGTTTCCCCTCGGGCTCTCGCTCCTGTAACATTCAGTCCCAAATGTTACCTACATTTCAATATGCTGACTAAAACAAACGTAACTTTTACTTTAGCCTGTCCCATATTTTATGTGAAAGCAATATATTTCCAGTTACGTGGGTACAAAATGATGTATGTTTCAACGCAAATTTATATTTTTAGAACAAAGATTGTTCAACTTTGTGACATTTCAGGTCTCTAACGACACAAAAAGGTAAAGCAAAACACTATATAAAAATATAAAACCGCTAAAGATAAAGTCTTTCGTGAAATGTCTAATAGCAAATTAATTTAAAAAGTGAACAATGGCCTAGTTAACGCTCGCACAAGGCCTCTTGGGCCACAAATCCTGCCTACATTAAAGTTGATCCCATTAAACAAAAACTTTGCTCTTAATATTTCAGCTAACGAGTTAACTTCGGACATATGCTCTACAGAGCTTACCTATTACTGCGACGTAATTAAAATTTTAATGGATTTATAAAGTGATTTGAAAATGAGAATGGAAATCTTGAAGCTGTAATAACTAGCAACTTTCATAGCAATACCTATGTATTTATTAATAATCGTTTCATGAAGAACGATCGTTAAAATTTTGATAATTTACGCCAGAAGGACTTTTATTAGAATACAGAATTTATTTTAATAGAAAAGAATATTTTAGTTTTATGGTGTCATTGTAGTCAAAGATTATTGGTCTTTTCTATATTGTTGTCTCAATCTACAATTTGTAATTATTGTGTAAAAACGTGTGTAATTTTCAAGTTTAGAAATTTATTTTACAATTTGTATTAAAAATTCCCGGAAGTTCAGTCAGTTTATAGACACGGAATTACCAAAAAAAAATCCGCATAATTTTTATCTCTACAAAAAAATTTGTGACGCCATCTTAGACACTAAAACACTGCACCTACTCTAGTTTCGTTGAAGAAGGTTTCATTACATTATAAATCCCGCCAGCCCACCTTAATTATAATTAAGTTAGGTACAAAAGTGATACGATTTCATATATCACCTAATGCTACAAAAGGTGTTAAATTCTGCGATCATTAGTAGTATTGACGATCGCCGGTTAAATTATAAAAGTACGCAACATGAACCCTGTAAGGACGCTGCGGTATCAATGATTCTAATGATACATATGATTCTATTAATTTTAAATAATACCTATGTTACGTGTATAATGGCCACTGTCTCATTTTAATTAAGTTTCAAAGTTAATTTTGATAAACGTCTATTGAGCGACCCTAGGGCTAGACTGTATACGAATTTGGCTGTACGCCAGACCACACTAGATTTATATTAAGCGGCGTATTTCCATATAGCCGGTTATAACATACGCGCCGATCAATATACTCGTATCCTCTATCCGGCTAGGGTTGCCAAATTCGTTCATCGCAGGCACGGGTGCCGACCGACCGGGTTGTGTAATGGAGGGTATTGGTATGAATTTTTAATAAGAAGACGAAGTGATGCTCTGAAATGAACAGAGTGAGAACTTGAGATCCGAAATTTCCTCGTGTGAAAAGCTTAACAGAATAAAATTGTCAAGTTCAAAGTATTTTCATTCGTCTATCTTTTTACAAATTGTGGTGGTTACTTGTAATAACAAATATTATACCTACTCATTAATTTTTCAGTCGATGATAAAAAGAGATAAGTATATAGGTAGGTAACTGTTACCTACCTACTTATCTCTTTTTATCATCGACCTAAAAATCTCTTCGTTGATAGTTTTCTTACGATGCCTGAATCTTCGTAGTTATAGTCCGAAATCAGAACTCATGTGAAGCCTGGGGAGCTTTGGTGACCCTATTTGTATTACATTACATGGCGGCAGCGACAGCGGGGTTCGTTGTAGCTCATACATTTATAGTTGAATATTTTACTTGGCGAAAACGTTTCAGAACGTTTTATAGACCACAAACACAGAACGTGGTACGGCTTAGCTCGTAAAAGGTTGCGCGAGATTTTGTAAAAAGTTTCTTATAATTCCGCTATACAACAAAGGAAATAGGCTGTGATTTTTTACTTATTATCGTCTTTTAAATGGGGCCAGATTAGACAGCAATTAGGCAGATTACTTGAGCTAAATAGAGTTAAAGACAAAGGTTATAGTAACTTAAGTAGCTATGTATTGCATATGATAGTATGTAATAAGTAATATTTGTTAATAATGTTTGGACAAATTTACACACGGCTGCTTAGTCCCAACTAAGCCGAAGCTTGTAAATGGATACTCAGCAACTGATAAACATACATAAATACTTTTAAATAAATACTTAAATACATACAAACACCCAGAATCCGAAAACCAACAGTTATCCTAATCACACAAATTTTAATGTTGGTCCCGGGTGGGAACGAACCCACGACCTTTGGTGCAGTAGGCAGGGTTACTACCACTACGCCAACAGGCCAGTCTAATTCCTCAATTATTTATAGAGTCACTCTTTGTAATTCTTTCAGTGACGTAGATACGTACGTAGAGAGTACGTACAAAGATTTTTCCAAAAACAATATTATCAATATAGTATTGCACAGACGAAGATACTAAATAAGATGTCCAATGTACTAGATATCATTCATTTCTACTTTAAAATAAAAGCAAGAAGCAAAATTGAATCCACAAGGAAAGAGCAACGACGGCGACAACGTGAAGTTTCAAAATTGTTTTTCTTTAAAGTACAAACAAAGGGAGAAGTCGGCTGCTGGCTGCGAGGAAATTAAACCTGACGTCAAATAAAAGAAAATAAAAGTCGCTCGTAACGGCGGCTTTTTTGCCGAGCAACATCTTTCGAAATTCAAAGTCCGATGTCGGCGAGATGGGTTTTAAATGGGCTTTTATTTTAAGTTTTATTTTCCAAAAAGTAATAAAATCATCATCATTTTAATCAGGGGAATGCTGCAGTTTTAAACATGAATAAATGTTGTCATTTTAAAAATAAACTTACATGAATAATTATGCACCTTTGTAATATTCTAAAAAATTAATATTGATTTTCTGATGGGTTTTCAACATAACAAATTAACTTAAAGCATATAAGTATAGGACTTTTTTTTCTAATCTTAGTGGCAAACGGGAAAAGTAGGCAAGACAGCGTACCTGGTGGTAATTTACCACTGCCACTCTTAACTTGCAATCATTGTATTGCTGCCTGCAATAATGCAAAGGCCACAAGTGCGTTGCAACCCTGAGAGGACTAGACACGCATGCTTCATATGCCACTTCTTATCTATATTTCTCTTTCAACCGGAACACAGCAATGCATTTTTTCTTTCCAGCTCACATGATAAGCAAAACTATTCCTCTTTGAAATATCTACCGAACTAACAAACATTTCCAGTCTAAGCTCACGTCTTCACCAGAGCCAGCGTAATATCAGAAACAAGACAATGCTTGAACTTAATTTAGTCCAAACTACTGCCGCTTTATCTGTATGCGGAACTAACCTAGTTAAGCTGCATGCACATTTGCATGCCCATAAACTAGAGCTGTGCACATACGGGGGAAAATAGGGTGGGTGTCAAAGGCTAGCGGAGCGGATTTAGAACAAATCTCATGCTTTAGCGGCAATAATATTGAACTCATAACATGTCTCGTAAGTACCTAAATGCAAAAAAGCCTCCTCCCTGGCGAATGAAATCGCACAACACTGGGTTGTTAAAACAAGACAAGCAAAAATAAAACCCAGGGTCACGATCGCTTTCACACGAAGAAGAAGATTTATAGGAGGACACCTGCATAAAGGGAAAAAAAACGTTTCCTTGTATTTGGTAAAAAAATATTTTTTTTTATGTTATGAGAAGTTCCATCAAGGTTTAAAATTAATAGTAGTTGGTATTAATATACATAGTAGTTAATTTAATGCAACGGCTTTTGAAATCCTTATCGTAGGGATATGTGTACACCCGATAGCTTAACCCTTTCCTAATGCTCAATGTCTGTAAATCCGCTCCGCTCATTGCCCGCTTGCATCGGAGCCTTAACTTTACTTTAAGCTTGCTAGAGTGCTATTGGTTCAAATTGCATTTGCATATCGTACTCGGTCCTTTGTGTGAAACGATCTCAGAGGCGAGAAGTAGAAACTGCGAAGTCTGAGATGGTAGGAATTGTTTGAGCGCTTGTAATAATTTACATTTTGCAAATTCACAATGCAGTTAGAGAAATTATTCAGGAATCTCTACAGGGTGCAGCTAACTGGGAATACTGTACTTAACAGTCTACTCTCATTATTAGAGTCGCATTAGAATTTAAGCAACTAAAAATTTATAAAGTTTTGATTTTGTCGAATAGTGTACAAAACCGCAGTGGGTAACGGACTATCTACCCGTTTGCTACTCAGTACCTATCTTTAAAAAATTTAGGTAAGTGGTCCAATTTCAAATTATAAAATATAGGGGAAAATTAAGGACAGAGTTGTTTAATTTTCTAAATAACCAAAATAATATTACCTACATAGATTTCATCTCCAGTCAACGTTTAGCTAAAAAATATAATTCAGAAACTCCTAAAGATAAACAGTAGCCATAAACTCCAACAAAACCTGACATAAAGCCTGGTAAAAACCGAACTTTGCAGAAGCGAATTTCTGCGAGTTTTTTTAACCACTATCATAAACAGACGGCGAGAAATATTTTACATTTAGTAGTCGAGTTGTTAAAGTCGTTATTCATATTTATGCAAGTTACAGCGAGCGCGAAATTAACGGGAGGCGACGACCATACTATATAAAGTTAAATAATATGACTTCAGCTAAATTTACAACTACGAACAGTGTATTTTACTCGGAATTTGCTTTATACTTGGCTGTAATTTTCAACTTTGCTATTAACTGTACCATCTGGACGTTAGACGTAAATTCGCATTTGCACCTAAGTTCAGCTACTTATATACAACCGCAAATAACAAGCATGTCGTAATTTTTATTTTTGCTACTTTGCCACTAAAAATGGCATTTAATAAGTAGGTAGACAAAATTATACGACATAATGGAAAATAGGAATATATCGAAGTGAAAACGTCGATCCTACACAATGTTAGTATCCAAATAAGCAGGTAAAACGTAAAATATTCGCGATCCAGCATCATCAAACCTACCAACATTTAACGAACAAAGTGAAAATAACTCGGCAGAAATTTCGGTGTCGAGGTAACGATTGTCATATTCAAGCTGTACCTACCTACCTCATTAACATGTAAATCCTGAATCCTAAAGGTAATTTTTGTTTCGACGAAAACTCGTGGCTTGATGTTCAAAGTTAAATTTTAATGAAGGTGAAAGGTCACCAGAAGCAACGAAATATTTGCTTAGGTATTTTTTTTTTAAACAGGATATTGTATTTTATGAAGACAATGTAAGTGTAATGAAAAAAATTAATTTTATCTTTATTTATTTCTATTTAAATAATATCCTGAATGATTTATTTAGTATAATTATTTCAGGCTAAAAGTCCAACTTTAAAAGTTAAAGTCAAAGTTAACTAACTTTTAGCCTGGACTTTTTAGCGAGTATTTCTCTCAATGTCATGTTGTGATGACATTGAGAGAAATACTCGTACAGCGCAATTTAGATGAGATTGTTGCTACGGCGGCGGCGGCGTAGAGAGCGTAGCATTATTAGTTATAATCCTACATTCCTCCAAAAGGCTTACATTTAAAATAGAAGCCTTAAAATTATTCCAATTGTATTCAGTTTACCAAAGCCATTACGCTACGTACTACCACAAAAAAAGAACATTAGCAGTGTAAGTTTACTGCATTTTAATTGTGCTCGCGCGTCGAATCAAATACCAAGATGGCGGCGGGCGGGACAGACGACTATGTACGTTTGGGGGGAAACAGGGGTCGTAATTTCGCGCCCGGGGCGACATCTATAATTCCAGAGAGCTATCATAAATTAGCATACGTATTAGATTGCGCGGCCCGCGGGCGAGTACAAATTCAGTGCACGAATTGTACTCAGATACAAATCCGAGTGATCTGGTGAATTATACAGTGTGGCCAGGATAAAAGTTGTAGATTTCTGCGTTTATGTTCTTGATATTTATTTTTCGTTAGCTAAAATCAATGTCAACTCTAAAGATAGTTTAGTGTTCCTCAAGTGTCACTTAATCCTTTTTTTCGAATATAAAAGCTTTTGGTAAGATGATTGATGATGATTTTTAACTGTAGGTATCTAAATATTCTTTTTTCTATTATTCGTTATATTTTACCCAAACTGCGCCAACAAAAGAAAGAAGGTTATGTGGTAGAATACATTATATTCCTCAAAGTCATTTTCCATTTTTCATAAAGGCGCAAATCAAGGCATTTAGGTGGTGGTAGTATTAAACATATCAGCTGTTCAAAAGTACCTAGTTACAATTCAACACAAGCCTATCATCAAACCCTAATGAATGGCATTATTGACATCATTAGCTCGAAATGCAAACGACACCACGACCGAAGGGTTCATTTATTTTTACGCCTACGACGTTGTAGAATCATCGTCAAAGACTAAGTGTCCGCGTAGACACGACATTTGAATCACAGTTAAAGTAATAACAATAAGTTTTCAACCTTAAGTACACGATGGTAAATAACCATTAAAATCATCAGTTTGATTGGTTTATGGATGTATTGGTGTTAGCATTTTGGATATTGGATGGTAAGAAAAATTGAAATCAGGAATTGGTATACCATCACAAAGTTTGTTTTAATACTTTTGTATTCTATCTGACTAAACCAAACTTATTTATATCTGAAAACAAGTCATTACAGCCACGGGTGAGAGTTCACCTTGTCACTCATGACTCCTTTTTTAAAAACTGGTGACCCCTTCAACTTTCCCTCAATTACTATCCAGAACAATATGCAAATCATTTAGGTAATTGTCATATTAAATTCTGGGTCACAGTTTAAAATTATATCTACTATATTCGTAATGTATATTATATACATTGCCCTGGAGACTTGAATACTTATTACCCGTTATTAAAAGTCATGGCTTCTCATTTTGAAACCTACCCAATTAAAACGACATCAGACGGTTAATAAATTATTATTTTAATTTCATCCTAAAACTGAAGTTTTGTGAGACATTTCAGATTAAAATTAGAGTCGTGAGATATTCTGACGCGGATAGGGGCTGAGATAAAACACATTTTACGCGAGGACCCGCAATAAAAGATCCCTTTTTAAGACTTGTTGAGCACACTCATTAGTTATTCATTTTCATTTCCGTAGTTATGGTTGTAAGTTTATGCTTCGTCTTTTACGGGCACAGATAAAATTTTAGTGTGCCTAATGTGAGTAACAGTAAAACTTAAGTAAGTTAATATATGGAAACAGCTGCTATTTGTGTGTCAGGTGTTACAGCGTCCGTCAGGACAGGCCTATTTAGAACGGAACGTGGTACAACTTAATAAAAATCCAAACAATAATGTACCTAATAGGTACCAATTAATACAATACAATTCCATATATCCCGAAGAGAATGACGTATAAGCAAAGCAAAATCCCTAGGTTACCTACAAACTAAATCGGCAATCTTCATGTTCCACTTCTTATCGCGTGACTTGATCTGTGACAGATCGGATAACGACGAAGGTTGTAGTAATGTAGTAGGTACCCAAGGTTTTGAAATGTATTCTTCATATTCATTCAACAATTTTCTATATTTCGTTTCAATGAAAAGGTAAAGAGCAAATCTGACCTCAGCAAGTTTTTTTTCCTTTTTCTCGGCAAACAAAAGGACTCCTCGGAGTATTATAAGCAGCCGTATACCAAATTGCTTCAGCCATATCAGTAGCCGCTGGAGAATTAAGAGTTCCGCGTTATCTTTATAGAGAAAGAGGGATGGATATAGCCTTGTTATCAGCGGGTGCGATAGAGAAGGGAGCAGCTGAGTGGCGTATTAATCCCGGAGTCTTCCCACTGGGCCACTATAATGAATGACTGGGAAAATCGCGGCCAAACTGCTACTTTTTGTGGTGTCGACAATTATTTGTTTGTATGTTTTCATTTTTATGTAAGTATAGGTAATCTTACTTGTCGGTCATTAATTTAATATTTAATAAAATATTAGGTACATATTTATTTATCAAAAAAAACGGGATCATTTACATAGCATTCAAATTTTTTCTAGATACATATTGGTAAAATTACAAATATGTTTAATAAATTTTAATATTATTTTGTTTTTTACGAGGCCACTAAATCTTGTCAAAATTTATGTAGGTTCATTTAAATTCAGCAGACTTAGATACACCAGCTTTATTTCTTTCAATTTGCAGATAAGTACATTAATGCTCTCCCTTTTTGTACGAATAATGGGCAAAGTTGTAATCTTCTGTCTCAAGGATAGCTTAGCGGTTTCAAGTAAATCTTTGAGATTAACATTTAGTTAGATTGCATTTTTTACTTAGGTATAGGAAAAGTAATTTATTTAATTTGCAAATAATAATATCAAGGAAATATAGTAAAATGAAGAAATTTTAAATAATGAACGTAGTTATAGAAGTAATCGTGACTGACGTATCTAAATAATTAATTATTGACTATGAAAATAGATATATTTTAGGTACATAAATATGTTATATAAATAATGAGTACAAAGCGCGAAAGTCTACCAAAAATATACCATTAATAATATAAAATTATAAAATGCATTTGACCAAGAAATAATTGAAAATGTTCAAAGATAAAAATCAATCATAATGTTAAAACTAATAGGAATAGGATTAATACTTTACCTTGTTGCAATGCCGATGATTCGGGGACTGCACAGCATCTGAAATGAAAAAACACTCTCAATAAACACTATAAATTATAAAAAGAACAAAAGAAGTTAACAAAACAATAAAAAGATAAAAGACACCAGTTAAAAGAAGAGTCAAACAAAATAGAAACAACAAGTCAACAACACTTGTGCACATCACGCGAGGAAAGGTGAGGTGAGGGCCGGATCGCGTTAGGGAGCGTTTGACGCAATCAAATTATACGGAAACTTTGCCCTCTCTCTGAGAACTACCCCCGAACACAACACACGGTCAACGGTTAACAGATAAACGTACCTCTTTCAAACATGCTGCGTTGGCTCGTTGTATTTTCAAAATTATTTTTAAAATTCCAAGACTCAATGAACATGAAGTGTCGTTATCGGCAGGAGCTCAGTCGCGTCTAACTTTGCGGCGAGCCGCGCCCCTACACGCTACTTGTACTGAATCTCTACCCCTATTCCCGGCTTCGGGAGGCGGTTTTCACCAAGACCCATCGAGCTTAAAAGTGTTACTAAATTTCACAGAAACTTGAACCTTAATATGTGTTGGTAAAGTTGACTTTGGAAGGAGTTCGTAGGCGGATAGGACATTTCGATGTCTGCCAACTGCATCTCCGTACCCGGGGATGCTGCGCAAAATAGGAGCACGAAATATGAACGAGACTGCTAGGCGCTGGCGGGTGGCGTTTGGGTGTGGGGAGGGGGTGTGAACAGACAGGGGATATTTGAATAGACCTCGCCGGCTCTTTTACCCGCGAGGGGTAAGGGACGGGGTGCGGAGAGGACGCTGTTGTGTCGGAAGCACGCTCCGCGGTACAAATCGGCAATGTACAGTGCGCAACAAATGTGCAGTTTCCATCACGGTTTTTATCACGGCCTCCGCTTGCTTGAGAAAAAACAAAGGAGCGCTCGTAATTGAATCTACCCTCATTACATTATTTGCCAAGCAAGATGTTTTCAGCTGTTATTTTCTTCTTTTAGATTGATGCAGTAAAACTCGTGGCAGAAAGGTTTTATTAACGGTATTATTTGCACTTTTCCATTTTCACAAAGTATGTACTTAAAGGTATAGAATTTATAACGGTACCTGGGCATTGAATTAATTACTTCTGTTAAAGATCATAATCTTAATATTTTTAAAGAAAAATGATTTAATATATTAAAGGAGTACTTGCAAAGGCAAACTTGCACTTTAGCAACAGCATGTACCTAAGCTGATATCTACACTAAATAAATAATGACTTTTATTTCCAACATTTTATAGCTTTGTTCCGTCCGATCCACTTTAGTGGACAATCACCCTGGTAACTCGTAAAAGGTGTTTCTGTTACTTTTTGTATAGGTACGTAGGTATAGTGTAGGTACGTATTAGGGTTTCTATATGTCTAATGTAATGACAATTTGATGATTTTAGTGAATTTGTAATTTTTACAACTGTTTTACATAAACAGTTATGGTAAGTACCACCCTCTCGGTAAACCACCAGACCATTTATGTTCCGACTTAAAGGGTAAGGGAAGTCGTAATTATTACGGACGACGTACAAGGTTTTTCAACAGAATCACATTTTTATATACATACTTGCAACATTTGCTTGCAAGCAACAATCCAGAGGCTGAAAGTGTTCATAGGCATTGTACCTCCTACCTTTACTAAGCGTATGTTTTATAATATACAATGATATCGCGGAAAAAATAAAACAATAATCATAATTTTCTCATTATTGCCGGGCAATTTTAAGTGTATATTCCTTGTTTTAGTTCAATCAGTCTAGTAGTTTTTAAGTTAACCGTCGAGCAGACAAACGAAATATTTTCACTTTTCCGTTTTGCATCCCTAAGAAAAACAACTTTAAGGCTTAGCTATAATTTGGTAACTTTGCTCGCCCATCACGTCTTAAGCGTGTCTAAATTGTCTAATTGTGGCACAATCTTGACAGTTGGAATTAATTGTCTTGACACACGTACATGTAAACGTTGCTAGACGTTGTAACATATTGTTAGGGTCATATTGTGCTACTAAATCCACGTCAGTAAATCCTAGGTTGTCTCTGAGCCGCTCGTGTGGAATCCAACGATAACTAGGGCTTCCATAAATGCGGGTTTTATAAACTTCACCTGTATGAAAATCTAATTTCATGTTTCGTTAAAATGTAGTTTGGGTTGGATTATCCATTTGAAAACACCTTTTTTAGGATTTTATCTATCGACAAATTGTTTTAGTGAATAATTGACAATAATATAATGTTGTAATTAACGTCTTCCGTCTAGTTTTCATTATATTACAAGCATAAATCAAAAAATCTAGCCACTCCCAAATGGATGACTAATAAAAGCATTCTAAGGGTGTCAAAATCGTGTCAAAGTAATCAGAAAATTATGACTCACTCACACATTCTCAATATCAAACTCCATATAAATTTGTATTAGCAACCTCCTCCCGCTACTCCGCTTCCTTTGTCCGCACCCACCCGGTGAATGGCACCATAGGCTCCGATACTAAATGTGCAAGATGCGATCTCCACATGGAACGCGCGCGCGACCAAAGAGATTTGAAACTTCTTGATTACAAGTAACAACACAGCTCTTTGCATTCTCTATTCAAAATCTATATACCTTTCTTTTTCATACTGGCTAATTATTGTCTCTTAATTTAATAAAATCATGGTTTCCCTACCGATAACTCACAACACCTTCCAATCCAGAGAGTTTACCTCATAACGTCTGGGAGACTGCCAACCTACGGAAACCACTTTTCAATGTTTTATTACCAACTTAAGATCATAAATATGTTTGTGAGTATTATAAACGATGGCGATATAACGTATTATGCTACCCGCGTTGGTAAAAATGGATCATAAAGAATACCTATAGGTACCTAACCTAATGTACCACTAACAATAAGCTGAGAGGGGTTTAGCTATAGAAAAACAACTTCTATTAAGTGTTTTTTTTTCAACATATAAACGAAAATAGTCCGAATACAATGGTGATGAATAGATAAGACATCATGTTACATAAATAATGATGTTACGAAATATTGTAACTCATGAATACCTTACTTCCATGCTTTTGGACTTTTATGTGGCACAATCTACACGCTGCTGCATGCAAGTTACAAAAAAAATTACAACATTAAACACAAAATTTAAATAAATAATCTTAGTAGGTACCTAATTAATATGGGATGTAGGTTTGCTTGTTACCAATAGTCCCGTAGTATAATTATTGTAATATATATATATATATATATCCTCCACAATATTTAACAAGATGGCGCTGACTGTACATATAGCAAAGGAAGCCAGGCATCAAATCTTTAAAAAGGATCTTTACCCAAGCAAACCGAACCTAACCCAAACATTTTCTTTAAACGAAGAAAAATTATCTGAATGTATAGATTTTGTAGTGGATGCACCTACTTATATATTATTAATCTAACAAAGATAGCATTATGGAGAACACTCTCTTGGCAAAGTCCGATCTCGTGCAACACTCACGAGTCAAGCAATATACAAGAGTCTGGGTAAAAATAATCCAAGTCAAACACAGATTCGCTCCGTAAAACCCCATTAATTGAGCACAAATGCGATGCCCGCTTGGGCCAGGGCCAATTTAATGTATTGCTTGGCACGGCCGGGGCCACGTAATCCAAACGTTGAATAGAAATTATGGATGTTAACCACAGTTGCATTAGCTCCTCTGAATACAACCCCCATATTAGGTGATGCAACAAGCGTTTAGAAGCGAGGAACGAGTAGAAATACCAGTCGAAAAAACAATTTTGTACTCATCTCTTATTTCGAGAAAAAAACAAAGTGCGCGGTTTTCAATTTTACAGGATAAACTTGCTGTGTGAAAAAAAGATTTGGAGCATGTTCCGGTTACAATCATTTTAGAAAGTTTATGGTTTAGTTTTGTTTTTAGTGTTTAGCGTAATTTTTTAAACAATATCTTGTACAATGATAATAACATGAATAGGCTCCAAATCTTATTTTCACGTAGCTTTATCCTGTAAAATTGAAATCTCTGCACTGTGGTTGTTTTCTAAATAAATAAGCTATTCAAATTGTTTCTCTTGTCTGATATTCAACTGCATTTGATACTTTTCATTCTTATGAACATTGTTTTTGTTATCTTTCCTTACCTACCTATAACTATTTTAATCCCATATAGGTACTCTAATGTCTCGCCCTGTGTATCTGAATAAAAAGCATAAAATTTTCCCATTCCAAGAGCTGAATTCACCCGGACACCTAGACTTGGCAACAAAATGCAATTATTGCAAAAAAGCAACGAATTCACAGACGTTAGTTTTAACATCAACATGTTAATTGGACCCAAAGGCACTCACTTGGTGCAGGTCCAAATGGGAGGCGGCTTGCGTGCCTATTCTATGAATGAATGATAAACTGTAAATGCCACAAAACAGACACTTCGCGGCGCTGATCTAGAGTACCTACCTAAGAGTTGCTATGATGGTCAAACTTCAAGATCTGTGCCGGCAAATACCACGGACTCCTCAGCGTTCCTATTTACAAGTTTGGTTGAACCGCCAGACTCAACCACAAGTACACATATCATAATTATAGGTACCTATATAAATTAGTTTCCATTTCCCTATTTCTATTTTACTAGCTATATTTTAATCTGACGTTACTTTTCATTTCTCCACCGGTTTATCGACATTGCAAGATTGCTTCACTCATTAGCTTGAGTCTTAGGTTCTGTCACATATTCCTAAATACCTTCTTCCATTTTGCTTGCCACAAAAACGAACTATTTATTAGTATGTACCTGCATTTCAGAATACACCCGTCGTTGGGAGCGAATGGGGTCACGGCTGTCAATGAAACTTGGACCAGCAGCCAGCTTTTAAATGCTCTAATTTTACATAATATACGAGAACTATGTGCTCTGGCTCCGGCAGATGATATTTAAAGTCTAGAATAACACTTCGGAAAGAAGATAGTACCCGAGCTGTGTTTAAAGCACCTATTTTAAAACTAATTTCCTCGACGGAGGTTCTTGGTGCTTGAAACTCGTTTAGAATTTTACGATGATTATTTCCTTCGAGATTTATTCTCATCATGGAAGTCCAAATAAAATCGCAGTTGCGGCGGATTACAGAAACACCCTTGGATATGTTTTCTTCTATGATCATAAGTTATGCGTTTTTCATTTCCAACCCTCATTATTATACACATTGAAACTGCCATTGCAAAAACATCAAAAGAAGTGTCCATTGGCACTGTAAATTGATATTTATTTTGACATATAAAAAAATTCTAATAAGTAATATACAAACTAAACGGTCGGTGATGGTATAATGTATACAAATTACAATCTTATTACCTACATTCGTCTGGCCTGATCGGACTCTGCCTACTGAGCCAGAGGTCGACTAATATTTGTGTGATAGCATATCTGGTTGGTAGCATGTCTGCTGATTGTATTTATTTCAAAGTACCTATATATTTATTGTTGAGTACCCATCCCCAAGCTTTGGCTTAGTTTGGAACTAAACGGCTGTGTGAATTTGTCCAAAACATTATTATTACATTGTATTTTTAAACGGTGTTATCTTTTGCACAACGAGGATACAAGACACTTTGCAGGATACAAGATTTTTTGTGCTCTTAGCACTTAAAATTCTTTGCATTGTTTAATTGACGTAGTCCAGCTAGAGCACCCGTCTGAAACCTGAATAACACCTGCGCGAATAGCACCTTGCCTAGTCCACAAAGGGCACCGATCAATATATTTGGCGGGAGCTATTCGTTATTGCAGGTGACTAATGCTGAAGGTATTGTTAAAATTTCCATGAAAATGTATATAGATACCTAATATAAAATATAGAAGTTCCATTAAAACAAGACTACGAGGTAGACAGTAGCCGTAGCCTGGAATGTTCTAATGTTCCACATAATTCACGAGAAAATCTCGCCAAGACTGCGCTCCGAACTTGCACGGTACGACAACGGTATACCACTATCGTGTTATTACGTAACTTCTGCAACTGGAAACTAATAATTTTCATTGGAGATGTGTGATCCTCTAAGCCAGAGTCATTGTATTTGTTATACTTTCTTACAAAGATAAACGCTAGATGGAGCAACGATCTGTCGTAAGCAGAAGGTTGAAGAAAACCGAATACGGGTTCAGTGGCGCATGGCGCATAGCTATGTCCAGCAGTGGTTTAGTGCAGAATCATGATGAAGATGATGAAATAATAACATGTATGTTACGATTGAGTATCAAGTTTACCTACCTGTTTTCTTTTATAGACTTCAGTTGTATTCTTGGTCTCTCACACCTTGGTTCACTCAATTTTCACACAGCAACCGATTCTTTCGTCATGTCCTGTAACATGCAAAAATGTAATAAAGTAGGTATAAAACAAGTATTTAGATAAGAATAGATACAATACATAAATATACTACAAGTATTTAATATCGATATTAGGCTAGAAAAGTGAAACATATTCAAAATAATGAAATAAAGTGTAAAATATACAGGTTACACTATTTTTATCAATTGTGAAATACACTTTTCAACAAATCTTCATCTTCATAAAGAAATTCAATTTCGGCAAAGTTCCACTTCAGTCGGGCAAAATGCATTCAGTTCGCATATTGAAACGTAACGTGGCGCGCTCTGTTCCGAATTTGTTTTTGTATCTAAAGAAAGATTTCGTTTGAGATTCAAAATGCTTACCTATAAGTTATAAAGTTTAGGTTATAAAATGTATTACATATTTTAATTAAGATATAAATTAATTTAGGAATGTCATACCTATCACACTTTATCATAGTTATGTATCTATCTGTAATCAAGATTAAATTATAAAACTTACCTCTTTCCTTTTAAATGTGATTTTTGCCGTATATTCTCCACCAGAGCCATTTAGTCTGATATATTTAAATACAGTCATTAATGTTTCAATAAACGAATATTTGTAGGATTAATAAAGTCTTAATTAAGTATTTATTATGAAAATCTGTGCATAATAATATCTAGCGAAGGTTGAACGCCGAAATTAATTGAGAATTTATGACGTCGTTAAATTGATGCAGAAATAGTGCAGTAGCAAACATCAGGAAGCGTCAGCAAAAAAATACTTTAAATTTTCAACCAACTTCAAAAAAGAAGGAAGTTTTTTTGTTACGCGATATCTTCGCCGATTGTGGACCGTTTTTAATGATTCGTTTTTGATTGAATAGACTGTATTTCGAGGATGGTCCCATTTCAATTAGAAAATAATATTTCACCTGTAAGGGTGGATAATTAGGTAAATTAGGGGATCAACAAGTCATCGATATACCTACTTAGATCATAATTTTTTTACAAAACAGTCGTTTTGTGAAAAGTCAGATTAAGTAAACTAGTTTTGAAGGCGAGGGTGGGCTCTCTATTTACCTACTATACCTATATGAATTAAAGATGGAACCCAGCTGGGCAGAGGAACGATTTCATTTTGAAAATTGTTTTTAAGTAAAACTCGATTGTATTATAATGCATGTACCTAAGCCATATTGGTCCACTTGTTGGCTTAGGATCCATTAATTAGACCATTAATACAAATGGTAATAATAAATGGAACAAATTACTGTCGTTCCGATTACGATACAGAATCCTCGTACGAATATGAGCTTTATATTATTAAGCATAGAGATGTAGGTATCTACGTCATATTCGGTGAAAGACATTTTACGTGCTCCCAAGTAGCAATGGTAACACGGAAGGACCTCGTAATGTTACCGTTTATATTCTGCGAACGGTACCTTTGCTATAAATCAGTCCGATAATAATTATAGCGACCATTTGTAGCCGTAAGGGCGGACAAACAGAGGTGTCTGATAAACGCCATGCCGGCTCCGGCTATAGGTATACGCGGCTCTCTGTGTCAGTGTTGGCTGTAATCCATTTTGCAATCGTAATCGTAAATACATTCTTAATTTTAATCATGATTCGAATAACAGTGCTTTTTCAGACATTTAAAAATTAGGAAAAGAATATCGCGAACAATAAATAACAATTTCTAATATCAAATGTAACTACTTGTCATATCAATATTAGTTATGGTGATAGCTCCTTCAAATCCGCTCTCTGGTGATCATAATGACGATAATGATTATAATTATAATGACTACCTATGAACCAGCGTGCACCAGGATCGACGACATAAACCAGGTGGCCGGAAGCGGCTGGATGAGGAGTGCGCAGAACTGGGTGTGGTCGCGTTTATTGGGGAAGGCCTATGTCCAGCAGTGGACGACGAATGGAAGATAATATGACAATGAAAACCAACCAAAAATCTAACCTAACCATACTTGTAAATCGTAATCAAACCTTTTAATCGTAAACATGGTCGTTAAAACATTTTGCCCATCGCTGTTCTTTGTCATGGATTGGACCAAAATAATAATTCCATTATTTGACTTCGGTTTAAACGTAATCGCTAAATTGATGTGTTGACAAACAAGATGTTAATCTGTTTTCATTTCCATTTATAGCCGCGTGGAGCGGAGATTTTCGACGTCAGTTTTTAAAAATTGTGATATTTTTTATTCCAATGATTATTAATTTTGACCATCGATTCGTGAAAAACAACATACACCACATTTGTATAGAAATCCGAAATGCAATATAATGGATTCCGATGAGGTTAGTCAACATCAGTTAAATGGCCGACATTATGTCTTCAACGTTCCAACCAAAATACCTATGTGTGTTCTTTCAAAAATTTGCAAATTAAATTACATTAAACTTCCGTGAACGAAAATACACAACGCACCGTACACACCCCCAGTTTCCACAGAAAATTCTTATACCTTATATTCAAAATGTGACTTATTCTGGAATCGCTGCTGCCACTTCAATGTAAAAATATTAGCTGCATATAAGAACCATAGTTACGATTAGATAATCGTATGGAATAGATAGTATATTTCAAGATTGCTTTTATGATAAATTGGGGCCACATAAGCTTAGCATAAATTAATAACATTCTTACTCGAGGAAAACATTTTAAACAACATCAAATAGCCCTGGAGCAATTTTATAATTTGTAAAATTAGGTAGGTACCTAAGTACTCCACGAACTTTAAAAAAAAATACATGACTAGCTGTTGCCCGCTGCCTTGCACGTGTAAAAAAATATATATTTCCTGTTAAATATAAGTCTCTATGCATGCGCAGGCTATAAGATTACGCAAAATATTGGCAAAAAAGTCAATCCGTGAAAGCGCAACAAACAAACAAACTCATATTCGGATTTACAATACACTAGCTGTCGCACGCGACTTTGCCCGCCTGGAATAAGTTTTTCCGGCAGGAACAGTTTACCGCGGTGAAACGTAACCTATAATGTTATTCCAGGATATAAGCTATCACTTTAGCAAGTTTCATCAAAATCCGTTACAGCGAGAAAGAGTCACAAACATCCTCACTCACAAACATACTTACAAAACGTTCTTACAAACGTATTAAACATAGTAAGGGATTAATTTAGCGGGAAAAAATCTTCTCCCAATATCGTAGCCCAGTATAATACGTAAGTTATTACTATTATAATAACTTATAAATAAGTAATAACGCCGCGCGGCGTCATTCGAATCGTCGTCGTTCGCCGCGAGCTCGGCCACGGAACCCTTTTCCGAGAGATTACGCGTATCATGGCCCAGTAGGTAAATAGCCTGGCCCGTGCTATCCCTCCTTACATTTATCGGAATGCTCATGTAAATAACATTGGGACCGGAGAATCCTTGTCCTTTCATATTCTCTACAAGACGTAGAACTTATCGTACGGAAATATTTCACAAGACCGTTTGTGTCCAATATTTTATCACATTTTACGTTTTGTTTGTTACTTAGTAAAGTCTAAATATAACTTAGACAAAACGTTACATTTACAACAACATACAAGTAAATTATTAAAATATCGGTAGGTAGTAATGTAGATACAAAAAGCGTCTAAGGACCTATTTAAGTACTTGACGCTAATCGGGTACTCTTAGTTAATTTTTCTTTTAAAAATATAGATGGATTTTTACTGAAAATGATCAATTTGCATTTGTAACAGCCATATTTTAATTGAAAGCGCCATTTTAAAACATTTCTCTAAAATTGAGATGTCGAATAAAAGAAAGAAGAAATAAAATTATAATAACTTAATTTAAATACCGTTATACTTTTTTGTCACTTTCGATCAAAGGGCCCTCATAGTAGCACCGCTAGCAAACGGCCTGTCATCGTCTCCAAGATATTGGGCCCTCCTCCAAACGCACCCTTTTTATCAGGCTCGCGCCCATCCGACCCTTACAAACTTTCTCAGGAATCATCGTTCCAGGCCCTTTAATATTGTTACATCATATTTTCAAAGATGTGTATCAACATCAATTTATAAAAGTACTTTACGTTTACAACGAAATCATGTTATTCTGAAATCAAAATAAACATTCTCGCAAATTCATAATAACTCGCTCATAAATGAAGTACTTACGTACCTATGTGAATACATAGAAGCGGGGAAAATCATTTCAATTTTCATATCCACCTCAAATCCTATCACACAATCGAATAAATCACAATTTATACGTCCGTCGAGAAGCTCCGCTCCAACCTTACCATTTTTCACAAACTTCGAAGCGATAAATAAATCTGCAATATTGCCGGGAAAAAACCAAGCCACCTCCGAAAGCCTGTCTTCATAACTTCAATGGAAAGTAATTGCGAAGTTCCGTCTTCAGATATCTGATTCGATTTATTTCCGTAGTTGGACTGCAATGAAAGTACCTACCTAGTTCTTTGTTCAATCACGCTGAAAGACTAATATATTCAAGTTCATACTTTAAAGACAGTCCCCGATTCCAAAGGCGCCCATTTAAAATTTTACAGCACTAAAAGAAATGAACTTTCAAACTATACGTGCGCCTATTAGGTATATGTACAGTCGTCCGCACGTCAGTTGAAACAAAAGCAGTATAAACTGGTCTCTCATAGTATTGAAATATCAAATATCATATCCCTAATAGGCGAGGCCCTCAAGGTTCAAAGTGTTTCCACTGACGTGCGCTCGACTGTACTATCGGGAGAAATTATCAACGTGGTAGAGAATACTGTTTCATATAAAACGTTTGAGCACTAGGTAAGCAATCCTTTTATAATATCGCTTCAACTTCTAACGCCATAGCGACCACGTTAACTTTTTTAAAAATAAGCAGGTACTATATGATAGTATCTAAATTAACTAAATTTTTATGATTCCTGTGTACAAAGACAACTTTCAAATCTATGTCTTTAGTGCTATTGTATGTAGGTACCTACAACGGCTCTTGTACCTAGCAGCTCTCTCAATAGGTTATAAATGCGTTATCATCGCAATCGCAAATCTTCATGGTGGTGCGATCACGTCACCGCATATTCGTTTTGGCAAATAGCGTATTTTTATAGCGAGGCCTGGCGTTTGGACCAAATAGGAAATTGTTGCCACTCCCGAGTCCCGAGACGTCTACCATGTCGCGAGATATGTACGCGAATTATTCAGTTTTTTACCTCCCCCCGGGATAATCCCGTATGTCGGTTGTTGTGACGTAAATCTGCTGTCAAAGCTGAGTAACTTCGTTTCCATTGTCTATTGAATAAGGTTGAAATTCCTTTGAAATTTAACTGGGAGTTAGGTCGATAAGTCGGTTGTACAGATTTCTTGTTTTTACTCCTGCGGTGGGATTTGAAGAGCTTTTGTTAAGTGTTAGCCTGTTCAGAATGACGGAATGAGAAAATTTCGAAGCTCCGTTGAACGTGTTACGAAAAAATAGAAACGAAAGTAAGTAGTGGGTACTTAGTAGACTTTTCTTTGTAATTGCGACAATTGCTGAGTAAAATGTAGCCTCTTTCAATGGGAATTTACACTAATTACTGGTATCTTTTTTACTACCATAAGGTCAGTATTTCGTGTACATACGTAAATGTTGTGTCATCTATTATATAGTACATATTATAATATATGAATACATGAAAACTTATAAGTCTTTTTTGTAAATACATACTTATAAGTACTTACTAAAAATATTCTGAACTCCAACAAAATTTATTGTAAACAAGAATAGTTCCAGAAAGCATACAAGTAAGCGAACGAGGATTTGACAACAATTTTCACACAAAAATTTGTAAGTCGAATAAAGACGACGACGAAGATACGATTTGTTATCAAAAGATTTCATACAATCGAGACTGCTGGTTGTTCGCCTGTGGGATTCACATTTGCTGTGGAGGCAACCCTAAAAATGGGCATCAGAATCGATGAGAGCCGGCAATAAATCGGGCACATCCGTACCGCACTAACTCTTCGATTACAAGCGACCCGCGAGACCGACCCTAATGTAAAGCTTTAATGAAGATATAAAACTGGCTTCGACTCCCGGTCTACCTCCTCCGGGTCGGATCATATCACTGAGTATTTCTAACTTTGTTTGAAGAATATGGTAGGAACATTATGACATAAAACAAATCAAAAACATTAAGTCCTTCTTAACCTTCTAACTATATATAAAATCAAAAGTTCATCCTTCTGCGACTGTTTTTAATAACATTGTAAATTACTTTTTCACACTGTTTATTGTGTCTATATTTTAGTTTTAAAACTATACGACTCTTGTTCGAGCTTGAAGTCCAATTTTGTGCCAAATTGCCGCCAAGTATAATAAAAGCACGGATCATTGCGCCAGGCTGCCGTATTATGTCATGTAAGTTCACGTATGAAAAGTTTTTATAAACCTAACTTCATGCTGAGCTTTTCTGAAGCTCGTGTATGAAAATTATATTTGGTAAACAACGTTCATGAAACTATATACATTTGACTACATAACAATATTATGTACCTACTTATTAAATACAAATATACAATAGACATAGAAATGAAGTGTTCCAGAAAGTTACAGTTACAGTCTTGTAAATACCAAATGTTAAGTTTAACGTCGGACTCTAAACCCTGCAGTATATGAAACCCGAATAGGTATTTTATACCGTTCGTATGTATGCTGACTGTGCAGCCCTTGCAATTCCGAAGAGGCATTAACAGAGTTTCAATTAAGAAAATGGTCAATTACAACTGCTTACACTCCGTAAAATAATTTTAAACACGCAAATTTTCATAATCAAGCATTATCTCTAGACTCGAGGTAATGACATTCACCGCAAATCGCTAATCGCTGAGCAAACATGTATAACAGACGGACCTTAATGCATTCATACTTCCAACGATCCCATGAAAATTCGCGACTGAAATCCATGTCGTCATACGACGTATCGGAATTGCGAGTTGAATTCGCGCCAGAGGGAGAAAGAGGGATAACTTGAATGTGTGGAAACGAGAGAGCTTTACGTTTTGGTACTCGTGGGTCATATTGATCTTTCACCCGCCATTTTGGCCCGTGCCATTTTCGCTCCGGGCGTCACATGCAAGCCTTGGCGGCTGAAAAAAGAGAAACCTTTTATTCGCTTGTCATTTTGTGTTTTAATGAAATATTTCACAAAAACCCGGGTGAAGGTTTAAATTTGATGTAAATTAGAATACTTGATGCGGTGAGGATGAAGCCAGGTTGCTCCAAGGAGCATCACAGAACGTTATAAAAGCTACCTACCGTAATCTTGGTTTACCTGCTGTTTATAACTTAATAAATTTCAAGAGGAAATTTTAAAAAATGCAAACAGAAAATAGACTACGTATCGTTCGCTTGGCCTTCGTAAATTCTGTTTAAGTTTCTATGTATAGTCGTTATGCGTTTCAGAAAAGGCTTTAAATTATCCCCCCCCCCCCGTAATTTTGTAGGTGCAAAATATACTAGGACTATAATCTAGTTTAAAGTTCACTGTGTAGGGAAAAACTGGCCGTCTATCAAAGCTAAACATAATATATTGTAGAACATATAGGTAAAAGTATGAGAATTACCTACAATTTTATATAACTGGCATCGTTTTAATGGGTCTTTATAAATGTGAATACTTATCTGAAGGAAGTTATAATTACACAACGGTATATTATAAGCAATTAACGAACGAAAAGTGTTATGTGCCTATAATTTAATACTCGTGTATCGGAAGGACCGGGGTAAACTGGGGCTAATAAAAAATAATGTCAATATTAAATTGACAGCGCAGTTCGCCTCCCATACTCCCATGAGAGGTCTGAATTCGCCCGTTGTATTTCAACATGGATGCTAGCAATTATACCGGTACGGGCAAAGTTTGTTTGCACATTCAAATTTTGTGTACCTAACAAAATGTTGTTAATTCACTGTTTGTTTGCCTATAAAATTTAATAATAGAATCAATTGTACCTACAGTTGGACTTATGTCGTTTTATAATCGAGCTCTATTTAATAAAAATTTGCATACCTACTACCTAAAAGGTATATCTACATACCTGTCTCGCTTATTGAAATAAATTTATATCCAATTTATGTAAATCCACCTCGTACCATTCCTGAGGTCTTGTATCTGAAATTAAAATATGAATATTTCAAAAAGTTATATTACTTACTTATGTGCTTAGATTTAAGACCGATTTTACGTCCTAGTATAAAGTTTGATATCATTTTCATTAAAATCTAAATACCGTGAAAAATATCTTAAGAATTCTTATCTAAATACCAGTCCAGATCGTCTATAAAAACAGCGACTGCTTGTTTAATATTTTACAAAAATATTTGTTATACTAAAGGCATCTAAAGGTCCCAGTATGACATCCTTTGTTTACGGATATCGGATGCAAAACATGTTGACTGAACCCTATTTAATAAATGCGTCCAATATGGGAAGTTTAAACGAGCTTTGTTTGCTTGTATTGTACCCCTATGTACCCCTAGTTTGGAACAAAGCCATAGGTTAACATATTAAAATATTATTATTTTGTTAGTATTAACCCACGATTAAATGCAACTTACACATTTAAGTATATGTATGTATTTAACATGCATTTTTGATCAATTTATTCTACACATGTGTAGAATCTTAAACGAATTTTAATCGAAAATGAATTTTAAACTCACACAAATTATGGCGGGTAATTTAAATTATAGCACTATTTACCTTAGATAGATGATATCTAATACCTAAACTTTGAGTGTCTGTAATTAACATTGTAGTATAGTTGTAATTAACAATGTAGGTAACATTGAAAATGTTTACAAAAAAAATTGGGGTCAAATAATAAGTAATGGGCGGGTAAAATTTAAAAAATCATTTTTGGATTTTGCTTGTTTGTTTGTGCACACACGAGGCATAATTAATTTACACACAGATCTTGACTACGGTTTATCTACCCTACTTTTTATTTCATTCCTTTTCTTTAACTTGTTTTGAGCATGTAAGGCTAGGCGTAACTAATAATCGCACACTCGTATTTCGCACTAACGATACTTCGCATAAAATACATTCGCACTATCGTACATCACACACTCGTATTTCGCACAAACGATACTTCGCACAAATTACATTCGCACTATCGTACATCGCACACTCGTGGTCGCACTTCTGTAATAATCCCATAAAAAACGGCATCAATACATACAGACAGATACCATTTCGGGGGTCTGCGCGTACATAATAAGTAAATTTTCAAAATGTTTTTGAAGAGCGATGTTTCATTCCAAGTTTAATTTTCATATACCTCCCTAATATGTATAGGTACTCGACTTCCACTAAGGTCTCAATAACACTTAACATTTATTACTTGATTCCATAATAATAATTTGGCATAGGTACAGTAAGGTTCATAATTGCAGTAGCACGCTAAGAGTTATTTTTCTGTACTACGGTGCGCACGACAACATGTCAATAGCGTGTTTAAACCTTAATGTCATAGCAATTAGTCATCAATGCATCGTAATATCGAGGAACATTTCAGTGGATATGTGCGTGTGTGGGTACAGATTTATAAGGTCGTAAATAAAACTGGTCTCTCAATCTATTGAGTTGCAAAACTGCTACTGCACTTATGAACCTTGACTGTACCTACGCAAATTTAGAAAAATAAAAAGAACTATGTAGCTTACCTACTTAAAACTACAGTATAATAAGCCGACAGTAAGAGGTACTTACTCCTGCTAAAAGAGACCTGTAAAAAATTTATGTACCCCAAAAGGCTATTCTAGAAGAGTATAAAACACTAAAAAAGGGTATCAATGTACGTAGTTAACGCTTTACTAACGGTGTGACCAGTTCATGCAGATCTGCGAATCTTACCCTGTCTTCCTATAAATGCTGTAGTTAGTAAGTGTGCGACAGGCAGGGGAGGTAACTTTATGATGGTTATGTTGAATCCGAAGTGGCTAGCTAAGGGATAAGCCCTCGGATAATTGTCACTCGTCGGGGGCAATGAACTGAAAACATTACTCGGAGGGTACTTGTGCGAGACCGTGTTTTCATTACAGGCTGTTCGGGTGTGTATTTTGGGACTTTTGGGTAATGGTAAGTCTCGAATACCGAAATCTTAACTTCTAGGAGTATCAATGGCTCTGAACAGTGAGCGAGTAGTATAACGTTCTAATATCTTGTCTCAAATATTATGTGAAATAAAATAAGGTACCAATAAAATATTTATTTTTTACTTCTCATGCTCCTAAAGCTCTTGTTCATGCTGGATGTGATCTTGGTCTTTTTTCTTAATTTTTTTTATAATACTTGTTCTATATACTAAAGTAGTACAACTAGGCAATACCAATAAAATAATATAGAAATGTAAATGTATAAAAAAGTAAAAGCTTCTAAAATATAATTGAGCATTATGTATTCCGACCTTAGGTTAAAAGTGTCACGTTAAGAAAAATGAATATTTATTTGTAATGTTGAGGTTTAGTTTCCTCGCAATCAAAGAGAAAAGCAGAGTGTATAATCCGTTCATAAAACCCAGTTTATCCTCAACTTAACAATCCATAAACGTCTCCGGTAAAATGGCTGGTAAAAATTTTTACCCGTTCTAATCATGCCAATTTCTTAGTTTTAAAGTCTGTCAATAGATGGCGTTAGGTGTGTTTTACACCCCGATATCATTTGGTTCTTCGCAACATGAAAAAGATAAGCGTACAAATTTTCCACCAGTAATAATTAGTATAGATGCATTAAGTAGGTAGTAGTTAAATCGATAAATACGATTCCGCAACCGTTCGCCGACACAGTGCATTTTCATCAACATTGCACACAAACGCATCCAACTAATGTTACCTTACCTACATCTAAACGTAGAAACACCTAAAATTGTTCGGAAAAAGCTAGAAAGTTTTATTTATCTCTGTCTGTAAATTACCGAGCAAATTTTCTAATCGTAAAACGGAGGAATAATAGCTTGCCGTTTTATTTTTCTCCAGACCAGATTACTGTCCCTGACGTAAAAAATAAATTATCTCGTCTATAATTGGATGGTAAATTTTATAGCGCTCGTAAAATTACCATGAAACACAGCAAATAGCTTTTCAAATCAACGTTCTGGTGTTTCTGTAGATGCAGTGTTTGCAGTATCAATTTATAGTGTAACATCACGTTGTAGTAATAAAAGTCAATATGCCAGCGCCGTCGTATCAAGTTCTGGCAAGAGTTCAGAAGTGGCGTTAACAGAACATTCCCAGCATCTGTCTGCGCACGGAACGTTTTTAATATAAGGCTTTCTTCCTATCTAGTTTCCTACATAAAACTTTCAATATCTAGGCATGTACACACGAAGTACATAGCAAGTAGAATCGTGCAAAGTGAAATGCGATAGTTGAATGTTGAATTTGAAAACAGCGTTGAATTGATTGTTTTTGTGTGAAATTTTAAAATGGCTTTTAGATTAGAGATGGCGCCTTTGCAGTAGGTAACAATATTTTCATTATTTCGCAGGATATTAATCTGTTTTCTGCAACCAAAGGAATATACAAGTGTAGACTCTTATTCACCTGCAATAATTAACTGCGCAATTATGATAATGTATACCTATCAATAACAATGACACCTGAAGTTTATTTCTAAATTTTCAACCCTAGCTAGTGTTGTACGGCGGCACAGGAGCGTATGGACGCGGGATTCGCTAATCTCTGAAACTACTGAACGGATTTCCTTGCAGTTTTCAGGTAGATTCATAGCTTGGAGCAACATATAGGCTTTGTTTCATTGAAATCGGATGACAGCGAAAGAAGTTATCGTGATTTACCTTAGAATATACATAAGTCATTTACAGATAAATCATATTTCCTGAAGGTCTAACTTAAAATCTGGTGGTTTTCCCATAGGATAGTTCTAGGACCTCATCCAATGGGAAATGGAGACTTAGAAATTAGAACGAACAACCAACAATACCTAATTCAATCTGATGTAAATATAAATTTATATAAGTGCCAAATGACGACATAGTCGGGTCGTAGCATTGGAAATGTTGCATGATACCTACTTATAATATGTATAGAAAAAGAAGCAATATTCTCGTCTACTTTGCGAAGCCATTTCTTACGAGTAATAGTTTCATATAAGTCACAAGCTGCGAGCGATTTGTAACGTTCTTGTAAAGTTCAAAACAAATGTTACATTCCATTTCATGCGGGGCGGGTAATTAGTTTCCGACAATGATACCGTCTGTGTATGTAATATTTGTATGAAGCTTAAACAAATTCGTTACAAATCGCTCGCTGGTTTAGCTTCTGAATATGACGTAGTCCAGCTACAGCACCTGCGCGAATAGCACCTTGCCTAGCCCAGGAAGGGCACCGATCAATATATTTGGCAGGTGCTATTATGGGATTCAATTTAATTTTTACATTTTTGTCCACGAACAGCACCTGTACTTGTATCATGCCGCACGTCAGAATTCGATTCATTATGAATTTTTTATATTAATAAGAAAAGAAACACTAGCTAGCACTTGCGTCATATTGTTTATTCTTTGATGAAAATATCCGAATATGCTAGAATATAATTACCTACCTATGTAGATACTATATTTTAACAATCTGTGTTATAGGACATTTCATGAGAAATGGCTGACTAAAACAAGTGAAGGTTAAAGCTAAACAATCGCTTTCAACTTATCCTTGTACCAAACAAGAAACTGAGCGAATCTGAGAGACGAGACGAAACTTCACACATTCACAAGTTCCACTGCAGATTCTGGCTCGGAACTACAAGGCGAGCAACTTAACACGGCCTGTAAATTTGCAAGAGCCAAATTAATTTGGACTCCTGCGCTGCGGTTTGAGTTCGCCATCTTGGAAAGTTCTTTGCCTACTTAATAGTTTCGTGACATACGATTGCTACTGTAATTGTGTACTTCATGTTACAAAAACATCGAAATAGAAGATATAGTTACTAAAAAATATATGTAGTTAGTTTTTATTTGTAAATTTGTTTGGTGAAGCTTTAGCAGGTACAGTCATGGCTCGTAAGTGCAGATTCTCAAATCAATAAATTAAGAAACCAGTTTCACTTAAGACCTTTTTATATAAATTTGTTTCTGCGCCTACATACACACACACTTCTGCTAACATATTTCTGGATATTACGATGAATTGATGATCTATTAATTTAAGTACATTTACTGACTGCTCTCAAACGTTGTAGGAAAACATAGTGAGGAAACCTGCATACGCCGAAGAAGAAATTCTTAGGCGCATGTGAAGTCCACCAACCCGCAATGGGCTAGCGTGGTGGACTATAGCCCGAACGCCCTCGTTGAGACGGTAGGCCTGAGCCCCAGCAGTGGGGATAAATATGTTAATAGGCTGTTGATGATGATGACTTATTGCTATGACAATAAGGTTTAAAACGCACTATTGACTTAGGTCGTAGTTACGTCTAATTGATTTTCGTGTCTTCTTGCGCACCGTTAATCAGAAAAAATACTCTTAGCGTGCTACTGCACTTAGAAACCTTACTGTACCCACTACAGCAGTGGGTTACTTAATATTTCACTCACTACTAAATAAAGAGACATGAAGCAATACAATTAGATCGGTGATAGCATTAGATGCCTAATTCGGAAAATAACCTACTGTTGACTGACCTGTTGGCGTAGTGGTAGTAACCCTGCCTACTGCGAAAAAGGGTACGATTCCCGCTCGGGACCAACATTTGTGTGATGAGCATAACTGTTGGTTTTCGGATTCTGGGTGTTTCTATGTATTTAAGTATGTTTATCAGCTGTTGAATATCCATTTACAAGCTTCGGCTTAGTTGGGACTAAACAGTCGTGTGTTAAGTCCAAACATTTTTTATTTTTATATTTATTTATTTGTTATGTTTTACAATCAGCCTGAAAGACCGGCCGTCTTTCAGGCATAACCACATCACCTCCGAATCTAACAAACATATTAATTTACGTACCGATTGAGGGACAACGTTATATGTCTCTGAATAAGCGCTATTTTTGTGTGCAATTATAATAAAATTAATATTGTTGCGAATGCTACCATCTTGCCTCAGTTCCAAAAGGCATCCATTCTGATATTGAACACGTAATACCATCATTCATTTCTTACTTCAGCTAAGTGTTCACGCTCAATTATTCTAATGAGAGATATAGAAAGAAACAGCTAAGTATAACTGCTAAATACACGTATAGCATTGTAATGTAACACATGGTAGAATCCCGTCCCGAATAGGGTCGGTTAATGGGATGGACGCAAGAAAGTTTCTGCACCCACCGAGGGTTGTCCACAATCAACCAACCACTGAAAATGAGAATGGCATCATTTCCACTAAGAACGCATAACCACATAAACGCCCGCCAGACATGGAATAGGTATACCTTATACTCGTGACCATAGCGAATAAACTGTAAGGCCCGCAATAAACTTTCTCGACATTTAAAAAGAAAGAGCAAACTGATGCAGCTTCGTCATTTTCCTAACAAAAAAAAAATTCAATTTTGTACGGAAAAATATGTATGTATATGTATATTTTAAAATTATAAGTACATTTTATTTTCGCGAACACTGGAAAATCTTTTTTTTCGCGATTACAATACTTCCTCTTACCCTTAGTACTTACTATGGTAGGGGGGTTGCGAGAAAGTAAAAATGGGAATGGAAATAAAAATTCGGTAAAAAGATAGCCACGCTTGTATTTTCCATCAATAAACAACTAAGTAGGTATACATATAGTAACTACATTAATAAATAACGAGCGATAATATGAAATGAGAACTGTTGGAGCCCAGGCCTACCCTCTCAACGAAGGCATACGGGCTACATAGTCCATCCACCATTCTATCCCAGTGCGGGTTGCTGGACGAGAGTAGGTGTGTAGGTTCCTAACTAATTTTGTGACGAAGTGTGAACTAAACTGAATGTAAGGTAGCTAACTCTCTGGTTAACAATGGAAGCGCTTGCTCGCTGTAATTTAGGCGAAACGTCAGCTAGAAGTATTCTGTCCAAACCAAGAGATGGCGTAACGCACAAGTGTACAGTATAAATAAATAAAGAATTAGTATAGACACTTGTCACTAAACCTGATCAAAATAATGTCATTGAAATGACTCATCTAAAATGATTCTGAAAGTTACACACTTACCTACAACGCCAATGCATTTTCGACTGTCTTGCCACTGATTAAAGACGCTTAATTTATAAGCGTATACAAATATTTGTCTAGATTATACGGCCAACGCCTTTAAGAAACCTTTTGATAAAGTGTCCTCACTGTACACAGAGTTTATTGCTTTTATTTCAGACCTACTAACGCCATCTTTAGGAAAAACTTTGAGGCTTTTCCCCGTGGAAGCCTCCAAGCTTTCAGCAGGTTTCATTTTGTGCGTCGTTCGTTCCTTACACTTAAATTGCTTTTTGTTTGTATACTGTAGCGAAGATGGCAGTGTTATAAGAATATTAAGTTCTTTTTATATTTATATATTACCTAACTTCATAACTCCTCGTAGCTCTATAACTAAAATAATAAACAACAAGTAGATATATACTCACCCAAACCCCAAACATTGGGTCCAAAAATCCAATACCTTCCAACGTTTCCCGCTGATTTTCAAATACTTTAGCACATTTCTGCACAGTGTTTTGCTCCAGTTTGTTAGTAAAATGACGTCGTAATAAGTTTAAATATTAAGAACTAAGCCGCAATACACATTCAAACATCACACCAGAGAGCTCACAGCAAACTAAACTGTTGACAGTGAGTAACCAAACTACAACTCAACGTCTGAATCACTTTCCTCTGTTTGGCGGGAACCGATACTTTTTTCTTGTCTCTCGCTCGCACTAAGCGATTCCTTCATATATCTGTCTCTAGGGTGTAGATTAAAGTAAAACCATTACGGTGAGAACAAAAAAGGGTCCCCCATGAGCAAATCGTAATATATCATCGCTTTGACGTTATGAGCTTGGGGTCTTCGGCCGGGCTAGTTCGCTTTTGTCCAAGGGCGTAAAATTTATAGTTTAACGGTTGCAAAAATAAAAAAAACTTACTGAACCATAAAGTAAAACCATTTATTGGAACACTGTTTTGTAGTCAGATTGAGACGGCGATCAAGAAAAATTATTTAACAGTTTACAACTTTACCAAAATCTATACAATTTGTACAGTCGACCGCACGTCAGTGGAAACACTTTGACCTTGAGCTGGCCTAACCTCTTAAGGAGTTTCAATAGCGGTCGACCGTACAAAAAGATCAGAGCTAAATTGAGAGCAGAATACCTACAATGATATGAAAACTTCAACGACATTCGATCATTCACCTTCGTACATACTAATCACTTAAATACGTTAATATAAGTAGGTAGGTAGTTTCCGGATCTCCGGTTATACTATGTATGCCAACCTGAAAACAAGTTCGGTCTGATAAGAATTTTTATCAAATTCTATAGAGTAACTATAATACCTATACATGTTCATCATCAACATGTTATTGTCGAGGAAATTTGTATATGAAAAAGGAACCTTAAAGGATCACTTCGTTGTCCGTCTGTCTGTCTGTCCGTCTGTCTGTCAAGACCATTTTTCTCAGGAACGCGTGGAGGTATCAAGTTGAAATTAATATGAAATAAATTATCAAACCCTTGGAGCCGTGAAAAAATCAGACTTCTAAGTCATCGCAGTTAGACGATATGGCCGATTTTGCCGCATTCTTGAGTATCTTGGTCATCAAAACCTATAGGGTAGGTACTTCCGGTTGACCTAAAATCTTGAAATTTGGCAATAAGCAAGGTCTTATAGCACAAGTAAAGAAAAAAATCCGAAAACTGTAAATTTGTAGTTACATCAAAATAAAAATTTCTGGTACCAAACCTGGTTACCTGGTCTAAATGAAAATTGGATAGCCAATTCTACCACAATGGTAGGAATCTGCCAAAAATGGTCACACTTATAAACGAGGAGGACGAGAAGAGGGACGTCCGCGGACGCCGTCCGAACACCCGTGCACACTATTCAGCCGCATCCGTCAGCCGCGACTTACGGACACGTCCGATAGTTTGTTTCCAGCTTTAAAACTACTAATCTAAATGTGCTTCGCGCATACGAAATTGAGCTCTAAAGTTTGGCGAAAGCACTCTCATTTCGCTGTGCGTTCAGGCGCTTAATACTTTTCGGTTCGGTGTTTTGCGTCGTGTCGAGCTTATTGTGTAGGATGTAGGATGAGATTAGCACGGCACGAGGCGTGGAGTGACACGGGCCCGTAAGTGCTATCGTAGCGTAGCGAGTTTTTTCGGTGTTTTGTGGTGCTATCAATGCAAATGATGCAAATCAAAATATTAATACCGAAATTCCGTCTCGTTCATCATTTTCGACATTATTATTCCGGGCAACTCGTGATCAGCTGTGTGTTGTATGATCCAGCTTTAAAATGACGTAAGCCGCGGAAGGCACGAACTCTCACGGGTCGAGCCCATCTATCATTCCCAACAATGGGCACGGTTCCGTCCCTTCTATATCCGCAGCAGCTGACTTCTGACTGAACGACACATTCGGAAATGGAATTCAAAACACATGATAATAAGAATATTATGTTCCATATTCTAAATATCATAATGTTACCTAATAAGTTTTCTTTAAGATTGTAGTTTAGTTTTAATTTTATAAGCCTGCCAGCAACATCAAACCTAGAAGATTGTTGTTCGTTTCATTTTCTATGACAATATTAAAACTCGTCAAAATTATTGGACTGGATCAATTTGTTCAACGATGACTGTTATATATGAATTAACTAGCTGTTCCCGCGACTTCGCCCGCGTCGAAAAGTTTGTCGCGCGATAAAAGCTTTTCCCGAGGCGTATGTTTTATTCTGATGTATAATCGATATTACTTTAAAGTTTCAACAACATCTGTTCCGTAGTTTTCATTCAAACTCACAAAGACATCCGACCATACATCCAAACATACAAACTTTCGCGTTTATAATATTAGTAGAAAGTTACAATTTTATTCAACTCAGATTCGTAAATATTTCGATCTTCCTTTTAAATAATGCAAGATATATTCATGTATGACGTCACTATCATCCTATTGGATAAATATGTCACACTATCCGTTGTAATAATAGTCAGCGCCAAGCGAGACACTTAAATTGCAGTTTTACTTTAGCACGTGCTAGTGCCTAACACTTACCAATAGGTTTTTGATCACGAACCGTTTCGATTTAATGCTTAGCCCGTTAAAGTAATTGTCAAGACCATTACAATCTATTCAAATTAATATTTTCACTAAACGGTAGGTTTCTTCTTGAAGTTATGAAGAAAACAAAGAAAGACTTCTATACAAATTTATTTAGGTAGGTACTGGTTATTTACCAACTATAGTGTAGAATTTATTTTATCTTAATGCATTCAATAATAATATAAGAACCTTCCCAATGACGTAAATAGCAGCTTGTGGTTATACATTTTACCACAACGCCTACTTACCGACGTAGGTCAAGCAAGTGTGAGTATAGTGTAATTAATTGAGGGGTCCGTATATTAGTGCTATTAAATGATTTGAACTGCAATGCTTCCGGACAAAGCATCTTTTATATATTATGTTCGTTCCACTTATTGTTCGCTTTCAAGCTATTGCATTAATATGATTCAGCTTGAAAATAGCACGTAAGGATTTCCCCCTTATCTCAGAAGTTTTTAAATCTAAAAATCTGAAATAAGTAGTAGTCTATGTAGTATTTGTACAATACAACAGGGAAATTAAAAAGATGTTGCTTATCTAGCACAGATTTTAAACATTCAGCAGGAATAACCTTATAACTTAACACTACAGGTCATGTATGTCATAGGTAATGTTATTTTCTGAAAGGTTAGTAGGTATGTACCTAAAAAAATACATATCGTCGAAATGTTCCAGTCTCAACCCGCATAAAAGTCCCCAACTTCATATTTCTTAATTATAGAAACTAAAACTATGACAAAAGGTTTCTAGACGCATATTGAAAGTTTATAGCAAAACTATAACTTTATTCCTTGGCTTTATTGAGCGGTCGATACACAGACCACCTGGGGTAGGTCTGTGGATCGATAAAAAGGCTCTGGCCGTGTTGGTAACCAGCTACAAACGAAGATTATTTTTTCTTTGTTAAAATTCAATAACTTTTTATAAGTAGACCTTCTTATCTGTTCGTTTCATTCCAAGGTACATACGAACACTCTGTGCGCGAATCAGACTCAAACTTTGGCGGATTTTATTTGATTTAAATTTGTGTAGGTAAGGCAAAAAAATTAAATGAATTAAAAAAACAATCGTTAAGGTTTTTTATTTAAACTTTTTTATATGATTTTTATGTAATTTTATGCGTTATATGACACAGTTTCTATATCAGATTAAAATTTTGTATTATTGTTAAATTAACGAAATAATCGGCTGGATGTTTCTAATCTGTATAAGTGTGTAACCTATAGAAAAGAACTTACGAGATTACTCTCACGCTGAGAGTCATCTCGTTATACTTTGATTGCGGTACCCTAATACCTAAAACTCGACGTAAAAATCCAGCTCCATATGATAACGGCAAAGTAGTTGGAAGTAGGTTAATTGATACCTAACGTATTGCCTTACAGAAAACGCAACGTGGAAATTTCCATCTGGATGTATCCTCTTAACCAGCATAACTAAATATTAACTATATAATTATTTACGGGTCTTACACACGAAATAGTTTTATTTACCTTGCCCGACGTTTGACCTTGTTGACGACTGGACGTGGTCAGCTCGTGACCACGGCCAGTGTAACCTGGTCGAAACGTCGGGCAAGGTAAATAAAACTATTTCGTGTGTAAGACCCGTAAATAATTATATAATTATGAATACAAAGCGCGAATGTCTAAAAATTAACTTCCTTATAAAATTTTACATTAATTCATACAATTATTTTGATACGATTATTCTTTTTATTTGGAAAAGAAGATCTACAGCTTTTTTACCTAAATTAATATTTGATATAATTTTACTTCTTAATCACATAAAAAGACCACACTGAAAGAGTCGCACGTTTTATAAAATTGACATTAACACCCACACCACGATCAGCCGTGAATTGTACAAAGTTGTCTGTCCCCGGTCGGAGTTTTCGGTATTAATGTCGTACTTCAAGCTTAAGACCAACAGTGCCCGTCGACAGGCTTATGACGATTGACGATGCAAGTGTGGGTGGGAGACGACAATAAAGCATGCGGATTTTTATAAACATCTAGTCGCAAAAATGATCATTGGGTTCCTTACAATGTATATAGCTTCATTCTTCTTTTTGTTCATGCAAGTGCCTAGGTACTGTGGGTACTACTATTAACAGTTCCATAAATAAAGCCATGAGGTGAACAGTAGTGACATGCGTTTTAGCTACCGAAACTGATGTAAAGCATTATCTTGTGAGGGTTCCCTATCGAAGGCCCGGTATGTCCGTCTTATCGGCAGCACACAAGCAACTAGCCGTGTGGAATCCAAGCACACAGACGAATAAAGTCATTACCAAATTAACGACACTCAGGTGAGGAAAAAGCATTTAGTAAACAAGTCTCTACCGGAACAGTCGACTAGGCATTTAGTCCTTCTGTAACTATATTATGTGACAAAGTGCAACAAAGTGGTTGTGTGTAAGCTACAGTGATTTTGTTTGTGTCAAATCATGTCTTCGTCTCCGACAACAACAGACAGCTTACGTTCCGATGACGATTCAAGGGATTCGATTTCATCAGAATTTTCGAGTACAGTAATATCAAAATATAACGAAAACCACATTATTAATCCATCACAAAAAGGAACATGTAAAGTCAGTACTAAAACTTCACATGGTGTGCAAGATATACTGTCAGAGAGCATCAATTACAATGGCTCCAATAACACCTTTTCAGATTGTAAGACAGAAGTTATATCATCAATTCCGCAATCTTTCGTTCAAGATTACAATTCAAGAGACTCATCAGGATTTAGTATTCAAGAAATTCTTGGATTACCTCAGACATACAATTCAACAAACACTCAAGTATATGGTTACCAAATATCTAACTATGAGACGATTAGTAATAGTCCCAACAACAATTATGGATCCGGTACCGAAGAAGTGGTTTCGGAAGACTGTGTTGAAAATAATGATAACTTGTTTACAAATACACAAGTTAGTAATCAAGTTATATACGATAGATGTTATGCGACTAATGAACCTGTCGAATTGCACCAAAGAAGCGGCATAGGTGGGGATGTGATAAAAAATCCTGGAAGAGAAATGGATGACTTACGAGAATCAAGTTTTCCCAGTCAGGTAACAGTCATGTACAAAAATTTAAACCTTATACAGTTTTCATAAGATTGTGATTTGCTTTTGAAAGGATCTTGGAATTTTATAATGATTTTTATGTACCTACCGCAAAACAACCGGATCCATAATGACAAATTAATTTACAGTAGTTAATGGTAATTAAAAAATTGGTCCAGCTACCTTATTTTATTTTAAAGCAGAGGTAAAGTGAGACGTGTTGTTATAAAGTGATATAAATATAATATGTAATGATACTAATGATTATTATATGGTATTTTAGAATACATCGTGGAATGACAAATCTTCTACCTTGACAAGTGACCCTGTTATCAGAAGTGCCCCTTCATTATCAGGAGCAGGTGAGTAATATAGATTTATTTTGTTCTCCTGAAATCCTCTTCACTTATATAATATGTCCTGAAACAAATTATAATATTATTATTTATTTTATTTCTTCGTGTATGTTGTATCATTTTTATAGAATTCGACTTTTAGGTAGCCTTTTAGATACATACCATGTTTTAAATTTAAAATCTTTAACTTTTTCAGAAATGTCAACAGAATCATCATCGTACCAGAAAGCGTTTACAAAGCGAGCACGAACTGCTTATACAAGCTCACAACTAGTGGAACTGGAAAATGAATTTCATCAAAATCGCTACCTATGCCGACCGCGACGCATCGAGCTTGCCAACTATTTACAACTGTCGGAACGTCAAATAAAAATATGGTTTCAAAATCGACGAATGAAGTACAAGAAAGATAACAAACACAATAAGCCGTCGTCTTCCGTCGATGATAGCAGTCCGTCTACTAGCACAAAAGACATGTCTAGTCAAGATCATAAAATGAGTCACGGAAGGGGATGCGGTGGACATGATCGTCACAGACGGCTTACAGACAGCCACGCAGCTCACAAAATGTACATGCCATCAAACGACGCTCTACATAGACCTGCCGATTACTCTTCACTAAAATCGGTGATAAAAAGTCCCCATAGCACCATGGAGTTGCCATCTTATACGCCCAACTTGTCCTACTCATCGTATTACACCGCGAGTTCTAGCCGAGCGACTTACTCACCGATTTCCGAAGTTTATCGGTACGCTACCGATGAGTCATTGCCGTCAAATTCGAATACTTTGTCTGCAATACCATCAGATAGCTACATACCAAATGGTGTAAATTTAAAACTGAGTGACGATATACCCCGATATACTGTTGGGTCATCGTATTACAATCCACTTTCAGGTGGAGTAGTGATGCATCCTCCTACTGCGGATGCCTATGGATTCAGTACCTCATTACCATCGATGGCAGCACCAACATATGATGACAGCAGCATTCACACAAGAACGAGCAGCTTGCCTATAGGCCAAGATCCTTATTTCTCATACTTGACCTCAACAGAGACTGCGAACCAGCATTCAACTGCCACCAGCAGCAAATACTCGTCATATATATCTTTATAAGTTTTATAAATTAATTAATTTTTATATGTTTTAAATGGTTCTTTTCATTCAGTTGTATGAGGCTCTAACTACTTATAATATACTTAGTTAAATATTTTATATATCTCTAATAAGTATAATTTTTTTGATGTAAAAAATATTAATAAACAAAAGATTCTAATATGATTGAATTATCTATAGATGAATTGCTTTTACGTGTATCGTTGTTTACAATAACAAGTTAATTACCTTTACCACGAATATCGAGCTACTTCGAAAATCAAACCAGGTGTTTATAAGGGTCCAAAATATATATTCAGAAATAAACAACAATTATCACAGGGAGGTGTTTACTTAGTCAGGTAATTAACTAGTTTGGCCAATAGTAAAAGGTCTGGAGAGGGTAAGCTTATCGCTAATTACTTTCTATATAAGTGTGATGGGATTTGAAAATGCATATCATTTGAACCCAGTGCATTAGGCGAAATGTTGTCATCGAATCACCAAGGTGTTATCAGTGCTAACTTTACTATGTCTAATAACAGTCACGCCGAAAGTTATGGGATCCATAGCAGGCAAAGCGATTGGCTTGAAAATTCTATTTCTTTGGAAATCGATCGCCGGGTAAGTATTCCAATTTATGTTTATGGTATTTACCATGTCAATTGTCAACATGCATAACTTCTTTTCGCTATACAATACATTATATCTTTGTATCTATGTGTGTGTACATTAATTTTATTAAATATTTCAGGTTGAGCAATGGTCGCAGCAAGTGGAACAAACTCTGCAGCCAAAAAGACAGTACGCGCATAACAATGGAATGGTTCTAACGTCGTCATCAGAGGCAATTCATTGCCAAACCCAAAATTATATTACCAATCCAGTTCACACTTCAATCCAGGTACTTAATCAACCATTGCTAATTGTACCTATAAAATTATTTATTTCATAAATCTTATGACTGGTGATGTAATAAGTTTTTTTCTCAGTTCCAGAATAGCCAAGTGCCACTGCCGCTACAGCCAGTGTCTATGACTCATCTCTTTTCGAATGCATATCCTGCATCTAATCCTAGTATTGCAAGACCTCATCGAGCACATATTTCTCGTAAGTAAAACTACATTTCCAACAAGTGAAGGTACTTAAACTAATTTATGTAAATTTTTAGAGGCTTTTATTTATGTTCAATTTGCACTGTTTTAGTTGTACCCAACTCAACCGGAGGCTTCAGAGCTGTTGTCAAGCGTAAACGTAAACGGACTATGTTTACTACTGAACAAATCGAGTACCTCGAAACAATATTCAGTTCAAAACCCTACGTGACTCGTGAAGAGAGACAAGTTCTAGTGGAAAAGTTGCAGGTCAGCGATAGCGCCGTCAAAGTGTGGTTCCAGAATCGTAGAATCAGAGGAAAAAGAGAAAATGAACATGCGCTAATTGAATATTGTCCAGATGCATCACCAACCGAATTATCATTCTACAGTTCTCCAAACAGTGTGCAAGAATCAAACAAAAAAGCTGAAAATGTTAATTATATCAAAATCGACGATGAAACAATGGGAAAAATGGTCACTGATAATCTGTCACATTTATCTCCAAGTGAGGGGCATTTTAACTGTCAACAGAGTTCATCTCATCTGGACCTTATAGAGACTGAACTTAAGCAGAGAGTAGATGATCTTGGTTTCATAACCCTTGATGATAAAGTCTTAGGCGAAATAGTCAGTGCTATTGACAATGTTTTGACTGGTGATATTAACTTAAACACTTCGCCTAATGACGAAACATCTGAGGTACCGCAAGACGACAAACTTGGCGGTTGTTCTTGTAAGAGACGAGAATTCGCTACAGAGAAAGGAGCGTTTGTTGGATCCGCTAAAGAATGCAAGTCTGATGAAGAAGGATCGTTCGAAAGCGAACCCAGTTCATATGCAGATAGTATATACGAGCCCATATCACCTGCTGTATCGGAGAATGCAGATGAAGAAACTCCTAATTGCTGGACGCCCTTTGCACCAGAACAGTCACTACAAAGACTTTTTGACTTGCATTTTTGTTAGATTTTTAAATTTAATTTAATGTGTTAAACTGTAATCTAATATTAATTTTATCATACTTATTTACATATCTTCCTAATATTGAATTGAACGTATGTCATAAATTATGTACCTACTTAATTTAATAACCGAATGTTTCAACTTTTCGTAGTCTTGGTTTTTAGTCATATTTGATGTTCACTAAATAAATTACTTGTTTAATTAAGTTCTGAAATATATTCTATTAATTCTTAAATTAAGCTTCTCTTTTATTTACCATCCATTTCTGTCAGCACTTTTTGCATTGTGCACACCGGGAACTTTTGTGTCGGCACTAAACATAAAACCAAAGGAAATAAAATCAATTCTCATAAATGACGAGAAATCTGAGGTCGGTTGTTGGGATGTCTGCGAAACGAAAATAAAACAATACTTGTTGTAGAATTTGTGACACAAGTGCCGACAACAAAGTTACCGGTGTGTACGAGCCCAGACACATTGGATAATGTAGTGCGTACTCATTAATATAATGTGACTATCATTCACATAATAATTTATGCTTTTCTTTCTAGTAATTCTTTCATTCTTTAGCCAGTGGTGTGATATGGGAAAGCATAGATTAAAAAAACATACCTACCTAACTAGCAAAGGGATAACGCGCTAATAAGAATGATTTATCTGTTTACTTACATGTTTGGTAATTTTTATTTTATGCAAGTCAAAATCACTATAAACTATACATAATTAATAAGTATAAATAACATACATAAATTAATATTATTATTATAATTATTCCTTAAAATTTCTATAGGCTTCATAGGAAACGTTAGGCTTATTTTAGAAGGCCTTACTTTTGTAATGTATCATGGTATAAGTTGATAAACTGATTCTTTAGTATTTATTTCATAATGTGGGTAATTTTTAAATACCTCAGTAGTTTGTGTACATCGCCACAAAAATAAAAAGGAATGCGGCATACACAGGAACTAATCATTAAACATGAATAATTTAATTAATATTGAGACTTACGGACTCGGTACGTTAGGTTCAATTCAGATTTACATAGATCGATGGCAGCAGCGCCACCGTGGAAGCTCATTCTTATCTTGTTGTGAAGTGAGCTTTGGCTTTGTTTTGCTACCTGATAGTAAAATAAGAATCAGTCATTTATGTTCTGTCGATAAATATTCCATTTGTTTGCGAATGTTAAACTTTATTTGATTTGTAGAAGATTTGTGGCTATTTATAGGTATTTGTTAGTGAAAATGTTTCAAAATTTGCTGCTATCTTCCATAACTCCTTTATCAGACAAAAATGAGGTGAGTTTACAGCCATGTAACAGAATATTTTAGAGTTAAAGCGATTCCTAATTTATTTTTCATATTAATTTCTGAAACACCAGTGGACTAGCTAGATATCTTATTATTTGTTTGTTATTCATAATTAATTATTTGACATGGGCTAAGTAGTTTAGTAGTTCATAATTTTCTTATATCAGTCATAAACTCAAAACCTCGTGACATGGCGTCAAAGTAATTATTGACAGAAATAAATATTAACGTTGCTGACAATATACGTAGGTACGCGTTTGCAAAAGCTACCAATTTTTAAATGTTCCTGCAAGTTATTACCTACATACCTACATATCTAGTTCTTGTAAGAAATTTATAAGTCGAATGTCAGATTACTTTTTTCGTAGATCCACTGCTGGGAAAACAGACCATTTACTTCTACTTGGCCAGAACCTCGTCAGGAAAAGTCAAACGGTTAGTAAAATTTGCATTTCACTTACTGTCCATAATACTGTATTTGTACCGTTCGTATAGCCTTGTAGTGACCAGTTATGTTGATTATATTTTACTTTTTATTATGATTTATGAACCTTTATAGTGATTCCAATTAACAGCCTATAATAATGTCCAGTTTTGGGGCACTCACAGGCCTACCCTCTCAACGAGGGCGTATTGGCTATAGTCCACCACGCTAGCCCAGTGCGGTTAGATGGACTTCACATGCGCCTAAGAATTTCTTCTTCGGTGTATGCAGTTTTCCTTGAGATGTTTTCCTTCACCGTTCGAGAGCAGTCAGTAAATGGACTCAAGTGTCGAGAAAAACCGGTCGCCCGCACATCAGTGGTAACAAAGCCAGTATAAACTGGTCTCTCATAGTATTGAAACCCACTAATAGGGTAGGCCAGCTCAAGGTCAAAGTGTTTCCACTGACGTGCGGTCGACTGTACATGGCACGGCTGGGGATCGAACTCAGAACTCTCGACTTGTCAGGTCTCCTCTTTCCACTACGCCACCGATGCTATTGCAAATAAATATAATTAGTGTAGAATCAATCAAACGTGCATTGTTATACTTATAAAGCAGTTTCTTTATCTTGTCATACAATTTTTATTTATTTATTTTATTTATTATTTATTTACTTTATAAGAAGATTACAACTTATATAGCCTAAATAAAGAAAAGAAACTTTTACTTGTATATAAGTCAATTACAATCACAATGCAATGATAGCATTTGTAAATTTTCCATACTTAAGTACCTATATTTGAGTTAGAACTCATGGGAATCTGTCGTCAAAAACCTTAGAATATCGTTCCATAACGATCGCCTATAAAATCATTATGTAATATATTATTGTTACCATTACAGAGCTAATAAAAAGAACAATAAAGAAGAAACCCAAGCGAGTTCGTACTTCTTTCTCAACTGGTCAGCTGCGTTTATTGGAGAACTCATTTTCCCACAATAGATATATTAATGCAGAAAGTCGCCGGGAGCTTGCTAGCTGCTTGAAAATTGAAGAAAAGACCATCAAAGTCTGGTTCCAGAACAGAAGGATGAAGGAGAAGAGGGACTCTTCTGATTCCAGTTGTGACTCGTCCAGCGAAAGTTTCAGCAATGTCTCACTTCCAGCGTCAATCCAAATCGACCAACAGGCACCAGAATCTTCTTGGAAACCATTTGAAGATCAAACTAACCAATCCGAGGTGGCACAGTACCAACTGCCTAATTCAATATACATCAACAACTATGTTCCTTTAGAAGAATACCGTAAGCATGGACTCTGTGATGAGACTCCAGCTATGTCCTTTGGTTATGATGCTGGTAACGTTCACCCCACTCAACACTATCCTATTAGACCTGATTACTACACGAACGCAGAAGCAAATCTTTACTATAGTACTATCAGTGATAACAATAATTGGTCTAACACCTTTGACTTAAGTTATTTTTAGGTAATCATATCAGTATTTATTTAGATTAGGTACCTACGTAATGCTAATTACGTGTCCAGTATTATAAAGAGTGTGTCATTTATTGTAAAAGTATCTGTGTTTTAAATAATTTTAGTGTAAGGTTATTTAATATAATTAAAATTAAAAAGTTCAAATTGTAATTTAATATAGGTACGTAAGTATTTGTACAAATTGTTGGTACTTTTCATGATACCTAAATAAGTTTACTGTTTTGAGAGAATGGGTAATTTATATATTCAATTTATATAGAACTAATCAAATGTGCATATTTAGGACTTCGTAAGTCTGTGTTTAGTTTGTTTTGTAAATTACGTCTTATTTTATTTAAAGAGTGAAATCAAAATTATGTTGAAATAAAAATTGCCTATTCCCTATAACATTTTTCTTCAGATTACAAATGTGTTATTAATTTATTCTCAATTTATTTTTTAACTATGCAGTACGGGAGTAAATAGAATTATTTATTTATAAATTATATTTAGTTATGTATATATCGGCGATCGTCAAATGATCGCAGGTATAGATATTTGGTAATAAAATGTAATTTTCTCATGTCCTATAGTTTTTAGAAAACTGTTTTTCTCAATTTTGTAACCAGCTATGTCTGTACTTCCAGTTAAGCTTTGTACTCGTTTCATTCTGTTACTTGCTCTATTTCTCTAAAATGACATAAGAACTTTTAAATTTAAAATATTATAATTTTAAACCAGTTATTTTTAATAAAGAATATCAACCCAAATACCAACTATTAATTTAATCGGGGTTTAATCAACTGCCACGCGTGGCCAATGAAATATGTAAGTACTTACATACAGTTGTCTAATGTTAGACTAACATTTTCTCCTGCACTATGGATATTATAGACAATGATAGAACAATTAACAAATATAAAATCCAGAGGACCAACGTCCTCCGGCGCTCGAGTCTAACGACCAAGCCAATAGGCAAGACGAAACTCAGTTGTGATGGCAGTCGAAAGGAAGCACAGGAAGGCAAAAGGAAGAACAACAATCGAAATACTCATTCAGTACAGACAACATAGGTAACGTATATTATTTCAAACGAAAACAATTTAACTTTATTAACCAATAAATAAAACAGTTTATTTATCATTAAATATTGTCTTAACCTACACTTAAACTAAACTATTCTAAAATCCCGCCCCGTGTCGATTCTGGCGCAAAGGTGCCCATAACACTAGCGGCGTTCCCGCGCTGTATCGCTATGGACAACCTTTGCACCAGGAACGAACCGGAGCGGGGGTCCAAGCCCTTGTCCCTGAGTCGACGGCCGATCTCCCCCCTGAGTCGACGGCCGATCTCCCCAATAAATTAATTTATTAAAAAAATAATTTAAACAAACTTAAGGCCAGAATTGTTACTATGAAATGGAACAGCAGTCAACACATATTGCACTTGAGGACTAGGAGGAGCGTTTTGCTGGAATACTAAAGGACTAGGAAAATGCTTCAAATGGCAGTCGCAAGTACAATTTCTTCGTGGCATATTTTGCTGTTGAAGTGTCGGTATAGGAGCTGAGTTATTACTTATAACTCTTGGTACCTCAGTAGACATAACCGGAGTTACATTTAACGGTTTCCAAATCATATTTCCTGGTGGGATATAAGATTGTGTATAATATCCTTTCAGATATAAAGGTATGTCTGCGTTGTTGACGTCTATTCCTTGCATCATCTGTTGTGTAGGTATTGGTAATCCTTTACTACACATACGTTGCTGAAATTGGGACACATTGGGTTTTCTTGAAGACAGATCTTGTGGTGCGCATGCTGGAACGATTGGGACATACTCTGGTGTTTGGTGATCGACTTTCGGAAATGCTTGATTCACATGTCGTCCGTCCTGTGAAGATTCAGCAGCATCATTCTCTGACTTGATGTGGCCATCCCTTGTATTTTCATTGCCGCTTCCCTGCTTGCATTTTTTTAAAAGATCAATGGAGAACTCTGGAGTGCTCTTGCTGGAAGTCGAGTTCTTAGTAATAACAGTGGGAGAGCTGCTGGGAAAACTACTTTCTTTACATATAGTTACTAGATCCGGACAAGGTGAAGCTTCGTTATAATACGTACTACTGACGGGAATGTTACTTATTACTTCACTTTGAGCATCATTAAATACCACATTCTTGTCAACATTTGGTTCTTTTTGGCTTTCTTCCGTTGTTGTAATTATCGGTAACGATGGTGGGTAATTAATCGATGTTGTGTGACTTACATTAATTAATTGACTATTAGCAGTTTCAGTTTTAGTATTTCTTTCAACAGCATCAGGATCTTTATTTGTCACATCTTTTTTCTCTTTCATCCTGCGATTTTGGAACCATATCTTCACAGCTCTTTCGGGGATGTCCAAGATATTAGAAACGTCCTTACGACGAGAATTGCCAACGTAAGGGTATTTTTTAAACTCCTTTTCAAGATAGTTCACTTGTTCTGTGGTGAAAGCGCTTCTGAATCTCTTCATTTTCGGAATGTCATAAGGTTGTCCGTTGCTTATCTGAAATTAACATATAACAAATAACGTTAATGTTTTAGGTATACAACATGTAAAAAGGTATAGCTATCGATACGACCTGACAATATAACATTATTATGTAACCTACATACTATATACATCTAAGCTATTAGAAAGCCTTATTCAGAGCAGGTACGTTGATACATATATTATAATGGATTGTACAGTCGACTAAGAAAGTGTGAACCGCTTGTTGCACATAAAAGAGGTTCAAGTTAGTGTCAAGATTCTTTATCCATAACTCTTAGTATTAAACATTAGCGATGATGCATAAAATTTAATTGATCGACATGGGAATCAAACTACATACAGTTTTTGGCTATTCTGCTGAAAATAAATTATTTACTTATAAAAATAAAAATAAAAATATAGTAGTATTGTATATTTCCAAAAACTTACAGCTTTTTCAACCTCCCTTCTAAAAACTTCCTTATAATCGTGATTTGCTTGTTTCCGTTTCATGCTGACGTATTTGCCCCAAGAGTATTTCATTTTTACAAAATATTTAAAAATTAAATAATTGACAACAACAATTTACTGTTATGAACAATACATAGGTACTAAGAATTCCGATATTGTACCATTCTTTTTATAGCTGTAATTTCAAAATCATTATTTAATTGGAATATTACCTAATCGTACAATTACCTAATGTCGATAAATATATTAATTAGGTACCTACTTAAATTACCACTATCTTCTACAACTAAATGATTCAATTAGATTTTAAAATTTCTGCAATATTTCAATTAATATAAGTTAATAGGTATGTACTACCTACTTCACATCTAAAGACGTCTCGCTAGGTTCTAGGCGGTGTTCGAACTAGGCATAGTTCACTAATAGTCTCCAATGTAAAAAGGTGTACTGCCTAGGTTTCATTCACTTAGGTGATTTTAGTATTTTATCAATAAACCGTACCTATAAAATTATACTATTTCTTACACTATGCTTATGTGCTGAAAACTCAATGCACCCTGAAGTGCACTCCCATTGATCAACTTTTGTTTATGCAAGTAACTATTAGTTCCTCTGTGGTATAGGCAATAAATTAAATATTGTTTCTTAAAAAAAATTTCTTTCGGCACATACAAAGTTTGGTCAGCAACTTGAAATTATATTGGCAGATTGGTAAAGAAGGATAAAAATTTTGAATTTCCCAGACTAAAAGGAATTAAGTACCTACCTACCTACTGAGGTATATCTAACGTAGAAGAAAAATAACAAAAAAACAGGGTTGATTTGTCTACTAATCTTACTAATAGGTAATATTATAAACCCGAAAGTTTTTATGGATGTTTATTATGTTTTCATGTTATGTTTGGATGTTTTTAAACAGGTTTTGATGAAACTTTTCAGAACAACAGATAGGCCATAAATAGCTCGGAAAAGCTGTTCGAGGTGAAAAAATCTCTACGCCGACGAAGCCGAGGGAAACAGGTAATATTACATAGGTATACATATACGAGTATTAGCAATTTATATCAAAAACTACAATAAAATTATTTCAAATAACTTTTTACTTAATGTCACGTTAATGAAGTTAATGATAATTAGTTACGAGTTTATGTGACGTATCGAAGTAGAAAGTGGTGCCTATGTAATTTATACGCAATACCTATCTAATTGATATCAATTATTTAATGACTAATTTGCGCATGTCTCCAGCCTGTGCTATGCAGGTTTAGTCATACGTTATTTAGTTAATTATTGCATAGATATGCATTATTGATTATATTTAAATCGATCGATGGATATTATTTGATAACAATAAACGAGTATATCTAGAATTGGTATGAAGACATACATAATACGCTTATACTTTCACCGCGCGATGCGGCTAACTGTCCTTAAATTCTATTTGCCCCGTAATTTATCGGATGCTTCAATTATGTTTTAAAAAGTCAATAGGGTCCCTCCCGGGTTTAGGAAGCTAGATATGTCGAATCTAAAGCAAAGGAATCTCGAACAAATCAAACATGCATTCAAAGAATTGCCTAAAACAGCAAAGATTTCAACAAAACCTACTACAAATTCTATTTTAATAAGGATTTGAAACCAATGCGCATAGTTAGACTAAGTAAGATAGTTATTATTTTAAAATAACGTTTCAATTTTGTACTAGGAAAATGGTAGGTATAACTCGTATAACTATATAAATAAAGTACGTACAAATACGTAGGTACTAATATAATATTAGTTATATAATTGAGATTTGAAGGAATTCCACAGATTATTTTGATAACTGTGGTACCTACACAATAATAATTTTAATTAAAAAGACATTATGCATTATACCTACACATACATATTTTAAAGATTCCATCAAGTTTGAAGCTACTAGACTAGTTCAAAATATACGTAAGTAGTACTTCTTCTACATCTAACAAACATCGTTATTTGTTACTACGTTTACTTTAGAACCCCATTAATTCATAATGTAGGTGTACTTACTTACCTACTTATCAGTAAATAAACATGCCTATTTAAAATCGACAGCTTTTGTCAAAACAAGGTACCCTCTATACAACATAAACATCTACCTAGTTACCTACATCAACTACACTACATAAACTGTCAACAACTGTTGGTCATAGGCCTCACGCGAGAAGGAAAGTAAATAGGTGCCTTAGATCATACTCTAATAATGACAGGTGTATCTATTAATGAGTCCACTGCTGGACATAGGTTTTCCATATGCGCACCAGTACACTGAGTATTCGCCTGCGGCTACCTTGCGTCATCTATCGTCCTCGTTGTATTGGTCCACCTGGCAGGACAGGGTCGCCCACCGGTCCGCGATCTGAACTTGAATGCCCCATTCACTATCGCTTTTCTGCGACATAAATATTATGTGTCCTAATAAACAATACTTAGTATACCTATATGTAAATAAAAGTTACTTTTTCAAAGATCCTATAACTGCAAACATTACTTTATGATGTAGTTAGTTTAACTGTAGACATCGAAATACACTTATTGCATTTTAATTATAATTACATTTAACTACATCGTTTAAATCAATATAAAGATCTGAACGCGGTGAACGTCAATTCAGTCCATTGCTCAGAATAGATGACACAGGAGTAGGTACCTGCAACAGATCAACGTAAAGATGCTTTTTGGGGTTGCCTGGCCATGGGGATTGTCCTCCCCTCCATTTCTGAATTCAAGGGTTCAAACTCGCTATAGGAATACTATGACTGTTGCTTTAACTACATTGCCCAAAAGAGAACTGTTTGATGATAACATATTATGGCTCTCTTTATAGCCTAACCATGAACTAACTACTAGGTAGTTGTGTTTGGGAAAATCGAATAAACTATGTATAGCTAATGCCGATAGGGCTGTCGTCTTAGGACTAATTATTAAGCTCGGATAAGCAAGACCATGAAGATATAGGTAGGATATTATTTATTTACTATAATTATTATTAACGTGTACCTACTTGAGATGTGATATAACGAAAAAGATACACTGTAGACTGAAGTCGGTACCGCTGAAAAACTTTTAAATCACATACATTCTAATTCAACTCCAAACATTTCTTGTTGTTTTTTTAAAAGGAGTGATTGTAACAATAGGTACTTACCTATGTATCTCTAATTACTAATCGACATGAGCTTTCCTCCCCGACCGGTCACCTAATTAGCGAATAACGATAACGTATAAAATGGAACCCGATTTGCTAAAAACATTAATTACGCTTGAGCTTTCGTAGCGAACGTTGACAGACTTTTTTAACAATGTCTGCTTCTGAGTCGCTTTGCAACTTCTCGTCGGAACCACCGACTCACTATCGGGGAAGCAATGACAGCCAGTGGACCCAAGAGACGAATACCAATAATAACATACCAGCCACAGTAGAAACGGTAAATCATGCTTCTAATACATTTGTTTTTTATAATTACAGTCAGTTTCGATTTATGTTATCCATACCATTTTCCATAAGACCTCTTTATTTATTTCACTATTACCTGAAATTAATAATTCCGCATTGTAATCTTTGTTATTTTGCTACAGCCTCTACAATGGAGCGAGTTGCCGCAGCAAATGGTCCCAGTGTCCCGCCACAGTTCTGTCTTAAACCATCAAAAGCTGAGCAATGGCGTCAACAATCTGAGTAGCTTCAATACCCGGAATCACATAGACACTTACGTCGAACCCACCAACGGGTTCTGTGTCCCGAACGCATCAAGAGCGCTAATCGGGCATATTCCTCCAGGCACTAGTGTTATGTATCCCGGTGTTGAAAGCGGCACGGGTCTAACTGGAATTAATGGTTGGAATAATGGACTAGCAAATACTAGCCGATTTATCTCTCGACCTAACTGGACTACCACAAATACCAGTAAAACAGGTGGCGTTCGGAAACCAAAACGGATTCGGACCGCTTTCAACAGTCAACAAATGATGGAACTAGAGCAGGAATATGCCCGGTCTCGTTACCTGGACCGCACTCGACGAATAGAGCTCGCCGAAATACTGCGCCTAAACGAGCGCACCATCAAGATATGGTTTCAGAACCGCCGGATGAAGGAGAAAAAAGACAGGGCTGAAAGTCTTGAGGAGTCTGAAGCGACAAGTACAACTGATTCTTCTTCAGAGGTTGGTATGCCTTTCATTGTTCAAAATCAAATCCCTGTGGCAAATGATGTTTTTAATCGTGAGGTCCACATTGAGGAATATCGGACGACACCAGCGCATAATTCGATGCCGCCGACGATGCCGATAACGATGTCGCAAGATATTCAGAACCCCATCTTAAACGGGTATCCAGTGTATATCCAAGGAGATCAGTACGAGCCGCAGTGTAGACAAGTACACCTGCAAATGCAGCACTACCCCAGTCCACCTCCATACAACGGCGGTATGCAAGAAATAATTGAAGAACCTGCAACGCAGCCCGATACATCCGTAGCGCCAACGAGTAACATCATTGAACAGAGCTGGGATCTGTCGTGGATTCGCAGCATTCATATCAACGATGACTGCTAAAAGTGCCTAGAAAAAAAATCGCTTACCTTAGCTCGTATAATGTAGAAACTTTAATAATTTGTACATTTCACTTATAATTTTAGAACCAAAATTAATTTTTTGTAGATTAATTTATTTCCTAAATTATTTTAATTCTAAAAATTACTTTTAATAATTTTATTTTTATACTTCTAACTTAATTTAATAAATTCTATTGTACTTTACTTTGCAAAGAGTTTAGAAACACTTTAGAAACAATAAAACCATAGTAACATAAAATACATATTTTTATTATACACTTTTCTTTATTTATCAAAAGATAAAATAAATCTCCTATTTACCTATGTACTTACGTAGTTACCTAACTACGGAATACAAAATGTGAAATAGAGACATCTATAGGTTTACGTTACGATTAGTTAGTAAGAAGGCTGTCATTGAAAGCTTCGTGCGTTGCCTTGTGAAATATGAAGGAACTATCTTATGTCTCTGATAGTTCATAAATTCGTTGAATATTAATTTGATTTTCAATGAAGTATCTGACCGCGAATTTATTTTTTAATGTAACTGCGCATTATCTTAAAAAGATTTCTTCCACGCTTTAAAACACAAACCTTCGTTGAACCTCTTTGCCCACTAACTCGTATACGTGGTGGCTTTTAAAAGTTCCTACAGATGGCGCTATAAGGCTCTTTAAACATTTTTCAGTTCGAGCATGGTCGTTGGACATTTTTCAGATTGGACATTAATACAGTAAATCGTTTATACGACAACTAATTGTATTAGAGATTTATTTACCCATTATTATATAATTGGCAATTAATTAAACAAATCTCTGCAATAAGTAAGACTAGGTAATAAATAAAATTATTACTGTTATTGTTTTAAACGTTCAGCTACAATAAATTGCCTTATTTAATAATAATAAATTGACAAGGCCAATTTTTTTACACTTAAGTTAACTATAGATAATATTATTTAATAGGTCAATGCCTACCAGCCTATACCTATTAGAAGAAATAATTTCAGTCATTCTGCAAGGTAGGGGATAAATATAAGTTCTTACATACTCTAAATAGTTAAGCTTAGGAGAGAACATGTCAAAATCATTTCTGCAGTAACAGTTGACGAATGTAGAATATTTTGGCAAAGTACTTTACTGTGGCCTATGCCTTGAGTTTGCTTATATTGAATAAACGTGAGTTGAATAGTAGGTTAGGGCTGTCAAAAATTTTTGGTCACATTATCGACAATTTATTTTTAATATATCGCAATAATCTAAATAGATACACCTACTCAAATACATACCTACTTATGTATAATAAAAGGTCAATATAAATTGACTATTGTAAACATAAGTTCTTCTCCCCAATTTTACAACTGCTCGCTAAACATTAACTTATTACATTACTGAATTAACTAATGTGCAAGAATAAGTTCCTCAAGTATTAAATATTTTCGCAAAAAGTTCTTGTTATTCTTATCAGAGACGGATTTGAAAAAAAAAACGAGAGCTACTATGTATCAATCGCTATAAGTTCCAGAGATTATTGACGCGCTTGTTTATTTATACTGGATAAAAAAGGTATCTTGTTTATTTTAGTTAACTACTTTCTACCTACTACCTTCTTAACAATAGAATGCCTTACACTAATCACTTTGTTTATTGTACTTATACTCTTATCCTCTTAGTTGTGATGCTAAATGCTAAAGATGCTTGTTGTTTTTGTTTTAACAAAAATAATGAAATTATTGGGACTTACTTAATTACAATTTCATTGTTTAAGGAAAAAAACATATTTTAAGAAATGTACAATGTGGAATTGTCATCAGGGTCTTATTAAAATAAATTCAAGATAATTAGTTTTTAATAAACAAACTTAATTTTTACTTATTTACCTACCTATGAAATACTAAACCGGCAGTATTTACATGAAGTAGGTAACATAAAAATATTACTTATCGTAAATTCACAGTTGATTATAATTATTTATAATTGTGCTGTTTATTTAATTCTTCTAACTTTAGTCAATAACCCCATACCTTAAGACATTTTGTTTTGTTGCAGTGCACACTTTGTTACTCGTTATAAATATAAATCAAATGCAATCAAAACTGTTGCAGCTACAACCCTGCGGGGCAGCCGCCGCCCGGAGATCATCAATCATCGCGGCAAGACAATCACAACCGGTGGCACATCTGCCGCGCTCGGCTCGTCGCGCTCCTTGCCGCTAGCATCGACAACATCCCTTGCGTTTAGACAACACTCGGGGTGGTTACAAAATTAAGTTTTTTCTTTCCTATTTTAGGTGACCTAAATTGGCAAGAATTTTAGTGCTACTTTTACATTAATAAAAAAACACGCACCTCAACTTTAAGGGGATTGATTCCTTTGGTCCCATCGCTATACAGTGGGGCAACGTGTAACACAACTCCTGTAAAAAAATATTCCTGTTGGTTCCATCCCAATCCCACTCAAACTCTTATTATTATTGCTATTGGTTCTGAAAGAAATAGCATAAAGCGATAAGACCACCTAGATTGTTCTGCAGAACTATAAAAATGTAATTATTAAGTATACTTAAATATTTCTTGAGCAATAAGGTATGTATTGTATGTACTTTAAGTTATTATTAATAATAATAATTTCTTTCATGGAGGAAATTTTAAAGCGAACAAATAAAATAGCATTCTATGGTGAATACCTAGGTATCCGAGAGTGTGTCATGCTAGTCATATAAAAGGTTTTCAAAGTAAAGGACGTTTGAATGAATACCTACAAGCACGCGCAAAACACTAAACACTACTAATATTGTAATGAACTTTGACTCAAGATGTTTTGTTTAACTCCGCTTCTATTTTAACCTAACAATACGGTTTGGTAGGCCATTTAGTGAAACGAATCCGAATACTTACTAAATAATTAAGTTCTTTCCGTTCCGATCGTGACTCAACACGTAAATACATAATATTAAGTAGATCTTTATCTATACAGTAGATTTATAGGTATTAGTATTGTAAGGTTAAGATTTGCTCCAAAATCTCAAAGCAAACATCTGCTGCGAGTTATTGCGAATATGATTTAATAAGAGGCAACCCTCTCTCAGGCGTGAGTTTTAATCTGCGCCATACTCACCTTGTTACTTTCTCGTAAAAAATCGCTTTCCATATTTCACTAGTGGGAAATTGTAATATCGCGTCGTGTGTCGCCGTCTTAATAAACATTTTTTTCGTCCTCGCATGAAAATGACATTCCGGCGTCACGTGTGACATTGATGAAAAAATATAAAGGAATGATGAGATCGGCAAGGAGGACTCGCGTGATCCACTTGGTGTTCCTTGTTCATATACAGGGCGTCCCACGGCCATGCCACACGGAGGGAAAGTATATTAAATATTGAAGATAGGATAGACATCGTTTTATTTTTAATAATAAGTATAACTGTATTCACAGACTTTTTTAAATCGCCTGCCTTTACCGGGAATCGAACCCGCCAAATTTGAAAAAAAAACATTTTATAATAACGGTCGAAAGGGTTAATCATAAGGATTATTTTTTCCTAAACGACATAGCATCTTAAATGAAAGGAAGATCATGAAATTTAATATATTATTTAAAATAATTAAAATTTAATTTATTAAATGCTCAAAATGTGATCCATTCTGTAGTAGGTACAAGTACATATTCTCACTCTTTTAATCATCTTATCATGGAAAGATGGATTATCATGTAATGGGAGAGAAATTCTTATAAGAGTAAGAGAATTTGTACAACAGAATGGATCACATTTTGAACATTTGACAAATCAAATTTTTATTAATTTAAATAAAATATTAAATTTCATGCAAGCAACTGAAAGCTACGTTGTTACAGTTACTAACTTGCCTGCTATAAAGCTGTACCTATAACTGTTAGTAGGTACATTTTCTTCCCCACTAAAGAACATTGTTTCTCGTAAAGTGAGGTTGCCCGATTGCGTTTGACAAATGAGTATCATTATTTGACAGAAGCGATCGGCCCGCGTGGAGGCTGCGGCGGCTGTGACGTCATGTCGACGCGTTGTTGTCTTTTGTTTTATTAAATTCACCCTCCGGCCGCTACATTGATATTCCGAGGGATGGGTGGGTAACGCCTAACCTGCCTTTCATCGTTTAGGTATGCGAGTATTATTGTTAAGTTACTCGTTCGTACGTAGGTACACTCAATTCGGGTAACTTTGAACGATTTTGGAAGAAATTCGTATCGTAGTAAAAAATGTGATAATTTTTTTTTATTAACAACTGTGCATTGTAATATGAGCGTGTGTGAGAATATGTGTGGGTGTGTTTGTGTGAGAGAGAGACAAAGAGATAGAGAGTAAAATAAAAACTTAGACATTAATTGCAAACCTACTCGTATACAGGTAGCAGGTATGTAAGTATACCATCCTTCGCTTGAAATGTTAAATCCAAACTTACACATCGAATTCGCACCTACACACGAAGAATCCATTACAAAATCGAATAATCGGTCGCCGCAGGGTTGCCACAAAGCTGACTCGTGCGACAAAAGGAAACGCGAGCCCGAGGCGAAATCTCGCGGGCCATAAATCATAGAACGACGCGGAAGCAGCCCTGACGGCTCTACATTCGAGGGGTTTACTTTAATGTTTGCCTTACCTAGTGCTTTACAATCTATTTACATTTTTTTTGTGGGACTTTGTTTATATTTTATCCTTGGAAAAGTATTTATACACTAAAATTCTATAATTTTCCCATCATGGCAATGTAATTTTACATATTTTCTGTTTCAGCCACTTTCAGCTCAATCGGTCCTCTAGTTTCAGAGTTATCGGTTTGATAAACAAAATAATATCGGGAAATATATTCCTAGGCGGATGCCTTAAATTTATAAGATATTTTATTCACCCAGCTTTCTATAACCATATAAGTATAATATACCTTCTGTCTTACTTTTGCATATACGATATTTTAAGTGTATAAATATATTGGTACAAGGTCATCATCATAATATCATCCTGTAGACGTCCACTGCTGGACAAAGGTACAAGGTATTGCAGTGAAAATATTTCTAAATGACACTAAAACACTCAGTAACACAAATTTTAATGCACACTGAAGTGATATTAATTTAAAAAAAGAGACCTAAGTGCTTTAGAAAAAATAAAAATAATTATTGGCGGCTGATTATGAAGGTAAAGTTATGTATGATTAATTGTAATTAACAAGTATAATCAAGTTAATGTTACATGACTAATCTAGCTAAACCGTGCAGAATAATAATTACAAATTTGTCACGCAAATGACACATGCTGTACATACCTTATGCAATAATTAACTTCGAACTTGATTGATTTAATTAAATATAAACTTTAGGGGCAACTTCAGAAATTTAATTTAGGTAAGTATCTACTTACCTATGCACAATTCATTCATAATATATAACGTCGACACGGCAGGAGGCAGCATTTTAAGGCTGTCCAGCATTTCCTAGGTACCAAATTTATATATTTTTCAATTTGTACCTATATGATCCAAAAACCTCATTTGATGCTTTTTTTCTGGTAGTACTAGATTATCCATCCTCCACACGACTGGTGAACGGGCAGTTTTATTGTTTGTGCCATCTGTGTTTGTGCCAACTTAAGCCAACTTGTTCTACTTCTCAATTTCTATAGTATTAGGTATCTTGTTTTCAACAATGAGCTGCAAAAGCTATTATAATAGATTTAAATCAATTGTTCAGTTCCCCACAACAACCTCGTCATGGAGTCACTTGTTCTTGTAGATTTTAATGCTACATTTGATTTACCACCGCGGTGAGGTTATGCCTTTATAACAACTCGATAAAATTTACTGCATAACGGATATAACATAGAGCTGTCTGGACCCCATTTATATTTTATTTAGAAAACAGTTTCATTGGGATGACGTGTTTCAATGCTATCTGCATTAGAGTAGGCGTCGTAGTTGGCGTCTCTATAGACAGGTGCAATTTCGGCACACATCCGTAACAAGCGAAAAGATTTAATACTGCAACTACGGGAGCACCAACTCCGTACGCACACAGTTGTTTGTATGTAGGGCCTGTACTATTATTTATTCTATGTTAGGGTCAGCACTGCAGTGCTAGTATAGGCGACAAAGCCGAATCACACGCGCACGCAGCAACTGACGGCATTCAGATAGCGGCGAGAGACGAAAAACTGGCGGAGGGAAGGTGTTTGTCGCTTATAATTTAGTACCAATAGTATTCTTGTGTTTCTGTGTGCATTATGCATCTCAAATTTAGAAACCTTACACACATTTAACCATCACTCTATTGAAATAATCAAAGTGACATTCTAAATAAGGTTTGATATCACACAATTTCCATGACAACTATACCTATAAGACAGCGATTAAAAGGTTACGCATTTAAATCTTTAACTGAGTGACAGCTCTATATAGTTCCAGCATCGATGATTAGTATCCTTGTAAACCGTCGGGCGCGGAGAGCTCTTGATAAATAGTCCAACGCTGGCGATAGGCCAACCTCGCGGAATAATCAAATTTTGTACTCGACGCTGGCTCCGAGTCCCATGCAGCTACTGCCGTGTCTTTTATGGATTTTATTCCCCCTAACAAGATGCTAGAGGGTTACGTCGCGGTTGCTTGAATTAAATTGTCGTTGATAAACTCCTTTGGCGGGCTCTCTTATTTCCTGTTGATATATAAAGACAAAATATAACATTTTTCAAAATTAATCGGGATCAAATTTTTTGCATAGTTACTATGCTATTATCATCAATTTCAATCAATTATCAGCCCTTTAACGTCCACTGGTGGACATAGGCCTTCTCCAATGAACGCCACCACACCCGGTCCTTAGGAGGGCCAAATCCAGCCACTCCCGGCCACTTTCTTCAGGTCGTCGGTCCACCGGGCGGGCGGAAGGGCGTCCCACAGTGCGCGTACTGTAAGTGGTCTCCATTCCGATGGTTGATAGTACCTATATCGCGAAGATTAACCTACATAATGCATATGGGGAAAAATATTTTTCTAGAGCATAGAAACAAAGGTGAACTAAGCATAAGTTTATTTAATATAACCCGCACTTACTCGTTAGGAAAAAGTCATGTATATAGGACGTGTAAAAATTTGTGGAATACTTATAATACTTATATACTAGATCTCCTTTTAAGTCTGTAAATAGTAGCAGTTTTTAAAATGAGAATGCTTTAAAATCCTCCGATAAACACATCAATAGTGATGACGTGTTTATTTCCAAAGAGAAGTTCACCGAGCCCGTGTTCGGCTAACAATCTTTATAAATAAAGCGAGCCCATTGCCTATTCATGACCGGGCAGAATTCGCCCCCCACCCCGCTGTCAGTTCACCCCCGTATCAAACAAGCCCCTTCATGTCAAATACTCCGCGCCCCGCGTCTGTCAAACTCTTGCGAGCGTTTGACAGGGATCCTCCCTGCCCGCGGGGGGACGGAGTGCCACCTAACTATGGATTCACAAAGGAAAATAGGCTTTATCAAATGGGATGAAAAGGTTGAAATTAGTTTGCACGTTAAGTGACATCCGATGTTGCTAGTGCTGTGATTATTATCTTTCTTTACAAAAAAAACATGGATTATGCATATAGGTAATTATTTGGTTTGTATTTTAATGTAATATAAATAGGTTTTTTAAGGTAGGTTTGGACAAACTTTATACGGATCCGCCGCATAGACCATACACTTTGTGTATGTATTAGTATCAGTGAAAGCAGCCAGTTCCAATGCACAAAAAATTGTTATCGTGTTAGATTGTGTGCTAATAAAATAAACCTCCCGAGCTAATAAAACCTGAAACCGTAGAATACCCAATGAGTAGTTTTAAGGAACGAAATGATAAAAGCTTCTCGTTTAAAATTTTGATTTTTCTTCAAAAATGTAATGTAGATACTTACTGTAAAAGCTTGAACTACGGTAAAAATGTACGGTAAAGCCGGTAAAAGTCCGAAATTAACGGTTAAATCGGACTTTCTACCATCATCACTTGGTAAAGTAAGTAATCATAGGTTTTTACTGCCAAGAAAGTAAATCCTTAAGAATCAACACTTAAAGAACAACTTTTAAAAAGTTTAACAGAAAATCTTTTAAAAAACTAAAGCGAACATTGAGTGTTCACATACAAGAAGAATACATACAAGATAACAATAAACTAATTTCGTCGGAATTCAGAGTGTGTCGCTCGCCACCCTGGCCCCACCCCCGCGCGCCCCCGCCCGCCGCGCGGCTGTCACGAGTCTAGGTGCAGGCGCCACGCCGAATGATGGATGACGTCAGGGAAGGTCGGCAGCATCACGCGTCATTCATGTGTACACAGCCGTAAGGGATACGTTTTTCGCGTGACGATATAATATCGGTGATATGCAAATTCGGTGGCGGACTGCCGTCGAACTGTTCTGTGCGCCTAGAGGTCAGACAATGGCGGGTGTAGAATTGTGTATCAGTTCATGATGCTTTCACAATCATTGTTCTTTTTCCTTACCCTACCCTTTTTCCTTAACTTTATGAGACTTAGTTCAACTTTAACTGAACTGCTGTGTCTTTTAAATTAAGGAACCGAGGTGTTATAATCATAGACTCCTTAGTACAGTCGACCGCACGTCAGTAAAAACTAGTCTCTCTAAGTATTGAAACTCTGTAACTAGGCTAGGCCAGCTCAAGGTCAAAGTGTACTGACACACTGACGTGCGGTCGACTTTATACATCGTATGTTTCCCATGGGAAAGTCAGTAAGTAAGCCTCTGTTCACTGTCTTAACTTAACTATATATCAGAAAATAAAAGCGTATCGTTGGAGTTTTTATTGTACGGTACCATTTCACTGTCACTCGATATACTTTAGAACAAACTGCCTTTGCCTTAACTTCTTGCGGTAACTGAAACATTTGCATTACAAGTGTCAGAATTATCTCAACTCACGATGTGAGCAGAGAATAGCTGAGACCGCAGAGTGCCCTCCCCCCCTCTCGCCCCCACTTGTACCTCTAATGTATACTTTATGAAAATTAAATATTTCACTCGACAGCTCGCGCGGAGTGGGGATTACAACAAATTTGCATTATTTAATGGATACTGTGCGTGAGGATTTGTCACGAAGTTCACTTGTTTAGTTCGCTGTGCCTCTCGCTTCGGTTGATTTTGATTTATTGTTCACTCTCCATCGTGTAGAACTGTCACTTTATAGCAGAAATAACTTAGTAAAACATGACAAAGTCTATCAGGACACTGTACACTTCTAAGTATCTAAATTATATTCTGCAGACTATCTAGACCTGCTGGGCACGTCTGCTTTCACGAGGACATGCATAATCCTTTCAGTTCAGTAATCCTTACAGTTGAGTAGACTACGTATAGAAGAGATGCCTAAGTGGGATAAGTAAACAGGTATTGAGGTAGTATACATTTTGGTACATAAAGCGCTTACATTTTATCACAATATTTTCCTACCCCAAAAAGCCTGTACCATTTGTGTTACATTTCCTATATTTCTGCATAGTAGGTTATTGTAAGTGCGTTAAAAAGCGTCGTATGAAACGAGCATTGGCAATTACACTCTCGGCTCCATTACACACTCGCCTTCGGTTCGGGCTGCAGTACATCTTAAAGTGTAAAACCAATTTAACTCACAATGTATCATACTGTACTATTCCATAGGTACTGGAATTTACTAAATCTTAAATTATTAATCCGCCATTCTTATTATTTACCTTGCATGTACCTTTGCACCTCCATCCAACCGAGCCAAGAAAGTCGCAGTATAAGCTAAACCCAACGTGAAGCAGTTTCTAAAGTTGTATCTTTTAAAGTTGCCAGCTGAAAGATTTGCTAGTTTAAATAACTTTTAGAGAGCACAGAAACTGTTTGGCATTCCACATTTTCCCTTCTTTATTTTTTCATGAATAAAACAACAGATCTCTACTTCCGCCGGGTAACTTCTCCCTCCCACCTTCGATTTATTCGTCGGATAAAGAAAACTTCCTTTAAAAATGTAGGTAAAGTTCCCTTTAATATTTTCCGTCTGTTAGCTATCTCGCGGCTTGCCGTTCAAATTATGTGCATTTAAAATTATGTTTTTATTTTTGTTTTCTGTGTTTCAAGGGCTGATTGTTGTCTGGAGAAAAGTGTGAAGGATCTTCATTTAAAATCCCCTTGTTCATCGATGACGCCATGGTTTCAATCAATCAATCAATCAATATTTTATTTGGTAAAGACATTTTACAAGTCAAACATGCAAATTCTTCTGTTTCTGAACAGGCAAATAAATGTATGTGACTACACTAAAACATCATAACATGGTATAAACACAAATTAAAACTGTAGAAAGTTTATACATATACACATTAAATATGTTTTGAAAAAATCTGTTCGGGGTACCTTCGAACGCGCGATAATGCTTATTGCAAATCAAAATAAATTGTAAAAACATTTTTTTTTAACTAGGTCTAAAGTCCACACGTACGAAGTCGCAGGCACAGCTAGTTGACAATATAAATAACAATTTGCAAGTACCAAAAGAACTAATGGTATTTCCAAGACCTTCGAGACTTGAATCATCATTTTAGTTACGCTGTTCGCTGCGACGCCATGACTGTGGTGGCAACACAAGTCAGGGCCCATTTACAATTATAATGACCACGGTGTGATCATACAAGTATAGTTATTCGTTTATGCCTGAACGAACAACAATATTGTATACAATAACATGCAACTAAGGCACGTTATGCAACATACTTTACTCTATAATTATTACAGAAAACTAAATTATAAGTCATCATCATATCAGCCTGTAGACGTCCACTGCTGGACAAAGGCCTCCCCCAAGGATCTCCACGACGACCGGTCCTGCGCTAACCTCATCCAGCTGGGTCCCGCGACCTTCGAAATTCTATGTAAACCTTGAAATTATAACAAACTTTCAAAAATATTACTTCTTTCTCCGTGAAAGTATATCTTTTTATTTGACATCATCATACGCGTTCGGACATTAATTGTCTCGGATAAAATCTGTGTGTGGGTTCGAGAAAAAGTACAGTGTGATATCCTTGTATTAAGCGCAGTACAGAAAGTTATAGTTTAGTAGGTATAAGAATTGTATTATTTTAGCAAACGTTCCGTTTTAAAGAGTTTTGTGATTTCACAAACAGAAGGTTCAAATTAATTTTACACTTACATACCTACATTATTTGATGAACTTTCTATACATATTATCTAAATATAAGAATCTTGATACAATCGGCGATCTATCAAGCTCGAAACATGAGTGACACAATGTTAGATAGAGGCCGCGCAATTTAAATTTAAATCCTAGGCAAGCTCCGGCTCTCCCCTTTTATAATACTTGCACATTAATGTACTTAATTTTAGTTTCGAAAATTGACAATAGATGGCGTTGCATTGATCTCTCTCTCTCTCTCGTAAATCGACTCGGAAAACTCCCAAGGATAAACGTCTAGTCGACCGGGAGTTTTTTTTTAATTTTTACAGGCCTGCTTACGGCCTTTTGAGAGTTTTCTGTCATACTTTGACATTTGTTGATACAGTCAGTGCCATCTATCAATGTTTATAGAACCATGACATTTTTGAATCATTGGAAAATCTTTTAATCTTTCTTTATAGATGTGTATAGTTTTAGTATAGTTAGTTTATCTATATTAATGCTTGAGCTTAAAATGTAGAGACAAGTTTCAAGTAATGTCAATTTCATTGCCTCAGCGATTTCGGCGTTAGACTCAAGCGCTAGAGAGGTCGTGGGTTCGATTTTCTCGACTGAAGCTGACGAGCATTTATTATGTAGAAAAAATCAGCGAAGCGTGAGAGTTACGAAACTCTCACGCTTCGCTGATTTTTTTTAATTTTAATTTATTTTATATTTTTCCTATCCATGGGTGTCTACAAGTTTCAGCTCGATCATCGGTAGTCCTGTAGTTTTCCTACTGTAGTAGAGTTTACAGTATGACAGTGTAGATACAGGGACAAAACGGCTGCGCTATACTTAATTAAGCAAGGGTATCGTTTTGACGGATGCCTATAGTCTGTAAATGATTTCTTTATTAGTTGCCTATGACCTTCACACTGCGTTTAACCATACCAAACCAATTTCCCGACTACAGTAATACCTACTTAATTGGATTCTGGGATTGTGTTGTTTTTTGTTGGAAAAGAGAGCTATAAATATTCATGTTGGGTATTAGCATGCGGGGTAGAGTGGAGCCCTGCGCGCGCTGTCATTATATCGCCATTTGCCTACAAAAACGACGCGCACCTTCGCGTTCCTGCTGCCAGAGTTGCCGTGTTGCCGTATAATTATACAGATTGTCCGCATTTATACGGATTTTCTATTCCTTGATACTGATTATCAGCAGATACCTACGGATTTTAAAATGGAGTCCGATTTTCCAGAAAGATATACCCTAAGTACTTCATCATCATACAATCAAATGAAGTTTTTGCCATCAACAAAATTTTAAAAGACTATTAGATTCCGTATTAAATTTGTCTCGATTACCTATAAACTCAGCTTTAATTTTGTCAAATGGATTTATAGGGATTTCGACTAGCAACTTCGATACTTAGTATATTAAATATAGAATTTATTCAAGTTCGTAAGAAAAATCTTCCTTAAAAATATACTTATAGCAACACTGCCCGGTGCCTTGAGCCCGGTATATTTTGTAGATGTTACACGAATAATGTTGCCCACTGGGTCCCAGTAATGTGATACGAAGAGCAGAACACACAAAGGTAAAGTAGAGAACGAATATACTTAGTTGATTTAATAGTAGAGTGTTACTAGTAAGTACAAAGTAAGTAGTAGTAATATATTTTTTTCGTCAAAGCTTTTTTGTCCGACTGAGCTAAAATTTAATAAGATATTTATATATTAAGTAAAGTTGGAAAATTTATTAAAACTTCGTTAAACAAACATTTTTGGAGTCGATAAAAATATATTTTTTACAAATTTGAGTAGGTACCTAGCTAAATGGGATGAAATGTATGGCTAAAAAAGATTAAGTAAAGATAGAAAATAGTCCTATTGCATTACAGCTCCAGCACCTTTCCCAATGATGATTAGTATAAATTCCTCTTTTCTATTTATTTTCGTTGCAAAAACTTTTTAGTAGGTAACTGCGGCTGCGTAAAAAAACGAACTTTTAATAAATTCTCCTCGAAACAAGGGAGTAGGAGTCCTCTACCAACTGAATTAATATAAGAAAATCCCCGCCTACCGAGAGAGGGGCCAGAAGAAATTATAATCCTTTCTTTTAAAATGCAATGAGGTGGTTGTTAAAAACGTTTGCGGGGAAATTTAAAATGCGCCTTCCCCGGCAATTAGTGATCCAAGTGAAATTAAAACAATGAGGAGATAGGGCGCAGTGGGCACGCAACTCATTGTGGGAGCCGCGGGAAGAATGGACCACACTCCTTTCACTAATTCTTTAAAAACGAATCACTGAAGTATCTTAAACACAGGAATAATTTAAATCGAAATTGTAAGCTGCGAGTAGCTTAATGGAAAAATTTACGTGACGAAAATTTCATAGTAGTCCTAATTTCCAATAAGTCAGCGGCCCTAACTGTACTCTATTCCAAATGAAATGGCATACAAAAATACCCGTTATTCTGATAGAAAGTAAAAGTATACACGCATGTCAGAGACACAAAACAATTTTGTATTACTACGTATGTTCGAATTAAAATTTTGTCATCACAGATTTATAAACTATAAATCTGTGTTTGTCATCCTTGGAAGAGTTGGCAATAGCCCTCTCGTTAGGTATATGGCAAATCTTGTCATAATGTAGGGCACCCAATATCTCTAAGTACGTAGGTCTCCTGAAAGTGTACTTGGTAAGTTCGAGTGTTATCAGAGGCGGCGACGGGACGGGTTTACGAGCAATCAGCGCGCCAGATAGCGCCAGTGACGTCACATCCGGGCGCTTCCTGTTCCTCATCCACGAGCAAAGGTCCTGCCGATACAGACTGTAGGGTACTTACTTTTATGTCGATTGTATACAGGCTCTTTCGAGTTTTCCAAGGGCGTTTGTTAGAACGGAAACGTTTTTAGGCAAGCCCTTTTTCCAACATCAACAAGCCTTAAGGCTTATAGGTGTAGGTACTTACGTCTTGCAGTTAAGAGTTTTGTTCAAAAACTTGGTGGACTATATAGTCCACCACGTGGGCTCAGTTAACATACCTAATATTCTTATGCAACTAACAATAACAAACTTCTAGTAGGCTTTTTTTTCGTAAAAGAGGAACTACTAGGCGGTCTATTTCATCTTATTAGACTGTTATTTGTCATTGTGATTAGTCGAACAATCCGGAAAAAAGCCGTTTTGTTGGATTGTTACATCAATCGAACTAACAGTCTAATAAAACGGAATACACGAGAAAACTGAATACACGGTAAACGCAGCGTAGGCAGGCCTCCCACAAGGTGGACCGACGATCTGGTGAAGGTCGCGGGACCCAGCCGGATGAGGTTCGCGCAGGACCGGTTGTCGTGGAGATCCCTGGGGGAGGCCTGTGTCCAGCAGTGGACGTCTACAGGCTGATATGATAATGATAACACGAAAAAACTAATTAACAAAAGTCAGCCTCTACCTATAGTTTGTTCAATACTGTCACTAAATTGTAAGTATGTATTGTGTTATATCGAATTCAGTAGTAAATATACCTATTAGACTCCCACTACTAGGTCCATCTTCACATGCTATTTGCAGCGTTTCCGCTATTTCAAACAAAAAAATTATTATCATTTTGTGCTAAGTTGATATAAAACGACGTTCCTTTGTATGTATCCACAAAGCTTCCAATTTCGGTACCACCAATATAACGGCTTAAAGCGCACTTATGATTTAAAAGTTGTACACAACGGGGAGCAGAATATGGATGGCACGTCATACACGACGATGAAAAGCATCGAAACAATTTTCATGAAATATCCGACGTTTTGCGGCGTCATTGCGTCGTCGCGTAATATTTCGAGTGAGTGAGGCGCCCATAAATTTCCCGTACACAAATCTGGTGCTCGTTATCTTTGTCTTGCTGAGACCTGCGGGTACAGCGGGGGTGCAGGCGGGGGAGTGACGTTTAGTGACGTCATCATCTCTCTGTGAGCTCAATTGACATTGTTCTGTGTCTCCGCGGTGCGTGTAGTCCTGATGGTCTGAATTGGCACCTTATGATGCTTTCTTTCTCTGTCGCTCAGATTGCAGGTACGTAATAGGAAGAAATAATACTATGTAGCAGTGAACTTAAACTATAACACAAACAAGACTTACATTACAATACTTATATTTGTATTATTTTTCTCTATGTAAATATGTTTTTTAGTTTATTTGTGGTGCTTTGGTTCAAACCTGCTCTTGTGTAATTTTTTCCAATCTTTGTTAAAGTTTAAATTATTGCTAACATTGCACATGAAAAACCCACAACATTATTGTTAGAATTTTAAGAAATTATAACCATGCACCAATAAACGCAATAGGATATGCACCATAGGTCGAAGAATTGCGAAGCTGAAGTGGCAGTGGGCTGGGCACATCGCTCGTAGAACTGACGGCCGTTGGGGCAGAAAGGTTCTCGAGTGGCGACCACGTATCGGAAGACGCAGTGTAGGCAGGCCTCCCACAAGGTGGACCGACGATCTGGTGAAGGTCGCGGGACCCAGCTGGATGAGGTTAGCGCAGGACCGGTCGTCGTGGAGATCCTTGGGGGAGGCCTTTGTCCAGCAGTGGACGTCTACAGGCTGATATGATGATGATGATGATGCACCGTATGCAATTTGATTTGAAATCTCTTATTTGCATGCGTCCAAAACAAGAAAAATAGTTTGCGGGCCAATCCTCGCCATCAGTAGTACGTTGTCATCGCTCCGGTACGAGGTGTGGATCATTTATCACGCGGCGCGACGGCGCGGCGCGGCGCGATGCCGCAGGGCTAGTGACGCGCCAATACTCTGTGGTTACACTATAGCTAACTTGAACGATATATCTTGGCAATTATAATAAGTTAATACAGTTTTGCTATAACGATGACGCAGATGAAGGTACGCGTTGTAAGGGGTGAGCGCCGTCTGCGCTCCCAATCTCCGTTGACGCTGTCAAGGCCTGCCCGGCCAATAGCATATCCAAAGGTGGGGGTTTTGGTTCGTTAGGTCAACGAGGGCTTTCCCGGGAAAGGCCTCGGTGGAGTCGAACATAACCATTGCTCATTCTCGCGGAGCAATGGTATCCATGAGGGTTCCCCCTTCCTACGCAAAAAAAAAAAAAAAAAAAAAAGGTACGCGTTGTAAGTTGGTAAGTTGTGAGGTATGTGTTTAGGTGTGGTTGAAATACAAAATAAACGCGACATTATTCATTAATATGTATCCTTATTTGTATGACAATATCATATTGTAACCTTGATCGTGATATTACTTGTACTAACAACAAATTTCAATATAGTTATTATACATTAAATAATGTTTAACAATAGTATGAATCTAATTTCAAATCCGGCGATTTTGTTAGGGTTTTACGGATGACCTCCAACCACAGCAGTTTATACAGGATGTAAAATTATATAAAGTTGCTTACAGTGGTCAAAGAAAAGAGGTGACCAACTTGCAGCTCCCAGATCAATGTGCGGCAAGATTAAGTATCTGTGCAAGCCTGCACAGCCTATTGTTAAAAATATAATTTTGGTAAACCCTAGCAATCTTTCCACAATGAATACCTACTATACTTGTATTCAACCTGTATAGGGAAGCATATTGTGGCAAAAACATTGAAATAATTGTTTTTAATGGATCACTATTACATAAATTGTTATGATATCTTATTTATTTAAAATACCATTACGGCTACAGTAGCTAGTTGCCCGATTGTTATTCGAGATTTTTATCATAAAAGCACTGTATCATTGCGAGATAATAATGTGGGATGACAACGTATTATTTGCGGTTATTCATTCCCACAGAGGCGTTCGATTGAGGCAATCTCAGCGGGCATCCGAATTCCCCAAAAGGATCCGAATACAATTGGATTTTTGGTTAGGAAACCGGAATAATACAATCGGGTATCGTCGCGAAATCTCTGATTTGAATCATTTCGGAGGCTTTGGTGTGAATTGGGGGCGGGAAGGTGTTTTTCTTCTTTTATTGCCGAGTCACCGCCATGAGGAGAGGACGCTCCGCTGACTCGCGTGAATGAAATATCTGGGCTACGTGATAATATGAACTCGACATGACTCTTAATGCTGAAACATAAGAATTGATTCATTAAACCTTTATGTTTAGGTTAGAATAGGTCAGCATAATTTACAATCTTCTTTCCCTATCTACCATTTCAAATAAATAATAAAAACTTTAGTAAAGAAATCGAATTATTAATTTAATGCTGAAGGAACGCTCAAATATTCATATTGACCTAATAAAAAGCGCGCACGATTTACGCCTCATAGTTGGTCAGCTAATTTCTTCAGTGACTATCTATACTCTTCCTAAGCAATGGCTTCCATAAACGATAGAGCAACATTTCTTTGGTACAAATATGTAAATAGGTCACTTCTAAGCCAGAAACTAGAAATTATTTATTTATTTATGCATTAGCATGGCTGTGGGGGAACTGCATAAGACTTCTACAGTCATAATAATAGAAGTGTAGGTCTCCCATCTAAGAATAAAGAACTCCTCAAACGATACCCTTCGGACCGTTTCGTAACAGTAACAACAACATTTTCCAATATAGAGTTTGTACTAATGGCATGTATAAACCTGAAAGGATGTGAGTATGTAACATTGCTTGCAAGCACCCGCATCTAGGACTACTGAAAGCCTAGTGACGTCACGTGTGTATGCGCATTAGGTTTATCTGTTTCCCCGGCGCGGGCGGGCGGCTCACAAAGGCGCGCTCAAGTGGGATAACATTGGCTTTGTGACGTACCACATACGTCATTCCATATGACGACTCCGGGAAGGAAATATGCTTATATGATTACGAGGGATTTCGATGTTTCGTTGTAAAAACTAAAGTATTTAAAGGAGTAACTACATAAGTACCTATAGAAAATGTGTAAAACTTGATAGAGTCTAAAACCCATCACATAAAACTTTGTAAGTACCTCCTGCCTGGTGGGTTGAGGACCTGCAGCTCTATTTTTGAATCGCTCTCCTCGCTGATGGAATGTCGAAGTAAAATTAGTACCGACCGCTCGAAGCGAGGAGAGCGATTCAAAAATTGGGCTCATGGCAAAGGTAGCGCTGGACTCGATTGTTGTGAAGCTTAAAGGGCCAGGCGTGGTGGCGCACACTGGGGAAAACCTATGTCGAGCGGTGGCCATCGGAATGCTGGTATAATGATGATGCACTAGTTCAAATTCAATTCAAATTCAAATTCAAAAAAAGAAAAAAAAAAACAAAAAATACCATACAATAATGTGAATATAGCTTCCAAAATTTTCACCATACAAAAGTCAATGGCTATTACAATCATACCTACCTATGTGTTACGTAGATATCTACCTAATTCGCTGAAAAACAGCCCAAAGCACCGAAGAGATAATAGTAGTGTTAAAGATTAAGATCCACACGAATGGAGTCGAGCGAACAGCAATAGACGAGTGAGCGTTGAAATATCGCAGAGAAACTCAATACCGTTAAACTAAATTCCATTATTCAAACGCAGGAGTACATAGAGTAAGTAATGTTTAGCGGCGTTGGTCAAAGTGAGGCGTGACCTTAGAGGCGTGAGAACGCCGCGGCGCCGCCCGCGTCGGCGATCCATCTCCCCCCGCGCACCTGACCTCACCGCCCCCCGTCTGACCGCATAACATGGTCGGTCACGAATAATACCGCCGGCTCAGCCACTGGGAAATTCTGTGACGACGTATGGTAATCGCAGAGAACTGAGCAACTGCCAGAGAACTGTACTAGGAATGAAAAATCTACAAACCAGGTGTACAAAAATGTACCTCAGGACGTTTATCAGTTCGAGCATGGTCGTTGGACATTTTACATTATTATAGTAAATCAAATAAATAACATAATGAGGGCTACTAGGTATTTACTGAATACATCTGGAAAGCTCAAATGACGATCTAGTAGATTGACTAATTTGTTACATCGTCGTGTACTTACCTACCATACGTTGAGTTTAGCCCACACACGTTATGTTAGTTTGCCCGCGATTTTCGTCTTAAATATGGTCAGCCACTTTACGTTGCGAATGTACCAACAAAACATCCACGTTCATCAGTCATATTCCGGCAGCGTTTACAATTGCCGAGCCAAATTTAATAACAATGGGCACAGAAAACAGAAACAGCAGTTGAATAGTTAATGCCGTAATAACCCTTCCACGGTCGATTGGGACGTTTAATTCTATTAAACGCTGTCCGACCTCATTAGGAGAGGGTTAATGCTCGCGCGCGCGACGCGTATTGATGAGCGCGATACGTCATCGCCCTCCTTCCTACACCAGCGGCCGAATAGATGCGGCTGCGCTACACCCAACACCTATCTACCACAAACTAACTAATAGTACCTACTAGCCTATCTCTCATTCATACCTGTCTAAATTCATCGCTCATACCTGTCTGAATAGAAAATGAAAATTCGTTTATTCATAATTGGAATCTTTTTGACGTCAATTTCTGTCTAAAACTACTCTGTTTCCACTGTATAGCCGAGGGGAAGAAACAGCAAGAAACCCAACAGCTTAGGGCCCTGGTTTCATACATATAGCTTGTTCATTACAAATATTTATCTATGTGTAACTTAGGTATAGGTACCTAATATGCTGTTTTGCACAAATTTGATTTTACGGAAGACTTCAATTTGTTCTCAGATAAGTTGATAATTTCTTCCGGGATCTTATTGTAGTAGTAGTTATTGTTATAGTATTGGTAGTAATTCATCTCTATGGGAGTACCTGACTAAATATAGTTTCAAACGGCGCGAATTCAATGACTAGAATCAATAGAGATTTATAGATGCCTTTTTACTTTTGAACGACTATTCTATAGTAGTGAAGGAAGTTTTGTGATCGTATGAAAGAAAATGCGCGTTCTTGATGATAAGATTATTGAATTGATGATTATGAAAAAATACCTATTATAGAGTCGAATATTTTGTCAAAGATGCGGGAACTAACTGGATAAAGGCTGCCCAGGAGATCTTTGTCCAACACTGGGCGTCTTATTTGAATGATGATGTTGAAGGTTTACTGAATATTACCTAGGATGAAACAGATAAGTTTTAGTTACAAAGACCCCTGAAATCTAATAAGAAATATAAATCCAGATATTTCAAATAGAGATAATAAGAATTAATAATAATTAATTAATTATATAATTATGAATACAAAGCGCGAAAGTCTAAAATGTATAATTAATAATAAGTATTATTAATTGTCTTTATGTATATTATCTGGATTTATATTTCTTATTAGATTTCACTTACAAACATTACATGCACAAACATCAATCTTTTCTCGGATCTTATCTAAAAGGCATACCTCCATTCCTACCTACTGCCAGAAAACTTTTTCAAGTAGGGATATTTAATTCGAGAAATCGTTCCATATTTATTAATTTACTTACACTTGCCAAATTACTTTTAGGATTGATAAAATAATTTATGTGTAGGTATTTTAAAAAAATCTCATTGTTTCGGCCCCTTTCTTCAGAATTTATACATTTTACGAATAAATTTTCGATAGGATCAATACCGTATGAGATTAAATAAAAAGATTGAAGAGATAATTAAAGGCACTGTCAACGGAAAAAAATTATAACTTACCATTACTGTATCTTTAGTGCATAGTGGCCGCTTATTTAGCTATAAAATTAACATAATTATCAGAATGCAATTTGCCATTCTTGCGGGTCAGGTGAACCCTGTAATCACCTGTCATTTTTTATTGCCTGTAAAATATTACTCTACATCCATCGTTGTTCAATTTCCTTTGTAAATTAGTGCTGTCGGTAAGGTTAACTATAACAACTAAAAGTTAATACATTTAAAAAAAAATTCAGAACAACAATACAATAATCTATACATCCGTACGTAAGTTCATAATGTGATTTAAATTTATTACCACTGTATGTATGTAATATATAAATATATACGTTTCTTATAGGGCCCAAGATACTTTCAAAGTTAACTCAATAAAGTGTCACGTAATAAGTTTTATGAAACATCTTTTACGGTTTTCGAAACAAATCGTCGACAAGAACTCGTAACGAATGCATGCCGTGGCGCAACATCCGCCATTTGGTGGAAACAAAAATGGGTTCTGTATAATTTATATTAAATGAAAAACGCCATTGGTATTTCAATGACTCAAGTTGAGTTTATGATCCTAGTGATTCATTCTTTCTTTAGCAAGTGTAAAGATAAAAACAGTTTCTTTAGTTTTATCAACTGAGGTACATATGAACAATGCTTGGGTTTTCGTAAATAAATAATTCTTGCTTGATCTCATAGTTCTACTACTTCAAGATTAGAAAACGCGTGATGTTCCTTTTTGCCTTACCTATCTTTATCTTATCTTCTTAATGGGCCAAGAACACGTAGCGACACTTCGACCCTTTTGGATCTATTGTGCCAAACCGCTTTTCAGCAGCGGTGCACCAATATGTTTTTGGTGGACTTCACATACGCCTTAGGAAATACGCATATAGGAATTCTAATGGTTCCGGGACTCTAGTGGCTCACATGTCAAAATGTCTAACTCATAAATTGGTCTAATTGTCAAAACGTGTGCGTGGTGTAATGTACAAATGTCATGACGTACGATTGTCGTTACGTACAATTGTCATGGTGTAAGCGTGTTAAAACGTAAGACTGTCACCTCGTTCAATTGTCATAACGTACTAAGGTCAATATGCAATTCATGGGTCGTTGTATTTCGGCTAATTCACGAGCGATCCCTAAAAGTTCCACTACGTCGTATTAATCGAGTTAGTCCCGCTCGCTAGACAAATGCGTTGCTTGACAGTTCAAGATTTTATTTTATTATATTCCATTTAATTCGTGTTTTTTGCCGCGGACAGTCCGACAAACGTGTCAATATTTTGTCACGAATCCCATTTGCTGTGACGGGGACTGATGTGTCCATTAATTTGTTTCTAACCAAATTAACCAACCGGCTTTGATGTCCCTTAACTGACATTTCGTATGTTAATAACGCGTACCTACGTGTTACATTAAAACAATGTTTTATTGTTGTTAACACGTGAACTGGAACGTTCGCATCATTCATTCTCACCTGTGAACGTTTAATTCGTTTTGTTCACGCAAAAAATATGTGCGGTCACTTTGTTATTGTGTAATTTTTTGAAGATGATGATTTTATTCCATACTGGGAAGGGAGTTTCAACATTTTATATTTCTAATCTCTGCGGTACGCTCTGTACGGCTCTAAACAAGTCCTTCGTATGTGATTCTGTGACACTTTATATAATGATTATTAAAAATTACTTCATAATAGAACCTCTGAGCAAAGTTTTTGAAACTGTAACCTCTTTACTTTCTGATTAGAATAACATTATTATGAAGTTCTATACAGAAATATACCTAAGATTCTTTAGTTTGTTCGAATTTCGGCCAAGTCGGAACTGCCAAGCGCCAAACAATATTTTAATAATTGTAATCGCACGCCACGCCCCTCAGTCACGCAATATCGCGTTTCCAAATTGTACCGAATTTACGCAGCCATATTCGAAAATACACCTCACCTCTACCCGTCTACCTCGATAATACCTATCTTACTAGATGTATAATTATTATAGCACGAACTAAACAAAAATAGATCGCATAATTCATACTTATTCGTTATTGCGCGACTCTTCTTGATATTCTTATTTGTATATTCTATTCTGTTGTTTTCTTTAGATAGCAAAAAATCCCAAATGGCGGTTAGTTTTTTTAGTTATAGAGTTAATATTTCAAGAAAGGTTCATTAGCCATATTTTGGTCAAAATTTGTTTGTTAAGGGTTTTAAAATTTTCAAATTTACCTGTACTTTGAGTTATTGTGTCTCGTTTTATTTTATTCAAATTAGATACCTAAGTACTTATTTTGTTTTGTACAAATACTTAAGTGATTAAGTATAGGTACATTTTATTTTACCTATTTTTCCTTAAAAACTCATGTTTATTATAAGTAGGTAGGGACATTTATACATAGGTAGGGAGGCCTTTGGCCTTTGTCCAGCAGTGGACGTCTACAGGTAGGGACATTACATCTTAAACGAACGTTATTGTACCAACAGAAAATTAATCAATAACTACAAACAAACAGGTACAAAGCCAACCACATAATGTAAAGTAGTTAGAATCAATTTATCGATCTGCAATCCGATTGGCCTTCAGCTGACCAATCACAGCGACCGATAACCAATTTCGATCGATATCTTACATAATCTACCTCTAAATTCCACCTGCTATAAATTTTATTCCGTCTCAGATAAAAAGCTATAATTTCCTTGCGGCCAATAGGAAAAAGTTTATTAAAGGTCGAAAAAAAGGTAATAAAAAAGCGACGCAAGCGCACGCAGCCGTTGGGGGCGGATCGAATGCTCACCGCGGCTCGGTTTCAACTCAACCTGTTCTTATTTTAAATGTTAATACAATATCTTTCGAATTACATACCCAGCTGCTTTACAAGAACTTGGAATTAACAGTTTTTTATTATTTTCGGCATGTGTCTAAACGATGTGGGTAGTACATACCATTGTGTTATTATATTAAAGTACGAAAAACATTGTTCTTCTAGGTAGGTACTCTGATTTTCCATCCCACCGTGGATTCGGTATTACCTAAAACGTATAAAAGTTATGGATTCAAAACCATGTTCCCAAGTATTGAAGCTTAGATAAAAACTCTGGAATTGATAGATAGCGCGAAATGAACGTTTTGTTGAATACACATACATTGACGAAAATTTTATAGCTGTAGCATCTTACATAATTATATATATGTACTATGGATACTACATATAAATATGGTGTCGGGAGGTACATTAAAATTGAATTTAAATAAGTTTAATATCCGTAGGCCGTAGCGAGTTGTACATCAAGCGATGACGTACATCAAGGTATAACAGGTACCCACGAAGCGTCTCCTCGGGGGTTATACATAATTTACCAATTAGATCGATCCTACACCATTACTAGGGCCGCAGGAATCTAGCCCGCTTCGGTTAAAGACTGATGGTAGAAAATTATAGATAATTGACCGATTACTGGCCGAAGGCGGCACCGGCGCGGCACCGAGGCGAACGCCGAGACGGGACGTAATGTACTGATTATAAATGGGACCAGACATGTAATAGCATCGATTTCGATCCTCGATTCAGCGAGGCTTATTATACTAAGTGGGGACCGAACACGAGATCGGTGACGGCGTAATCGTCCGTAATCATAGTGTGGAAACCGTTGGATGTAAAGTGGAAGCCAATTCCCACAAACTTAGTGCTATTTATATGCCTTGTCCGTCTTTAATGTTATGTGTCTTTTAATCTGTTATTTTTTGGGGAAATCTAAGTTTTTATATAAATACACATAATTGTAGATTTAACAACCTTTTCTGAAATTATAGAAACCATACCTATCTATCATATACCTATATATCTATCAGCTGGGCCATGTACCAATGGGTTTTTTCTCGAAACTTAAGTACATTTACTGACTGCTCTCAAACGGTGAAGGAAAACATCGTGAGGAAACCTGCATACGCCGAAGAAGAAATTCTTAGGCGCATGTGAAGTCCACCAACCCGCACTGGGCTAGCGTGGTGGACTATAGCCCGAACGCCCTCGTTAAGAGGGTAGGCCTGAGCCCCAGCAGTGGGGACATTAATAGGCTGTTGATGATGATACCTATCTAAAATGAACAGATAGGTACACGCAATCACTCCTAAGAATCTGAATCTAAAATCTGAGCTAAAATCCATTTTTCTGTTGCAACACATCGTTTGGTAATTTGTTTTCAAAAAATGATTTAGTATAAAGAACTCAAATTGATGACAAATGTTATTAAACATGTCATGATTCTATTTTAAATTATTATCCATTTACGATTATTAGCGTCATTCCAATACATTATTTAATATTAATAAAACACTTTAATATACATTTAAAAATAAATACTTAATAATAAACTTTACGCAGGTGTAGGTTGAAAAGATCCTCTAATATAGTTGAGTAGAGATCCTCTGAGGGCCGGCGCTCCCTGAAGGGTCATCCCTTTATTTCTGCAACAATCGCTGGGAAATTGATATTGATGTGGAAAGGGCAGATTTTCCATAAAAATAGGGTTTATTTGAATAAAGGATGACCGGCCCGCGCGGGAGCTGACGTGTAAGTCGGGATACTTTATAAGATTGTCTAGTTTCACCCTCCCGGAGACCTCCGTGATGCATGGGTTCGGCACTCAACAAATATCAGTGGATGACGGGACTATATCCATCTGCCCGCCGAAACCTACAGTCATTTTAGTAATAACGGTTCAATTTTAATAACATTATGGGACATGGGAAGGGTTGTAGGTAGGTATGTTGGTAATATATCAGGACTTTCCTCAAAATTTGATTTGTTGCTATTAAATGTAAGTACGTCATTATCTTTATTCAATTCGTAATAGCGTCGATTTATTTAATTACAATTGTGACATTCTTTGATAGAGGTGTCAATTTGATAAGTAAGTACCAACATAATATATTTAGGTACATTTCAGGCACTAGGTCTTCGAAATTCAGCGAAGTTGGAGGAGATCTTCTACCTTTAGGTAAGTTTTTTTTTACTGTTAGTTTATTTATTAAAATTATGTTCAGTAATATAAATCATCATCAACAGCCTATTATCATGTCCCCACTGTTGGGGCTCAGGCCTATGCCCTCTCAACGAGGGCGTTCGGGCTATAGTCCACCACGCTAGCCCAGTGCGGGTTGGTGGACTTTATATGCGCATGCGCCTAAGAATTTATTCTTCGGCGTATGCAGGTTTCCTCGCGATGTTTTCCTTCTCCGTTTGAGAGCAGTCAGTAATTGTACTTAAATTTCGAGAAAAACCCATTGGTACATGGCCCAGCCGGGGACCGAACTTCGAACCTTTCGTAACGTCGCACCTAAAAATAATTGATGGTGACAGAAGGGATGAAACACAACTAAACTACGAAGGTCATCATCATGAAAATGACGTCCCAAATGGACTGAGAACCGCGGAAATAAAAATATTGCCGTCAACGGAAGATATATCGACGAGTAATAGGCGTGACATTACAGCGGTGACCCCCCCGGGAATCGAACCCGGACCCACACATGGCGGCTTGTACCGACCGCGCAGGAATTAGTTTTACCCCATTTCACGGAAGTTTGCTTTACTCTAAGCTTTGTTGTGCCGCCATTTAAAACAAAAGTCTGTAACTTCATTCAGTCGCTGGTCATTTACCTGTTTATACATTTTCATTTTTGTCGTTTGTTTATACATTTACATTTTCATTTTCGTTTTTGTTTGGTCATTTACCCATTTATATTCTGTTTTAAAAGTTTTTTTAGTGACTTTATTTGCGCCACTTGTTTTAACATAATTTTTAGGTTTTATTTTTATTTTCTAACGTACGTAGTGTAATTTTCAAAAAACTATTGTTATAAATAATGTAGATTACCAATCGTACTATTAATTACTCGGCATCGCAATCTATCAAAAATCAAGCTGAATATTCCAATAAGAATTGTTTTGTTAGCATGATAACCCCTTCTTTTGCCCTAAAAATTGTGATCTGGTAGCTTTGACCAACATACCAAACAAAGTAAAATACGTCAAAGTCAAAGTCAAAACTATTTTATTGCATGTAAGTACACTGGGTACATTTATACAACGTCAATTTTTTATCTACCACCGCTTCCAAAGTGTTATATAGAGCTGGGACGTTCCATGTAATTTGGTTTCCATCACAATTTATACCTAATATAATATGTACCTAAATAATACTACAAATTGCTATCCAAAGTGTTTGTTTTCGATAGTCGATAATAGAATTAACATTGTTTTGTTTCCTTTGACAACAACATTATAAAAAGTTTCTTTGACCCTAATGGCTCTATTTGACAGTCTACTCAGTAAAATGTTAAATTAGGATGTACATGTGATTTTATTTTTAATTATGTATATTAGAAAATTCTGTCTTTTCTATTATGGCTTCTCTTACTTAATAGGTCGACTTTCACAACACTTATGCAAAACGGAACAAAGTACAACCCTCATATCATTAACTCTGTACCAACGTTACCAAAAACGTATCATTTTATAACCACTTTTATGCAACACACCTAAGGTTCAAATTCCATTGATACTGTCTAGAAGCAGTGGCAAAGAATTGACATGTACACCGCAGTTCAATTAGGCTAATGGGGCAGGGCTCGAAGGGATTAAATTAATTAGTAAGAAAGTTTCGCTCCATTTGGGAAACAACGCCTTTGTTTGTCTCTGTGTCTTGGATTCTTTTTCTACTAAGCAAATTAGATACCTTTACTTCCTTTTAGGGTTTTCCCCTGATTAATTGGACGATGGATATTTTCTAGTTGGATTTTACAGCGGTTGTCAACATTTATGAAGATGAAAATACGACGCTGACATGCGTTTTGCTATTTTAGGTGCGTTTTGGCAATATGCATAATATTTGACATTTTACGTATGGTATTATGAAAATGTACCTATATCCGTTTTACGTATTTGGCATTTTGCGTAAGTATTTGGCGTATGCGTTGAAAGGGATATGACAGTTATATTTGATAATCATATATATAAGTTCGAAGGGAGATCACAGTTATACTTAGATAATCATAAATAAGTATCGAAAAACAATAGGAGTGGGGCAAGATGTACGATTTTTTTTTCCGTGCAGTTTCCACCAACAATGTACACAGTGAAGATATACGTAGGTGAAGATATACATGTGTATTAATCTTCTAAAACAAACATTATCCGAAACGCAAAGCGTTTTAAACGAGCACCAAAACACCCGTAAAGCGCTCGCAGCACCTAATTAACGATATTAAAATACGTTCCCGACCGCAAAGGAGCGTCACAAACATTGCATTCGCACATTGTAAGCCATAAAACGCAAACTCTACCCTCCTTATTTATACGAATGAGAATTTTAAATTAACTGTGTAAAGCTTCCCTAGCTTGTGGAGAGGACGCGGACGGTACTCGCTAGAGGCGAGGTATTGGTGTGCTCCCTTTGTGGCCTCGATGATCATTCCTCGCTTTCGAATTCTACTACAAGAATACCATATTTTAGTAACCTATGTATGATAATTTAAATTTCAACGTCATGATTTTCAAATGTGCTAGGAGTGAGGATAAATACTTAATTCAGCAACTGACTGTTTTTGGGAATTTTCACACTTCAAGATATACAAAAAATAGAAGGTTTTTAATGTCGAGGATTTTGTCGTAAAAATTATTTATACACAAATTTATTTACTCTCTAACGTTATCTTATCTAAAACTTTATTCTCTGTAGGTCTGTTTAACCTAAAAACTTACTGGATTGGAGTTGAAACTTTGAATATAAACTATGAATACACACAATCGTATTGTGTATAATTATGCGTATGTGAGTGAGTGTATATTAAAAGTAAATATAATACAAAATTGCCCGGCACTTTGGAAATTTAATTTGAAAAATATTGGCGATATTATATCAAAACTTTTTTTATATATAAAATAATTTATTTCAGTAAAGATGAATTCGAATACCGATGCATGTAGGTACTTTTTATTAATTAATTGTTTATTACTTGTTTTTTACAAATTTAGTACATATAATAATTTTAAAACTCTATTTTAAAAATACGGAATTTGCTGACTTTCCTGACATTTTTACCAGATCAAGTAGTGAATGTATCTGACCAGTATGGAACATGACAATATTTTATACAGGGCCATTACGTCGCGTTCTTGTAAACAAGTCGCGGCCACTTGTCGCTGATATATCTTGGCGCGGTCAGCCCGCATTACCTCCTCGCTTCGGAGGGTAAACATGCTTTACAATTTGTTGAAAGCACTTTGATTAAAGGTGGCTGGCAGTGACTGGATGCGGAGAACCTGGGATCGGGTTCAGTGGCGCGCCTTGGGGGAGGCCTATGTCCAGCGGTGGACTAGTACACGCTGATGATGATCATGACGACTTTAGAAGTCTCATACATTACTGTCCAAAGAATTTGGAAAATAGGCAGAGTTCAAGAAACTGAAGTCTAATATTATTAGTTTTACGATCAACATATTTTAGTCAATGCATCACCAAGAAAACTTTGGTGGCAGCGAGACCTGGAAAACATTAACATTATTATCCATCAAAATTATATCTCTGTGTATCACTGCGACCATTATTGACCTATTGTGATCGACACCTAACTATAGTTTCTTCTGTGCTAAACTTGCATCAGTTGGGAATTTCAGCACGCTTAAAGCACTGATTTGTTTTACTTCATCAGGTTGAAGTGAGTATATAGTTGCCCAGATAGGTGTTTCTTTTACGCATCAGTGGGCCACGCTCGCACAGAAGGTGCAATGGGGTTTCCTCTGCTTAGGTATTGTTTAGGCATAGCTATGTCAACGCTGATCTTACGATTAAATAAATAAATGCCACAACATTGATCTAACATTATACTGTCAGAAGTACTATAGTTCCAATGAACCATTTTATTGAGTAGCAACAGTTACACAGCTACGGCGTCGGGTCGCGAGGGCGCGCTCCTATCAATCATTGAAGGCTTTTTGAATTTAATAAAATAAAATTTGTATTTTGTCATCGGTGCTCCCTCGCGTTTTGTCACAGGGACGGAATCGGTTGCGAGAGCTAGAAATTTTACGTTGTTTACACATAACTATACCTACTAAGACATTTTCAGTGATACTAACCGTTACCGGGTTACACGCCCCGAAACTGTGGCAGATAGGATATCATCGCTTTTTATTTGTATGAGTATTTTATTTGTCACACACAAAACAAAATAATCTTACTTTTTATAATATTACTATCTGTTGCACGCGGCTTCGCCCGCATGGGATTGTATCTATAAACCATCTCCGGAAGAATTTATCTAAATGATAGTGAAAACCGCATCAAAATCCGTTGCGTAGTTTAAAAGATCTAAGCGTACAGACGAGCGCTGGAAGCGTCTTTGTTTTATACTATTTTTATGGATGTAAGGATTGATGCGTTTTTGAGGAATTCTAATTAGAAATAGTGGGGCAACTAAGTAATTATCTAACGCAATAACACCACCCTGAATTCAGATTTATAAAGGTAGGTAGTTGAGATTCTTAGAAAACGTATTATGTAATCGGTGTCTCACAACATGTCATTGTCAAAAAAGTTTTTTTAACCGTTTTCTAAATCCACCCCAGTCCGCCGACGACGTAGCTGGCGGGGAGGCAATGCAGCGCATCTGTTGCCGCCCGCGCCCCTCGCCCCTTCGCCCCGCAGCCGCGAGCACGCCCGCGCCCGCCGCGCCGCCGACTGTACCCTACCGCGTATGTGCACTCACTGTGGCACTCACCTACTGAAACTTTTGAAACCTAGTGGAAGCCTTAGTCTTATTTCTGCGATGTGGTTCTTGCTTTTAACCTTTGTTAGGCTGTTCATCAAGGACGACCATTGACCATTTTTAACCCCTTCCCCCATAGTTTCCCTATAAAGTGTTGAATAGGCTGAATGAATATTGCTACAATATAATACAGATTTACACTAAAACAGGTTATTATATGTCATAAATAAAAGTTTTTTTTTGATTTTTTAATTATTTTGTCTTTCGAAAATTTCGACTCACAATAAAATATTACGTAAGAATGGCTTTTAGTCCTCCAAGGTAAGGACATGTAGAGATTTCTTGGGCCTAAATTATATTAACTCTCAAATACCTGTCAACCAATGTTGTCTCAATTTATTTCATAAGATTATCAGTGTTACATTGTGTTATTCTTACATTGTTCTAGTAACCAAATAGGTAAGTAAATGAACAAAAGCACACATTCGCCGTACTGAACTCTCAAAAGATCCGCATCCGAGCTCTTTATTGTCGTAGCCGAGTTCGTGGAATGATATCTGTCCAAATATACGGGTTGTAAAGAGATACGTTTCTCTCGAGACGGTAAGTGCGCTGCTGCGGTTAGGTAACTGTTCAACCTCTTGAAGAATGCATCTGTTTTAGCTTACAAAGTCAAAAGTTATATGATTTGAGCAAGAATATCACCAAATTGTCTTCTATTTTGCCTTGCTTCGAGTTTTCGTGAGTTTTCGTCTAAGTGGATTGCTTGCCGGGGTGGATTCCAATTCAAAACAATTCCAATTCCAATTCAAATCTAATCAACTTTTATTTCTTGTGTAACTACCAAATTGGTTTGGTAATAACTAGGTATAAATATTTGTAGTCACAGATGTCTATGTCTAATTCCAAAATAGCCTTAGATGTACTAAATCTAGATTCTTTTGTTCAACTGCCTATAGTCAACGCTCAATTCGTACGCTTCTGCAACAGTAGCAAAAAATTATAACAGAAGGTTTAACTTCCATGTATACTCAATATTCAGCAACAAAGTTTTCAAACCTTAATTTAACGCTGATCAAAAAATAATCGTGAAATTATTCATACACAATAAATTATATCTTCCATAATCACAGCATGCGACTCGGGAATATCACGCCCGACATCTCGGACACCGATCTTCCTCACCTAGGGTGCGACACAAGGTGCCTTTCGGCCCATTAGGCCGAAAGTTCAAGGCCAACCTTATTGCTTTTATCCAACTTTCGACTCATCGTGTACTTACCTACTCGTAATACTAGCGGTAAAGTTTACAGAATCTCTTGATGATAACATGATTATACCGATTCGTCGGGTAAAGTCTAAGTCGTAATATGTCTTGTTTACAAATTTAGTCCAAGTCTTGAAACGTCCAAGTCTGGAAATGTCCAAGTCTAGAAACGTCCAAGGCTGGAAACGTCCAAGGCTGGAAACGTCCAAGTCTTGAAACATCCAAGACTATTTTTATGATGCTATGTGTAGTATAAGCGTATACATGCAAAATGTCAACACAACAATAAAATCAGATTGTGCCAAATTACGACTTTCGTTTTACATTCGGCCTAATGATCGCCAAGCAGTGGTTGCGGATAGAATGTCGAAGACAAGACGTTATCCGGTGGGTTAGTAGAACTTAGTAAGCTCACTGAGGCATAAACATACTTGATGAAAATAATAAAAAACGTAATTTTAAAGGCACAGGATAAGAATAATAACCGAAAGTTATAGGTCGAAGCTTTGGTTTCGTTTTCGGTCGAAAGAAATCATATTTCGGTAGGGCACTATTACTCACACAGAAATAGCGGTGATACCAAAGCGGATACTGGTGTAATTTGAATATCGCAGGGCAGTGCATGCGATGGGCACGCTCCGAGGATCCGCTGTTATATTGCAAACCGACTGGTGTATTACTTAAAATCGTACAAGAGAAAGGCTTATGGGAGAACACAAGTCTTCATTGAAAGCAACACTCAAAAAGGGCTTTAATTTTTGTACCAATTTTCAGAACTTAACATAAAATGCACAAGTGTATGGTATTTGTAAAAACTATCCTCTGGCTTTCTTTTTCCGCAAAATGACGAAAAACGAATAGTCACATTGCTACCAGAATTATTGCCTCAAGGAGATTTTTAATGCGTATGCAGAGGTCTATACCCTCATAACGAGAATGTGATCCACCGCGCTTCATCATCAGCATTATCTGCTGTGTGATTCTGTAAAGTATGAATTAAAACTCGACCATCACATCGCAAGTCACTTACTTCACTCCGCATCCGATCATGAAAGACCTTGATGTCGCATTGTGTAAACAAATACAAGCTACTTAATAAACACTTCACTTGCGAAGTAAAGTGAGTATTGAACTGTAAATCATTGAGTTAGAGACCGATCTCACTGCGGATTCAGGATCGAGTTGCACAAATACGCTTACAGAATAGCAGGGCAGTTCTTCAACGTCCACGGTTGGACATAGCCCGCGCTAGCCCTACGTATTTCACATAGTTCCATCCAAAATAATCAAGGCTGTCTCCGTTCAATGGTAGTTTCTAGCTCCATGCAGAAAACACAAAAAAGGGTTATTTTCTCAAATTGTGAAGTTACGCCGGCCCAGCGCTGGGCCGAAATAATGATTAATGATGGCAAATAAGCGGGTGAGCGGAGTCGGTCGGCCGCGAGCCGCACAAAAAGTGGTGGCCATGCAGCCGAGGTGCAGTGAACCTGCCCTGCATGCTACACGGTGTACGGAACCACATAAGTTATGTACTACTATAAAACATCAAGAAATGTGTTTTTCCTATTAATTAAATTTTTAAAATAATTAACCATTTTGTAAGGATTTATGTGTCATTTCGCGTATGTGTCATTTTACGTCGCCGAAATATGTCATTATGCGTGTGATGCTAATTTTTCAACATACATTATATTTTAGAGATAAGCCACTTATGAACATTTATTAATCTGACAAATTATTGTGGACCACCCATCAGCTAGATGGAGCCACGATCTGCGAAAGGCTGTTGGCAGTGACTGGATGCGGAGAACCGAAGCGCGGGTTCAGTGGCGCGACGAAGAAAGAAAAGATTACTGTTATGAGTGTTGGGTAAAGGACTTCGATAGGCTACAGAAAGATGGACTTTCAGCACTCACCAGTGGACGCGTCGCCGACTCCTCGGGGGCCCCCAGTGATGCTGACCACAGAGCTGGTTCGATGGGATCTCGTAAACTGGCACTTTGGTATTTAGTTTTGTGTAGGTTGTCACACTCGGCGTTAATTATTTATATTTTATTTTATTTAATTAGTTGCGTGCAGAAATGCAGCGATGCGGCCGGTTGCCATATTGGTCGTAGACTCAATGTCTTTAAGTTCGCCGATAGATGGCGTTTTGATGGAAAAGTGCATTCAGTACAAATTCTGTTAGCCTTTTGCAACATATAAAAAAGAAACGAAATGAAATTGTTATACTTTCTAAACTGGTGCGTTGTAATACTAAACATGCCGCCGACCTTAAAATACGTAATATTTTAACAGAAACTACTGATTTACACTGTAGAAGAAACAAAACATTAACTTAACTTACGATTACTAGATTTAAGATAAAAAATGTAATTATTATTTGTTAGTTGTCGATCGGGAGCGGATATATTTTCACTACCGGTCTTTGAACGTATGAACTACCTATACGCAGGGTGACTGCGCGGACTACGCCGTCGCGGCCGGGATGCGTCTGATGCACGCGAGCCAGTTGCCACTGCATCGGCGGTAGCGAATCGTTATGAACAAGGACGACTGTGCCCTCCGTTAGAGGAGTGCCCTTGTCGTGATGCCATTTACCTCGCTGCTGGAGTTGCTGGAGGTATTCTCGACTCCAACGCTTCCAGTAATGCTGAAGCATGTGCTGTACCATCTGCCATCTGTCTAAACGTCCCGGATTTGTGTCAGAGAAGTCGTACTCAGGCAGGGAGGTCAATGGCTCTCCCACTAGGAAGTGAGCTGGTGTGAGAGGGAGCGGATCTGAAGGATCGTTGCTCATGATGCAGAGCGGACGCGAGTTGAGAACTGCCTCAATTTGGCACAACAAAGTATTAAATTCATCGTAAGTTAGAATTTGTGAACCTACGACGCGGTATAAATGTTGTTTAAAACTTTTCACTGCCGCCTCCCAAATCCCACCGAAGTGACTGGCATATGCAGGTTGGAAATGCCAGCGAATATTAGAACTTGCCGAAGCTTGTTGGATTTCGGTTTCGTTTTGTTTTAGAAATGAATACAGTTCTTTTAAATATCTGTCACAGCCTACAAAGTTGCGACCGTTGTCCGAATAAATATCTGAACAGAGGCCACGTCGTGCCGTGAAACGGCGCAGTGCAGACAGAAAGGCCTGGGTAGTTAAATCTGGTACTAACTCCAGGTGTATCGCCTTTGTAGACATGCACACAAACACGCAAACATAGGATTTGAAAATTTTAGAATTTCGAAGTCGATTTGTACGTGTTTGAAAGTAGCCCGCGTAGTCTACGCCGACGTGCAAGAACGGGCGTAGGGGGCGCACGCGCGCGTCCGGCAACGGAGCCATTGAAGGCTGCGGCGCCGCGGGGCGGGCGCGGAAGCAGCGCACACAACGACGAGTGCGTTTACGCACTGCGTTGCGGGCTGAAAGGATCCAAAACCGTTGGGACAAAATGAATTGCAAGGTCTGTGGACCGACGTGCAAATGGACCATATGGTAATGATCGATTATTAAATCTGTTAAAAAATGATTTTTTGGCAAAATTAATTGATGTTTTGCTTCATAATCAAGATTTGAGCGTTGAATGCGGCCGCCGACCCTGAGAAGACCGGCGTCGTCGAGAAATGGTTTTAAATTTTGTAAACCTTTCGAACAGTGTTCGTTTGATTTTAAATTTGAAATTTCGTCTGAAAAGACTTCATTTTGTGTAAGCGAAATTAATCGATTGAGTGCAAAATTTGTTTCTTGCACGGTAATGACGTTGTTCCTATGTGATGTCGCTGCTTTACGACATTTGTTGAAAAAACGGAATACATAAGACACAACTCGAAGAAGTTTGCCTAATTTCGAATATTTGTTTAAAAATTCGATGTTTGGTTGTTCTTTTTTGTCAGCGACTAAAACATGTGTACGTCGCTCTTCGCTTGTGGCGTAGCTTGGAAGAAGCTGCGGCCATTCTGTCTCTGGGTTTTTTAGCCAGACGGGGCCTGAGAACCAAAGTTCATGATTCAGCTGCGATGGAAGAACACCGCGAGAAGCGGCGTCAGCCGGGTTGTCCGCGGAACGAACGTGGCGCCATCTAGAGGCGGGGACGCGGCTCAATATTTCCGTTACACGATTTGAGACGAAAACCTTCCACTCATGAGATGATTGCAGCCATGCAAGAACAACTGATGAGTCAGTCCAGGCATAAATATCATCGATTGTGATGGAGTCCTTGTAAGTTTCGATTACGAGGCTCATTAATTTCGACAGAAGAAGAGCACCGCACAGCTCAAGCCGTGGCAGAGAAATGCGTTTGATGGGCGCTACCTTCGTTTTTGCAATGATTAGGTAAGTGTGAACTTTACCCATCTCGTCCGTAAGACGTATGAAGACGCAGGCCGCGTAGGCCTTCTCTGACGCATCAGAAAACCCATGGATCTGTATAGATCGATGAGCGGGAACAACATGACGAGGTAACGTCACATTGCAAATCAGTGGAAGTTCTGAAAGAAACTTGTTCCACGAATCAATGATGTGTTGTGGCGGAGCTTCGTCCCAGTCTGTATGACATAACCACATGGATTGAATAAGAATTTTTACGAAAATGGTGATTGGAGAGAGAAATCCCAATGGATCGAAAATCTTGGAAATCTCACTCAGAATTGTACGCTTAGTACACTTTTTATCAATTTTATCGTAATTGACATCATAAGTGAAAGTGTCAAGTCTTGGTGTCCACTTTAGGCCTAATACCTTGACAGTCGTGTCTCCGTCAAGTGAGGAGATGATGAGAGCTTCTTGCTGACTTTTGCTATCTTCTGCGAGTACAGAAGATAACAGAGCCTGATGGTTACTGCTCCATTTGCGGAGCTCGAAGCCTCCTGCTCGACACAACTCTATGAGCTCTCGCTGAAGAGACAGAGCATCTTCTAGAGTGTTTGAACCGGAGATGACGTCATCTACGAACACTTCATTGAGAAGCACACGTTTAGCGAGTGGCCATTTGTCACCCTCGTCGAGGGCCAGCTGGCGCAGCGCGCGTAGCGCGAGGTAGGGAGCTGAGCTGACGCCGAACGTGACGGTGCAGAGCCGAAATTCACGAATTAAATCGGTTGGATCTGTACGCCACAGAATTCTTTGAAAATCACGGTCGCGTAAGCGAACCTCGATCATTCGATACATCATTTTTATATCTGTTGTGAAAACAACTAGATGAAGACGAAATTTTAGAAGGACCATGACGATGTCCTGCTGTAGCTTAGGACCTGTCAACAAATTATCGTTCAGCGAGCGCCCGCTAGTTGTAGGACACGAAGCGTCGAATACAACGCGAGTTTTAGTCGTAGCGCTCTGAGTCCGCACCACGCAGTGGTGGGGGAGGTAGTACATTTCCGAAGCTCGTAAAGCTGGTTCTGAAGGAGCTGGGATCGGCTCCATGTGCCCAAGATCAAAGTACTCTTGTAGGCACCGGTGGTAATCTTGTCGTAGACTAGGATTACGCATTAATCGATTTTCTAATTTATGAAAACGAGAAAGTGCAATCTCTCGGGATTCTCCGAGAGGCGGAACGTCAGGCTTGAACGGCAAAGCCACGGTGTAACGACCAGATGAATCTCTCGTATGCGTTTCGACGAAGATCGATTCGCACAGAGCCTCACTGGGCGTGAGAAGCTGGGCTTCAGGAACCGATTCCAGGTCCCAGAACCGCTGGAGCTCGAATTCAGTATGAAACGAGGCTAGACACACGTTGAGTGTCGAAGAAGATTTATTAGCTAGCTTTCCTGAAAGGAGATAGCCGAAAATGCTATTTATAGCAACGGGACAACCGCGAGGTCCTATGATGTTCTCATGCAATAGGATGACGTCGCTGTAGTCCGCACCTAGCAACAACTCGACGGGACGCGAAGAACGGAATTCTGGGTCGGCGAGTGGTAGGTTACGAAGATGAGGTAAGTACTCAGTGTCCGCTTGTACATTTGGTACATTAGGAACGTAGTTAGTAATTTTTGTAATTACATGTGCATTGATATTTAATTTTGTTTGCAGCTTATTGTGAGGCGTAACATCACAACAAACAATGCCGTGAGGTCGCACTGTCTCTCCGTCACCGACGCCCGAAATTGAAATGGATGCTCCGGTACGCTGACGTGATAAGCCTAAGCGTTGCACACACGCCTCGGTTATTAATGAAGTTTGTGAACCGGGGTCTATGAGCGCTCTGACGGTGAACGCGTTCATAGAAGTGCTGCCGCGGGGACGGATGTCAACAAGCGCGGTCGCGAGGAGTACGGAATACTCGCATTCGCGGGAACTAGCCCCAGGGTCGCTGAGAGCGGTCGACGCGCAACTCACAGCGGCTGGTGCGGGGGAGGATTCTGAATCGTTATCACTAGATAACACGTGCGTGTTCTTTTTCGTAACACCCTTACTATCACATAACCTGGTGTGGTGTCGTTTGGAACACTCTCTGCAGGTAAAACGTGACTTACATTGATCGACCGCGTGACCAACTACCAAGCAGTTTTTGCAAATATTGTTTTTCTTTATGAAATCAAGTTGATCTAAAAGCGATAATTCGAAAAAATCATCACATTTGCTTAAAAAGTGTGAAGGCGACTTGCATAGTATGCATTTTACCTTTTGTTTACCTTTATCATCTGTATATAAATTCGAATCTGGCGCCGTAGACGCACAGAGCGCTGGAAACGAAAAGGAACGCGTATTATTATGGCGCGGCTGATAAGAACCGCGCGCCAGCGCGCCGGCAGCGGCGGTGGCGCCGCGGGCGGGAGGCGCGGTGTAGGGGGGCGCGTGAGCGCGGGGCGCCTGCGCGGGCGCAGCGGCGGCGAGCGCACTAGCGGCGCCGCGCGGACCCGGTTGCGGCGGCGCGGACCCATCACTGTTGCGTCTCGTAGACGAATTAGCCATTATCTCACTCGCAGCTAGCTCCTTTTCGAGAAAGTCGAGTAAGTCAGAGACATTTGGTATGTCGCTGGGAGAACTTAAAGATTGTTCGAAACGTTTTCGAACATACGAAGAAAGTTTACGTAACAAAATATTCAATAACATGAAATCCCACTGATCGACGGGAAAGTTCATGACTCTAAGCGCTGAAAAGTTTTCATGACACGTATTTAGAATGTTACGAATGCCACTTTCACATTGATTGGGTTTTTCAGACATAATTGGAATGTCAAGTATTTTATCCATATGTTTGGTGGCGATTATTCTTTTATTCTCGTAACGATGTTGTAAACATTCAAATGCCGTCGCGTAGTTATCGGCGGTCAACGGAATGGTTTTTATTAAATTTAACGGTTCGCCACGTAGTGACAGAAGCAAATAACGGAATTTATCAATATCCGAAATACCATCGTTGTGGTGAATGAGAGATTGAAATAAATCAAAAAAGGAATTCCACTCTGTTGCTTCGCCACGAAATTCCGGCAAAGACAGCGGTGGAAGTTTCATTTTTGGTTGGGGATTTGTTTGGTACCCGTGTGATGACGAAGATGATTTATTTAATATTTGTTCCTGTTGTTTACTAGAAGTTTCTTCAGTTTTTATTTTATCGACTACCACTTTTATGTCGTAAAACATGATTTTGAAACGGTTTCTAGCTTCTAGTTCAGTTTCCGAAACAAATGATTTTGCTTTTATTTGAGCCTTTTCGATTTTACCTTGAATTCGTAGAAAGTCTTTTTTCAAAGTAGGTAGGTCGGGAACCCTACATTTAAATTGAATTAAGTTTGTAGTTGAAAAATCCAACATGGTTTGCAAGTCATCGTAAATGACATTGCGTTCGAAAATAAGTTGATTTAAATCGTCACCCATTTTTTACTAAGTATAAACGATTTTTATTAAAAACGACAATCGAAAAGTTTCAAACCAAACGCACCCAAATGTAAATAAATGAATTGAAACTAACATAAATGCATACAATCGAAGACAGTTCCTCAACTCGGTTCGGCGCGATTAGGAACGAAACCGGTTTTAGCCACTACTAGCCGCGTGGCGTGTCAACTGACTCCGTCGAATTCGTAGGGTAGGAAAATATCTCGATGGAATTTCTTTGATTTAAATGTATTAAAATTGAATTATTACTAGCGATACGAATATATTGCGTAGCGGAAAGACGATATCTATGTATGATATGCTATGAAATTGAGAAATACGTAAGTTTAAAGCACGAAATGCTGTATAAAAAACGATGACCGCTTGCGCAGCAAACTGTCGAATTTACGTAACGTAATTACGCGGAAACTGTAAGTTTTTGATAACAAAGCACCAATCTAGAAAGATCTAGGCTCGATGGCCATATTATGTTGGGTAAAGGACTTCGATAGGCTACAGAAAGATGGACTTTCAGCACTCACCAGTGGACGCGTCGCCGACTCCTCGGGGGCCCCCAGTGATGCTGACCACAGAGCTGGTTCGATGGGATCTCGTAAACTGGCACTTTGGTATTTAGTTTTGTGTAGGTTGTCACACTCGGCGTTAATTATTTATATTTTATTTTATTTAATTAGTTGCGTGCAGAAATGCAGCGATGCGGCCGGTTGCCATATTGGTCGTAGACTCAATGTCTTTAAGTTCGCCGATAGATGGCGTTTTGATGGAAAAGTGCATTCAGTACAAATTCTGTTAGCCTTTTGCAACATATAAAAAAGAAACGAAATGAAATTGTTATACTTTCTAAACTGGTGCGTTGTAATACTAAACATGAGTGTAAAAGTTTACACTACGGCGAATATACTTACATATATTCAGATATTCTCTATGTATATTGGCACTATATTGGACTAAATCACATAGTTCACTGCGATCCATAACTGAATGTAATTTAGTACAAACTAAACATTAAAGAAACTTGCACAGGTTATCAAAGAATCACCATGGTCCAACTTAACTAAGCAATCGGCGCATCTCAACCATAAAAAGGTGCAAAATAATTGCTTGCTCAAATTAAGTGTCGGCCCGGTTTCAGAGTCGAGAATTAATCAATTGGTGGTAATTAATATTGGTTTCGAGGCGGCGATAGGTACGTCAATCACAGGTACCGACAGGTGGGCCAAATCTACAGGAAACCCCGGCTAATTAGAGCGGGGCCTTCCGGGGAAATGCTAACCGGAATTATAAATGGAACAAATGTACCGTAGATTTAATTATAATCTCCGTTAGATGTTGGATCCTTTCACCTGCACCATTATAGTTATATCTACCAGCAGTTGCACGAACGAATACTCTACGAAATTTGTTTACGTTGATGATTAACATTGTAGCGCAAAATCCCGCGCCTATTCCAAAGGGAAATAACCGGCTAAAGCCAATTATGATTATTCTTGATAATTCTTCCGGATTATGACAATAATATGTGATAACGTCGAAAGGTAATCAATCCTATTCATGTAGGCTGTCGATTCTAACACTATGCTATCGAAAACATGAATGGATTGACATTTATACAGCTATTAAAAGAGTTGAGTGACATCATTTATGTGACATTATATTATTCTTACAGCAAAGATGTCAATATCATCTTGTATTTTCTGCACGAAGGAAAAAATCCGCGCGCCAAAAAAAACCGACAAAATAGGCGCCCCTAGTGGAGCGCCCACCAAAAGTTTTCAGCAAAACGGCTTGCCTGGTCAGTGAGGTGTATACGGCGATCTGGACCTCCTACATCCGCACTCCAGACAGCCGCCATCAGATCTCACCCAAACCGTTCCCTGACGGAGATCCAAGGGCTTAAAGTAACCTCGAATGTATGAACTGGCCCTATTTGTTTTGAGTAGTACCTATTACTCACACTAAATGAATGAAAAGTTAAACGTGTTAATATACTGACAAAACAACACTTTGCCCGTCAATAAGCAAGCCTTAACCCAATGCCCTTCAGTTTTACATGTTGAACAGTTGACAGTCGCGGCGGCGGCGGGCAGGCTGGCATACAGCACTAATGAGCTGATGATACCCTCGCGGGCACATGTCACTACGTACCTACTCAAATTATACCTTATCATATTGACACAAGTGCTGGGAAGAACCTGTGTTACCTACGTCTTTTTGCGGAGCAAAGTTTTCTGATAAAAATATTGAGTAGCAATTGGATAATGAGAATATACTATGGCACTTACGTCTACGTAGAAATGCAATGCTATAAAAGTTAAGTTAGGTATAAAGAGGAAACGGCACATTCATTTCTTCTGCATAGTCAGATTTCAAATCAGAGACCGTGGCTCTACCCTCTGCCAAGATGATACAAGTTTTGTTCTCTACTACGAGAGCAAGAAATTTCTTATGCTGATTCATCTGTCTATACCATCTTTATCTTTTAAAGAAAAGTAGTAAGTAGATACAAGTAGGTAAAGCATGACATGCCATATTTTATTTGTACTTTTAAGTACATCTTTTGTGTAGAAGATGGTACCTACCTACCCTACCTATCTAACTTAAAAATTAAAAATAATTGTACGCCGCCAGATTTTTAGGGACATTTTAATCAAACGATAGCCAAAGCACTAAAAAATCTTACAAATACCAACTGTATTTCATTTCAAGAAACACCGACATGAACAGTAATTGCAACATTAATGGCTGTCTTGTAAATAATGCATAATAATACTGCCATTAACGCTACAATTATAACCTATTAACGGTGATAACCGATAATTAACAACCTGCGATGCGAAACATTAATCATTACACGCAATGCGATATTACATCCAAACAAGTTACAATTACTGTAAACGGTCTTGAAGAAATAATAATTGAAATTATTTTATCGTACCCACTTACATTTTGCAAAACGGTCATATGTTTTTATTGCAGACGATGAAGAATCAAAATCAGTCTAGTAAGCAACCCATGAAAACCGGGATAGGTTTTGGACTTCTTACTTACATAAATTACATAAGTTTGTAGTTGGTGGTGAATTAATTAAGCAAGTACCTAGTTTCATCATCATGTCAGCCTGTAGACGTCCACTGCTGGACAAAGGCCTCCCCCAAGGATCTCCACGACGACCGGTGCTGCGCTAACCTCACCCAGCCGGGTCCCGCGACCTTCACCAGATCGTCGGTCCACCTTGTGGGAGGCCCTAGCTACCTAGTTTAGTTGGATTAGAATAGAAACTTGTAGTTCTGGCCTTGTAGAGACGGTTAAATAATGAACAAATTATATAAGTTATAAAATTATAGAAAATTTAAATTATAAAAATAGTAAATTTCAAAACAAAAAATCAGATCTTCTGCAGGAATAACTTATTCCACGCGGGCGAAGCCCAGGCAACAGCTATCATAAATAAATAATGACAGGGTTTTGTATTTTCACATTTTAAGAAAGAGTGGGGAGGGGGGGAACGGGTGTGAAAATTAGCTTTTGACAGAACGACGTCTGTCGGGTCAGCTCGGCGTCAGTCTGGGTCAGCTAGTATCTAATAAACAGAAGTGAAAAGACATTTAAGTAATTTAAGTATCATCGTATCAGCCTGTAAATGTCCACTGCTGGACAAAGGCCAGGCCATTTTAAGTATGCTACCACCGAATATCAGGGGCATACTGAAAGGCCCTGTGAAAAGCCTCTTAAGTTCATCACTTGATCTCCACTGTATATTGTACTGTACTTATATTTGTATGTGTAAATAAATTAATCTAGAATCCATCAGTTACATTGTATAATGTAACTGGAAGACCCTAATGGGTAAAACGGGCTTTGAATATCTGATGGCGGCCATCGTCACACCATGGAATTCTTAAATAAGTTTTAACCTCATTTAATTATACTTTTAAGTCTCCTTCCATGAATATTCAGCAGCTTATGGAGCCGCTGGATGAGCGCTACAAGTAGATATAAACATTTTCAAAGATCAATACTAAATTTAATTGGTCACAATATAAATTGATTTTATATTCTTTATATTTTCTTTTTAATAAACTGTCAAAAATGTAGTACTGGCGTTCCGATTAAGGTCCGGCCACATTCCATCAATTAAGTTTTACCATCTGATAGGGAGAGCTGAGTCACCACTGTGGAAAACTTGATTATGTGTATCATTTTTTGGTGGAGTGTGGTCAGAGAGACAGTGTTTGTTTGGCGGCAACCATGGCCACAATGGCGAAATAAATATATTATTAAATAACCCAAGTTCGGATGAGGCACGAGTTGTGTATGACTGCGCTAAGCGCTGTCTGTCTGCCTGATCCTCCGAAAGACTTGTGTTTCCCTATGAGGCTGGCATGGACATAAATACTCCAAAGCCTCGTTAAAAAAAGCTTTAAAAAAATTTTTGTAAGTACATAGTTTTTGTAAGTACATACAATTATAATTTATATGTTGGAAGATTAAAACAGGAATAAAGAAAGTAAAACAAGGTCGTACCTACACATACGAGTGCATGATTATAGGGTTTGGATCATAGGGTTCTTCTATTCATACGTAGGTAATAAATAGTATACGTACTACGAATACGAGTTAATGATAGAGTTCCATGTACCTACTGCAAGTACCTACTACGACGGTCTTCATTACCCATACTGGGTAGACATTTTTTTATGTAATTTTATTTTTTGGATTGTTTCATTCGTATTGACTGACATTGAAATGATTTTCTTTAATTGACATTGACTATTGAGTATTTATACATTTTATTTTTATTTTTTGACATGAAATTAAATAATTACCAATAAATAAGATTATGTAGCACAAACTGTTATTGAACATTTTTGTCGGTGTATTTAGATAAAGTTCCTAGATTTTTAACTAGTTGTCTCTTTACTCAGTAATTTTATTTTGTCACATTTGCCCCACGAACGCATTTACCAATGTTAACCTTACACATATTATTTCAGGACAAAACAATTATATAACCTAACACAAGTACCCAAATAAACAGTCGTACAATACACAAGAGAAAGAAGTCAAAATCGGCGTGGGGTGTAATTAAGGCGACCACCCACCGAAGCGACCTCGAGACCTTGACCGAAAGCGGAGAGCCCTAATGAGTTCACCCGACCGACTCGCGGACGCAGACGACGCCGGGGCACCGGCTTAGGCAGCTGCTGCCTCACAAATCTGTCAATGAGAACCATCTTAAGAAAAATTGAAATATATTCGATCAATCGATTTTTCAAAAATAATCAGTAACTTGGAAGGAAGTAAATAAGGACTTTCAGATTGAGTTTGTAATACCACAGGCAATACCGTTATTCGCGAACGGTGTCATTTTTTCATTAAACCCAATAGAAATGAAAGTTGCAGAGAATACGACGCGACGCCGCCATATTGTTGCATTGCATTTCTCATGCAATGTCCCGTTCACAAAACAAAAATCAAGCAACAAAAGGAAAATACCGACAAGCCGGTTACTAAACTTTTTTACTTTATTTCAACGAGACTAGCACGAAGCGGCGCGGCCAAATCCAAAAGGTGCTATGTCGATCCCAATGCTAAACTTAAAGCCTCCCTACCTAAAAGGCTTAAGTTTCTCAAAACAGGTTTTCTTTAAAGACGTTCTGTTTTTCAATATAAAAGCTCCGACACAAGAGCTCCGCCTACACTTGATTTAAAATTAGAACTCTTGCGTGACAAACGCCGGTAACTTCAAATTATATGCTAAAAAGTTAAACTTTACTTGCAAGTAATAGAGCACAATATTCTACGCTAGTTTATCTGCAGTAAGGTGGGTTGCTCCGTAAATGCTATTGGCCCAATCGCGCAACGTGATACAAACAAGAAATATGAGAGTGAGTGAGATAGCGCGAGCTAACGGCCGCAGCGCTGCGATGTCAAAATACGACTTGTGTTACAAACCCAGTGAAATTCAACTCAGCCAGACTAGAATTATCCTAAAATATAAAGAAGTACATCAATATTGTAATAACTGATGTAGGTATTTAGAAATATCTTTAATTATTCAAAACAAAACACGTTTTTAAAACTAAAACTTATAAAAGTCATTGAAAAGAGAGGGAAGATTAACCCATCCTGTAGCGAGAAGAGTAAAGACGATATATTTTGTAGAGGTGTTGATCCATTTAAAGGTCGTAAGCGACTGGAACCGCCCACGAAAAAGTAAGCCAAAACGTTAACTGACACGAGATGATTTCATTCGGGGGATTTGTGACTTGTAACGTTTTGGTTTGAGCAGTTACATTGAAGTGGGCATGGCGGCAAGCGAACAGTGACGATTCGTTTAGTAGACAGTTGACAGTCGCCACGCCACACTGACATTCCGATAGTAGCTGATAACAATTTTCTATAGAGATGATTTTTGTTGACTCTTTCGTACTGTGAATAGTGTTTCGATGTTTGACTGGACGATATCAGACTGTGGGATTTGGAATTGAGTTTTTGTTTATGGAAACCCAACTTGTTTCGAAGTGTGTGAAGTGTTGTGTGTTGATGATGACGACAACTGGTGGACTCCGCGGTGTTGTTGACTGTGCCGTTCCTACGTAACGGTATAACTGTGCATTAGGTTAGTAAATGAAAGTGAGTGTCAAAACAATATAAGTCATTTTACAGCACCGATGTGAATCATAGAACCTATTTATAATACAAGGCTACCTGAAGTGTAAACACTAGAAGCATTAATCTAAATAATTTACAACCTATAAATAAAATCGAAATTATTAAACATCAATGCAACCAAGTTTAAGAATGTTAGTCACTCTATGTAGAGCTTACGATGAAGGGTAGTTGGAGAAAGCTAAAATACATGTGGATAGGTATATTTCATTTACTCACATTTAGTATTTAATAATCTATGGTCGTGGACCTTATTATACATGAAAGAAACAAGTCTTGCAAACCACAATACCTACTACCTACGAAGAATTGAGAAAAATAACTTTAATATTTGTCATCCAGGGAAAATAATATGCTCCTCGATGATGAATTTCCTAAGCATACGTTTAATTTACTATTGATTCTTAATTAGAAATATAAAAGAAGACGTGTAAAATTTAAAATGTGACTGATGTAATGATTGTAAAGAAGAAAAATTAAATAACATCATGTTTTTCCAACTGAATAGAAATTCCCTTAAATTATTAAAGGATTTAGAACTGTGCAATTAAATACATCTGCAGATACTTAATGGTGGTCAATGTTTAATTATTTGAGAATTCTGCCGTCTTACGACTCTCAAAAATTCATAAATATCTGATTTATACTATATACTTACCGTACAAATTTTGGCGTTTCATCCCACTTCCATTTCATCCACAACTTAAACATTACATACCTCTTGTACATTATTTACATCCCCTTTACCGACCACTAATAAAACCCCTTTATTGCAAGAACCCTAAATGGTATAAGAACTTATTTGATATCAAATCGGTATCAAATGCTAGTCTTTCAGCCTCTATCTGTGGGTAATTGATTGATCTTCCCCAATGAACGTACAAGAAAATCTTTATTATCGTTAGATTCTCTACTTTCATTATCCAGCCATTCGAGGATCCATATATTGTGATCAGTTTATATAAATTTCAGGTTTATAAATATGTATGTACATTATTTAGTGTACCTACACTATTTCCACTGTCTGTCGTTTGTCGAAAATTTCGTCTGCTGCCGGCTATAGGTCACTTTGGATTCGGATCTAATGGGCTGCTCGGATCATGGTTCTGCTGATGTTGCTGATCTAATCAGCAACAATTTCAAGTGATTCAAGTCAGTTATTTTTTAATTCTCCTTACATTTTTGAACTAATTCCTCCGTTTTGTCTCTTCTTTTTTTATTATTATTATTATTTATTAGGTAAACCAACAGTTGTTACATCATGTTTTGAAATTATATTCTACAATATGGTATTACAATGAGATGTACAACTACTTATAGGTAAACACAACATGCTGAAATTAACTGGAGTGAAACAGTAGATGTTATAAATTCACATAAGTTCACATTGTTTAAAGTGTCAAGTAAAGCAGGAGTCTATTACGAAGATATGTTTTTCCGGAACCTGGATATGGAATCAAAGTTGATGTCACAAACATTGCTGTATCTATTAAGGAGCCTACACAGTCGTGGGACAGGAGAGTTATCTCTCTTCGTTTCATAACCACATATTCTGATATTAATAATGTGAGAAGCTTCTACCGTAGATGTGAGGAACTATAGATATTTTAACCATTCCTAGATTCAATAGTTCTATTCTATCTAGTATATTAGGAAGGCTATCGGGCCCGCCTCCCGTCGCTGGGCGGTCGCTTCAGGCTGAAGCGGACACGCCCATCCGTCGCGTCCCGCGCCGCTCGGCGTACAACATGCATATAATATTGTGGACCAAGTGTGTGAATGTGTTTATATGAATACATGACTTAGTAAGAACCTTTATTAGGTAAATAATGTGCTCTTTTGTGTTGTCCTTACAGGACTCAAATGTGTGACAATGAAATGCTCGCGTAAACGGTTTTATGGGGAGGCATGTATTGTACTGTTTTATTCATTGCTTTCGAGTACGGTATTATGTTTTACTGTGGAATCTTCAGGCTCATTCCCATATGTTCTACCATTCTTTCTACCAATAGAACAAACAGGAACAATTATTGCAGGTTGTTCTACTGCCGCCTCTGTATATATTGTCTATTACTACTAGATTTTGGTGCCCCAAATCCGCCGAAATGGATTGAACGTTTGAATTGATCAATGTTGTGCCAAATCAATCCCCTGCCACTTCGTTATACATAGTTGTTTCCTATTTATTACAACTATGTTTAAAATGCACTATATTTTCATGAATTTCTCATTACTTGCAATATTATCTTCCCATAATCCAGCTGTGTGATTCTGTAAAGTACGAATTAATACTCGACCATCACATCGCAAGTCACTCACTTCACTTCGCATCCGATCATGAAAGACCTCGACGTCGCATTGTGTAAACAAATACAAGCTACACAATAAACACCTCACTTGCGAAGTAAAGTGAGTATTGAACTGTGAATCATTGAGTTAGAGACTGATCTCACGGCGGATTCAGGATCGAGTTGCACAAATACGCTTACAGAATATCAGGGCAGCTTTCCATTTAAAAGTTAATTTTCCGTGTTACGATACCAAACTATTGGTTTCTCTCATAATCATACTTATGTTATCACATTATAGTGACCATTTTTATTTAAGCAAAATGTACAAGCGAAACCGGCATCGTAGGTACGTGTAAGTACATTGCATACTTTATGTTACACGTCTCGTAGGACATGTCCAGAATTTATTATCTTCTCACTACGTGATTTCATTCCACCCACATACAGTTTGTACATCGCTTTATTGTTATCACTAAGTTTATACAGAGAAAGGTCATCTATTCTGAAAACCATTAGAATAATATTTGCTGCATTAAATTCTCATAATTGTGTATAAACAAATTAATATCAATTACCATCGTGATTCCATTACTTTCATATTTTCATGCAAAATAAATAACTGACGAGTTTTTACAAGTTTAATAAAATTCCAAATGTAAATACCTAGGTAAGTAGGTACTTATAATTTGCATTCTAGTACTGTCTCTCCAACGTACATATGTAGATATATTTCGTATACCTACATATTTACATTACGGAATGAGGAAATGAATGTGTGATTACACCTTCTAAATCGTGTTTGATTCAGCACCCCTTTTGTGATCCATCACGCTTGGAACTAAGTAGAGAGTTTTGGTGACGCTACTCCTCATGTCATGCTTTTAAGATAATTGTAACAGTGAGATGACTGAGAAGTTCGTTAAAACAATAATGATGAAACAAGATATCTTCGCTATCTGAACGCTTGATGGTGTGTGATGTAGTAATAATATAATTTTAGCATAAAACAAGTCTATAACTTACCTACGTTTTTATTAGTTTCATATCCAAGAATTTATTTTAATGCATCAAACTAGTGCACTTCCTCTGCATTACCTCCAGTATTGATTCTGGGTACATCGGCTTGTTTCACCAACTCGTCATTTCAAGTAATCGTCGTTAGCCTTACCAAGTCGTCATTTTAAGTAGTCGTAAAAAGTCGTCAATACCCGTCGAAATGAAACCATAGCTGCCTGTTGTTTACGTTATTGGTTTAATACTTGCATGAAAGCCTTCAGCGAGAAATCTTTAAAGTATCAGTGAGAATTACATTTTAAAAAATAATAAAAACAGACAGAGACGTGACGTTGGTATAATTTCATTGTGTGATGAGCATATCTGTTGTTTTTCGGATTCTGGGTGTTTGTATGTTTTTTTAAAGTACCTATAATATGTTTATCAGTTGTTGAGTACATTTACAAGCTTCGACTTAGTTTGCAACTAAACAGCCGTGTGTAAATTTATCCAAACATCACATCATTCTGTATCGCTGTCTCTCGGTGGGTATTGCTAAAATCCTCGGTGCAAGTACCCTGGCGATCCATCACGAATCACAGCGCCCGCCGGGGCTCGGTGATGTACCCCAGACGTTTACGACCAAAATTATGACGCATACTTTCCGTTAACACAATCTTCCATCCACTTTGTCACTTTGCCTCGTATATGACTTGTTTTATTTGCTGTAAACAGTACTATTTATCTTACAACTGCATTATTTCTATCACATCTCCATGTGTATGTCTTTGAGCCTCTGTTTTCTTAATAAAGTAGGTAAGTAGTTGCATTCCTATGGTAATCTATGATCATGAGTCTATCATTTTAGTTATAAGCTTGAATTTCATGATTTAAATTAACCGATGAAATTTTATAAATATTCATATTATATTGATCTTATACTGTATCTTTTCTAAATAAAAATGGCTTCTTCTGCTAAAGTTTACTTCCGACTCTAGAACCTTTCTAAAGCCTGGCTGCTTGCTACGTTCAGTTATTTCTGCCTGTCTTAACGGTCTCCCTAACTAATTGAAAGTTTGAACGGTAATTTCATATTTTTATATCTTTTAACTTATTTTAAATTATCACTCTTCACATAAAGGTATGAGTGATTTCTCGAAAATCAAAAAATGACGTCCACATTCTGCGGAGTTTTCAAATTTTGACAGCCACATTCTAAAGGATAACTTTCTCCTTCTTCCCCACAGAATTTTCACACTTTCCATTTATTTTGGTAACATTGTTCTATTACAATGCCCGCAAATATACCTTATAATACTTTTATTCTGCCGTGTTCGTTTACCAGAAGATCTCACGCAATTAGAATCGCAAAACAAACAAAATTACCTTGCATGTCGACAATTCCCTACCAATTTTAACGTGAGTTTTCCTACCTAGTACTACAATCGTAGAGTAATTATTATTTATATCATGTCTAGGTTTATGTTTCTTTGAAATTCCGTAAACAAATTACTTACAGTCTTTGTATTTTCATGACCTACCCATTTGCGAATAATTACCGTTAATGGCGTGTAGTTTTTATGGTATACATAACTCGTTTTTATAAGTATTCCCTAGACTGGAGTCATACGTGTAGACCAGTTGTTCCTAATAGTCTATGGCAAAATAACTATAACATAAGTTTAACCCTTTTTGTCCAGTATTCAGGTGAGTGTCTGTTTATAGCCAAGTTGTTATTACGTCTAAGTATGTACTTATAATTTATATTTTCTCTTAGTAGTTTATTTACTGTTACTTTTAACATACTATTATTAACAATTGCGAAGAATGTCCACTTTTTCTTTAATGGTATGTACTAAGGATGCAAAGTTGTGTCACTTGTACCATCAATGGTACTACTCAATGGTACAACTGACACTACGCGGTTATAACAGTAATGCTTACACTTAAAACATTATTTTGAATCTCATCTCAGCAATGGATCTCTTCGCTTCTCATCATTCAGTTTCTCCTTTAAAACAAACTTTTTAAAATCAAGTTGTACGCCATATGAAGCTTTAATAAACAATCCGACAATGTGACTAGAATGTTAATTGCTTATGGCCTGTGTATGAGTGTCCATTGTCGCTGTCCGTATGGAATGGAGCTGGTTACGTGAGAATGGGTTAATAATGGAACACAAGCGACTGTAGCCAGGGCCTTGCGCCATGTCGCATAACGTCCCATATCAACGACATGTCGCTTCTACGCGAGTATGTCGAAGTTTATTCAGCTACTGTTACTGTTCCATAAACGACATGCCGGTTAGAGGCTATTAGATAGAGCTTGTGTATTATTATTATTTTCATTACTCATACTCTGAAAGAAGGTCTGAAGTTGCCTGAGTAGCGGGTTGAAAGTAATACATCTCAGCCCTAGGGAGAATCGCTTTCAACTGACAGCTGTCAAATTATTTAAAAAAAACTAGTACTATTTTGACATTTCTATTGGACCATGTTCCAACTGTCTATACAGCCACTCAATTACAGCGCGATGTAAAATTGAAATAACATAAAGTTATGTAATAATTAAAGAATATATATATTTTAAATGACTTTATTATAATTATTACTGTCAACTATTTCTTTAAAATAACATAGACTTAGGCAAAATATTTATCATTTTTTCAATGATGGAAATGAAAAATAATGGCAGAATACCTGGCCGGCCACAGAAAAAGAACAAAATAGACGGGAAAGCGGCAATTGGATCTTCTTTTGTTTTTTCGAGTTGTAGAGTTTTGTTTATACTTCCGTATAGCAGAGATTTGTATTTACACTCATTTTATGTTTTTGTTTTTACTTTCAGTGTATTCTTAATGAAAAGCACAGTGTTTCCCTCGGGTTCAAGACTTATTTAGAGGTCCCTCGAACTATTGGCGCCCTCGCTACGCGTCGGGCGCCAAACCCCGTCTCGGGACTTAAATAAGTTACTTTCACACCTAGGTTAACAATGTACTATTTTGCTCTTTTACTATAATTCGTTGACTAATATAACCTAGGAATACACAAATTGGGGTTTAGTGTCGGGCGCTTTTAATATTGTACAGTCGACCGCACGTCAGTGGAAACACTTTGACCGTGAGCTGGCCTAACCTATAAGGGGGTTTCAATACTGCGAGAGACAAGTTTAAACTGGTTATTTTACCACTGACGTGCGGTCGACCGTACTAACTGTTATGTACTATACATAATGTAATATACACTACATATTGTAGGAAAATTTTTAGTTTCTTTGTGTATAGGTAGGTAGATGATAGGGTAGATCGAAAAGTTTTTGTTACTCATTTCAAGCTACCACATAATTTGACTTAATGTCTGTATACCAGAACTTATGGCGACCAAACAACTTTTGTGAACTACTTCTCTATTCGTACCAATGTTAGGTTCGTTGATAATTCCGTATAATTGGAATAATTTTTCCAAAGGCGGTGTGTATACTTGGACGCTGTATACATATACCTACTCTCTTATGCTTGTGTGGATGTATTGGTGTGGGCGTCGTCCGGACGCACGCCATTCGATTCCCCGAAGAGGAAATCGTTACGGCCGGCAAATTGGACCCTAACCACTAGTTTGAACACTGCTCCCGACACGCAGATGTTCAGTTATTTACAATGTACTGTTCATGCAGTACATACATGGGTGGACGGATAATTAGAAACAGGGCAGGATTTTCATACAATCGAGGTCGCTTTGAAGCCATGATTCTCCGCGAAGGATTGATCGGGGCATGATCTGATGACCGTCATCGAGAGAGTAGATGGAGGACTTTCAGATCGCTATAGATATCCAACTGATCAGATGAGCCGTTTGGATGGCATGAAGAAAAACATCAGATCAGATCATGCTCCGATCAATCATGGCTTCAAAGTGATCTCGATTGTATGTAAATCCTGCACTGTTTCTAATTATCCGTCCACCTATGTACCTAACCGCAAACCACGGCCGCCAATATGGGGTGCGTAGCTACGTGCGACACATCCAGACGAACAGTTTGTTAATCAATCTATCAATAGATCTACACCTTTATCCTTTAGAGTGTGGCTGTCAGATTTTGGTTTTTGAAAAAAGAACTCTAGACTTTACATAAGTCTAGTATTTGATATGTGAATTTGGGTCGATTGGGTTTTTTAACACTCTAAGGGTCAATGACACACACTAGAGGAGTAGATTTAATCACCTACATTAACTAAACAATGCAAAGAATTTTGAGCACTTACTAAATTGTTCAGTTCGTCGTGGAGATCCTTGGGGGAGGCCTTGTCCAGCAGTGGACGTCTACAGGCTGATATGATGATGATGATGAAATTGTTCAGTATCTTACAGCATATTAACAAATTGATGGTAACTGCCTTCTTGGCTTTTTGACTAAGTAAATACCTCTAGGGCCTTTTTTTAAAGCTTGGTATGTAGCTTGCTTTGTAATTTAAAGGTAAGTTACGTAAGGCAAGTCCGATGATGCCATTACCGATACCATCGAGTTTACAACGTCAATACTCGCTAGCGACTACATAAAAACCATATGAATAGCTCTCTTTGTTTTCGTAATTAGTCGAAAAGAGACAGCACTATGTATTTACGTAGTCGTTAGCGAGTATCGACGCTGTTAACTCATGGTACAGGAGTAAAATACTAACTTGAGTTAATATTTTCGATTAAGTAAGCTTATTTGGTTCAGTTCTTTCAGCCTACCCCGCCAGGGACATAGCGTGAATATGTATTTATTTAGTTTACAGTTTATCATATTCGCAGGTAAATATAAAAAGATTTAAAAACATTAAATTAGGGATATTGTTATTTTCGTAAGCCCCAGATTTGAGGGCCCGAAGACGTTGTCTCCGAAAATAGCGCCATAAACAAATTCATAAGTAGGCTGTGCTCTCCTTTTTATGCGTTTTTAAGGGGCTCTCCCTTGAGGGGCTCTGGGGAAGTGAAATGCGGCGTAAAACTTGCGGCACCCTGCCACGTCACAGGGAAGCTCGCCATGCTGCGACAAAAATTTTAAATTGTTCCTACCTCGCTAAAGGCAATAGCCATAAAATAAAACATCGCGAAAAGCTACAGTCCTAATTTCCTATACAGATGTCAGTAAGCACATAGTAGTGGAAGAGGAAAACCGCCACATTTCTTCTAAAAGGAAATTATATTTCATTGTCCGTCCGTCCGCACGTGGAGAACGGGCAGAAAATTTTAATTCAAAACACAGAGCAACCCATACGCATTAAAATAGGTTTAACCGCCAGCCGTTCCGTTTTCAAAAAATAAAATAAAACAAAAAGGCGCGTTCCCGCCATTTCTCCCGGGCGCGCCGCAAATTCCAGTGGAAAAAATCGTATTTCGAACGCGGTTTGAATTTTAATTGACATTCAGTCGCCTCGGATTCCAACCAGCCAGGGTATCGTGAACATTTTCAACTTTACATCCAGTTAGGTGAGGGTGCGTTGTGAAACCCGCACTGGGCGTCCGTCCACCAGTTGCGGGCCATAAAACTGACGCCACACGTCCGCAAACCACGGCCGCCAATATGGGGTGCGTAGCTACGTGCTACACATCCAGACGAACAGTTTGTTAATCAATCTATCAATAGATCTACACCTTTATCCTTTAGAGTGTGGCTGTCAGATTTTGGTTTTTGAAAAAAGAACTCTAGACTTTACATAAGTCTAGTATTTGATATGTGAATTTGGGTCGATTGGGTTTTTTAACACTCTAAGGGTCAATGACACACACTAGAGGAGTAGATTTAATCACCTACATTAACTAAACAATGCAAAGAATTTTGAGCACTTACTAAATTGTTCAGTTCGTCGTGGAGATCCTTGGGGGAGGCCTTGTCCAGCAGTGGACGTCTACAGGCTGATATGATGATGATGATGAAATTGTTCAGTATCAAAATTGCCTCATTGTGTATTTTCCACTACGTGCTATTGGCGGAATTATTGTGCTCTAAACACAATACAAAAGGCCATTAGATTTAAAAAAACATTTATTACGTGGTGTTTAAATCTATCTAAGATAGGTATTTTTTAAAATAACATTAACATACGGAGTTTCATTCAACCCTAGGTATATCAGATCAGATCTCATTATCAGATTTTTACAATTCTCTTGTAAAATTTGGAAGACCTCAAGGTAATTTATTTATTAATATTTTGTCAAAGTTTATAATCTTTTATTCTATTACTGAATTTCATATAATACTGTCCATGAAATTGTATTTTTATCACTCGACATTGTCCAGCGAGCCCCATAATGATTTTAATAACTTCATTGTTGCGTCGACGCCGCGTCACGTGCTTCATGCTCGCTAAATTACAATAAACAATTTGGAGCGCTCATTATCCACGAGTTCATCACGATGTTAGGCGCACAATTATTCACAACAAAACCGCGGTAATTTCGAACGTCCTCGAATAATTGCGAAATAACAGACAGACAGCCTCCTCTCGTTACATTAATCTGGTAGCTCTTACTTTAGCGGAAAATTGAGGACAATTAGACAAGACGTCAGTCCGATTCATCCCGCCCGCCCCTAATACTTTTAACAAGTTTTCTTTTGTATTTTAGTCCTTCCCTAAAATTGTATCTCAGAGCAATTGTTGTGACTCTTTTCAATCCAATGCTTTGTTCACCTTCCAGATACCACGATGCTTCAATCGGGAACCTGTGCAATACCACAATTAGAAACATTAACACAATACAAGTTCAACGAGTAAACGAAAATGTCAACGCATGCGGCGAAACGGAAAACGAATGCGACACGTGAATGATCACGAGCTTGAGAGTGGGCGCGCACACGGGCAGCGATGCAAGAGATATGCAGCACCGCCGCACTGCCGCTCGACAGTAACCCTCTAGTGCGCAAGATAAAATGCGAAGAGTTCCCCGCGATCAGAGGGAAGCAACCGACAAGAGTTGGCATGGGGGTGCGCGATGAGATGGAGGAGGAGTTCGCGGTGAAGACGAGGAATACACCGCCGATGGGGCCCGCGCCGGGGCAGGACCACCCGCGCATGGAGCACGGGGGCAACGGCTTCTGGCTGGCCGCCGTCACCGCCGCCGGGGCGCCGCATCCCATGCTCGAGACGTGCACGGAGACCGGCTTCATCAACAGCCAGCCGTCGATGGCGGAGTTCATGACCGCGCTCCCCCAGCTGGGCGGGGGGGAGCTGAGTCCGCAGCACACTCCGCCAGGATACCCGCCCGACCTGCCGTCGCCGGGAGGCGGGCTCAATGTGCCCGAGTACCCTTGGATGAAGGAGAAAAAAACGACGAGAAAGAACAGTCAACAAGGTGAGTTCAGCTATTTTATTTCTGTCGCTTTGTGGTGGTCGATTTTTAGATAATCAAGAAACAATCCAAAGTAAAGTGAGGGAGTCAAATTCAAATTCAAATTCAAAAGTATTTTATTGCATGTAAGTACACTAGGTACATTTATACAACGTCAATTTTTTATCTACCACCGCCCCCAAGGTGTTATATAGAGCTGGGAAGAAGAAGCGGCGCAACAAACTTCCGCAACACATCTTTTAAAATCAAGTTTGTACATAACATTATTTTGTAAAGATTGTGCGAGGCTGAAGTAACATTAACACCAGGCATCTTTGTCATTTAGATAATCGACTGTTTTATAATAAGCTTTCTTACAAAGTTGTTGTTTAATGTGAGTCTTAAATTTTCTGTCATTCATATTTAAGATTTCTTCTGGTAGTTTATTGTAGAAGCGTATACATTGCCCCGTGAATGATTTACTGACCTTACTAAGCCTTAACTGTGGTGGTACAAGTTTGTTTTTGTTTCTTGTAACATAAGCTGTGTTCATATCACAGTGCCTCAAAAAGAGAGATATATTTTTGCGGACATACAAAATATTCTCAAAAATGTATTGACTGGCAACGGTTAATATATTAATTTCTTTAAACTTTTCTCTTAATGATTCTCTACAACGTAGATTATAGATGGCCCTAACAGCTCTCTTTTGCAAAATAAAGATGGTTTCTATATCTGCCGCTTGACCCCACAGTAGGATGCCGTATGACATGATGCTGTGGAAGTAGCTGAAATAGACTAATCTCGCAGTAGCAATATCTGTTAATTGTCTAATTTTCCTAACGGCGTAGGCGGCCGAGCTTAGTCTGCCAGCTAGTGAAGCTATGTGGGGCCCCCATTGAAGAGATGAGTCTATAGTTATACCTAGGAACACCGTGCTTTTGATAAATTCTAATCTTTCTGTACCTAAAGTTACATTATTAACTACATGTCTTACATTTGGTAGGCAAAATTTAATACATTTAGTTTTTGTTGTATTTAATGCTAGATTATTAATGCTGAACCAGTTAAGTACTTGTGTGAGAGTATTGTTTACCTCAGGAAGATCACAAGCTCTTCTGCTAATTTTAAAAATCAGAGAAGTGTCATCGGCAAATAATACTATGTTGGACATGTTTTGTATTAAAAATGGCAAGTCATTTATATATACAAGAAAAAGAAAAGGACCCAGAACTGAGCCCTGGGGCACCCCCATTTTCACAACTGAACCAGATGATTTAACTCCATTTATATCAACTTTCGAACCGCGCACGATGTCTTAGAATTTTATCTGTCCGCACCATCGCAAAGAGGTCGCCAATAACAAAGCAGCTCCTCCATCACAAAATGACGACGTTTCGTTTCGTAAGTGCCCCTAACTGCCGCGTGAGTAACTACTTCGGAATTATTATTGTGCCTTTCAACGGCAACAACAAATGGCCATTCAACCATTGTGTTCTGGTTCACGGTCCCAGAGTTTCTTTAATGAACATCAAATTACTCCGAAATATATTGAATTGTATGCCGCGACGACGTTTTATGTCGGTAACTGTAGTCGGTGGGTCGACGTGGGAGTGGTATCCCAGTGGTGGAATTATCCGAGGCACCGACCCGCCAACGCGCCGTGTAACGGAACGGAATATTCGACATGCACTCTAACCACAAATTATAAGTGAGAACATTTTAGAACATTGTATACCTATTTACATGCCGACAAGTCTAGTAGTTTCATAATTTAGCTCCTACGAATGCCATTGAACATTTTTAACAAACTTAAAAGTAACTTTACTGACAATAATAAGATGTTTTTTATTAAAATCACAGGGGGATGGGTCAGAGATATAGCATAAAAAAACTCAGCTATTATATCACACAAACAAAATTGTCATGCTGCGCTAAAATAGACGGAGTGACCCCAAATTTGTCGTCGGAACAAAACGCCGAGTGGTTCAGAACAAAGCGGTGTACTTACATGATCCATCATCATACGTCGGAAGCTGTGGGAATGTGACCTCACCTGGTAGAGCCCATGCATCATCCTGGTTGTGCTACAAATTGCGTCATTTCTGTGTCAATTTCTTCCTTGTTCCTTGGGAATATATGATTTAATTGGGGGTGATTTGATTGAATACTCTGACAAGCAACCGTGCTATATATTTTTTTATTATTCTACAGTAGACATTTATATTAACTTCATTGCACACTTCATGATTATGATCATCTAGTTAACAAGAATTTGACTAGTGGAGCAGAACTTCTTAATAAGTATTAAGAAAAATAACAATTCAATTCACCTCCGCATTAACTCCTTCGAAATCTTTTTTTTCTGTTTTATCGTATTAACACATGCATGTAGGTAAGTATTGCCATTTTCTCGATTTTTATAGTGAGCTGAGAAATCAAAATAAAAATCTATTTTAAGTTGATTTTAAGTGTTAGACTTGCTGTTTTATTTGTCACTTTTATATACTCTACGCAATGACCAATCAATACGCATTATACGACCACTGAAATTCAAACTTTGAATACCTACGCGAAATGTCAAGTCGTAAAACGACCTATACGCTTATTGATCGATCAATAACAGGGTTTCAGCTTAACTTTTTTCATAGTTAAAAAATTTTACGGCAATGTAAATACTAAAACAAAATCCATGTAGAATCTTCTCCATAGTAAAAAAACCCCGTTGGTTTTATTTTTATCGGACTACTTGTAATAAATTGTATTATTATTCTTATCAAATAAATGCGAAGAGAACCTTGAAAGCGTGTCATAGGTAATAATTTTACATTTGAGTGCGATTACCGCTTGTTGGCGAACAGAAGCGGCCCCCCGCGGGGCACCCCGGGCAGTCTCGCCGACACTCGGTCAGAGCACCGCTCTAACAAGATGGTGCTGCTGAGATCGTGCCAGGCGCGGAGGGAGGACGACCCGAAACATTTCTAGACTAATTAAAATGTTGAAATCGTTAACTAGGTACCTAAATTAAATTTTACCGAAAAAACGGTATGCTTAACAAATAACAAATACCTAGTACTTCTCCTGATTTATGTACATATTTCTCAAAATATTAAATCAATAAAAGGATTTTATGTCCATAGGTATATAAATTAGTTCATTGGTGCTGTATTTCTTTAGTGGGTAAGAAATAACCCAAAAAATTATGTCTCATCAGTGTTCACGACTTGCCTTGCTGGTAACCCCATAGATACGCCACTAAGCATTGCTCCCCGCAATCCTGTACTGTATCTGCGCCTGGATCTTGCCTACTGCTTCTGCCTTACAACTTCGTTTATTTTAAGAGAGAGTGAAATGGCACCTTCTGGGTACCACTGGCACGTTCTTTTCGGTTCGGCCTCATCTTCACCTTCTAACCTGGTAAGATTGAGATCAAGCGTAAGCCAAAATATTAGTGAAAGGTGAAATATTTCATAGAAAGTATGTCGGCCACGTCTTGGATTTCACAAATTTAGATTATTGATAAAAAGTAAAAACACAATATCGTTATTCAGTGTTATTTCTCGCAAACGCAAACTTTATAGTGAGATGATGGGCGAGTGAGGTTGGTTCTCGTGCCGAGTCGGCCGTGAACCGGCGCTACCGGGGGTAATCCGTCACTGTCACCGATATCGAGCGATGCACGCCCGCCGCCCCCGCCGCCGCCGCACCCCCGCGCTCGCCGCCCGCTCGCCTATGCAACTACACTTCCCTATTCTGATCTCTGAATTACCCCCTTAGCAAGTATAATAAAATGCAGTCTAAATAAAGAAAGAAAAATTCACCGAAGACGGGTTGAGTTTCCAAAGACATGCTCTTCTACCTTCGGAAGGGTCCGTTCAGTTTTTCAAATCGCACAATGTCCAGATCATAGATAAGTAATTATACACGTGCCTGTCTCACTGTTCAGTATTTTTACAAAGTAAAATATTTACCAGAGCTTGCTAATGTTTTATTAATTTTTAAAAAATTATGATTATTTTTTACAACTATAATATTATTATGTTCGCCATCCGTATTTAAATAATAAAAATTTATGATGTTGAAGACCTATAATATAAATGACTTTTGTCTTTAATATTGTCGTTATAAATCATTTTTATATAACTAGAACGGTTTAGTGAGATCCAGAACGCTGTCTGCTGTTTTAAAATTGTAATCCTAAAAAAATAGCTAAAAATAGTAACAGCTATCGACATACTTAAAGACATAAACTATAGGTAAAGAAGATTCCTTTAGCTAGAAAATCGGTAGAAAATAGATTTGTCTCTGAGCAGTAAAAAAGGATTTATACGTGTTTGAAACTTACTTGTAAAATAACGGAGAGACAACATTGTAAGCTACGTTGTGGAATTAGTACTGCCACAAAATCACGGACGTCTCCAGAATAGGACTGTACAGACGTGAAACGCTTTTGTGCGCTCTCTAAACTTAGATATTGGATTTACCAAGTTTTGACTGATTCCCTTAAGTGACGTCTCGACGTCTATTTTGAAATGTTTCCTCTCTCGTTGATTTCCGACATTGAATACTCATTAATGATTATTATTTCCCTGGGTATGTATAAATTATGTGCCCTACTTAACAAATACTTTAATTATACCCATACAGTAAAACTATAATATTTATCTACATATTAAATATGAATTCTTTCTGTTTCATTTAATCTGTACTGTAGTGCACACACATGAATAGTTTATATATAGCTGTAACTAGTATATAATTAGTCATCTCGTCTCAATGTCATAGAGAGTAGATATCAATACAAATACATCAAGGAATGCATAATTTTTTGTAAGACATGATATCTCTTTTATATCGATGAAACCAATGTAATAAAAGGCAATTTCTAACGCTAGCTATCGTAAGGTAGGTATTAGAGGGACATGAAACAAATTGTTCTCGCGACCACGCCTCCGCCGGGGCCTATCTCGTGGAATCGAAATTAAAACGCACGCCCCGGCTCGATCGATCATTCGGAATCGTCTTTAATACAATGCCTTATTTCTGCACTGTCTCAATTTGTACGACGACGCCACGGTTGATTGACGTGATGTGATACGCACTCCCATTTAAGTTTTTCATTGCTTTTAATCGAATGTTACAACCGTTACAAAATACAAATTTTATTTTAACATCTCGTCATCGGTATAACCAAAATATTCATTCATGTTACTAAAATGCTTAGCTATTACTAAGAGCAGTTACAGTTCGAAAATATGAGTAAACCAATAGGTAAGTAAAGCATTGCACAAACTAAAACGTTGGTAGGTAGGTACGCGTAAAAGAAACTGTAAATACCAAAACACTTGTTTTTATTCGTGGTGCTAAAATGGGACATGGAATCACTACAGACAACTGCAGACAATACAAACGCTGCTGACGTGCTACACACCATGGGATCTGGTTCAACAGACCCAGTAGGTCTGACTTCGTTTGCACTTCAACTCGAGACTGTCAGTAGATGTCGCCTATAGTTCATATGGACTGTCCATCTCTGACATATCGCATCACTAAACACAAGGACGCGGTCGGATGTATTGCTTTTCAGACGAAATGATCATAACCGATCTCATCAACAATTGCGAGGAATGTCCACTTTTTCTTTAACGGTACTAAAGCGTGACACACACTGAGCCGCGGCGTTGCGAAAGCGTTGCGGTTTTTTTCTGTAATGTTCGAAATAGTATGAAGCCCTTTACATCAAAGCGGCGGCGGCGCGGCGCGTTCTTCATACAAATCTTCGCCGCCGCAACGCTTTCGCAACGCCGCCGCCCAGTGTGTGTCACGCTTAAGGATACCTACAAAGTTGTGTCACTAGTACCATCGATAAGAGGAACATCTATATTAATTCTTTCATGGTACTAGTGATACAAAGTTGTGTCACTTGTACCATCAATGGTACTACTCAATGGTACAACTGACACTACGCGGTATTCGCCGGTATGTCACACCAAATCTGTCCGATGATCGCATCGTATGTAGCCGGTAAATCGCGTGCGCCGATAGCCGGATCGCTCAGTAACTAACAACTGAAATATTCACTGTAATACGAACCCATTACACGTAATGATGATGGCATGTGAACTTTGTCATTTTGTCTTTATCTCTTCCTGCTGTAATTCTTTTATATTGACTTCCAATTTAGTGATCGAAACTTGCTTACTTATATCAACTAATAAGCTATAACCATAAATGATAGACTGTATAAAAGACATAATATAGAACTCTATTGTCTTATTGTTAGTTTTCCCAGATCGATATATTTGACATTCGGGAGTTGAACTAGAATAACTAGATGGATCGAATTGATTATCATCCAAAGAAATATTTGAGCATGCCGGAAAAAGCTAGTTAAGAATAAATAATTAGCTAAGATTGATTTAATTTTATATATATGAATCGTTGCAACTCTTGCTTGGACTATGAAATGTAATCTGATTAACGAAGATTTCTAACAAAGTCTAGCTAGAAGATCAATAATAAAAATAAATTCTCAAGGACACCTGACACTTTACTACACTTTCATTTTCCTGCAAAAATAAGCCATAAATCGTCACAATTTGTTTTGGTTACAAAAAATGGCAAACGCAATAGCGCAGGTAGTTTGATCTTTTACCATAGACAAGAAGTGGCCACAGATAGCTATAAATCTTTAGACGGCTCTCTTTGATTTATGTGAAAAATGATCGTAAATTTGAGGTTAGGATGTATTCAAAGCAATGTCCGAAGGGCGGGCTCTAGGGTCAACGATCATAAAATGCCTCTCTCTTATTATGTAATTTTATAAATAGCTCAAAAATACTGGGTATATTTATCTGAGGCAGCTGTTAGTTTCCGGCACTCTCTGCAGCGCTAACACCTAGGAAGCGGTGGTAGATAAAAAATTACGTGTACAAAATTAAATGTTGATGCAAGTAGTTTAAAGATATAATCCAAAATAAAACTAAGTTAGGTTTAAACCAGATAATCGCTCTTATTTATTTGTAGTCAAGGCAACCCTTCGACAACATTTCTCAGAATTTTGACAACATTTCTTCTTAAAAGTATATGGCCGTTACACGAGACGATAGTGCATAAATGCAATGAGTTAAGTATTTTAAATTTGACACAACCATCATAAATTATGAATCATAATTATTATGTCACCAAAACATGACACCAAAAATATTAATTTTATTTTGGGCAAGTACCTACGGTAGGTAGGTACTTGCCCAAAATAAAATTAATATTTGTGTCACACACAAACTATGTAAAGTTAGTTAAAAAGTTCAAATTATTTTTTGTTCATTTACTAGGTATTTAATTGTAGGTACTTACCCGTAACAAATCCTTGTTTATACATCCTTACGCGTTCTGTAATTAATAGTAAATTTTATCTTTCGTTTACTTCCATTGGACCAGTGTGACTAGTTCAGTCGGTAGCTAACAAACTAAAACAATAATTCATAACCGAAAAATCACCTCATTCATTGGCTGTCAATACATCGTGCGGGCATGATATACCGAACGGTAACACTTCCACCTCAGGCGGCGGCGGCGCTACATCATCCCGCGGACATAAATCAATGCGGCCGAGTTAGGCGAGCGAGCGACAACTGGCCTTTTGTGCCCCTTTTATCGTCCATTCCGAACCGATCAGTTTGAGAATTAAACGTGTTAACTTGTATTTTTCTCTAACATTATGACAATTAGCAAATTGATTTCGACTGTAAAAACGATATCGAAACGAGAAATCTGCACTACCACAGCCATATAATAAATACCATATAATTAAGAATTTATTTACGTTATTTTATTTGTGTTTCTTTCCACGAGCAAAATTACAATGTGAAGTAAGTACGAACAGACAACTTATCAGTTAACGAATACAACTACGATTATTTAAATTTCTTTCTTTTTAAATTCGTTACATCTAAATAGCGACATAAATAGCGAGATTAAATTCTGTATATCTTCACCACTTATAAATTTTAAGAGGTCTTACCTTTTATTAGTGTTACACAAAATGAGATTCAGATGCTCAAAAAGCCTCTCACAAGCAACAACATTGACCTAGTTAATATGTAGTATAAAGGTAGATCCTGTTGGTATTATACACTATGGGTTTTTCTACGGGTAAAAGCTTGAATTAACTCAAGAAATCTGACAGAGCCACCTAGAATCGAATCCCCGGGTGGAGCAAGCCATGACTTGCACCTGACCAGCCACCCGCCATTGTAAAGCAAGCCAAACAGGAGCCGCTGCAGACAAACAAACAAAGCGTAATCCGTCTAAGCCGACATAAAGAACGCTAATCAATAAATCACTTTCGCCTAAGGGCGGCCGCGCGCTGGGCGCCTGCCTTTGTCCTGGCCAGTCGGCGCCGATTTTTACAGCAATTAGAGGCACTTACCTGCCGCGGTCTGCGGTAATCCTATTAGGTTCGGCGAGCGGGACAGAGCTACCGCGTGGGCGGCCAAGAGCAGGCACGTAGCAAGCAAGGGGAGGGCTCGAAAGGCTGAAAAGGTTGAAGTACCAACTTTTGTGGTGCTTTTGTTTACTTTGTCATCATGTTCTCTGGAATACCGCCGCAAAATATGGTGTAATTTACGAAAATAGTGTATTTTCATTTTTATTCAAAGTCTTATGAAGGATTTTATTTGAGGATTTTTGGCCAAAGTTTTCTTCAACGTTTTGGGCGTCTATTCCCTCCCTGTATCAGAAGCACTTATACTTAGCCCACTGAGAAACAAAGTCCTGACTGCGGACCTGGCGGAGGGACAAGAAGCGTTGTAACTCAGAGACCTTTTGATAGCCCAAAATTGAATGGACGGAGGTGTGATGAGCTAGATGTTTCTCGACTGCTCTGGAGGTAATAGTAATACATTTTGTCTATTTTTGTGTGACTTAGCTAAATTTTGTCTTGATTTTTTAAAGCATAAGAGAAAGGAGAGTTAGTCTCTCGTCAATTTATTATCTATTCAATGTGTTTTGAATAGGCTTTTAAATATCCGGTGATCATTCATCAGCTTCTTACTACTCTAACTCCAGGAGTCTGACTCTCCATAATATATCTCTTCGTATAGTAATCATTGACTCACTTTTAGATAATTTCTCATACACGCAACAGGACAGGGAAAATTTTCAATGTAGCCTAAAATTCTTCTGACAGTACGGAATATAGTTCACAAAGCAATTCTTATTCCTATCTAGCTTATTTATAAGTTATAAATTATAACATAACAGATACGAAAACTACGACCTAAACAATAAATAATTTCACCGAATCAATTTTCTCATTTAAACCGCAGATTGTTTAGTTACCCTCCCCTTTCGACTCGAGTGAGCTGTTTGGTTTCTGTAAACTGATTTATCATATCATACGAGTTGCAAACAAGCATCATCTTACACGCATAAACCGCGTATCTCACCGCACATTGCCCCAGCACAACACATTCCCGACAATATGCACTGGAGCTTTGAGCACATATTTGGATAACCTTACTTTGCCATCATCTTCTACAATCACACTTCGTACAACATCGTAAATCCGAGGGCGTTCTTACGCCATTTGAAACTCAGCGCAGACGAGTTAAAAGCTATGTTTGCATGCTTGAAAGGAGCAGTTAAGTGCTTATTCGAGGGGTGGTTTTAGACATAGAGAAGGTTGTCTGAGACGAGGGTGCGATGGGCGACGACGTATCGTGTTGTCCGGTTTCCGCAGTTCCGGGCACGAGATCGCCTGCCACCTGGTAATTAACTAAGTTTCTCTACACAACACATGAATGCATTTATTTGAAAAAAGCGACTATTTCATTCTTTGTTTCTCTAACTTCATTCTAATTTTAATAATTTATTTTAAACTGAGCCCATTACGAATTGTTGGCAATACAAGAAGACTTTAGCAATACAAAAGAACATTAAAATAATTACTTAGGTATTTTCAATTTAAATGAGACACAAACGTATAACTCTTTTTGTGCAAATTGAAAAACAGGTTAACTATTTTGAAGTCTTATTAAAGCAAATCTATTTGGTCGTATTGACTTTTAAGCCATTTCTGCACTACAAGTTAGTACTAAATAAAGTTAAAAAATGCTCTTTGCTTATGTCCTATCGCATACAACACAACCTCTAATTCAGCATTGGACCAAGGAGGCAATATGCGGAGCACCATAAAACATTGACATCACTCACATCCCCAACAAAGCCTCAGCACCGCATATTAAGCCCGCGCGTATAAATCAACATCTCAGAGTTAAGCCGCGAAATCCGTTTAATCATCTCGCACGTTATTAATAACGTGCCTTTGAAATTAAACAATAAATTCGGCGGGGCTAATCGCGCGGTGCGACCGCGAGCAAACCGCTTGCTGAGTCAACATTTATAGAGACAAATTGTTGCACCACTAACACGGCCTCTACGATGTATTAATCTTAAGACTCTCGTAGCGCTACGCCCGCGCCGCCGTAGCCCGTAGGGGCGCTCCCTCTCCGCGAGACACTTTAACTAAATGATCATAGACTAAACACGTTCCCTTTGTAAAAAGGCAGCAGATAAATGGTACTGAAAGAAATCGTTCTCAGAAGCCTTCCACTGTGAATCCATGATAAGTGTACGGCCACAAAAGATGTTTATTTATGCTAATGTTAGCGTTGACTCGCTTCGAACACGAATGTCATTTATATGATGCGTGTAGTTATTTTAATGTTGTTCGTGTATTATTCTTTATTGTATCAATTCCATAAACAACTGTCGCATGTGATGCGGGTAACGGTGTTAGCATATGCGGTATTGTTCTTGAATGCGATGGACATTATCACATTATTACAGAAATGGACGTCATTAATAATGACCAGGGACCGGAATTTCGGTAGCAAAACATATGACTAGGTATAGATTTTTTTTCTTTTTCTTATGTGACTTTGGAACGAACGGAAGTCCGCAAGCTAATTTATGAATAGTTATTTTAAATTAAGACTAACATAAAACCCACTACCAGTGTTACTTGCGAGATCATTAACAATCATTTGATGCCTGACTCATCAAAATCCATTCAGCCGTTTAGATTCTACGTGAGAATAAAAAACTCTACATAGGTACCTACATAATTGTTAAAAACGTACATTCCTCTGGGAAAAAAAACAAGACTGTCTATCTCGTGCGCATAGTTTATTGTGTAGATAAACTGCTGGGACTTAAAAAAAGTTAGGCGAATTATACTCAAGTTGTTTTTGTAGAGTTAGTAAGTTAGTATAGGAGCCAAGAACGACCTATACTGACATACCAGGATCAGATAGAACGGGTGCTCATAGACTGAAACGTGAAGAGAGCGCTCTCGTCCCGCGGTGAGCGTGTGAAGAGAAAGATGAGACTGGGTGAAGCAAAAGAGGTGTGACAGGATTGCGATGCTTAATTGGCGCTCCGTTTTCTGCCTACCCCATCAAGGACATAGCGTGGAGATATGTATGTAGTAAGTTAGTAGACATGTATTTCCCACTCGGCGGTCTTTATCCAGACAAGATAAGATTATTGCTGAATACATTATTACAATACATTTTATTTTTATTTTATATTCTCTTCAGCTTGTTCTTGGACAAAGGCCTCTTCCCTGGATTTCCACTTCTCTCTCTCTCTCTTTTGCTTCTTTTCTCCATATTGGGCCAGCGGCTTTATTTCATCTTCCCACCTTGTTCTCCTTACTCTGATCCTTTTTCCTTGCCTTGGAGTTATATCTCTAGTCCATTTCTAAATATTTGATCTCATCATGTGTCTTTATCCAGGATTGTCTACAAATGGAGACGGTGTAACAAAACAACTGTCCAGACAAACGATTCTTGACCTTATCACGTCCGCGGGTGATAGGAAGGTTTTCTCCCCATTTCCCTCGCATGATATATGGCGCGAGTGCGCGGCGGCGATGCGACACAACTATTAGTGCATCCGTCATTAGTCACCGTCAGCGCAACGTTTAGCTCTGCCCCGCTCTGTCTGCCCCACGGCTGCATAAACACGTCGCGTCTCCAGGGGCTCTCAGCTCACTCACTACTCTACAATAGACAAAAAATACGTCTATTGTGAACCCATTTCTAACATGTACAAATTGACACTGATTTCGTAATTCGGTTCGACTCTTAGATTTGTCTTACAGTGTTTACACAGCTAAATCCTAATGTGATGCAAACAGGCAAATATCTACTGGTAATTTCGTTAACTGTTATCTTTTAACATAACTATATATAGACTAGGGTAATCCACATTTTTAGAATCTGATAATAATTTATGACCTGCACCATAGTATATGGTGATCGAAGCCTGCAGTCACATTTAGATATTACAGTGACTGGCAACAGATTTCTTGTTAGATACCAATATTTCATTGGATCATATAGCTGGATGCCAGATGTTAATTAATTGCCTTTTGCTCAACCTCCTTAAAATATTAGTTAAGATTTTTAAACTCGTCGATGGCTATTCTGGCAGTGTCCAATCACAGACCACTATTTACGAATGTGCGTCGTCATCTAAACACAACCTGTAAAAATTCGCCAAGACGATGATCACAAATAATCCCGTCACTCCCCGACAAACCATTAACAAGGGCAATAATGTGACGGCTCCGTCCGCAGCGGGTAGCTACACGTCTGAGGGCCCGTCCGTTTCATCACGAGCGCGGCGAGGGTGTTAATTTGCTAAGACCCGGCTAATGAAACCCGCGACTTGCGCTGACGTCCCCGATCCCCGCCCGATAACCGCTCGCAAGAATCCCGCAGGAAATTGGCGTTTTCAGCCAACACCAACTTGTTCCAAAACCTGTCGATAACATCTCTTTAGACATGTCCTGGAGTAATAATGTGACGAAATAAGACAAGTTTTAATGATGCGATAAAGTTAACCTTTAGTTGTGATATTAAAGAGCGTGTTAAATGCGAGTACGTACTAGTGGGACTTTACTTCTTCTGTGGTACTAGGCGATTGTTTTTTTGTTGATTTATCGATTGTGCCTATGCTTAATCGACTGCGACATATTTATCGATAAATTCGTTAATCGACAAATGAGTTCTATGAAATCAATGCTCTATTTCAATACTCTTATAGCGCTTCGTCAAAATCAACCCTGTTCTGATAGTGAATGAATCCCATTAAAAATATAATTGATAATCTTGTAGAGTCACTAAAGATGATGGTTTAATTAAATAAATATCTCTATTACCACGGCTATTACATTATCCAGATGATTTTGAAAAATTATCAACTTCTTTAAAAGGGAAAATAAAATTACGAGCTAAGAACAGAACGTGAAATATTAATTTAAAATATTTCGAATTGTAAACAGTTATTGTTATTACTCTACGATAATGTTTACTTTTTTTTATTACCTACAACATTATTTTGCTATTTGTCACCTGTCATAGAATATACTTATTTAATGCTGCAACACTTTTTATCACCTGGCAACACATGCATTCCATTCAAATAAATTGATTTCTCTCCAAGACGGTAATATTGAGAGAGTGGGCGATCGATTGGCGCGAGGGAATCACTCCGCTTTGGAACTAATTTGATTTTAGCATATTAAGGGTGGTGTAACATCTAGATATAAGGCAAGGAGCGCGTCTTGCGGTCCCTCCCCGCGCCGCGCGGAGGGGGCGGTATAATAACGCAAATGATGTAAGGTGTGCCCTTAATATCCATCACATGCGTCCCCGTATTTGCTTATCTATGGAAACACGGAAGTGTAAAAATCGTCGTGAAAAAAGTTAGAGGGGTTTCAAATGTTACGTTAGACGTATAGAACACTTAAGATTATTACTTTTATATAACAAGGAAATTTCATTCGTACTTACCGTATTTTAAGTATAAGTACCTATACTAAATGTTATTGTTTGTATTTCTGTTAATTTTTAGTTTCAGTTATTGGTGAAATTTTATAATGTAAAGACGATTTCAAAAGGTTCAGATGTAAGTACTTACTTGTATCATTTTCGTCTGTTAGTATAATCATTCACCAGCCTGTACTAGTCCACTGCTGGACATAGGTCTCCCCCAAGGCGCGCCAATGTTAGTATAGACGACAGTTAACTCTTCTGTAGTATAGAGTCCAGAACCACAATTGGAAATGCTTTCCCAAAATCTTAGCCTCTCACTTACTTAACGTAATGAAACACAATAATATGCGTGTAACACTATAATAAAGACTATATAAAACAAAGATAGGTACGTACCTAGGATGTTTAAGCTCAGTACCTCCTCAAATAATGTTATATAGGTATCTTTCGAAGCGTATCGGAAATGTTTATCAGATCGAGTTCCGCAACAAAAGCCCGATTACTCGGTGGCAACAAACTCATTTAACTTTACGAATCCCCACTCAAAAATTCCCTCTAAATATTTCCCTGCTTCGATTTTATTGTCTTCTGTTCTACTTTAGCGATACATTTATTTTATTTATCAAATCCAGGGATTACACTTGAGTAAGACGATATTGAAATCTGTATAGTCTCGATATCGGCCAGGAAAGACCTACCTACTTATTTATATATTTATTGAATAGATTGCACATATTTTTACATACATACATCTCTTTTCGCTATGTTCCTAACGGGGTAGGCAGAAAGAAACACATTTTATTGATTTGAAAATAGCAATTATAAAGTCTCGTTAAATTTAAAATTTATGATAATTAAAATCTTATGAAATTGAACAAGGCAAAGTAATTAGGTAAGTACCTATACTAGTTATGGTGACAAAGTTGCCATTATCCAAAAAAATACAAAAATATCCCTAAATCGATTGCGTTACCTCACTTATCTCTTTCAAGACTGCCTTTTCTCTATTGATTACGAGTAAGTTCTCTTTGTATTTTTATTGAATTTAAAATATAGCTGCACACTTTTTTTGCCTTTTTGTAACGACGCGACAAACGATGCGATTTCGATATACAGTTTACCTTCGGCAAATCTGAAGCCGAAAAGGTGTGGGAAGTACCTAAGGTCGGCACAATCAAACGGCAGGATGCGAGGTACGGAAATAAATGTAGGCTCGGAGGGTAGATAAGTAGCGAAATGTGCCGGCCTCACCGAGAGCTCAAAGATACTACTCGCAATCGGATACTCGGCTACATAAATAAGTTTGGGACTCTTCTAAGAATACTTTCCGAGGCTCGGTCGCTCCGATAAATCGCAGGGGTTATACAGTCTGTTGGTGTGAATTTTAAACCCTATATAAAAAGTGGAATCAACCGTCACAGGGATCTCGCGCTTTCGTAAAAGATAGTAGTACATATATAGTATAGAGGTAGGTATATAGAAGCGTAGCCCTGGCCTCTCACGTTTATAGTCCCACTTATAATGTTTGAATACGGTACCCAGTTCTTATAAATGTCTTCAGTTACCTGGTAAGTGGGTATAGGTATGTAAAGTAAATAAAAGCTTTACAACTTTGTATTGTATTTACATTTATTTGAGAGCTGATGCCGAGCCTCTGATGTGGCTCGGGGATAAGACGCGGCCTATCATATCAGACGCTCCGAAGTTCGATCCTCGTCTGGGCCATGTACCAATGGGTTTTTTCTAGAAACTTAAGTACATTTACTGACTGCTCTCAACCGGTGGTGAAGGAAACATCGTGAGGAAACTGTATACGCCGAAGAAGAAATTCTTAGGTGCATGTGAAGTCTTCCAACCCGCATTGGGCTAGCGTGGTGGACTATAGCCCGAACGCCCTCGACGAGAGGGTAGGCCTGAGCCCCATCAGTGGGGATATGTTAACAGGCTGTTGATGACTGTATTTACTAGTAAGAGATGTAATAATAATTATGCTAGAATAAATTTTATATCAACTGCAAAAGATCGCTTATAGAAAGTAAAGTTAACCCCTTTGTATACCCGCTTCATTTTGTCCAATATTTATTACTTTATGTACATTTGCAATAAATAAATTATTTAAAATTACTCGTAACAAGATATTGAATTTAGAAAAAGCATACTTACCTACGTATATACGTGTAATTTTAAAACAAATAAACTGTTCTGTAGTTATATCATATTATCTACATATATAAGTATGTTTGTGTGCCTTGTTAATTCATCTAAAACGTTGGTCTCCGCAGTGGGTTGTTTATTGAACCGCGAAGCATTTGTAATCGTTTAATACCCTCAATTCTTTATCAGCGCCGTGGGGGAGGATCTGGGACCGGATTCACCCCCGACCGCTCTCTAATGTATAACTTGACGAAAGCTGCCTATCTGATTATCTCTACCAATACCACATTAAAACATAATCGTTACAAATATTTTAGTATTATTTGGTAACTCATGAAACTTTATTCTAAAATCAATAACACTTCGCACCCTCTTGGGATATTTATTAGGACTACGACCCGTTTCATAAAGTGAAATGAAATGCAAACGATACAAACTAAAGCAGGCTCAATAATGACGTCATTTGCTTATCAGCTGACCATTACCGAAAATCGAACGCTACATTACTCCGAGTCCAAAATTCGGTAACAGTGCGGACTGTCCCCCAAACCGACATAAAAACACCTTATCGAGCCCCGCTATTGAGAACTGCCGTCGATCGCCAAATATTTACTTTAAAGAAGACATAAATTCGTTCCATTTACAAAAATAAAAACATTTCGGCTCTTATCGTGTTCGATTTTTAAATAACGGTGCGCCATTGGTAGCTAAGTTGAGGACAAGGTTTTTGTCCTCGGTTCCCCTTTTTTCCTGGGGAGGAATTTCTTTTCGGCAATTTAGAGGCGAGTAGATAATAAAAGGGCTCTAACTGCGTCGATCGCCCCTTAATGAAAAGTAGAAACTCTTCATTTCTGCATAGATAAATTTTCTATTTAGCTGCAGTGCACCTTCGAAACTACTTTCGGAAATCGTTACAGATTCATCTGTGAGACAAACTTTTAAATAAACTAATAGCAAAGCAAAAGTACCTACTTAATGCAGGCAGAACTATGTGGGACTTTTTAGTTACGTTCTACTTCTTAGGTCGAAACCTGGATGTTTTCAACTTTTCATATTTCCCTATCGATGAATTGACCAAAAACTTTTATAATTAATTAATCATTAATCATAGGTAAAAATAAACGTATTCTGGAACAAACACTTATTTGACCATGTCCTCGCGGCACCGTTTGATCGGTATGATGATCTCGATTGGCCAGCACTTGACCTACTTCCACTGCACTGGGAGCAAATCGAAAATCGATGTGCCAACGACCTTTTACGTCGACGACGCGGCGAGCCGACTCCCGCGCCACCCCGCGTCTGCTCACTCGTCTTTTGAATCTCGTCCTTTCTGTTAGTCATTCATGGTTTTAAAATACTACTGGTTTCATTTGTGCACAAATTAATGACATTGTTGTGGAAAATTTTACAACAACTAGACTACTATGTATATAGTTTGTTTCTAAGATTGTTTTTAATACTTGCACGCCTACTATATTTGAGCCAAATGTGTCAGTGACTGATGTAATTCCAATGAATGTAAATTCTCAGGGGTCTCTACTAACAATTATAAACGATAATAAATTAAATAATTCTTTATTTATTTTTTTAATATATTTTGGTTTCATGTTACAACTACACTCTAGTTGCATCCAAAGGTAGATTTTTATGTGATTAAAATTTAACACAAATAGGTACCTCCATATACATATTTTATAAACACCAATGATTTGTGCTATGGCAAACGGTGAAAGAACGTACCTACTTCCGGGAGTTTACAAAACGAAATAAATATTTTATCGGTAGATTTACTATAAAATCTACCTAGGTACTTATAGCTAAAGTCAAAATATATCTGCATTCCGATTACTGATTATAATTGCTAGACTGCAGATGTAAGTTATGGCCATTCATGTAAATGGGTACAAATTACAAGTTGATACAAGATAAATGCACTGATAACTCTACTTAAGCATCTAACTCCTGACTATTTATTTGCAAGCGGCACTTTATTTGCAACCAGACCAATGTAATGGTAGATGACTATGTAATGTGATAATATTCTCACTAATGTAAAATAAAACACATTTAGAGCGTGCAAACACAACATTTTATTAAAATTAAGTTGCATATTATTACGAAACGCATTCATATAAATTTTATGCAACTGCTACCTATATAGAAGTTACCCAATATGCTACCAACACACGAAACAAACGCCATGTCAGATTATATAACTTTGTTTCATTCTCACCGGCTTCCCTTAATAAACCGTCCATCTTTCATCTGGCTGACTATACCTACTACCTGATTTAAAGAAATCCTTTAAAACTATTAACTACTCCTATCACATTAACTTTGACCTTTTACGTAAGTAAAAGTATGTACTAGTATTTGTAATGTATAATAAATAAATCTAGTCTAATCTAATCTATCGACTAAACCTCATCTCAGATGCAGAATGGGCGCTCACTCTAAGCAAAACATAAAGAATACCAACAATTAACCTAACTTTATCTACATTAAACTCTATTTACTTAGTACTACCATCTCGTAAATAGTACATACTACTGAAAATATTTCTATTTATGACTAATTCAGTAAAAGCTCACGCTATTTCGTTTTACTAGCACGACACGAAGACACGATTGTTTTTTGTGTGTTTCGGTTATTCCCCTCGGCCACGTGGTGGTCACTAATTGCTCAGCTGGGACGCCCCGCACCAAATGTGAGTTTTCCATTTAAACAAATATTTTATTACCTACACGATATCGCAGCCCCAGTTTGTGTTCTATTTTCATAGTTTTGGAATACATACTGTAAATATCTATTTGAAATATATATCTGTATTCATCGACGTACAAAACTAATAATTTATAATAAGTTTTGAGATAGAACGGAGAAATTTGAAGGACCAAAACCAATCGTCGTTGGTAAGTTGTTGGATTGCTGTTGAATAGCTTTAAAAGTTAAAACTCTTTAGATATCAGACCATGTGGAAATGCAATAGCTAAGTTATTCTTATACCATTAAGTTTCAATTCTATAAATTATTGGTGAAGCTATATTGTAACTTCACATAGTAACCTATCGAGAAAATTAACGCTCTCTCCCCGCCTTATTGAGATTGTTTAAACTTGGGAATTATGTATGTAAGTATACAAGCCTCGCCACATGTCCTTTCTGGGAACACGACAACTTCTCCACGCGTATTCGAATTCCTGTATGGAGTAGAAATACGGCTTTATAGGAGTAAAATCATACTTTCTCCTCGGGCGGGCGCGGGGAAGGCGGTACTAATGACCGCGCGGGGGGCGGACTCTACCTACCCATACCTACACATGCCTCGACAACCACACTTTATATTGCGTTTAGCAGGCTGCCTACCCACACTCCTGTAACACACACACATACAACTGGCACGGTTTGTTTTTTTAGTTATTATTCCGACGTGCACTATTTTCTTTTTGACGGTAGGCAGGAGTTGCGGTCGCTTTTTATACTGTCGCGGCCGCACAAAACGTGTAGAGTTGGATATTTGAACAAAAAACATGGCTTTGCCAATGTAGTCTTCTCATGTACCGCGTGGTGCGTGGGAACATTAGGTATTTTTGTGTTACAAGCCAGTTCTTTGTGATATTGTGAATAAAAAGTAATACGGTAAGTATATTTACTCTCAATTACCAAAAATAGAATTGAATTAATCCATGTTAGTTTACAAGTACATTTACAATGATTTCAAGGCATCGTGTATGTCGTAGGTAGGATCTAAATTTACCATTTATTAAAAATAAGGAGCAGTATTCACTTTGGGATAATTGACATCCACACTCGAATTGGAAACTGCCTCCCACCATTACTACAAACTGAAATTGACTTTAGTTACACTATAATAGTTGCATTCAAAAATATTATGCAAATTGCACATTATAATTATTACTGAAATATTAAACATAAATAAAAACATAGATTAAACAAAATCAACCGGTGTACTTGAAAAAAACATGAGGCACCAAAGTTCGAGAACTTGGGTATTTTCAAACTAGAATTTTGTTTAGGAAATCAGATCGCATAATTTTAAAATCATCTACATTACACTTAATACCATGACTAGACCTAGATAAAAAGAGAACATCATTGCTTCTGACATTTCAAATTTTAATCTACCATTGGCGGTGCTGTCCAATGAATACAGTTGTCTGAGCTCCTATTAAATTGTCTAACTTGCGACTAATTAAAAAGCGCGGTTCGCGCCAGTCATGTTTAGCGTGTGCATGTGTTGGCCAAAGTCGTCGTCGAAACGCCGAGTCACGCACCCTGTGTCAAATCTCTATGGACACAAGTCACGGTGCTGTTTAGCATATGTGGACTGTGAACACAAAAGGCCTTACACAAATTATGTGCTTTGTTTCTCTGTGTTACATGGCCGCCTCGTGGGGGCTTGGTCATTGAACATGAATCGTGATAGCCTCGGTTGTGCACTCGCGAATTCGTTCATGAGGACGTGAGTTCAAACCTTGGCTCGTGAGTTTTCTCCAACACAACTACGGTTTATTATCATACCACAGGCTTGTCGGATAAGGAAAACATGGTGACGAGGAAATCTGAGTACGCCAAAGAAGTGATTCTAAAGTGTATCTTAAGTCCACCAAAAAAGTTATTAGGGCACCGTTTGGTGGACAGGGTTACAACCGATCCTGTAGAGTCGAAGCGTTCATTTCAGTTACAAACAGCATAAAAACCAATTTGGTTTGTCATAAATGTGTGACAGCTATGAAATATCCGTTCGCACGGGGCGGCCATGATTACAGACGACCGGTGGGTTGATTCTCCGTAAATTAGCTCGGCTAACTTATGACATAACTTGTCATAGCAATACAGTTGATTTTAGCTTAACCTAACACACTAGTAGTTTCTTGTTTGATGTACAGTCCGGTTCAAAAGTGCAGTTCTAGTTAGCGAAAGAAATCGTTTGTGACGCTTCGTATCGTCGTATCATATACTGACAAGATACACACACAATTTATTTTGTACTCTAAGGTATGACTGCACTTTTGATCGCTACTGTACTATGCTCTGTGACCCTCTGATTGCTGTAGGCTGTAGACGTGTCCGTCTATATTAATAAGTACGTAGTGTAGTATCAGTTAGATTTTCTGAGAAATATTAATTATTTTAATTATTTTGCTGCTTCCATCTTTCTTAATTATACAATGATCTGATTCCACTGCGACCGTTCTTATCAACTAATTCTCTATTAACTACATAAACATACATACTACATTTCTAGATACCTACATACAAATTAAACTTTGTAATTTGTATTTAACAAATTGTTTATATTTTGTTGCCTGTAGCGGTCGCGCCAAGCGTCGCCGTGGATGGAAACAATTAAGGTTCAACAAATTACTGGTTCTCCAGCCGCAAATGCATCTCACCCCGGGCTAATTGCACTAGAGATCAATGACATCGTCATTTTTAACAACAAATCCTATCCTACTAATATTATAAAGGCGAAAGTTTGTAAGGATGTTTGGATGTGTGGATGTTTGCTACTCTTTCAGCCAAAAACCACCGAACAGATTTTGATGAAACTTGGTACAGTGACAACTTATATCCTGGAATAACATATAGGCTACTTTTTAACGCGAACAACGTTGCGGGGCGTCCGCTAATACCCCCTAAGTAACAAAACTAATTAATTATCAACTGTAAGCTATGCAATGTACATTAATATAATAAATAATAATAATAAACACCTACATAGAGAGCGCTGTTTCACAATGTACTCAGGAAAAACTTTACTACGCGGTCGAAGCCGCGGGAAAAAGCTAGTCTAACATAAACTTAAACACTTTTTTAAGCGCCTAAACCACACTAATACCTGTTACATCACAAACTAAAACTAGATTGACTTGCTTAAAAATAACTGTCTCCAATGGGACTTATGACCTCAGACGTTCCTCAACCGAACTACTGATCCTATGAGGTGTGTTAAATGTACACAATATGTTAACGCTGCTGTCATCAAATCATTATAATATAAGATAGTATAGTTGTGAGTACGTATAGGTAATTGTTATAGGTATATTATGAATGATAAATCGTATCGAGGAGTCAGCAATATAGAGCACAACTCTGACTTTCAAATATCCAACATCCACGTACGATATCCAAATTGTTATTGGAATAACGCATCATCCATCAGACGCTCGCCCGTCATGGGGTGAGCGGGTCGTCGCTACAGAACGGGACGGATATACGATCCCCATGCATGTGCAAGAGGGATAGCGATCGAATTTCAAGAATTTGCATAATCTGCTCGGGTACTTTATCATAGAACCACGTGGCAGTGACTAGTGCACTCGCGGATTACGCGGCTGCATTAAATCGGCACTCGTCGCGAGGTCGTTCTCCTCACGCGTCCCATCCGCTCTCCGGCCAAACACCATATGGTGTAAGTAAAGAATCGTAGAGCTCGGTGATTTATGATAAAGGTAGTCTATGTGTAATTCATTAGATATACAAACGATCTTTGATTATGTACAATTCGATACTAAGCCCACCGAAATCAAGCCGAAGCACAATTGAAGATCCAACGTTTATACGAAATGATAAATATCACACCGGCAGCCGCGGGTCGTCCAAAAAACGCTTAACTTGTCCCGGTACAAAAGGAAAAAGCCAGCGTCTTCCGTTCGGCCGGAGCCAAAGAAAAAATCTTCGCGAGGGATCCGGCCCTCCATTTATCATATTCCATATTCATTTATTCGTCAAGTTCTGGATTCATTTATTCGTCATGTCTTGATTTCGTCTCATTTATTATTAAAAATGAACTGTCCGGAGCAGAAAGCGAACACGACATCGGCCCGGGGCCACTGTTTCAATCTTAGAATAATTTCATGCTGAATTAGGTCACTGTACAATTCAGGCGTGCACTTTTTTACTGGGAAATTTCAATTCATGCGAGACAATAGGAATGAAATTACACATACTACAATTATACTTATTACTCTGCTATTCTACTACTCTTACGATAATTAATATTCTACTCTCATTATTCTAAATTATTAGATTGTAAAATTAACCTCGTTGATGTCTTTTCTTAGCGATTCGAGTGTACTCTAACAAAAGACATCAACGCGGTTAAAATAACGTGATCCGTTAATCCACATTACCATACCATTTCTTGGCTAAAATCAATATCATCAGCAGGCTGATGATCTACGATTAGACTCGATGGCCTTGCCCAAAACGCGCTAATAATAATCCCCGAGAGTTCAATACGCTTCTGAATAGATCCCAAAACAGTAGGTACAAAAACTTTACAATCGGAAATAAAAATCTTGAAATTTATATTTATAACATCAAAACCACACCAACTTTATTTACCAACTGGTAGAGAATGCCTCCGGCGTTAACTTCGCCTTTTGTACAATAAATACATGTGCAATAAAGTTTAAATAAAAAAACAAAAATAAACTTTTCCCTCGTACTAAATAAGGACTCACGTCATAGGAGTTAATACTGAATTTAAAAAAGTTTATCTTTTAAACCACACCTTTAGAAAGTCAGTTCATGTGCAGAGCAGGTCAGTAGGTAAGGGCAGTGAGGGTCGACTATCGCCGATCTCTGCCCGCCGCAGCGCTGACCCGGGCTCTGGAGTGATGGATGGGGGCGCAGGAGCACTGGTATCGTGGGTGCAGTAATTCACTGGAAGAAGTACTTGTGATAGGCATTCAATTCATTTTATTCTATGTTTTCAACCATTGTAACTGATAAAAAATATTGTTTTCCATTGCTACCGCTCTATTTGCTCTATGTACCTAGTATGTATAAGAGTTTAGTCTGAATTATTAACCTAGTCTAAGGGAAGTTCTATTCTCATCACCACGGATTTGTACCTATTGGGATCGATGTTAAATGTTTCGACGATCGTATGTCGTCTACGTTAATTCTTTAACGTAAAGTGGTCTCTAAACGATCATGATTGCATGACACGCAACGTTTACCTGAATTATCATGCTGCATGATGGACCCCATGCTTGCTATCAATCACTTAGTACAGTGTAGCAACGGACAGCACGTAATGCATGTCATGCCGCATGATCGTTTAGGGAGCCCATAAGACCTGAGTGCCAGCAAGACATCAATACATTTTTGAATACATTTTTGATAATGACAGATGTCACCCGCTCTATGTGATCCCTGAAAAACATTAGTTTAAAAAAAAACATACATACAGCCAAAGAAATCGAAATAGCATTATAAATCACTATTTGTAGATATACAAATAATTCAGTTAATCTGCACACAGAAATATCAATAAAATACATAAAATATCACCGTGACTTTACGAAATCAAAACAAACGCAGAGACAATTAATACGCGACTAAGGCAAATAGCCATTAAAGTAGCTGCAAGATTTACAGATTAAAGTGTTACCGAATTTTATCGGATAGGAAAGTCGACCAAAATAACCAAGTGACAGTTCATTTAATGACATGCAAAAAAAATAAAACAAAGAGTACATTATTTATCTCATTCCCACATTCTTAAAATACAATTAGATGGAACGAAACCTATGCATGTTACTGAATTCAACTTTTAAGATTCCTTCTATGCTATTTCGATTTCTTTGCATACAGCCGAACATAGTACCTCCTTTTTTTTTGGAAGTTGGTAAAACGAATTTAGATTTCAATTTTTTAGTGGATATTACATTGATTGTGCCAGTTAACTTCAATAAATGGGTAGAAAACCTTTACTAGTACCTACACTACATGTTATTTCTACACAAATCCTGAGTGAGCGTCTGTTAGTACAGCTTGACAAATGATCACGTAACGCGACTCCCGGCCGCTCGCCACCTCTCTATTACCGCTCAGCTGGACGTCGCGCTGCCAGCCGCTACTGTTCCATGTATTGCTCAGTGTTAATTAGTATACAACCAGATTGATTTAGGATGTACTGAGGTAGATTGATGAACACTGGTATTATACAAATGCAAAGACATTGCTTTTCAAAATTATATTTTTAAGGAATTGAATCTATACTCGTTCAAATGACTGAACATTTAGTTCTGAGACTTTGAGTTTACGTAAATCTGTAATTAATAAAAGTATAAAAACATCAAAAATTAACATTATTCGTAAATAAACATTGCGGTAAACAGTGTAACAAGGCGAACAAGGAAAAATATCCTCGTGGTTCGATCTGTGCAATTCAAGTCCGTAGTCTAATTATTGTGAATATGGCATACCTACATGTACATTTATTTATAGTGACCTCAATCCAAGATTAATTATGCACGTACGCATCTTGACTCTGACATAAAAAGCCGACATGCCAAGGTCACAGCACAAGTGGCATTAAATCTTCCACGATGCTCCGAAACGGAAAACATGAGGCGAGTCGGGGTCGAACACGGAATATATGTGATCCATTTGTAGGCAATCTCGACAATAAAACGTTGTCAGTCTTTGTGTCGGCTGTCGGCGGATCGTAATACGGCCATTTCGCAAACATAACAAATGAGGGCGCATTACGAGTGGCCCCACATCCCGCACTACATACGTCTTAGCGCGGGCCCACCCGGGCCCATGGAAGTCCGAACAACTTGCCTTGAAACTTGAGCTACGTGTATTGATAGTAATAATATCTAAGTATCTACTTGTATGTTAAAGAACAACTACTTAGACTATTTCGCAGGTTGACCTAACTTTTTACTTCTAGATAAAACCAACCAACAAATGGCAAGATTTATCTATCTTAATCGTCATAATTGATAACTGGGAACTAGAGCTTGAGCTACTTAGTGCGATTTGCACTAAGGATAGGTTTTAATAGAGATTTATAACAGAGAATTTAGTATCGAACTGGAAAAGGTGTAAAACGCTTCACTTTAGTTTCTCGTACGTCCACAAGCTCATATTAAAATGCTAAAATATAAAATAGACGCATGACAGTTCTGTTCCCGCCTAAAGAGTACAAATTGTTATTAACCAGACCAAGGTCAACGTCCGAACGCTCTGTCTGAAGACGCCGCTGACCTGGCTGTCGCCGTGGCATCACCACGATCGGGCCCCAAAAAACTGGCATCGGAACATCGGAGCCGTTTGATGGGCAGCGGGAGGACCCGCCCCGGGCGCCGCAGCGACAGGAACAAATGACCCCGACGCATCATAATAAATAAAACAATTTGTTCTTAATTAGATTTCGTGAATTTAATTTTCATGCCAGTAATTGGTCGGTGGCCACAAAGAGCAGTCTCTATCGGTGATGGATGATCGAACGGCGCCTTCGTACTATTTACCTTCGTTCGTTCCACCGTAATTAGGGGGTTCGGAAGTTTACTTTCATTATTGCTTATGAACCTATTACTGTTTCTAATATAGATTTCATTTGCTATCGTTTTTACTCTTATTGTTTAAGCGGTGGACCGTGGGAGCCGAAATCTGTTCGGTAAACGTAAATAAACATTTCATATTATTTCCCATATATGGAAGCTAAACGAAAGTCATGTAAAGGCGTAAAATACATTGTTATTTTTACGAAATTATCTGTAGAAGCTTAGAAGCATTCAAAGCCCCAATAAAAAGAAATGGAATGGAATAAGTAAAGGAGGAAAACAAAAGACAAATCGGAAAACGCTTGCTTTTATATACTTACTTGCTTGCTACCGAGCGGGCGCGGCGCCGAGCGTAAAGTTTAAAAAATAAACGCCGAAAAAATCTTCAAAAGTCACGGACGCTTAACTTTCTTCCCCTGTTTTATTTTTCGTTCCCTCTTTCTGCACTCGGCTGTCCCTCTTTCCTCTGGCAACGTGCAATAGCTCCGTCCCGTTCTGTTTAACTGATAAGTTACTTTTTAAAACTGCAGGAAAATCGAAGTTGTTCTCTCGAAAATTAAAAGCTGGCACCAGCAGACGTAAGTCATAAAAGAAAAATATGGAAGTGGTTTAATCAATGTTTATTTTTCTGTTTCTGTAGTGCTTTTTAACATTTAAATACGGGTCTTTGGAAGGTAGGTAACTGAAATGTTTATACATATGCCTCTAAAGGATTCGTTTTATGATCTTTTTTCCACTTTTTGTCTAATTTTGTCAATATTTTTATTATAACTACCTACTATACATAATAAAAAGTTACTAATTTATGTACAGATCGTTGACATTACAAGGATCACCAAACATTCATGTAACACTTTGATCGTTGTTATTTCGTAAATCTCCATACATTTTGCAACCAATCTTTATTCAATACTTACAATAAAGTACCTATATTTCTGTTTACAAATATGAAAGACCGCGCATGTTATATAATATGTATATTATTACATACATGTATGTGTCTTACAGTAGGTAATTTGTTACATACCTAGTCATGTAACATAATCTACAATACAATTCACTAGTAAGTATTGCGGAGTAAGGCCAGGTTTTTATTTGCAAACACAGAAATCGACGCATCGGTAGGTAGGGGTAGAATGTGCAACTCATTGCGATCTGAGTAAAGTGCGCAACAAAATAATGCAATGCCACGTATTTATAGTTACATAATTTATCTATTTGTCTGTTTCAAGAAGTCAGTACGCTCTCCATTCGATCGCGATTCAGTTCAAACCCGCGTGTAGTAGATATATTTTGGAACTCAAGTACCTGAGTATTTTATCTAATTCCATGTTGTTTATTACAATCATATTAAAATATCGATGTAGGTAGAAGTCGAGCTACCACCGCTATTTTTTCGATAAAATACAGATGACACTCAAATACAATTATTTCGTTAAAATCTAACAAGAAGTTTTGATGCTGTCGCGAGTTATACTCGCGAGTTAGACATCTCATTTTTAGCGCTTACTCCCGCTGTCTATGACGTCATCATTATATTTTTGTATTGTCGTCAGATGAATCTTTATAAATATGCTTTGTGTAACTCATAAACTTTAGAAGTATGAAACTTTCGAAAGTTCAATACACAAGGATACGTTCATTTAATTCAATTCTCTTTATTGCACAAAAAATAAAACAGAACACAATAAATCAGTAGATTTAGAGGGTACATTAGACGGTCTTATTGCTAAGAGCGATTTCTTCGAGACGTCATTTTTAAACGTTCATCAAATTCACGTGAATGAAAAAATATTGTTTTTCCCAACGGTACGTACATGGTACAGTGATGCAAATGTAACGGGCCGCTCCGTCACCGCGACGCAACGAGGGCGTCTCTCCGTATACAAATTGCAACAATCACCCGGCGGACGCAAGTAGAGCGGCACTCACTCGGTGCCGGGAAGCGACGCTCTTTCTCCACCGCAAGACGTACAAACAGCATTTCCATACATTTTATGTACATAGTACCTACGAGATGATTTAGTCACCCGCAATAATTAAACAATGCTAAGAATTGTTAGTGTTAATATTAAAACCACTAAAATTGATGAAAAAATGAACTAAAATGGACCTCGAAACGGGCCTGCCTAGTGAGGACCACCCACACAACCTTAGCTTGCTGCGTCTCTTCTAACAACTTATTTATTACAGTGTCTGTCTAGTATTAAACATATATCAGTATACATATTATTGTGTTTAACGAAATGTAATTGAATTTGTTTGTTTGTTTGAATAAATTGAATAAAATTGAAATGCTTATTTTCTTACCTGCCCTGTTATTCTGTAATGGTATTTGTGCAACTCGGTCCTGAATCCGCAGTGAGATCGGTCTCTAACTCAATGATTCACAGTTCAATAATCACTTTACTTCTCAAGTGAAGTGTTTATTGTGTAGCTTGTATTTGTTTACACAATGCGACATCAAGGTCTTTCATGATCGGATGCGAAGTGAAGTAAGTGACTTGCGATGTGATGGTCGAGTTTTAATTGGTACTTTACAGAATCACACAGCTGGTGTTTAAGCTGAACTTATTAACGAGCAGCATTTCAACCCTTTTAGATGCTTTCAGCGCGAGTTGCATGTCGCCATGCGTCCGTCCCCCTCCATAAACTGCAATTTGAGAAAGCATTTTTAAATATATTTTAAAATTAATATCTACTCAAAACTTTTCGAGGACGCTGTATCACTTGACAACCACTGCCAATTCATCCAAAACCTAAAGCAACATCAATTTGTATCGTTAACTACGTAGCTTGTAGTTTAAACTGCCGCTACAAGTTGGAAGTTACGCAAAATCTGGCGAAACAAAAACCTCCCGCGACCCGCCATGCCAGCTCGCCTGATATTGATATGAGTGACTTGCAGTTCGCGCCCCTGGCACAACGCTGAAGTTATGAACGCTACACACAAACAGATCTAGTCTGACACAGACCCCGTCAGTCGGAGATGGTCTGACAGTCGAGTCCGAAGACCGGCGAACCATACACTCATCATCATCAGCCGGTAGAAGGAGAGGCACTAATAAAGTCGCCAAACAATCTAATATTATATATATATAATAGTTATAAATATAGTATCGGTCTCATAAACTGAATATTTATGTATTTATAACACAAAGTAATATTAAAACAAAATCATTTGGTAAAAGCGGTACAATAAGAGCCACTATACGAGCAAGTGTGATAAAAGGCCCGAGACCAACAGCACTAAACTTTTGAGCTGTCGACAACATTGGCAACTCTTTTGACATCCTGTCTTTTAGAAAAACTGCAGTATATAATTATACTCGGTTGGACAGTTTCGGTATTTCATTCGGTGTTTCATCTAAAATGAAACCAAATTCGTCCGACAATCGCACCGTGTGTAGCCGCTGATGCCATGGACAACTTGCGTGGCGCCCTCGCCCCTCTAGGTAGCTGTTTGCCAAGCAAACATTGTCTCATAAACAATACTTACATCGTAATCTTAGTGAAGTGTGGGAATAATGTTGTTTGATGGTAAATACAAATCCATCAAATTGTCGTTGATTGGATCGATTATGTGACTGTCGGTAAATAAGACAGGGGACTACCTATAAATAAAATACAAATGACAAGGTTGAATAACAACAGAGCACTTATTATAATTTGTACCTTACCTGGAACACGGCCTTTTGATTATCTGGGGAAAAAACGCTACTTAAGAAAGTTTATTTCTTGTGGAATCATTCTTGATAAAAAATTACTAAGTATGTTTCGTTATAGAATCACACAGTGTTAGGTTAAATTTAGGTAGGACTTATGGGTTTTGTTTAATATGCCGCAAGGGCAAAAATAATGATTTTCATTCCAACTTTCATGATCCTACTCATCATCGATCATCAACAGCCTATTAATATGTCCCCACTGCTGGGGCTCAGGCCTACCCACCCTCTCAACGAGGGCGTTCGGGCTATAGTCCACCACGCTAGCCCAGTACGGGTTGGTGGACTTCACATGCGCCTAAGAATTTCTTCATCGGTGTATGCAGGTTTCCTCACGATGTTTTCCTTCACCGTTTGAGAGCAGTCAGTAAATGTACTTAAGTTTCGAGAATGTACCAATGGGTTTTTTCTCGAAACTAGGGATCGAACTCCGGACCTTTCGATATGATAGGCCGCGTCTTATCCCCTACGCCAGTGACGCTCTCGCATGATCCTACGATTTTTTCATTTTCCCAACGTTGAAGAATCGGTCAGTAAATTAGGTATGACTTCTCCATTCGTTTGTAGATTTTGTTACATAAGTAAGTAATTCTGCCCTAGTCTCATTGGCAAGACAGTTAAATTATTACACATTCTATTTAGGGCTAACTTCGCAATTAAAATTTAACCCTTTCTCAAAACGTCGGTAAATCTAATCTGAGGGACATTTAACGGGACATTCGCACGAAACTTGCGAAGCCGCAAAACCGGGACTAAAACTGCCGCACCGTCCATAAACGAGTGGAGGCGCGCGCTAGGAATATTCAAGAGGAAAGTTGCTCCAACTAGCCCCGGTCCACTCAATGTTGCTGCGACACTTGCGGGGAACTGCCAGAGTTCGGCCATTGTACATCATGCCGCATGCATTGTCCCCTTAATGAAGCCGGCCGGCCCCTACAAGTTTGGGACGATACGCTAAGTTATTGTAATCTAGGCGAGCTCTGATGGCCACTTAAATATTGTGTCTCCACTTAATAGTTCGCTAAGTTTCGCCGTTATAAAGTGTAGGGAATGTTAATAATGGTCGCTGACCCAACTCAATACATAACATAGGTAACTTAAAACTAAAGTGGTAACTTTTAAATGTCAAGTCTGCACACTTACTAATACGACTAGAATTTTGTTTCCAATTTTACGATGTCTCGGAAACTTTGTTATTAGGTAGGTACCTACCTAAGTTCCAAGTACTTGAAGAGCAAGTACTGACAACGTATCAAAAAAATTTTGTAAGTAAAAATTTCTAATAAGTTTTAGCTAGGTATAGGTTTATCTATATAGGTTATAATAAAATTAACTAGCTATGGCTATAAGTAGGTACCTGAGACCAATTCCCTAATTAGCCCAAAGTCACTTCCTGTTTCGAGATAGCCCAAACTATAAATTGCCTAAACTGACTTTCTTTAAATTAAAATAAAAATTTAAAAAAAGTTTGACGACACATATAGTTTCCAGTAAGTACAACCGTGGTCAGCACAGCGAGGAGCAAGTTTATACAGTTATAGCAAAGCAAATAAGTAAGTCTATACAGGGTGTATAGACATATCTATTGAGAGGGCCGTTTGTACTAATACATTTTTTCCGGAATTGCATAAAATAATTATTTACATCACATTCTACTAATTTTAGATACAAGGTTTCTTTTCTTAGCAACATTTACTGCTTACAACCTACACAACCAATATCCATAACAAAATTAAGAAAAGTTTTTTTTTTCAAAATGTCCAGGTTCGATTCCCGAGCAGTGTATGAGCTTTTTTTTAAATCTATATATGCAGTTTTTCAAATCTTTAAAATCGATGACATGGTTCCTGAGAACAGATCTTCATATCTCCTATAATTTTGGACTTCTCCGTACTGACCCATCCAAATGTTACACCCCGTATATTGTATTAAACGTAGGTACCTAAACTAAATAGTAGCAGCATGAGCAGACCATTGTCTAAAAACAAGAGAACCGAGCTGGGTTCTCGAGTCACGCACACTCGTGCAGGTAGGTACAGCGTATAGTATAAAACGGTAGGACGCAAGTTCGGCGCAAATGTTATAACAAACTTTCGGTGGACTATATCGCCCTCGCACGCGACTCCCAAACTTCGCGAACACGAACTGTCCAACTGCGAATATGAATCCTATTATTTGCTGCAATAAAAAGTTTCCGTTGTAACACATTGAGGGTGGGACCATTTTTTTATTTTTTTGTTTGTAGGTACGTGTGCGTACAGTCGACCGAACGTCACTTAGACCTTGAGCCGGCCTAGCCTATTAGGGAGTTTCAATACTATGAGGGACCAGTTTATACTGGTTTTGTTTCCACTGACGGGTGGTCGACCGTACTAAATTTGTAGGAAGAAGCACTTAATGTATGAAGCACTTGGAAACATACATGCTCAATATCAAGCATAGTTAAAGCACATTGCAATATGTATAACATTTTGTAATGTAAATTATATGACAAACTGTTTCATTTGGCATAATTTGACAAGTTTTCTGTAGTTTAACACACAACATAATACAACTGTATCACATGGCGTGTTTGTCGCGTGTGTGACAGGACGGGCGGGCGGTTGTCGCCCGCGTCTGTCGTCGCCGCGTCCGACCGACGCGACTTCTCTGGCGGATATGTCGCGATGGTTTTTAGCTCCCATCGTGTATGCATCTACACAAATACAGGCCTGTCAGAGCGATGTTGATAGCAGCGATAGGCGAGTCACATCTCATGCGGTCGCATATATTTTATTGAAATATTACCATCGCGAGGCTTGGTCAAGCCCAAGTAAATGTTGTAAACCAGTAAATCTGGATAGGGTTCTATATTTACTATTTATCGGGTGTGTCCACGTGGTTCGACAACGTGGTCCGACAGTCGAGCCAAGTGGAATTTTAATTCCTCGTGGTTCGACATGTCGGACCATCAGGAATTTGATATTCCACTTGGTTCGACCATCGGACCAAGAGGAATTTTAAATTCCACTTGGTTCGCCTCTCGAACTACGAGGAATCGGTTCGCCTAAAACGTAAAATGCCTAAAATCAATGTCTAAATTGTAGAATGCCTAAGTATCTTAGATCTTCATTTCGGATGACAGCTGTCAAACTTAAAAGAGCTGTAACTCGGAAACTATTGATCATGTACTACTAGTATGTATAGAGGAATGATAGATCTTGTCGAGATCTTCATTTCGGATGACAGCTGTCAAATTTAAAACAGCTGTAACTCGGAAACTATTGATCCTAGACTACTAGTTTCTGAAGAGGAATGATAGATCATGTCGAGATCTTCATTTCGGATGATAGCTGTCAAATTTAAAACAGCTGTAACTCGGAAACTATTGATCCTATACTACTAGTATGTATAGAGGAATGATAGATCTTGTCGAGATCTTCATTTCGGATGACAGCTGTCAAATTTAAAACAGCTGTCTTATTATTATTGTACTAGTAGTATAGGATCAATAGTTTCCGAGTTACAGCTGTTTTAAATTTGACAGCTGTCATCCGAAATGAAGATCTCGACAAGATCTATCATTTCTCTACATACTAGAAGTATAGGATCAATAGTTTCCGAGTTACAGCTGTTTTAAATTTGACAGCTGTCATCCGAAATGATGATCTTGACGAGATCTATCATTCCTCTATACATACTAGTAGTATAGGATCAATAGTTTCAGAGTTACAGCTGTTTTAAATTTGACAGCTGTCATCCGAAATGAAGATCTCGAAAAGATCTATCATTCCTCTATACATACTAGTAGTATAGGATCAATAGTTTCCGAGTTAGAGCTCTTTTAAGTTTGACAGCTGTCTTCCGAAATGAAGATCTAAGATACTTAGGCATTCTACAATTTAGACATTGATTTTAGGCATTTTGCGTTTTAGGCGAACCGATTCCTCGTAGTTCGAGAGGCGAACCAAGTGGAATTTAAAATTCCTCTTGGTCCGATGGTCGAACCAAGTGGAATATCAAATTCCTGATGGTCCGACATGTCGAACCACGAGGAATCAAAATTCCACTTGGCTCGTCTGTCGGACCACGTTGTCGAACCACGTGGACGCACCGTATTTATCCACCTATAACATTTATAATATTTTAAAATATATGCAAAGTTGTTTTTGTAGTCAATTTTTTCAAGTGAATTTGTCTGGAGTTTCTATGCACTTTTTACTGACCCAAGTGTGCTGTTATAAATTAGTAGCTCGTAAACTATGCAGAGCCTACTTAGCTCTTATAGTTTTAGCTGCCGTGATATAATACAAATATGATGCATACATGATGGATGAGCACGTATCATTTATGTCATGTTCTCATATTGTTTCTAACAGTGGAGTGCAGTACCGTGACGCCTACGACATTGTCCCCACTGATCCGTCCATCGACACCTCGTTCCGTTCGCAACGGCCCGGTACACAGAAATAACATCGTCTAGATAAAACAACAAAAGATCCGATATAGACCGCTGGTGTGAAGACAAATGTCACAACTTTTAAATAGAACTCGTTTTTATTTCACGCTATTTATAATGTGAAATAATGAGAAGTACCTATTCTTGTTTAATAGCCAAGTGATACAATATATTTTCGTATACCTAGACTAAAGTGAGCAGAGTTAGAACATTGGTTATATGCATTGTATCAATCAATATCAAGCAGTTTGAATAGGATTTTAAAAATTTTGGATGGTTTAAAAAAACGGCACATGGAAATTGAATCTCAGTGCTGGGAATTGTTCACGAAGTTAGTCATTAAGTATTCTTTTATATAGATTTATGCAGAAATCTGTTAGATAGAATTATTTATATATTCATAATGTAATTCTAATTTTATATATTCATTAATTTATTCTATCTAACAGATTTCTGCATAAATCTAAAAGAATACTTAATGACTCACTTCGTGAACAATTCCCAGCACTGTGATTCAATTTCCATGTGCCGTTTTCTAACTGATTTTTGCCCGACAAAGCCGGTTGTCTTTGTGAAAATAGATAAAACGTTGCATACCGCCGCTTGTATAGACTTCCGTTCTTGTCTCGTGACAGTGGTCGGATTGTTTCTTTTAATCTCCTCTGTGAATGGAGCTAATGACGAGTGGCGGTGCGCGGGCGCACATAACGGTCGCCCGCTCATTCATCCATCACAACTGTCAGCGACATCTATTGACAGTTAGCTCCTGTGTCACGCCGCTCAAAAAAGAGATGCTGATAGAGATTTCTGGATAGCATAGCATTAGTAGCAGAATATCTAGAATACCATATTCATATAAAAACACTGACGACATTACTTGAAATACATCTCTATCGCTCACCGCAATACAGTAAATATAATAGAGCCATACCAGAAGTTCACATTTAGATGTAATGTAATGAATGTTCATCAACAGCCTATTAACATGTCCCCACTGCTGGGGCTCAGGCCTACCCTCACAACGAGGGCGTTCGGGCTATAGTCCACCACGCTAGCCCAGTGCGGGTTGGTGGACTTTACATGCGCCTAAGAATTTCTTCTTCGGCGTATGCAGGTTTCCTCACGATGTTTTCCTTCACCGTTTGAGAGGAGCAGTCAGTAAATGTACTTAAGTTTCGAGAAAAAACCCATTGGTACATGGCCCAGCCGGGGATCGAACTTCGAACCTTTCGATATGATAGGCCGCGTCTTATCCCCTGGGCCACTGACGCTCTTTGAATTTGAATGAATGTTCAAATGTAGATAATAGACTGGATTCATAAGTTTGTTACGAAACGATATTTCTCTCGTTTTGGTTGTCGATATTTTCGTTTCTATCTCAGCCTTTTATTAATTTAAAACCTTCATAACTAGCCACCCCTCAGTTGCTGCCCACGCCATGTTGTATAAAACAAGTAACCATGAAGTAACCTTACGTTAGTCAGGCAATCAAATTCCTAGATAACAACTACATAATATATCTTGAGTATTTTTCAAACATCCTTTAGGTACTTACGAACTGTGCAGTATCTACATACAAATTCATAGCTTAACATTTTTTCAGTAACAAACCATATTAAGGGATAAGTTTATATATTTTGATTAAATAGTATGAAACCGTAAATTTCATGGCAATTTTAACAAAAGGTTTGGTGTAAAATTTGTAAATATTGATGTAAAAAACACTAAATGTGATCGCACAGCACGGTTAGTGCGACAAGTTTCAACGAAAAAATATGATATTGTGATTGATAGTGTTGTGAAATAAATCGTGTAGAATAAAAAAAAAACATTAGGAAGTTCTTGAATCTACAAATAGTTATGTTTATTCCTAATCCACAAAACATCTTGAAAAATATTCGCCTTTGTGCATAGCAACTCGCCGCTGGCCAACAACTACAATAGTTGGTGATAAAAATGTTAAAGAAAAATAAACCATTAAAATATCATCAGTCATCGCGCGACCCCCGCGGTGGGCAGGTCAGCGGCGAAGAAAAAACCTCACAATTCCGTCCCGGATTCAAATGAAGAATGATTCATTTATGAAAATGGAATGACAGATTGGATGAATGTGGAGACGCAAGTACAAAATGAGACGACGGCTACTGGCCGGTTTGTGCGGCGTGCGCCCACGCATCGGCGGCGGGGGCTTGAAGAAGTACCGCCGACTGTAAAATCTTAAAGCAAAACTTTATTAAAGCCGCAATTGCCTTTGAACAAAATTGTTAGGTAGGCAAAATACAAAATACCTATGTATTTGGAGTTCAATAAATTGCCTACCTATATTAGTCGTACCTACAACACACCTACTCGAAAGTAAATCTTCGATATTTTCAGCACAAGAGGTATCTACTTAGTAAAAGTCTGTAACACAAGGGACATTAAATACGTTTGAATACGTTCATTCTTACGTATTTATCTAACACTGAAAATGATGTAAATAAAGACTGACTTAATGATTCAATAAACGAATGGTTCAAATTCTGACACTAGGTGGGTGGGTAGGTTTAGGTACCTACTAATAAACGTCTACTTCGTATATTAAAATTTTACGACTTTTATTTAAGTAACATTTTTAATTGTCGTGTCTTACATGTAGTATCATAAAACATTCGACGTTGTAAACAGATATTTTCGTTCATTTTCCATCAGACCGCCCGCCTCGTTGGCTCAGTGGCTTGGTCTTCATATGACTCGAGTGCCAGGGTTCGTAGGTTCGATTCCAATAATCTTTGTACAATTTGGTCCCTGTCTGAATGTTATGAGCCTAGTAAATGAGCCTATCCTTGTTTAATGCCCATATATAGAGTTATTTATTTATTCTATTGTTCACGATTTATGTTTTATGCTAACCTGTGATTACGATATTGCGTTTTCTGAGTTAACAAGGATTTATTTAATAAATAAGTTATCTACTGATTTCGCTAATGTATACTAATAAGAAAATAAAATCATAATGAACTGAACCCTAAATAACCCATAAAATATGTTTGACATTCAAAAGTTGTGACCTTATCTCGTAAAAATGGCAATTACTCGCTACCCTTGCAGCGAGCTCGGGAGTTAGTGAACTCCGACAAACACTAAGAAAGAAGGAATGGGCAATGAAATTAAAAATATGTCTTAAGGGCAATTAGCTTTAACTTTTACAGTAAGTGCCCTATCTGGCGGCCTCCCTCGCGCTTTTCAATTGTGGGGAACGCGGCCAGCTTTTCGGTTGGAGTGAATTTTATGAACTCGCGAAGAGTTCACTTTTGAACGAGTTCAGTTACCCAAACGCGGTTTTAAACTTTTAAAGACTTATTGAGTAATATTGACTGGTGTGACGTCAGAAGATAGAGATGATGTCATGATTTTTTTAACTAGAAAAGCACTCTGGAGTACTCTGGACACTGTTTTGTACTAAAATCCCCAACATGACTAACATCGAATAAACAATTTATTTATTTAAATAAAAATTAAACCTGTGACAGATAGGTTCGAAAACACAAAGACGGCGATAGACTAAGTAGACTCTAAATTTACAAAGAAATTTTAAACCCACCGCTTTACTACGCATTGACGAAGTGTTTAACAATAAATTTCCATTTAAAAGCCACAAGGGGGTAAGGGGCGGCGGGGGAGCAGCTTCCGACGCTTTTTTCCTTCATTTCCTTGAGGCCGCGTGGCTGGGGCGCCGCCGCCCCACCGCACCTACCTACTGGAATTAAAACGTTGATTTGTTTATTTTTTTGTTCTATTAAAATGAGCAGAAATATGTAGTTTTTACTTTTTCTTTCGGCACTTCTTATTAACATAAAAATTAATTAAGTACAATACAACAGACAGGCCTTATACAATGCACATACCTACAAAATAAATTGATTATTTTTAGTATAAAAACATTTGAAAATATTTACAGAACATTTAACATTAGATAGGTAGGTAGGTTGGGAATTGGTAAATCTGGGAATTTGAACATTCTGGGTCTGATCGGTAGGTACATATTACTACGTTTTATTAGAAGTGATCGCGTTAATGCCGCTCCGATCTTTCAGCCTATACCACGTCATCAGGAATCGCGTGAAGAGATAATGTAGGTCCATGTGTGTACGTTTTACCTTTTTAAATGCATAATTAATTTGTAAGTAGTTAAAAGATTTTACAATTTTATCAATCGCTTAAAAAATAATCCAGACCAGAACAAAAAACTGAGATCTTTCTTTGTGATTCTTTTATTAACGTAAGTAAAGGAAAAGCTAATATTTTCCTGACGAATACCGCTAGAAAATTCTTAAACCCAGACGACGCGGCGGTTCTGATGGCTGTTACAGTGTTACACAGATAAAAACAAATTCCTAGTAAAGCTCAAGTAGGCGAGCCATAGTGGATGTCGCATAAAATATCGGCGGGATAATAATTAAAAGAAGCGATAATGTCCCCGCGCGGGTGAAAAACGAGCGCGCCATCCTTTTATTTGATAAATAAAATTTATTCCCCGACGCTATGCCTTCCTCGGTCCTTTGTGGCCTCGGCTTCCTATTAAAGCTGTTCTTTATTTTGAACTGCTTATTTTTGACTAAAATTATAAGATGGTCTGTGTTGAATATCGATTTGAAAGACGAAAATTCTTATAGTTTGATCAGTGATCGCTAAACTTTGACCGCCGTGTTGGTTTAGTGGCGGGACTGGTCAATGGAATTGATGGCCAGAGGTCGCTGGTTCGACTTCCGCTGTAGTCAGAACACTTTGTACAGCTTACGAGTAGTTCCGGTCGGGTGTTTGATTTGTGAATTGTCCTGCACTTGTCTTATCCCTGTATGACATGAGAAAATTCTATTTTGGAATTACACAAGTGTATTAAAATAGTTCACGTATACGAAATATTTATGCAACTTTTATTTTATTTCCTAAAACATACTCGTTGCTTGAAGTAATATTTTGTTATAATTAACCAAATCTATCACTTTTCTAAACATCAAATGATAATTTCCCATCTCGATGGAAACTTATTGTTTGGATACAACAAGACGAGATTCTAGCGCCATTTCTCGATCCACACCTTTAATTTAGTAAATTACAAAATGTAATACAATAAATTACCTATTTGACCTTTTAAAGAGCAGGCTCCTCCCGTGCCTTTTTAACATCTATACCTACCTCTGCTATTACGTTCACTATCTTTATTATAGCGGCTCGATAATGAAGACGCTCCACCAAATATGCAAAGCGCTTTAAGACTGGCGGTATTTAATTGCCCTTGAAAGGGGCGACAAAAAATAAACGGCTGGGGTATAAATAACTGTGCACTTTTCATAATCGCAATTGTCGCCGGGAGAATATTTAGTGCGCAGTAAAGGTCCGATTGCGATCCCAGGGGGGAGAGGTGCGGGGTGGGTTAATAGTTGAGGGGTTTAGGGTGCGCTTCTCACGGATGCGTGGTTCGAGATGCATTCGCGTCATCATTAACCCATCTCACCTATTCGTGAATACTTTAGGCATCCACCATACCTACGAATGGGTTACGAATTGGATTATAGACGAATTCGTTAATTTCTAATTTAATAAAAGAATAACCTATTCTTCATTTCATAGAGTAGCGATATCATGGGTGTCTGGACAATGTTAATTTGTCGACACGTCAAATGACGAATCCTGTACCTACAATTCAATTGTTTGTCGTTAGCTAAGTTTAAAACCTTGAACTTGAGGTTCAGTATTTTTATAATTTTATTTAGCAAAAGCCAGCCACGTAAATTAATACCTACCTAAGCGCGAGTGAATAAATACACCTAATTAATTATATACTTGCTCAACTTTCTATTCAGAAAGCTGTAAGAAAAATGAGTCATAGGGGCTCGGGGACCATAATCCCAGCATTCGAATCCATTCGGTGGTTTTTCAGAAGAGTAACAACGCGAAAAACAAGTCTCATATAAAAGTAGTAAGTTTTTAATTATTCTGTGACTCAGTAGTTATAGTGAATACAGGGCAATGGATTATACGATGATATATAATGTGGAGGTAGAGAGAGCTCCAATTAGGAAATCCCAAGTTTTAATGCGGGATTAATGAAATTTCCCCGTTGACGGAATCGAACCCGCGCCCCTCGGGAGCGGCTGTCAAACTGTTCGGAACTCGCGCCGTCTGCGTCTGCGACAACTTTTAATAACCTCCTGTATCCGCCAAATGGATTCGGGGACGCGACGCCCGTCAAGTTCTCAAACTTAATGTGTACGGCGGAATGAATGAAATGTTTTTATCTATTTATTTATATAAATAAAATTATGTATATCTACCGAATAATTAGGCGAGATTCTGAAGGCAGACACTTGATTGTTATATATATTTATAAGCAAAAGCTGAGGAAGGCCACGGGTGCCGATCCTCTGTGCAAGGAAGACCTTGTTCAGAGAATCAGTCTGGCCATCCAACGAGGCAATGCAGCCAGCGTCCTCGGCACTATGGTCCATCGCCCAGCCTCGACGATTTTAGGTTATTTTAGTTTTATATAGGTTTTAGTTTTTTAAGCAAATGAACTTTTAAAATAATATTTAGATCCCACTTTACTTTTTTTTTAAATTGTCGAAGCGAGCGACAGGACTGTGAATATGGCTTAGAATTGGGATTAAATTTTGGCATTCTTAAGAATAAATAAATATTATTTTTACTATTATTTTTAAAGTGCAACCATTCATTTTAAAGTGCATTTAAATACCCCCTTAAATATGGCTATTCGAAAATTATCTGTTGTCTTTTCCTCTTATCCTGTGCCTATGTATAAATAATACGTAAACACAACACAAACATGCCTCAAGTAACGAGAAATAACTAAAGAAACACTGAAACACCTATCACTCAGTGACACCATACTTGTTTACATTTGTAAACCTACCAGAGCCCTACCGATTACCGAGCCATACATAATAAGAAGCATGGGCCTTCATCAGGCGCTGATAAGGCGATCCAAGCCACTTCCTGATACGGCACCCTCAGGACGCCCGCCGTCGGAAGGCCCCTCCACCCCGCGCCGAATTGAACCGTCTCAGATGTGTCTCGCAGTAAGCCAAGCTTATAATTGATGCGACAATGTCAAACAGACCCCAGATACAGCTAATCGGAAAAATACAAATCCGTTGCAACATGATCGATTGCCGAACAGAAACAGATGGAGAAAGTAACTGTTTTGCTTTGTTTTGACAGAGAATTGATTCAAATCCATTCCTCGTTTATTGACAAACTTACGGATTACGGAGCTGTGATAGTTACATACATGAAGATAAAATCTTTTTTGTGGGCGCCAGCGCATCCAATTAATTTTTTTCAAGGGTATAAAAATATCTCGTGCATCTACTCTTCCTACAAATATTATAGGGGAAAGTTTGTAAGGATGTTTGTGAGTGAGGATGTTTGTTACTCTTTCACGCTGTAACGGCTGAACGGATTTTGATGAACCTAGGTACAGTGACAGCTAATATATCCTGGAATAACTTAAAGGCTACTATTTACCGCGGTAAACTGTCCCCGCGGAAAAAACTTATTCCACGCAGGGCAGACTAAGCCGCGGGCAACAGCTAGTATAATATAACAACAAAATTACGTAATATAATTTTGGTAAGCAACTTTACGTAACGTTAAAAATCCGTATTTTATACAACAAACCCGCCATTTCAACATGAAATTGCGGAAAAATTTACTCTTTTTGCCTTTGAAATATTGAATTTTTACATTTATGCCTTTCACACCTCATAACGTAATATTTCTCGGCGAAACTCCCTCAGTTTGCTAACTTTTCCGTTGCAATGGCAACATTCAAAATAAATGTTTGGTGCTTTGTCAAGTAAAATAATGTGTGGTGCCTTCCCCACACTAGAATTATGAAAAATATTCGTAAATAAATATATTTTATACCTGTTTTTAAACTGTAGTCTAATCCATCAATATACCTAAGCTTTGTAGTCAAGAAATAATGAATAAGACATATTTATTCAGTACCTATTAATGGCACTTTATTCCACTATCAATTTATTTACTCTGTATGACTTAGTCAAAGTTTACTTATAAGTAATGCAACCAATGCAGCCTTCGATTCACGTCGAAACTAACTTCCTTACTCGAGTAAGAAAAAGCGTCATTTTGTGCTTGGTACAAATAATAGATTATACGGACAAGTGAATAAAAAGGGAATTTAATTCGAGAGACTAAGTTGGATCCCGAGAGCAGCGAAGGATTCTGGATTAGAATCCTGAGCGGAGCGAGGGATACAAAAGGACCGAGATGAAATATTTTTTTCACGAGTTGTGTACTCTACTTTATACCATTGACTGCGAGAAAATAAATAGTAGTATGGTATTTACATTTATCACATTTTATTATATGAATAGGAAGGTTGTAAAAACAATCCATAACTGACAGAAAAGAAATCTCGGGCGCCCACCAAAGAAATTTTAGCTCCATGGTGAAATTAGAACAGAGCTCTCTAGTCAGCTATCTTTTTTTTTTATTCTCTAGTGACTAAAAGAGAGTTTTATTCACTGTTTTCGAGGAACAAAATGCTAAATTTATTCTCTAGTGACTAAAAGAGTTTTATTCACTGTTTTCGATGAATAAAATACTCTTTTTAGAGTGACAATGGTATAAATACTATTTCAACACACTTGCTCGTAAAGTGGTCCTTATTGCACCGCTTTTGGGTTCATAATGTACCAATTACACAGGTTTTCTAATTTCTAACCCGCCCGTGCCATATGCCTCCACGTCTCGACACAAATAATGTGACCACAGCATTTAGTCGGAGGCGGAGGGGCATCGAACGTTCTCTAATGGCATTCAACCGCCAACTGGCCACGCATTAATCCTTTACCGGCACTTGATTAATTATTTAAACTCCCCCCGAGGGCCGAGACCACACATCCTTTGCAAATTGTTTACAACTACTGCTTGTCGTTACTTGATCTTTCAAATTCTATGCTGTAGACTAATTGTAGTATTATATATTCTTAGGTTATAGGGAAGTAACGAGGTAGGTATTACTTCAAAGGGAGAAAGTGACATATTACTTCCGGGTAAACCATACAAGGAAGTAATATGTACATTCCCCCGAGTGATATTTAATCAAAAATAAGCTTCAGAAGTAAGGTGTTTTTTATTATTTTATACATTAGACAGAAACACCTAGTTCATTATTGCAGGCAGTTAAATGCGCATTATGTTAACTATCCATACGAGAGAGATGTAGACTGGAAAAATGATCACCTTTTTCTTCTAAAATGTCAATCCTACCGCACCGTACCTGTGATATGGTACAATTCAATAATAAGGCATTGGGGTAAGGTGATATTATCAAATTAAGTGCGGACACACCGACTGTTGACTTGAACGATGTAAGTGACCCCTAATCCGCAGTAAATCTTCGGGTCCGAGTGTCCCGAGCGGGCCCGCCGCCAGGCTTGTCCGACGACGACCCGGTCGCGGGAGGGTTAAACAAGCTAACACACATTGCAATCATTTATTACCCATGCTTTGCAGCCCTTGTTCTTGTAACATTAGTACTTACCATTAGGGATCGCTTAAAATAATGAACTGTAAGTACAGATATTTTTAGGTCTGCATTATCTTTTATAAAAAAATATTAATTTCTAGTATTTTTCTTATATATTAACTAGTGTAAAAAGGAAGAAGATTCGGTATATATCTACTTACTTTGCTTTAACTTGAACTATTAGTAATTCTGTTTATAAACTAGGCAGGTTCGGTGCGACTATATACTACACAGCTTAAATTAAATTTTATTAAAATTATTATTAGAAATAAGTAATATCATACTTACTATACAAACTCTTCAGCTCTATTACATTAGTATAGGTAGGTATAGTTTTCTTTGACATAGGTATAGTAGGTGTTGGGTTATTTATTAGGTACTGACTGATATACCTACCGCCGATTTAGTAAGTAATACGAAATACGGATATTAAATTAAGAAATTATCTGTAGGCTCTTACTTAATTATGATAAAGCTGAGGAGTTATTTGTTTGTTTGTTTAAACGCCCTAATCTCTGGAACTAAAAGACGGAAGCGAAAAATTATTTTTGCAGTCAATAAGTAAGGTAGCTAATTCTTGAGAAACGTTATAGACTTTTTAACATCACGCTACGTCCCTTAGGAGGCGATCAAAAAGAAAGTAGTCAGTTATAGCTTGAAATACGCGGGCGAGGCCTTGGGAAACAGCTAGTCCATAAAGAATTCGAGTGATTGTGGCAAATATGGAGCAGAATATTGAGCGGAGCTTCCCAAAAGCGGTGTTCATTCGCGCGTACACTCGCGTACACATCGCGATAATGTGAACATTATACGGCGGCACTCCATCCCGCATAATCGCCATCGCAAAAACTTGCCGCCAACTTGCATCTTTCGGACATTCATCCTCGAAGTACGCACACGCGCAAAATTGTAAGCTTTCAATTCGTAGTCACGCCCACTAGTAGGCCTAACCCTACACCGTCCAGCGCAGCGCCAGCGTCTTCTATGGTTGGATACTTTGAATGGTATAGGTAGTCTAGAAAGTCCGTGAGATTGATATTTCTTGTAGAATATTATTTTTTAAAATATAAAGAATTATTTAACCAGAAAAATTGAAAACTAAGTATTTAGTCGCCTACTAGCGCCATCTGGTGTTACTCTTACTAAAACCGTGACGATATAAAACCGAAACCGAGATGATATAAAACATTATTCACTAATGTAGGTACCTACTTGTAAAACTCCAACAGCGAAAACAAATATCAGCCTGCCCACGGCCACTGTACATGGTAACATCTATTCTGTGATGGTAATGGTAAGTAACCCTGTTCAGGTAAGTAGTATCTGTTCGCGCCGGTTTAAATTATAAGAACTACCACATAATATTTTAAATAAGATACCTTATCTTAATAAGATGCTTAAAATTCTAGTAACCAAGCCAAAACCTACTTTAAAGACCTCCAATGTTAACTAGCTGTTAATGAAACTTATCGCTTTTGTCACCCACTATACCTCTCAACAATTCTAGTGGCTGACCAAGGGGTATCGAGTTTCGGGTCCACTAAACTGATAATTTAGTTATATTGTTCAAGTATCTTAGGTATCCTACCTACCTACGTATGCAAGTCGAGTAGATTTATTACAGTTGCACTGAAGTTTACGTAATAATTACTTAATTTCTACTCATCCACCTTTTTATTATAATACATAGTAGATATTAACTTATTTTCAAAATTTGTAAAAAAAACTATAGGTAAGTACAATTGATACATAATAACTAAGTAAGTACTAGGTAAGTACTATTAACTCACGAACGTCGCGAGACTTATTTTCGTGCATTTTCACCTGTACTAAGGATATCACCCAATGAACTTTTTGGTAGGTACCTATTCAACCTTTACGCTACGCTGAAAGAGAGCCGAGAAATAACGGTTTTAATGAAACGACTTTTACATACGAAACGTAGAGGTTTACCTACCTATAGGCACGAAAATTACACTTAAAATATAAATAAATTGTACGGAGGCCCGCACTAAACCTTTTCGCCATTTCTAAAACAATTGTGACTAGCAATAGATGCTCGCACAACATTGAGAAAGGACATCGAGATCAACCCATCATACTGATGTATTATCTACATTTTAAAATTCGAATAAACATTTAGCATGAGGGAGGGGTGAGGGGGTTTTGGGCTTTATTCTCAATGTTCCTGGCACATACTATAGGGCTTATATGGCAGGGCCAAGGCACCCGTGCGGAACCGAGGGCCGCTCACAGTTTGATTGACAGCTGCCCCTGCCCAATGGCAACGGCGAGAGCTGACGAGCCACGTCAATCACCCACCACTACCAACCCCACGATACCAACCGAACACACCGCACTGATATCATCTCTATTGCACTGTAATAAGGGCCACGCCCACTCGCCGTTGCGAATGTAGGCGCCGCGACTCGTCAGCGTCACGCGAGCGCGAGCGCCCCATTATTCGCCGCCCTTTTGTAATTTGAATTTCCAATTCCAATTCGTATTTTGTGGTAAAATAAAAAGAGCGGCTTCGACACAATGGCCTCAAGGGCGGTGCTCTGACATGCGATCAAGTTATTACATTAAAGGAAAGCGCACCCGAGCCCGCAACCCTGTTATTGAAAGCTTCCAAGAATAGCTTTCTATCGCTTTTATTAATTCGAAGCTTGAGGTATATACAATCTATACTCACTACCTTTATTAAGATAGTAGGTATAGTTATTTTAAGGAGGTTTAGGCTTGTGTTAAATAATTTTAATAATTAATTTTTATATGAATAAATTGAAATTGCATATCTCTCTGGTAACCCGAGAGTAAATCTGGTGACCAGAGCGAAGCAAGTAACTTACCTACTAATCCATTCTTCCTTACTACTTAGTATAAAACAAAGTCGCTTCCCGCTGTCTGTCCCTCTGTACGCTTAGATCTTTTAAACTACGCAACGGATTTTGATGTGGTTTTCAGATAAATTCTTCCAGATGGTTTATAGATAGGTACTTATCCCATGCGGGCGAAGTCGCGGGCAACAGCTAGTTATGTATAAAAATCCAATTCTATACAATTTTAAATAGGTATAATAAACCTTCATTGTAACTGTGCTCAAGCAATTCGGCCTTGTAAGCGAACGGAAATTACAGAGCAGATTTTATTCATGCCAAATGCTAATACCTACCTATATCAATTCCAACATGAACGTCCGTTACACTTACAAGGGTATTTCATCACCAACAACCTTAAAGATTAGACCTACGCTCCAAATAAAGGCACATCAGGCAGGTCCACTTTCTAGTCGAAGGACAAACAAAACAGCCTGCCGTGCGTGCCTCTTGGCTATTTGTGAATTGCACAATATGGTATCTACCTACGGAAGTCTTCATAATAATATGATGTTGTCTTCAATTAAAACCTGCTAATATGGTAATAATACCTAAAATATAATAAAATTAAATATACATACGAATAGATAATAGGCCATGCCAACCAAAAAAAGCTGAACATGCCATCTTTGTTCCACTAGGTACATACATAAACAATTTACGAAAATAATGATACACACACTTTCAACGTCTCTTCACGTTTCGGAGTATAGGTAGAGCTTCTCACACGGACAGACAGAATCCTAAAAAAGAAAGAACTTAATGAAAAAATGTTGTTTGTTTCAGAAAATGGACTGCCAAGAAGACTACGCACTGCTTACACGAATACTCAACTGCTGGAGTTGGAGAAAGAGTTCCATTTCAACAAGTATCTGTGCAGACCGAGGAGGATCGAGATCGCCGCGTCGCTCGACCTCACGGAGAGACAGGTACCAACATAGAGACCCAAAATACCGCTACTACAAATATAGACTAAACCGGACTGTCCAGAGGAAACTCTCTATGGAGCTTGATTTCTCAAGGAATTAATATAGAGTGAGTTTAATGCAATTCAAAGTGAAAAGGGCAATGCAATGCGTTTCCACCGAATTTTAGCCGTCTTTAAAAAGAAATCTGCAGTTTGCATATAGGTACCTACTTACTATAGGTAATAAGGTGAAATATACTTTAGCATTGGAAATCGGATTACACTGATTACATACCTATACGATTTTTTCAGTAACAATGATATTTCCTAAGTATACCTATAGGTATATCACACCGTTATGCCTAATAGTAATAGGTACACTATACTTAACTTAATTTGTTACAGGTGAAGGTTTGGTTCCAAAACAGGCGTATGAAACACAAGCGACAAACGCTAACCAAGAGCGAAGATGGTGACGACAAAGACTCGACCACTTCCGAAGGTGGCAAGAGCTCCAAAACAGGGCTCGACAAGTTTCTGGACGATGACGGTCCATTGTCCGGTAAGAAGAGCTGTCAGGGCTGCGAGCTGCCGCAGGGAGCGCTCTGCTCACCAGCAGAGGACCTGCCCGAGCTGGCGTCGCGCACGCGCAACAACAATACACCAAGTGCTACAAACAACAACAGCTTCGCGAGTGACGGCGCTTCCAGCGTCGCGTCGTCTTCCTCGCTCGACAAACTGGCCGAGGACGATTCGAGGGACGCACACCCTACGGCTGCAGCGGCACCCAGAAGCCTGGCAAAAAGAATCAAACAAGAGTCAAGGAAACGCTCCCCGTCTTTGGACACCGCTACGTGCAAAGTATCCCCGTCGTCCTCGAAGGACGGACTCGGCCCAGTCGGTTTACCGGACGGTGCCAAGTTCTCCTCGGTCAATCTAACTCCTGCGTCGACGCCGGGTACTCCGTCTAGTATGCACCAGAGTCCGCTCGGCCACTACCCCCGCCCCTCGCCACCCACAGCACCGCCTCCTCATCCTCAGGCCGTGCCCAACGCTATGCCCCCTTACGTCATAAGAGGAAACGCACCTCCCGGACAATTCATACCGCATCCTGACTTCCGCATGGATTCGAAACAATTCGTCGGAAAATTGGCTCAGTATCAACAGGGCAACAGAAGCTACGAGAGCTACGGTCCCGCAACACAAAGTGCTGACCAGCACGCGTATGCACGAAACCAACAGCACGCGAGACAGCAAGAAGGGTCGCCGTCTGCGAGACCAGCCAACGGCATAGGATCGAGACAGGCGTACCCTCACGAAATGTATCAAAACTACGGTTATCCGGCGGCGTACGGCAAGGACCAAGTTGCGTACGGACACCCTGGCTACGAGCACTCTCAGGGATATCCCAGCGAGCACATGGCGTACCCGAACAGCCACTACGGCTATCATTACCACGAGGGAGCTCAGCATGATCACGCGCACAACTACTACGCTGGTGAAGGACAGAAAAATGCACACGGTAGTGAGTACGCAAAGAATGCCTACTATGACGCGAGTGCGTACGGTGGGCAGCAAGCGACAGTAGCTGCAGGGTATGGGCCTGCGGGTGCGCAGACTGGCGCGGCGGGCGAGGCGTACGGTAGCGGCAGCGGCGGCGAGTGCGGCGACGGATATGGCTCCTTCCAGCAGTTCTACGAGGCCACCCACGCCGCGCCCGCCGGCGAGAACTCCAACTCCTCCTCAGACTTCCATTTCCTGAGCAACTTGGCGAACGACTTCGCCCCTGAGTACTACACCATTTGAGATAAGGACTTCGCCGAGCAGGCCAGTGACCTGTTCGTGTAACGATGTTCAGTGCATCATTATAATTAATGTGTAAAACTGGCTAAATTCTAAGGGTTATGGTGTCTAGAACTGACAAGTGTCTCCGCCAAAGGCGTGAAAATTGGAATACATGATCTGTAATCCTCTCTGGTAATTTAACGTTATATTATACTTACCTAATATTATTGTATTAAAATGTAAATATATCTAGCTTGTAACTTTCGATAAACGGTATAAAATATTTTTACTGATTGACTACATACATAACATACGTACACGAATAAAAATTAGGTGCTGACAATGTGGGAGTAGATTTGAAACTTGAAATCTCTTCAAGTCGGTTTAGTACAACTATGCTAACTAAATTATGTATTATCTTGAAAGAATAACCCCATGGTTGATAAATCAGTTTCAGGTAGCTCTACTAATAGCCAAGCCGCCACTTGACCCAAATAGCGTATTTTTCCAGCTTCAAACACAGTATATAATGTACGTATAATTTGTAATTAAAACTGATATCATTGTAAATTACTTAATATTTAAAAGTTTATCTTGTATTCCAACACCTTTTCACGTGTTCATGGTAAGAAATATTAAAAAAAATTGATTTACAACACCTATTATTAGAAATTGTTTACAAACTTAAGGAATAGTCGTTGCCTTATTTAGTTGGTATTGTTTTGTGACTATAAGACCTATTGTAGATACATAATAAGATAGTTTAATAAGTCATTATATTGTAGATATCAGCGCTATCATTTTGGCCTATTAAAAAAATAAATCATTTGGTGTCACGTTTCCTGTCTTTCATCTTATTATTTTCAATAGTTCCTTGAATATACCAAATTAACAACGCAATAGTGAAAACAATCGATTTAAGGAAAACAATCGGTAGATTGCCGACGTTCTTACATTACGTACTCAAGAAATGAATCCGATTCTATCTATACAGGGATACCAAATTACCAACAGAGAGATAGAATGCACAAACATAGTGGCGCGCGAGTAAGACGAAGTGAGTCCATTAGGACAAAGTGGCCTATTTTATATGGTCCATGCGCTAAAGGACAGTAACCAATCTACCGCTTGTTTTCCTTATATCAATGTTGAAAACTATATTAAGGTCTCAGAACACAAAAATGACCTACCTATCCACCTGTGATGTCATGTACAGTCAACAGAGTCGATAATTTTCTTCAATCCAAACAAGATAATGAATACTGTTAATGAATTTATTATATTGCTTATTAATCAAAACTTAAACATCATACACAACAGAGATAAACAAACTTGTGATCTTTTGAAAATAGACAATGTGAATTATAACACATTTTTATCGTCAAATGCATTGCGCATAATAATTACACATTACAGTATTTATATAGGTTTTAGTAAGATTATTTGTTGCCATCATTAAGGTGCCAGCAAATCACTAGACATAATTATAATGAATAAAATGAGACATAAATCAAAATTCAAGTTTCTCTTAAATTATCATATCAACCCTATAATGGACATCAGTGAGCCCCAGTATTTAACCAAGTTGGTAAAATAATTATCCTAGGAATGACAGACGGACAAAATAGCTTTCGCATAAAGCCGTTTTGATAGATCCCTAACATGCAAATAGAGCTTCCTATTAAAATGTACATTGTATTCCTTTATTTATACAATACTGATATTAGTCAAGCGGTCCCAGAAGTGAAATCAGTGACTAGGAGTAGGTACATTAAATATAGAGCTTAATGCTCTGGGGACAGACAACTTCAGTGATTTGTGATGTCCTTTTATAATAGCTGTAATACGTAATAGACAAGTATGTGTTGTTGACATTATAGGCTCTATAAGAATAAGTTAGACGGCAACAAAGAATAAGTCCGTGAAATAGAAATGCAAACAAATTCTCACACTAGAAATGATGAGTAATAACATAGCAAGCAAGCAAATTGTATTGCAACTAATGTTATGAGGTGGAAGGCTTCTGTGCCTGCGCCTGCATTTTCATTTCTATCATCATGCAGACTGCTTCGCCGACCTTTGATTTCTCTATACCCATCACTTGTATTTTTTCTATTTGCTCTGTTACAAACTGAACTTTCCTTTTAAAGTAGTCTTTAGCACCCTCAATATCCTGAGAAAAAAAAAAAATCACACTTTACTCTTTGACTCTCAGCCTCCTACATGTAGTAGGATGGACACCTAGCTAGTTATTCCGCTGGGTAATTAATATGTCATATTATCTGACATTGTCGTACATTGTCTTTGACCTGGTAAAATGACAGTTTTAGAGTGAGTGTCAGGGTGTCTGACTGACGCGATATACGTCCGAGTTTAAAAGGTATTGAGCTCTGGATCCCCCAAACTAAAGGGTTAACACAACCCAAAAGTTTTCTATTACAGGTAATTTAACAGAAAGTGTTCTTGCCAAAGAGTTTTAGTGGCCTATCAAGAACAACATTAGGTTGGGCATCATAATATTCATTCTAAGTATTATGTTGCAACAAATGGGAAATGGTTAGTAATAATTGTAACACAAGTTTTAAACAAAGAGAGCACAATAATTTCTCTAGTTTTATGCAAACAGATTGTGAACAAAGCTAGTAATAGGTAAGTAATAATCGTACATACTTTTTGAGCATAATATCCAGTTCCAATATCTATAACAACATTGTGGGTGTCTGCTATCTTTCCTGGCACATACATAGATCCAGTAAGAGGTACTAGTATTGTCTTGCCCCTCGAATCTGGTGTAATCTTTTCAACACTGTCGCCGGACTCCACAAATTTGCCTTGAGCTATCTTCAATGTTTGTAGAGAATCTTGGAAGACAGTTAACTCCTGAAAGTTTTGGAATGAATAATCAGTTAAATTGTAATATAAAAAAGTATCGTGTAGATTACATCATACCAATGTTATAAAGAGGAAAGGTTTGTATTTTTGTATGTTTGTAATAAATAAACTCAAAAACTACTGTGCTGATTTCAAAAATTCTTTCACCATTGGAAAGCTACATTCCCCCTGAGTAACATAGACTATATATGTCCACCCGTGGGAAGCCAGGACGGACCGCTAGTATTTTATATTTATGGTTGGCAGCACGGATGCAATGTTTCCATATTAAAATATCCTAAGGGCAAGACCAAGCTAACCATAGAGACAAAGAACAAATATAGTAAGCTTCTTATATTGGTGAGTAGATATCCTCTACAATAGTACTATATTCTCTTGATGTACCTGCTGCCGCGGCGCGTTCGCTTCACTCGCTCGGCTCTTGCGGTGGTTTACATCAACCTAACACAACAAACTTTGTTGCTTTGGTTTACGCAACCTGACATGAGACCTGGTGAAATGTTGTTTTTGCCTTCTACAAGTAAATATATTTACTAGAAGGCTGCCATGGGGTGGAGTGGAGAAAAGGGGGCGCTGAGAAAATTTTTTTGAAAATGATGTGTGGTGTGACAGTAAGCAGTCGGAGCACCCCGAAGGTTAGGTTCGTTAGGTTACTGTTTGGTTTACCCTTGGAGCGAGCGAAGCGAGCGACAGTACTCCAAAAAAGTGAATTTTTAAATTTTTTAAAGTATTTTTCCATTGCGCTCTCTTTTGTCCACACTAACCAATATTTCTCTCTCAGAGAGGCTACAAATAGAAGCCAATGTAACTTACTTGACTTATTTGCTGCTTTAACTGAGCCAACTGGTGAAGATTTAGTTTAGACAGATCGATTTGTTGCATGCCCGGCGCTGGAGCTGTGGATCCAGTTGCCATGTTCTACAAATAGATGATTTCAACCCACAAATTATATTATTCTTTAAATTAATTTGATTTTATTAATTTTTTTGCATAGTTCGTATAACCTCAAAAACGGAGACAGACAGATCTTCTTTTTTTTTGTTCATTTGTCCTCTATTGAGGACGGGCAAGGGAGCTTCGACTTCGTCCATACAGCCCAGTCTTATTTACTTAAAATATTATTTCGTATCCAGTGCCGAGTGCCGTAAGGAAATCCAATAAAAAGTTGGTTTATTTGAGTGATGATTGATCTATGTTTTATTGAAAATCGCCGATTAACTCTATTCGTGCTCTGTTTTTGTGGAGGCCGTACTGTAACCGCCGGTTTAAATAAATATAAGAAATAATACTTTAAATAAGACAGGGCTGTATGGACGAAGCTTCCCTTGCCCGTGCTCAATAGAGGATAAAACAATAAATCAACAAAAAAAATTGTTAATGTTAAGATTATTTTACTTTTAATGCTAAAGCTTGTGCAGCAGCCAGCAGGATAGGATAAAATTGAAGAAAGATCTAGAAAGAAATTGTAAATAAGTGCCTACATCATTATTGCTTACAAAGAGCGCTTTCAAAAACTAAGCGGAGGGATTATCGACATTGTCAACGGGCATCAACCTAACCTCTTTCAGAATGCCTGTCTCCATCCTAAAGACGAATAATGATTTCGTGAATTTTATAGGGTAAGTCTCTATCACTGTGCAGTGAGTAGGTAACACACACCATCCATCATATCGGCCATCAGGTATAAACTAGGTAAATACTAACTGCTCCTTAGGTTGGTACTAAATAGGGGTACTAGTTGATTTACGGAAAGCCACGCAATACCTAACGCAACCCTACCTAATTAATTTGACTATAGGAATTCTCCATCATTGTACATGCATGTTCTGAAATCGCAGTAAATTATGCATGGTGTAGGTTACTTTAATTGGAGTAACTTGTAGTGGCTTATCATAATTTGTTTATCAAGTTGTCTGTTGTCCTTAAGCATCATCATAAGGTCATACGCCCGACCAATGTGATGTAATGATGTCTTTGGTATTGTTCCCAATAGTACAGTCAACAAAAGAGAAAGGTAAGCAGGCACCATACAGAGCTAGTATAGCTCTGTACTGTACCTATGCTATATCTCTCTTTTGTTGACTGTACCTACTTTACTTAAAAGTGTAAATAACTCCGTATATTGTAAGGTATAAATATTTTGTAGTTGCAAAACATTTCAGTTCCCTTGATTTATTTTTCATACATTATTTCACAATATACCTAGCTGGAATACGTAAGGTGCAGATAACCATCTCAATTAAAATATTTTTTATAATCTTAAATTCAGTTGGTAATCAACAATAAAGATAAATCAAACTTTTTTGCCAATTAGGTTTGTAATGCACTTACAATTAGGGTTGTTCTTATTTGTAGCTACTTCTTAGCTTTATATCACTTAGTACTTAGACATTCTTAATGCGGCTGCAATGTCATGAAATGGGAGTTTTGTGCATTGTATCATTAACACACTATACTGGCATAAAGTATTTCCTGTGGGGCCAACTCTACCTTATTTATTATGGTTGTTTTAGCTCTCCTGCACTAACTGTAGTGCATTTCTCAGCTGACTGGGCGGAACAATGTGGTCAAGTAACAGAAGTGCTCAAGGAACTTTTAAAACTTCCAGAAATACAAGCTAGCGGAGCCAACGTTGGTATATGCGATGCTGAAAGTCTGTCTGAAATCTCATTGAAATATAAGGTAGTTTTAATTTTATTACCCATTTCCAAATTCTTTCAAGCATAGAAAAAGTAATTGTTTTCTACATTATATGAGGTTCTCATTTATTACATATTATCTATAGTCTATAAAATTGGGTTATCACCTTTTGTAAAATTTAATTAATAATTTAAATGCGTGAATGACTAAAAATCTGCGCTTTGACCTTTAGCATTTTTGGCGCTAATCATCTGAACAGGAAAAAACTTCAAACTGTTGGAGTTAGAAATTAATTAGAAAAAAAATATTGTCATACAGCAATTGTCATATAGTTGATGTAATAAATTAAATATTTGCCTTTATATTAATTACAGGTTGATTCTGTGCCAACAGTGATACTATTCAAGAATGGCGCCCAAGTAAACAGAGTGGATGGCGCTGATGCGGCACAAATCACAGCGAAAGTAAAAATCCATTGTATTGACAAGGCGGCACCTATGAATACAACACCCAAACAACCACTTGAGGCGAGACTGAAAACACTGATTAATAGGCATAACGTAATGGCTTTTATTAAGGGCACTAGAGATGAGCCTAGATGTGGTTTCACTAGGACACTTATTCAAATTCTTAATGGAACTGGGTAAGTTAATTTTTACTCTACAATGCAGAGAAAGAAGCGGTCTAAGTGAGAATACAATGATCCAATGCACACATCTGAACCCCCTTTCTTAGCAACAGAGTTCAGATGGATAAATTTTCTGGAATTTAAATAAAACAACATTTAAATATAACATTTTAAATTTTAAAAATTCTTCTATTTTTTTATTTTATTCAGTTCATTTTGTTTGCAGGGTTCAATACGACACATTCGACATATTGTCTGATGAGGAGGTACGTCAAGGTCTGAAAGAGTATTCGGATTGGCCAACATATCCTCAACTCTACGTGAAGGGGGAATTAGTTGGAGGATTGGACATTATCAAAGAACTCCAAGGCAGTGGAGAGTTAGATTCTACTCTCAATGCTTAAATTAATGGTTGTTTATGTTTTATTCTTATTTATTGCAATAAAGCCTTTGAATTTCTTATTTATTAATTTTTTGTTGTGTTTTTCATTTACCTATCACAAAAAGTCTGCCAAGTTATACAGATTAATGTGCTGTTCCGAATTATTATTTTTCTTTAAGGTCTCGGATAAAAACTGAAACCATGATTTTCCCTTGGCACCGCTGATTGTGTATTACCATAGATTTGCACTCAGCGTATAGCATGAAATAGCAATAGTCTTTTACCTCAATAATTTGAGAAGACGCTTCTTATATGGCTGGGTCAAACTGAACAAACACTATCTATTTTAGTCGGGCTGTTGTTTGTTGACAGGGTTCTGCAAGACTTACTTACTCTGTGGTTCTGCATACCAACAAAAAATTCGCATCATAGGTACGTAGAAAGAGTTATAAGATATATCTATCTAGCTTACTCTTACCACTTTTGTAATAAGTGTCTCTCTGGATATTGTTATTTTAGTGGGTCCTCTATTGCTTTCTCTCTTTACGCTTGGCACTTATTACAGGGATTAATTCCGGAAATCCCTCAGCTCAGCATTTGTTTATGAAATATATTGACTAACATTTGAAGTCAATCCAACGCTATCTGTTGCTAACAATATCAACTAGGTACCTACAGCACAAGAAAAAAGACTTGGCTGCATGGCATCGTGTCTTTGCCTTTATTAAAAATAAATAATCCTTAGAACAAGGAAGGATCCTCGAAATAAACCTAAATAAAAATAAATAAACCTTAGAACAAGGAAGGATCCTCGAAATAAACCTAAAATCTCAGATTAGGAGCCTAAAATAAACCGATGTTCCATTGATCATTGATGACCATAGATTTAGAATATTACCATAGATTTGTACTCAGCGTATAATAGAATGAAATAGCAATAGTCCCCAATAATTTGAGAAGACGCTTCTTTATATGGCGTGGCGGAGTCAAACTGAACAAACACTCATGGAAATAGTATACAAACACTATCTGTTTTAGTCGGGCTGTTGTTTCTTGGTACGCAGTCTGCATAGCAACAAAAAATTTGCATACGTAGAATGAGATAAAAGATATTGTATCTGTCTAGTTCTTGTAATAAGTGTGTCCCTCTCTGATTAATAATGTTATTTTAGTGCGTCCTCTATTGTTTCTCTCTTTACGTTGATGACTGACTGACTGACAGTGACAGTTGACAGTCAGGACGACAAATTATAGTTTTTGGTGATTTTTTGTATATTTATTTGAGGAAATTTAATTAATTGTAGGTAGATACGTATATTTAAATTACAGTACAGGTACTTGAAGGAGTTTAGTTTACACTACAAGATGGATAAAGTGACTCCGTTCCATTCAAGTGAGTATTATATTTGAGATCGATTTTGGAGTCGTGTCGTTTTATTTACATTTAAAACGGTAAACGTTTATTAACCTTATATTTCTATGCCTTCCTGTGATACAGAAATAATTAACAAAAAGAGAACCGCTGGCGATGGCATGGAATCTGATGAAAGCGTATCCGAAACAGAAAAAAAGGATGTTACAAAAAAAATTAGTACAACCAAGGAGTCTTTGCTTCCTGGTCGCCTGATCCAGATATACGCCACCAATATTATCAAGACCGAAAAGAGAAGCCCTCAAATGCATTCTAAGAGCCCTAAATTTGTCCCTTACGAGCCCTACCCAGGAGCTGTTAAGCCAATCGCGCCCCATACGATTCCTAAAGGCGCAAGAAAGTCGAAAAACAACATGAACATAAATACATTGATAACTCAAATGTCTCAAATGAATACGAACCTGAATGAGTTTAAGCCGAGAGCGAAACTAATGTCACATGGTGATAAAGTTACAGAGACTGAGAAGCCAAGTTTGGAGACAGACGAAATGCACAAGAAAGCCAATGGCTTGTTGCAAGAAAATGAATCTTTAAAGGAACAACTGAAGCAGCAGGTCCAGGTAATTTTCATTGAAATGTTAGTAAATAATAACTAATCATACAGTTTTATAAAATGTTGGTGTAATAAAATATACTGTCTCCTTTATTAAAGGTATATTGGATAGGTAATAGGAAGAAGTAGCCTATCATGTCGAGAGGTCCGAGTTCAATTCCTGGTCGGGCCATGTAACAATAGATTTCTTCTCGAAACTTAAGTACATTTACTGACTGCTCTCAAATGGTGAAAGAACAAATAGTGAGGAAACCTTAATACGCCGAAGAAGAAATTCGCGCATGTGAACTCCACCAACCCACACTGGGCTAGCATGGTGGACTAATAGCCCGCCCATACACTCTCTTTGAGGACAATTATTAGCCTGTTGATGATGTTGAATTTTTCCAACTCTGTTTCACTCCCATAGGATGGTGATATGAAACCCACAGGCTTTCCCTAATTTTTAAGCATCAATCTCCACAAATAGTTTTCTTGATACATGTATAAAACTTTATAACTTCAATATGGAGAACCAAATAAACAATAGAGAAGTGTAATATAGCTCCTGCAGCTTTAATGATCATGATTATTTCATTATATGCAGGTTAATAAAGAATTAAAAACAATGCTGGTGGCGTCGATGGGCGAGGACCTGGAAACTCAAGTGCTCTCTCTCAATGAAGATAAGAAACACTTGGCTAATGCTTTGCTCAGTTCAGCTCAACATCTCTCCACTCACCAAGTATGAACTTCAAACAAACAAAAAAATTAAGCTTAGGTCAAGACCACCAAGACATACTCATCACAATTTTGCCGATAATACTTCACCCACAGTCACCTTTTACGAAAAGCAAGATACACTCATCATATCAACAGCAATCGTCAGTTTGTCCATACAAAAAGCATGTTTAGTCATGGGTACAAATTTGCTTATAAGAATTCTATGTCATTAGGGAAATTCTTAATTGTTTAATTCTTATCTTTTTTTCAGGAGCAGACCGAGTGGCTTGCCGGCCAATGTGAAGTGTGGAGAAGCAAATTTCTTGCCAGCAGGTAACATTTCTCATTTTGAAATTCAATTATTAATCTTAATTTATTATTACTTTTATTAAGGGGTAATATGTGAGCAGCAACTTGTTATACTTAGTGTTGCCTATATTATTTGAAGTCATTAAGTTTAAAAAGTCACTTGACGAACCCTTCGTCAGTTTGTCTGTCCGCTGGATAACTCGAAAACTACTGGACGTAGATAACACAAAATAGGTTACAGAACTTCATAATAAATAAAAGTTTGCAAAGTGAATGTCACTTAAAACGTCTTATTTTGACCCTTTTTAATTCTGAAATTTTCATAATTTCACATCTTTTCTGGGCAATTTTACATAGTACCTACAGAACAGTACTTATAAGTAAAAATGCCTAAAAAAATGTGAAGTTATAAAATTTTCTGAATAAAATGAGTTTTGTCCGAATACGAATATGCGACATACACTTTGCAGACTTTTAATTAAATAGTTCTCTACCCTATTATGTGATGGGTATTATTTATTATATATTTTTATTAATAAACTGCATTGTTTCTTCCAGTCTTATGGTTGAAGAACTAGCAAACTGCAAAAGACTCTACAATGAAAAGACTGAAAATCTACAATATGCAATAAAACAATTGCTAGATGAAAGATGCAGGGCAAGGGATATGATGCTATGCACATACAAAAACCTATACAGTCTGCATGAGAAATGGTTAGAAAACATCTCCATCCAAGAGTATGTGGGAAATAGTAAAGTGTATAATCAACCTATAGGAAACCTCAATTTCAATACCACTACACCGCATTCTACAAATATATTGGACTTGGCATCAATTAATCTGAAGTTATCAGAGAATGTAAGCAGCTCTGTTGAGAAGCAGGATATTAATCATCTGAATAGTTTGCCGAAAATAACAGAGGGCGAAAGAAATGCTGAAAATGTAAGTGTAACTAAAACCACCGAAATTAGGAAACCACTAGGGGTTGCAAAGCTATAGTTTCATACCGACGCTCGCTCACCCGATGAACGACGTCGTATTGTCCGTCCGTAAAAAAAGATATTAATTATTTTTCATTCATTCATTACAGAGCATGTTTTCAAGAATAGCCAAAGCATTCTTTAATCAGTCTGTATATACGGTACTTGCCACATGTATTAACTGAAGCGAACGTTTTCCCAGGCGATGGCGACGCCTGTCGACGTGAGGCGAATGAGCGAGGCGCCAGTGAACGCTCTGGTGCACCACGCGTACAGCAGTAGCGGCAACGCGCCGCGCCCGCTCGCCTCGTGTCTACATTGCAATGGGAAGATTCAATTACTATAAACTAGTTTTACCTAAACTAGCTATATCCAGGATATGGACACGTCAACACGCTGATGATTGATGACACTGCTATTGCTGCGTACTTACTTCGATCGTACAGTACTACGATTAAAGTTATGCGCCTCGGCAATGTTCGTGCTTCTGAAGTTGAACACACGACCTATATCCAGCAGTGGACACGTCAACGTGCTGATGATGATGATTGATGACACTGCTATTGCTGCGTACTTACTTCGATCGTACAGTACTATGATTAAAGTTATGCGCCTCGGCAATGTTCGTGCTTCTGAAGTTGAACACACGACCTATATCCCGCAGTGGACACGTCAACGTGATGATGATGATGATGATTGGGTGTTATAAAAGATGGACAAAAGCAGCTGTAAGATGTTGGCGGCTTGCCCGTTATTAAAATATGGAACAGGTAATACAATCTTATAATCAAAGGGAATCTTATTTGGTGTTAGGTTAATTTAGTTTGGAAGTAATTTTGGGAAGAATCCTGCCTTCATATTCAGCAATGTATTTTTAATAATTTAATAAAAATATGTTTGATATTATGGTTGTAAAGTACTTAGCAATACTGTAATTTATTTTATTGTGCATAATAAAACATGGTGCTAATAATGTTTAAACTCAATCTTCATTCCAATTTTGTGAAATATGGTGTACAATAAGCTTTTAAATAAAAATTATTTATACTGTTACAAATTCATTTATTATCATTACAGCCTCAACAATATGCAACTTGGGTAACTAGCTAGGCGTAAAAATAATGCAAATCGTTTCTCATTACTTAATTATATCACAACTTCAGAGAGACATTGCAAAATAACCGAAAGGTGGTATTTCGGCAAAGAGACTGATTTAATGAAATTTCACAATGTATAGAAGGCCACTCGTCCGCATGTATAACATACCTTGCGTAGTGGTAATGTTGACTTAATCCAATAGAATTATTACAGTACCTATACCACCTAATCAAATAAAAACCCTTACAACCTTTAGGGCTTCTTTCACCACTTCCTGATATTGTTACAGATAGTAATCTTAGTGATAAACTAATCTATCAGATAAATCTGTGTGATAGACTATATAAGATATAGGCAATCAGATACCTGTGAAACCAAAAAATAGGCTATCTATCAGATAAGCTGCAGATAGGGTATCTGGGACTTTATCAGCAAGCGGTGTAAGAGGCCCTAAGGCTCCTACAAACTACTGGCGGCGGCGGTACAGCCGGCGGATTTTTGCCGCGCAGGTATGTCTCAAATACCCGCCGGCATAGTGTGTAGGAGCCCCTTTAGATGAAACCAAAAGAGAAAATAAAGATACGGTACGATATTTACATTTCATAAACGAAAACTGGGGCCAGTCGCGCTAATTCTGAACGATATTACCAAATCCAAACCATAACCAAAAACGTTATGCGGCAGCAACACGTTTGGCAAACCTTTACAAACGCAGCAGGGATTTGGCTTCAAAAGTGTTGGGACAAGTAGCCTAAAGCGCCCATTCTAAATACCAAAAAGACATATTTATTACATAACATATTTTTAATAATAAATAATTAGAATTATTAGATTATACAATAATTATATTTTACTACGGTATGTTAATCACTTGTCTCAAAATTACTTAAATTTTTCAAAAGGCCAAAATCATCAGTGTTTAACAGACAGTATTTTCTACTAAAATCAGAAATAACCAGCGAATGTAAAGGGCATGCATTCAAGCCGTCGTCGGTCTGTACTGGACCATATGTATCCTCTTTTTGGTTTCATCTAGGCTTACAACCTATCTATGGCTGATGAGTGATGACAAACTAAACAGCAACGTTAGTTTTGTGCACATGGCTGCGGTTCATCTCCGTGCCAGTGTAGTTGTATGCCAGGTAGTCCCTCACGGGGACGTACTTCGCTCCTCCGAACCAGTCCACCATTGCGATTTGTGCGATCTTCAGTTTCGCCACGAACCAGTCGTGATCTGAAACAAATAACAAAAAAATCAAGCTACTTTCGAACCTGCTACCAGGCTCATCAGAGCCCTTTTACCAACTGAGTGGTTTAAAGATTTTTTTATGGAGCCTGGCTTACCTACCGTCAGTCCACCATCAATGCATTAGCTACCAATTTTTATAAAAAGTCTCTTTGGCCGCCATATTGAACAAATTATGAGGGACGGACTACCGTCCGGCCTGGCGGCCAAAGAGAACTTTTATAAAAATAAACATGCATGGCAAGATAATATAAATAAACCCCTACTTTAGGTCTTTAAGTGTATCACAGGCCTGTGGTGACGGTGGCGATGGCGGCCTGTTGTCTTCTCTATGCAATGTGAGACTTCAGACACGCGCAGCCTGCGTTTGCATATTGAGGCTGCGGCCCGCGGTAGGTCGCCACCGCAGGCCGCGTGTGTCTGGGATACACTTTACATTTGATTTTGTTTCAGATTGACACGAGAACCGAACCCATTACTGATCAAATGGTGGTAGATGTGCTACCAAGTCCGAGTTACAATTTTTAGGTCAGAAGTAGGTTAAGAAAATAAATACGTGACATATGCAAGCTTCAATTTGTTTTTATTATAAAAATTTTTTAGTGTATTGATGATGTAATTGAAATTGAATGATTATTGTTCTTGACAAAAGTGAAAATTAGCGGTGTATTGAATTCGAAATCTAAACATTACACAAGTTCTGCCTTTGTATAAAAGTAAACTTCTTTCTCTGTAAAAGCAATAATGTTGTTTACACATATTGGTACTACTGCATTGCAAGACTCTTCATAGAGCCGCCGGTCAGTCGTTACTTTATTATGTTTTCGTTAACCATGGATCAGAAATCGGCGTACCTATATGATATTTTGGTTCCAGAAAATGTAAAGCATGTTATAACATATTAACATACTTTACATTTTCTGGAACCAGTTCTGTTTCGTGATTGGTCGGTGTGGATATGTGCGAATTTGGTATTATTATGTTCAGGGACTTAAGCGATTTCGAAAAAATACTTAGGTACCTACGCTATATACACATTTGACGCATTTCAAAAAAAAATCATTTAAAAAAATAAATCAGGATATTTGAAAAGTGACCGACTAAAATATTAACTGAAAATGATCCGCAATGAGGAGATCCGACGGACAACTAAGATTACCGACATAGCCGAAGGAAGCAATAGCAAGCTGAAGTGGCAGTGGGCACCGACGCGGGAGACGAGTTTTAGAGTGGAGCCCTCGGACCGGTACGCGCAGCGTCGGACGCCCCTCCGCCAGGTGGACCGACAACCTAAAGTTGGCCGGAAGCGGCTGGATGCCTTCATTGGGGGATACCTATGTCCAGCAGTGGGCGTTAAAAGGCTGATTTGATGATGATGGCACGTACCTGCTGGAAAATCTGCCATAGCTGGGTGCCTCTCGAACAAAGCGGCCTTTGCGAACGTGTACTGCGGGGAGCCCTCTTTGACCTGCCAAGGGTCAACAACCAACGATATACTCACTTACACTTCATTACACAAGCCTCATTGTGATTACGGACTGCAATTAGAGATAATTAACTTAGTGAACAGATAATCTGCAGACATTGCAATTATTCTTTTCTAGATTATCTGTTCTAGATATAGATATCGCTCGCCGACATGTTTATATAATAGTAAGAGAAAGATAAAAAAAATACATTAAATCCAACTATTTTTCTGCTACCATATATAAATTGACATTGTTTTAACCAGGTTTTATAGTCCCCGTAGATTTTTTTGGTGGCTGAATGAATATAGTCACAGATAGTTTGCATATAGCTGACAGTGTTTAAGGTCTATGAGTGCGTAAACGAGATAGTGTGATAAATAGAGATGTCCAAAAACTCGAAAGTTTGATCGAATCAATGAACTATTTCTTAAAATTGAATGAGCGTCTTTAGTGAACCCCCCGTACAGCTCCCGTTTGACACCTAAAATTAGTCATTGCTCAGAAGTCAGGCAACTTCACACAACCGCCAAAAAACTCTACGAGGACTAAAACACATGTATGTACTTTTCTCCCTCACACTCAGGAGTAAAATAAATATACGCATTAAAAAGTTATGATGAATTAAGAAACATCTTTAAGTTGTATAATGATTGTGGGAAATAGGATTAAAACCTTTAGGCGTATCACAGATACTCGCGGCCTGCGGTGGCGGCCTGTTGTATTCCATACGCAATGTATGTAAAGACTTCAGACACGCGCAGCCTGCGTTTTCAAATTGGAGCTGCGGCCTGCGGTAGGCCGCCACCGCAGGCCGCGTGTGTCTGGGATACGCCTTAAAAGGGTTTATTGTTCTTATTTCAAACTAACCCTCTTCATCTTTCCGGAGAGCATGAGCCTGGTGCATCTCGGGTCCTCGGCATCGAAGTTCTCTTTCTCACAGTATTTCGTCTCTTCGAGGGAGACAAGGACGGTCGCGCGGCTGTTTTTCTAAAAGCAATACATAAAATGAATGACTCACGGACTGCTATAGCTTTTATTAATTACTAGCCGTTGCCCGCGGCCTCACCCGAATTAAATTTGGAATGGCCAATTTACATATCTTTATGAATTATAGCCTATGTGTTTATTCTAATGTATAATCTATATTAGTTAGGTACCTACTGTAAAGTTTCATCAAAATCTGTTCCGTAGTTTTTGCGTAAAAATATAACAAACACTTCCTTCCGGCCATATTCGCAACCACGTTTCGTAACCAGTTGCCGTAGAAGTACTTTATAAAAAAAAAAAACATTTCAAAGAGTACAAAAATACATATAATTTGGTAGTAGAATTATGTAAAATCAACGTTAACCATTTATCTACCACTGCCCTACCAGTAGAACTATTTTCAAAAAATGGGGCACAGGCCTACCCTCTCCACGAGGGCATACAATCTATAGTCCACCAAGCTGTAGGCTGGTGGCGTGGTGAACCTCACTCACACCTCAATACTAGCTGATGCCCGCAAGTTTATATTTCCCATGAGAAGATTTTCTCATGATATAGTATATATGCTCATCTCCATGACACAGGCTATTGTACATCATTGAGATCGGTTGAATAGTCGAGCCGTGAAAGCGTGACAATTCACTTTCTGATTTGTAATGAGGAAAACTAGTTAAAGGTAGGTATTTAGTTATATACATAATATTATGTAATTTCATTTTCGCGCGAGGTTTTCCCACATGTCAATTATTAATATCAATTTGATAATAATAACCGTCATAATACCTCTAAGTAATGAATGTACCTAAATGAAATAAAATGTATTGCGATTTCTCGTATTTCATAACCATTCAGGGTTGCTCCTACGAGTATTTTATAAATGTAAAATTCAAATGAAAGTTAAAAAAAAATACTTTGTAGTTTTTTATAAGGAAAGAAATATGTGAGTCAGCAAATACAGATTCGTAACAAACCAAAAAAAAAAAACAATCTGTAAATGTAATGTGTATAGATCTGATTATTGTTAAGTACTACTAAGGTAAGTATAATTGTTCAGCCCAACTGTCGCGGTCTACATCAAATGAAAAAAATCAACAGCCTATTAACATGTCCCCACTACCGGGGCTCAGGCCTACCCTCTCAACGAGGGCGTTCGGGCTATAGTCCACCACGCTAGCCCAGTGCGGGTTGATGGACTTCACATGCGCCTAAGAATTTCTTCTTCGGCGTATGCAGGTTTCCTCACGATGTTTTCCTTCACAGTTCAAGAGCGGTCAGTAAATGTACATAAGTATCGAGAAAATCCCATTGGTACATGGCCCAGCCGGGGATCGAACTTCGGACCTTTCGATATGATAGGCCGCGTCTTATCCCCGACGCCACTGGCGCACTCTACATGCTGACGAGGAATGGTTAAATATTCACCGTTAGATCGCGGGCAGTGAAGTCCAAGGGGGACATGTAGAAGTAAGGCACGCCGGTGGAGTTGGCCGCAGTTCCGTCCGCGATGGACTTAACGTTCGAGAAGGGGAAACCCTCGATCGCCGGCAGCACCGAAATGGTCGCTACTGATGCCCAATCTGGAAGAATAAAAATAACAATAAGCTACTTACTTACTTACTGGTAAGAACATCGGCGACTTTTTAGCGGGACCTTGTCGGTAGTTTTATTTTTAATTTTCTTAAGATATGTAAGATAGATGTGCGGCAAAATTAAAGTAAAAGCGTGGAACGACTCATCCAGTTGTTTCATATTAAATATTCATTATAGCTACTAAGTATTAGTAGGTATAACTTTAGTCACAGAATATTTATTAGTACCTACAAGCTTTAGTGAGGATTTAGTGTTAGCTAGTGTTTTAAAAGTTGTAAATCCCATAAAAAGGAAATAAATAAATATATGTGAGTGAGCGGACCTAAAAACCATTTTTACAGGGCCGTAAACGCCATTAAAATATACTTGCTAATGAGGATAATGCACGTGGCCGCGGGCCAACCAGGACCAACTATTGTCCATACAATATGTAATGGGCTGGTGACTCTTTTGGTAGGTAGGTAGGTACGCAGACTATGTAGTGAGAAACTTTATTTTTTTTCGTTTATTTTATGACAATTTTTTTTAAAAAAAGGAAATGGGAACAAATGAGAAGTACCCACGTCTCCTAGCGCCCGAGTCAACGCCCAAACCACTAAGCCTACGGGTCAGTCACTTCTGCAATTTACAAATACATTGAATTAAAATAAATTAAAAAGTTCAATGTCAAAGAAACTAGTCTGTGTACGTGACGAGCTGCCCCAGCGACCGACGGCCGTTTCCGCATACTATTATCTATCACAGATTATTCACCATTTAGCTAGGTAGGTATTAATGCGTTGAAATTGTTCAACTGATCAAAATTATCTATTTCCTTTTATTCATGGTTTTCCTATAATTAAGTTTCGTATTAATTTGCTAAATTGAAGACGTGCTCGGAGCAATCGCCCTAATAATGTTAGTAATGCACACATACCCAAGGTGTTTTTAATTATTGGTGGTTAGGTAATGTTTTAGTTCGTAAATTACCCACCCTATTTTTTTTTAAATGCCTGCCTACTGCGCCAAAGGTCGTGGGTTCGATTCCCACCCGGGACCAACATTTGTGTGATGAGCATAACTGTTGGTTTTCGGATTCTGGGTGTTTGTATGTATTTATTTAAGAAGTATGTTTATCAGTTGTCGAGTGCCCATGTACAAGCTTCGGCTTAGTTGGGACTAAACAACCGTGTGTAAATTTGTCCAAACATTATTATTAAATTATTATTATTAGGACAAGTCATTGAACTAATATTACTAGCGAGCGTAAATAACTCAATGGCATCTTTGTTTTTCAACCCTATCAGTGATGTGCGCTAAGTCGCATTTCACGCAAGCATTTTGCCGGTATGACTGTCCGGCGAATACTCGAAACCTACTGGACCAATTGAGCTAAAATTTGGAACACACATGAAAATTTCCGCGTAAAATGTGAAATTTATGGATGTAGCTCTTTTTCAGAAGTATTTCAAGAAAAACAAATTACGGAACCCGCAAGACGTAAGATGGCTGTTGGCTTTGTTTTTTTTATGATAAAGCAATTTCCGAGCGAGTGGGAGGAAAGATACTAATTATTCCTTACCAGAATTATGCAGCACATATCTGGCCATCTCTATGAGCTTGGTGTGATCCGGCGGGTCTGGTCCGCCGCGGCGGGGGGGCTGGCGCGTCGAGATCTCGTTGGCGCTCTCCCGCCACGAGTGGTGGCGCCTCCGCCCCTCGGGGTGCTTCTCGTAGTTGTACTCCGCCCTCCAGCGGCACTCCGCGTAAAGGTTCAGGAGGCACAGCCCGATGAATAGTTGCAGTTTCATTGCGGAAACTGTGGAATTAATTAAGCTAGCAGGCTCGATCGAATTTATTTTTACAGTAGGTTACTACGTAATTTAAATAATTTTATTTTAAATTATAAAAAATAATAATTACCAAGTACCTACATAATAATATGTACCTATTTAAATTTAATAAAAGTGTGTCCACCGGGGAGCAGCTCAATTTAAAATACGTAGAAGACGTAAAAAAATTTACTTGTTTTTTAAAAGTAAGTAGGTAGCTGTACACAATACTTAAATTGTTTATTAATTTGTAACGAATAAAAATCACTCTATATTTCTATCCAATACAGAAAATAAACGCACTTTGCAACTACATAAATAACCTGCTTATTATTTCATAGTTAAAAAAATAATATCATAATATCTATTGCTAAGTAATAATTATTGTCTATTAAACAATATACATGCGCAAAATCAGTGCCAAAAAAATGCGAAGTCATAAAATTAACTCACAGACACTGTATTTTTAACTATGAGGTAGTGCGCAAAACAAAGCACGCGTGCACGTCCGTCCTCCGGCCGCGAGCCAAGTTCACTTCACTTCACCACACCTGCCCTGCCTGACATCTGTCATCATCCTGTCAATGTCAGGTTCAGTCAGTGTCACTGTCAATTTGAATATCATGCATGACTCATGAGTTGATAAATGAGTCATGTCGACATGCATGATTAACCAATTCATGAATTAAGCATGAGTAACGAAATGTGACAGCGAGTGAAGAATAGTTACAATTGAACTGTCATTAGTCGGAGACCAAAGGTAAACAAACCGTTATTTTATTACCCGTCTGGCTCGACTGCGCACGAAAGTGGGATTTGCGTTTAACGTGATTTATGAATGGACCTTTGTTTTTTAAATCCTAAAGCTCAGATTGTTAAAAGCCCTTTTTTTGATAAGAGTGAAATGCAGAATAGATGTTCCATAACGTAACTGAAATTGTAACGAAACTGCCTGCACTAGTCCACTTCTGGACATAGACGTCGCCCGCACGAGGCGCGCCATTAAACCTTCGGTTCTCCGCATCCAACCACTGTCCTGTATTAAATTGTTTTCCGCGGTTGGAAAACGCGACGTTTATTTGGAAAAACGCAAATGATGGAAGACCGATTCTAATGAAATTTTATACACCTACCTAACACGATATAAAACTGTTAAACTCTAACAGATTACCTACTTTTCCGACATTTTATTTTAAAAATATCATTTAATTTAATAAGGAAATCTTTTAGTGTTTAATAATTTCGTGTCCTGTTTACGTGTATAAAGTTTCATTGAAACCGGTCTTTCCATTTTAGATATATTTGAATTAAAATTTTGTATGGGAGGTCAGTCGGCACGAACCTACTATTGAATTTCCATAACATAATGCGGTGAAAGAGTAAACTATCGACCAGACAATCGAAGTTTAAATAATAAACTATACTAACCTAAGTAAATCATATCACTTACCCCGAGACAAAAGAGTACCTACCTAGAGTTTATTACTATAAAACAAAATAGGTATATTAATTTATCAGCCATATTGCCAATTGCATTAAGGATTTTTTTTTCATTTAATATAATTCAATTCCAAAACTCCGAAAAATAATTTTCATTGACCTGAAATCCTTAAACGTATCTATAACAAAACAGCAGCTACTTTATTTATGTTAAAAAATATTTATTAATTTAAAACTGTAAAAGTAGTTCAAGCAATCACCCACCTTCTTCCCAACAGATATATCTCGGACAAGTCCCTCTCACAAAATGGCACTAATTATACTAACAAGCTATCCTCTGGATATGTAATTGATATGTTGTGATAAAAACCGCACGTACAGATAAAAATAATGTAAACTAAATCGACCTACAAAATAATGTTTAACTAGATAACGCTATCACATACTTTGTTTAATTTTTTACATAATTATATTAATTAACAAACGTTGTTACATAACTTGTAATAATGTGATATGATTTACTTTATGAGTAAAACTTTAAATTTTATTTCATGAATAAAAATGTGTACCTACAGACTAGGTACTAAGTACTCAAGCAATATCTAATCAAATGCAAATTAACATCTATAGTTCCCCTCCGGCCGCTTTTCCGTTCTAGTTGGGATTTTAATAAGAATAGTGTAAAATAAAATCTGCATTATATTATTACGTGGTTTATTCAAACCTTAGTATTTACTATGAATAAGTAATAGTAAAACGTATTCCTATAATTAATTAAATGGTGCGATATAAGGCGGTTCAGCGTTGCTGCGTGCTCTTCGCGATCTGCTCTTTGAGCATGAGAATGCTGGCGCGCTGCTCGGGCGGCAGCAGCGCGATCTGCTCGTCCGACAGTTGCAGCACCTGCATTATCAGCGCCGCCTGGGGAGCAAGGACAAAGGTAAGACAATAAGGTCGTATTTTCGTTTGAATAGGGTACATTACAGTTGGTCAAATCGATATTACCTTGGCGCCTGGTACGGTCGAACGCACGAACAAAACCAGTATAAACTGGACGCTCATAGTATTAATAATAATAATAAATTTCTTTATTTCAGGCAAAAATAGGCCCATACAAAATAAAATAAAAGAAATAAAGGTTGTCAGGAAGAAATCGCTTTTAGCGATAACACCGCCTACCTACCTAATACCATCTTAATCAACTGTATTATTGTGTTCTGTTTTTTAATTATGTGCATTAAAGAGTAGGTATTGAATTGAATTGTGCAAAACAACATAAAAATAAAACATATAAAAATACAATAAGACGGAAAAAAAAAACAATTTTAAAAAGTCACACTGTTTCCACTGACGTGCGGTCGACTGTGCCATACACCGCAGTTTACGCTTTTATCGTTGAATTCCCAAAATGTTTGTAATTTAATGAACAATTTTGAATAACAAGTCAAGAACTTACCTTCTCTTGGTCGGAAGCACCAGAAGGAATGCCCTGAATAGTCCTAGCCTGCGCCACGCTCGGCATACCAGGCGGCAATTGTGCTGAAAAATATGATTATGTTAAAACAATTCCCTAATATCTGACAAATGTACCTTTCAATAAAAAAAACTTAATTTTGAAGTATTTTTAAAATTAAAATAAAAGATTATTTGCTTCCAGTACGGTATTTAAAATGAATGTAAACCCATATTATTTTGAAGTTAATTTTTGTTCATTTTATTAAATTTTAACCCTAGTGTTGTACAGCGGCTGGAGGCGGACGGCCCGAGACGGGGCGGCGCGCGGCAAATAGGGTTGGGACGCAGTTTGTTCATTTTAAGAAAAAAATGCTTAGATTAGATAAACACAAGTAACAATATGAGCATTTAACAATTTTTTGTGGTCTAAAATTGTATGCTTATCTATTGCAGGTGACTAAATCTATACTAATATTATAAAGCTGAAGTTCGTTTTTTTTGTTGAACGCGCTAAATCTCTGGAGATACCAGTCGGATTTGAAATCTATTTGCATTTGATAGCCCAATTCTTGGGGAAGGTTATAGGCTATTTAACATCACTCTACGACCCTTAGGAGCCGAGCAAAAAGAAAAAAGTAAAAAATAACTTATAAAAGAGCTAGTATCAAAGTAGTTACGTGGCATCTTGGACTGCGTGCGCGGGTCGCTGGGCCGCACGCGCGGGTCCGTGTTGAACGACTGCATGTTGGCGAGGCGCGGGTCCCGCGGGAAATTGCTGCCGAAAACACAATATAGATAGATAGATAGACGTTTATCATTGACACAACACAAACTCACAAACAGTTAACATATGACATAAACTATCTTAAATTAAACGGAACGCTTCGCGGGCACCCAACGAGACACAATAGGACTCCTACTGTTGTCTTGTCTATAATACGTTGGGAGCTCGCGAGAGCGCAGTCGGGTACAAAGTGGATACAAATTAGCTTAGTGTGCTGCATTCTCTTCTATCACAGGCATCGTTGAGCCCTTCCAAGGGCAGGAAATGGACATAACATGACACTTCAGTCAATATGTGAATCATCATGAAGGTAAAAATGAGTTTGCGGGGTCGGCGGCCCTATAATGAGTGATGACTGACTGGAACTAAGAAATGACTGTCCGGGGGGACAGTCATTTCTTAATCACCTCACTGCTTAAGACCTTTAACGTGACCTTGAACTTAGAAAGCAGGACGGATTATAGTATATTGGCAACCATCTTCAGGATTCCTTTAGAACTCTCCCGCCCTTACTTTTCACGCATACTTGTGTAAAAGTCATGCACTCTCATCTGCAAACATGGTTGAAGCGCTACGGAAGCGGGGAGCCCCAACAGAGCCCTGAAGACGTTATTGTACTGAATCCGCAGAGCATGTAGCCTTTTTGTGTGGAGTTGGCCCTTAGGCAGCCCGTGAGATACGATTAATTATGCCTTTTATCTATTTTGTTTATTTTTCCATCTCTTCTATTTTAGTTGTTATTGTTTTATTTGTCTATTTCATTATGCTATTTTTTATTCTGTATTGTGTGGTGCGTGTCAAATAAAATCTATTCTATTCATCACATTTAGATATAATTGCTGTAATTGGAGTATACATAAGAAAATACTTCATATAGAAAACTGAACAGCATTCACAAGCTTAGGAAGACACAGATTTTTTTTTGGTAATTAAAGGAGTATGTACTACAACTACAAAAGAAACTCTAAATCATTCAATTGGGGACATAATAATTGACTTACATTTCTTGTATCTCCATTGGCGAAGCAGGACTTTGGGTAGAGAGAATAACAATTACATTACTTATGTAAATACAAATTGAAGGATACATACGTACTTAAATCTGTTTTGATTTCAAATTAAATACCTAAACCAAAGACCATATATTTAATTATATAAATAATACTTAATTCGTTTTAAGATATCTTCTGGAGCAATAAAAATAATGGACTTTATTATACCTGCCCATATTTATATTAAAATGGGTCGATGTCGTAACAAATTAGCGGATTTAGTCACTTTTTAGGAGTTTGATGGTTAGATTACCCCACGAAATATGAATAGGGGCAGCTATAAGAGAATACGTGTCTTTTAAGGGGATCCCAGACACACGCGTGCAATGTATGTGAGACTTCAAACACGCGCGGCCTGCGTTTGCTGAAGCTGCGGCCTGCCGTAGGCCACCACCGCAGGCCGCGTCGGGGATACACTTTATTTTTTAACCTTTCCAAACCCGAGGCTCAGAGCGCATAAACTTTCATACTCGGTCGCATTTCGCGTCAGTCACACCTGACTTTTAGCTAATCAGCTGACCAATAAAAATCAGCCTTTAAGTCAAAAAACGTTTTAGATTGCCGACTGATGCAAATGACTGAAGTAAATGACCCTGTTCCGGTGAAACATCGCAAGCGACAAATATGAAATACACAATTAAGGGCTTCTTTCACTACTTCCTGATATTGTTACAGATAGTAATCTTAGTGATAAACTAATCTATCAGATAAATCTGTGTGATGATAACCTGCAGATTGGTTATCTGGGACTTTATCAGCAAGCGGTGTAAGAGGCCCTAAGAATCTTAAATTCTTTACATTATAATTATTATCCGGCGGATAATAAATGTTAGCTGTCTCGATATCGAGCCGGCGGGTTTTGTGAGGTTAAACGGTGTAGAGTGACACCTCGGATAAGTTATGTAGTGTGTGTGTGTACTCACGGGTCGGCCTGGTGCATGGCGGGCGGCGGCACGGGGTGCGGGAGGGGCGGCAGCGCGCGCATGTCCTGGTCGAGCAGCGGCGGCGGGCCCGGCGCCGGCGGCGGCGCGCTCGGCGGCGGCGCGCCGCGCGCCCCGCGCAGGTCCACGTCGCCCATCGCCGGCCGCGTGGCTGCCGCGCAAACGTTCACCATTATCATATCAGCCTTTCAACGTCCACTGCTGGATATAGGCCTTCCCTAATGAACGACACCACACCCGGTTCTCCGTCCTCCGCATCTAACAGCTTCCGGCCACCTTCCACGCAAATCATTCACTACTATTCAACATACACATACATACATCTATCTGTTCAGTGTGAAAGCAGTCAGTAAATGTAGGTACTTAAGTTTCGAGAAAAACCCCATTGGTACATGGCACGGCCGGGGATCGCACTCGGACCTCTCGACATGACAGGCAGCGTCTGCCCCACTATGCCAACGACGCTCCTTACTATGCAAAATTATTATGAGCCATTTTTTTTAGCAAGTAAATACTCCTATTTTTTTACGAAACATTCAGACTCTTATAAATTCAGCACTGTATAGCACTTACAACTTGTTAGTTTCTAATCTTCCCTATTTTTATCCTACTCCATCACTCAAACAGTTTTATTATTATTATTATTATTGCTACGGGGGCAACAAGCAGGTGGGCCTCCTGATGTTAAGAGGTCACCGCCGCCTATAGACACCTGCAACACCCGGGGGGTTCTGGTGCGTTGCCGGCCTTGGTTGAAGAGCTCTTTCGACTCTCTTCCCTGAAGGACCCCATATCGATTCATTTGACGTTTGCACGGCACAGTCGATAACTTTACTAAGTGACAATCTCACAATGTGGTTTTAAATTAAACGTATAGAATGTTTGGTATTGAAGTGACTTACGAACGTATTGGTTCGGCGGTGGCACAGGATTGGCGAGCAATGGCGGCGGCGGCGGTTGTGCTGGAAATCACATACACGTTTACGTTGGACCTCCTAATTTTTTTTTACTGATATGAAAATCTAAAAGAAGAACATACCTAGTAAATTCTTAACTAAATAAATATAACTAAACATATATTAACATAATATTTACAAGATGGACACGTCGTCCAGGCCACGGACCCCAGCACACTGGCGCCATTCATTGCCCCGTAGTATGGCGATACTGCACCGCTGGGCAAAATAGGCGCTAGGAGTGAACCAGTCTAAATCTTAAATATTATAATATTATGTTTTAACACCCTCATAAAAATCTGTTCGTAGTTTGTGCGTGAAAGCTTGAAGGGAAAAAAAGCGAGCGCGGGCGCCCACCAAAGTGAGCCTAACTCTATGCGTGAAAGAGTAACAAACATCGAATCATCCTTACAAACTTTCGCCTTAATAACATTAGTAGAATACGTTAGAGGCTCGTACAGTAAAATTGTTGATTGTGGTCAAACCTTGTGTTGATGAATTGCTTGGCATGTAGGGATTGGGTAGAGGTGGCTTGTCTCCTGGCTGCATGACCGGGGGCACAGGGTTACTTGGGTGGAGCATGCTCTGAAAACAGACAAAACATAGTCATACAAGACATCAATGCTGCCGTCATAAATCGGTTTCTATATATATCTTGAACTAAAGATAGTCTGATTTCAATTAATTTAAACACAACACTTTCCTATTGAGGTATGATTATGTATATAACCAGATTGAGGTATGGTGATAAGTTAGTAGCCATTTTATTTCATGGTGGACTTAAGAAGTACTTACAACTGCAGTTGCCGGGTCCACAATCCTCATAATGACTTGTGCTTGCAGCAATGCATAAGCCAGTTGTGGATTTTGCAGCAGCATATTCCTCGCTTCAGTAGGATTGTTCTGAAAATTTTTATCACACATATATATTTGTTATTATTATAAATGTAAAATGTGGATGATTGTTTCTTTGTCAATAAACTGTACGTAAACCAGACTGTATGTCCGAAAGGATTTTAATAAAACCTGGTACAGTGATAGTTTATTTATAATATTCTGGAATATCGTATTATTATTATTAACAAATTGGTCACAATTTTACACAAATTTTAGAAATACAAATAAATACCATAATGGCTTCATTTCTAACTACAGACATACCATTTTGCAAAACTTGCATAGGGCTGAAAACTAATTTTAAATATGGTTTTTCTTAAATTAAATGTCATTGTTATTGTCTATACTTATCTATCTATACTTATAATAAATCTGTAGAAACCGTGTGTCTGTACTTTGAATAAATTTATAAAAAAATGAGTGTGGACGATAAAAAAAGAGTAACAGAACACAAAAAAGCATTTTTAATTTTTTTTGTCTTTCTGTCTTTCTGTCTGTCTGTCTTTCTGTCTTTCTGTCTGTCTGTAATCGCTAATCTACGAAACTACTGAACGGATTTTCTTGCGGTTTTCACAGGTAGATTAAGCACAGCCTGGCGCAACTTATAGGTTTTGTTTCATTGAAATCGGATGACAGCGAAAAAAGTTATCGTCATTTACAGATAAATCATTTAACGTAACAAGACGATGTCATAGACATAGGAGATATCAGTGTTTTTTTTAACTGGGACAGTATAGGCAAGTCCGAAACCATAGGAGATGCAGGGAAAGTGTCTTATGACATAGAAATTTTTTGGTCAAGCGTGTGTTGTCCATAAAAATGAGACAATTTGCACATATTATTTTTAATGCGGTTCGACTCAGTTTCATGTAGGGATCACTTCATTATATCGGAAGAAAAAAATCTGAGCAGCAGAAGTTAGTCAAATTCAATAAAATGTTTTCTCATAGAACGCCAGTGAAAAATAATTTTTATTATTTTAAAAAAATGCGTATCGACTTAGTTTCATGTTAGAATCATTTTATTGTATCGGAAGAAAAAAATCCAAGCAGCAGAAGTTAGTCAAATTTAATAAAATGTTTTCTTATAAAACAGATTGTGCAATGTACTTAGGATCTTACTACTTATTCATGCATGCCACCCGAACTCCAGCTGCTCCGATTACTATGTCAAAATTGTTATCACGAAAAAATACCTAAAGGTTCCTAAGACAGTTTCCCTGTATCTCCTATGGTTTTGGTTTTGCCCATACTGTATTAGTTAAAAAATACACACGTATAATAAAAATTGATATGAGAAGTCTTATGAGCAATAGAAGTGAAAACAACAATTTTTAAAATTTTTATCTGTCTTCACCAAATTGGATACGGTGTTCATAGTTTGTTCCTGAAGGTATGGTATACCTTAAATTATGGTGAAGGTACTTAGAATGATCCATTTTACCATTGGAAAATTATAACTAGACGATGTACGTCTGTACATAGCAGAGATAGGTACCTACTTCCAAAATCCACGCGGACGAAGTCGCGGGCAACAGCTAGTTAATAATAAATCCATTTATGCAAAAGAACTATCAATACCAGTCATGGAGCTCTGTTCAATACTAACTGTACCTGAACACAAAGTTTCATCTGCTTCATGAGTTCAAACATTTGTTCAGGGGGCAGAGTGGCAACAGCCTTGCTGATTGCTTCGGGTGCCTTCTCTGGATCCACTGGTTCTCCATAGGGGTTCTCTACCTAAAAATCATAGCATTTTTTTTACTCTTATATTTTGAAAGAAAGTCATATCAGCACCCTTTCTTGCATGTGATAATAAAATATTAGAATGCCTCTGTAGTACAGAGGGAAAATGCTGACAGAGGTCAGAGTTCAACCCTTAGTCCTGTCATTAACAAGAATTTTCTAATGCTATCTGTCTGTATTAATAATATAATAATAATGTTTGGACAAATTTTACACACGGCTGTTTAGTCCCAAACTAAGCCGAAGCTTGTAAATGGGTAGTCAACAACTGATAAACATACTTAAATACTTTAAAATAAATACTTAAATACATACAAACACCCAGAATCTGAAAACCAACAGTTATGCTCATCACACAAATGTTGGTCCCGGGTGGGAATCGAACCCACGACCTTTGATGCAGTAAGCAGGGTCACTACGCCAACAGGCCAGTTGTTTATACTTTTACCTTTACTTATACTTATTACTTACACCAAATGTCATAAGAACATTTTTTCTTCAATGTCTCATAAAACGCGCCTTACATACATCAGGTTGTGGGTTTGATGCATTGGATTGAAACACATTGGAGCACTGTCATTGGTGTAGAGGCATAATGGGTTTGGCATAAAAGATCCCAAAAGGTTGGAAGTGTCGCCAGGTAATACTGGCTCCTATAGATAAGGTGGATAAGAGCTGGCCTCAAATAAAAAAAAAAACTGTAACAAACCTGAGGGCCCTGCATCAATGCTTGCATCTCCATCCTGGATTTCTCTGTACAAGCATTGTCAACTCTCAGAGAACGGCCACCAATTTCATATCCATTGAGATTCCTCATGGCACTGAGCGCAGTCTCCTGATCCTTGTACTCACAGAAACCATAGCCCTTGGGCTTACCCGTCTCTCTGTCAAACACAAGCTTGAAAGACAACACTGGCCCAACTTCACTGAATATGTCTTTCAATTTCTCTTCAGTGGCCTCGTAAGGTATGTTACCGACTAAAATAAAAAATATTTGTTATTTGCCTGCTACATACACATTATAACCTGCTAATAAAAATTTAACCAGCATGACATACCAAAGACAGATCTCATGGATTTATCCATGATACTCTGCTCTTCTTTTTCTTTACTTTTATCCATGTTTACGTATTTTTCTCCCAGCTTGTAAATAAAATCTATCAAGACGAAAAATTTCTGTTTAACCGCTGCACTGCACCGCTGCACAATATTATTCTTTTTTTGTTGTTGTTGTTGATTTGTCCTCTATTGAGGACGGGCAAGGGAAGTTTCGTCCATACAGCCCTGTCTTATTTAAAGTATTATTTCTTATATTTATTTAAACCGGCGGTTACAGCACGGCCTCCATAAAAACAGAGCACGACTAGAGTTAGTCGGCGATTTTCAATTAAACCGCAGCACGGCCTCCACGAGGGCACAACTAGTGCCATTCGGTGATCCACACTGCAGATAGTAGGTTTAATCATGGAACTAATATGTACTACGTACAACTAGTACATATTAGTTCCATGTCGCTTGTTAAATCTTCATTAAACCCATTGAAGATTTAACAAGCGACATTTTGGAACGATCTGGTACAGTCATTTACACGCTTTTATTTAACTATCCCGCACAATATACACTATATTAGGCACTTGTTGCACATAAAACTATCATAGATAAAAACACCAAAACCTAGATAAACATTTTTTTAGGAAAACTAAATAAAAAGACGCATCTCCGACAAAATTCCGCCAAAAAACCCCAAAAAGCCCAATTATTTTAAAATATTCTTTCTTTCCTTGACTTTTATTTTATTAGTATTAATGGCAATCGTCCGGTTTGGACATTGTGCCAGTGTGGACGTATACACAAATTAAATAGTATACGGTCGTATACTATCTAATTTGTGGCCAGTGTCTTCTTGATTGACTGGCGCTAGTGGCGCTGCTGCTGGCTGCTGCGTTTTTTTTCTCCTTTCTTTCTACCAATTTTGCCTTAACTAATTATTTTCGTCCATCGGTCCCATCCATGGAAGTATAGAACAAATAATCCGTGATCGGTCCATTCGTGGCCATGGTCCATCCATGGAACTAATATGTACTACGTACATTAGTTCCATGGGTCCATCAAAGGAGAAATATTTTATCTGTGTGTGTCTGTCTGTCAGTCAATTCCGTCATCCATCTTCCATTTTCTATTTCATTTCATGTGTTTCCTACTGGTCTAAAGTGATTTTGTTTACTGTGTTTAATTTATTTATCTTTAATTTAGTGCAATAACATTTTACAAGCGAACCTTGAATACCTACCTCACAAACGGTAATGTTCATTGTTTTATTCACTTTTGTATCAATGTAAAATGACTCATTAAAAAATACTTAGCTTTGACTACAAACTTAATAATTTTATTTTCACTCGCAGATGTCTTCTGGAAGGCCAATTAAATGTGTAGTGGTAGGGGATGGTACCGTCGGAAAGACATGTATGTTAATTTCATACACGACGGACAGTTTTCCTGGTGAATATGTGCCTACAGTGTAAGTTGACAAAGTCCTATTTTTATACACATAAAGACTATTATTAACGGACGAAATTATCGCTCGGACTGAATGTTTGTTTACCTACCAAGTTAGATATATTTGAGTATCAACATAAAATGCCTGCTGTTTGATAAATTTACAGATTTGATAATTATTCAGCTCCAATGGTGGTAGACGGGGTGGCGGTATCTTTAGGATTATGGGATACTGCAGGTCAGGAGGACTACGACAGACTTAGACCACTAAGTTATCCACAAACTGATGTCTTCCTCATATGCTTCAGTGTAACAAGGTATTGTTTGTTTACTATTAATCTAAAGCTGAATGACAATTATTTTTATGTATGTTCTCCTAATCCCCATTCATTATTTTAGTCCCTCATCATATGAAAATGTAACTTCCAAATGGTATCCGGAAATAAAACATCACTGCCCTGATGCACCTATAATATTGGTTGGTAAGTATAACTTTTTCTGTTTTAAACAATTTACTTTAATAAAAAGAAATAGGTAACTCTCGTAAATACACACATGTAAATTATACCTATTAAGTGTTGATAAATTTAAGATATCCAGTTCGAAATACCTATCTGAAAATATTAAAGTTTGTTTTAAAGTAATGTTGGTTTAGTCCTGTCAGACAAGAAAATGTAGTTACTGGATTTCTATTGCAATTTAAATAAAACATGGCGATTAAAATTTCCTGTCTGACAGGACTAAACTAATTTGACACTTCTAAAATTCATGCCATCTCTTTTGTTTTAAAGTTAAAACAGACAGACGGACAACAAACTGATCCTAGGGTTTCTTTTTTTTGTTTTACGGCATGGAATTTTGAGTTAAACCGTGCATCATCTGAATCAACACGATATCTTTAGCATCTGACCGCGTAATTATATATTGGTATATTGTATTACCAATTCACGTATTTGACGAATCGCTGAAACGCGCCTAAGGGCGAAGTGGGCAAGTTGGCAGATGACTTGTTCTCCGTAAAATGGACTAGAGATATAGCAGAATCGTACAGAGCAGCATGTAATTCCCTGGAATAGGCCTATGTCGCAAGATATTGACAACAGCTAAAATAAGACGTGAAGCGATAGCATGATAGAACGTTACTCAGCATCAAATGACTTTAATAATAATAAAAATTCAAATTTCAGGTACAAAGATTGATTTAAGAGATGACCGTGAGACCTTGAGTTTGCTCTCTGAACAAGGCATGTCCCCACTAAAGAGGGAGCAAGGACAAAAGCTGGCTAACAAGATTAGAGCCGTAAAATACATGGAGTGCTCTGCCTTGACGCAACGTGGCCTCAAACAAGTTAGTACATTATCAATAATTAAGTTATTTATAATTATAATTTAGTTTAAGGAAAACATCGTAAGGAAACCTGCATACGCCGAAGAAGAAATTCTTAGGCGCATGTGAAGTCCACCAACCCGCACTGGGCTAGCGTGGTGGACTATAGCCCGAACGCCCTCGTTAAGAGGGTAGGCCTGAGCCCCAGCAGTGGGGACATTAATAGGCTGTTGATGTTGAAGTTATATAACCAGGCAAGTTTTATAAGAAGTCGGCGAAGGTTTGAATATTTAATTAAATATTTACAGGTGTTTGATGAAGCCGTACGTGCAGTATTAAGACCGGAACCTCAGAAGAGACATCAGAGGAAGTGTTTAATCATGTAAATATAAAAAGCTCCATGACAACAAGCAAGAATCTCTAAGCAGTAATAATATGTTTCTATACCCATTTCATATTTTACAATTCCTTGTAAATAGGGAAAATTTACTTTACCCACTACAATATACAAACTATTTCAAAGTATTTTTTTAGAATTATGTGCCATAACATCCATTATATTTTTCACATGACATAATTTTACTTTAAAAAAAACATCACACAAGAATAGTTATTTTATTTATGTGTATATATTATGCAAACGGACATGCCAAAGATTTAAAACTAGATTTAATTTTAAGTACCAATATATTTCTTGCAAATAAATCAGTGGTCTAGAAACAAATTGTTACTGTTACATACCTAAAATGTTATTTTTGTATTTGAAAATTATCCTCAATAGTACGACGTTTTGCGATATTTATCTAGAACTTTATATATGCAACTTGTGTGGAAAGGACTGACTTTAGGAGCTAGTGTTTAACATACTCAAATAAAATTAAACTGATAGAAACAACACAAGTAATTAAGCAAGTGGTAGACATTGTGATTGTGACTAACATTGGTAATTTTTTAATAGTATTGCAAACATACAAATAGTAATAATAAAAATAGGTAATGCATATGACCTATAATTTTAATTTATAATAATTGACATATTGCATTTGCAAGAAAAGAACAAATTTAAATTTTTTTAAAGAGTTAAACGGTAATTTTGTATTGTAGAAGTTTTTGTGTATCGACATTTATTTGCAACTTTAGATATTTATACAAAATACAATATATTATAATTTTATGTAAAGACAATATTAAAGCGAAATTTTGAATTTAATTTTGCTTGTTTATAAAAATAGGTGTGTGCTGGAATGAAGTGTGTTTTATAGTAACTCATTAGGGCAAACTATTTTTGTATGTGAAAATCTTAGATTTAAGGATAACTATATAGGTAAGCATTTACAGTGTAATTGACTCGTCGTTTATTTTGTAATCATCTTATAGACTGCTTTGATTTACAGGTAAAGCTTTGGAAGTATGTGTATATATAATTATAATACATATTCAGTTATTTAAATAGAATTTAATTGCGCAATTTATGAATAAATCTTATGTAACACTACACTTTTAAAATTATTTAACTTATAAACTGTTTTATTTTGAATTTAGTTTAATACGTACTTAATTATCAATTAAAATAAAAGCTCGAAATCGTAATAGGTAATTTATTCCATATAACATGTTTACATGTCATAGAAACATACATATAACATATATTCAAACACATGGATCAACATCATTATGACAGGTTTACATGAAGACAACGGTTTATTTTCTATATTAAAGTCGGTTACATTGAAATAACGAGCGCAGATTCTAGCTTCAGTACTAATAAATATTCTGTGCTTTAATCAACATCATAAAATTAATGCTGTTCACCATGTACAGACCGAATGAATACCTAATATATATTAATGGATTTATTAGTGCATTGAATATTATGCAAAAATCTGTTTAAATAGGTATTGTTTATTACTATTTATTAGATATTAGTTCATTTCACATAAAAAAATTATTTTGTAATGACTAGAAAAACCAAGATTTATCATAGAATTAACACCAATTTGTAATTAAATCTAATGTAACTTAAAACACATATTTTTGAAATGACAACATACAGAAAGACAAATAGTACCTAGTCAGTGATGTTATTTATGTATGCTACTCAATACCACACCACAGCCATGAAACTAATTATGGATAAAATACCTGCGCATGTTATAAAATAATACAAAATCAAATTACACTAGATACATTTTCTAATTAAATCTTATTACCTAACTTAAAACATCAGAAAAATGTAGCTAGACAAAGTAAATGCAACAATAGGAAGTATTTTTTTGTTTCGTAACTAGTCGCAGATAATCATTATTTAATATGATAAACACACTTACCAGAAGTAAATGATATGAAGTATCAAATGAAGATAAGATCGCCAGAAAATAATACTTTTATTGTACTATAATGAGAGAAGTCTTATATGTCTTTACGTAGGATTACATCCTATTCATATTATATATAGACATTTATATTTAAAATACTGGATACTTACATTTTTTGTAAGTTACACTTATTAACATACTAACATCATATGAGATAAAGATAATACCCTAAGTTAAGCAGGTTTTTAACTGTTAAAACTAATACCTATGACAACAAAAACCTATAAATGCTGTTTTGATGTAGACATACTATGTAGGTATTTTAATATGTACATACCTAGCTATTACAATCAAACTGACATCAAATTATTATTTATCGAACTAGGATAAAAATGATTAGTAGATTGATTGATCTATCAGCTACGCACAATGCGAGACATTGATAAAGTCCAAGATACTAATAGGCAAAAATTTCTTTTTTTTCTCATAATTTCTAATTATCATGAATACAGGTTGCCTCTTTAGAGTTAAGACGGCAATAACTTTATTGTGCGTAACAAGATGCATTCTTATATAATACATAGTGTGGTATTTTTACTATACCTACTACATTTTAATCATTAACATTAACACATGGTTTTTGCAATTTTTCCTTATTATTTATATATAAAAACAATTACAATCTAGATTGTGAAAATATTCAATAGTAGATAGGAAGGTAAAAATTCTACTAACACTGAAATAGGTTCATAAGATCGCCTAAATAAAGTTGACACATTATTTTAAAACTGCTTTTGTGTACCAAGAAAGTGAAAGATAACATGATCAATTACTCAACATCTTAGTTTTACACATTAATATGTTTATAATATGAATTGATTACAATTAAATGGTTACTTGATGGTTGAAATTCTTGATAAAGAGCTTTTGAGTATAGTTATAATTTGTGCTCTTTAAGTGCCCTCACTGCCTGGAGGTAGGTAATCATCTTCCTGATATCACATGGCTCTGTATGGCCCTTGAGATTTTAAATATTGAATCACCAATGAGGGCCCTGAAGATACTACTTCAGGAGGAATAGCAGTCAACGGGCAATTTTCAATACTCATTATTTGCAAACTTACACACAGAGCCAACTCAAATGGCAGATTGTGTAAAGTAAGATTGTCATTCAAATACAAAGATTCTAAATTCTCAAGAGTGCCTATCTCTTCTGGTAGATATTGCAAATTATTTTCGCCAACACTCAGAAATGTTAGATTAGTCAAATGGCCTATTGAGCGTGGCAATGATGTCAACTGGTTTGACTGGACTATTAGTTTCTGTAAGTCATGTAGGAAGCCTATTTCATTTGGCAGAACTTCTAGTTTGTTTTCCTCCAAATCTAAAACTCTTAGTTTCCTCAGGCTCCCAATGCTGGGTGGTATACGTCTGAGCAAATTGTTTGACAGTATTAGCACCTCCAAATTTTGCAGACACTGAACATCATCAGGTAATTTTATTAACTGATTAGTGCCTAAATTAAGCTCCACCATGTTTATCCAGGTGCCAATATCAAGTGGCAAAGAAGACAGCAAATTCTCCTTCATATTCAGTTTGGTTAAATTCTTTGCCCTTGAAAATATGCCATATGGAATTTTATCAATTTGGTTATGCTCCAGATTAATTGAATAAACATTAGTGAATTGTGCTGGTCCACCAGATGGATAGCTCATAAAAGAGTTGCGAGAAAGTGTGATGCTTGTAAGCTCATTCAGGCTGGCCAGAAGGCCATCAGGCAGTTGAGAAATTGAGTTGCCTTCAACATTAAACTCATCCATATGTTTGCAATTACTTAATGTAGAAGGTATTGCAGAAAGCCTGTTGTATCTGAGACCTAAACGAGTCAGAGTCTGGAGATTACCAATGCTCTCTGGTATATCCAATAGGTCATTGTGTTGCAAGTCTAATGTTGATAAATTTATGCAATTACCAATTTCTTGTGGCAAGTGCTCTAAATGATTATGTGAAACATCAAAAGTTACTAAATTTACCAGGTTTCCGATTCCTGAAGACAATTCCTTGATTTTGTTCTCTCTCAAGCTCAGCATCGTCAGATTAGTGAGATTGGCAATACCATCACCAACTATCCTGATTCTATTGAAGCGCAGAAACAGTGTTGTAAGGGATGTAAGTTTATACACAACCTCAGGTATATCACTCAACTTATTATGTCGCAAGTCTAGAACCTTCAAGCATTTCAAATTCGCAAGGGAGTCTGGTAAGCTTGTAAGTGAATTCTCATTCAATGCCAACGTTTGCAAGTTTGTCAAGCAACCAAACTCTGCAGGTAGTGCAGCCAACTTATTTCCATACAAGTAAAACTCCACTAAATGCGTTAAATCTCTTACGTTGGGTGGTAGAGACGTAATGGACGACTTGCTAAGATCGAGTCGCTTTACACCTTCGTCACGGCATCGTATAAATTCTTTTATAACGTCTAAATCTGCTTGAATGGGTTTATTTTTCTTAGCAGTCGGTTTGGGCTTGTTAGATTCAGGGTGTTTGACCGTTACCACCTTAGGCCGTGCTCCCTCCGCGTTGGTCAAGGACGCAGTTGATAACTTTTTTTCCCTCATGCTGTGACACTTCTCTTTGGGACTAACAGTTCCGATTGAGTCCAAACCTTCTGAATTCTCTCTCGAAGAATTATCAAGATTCATTCCGTTACTTTTTTTAATCTATCTCGTTACAGAGTGGTCTTAGTCCTGAATTATTAGAACGCACTTGTCATGACATTCCATCCATCCATCGCACGAAACAATCAATACCTATTCCTGAGCACGTAGGTATGAGTTGTGTTAATAAATAATTCACTTGTCTTTCACACTGCACCGTATACAATAGCCAACAAGATAGTAAAATACACTAGTCTTCACTATGAGAAAACGTTTTAATTCTGAGGAATTAAAAATAAATCAATTTACACATTCAACCAAACCACCCCATCCATTCCACAAATTGGTGGGATGGGAAATGTGAAATGGGAATGGGAAGGTAGGTACGACCATGATAATGCACAACCTGTTAATGTAAATCAGAGGCCGTGGCTCTGCCAAGATGACGCATATGATAATGTACAGCCCGAAATTTGCGACCACACAATGTACAGAGATGTACCATGGACAAACTTTCTGCGCCTGCCGCGGACGCGGCTGCAGTGCAGTATGGCGTACATTTTGCGTACATTAAACAATCATGCAAGATGATGGAATTGAATGATGCTTGCATGAACGTCTACGGTACGCCTAAGGGGATCACAACGGAATCACTCACAGAATTGCACTAGGCTGTGCTGCGGACATATTACTTACTCTGTGTTCGAACTACGATTTAGCCTAAAAAGACTTGTTTCCAACTGGCCGTAAAACTATATAAAAAACGTCCAACGCAGCAATTTGGACATATATAGGGCTTTTTGGCGGGAATTTGTCGGAGACGGTTGTGTTTTTATTTAGTTTTCCTAAAAAATGTATATTGTAGGTTTTGGTGTATATCTGTTATAGTTTTATATGCAACAAGTGCCTTATAGTGTATATTGTGCGGGATAGTTAAATAAAAGCGTGTAAACGACTCTACCAGATCGTTCCAAAATGTCCCTTGTTATTCTTCATTAAACCTACTATCTATTCAGCAGATGCTTCAATTCGGCATGCTGCGGACCGGGTCAGTGTAGGACTAAGCATCTTATCCTCTTGGCTAGGTAACCACTCCCTCACTCTATCCGCTTCCAAAAGTTCTGTTGTTATATTCTCCAGAAAACGACTTATTCCCGACATAACAATATATTGCAATGGATCTTCGATCCCTATTCAAAATGAGGCACGATTTTTGGGCAGAATGTTTGATTCTAAAATGAATGGATGCAGTCATGTGAATAATATGGTACAGAAGTGCGAGCGCAGCATTAACATCCTGAGATGCCTCGCAGGGGTATGGTGGGGAGCCCATCCCTTTTCCTTGCGGCTGCTACATAACGCAATCATTAGGAGTCACCTTGACTTTGGCTCATTTTTACTTATACCGGGCAATAAAGCATCCCTAAAAAAACTCGAAAAAGTTCAATCTAAGAGTCTCAGGATTGTCTTGGGAGCAATGAAGTCAACTCCGGTAAATGCCTTACAAGTGGGATCTGCTGATCCCCCTCTCCAGCTTAGACGGCAATACCTGGCCGATCGATTCATTTTTAAAATCTGTCAATTCTCTAATCACCCCTTACTGCCCAAATTGAGACTTTTAAATCAATATACTCGCGCCAAGCCTTTTTGGAGGAATAAACCACTCCCGTGCTTAACTAAAAGCTACAGGAAACTGGAGGCTATCAATTGCGGAATCAAAAAATTTGCCTGTCACCCCTTATTCCAGTTCGACTATAAGTCTTTAATTTACACTCCTAAAGTTACACTATCTCTCGGAATACATAAACAATCCCAAAATTGTAATCTAAAACTGCAAAATATTATAGACCGAAAATGGGCAGACTTTGATATTTTCTTTACGGATGCATCTAAACTGGACGCTGAAGGATCTGTTGGTGCCGCTTTCATTCATGTTAACTCTGACCAATTCCAGTTGTTCAAGTTTCCATTTTATAGCTCAGTTTTCTCTGGAGAATGCAATGCAGTTTTAGAATGTGTTAAATTTATTAGAGCTAATAACATTTCGAAATCCGTCATATTCTCAGATTCGCGCAGCTGCTTGCAATCGTTGATCTCGAACCCATTTAGTAAAAACACTTTCTGCCCCATCTCGATGGAAATTAAACATTTAACTAGATTATGCTCGGATTCCAATCTTCATGTCGAATTGGTATGGATCCCGGGACATGCTGGTATAATAGGAAATGAACGGGCGGACGAGCTTGCCAAGTTGGCAATAGTTAGGGGGAGTTCAAATGATTTTTCCACGTACTCTCATGACTTGGTTTCACTTCCAAAGAGACACCTGGAAAAGGCATGGAATGGTCTATGGACTTCGTCAAGTCAATTTAAGGCATCCCATCTATTTAGAATTCAGAACACAGTTGCGATAAAGCCATGGTTTTCCAAATTGAGGTTCAACAAGAAGTTATCCTCAACAATATGTCGCATGAGACTCGGACACTGCTCTTCGCCCGTGCATTTGGCTAAGATTCGGGTAAGAGATTCCTCGCTTTGTGAATGTGGTCTGGATGAAGGGACTCTTAATCATATTTTATTTGAATGTCCTAGGTATAACTGTCCCTCCTTGTATCGCCTATTAGCATTATGCAAAGCTAATAACCCCTACCGGCTAACATTGTCTCAATTTTAAGCCTAATAAATAAAAATATCATTAGAGCCCTAGCATTATTCCTTAGCACCCATGAAATTAAATTGTAGTATAGTTTTACTAACCACAATATTTTTATTTTTATTACAGATAAAGACATCAGAAGTTAGTACCTAAACTCGGAAAACTCTTTTTATTTTTCTTTGTAAATAATTTACATGCTTTAATCACTTGACACTGGCAGTATTGTTCCTCACGCTCCCTAAGAGGAACCACAGTTGCCAATAACACAAAAAAAAAAACTACTACTCGGCAACTATAATGAGTCACTCCGCGTCTCCCGCTACCCCCTACGTCGCCCCGCTGTGATAGGTACAGAGTGCAAAAACGATTGAGAAAGTATTGAGCGAAAGTGTGGGAATAAATTATTATTTATTTATATTTTCAATAAAAAATAAAACATTGTGTAAGAAGTAGTTAGATATACTTAAAGAAATCTTCATCTTTATCATCATTTGTTAATGGCGCGTCACTTATACCCGACCTCTCATATTTATGCGAACGGTACTGTCGCGCTTTGACGAGAGCGGGCGGGCGAGGTAGGGAAGCGGGAGGCGGAGGGAGGCCAAGGCCAAGGGACTCGTTTCAATTGTCGGGTAGTACTATCGGTTTAATGCGGACATGAACCTGCAGTGTGGATCACCGAGTGGCACTAGTTGTACCCTCGTGGAGACCGTGCTGCGGTTTTATTGAAAATCGCCGACTAACTCCAGTCGTGCTCTGTTATTGTGGAGGCCGTGCCGTAACCGCCGGTTTAAAGAAATAATACTATAAATAAGACAGGGCTGTATAGATAAAGCTCCCTTGCCCGTCCTCAATAGAGGACAAATCAACAACAACAACAAAAAATAATAATTTACTAATTTGTTGTTGTTGTGCAGGCAGACCAGATTAGGTGTGGATGTTAAGGTTTGTATTGTTTTATTTCGTTGGAGTGGAAAAAAGGAGGCGCTGAGGAAAAAATAATAATTTGAAAATGATGTGTGACAGCGTCGGAGCACCGCGAATTAGATTTTGTTAGGTTACTGGTGACCCTTGGAGCGAGCGAACCGAGCGGCAGTACTCCAAAAAAGTGAAAATTTTCTAAGTCTTTCCATTGTGCCCCCTTTTGTCCATACTGACCGCAAAGTTTTCCATAAACTTTTTATTTGTAGGTATGATACTTAAAAAGTTGAACTTTGTAGATGAGTGACTCATGCGTGGAAACACCGGAGGCGCCGGCTTGGTTATCGAAATTAGAGAGTCAGCGCGAGAAGTTAAGTAAAGCGCGACTGGGCCACGACAGTGGGGCAGGCGCTCCTTGCAACTCCTGTGGTAAGACACATGATCACAGTTCAATGAGTCATCTACCTATAGCCAGAGAGACTATCTATAGTCAGAGATAAAGCTACGACGTGCTGCTATCAATAATTACTAGACTCACCTCTTTGGTTTAGTGGTATGTCAGTTTGCCTCAAATAAGTGTGGAGGTTCTATTATATTTTGTGCCAATGACATACATTTGTCTTGTCATTGGCACAAAATATAATAGAACCTCCACATAAGTATAGTAAATAGTTGTGAGTTTGAACTATAGATCGTACCCAGACAGACAGAAAACTTTCTACTTTAGTTTGTAATGTACCTAAAGCGCTTCCTAAACGATCATGTGTAAACGTACGCATGTCATGCAATGACATGCGTTACGTTTACGTGATTGTCATGCTGCATGATGGACCATCAATCAGTACAGTGAAGCAACGGCCAGCATGTAGTTTGCATATCATGCACATAGTTTGCATGTCATGCACGTCAATCACTACAGCTAGACGTTTATGCATGAGTGACAGCATGTAATATGTTATTTTTGCTTACAGAATTTTAATCACCGTTTTAGTTTTTGGAGTACGAGATTTCACGTATATAAAATTTTCTGTTGCAGGTCCGTCATGCCCTGGCCTCGACCTGCACTTCTGGCGCAAGGTGTGTCGATCTTGTCATTGCAGCAAGGATGTGCACGATGTACAGGACGATGACCTATCAGGGTGGGCGCAGTTTGAGTTACTCGGCACTGCGAAACCCAAGAAAGCCTCATGTAAGGATTGGCGTTAAATTTGATAGAGAATAAGCATATTCATTACCTAGTTTCCATGTTAGGGCCCTGTATAGTCTTTATACTTTTGCTTCGAACATAGTAGTTTGTTGGGCAACTTGGAACTTCCTCAAATGGGTGAAATTAATTAAGGGAAGGAGAAAATTCTAGTTTTGATGCTACAAGTGTGTATGTATGAGCATGTATAATTCCCTTTATTGCGTGATTATACTTCCTGAAAGTGTAAATAATTTTTCCATATATTTCAGTGCCTCTGATAAAAATTCGTGGAGTGACAGATACACCTGTGAAACTTGACTGGGTTCCTCCAAATGCCTCGACTGAGCTGGTAGGTATCAACTCATCTGTTTTGCATTGGTTCCCTCAAATTTTATGTGACATAATGATAATGATTTCACGATAATGTGATTATGATAAATAATCAAATTCCAAAGACTGATTATAGATATTTACTGGCACAACCTTTCTGTGGTTAATCATTTAATACATGCCTTTTTGTTGCCATAGAGATTACAGTGTAGAAGTATATTGTAATTGTTACACATTTGAAAAGTTACTCTTTAATCTCAAAGCCTAAGTAATTTATATTTGCAGTTTGTATGTGTCAAGTAAAATGTATTCTATTCTAAATACACCAGCCCAGATAATATGGGCATACAATGCAAACCAGCAAATTGCTGCTCTTCTATTACTTACCCTATATAATTTTGTTTCAATATATTATATTAAATTTCATACCATAACACAAAGGCTCATTGTTCTAATGTTCGGGCATTTGCTTAGAACATGAGCTTGTAAGTGGCCAATGGTGAACTGACAGTTGCCAATCAATTTGTATGAACCTACTAGCTGTTCCCTATTTTTTTTAAAGTTATTTCCGATTTTTTCCTTTTTGCTCATTAGCGCTTTCAAAGAAAAAGCAAACAAAAACTAAATTCTTCAGCTTTATTAGAATAGTATAGATTACTAGGTGTTTACTCTTAGGAAAAAAGTCAGGGTAATCATAGTTTTGTGCTATTAGGAAGAACCAAGTATATTCCCCACGGAATTTCTTGGAGGCTGAATGAATAAAATCACAGATTGTTTGCACATCGCTGACAATGTTTATAGTGTGCATAAATAAGCGCTATAGTGTGATACATAGAGATGTCCATAAACTTGAAAGTGATCGAATCAATGAACTATTTCTTGGAATTGAATGAGCGTCTCTAGTGAACCCCGCACAGCTCCCCCTTTGACAGCTAAAGTTAGTCATGCGCAGAAATCAGCTAACTTCACACAGCCGCCAAAAACTCCACGGGGACTATAAGTGTGTGTCGTCGATGGGCAGGTGTCGGAGTACATGTCGTGCCTGGGCGAGCTGGCGCCGGTGTCCGGCTCGGCGGCGGCGCGGCGCCGGCGCGCGCAGCTCCGCACGCAGCTGCCGCCGCACGACGTCGCGCCCGCCGTGCGCACACACGCCTCCGAGGAGGAGAAGTCGGAGCACACTGTACGTATACTAACATCCACGCACATTTGAGTCGTAATATTACTATCTGTTTCCCGCGGTCTCTTTGCTCGGCTGCTAAGTGATGTTAAATCCTTCAAGAATTGAGCTGTGAAATGCAAAAAGAATTTTTCAAATATGACTGGTAGTTTCAGAAAGATTAGTGCGTTCAACTTCAAACAGACAAAAAAACTGAGCCTTATCATATTAGTATTACAAGTATAGATAGATAAAGGCGGCAATCTGACTTTTAATAACAGATGAACTTTCAGCTTTCTTATCACCTAGCTTCCTTCTCACTAAGACATATAACTCGGTTTTAGAAAACCGACGGATTGCCGCCTTTGGTATTATATGACTCATTTGTTACGTATACGTCTTTATTGCCATTTTGCTTCTATTATTTAGTAATCAGTCTTTAAGCATTTCATGACTAAATGAGTAGACTTTTAAACATTTATTTTCCTTTGCAGGAATACATAACACGTATAAAAGATCACGTCGTCGGTATGGGTAATGTAGTGAGAGTTGGCCCGCTTCAAAATGGAGAAGTCTATTCGGTGGAGAGTAGCAGATCTCACTCAGCTCCGAAGTCATATGCACTGCCTTTGAAAATATCTAACGTCTCTAGAGGTGTCAAGTACAACATAGTTCCTAAAAATGCCTCTGACAAGATATTGGTGCTGGATTCTCAAGGGAACATAGTGAGCAGTGCCGCCAACTTGCCAGATTACAAATCAAGTCCAATACTCAGTAGAATCGTCAAGGATAAGCTTCACGTGATGCGTATAGAGTCGGACAGAATCAAGAGTGCAGTTGAGCACGGCCCTGTATATGATAAACTTTTCAAAAACCTCAACGATTTGAATATGCCTGTCACTAACGACGTATATCTTGAGCCTATAAAACTTTTCCGCGACGAATACAATAAAAATGGCCAATTTAAAGAAGAAACCAATGAATTTGTCAGTAAGGCCTTAGGGGCCCAAGTTATGCCAGATTTGTGGTCAATCAGCAATAACAATGTTATGGGCACAGCAAAAATATTGGACAGTAGAATTCAGAAAGGTACAATCTTTGCTCCAAACGGTGAAATATGGAGCTGGAAGCATGAGCCAACTACTCCAGAGCATAGTGGCACTATTTGCTCCACTAAGATTAATCCTCAGTATTCGACCACCACAAAACCAATTAACCAGGTGGAACCACAGCAGACTACTCCTCTTAGGGATTATCTCAGAACTCACTCTGAAGAAGAACTTCCACCACCACCCTTGCCAAACTACAGCACATATCCTGGTGCCAACCCACCTACAGTGGTTGACAATGATTGGAACACCAATAACGACAATGATCAACCAACCGATAACACCGGATATTCAGTCACTCCACACATCAGCACTTTGGGTGAACAGATTGATCCAATTCTTGATCAACTTGCTGATATGTCTCTAAGCCCAGCCGAGACAGAATTCAACAGGAAACTTTACAATGAGGGAGTGCCATGCCAACGGTGTGACAAGGCAATGTTTGCAGGTGAGGTCGCTGTTAAAGCCGAGAGAGCGGGCCAAGAAGCCATCTGGCACCCACAGTGCTTTACTTGCAGCAAATGTGGTGAACTGCTAGCCGACCTCGTGTACTTCTTTTACAAAGGCGAGATATATTGCGCCAGAGATTTGGCTAACGTGTTGGAGATACCGCGTTGCGCTGGATGCGACGAGTTGATATTTACTCGGCCGTACACGGCGGCGGAGGGCAGAGCGTTCCACGTGCAACACTTTTGTTGCTACCACTGCGATGCGCCGCTCGGTGGGATGAAGTACGTGCCCGACGACAAGACGGGGCTGCCGGTGTGTCTGCCGTGCTACGACCAGTACTATGCGGAGCGTTGCCGCGCTTGCGGCGGCGTGATAGGCCCCGAGCAGCAGGGCGTCTCGTGGACCACCCTGCACTGGCACGCAGACTGCTTCATCTGCTCAGGCAGGATGTGTGGCAAGAGTCTGCTCAGCGGACGTTTCGTTGTCAAACAAGAGATGCCATTCTGTAGTGTGCCTTGTGTTCAGAGCAGAATTAAAGGAAGCCATGACAAATGAAAATGTTTATTGTATTGTTGTAAGGCTAATTATTAGATAAGAAGATTGTTTAATTGTTTTGTTTAAAGCAATATATTTAAGATGCTAAAATGTTGTCAAATTAGCATATTTTTGCTACTAAGAGTTTCTATTTATACATTTGTAACTTGTAAGCAAAAAGTATACTTTGGTTGTCTTAATCTTTATTATAAGCCAAGGATCGTGATTTAGTGTCAAGGAAACAGGGGGTTCAGATCATATTCAGACACTTAGGAACAACAAATTATAAGAGGGACCAATATTTTCAATAAAGAAAATCATGACTGTAAACTTACAATTAGTTTATCAATGTTGTTATGTAGTATAATATCATTTTAGTAGATATATATTCCTAAAACTAGAATTATTCCATGACTTGTGCATGACTTGCATTTATTTTTAAATTCAAATTGGAATTGCAATATTTTTAGAATTGCAATGCTATTAGGTGCGTCCAGACCGGGCGAGCCGCCGCGGCCGCGGGGTCGGTGTGGACGTGTCAGGCGCATGCCTCGCCCGCATGCTCGGCCGCGGCATGCGCCTGTCACGTCCACACCGACCGCGCTGCCTCGCGAGGCGTGCCGCGGCCGCGGCGGCTCAGCCGGTCTGGACGCACCTATTCAGATGTTTTTCAAATTGGAATTTCCACTTTGGGTGTTTTAAATTTTAAATATAATTTATGACAAAAACCCCAAACTTTTTTCTAGTTGAAATGAGAAAATACTTTGGTCTTTTTCAACATTTAGCAATTTAATTGAAATCATTTTTTGTTCCTTACATTTATTTACAAGGACAAGACAATGTTTTAGGCAATTCCAGTGTAGCTTACACACCAATATAAATGATATTAAAAATTCTTTCAGTGCCTCAAGATTTGGAATGGATTAGGTAAGGTACAGTCAGCATTAGAAAAGTGTGCAATTGGCAAATACTGACCAACAATATCTTTAAATTTATTTATATATTTCTTTTCTCATTTATTTATATTCATAGTATTCAGAAATATTTATATGCCTCAAGCTGCGCATTCTGATAATGTCTGTCTTTACCTATATTGTAATAAGGATATCCATTTCTGTGTGATAATAACTAGGAGTGATATTATTGAACTTTGTACAATACATTCTATTGGTACAAGATTCTTTATATTGTGCCATTATTTTTAGCCCACATAGTAGTACGTACATTAAATCTACATAGGTATATATGTATTTTTATAAATAAAATGATAATTATTAACCTTTTGTTTCATTTCTTTGCCATCAAATTTTTACCGGCTTTTATCATACCAAGGGAAAGTGAGGGCTCAAGGCAACTTGAAGCAACGTGTAGGTTTGTTAAGTTTACTAACCTGCACTAAGTCAATGGCCTGCACATGCCCACAATGTAATAGGCTCTAGTTTTGGTGGTAACAGTATCTATGCAATCTCACACTTGTATGTGTATACAATAAATAAAACAAATTTCTTAAAAATGTTAATACTATAATGACGAAATACAATAATATAAAGCAGTTATGTTTTATGGTAGAGCCACAGCATAATCAGTGTGCTGAGAAATGTTAGTCACACATCAATCTTTTATTTTCAACTTTCCAAGATCATTTTTAAGCTTGTTGAGGTTATCGTGTAACGCTTCTTGTTTATTTTCTAGTGCAGAGATGTGGTCATCTGTCCGTTTGATTTCCTTACTAATGTACTCCATACGTTTTGCGACGTTTTGTCGGGCTTCCTCCAGGTCTTGCTTCACCAAAACTGGTCCAATGAGTTTGTACACTTCAGCATCCTTTTTCAGCAGCAACAGTTCCTCTTTAACAGCTTTGTTTTCATTCAACTGACTATCTAACTGCTGCTTTTGTGCAACAGCCATAAGGTATTCCTTCTGCACACCATTGTAAATCTCTAGCTCTTTTTGCAATTTCTTTTGAATCTCTTCCGCCATTTTGATTAAAAGAAAACGTTTATTAATATACTTCTATGTTAGTATCTAAATTTTACTGATATATACAATTCTTTCAACTCTTTTGAGCAAAATTTATTTTAGGTTAGTTTCTTCTGCTGTCAGTCAATTCAATCAATAGTCAATTCATGTTCACTTTTTACTTGAATCAAGGCAAAGGTACCATACAGCATAAGTCTTAGTTTATAAAAAAAATCCTCTTTACATTACAATACGCTTTTACCATTCACTCCATTCTAATCAGTTGTTTTGTTCTAATAAACTAGCTTTCGTCCGCGTATTAGGATTTTCCCGAGGTATCTCTATGAATTATAATTAAAGGATGTGCTATTCTGTCTCTATACCTAAATAGACCGGCGATCGTCAATAGACACTATAGTTTCATCAAAATCTCTTCCGTAGTTTTTGCGTGAAAGAGTAACAATCATCCCTCACCCTTACATACTTCTGTTTTTATTATTAGCTGTTTCCCCCGGCTTCTCCCGCGCAGAAAAGTATTTCCCGAAGGCATCGTTAATAATTATAATAGCCTATGTGTTATTCTGATGTCTATATTAATCTTTATTTAGTAGGTACTGTAAAGTTCCATAAAAATTTGTTCCTTAGTTTTTGCGTGAAAGAGTAACAAACATCCAAACATCTTTATGCTTTACAAACTTTCCTGTTTATAATATTAGTAGGATTAACTGTAAGGAAGTAAGCAGGCACGCAAATCAATATGGTTTGAAAAAGAAACAAAAAATAATAATGATACCTCTATTTTATTGCATTTACATTTTTTTTATATTAACACGAAACTGTTCCATTTAGTGTAGGTAATTTTATACAAATAGTAGTTAGAGCTTTAAATATAATTTATATTTAGTTACCTATCTAGAGTTCATTTGGAAGATGCTGACTAAAAATAATTAAATTACTATTCGACTATTTATCACTAACCTACCTAAGTTTTACGAATTATTATAAAGGCTGCCCATATTCAAGGGTCCACATATAACCAGCGTTAGGGTCCCCACTTTTCTTGGCCTGCTTATCAATATCTTCAGTCTTTTTGAGAACTTGTCGTAGCGTATTATATAACTGAGGATTTGTCTGTACAGGTCTTGAATCCTGTAGTTTTTCAGATCTTTTTTCGAAGGAACCTCTTTTTCCGAATCTCTCTCGAACAAACTTTTCGTAAAGGTCAACATCTTCGTCTTCACCATCTTCCTCTTCTTGTTTCTTTTTATAACTGTCTTTCTTCTTGTTTTTTCCATAATAATCACGGTAACCATGATGATCATCGTCGTAATCATTGTAATCATCTTTTATTTTTTCTTTACGTGGTTTTTCTTCACTGTTATATTCATCACTGTAACGATAGAAATTAGGTTTGACTTTATCAGTATCTGTTTGTTTCTCGTAAGTGGGTTCTTCATAGGTATAAGCTAAGATATCCTTCGGCAACTTTATCTCAGGCAATTTTATAGTCAAGTCATCAAACTTGATGTTCAAGTTTTCATCAAAAGTATGGTCATTTGGAGTTAACTCATCGAGGGTTCCTTCTTGGTTAGGTGTGACATCATCAATATCGACATTAGATGTTTCTACTGGTTTAGAATTCAAGTTATCATGATTTGGTTTCTGTTCATTTTTGTCATGTTTGTAATTTAACGGAATTCTTTCAAATTGTTGTTTTACATCTCCTTTTTGTTGTGTATTTTGCTGTAAATCTGTCTTATCAATTTGGTCACTGCCGTCAGGTAATTTTACACCAAGAAGAGTCTCTAGGCTAGTATCCTCATTACCTGAGCTAGATTTCAAAGCTTCTTTACTATTGTCGTCGTTCAATTCACCACTGTCACTGTTTATCTCCACTACAGGTCTAACCTCTCCATTATTTACTTTGTTTATAATTGGGCCCTTATTGTCCTCACCTATTTCGTCATTATTAAACTGTATAGATGCTCCACTAGGAGAATCAATGCTTTCTATAGACCGTGAATATTGATTTCCATTTACAATCGACTCCACTTGAGGTATTTGCGTAGCCGTTGGAGCAATTTCGACCTGAGAATCTGTTTCATAATTTTCGTGAGTATCTTTAGCTGGCTCCACTAATCCTTTATCATTAACATTTATTCTCTCATAACTGAAATCATCTAAGTCCACATCCTTAATCTTAATAGGTGAACTTTTATCTGATAGTCCCTTAATTCCACTTTTGTAGTCTTCACGGGGTTTATCGGTCGCTTTTCTATTTTTCTTTTTCATGATTGCAATTATTTCTTCTTCTTCTTCTTCACTTTCATCGATATTATCAGGCTGACGAACACTAGGATTATCATTATTTTTGTTATATCTATTTTCCGCACTATCGGTATTAGCAGAAGGTTCCCTTCGATACAATGGTTTCTCACCGTCCCTATAGTTTTCTTTGCTTTCTGTAATATGACCACGAGGTTTTTTGTAGGCCGATTTATCTTGGTTTTTATAATAACCATCTTTCTCGTGACTTTCTTTAGAACTAACATGCTTTGCATAACTAGACTGCTCGTTTTGTTTATTTTCACGACTTTCGCTACTATCTCGCGGTGGAGATGCATAAGATTGTTTTTTATTTTGCTGTAAATAACTGGATTCATCGCTTTGTTCTCCTTCTCTACTTTCGCTACTATCTGTGCGTGGTGTTGAATATGAAGCTTTGTGTCGTGAATTTTCATCACTTGCAGAACTATCTCGGTCACGCAAAGGTTCTTTTTTACTCTCTCTGTAATCACTTCTTTCGCCACTTTCTTCACTCTCTGTATAGGGTTTCTTGACTCGGTTGCGCGGAGGCTCTTCATTACTTTCCCTGTAGTCATTCTTTTCTCCACTCTCATTACTATCCCTATAAACTTTACTGTTTCGATCATGTTGCGTTCTCTTTTCATTCTCTCTGTAGTCACCTTTTTCGCCACTGTCTTCGCCATCTCTATAAGCCTTAGCTTGTCGGTCATTATATGGTTGCCTTTTATTATCACTGTAGTTACTTCTCTCGCCGCTGTCTTCATTATTTATGTAAGGTTTACCATTGTGGTCATGAGGTTCTCTCTTATTCTCTCTGTAGTCACTTCTTTCGCCACTGTCTTCATTATGTCTATAAAGTTTATCATTGCGGTCATGAGAAGGTTCTCTTTTATTCTCTCTGTAGTCACTTCTCTCGCCACTGTCTTCATTATGTCTGTGAGGTTTACCTTTGCGGTTATGGGAAGGTTCTCTTTTATTCTCTCTGTGATCGTTTTTGTTGCCACTTTCGACACTTTCATCACTTTCTTCATAAGGTTTACTGTTACTTTCACGCTGAGGGCCTCTTTCTCTCGTACTGTGGCCACTCCTTTCGTCACTTTCGTCAATTTCTTTGTAAGGTTTACTGTTTTTCGTATGGTCTCGGTACTCATCTCTATCAAAAATCTCTACGCTTTCAGCTTGTGGTCTTTGTAGAGGTTTAGGGTCAAAATAAACTTTCTTAGATTTGTCTTTAATGTCTTCACTATTTTTATCAGGCTGGATATTTTCATGTAAAGTTTCAATATTAAAGTCGGCTAGATCAGAATTTTTTATGACGTCCCTGATCCTTTCAAATGGCTTCTCCCCTTGAGGTGGATGTGAAGTTTTGTAATTAACTATCAATGGAACACTTTCCGCGTATCTAACATCTTCATTCGAGTTATACAAAGCTCGCTTCCTTCTCTTTACACTGTTCTTGGGATGACCTTTGGATTTATCGGGAACATCAACTTTTTCGTCTTTCTTGTAAACATATTTCATAACTGTGTCGCTATCACGGATTTCATTGGATTTGATTTGTGTTTCTACACAATTACTTGTATCATTCGCTTTCTCTGCGCAATCATGTGTGGTTACCGCAGGATGAGCATTGTTAGAAGAGCTGGTGTTGTTTTCTGTCAGCTGTACTTTTACTTCTGGACTTTTGTGTGCGTTAATATCGACAGTATTATTACATCCACCATTTTGCTCTTTCTTAACAGTTGGATCTTTACAATTGTTTGCAGTTCCATTGACAATTCCATTTCCATCAACAGAATGTTTATCACCGTTTGTTTCATTTTTAGGTGGTATGTACGCATCTGTCATCTGTAAATGGAAAATGGTAATGTGTAAGTGGTTGAGCGATAAAAATTGAGCTGTAATTAACAAAAGTAATGAAGTACTTACGATTGAAAAGCTAAATAGTGCTATTTCACGTAGTTATATCTAACTACGACAGGCAATAAAACAACATACAATTTATAAAATCAATTTATTTTAAATTATATTTACAAAATTCTACAATCAATTCAATTTCATGCATCACTATTACAAAATATACGCTGACTAAATAAATAAATACAAGTGAAAGTTGGACTAAATAAAGTTTGTATGTCATTTATAATGGTAACTCATTGATTTTCTCATAATTGAATATTCAATAAGATCTTAAAAGTAGGCACATAATTAAGTTTGGCAACAGCAATGACTTTACAAACTTTATTTGTGTTAAATGATTAAGCAGGAAATACATCTACGTGCTTAGAACTACTTACCTGGCTACTACAGTACATTATATAATATGTTTATTTATATAAACAGATATTTACCTACCCATGGCTAAATTCAGCATACAATAAAAGCTGAGTTCAAAAGAAAAAAAAATCAATGTAAAATGCATCGAGGCAATTACAATTAGACTCGGCCATAGATAATATAAACACTGTAGTGCAATTGCTCCGGTGCACCTTACAGATTAAAGGAAAAAAATATCTAGTCCCCTAGGGGGCGGCGCCCACCAAAATGTTTTTAGGTTCATGCCTTACAGTGAAGTTTTTCATTTTATAGGTTTATGATAATACCTGGAGGCGTTATCCTAAATTAATGAGGACAAAATCCTCAATTTGTATTTATTATATTTAAAAAACTTTAAATTAATGTTTGTACAGTAATATAAAATATACGATTTATTCAATGCTTAGCCTCCAGTCGAGTAGGTACTGACTTTGACATTACATTCTAAAGATACATTAAAAAAGAACTACGTATTATTTTTTGAGCTACAAAAATATGGCAATCAAGCATTTTGGCCAATGCCAAGCCATGTTCTACAATAATTTTGTACACATTCCTTACTCTACCATATAAATTAATTCCATTAGGACCACAAAAAAGTATTCGAACTTATAGTGGGGAAGTCATTTATTGCATGATCTACGTTTTAAATATAAATTACGTTCAACCAATGACCTCGTGAGATATTCAAATACTGATTTAAACTTTCTTACTAGGTACGGTAAGTTCACTGTATTAACAGGATTAATAAAATAACGAGGTCGACAGTAGGACGGGGTATTCAACGAAGAGCACCAATCGGAATAGCACCAAAGCTGTTCCACAAAGTGCACCAATCAATGTTTTGGCTTGGTGCACTTCGTGGAATAGTATTTTTATTCAAATATTAAATATGAAAAATAATCCCAGTGATGGGGTACCTATATGAAAGTGACGGGACAAAAACGTAGATTTATTGACCATATCAATTCACTTTCATACGCCTCAACACTAGAAGTCTTTGTGGAATAAAAGTTAATATTTTTAATGTTCCACAAAGAGCACCAAGCCAAAATACTGATTGGTGCTCAACGTGGAACAGCTTTGGTGCTATTCACGTTCACGTTGGTGTTCTTCGTAGAATACATCAGTAGGACATTCAAGCTAAATAATGGTATTTACGGAAAAATGGAAACCTATATAACTGTTCGATTGGCTAGTTAACACAGCGTGTCCTAATAATGGCGGATAGATAAAACTCAATATTAGCAATGCGGAGAAGTAGATTAAAATGAGTTTATAGCAAGAATGACTCTTCCTTCTTTAAGCTTGCTGGGTAGACTGACATTCACTGTTGTCTTGTCAATTGAATGATCATAATACCACAGCAATTTCACTAATAATTATAATTTGACCGCCTCGTCGTTGTCCTGGTGGTTTGGTCGTTAGACTGGAACGCTAGATGCCGTGGGTTCAATTAGGTACCAGGAAAGACAATTTTGTAACAAGTAAAAAAATTCATTAACAAGTGTTATCTGAATGAAATATTATTAATTATTTACCAACTTTACTGTAAATTTAGTTCAATATCTTTTTATTATTATTAATTAAAATGAACAAGATGAGATACATGGATAAATTTCTATACTAGTCCCCACCACACAAACCTCTGAGGTTTATCTGTGACGGAGGAATCTGCTTAGACGCAGTCTTGTGCACTTTAGTAGATAAATATTGCAGATCCTAATATACAAATGCATTTAGCTTGAATGTCCAATTGGTCAAATTCCAAAGGCACACACTTAAACACCAGTATGATGTGAGTGCCTGTGAACTTAAAAATGTGTGCTTCCATAATGTGACCGAGTATTTACAGAGATGACTATTAGCTACGACTCGGTGCGAATGACTACGAGTTGCTACGGGCTAGGGCTACGTACTGGTGCGTGCGCTACTTCTTGCCCAGGTACGGGTCGTACGCGAAACTACTCACGAATTCCTTTGCCGAGTGGAAGGGCGCGGGCTCCGCCCACTTCGTGAAGTCCATGCTAGGGATGATGCCGCTTCGGCACGGCACGCGAGGATTTCTGGAAAAGGAAGTTAATATTTGAATCTCCGCTGTATTTTTGGGTCTAGTCTGCCCATTTTTACTAATCATAAACGTATATATGACTAGTGAAAATGGGTAGATACTCGGTACAGCCGCAGTGTTTTACGTGAAACATTAGATCTTCAGGAACACAACTGCGAATACCGCATTCAATTTGGTGCAGTAGTTTTTGGGTGATTCCGGAACAAACATACAGACAAAAATTCTAAAACTTATTGTTTTGGTTTCTATTCTATATAGACCCCTCATATCATCATATCAGCCTGTAGACGTCCACTGCTGGACAAAGGCCTCCCCCAGGGATCTCCACGACGACCGGTCCTGTGCGCTAACCAATACCCCTCATATAATTTTTCTTAAATACCTCGCATGAATTTTATTAATTAAATATCTCGCTGATATGACTTTTTAACGCGGATGAAGTAATCGAAATGTGGTTGGCTTACAGCTCGTGGTCTGGCAACACCATGGGGTAGAGCTGCACGGTGTCGATGATGTCGGTGTTGTCGCATATGACGCGCGACAGCCGCGACTTCCGGATCTCGGCGAGCTGCTCCGGCGTGAACGACGACGGCTGGTGCGGCAGCTCAAACCTATGCACATTGGCATTGGTATCACAGATTAGTGATATAGTGTGTTATTGGTTTTATTACCATAATAGGTTTTTTAATTTGTGGCTAGATTACAAGACTTTTAAGCCATGTCTTATTTGAAAACTTACATATACTCTTTGCACTTTTAAATTTTAGAGACAGTATTTTTACTTTATTAGTCAGATCAAGAGCATTGTTAGGCGGGTATTACAATTTATGGTTGGGACTAAAAATTTATGTACTTAGATTATTTGTATATAACAACTTATGTATACACAGTAAAATAGAAAAGGTGAGATTTCTATACGACATGGCGAGATAAGCGAGCTAAACCCTCGGGTAAAATTGTATTGGAATTGGAAGTATAATTATCTGACTTAAGAACTAATGTTATTTACATACAAAAAAAAGTAATCAATAAATCAGTCAAATTGGAGATATCAAAAGACTTACCAGAATCTGTCTCCCCTTCTGGAGTAAGAGAACTGAGTGGCGATGACGCAAGCGAACGTCGGTCCCAGCATGGATCCCGGCAGCGGCCTCTCGGACACCCCGCCCGACCACAGGTCCACGTCGATCGGATGCTCGAAGATCGTCTCGTACTTCCTCACTGTGTCGTTGGACATCGCTCCGAAGAGGTCCTGGAAGGAGTCCGCGCCGGACAATCCGCAGAACTTCCTGAACTCCATGTACCCCGGCAGACCGAACTCGCGTCCCCTCTGCATGTTGAAGGAGACCAGGTCCATACCGAAGCGGGCGCCGACCTTCTTGAAGAGGTGGTTGGTGACCTCCTGCGTGATGGAGTCGTCCATGGCCTGGGCCACTTGGTTCATCAGCCCCATGACGTACTCGTCGAGCACGCCCGCCCTGTACAGGTCGTACGGCCGACGGATCAGGTCAGATAATCTCTTTGATGCTGGGAATGGAAAAATATTGATAATGTAAGTATAATGTGATAAAAAATCGGCCTTGTTTCTGTGTCGAGCCGACGAAAAGTTTGAAGCATATTTAAGTAATCTATCTAAGTATGTCAGTTACGATCGCTAGGCTAATAGAGATAACATGGATCCTTCCCTCAAAAGAGGAAAAGAAACCCATAAAGGGTCACTTCGTTGTCTGTCAAGACCATTTTTTGTTTAACTTATTAAATACCAACTGTAACTATTATTATGCGGCGACGGGGTAGGCGGACGGACGGGGGCGTGTGGGGCTAATAGGGTTGCTTGCTTATGCTTCGATTTAATCATAATATATATTTTATATATCCCTCAGAGTGTTAAAACGGGTTTTGCGACCGAAAAAACAAGTTCAAATACTAGACTTATGTGAAGTCTAGATAGAGTTCGTTTTTCAAAAACCAAAATCTGACAGCCACATTCTAATGAATATTTATGTTAGTCTAAGGTATATGTAATATAGATTTTTTATTTATTTTTATATTGTTACTATATGTATGTTAGTCTGTAAGGTATTTGTAATATGGCCTATTAGTTGGCCGATATAAAGAATTCGCCAAGTCACAAAATATGAGCATAAAGAGTATCACAGACACACGCGGCCTGCGGTGGCGGTCTGTTGTATTCCCTATGCAATGTATGTGAGACTTCAGACACGCGCGGCCTGCGTTTGTATATTGAGGCTGCGGCCTATGCGGCAGGCCGCCACTGTAGGCCACGTGTGTCTGGGATACGCTTTAATAGTCTTAGCACTCAAAACTGTGTGCATTGTGTAATTATTGCAGGTGACTGATGTGTTACGTATGTGTCTCACCGATGAACTTGTGCGCCTTGGACCACCTCTCGACGGCGGTGGGCAGCAGCGAGTGGCCGAAGCGGTAGGCGGCCGCGGCGAAGGAGGCCAGCACGTCGGGGTTCACGTGCGGGTCGTACCCCTCCCAGTAACCCTGACACACACAGTTGGAATATTTTACATTCAGTTGGAACACTCCCTCTACGACAAATGTCACTAATTTTACGTCAATTTTTATTTTCATATGATGTGATTCATATGATTCGTATGTAAATATGTATCTATTTTTCCTGAATAAACTATTTTTCCCAACATTTGAGATTTCCCTAGATTGGTTGATTTTACAGGATCCAGAATTTGTGTGCGTAAAGAATTTCCTATAGTCCTATAGTCAGTTCCGTTGGAAAGTCCGGAGGCTCCCAATATACACAGAAGGTGGCAACCGAAGGGCTTTTCATTTCATCCTCCCGTCAGGAGGTCATTTCCTCCCCATTAACAAAAAAAAAAGTTAATTTACATTTTTTTTGGTCCAACCACAACATCGTGGTCGGACCAGAAGGTCCCCACATTTATATAAACAATACACTTGGGAATTAAACAAGGATTACCTGTTTCTCGAGCACCAACCCGAACTTCTCCATGACGTCCTTCCCGAGCAGTATGGGCAGGAACTCGTTGTATGTGATGTGCTGTATCTCGGCGATGTTGATGCGGCGCGCCTCCTGGTACAGCGTCTCGTCGTCCCAGTGCGGGTTGACGGCGGCCAGCGCGTGCGCCACGCGGTTGTGCTCGCGCGCCATCAGCGTGTGCATCACCGTCAGCACCAGCTGTTCGTTCACGCGGATCTCGCCTGCGCACGCGCACACAACACACTCAAGACACACCAAAACCACCAAAGAGAAAAAAGGAGCAGGTTGTATCAGATATACAATTGAAAATTATTTGAGGGATACTTCTTCTGCCATTTCTTTACGCTCCTGCCCGGGACCAGCATTGTAAGTGGAAAAATAAATAAAGATAGGATTATTGAAGACTGGCGCAAAAAAAAACCCATCCCGGAGCCGTAAAATAATATCTGAATAATCCGCTAGTGTGTGTATCCGTGTTTTCATGATGTAGTCATGATTTTTAACATACATAACTAAATGGTAATCTATAATTTCTTAAGATTTTACTTCTTTCGCAGTAATATACATAGGTACTTTACTTTAGGAACCTTATTCCTATGTACAGTGTCTACAGTACAGTAGTTTTAGAATATACTATAAATAATACTTGGATAGTGTAAAGCGGTCAGATAATTTTAATAGTTAGGAGATCACTTATAAAAATCCGTTTGTTATAATTGCATTTAATAAGGCCATCGAGATGGGAACTGGTACCGAAGAAACTTACCAGCTTCGAAGCAGTACATGTGCTTGTTGGGTCGGGTGCAGCCCTCGTCCGGGATGTCCAACTTGAGCGGCAGCAGGTCCTTGAGGCCGTACTCCTTGAACACAGGGTTCATGCGCAGCAGGCCGCCGTAGCCTGTTCGCAGCTTCCTGTATCAAGGAATTAATGAAGAATTAAAAATGTCCTGGCCGAATGATCTATCAACACACAGCCCCAACAACTGGGTAAAGAATGTTGTAATTTTGCTCAAAGGTCCAGTGACGAAGCAAATTATTTTAAAATATTATTTCGGATTCTGGGTGTTTGTATGTATATAAGTATTTATTTAAAAACTATATAAATGTATGTATAACAGTTGCTGAGTATTTACAAGCTTCGGCTTAGTTTGGGACAAACAGCCGTGTGTGAATTTTAAAAGAAAAAAAATTAATATAATTAATTAGAAGGTATTTAGACACTTGACACTTAGTCTTCTGAAATACAATAATTTATCAAATGTCATTTAGTGATAATATGTTAAAATTATAATGGAAATGGCGATCACCAACCCGCACTGGGCTAGCGTGGTGGATTATAGCCCGAACACCCTCGTTGAGAGGGTAGGCCTGAGCCCCAGCAGTGGGGACATGTTAATAGGCTGTTGATGATTGATGATGATAATGGAAATGTACCTGGCGAACTTGTCAGTGACGCCGTAGACGGTGTTCCCGTCGATAGCGCCCGTCAGCGTGTTGAACGGCACCCTTGAACCTATAACACAAATAATGTCACTTCTTAACTTAATTATATCGTCACTTTGCATAACAGGCACCCGCTGTAAAATCTAGATAGACATAAATAGAGCTAGGGAACTCGTCTGTCGTGTCATGTCAGCTAACATTGCCTCAGCCCACGTAATTATGTTCAGAGTTATTAAATGCCACTCAATTTGGTTAATTTGAGTGTGACAGGATCATGACTGACCAGAGTGGCTTTAAACTTCTAATAGTATAGTTATTCTAGTATAGTTGGCTACTTGGTAGAGGTACTAACTATCAATGAAAATGGAAATAGTCCGATATTCTAGTGTTGTCTTGTCTCAGCCCAAAGGCAAATTAATATTACTGTATTTGTTTCATTCGAGGTATGTTTTACAAACACCAGTGGAACGTTACAAATCGGTTATTTTTTATTTTTTAATATTGGACAAGTTTAAATATTTTTCTTAAAATTATATTACATTTTTGATGTTTTTGTTTGGTTTTGTATTATGGCTTATATAATGCAGTGTACACCCTAAATCTCCATTGCCACCTCCGCAATTTGCATCGACCGTCCAAACACTGTATAGGCATACCTAGCATTATTGTGGAGACTCAGTGGTAAACCTGTCATAGCAAAAACAGTGTTTCCATCGCTTACTACATACATAATATTATGGCTTCCTATGGATTGCGAATTTATGCAAAAACCTGTTTACAATGAGAAGACCAGTATCAAGTTGCCGGCCTGTGTTGCGTATACTGCGCCTGTAGTACTTATTACTTAATTCACCTCAGTTTACCTCAATAGGTCGGTTTATATCTATAGCTATTACAGCCTCACTTAGCCACAACAGATTTATCGCTGGAGCCACCGTGAAAAATGGCGAGTCTCTCGTGATGATAACAGCTCCCGGTGTTTAATCCAAACGATACCTTAATGCGATGTTTGCTTAACCCAATTCACGGATCATAACTGTAATGTATAATGTATTGCCTTTTCTCAAGTAATTTATCATATCACGTTGACTAATACTCGGATTGCTAGCAGCCACGCGCATAATTAGTTTAGTCACATATTGTGAAATTTATTGGTACTGTTCACGTATCCAAGATACATAAATTTGATGATGACTGATGTTTTCTGGTTTGCATTTTATGTTATGAAATAAATGAATGTGCTTGATTGTGTGAACCGACTATTGCAGATGAACATGTCTATAGATTGGTACTATTAAGACTCACGCAGGCGTAATCGCTGAGGTGAGGAACAGCTAGAAATACTTTGAAATTTTGATATTGTCCAATACTGACGAGTTTTTTTAAATTTGTTCACGCGACCTAAGTAGTTAGGTAAGGTACATAGTTAAGTTTTTAAATGATAATTTTATTTTATATTAAAAGCATAACTACATTCTTCTTTACATTATAAAAAAAAAGTTTATAAATAAACTTTAAGCTATCCAAGTATTATCACCATCCGTTCGGCCGTTAAAACGTCATTGACCAACAAACATTCAATCTTTCACATTGTATAGTAGGTATGGTAGGATTAATTCCACGCGTACCAAAAAATATGAAAGCATCACTTTAATTTCATAATATTTTTAACTGTAATAATATTAAGTGTGGCAAAACAAACGCATTTGCATTTTACAACAGCATTTAACAATCACCAGGTAATAAATCCAATGCAGCTTGTAGCGATTGAGTAACTAGTAGGTACGTATTATAAATGTATGGCCCATGTAATAAATAAACAAATAAAACTGCTTGAGGACAGTCTGCGGTCGTTTGCAACATTTATATGGCTCTACTTAAAACCACTGTCACATCAAACCTACAACTTTGTAAGGCCACCTTATAACACTTACATATTGAGTTAGTTTTCTGTTAACCGTGTCCAGTCTTTCGAGTTACTACTGAACAATTGTTTATTCCCTCGCTGGAACAGAAGTTTCTTTGTCTCTTTAGGGAATGCGCAGACCAAGCGGAAAATGCGCATTTTTTGACGTCATTGTCAAATGAGCCATATAGATATATGGGTATAATAAAGAACAAAATCGTATGCGCGAGACGACGCTGACGTCTGTTCATACAATTTTGTTCTTTAGGCTATAGTGATATGGTTCACTTGACAATGACAACAAAAAGAGCGCGAGCATTTTTCCGCTTGGCCTGCGCATTCCCTTAGAAGAAAGCCCTGGTGCTCAGAATTACCGGATCTACATTCCTACCAAGTTTCGTCCAGTTCAGAGAGTTCAAGTTCGGAAGGTTTTAATTATGTTCGGGAGGCAATATACGCTGTTTTCTCGTGTCACTATTTGAGCAGTGATAGGTAGGTATGTACCACAATAAAAACAAGTGTATTGTGGTGATGCGGTATCTAGGTAATATATGATCAAACCCCGCGGCGAGCGTGACCTAACGACCCGGCAGGCCCGCGGGCAGTCGGTCCGCGACAAGCGAGCAACATTACCCAACCTGTATACTATTAACACTGTTGGTGTCACGTGACCACTTCCGGATGTTGATCGGATCATCTGCCGCGCCCAAGTGAAAGTGGATCCGAGCCGCGTATTACGTGTAGGTGTGATCCTTGCGCAATTCAGTGCACATTATTGTTATCCGAGGGCGCTGAACGACCATCGTAAATAACTCGCTCGCGGCCGCGGCCGACGCCTCTCTCTTTGAGATGCGGTTGCGATACGGTTTCAGGTTGCTATAGTGATATAGTTCATTTGACAATGACGTCAAAAAGTGCGCGGACATATTTCCGCTTGGTTTGCGAAGCAGCCCCCATTATACGATCATGCAAGCGTCAGTCAATTCCATCAGTCATGACTGATGGTTGCGGGATGCGAGTAATGGGGGCCCTATTGTGGCGGCACTTACCCAGACGGCAGCCGGGGCGCGGCGAGGGGAAGCCCCGCACGAAGTCGATGCACTTGACGCCGAACAGCCGGTAGAAGTAGTCGTCGTCGGGGATGCGTATCTCGTTGCAGTACGGGTGCTTCAGGTGCAGCGGCCGCTTGCAGCACTCCTCGGGGTCGTTGCGGTTTATTGGGTCTGGGGTAACAACGGGCAAACTCACAATATTTTATTGCATATGCGCGGCATCGCCCGCGTTGCAAAGTTTTTCCAGCGGGAACAATTTTCCCAACTATTTATTTAAGATTTTTAATAAGAACCCTAAATACTCTTAACTTATATACTTACTTACGACAAAAAGATATGACGCCAGCTAGGCAAGCAGGTAAAGCGTTAGCCGACTATGCATTACGAATATTCGGTTAAACTGCCGAATATGCCGAATACCGAATATAAAACGAATATTCGGCCCATATCCCTACTAAATATACATTTTTGCCTTTCCAACTTTACAATTGCCGGAACTCCCAAACAAATTTTCACAACATTTGCAAAATTGAGTTAACAATGCCAGAACTTAGTCTGTGTAATATTAAAATCATTAAAACGCTCTCCTGTAAAATTAAAAAAATGGCAGTTCTGGCGTTGTAGTACTGCGATATGTTGATTGACATGAGTCCCATCGTGAGTGTCTTACCCAGCGGCGTGCCGGTGAGCGTGTAGTCGTGGTCCATGAACTGTCCCCAGGCGATGACCATGACGGTGCCGGCGTGGTCGTGGAACCCGTCGTCGGGGTGCATGGTGCGCGAGACCACGCGCGACAGCGGGAGGTCCCGCCCCGTGTGCGAGATGCGCGGCGCGTTGATGCCGTCAGAGAACAGTGGGCCGATCAGTCTGATAGATAAATTAAATAATAATAAAATTATAAAAAAATAACCATTTAATTCAATTCACTTTATTGCACATTTAAAAATACAGACAAAAAAAAGAGAAAAACAGATAGGTACAGTAATGTACATCCTTTCAGACAACCTTTGAGGGTTAGTTCTTGGATCTATGGTTAGGTATATATTTATGTAGTTTTTAGTTATGTAGACAATTTATTTCCGAAACAAGGTCTTTTTGGATTTGGAACTCCACTTTAAGTTAGTTATAAATACTTATCAAAGGAGGGAATTGATAGCATCGATTTTTATTTACCTACGAGTAATTAATTGATTAATAACAAGCTCATAGTCATCGTTACTACGCTACATTGTGTTTGGCTAAGTCGCGTCGTGATTGTTTATCCATGCATCTAATATTTTGTGTTTACATTTTGTACTTCGCAAATCACTGTCGGTAAATTTTAATTAATATATTGAGGGTCACTATTTCAGCAATACACTAGTTGACCTTATGTTTCGCTTTTGGGCGAGACATTGACATTGATATCCATCAAACGTAGGAATCCGGTTTGGTTTATTGCGCTGGTATTTGCGGTAACGCACCATGTGATGGAGTGTACCTATATTGCAATGAATCCACTGCTTTCATCAGCTTATTTAAAATAATACATCAATAAAATTAAAAAGAGGTACAATTTGTAGATTCTTAGTACAATCAGAGCTGGGGTGCAAAATTTCTAAGTAAGGACAAAGAGTTTTGCCACCAAATGAACTCCAATATCAGACGATAAATGTCAAACCACCATTAGCCTGCACCTGGCTACTGCTGGACATATTGTCATAGTCAAACAGATCAGAGTCAAACCATATTCCTCATCGTATCGTTAGTATAGTTGGCGGTACATAAGGTGAGCTCTCATATGTCATTTGTTAAGAATAGCCGTCCTACTTAACCCCTGGATACACACTTGTACCAGGGCGCTCATAAAAATCAGAGCTAAGGGTGGTTTCATTCACAGCTGTCCGGGACTTCCGGACAGCTGTGAAACCAGCCTGATTTGCCACCGACGCAAAACTTACGGCGGGCACACCTACTTGCTAGATATATGCGACGTTTACATTGGAGCCTGCTTCGTGGTGTGTTACCTCTGGAAGGGAGCGTTGGTGGCGCCCCACGTGGGGTGCTGCAGGTTGTTGCACAGCCCGTCGAGCCGGCGGTACTTGCCGGCGCGGCACTCCACGTGGGAGAACACCGGCGGGCACACCTCCCGGATCAGGGTGCGCGACGTGTCTATCAGAGGGAGCCCCTTCTCGATCTCCTCGTAGGTCAGACCGTACCTGTTGATAACAATAATCATTTTCATGTCTTATATTTATACATTCAATTTTGGGTTCGTAACTATTTTTTCCTTCGGCTATACAGGTGGAAACAGAGTAGTTTTGTACAGGGTTGACGTCCAAACAGTAAAAAAAAAGAATTATCAAAATCGGAGTGCTGTAAAAAGTTAAGTTATTCGATAAAAAAATATATACGGGTCGACTTGAGAACCTCCTCATCTTTTGTTTTTTTCGTCGGTCAAAAAGAGAACGTACTATTCCAATTTTGAATAAACGATATTTGAATTTGAAATGGAGAAAGGATTCCAAAGGATTTCGGAAGGCCAACATACTGCTGGTTAAAAATTCAATGAATGTCGGAAATAAGATTGCTGGCTTTGATTCTATACGCCTCATATGTCTGCATTGAAACGTAAACAATAACTTATGTCCAAAAGTGGCCGTCAAGGGGTTGATGGAATTTAGGAACGCCTAACAAATTGCCCCGACATAGTATGTAATTAATTTTAGTAGAGGCCATTATCAAGTCTAAATATTTCCAGGAGTGAGTTATAGGAACACTGGTCTTAAATTGTGAACCAACAAAACACTTTCATTATTTATTAATTCAAATAATTAATTATAGATTTGAATAACCGTCAGGCATAAATCTTAATACAAAAGAGAAATATTATTAGCAATAAATTTATATGCCAAGAGGAAATGGCTGATTGATACAATTTATGCGCAAAGCTCAATGCGAGTAATTTAGTAACGATGATTCGAAATGCCAAGGTTTATTGCGATCATGCGAGTTTGCGCGGACGCAGCAGCACGTTACATCCAGTAGGTATGTAAAAGGTATGTAATTAATAAAATGTAACATTGAAGATAGAATGTGAGCAGACACATCCGTCATGGAATCAATATTTCTAAACTGGTAATTATTCTAGTTGAATCCTGTTCAATATAAAGTAACAAAATGTCCGCAAACGTGTAATTTAGGTGATGTATCACATCCATCACGTACATTGCTTCAAGATCATTTGTTTAACGTTATTAGTATATTTTATAAACATATTTTGGGTTAGGAATTTAGGTACCTATTACTTACTATGTTGTCTGTCAAACAAATGTAATCATAGTAAGTAGTTCATGAATGGCAAATAAATTGATAATTAAAATTAATTGCAAAACATACTTGAATGTTAAGGGTCTTTTAAAGATTTTTGGTGCATTTAAAAACATCTTCTAAAACCGGCGATCGTCAATAATAGTATTAATGATCGCAGTCTAAAACTTATAATTAAATTTCATAAGGTACTTAATTTTATAATTATGTGGCCTTATTGAGGTCAAAGACATAACTTTGTATTTCAAGGTTAAGCTTACGAGTAAATATAATATGTCTTTAAAAGTTTCTTCTCCTTATGACAATATTTACGAAATGGTTAATTCTTGTCCATTCCGTACTTGTAGTAAAATTAAAACGAAGTCAGAAAAACATGTCTATACAAGGCATTTACTAATAAACATTTTAAAAATGCGAACACAAAATAATGGATAACATATTACCCAATAACTTATTGGAAAGTGCCGACAATAAACCACTTCTAGCTAAATAAGGTAAAACATAATTTAATTGTCCTCTTCGTTACAACTTGCCGTTATTGTAATCTTGCGTCCATCTGTGCTTCTAAACGAGTTTATTATGATAATTCAGCCCAAGACACACCCAATGGTAGTACCAAAAATACTTTTCATCCGACGTAGTTAAGGTATTCAATGTTACGTCAACTCTACTGTACGCTTTACCGTTATTTTTATCAATAAAATTATTTATCAAATATATTAAAAAATTTCCTTTGCTTTTTTTCAGCAATATTGGTAAATTGTTCAGCTCCCTGACGTCATTAGCGAGATAAAATATAACGCAGATCGTACTCAGAAAATCTCATCGAAACAGTAGTTAAGCGTGATACGCGTAGAAATAAAACAAAGGCCTAAAAATAGATATTTAAACTAAACACAGTTTCATATCTAGAACATGTGCATAATAGTCTTATTAAAGCCTTAGAAAATAAATCATAATAGTTTTCCGCCAATATTTTGACATGTTACGTAATTGGTAACTGGTACTTTACTCATCATGCTTTATAGTAACTTTTAACATACACGTTAACATGTTACGTATAGGTACCACGACCTTAACGAGGTGTTTTTTATATGTTACGTTATGTCATGAGCAGAGCAGCTAAATGCTGACCTTTATTCTTGCACTCATGTTAGTATTTCAATTATTATTTTCATAACGACTATGGTAGAGACGGTTTTCTTTGGCGTTACTCCAATTTTTTTACTTTTAATGTTGAAGAAAGTTATTTGGAAAAATAATACCAAAATTCGTAAAAAAAATATACAAAAAACGGCCAAAGCTCTAAGTACCTAGGTATATCGGTTTAATAGATTATTTCATTTCAACAATAATTTCAACAATTTCACATTTCACGGAACCTTTTACTCCGTGAACGGTCTATCTGCAGTTTTACTTAATTATTTCAACACTTAGCTAGATTTCTTAATTACCATTCAGAAGCCAAATTACAACCCACATTTGAGAACAATAGTAAATAGGTATCTAATTCTCATTACCAGACTATCATATGTAATACGACCCAGATCTGTCAATCACTGGTATAGAACTGAAAATTAAATTCTAAATACGTATTGACCTTTAAGACGATACGCAACAATGTGTATAAAACTTGCGATAGGCAGTAGGGTACTTAAGGCGTAGAAATATAAGATAAATTGACCATCTCGTTGGCTTAGTAACTTGGTAGTATAAGACTCGCTCGAGCGGCAAAGGTTCGATTCCCACGAGGGACAGACAACTCGGTACAATTAGCACAAGGGTCCCCTTCGGTCGCCTACGATACCCGCTCTACGTAACCAGTTTCGTACGAATACTTTTTTTTCTTCCTACGTAACCGGTTTCGTAGGAAGAATATTTTTTCATTGTATGAAACTACCAAAGAGATCCTAACTCTGATTTTGAATGATTTCTGAAATATTTTCAAAAAAATTGGAAATGCGCTGAAGAAAATTCCAACCCCCATTTCTTCCAAAAAGTGATATTTTAGTACTGAAGCGTGTATATACTTCAATAATGGCATTCACGTATTTGACATGCGAACGCCAGCATTAGTTTTACCCAACACATACTCCACGCACCGCGACCTTGAGTTTTGCAATGCATATGTCGTCGTAATGGTAGGTAATAGTTGCAGAGTAAACAATTATAAAAATACCGTATTCAAAGGAGATGAGCACACATCATTAATCACGAGGCACAGCTTCCCACTACTCAAGTACGATACTTAACTCGAGAACGTTGTGTGGAGTTGAAAATACTACAATAGGTACAATTATGTCACAGTTATTTACTATTTGTAAATGAGGTAGTCGCTTTTACTTTCATTGGACTTAATCCATACTAACACTGGCGATAATTATAAGTAGGTATAAGAATTCATGTATCATACATAATTGTTATACTTCTGAATAAATTATTATTATTATTATAACATTATAAATGGGAAAGTAACTGTCTGTCTGTCTGTTTGTTACCTTTTCACGCCTAAACCACAATACAGAAATAGAGCAGTAGTGCTACTCCATACTAAAGCCCGAACCGAGTCACGTGATCAACTGCACATAGAGCTTTTCGGACATGAGTGTGGAGTTGCACTACTGTTCTATTTCTGTATTGTGCCTAAAGCGCTGTACGGATTTTGATGAAAGGTGTGGAGATACATCGAACCCTGGGGCAGGACATAGGCTACTTTTTACCGCGATTGACATCAGTCAATCAAGACTACATAACTGTTCCCATGAGAACACTTATTAACAAACACTTAAAACACCTGTAGTATACTGAAAACAATTGTACCAAACAAAATTAAAACACAATAATGAAGACGGTCTGTTGAAGTACTGTAAAGTTGTGAGTGTGTTCGATAAAGTTAAAATGGCTATTATATGTGAACAACATCATGTTGCACACACATTACAAATAAAACAACGTCCTAGCAACTTACGCGACATCTCCTATCTGCCAATGTATGTACTACCGGGATACAATAATGTATACGGAATGCGTACAAATGAATATATATTACCGGATATCTTAAATAAACTGCCGAAGAGCTTAGTAAATGACATATTGGGGGGCAATGCGCGGAAAGCTAAAAGTACTGTGAAAAGGTATTACCTAACGAACATATAATAATAATAGTAGCGACCAACCATCCTACGGATAAACCCAGTGGTTTAAGTAGGACGGTATGAACAAATTTGATGTAATTTAAATGTATTGGTTATTAATAAATAAATAAATAAAAACCTAGTAATACGATAAAAGTAGTCTCTCCTTTAGTTTATAAATCTGTGCTCTCCAACTATTAGAATTTAGCAGTTGTCCGTAGATCTCATTTTATGTCATACGAGAGGATACCCCTTGACAGCAGTGGCGATTTCTTGGTTGGCCATGATTTGTTTCTGCGATCAACGATCGTATTCTAACTTTTTTGTTTGTCTATCAATCTTGCCTAGGGCAACGACTTTCTTAACCGCGTCTGCTCTAGCACGTAGTAACTCAAAGGCAAAATTAATAGACCTAAGAGATTAAGTACCTACACATATGTATATGTTCCCGTCTGTAGCATCCCTTGCACTTTTGTAATCAGAAACGCAAAAAAAATCCTTTATAGGGTCCTTTTATCCAAACTTATATAGCAATGCGAGGTGCGAGGGATTTTAGTTCTATTGCGAATGCGACCTGTGCCTGACACCATGCCCGATTTAACCATGTTGTGGCCACGCGTGACCGGCGTGCCCTTCGCTAAAAAAGCTGTTACAATCGCTTACTATACGTCACCTCTCAATGTGATCTAGACCATCACTATTTATGGGCTTCTTTATCTTTTAGTTGCTATCATCAATCTTGATTCATTCTAATGGCTTCGTCCTTTGCGTCTGCTTCAAAACATCAGGAACTACACCAATAGGAATTATAATGGTGAGTATTTATTAAGAGTCAATCACAAAAGATGCATGTAATTCAATCCATGCGTCAATAGTTCCGGAAATATCGTTGGATGTTTGGATAAACAAGGTGTGTTTAGTATTACGAGTAGGTATAAGATGTTCATACTCACAAGCGTAAAGCGAACAAGGTTTTAATATTACCCATTACGACGGTAAACAGGAAGAGAGGTTCGAATAGTGGTAAGAGGGAGTTGCTCACAGAAGTCGCAGAGAAATGCAGAAATATCTCAATTTCAATAAAACCTGATTTCTACAAATAACGTAATACAGAAAGCTACGTTTAGTAGAGTTCGTCTAAACGTTAAAGAAATTCGGAATTAGACTTAATTTGAGTAAAGTTGTCTGGTGTATATTCTGTCACTCATTCAGAGCATTCGATTCAATGTTTACTTAGATTTTGACCCTTGTAGAGCGACCGCTAAGGTTTCGATACAGAAAACCAGCTGTCTCTACATAATCGCAGTACCTACTTAAATAAGCACACTAAGGTTCAACGAAACCATTGATTTCCCAAATGCTTTATGACACAGTTTTAACATTTCATTCATTGCCACGAGTACTCTACTTCGAACAATTACCCAATTTCAGATTGTCCTGGCGATCATAAAAAAAAGTTGGATCGAATCAGAGTCTATTACCTACAGAAAATTGCTATTGCTTGATCATCCATCACGTATTCTATCATCTATTATATTATATTCAACGGATATTCTTGTACACCTGGTGATGTGTGTATATTTTCACCTGTGCCTATAAATAGCATCAGTTTTAAGTTGCTTCCGGTAAGTGACGCATGCGCTCGTCGAGCGATGGGTATCGCCAAGTTTGGTTTCACAAACTCAACTTACAATCGATCGAGATGGCATTTTGTAATCGCCGCTCACTGCAAAGGTCAGTGCACACTCGTGGGCGACAGAAGTTGACAGTAAGATCAAGGACCATGTCCTATACGATGTAAATGAACTTTTATTTTGCAAGCGGTGGTTTGCGGTTTATCTAGCTGTCGCGAGATCTACTCCTATGTCTTCACGGTCAGTGCATCCCACTACATATATCAAAATATCTTTGTGGGAATTAGATAAAGCAATTGTGACTGGTTGTAGACATAAATGCCACACGAGTAGCAAGCAATTAGACATGGGGTCAAGTCAGGTTAGTTCTATGACACGTAAGGAATGGATACGTTGTGATATTGCGGTAACAAACAAATCACAATTTTTTTGCATCGTGAGTTACAATGGCCTTGGTAGGAAGCTTTGTCTTCAGAGGCGGATCTTTGGCCCGAATACTGTGGCCAGTATTCGCCTTGCGGTATCGAATCAAGATTATCGGAGCAAGTCCGTATAAGGGTAAAGAGAGCGAGATCTTTGACATTGGCAGTTGAGTACAGTGTAACAATCAGTTGAAGGAATATAAAATTAAGAAACATGAGATAAGAAAAGACTGGAGTTAGAAAGATGAGACTTTGTTGGAAAGACGTCTGGTGAGAAATGTATGAAAGAAGCGGTTATGACTGTAAAAAAAGCCCAAGACGGTCAATGATCGTGCGGTCGTCAGTATAAGAATTTAAGTGGGCATGTGACAATAATCGAGACGCTAGACGCAATCGTTTGAAGAAAATGGTTAATAATAGTAATCATGGCTAATCAATGACTAATCAGCGATTAGTTTAAAAAGTAACCTACTGGTATAGTCAAGATCCGAGTTGAGCAGGGTCTTGGTAGTAATGAACTAGAGTGGGTAAATCCGTCGTACATAACTCGAAAACACACGTCCGTAAACAGGTGGTTCCGCCGAAGAAAATATATTTGCTAATTTGATAACTTGAGCACAAATATTACGAAGAGTATTGGGCGAACCAGTACTGTGCAGATCATTTATAAATTGATAGCATTGCTGTCCACTTTAAGTAGGTTTATTGCAAATGCCATCTTGATTGAATTACGATTCGTTTCACAAGAATTAATAATTCAGTAACTAGGTGATCGAGTATTTTTACGTATTGGATCATAGTGGCATTTTTATACTACTTTTTGATGGAGTGGGTGACTTTCTAAACTGTTGAACTTTGTGAATTTTAAAGTAATCTTTCTAAAACATTTCATGGACGAAGTAAATCAAATGCGTTCTAATCTGTCATAAAGAAAAGTTTAAAAATACGGTTTATAGAAAATTGAATGCTAATGCACTAGGGTACTTACATAATAAAATATGTAAATAAAGAATAATAATGTAAGATTAAAATTAAGAGACTAACGTGCGTGCCAGGTTGATGGAAATGTCTAAGATGAGCTCGCCCACGCTCGCGAAATCCTCCGGTTTCCAGTCACCCTTTGGCTGCGATACCACTGTGAAAATACAAATGAAATTAGTTAAAAAATCTCTCTTTAGATTAATTAAAATAAAGAAATTATGGCGTTAAAGACAGAGCATTCGAAGTACTTTATTCTAAGTTAGAAATAGGCCGCAAAGAATATAGGTATATGACAGATTATCAGGGTACATAATATGTGAAAATGGGGGTGCTTCAAGGCTCAGTTCTGGGTCTATTTATTTTTCTTATGTATATAAATGACTTGCTCTTCCTAGCACAAAACATGTCCAATATAACATTATTTGGCGATGAAAAGGAAGTTTGTTGCGTGCGCCGCTTCTTCTTGACAGCGCTAACACCTTGGAAACGGTGGTTAGTAGCAGAAAAGACGTGTATAAATGTACCAAGTGTACTCGTAAACTCGTAATACAGTTTGAAATAAATTAAAAATCGATAATTCTAATTAGAATTACTTACATATTCTGTTTCTAGCCTCAAAGTAGGCTCGGTTGACCGCATCGTAGGTGATGCAAGTGTGTTGACCCTCGTAGCCACTGCAACAAAAACCACATGTTAGACGGTGACCCATATTATTAGGCATCCGTAAATCCGATACCCATATTATACATAGAGTAATATATTAAATACATAGAGTAATCGATAACAAAAAAATATGGATCTTTGTTCTCTGATATATGATTTTTAATAGCGAACATATTTTGTCCGTCTGTCCCCGGATGACTCTAAAACCACTGAACCAGGATCACCACTCTCACACTTCGAACTTAGCGATATTCGAGTCATGGCGATGACTGAAAAACAGCGCTTCGCTGAGTCATCGACCCATTCATCTCACTACAAATAGTTTTTAGTAATTGTATTAAGTAATTATGTTTAAGTGATCGATGAATAAACTATCTTTTATTATTTTATTTATTTTATTATTGATCTGGAACTTGGAAAGCCTGGTATTAATGGGAAATCTATGGAAATTTTAGGTGTATTTTCATTTTCCCCGGATACCCGTGATGCACACAATGTTTTTCATCACATTTGCGAGGAAATCATCATCATCAATCATCAACAGCCTATTAATCTCCCCACTGCTGGGGCTCAGGCCTACCCTCTCAACGAGGGCGTGCGGGCTATAGTCCACCACGCTAGCCCAGTGCGGGTTGGTGGACTTCACATGCGCCTAAGAATTTCTTCTTCGGCGTATGCAGGTTTCCTCACGATGTTTTCCTTCACCGTTTGAGAGCAGTCAGTATATGTACTTAAGTTTGCGAGGAAATGATGGCGTTAATTTTCGAGATATTTGAGCCTGCACGCTGTGAATGACATACAATTTACTGACTTTTATGTATCGGCATGTAACGACAATAGTTTCTACCACTTTTTGTCAATCGGGCTAAATGAAAAACAAAACAGCAGAAAATAAACCGTTCGCGAGACAAACAGACGCGTTTAAGCAGAGCAATTGCCCTCGTGGGCCGCATACAACCTGCACTTATCTGAGGGCCAAAGGTCCCGGCGTTGGCTAATGAGATGGCAGTCATTTAGTGTTATGTACGTAACAGTTACGTCTCGCTGTTATTATATTACATCATAATCGTTTACGATGCATTTCATCCTTTAATAGGTCACGCGAGAACTTGTAAAAATCTATGAGTAAGTTTTACCTAACATTCTGCAAAGTCATGCAAAACATGATTTAAGCCCGTTACACACGACGCTACATAATCTATACATGTATATAGATCCCTATAGATAGATAGAAAAGTTTTTTTCTGTACATTAAATATTTTATGAAAAATAACATCGGGGTTACCTTGCGAACGATACCGAGGCAGGAAATGCATTTTTTTAAAATGTTGTCTGTCTTTCTGTCTGATAGGGCATCACGCAACAACCCTGAACGGACTTACGAAACTTTGTATAGTGATAACAAAATACTTATGTAAAATCTACGCGTACGAAGTCGCGGGTACAGCTAGTTGTTATAATATATATAAATTATAGCAAAGCATATTTATTTATTAGGTAAACCAACAGTTTTATTTATTTATTATTATTTATTCATTCAGCTTACACTATCTTAACAGTCTACAAACCAAATCGATAATGAGGCAATATTTAAATACATAAACTTAAACGTAGTTGTTACATCAAGTTTCGAAATATTATGATTTTTCTATATAAATTTCGGAATGACCACGCACGGCAGAGATAATTAATGTAATAAAAGTTTTATGATATACATCAACGTGTGTGACGGGCTTAGATACTTTTCCACTTATCAGAATTGCGTATATGTTATGTAAAGTATTTATAATAGTGTCAATGAACCCGTGCGCAAAAATAATTCAAACAAATTGCTAAATGTTGCCGGTGTCGGACTTTGTTCCGGTAGTCGAGCCACATGATCGAATAAATTTCCATAAATATCAAATGAGAACAGTCTATAAATTGGTATCCGAAAAAATATTTTTTATGTGGTGTGTAGATGAATATCCTCTTAAATAATGCTTTCGTCAGAGTTTTATTATACAATAGAAATTCAAATTAGCAGTCTATAAAAAACAATAAGTTTGTGAGCTTTTAACTGTGCTGTAAAGATATGAATGCACTTGCGCTGCGTTGTGATGCGCGGTACGGGCGGCGCTGCTGCGTGTCAAATCAAATCAAAAATATTTATTGCATGTAAGTACACTGGGCACATTTATACAACGTAATTTTTTTATCTACCACCGCTAGTCCACTGGCCACTGGCTAGTCATAATTACACCATAGCGGCAGCGAATTGCAGGCAATTACAAATACGTCTCACAGTTTGACAGTTGCTCCCCCAAACGCAACCGCCACCCGCGACAGAGTTGCCTACGCGACCGTTCGACCGGCCGCGTCGTTCAAGGGCGTTTTTCTTGTCTGTGGTTTTGCCGAACACACTATCAATATACAGTAAAGTATTATTATCTTGTGGCGCGGCGCAGCGCCGCATTGCGTCGCGCAGCGCATGTGCCTTCAGACCTTAAACTTCTATTATCTCATCCATAGTGACGCAATTTAATGTGAATTATAAAAGAGATTCGTTTAATTTGTTTTGATCGTTGCGAAACGTCACGCGGTAGGTATAACAATGAAATCGTTACGTTTTCGTTCCGTTTTCTCACGGCGAAGGTGCGCGCGCGCAGCAGCGACCGCGCCGACGCGCTTTAAATTTACAATTCCCACAATTAGCTACTAAAATTACCTTCTCCGTCTGGGCTACATCCAGTTGCTTTATTTTAAATTACTTTCGAACACTATAAAAAGTCTCACATTCGCTTTAAAATATCTCATTTAGCATACTGTTTATATCCCAAGGAACTCACTGGTTACCAGCCAATGTCCCTTCCACAATAAACCTTTATCACCACGACGGGTACCCACCCGCATCGCGGATCTAACCTCTAATCCGGCAGTGACCAATATAGGTCAACTTGACTTTAAATTATTAGCTATACCATCCAGCAATTAGCATCTGCTTCAAATTATAAAAATGCTGTGCAAAAACATGTTGGAGGTGTAACAGGCCTCAGGCATATAAAACACTATGATATCGAGTCGTAACCACGTCAATCGCAGTAGAAAGTGGAATATCACAGCCTTACTTTAGTCTTGTTTAGTTAAATCTTCACATTTCGAAGTCTTGTAAATTGGACGAGTCCATTTAGTTATAACAGTAATGGACTTCTAAGTGGATATTTGTTCAGATGAATTAACAGTTGACTCAGGTTTAGCACGACTTCCGAGATCGCGATTGGACACGATCAGGACCGAATTTAGGGAAATTGATGAAATTGATTCTTATGATGGACTCTTTCTTCAATAAGTATTATAAAAATAGTATAGAAAGGTTTGTTCCACATTTGTCCAGTTTGAATCCTGACTTAGGCAGGTGATTTAAAAAAATCTGTGAATGAAGTTCTACTTATTTTTGAAAATGAATGAATGTTTCCCTCTAATAAAATTTGCTATTATGAATATTTGGGGTACTTTTCCTCCATCCAAGTTTTCTATTTTCAACGCTGTATTTAAGACTTAGGTTTTATTGTTTTTATAATTGGTTGGTAATTTTAGAATGTGTCGTAAATTTTGGGGGGTCACGTTCCCCTGACCCTCGCCTAGATGCGCCGAACCCTAACATGACTTAGTATGTACACGTGAGAACAAATAGATGTCAGTCGATGGGGTCGCACCGTTAGCTCGACGAGCCCAGAACAAGTCCATACCACATATTTCAGAACTACCAACACGATTTACAACGTATCTATAGGTATTTCGAATGGATAGCCAGTGAATGATTCAGGTAGTTATAAAATAAATTCTTAAATCTTTACGACACTTAAAACAAGTGTATTAACTTTTATTCGTCTGCACTGACCCACTAAGTTTTCTTTATGCATGACAACGTTTTTAGAAGTAAGTGAGCAAGAGTAATTTAATGAATTCATTTCATTAATTAAATAAAAAAGCTTTCCCTTTTCAAATTCGCGGTAAGTTTTATAGCTCTATTAGAATGAGTTAAGTTCGCACGAGTCGGTTAATGAACGAAAGGTAAGGTTTGGCGAAAGGATTTTGAAAGTGAGCGCGCGCGGCGATCCGTTGCTAAACTAATGCAAGCGTGCCCAGAGAGAACCGAGATGTAACCGATTGTTGATGCGTTAGCCCAAGTTACAACACCCGCTGTCATAAGGTCAGTTTGCGACCGTTAAACTAACGACCAAAGCTATATTTACTTACACATTAAGATTTATCTACCGTGCCTACATAACCGACAATGACTAGTCCGTGAGATTAGTCTGATGAAAAACTTTGCTGTCGGAGCCAGCTTTAGTCCACACGGAATTTCTTGACGGCTGAATGAATATAGTCACAAATTGTTTTCACACCGCTGACAGTATTTATAGTCTATGTGTGCGTAAGCGAGATAGTGTGCTACACAGAGATGTCCAAAAACTTGGAAGCTTGATTCGGTTGATCGAATCAATGAACCATTTCTTGAAATTAAATGAGCGTCTCTATTGAACCCTGCACAGACACCTAACCTTTAGTCATCATAATCAGCATTTAAACTCCGAGGGGAATATACTCTACCTATCTATACATATTTTCTTCAAATGGCATTTTTTTAATATGAATTGGCAACAATTTCACCCATCAGCAAGTCTGCGTGTGGTGCGTAATTAACATATTATTATGTTCGAGCAGAGTGAACGAGAGTGCGGAAACTCAGAACAACGGGTCTGTAACGCACGCACGCATGAGCAGTGTTCACAGCAGATGATCCCGGGAAAGTAGAAATTGGCCCATAGCTTGCGGTGCGCTTATCTCTGCGTGCTAGTGTAGGTGAACACTGCGCATATGTGCGTGCGTTTCAGACCCGTCGTTCTAAGTTTCCGCACTCTGGTTCGAGTGTCTGGCAAGTAAGTGTTGCAATTAACATCTATGACGCCGCACTATGGACAAGTCCTTCACAGTTTTCTCTTGGGGTTTGGAATTTACGAAACTTTTTCTTATGAATTACAACCGGGCTATAATAAACCCGCCTACACACTAATACATGCTTATTGAAGATTTTAATCAGTCTATACCATCAATTATTTAATACAATGTAAACTAGCCCCGAGGATCGACAAAGATGCTGCATTTAACAATGGGAAACTTGTTTATATACGCTGAGCTTTCATTGCCAATTTGGGTACAGCAGTTACATAACTTTAGGTATATTTTATTGAAAAGAATAGTGAAATTGTAACACGAAAAGAACTTCTATATGAGTTCTTTGCGATTTCTAGTCTACGTTGACTAAACGCAATACAATAGATCATTATTGTTGAAAGTCTGACCAATGTTATGCATGGAAATAACAGCTAGAGCATAGCAAACACAGTGCTTTTAAATTAACAGGCAAACATGATTCAACTCTGTCTTTACCACCGAGGAAAGTTGGAATGTAAAATTGCTTAAATTGAATATTGCAATTATACAAAAATGAATGGTTAGGCTAACTATTAACCAACGGGTTTATCCATCACGTATTTACAGCTAAAAATCAATACTAAACACAACATGCTAATTAATGCTTTTTTTCCCAAAATACATCCAATTTGGTTCCTCGTTACTTTTAGAATGGTTTCCGAATATTTATTTTATAATATGTGACATAACACAGACAGCAGGTTGGTCGGTGATGATTGGGCACATTCAACTTTTTAACATGTGTTAGAAACGTGAGACGTGATGAAGTAAAGCGCGTGAACGTGTGACGAGAAAGAACAAGAAATCTAGAGTAAAAATAAGTAAATTATGCTTGCCGGATCCGGCATAATCTGGTCGTAAAGTTAGTCGCTTAAGGTGATGAGATGACCAAACTGGATGCATTATGATAAATAACGTGTGTTGTATGAACCGATACGCAGAGACATATTAGATCTATGCAAAGTAGAAAAATCGTATATACAGTATTTCTGTAAAGACCACACTTTCTACCAATATACATAAAAAAGAAAGAATCAAGTGAAGTCTTAAGTCACAAATCAAAGAGACTACAGATGGTCTGGTTCCCATAAAAGCGAGTTAGGTGCGCAGTCTCAAGCACTTGAAGCACCCAATTATGTGTATTCAGTGAGGTGTATGTAGTATTTACAACTGTGCGTCTTTGTATGTTTGTATGAAGCGGACTTTCTGTATTCTAATATCGTGGTGAGTTGCACCGCGGAAGTGTGTCAAGTTTATCATCGGCGGCGGCTGTGACAGCGGACTGTGACGTAACTGCGCGGGCGACAGTCTCGAGGACGTCGATCTTCATACTCCCGTCGACATTGGGTCGCAGGCGTCATTGTTATAAGTAAAAGATTTATAGGTTCGCGAGAATAGTAGCTGTAAATATTTAAAGCTACTTCACGCGAAGCTATGTCAGTTGCCGCGACCGTTAGCAGTGTCTTATTAAGTAGGCTGCTGTACGACCTACGTCGCGTTGTCGAATGCAAGAGCTTTGGAAAAGCGCTTTCTTTAATCAGATGGTAAGGCTTCTGCAGTTACTGGGTCTTGACTTATTCGCAAGATTAAGACGTAACCAAGTGCTCCGTAGGTACCTAATGGTTTTAATATAAAGTATGAGTACGGACGGAAGTTCCTAACGGATGCAAAGCTCAACACTAAACTATAGTAAAGGTGGCGATCACAATAGACCAGCAATGGTCGCAGTGATACAAGGCTAGATAAGACTTGAAAGAGCCCCACCTCGAATAATAATAATAATGAGTACGGATTCGCATGCATTTCCAACATTTATGTCATTGTTCACTTTTATATCTTTGGCGCTTGTCGATGTTTAAGTATAGGATCCTAATGTATAATTTCCACCAAACCACGCATCGGGACGGATTTTTAATTTTTAAACGACTTTAAATCACAATACTGAAGTCTATATTACCAAGCCGCTGGGTGCTGTTTGCCGAACCCAACGTTATGTCGCATCGTCACCAAGCGCAGTTCCAAAAAACAACATCGTCATCGCCAAATTTGAGTGACATGACCAGTTACGTAAGTGCAGATGCGTTGGTCGCGGTACTCACAAGTTGCCCTTGAGCAGGTTGAGGCTGTAGTCGTAGGCGGAGGTGCGGCCGGGCCCGGAGAGGTACAGCGCGCAGTCGTTGTCGTCGCCGGCGGCCGACAGCGCGCCGCCGCGGGCGCGGGCGCACCACAGCAGCGCTAGCACCAGCGCCCTGGAAACAAAACTGCACGTTAGCTTTTATGATAACACTGGCGGAGCCGCGGGCTAACGTTAGCAAATAAATAAACCTCGCGTTCACTTGTCAATATAACAATTACTCATAATGGTACTACAGATTCTAAATTAGAGTACTATTGATGGTACAAAGGATACAAAAGATGTGTCATTTGTACCATCAATGGTAATAGTCAATGGTAGTCTGACATAGCGGGCAGCCTATACCTACCGTCCTACAGGGTTAAGAGGTACAAGTAAGACAGATCTATTATTATTTAATTATTTAAGAACCGGATCAAATTTTGGACTTAGAACAGATCCCGATTCATTTAAGGATTAAAACTAACTGTTACCTCATAACTCATAACCACTAACACAACGCTGAACAGAACACTATAGTCGGTAGACGCGAATTAAATATCTGTTTTATAAGCTTTTGTTCCACCGGAAATGAAAACCGGCAGACGCAGGCAGATGATGTTCTACGGACTACGGATACCGAGTACCGGCTAGTTGTGAGCATTTAACAACCAGTTAGTTCAGGAAAAATACAACTTGAGCTTACGTAAGTCATTAAATGACTTCTGCATTTTATAGTTATTGACGGAATACCTGCGTGACGATCTTGAATGTACGGTAGGATGTATTTCAAAATTCCACCAACTTCCGATGGTCAGATTTTTTTAACCATACAAAGATTTGATTTAAACACAACTGATATTTAAAAAATAAAAAATTAACTTTTTCGATTTCCTTGACCAATTTTTTGTCCAGTTTTACATAACAAAATAACTATATGTACACTTGACCGCACGTCAGTGGAAACACTCACCTTGAACTGGCCGAGGTATTCGGGAGTTTCAATATTATGAGAGACCCGTTTATACTGGTTTTGTTTCCAATGACGTGCGGTCGACCGTACCTGAACCTATTCGTAATTGTTATTTACCACAACTGCACAGGCTAACTCTAGAGGTGACGACCTCAAAATATACCTTCCAATTTATTGGCAACACATTTTCAACACACTACAAAGTTTATAGTCACAATTAAGTTAAAAGTCCTTCAGCAAAACACTAAAACATCCCACAAGCAATCGTTGTTTATTTCGCCACATCTCAGCTCGACTACACAACTACACGTGTAGATGTTTAAAGTAAAACGATGCATTAACTTAACGAACTTTGTCACAATTAAGTGTTTATAGATGTCACGAAATTACCCAGCACACGGCAAACCGAGCTCTATCTCAGAAACTGGGTCAAATACAACCTTCATCGAGTTCTGTTGGTGGGCCACCTAACCACACGAGCGAATGTTAATCTGAGATTTATTGGTTTTCCGTTCTACATATTATTTAGAAAGGTTATTAGTGCCTTGATGTACCATCTCAGGCCACGAAATGTTTTTTCTGAAGATATATTGGATATTTAATTATAAATGAATTACCTACATTTATTAAATGTGAAACACCCAATTACGAGATATGACTTGCGTGTTTTAAGTAAAACTAAGAATGACTAATATTATTGACCAAAATAAGTTAACTAGAAAGTATCACTTTAGACTAGTCAGCCGCAATAGGTTAACTACTTAGTTTAAAAAATAAAAATTTTTGTATGATAATCTCATGGTTTTGTTGACTGTTTGTGACTGTAGTTTCGATATTATTTTGTATCTACATTGTAGGACTTAGCTCATAACTAGTCGCAACATACATCGATATTTATTGAGTTTGCATCATAACACCAATTTAAAATCCACAAGGCAAGTACTTATGGTAAACTATGTGTGTATGTAAATGGTAGCTTGAATGTAGGACGGATGTAACAAGATACTACATTTACTGAATAAACTGACATCCTACTTCTGAGTAATAAACCCAAGCTCCAATTATTTTTTTAAAGATAAGTCTCAATATTTAATCACGTCTATACGATACAACCACAACGGATCTGGAGCTCTATTTTCGAATCGCTCTCCTCGCTTCGAGCGATCGATTCTACTCATTTTCCTTAGACGTCCGATACAAAAATCAGTAGAATCGACCGCTCGAAGCGAACTGAGCGATTCTAAAATAGAGCTCCAGCATGCAAATTAATTTATGAAGTATAAAGTTCGGTAAAGGGTACAGTATTCGCAAAGGTACAGGTGAAACTTTTACTACAGAATACCCGCGTGCCATGCCGCGGGCTATAAAAATCAGTAGAATCGACCGCTCGAAGCGAAGAGAGCGATTCAAAAATAGAGCTCCAACATGCAGCTTAATGTATGAAGTATACAGTTCGGTAAAGTGTACAGTATTCGCAAAGGTACAGGTGAAACTTTTACTACAGAATACCCGCGTGCCATGCCGCGGGCTATCGGTTACTATAAATGTTGACTATTTTTTGTTTGGTTTCTTCTACCGCCGGTTATTATATGCAAGTACCTACCTAGTTTATGCGCCGGAAAATGAAATAGTCTGCTGTATAACACGTAAAAATTAGTTCCCACGGAAATTTATGGTCATCCACGGCTGTGCCTGTCTCCAGCTATCTCTTAAAAAATTAAAAGAAATCTAACACACTGTGTTCCTAAATGACTAAGAGAACGTTTTCCTTTTGTATGTAGAGCCCTGGTAGAGCCTTGTAGGGTGTGGTGGACGGACACCATGTGTGGCGTATTTGCAAACCTTAAGCGTAATTTCGCAATCGGACATAAGTAGAGCACTGTCTAGATCCCAGACGCCTGGTGTAGCCAAGTTTCGCAAACACAAAGCATATGCTGGAACTTTATCAGACCCTACTATTACAGCCACACATAAGTGAAGTACCTGTAATAACTAGGTGTGTTAGTTATAGGCTAAGGATATTAACAGCAATCGGCAAATATTTTGTTTAGTTTGCGTAAAACACGCTCGAAACACATTCCATATCACAAACATTAAATGGACTAGATACGGAAACGCGTGTAATATTAGTTTTTCTGCCCGGCCCGTAATATCAACGTTATAAATTGAAAACAAAAACTGTATCGAATTACTCAATTACATACATACTTCTGAATAGTGGTTAATTGTCGGCACGTGTTATGTGGAAAAGTAGGTGCACCGAATGCAATATTTATCACGTGAAAGGCTAACACATATCCCTGTCAAGGAAACGGGAGAGCCGTCTATCAAACTGTCGATATACACTTAAACACACACACTTATTGCGCTGCCGTATATAAACCGGATCGGCTGGTAAATATTAGCAATACCCGCCGACCTATCGAGATTATTCGAGATGCAATTAAGTCAATTACGCCAAAGAATTCACACAAGTGTTGAGAACTCGCGGTTTTTTTTGTAAATCGAAATACTCTGAAGTATACTTATCCCATCCCATATAAGTAATGTAATGGTCATCATTAACGAATAATAGCTAGCAAATTAATAGAAAATAAGCAACATTAACTGAACGGATTATAATAAGTTTGGTACAGTGATATAGCTTACTGATAATCCTAGAATAACATATTATGATACTTTTTATACGGTTGAAGTCGCAGATATTACTAGTAAATAAGAAAGCTACATATAAGTCACATGCCTGTTGCTAAAACAGCAAGTTTGCAGAATTATGTTGAACAACAATCATTTATTATTGAAATGAAATAGTGTTGTCATTGCAGACTTTATATAAAGTTGATTCTTTACAAATATCAATTTGTATTAGCGGTTTTCCTTCAAACTGTATTTGCACAGGCTTTAATCGAATTGTGCGATTAAAGTAGGTAATGTTTCCGTTAGTAAAATACCAGTGAATACCTCGCCGGCCTCGCTACACAAGTATCATCGTTTCTTCCACTTATCCTTTCACTAGGTTTATTTTTTTAACTTAGGTTATAGTTAGTATATAGACAGAGCACTAATGTGATTCAACCAGAAAGTTGTTAGTATACATAGAGCGTGTGTTAGCAAGTCTGAACTGTAAGCACGGGTCTGAACAGTCTCGAAATTTTCTGGGCGACGCTACTAGTCACAACACGTCAATAGCGCTGATTGTTGCTCTCGCCGGTATTTATTTAGATTTGGAGTAATCATGGTGAAATGTGCAGTGCCAAGCTGTAAACACGATTCACGGAAACAAACGATCTAGAAAAAATCGATATTGAAGCGTCCATAGAACACCTGCTTACACTTGGCACAATGGGCAATGAGCGATGCGCGCACTCTATAGCCTAGTATACTAACTCTATGGATTCAACATAAGGACAAGTCTATAGGTACCTAAATCCTAAACTCCAATTCCCTGTTAATTATGAAAGAATAGGCAGGAAAATTAAAATTCTAAATATTGTACAGACCACCATGTCACATTGTCCCCTAAATACCCAATCAGTGTCTAAAATGAATATTTTTGGGTTGAAGTACCAATATTACCATAGTAACCAATATTACCATGGTAATATAGCTAGAAATAGATCGTTTTACATTTGGTACCGTCCTTGCAGATCACTTTAAATTATAAGTGCAATAATTATTTCAATACTTACATAATTTGGTAGCGCAAAATACAAAGATGCATTCCTTTTACCGCGGCTCGAATAATTGTAATTAATGTAATTGAGATTCGCAAATTAAATCTGACCTTCATATGACCGTACCTATGGATTTTGAAATTGTTATGCCATTCAAATATGAATATGTTGGCAGCTTTGTTTCGTTAGATAATTATAATGAACTTAATGCAGATCCGTATGATGAAAGCTTAGTTATATTACTTCTGGGCTTTTAATATCCCACCCAAATAAAATTAATTTAATTGGAATGTTTCAAATGCACAATTCAATACGTTTGATTGATTGAATGAGTAGAAGCAGCCTTAAAGTTTTATTTTATAGTTACTCAACAGGCGTCCGACCGATGCCCCAGTGACCGTATAGGTCAAAACGTCTGCGCATCTTCTAGTTGCGTGATCGAAAGTAACGCAAGCCAAGCAAGTTGACGTGCGCACTGAATGATTTCATCTCACCCAATGAATAAGAGATATATTCAATTAGCAAAACATATTGACAGATTTAATATATTAAAGTTAGTTTTAGCAAAAATAAAATGGACGCAATTCAATTGAAAGCATTTGTGTTATTTGGGTACCGTATTCAAATTCTGCCCCTATTGACTATTGGTCTATTAAAATTTTAAAATGATTTATTAAATGCCTAAAAAGAAAAATGTCGGTGACCTCTTAATATCCGGAGGCCCGCCTGCTTGTTGCCCCCGTAGTAATAATAAAAAAGTCCAATGACAAAGCTTGTCACGTAGAATTAAGCGCCAATAGAGATCGAGCACTAATGATTATAAGCCATATAAAAATCCACATATTTTTCGATACAGACGAAGCCACCAACACAAGCTAGTGTAACAAATAGTATACCACAAGTGGATCGTCAGCGGTTGTGCAACCGGTCAACCGGTCGAGATGCGCCGTGCGGTGCGCGTGCGATGCGCCCGCCCGCGCGTTACGTCACCACCTGTCACTGCCCCTTTATCTGCTCCGTGGCTCTCGTAATGCTCGTCTGAGTACTTTTATCACATTAAACAGCCTTGCAATTATTTATGAGGTGACCCACATTCGTATAAAGGTTACCAACTTTTTAAAGCATTATTACCCGAGTAAATAAACTTCGCCTATTTGTTTTACTAGTATGTAGTTAGTTTGAGCCCGACGAGCATGGCAAAGGCTCTCCATTTCTTATTCCAACGATATCACTGGTCTGTTTTTGAGAATATATTACTAGCTGTTGCCCGCGGCTTTGCTCGCGTGCGGAATAAGTTTAAAGTAAGTATAAAGTAGCCTATATGTTATTCCAGGATATAAGCTATCACTGTTATAAGTTTCATCAAAATCCGTTCAGCCGTTACAGCGTGAAATAGTAACAAACATCCTCACTCACAAACCATCTATCCTCAGAAACATCCTTACAAACTTTCGTCTTTATAATATTGTTGGTTTACTAGAATGACGTTAGTTTGAGCTCTCCGACCATGGAAAAGGCTCTCCGTTTCTTATTCCACCGATATCACCGGCGGCACTGCTCTGTATTTTTATTATTATTTAATTACAAATAAGGATTTAAAAGACCCAGGACCTTGGAAAAAAAATTGGATCTTGTACAATTTGTCATGATTTTGAAATGTCATGATTTGAATTTGACAATTGGCACGCTACCAGCATCAAGCTACTTTAGCTATTCAGATATAACTCTAGCTAAGTATATCAGAGAATACTAATATTTACGTGAGAACAACCAACCGCGTTTTCGTAAGTTTCTACCGCACGCATCAACATTTAACATTAGGAAATATGTAAACGTATTTTTCCAATATTTAGATGTTATAAACAAACTCAGTGCGAACCGTTTCGTAAGCCAATAACCTTAAACTACTGCGGCCTTGAGTTTTGTAACGTGGTGGAATGTATTCAAAATATTTGTAGAATTATATGACAAAAATATTGTGTGCAATAGTTACACAATGTTAATATAGCGGCATAAAGACCTGAAATTTTACTTTCATTCAACAGTTTTGCTACTGCACACTACGCACGAACTAAAATGTAATTTAATAAGTCAATTAGTTTAATTTAATTAGTTTGGCCATCCAAAGAGGTAACGTTGCCAGCCTTCTGGGTACAACGCCCCAGAGTGACCACCTCGACGGCATCTTTTACTTTTAAAAAGTCTTTTTATTTTATTTTTATTATTTACACAAATTAATTTGTTGTCACTTATTATTTAGTTTAGTAAATATAGATAATATATTATCTACAGTAAATAAATAATAAATAAAAACACTTAATAAGATGATGAAATACAGGTGTACATTTAGTCACCTGCAATGTGTGTAATAAGGTGTAATTTGAACTTTTAATTTGTTTATTACCAGCCCTAGTTATGAATGAAATGAAAGAAAATTTTTATTTCAAAAAACATTGATCGATAATTTGTTATTAGTAGTTATTACACATTACACTATGTTAGTAGGTATCTAAAAACTAATTAAATGCGCAAGAAATTATTTTATATTTTTATTGATCAGCACCTCCACCCAGTGAAGCGTGAACGGGCTGTCAAATCTCTCCGCTGCCACCTTCAGGATGCTGTTAATGCTCCCGCGCATTCTCATCATTAATGACGCCGCTTTTTTACGCATGATCGCGTAGAAATCATCTGTGCGTGCGTCGGCGAACATGCCAGACGCACTACAGAAGCGCGGAAGCCCTACCAGCATCCTGAACACGTTATTGGATTGGATTGGATACGCAGGGCCCTGAGTGTTATATTGTCGTAAGCTTAGATAACCTTAGATTTAAACACGAAGTAACAAAATGAGCAAAGAATTCTTTGCATTGTTAAGTTATTGGCAGTGACTAAATGCACACTTGTCATAATGCAATTAACTTATAATTATACACATTTCCGACCCAACTGAACACTTTAGAAGAATTTAGTATAAGTGTAGGTTAAGTTTATTTATTGTAATTTGACTGAACACTAAAATAGCAAATGAACAGTACCGAACAGGTCAGAGTACGGGTAACATATTATTATGAAAACCGGATTTATTTACGTAATTTAAATATGAAAAAAATATTCCGAAAGCCAAATAAATTTAAAAGGCACCTGTTTTGTAAAACAATTCTTATGAATTGCCGATCTCTGTTGATTCCGCTTGCATAACACTAACTACTTTTTGAGCTGCCACAAAAAATCGTCTGTGGGATTTACTCTCGCTTTCAATAATAAGAAGATAGCTAGTACTCGTACACTACCAGTAATAGTTTTATTTGACAGACTATTAATTTTGTGTATGAAGAGTAATGGATCGGTCATCATTGTAGCTTGGTATTTGTTTATGTTTGGTACGACTATTTAATAATAATAAAAACTAAAATATTTAATATGTACATACTGGCTTTTACGCGGCTTTAGGCTGAGAATAGGTTTTTGGAAAATAATTTTTGAAATCGGTTCAGTAGTTACAGAGATTACTTCAAACACACATATATATATCTATCGATACAAACTTTCATCATATCAGCCTGTAGACGTCCACTGCTGGACAAAGGCCTCCCCCAAGGATCTCCACGACGACCGGTCCTGCGCTAACCTCATCCAGCCGGGTCCCGCGACCTTCACCAGATCTTCAGTCCACCTTGTGGGAGGCCTGCCTACACTGCGTCTTCCGATACAAACTTTACCTCTTTGTTATTAGTACATGAGTTGGTGAGATATAACAACAGACAATTCTATGTGGACCCCTATTTCTTATTTTGAACGATTGATCCGAAATAAGAAGATGAGGTGATACATTTAAATCGAATTTCCAATTAATCTCACTGCAAATTGATCGTTATAATATCACATTGTCGTAACGTAGATCCAGTTTCAGTTCTTGAGATTGACCGTAGTTCTATCCCATCCTGGGTCATCAATGGAGAGTTATTAGGGATATATAGGGTCGCCTAGTACCACTCTGTCATCCCACTATAGATCAACCCATCATACGATGAAAACTACAATGATAGTATTTAGACAATTCTAAAAAACTATTTAAATCAAAACCTCACACTTGTTCATATTTTATACAATTGTTGCGAAGCATTATAAAATTTATAAACATTAGGCGGTAGGCACAGGTATGCTGTAGAAATATAACAAAAAGAAAACCCATAATTACACTAATTAACACTGTTTCTATTATGAAAAAAGTTACTTACAGGTGCTTCCTTTGGAATTTAAGCAAAAGCGTTTTGTTATGTATTCATTTACTTAAATATGTTGATAAACGTAATTAATTACTAATGCAAAATGTTACTTTCATTTGTTAATGACATTGTTATTTTTATTGTTCACGCAGCGTAACGGCACTTCTGTTAAAAGTTGCTAAGTTTATTCTAAATTTTTAGGCCGTGGAATATTTTACGTACATTATGGATGTGTAGGTCAAGTTTCAACTGAGATAACTGTTTATTTGAAGCAAAGCTTCGGATACGAATATTTTGTTTACCAACTTACGTAGATTAAAGTAAATTAGTAATGCGTTTCACAAAATGTAAAATTGCAAAATGTTGCAAATAAAGCTCAAACAAGTGCTACGCTGTCTCCGTAGAGCGCGTTCGTAGCCGCTACGTTGGCGCGCTACAAAAGACATAAACGAGCTAACTCTTCTTTCCTTTTATATTAACACTTACTTATATTAAATTAATAATATAAAAAAGATATGAAGATAATTAAAATATTAAGGTACCTTGATATCATTCTTGACCCCATCACTCGTCACTGTCCACAAGTAGTTACCTGACACTAGATCACTAACATAGAGCACAAAAGTCACAGAACTGGTTCAGTATGACGTCTGAATTAATAAAGTCATTATTTTGGTGAATAAATAATATTATTAGAGAGTAGGAGGGCGCGTGTTGACAGTGGTGCGCCGGCGATCGCACTGCGGCTGGACCATTGCGCTCGCGCATCGAAGCCTGCGCCAGACACGAAAGTCCGAACCCACCACCGGCGGTACTTTACATCGTAACAATAGCCTTCACGTACTATTGCAATTCGGGATGCAAAGCATTGTTAGTTCATATCAAGAGGAAATTCCAATTTTGATTAGACGGATTTTCAATTTTATCAACATTATTGAATTTTAAGAAACACTAATACGTAATAAACAAGATGCATTATTTGTCTGTAAAGTAGTACACCATGACATGATTTAGACAAGTATGTGTTGACTAGACTGAACAATGACTAGTAACAATGGTTCAGACCGATATTTTTTGACTCTTTAAAAAAATGTATAACTTTTTGTACGTTTATATATTATTTGCAGTCGTTACATCACAAGTACCTAAATGTTTCTTCAAGGTTGATAATATCCTAATTGGAAAGTTATAACAGTTAACAATAAACACCGATAATCTTAGCCTTCGCAATTATGCTTTCGACGCAATGGCATAAATAAGTCAACCAACAATCTATAATGTTTCTAGATGATGATAAGATCCGATTGACAATAACATCCATAACCAATTTATGCAAATTTTAATCTCACTGCAATTTCCGAAATCGGCTCGTTAAAATGTAATGAAGACATTGAAGTTGAGTGTTATTTCTCAACACGTTAATTTTGATCTCGTCACCATGAGATCGAAACTACAATCGATAGTTATGTGAGCGGATCGAATAATTTGTCGCTTGCTTTAGGATGACGTTGCGCAACCACCAGCCACAGTGTACCGTCTACCAATACCTCAAGTTACATTCGCCAGGGTCAAACATCGACGAGCTCTATTTTTGAATCGCTCGCCTCGCTTCGAGCGGTCGTTTCTACTGACTTTTGTATCGGATGTCGAAGGAAAATCAGTAGAATCGACCGCTCGAAGCGAGGAGAGCGATTTAAAAATAGGGCTGCTGTTGCACTCTGAGAGGGTGGTTCCAGATAAGCTATCGGCAAACGGTATTACTCGCATTTTATAGGTGTAGTAATGAGCGGCTTTTGGACTGTTGCAATTGATCTGCTTTCAAAGATAGATGTCATGCTGCTGCGTGAAAAATGTGGAATGACCTCCCCCATCAAGTTTTCTTACAGCGCTTAAGATAAAAGGTTCTTCAACAAGAGTGTAAAAACGTCTTGAATCAGCAACGCACAGGCTATTTCCCTGGCGATGCACGTCGGCGGTCATCATTTACCATTACAACCACCCACCGACTGAACGGCTCATTTCAAGTTGAGGTACTGTTTCTATAGCTGTACATGGCTGTACTATGTCGCCGATTTGTTTCATTCAACGAGAATCTAGCATGCAACGTTCGTCTTTTTCGTAAGATCAGATGCAACTTTTTACTTGAAGCTGTTTTTATGCACATTACATCCCGAGCCCGAGTTGCGCCAAATAATCGGTAAGTAGTTTTCTGTGTCGATTACGAAATGCGAAGATTCGTCTGGCATTAGTCGCAGAATTAATTTGCCGGAGGTTTCGTTTGTATAGGTAAATTGTAAAATAAGATTAACATAATATAGGACCAGGTACGGTGGTGTTCATTAGGGAAGGTCCATATCCAGCAGTGGACAGACAAGCGGCAGATATAGAAACCATCTTTATTTTGCAAAAGAGAGCTATTAGGGCGATATATAATCTATGTTGTAGAGAATCATTAAGAGAAAAGTTTAAAGAAATTAATATATTAACCGTTTGCCAGTCAATACATTTTTGAGAATATTTTGTATGTCCGCAAAAATATATCTCTCTTTTTGAGGCACTGTGACATAAACACAGCTTATGTTACAAGAAACAAAAACAAACTTGTACCACCACAGTTAAGGCTTAGTAAGGTCAGTAAATCATTCACGGGGCAATGTATACGCTTCTACAACAAACTACCAGAAGAAATCTTAAATATGAATGACAGAAAATTTAAGACCTACATTAAACAACAACTTTGTAAGAAAGCTTATTATAGGACAGTCGATTATCTAAATGACAAAGATGCCTGGTGTTAATGTTACTTCAGCCTCGCACAATCTTTACAAAATAATGTTATGTACAAACTTGATTTTAAAAGATGTGTTGCGGAAGTTTGTTGCGCCGCTTCTTCTTCCCAGCTCTATATAACACCTTGGAGGCGGTGGTAGATAAAAAATTGACGTAGTATAAATGTACCCAGTGTACTTACATGCAATAAAATACTTTTGAATTTTGAATTTTGGACGTTAAAGGGCTGATATGATGAATTTAATAGAGAGTATGCGAAAAAAACATATTTTACAACCTTTTCCGGAAAGCTCGATTAATAATTTCCCGCGACCGTACTAACAATAAAAATACAAATGCAACTATAACAAAGTTGTTTTACTGAAAATAAATAGAACATTCCGATTTAAAATTGTTACCGAATACGTAACAAACAATAACAACGAGGGTATAATTTTGTGTTATTCGTCATTAAGACGTCTGCGTCGAGCTCTCTCTGTTATGTGGCCATGTGAATTATGCCTTTCACAAACTCATCACGTGCTCATCTTTTTAACCTCTTTAAAGAGTAAACCACAATTCCTCTTTGTACACTTTAGGCACACTGGCTAAAAATTGAATGGTAGGTAGGTGTGTGCATTGTTTAAAAACGAAAGAAAAATAGGTTGATTTGTGTTGAAAACCACGTGCAAACCACAGCGTGGAAAGTCAGTGTGCTAGTCGCATATTAATGCAGGTCAGCATTATAATTTTACTTTTTGTAAATTATTTATTCCTTTTTCTTTGAGTTTACTGGATGGGGGAGGATGGAGAATTTTCTCATCTTCAAACACGCAACGAATTACTGAAGACAAGTATTTCAACAATACAAGTACTTTAACTAATACTCGATAGGACTTCAAAATATACACGAATGAAAATATGTAGGTACTCGGCCAGGGCAGCGTCCGACTCCAAAAAAGTGAATTTTTTCTAAGTCTTTTCATTGCGCCCCCTTTTGTCCACACTAACCCTTGATTCCCTTCGGCTATGGTCGCCGTGTCTTAAGCAATTCGTTGCATTTTAGAAGATAGTCCAATGCTAAACCTAGGTAAACTTTTGAAATACTGGTATGTAGTATAAAATAGTTCATTCATTAAAACTTAAAAGCTTTCACGCCACCGTAATCGGCCGAAGTCGTGAATTGATTTGTACAAGTTACTTGTCTACATGAATCCATTAATCGTTTATCATTTGGACACCTTACTCGGTAGGAAACGACATTTCATCAGTTTATCATCTCAATCTTATCTTTATCTGCAAAAGTCTAAAGTAGATATTATATAAATTTAACGTCAATCTGTCTGTTTGTTCGTCAATAAATTCTAATCTGCTCCTGACAGACATTTGATTCGATGTAGCGTATGATAAAGACTATCGATAATTTGACGCAAAGAAAGTGAAAAAGTAAGAGAAAGACCGATTTTAATGAAATAAATCTTTATACACGAAGGCACCGACACAAAATTGCTGAACTCTAACAGATTTCGACATAAGTACTTTATTATAAAAACGTATTCTAACATTAGGAATGGAAATCTCATATCAGTATAATTTTGTGACAATACTATTTTTTTGGATTTACGTGTACATAAAGTTTGATTAGAATCGGCCTTTCAATTTTAAATATTAGAATTCATAGTTTGTATGGAAGACAAGCTCGCAATCCCTCTTATCAAAGTAATTAAAAGACTTTCGAATGAAATTTATTCAAATGGTTATACTTAATTAATTTAAATGGTTATACCAACAATGTTCGGTCGCCACAGAACCCGCGTCTCTTAGCTAGCTGTACCGCATGCTTCTTCTGCATAGTCAGATTTCAAATCAGAGGCATATTGATCATGTCTATCAGTACTTTACTATTACGTTGCAAGGTTAATACGTGTGCACCTTCCCTTATTACACTTTCCTTTTTGCGAGCAATTAATCACTATACTTTAATTAAGTTACTGTGTTAAAGATTAGCGAAGTATTTATTACCCACGTTATGCGTACGCGTGGGAACCGACTATTGTCGAATAAATCACAAAAAACTCTATCGGAAAACTACATCCGTAGCGCATAACTCACATAATGAAGGACAGAAAAAGTTCTCCCATTCAGTTAGAATGAAGTGACAGTAACAATAGTAGGTATAGTTTTAATTTTAATTTTTTATTTATTTAGAAAACCAACAGCTTTTTCTTACAATAAGAATTACTCTAAAAATACTTAAAGCTAATAATAGGCTAAATAATGTGATTATACATAGTTAAATAACTTATGGTTGCTGAAAATAAAAATGTAGCAGTTAATCTTAGGATAACATAGTATTGAGCTGTGTAGTATATTTTATTACAGTTTTACATACCGTCAAGAGCGTCAGTGGCCCAGGGGATAAGACGCGGCCTATCATATCGAAAGGTCCGAAGTCGATCCCCGGCTGGACCATGTACCAGTGGGTTTTTTCTCGAAACTTAAGTACATTTACTGACTGCTCTTAAACAGTGAAGGAAAACATCGTGAGGAAACCTGCATACGCCGAAGAAGAAATTCTTAGGCGCATGTGAAGTCCACCAACCCGCACTGGGCTAGCGTGGTGGACTATAGCCCGAACACCCTCGTTATGAGCCCCAGCAGTGGGGACATGTTAATAGGCTGTTGATGATACATAGTTTTAACTAATTACAATTTATGATGAATTTTACCTGTTACATTCGAAATGTACTAGAATATATACAAATTATACGAGTCTTACCAATCCCATACACCTCCGGGAACCCAATATGAATAAGTACTCGCCCATAATACAGGAAATCCTAGTTTTAGGGGCAGCTATATTCTAGGTGAAGTTCTGCTGAGCTTTGATTGTTTGCTTGTGAGTTTTGTCGTTTTTAGAGTTCCGTAGTCCGACAAGGAAGGAGCCCATAAAAATCGTTCCGTCCGTCATTCCGTCCCAGCGGCGTCATTACTTTTACAATTATTTTGCCAACAAAAAGGGCATTTTTAAAACTAACAGAGGTAACAATTTCATAACAAAATGTTCTGTGAACTCACAATATCGTTGCGCAAGTAGGCACATTGTTTCACCTGGATCATCTGGCGGGCTAGTTGCGGCTTCAATAACAATGGGCAGCCTCTTACTTATTTGATATTACATATCTTAAAAGGGTTTTTTACCCATTTAAGTAAAGTAGTGATCATGTTGTGTTTTGTATGTAATGTTTTTTCTAATATCCTATTTCTGGTTATTTATTTTAGAAAACTACACGTGTTACAATTATGTATTTAAGAATTCGTTCATGAAGTGAAACTACAGACCATAAAACCTTTGTTGAATCTTGAAAAATGGTAAGAATGCAAAATTCTATTTGCAAAATCATGGCATAGGTAGTGTGTATATATACCATTGTCAACGCCTGTGGTGGGTGTTTTTTTATTTAATACGCTCTCTGCATGATGAAAAAAAATTAAACACAAAGTCTATCTGAAAAGAAATTCTGTAGTCCATCCTCAATTTTGTTTCTAGTCTTATTTATTACAAACAAATGCTACCTCTACCATGAGTAGATCCAAATTAGGATCCAAAAACAAACCGTGGACACTGATCTGACCAAGATTAATTCCTTCGTCATCTTCCATTGTCATTACCGTAAGCCTGCGATAAGCTTTGAAATTATCAATAGGTGTGTCATCCGTTCGTGTCCTCAATAACCCACATAATTTGTGACCTTGACTATGAATGTTGAAACGTCAAACGAAAACAATGAGAAGATGTGTGAAATATATTGATGTCTTCACCGTCGTCGTATGTTGCATCGCATCGTATTGTTTATGAATCGCTTTTCGACATTGCAAATTTCGACTGTGAATTTCTTTGTAGTGTTAGAAAAACGTCTTTGACGCAACGTCTCGTTGAGATCTCAAAAATAACATTTTTAAGATTTGACCTTTTTCAGATTGGACATTTTGCAGATTGGACGTTTTCAACGGTTAGACATTTTTCAGATTGGACATTAATACAGTAAATCATTGCTCCATATACAATGTTATCCGTACCTAAGTTCTATTTCATTAGATTCTTGCTCTATCTGACTATGAGTACTAATAAATTATGTATCTTACTGCGTATAAGAATGAAAGTTGTACAGAATTTTTATTGCTCCTGCCCCGGCTCGTTTTCGATTAACGTTATAGCGGATTGACTGCTTTGCCGAGCATCACTATGATGACGTGAAGACACCGCGATACTGGTCAGAATAAAACGGACCGCCACACCCCGTCACGACCAATATATGCGTGGGAGTAGGTAATCGTTGCGATCCACACATCTTCCGAACAGCCTTCGTCTGTGCCCGATGTACCTATAATTCTAATTCAAATAGCTCACACACGATCCTAAGCAGCTATGTAGTCCGAGGTCGGTCTCTATTAGGCTGTTAAACGTCAATACGTCTTATCGACCGTGTGCCGTGTCGCAACCCGCCCCAGGACAATTCTACCGATCCTATAGGCTAACCATTAATCACACATATCAATGAAACCGACAAACTTGCTAATGGACGCGAAATGGCCTGAACATAAAGAAAATGGCAATAAACAATTTTAAATTAATTCATTGCCTCCATCATCAAAGATAAATACAATTTGCCGGTTTTCAAACATTGCAATAAATGGTGTAATACTGTTGCATTTAAACATTGAGGCAATATTGTATTGCAATTTGTCGAGAAATATGGAAAAGTATTTCCTAATTGTGAGTTTAAAAAAAGTTCGATAATAATAATAATTTGGAATTAACATGGAACCTTATAGTCAATGCCGCTGAGTGTTTAAACGTTAAAAACAAAGTTGTAACGTTTTTGGGCGTGGCGCTCTAGTTATGTATGACATGACTGCTGCAGGGCAGGACAGGCCGCGGTGTCCTTGTGTGTGGTCGTCATCTGTCGTCGACATTGACCTTCTTTGTTAAATGTGTATCAATTTGAAACCAATTAGCACCTACCCATATAGGTATACACATACTCGTAATGAGTTTTGGAGCGGAAAGGTTTTTATTAATTTTTTATTTCAACAAGTGGAAGTGTGGAAGTGATATGACGACTGATAAATGACCGAGAATTCACTTTCGTCAGATGAATTTGCAGATACTCTCAACTCAGTGAAGGTGCCAGGTTATTACCGACCATTGAACAACTTTTGCTGTGATACTTTTAGAAATTGTGTACTAGCGACCGTAAAGAGATAAAGATTTCCTTAATTAATTTATTACTTACATCCGCGTTTACGACATCCGTAACAAACAACTAGCTTCTTAATCGAAATAGTACTCGTTAGAGGTTCAAATTGTCAATAAAAATTCATGAATACACCTTGTGTGACGAGCATGAATGATTTTACTTCTGGTATATACTACACCGTACCTATACGTATAGAAGTCGAAGATCTAATCTATGCAATAGATACTGATAGATATTACTGCACCCGCAACAGCCCGTACCCCGCGGTCGCATTTACTTTGTGCTATTATACATTTGCTGTTAGATTTACTTCCTTGCCATACTTCCCAAATTTTGAATAGACTAACGGATCACATCTCTTTTTTTCTTCGAATGATTGTTACTCATCATAAGATAAACTTTGGAATAATTAAGACATGTAGTGTCTTGTTTCCTTCACATTACGCATCTGTTTTGAAGGTTTACTACCTAAATTTGACGAGTTAGCAAAGTGGACGAATTTATCCTCAAAGCTATGAAACATATCGGACAGAAAGCGACTGGAATAATTATTCACGTGAGTTATTCACCTGAATACAGAACAAAAAAATTAAAATGTCTAATAACATCGAGTTTGCAAAATGTTGAAACTAATTTAAGTCTAAAACATTTAATTAAGCTTATCTGAGATGTAATTAAAAATGTCAGGCCGCGTGTCATGTCGTGTGCCAGGCATATGGCACGTGACAAAATGATTCTAGCTTTTACTAGTATTACCTGGCCGGATGTACGCCAAGATTGGCGACAGTAATTTCGTGACATTTGTCCAAACTTCCTTTGTATTTGTCATATTATTATTAAAAGTGCAGTAGAGTAAATTATAATATAATCGTAGGTGTTAATTTGACAGCATGTATCATAAAATTTCTTAATTGCCTGTTGAAATATGCATGTAATTTAATAATGCATAATGAAAGGCGTTACTAAAAATAGACTAATAGAAAAACCAAAGACAAAAGTAGCACACCCATTTCGAAGTTTTAGAACAGATTATAATTATATTAGTTCCAATCGTGTTAGTTCCTATTTAAACAACGTATTCTTGATATTTATGAAAAACGGAAGGGGAAGCAATCATTATTTTGTAAGATTGAAGTTGATAGGTATATTAAGTAGGTATACATCTCTTTTTAGTCCTGTACAAATACTACAGATATATCCGGAAGATGAACGAGCAATAAGAATTAGAAATTAAATTAATCAGCCGCATTTTGGCTTAATGACGAGAAATTTTGCCGTTTTGTCTCATCTTATTAGTCGATTTTCCGCAATCAGTTTGGGTAAGAGCATGTCTCGGTTGCGCCATCGCTGTACAGTACAAATAGCGAGTCTCGCGCGACGGTCGCTGTTATGCAAGATGATCCAAGCACCATCACCATCCATGGAGCCGCTGCTAATTCTTTTGTACCGAACTCCGCTTTGTCTCAGTAACTGCTTCAACACAATGCCACTTCCTCCGAAATGGAAGTTCATATAGTTTTGGCAAGTTCTGCGCCTCTGATGGAGCAACAAAACTCAAGACGACGTAAATATGCGAGATTAGTGTTTGGTAGTGAAAATAAGGCAAAAATCATAATTCACAATCTTAATTATATTCCTCCTGATCATGTGAGCTACGTATGACCATAATTAATGAAGTTTAAACGAAATATATGCGCAGTTATAATGTTGTTCACGTTTGTGACAACATCCGCTCAATAAATCTGATATCCGTGGGAATACGACCTTCTAGTTAGATTACGTTACGGTGTAAATAAAATATTTTATAGATCGGTAAGCAGCAGGGATGTTGCGCAAGGGTCAGTAAGACAACTCTATGACATTGGCAGAATTCTTTGAGACCCGTTCACAATAAACTTAGTGCTTTAATTGCTCACTTATTTATTGCTTATGAATTGATAATGATATTATATTTCTGTCTGTACTAAACCTACATCTATTATTCATTTAACTTTATGTCTGAAGGGTGAAACTTCCCGTAGGTCCGGAATGTCTTTCCACTCGGACGAAGTCGCTAGCATTTAATATCAAATAGTCCACCAATAAAAAGATAATTTTTAGTTTAAAAGTAACCTTGTTTTAGTGCAAACTGGCATAACAGTTATGCCATTATCACATAACCCAATTACACTAACGATGTAAAGAAAAATGCCTATTTAAACCACCAGCCTTAGAATTACCAATTAAAATAACTGCCTGTCTGTCTTAGCCTAATAATTACGATACAATAAATAACTGCTAATAGTACCTATTCCTAATTAGATTTTAGCAAATTTTGAGATCGATAGAGATAATTTTTGAAAGACAGGAAGAGTCAACCTTCGTATTCTAAACATACTACGAACGTAACTAATTTATACGAGTATCATATCAACTACAGTTACTGTGGTCTAGTAATTGAAATGTTTTAAAAGGCCAAAAAATCAAACAAAGTATACAGAATTTAGTTGGGTTTGCTTAGGTCTGATTAAGTCATTACTGATGAAGGAAAAAAACCGTGAGGAAACCTGCATACGCCGAAGAAAGAATAGGCGCATGTGAAGTCCACCAACCCGCACTGGGCTAGCGTGGCCCGTATGGCCTCGTTGAGAGGGTAGGCCTGGGCACCAACATATTAATAGGCAGTTGATTAGATTTAAAGTCATTTACTTACTTGTACTTTTTCTTAAATTATGTATCATATTCAAAATTATTTTTCCTTTAATATCGCAGTCAATTAGGTACATTTACCCCCTTTATAACCCGTTTTTTAACAGAAAAACAATCAAGTATAAAACCGTATTGTACGCACGATTTTCTATATCGGTCCACAAAAATGCAACTGATTATCATTTATTTTAGCCCGATTGCCCTGATTCCAAAGCCGAGAATTCTCGACATATTATGGTGTTATCAGTCAGCTTAGCACCCCGCGGCATACCTCTGTTAAATTACAGCTAGCATTTATAGATTTCCATCAAGGTGTTATATTCTGACAAGACCGAGAATTTTTCGAGGTATTGACGTTGGAGATAATTTAGACCTATTTCAAATCTGTTTCTAGTAAACGAGTTTCAAAATAGCGTGTACATGTGAAGATCTTCTCATTTTATTTGCAAATAGATAAGGGATTACTCCTTTCTTAGTAGCAGTTAACTGCTAATAAGTTACAACTGAAATGTAGTTCAGGGTGCAAATTGAACATGAAACAGAAGAATAAAACTTTAATAGCATTGCAATAAAGTTTTGAGAAGTATAGATTTCTCATCAAACTGAATTTGTACAGTGTAGCTTGCTGAGTATTATTTCACAATTTAGCTAAATCACTTACAAAACAAATAGGTTATGATTGAATACAAACAACAATGTTTGCATTATAGTCATCGTTATTTTGATGTCCGTATTTGGATATCTCTACATCTTGAAATCGTAAAGTCAGTTTGTTTATCTGATCCCTACAAACTTTGAAAGACCTTGGACCAATTGCACAGATTAGGTATCTGATAGTTGTGCCAAATTGTGTGAAGGGGCATGGCACTAGTGCTCTATGTGCTCAGTGCTCACCAGTAGGCAATGGCTAAGTAACAGGAGGCTGATTACAAAATAACATAAACACTTAAATAACGATTTTACCTAGAAAAGTTACCTAAAACAAGACTTGTTTATGTCCTACTTCAAGCCGATAAATTTAAAAATTAAAAGAATAACTGATATGACCAATGACCATATAAGCAACTAATAAACTTCTGATCTGATCTACTTTTTATTCATCAATACAGGTCCAGGTAAACACCAATCACAAATCTTGCGTCAACTCGTTAGCGAGCTATATTGTAACTATATGGGCTATATTATAGTAACGCACATGTAAGTATAGTTTACAGACCACCTATTCAATGGGCAATAATTTAAAGTTGGCCGATTGGGTGACACAATTTAATGCACTAATGGTCTCTACACGTAGGACAACCAGTTTAATTCCGATCGATACGAGTGCATGTTCGTGGAATATTGGATAGGTTAATACATTATCTGAACTGACATGTCTGCATAATTTTTGGTGTATGTTTTAGTTTAATGTATTTTTTTAACAAAAGTAAAGAATCTACGTTAAAGAAAGTAGTTATAAAAAGATTAATATTGAAAAATTAAGATTATTTATGGCAAAAATTAATCTATAAGGAATATACTGACACTGATGTATGGAAATGAGATCTTTATATAACAGATCTATGAGTAAACAAAAGTTGTGAGCAGAAATATAAATAAACAATATTTGTGAGCTGAAATGTAAAATAAATGTAGAAGAGTTCAGGGCCATGCAACTTATCCATAACTGTACATGAAACGCATAAAAGAATCTGGGCAAAGATATCATCATTAAGATAGGACATAACTTCCTACACATTGATTGATCTTCAAGCTGTTGACGGTCAACAACACTGTTGGGCATAGGTCTTGAATAGGCTCAAGAGAAAGATTTAAGTGCATGAGTATACCACTACCCTGGTTTAAAAAATATTGGTGGACTTCAACCAGCTTCAAATGTTATGTGAAAAACCCGTATTGAAATTAAATATTCTCGTGACTACAAATTTGTATTTTAAATGAGATCGATCTTAAATATAATTATGCAAAAATGTTGCCAAAACCATAGAACCGTAAAATGGAAAGTGATTGCGCTTTATAACTAACGATGATATAACACTAGATTAGTGCACGTATTGTTGCAAATTCACCAAAATCTAAGCAATTTAAATTAGGTAGGCAGGTACAGAGTACAGATAAATTACATGATCTTGACTATTTCAAAGTAGACGTTACGTGAAGTGGACATTCCGGAAATCTTGGTTTTCCACCAGGAAACGATTTGATGGTGGTTACAGTTGGAGATCCAGAGCCATATGAGAGACGGTAAAATATAAAATTATCGTAGTTTATAACGAAATTGATCATCTATATGACCATCAAAATGTATGGAACTTTTAAAAAATGTGGACAGAGCTTGTCTTTTGAGACAAATATCTCTGGCATCCTGGACTTCATACTACATTCATAATCAGGGAATCCACCATCAGAAATCACCAAATCGTTCTCTGGACAAGGCTACTAATAGAGGCAAGGCATCAAATAATTTAAATTAATGAAAATGTAACTGTGACACGTTTATTGCTCTGTTGTGTATATATTTTACACGTGAAATAGAATAAGTTTGTGTAACTTAGTAAATTATGTGTTAATAACCAACCACTCCCACATGAGTTCTAATAGCATGCTCAGTCGAGTCAGGGGTAAATAACATTTAACATAATAATACGCTTGCTGGGACCAAACAGTGTAGCATAGAACTTTCAATTACCTCTAATGCTTATAATTGGCTAAAGTGCAAATTGCAAAGTGGGTGATCCGGATTCGATTCACCACTCGCCCACAAATGGGTTTGACATTTTGCACTCAGTTCGGACTCGTTATTTTATAGTTGAGTAGGCACGATATATCATTGTATCACAATTTCATTAACAATAGTTACTGAGTGAGAGCCAGATAAACCTACGCAAAAAGCACATCGTTAAGACACCCATTTGCTTACTAGGCATTTTATTAATTAAAATTATAAGTAAAGATCTTGCTACAAAAAGTGAATCATATAATTGATCTAAATGATGATCAGATGGTGTATGGTGATCTATCATCAGCAGAATCAATAGAGATGCAAGATTAAGATAACTAATATCGAAAACATTAATTTAATATCAGTTAACTTGGCAAATGTCACTACTTCCTCGCGGACTCGATTGAGCAGCTACTGAGTTTAACTCGTTACATTTCGTCTAAAGGCCAGTGCGCCTGACCGACCGCAAAAAGTCCACGATTTACTTCGCCGATGGCGGATCTATTTCATAATAATGTTACAACAAAATCTTGTTGTTCTTTTACGATTAACAAATAAATTGTGGTGGTTTTAGAAATTCAAACGGTCAATTAACACGTCTTTTGTACGTACTAGAATCAAATAGGCCAAGATATATGCAATCATAAAACCACAAAAGTAAACAGTTATTAGAAAAGAGTACATTAAAGTTATGCAGCGCACATTTTTCAGAACGTTAAGTACGCCCGATGGGCACCGTTGCTCTTGGGCTCTGCGCAGACGCAAGTGACGTCTGTGCAAAGTGGATCTAGCGTGCGAAGCTCCACATTGCAGTGAGCAGTCATGTGACGCGAAGGTCAGCGCACAAACCTTCGGAGAGGGGAGGATGACTACGCACGCGGCCTTTCTTTTACCTTCCATTCGCGGATTACCGCTTTATTAACAACCACAGATTAAGCCTCTTATAAACATTATTAACACCTAGTCAGGTATTATAATTTCTGTGCGCTGTGTAATTAAACAAGACGATTGCATCTTGTTTTTACCAAATCCTGAAACAATTGTTGCTTGCAGCAAATTCGTCCGAAAAGTTATTGATTTCAATAATTACACCTCGACGAAATGAGCTGGCCGTTTTTTGTAATTTGTGAGGGAGGCAATTATTATCAGAAGCTATTTCGTCCATCGGCGGTGTTCCGTCGATTTATTATTTGCAACCGATTGCGGAGTTCAATCTCGGTGCGTCTGAGCCTTTACGCAATGTTATCTCGGCGCAACTTTCGGTAGTTTTTAAAACATACAAATGTATAAATCTTACCGAGTAGAGATATTATCTGTAACCTTGTTCTCGTTGAGCCCTCATCATCCGAGATCAAGAGCAATATTACAAAACAATAAAATAAAAAAATCTAATTGTTTACCAACATAGTTTTTAACCGGCTTTACTAACAATTATGGGCATTTGTTGTGGCCTGAAATAAAAGAATTTTATTATTATTTATTACGAGTAGGTACCTGTACTCTATAACCTATAATAGGTACCTACTTACCTACGTTTTATTTTATTTAAGGCGAGCGAGATTCTTAAATGTCGTTTATGTATTCAAATATTGTTTTCACCTCAACTTAAAAACAACAAAGAAATTGCTCTGTTCCACGGGCAGACGTTTTTTTGAAATATCTCAAAATATATAATTAAAAAACAATTTTTGTTTATTGCACGAACGGTAAATGGCTACATAATATAATACAATGGTAGCTTTGCTTGCTACCGGATTGGGGAAACACGGCGAAAAAGCAGCAAAAGGTTCGCGGGATTGCCATTTTTAATGAGCCTAACTTATTCAAACATGACATGACGCGTGTGCACATGCTTGTTACGATTAATTGTCACAGAGTGCGCGGGCGCACAGCAGTGGGTTCAGTATGGGCGGATATAGTACAGATTTCGTAAGCACGGGTATACCTGGTAGGTACTCGAAGCTAAATTCTGTGGCACGGGTCACGCTAAATCGTGGGGCGGCAGCGGTTATACCACCGACAAGGCTGTCCTGAGTAGTGGCACTGCACGTTAGAAACTTTACAGACTGTCCGAAATGCGATAAATGGAATTCAAATGAAACGAATTCTGCTACCAAAGCTATAGAATGACTAATTCTATTAAGTTAGTATTGTGATCGTGAAAAAAAATTAGCTTTGATGAAAATTGATTGTATTATTTAATTTTGTTCTTGTAAACCTTTGCCAACAATTTGCAATATAATTAAATCGTTTTTGTTTGTTTGTTATAATTAAAAATAGGCAAATAAACTTGTCTTTACCGTTAATTTTTAAAGTTGATTAGTGAGTGACAAAGTTGCGCGGTATGGCCTGTAACTTTTTACTTATTTGTTCAAATATAACAATAGGCTGTTAATATCAGGAATAATAATAAAATAAGCTTATTTATAATAACCCCTACTGACGTATACGCACTAAACCGCCTCATAATACCATGAACACCATATTATGGTAACACTAGCCCCAAGCCCCAAGAAGCCTGACTAATTGGCCCATACAAGCATTATTAATGACCAAACGGCACAGACCTCGATACATAATGTGCTGCTATTGAAAAATTACTCGTTAGCACTGCGGGAACTCATTGAACAAATATATTTGATTGATTCGCTCACTGATTAATATCATAATTGTATTTTGTATGTATATTGAACAAAGCTATTGTTGTTTTTCTATCGCGAATATTAGATAAGGTTGTTATAGTTTTGGATAGGTACATTAATATGTTAAGCCTTTCCTATCGGGTGTTCCATAAAATGTATGGTTCAATATACAAACATGTGTCAAGAATGTACATTATTCCATTAATTTATGTTTCTACGCACGTGATAAATCGCAACACTTAGGTAGGTATTAAGAATTGATCTTATAGGTCGTTCATTTAACTTAATTGATCTAAGATATGCAGGTATTGAAACACATGCGCTCAGAAATCTAAAGCTATGCAATTATTTCAGAACTACGTGAGCCGTGCTGCTCATACATTAGATAAAGTTACGAAATATTGCTCTATTAATCTTCTAACAATAAACATATCAAGTAAGAATGTTTGAAACCTAATTGATTGCACGTATTATTCTTCTGTAACAGGTTTAGGACGCATTGATATGATCTATGCACGACTGGTCCATAATCGCAGCTGTCAAAATTGTGGCCGTGCCACGGTCGGTCGGGTACGTGTCGATTATTTGACTCGATAACCGAACTTTCATGCAGACACAGGGATAAGATCGAACTTTTATTAAGTTAACCTCACTTGACACGTACTTATCGCATTACAAAGTATAGAGAGCTAACAAAGTCCAATTTGTTAGTTTAAATTTTAACTAAGTAATATTAAAAGAGCTTTCTGCGTGTCTTACATTCATTTACATGTGCTAAGCACTGACCTACCGTATTTACCGCTCCATGGAGCAAGGATTACCGCTCTTAAAAAACTATATCCCTTAGAGTGTTAAAAAACCCGTTCGGGTCTCAAATGTAGTTCAAATACTAAACTTTATGTAGTCTAGATAGAATTCTTTTTTCAAAAACCAAAATATGACGACCGCCACATTCTAATGAAAGGTACCTCCTTATTATGCAAGCTTTAATGACTTTAACTATAGGCAAACCACATAACTCGCGGGACGCCCGCGGGGCAAGAGGTAGGTGGGGGTGGCTATCGATACACACGTAATTACTTGTTCCGAGATAAATCCAGAGATATATTACTCGAATGCAAAAAAAGATAATGAACTTTGTCATTTCATTTCATACTAGCAGAGCCCCGTGACCTCATTCGCTTTTTAAAAAAAGGCTACACATGACATACTATTGAGCTGTGCATGCAATACTTCAAACCAACCAACCAACCTACCAACCAAACCAACCAACCAACCAAACCCGCAAACAAACCCGCAAACAAACCCGCAAACAAACCGGCAAACAAACAAACAAACAATTAGGAACACAACAAAAAATAAACTGAGATTCAGCACCCCCGAGAACCTAGAAAATGGTATAACATCAATGCGTTGCCCGTGATAGTACCACCAGATCAAATGGCATCGAATCTTCTTGTGTTATACTCTTTGCTATTTAGCAAAGACTATTAGACTATTTAGTAGAAGACTTTATTTATTATTTAATAAATAAAGTCTTCTACTTTTTACATGAATTCTTTTTCTTCATATGGAAAGTCAGTTGCCGATTTGCGTGCATTTTGGTTGCCATGTAGATATTTCTTGTTGAAAGAAAGAATAAACGTTGTATATTGTTTGGCTGGCTTTTTTTTATTCTTATTCTTAGACGGGGGTGGCAGTCCCTGCACCGACTCCACGAAACGGGAGTTTTGTGCAATTCCCCCCGGGCCGTCAGTCCAGCCATCCCAGCTCCTTGAAGTACTGGAGTAGGACTTCTGGCTGACGGCAGCACTGTTGCAGGTTGCTCGTTGCCGAGAGGTCGGGATCTATTGCCAGGCCCGTTTCGGATCTGAATTCCTGTGTTGCTGGACAGTGAAGCACTGCGTGCTCCACCGTCTCGCTCTCCTGCAGACAGCCCCTACACAGGGGGCTGTCTGTGATGCCCAGATTGTGCATGTGTTTGTTCAGGTTGCAGTGACCCGTTATGATGCCGACCAGGAGTCGAAGGTCGCTTCTGTTGCGTTTTATTAGAAAATTTGTGAGTTTCCCATCGCTGTGAGGGAGCATGGAGCGCGCTTGCTCGCAGTCCACTCGGGTTTCCCACAATTTTTCTTGTTCCTTGTCTGTGTTTTTCACAAGGAGTCTCCTAACTGTGTCTGCTGATGGCAGGCACAGTGGTGTCTCTTGGCTTGGAGCGGGCGACTTGGCTGCTTGGTTTGGCTGGCTTGTTAATTTTATTAGAAAAATTTTTGGACCGTCCTTCTTCTTCAGCGTTCATCTTGGGAAATATCTCTGGAAAATTAATCTCGTGTAGATTTTGTTACGAGCGTCCGATATCAAAAAGCCGACTGCACGCCGCGGGAGCCGCTAGCGTACTGAGGAACGTCACTTGTGCTCCCTGCCGCGCGCGCGCGCCTTCACCTCCGCAACGCCTGAGATTTCCTCCGCCTCCACCTACTTCTTGCCCCGCGGGCGTCCTGCGAGTTAAATGGTTTGCCTATAGGTATATAACTTCACATAAGTCACCTTTAATCTTTTACAGTCATTCATTCAACTCTTTATTCTTAATTAATCATATACCTACATTAAAGTTAAAAATACCGAGCAACATTTATGGAATTGAATTATTGAACTAACCAGGCAGATGTTACTTTTTCTTAGTTCTTATTGTTTCTTACGTATTGGCTAATAACACCCGCTTAATCGTTACACATTTTTAAATCTATTCTCTTTATTCCCTCTTGAGCATAGAAGTCGATATGTTAGTATTGTATGCAGTGTTATATTTGACTATGGCGACACGATTGCTATGATGGACCTGTCGCAAGCACTCGAATGCACGACGCATATCAATTACATTCCTTCACGATTTACACGACCACAGTTGAAGCTACTGGCCTGAAGCCATATCGATATTATTTAACCACTTGATACATCGGTCGGTGACAAGAACGAGTTTACAAACAGTGTCAAGTTTACGAGCTGAGCACGAAATACAACTATCGAAATAATTGTAATAATCCCTTGACATGACAAGTGGCCAAAATTAAGTTTAACAATCTTTGTTCTGTTATCCTTTGGAGTGATTGACAGAGAAATTAAAATACAAAACATGATTGATCTTTTGCTGATCTAACAATGAATGTTATTTTTCAGACTGTTTTAGCGCAGCACTGGATTCATTGTTTTAGATAGATAGGAGCGGCCTAGTTATCTGTATTTAAAATAATAATCAATCAATCACAAATACCTATTGTAAACTCCACACAATCTTCTCGTCCCAAATACCGCAGTGTCTCAAGACGAAAGTTTTCGACCAGTGTGTGTTGCCAGTGATGACATATGGTACCGAGACGTGGTCCCTCACTATGGGCCTCATAAGAAGGCTCAAGGTCACCCAGAGGGCAATGGAGAGAGCTATGCTCGGAGTTTCCCTGCGAGATCGAATCAGAAATGAGGAGATCCGCAGGAGAACCAAGGTCACCGACATAGCTCAAAGAATTGCGAAGCTGAAGTGGCAGTGGGCTGGGCACATCGCTCGTAGATCTGACGGCCGTTGGGGCAGAAAGGTTCTCGAATGGCGACCACGTATCGGAAGACGCAGTGTAGGCAGGCCTCCCACAAGGTGGACCGACGATCTGGTGAAGGTCGCGGGACCCAGCTGGATGAGGTTAGCGCAGGACCGGTCGTCGTGGAGATCCTTGGGGGAGGCCTTTGTCCAGCAGTGGACGTCTACAGGCTGATATGATGATGATGATGAAACTCCACACAAACAGTTGATGGAGAGTCACACAGGGATGAAAACTGTGATAACATAATTTCGATTCAACAAACAAATTCAACATAAATAAGTTAATAGAGACATTCAGTGGCGACTTTCTATCAGTAGAGAGACCTTTACCACCTGTCATTTCAACCAGATACCTAGGTATATAAAACTTAAATATCGACCTTACTGACTTCGAATGCAATAAAATAAAAACTTTGTAGTTCAACTATCCTAAAAATGCTGTTGCAATCCGCGCAATTTTGTCATCATGAATACAAAATATAATATTTGGTTGGTGAAAATAGTTCCTTTGGCAGAAATGTAGCACGGTCGACCGCACGTCAGTGGAAACAAAACCAGTATAACTGGTCTATCATAGTATTGAAACTCCCTAGTAGGCTAGGCCAGCTCAAGGTCAAAGTGTTTCCACTGACGTGCGGTCGACTGTACAAAGGCGACATAATCTGTCATGTTCAGGAAAGTGGATGTCGTGTCTCACCCGGTATATATTTTTATTATTGTAAGTACCTTTCATCATCATCATCATAATCAGCTTGTAGACGTCCACTGCTGGACCTTTACACAAAAATAAATAGGAACTGATATCAAAATAATTAAAGCGAATTGTTTTGCTTAATCTCCGATGAACGATCCAAGTATAAATTGTGCAAAACATAATATTATAGAGTCATTGATGATGATATTGCGGCAAAATGAATCCTCCTAGATATATTTTTAAGCAGTTTCTTTTTTCTGCATTAAGATAAACCATCTCACCTTTTAAAAGATAAGCGGTGCTTAATGTGCAAATATGGTAACTAATTGGCAAAGTGTTACCGTTCACTGCATTCAGCTGTAGGCACGAACGCCGCGAATGTAGAGATCATTGGCTACAGATAACTGAAGTCGTGAATAACCCACCCCAGCCTAGGTAGGGCACGCACTTGATTGATGTTTTACATTACCATGACACACGATAGTAAATGTTATTCGTTTAAATTGGACTGTGTTTGGCCGGCTTGGTGTGCTAAGCCTCCTGTTTTGTCAGTTACTTAATTCTCTTCTATATCATTGAGTTTGCAATGTGTAACGGGAGAAGTATTAATGCGAATGGTACCTTTGCCAATGGTAATGTACATTAGAATTTCGGAATGCACGACTTTGTCCAGGGTTTTTCAGTCACTACACATTAGATGTGGTTAATGTTAAATTAAGATAACAAAATGTCAGTTTGGTAAAATATAACTGCTTTGGTCGTTTTATGAATGAATCTAATTGGGTGTTTATGCTGTGTAAATTTCAAGTGTAAAGTTACGGATACTTACATTGATTTCCAATGTAGGTAGGTGGTAATTTAATGTTTTTTCAAACGTTTGACGTTATACGTTACATTGTAGGTATACAGAATGTAGATTTAGTTACCTGCAATAACTAAACAATGCAAAGAGCTTTAAGTGTAACTTGATGTTTAAATGCGCACCGAAGTTTCATTATGGGCCTTCCGCCCGCGTCCGTATGCCCCTCTGTTGCCGCTTGAAATTTAATAAAATAAACAAAAATCAATTTTTTTTTATTATATTACATTGGTCAGAATTAGATACCCAGTTAAATATTCATCAACATCATATCAGCCTGTAGACATCCACTGCTGGACAAATGCCTCCCCTAGGGATCTCCACGAGTTAAAAATTGCAGGTGACTAAATCTAAACCTTTCATATTAGAGGTGCTAATGTAACTAATATGCAATAGGCAAGATAGCAAAAATGGATAGATATCTACAAATTTTTAACTAACTTTTTGAATAATGAAACTCACTCGCTGGACCCTGAGAAAAAAGGCTAAACGCTACCACAAACAACCCTATGCTCCTAAAATCAAAATATACAGTAAATTAGAGATTTAGCCACTTATATTTGCTTAACAGTGCCAGATCATTGGACTGTTACAGAAGTCAACTAAAACGAAATTAGGTAACGAAAAACTTCAACAGGCATGAGGCAACTCCAATTATCCGTATCGCGATTGAGTTAACTAAGCAAACAATTGAATTTAAATAAATATAACGATAAGATGTGAATCGAGACCGCGGCAACGCAGTGTTGCAGTACGATTGTTAGCTGGCACCTGGCAGGGGGTCAAACGAGCTATAATACGAGCTGCTTAATGACTACGGTAACTTAACACCACAGATTTAATAAAAACCTTTTCCGGTGTTCTGTGCTTAACACCGTAAATACATTTCCAAATCAAAAAGAGACCTAGTGGCGGAACTGAGTTATGTACAAGACTGAAAACTACATAAATATGTTTATACCTTAGAGTATACTTAAGCTAGCTATGTATACTCTAAGATTTATACACATACTACCTAAGTGTTTTTTTATACATTTTTGTGGTGACCCAATCGTGTCATCGTTAAAATTTTAATTATCTCGGAAATCAATGCGACGTCACTTTTTATTTATTTTTATTTATTTACTTTTTGGAAGATTACAACTTTTATCGCCTAACTAGGAAAAGAAAATAAGTCAACTACAATCTTCGCCTGTTGAAATTTTTTTAAAATTTTTGTTTGATCTGGTACGCCTGGTCTATAAAACCAGAGCGTGCGGTGTTACACTACAGGGAGGGTTACAGGCACCTATTCAATCTTAAAGCACTTTCTATCGTAATGTTTCCATACATTCTCGTAGGAATGTACTGCGCGAATATTTTGTATCAAATTACGATACTGCTCAGAGAAACGCTATATAGGGAGCACCCCCGAACTGCTCGGCTACTAACAGCGCGAAAGCTCACGTTGTATGTATCATGTTACACGTCAGTACGCAGCTTAAAACAGCGCAGGTGCGTGCGATTGTTGCGCAAGAGCACGCAGCCAGGCCGCCCTAATGAATTGGTGGTACATATTGATCGAATACCGACGACGGATACATGTGACAGTTATCGATGTTTTACAAGAAATAATACACGTAAAAAATAATGTAAAATATAGAATTTTGGTTACGTACCGTAACTATTTATAAAAAAATTATAATGTAGGTAGGTACGAGGGTCATTGCAAAAGAAACTCGATACAAAGAATTCGAATAATTTTCAACGATTCACCCTGCACATCTACACTGAAATCATGATCAATGAGCAATGATGAATCTCATTAAAAAATACCAAACCGATTACAACAGTTGTAATCCCGATGGGAATGGCCAAGGCTATTTTATACTCTGAGAAAGTGCAGGGTTCTCAATAAACAAATAACAGTAAACAACGCCACACCACAGAGGAGATAATAGTTATGGTGGCTGTCTGTAAGTACTTACTTTAAATGCATCAACCTATTTTTCCTGGTATCGATTACCAAATGGTAACTAAGTGATTTATGTACAATTATATTGATTTACAGATTTTAGGTCGAGCCCGAGGCACGGCAATTTTATAGTATTTGGAAATAAACATCGAAACGTTTGCAATCGTTACGTTGTCCGAAGAAACAATCTGTGCGAATTAAAATGAGGAAAGAGTTACGACACAGTCCCATTAATTATGGTGCCTCTCGGCCTACTTACTCGGCTTTAATGCGAATTTTCCACGAGATAAAGCGAGACGTAACTGAGATCAAAGTGTTAGAGATATTGATTCAGTCTGTATTATTTGTAACGGGTTTACCTTGTGTTTCTTCTTTCTAGTGTTAAATAGGTAGTCAATTTGGCATGATCTATCCTGATCCCAACTTAAAATCTGATGATTTTTCCATAGGAAAATTATAACTAGACAATGAATGTACATAGCAGAGATAGGTAGGTACCTACTTCTAAAATCCACGGCGACGAAGTCGCGGGCAGTACCTAATAATTATGTACTAAGGTAAGTATTCGATGGTAAACTATGGAATAGATACCATATGAATATAATGTACTATACCATATCGATCAATAGATATCATTTAACATTTTAGTTCTCTAAAATGGTCAAAGTAGACTATAAAACTGGTTAGGTAATGCCAGTTCTAATGGCATTTTGACGCCCCATTCGAGTTACCGACATTGCACGCATTGCCTTGTCTGCCATGCGCATTGCAGAGATGGCAAAACTAGATCAAAGGATTTATAAGGAGTTGTAGGGCGAAGTTGGCCGATTATTGGTCCCTATGTCGCAATTCAATTCGATCTCCATGTGTGTATTTAGCATTCTGGTTAGCCGGTGAATTATGAGCTGAGAACGCCTACATATTGCTATATACCTAATCGTAAATCAGAATGAATAAAATTTATTCGGCACCACTTCGGCACATAGTAAATGACCAAGGCTTTTGAGTTTATTACCCGATATTAATTATATTAATAATTAGCTTGGCTCCACGAGTGTGGATTATTAATAAGTTAATCTGATTGGACTAAAACCTTCTCTACATCATTTGATAGAAGCTTAGAGTTAAACATTAATGCAAGTAGGTGTAGTTCCATTTCGAAATCCCATGGAACTACTGAGAATGATCCTTTTATTTGAACCAACATCGATGTGGGTTCACCGGTTAGGTCGACCTAACCGGGAAAGTTCAAAGGTTTTGTCTCTTGAGGATGATCACTTAGGTTGAATCAGTCGCAAGTTCAAATGTTTTTTGTTAAATTTTGCTAAAAGCATGGTGTGTATGTTGGAACTTGGTTGGAACCCTTTTGATATTAATAAATATTTACAAACAACAATCCTCTGACCGTAACTAAATCACGTCCTATCTATGAATAACAGATATTACTTAACAAAATCAATTTAAGCTATCATTTCAAAAAAGAAGCATTATGGAATCTGTCAGAGCGTCAGTGGCCTCGAGGATAAGACGCGACCTATCATATCGAAAGGTCCGAGGTTCGATCCCCGGTTGGGCCATGTACCAATGGGTTTTTTCTCGACACTTAAGTACATGTACTGACTGCTCTCAAACGGTGAAGGAAAACATCGTGAGGAAACCTGCATACGCCGAAGAAGAAATTCTTAGGCGCATGTGAAGTCCACCATCCCGCACTGGGCTAGCGTGGTGGACTATAGCCCGCACGCCCTCGCTGAGAGGGTAGGCCTGAGCCCCAGCAGTGGGGAGATTAATAGGCTGTTGATGATGATGGAATCTGTGCGATTGAGTAGTATTGATTACGTAAAAATATAATTGTAAGTAAATAAAAAGTGATTGTAGCCACCGAAATATCTAGACCAGACGCTCTGAAGTATTTCCTGCTTTGTATGAGTTTAAATAGATATGTTACAGAAAAACGTTTTGTATGATTAAATAGCGTTAAATTAATAAATTATCGTTACTTTCGAGAAAGTCTCATTATTAGACACGGCGTTACAAGAGCGTCACATTTGCAGTATCCGTCGATAATGCGATTGGGTTCTCCCTTCACCGGCGCATTGTTAACGAGATACCTACATAATAGTACATTATGATACAACTGAGCTGAGATGTCATTACATTTCACTCGAAGCTGGATTGCACAGCAAAGAGTGAAAATAATAATTGTAGTTTTCTGGTGTAGGAAACTGATCATGTTAACACGAAATATTATACAGAAATATCGATCTATGAAAAAAAGTACTGTTGGCATGCTGATTCGTTCCTAGATTGGTAAGGCTATTTTTCCTAACATGGAAATATTGGATGCCCCCGGTAAAGGCCGTGGGGTAACAGCGTAACGTCGCGGGAAATTAAAATTGACTTACCAGCTATACATTTTCTTTAATGCTGCTACTTCACTGAATATACATAATACTTTTTTACTTTTCCATAATGGTTGTCTCGCGCCCGTTTTGTACAGCCCTGCTCAGCGCACGGGCTAGCTGTTCCCCTGTCCTCTTGAACTCAGGATCAGCCTCTTGACCGTGCCTGGAGAATCACATATTATGCCCAAAGATAGGTAAGTATTCCAATACTTTTCGCGACATGTAACACGTAACACGCACATAACTTTTAAATATTAATGACATTTAATTTTAGGCTAAAAATCAGGACGTCAAAATCGGGAACGCTGGTTTTAATGGAACTCTAAATACTTGCAATTTGCTTGCAATGCTCCAATTGAAAGATCGATTTAGCTTTTTGCTGTCAATGTTTTTTTTTAGTCTTATTGTAATGTTCGTGAGGACATAGATTTATTTCAATCCGAGAATTGGATTTAAAACATCGTGGTATTTTAAATAATATTGTTTATTAAATTAATAGTTTTAAAATAATATAAAAGCACTCGGTCTTAGGAACATAAACATTTTGTTTAAATATAAATTGTAAATTAGGTGTATTTACTACGTATCGTAGAGCGTAGCTCGTAGTCATGTTGCATAAAAACAATAAAAAAACATGCATTTATTTGATTAAATAATAATATTAAGTAAATTAAACTCCTACTTGTATGTCGATAAAATATTATATTCGACATAAAGTCATTTAATAATATTACTAGGGTTTCTTGCAAAAATAGCTGCATAAATATTGCAATACACGAAAATCTACTTAAAAATTATTTATAATAACAGGAACTATATTACTGATATGTTATTACGCCAATCAATATTATGTCATACTGTTGTAAAATCCATAGTCTAAAGACTAACTATATTAATAGAGATATTGAAAAAATATGGAAGTACCTTTTATTACTTCATCATCAGTTTTTTTCGTCGACGTATAGGAACTCTGTCTGACTATTCTATCTCCAACTCCACTTGTCACAGATTTTCTTTTCTAAAATTAATAGTATCAACATTTCTGCGATATTCCTTGTATTTTTCACACATTGCAAATAGCCTGGTAGACTTCAAGGTGGTTGCCTTCCTCAGGCTTGAGGGTGAGCTGCCGACTGGCCTTAAGGAAAACGACTACTCCGGGGCGGGCGCGTATCGGCTCCGTGTCGCACACCTCGCCCGCGCCCGACGTCACGATGATCAGGCTCGGGCTTGGACGGATCTTGGTGTTGTAGGTATCACCACTCGCCACCTGTTTGCCAATGTTTTTTTTTTACAATTTTGATACAAATATAGGTTTCAGGCCGAAGAAGAAATTCTTAGGCGCATGTAAAGTCCACCAACCCGCACTGGGCTAGCGTGGTGGACTATAACCCGAACGCTCTCGTTGAGAAGGTAGGCCTGAACCCCAGCAGTGGGGACATTATCCTATTAACAAATAGGATGTTGATTTAATTTGATAGGTTTTTTATACACGCAGCAGCGAACGAGCCGTAATCCCACCTGATGGAGCTTACCATGCAACACACCTACGCATTTTTATTTCTAAAAATACAGAGCTTCTTATACCATATTCTTATGATTGGTTGGATATTGGTGGAAAGTATTGCCAATTACATATTTTGATAAGTAAAACGATATCTTCCCAGTAGGTTTCACCTTTAGTCACCTTGCGAAATCAAATGTATAAACCTGTGCAGGAACACAGCAAAGCACTGTAGTTGTTTATAAATGTTTAGATATTCTTTCACAAAAATCTTTTAAGCCTAACAATCCCACCCATATACCCATAAACCCCCTGCTCATATCTTATAGCATTTGATTCAAGCAAAATTAAATAATTTACCTTTATTTTAGCGACAGCGAAGTCCGGCACAGGCGGCCGCCATATGCAGCTGTTCTCGTCTTCCAGCTGGGGGTTGAAAAGCAGTTCCTCCTTCGTGTAGCTGCCGTAGTCGAGCATCTCGACGAGGGTCGGCACGTCGATGTGTTTCGGAGTGAGGCCCGCGCGCACCACGTTGTCGGAACACGCCATGCACTCTACGCAATCTAGAACAAGTATGACATTAAACACGAGTCTTACAGGCAAATATATGTAGGTACTTATATTTATATAGGAACAGGTGTAGATTTAGTCACCTACAATAATTAGAGAGCAAAGACCACATAAAAATGTTTAATGCTCATGTTTAGTTTAAATCTAAGCAATTTTTTCTACTAACTCTATTCGCCGCGCGCTGCCGTGTTACTTTATGACCTTTGCCTTTGAATTTCTATCTGGTACAGTGGGCGAGGTGACAAACCGACCGGAGAACGAGTTGTCGCGGTTGAACATTGCGAGTAATTTCTCCGACTATACTCTCTTAGTTTCTTTTCTTTACACACCTAATGGACTTGGGGGGAGGAGGGTGGGGGGCTAACGAATACTTGGGTACACTAAAATGAACGTTCGTCTATGTGGATGTTCGTTGAATCGTTTTTTTTATAATTGATAGTCGAATAATTTATGTTCAATATGGCGTAGGGGGCCCTATGTAACTGGTCACTATTATAGACAGGTGTTTTATTACACCCTATGTGAAAGACTTTCCTAGAGATTCTGTAAAATTACCTCCGCTTAGATAGGCATGTGGCAAGTTTGGTTTGAGGAAGATGGCCTGCCCTGGACGGAGTTCCAGGTAGTTCATGAAGTAGGGCGCCAGGCAGCCGACGTCACCCGGGAAGTCGGCATGCAGCCGCCGTAGTAACGGATATAGAAGCGACGATTGTGTGGGCGCATCTGAAATATATCGATCCATTTATTAACCATCAAACTGATACTGTAACACACCAGGAACCTAGCATATATCAGTGTATAGTATGTTTTAGACTTATTATTATAAACATTATTAAAGGTTGTCAGGAAGAAATTACTTTTAACGATAAGAACGCTTAGATGTACTATATTATCTACTGTATTTGTTTTTTTGTTATTTTTTTTAAGTCTAGTAAAGAGTATTGAATTGAGTATCAAATACTATGGACGGGTCTTACACCCCTTTGCCCAGGACCAGGTTATAAGGGCCATGGTCTACAACTGACTGAAGGGCGAGCCAGTGTTCACCGTTGCGAGTAGTTACCCCAACATTCCCAACTACCCACTGTTGGTCTTGTGTTATTGAGAATTCCCGGCACACAACACTCACGGTATCCGTGGTGTGTTCGATAACAAATCGCGAGATTTTAGTATAACTCTAGATTCCACGCCGATGACAACAACTATAACCATCTTCACTATGATAATTTTTTAATTTCTTGACTTCTAGTAACTAAATACTGGCAAATCAATACAACAGATAAAATTCATTGAAAAATGTACATTACCTTCCTTCTCAATTCTAGCCAGTAATGCCAACAGGCAATTTGCTATGGAACTCCGGTTGCATGTCATCAGAGACTGGAACACTGTTTTAAGAACCTGGTTACTTTCACCCTGTTCTTCATATGATAATAAACTGTCTGTACTTTCTTTGGACAATATTTGTGTTAATTCTGGCAATCCTGAAAATTAAAATTGTAAATTAAAATACTTCTATATATATAAAAGAAAGTCGTGTTTGTTACAACACTTATAACTCGAGAACGGCTGCACGAATTTTGATGAAACTTGGTACAGGGATAGCTTATAGCCCGGAATAACATATAGGCTACTTTTTACCGCGGTAAACTGTTCCCACGGAAAACTCAATTCATTTCAAGTACAAAGTGGCGCCATCTCTTTCGCCGTGGCGTCAACTATTCGATAACATGGGAAACTCAGTTTATTTGTCATAGCTTCAATTCAAGTACAAAGTGGCGCCATCTCTTTCACCGTGGCGTCAACTACTCGACCCAAGTTGTAGACAAGTCAAACTGTACCTGTCCTTTGGGGAATGGATGGGGTGAAAATTTTCTCGGGATAACATATAGGCTACTTTTTACCGCGGTAAACTGTTCCCACGGAAAACTCAATTCATTTCAAGTACAAAGTGGCGCCATCTCTTTCGCCGTGGCGTCAACTATTCGATAACATGGGAAACTCAGTTTATTTGTCATAGCTTCAATTCAAGTACAAAGTGGCGCCATCTCTTTCACCGTGGCGTCAACTACTCGACCCAAGTTGTAGACAAGTCAAACTGTACCTGTCCTTTGGGGAATGGATGGGGTGAAAATTTTCTCGGGAGTATCGGTTTCTTTAAAGGCTTTCTTTTAAGTAACTTGAAAATTGGAATTGTATTGTGACAATGAGTGGTTGCCCACTACCTACAATTCCATGCTAATCTCCAACTACCCACTTTTCCCGTACTCCGGCGAGCGCGGCCTCGACGCCGCAGTGCACTCCGAACCGCGAGCGAACACGACACGATTTTGTGCTGTGAAAAACCATTATGTGAATTTGTCCTAGCCACGGGTTACACTGGTTAGGCCACCTATAGAAGAAATCAACGGGCCCGTACGTCGAGCAAATCCCAACAATCCGTAAGTAACCTTGATTCCCCTTTGTGGCCCTACGACGTCCACTCATTCTCACGATATCATAAAAAAATGATGATAGATTTTTGGATATTCCCGCTGGGAAAAAACTTAATTTTGATGAAACTTTGTATAGTGATAAAAAAAATTTGTATAAAAAAATAACCCATACTTATTCCCGGATATAAACATATAATGACGGGATTTTGTATTGGGGGCGGGAGTGAGGGGTGGGGGGGAGTGGAGATGGGGGGGGGGGGTGAAAATTTGCACGGGAGTACAGGTTTCTTTAAAGGCATTAACTTGAAAATGAAAATGTATCATAAATAAATAATGACGGGTTTTTGGATTTTACATTTTAAGGGTGAGGGGGAGGGTGGGACGGGGTGAACACTTATAACTCAAGAACGGCTGAACGAAGACGGAAGAACGCGGACGAAGCCACGGGCTACAGCTATCTTATATAAATAGTGACGGGTTTTATATTTTCACATTCAAGAAAAGGGAGAGGGGGGGGGGGAGAAAACGGGGGTGAAAAATTGGAATTGTAGTTACTTGCTTTTGACAGAACGAAGTCTGTCGGGTCAGCTAGTAATTAAATAAATAAAAATATTTTACTTAGTGAGAAAGGGAAAAATAAGGATACTAGGAACTGCGGGATCCCTGTATGACAAACTACGTTTGCTTTTTACAAATGATCAACATGACCTATTCATATATGATTCAATTTACTTGTGAGTTGTGTATGAATAACTTACTCTCAAGAAAGTGTTTTATTTCAAATATTGGTCTGAAGCCACAAAGAGCTTCGAACGGAGTCAATGCTATTGCAAGTTCGGGCTTGTGGTTCGGATCCTTGTACATGTCTGGAAAGTTTTTGTGTAGCTCTTCTGCATGCTCCTGAAACATAGGTACACAACAATAAGTACATGTTAATTTTTTTTTGCCACATACATATGTGTATGTCAAAAAATCTTATTAGGCCCGATTCTAAAGATGCACGTCTTCTTGCAACTTCTTGCTTTGACAGCGATAGAAATATAGTGTGTGCTGTGTGCCTTCAGAATTGAGTCCAGTAGTGTTAGGGAAATAATATCACATAGCATACAGTAAGACTTTAACATTACCTATGTGTTTAAACCAACAAAAACTTAAAGATATTTGACATTTTACCTTCTTTGGGTGAGCTTGAATGGACAAGGCCTTTCTTATAGACAAAACCTTGAGTAGAAACGGCACTGCTACTCCAAACTGCTTCTTCACAGTTGGCCCGATGGCATCAACATTATCCTTCAAGTACTCTGATAACAGAATATTCCTCTCAATAATAAGTGATGGTCCATTTGGATGGGTTCCCATCCACAACTCAGCATATGGCTTGGCAGGATCGATGGTCTCCTCGGCATCAGCACTAGACAACAGTTTGGCCACAGTGCTCTCGTTACCCAACTTCCCCCAGTCATAGTTCTGTACTTTGCATTTTAATTCCATGATCTGCCCGCTGCAAGTGAAGTAACAGGAAATATTACTCCATTATCAAACAATATAATCTAAAAATACACACGTAGTACCAAAGGTTATAGAATTAAATAAGCATATTATTGAAAAGAACAAAAGATAAGTTAGTGCAATGTTAAAAAGTTTCTAAAAGTAGAGTTGGTACTTAGAATTATTCCAAATGCCATGCAGTGCAGGTTAAAGTCACCCACTATTTAGTGATGCAACAACTTCCTTCACAGCTCACGACAAGCAATAAACTTTTATTACCAGCCACTACACAAACCAGCCGTAATTATAAGAATTTATCAACAATTTATCAACCGACCGATAAAAATAATTCCAACAGGCAATAAGTTTTTTTTTTGTTTTTGGCTTCCCACTTCCGTGGATTTTAGCCAGTGTCAATTTTAAAGCACAGACTACTGAGAAGATATATTTTAAAGCTATTAAGAAATTTTGGAACGAAAACAAGTTTTCATTTCATTCCTGAGTTTCATTCTTTATTTTACTTTTTTATTCAGTTTATTTACGGCCTGGAAACAAATTCTATTTAGGCCCATCAAAGTTTTAAAAAATCATGACATAAACCGGTGGCGGTTACAGCACGGCCTCCAATAATTCAGGGTAGGACTAGAATTAGTCGGCGAATCTCCCTAAGGTTCACCCTCACCAAAGCGATAGTAATTAACTTTAATTGGCGATTTACAACGGATAATTTTGATACGAGAGCTGTTATACGCTTTTCATATAACTTTCCGCACAATATACACAACTACACCATAATTTATAAAATACTGTCACAAATATACACCAAAAGCCCCAAAAACATTTTCCAGGAAAATAAAACAGAGGAGACGAACATGACACTTCTGTTCCCGCCAAAAAAAAAACGCCAGTAAAGTTCAGTTCAGGTCACAGATTATTGATACAGTGTGTTCAGGTTCATTCACCTGTTATATACCCGGTGCTTCCGACTGCGCTTCGCTTAGCAAAAATGCGTTGCCAGACCTCCAAAAAAACGCTAATGAAATGAAATGAAATGAAAATTTTTATTTCGGAAAACATTGATCCATAAATTGTTAGTACGCCACATTACACTATGTTAGTAGGTACCTAAAACTAATTATGTTATATTTTAAGCCATGTGATGCAGCATACTTTTCACATATTTTTAACAATTTCACTAGGGCACTGACCGAAGGGCTCAGCAACACGTTATCATCGGCGTAGCTGATGTTATTGACGTTAGATGGTCAAGCGAGAGTGCCTTACATACAAAATGTAACGAAATTTTTAGGATTATTAATTATTGATTAGATTACCTACCTACCCATTTAATTTTTTAGATGGTCAAACTAATCAAACAGAAACTATGGAAAGTACCTAAAATTAAGTAAATAGCTTTCCTAACAATTTTAAATGCGATGACTGGTTCTCTGGGATGGTAATTAGGAGCTTCGGGTTTGGACTCAAGGTTCATGGTGCAATTCTCACACTATATACGTGAGGGTCTAAGGCGTGCTGTAAACGATCATGAAAGCGTCATTCAATTCCATCAGTCATGACTGATGGTTGGAATCAAAGTATGGAGATTTTCATCAGTCAACGCATTAGACGATCTTTTTATCCGTCAGTCACCGCCTTGACTGTGGTAAAACTGACAGCAAAACCTAGCGTCTACGGCACGCCTAACGAAGACGAGGACAATCCGCAGAGGCGCCCGCGGCGGCGGTGCGGCGGCGGGCGCCCGCGCAGTTTTAATAGCGTAACGGCCTAACGATCTTATGATAAAGTGCGCGTCCCGTCTTCGACCCTATGTCACTTACCATCAGGTATAAAGGAAGGAAGATGACTTACAGATACATCTCGTGCATGGAACAAAAGAAAGGAAAACAAGTTTAGTTTTATTGGAATAATATTTATTAGTCAGTTACCTAATTATCTAGGTAGGTACCTACCTATGTTAGGTTCTTGCTCACCACGTAATTTTTAACGTCATCCTTGAGATGTTCTAAAACATTACGCTCGGGTGATTTTTTTGACAATTTCTCAACGACTTCAGGCTTATCAGCATTGCTGATCCTGGTCTTGGTTTCGAGAATGCCGTGTCTGGAGATTTGAGGTGGTATAGCAAATCCCGAAAGACCCCGGTTAGTGATTTCAACGTTGGACCCCTCCTCCAGGGGCTCGTATATCCTGGGTTCATTCCCAAAACTATTAGCCTCCGAATCAAACTTGATACTCTGCCTAACATTTTTATTCGAAGGACTGTATTTCAACTCCAACTCCTTTAGATCTAGGTAAGGATACTTCTTCATAATCACCAGTTGTTCGTACTGGCGAAGGTCTTCTTCACTGAGTAAATTTTTATCAGAACTCCTCAAATTGTCGTAAATGTTTTTTCCAAAATCTTGAGTGTTATCTTTGATTCTTTTCAAAGCGCTTTCAATATTAGAGGCCATATGCTTTGTTCGTTCTACAATGTTCTCGTAATGGGCTGGGATGTTACACTGCTGGGTATCTGGAAAGGATTCTTAGTGTAATATTTGATTCTTCAAATACTTTATATAAGTATAGAGACTAATGCTGGAGCCGCGGCTGCAACGGCGGAAAATGCGAAACGCCGCAAATACGCCAGCCTCGGCTCCAGTTACCTTTTCATACCTGTCGGGGTGGAGACACTGGGACCCTGGGGCCCGGAGGCGAGAAAGCTCATCAACGAGCTTTCGTCGCGCCTCATAGAGGCCTCCGGTGACCAGAGGGCTGGCCAGTACCTCAGGCAACGTATAAGTTTAGCCATACAACGAGGACACGCCGCCAGCCTTCTGGGCACCATGCCCCGGTGTGACCACCTCGACGGCCTTTTTTATTTGTAGATTTGTAGGTTTATTTGTAGGTTTTAGCCAGTTAGTTCATTTTAATTGTATTTATTTTTTCGGTGTAACATTACTTAAGTTAATGCTATAGTAAATAAATTCCTAAAGTAGAGAGACTTAAGTTTTAGCACAGAATATTTATAAGACGAGATGTAACTTACTGTTGGGATAATATGAGTCTGATGCTCCTCTGTGAAGCGGAAAGGTGTAGTTGAACGATAAACACAGCAGGCCGCAAGCAACAATTAGAATAGCAGCGTGTCTTTGCATTGTGCTGCTAAAATGTGATAAACATCGTAATAATTTATTTTCCTTTCGCAATGTGTATTGTTGACATTATTGTGACATTAACTTCAAGCCAGAGAGAAGATAATACCTATGCTTCAAGCACATAGAGGTAACAGCATGGAACTACTACGTAAGTACATATTAATTCCATGGGTTACAGAGAACGTCAGTGGCGTCGTCGGGGTTAAGACGCGGGTTATCTATCATATCGAAATGTCCGAAGTTCGATCCCTGGCTGGGCCATGTACCGCATGTACCACTAGGTTTTTCTCATGGAGCTAAGATCTCTTTGGTAGGCGCCCGCGCCCCCGAACCTTTCTGGTTTTTCTCGAAACTTAGGTACATTTACTGACTTCTGCTCAAACTGTGAAAGAAAACACCGAGAAGAAACCTGCTTACGCCGAAGAAGAAATTCTAAGGCGCAGTGAAGTCCACCAACCCGCACTGGGTCAGCGTGGTGGACTATGGCCCGAACGCCTTTTTAATTATTTAAGGTAGGACTTTTTGGAGGGATCTTGTCAGAGATGGTTTTCTTTCTGTCCCTGTCACACATTATTATAAAGATAAGAGACAAAACTATTTTTAGTGCTATCAAATTAATTTTAAAACGTGCCTTCAGAATGGGGCCCATTAGGTACATTGATAATTCCGGTACCTACCTTAAAACTAGATCATGTACTTTTTTAGTGGAAGCTAATATTTAAGCATGATTAAAATCAAATAAGTGCGTACTTAGGTTACCAGCGGTTACCTACTCAATTTTATTACACTCAACTCGGTGGGGTTAAAGTTTCAGAACTTCAGCATTTAACTTTAACACCCGCCTTCAGGGGTTGGGCCGGATCGCAACACGTGCCGCTATTGGCGGCGTCCGCCCTTTCTTCCCTTTTCCCGGCGGGATGAGACGGGAATCAGTGGGCGGAGCCGGGGTCCCCGGGACATTTGGAATTTTCACCTGACACGGAATGTTAATGCACGTGCACATTGTCACCGCACAATACGTGTCCTTGTGAACAATCCCAGTTAGTTTTGTTTAATACGTAGTGGCTGAATATTCTCAAGTTTCAGTAAAAGTTGTTCGAAGAAATCGTATTAAATCCAACGGCACGTTTTTCTGATAGGTAATATCCGTAGGTCTGTATATCTACCTAATGTTAGTTTTGTAATAAGTTTTCCTCAGTGTTTTTCGTGAGCTTGTATAATACAGGGAGATAGAAGTGAAAAAATAATTAAAATATTTATTATAGCCGTATAAAGGTGTAATGGTACATAAATGTAAGTAAATAAATACTTACAATGATTTTACAACAAAACAAAAATATTTCCCAAGTTTTTCCTTGCGTGTTTTTTTGGCTTTTGAGTTTTTTAGCTCATTAAAAAAAGGGGGAAAGTGTAGACCTATGAAAGTGTTCAAGAACAGCCGTTGGATTTAACCACGGGATTTAACGCCCCCCGAAAATTGTTATTTTCTTAGGCAAACTTTAAATTTCGGGATAAATTTTGATTAAACTGTTATCATGAGTGAAGAAATAAAACCCGCCAACATTCAAACCGAACCGAAGGCGATTCAGGCACCGCGACCGTCTTCTCCGCGGAAATTCTTCGCTCGTTTGTACGGACACCTCGAGTCGGAGAAGAAACGAGAAGACCCGGTAGAGAATCCCAGGTCCGAGAGTGAGACGTCCTCAGACGTGGAGGTGGAGGAGAGCGAGGAAAGACTCGAGGGTTTGGGGATGGGCCCGCCGCCGCTGTGGCCGCCGGCGCCGCCGCTGCCGCTGTGCCCGCGACCTACCATGCTGCTTCCGCATCAGCAATTGGCATTCGGTGCTGGACTTGCGGCTTTTCGTAAGTACCTAGTAACTACAACGAATCAAATTATTGACTTGCTTCCAATCTCTCAACGATTCCAACTGTCCATGCTCGTTGCATATTACATTAAGTTTTGAATTGTAAGGCGCTTTGGAATCTGTCTGTAATGCCTTATATATTGTATATGAAATAAATAAATTAATTAATTAATAAATAGACACCCCCACAACACCCCACGAAACCACACATCGAAATGCGTTAAAAATAAAGAAACTTATAGAGATAATTACTGGTTCCAACAATATTGTAGGTACCTAGAATATCTTTACTTCAAAAATTTATGGGAATCAGGAAGGTTCGAAACTCATTGGTGATGGCGCGCGCGCTCCGTAGCAAATTTTTTTCATTCAAGATGGGTATGGTATAACTATGTAAATCTCCTTCGTCAGTATATCTTTATTATTTTTACCTCACTGGCTGTTTTTCTCCAAAAAAAATTTTGAAACGCCATATTTTATTATTCCTTTTATTCTTTTTTTTGGGACAAAAGGCAATTTTGAAATTTTTTTAAGACATTGCGGCCAGCTCGTATTCTTTTGTTTTTTTTTAACTTTCGAACGACTAGGTATTAATAAGAAAGTTTTGTTATTGTTCTGAGAGTTTTGTTGTGTAAGTAAAAAAAGAAATCGCGTTTTTGATGAAAATCGATTTTGTTGTTGTAGGTGCATGCATGTTACACCGTCAGTATTATCACGATAGATACCTTCGTGATAATCACCTACGTCATATTACTGATAGAGTAATGGGCCATATCGTGATAATAATATCACAGATTTTCCGGAATTCTTGAAATTCGCGATACTAGGATCACAGTAGATTCCTTTTTCGTCTACTTTGCTAGGACGTGATAATGGGTATTGACCGTGTATAGGCCCCATTGAGTCGAAAAGAGTCGATAAGTTAAAAAAATATTTATAGCACATTCCCTATAATTTAAATTTTAATATCTCAAATCCCTAAGGCCCCAATTACACACTAGGTTTTGGTGTCAGTTTTACCACAGTCAGACGGTGACTGACGGATGAATGATCGTCTAATGCGGTGACTGATGAAAATCTGCATACCTTATTTTTTTCATCATTTAACCATCAGTCATGTCATGACCGCTGGAATTGAATGACGTTCGCATGACCGTCTACACAGGGTGCCTTACACGATGATAGTAGGTAAGTGCGTTTAGTTTAACCAGTAAGTATTAACTTAGCCCGTTGTGATTTAGGTTTATTAACCTCAGTAAAATAATTTTTTGTAGGTACCTAATTACTACTTACTAATTATCTATGTAACGACTTTTGTTTATGTTTCCCTGCGATCACCAATACTATGTTTCCCTGCTTCGGGCACAGAGGAATTATATATATAATTATATATATAATTATTATAAAAGTCTCCTTCGGGTAATTAGGTCCATATTAGTACCTATGAATTTGCGGTTTTTACTTTCTCGACCCAAGTAACGGTATGTACCTACTAAGGGTAAGAGGAAGTAGGTTCCAAATTTGGTCCCAATCGGACCAAAGTTATCGTTAAAAACGTCACAATAAAAATTAATAATTCTACAACTTCATGAACTTACATGTCAAATGAACCCCTAAAACCGCCTCCCGCCCAAAAATATTTGTTAAGAAAGTGTAAACTCAGTTTTCTTTCATGTAGGTATTCTTCTATTTCCCTTGGGTGTTCCTAATTACGCCATTTTCCCTTCGATCACCATATACTCGATCGCCGCATTTTCCCAATATTTCTCAACAAGAAGAGTTGTCTCCTTTTAAACTGAACTCCAGATCAAATATGGTGAAACGCTTCAACCACCAGATCAAAGATGGTGAAACCCTTCAAGTCGTCGCCCACTCATCGTAAAAATAAAATATCACTAGAAAAATGTGAATAGATCGATCCGCAGATAAGCCCTCTCGCGGCGAGGGATCTAATCTCACTCTTTGCCGGACGTTTCTTTATGAATATTGAATGGAAAACGCGATACGTACGTACCTACTGCCTTTTATCTGTACTTTTATACTAAATTTACTTTTTCCTTCATCTTGAAAAGAAATATTCATAATATGAAAGCGATAAAATTAATCCTAGAGAAAAACAAGTATTTTATATCTACTTTTATTTTATGTATCTACACCCACAGAGTATGTACCCACAGAGTAATTTTATAAACATTTTTCTTTTTGTTTAATAAGTGTTCCTGTCTATATTTAATGCAAAGCTGCTTTATTTAATAAAAGCTGCTGTTTTGTCTTATGTAGTTACATAAACTGAATATTGTAAATGTACTATCAAATCTATTTAAAGGTAGGTAGATACTTTTGACTTTGATAGGTTACCTACCGATCATCGGACTGAACAATCGGACTACTGATACTAGGCTACTTTATTACCTAATTATAATAACTTGTAAGTGATCTTTTAATTTCTTTGGTCCTAGTGTGGACTAGGATCCGTCCGCACTATGCTATAGCGTGGTAGACTATAATAATAATTTTATTTTCAGCCATAAAAAACCCGTAGGTAATGTACACAGTAACACATAAAGTCAAAGTTGAGTGAGTAGCAGAGCAGGCATGTGTCCCAACAGTGGGGAGCCTATTTGTGGCTGTTGATTTAAGGTAGGTACCTACCTAGGTAGGTAGGTATAGGTAGGTACTGTTGCACCGTAGCGTGGTTACCATATATATAAATATAACCCACAAAGAAACAGTAGATTTTCGAACAAGTACCAATTCTAAGTAGGTAGGTATACGTTATTAATACCTAATGTCTATTATCATTTGGGGTCCGTTTCCGAATGACAATACCGTGCTTATAAACAATTTTCTTTAAGCTTATTACGGGAAGCCCATTTTCCTGCGCGGGCGTTCTTATCGCCATGTAAATAGAATCATTATGGTTTGTCGCGTCGCTGAAAAACAGTTTCATTCGGGTTTCGGAGACAAAGCTACGCGAGCGGGGAGAGACAGGGACGCATTCAGGATTTTCAAAACAAATAAAAAATAGCATAAAAAGACACTTTAGTTTTAAGTAGGTAGAGTTACACCTACTTCTATCACTGATCGGGTTTTTTACACGACACGGTGTTACTGCATGGCCAGATATTTACAGTATCTGAGAGTCAAATCATCGTCAATCTGTCTACCTTCACTGCCTAGTACCCAAATGCACCATTACCACTCTCGATGCGTTGCTCTGGGGAAGCGTCGCTGAAAAGGTTATGGCAGCGGACGAGCCGTCGTCCTTGCGCTCAGAGAATAGAGTAAAAGGCAATTAGTTTTGTCAGAAGTCGTCAGATTTCCAGGGCCCATGGTAGGACGAAACCCCCCTTTCCTACCCTCTGGCTACGGCCCTGCTAGGAGTGAGGAGTGACGGCTCGCTTGGGCGGCGCGGTGTTGAATTGCTGATGCGATTACGACGCCACGACTCGATGCGCGGCTACAGCGCGCCGACACCCATTCGGAGCCGCTCTCGCGTACAAATTGCCGGCTCTGTTCTGCTACTGTGCTATAAAATCTCGCCATTGTTCGACACTAATAACTATTGCGATACCTACATACTACAGTCCATGAAGCTTGATAAAACAAACGTGGTCTCTTCTAACAAGAATTCGACAGAGCTTTAGTTTGTCTACAAGTTCTGGGACAATAAACAAAAAGAAACTCCAATAGTTCAGAAACCCGGACCCTGATATCAGTAGTGGTTGTCAGCGTCTATCGTGAATTCTAGACTGAGCCTGGGATCAATTAGTAAATAACGTAGCTATAGGTTAAGTCCACGTAACGTAAGATTTTACAAAAAAAACCCTAAGCAATACGATAATCTCCCCAAACTGCGACAAGTGGAGATCTAATATGTATCGTCATACATCATCAACTCATCAACAGCCTATTAATGTCCCCACTGCTGGGGCTCAGGCCTACCCTCTCAACGAGGGCGTTCGGGCTATAGTCCACCACGCTAGCCCAGTGCGGGTTGGTGGACTTCACATGCGCCTAAGAATTTCTTCTTCGGCGTATGCAGGTTTCCTCACGATGTTTTCCTTCACCGTTTGAGAGCAGTCAGTAAATGTACTTAAGTTTCGAGAAAAACCCATTGGTACATGGCCCAGCCGGGGATCGAACTCCGGACCTTTCGATATAATAGGCCGCGTCTTATCCCCTACGCCACTGACGCTCTTCAATACCATACATATGACAATGTCATACATATGACATTGTAACTAAGTAAATGATGGGACCGTCGACTGCACTGATCGCCCGCCCCGCCCGCGCGCCCGCCGCACGCCGCCGGCCCCCGCGTGGGACCGGCCACGTGCGCTGCTCAATCCGTCGCGCGCGCTCCTCTGGAAACATAACATTTCGATTTGTATTAACCGCAATTTGTATTGTACTCGTTTCACAACGCATTTGGCCGCAGTTTTGATCCGGATTGTGCGATGAACGACCATGCTCATCGCAGTGTTACGAATTAAAAATCGATTTTAAGCCCATGAGTAACAAGGTGGGTACCTACACACTAAATTTATACTTACCTACCTAATTAATTAGGTAGTTAGTAGATATCCAAGTATTTGCCTGCTTACTTTCCTGAGAAAGACACATGGAGGGCGAAACGGCATGTTTTTAATTAAGATTTAACGTTGTGCTAGGCCCATAACCTAAAAGAGTTGAAAAGTAGCCTCGTACCTACCTACACGGACTAACTATTAAAAGACTACGAACTATTAAAAGCAAAATACTCATTTTAATTATGACGAAACTATGGTTTGATTTCCCTATTTCTATGCGATAGGTACCCACCCTATTCTGGTGTAGGTAGCAAGCTAAAGAATCGTGAATCAGACTTATTGTTCGGCTCAAACTCAGTGGAGCATTCACTCCGCAATATCAATATCTGTTGGAAAGGAATTGAAAACAAAAAGGAATAAATGTAAACAAGTCAGGTGTGGCATTCTGTAAATCTCGGAGGCGCAGACTACCGGTCGAATGGTTCTCGATTAGGGGATCTCCGCTAATGAGTATTAAGGGGTAGCTGCCCTAATATCCAGTTCTATTGTATTTGTAAGCATTGTTGATAAATCGCGATTGCTTCTTTTAAATCGCAAACAAAACAAATAATTATGAGAGCGGTACCTATTATTATGAGAATCGAACATTGGAAGTTAAAATTACGAGTACATATATTTAAAGAAACAGGATAGGTATGTACCTACCTATACAGAGGCATAAGCCGAGGCTCACATACAATATAATTCCACCAATGACTGGTTGTGGCCAAGACTATAGTAGGTACTTTTCTCAATGCGCGGAAATTCAAACAATATCAAAAGTTTTATTAAAATTTCGAACTGTATGAACTGAACGATCACGAACTAGGGTTGTCACAGGACTTTATAATTGCGTGTAAGTACCTACATTACATACATCGGAGCCTCACAAATGTTATCGAAAGTTTAAATGTTTTGTATCGCAAATTGCTGATGTTGAATTTTTTTAAATAGGTACATAATTTAAGTACGGCATTTTCCTTTAGAAGATGCGCCGGTTTGGTATTAGGGATTACCTACCTACTAAGGATTTTTATCGACTCGCCTGTCAAATTCAAATTCAAAAATTCAAAAGTATTTTATTGCATGTAAGTACACTGGGTACATTTATACAACGTCAATTTTTTATCTACCACCGCCTCCAAGGTGTTATATAGAGCTGGGAAGAAGAAGCGGCGCAACCAACTTCCGCAACACATCTTTTAAAATCAAGTTCGTACATAACATTATTTTGTAAAGATTGTGCGAGGCTGAAGTAACATTAACACCAGGCATTTTGTCATTTAGATAATCGACTGTTTTATAATAAGCTTTCATACAAAGTTGTTGTTTAATGTGGGTCTTAAATTTTCTGTCATTCATATTTAAGATTTCTTCTGGTAGTTTGTTGTAGAAGCGTATAGCTGTAGGTATATATACCGACACATCATAAGAAAACAGGTAATTTTCTTTATTGTTCTCATGTTTCGTATCGTTAAAAGCAGTGCGTGAGAGATGTCTTCATTGAGCTTGTTCGAACGACGACGGTTAGGTTTATTGTACAAGTATGGGCGGCTCGTTCGCCTAATGACCGTGGAATAATACTCCAAATAGAACACAATGCGAGAACAACAAATAAAATCATTTAATGAATAGATTGGGATGGCTGGACTGTTATTTATTCTGTGAACATAAAAATATACAATACAATACAATTAATCTTTACTTACTCCACAACTGACTTATAGTTTGTGGAGTCTGGAGCCTGTGACTAGGCTACTCAGAGTAGCCTGTAGATATAGGACACCAGGCCCCACCGTCGGACCAGTGACTTGGACATAGTGGCTAACAATACTGATATAAAAACAAAACAGATTATTTAAAAAAAAAATACTTTGAAATATAATAGTGTGTGTGTGTTTGTGTGTGTACGCCGGTAATAATAATCTGTGCAAAATGTAGTTTTTAGTTATTAAGTTGTAATTAGAAGGAGAGACTCTGTAGTGTCGTATTTCATCGTGAGTAACCATTTCCGGATTACTATTTTAATAGGTAATAAGTACTTATACATAGGTAGACGGATAATTAGAAACAGGGCAAGATTTTCATACAATCGAGGTCACATTGAAGCCATGGTTCTCCGTGAAGACTTGATCGGGGCATGATCTGATGACCGTCATCGAGAGAGTAGATGGAGGACTTTTAGGTCGCTATAGATATCCAACTGATCTGATGAGCCGTCGGGAAGCAGCATCGTCATGAAGAAAAAAACACGCAAAATGACATAAAAATGTATGAAAATTTTAAAGTCAAGGAATCATGACGATGCTGCTTCCAAACGACTCATCTGATCAGTTGGATATCTATAGCGATCTAAAAGTCCTACATCTACTCTCTCGATGACCGTCATCAGATCACGCCCCGATCAATCCTTCACGGAGAACCGTGGCTTCAAAGTGACCTCGATTGTATGAAAATCTTGCCCTGTTTCTAATTATCCGTCCACCTATGTATCTCTTTATTAAATTACCTCTTTGTCCTACAGTGCTTGGTTATAGGATAGGGTTTGTCCACCTAGTTATACTATTAGTTATACGATACGAGCGTTTTAATTCAGGACTATTACGGAAGTAACCTAACCGATTTAAAGAACAATTCGGACTTTTTCCGTCATTTCTTGGGAAATCTTAGGTTTCACCGGTAAATCTTAGGATTTGCCCTATTTCGAACTTTTACAGAAGTCCTGGTGATCGATTACGATTACAGACACAATCAGTGCGGCTAAATACTGAACAACTCCCCATCTTTTGGAAATGCGTCGCTTGCGGCATACCAATAAATACCTACGGTCATGCCATACGGCTAATTATAATTTTGCTCATTAATAAGTGCTAATATTACCTAGTAATATTTATTCATTAATAAGTGCTGCAGTCAGTATTTTATTGCATACCTATTTATGAGTAGGTACACTTGGTACATAGACTTACGCACTTTTTTTTTATAGACTACACCGCTTCCTGCAAATATCAACCTTACGCGCACATTTTTGCTGCGGTTCATACGTATGAGAAGACTGAGGGTTCCAGATGCAACCCTTTGTTACAGGTCACCCCTGTTATCTTTTGTCAAATCAAGTGCGGACAATCTGAGATAACGATATTGGCCCATTTGTGAATTCGAATGTAAGTAGTGGTTCAGCGATGGGACCGCGTCAGCTGCGGACTGCGGCCACCCCTCCGCAGTAAGGATGTGTAATTGGACCACAATAGGGTATCAGCGCGTTGTCACATGAGATCGTCATGCGCTTCGAACTCGCTGCAACTCGAAAGTGAGAGCTGTTGGAATAGATTTACGAGGATTTAAAATGATAACATAACACGTGCAATTTCGGCTCCGTATCTACCCACAGTCCAGTAAGTCCGCGGGCTGAATTGTCTATTTTCAAATATATTATTTTCTCAAACATGCTTAGAAATGTGAACATTATTTTGACAACCTTCTTCGAGTTAAATCGACAATGCTGTACTGGTCAAATAGGGGGTGAAATAAATGAGAGCACGCCGGCAATTAGCAATATCTATACCTGTGACCATGGCAACCACGGAGGTAAAATAACAAAAGGTTTATTTAAATTTCGAACGATGTATGAAATTACATTGATTGCAGGCTTAGCACTTTTATATATTTTACTTTTATACTTTTACTTTTATATAGCAATTTTCTCAAATAATGCGCGGAAATTGTTTAATAAAAAATTATATATACAGGGTGTGCTATTTTTTGTAGTCAACTTAGCCCGCTTAGTTGACTTTGTTACGATTATGCCTTAAAAAATTTAGTTTTTAGTTTAAATACCTAATTAAGGATGGAAAATTCACTAATATAACACAGACCGGGGCCAATTTGTACAATTTTCGAGTCTTCTGACCACGGTGGGAATCAAAAGCACGACCCAGGGCACTAAGCAAATATTGAGGCGGTCAATGTTCAAACTAATTAGACTTGCGGTTCCTATTCGCCCCGCATCTTACATTTTTATTAAGATGAGATAGAGTCGTAACAAACACAAAAACAGCTTTTCACGCGGCAACTTTTTACATAGTAGCATCGGTATTATTTAAGTGATATACCAAGAGGAAAGGCAACATACACCGTTTTACGTAAAACCACCTGCAGCTATACCGAGTGCAGCCTACCTCATTTTAAATTGGGACGACGCACACGATTCTTAAATCGCAGTTCACCCCGGAAGTAACGGTTTACGCCAACAGAAAATCAACCACATGGAATGCATAGAGCGTACAGCGGGTCGTAAATCCACGGCTAATTGACCGGACGCCATTGTAACGCACACCGAGACGCCATATGTCGCGTCGTCGAGATTTGTAGCGCTTCTCTAAGTCCGACACTGTCACTGCGCAAGTTTCATACCGAGTTGGTGGAGGCTTGTATTTATCTATTACTAATTAATTATACCTACTGAAGAATTTATAACTAGCCGTTTACCGCAGCTTCGTGCGGGGAGAAAAGGGTTTTCCGCGGGAACAGGTTCTCCCGAAGTAATGTGTTATTCGGATGTTCTCGCCATAACTAAATTTTAGTCTCTTGTGCTCTGTTTTATCTGTAAAAATAAGAAAGAGGGCATGAATTTTAGAACTGTCGAAATACCTAGTTTAGTCCTGTCAGACGTCTGAGTGTCAGACAGAGGGAATTTTAATCGTCATGTTTTATATTGCAATAGAAACCCAGAAACCCGGTTTTTCTTGTGTCTGATTGGTGTCTGACATGACTAAACTAGGTATATTTTGACCGCTCTAAAATTCATGGCATCCTTTTTTATTTATACAGAAAAAAAGCACAATAGAAAATTTAGATATGGCATGCACATCCGAAACGACACCACTGAGAGATTTCAAGCGAGTGATTAAATTACAAAGTTTATTCGATTAAAATTACCCGTGAATCACATCCGTTCGCGGGAGTGAGTGTGCCTACTTCCGCAATATGACGCGGATTCGGAGCTCTTACAAGCACACTTTCTCATGCCGGTCACTTGCCGGGACAGCGCAGGAACTAGGAGGAATCCTTACCGGTACTGCTGTTATACAGGCTGATCATTAAATAGAGAACAAGCTTCATAACATGACATTCTAGCTACAGCTGTTAAAGGTGTTAAAGACTTGAAATTTATCACAAAAAATAAAATCATTTTAATTGCTACGGACAGGTTGATTCAATTTTTAAATTGTTACGATTTAGAAAAGCAGTTAGATGGACATCCTGTTACACGCTGCAAGTGCAGTACAGGGTTTAGCAAAGGTGTGCATGGGAACGTGAACCCGGCGATGATTGTTGTGGTTTTTGAGACGATTTTTTTTTGAGAAATACACTAACCGCACGACTTTTGAGGCCAACGACAGGTACTTACACAACTACTAGTGTTCTACTGTGTACGTACAAACTTTTTTGTAACGGTTTCAGTTTTGGTAACTTTGCAAGTTAGTGAAATGTTATTGTAAAGTGCGATGCGAAACTAATTCAGTTAATTATTGTTTAAAATATAATTGTTACAGAGCATTATAGTTACATAGTTTTTTAAAAATAATTTACTATTGCAGTGGCCCGGAGGCGTCGCAAGGAGAGCCGGCCCCGCCGACAGCGGACCACCTTCTCCGCGCACCAGACCCTGCGACTGGAGCTGGAGTACGCGAGAGGCGAATATGTTGCAAGAGCTCGAAGGCAAGTGTAAACACTAGAAATACTAGAATCATGATTCGCGGCCTGACCTGACCTCTATCATGAGGTAGAGCGTCGTGGGGAAGACGCGGACTGTCATGTCGAGAGGTCCCAGTTCGATCCCCGGCTGGGCCATGTACAGTCTACCACACGCCAGGGAAACACATTGACCTTGAGCTGACGTAGCCTATTAAGCGTGACACACACTGGGCGGCGGCGTTGCGAAAGCTTTGATGTAAAGAGCTTCATACTATTTCGAACATTACAGAAAAAAACCGCAACGCTTTCGCAACGCCGCTGCTCAGTGTGTCACGCTTTAGGGAGTTTCAATACTATGAGAGACCAATTTATACTGGTTTTGTTTCCACTGACGTGCGGTCGACCGTATCACCGTACCTACCAAAGGGTATTCTAGAAACTTAAGTACATTTACTGACTGCTCTCAAACAGTGATGGAAAACATCGTGAGGAAACCTGCATAACTATGCCAAAGAAGAAATTCTTAGGCGCATGTGATGTCCACCAACCCGCACTGGGCTAGCGTGGTGGACTATAGCCCTAACGTCCTCATTGAGAGTGTAGGCCAACCTTTATTATTATAAACATTATATTATGTCCATATAACACATCGATACCTTTGGCAGAGTAAGGCGCTGAATGTTTCTATAAAAATCATTATCAAAAGTACAAATATTCTTTTCGAAATTTCAGTACCTACCTACGGATTTCGTAAACATCACGAGAGGAGATATTCGCATTCATTTTATAGAGATTTTAAGTCCACCAACCAAAATTGGGCCAGAAGCGTGGGGCTCACTCAATATAGGATAGTTCTGCAGGTAGTTTGCAGAACTACCCTTTGTTGAGCCCTACATAGGGGTAGTCCTAACTTAACTACTGACTTACGTATTAACGTTCATGTGGGCTGATTTTATTGCAGATGTGAATTGGCATCCGCCTTGTCTCTCAGTGAAACACAAGTTAAAATCTGGTTCCAGAACCGAAGAGCCAAAGACAAAAGAATCGAGAAGGCCCATCTTGATCAACAATACAGGTAGGTTTAATAAATGATTACATTCAGCCTCCTTACGACGACGCAGTTCAGTGAGATACACGATTTACTAAAATCGAGCAACCTTATAAAACCGTAACAACATTTTAGCAGTTCGTATCCGGTTATCATTTAATTTGTTGCCTATCAAACCGCACCGAAGTCGGCGAGTAACTACACTAAAAAACAAATACAGCAGAAAAAAAAAGAGAAAAAAAAACACTTTGGATCTCTTGACTTCGATATTGACAATATACCATGCCAAAGGCCTTCTATGTGGCCATGAGCTGGGTTTCTGCTTCATGGCCATGAGGCATTTTTAAACCTGGACATTTTTCATTAACGACAGAATTATTAGGACAATATTTTACATTTAATTTCGGGGGATGCCAAGCTTCTTTACAAGCTGATTAGATTTTATTGTAAGGTGCGTAGTTAAATTATGTGTGTTTTTTATTTAGTTTTGTTTTAAAATGTAAACTTTACAGAGCTGCATAGTCACAAGGTGACTAAGCTCTTTAAATAAAGATTAAAAAAAAAAAAAACAATAGTCGCCTGACCAGAACTACGGACCTTAGACGTTTTAAACAAACTTACATTCGTTCATTATAAGTGAGTGAGTTTAGGTCGTTTTCGCAATGCAAGAGACTTACTGCTCTTTCCCTTTGGTTAATTCTAAGATTTGCTCTTATATATTTGCAGGCAGCTGGCAGCGGCGTCCGGTTTGTTCCCGACTGTGCTCGGCGCTCCGTACTGCGGGCCCCCGTGCCCGTGTCTGCCGCCCCAACACCCGCCGCCGCCTCTCGATAAGTAGCAATTTAAATTTGAAACATCATTTTTTATCTGTACCTATTAGGTGACAAAATCAAACGATAGTGTGACTATCAGATAGCGGGTCAGACACTATCTATCTCATTATTCAAGTGTCGCAAAAATGTAAAATAATGTAAATAACCTATGTAATGCTTAGTGTACCTATCTATTTATGTACTTTAACTTGTAAGGTCGTAAATTATGATGTTATAGAATAAAAGTCAAAATGTTATTTAGTAGTTTTATTCAGATAAAGTCCACTTTCCACTTACCATGGCCTTTTCCACCGGGGGAGGCTCGTCCGAGTGTAGAAGAGTCCATGGAAAATAGTATTTATTTAATATATTGCACACGAGGCATAGAATCAAAATATTAATACATCAACACACCTTACAACTACTATGGTGAAATAAAAGATAATGTGTAGAACAAATTAACAAGTTCAATTATATGATTAAAATAATCAATTATTACAATAGTACTTAATTAAACTGAATTAGGTCTGTTATATGACCCAGTTTGAACAACTTCTCAACTTTTATTTATGAAGTTATTTATAAATTATCCACCCTAGGTAGGAATTACCTATTAACTGTGACATGTAGTTATTATACTGCTTTACATTTAACCATCCATTTAACATATTCTTTTTTAAAATACATGTTCCAATCGTTTATTCCGAACTCTTTTTGGAATGTCTGTCTTAGTTATTTTTAGCCAACTATAGACGATTATATGAAACAAAAAGTAATGGTAATTCTTTATTTATATCACTTAACATCTAGAGAAGTATATGGTTCAATGTTTGTTAAGCCACAGCTTTCACAGTGGAATTTATGTACAAGGTTATTAAAGAATTTCATTGAATCACTTTTACCAGAGTAGTACAAAATGGGCCGTGCATACAATTAGTGACATTTCAAATGTAAAAACTGTGATATCAGTGCTAAATGGCTAAATTCTTAAATGTAATTAATATGAATCAAGTGCCTACCGTACCTTATAGAGAACAAACCTTATTTGAAGGGGAAAATAATGTGTAATATATTTATGTTACGAAGTCCTTCACTAAGTCCGCTTGTCCCTCACTAGCTAGCTGACTGGTGGCCTACCTCCCGTCTCTATTCTACCGTCTGCCTGCCTAGCTTCAACTAAGCGCAACTTGATACCTAAGCATTAAAAATACTTATATAAGTATACACGATTAGGAAAGATTACCTGAAAAACTTGGAATTGCCGATAAAATAAATTAATCTCATTGATATCTTATAATTAGAATTCATATTAGTATTTTGCTCTTTGGATTTCAAAGTAAAGATTGGCACATTAAATGCTTTAAAGATGAAATTAATACGGTCTCTCTCGATGATAACGAGATGGTGTCTTTAATTTAGAGTAAAACTGAACAATAATTAAGGCAGAAAATTGAAACAAAAAATATCATCATGGCCTATTAATTAGTGCCTTGACCTTCGTTAAATAAATAAAATCTAATATAATAAAATAACGTTATTTTAGCGACTTAGGTACCGTATAATTTTTTTAAAATGTAATATGCCAAGCTTATATGGGATATAAAAATATGTCTGTATTGATTCTTTGTAGATTTGTGTTGATAAATAACCAATTTCATTACAATATGTATATCACATTAATATTATAAATGCGAAAGTGTGGGTATTTGTTCATTTATTTGTTAGATGCTCAATCACGTCATTTTGCTGATCACGATTTTAATATTCTTGGTACAGTGACAGTTCATACCCTGTATTATCTTACAGGCTATTTTTATTGCAGAAACCTGACTGGTATATTTCCGCGCGGACGAAGTGGCGAGTATGGGCCAGAAATATATTATATAAAAAAAATACCCTGACTGATCTATGCACAGCTCAACCCGCTGGATCTAGAAACCAAATTTTTTGTAATAGAGGTTCCTCACATTAGGTTGAGAATAGCTACTGGATTTTTAAAAGGTTATTAGGCTATATTATACCCACAGAAGTAGTTTTGTTGATTACCCCTGAACGTCCTGGATAAGTATCAACACAGACATTTGCATAGAAAGTGAATGTAGGTAGGTAGTGATAAGATAGAATGAGCAATACTCACAAGAGGACTCAGCGAGGCAGGACGTTTAGAAGCGGCGCTGGTTGCCGGTCGCTGGGGCGGTGCCCGCGTTGTACCCCCCGCCGCCTCCGCCGCCGCCGCCGCCGGATCCGTAACCTCCGCTGCCGCCACCACCACCGCCGCCTGCAACATCACACCAATAAGTAGAAATGAAATGATCTTTATTTGCAAGATTAGTTACATTAAGGTGTACATATTTCAATTCAAGCATCTTTTATCCTGCCAGTGAACAATACTAAACTTAATTATTAATTATCAAACCACTAAGTAAATCTGACAAAATAGAGACAGTAAGCTGAATTGGCAGAACAAATAGAGACAGTAGCTGGCAGACACACACTCTATAGCAGAAACGGTTTTTTTAGACAAAGTTTGCATGTTGGAAACTTGGAAAGACCCTTACGTATCTCGCTCGATTATTTTGATTTTGTTTTAGTGGCTACTCTTCAAATGATGTAGCAAACACTGAGGTTATCATCAGCTTATAGTAGAAAACAATTTGTACCTGAATTGTTATAAGGTTGCGTCCTCGTCGTGCTGTAGTTGGCCCTCATGGGGCCGCCAGTGTACCCCTGCTGGTATCCAGTCCCGAAGTTGTTGCCCGACTGTCCCCATCCCTGGTCGCCGTAGCCCTGGTTGCCCCATCCACCGCTTTGGCTCGAGTCCCACGGGTTCTGGTTGCTCCATCCTTGGCTGTACCCTGTGTTATAACCACTATCTGTGGTACATTCACAATATTAGGGCATTTGGTTTACTTGGGACATTGTTACAGAATATTTTGATTTAATAAATAAATATACTTGTTACAAATACAGAGCCAGCAATATTACAACATTACAAGCTTACATTAAGCATTAAGCAACATTAAATTGACTGTAACCTAGTAGCTCATGGTGCTTGTTACATACATTCATTACGTATACTGCTGCTTATATTCAACTCTAAACATTTTCCTTTACAGTTGAATTATCCTTGGAGGTTTTGAAGAGTTAGTAGGTATAAACCAATATTCAAGCAGCGCTGTATGCGTGGTAAAATACGTAGGGTAGATATTATACGCCTTTCGCCTCCACTCTGACAGCCAGGCGCATACGCAGCGACGGAAGCCCGGAAGGTGCTATAAGAATTGTCTTTGTTTGTGTCTTTGGATAGGGCTTGGTTCTTAGAGTGGATGTTTATTTTCACACCTTTTAGAGCTGGTTGGTAAATTGGTAAACCTGGTAGGTTGGTACAGCCAAATGAGTTTTCTAGAACATATGTACGGTTTATTATAATGCCACGGCTTTTCGGTGAAGGAAAACATCGCGAGGAAACCTGCATACGCCAATGTTAGAATTTCTAGTCTAAGGCATATGTGAAGTCCAGTGAAAAACGGATTGGGGCACCGTTGGTGGACAGGGGCCTAGATCCTGTAGGGTCGAAGTGTCGCCAGGTATTCTTGGCCCCCTACCAAGGCAAGATACTTTAGAGTAAACTGAGATAGTGTTAATTGACCTGTGTTACTCCAGTCCTGCTGGCCGCCGCCGCCCCAGCTGCCCCCGCCGCCGCCACCGCCGCGGCCGCCACCCCGCCGGCCCCCGCCGCCCCCTGTCCCACCCGCTACTATCTCAGACTTCGACAGAGCCTTCTTCACGTCCAGCCGCTGACCCTTGATCTTGTGGTCTGTTTGTACTGAGGGCGAAGGTACATATTTAAGTAACATTTAAGCGGCCATGACTGACTCCATCTTCACTGGATCATGGGATTTGTGGCTTTTGTAATTCATTACAAAACAAACATTGTTTGACTTTTGAATGCTACTGGAGAAATGTCTGGCTAACAAAACAAGATTTGCTAAGTATGTATGAAATAATCATCCTACTTCTTTGCTACATTTCCTTTCTTTATATCATGTGATCTAAATACTTTATTGTATTGTGATGTCTGTTTATTGTCCTTGTATAATTGTGCTGTAAATCATTAGATAGATGGATATATTAAAAGTTAATGTAAGTTTAGCCTTTGTTCCTTCCTGCTGTTTTCGTTTCTTCATAATAATATCTTATCTTGCCTCACTCCCACTAACACCTATTTGTAAATCACTACCTAAGTTTCTAACCCCATACCTACTTATTTTTTATCCAGCACAACGATATGACTATTATATTTATTTATGTATATACATATATGCAACCATGTATAATTATGATTATGTACTTAATATCTCTATCAGGTCTCTTATTTTGATTTTTTGATGATTTAAATCGTCATATTTGTGCGGGACGGTGGACACGCGCGTCGTCTCGTCTAGGCCCTGGCAGAATTACCAGCGTCGCAGCCACTGCCGGCTGCGGCACATGCTGAGTCAGAGCCTTTCCACTGGCACGACACACAGGCACACGCACGGCTACTGCGCTCTCGCGGGCTCCCAACGTCTTCTAGACAAGACAACAGTAGGAGTCCTATTGTGTCTCGTTGGGTGCCCGCGAAGCGTTCAGGTTAATTTAAGCTAGTCTATTGTACATCTGTTAATTGTTTGTGAGTTTGTGTTGTGTCAATGAATAAATGTCTATCTATCTATCTAAAAGGTGTGCAAATATGGATTATATCAGTCAGACCGACTAAAGTTTGTATATTTAAAGCTTTAGGTATGACAAGACTGAAGCTATGATTGGTCAGCCAGACCGATCTCATTGTGTGTAACGTAATTGGGGGAGTCAGTGCAGGGACTCCCATCCCCATCTAACAATAGGGTGTGTAGCGTCATTAAATATTTACAAACTCACAGCAAATTCTATCAACAGGATCATAATCATCAAACTCCACAAAGCCAAATCCTCTCTTCTTGCCAGTCTCCTTCTCTGTCACCAGGGTCACTGACACGATGTTTCCATATGGACTGAAGTATTCCTTCAGATCCTCCTCCTCAAGGTTCTGCCTGAGTCCGCCAACAAACAGCTTCTTCACTGTGGCACTGGCATCTGGTCTCTTGATCTCATCCCTTGGGACTGCCCTTTTTGGTTCCACCACTCTGAAAATATTTAAAACAATTGATAAAAATAAATTGCCACATTTAATAATAATAAGTTTATGTAATAAGTATAAAATGCGCCTTTATTTCCACATTCTGTTTATTCCAATTTAAATTTTAGGTTATTGTAGACTTCTTTTGCTAAAAAGCCTCTCTGCTACACCTATTACCCTATGGTAATTTTTATTTTAATATAGTATGGAAAACTCAACAGCTCAGACATTGGGTGATAAATCATGCTAACTCACCAGGCAGGAGTAGCATGTGACATAACAAATACCAATTTCCAGTAATACCTATGTATGTTACTAATCTAGTACTAGTTATTATTTTATTAATTAAATCTGAAATCTAGACAATTGTAAGTCTCTCTGTACCATGCAGTTCATGAATATCTTTAGGGTATTAACAGTTTTTATTATGATATAAAGCTAATTCTACTTAATTACCTTTATAGTTTCTTTTCTTATAACAGACATGACACATTATTACAAACAATGCAGAAACTAAAATAATTTGCAAAGGAATTGCATATTTGTATTCACCTTCCATCAATTTTGTGCGGCCTATTAGTTTGTGCATCATCGACCATGTGAGCCCGCGAGTATGTGATGAACCCAAACCCCCTTGATCTCTTCGTTTGGGGATCCTTCATCACGACAACGTCCACAATTTCACCCCATTGTTCATAGAACTCTTTTAGAGACGAGTCGTTGGTTCGGTAGTCCAGTCCACCGATAAATAGCTTCCTCATGTGCTCCGGTTCATCCTGTTATTATATTAACAACATTATTATAATTCTTAGCATTCAGAAATCTGCATGTGTTGCTGTGAGCCAGAAACCCTACCTCGTAATTTCAAGGATGGTTGGAGTGACATCCCGGGGGAATTGCACAAAACGTGCAGTGACTACGGCACCACAGTCTAAGAATAAGAAGAGGTCCAAGAACAATATGCCTGCTCTACCAAGATGGGAAAATATTTTTGTTTCTCACAAATCTTGTATGATATCTCAATCACACTTTATTTGATTAGGTTATCTGCCATTACGAATATTTGGAACTACTAAGTCCTTACGTAGCGCAACCAACCCTCGGGGACACGAAATCGTCGGTTTGTAGTTCAGAACAGTTTGAGGTCTATGTATCTAATTTTGAACTAAGATGAGAAGGCATTGGTGGAAGGCGTGCCTAAATAGCTACGACGGAACACAGACCGTGCTACTAGGTTATTCAATTACTTACGTAGTCGTCATCACCACTGCCGCTTGGTTTCATATTGTTGCTAATATTTTCTCTATTGGTATACTAAAAACAAATTCTTGCACTTTTCTGTCCAAACAAAACAAATGAGAATTCAGAAAATCTAATTGAAGAAAAACAAACGTCACGTCAGCAAAAGTGAGTAATTTTTTTTGTTGAATTGAATTCGTCCCTATTCGTCCAATCCAAATCTGTCCTACCATGCCAAGCCGTCAAATGATGGACAGGCAAAAGTCATAGACCATACAGCCAAGTCATATTTTGTTTGTTTTTCTTAAAAACCGGCGGTTACAGCACGGCCTCCACAAAACCAGGGCACGACTTTAAAATAGTCGGCGATTTACAATAGAACTAAACTGCACTACGGCTAGTACTTCTAAAACTGCAGCACGGCCTCCACGAAAGCACAACTAGTGCCGTTCGGTGATCCACACTGCAGTTCACGTCCGCATTAAACTGATAGTAGGTTTAAAAATTTAACAAGGCACATTTTGAAACGATCTGGTTGAGTCGTTTACACGCTTTTATTTATCTATCCCGCACAATTTAACGAATATAACACTATAAATGCCAGGCGCGAGCACCCACCAAAGAGATCCTATCTCCATGCTTGTTCTATCACAGATATACACCAAAACCTACAATAAACATTTTTTAGAAAAACTAAATAAAAAGATAACCGTATCCGACCAAATCCCGCCAAAAGGCCACAAAAAGTCGGTACGAACGAACGAACTGCAAGTGACTGGAACGGTCGACCGCACGTCAGTGGAATCAAAACCAGTATAAACTGGTCTCTCCTACTATTGAAACACTCCAATAGGCTAGGCCAGCTCAAGGTCAAAGTGTTACCACTGACGTGCGGTCGACTGAACAAAGAACAAACGTTAAGATTTTTTTATGGAGTTTATGGCTTGGTTAGGTACTAGATTTTGAAGTCATATTAGAGCTAGAGCGCACGAGCACATTTTGTCTCCGCAACTAATTTGTCGCTCGTTCCATTCCACCGATTCCACTGTTGCTGCACAGAAATTATAAAAAGCGAGCTTTTTCTGTGTTCTGTGGTCTGCTGTCAGCAGCGGGGCGGGACGGGGGAGCTGGGGTGGGGAGGGGGTGGACGATCGATCGTATCCATAATAGCATTCATTCATTCGTTTCCTTTTCCGTTCGATTTACACTCTTTCTTCTTCGTTCATTCTCAATCTTTTGTTCTTTTTGGCGTGGCATCGGTAGTGAGTGGTTGTGTGTCAAAAAGGTTAATAAATTTTTTGTAGTAATTTTCTATTTTTGTAAGTTTTTTGCGTATTATCCAACAAAATGAGACCGCAAAATGGTGACGATGGCTATGTAAGTACCTACCTACTTTTTTATTGTCCTCTAAAAGTGTTGATGACTCAGCTGCATTTATAATTATTTGAAAGTAGTCTAAGACAAGCACTACTGACTGATTTGTACATATGAGTAATGATTCCACTACCCTAGTAAAAATACTTATCCTGAAAATTGTTACGTGGAAGTGGTGTGGATGAATGAACAACGAACCCACGCCTTCCGCCATTTTGTCGATGCTAGCAGGCTAACTGCGCGTCCTCTATTTCAGGACGAGCCCGAAGTGCACCGTAAAATTTTTATTGGCGGCCTGAATTACCGCACCACAGACGAATCTCTGAAAGGGCACTTTGAGAAATGGGGGGAAATTGTCGACGTGGTCGTTATGAAGGACCCTAAGACCAAGAGGTCGCGGGGCTTCGGGTTTATCACGTACTCGAAAGCGCACATGGTCGACGACGCGCAGAACAACAGACCTCACCGCATTGATGGACGGTAAGTCATGAATTACTTATCTAGGTAGGTACCTAGCTACCTACATTTTGTTCTGTGTAGGTAGTAAGGATGTTTGAAACACCTAACCTAGGTACCTATTTGCAGTCCAGCTATATGAAAGCTTTCCACCTCGTTTTCATATCGTTTTATGCTGCAGAAATAATACGACACTGCTTGGTGAATGTCACATGGATATAACTCACGTGGCATTTTCTGTGGGGTCGACAAACATTTAATTACTGAAAATATAGATCTAAATAAAATAGGTATGTAGTAAGCAGAAGCTAATTAACGAAAACGACAAATTAATGATCAATATATAGGTAATTCAGCAATAGCAATAGTTCTATCATTTGTATTGATAAATAATGCATTTCAGCATAATTATCAGTAACAGTTATGATTCATAATGAATGATTCATTTATATTAATAGTAAGGTACTTTTACCTACATCTACTTTCAGTGTCGTTGAAACAAAGAGAGCTGTAGCCAGACAGGACATTAAGAACCCAGAAGCCGGTGCGACAGTGAAGAAACTGTTCATAGGTGGCATCAAAGATGATCATGATGAAGATCAACTCAGGGATTACTTCTCTAATTATGGCACAGTACAGAATGTCAGCATTGTCACAGATAAAGCTACAGGCAAGAAGCGGGGCTTTGGTTTTGTGGAATTTGATGATTACGACCCTGTTGACAAAGTTTGCTGTGAGTATAGTATTCTCGTACCATTTTTATTTTATTTTCCACAGTTTTGCCCCAGAATGGAACTCTTGTGTCCAAACTGGCTTCTCTTGACTGTGGATATCAACCATTGACTTTAGCTATACCTTACTTACATCTATATTGAAGATATGGTACGCAAGTCAAAGAACATTTTTATATCTCTTTACATGTGTCTATTTATATTTTAAGTTTGGATTTTAATGTATTATTTAAAATGAGCGCTTTTTTACAGTGAATGCTCCACATAAAATAAATGGCAAACAGTTGGATGTAAAGAAAGCTCTGCCAAAGGATGGTGGTGAACAGAGAGGAGGCAGACAAGGAGGAGGCGGAGGCGGCGGGAGAAGTGACAACTGGGGTAATTCTGGTGGTATGTATTAATTCCGGCTATGCTATTCATTTATTTAAATTATATTTAAATTTTAAAAATTAATGTTGAATTTTCAATATTACAGGTGGCTATGGCAACAACCAGGGTGGGTGGAACAATTCCAATCCTTGGGATAATAATCAGGGGGGATGGGGCGGTAGCCAGGGGAGTGGTGGTTACGGTGGTGGTGGTGGAAACCAGAGGGGGGGTGGCTGGGGGGGAAATCAAGATTTCGGGAATTATGGGCAACAAAGTTACAGTGGAGGGCCAACTAGGAACCAACAGTATGGCGGCAACAACCGCTCTTCGCCATACAATATGAACCAGGGAGGCGGCGGCGGTGGCGGCGGCGGCGGATACGGCGGCAACACTGGAGGCAATTACGGCGGCGGCGGTGGCCAGGGGGGCCGCGGGGGGAGATTCTAAACTACGTAAGTGTAACCTTCATATTTTTGATTACTTACTCATATCACTTCACAAATATTCATTATCTACTCTCTAACATTCCCATTGCATAGGATGTTGTGTGGATTAGTCTTGAGATTAATTTATTTAGGCTGTAATTATCGAGCACTACATAGCATTAATTCAGATAGGAAGAGATAGTCATTGCAATGTCTAGTGATATGTAGTTCCAATGATTAATGCTGTGAAGGTAGCCCTCTACTGTAGTGTATTTATTTGTATATGACTCATTAAAGATTTTTTCAATCTCTAGGTTTCGTGCTAAGTACACTAGTAAAGCAGAGTTATCCGCTAGTGTAGGCAGTACGCTCCGGAGCACTAGTTACACACCTCAGGTCCACATGCGAGACCACCTAGAAGCCGTCAGGAAACCATAGAATGTAGCTGGAGTTCTTGACCCAAATCTTTTAGGAAATATTCATAGTTATATTTTTTAATTATGTACTGAATGTAAGTTCGTCTCTTATTTATTGTGGTACTTAGGTACTTACCGTGACATTTTATATATTAAGGGATCTAGTTATGTAACATGAGAATTATTAGTAACTTTTTTACGGATAATTAAGTACAATTTAGGATAATCCTGTAAGAACTTCCATAAATCAAAATGGACGTTAGGCTTTATGATAGAGCATTAGACTACCTAGTGAATCAATGACTAATATTTCTTTTGACTATCTTCAGTATTAAGTTTCTCAAATAGCTGTTAATAAATAGGTATAAATAGTATTTAATTATGGTCTTTTAGGTTAATGATATAGAAATAAATTTTAATACAAATCAGTAGGGTTGTTTCCTTAGATCTGTAAATATTCCTTTATTTTCATTTAAACCAGCACTGCCACTTTACGTGCATATGCTGATATTATAATTTGCTACAACAAATTCTGTCTGACTTTCTTTGTATAATAAATTTTAGACAATATTCGTAAAGATAGTGAAGGATAAATAAATATGTAGTTGTATTATTTACACCATTTTCTGGCCTGATTATTTTCTCCTAAAAAGTTGAGTAGACAATTGAGTTCTGCGACCATCCAAACCAGATGTTCATATTTGTTTTTGAAGTAGGTACTTAAATTGCTACTTACTACTATGACGATTCTACAATACAATGAACTGTTTTAGTAGATTTGTTCTAAATAATCTTAAAAAAAAATTAAAGCGTGAACTAGTGTTGCAGGCAGGTATCGTGAGAGCTGTCTTTAGAAATTGAGTTTATGTTTAACAAGTATATGGCCTACCTAGTACCTATGTAGAAAGCTATGTAGTATACAAGTGTATTAATGTAATAGGTATCACCACTCATCGTTTTTTCTGTAGATGTGGATGATGAAGGACTTGGTTGCTTAGCAATATCACGCTATAAATGTAGGTTATGTTCCAAACTTACAAATAAACGGCGAATTAAGTTGAAGTAACGGGCACCATTTGTGAAAGCATAACGGTTTTTGTACATCAGCGCCATCTTCCGCTCACGCTGGGTTTGTGAAAGTAGGTTACATAGCAGTATAGATGTCGCGCTAATGAAACTCAAGTAACTGTAAAGTAGTTATACTAACTGGTGTCCCTAATAGGAAGCTTCGAGTGAGGCGTGTGACCAGTCACCATCATACAAACAGCAGGTAGGCAGGTAAGATGTTTTTAGGCGCTTCTCAGACCCACCGGTTCAGGTATCTATTTATAGAAAGACATGAATAGCATTTGTATTAGTATTACGATTTGATTATTCTTGGTTGTCATTGTCGTAAAGTTACCTATAACCAAAATTATGACAATATGAATGACTCTTATCATAAAAGAATCGCTATAACATTAATTTTGGAACAGTTCTGAATTAGTATGATAATACAAATAAATTGTCAGTAGCACAGAATAGTTAATAGGATTTAGGTACTTCTGGGGAACTTGGCTGACTTCTGGGGAGATATTAGTTAAAGTACATTCTACGAGGGTTCTAACTACTTCTAAATCGTTCAATAAATATTTAGTTCAAAAATCAGGTGGGTGGGGTCAAGTGGGGTGAGACTTGAGAATAGATATCGATCTCGTGAGAAATATAGGTAGGTGGATCATTTCGTCTTTAGTTTTGTTCTTTTGACTCCTGTTACACGTTTTTATCCAATCCATCGTTTATTTTTTGATATTTAGACGTTTCATCAGTCCATATATTTTCAGGGGTTAATATTACCTACACTTGAATAATATTTGTATATAACACTTTATTCTATACTTATGACAATATCTATAACACTTGACTACCTAGGGTTAAAAAAAAGCTCCCTATGATTTCCAGATTTGTCGAGTTATCCATATTATTATTATAACTTTTTCATTAAATATGCAAGATAATGGTACTTGGTTTTTAGATTTTTTAGGAGTTAGAGTCTGTACCATGAATGAGACTCGGGCTTTTCTTTCGCATTCAATCTGAATTTTTATTTAAACTGCATAGAACCTACACACCTATTAACATCCCTTCTTTTGAGTTTTTATTTTATTTTGCTAATACCATTATTTTATTTCCATGACATGTTCGAGGAGCGCTGGGTCTTATCGATCTGCAAAGCTCCTTTCAGCTAAGCAGGTAAGTGCTGTGTTCAAAATAGTATCCTAAAATAACATCGATAAGTTTATTTTACAAACGGAGGGCCCGCTCGCCATAATGAATTTTTCGCACACTTTTACTAAACGTATAAAAAGTTTGTAAAATAGACTCGAACGGTTTTATTTAGTACTTACCTAACTACTTCTGCATGTGCATAAATTTGTTTTTATAAATAAATGATTTACGAAAATTCTGTAGTTTTATTTTTAACAATATGTACCTTGTTATTACTGCTAATGTCAAGAGCGAATGCGTCAAGGTACGGAAATGTAAATATTACATTAATTAACTCTACTACCCTTAAATTATGGTGAACATGAGGAACGACCCCCATCGTCATCCACCTAGTGCCCGCATTGACCAGTAGGTACCTACTTGCCTAAGCTGAAGTGGTAGGGGCAGTCCAAGGTCTGTCCCCAAAACTGCTCTCGTGTGGCTGTCAGTTTTGATTATTTTTGAAAAATCACTTCAAAAAAGTAATAAACAACACGCGCGTGACGTCATTGTCCTGCCACAGGCTATTATCGCTTTAAAAATCAAAGGAAAATGCAGATAACATATTTGCTTACGCGATAAAGCTTTTAAATAAAGTTTATTATTATTATTATTTAAAATGTAAATTCGCAAATTGCCCCCCCAAATTCGGTTTTTGCATTCCGCGGTGGAAAAAGTATACAAGTGGTGTGGAGATTTTTTGCGAATGAACAAGCCTACCCATAAAAACTACTGAGAATCTGTCGTAGGTACTTTTACGTAAAACACTGCATATGGCTCAAGCAAGTACAATGAGTTACAGGTTCGAATCTCTTTGGTGGCGCGCGCGCTCACAAATTTTTTTGATGAATGAAAATAGTGTCCGTTCACCTAGCGTACACATAAGAGATTCCCGTAATCCAAACAATCGACATACGGTGGCTGGGCTCCGTAAGGAATCAATTAATATAATGTATTGGAACCTGGACAATTTAGAACTAACTTTGACTTCTAAACCAACAAAACTCCACATTTATCTCGTAACGCCTGCAATATTTTTACACATATATTGCAGCTATTGCTACACAAATTACAATAGGCGCCTGGGAGCGTAGCGAGCTTTTTCGTGTCCGTTCACCTAGCGTACACATAAGTGTTTCAGGGCTAGTTTTAATGCCAATAAATAGTACCCAAATAGTACCTAGATCAAATAAATAGTACCCCTGTGGTTTAAGAAATATACGCCAGTTTTTCCGGTGTTCTGTGATAGGCGCTTTTAGTTAGCAGTTTAACTCGAAAAAACTATTGGACCGATTGAGCCGAATCAACGGTTGAGTACCCTATACCTAGGGTACTCAATATACTTGCACCTGCTTGACAATATTGCAGGAAAACATCCAAGATATTTCATGAAATCTAAAATTGACTAATTCTGGTGTCCGTTCTGCACATTTCGTAGATGACGTACGGAGTTTGTTAAAAACTATATTACTCGGTAACAACATTTAATTCCCACTGCTGTGACACAGGACTACCTTCTCAACGAGGGTGCATGCATGGGCTATTATTCCACCACGCTAGCCCATTGTGGGTTGGCGGACTTCACGCGAGCCTAAGAATTTCTTCTGCGTATGCAGGTTTCCTCACAATGTTTTCCTTCACCGTTTGTGAGCAGTCGGTAAAATAATGTCGGTACAGTCGACAGCACGTGAGTGGAAACACTTTGACCTTGAAATGGCCTAGCTAGGAAGTTTCAATACTATGAGAGACTAGTTTATTCTGGTTATGTTTCCACTGAAGTGCGGTCGACCCTTAGAGTACGGTAGTACTTAAGTTTACGTACTTAAGTTTCGAAAAAAACCCGTTGGAACATGGCCCAGCCGGGGATCGATCTCAGACCTCTCTCGAAATGATAGGCCACTTCTTCGCCACGACGCCGGTAGTGACTAGTCCCTTAGTAACAGAGAGTTGTTAGTATACATAGAGCGCGCGTTAGCAAGTCTGAACTGTAAACACGGGTCTGAACAGTCTCGAAATTTTCGGGGCGACGCTACTAGTCACAACATGCCAGTAGCGCTGATTGTTGCTCGCGCCGGTATTTATTTAGATTTGGAGTAATCATGGTGAAATGTGCAGTGCCAAGCTGTAAACACGATTCACGAAAAAGAACGATCTAGAAAAAATCTATATAGAAGCGTCCATAGAACACCTGCTTACACTTGGCACAATGGGCGATGAGCGATGCGCGCGCTCTATAGCTAGTATACTAACTCTATGCTTAGTAACAACACCGCCCTGTAAAAAACTGTAGATACTTCGTGGGTGTAGTACACTTTAAGTAGGTATACCTAGTTAATATTCTTAAAAATAAATTAAGTAGGTATGTCTGTTTATTTAACAACGTTTAGGTACTCGTACTACCGGAGTACACGCTGGGTATAACGAGAAAGTACAACCTCTTCACCGGAAGATTACTAGATAGGTAACGTCACGATTACGTGTCCATCCGCCAGCAGCGCAGCGAGCGAGCGCGTTGCGGAAACTACGTCGCTCATTTCACTTTCATTTACCAGCGTGGAAAATCCACTTACATCCGCAGACCAGTATCTTTCTTATGTTGTCGAACGCCTACTTTGTTTGTTTTTGTCTTCTCAGGGAAGTTTTACCGCCAAATCGAGTGTCTGGACTTGGTAAGTCCCTATAACTCACCGAATACAACACCTAATCTTACTTAGGTTGCTTAGGTCTACCCAAATCAAAACCAAAATGCATTGGAGCAAAATAAAACATGGTTCACCAAGGTGACCTAGGAAAAACGCTTCTAAAATATCGTACAAAGACTTATTAGCACAATACACGAAGGCAAAGAAGACAGGTAAATACGTACTTACCTACTTACAAAATGATTAACTTCGCGTAGGTACTTTATACTTTCCTTTACTTTCGGTAGGTACCTACTTTTCACTTATCTTATCTTATAAGGGGGTTGCGGTCCCTGCACCGACTGTACGAAAGCGGGAGTTTTGTCTGGTTTTGTGCACTTATCTATAAGATTTATTTACCTACCAACCGGGTTAGTAGTATAGGTTTTCGTTGTTCAACCGCCTTGTATCAGCAGTCGAATTATTTAGTCCGGTGAATTAGACGATTAGGTATGATCTCATCATAATGAGACGTCCACTATTTAGGGTTCCAGTATTATACCAGCATGTCTAAACCAATATTATAGAGTACTCCATTCGTATACATACGAACGGAGTACTCATATTATTTATACTTACTAGGTTTGGTTTAGACTTGCTGGTATAGAGTGCCTTCAGCATTAAATTAGCCTGTTGGCAGCTGTTAGATAGATAAAACATTTATTTATTACTGCAACACATATACATGAAAAACAAGATAAACATACAAAAAAAGTCCTAAAACAATTATGTATTTTGAATTTTGTTAGGCATATGTCGCAGCAACAAAATGACGCTGACTCAGCATAATGCTGCAGCACGCTGTATACTGCGGCGCTGGTATTCTGTCAGCACCAAAAGTGCCATCACATATATATGGGATAAACAAACAATATAGTATGTTGTGTGCAAAGTCAAAGCTATTTTATTGCATGTAAGTACACTGGGTACATTTATACAACGTCAATTTTTACTTAACGTATTGTAGAGAATATTAGAACTTGGACAATTTAGAACTTGGCACCCCTAAATACTAACTTCTTCGTCACTGACCTTATACAATTGTATTATTTATTACAATAGTAACAGAAGCTAATAAAAATTAAACGATACAAATAAAATTCGCTGAGAATGCGATCATTTGAAAAATGATAACCACAAGATCAAGTTCACTTTAACATTGTTTTTACGATTTTTAACAACGTTGAGACGTAAGATGTAAAAGAATAATTGAATATTTTCATGAAAACATTCTTGTGCTTATTGGGTGTCACGTAAATATCAATCAGACCTAAAAATAAATGCTTTTTTAATTATTATTAACAATATATTATTATTAGCAATATAGTTTAGTTGGTTTTATAGGGTACTCACCAAAGCAAGTGCAGACCTGGACAATATGGTGTCGGGCGGCCGATGTGTCGCCGACGTTGGTGGTGCGGTGGGGCGCGGCGCTCGCAGGGGTCGGCGCCAAGTGAAAGTGCGCGAGGTGGTGGCCGGAGCGTCCGCGGCGGCGGCGCACTCGGCGGACTCCGCGCGGGCGCGGCCGACACTCGGCCGGCCAACGTTTGCGAAATAATGCCATTGAAGCGCTGCCACCCAATTCGCCAGTGATCGCGCCGTCCGCGGAGATGCCGCGCAAATAAACGGTGGTGCAGTAACACTGTCGCCGCGCTCACGACCCCTCGACAATGCACCAATGGAGTTTAGTGACAACAGTATGCGTGCTTCTCGTTTTGGGCTTGGTTGATGCCAGGGAATTGAGTTCGCCAGACGTCGCTGCGCTTGATAATCATGTGAGTAAATGGTTAAGAATATAATAGACAGCATTGTTGAGGTATCAAAGTGCAGACATGCAGTATCGGTCGGGCTGGGTGCATTCACGTCGGGCCCGTGCGTTAACATCGCGCGTGCACTTTTACTTTCTGTGCAACAACTTCGCTTCTTGTAGCTGTTTATCAACAAATGACGTGCAGCATCCAACCGTGTGTGCATTTACTGCACTTATCGTAACAATTATGTGTTCCTAGTCATTCATTTAATAGTGCTTCTTTGAGAAGATTTCACACAATTTATCCCATGCAAAGTTTTATTTAAAAATTACGCAACGTTAAACCCACTAATTTGAATCTCTAAGAATTTTGGCTAAAAATGTCTGAGATAGGTAATAATAATATTATGTGGATGTTACGAATATAAGGTACACGCTTTCGCCAGTTATGTATTTATTATACAATTCAAATATTTATAAATAGTACCTACCTATACCTACGTAACAATCTCCATAAGTATAATGTATATATGAAGAGTATTTCGTCTATCTGGAATTTTGATGCTCTTGGGGGTGGAATTGAAAAAAAAAAGTTTCTCAATTGTTGCCCAGATTAGCCTACTATTGCCTATACGTCATTTCAAGAACCTCAGCGCAGAATTTCTAATAGCTCCTAGACCCGGGCAGCGTTTGTACCAGTTGGGGGGTCACAGGAACTCAGGGTATTCTTTCACTTATACCTACACTTAGGGAATGCGCAGACCAAAGGGGAAAATGCCCGCGCACTTTTTGGCGTCATTGTCAAATTCGAATGAAACCATATCACATAATAGCCATAGAGCAAAATCGTATAAATGATGACAAGCGCGAGGCGACACCGACGGCGACCCGACGGCGACGTACAGAAGTCATTCATACGATTTTGTAGGCTATAAGTATCATCATAATCAACAGCCTATTAATATGTCCCCACTGCTGGGGCTCAGGCTGCTGTAGGCTATGTTTACTCAAGTATATCCTATAAGTATAAGGGAATGCGCAGACCAAGTCGAAAAATGCTCGCACACTTTTTAATGTGTAATGCGAAAATTTCGGAAAAATCACTGACACTTTTATATTCCAACCAACTTTTAATAGTTCATATGCCTTAACAAGTTATGGAACTAAATTATGATAATATGTACTACTTAAAAATGTATATTACCGTGACATGTACCTTATATTACTCTGTCAAAGACACTATTAATTATCATTAATCTGTGTATTACTCTATGACATGTATCTACATAACAGCACACCCACGGAATACATAACGTGTTAAGTAGGTAACATACAAATGGAATTACCAACCTATTCGTGTTTATGTAATAAACTGGTAGGCCAATATCCGGTTCCGATGAATTTGTTCCACTCAATAAAACTACTCAACAAACACGCAATAATGCGTAGAGTCTGAGCTGTAAATACCTAGGTTATGCGTTATGCTTAGTGCTTACGTAATAGTTGGTACTGATTTAATGGATTAGAATCTAAAAGAAAATAACAGTACTTATTACTGGAAAACTTAATTTTTTTCTGTGCGCGGAAATTAAATTACAGCGTCCACAACCGAACTCAACAAAATTAGGGACCGCACGGATAATATAGGTTGGCGCGAGCGACTCGGCGCCGCTTCTATGTCCTTAAGTTGGATGGATCTTTATATGAGTAGAGTGAATTTGAGATCACACGTTAATAACTGCCATTTTTGAATGATCGGCCTTACAAAGAGCTTGGCCTTCCATGGTCAACCAACCTTAGGTATACCAACCTATACCTTAAGGGTTTAAGATGTCTTCATACTTAATAAACATTTTGTAGCTTCTGGCATTGCACATTAGGAGGTACTGCATTATGTTGTTGACTTCCACCTCGGATATTTGTGGTCTGCTTACTGTGCCTAGCCTTTTGGCAAACTCCTAAACCAACACACGTCCATAATATTGAATTCCAAATGTTTCTGATCCTCGACTTTCTTCTCCATACACCTTTTCCAACCCCCCGTTTGATCACTTTGACCTTATATTTCATTGTTACAATCCCATTTCATTGAGACGAAGTATGACGGGTTTCTCTACTTCTACTCTCTTTACTTCTATAATTAATTTTGTATGGCGCCCAGGGTAGCGCAGAATCAGTCTCTGGGACTCGCCATCTTCACTGCTATGCGTTAGCGTTCCTGCCTACCTACATCTTTTTAATTTTCACCATCATTTTTCACCTTTAGTGAATTGCTGAAACTCGTAGGTATTTTAAATTTTAGTACACTGTTCAAAAATCTTTTCGTATTTGTATTTTTGATGATTATCGAGAGATAAAATATCTCGTCACGTCCCAAAATTTCTGTAGCATTAAGGAAGTATGTACTACTGCAGTGCAATTCTGTAAAGTAACAGTTAAAACTCGATAATCACATCGCCAAATCACTACACTTCGCACCCGATCATGAAAGACCTTGATTTCGTATTCTGTAAACAAGTACAAGCCACTAGCGAAGTGAAGTGAGTATCAAATTGTGAAGAGAAGAATAGTGAGTGACACATTAGAGAATTTAGGTTATCGATGAATCGATTTTATCTTTTCAGCATAATTTGGTAAAATAATGGAGTGAAACTTCAAAATATATGTTTCATTTTGATTAAAATTTCTTAGTCTAGATAAAATAGTGTTTAATCAACTTCAAATAATAAATAATGTGATAAATGAGCATGAATGTAATGCAATGCAGAGCTCTTGCCTCCCAATTTAAAAAAACAAAACAAAAATCATAGATATTGTCATTGGTTTGTCCTCTATTGAGGACGGGCAAGGGAAGCTTCGTCCATACAGCCCTGTCTTATTTAAAGTATTATTTCTTATATTTATTTAAACCAGCGGCGGTTACAGCACGGCCTCCATAAAAACAGAGCACGACTAGAGTTAGTAGGCGATTTTCAATAAAACCGCAGCACGGCCTCCACGAGGGCACAACTAGTGCATGCCATTCGGTGATCCACACTGCAGGTTCATGTCCGCATTAAACCGATAGTAGGTTTAATGAAGTCTATCAAGTGACATTTTGAAACGATCCGGTAGAGTCGTTTACACGCTTTTATTTAACTATCCCGCACAATATACATTTTAATAGGCACTTGTTGCATATAAAACTATCACAGATATACACCAAAACCTACAATATACATTTTTTCGGAAAACTAAATAAAAAGACAACAGTCTCCGACAAAATCCCGCCTAAAAGCAAAAAAAACATAGATTTTCCTAGCGGCTTTTTGGCGGGATTTTGTCGGAGACGGTTGTCATTTTTGTTTAGTTTTCCAAAAAAATGTATATTGAAAGTGTATATTGTGCGGGTTTGTTAAATAAAAGCGTGTAACGACTCTACCGAATTGTTCCAAATAGTCCCTTGTTAAATCGACACAACACCTACTATCAGTTTAGTGCGGCGTTAGCTGCAGTGTGGATCACCAAATGGCCCTAGTTGCCGGAGGCCGTACTGCGGTGTAATGTATTCGTGGTTTAAAACTACGATGGCCTTTAGTGACTTGTTTCCAACTGGCCGTTAAACCATTAAAAAAAAACGAATGACAAGATGGCTGACTTCTGTCTGTCAGCTGTCATTGTCATTTTGTTTGTCAAGATGGCGGCGTAGGCACCCCGTACATAACACGCTAGGTTATGCTGTCAGTTATATCAAGGTTAGGCGGTGAGTGACGGATGAATGATAGTCTAATGCAGTTATTGATGAAAATCTGCAATTCAGTGTTGCCATATATACAGATTTATCTATATCTATACAGATTTTCGACTACCGATACAGATACCAGATTTTGCCCTACTTTTATACAGATTTTTGTAATTTAACGTAATCTATGTTAAATATGGTTAAAATAGAAGTAAAGAATAGAATACATGGATTACACGGTGATTTACATTTGGAAATAAGGATTCGTTTTAGTTTTGGGGTGTTTTTTTTTTATTTGTTTGGGTAGGTACTAAATTGTTTTATTATGGCAATCCTAACCGGTGGCGTTTTTTTCTATGAAAAGCCTTCGTTCGAAAAAAGTTCGTTTCAAAAGACTACTACTAATTCATTGGATTTTTAAAAATCAATATACAGATTTTAGAAGATTTCAGTGGATTTTATACAGATTTTTAGACTATCCAATACAGAATTACGGGTTACAGATATGGCAACACTGCAAGTCACTGGTCACTACACTTCGCATCCGATCATGAAAGACCTTGATTCCGAATTCTGTAAACAAAACAAGCCAACTGCGAAGTGAAGTGGGTGTAGAATTGTGAATCGTTGCGGTAGGGACTGACACATTACAGAATTTATGTTATCGATGAATCGATTTTATCTTTTCCTGCTTAATTTCGAAAAATTAATGCATAGATCTTCAAAATAAATGTTTTATTTTGTTTAAAATTTATTAGTCTAGATAAATGATAGTGCAAATTAACTTTAAACAGTAAATAATGTGATCATTGTAATGTCAAGCATAGAGCTTGTGCCTCCTAAAAATTATAAAAAAAAAACAATATAAACAAACATACCTAGTCCAATTTGATTTCATTTGTTTTTTTGATCAGTTTTCCTTTTAATTCTTTGATTTTGGTGTAATTAATGCTCAGTTGTTTTTAACTAAATCTGTATTAGAAAAGGAGCGTGCTTTAGTTAATTACCAAATGCGTCCGACAAGCTGATGGAATGCAAAAATTATCATGTCAAGGATTAATTCACTATATATAGATGATAAGTCCTCTATTGAAACCTATGAAACGTCGAAGCAAAGGGATTTCGACTCGAATAAAGGTAAAGTTCCTTGCAATAACCTAGGTATGTGACCACTGTTAAACAATACATATTTTGTGCACTACACCTAACTATAACTGTTCAATGTATTTTTCAGGTGACTCTTGGCATTTTACCTCGGTCTATGCACAGCGAGCGTGTTCCTCATGACGCCTATAATAACTAAATGTCCAAGAAAATACTGCAGACTGCACTCCAGAAGCATCTCATAATCAGAGACACTCGACCCGGTGGAAGGTACAATTGGTGTTTCAAAAGGTCGGTTTAGATGCATAGTACATAGAGTATTGGGATAAAGAAATATAAAAAGTGGTGATTGTGTACCTAACCTATTATGATGGCGTGTGTATAATAAACATTGAAATATTTTGTAAAAAATAATGTTTTTGTTAAAATTTTATAATAAAGTTTATTATAAGTTAATATTTTGCAATTGATCACATACTTATAATTTGTTTTTTTTATTTATTTGATTCACCAACAGTAAGGTAGGTACAGTAAGGTATTATGAATAAGTATAATAGAAAACCAGTATCGAGGAGTGTGCAGTGCAGTCCGTGGATGCCTCCACTGACTGGACTGCACTGCACACTCATGCAGTAGAATAAAAACAGAGTGTTTAGCCAATAGTCTGATACATTTATTTATTGTAACTGAGTGTCGACTGAGCTGAGTAACAAACAATTTTGAGTTTTGCATTTATTACCTAGTAGAAATCTAATTAAAAAACCCGACGCGCGCGAGTAGGACTCGCGCCCTGAGGGTTCCCTACAAACTTAATTAAATAAATAATTAGAAAATCGTTAATTTCATACCTACGCAAAGTTACGTTTGTTGGTACAAGAAAAAAAGATTTTAGACAAATTTATGGTTTTCGAATTTTTCCTTTACTTGTGCTATAAGACCTTGCTTATTGCTAAATTTCAAGAATCTAGGTCAACCGGAATACCCCATAGGTTTTGATGACCAAGATTCTAAAGAATACGGCAAAATCGGCCATATCTTCTGACATATGCGTTGACTTAGAAGTTTGATTTTTTCACAGCTTTAAGGGACTGCAGACCTGAGTATTTGATATTAATTTCAACTTGATACCTCCAAGCGTTCCTGAGAAAAATGGTCTTGACAGACGGACAACGAAGTGATCCTGTAAGGGTACCTTTTTTCTCTTTTGAGGTACGAAACCCTAAAAATCAATGCAACAACAAAAAATCAGGAGTATTACTTTGAGTAATAGGTATATTAATCAGTTAAACAAAATAATCTGTCATATAAAAAAACTAAGCTAAGTAGGTAGGTACATAAAACATGTCAAAAACTTAATCTGCTATATTGTAATTTTAATTCTATTCTAGTTTAAATTTACAAATTTTATTTAATTTTAATTCACTCTCCTGGCTATATATAGGCGTCTTCCGTCATATTAGGTCATCAAGCTGCTCTGGTTCCTGAAATTATAAGTACATTTTAAAACAACCTACAAGAAGTTTAAAATACCAATACATAAATTTATTGTCCTTTAAGATGCTAGTCATGAATCAAAAAATTTTGCCACTCCCACGCGCGCGACCAAAGAGATTTGAAATTTCTTGATAGTATAGCAAACCCACCCAAAGGAGTAAAAAGGTTGTTTGCACAGAGGATTTTATTAGGCTCTGGTACACTGTACCCTGTACCTAACCGTAGGTAAAATGGTAATAGAACAATTTTAAAAACACGTATAATACTTACTTTAGGTTTGCTAAAAGCTTACAAAGCCACAAAACTTGCATTTTAAGAAAATTTTCACGTCTCGACAATGATCTCGCTTACAAAACACTAACTTTTAATTTGACAGATACATTCGAGATAGAAGTGCGTAGTGATGGTCGAAGTGAGCGCAGAATTCCACTACAGAATGCCACTATAAACGTCATACCATACTAACAAACGTCAAAATCTCACCTGCTGTAGTTCAACTCGCCGCCACGGGCGCAACGGCGGCGCTGTTGTAGAAATCGAGGTCGAGGTCGAAATCGATGTACAAATACGCTTACAGAATAGCACTTTTGACAGATTAATTCGAATATGAAGTGCGTAGTGTTGGTCGAAGTGAGCGCGGGATTCCCTTACAGAATTCCACTTTAAACGTCATACCATACTAACAAACGTCAAAATCTCACCTGGCTGTAGTTCAACTCGCCGCCACGCACGCAACTGTAGCGCTGACGTAGAACTCGATTATTGTTGAATTTTATAGAATGCCAATTTGTAATCTCACTGCGGATTCAGGATCGAGTTGTATAAATACGCTTACAGAATAGCACTACTGCTCTCCGGTAACACCACTCGCAAAAGGTAGCAAGTGTAGGTGCCTATACTCGATACAAAAACGGGAGCACAATGGAACATTGCCCTGTGAAAGGCAGCAATTATACTTTGGAAAGTTTACATTGAATTTACGAATTCACAAATTATTATTATATAACGCACAATATAAAGCGAATTGTCGAGATAATAACATAATTGTGTACGTGCGTAGTTTTGTAGGTATACTCTCACTCATTGTGATTTTAAAAATATTGTTACGGTTATTCAAGAGTTTTTAAACAAAAGCGAATGTTTTCGTATTTATTTATTCGTGTCGATACGATTCATATGGGCTGCGAGCGAGGGATGCATACCTTAATAAATAGCTGTCTTGCACCAGCACCCTTGCGCATCTTCTGCGCAAAGCTTTAGCTTAGCGTATTTATAACTTTAGAGTGCTTTCTGGTACGGTTCGAAAACTCCATATATGTAGCACGTATGGGCCCGATTTTAAAGATACGCATTTAAAATTTAGTTTCGTATTTTACCATCTTAATAATTTAATTCAATTCAAATTTATTTATTCAGATCAAAGATCCATTTTATGTTAGTAAAAAAAATATACAATACTTACTTGGCTAGTGTTAGTAACATTTAAAATGTTTAAATAATTAATAATTCAAATAAAATAAAATCGATTATAAAATAAATCAGTCAATTCAATTAAATAAAATAACATTAATAAATTCTAGCTCGGTTGTGGGGCACTGGCGAATGCAATGACAGCCAGTGTCCCACAAACGGGCCGGCCATTCTGTCTGCGACCACGGCTAAGAGCCCGTTGCGGCTGGCCCGCGTCCGCAGCAGCATGGGGGCCGCCCGCCGGCGCATCGTGGCGTGGAAGCACTGGACGCGCTTCTCGGCGAACATCCCCGATGCGCTGCAGAAGGGGGGCAGCCGCAACAGCGCTCTGAACGCGTTGTTATATTGAACGGAGGGCGTCGAGAGATCTGCGCGTGTGACAAACCCACAGGCTAATGTGTGATAGGGATAGAAATGATGCAGTCATAACTTTGTGCCTTCTGAACCGGACCCATTGTTTGTTAACAAACTAGGTGCCTACTTACCTGTTACTAGCATTGGTGTTCGGACCCTGACCTAGTGGCATTGAACTTCAGACGTGGACCAGACCGATCCATTGCGCCAGGGTCACTTGCAAAGTTGCGACATATCATCTAACCAAATTGTAATGCTTAGTTATGTACTTATTGATTTTCTAGATTTTTTCAGTTTTTATTCAGCGACCTCGTAAAACAATTAGGTCAATTAATTTATGAGTAGAAAATAAAATAACCAGTAACCATTTAGTGAGGTAAGTAATAGTTAGTACGTAGATTTTAACATTGAGATTGAGATAAACAACCTAACCTAAGGACTACTTTGTCAAATCACTGTTCACCTCAAATTTGTAAATAATGTCTAATTTGTTGTATAATAAACAATTTTCGCAGATAAAAATCTGATCTAATTTCTCATAAATTTCCACGAATATTATGGGAAACGATACTGATAAATTTTAAACTACCGCTACCGCTAAATAACAAGGAAAAGACGGTCAGAAAATCATAATCAGTCTGTACTAGTCCACTGCTGGACATAGGCCTCCCCCAAGGCGCGCCACTGATTAAACCTGGTCCTCGGTTCTCCACATCCAGTTACTGCCAGCCGCCTTACGCCGGTCGTCACTCCATCTAGCCGGGGGACGTCGCACACTACGCTTGCCCAGTAGTGGTCTCCACTCGAGAGCTCGTCTACCCCAGCGGTTATCTACAAAATAATGCGCTTCCCGAGATCTCCACGAGATCACATCAGAAATGAGGAGATCCGCAGGAGAACCAAGGTCACCGATATAGCTAAATGGCAGTGGGCAGGGCACATCGCTCGTAGAACTGACGTCTGTTGGGGCAGAAAGTTTCTCGAGTGGCGACCACGTATCGGAAGACGCAGCGTAGGCAGGCCTCCCACAACCTTGTGGGAGGACCGACGATCTGGTGAAGGTCGTGGGACCCGGCTGGATGAGGTTAGCGCAGGACCGGTCGTCGTGGAGATCCCTACGTCTACAGGCTGATAATGATGAATGCACTCCCCAAAAAAATAACACCATAGGAAGTGTAGATACCTAGACGTACATTCGATCCACGTGACCGGCCGGTGTCTGCATGCTTGACAACCTTAGCCTCATTATTTAGCATGACATAACATATTAGGTAAGTCGACAGCTTCGGTATCAGCATGTATCGGTTTCGTCGCATAGTATGTTACGTCAGTAGGTCGCGCGAGGGAAAGTGCATGAATATTGCATATTCCCCCACACATGTGACGTCTTTACGAAGGCATTTACAATCGTTTTTTTCAGATACATGGATGTTGGTAAAATCGTCTGGTATATTTTTAACTTAAGAAATAGGTATGCCCGTGAGGTATGCGTACCTATGTGCTAATTTATATAGCGGGTCCTCCAACACAGGCATGTTCTTATGTTTAACAAGAGGACCTTGGCATAACTTTAGTCTATGTAAGGCAATGTTTTAAATATAACAATTTTGTATATAACAAAAAATTGAAAAGTAATCTTAGCAACCCCAACAGTCTGAACCCTTAAGAAATTGTCTAATGTTGTCAAACGAGTCCATATAAGTTACAACGTTTTGAACCAAATAGAAAAGAATTATAAAATAACTATCTTGAGAGTTACCAAAACGGTAAAAAATTCGAAATAATTGGAAAATAATGTTTAAAGTTCCTTTCTATGACTGATTCACCAAATCAGTTGGAGAGTGAAATTTAACTTTGGCGGGTTGGCCCCAATCTTTATAATCAAGAGCCTAACTCAATTTAAGATGAGAAAGTCGGAATCAAAATGAGACAGAAACGTTACAAAAAAATGTAACAGCGGACCGGAACACGTTGCGGAGATTGTGAAAGCAACATTGACATTACTGGCCAATTAACTAACTTGAGCTCTATTGCGCAATCGTAACGGCTCCAGCGTGCGCCAGCGCAGCCCCGCCGCCGCCCCCGCCGCCGCCGTCGAGCGCGAAAGTGAAGTGATGTCTACAAACAGTAAACAAAACTTATGTAAGGTCTATTTCCGACGGAAAACAATAATAGCCACCCACCTGTTACATGTATACATTGACATGGCATTAAATTATATGTGCGATTAAATAATAACAGTGCTTATGTGCGTCAGTAGTTCAAGGAAAATATAGTTCCGGGGACCAGACTAACTGTATAGGTCTGTATACTCATTGTGATGTTTAGGAGTTGGATAGTGATAGATTATCAGCTTTTGAAAATATTTGATGTACATCTTGTTCAGATTGTAAAATAAGTATTACCACAGAATACTTCATAGTGTATTACATTATCTGTTTTAAACACATTTCTTGATTCCATGAAGCTATGAAGTTTTTGATAGGCGCCGCCGGCGACACAAATTTTTACCTTTACGGTGAATTCTTAGTAATATCCTAAATCTAATCTCCAAAAAATATCAAGATATAGGTAATTTAAGTTGCCAACTGTTTCACAATTCAAGTCTGTTTTGAAAGATTTAACGAAGCCAACCAAAGTTCAAAATGTTTTCCATTACAGACAGCAGCTATACTTAGTCGATTGGTGCGCAGGACTTTTAATAATGATCGTAAATCTTTTCCAGGTGTCATCGGGCAACAGATCGCAGCGGTTTCTGTTCGACGCGATCTTCGGCTTAGAGGTGCCGATCCTCGAGGAGCAAAGCGTCGAGGATGACGAAGATGATTCTGAGATCAGAAACTGTTCCTGCGGTAAGTTCTTCGTTAGTAAGTTCGGTTTTCTAGCCTAGCCCTCGGACTAGGCTCCTGCCCCTTAGCTCCATAATAGCTTTTAGGCAGCGACTCTTGGCGATGAAGGCAACATCTAAACACAAAATATCCCATTATAGTAGTCGAGTTGTAGTTAAGAATATATTACAAAAGTATGATCAAATCAAGACAGAAACGTGACTGAAGTAAGGACTATTTCTCAACTGGAGATCAACTAAGTAAATAGGTATTGCGGTCCTAACTTATAATATTGTAAAAAGGTATATTATTATTAGGTAAGTTTATACTCGTAGGACGACCTGAAGAAAACTGTTGGTGTTGAATTAATTATAGGGTAAGCTGAGGATGTTATTGTGTGGAGCGGTTTTGAGGAGGAATTTTCCATGGGTTTAGTTTAATGCAATTATATAAAAACAAAGCATTGTATAAAACACTGGAAGAGCAAAAGTATATAATATTTCTCTAATCCAAGAAAGATAAAGTATTGAGTCACAAGCGGAGTAAATTTTGCTAAAGGAAAATGTACAATAAAATTACCTACCTTCCAATTTTCTGTGTAAAAATTCTTGCAGAATCTTTGTCACTTTCTTGTGTACCCGATCGACTTATTGGAGAAAGAATGGTAGCACTGTACTTTCAGTTTATGGTTTTGTAAGTACCTAATTAAAGCATTTATTTGATGATTATTCACATTCACGTTTTAGAATGCGGCAGAGCAAACCCACTGCCTAGAAAGATGGGTAAGTTATATCTACTGTGTATAGCACCTGTAGCAGTCGCACCATGTAATAACAAAATTAAGGGCTTCTTACACCAGTTGCTGATATTGTTACAGATAGAAAACGGACAGATAACGTAATCTATCGGATAAAGCTGTCGGATAATATTTTCCGTTTTCACCACTCAAGTCTCTGTTAAAATATCGGGCAGCTAAACTGTCATCGATTTACCGGGGAGTTGGAACATTCCGTTCATTCAATTCAGTTCTTCAGTTCAATTCATTGTTGCGTTTCTATTTAATCCATATCTGTCGTGCCTAGCGGTCAAATAATGACCATATTAATTCATATCTGTCGTGTAACCATGGCAACCACGGAGGTAACATAGCAAAAGTTTTATTTAAATTTCGAATGATGCATGAAATTACATTGATTGCAGGCTTGTATAGCACTTTTCTCAAATAATGCGCGGAAATTGTTGAATAAAAAATTATATATACAGGGTGTTTTTTTTATATTATATTCAGATAGATCTCATCGAGCCCTTTCATTTGAGTACCATGAACAAGGGTCTAGCACCAGCTGTTCCGGAGATATGGCCAAAAGAGTGTTTTTTTTTCATTTGGCCATATCTCCGGAACGGCTAATACTAGACCCCTCGTGTTTGTACTCAAATGAAAGGTCTCGACGAGACCTAGTTGAATATAATATAAAAACACCCTGTATATACAATTTTATATGAATATACAGGGTGTTTTTTTATATTATATTCAGATAGATCTCGTCGAGCCTTTTCATTTGAGTACAAACACGAGGGGTCTAGTACTAGCCGTTCCGGAGATATGGCCAAAAGAGTGGTTTTTTTTTCATTTGGCCATATCTCCGGAACGGCTAGTGCTAGACCCCTCGTGTTTGTACTCAAATGAAAGGGCTCGACGAGATCTATCTGAATATAATATAAAAAAACACCCTGTATATTCATATAAAATTGTATATACAGGGTGATTTTATTTTATATTATATTCAACTAGATCTCGTCGAGCCCTTTCATTTGAGTACATGAACATGGTTCTAGCACTAGCCGTTCCGGAGATATGGCCAAAAGTATTTTGATTTGCCGATAGTATTGTGACAACCCTATGTCGTGATCGTTCAGTGCAGACGGTTCACAATTTTAATAAAACTTGATATTTTTTGGATTTCCGCGCATTATTTGAGAATAGCATTATACAAGCCTTGGCCTCAACCAGGCATTGATGGACTCACGTATGTGTGCCTTGGCTTCGCCTCGGCCTACATTCACACGCTCATCCATCAATGCCTCTGTTGCGGGCCGCGGCAGTAATGTACTATTTATAAATGAAACAGTGATAAATCCATATATCATAAAAAGTTAACACAAAACTGAAGTATTACCGCGTTAAATTCGAAAAAAAACAATCCATATCCGACAGATAAAGAAATAACAGCCCCTTGATCTGGCTGTAAGTTTATAAGACGGTATATCGGACAGATAAGGCAATCAGATACCTGTGAAAACGAAAAAAACGGGTATCTGGTAGATAACCTGCATATAGGGTATCTGGGGCTTTATCAGCAACTGGTGTAAGAAGCCCTAAATCTTGTAATGTACAATAGTAGTGAATAAAGTTGTGTTGAGAGTAGATTTAGTAACTTTTATATAACTACTTACCTCTACCCCATAGAACTTTGTCCTACTTAGTCACCCATCTTAAAGCATGTATTGCACCCTTTCTGATTTGTAAACTTATAGAGTAATTTTTAGTAATTTCTTTGCCATGTAACATATTTAAATAATAAAAGCATGGTGCTTTGTGTATGTTGATGATTTCCCAGTTTCCCAAACAAGTAATTGATAACAAGTCATCAACCTTAGGGATAAATTTGTAGGTAGGGAGGTACTTACGTATTTTATGATCAAGGATCCTTGAGTAGGTACCTACCTGCGTACAACATGTAGAGCGACTTTCCTCGACCCTCTGTATTTTTATGTTCGGTCACAGAATACATGTTCGGTGTCCATAAAAAATACCTACATTGATGCAAAAGGCAATCTTCGCATTAAATGAATTAACAACCAGTAAACGGTATCTCCAAGAACTGTCATTAGCTATTTACGTAAAAAAGGTATGCAATGCATCCATTGTAGAAGTTGTTCATTGAACCATGGAAACGATGGTGAAAGTGTAAAAGATTCCGTTCTTGATAGTGTCTTCAAGTGTCGTAACTACATCGGTATACTTTTGTATTACGTACTTATTCTGACTTTGTACCCAAATGTAGATGCACATAATCACCCACCTAATAAATAGTAAAGAACCTACACGACCGACACACGAGCAGATCCGTGAAAAATCACTAAAACACTTTCAGATACCTACTAACAATATGTAAACTTCAGATGTATAAGAGTATATATATTATGGTAAAAGAACTAAGCTATACTTAGCTAGATAAGATAGCAGTATAGAGTGGCAGAAGTAGTAGAATGTACATATCGTAGAGTATGATTTTAACATTGTATACCTAAATGTAGATGAAGTTGGTCGTTGTGGTGTGGGCATCCTTTGCCCAGTAGTTACCGTACCATTTTCTGCTATATTTCCGTTCATTGCGGTTCAACAAACTTAACGTTCACTTTCTCGCGGCATCCGCAGAGTGCGGCGGCGCGAACCAGGAGAACCGCATCGTAGGCGGCATGCCGGCCGGCACCAACCGGTACCCGTGGATGGCGAGGCTCGTGTATGATGGCCAGTTCCATTGCGGCGCCTCGGTGCTCACCAAGGATTATGTGCTCACCGCCGCGCACTGTGTCAGAAAGTGAGTATTACAGCATCCTCGGCGGTATATATCCTACCACACACCCTACCGAACCTCTGGCGCTCGAGTCTAATGACCAAGCCACTAAGCGGCCGAGGTAGCACAGAAAGACGAGGGCACGTAAGCAGAAGAAATACTAGTTAAACTAGTTTCTCATAGTCAGCAAACTAACAATTAGTTGTTAGTTCACTTCTAATAGTATTGAAACTCCCTAATAGGCTAGGCCGCAGCTCATACAGTCGCAGTACGGGGGATGCTATTGCCAAATTAACTGAATACATAATGACCCAAAATGACAAGGGAAAGAAAGTAGTATCTTTATTCGTTGATTTGGCAAAGGCATTTGATACAATCTCACACAAGATACTTTTTGAGAAAATGAAAAGGTATGGGATAGTTGGTGGTACCCTTAAATGGTTTATTAGTTACTTTTCAGGCCGAAGACAGGTGGTTAAAATAAACGACTGCCTTAGTGACGAACGAGATGTGATTTTTGGCGTACCACAAGGAAGCGTTCTAGGGCCAATATTATTTAATCTTTACTTAAATGACTTCTGTACTTTATTAACTTCGAATGATGCTAATACAATATGTTTCGCGGATGATACAGTGATTAGCTTTGCGGGGGACTCGTGGCAGGAGGTTGTGGGGCAAGTTACAAATGGTCTAAAAATTGCTAAAAAATGGTATGATCTAAACCTACTTTCCCTGAACCAAAATAAGACCAATTATATTTGTTTTGCTTTCACTAAAGCTGGGTTGCCACGGGAGGATATTACAATAAAGTTACATTCATGTAATGATCCAGGACAAACATGCAACTGTAAGTCAATAGTGAGAGCAAACACTATTAAGTACTTAGGGGTAGACATAGACGAACATCTACGATGGGAATCTCATGTTGACACAATAGCGTCTAAAATAAAACAAATTGCCTACATCTACCTTGACCTTAGGAACATTGTGGACAAACCAACGCTCATGTCCATGTATTTTGCTTTGACGCAGTCCATAATGTTATATGGTGTTATTGCCTGGGGCAGTTGTGGTCCCACCATACTGCATAAATTAAAGGTAGCACAAAAACTAAATCTAAAAATTATCTATAGAAAGCACAGATTGTTCCCTTCCGAGGCGCTCTATAATATGTGTAAGGTCATGACCCCAAGACAGTTGTATGTGTGGCAGATGATAGTACACTTCGCTAAGCACATTCATGACATGCCGCTTAACGTCGACACTAGCAACAAACTCCTGAGGAGTACGACTCTCAGAAAATATAAGCCGCCCATAAGACACAGTACTGCTGCGCGAAAACACTTTTCGTATATTGCCCCTCGCCTGTATGAACAACTGCCGCATAATGTTAGGGAATCGGTTGATGTGTTCGGTGGTCCGGTTGTACTGCTCAATAAACATACTGCTGTGTATACTCTCAATAAAAACATTAAGGAGTACCTCGCCAACATGAATGGCGAGGAGTTTAACAAGCTCTATAGCAATATATCATGACGTGCATAATATTCAATATGGTAATAATTTAAATTTTCATACTATATAAATATATATATATTACATAATATATAAATAAAGATATATATTTTATTTACTTATATATACTTGTTTATCTCGTGTATTTATATTATAAATTACATATACATAAATAAATAAATAACAATAACATAGGTAAATTACATATAAATAACATAAAAATAAGATAGCTCTCTTCCACGACAAGTCACCTGTTATGTGTAATTAGCCCTAGAACAGGCCTCGGTCTTTTTGGGCTGTTACTGCAACACCAATGTCACTCGTACACGCGCGCGCCCCTACAGAGTACCTATATATATATGTGTGGTGTATCATGTTGGATTTAAGTGTTGTTGTTAAATAAATAAATAAAATAAATACAAAGCGTTTCCACTGACGTACTTACCTACATTGCGTAACTCAATCAGCTTTGTTACATTTCAGACTAAAGCGCACGAAAATCCGCGTGATCCTGGGCGACCACGACCAGACGATCACGTCGGAGAGCGCGGCCATCATGCGCGCGGTCACCTCCATCGTGCGCCACCGCAGCTTCGACGCGGACTCCTACAACAACGACATTGCACTGCTCAAACTGCGCAAACCCATCACGTTCTCTAAGATCATCAAGCCAGTCTGTCTACCTCCCTCCGGTATGTACAACAGACTATGCAGAAAACCACGTAATGAGGATATTGTTGTAGTTCTGTGAGTTTAAACTACATTATCTAGAAATTGATTAAAATTAAGTATCTCACTAAAGGGAAAGAGCATTTTTCTCATACGGTACCTATCTAATTGGTGAACAAAATACCCCTTTTCGAGTAGTAATTATTTTTGGGATAAGACATAAAAGATGAGACAATGATGAGATAAAAGAGAAACAATGCGAGAGGAGTGAACATTAAAACATTGTTGTGTAATAATTGCAGGTATCGAGCCGGCTGGCAAGCAGGGCATAGTGGTGGGCTGGGGGCGGACGTCGGAGGGGGGGCAGCTGCCGGCCGTGGTGCAGGAGGTGCGCGTGCCCATACTGTCGCTGTCCCAGTGTCGCGGCATGAAGTACCGTGCCTCGCGCATCACCAACAACATGGTGAGCACTCTCAGCGTCTGCTACTGCTGGACATTCACACCACCCCTCCCCTCCTACCTAAATTGTAAGAATGGGGTAGGCTGTATTCGGTGTAGCCGCAGTTATTTTACGTGAAACATCTTTTGTTGCCCCTCCATTCCTCTCTCCCTCTCGCCGTCCGTTCCTGTCTTCTTGCATCCATGCAGTATGGCGATTGCTGTTGTAAAGGGTTTCTTTATATGATTGATCTAATGGTGTTTTGGTTTCTTAATGTTACTTGATGTTACAGTCGTTTCGTGTCCTTTCTGGGTGTAAGGGAGCAAACGAAGAAATTTTTCATTGAATTGATGATTGTTTTTTCCAGTTATGTGCAGGCCGGGCGTCCACTGACTCGTGCCAGGGAGACAGCGGCGGGCCCCTCCTCGTTCAACAAGGAGACAAATATCAGATAGTAGGTAAGTACTTCAACTCCGCAACTATAAAAGATGAAAAACCTGAAAGCTATGAAGATAAATATTACCATATGAATGATATAGAAAACGAGCATGAAGTCCAATTTAAAATGTATGTAGTGGCATGAGTGTCATAGAATAAATGCAATGTTCAAGTTCTATAAACCGAATATGCCGGTGACGCCGTTTTAATTGATAAATCGGAGGGGGAACCGAGTAAGACCTAGACTGACATATCAGGATCAGATAGAGCGGGTGCTCACAGACGGACACGTAAAGCCCACTCGCAGAGAGCGGAGTGTTTGAAGAGAATGATGAGACTGAGCAAAGCGAAAGAGGTGTGTCAAGATCGTGATACTTGGGACTCCGTTATTTCCGACTACATGTCATAAAGTGCTAATTGTACAATTGTATTTTTTCAGGCATAGTGTCGTGGGGGGTCGGCTGCGGTAGACCCGGCTACCCTGGTGTGTACACCCGGATCACACGGTACCTGCCCTGGCTAAGAGAAAACTTGAGGGGCAGCTGTCTTTGTGGAAACTGATTTCAATAGGTGCTAGGTACTTAAAATGATTCAAACAATATAATATATAAAATAACAAATAAATTGTTGATGATTTTATGAAATTATTAATGTTAATTGTCAGGGTTCACTCATTGAATGGCAATAAAATTTCATTTAGGTACGAACGTAGTGTATACAAAGTGCCAAGTAAAAGTGTGTCATACCACATTTTAAAAATAACACTTGTTAAATTAAATACGAGTGAAATTCTTACAAGGCTTCCTTTATAAAATTACTTGTATCACAAAAACAATTTAATATTGAAATAAACAAGCATATGAGAATTATTCACTACAAGGCGATAAATACCCCTGTAAAAAACTTTTTTATTCGTTGTTAATTAATATGCTTAAAACAATACCCTGTGTTGTAAATAATTATTTAGGTAAGTCGTAAACGCTGAGTCTATGCCAACGACTTATTTATGTCACCATAACGATGCCGTTACTTAGCGTAATCATACCTAATCAGTTTAAATAAATTCAAATTCATTTCAAATGTAATTAATTTAATTTCACGCATTTCATTACCTAATTCTGTTAATTCATTAGCAACATCTTAATAAAAATAATCATTAAAAATTATGATCACTTCCATTGAATTAGTTTAGGTGCAAGTAGGTAGGTTATATACCTATAATAATATTTAAGTCATTGTCACTAGTTTCGTAAGGTGTCTTTGTTAATTTATACAAATTTGCATAATCATCATTTTATTTATTCATTTTTACTTTCACTGCAATCTTTTAGTGTTTTTCATAAATATATACAATAGTTTCACAGGTTCAGTTTCTTTCCTTATTTTTGTATTTACATTAGTTTGCCTATTGTTATCTTTCTTATCACTTTAAAGCAATTATTTTCGTTATAATGTCACCTAAACAATCATGTTAATTTTTCATTCTATTTTCAGAGTCATAAACATTGCAAATCTTCAGTGATTAAATAACTAATGACTATTTAATTTTTTAAACAACTTTCCTAAAGTCTTTAAACTTTGTGTAAGTGACTATGTACATAGCGTCTGAATAATAGTTAAGTAAGTGTTAAAATTTGTTATATTGTTGTAAGGTTATACTAGTACCTAGGTAGTTTGTTAGTAATACGTAATACCCAGGCCGGTGGTGCAGATTACCATTATTAAGTAGTGTACAGTGTAAGTCGATGTGAAGACTACAGTGTTCATTTGTTTTGTACATAATGCGTTCAACGCCGTATTTTACTTTTAAAATCCGTTTTAAAATTAAAAAGTTTGATTACATTTTATTGCCGACTTCCTAAAAAGGAGGAGGTTCCTTTTTTTGCTTTTTTGTTCCTTTTATGTGTGTTCATTTACTTTGTGATCATTTGGAATACTATTTACAATACAATTTAATATCTTAAAATTGTATTGTAAATAGTGTAAATTGTAAATTATAGTGTAAATAAAGATTTAGCCGAAAGTTTTTTGTCCGACCGAAATATGTCCTTAGATATCATTTATCTAGATTTATTTCTAAGTTTCATTTAAAATTTTGTTAAGCTATAGATAGAACTAGGTAGGTGGTTAGGTTATTAATCTAATTAAGAAAAAGCTCTTTAGGCTGTACCTGTGATCCCTGTCACAATAAAATTGTTTTTCACCTCAGCGACTCAAACAGGCAGCTGAGGTGAAAAGTTGTATGTGTCACATGAGAACAAAGTTATTTGTTTCGTGCCTAAGAATAAATGAGAATGATTCAGATGTGGAACCCTTTGATTGCTTTAAAAAATCAACATTGCTCTCTTGTTGCACAAATGACTATTTTGGATATTTGCAACTCTCTACCTGTGACTCAAGTAAAATATTATTATACTAATTATATTTCTTGTTAATTTATTTCATAAAGTTTTTTAAATTATTATTTTTATAATGTTTAACTTATTTCTGATTATAAGGTTAATGTTGTTAGTATTATTTTGTATTTTAGTAATAAAATACAAGATGGTCCACGGATATAATACCCCTAAATAGGTACTTCGCTAGTTCAGTCAATAATTGTTATTAAAAAAATTGCTGCCCAATGTTTTTAACATACATAGGTAGATAGGTACATATGTACTTGACTATCTGTTTAAAGTATAAGAATAGGATTTTATTTTCAGAGGACACCAATTTTGTATTTGTTTGTTAACTTGTAAAGTCATTAGAAGTTGCGTGCCTACACTATCCATCTGTTTGTCACCATGGTTCGAAGGTTGGCCAGAAGCATCCAGAAATGTGGCTAGATTTTCACTGAACACAAATGTCTACAAGATGGTTTTCTTGTAAATTGTGACGTCCTTGTTTGTGGGCGTATTACCGAGTTTTACCATATGTAGCTACCTACCTACATAGGGTAAAACTCGGTAATACGCCCCACTTGACAAAACGCCCCACTCACCTAGCACGCACACTAAACAAAGCTACGCAGCACACAACAGAAACGGAAGTAGCCATACAACACTTGTTGGGCGACTGATGGCTACTTGCGTTTCTATTCGTGTGCTGCGTAGCAATAATAGTGTGCGTGCTAGGTGAGTGGGGCGTTTTGTCAAGTGGGGCCTATTACCTAGTTTTACCCTAAATAGAAATCTAGTTTTACCTAGCTACATTTTGATGGGGTATCTACTAAGAAATGGAATTTATATTCCATGTTTTTACAAGAGCTCTTATAAATTTGTCTGCTATATTACATTTGAATTGTGATTATCATTGTTTTACTGACTGCGTCTACGCAATTCGTTGTTGTTTGTTTTAAAAGTTATGACGTGACGGTGATTGTTCTAATAAATTATTTTTTTTAACTCTCCTCGTCTTTGATTTCGATTCTCGAAGGATTGTACCACCCGTAGATTTATTTTATGTAGGTTTAAATTTTTTCTCATAGAACATAGTTCACTTAATATGAGGTTAAATTTTTACATTTAGTTAGGTAGGCACTAGGCACCGTAATTAAGTTCGTTAGGTAGTACTACTTATTTCGATAGAATGGGTATTTAACAATTTTTTACAAGATGTCTTAGTTTTGTTTTAACATCAATAATTATAAATCAGTTTCCTTCCCTCACTCCGTCAGGAAGCATACTAGGAAGCAAAATAAGACGAAATAAGGAGGAAGCTAATTTTATTATGATTTAGGACTGACAATTTCTTATCATGGGGCAGTCCTTAGAATAGGGGTTATCATCGCATTTTAGGTCTACCGATTTATACTTTGTTAGTTAGCAGGTGTAAGTTGCAGTGAATGTGCAAAAGACAGTGAGTTTGTGACCGCCATTGGAAAGCGTCACTTTCGCGCGGACCTGAACCGGTTGCGCCAAAAGGATGCACAAAGCAGTTCAATGCAGCCCCCATCATGTTTATCTAAAAAAAACTATAATTGCGTGTTGAACTACGCATTTGATTTAGGGTTCCGTATTTTACAGTATTCCTTCCTTAACTCAAAAATAATAATCACAGGATACCCGAATTAACTTTTAATGAAAGTTTCTAGGACAAACAGTTTAATAACTACAAGGTGAAGGAGAATTACAAGCTTGTATATAAATCTGAAATGGCAATGGGCATGTCAAATCTGTCGCCGAACCTACGAACGATGAGACAGTATGAGTCCTGGATTGGAGACCTCGAATCAGTGCGCAGCGTCGTACGGCCCTCCGCCACCAGTGAACCTACGATTCATTGGTCAAAGCCTATGTCCGGCAGTGGTCGCCGGAGGACTGATATGATGATGCTCTTTGCGGGATATAAAAATCAAATCAAAACAACAGCCTATTAACTTGTCCCCACTGCTGGGGCTCAGGCCTACCCTCTCAACGAGGGCGTTCGGTCTATAGTCCACCACGCTAGCCCAGTGCGGTTGGTGGACTTCACATGCGCCTAAGAATTTCTTCTTCGATGTTTTTCTTCACCGTACATGGTCCAGCCGGATGAACCTACGATTCATTGGTTAAAGCCTATGTCCGGCAGTGGTCGCCGGAGGACTGATATGATGATGCTCTTTGCGGGATATAAAAATCAAATCAAAACAACAGCCTATTAACTTGTCCCCACTGCTGGGGCTCAGGCCTACCCTCTCAACGAGGGCGTTCGGTCTATAGTCCACCACGCTAGCCCAGTGCGGTTGGTGGACTTCACATGCGCCTAAGAATTTCTTCTTCGATGTTTTTCTTCACCGTACATGGTCCAGCCGGAAAAGAATCTCGGACCTTTCGATATGATTGGCCGCGTCGTATCCGCGACGCCACTGACTCAGGATATAAGAATCTTGCAAAAGTATTTTTAAAAATTGAGAGCTACAGGAAAATATTCTTGTACGTCATTATCATCGATTTAATATGAAAGGATCTTTTTCAGCTGCTCAGTTAAGTTTTCTGCGTTGTTTGCATCGTAGTGCGCGAAGTTCGAATCCAATAGCTTATAGGATTAGTGGGGTCATATTGACGTACATGTCACGTCCATGGCCCGACCACCGGTGGCGAATGGAGCGGGTCATAGTCAGTGTGTGTCGGCGAGCGCGCGCGCCAAGTTCAAGAGCGAATGACGATGCGCCAGCAGCGCGCGCCGTTCACAATTCCAATTTAAATTTCAAAAGTTTTTTTAAGAATGTGGCAGTGTTTTGTTTTAGTGTTTGTGGCTTTGGCTTTCCGGTGTTGTGAGGTTGGTGTTTATTTTGAGAACTGTAATAGTTTTACCACAAAATAATATATATATAATAATAATTATATATATATATAATAATTATATATATATATAATTATATATATATAATATATATATATAATAATTTTGAAAGACGGGAATTTTCGAATTTAGAACTAGGACATTTTGGCAACAACATTATGGGCGTATTTTTGGAAACGGGTATTGTCAGAGCTGGGATATATTGACAATAAAATTAAAAGCGGACATTTTGGGAAATGGATATTACGTATGTTGTATGAAGATTTTTAATGATTGTGAACTCGTTAGCGGTGAACATCCCTCAGCGTGAGCACCTAAATGTCTAATAGATAATAATATAGTCTACTTACAGAAATATTTCTATCTACGTAATACATTTAACTTTTTATTCTAAGACTTTTGGAAATGAGAAAAACAATTCAGACAAAAATATTTATCAAGCGAGTGGTGCAAGTGATCAGACAGAAGTCACTATTTTCTTTCCAATTTCTATAGATTGACAAACAAAAATTGTAATTACAAATCATGAAATTACTTAATATTTTCTTTACAAGCTGATAGCAGCAGGTTACCTCATTCTATTTGCTGAGTTATTATTTGATATTGTAATAAAAATTCCTTACATGATACACAGGGTGATGTGGTGCGGGACGCTAGAGGCGTATTCACCAAAAACTTCTTCGGCGGTGTGTGGGGCAACCGTCCCCCCCTCATGGAGATGAACATGCCCAGGACCACGTGCACTTGCAGTTAGTAATGTTTTAATCAATAACACGCCTTTCAACGTCAGCTGTTGGATTTAAATCTTATCTTAGGGAGTTGTCCGTCAGTCCTCAGTCCCCTAAAACGGCTACCCGGCAGATGAGGTTGGGTTGCCATCTCGGAAACAAGGTTTCATCATCATCAACAGTCCCAGAGGATTAATAATAGTTACTACGTACAACTATGTCCCCACTGCTGGGCACAGGCCTACTCTCTCGACGAAACAAGGTTTGTTTAAATAATAATCAATTTTCTAACAGTACGTAGGTATACACAGTAAGTAAGTACCTATTTACCTATAAATGTAAAAAGTTTTTCCAGACCCCATAATCGTAAAGTTATGAATGAATAAAAAAAAAATAAAGCACCATTACCATTTCTTTTGTGCATGTTCCAGAATGCGGCGAAAGGAACGAGGTGTCCCGAATAGTGGGAGGCGACGAGGCTGGCACCAACGAGTTCCCCTGGATGGCACGACTCACGTACTTCAAGAGGTTCTACTGCGGAGGCATGCTCATCAACGACAGATACGTGCTGACGGCGGCGCATTGTGTGAAGGGGTATGTTCGTCTATGGAAACTCTTCATTTATCAGCCAGCATGTCGACGTTTCTCGAAACTTCAGTACGTTTACTGACTGCTCTTAAACAGTGAAGGAAAACATCATTAGGAAACCTCCATACGCCGAAGAAGAAATTAATAGGCGAAGAGCACAGAATATGTGAAGAGCGCACTGGGCTATCGTGATGGACTTTAGGTCATACGCCCTCATTGAGAAGGTAGGCCCATGCCCCAACAGTGGGGAAAGACCGTTGATTTAATTTAATTTCGACGTCTATAGTTCTAATCTACTAAAGGTTTCTGTCAAGCAATAGCTACTGAATATTACGGATAATGTTAAGTTATACCTACTATTTGTTTGTTTAAATTATCATCAAAATAAGCGTACCGTTGATCTAACTAATTCTTGTTAACTCAGTTTAAACGTATTTACCATGCATTATTCATTTACGGCCAATACAATTAAGGTTAATAGGAATACGATTACAAAACAATTTAACAATGGATTAGACCAGAAGGCTATAGACTTGGGCTTCTGTAATAAATAGGTTAATGACAAACTAATGACGAACAATATCAAAGAATCTGAGAAAAATAAAGAAGAGAAGACAAAGACATCGATAGGTTTAGGCACGCAGTTCTGATGCTGCAAAGATGGTTTGCGAGCTATTTAAATCATTGGTAAATTCTTCTCCATGACTGACGGACAAAGTTAGAGAAAAGTCCCTACTGTTAAAAAAAGATATTAAATTAATTATAACTGTCCGAAAGGGTAATTTGATAGCATTGCAATAATACAGGTCTTGTCAATTTCTATTACATTCCCTTTAACTATAACTTTCATCTGACTTATGTATATTTGTACAAAAATGCTAAAACCTAAATCTACACGTAGAGTCCGATAACCTAAGAATCGGCAAACAAGTCCAGAATAAATAAATTCTTGGTCCGAATTCGCGAATTCCAATCAGTAGCGTATCGGTGCGTTCACCTTAAACCGGCCCAAGAGCAGGCTCCCAAATTTAAAAGTTCATTATCCTCACAATAGTATCCACTTGGCGCCTTTTGTGGCAACTTTTTGTTCTAACTCTTTGGTTTTCCTGTTTATTCATAAGTATCCCTAACAAAGTAAATTGTTAAATTGGGAACAACCATAAAATTTACTATTAATTGATAGTAGTTAGGTACAGAATCAGATGTTTGATTGTACCTAGTAATGTGTTGTTGTACACGTTTCATACAATATAGAATGTGAAAAGATGGCGAATGCGATACGAGTATAAAGAAATAGTAGATACCTACAAATGAACTCATCAAAATGTTAATAAATAGGTCTATGTCCAGCAGTGGACGCGACATGTTAATAAGATGACAAAAACATAAACGGTACAGATACAGATCTTGTTGAGGTTCGCAACGAGCCCTAGAGTAGTCAAATGAACGCTTTGTTTAAGAATATTCATAATAAATGCACTAAGCAGACAAGACAGTTCACACGAACGTGGTAAGTGAAAGCGTAAATGAGGGGCATTTAATATTATTCATGCCTGGTCTACCGAAATGCGCCTCACTTTCGCTCAATGCCGATTGCCGATACACACTTGGCATCGTTATAGACGCATTTTATATGTAACGTAACACTCTGGATTTGAATTGCAAGCTCCGCAATGTCAATTTGATTTCATCACTACGCAGCCTATTATCGTCCAATACCTATATACTCTACCATCCATCTGTTTCTGCGGCTACCTTTCTAAGGTTTAAGTTCATCTGACATTTGATTAAAAATGCAAACAATATCCCCCTTAACTAAGTAGAAATGCAGCTGCACTGTTGTTGTATAATGTTGGACGGTAATGATGACTCTTTGCTCTGCAAGAAGCATTAAGAGATTCCCATGAGTCCAGTTCTCTTTCTTTGATCGCCTGCCATTATATTCCAACAATTGTCAACTCGGCCATGATGGATCGTCTTCAAGTACCTAGTTGCAGGTCGGCCTTTACACCTTGGCGTGGATTTCGCTCAAACACTGTCCAGTATGATGACATACGGTACCGAGACGTGGTCGCTCACTATGGGCCTCATAAGAAGGCTCAAGGTCACGCAGAGGGCAATGGAGAGAGCTATGCTCGGAGTTTCCCTGCGAGATCGAATCAGAAATGAGGAGATCCGCAGAAGAACCAAGGTCACCGACATAGGTCGAAGAATTGCGAAGCTGAAGTGGCAGTGGGCTGGGCACATCGCCCGCAGAACCGACGACCGTTGGGGCAGAAAGGTTCTCGAGTGGCGGCCACGTCTCGGAAGACGCAGTGTAGGCAGGCCTCCCACAAGGTGGACCGACGATCTGGTGAAGGTCGCGGGACCCAGCTGGATGAGGTTAGCGCAGGACCGGTCGTCGTGGAGATCCTTGGGGGAGGCCTTTGTCCAGCAGTGGACGTCTACAGGCTGATATGATGACTGTCCAGTAGTTGCTAGCAATGATGCTAAGTGTTGCGGCTGCATGTGGTTCCTTCTATATCTTGATCTATTTTTTATTCATTATTCCTTTTGTTGACTTATTGGGTTGGTCGCTGGACTCGAGCGCTAGAAGTAGTGGTTTCACTTTCAAACTTTTTACCAATTGGTTGTGGCGTGGTTCTGGTCTACTTGTTACGTGTCCTCTCTTTGTCCAATTCCCTACCTTCAGCGAATCCTAGTTTGGGATTAGACAAGTGTATTCTATTTATGAATATATTCCAGGTTCATGTGGTTCATGATCAAGGTGACGTTCGGGGAGCACAACCGATGCAACGCGACGGCTCGCCCGGAGACCCGCTTCGTGCTGCGCGCCATCGCCAACCAGTTCAGCCTCTCCAACTTCGACAACGACATAGCGCTACTGCGGCTGAACGAACGAGTCCCCATCTCTGACGCAATCAAGCCTATCTGTTTGCCGAGCAATAATAGTGAGTTACATTTCTGTTACCTTTTTTTGTTTTCTGAAGTGTGAAAGCCTTTCATGGCTAAGTGATCATACAATGTGACAAGTTCATTAGAAGGTACTCGGGTTTTCACAAGTACAAAGCAGGGCACGAAACTTATAGCTTCTTGACTGATTTACATAATTTGTTAATATCTTTTCAGAGAACATTTATGTTGGAGTGAAGGCTGTGGCATCAGGATGGGGCACTCTCACGGAAGAAGGCAAGGTGTCATGCACGCTCCAGGAAGTGGAGGTCCCTGTCATTAGCAACGAGGAGTGTCGGAACACCAAGTATACTGCTTCCATGATCTCTGACAACATGCTATGCGCTGGATATCCTAAAACCGGACAGAAGGATTCCTGTCAGGTAAAGTGTAAAGGGCAATACGGCAAACAGTATAAGTACAGTGTGGGTAGGGGTGCCTTGGTTCAGTACTAAGGTCAAAGCTAGCTCAGGTCAAAGCTACTATTATTCCCGAAACACACGTTTCGCTTCATTATTAATAACGCGAACAGAATGGGCTTCTTCGTCATATTTATGTATTTAGACACATAGAACTAGGTACTTACATTAGGGTTGCAGCAGATGAGATGAAGGTTCTTTCGTTCAATAGATGGCTAAAGGGCTGATATCATCATATCAGCTGCTGCTGCTGCATATAGGTCTTCTCTTATGAACGCCAACACCCGGTCCTCTGCCCGCCGCATCCCACCACCTTCTTTAGGTCATCAGTCCATCTGGCGGAGGGGCGTCCCACGCTACGTGTACCTGTCCGCGGTTTCCACTCCAAAAGGCTGATATGATGATGATGAATAAACCCAATGAAGTTTTAGCAGAAAGCAGTAACAATCAATCACTTTCTACAAATTTTCAGGGTGACAGTGGCGGTCCACTTATAACCGAGAGAAAGCACGACAAGCGCTACGAACTAATAGGTAATGAATATTGATGTTTACATTTTAAGTGTTCTACACACAATGTGGCGCCTATCGTCCTTTGCTAAGCAAATACTTGCAACTTTCACTATTACTCAAGTAATGGACTTTGCTCATATTAGATGAGAGTTACTCGTACTATGGTCAAAACGACGACTTGTCTCAGGAAATGATTTTGCAATTTACATGCAAAAATGCCCGGTAATAGTGGGAAAATAAAATTATGATTACATGAAAAAAAATCAGAGATATTCCTGGAAACATTTGACATTGTTACGGAACCTTTCATGTAGATCTCAATTTTTATAAAGAATAATCTGATTTTTTGCAAAAATAAGACCGATTTCTTTGTAAAAAAATATGATTCAGTGCAGATGACGTCAACTAATTTTTGGCTTTCCGCTACTGTAGAGAAAGAGATTCTAAATACAGTCTTCTCAATATTTTGAACTGCAAATGTTGACTCTATTCCAGGCGTGGTTTCATGGGGCAATGGCTGCGCAAGAGTGGGATATCCGGGAGTCTACACGCGGGTCACCAACTACTTGGATTGGATTCAGGAGAACACGCAGGACGCGTGCTACTGTCGGGAGTAGGATGATATCCATATTACGATACTTAAACAAAGATTCGTTTAAACTAAAGTAAGGAATGTAACATCTGTTTTATTAACACAAATGAATGCATACGAAACCAAACGCTTTTGTGTCACGGAAACTAAATACCTAGGCGAATAGATTGTGTGCCGAAGTGGGCTGCAGAGTGAACGTGGTTTTACAATCTTGTTTCTGCAGCTATAGTGGGTATATAGCAAGAAGGTTCGAATCTCTTTGGTGGCGCGCGCGCTCCTTATGGAGACTGCATCTTGCATATTTAGTATGGGAACCAATGGTGCCACTTACAGGGGGGGTGCGGACAAAGGAAGCGGTGTAGCGGGAGGAGGTTGCTAATACAAATTTATTTGGAGTTTGAAAATGGGATTGTGTGAGTGAGTCACAGTATTGATACATTTGACACGATTTTGACACCCATAGAATGCTTTTTACGCCTCTTTATGGGGCCGCGAGCACGCACCAAAGAGATCTTAATTCTATGGTATATAGGTACATATTGTTTTCAAGATGCAAGTAGCGGTTTTCGTATGCCATTTCATTTCGATTGGAAAGCTCAGTTGGTTTTACTAAAGACTCTAGTCTCTATTGACTTGACCTAGAGTCTAGTCTCTACCTACTGTTTCAAAGAGGATGTCAGACCACAATTCAACTTCTATTCAGTCCAGAGTTTGGATCTATCTAGATAGATAAATTTTAGAATAGGTAATAATACTACGTACTATATCATAGTATACCTAGAGAATTGCAGTCGTTTTGCAACTATAGTCTGTTTCTTGTACGTATTTGTGATAAGTACTTACATTTCTTTTTGAAAATAATGTTTAGCCCACGAGCCCATTCGTAATTAACTTATTCGCAGATGTATTGACTTTTGTATATTGTAAATTACAAAATATTGTTATTACGCCATTTGATAGCTTGTTATGCCCATTTACATAAGTAGGTACAAGTTGGACGTTATTTAAATTTGCTTTCTTTCATATATTGTAAATATTTAATTTGATAGCATAAAGTTCTGGTGAAAAATCTAGTAGGATAAAACTCGGTAATACGCCCCACTTGACAAAACGCCCCACTCACCTAGCACGCACACTAACAAAGCTACGCAGTTCACGAATATAAACGCAATTAGCCATCAGTCGCCCGACTACGTTGTGCTACTTGCGTTTCTATTCGTGTGCAGCGTAGCTTTGTTAGTGTGCGTGCTAGGTGAGTGGGGCGTTTTGTCAAGTGGGGCGTATTACCGATTTTTACCCTAATATGTACCAATAAAAATATCAATAGTACATTTCGTGTAAACTAATAAACTTATAATGTATGTTGTGTAATAAACTTATTCGTGTGTAAGACCCGTAAATAATTATATAATTATTAAAAATATCAATATTTGCAGATTAACCGCCCATATTGTTTTTGGTATTAAACTTTGTTACCGATTGTAAGTAGCAAAACGGAAACACAAATTATGAGATGGTTGTCGTAGAGATAGTGGGAGAGAGAAATGGCAAAGAAATTATGGCCATAATATTTAAATTAAATTGACAATATAATTATACAATAATTAAATTTTAATTACATAATTTTTAAAATTTATTGTAGGCAATTGCGCGTAATCAATTCACTTGTCTACTGTGACGTAATGCCATAGCATAGTGTAAATAATAATAAAATAATTTCTTACACTATGGCCATACTGTACTTAGATTTTAAGACTAGCTAGTATTTAACATAAATTTGTACTTTGAATAGGAAATTCAACCAATATATTATTAATGATAATTTGTAGTTTAATTTGCGTTTGTTTAATAAAAAACACTAATTCCAGTGGGTCGATTATTTAAAATTTAAACCCGTCAAACCAATTTTGACCAATTTAATTTTCTTATATCCTTCCCGATCTACGAAGGGAAACAGACACCCATACAAACTTACGCATTAAACTTTTGACACATTTCCTTGTGTGCGTCTGGGATTAAAAAGTGGAAGTCCATTCCGTCTTCAATCGAGTTTTAATGAATATAATTGCTTTAATAAGTAGTAAATGCATGATGCTTATTGGTATGGTGCATCAAAAAACAAAATTAAAAATTTGGGGACATAGGCACGATACCGAAATAATATAATAGAAGTAGGTACGCAGACAGTGTCACAGGACTATAATAGTTACTCAGTGTACGCGTTTTCGAATCGGAACTTTTGTTTCAACTGGACTATTTATAACTTGACAGCTGAAAATCCACCGCGCTGATCTCCGACAGGTCTGCGCTGAGCCTTGATAATCTCAGGCTGCTTAACCTTACACAGCCCCAGTTATATTATAAAAAACGAAAATTTATTTCCGGCCATATTCGCAACCACGTTTCGTAACCAGTTGCCGTAGAAGAAGTACTTTCTTTTTATTCGCATCTAGAATAGTTTCCCCCATAAATTTCCCACGTAACTATCTAGTTACGAAAGAAGAATTTCATTTCTTTATTAACATCTGTGAATAAAGAAATGAAATTCTTCATTCGCAACTAGTTGCGAACAAAGAAAAGTACTTTTACGGCATCTGATTACGAAACGTGGTTGCAAATACGGCCGGAAGGGAAATTTTGTATAGTTTAACCATGGGAAAAACTGTTCCCACGGGAAACAAAAGCTCCACGCGGGCGAAGTCACGGGCAACAGCTAGTAAAACATATTTCGCTAAAATCGTAAACAGCTTATGATACGCGAAGTGCATTCCTAATGAAAAGTAAATACCTACTTATCGCGGTAAAGAGCAACAGGTTTGAAACCAATGTTCTCTTTATTATAATGCCAATAAGATTGAAATTGGTAATTAGAGGAGTTTTATTGACGCAATAGCCTTACTGAGTTCGATGAACTGAGAGGTCATTGCCAAATATATGCGTCCACACAGCCTCCGTGTGCCTCTAAAACGTTGCTTATTGAAAAACTAATTCACAAATTTTACATGAAAATGTGTAATGTAAAGATGGAGAAAGTATAGTAATTGAAGAATTTTTTTCTTGATATCTAGGTAGTTACTTAATAATTAAGCACCATAGTTTTGACTTTTAACCTCCACTTCCTTACTCTAGCTTTGACTTGTTCTGGATTGGACCACTTGTTATATTGATCTTCGGATATTTTTGTATACCTACACTGAGCAAGATATAAAATACGGTTATGATCGGTCTAAAAAGCATATTGACTAAAAATCAATTTGCCTTTAAAAATTTACCGAGTCTAATTTTACATACTTCGCATACGCCGCGTCGTGCCCTTCATGGAAACCGGAAGTAAAATACGGTGCCGCCATAAAAAAAAACTAATCAAATATAAACACAGCTACCAATACAACATAAAATACTGAAATGATTTAATGCAAAGTTGGACTTAACTTAAAGGGACTTAGGGAAGTGGCTCACCTGCATGCTTCTGCAACATTTTAGCGGCCCTATCTCCGCAAGTGCGTTGCGATCGAAGACATGAGTTAGTGTATCAAACACGTTGATCCCCGAGCACATGGACCTTTCGTAATTATTAAACATTCTTAATAATTTTAATTACAAATAATTGAACATTTGTGTGAAATGTGGTGGTATTTAATGTGGTTTTCTCTATGCCTGTCTTTCGGAGATACCCTGACCGAGGTATGTACTTATTGTAAAATACTTTTTGTTTTATTTTACTTTTTTAGGTAAGTACCTATACCTAGAAGTTATGTGAGAGGGTGGGTTTGCTATTGGGTGTATTCGTACATACTCGTAGATGATTCGTAGTAAAAGAACATGTTCTATTTGTGTTTAATTTAATAGTTTGTTAATCCTTCGTCGTCGTACCGCAGGGTGGCGTATTATCTCCTTTGCTATTTTCAATATTTATCAATGGTATAACTCACCAACTGTCTTCCTCCTACCATCTGTATGCAGACGATCTCCAAATATATTCACAGGCTGGTCCAGGCGATCTACCAATAGCTATTTCCACAATAAATACGGACCTGGCTCAAATCGTCAATTGGAGCAACTCCTTTGGCCTCAAAGTCAACCCAAATAAGACGCAGGTCATAGTTATTGGTAGCTCGCACTATATTTCCAGGACAGATTGTTCACTACTGCCACCTGTCGTATTTGATGGTATTAGTTTACCATTTAGTACGACGGTAAAGAACCTTGGCATTTATTTCGACGAATCACTGTCCTGGAACAAACAGATAACTGAGGTGAGTAGGAAGATGTTTGCAGCTTCGGGGTCGCTTAAACGGCTGCGCAATTTCCTGCCCACTGCCACCAAAATTTCGCTCGCACAATCCTTACTTTTACCCATCCTAGACTACGCCGATGCTTGCTACCCGGACCTCACGGTGGATCAGCTCAACAAGCTTGAGCGTCTTCAAAACTTTGCCATTCGATTTATATTCGGTCTGCGCAAGTATGATCATGTCTCCGACTTCCGTAACCAGCTGAAGTGGCTACCCATTCGTCGTCGCAGAGATGCTCATATTCTGTCTCTCCTTTATTCTGTCCTTTTTAACCCATCTACTCCTCTCTATCTTAAAGAACGTTTCCAATTCCTTTCTTCCACTCACGATTTTCCTCTTCGTTCCTCCGAAAACCTTCGTCTTCATGTCCCTCCTCACTCCTCTAAATTCTACGATAAATCCTTCACACTCCATGCCATTCGTCTTTGGAACTCCCTTCCTGTCCCGATCAGGCGCGCCAAATCCTTAGTTGCTTTCAAGCAACAAGTCAAGGGACTTTTTCTCACCGACTGTGTCTGATCACTTCACTTCCCTCTTTCCTTCACCTGCTTAGAACTTTGTTGTTATCGATTACACTGTATGTATGTATGTATGTATGTATTTATGTATGTATGTATATTGTATGCATGTATGTGTGTATGTATATATATTTTTTTGTATACCTATGTATTTAGTGTATGTAGATTTTTAAAATATGCCTAAAATTGCACAACCTACCTTCTAATTTGCTGTAAATTCTCTACCCAAAGGTTGTCTGGAAGAAATCGCTCTTAGCGATAAGACCGCCTAGATGTACATTACTGTATCTGTTTTTGTTTTTGTCTGTAATTTTTAAACGTGCAATAAAGTGTATTGAATTGAATTGAATTGAATAATATTCAAATTTAAAAAAGTTTCAGTACCTATGTTATGTAAGTGCCATGATGTACTTATTAGGTGTTAATGTGCGGTACAGGAGTTAAAATGTGAATTGTTCTGGAATTATGACGACAAAACAATGTATTGAGTCTTGTTATTCCCTAGATTAGTATTTAATTTTCATTCTATTAATGTTGCTTGTGTTCAGAATATTTTATAATTTCAAATTTATGAAGGACGGGCTGATGATAACAGAGGATTTGTTCGAGGCGCCTGCGCCGATTCCGGAGCTGCGGCTTCCCTACACTTATCGGCCACCCTGTCAGAATTGCGGTAAGTACAAGATTTCTTGTATTGAGAAATCTGTGGGTAAGTACATACCTTGCTGTCACACTAGAGTGCCGTGCCACCGGAATGTTCCTATCCGCTGGACAACTCATATACTGGATCGACCTACCCTACCTTTTAGTTTAAAGGGCGCTGGAGAAGAACCGATTATTCTAAGACGACATAAAGCTCGCAAAAGAAATCATTCGCAAAATAAGGGGCAAATGTAACTACAGAGAGCTTCATGGAGTACTTACTTAAATTATTGTTTACGTCATGTAATATTAGTTTTTATAATTAGTTTTTTTATATATTGCTATAACCTAACAAGGTGTCATGTAAATCAGCACCTCTATATGGCAATGCATTAATAAAGATTAAAGGGTACCAATTTTATATGATTAATATTTTATGGTAAAATTGTTATCTATCCAACTACAGAGATCCAAAACTGCAATAGTATTCGCCCATTAAATACTTAGTTATATTGCGATGGTGAACATTATCATTGTACCTTCTGTGGTAGGTTGTGGCGAACGCAACAATGGGCCGCGCGTCGTGGGCGGGCTGGGGTCCAGTGTGAACGCGTATCCGTGGCTGGCGCGCCTCATCTACCACAAGTCCTTCGGCTGCGGAGCGTCTCTCATCAACGATAGATACGTCATTTCAGCGGCACACTGCATGAAAGGGTAAGTCAATTATGCTCTTCCCCTACTGAGCCTTTTTAGTTATGTAAGGTACCGCAGAGCTGTGTTTTATGCCCTCGTGCCAAAGTATATGGTTTTCAATTCATAGAACTGTATACAGTTTGACTTATTTGGCATTTTCTTCAAATTCCATTGTTACACTCAGCGAGCTTGTCTTGAGCGTCGGTGGCGCAGTGGGGAAGACGCAGCCTGTCGTACCGATGGGTATGAGTTCGATCACCGGACGGGCCACTTACTGCCTGCTCTCAAACGGCGAGGAAAACATCGTGACGAAATTTACATACGCTGAAGAAGGAATTCTTAGGCGCATGTGAAGTTCACCAACCGGCACTGAGCTAGCGTAGCGGACTATAGCCCTAACGCCCTCGTTGAGAGGGTAGGCCTGAGCCCCAACAGTGGGGCATAGATTTGAGCTTCTATTATTTAATTAGTATCATCAGAGCAATAGAGGAGTCAAATTGTTTTTCATTTCACTTCCAGTTTCATGTGGTTCATGTTCAAAGTGACTTTCGGCGAGCACGACCGCTGCGTGCGGCCGCAGCGGCCGGAGACCCGTTACGTGGCGAAGGTGGTCGCACACAATTTCACGCTCGCCGTGCTCACTAACGACATTTCGCTCATAAAGCTCAACGAGCCCGTGGTGTACTCGCACGCCATCAGGCCGGTGTGTCTGCCCACAAATCCAGGTAAGGTCAGGTGGGGTAAGTAAGTATGATAGTGAGTAATTATTTATTTGACAGCTGGTACATATAGAGCTCTACCTGCATAGACGCCTATATACTCTACTCTGATCTAGTCGTTCCTCTTTCCTGGGTGTCCCACTTACCCCACCTGACCTTCATGTAAATAATTCACATGTACATTTAATGTCTTATACATTGGGTGTATATTTCATTTCGCATATACATTATATTATGAAAATGAATTCCAATTATATCATTATGTTTGTTTACTCTTGCAGATTGGTAACGCCTCACCTGACACATACACTAAGAATTCCTATTTACAACTCGGTATTTTTTATTTTTCAGGAAATCTGTACACTGGAGCAAGAGCAACAGTGTCCGGTTGGGGCGCCACCGCTGAGACCGGCAACTGGTCGTGCACGCTCCGGGAGGCCGAGCTGCCGGTCCTCAGCAACGAGGCGTGCCGCGGCACCAAGTACAACGCCTCCAAGATCAAGGACGTCATGATGTGCGCGGGGTTCCCCGACACGGCCCACAAGGATGCTTGTACTGTGAGTTGAAAAATTTCAAAGAAATATCTGTATGTACCATACCTATCGTTTATGTCTTCTATAAACGTCGCGAAAATGGACTGATTTTGTGTTTCTTTACCGTTGATAGGTACTATATTTTTTCAATATTTAGGAATTTAATATGACTAAGACATATAAATTATAGGCTTATATTATAGTGTCAAAGGCCTCATCATCCTTCACCATGTATCGTGAGTCAAAGTCAAAACTATTGTATTGCATGTAAGTACAGTGGGTACAACGTCAATTTTTTATCTACAGTCAAGGACAAAAATATATATACAAGTAATGTGAAACAATAAAAGTAATCATACAAAGTTCAAAAGATATGTACTCATCCAAATACTAATAAATATGGAAACTTCAATGGCCACTTAAATATGTATAAGGCAAGTTCAAAAACTTGTATACAATCAAAATTAACATAATTAGTATCCTGCAAGTGATGCAAAATATTGTAGTCATGTGTATGTCACTAAGTAAAGATTCAGTAGGTAACTGCTACGAAAATATTTATACAAAATATAAATCCGCGAAAATCTTAGACACTCGATTTAAACACTTGAAACACTTAAACACTTGATTTAACTCGAAAACTATTAATCCTAGACCATTAGTTTCTAAAGAAAAATGATATAACTCGTCGAGATCTTCATATCCGATGACAGCTGTCAAACTTGAAACCGCTATAACTCGGAAACCATAGATCCTAGACTACTAGTTTGTAAAGAGAAAAGGTAGATCTCGTCGAGATCTTCATTTCGGATGACAGCTGTCAAATTTAAAACCGCTGTAATTCGGAAACAATAGATGCTAGACTACTAGCTTGTAAAGAGAAAAGATAGACCTCAATGATTTCTTCACTTCAGATGACAGCTGTCAAAATTAAAACTGGCATCCGAAATAAAGATCTCGACGAGATCTACCATTTCTCTGTACTAACTAGTAGTCTAGGATCAATGGTTTCCGAGTTACAGCGGTTATAAATTTGACAGCTGTCATCTGAAATGAAGACTTCATCGAGATCTATCATTTCTCTTTATAAACTAGTAGTCTAGCATCAATATATCCGTATAATTTTTTTTTATCAAAATGTCTAATTATTATAGACAACACACGCTTGACCAAAAAAATTTCTATGCTAAAATTGTTATCACAAAAAAAGACCAAATGGTTCCTAAGACAGTTTCCCTATATCTCCTATAGTTTCGGTTTTAGCCTAAGTGTCCCAGTTAAAAAAAAACACTCTGTATAATTATGAAAGAAAGAAAAATCATTTATTCAACATCAAAGTTAATAATGTATATATATTTTTGAACTTTGTGGTGTTTCTAAGATTATGGTTTAATAAATGAGGACATATTATTGCAACTGTTGTATACATAGTTATCTCTAAAACTATGTATACTTATTTATGGCCTTTTATATGTTGCTAAATTTATGACCATGTAGATGACTACGCTTTTTGAAACTCTGTGGTGTATACATATCTTTGACCTTGACTGTACCACTTACTTTTACTACGAAGAGAACACAATTAAATTAACCTGAAGCCATAGATTTCGTTAATATCTTGATGGTTTGCTAATGTTTCATTTTTTCAGGGGGACAGTGGAGGACCTCTAGTAATAGAGACACAGAACCACGCTTATGAATTAATAGGTATGTATGAATTAAATAAATGTACCTATACCTACTACTCCTATTTACTTACTACTTACTCAATTTAAAAAACAAAACCACAAAATTTCGGATTCCGTGATACAATCTGAATGGTCTTATTAAAGTGATCCTTCCATTTGTTGTTTGTTTGATGCTCTACAAACATTCCGCGAAGTTGACATTCGGGAAAGTGGACATTCGAAGAAGGGGACATTCCGGGAATAGGACCAAACGGGCCTGAGGGAAAAATACTAGTTACCTATTTAATAAAGTTGAAATAATAATTAAATACTGTAAATAAAGTTTTCTTTCTTAATGATAATTCAATTCAATTGGTAAAACTTTCAGGTATCGTTTCCTGGGGCTATGGTTGTGCAAGAAAAGGTTACCCAGGAGTCTACACGAGGGTAACAGAGTATCTTGACTGGATAGCGGACAACACTGAAGACGGGTGCTATTGTAAATATTAGTTTGACTTAAAATGAGTTCCTTTTCAAAACCTCGCTGATTGTATTGTTATAATATACCTACTGAATTAAATAATATACTTACTACCTACCCTAACTACCAGTTACCTACTCGTAACTTTATTAGGTCCTTATAAGCTAGGAAATTTACTAGGAAATAGTTAATTTACCTATTATTCTAACTTAATCTTTCTAACAGTGAGGGTTGGCTGGAAGAGATCTCTTGTAGAGATAAGTCCTCCTTTGTACACATATTTCTTGTTTGTTTTTCATTGTAAATTTATTTTGTGCAATAAAGAATAATTATTATTTATCTTTTAATTAATCTAATTAAATATTATTGAGTTTATTAAGTTAACTGTTTGTTAGGTATTTTCTGATACGAATGAAATCTGCAGATGTCGACATAAAAAAATTTCATAGCTTTGAAAAACAATAGACATTGAGCCATTATTAATTTGATTAATTCTATGACAATAAAATGTGCAGAAATGTCATAGAGATTTGTATGTCGACACCTTTCAGTTTACGTTACTAGGTATTCTTCGTTCCAGTTGAAGAACATATTATTTCATTTTAAATTTAAATGTAAAGATTTGCCTGTCATTTGAACAACCTAATATAGCAAAAAATTCATTAAAATTTAAACTTTATCGACAACAATTTTGTCAAAATAAAATCTAGGTCAGAAAATAATTTCCGGTTTCTCTTTCCGGAACACTTTGTGAAAATGTAATCGGTAATGTGCAAAGAACAAATATTTCATAATACATTACCCGGTTCTGTACGAAGAACATTTTGTCCTTGTACATTGCTGGCAATGTAACTCGTAATGTACGAGTAACAAGGGTACAATACCTACCTGTAAAGAGCGTCTAAACCAGCTTAGGGTTTAGTATACAATAATAACAAATAGGAGACTACATTGCATAGTAATGTGGCCGCTGGTGCAACGGGAGCAACGTCCTCATTCCCTCTCGCAGTTTCCCGTTGCGCCACTCGTCTCTAAGGCTTTAAATATTTAAGTTCCAGTTAATATTATAGTTTCGTAATTTGACTATGATTGCCAAGTATAATTGAGTGAAGTTAATAATATGTGGAAGGTTTTAACTGTGATTGTTATTTTTGGTGCTTGTGCGGTGAGTATATAGAACTTAACGTAGGTAATTTAATGTAAATGGACAACAATTGGTAATGGATTTTTATATTGTTCGGAAAAAATTGAGCTTCATTTGTCACAAATCTTAACAAAGTCTCAATATAAATCGCAATCGCAAAACACTTGTAAATTGTTTGTCACGGGAATAGTGACAATAGAAACTAACCTATTTATTTGTAACCTGCCGATCCTTAAACTTAACAAATAAGTATAAGCAAAAAAACTTGTAATACCTACTATGGAACAGTTTACAATTAAATGTTTATTTTATTTTATGTAAGGTGAATGCGCAAAGTACGACGAAAGTAGTTGAAGACGATGATGAGTATGGGTATAGAAGAAAATGTAATTGCCGTAAGTAAAATTAACAATAATTAAAAAACAATTTATCATTCCACAGAAGGAGGAAGTATCCATTTGTGATAATAAGATTTTAAGTGCAATTATATGAATCCAACAAATTACACCCTGAATGTTGGTGCACATTAATTCGTTGCTAATTTTCAAATGATTGGACACTTTGTGGGATAGTCTAGAAGGCCGGCGAAATTTTTATAATAGAATATTGTGGTCAAATGCAGCTACGTTCTGCGTAAGGCGGCGGCGGCTGGCTGGCAGTGACTGTTTGCAGAGAATCGTATAGATCACGTTCAGTGGCGCGCCTTGTGGGAGCCTATGTCCAGCAGTGAACTAGTGCAGACTGAGATTATGTTGTGAAGAAATAAATTCAGGACTACTCCATCTACCATTACATAAACATTGACGTAGTCCCAGAAGACCTGGGTTACATCGCGGTTGCTGGATCATACTCTGCTCTATGAAAGATGTTCCTTTGGTCAGGTTGTGGCGAACGCAACGAAGCGTCCCGCATAGTGGGCGGGGAGGAGACGGCCGTGAACGAGTTCCCCTGGGTCACTCGTCTCACGTACTTCAACAAGTTCTACTGCGGAGCCATCCTCATCAACGACAGATACGTGCTCACCGCGGCACATTGCGTTAAAGGGTTCGTACCATGTGGCGTTCGTACTGACTTACCACTATTGACATAGGAGCAGGTTACTATGAGATTTCTTCAACTGGCTTCACTTCACAACTTTTTCACACTAAGTATTGATTTTTAAAAAATACCAGATTTATCTTCGGGCTTATTTGATGAAATGTGAAAGTTTAGTTCTATTTTGAATTGTATACTTATTTATAAACTAGCTGTTGCCCGCGACTTCGTCCGCGTGGATTTTGGAAGTAGGTACCTATCTCTGCTATGTACAGACATACATCGTCTAGTTATAATTTTCCAATGGTAAAATGGATCATTCTAAGTACCTTCACCATAATTTAAGGTATACCATACCTTCAGGAACAAACTATGAACACCGTATCCAATTTGGTGAAAACAGATAAAAATTTAAAAAATTGTTGTTTTCACTTCTATTGCTCATAAGACTTCTCATATCAATTTTTATTATATGTGTGTATTTTTTAACTAATACAGTATGGGCAAAACCAAAACCATAGGAGATACAGGGAAACTGTCTTAGGAACCTTTAGGTATTTTTTCGTGATAACAATTTTGACATAGTAATCGGAGCAGCTGGAGTTCAGGTGGCATGCATGAATAAGTAGTAAGTTCCTAAGTACATTGCACAGTCTGTTTTATAAGAAAACATTTTATTAAATTTGACTAACTTCTGCTGCTTGGATTTTTTTCTTCCGATACAATAAAATGATTCTAACATGAAACTAAGTCGATACGTATTTTTTAAAAATAATAAAAATTATTTTTCACTGGCGTTCTATGAGAAAACATTTTATTGAATTTGACTAACTTCTGCTGCTCAGATTTTTTTCTTCCGATATAATGAAGTGATCCCTACATGAAACTGAGTCGAACCGCATTAAAAAAAATATGTGCAAATTGTCTCATTTTTATGGACAACACACGCTTGACCAATAAATTTCTATGTCATAAGACACTTTCCCTGCATCTCCTATGGTTTCGGACTTGCCTATACTGTCCCAGTTAAAAAAAACACTGATATCTCCTATGTCTATGACATCGTCTTGTTACGTTAAATGATTTATCTGTAAATGACGATAACTTTTTTCGCTGTCATCCGTTTTCAATGAAACAAAGCCTATAAGTTGCGCCAGGCTGTGCTTAATCTACCTGTGAAAACCGCAAGAAAATCCGTTCAGTAGTTTCGGAGATTAGCGATTACAGACAGACAGAAAGACAGAAAGACAGACAGACAGAAAGACAGAAAGACAAAAAAATTTAAAAATGTTTTTTTGTGTTCTGTTACTCTTTTTTTATCGTCCACACTCATTTTTTTATAAATTTATTCAAAGTACAGACACACGGTTTCTACAGATTTATTATAAGTATAGATAAAATAGTATAAATTGATGTTAGTAAGTAGTGTACTACACTCACGAAGTATACCTACAGTTTTTTCGAGGCAGTGTTGTTACTAATAGCGTCAGTGTCGTATGGAGAAGACGTGGCCTATCATTCAAGAGGTCCGAGTTCGATTCCCAGCCGTGTCAAGTACCAATGGGTTTTTCACAATACTTAAAGTACACATTTACTGTCTGTTACACGGTGAAGGAAAACATCGCGAAGAAACCTGCAGACGAGGATTTTCTAAGGCACATGTGAAGTCCACCAACCCATACTTGGCTAGAGTGGTGGAATATAACCCATACGCCCTCGTTAAGAGGCTAAGCCTTTTGTTGATTTGATTTGAAATAACAAAGATCAAATGAATGTAGTGAATTTGGGAATCTCACTGTTAAGGTACTGAGTTGTTAGTAATAATAACTAATCCAAATATTTATGTAATAACTTACGTAATAAAGACGTCAGTGTATGTCGTCCCAGGCTCCTAGCACGCACATGTATACGCTGGATATCATCTCGATATTTTTATGTCGTCATTCGTTCATTAACCTACATCTAGGTACCTACAAATAATCCTTGCTACAAATAATAAAGTGTAGGTGTAATTACTGATTTAGACATGCTATACCTACTTAAGCAGCAATCGACTGTTACTGTGATTAATTAAGAAGAACATTAATCGTTTGACCACGAGACACTTAAATTTAAATAGAGTAAAAAAACTATTTTTACAAAGTTTTACTTTACACCTTTTTAGTTTTGACTAATTTACGATTATAATTAACTCGAAATTTACATAGCAGGCATAAAAAAGTTAAGCTTCATGATGCAATTGAACAAAACGATCTAGAAACACAATTGTAATATGTATTCAAATAAGGAGAGGGACAACAAAGACTGTTTATATAATAAAACACCTGCGGCTATACCTAGTGCGGCCTACCTTGTTTTTTTGTTTCCAGATTAATGTGGTTTATGATAAAGGTGACCTTAGGCGAGCACAATCGATGCAATGAGACCCACCGACCAGAGACAAGGTTCGTCGTTGAAGTCGTCGCTCACAACTTTACGTACAGCAACTTCAGAGATGACATCGCACTACTAAAACTCAACGAACGAGTTGAAATCACTGACACAGTCAAGCCTGTTTGCTTGCCACATAACGATGGTAAATCAACCAAAGTCAAGTTTCTTGAAAAAAAAGTGATATTACAGGTTGTATTTTCAAATAATGTAATGGAGTTTGTAATTATGAGAGAAGACAATTTAAAGCAATTATGAGAATGACTTTTCCCAGACCGGCTCCTAGCTCTCTTTTCGTGACAATCACTTGATGCACTTTATAAATCCTCCTATTAATTTTCTAGACAACACCTACGAAGGTGTGAAGGCCATTGCAGCCGGATGGGGTTCCGTATCCGAAGCTAAGAATCACTCCTGTGAACTGCTGGAGGTGGAACTACCAGTCCTGAGCAACGAGAAGTGCAGGGCTACCAAGTACGAAGCGTCAATGATAGCTGATGACATGCTGTGTGCGGGGTACCCGGATCAAGGGAAGAAAGATACTTGTCAGGTGAGGTGAGATTAGTGTAGAGTCTTTGGACTAGTGTTAGTACTAGTTAAAAAACATGCGTCTAGTCAAATCTATTGAGTATTTTTGAGGACTCGAAGGGTCGCGTCCTTTTTCAAGGGTCGAGTTCTTTGTAAGAGTCGAGAAATGTAATGATAGTACCTACTTTTTAAGACTGGTCGTCATTAGAGAGACTAGTTCTAGTCTAGACTTCGTGCCTATGACCGCTCCGAGTTCTGCGTAAGAGTCGCTAAAAAAGTATCACTAGTTCCGCTACGGAACCCAATGTTACAATCGTGTCTTTGGTAACATTACAGTTTTCTGATATGTATGACAAGACAAGGCGAAACTTTATCTACTAAGTGCAATAAACCTCTCTATTAAAGTAGATCATTCATTCACCTTCAAGTCAAGAAACATGTTGGATTGTGTTGTGTTGGAATTTTGTTTTCTCTGGGTTGACTTAAGGGTTGGTCGGTGAACTAAGTAATTTGAATAGCCATGTAGGACACGCTGAATGACAGTCAAACTTTTTACTGTTTTGTATAGGGTGACAGTGGTGGACCCTTATCTGCTGAGAGAGGTGACAAAAGATACGAACTGCTAGGTAAGTTTGCTAGTAGAAGTAATGCGTGAACTTACTTTTGTCAACGAGCGTTGCATTTGAAATCAAATCTTGTTTTTCTATTATTTTGTTTCAGGTGTAGTGTCTTGGGGCATCGGCTGTGGTCGTGCCGGTTACCCTGGGGTCTACACAAGAGTGACAAAGTATTTATACTGGATCCGCCACAACGCTCGTCAAGGATGCTTTTGCGCCGATTAGGATGACCTCTTTTACTTGTAAAGAAAATGTTTTCAGTGAAGTGTGGCAATAGCCTTGCCTATGTCATTATTTTTTGTTCTACTTATTCAGTATTTGTAAATTTATCAACCAGTCACAATTTATCGGGAAATAAAACAGCCCGCATTGACGCAATGGTGTTTGTGTCGAAAACGTACAGATATTACCTATTTACTTACCTGCCCAAAACTTTATGCGTTTAATTGCCGAAAGGGTGTTCACCAACATGTTTCATCTATCTTTGTTGTTTTGCTTTTATTTTGTGCAATTTGCGGTAAGTTGTTTTTACAAGTTTTATGTGTTAAACTGTGTAGAGCTAGAAGTAGTTAAATGAAATTTACTTTAAATTTTTTAACTTTCAGTCGGCTTTTAACAGTGCAGGAGGTCTATTCGGATTTGTCTTTGGATATCAAAAGCTTTGCTTTTGCAGTAAGTGCTATAGCAATATTAAAATATACTTGGTTGGATTATTGGTTCTACCTTTTCTTGTCAAAAATATGTGTTCCCAATGATTGCAGGATGCGGCATAGCTCAGAGACAATTCTCAGACAACATGAGGATTGCTCGACTGTTGGGCGGTGAATCAATCTCTCCTCATCAGTTTCCTTGGCTGGCCACAGTGAATACTGGATCTCACAGTTTCGGTGGCTCACTGATATCTGATAGGCACGTCATTACTGCTGCATCGCTTTTGTATGGGTAAGTATTTAGATGCACTGACCAAGTCAGTTATTTTCGGCTGGTACAACTATCCCTACCAAGGTATCCTTATTGACATTGTTTGTATGCGCGAGTTTCAAGTATCCTAGTGTTTCAAGTTTCAGCTCATTAGGTCCGGTAGCTTTTGAGTTATCTGGGGGAAAGAAGGATGAAGAAAAAAGGGTTGACGGATCTCTAAAAAATAACTTTTATAATTAAGTAGTAATTTCGCAAATTACAATTCGCCTCTATGTACTTTGATAATTCCAGAGTACCAGCTGGTCGCATCTCGGTGACACTGGGAGCGCATGATCGCTGCACGATAGGCGGCGATCCAGCACTGAATAGCAGCGTTGAGTCCGTGCTTCTTCATCCAGGGTACTCCCCCACGGATTTGAGTAACGACATCGCGCTGCTAAGGATGCGACACGTGGTTGCATTCAGTCAATTCATCTCGCCTGTGTGCATGCCAAGTTATGGTGAGTCTTTTCAAGTATCTACTATTATTTATTTAAACATCTAGCAAACATAGTACAGTTGTCAGCGTCAAAAGTGGCTGAACAAAACCTAACTTCTATAATATTTAAATTGTACAATTAACCTGACTTCTTTATTTTTCAATAGTCACTAATAATAAGTAAGACTTGAGTTTTTCCTTTTTGACTAGGAGCTCAAGAATCAGAACAAATCGCTTGGACGGCGTCGTGGACAGAAGACTCTTCCAACTACACTTGCACGCCTCGAGTTGCTACTCTTCCGATGTTACCTTCGAGGCTTTGCCTCAAAGCGTCCACAGAGTCTAATGTTACTCCTGACAAAGGATGCCTAGGACCCTTAGGATCTAGAAGCACTATTTGTAAGGTAAACTATATAATTGCTGCATCGCAAGTTTATTATCATGTCAAACAGGTCATTGTCTGCGAGAGAAACGCTACATGGCGAAACTATAATAATAATAAAGCATTTATTTTCAGGTAAAAACCCATTGTACAAATAAGATTAACACAATAAATACATACAACCACAGCACGATTATCAAATGTAAAAAATAAAATTAAAATAATAAAATTAAACTAAAGTTACCACATTATACAATAAGGGTAGTAGTATAATAAGTATATAAGTAGTATAAGTAAAAGTAGTATATAAATAGTATAATAAGGGTAGTAGGCACCTAATTTTACTTCGGAACCGTAAAAAGTACAAAAAGATTGTTATAGCTTCTTCTATTTTCCTCAAACTTTCCTATTTTACTTGTATGTATTTGTATTCCTACCTGATGGTTTAATTAAATGGAATTTTAGTACCTATTTAGAGAGCAAACACGTAGGAACTAAAATTGTTCGTTCTCTTTAGTGAGGATATGAACCTTAGGACACGCCGACTGGCTTTCGTCATGTTCTATTTTTGAGGATACCGTGCTATAGGTAACTGCCGGTCGGTTTAATAGTTTTTTTTAATAAGAAATATGACTATAATATTCTAGTAACCAAGCCAAATAACACTACATTAAAAAGAAACTAATTAGGCACCTACTTAAAGTTTCTTTTTCTCCTCAGGCTGACGTGGGGGCTCCAGTGATGTCTCGCTGGACTACTGGTGCTGCGTTCAGATTAGTGGGGGTCATGTCTACTGCATCGTGTGATGGCCAAGTGACCCCCCTCTATACTAGGGTGGTTGACCATGCGACATGGATCTACAACCATATTCGCTCTGACTGCCAGTGCTTTTAGGATCCACACCCATGACGTTTCTCTTAAATATTTGCAGTAAACCGCTTTGACGATTGTTAAATTCATTAATATTTTTAGTTATTTATTATATCTACTAGGTAACAAATATTTTGAAATCGTAGTTGCAATAAAAAATGTAATTTTATTAATTATTTTATTTCAAATGGCAACATATTTACTTACACAGTTTTTCATTCAGTTCATTTTACACTTGAGTTTACCATTTATGACCATCTTAACACCCGTTTTTTTATTAATTATCTTACAAATTTACTCTATTTATATTTATTTTTAATTAAAAGTACCTACCTACTTATATACATAATGATCTACTTATTATGTAGGTATTCTTAACAAACTAATATCGAAGAACTAAGTAGTCGTACCTATATAATTTCAAATTACTAGATATAGATGAGTAAGTACCTATCTCTAGAAAACTTATCGACATAATTTGATTTATCACCATAATACTCGTAAATGCTATACAGAGCTAAGTTTGTTAACCAGTAGCAACTTTTCTTTTAACAGCACTTTCTTGGATATCGAAAACGTCTTTCTCATTGAATAGTGGTAAACCTTCTTGTTTGAGAGTTGCTGCAGGGGCTTCGTAGTTAGCGTTGAAACTGGGGTTAAGAGGATGCAGTGGACCGATGGCGGTCACTGCTAACTTCGCCTCTTCGTTGCCTAGCTCGTAGTGGGTACCGTCACCAGTTCTGATGATCCTGTTCCTTACCTAAGGACAAATGTTAATATTGTATTCACTTCTTTACAATAGATTTCAGGATAATTCTACCATATGCAAGTCGACTGCTGATGTGCAGCTGCCTCTCGATTTAAAATTAAAAGTAATAAAATGTCGAACATACCTACCTTAACCGAGAAAAGAAATTCACGTAAACAATGGCGTAAATGGGAATTCCATGAAATTTTAACAAAGTCAATTTAATCCTCATTGTTAGGATAGTAAATAGGTACACGGCCTGGCGGAGTTATTTATTAGTTCGAATGTTTGTAACTTAAAATCACGATAAAACAGCTTGACCTGACCGATTTAGATGAAAGTTGGTAGACTATAGCCTAAAACATATAGAATACTTTTTAGTGTGGTAAAATAAATAAAAAAAACATACCATTTCCGGTGACGCAGTTTTCAAGTCGTACGCCAGGCCGATCCTTTCGAAGAATTTGATGATGTCAGCGGAGAAATTAAAGAGTTCTGACAGCTCGGCAGCTTTGTAGTCCCAAGGAAAGGCATGATGGTAGTTGTGCCAACCCTCGCCGAAGGAAATGAAGGACACGAACCATGACTCCACAGGCTGCAGATTTCTGTGAAAACAAGGCATAGATTTTAAAACGTCTTATTGAAGTGGGTAAAGTTATGTGAATAATTAAGTAATTGATTCATAATTTGCGCTGAGTTGGGAAATAAAACAAATAAAAATATTATTAGTGGAATATGATACTTAGGGCAAGGCACATCGCTCTTAGAACTGACGGCCGTTGGGGCAGAAATAGGTATTAGAAGTTAAGGAACCTCATTTATAAATGCAACTTTACTTACTTGTCAAAAGGCCTAGTGCCGTATAGATGAGCGGCGCTGTTCACTAGCCACGTTCCATTCAGCAAACCGACATAGCGGAAGAAGTAACAGACAAGCAAACAGTTCAGCAACGATTCTCCAAAGAAATACACGGGAACCCACACGGGAATTAGTACGGCAAGAATAAAATATAGGTGATAATAATATCTGCAAAAGAAATTTTTATTGGTAATCAATCAATGTTGATCATAGTATTAGCTGAGCTGATAAGTATAAATTCCTTATTAAATCTATTTTGTTACACCCTGCCTGTATATATGGCCAAAGAAAATATTGCCCACATCAGCTTGATGAATTGATGATACCCAGAACTTGGAACTAACAAACATCACAAAAATTCAATGAGTCAGCCTCTAGGTAAATTATAGCATCTGCTTATTCTGAAATCTTATATTGAAGATTGTGATAATTGGAGTTAGCCGTCAAAATGTACATTTCCGTTAAAACTCCTTCTTATAACCTCCAACCACTCACTTCTTTTGAAACATAACCATCCAATCAGCCTCTAAATCACTCATGTCGATTCTCCTGCCCAGCTCAATGACATAGGGGTGCTTCTTCATCATCAACCAGCCCATGTGACAGAAGAAGAAGCCGCGCTTGGAGTTGTGGGGATCGGCGTCCGTGTCCGAGTAGCGGTGGTGCAGTCTGTGGTCACGACACCAGATGAACATTGAGTTCTAGAAAGAAATCACAATGTTTTGAACATATCGTTATTAAAGTAAGAAAAAAATCTGTTTATTTCTTGGAAACTTATAAATGAAGCAATACTTGAAAATATGAATAGCATTCTACGTTTAAAGGCAGTTGATACCGTAAAGCTTAGACAATGATATGTTAGAATGTGGCTGTCGTCATATTTTGGTTTTTGAAAAAAGAATTCTATCTAGACTACATAAAGTTTAGTATTTGAACTACATTTGAGACCCGAACGGGTTTTTTAACACTCTAAGGGATATTAATGCTAGGGCGATAATATTAAAGTAGGTACCTATACCACAGTTAAAAAAAGGTATACCAATCTGTGAGGTATACTAAAGAAACGTTTCACAATTGACATTTACCTGACCAGCGATGGTCTGCGCTAGTATTAATACAGCTCGAAGTAACGGTGTGGCTTTAAAAGACTTGTGCGTGTAAAATCTATGCGCTCCTATAGTAACTCCCTCAACGGAAACGAACGCTACACATAAATCTGAAATAAAAATTAAAGGTTCAGTTTTAATTTACGTAATTAATGAAGTAATTAAAAATGAGAAATATGATGATTATATTAAACACTAATACATTTTCACTTACTCCATAAACCTGTTTTAATTCCAATGCCTCCCGCGAGTAGAACACCAAAACCAACTAGGCCGAGTGTGTGTAATATTAGAAATCCTATAGCATTTTTCCACACAATTTCATGCTTGTAAGTATAATCTGTTCCTATCACTTTGGCGTTTATAAGAAAATGATCGCTGTTGGAAAATTTATGATTAACTTTATCTATTTCGTTAGGTTTTTGAGAGACACCATTATTTTTTGAATTTACAATATCGGCCGCCGTCATTTTGATGCTTGCTTAGAACATCAAATCGTAACTGATGAAATTTCAAAAATCGATGCCCTTATAAAGAATTTATTGTTCATTGTAAGTAAGACAACTTGAACTCTGGTCTCTTGTATGTTAAATATGTACGAGCATGTTTACTTCAAACAAGGGCAAGTTTAGAGTTAAATTGGGTGTCAATGACAATCTTTTGTTTTCGTTGGGAAATATTTTTATAAAGTACCTAATACAGAATTTATGCGTATTGTTTATATTAGTTTTATTATATATATTATAGTAGTTAGTTATATATATTATAGTATTATATTACTTTTTTACCGTCCCAAAATAATTATTTTGGGACGGTAAAAAAAATCATCTAACAGAGTTGTCGAAAGAAAAGAAGATACCTATAAATTTCAATATAGGTAATTATTTCTTAAACATGCTTATTGTACCTATGGTAGGCATCTGAAGACAAATTTGACGGATTCTGTCTCAAAATATAACAACATAATATTGGAGACGTGTATAAATATTTTTTTTTTCATTTCATTTTCATATTTCATTTCATTTCATTTCATGGTAAGACTCTACTTTTGTAAAATGTTCACCAGAACGAATTTAATGCTGAAAGACTGATACAAAATATAGAAAAATATTTTAGTCAATAATTTTTCAAACACGCAAATTAGTTTATTTTTAATACCTACTCAATCGATTAGTGAATTTAGCATCTCAGTGTTAGTTAAGGAACGATTAAGAATTTGGATGCTAAAATTTAAGCAAGTTAAGGTGTTGGTTTCAGAGAATGAAAAATATTCAACAATCAAAATTAATGCTATTCATAGGAAACATAAACTATGCACACGAGCGAGTATGAGATTGATTTAAAAACATTGGATTTTGATTTTAATTAAATTTTGCGCGTTCGTTTTTATTGCCGATGTAATCATTGTTTGGATGTTGATGATGATGGATTCTTTCTCAAAATATAACGAGATATTAGGTACGTGTATAAAATGAAAGAGATATGGGTTTTACTTTATTTTGTAATCAAATTGGTAAGTAACCTACCTATTATATACAAAACAAAGTACCTAAGTTTAATAGTGGAAAATTATAGTCTATAAATGCGTAGTTTGTATTTGCAGGTGCAAAGTGGAAAAGTAAACGAATCGTGTGGTAAGAGAAACTTTTTAAGATTCCTAAAAAAATCTGTCTTTTATTAAAACCACACTTATAAATAATAAATATTAGGCGAATAGGTAAAAGTTAAAAACACACAGTGGCTTTTTATTTCAGAGTGTGGGATCGCTGGTAAGAACCGTCGCATAGTGGGTGGCACCACGGTCCAGCCCCACGAATACCCATGGCTGGTGTCTCTTATGCTGGGCCCCAAGCTTCACTGCGGGGGCGCCATAATCACTGACCTCCATATCCTCACTGCCGGCCATTGCATCACCTTTGGGTAAGACTACCATCACCATCCTGATGTTAGTTATTCTGACGCAACTAACAATTAAAATGGGGCATAGTTAACTATACTTTTGAAGTTTAAGTTACAAACTACGGCAGGTAGTTGCAATTACAGTAGTTAGCTACCACGTGTTGGGGTTTCTTAACTAGGTAAGTAGGTACAAGTAATATTTTAAACTATTGTAGTAAAATTGTAGTTTTCATAAAATTATTTTATTAAAATTGTAATTGCAAGCAATTGTCACAATCTTCGACATTGCCAGCATCAACAGCATTCGTTATTCAATGTCAATGTTAACAAGTATTAAAGATCGCATACCTGATTAGATTAATTAATGAGAGATAAGTCAAGAAATAAGAAAAGATTTATATTTTTTTCTATTTTAAAATTCGACCTAAGCTTGAGAATTGATAACAAATAGAACCTAAGTGGTTTTACCGTAACTTCAACCAAAGTACCTAGTTTAACTACTTATCATTGACATTGAATAACGGATGCTGTTGATGCTGGCAATGTCAATAGACTGTGACAATTGCTTGTAATTAGTTAAAACTACAATTACTTAGTTTAAAACTATAACTAAGTTATATGTTACGAACTCGTACTTGTAATCTAACTAAAAGCAAAGAATAGTAGTCTGCAATTTAAACTACAAACAACTTGTAGCTATTGTAGCTATATAGCTACTAGTAGTCTAAGTAGTTATGTTCCGTTTTGCCCCACATTGCCCATCTTCCTACTTGTGTATTATTCTAGCGTGCACTATCGAGACTTGACTGTTAACGTGGGCATGCACGACCGCCTGGACCCCTCATACGGCGTGATGCACGTCGCCAACGGGCTCAAACACCCCAGCTTCACCTCTAATGCCGTCAGAGACATCAACGATATAGCAGTGCTCACACTCAGCAAGAGGCTCAAGTTCTCGGATAAAGTTCGACCAATCTGCCTGCCTGATGAAGGTATACTCTTAGAGCGATAACCTATTCAACGTTTCTATCTCTTCAAAGTCTCTCTCTCTCTTTAAGTTGTCCTTTACCTACTCTCATACTATTTAATTGTATCAGGCGTTAGTTTGCGGAAATCCATTATATAACAATATTGTGGTTATTAATTTGCTTTTCCCGCGAATAAACGACCGAGTCGTAAGCTGCCGTTCTGTCAACATCCTGAGGATGCCTCGTAGAGAGGTGAAACACGTGTCGATTTTATATTATTTTATATTGTTTTATACTGTATATTTTTCTTATAAGATAAACTTATTTTTAACTTTGTCTTGTTTTTACCTGAAATAAGAATTTTGATTCAGAGCCCACCAATTAGAGAGAACAATATTTAATGTATAGGTATTAGAGGATTCTATTTAGATTAAAAGTATACTATGGTTCATATTGAGTACTGCAGTAGATATACTTGTACTCTTTTACAGATATGGATTTCGCGAATCTGGCATTGACTGTAGCCGGCTGGGGTAAGACCAGGCAAGGCGCAATGACATCATCGAGGTACCTTCTGGAAACGAAGGTGAAACTAGTCGATGGCGATAGGTGCCGGAAGTCCTCAATATATCGGGACAACCTAGTTAGTGATACTATGATGTGTGCTTACAGCCTTGGAAAAGATGCTTGCCAAGTAAGTTGCTATCAGCGATCGATGATTATTATTAACTCGATAATGTGTTTTAGTACAAGCCTTTTGTTTGAATCAATAATTTGAGTTAATAATTATCATGATGTCACAAAATCCTTAAAAATGATTGTATTATATTTGACACCTTAAGTTACTGTATCTAAATTATAAGGTACTTACATCTGATAGTTACTGGTCCAGCTTTTCGATATTTTGTAAGTAATTACATATTATCAATGTCGTATTCAAATAATTTGTAAATTTATTTTAGGGTGACAGTGGCGGTCCTCTATTTTCTACGAATACAAAAACTGGTGGACATAAATGGTATCAAATTGGTAAGATTTCTCTGGCTCTAAATGATATCTTCATAATCGGACATCGGACATGTTGTAATACCATAAATAATTATGTATTTCAGGAATAGTATCTTGGGGAATCGATTGTGCTATGCCTGATTATCCAGGTAAATGTTTTTGTACACAAATCGTCTGTAAATTTATTTTAGAATACTTTCATTCATGTATCTCGTTTATTTCAACTTGTTAAACCATAATTTTCAGTTAATATCGTCGCATTTGTTAATGTTAATTAAAAATAAGGTTATTTTGATTCTCAGGTGTTTACACTGTAGTCGGTAAATATATCAGCTGGATCAAACAGCAGACTCAAGACGGAAATTATTGTTCCTGATGAGTGATTTACCTGTCTTGTGATTGGATGAAACAGTACATTAAAATTTAAAAACTGTTACTAAACTTAAATTGTCTAATATTTACGTTTTAATAAAATATTATGTGTAAAGTTATGCTACACTTTTACTGTTTCCCAGTGTATTCGTAGGTAGGTATATTATAAATAACAATTTGCTGTAACGAAATATCTACACCATAAATGCATAAAATAAATTGAATTTCTTGCCTCTAAATTTGAACGAAGCGAAACTAATATTAAAAATGCGAGAGTGTGGATATTTGTTTATTTAATCATTGTGGTGTTCAATCACGTTATAACGGCTATACGGATTTGATGAAACTTGGTACAGTGATAGGTCAAAATCCTGGAATAACAATGTAGGATACTTTTTAACGCGGACGAAGTCGCGGGTATAAGCTAGTTAAAATAATATACCTACCTTTGCAATGTTAATGTAGGTACTTTGTGTCTGTGCTAGCAGACCAAAAAATTAGCTCAAAAACAGACAACGTCGATTTTGAATATTAGTACGAGTACCTACGTTACGATTGAATTTAGTTAGGTAGGAATTTATTCATGAATTTCGTACCATCGTACGTACGTATATACACTGGCGTAAGAGTTCATATCTTTTGGCGTGCTTAATTTACAAGGATAAAATACCTCTACGGCGTGGATAATTTCTCTGTAACGTGTAGTGTAGAGCGTAAATAAGCATCTAGAAACGGAGGCAGAAAACAGTGCGGCAACCGATTGCCGTGCGAGTGCAGTGCCATACATAAGTACGATGTACTTCAGATTGTTCAGTGCTATATACTTACTTCTAGCAATAGGAACTAATCAGGTTTGTAATGATCCTATAAAAGGTGGCTTTTCTCCCAGTTTGTATATGTGACAGTACTCGCGACTATGTTTTAGGTGGAGCAGGTTCGAGGGTCAGATTGTCGTAAGTGTGGTGAAAAATACAACATCTTTAAACATAATGCTCATTAGTTTTGTACAGTAGTTAACAGTTAATAGTCATCCATCATTAAATTCTACGACATTACTTCAATTATTTTCCAGGTTATGACTATTCGGACTAATTACTGAAACTAAAGGCGATGGCTGTTCAATATTTTAGTTACAGCAAACCTGTTTATTTAAGTACACATCTGTGTACATACATATTCATATTTTTTCAAATTTTAAAATATTTCAGCACTGGTGTTTGAAATATTATCAGCTCCGTTTTTGTTTCTAAGCGTATCAGTAGGTTTATTGATTTCCTTCCGGTCCAAGGAAATACAATAATGTAGCTACATGCTTGATTTGCTAGTTTCAACACAACACATTTAATTTAAATTCAAAGCTAAGGGCTCATAAGCGAGTTCTATTAAATTGTATATCTAGAGCTACGAATGGATGGTACTCAACTAAAGTTTTTTAAAGTAATTTAAATCGTCATTTACCTACTTGTAAACAAGAACTCGTATTATTGTCTTTTCATATCATCATATCAGCCCGTAGACGTCCACTGCTGGATAAAGGCTATTGTCTTTTACCTATAATCATCTCATTAATCGGCTTTAAAAAATTCCATTTATGGTCTAAATTTTTTGGACTAATTTAAGAAATTAATACAATTTCTGAAAATATGAACATATTTGTGTCCAGTTCGAAGAAGAAGTTGTTTATGTAGTGAAAAGAAAGCATTGGAGTGACTAGCATTAAAATAACTAAAGTAACTACTTTGCTTACCTCTTGGGACTTATACTAGCGTAGGTACTGCATACTACTTGAGGCTCTATCGTTCAGCCATTGCTTGATGAGCTTGTATAGGTATCTTGTTAATATTGGGAAACGAAGCAACCAACATTTAATGAGTACGTACTAGATCGATACTAAAATCTATTTATTACCCAGGTAGATTTTTTCCACTGCATTAGGACCGAATCCTAAACTGAGTTTTGCTTACTCAACCCAATTGGACAGAATGCGGAAAGCCATCAGACTCAATAGTGTCGATGAGGATAGTGGGCGGCCGGAGGGCGGAGCCCCACTCGTTCCCGTGGACCGTGGCCATCCTGAAGAATGACAGGATGCATTGCGGGGGCGCCATAATCACTGACAGGCACGTGCTCAGTGCCGGCCATTGTTTCAAGTGGTAAGTAACAACGTAAGGGCATACAATCTTTATATCCTTTACTAGTGCGTAAGAAGATGAAGTAGAGGAGAAAGTTAGTGTAGGTGGCATCATCACCAGCCTGCTGACGTCTGATGCTGGACATGCCCATGGGCCTAATCCTCAATGAATGCCAGCCACCACGTCCTGTCGACCCTCTCCAAATGGAAAAGCCAAATAGGATTACTTTCGTGGTACTTAGATTTCTTTTACAATTACTTATCTATAACAAACCTTTTGTTCTGGAGCGACAAGTTCCCTGATTGAAAAATGCGCTAAACCGGTAAGCGTACCGTGGCGCGTATGCCCCTCTACCAGATAGACCAATACTCACCACTTGACTCACATCTGTAATAGGTCTTGAGGACCTGTTAAGAGTGGGGTAGTAAATTCTGAAACACTTTTAAATTATCCGGACCTCAGATACTCGGTTAATGAAACTTTCAGGGACAATTACACAACGATGGAGGTGCTGATCGGTCTGGACAACCTGGAGAAAATGGCCAATGTGGAGAAACGGGGAATTTCCAGCGCGTACATACACGAAGACTTCACGTCGACCGCGGTCAGGGACGAGAACGACATCGCCATCGCTACGCTCAATCAGCCGATCAAGTTCAGCGACTTTATTGTGCCGATATGTTTACCTAAACCTGGCAAGTCATTTTCTATACTTTAATGCTACAAGGTAATGAATGTACATTGTTCATTGTACATTTTTAAAGGGTTTAAGTACCTATTTGTTAATGTAATAAAATCATTCGAATCTTAATTTGAAGAGTATTAGAGTCAACTTATTTTTTCTCCTCCGACCTCGTGGTCCGATCAATGCGGAACGAATATGAATCAATTTAGAAATGTACTGACTGCAGGCTGTTACGAGAGAATTTCTACGAATAACTCCGTGAGTCAATGAGTAGGTACTTTCAACAATATATTTTTATTATTATTTATTGTAGTGTAAATTTTAACGATACAGGACAAGAATTTTCTGGTCAGGTGGGGACCATTGTCGGCTGGGGTCGAATGGGTGTCGAGAAGTCCTCCTCGAAGGTTCTGCTGAAGGCTTCCCTCCGCATCCTCTCGGACCCGCAGTGCATGAAGTCCAAACTGGCGGAACATCTTAAACCAACGATGATGTGCGCTTTCTCTAAAGGCAGGGACGGTTGTCAGGTAAATATACCGATGCCATTTGAATATTGAAACGTTTGTTGCATCCTTATTCAACATTGACGAGGTACTTTCGCCTTTTAATGAGTGAGCGAATACTCTTACTGATTGATGCATCAGGAGGTGAGTGTCGCTTCTCTTAGTACCTAGGTAAGTATTTAGTAATACTTCTAGTATATTCTTTGCCTGGGTGGACAAAAAAAGTAGAACCACGGGAAAATGCCCATATGCATGGAGCTATGATCACTTTGGTGGCGCCCGCGCCCCCTAATTCGAACCTTCCTGTCCATATGGGTCCATGCGGAATGGCACTGGCAACATCAGCTAAAAGTCGTAAAAACGTACAATGTGCGGGGCGGGGCGGGTTGCGTTATTTTTTTTCTAAATATTTTGATCATCACTTACTGTTTTTTAAACTTTTTCCAATTGTCCACCAGTGGTGATGAAAATAGTGAGTGACGACGACAGACAATACACTGGACAATTTTAACATTTTAACTGTTATGATGCTAATAATAATAAAATTTATTTAAACGGCCTTCCGGACTTTACGAATAGGTGCGTCCGTATTCTATATCCTAACTAAAGAGTGTGCATGGTATTGGAGAGGTTTCTCTGGACCTAAGTATACAAGTTTAGATTTAGTCGCCTGCAATAATTACCTATACAATTCCTAATAAATATTCTGTGACAATTCAAAGCATTTTGAGTGCTAAGTAACAAATAACTTAATGTTTAAATGTAAGATATTTTTAATACAGCGTTTCAACCAACAAGATTCAACCCTGTTCGCCGCGCGCCTCCGTCTCGGACCCGTCGCCCGTACAACACTAGGGTTAAAATGTAACACCTAAAATAATAAATTGGTCAGAATCGTCCATTTAATGAAAGTCTAAAGTAACCTTAAAGTTCTAAGATAACCTTATAATAAAAACTTTTGAAGCGCCTGAGATTTCCTAATTTCGGATACTTTTCAGGGAGACAGCGGAGGTCCATTTTTAGTGTACGAGAATGACGGAAAATACGTACAAGCCGGTAAACTACTTTAATTATTTATTGATTAATTTGATTTACAATAACACAAATTTTCATTCATGAAATGTTCCTAATTATTAGTTGACCGCCTCGTTGGCCTAGTGGCTTGGTCGTTAGCATGAAGCTTAAAATCTCTTTGGTGGCGCGCGCGCAGTAGCAAAATTTTTTGATTCATTGTCGTTAGCTTCGAGCGCCAGTCGTTGCTTCGATTCCCACAATGTAGGTACGATTTGTATAAATTATTTCTTAACTGAATATCTGTGAAATGTTGCCATCATCGTCAGCCCGCACTAGTCCACTGCTGGACATAGACTAGTTGCACATTTTGTGTCTATGATGTAATTTAAAATAATACTATTTTATGATTTTTGAAGTGGGAGGATTGCAGTATTTCTACTTTTAGATATGATTTTGTATTCACAAAGAAGGTTTCCTAATTGTTTTGGATGTAAACTCACTCAAAATATCTAGTATTTATTATAGACACATACATTATAACGAGGAATGTTCCTAAAGGGAGGGGTACCACTGAGCCCTTCGGTCATCAGCATACAGTCACTGCCAGCTGCCTTTCTAAAAATAATAGTAAATGTAAGAGTAGGAAAATCTAAATTAAGGACTTATTCTAGTTTCTTTGTCAGAAGTTATTAATTAATAAGAATAAGGATAGACATATTAAGGTAGTTTCAATGTCAGTAAAAAGTTTCACAATAGCTTAGGAATAATCGAGTAAGAGTATGACGTAGTAGGTACCTGTCTTTAATTTTATTCGTGCAATAAAGTTTGTTATCGTTTTCAACTTTTTACAGGCGTCGTGTCGTGGGGTATCGGATGCGCGGACCCCAGGTACCCTGGTGAGTAATACCTTTATAGTTATCATGCAATGTAATACTGTTTTAATATTACAAGGCTTGGAATGGGTACATTAATTAATACTTTCTCGTCTCCGTACTTGGTAGGTACGTAAGGTAGAAATCGCGGAAAAAAAGTTTTATCTATTTATTTATTTATGATGATGATGAATGAAAATTAAATGAAGAATGGAAAGACGAGAAAGTTTAGTACTGACCGCCGTACAATTTATTATTTATCTTTGTTTGTCCCTTTTATTGTGTAAATTCTAAACGTTTGTGAATGTTTCAGGCGTGTACACGAAGGTCAGCAATTACATCGACTGGATCCACAAGCACTCGGCCGGCGGACTTACCTGCGCCGTGCCATCAGCACAGTAATAAAAATAATAATTAGCCTAATGTTTTAGCATTTTATTTTAAACGTAGAAGTTGCTAATGTTTCCAAATAAGTTCTTCAAAAGAAGAGACGAACATACGATACTTTGGCTCCCGCCAAAAAGAGACTGCGATTTAAAAAAAGATTGGTCGCCCATGGTTCGACAAAGCTTTCTTCAAAAACCGAGACTTCTACACCATCGATTGAGACTTGGACAGTGCCAATTTAAAGCCCACCTCTACCGTATGAAAATGGTCCCTTCGCCCATTTGTCGCCATTGTGATGATGAACAATCAGAGACATTAAATCCCATTTTCTTCAACTGCGCAGTATAGTTTTACAACACAAGCAGAACACTCTAAAAACAAATTAGAGAACCATTCCCGTGCTCACATCAAAAAAATTCAACTAATCCTGAAAATTTCATGCACGTATAGTTAGTAGTTAATCATAAAAACAACGATCGTAAAAATTTAAAGTTTGAAATAGACGGGGCTGTATGGATGAAGCTTCCCTTGCCCGTCCTCAATAGAGGACAAACAAAAACAAAGGTTATAAGGCCCTGGAAACAGAGTCTTTTCAGGACAATTATATTAGGCGCTATCTGCTGTGGAACGTAGACAGAGAAATCTATTTACGCTGTGGAACGAGTTTGTTCATCTGGGATCGCACACTGATTTCACGGCCCAGAACATGTGTGGTCGTAAATTCCGGGCTGCACATTATCAGGTCGTGCAATACTGTGGTCCGTTCGAATTCGAACCAGAATATTAAAAATATAAACTTTTGCTTTTAAAATAATATAAAAGATTTATTTTTCACCACACCAATCTACACTGTGTCAGGGTATTTTTTCTGTCTCTCGTTTCGCTCCAATGGCCGCTTGGAGTGCTGTAGGCGCCGTGCAACCCGTGGCCCGTGAGATATCATATAATTACTTTAAAAGTTGATTACAAAATCAATAAAATAGCATAATTTATATTAAATAAGTTATGTGATAGCTTTTGCTAACAGTGCCGTCGCTGTAGGGATTTAGATTACGGGCCGGACATTACGGGCTGAGCAATCTCAGCCGGACATATCGTGTTCGACCCGTTAATGTTAATGCGGCCTCATGGAACTAATTTCACAACGTACGTAGTTCCATGCTCGGCCTTTAATCGATGCACCAAGACTGTCTTCAATTACGGGCTGGATATTTCGGGTTGAGCAAAACAGGCCGTGTATTTCTGGCTGGCAGTAAATGCCCGTCCCCCGCCGTCCGTCAACCTTTGCTTGCCGTCAACTCCGGTCTCTCCGTCATTTCATTTTATTTGTTTGTTGGCCTACTTCGCCTACTTGTAATTTTTGTGCAAACTAGATTTATATAGCAAATGAAAGTGATTTTTATTATTTAGTACCTAAGCAATTTGTATGTAAGTAACATGAACTAGTGATAGAGTTACAATGCCTGGAATAAGGAAATATCGACGAGACACTAGCGAAGTCAGCTGTTGTTTGAAATATGTTATTTTTGGTGTTAATGTTTTATTCTGGGTGAGTACATAGAGTTGTTTTAATTTAGATCAATTCTATTCAGTATAGTTAACATCATTAACAGTATTTTGTGTATAGTTCATGAGTTCACGCTGAGATTTTATAAGTTTTTTTTTATATGATTATGTACTTTGTTCTTGTGTTGTTATTTCAAGGCTGTTTTCTTGTAAAGTGAATTGAATAACGCATGTAGGAAGTAGGTAAGTAAATAAGTTGTAAAACCGTCTAAATATTTCCGAAGCATGTTATACAAAATCCCGATCTGCAGGCGAAATCTTCCTGCAGTTTTACTTGTTTAAATGAGGCCACAACTAAGACTCGCCCACTTCTACTACCATTCCTGTTCATTGAAATTACTAACGCACTTGTTATGTTACCTACTATAAAATGTAGACAATGCTTAGTTGAAAAGAACTGTTATCTTGTACAAGAATCTATTTAGAACCTTTCACATCTTCTTGAGAAGAAAGTTGGTACTCGGTGGTAGGACTCCAGTGTAGCATCCTTCGGGTGGGTAGCCACCTGATCTTACTACTTCTGCCTTCAAATGTTTCATACATTTGGAGGCAGAAGTGTGAGTTTGAGTTCTGGTTTGAACGAGAATAGAACCAGTAAAATTACAGGCACAAGACATTCCAACCTTCTCAGGGTGGCAATACACCTGTAGCCTTTAGACAGCTGCACGCAGCACTGCAAAGCTGCAGTTTAATGAGCGACAGTGGTCCACTGTCCATAGGCATCCGTTTGCCACTTCATTGCCAAAGTGTTATCATTTTCATTTCATTTCTGAATTCAAATCAACCAATCAAATCCGTGCTTAATTATCTATAATAAATAACATCTGATTTGAAGTCATGACATGAGATGTTAGGAAGAACAGATCACATCACATGAAAATAAAAATAAGTTATTGCAATGATGCAATGACAAATTCAACAAGTTCTGTTGCTTCCTTATATCTTTATAAATGACATCATTTCCTCTCAATCAAATACATAATTTTTTCCTAAACTTCACTTGTTTATCAAGTATTTAATAGAACTGTTTGTTATCTGATATTACTAAGCCAAGCATCATAGAGTCATAATTGTCTATATAACTCCCCTAATACGTTTGTTGTTTGCCTTACAACTGTAGAAAACGACTAAATTACGTTATAATCTTTATGTATTTCAGTTTGTTGGTCTGGTTGTGCTAGCGGTAGGCATATGGGCATGGACGGAAAAAGACACATTCAACAACCTTTCACGACTGACTAACATAGCTTTGGATCCAGCTTTCATACTTATTTGTGTCGGTGAGTCTGCTTCAGTTATATTTCAATCTACAATCTACCTTTCGTTGTCCACTGCTAGGCATAGCTTCTGAATCCTGTAAATGACTGCAATAATTTTTAGTTTTATGGAAGCAGGAAAAATTGATGGGTTTTTCAAATGAATATAGGCCAGTGGATTTTTTAGGTCATTGGTTTGTATGACTAATCTTAGCAGCTATGACTAATATTAGCTTCTATTAATTACAGTAGCTTTATGTGATCTGTCCATATTTATTTTACCTACCTATATTTGTTGAAGAAAGTAAAGTGACCCTTAAAAGGGTCCAGATATTTGACTTAATGAGTCATCTATGCACACATTCAATATAATTTTTAATATCGTTCATATTATTTCTTACAGTATAGTTCTGAGCCTCTAATTTCAACAAAATGTGCAAACATTTACCTTACTAGGTAGTTGCATTCCATTTATTTAAAACATGGTATTGTTTTATCATTATCAAAATAAAGGGCCTTCCCTTGACACTCATTGTTGATTTAACATTGTTAACTTAGTTCAAGCATTGTTTCAAACAGTCAAGGTTAATGGATTATGTACCTAAAGTGATGCTTGTTTGAACTTAATTGTATAGCATGACTATTGTTATCTTGTTGCACTTGACATTTTATTTTCAGTTTCACAAATACACACATTAACTTAGACTTGGAGTCTATAGATGGTATAGAGGTACTTACTAGAAACGCAAAAACTATTTTAGACCATGGTGTTCTTGCAGTTAAAGTTTTCCGCAGGACATGAAAAAGTTGCTATAAGTTGCAGAAATGATCTATTACTTAATTAATTCTGCATATAGAATATTGAATTTAAAATTAATTTAAAATCCTAGGCAGAGATTTATAGTATTTGTTAGAACTGTGTCATTCATTGTAGAACTGAGCAAGTCAATAAAAAGGTTCCGTGTCAAACCAACATAACATATTCAGCTTCTATTAGCTCAGAAATTGAAAGGAAAACATATGATGGGGGAATTTGTATGACTCATTGAACCATGTAATTGCAGGGACGATTACGTTTATAATCGGTTTCACGGGCTGCGTTGGTGCACTGCGTGAGAATACATGCCTGCTTGCCTGCGTGAGTGTTCATTGTTCGTATTACTGTACTTAAATCAAAATCTGGTCTGTTCGTTACTGAACAAAAATGGTTCAAACTTGGGTCTGTCCTCATGATATTTACGTACCTGGAGGGAATTGCAGTTAAAAAAATATCCTATGAGCTATTCCTGAATATACACCATACATTCGGGAATAACATATAGGATCATACATATATGTTATTCCCGAATATACCATATATTCGGGAATAACATATAAGATCACGTTATTGGTTGGGCAACAAACATGCAAACTTTCGCATTTATTGTAATTGGAAATATTATATGATAACAATAAATCCTGCAAATAGTAACTATCACATTATAATGTTAAATAACTTTGCACTTTTGTAAAATGGTTTTGTTTTTCATCTCTGAGCGAATTTAATTATACACCATTTTATATTTTTAAAATTGTAACAATGAATACTAATTATGATTATGTTTTTAATGATATACTTATTCATATTATATTTTTTCCAGTATGCAGTGTTTCTCGCTCTTCTACTGTTGGCTGAGATGACTGTGGGAATACTTTTCTTTGTCTTCAAAGACTGGGTAAAATTTTCATTCAACATTCATTTTTAAAACAATTAGCATATCGAAGCTTTTCTGAATTGGTTGCAATTAAAGGGCTTTATCAGGGTGGGGCTTGCAAAGAATGTTCCATAACACACGTGAAATTGTATCACACTTTACACGGTACATTCTTTGTGAGCCCCACCCATCACTGCTCTGGAGTGGAGGCAGATATCCGTAGGTGAGGCTTGGTACATGTACCAAAAAGATCGACTGACGAAATAGTATAAGATAATTTTTGGCAAGATCTCTTAACAGGAAGTTTTTCTCTTGTATTTTTTTTGTATTTAATTCTTCTTTCGTAAAGGCGTACGTAACTATTCTGGGTTTTGATTTATATCTGTGACTAGCAGTTTCTTCGTCCGCGTTTTCAAAGTTATTTCTGGTTTTTTCTTTTTCTCAGCTCCTATGGGTCGTAGCGGGATGTTACTTAGCCTATAAATTTCCTTTAAAATTTGGCTATCAAATACAAAAAGATTTTTTAAATTTACTTATTTATATATTCTTTTATTATGTTTCAGATAAAACATCAAGCGACGAGCGGTTTCCAAAGCTTCATTACGCATTACAGAGAAGATCCTGACCAGCAGAACTTAATTGACTGGATTCAAGAAGACTGGGTAAAAAATATTTTCAAGTCTTTTTTTAATAAACCATACTTGTCTATATTGATTAAAAAGTGGGACCTCCAACATTTTTTTATTAATAATTATGACAACGTTTTGTTAGACAATGTCAGGCAAGATTTTGAAATATGATTATGATATTATGAATCAAAAAGTGAAACTAAAGTTAATAAACTGGTAGGTGTCAATCAATATCAAACTGTAATGTGACAAGTCAATTTTCGAAACTAGATTTTTTAAAATTTCTATTCTCGTCTCTTCTGTATCACCACTAACCACATCGTGGCCACAGATAATAAAAGAAATCACGCGACTAAGGGGTTCACCGAACCGTCCATAGCATTGTTCATTTCGGATTTCTATGACCAACACTACAATAGCAGATGTTTGTTACATGTACTTGCTTTATAAGTGTGCAATAATGGTCAAGTGAGCACACTCGGATGACAGCGTCCGTTACATGTAAGCTGATGATATGATCATCTATTGTACCATTATTATCTTTACTTACATTCAGAGTGTAACAATATACCTACCTGCCTGTAGTTACTCATTTATCACAGGGCTAAACTTAACTAAATGTACAGCCTGTATATCACGGTTAACAAGTAAATGCTATACCTACGTGATTGTATTGTGTTTGTCAGCTGCAATGTTGCGGGGTGGAGGGCCCGCGCGACTGGGACCGCAACGCGTACTTCAACTGCTCGAGCGGCGCGGTGGGGTCGCGCGAGGCGTGCGGCGTGCCGTTCAGCTGCTGCCGGAACAAGCCGCAGGACATCATCAGGAACAAACAGTGCGGCTACGACGTCAGGAAACCAACCTATGTGAGTGCTGTATGTTGTCGTTTTGGTCATTCATTACATAGCGTTGTCCATAAGGCCCGATTATAAAGTGCTCTGATACGGGATTACAAAAGTTTGTATGAGACGAATTGTTTAGGCAGCGGCGGCGCCGCTCGTAGATCCCGTACAAACTTCACGGAGCAGCGTCGCCTCCCTGTATAATACAGGCCAAAGAATAATAGAAGTTAAGCCAGCGATTTATCTATCTACCTACTACATGTTCCGTCGCCTGCGTTTTATAAGTTATCTCGGACTCTTCTTTTTGCTCGGCTCCTGAGGGTCGTAGCGTAATGTATCTTCCTACTTTCCTCAAAAATTGGGCAATCAAATGCAAAAAAAAAAAACTAATCCAGCTGGTAGTTCCAGAGATTAGCGCGTTCAAAGAAACAAACAAAAATAAACAAATTTCACCTTATTATTTAGTATGGATATGGTAGGTACATATACTTGAGCGTGTTTGGACTTTGGAGCATTAAAGTGCGCATGTAACTATAGCAAGTGAGCGAGCGCGTGATCCACGAGCGCGGCTGCGTGGCCGCGGGCGAGGACTGGCTCCAGCGCCACTTCGCGCCAGTGGCCGCCGCGCTGCTCGCACCACTCGCCTTGAAGGTCCCAGTTCACTGGCACTATTCACACTTGCTTACTAGACGATTTTGTATTGCAATCCTTATGTTATATTATGTAAAGTTTCTGTTGCTGGAGCAAGAATGGAGTAAGTAGAAGTAGATTATGTCATAGTTACACTTTTTTGGTGCTAGTCGTAAATTAGAATTATGCTATCATATTTCAGATAGTTCCCTATCATCATCTCTAGCTTGCCCCGCGGCATTACTGAAAAACAAAGACTTCCACTCCTTTAGTGGATCCATTAGTGGATCGATTCTTTGAACGAAAAAGGACATTACGTTTAACTGTAAAGATTGGTAAAGATCCATTCACACGTTGCGCTTGAGTTATGCCGTACGTGATCTGCATTCTTAGGTATTGTATTTGTGATTGGTGCCTTTTAATATACTGCAAAGGTCAATGCTTTGATTGAACTCTAGTTCTTTCCCAAGACTTGGTCCGGATGGATTATCCGTTTTCCCATAATCCGATGATATTTTTTATATATAGAATCTGTCAAGTTTTCAGATTGAAAAACCTACTTAATATAAGTATAGTCAGGATTTTTTAGGTATTATACCCACCTATTTAACTGAAACTTACGTACGGCTAAATTACAATACTTTTTATATTGTAAAATGGTATCCGCTTATTACCTTGTACATAAATACGTACTTAGTCGAACATTTTCCTTAGTTTAAACTTTAAAGTAGACTTATGCTTATTTTAGTTGACGTTTTCGTTTCTGTTTGTTCTAGAGTTTTGATATAGCTAAGATAATATATGACAAGGGCTGCCTAGAGGCGGCCGAGGAGTGGTTCGACCACAACCTGCTGATTGTAGCCACGTCCGCTGTTTGTACCGCTTTTGCACAAGTAAGTTTTGTTTTGTACGCACTAGTTGTTACTTTCATTTGCTTATTTTGTTGGGTTCGTTCTCAAACGCTATTCGGAATCTGTGATATGCATAGTTTTTGTGTTGTGTACATTTTAGATGGGTATTTTAGCATTATTAGATTATTAATATTATTATCTTTCTTATAACTTCGGTTTATTTAGAAGTGCATACCATTACGAGACAATGTAGTTAATCTGCCGACGCAGATTCGATTAACTTGAGTCGTAACTGGTCGGCTCTTTTTTGACGTGTTTTAATAACAAAAACACCAAAATAACGCTTTGAATGGCCAGTGTAATTACAGGCCCAATTCTAACTTTGCCTTCATGGTGACAAACTGACAATACACTTGTGACCTTTGCATTGTTGGTTAATGGGCGACAAAAGCTACTTTATTTCTTACTTTATGAACAAATTCCACCAGATCCTGGGAATCTGCTTCGCGCAAAACCTCCGCGCCGACATATTCGCGCAGAAGGCGAAGTGGCACTGACAATCAGCCTCTCCTGCCGCCGTGTGACGTCACTCGCGTCCCGCCCGCGACCCCTACCGCGCGCTGTACGCCCCCCGCAAGCACCCCCCACTGCAGCCAACCCAATAATTAGAATGTAACGACTGATGCGTGAAACAACTATTTAATATGTGATATCAACGAAGAGCATGCGTAACCCCTACCTCATTGAGTTTACCACTTAATGATATACATTAATTGGCGACGCAAAGATTACGCGCGCCTCCCAGCGACAAAATTTGGAAACTGGTTATCCAGAGACGTAGACAGAGAAAGCAATCTTCAATCTACCTCCATAGATGGTTCATGAGAGTTGACACTGTGACGTTCTTGCACTAGCTTCACTTTTGAATTTCTTTACTTACGAACTGTCAGATTATTACTGAATAAGTTTCGATTTTTAACCGCTAGGAGCGCTGGAGAGAATCTTTTAGTCGCTAATAGGGTTACCTACGCTACGGTCGCCGATTTGTTCCTATGAAAGAAATCATAGTAATTCAAAGGTGTTTTAGTCTTTGAACTATGGCCGTTTGGTCTTTTTAGAGACCTTACAAAGTTGCGTCACGCCGAATACCATTCACGCATTAATAATTGCATTCACAATTAAATCTTATTTACATGCATTTTTTGCGATTTAGCAGTTTTATATGAAAGTTGTTATATAAAAGTTGAGTAGTGTTATGTCGTAGTACTTCATGTAATCTCACTCATCTTACTTTCGACTTTACTAGGGCCACTTGCAGGAGAACGTCTTTAAAGAATATATGACACTTTATGAGAGTCTAAGTAAATTGAAAACTTTTTTCAGCCTGATAAAACTGTTAGTACATTGCTTTTGCTTTGTTAGTAACTTAGATGTATAAATACTGGTGCTTGTTTGGAGCGGAAATGTTTCAGTTTGAACATCAAGCTAAAACATACAATTTATATGGTTGGTATCTAATTTGTAGCAAAAGAATCTTTATTTTAGTCAGATTTTATTCATCTCGATGATTATGTCTCATGTCTCAATCTACTACAAACGAGTACCTATCTATGTTTTGACTCGGAAAATTCTGCAAGTGGCGTAAATAAATCCTATAATTCCACTCCCTTTTGGCACTCTTCCAAACAACTTAAAAATTTTCCTAACCTTATACTTTGGAAAATTCTTCTTTATAATATTATAAACTGTTATAAGAGTTGTCCAATGTATAATGCTTTTACGATATACCACAGTTTCAGTATACCTACGTGAAATATATAAAAAATACACTAATTCATGGTTGACAAGATAAGATAATGTGCTGATTTAAGACAGATATAATAATTCAGTGTGTCTCAGGCTCTGTCAAATAACAATTAGGAATGAAGATACGGGTCATTTTGGAGGCCACTAATTTTCCTTTGTTCCAGTGTGGTTCTTAAAAATTAAATCAAAGAATTTATACTGTTTTCAATCAATCATTGACGTGCGTGACAATAAATATGCATACATAACTTTACGCTATATCCTTGACGAGGTAGGCAGAAGTACAGATTATGTAATTATTTATCCGATCATATTTATTTAAATATAAGCCGCATTGTGGAAATGTATAACATTCAGTGTTATCTCGTATCTACTGAAACTGTTGTCATCGTATTGTATATCAATGTGTTCAACTTGCCAACTAGCCTTAACGGGAGCTGTGAGATGAATTTAGTATTGGATTAAAAAATATTATAAAAAATTGTATTTTATAAAAAGAATCTGCATAAAAACAAAAATTTGTTGAATCTCAAAAGAAATTTGCTACAGTATTATTTATTACGAGTGCGAATAAGATGTTTGCTATTATGATACATTGAAAATAAAAATATCACAAGAGATCTGAACGTGGTCAAGTTAAGATTAGTAGATTTGCTAGATATGAAAATATAACATTCGAAATAAGTATTTCCTACATAATTAAGAATTTCGTAAGATTAACGTACGCGTAGTATGTACGCAGCGTACGTGTCAACATGCTTGAGGGAACTTTTTACTTGTAGCGAGAAATAGCGCAGACGTAGCGGTCGTGAGAAGTGCAGCAGGAGAATAATGGCTGACAATATTATAGGTATTACAACGGAATATTTGAACGCCACTTAAATCTTAAGATATTTGGAACTATTCAAACTGGTAGTTCACATTCGAATTTAAGTGACGTTAAAGTATTCGCGTAGCATTATATTAGATGTAGCGATTATTTTATGATTTACTAACGAAACGTAGTGATTTAGGAATACTCAGTCGTGTCTATTTAAGTCGAAATATTTTTTTTATATTTATAATAATTGAAAGTTGTCAGAATTTATTTATTGACGCGAAATAATCCAAATTATTAACGTGTATGAATATATTGTACAAGATTAGTGGCCTAAATTAATGACGCTTTTGACGAGTTGAAAATCTAAAGCTGTTTTTGCCCAATTAAAATTAACTGCACAAATTATTTAGCTTTACAAAATAATGGTAATTTGAAACTTTTTGCGCTCCTGAATTTCGTTACTTTTTACGATAATTTAGATAGCACAAGTAGTTTCACATCCAACCTATTATGAAGATCCTATAGTATTAACTATTTAGATTTTAATTATTAGTTCTAAGGTTTTTTACTCGCTTTTTTAGAATATTTTTTTTACCGTATGATATTTTTGGACTGTATGCGATTAAATGCAATAGAATTTTATGAGGCCGACAATTTTTTGTTAAACCTGTTGTTTGTTTTGAATTTTAGTTTTTTTCATTGTTTGGAAAACCCTTAGCTATTCTGCTGGCTTGAATACCCAAAATATAACAAAGTTTTTAAATAAATAAATACCACCTTAACATTTTGTTCGCTACTTTTCAAGTTTTTTTTTGTCTAAATTTAAAATAAATGATTACAAAAGTCGGTTTCGTATACTGTTTTTGTTGTATTTCCATTCGATGCGTATTCTCCTTACATTCCTTCGAATTACAATGTTTTGCTACGGTAATTTTTTGCAATATTAACTATGGATACTTATACAAACGTTGAAATGATTATTGCTACACTATTGTATTGCCAATAATTAATACAAAACACTGCCTTATTCGTAATTATTTAATGTAATGTGTAAAACAGATTGGGCCCGATTATGAAGGAATAGGAATATTAACAATTTCCGATAATACCAGGCAAAACTAAGTCTGTATTTTATTTATGGGTGGAAAGATAAAAATGACATTTCCCTTTGAATAAAAAACAGGCTTTATAGTTTATGATTCTTCAGAATCCGGCCTATTGTGTTTCTACGATGGTGTTGGTTTTATATGTTTTTTTTATATGAAGATATTGAAAATTTTGCAGCTTTATATAGCCATAAGATAAGATAAGACTTAATACTTATTAAATAATTTCTTGTTTTGTCTACCGTAAAAATCAGTGCAAAAAAATAATAAAGAAATAGTAAATACGAGTGGCATGTATGACTAGTACATACAACGGTACTGTCAAATCCGAACTTTTTCCTATAATTTTTATTTTACTTTTTAAACGCCTTGCAACGCAAAATTACTAATTAATTTTGCTTTAAATACTTGGTTGAAACTTATTAAATTAAATGGTTAAGCAAATAATAACTTATAATTGCATTTATAATTATTAGGTACCTACATTCATCTTTGCCTAACAATATTTAGTTACTTATAATTATGACAGAATTAAATTGAGGTGTTCAGTTCACAACTTCTAAATTTCATTAATCAGTCTAATCATGCGATCGATTGACTAGGCATTGTATTTATGCAAAAATATAAAACTAAAGACTAAAATAATTCATCAAAGCGATCTCGTCCAGACATTCGAAATAAAATTGAGTGGCAGTTGTGGCAACTTGCCGTTTTCAGATCATTTGCCCTTGTATTTATTCTTATTTAAATACCTATATGAAATAAACGAAAGTATTATACAAGTTGTGTGACGAAGTATTGTCAAAGTTGTATCTTTGTAATTAAATTATAGATGTAGTGTAGAAATTTATATTATTATTCCTTATTGACTTAATTGATATTTTATACGCGAATATAGTATACAATATGTAAAGTGTCTTTTTATTCACCTATTTTCTTAGTCAGTAGTCCGTCAAATGGAATAGGTACCTACCCTTAATTGCGGAGATATTTTGTCCGTCTGTCGCTGGATAACTCGGAAACTACTGGACCGATCGAGCTGAAACTTGGAACATAATACTTAATTTCAGCCTTGTGAATTCGTACTATCATATTGATAGGTCCGAAGTTGGCGGATCCCCGGCTGGGTTTTTCTGGAAACTTATGTACATTTACTGACTGCTCTCAAACGGTGAAGGAAAACGTCGTGGGGAAACCTGCATACGCCGAACAAGAATTCTTAGGCGCATGTAAAGTTCACCAACCCGCACTGGGCTAGCGTGGTGGACCGAATAGCCCGAACGCCCTCGTTGAGAGGGTAGGCCTGAACTGCAGCAGTGGGGACATGTTAAATAGGCTGTTGATTTCTTTGAATTGAGGTCCGATCCATGGGGATTTAATTAAGTATGGACTGCCAGCCCTTGGTCTCACCCTCTTTAACCCACACACCGGCCACGTTCCCGACGTAAACTCCAATAAGCGTGACAGAAAGTGTGCGTTACTTTCAGTTAGGGCGGCCGCGGCAAATGGACTCGGACGCGACGGATCGTGAGTTAGACGCGCGGGACGCACAAATGCACACGGAATTGAAACGGTAAACTATAGTTTGGTCGTGCAGGAACCTCCAAGTTTCCCTGACAGTCTTTTATAGTTGTAGCAGTGCGCTCGCCTCACTTTCTTTAGCTTTTGCTGCGAGGAAACAGCGAGCAAAATGGCATTGTTGTTGGCTAATTAATGTTAAGCTTTGTAAAAAGTGGTCCTATTAATTAACTTTTTACTATACGAGAAGATAAAAGCGAAAATTTTGTTAAATTGAGAAAAATGGTAAATCTTAGGAATGATTTTCTAAAAATAAAGGTACTTATTTCCCAATTTATCGCCATCTTTTAATGCGGTACCTAAGTACATATAGTAGTCTATTGACATTTTTATTAGGAGGTACAGTCGACCACACGCCAGTGGAAACACTTTGATCTTGAGCTGGCCTAGCATATTAGAGTTTCAAATAGGTCCTATATGTATATGCGAGACCAGTTTATACTGGTTTTGTTTCCACTGACGTGCGGTTGACCGTACCTCCTAATCTAGGAAATACCCCATTAGAAACTACCTTAGCAACTCATAGTTCTATAAACGAACACCTACAACATTATGCGAGCATTGATGTCGAAAAATTGCCTCGAAATTAGATGGCGGGCGATAAATAAGGGTTCTCTCACACAACCCCAATTGGATTACGCGTCGTCGTCGTATTGGATTTGCGGCGCGCTGTCACGGAGGTGTCACTTGTCAGCGCGGAGACGGGCGCGGGCGGCGGGCGTCACATCGGATACGTTTGTCACTTCGACGTGACGCGATGCCCGCGTGCCCGGCCAATATGGCTGCGACACGACTTCGTTACGGGTGATGCTAGCATTTAATTTCCATTAGCCTTGGTTCACTTATCCAATTTCGATTACACATTAAGCTTACTGGGCTAATAAATCTATGGTTGATATTTTGTTTGGCCGGCAAAAACATGTTTGGTTGTAGAATTTTGAATGTGGAGTCTCTGCTAAAACATTTTTTGGTTGTAGAATTTTGAATGTGTAGTCTCTGCTAAAACATTTTTTTGGTTGTAGAATCAGTCTATAGGATTAGTAAAGTACCTACCTACGTAAGTACTTACCTACTTAAATAATCTTAACGTCAGTTGAACTTGCGCTGCCTGTGGCCTTCTCTCTTTGGTAGAGGGTTTCGTCCGTCAAAAGGATAATACCCCTTTAAATAGATTTTTGCAAGTAGTCCGTCTGCGGGATAACTCTAGAACTACTTGACCGGTTTAGAACATACTAAAAAAATAGTGTGGAAAGCCAAAGCTTATAAAAATAAAAAAGTTTCATAAAAATGTCAGGAAAAAATACAATGTCACGCATAAGAGGGACACCCGGAGGCAGAAAGAGGAAACACCAGAGCAGCAGTAGACTAGGCGGTATTGAACTCTTTAGAGTTTATAAGATCTGGGGGCACGCAAACGTGTGGAACAGGGGTTTGGCTTACGTTTGTAAAGGTTTGCCAAATGTGTACCTATATACATGCAGCATAACGTTTTTGGTTATGGTTTGGATTTGGTAATATCGTTTAGAATTAGTTGACTTTTTTCCCCAGTGTCCCTTTTACTGCACCTGACCTCATTTCCGTTATATTTTGGATAACTAAAAAAATAAATAACGGACCCCGCACGCTGTGTATAATATTATGATTTGCTGACTTTTTACCATTGTCATCGCTTTTTCTTTAGTGTAACGTGACGTGACTCGGAGACATGAAATTCCGCTGACGAAACTAACCAATCGATCATGCCATAATCCCCATTTACGGGGAATAGAAGGCAGGATAAAAGGACAAAGCAATAGAAGGGTACAAAGTACAAAGGGACAGCGGCCCCGATCCCGTTCATAAATCATTCTTGGCCAGGCCGCGCACTTGACGGCGCGATTAACGACCTATTAACACGACTTGAACCGTCGCCACGCAGTGGTTAATCTGCGGGTTGCAAGAACGGCGGGTGTGGGATCATGTCTAGATTTGCGTCTTCGAACAGACTTTAAGTAGGTACTTTAACATTAAAGGTTGGAATTTAAAAGACTATTGGAGGGGCAGTACCCTAAATATTAGATGATAGCAAAATACTGAAAGGATACCTAGCATTCCTTTATTTTCAAAATTAGGTAGAATGCATTCAACGATTTTAGCCGATCCCATGTCTGAGCCGGAAACCGAACCGGACAAAACAATGTGGAAAATATCCTGGTATTTTTATGATAGGTAGATAAGTACCGATTGAAAGGGTCAATTATACAGAAATAAATTTTTTCTAAGTAACATATATACCTAGCAGGTAAGAGTTAAGGGAAGACCATGAATTTAACATTCAATTTAAACTTGTGTTCAGGAAAGTAATAATAATAATAATAAATGTTTTATTGCAGACATAAAAACCCATTTACAAAAAACTTATACAAAAATATTATATAGATAAATAACCATAACTAATAACATAACCATAACATAATATATATACCTAACCATTACTATTAGATTTCTCCTTACTTTTAGAAGGACGCTTTGCGGAAGTTTGTTGCGTCGCTTCTTCTTCCCAGTTCTAACACCTTGGAAGCGGTGGTAGATAAAAAATTGACGTTGTATAAATGTACCCAGTGTACTTACATGCAATAAAATAGTTTTGACTTTGAGGACTAAACACATTTTTTAAAACAACACTCATCACACAGAAACACTCTTCAGATGTGGCTATGTCAAAATGTCAAACTCCGTCAACTGTTGTGGTGCCCGAACTGTCCTCTATCTAACCTACCCGAAATGACCTTTCTTCATCTTACATATTTTTAATAGTTACATACGTACAGGTACCTACCTACCTGCTTGAATAGGTACGGTCTTGTATTTAAGTACGTAAGTATCGCGCCGTCATTAAAATCTGGGTATGCAGGTGCTTAATAGTGCATAGTAAGTAGTGAAAAAAATAATCATCACTGAAGAAATACGGCGATCACAATAATTATCACACTGCTTGGTTCAGAAACGCGCTAAATGCTGAGAATTTTAACATGAACGGACCAGTTTCACGAGATCCCTAGCCATGCCATTTTAGTTGTTGCTTATGCAGTTTGTAAGACCCGGAGGAGGTCTTGATAGGCTGGTCGGTGCATAAGACTCGAGGTGAGAGCCCTTTGTTCGTGCTGCAGAGCTGTAAAGGCCGCGTTGCTCATTTGCTGAAAGCTGCGGCCCCGAGGGTCGTCGGGCGAGAAATCCGGCCATTTTCACTTCGTCGTTCTGCATTTAGACGTTTTGATTTTCGTGATTTAAGACCTGGCGTGTTTCTTTGCTTTCATCATTTGGGTTGCTAAAGCTTTGGACAACGTTTAGTAGAGTGGGACATTTTGAAAGGATAATTCTATGAATTGCACACTGCGATAATGGTATTTAGCGAATTTTACATTGTGCACTGCATCCTGCCTTAAACCTAATACGAACCTTGGGAAAAATCAATATATAGGTAGGTACCTAGCTAACTAGGTATATAGGTACAGTTCTTAACATTTCCTCTATTCGAAGAGCGTAATCATTTCATTCGGTAAGTTTCAGAGTTGCGTAACCATTTCAACGTCACAAATATTTCCATCTCCCCATTTATTATGGAGAAAAAAATATGTAGGTAGGTAAATTAAAATAGCAGTCATCTCGGAGGCATATAAAAATACCGTGCAATTGTCTTATACCCGCCATTTGCATAAGATTTTCCGCTGCTAGGCGGCGGGCGGCGCGGGCGCCCCACCGCGCTGTCATGGGCAAACACCGGCCATAGAAAGTAGGCCTTTTTACGACGCCCACCGTTACTTTTATTGTTATATTTAAGACCGGTAGCTTCACTTAGGCCCGTTTGATTTTATTACTCAGCATTTGATAAGATTTTTGTATGTTTCTTTCAGACAAAATACCTTCTGGTCCGCATACGTAACCGACTTTCGTAACTAGTTGCGATCGTAGATTTTTTAAAGAAAATAAAATGGTAGGTACAGTTTTGCACGTTTTGGTCTTTACGGTAAGTAGGTAGGTGCCGTTGATACGAGCGCTATTATTTTTGATCTGATTACAAATCACAAAACAATAGTTATTTGTTAAATAAAATTTGCAAGGCTGCAAAATTGGTTATTTTGTGCGAGTACTTGTATTGAAAACTGAGCAAAGCGAAGGGTTCTAGGATTGAACCACGAACGAAGCGAGTGGTTTAAAGATAGAACCCTGAGCTAAGGTCAGTAAATCATTCACGGGGCAATGTATACGCTTCTACAATAAACTACCAGAAGAAATCTTAAATATGAATGACAGAAAATTTAAGACCCACATTAAACAACAACTTTGTAAGAAAGCTTATTATAAAACAGTCGATTATCTAAATGACAAAGATGCCTGGTGTTAATGTTACTTCAGCCTCGCACAATCTTTACAAAATAATGTTATGTACAAACTTGATTTTAAAAGATGTGTTGCGGAAGTTTGTTGCGCCGCTTCTTCTTCCCAGCTCTATATAACACCTTGGAGGCGGTGGTAGATAAAAAATTTACGTTGTATAAATGTACCTAGTGTACTTACATGCAATAAAATACTTTTGAATTTGAATTTGAATTTGCGTAGCGAGGGTTTCAAGGTACGAGACGCAAAATAACTTTGCTGCCGAGCGCAACACACCATTTTTCACCACACTACAGCGAGGAAAATACTAGGTGAATTGAATCCTTTCGGCGGTTTAGAACCACAAATAATAATAACCACAATTAGAATTGACCACTTCTTTAAATGTCCACCTTCTACAAATTAGAAGAAAAGTTTTAAAAAGTTTTTTTCCAGGTGCAGTTTTCCACGCAGATTTCGAATGACAAAGTATATTTCCGAGCCGGTGAGGTGAAAAATAAATATCAATACAATATGTCACATTTATTATTCAAAAGCTTATTAAAGTTATTAAACAACAGTTGACAACAGCTGTCACTTCCAGAATCGAATTGCCTACCGCCTGAGCAACCCACACACAACCCACCCTTATCCGCCGTGAATTATAAAAAGAGGGGCAGCGTCTTACTGTGGCAGTCCGCCCCCGCCTGCCAGGCCGCAAGTTTACTCGCTAGCACATTAGTTTCAATAAACCGACGAGATGCGGGAAGCATTTGTATCAATTCTCACCATACTCGCCATAGCTGCGCCGGCGCGGTGCTCCGACGTCGGGAAAGATGGCTTCAATTTCTATAAAGGTAAGGGCTAAGTTAAAGCTTGAAAGAAGTTTTAAAGCCGGAACGCACCAAAGAGTGTATGAGTGGAGTGTGCGGTGCACGCATGGCAGCTCCGTTGTAATATATGGAACATTATGGGAGACGTTGCACCTCGTCGCCGCACATGCCATGGTCTCAAATACAGTTTCATACATTACAACGGACCTGCAGCCCTATTTTTGAATCGCTCTCCTCGCTCGAGCGGTCGATTCTACTAACTTTTGTATCGGATGTCGAAGGAAAATTAGTGGAATCGACCGCTCGAAGCTAGGCGAGCGATTCAAAAATAGGGCGCCACGCGACGCGCCGCATGCGTCACGCATGTACGCATTTGGTGAGTTCCGACCACAGAACACAGAAAAAGCTCGCTAATGGTCCCGACCTTATAATGCCCATTCGTTGCACGAGAGCTAACATTCAACGCGCCAGAGACAAAATTATAATCATCATCATTTTTATCCTACTACCAGAACTTCTCTATAGTCCATCGAGTTTGGTCTATAAGCGATGTAGCAGCCCCATCTCCTTTACTCGGTCGCCCAGAGAATCCTTTCTCCATATCTTTCTCTTCGCTTTCTGACGGCTGAATTTAAACTATAGGTACTTTACCATAAATGCCACAAACTGCTTCGAGGCTTTCGATGACTATCATGTCTGTATAGGGTTATTTATATTACCTATACTTTGGTAGGTATTACTTTCGGCTTGTGGGAAGAGGGAAGTCAAATGACCAGACCAGATAGGAGTAGATACAGATGGAACAGCGGATGACACTGAGTTTTATTGACTTCAGTGTAACCTTACCTAATCCTACATTACAATTTACAAAATATTTGTATGTAAGTTTACATGCAATCAGTCCTGATAAGAGACAATGAAACGTCCGTCATCGTCCCTTTTGTTACCTTCTGCAAACAAAAACATGGAGAAGGAAGAATTTATCTCAATTTCAATGAAGGTAGGTATTATTTATTTTTGCGGGGTTACTTTCTGTGCGGCAACACAGTCATTTGTTTTTAGTACGCTTTGTTCCGTATCGTGCGCGCGGGCGGGGTTATTATGGATGTTCATGTTTCCGATTTCCCCAACATGTTCGCTGGCTCATTAGTCTTAATAACGGCCAAAATGCGAGAGGCATTTATATCAATTCGCTTATGTATTTTTTTTCGTAGGTATCTATTTCAATAATTGACCTAGCGGGCGAAGCGTCTCAGTTTCGAGATTGGTCAAAAATGCTTTTGTCCGTCTGTCTGTCTGTCTGTCAGTCTGTACACCTCTACAGGTCGCACTTTTCAACTGATTTTGATGAAAATTTGGCATATCACGCCGACAAAGTGGGTAAAATAAAATCTAAAAACATTTTTTAGAGTAAGTAGCTATCATACAAGTAAATGCGGGATGATTTTTTTCTCGTGAATCCCATGGTGTCTCTCGTTTCATAGGCCTTTCAAAAATACTGCGGGTGTGCGGACAACATTTTTCGATTCAGGGATCCGTTTGCGAAATACAGTGCATAAATTTCACCACTGGCTATGGCAAAAATAACAGGAAAATTTAATTTAATATCTAGCTTGACGCAAACCCTATTCTCAAAATTGAAGTGGAAAATACCGTATAAGACCTATTACATAACATTAAACGTTACGTTAAAATCTTACAGTGTTTATTAACCAATCACTGGACTCCAGCGGGTTCCGCCACCACAACCTGGGTATCGTATTTTACTTTAAAGATAAACCCCTACACAAAACCGAGGTGTACCCGCCGGATTCGGATGGCTCACTAAAAACAAATGACTGCGTCCAGCGGTAACCCCAATACAACTAGGTAGTGTAGGTAGTTACTTACTACCAATATCGTGTAACAAATTAAGCGGGAGAAAATGTTAGCTTGTTTAGAAATTAAAGGCAGGTTAATTAATAAAACTTTGCCAATACGACTACAAATATAACACATCTATTAGCACTCGGACAATAAAGAAACAAAAGACGTTGTTTTTACCAAAGAGTTTGGAATACTCAGGTAGACGCCGCCGCCGGCCGCCCGCCCCTACGCGCATACACATTCTGTGCTCTGCGGTTTTTGTACTGCTTCTTAGTATTCTAAGCAGGACATGAACATATTAATTTGAAGCAGACGTTAATATTTGTATGTTACTTATCGAAGTCGAACGATGAAAGTGCTTATTTCAAAGACTCGTACATCGCAATACTCGAAAGTAATTTGATTTATTTATCAAATCTCTCTTTTTTTTCTTTTTTTTATGAAGTGATTGTAGGGATACGCATTTGTTTTACCCGTAAGTACTTACTTATTCTATCGAGCGAATATTTACAAGTAATTTAACTATGACAGTGGGACTAGTCCGAAAACTCAAAGTCGCTCAACGGGCTATGGAAAGAGCTATGCTTGGAATTTCTCTGAGAGATAGGATCCGAAACGAGGTGATCCGCCAGAGAACCAAAGCCTTTGAAATAGCTCAAAGGATTGGCACGTTAAAGTGGCAGTGGGCTGGTCACATCTGTCGGAGAACCGAGAAACGCTAGATGAACTCTACATGGAGCGACGACCTGCGTAAGGCGGCTGGCAGTGACTGGATGCGGAGAACCGAAGATCGCAAGGCGCGCCTATGTCCAGCAGTGGACTGGTACAGGCTGATAATAATGATGATGACAAGTAATTAAAGTAAGTAGGTAGGTATTACATAGTAAGTAGTACTCCTTTCTTTCAAATTGAAATTACATGTACAGCTTTAAATTGTTAGTTAGACATTCGTTCAGATTACCTTTCCAGTCAAACCTACACAATTATTAACTACATTTTTATAAACTTATTAATTAGAATACAACAAACTAAAAACTCCCCGCTGGTATTGTTTCAATTTCTACTTGCCTAGACTCTGTTTTGTCTATTAAGTAGTTTTTTACATAACTACAACGTCGGTCGTTCCCCGCGTAGTTTTTTTCAAGCTAGTTGATAATTACCTTACCTTTGTATAATTATTTTCATGGTTTCTAGTCTGTGGAATCTTGAGTATGCTTCTTGCTCTTTAATAATTTATTAGTCTGCCAATTAAAACAGAGCTTTTTATTTTAATAACTCGATCGGTTTCAAACTCCAAAGGCTTCTTGGCTTTCATTGTAAGAAAAATAAAAGGCGATTTATAAAAAAAAGCTTAATCTTTAATTTCTGATTAATCTTTTCGTCCTAACATCACAGAGAATTTTAATTAAAAATGATTTATGAATGAATTTATGAAAGCTTTTGAGCTGTTGAATTTCATGATGTTTTTAGAAGAATTAAATGCCTACTTAGGTATTTGTTTAATGTCTCCTTGATATGATAACTAATCATAGTTATGTACTCTGTATTATGTACACTGGCTCAGGTTGGAACTAATACACTTTATAATTTCTGTGAATGGGAAATCATTTTACAACGAAGCCGGGTGAGGTGGTGCGCATTAAGGAATATTTATGTTCAGCTCTGTGTAGGCTGATGATGTCTAAATGAGAACATTATAAGGATCATTGAAAAAGGTTGATCAAACAAGAATAAAATGCTATCAAATTTTAATAATAGACAAAATGACACTACTATTTAGTATTGTGAAATAAAAAAGATAAGTGCAAACGGTTGTCTTAGATTTTAAAAAAGTCCCAATGAGTGAAAGTTGTGTAACTGCTAAAAATCGGACCTAAATATTTTATTCTTTACAGATTACCTGCGCGGGCGCTCAGATGAGGGCTTGCCAGAAGGACCAATAAGTGACGAGCGCGTGCTTTGTGAGTATATTGTCCTACACCGCATGCTCTAGTGCATTGTCCACTCTTTGAAAAAAAAAAACTAAAATAATCTATGAAATGAAACAATGTCGTCCTACGCAAGGGAGTCAGAAACTCGGGCGTTGGAACAAGACTAACTTGCGCGGTATCGCTGTCGGGTTACGAATTTTGTTGTTCTATTCGATATCTATGTGAGTATGCATGTGACCGTGGCCTTGTGGCGGAAAAGTTATCTACAGGGATGAATACTACATAACCATACCTAACCACGGATCCAAGAACCAACCTCCTAGCCCATATGGTTATTTTTTATAAATTTTTGTAGAGACCCAATCATGTCAACGTGTCGTCGTTTGAAACATTTTACAAAACTTCAATTTGTACTACGGAAATTAAACGCTGCATTAAGGTCCCTTTTGACGTCCACTCAGTTGACGACGTGGGTAGCAACATAAGTCAGAGCCAGTGTCAACTAAAAATTGACATTTTGACGTCTGGTCGGTGATAAACAAACGACGGCTTGGTGAAGGGCAATCAGTTGCCGTCGCTACTGACTGCCGGTCGGGTTTAACGAACCGTCTTCATTAGCCTTAGCTTTCCATGTGCATGGAGTAATACACTTATTCTTGGCTTTAGTGTCAAACTTCCTGTGATACCAACATACCTTTGACTTTCCAGTAGGCGTTGATGACCGACTGGGCGTCAAAATGTAAATTTTTAGTTTGATTTTAAGAGTCCTTGTAAAATGTACTTAGGTACTTTTAATTCTTAAGGTACCTAAATAATAACATCAGGTCCTACTTAAAAGTGAAGCTTTTGATATTCCAGACTTCTATCGCACGCCAGTGCAGCTGTACCCGGGACTGTTGCCTGCCCTCGAGCAGGAGTACAGGAAGAGAACCGGAAACGCGTTCAAAAGTAAGCATATTTTATATTAAAAACCTTTACTTAACTTTTCATTTACTTTGTCTTCTTTGAAAAGGGAAAAATCGTTTAGTGAAAAGAAAGAAACGCATTAAGTACAATAGATAACATGTCCACGGGGGAAAATCTTCCCGAGATACCCGACCTCCTGGAGGGGAAGGCAGGGTTATGTGGGATTTCTACCCACTAAACCCCCTCAGTGGTCACCTTTGCATATTGGGAGTCTCCGGGATCTCCTACGGAACTCACCGAAGACGTACCTATAGGATAGCAACGCACTTGCACGCTTGTATAGAAACCCCTTTGGCCCGTCCAACCTCGCGGTTATATACGGGCAGATTCCGCTACTGTAGTCTTCAGTTGTTTCCACGCATGGAACTAATATGTACTACGTACACGTAGAACATATTAGTTCCATGTTTCCACGTTACCCCTTCTGGGCGTGACATCACATCGACGACTCATTGCATAGAGATATGATCTCTTTGGTGGGTTCTAGCGTAGCTAATTTTTTTCATTCAAGACTCATTGCATAGAGCGCAAGCGGGACAGGGTGTACTTCGCGAATCTTGTTATTTCCGAGGCGAACTTCGCGCGACTGACAGGATTTTGTCAAGGCTTGGCTTAAGAGGAGAAGATTAACTGAGCTGCTCCGCGATGTAAATGTTATGTGACGCTTAGGTGTATGTTGACTGCAGCAAAGTCTTGATTATAGCTTTTTACCTGTTAACCAAAAATTACGTATTCCAGACCACATGCTGAGCAAGGAGATGCTGGCTGAAGGCGAGGCGCCGCGCAAGCGCAGCTCCAAAACCGCGCTGGCGCTCATGATGGAGGGAAAACATCCTTACCACGCGTAAATAAGACACTTCCAGGTGTATCACAGACACACGCGGTATGCGGCGGCGGTGGCGCTACCGCCATACATACATACATACAGCAAAGGGAAGACAACAGGCTGCTACCAGCCTGTTGTCTTCCCTTTGCTGTATGTGAGATTTCAGACACGCGCGGCCTGCGTTTTCATATTGAAGCTGCGGCCTGCGGTAGAACGCCACCGTAGAACGTGTGTGTCTGTGATACGCCTTAACGTTTATAGATGCTTAGTCGGACTCTTTAATTAGCTGGAGTAACGTTTATAGGGTTGCCAGTTTCTGATAAACAAATGTTGTGATGTGACAAAAGGATTGACTCTCAGATTAAGTATAATAGGTACTTATATTTTCTGTAAGGATTGGCCTCACTCTATCCCCCAAATAAATGTTATTTAGATTAATAATAGGTACTTAGGCTTAATAGAGAATTTCACCATGTTAGGTCCAGGCACTATCTGTACATGGTCATGAAATAAACTGAATAGATGTAGTCTATCAGACAAACTAACTTTACACAGAATTTCCTAGACTTACTTAAATCACAAAATCTTATATATATTTACATTTTGCCATCATTACAGGGAGAGACACTATTGTCCTTACGGGAAGTAGGAGTGGTGATGATAGGTAATAATTAAAACATTACATTACATACCTACTTAATTTATTGTCGGTTAGAATGGTATTACAACAATTACACAGTTGTAAGTAGTTTGTATGTTTTAAGGATAAAGTTCTGGATCCTGTGGTTTAAATGAAGTCAGTTAATATTAGGAATGCATGTATGTATACGATTTATCCATACCTACCATTCATTCTGTTATTTATTTTAAGGCTTTTAAAGGCATTTGAAAAAAAAACAGCCAAGAAAAAATTTCTGCAAGAATTCAACGCTTACTCCCCACATCATGCAAAGATCATAGACTAGATAATCTATGCATATTTACAACCGCTGTGATATACAGGGTGTGGCAAGACCGCTCCTGAATATTTAAATCACAGCCTACTCGTCACTACGAAACGAACGTGACTCGCTGCGCCAAACATTCGATATTCAAATGACAAAATGTACGCGAACAGCAAAAAGAAAAAGAATTTCAAACAATTTTGTCAAACAAACTAGAGAGCTTGTAGGTACCTACTGTTTAAATATTCGGCTAGGATTATTTTGCTTAACGGTTATTGCCACCGTTGCCCATGAACACAATAAAAAAAAAGATTTATGCAAATAAACTCTGAACAAGATGTCTCGTGTGTTGATAATGAAACTAATTACGACGTCTTGCCACAGAAATATGAGTCAATCACAATGGGAAAATGTACCTACTAAAAAAATCTAAAACATATTTGGAGCTACATGAAAGGTATTAGTGTTATGTAGGTTAGGTTACATTGAAGCTAATAAATAAACCGTACACAACAAAAATACAAAAATTATAATTTTCATTCAATTAATATAGATTTAGGTACTTCACCTTTCAATCCGAACTTTTATCTACTTTCTAAGGAAATACATACAATAGTATTATGTTAGTGCGCTGAGTTAAGCTTTTTATGAAATCTCTCGTTGCAATTAAGTAAAATGTCATTTATTACTCATAATTAATAATTGGTTATTGTTCTGCCGATACCGAGAGGTGCGAAGTACCTATGCATTACATGACTGTATTGTGGCAGAAATAGAACATGCTATAGAGTCTTCTTGCCTTCTTACTCATAGATTGACTTCATACTTTCTAAATAATTTATTGTTTTGTTTCAGTGCCACCTACTTGGGAGACAACATAGATTTTTCTGTAGAGTAGGTAAACAAAATCTTAATAACTAAATAATTAGGTATATCTGTATGCTAGGCATCTAGGCAACTTTCTGTTGTTTTAATTTAAAAAATATAGATGTACTTAATGTAGATAAGATATTGTATTTGTTGTAAGTAAAATAGCTTATTACTAAGCGACCGGCGGCGAAGACAAAATAATATGAGGGGCAATCAATATTTTGCGAATAAAATGTTCTGAACAAACGTATCAACAAATTTATTATTTTATTATACATAAGCTATAAGTAAGTATATGATTTTAATGTGGTTCTATCATTGGGAAAAAATAGAAATCCTACTAATATTATAAAGGCGAAAGTTTGTATGTATTTCTCTTTCACGCTGTAACGGCTGAACGGATTTTGATGAAACTTGATACAGTGCTAGCTTATACCCTGGAAAAACATATAGGATTTTACTGCGGTAAACTGTTCTCTCGGGAAAAACTTATTTCACGCGGACACAGTCGCGGACAATAGGTAGTAAATTAATATATACGAACCTAGTTTGTAAAGCGCTCGCGTCACGTTCCTACACTTCGTAGCTGGTTATCAACTACAACCCAGGAGTTACGTATTGATACATAAATATCCTATAACGTAACTTGGGTTTCCAACTGCGAAAAACAATCCCACTTTAGAAAACTCACTTACATATTAGGCCGAGGGTTCAAATCCAGGCCCGCGCTGAAAAGTTTCTTGAAATTTGAAATTGAGTAGCCAAATTTGTTTTGCAAAAATTATTTTACTGGAAGTTAAAATCAGTAGGTACTTACTTAAATTAATGAAGATATCGAAAATAATAATTATTCATCTGTTATTTTAGTAGCTGTTCTTGTTTAAATAATAATTATCTTATATTGTCGCGAAGAATAAAAGCTGCATCTTGCTCGGAAAAGTCTGGAATAATAATCAGCGTAAAAATGGAGGTACCTCTATCTATGTAAGTACCTATTGAGGAAACCCGTGAAAGAAGAAATGTTAAAATGATTGGTTGGCGTTCCCTTTTGTAAATCGTTGAGAGGCTTTCAATGAAGTAATGCGATATGAGTAGCTTATTGCGAAAAACATAATGTTAGTTGTATTCTTGGTATATAGGTAGGTAATACAAGCAAGGCAAGGGAGGTAATTTTTTATGTTATAGGCAAGGCAAGAGAAGGATTATTATGTTTATCTACTTACACATATAAGAATGAAAAAGGTAGGTAATAAAAAATAACGACTAATATTGTGCGATTGAGTACAAAATATGTTTTTAGAGATGATTTTTAAAAATATATTGAAAAGTATATAATATGTAGTTTGAGAATTATTAGTTTTTGACTCCTTCCGGACGAATGCGTCCCCATTCGTAACTCGTCCTACAACGTTATTCCTAAGTGGTTCACTTCATATTCAAATTTGGAAATGTTCTCAATTTGAAGTAAATGCTGTCTAAAACTACTCTGTTTCTACCTGTACTTGTCCACTTGGTAAGTGAAAATGGTAAGTGAGATTAAGATAGTTTTAGATTGATTATATTTATCATAATCAAAATTATTTATCATTGTTATGGATATATGTAGCAACAAATTTGGAAATGTTCTCAATTTGAAGTAAATGCTGTCTAAAACTACTCTGTTTCTACCTGTATAAGAGAAGGCTCTCACTTACTAACTCTTCCACTTTCTTACCTCGTCCACTTCCTACCTTGTCCACTTGGTAAGTGAAAATGGTAAGTGAGATTATGATAGTTTTAGATTGTTTATATTTATCATAATCAAAATTGTTTATCATTGCGATGGATGTATGTAGCAACTGTGGCAACGTTCTTTTAAGTAAGGTACGGTCGACCGCACGTCAGTTGAAACAAAACCAGATAAACTGCATGGTATCGCATTGTATTGAAATAGGCTAGGCCAGCTAAGGTCAAAGTGTTTCCACTGATGTGCGGTCGACTGTACCACATAATCTTATAATGTAAAACATGTTAGTGCCTACCTAGGTCTTATCGACTTATACTCAGAGAGTTTACCACGCCACTCGTACCTAATTATTACAATAAATAACCTCTAATTTGACTCGTATAAATACTTGCGAATCCCAAACAATACTGCAAATGCTTTAGGTACACTCGCGTTAAAACTTCCACTGTAAAAGGAAATTATGTTTAGTACACGGGGCATTCGGAACTGCTCGCTTATGCATTCAGAGTCTTAAGACAATGTTATAAACTTTAACAGAGCTCGTTGAATTTCTTCAAGTTAAACGAAACGGAGAACACTATTTGATTTCAGTGGAATTGAAAATTTTGTCCGCTACTGTACTACATGCATAATGTAAGTTAGCATGTCAGCCAAGGTGGCTTCGTTAGGTAAATTTGAATTAGTAACTAGCAATGTACTTAGATACCTTCTCTTAGTGTTAAAGTCTAAAATACCTCTCTGCCATCTTAGTTTAGGTAAAATACTCGAATGTTTTCATTTCGACACGTTTGCAACTTAGAATTGGATCACTGTATTATATTAGGTAAGTACCTATTCTATATTATTAAGGATGTTTGAATGTGTTTATGGATGTTTGTTACTCTTTCACGAAAAAACTACGTAACAGATTTTGATGAAACTTTGCATTATAACTAACTTAATACTTAAACTTACAGAGTGATTTAGATAACGTTGGAATGTTTACTTGAATTCTTATATTAGGTTAGTGTAGATACCTACCTAATTGACCGAGCGAGCGAAGCGTCTACGTTTCGAGACTGGCCAAAAATGCTCTTGTCCGGCTGTCTGTCTGTCTGTCTGTCTGTCTGTAATTCTCTACAGGTCGCATTTTTCAACCGATTTTGACGAAAATTTGGCATATGTATAAATTAATTAAACCTACAAAATGAGTAGAATAACATTTTGAAAAACATTTTTTTTAGAGTACCTACCATACTCGCAAAGTGGGAGTGAACTTTTTTTTTCTTGTGAATCCCATAGTGTGGGATATCGTTGGATAGGTCTTTCAAAAATATTGCTGGTGTGTGAATACCATTTTTTCGATTTAGGGATCCGTTGGCGAAATATTAAGCTTTAAAGCGGTAATTTTTGTTAGAGTCACGTGTCCCCCCCCCCCTGCCAGCTAAACGGTTGCTTCTGGAAATGTGAAAAAATTCATGGCAGTAGCATATATAACGTACTTACAAGGAAAACTATTACGGCTAAGTAGGTTCTATTAGTTTTTGAGTAATAGTGGATCGACTTAAGAAAGTTGAAAAAATAAATTATGTTCATAGAACTGCACACGTAAAATGGAAAATTATTTTTTTCCGCGTGATATCCATGGTGTGGGGTATCGTTGGATGGGTCTTTCAAAAATATCGCGGGTGTGTGATAAACATTTTTCGATTCAGGGATCCGTTTGCGAAATATTAAGCTTTAAAGTGCTAATTTTTGTCACTTTAGTAGGTACTTTTTCTGTTTCCAAAGTTGACTTTTGTTGGTTTCTTTTAGGTTTGGTTTATAAGGGCTGGCGAGGTCTACTGTTCTCACGGAACTACTAGTATTAGGAAACATAAATCACAAAATTAAAAATCATAAGAATAGCCGCGATGACGACGGACGCCCCTTTCTTTCACAGAAACTACAAACAAACAATCATCAAACAAACCCTCCTGTCTCCGACGAAAAAGGGAATTCATTTTGACGTAAAACAAATCTCTCTTTATTCGGCTTCTTATTGCTCCATTTATTCCAACTCCTTTATTGTTATATGTAATTATACATAATATATAGGTTATTTATGTCGAAACAAATTGCCTTAAGCATATTATTTATAAATGAATGTCTATCTTAACTAACATAAAATAATACAATATCAATATCAGGTAGAGGCACCTATTCTGTGATAGAGGCTGGGTAGAGGAAACGCGCACTGGTATAGGTAGGTACTTCTCTCTAATAATATGAACAATAATTATCAGGATTCAGGATCATACCTAATTTTATTTAGACTAAAACCACCGAGCATTGAAAACAGGTGTTGATGACTTATTATACCACTTTGACGTAAGAAAGGTGGTATTTTTCCCAGCTGCACCGTGTAATAGCTACCGATAGGGCAATATTTGTAAGTGCTCTGCCAGAGGCCGGCAATCCCATTCCTTGAGGATCCCCAGACGTTGTCAGGATCGATTTGCTTATACCCCCGCTTATCAGATGCTTTCACGAGACGCCAAATTATTATGTCTTGTCTACGGTGTATTGAATTTTTTTTTAAAGTAAAAAAGTCCATTTCGGACACACTAACTTAAATTTTATTTAAAGTGGCATATATTATTTGAGGATGATGTGTAGGTGTCCAACAATAATAGTAACTGACAAACATAGATTACTATAGCGTAGCGAGCGGGAGCGTAGCGAGCTTTTTCCGTGTTCTGTGCTGGCAAATGTATGTTGTAGGTACCATTTTTTACAAATTGACCCATCACGAACGGACAAAAGTGGGATTGTGATTGTGTAGTTGATTTTGATAAACTTTATTTAATTTTATTATTAAAGTGGTGTTACTTCATCTTTTCTTATTGAGTGCCCTTTTATTCAACAATGCTGCCGAATCGCTTGCTTGAATCGAATGATTTTAGGCACTTTTTACGCACTTTTTTAAGGCACTAATAGACATAATATCGGCTCTGCATGCTCAAACCATCAATTTTTCGATCCAAATAAGTATGTAATGTGATATGATTTACGTTTGATGCGTTAATAATTTCACGTCGAGGCGTGAGTGAGTAGCAAACAGGGTTAGTATTTAAATCCGTTACGGAATCCACTTTCTGAGAAAATATGATCATGCCGACATATTTTCTGAATGAAACTCTGGAAGAGTATCTTGTTACCTTAAAATATTTTATGTAAGAATTTCGACAAAAATCATTACATATATTGAAAATGAACATTTATACATGGTCTGAGATTAACTAAGTACTTACATATAATTCAATTAAACAATCTGTCCTTGGAAATACCTTCATTTTTCATTGGAAATTATTGTAGATATTCAGTAGGGTGGTACGCAGACATTTTGAAGACATTTAGTTAAATTTTCACGCCAGGGACGCTATTTTTCTGTGAGTTTCGTCGTAATTATACTTCATTGTCAATGAAAAAGCGTCTCCGGAACGTCAGAAAAAGTAACCCTGAAAACTTTCATCAGCGAAAGTCACGCGTACGGCCACTCCTAATTTCTCTTATTTAAATCTATTTTGCAGAAAATTAATAAAGGACGTGACTGGCCTGCGCACCCGACTTTCCCCTAATTTAGCCGGGTGTTCCCCAATTTATTGTTTCTTATTAATTGCGCGGTTAAATAATTTATACCAAGCGGCGGCGGCGGCGAAAGTTTTCTTTTGAACTCGCTACTGAAATGAAATAATTACATTCCGATACGCTGAATGAATAATTAAATGTGTGTCTGCAGATAAAATTCCGAGAAGGCACTTAGTAATTACAATAAGCAGGCATATAACGACTCCAAAGGCTTTTCGATACACGAAAATATCGTTTAAGAATCTGCAAACGTTGAAATAATAATCTTTAGGCATGTATGACCTGTTCGTGGGTCGGTTTTTTATTATTGGCATTTTATGTCTGTGTGTATTGAAAAATTAAAATTTTACAAAATCTTTTTTGTAAGTAAACTAGTACTAAAATAAACATTTTTTTAAACATTGTTGGCGCAACACATAACGAATGAGATTGGTACCGGCCAGTCTACTTAATGACAAGGTAATAGGGTCATTTAGCTCTTAAATTCGCTTAATTAATTATGCCTTCTGAATTATTTCATGTGTTGTTTTAGAAATAAGGGCTGTTGTTAGATGATGAAGCCCCACTTAATTATGCCAAGCCATTAGAGATACAAAAGTAGGACAGACGGGAGTTGTGCCGAATTCCGGACTTAAGTAAATAGTTAGGGCCGTCCATCCGGTATCTTTATTAGAGCAAAATAACGGAAAAGTGCCATTCACGGACGCGGCTCACGTCCATAGTATTAATTTTGGGTTTATTGAATAATACGTGACCCCCAAGCCAATCCCTACCTACACTTGATAAGGGATAAAATTGGGCTCACTTAAGTAAATTGGGTCAGTCTTGTCTAATATTGCTACCAGACTCGGAGAGAACTTTGTCTAGACCTTTTATTTATTGAATATAAGATGGTATACTCAGTTTTGTAATATGTTGTAGTATAATTAGTCTTTAATTCGTTGATTAAAGTATGAACTAGTCTCTATATTCTGAAATGTCGGTACTCGAAAGGCCAGTTTAAAAATATACGAAATCTTTTATGTAAGGCAAAGGCTTTCTGATTTTGGAGGAGAAATTTTAAGTATTCAGTTAATGTTATTTTTATTGTTATGGAAATTAACACGATGCCTTATGTCAACCTAGGGGTCCCCTAGGGACATAATGCCGGGTAACTAGAAACCATATTCATAATTTTTCCATACGGGCATCCATATTTCCACAACGTTTTTAGTTTCATGTTTGTAACGAATTTAATTCTAAATGAAAATGTATTTCTGTGAGCGAAGAATAGAAATTTGATTTTGTGTGGGTTTTTATTGTCCAGGACAATAAAACTCTCTCTCTTACTCTTCTTTCGTTCACGGTTAGATCCTATCTATTTATACTGTAGTCTTCTGGTATCGACGATATTAACAACTTTAAACGTTCATAAATACTGGACCAAGGAAAGTAGCACTAATCGTGAGCAACGCCGCGTGGAAAGTTTGTCTAAAAAATTAAAAATAATTAGCCCCTTCATAAAATAAAACGGTTCATTAAACAAAAGTAATTAATGTTGATTCAATCCTAAAATGCACAGTGAAAACAGACCTTTTAGGTGTTGTTGGGTAGGTACCTCGGAAAATAGGCAGTCAAAAAATGTTAATATGGTTTTGTATAACATAAAGAGTGTCGACACCTTTTGTAACACGGCCTAATGATGTTAGGCACTCTCGAACGCGACAGGGTTAAAAGCTTGTTTCGTAAAAATAAAATAAAATTTAACAACAAGGGCTCTCTGTGAAAAATAAAAATCAACAAGAATGTCGCATTCAGATTGTACCTACAATCCTTAGTACAAAGCGTAGGCAAACGGTAGATTCCCCCGGGGTTGATTAGGTTCTTGATTAAAATTATTGAATTTTAGTGAATGGAATAGGACTTCTTGAGCACCTGATTTTTTTTACATTTTCCACTGTTTCATGTTACGTTTTGTATGATTTACATACATTTTTGCATCAATTTCTAATTAGGCAGGTACCTTTTGTTCAGATTCTGCAACAGCGTACAGCGCCTCTTTATTTTATGAACATTTACTTCTTTAAGCAACCCAGCTGGTTCAATAGGATAGGACCCGTGATTTTTAAACTGATGGAATTCTTTGGTACAAACAAATAATATCAACATCTTGCGGAACCCAACAAGTAAATTATGAAGCTACTTGACGCCGGAACGTGCCGACTCCCATTAGGTAGCTACTGGGCGAAGTTCTGAAAACGCCAACAAATGAGGGAGACAAGCGGTCTTTAACGGCAAAGGGGGCAATACTTGAAACCGATAGAAAAAAGTTATTATTAAATTACTGATATGGCAGGGAACTGTACTTTGATAGAATGTTGGTAAAAATAATGCACATAATTTCGGAACACATAAAATTAGAAACTAAAAACGATAACATAATTATTCAATAATAACAATTAAATAGAAAATCTATTGCACAAATACTAAGCTACTATAAAATTTATAATATTAATAAAATATTCACATGCGTGACAAATTATAAAATACCTAGGATTAAATTTTAAATGAAAGTTGACCGCGTTCCTTTTTTATATATTGAAGAAATAACAATATGAAATAGGTGTAAGAAATTACTCTCAAAATCACGATCAGAATAACAATTATTGAATCGGTTCCTAGTAACAGGCCCCTGGTGGCTATGACGTAACGAGTTCGTAAAATGTCCTTCCTAAATTGTTGCTAATATTTATAATGCTAATACTTACTACAGTGTTCCTTTGGAATCACTTGGATCTCTGAGAATCGCCTATAATTAGTCAAACACGAAATATTTTCGATGAAAGTCAAAAGTTTGTTTTGACAAGACGGCTCTGATGAGGTTTTGAATTTTGTAACTTATTAGATTATTAATATTAACTTCTAATACTTCCTTATTTACTTTAAATAGAAGTAAATTACCCACTTCTTGTCTTGCATTAGAAAATGTTACTATTTAAATATCAATGTACCTAACGGCTATTGTCTCTCACGTTCATCTTCCGTATAAATTAATTTTGGGACTGATTTTAAACTTTACGTCTTTATATAGAGCCCAGTGTTAGGATTCTTGTTTTATGATTTATTTTACATACCTTCACCTAGTATATTTTGTATTCTATACAAGGAATTATGGCTTATGCGGTCCATTTATAAGAGTATCGCCCACCTCTGTTATCACTTTCTTCATCCTCATTCGCCGGCAGTCCTGACCCGAAACGACGTCATCGAATTGAGTGGCTCACGTAGCGTGTATCAATTTGTCGGTACGTGAGTAACGTGGCAAGCGAGGTGGCCCGGCCCAAATTACGGACCATTCTTACGTGGCTCACTAATGATGGCCATTTAATTACATTTGATATCGTATCTCTACGACGTTTCAGTACAATAGAGGCACATTAATCTCGGTCTACGTGAGAAGTTCAAGAGGCGTGTCTAAAGTCGCCATTAGAATTTAGACAAATATCAGCACCATGTATTTGTTAATTGGTAAGAAAAAGTAAAATAGAGTGAGAGACCTACTATCTACGTTCTTCTAAGAAACTAGCTGACTCGTGCTCACTTCGTTAAACATATTTACTTGTCTTTTCATTTTCGGGTTAATACCTATATAGCCTATGATACAAAAAACGTGGCTTTCTATTGGTAAGAATTTACAAAATCGGTTCAGTAGATCCAGAGATTACCCGCTACAACCTCACAAACTTTACCTTTTTATAATATTAGTATAGAAGTATAGAATAAAAACTCTTCAGACCTAAAAAAACAACCAGCAGAGTTATTTCTAGTCATATAGAATTGATAGTTACCTTGTAAGATGAAAATTTGTAAGTCTAATAAAAGTTTCATGATAAAAAATACTCTGAGGAAATTCTCGATTTATTTAAAACGACTTTTTTGTCCTTGATCTAAATACATTTGTATCTGGAACAAAGGACCCCGACAGAATTGATAACAAACTTTGGAGTTTCTTCTTAAAGAATTTTAAGCATTGACAGTTTATAGCTCTGGGTTTTTGTTAGGTACTTGTTTTTGTGGCATTTATTTTTGAGCTGTAAGGATGATAGCATACCGATGCCAAAAAGCACTTTTAGCATTCCTATTTGTGCTCTACATTTGAATAACTGAGAAAGCTAATTTAAGGTGAAACTCTAACTCAAACAGGGAAAGATTGTTCTCCATGGCGAAGATCCGGACAAAAAGTGAGGAACAAATGAAGAACAATAGACGGTGGTCGTAATCATGAATCTTAATATTAAGATAAAATAAGCGCCTTGTTTACATGTTCATTTATCAGTCGGGTATCTCATGCTGTGTGAGCCTCTTGGAAGTTCCATATTAATGTGGTAATTACGGTAGATGGCACTGCAGTTGCCGCTAAATGTGAATATTTGGTTAAACGAGGTAGCAATTAATATTGCTTTCTGACATCATTCGCATTAATTTAACTTAACAATACAAACTTGGCGTTTCGCGTAAGGAAATGGGGCGGAGGAATGCCTCCTAAAGTCAGTGTAAGCAGCAAGAAGTGATTAATTATATCTTATTTAGGTACAACACGAACGGCAGCAAAGGGAGTATTGAGAGAATATTACAGTTTTATACAGTCATCTAATGTTCTTGTAATTTGTAAATTAATGTTGAGCGAAAATTTATCATTAACAAGGGAATTTGATATTGCAGTACTAGTCGTGTTTAATTTGTGATGTAAGCTCAACTTAGTGATATGCTGACTGAAGGTACTTTAGTATAATATTACGCATAGACGCTTTGAAGCCGAGTTCTCATTATTTGTTTAATTTAACTACTATTTATAAGCTTAGCTTTCCACTCGTGGTTATCAAATATCAACCAACGGCAACTCTAGTCCACTGTTGGACCATACCTCTCCCAAAGTAATGGAAGGTTTATGCCTGTCTTTTTACCAACGCTTACGGTGTCAGTTAGTGATCAAAGAATATGAAGCACAGGTGAGGATATGGTGCCCATCACCAGGATTTATCCTGCTTCTGGTATACCATTTACTTTCCTTTACTTATAATAATAATGGTCTTGGACAAATTCACACATGACTGTTCAGTCCCAAATTAAGCCGAAGCTTGTGGATAGGTACTCAACAACTAATAAACATACATAAATACAATACAAACACCCATAATCCGAAAACCGACAGATAGCCCAGCTCACAAATCTTGGTCCCGGGTGGGGATCGAACCCACGACCTCTGGCGTAGAAGGCAGGGTCACTACCAACTAAGCCAACAGGCCAGTCAAATCGTAGTTAAACTTGGATGACGGTGGACACAAAACAACAAAAGCGGGAAATTTTCGACAAACCTTTCGGCGTACTAATAGAATTCCCGATTCCGTATGTGGCACAAAAAGCCCGCTAGGCCAGCCAGCACGAATATTGAACTAAAATCAACGTTCCTATTTTAATGAGGCGCTGTCCGGGGCGTCCATTCCGTGCATTAATTAAAAACAGCACAGTTTTAGTTGGCGCAGTGCGAAGTTTGGATTCCCTCATTTGCTCTGCGGTGAGCTCAGTTCCTGCACAGTATTTGGTGAGAATTCACTCCGGTAGCTTAGTTTTGTTTGAACGTTGCCGCCGGCTTCTTAAGTTTTATACACGAGAAAGTTTTGTTTGATATAAAATTGAGGAAATTTAAAGATACTGTACGTCGAATATGTTCTGAAAACTGAAATAGAAAACCTCGCTTCTGAATATTGTTTATTAAACAAGCGACGTGCACACTTTGCTCGTAAGTTTCCAAACAGAGGATTTATTGAAATGAAATGAAATGAAATGAAATGAAATGAAATGAATGAAATGAAATGAAATGAAATGAAATGAAATGAAATGAATGAAATGAAATGAAATTTAATGCATGAATTACAGGTAGCATTTTAGCAGCTTAATTTGCTTAGTATTAGTATCACCGTAATTCTACCTTTCCAGGCATATACAAGATTGAAGCTAATCTAAATAAACAGAAATCTAATTGTCTAAAACTAAATGTCAGTATTAAATTATAATATAAAGATAATATTAATTATCAATGTCAGTCAACCTAAAGAAAATCAATGCAATGAAGTCAAAAGGTATAAATATAATTACCTACTAGCTATTTATAGTTCATGTACTCCTTAACACTATAGAAGCATCTTTCCGCAAGCCACGACTTTATTAGTTTCTTGAATTTAGTGTCATTCTGTTCTTTATATATATCAGGTAGATTATTATAAATCTTTATACACATATAAAAACTATTGCTTGATACAACTGTCAATTGAGATGGTGGCCTGTGTAACTTATATTTATACTGAGTTCTAACCTCCCTTTTACATAAGTCTTTAGTTTGCTGGAAAAGGTGTTTATACTTGTGTACGAACAGACACACATCCATGATATACAGGCATGGGAACGTTAGAATTTTATGATTTTTGAAGAAGGGCCTACAAGATTCTATGCGTGGTATACCAAATATTGCGCGGATGCAGCGTTTTTGCATAATAAAAACTTTCTCTGTGTCAGTTGAATTACCCCATATTATAATTCCGTAACGTAAAATTGAATGTACGTAGCCGTAATAAGTAGTGATGGCCGCTTCTTTTGTCACACACTGACTCACTCGTCTCAAAGCATGTACAAATTTGTTTATTTTATTGCAAAGTTTGTCTATGTGCTCTTTCCATTTACAGAATCTGTCAATTTCGATGCCCAAAAATGTATTTTGAATGACCTCTTCGATCTGATTTCCCTCATAGTGGATAAGCAATTTTTGGGGTGTGCTTTGACATGTGTGAAATTGCATGCCTTTTGTTTTTCCCACATTAACCTTTAAATTGTTGAAATCTAGCCATTTTATTGCTTTTGCGAGTGTATCATTTATTTCTTGTTCATAATTTGTTCTATCTATGCCCTTTATGACAAAAGTGGTATCATCTGCAAATAAGATACACTCATTTGAAATAACATTCGGTAAGTCGTTGATGTACAGCAAGAAAAGCAACGGACCTAGAATGCTGCCCTGAGGGACTCCATATTGATTAAGTACGAATGTAGATTTGAATGTCTGCAGTGATTTCGACTCAGGATTAAACCTCACGGCCTCGACACATTGTTCTCTGTTACACAAATACGAACTAATCCAATCATGAGCTGGCCCTCTGACGCCATACTTGTAAATTTTTTTTAACAAACGTTTGTGGCAAACAAAATCGAAAGCCCTACTCATATCCATGAATAACATGCATTGATGTGCACGTATAGCCGTAACGACCGCGTTTCTTTACGACGGCGTGATAAATCTACGCTCCAATCACTAACAGAATTGGTTACTGTATGAGTCGCTATAATCTTGGATATTTAGGCTAAGATTATTTTAAGCATACAAGTAATTCACACGTTGATGCTTCGTAGCGAGTACCAACATCAACTTTACACACTTAACTTGAATCAGAACTTCCTACGGCCTATAACCGTTAACTTTCCGTCCAACTTTGTTATAGCTTTGGACTCGGTTATAGTGCTGAAAATTAGCGACAGCGGCCTAGTACTGCGGAGTATACAACACTCCATATGAATAATTTAACCAGTGAGCGGGCTCAACTTAAAGTGCCTGGTATGCCCATACCCACGGCTTAAGTGATGCTCAAGAGTTGAGATGAGTTGTCTGGAGACTGAAACATCTAAAAGTTTGTGAGAGCAAGCAATGAAAAGTATCATCTTGATCGCGACGATACTGTGCTCGCTAGAAAAGCGTTTTCAAGTTAATTTTTTGGGGAACGTAGGAACTTTTACCTTTTTTTATAACGCAGGTTTATAAATTGTTGTTGTAATTGACTAAGACATGGAATGACTAAGTTTGAACAAGTCGAACACAAAAATTCTAGCTACTGTATCGATCATACTCGAAATGATCGTGTCATATCTAGATGAACGAATGACGACACAATAAGCGCATGTGAGTATAGGAGCCGGGAATGACCTAGACTAGACTGGTATATACCAGGATCAGATAGAGCGGGTACTCACAGACGGAAACGTTAAGAGCACTCGCGTCGCTCGGCGAGCGCGTGTGAAGAGAATGATGGATACTGAATGAGCGAAGCGAAAGAGGTGTGTCAGATCGCGATACTTGGCGCTCCGTTCTCTCTGCCTGCGTAAAATATCGTATCGAAAAGACCCAAGTATGAGTCCTACACTAGTATCCAGGAAATAAAATATATTTAGTGTTCTTAGACAGTAATGAAACATTATTATAATTTAAAGGAATTTCATTCTTAGTGAGGAACGAATTATTTGTCCATGTAAAATACCTAAACGTTTCTTAGAATTGTTCCCTTTACGACGAATCTCTTTACGTCGAGTCTGAAAAGCTACGGAGTATTCTATTTTCAATTGCAGATAACAATATAATAGAAATACGAAAAATGAAAACATTTACGTACTGAATCATAAACGGAAAAGTTATATTTGGCAAGAATAAGCGAGCAAACATATAAGAGTGCAGACAGCCTCGATGGGGGACCTCAGGGGAAATTTGCACCGATCTGATCCAATAACAGACATCATATTTCTGCATTACTCGAGTATTACATTCTGTAACGCATTAACCCACTTATATAGTACAGGTGAGATGTTATCAGTGTTGATGCAAAAATTCGTGTAAGAGTTAATACTTAGGACATAACCCGCTTACTATGTATGTGACGGCGATCGAGTATTAATGATCGCAGGTATGTGATTATAATTTTGTAGAAAGTACCTAAGTACTTACCTACTTACTTTTTAACAGCCAATTTACTATTAAAGTTCGCTGCTTTTTAAATTGTAGATGATTTACTCCCAGCATGTTTTGTTATGTGGTCAATTTGGTAACATGGTTTTTTCGGATCACGTGGTCTAATTGGAAAAGTGACGATATTTTATAAATTACCAGCTTGTGTTACCACATGTGAAAAGTCCTTGTTAAAGATAAAGTAGGTACTTAATTAATAATACCAGTGGAGTGGTGTATGGAACAAAAATGTATATTCGTATATTTTCATTAGTTTCATGCAGGCAATGCCGCAAGAAAATAGGTCACATTAAGTATAATAAAACTCAACATTTTAAAGCAGTTTCAGCTGTAATATTTTAGACAACACCTTTGCTCGACACAAACAAACCTCTCGGCGCACTGCGAGGAACGCTTCTTTAGAAATAATATTAATACCGAGCACGTATGCCATACGTGTGGGTAACGTACGTAACGGAACGTAAACAGTACGTGAAATGTATAGGTTTCCATGAAATCTTACATCATTGTAACCGTGCACTGCCGGATAGCTCGAAATACATGCCCCTTGTAAGGATTTAGCCCAGTGTTTCTCAAACTGGTGTTTGTGAACCCCGAGGGGCTACAACATTCATATAAACTCTACAGTCCTGCAACAAAGAAATATGTGTCGTCGTGAAGTTTAACAGTCTCTTCTGCAGTTACAATACAACTTTAAAAGCAGGGTTTATTTGGATATTTTATTTGACATACCTACCTATAAAGTGTTATTTTCTGAGGCAACAATTAGAGCTGCTCTTGCATTATTACTTATTTTGAATGTTGGGTAACCTAAAACTGCTTGATTTATTTTCATACTTTGTGTAAAACCTTTAAGATAAAACGTGATTAAAACCTTAACTGTTGTTTACAATGTGCGTCATATCATTAGATTTAAAGTAGCAAAACGATTGATTAAAAATTTCGATTATTTAGGCACATTAGTTTAGTGCAAAATAATCTGAGGATCTTTAACCCCATACACGAGTAGTAGTAGCCTTCAAGTATCCCGTTAGCCTTAACAATAAATTACAAAGATGAGTTCAGTAAGATCCGCTTGGAAACCATGCCCGGAGCGTCACGTGCGCCAGAGAAATTTGGAACTGTAATGAGAATAATAAATTCCCGTCTAAAGATAAATCATCTCCGGAAGAAAAACTTGGGAAACTGCGAAAGGGTGAACGACACGTCTCCCGGGATGGCACTGAGTGCCACACGTCAAAGACTACTTGGCACTGAAGTTTTTAAAAGCGCGCCTACTTCTCACGACGTCTGCGAGGTTCTCGTTTTTGCAACAAATACTACGAGATTGCCTTTAAATTTTTGCTTCAGCAAGGTTTACTTGCAATGTTTTAGTCTGCAATGTTATTAATCCATACTTAAATACGTAAGCGAGTATCCCCTAAAATGCCACTAAATGCCAAGCGTCAAAGACTAGGTGAGTATTCAACACACAAGCACGCCAACTTTTGCAAGACGTCCATTTAAACAGCTGATTGCCTTTTTTGTTATTTGTCGCTTTCTTATGCATAGTTGTCGCCTACAAAAGCCTTTAAGACCGGGTGTCGTGAATGTTTCAACTTTATGAATGGATATATTAGGGCAAGCCCACTTCTTCTACTTGTTTATAAGCTTAATAATCACACATATCTCTCTGTGTCTTAGCTTTTTATTAGAAACCTATACTTCCTCATCTAACTGCAAGTGATTTGCGAGTACTAATACTTAGGTCATCTACTTTTAAAAATTAGGTAATACTCATACATCGGTAATTGAAACGGTAATTTCGAAAAGGTCACTTATTACGATAATCAATTGTATTAAATTTCCATTAAGTACGCCACTGTAACATGCCTTACTGCATAGAACGTTGCATTGTTACCATTGCTTTCTTTGGCAATGTTCATTTCGTGGTGTTGCCATGCACGACACGCGAGCGACGCAGTGCGGCTGTGTCGTAGGCGGGATTCTCTGGTGAGTTATTTTTAAATTAAATTTTTCGCGAATAAGTCTCGTTGAGTACGAGCACGCGACGCGCCTCGCGAAAAGCCCCGCGTAGAATGGATTTAGTCAGAGCGGGGTAGGGGTCAGGCACGTCGCTAGGTTTAGTTCTGGATGGGGTCACTTAGCTAACCGACAGCATAGTATAAAGAATTGTATTATACTTGCTCATGGGGTCAGCTTTTGCCTCCAAGGCAGATATATATATAAATTGTACTGACTTCTATGGGGCTTCAATCATTCTAGCCTCACGAACTACGCACCTGGCAGGGGTTACTCGCCTACCTCGCTTCCACAGTTCAGGAATTTTCATTTCATTTATGCTCCCAACAAAAAGCAGGTGCTCCATTCAGTTTTTATTAGCATCATACTAGCATAACTTGTAAAATGGAATTTTGATAAAATTAGGTATCTACTACCTTATTTTAGGAATTTATTACCACTATGTAACTAAGCTTTTCTGTTTGCTTCCATAATGTAAGTAAACTACTTTCTCTGTTATGGCAACAATATACTTTGCGTAAGCTAAACTAACAATGGTGTAACCCGGATGTAAAATAACACATAGTAACATGCAACCCTTTGTTATCATTTATAATCGAATACTGAACCTGTTTTACATGGTTTACTTTCATGTTCTGTTTACAGTACTGGTATCAAGTAGTTTTGGTTGATACATGCGTGATATCAGAATGCTGGATGGATTCCAATATTATAATTTAGTCGCCAAAAAAAGTCATTATGATTTCATTATGATAAGTGCAAATAAGCCAGCAAATAAATAGACTTAAGTAGTGAATGCATCTTTCGTAATCTACCTACTCTTAGATGTAATATAAAAACATTTATACAAAACAGTATCTTTTGTTTTTATTTCAGGTCAACTAATATATTAATTTATTAGGTACTTATTTATATATTGTAATATAGATACTTATTAATATAAGATCGTAAAGCATAATAAATGTTGCACACGACGGCCGGATGTACGACCAAAACGGAATCCTTACGCTAGCAAGCGAGATATTCTTTTCCATTTATTTTGTCCAGATTTCGTGAGGCATTAAATTGGGTTTGCGGATGGCCGCAGATGTCTTCGTAGCAATATCTAACCTCAGAAGCATACGCCGACCCACCCGGGGATTTGAATAGGGCTAGATCAGCGGTTGCCAAACTGGGATACCGAGCACCCCGCTATTTAAGGCGGACGAGGTTTAAAATTTAAAATAGTCGGTACATACATTGATGGGAAAGACGGCGGACCTTCCAAGGGTTCAATAGTTGACTTCAACGGGCTTATGATAATGAAGAAAAGTAGAAATAATAAATAGATTAGATTATGTTTATTAATAGATTAGTCGTTATGCCGGTAGAGCCAGCTTAATACGCCAATGAAGAATTCTTAAGCACTACATGAAATTAACCGGGTTGGTTAACTGGGACAGCGTAGTCGACTAATGGTCCGTTCGCTGAGAGGACCTGATCCAAACAGTTCTAATAGTATAGAACAACCTAGAAAAAAATATTCAGTCTGTTCTACAATGCTGATAACGGTAGAATAGATTGGAAATATTCTTCCAAGCAGTTCTAATAAAAATTTAACAAAGTAAGTAAGTAATTAAATTTTTAATTAAGTAAATAAAGAGGTAAAAACTGGTCGATAATCTGCACGCCTATCTTATATAATTATCTTGCGAAGAACCAAATGATAGCGGCGTGTAAAATACACCTACAATCTATTGACAAACTTCAAAACTAAGAAACTGGTATGATTAGAACGAGTTAAAAATAACATATAATAACATATAAATTGTATATAACGCGGATGAAGTCGCGGGGCATCGGCTGGTCAATAAATAAAGAAAGAAGACGTACATTTATTTCATTGAAAATTAGGGTAGGACTGTGCCCAAATAGTGGGGACACAATAGGCTGTTGATTTGATCACAATGTGCAAAAACAGCAAAACGAAATGGGCCCCTCAGCACGTATAAACTATACTAATTTTATGGACTGATTTCTCTACGAAGTTCATTGAAACTTTGCCACATTAGCGGTTGACTTTGGGTGCAAATAAAGGGACATTTGTGTATTTTAGGACTGGAGTGGTCAAGGCGGAGAAGTTTGAATGCCGGCGGTTTATGTCTATCCCTTCTTAGGATTTTTTTACTTTTATAAAAGCAATCCTATGACGTTTGATCTGAGTTAAACATAGGTAACTACCATATCTACATAATTTAGACATAAAGGCAGAGACATATCACTGATAAGTACACTGATTATTCAGTGTACTTATGAGGGTAACCCGGCTTGATATTACACTGTCCTATATTTAGATAGAACGTTAATAATTAAGATTATATTCATTTCTACATTTTCATTCATCGAAAGTCCGTAGGTATATTATATATCAAAGGTGTATTTCTGTCACTTTTGTGCCTTTCTTTCGCACCTCGTTTGTGAACACTCTGAAGACGGCTATTTTTCGCTAACCTACATTTACCGCAGTAATTAATTCCTTGCTTTAAAGAAGATAAATTACCTCGAGCTTCCTGCAACATGATGTTTAAGCATTGTTTTGCGTTTATTTGGTTTGTTCTGGTTAACGGTGAAAACATGATTATTGTAAAGTGAAAAGGGAATGAGGGTTTATCGCGCGGAATGAAGTTATTATTTTTAGGTTTCTGGTCTTTCATTGTTGAGACGAAGTTTTAACCTAACCTATCAGTTTTGACAAGTTTTCAGTAGTCAAATAATTTGCAAAAAGGGTAGTATTAAGTAGTATTTTTTTGATAGTGAAAATACACCACTATTGTTTTATGACGCGCAAACGAATGTAAACTTTAGCGCGGTATACTACTTTTTTGGCCGACTGTACACACACATGCTGCATTTGGTACTCTTCTATGAAGATAACCTACTTTTCTAGTTTTGCAATGGCTCTGGGGAAGGCCTCTATCTCCAATAGAAGAAAGAGAGACAGAAGCGTTTGTTCAATAACGGGACATTAAAATTATTCTCGGTAGAGGTTGGGTGATGTGCTATTAGAAAATAAGCTTTAAGCTTATCTGTCTTGACGCGTTTCTCTGTAAATCCTTTGTGTATCAATCGAGACAATGCCAGCTGTCTCCAATGTAGAGACCGATTGTTTGACCGCAAATCTGAACAATACCGGACTTTAGTTGTTTGGGCTTTATGTTCTAGTTCAACTTGGAATTAATCGTAGGCTCAGCGAGAAGTTGGAACCCTGGAATAGCAGAGATAGGGTCCTGCTTTGTTATTAGTTTCTGAGATGACAATCATAAATCTGTCGACCAATTCAGCTTTGGAAAATGGGATGTACGAGTATGAAATCACAATATTTCACTTAGGGGAAAACTTATTTCAGAAGTAAAGCTATATAGGAACATTTCACTTCCTATTTTTCCCAGACTATTTACTGACATTTATATAAATAAGCAAACTTATTTAAAGGACAAATTATTTAACAGTACTCATTAGTGCCGACACACAAACCACACAAACTAAATAGAGGTGATCTCAGTTATAACTATAACATAAGTGATTAGTGGTTATTTTATATTCGCAGAAATTAGATTGTAAGTGATCTAACTGGCTAAATCATTAATTTAAATGATTCTCGTAATTACATTTTGATGACAAATGCCACTGGACAATATATAAAAGAGACGATGCGTTGGAATCCGTGACCACACTCACTCTTACTAGATATACCTACATAAGTAAACGACAAAATGGTGAAACATATTTTTGGTAAGAAATAATACAATAAACTTAAGTAGACTTTGAAATTCCTCATTTACCTACTCCTCTTATCAGCATGTTTTAATTTCAACACCTGATAGAAAACCAGGCTCCCTATTCTGTATTCCATAATGCTGAGACATCCTAATCGTAACTAATAATTATCCTAATTTCATTCACATAGGAACCTAGTAAAGGATTTTATTTATTTATTTATAGTATTAACTATAAATAATAAAAAACTTACGACCGTTGGGGCAGAAAATTTCTCGAGTGGCGACCACGTACCGGAAGACGCAGCGTAGGCAGGCTTCTCACAAATGGACCGACGATCTGGTGAAGGTCGCGGGACCCGGCTGGATGAGGTTAGCGCGGGAGCGGTCGTCGTGGAGATCTTTGGGGGAGGCCTTTGTCCAGCAGTGGACGTCTTTCGGCTGATATGATGATGATGATGAAAAAAACAACCCTCCCTAAATAAAGATAAAGTTCGACTAATCAATGAAGTCCATGACAGTTTGCATACACATTGTCTCATGGATACGAATATACTAGTAGATTAGTTTCATTACTATTGGAAGCCCACAACACCCAACAGTTTTTTTTGTTACAGTGATCGTCGCACTACTGACGGTCGCTTGTCAGTGTCTCAGCGAACGGATCTGCCCATGCCCATTGATATACGCCCCAGTATGCGGTTCAGACGGCGTCATCTATCCAAACGAGTGCCTTGTCAAGTGTAGAAATGAGGAATTTAGCGCGAAGAACATGGAGACCATTACCGTGGCAGATCTAGAAATGTGTAAAGAGGTCTATTCTTAAAAAATATGACTGTTTTTATTACATTTGTTGAATAAGTACGTCACTCTTATCCTAATAGACAAGATTTGTAGGAAAAAAATTAGGCAAGAACCTATTAATAATCATTCTTTAGCTTGAAGTTTTCCACCAAAGCTATACAATGTTTTATTATCCTTACCATTATGAATTAAAGCCTAAACTACCATCGAGGTATCTCAGTATCGGTTAAGATCATTTCGTCTAAAAACATTTTTGTACGATTATTTATTCTTTATGAGATAATGTGATGCGCTGACACATTCAAATGGACCTTTTGTGACTATTCGTTAAAATTCTATCAAACACACAAGAACTACATCGCATTTAGGTATTTATTTCTCAACTTAACGCTTCCTTTTCGCTGTGTCCAGCACTCCGAGTAAACTATAGAGTTGCAAACTCCTTGCAACAATAACGAGGAAGCCAGGGGAATGCAGCAAGTTCGCCATACTTTGTAGAGTTCTACATTTCATAGATTCACGCTCTGTGAGACCAGCTTGATATAAGGGATGTTTTGGCGATGCCTTTGTTTTGGAATGGTTATTGAGGCATCTCAAAGGGAAGAAGCATTTGAAGTATGGTAGTCAAATTACGTAAGGTAATAAAGATGCAATTTGAAACTAGACATACCTACTCGTACCATTGAGACAATACAAAACATATTAGTACAATTTTATTATTTAATTACCTACCTAATCTGTTTTGTATTTAAATTCTGATAACTGCTGTCAATGTCGTAATGTCATAGTGGATAGAAAAGAGATGAACATTTCTTTTACAATAGGATTCTTTCTGCCGCCCATTGTGACTATTAAATAAAACTTACTTTTTTTAGACAATTGTAGTTCATTATAAATTTGAACCAATAATAAAATCGTTACCTACCTAATGTAATTAAAGACAGGACAAAAAAAGATAAATAATTATTTAACGTTTGATTTTGAAAGTCAAACATAAAGTAGGTACATTGAAAAGTTTAAAAACAGACTCGAATGTTAGTAAGGTTTAGTTTGGTTTGAACAAAATTATTCTCGCAGCGGTGCTTCTGGCTTCAACTTTCATGTGAGGGCTGTTAATGATGTTTAAACTAGAAAATAACATTAACATCGTATGCGATGTTTCTAACATCAAAACTCGGTATCATATAGAGTTACGAGTTCGTCGACTTGCCTTTTGCTTTCGAAATGCCACAGTAAGTACACTTGTAACGAGGCGCTTTAGGCCGCTCTCAATACCTACTGTCATTTAGCCATGTTAGAAAATATATGTACTTAAATATATATGTCAAGAACTGGTTTTCGGGGTATATGCCATCATATCAGCCTGTAGACGTCCACTGCTGAAAAAAGGCCAAGGAAAAGAGGTATATGTAACGCACCGATTTCGTTTTTTACTACATTTTAAAATAACATAGCCCCATTAATCTTATAAAATATTTTATGGTACAGCCTAGTCGAAGGCCTTAACTTATTAAGTAATACAAACCTTAAGTCAGTTAGCCACTTAATATAAGTCCCTCCAAAAAGCTTTGAGTACTACAACTAAGGTGTTCAAATCAGTAGAAACATTCTTCAGTTAAAATGCTATGCCTAGATAAAATTATAATTATTAAGATGATGTGTCATATTCATAACATAAATAATAGATTTTGCTTCAATGTTATAGAAGTTTCTATCTCCAAAGCAAATCCAATGACGACAATGTAACAGAGTTCCCGCCACCACGAGACTGTCTAACGAAAGCAGAAATCAAAGTAAACTCACTCGGCAAGGAATATCTCTCAGGTGGTATTTGAACACGGCGAGACCGAGGACGCGTCCCTTAAGGTACAGTCACATTGCTGATACAACTGTTACAGCTTACAAAGCAGTGGAATAAAGTTAGTCTTCCTAGTGGTACTCGAAACGGGGCAGTCTAGTGAGGACCTCCATACACTTTAGATTGCTGAGTCTCTTCTAACAATTTTATTTAATACGAGTACAGAGTCAACTATTTAAAAACACCTAGTTAAGTAAGTAGGTACCTAATGTAAATTGCTCTCTGTTTAATAAACTGAAATGGAATTCCAATTTTTTTAAATGAATAAATATATTTTTATATTCATAATTATATAGGTATCTAAGTACACTTATTTTATTCAAATATATATATTTTAATGGGATATGAAAATATCGGGACGTTTTACAAATATAATATTCAACAATAAAACCAAAATATCTAGGTAGCTCTAGTAATAGTGGTAATAGCTTGTGATGATATAATTTCTCATGCAACTTACCTACATACTGTCAATATTGAATGTTCTCTGTATTATGCGTATGACAAAGTATACAACTATTTTTGTACTCTGATTTCAATTCTTATAAGCAGCTATCAACTTTATAAAATAACTAGCGTCTAACTAGCGTCCCGGCTTCGCACGGGTGGTCATTTTTTTGCAATTAATATAGCCTATGTCACTCAGGGTGAATGTAGCTTTCCAATGGCGACAGAATTTTTAAAATCGGCACAGTAGTTTTTGAGTTTATTCATTACAAACACACAAAAATACAAATCTTTCCTCTTTATAATATTGGTATGATTTTTCATGCTGCAAAGAATTAATAAATGTGTAGAAATGTTAGTATAGTGAGTCTACTAATGAAAGAATCACTCCATTTTCCAAAAATGTCTCTCCTAGTACCAGCGAGAATGAAATTCCGATAGATATTTCACTCCAAGTCAAACATGTCTGGAGGGTGTTTGGTCAACAGCAGTGGACTAAAAGCATCTTGTGAACACATGTCATAAATTGATGGAAATTCCTTGGTAGATATTTAGAAAAAAATACTGCTTCATAAATTTTAGTTAAGTACCTATTGCTTACAGTAAATAAAAGAAAGTCAGGTGCAAAAGGACAACGCAGTAGGCGTTCTCTGAATCAATTAGAACTCTGCATCAGATCTAAAAATGAAGGAGATTTTTTAACTAGTATTATTAATTTTCATATCAATGAGCCCTTGTTGAATTAACATTGCAGATTTGATAGCAAAGCTAACTTTCTTATTATTATTTTATCATATTTGAGGCTATTCTAAACTAACGCCAGTACGAGCGTTCATAGAGTCGGTAACAGTCTTCGATAATGTTGTCCTCAGGCTCAAGGGAATGCACGGAATAGGCCATTCCATCCGGACACCGTCGTGGGTAACGTGACTATATTCCCAAGAACGAGCCCAATAATGGCGAATCACGGCGGCACCGCCGTCCCGGCGTATTGATTCCAGAATACGTGTCCCGCTTTATGTGAATAGCCACTGGGTTAATTTCTATTTTCGCGCGCGAAAATGTGTTTGGAACGTGACAGTTGCGGTTATGTTTATTTTACGATTCTTTTTATTTAGGAACGGCCTTTTAGAAGAATTTATTTTTATATTCGGTGGTCGTACATCGTCAGGTGTTTTCGATTTTAATTATTTCTTTGGGTCGTGCGTGGTAACCTAGTAGAAAGTAAGGATAAAGGTTTCACTCACATTTCCCCATATTACTTTATATAATTTTGATGGTTCTAATTCACAATCATTATGATATACCTATACTAGTTATGTTTTAAAGTACAATCACGGAAATTGTAAACCTTCATTGTTTACACCTGAGTAGTTCTCCGTACTGTAGTATTAGAACTAAAATCATAACTCTGAATCATTAAAACGAAATCTCTAGAGTAATTTTGCTTAAATTGTTGAGAGAGCATCGGTGTGGTGCCGACTCGACTGCCGTCCGTGGAGCCTGCGCTTGTGTGCACAATGCGGGCGTATTTTAATTGAGCGAGAATTATGTTTTGGCGGTCTTTTGTACCATTGTGGGAGCCACGATTCGGGAGACAAAGGCTTGGTCTATGACCGCTCTACACGGCGGGCGGCGTCGTCTTATCATTTGTCTGTCTGGCCACCAATGCAATGGTGCTGCGATCGGGTTAGATGATTGTTTTTGAAATAGCAATTAATGTAATAGGAACGTAGGATGTGTAAAGCAAAATAATATCTAAAGGTTTGATTAAATATTCGCACCCTGAGCGTTCCGTACACGCTTAATAATGCATGTAGATAGTTTAATAAATCATCTGTCATCCATGTAACTTCATATAAGTTCGTAATAATTTTTTTATAGTCCGTATTGTTTATGTGACTTTATCACTTTGTTGTGTCTGCCAATGGTTCTGTGAAACCACACAAAGTGTTCTTGAAAATAAATATTATTTTACCCATAGAAATACAAGTAGCGAGCGGGAGCGTAGCGAGCTTTTTCCGTGTTCTGTGATTTTACCAATAATGATTGATTAAACCTCATCTCATCAATATTAGATCGGTTTGAAAACAAAGACACAAAAACATATACTTACAAGCTGCCAAGTGCCTAGTACTATACATTCAACAATACAGATATATTTATTTGTCCTAATAATATAAATGCGAAAGTGTGGATATCTTTTGTCAGTTGCTTAGCGCAATCACTCTATAACGCTTGAATCAAAAAATTTTGCCACTCCCGACCAAAGAGATTTGAAACTTCTTGCTATAACGCGACTGTACGGGTGTCGATGTAACTGGTACCTACAGTGATGCGATGATATCTTATATCCTGCATTATACATATAACATATAATAAAGGATTCTTTTGACATGAAGTACATGAAGGGCTTTATACTTTTATATCTTTATTTAAAACAATTCACTTCCGAAAACAGAATGTGTGATGAGTTAACCATCAAGTGAGTATATCATTACTCTGTAGATAGGTACACAAGTAAAAGGGGTAAGTGGATCGTTCAATTAAGGCAGCAGACGGTTGCATGATGAGTTGCTGTGCAAACTACTTCATTATAGAATTACTTATTTATACGAGTAGATACCAATAAGGTTATTGTATTTTCAGCTAGATAGCATCTATGTAAATATATCAAGTTCTTCATTTGTATGCAATCAAGTAATGGAATTTAATTTATTAGATGTTTTATTACCGGAAACCAACCAGTCGTCAATAAGTGCCACCATCAAATTGAATTTGCTTTCTTAACAAGTCGAACGTATAACAAGATATAATTCAAAATGACTAACAATATGAAGGAAGATGAAGATAAAGATGCCACTACGTTGGAAACAGATTCACAAGAGCTGAATTACAAACTTAACGATGTTATTGATACTATTAAACCTGCATTAATCTTCGAAAATTTCTTTGGAATATTTCGATTTCGCGAGATAGATAACGTCTTGCATAAAACTACTGGTACAATGAAATTTTTTGGCATTTTAATAATGTCATTTTATATGGTTCTCTATTCTCGGGTGGTTCGCTTCCCTAATGCAATAACTGGGACAGGAAGTCTTGTAGACGCAATCAATGAAATACCAGCAGTTATTATACTCGTGCAATATGTGGCGTCTGTAATAACTATATTATTCTTTCTCGGTGAGACAACCATGCGCATTTTCACATCGATTGCAGAGCTTGATACCAAGCTGCGTCTCAACATGAACGAAGATTACTACAAGCTCTCACGTAAACGAACCATTCAATATTTAATAGTGCTGACTATTTCTCACGTCTTTTTCAGTTTAACCGACATTTTTACTGACAACAATGTTTACGTTCCGTATAAAATCATTTCTCTAGCAGTTTCCATTGAGCAAGATGTAGAAATATTTGTTTTTTGCAAAATGGTCTACATGTTGAAGAGTAGACTTGCATTCATCAATGATTATCTTGCAAAATTTGTTCTGGAATTAGACAATAAGAGTTCAATATTCACGGTCAGTAAGAAAGACTTGGGATCCGAGAAGAAATTTAATTTCATCGGTCGCAGTTCTGTAAGTAACATGAAAATACGGGACTTGGCTGCAACTTATGACGTCATCGGAGAAACTTGCACATTGGTCAACAATGTCTTCAACTTTCAAATCTTCATGAATCTCGTGTCTACCTTCACTTACATAGTTATTACCATCTGGACCTCACTCTACTACTACCGTACACCTGAGGATATCTCCGGTGAATTAATAACGGTCATTATTTGGTGTATCATGACAGTGTTCAGTGTAGCTGTCATGGCATTTACTTGCGAGAATCTACTGTCGACACGCCGTAGCACCAAGATCTTGGTGAACGAGATAATAATGGATTATGACCTTCCAAAGACAATGAGAGTACAAGCCAAGGTGTTCATGGAGCTCGTAGATGCCTGGCCGCTGCGTATATTTGTTTATGATATGTTTTCTGTGGATATAACACTAATGCTCAAATTTATAAGCGTTGCTACTACATATTTAATTGTAGTTATACAAGTTTCTCATTTTGTTTAAAATGGACGATTTAATTGGTAAGCATTTATGACTATTTCTTTTAATATTTGGGATTATATCTCTCTACCAGCTACATCAGAACCAAGTCTTTTGTTGCCTAGTTTTACAAAATGCTGCGAATTTCTCGTGAATGATTATTAAGCTTATATGTAGCTGGCATGAAGAAAACCCCCATTTACTAGTTATTTTGATGGAATTTTTGTTCCATCCAGGTATTTATAGGCATGAAACTGGTGATCTAGATGGTAGAAGCGAAATTTTCTAACAAATTATACCAGTAGGTATGGTTGTGAAAAATACAACATAATTTAAATTGGGTCGTAGGTAAGCACCTATACTACATGTATCCTATAACTACCTAATTAGTTTAAATACGTGTTCCTGAAATTGAAAATTTTAATAATAATGTCATTATATATGATAATGTCAATCAATATCAGGTGTGTTTTCTACTGATGTACCTATGCTACAGTGTAGGATTTATTATTTATTCATAAGTCTTCTTATTTGAGGAAGGGTGAAGTTTAAAATAATAAAAATCAATTTACTGGTTTAAATAACTGTTTTATTAAATTTAAATACAAATCATTTATGCGCCCCCATCAGTTGGCGCAACGGCACAGCTTCGAATAATTTATTAACATTTCTCAATACAGATGAAATACCGAAATCCACAATTGGTTTTCCGAATTCTTCAGCTACCATCTTCCAGTTTCTGTTCATGAACTCTAGGATCACGTTACCTGAGGAGGAAGTAAAAATAATCAGTTATTGATACACATGATACACTGGATTCAATAGCACAGCAATGCTCAATGCATAGGCTATTTTGTAATCATATTAATTAACAAATCTGCTTAGAAACTTGGTTATAACAAAGTTAGTACCTACTTCAGTGACGTGTAAATACATTCACTTTAATGAAATAATCTAAGTACCGAACAATTTTATTGAGAACTTTAGTTACTGCAAGTAATACGGGACTTAAGTCATAAATCACTTCTTAATTATTAAAAGAACATTCGGATCAATTTGAAATTAATACTTTAACGAAATACAATGAAATGGTAATAATGTACATACTTAGCAACGGATTGCCTTTGATAAGATTAGTCATTCTGTACATGACTTGGCCGTCGTAACTATGGCCGGTCCTGATGTTTGCTATTTTCAGGTGTTCTTGACCATCTTCACCTAACTTCGTTGTTAGCTTAGCGAGGCACTGAATTTTTATGTTTTCTGAAATCAATTTCAGTAAATGATCAATACACGGAATAAAATATATATCTGTATGATGATTTCTATATACGATAGAATAAATGATGCAAAATACAACCTTAAGACAGGGATAGAAAAGAAAGAACCTATTAACAGTGGACTGCCACGGGCTGGACTTGAAACTACATAGGTATAGGTAGGTATATTGTAATCAATTGATTTCAGACATCGTATGCACATAGTAAGCACATAAGGAACTTTATAGTCGAGAAACGAATTTAATTTTTACTATAAATAACAAAGAAGTCGATAATTTATAAAAAATATAGAAAATACTCACTACACTTGATCATAGAATCACCATCACCGTCAATTGAAAACATAAGAAGCCTTCCCGTTGATTTGTACTTTCCCTTGATAGTTAAATTGCAATGCAGTTGCATTTCGAAATTATCTCCTATCATTCTGCAACATAAAACAAACAATAAACTAATGTTACAGAGAAACACAAACAATATCAGAGAAATAGTACACCAATCTGAAAAACATAAAACATCATTGCGATATTCAATGTATAGACAAAACAGATGGTAATTTCAATATGTTAAATCTATTTGTATCTACCATTGTATTGTATTTGACTGCTCCCAACCATCTATTTTACACGTATAATCTACGTGTAAATTGTATGCCGATAGTTTGTAACTTAAGTAGGTACCTATACTTTATATAACTGTGGCCAACGCCGCGGCTCTACTTATCTATAAAGAAGTAAAATAAGAAATACATAAATAGAATAATTACATACCTTGCAGAATCTATGATGCATTTCCCAAGTCCTTTAGAGAAGCCCTTAAGGAATTGAATTTTTAGATCTCCAGGTAACAGAAGTTCTAAATTGTCCACTATGAAAGGATCTAGAGGCTCCATTCCTAGGTCAGGATTTCCTCTTATAAAACCGGGCAACGCTGACTGAATGGTATTCTTCAAGCAATTAGGGGACGTTCCACAGGGTGTTATAAACTTCGCTGCAAAAGTAACAAGGGGTTAGTTAGAACAGAACACATTATCGTGAAAATTAAAATGAAAAAATTAATTAGGTATAGGTATTAAAGTATTTTTAGCAATACTAAAGTACGGATGATGAATACATTTGATACACATTGGACATTTCTGAAAGATCCTAGTCTGTCATTGTATCAGACCTATGCTGCAGTTAGCACACTAACGCGCTGAAATTGAATGAATCTATACTAATAATAAAGAGGTAAAAACTGGTGGATAATTTGCACGCTTAATATAAATATGTTGCGAAGAACCAAATCATAGCGGGGTGTAAAATACACCTAACTCCATCTATTGACGATCTTTGAAACTAACATGATTAGAATGGGTTAAAAAGTTTTGAATAACATATAAATAGTATACTTTATAACGCGGATGAAGTCGCGGGGCATCGGTTAGTAATAAATAAAGATAAAATTATTCATCAGCATCATTGAATTCAATATGAGCACCAAACCTACATAGTTCATGACTTCGTATCGGAATGACCTAAAAGCAAAACGACCTAATACCAGACCGCCCTAAAACCAAAACAGTAAAAGGCTTGAAGTAAAAAAACTAAATAGAGAAAACTACACGGTAACTTATTAATACTTGCAGTTAGAATCTAAATTAAATAATTTAAGCAATACTTACGACTTATACGGTTAGCACTAGAAGACACAAAATATAAAGCAGACATCGCTATGAAGAACACAATACTGTAATTAAAACACTGCATTTTGATAATAATGAACAGGGACTAATTGAACACTGTGAATACTTAAGCTTAGCAATTGACTATGTCAAGGTTGGAATGAAACTGATTGAAAATTCAAGGATCATCTGCATTTTATACAAACATAATTAGTACCTAAATAAGGTAAGCTCATTAATATAATGACATCACAAAATGTAATAATTAGAGACATTGCTGAGTGAAAGTGCGTAATTATTTTAGGGAAATACTTATCAATCATTGAACTAATTATTAGTCACTTCACTTGCTGTTATTAAGAGTTAATGAGCCTAATAACAGCAAGTGTGTACTACGAAGTGGATGGTTATTTCCTTCGCCTTGTGCTTTCAAGACGCTTCATTAGTAGCGTTTGTTTTACTCATTAAACGCTTGCCTCTATACCTCTGAGCTGCATACACTACGTGCAAACTATTTTCATGGAAAATCCCTAAATGTTTGAATTTGTTCTCATTTATTAGTTTATAAACAACTGGCCAGTGGCCACTGAAAGATTTTCTCTTCTAGTACTCTAGAAGAGAAATTGTTTAATGACGAAACAATTTTAGTAAATTAGAACTGGCAACATTATGAATTACTAGCTTTTGTCCGCGGCTTCCTAGGATTGTCTAATACTAATAAATAATTACCTAGGAACACCTAGGAAGCGGTGGTATGGAAAATATTTTGACTTTGATTATTTAGCTTTAAATTATTTTCATTTCATGTAAAAACCTTAATCAGTAAAGATTCTTGACATTCTGACATTACTTTAAAAAATTAATACAAGACGTGGTTAACAAAACCTGAGTTTAAAACAATGACCTTGCAATGTAACCTCAAAAATATATTATTAATGGTATTCTGCGTTATAAAGTTTTCTTCGATATAATTTCTTGAATTATTTTACTAGAATGAATGGTCGGTCTAGCCCATGGCGACCGTTGCTTTATGGGAAAAAAGTCTAAATTGTCAAAGAGAAAAATAACAATCGAAAATATTAGACGCCGTTTCCTTTCCTTGGACAATTATACTTTCCGTAATACAATTTAGGAAGTTTTTTGCATAGCGTTTATGGTCGTACTGATTATACCTATATAGCTGCAAGTCTGAAAGCAAACGGTGTAAGACTAAAGTTTTATTGCTGTGGCTGGTTTATTGTGGCTATAAACAGACGCTGACCAAGTCAAAGCTCGAAAATAAATAAAATTACTCGTATTATCCGTACTAGTACGTACTCATGTACTCACCATTGTTATGTTTATCTGAAAACAATCTAAGTATTATTTACGTATACATTATTACGTACAAGTATTGTCTAATCCCTATTAGGAATTTCTTGATGACTAGGGTAGTTAACTAATATAATAATACATCCAGATCAATTGTACAAATTGTACAAAGATGTCACTGTGCTTAATGGAAATCGAACCCACGACCTCTCATGCTCGAGTCTAATTACGCGAAGCCACTAAACCAACTAAGCGATCTTAACATGTTCGTGTTTGTTTTTGAACCCCAGTTTCTTTCATATACTTAGATTCTATTTGAAAGATGCAAAGCAAACTCAAACTGCATTACAGCTGCTGAAAGAGGTGGTTTTTATTGATACGTCGCGTGCATCTTAGGGATTCGGAGCTTCACGGATAGTAATAATCAACACAAAAACATTGTTTACTGAAATTTAAGCCTAAACAGTGAAAATGACACGCACAAACCCAAACATCCGGCCACCACAACATTAAGATTACGCTCGACTGCCCGAAAGAAAACGGTTTTATAATAACACAATATGGTCGTCGTCGGGGCCGCGATACATCACTTAGCATCCGGCGTTTGAGAGGACATCTAACGACCCTCCGACAGGGCCGCTACCCTCCCGGACTACAAAATAGCCCGCCGCTACAAACCCTTGTCAGACACAAGAAAAGATCCGTACTATCTCAAGGGAAAGATTAAAATGCTTGTTGCATTCGACAGCCCCTGGATAGAGGCTGTAAGAAGCTGTCATTTTAACAACGTTTACCTTTTTGTTAAACTACATAATACTAGAGAAATACTAAATGCACTTTTAAAAATACTGTTGTTGAGACCAGTCATGATCATGAAAAAGGAAAAGTATTCAAAGTCTTGAAAGTAACTTTTAAAAATATATTTGAAACCCTATTAATAGATTAATTGATAATTTTCTTTCACTAGATATAGCTATATTTGAGGCTTATATAACTGAAGTTGGTCAAAGAGTTCATAATTGCGGAAAAAGGACAAATTGATGTATTATTATACTTGACCGTGGTACGTTTAATGCAAACTCAGGACAATGGATAACAATACGTACGTAATAAAAGAAATGTGCACATCTGAAGAAATTGAATTTCATTGAAAAGATCCGGACAAAGATTTTGCAGAATCCCCGGGGCGGGATTTGGGGTAATACTTAAAGTAGCTTACAGTCCGCGATTGCGTGCGATAGGCAAATCCCGCGTTCGTCTTTGAAGCAATATAAAACGGCGGCCCCATTACGGATATCTAGAATAGAAGCGTCCACGTTAGAAAACATGAAGTTGGGATCTTTTTGGTGGGCGCCCTATAGTAGCTAAATTTAATTCTTTACCAAGCGTATGTAATGCGATTGCGGCAAAGACAAATCAGATGTCAAAGTTTAGCGTCTTTGAATTTAGGTTGTATAGTGTACTAGCTTTTTCCCGCGGCTTCGCCCGCGTAGAAAAGTTTTTCCCGTGTACATTGTGAAACAGCGCCCTCTATATCGGCGTTTTGTTACTTAGGGGCTATTAGCATGCGCCCCGCGACTTTGTCCGCGATAAAAGTAGCCTATATGTTATTCCAGGATAGAAGCTATCACTGTACCAAGTTTCATCAAAATCTGTTCAGTAGTTTTGGCGTGAAAGAGTAACAAACATCTTCACTCACATCCTTACAAACTTTCGCCTTTATAATATTACTAGCTTTTTCCCGCGGCTTCGCCCGCGTAGAAAAGTTTTTCCCGTGTACATTGTGAAACAGCGCCCTCTATGTAGGTGTTTCGTTACTTAGGGGGTATTAGCGGACGCCCCGCGACTCTGTCCGCGTTAAAAAGTTGCCTATATGTTATTCCAGGATATAAGCTATCACTGTACCAAGTTTCATGAAAATCCGTTCGGTAGTTTTTGCGTGATAGAGTAACAAACATCCTCACTCACATCCTTACAAACTTTCGCCTCTATAATATTAGTAGGAAGGATATAGTAGGATAGGATAGTAGGATAGGATTAGTAGGATGTAACACTAATAGGAAACGGCAGTTTGTCCACGGGTACACCCCACCATTTGGTATAAATTGTGAAAATGATGAACGTGGTCGTCATATTTGTCAAGGTGCTTTAACACAAACATAGAAACACCGACATAGAAGCAGAATCGATTCACGAAATTCCCTCTCTAACAGCTTAAAATCCCTAAGGATTTCATACATCCATCTTAATTTAGATAACCCAGAACATTCCCATAAGAATTCCTTTTCAAGTCAATATCCATTAGAAAATGATTTTCGGGTAAGTACCTAAACTTTTACAGGTTTGATTGATTTTATACATTATTGACGAAGCGAATATTGTGCTATGCCGATATAACCTGTGACGGGGGCACAAATCGTGCACGCTTTTAAAAAAAATATTGATATTTTAATGTACGGGAACTAGACCTCGTCACAGGAGAAGGGTTGTAATAATATGAATTATGATTCTGAGGTGCGTGAAGTTAGCAGTAAAAGATTTCGATTTGTGAATTTGGATGTTTGTTGCTCAATCACGCTATAAAGGCTGGACCAATTTTGATGAAACTTGGTACAGTGATAGCATAAGTCCTAGCTTATATAATACAATAAACATTTAAATTCACAAACGTAACGAAGGATGTTTTTTTAACGTGGCCCAATTCGCAGAGCGTTTGTATTGTGATTTCAAAAGTTGTGACAATTATGAGCGGTCACTTTTAGTTTTGTAAACTAATGTAAAGCTTAAGCAATGCAGTATTTCACTGATGCTGGCAAAAATTCGTAGGTACTTTTGAGCATGCATGCCGATGTTACACCCAGTTCACGTTGGCTGTTCTGTAGAAAAATCTTCAGTAGGTACGAACAATTTGTCACGCTCGCTGTTATTTTGAGTCCGGACGCATTCTGAGAATTTCTACAAATCGTACGTAAAATAAAACTTTGTTAGAGCTGAAAATACAGCGCCATTCGAATGCCATATCTATAGACATAATATATAAGAAAGCTTACCCTGCAATTTACTTATGTTACTGAAGGTAAATCTACATTTCAAATTTGACCACACTGAAATTAGTGACATCTTTTTAGTGTTCCTTACCGTATAGATTTCTGAACATTAAGGGCCTCTTACGCCGCTTGCTGATAAAGTCCCAGATACCCTATCTGCAGGTTATCTGTCAGATAGCCTGTTTTTTTGGTTTCACAGGTATCTGATTGCCTATATCTTATATATTTTATATAGTCTATCACACACATTTATCTGATAGATTAGTTTATCACTGAGATTACTATCTGTAACAATATCAGGAAGTGGTGAAAGAAGCCCTAAATGGTCTCATTTCCGTGTCTGTCAGTCTGTCCATTTGTCGGCCTAAAATTTAATAAAATCAAGCAAAATACAACAGGCAGTTATTCATATAATATTATTTAGTTAGAGTAAAGCTTGAATTTTCGTCCATGTTTTCTTTCTAGGTAAATACTATGAAAGTCTGATGTGTTTCACGCATCGAGTCGGTCGTGTACCTGATCATACTTAATAGTATTTTCTTTAATTTGCTCTTTGTTTTCAACATTGCCCTCACCTCCAGACCAGTTCATGTCATGCAAAAGTCAAAGAGAGGCTTTTTATCTAACTTCTGATTAAAAATAAACAGCGAAACGATGGAATTAGAAAACTCTATAAGAGAGCTTAACGGTCTCAGTTTGTGATAAAAATAGACCAATATTATTTAGGAGACACCCTTCTCTACTTTATAGTGTTGTATATGTGTATGTAGCCTTTGTCCAGCAGTGGACGTCTACAGGCTGATATGATGATGATAATATGTATTTGTTATTATTTAGGTTATCCAGAGCGTTAAAAGTTTATTTCGAACATTCTACTTGGGGAGGATTTGACCTATACTATTGCAATGAGGTTTAAAACACCTCGAATGCTGGACTGTTATTAACAAAAAAAAGTTTACCTTGTTTAGGCGCTGTTTTGTCGTGCGCCGCTCTATTTGGTAACGATGCGGTATCTAGGTAATAAAAATATTTTATGATCGAAGTATACGCCACTTAAAATAGTACAAACTGCAAGTAAGTATAGTTCATGATATTGTGTGGTCTGGGAGTAGGTTATTTAATTTTTATTGATGACAAATAAAATCTTAACTTCCGCCTCCAATTTCCCGAATTCTTTTTTTTTATTCTCGAGTTTCCATATCCATAATCGATCAAAAATATTCGATCTTCAATCATATTTCATTCTTTAGGAAAACGGGTATTCAATCAAGCAGGCAAAGCATACAGAAGATCAATTTAAGTTTTCCTCTGGTAGAAATAATACCATTAAATGCCATTAATGAACCTGTATTGCGTTGCGGATTCGCTTAGTGCTCGGCCGGCAAACGGAGCTCGGAGTTTTGCGCCATTAGATGCACGCGACAGGTTATGCAGCGCATAACAGTTTAAATGCACCTCGATAACACGCTTGGTCAATGCGACACGATACCAGCAGTATACTAATTTGAATCGACATTTTGAGAATTTAACATTTTGAGATTCAACATTTTGAGAGTAAACATTTTCAGAATTCAACATTTTGAGAATTCAACATTATGTTCCGGAAGGGATTCTAAGGCTATCTAGATAGATAACAATACAATGTATAAAATAGATTTTTAACATGGTGTTGCTAAAGGACATAGCACGGAAAGTATAGAAAAATAAAAAGATTGGAGAATTTATATAAAAATTATAATATTTTGATGAATGTATAAAAATACTCTAAGGGCAATAAAATCCTTAATTATTTAAGTGGTTTTTGAGTAAAAAATATTTTGTAAAAAATCATTACGTATTTCATATCAGCCTGTAGACGTCCACTGCTGGACAAAGGCTTCCCCTATATTATATGTGCAAGATATTCTTAAAGAATATTGTTTTTTTTATCTGCACCTAGAATAATATGTTAGAGTTTGATGCTAAATAAATACATTAAAGGGTTTTAAGTATTGCCCATTTTTCATTTTAGAGGTATTTGAATTCAACGTTTGTATTTAGAGACGTGTTGTTTAATATTTAACACTGAATATGTAAGCAGTGAAATAAACAACAAAATAGTTTAATTCAAACCATTTTACACCATATGCGTTGCCAGTATAAGCTGGCAAAAGTGCCGACGGCACCGGAATGCGTTTCTTTTAGTGAATTTACATTTATATTACCTGAGTTTACTCTTACGTGCTGCATATGAAACACAGCTAGACGCTCGCGTTTTCCGCTTCTTGCACTCTAATCGAAATATCTACGTGGACAGAATAATTATAATGAAACTTGTTGATCTTTGAAAATATTAAATTAAAGTTTAATTTAATATTATAATATAAATAGGTACGTGTTACGTACCTGGTATCTACTATTATGTATTCTGTGTATCTACTATCTTATTTCTCATCATAAAATAATAATAAAACTTCTATATTATTCAGGAGTTGTTCCAGTCACTTTTTGTTCTCAATATAGAAAGAATGTTTTACTTTTATGCTGAACACGCCATCTCCACTGGTATTCACATTCGCATTGGTACTGAGGTCGGTGCCACTTTTACATTATTCATCTACTACCCTCATAACTTTCTTAAAACAATCGCGCTTACAAGACATCGGAGTTCGCGGCACAAAAAATGTTTTCGTAGTGATATGAATATGAAAGAGGTTTGCGATATAGAAGGCAGACAAATCTAGAAGGTACAGTCAAGGTTCATAAGTGCAGTAGCAGTTTCGCAACTTAATAGGTTGAGAGACCAGTTTCACTCACGACTTTCTTTTATTATCTGTACCCACACACGCGGATATTCACTAATATGTTCCTGGATATTACGATGAATTGATGACTTATTGCTATGACAATAAGGTTTGAAACACGCTATTGACTTGGGTGGTCACTGGTCAGTAAATATCTAATTGGTTTTCGTGTTGTCGTGCGCACCGTTGTACAGAAAAATGACTCTTAGCGTCCTACTGCAGTTATGAACCTTACTGTAACTACCTACTTTATTAATGCAATCAATATTTTAACTTGCTTCTCACCTGTGGAGACATTAATTCCTCTGTGCCTGTGGCATCGCTCGTCTATTCCGTTTTCTTAGATAAGTCGACCAATCCGGAATTCCGTTCTGTTATATAATTTGAGGGTGCTTGTCTACTTGGTCTTCATCAGACCATAAAGATTGATAGTCAATATTCTCTGATAAGAATTTTGATTCCAGATTAATAGACCAATAGAACTAACAGAGTCATAAACTCTTATCCAAGAAGTAATCTAACATAGCGAATTTTTTCAGATTGTTCAACTAGACGAACTAACAGAAAGAAGTTATTAATCAGGTTGCTTAGTGTACCTGATTAGTGAATTGAAGCACTGATTTAATCAAAATTACCTAAGTAAGTAAGCTATTATATATAAAATACTTTTTATGAGTTATTACGCAATTTTGAACATTATGTTGTATGTACAGTCACGAACCGGGATTGTTGAGCCACTAGCTTATCATCTTAACTTGGTTGTATTACACGAATGCCGCCGTTTTTCGTTATTGAAATGACTGTGACCGTAGCAACACTCTTGTAACCCGATTTGCATTACACGGCCAAAATACGAACAGTGGCAAGTGGCTCAACAATCCCGGTTCGTTACTGTACTTCGAGCAAACCTACAAACAAACTGGAACTCTACAATAAGTTAGAGTATACCTATGAGTAATATGATGGGTATTAACATTTTATTTTCTGAAACGAACACAGGGCACATTCCATCAGCAAGAATTTGTTGTAAATACCCAATTTAAGGTTTGAATTAAGAAAACAAAAAGGCACTTACGCAAAACAGAAATGTTTTAGTTTAAAGAAAAAGAAAATTAATCATGACGAATTCCCCGAAATACGAGTAACTTCCAACTTGTCAAAAACTTGTAGCTTCGGGTAAAAGGCGGAATCAGGGCGGAATTATTTTGGGAATGTCAATAATTGAAAAGGGATAGGTTTCCGTTGCCGCTGGGATCGCGTTTGACGTTTCCTATTGGCGGCACCCTGATTTACGTCAACCTTATCCGTCAGAACACTCCGATAATATCTAGGAAAGAATTGTGAAATCGATTTGGAGCTCATAACTTCATAAGTTTTTCAACATATCTGTTGTAATTTTCACATCTACCGCTCGGAGAATGATTGTTTCTCTATCAGCGGAAGAAAAGTGCCCCTTTTCCTGCCGAGCGAGGGCAGAATAGTGTTTCTTAAAACCAATCTGTACTCCTTCCAATATACACTACAACTGACCATTTCCCTTATCGTTTTTTTTCTCAACCATAAAGCCTTTCTTGCGCTATTTCTCGAAGACGCAACCACTGAGAGCAGGCAGACCGACATAATTCATATCAGGGGATCACTCTTCAACCCTAAGAACTAATGTACCGGTAGTCATGGTCGTTCACAAAAATCCTGTGACATCTCTGTTTTAGAGGTAGGTATATCAATAGCGGTCAAATGTGATTGTAACATTTATAATAGATATATTAAAAATTTGGTTTTTTAAACACTCTTGTAGACTCCAAAATTTTTATTTAATTGGAATAAATTGAAATAATTTTGTCCATCGATCACATACGTCACACGTCAAATTACAGAGGGATATAATTGATTTTTACTTCTCTGTAATTTGTCGCCGGTGCGTGCGGCTTGTTTTTGTATCTATAGACAAAAAAGTCCGAGCGTGTAGTATGTAACACGTAAGTACCTACGTAACAATTTTTTACATGGTGAGATTCAGCGTAGCGAAAAAATGTTAAGTCTATGGGTGAGATAAAAATGTCATGTAGGTAGAGTCGAATATACGCTTAACGAACTCAGGGTTCAATTTAACTTTGTTAACCTAACGTACCCTACATAGTAAACTCGATGTTTTTTTTAATAATACTTCCTCAAATACTTCCTCACTACTACGTATACCTAAGAACCGAGCGTTTCTATCCTCTGCATGCAGTGAATATGAAATATGAATAGATTTTCTGCATTCACATCTGAATAGATGAAATGAATTCAGGTTTATTTTTAAAGAAAATAAGGTACGAAATCCATTTTCTTTTCATCATTATTTTTCCAGACTACAAGAATATTAAATAAATACTGCCACTACACAGTTCATAATATTGTTATTTATGGTATGACTTATTCAGCCTTGTATCACTGCGACCATTACTGATCTATTGTGATCGCCGCCTTACTATAGTTCAGCGCTAAGCTTTGAGTCAGTTATAGGCTAAGGCAGAAGATTAAACGAGCATAAAGAGCTTAGAGATGGACCAGTAGGCGGGAGTCACTCTTCTTCTAAAAGATTCTTTACACATTCTTAGAGGAAAACATTAGTCTCAGATATATAATACTATGAATAGTAAGAATTTGTGAAGTGAAGAATTTACTCAATGTGAACATTGATTCCTTAGTGATTCCTTTCCACATTTGTAAACTGTATATTATGTAAATGCTATTGATTTTAATATGAAATAATAATAATTTAGAGATGGCAACTAATACTAGGCCTGATAATGTGCATGATGTAATTTCTTAAAATATTAATGTCGTACGCCCATGGGCAAAACATAGAGAAGCCAAATAAAGTGTACCATCTTCAAATACTGTTAACCACCTATGTTTACGAATAAAGAGTTTGAATTTGAATTTGAATTTGAATGTGATTGTCAAAAATAAAATTCAAATTGAAGCCTCGAATATTTTCACAACACGATCGACAAAATGCAAAAAACTGTTCGTTCTCATTTATTTACGTGGAAGCAATCCTCTTAAACCTTCACAATTCGTTAATGTAAAAGCGAGGTATACAAACAAAAGTCCATTTGGAACCAGATACAAAGCGGCCCCGATTTGGAAACAATTAGGTGGTTAGTAATGATTGCGGCATAGGGCGGGGTCGCGGAGACTGTAGACTGATTTTTAAAATATCTTATTGTCGGCAATATTTTTGTTTATGCTTTTAAGGAAAAGTTTCGGTACGATCATTGGAATTTGGTAACAAGTAATTACTATCATTAACGATGGCTTCTTTAGAACGATTATGATAATTGCAGGAGTGGCTTAATTGGGTAGAACATTATGTATTCACATTACGTTTGCTATTTTATAAGCGTCAAACTCTTATTTTCACCTAAACTAGTATGATAAAGCGCTCATTAAGCAACTATAATTATTATTATTGATGTGTTAACGTCAATTTGTTTAATTAATGTTCAACGTCTAATTAGTTTGTTGCGATTCTTCAGACAATTACGGCACGGACTAAGGAGTAACATTAGAAGATCACGGGAGCGAAGTAGTGGTCAAACAAATCTCCAATGGACCTGAAGGCATGACTCTCCGTGTCATAAATCTGTATAAAAATTTAAATACACGCAAAACTTTGCCGTAAATTTATGGCGTGCAGATAAGCGGTCTGCGAAATTATGAATAGATTTTCTCAACGGACCCCGCCTGCATGCAGCGCGCTATTTCGGATTTACTTTGCGAATTTACATTTTTATTACCTCTATGCAGTTTGTTTGTCACTTTATCACTGACTAAGCTTCTGTTATTAATTCGTATTTTGCAATTATTGTTCTTTAATCTCCTCAGTTTAAATGAACGAAGCCATGTATTATTTACAGTACGTTTTTCGTTTAGTGCCTCACAAATTAAATTTTGCTTTCTCACCTCGTCTTAGAAATAGATTTAAAGAAAACTGTGCAACAAAAAACTAGCTACAATTTAACAAAAGACGTTGAAATGTTCGCTAAGTGACGCAAAAAACTATTGCTTTATACTATCCACGCAGAAATATTTCTTTAATCTTTATCATTAAACATAGGTGCTGGTTTACATGGCACCTTGTTAGGGTATAGCAATTTGCTGCAAAATAAATTATTACAAAGGCAAACCTAGTTAAAGCAATGTTGAAACAAGTCTTAGTGTGCTATGAATAAGTATTACCGAAAATCTGGCAATACCAGATGCAAAATACATTATGAATACAGTTTAGAAGTAGAAAATACAGTTTTGAGATTTCGCATTCGAGTAAGAAACTTTACTGAAAGATCTTGTCAAAATAATATATTTCCAAGATATATACTTCACGTGTGAGGTACTTTTGAATGTAAATCGTCGCGGTGAACCGCGATTCGCCTCGTCTCAACTCCCAACGTGATTTGTAGCGCTCCTATTGCCGCTCTTCGAGCAATTTTTATGTACGCAGTAGAATTTCAACTCAGGTTTCCAGAAATCCTTATCGCATTTTTCTGTCATCGCCCACGCCAGTCACAAAATACTCATATTATGTTAGTTCAGAAAACTTCGTGCGGGAAAGTTTAGACCGCATCTTGAATATGAGTGTCAGTCGAGGGTCATTCATAGTCCATAAAAAAGCTTGTGATCAGACGATAAATTTATTGATCACGGGTCACGGTTGCTAGATCTTCCAAATATGAAGCCAGCTATAAACTTAACTATAGGTATACACGATTTAATTTATTTTTATTAGTTACATAGTTTTTTTTAAAGTTTTTTTTATATATATTTTTTATAGGTTACATAGGTTACTTAGTAGTATTATTTTAAAATATATTATACGCATGTGACTTGAAAATAAAGCACGTGCAAATTACGAAATCATTAAGGTACCTACTATGCTTATTTATTGAGCCAAATTAAAGGTTGTGTTGTATTAACGAATCATAATGTGAACAAAGAGCGGCGAACGAAAATAATTGCATTGATGGCTCTAAAGAAATCGCGATGAGTTTAATGGAAAAGTACTTAATTTAGTTGATCAAGAGCTAGCCAATTTATTTTATCGAACTCTATAGTCGGGGCGGAAAATTAAAACGATGTGCCAAAGTAGGAGTTATAGGACTTAAAATGTATTATAGAGTTCTGGATTAGTATTAAGTTGGAGGTTTAGTGGAGCGTTCTTAATAGAAAGAGTTTAAGTAAGATAAGCCAACTTACTAAGGATTTATTAGACTTACTACTGGATACTTACTAAGGATAGTTGATGTACCGTTGATGATACAAAGTTGTGTCACTTGTACCATCAATGGTACTAGTCAATGGTACTACTGGCATAACGGGGATTTATCGAGTTCCCTAACAGCTAATCTTTAACTTTGCAAGTGGCTTGTTAGTGGCTGGAAGTAGTCATGGGAACCCCGCTTCCAATAATGGACTTCCCATGTATTCTTTAAAAGTTCTTTCACCCAAGACTAGGCGAGAGTTTGTTTCTTTGCAACAATGGCTCTTTTGCGAGATCTTGCAGAAATAATTTAACTTTTCTGAAGTGGTAAGAGAAAGTTCATCGATATTTCTTTTGTAAAATATCCCCAGGTATTAACATTGTTGTCTTCAAATTAATTGCTAATCTTCTATATAAAATGATTACAGTCACTACCTATATGCATTGTTTTGGTTAAGTATGACATTAAATTTTATTTGAATACAGTAACTTAGCTAATTTATAATGCTAATATAAAAGTCTAGAGTAAATTGCGAAAGTTTTCAGTCCTGTTAGATAGAAAAAGTTGATAACAGCAAATATTTTACGTTTTTCTAAGCTCGGTCAGGAAAGGCTTAGCATATTATTTTTGTAGATAAAAATATATTAAGTTAAACCACTGACCAAAATTTGTGTTTGTATTTACTTCACAGATGAATAAAAAGTGTATTCATAAAACGGCGAATTACTAAGAAACAAGCTCTAAACGTGAATGTTAAATTACGTAGAAATGATTTCTTAACGCCGTTCAAAAAACATAAGAAAATCAAGGCGCCATCTAAATCAGTGGGATTAAAATCATCCCGTTACGGTAAGAGACTCGCGGAGGAACTGAGGCGTTCTTTCAAATTATTACCCTCCCTCCGGCCGTTTATATAATCTCGGCATGCAATAAAAGCTGCCGAGCAATATATTGCAAGTTCAGAGCCATTAGAGGGAGCGCAAACATCCTCGCCGACTAATGGCGGTCTGACCACGACGCAGCGCCTGATATCACTACGAACAGTATCTCAACTATATTTTCCTTTTTATCACCCTTTACTCCTACGACTGCATCATGGATCGACTTTAAAGGGGCTGTCATCATGATCATCAGCTTGCACTAGTCCAGCTGGGCATAAGCCTCCCAAGGCAAGCTACTGAACCGGATCTTCAGTTCTCCGACTTCAGTCACTGCCAGCCGCCTGACGCAGATCGGCACTCTATTTAGCCAGGGTGCGTCCCACACCACGCTTGCCCAGTCGTGGTCTCCACTCGAGAACTCTTCGAAAGGCTTGTAATTGAACTGAATATCAACCAATGTAGGTACAGTTGTGGTTGTCCATCTAGCTTATAACATACATACTTACATAACTTGACGCTATGTCCCAGATGGGGAAGGCAGAAGTGAGACTGACATGAAAAAAAAACTAGGGGACTGAGTTGTGTTACTTCATAGTTTGTAACTGTGGCAAAAGAAAACTGCCATGCTTAGATATTATTTACACGAGCGAGCTCTAGTGAATTTTGCACAGACGATTGTTTACTTACGTAAGTTAAACATATACTTTGATTTGAATTGTCAAATGTACTTTGCATTTAAAAGTTTATATTAAAGGTCATTGCGATATTTATTTTATAATAATAAACTGAGGATCTATTAATTCGTTCGCGATAAAAGTTAACCATCCCGCTAAAAATGTTCCCGCAATAATTTATTCCCATCAAAAATTTAAGATTCTCCTTTCAACCTCATCGGTCAATCATTCAATCAGTTCATTTTATAGATACATAGGATAAAGAGCCACAGATAGACATCCGAACGATCATTATATACCTACCTACATTCTTTCCTTACCTATCTGTCCGGGATTTAAAAAATAATGGTATGCTGAAAGGGAGTTAGCAGACAATGGTGTAGTTTTCGCTTTGCAATCAGTGTTTGTAATACAACTTCGGCCATTTGCTATTCGAATGCTCTCCGTAGAAAACAGGAATATTTTCTTGAGAAAGCAATTCTATTTACGAAAGCAATATACCTAGGTAGCTAGAATTATTTTAAGAGGAGCTTGTTAATCGCTGTTATCTGTTGTTGTTTTATTTTTAAATAGCTTTGAAATTCCAGAGACAATGAATCTACATAATCTGCTTCTCAGTTATTAGAGGGTCTTTATGGCCGAATAATTTTATTTGATTGCATAGAATATTATTTCATAAATTTTATTTAAATTATTTCAATGTCGTTAATTGTCGTCGTAAAATCATCACCTGCTCTAGACGCTCTTAGACACGCTGTTTATAAAAATATATATTTACTAGCTAATGCCCGGCGACTTCGTTCGCATTAAAAAGTATCATATCTATAATTATGTTACTTACTACCTGTTGCCCGCGGCATGTAAATTTGATCTGTAAATTTTTCTTCCCGTACAAACCTTAACATCCCTTTTCACCCCTTTAGGGTTGGAATTTTAAAAATCCAAGTACACCAGATTTTAAGTCAGACCACATGCTTCCAAACGAAACAACCCGGTTCGAATCGGACCAGCAGTTTTAGCGTGATGCGGGTTCAAACAGACAGACAACATTTTTTAAAGTGTTTTGGGTCAATTAAGCCTAAATAACGTATTCCAATAGTTTTTTGAAAATCCCTTCAATGTACAGAAATACACCCGTTACAATTTTATAATAGTAAAGATAGATGATATTGTTCAGGAACTAATCCTTACAAAATTCTATCAGGCACTACAATACGATAATCTCTGCATGTACGGCTGTAGTGTGACATTCCGGTCACTAGTACTCAAGTCACGTTTTCTGAGATTAATCAAATCCCAGTTTATTCCCGGCATTTGCCCGGGACTTCCATTCAGTTTATCTGCACTGGCCTGCGAGTCTCAGAGTGCATATTTTCTCAGCAAATGTGTGTCTGGCTTTATCTAGCTGGCGCTGGCCAGAAACTTTATGTACTAGTATTTGCGCTTAATACTTTGCAGTTTACGTGGCGGGTGGATATTTGCGAGTTTACACCATTAAAACGTACCTATTAGTTTAACTGGGTCCATCTATCTACACAAAGGTTTACTTAGTTCTGTGCACATTTTTGTAATGTTGGTAAGCAATTTTTATTCCTTACATTGGTTTTAAAAATCCAAGTCGGGTCGTTGAATAATTTTAATGTTAGATAGTACGAAAGTTTTAGGAACATCATCAACATCAAATCAGCCTTTTAACGTGCAGTGCTGGACATAGTCCTCCCCCAATGAACGCCACCACACCCGGTCCTCCGCCCTCCGCATCCAATCGCTTCCGGCAGTTACCACTTACCACAGTTAAGAACAGAAAAAAACATTATTAATCCTTCCAACATGCGTCTTCATACAACTTATGTAGTACAAAAAATTACTCAGCAGAAACTTCTCTGATTTCTGAACTGCGCACACAGAAATTTTATGAAAGCAACCGATGCTAACCTTTCAGATTGTAAGTTCAAAGCAAACAACCTTCACCCCAACCTCCCATACTGTTGAATATGAATATTTTGCACGAGCTCTGTGGCGGTCAGCTCCTTTATACATCGCCCAACATGCCTGCAGTAGACCGGACACATTATATTTTGTAGTTTATTAACCCTAAATAAGTTACTTTTTGTGGTAAAATCAGCTGCGGACGTTTGATTATGAAATCAGTAAAGATTCTATGCTAATGATGAATTGGTTGGTGACTTAATGTTTTTTTTTTAATTTTCTCAGTGTGGATGCTAGAAAGCCGGCGATCGGGAATACTATAGAAAGCACAATATTTTGAATGCGGATCGTCGTCACACCAGCTTGTCACACTGGTGTTACTACGAGATTATTTTTTTGTCGTCACACTGTACTTTTATCTACATCATCTGTACCAAAACATTAGTTCGGACCGCAAAAATCATTAAAGTATTTTTGTTAAAAACTTGATCGGTCAAATCAAAACACTTTGCGATGCGATCAGATAGAGGTACATTCAAATCTGTCAACAATAGCGAAAATCTGATAAATATGATTCAATGCATTATTTTCATAATATTAAAAAGAATAGAAAAATGATTGCACCTAATCTCTGGCTAGATCAAAGAGCTAAGCAATATAAAACATGACGGCCAACAAAGCCGTGGGTAATGGCTAGGATATAGTTACAAAAGCGTGGAGAATTACCACAACAGATCTAAAAAAATATCAGTAACACAACAACAAAAAATTTAATTTTTCGAGAGACAACCCGCCAGATGGTTAAGGCGTATCGCACACACGCGGCCTGCGATGGCGGTGGCGGCCTGTTGTATTCCCTAAGCAATGTATGTGAAACTTCAGATAAGCGCGACCCGCGTTTTCATTTGAAGCTGTGGCCTGCGGTAAGCCGCCACCGCAGGCCGCGTGTGTCTGGGTTACGCCTTAACCATCTGAAAGGTTGTCTCTCGAAAAATAAAAAAATATTGTTGTGTTACTGATATTTTTTTTTAGATCTGTTGTGCTATTTTTCTCCACGCTTTTGTAACTATATCCTAGCCATTACCCACGGCTTTGTTGGCCGTCATGTTTTATATTGCTTAGCTATTTGATTAGCCAGAGATTAGGTGCAATCATTTTTCTATTTTATGTTGTCCATAAACCTGCAGCCTAATGCTATTAGACTACACAAGTGCGTTGGCGAAATACGAGTACCTATGTCAAAATGTCTCCTGTATCTGTCATTCATTAATTCGGGTTCAGACCGATACAATTGAATGCTTGTTTTCGGGGTATGAGTGTGTCGCGTTATTGTTATTATACTGGCTCTAATACCGTTTTAGTACCTACGAACTTATGACCAGCACTTATGGTCTCGCACCTTTGGCACCTGCGTATGGCAAGTTCATAGTAAAAAGCAGTTGAAGTGACAATGCTGTTTGTTTTATCTACTGTGGTGTTTACCAAAGCCCGCACTGTAGCCGGGGAAATAATCGCGGCATTGTCAAGGCAACGCTGTGATCTCGGATTACACGGACAATTTCAATGGATACGCCGCCATCTCATCAGTAATTCATACTGAATACCTAAAATAGCAGTAGAAGTTGTCTACTATCAATGATTTATAATCTGTTAATCTGTGTTAGCTGGCGTATTGGAACTGAGATTTGGTTTTTGGGATTATTCTAATCTTCTCGCTTTAAAAGCATTTATTTTGCCTCTAAGGGCCACATTACACGGTCTTTTTACAGTAATAGTCGTAAGTATTGTGAACGAGGCACGACATTCGCTACAAGAAATATCCCATTACTTGATGATGTATAGGTCTCCCACAAGGTGGACCGACGATCTGGTGAAGGTCGCGGGACCCAGCTGGATGAAGTTAGCGCAAGACCGGTCGTCGTGGAGATTCCTGGGGGAGGCCTTTGTCCAGCAATTTACGTCTACAGGCTGATATGATGTGTACTCGTATAAATGCGATAGTTTTGATGTTTTATTGCTCAATCACGCTATATAACGGCTCCTAGAATAACATATAGGATAATGTAACGTATCATCATCATCATCAACAGCCTATTAATCTCCCCACTGCTGGGGCTCAGGCCTACCCTCTCAACGAGGGCGTGCGGGCTATAGTCCACCACGCTAGCCCAGTGCGGGTTGGTGGACTTCACATGCGCCTAAGAATTTCTTCTTCGGCGTATGCAGGTTTCCTCACGATGTTTTCCTTCACCGTTTGAGAGCAGTCAGTACATGAGGTGATGATGATGTAACGTATACGGAGGAGTATTGAAAAATCAAAACAATCACATTTAAATTGACGTTAAAGGTTATTTTCTTAACATCACTGAGGACCAAGAATCTTCATTATAAAAAAATCCGTAACCGTAACAATGTTTCGATTTTTTTCGTCGTGTTTTTTTTATTCTCTGCTGAGTAGACAAATCGGATTAAGGGTGGCTCAGCTTGTCGGCATAAATCCTATTACAAGGCACTGGAAACTTATTAGCATGATTTGGATTCGGATAGTGGAGTGAGCACTTAAAATAAATTAGCGCTTGCGAAGTGAGCGTATATTTAGGCCATTTAGCTCACCTCTGACTGTTAACGTCTGATTGTCTCGTTCTAGACACTTGACTTTTGACTTTATTGTAACATTTTGAAAGGCCCAAACAAGTTTTCTTGATTGGTTATAGTTTGAAGGGTAACATACGGTTTACTGTAATAATGTCCAATCTGAAAAATGTCCAACGACCATGCTCGAACTGAAAAATGTCCAAACTGAATAATGTCCAATCTGAAAAACGTCCAATCTGAAAAACGTCCAATCTGAAAAACGTCCAATCTGAAAAATGTCCAATCTGAAAAACGTCCAATCTGAAAAACGTCCAACCTGAAAAATGTCCAACCTGAAAAATGTCCAGCCTGAAAAATGTCCAATATGAAAAATAAATAAATAGCGGTTTTTAAGGTTCTGTAGTGTAAAATGTTTCAGATTGGACATTTTTCAGGTTAGACATTTTTCAGATTGGACGTTTTTCAGATTGGATATTTTTCAGATTGGACGTTTTTCAGATTGGACGTTTTTCAGTTTGGACATTTCTCAGATTGGACATTATTATCGTAAATCGTACATACCTACTTTTTCACACTGTGTCTCTGACGGGGCAGGCAGAAAGAATGGAGCGCCTAGTATCGCGAATTATCTTCAAGCACGCTCGCCGCGGGACTCAAGAGCACATCAGTTGGCTATGCTATTTCTAAATAATATTATAGTAAGTAGTTTATAAAAAAATATAGTAATATTATATTCAGTACTACAAAATGTTACATTTAGAATATATTTTTATTCACAATTAAAAACAGACTTACAGAGATAAAGATCAGCATTGCATTTGACATTCAAAGTCATATTTCGGTATACCTTTGCGGTTCAAGCTAATGTGGGATCTGCGCATGCAAAATACTACTTCACTGTAAATACATTATTCTGACTCTAAAATACCTGGTGAGGAATCTCTAAACATATTTTGTATTATGGTGACGTCATCTCTAGAGGTAGTTTGCTGAGGTATTACGTCACTGTCTGAATCCTCATACTCCCCAAGTTCTGAGAACCTGTCAGATGATAAGAATTATCACATGATAAAAAGGGTTTCTGAATTAATTGAGTAAAGCAGTATAGAAACATGAATATATTTTCGACTGGCCTGTTGGCTCAGTTGGTAGTGACCCTGCCTTCTACGCCAAAGGTCGTGGGTAAGCATATCGGTTGGTTTCGGATTCTGGGTGTTTGTATGTATATAAGTATTTATTTAAAAGTATTTATGTATGTTTGTTTATCAGTTGTTGAGTATCCATTCACAAGAAACAGTGATGTGTGAATTTCACCAAAGAACATTGTTATTATTATTATTTTAAAATTATTTACCTAACAACTTTTTCACGTCCAGTTCCGTGTCTATAATATACCATATGCCTTGGTTTCTCTTCACCTCCGAAGTGTTTCGTATTGCAGCAATTTCTGCAGCATGATATGTTTTCGCCGCCACCGTCTCTGAGAAATGATTCAATCGTTACCAGGTAAAGTAGCTTTAAATAAAGTTATATTTAAAATTTAAACTGGAATAAAGTACCTACTGACCTCATCCCTATTTAGCAAAACATCCGAGAAGCTCAATGTAGGATACCCTCACTGACTATTCATTAGAACTGAAGTTAGAAATGAAGAATAATTCCCAAATATTTTATCTCCTACGCAGTGCTACGGCGGCGTAGGTCTTGTAGCATCATTATATTTGAGAAACAAACACTTTAAATCGATAGCTGATAAAAAGTCTCACTGTTGGGGCTGCCTTATCTATAGGGCGTTTCCTTCAACAAAAAGCCTGTTGTGTAATATAGCATAGTCATTAGTGCGAACCCGGGTTGAAACACCTCATAAATTTGAGGCGAGCACACCACCATTTATTTTACACCATTAAATAACAAATTAATGTTATCAATAGTTAGGGATGACTAATAAATAGTAATAATACGTAAACCGTACAAAAAGGAGGTAGGCTGTGCTCGGTATAGCCGCTTGCCATTTGTATAAAACTGAAAAGTTTAACTGGTTTTAACGTTGCCGGAATTACATACGTTTCACGTCAAAAGAAAAAAAAACTTAACGGAAGACAAGATAATGCACAATGGCGACGAAACTAGAGGAGCAATGTTGAACGGGACATGACGTAATTGACAACGTCTCAGCCAAGTCCGTATTATGGTTGCTAGAAATATCGATATTGAATAGAAGAGAAAAGGGGACACTGCACCCTGATTGAAAGAACCTGTACTTCAATAGCGCTCAATCGAGAATTCAATAGGTATCGAGTTTGTATAGGATCTCGAAAATAACAAAATAATGAAATAGCTGATAGCTAAATCTATAGGAATTCAAGATGTTTTATGGGTTTAGAAAATGTTTCTCTATTTTTTAATGTTTTATTGGTACCAAAGATGTTATCTTACATTTTAAATTTTGTCCTAACAACCGAGCGTTTTGCAGCGTGAATTGTAAATAATAACGTAATCACTGTCAGAATGAATGAACTTTCTGTAATTTTGTAACTTACAAATTACAGAAAAAAATGTAAAAAATTGCCCAATTTTTTGTAATAATTACATTTCTACTTATAAACTCCTGTACGTTGGCATCATTTACTAATTGGCACACTGGTGCGATAGCAAGGCGTGACGTACACTCCATACAAACGTACCGCAGGCCACCGCCTACCTCCGCGCCAGCGTGAGGGTGGGTGGCTTTACTCACGGTAAGTTGTCAGCAATCCAGGGGCAGAAACAGCTCATCTTCATTCCTATGGCGATGTGCTCTCCATCTGTCTCCACGCCGCCCACGGTCACGGCTACCAGGTGACCGTTTTGTAACGCAGGAGCTCCTGAGTCTTCCTAGTACAATTTTTTAAAACTTTTTGACGCCTTCTTAATACTAGAGTGAACGAGAGGGCGGAAACTTAGAACAACGGGTCTAAAACGCCCTTCGCAAGCTTGAGACAAGTTCTACTTCCCCGGGATTATCTCTGTGTGCTAGTGTAGGTGAACACTGCGCATGTCTGCGTGCGTTTCTGACCCGTTGTACTGAGTTTCCGCACTCTCGTTCACTCTGTTAATACTCCCTGTCTTACAACTCCGGTACGGGCAGAATTATTGTGTCGCGGCGAGCGACTGAAAACTGTAACACCACGTTCGAGCTTCCTATTCAGTCTTGATTAATTCGAGAGCGGTACTAATTGTGTTTATCGTAGAAAGAAGCTTGCGCAGTCAAAATAACAATTATGTTACTGTACTATAGGTATAGTAATTCCCTGTAGAAGATTCTGTGGCATTATTGGGATGTTTGTTAACATTTTCAAAATAATATTACTCCATAATAAATGTGAAAATGTTTCGGTAAAACTTACATTGGTAATGTAGTGATCCTCGCTGGAGTAACATAAAATTTCATTGTGATTTTCTGAAAATTAATAAAGAATTTTACAAGTTGTTTAAGTTTTTGCGACATCGACCGATACACGGCCATTCTCATCACAGTAGAATTTTGATACAATTTCGCATATCATTTTAATAGCCTTATAGAATAAGTCATTCCGCCTCGATGTGGATTATTATCCAATGTATATTAGGTAACTTGGGTAAATGCGGCCGTAGGGCAAATGCGACAAAATGAAAGTACTCAGTAAAGAGATAAATGTATCTAGTTAAAAATCCACAAACGAAAAAACACTATTTATCGAAGGATTTTTATAAGACACCAGGACTAGGTACTTGTCTCTTCAAGGAGTAATTTCATTTTGTCGCACTTGCCCCACGGACGCATTTACCCAAGTTAACTTTAATTAATGAACTAAGTATACACTCTTTTCCATTTCCTATAAATGGAACACAAAAATCCGTTAGGTGTACCTACATAACAGAGACAAATTCACACGCATCCTGCAAGATAGATTGTGCCAGTAGTTTTTAACTTTTAAGATTAATACACCAAAATGCTGCTTCCTGTTTAAAGGTAGTTTAACACCCTTTGACCAACCCCTGACCTCAAACCTTTAGACCCGTAGTATTTCCAGGGACATGGCGAACTCACTAATTGAATACAAGGAGGGCATGGTCCGCTCAACAATTTTCTTGCACGCCTGTACATTTACGAATCCAAACACTTCGACAGCTAATTCATTTTTCTGAAAAAAAAAAGTTTTCTAATTTTTTTTTGTTTTCTGGGGGTTATCATAACTACCAAATAAAATATACCTGTTTAAAGGTAAGTAGTAGTACCTACTTATAAATTTTATAGACAAGAAAGGGTTTCGCGACCGAACATTGAGCAATGCCATGAATGTTTTTTTTAATCACTGAAGCTTATCAACGTCTTATATTTTCGTTCGTTCGTAAGAGACGTGATTTATAAGCTGTGTTATGAAATATTTTTACTTACTTGTTGTCCCATTTGTCTACGCCAGTTTTTGTAGAACTTGAGGTCTTCTGTTGGCTTCTTGATATTTTTATTTTTTTTCGTGTTTTTCTTAATTTTGGTATTGGCGATTTGTTTCTTTTTTGAACTAAGGTCAGTATGAACATATCCTAATGAGTCGCTTGAATTCTACAAAGAGACATTGATGAATTTATCAACTGAGATCAAAAGATCAACTAAGAAGGGAAAGTTTATTATTTTGTTATCAAGGGTAGGTCTTACATATTTTATTTTTTTGTGTCAACAAAATAAGTAAGACAGCAATTGTTTCAACTTTTTTCAACAAAAAGAATTTTTATCAGTTTATCACTGAACTAAGCTTTGATTCAATTCAAACATTAACTTTTACCTGTTTATTTATTAAAATCGACTTTTCTCGTACAAAATAGAACGACAAATTTATGTTCTCTTCTCGTTAGTGGACTGTTGAGAATTGGCATGTATCAATACTTACCGTGACCTTGCATACCTTTTTAACTTTAACACCATCGTAATTAGGCTGGTCGATATACCCCTTGGACCCTGGCCGCACCTTGTCAAGTAAAAGAAAATATAGGTAATAAAATTTCAGGGGTTCATCACTATTTAACTTATATTTTTATAACAATATTGTAAGTCAAAATCTTTATTCAAAATTGGGTATCTTTCATCTCATTATAAACATTTTCAATACAGTTTTTGAATTAGGCAATTTTTTAAAATTATTTATTTATTGTACTACGGTAATTCCCGAGCGGATAGTGACTTCTAGCAACAAACCAACCATACTTATTACATCTCTAACTTTAAGATGAAGTGTTATTTCTATTACTAATGATTCATTATTACTGAATGTAAAAAAACGCACACAAAGTATTTTATTTATTTGACCAATTGAACAACATCAAACCTGCTTACGCCAAAGATTATATTTTTTTATTCCAAGGTATATAAAGTCCACCAAAAATACTCATTGGAGCACCGTTGGTGGACACAACAATCACATAAGGGTCCGGGTGTCGACAGATATTCCTGGCCTCCTAAGAATAATATGATATGCTTTCGGTCAAACATTAACGTCACGTACGTACACGCCATTATGTTTAGAATTCTGTAACTTGTTTCTACGTTTTACAGAGTCTTGCACTAATTTCCTCAATTATGAACAAAACTCAAGGGAGACAAACCATTGGTTTTTGTATTTCTTCTGACTCTCCCTCCATTGAGGTCAGGTATCGACTGATTCGCTTTGTTGTTTTCACCGTCGGCTTCGTCTGTTCTATCTCCAATTCATCTCTCGCTCTTTGGTCTACTTTTGCCATGTACCGGATATTGTAGGTCGGAACCGCGTCAAGATCCGCCACATTAACATTATTATTATGGTTTCTATTATGTTTATCTTCTCCATCCCCAATTCTATCTCCTTCTTCAGTTAAAGTCTCTTTTCTTTCCTTTAAATTGTAGAAAGCATTTCTAGTTACGAAATGTTAATGTTACGACATGCTACCTACACCGACTTCATTCGCGTTAATTAATTCGCAAGTCCCGTCACAATCACAATTTTTGCCAAGTAGACCATAAATTGGAAATCTAAAAGATAAATTAAATGGTCAGACAAATAAGGGTTTACTTTTGTAATAGTAAAATGATCTATGTTGAATGCCTCTTAAAATATTAATGAGGTACCTATTTTATTTTTCTTAATTACACCTAGGTGTACGTAAAAATAGCGGAAAAGAATGCGTGCGCCAAAATGCTCCGCGAAATAGAGCTTCCAGTCAGTCGGACGGGATTCTTTATCGGATGGCGATATATTTTTTCCACGCGACTAACCGAGACAAAAAGTCAATCGCACGCACTTCCAGATTTAAGCCACACTTTAACTGAAACTCGTTCATCTGCATAACGTTCTCAATCGTGCATGTAAATGCACATAATGTATTTACAATATTTTTGATGTTAATTCATTTATTACACTAATTCTTTACTACTCCTATTCATTATAACGTCTTTCTTAGTTTTTAGTTTCTTTATCTGTTAGAGGGTAGGTAACTAATAATTTATTATTACTCTGATACTAAACCATAACCGAAATCAACAGTTGTGTTATAGTTAAAACGCGAGTAGATAGTTATTCTTAAATTTACATTAAAATTATAAATGAAACCGTTACTCGTAATCCTTGGTGATTGCTACAACGTCCCCAACTTAGTACAGTGACATTAGAATCGACTGGTGTTGATGACCTTCCACCGGCTAGAGGGATGACCTGCCCGGGTTTGTCGGAGGTCATACCCGCGAAGGTAAACACCATAGCCAGGTCCGCGGTCCAACCGTTGAACTTTGGGTGAGATACAACTTTCTCTATGGGCAGGTACTGTTCGTAGCCGGTTTCGAACATTTTCTTTGTACCGATCACTACGAACGAGAAGGTCAACTCCGGTGTCAGATATTCTTTGTGGCGGTTTACGCTAAAATTGCAAAATTAGATTAATAGCTTAACTCACTCTCTACAATGGAAATTGAGATCACTCTAAAATAGTTATCTCTTATAACGGGTGCTTTTGACCCTACAGTAGTACTACCTATTATCTATTCTGTCTTACCGTAGGTATGGTACTGTGGAAGCAGCTAAATGTTCACCGAGCTAAATACACAAATTTCGCGGCTGCTTCAATATCAGTTGTAAAAATTTTCTTGAGCGATGAAGGCGGGCTGAACTTACAAATTAGTCTCCTAGCTAGTGATGTATTGTTCTCTAGACATACCTACCTCTTCTTTGCTGGAAATGTTACTTACAACTTACAAGCAATGGGCAGCAGTTAAGACGACGTTGTCATGTATTACAGCTCCGCTGCATGTCTTCTTTGAGCCGTCGTCGAAGACAATGCTGGAAAAATGTATGCAATTTCAAATAATATACGGACTAACGTAACGAAATCAAACCTAAGAGTTCGTGCTGTCAGGATTTGAACATCTCGATTTTGCCCGCAGAGTACGTGCATTATACTTCCTATAACATTGCAATTGGGTGGAATTTAGACTCCTAGAATATAAGTTTTATTTTACTACAGACGCACTGCACTGTGTCTGTAACAAAATGACAACTATTACTCATGCAACTTTATGTAACTAAGAGGATTTGTTACGTTTAGTACTAAATTCTCAAAGCCCTATCAGTTGATATAAAATAAGAAGCTGAAAGACTGATCACGCTGAGCCCAGAGACTTGAAATTTTGCACAAAAGTTCCTCATAAGCTCTGACGTACGTACGTGCACTAAGACAGGGTTTTTTCCTCGCGGAAAAACTTTAATACGCGGGAGAAGCCGCGGGAAATAGCTAGTGATAAAACTGATAATCTATTATATTGATCTTAATTTTTTTTTAAATAGAATTGATATTTACTCGATTAACGCTACAAATGTATGTTTGTCTGCCGGAGTGGTATCTATTTCTGCTGAATTTTTTCCTTCATCATTTTCTGTATTTTCTCCTGCATCTGCTGGATGCTCGGCACCTCCTTGGTCACTAGGATCTACAGCTTTTTCTGATTTTATAAAAGTGGAACAAATTAATGACCCTCACGTCCTATCTCCAACCTTAGCGTCGGTACGGGATCGCCACTCCAGAACTCACAGTGAATGCTCGATCAAAATAAACACGTACAATTTCTGCTTCAGCAAACCTAAAGTATATGTGAGATTTATCGCAAAGTTTTCCTTTAGTTTAATTTCAAACATTTTAACTGTTATCTAAACTAGGCTACTACGATTTTAAAGGGATATTACGTAGTTATTTTATCTAACTCTTAATAATTTATTAGCAAGTAAAAAGGAAAAAAAGATAATCAAATTCACATTAGAATATTACATGATTTTGAAATGAATTTTATTATTTTATAGTCGAAAAATATATGGATACCTACCGTCTCCATCTCCTGTCTTTCCATCCTGTCTAAAATGCCCCTTGTGGTAGCTATGTACATTAAAACTGTAAATATATTTTAATTTTAAACAACACACCACCACAAATACTTTATACAAAAAATGCATAGCTCTGTTAATTCCATTATCGATGATGGCAATGCAATGGATCGTGCATAAAATCGTTAGATTTTAATTAAAATTGTAAGTCAGGTGTGCAGTGCACCTATACAATGCTATTGAATATTAATTTTGCGCATACTTGACCTCAAACTTGACTGGTCTGACAATGTTTTACCCACCAACAATTTGGCAATCGGACGAATAGCCCATCTGGGCTTTGAATTTTGAATCCGTGTTAACCAGTAATCAGATTATGCAATTTGCATACTTAGTTGGTATTAAAAATAAGTAGTTTCGAACTTTTGTTTCTGAAATTAAAAAAAAATTGTCCACTTTTTTCATTACTCGAGAAATTCTGCGTTTGTTAAAACAAAAGAGTAGAAAAAAAATTCAATGAAAAAACCTTTCCATAATAAAACAAATCCCTTCTGGTAGTATGTACGTTTCAAAATGTGGCCCAATGAAAACTTTAAACATGTACAGGACGCAAGAGGTAGGTGCAAAATATAAATACAACTTAAATAATATATGAATTACCATACATTACATAGATTCAAATAAATAATTATGAAACACTGTCGCTGTTCGAATGTTAAGAAATAGAAGCCACCAAGGCTGTCAACTTAAATATATTAGTTTAGGACAGGGAATGTCAAATTAAAGGCGCTGTACCTGAAGAACGATGGATAGTGCCTCGAAGTCCTGCTAATGGAATTTGTAACCTGAAGCGATGGCCAAGTTATCGTATATCATACTCTCAGCTTGAAATTCGTTTAGGCTCCCAATCACAGCGCTAAAATGGATATTCCGGACAACACGAAAAGAAAAGAATCTTAATAAAGTAAGAGAAAATGAATTATGAGACCAAAATTAATTACTTTCCTATTATGTAGATGGGATTAAATCTTGATCGTCTCTACACTACATATAGGTAATTGATTTGTCTTGTCTTCCACCTATGATACAGGATTATCCTATTTTGGGTCGTACAATATCGCTTAGCTACACCAAGTCTACAAATCCGGAGGTTTCGTATCGAAATTCAATTCCTGTTTTAAAGCTTTATCAAATATGTATTAGGAACATAAACATCGTAACTTTACTGTTTCGTTTTCGGTGAAACTATTTGCAATTCCCATTTTCTCGGACCACTACGATCGGCATAAACCAAAAGGAATAGGAAAAACAAATGCGTGGCCGTTTTACCTTTATTGCACGCCAGGCAACCGACGGGCTTTATTTTTATTAGTTCCTGTACCAGACTTGAGGCTCTACCACCTCAATGTATGTATATAGTATCGATATAGTAGGTATATATTTAATAGGTACCACCGTGTAATAGGATGCGATCAGAAATCGAGCCAAAGATCGTTATTTTAGTGGTATAAGGTGTGGTATGTTCAGTCGGCGCAAAATACCTGCAGTGGTTGGTGTCAGGGGTGCGCCTATCAAATACGACCTGGAAGGTATAAAAATCTACAAACAATAAAACGATGGTTTAAGGCCTGCAGTCGCTGTTCTCAATAAAGATCCAGGAACACATTTTCAGCTCACAAAACTCGATAGTTTGCCATGACGATGCTTCCACCACTCTATTTCCAATTTCGCCGGAATCGATTTTAAAAACACTTGGTGGTTTGATTGTCACGATAATCACTTCGAGCTCGGTTCGCTCAGTCGCTCGCAATGGTAATGGGTATCAAATTACAGCATTGTTTCCGGCTGATTGGATATTGGATTAACGTTAAATGTTTGGTAGATCTATTTTTGTTACGAATATTTATTTCCAGTTAGGTACCCTACACAAGCGCTTCCCTCCGCGCTGTTAGTACCGGCAGAGCGGTAATTTAAGTTTCAAGAGGCTCTTATGTCGTATTAAAACTTAGCCTATGTTGCTCTTCCGCTTACTAATGAGTTTAAAGGGATTGAAGAAGAAAAGACCCTGACAGACACTGTATAGGCACGATATAGAACCCAGCACAGGCGCACCGGGCGGCGGGACAGTTTGTATCGAGCAGTCGTAGAATTGAACATCGAGCGAGGTAGACGTCCGAAGATTTCTGTCGTAACTACTTAGTGATCTGCGGTATTTAGTTAGAGATAAGGTATGGTCTAGAGGTAGGGCGCTTATGGGACGGCAGCCATTGAATCCTCTTGGGCTGCATAGTTATGTGCGGTTCTCGTTTGATAGACAGCGCATGCGCCTCTCATTGAAAGTGTCGGGGCGAGGTTGAAGCACATCCTTCTTCTAACCCCATTTAGATTATAAGGAACCCTAAGCATTGCCACTGGTTCTAGCGATAGATTAGATAAGATTCATTTTATTTAGCTTTTACTTAGTTAATGTCATTATTATAAGTATGTCATTATTCTTATGAAAGTGATAGATATTGATAAATCACTGTGACTGTACAGTGTACAAAACAAATTCTAACATAAGGCTTAGAATACAATCAATTGAAGACGAAGGCCATCCCGAAACGTTTTATAGCAGCAAGTATCAGTTGTATTTTGCCATTGTTTTCTATAATAATTCCATACAACAATACATAAAACTTCTAAGCGTTGTTTCTTTTTGTAAAGGTTCATTTCCAGCAATAACATTGTGAGTGGAATAAAATGGTCGAAGGGGTTAGCCGGTTTCAGTTACGCAACCTCATTAGATGTTCATTACGGACGATAACTCATATTACGGTTAGAAAGACTCGCAATTTTCGGACAAAATCCTTTCTCTGTCCGTATCCGGTCTTTATTGGGATGTTCAGTGAACTACATAGAAAGGAAACCGAGGGTAACAATTGATTTAGGTCAATTCCAATCTTCAGTCTTCCATTGAGTAAACTATTGTACGAGAAACACATTGTATGAAGTACCTAATGGCCAAAATTCAGGCAATTTAACCTTTAATACAATTCAAGACTTTCCTTACATTAAGACAATATTTTGAATCGTAGTTTCGCAGCGGTTCTAGCTTGGCCGCCAATAATAAAGTTAAACGAGGAACTTAATACTTCTTATTAGAGTTCTCTTTTCCATGTATTATTACGCCCGTTTTTATAAGATGGCAAATTAATTAGGCTATCTAATAAACCCAGATAAGATTGTAAGCTATCGGATTTTCATAATATTCTAATAAAAGAAAGGCGTATATTGAATAATCCAGCGTTTTTATTAAAACTTTACCGTTAAGAGAACAATTCTAATTATTTGGGTTTTTTTAAACGCAAAGGATTAGCTTGACCCGTAATATCCTTTTCGGGATAGCTGGTAAATGAAGCAGATTTTTTTCTAGTTCTTTTAATATAACGTCACTTTATAGGCATTTACCAAACTATGTTAGTGAATAGACTTTCTCCAAAAGACTAGACTAAAACAAATCTCAGTGATGACATCCCTAACCGCATTTCGGGAACACTGTGGGTGAATTTTGCTCTCCATAGCTAACAATATCTTCTAGGTATTATAACGTGCATCATATAATATAACGGACTACTTCATGGCCCGTCTTTCACCGAGAATTACCCACATTCAAAAGCTAATTCTTGCTCTACCCCAGTTTTCTTCGCCCCAAAAGTTGAAAGGAAACACAATATGGCCGCCACAATATGCATTGTCACATAAAATTATGGTTTCCTCGTCGCGCACAGAGGTAAGCCTAACATAAAATTAACGGTTATTCTCCCCGCGGTAATTCCCTAAGAAGCGTTTCTCACATTCCGAAAAGCCAAATTGGGCTCCTTGTAACAATATTAGGCAGCAAGCCACAATTTAGTTTATAGCTGGCCGGTGTCGCGGCAATTGGTGCTTGGGTATTACGGCATTCGTTATTGTCGGGTTTAAGGGTCAGTGTTAACGTGGAATATTATTCGGTTAACTTTGGCCGAGCGTCAGGGTGGAGGGGGAAAGAAAGACGCGGCCTGCCATGTCGGGAGGTCCGAATTCGATCCCGGCCGTGACATGTACCGTCGACCGCACGTCAGTGGAAACAAAACCAGTATAAACTGGTCTCTCATAGCATATTGCAACTCCCTAATAGGTTAGGCCAGCTCAAGGTCAAAGTGTTTCCACTGATGTGCGGTCGACTGTACCAATGGGTTTTTCGTTCTCCAACTGTGAAGGAAAACACAAAGAGTGACAGACTTCTTAACTGTCTGAAATAGCCACCAGCCATATTATTTAGTGTTCGTCTGTAATTATAATACTTAAGGAGGGTAATGATAATACTTTATTATTAATTTACTGTTATTTATTTTAGGTAAACAATCAGCCACCGGTTTCAAAATTTTTTTTATCCATGGGGAACTGAAGTCCCAGGATTAAGAGTATTAAACGTCAAAAAATATACCCGTACCCCAAAGCTTTTTATCCGCTAGATTAATCACAAAATACTAAACCGATTTAAATGATAATTGACCCGAAATTATAGGAAATTTGTGGATATTTCAGAAATATATTAATTTTCGAATGTAATTTTTATATTTGTAAATGTTTGTTATAAAAGCCTGCGTCAATATGGTCCTTCAGGCCTACCTATATAAAACGTCTTATAGCGAGGAACAGTAGTTTGTCCCTTACTCCCTACGGTACGTACGCAATATCGTCCAAAAACTTTCGCTCTGCACTGCGGGGTAGACTGTTTAAAATTCCACAATTGCGCTGCGTACAATAAATTTAAGTCCAGAAAGCCCCTGGCGCAGTGAATTTCGTGCTTATTTTCAACAAATTATTTTAGTTGAGCGTTGCGCGTTTTAGAAAACAGCATAGAGGTTTTTAAAATAAAAAAACCCCGTTATAACGAGTTTCGTGAGTGTTTTTATGAAACGCTGCTTTTGGCCGTGGCTTACCTCATTTGCGGCCTCGTATGGTGGCATATTTCGGCCTCTTTACTACTCACAAAAACAGATGCAAGACTTAAACATAAAAATAAATGAATGAATGTTTAAAAATATCGAAAGTATTTACGTGTTATACAGGTTATACCTAAGTATTTATATTAGATGGAAGTATACAAACCGAAATAGCATAGAAGTAGGTACCTAGATTTTTTCATTATGAACTTGAGGCATGCCTAGGATTCCCGTTTCTTTGTGGATTTTAATTATTATTATTGTTGGTGGCTCTTTATTACAATCCCAAACTCTTACCATTGCTTTGTACTCTCGTACTTACTACGAAAATTAGACAAGTATAGGACAATTCACAAATATAACATCCAGATCAGTAGGCACCAACTTGTTCAAATAGTATAACCAAGGTCAAAATACCATAATAGTAATGGAATTATGTATTCTGTGTTATATTACGCCCAATACCAAGACAGTGGTACATAAGTATCTTTTATGATCAAATAAAAAGTTGTATTATCTAAAAAGTATTACAGATTACAAGTTCTGGCCTTGTTCTGCTTTAAGAGTCAGCGTTGCCAACATAAAGAGCGCGAAGTTATGAAAATAACGCCACTACACGAACGTGTTTAAAACTGCACGACTATAAAGCGAACCGCCCGCTGTAAAGGCCACAAAAGTCGTATTACGCGGCAACACCACGTCGGATGCAATCCCCAGTTAATGGTCGCTTCTATGGGGCTATTCTTCTCGCACGCCCCCGCTAATAGCTAGAAAAACGGCCATTGTGGCCGATACCGACGGAGCCGAGTTATTTTTCTCTTTGTTTTCGAAATACCTTGGGCAAATGAAATCCGAGTAGAACCAGATTCTCTTTTTAATTCTATTACGGTGCTAACATGCTATTATGGGGAAAATACCGTTAATATGGGCTCTTTTTCTCGTTGTTTTTCTCAATGGCCGCAAAAACGTATGTATCAAGAAAGAACACAGACTACTTAGTACTCCAACTTAGTCAAAACGAAGATGACAAAGGAACAATGTTATGTTTGTAAACTTAAACTAGGTAATAAAACTTTAATATAATATTCGATATTTGGATAAGCTGAATAATATGTTACTGTTTTCAGTAACAAGTTAACAATAAATCCAATGAAATACCAACAAGATACGACATTAAAAAAATTCGTAATTATTTGCGTATTTCCTTATCGTCCCCATAAATAAATAAAATAAACTAACAATGAATAAGAAACTTCATTTAAAATTTTTCGAAATGTATATTTTTAGAATGTTGGCTAGGACGAACCATCCTTCAACTCCTGTATTACGTATATACATGTACCGCCCTTAACTTTGAGAAGTGGACAATGTTGTGCGAAAAGGTCTCTCTTGACCTGTTCTTAAACATCTAATGGCTCTTACGAGAAGTTGATTTAACTTGGGATTGCTGCATTGTAATTCGAAGTCTAGTGGAAGGGTCATCCGAGTCTTGACTCGGTTGTTCAAGGTTAGCTTTGAAATTGGGTACGTATTTATAGATCATCCTGTCAGACATAGGGCTCTTTACGACGTGTTTGACCTGCGTTTGTAGAACGCGCAAATTTAAGGTATAGCGAGCGAAAGTAGAAAGTCGCCGTATGATACCAGTCTGTAGGTCAATGAACTAGCAGTTCTAATGATTATAATGCCATTATTTGAAGTTGGCCTTTGGATCACTTGAGCCTTCTTGCAGTTAAAGGAGTACATCAAACACATGGAAGAGATCTATATTAATTTCATAGAATTAATTAATTTGTAATAATAATTTTACAGTAGTCACTCGAATTAATGTTGGAGTGTTACGAAATTAATAATTGGTAAAACTATAACTGCTACGCAGGTTACGAAGGAACGTAGACTCGTTCGTAGCCGTTGTGATTAAAAAAATGTAAGGAAGTGCCTATCAAAGACCATAGCATCTCCTAACTTTTATTTTTTTAAACAGATACTAATCTAGAGTTGAAAATTAAGTTCGAAACCCAGATTACTTCCCCGATGGCGCGCTGTACCACATACAGGTATTGCTTAAAACTCCAAGTAATATAAATGTAAATTCAGTAGAACAAAGCCGAGGTGCGCCGGATCAGGTAGCAACTTCTCTTGTTATTACTCCAAGCCTGTGTAAACCTGGTAAAGGTTGCGAGGCAAATATCGACCTTATTGTAATACTGTATCGGTGGCTTTAGTCTGGTTGCAATTTGCATCGTTTGCTTACAGTTCTGTAGTAGCCGTCACTAGTATTGCATTACAATACTCTATTGAGAGAGTTACTGTATTGTATTGAAGCAATTTTCCGAAGCGATTCGAGCTGAATCTGCTATTAAATTAATTCGCCAATAAAACTCATAACAACGCACGTCCTCATAAAGTTGCTGCGAAGTTTATGGATCGTCAAAAACTTACACCTTTACTGTTTTAACTATATTTCTGGGTCGTATACTTTATAATTTGGAAATTATGGACTTTTCACAGTTTCTACTAGTAGATCCGGGTAACTTTCATAGTACAGGAAAGCCATAGAGTTAGCTACCTTTCAGGAAAGCCTAGTTTAAAACTGTTATTAAAAAAGTTATCCAGGTGAGTTATGTAAGTCAATAATATAAACGAACGTCATGCGACGAGAATTTAGCTGAAAACAGTCGCAAATACTCCGTTTTGTACACCTAAGATTAACTTTGTTTGATGTTAAAATTTTGCCAGCTTTAGATAGGTAGCTACAGGCGCTAAAATTCGTATTATGAGCGGCACATATTGTTCAAGAATTAATTTTCAAAGAGTCGCTTTTAATTATTCCCATAATCAAAGAGTTCTCATATGACATTAGAAATTCTGAGAGCGCACCTATCATTTATATTAAAGCCGAGTGAATTAATATTTCTGTCGTACTCTTTATTAATATTCGGCAACAAGAACATAGCTGCTGAATTTACTGAGGTGGGGTTTGGAAGTGGAATTTATTTGTTCGCGCCTCGTATGTTCATAGAATATTAGGTTTTTTTTCATTCGTTATATTATGTTATTTATGTAATTATGTTAATAGCTGGATAAAATGTAGCTTATGCATTACATTTTAACTGAAAGTGGGACCGTCAGTGGCCTCGGGGATAAGACGCGACCGAAAAGGTCCGAGGTTCGATCCCCGGTTGGGCCATGTACCAATGGGTTTTTTCTCGAAACTTAAGTACATGTACTGACTGCTCTCAAACGGTGAAGGAAAACATCGTGAGGAAACCTGCATACGCCGAAGAAGAAATTCTTAGGCGCATGTGAAGTCCACCAACCCGCACTGGGCTAGCGTGGTGGACTATAGCCCGCACGCCCTCGTTGAGAGGGTAGGCCTGAGCCCCAGCAGTAGGGAGATTAATAGGCTGTTGATGATGAAAGTGGGACCTATCCAACAGTAAAAAAAATGCGTTTGACTGTTCATTTACCTCAAACAAACTATTACCTACTTAGTACGTAGATGATAAATATTTTATAACGCAACTGGTAAGGATACCCTGGTAGGGATAGGTATACCAGCCGCTATTTTACGGTCTTTAATTGACAATACGTAGTTAATAAATATTTACCAACCCAAGGTAAATAGGCTTGACTAAACGAGACTTTTTTTAATAAGGCGGTAGATGATTCTTGAAAGTGGGGCAGTAAATTTAATATAATTGCTATAGAGGAAGAAAAATGTCTTAATACCCGGGGGGTCGTTTAGGCGGTCTCGAAGGGCAGTAAAGTTGCGCCGCTGTCACTCACTTGTCCGTGCCAGTCTGTGCCAGCCTCTGTATTAGCATGCAAATTGATGGCTCCACAATTTATAGCCTTTTAAACCTTATTTTTAAAGTAATTCCATTTCAGCCGAGCCGCTTTTAAAGCAAAGGCCGTGGCGTAATTAAATTGGACCTAACGATATAGGGTTTGTAAGACCTCGTGTATATTTTGTGCTCAACGCAAACACTTGTTTTTATTTACCATTCCAAAGTGCCCTCAAAATGTTATACCTACTCGTCTATCTTTATGAAGCATTCAAACGATCCTGGTCGGCAACGAAACAATATTCAGAAGATTTAGACTAAAAAGAATCACATTTCTATTACCCGTACCACTTCCGAGGTATGTATATCCCGCCAAAGTCGCAACAACGTGCATGTCCTCTCCACTCGTAATTTTTAAACTAAATAGTCGATTTCGAACTCTTAATAATAAAAATATATAATGTTTTTATTTAGGTTTTAGGACAAATTTACACACGGCTGTTTAGTCCTAAACTAAGACGAAGCTTGTAAATTGGGTACTCAACAACTGATAAACATACATAAATACTTAAATACATACAAACACCCAGAATCCGAAAACCAACAGTTATGCTCATCACACAAATGTTAGCCCCGGGTGGGAATCGAACCCACGACCTTTGGCGCAGTAGGCAGGGTCACTACCACTGCGCCAACAGGTCAGTCAAATATTTTGAGTATGAACACTTTCTAAGTTATGGAGGGAAAACTGTGCATAGGTAACGTAACCCATGCGTGGTTTGACAGGCACTCGGCACACATACCTACAAAACTTTAAGTTTGATTGGGGATTATTACTGTAATGCGACATCATTCGTGCGAAATACGATTAGGCGATGTACGATTGTGCGACATATCATTTGGTGTTAGGTATGTGTTAGCCTTGCAGCATGTCTCTTGACTCAAAGATATTCATTTTACAACTAATTAATGAGGTTAATTAAATAGTTATTCTCAAGAGATCTCGATTGTAAGAAGATTATATTAAAACCTCAATCTATATTTATAAAGTAATAACATCTCATTAATGAGGTGGTACTTAGAACTTATTCTTTTTAGTGGAAATTTGAAAAGTTTACTTGTTTTGTTAGACGGTACACCGATTTCTACTAAAAAAGAGAAAGTAAGTGTAATATTTAACAGGAGGGTTGTTATCAGGAAACAATGAAAACGCGGCTAATTTATAACGAGGAGCTCAGTTGAAATGCGGTACAGTGCGATGAAATATAAATGCGCAAAATTGTAAAGTTTCCGTTCAAGCTTCACTTAGCACGTGCCTCCTTCCGGGGCCCGTTGAAAGGGTTTAAGTGTTTCCAACAAGAGTATTTTGACATTTAAATAATGGTAAACAAGCGCTTTTTAGTGAAACTTTTATGTTACGTTGGTTTCAATTGATTTAAAATAATGAAATATATTGTGTTCATAAAACAACGTAGTTTCGCGCTCGGCATAAATTATTATTTATCATGTCATGCCTGTCATAGGTTTGAATACCAAAATATTTAAAAATGAGGCAAAATCGGCCATATCTTCTGACTGCGATGACTTAGAAGTTTGATTTTTCAAAGCTCCAATGGATTGTAGACCTGAGTATTTGTTATTAATTTTAACTTGATACCTCCACGCGTTCCTGAGAAAAAAAGTCTTGACAGACAGACAGACGGACACCGAAGTAACCCTATTAGAGTTCTTTTTTTCCTTTTGAGGTACGGAACCCTAAAAAAAGAGGGCTGCTTTTTCCTAATAAATAAGTCGAGTTATTCACATATTTTATTTTTGTTATTTCCGTAAAGTATTTGGAAATTGAATGTATTATTTATGTAGTTCAAGAATCGAGAGTACAAACTCGCAACAAGCATTCAGTTTAGCAGCTGCGCTCGCATGAGTTGATGCAACATTCTTAACTAGGTCCTTTAGCGTCTGCAAACGTAACCCCGCATTAGCAAGTCGCCAGAGCTCGTGGAAAATAATCCGTTGGGTTGTTTAATTAATTTTACGGTGCTTGGACGGAAGACGGAGCTCTTTACATCACAGTCATTAGGAGGTATTAGGTTGGGCTTCCATTAAGATGGCGCGGGTGATGCGACGCGATGCGATGCTATTGGAAACACATGGCTTTTAGAAATCCATTTGAGTTTTATTTCTCATTACTCTACTACGTATCTTCCGTCCGGACTCCACCACTTCCTAACTCGACCCCTTCCTAACTCGACCACTTCCTAACTCGACCCCTTCCTAGCTCGACCACTTCCTAACTCGACCCCTTCCTAACTCGACCACTCCCTAACTCGACCACTTCCTATCTCGACCACTTCCTAACTCGACCACTTCTTAACTCGACCACTTCCTAACTCGACCACTTCCTAACTCTACTACAACGATTTTTAATTGGTATTTTAAAGTTTTGTGCTTTTTTTAAAACTTTTTATGACTTTCGAAATGTAGATTTTAGAAATATACAGTAGAACAAGTTACCTGCAAAAAAATCCCCACTGAAACTCAATAAATACGCTTCCTTTCTATATAATACGTGGTATGATGCTACAGGATATACTCGTGTTTCTTTCACAGGAGCACGAACTTTACGCGTTTGCGGAAGAATAATGTGCGGTACAGTCGACCACAATAAAACCCGCCGCTGCGACAATAAACTAGCCTCTAAACAGCGTTTTTCCTCGGGACTCTTAATTATGTGCCTAATGTGGGACGGCCGTGTAACACTTACGTGTTCCACTTACGAATTTATGAAAGGTGTAACTGTACAACTTAAGCGTTTTATAGAGTTGTAAATGTAAAGGTACACTTATTTTCTTTATAGTGTATGTAAAATAAATTAATATAATAAAACGAGTTTGGTGAATTTAATCATTATGTTGACGCTCGGTTACGTTAGCTGGTTATAGGCTTGTAGTTGAGTTCTTTTCAGATAGGTTAATTAATGATCATTTTACTCACATTAAATACCATCTTTAAATATTAATATACTCATAGTTAAGATAGGCACCTCCTGTGTTTGTAAACTAATTTAGTTTATAAGCATTCCCAACTCTTTGAGGTTATTGGAATATTTACCTACTACAAAATTCTTGGCTAACAAAATTCACCGTTGATACTTTTTACTTCTATTATTTATTCTGGAATACATAAATATAAAAAATAATACATTAAGAGATTACAAGGAATTTTAATAGGATGTACATAATATAACAATTTATTTCCAAGATGTTTCAATAATTAAGTTTATTATATATCAATAAGTAACGTAAAGTATTAAGTTTCAATAAGTAACAATTTTATTCTTCTAGGTACCTTTAGTTAACTTTCGGTAAGCAAGTTTATAGATGGTTCTTGAAAATAGCCTCGAAATGAATCCCTAGCGATGGCAAGACCGCCATATTTTTTTCGGTAAATCCGCAGACAGTAATGAAAAAGGAGTAAGTGCCAACTTCTGAGCTCAGGGAATACTTTCGTTCAAAGAGCTCAGAGCGTTTCTTTCGCCTTTTTCTTTGTATTCCTGACTAAAATTTTAAGCTTCTAGCTAATGTTCAACTACTGGGAAATATTTCTGTTTTCTTATTTACCTTTATTTATGCTTAGCAACAGTATTAGTATTATCCTAATTTAAAAAACAGGGTAAGTTCCTTTTTGAGATTAAGTTAGTCTTCTTACCCATGGATTGGGGTATTTATAAAGGGCCTTGGTAAATTAGCAAAAAAAAAGCCTTTCTGTATATCTGTCTGTCCGGCAGATAACTCGAAAACTATTAAACCGATTGAGCTGAAACTTGGAACACACATGTAAAACTATCAGTCTTTAATAGAAAAAAATTAAAACTTATGTTTTTAATTTTCAACAATATGTCAGGAATACTAGAACGTCGTCCGCCTCGCTGCCATTTATTTTAACTATTTAGCCCTAATAGTTGTGTGTAAAGGCATTATGTGTATTATGTTAAAGCTTCACGTGTGTACAACTGGACGTGTGGTCCTCTGTACCTGTATTCAGACTGTCTTTTTAATTAAACAATAGTTTTTCCGTTCGTGGTGAACAGATGCATCTATAGACTTTCGAAAAAGTCGGCACAAGGGTCATTACCCGAATTTCTAGTTAACTTGTACACGCACAAATTAAGTTCATATGAATTGTTAAAATAATTAAACACCATGGACTAAAATTTCATTTTGTCGGCACAAATGAAAGCCTCCGAGCAATACATTACTGCGATTATATCCAGTTGGCTAGTTATTAAAAGCAGTAATATGAAATTTAATGAGGTCACAGGAAACTCAGTAAAAATAGTGCCTACGTATTTAATAGGCATGTTGAGTGTTAGGCGCTAACTTAACCTTAAATATTTTTAAGTATGGCACTTGATATTAAGCCTACTACTCGTCCTTCCTAGGTACTAATATTAAAAAGGCGAAAGTTTGTAAGGATGTGAGTATGTTTGTTACTCTTTCACGCTGTAACGGCTGACCGGATTTTCAAGAAACTTGGTACAGTGATAGCTTATAGCCTGGAAAAACTTAAAATATACTTTTTAGCGCGGCCGAAGTCAAAGTCAAAGAGACCAGTGACCTAGAGTTGAAAATTTTCACTTTTACATTTTATTATCATTATCGGCACTCGTTAATAAATAAGTAAACTAGCTGTTGCCCGCGGCTCCGTCCGCGTAAAATATTTTTTTCCCCCGCGGGAACAGTATACCGATGTAAAAAGTAGCTTAGTTGTTATTCCAGTACATTAGCTATCAATGTACCAAGTTTCATAAAAACCCGTTCAGCCGTTATTACAGCGTGAAAGAGTAACAAACATCCAAACATCCTTACAAACTTTCGCCTTTATAATATTAGTAGGATGAACAAAACGAATTATGTTGAAAACTGTAACAAAGACATTACTGAAAACGCAGATTCGTGCTAACTCCATTTTTCCTGACACGAGTATCTTGGGCGCACTGTACTTGGAGTACAGAGAAACAGTCACGTACGTCGCTCTAGAATTTTACCTCTTTAACCCTTGCGCATTTGTGCATAAAATTACTGCACCGCCTCGATACCCCCGCTCGACAAGACGACGTGAGTTGAGTCTTTAGCACTCTGGAGAATGCACTTCTAGTTTTTACTTTCGAGCGACTATTCCACTGGAGTGAAGAAAGTTTTGTATTCGTGCAAAAAATGCGTGTCGTGAAAATCGATTGTATTGTACACTTAGACTCAAATAAATCCGATACGAAAAATTATTTGTGGGTAGGTGTATGTATTACGTTGTCTGTGTTTGTGTGTGTGTGTGAAAGAGTGTGTGTGTGTTGTAAGTTCGACCGCCTCGTTAACTTAGTGGCTTGGTCGTAAACTAGATTATAAATTTCTTTATTGTTTACAGTAGTAATTGTATTGTTTTTGGTAGTAACAGTTTAGTGGCCACTCTAGTCCCAAAACATTAATTATATGTTAATTAGTAATGTTTCTAGGTATTTATTTGTTAACATATATTATAACGACAAATAAATAAATTGAATGGGACTTTCTTGATCAAAGTCAAGTCAATAATAAATTATTAGGAAGTGCGCATCCAATATTGAACAACCTCAAATAACTCCGTATATTTATGACGACATACTAATATTTATTGGAATCGTTTCGTCCTTATTAGGTATATGAAATCAAACAGAATTTAACTATAACTTCATATTTCGGTTTTGTAATAGATTTTAATTTCGGTTTTGGTTATAGATAAATAGTATAGATAAAATAGTTTCTAAATGGTTTTACTACCAATTCATTGGTAAATTATTAAAAAACTACTACACACTAGAACTAGTAAGTAGGAACTACTTCTCGCTACGTAATTAATTAATTATCGACGGATTGTTCTGACTGCGCCGCGATGTCGTGTGTATGTACATTTGTAGGCTGTTGGCGGATATTGCCTGCACACAAGGTTAGACGTAGTGGACGTAAAGCCACTCTCATACTGGCGCGATAGCGATGGGAGCCAGTTTTCATATAATTGTACCGGGTGGCGCAAAAAGTATTTCAACACGTGACAAAATGAAATTTATTGCTTTAAAAAAACAATTTTTAATTTTTTTTTGGAATTAGAGCAAAATAAAATCGGATGATACATTTTGCGCCACCTTGTATGAGATTGTACCCCACACTGCTGCGTCGATCTTGACTGTGTCATTCTTGATGACAACAGTCATCGATAATGACTGTTGCCGTCAAAACAACGCCTCTACGATGACGACGCTACGGAAATGACTCTGATTTTCAACACGGTACATTAGTTGCAGTTGTCAGACAGTATCGTCAGTCGTGACATGATTTACAAGGTTGTAGATACATAGCTGAGGTAGAAAAAAGTCTTCCGCTAGATAAAAATATCCAATAACCTTATAAATACTAAGGGCTTCTTTCACCACTTGCTGATAAAGTCCTAGATACCCTATCTGCAGGTTATCTGACAAATAGCCTATTTTTTTGGTTTCACAGACATCTGATTGCCTATATCTTATATATTTTATATAGTCTATCCCACAGATTTATCTGATAGATTAGTTTATCACTAAGATTACTATCTGTAACAATATCAGGAAGTGGTGAAAGAAGCTCTTAATATTTTAATTCAGTGTCAAGTAAGTAATTATAACCTTTTTCATAAATCATTTTATTAATCACATTTTTCACAATTTCGAATGGAGACCACCGCTTGGCAAGCGTAGTGTGGGACGCCCCCCGGCTAGATGGAGCGACGACCTGCGTAAGGCGGCAGTGACTGGATTTGGGGGAGGCCTATGTCCAGCAGTGGACTAGTACAGGCTGATGATGATAATTTTGAAAGTGCTTGATTTACAAAAAGGAAATCTGTATTGGCTAAAACACAATTTTACATGATTAAAACATATCTGAAACTAGCTGTACATTTCAGAATGAATAAATAAAATCAATACAATTACTTAAATAATATTTAATTGAATTTTATGTTTAATATGTTTCGTTGATATAAATAGGTATACATGAAAAGATATCATGCGCTGATTTTTTAAATTCACTTATCAATCCGAATAGAGAAAACTGAACTATTTTGATGTAGGTAAAGTATTGTGTCAGCAGGAAACAGAATGATGTCAAGTCGGTGAACTTTATATGCTGGCATTTTACGTGGCGCTGAGCAATTTACGAGCGAGGTTGACACGCCGGCATCTGCGCCCGGCCGCGCCCCGCCCCGAGCTAAGCCTGGCGTCCAACAAAAGCAGGCAGAGAAGATGTGCAATAAACTAACGGTAATACTAGGTTATTTTACTTTCTCGCTCCGTAGTAGACCCAATTCAGTGGAGAGAAGTAGAGATACGTAATATTTGCACATAAAATAGTTAGTTAGTTACGAAACATTCTGTCCATTTTTCGGTACAGCTTTTTTCTACATTCTGTCCGTTTTTCGACACACTTGTGTGGTCGACAAGACGTCATTTGAAATGTACCCAGTATAAACTGGTATTAGATCTAGTTACCTAGTATTAAAACTCCCTAATATAGGTTAGGCCAGCGCAAGGCCAAACTGTTTCCACTAGCTAGCAAGAAAATTGGATAACATTATTATGTACCTACATACTCGTATATATTGACATGGCCAAATGGGAATGCCTGGGTATGGCGCCACCCTTCCAGTATGTGTCTTTATAATTATTGCTCACTTACAATCTCATATCACCGCTTTGATATTCATGTTATGAACATCGCTTGTTTCACCTACTCTCAGCCGAACTCCGCTTTGGTGGACGCCGGGCCTGACCAGCCTAATCATACCAGCTACGTACATAAACTGTGTTATTTCTGGAAAGTATCACAACAGGCGCACACGTTAAAGCATTTTGCTACGCCTTCGCCCGCTACAGTACATAAAGAAGTTAACATTATGTACTTTGTTAGAAATATGAAGTGGTTTGCCTGCCGTTCTTTGCTGCTGTCCATATAAATGACTCGAACTTCATCTTTAAGTTTGAAATTTAAACTTTGAAAACATTTTCTAGAACGCATCTATTTAAATAAGTATATAGCCACGCTCCTATGTAAACCTATAGGTATATAAATAATTAAATCTATCATTTTATTTCAAGCCACATATGATTATTTGAATACATGAACCTCAACCAAATATTGGTACTAAATATAGTTAGGAATTAAAAATAACAAGGTTTGTGTTTATGTAACTTTGTTTTTTTAATAGTCAAAAAGTTTGGTATTACTAACCAAACCTTCCTTCTGTTCGTTCACCTGAATCGAAAACGGTACCCTTCGTTTTACAAACTTGAAATTTAATTTACCTTTCGTGCAAAGTGTATCTATATCCGTTTGGTTAGGATTAGGGTTTAATTTTTACCTTTTCGTCTATTATCGTGGGACATAACCACCCACTTTTCTGATAATGTCAGATTGTGTTGCCTTTCTAGGTACTATTTTTAACCGTTTTCAAGTTACACCTCGACAAAGTTTACTTGTATTTCACCCCAATAATCCAATATGCTGATTGGGGTGAAGGACGCTTTGAAATACTGTTACGATTATTTAAAGACTAAAAACTGATAAAATGAAAACTGATAGAATGACTGATAAAGTAAATATAGGTAATGAAATATATTTTTTTAGAAATCTAACCACTAAAAACGAATGCTCATCTAACAATATTACGGCTCTTTCGGCAAAGTGGGGCGTGTTGTCCCACCCTGTATACCTTTGACCTTTAAAGGAGATTAATTAGGGCTCCTACACCAAAGGTAACAATGGCCGAGGCTAGGCAGTCTATCATTGTGGTATCATAGTTGGTAGTTGAGTAGGGATCTGTCCCATGGGTATAGGCGAGTTTCACACATGTGCACATATCCAATCACGTTTGAACCCCAAATGAATAACTTCGTAACTCCTTTGTCATCGTATTTATTTCGGGATTAGAGGGGTCAGGTAGGTCAAGTTAGTCTGGTGCGGAAGCCTACCCGATAGTTCTTGTAAACCACAGAGCCTTTGTCGATCCCTCGACTCCCCTGGGGGCCAGACCGCCGTCAACATAAACAAAATGCTGTTATTGCTTGTATCTTATCTTGGGAAAAAATATTGCGCATTGCTTTCGAGACTCCGTTCTCATTTTGTAAGTATTAGTTTGTTCCTCTGTGTGGGTAAAATTTGTACAATGTGTGAGTAATATTTAGGTACGAGTACACGTGCTGTGCTGCCGTCGAGAGTTTATTAAAATATTACATAATGGAATGTATATTTATTAAATTTCGGGAGCTCACGAAGGAATGCACTGATGAATTTTTCCATCGCTAGATTAACTACTACCTATATTACTAGTAGTACTAATAGTGTCGCGTCTTACTATAGTATCTACAGTAATCTTTAACAGGAATCTGTCAAAAATTACAGATTGGATAAAGTTTTTGGTAATTCTCCATTTTCGGTCTCATCGTCATGTACAGAAAGGTCATAGCATTAGCAATTTTGTGACAGCAAAAATGTAGAAATCAAAAAAACCTGCCTCAAGCAACAAACAGCAAAATATATAATACTGTAAGTCCTTTTCTCAGTTATTTCAAAGTTAAAGCCGACTTTGTGTTAAGTTACTAGGTAATTAACTTTTAAATAACTAATGATTGCACTTAGTGATTTTAAAGGCAAATAAACTACTCAACATACTAAGAAGTTATTCCAGGAAACGAGAAATATTAATAATTCATTATTTACTTAAAAGCCAGTGGGAAATAAACTTTCTTGTTCTCCTTTCCTTTAAAGAAATGTTGCAAAAACTATATTGCAACTCGTCTTTCCAGGAAAGTAAATTAAATTATCTGCGGAATGGGTTCCAGACGTCCCACCCAAGCGTGTATTTTTTTCTTTATACCTGACGACCAGTGAAATTCTATATACTGTTCCAAATACAGGGGTAATTTAATTTACTTTTGCTGAAACGAAAAACATTGCTTTTGAATCAGATCTCATTTTGCAAATACAAATTAGGAAGTTGTTTGGAGTCCATTGGTAATAATGTCGTTGCTGGAATAAGGTACTTTTATGTTCTTTTATAAAGTAGGTTTGTTGGCTTGGTTAATAGACCTTTAAGGCATATCTAATTTAAAATGTGAGTCATATTTCTTATTTATTAAATCAGCTGTTATAGCACGGCAGTCGTCGAATTTCACTAAGGTTTACATTGTCACTAGCTACAGAGTGATGGCAGTTTTAATGAAGATTTTTAATGGACCATTTTGGAATGAAATGTAAGAGTTGTTACATGTTTTCATTGAAGTTTTCGCAAAATATACACATGTACTTATTGTATAAAATACTATCGGAATTCTACGTTAAAACCATCATTATACTTTTTTAATGAAAATAAAATAGAAGAGACAGACATAACACTTCGGTTCTCGCCAAAAAAGTTTTTTACTGTTCGTGTTAGATGCTATAACGATCGATGCTACGAAACTGCTACTAAACTTTAAGAACTATTTAAATGTAGATGTTGGGCAAGACGTGCGTACCTGCACAGTTCGAGGCTGTCTCAAGTTCGAGAACGCATCCTAATCTTGCACCAATATCAACTCATCCAACTCGCTGCCTGTCCATAAGGAGTTCTAAAACCCGCCATGCCATTAGTCAGGTCTAAAAAACTAGCTTGCGATACTGCAGCGAAACTGCTCGCGTAAAATTTCGACCTCTACCAAAGAAGCTTGAGAGACGTGGATGAAAATAACAGCTGGCACATTCGCAAAGTCTAGACCCTACAAAAAGTGAAAGGTGCTGGCCACCCAGGAGGCAGTGGTGCCGGCCTGTGGAAAAGTGAAGGGTATTGCCGATCTGATCGATCTCACACCTGACGCAACTAATTGCCTCTAGAACAAAATAATTGTTGACTTCATTTACTTATTGTATAAATAAACGCCATACCTTTAAATAAATAAACCAATAGTATGTATGATGCTCTATACAAAAATCTTGATTGACTCCGTTAAATTTTCCTCATAAACATCCATCAGTAGACGTCCATTTCTGGACTTAAGCCTTGTATAATGAGCCCACCATACGCGGTCTTCAGCCCAAGCAGCTTCCAGTCACATTTCTTACGTTGCGTCGCCGGTCTATCTGACAGGGGGAATTCCCACGACGTTTTTTTTTATGTTGAAAAATTGACTGAGTTAACAAAATTATTTGCCTACCTAATATTATTATAATATCAATTATCTATTCGATACCTAATACTGGTATTAGAAAACGCTGTTTTCCAATTCTTCGGAAATGTTAACCATGTAGGTTACAGAAGTTTCGTATTCGTAGACGTTTCCTGCGGTTGTGGCGAGGGCAAATTTAGGCGTGAAAACGCTCACTCTCGCACACCGGAAATTTGGCCCCACGAAGGTTCCCCACTTTGCGTGTATACTGCATAATAAGAGCGAATAAATGACAATTTGAATTTCAAAAGTAGGTGGATAACTTAGCGCTGTGTGACTTGCGCATTTCACACCGTACGAATGCCGGTTCACGCTCGCTGACGTGATGCGAATCAGTATCCTTCAGGACTCCATGAGGGGCGGACGTCTCGCGGCGAATAATCTCTTCTCTGACGTGTTCGCACGCGATCGAGTCTCATTATATAACGCTCCCTGTGCTGTTTGTTTTGTGCACGGACTATAACGAAGGAATGTGTTGAAAGCCGAAAAGGTATCGTGTTTTATGACTTTTTCACAATTACTTTTAAAATTTTCCGATCCATAGATTGTTAGCACAACAGAATTTTAATAATTAATGGAAACTCAACGGACTTCTTAAAGTAATAAAATATTTGCGAGGATAGAATCCAAGACGTAATTCCAGTCGGTGCAACGTGGTTCAAACGTCAAGCAAAGTTGAGATTAAAATTAATAATTTGCACCTAAAACCCATGTGTATTATTTACTCAATTCGTGTAGATTAGTCCGCGCGAGGCACATAAACATTTTGGTACAATAATGCTTTGGTTAACTACCTGTGTACCCGGGGCTTAGGCACTCTCGTAAATAATTCAACCGGTTTCCCCAGCTTTAGCATTACGACAATGTGTAGTCGTGTATTCAAAGGACCTTGTGGTGTCTTAACAGTCCCAACTTCAGCGGTTTAGTTTGAGGCATCCCTTTATATTTATGGAATGACAGATTCTACAATAACCGGCTAGGTACACGATAGATTATGTATCTTAATATTAACGTTTATCTGATGCAGCCGCAAATAATTATTACTGTTTGTAATAAAACTATTAAACGTTTTGTTAATTTTTAATTAAATAGTCAAAATAATATAGGTACGTAGGTAACATAATATAATAATTGGGATTATAAAAGACCTGGAACCCATTTATGATAAAGGATTTGATAATAAGAATAGAAGAATAACGTGACGCACACGAGTAAAATACTGCGATAATGCTACGACGCTGCTACGAGTTCGCTACAAAACTCCTACGACGCAGGAGTCCATCAAAAATAAAATAAAATAAATAAATGCGCGATAAAGAACGTTGTCCGGATTTTTTTACTTTACTATGAGATTCATTAAATACCTAAGTGGTACAAATGATTTGAAAATATTAAATACACTTCAAATATAAAGCAAAAACAAAAACAATTTTAGCTTTCATTATTTTGCTTAATATGATTTTCCATAACAATTTGTTTTATTTATTATTCAAGTGAAGATTTCTCCATGTTTTGTACGGACATGACGTGTCACGTGTCCATAATCATAGTCCTTGCCTTGATCTTGTTGAAATTTTACTGTTGTTTTCTAGTTGGAATTAATTATGTACACGACGTTCTGTGAGCAAATTCATGCCGACGTAATACCCATACGTACGAGTCTTGCACGTTTCGTTATACCTATTTTTAGAAGAGGACAAATTGCTTTTTGTTTCTTGTTTATATTTTCCTTTTCAGGTATTTTCATGAATATTCCATTACACCAGAGTGTTTATACGGGGTGTAAAGTGATGTCGTATGCTAAAAGTATGTACACGGTTGTAGATTGATTAATTTTTTATTCCATTTGGAAATTTACAAATACAGCATTGCAAATTGATCCATAGGCGAGTATAAAAAGTGTAATATACGTAAAATGATTTCTTCTTACAAAAATTGCAGGATAAACGGTATTTTATGAACGTGTCTAATCTAAATATTTATATCCTCTATAATAACTAACTGTTGTTATTGAACAGAGGTATCTAATATATTTTCGATACCTAGTGATAACATCAAAGGGGTGAATTACAATGTAGATAGGTAAATACCGTGTAACAAACACACAGGTCGATGTAAAGGAATCTTATTTACTGCTTCACAAAGGTCCTTACCACCGGTCTGGTTTCCATGAATATACAATAAATGGTTTTTACATACCTACCTCTTGTTTTGAGTTCTCTACGTTAGCATTTGTTAGTAAAAATATTTGTTGTATTTTTGTTACGTTGGCCGAAATTTAAAATGAGTAGAAAAATGTAGTTTCTATGATCAGAAGTTCAAACTACGCTAGAGTAAAATAGGGTTTGCGAAACACGTAACATTAAAAGATTCCTGGCATTATAAGAGTAATTTTGAAGCATTACATTAAAGTTATAAGAAAACTCTTCTTTTTATAAAATTAAAACAATACAAAGGTAAATTATTAAACAAACCTTAATGAAGCAGATCCGAGTACAATCAATTTTTGTATTATTTTATATTGGTCGAAGAAAGTCGGACATTGGCATTTCGGTGACTTATGATACAGGGCAAAATTAACGTCTCATATTTAATTAAGTACACTAAGTAATTCTCTTTTCTATCTATAAATAAAACTGTAGAAAAGTGTGGCTATGTATTATAATTAATTAATTTTTTGAAAATTCCATGTTGAATACGTCACGAATGCTACCGAGGTCGAATATGCAATTTTTTCCTTAATGTCTGTCTATTAAACTGTTCGTGTATCACGCAAAAACCACTAAACGGATTTTGATGAAACTTTGTATGGTGATAGTGTACATTCCTGTCCAACATTACGGTCTATAAAATACCCCGAAAGTAGGTCAAAAAATTATGGTCAGCAATAACAATCTCTCAGTTCCTAAATGTTTTTGAAAATGCTACAACAGCTACTAACAGTTCAAAGAATAGGGCTTACCAAATTTACCTTTTTAAGGGCTTCTTTCACCACTTCCTGATATTGTTACAGATAGTAATCTTAGTGATAAACTAATCTATCAGATAAATCTGTGTGATAGACTATATAAAATATAGAAGATATGGGCAATCAGATACCTGTGAAACCAAAAAAATAGCCCTACCTGCAGGTTATCTGACAGATAGCCTATTTTTTTGGTTTCACAGGTCTCTGATTGCCCATATCTTCTATATTTTATATAGTCTATCACACAGATTTATCTGATAGATTAGTTTATCACTAAGATTACTATCTGTAACAATATCAGGGACTTTATCAGCAAGTTGTGTAAGAGGCCCTAAGTATCCTATTACAAAATAAAACGCTGAGTGACATGGGTGTAACAAAATACATGTAGTGACCGGCTACATGGGACTCGGTATCGAATAAAGTACCTACTTTCACGAAGCGAACGAAGCCGCGGGCAACAGCTAGTTGGTACATAAACATAAAGAAATAAATAATTGTTCTCGTCGTCGTAGAGCGAATAATATTTTTGTTATTTTTCTCGCGTGTTCAATATAATTTATGAGAACTAAATCGGATATGACAGTGGGATATAACTGGATTTTCATATTTCACGCCTTCGAGGCTTGTCCTTAAAAATATTCTCCGTCCCACGTTGTTGGAATTTAAGATTTCTCGCTCTCTGTAACGACTTAATATTCTATACATTTTGAGTGTGCTTTGTTATCAATAAATTGCCTTCCAGTCTTAAATATCATTGCAGTACCTACCTATCTCTTAAAATGTACACAACGTGAAACAGATGTAAATGGGTAGGAAATAATACATGAATTCCGGGATTTATTAAAAATATATATAAAAACCAATCCCCACGGGACAAGCATAGCCTTTGTGGGTGTCACAGGTAAATTATTTTCGTACAAATTCTGTTGTTCATAAATATGTTTCATAATTGTTGTTAAAATTATTTACACGGTCAAAAATTATGTTGTTGCTATAATACATTTCAATAGGTAGATGAAATACCGTTCTACTTTGGTGGAGGCACAGTTTTGCTTTACGTCTTGCAGAATAAATATTATCCTTTAATTCGCTTCTAATCCATATAATTCAACCAATACGCTCGAGTTATACTCTGAATACGTACCCCTTTACGAAACTTTCCAAGAATTCAATTAAATAAAGTCAATATTGATACAAAAATATTACTCGCTTCTGAGATAAAAAGATTCGTTGAAACCTAAGTAAATTTGTAAACAAAAATTATGGAAAACTCGCTCCAAATTGATTCACAAAATAAATTATTCACTGGGTGGGCGAACGCGGGGAATTTGGGGAAGGACAACATTCGATGCGTGGGCGGGGCTGGGCTTCAATACTTGAGTGCATTTGTATGCAGGGTTCAGGAAGAAGGAACATGGTAATACACAGATTTGCATGTTTTAATATTAACATGGCGGGATAGTGAGAGAATAACGGTTCGGTCGACAGAATTACGCGTGTCGCATTTGCAATATTCATCTCTCTGTTCCCTGATAACTTGCTCATACGTCGTCGGCACAGCCGCAGCGTTTTACGTGTAACGTCTATGGTGACACTTGAGTCAATATTAGCTTTCTTTCTTCGGATTTAATACCGAGTTCTGCTGTTTATAAAGATCGACGTCTCTGGTATCATTGTTAACGCCATTCTTCTATAAGCTCGACAGGTAGCCTAGGTACATCAAAAGTGTTTTTTTTTTAATTCTGAGTACCTACCTACACTTAAGTACATTTATTCAACGTCAATTTTTTACTACCTAACTAAAAACAGAAACCCGACGTACCCAAAAGATTTAGCACGCGGTGGTGGCAGTGGTCAGGTCAAATTGTTTGTAATTTTTTCATCTGATTTTGTATACTGCGAAAATATTAATTAAACTTGCCCTGCAGAATATTTTGTTAGCAACAAGCAAAATTTTTGTGCACACTACTGAAATTCATAGCCCCAAATACATCCCACTCGGAAACACTTCATCATCTCGTGAGCTGCTAAAAACGTTTTTTAAATTCAACAATTTCAGCATATTACTTTTTCCTGTGCAGTGTTGCAGACTTTCAATTATTTAAGATGGTAAAATGCTGCATGGTAGTATTTTTACTGGAAATTAAGGAAACTAAAATAAACAATTTTTTGTTAATACTCACTTGTGGTGACATGAAGTTTTTTATAGTTAAGCTATGCTCCGAATCGGTCACAGCATCAGTGGAAAAGTAGGGGAGCAGCAATGCTCAGGTGTTCCCCTCTGCCAGAGGTACAAGACCAACTGGTCAAGCTCCGTATCGAAATTTATCAACGTGTACGCTCATGAAAGTGTTGTTCGATTTATTACGTGTGTGTTTTCAAATCCGAGGAGATAGCCCCCCGCAAACAATTACAGGATGTTTTCACGTCGGACGAAAAAGCTATGGGGCCTATAATTGGTTTAAAAATATAATAATGTTGTTCCTAATGCAGGCGAATTCTGAGCAAAATACCGTTACCCACCAGTGTAACATACTAACCATATCTTTCTAATAACCCTCCTTTTCGGCTTCGCCGCAGTCGGGTAAAAAGACGACGAGCACGACCAGAGCCCCTCTATACCTATACAGAGCTTTCCAATCAGCCCGCACCTCCCCGGATGAAAGTTTAACGAACTCGAAATGTAATCTGATTTATGTACAGCTTTATTTCGCGATCCGATGAAAAGGAAATTGGAAGGCTCTTTTCTGCCTAATAAAAATATAGGAAGCCAAACCCATGCCATATACTGATTGGTTTAACATCGTCGTAGTGAAATAGAATTATTTTTATTACTGGAATGGCGAAACAAGTACAATAAAAAATTACATACATACAATATACGGAACATATCTGTACAAATTATAATTGGAAGAAATAAATATGACTTCTATTTACAATTAACTCTCTCTCTTCCATGATTATTAAGCCCATCCTTGCCCTAGTGGCTTCGTCGAGACCCGAGCGCCAAAAGTTGTGCGTTCGATTCTCACTAGGAACAGATAATCTTGCTCAAGTTTGTCCTGATCTTAATGGGTGTGAATTTTTAATTCCCAATACAGGAGAATTCCTAGTGTGGAATTAGAAGAGGATATATTTGAAACATTAATTCATTTATAATCGCCAAATGTCTCTTAACTTTATAATCACTAATTGCTGTAAGTACATTACTACTGTAATCTACTGATAGGATGTTATTGTAACAAGTGTCTGCTTTACTAGTAACAAACTAGTTGTTGTTGCGTCGTTATTCCGGAGATATAGATAGTAGGTAGTCTACAATAAATGAAACGTGAAAGTAGTTTGACAAAATGTTTGTAGTAATGGTAATAATAACGATAACGGTGTGATTTCACGTCCACGGGTACACAAATCCCTAATTTACAATTGTCCCCAACTCCCTCCTATGTCAAATGAGGGTTGGTTCCACCGCAGAAGTAAATTTTATTCATTCTAAATGTGATACAAGATTTCTATCCGCAGTTTAACATTTTCCAGCTGGAATTTTCAATTTTCCATAGTAAAATGTTACCAACGTTTAAACCAAACCATAACCTATCACTGTACCTACATAGTTTATTATTTGGTGAGCTTTATGGGCAGGTGGAATCTTTGGCCCAAATTTTTTCATGATGCCGGCCAGAATTTGAACAATATGTAAACGATGTTGTGGCGTAAGTATGGTGAAATAGCATAGCATACTAAGCACAAACCATCAGAGAACTAAATAGACCCGTCCCTAGAAAAAGTGTTGACAATCTGAAAAAATATTCTCTGAAATAAACACCCATTAGTTTTAAAAGTCTTAGGTGTCCTTTATGTGACCATGGAATGAGCGAAGCGAGCCAAGGTTCCAGAAAATTACTGAAGAGTTAGGGTTTAAATTTTGATGGTCAATTTTTCAAAAGTGCAAACCGTCATTTTTAAAGTGTATTTAATGTTTGAATTTTGAAATTCCCAATAAAGTATGTCCCTGAAACACGTTTTCATACTCACGCTCCAAATGAAAAGCGTCTGAATTTCCGACAAGTACCCAACTTTTATGACATTCCATTATTTAGGAGCCTCAATGTTGTATTTAAATTTCCTTTCTGGCTGTGCTTCCTACCCTTAATTAATCGAATGGACGTTCTTGGCAGTTTCTATTCTGCTTCAGTAAGTAACGCAAATGAAATCCTTGTCAAAAGTTCAAAGACCGTATTAATTAATACTTCACTGAACATTGTCGTAGGGAAGCTTTAACCGGTGGTAGGATTCTATCTCAGTAGACATAGTAAGGGTTGAACCCACTATCGTATCGGTTTATAGTGAAATGGAGGGGAGGGCAGTGCGATGAAGCGCGATGTTTTCTGAAAGTCAACCGCCATAATGCCAATGCTGTCTTACATAATTATGTAGCTCAACCCTAATGAGTGTACGGGACCGTCTCGGTAGATACCACCTCTTACCTATTGCTGTAGCAAAGAAGCAAATACATGTATTTGTCCAAACAGCCGGGGTAATTACAGGCAGATGTGGCATTATAATCAAGTTTTTACGGTAGCATGCAGTATTCGAAAGCCTGATGATGGACGACCAGCTGTGTGATTCTGTAAAATACGAATTAAAACTCGACCATCACATCGCAAGTCACTTACTTCACTTCGCATCCGATCATGAAAGACCTTGATGTCGCATTGTGTAAACAAATACAAGCTACACAATAAACATTTCACTTGCGAAGTAAAATGAGTATTGAACTGTGAATCATTGAGTTAGAGACCGATCTCACTGCGGATTCAGGATCGAGTTGCACAAATACGCTTACAGAATAGCAGGGCTGCATTGGCCACATTACCATAAAAAGTTAAAAAACCGTATTGATGAATACTCCGGTGACGTTGGTTTGGAGTAAGCAAATCGCTTCCAGCGACTGCAATCATTGTTTGGTCGCGTCCCACGCGATTAGCTCGCTTGATTTATTATTAACCGAGCCTCTGCGACCTTTATGAGCACTTATCGCACCAAATATTTACATCAGCCTTTTGGGGATTCACGACCGCTGACGGGGTTTTGTAAATGTGACACTGGATGAGTCATTTTGCATGGCAAATAGATTGATGTCGTTTTTAAAAACAGTATAATAAGCTAGACCGGTGATGGGCAGAGCAATTTGTGCAAAGTCTAGTACTGCGATTGCCAATGTAGCATTATATATGAGTTAACAGCCTGACCGAAAGCAATATAATAGTAGCAGAGAACAATTAACAGGTATGTACTTAGTATGGGTAAAAGTAAAATAAAATGATTTGGTTTTGGTCTATGGAAAGAGCTACGCTCGGAGTTTCTCAGATACAGTATCCGAAACGAGGTGATCCGCCAGAGAAGTAAAGCCCGGGCTAGCCACATCTGTCGGAGAACCGACAACCGCTGGGGTAGATGAGCTCTCGAGTGGGGACCACGAGTGGGCAAGCGTAGTGTGGGACGCCCCGCGGCTAGATGGAGCGACGATCTGCGTATAGGTGGCTGGCAGTGACCGGATGCGGAGAACCGATAACCGGGTTCTGTGGCGCTTCTTCAAGGATCCCTAATATCCTTCAGGGGATACGTTTAGACCGTTGATGTTGATAATCGCCTACTCATTCACCTACTATGTTAATTACTTCAATTTCGTTTGTTTTCGTAGGTTTCAAACGCGATAGGGTCATGCGTAGCTTATTTAATTTAGCCAACGGCCTAGTTTTGATAGCCGTGATTAATATTTCCTGTTTAACTTTCCGCAGACTGTTTGTTTGAAATAATTAACCGAGTATATTTTTAGATGTTTGTAACTGTTACCGAGTTATATTTCGGTATAAACTGAAATCAATAAGGCTACCGTAAGAATCGGTTACACCGTATAAAATCCAAAATGATTGGGTATCGGCTCTTAGATAGAGAACGTTCTGATATATTCCATGGTGGGATACACTGCAGACCCACCATGATATGGCCTTAAAAGTGCCCCTAAACGATCATGCTTGCATGACATGCAACGTTTACGTGATGTCATGCTGCATGATGAACCATCATGCTTGCTATCAATCAGTACAATGAAGCAACAGCCAGCACGTAGTTTACATGTCATGCACGTCAATCACTACAGCTAGACGGTCATGCATGAGTGACAGCACGTATTGCATGTCATGCCGCATGATCGTTTAGAGAGCCCATAAGATTTTAAACGGCTCATATTAAATGAATTAATACACAGTGAGTCGTACGTTGTCTACGACTGCAATAAAATAATGGTATGATTTCAATTTACTGTTATACACAGGTTTCCAAACTTACGTCGTGCGGGCTCAGTCAAATAATTATTTTTTAGTTTTCCTAAAACATTTCGGAAAATAATAATTAAAAATAGTTATTTAAACACTTGCACTTGTTTCGGCATAATCGGTCCATTGTATTTTCTGTCTTTTTGGTCATTTTCTGGTGATTTGTGTTTTCTAGGAAAGATTTTTCCATTGTTATCTATCTATAGGGAAGTCTCCAGTCAAAGTAGGTAACATCCCATCCCAACATGGGTACCTTTATAGATAGCTGGACCGATGGCTTACACGTTCATAACTTGGTCACCCACCCAGAAAGAAACTGGTAGATAACTGGTTATCAAACTTAATTATCTAAGTGGAACAAACCAAAAAGGTACACTACCACTAAACAGGCGTCTTATTACGCCACGTGATAAAGCGTGATATTAAAATACGTTGCGTGTCAAGCCCTGTCCTATTGTAACACACTGTATCGACCATTACATTTAAGTGTCCGAATATTTTGGTAACAATACCATTATTTGCGTTGTTAATTAAGTGATGGCATGACCGGGCTTCTATTTTACTCGCACGAGATCTGGAGATTACAGTTACAGCCTTAAGTAATTAATTTCTATCCAGTAATTTCGTAAAGTGTGGGCACTTTGTATTAATTTCTTTTGGGAGCTTATCCCTTAAATCAGTAAGTAATTTGATATGGGTAGGTTACCTAATGTAATCCCTATTAGAAAACCTCAAGGATAACTACTAGGTAGGTCTATCTATATTAGACGGGTATTTTTGTCGCGGTATATCATGGCTGATAGAATTGGCTGATACCACCTTCTCTTGTACTAGCAAAATAAATAAAAAAACGGCTATGGTCGTGTCGGACCACGCATAGTGAAGGGATTTACAATTTTCCCAGAATACACGAAATAATATTCATTGTGGGTTAACGCCGGCTTAAAAAAACAACAGCGTAGTACGGCTGTTAAAAAAATATTTGCATGGAAAATCTAATTCAATACTTGTGGTACCGTACAAGTTGTATGGCATTTCATTGACCGAGCGAGCGAAGCGTCTATGTTTCGAGATTGGCCAAAAATGCTATTGTCCGTCTGTCCTTCTGTCCTTCTTTCTGTCTTTCTGTCTATAATTCTCTACAGGTCGCATTTTTCAACCGATTTTGACGAAAATTTGGCATGGGTATAAATTAATTAAGCCAACAAAATGAGTAGAATAAAATTTTGAAAAACATTTTTTTAGAGTACCTACCATACTCGCAAAGTGGGAGTGACCTTTTTTTTTTGTGAATCCCATAGTGTGGGGTATCGTTGGATAGGTCTTTCAAAAATACCGCGGGTATATGGAAAAAAAATTTCGATTTATCCATCCGTTTGCGAAATATTAAGCTTTATTGTGCTAATTTTTGTCACTTTAGTACTGAATCTCCAGCTGCAAAGTTGACTTCTGTTCGTTTCTTTTAGGTTTGGTTTATAAGGGCTGGCGAGGTCTACTGTTCTCACGGAACCACTAGTGTTATTCGGTTCATATATATCGGAAACTTTTAGGAAACAAAATAATAAACATCAAAACACAACAAAAATGGCTTGTAACGTCATGACGTCACAGAAGCCGGGACGGACAGTTCGATGACTATTAAAAGGGTTCCTTGTTGGACTACTGAACCTTAAAAATTAAAACATGGAAGTTTTTCTAAACTCTTTACCTCAGATCTACCTCATAAATAATAGATGGAAGAACAAATAGATAAATGTAGCAATTTACTCTCAAGAGCCAACCATCGCTTTTCGAAATCACTCGTTAAGGGTGTCCCGTTGGCCCTCGTTAAACTTTATGAAGGTTCACGACCGGGGAAGTAATGACGAGAAACTTAACACTGTCACGTCAGTTACATTAATTAGCAATTTTGTCTGGCTTCACAATGACTATTTCTGCTGATCCGCTATGGACCCGCTTGGTGGACTAAGATGTAGGCATCTGCTTATCCTAGAGGTTTGTTAGTTTTTTCTGTCAATTAACTTTTATACGAAAGAATTTTTTACAGAATTTAAAACTATTTAGGAACCACCTTTTTAGCAAAAACCACTTCAAAGTATCGGTATTTTGAATATTTTAAATAGTATAATAATTTTAACTTGGTATTTCGTTAACCATGCCGCAATATTGTACTAAATTACCCGTATGTAATGTAGTATTTTTTACAACGAGGCTTTGTACCATTCATGTCCATGTCAGCCTCATACAGAAACACATATCTTTTTGGGATTAGGCAGACAGACAGCGCTTAGCGAAACCATATATTATTCGTCCTTCATCCGAACTTGGATCATTAGTTTAAAATTTATTTCACCATGTTTTTGCCAAATTAATGCTGCCTCCGTCAGTTAATAACCGACCATACTCCACTTTCTAATAAAACATACAAGTTGTTGACAATTGGCTACATAGTGGTAATTCTGCCCTATAGAACATACTACTCGTATCTACATACCAGATGGTATTTATTTGATGGAATGTGGCCGAAAATACTATCACCAGCATTTCCATAGCAAGGCTAGACTTATCGAACTTGTCTTAGTAAATACGGTATAACCTTTTATGAAGACGGAAAGATGAATACAAGAGTCCTTCCTTACTGAAACTCAAGTGACACGGAAATCTAATAAAATGCAGTGAAGTCATAACATGCTCCATCTACAGACGGGATATTATAACGTAAAGGCAGGTTATGAGGACACACTCTCCACAGCATTAAAGAAATTATGGACCTGAGACGTTTTAACGTTATTTTATTGAGCCCGGTGTCATAATTCTGTGAAGTGCCATAATTCTTAAAGGAAAGGTTGTCGAACCCTGACCCTGATGTTTTAAGGAAGTTGCAAACGCCGCTCATAAACGTTTTGGTATAAAAGTCAAATATCCAAGCTATAAAATGGAAACTATCTACATTATTTATTACTAAACAAGTTACAGTATATTAATAAGTACGTCTACATGGATGATTCATAGGTACATTATTGGCAAATACATAGGCTTTTAATAAAAATAGACATGCGTGACGTTTCTCTGCACTTACATACACGTACATACGTAATTAGTTACTGATGTTGCGACGACTACATTACGATTACGTAATTCTGTCCTGCTTATGGGTCAGTCAAATTAATAGTGTCATTGCACATGGGTACACGCACGGAGCGTTTATACACGTCAATTTTTATCTACCACCGATCCCAGGTGTTGTGTTCTAAAATAGATTAAAGAATGAACATAATGTAAACGAGACATATGTTAATACGATATGTTCCGTCCCAGCAGGAATTCTCGGTCCTAAAACTGCCAAACTACCATAAAATTGAAACTTACCACATAAAGTTCATACAAACATAATTCGTGGGCATCTTTGGTTCAAGTTCAATAGTTTTGGTCCAGTATAAGGGATGAGTCAGTATGATTGCCGTTCCTAAATGCAAGCTTCCTCATTCAACCGTTTATACCTATCTTTTTTTGGTTTACAAAGACCTCGACAGGTTTTGGCTTGGCCTTCTGCCACTACAGTTAGGTACTTTGGTGACCTCAAGTTTTAATTATCGTGGATCAAGTCCTTTAAAAATACTACTAATACTTTAAACTGTTGTTAGTTTTATTAACTTTATTTGCATGGTATATTTACATGGTGTACAATTTTGTACGGACTGTCCTTACTGTATTTATTTACCGTGCGTAGTTTAGGTGTCAAGCCTAAAAGTTGGAAGGGTCGCCAAGGGTAACAGACAACCGACCGACATTTACAACTTCTGCAACCTTTGAGACAACTATGCGTTTGTATATCAACGTACTTATATATTTTAAGCATTTTTAGTCTGTCTAATTGTTAGCAGTTGTCGCATTACATAAGGATTATTATATTATATATTATATATTTTTTGTTTGTATTTGCAGCTTGTTGATTTTTAATTAGATTTGTCTGTCACACTTCTCATTCTTGCTGTACCGAAGTACTGATTAAATTTGGTGAATCTTCAAACGAAGTTAAGAGCTATCTGATGTGTCTGAGTCTGACAGTGGTCGAAAAAATAGGTGTAATCAAATCAACATGATGGATATTTTGAAATCCACTAGTTAGTCGTAAAGCATTTCAATTGGTGTACATGTTTAAACATTTCAATTTCAAATTACATCCCTTATTCTCCGTATAACAACAGCAGAACTACACTGACCTAGAGCCTCTTGTCACTCTGTTTCATTAATTTTTTGTTCACATTGACTTATAATATAAAATATTGCAAAACTATATATTGTATATCGCTTATAATACAATATTATAATATACTGGATGGGTCTTCAATACTTAGTTATTAAAAAAACTACGAGTTCGTCATCATCATAATACAAACAATTTAAGCGATATAAAACATAGTGTCTATGTTACTTGCTGACTAACTCCCTTATGTGTGGGTCTATCTGTCTAAATTCACTCTAATTAATCACAAATAAAACTAAATCCAACTCATTACCAACTCACCCAAAATGTGTTTAATTAAAACTTTTAAATAATTCATTAATTTGATTAAGTTCATTGAGGTCAATTGGGGCATTGAAGGGGAACACCCGAAACGGGCGCGAAGCTAACAAATTGTAGCCATTTGTTATGCAGCAAGTTTCACTATCAGCCAGCAATTTGCCAAAACCATTAGCCGGGTAATAGAGGCTCAGTTCATTGTGCACGGGTAACTATGATCCGTGTATAAATAAACATAGCCTCGACACGGTCTCGATATTTTCATTTCAGTTTTTGGTTAAAAAGGTTGTAATTCCGGTCGTGTGTATTTGACATGTGAACAAATCGAAATTACTAAGATCGTTGTAATCGCCGAGACACATAGGTAGTCCTAATATGTCTAGAACAAGTGTATCAGTGTCTATTACAAAACGTAAAATTGTACGAATAAGTATTATTTAATGCCAAAACGTTGTTTAAATCTTGGTGTATTATATTAACCAAGGAGATTCGAACCTCTTTTCTCGCGCGCGCGCTCCCTGTGGAGATCGTATCTTGCAAATTTAGTATGGGAAACGATGAAAAATTCTGTGTCAAAATCAGGGGGGGTGCGGACAAATGAAGCGGATTAGCGGGAGGAAGTTGCTCATACAAATTTATATGGAGTTTGAAAATGAGAATGTGTGAGTGAGTATCAATTTCGAAATACATTTGGCACGATTTTGGCACCCCCTAAAATGATGTTGTTACTCATCCATATGGGAGTAGCTTTTTTTTTAAATTCATGATATTAACTAATAGCGTATCAAGTTTTCCAATAATACGTACGAGTGAGTAATCTAATTCGTGGGCAATAGACAACTTTAATTTATCAAAACCTTAATTAATAAAAATAATAAACCTTAATTAATAATTAAAACCTTTAATTTATCGTAAAAGATTTACTATGACCAATGTCACCATGACGTGTACCGTAAACATTTTATTTTTCAATAGTTCAATACCTTATGAAATTTTATTTATTCTGTATATTATGTTCGGACATTTTACTTTTTACTAATACACACAGCGAACTTTGATAAGTATTAAAGTTCGCTGAACACATTGTTACAAACAAAGTAAGTAATGAAAGATAGTGAATGTATAGTAATTAAGTAAATGTAACCCAGATGTAACCCATTTCGCATAGACTACAAATAGACTGGATAACAGACTACATTGAATTAACTTACAGCTTGAGTGACGGCTAGACTAAATTACTAGGCTAAATTGGAAACTTGACTAAATTAAATGCTGGGTAGAGCAAGGCACAAGAATGGTTCAAAGGTAAGTGAAGCGATATAATTATAATGGATGATCGCGTGAATGGATTAAAAAATATATTATTTGCACATGATTTTAATTAGCTTCCAAAAGTGTACTTAATAAAACTGAACAGAATCATCTTTTTCAGAGAATAAATGTTTTAGGTGGATTTCAAAAAATATTAATTAAATGCTGCCTACTTATTTTAACTTGTACAAGATAGAAATATAATGAAGGAGTTTTATAAAATAAATAATTACATTGGACTTGGGTAAACCTTTCATCGTGAAGGGTCAGTTTTAAATGTAATAACGGAGTAACAGGGCTAAATAAAAGGAGTCAAACTTTCAAGGGCCAATCTTTTTAAGACATTCCCGCGAATCTTTCGCGTGTGTTTAAGTTTTCTCATACAATTTAATATAAGGTAAAACTTGAGTCTTTAAGTTCACCCGAGCTTGGTGGCTTAAGTATGAAAACCGAGCTTAATATGTGTGAAAAACTAGTATATATATCCGTGACTACGTCCGCTTTAAAAAATATCGTTTAAGTTAATCAGAGTTCGCTGATGTATGTATGAAAAGCTATCGCTGTATCAAGTGTCATAAAAATCAATATGTCATGACATGAATGATTGACAACCAAACACATGCACATATTGACATGTTTCTATAATTATTCACTTGTTTGTAATGTTAAAAAATTTTGTAACAGCGATGTTCATGGAGTTATTTATTACGTACTACATCCTTTAGTTACTTACACGCTGAAATACAAATCCAACCCTCGGCGCCAAGTTGCCAAATGTACTTACGCGCCAGAAGCCACGGCTTCATTACCCGCGCCTATCACGGCTCGGGACGTATTTGACACGTTATTCCAAGAAGGTTTGACGTGGCTGTGTTTATCTAACACACCATCAGCTCATTAATGGGGTGCCACAGTGTAATAATCACAGAGTAACCAATCAGAAATAGACACGTTGACTTCTACTTATTAGATCTGTAAATATCTGGATTATAATATTTGTGTGAAATAATAAAAGAGTGAACAAGACTGTCCTTCGTGGCCTGGTCGTTAGACCCATAGCGCCAGTTGTCGTGGGTTCGATTTCCAATGGAGACAGACATCTTTTTTTTTTGTTGGTTCTGGTTTCAATGTAAAAAAATCTAGTTTAAGATTAGGCATTTTAGTTTAATTGTTTATCAGTTTTTCTTATTTTACATTTACCTGACTTCTCCAAAACAGGATGCACTGGCCGAGGTTAAGAAACCGTAGAAGGGCTCATCCTGGCATTGGCACGGATTGCCATTTTGAATAGATATCCGAAATGTCGTTAATAAGTCTAATTTAGTCGCAAAAAAGTAGATTTAGTCGGACCCTTTTAAAGTTATGGGGTTGTTGGTGATGGCCACGTCATGTCTCCGGTAACACAGTAACTGATTTAGTCGATTGTTCCCGTGAGTTAATCGAACCTAGTCGCAAAAAATCTGATTTAGTCTGTTATCCGTCTAATAGATAGAGGGGGTTGAAAGTGGCTTACGGGTTTACGCCTGTATGTGACTAAAGTCACATACTTGTGGGTTTTACAAATACTTGTTTACGGGGTGAATATCCAGTTAACATTATTCTCTGTGTAGACTGTATACGAGTAACGCCGCGATTATTATTCAACTAGCTTGCGAACTCGCCTTGGGCTGCACATAATTTACCGCATTTGCAACTGTAATGATTTCCCTGATTGTGAACAATCACGTTAGACGCCTCCGGAGACGCACCTAGGCAGACGTGATTGTGATTACAGCTGCGAGAGAAGGTTTGGAATGTGATTTACATCAAGTCCTACGGTATTGCTCTACTAGGAAACCGGAAGCGTGGGTATTAATTACCATGTTGTTTACTTTTATTTTTACTAGCCTTAGTCAAGCTAAATAAATTGTAAGGAGTTAGGATGATTACACTTTAACATGCTTTTACCCTACAATTTTATTTACAGCCTATCTATGTCATTCATTTCCACCTATACATTGTGTTTCTTTGACAGAACTGCGAATCATTTAATCAACTCTCCAGCATATTATTAGCTTCTTGTACTCAGTACAGTATTCAGTTTGTTCTGAATTCTGAGAGTTATATAGGTAGGTACATATATTTCAAACATATTTTCATATTATTTTATAAAATTTATTACACTGCACTGTGCCGAACAAGCGTATCTTGCCACAATATTGTGATGCACATAACTTAGCACATTGAAGTGAATTTCAAATTCAGGTGAATTTATGTTATGTCTTAGTTGGAGGAGACGAGTCCAAACTTTGTTTTATCTCTTGTGGGTATAATATTCAACAATGCAGTAATAACCTCTGTATCCTGTACCCTGCCTCTGCCTGTCATATCAATGAATGAACTTATAATAACACATTAAACATACTTACATATCAGTCCGTTAACTTCCGCTGCTGCATATAGATCTTCCCCAAATGAGCGCCACCACACCCGGTCCTCGGTCTTCCACATCAAGTCGCTTCCTGAGTCCTGACACCTTCTTCGTTCATCTAATGTATCTATAGCTAACGCTATAATAAAATAGTTCTAGTAGAGTTCTATTATCTCTTTTCAAACCTGAAAATAGATACTATTTTGCAGCTTGTTGGCTGCCATCATTTCACTTTACGTAATAAATTAAATTAATTTGCTTGTTTGTTTGGCGCCGACTCAAAATATTTAGATTTACATTAGTGTAGGAGCTTAGTTAGGCCTAAAATGTTCTTTTTTAATATTTTTCGCTTTTCAGTTCCTTTTTTTCGACGGTTTAATTTTTTGGTTAAAAAGTTTTCATCTACGAGTAGTGCTGACATATATAGGTACCTACACCTCTTACACCCATACATAAGCTTAAAGAAAAAGTTTGTTTGAAATAACTCTTGGGTTATTTATAATATGGACTCTTCAGATATAAACGAAACGCAGGTACAATGAAGAATAATATTAAACTAAATTATTCCATCAAGTCTAATAAGTAAAAGAAGCCGTCAATAACCGCTTCGTATTAATTAAGAAAATAACTGGACCGTCTTAACTAGCATATCGATTTTATGCTCAACGAATCAGCAACTTTCAGAGAGGAAATGTGTACATTGGTACTCAAAGAACATAATTAGTAAAGCATATAGAATAGTTTCCCTTGTTTTTGCACATCATGAAAAGTATTGTTTTCAATAAAATGAAACCTGTTTAGAATGCTTGAAACGCATAATCTACTAAGACTTCTGTATTAATATTACAAAAATAATGTTTAAAAGTGAGCACTAAAATTTTAATAAGTATTTGTAAAATAATAATATATTTTAATTCTAAAGACTTTGTTTATAACTTGACAGTACTAAATTTTTTGTTTCGTCTACAGACGATAAGATAAGATACATCTTCTTTGCCTTGTTCGTAACAGGCTGTTACATAGTAAAGAATATTAAAACATAATTTATTAGATAAAAAAAAATTAAAATATTTTATTCAGGAAACTTTGTTTGTGTTTTAGTCATAAAGACAAAACTATTCTTAGCGCCGCCGCCGCCGGAGGTAAATTTTTTCCGTCATTCTTTTAACACTCGAATTTAGCGACCTAAAAATTTTTAAAAATAAAATAGTTTTTAATAAAACTTTGTCGTTGGACGTTTTTCTCGCCAATTGACTAACAGTTGACATCAGTGCATCGTCACTATTACCAATTTTAGCAACAAAAAAAACCTACCTACAGAAAAATCGCTCATTCCAATTTTCCAAACATGGGTCAATGTTAAAATGATCCAAATAGGGAAGGTGGGAAGAGGAATTCGACCAGCAAAAAGGTCTGTACAGATAAGGTAGGAATTCCGGCCGCCCGGTCGTCACGAGATAAATGGCTCAATTCTGCAAGAAGTGCGGTTCGACCATTGTAATAATCGGGCGGAATCGGCGGTCGTTGTCGCCTAAAAACCGAACGATAACACAATTTGAGGGAGAATTCAAAGAACTTTCCAATGTTTTCATATGAAAGAATGAAATATAGGTACTTATATATATTATTTTTGTGGTTAATAACAAAATAATAATTAAAAGTTACTCTTCTTTCTCAGAAATTTATGAGCGGTTACTTTAATAATAATTAAGATGATTAAATGAATATTAAACAACTAGCTGTTGCCCGCCACTTCGTACGCGTGGATTTTGACAGTAGGTAATAAATAACTATCTCTCCTATGTACAGACATCGTATAGTTATAATTACTATTAATCGAAGAAACATACACTTCAGGAACACAACTGCGAAAACCGTTTCCGATTTGTTGCAGTAGTTTTTGTTTAATGACGGAACAAACATACATACAGACAGACAAATAAAAGAATTTTTTTCTTACATTACATTAGGTAGTTGATTTTTAAATTATTTAGAAATGTATATATGCAAGCAGTAACCGCAAAAGCTTCGCGGTTACTGGCTGGCAGATGCATTGGGAAAAGTTTACGGACTACATAAAGCTCTCAAATCAAATAATTCGGAACGTGTTCCGCAATCAAAGAGAAACTTTTTAACTACGAAGATTCAATAAACAAATAAAGCACGGTAAATTAACTCAACTGAGTAGCTGCCCGGTGACGTTAATTCAATTGTGTATCGTACTGCAGGATGTCTCTAGTACCTACAAGTTCAATTGGAAACTCGCTCAAATAAAATGAGATGTTTCATTCTTGTCAATATTAAGATAATATATAAAAGGTACGGCCACACCGCACAACTTTCTCCTCATACATCAATCGACTTAATAGATTTAATGAATGTGTATGGAATTGTTTACAAAAATAAAACTTCTTAATTAGTGCAGCTGGACAAATTGTAAACATATCCGGTTTGTAGACATGATATTTGAAAAACCGCAAACTTTGTATTTTTTCCATCCGTAATTTTTTGCGGCGAGTCCACTCACTGCTGTCGCTACAAAATGCACACGTTATAAATCGACCAATTACGGCCCTGTATTTTTATAATATAAGCCAACTTATTATTTATCAAACCTTTGAAATAAAAGCATCTCTTGTAACTTCGACTAATATCTTTGATCGCTAGTTTGCACTGAACTTTGAATTGAGTAGCTCCATTGATTCCTGAGGTAGGTAAATTTCGCTGCGAAATATTTACTTTGATGTAGTTTCGTGAGAAATTAATTGCTGTCTGAACCAAATTCTTACTCCTGCGTTTTGCAATGTGAAATATACCTACCTACCTACCTACTCGAAACATTTAGATTTAATAATATAATTGAAATTTCTATCATTCGAAAGGAATTTAATATTGCTAGAATAAAATACATCACATTGTTTGATTATTTAAATGCAATACTAACTTCATATAAATTTAACTCAAAAATGCGTCTCGAGCAATAAGCGGTTTTCCTGTAGTTAATTAACGTTAGTTGCTAATGTTGGCAATATAATCAAATGGCGTTGACTTGATCTCAAATTTCATGGTCAATTTTAAGACTAGAATTTCAAAAAGTTGAAGTGTAACTTCAAAGACAACGTAAAATTAGGTATTCACAACTAACTTTCTTTTGTTACAGAATATACATTGTAGTGCTAACAATCATACGAAATGTGCGACCATGAACGTAGGACGATATAAGATCGTAGTGAGATCTTCGTGTGTGATGTGAGAGACAGTATGACCAAGAAGTGGCTGGCGATGGTGGCGGTGGTGGCGCTGGCAGGGGTCGCGAGGGGCTGGGACTGCGTGTGCAACCCGAGGGAGTGCGAGCCGCTCGAACCGAGCGGCTGTCCGGGCCTCGGGGTCATCGTGTGGGACCCGTGCAGGTTAGTTGGTTAGGTACTGGCACGGGCGGTAGCCCTTGACACTGTGTGTGCAAACTGACGCAGATCGAGTGGCCCTGTATTGTGTGCATGCAAGTAAGTTGGTTAGACAGTGGCTGGCAGGGGCGATGCGCGGGTAGGGATTGTGATTATTTTAATTAGTTCAAGGTGTTTGAGTAATATTTCTAACCTACCTAGCAATATTACTACAAGGATTCTACTTACTGAAGGTTTTTTATATAAGTAAAAGATAGCCACTACTCGAAAATATATACTAAATACTGACTGTCGTCAACCTATTCGTAAAGTATATAATTTGCACATAACTACATTACATAATTTGTAGGTGCACGTAATTTATAACATTGAAGGCTTTAAAGAAAATCGCCGATGGCTTTTACCGAAAACTTTTTATTAGTTGCTTACTTGTCTCTGGGTGACTGATCCACTTAGCTACAAGTTCGTCCAGGAGTTTCGAAATAAGGAAATGGGCCATACGAACGACTAACGCTATTGGACAACTTTACCCTCAAAACTTGTTGCTCTAGACTACAATTATACTAATTTTATTATACAAAAGGGAAAGGCTGTATTCCATCTTCCTAAAAGTAGAGACAAGATGTAAGTTATATTATTTAGATCTCGTACTATTAAACACAATGTGAAAACTAGAAAGCATATACCTAATATACATTGTAATGAAGATTTTTGCTTACCTACTCGTATATTATATCAAAAAGTATATGGGTACATACCCAAGTTGGAGAAAAAAGTTATATTTTTAACCTACCCTAAAGCTTTGACCTTTTCTAACCCCAATAAAGCTTGTCATATAGTACCTACATAATCATTTCATATTTAAGTATACTAAACAGAAAGTTCACAAAAGGTCAGAACCTGTTTTAAGCTCTCAACACTTCAATTTAGGCAATAACTTTTCCAATTTTCCACGTTTAACAGTCCTGTTTTTTCCAAGTCGTTAATGTATTGAAATTTGTATTTATAATTTTTTTTACAAAATTGTGATTTGGCGGTTTTCAGAATTTTTATAAAGTAGTCACGGTATTAATATTTCCTTGGAAACCCAGTAGGTACCTATTTAATTTAGCCTAGGCATGAAGAGGCCTATTTCGATCTTTAAACAAATTATCATTGAAACATTTTCTTAGTAGTATAGTTATGTAGTAGCTCCGCGAGAAATTTTATGAATGACATCATCTACAGAGCACTTTACAACATTTTTCTTTCCAGGTGCTGTAAAGTATGCGCGAGAACGTTAGGTGAAGACTGCGGAGGCTTCAGAGGCACCTGCGAGCCCGGCCTCAAGTGCTACGAGGGCTCGTGTACACCCATCACGTGAACTCAAAACCGCTGCACCCTGTATTATACGTGTAAATAGAACTGTTAGAAAACAAAACATATCCCAAGCAAAGTAGTGAAATGAGAGGACCATACGACAAAACACAGAAACCCCCAGTTAAATAGGAAAGATTTATGACAAAGTGGTACATTGTCTCTGTGTGACAATAATCTTAGATACGGCAGTCTGTTTTTGGTAGGGTGATAGGAAGTCATCTGAGGTAAGTTCATTTAAAACAGGGATATAATCTATTGCCGGGATAGCAGGAGATAACTTAATTTTCGTCAAAAATAATGTGGCTGGACCGACACTATTAAAAGATAGGTAAATGAAATGTCTCTCAATGATTTTCGTTAATGGTGTACCGTCTGTAATCTATTTAGGTTGTTGTGTAATAATTCCCGGGAAGGCATTAACATTACGAGCGATAAAAAACATTGTATCTAGTGTTTCCGATATGTTGTAAAGATTATTTCTTTGTAAACGGGCGCAAATTTCATTTTAATGCCCCGGCTCCAGGGCGCGGCCCAGTGATAACATCAGCCGCATTGTGTGCACCCGTTACATCGCCATTCTACTCTATGAAAGGATTTACGCGATATTTGTTGCAAACATTGGATTTACTTTACAATAAAGTGGTTTTATATGCCCAACACAATTGAGGCAAATGTAAAATGTGATTTCTCGGTAATTTTTATATGCTACATAGATATTTTTGATAGATTGTTGTCCGTACAATTTATTTACAAATTCGAGTTCATTGAACACGTTTTTGGATTAACTTATTGCTATATTTATTTTTTAGTCACTCTCTGTTATTTAATTAACGGTGGTACAGTATGTTTCATTTGTAAAATATTTTATTTAAATATCAAATCTCGTTTGTTTTTTTAAATACCTACCTTACCTTTTGAAAATAATTTTGTATATTTATTTATTTTGTATATTGTATATTATTTTGTATATTGCAATCACTAATAACTTTGTTCGTAATAAACTATTAACGTGTTACATTATTAACTGTCCCATGATTTACATAATTATTATGTAATGTACACATGTTTGAGATTATTTTCCACTTACCCGACCTTCTTAAATTTTATTATTGTTGTAAAATCATAAATAACGCAAATAGAATCAAGCTAAAGTAACCTGAACGAGTGTGTATCTCTTTATTATAATTTTAGTCAGACATTTATTGTACTGTAAACAAAGTTGTAATAAATAGTGTATCTATCTATATTTCTGTGTGCTTCCAGGTTACAGAATAGACATAAGAACGTATAAATATATAATTAAATATATTACATATATAAATGTTCTAGTGAAATACCTACTGTTTGGTTACTTGTGTAAATAATTGCCTGATTAGCATTTTTATCTTGTACGTACAATATGGGATGTGTATACATATAGGTAGGTACTAGGTACACCGATAAACAGGTAGCCCAGTAAGAAAATCTAAGTACTTACACCACAAAGTTGAGTTTGTCGTCAAAATTTTGCATCTTTGATTTATTAAGTTTACCATTTAGTTTGTTTGAAGTAGGAACCTATTATGATCGGTAACTTATTTACTTAATGGATTGAAGCTTGTTCACTTAATCATGTTTAACATTATCGCAGGGAGTAACAATGAATCAGTTGGTTTAGAAAATGAAAGTGCTTCTTCTATACTTAATAGTACTTAGCAACCTTTGACTTTAGCTTTGTTTATCTTATTTTGTTGGGTAAATTATGTTTAATCCTGTTCATTTTATAGTTTTACATGTGTAACAAAATACCAACCTAATAAAAACACCTTAATACCTTTTTGTATACCAACTTTCTGAATGGCGAATTTTGGAAAAATATATTCCGTATTCGATATCAGGTATTTATGGGGTCGCAGCTAGTATTTAGCACACCCTGTTCACAGCTGTAAATCAGGTATATACCTATTTAATTGTTTCCTGAGGGGAAACAATATATATTTTATAACATTATAAACATTTATAAACATTATATTATTTCTTATTGAGTGTTGTAGTCGATATTACCAGCAAATGAAGAAAATCCTATTCAATATACCTACTAAATAATGAAATATCCACATTTTCTTTTATTTATGCTTATGTAAACTAGCATAATATTAAGTACATACTTTACACCATAATCTTGTAATATACAACTAAATGTAATATACTACTTTGTAAATGTTCCATAAACTTTGTATTTAGATAATAGTAATTGTATTCGGAGAAAAAAATGTTTCATGAATATTGCCATAGTCCATACATAAATTAACGGGATATGTATTTTGTAAACAACATAACACTTTGAAGACTCACATTTTAAGGATCATGGTTACTTAGGATCGAGGTAGACCAAGCGGAAATTTGCCCGCGCAATTTTTGACGTAATTGTCAAATGAACCATATCACTATTTATAGACAAAAGAACAAAAGCGTATGAATGACCTCGAGCGCGAGGCGACGCCGACGTGCAGAAGTCATTATACAATTTTGTTCTTTAGGGTTTAGTAATATGGTTCATTTGACACTGATGTCAAAAAGTGCGCGGGCAAATTTCTGCCTGGTTTGTGCAGTCCCTTACTCGTATGTATGAGAAAAAAATCTAATAAATGAAGGGAGTGTGATGGATGATTGACTTCCTTAAGTATATTTTCAACTCCTCGTCTCCCTTCTCTAATGAAATTCAGGAAATGTTTCCAGGGAGCTATGCATTTCAAACCACACTTGGCTAAGTTACGTCTCTGTAATAGTTCAGTTCTAAAAAAATTACTAAGATAACTCAATATATTTTTTTTTTTTTCGAGAAAGTCATCATCCTCAGGCGTTCCCCTTGGCCTATAATCATGGGCAGGATATCGATACGGCGCATGATTTTGGGCCGAGGCGAACTCATTGGAGTGCGATAAGTTATGAATGCTGTTCGATTTGTTACTTATGTGTGTTTCGTGACGATACCGATAGCGTACAATAGTTTAAATGTATGTGTGCATATAATCCTCGCTTCAAATGTCAGAATATTTTGCAACCTTAGAGCAACTCGGCCAATCATGGCTCGGCCCGGGCACGAGACACTTCAAAATCCCGACGCTGGCTACATGGATATGACGAAGGCGTTCGACCATGTAGACCATTCAATTTTATAATTATATAATTATATACGGGTCTTACACACGAACAAGTTTTATTTACCTTTGCCCGACGTTTCCTACGTTACGTTACGTTTTACGTTTCTTGTTCGTGTGTAAGAACCGTATATAATTATAATAATTATGAATACAAAGCGCGAAAGTCTAAAATGTACCATTCAATTTTACTCAACAAATTGTGTTCAGGGATAAGATGGGATAATGATGGCCACAAATTAATGCAGACAAACCTTGCAATAGACAGCAAGTGACAAAAAAAGCCAAAAGGGAATAGGGTAGGGGGGGGGCATCGCCACAAAACACAAAATAATAAATTGAATAACATATTCAGAACTTATTGTACACATCAATACATTTGGAGATGCCGACAAGCTTTGAATGCTCCAAATGACATACTCGTATCATTGTAATAAATATGAATATTTGTGTTTGTACCATTTTATTTTACCCAAAATTGTAAACTGATCGGAACGACCGTAAGATGTACAATGAATACTTCAATGCTACTTGTTATTTGTGCACACATTGAATAAATAAGTTTAAATAAGGTTGTTTTTATTTCGATCTTTAAATACCTAATAAGATCTACGAGTAAGTACCTAAATCTTTGGTATGTGCAAATTATAGAGGGAATTGAAAAATAAAGAAATAGCACGTCATTCTAAATTGCTCACTGGCTGTAGGATTAGTGAAAACTGAACTGAAATCTACTTTATGTTTTACTAACTATGCATTGATATTCAATGATGATTATTCTATGCATCACGGATTTCAGAATGTTTTAAAAATAATTCTCAACCGCCTTTAACAATATTGTCTAAGGCTGTTCAGTAAATTCTCATTTCTATGCACATTTCAACTGAAATAAATCAGGTAAACAACATATACAGTGGCAATTCCGCGGTTACTTTTACGAGTTGCCTGTAAGGTAATAAATATTATGCTATGGCAAAGTAGGTATACTTAGTACTGCGAAAGCTAGATTTCGGTAATAGTTTATATGTTGCAGAGCACGAAAAGTCAACAATTCTTGAACGAGATAGATATTTTAGTATCTACATGATAATGCGTTGCAAAAATAATTTGTACCACGTACCTACATTTTTCTCCTCGTATTAACTATGAAAAGCATTATACATACGAGTATCTTTCGATAGAAACGACAATTCATTGACTTGAATCTTCTAGAAAGACTTTAACTATAAGACTATCACATAATATGAATTGTTTTCATATTCTGTTCTCGGTAACAATGTAAGTAGGTACTTATTGAGGTTGGAGGTCAATTCCGCTTTCCGCTGATCTCAAGAAATATAGAACACTTGACAGTGCTTCTTATTTATTTATTAAAAATAGATTTAATATCTTTACTGCACGCGATTGAACAAAAGGACTTAATACGATGCCATCGGCGATCGTGAATTAATGATCGCAGGATGCCATCTGAATCAAATCGCGTCACGCTGCTTCTTGCTTCGTTATTGATATCGAGTCAATTCAATGGCACAGAGGAAGTAATAGTCCAATAGTAGACACTAATGATTATGAAATAAGTCGATTATTTTCTACAGTCTAGGCTTCGTAATAGCTAATCAACTTGTATGCAAACAATATACAATCTGTATAAAATTTTGAAATATTATCTAATCGGAGGATTAATAATATTACATGATAAGTACATCACTTGTTGATATCATCTATCTATCGACCAATGCGTCGGCTATCTCACATCAGACGATACAGGACTGCACTTGTCGGGTCACGTTTGCTTTGGCAGTTGCTGTGTCTATTATGTTCTACGCAGTTCTGTTGCCGGTGTTCTATCACTAGCCAGGTAAGTTTCTACATATTCTGATATCTTTATGAGTCTATCAGTGGACCGGTGCGTGTACCAAGTTTTTCATTTTGAAACCTCTAGATACCTAGTCGTCCCCATCTAAAATTGCCTATCAAACTAAATCAATTAATCTAACCAACATAAAAAGTTATTTAGTTCGAGCGACAGAACTCTCTCGACTCGAATATGCTCTCGATTAAGAACAGAATTATGGTGAGAAGCGTTTCATGTAGCATAAAGCTTGATCAACGATTATGCATAAGAATGGTTAGCAAAATCTATTTCTATTTCACATTCCAATAATAGAAACAGTCTATGACGAACTCATCAGAGAAATAGGGCTTAATAAGTTGCACGATGAAGTCGATTATTATTTATTAAAATCCAAAGAATAAATTTCTATATCTTGTATGTTATCTGTATGTACCTTAGATTACATAAACCATGTAGCGAGCGGGAGCGTAGCGACCTTTTTCCGTGTTCTGTGGTATGTACATTATCCCACCATACATGTGCATAATAGCGATAACCAGTTTCTAGAATGATCCGATATTTCTGACGTCACTGTTTGCTGATATGGATAACCGACGAGGCATTTTAGATTATGCGCAGACAACAAAGACCATTGCATTATGAGTATTTATTTAAAAACTAAACACTATTTTAGTTGCCTTATAACGAATCAGAGAGATCTTTTTTAATATTCAAAAGAAGTCTATAAAATTATCCCCGGTACCAAAATTCTGAAAATACTATATATTTATTATAATATACCTAGTAACTTTTAACTTGTGCCACAACTCAAAGCCACCAATTGCGTATTTTTAACGGCACATCACGGTCCCGCTAGTATCTGTACCACAGAGGAATTAATAGTCTTAAATGCCTGTACTGATGCGGAGGTATTAATAATTTCGACTTATAGTGCATTTTGTTCCAGGCCGGGCATTACTGTTAATCGTTATTACGTACGACATACGAGCCGAAGACGTCGAAGATATCAATCAAGGAGTGACATATTATGTACTTATCATGGAAAAACTATCAGTTGAGAAGGAACCCACCATTGTATTTGGTAAAAAAAATCCCAAATCTATTGCCACTGGACCGAACTACAAGGGGTCGGGCATCAAAACTAGTCTACATGGAATAATGTACCAAATACAATTATCGACTCTTTTCTTGTGTCGTGGTCTAAAATATGGATATAAATTTAAACTAGCAATAGAATTGGATGACGCAGAAAAGTTTGATGATGTGGTGTTTTCGTATTACGATGATATGAAGGGCCAAGAAGTGTACCGCTTTGTACAGACTAAACATAGACAAGATGAAACTAAACAAATCAAGCTTGTTGATCTAACGAATGACAGTGATGAAGATTTCAGTCTACTGAAATATTTTATTTCTTATCGTAAAATAAAACAGAAAGAAATATTTAAAGATGGCGTGTTACGAGATTTCATTATTTACACCAATATTGGTCTACATGAGAAAATTCTGAAACCAGAGAAGGACAGTGATAAATCAGCAGTTTTTGAAGTAGACAGCACTGTAGATAATATATTTAGTCTCAAAAATTATTCTTATTGTAAACAATACAAGTTTACAAAAGATTACAATTTTTATATTGAATTGAAATCAATATTAAAAACATGTCATGTCGATAAATTAGCAGCAAACCTTGCCAAAACTGTTGCAAACAAGGAAAAGGCGTTGCCTTATTGCGACTCCTTCAAATGTTACAGCAAATGGTTATCGGACAAAGTATTCAAAACAATCAAAGACAGCAATGGGTGGTGTCTTCAATTTAGAGATGATTTCTTGCAAGATAACTGTGAAGGTGACGGAGTACTTATATATTTCAGAAAAAAATTAATAGCTGACATTGGAAAAGCAAAACCCAAAGAGAATGTGAATGCAATTTTTCTGAAAACAAAAATTAAAATAACCGAAAAGTTCATAACAAATACTAAAGGTTCTTTATCACTAGATGTATCTGATCAAGAGGTAGATACTTTTTTTGAAAAATTTGTGCTTGCAGTGAATCAGCCCAATGAAGAGGAGCTGCAAAATATAATTACGAAAGAGATCATCCGTAGTACAAATTTTATTTATGGTGAGTTAATAACAAGTAAACTTCAAACACATTTGTTAGATTGGGCGAAACATAGAGAGGGTCGTTATTTAACCCACGACGACGGCAAGGAACTGTTTCAATGTTTATACCGAATTATAGCCTGCTTGGGTGTATTCGGAGTAACTACAGCATATAAATCTAAAATATGTAAAGACTTTAAATTTAAAGATAAGACGCAAGTCACTGAAACAGTAAGAAACTTCCTAAAAAGTGAAGAAAAACAGATTTTGATTGTCTATAACAAAATCCCATGGTTAAGTGCAAACAAAATATTGAAAGCAAACACAAAACATAAAGTAGAGGCAGATATTATATTTTGTGATTCGAAAACTTTTCACAGTCTCATTGGTTCCCCGATATGCCCCATAGAAGCATTACAGTCGGAAACATATAACCATTTAATAGTTGATAACATTGCAAAATCTAGTGACATAGAAACTATTTTGAAAATAGTTGTCGGAACTCTTAAACAAAACCGAAATAAGCGTATTATTTTAAACATTTCACAAAACATAATGAAAATGGTTGAAAATATGTTAGGTGACTTGCTTGAAAATCTTAAATATGATTGTGAAAAATGCTCGGCCATAATTGATGACGACAATTACACTCGTGGTAATGTGACTAAATGGTCGAAGAAGCGTTTAAATAGAAGTAAGATTCACAAGAAACCACTCAACCGAATTAAACACCTGGAGGCAGAAGTAACAAAATTACAAGATAATTTCGAACAATATAAATTGCAGCAGTATCTTGAGATCAAAGGCATACCATACCAAAACCCAGAAAAATTGAAATTCTTATTTATACAATTTTCAAAATCGATGCAGTGTCCCATTAAAAAGGAGAATATTCTGAGGATCGAACAATATGCAAAGGGAAATATGGCAGGTAACATTACAGTTAAGTTCATCACAAAACAATTACGAGACAACTTTCTGCAACAAATGAAGGGAAAGAAAAATATCGAGTTATCTGACTTTTTGCCAAGTTGCGAAGGAACCAATTGCAAGCTGTACTTTAACGAACTGCTCACGAACAAACGCAAAATGATGCTTTCACGCTGTAAAATTTTCGCCAAGGAAAACAAGATCAAATATGTTTGGTTCAAAAATGGTCAAATACGCATGAAAGTTGACGACGATCAACAACGGTATGAAGTGATACAGTCTGATATGGATTTTCAGAATTTTTTTCATTAGCTATTTCTGTTTTTTTTTATACCTAATATTATTAAACTGTTAGTCGACCAAACGTGTGTGGCACATAGGAAATATTTCCTTATGAAATATCTGGTAGTCATAGATTAAATAAAATTAGACGCTGGAGCTTGCAACTTGATACGAGTAGTGTATATTCTTCCGAAGGTTATCGACTTGTCAAACGATACATTATGTACTAAAGTTTTAAAAAACTTCTTGTAGAGTAGGCTATTCTGTGTTGTTAAAGATGTTTAAGTACTTTATATAACCTACTCACTGTAATTATGGCAACAATAACAAATTTCACTCTATAAGCCTTGCTATTGCACGAATGCATACACGATAGAACTAACCATGCTGCCGATGACGTGGTGCAATGCGAAGGATTTGCACGCCAAGAGACCTTCTTCCGTAGATTAGCTAGGGGTCAAAATTACTTTAACTTCGGGCCACGTAGGATAAGGAGACTTCCCAGGGCCTCTTGGCGGTGGCCTCGGTGCCAACATACCCTGTCTTCTTCATACAACAATTTCTCTGGTCGCTATTCTACTTGAGCTCTAACACACAGAATACGGCGGCAAGTTCATGCTCCAATTAGGTCAGCCTTTTTCTTGTATTTAATGTCAATTTGGGTATTTTTATTGGTGGTGGCATGGTTATGGAATTTTAATAAATGTTTTTATTGGCGTTATGAGTATTATTAACTGCGAAAAATAGTCATTTCTACAAGATTATAAAAAGTAAAAGGGACAGTCGAACGCTCAAATGAATTACTCAAGCGGTTTATTCCGTTTGTGAAGAAATACGTGAAATATCTAGAATAAAACTCTTTTCATAGTTTTACATGTTCATTTCAAAATTCTACATGTATCTTGTCATGATGCCAAATTACTTATACCGCCCATGACGTGGCACCTCTTCTGTAGAACCAATCTATTAAATTACCTCTTTAGCCGAAGGTGAGTATATAAGTCGATGTAAGTGATGTTGCTGCATACGCCGAAGAAACCATCACCACCAACCACTGGGCTAGCGTGGTGGACTATAGCCCGAACGCCCTCGTTAAGAGGGTAGGCCTGAGCCCCAGCAGTGGGGACATGTTAATTGGCTGTTGATGAAGTGATGTTGCAGGTTGGTTGAAAAATAACTTCAGCGTATAAGTACTTGCTGTTTGTTTGTATTTTCCATCCACACAGATCATAAAGAGAAGGAAAAACAGTGGACACTACACAGTAATAAGACGGGTACTATATTTTGATGATGAAAACAATAATAATATAAGACGACCTTGAGCGACATAACTGTATCGGCAATTTTTTGACTCGAGTGAACTTCGAGCGAGCCACGAGATGGTCCGTCATCTTAAATATATCTAAGGTAAGTATTTAGTTTAAGGTAAGAATGTTGTGAAACTATGTATGTATGACTGTATGTATGCATGCATGTGTGTAAATTACAATGTATTTATGGAAGAGTGCGTGTTTGTATGTTCTCGAGTGGACACCACGACTGGGCCAGCAGCGTAGTGTGGGATGCCCCCCGGCTAGATGGAGCAGCGCTAACACCTTGGAAGCGGTGGTAGATAAAAAATTGACGTTGTAAATGTACCCAGTTAACATACATGCAATAAAATAGTTTTGACTTTGACGATCTTAAGGCGGCTCGCAGCGTCAAACCAGCGGAGAACCAAAGATCGAGTTCTGTGATGAGCCTTGGTAGGCATAGTCTCTAGCATTGGACTAGTGCAAGCTGATGATAATGATGTGTATTTGTATGCAAATATTATCTAAAATGCCTATAAGTATACTAATCTTAAATTTAGGCACTAATTTAGTCAAACCTGAAATAGCTGCCGCGTCGCTCGTCGGCCGCTGTGAAATATTTTTGTATTCTGACGATATCTATATGTATTTGGTAATAGTTCTAATCTAGAACTAGGCCAGATCTGCTTAATTGTGAAGTAGAAGAGAAATACAAAAGTTTTCAAATGTACGGTGGTTATAAATAATTGTACCTGATTTCCAATTGCAATATGAAGATGAAGCTCGTTTCAGACAATTTAGCCTACTTTCTAGACTACCTTTCGAAGTATCGATTGTGATATTGTAACTTTCTGAAAGCTCAATAATATAGGAAAATAGACGTTAAAGGTCTGAAATTACCACAGAAATTTTGCTACAAGCTTCTATAACAGCACACTTATCAAACTTATAAAGTCATAAGCCATATAATAGGGTGGCTCATTAACATCCGCTTTGCACTGCGTATTGTGTTTATGTAGTAGCTAAGTCTTATCTGTTTAACCCACTAATGACACGTTAAGCTTGCTGATGTAACAGATAAACGTCAAATATAATAATACCTACTAGCTATTACCCGTGGCTTCGCCCGCGTTTAATAAATTTCCCACACAGAAGAAGAACTAAGCTATATAACTATAACAATGAAAACACCATTCGAATCCATTCAGTGGTTTATAGTTAAAAGCAACTTTAATTTTATAGGCAGAGGAAAAAAAAATTGAATTATTAGACCAAAGCCAGACTAGCTATATGGCAATAGCAGCCATCGTGGCTTAAGTATACAGGGTGGATTTTTGAAATGCGGCAATAAGGGCATGTACCATAACCGTTGTAGTTAGAGTGATTGTCGTAGCCTAGGCATTAACTCACATATATATTTGCCATACCTGGCAAAGCTGATTCTTGTTCATACTGGAAAAACACAGCAGTTACAATAGCGACTGGTATAATAATTCATTCACGTGCTTGCTCAGGTTAGAGCATTCATTGGGTTAGAGGCTCGTGATGACCCGGCTACAGTATTGCCTTTAGTACAAGTATGCAATAGTACAGTTTACAGCATGTTAGTGTAAACACTTTGACGTTGAGCTGCCCTAGCCTATTAGGGAGTTTCAATGCTATGAGAGATCAGGTTATACTAGTTTTGATTCCGCTGACGTGCGGTCGACCGTACCTACTAGCTATTGTGTAAAAAAATGGTTTCGCTTCGGGAAAAGTAAAAACTTGACTAGGTATGTCAATCTCCATTATAAATTCATGGTTCAAGGTTCAATAGTCAAGGCGTAACGTAACAAACTAACGAACAAACTTCACGAACGAACAACACTCGGATTCGAATTAGGGGATTAGGATTTTAAGTGGCTCAGGATTTGCATCCTACGCAAAGGATCAACACATACTTATTATTAATATAACGTAATCTCCTACTAACAATATAGAGGTAAATAGAATGCCTAAATTCATAGCAAATGGGTAAGAGGCATGATCAGAAATTTCACGAATTAACTGATTTCTACACATTTCTGCAACAGACAAAACATTATAATCTCCTACATAAACGTCAAGGCTTGTACGGTCGACCGCACATCAGTGGTAACAAAACCAGTATAAACTGGTCTCGCGTAGTTGACCGAGCGAGCGAAGCGAGCGAAGCGTCTACGTTTCGAGACTGGCCAAAAATGCTCTTGTCCGGCTGTCTGTCTGTCTGTCTGTCTGTCTGTAATTCTCTACAGGTCGCATTTTTCAACCGATTTTGACGAAAATTTGGCATATGTATAAATTAATTAAACCTACAAAATGAGTAGAATAAAATTTTGAAAAACATTTTTTTTAGAGTACCTACCATACTCGCAAAGTGGGAGTGAACTTTTTTTTTCTTGTGAATCCCATAGTGTGGGATATCGTTGGATAGGTCTTTCAAAAATATTGCTGGTGTGTGAATACCATTTTTTCGATTTAGCTTTAAAGCGGTAATTTTTGTTAGAGTCACGTGTCCCCCCCCCCCTGCCAGCTAAACGGTTGCTTCTGGAAATGTGAAAAAATTCATGGCAGTAGCATATATAACGTAGTTACAAGGAAAACTATTACGGCTAAGTAGGTTCTATTAGTTTTTGAGTAATAGTGGATCGACTTAAGAAAGTTGAAAAAATAAATTATGTTCATAGAACTGCATACGTAAAATGGAAAATTATTTTTTTCCGCGTGATATCCATGGTGTGGGGTATCGTTGGATGGGTCTTTCAAAAAAATCGCGGGTGTGTGATAAACATTTTTCGATTCAGGGATCCGTTTGCGAAATATTAAGCTTTAAAGTGCTAATTTTTGTCACTTTAGTAGGTACTTTTTCTGTTTCCAAAGTTGACTTTTGTTGGTTTCTTTTAGGTTTGGTTTATAAGGGCTGGCGAGGTCTACTGTTCTCACGGAACTACTAGTATTAAAACTCCCTAATAGGCTAGGCCAGCTCAAGGTCAAAGTGTATCCACTGATGTGCGGTAGACTGGACAACCAGCAACTAAAGTAGCTGTTTAACGTTTAAAGTTTAACCTTATACATTTGTAATAAAGTTCAAAAGTGGTCAGCGATTTTCGTGCGACCCTACTAAGTACGTATTAAAATGTGTTTGTATAAAGGCACAACGAGGGCAAGCAATAAAGCCTGCATGGGCTTTAATTGCAATACTGTACAATACTGTTGCAATACAGTACTGGTATTGTGTATTTTGTGAAGCGATGGAAGAGTTCGAACTACCTATGTAGAATTCAGTTATTGATTTGACTACACGTCTACAACTTCAACTTGAGAAACTTTAGAACGAAGTCAGCGTTGAGTCAGACGTTGAGTTAACAAGCGTTACCAATAAGCAGCGAACTTTCATAATAAAGTTTGCTGCCAATAAGGTAGGAGACCTGACTCGAAACTTTTTACATACCAGCATCACCATAAGTTAGTACAAAAATACTTAAATTAGTAATACAAACATCAAATTACTTTCTATATATGGCGGAAGAAGGCACGTGTGTCTTATTCCAGTGTCTCATTCTCATAAGAGCGTTATCAATTTTCTCATCAACAACGTACTTATATTAGGAGACTATTGAAATGAACAAAACGATCACAAAGAAAAATAAAGCGGAAACAAAGACGTTTCACATAAAATACCTGCAGCTATACCGAGTAGATATACGCTTATAGCCTACATCATTTTTTAATTTAAATTTTATTCGACGAAATAGTACATCTCATTTACCACTGACAACAGATAGAAACTATAATATAGCACGTCCATAACTCTATATTTACAAAAGAAAATTACTTACTACATAAAATGATAATTATTATTTATCAGATTCATGTAGTGTAACATAGGCGCATCTAGCGATGTTTTGTGTGATACTCCAGCTAATATGTAGGCAAATTTCATTTTAATGACCGCAGGCGGGGGTGCGTTTTGATATCATCTCCTTGCTCGATTTACTTCGTGCAGGGCTGTCGACCTGCATTTTAGTCTGAGACTTTTAAGATTTGATTTCTTCTGCATCGTTATGGTCGGAACGCACCAGACAGCTTCGTTGTAATCTATGAAACTGTAGGGGAAACGTCGCACCGGTGTCTGTTGCCGCGCGCTGGTAACACAGGCAGCATTGACGCGAAAGCTTTAAACGATACGTGTTCATACTGATTGAATTTCTTATCAGAATTAAGATACATTCACACCCCATTAGGTACCTCTGCCTCTCCCATAACTCTAAAACTACTAGACCGTACAAACTAACATCTCTTATTTATATTATTATATTATAAATAATAAAAAATTGATTATGGAAAAATTATACAATGAATAAGTACCTACTTACACAAAAACAGATACAAAAACTAGCTATATACTTATAATCGGAGCTCAAGTTAATAAAATTTCTTCACATCTTTCTCACAAAACTGAACAAAAAAATATCCGCATGTTGACCGGTGCGATCAATCACGATATATTGCGGTCCCGGAAGCGGGCCGACATGACCCGTCAAAATAGCCAATTAATTTTATGTTGGCGCTGCGTGGCAACCCTACTGCTTGACCATATCTCGTCGATGAGTGGTAATAAGCGGTTCTACCCCGCGGGGATCTTTGAAACCTTGAAGAGACGGGGGCAGGGAATCTCTTCAGATACTGGTCATGTAGTCTATACGGTTCGCTTCTTCGTCGCATTGAATAGCTTTTGTGTGTAACGCTTACCTTTTGTTGTTGCGGCAAAATCGTGACAGAAGGCCTCGGTTGTTGAGATTGTACTGATTTACGACACAGCCGTTGAAATTGCTTTCATTTTCCAAAATTATGACGAGGCAAAGTATTTATTAAATGTCAACGTTGTTTGTTATTTTGATTCCGTGTTTTAACAGCAGGACTTTATGACGCAATCCCTTTTAAACATACTTTAATTAGTGTAGGTTAAGTGTATGCTAAGTTCTAGGAAAGTTTCATCTTATTTTACAAATAGTAAGGTTACTTCGAATTTTCTGTAACCTTCTAATACTTATTATAGTGTAAAATTAGTAGAATTTTGAGAAATATAAGATGAGAATTGGCTATTAAATTTCAGATTGAAAAAGCCTGGGGTTTTCTAAATAAAATCGAATAGGAGTGTAGGTAAGTAAGTACCTACGTACGTTTGCTATAATTATGAGAGTGTGTTGGTTCTCATAGATAAGTACACAATTAAAACTTTAAGGGCCTCTTACACCGCTTGTTGATAAAGTCACAGATACCCTATCTGCAGGTTATCTGACAGATAGCCTATTTATTTTGGTTTCACAGGTATCTGATTGCCTATATCTTATACATTTTATATAGTCTATCACACAGATTTATCTGATAGATTACTTTATCACTAAGATTACTATCTGTAACAATATCAGGAAGTGGTGAAAGAAGCCCTAAAGGTAGAAGATTATCGGTACTTCTCGTTATTTATTAGTTCCATACTTTCTAGGAATATATCATTCAATTAGACATTTCTGATGAGGTGGGTCTGAAAGTCCTCGTGCAGCTCAAATTGAACAAAATCGGATCAAACATTGCCTTCAATTCGAAGCCCTGCAATCCCATCGAACCCCAATATCCTCGATCTTGTTAAATGCGAGGGGAACTTTTCGTTTTTGTACACGGAAGGGGAGGACCTGGAGGGGTAGGCGAGGGATCGGGGGAGGGAACACGTGAACCTCGTAATTAATGCGAAACAAGGAGAAATAAAACAAGTACGAGTATTCCGTGAGAGATATGCACCGGCGAGGCGTGTAATTAAAACATCATGGGTAGAATCGAGTGAAAGAGTTTTCGGTCTCTCTTTATTTGTACTAATTTGTGTTAATTCGTTAGGGTGTTGCTTTTAAATGGTAAGAGATTAGAAGTGTCTTGACCTTAAGATGATTGTTTTATTGAACAGAAGTGTTTAGGCCCTAAACTTTAGGGACACACTTGGCAAATTGATAAATCTACGCTTGTAATTATAAAAAATCGGTTTCTTTGTAAATTTGTTTGTTTCTCTTTTTACGCCTTTACTACTCTGCAGATTTAGATCAAATTTTGTATGCAGCTGGATTGAGAATCGGACAAATAAAGCTACCTTCCACTGGAGAGGTCAGTTGACTTTTATGGATATCCTACGCAGACGCGGCAAAGGAGCAGAAGGTACCTATGGACCCTAAGCCGCGCCAGCCACAAATTTTTGCCGCCGGAAAATTATATTAAAATTGGTTATTAAAAAGTCCATAATACTTAATAACTTTTTAATGTAACATTTATAGGTATAAAAATGGTAACCAATTTGAACACTAGAATAAATGTTAGATGTATGGGTATTCGAAAATAAAGTAGGAATTTTTTGTCAACGAACATTTGGCAAGACAATTTTATCTACAATTTATAAGACAGTAGATATTATTATCACATGAAAATTCTGCCGAGTTTCCCCCTTCCTGCTCAGCCGTTCCTGATAAGACCGCCATTTTCTTTCCGATATCGTACTAATAGTTTTTTCCCGAGAGCTAGAACGTAATAAATTTTATTTCATCTTGACATTTCTGCCTTTTTCTATTAGTTGGTCCGTTGCGATTCGGCGGCCGACCGTACCTAAGTAATATACGTCAGTTGAACAACTAACAAGTTAATTAGTTTGTGAGTTCTGATGAAATAAATCAACTTAGAAACAAATGTAGAAATAGGCAGAAACGATTTCCGATAATGAAATGAAAGTTGGTATGTACCTATTATTTCTTGCATTTAATTATTCTCCACGTTATTTATTTTAAGAATAGGTACTCGTACGATACCTAGTAGGTTTGTGAAAGGTAGATTTATAAAATTCACTCTGATAGAAGTCTCCAAGTTAACGAGGTACCTGCACGATAAAATATACAAATTAACATAATAATATAAACCATTTCACTAGTTTCCAAGTTAGAAACAAGCAACCTATACAGACAGAGAGAAAGGTTACGTTGGCAATATAAAATTGTCCGAATAATAAATAAAACATCAATTATTTCTTAATTCCAGAATTCCTCATCATTCACTTTCAACTCAGACGCAGAAATTTAATTATAATAACGGTTTAAAGGGGAAAAATACACTTTTTCCTCAAATATTAATTAGATACTTAAGTTGGTTCTAATTTACTTAATTTAAAATTTAAGAGAGGAACGAGTAATTTCAATTAATTTAATAATTTTACAACGAAATAATTTTATGTCATAAACCTATTGTCCCCCAGTTCATTAAGTTAGCCGTTGGGATTAAACACTGCCGTTAATTCGCCTGTGAAGACAATGAGTAAAGCTGACCCGACTGGCCCTTTAAAATTATAAAGCGTCCATTCGTTAAAGGTCTACGGGTCAATGCTTTCAACCTATTGATATCAGAGAGGATAAAGATCAAGGTTTTCTGGTCGTGCGAACACGGGTGTGTAAAATTGTAATTCCAAAACGTGGTCATTATCCATGCAGCGACCCCGAGAAGGGACGGAGCGAGGAGACAGGGGTACCATGACATGAAGCAAGATTAGTCCCACATACAAAGTTTTAAATTAAACTGGGTAAGGGATAGCTAAATAGTGTGTAATACGTACTCAGCAACATGACAGCCATTGTTTTGTCTTTGTGTTTTCCTAATTATTTTAGAGGTTGATCTAAGTAATGTGTAGATAGATATTCTAACTACATACGAGGGTAGCATACATATTTAAGTAAACGTGGACACTGACAGAGGGACTAGGAAAGTCGCTCACGGAATAAGTATGAAAGTACATATTTTATAATCATTTATTACTGACTGGTTGTAAATTGCAATTTATTCTTCATATGAAGAAATAACTTTCAATGTATAAAGTTGCTGTCACAGACCACCTTGACTGCGCATTGACGGCGAAAGCGTTCACCGAACCTAACCACGCGGCGCGGCGTCAAGCCATGCTTGTTTTAGTGTGAGTTTAATTTTGCCTAAGGTAAGACCTCCCGCAATAGTTATGTGCAGGAAGGTTCGAATCTCTTTGGTGGCGCGGCGAGCACGCACCAAAGAGATCTTAACTCTATGGTTATGTGTTACAAGGGGACTTTGTTCCTTACCTTAGGCAAAATCAAACTCACACTAAAGCAATTATGACTTGATTGCGGTAGGAACTATTATCTAATCTGTGGTAATATTCCAAAAGCGGAGATGGATTATGTTTGGTGAACGCTGTCGCCTTCTCATGCTCATTCAATTGGTTGGGTGATCTGTGGTTGCTGTCATCGCAGCGAGCGAGATCATAGCGAGCTTTTTCCGTGTTCTGTGGTTGCTGTAGACCACACAAGCTGAGCGCGCGAAGCGATGGCCTGCAATCGCCAGAGAGTAATAATAATTTAGGAAAATCATAATACTACGGCTTTGGCAAGATTTCTACGACAGTTACACTGAACAAGCTGTCTTCTAGAACAAGGGTCTCAGATTCAATTCCTGAGTCGAATTCCTTTGTTTCCGGAAACAAAGTTGCGAATTTTGATTATAGTGTTAAAACACCATAAAGTTTGTTATCTACACAGCAAGTATATTAATTTACCTCCTCGCTGTCGACGCGTCAGTAAAGCTGAAATTTTATTGGGTAATAAAGCCGTGAATAATCAAACAACTTCCTCCGCTACCAAGCACCGAACACGTAGGGGATACCTAACAATGGTAAACTTCTCCACTGTTAACAGTCTCAGCGACTTTTGATACAGCTTAAGTTTCGTGAAAAGTCTATTCTTCCTGAAATCTGAGATAGAGCCTGCATTGGTATATAGAGGCAACCACGGGAGGCAACTTAAAAATAAAAACGTTAACCAAGCGTTTACTCTTTCATTTTGACAGCACTCTCAGTATTACAAAAATGAACAAAACGATCATGAAGAAATGTCCAAGTAAATATTTGCAGGGATGCAAAAAAATGCAAGGAAGCAGGGAAGGACGAAAAAATTAGGGAGGAAGGGAGGGACTTGAGTTAGGGGGAAGGCAAACTACAACAAAAATGTTTCGCGTAAAACGCCTGCAGCTTTACCGAGTGCTTATACAGCCTACCCAATATTATTTACATGTTACTGTCAAAAACATAATGTGACAATAATTTTAATAAGTAATAATCACATGTATAATTAAGTTAAAATTAAAAAGTACCAAACACCTTTTCTACAAACTCAGGTCTATGACACTCGCTCTACAGTTTAATTATTTGCAAATATGTTCCCTCCGGGTTACATTTGCAGATAGGAGGCAGTAATTTGCCTAGGGCTTTACGTAGGCTGAAGGAAGGAATTCGTAGTCACACACACATTACACAACACAACATTGCAAAGCGATATATAAGCCTCAATGAGGGTAGATTACATAAATTTGAAGGTAAAGGCCTAGTGTTTGAAAGCTTTATTGGGCTCCAAATAGATCTGAATACCTACTACTGCTATTAAATAATTGTTTACCATGGAAGTAAAATGTGAATTTATGTGTTTTATACAGGTTTTATGAGTTCGAGCCACGTTTTAGATGTGAATTAAATTTCTGACAGTATAACCATGGTATAACATAAGTTTAGTACCTGCAGGTAGGTAATTTAATATAGAATCGGTACTTAGTAAATAGTGTAAATATTATTTATCTATTTAGATATGTACGTGCCGATAAAGTTAGATACATTAACTTAATCATCTTCTTATACATAAAACAAAGTCGTGTGAGTTACACCATTTATAACTCAAGAACGGCTGAACGGATTTTGATGAAACTTGGTAACTACCGGTGAGCAGTCTCGATTTCAGACCAGAACTCGTCTGTCCGAACGGTCATTGGTTCTGCGAGGCATACAAGGCCTACTCCCTGAAACAAAACTTATGTACAGTCAAGGTTCATAAGTGCAGTAGCAGTTTCCAAACTCAATAGATTGAGAGACCAGTTTCACTTACGACTTTGTTTTATATCTGTACCTACACACAGATATACATAGGTGGACGGATAATTAGAAACAGGGCAAGATTTTCATAGAATCGAGGTCACTTTGAAGCCATGGTTCTCCGTGAAGGATTGATCGGGGCATGATCTGATGACGGTCATCGAGATAGTACATGGAGGACTTTCAGATCGCTACAGATATCCAACTGATCAGATGAGCCGTTTGGTAGCAGCATCGTCATGTAGAAAAACACCTGCATCATGGCATAAAAATGTATGAAAATCTTAAAGTTAAGGAATCATGACGATGCTATTCCCAAACGGCTGATCTGATCAGTTAGATATCTATAGCCATCTAGAAGTCCTCCATCTACTCTCTCGATGACCGTCATCAGATCATCCTCCCATCAATCCTTCACGGAGAACCATGGCTTCAAAGTGACCTCGATTGTATGAAAATCTTGCCCTGTTTCTAATTATCCGTCCACCTATGTACATTATATATTCCTGGATATTACAATGAATTGATGACTTATTTAAATGACAATAACATTAAAAACACGATTTTAACTTAGGTGGTCAGTTATATACAATTGGTTTTCGTCTTGCCGTGCGCACCGTTGTACAGAAAAATAACTCTTAGCGTGCTACTGCACTTATGAACCTTACTGTACCTATACCTATATCTTGGCTACCGTCGATATTATAATGTCCTAATCGACAGAAGTTGACAATTATTCTTTACAATATCCACAATCAACAGACTAGGTGTTAATAGAGTCATGTATAGAATAACCTCTCAACGAAAACGTTCCTTTATACGAGTGCTTAGTCGTTAATACTGAATGTAATTTAGACTGAATGCGCGGGAACGGAGCGTCGACGCAACAGATCTTTATCGTCAAACGAAATGGATATTGCTGATGACTCATTCACGGAATGAGTTCCTCGATTAGTATGTAATGAACGTTCACACATAACATACGTATGTATACTATGTTAGGCCTCGTTTGTACGGACGGTATCTTATTTATATATAGCGAAAAAAAATCGCCTCAACGCGCGACAAAACAACGTTTGTGGGAACAAGGCCTTAGAGTTCGCTCTAATTATGCTTAGATGAAGATGATAGTATAAAGAGGCGACTCGTGGTAACCCTAAATGTACTTTGTTGAGATGACATTGACTGACGACATATTTTAAGTACATTCATAAATATCACTCTCACAAACACTAATGTGAATTGATGAGTAATAATTCAAATAGATCGGGCTTAAAAGCCTCGTAACAAGCCACAATCTTTAGATAAATGTAAATATCTATATAACTATAACTTAGCACTGCTCCTTAGCCACAGACCAGAAAACAAGTGGCTGTATAGGTATATAATCGATGTCGTTGGCATTCTCTAATGATTCACTAAACATGTTGAATGTAGAAACAGTATGCTAGGGAAAAGGTTTCCTCTGGTCCACTCTTGCTAAATGCTATTTTAATCCTCTTAGTAACTTCAAACTTGTTCACATAAAATAGCACTTCGGTACCTACTCAATTCTACGTTAAATATTAATACTGATATCGAGGAAAATCGCTGAAATTTTAAAGTTCATTTTACAGTATTTAAAGAATTCACCGACTTCTCAAGTGTAATTTCATCTTTCCCTTTTGCAGTCGCTGTCGTGGTTACATCCCGATAGGAATGTTTAAATATGACTAATAATCTACTTGCTGCTGTTGTTGGTTTTCGGATTCTGGGTGTTTGTATGTATTTAAGTATTTATTTAAAAATATATAAGTATGTTTATCAGTTGTTGAGTACCCATTTACAAGCTTCGGCTTAGTTGAGACTAAACAGCCGTGTGTAAATTTGTCCAAAAAACATTTAAAAAAAAACATTAATGTAAAAATATGTAGATAACTTAATCCATACTTATGTATAAAAATTGTGCCTTAGAATATATCAATATCAGTTAGGTAAATAAATAGATACTGCAAGTATTTTATCCTTATTTATTTAGGTAGGTGTGAGGGATAGGGCTGCTACTAATAAAGAGTGGCGGACAAATAGCTCCTCCGGTAGTCCCGTGGGATTCCTGAAAATCCACACATCAATAGACCCACCTATGGGGCTTGGTCTAAGTTACAACCTACGGTAGCTTAATTTCGTTTTGCATGCACATTCTGTGCTCAGTTGTTCTAATACTTCCCACCCTAACTTTTTCTGTTTCTTTTTTTTTTTTTGAGCTCGTAGCCTCGTATATAAAGCAACTTGTGTGCAACTCGTGCTTCGCTCCTTTTCATGAACAGCACTCGGTATTTTATATAATCGGTATTTAGCGGCGGTGACCTTTTAACATCAGGAGGCCCGCCTGCTTGTTGCCCCCGTAGCAATAAAAAAAATTGCCCTTCATTATATTACAGTTGCACAATGTATATTTCACACCCGAGGGAGGATCTAGTTAGTTTATTGATACGCAAAATCAATTTACTTTCAATATTCAAATCGATCGAATTAGTTTTAGTAATGCATGTATATTTTATTCGCCATACATTGATATATAGAATGTTTATCAATACTTATTTCTCTTATGTTATTTTCAAATTCATCATATCAAAGTGTTATGTAAAGGCATCAAAATGTTATTTTAATATTTCTACTGACACACATAGTTACTGAATTATTAAACGCTACTTTCTGTCTACTTATTATTCCATTAATACAAGAATAAGTAGAATATTTATTTTAGTTTCGTTACACCAGAATCTACACAACATTTAAGTATGTTCTGTTAATAGAAAACTCTAAGAATCTCATAATAAAACATTTTGTGATACTTTTATTTTCACAATAGTAAAAAGAAGGTAGTTTCATCAAAATCCGTTCAGCGGTTTAGGCGTGAAAAAGTAACAACACCACACACCCAGTTTACCTTTTCAATTTTTTTTCTCTGGCCTTACCATTATAAATATTATAACCCTTTCCCACTGAACCATTTTAATATGACTGCGGTGAAATGAACATTTAAAACCTATCTGATTCAACCCTCTCCCGGATCAGTGATAACTGAGAAAGGGTCATTTTTTTCACTTTGCGCCTTCACTTTGTGGCAAACGGGCAAGATTTTCTCAACCCGGGCCAATAAGCACTTGACGAAGGTGCCTGTCTACTGAGAGCCGGGGTATTACACTGTATACACACTTAACTGACTCTTTTCCGGACTAACCTGTGCAAAAGCTGTTTCACGGAACCCTGAAGTTACGGAGTGGGGGAAAATGCCTTGCGTACCTATCTTTACAATTATTTTACTATGCATTTACGGTAAACGCGGGTATATTATTTTGTCAGTGTCCCGATACTCGTAAATTAATGGTGACGGAAATATTGCTGAATATTAGTTAGTTCAGCTACTGAAACTGGCTGTGTTGCTGGTGTCTAGACTATATAGGGTAAAACTCGGTAATTCGCCCCACTTGACAAAACCACAGAGGAATTAATAGTGACAAAACGCCCATCTCACCTAGCACGCACACTAACAAATCTACTACTAGACAAATTCTCAGGGCTATATTTGCGTTTATATTCGTGTGCTGCGTAGCTTTGTTAGTATGCGTGCTAGGTGAGTGGGGCGTTTTGTCAAGTGGGGCGTATTACCAAGTTTTACCCTAGGGTAAACAAGTGTTATTGTTATTATCAATTACGATATACATTACAGCGCTGCAACGTCAGCGAAGTTTAAAATCTGACGAGTCACGAGTAATGAGACGTTTACCTTACCTCTTTTATATCCAAGGGAGATAAAATAGATATATAACTGGTACATTCACTGCACGTTAAGAAAAGTTCGTGCAGGTTAGCTCACGAACTCAGTATTGCGCTGCGTCGCTAGACTCTTGAAGGGACTTTTTGGAGTGGCGAGCCCACAGGTTGTTTGCGGAGGCGACACGCGCGGCGGTAAATCAAATTACAGGCGAGAAGCCGTGGCTTATCGCGGTTATGCTGTGCTCGTTCTATGTCCACGGGAGAAGCGGTAGCGGGCATTGTGTATTTCATACAGTCTGTAATGTATGGAAGACGTTACACTTATTGCGAAGCGCGCGGCAGACAGCCGCTTAGAACATGTTTTACAAACATACAACTAGCCCATTGCTCAAACGAAAAAATCTGCTCCGAAATGTTTTTAAAAAATGCCGGAACCATTGAAAGCAAAGCATACAACATACGCCTTGCTGGCTTTTTTTTTTTTGAAAAAAAAATTGAGTTAACTATGTCATAATTAATACTAATAATTTTTTCTACACTAATGTTTCACGAGTGTATTCCTAACAGGCGTGCATGGATCAAAACAAAATATCAATATCGGAAAACGACTAATATTTACTAGTATTAAACAGCAATTGAATAGCATGTTAGTTTTCCAAATAAACTCCATTTCTAGTCAAAAACGATTTCCAATCTCGGTTACATACGGGATACGTAACAGTATTCTTTGTTCCACGAGTTACGGAACCATTGTACTCGCCAAGGATCAGGGTCAGCTGTAAATCACTCGCGTAAAGTGTGAGCCGCGGTTATCACACAATTAAGTACGCAGCGCCGCCGTATCGGGCTGTATTGCCGTGGCAAATTACGCGAAAAGTGACCCCTTTAACTCGGAGGCAGATAATTTGAGGCCAAACTGAGTTTTTACCGTGCTAAATGGAGTCTTTAAGACTATGGTCTCTAAGGATCATTTAGACCCGTGAACAGGCATAACCCCCGCAGTACCTACTTCAATGTGGGGATTATTACAGGAGTGCGACAACGCTTGTTCAAAGTATCGTTCATGCAAAATACGAGTATGCGATGTACTATTTGTGCGGCATGTCATTTGTGCGAAGTATTGTTCGTGCGAAATACGAGTGATCGATGTACGATTGTGCGACATGTCATTTGTGCAAAGTATTGTTCGTGCGAAATACGAGTGAGCGACGTACGATTGTGCGACATGTCATTTGGGCAAAGTATTGTTCGTGCGAAATACGAGTGACCGATGTACGATTGTGCGACATGTCATTTGCGCATTTGCGTAGGTACGCCTAAAAAGCAAAATTGAGATTTACATCCAAACTTGTACTGTGTAAATCGGTTCCTGTAAATTACATGTCGCTGTGACAGACCGGGAAGAACGAACTGATGATCTGGACTTAAGGGTTTCTTCTCGAACTGCGGAACCCTGAAAATGTAATAAAAATAAATGAAAAACGTAAAAGCCATGAAAGCTAAGTAATATTAAAATAACATTCCAACCAAGACCTAATTTGAATGAAACGAGGTAATAATATAATGTATTTACTTTATACGGACCTAAACCGAATAATTTGTGTAAACATTTAACCATTATACTGATTAAAACTTTTATTCCGTAGAAACCCCGGCTTTGTTGTTTTTCATTGCGTAATTACCCGGGAGAAATCAGTGTGTACTTTTAAAAGCCTTCAAAACAAAGACGGGACAAGGTCGCAACCTTGGTCAGACAGAGATATTGCTCGCGCGACGTGCTTTACGCGATGGGTAGCCGGAGGGTTGGAGGAGCCGTGGGGTCACATGATAATGACCAGATGTCAACAACTTAATGAGTTTTAAATATTTTACGAAAAAATAGGTGTAATAATTTTACATGAGTATGTACTTCGCTACGGATCGGAATCTAATCTAATACACACATCACGATTATATAAAATAAATGATATACTTACCATTATATTGTATAACTTTATTATGTAGTTTATAATATAGTTATTTAAAACTACATAATAAAGTTATACAATTTATGTTTATATATTATTTTTGTAAAAAAAATTATTTTTCTTTTAAAATTCAGCTGTTATTATTGGTAGAAGTTTCGTTGATCTTGCAAGCTAAAAGAACTATAGATAATTTATAAGAAAATTTATTAGCTAGTATACTTGCTCTGAGGTTTATTTTCATTGAAAACTAAACAAATTTCATGGTTACTTGCCCAGTGCTTATTTCGTCCTGCTCGCGAAAAATTACTTCACAGCTCATTATTTGCAACAATATATCCATGGTTTTTCTGAGCCAATTTCATGAATTTTTCCCCTTGGGGGTAAATTTTACTCTTCGGTGAATGAAACAGCTGCGTACAAAATCTCGCAGATAGATCTGTTGTTATTGACTTATAGCAGAGATGATAGACGACCATAAAATGCATTGGATAATTTTCAAATTACTTATTGGGCAGACTTTTAATTTTTCAATTACCCATTACAGAGCAAGAATTATTGTACTTACTCCTAAGTGAATTTTGTGACACGCAGCTTCGAAAACAAACAAAACATGCTGATGTTAAACATGTTAAAGAGATTGGCTTTGTTAATTTTATGTAAATTACGGGAAGCAATCTGGATTCTCTTGATCTACAGCCGCCATCCAGTTTAAAATTAAACAAACGAGTAACAACCACGTATAAATCACAGAGCTAAGTGAAAATTTTCAGGAGTTTCAAGCTCATCGAGAGACTTTTACAATTTTACAAGGATTGTGTTGCGAGGGAAGTGCTTATTACTCATACTTAATTCTAGTTTCTTTTATGGGCTTAGGTACATTTTTGCTTATGGTAAGTTTGCTTGAATGAATTGCATGTACACATTATGGACTTTCTAGTGTACCAAGGGTAAAAATAATGTTGGATGATGACATCAATGACACCAGTGACAACAAATATACAAATGGATATCCCAGCAATTTAAACATATTAATTATTATGTTATGATTGTTTACAGAATAAATAAATTTAGATTTTTTTACTTTGCCATTACCTACTAAGTCCGTCATCTAAATTATGTTAATCAAACGTGTATGGTGCCTTAGGTAGGTTTTACTTAGATAAATAAAAGTATGACCACCAATGGCATAAATCCTTCAACCACCAATATCATCAATTAATCTGTCTCTGTTTATACAAGTAGTATAATTGTACCTATTTAAAAATAAATTTGTGCCATTGACATGAAGGCCCTGATTATGGGCCCGGTTTATCCGTTTGAAAATAATCTTCCGAGATACATTTTGATTCCATTTCTATTTAAGTTGAATGAAGGAAAACGCTCTTCCATAAATCCCTCGTCTACGCTTTTGGCAAGTGCGTACCGGGGAGTTAGCTTATCTCAACAATTAGAACCCGGACAAGCCTCCTCTGGGAGCGATACAACGGGAGTTCCTAACAAAGGAGTCCGCCACGTCCCTACTTGCGCACAATCGCGTATTTTCTCTGCCTACGATTTCTTTTGATGAAAGAAAGGTTACTTTCGAAAACTCTGTTATAAACATAGCGGAAAAACTCTATGTCTGAATCGAAGAGAGATACCTAAAAGGCCTTTGTTTGAGAACTTGAGCGTCGCGGGAAACTGTTTGAAACAGTGATTTCTGAAAATTCCGAGGAATAAGATGAATGTTAAGACGGAAAACTTTCAAGGTTTTTCTTGCTACATACATGAAATGCTGTGCATGCAAGCTTCAAATGGAAACCTAAAGATCGAAGTGATCCTAAGATATAATATCTAAGATATAATACCTAAAGAATTTGACAATGTTTGAAATGCATATATTCATTACATTAGATACTAGCTGTTTCCAGCTTAGGCTTTCCATAGTACAAAGAACTGTATACACCTAGTTATAGTGTTTTGTAGGATTGTAGATTATTTTACAACAATGAAAACAATATTTACCACGGGAAGCACTGAGTTGGAAGCAAGTTGAGGTATATTTTCCAAAGCGCTATCTCTCCCCAATAACATCGAAAACCCGATCCGCAAAAAGTATTTTTCTGACGATACCTAATAAATACTTGATAATGGTGAAGCGTTGTCCATTACACCGGCGGCGGGTTTATCTCAGAAACTGAGTTTGCCGCAAGAAAAATCTCTCTTTTAGATCCCTTGTAGTGAGATATATTTTTTAGATAAGAGCGGGTGCGTTTGATTTATTGCTTACCCCATAAAAATTGCTTCGATACACAATGGCTAGCTAGACCCGGATTTGGAACGAATAACATAATACATTACACCCTATTTTGTACACTGTTTTGCAACGTCGCAATACCGAAGTGGATGGTCATGCATGAATCATGGCCATGACACAATTTTCAACAAAGAACTTAGCTCTTATTCCTTCAATACTCAAAGACGAAATACCAGCTCGTAACATTTAGCATATTTTGATTGTTGTGTATATAGGTAGGTAATAGTATCCTGTATAGTATTTAGTTTTTAGTTGAAGAAATAAAACTTTTTGTATTTTGTAAAAAAAAAAAGTATGCATGCTTTTTACTTTTTAGGGTTCCGTGCCTCAAAAGGAAAAAAGGAACCCTTAGAGGATCCATTCGTTGTTCATCTGTGGGTATATCTGTCTGTCAAGACCCTTTTTCCCAGGAACGCGTGGAGGTATCAAGTTGAAATTAATATCAAATACTCAGGTCGGCAATCCCTTAGAGCTAGTGTTGATGAAATTATCTAACTTGACTTTTCTGGGAGAAATATATTGTACCTATTTTCTTTTCAGAATGATATTTTATACAAAGATTTTTATTTCTTTAGAACGCTTCGTATATTTGATTTGATAGCATATAATAATTTCGCAGTAGATATTGTACAACAATGCAATGATTGAATAAAGTTTTAAAATATTCAATACTAGTAATAATAAACTAATACATTATTAAACTTTAACACATTTACTATAATACATATTTTAATACTTACATTATTTATATTCAAAGCACCATAATTTACAATGTTTATAAAATAGCCAACCAATATAAAAGAGAAACAGACATTTTGTTCGTGATTGTTCTTTTGTACTTTAGTAAAAATTCTTTTGTAGTATATAATAATGTTGTTACACTCGTTGTATCCGCCATGCGTACATATGACGCTAAAATTTTCCAATGGGAAATAAAATTTGCGTTATGGTAGATGGACGACCTGAAGAAGGTGACTGGAAGCGTAGCACCGGTGTGGTGGCGTTCATTAGGGAATGCCTATGTCCAGCAATGGACGTTAAAAGGCTGGAATGACGAGGATGTTATGATTAGAGCGTGTTTACGCGTCTGAGCCCGGCCGGCGGCGGTACTATGATGTCTAAGCCACCTTTTGAAGGGACTTACACACAATCCTCACTTAAATCTCTGCACCGTGTTCCGTTTTAAAATGAAAATTCAGGATAATGCGAGGATGAGAACGGATTACTTGACAGAAGCCGTCCGCAAAAAGTTAAATAAAGAAAACCCTTAGGATATTATTTCAATTACATTAGAACCCAAGGATGAAAATTATAATGATACAGGACAGGCCTATCTTCACTGGGACGTAACGTCATGCGTAAAATAAAAAAGAAACTTATTTTCCGAGAGCTTATTTTGACCGCCGACAATTTAGTCAGGTGGGTTCAGAGACAAGAGACAATTATCTAAAGAACGGACAAGATAAAATTTGCATAAAATAATTAGTCGTGGAAAACAAGGAGAAAGAAAAATTATCCGAATTTTCTAGTCCCTGACAAAACAAAGTTAACAGTCTAATGAGTTAGAGAAAAATATTTTTTTTGACAAAATAATTTAGCTATTATCTAGAGTACTAGCAATATGCTAGGTACAAGTAAGTATGTTAGGGTTCAATCTGTTTTAAGGCTTCAAGATTATCTACAAATGTACGTAATAACAATTTAAGCCTAGCCAAAAGAAACTTTCATTTATATGAAAACATAAAAAACATATTGGATTGTAAATTAAGCATTGCGAGTACCTACAATAATTAATTAATATTAAGATGAAATTGCGTACATATAACGTTACATTTATTGTCAACAATCTATTTTTCCACTTTGTTACTGCAAAAATACCAATATACAATATTTCAGTCAGACAATATTTAGTCATCGCATGGTAGTCGCGTCGATCGCCTCGGCTTCGATACACCGAATAAACTACATTCATATTGAAATGTATTCACCAGCCTTCATTATTCATCGACCGGAGACTTTCCGTTACAGGAGTTCGCTTTTCTGTCTATTATTGTATTTTTATTCTTCGCCGGGTCGAGAAAATCTTTTTAAGTTTAAATGCAAGAATTGTGTTTGACGATTTGAAGAGAGTTGAAGTTTCAACTTTTGTGATTTTTTATATTCAGTAGAATGAAACGATATTTTTTAACGAGGACATAAACTTAAGCTTATATGCGTATATGCTTTGACATTCAAAAATTATTATATTTCGTATCATTTTTTTGAAACCTGATGCAAAATTATATAATTATTTACGGGTCTTACACACGAAATAGTTTTATTTACCTTGCCCGACGTTTCGACCAGGTTACACTGGCCGTGGTCACGAGCTGACTGGAGAGGCGAGCTGTCATTGTTAATCGCTGTGAGTAGTTTCTGAAACTACCCTCTGCTGATCTTGTATTATTGGAAAGTCCCGTCACACAACACTCACGGTATCCGCGGGTGTATTCGACGACCACGGCCAGTGTAACCTGGTCGAAACGTCGGGCAAGGTAAATAAAACTATTTCGTGTGTAAGACCCGTAAATAATTATATAATTATGAATACAAAGCGCGAAAGTCTAAAATGTACTGATGCAAAATATTTTATAATTTTGACATCTGTGACTTATGGTTTTAAATATCAAACTTTCAATATCATCCTACTTATCTGAGTTCATCGACAAAGCATTACAAAGTACAACCAACAATTATATTTCTCCCTAAAATAGAGAACCATCAACATAATTAAGAACCAATCAATATTAACTTTTATATTTCAAGTCGGTTCACTAATATAAGAATCATTATGATATATATTTACAAGACGCATTTTAAAGCCTATAAAGGTATTTTAAAAGCTATTTGCAAAAAGCCTTGACACTACGCCACTCTGTAATTCATATTAAGCTTCACAAAAGCTATAGGCTATCACAACAAAGCCTGGGCTGTGTATACAAGCATATAGCTCTGTAAGCCCTTACTGTCACGCTATCAATCTTTTCTATTCGAACATAATAGGCTCCAAGGTTAATTCATGCGACTGTTCAGGGTGTTATAAAGTTTTTAATATATTTACAGACTAATCAGTAACATGCACGGAAAGGATCCCTTTTCATTTGTAAAACGAACACTGGAAGTGCCTCTTTTTCGCCCTCAGACCAATAAGTGCTTTGATCTATGTTTTCGCACTTAAAAAACCAGCCAAGTCCGAGTCAGACTCGAGCACCGAGAGTACGTACAAACTTGTAGGTATGTAAATCGTTCGTTCATCACGGGAATCGAGTCTCGAAGAAAAAGATAAACTGGATGGACAAAATTAACTTTGCCGTTGGAAATGTGTTGTTATCATGCAGTCAGTTTACCAACAGCAAATACGTTTACAAACACAAAAAAATGTTAATGTGTTGCTCTGTGTTCCAGTTTGAATGGTAAGAGAACCTTATTTAGATTGTTATTTTTTGATTATTAATTTTGGTAGCCTCTGTATCTACCTAATGTAAGTTACTGTTCTTACCTATTTTGGTACAGCCTGTACATATGTATAAATATTCCTCAGCTGGCATTTCATCAATCATTCCTTAGGTAAGGTTATATATTATCACGTAAATTGGATGCAATATGATATTTCACAAAAGTTATCGGAAAGGCAATAAATCATATCCACGCAGTTTATGGGTAAACAAATTATGGGGAAGTGCGTTAGAGATAGATGGGTTAAGGATATGAAAGTTAGACTATATCGATTGGGAACCACACCTTGGAGGCGTTTACTGACGTCATTGCTAAACTAACGTTATTTTTAGTACAGCCACCATCTGTTAAGACAGGTAAGGTCAACTTCAACATAAGGGCAGCATTCACGGGTAATAGATATGGATAGATAGATAAACATTTATTCACTGACACAGTCACAGAAGAAATAATAGTAACAGAACGCAAACTCATAAACAAACAAATCGCTCCATCATCATCATTTCAGCCTGTAGACGTTCACTGCTGGACAAAGGCCTCCCCCAAGGATCTCAACAAAACAAACAACACACTTAGAACTTATCACTTAGAACAAATCGCTTATAATAAAATAGACAATATAATCAATTTATATTGAAACAAAAACATACAACCGAATTGAGAATCCCCTCCTTTTTGAAGTCGGTTGAATTTTTATCTCTCTTCCTGAGGCTAATTTGAGTAAATAATAATTTTATAGACATAAGTATTAAATAACCAGTCTCCATTTCGAAAATGAAACATTTTAATCTACATTAAGTATCTTAATATTGTTGATACGTTTTACTACCAATTTCGATTAATTGAAACGTTCTTTCATCAGCAATCATCATTAAAATAATAATATTACGATCAATAAAAATATATATTTCATCGAACTGTCATTCGTTCGTCACTTTTCGAGGAACAAAGTGCTGTCGCAGTAACTTATTCCAAATAAATGGTACTTACTATCGGAACCGGAAGAATGAGTGCCTTAAAGAAAAGTGCAAAAGTAAAACCTGTGGATGTACCACCTACAAAACGTGACAATTTCCTCGAAAAATCCTTGCTAATTGTTCGCCAATATAGGTTTATAATATATGCGGAAGCATTAATGGGCATAAACCATTTATATTTGTTTCAAAATAACAAAAATATTCTATGGATTTGCTACCTTCACAGTTTGTTCCTTGTCTTGGTCACCTTGTACTACGTTGCCGCGAGCGACTTTTACATCTATAAAGTCACTTCCTGTCTCGAGTTCTCGCTTCTCATCTTCAGTTCTCATTTTATGCAGAAGAACATGTTAGAACGCTTTTTTCAACACCTCGCCACGGTCGATGAAATGCTTAACATCACCAAGGATATAAATATTGCAAGTCCAATGTCTAGAACAATATTTTGGACAGTAGGTGGCTTGTTGTACGGCGTATTTGAATACGTTTTACTCGCTATCTACGTGTTAGGCAACTTCGATTACACCACTTGGATCGCCTATTTAACAATTCTGGTGCACGACTGTGAACTAGTATTCTTCTGTACATTACTCAGATCAGTTTTGAGACGAGTTCGCATAATAAAGGCTCACGTCGCAAAATCATTTCAATTGGTCGAGAAAGGAACTCCTAAAACGGAGAATTTAGATCCAGTGGAAGCTTTATCAAAGAACGCACATCTAGATACTACAGCCATGCACAGGGTGTATGAAAAATTACATAAATGTGGGGAGGCTTTGAACTCTGCTATGAGCTTTCCGGTATAGTAACTTTCATTATTAATTTACACTTTGCCTGTGGTTACAATCTCAATTCTTTTTGCTATAATTTTATGTTTAAATTTCAGGTTATTATAATGTTATTAACTTCAGGACTGTCTACAATTATACTGTTAAAAAACATATTTAAGCTGGCTGATTCAAATGAAGATCCCGCGGTGTGTATGTTTTTATCTAGGTGTTGTACAATTTCTGTGATAGTTGCTAAGTATCACTTACGTTATATTATTATGACTGTTTTTGACTTTGTAAATTTGTAGGAATGTGCAGAATTATTCTATTCCCTGCCCGTGCCGTCAAACTTCTAATATCTTAACTTTTACTTCAATATAATATCAAAGGAGAAACTGACTGACATATTCATTGACTGATCAACGCACAGCCCAAACCGCTGAGCCTATAGACTTGAAAATTTGCATAAATATTCCTCATACAGCTCTGACGTCCACTATGGACGGTAAGGGTTTTATCGCGCGGAAACAACTCGCGGGGAAAAACTTTTATACGCGAGCGAAGCCGCGGTAAACAGCTAGTTGAGAATAAAAGTCCAACTGCACCATGTTTTGATTTCTTTATTATCATGTGCCGTATTTCTTTCCCTACAGGTGGTGAGGGCAATAATAATATACGCATCAGTGAGATGTATAAAGTATACATTTTTGATAATCATTCCTTGCCTCTTCTCCAGTTCCACGACCAAACAAGTTTCTCTCATCCGTACGATACTTCATGATGCTGTCAGTACTTTCCCATTCGGTAAGTTTTGTGCCATTATAAAGTCGATTGATAGTGCTACGGGGCGTAGGAGTGCTACGGCGGCATAGCAGTGCTACGGCGGCGTAGCAGTTTCTAAGCGAGAAATAGTGAAAAGGCTAATATTTTATTTGTCGGTTAGATATTTGTATGTCTAAGGGACGAGGCAGAGAGCAAATTTCCGTTCTGTTTGCCCCGTCCCTGAACCAATTCAAGTGAATTGAAACGTTTTTCATCAGAAATCATCATTAAAATATATCTAAATATATATATTAAAATATATATCATCATATTACGATCAACAAAAATATAATATTTACTAAAACGAATTGTCATTCGTTCGTCACTTTCAGAGAAAGAACGAAAGTAACATTTAACAACGGAAAAATAAGTTTCCGGAAAACCTTCACAATCAAGTAAATTCAATTATAAGTGCTTAAATATAATAATTTGAAGAAGATTTTGTTTTTTCAAGAATGACAAATAATTTTTACGAAACTTATATTTAGAAAAGTTTTTATATTTTCCTTCGATTTCCAGATAAAATCGAGCGTCGGAAAGTGAAGGCGTTTTTCCAGTTGGCGAAAGACAACGAGTTCGCGTACGCGTTGTGGGGCGTGGTCCGGCTGAACATGTCCTTACCGCTCAGCTACTCCAGCCTCTGCACCACTTACCTCGTCATCATCATTCAGTTCTCAAAGTTCATCGACTAAAGTCTAATTATCTGCTCATGTCAGAATGATATAAACATAACTGCGGCTGCGCCGGTCTTCATATGTTTTCTTATATTTCATTATACTACATTATATTACAAAATATAATAAATAATATTACAAAATACAGATAATTCTCACTAGGACCTATATATTCGTATTTCTTAGTTTAGGGGTTAGGGTTTCATTTATCATAAACTTATTTAATAATTTCTTTTTAATAATGTTAAACAATTTTTGGATTAATGTATAATAAATAAATTAAAATAGTAATTTTTAGTTAATCTTAATCGAGTAGCTGTCTGTTAGAAATTTAAAACACATTAATGTTTTGTTTCAAAGCTTTTATTCATTTACTAACGCAAGTTGGATCTGGTTAAAAAAAACATAAACGAATGAAATGAAAACAAGATAATAATATAAACTTGATACAACAAAAATTTCCATGATACTGGAGTTTATTTCTCTTGCATATTGTTATTCCATTATTAATACATCATTCGCTGAATCTAAAAATCATTATTAAAACCGTTTAAACTGGGACAATAAATGCGTCAGAGGCAGAAAATCTAACGAACCACTGGCAACATTGAATAACTGTTGACTGGCAGCAATTTTAAAATAATCCGCGTCATAACCTAAATTGAAATTGTGGACCGTCAACAAAATTGTTTCATAAAACGGTCTACAGGGTAAATTGCTTGCCCAATTTGGAACGACGCGTGTTTGCGCCCATACACTTGAATGGAGCTCGTTTTTTAAAACAGAAACGACATTAAGGACCCTTGTTGACTGTTATGAAGGGTCAAATAGGTCTACAAATTGCATGAAACAAGCTTCCCTCTTGATTAACTTTAGGATGTGGCAATTGGGATTTTAATAAAATTTTATTAAAAGCGATATCGGGTTTTAGCATTCAAATATTGAACATTTCTTCTTATATCGAATTTTAAAAACTCACGTGTGTGCAGGATTTGAATCTACTTATAAACTATCTTATACTTGGTAAAGTATTGCTCCAAGTGACATTTTCAACCGTATTATGTTTTGTGTAAAAAACGTTGGCCTTTTAATGTTTAATAATTACTGTTTGACTACTCAAATGTCTTAACTCGAACAATCCTCGGCTAACCAGCCCAGACAATTTAATTAAGCGTGTCAGTTCAATGGCCAACCCAATTACTTAACAAGATTATTGCCAGTATTTGGGCAGTGATTACGTTCTAGGTGTCTACTCTAATTTATTTACAAATAAATAATAAATAAAATAAAATAATGTTTGGACAAATTTACACACGGCTGTTTAGTCCCAACTAAGCCGAAGCTTGTAAATGGGTACTCAACAACTGATAAACATACTAAAATACTTTAAAATAAATACTTATTAACATACAAAAACCCAGAATCAGAAAACCAACAGTTATGCTCATCACACAAATGTTGGTCCCTGGTGGGAATCGAACCCACGACCTTTGGCACTGTAGGCAGGGTTACTACCACTACGCCAACAGGCCAGTCGAAATAACGATTGTTTAAATACGTGCCCCTATTGGTGCAGTGGTCTGAGTGGCTCTCATAAAGAGTTCATAGTCCAGTATACCATGTTCGAGTGTGATTAAGTGAAAAGTATTAATGTAATTAATGTAAGTTATGTAAGTAAGTGAAGTCTTGGAATTTCTTCTGAATATACGACCTACAGGTACCTATAGGTACAGATTTCATCACAATGTTTCCATTAGGGGGCGCACGCGCCCACCAAACAGATCCTAGCTCTATGTTTCCATTCGTTTAAAAAACGTTAGTATGATAATAATGTATAAGTAAATAACCTTAAAGTATTCTTATTGGTTTGACCACAGAGTTGCCACATATCAAAAATCTACTTAACTACTTCAGATTCCAAAGAGAACGAGAATCCTACTTAAACGTCCGCATCGATTTTTCCCCTGTTTTGCGATTCTGATGGAACCTTCAATGTTAATTTTGGCTTTACTTTTCCCCGTTCTGGCCCTGTCCTTGTTAAACAAATAGATGTAGAAAAAGCTGCTTAATCAGCTTTCCAATTCGGCGACGAAAATGTGGCTCACCGATTCGCTTTTAGCCGCGAATTCCGGGAAGTAGCACTCATAATCATTTCGGTTCTCAAAAGATTTCGATTATAGTCGAACGGTCGCCGGGTCTGAGGCGAACGAAAAAATTAGTGAGATAACATTCAGTTTTATTGCGAGCCGTTCGTCTACGACAAAGTTCTGGGGTGACGTAAATGGCCCAGGCGACGTGCTCTTTTTATCTTCTTAGGGGAAAAACGCTTCACCACAGAGTAGCAGTGTCCGTGAGTTTAAGTAATCGTACGTACCGAGATGAAAAATATCGAGACCCATCTGTATTACAAAGAAATATAGCCAAAAAGAATGCTTTAAAAACTTTGGTGCTTTTGCTGTCTGTGTTTTGTTAACTCTAAAACTACTGAACCGATTGAGCTCCGTGTAAGTAGAATATCCCGCAATGATTGGAAAATTATGGACAGCATTTTTTTTTCAGTGTAATCTTAGAAAACTGAAAAATACTGACCAATGTTTATAAGAACGCAGGTGATTTTGCTAACTTTGAATGGCAGTGCAGTGGCAGCTTTAGGCGCATAGCCCATTAGGGGTTATAGGTATGCTGTTGAATAAACTTTAATTTTTTGTTATTTTATATTCATTCATATATATTTTATATTTATTAATTTAATATTAAATTTCTTTTGCTTATGATTAGCTTCTTTTTTAAATCATTAGTTATATTAATCGAAGAGAATTTGGTACGTACATAAAAATGGCCAAGTCACCAAGTTATTGTTGAAATTCGGAGCATACCTCTACTTTTCGTCACCTGGTAACAAAAAAATTTGCAAGTTTTTATATCGTCATGGCTTTCTCAGATGAGGGGAATGCCAGGACGCTATTACAATCTCCCAAATCACATACAATTGGATTTTGATATATTTGGCTTCCCAATGATTCGTTTCGCACACGCTCCACCAAAATAAATCATACACAATCTTCTACCATGTCACACTGTCTATACAATTGGGCGAATTACCCCTAGGTTATAATAGCGCTGTTTTTCTTGGTTCCATAAAGTAAACCTTGTTAACATTTACCGCTTGATTGAATCCTTTATTTCGATACAAACCATTTACATTATTTTAAGAGCTACTTCTATTCAGAATTGCCAAGATTAATTCGAGATTCAGTTTTATTACCGCGAGGGATGTGCCTAATGCTCTCCCGGAATGTTACACAAAATATTTTCTTTCAAATTAAAGAAATATTACGTTTCTACTGTAATACAGAACGTCAAAGGGCTCCCCTCAAAGGTTGATCTACGAGTGTGTTGAACTCTTATGAAAATGATCTTAATAATAATAAACAAGGGAAATGGCGTTGGCAAATTTGGATGTAGGTGTTTTTCTTGTTTTTGCAAACCAATTAAAAAGTGCTAAGGACAATAATTGACTTAATTTGTAATAGAGTTTCCTCAAAAACAATTATTATACCTACCTACTTACAATCTTCTACAAAGTTTTAAACAGACAATCCGTCAATTTCAGTTCATTAACTTTTCTTTCTCTTGAAATTTTATTTTTGTTTTCCAATTGTTGTTTAATTATGAAAAATAAACAATTCATTTGACATTGAGATCAGGACAATGTAATTATGAGTTTTAGTCGGACTTTTTATTATTACGGGTGCGTCAAAATGGACGGTGATCATTAATTCAAAAAAATTAGCTATAGGTGGCGCGGCCGCCCACCAAAGAGATCCTATCTCTATGGTTATGATCATATCGTCTAAAAAGCAATTTGCCTATAAGACAAAATGCCTAAAACGTACAATGTCTGATACCTTACCTTACAGTCTCTCCCTCCCTTCTGGTCTCGCAGAGTAAGACCAGTGAGCCCAGCATCTCTTGTCTATATTCGCCATCCGCCGTTGTCCGGAATTATGAGCTATCATCATTAGACACAGGCGACGATCGGCGATAAGTTCCAACTTATCTTTTATAGTCACCGGTGTTATAGCTTTCAGCAATATCATTGTAAGAATTAATATCTAGGTTACGGCTTCGATATAATTTTGTAGAATTGCCAGCCAATCGTTATGCGTACGAGTGTAGGGTCAAATTATTCTACATAATACTACTACTACTATATATTCTGTGCTATTATATCAGATTTTATAAACAGAAATTCGAGGAATTACCTATATTGAGTTTGAAAAATTGAAATCGTCTTCGTGTTATGGGATGATGAAACTTTATTTTATGGGATCTTATGGGATGATGATCTACTTTTATTGTTGAATTGACAAATTTTCCCAGTAAAAATGGTTTCTTTACAACATATTATGTGCAGAAGTCTACGAATCCGCTTTGACACCATTAAAAATAAGCATGTTAAACAATAGGGTCATCCGGCCGGGAACTTAGTATAAGTATAGTTCCCCGGTCGGTCTATTGTCATTTATTCCTTCCTAACTAATTGGCAATTAACGCGTTGGTGGTTGCCTCGATCAGTGATCGCGTGAAGTACGAATTCCCTATAACACGATTAAAGATTTTCTATTAGGAATATTAGTTTTAGTTCAACTTAAGTACCTACCGTTTTATTAGAGAAAACTAAAAAAACCTAACTGTGGCTAAACTCCTTAAAATGGGACATGTAACTTGATGTAACGCTAAGTATAGTTGCCATATCATTATAATATCTTTACATGTAAAATGAACACGTAATTTACATATTTTTATAAAATAAGAATACCTCTACTCTTAATACTTACATTTCAGACTAAGAAGCCACTAAACGAAACGAAATCGAGGTAAAACATTGCCTCGGGGTCTTTCCAAAATCGGACTACTGATAGGCCGCATAGTTTAATCTTGGTTCATAAACATAGTTAACTACAGTTACGATTCGTGCCTTGTATTTCTTCAACTCAATAAAAAAGATCGGCATTTATAAGAAAAGTTAATATAATGAATCACCTTTGAAAAATCTATAACAATTTAAACGCCCATGAAGTTAGTGTAACAAAAGTTACCTTTCCATTTTATGGGTACTTACATCACTAAATTGCTGATGTATTACTTCTACATGCGCTTGTAAAGCAAGATTTTTATGATCTGAACCCTTGCCAGGTAAACTAAATTCAATAAACCTCCGTAGATGGACTCACGTTACATACTTACATGTATTTTGTTTGTAGGTTTGTACACAACGGGCGGGTAGGAACGCTTTTTGCATATTTCATATCGGATTTCAAGATGGCGTAATAGAGTTTACCGCGTTGTGTTTGCAGACTTGCCTGCTTAGAGCTAAATTAAAAGCAAGGCTTGTGTTTATGAATTTAACTGAAATATAAACCTTACGTAAACTGAATTATTAAGCAATAGCAATAAACTTCTTAGGTAGAGTAAAATTACGAAATGCGGGAAGCAACAAAAGTAGGAGGTATCATAATCCCCACTACGGGACATCAGGTCTCCTCCACGGCGCGCCACTGAACCCGATCTTCGCGGCTCTCCGCATCAAGATACTGACAACCGCCTTACAGTTACTCTTATTTTCTCTGTGGCCTTACACAGATTATCACTTTGTCTCAATACTATGTGGTCCCACACTACGTTTGCTCACTCGTGGCCTACACTGGGAACTCGTCTGCCGTAGTCATATTAATACTATGTGCCGTAGTGATACTCCGACAGATGTGATCAGCCCAGTGCCACTTTAACTAATTTCTTGAGCCATGTCGAAGACATTATTTAACTGGCGGATCACCTCGTTTCGGATCCTGTCTCTCAGAGAAAGTCCTAGCTTAGCTCTTTCCACAACCCGTTGAGATACTTTGAGCTTTCGGACTAGTCCCACTGTAAAGTATGATATTGATCCTGATAGATAATGTGGTTTAACCTATTTATTTCTATTTTATTTTCAACTCACTCAGTAAATGACTGTAAGCTCATTTTTAGATTTCAATTATTTTAAAATTCTCTCCAAAACGGCACAAGAAAACCAATAAAAGGAACAATTCGTGCAAGCCTTTCCCATTTGCGGGAAAATCCCCGTTGAAAAGACAGCTATGAACGTCTCGCGCGTTCGTGGTCCGGCGGAAATATGTATTTTTAAAAGTTAAGTGCAAAGCCAGATTGTTGGAAATGTTGAATAAGAATATTTTAGGATAGATTCCTGGCAAAGATAGTAATTTTTACTTAAGACAGTTGGAAAAGGAGGTGGCTCCGGATAATTATTCGCAGGTTCAAGTATTGAATGAATGTGATTTTTTTACACCTTTCATATAGTTTAAATTACACAAAAATATGTAAAGATATTACTCAGTTTTAACGTCGATGTAGCACCTGTTGGTATCAGTCGTGAGTTCGATTCCCACTCGGAGCAACCAACTTTACCAATCCTTGTCCGGGTTTTATATTTGGGACTCTGCTGGCCTTGTTAAATTTATAAAGCGTAGGAAATCCTAATTTATCATTAGACAAATGCATATTTTAAAAGGTATCGTAAATTAATTTTGTTTGCAAAAAAATATACAAATAGGCATAGAGTTACGATGTCTTTGGTGGGCGCCCGCGAGGTAAGGCTTCTGAGTCCGAAACAATACTTCGGTAATTATTATTTTCTTTGAAATGGACATAAAATTAATCATCATATCAGCCGAAAGGCCTCACCCAGGGATCTCCACGACGAACGGTCCCGCGCTAACCTCATTCAGCTGGGTCCCGCGACCTTCACTAGATCGTCGGTCCGCCTTGTGGGAGGGCCTATACACTCGAGAACCTCTAAATTTAATATTAAAATAAAGATTGTTGAAAAGAATTCAACAACTGTAAAGAACTACTTCCCTATAGTTAAGTAATAAGGTATCCCGTCCTTCAGATGCTAGCTCCCGTGAGTTGCAAGGAAAACTTTAAAGTGCCTGTAAATTACCTTGCTCCAGGTTTTCTTGCAAAACATTTTACAATAACCATGAAAAGTAGAGTATTTTACAAGAACTCTCTTGTACAAGATTTTTAAAACAGGCTCTCAAAACTTTTCTTCATGAGACTATATTATTACATGAACAATAGTAAAAAAAGCAAGTCATTTTTATATAAAATACAGGTGTAGATTTACTCGTAGTCACCATGCAATAATTTATGTATTGTAAAGAAAGTTGAGTAAGACTCGTACCACAAAAAAGTGTTAGTAGCTTTAAAAAAAAACAGCATTTCAATCCTATTCACCGCGCGCCGCAAAGGCCAAAGAGACGTGGCGGCAGTTTCTCTGTGATTCTAAAACTAGAAACGTTCTAGGACAAAGTGGCAGCTCACATTATGGTGCTCGACACACTATAAAAGCGACATTCCCATCGTAATTTTATAAAGCTTGCCTTTAATCTTGCTGACTGTACATCGTCATCGTTTGTATTGAACGTCCTTTGTCGGCTGACCAATGTAGTCAGACAATTGCGTTCAATTTGCCTACAGGGTAGGGGTCTAATCAATCAGCGTACACACGGGCGGGCGGATCGTTTGAAAATTCTATCAAAAGCTAGTAAGAGTAGTAAGTGATCAAAACCTAGGGGGCTGTGGGATTAAGGGGGAGAAGACGCGCGTGGTGGTAGGCTTTTTAACAGCCAGGTAATAGGTAGGTAACAGTTGTTAATAATGTTATCGACCAACCAAAGAAACAAGTTATTATACATACATACATATATTCGCGCTATGGCCCTGGCGGGGTAGGCAGAAAGAATGAAGCGCCACAAGTTACTAATCTGGTAAATTTTATATAACAGAGTTATACAACGATACAAATTATTGTCACCTATAATCAGTGTGGGGCAATACGAAACATAACTACCAACTACACACTATAGCTCTATAACTTTACGTAATTTGTAGTTTAAATTTCATTTTCTTTACTTTTAGTTGAAATAAGTACGCGTTGGTAACAGGTTATAAGTTTAACAAAGTAATGTAGTGTCAACTACAAGCAACTGCAAACTGTTTGTCCCCCGGATAACTGGATTGAGCTGGAAATTTGGTTTTAAAAGTTATGAAAATTTCTTCAATAAAAGTATTTTTTAATTTTTTAAACATTAAATAAAACTATCAAAAATCATACTTAATGTATACGACGCGCGACGCCACATGCACTTGGCAAGTTTTTTTGAAAGGACTGTATGTAAGAATGGCAATTGGAGGGCTTCGTGACGCATGCCTATCTGCAGCGATAATTATTATTGGCCTGCCTTTGGCTTCCTATAGAGGTAGTTAGGAGATGGTGGACGGGGTCGACCGTCAATCGCAATCAAATAAGCAGTATTAGCGATAGAAGCCCAATTTGCATTATTGTAATGCAAAACTAAAATTGACGGATTCCGCACATTGTTTCCCCCTTTTTTCGACGTAGATTTTTCTGACTTTTCTGTAAAAGTAATACTTACTTAAAAGTTTTCTGCGGCACTTACAATTATTGGTCTAAAATGCATATAAATCTGTTATTTTTCTATAAATATCTACATACCATATACTATATGTTATTTATATTTGATGAAAAGCGGACGAATATGAACGAGGTCTAACGTTATTTCACGGTGGACAGTCGCGGGTAAGTCCGTGCGCCCCAGCGCGCCTTGTGCTCAGATTCCGTACCGAACCGGGAAGGACGGATTCAGGATTTCATTTTGGGGGCTATGGAATGCTTAGGAAGGAGGAGCCCATAGACGTCTCCTGCGAGGCGTACACTTCTTGGCAACACATCAGTCTTAGAGGTATTTCGTATATTCGATCTTATTTCAAAAAAGTAATGTTCGCTCCAGTCGTAACCCTCAGCGCTGTCACGCAATTTTCTGTTTGTAGAATTATGAGAGCTATTTTACGATGGAAGACTCAAATCAAATTTCGCAGTGCAAATGTGCGTGGCGCTTGCAAATTTTGGGTGGCTTGCCTCCTGTCCCCCTCCCTGGATCCGCCTTCAGCCGACGACAGAACCCTCCTGCATATTTCATTGCAGCTACCAGCCTGGGACATGTCGACACGCCACTGCCCCCTTTGTAGTTGTAGTCACATTCAAACTGAATTTATGAGAGTTTATTCAGAGCATTGTACTTCAAAAGGTTTGCACAACTCTTTGTCTTTTTATTTGTTGATGGCTGGCGCGTGTTTGAGATTTCAAAGTTTCCGTTCATTGCTTAGATACGCTGTGTTAGACCACGATTTCTAAACTAAATCTTCCTTAGGGAATGTCAAAAATTATGCATGTATACCTAATATCGCAATATGAGCAATGTTGTGAAGCTAACCTCGTTACTAGTCACAATATCGATATCACATCAAAATATAGTACTATCGATAATTTCGATGGGCGGCACTTAAATAGATACTGCCAGTAAGGCAAAAAGAGAAATACTCAAGCAATTCTGTTGTTATTGACATTATTATCGGTCTATCGCAAATTATGAAAGTTTAGGGCAAAAACTATAGATGGCATCGATAGATTTAAACTACCGATTGTCAGTGGTAAACGAGAATCTGAGATAGTGTCGATAGTATTGCACATGATACCTACTATCGATAGTACCTATTGATTTAATTGATTAGTTGATTAGTTGATTAGATTGATTGATCAATACTATCGATAGAGTGACTAGTTTTCGGGGTCACCATAGTACCGATAGACTATGAAATCTTTTCGCTCGCAACACTACTTGTGAGAAGTCTATTTGTAAAAGAGGTTAAGTGTAGCTGGCCACACCCAGCCGCATTACAAGAGCTGCTCGCGCTCTACAAAGCGGCGAGGCACCTTCTTTGATATTCGAGTGTTCTTGACACGACTGCAAGCTAATTACACTCATAAATGGGTGAAAACTGGAGAAATTTTATTAAAATAGACTGGATTTACCAACAGGTTAAATTGGCATTGGTTTTGGAACTGCTGAGTGGAGATGAATTAAGAGACAGGATGAAGTGGATTTTTTTTCGTTTATTTAATGTCGTAAATGCAATCCAAACTAAAACTAACCTCTTACATGTGGCACACAAAAAAAATTGTATATATTCGGCTATCTATTTAAAAATATATATGTACAGACACAATTTTTAGTTAACACAAAGTTAAAAGAAGAAAAGAAAATATCCACGGCAAAATTATCTATGCCATTTTGTATTTGGAGATAGTTAAATGGTATCTATATCTTACACAGTACTAGAAACTATAAATTTCACATAGCAGCCGCAGGCAAGCCTGTGGTAGAGTTATATTTAATCTTATGGATAGCCCCTGACTATGAAAGTCTAGCTAGATGTTCCTAAATATAATTATAAACATTCAATTTCCAATTAATACAATAAGAAGGGTACTGGGGGAAAGGACGAATTTAATGTGAAAGACTGATAAATACATGTACAATTTGTACAAGAAAGAAAATAATTACTTTGAAACAGCGAATATTACTTTAGTATTACTTATTAAAGTTCGCTGCTTTGAAATATCAGGGCTTACAATGCTTATTGCAGTCTTCCCGATTGCCAATTGCAGTATTATTCCGGTTTATTATGACCCTCTTCCTTTACCCCCTGTATCCTTCTTAATATAGGTAAGTGCAAAGGTGTGGGTGTTATATAAACACTAAAGGTTAACAGGTATAAGATGCTATCGACATTAATAAACGATAGATAATGTTCGCCAGTAGACCGCAAAGTATAAATGGTAATACAAACATGTTTTGCTGCTACAGAACCTTCATCGCACATGTGGCCGAGACGTAACTAAAGTTTGTATTCATAAGACAGTTAAGTAAAAACGTAATATACGTAATAAATTGTATCAAAAAAAAATTTGGCACACTTTAGCTAACACAATCTGTTACAACCTCTTGCTCTACATCCTTGGTTCTTGTTCAACAGAAAATATCTACGTGGCCCATATTTTACCTGCTTCCAGGACAGGCGGGAACGGCCGACCACCTTTCAATGAAATCTTATTGAAACTCGCCATAAATCTCGGCCTTGTTTTAAAATACGATAAAGATAAAATGAAGCGTTAATACCGATTAAAAATTATTTAACCGTAATATTTTTTTACTACTGGCGGCTGAAATGTTGTTCGTCGAATTCCAATTCCAAAGTTCGTGAGTTCAATTCCCACTGACAGACAACTTTGTATTTGTTTAAGTTGGTCTGGATTTTATAGCTGTGAATTGTCTTCTTGTCTATAGGCAAACCACATAACTCGCGGGACGCCCGCGGGGCAAGAGGTAGGTGGGCGCGAGTAACGATACACACGTATATACTTGTTCCGAGATAAATCCAGAGATATATTACTCGAATGCAAAAGAAGATAATGAACTTTGTCATTTCATTTCATACTAGTAGAGCCCCGCGACCTCATTCGCTTTAAAAAGAAGGCATGACATACTATTGAGCTAAAACCTACCAACCAAACCAACCAACCAACCAAACCCGCAAACAAACTCGCAAACAAGCCGGCAAACAAACAAACAATCAAACAAACAAATAAACAAACAAACAAACAAACAAACAAACAAACAAACAAACAAACAAACAAACAAACAAACAAACAAACAAACAAACAAACAAACAAACAAACAAACAAACAAACAAACAAACAAACAAACAAACAAACAAACAAACAAACAAACAAACAAACAAACAAACAAACAAACAAACAAACAAACAAACAAACACGATGCGTTGCCCGTGATAGTACCAACAGATCAAATGGCATCGAATCTTCTTGTGTTATACTCTTTGCTAAATAATAAACAGTCTTCTACTTTTTACATGAAATCTTTTTCTTCATATGGAAAGTCAGTTGCCGATTTGCGTGCATTTTGGTTGCCATGGAGATATTTCTTGTTGAAAGAAAGAATAAACGTTGTATATTGTTTGGCTTGTTAATTTTCTTAGAAAAAATTTTGGAAAATTAATCTCGGGTAGATTTTGTTCCGAGCGTCCGTATCCAAAAAGCCGACTGCACGCCGCGGGAGCCGCTAGCGTACTGAGGAACGTCATTTGTGCTCCCTGCCGCGCGCGCGCGCCTTCACCTCCGAAACGCCTGAGAGTTCTTCCGCCCCCACCTACTTCTTGCCCCGCGGGCGTCCCGCGAGTTAAATGGTTTGCCTATAATACCATGAATCAAAAATTTTTTCATTCTATGGGTGTCAAAATCGTGTCAAATGTATCAAAAAATTGTGACTCACTCACACATTCTCATTTTTAAACATAATAGTGAAAAGATACTTCCACCTCCTCCCGCTAGTCCGCTTCCTTTGTCCGCACTGCCCCTGTAAATGGCACCATAGGTTCCGATACTAAATATGCAAGATGCGAACTCCACAGGGAGCGCGCGCGCCACCGAAGAGATTTAAACCTTCTTGTCTAATACCCATAGTACAGTCTTCTATAGTTCAGTTTATAGACGTCCAGTATACTCCGGTCCAGTTGTTGCTGTTACCCCGGTCTTCCGCTTACCCGACCGTTGCCGTATCCCACCTAACCTGCAGCCATATTTTTGAATCGCTCGCCTCGCTTCGAACGGTCGATTCTACTAAATTTCCATCGACATTCGATACAGAATCCATATAATTATAATTAGTAGAATCGAACGTTCGAAGCGAGGCGAGCGATTCAAAAATAGGGCTGCGGAATAGAAAATAAATAAGAGCGGTGCTCTTGCTGATGGCAATGTTTTGGAGGAGTTTAGGAGAGCCAGAAAGGAGTACTTAGATATGCCATAAATGTAACTTCCCCAAGAGTACTTTATAGTAGAAAATTAGGTTCACCGTATGTTTAGTTCAATTTCATTGTGTAATTTGTTTATTCTACCTAATTATATAAGTTTCCAAATGGCACGCTTGCTGGTGAAATGGTTAAGTTTTGCTATATTGTGTGTTGATAATGCAATGTGTTGTCAGTTCAATAATGACTTTTTGAAAACAAAAAAAACCTTTTGAGGCAATGATTTCGTGCATATAAATTATTTTAAAACTCATAAGACGCAGAAACTGATATTTCATAGTGGCACATATTTTTCGAACTTTCTAAGATCCATTTCGTGCAGGCCATAAAAAAAATCCCGGTGCAAAGTATGAATAATAATTTAACATACCTCACACACTTCTAAACATGTTTCAGGCAAGATGGTAGCAGTCATATTGCAAATTTTGACTGTTTATAAAAAGTCTAGTTTTCAAACGATGCGGCCATAGAGCAATGCATGAGGGGAATCGCCGTACTCAGACGTTGCCTCTGCCAAATCTACAAGACCATCCGGTGGACCACATTATCAAAATGTCGATGTGTACGGAAGGTTATGAATGTGTTGTTCAATTTATTACGTGTTTCGTAGCAACAGCGTACTAATGTGTGAGTGAATCAGAACTTTTTTTTAGAATAGAATTTTCGCATCAGAACAGAAGATGATGCTAGTGGCGTCCGTCTGGTTCCCTTCGAGCCGAACCGAGATTGGCCGAGTTGCTCTGAGGATGCGGACAAAGTCTATACAGCCAAAACTGATACCTTTTAATTAAAAATAAAAATTGTATGACCAGATTTTTAGCAAAACAATAAATTTTTGATACAGTGAAGTGTCAGACAATCGATAGGTTCTATGTTCATATTCATATTTTGCTTTAAATGATCGTATACTATGTCGTTTCCTAACCTGTATGTATGTAAATATGTAGGAATCCAAAGCATTTAACTCAAACCGATGTTAACAAGGCTAGTCCTTCTCCAAAAAGGCTAGAATTACAATCAAGCTGCGTCAAGATATTTACTTAATAAACGAGGATTTATCATTCTTGAGTAGTAGTAATAAACACCACCGTTTCTCACACGTCACGATGCTTTTTGTGATGTGTGTCACGAGATATCTACACGACGTGATGAGGGATTCTTGAATAATATAGCAACAGTAGGGTTAGGATAAGAAAATGTACACTCACAGAAAGGAAATGTTTAGCAGTTTGAAGGACCTTCAAATTTTCCGTGTAGAGCGTCTGAGAGACAAGATATGCTGCCGATCTGCAAGCTATCAACTATGGACTTAATCAAAAATAATATGGGTGTTTTAAATACTTAATCATTTTTTCCAAAAATAACCCAAGACGTGAGTTTTCTGTATATGTCCGTTTTGTGAGCACCCTCTTTACGTACCTAAGTATTTCAGAAAAAAAAACGGAATCCGCCAATTATGTTTGACGTACGCTTCGCTGATTTTGTTGTATTTTCATGAAACTTCTCAAATGTATACCTCATAAAACAAATTATGTATAAAATGGTTACCTATTATTACTAAATTGAGTATCTATTTGACTATTGACTACCCCAAACACTCTTTAGAAAACTATCATTATTAAACAGAAAGGTACAGGTACTTGTAGATCCCATTTTAAGCAGGCTATTTGGAAAACTAGGTCAAGGAGCCCAAAGTTAATGAATGACCACGGACCCTTATAATAGTGTTCACTCACTTATCAACGTCTGTGTGACCTATTTAACAAAGTTCGGTCTACAGGTTGTTAAATGGCCTCCGTGTGAACACATTTTATACACTAGCTAAAAGGGGTAAAAATGAATTACAAGCAGGAAACAAACGAACAAGACTTCAGTTTTTCTAATATGGAACCATACCACTATTGTGTAATCCCAAACAACGATTTTCTCACAAATGTAACAGACCAGATGACCCAGGAATAACATTCACAAACTGTACAAAGTTGTATGTCTCCAGTGGGAATCGAACCCACGACCCCTGGAGTCCAATAAACCAAGCAACTAAGCCAAAGGCGGTCGATTGGTACTATTATTTCTACTGTGCTTTGGTTCCAATTCGAGCTCAAATCGGTAAACCTAAGGTTCGGATTGGATATGTCGAGTCTCGTAAATTGACATTGAGTCTTTATTGATCGAGCGAGCGAAGCGAGCGAAGCGTCTAAGTTTCGAGATTGGCCAAAAATGCTAATGTCCGTCTGTCCTTCTGTCTTTCTGTCCTTCTGTTTTCTGTCTGTAATTCTCTACAGGTCGCATTTTTCAACCGATTTTGACGAAAATTTGGCATAGGTATAAATTAATTAAACCGACAAAATGAGTAGAATAAAATTTTGAAAAACATTTTTTTAGAGTACCTACCATACTCGCAAAGTGGGAGTGAACTTTTTTTTTCTTGTGAATCCCATAGTGTGGGATATCGTTGGATAGGTCTTTCAAAAATATTGCTGGTGTGTGAATACCATTTTTTCAATTTAGGGATCCGTTGGCGAAATATTAAGCTTTAAAGCGGTAATTTTTGTTAGAGTCACGTGTCCCCCCCCCCCCCCCTGCCAGCTAAACGGTTGCTTCTGGACATGTGAAAAAATTCACGGCAGTAGCATATATAACGTAGTTAAAAGGAAAACTATCACAGCTAAGTAGGTTCTATTAGTTTTTGAGTAATAGTCAATTAACTTAAGAAAGTCGAAAATTTTAATTATGTTCATAGAACTGCATACGAAAAATGGGAAATAATTTTTTTTCGCGTGAATTCCATGGTGTGGGGTATCGTTGGATAGGTCTTTAAAAAATATCGCGGGTGTGTAAAAAACATTTTTCGATTCAGGGATTCATTTGCGAAATATTAAGCTTTAAAGTGCTAATTTTTGTCACATTAGTTTTTAATCTGTCTCCAACTGCAAAATTGACTTCTGTTCGTTTCTTTTAGGTTTGGTTTATATGGGCTGGCGAGGTCTACTGTTCTCACGGAACTACTAGTAATATAAAGGCTTGAAGACTTGTCTTTTACAACACTCAATAAATTTCTCTGCAACTGTTTACTAAAGTTTAGCAACGTAAGAGAATTGGGCTACTAATCAAGGATCTCGTAATTCAGTAGTTGGCTGAAGCTGTTTATTCGATTGCATGAAACATTCCCCAGGCGCTCGAGGCACCGGCGCTGCCGTAAAACGGAATGAAGACTGGACTCCACGCAGCTTTCATTTTGTTCCGGGATGACTTCACAAGGCTAATTCTAATGAAAGATTGCCGCGAGGTTGTCCCGAGAAAATGAGGTTTCAGCTTCTTTACTGTATCGTGTCTCGAGTGGCGACCACCGGAAGATGTACTGGAGCTCTATTTTTGAATCGTTCTCCTCGCATCGAGCGGTCGATTATACTACAACATCCGATACAAACATCAGTAGAATCGATCGCTCGAAGCGAGGAGAGCGATTCAAAAGTAGGGCTCCAGCTGGCAAGCCCCCACAAGATGGACCGACGATCTGGTCAAAGTCGCGGGAACTAACTGCGGCTGCGGACAGCGCAGGACCTGTCGTTATGGAGATGTTTGAGCGAGGTCTTTGTCCATCAGTGGACGTCTTCCGGCCGATACTTAATGATAATGATGACTGTTTTGACTAGATTTTAAAAGTTATCTCGATTCAGAGTACCTATTCAAGTACTACCTTTCACCTACAAATTTTCTAATACGGAACATGGCGCATGCACTCTTCTGAAGCTAAGTGCGCCATTGGATTTGATAAACCAATAATCCACTTAGTTCTCTGCCGAGTCGACCGCTGCGAGCTGCACTGAACTCGGGCATACCTCGATTGAATTCTACTTCGAGCAGAGAGATATCGGTAAAAGCATTCGTAACCACCTACCTACATTTAAAAATTATTTGACTAATCTTCAAAGCGGACACAGCGAAGAAATAATAAATAAACTATTATATAGTAAATAAACTTTAAAAACGTTATTTTATTTTATTTCCTTACATTCAGTCGCGAAAAGCCCTATTGTTTTTCCCTGACCGTAAGTGCAATTTTTGGACTCGTATTTCCAAGAATTTCTTACTTTATGTCGGTATACGAGTTATCTACATAAATACCACCATTTTTCGATTCAAATCAACAGCGTTATTAACTTGTCCCCACTGCTGGGGCTCAGGCCTACCCTCAACGAGGGCGTGAGGGCTATAGTCCACCACGCTAGCCCAGTGCGAGTTGGTCGACTTTACATGCGCCTAAGAATTTCTTCTTCGGCGTGTGCAGGTTTCCTCACGACGTTTTCTTCGCCGTTTGAGAGCAGTCAATAAATGTACTTAAGTCACAGAGTACATAATAGCTTAAGTTTCGAGACAAATCCATTGGTCATGGCCCAGCCGGGAATCGAAATTCGGACCTGCGGAGCGACGCCACCGTTTCGTTGAAAAAAAATAACAACATAAAATTTTGCTATGTTAGATTTTCATATTTAACGTGTGCGCATACGCACTTACCAATTGTTTCAGTAAAATCTCGGGCCCTTTAATACACCTGCACATAACTGTTTGCTGAACAATTTCAGGCGATATCAGAATTCGTTGAAGCGTATAACAAAAACAAAGGGGCTTGAGTCCAAGCTTAAACCGGGGATTTTCCCGTTAAAAAAGCACCTAGATTAGGTGGGTATTACCCGGCCTGACCTCAGCACTTACGGGTTTCAACCTACTATACTGGCACATTTATATTTTAACACTAATCCCAGGTCTTAACGTCGTTTCCCCACTTTTCATTTAGTTTGAGATTAGCCAAGTTGCTACTAAGCTGTGTAAATAATCAAGGCTGAACCTTTTCACAACACTAAAATATAGGTCCTATAGTACGTTACCTATAGCCGCCAGGAACATTGACAATAAAAAACATCATCCCCCATCCATTAGGTATCGAATTTTTATAAAATTCGAATACAATTGTTTCAAAATTCGAATAAATTAGTATGGGTGAACATTATATTTTATTCTCTATGTTCCCGTCACATACTAAAATTTACATTGAGTTGTCCATGCCCTGTCTCATTACGTTGTACCAGCCAAGTACCAGAAACTCATTAAAACTTTTTTCCGAGCGATACAGCCAGCGGTCGTGGCCATGACGCGACGTCTTTACAATGTAAATAAAACTTTGTCCATTTTGGAAGTTTGCTCAATAATTGACGTTTTTATTAGAATTGACTTCCCCAACTTGGTTTTTAGATGAAGTATTATCGATTTAGTATTTATCGATTAGTGTATCGATTTGACATTACGTAGGTACGTAACTTTTTATTCTGTTCTAACAAATCGTGATGTCGTTGACTTTGGTCATTGAAATGAAGTACTGCAGTAAGGGACTGCTCAAACCAAGCGAAAACTTGCCCGCGCATTTTTTGACGTCATTGTCAAATGAACCATATCACAAATAACCTAAAGAACAAAATCGTATAATGACTTCTGCATTTCGGCGTCGTCGCCACCGCGCTCGAGGTCATTCATACGATTTTCTTCTTGGTTCATTTGACAATGACGTCAAAAAATGCACGGGCAAATTTCCGCTTGGTCTGCCTCGACCCTAAAGATACGGCTTAGTGTTTTTGACGCATGAAACATCTGTAACTTCAACTACATGTTGGAAATCTGAAAAAGTTTGATAATAATAACTTGGTGACGTGCTCTGAGTTGGTAAATTCTGGCTAGCTAAAGAGCTCTGTTGTGAACTATAGTATAAGCACCTATTTACTTACCTACTTTCGTTACCACTTGGGCTTTTGCTAAGGCACTTCAGGCTTAGTGTATCTATAGCCACATTATGACTTTCGCGCTATATTTGTTAGCCTATTAAAATAGTCTATAATATAGCGACCTGATGGTGCTTACTGGCACTGCTTCCCGTAAGACCCTGTACATGGGCTTCCCTGAACTGATCAGTAAATACACGAGTTTGTATTGTACGTAAAAATAAATATACAATACCTACATGTTACCTATATCACTTCAATCACTCATTCCCAACTAACTTCACACAATATAGCTACTGGAGCGTATCGAAACGGAAAACTGATTGGAATGAAATGCAATACGTGACAAGTACCTACGGAATTGAGCAAACAGGACAAAGTAAATTACGTTTTATTGGAGGAAATAAATTATTAATTATTCATTGATCAGTTTTCGAAACAGTCGCATCGTAATATTGTAAGATAACACTAGTCATTGTACATGGCTTTGGCTCAATCACGCACCACAAATATTTCTTCAATAAAATAACGTTCGTAATCTTGAATAAGGTGGAAAATATAATGTGCGGACTTTGATATCATACGAGTAGATAACCAACTTCCAAGCGAAACATGAAAGAGGTTCTCAATTCAACGCGTACCTAATTAATGTGAGCGATTACGCAGAAGTTCAAAGATAGATTTTCTCATTGTTTTTGTTTTAGTTCAAAGAAAAAAAAACTTATTTCAATTCCTCTAAGTTTATTACTTTTAAAAGAATTCAAGAATTTAAAACCAAACATCCTCTAAAGTAATTTTTATAGTATCAACTGCGAACACAAACCTCTCATAAATTTGGTAGAACTGGTCAACCAGTGAACGGCTGTGTCAAGTAACCACAATGATTATGAGCCTAGCTTTAGAGATACTATTCTATCGAAACAATCGTGACCTTAAATACTAGGCCCAATATCGATAGCAGGGACACGTCGACCCTGTTAAGTATAAAATACGCATTTATACGTATTTATAGGCGTGAAATTGAATATTTTGAATGTCACTTACTATTCATCATCATTCATCAACAGCCTATTAATGTCCCCACTGCTGGGGCTCAGGCCTACCCTCTCAACGAGGGCGTTCGGGCTATAGTCCACCACGCTAGCCCAGTGCGGGTTGGTGGACTTCACATACGCCTAAGAATTTCTTCTTCGTCGTATGCAGGTTTTCTCACGATGTTTTCCTTCACCGTTCGAGAGCAGTCAGTAAATGTACTTAAGTTTCGAGAAAAAACCCATTGGTACATGGCCCAGCCGGGGATCGAACTCCGGACCTTTCGATATGATAGGCCGCGTCTTATCCCCTACGCCACTGACGCTCTCGCACGCCTGTCACTTACTATGTTTTGATTGAACAGGGTTGACATGGCGATAGCGCAAAATGAGTAATAAGTACCTAATGTTTGTTAATAGCGATAGTAAGTCCCGATTCAGAAGGAACACATTTATAATTTGCCAGCTCTAAAATTAATGTCGTCCTTATCTTAATAATAATGTTGGACAAGGATAGAAACAATTTTAATGCCGTCTAATTTCAACGTTTTGCCTTCAGAATCGAGCCTACTATCAATAGTATTATAAACCACACAAACATACTCGCATACATTCAGTTTTTGCATTTAGTATAAGGATTGTTTCGTCTACTGCAATTAACCTTAGCATCCTCTTTTATTCAAATGCTCGAGTCAAGTCGAAGTTGCCGGTACTGTACGAAATGAATTATTTATTTCACGTTTTAATATTTATTTGGATATTTTTACGCGTGAACAGTGAACGCTTTGACAGGTATAGCGGAAATAAAGTCGATGACGTCACAACGGAAGAGCTCCGATCGAGGAACGCCATTCAGTAAGAGGATTATTATTTTCCTTGCTTCTAGTATTAATTTTGGGACAAGATGAGAAAGTCACTTGCAAGAAGTAAGTCACTTTAAGGGATTTGTTACAGATACCTTTTTCCCCAGTGGGTTTTATGTAAGGTTGTTGTCTCATTAATTTTACACATAATACTCTCATGCTAGACAGGAATACTGTCTTGTGAAGTCACATGTCACAACTATTTTTGGATAAAAATGACATAGGTATTTAATTTCACACTAACGCATGACGTGGCATTCTCTCTCAGTTCTCAAGTCCCAACTAAAGATAGTCGATACTACTCAGGTTTACAGTAAAATGGATAACCTTTTATCCGGATGGGTCGACCTGTCAGAGTATAATAAAACGACCTTAGTAAAAACCTCACGATTTTTGAAATATCATTTTTTAAATAATTCTTGGAATTATCATGCAATTTCAAGGATTTTTCTATTATACTAGTAAGAATTTTTGAGCAATAAAATATAATTTGATTTTTTAAAATCTGGAATTTTGTCCTACGCATGCATTACATAATCCTTGTCTTTTCCTTGCCCCATTTACTTAGGGTCCGGTCTCCTTGATTTTTTGCTACAGATATAACGGTTCACTCAACTTATTATTAACGATATGTCAATTACAGGAAGTGTACGATAGAAATAAGGCCATGTACTCCGCACGAAGGCAGCCGTGTCGATGGTACATGCAACAACTACAAGAATCCCTCCAAAGGCTCCGCAAGAGGTCCTTACCTTAGGCTACTGAAACCAGACTATAGGAATAACAGTGAGTACCTACTAAAAACATGGATACTTAGTCTATATGACTTTCTATTTAAGCAACTAGAGGCAATTCATTTTTAAAATCTATATGTAATTATGATATAAGAATATTCATCAACAGGCTATTAATATGTCCCCACTGCCAGGGCACAGGCCTATATGATCTTCTCTCTCTATGATTTAAGAATACTTATTGCTATGTTGACAAAGCAAACAATGCCGGCATTGAGCAGCAAACCTGATTCAAAGTTTAGTCAAGTCTTTCGATAGGTCACTGTACCACATTGTATATTATTTATCCCTAGGATTCCGTGCGCTATGGGAATTATATGACCACATAATTCGCAATTGTAGACACAGTCCAGGAAACCACAAATTGTGCAAAGCCTTTGTCTAATTTGAAGTTCGAATCAATCGTTGAGAAACTTTTCTACCTAGATAGGCAGTTCAGAATTAGATATCACCAGACCAGAGTGTGGTTAGAACCCCTACCTCCTAGGTGTCGAAACAAACGAACGACCTAAATGGTGTTCATAATTTAATGCTATTAGGTTGTCACGAGCACAAGAGCGCTGTACTACTTAGGAAATATTGTTACAGATTCGGATCAGACACTGTGGATCAAACGCTCTTACACTTTTAAAATGCTATGTATTTTTAAGCGCAAGATATCGGTAGAAGCAGGAAAGGCGCGCCATTACCGTCAGCCCGGAAGGTCCGGACGGCTCTGCAGTCCACAGGTCGAGTTGAAGATAAGCAGGCTTTCAATGTCGCCGCGGTACATTACATAGAATTTATAGGGCGAGACGTGAGCGCGCTGAGCGGAACGAGTAAGAGCTCCTTATTTATTTGTGCCTTCAGAATCAGTAAGCTTCAAGTTTTCCTAATGGATTAAATGAATTTCATTCAAGTTATTTATTTCAAACACATAAATCTAGACTACACCGCTGACTATTTAGAAGACATTCCCCACTAATATGTCCTAACTTCCATGAAATTATATAGATTATTCCAAAATTAATCATAAGTCTTCTATGGTTTACTTACTCTGACTAAGCTTCACTGAAAAATAACAAATATAGACAGTTATCATTAGCATATTTATTATTTCCCTTTATTATTCTATTAATGATACAGAAGATCAAATTACCTATCTATTACGTTGACAACAAATCTGTTTCTTTGTTATCGAAACAAAGCGAAACAGTCAACAAGTTGTAAACTATATTCCAGGGGACTTCCTCAAGGCGAGACGGCACTGCTGCCTGCCCGAGGGCGAGTCCGACCCTCGGTGTATGCCCATAAGGGTGCCCGAAGACGACCCCTATCTCAAACTGACTGATATACGCTGTCTAAACTTCACCCGAGCGGAAACTTTTCAAGACGCTGGCTGTGCGCTCAACAGTACACCAGAACAGGTACAACTCCGTACAAGTTTTGATACGTGCAACTATGAACTCGGGAAGTTGAGCCGTTTAAATAATATTAAATGATAAACGGTTCCCAAGATACGCCGGTCGTGTTAACTTTTAAAGTGCCTGTACTTGGGTACAGAACACTTGGTACTCATTTATATGCACATGAAATAATAGCACATGAAAATGACTTAACTTATTTTGGTCATATTTTAGTTTAGTTATGTGCGTTGGTTCCGCCGAATCGACACACTGTCACTATACTGACTAAGACTTGTCTTACAAACTTTCTTAGAAGGATATCTGGGACCACACGCTCGCAAGTAACTTGTAGTCCTATCTTTAAATTTAATTTTATACTTACTTTATACTCCTGCCACTGCTCTGTTTGTTTTAAAGTATAAAAGTTATTTATAATGTAGGTATTATCAAAGATTTATCCAGACATTTTTGTAAGATAATTATATAATTGTTTACGGGTCTTACACAGGAAATAGTTTTATTTACCTTTATTTTTACGTCGGGCAAGGTAAATAAAACTATTTCGTGTGTAAGACCCGTAAATAATTATATAATTATGAATACAAAGCGCGAAAGTCTAAAATGTACTATTTTTGTAAGAGGTTTGTTTGTAAGACAAGCCTAAAATATATTATTAATAAATTTTTAGATCAATTTGCAAACACCACTGCTGGATTTATCGACTGTTTACGGCGTAGATGATAAGGCACTCGAGTCCGTAAGGCTATACAAACAGGGTCTTCTGAAACTCGAGAGAAGGGGAGAACGTTACGTACCCTTGGACATATCCAGCAGTAATGCAACTGCAGAAGCTAATACAACTGAAGAAACCACTGTCGTCAATAACATAAAAGGCGAAGACGTTTGCATCCAGAATACGGGCAACAAAACAATATGCTACCAGTTTGGTAAGTTCATTCAAAATATTCATTGAACTTTATTTAACAAATAGTCAAATATTAACATTACAGGTCGATTCCCAAGCTGATATTGCTATAAACATAAATTAGATACAAACTCAGACTAGGATAACCTATGATAATCGTATTGCTATCTGCTGCGATCAGGAAGGATCGAATTTTACTACTCGGGCGCCCACAAAAATGATCCTAGCTTCATGGCTGCCATGATCAGATTTTCAGTTTATAGTAGGTACAAGTGTTTTCTTCATAGAATCGAGACGTAAAAAGTCCATGTTCAGCAGATGTTCAATAATAATAATAAAAATTGCTGTCTTATTGTGTTAGACATTTATCAGAAATCAGAACACCATGAAATGGCTTCAAATTACAAACCACATTTTTTCTCTAGAATAAAGGTTAATTATTTGTACTCTCCACCAGTTATTTAATATTCTCAAAGGTTACCCAGAAGTCGGAAACTACGATCTGCGAACGACAACGTTCACCATATTCTTTATGCGTGAACACAACAGACTAGCGAAGATCCTGCATCAAATGCACCCTTGTTGGAAGGACGATCGCCTATTCAAAGTGGCTCGACAAATCAACATTGCAACGGCTTCCAACATATTTATGTATGAACTGCTACCGGCTTTGTTGGGTAAGCGTTTCCAATGACCTTATTTTGTATCATCAACAGCCTATTAACATGTCCCCACTGATGGGGCTCAGGCCTACCCTCTCAACGAGGACGCTCGGGCTATAGTCCACCACGCTAGCCCAATGCGGGTTGGTGTACTTCACATGCGCCTAAGAATTTCTTCTTCGACATGTGCAGGTTTCCTCGCGATGTTTTCCTTTACTGTTTGAGAGCAGCCAGTAAATATACTTAAGCTTCGAGAAAAAACCCAAATGAAAAACAAAAAATGTTTTTCTGTGTGTGTGCAATAAAGTGTTAAATAAATAATAATAAATAAACCCATTGGTACATGGCCCAGACAGGGATCGAACTTTCGGACCTTCAAAAACTTTTAAAACGTACTCGTCTTATAAAGACTCGCAGTCCATTGGTTAGTAGGTCGATGCAATGTACAGTCGACCGCACGACATGGAAACGCTTTGATCTTGAGCTGGCTTAGCCTATTATGGAGTTTTAATACGGTGCACCGACGAGTGGCTGGACCATAATCAAACCACCTATCCTCAACAGGATACGAGAACATGGTCAATTACGGGCTGATATCGGAGAGGGTGGCGCACGTCACTGCCAACGACGCGGACGAGCTGCCTCTTGTGTTCGCGGAATACGATATCGCCACTAGATTCTTCCACACGTTTCTCGATGGCAGAATCAAGTAGGTATACATTTATCACGAGCCGATGCCCCGCGACTTCGTTGGCGTTTTAAAGTATTCTAATTTTTTTTACACTTTTTATATCCGACACTCTCATTACAAACCCCCGTTTCCCCCCTTAAAATGTGAAAATCCAAAAACCCGTTTTTATGATGAGTAGCTACATTTGGAATTTTCAAGGTAGGTATTGCCTTTAAAGAAGGCGATACTCTCATGCAAATTTTCACCCAAACTATTTCAGGATAATTCAGAGCTTAATAGACTTCGCAGCATAAATTATTCTTTTTAATCCTGATATTACTTTACAAAGTTTTATCAATATTTGTTGGCAGATAAAGTATGTTTAAGTGCTAAACTTTCAAACAAACATTAACATTTCCTATATTTCTTTTGAATCTTGATATTAGTGTAAAGAAATTGTGAATGTGCTATTCTTAATTTATTCGTTAATTTTACTTCACTATTCTTACTATTCATTCGCTTAAAGTATATACGGGGTACTCTTTTACCGTGACGTAACAATACACGCCAGTCTTGTGACGTCATGCTCGCAGAGCGTGAAGAGGTTTGGAATTTTATGACGTGCTTTTAGGCGGTACGACGACAACTACCGCTATGTCGGAGAATTTTCCTTCAGCGAAAATCTCTTTAGACAAGGTCTAATCGAGCGGGAGAAAAACTTTGAAGAAATCAATCGCGGAACATTCTACCAGAATGCTGCTAGGATAGACGATATTCAGGATCCAGAGGTAAGTGATTGTTGAATAGATTGGTGGACTTCACATAATATAACTACGACTGAATTTAATTTGATTTTTTTTTTTTTTTTTATTGATCATTACATAATAGTTAATACATGAATTGTACATACAGTCCTCTAGCGGAAACCTAGATAGGTTTATCTGTAGAAGACGAGTTCGCGTTACCAATATTCACTTAGAATTTAAATTATACAATCCTATTTCATAAGTGCGTAAGGTCCATTTTATCATCATATTATTATACAATACTAAAGGCTTCTTTCACCACTTCCTGATATTGTTACAGATTGTAATCTTAGTGATAAACTAATCTATCAAATAAATCTGTGTGATAGACTATCTAAAATATATAAGATATAGGCAATCAGATATCTGTGAACAAAAACAATAGGCTATCTGTCAGATAACCTGCAGATAGGGTATCTGGGACTTTATCAGCAAGCGATGCAAGAGGCCCTAAAGATAATATCAAATTTAAGGAGACAATCTATACATAACTGATATCCTCACTATCCAGCAAATGTTGCTTCAGCCGCTTACTAAATTTTGAATTTGATAAATAAATATTTGATACGCCTTTAATCTCCACCATATACCAGGATACTCCCTTGTTACCGAAAAACCTTGTATGATTTGTGTAGATTTTTACTTCGCATTTAGCCGACTTAAAACAGACAAATCACCAATTCGTCTGTATGAGTTGTAGGTACTCGTAAGTGCCAAGATAACACATTGGTTTGAACCCTCGGCCACAGAGTAAGTAATAGTCTTCCTCGGCCTCACGAGCATCGAGAGCACTCCCAAGTAGCCGTTAAAAAGTTGATTTGACAGTTAATTTTTTCCACCAACAAACAAAAACTTGGCCATTTTACTTATAATTCAAGTGTCCACCATTAACAAAAGAAAATGAACCAACGTTCTACTTTATTGTTTTAAAATCTTAAGTTTTAGGCTGTGCGCACATCTTAGTTAATAAAGACACTGATTAACTATACTGTCGGCTTTCCTTTCAAATGCAACGCAGATGAAACTGTCTATTATCTTATTATAGTAGATCCACAGGAGTGTTTGATGAGTAAACACGTCATGTAATGTTTACAGACGAATAAGTAGTTGAAAAATAAATTGATGAAGTCCATTTTGATTTTGAATTGAACAGTTTTTCGCAAGGAAATAAGCAGTGCACGCAAAGTGTCGTAGACAAAAATATTTCGATTTAATTTTAAGTCAGACTGGTCTATGTCAGACTAATAGCTATCTTGATTCGGATGTGCGCACTGCCTTAAAGGCGATGTAAATTGCTTCTCTGTGTTTTCAAGATATCCGAGAACTTCTATGGCAGTTTGCAAAGAGCTCACGACTTGGCAGCGATGGATATACAGCGAGGTCGGGATCTGGCTGTTCGTGGATATAACGACTTCCGTGAAATATGTGGACTGAAACAAGCGAAGAAGTTTGAGGATTTTTTGGATGTTATGGATATTGAGGTATTATAGTAGAAAAATTTAAACCGTGGTATGCTTTAGAAGAAATAATCATACGGTAGAAATAATCATACCTAGCGTTATTTATAGCCGAATAAAAGTACTATTTGCTAGCAATATTTGAAATAGATGGTGCTTTTGATAAAGTTTTTCATTATTATTTATTTAGGTATATAATTTACGGGTCTTAAAAACGAATAAATTACCTTTGCCCGGCGTTTCGACCAGGTTACACTGGCCGTGGTCACGAACTGACGAAGCTTTTCATTTAAACTTACAATGTAAGAGAGTACAGCGTTTAATCTATTTTCTAGAAAGTTGTAACCCTCAAGAACCTGTACGATGATGTTGACGACGTGGACTTGCTGGCTGGAGTGATGAGCGAGACGGCCATCAAAGGTACCTATGTCGGGACAACTCTGTTCTGCATCATGGCGAAGCAGCTGCAAGTCTTCAGGTTTACAGATCGCTTCTGGTTTGAGAGAGGTGATCACCTACATAGTTTGACGTTAGGTAAGAATTTAAACTTGGTATTTACCTTTAATTATAATTGTTTAAGTATAATTGTTGGATAAACTACATAATACGTACGTATGTACAGTCGACCGCACGCCAGTGGAAACACTTTGACCTTGAGCTGGCATAGCCTATTAGGGAGTTTCAATACTATGAAAGACTAGTTTATACTGGTTTTGTTTTCACTGACGTGCGGTCGACCGTACATAATTTTTCTTCACAAAATGACGTGCTACATACCGCATCAGTGTTCAAATAGATGGCACGACACAACAGCGCTTAAATATCTATATTCTAAGCTTTGTAATCAGTTTGATTACTGTCGTATTTTAAAAACAAATGAATAAGGTTCGAGACATTGTCATATTTTGATAAAATGTACCTTAGGCTAAGTTTATTGTATACTCAGGCTATGATGGGGCTGTCATTATTAATTGTAAAAAGCCCCTAAAAAGAAATAAACAGATAAAATAAAAGGTTCGAGACACATTTTTAGTTGAATTTGTATGGAGGCGTTATCTGGGTAATATAACTTGATCGCATGCCATTGGTTAGGTATGTGTGTGTACTTATGTTTAGCCAATTTGGATAAATGAGATTCGTTTCTATGCCTTTCTAAGTGGACAAAGCCCAGCAAAGCTATTGAATAGGCGTCCTCTACTCGACCAAGATCGACTCTACAAAAATATTAACATGATTAATAATTTTAACTTCGCTTACATACTGCATTTTGTTACAACCCGTATTTTATAAGAAAAATTTCGATAGTCCCTGAACCAAGGATGGAACATGAAATTCCTTCCTTTTTTTGAGGGAACATTACAGATAAATTTAAAGAAATTCTCTTGTAAGAGGAATTCTCCTCCTTTTGTACTTTAGAACGAATGCCAAGCCGGCTAAGCTATGGCCGGGCTAGAAGGTATTAAATTAATTTACGAGTATTTAAAAAAAATATTGAAAATAATAATTATGAAAAACATAGCTACATATGTTTAAATCAGAGTCGTCAGGCGAAAGCTATGTTTTTCTTAATTATTTTTTAAAGATTTTTTATTTATTACTTACTTACTCGTAAATTAATGGACAACCAAATAAATAAACCATTTAATCTTAAGTACCAAAAACTGAGCAAACGCCTTCTGGGCATTGTTTAAAAATCAACGTATTAAACGTGAATTTCGAACATCCCGATTCCCGTCCAATATTCGCAGTGTCAGCGCAATGTTGCCAGCCTGAATAAAGGTAAAATAAAATTGTTCGCAGCTCAATTACAGGAGATGAGGAGAACTAACATGGCGCGAGTGGCGTGCGACAACGCAGAGGCCGTGCAGTCAATTCAGCCGCGAGCATTTTTGAATGTCGGACACGGGTATGCATTAATTGTATTTTCGACCTCCGTTTCCGGACACATTTGTCGATCTGTCAAAAGCTTGGGTGATAAAAATAAATAATCAATTTAAATAAAAGAAGAAACTGATTCACCGACTGATCAAGCGCACAGCCCAAACCGCTGAGTTTAGAGATATGAAAAATTGCACTTTGTGCCTCATATGGGTTTGACGTCCACTAAGAAAGTGAAAAAATCTCTCTTAAACGGGAAACAGCTAGTAATACATAAATATATAGGTAGTACATAAATACCACACTTTTGTCTAATCCCAGTCAAAGATTTTCTCCCGTATTTGAGAAAAAAGATAACTCACAACCGGGACCAAGTTGTACAAATTGTACAAAGTTGTCTGTCCCCAATGGGAATCGAAGTCGTTAATGAAAATCAATAAAAAATCCGGAAACGATCAATAAGATCTTAATAAATATGCGAATTAACTACAAAAAGATTGTAAGTGTGTGTGTATGCATACTAAAATAATTGTTAAATATTACGACGCAGAAAAAAAACGTTCCATGTATTTATAGTATGTACCTAGGTACCTAATAGCTCGTACACCGGTAACTTTTGTGTCGGCACAAAACACAATGCCAAAGGAAATATTTACGAAACAAAAACAAAACAACAACGCTTGTTGTAGAATTGATACAAGTTTTGCATTTTATACATTTTAACTATAGATGGTTCCATATTTACCAGGAACATGCATGTACCATGCACTCACATCCCAGGACCCGACCTGACCAAATGGCAAGACTCCAGCTGCCAGGGTCATGGTCTCGAGCGAAGCAGACAGGACAGCCACCAGGAGAAGAAACCTCAATACAATCAAGAACCTCAAAATATGGTCATGGATTACACGACCTTTTTTAATACTTTACTAGCGTATGATAAACAATGATAAATATAAATAAGATTATAATAAAATATGTTTCAGTAACCGTTACAAAAGTCTAATTGATAATAACAGTCTGAGTGCCTTTAGTATTTTAGACGCTAAATCAAGATTAATTTTGTCAGTGTTTAATATGTAGGATAATTATATTTGGTTGAAATAGACACTGCAGTAAAGCGAAAATATTGTTGTTATACATAATAAATACATTCTTGCTATACCTACCAACATCTACCTATTTTTCTTAAAAAGCAAACAGAATATATATGAATATATATATAGAATATATATAAACTATAGCAAACAGAATTACTTAAAAAAAAATTGAAATCAAACTAATATTAGGTACTAATATGTTACAAAGGTATATGAAAACTGTTGCCATATTATGTAAAAATCCAAATCCCATACTTTATCAATATCTTTGGACTAGTTAATTCTCCCGAACGCGCTGCAATTTTCCGGCATGAAATCACTGACTAAATAATGTGTTCCACTCTATTTCACTTGTTTACTCGTCATGGCTTACTGAACACATATTTTCACTTACAATTCGAGGTACTACAACCTGCTAGTTTGTGTAGCTTATAAGGGTGTAACAATAACAAGTACCTTCAGAGGTACCTGTGACCGGTTACAGGGGCAGTATCGATTAATAAACCACTTTTAGGCAATAACTGTGGAAATTAATAATTAATTTTAAATATTATTAAATGTATTTTGTTGTTAGCTGCACATTTAATTACTATTTTGAGAGATTTATCACACTTAATCATCACAATATAAAAGATTAAGATTACTCATAAACTTTACATTGGGATAATAATTATGTAGGTTGAGTGCTTGTATACCTAGGTAATGTATTACTTAATAGGCTAAAAAGTCAATTAAATATTATTTTAGGTTTATTTTGAAGTGTTCATTAACTAATTACTTTATAAGTTCACTCAACAAATACTACATACATCAAAACGCAAAGGACGTTCGCTTTTCTAACAACCTACAAAAAAACCGGGACAAAGTCATCATTAATTCCCGAGGAAATCCGTCCGGTTCGCATTTGACGTGATTTTTCCGCACAAAGTTAGACCGGTTAATCAAACCTTCCACTAACAGCTCTGTAACTTCCCGAGATCTCTTTCGCGGTAATAAAATAAATTAAAAAAGTACTACAGTCAGCGACCATATATTACATGGATTAAATACAAATTATACATAGACTTCACTTATATAAATATTAGACTTCATACAAATTCAACAAAATACACAGGGCGTCCCAAAGCTATGGAACATCAAGGGAAAGTACCTTAAATATCGTAGATAAAATATTTTGCTGAAAGTAGACTTTATAGTTATTTTTAAAAGTTAGTAATTCTGCATTTAAAGATTTTCTAAGAATCACTTGCTTCGTCTGGGAATCGAACCGACTTAAATGTGAAAAAAAATGTATATGTCTTTACTTGAACTTAGTGTACAATAAAAGTGCACTTAAAATATTATTAGATTGTATTTCGGACATTTACATAGCGCAGATTTGATCTCCTATAACGATAGTATGTATATTGCAATGCAGCACAAAACACGCAGGCCACACGCAACTGCAGCGCGCGATGCGTACAACATAACTGATCACAAAGCAATGCTTATAGTATAATTAAGCACTGTTTTGTCATGGCACTATTCGAACACTTCTGCGGTATTTAGGTGGTAGATGATCGCAGGCTTCAGTACTCATTTATTCAAAGGGGAATCGCAGTAATACGCAGGAGGAAAATTAAAAAGAAACGAGCTTATCTGGGCGAGCCCTCAACGTAATTACATCCGGTGGAATAAGGTTAAGTTTTTGCGCCTATTATACTATTTTATTTTTGCTAGATGTTGGGTAGGTACCTAACCTAAAATCCTACAATTTTTAGAACACACCTAAAAAACAAGGACGCTGCTACGCTACGTGATATCAAAAAGAGATTAATCTGTAAATGAAACTTATAAAATACTATCTGTTGCCCGCGGCTTCGCTCGCGTTGAATGAATCTCCTGCGCAGCCTAACCCTTGCCGAAGAATCATCAAGCTATCCAACAATGAAAACACATACGAATAATTTCATAAATACCTATATTATTATCATCTTATTCATTAATGGAAAATAATAAACCGGACGACTAAAACAGTCTAAATCTGGCGACTACAATACCTAAAGTTGCGACTAAAAATTAGATTAAGTTTGCCCTGTAAGTTTATCTTCTTGAGTTTGTATTTTTCGTCGCCTGGATTATTATTTCAGTACCTAGCAGGTTTATTACAATAACCTTCATAAATCAACCATTTACATAAAAACTACAAACTAGATTCAGAAACTGTTTTACAGTTCTGTAACAAGCAACATATGGCGAAAGGAGGGTTGGCTCCGAGCACAGAAAGTACTAATAGGTATCCGTATTAAGAGAGAAACCAACAACATAAATCACTGACATAATATTTTGAACATCTGTCGAAGTTATTGTTTTATTTGTTATCCGAACTATAATACCTACAATATATTCTGTGACCAAACTTACACAAAACATTTTTAGAAATATTTTTGTTTTATTTATTCATTATAATATAGTCGTAGACAAAGTATTGTCTTGTGCAACTAAACATAATTAGCGATTAGGACACTCGTGCCGCCTATTACTCAGCTACTGACCCTCATTGTATGAACAGAGTCTCTCATAGTATTGTATTGTAACTCAGGCTAGGTCAGCTCAAGGACAGTGTTTCCACCGACGTGCGGTCGACTGTACAAATAGGTTATCAAAATAAATAGTCATGTAACACATGTGCTACGACGTACGGTGCTAAAGTAACCCCGAAAGGCTGTTAGTAGCACACGGCGCAGCCACATCTACGAATACGGACCACTAACAAATACCTAAGGTATAAGTAGTCAGAGAAAACAAAAAAGAAACGAGGGGAGCCAAGTGGACGGAGGGCTACATCGAACCATAGTGTCACTAGTACCATTGATGGTACTAGTGAGCATAACAACTATTCATAATGGTACTACTGATCCTAAATTAGTGTCACTAGTACCATCAATGGTACTACTCAATGGTACTACTGACACTACGCGGACAATAATAGTTGATACTCACTGAAAATGGTCCTACAACATCTGTAGTAAACCTTAGTCGCATTGCGACAAAGGCCAAAATAAAGATCTGTATATCAGCCTTAATTTAACCTCTCTATTTGTCTCCCACAAAACAACTCAAAGCCACGACATGACACCCAAAACAAACATGACCTACGCTACCGCAGTTGTTTGATTTCTAAAAGTAAACCGCAGACACACGCGACCTCCACGGAACCGTTTCATTTTAAAAATAACGTGACCCTTCCGGAAAACTGGAGATTGAATGGCCTCTTTTGCCCGAAGATGCTCGGCCCAGGGCCCCGAGCCCTGCGAAGGGTAAATTGGTACGTTTGGGGGCCACATTTCGTACGAACGGCCCGTTATTGGGGTCTTGAACTTATTCCATGTTTACACATCGATAGAATAGTTTTGCTGTTAGAACTAATATTTCCTTTGTGCTGTAAGTTAAGTTTTAAAAGTCAGCAAAACGGCGTGCGTCGCGTCAGTCGCACACAATGTGGTGATCCGTCAATTATTAAGTTTTCCTGAAGTACGCCAGTTACCACAGAGGAAATAATATTACACGTTACGTTCACTATTCGACGCAACAGCGACCCGTAATCGATGCAACAAAAATCATCCAACAAACATTATTTATCGTTGGCGTTCTGCTAATCTGACATTATGCTAATCTGGCATTTTGCTAATCTGGCATTTTGCTAATTTGACATTTTGCTAATCTGACATTTGCTAATCTGGCATTATGCTAATCTGGCATTTTGCTAATTTGACATTTTGCTATATATAGTATCCGTGTATTTGCCTATTGCCCGAACACTGTGTGGAACACTTGTTTAAGCTCAATATTTGGCTGTTTTACTGCTACACGAATTCGTTAGACACTTGAATGAAAAAAATTCGCTACTAGGGGGCCGCGAGAACCCACCAAAGAGATCTTAACTCTATGGTTAGACAAATCAAAGAACCACCATTAAGCGATCAACCGACCGTCGACCGCTGATAACATTCGTAATGAAAACCATCAAAGCACGTTGTGAGAAAAAACAAAATATCACGAAAAAGCAATTCCGGAGTGTAGTTTCGCAGATATATTCATTTCTACGGCGTGTGTAGGATCCGAACGTCGCGATACGTGATCAGCCTGTATATCGCATCTACAATGCGCTGACTAAGAGGTAGGATATATACAGGGTGTTACAAGATACTTGTGCAAAGTATTTCAGTGAAGAGTTACTGTTTTACTAATAATGAAAATGCTACAAGATGCACTTCATATCATCGATTAAGCATTGTCGCGGCCAGCCTTCTGGGCACACTACCCATCGGCAGCGATTTAGGCCCCATTTTTTAGCTTTAGGTTCTTATTGATTAATTGTGTACCTATATGAAGTAGAAAAAACTTGATACAAAGTCAAAGTCAAACTATGTAATTGCATCAGTACACTGTGTACATTTATACAATTAACATACATTCATACAATGACGAAACGCATAAAAACATGACAAAAAATATTCGAACACGATTTGAAATGAAAAAATGACCACTTGAAAAAGCCGAATTAAAATAAATAATACATGAATATAAATTTATAAATAGAATTTATAAATGAAATGAAACTTTTTCAGTACCTGACGCAGAGAAACGTAAGGGAAGTTGGAGCAAGAATATAACTTCTCAAGCATTCTCTTCGAATCCAGCTTTCAAATTTTGCCGCTTGTAGCAAATATCATTGCGTCACCAGTGAAGTTGGCGCAAGAACGTCAATTCTCAAGCATTCTCTGCAAATCAAGCTTTCAAATTTTGCCGCTTGTGGAAAATATCATTGCGTCACCAATTTTTTGAAACGCGCCCACAGGCTTCTCTCGCTCACCCAAGAAATGCCAATTCACTGTGGCTAATACGAATAGCTCTTGACTGTATGTAGGTATTTCTGACTGTATGTACGTCACGCTGTATGTAACATACAAGAGGTAACGTAAAAACAACATGGTGACAAAGTTAATCGGTACTTCGCGACGTAAATGTGTTTCTGTAATAAAGTTAGGGGAGACAATAGCAGGACTCGAACAATGGCAGCGACTGAAGCGTTACAATGTTCTATTGAAGTCTTCTATAGAACGCGAGAGCTTTCAATTTGAACATTATTATTTTTATTTGGGCATTCTCCGCCACTAGCACTCTTAACAAGATAACTTTAAACGTGGATATCCCTGTTACATAAAAGTCAGCAAAGTGTAAACGTACGAACTAACGAATGAATAGCCACCCTCGTTGGAGACCTCCCATGTATTATGTTTTGTTGCTTGTGTGCGTAGAGGGAGGACTAGTGTAGATTAAAGTACATTTCATTTATTCTTTTGGGAGAGGCCTGATACAGCAGTGGGCCTAAAATATAGACTAATTACGGGTGTGGTCAATATATCTTCTAGAGAAGCATTGACCTGTTCATTTGACAGCCTATCAGCGTTCACTAATGCTTGTCTAATGCTTATGTACCACAACAATTCAAACGTACAAATGTGAAATCAGAAATATGCATTAATCATTGCTTAAAACATTGTAACTACCCTACCTTTGACTTTTGTTAGCAAATAGCTACTAATATGGCCGAGTTAACTCCGATAGCATGGGTTATCGATCAATGTCACTGTCACTCTGACGCGGCTGACACATGAATTATTGTGAGCATCTGAGTTGTGAGCACATTTTAACCCTTAATCATAAGTGATAAGCGTTAGAGAGTTTGCTAAGGAAAGTTCCCTAGGTACCTATCCGTCTCCGATTTAGGTAATTCGTATTAGGATATCTTGTAGAACAATAACCCTTTGGCTTGCGAGATTCAGAGCGCACTACCTGTGTAACTCGGATGGATTTCGCGTCAGTCAGACACCCTGACATTGTCATGCAAAAAACTATCGTTTTCACTAGGTTAAGGACAATGTCAGGATAATTTCATAATATATTACCCGGCGAAATAACTAGCTAGGTGTCATCCGACTACCTGCATGTAGTAGGCTAGGCTGAGAGTCAAAGAGATAAAAAATAAAGGACAAGTAGGTATTTATTGAAATCTGCCCAAAGTCGTGTCTAGACGGAGAAATCACATTTAAGATTTTCCAATCAGCTGAAATTTGTTTTTTCCTTTGTTTGTTTTTTGTTTGAACGCGCTAATCTCTGGAACTACCAGTCGGATTTCAAAAAAACCTTTTTGCATTTGATAACCCAATTCTTAAGGAAGGTTTAGGCTATTTTAACATCGCACTACGACAGATAGAAGCTGAGCTAAAAGAAAAATAGAAATTACTTAAAACGCCTTAAAACCTACTAAATTAACTTTCCGAGACAAGTGTTACACCAGAAATATTTAAGTAAGCTACCTATGTAGGTACTTACCTAACGCTCATTTATTATGACTTGAGCTGTAATTTGTGTAGTGTACCGCTGGTCCTAATTGCCAATTTACAACCGAGGGCCCACCTAACTCACAGCTCCCTTAAATGACCACAGATTCAATAAACGGTAGTATCAGATGATGATATTATGGTGGAGTAATTTTCATTTTCGGCCTCAAACCTACGTAATATCTATTAAATATAATATTACAGACCGTTTTCAAAGCATTGCCCGCGGTGACTCAAGTTTTCGCTGGAAATTAGAATCTGGATTTTGCATTTAAAAGTTAATGCTAGTGCAGAGACTTAATTAGGTTCTCCATCGTTGACACAAGAAATCACAAGTTTTATTACAAAGTTTTCATTAAAAATTAAATATCATCCATCAAGTAAGTAAGCTACCTTCCTACATTTTACGTTTTATTTTTCTGTTCTTATTTGTATTCGTTATCCTTTTTTCTCCGTGTTTCATTATTTCTTCCCTTCTTTTTAGGGTTCCGAACCTCAAAAGAGGAAAAAAGGAACCCTTATAGGATCACTCGGTTGTCCGTCTGTCCGTCTGTCCGTCTGTCAAGACCATTTTTCTCAGGAACGCGTGGAGGTATTAAGTTGAAATTAATATCAAATACTCAGGTCTGCAGTCCCTTGGTGTCGTGAAAAAATCAGACTTCTAAGTCATCGCAGTTAAAAGATATTGCTGATTTCGCCGCATTTTTGAGTATCTTGGTAACCAAAACCTATGGGGTACTTCCCCTTCACCTAGAAACTTTAAATTTGGCAAGAAGCAAGGTCTTATAGCACAAGTAAAGGAAAAAATCCAAAAACCGTAAATTTGTATTTACATCACAAAAAATTATTTGTACAAAAGTACCAACAAACTTAACTTTGCGTATGAGCAAGCTACCGTTATAAATTAGTACAATGTCGTAATTAATTGTTGAAAGAATTCCCTATCGTCTAGAAATTTCATCATTACAGATCTATATTAAATAATTTCGTAAGGTTTTACAAATTATACTAAAGGTTTAGCTAAGTCTGGAAATAAAATCACTTAAAAAATTAATAACATTTGACCATTATCGTAAACACGTGATTTAGCATTTGACATGACAGGACTTGTTATTGGTCAATTTATTTCTGCTTATTTTATAATTCATTTATTGGCGCATTCTTTTTGTCGTGCCAGTTCGAAATTTAAAAAGAAAGGTTTCGAATCTAAAAAGGTCGCCACGATGTCTAACCAATACTGCTATAGAATGCATGGCATGTTAGTTACCAATAATAATAGTACTAACACTACAAGAACTGACACAATTATAGATAATGTTTTTTCCAATTTTAATATACAATTCGGCACTATTCATTTTTTTAGTCACCGTTTACAAATCTGGGTCAAATTTAAGAAATAGGTATAATTGGAAGCAGTGGTACATACAATATAACGTGTATAAATTACTCATAATGCAATAAAATATTTTGACATTGACTCGATACAAGTTTGTACGGAACCCTCGGTGCGCGAGTCAGACTCGCACTTGTCCGGTTTTTTTTTGTTGTGTTTTCTTGTTCGAGCGCGAACCGAAATCAGTTGATTTCATTCGTCATTTAATACTTCCATTAGTTCTCTGTCTGTGTCATTTGTATTCATCCATTAGGTCAGATACATTAAGATATTTGTTGCCGCGTTCGTTTGTTACTTTCGTAATCAGCCAGTGGGCCAGCCCTACCGAAACCGGGACGATTGCACGAATTGTCGTCCCAATGGGAACGACCTCGTGACGTCGGCCTAACTAAACTAATGTAGCTGATTAGTCTAATAACGATCAAAATAAAATGAAATCCCAAAATATTTTTTAGTATGTAACAAAATACTATTCGTTTTATTTTTAACGGTGCCCCGACGCGACGACGACGTGACGCTTGAATCAAAATATTACTAAGATTAAAGTACCTAGGGGGTTATTTAAATTTTTCGTATAATTTTTTCTTTACAACTAGTCTCTGAACTGCAAGTTCATACAAAATGTAAGAAAAATTGATTTTGAATGTTATCTAGCTAACTATCAAAACTTAGCTGAAATTACAGCCGTTATAGATTTTTTATTTATTAATATCTAATACATGAAATTACAAAATATTTTGTTCAGACCGTTCTACTTGAACCACAGATACTTTAAACCATTGATTTCCGGTGATTACCAGTCTTACTACCATAATAAGCAGTAACCAACCAGATGTCCCGATATTTCCAATCAATGGCAATAGTGAATCGTAGACCAGAAACTAGAACAATGACCTCATCAGGATAATTTCACATAACGTGTACTGATTCACCACCACAAACCAATCTGTTTGCATCAATACAGAACTTGGTAATTAACGGCAAGCCAACAGCTAGAGCTGCTAAAACCGACCTACGGCAAGGTATTAATGTTAAATATACATATTTCTGCGAAATATACATATTTCATAGAGCGTCAGTGGCGTAGGGGATAAGACGCGGCCTATCATATCGAAAGGTCCGGAGTTCGATCCCCAGCTGGACCATGTACCAATGGGTTTTTTCTCGAAACTTAATTACATTTACTGACTGCTCTCAAACGGTGAAGGAAAACATCGTGAGGAAACCTGCATACGCCGATGAAGAAATTCTTAGGCGCATGTGAAGTCCGCCAACCCGCACTGGGCTAGCGTGGTGGACTATAGCCCGAACGCCCTCGTTGAGAGGGTAGGCCTGAGCCCCAGCAGTGGGGACATATTAATAGGCTGTTGATGATGATGATGATACATATTTCTATTGTGTTAATGTTAATTATAATCATCATAATTATTACGCTAACGAATTTTATGGCGTAATCTTGCATTAACGTTACTATAGGTATCTTTACACTGCCTCGGCAGGAATTATGGTCAGAAAGTAAAACTTGCAGAATGTCTTTGAAGCAAAACGTCTTCAGTACCGCATGATGACCTAAATCAATAAGCCCTTAAAGTTTATTCCCACTGCAGCTATTCTAATTCAAACACTAATCTATGTATGCAAAACAAAGGCAATTAGGTAGTTGCTCCATCGGCGGGATCACAACGCGGACACTAATGGAATAGTGCTAGCAATCAAGAGATTGAAATCTTACATCTTGTCGGTTTGCAATGCTAACTACTCATGCGTTTACTATGGACAGAATATCTTCGGAGTGGTTGGTACCTCCCTTTCCTCCACTAATAAAATATTTATTCAAGGCCTCCGATCCTTTGGTAACGCTTTCTTTGGTAAAGTTTCTCAAGTTATCACTAGCCAAAGTTACAGACGTTTGACATCAAAATCTATTATATCTCAATGTGAAAGAAGCAATGCAGAGCGATTATGTTTTCATATATTCTGTGGCATTATGTTCCTGTACCAGAATAACCTGCAACAAAATTACCCTGATCGTCCCAGAGAATCTCGGTTAATCAGGCCATGATGATCAATACAGCAATTAGCAAATGAACATCAATATGAGGTATTGATTGCTCTATATAGGTGAATTCGTTAGTGAGAGAGTGTTCTGCAGAGGGCAATCAAGATATGTTAATAGCGGTCTTTGATATTCAAAGCCGGGTGCAGACGCGCCTCTTACGGCCATAGTCGGCGGTATCTTGACCGCTCTGCGCTTGACAGTTCCTGTGATCATCATTGTCTGCACTGGCATTTATGTAGATTGTCTCAGTAATGACTCTAACGCGAGTTTTGGTGGAAACTAGGTATTGTAACCAACATTATAGTTTATACATTTGTAGTTTACCTACTAGATATTGTATACCCAACCCAGTCTAAGGCATGATATAGAATTATAAGGAAAGAATAGGAGAGCTTTATTTCTTTAATAATTCTTGAGCCACCATGCCCGAAAACACGAAAATGTTTAAAATCACGACTTTATTAGTATTGTAGACTTTACCTTGTATGTTTTATTGTAGTTAGCCGACCTTGCGCCGACCTTAGGTAAATATGTAAATAAAGACAAAGCGTCATTCAGGGCGGCACTTGCAATAAATTGTAACGAAGCACGTTTTATAGGCTCCATCATTAAACGGGGAAAGGAATGACCAATTTTACGGCCACTACAGATGTCAGTGCCCAAGCGGCCAAGTTGTCGGCGGGGGCGGCCGTTCTCGACACATGGGACGCTACAGTTTGATTGCAGTTGGCAGTTTTAGCTGATGTTACCGCGGTCACAAAATTATGTACCTACCTAGGTATTGCACAAGAATTAAACTATTTATTATTTCTATTTTCTATTTTAACGAAGGGGTTGGAAAGGATTTCATTGATCCTAGAGGGTTGAAAATTTTACACTCAACCGAGCCTCTGGGTATATGTATTTCAATTAATCTGTAATTGGCCTCGTGTCATATACTTACCTACTGCAGTTTTATTATTATGGTTTTTTGGCTGTTGGTCTTTCAAGAAGAAAATAAATAATTATAGATAATATCTATTTGATAATTATCAATGATGAAAAAACCGATAGATAATGTTCAAATTGTCAAGAACTTAATTGCTAGCTACTTAATTGCCTCGGTGCATCCTCGGCCTCATACAGATATAGGTAAACATAAGTTCAATAAAACAAACTGAAGACAAGATAGTAAAAAGTTTGTTTGTTCCAGTTTGTAGGTAGTTGTATTTATTTTATTTAAATTATACTTATTTGTTTATTTTCTTAATTAAAAGATAGTAAAAAGACCTGGAATCATTTAAAGAAGACTACTTATGGTAAAGTGTGGAGTAACAGTAATGTTCTACCTCCGGCCCCTTAGAAAATAAAGAAACCCACTCGGTATCACCAATCTTATTTTCTTTTTAAGAAGGTAAAAAATAAGGTACTGCAGCATGTGGTATCTCATTTTATCGCTATGTTCAAATAAATGTAAATCAAGGACAAAACATACGAATATTTTATTCTGAACATTCTCATTTACTTACCAAATAATAAATAACCAGGATGTTTGTATATTTTTGATGAAATATAACGATGAAACGTGAGTTTACCAGTAGGCCGGGGCTATTAGAAACAAGATTCAGTTAATAACTAAGTAGGTACCTACTTACCAATTTTTTTGATATAACAAAAGTTTTTTAACCTTTTTTTAATTTGAAAAACATAATAACTGGGTTAGCTGGAAGAGACTTCATAGAAATAAGCTTGACCCTTTGTATAATTTTCTGTTGTTTTGTATTGTTTTTATTTTATTGCTGTGTGTATAAATAAATAAATAACTTAAGAATAAAAACCAAAAATTACGACCACAGGTACCTACTAAATTGTACGTATAAACAAGATTATCCATCGTTGTATCCATCTGCTCGCGATATTCACCGTTCTGAATATCCAATTTACATGGGAGTTCCTTTGTGAGTGCAGTAGGGATCGCAATATTCGCAGTGCAAGCTCCAATTTCACACAATAGTGCAATGTATCAGGAATAGAGTAAATGCTATTCAATTTAAAGTCTTTTGAGAAACGTTTTCTATTTTAAAGAGAGTGAATACTTACTGTTAGATGTGTAAAAATTTTATCACTATGTTTAGTAAGCGTACAGTATTTTTTAAAAAACGACTGTTTACAGAAAAAAACCTTACCAAGTCAAAGACAGAAATATCTGTTAAAAATTTGTTGATTTGATTTTTTATTATAAATTTTATTCTTAAATAAGTCACTTCTCTACATTTTGTCGGGTTATAAAGGTACCTATTGTAATGCTAATAATATAAAGGCGAAAGTTTGTAAGAATGTTTTAAAGTTTGTGAATTTGGATGTTTGTTACTCTTTCACGCAAATACGACGTAACAAATTTTGAAGAAACTTTACAGTAATATAGATTATACATTAGAGTAATACATAGGCTATTAGATACCGTGGGAAAAGCTGTTCCCGCAGGAAAAAACTTTTCTACGCAGGCGAAGCCGCGGGAAACAACTAGTCTATTTATAATATCTTTACATTTTTCGAAAAGTTTAGCTACCTGATAAATATGAAAAAATTATAGAAAATCACACTTTAAAAAACTCTTGCCATTTCTTTGCCCTTAAGTTCCTCCAAATCTCTGTGAGATATACTTAAGCGCCTTTGAGGTGATTAAAGTTGACAAAGTTCAGCCGGAACTTTGCACCACGAACTCGATATTAATACTCTCCAATTAAGTTCTCCAACTTCCCTATCTGTAATGTGACTCGAGCTGTTTAAAGATAGTTGAGATAAATAAGCCTGCAAGAGGTAGACACGGCGTATTCTAGAAATTTACACGAAATATTAATTGAGGTTAGCATAAAATTGTTTATTATAATAATATGATTTTCGAGAATGCAAAGACAATATGCTAGGTTTTTATAGAAAATCATTTAATATAGAGTATCAGTATGCTTGGATCTATTCGTCAGTCGTCGCAGTCTGCAATCGCCATACTCAGACCTTGTTAATACAAATCTATAATCTACACCCACAAAGCACAGAATGCGCAGGCGGCGGTTAGTGACATAAATGTTCGATGTCTTTGATCTATACTAATATAATAAAGCAGTGTTTGTTCATTTCAACACGCTATTACGAGTCGGATTTGAAAAATTATTTTTTCATAAGATAGCCCAATTCTTAAGGAAGGTTTAGACTATTTAAGATCACGCTACGACCCTTAAGAGCCAAGCCAATTGAAAGAAGTCAAAACAACTTACAAAACTCGGGACTGCTGTTGCAAAATCTTATTGTTGAAACCATAAAAATAAAAAATACTCGCCCGAGCGAATGTTTCAAGTTCGTTCTGAAACACATGAAAACCTTCCTATTTTTTTGAAATATCTTTTTCCGCGCTACGCAAAGGCAACCGTCATAAAGCAAATATTAGTATTGATGTTATAGATAGCCGGCTGTCACTGACGCTTTTTTACGAGGCCCGTAAAAGTGGGCGCTGGAAGGAACCCATTTATTTATCTTCGGAGATGGGCGCCGGGGTCCGCTCGGTCACGTACTTGCATGAGTTGCTGCGTCCGACAGGTATCACTCACATGTTTTTAGGATCCGTCAAAATATCCGCCTATAAATTATAAAAAATATATATAAAAATATAAAATACCGCCTAAAAATATATATTATATAGCGAAGATATTTTTTGTCTGTCTGTCTGTTTGTCCCTTCCTATAAAAGGTTTCTTTTTACCATTTTTGTACGGAAGCATAAAATGAAGTCCTTTCTTCTGGCGAGGCGCGTTTGCAACAAAACTATATATATTTCTCACAAACTTTTACCGTTACAAACGCTTCCCTTATTGCTACGAAATAAGGGTGAAATATATCCTAATATATATATTTGTTAACGGCAAAGTTATAAGTGTCTGTATGTAGTCCATACATCATTTTAACTGCGGGCAGTTTGTTTATCAACTTTGTTACCGAAGTGTACACTATCTTAATGGCCGTAAAGGTTTGAAGTGTTGTAAATTACGCACTCCCGAGGGTGTATTACATTGTCACAAGCCCGCGGTACTCTTATTATAAAATACGACAACGTAACAATATTGTGAAAATATTTAGTAACGACGACGATCCAATTGTGAACTTCTTTGACAGATTTTTACCAGATCGGGTCTGCTGGAAGAAATCTCTTTAAGAGATAAGTTCGTCCTTTGTACATTATTGTATTTTAATGTTTTGTGTGTGTGCAATAAAGAATTAAATAAATAAAATTCTAAATTAAATTGATTTGTATTTCAATTACATTTATTAGATTATTAAACCAATAGAAATTGAATTAATAACAATAGGATAAGCAAATAACAGTTGAAAGTAAACATAAATAATTACACTTTATTCATTGTCCTTCACAAATACGGATTGATACCTACTTGAAAATTGATTTGATTTTAAAATACCTATCCAATCAATGGAGACCAATGGATCCGTAGACTCGTGGAAAAGGCAATCCATTAATTACTGAGTGATGAATACTGGCACAGGAATAATATTTTGACCTACCTATTCAATTATCGAGAGTTACATAAGAAGTTATTGAATATTGCGACATATAGAAAATTACTTATTAAACGTAATGGTTTTGAGGCTTTAACAAGTAATATTAGGTAATGGTTTCTTATAAATTGCGCCCGTTTGTAGACTTATTTAATAAATTTATAAAATTTAATACATATCAGTTTCGTAAACGTGAAATAATAAGACAAGTTGGAATAAAAACAACAGAAGAACAATAAATAAATCAGAAAACGGAAAAATCACCAGTGTTAAAGCTGTGGCTTACATTTCATTTCGAATTTCTTTAAAAGCAAGTTGAAAGAAGGATCAAGTTCCGCTAAGAGTTTCGGTAAACAACTTGATATCGGATACTGCTTAAAAACGAATTTGCAATCAGTGTTGTTTGCCTTTGCAATATCCGCCCTTCTTCGTAAACAAGAAGCTCTACAAAACACTGTTTGCGGCAAAGTTTTTTCATCAAATTTTCACGTGCATTGTATTTATTTATATTGTATTTATTAACTGGCTGTTCCCTGCGGCCCCTTTAATAATATGTTATATCTGACTATTTTGGTTTTCCTCAGCTCCTAAGGGCCTCTTACACCCCTTGCTGATAAAGTCCCAGATACCCTATCTGCAGGTTACCTGACAGATAGCCTGTTTTTTTGGTTTCACAGGTATCTGATTGCCTATATCTTATATATTTTATATAGTCTATCACACATATTTATCTGATAGATTAGTTTATCACTAAGATTACTATCTGTAACAATATCAGGAAGTGGTGAAAGAAGCCCTAAGGGTCCTAGCCTATAACAAACAAACAAACAAACGAACATAATTATATGACAATGTTGTTGTTGACAACGCAATGCTACGAGCGATATGAGTTTTTCGTAGCATACCAAATGCTACGCGCTCTATATACATTGTTAAACTATGTAATTTCGAGGTAAATCGTTTGACGACTTACGTCAACCCACCAAATGCTGTTCCATATTTTTTTAATATTTCGAATTACTGTTGCTGGCTATCATTTACCCTTTCGAAACAAAAAAGCAACCCATTTCTAGACTCTCTCATTGACGTTTCTTAATTCTTATCTCTTTATGAGCTTTTCTTCTATATGACAACAGTTGACTAGCACTCTCTAGCTTAACGTAAAATATTTCTTGATGATGATCAACAGCTTATTAATCTCCCCACTGCTGGGGCTCAGGCCTACCCTCTCAACGAGGGCGTGCGGGCTATAGTCCACCACGCTAGCCCAGTGCGGGATGGTGGACTTCACATGCGCCTAAGAATTTCTTCTTCGGCGTATGCAGGTTTCCTCGCGATGTTTTCCTTCACCGTTTGAGAGCAGTCAGTAAATGTACTTAAGTTTCGAGAAGAAACCCATTGGTACATGGCCCAGCCGGGGATCGAACTCCGGACCTTTCGATATAATAGGCCGCGTCTTATCCCCGAGGCCACTGACGCTCTTCAAATATTTCTTAAATGTAATTAAAATTAGTTAAATTTTATAACGATGCAAGTTTAAACTGTCTCATCTCAAATTGGCGTACATAACTGGCAGAGCAAGTGGCTGTCGGATACTAAACTCAATTAGAGTTGCCTAAACTTGTCGATGATGTGAGCGAGCTCGCCGCAAGCCGCCAGAACTTACATCATACTCTATTACCCGTCTTTGTGTACAATTACCCTTGAGTGTTTAGTAAGCGTTAAGTAATGCAAGCTAGTGCCATGTGAAGCCAAACGCCTTATAAACATTCTTTGGTGTCGCGAAAAGACGTGCTAGTAGGTAGGTTTAACGACCGCGTAAGGAGGTGTTTATAACAATGCAATTTCGGAATTTACCATAAAAACACCCACTATTTTCCTCCACAAACAACACAATTTAATAGATTAGAATCAGCTTTATCAGAACTTGACGTCCCTTCAATTGAAATACAAATATATAGATGGTTAGGCCTTTTCATCATGCTTTGCGTCAAAAAGAATAATATTGTAAGTTTAATATTAAATAACATTTCAGTCCACTAAATTTCATGTCGGTGCCCCAGATAACAGCTTTTCCCGAGGTATCTATAGCCTGTGTTATTCTGATGTATAATCTTATATTATTGTAAAGTTTCCTCAAAATCTGTTCCATAGTGGGTTCGATTCCCACCCGGGACCAACTTTGTGTTATGAGCTTAACTGTTGGTTTTTGGATTCTGGGTGTTTGTATGTATTTATGTATTTAAAAGTATTTATGTATGTTTATCAGTAAAGTTGTTGAGTACCCATACACAAGCTTCGGCTTAGTTTGGACTAAAATAGCCGTGTGTAAATTGTCCAAAAAAAATTATTGTTATAGTATTTCGTGAAAGGTAACAAAAATCCAAAGTCCAGTTGACATACATCTAACCTTGTGTATGTGCATGTTTATGAGCATGTCCAGATAGGTCAAATCGGACATGCTATGCAATCTCCGCCTATGCTCAATAGTACATAGGTAATTAAGCCAAGTACAAACTTTCAGGACCACTCTTCTCCGAGTACTTTGGTTTGCGATTCAATCGCACGCCCCCAGGGCTTCCCATTACGTAGTCTGTCGAACTTTAACTGCTCAGATTTGAAATTATTAGCCTCAGGGTGCTCCGGCACGGCCCGCAATTGATACTTACCACTTGGAGCCCGCAAGTTTACCTCCGAGACGTGTTCCAATTATATACGTTTGACTATTAGACAGTACTGTTTTAGGATTCATTAGGACATTTTGAATATTCGTTGCACCTCTATCTTATGCTCTTTAAATGTAGCCCTAACGCGTGTATTTCATTTGTGAAAGTCATTTACTGCCAACAATGTTTTTGTATTTACATTGAATTAACTTGAATCTTATTTTGGATTTAAGTAAGTACCTAACTAAATGTAGCTTACTGAAAATAAACAATTTCAATAAACGTCCAAGAAAACCTGGCGAAGAGCAGGAGCGGATTTTACGCTGACAATTAATAATAGTCTTTGAAAGTGTTTATAAAAAGTGCAGAACTTGCATTTTTAGCAGCAAAAAGCGATAGCGTTTGATCTATATGTTATTCCAGGATATATAAGCTATCACTGTACCTATAAATCCGTTCAGCCGTTACAGCTTGAAAGAGTAACAAACATCGCCATTCACAAACATCCTTACAAACGTTTGCTTTACTAGGATAATTATGATTATTGCGCCTTGGATATTATACTTCATTAGCATTCATCTATATTTACTTCCTTACCTTTTGCGATAATCCATACAAATATTTTAGTAAATAGAAAAGTAACTCTGTCTGTCTGTTTGTCACCTTTCCACGCCTAAATCGTTGAACGGATTTTGATGAAAATTTTTGTAAAGATACATCGAACTCTGGGGCAGGAAATAGGCTACTTTTTATCGCGGGAAATAAACTTATTCTACGTGAGCGGAGCCGGGGGAAACAGCTAGTTAATGCACACCTTGTAATATTTTATTTATTTTGATTTCACTGTTCGGAATTCCGACATCTCAGTCTCATACTTTACAAATTACTTCCAACGTCAGAACGTATAATAAATAGGTAACATAGAACTACCATTGTCGAGATCACGCGCTGAAGTTACGTTTTTCATCCCGTTTTTAATAAATCAATCCAGCATTTAGTTAGACAGGCGTGACGAAAGGTCCTCGTCAATTCCAAGTCGGAAAAAATGCCATTTTAAATCCCGCTCAACGATTGATAGCCAATTTAACGGTTACGGCAAGGGGATTCAATGAAATTTGGTTTTATATATGGGATGTTGAACTTAGTCGTGCAATGGAAAAACGACGCCATACGTGGCTCTTTTTTGTAATAGAATAACACTAATTTCCTAGGGAAAAACACTGATCAAATACCTATGAGTTGTATGATAGGTAATAAAAGACCATAATAGAAAAAATGATCAGAAGTCTCAAGTTTTTGGCAATTGTACGAAATTCTATACAGAAATCTAAATAGTTACTTGCTTAATACTAATATTTGCAATGTGTAATAAATAAATCTAATCTAATCAAATCTTGCGTATTTTGTACCCTACCATAAAACAGACCAAGCTTACAGTGCCACAGAACGAAATTCGACAGGTTGTCAAAAGTTAATAAGATTTAAAAAATAAACTCCACATTTTTTTTAAATATAGGTATAGAGATAGATCCTAAACGTATCATTAATTTCATTCACTTCTATTGTTTGAGTTTCTCCTTGAAATGTATACTATTAAAAACCAAAAGAGAGAAGATCTCTTTAAAACCAGGAAATTAAACTGAAATCTGAAAATATAATTTGTGTCAATGCCCCAAGTCGCTGTGCAATTTAATAAACGTTAAGTCACGTTGTTAAGCTTTTTAAAGAAACCCTTAAAAACAATGAGCTTTTCCACTGAGGGCTTCCTGCGAATCCTGATGAGGTTGGGGAGAAAAAAATACTTTGTTTACAAAAGATCCACCTTATCTCGAAAGAGACGAGTTTCACGAAAGTATTATGCAAAATTCTGTTTGTGTGATGAATATTGTTTAAGCGTAAGACTGAGGTAACTTGGTACTAGGTTCAAAAACCCACCAACTACGATGACGCCCCCGTCGTCGTGTTGTTGCTATGTTTTCAAACAATACTACTACTAAAATAAAACAAATAATAAATTGTTAGACACTTCTCGAAATCGTTGTTTTCTTGCAGCAATTTTCCCATTCGCTTTTCTATTATTCTACGGACACACTTTGATATACTCGAATTTTGTAATTTTAGCTAACTTTAACTTTTCGAAGTTTTTTTACGTAAGTATTTTTATTACTAGACGAGTTTAGTGCTCTTTAGGTTAGTGCTTTTAAAATGTTAGGCATGACGCGACTTATTGTAAGACCAATTGCGTTTTAGGCATATAGAGATCAAAGGCGCATAAGTAGAAATTTTACGTGAAAAAATAGAACGATCTGTGATATCGAAGATGGAAGGCTATATTTAAAGGTGCATACTCGTAGTTACATATCGGAGAACAGCGCTGTTAATTAAAGCCCCTGTAGTAACGCAACCCTTCCGCGGTTACCCCCATGTACAAATTAATTATAATCCTCTCAAATTACTTTTACATTCCCCCAGCAAATGAATTCACCCGCCGGACGTTCTTTGAGATGTGCCAGACGTGAATTCCTACTTCCTATTAAGAATTCTTGCTTCTATTCATTACCACTATAAGACTCTTCTGCTCTGAAAACTAGATTCGTACACTTTCAGCAAATAGTAGGAAAATTTAACAGATTTTCACTAATTACCCAAAGACTGAGCTCGCGACGTCGTTTTGAAAAGGTTTTGAACGGAATAATTAAAAGCAGTAAATTTCAGCCCATTTAGTTTTGATTTAGGTTTATTTTTTTAATGTGAAGTGATAAATCATCATCATGAGACTATACTGCTCCAGTGGTGGACATAGGCCTCCCCTAAGACGCTTCTTCGGTTCTCCGCATCTAGTCGCCATAAGCAGATCGTCGCTCCATCTAGCCGGGGGGCATCCCACACTACGCTTGCCCAGTCGTGGTTTCCACTCGACAACTCGCCTAGCCTAGAAGTGATGTGATAAATAATATTTAAAATGACTACAACAATGATTCTTTGCACAAGTTAGTATAAGTATATAAATTACTTTCTCGGCAATCTAATAAATAAATAAATATAATGCACATGCATACAAATATAATGTAAGTAATGTCCAAACGCTCATTTCATTACAGATGGCAAGTACGATTGAAGGTTTCAAATCTTGATTCTTCATCCCAAAAGGATAAAAAGGTTCTCGGTTGCAGACGCAACAACCTCTTTATAAATAAATGGACCCATCGCTACCCGTAACGCGTTTCTCAATAAATAAGGATATAGGAGAGTCCCCACGATAAATCGCCTCTCGAACTTGTACTATCCGATATTTTGGATTACATACTTTTACCGAGCGAAATATTATCAATAAAAATGTATCTGGGGAGCGACTGAAAAGTTTATTATTTTTACGTAATATCGTCTAGTGCTCGGGGATAAGCTCGAACTACTACATTACTCCAATAAAAATACCAAATTATTACAGGTTCTTTCTTCAGCTTTCCATACTGTGGTTGTGTGTGATTGACACAAAAAATAGGTACTAGTTCTCAACCTACTGAACTTTAGCCGAATTTTAGTCTATTTTGTTAGCCTAATGTATTTTCAATGCCCTTTGGTGGTTAGTAGCGTAGTCTGTGATTTTTTTCTAGGAAATATAACTTATTAGATACGGTTGACGCACGTCAGTAGAAACAAAAACCAGTATAAACTGATCTCTATTAATATCTGGCCAGTTGTCCGGCTTGTCTACTCTAATCATGAACTTAGCTTTTCACAATTATAAACTAAAGATAATTGCAATGTATTAGATAACTTTAATTCTACGCTCCGTTCCACAAAATAAATGCTGAAGCATTCATTAGACAAGTAAATAGAAACACAATTTTCTCAGATCTTTTTGTTTCACAAAGAGCATACTTTTCCGTGGAGCAGGCGGAATTCCTAGTTGAAAGTGGTTAAGTCAGACTAAGCCGATTAAGCTGACTTGGTCGCGAACTGTGCAGTTTGCCGGTACGTAGCTTTTGTTCAACCCCCTCGATTATTTGCCCAGCTCATTTCACTCCGCAAACTATGGGCAAAATCGCGTGACTTGAGCAGGAAATTATTTTATATTTTCGCTGACAGTGTCTTTTGTTAAGCCCTGATGAAAGACGGGTTTTATGAGTTTGATGCCAGTGTCTGTCTGTAAGTCCAGTATTGAGGCCGCCTGTATCTAAATAAGTGTGATCCTGATCAGATATAGATGCGTTTTTATTACATTAAAGACTAAACTGGAGACTTCATAGCCATGCCTGGTTAAAATCGTTTCAGTGGTTTGCAACATCAAAGTCGAAAGTCAAAACATATATGAGTACTTGGTTTATTTATATCTTCAAGTTTCTTTTCAAAAAAAATTATATTCATTGCGTGAAGGGCCGCTGATAATTACAAAAATACCAATTTGATTCATACTTACTTGACTTCGATTTAAAATATTGTATAGGTAAGTAGAGTGGTCTCAAGTTTTCAAAGGTTTGCGTGTTTTTAATTTTATTTTAGACCTTTCAATAATAAGTAAACGTTGTTTCGTGTTTTTAAATCGCAAATAGCTTTTACAAAAATACGATTATTCGTACTATTGAAAATTGGATAAAATTGTTTCGTAATTTTTAAACATATTTAGTTCACAGTTCTCAAATGTATTTGGTCAAGGGGTCACTACCTCTTTTGAATAGGTATAGTATAGCACTTAATTCATTAAACTTTGTCCCACATTCCCCGATCATGCCCATTTCTTAGTGGAACCTTAATGAATAAGTAAGTAACCAAGTCCCACCTCGACAATGGCTGACACCGCAGAAAGAACGGTAATTGAAAATAGCTCGCTTTTCATCGTTTCGGCGCATCGGGATTGCCTTTTTATGGCCCAATTTTTCACATCGCCCCTTTCCTTCATTTTCCCTGGCATTCTCCTTCGATTTAATATTCCTCTTTTATGGTGGAAAATGATTTATTAGAGACGAAGCGCCGTGCCGCCATGATATGGAGCTTAAGCAAATTGTAGACCCCGTGTATCTAAATGTTTATGACGCAGATTGTCTTCCACTTTTCTACGGTTAGGGGAGGTGAAAACGGAGTTTGTTCGTGTTACCTACCTAACTTGAAGTCAACTGATAATGGTTTGTGCCATCCTGAGCAAATTATTCAACAAAGGTACCCTGAAAATGTCTATGAACCGAATGGTATTGCCGCTAATATTTCAAGAAAATATAACAGCAGCTTAAAAATTTGTTTGTTTATTCTTAAATACATAAGTACATGCACTGCTTTGTATCCTATCATCATCATCAACAGCCTATTAATATGTCCCCACTGCTGGGGCTCAGGCCTACCCTCTCCACGAGGGCGTACGGGCTATAGTCCGCCACGCTAGCCCAGTGCGGGTTGGCGGACTTCACATGCGCCTAAGAATTTCTTCATCGGCGTATGAAGGTTTCCTCACGATGTTTTCCTTCACCGTTTGAGAGCAGTCAGTAAATGTACTTAAGTTTCGAAAAAAAAACCATTGGTACATGGCCCAGCTGGGGATCGAACTCCGGACCTTTCGATATGATAGGCCGCGTCTCATCCCCTACGCCACTGACGCTCTCTAATCTTTGTATCCTATACCTATTTTTAATAAATATTTTGAATTAAACTGAGTTTAAGTTGCGTCCTACAAAAATCTATATGATTTTGATTCTTGATCTGAACTAACTACTAACTGTTCCGTGTAACATTGCAATTGGACGCGTATTGAATAATTTAATGAGCGTAACGGTTGGCTAAGCCGTCGTTAAAAACATCTGGGTGTCCGGACCAGCAGCCCTTTACCGCTTCGTATTCCCATAACCTAGTCGAGTTGATGTACAAGCTGGATGTAATGGAGCCACTGCATCTGTCGCCAGATTAATAGCCGCAACGTGACTCCGAGAGCTATTGCTCCTTGAGCTGACGGACGCAGCTTGAAGCAGTGCACGGCGCTTAGCTATTGCTATACAAAATAAAAGGACACAACTTTGCTTTAAATTTCAACAGTTTAGAAGAATGCACCTAAATGGTATTGTTTAAAAAAGATATAGAAATACATAATTGTGCACAATCGAAACATACATACATACATAATCTTCACGTTCCTGACGGGATAGCAGAAAGAACGGAGCGCCAAGTATCCCGAATAATCACGATCCTGAGAAAACTCTTTCGCTTCGCTCTTTCCCACCATTCTCTTTTTTAGTATTATGCAGATTACATTAATTTTCATCAAACAAATGTATAAAACCTCTATTACATTACACTGAAGTTCAATGTGCATAAAGAACCAGTTGTACAATAGACTTAATCTAATTAAAATTGCGCTCTGCATCTTTTAAACGCCCAAAATTCTCGCGTTTTAGATGCGAATTTTCCTCAAGCAGATTGTAACTTTAATCTTTTATTCCCATTCGAGGGATTCTTTCCTTCTTCATTAGTCATTCTTTAGAAGAGATAAAATGATTTATTAGGGGTGGGTGGGAAGTTTCCCTGTGAGGTCGCGGTTGTACAATTGATGTGCGTTCTATGCAAATGGCATGGTTGCGTTTGACAGCATTAAGGAATACTGGCTTATCCCGCGTAATGCCGGATATGTTTTCCCTTAAAAATACAAAATAATTATAAAAATAATTTGACATATCAATTTATTACCATTACAATAAATACTAATCATACATAATTTTAGGACAATAATAAACATTTTCACTAAGAGTTTATTTAGTACCTATAGTTAATCCATGTTTATAATACTAAAAAACTTAAATTGTTCAAAGATTCAGTCGCTAACTGTAATCTCTAATGGATTACATTCTTAGTGCAGTACATCGCTAAGCTGCTGTATATCAATCAGAGTTGGATTATGATAAAGTGATAAGTGGCTATAAGTTAGGTAGTTAAAGGAAGTTAGGTAGTTTAATACTTAACTTTTATAAGTCACATATAATTGAAGAAAATATATAGATCAGATTGTCGATATCCAGTATTGCTTTACTTAAGGTATGGAAGCAGAATGCGCAAGACTAAGAAAAGTATAAGATTGATTCGTGATCCAGTTATCCTAGATGATGTTGTAATGGAACAGAGGTCCATTAAAAACCCTACCTAGGAAAAATCTTTAAATTTGTATTTTTAAGTTACGAGAAATACTTGGCGCATACGGTTCGCATATATCACGCTTAGAATTGAACACTTAAATTCAGAAATACGATCCTTTACAAAATTTTGCTGCATAAATAACACTTTTAAATGACAGGCCTTTTCGAAAACAAAGACGACTGGGCACTTGGCGACTCATTTAGATATTGCTTAAAAACTTAAAGCGGCGGGATACGAACTTTCTAAAATTCCCAGAAACTAACCACGCCACGCTAAGTAAGAGAGAAAAAAACGCGCGCTTCGCATTTAGTAATTTCATAAAACGTAATAACCGCAAACACAGGATGATAAGCAAAATTGAACTTTCAATTCCGCCTAACAAGAGACATGATACAGTCACACGATGACTCCCTACAACACAAATTGCGCGCATCTGTTTGTATTGTTTTCAGGGACATTCAGTCTAAAGGAGATGGTTATCCAGTATTTTGAACCTTATTGGCCGTCAAATACAAATCAAGGCAAAGGACCAAGACACCAGCGCCAAGGCGCCAAAGCGGCAGCGTTGGAAACTAAAATTTCTATGGCCAATAAACGAGATTCCCGCGAAAAGGCCGGGAGTCTGAAGAAAGAGGGTGTACGGGATATTGTGCCGTATTTATGTATCGTTTAGACATAGTCTAGAATAAGTTACATTAAAACTTAGTTTTAAAAGAAATTATGTAAGAAGCTTATGGGAGAGAGAGAGACATCGGGGCATTGAATTTCTAACGTTAACCGTGTGCACACGTGATAATTATTGATATTGTTCTGAGCTCAAGGTTTACGAAAGTTTAAGATTGGGTGATAAATTTAAAGTATTATAGAAGTTGTAATTACGATCGTAATTTCAGAGTTGTGATTAGAGGAAATACATGATAAATATGAGTAAAGTTATTTGGGTTTAAAGTCAGTGAATTGAGGAGACAGCGATTAGTATTCAGTTAAGTACTAATTCCTAACTGTGTTGAGTGAGGATAGCGTAATAATTTGATTCAACGATTTCACCATATTTGTTTACATAGATTTAAATTCACACTCGAGGAGTCCAGCTCATTCGAGCTTATATTAAATCCACAGTTAATAAAATTACGCTATCCTATCTTATCGTATTATATTATATTAAGGTGTTTCTAGATCTAAGTTATGGCAGGGTGAGTTTTTCTCGCTTCCGCTTCTTTTCTCACCCTAAACTATATTGAGCCTAGGAAGAGCGGAGGAGTTAAGGGAATTCGTTCTAGGATTCAATTAGCTTAAATAATCAAAAGTTTCGATTAAAATCAATCACTTTCAATTAAATAAATAGTCTTTTAAATTTTATTTGCAATTTCTTTTCTTACTCTCCTAATGTGATTATTTAACTAAATTGGCTGACATTTCCTTCGATGGAAATGAAAATATCAAAGGTTTGAAACCAGCCAACCTGACAACTTTACCCTGAGAGTCTGCAAATAGAGTTCTTGGGCAGATATCCATTTTGGCTGATATTCTCTTCGATGAGAATGTATCTATAAACGTGTCGACCAGCCTGATTACTTATAATATTTTATTTCAGCTATAATTCCAAGCCTAACTGAATCTGACTCTATAATTGATCAAAACCCCTTCGATGGGAGTTTATTACTTTGGGTTTTACTCTATTTATGACCATTTAATGTGTACGGCTCTCTTAACGAACCAGGAAAGCCTCTAGATTTTGCATTATTTACATATGTGGGACATTGACCACTTAAGTGAGTATTATTTGACATAAAATTGAGTTGATATCAGAGTCGGGGAATGATGGTCGAGTCGTTTGAAAAGAGTTCATGAAATCGAGTCTTCAGACATAGATTTTTATAAATGCACACGTGGTGGGAACTTTTAGCCATGGGCCCTAAAGCGGATCTCAGACTTTCAATGTAGAGAGCTAGGAATTGAATTTAGGAAAACCGGAAAGCTTTCCATTATAGGGTAAGTTCCGTCCAAGACGGGTTGCCCAAATATACACATAATTCGGGTGCTCACTGTATAGATCCCGAGAGGCCAAATATACAATTTTAGCTTGGGTGCTAACTGTATAGATCCCAAAAAAGCTAAATACCTATACACTTTTAGCTCGAAACCTGGTAGGAAGGTTTATGGAGTAGGCTTTGGAGGATTCCTACGGTTAATTAGCCATAACCACTGAGTGCCTAAAGGATTTTCATAAACGCTTTCGGTTCACATTTCAACGACGAGCTTAAATTCTCAGAACTGATATCAGAAAGTAAAACCTAACTAGGCAGCAGCCTTCTTTATCAATTTTTACATTAATCTTGAGGCTTGACTTATCATACTGGAGACTAAACTGGAAAAATAGAAAATCCACTAGACAGATCACAATCCTATACATTCATTTATAATACCATCAGGTATATAGACCGGCTTTAGGCGGAGACTGGTCCATCTCAATGTTAAAGTCCAGCAATCGGTCGTAATTTACATCAATTATGGTATGCAAAAATAACCAAATGAAGGTTGTTACTACTGCCAAAATCCGCTACCATATCCGTTACGACGTTTTGCCGTTTGATATACCTAGTCAGTTTTACCCAAGTTGTGAGAAAAGTTACATGGAACGTACGGAGTATGGAATACTCTTTGTGGAGCCACGTCTTTCCCACCGCGCCACATATTTTCACTAGTTCACATATTTTATCATAAATTGTGAATAGGGAAGCATATCACAATATCGCACCATTTCTTTGACACAAAGTTTCCATTAGAGTGGTAATATGGCTCGCGGACCGATAGTTAACTTCTAAGGGCCTGTTTGCTTAGGACTGTGCGGTTGTAATGAAAAGATAACATCCCACAGCCGATTTTGTCCCCTTTTAGCTGAAGGTTTGTTCAGACGGAGTACCCAACAAGCCACAAAACAGCTACTGGTGACCGAATTTCAGTATTAAACACATTTTATCCATCAGCTTGTTTTATTGTAATAATAATAATAATATAAGGTCTGAGAAATGTTAACAAATATGGCCGACTGACAAATTAGGAATGTTGAGTGTTAACAATGTAAAATTAAATTAAAGCAGAAAATGTACCACGTTCGATCTTCGATTGTGACTGTAGAGTAACAATTTTACACTGTAAGACTGCTTTGTTTACATTATTAGATAGTTCTATTGAACGTGACTTTAATCAGGATGGTTATGTTCCAAGGTATTAAATTAATAAAACAATAGTCTAATAAAACTTAATAGTAGTTCAGCTGTGTACGATACTTTACGACTTTTAGTTTTTCAATACTGCAAATTTATTAAGAATGCAAGAGCCATGGGTGATGCATGAAGTATAGGAAAAGTGCACCGTAGGTAGGTTTGCAATGTAATTTATGTAGATACTTACCTATCTAGTGTGTTATGTTAGTAATAGGGTGTTACAAAACAAGTAGCAAAGCCGAAAGGAGGTTAAATGGGGCCTTATAACGAGTCCATTCACATACCTACCCCAAAAAGTAAAAATAAATAAAAATAAAAAATATTTTTATTATCACTGTTGTACCCTATTTAGAAAAAATAAAAATTAAAAATATATATATTTTCACGCTGATGTGCAAACTCTATTTAGAAAAACTATTTGGTTCCCTGGCTTACCTGGTTACCCTGGTTGGCTTTGATAATTAATTATATTTTTAAGGGGTATTTTGTAACACGTAAGATATAATATATTCTTTGCTAGTGTGAAGTAATACCCAGGAACCTATGGGCTTTAGTGTCTCTTATCGTAACAGGACTGGATTTTACATACACTCGACCATCGCTTGTGTGCGTCGTACCTTTTTGACCAGGCTCGCCCACTTCTATCTTGGCAAAACAAGGTTATTCAGTTATTCATGGGTTGATTTACCTTTCAGCTCTTCACATTTGAGTTTGGGTCTGTAGTAATAATAAACGTACAGAATTGAGTTTTTGAGGGAGCCAAAAAGGAGTCACATAAATATTCCGAATTTCGGGGCATTCCAACTTAGACCTGAGGGTGGCAACACACGTGGGGCCTTTTCATCAGCCTTGTCCCTGCTAGATGTCTAAACTGAATAAATGAATTTAAATTAATTAATTATTCCACAGACCTCCCTTTCCCAATGCGTTCCAACACATAGACAACCTTTAAAAGATACCGCATTGAAAATGTAGGTACTGATATGTTTCAAGTTCACCAAAGTCGGAAGCTGCGGGTAGCGCGGAGAGCGTAATGTGTGTAAATGCGCTGTGATTGGCTCAGGTCTCACCGGCCGTGATTCCTACCATAGCGTAGCTTTATACCGGTGCAAATGCATATATGTCTAGCGAGCATTAGTTGCCCTGTAAGCGGTATCTATGAGTTTAACATCGCAGCCTAGGTCCTCTGCCTTCCCCATCTCGCCGCTTCCGGTTACTTGCCATAGTACCTTCGTCGGCCCATCTGGAAGGCTGGCGTCGCATGCTGCATTTCCACATAAATAAACGACGAAGATGAATTAAGTATCTGCCAAATACTCACTAAGCTCATATAACATACTTAGTTAAAGTTATGTTAACTTATTAAGCCATACAAGAATCTTTTAACAAGCTCCTCTGTTCAGCAAAGCCCGTTGTGTGGGAGCTGGGAACTTTTAATCGTTTCTGAGTCTGTACAACTTATCCTCGAGAATATTATCTTAAAATTAAGCTAAAGTAAATTATGTATGTATTTAATTAAATATGCCTTACTAGGCTATTCGATTACTTATCAATAAAGGCTGCATTGGATTTAAAAGCGTATAGTTTTGGAACATTGTTTAGAAAAGTTGTTGATAAATGTTTCTTCACTTCAAACTTCGTTATTGTATATCAAATAAGTCAGACTGTGTTGTGGAAATAACGTTCATTAATAATACAAAACACACATATCGTTGGTCTCTTTTAGTTCGATCTCCATAAGACAAGCCAAAGGTCATGAGCAGAGGTCGGCGGGGGTGTGCTGTTTTCAGTTTTTGCATAACATGGACATACCTTATCATTCAATGACAAATGCCCCATGTGCAATTATAATAAACTAAAGAAATGATTTTATTTAGGCTGCCTTTCTGCTACGATCTTTACGTCGCCATCAAAACAAATGAATTTTATTAGAACCTACGGAATGTGATCAATTATATTAAACTCAGGGCGAAACTCATTACAAATTGAAAATATAGAAAAAATATAGTTAATTAATACAATAGCACAGAAAATTTACAATAAAAAAAATCTTCTTCAATTAAAAAAAAAGTTATGTCTTCTTTTAATATTTCTTTAAGGATCTTATCCATATTAATATCTACAAGACACAACTACATGACATTAATGACGTGAAAACAGCACACCCCCGCCGACCTCCGGTCATGAGTTCGATTTTAGACAACTTTACATAATTATTACTAAGTATCTATATACACCTACGAGGTAAACTGTCTGAAATTAGTAGAATGTCTGAGTTATGTCTAATTTTTTTAGTAATTTTAATTTAATTTAATTTAAAATTAAATTGATGATTTATTAATTTAAATTCTTATTTAGTACTAAGTCCTACCTATGTAGTGTCTGAAATTAGTAGAATGTCTGAGTTACGTTTAAGTTTGTACAATGTCTGATATGGCCTCAGACAATACCTATTACGTACCTAAACCGAAACAATATAATCCATTGATTTACACGTCTAAATTCACATTAATGCAAGAGTATTACCATTAGGCTCTCCAGTTAGACAATACTTTCGGGAATAGTCCCGTAATCTTTAAATCCCCTTAATCGGGTTATTTCAGCTCTAACTGTCCCAAGTTAATCCTTTAGCGAGACGAAAATGAGCTGCCAATCGTTACTCAGCTTTAAGATACCTACCTATAATTGACCGAGCGAGCGAAGCGAGCGAAGCGTCTACGTTTCGAGACTGGCCAAAAATGCTCTTGTCCGGCTGTCTGTCTGTCTGTCTGTCTGTCTGTCTGTCTGTCTGTCTGTCTGTCTGTCTGTAATTCTCTACAGGTCGCATTTTTCAACCGATTTTGACGAAAATTTGGCATATGTATAAATTAATTAAACCTACAAAATGAGTAGAATAAAATTTTGAAAAACATTTTTTTTAGAGTACCTACCATACTCGCAAAGTGGGAGTGAACTTTTTTTTTCTTGTGAATCCCATAGTGTGGGATATCGTTGGATAGGTCTTTCAAAAATATTCCTGGTGTGTGAATACCATTTTTTCGATTTAGGGATCCGTTGGCGAAATATTAAGCTTTAAAGCGGTAATTTTTGTTAGAGTCACGTGTCCCCCCCCCCCTGCCAGCTAAACGGTTCCTTCTGGAAATGTGAAAAAATTCATGGCAGTAGCATATATAACGTAGTTACAAGGAAAACTATTACGGCTAAGTAGGTTCTATTAGTTTTTGAGTAATAGTGGATCGACTTAAGAAAGTTGAAAAAATAAATTATGTTCATAGAACTGCATACGTAAAATGGAAAATTATTTTTTTCCGCGTGATATCCATGGTGTGGGGTATCGTTGGATGGGTCTTTCAAAAATATCGCGGGTGTGTGATAAACATTTTTCGATTCAGGGATCCGTTTGCGAAATATTAAGCTTTAAAGTGCTAATTTTTGTCACTTTAGTAGGTACTTTTTCTGTTTCCAAAGTTGACTTTTGTTGGTTTCTTTTAGGTTTGGTTTATAAGGGCTGGCGAGGTCTACTGTTCTCACGGAACTACTAGTATTTATTACTATTAAACGAACGAATGTAACCTGTTTAGTTTATATTAAATATTATGCTAAAAGTGGCGACCACGCACTAGAAGAAGTTCTGGTGGGCAGCCAGCATCAGGCATCCCACAAGATGGACCGACGATCTGGTCAAAGTCGCGGGAAATAAATGGATGCGTCGCAGGACCGCGGTCTTTGTGGAGATCTTTGTGGACGTATTCCGGCTGTTATGTTGATAATTATTGAAGATAAGTATATTATTAAAGATGAATTTCAAAATTGATGAAGCCTATAAAATTCCCTTTTTCTTGGAAGTACAAAAAATCAAATCAGAGATCTGCCTACATCACCTACTACTTCAGATCTTCTGTACTGATTGGTATGTACTGTTGAGGTTGCGAAGAAATCTTTGAGATTTAAATTACGCTTAGCAATTTTATCCATTTTCAACCAACGAAAAACAAAAGAGTAGGAGGTTATGTCAAAACTTGATCAACCTCTTTTTTCTCCGCCCCACCTACACACGGACAGGGGGAAAATAATTTTAATAACGCACAAAATGGAAGGGCAACCACATCGAATGCCTGTAATTTGCATAAAACCGTTGCACCGTGCAAACATCGTGTCTGCAGCCAGCGAGCGTATCGCGATCGGTGTGATCGAGCGCCGCCGCCTGCCCCAAACCAGATAGCAGTCGTTGTGCTTTAAAAAATGTATATTTGAATACCGCACAATACAATCGCTGCACTGTTATGGTCGAATATTTGGTTCATTTTGGCACTATTAGTTTTAGGTGGCGTCTCACGCTGCTCGCCGGTTTCCACTCCAGAACTACAACGGCCCCAAAAGCCGTCGGTTTTGCGACAGAATAAACGTGATAGTAGTAAGACGAGAAGCGTGTGGGAAAAGCAAGAAGTTTCGAATCTCTTTAGTGGCGCACGCGCTCCCTGTGGAGATCGCATCTTGCATATTTAGTATGGGAACGGATGGTGTCACTTACAGGGGGGGTGCGGACAAAGGAAGCGGAGTAGCGGGAGAAGGTTGCTAATACAAATTTATATGGAGTTTGAAAATGAGAATGTGTGAGTGAGTATAAGTATTGTCATTCATTTGACTCGATTTTGACACCCATAGAATGCTTTTATTACTGATCCATATGGGAGTGGCTAAATTTTTTGATTCATGGGGAAGAGAATGATGAAGTATGTCAGAATCTCAATACTTGGCGCCCCGTTCTTTCTGATTACCCAGAGCGTCCAGATATATAAATGTAAGTAGGTAAGAGGATACAAGTAGTTTCCGCTTGTTACTCGTACATTACCGAGTTACAATAATACCAGCAATGTACAAGGAAAAAAATATTCTTCGCACAAAACCGGGTAATGTATTAAGAAATATTTGTTTTTTGCACATTACAGATAACATTTTCAATTTTGTATGAGGTAAATATTCTTCCTACATTACTCGGTTTTGTACAAAGAAATCGTTGTTCCGTGTACAAAACCAATCAAATGATACGGTCAAACCTGAAATGCAGTAAATATGAAGAAGTACTTCGATAATTATTATTATTACTTAGAGAATTTAGTCTATCCAAAGTAAAATTGTGGAAGAAAAATTTTGAAACTGGTTTTATTGACACTTTTGATGCAGATTTTAAGCGCTCTACAAGAGTTCAAATACGATAAAATCATCGCCATGAGAAACTTTAGTCTCTCATGCGATTTTTCTTTTCGCCCAAGGATAATGGAATCCATCGAGTTCTGAATTGCCAATAAGGTGATCCCAGAGCTGCGATTGAATAGGTGCTTTTGTTTTACGTCAAACATTTGTTTTATTTTATCGTCGACATTAAACGTTAATCGGCACAGCTTTATCTTCGTTGAATTTGAATTTACACGCATCGCTAACGTGTGGAAATAAAAAAATTGTTGTTATTGTTTTTTTTAATAGGCATGCGCCGAGGTCACCCTGCCCGTCCATAGAATGCCATAAATTTTTAAATGTTCTGATTTCTACTTTTCCATTTTACCTTTTTTTATTATAAGGTTATTTTAATCAAACTCTTGACCATGTTCTTCATGAAAACATATATTTTTTGCACGAATATAAAAGTTCACCCCGATAGAATTATAGAATAGTCGTTCGAAAGAAAAATTAGTTTTTTTTTGTCAAACGTGTTGAGTTACGGTGCAATGGGCCACATCTCGAGTTAAACAAAACCTGGTATAGGCACTAAGCGTAAGCAAAAGTGTCGGTGTGTATAGTTCGAGTTGTGGTCCTTTTCTAGGATAATTATGACGTTATGAAAGATGAGACTAATTTAAATGAAATACAAGTGTGACTATAAGTCAAGAATTTTCTCTTTGAAGTAATATAAAAGCAATGACAATTCAATGCGGAATTCGGTGATGACGTGAACACACAAAAAATCAAGAAGGGAAGGCATCATACCGAGAGAAGCTCCTCGTTCTTATGTTTTTGGGAATCTGTAAATACAGTGCATCCGCATTAAAGTTAAATATCAAATGACCCATGTGCAGGCTAATTTCATTATGGAAATATAAATGAAATGTACGCAACTGAACCTGAATGTACCTACTGTGACACGAGGCGTACATCGTGTAATTGATGAGCAAATTTACATACTAATAAAACCCATCAGGGTCTAGTAGATCGCACTTAATTGCAGTGAAAACCCGATAATGTGGAATGGAAAGCACGTTGGCGATATGATTATGGTAATGGGTTTCCGTTAAACTGTGCTGTTTTCCTGATAGCGTGATAAAGAGCGCATTCACACGGGCGATTTAGTTGCGTTGCGTGGTACCTACTTAGTCGCGCGCGGTCGCGTGTTAGTCGTAAAGCGACTGCGGGGCACGGTCGCGGCATCAATGTCGCGCGTTTTAAATGGTGTGTGTGTCCATGGAGACGCAAGCTGTCATTTCACAGGGGTTTATACCAATAGAGAGACACTATTTCATCTGTTACTTTTGATACTTTTACGACGCTAATGTCGTTGTATACAAAAACCGAAGAGACAGTACTGGGTAGATCCATTGCTACAAAACCTACAATTTGTGCGTGGGCTTGCATCACTGGCTTAACTCCGACTGCTCGCAGTGGCATGACTGCCGCGCGACAGTCGCACTGCAAATTTTTATGGTTCCCAGTCGCGCGACGAAGTATCAGTCTGACTGCCGCGTTGCTTAGCCGCGCGACTAAACCGTTTATGGTGAAAGCGCTCAAATAGGCGGTTTGATATCATTCTCGCGACAAAGACAGAGATTGATCTCCGGTCATGCCTGCACAGCACAGCCATATAGGACTAGGGACTGATTATTAAGTCGCGCTGCTAACATAATAATCAGTCCATGTCATAATTTTATAAGTAGTTAATCTAGAAGTCACACCAGAATATAATTAAGATAGAATCGTGTTTTTTTAAAGTAAAAGTTGTTTACCCACCTATATACATCAAATCTTTCAATAGGTAAGGTATAGACGCAACGACGAGAAACCCTTTCTCAGAAGTCGATCCCGACCTAAATTAACAGCTTCAGTTACAAGACGATTAATCCTGAGTAAAATCTCCATTTCTACCAAAGGTTTCATTAGACCACTCAACCTTTAAAGAAATAGACACTCCACCGTTTTCAAAGCATATCTATGTTCGCATTTCTATGCATTTCAAAATACTATCAAAATTTTTGTTAGTCTGTGCTTTGGTAAATTGTTGATCACTTGAGTACTACGAATATTCTAGTACCAAAGAGGGAGAAATCAAATCACTGCATGTAGGATTCCAGTAGGTACGGTTTCACTTGGATTTGGTACAGCCACAGTATAAAATAATAGTGTACAGAAACGGGACATCGGAGAAGCCTCCTATAGTACTAGTGTATATGGAGGCCGAGCGTCGCAAGCTCAACCTGGTATACCTATTATATAAGTACCTTTTCTGTGGCTCAACTAACGACAGAACACACCAACAGTATTTTCAGTATTTACCTATGAAAGTGATTCCATCGATGTCGAAATTAATCGATTCACTGCGGTATGAAATACACAAAATATTATCTCCATGCACTAGCACGCTGCAGAAGGCTAATTAAATGATCAGCGTTTGCCCTCTCTCTAGTATTCCATTACTCTGGTTCGATAGGAGTGAGCCAGTGTTATACCTACATGTAAGTAAGTGTAACACGTGTTCATACCTAGTACCTAAGCGATCTGTCCGCTCGATAGTCAAAAAACTGAAACTACGAATCCAGCTATGTCTATCGGCCTTTACACGAGAGTTTTACCGTGATATTGTACCCCTTCTGTGCAAAGCTTCAACGGAAGTATCTCAAATCCGATGAACGTCTAACTCTTGTAGCGGCTGTACAAAATTATTATTTTCAATAATAACTTTGAAAGACACTTTTATGGAAACTTCACGGTCCGTTAAACTTTTCACTTTTGTCTTTGCGAAGGGAGGAACAGAACAATTTCTGTGAAATGCAATGCCTAAAGTGTCGATACCTATTAAAAAGTTTTTTTAACGGCTTCGCAGCTTTGCCTTTTGCTAAGTAACTTAAACTAAAAAGTTAAAAATATTATTATTAGGTCTTTAAACAAAAGAGAGACACAAACTACGTTATAGCTAACTATACATATACTGTAATTGCAATTACTGCACAGAACACCGGAAAAAGCTCGCTACGTATGGTTTTATTAAATCTGTGAATTACTGCAATTTGTAACTTAAACTTATAAGAAGTGAGCTGCCTGCTGGACCATTTCTACCATCATCAGTCTTTACTCCGAAATTGTTCGTTCATTTATTAGGTAAGTACTGTACTGTACACAATCAGTGATTTACAATACCTACTTAATAACAAAACCGCTATTTTAAATAGTCGCAATTAAACGTATTTCATTTGGTATTTCCAAGACTACATTATTTAACGTGATTTAATTATACGAACAGAAATATCATTTTCAGTTTTCACAGTGACCCGAAAACGTAATAGGGGTACTTATTAAAACGTAATAAGCTGAAATGAAGAGGTTCTTAGTGCGCTTCAGTTTTGACTTAATAGCGCTTGTCGCGCTTATTTTAAGCGCTTGGTTTTTAATTATTAAAAATTATTATTAAAAAGAAAATATATTCGGTTATTTTTTCGTTTTAAGAATTTGAAAATCTCAACTACTCAACTATTCGTTATCCAATATTTATTAACAATGTACCTACTATTTATTAGTTAAAAGGTAATAATATTAACCGACGTCTGATAATAGAAAAGGTACATTTTAGAATCAACTCATTTATCTCAAAAGAGTTAAATTATAGGATAATAAAAATATAGGAAGTATGTTTTACCATGTAACTCAGCGCTGTTTAGCTTCAAAGAGACTGCAGTACTGGCTCTCTGGCTACTGTAATATGGCAGCTGGCTTCAGGCCAAATTGCAAGAGGGGCAAGTGCCGACACTTTTGCCCGCAAAACTTTATGAAAATGAAAGACTTCCTTTGTAATGAATCATTCGAATCCAGCATCGCCTGATGGGCAAAGTTGGTAACTAGACCACAATTTAATCTATGCTAATAATTAGTTAATGTCAAATATAATTTAACCCTCAATTTTTCCAAGAATCTACATCCTGTTACATCTTTATAATGATTTAGTTACCTACTTTTAAAACATTTACCTTCTGGTATAGGCCAAATTTTAGGAAAAATAATATACATTCCATAAGCAAATATCCACCGTGAGCTGTGTGACATATATAATATAATAAAGCTATAAAAAGTAAGTTTTGGCTTTCCGGATGCGTTATACATGAGTTGGCAACTTTGCCCATAAATACGGGCACGGGCAGTGCATTGAATCCCCAGGAGTAGGAGGAGTTTAAATCGAAACTTTTCGTGTGACTATTTTTGCACTGCTTTATCAAAGTAAGCTACGAATAACATTTATAATTGTAATGACATGAATACAAACATTGACGTATTTGAGTAACTTATGAATGGTTGATTCGTATGGAATGTTTTTAGAGTTTTAATGCAAATAATGACGAAGGACATTTTGATCGCAATATTTGTGACAAAAATAGGTCAGCCGATAAAAGCCATTTTCAAATATGAAAATGAGAAATAAATTATGCTAGAATAAGATAAAATTCGAACCATAAAATCAGAGAGAGGTGATTTGAATCGGAACTTTTGTTTATCAAGATAAATCATTGTTTGCAGAGGATATGGATTGTAAATTATTATAGGTATGGAATCAGAAAATTATGGGAAATTGAATACTCCTACTTATAAATTGTTAAAATTGGTAAAATATCTTCGCCTCATCATCGTCATTGTTAGTCTTTACGAGTCCACTGCTGGACTTAGGCCTCCCTCAAGGTGCGTCGTTGAATCCGATCTTTGGTCCTGCGCATTCAATCCCTGCCAGCCGCCATGCAGGTCGTCGCTTCACGCACGGAAGTATTTACTTATTTATAAAGCTGTCACTCCGACTGATAGAACTGACATCGTTATTTCGAAAAGACTTCGTAATGATTCAGAAATAGAGCACTTTGCATTAAATGCGGTGGTTATCTATTTATAGGCGTACCTTAGGGAGTAAAATATCCATCAATCAATTGATTTTCCTTCATCTCACATTCGGCTTCCGTATCTGACCTGACGAATGTTTAAAAAATGTTTTATTCGGTGTTTAAATGTTAAGTTTCTCTAATTGCTTGCCTAAGGCAGTCGGTTTATAGTCTCCCTGCGAAAAGATCTATCTCTTCGCTGGGAGCCTATAGACCGATGAAGGAAAATCAATTGATTGATGGTCATCGACATATTAAAATCAATGCACTTCGGCTGCGCACTCCGCCCGATCTAAAAGAGAATATATAAAAGCATTGTGATATTACATTGGCACGTTAAATTTTTTGTATAAAAATTAATGAACTATCAACCTATTTAAAATATAGGTACCTATATCATATTAGAATATTTTTATTTACAAATCCCATCGAGTTTATAATAATAAAGTAACTTAGGGCGTTTTTTTCCAGAATTTGGTAGTAGACTCGGTAATGGTGTGCCTACATTTACTTCACTTGGGTATATTTTAACTACTATTTGCATGGCAACCGACATGCGACATGATGATAATGTGATATTTCCGCTGATTCTCAAATATTGCAATATGTCGGCAAGGCATGCTCGTTCAGTATATCGGAGGAGGGCTTAGGACGGAATGTAATAACAGAGATAGCGACGTTTTCGCGAACATAATGCCTACAATTTGAAATCGCGAAATGCCTCCGCGGGCAATTCTCCAGATATTCTTTACCGCTGTGAAAAATATAAAAAGATTTTTTTATTATCTTTCTGCGTAATCGGAGGCGGGGCGTTGCAGAAAGGCGTTTAGTTAGAATTTGGGTAAATTGTCATTGTCATTTTCAGTCGCATCACTAAGCATTTCCGTTTGTGGGTATAATTTGTCATAACGAAAGCTTTTTACGGATCAAAGTAGAACAATTTCCCTAAATAAAAACGTATTATAGTTCTGCTATGATTTTCATAAAATTAATTTTAAAAAGTCCGTACTAAGCACGAATATGTAAGAGATAATTATATCAGATACATACATAACATACTACCTACTTAAATTATTATTTAAAGTTAAATGAATTATTGGCAGTATGAGCAATGTAACCTTAATAATATTTATTTTTCTAAGTGCTGTGGATTTTGTGAAAATAAATAAATTAAATAAATAAATAATTAATGTCTCAACCTAAATACAGTAAAATACTCGTAGATGACAAAATTACAATAAATTACCAGATTATAGTATTAAACATTATGATTTTAGAGGCGACATGCCAGTAAAATATTATGGCGCTATGCGGTTCAAAAATTTCGTAATATGAGAGAGCATGAGGAAATTATTCCGGACATTTCGCCATATAACGAGGAATCCTCCCGTCTGTGTGTTTATTTTGTGCCGTATGAGTTCTATTCAGCCCCCGTTTTAATGAGACCCTCCAAGTATTCCAGGGGCTACGTGTAAATTTAATTACTCACAGTTATCTAGGTATTTTTATGAACATTTTTCCTAGAAACTGTTTACTCTTTTTAACACAGGTACCTTTTATATAACCAGTTTTTATGCCCCGGGGAGAGGTAGCATTTTTCTCGGAAAATATTAGCTTTTATCCGTCTAGAACATATCATAATTGTAAAAGAGATAGAATTCAGCCACAATTCCAGCCAGCAATCAATACAGTCAGTCTCAAAAGTAGCGAACTGAAATGCTGTTACAAAGTTATTAGACACTACACACTCTTGAGGCAAAGTTTAATGAATCAGTTTAATGTTCACAAATAATTAAATTTATTATCTACCGCCGCGTAATTTTTTTATCCACCACCGCTGCCTCGGTGCTAGCGCTAGGAAGACGAAGCGGCGCAACAAACTTCTGCAACACATCTGATGATGCGTTCATGGACTTAGATTGCTGACTGTACCTAGTGTAGATTCTCTCGAGAAGACTCAAAAACTTTATATTAGTGTAGATTATTAATACCTCATTATATAAGTGCAGATTTCAGTTTGCATGCAGGTATTCAGTAAAACTGGAAACTTTGCACCGCATTTTGTACAAATTTAATAAATGCTTTAAACCACGCTTTAAACACGTTTTATACGTTAAATATTATACATGTAGTTTCTCACATTTTCTCTTTGCACCCGGCGCCAATCTAATTACTGGGTAGGTATAGAAATATGATGATTGAAATTCACGTGTTGTATTTGAAACACGAAGGGAATTCCGATGGTTGGCATGCCGATCGTAAAAGCGTTCCTCTGTTATGCATTTCGATAAAATCAAATCCACGTTTACGTTTTGACGGAGACACGCGTTTTATGCGGTAATAAAATTTCACTCTGTCGTTTTGTTTCCTTTCGCATAGGTATTTTACATATGTATGCTGTCTACATACCTACCTGATAACCAGGGGCGGTTTCAGATCGTGGGAAGACTGGGGTCAGAGCCCATAAAATTGTTACAACTCTTAAATCAAATTGTAGACCTGTTTTTAATTTTTGTATATTTTACTGTATTTTTTGAGGCAAACGACTTTTCGTCAACGTGTTAATGCAAAGATATTTTGTCAAATTACTATTCGGTATATTTTTAATATGTAGGTTACAGACAGCCAACTTTACCCACGAATTACGTCTAAACAAGTTGGGCAAAGTTTTCGCATAAATCGAGCAGGTTATATAACATCGGCGGACACTTTGCGCGACTACGCGCCAACGCATCTGTGCTGCAAACTTTTAAACGAGCTCGCTAAGTAATTTTTATGAGCCCTTTATAACATGATACGTATCGTGGAAGGGCTACTTATTTATAAAACTTACTGACTGTCAGTAAAGTTTAAAAATGCCTTTCTAAACGGCAATTTGATCAATCTTCCACCTGTCTCCACTTAGAATTCCTCTGCCCCATCGGCATTGGCCGTCAGTCGGCTATGACAGGTAAGGGCTGACTACTGACTCTTCAGTTTACTAATCTTTTCAGATATGTCAGTGATCTTATTTTTTTGTCGGATCTCGTCATTGATGAGATTATCCCGAAACTAGAAACATAGCCCTCAGCCTTCATCGTATATATTACGTTACGACACACTCATCCTTAAGTATGATGATTGAGAGCGAGACAAGTTCATGATCAGAGAACATGCGAGATTTACCGTATGATGTTATATTCTGAGGAAATTTTTTCGTTAAATTTCTTCTCCGAGTAATGGAATAAGTAGGCTGCACGTACGTCGTAACTTGATAAGAGCAAAGTCCCTCGTTCCGCGTCTGCGCTCCGAAATCAAGGTGAAAGTGATCCCCGCTTATAATAGGCATTGAAAGCTCATCAATTTTTCCTCTCAATGTATTTTATCTAGCGGCTCAAAGAATAAGCGCCTCTTAAAAGCGTTTAGTGCAAATTGGAGTTGGATAGAATCACTTTGGAGATAGATTTTACGTTTACGTATTTTTAGGGTGGCGCTAGCTTACTCTGCACTAGTCTGCACACATTAAGTTCCAATACATTTCACATTATTTTATTATTTACTAGGTCTTACCTTAAATTTATTTATCAAAGGTAGTTCAGAGATACTGAGTTCATTTATAAGTTTGATGCTAGACTCCCACTTAATATCTCCATTTGTAAGATGTTGCAATTTTTTGACAAATGTTCTTGCTAATTAGATGAACGAATCCGTTTACCGTGTATCTCTTTTTATCGCCTTTGAATTTCAAATTAAATGTATACAATTAAAGAACGAAAAATATACAAAAATAACACTTCACAAATGGACATATTTTTGGAGAAGTACGCGCAGTGAACAGCATTCACAATCCATTTGTATCGCCTCTCAAGTCTCAGCGACTCTAGAACTGTTATTAGCGAGAAGAATGAGTTTTAATTTTAACTTTTTCACTGATTCTCCTTTAAGAGTTCTTGTTTAACAAGATCCCGCTTGCTCTTTTGTAGTCGCTCCTTAACTTTGGCTGGTTTCAGGCGGCGAGCCAATTTTAACTTCTTTAATTTGAAAAGGATCGCTTTAGTTGCAAATCTGACTTTTAGTTTAAAGTTTTGAACTATATTTTAGAACAGTTAACATAGTTTTATGATATAGAAGCCGTTAGCCTGATAGGAAGATAGATTAAAGTAGCCAAGGAAGCAATAGAGGGAATCAACGACGACTAAAAATTTATTTTAATAAAACTTTCCTGTCTTCTATCGTTTAAGTATTTTTGTGTAGATTTTATATTTATAATTATTCCGGTTTCATTAATGTCAAACACAATCTGTGGCATAGCACGCTTGCATGCATGATGCCAACATGGCTCTGCTAAAATGTAAATACCATGCGGGCACGTTTTGCATACAACATCCATTTCAGCAACTGTTCAGCCTTGATAAGGGTTTGTTTTCCTCATATTTTGTGACGCTGACGACATGACTTTGGAGTGTACCTTGTAATTTTCGTTTAAAGCAACAGCACTTTTTGTACTTCTGTATTTTCGTTCAGTTTTCCGTCATAGATTGCATAGAGAGTACTCTGTGTACTACAGTGTACTTCTAGGCATGAAGCTAGGATCTCTTTGGTGGGCGCGCGATGGGAGTGGCTAATTTTTTTCATTCATGTTTCTAGGTGTTAGCGTTGAGAAAAAGAAGCAACAACAAGCTTTCGAAGAAGTGTTTTTAAAGGCAATTTATTACTCCAATTTATCTAGATACATCAATTGCTTCACAATGTTCAATCAATACGTATAGCTCACAGGATTGACCCATTCCTTCCTTCTAATATACTTGGGACAAAAAAACGGCATTCTATTTCCTCAATGGACGAAGCAATGGTGTGCAATCACGCGCGGAATTGACAAAAAAAACAGTCTCATACAACTCTCTTTCTATTAAATTACTTCACTGATGACGGCCACTTGAGTGTACTAAAGATAGCTGGTAAATTGGATTGGAAACCTTTATTTCCAAAGAGGGTATTGTTAAAAGAATCAGCTGAAGGATTTTTCCATGGTAGAAAACATCATTGTCTACCGCTCGATCACGCATGATCGTTACGCGTTGCCTGGTGGAAGTACTTCGATACATACAAGCAACGAGAAACGCTCCTCATGTTCCCATAACGTGGAATTCCTACTCGTATGTGATGTGTAGCAGTATGCTGTTGTCAATAATATTAGGTTACGTTAGGTTGTCTGAATTAGTCTGGCTTGACCATACGAACGATTATACGATGGCTATAATTAAATTACCAACCCTATGTCCTAAAGTGGGACACCTATATGATGTTAATAAAATCAGTTAATAACAGTCCATGATATTAAGTATGACCAAGAGAGGTGTTCAAATAAACTTACTCAAATACCTAATTGTAAGTAATTAATTAAACAAAAACAAAACTATTGTTCGGTATCGCGATTTTGTATTCGCGCTTTGTGTATTTGAAGTTTCGCGCCGTGTTGATGAAACCGGCTTCTCGTAAATCTGCGCGCGCGCTTATCGGTGTTCCGCTCCCCCCGCGCGCCGCGGGGAAGGGGCAGTTTGCACGCCGCTATAATTGTTTCGCGCCGGCCGCGCGCCAGTCAGACTGAAATGGCTTTCGGAGCGAATTCACGTCTGTTTTGTTGTTTCGCCCACGCGTGGGACGCGTGCTCGGAGGCCTAGTTGGTGCATAAAGACATACCTACTTGTCGTTATTGGTGCGCGAGACTTTGTCGCGCCGGGTGGTTTGAGCATATTACGGTTTTGGCAGCCTATAGGGCTAAGAAGTTAGTGCTGCGTTGTGTGCTTGTGAAATTAGTGCCGCGCTGTGCGTGAGTGAATCCCGTGAGCGCCTTATTACGTAATCCCGGTCACCGGTGGGCGTCTGGCGGCGAGCGACTCAGGGGCCCCTGTCTTCACAGCGTTCGTCGGCTCCGCTCAGAGCGCCAGTTCCGCTCAGAGCGCCTGCTTGCCGCGGTGCCCGGATCTACTGCGCTGGACTCACGGGAGAAAGGTATAGGAACTCATTTTAAATTGGTGGAGGGTCCTTATCCGCGCGACGGCACTTTTACGCGACCTGCCCGGTAACGTGGGGTCACGCTGACCAAGTGGGGTTACGCTGACCGAGTGGGGTTTTGATACATTTGGGGTTTTTGTACAAAGCGCTGCGTAACGCAGCCCGGTGTTGCGGCCCGCCCGCCTGTACTTTCGTTTTGTGCGCGTTAAGTGTTTTTCGACGCGCCGGGCCGGGCGCGCGCCGTAACATTCTCTGGTAGCAGAGCGTGGTTAGTAGGTTGGTATCAACGCCGCTCTGCATTTTTTGGTAGCTTCCACTGCGCATTAATCGCATTATTGAATTAATTTTCTTGTACAACCACTGCTTTTATTTGTAAAATAGTTTGTGGGCTGAACCGCGACAGTGCCGACGCGTGTATAGGGTTGCCACCGCCACGGTAGGCCGTGTTAGGTAGGTAGGTTCACTATTTATGGTTCAAGCTCTTATTTACATTATATTGTATAATTTAATTTTAAGAATTTATTAGGATTTCTGTCCTTTATTTCTATGGTTGGTTCCCTGTAGGTGGTCACATAATCGACTTAGGGCCTAGATAATTGTTTTCATAAATTCTTATTTGTTGTTGCTGAATTACGCTCAGAATGTCGATGTCATTTGTTGCCGCGGATGTAAGGGCGGTGCTGCGGTGGCTGTCGGCTGCGGTAGCTTTGATCGGCCGCGCCGACCGCGAGAACGCGCTATTGGAAAGATATAGCAAATTGGAAACCTATGCATCGAGGCTAGATGTCGATGCCAAGGCATACGAGGAGCACGCCCCGCCGGAGGACGGTGACGACGAAATTGCTACTGCGGCTGCGCGACGCATAGACGGTGACCTGCAACAGGCGTACGAGTTAATAGACTCCGTCACCGAGGCAGCGCAGGGGATTTTGGCCCGCAGGAGCGGACAAGGAGCAGCGAACGTTGTGCCGAAGCCAACGCCACCGGCTCTGCTCGGGAAACTTCCCACTTTAGAAGTTCCCTCGTTTGACGGGTCCCTGGACCAGTGGCTGAGCTTCATTAATATGTTTGACAGCCTGGTTGAAGCCAGAGAAGACCTCACTGAGTCACAAAAACTCGCCTATTTGCGAGCCGCCTTACAGGGCGAGGCCCTCCAACTAGTGCAACACATACCGGTTGGAGATGTGGGCTATCGGACTACTAGAGAGTTGCTGTTTGGTAGGTACCAGAACATTCGGCGCCTAGCAGACTCTCATGTGGCAGTGATTTTGGGGCTCCCACGAATTTCGCGGGCTTCCGCCTTACGGACGGATTTGTTAAACCCCCTACTGGGAGCTGTAAAGACTTTGGAACGACTATCGTTGCCCGTGCAGGAGTGGTCTTTTATTTTGCTGCATATTGTCTTAGGAAAGTTACCGACGGACATTAAGTCCAGATTTGAGCAGCGGTTTGGCGGGAATAGCGCCACACACCTCCCCACCTTCGAGGAACTTGTAACTTTCCTCGAAGATGAGTGTAGGATGGAGGACAACGCGGCGTTGGGTACCCTCCAAAACAACAGACCACTGCCGCGACCTGCACGGAGTGGGGCGGCGACAGGGTCGCCTCGAGGATACGAGGCGCGCCGCCAACAGAGGAAGCACTACGGGACAGCGATCCAAGAAGAGCGGTGCGGATATTGTCGTGGGGCGAGGCACACCGCCGCCACGTGCACTGAGTTTAGAACTCTGCGGGTCGCCGGACGTCGGGCGATAGCCAATCAGCGTAGGTGGTGCTACTTCTGCTTGGGAGGCCATTTCCAACGAGATTGCCCTCAGCCTCGACCTTGTGGCCAGTGTGGTGGCCGCCACCACACGATTCTGTGTGCAAATCAGAATGGATCCGGTCGTTTGGACGGCCAGGGGAGTCCTCGCACGGGCGGGGGCCCTGGTCGCGGCCGGCCGCGACAGGACTCCGCGGGGTCGGAGAAGGAAAACTCCCCCCGCACGGGCGGGGGTCGTCAGGACCCTTCGCCACGTGGAGCGCGAGAAGCGCATTCCTATGCCGCTGTAGCGAGACAGCCTGCCTCGATGAGACCGTTGTCCCCCCGTTTCGCGGAATACCCACGAGTGTGGCGCAGGAGTCCAGACGTTGGACGCCACCCGGGCTATCAGGCTCCGCAAGGAGGAACGGGCCGTGGTCAGCATGAGCGGTGGGACCCGCAACCGCGTACTGACGGTCCCCCTGGATATGCGAGCGGAAACGGCGAGTATATACCGGTCCGACGGGGTGATAGTCCCCCCCCGGACCGTCGCTAGGAAAAGGACGCCCAACTGCCAGCCGCCACACCTCAGCCAGTTACCGTTCTTTTACCAACGGCCACTGTGAGGGTGTGGAACCAAGCAGGTCGGCACGGTGTGGTTCGTGCCCTGCTTGATACTGGCGCGCAAGGTTGTGTTGCGTCACTATGGCTGGTAGATCATTTGGGCTTGGTGGTAGAACCACATATTAGTTCTGTTAAGGGGGTTGGTGGAGTTAAGGTGCCGAATGTAATTGGACATGTCACCTTCGCATTCTCCACTCTAGCGGACTTCAACCCGAGATGGAAGCTCTCGGCAATTGTGTTGGAGTCCGTAATTGGCAAGCACCCAGGGGTGGAGATCCCACCCGCTGTAGTGCAGTTGACGTCGGGCTTGAAGCTGGCCGACCCTACCTTCCACCGACCAGCACCAGTAGATCTCCTACTGGGCGCAGATGTCTTGGGTCGTTTGATGTGTGGACATGGGAAGACTTTGCAGCCAGCCGGGCTTGTAGCCCTCTCGACGTCCCTGGGAAAGTGTGTGATGGGACCGGTTTACCCCGTCTCCTCTCCGCCATTGTTGGAGAACGCCTTGGCTGTGGGTTCCACACTCTCTGATGCTGTTCAGAAGTTTTGGGAAGTGGAGGAACCACCCACAGTGAAGCGAGTGAACCCTGAGCATGAGGAATGTGAGTTGTTCTTTCAGAATAACATCGGTCGCCTCCGCTCGGGTCGTTTGATCACTCGCCTGCCTTTCTTAGCCGTCCGTCCCCCTCTGGGCCACTCCCGTACGCTAGCGGAAAAGAGGTTAGTGTCGATGGAGCGCCGCATGGGAAAGGATGCCATCTTCCGCCAGAAGTATGTCGACTTCATGCGGGAGTATGAGGATTTAGGGCATATGTCCGTTTCGGAATCGGATTGGCGTTCTAAGGAACATTACTTCCTTCCACATCATGCGGTCCTGAAGACGCCTAACGGAAAGATTAGGGTGGTCTTTGATGGTTCCGCCCCTACTTCGACTGGCGTATCGTTGAACCAGTGTCTGCATGCCGGGCCTAAGTTGCACCGTCACGTGACAGATATTTTGACTAATTTCCGAAGGCATCAGGTCGTGTTTGTAGCCGATATCAAAATGATGTTTAGGCAGACTGTCATTCACCCGGAAGACAGAAGATATCAGTTGATATTGTGGCGCGAGAGTCCCAGCGATCCTATGGTTGTGTATGAACTCAACACAAATACGTACGGGCTAAGGTCCAGTCCGTTTGTTGCGATTCGTTCGTTGCTAGAACTAGCGGAGCGAGAACGCCTGAACTATCCTCGGGCCTCCGCCCTCTTGGAAGAGGATTTGTATGTGGATGACATTTGTACCGGAGCCACTAGTGTTGAGGAGGCCCTGCTCCTACGAGATGAGCTTGTTGACATCCTGAGGACTGCAGGGTATGAGTTACGGAAGTGGCTTTCGAACTCTCCCCGAGTGTTGACTGGTCTGCCAGTGGAGCACCAGCAGGATCCCCATCTCTTTGAGAATCCGGATAACCCAGACCTGTTGTCGGTCTTAGGGGTACAGTACCGGCCCGTCCAGGATGTGTTTACCTATCGGGTAGAGCTAGATTCCCCGAAGGTCTGGACGAAGCGCCAGGTCCTTTCTACGGTAGCCCGGACCTTCGATCCGAGCGGATGGATAAGCCCAGTCATCTTCTGGGCCAAGTGCTTCCTGCAGAGGTTGTGGATAGCCGAAGTGACCTGGGATGAGCCCCTCTCTGGCGAATTGGCCAGGGACTGGGAGTCCTTCGTCTACACTCTGTCGGAAATAAACAGGATTGAGTTACCCAGGCCCTTCTTCCCCGTGGGAAAGTTTAAGGCGTCCCTGCACGGGTTTTGTGACGCTTCGGAGCGCGGATACGCCGCTGTCGTATTCCTGCGTACTGTGGACTCCAATGGTGCTGTGGCGCTGCATCTGGTCACTGCGAAGAGCAAGGTTGCCCCTCTTCGGACGAGATTGACGATCCCGAAGTTAGAGTTGAGTGGGGCAGCTCTTCTGGTCAGACTGTTAAACCATGTGTGCGCGACTTTGGGCCGCAGCGTCGATTTTGAAACGGTTTACGCCTGGACTGATAGTCAGGTGGTTCTCTGTTGGTTGAGAACCTCAGTCCACGCTTTGGAGGTCTTCGTGGCCAACCGCGTCTCCCAGATCCAGAACTCGGATGCTGTATTAGTGTGGAGACATGTGCCCGGGGAGCTGAACCCCGCCGACTGCGCGTCGCGCGGCTGCGAAGCCCCTGAGTTGGTGGACCACCCCCTGTGGTGGGGCCCAAATTGGTTGACAAAGCCGGAGTCTAACTGGCCAACCACTCCTGCTCCATTGACGGAACCAGTGCCAGGCATCCGGGCCCACGCCCTCGAGACAGAGGCTACCTCACCCTCAGAGCAGGGCTTTCTTTTGGACAGGTATAGCTCTCTCGAGAAATTGCTTGGCGTGACGGCATGGATAAGACGCTTTATCCACAACTGTAGGCACCCGCAGCAGAGAAACACGTCGTTGGTCCTCTCTCCGCAAGAGCGTCAAGAGGCCCTTGTATACTACGTTCGGGTGGTGCAATCCGAACACTTTGAGACGGAGATGAATACGATCCGCACAGGACGTAGCAAGTTGAAGGGAGCCGTCGCTCGGCTGAATCCCTTTATTGACGACTCAGGCTTGATGCGGGTAGGGGGACGACTGAGAAACGCGAATATGCCCTATGGAGCGCGTCACCCCCTACTGCTACCCAAGGATGGAGCCTTGGTACGTTTGTTGGTGTCTGATCGACACGTTCGGAATGCTCACGCCGGGTGCAATGCCCTGCTAGGCATATTGCAGCGTGAGTTTTGGATATTGTCGGCTCGACGGATAATCCGTAGCGTTGTGTTTCGTTGCCTTCCTTGTTATCGATTGAAGGCCGCTACGATGCAGCCCCAGATGGGAGATTTGCCTGCTGACCGTGTGACGGAGTCCAGGCCTTTTGCTGGCGTCGGTACCGACTTTGCTGGGCCGTTCATGATTAAGACGTCCCGTCTGCGTAATGCAAAGACGGTGAAGGCCTATTTGTGTGTCTTCGTCTGTCTGTCGACCAAAGCCGTCCATTTAGAAGTTGTCAGCGACCTCAGCACTGAAGCCTTCGTCGCTGCACTGGATAGATTTGTTTCCCGTCGTGGACTACCTTCGTTGATTAGGTCTGATTGTGGGACTAACTATAAGGGCACCAACCATTATCTGACAGATGTTTATAGGTTTCTGTATGAGAATCAGATAGAGATTGGAACTTCGCTCTCCCGACGTGGGATAAGCTGGCGGTTTGATCCCCCAGCTTGTCCACACTGGGGAGGTATTTTTGAAGCGTGTGTAAAGGTTGCCAAAACCCACCTACGTAGAGTAATAGGGGACACTAGGCTCACGTTTGAGGAACTTGCGACGGTGTTTAGTAAAATTGAGGCCGTCCTCAATTCGCGACCCTTGTGCCCGCTCTCCTCAGACCCTACGGACCTGGAGGCCCTGACCCCAGGACATTTTTTGATTGGACAGCCACTTAACGCCCTGCCGGAGTATCCCTTCCAGGATACTAATCCATCGCGTTTGTCACGGTTCCAGCTATTGCAGCAATTGTCCCAGAGTTTTTGGGCTCGCTGGTCCCTTGAATATTTACATATTTTGCAGCAGCGCGTTAAGTGGACTGATAAAACCGACCCACCCAAGATTGGTGACCTCGTGCTGGTTAAGGATGCTAACCTGCCCTCATTGTTCTGGCGCCGGGGGCGCATTGTTAACTTGACTTTTGGCCCGGACGGAGTTCCTCGTTTTGCTGAGGTCCTGGTTGGGGATTCGGTCTTGAAGCGAGCGGTCGCGACTCTCTCTCGTTTACCCGTGGTTTAGCGTACAGTTTGTTACTGTCCGGGACGGGGGGATGTTCGGTATCGCGATTTTGTATTCGCGCTTTGTGTATTTGAAGTTTCGCGCCGTGTTGATGAAACCGGCTTCTCGTAAATCTGCGCGCGCGCTTATCGGTGTTCCGCTCCCCCCGCGCGCCGCGGGGAAGGGGCAGTTTGCACGCCGCTATAATTGTTTCGCGCCGGCCGCGCGCCAGTCAGACTGAAATGGCTTTCGGAGCGAATTCACGTCTGTTTTGTTGTTTCGCCCACGCGTGGGACGCGTGCTCGGAGGCCTAGTTGGTGCATAAAGACATACCTACTTGTCGTTATTGGTGCGCGAGACTTTGTCGCGCCGGGTGGTTTGAGCATATTACGGTTTTGGCAGCCTATAGGGCTAAGAAGTTAGTGCTGCGTTGTGTGCTTGTGAAATTAGTGCCGCGCTGTGCGTGAGTGAATCCCGTGAGCGCCTTATTACGTAATCCCGGTCACCGGTGGGCGTCTGGCGGCGAGCGACTCAGGGGCCCCTGTCTTCACAGCGTTCGTCGGCTCCGCTCAGAGCGCCAGTTCCGCTCAGAGCGCCTGCTTGCCGCGGTGCCCGGATCTACTGCGCTGGACTCACGGGAGAAAGGTATAGGAACTCATTTTAAATTGGTGGAGGGTCCTTATCCGCGCGACGGCACTTTTACGCGACCTGCCCGGTAACGTGGGGTCACGCTGACCAAGTGGGGTTACGCTGACCGAGTGGGGTTTTGATACATTTGGGGTTTTTGTACAAAGCGCTGCGTAACGCAGCCCGGTGTTGCGGCCCGCCCGCCTGTACTTTCGTTTTGTGCGCGTTAAGTGTTTTTCGACGCGCCGGGCCGGGCGCGCGCCGTAACAACTATAGTTACTTCAAGTGAAGTTTCAAATGAAACGATTCTACGTAATGGTTCAGCAAATACCTTCGATTATTCAAACTAAATAGGTAAGTTGTCTTAACCAAATGTTAACATTTAATTTAGTAACTTTGGGTAGTTATGTACCTTTGAGATGTTTCGGCAAATATCTAGGGAACCCTTTGATATGAAATAAATAGAGTTGAGTAAGGGGCTTCGGCGGGTTTGGTGCCCGTCATTAGTTGTTACGCGTACTAAGAGTCGGGGGCAGACAGAACGGAATAAAACGGAAAAATGCTTGCGTACTTTCTGATGTCATTTCGTACTTTTGTATGGTTCATTTGTCGATGACATCAAAAACTGCAGTACTAGCCGTAGATGTTATCGCAAAACATGTAACAACCTCAGAGCAATGCATGTCAATCCGGGTCGGTCCGAGGCGTGCGGTTGCTTTATTGTAACAACCCATTTGCTCAATAAATCGTCGAATCAACAATTTGAATATGCTATTGACTCGCATAAATACCATTTCGGAATCCCTCTGCGCTGCGAGCCAGGGGCACAACGTCAGGCAGAATTCAATTTTGAAACACGCTCACAAAAGCCTGTCCTGACATTGTTTGCAATACCTATTTCCCATTCACGCTTCCCTGAAAAACTGACGCGCGTGAGGATTTTATGTAAATTTTCACGACCATAAACAAAGGCTTTAACAAACGCAGTGTGTGATACAAAATTTACACAAAGCAAGCCTTTTCGGTGAATTTTTCTCTCAATTTAACGACACGGAAGACAAAAGCTGTAAAAAAGGGATGCGATTAATATTGCAGAATCGCTGTTACGGTGTGAATGTGATATGAAATTTGGGACTGGTAATTAACAATGTAGGAAGAATAACATTAAAAGGTGATGTTAGCCGCGAGCGTCGGCGGGGAGGGTCTCGTACATTCCAAACGCCCGAGGCCGAAACTTCCTATTGAGTTCAGCTTTGCTTGCCTTTACAGTCCAGTCAAGAACTCTGTCTATTTTGACATAGGAACTTACGGCAACACGACTACCATCTCGACTCTAAAGAGAGACGCACTTGATTATTTGTAATAAACTTTTTCTAATTGTTCTTAATACTTTTATTTCATAGATTTACATATTTAACTAAATATTTACTAAGGCACTTAAAGTACTATACTCATTAATATTAGAAAATAAATAAAAATATTTTACAAAGAATACTTAAACTAACTTTCTTTATAATTGATCTTTACAATTCTATATATTATTATGTGTACCTATCTGCACATGCTATTAAGTCTGTCACTGGTGACTAGATAAAACGAACCTAGCCTGAACATATTAATAAGCATCTTTTACAAACATGAATGAAACAAACCCTAAGAAATAAAGCTATCTCTACAGGGCAATTTAATTACTTGAATGAAAACATTTCAAATTCCAAAAATATCTACAACGATATATAATTATTTCGCAGCAACAGTAATGTCTAATTTTTCTAAATATTATAACAGTAACTATTTACACAATTTCTGGCATAACACTAAAGTTCTTTTCTACCGATAAATTTTATCGTCATGCGGTGGCAAGCTAATAAAATACGGCGCTGGCGGCGGTGGTGCTAAATATCGCACCGAGCCGGGGCCCGACTGCACCTTATGGGGCAAAGTGGCCGTAGATAGCGACGCGGGGGGCAATGTAGCCGCGTACCCCGGCCACGGTCCCCCCCACAGGGGAGCCGCTCCCACGGGGCTATTCGCCAACGGACCCCCTCGGTACGAAGTCGACGTCATCCTCAATCGAATTATACAAATCGCTACAATCAGTATTGCTATAAACGCCACCACACCGCCCACTATTCCTATAATCAAATTATCGTCATTCGTCGATGATGCTACTCCGACTACTGGTGCTCCTTTCGGTTCTCCAGTCATTTTAGGTCTGTCGTGCGACGGAGCAACAGACCATATGATATCTGGTTCCGCTGAAGTACGATGTACGAGACGTGGTGGTGGAGCAGTAGAAACACTACTCGAAGGTAAAGTGGCTGTAGTTCTTCGTCTAGTGTCACATGATAGTTCATCGTCTCCAATCTCGACTAACAGGAATCCAGATAGATGATCTGGTGAATCACAACGAACATCATCTATTCCGACGTTAGGTAGCCATCTTCGTAACGCTCTGGCATTGCAATCGCATCGAATGGGATTAGTGTCCAAACCAAACATAGACAAGTCAGCACGGCGATCATCAAGAGCTACCAACAACTGCGGTTGCAAAGTCGACAATTGACTTCCGGCGACGTCAATTGTTATTTGAGATGATCTTGGCAACGGGAACAGCAAAGCCGGTGGTAGATTTGCAACAGACGTATTACGGAATCGTACAGTAATTGCCGGAGCTTTCAAACCGGCTAGTATACCAGCTGACACAGATTTGAGTCGGGATCCTCTAACGCCCAATTCCTCAAGACGTGGGTGTAAAATTGAATGCAATTGGTCGGAACTAATTGCCGTGTCTTTTACTTCTACGTCTAACTTTTCAAGGGCTACAAGGTACTGTAAAGCGCCTTGAACATCAAAATACCCTAACCTCGGATATCCATATGCTCGAATTTCAACAAGATTAGATAGTGTCCTAAAAGCATTCTTTTCTATTCTAGAACATTTGTCCAGATACCTCATGTCCAAAACCCGTAGTGATGAGAGACCTTCAAAATTTCCATCAGCAATAACTGTAATTGGATTACTAGAAATATTTAGGCGTTGAAGATTTCTTAGTTTTGGCCAAGAAATAGAAAGTCCTCCAGAAACGTCTATTATTTGATTATTTGAGAGATCCAATGATTCCAACAAAGTAGTCCTAGAGAACGTTTTCTCTGAGAGTTTGGTGATGTTATTGTAAGACAGATTCAAGCTATACAAAAACGGCGTTTCTAGCTGTCCTACATCTTTCATCCCTGTTCCCGCTATGTTTAAATCTCGCACAGTTTTAGGTTCAGTCAAAACATTATTGATAGTTTTCTGAGATAAAGGATTAAAAGACAGATCCAACTTTTTTATGTTTACCATAACGCTGTCTTCTGCAGGTATGTCGACGATTTGATTATGTGATAAATCGACAGACGATACAAAGAAATACTGTTTCTGTAATGCTTTCAATGGAGCTTGCTCAAACAAATTATCACTCAATATTATTTTCTCGAGCATGTGCAATCTTGAACGATCAAAAATATTGTCAGGCAATTCAGTGAGCATATTTCCACCCAGATTCAACAGTTCCAATCTCGTAAGTCCTTCAAAGAGTCTGTCTCCTAGTCGGTCGATTTTATTATTCGAGAGATCTAAGTGTTGTATTTGAGACGAATTATGGAAAGCCATCTCGCTTATTGTTTCGAGCTCGTTTCGTGCCAATAATATCCTTCTCAGTTTCGGAAGTCGAGCGAAATCTAATTCATCGACGTTTTTCAAAGCATTACCAGACAAGTCTACCAATTCTAAGTATTGTAATGTACTTATAAGTTCCGATGGGAAGAAATTAAACTTATTATTAGAAAGAATAATATCTCGCAAGCGTGGGTGAATCTTGAACGATGACGGAAATAAATAGCTAAGCTGGTTATCGGAAAGGTCTATGACCTCCAAACTTGTTCCTGTATTGAAAAATTCGCCTTTAAATGCATTTAATTGATTGCCTTTTAGGGATAGGTACTGGATGGACATCACGTTCACAAATGCTGGTGTTCTTATATTGACAATATTATTATAAGACAAATCCAAATGCGTCAAATTTCTTAAATTTTTAAATGTGTGTTCTGATATTTCTTGTAAAAGATTGTTGGAAACACTAATCTGCTCTAGATTTAAAGTCTTCGAAAACAAATTAACAGGTAGTGCCTTCAAACCTATATGACTCAAGTCGACTGTCAACAAGGCCTGGTTATGATGGAATGCATTTTGAGGCAGCACGTTGATATGTCCACTACGACTCATGTTCAAGTGGGACAAGCTTGGTATAGACTCAAAAGCATTTGCTGGTACTTCCGAAAGTTGATTGTCAGAAATATCCAAGAACCACAGATTTACGAACTTCAGCTGTTCGCCAGTGAAACCCAATATTCTGTTTTGACTCAAAGACAAAAATTGCAGAGATGTCTCTAATCCATCAAATACTTCAGCTGATATGGAATTTAAAAGGTTCCCTGATAAGTCAAGGTGGTTTAGAGTTTTGAAATGATTAAATGCAGCTGGTGGTAGTTCTCTGATCACATTTCTTGAGAGAACCAAAGATGTGATCCTGTCAGATATTGCTCTCAGTATGTCATTTGATAAAGCAGTTACTCTGTTGAATCCCAAATGAACTGAGACTAGGTTAGGCAGACGTGACAAGGACGTTGCAGGAATGAGAAGAATGTTGTTGTCACGCAGAAGCAGTGTTTGAAGACTTGTCAGGCCATCGAATGCGTCATCTTCAACCTAAAAATCAAATTATTTACCTTAAGAAACACATTTTAAATAACAACTTAATCAAACTTTTGGAAAATTCAATTAAATTTTGCAATTTATCTTTGCTATTGGGTAAATCCTTAGTAAGAGTAATCACTCGAAATACATTTTGATCAAATACACATTCAATTAATTCTAATAGAATATCAAGTATCAATCAAAGCGAAGTAAAAGTTTACTCAGCATCAATTGAGAAAATACTTATTAATTAATCTGAATATTTCGCGAAATAAAGTTATATAAGTACCTACTAACGAGAAAATATGTTAATATAAATTACTTACGGTGCGAAGGGAATTAACACCGACATCCAAATAACGCAATTCCGTGAGACCAACGAAAGTACCCGGCGACAGTTTCACTAGATTATTCCTACTCAGGTCCAACACTTGAAGCGATACTAGGGAGCTCAGGTGGCTGTTGTCGATATTCTGAAACAATAAATCAAAATTTACCATCGACAACCAAAAAGCAATTTTCTTAGGAAATCAAGAGTGCTCATCAAAACATTGTTTCTTAATTCTCTGACTTAATTTAAAATATATTGACACAACAGATTTCAGATAAATATATCAAGTAATTTATGAACATTTGACTCCTCAATCATGCATATTTCACAGATCGGCTTCATATATAGGCCAAAAATCTTATTGTGATATTTTAAGAAAGCTACATAAATTATATTAAGTTATATAAGTAAATCCTTACAAAAATATTGGTCTACCCATGTATAATATATATTTTTTTAATAAGCGCTAGTTTCCACTATATATCTCCAGTTTACTTAAATGAGCTCCTATGCCGCCTATACTTCTCAAGGGAGGTAACCAAATCGAAATATTCATTAGAAAGGGCCATAATTGGATCTAAATTTCATAACTTTTTAATTACCAACCGAAAATAGGACAATCTAAATTCAGTAAACTTGATTATTTTGTTTTAAATTGCTTTTGTAACTCTTTTCGTTATGTTGACAGCGGATCAGTTCGCTGTTCCATCTGGCTGTCATTTTCGATTGAACGAAATTGAATTGAATTTGAAACTTTTGTCATTGAGTTCCTTTATTTACTGTCTCACTCACTGATAGAAGCGCTGTTGTTCACAGATTCAAATTCAGATTCAGTTTCGGGGTAAAGGAACTTGTGAACAGCAAACAAAGAACAATAGACGAATGAATGGCAGATTGATGTCATTAAATACCGTCTCATGTTCCAGCTATTGTTCACACTACAAGCAGAAATGTTGTCATGATTGAGATGAGTTTGTCAGTTTTGTTCAGAGGATGGAAATACTTCGGAAGTCGGTCTGGTATCCGGAATTCCGGATCAAAAACTCGGTACACTAAATGTTCCAGTGAATATCGGTCATAACGATAAATCCTGTTTTTTAAACATCATAATTACAGCGATGCAACAGAAGGAACCCAACTTGCCCGCTCAAGCATTGTGATTAGGGCCTACCATTATTTTGGAAAAGACCTGGTTAGAATTGGACTCAGCGTTTATGTTTAAAGCTGTGTGTAGTAAGAAAAAAACATATATGCGCTCTCAAATGAAAAGACTTCCAGTTTCAATATAAATTATGTAGCTAACTCACCGTAATCATGTTACTGGAAAGATTCAAATGCCGAAGAGCGGCAAACGACTTGAGGGCGACGGTGGGGAAATCCGTTATGAAGTTTTCGGAGAGATCCAACTTCTCCAAGTTCTCGGTTCCCTGGAACACGTCGCTGTTGAACTTGGAAAGCCTGTTCCGTCCGAGATCAAGGCTCTGCAGAGAGCTCAGGCCAATAAAAGCCCCGCCCTCGATGGTCGATATCATGTTGGCGTGCAAATCTACTTCTTCTAATGTCCTTTGGGATACGAACGATGACTGGCGGATTAAAGCTGAAATGATAATATTAAATTTTACATAGCTGTCTAGGACGAAAGTTAAAAGTATGCCTGAGGTATACTTGAGGTTTACTTAAGATTTGAGCACCAATTATTACGAATGTAGGTTCGGTCCGTGAGATCGATCCTAAGAATTTTCTTTTGACATCACACGAAGTCTGATGATACGTCAGTCTTTGACGAGAATGTCAGTACGGACGGACCAAATCGGCCAAACTAAAATATTTTTCCTACTCGTTATGATTACTCGTTTTCGAGCCAGTTTAATTATTGTTCAAGAAAATCGAATAGCAACATTATCTATTCCTTGTCATCATTAGATAAATAATACATACATACATACATATCTTCACGCTATGTCCCTGGCGGGGTAGGCAGAAAGAACGGAGCGCCAAGTATCGCGATCCTGACACACCTCTTTCGCTTCGCTCATTCTCATCATTCTCTTCATACACGCTCGCCGTGGGACGCGAGTGCTCTTTACGTGTAAATAAATAAATAATAACAAAAGTAATTTCCCTGAAGTAGGTAGGTATTGTGTAAGTACTCGTATTAATGTTTGAATTTCCAAACTCACCGATTCTATTTTCTCTTAGAGAGAGAACCTTCAACGCCTGGGGCCCGTTCAGCGAGTAAGACGGCACGAAGTTCATGTTGTTACGGTCCAAACGGAATACCTGGTAACAATATTTACTTAGAGTTGCTAATTGGGCATCGGTGAATTGTATTATTCAAAGCGGTTGCTTAGTAAAATTTGTAACGAATTTTTATTCAAATCTTTACGCAACAGAAACTGGTGTTATATGGTCATACACCGAATGCCAAACGAAACAATAACAGATAGCTCGGACTATTGCCAAGCCAAATTGAAATTGGTAGGCAGTAGGTACCTATTGAGAATAAAATGGTCAGCCAAAACTTTTCAGTCGTATTTCATTTCATTCAATACCGAACTAAAAATGTTGTTGACAGCAGAAATAAAATTGTTTTAGGAAGTCACCGCTGCCGCAACGTGCGGATTCAATCAATGTTTCGCCTTTCTACGTAATTACAAGTTCTATAAATTAAGTCCAATCGGTTTGTCAGACCGTTTCGAAGAATTTACGGGTAGGTAAATAATAAATGACATTTCTTTCTTATTTTATTACTATTGACATTATTAGAATTTTAATTATGCACTCAATGTAAGATTACGTTGAATTTTGTACAAACTTTTTACTGGTAAATGCATTGTTATGTTGATTATTAAGAATTTAGGATTAAACTAAATGTTACCTTAAGAACATCGCAACCAATAAGCAGTCCCTCCTCAATGCCTCTGATGCTGTTTCCACTCAAGTCCAGCTCCTCCAATGCTGGCAGGTTGTGGAGCTCAGCAGTTGAGAAAATAGGGTTCAGGTTATCCCCCAACAAGTTGTCAGCTAACACTATCCTGGTGATGTTGCCTCTGACCCCAGCGAGCAACCGGTCCGGCAGCCGACGGAGGCTGTTGTGGGAGAAATCCAGCTCTTTCAGCGGTAAGCCGTAGTTTGAGAAGATCTGGAAAATAAATTGTTTAGCTGTTTTAAATACCTAAGTTATCGCTATTGCTTCTTGGGGAAATTCTATCGACATGTGAAGAAATGATTGTAATGCTTTTTAAGTAGGTAGTTATAGTAATCGAGATATTTAAAGCCAAAACTGTTTATGGTGAATTAGAAATTACCTACTGTGACGTTTTAAGTAAATAAGTTACAAAAGCTGTATATATGGAGGTACACAGCAAACACGCAAATTTTTGCCTTTGAAAAATTTACATCTAGTTGAAAGTATCCTTTTTTTTCTTTTTTTTTAAAAAAAAGAAAAAGCTCATCATGCATTTCGGTTCGTACTCGTCTGTAAAAGTGATGGCACTGCTGTGATATAGACTAGGACAGATGGACGGATCTTATAGCGGTTCCCTGTCGGACCCTAAAAAGTCAAAACGAATACTCGAACGAGCCTTGACTCGAATTACAAACATTTCGGTTTACGTCACTCGATCAACAACATAAAATCAATCAATCCACACTTGAAAGTAAAGTTGTCTAAACATTTCTCCGCTGTCAGAGCTGATCTTACTTGAGTAGTGAGGGCAGACAACGCTTTGAACTTGGTCCCGAGAGCTCGCGAATTTATGATCTTGACTCACAATACTTTACTCACAGGTACTTCACTGAAGAATGTGACAAAACTGCTAACGTGTCGTGTCACAATACTGTGACAGATTTTTCTTACTACAATAGTTTGTTTGGCGAAAGCATTTTTACATTTTGACATCACTGGGTATTTTATAAAAGAACACACACAACACAACCTACCTTTCTAAGCTATTGTTTTCATCTACCCAAAGGTTATCTGGAAGAAATACCTTTAACGATAAGACCGCCCAGGTGTAGGTGCTAATTTAAGCTATTACTTCCTCTGTGCTACTGTACTGTATTATTGTCTGTATTTTATTATGCATTATTGAGTAATGATTTTTAATTGAATTGAACAAAACGATCATGAGTGTATTCAAATAAGGGGAGGAGAGGCAACTTTACACGTAAAGTATCCGCGGCTATACCGAGTACAGCCTACCCCATTATATAAGCAGTTGTGGATAAATGATGAAAATGAACCGATAAAGCGATTTTTCACGGAACCAAAGTTACATAACATGAAACTGAATGTTTGCAGAATAATGTTGACCAATTAATGTCTGGGTATAGTGGGTATGTTGTCAGACGGGATTCGGTTTTCAGCTCGTTTCCTGCATCAACGATGTTCGCGGCATCCAGCCTCCGTACTGCATCGCATTATATTGGTGAACCAGATCTGTGGCACGATATACTGGTCCGGATTTAATTTGTGGCCAGCGATAATTTGTTGTTTAATTAATGCTCTCGTTAGGTTTTAAAAGATCGCTTGATCATACTTGATTGTTTATAGTGCGTTTATTCTATTCACAGATATAAGATATTTCTGATATCCGTGATTCTACTACATCAAAATGTAGGTACTAATTACGAAATGACGTAGGTATTAAATACTTAGATATCGTTTTATTTACTCCAAGGTCGACTGGACAGGATCCCTATTTGGGATAGCTCCGCCTTTGTACAGTTTGATTTTACAACGTAAGTCACTTGAAGAAGTTGAAATTACAGCTTAGTAAACTTGGGCGGCCTTAAACTAAGTAGCTACGTAGAGTTACCTACATGAAAGATCTCCTAACTTGAACAAACGATAATGTTTGACCCACCTGTGTCGGCAAAGTCTGCTGTCCAGCCCACCGCTGACTGAACGATATGATCGGCGCACCATAGGGCAGCGCCGGGTAGTCACCAGGGAACACCACCCGGTCGCAGTCCATCAGGATCCTCAGCTGGAGGGCCCGGTCCACCTGCACGCGGCATCGGCATGGGAAGCGTAGGTCGTCATTCAGCTCAGAGCAAGGAGTGCCTTGCCGCTGACCCACAATGTACGGCACCATGAATAGGAGTAGGAGGGTCCACATGGTGATCTGGAATAGAGGTGTAAATTTGTAAGTACACGTTACAGATAAGCCCATTAAATAGAATCCTAAGGGCCTCTTTCACCACTTGCTGATATTGTTACACATAGTAAGCTGACAGTTAAACTTATCTATCAGATAAAGCTGTCTAATAATTTTTTCGTGTTGCACACCTCTAGTATCTATTAAAATAGCTGACAGATAAAAAATAACAGCCGCTTGATCTTACTGTTAGTTTATCTGTCAGATAAGGCAATCTGATACCTGTGAAACAAAAAATATTGGGTATCTGTCAGATAACCTGCAGCAAAGGTATCTGGTACTTTATCAGCAAGCGGTGAAAGAAGCCCTTAGGCACCTAATTTTAAAAACAGTTCTGTCACAGTGCTGAGGGGTACTGAATTGTCAGCGGGAACTGTGTTGTAGTGCTGTTTCATAATCATAATTGTGTGTGTCATTATGTTGGTATTAAGATTTAACCTAGCATTAGGTTTAACCTAGCTTATACAAGACTAATAAAAGCTTAATCTGATCTGAGTTTGGCCCGATTCGTGTTTTGTTTAGTGGCGAAACGTTTATTATAATCGAAAGGTCCGGAGTTCGATCCGGGCTGGACCATGAACCAATGTGTTTTTTCTACGGGTAGGAAAAACATCGTGAGGAAACCTACAATACGCCGAAGAAGAAATTCGTAGGTGCATGTCAACACTACCAACCCGCACTGGGCTAGCGTGGTGGACTATAGCCCGAACACCCTCGTTGAGAGGATATGCCTGAGCCCCAGCAGTGAGGGCATGTTATAAGGCTGTTGATTTGATTTTATCAGTAGCGAAACACAGTGTCCCGCTCGATTAGTAAGTCCCAAATCACAAGACAAACGAAAAATAAAGTAGATTGTTACAAATTGTCATGGTATCACTGAACGTACTTAATAAACAAATTCTAGTTTTCTTTCAAGCGTTTACAAATACCGTCACGGTTGTCCATTACCATAAAGTCTATAACAACCGGAGCCGATACAAACATAACGTAGTTGGGCAAGCAAGGCACACCTCGTAAACTGGCTCGTCGAACGCAAGAAGTTTACGACGGGTCTGCGATGTCCTTTGTTTATTTTATTCGCCGATATCGAGTTAAGTTCGACAGTTAAACTTTTACTATTAATGCAGCTGAAGACGATTTAAGTATAGCATTAAGTATAAAGATATTTGCTTACGGTAGTAATATTGATGCCGATGCTTGCTGTAGATAAATAACAACAACGTGTAAAGGATTGAACCCTGCGGTATTGGAAACCTTATAAAAACTTTATTACTGATTTCAGTTTATGTCATTCTCTTTGCTATGGAATGATGATGATTTATATGACTAATTATGTATGACATTCCATACCATGTTCACAGATTAGTAATATAGAGTATGTAGAGTGGGTTCCACACATAGAGTTAGGAGCTCTTTGGTTGGCGGCCGAGCGCGCGCACCACCGAAGAGATTCGAAACTTCTTGGTACCATAGAGCCCGGTTTGGCACCAAGCAATCGTATTCATGCTTGCTGTGGCGGCGCACACAACGTTTTTAGCTCTGTACCTATACATATTTGAAATTCTTACATAAAATACGAATGAAAGCGAAATATTCCGTTCACAACTCAGTTTTCCCTTGACGGAACAATAACATCTTTTTGTATTTTCCCTCACTCAATTATGAAAGGTAACTCTTTGGAATAAAAACGAAATACTTGAGAGAACATCAGCGACAATAGCAGACTAAAAGAACAAAATAAGCAAAGGTTTTAAAGATGTACCTAAGACGAAATAATAATAGAACTAAAATATAAATAATATTATTAAGGTTAATAAGAAGAACATTAATCAATAGAAATAAGATAACTAAATACAAATACATAAAAAGTTTTCCCTTCATCTTTACTCATAAATTCGAATGAAGCCGAGCGCCCCTGATAGCAATAAATTACAAAACTTATAAAATTTTCTTATACTCAGCGCGACCACCAACGAATTGTCGCTTGAAATTTTCCCGAAACCTCAGTTTATCCTGGGACACACAGTGACTGTCAGAAATACAAATGTTGATAAATCAAAAGGTGCAGTTAATGGGAATCGAAGAAAATAAGAATAGCTTACAGCGACGTAGGTCAATAACACTTGTCAAGTAAGACGAGTGTTATTGATCTTATCCTAAACTAGGATTCCCTGGTCTATGATTATAATTACCTATATTAAAAATAAATATAATACGAATCTCGCATATTCACCCAATTCACAAAATATTGTACACTTAAAAAAACACCTCGGCCAGCGCATCAGTCTGGCCACAATCACAAAGGGGAAACGCTGCCAGCGTTCTGGGCGCCCTACTGATGGACGGTATTTTTTACTTGTAAGATTTTTATTATTAATTAATTTTTTGTTTTAATATTATTTCTTTTTTTAGCCGTAATTATATAGGTAAGTTTATTTTTAAGTTAGTGTAGTATAATTATGTATTGTATCTAGTTAGTAAATAATTGCTATTAAAAAAACACAATATAACAGGAGATTTAGTAGGTCATCTAGGCGGTCTTATCGCTAAAAGTGATTTTTTCCAGACAAACTTTAAAAGCCAACTTAAAAGTTATAAAATTATTTTCGGAATCGGTCTTAGCGTAGTCATGTCCTATTTTTGTCCTCTGTAATATCCATCCATGTCGTCAGTCTTGTAGTTGGAAATCGGGTGGTGCACGAATTCCGAATGAGTAAATTATTAACGAAGCCCCGATTTATGTGGAAAGTTAGTTCGATCGCGTCCAAAACTAGCCAAGTTAGTTCAGAACTTCGACCGACAACTGCCGTCATCGACTTCTCGTCTTCAGAATATTTTTGATATCTTACAACAAATTCAACACGCCTTCTTTCGCAAAGAGAAACTTCTGATAGACCGTCAGAAAGATGGTACTTTTAAAAACAAAAATGTATTGACCACCAACTGAGGAAAGTTATGATTCGGTTATATAAAGGTAAGTCTCATGATAATTTAATGGAATCGAAGTATTGGTTTAGAAATCAAACAAAACTTTACTGAAGGTATAATATTGGAAGGGTCCAAGAGCCCTAGAGGTTCACGGCGATTGAGTCGTAACTAAGTAACTCTTTGTAACGAATGTATTTAGAAATTCGACGATAAAATTATATGTAAGTAAGTAGATTAGCATAAACTATAGTAACTATTATAGAAGCGAGAGGAACTGAAGAACAAGTTGGGCAAGACCACGTAAGACTTACAAGTAGTAGACATCTATTTCCAATATTTAACGCAAGGATCATGGGTTGATTAGTTAGTGATTAGAACTGTACCGTTCAGCAAGAGATAATTATGTGAAAATTCTCAAAACCGACATCTCAGTAACGAACCCAACCTAAGAAAAAGTTACAAGAATTCAGAGACTTATTTATTTTATTTAGCTGGTCTCATTTTATAAACCCCGACTCATTGACCCGTGATACAATATGCATGTTTCACAATGGAGTATAACAGCATCTATTACGAAGGCACAAATTCTAAACAAAGACAATAACTCAGCCGTAGCAGAGACGGCAACAAATCTGAGCCAACAATTACCACCGGCTCGAAACATTGCTGTGAAACTGGTAACTATGTCGACTGCACGCCGGGCAGGCAGGACGGGGCCAAATCCGCTGGGGACGAGCCAAATTGCAACATTAAGCTAATATTTGATAAACTATATGGCGTTGGATAACGGAACACAGAAGCTACGTCACTAATATATAAATACATACATGTATACATACATTTATAATATAATAGGCTGTTGATGAAGGCCCAATATTACTGCGTGCACAGCGCGGTCTAATACTCCCTTGTTAAACGATATGATTGAACATTGTTATCTGATACAAAATCAAAGGACTACGATACACGTGGTTACACGTACACGGTCGGTTTAATAATAATAAATATTACCGAAATTTTTTAAACATACCTACGTAAATCACTTCCAATACACCAAACAATTCAATAAATCACGATACAATAATAACACTCACTTCACCAATTTACTTACGATATTTTAATAACAATCTGACAATGTTACACTCACATCAGCTCACATCACAAACAACACACGTTACTATAACAATTCGAATTAAAAGTTATTGTACTGCCAAATAATATCAGTTACTCAATACAATTTAATAGCAATATCATTACTTACCTAACTTGCATTAAACTTGTTCACATCAAGCTATTAACTAGATTCGCTAATGATGTCCAAATATTGATTGACTACCGCATTCTGTTTGACCATAATTAATTATTAATTGTCTGCTGAGAGGTCATGGAGTGGACAATTCGTGTATTAAATATCATAACACCTACAATCAATAATTGATTATAGAATCAATACGTCGGCGCTATATACCTGGATACCTACCTGGATACTTACCTGGATTCTTTTAGTGTTCTAGATTAGGTACAGCTGAGGAATTTGAAAAAATCTATTAAACGTACCTACGATACTTAAATGGTCCCGTGATGGTAGTGGGCTACAGCCAGGGTTACATAAAATTACTTTAATTATTAATCAATATTTACGTCCATCAACTTTCGTATAGGTATAATCGTGATTTTTTACCTTGATTTGCTCATATCTGGTTACAAACAAAGAATTTCCTTCGGCTGTATTAGTAACCGATGGTGGCCACACGACGATGATAGTATTTTGAGCAAGTACATACAATAGTTATCTGATCTGCGTATAGTAGGCTATAAATAATATGATAAAATGAGTATGGAGAAGAACTGAAGCCCCAATTCCCAAAGCTAATTATCAGATTGTCGGATCATTGGAATTTCGCTTTGTCAGTAAAGAGTTGTGAGTGTTTCGCAAATGTTCCATCACGATCGATAGCGTCCACAAAGCTAAATCGTTAATAGTGCAATCCCCCAATACATTGATGTATTTTCATTATTTAATTTATCAATAGTACGGTCGACCGCACGTCAGAGGAAACAAAACAAAAATACACTGATGATCTCTCATACGTCGACTGTACGATTCAGCACTTGAATAAATGTGATCTAGAAATGTCGTACCAATAAATACTAATATTGAAATATATTTAGTTCTGAGTAGAGACCTAAAGAAAACTATAGACCACCGAAACATTGACTACAGTCTAGAAATACTCCGTATATTGCATGTGGGTAGGGCACATCGCTCGCAGGACCGGAATGGTTCTCGAGTGGCGGGTTGGGGACCACGCGCCGGAAGACGTCTTGTGGCAATCCCACCACAAGATGGGCCGACGATCTGCTCAAAGTCGCGGGGGAACTAACTGGAAGCGGACATCGCAGGACTGGTCATTATGGAGATCTTCTCTCCGTCCATTAATAGCCATTCAAAAGTCTTTGGCCTCACCCAACAGTGTACATCCACCGGCTGACATGATGATAAAATAAATATTCCACTCCTGCACCAAGACACTCCCAAAATAAAGGGTAAGCGGGTTTAATACACATTTCCGATCACCTGGATTTTTTATTTGGTCACCCTAAGACTGCGATTATAGTATTAATGATCGCAGCCCTAAGACCAAAAAAGACTATCTCGTACGTATTTAATTCTAAATTCTAGAAGTTTTCAAATGAATCTTTGGTGTAATAGGTACATTGCTGTAATGTTACAAACAAACAACGTTTTAGGGTCGCCTCTACGTAAAGTCCCAGCAGAACAAGGGACGTAAAAGTTTTATTGTGATAGTCTGGCAGCTCTCAAATGTTATGACTTGTTTAGAGGACCACTCTCGCTGTCCACTACACAAATGGCTGGTAAATCTGATGGGATATTCCCATCCCTATTACCTTGCACCGATATGTATTTACCTACCTACTTCGGTCATAAAATAATACAAAGAATCTTACAAAATTGATCTAAAAGCCCGAATAACCATACAAAAAGATCTTATTCTGACGAACGAACTCCGCTACGAATAGCAGGCATCATTGACACTACGACAGCTCAGTAAAAGATACATCATTCAAGGTATATTTATCCCTAACGGAGTCCTCAAGATAGCAACGCACTATTGTTTCACGCATCAATTCAACCGATTTGCCAAATTGTTGTTTTGCCGTAATTAACTTTCAGATACATTACTTACCTATTTCACTACTTAATAAACAGTACCTTTCATTAGAACCTTGAAGATAATCTTCATAAATTTTCTCTATTGTCGTCTTCATATAAAACTTCACTATCATTAAAGGCAATTTCTTTAAAAACTTTACTTCGACTGTTCAGTGTAGAGTTTCAATATGCGTATGTCGATTATAAAGAAAAGACCATTTGTACACATAATATCATATATCATTGTTTTATAGCTATAAAATATATGTTTGTGACGATAATATCTTTATAATGTTTTGTTTTGTTTCTACGCAAAAAGCCGATATCCTGAAGAACGGTTCCCCTAATTATGATATCAATATAGCGTTTATTTTCGTTGTCTTAATAAACAAAGCATTTATTATGTATTTAGTAAACAAATACGTCTCAAGCTTTTACCTACTAGCTTCGCATCGCATGCCTGAAAAATTGATCAATCTTCAGTTTTAAAATTTATTACAAATAGTACTTGGTACAAACAATGACAGGGCAGTGTATTGAGTAACAAACAAACATACAGACATGTTATAACTGTGAAAAGTTCTGTAAAATACTAGGAAAATACCCGATAGACCCGTCTCCGATTTGATTCGTTTTAGGATAAGGTAAAACTCGGTAATACGGGGTGTCTTGACAAAACACCCCACTCACTTAGCACGCACACTAACAAAACTACGCAGCACACGAATAGAAACGCATGGTAGCCATCAGTCGCCTGTCAAGTTGTCTACTACGTTGTTATGACTACTTGTGTTTGTATTCCTGTGTTGCGTTTACGCCCCACTCCCACGCACACTAAGTCAAGTGGGGCGTATTACCGAGTTTTACCGTTTTATTAAAACAATAAGGGAGATGTTATAATTTTAAGTTCTTCAAACTCTTAAAAAGTGACTAAACCCACTAACTTGTTCTGAGAGTTTTGTTCAGTTCAGTTCAAACATTGACTTATTTTAACTTTTTCATTAATAGGTTTGCAGAAATTTACAGAAGTGTATGAATAAAAATGACATAAATAGGAGACATCGGGTTACAAACATTATGTTCTTGGAAAAATAGAAACTGAAAATCCCGGGAGTTTTTTTATTTTAATAAATCGATGAACTATTTTTATGAAAATCGCAGCAGTGATATATTAAAGTGTTTAAACGGCAACAATATGGTGCTATTGTACGATTTTCGCGCCGTCGTGACGTGACGCGTGATCGATTCGTTCGGTAACACATATGGCGGAGTGATGGATGCCTGGTGTGGCCTTTGATTGAACTGCCACTGCCATTCCGATTTTTAAACGAAACCTAGTGCTGCGCTATGCTTCATTTCGACATTCATTTTACACAAAAACAACAAAGATAGCTATACCTATCAATATTACTCTTAGGTCACAAATTGGTGTGAGTAACTTTGGAATTTTGAATGTAGGTATACAAATACCTCAGATGTAAAGGTTACTAAGGTGTGTTTACCTGATATTCGAACTGCATAATAGTATATTTATTTAAAATAATTAGAAAAAAATCGTAATTTCCGAAAGAGTATTTCTTGCTTAACTATTTTACAGGCAGTCTAGAATATCACCTTATTGAAAACTAGAGGAAATTTACCTCAGTCGAGGGAAATATTAACATTATTCAATAATTTTTGGAACTACTTTTTTTTACCAAAAAAACAAAGGAGGAAAAATAACGTACCTAATCTATTTGTCATTTTAAAAATGTTAATTCAAGTTCAATAATTTATGTTTCAACAACCTTCAAATTATATGAGAAATCATAGCACAAAGTACATAAAATTAACATTCAAAAGGCAAAGAAAGAAGCAAATACAAATTTGAAAAAAAAAATTGGTAATGTAATTTTATTTAACCTTCAAGGATTTTACTGTGTTTTTACCTCAACGGATTTTCCATTACAGATTAAAATTATTAGACAAACAAAACGAAATCTCGTCTTATAGGAAAAAAATTCGCAACGAAAATCGGAGATAAGGCACGCTTCAGTAAATTTGTACATCAACAAATTTTAAAGTGGTTTTTGTAACGTGTTTGTGTTTTATTTCCGCTAATTTACATACTCAAACCGGCCAAGTGCGAGTAGGACTCGCTAATATGTATAAAGTATAGTAGGGATGTAGGTGGCCTGGACCTATCGTTACAAGTGATAAGGCCACCACTTGTAAGTTACTGTATATTTCTGCAATGTGCGAAGTGTTACCTTGTTTGCAATATGTATGTATTTAATATCAATTTTTTCACATATTTAAAATAAATTCAAAGTGAAAAATGGTGATCCACTCTATTTCAAATGAGCTCATGGAAATATTTCAACTTCACGCTGCGTTTTCCGGTGGCAGATAGAAAGAAGACGAGTGGTTGGAGCCGGGGGAATAAAGTATAAGAACAGACAGAGCATGTGAGGCGGGCGCGCGCCCCGGCGCGCGGGGCAGGCTTATCGGATGATTGCAGTGAGCCGAACGCATTGAACCAACCATGGGGGTATTACGAATTTCCGGAGACAAGACACCAACAATAGATAGTATTGAGAAAGTTTTAAAAAGTGTCACCAATAACGTCGGAAACCTTGATTGGAAACTTCTTAGGAATAAGAGTAAATATGAACTATATGTTAATCCTGAAGGAAAAAATAAAAGTTTTCAAATAGGGGGAAGGGGGGGGCAACAAAGACGATTTACATAAAACACCTGCAGCTATACGGAGTACCTACCTCATTTTTTGTTAAGCATTTCAAAACAAAAACAAACTGACGAAGAATTGAAGTTTTTGAACGATGGAGACTAAAATAAGTATTATCAAAAGCACATTCATTTGTATGCATAGAATAAAGCGAAACCTTTCATTACTGTTACACTGGTCTACAAAATAAGCGACAGATAATCCTTGAGCACTTTGATGTGTGCTGACCCTTTAAAGCTTCGTTGACCGCAGGCCATCGGTTTCGATTTAGGCTTTAATCTGTTTGTACTTCATTCATCGGTAACAGGTATGGCAATGTTGGCTTCACATACATAGGTAGGTAAGGTCGACCGCACGTCAGCGGAAACAGTGAAAATAAACTGGTCTCTCATAGTATTGAAACTCCTTAGTAGGCTAGGCCGGCTCAAAGTCAATGTTTGACTTCGTCGAACCACTACATGGAAAATTTGCTATTGGTAAAGCTATTATAAAAACTAGCTACGTACTGTATGAAATGATTTACCATATTATGCAGGAAACTGAGGTAAACAGGATCTAGGGTATACATTATACCACTTGGCATTTTAGATATTGACTAAATAATTATGAATCTTATCCTTGGAAATACCTACGACCAAGTCATCAGAGTCATCTGTCATCAGTCAAGCAGATTAGTCAGTAGAAGTAAGTATGGCATCATATTCAAACTATATAAACTAGATTGCTATATAATATATATATATATATATGATATATAAATCTTTAACTTTAGTTGGGAGGTTAGGTATCTAAGCTAGCCTATCATTTTTAAAAATCTTCACAGATACAAATACGGATGGTTGTCAGAAACTGTAGCAGTAATATTCCTAACAAAACTTCGGTTTGACCCACATACCACAAGCAAGATCCGCAAAACATTCCGCCACATTCTTCCACCTAATACCAACCAACATCCAAGACCCATGCCCCGTTGGAATTCCGAGCGTCCACTTCACGCAACATAAAGCCTTTATGGAGACGCACTGCCCGCCCCATACACCAATTTATTCTATGACCCAACTGACATATGCCCCTAGCACTTTATTCAGGACCCCAAGCCTGCCTGCACATTACACGAATGCCTTGGGTGCTGTCAGCTCTTTGAATTTATATTTCCCTGGTACCTAAATAATTCTAACTTATGTATTTCTGCAACAGTTCTCACCCCCTTTACCTATATTTTATTGTAGTCGCTCTGAGTATGCCTACTATCATGAATCAAAAAAATTTGCTACTCCCTTTAGGGAGCGCGCGCGCCACCAAAGAGATTCGAACCTTCCTGCCTACCATAAAAGTACAGTTTTACATTTAACCTAACATCACCTCACAAAATCATTGTCAGTTTAGTGATGATACTTTAAGTTGGTAGTATAAATTACTTTGACTCCGCAATACTCTTTAGCGGTTTTTAAGGTTCTGTAGTGTAAAATGTTCCAGATTGGACATTTTTTAGATTGGACATTTTTCAGGTTGGACGTTTTTCAAATTGGACATTTTTCAGATTAGACGTTTTTCAGATTGGACGTTTTTCAGATTGGACATTTTTCAACGGTTGGACATTTTTCAGATTGGACATTATTATCGTAAATCCAACATACCAATGCAGTGCTCATAAAGCAGTGTCATTTTTGATGATTTACTGTAATAATATCCAATCTGAAAAATGTCCAACAACCATGCTCGAACTGAAAAAAGTCAAAACTGAATAATGTCCAATCTGAAAATGTCAAGGTGGTAAAGTCTACACCGTACAAAACCTATACAAATTCCTTGCATTTGCACTAATCAAACGCGCTGTGTCCCGTTACATCCCACCTTCATTAGTCTGCAGTGATGCATTACACAGGCAGTCATTAGTGCGTGCGGCTCTGCAGTGCCTATAGCAAAAACATGCACGCCTGTTTGCATTACGTCTATTTACGGAATCTATGAACTTGGATCCGTATCTAGGTACAGATTGATTAGTTTCTACATTATCGCAGTTAGTTGCTGATATACTGATGTCAGTTAAGTTACGCCGCATTTACCTAAATAAGGATAAAGTAAAAAGACATGGTCAATAAAAAAAATCACATTAAAACCTTGGGGGCCTTTTGTAAGCTGTATTGGCCAGCCTAATCCTATAATACTTGAAACTTATCCTGAACGTTGTCTGTTTTCTTTCATCTACCGATGCTCCGCCATCAATATGCTTTAGTTTACAGTTTTCCGAAATTCAGTTGCTAGTTCAGATTGATATCACACCCAAGATCGATAGCATCAAGTCTATTTATGTAAAGAACCCTCAAAGGCAATATTGGCGTATTTTTCTCGCCATCGGGCGAACGTTAAATAACCGCAGATTAAAGCAAACAGACTAAAAGTTAGGCGGGCGCAACATCTCCAAGTCAATTTTAAAGCTATTTGCATATTTTGTGTTCCCCGCAAGATTGGCCCGAGTATTGGCGATACAACTTCGGTTTTCATTAAGTGACGCCGGACCGAGAAGATCGATAACTTTCCCTATACAAAACTTTTCAAATTACTGGATTCTGAGGTAGGTAAGTCTGGCACTGGGTAAATACTGAAGAATCTCAAATCGTTTGCCAATCACTAATCAAACAGAATATTTATTTGCATTAGATAGGTAGGTTAGTCAATAAGTACCTATTTTAAATATGATTCGTCTGATGAGGGAATAAATACTTAAATAATAACTAGCATAATCCACGCAGCTGCGCTAGTGCGGTGTAGATTTCGTGCTGTTTCCCTAATATGGAGCTATGTAATTATAACATTGCTTCCACTCACCCAAATGCTTTTATGTGCCATTTCATTTAAAATGGTTTCCCCGTTGACCTAATCCACTTACCGCGACGACCACATTTTTACAAAGAGGTCACTGGAGTTGACATTTAATGATTAGCCCCATTGAAGCCACAACCAAAAAAAATAAAGATTAGAAAAAAATAAAAAAATGTTTTTAACAGTAACAGAATTGATAAGGAGAAATATGATCTGTGTTTGGAAAGGGTTGGGTATCATAAGCTCAATCTAGGTATAGTACTTTAAAGATTGAAAGCATAACATCACTATTTATTTGAATACAGGAAAAGAAACCAGTAAAGAACAGAATTGTAATAGGTACTCGCAAAATAAATACGCAAGCAATTGAAATTCATCGAAAAGTAACACTGTTCCCATGGCGGTGTATAATAAAACTTAGCCTTCTTTCGTTTTGCCATTTCTTACGTACTGGAGTTACTGTAGTTACTTGATTTGTTTGGAATATTTAAGAAAATATATCTACCTTTATAATGGTGTGTTTTTATTTAAATGCATAATAATCGTATAGTTAAACGCTGTTGCGAGTATTTGCTACTAAGTAATTGTCGTATCCTTATAGCACAGGAGAATATCCTAATTTAGACAAATGTAGGTATGTATTGTACGGAGTATATAGAAGTCCGCATGGTAATATAAGTTTTGAATTGTCCGTACCCAGTGGAGGGCCTGACGGTCGAAAGTGAGTAAGCAATTCAAATGCCATCAGAAAAGCTATGAATGTAAATCAAGTGGAGGCTCATCAAAGTTTGCTGGCGCCGTCCGCGCCGCCCGGGCCGCAGACACGCTTCCAAACTCATTTTCATATTACGAACACCCACAGCAGACGGCCGATGAAACGAGCATTACTTTTTTATTCGTGTTGCTTGATAATATTTGCAATGGTTTCTCAGTGTAGGCCTAAATAAAAAAATGTGCCCATTTGGTAAAAAGTTTTCGCATCAACATGACGGCCTGAAGCTGGCCTAAAGTGTTTATTATTCGTAATGTATTTTATATAAACTACGCCCATTTGTTAATAGTTTTGATGCAACCCCTGCACAGACCACCCAATTGCCTGCGCATTGGCGGCGAAAGCGTCCACCGAACATAAGGCTATCGCCTAAGGTATATTACCGGCGTCAAACCATACTTGTTTTAGTGTGAGTTTGATTTTGCCTAAGGTAAGAGCTCCCGCAATAGTTATTTGTGTTACAATGGGACTTTGTTCCTTACCTTAGGCAAAATCAAATTCACACTAAAACAATTTATTGCTTGACGCCGGTAATATACCAAAGCGAAGATGGCCTAATGTTCGGTGAACGCTGTAGCCTCCTTATGCGCCGTCAATAGGTTGGGTGGTCTGTGAATCCGTGTTTTCCGTGTTCTACCTGTCTCAAACACCTTTTTAAAAAAATACATATATTGGGTTTTTTGGGCTTTACAAAAATGATAATAGGCTACCTAAGAATATAGGTATTTCACATCCATACACAACTAAAATTGCTTACAAACATCTCAGTTTGAAGCTCAAACTTTCACCAAAACATTTAAATAATTTAAAGTTTTCCTCCAAGACATTCAAGTAATAATTACCTGTACTTTTACCGCTTCTTACCTATTACTTATTACACTAATTAAAAAGTTAAACTCTGCAGAATTCTGCAAGTCAGGTTAACTTGTAAACGTCAAGTCCATACTCTGTCATTAAGTACAGTTAAATCTACTCGAGTTTAAAACTTTAAGTAAGTAAGGGAATTATGAGCTTATAAAATACAGTAAACATTAATCTCGTCGGCAATTTTCACAACAAAATACGTCAGAGGCGACAATGTTAAAGGTTCCAAGAAAATTTAACAGTACAAACGAGTTATGGCCAAATGCCCTAACGAGTTAATTTAATGTTACACTTACCCCGTGTGATACATTGTGCTATATATTAAGTACACCTACGAGGAATATAGATGGCATAAAATTATCGCTATCACTATATCTAGAAATTTCAAAATTGAAATTATTACCAAACAATATCTTTAAAATTTACATGAATTACTATTTATACTTATTTACGCAAGCTTTTATTTCTACCCACCTCCATTTTTAAAAAGATCGGCTTATAATGGCTATCACACACAACCAAGGAGTTTGCATGCTTTTAAAAAGCGTGTGCCAGTAACAACTTTTTTCAAACCAGTTATAACTTCTTGGTTTTGGTATTTTAATCATATAATAAAGTTAGTGATGTTATTTAAAAACTATAACTTATACCCCGCGACTTTGTTCGCATTAAAAAGTATCTTACTAACTAATTTACTGTTTCCCGCGGGATGGAAATTTGATCTGTAAATTATTGCTTTGAACTTTAATTTTTTTGTTGATAAAATAGGGTCGAGTTTCACCCCCTTTCATTCGCAAGAGATTATTCTGAGACACCTGGAGTCAGAAGACTAAACAAGACTTATTTCGTACAAGTTTCGATAAACAAGGGACTCGTGTAATCCCGTATTTTGCTACCTTATTCTAGCTTAAGTGACAAATATCTGTCCTGTTTGTCCTTTTTGCGGCGTGGGTGTGTTATCGACTATCTCCGATATCTGATTTTGGCCATTTCTCGTCCCATCTCGTCCCTACAATCCCGACGACTTCAAATTGATTCGAGCTTTTGTACTGAACCCTCCTTATTCCTGTTTTATTATTCAACAAAATGTGATTTCTTCCATTATGGTATTACGAGGACAATGTGGCTGAAGTATTGTGAGAAATATTGGATCTTTTGTGAGATTTTTAAAGGGAAAATTGTGGTTAATGCAGAAAATGGTGAATTAATTGGTCTGTTCCTAAATTATCATTCTGGTCATATCAGAATCATGTTTTCTGTCGCCAGAGGTATCACTCGATCCAAAAATGATGAACCTACGACCTCGGGCATTCAAGGTAAATACACCTCAACCACTAGGGATGCGTGTGATGTTATCAAATATGAGGATTGCAAATTGGTAACGTTTGGAAATATGATGACCTATAAACTACGAGTATAAGGGCTTCTTACACCAGTTGCTGATATTGTTACAGATAGAAAACGGACAGATTACGTAATCTATCGGATAAAGCTGTCGGATAATATTTTCCGTTTTCACCACTCAAGTCTCTGTTAAAATATCGGGCAGCTAAACTGTCATCGATTTACCGGGGAGTTGGAACATTCAGTTCATTCAATTCAGTTCTTCAGTTCAATTCATTGTTGCGTTTCTATTTAAGCATTTTTGAGCATCGAAAAGTATCATATTTATAAATTAATAACTTAAATTTTATTTTAAAAAAGTATTCATAAATGCCCATAAATTATGTATTTATGTATAAAATACAGAAAACACATTTTTGAGTCCGTTTTTTGTAATTTATCCTATAAAATAAAATAAAAAGTAACTACGTTTATTGCGTTTAACGAAGCAAAGCAGACTTCTGTTCTCATCGTCTATGGTTCAACGTTTATTGTTTTTTCTCAAACATGCTTGGAAATGTGAACATTATTTTGACAACCTTCTTCGAATTAAATCGTCAATGCTGTACTGGTCAAATAAATGAGAGCAGGCGGGCAAATAATTTAAATGAATATCCATATCTGTGGTGCCTAGCGGTCAAATAATGACCATATTAATTCATATCTGTCGTGTAACCATGGCAACCACGGAGGTAACATAGCAAAAGTTTTATTTAAATTTCGAATGATGCATGAAATTACATTGATTGCAGGCTTGTATTGCACTTTTCTCAAATAATGCGCGGAAATTGTTGAATAAAAAATTATATATACAGGGTGGTTTTTTTATATTATATTCAGATAGATCTCATCGAGCCCTTTCATTTGAGTACCATGAACAAGGGTCTAGCACCAGCTGTTACGGAGATATGGCCAAAAGAGTGTTTTTTTTTCATTTGGCCATATCTCCGGAACGGCTAATACTAGACCCCTCGTGTTTGTACTCAAATGAAAGGTCTCGACGAGATCTAGTTGAATATAATATAAAATAAAAACACCCTGTATATACACTTTTATATGAATATACAGGGTGTTTTTTTATATTATATTCAGATAGATCTCGTTGAGCCCTTTCATTTGAGTACAAACACGAGGGGTCTAGCACTAGCCGTTCCGGAGATATGGCCAAATGAAAAAAAAACACTCTTTTGGCCATATCTCCGGAACGACTAGTAGTCGAGCCTTTTCATTTGAGTACAAACACGAGGGGTCTAGCCCCTCGTGTTTGTACTCAAATGAAAAGGCTCGACGAGATCTATCTGAATATAATATTTAAAAAAACACCTGTATATTCATATAAAATTGTATATACAGGGTGATTTTATTTTATATTATATTCAACTAGATCTCGTCGAGCCCTTTCATTTGAGTACATGAACATGGTTCTAGCACTAGCCGTTCCGGAGATATGGCCAAAAGTATTTTGATTTGCCGATAGTATTGTGACAACCCTATGTCGTGATTGTTCAGTGCAGACGGTTCACAATTTTAATAAAACTTGATATTTTTTGGATTTCCGCGCATTATTTGAGAATAGCATTATACAAGCCTTGGCCTCAACCAGGCATTGATGGACTCACGTATGTATGCCTCGGCTTCGCCTCGGCCTACATTCACACGCTCATCCTTCAATGCCTCTGTTGCGGGCCGCGGCAGTAATGTACTATTTATAAATGAAACAGTGATAAATCCATATATCATAAAAAGTTAACACAAAACTGAAGTATTACCGCGTTAAATTCGAAAAAAAACAATCCATATCCGACAGATAAAGAAATAACAGCCCCTTGATCTGGCTGTAAGTTTATAAGACGGTATATCAGACAGATAAGGCAATCAGATACCTGTGAAAACGAAAAAAACGGGTATCTGGTAGATAACCTGCATATAGGGTATCTGGGGCTTTATCAGCAACTGGTGTAAGAAGCCCTAAGCCTTGTATCCGATGTATATTCCGGTTGATTGGAATTGAAATACAGTTTTACAGGAGATCGAGGTTCATATTGGTGGTGCACGAGCCTCCGGGCAGCCTTGTTCCGGATATTGCTCTGCGTCCGGATATGCTCGCGATCTAGAACACCGACCTATGTGCACATAGACGCAATATTTCCTTTGATACCTATTATAGCTACGTATATACCGATACTAACGGTTAAAAATGTAAAGGACTCCCTAAACGATCATGCGGCATGACATGCAATACGTGCTGTCACTCGTGCATGATCGTCTAGCTGTAGTGATTGGCGTGCATGACATGCAAACTACGAGCTGGCCGTTGCTTCACTGTATTGATTGATAGCAAGCATGATGGTCCATCATGCAGCATGACATTCACGTAAACGTTGCATGTCATGCAAGCATGATCGTTTACGGACACTTTAAGGATTACCGAGACGTGGCTGACATGGTGTTCTTATTTCATATCTTTAGATATCGCAAGGTAGACCTAGACGTTATAGACTGCAATCGTTAGATTATTTTTTATACAATCCACATTGCAGCTACAGATAAATAAAGTCTACCACCTATCCACCGAACAATTTCAATCACCACCCGCCATAATAAAACCGGCAAAGTGCGAGACTATGCAACGAGTAGGGTTCTGTATTCATTTTTATTGTAGAGTTCTCCACACTTAACTCTAAAAGCGTTTATCACATTGTCCCCAAAATAATTTTCTGTCAGAGTCCGTGGAAACAAAACCAGTATAAACTGGTCTCTCATAGTATTGTATAGTACTTTATATTTGTATACCTTTTTGTATTTTGTATGTATGTGTCGAAGCCACAAATAAATGATTTATCTATCTATATATTGAAACTCCATAATAGGCTGGGCCGTGGGACGTGCAGTCGACTGTACAAAACAAGTATTTAGGATGATAACTGATGGTAGGTAATGTGTAGTAATAACGCTGTGACTATGATGGACTGGACGATCTTATAAAGGTTCCCTATCGTCCGACATCCGTACGGATCTCTAAAAATGATTACTTCCCTCATATAGCCTTTCAACCGCTGCATGTCGACACTTGAGAATTGCCAGTATCGCTCCAATGCCCCCACTATCGGTGGCGCGTTCAGTTTTCAATTTGCAGCGCTGTGCCCCCAGGGTTTCACTGACGCTCAGAACAAGACAAGATGCCGACAATATTCACGCTGACACGAAACAAGTTGTGCGATGCGATTCCATATTATTGCGACAGAGTCAATGCATCTTCCATTTATTTTCCTTTTATGGATATTCACAAAAATAGAACGGATTCGCAGACTATTTCCGTGTTATTGCCGACAATGTTCTATTGTGTCATCAAGAGACACAGTTGTTTTGGACTTTGTTTAGTTTGTTTATGATGTACAAAGTTGGGTTCTCTCTCGTATTTTTAATTTATTTTTATTGTAAGTACACAATGCAAGTGAAATACAATTTTATTAGTAGGTACAAACGAATATATTATTTGTGAATATTATGATGTACAAGGATGTACCTCCTACTTACCTCTACTTTAATAAATATTGCAAAATTCTTCTTAAATTGTATAATCGAACGAAACGCAAAACCAAATAACCTTCAATATCGAACTACCTATATGGAAAGAGGATGTTCCTTAAGTTTACAAGGCGAGCGTGTTTTTTTCCACATTGTTACAGGTGTTGTGTCGTAAGGCGCTTTCCCAGTTCGTTACCTCGCAGCGAGAACGGATTTCAACTCAAATCTAGCGTAAATAGATTTATCTATTCCTACCTTTCTTTTTTAGGGACTCGAATAGCAGCGCTGCAATATTTAATATGAATTTATCGAGATAAAGCTCGCTTGTATTAAATTTTAATTCTTGTTACAAATGTTGGTCTGTATTGTAAAATAAAGAACACTATTATTTTTTTAGAATTCCTGAAAAAAATTCTTCTTGTTTTTGATAAAATAACAAATCTCCACCTGTATCAGTTCTTTAATGAATACAAGGAGAAAAATGGTTTGTTACTAATTAGGAGTCTTATGAGGTATCATTATTTACAATACCATTTAGAAAAAAAAAACAATTGGAGATATCTAAAGTATCTTTCGTTTGTTTTTGGGATTTTTAATTTATAGTAACGTGAAGTTTGCTTCCTTATGCAGGATGTGATCCAGGACCATTTGTACCCCTGCAAAAGTACCCTCAGAGGTACAAGTGGGAAGGTAAGTCCCTGCTGTAGTACCTCCGGGATGTTATTTTAAGACCACATATTATTTTGTTGGACATAAAATTACCCTGTATAGAGCCCCTAAGGTGTGACTCCGCACAGGATCCTTTGTAAACTACCGCTAAAGTGTTTGTTCTTTGTGGCCTACTATATTGTTTTAGGACACAAGGCCATGTCTGAAATTACATTAGTCAGACATTGTTTTATTCAACCTGCTAACTGTTACCAGCTCTTGACATTATATCTTGTTGACATAAATAATTATACTGTTACATTCGCTAAAGTAGTATAAGAGCGTCAGTGACCTCGGGGATAAGACGCGACCTATCATATCGAAAGGTCCGAGGTTCGATCCCCGGCTGGGCCAAGTACCAATGGGTTTTTTCTCAAAACCTAAGTACATGTACTGACTGCTCTCAAACGGTGAAGGAAAACATCGTGAGAAAACCTGCATACGCCGAAGAAGAAATTCTTAGGCGCATGTGAAGTCCACCAACCCGCACTGGGCTAGCGTGGTAGACTATAGCCTGCACGCCCTCGTTGAGAGGGTAGGCCTGAGCCCCAGCAGTGGGGAGATTAATAGGGGGCGATAAATGTTGATGATTCGCTAATGTAACATTACTGACCTTATTTTCAGTAATGTCTATCCAAACTACATAAACTGAAATATTATTTTTACACGACTGCCCCAAAAAAAGAGGGCGAGGTTTTTCACTACGGTTCCGTCGAAATGGATACCCATTTAGCTGTCCTGTTGATAAATCAAATATTTTGTTTCTCATAAAATGTTACACACTTTTCTCGAGCATGATTGAAGAGAATGATAAGATTGAAAGAAGCGAAGAAGGTGTATCCTGGGATATGGGGACTATAATTATCGTGAATTTCCCTCTACATACAGTGGTGGACAGCTAATTAGAAACACAGTATAAAAGCTTTTAGTTTCAATCAACTTAACCAAGTAAATAATATTTTAAGTATCAGAGACGGCTAAAATTATATCTAATGTACCCGCTCTATCACGTGTTGATTTGCTGGGTGGTCAAATACCAAACAACACTTGTAGTTAGAATAATTTATGAAACAATATGCAAGAAGTCGACATATTACAGTACATTATGGTGGACAACTAATTAGAAACAGAAAAATATTATGACAAATCATGAACAAATTTTATAATAACAAGAATTAATATGGTTAGATAATACAAATGCTTTATCCACAGACGATTAGTCCTTGGTTGGATAACCGCTGTTTTTGATTACAGCTCTACACCGACGTGGCATTGATTCTATTAATTTTCCACACCTTTCCACAGGAATACATCTCCAAGCTTCTGCAAGTGTCATAAAGTTCATGAATATTGGTGATACGTTCATCTGACAATGTTTTCTTTCATAGTGTGTCACAAATTCTCGATTGGTTTGAGATCCGGACTATTTGCTGGCCACTCTAACACAGACACCAATTGACCTCTAAGAAATGCTATAACACTGTTAGCTGTGTGCTTCGGATCATTATCCTGTTGAAATATCCAAGTAACTGGTAAATATTTGTCAGAGTATGGAATCGTCATCACCAATATATTTTTGTACTGAAATTGATCCAACATGCCTTCAATCATTCTCACAGGACCAACCCCCCGTTTCCGGAAAAACATCCCCATACTTTAACATCTCCACCGCCATGTTTAACTGTCTTTTTCGTGTACTTGTTATTTAATGCCTCATTGATTGGGCGACGTACGTACCTTTTGCCATCAGAATTTATCAAATAAATCTTAGTTTCGTCAGATTTTTTTTTCAATTGGTGGACTGTCCAACTGCCATACTTTCTAGCGAATGTTTGTTTGTTTGAATTTCCCTATGTTGCATAGTAAGATGTGCCACCTTCCTAGCAACTCTTCCAAACAAATTTGCTTATAGCAGCCGCCTGCGGACTAGCCTTGCAGATACGTTGCAAAGATCATGTCGACAAAACACTTACTTTCGAACCTTTTATAGGGTCTGCCTTAGCTAAACGAATCATAAGTCTGTCCTCACGAGACGTGGACTTCCTTGGCCGTAAATTTCTAGGTACGTTGTTCGTTGTCCCGTGTTGTTTGTAATGTGCAATGGCATTAAAACTATCTTCACGGAACACTCCAAATGATTGACGATCTTTCCGTACGTCCAATTCGATTGCAATGCAAATTCACTATAATTTTTCTGGTCGATGCATCACAACTCTTGCTTTTACCCATTTTAACAATAAAATTAGACGAAATAATTTAAAAACGGCGACAAAACTCATAACATTACAGCTAACTTAGCTATAATGTTGAGCTAAGAAAGTAATTTTATTTTAATTTCATCTATAAAACCAGTATAAACATTAACCATTCTCTGTTTCTAATTAGTTGTCCAGCGGCCAGTACTAAGGAAATTGGTATTTGTTGAGATGTACAGACTTTTTTATTTTAAATATTAAATGATCATCATAAAATGTGGTTTGTTTTAAAACTAAGACCATGTAGTACATTGTGACGAAATAAATAGTCCATGATCTCTGATGAATTTCAGTAGAAATATTGATTACATTTACTACATACATAGTCGTACTATCTGTTTCTAATTAGCTGTCCACCACTGTATATGAACACTTAGAAAAAAAAACACTTGTTGATTGGTATCGGTGTGTAAGACATAGGGACATAAGCATGCACAAAATAACGATAGCGTGACACAGTAAAAAAAGTTTTGAAATAATGCTACAATATTTTAAAAAAAAACTTTAAAAAATTGAGTTTAAAAATAAAACCAAACACTATATTTATAATTGTAACAAACCAACAACCTATACATAAATCCCTCAACGTTTTTGGCATTTATTTAAGAAAGACCCTTATATTTCTCGTATGTACAACCCTAGTCTGCATGTTTACAACCTTTGTACATACATATCTACATTATTACAACACAGAATTCTCAGCAACACCTAAAGCCTCGTCTACACAGCCGGTGTCGTACCCTGAGATACGACGTGAATCAATTTACGGTAGATTTGAGCCGGGTCGCATGTTGCGGCCCTGTGCCACAATACGCTTTGTCTACGGTCCGCATTGTGTTGAGCGCTTCACGCTTCGTGTGTCCTACGCCTATTGTTGGGACAGATTATTGATTGAAGGATTTAATACAGACAGTGTTCTGTTCAGTATCCACATTTATATTATTGTGGAGTAGGTATACTGAACCTAATAAAAACTGTGCTTATTTATTTATACAGCATACCATATGTCTACTAACCCGCACTGGGCTAGGGTGATGGACTATAGCCCGAACGCCGTCGTTGATAGGGTAGGCCTGAGCCCCAGCAGTGGGGAGATTAACAGGCTGTTGATGACGATACAGCATACGCACAGAATAAATAATAGAGTCGTACATTTAGTCAGATGCAATAAATAAACGATGCAAAGAATTATGAACTAAAAATTATTGTTCAATGCTCATTTTGTTACTTGGTGTTTAAATCTCGATAGATAGACCCGCGAATACCAAATACTCAGAGACACGGCCGGCCTGCTCTGTGCTTCGGTTAGTATGGAAATAAAAATTGAATGAAAAAGTAAGCACACGGCACGCTCGTCGTTTTTGTCTTGCCAAATGTCTTGGTTACCACAGTTTACCACATAAGTCATAATTACCACCTGAATGACTATAAGATAGTCTACATAATTCCAACGGAAAGCTAAGAACAAAATGTCAATAAATCAGAAATTCAAATCAAATTGCCATGCCTTAGGAAAACATAAAGACGCCTCTAATGGAAGGAAAAGTCGCCGTAATGAAATTCATAAAATATCTCAGCATAATCATTCTTTCGTTCGCCTTTCGTTTCCTGGTTTTCTCGTTTAATAGAATCCTTTTAGTGAACAATCACCCTTACTAAGAAGATTCATAAACAGATAGATGAAGATAAACAGTTTAATTCGTAAATATGAGTTAGAACCTCTCTTAAAAAACACGTCTGTTATTTTTAATGTTTTCAATGCCAATGATATTGAAAACCATCTTACAAATCGTAAGTTTTAGTGTAGTCTAGTTTTACTGACCTCTATCCGTCTGCTTTCTCAGGATCTTCTGAAACAAGCATAACACGAGTAAAAACAATGTTTAATTTATTTATATTCAAAATTTTATATTTAAAAACAAACAATGGCTTCAAAACTTTGTACCAAATTAAATATAGTGCTCACGAAATTCGATTTAGCTTTTGTTAAATAATATTTTTGTTGGTGACAGCCAGTTGAACGAAATGTAGAAAAGTAAATGCTTTTCATAGTTAATATTTCATTTCTATAATAATTATTATGAGAGCACTTTCTGCCAACAAACTGTAAATACAGTTTGGCAGATTTTAAATGTAAACTCTGTTTGTTGCATAAATAAATTATTTTATTATTATTATTTACCTAATCTGAAACTAGTCTAAAGTGAAAGCACGCCGTTCTACATCACGATGTAGTTCAAAACTTTGAAATAGGTGGTTTTCAGTTAATCAATGTTTAGGGCGAAAATGTGCCAATCCACTAGAAGGCAACTTCGCTAACTGAACTGATGTGAAGTCGACTTAATCACTGCAAAGTTACGCTGGCAAAGTTTCCGGACGAAATAATTGGCTGCTTCTACCAAACCAAAGAAATTTTGTTAAATACTATATGTGATACCCAATAACTTCTCCGTATTCTAAAACCTAGTCCAACCAAACTCTACTTTTGTTAATAAAACGCGTCAATGTTTCTGAATTACCGCCGTACTTGAATAAAATAGTCACATCAGAATCTCTATTATTGAATCGCTCTCCTCGCTTCGAGCGGTCGATTCTACTAATTTTCTTTCGACATCCGATACGAAAATCAGTAGAATCAACCGATCGAAGCGAGGAGAGCGATTCAAAAACAGAGCTCCTATTCTCCGTAAATCTCAATATCCAGTGACACCCGGCAACAGTAAATCGTCATCAATAAAACATGTCACCATGCATTACTCACGATCAAAGTCGAATGAGACAACACTTTCGTTTGCTACGGAGAACAGAGAATAGATCGTTTTCCATTGTCCAACACATTATGCTCCTAAGTCGACATAGGGTTGCCTATCATGTTACTATAGGCAAGAAGCCTGTCTCAATTATGTTTAAGTCACGAACGAACAGCTATGAACGAATGTAGGTACACTAACAAAACTTTAGAGATTAAGTTTTAGTTATCTTCGAAATTAAAACCGATTTAAAAAATTCTTCTATACTTTTTGGAATGCTAGTTTATTACCTATTTATTATAATGTATATCTAGCTCTATAATAACTAGTGGAAAACTGATGATTTAACTAATAATAAATAATAATAATAAACAATTAAAATAAATGTTTATTTTACTAAAGAGTATTAGTGTTTGGGCACTCCCAGGGGGCAAATTAATTCGCCTGTGACAGGAGCCTCATGTCATGAACTAATACTAACTGCCTAAAGTAAATTTACCGAACAAAAATTAATAATTACATAATTAAGATCAGATCATTTACAACCCTAGCGTAAAGTAAAAGCAAACAATCAACATTTAACAGCAAATAGAGATGGGTATTGTAGATGCAAAGTCATTATCTCACGTCGTCGTCGTCGGTAAAGTGCAAATAGATCTATTGAATGTCGAATGCAGGCAGGTTTCTATCACTATAAGGGATCATCTGTACACCACGCACCCTTCTATCATTTATGACAAACTATGTACATTATTTCTTCTGCAGTGAAAAAATGGCAACGCAAATGAGCACAGATTAATGATATACTGTCTTCGACTCAAATGAGCTTACATTACTAGAGGTTTCTTTACCGATGACGATGCTTGTATGCCGATGTGCAGTTTCCTAAAAAAGTTTTTTCGATGTTGAGGATAAAAGACGGAGTATTGAGAACTCATCCAAAAAAGCTCAGATTCTATGAGCGAGAAGTATCGTATCCCTGACACGATATAACCCCGCTGTTTTTTTCCCGTGTTTGATATTAATTCATTAGTAAGTTCCACTTCAGAATATGCTTGATCAACTACAAGTAGACGGTTGGCATTTTGTGTGATTTATTTAAAAATAGAATAGAGGAATTACGTGGTAAACTGGAGATCCCTAATCAAATCAATTTAAGTCCCTTCGTCCGTATACCTATTTAGTAAGGCATTTTCCTGGATTTCTATCCAACAATTGTACTTATTTAGATTAATCAGTTTAGTTCAATTCAATACATCAAATGTATGTAAGCTTAGAGTAAATGCTATAAATAGGGGGTTTACCGTTAACAGGTTTGGCATTCAAAGCCTTTGCCCAAAGCGATTAATCCATTGAGAATTATTTTATTATGGCTCTAATAGGGAGGGGATTAGGGCCACGGATTACGATGCTGTGCCAGGGCCAGGTAAAGTCTCATTAAGATTAGCGTGTTCGACCGGAAAACCAGGAAAATTTGCGTCCGAACATTACGAGATCAGTCGGGTGAGGTCGGGTCATCGAACAAAAAAATTAACGCTGATCAGAATCACAGGTACAGTCGACCGCACGTCGGTGGAACACTTCGACCTTGAGCTGACCTAGCCCAGTAGGGAGTTTCAATACTACGAAGAGATACCAATTTATACTGGTTTTGTTTCCACTGACGTGCGGTCGACCGTACCTATAGAAACATTCTGCTCCATGTACTGTAATTAACAAACATTCTTAGCAATACAAACCCGAAAACAGTGCGCTTTACAGGCAATTATGCAATATCATGCTGCTAAATCGCACAACAGTTTACAGGTTACAGTTTTTAACCACACAGCATGTCTGTGCGTTAGAAATACCTAATTTTCGTAACTACTGAACCAATAAAAAAATAATTTCACTGTTGCTTATATGGTTGTCTCCGCCCGGACATGGACATTTCCCACGGAAAAATCTGTTCACGCCGGACATTTCAATAGCTGCAGGCAAAGCCGCGGGAAGGATGCTTTATAGATAGATACTAGATATAAGACAAGAATTTTTTTCTATTATTTACTGACCTATTTACATATAAATATTAAAATACCTACACAGCAAAGGGTATTATAAATTTCACTGTATACTCATCTATTATCAACAGCCTATTAAGATGTCCCCACTGCTGGGGCTCAGGCCTACCCTCTCAACGAGGGTGTTCGGGCTATAGTCCACCACACTAGCCCAGTACGGGTTGGTGGACTTCACATGCGCCTAAGAATTTCTTCTTCGGCGTATGCAGGTTTCCACACGATGTTTTCCTTCACCGTTTGAGAGCAGTCAGTAAATGTACTTAAGTTTCGAGAAAAAACCTATTGGTACATGGCCCAGCCGGGGATCGAACTCCGGACCTTTCGATATGCTAGGCCGTGTCTTATCCCCGACGCCACTGACGCTCTACTCTACGCTGCGCTGTACTGTATACTCATTTATCAGAAACTTTTCCGGGAAAAATGACCGTACCGTTCGTTTGTCATTTCCAGGTACAGAACTTGTCACGCAAGTTGTCCTGCAATCGTGGCATGTTGTCTCGAGCTTTAAAAGTCGGCGACAGCAGCTACTAGTCAAGCAGATCTCGGCCATGTACCGTTACCGGCGACCTTCATCGCAGATGGCCGACTATTTGTAGCCTTATCGAAAGCCAGAATCACGAACTACGATATCTACTCACCTTCCTATTACTTTGCTATCAGGAAATTCGTAAAGAAAGATTTTCACCAGTTTATAGTTTTGTAGCTTATGTTAGTACCCATAATAATTTTATTTTATATTTTTATTTTATTTATTTGATTCACCAACAGTTGTTACACTAATACATCCCATTTAATTATTTACACCCCATTAATTACAGGTGAATACAACATGCATACAAACACAAACAAAAAATCAGATCGAACAAATACAGGCTAGTTAGATGTTTTAATAATACTTTACTTTAAAAAAAAAATCTTAAATTTAACAAGTGAATCGAAAAATATGTCCGTGGAGTCACTACAGCTGTTATATAGTTTGGTCAAACGAGCAACGGTTGAGTTGGAGCCAATTACTGTTCTCCTGAGTGGAGGGGCCACAATGAGTATATCCAAATTTTATGACGATTCGTGAATCTAAGTAGTAGAATAGAAGCATGAAAAAGGAGAAAGCAAATTGTTAACTCAAAAGAGTGAAGTAAAGTAATCAAGGTTTAATTATGTAATAGAGTTCGTGCTTCGCAGTTTACATTGCATTTTATAAAAAACCGTATTGTCTCGTCTGATCTGCTGAAAAATCGTCTACATAACAACGATGCAGCAAATTCAGTCAAAGAAACCAATACCTACTCTACTCTACCTATACAGTAGAGTTGTAACATTCAATTGCTTGGTGTAAACTGTCTGATTAGATTTTGCATATTGTCCGCATGTAGTTTGGTCATATTCTGAAATCTGCATAGTAAATCGAAATCTGTCATGGCTGATCAGAGGGCGCCATATCGTGGCAGGGTTCCCAATCCCAAGACATACTGCCAGCATTTCCCCTTTGAATTTTTTGTATTTGTACTTATGTACATAAATAAGTTCAATGTGTGATAAATATTTGGAATTCGCTTGTAGTGGTTGTTTTCTTTACAAAGACAATACTATTCGGACGGAGCGTCGAAATAGATTTTTATTGTTCTATTGAACATTGTGCCGGAACGCCAGATTGCAGTGCTAGTGACAGCCGAGCCACGTTGTATGAAATTGCTCTGTATCACGAACATTTTTCTTGACACAGGCAGCAGGCTGTTTTCATCATTATTAAAATACCACAAATAGCAAAATGGAACGAAATTATATTCAGTTCAATGGCTTTATGGTTCATAACAAACCCCTGTTGGGATTTTATAAAAGGTCGGGTTTTTTTTCACAAAACAAAACTTATGTACGTTGTTATCGTCATGTACATTTCATTATATTATTTAGATTATTATAGTCTATTCCTTGTTGTACTCTGAGTAAAGAACGCTCTGTACAGTACTGATCCCGTATTTAAAGATATTAATAGATAGGCGATACGATTTTTAAGTATCGCCTTTCTGGTATGAATATGGCAAATATTAAAAATGTGTATTATATATTATCTATTTATGTCTAGGATATAGCCTGTCTAAGTGGCTAGAAACTTAATATTTTGCATAGACTTTCCTAATTCCAAGCGCACGATGTTCCGGACAACAGCTGATAAATTAAATAAGTCGTTTAATTTACATAAAAAAAATTGATATTGCTTGACAATTAACTTACCGTTAGCAAAAATAGTTATGCTAACTCCACTACACATTAAAACTGTTACATTAGCAAAGTCACATCAAAAATTTAACAACCGCCATTTAACTCCATCTTGGTAAGCACAGAAGCGGTCAACGTTTATGCAATCCCGATTTTAAGTAGTTTACGTAATATTTCAGCATTTGTTCTGCTAAAGACTTTAAGCCGAAACCAATCAGTATCACCAACTTCTGGCCTGTGTAGAAATTTAAAGCCAATCGCAAAGGTATTAACGGTAACGTATCCATCCATGACAGCTTCGGTACTAATCAGCAAAACAACTTGGTAGGAACAGGACTGTTTGCTAAATAATTTGTAATTAAACATCGCCAAAAGCGTCTCGCCATCTTCATGATACCATTCCGCTGCCACCGCGTTAGTTATCGCAAATTATTGTCAAACACCTATATACCACAGAGTACTAGGTCACCCGCTGAGGTTATCCCTCTGTGCGTCTGTACGTCATGTACAGTTAAGCAAACGAGCGCCTAGGTATGCCTTTCCGGTTAGTTCGATAGCGGTAATTGCTCTGCCGCATCCATCGTGGACGACTACGAGTAGGTAACATACTTACGCCCTAGTTTCGCGCATCTATGGGTTAAGAGTTAGGACGTGTTGCCAATGAGCAGTCTGTAATGTTTCGGCTTCGGCGTTTTCGGTTGTATATTCTGCTACACATATAATATATTCGACACGGGCGGGTCTTACACGCGAATATTTTTTTTATTTACCTTTGCCCGAATGAACTCAAAACGGACAACTCTAAAATCTATATTCTACTGTCTGCTAAATTTTTGATTCCTCCAAATGTGTACCTATTTAATTTCGGACAACGAGACAGAATTTTTTCTTCAATTCAATTCAATTCTATAATGCATTTCTCTATTTTCTTTTGCGCGTAAGTATTATTTATTCTGTGGCGTAACGATAATATTTATGTTTTTTACTACCATTTGTGTTGGTATTAATTACGTAAAGAAACGAATTTACTACCATTTATTGTTTAATCGAAATGCTATTTTATTTAATATCATTTGAAAACGAAATAAGGTAGGTACTTATGTTAATGAAGTTAAGATGGGCACTAGAAGTAAATGCACTAAGTTTCGGTTTCAATTTCGGCCGAAAACGAAACGTATTCGATCGTCACTACCGACGAGCTTACTGGGACAGTTGTAAATTTAGTTTCGTAAGTTTTGCGGTTAGTCATATTAGAAGAGAGCCTTCGGCCGGCTTCTAACACAGTTATATTAAAGTTATTCCCTAACCTCTAATGCATTTACTCTATAAGTTTAAACTTAAACTCAAGTCGTTGGCAATAACATTGAGACATTAAGGGTAAGCTGAAATCGCTTTACTGATCAAATCACCTTTACACATTGAATTACGAACATCAGTGGCGCAGTGGGGAAGTATATTGTGTCTGAGAGATCCGAAGGTGCTATTCGCGCAGGTGCTTTTGGGACGGGTGCTCTAGCTGGACTACGACCGAGTTAGATCCACGGTCATGTCATGTACCAATGGGTTTTTCTCGAACTCAAACGGTGAATGAAAACATCTTGAGGAAATCTGCATACGCCAAAGAAGAAATTCTGAGGTGCATGAGAAGCCACCAACCCGCACTAGGATAGCGTGGTGGACTATATCCCTAAAACTAATTAAACATTTCTCGGTTCCCGTTTGACTGGAAACAGTTATTATAGAATAATTAATAATTTTAACTGATAACGGAACGAAATTTATCGCCATTGTGATATAGAAAATAACGAAGTAAGTACTTAAAAATGTGCGTGAAAATTAATTTGTTTCCCAAGTAAATCTTTCCGGTTTAACGGTTTCAACCGACACGTAATTTTACGTAAACAAAGAAGTAAAAAGACTTGGGTAACCGCTTTCTGCTCTACTTGTAATAGAAAATACAATAAGAGTAATTTTTCGTGCAGTGAAATGTGACCCTAAGACCTCCTGGTAAAATTGTCGGCCATGCAACAAGAAAATGTCGACAATTTGATGTTACTAGATTCAAAGAAAGCTTAGGTAGATAGGTAGTAAAAATAATATTTACAAATGCTTAAATACCAACAATCTTCAGGTGATCTTATAGGACGAGGCTGTGGCGACCAAGCTACCACCACCATACCTATAGAAATGGTTAGGACATAATCAGATATCAAATTCAGATCAGATTGAAAACTTTAACTAAAAACATCCACATACCAGGCTGGAAAAGTAATGAGAACCAATATGTATTTAACAACCTGACTACTAACTATTACTACTAACAGGCATAGTCACGGGATATAACTATTACCTACTTGAATGACAACATATAAATAACTATACTAGCATAGCGACTAATGACTAGTTTTGTGTATAACCTGCCAGAACATCCCATTAGAAATGCTGTTATAATTAGGACCATGGACGGTCTGATGCGGTTATAAGAAATCTATGTGAAACAAAACTGTTTTTCAGATGATGTGTCATTCATGTTTCAATTCAAATAAGTTACTATCTGAGTTTCTTTAAACTATGGTTCTAATTTGAAGAAAAAAAATTAAAACTGTGTTTTATAAGTTCAAAATGTGTCCTACCTCTCTGTTTATTTGTAAATAGAATCAGTGAATCACAAGCATCGCTATACGGCTCTATAAGAGACAAAAACAGTGTGCTTGCATAGTGCTTCTATATCTGGCTACTTCATCTTCGTGTATTTTTATAGGTGCTGCACTAAAATTTTAAATTTAAAAAAATTGCAAAATCATGTACGAACTTGCACTTTCGGCTTACATGTCGCCGTACTGCGTGTGGGGACGTCTATAGACCGCATACTGTGACCCGCCGACCGACGACGGCGGGACCGTTCCGCAATGAAGACCGGTATCCGAAAACCGGTTCCACCAGACCTTGCCGTGTCCTCAAAGAAAGCACCTGAATTATTACGTTGATACTGTTATTCGTCTGTCACTACATCTAAATCCATTTTGACGTTTTTAGAGTAATCCGAAAGATAGAGCTCAACTATTGCCTTCATAGCAAACGTTGTGAGTGGGTATTAAATCTTTTGGTTTAGGGATGATGACTCTTTCGAAGCATTGATGATAGTACCTTTTCGTCACTCAAATACAATTACGGCCTTAAAGTATTTCCTTTAAAAATAACCATCAATATGGGATACTGTATGTACATTGAATACCTACACAATTTTATTTGGGTATTATCTAGTAATGATTGAAAACTATTAATTTCGTTTTGAGTCAAAAACCTAAGCAGATTGTTTCAGTCACGAGAATTTCAATAACGTTTGTTTTAATTATGAACGTTATGTAAAAAAATACATTATAATAAGTAACTTCAAATAAGCTGCACAACACAATACCACAGAATACATAGGTAAATAGTACAGGACAATACCATAATTTACCCAGTATCTCGACGTTGAAAAGTACAAATTTCTAAAATCCCGCAGCGAAACAAACAACAACGATGGCTGACAAAACCCTTATCAGTCCCAAATACTAAATGAAAGGCGCAATCATCTAACGCGGGTTTAAACATTCAAAACAGACTGCTAAAGTCCGGGAATATGGCGTTTCCCGCGGGACCCACAGCACAAGCTGTGTCTAACTGTATTACACGGCTTTCGATATTTTTTCCCGGGATTTATTGCCAGAGCCCCGGGATTTACAGCTTTGACCGAAATGCTTACCCACAGCATTTTGTTAGCCTTTTATTGGCAATTTGTTACCTTGTGTATCTTTCCCGAATCCGTGATTTCGTTCACAAATTGGACTCTTGACATCACCGATTTACCGTTAATGGTCATTTAGATCCGACGATTAGCACTTGATTGGAGCGAAAACTCAGAAAAACTTACCTACACAGTAAATTTAAAAAAATCGTTTGTACAAAATTGTTTCTCAAGTTTTAGTAGATATTTTGTATATTTGTTAAACAGAAAGCACCAAAACGAATATACCTTTATCTATTACAATTATGTTAATGTAAAATCACCCTATAAAAAACGGAGTAAATTTTCATTTCTATAACAAAACTTATAAATGAGATGACCGGAGATCTACAAATTTGTATTCTCAAACCAAAATCTTTTAGTATAGTCATTAATAATGTCATCACTTTGATAAATTTTAATTGGAAGACCAAGTTAAGACATATAAATACAAAACAAGTGGTGAGTAGGTATGTTACCAAGAAAATTGCTGACAAATGTTAAACTGATAGATAACAAATTACAATTAACTTAATTGGACGGAATATAATATATACGAGCATCGAATTATCGCAAACTAAAGCTTAAAGGGTACTAGAGCCAAACACAAGAGAATAATCGGATTTAACCTTAGAGCAACACGGAGCCGCTACATGGCTAATACATTGTAATTTTTATATATTACGACTATAATACCAGAAAAGGTGGATCAAACAAAAAGGTTCTACGAGTGTTGCACCTCTTTACAAGGGGAGATGTCAGCGTCACAGCGCTTTCTTCCGGTTTCATCCAGTGTAAATAAACATCCTGTATAGAATATAGTGTGAAGATATACGAACAAGTATAAAAACATTAAAATTTACTATCTATGTTTTATGTTCGTTACCGTAACATCGGAAAGTTGCGTTAGCTAATGTTAAAAATTATCAAGATGTCACATTTACAAAATGACTCATAAAAACCGAACAACCATAACGGTTACAATATAATATGTAGTCGGACGAACCGGTTCGGTAAAGTCCGCTTTATAAATAACTAAACTAGCGAAAATGTCGAGTTGCCGAAATCTTAATTATTATTCGACATCAGCAAAACTGACACATTAGGGCAAGCGGAGGTTTGATGGTTTTAGTACATCATCGCCGTGTGTACAACAGACTGAAAGAACTCTATAATATTCTCAGCGCGTAGGAAAGCACATAGTAACTTTGGTATAGTTGATGTAATATACGCTACGCAGTGCGCACCAAATCACATAATTCTTCTGAGATTCTCTCCTCACTAGTCAAATTAGCAGAAGTCATTTATCGCAAAAAATACGAAGAAACTTGATTTATTCGAAGGTCAATCGCACATTTTGTAAGTATATACAAAGTTGATTGATACTTCGTCCATCAACATTAATTACATACCTACCTATAATTAACTTCTTGAAAAACTAATATTTAATTTATAGAAAACCTTTACACATTTCAATGGCGATATTTAGGGACCTAGGTTAACATATAGACAACTAAAGATTATGTTTACCTCGCATGTAGTCTACATAGGTAAATATGTGTACAGACAAAAATCATTTGGTCGAGATATCGAACCCTTTTAATCGATTTAATTTTCATATCCTTCATAACCGAGGACGAACGTCCAATTCGAGAGAAACGACATTGATGTATCGAAAGAGGTCATCGTGAAAAATCTCATTCGAAATTGTACGTTCTCGTCAGCTCGAGGTTCAATCAAACACTTCAACAAGATAGAGTTACGTAGGTACATAGAGCTGGGATTACGTATATAGTTAGTTAAAGTGTGGAATGGGGGACCATTCTCATTCGGAACCAGAGGGTGACACAGGCACGGATTTAGAAAGACTTCATAGTCACACATCACTTTCCTATACCATATCCTGCGATCATGAATATCGCATCATTCTTGTAGATAAATTGTACTACATTATTTTATACTATTTTTAAAATCTGAGGACTTTTGAGTTTAGATCGGATCTGATGCTGTGTTTCTTTAGGCTAACGAAACATTTTTGTCTTCCTGTCACATATATGACCTTAATCCATAATCAATCAAAGATTCAACTGACGGTCTAAACTCACACATCAAGCAAACAGTTGGGTATTCAATTATAATTACCTAATTAGAAAATTTGGATTTTAATTTAAAGAGCACAGATTCCTTTAGAATGTGGCTGTCAAAATTTGAAAACTCCGCAGAATGTGGACGTCATTTTTTGATTTTCGAGAAATCACTCATACCTATATTTACATATACGTGATAATAGCCTACAGCGACGACACCCGATCGGGTCGCGTCACATTCTGCTGACAATATTAATAAAACCCGATCGGGTGTTTTAACACTCTGAGGGTTATATGAATACACAACGAAAATTGAATGTTTAAATTATTTTGATTGACGAAGAGTTAACAAAATTATGTATAAAATGGTGAATTCATTTCCGTACTAACCCTCACCTCCCCCGACTGACGCGGGCCGCGCCGCCAGAGGGCGTATTGTGTTTACTGAGCAAAGATTGAGGCTCGCCTCGAAAAAGCCTGTTTACACGGTCAACATCATTGTGCATAATCGCCTTTCTCACTTTTTCCTGCCTATTTACATAGCCACAAATGATTTCCCGTCCCGCTCGGAAGTTACGTAAAGTGTGTAAAATGTTCGCTCCGACTGCAGCAAAACTTTAGACCGATTCTATCAATTTTATTTGCGAAAGATCTGTAGTTGTCGATGGCGGCGGAAAGTTATCGAAGAATGTTCGTCGTTAACTCAAACACTTGTGACTGATACGCCGATATCTCAGCAGACATTTACGGATTGCGGGAATTTGCCGAAACTTTTCCAATATCGCTACGCAAACTGCGGGCGAAATTCTTTGATAAGCGATTTATAATCGTTGCGGTCGAGTCGCGCTCCCCGCGCCAGTTGTAATGTAATCTTTTGATTACAGGGCAAGGGTAATTTGTGAAGAGGCCGAGAGGAGCCTGCGGCTTCTGCATAGTATAGGTGTGATACGAATAGGAGAGAGGTAGTACAGCAACTATCAAGTAATCATCAAACTCAGCTAATTCGCAGCTTGTCAATGAAGGCTGACGTCATAATAAGTAATGGATGTTTTTCCATTGCAGATATCACTTACTTGTTCTCTTACTTCTACCTAATGTAACGTATATATTTAATAATTATGTATTGTAGTTAAATAATATTAAATAATAAAATGTAGATATTGTATATTAATTACATGAAAGCAAAAACAAGAATTATAAATACATATTAACTTTATGGCAATTGAAATAAATAATGATAAAATATTATAATTTTTATTTATATGAGTTATGACTTATGAGTGTGTAACGTGTGCAGATTTCCTATTTTCCTTTACCACTATGTAATATGGAATTAAATATAATAAGTTGATAGTTGATTGTATTGTATTGCACATTTAAAACCGTCCGCGAAAACGGATAAATCGGTGAATAATTTTCATTTTACGAGACGTGAGACGTTGAGAAATAGCCGTTCGATTCGATAAGCTTCATTGAATGTGATACCAGTCGCTTGATCTCTTTTATTTTATTTAAGCACAAAAGAAATTAATGGTGCTGGTATCTTTTAATACCATTAAAGACACATTTATGCTACGTGAGTGAACTGTGAAGACACTACACTATTTCCATTACATCTTACAGGTACTAGAGAAAAAGAAAAGCTCCATCATCAAAGATCTCATTTCGGAGAAAAACCGTTTTCTCATTGACAAGCGAAGCGAATGATACCATTTTATTATGTTAACGAATTTGTAAAACTGTTTCAATTTACCATTTTTTCTGACAACATAAAAAATTTGGACGGTCTCTTTTAAAAATACGTTCGGGAATCTTGCACACCGCAGTCAACACTGTAGACATTATGTACATGTTTGGTTTAACAGCGTAAGCAACCTTCGCCTATCCAATTTTCAGCAATTTAGTTTTGAAGATAAATAAATTGATAGGTTACCGAAGTTAGTGGATAGTTAATCTAACTGAGCATCACAGTTTACATACCCGGCTACTATAAACTCTCTAGGGGCAATTAGTCTTCCAACATAGTTAAAGCACTTGCATACAAGTTTGGTTCATCTCTAGGGGATTCACCGGTTTGCGGCCAAGATATCTAATATTATGGATACAACAAGTAGAATTATATTTATGTAACAATTGTTAACAATTCAACATTCAGGAATTATTCCTAATGCCAGGGAGAAGAGTCGGACTATAATAGTCATGTTATGTAATAAATTAAAGCGACTTGGAAAACAAGTCTATTAATCCGTTTATGGATGAAAATTTACAAGTTTGTGGAACGAATTCATTGTTTTATATAGGTTTGAAATTGTAACGTTTTAGGCTAGCGTTGGAGATTGTACTGTAGGTACACTGTTGTACGATCGCCTTCTTACAATATTTCCGCATGCGCATAATTAAGTATGTGCATTATTTAGAACAGTTATTGACAACTTTTCAGTCTGCCGAGGCCGCCTGGCACGCCTTCGTTATTTACGAGTTAGCATATTACCTATCTATGTAAGTATCATACACTTGCATGTATATATAGCTATGTTAGTAAATTACCGTCAACACTCCACAGATCTTATATCAAATCCTAATTTCCGAAATACGTTGCAAGCTAATGTACCTTCTGATGCTATAGATGAAATTCTATTCTATTACTTTATTGGTTAACTAGCTGTTGCCCGCAACTTCGTATGCGTGGATTTTGGAAGTAGGTATAGCTGTCTCTCCTATACTCAGACAGCGTCTAGTTACAACAAACGCGCGAAACGCGCGAACAAACCACCTAACCTACCAAGCGATCAAACGCGCGAAACGTGTAAACAAACGCGCGAAACGCGCGAACAAACGCGCGAAACGCGCGAACAAACGCGAAACGCGCGACAAACCAACAAAATAACCAACCAACAAACCAAAGGCGCAAACAAACGCGCGAAACGCGCGAACAAACCAACTAACCTACCAAGCGATCAAACGCGCGAAACGTGTAAACAAACGCGCGAAACGCGCGAACAAACGCGCGAAACGCGCGAACAAACGCGAAACGCGCGACAAACCAACAAACCAAAGGCGCAAACAAACGCGCGAAACGCGCGAACAAACCAACTAACCTACCAAGCGAACAAACGCGCGGTACGCGCGAACAAACGCGCGAAACGCGCGCACAAACCAACCAACAAACCAAAGGCGCACACAAACGCGCGAACAAACGCGCGAAACGCGCGAACAAACCAACTAACCTACCAAGCGATTAAACGCGCGTAACGCACGAACAAACGCGCGAAATGCGCAAACAAACGCGCGATCAAACGCGCAAAACGCGCGAACAAACGCGCGAAACGCGCGATAAAACGCGAAACGCGCGAACAAACTAACCAAATAACCAACCAACAAACCAAAGGCGCACACAAACGCGCGCACAAACGCGCGAAACGCGCGAACAAACGCGCGAAACGCGCGAACAAACGCGAAACCCGCGAACAAACCAACCAAATAACCAACCAACAAACCAAAGGCGCAAACAAACGCGCGAAACGCGCGAACAAACCAACTAACCTACCAAGCGATCAAACGCGCGATACGCGCGAACAAACGCACGAAACGTGCGCACAAACCAATCAAATAACCAACCAACAAACCAAAGGCGCACACAAACGCGCGAACAAACGCGCGAAACGCGCGAACAAACCAACTAACCTACCAAGCGATTAAACGCGCATAACGCACGAGCAAACGCGCGAAATGCGCCAACAAACGCATGATCAAACGCGCAAAACGCGCGAACAAACGCCCGAAACGCGCGAACAAACGCGAAACGCGCGAACAAACTAATCAAATAACCAACCAACAAACCAAAGGCGCACACAAACGCGCGCACAAACGCGCGAAACGCGCGAACAAACGCGCGAACAAACGCGAAACCCGCGAACAAACCAACCAAATAACCAACCAACAAACGAAAGGCGCACACAAACGCGCGCACTAACGCGCGAAACGCGCGAACAAACGCGAAACCCGCGAACAAACCAACCAAATAACCAAAACCAACCAAACGCGCAAACAAATGCGCGAACAAACGCGCGAAACGCGCGAACAAACCAACCAAATAACCAACCAACCAAACGCGCGAACAACCCGCAACCAACAAACGCGCAAAACGCGCGAACAACGAACCAACCAACCAAACGCGCGTACAAACGCGCGAACACAAATGTTGGCCCCGGGTGGGAATGAACCCAAAACCTTTAGCTCAGTAGGCAGGGTCACCACTCGTGGTTACCACTCACCATCAACTAAGCCAACGGCCAGTCACTGTAGAAAACAAATCAGTAGGTATTCGATACCGAGAGCCCCTGTAACCGGTCAATATAAGGATTTTGTTACATCCTGTATGTCAGTCAGTCAGGGTTTATAATAAAAAACCTATGGTAGTTTGTAGAGTAGCCCTGCCCTATACTTTGAACTGGGCTCACTTGTAACACTTTCAAAAGTTTCCAGGCTACTCTGACCTGTAAGTTCATACAAATTTTAGCAAATGAGAGTTTTTTATTGCTGGTTGTTATTTCTCGGCAAATTTTCGAGATTTTTGTGATTTATAATGTTATTCCGGGATATACACTGTCACTATACAAAGTTTCGTCAAAATCCGTTCAGCGGTTTAGGCGTGATGCGCGTTCAAACAAACAGACAGACAGACAAAAATTTTAAAAACTGTTCTAACATGTTCAGTTACTCATTTTAAGTCGCCCTGGTTGGTTTTTTTTCGAATATATTCAATGTACAGACTTTTTGGCGTTTACGATTTTATTATATGTATAGATATTTTCTGAAGTGGTACGTAGCAGTCATCTGTGGCAAAATAAGAAACCCATACATTTCTAGGGATCTGAAGTCAGAAAAACAATCTGAAATCGTCCAGTCCGTCCGTCTGTACGTCTAACTATAGAACATTGTGATGGTATATCGCTGAAGTTTTTTCGAACGAGGCAGTGTTTCCATACAACTAGTGTCTGGAGTGTAACGTGCGTTAAGGAATCCTAATAAAAATTACCACGGAATCCTACACCGGCTTTTTAAACATCGTAGGATATAGTAATAATCTTATAGCAGTGATTTGACACAAGTAATGATAATAAGTGGCTTGCATGTGGACACGAGGCCGGCTCTGCTTGCAGTTACCGTACCGTAATGTGTGGCCTCTGCACGCGTAGCCAATAATGTGTGACTAATCACTGTGTTCGGCGGAGAAAAAGGTTTTTTAAGGCAAGGGTTAGTTTTCCTCGCGTTTCTTGTCACGACAGCAGCATGATTATGACATTGTTGATCCGGGAACCTTTTACAAAGAATCATTATAATTACATCATAGTGTATGTATGTCAAAAATAAGCTTTAAAATTTTGTATAAAAATACAAAGTTAAATTTGCGGCCCTGAAAAGGGATTATTTATTTTAATACCCTCGCTTTGCTTCTTTTATAGAACATTTACAGTCTAGAACATTTTATTGTTTTCATTACAGCTGACTGGGCACTCTAACTAGAAGGTTCCAACATTTTATTACCTACAATGCAATATTTTAAGGTTTTTATTTTAAACTATACATCACGTTTAGGGTCAATTGCAGTAAAAGTTTATAGAGGTATTAAGCACGTGCAAAATGCGTAAAAATATGTGACCTAAAACATCAAATGTACAATTTGCTCAACATTGTGTTCACAAATTGTTAGCAAAATTGTATCTTTGTTGATAATTCTGCCACCTGAGTATATTCGTGTCAATACCTAAAGTAAATTCTACTAGAAACCCATACTATCGAAAATCGTTTCACGGAACGCGTTTTACATCGAATATCGATATTACATTTAATTAAGGTTTGATTTTTCGGCATGTTTATTGACCTAAGCGGTAAAAATTAAAATTTTTAACAATGTCGTTTTAACACAATGTTAACAAAATTGTCTCTGTATTGCTAATTTTACCACCACACCTTTTATAGAAACTATATTTTATAGTGTAACTGTATATAAAAAAAGTTTATAGAAAGTAATGAAGCTGCTACAGATCCTTACCATACTGCAAATTTAAGTAAGTATACTTACCCTAAATAAAAAAATATTAATGTAACAATTTTCTGACACTGTTTATTTCTGTAAACACAGCACCGTAGATGCATATCGTAATGATATGAATCGACGATAGCAATAAATCATTTTTCACGACATACTCGTACCTACACTAGTCGGAAACGTTAATCAGAATATTGTACTCTTATGTCTGGTATTTCACAATACAAGTTAGTGTTCAATCATGATATATGAAATACGACAAGACTGAGACAATACTTCGACCGAAAGACCAATTCTTTGACTTGTCTTAGAAGTCCTCGCTTTCAGATTTGATACTCTTTCGGAGAAAGTAATATGTATTAATGTATCCTAATTCCCATATTATTATAATAAACAACCGGCAACAGCGGCGTAATGTCTTCCGCGAATTAATTGAAATACATACCTACCTGTTAAAATAGGTACATCTGTCGTCATAAAATGTAGATTAATCTCAAAACTAATGTTCATTATACTAGTTGATTCGCTTTTAATGGGCCTCCTACATTTAGTTGATATTACATCTATTCTAACCTGTCTGTGATATTGCTTAGAAGTGTAACTACATACGTATATTTTTAAGTCATCAACAGCGTATTAATATGTCCCCATTTTTAGCTACGCCAGCTCAGTGCGGGTTGGTAGGCTCCTCCAAATGCGCCAAGGAAATTCTTCCTATGCAGATTTCCTCGCGAAGATTTCGTATTCCGAAAACCTTGTGACATGATGATAAATGATAATAAACTGTACATAAGTAAATTCCGAGAAACTCATTGGGATGTACCTACATGAGGCGAGCGTATACCGTGACTTTCACGCTAGGTATAGTAGTATTTTTTCATGGAATTTTATGTCATGCGATTCTGCTGCCTTGATTCCTTGTATTATTCCATAGTCGCTACATATATGACATCTACAGAAAAAATTATGTGGTAGTGTTCAACTTCGAATATGTTTACTTATGAACGTTTAATTTTCTGATACATACCTTCACGCCCTGCCTTCTTGCACTTCTGCCTGCCTGTTCTTTCTGCCTTTCCTAACGGGGTAGGCATCGATCAGTCCCATCATTCTCTTCACACACGCTCGCCTAGGGACGCGAGTGTTCTTCACAAACATTCTATACCTACTATCCTGATCCTGGTATGTCGGTCTATCTCGTCCCCGGCTTCTACTGCCACTCACATTAGCTCGATATTTTTGTGTCGTCATTCGTTTATCACTCATTCGCTAAACATGTCCGAAGACCCAACCCACCGAGCATGCCTTTTGACACTTTCAAGCCATACTGCGTTATCTTCCTTGCGTATATTCGGTCGGCCAAGGTAAAGTTTGCTCATAATTATACATTTTAAAAATTACGGTATTAATTAAATAACGATGCAGAAATTCAATCCCGGCGTTGAAACATCGTCGCATAACGTTCCGATTTACCACTATTGTCTCAGCACAAAGAAGACCGTTTTCCTTTTATTGTTCCTGCTTTTGTGTGATACGGGGGGAAATAAAAAAGAAATCATTCTTAGCAAAATATAAGATTATCCAGCCAAGTGCACGCAAAAAGCGCGATGCTTAGTAAGATTGCTGTGACGTAATTCTTCTGGGGTCGACTCTTAATTTGATGAGGGGAATGTAAAAACAGCATTATTTTATTTGGGGGGTTGGAGAGGGGTCACGTTTTATACCACTCTGGCGTATTCTGGTGTCACGATATGGCCGTAAATATGCATTACTTTAGGCGAAACGAGAAAAGTCTCCTTTCTACTTTTATTGTACTCTAAAGTGCAGTATAAATTTTGTCTGCGGACCTGTACCGCTATCATCACTACCACCGCCCCAGTGTGTGGGTGGCATTAAGTATGTCCCTGGCACTATGAATTCCTTAGCTGTTTGTAATGGAACCAGCCGGGCCGGTACTTCCGGTCCTCCCGGAAGCACAGATTAGTCATTGTCTCACAAGACGACCAAATTGATTGTTGATTTGCCTGTAACGTTCTGTAACGTTTAGGATTAGGTATTATTTGTTTACTGAAAGAGGCATATTAGAAAAGAATACTGGGGAATAATCGCAAACAAAGAATTTGGTAATTTAGCATCAAGCAAGAAATTTTGATCATAACATTTGTGGTAAAAGAGCTAATACAATACAATATTTAATTGCACAAATAAAACTTAAAAAGTTAGTTATAATTTTACAGATATTACAATTTAGGCGATCTTATCGCTATAAGCTATTGCTTCCGTACAACCTTTGGGTGGAAAATGGTGTCAGGGAAAGAGGGGTTGTGCTATTTTAGTAGTTATATACTTACTTATGAAACAATTGTACCTACATAATATTTATGCTAAAAATTACATATACTTATACGAGTTTATACATATACTCATAGGTACGATTTATTTCTACCACAGGCATGGACGGAACATTTAAAATGGACCATAGATTCAGTGATGTCCAGTCTGGACCACGGCCTCCATTCGAGATCGAAGCATCATAAGCACGAGTTATACCCATTGTTGAATTCTTACTCCGTCGATAAAATAATTCTTCTTTTTAGCTTCTATGACCATATTTTCTTTAATTTATATATTTAATTGATTTATATACGATGGCAGTTCATGGCGATTGTTAGGAATCCTATCTGAAGAGCTAAGTAGGCCTTCCCTAGCTACCTATAATTTATAGTTATTCTAAAATTAAATAAACACAATTTTAAAATTCCTGACAATGTCATGTCCGCTTTACCGGCAATATTTTTGTTTTCGTTTTTAACTTAAAAAACATCATGAAAATTGCAGGATTTTGCACATTAATTGCGGACCCGGGTATAGTTTAAAACTCGTAAAAAGCTCACGATCGAGCGGACGGATCCAGCATAGTTTTCCAGTTTTCTGTCGGACAGACAGTAAGATCTATAGATGCTGTGTAAATATCCGTTTGGACGCAATCTTAAAAAAATACCGGTAAGTAAGTATAAAGTCTTTTTTCGCTTTGATTTCAAAATGGTGGCCACAGCAGCCGTCCCTGGCGCATCGCATTCCTCTTTCATGTCACGCGGCCGGGCGCGGCGCATATCTTCGCAGACATTAATGCCTTTTTCCATGCCTTCAGCAATTTAACCGTCTGAGCGATATCTCCGATAATTCGCCGCTTTTTTCGACGTGTTCGCTCATTATTGGATTTTCTTCTCCGCGCTGAGCGGGTTTTAAAAGACGCGTGAGTGTCGTGTGAGGATAAATTAGGTAGGACTTAGAAATATACCTAGCATACTTTTTTAACGTAAAATTGGAGTTGTCTATATTCTTGCTCAATTAAATAAATATTTTCATTTCATATAGGTAGGTTAAGTGTATATGGTACTAGCCGACCCGCGACTTCACCGGCGTTATAAAGTGTACTACTATATATGTTATTTTAAAAAATCCATTTCCCGTTCTAATCATGGCAGTTTCTTAGTTTTAAAGTTTGTCAATAGATGGCGTTAGGTGTATTTTACACCCCGCTATCATTTACTTCTTCGCAACATTATGTAAGTTATGCGTGAAAAGTATCCACCAGTTTTTACCTATTAGTACAGATAACAGGTAGGTACCTACATAACCTTCCAAACTTGTTGAATGTAGTCGCATTTAGCAAAATTTTAAAGTCCATTATACAGACAATGAGCTAGAAGTATTTAATCTGTAGAGACCTCTATTATTCAAAAATACAAGCATGCAGCATATACATGCACGTACATATTTTAAGTAAAATTAGATATTCCTATCAAACGCAAGACAAAATTTATTCAAAGCACGATAAAGCGACTATACCTAGTTAGTATGCATCGTGTGTTTCACTGCCGGTATAATAGATACAATACATAATATTAATAGAATTAGTTGTCATAATAGGTACTGCCACATTATCTATTGATAGACCTTACAAGGTACATGGATGGTAATTGGCCATTGCTTGTCCCACTTCCAACCCCCAGGGGTATGAAACAGTAAATATCCCATAAATTTGGAATACGCTGGTATTATTACTAAGTTTATGGAAAATCCGTTAAATTCTAATTAGTTGTGTCCCAGGGTATCGCAAACAAACATGGAAACACATACAGACAGACCAATAAATTTACTGGCGACTGATTTTTTTTGGGTGTTCAGTCAGAAATTATTTACATGTGTGTCAGAAACTCTACTTCCTTGATACACCATTATTAAAGGCTATGAGAGCAATACAACTTCACCATTTCAAAATGTAAGTAAGTATGCATAATGATCGCGCTCGCATTGCATCAAATGATCCATTAACCGCAATATTACAACTTGAATTAACTTGGTATAATTAGCTATAAGTATGTAGTAGTAGACACAACAATTGTAATCATGTTACCAGCGAGTGCGTAGCTAATACACTGACGAAACATGAAACTATTAATAGTTAGCCACTGATGAAGCAAAGCAGCCTTGAAAAAAAAAGTGAGATAAAAGTACAGATTCCGCAAAAAGAAAACTTATCGGGTTTAAATTAAAATAACATAGAACGGAGTCTACAAGACCACTTAGGCATGCACTGTATCGATGTGTACGATAGGTTAACTATGAATGTGTTGTTCGATTTTCTAAGTGTGTCTCGTAGCGACACGTGCATTTGTGCGCCCGATCTCTCCGCGAAAAAGGACAGAATGTCACGGAATGCTACGGAAGAGAAAATACTATGGAGTGTCAAAAGGCACTATGTACAGGGACACCGAAACATAGTGCCCAGAGTACAAGGCTCCTTATTAAAATAAATAAAGACATCTCAATCTACATCTTAATCAAATACGAACTTAAAAAGAGGGTTAAAAATTGGTTACAAAAATTGTCTTATGATGAAACCGAATATCTAGTTACGATCTTAAAATAATTGCCTTACGATACACACACACACACACATACACATACACACATTCACACAAATACACACACACAGTCTCGAGTCGAGACCTCTCGACTACTGTGGAGGTACACTGTCCCCTGGTACACAGGTCATTACCTAGCCTAGTGGCCAGGAGTCCAACCCCTTTTGTTGATTTTGTACAATCTACTCTTATTTCAACCTTATCTTTGTATATTTCGCTAAATTGTACCTAAACTAAAATTTTATTATTATTATTATACAACGGCGGGTGCAAACTGACAACATGTCATAATGTAAGTACCAGATAGCACGAGTGTCAAAATGTACAATACACTGTTGACAAAATTTGTCAGAATGCACTCATGATCAAAATGAGCTATGGTCAAAATGTCCAATTGCTAAAATGTTCATTTGACAGTATGTACACAAATTCACTTGTTAAATTGGCTTAAATTGATAGTGGTCTGGTGATATGCTCTAGGTATAGCTACTTGCTAATTGTTGATCAGATGGCAAACGCACCCATCTTTCGTTATCCCTTACAGCTACAACACCTCTGTTTACTTGTTTTGTAACTTTGAAAGAAGATTAGTGAGAGCTTTACCTGAAGTTTGCAAATTAGTTCGAGACTTTGAGAACTAAGTAAATTGGATTAGTGTTTGTCTCCTCTAGGTAGAAGATAGAGTTTTATGTGTGTATTTCATTATATTTATTCACTCTGCTCCATATTTAACATTACATTTAAAACTAACTACAACCTAAACTAACTAACCTGACTTATGTTATAAATTGCCCCAAATCGTCGCCCCTGGGTAAGGTGCCCAGGATGCTGGCTACGTTCCCTCTCTGGATGGCCAGGCTTAAGCGCTGGCCGAGGTACGCGCCAGCTCTCTGGTCACCCGTGGCTTCAATGAGGCGCGTAGAGACCTCTTCAAAAAGCTTACGAGCCTGCCCCCATTGCCCCAGAGTTTCAGAATGTGTTAAATAAATGATTATAAAAATATATATAGTATACGTTAGGAATCGTTATTATGTTCATGCTAACTTACTACTTAGGTACTAGCTACATCTCTTTAAATTATTTTGCTTGAATAATGTGCAGGATTTTTAGTATAATTTAGACTAGATACTATTTTCAACCGACGAAAATAAAAGGAGGTTCTCAAGTCGACCAGCATATTTGTTTTTTTTATCGTTTTTTTTTTCTAAAACTCGATGATTTAACACTCTATGTAACTGTCAAAGTAGGATTAGTTAATATTTTAAAAGACCTTGGTACCTAAACTTAAGATATCAGCTGCATGTGCCAACAGCCAATGGTGTGAAATGCCACAACATTGCACGAATGAACTAGACATGAATAGAATACACCGATTGCAATATGTACTGTGAAATACAGATGATTGACGACCGTGAACTCTTATATTGTGTACACTCTAGCCGACTTGTGTGGTGCGCTGTGTTTACCCGACTATAGCTCAGCCAAAAGGAGGTTTTAATTTGTAAAATTGTAATGACGCAGTGGATATACTAGGATGGACGGACAGACAGACGATCCATAACATTAGAGTTCCTTCTAGGCCTTCGGAACCGTAATGAGCTAGTTCCTTTTCTCTTTTCTCACAATCAAAGCAATGACGAAATGAAATTGATACGACTATGACTAACGCAAAATATCAATTGTAGACAATTTTAAACAATTACATGTATGTATTACACTTTCTTTCTTGTCAAGAATTCACTTTCTCGCTTTTTACCAGTCGCATTGTAATTAAAACTTCAAGGTGCGCAGTTTTTGTGCCGCTGTATCATCAAATAAGATGAATACACCGCCGTAATTTATTCTCAAAAATTTTTTTATTGTATCACAGAGCAGGCTGTTTCGTAATATACCTACAGAATTTATTACGTGCATTAAGCCGTTCCAGTATTGTTTTTTCGTTTTAGTTTTCTACCTTCTCGTATCTACGCTTTTGTACGTATGTACCTACTTGGTATTTCTCTAACAAATATTTGGTACCTCCTCTCCTCATCTCCTAATATTTATATGAATATCTATTTAGGTACTCAATTGTACCGGCATAGTAAAAGGGTCGGGTACCCTATTTCTGCCGACAATTACAGCGTTCCCGTTTAAAGTATAAATTTTAGTGTGGTTATGAGAATTCACTACCACAATGAAGTGAGAGAGCGTCTCAGTGGCGTTCGGGGATAAGACGCGGCCTATCATATCGAAAGATATGGAGTTCGATCCCCGGCTGGGCCATATACCAATCGGTTTTTCTGGACACTTAAGTACATTTACTGACTGCTCTCAAACGGTGAAGGAAAACATCCATGTCCACCAACCCGCAGTGGGCTAACGTGGTGGACTATAGCTCGAACGCCCTCGTTGAGAGGGTAGGCCTGACTCCAGCAGTGGGGACATATTAATAGGCTGTTGATGACAGGCACAGGCTGCCCACTTTAACGTTCTTTGGAATGTTCCATGCAGAAATCTAAAGTCAGGAGAATGTATATTGCCACCCACATCATTTTAGTTCAAAAAAACATATGACTCCTCACAACTCAACAGATTGCGTTTTGTTTAAAAGTATGTAAGGTAGATAGTATGAATCTGGAGTAACATACCTATTACCTTCAAGCTGTTATAAATATTTTTTTCTTCGAACGAGATGGTCAACAAAGCATCCACAGACAGAAAGCGAAATCAAAGTTAAAATATTTTATTGCATATACCTATGAGTTTATCTACCACCGCTTCCTAGGTGTTCGTGAATCGCCTTCTGCTCGTACAGCCACAGAATACTGTACAGCGGATAATATTATTTGAAAGGTCAATTAAATCGCCTTGCAAATGGCCAACCAGACGAGTAACGAGGTGGCTATGAATAACTAGCACACGTCGAACTCATTCGCTGCAGCAAATAGCGGTTAAAAAGCGGAACTACTTCAGCGCTTGTCAGTTTTTATGCGGATGCGCTGGAAATTCCTCAATGCGATGCGTGAAAATCTGACCACACGCTGTGAATACCGTTATAGTGGTTTATCTAAATATTTCATGTCATTATCAGTTACCTATTACACTAGGTAAGGTATGATATATCATTAAGTCACTCATATCATAACCATGGCCAAGTATTAAAAAAATAGGTAAGTTAAATCTAAAAAATAAAAAACGTAAAAAATAGGTTATTTTGTGTTGGATGGACCGCGCTGTCCAATCAAACTATTGTTTTAGTCGGATTAAGGATCTTTATAATGGATTTTAGTAGATCTCGCGGATTATAAGACCTGATTCTGATGACACAAAATTGAAATGATAGCACTAAAATGGTTTCTATCCCTTTTACACAGTATGATGCAGATAAGGATGACACTATCTTTAGTGCTGTCTTTTAAATGTGTGCTTTCAGAACCGTGAACCGGCCTATAGTGTCCTTGACATAGATTTAATCACCTGCAATAATTATACAATGGAAAGATTTTTACCAAAATGGATTTTGATAACAACCTCATTTTGTCCTAACTAAATACCTTAGCTAAATACAGTCCTATCCTTAAGAGATTAGAATAATATTCATTACCTTTTTTATTTGGCCTTTGTTACTTACTTAGGCACTCTTTTGGCGGGAGCGTAGTGTCATGGTCGTCTCTTCTATTTTATTTTCTTAAATTAAGTTTTAATGTGTAATGGTGATAGTGTTTTACACATGCTTGTGGTTGTGCATATTGTGCGGGAAATTACAATAAAAGCGTGTAACAACTCTTTCAGCTCGTACCAAAATTGTCCATTGGAAATCTTCATTAAAGTTGCTATCGATTTAGTGAGGTTAAGAACCTTAGTGAAAATCGCCGACTAACTCTAGTCGTGCTCTGTTTTTGTGGAGGCCGTGCTGTAACCGCCGGTTTAAAGAGTTAAGAAATAAGACTTTAAATTCAAAATAAGTTAAGGCTTAAAGGTCTCGTTACCAAGCCAAAACTTACTTAAAAAAAAATCATTACTTAGCTAGAGTAAAATTTAAGTAAGTTCTTTCATTTGGGTCAATAATCTAATATGCGCCTGAGGGCATTCCGGCTCATATATCTGTCTAACAAACATGATGAGTGCCGTTATAATAACTACACTAAAGTAATTACATTACACAGGTATGTAATGTAATTACATTGTCGGTACTCCTATACTTTTACCCACTTTTATACGAAAGTATAAGTTTTTATGTAATAATAATAAAAAGTAATGGCTTGTTTTACCTTAAAAGGCGCGGTGTTTCTTGCGCAATTGCTTTCCTTTCATAAGTAGGTATTTAATACAGGTTGTAGTTTACTTAGCATCAATCAATCCATCAGTCTTTTACGTCCCACTGTTGGGAAACTTTCCCAGCGTGACCAATGTGGGCATTTCTCCCTCAAAATGATAGTATAGGGTGTGTTTCTCAGTGGAATGATGATTTTTCCATATAACAGGCACAACAATCGGATTATCAAGTAAAATAAAATGTTTATATTATGTTACACGAACTTTCAGAGGCCATATAATCCGTGGACATCGTTTACGCATAATAATGACGCATCTATTCCAGCCAGAACTGTAAGTACAATTTTCTCTTATCTGCAAACTTTATTTACAACTTTTAAGCGAAACTCAACCCTTTCACAATGGCGTAAGGAACACGCGTGGCGTGCTCGTTTGATCCATGGTGGATAGCACCAACTACAATGGAACTTTGAGCTCCAAAGGAAGCACAAACTTTTCTTTGTTGAGTCGCGTAACTCAATCTTCCCTACGTAATGACTAATGTTCCTTCAACTTATAATGACAAGGAAAAGTATATAGGTAATATAAAAAGTTGGGTAAACGCTGGTCACACACACGCTTATGCAAGTAAGTAGGTAGATACATAGGTGGACGGATAATTAGAAACAGAGCAAGATTTTCATACAATCGAGGTCAATTTGAAGCCATGGTTCTCCGTGAAGGATTGATCGGGGCGTGATCTGATGACGGTCATCGAGAGAGTATATGGAGGATCTCAGATCGCTATAGATATCCAACTGATCAGATGAGCCGTTTGGTAGCAGCATCGTCATGTAGAAAAAAACCTTCGAAATGGCATAAAAATGTATGAAAATTTTAAAGTTAAGGAATCATGACGATGCTGCCCCCAAACGGCTGATCTGATCAGTTGGATATCTATAGCCATCTAAAAGTCCTCCATCTACTCTCTCGATGGCCGGCATCAGATCACGCCCCGATCAATCCTACACGGAGAACCATGGCTTCAAAGTGAAGTGAAGTCGATTGTATGAAAATCTTGCCCCGTGTCTAATTATCCGTCCACCTATGTAGGTATTAATAAAATATTGATACAAAAATCTATGTGAACAGAACAGTACGGGTAGGATCGGAATGTTTTCCCAAAGCACCCTGGTAAAGGAAACAAATGGGCCAACGAACCGAAATAGGTGGTGGAAATCGTTTGTAAGGACGGACGGAGGAGGACGGCAATGGACGTCGACAGGCTGACTTGAGCCCAATATTTGGTCAACCGTGCGAAATCTTTTAATCTATTTACAGGTATTTTTTACAAAAAGAAAAGAAAAGTATACCTAGCCAATTAGATTTCCTACCTTTAAAGTAGGTGATACGTCCGAAAATAAATGTACTACGTAAATATTACGACTCTCCATGTCGAAGTTTATTATTTCAAAGATATCTTTGCGAAAGAGAGATGGCATAAATATGACATCAAATTATGAACAGGCCGCATAAACATCGTCAAATGACCTTTTTTATTATTTATTTTATTATTCATATGCATATTCATTATAAGTATATAATTGTCCACAAAACCGACTTGTCGGTACAGTCTCATATCAAATAAATCTAATTACAATAAAAAATGTTTTGTTACATTGTATGAGGATTAGATGCTTCCTAAATTTTTGATTTTTCCTAATTAAATAGAAAACAACATGAAAACTAACCTGTTATTATAATATTCTATCATAATCACACGCAATAGACAAACATTAAAATATAAATGTAATTTAACATAAGAAAGTGAGTGTTACATGCAAAGAACTTCTAATATATTGCATTTTCTCCACAACATTACTACAACGGCCGTATAATATTTCATACGCTCGCCTGGAGGAAACTCAACGCTTTACACTTTTACTTACTTTCTGTTTGCTAGACATCCTATAAGAGGGGTGACCCCACAGTAAGATAAAACAAGCAGATTTATTACAACGAAAAGTACAATTTTCTACTGCAACTAACTAAGCGCTATCTTACTTAGCTCGCTACTAAGCTCCGCTTGCACAAAATACAAGATGGTTTTGTCTCTGGTCACAGAATACAAGTACTCTCTGGTTCTTAATTACAAATTGAGTGTATGCGCATTTTCTTAATACTACATAAGGAAAAACTTTGACAGAACTCAATAAAAACACATTATAGTCGAAATACACTTTAAAATAAAAAAGATTCAGGATATATATTTAAAAACCTTTTGCATAATCTAAAAGAAATAACTTCTTTACAATGAGAAAGTAGGTAATGAGCTAAAGATAATGAGTGACATTGGGGACAAAGCATAATAACTTCCCAAAGAGTACAAAAGAGTTGTCAAGTTACATTATAATATAAATACATGACATAAAATAAAACGACCAAGTACTCACTGCGTTGACCGACATCAAGGCATGTCACGAGAAAACAATTCGCGCGTAAATATTAAAGAAAATTGCCCTGGCCTTAATTTTAGCACCAACAAGGTTTGATAGATGACATGCCTCTGAGAGGTCCCTACTTATAATTGGAACTTTCATTGTAACAACTTTAATAAAAATGTAGATTATTTTAGGTAGGTACAATCGGAGAACCGAAGATCGAGTTCATTTGTGCGCCTTGGGGGGGGGGGGGTGATTGATATCTAACAGTTATGTAGGTACCTATTTCAGTGTATTTCTCTGGTATTTCTTTATATTTTTGAGAATTGTATATTTTTGAATTGGCGGTATATTTGTAGGCGTTCTTTCACTTTATGATATATCCATTACTAATGGCTAGCTCATCGTCTAGATGGGTTCTGTTTTACAATTCTGAATTGAAGTAGGTATATGCATATATTATGATACCCAGTATTATACGCCCTATCAATTCTCAATTTATTCTTCTACAACCATACAATGCAATAGCACCAGCGAATATAACTTTAGTATAAAAGTTCGCTGAACCACGCTAAATATGTGAGTTCTTTGTTTCTATTTAACCTATTTTTAAACATTTTACAATACTTCAGTCTTAATGTATCAACATTCAGATGTTTTCTCTTGGCTTTTGTATTTTTGCAGTCATGATTAATTTGAAATAAACATCAAAGTTCATTAGCATTACATAAGACCTATTACCTCGAAGAACTAGGTTTTCTCACAGTAAGCTTCAGCTAGGTGTTTACTGCAGAGAATGAAGCTCTAGTTGATTAATTAGAGCAAGAGGAAAACAACTAATTATTTATATAAAGGAGAAATACAGTTGCCAGCTCGTTGTTCACGTAAATTTTCACTTTAATTATCTAGACAATACATTCATTTATTCAAATACTCCTGGAGTCGTTTCAGTGATCAACTTGTGAAATTTAAACAAATGTATTCCTCAGGAAACACGGTTCATTTGAAGCCTGAAGTCGTTTATTCATATTGAAAAGTGTCTGTTTAAAATTCAACGCTGGGTCTTAACTCACCTTTGACGCTGGCTCCTCGCAGGCTCAAGTCAGTTCGTCCTTCAATAATTCACAACAACTCCACTTTTTAAGCACGAAAAATCACGTCTTCAACACGCAAACATAAAATCAGCATAATATGCAACATTTCACAAATCACATTCAACTCGCGATAAGTTCGGGAGCGCCTAAAAGGCTGTATTGATAAAAGTTCGCGTACGTAAGTACACTCCGCTGCGTACCGTAATAGGTCACATTAAAAGTTTTCAGGTTAAACTTCTTCAACGCTTGAGTTATTACGAAGAAATTGGAATATTTTGCCGTTTGGAGTTTCTGGTTTTTGTGAGGAATGTTTAGTGCTCGCCCGGCGATGCGTGCAAGCTCGCCGGAGGAGGGCAGAGACCTCGGAGCGTGGCGGCCGGTGCTGCGCGGGCGCCGCACCGAGTACCGTTGCCCCGAGAGTGGGAGCGAGGTCGAGCAAGCTTTGACATTTTCAAGTTATTTCGTTACCTAACCTCGTGTTGTTATTGTTGTTGGCACAGATTCTATTGTTACAACTATTGTTAGTTGGACGCCGCTATTGTGGCATTTATCTGGCGAAATGTAGAGCCTTGAATGTTGAATGGAAAAGTCAGGTCATCATCGATGCCTATAATTGACCGAGCGAGCGAAGCGAGCGAAGCGTCTACGTTTCGAGACTGGCCAAAAATGCTCTTGTCCGGCTGTCTGTCTGTCTGTCTGTCTGTCTGTCTGTCTGTCTGTCTGTCTGTCTGTCTGTAATTCTCTACAGGTCGCATTTTTCAACCGATTTTGACGAAAATTTGGCATATGTATAAATTAATTAAACCTACAATATGAGTAGAATAAAATTTTGAAAAACATTTTTTTTAGAGTACCTACCATACTCGCAAAGTGGGAGTGAACTTTTTTTTTCTTGTGAATCCCATAGTGTGGGATATCGTTGGATAGGTCTTTCAAAAATATTGCTGGTGTGTGAATACCATTTTTTCGATTTAGGGATCCGTTGGCGAAATATTAAGCTTTAAAGCGGTAATTTTTGTTAGAGTCACGTGTCCCCCCCCCCCCTGCCAGCTAAACGGTTGCTTCTGGAAATGTGAAAAAATTCATGGCAGTAGCATATATAACGTAGTTACAAGGAAAACTATTACGGCTAAGTAGGTTCTATTAGTTTTTGAGTAATAGTGGATCGACTTAAGAAAGTTGAAAAAATAAATTATGTTCATAGAACTGCATACGTAAAATGGAAAATTATTTTTTTCCGCGTGATATCCATGGTGTGGGGTATCGTTGGATGGGTCTTTCAAAAATATCGCGGGTGTGTGATAAACATTTTTCGATTCAGGGATCCGTTTGCGAAATATTAAGCTTTAAAGTGCTAATTTTTGTCACTTTAGTAGGTACTTTTTCTGTTTCCAAAGTTGACTTTTGTTGGTTTCTTTTAGGTTTGGTTTATAAGGGCTGGCGAGGTCTACTGTTCTCACGGAACTACTAGTAATATATGGAGTAAGTAAACTACTAGATTATACTATTGTTATAAAATTCAATAGAGTTTTCTCTACTAATGTAATAGTAGGTTTATGACCATTGATGAATTTTGAGGACAATTTAAGCTCAACCTTAAATTGAGACCAAATAATTGAGAGGCTACATATTGTTAAAATTCTCACGCTTATCTAATAAGGTGCATACTAAGGTTGTTTAGAACACAAACTGGTTCAATTAGAACTCAGATGTGGGGCACGATACAGATTCGTTTTGTGAAAGGGAATGCTATGATATCGTTAACTATAGACAGGTACCTTTAGTAAATGCCACAGTAAATCTACTGCATCAGCAGTCAAAATTGAACAAGTAATAAAACATGCACACACGTTTGGGAAACATGAAATACAGAAAAATACAATAAGATTAATGATGTAAATACCTATATTACATAATAAAATTAAAAATACATTAGTAATAATAGGTATGTCAGTAAGTAAAACGCATCTGCATTGTTACAGACGGATCCCATACTCGTACCAAGGTATGGGTACTTAGTAAATCAGCAAAAAAATCCTACTGTGCCTTTCTTTTCCTAGGAGTGGTAACAATAAAAACTTTAAGAAGACAAAGGGTATTCGCCAATAGATAGGTACTAACGTTACCAAACATTTAAGTGACTGGCCTGTTGGCGTAGTTGGTAGTGAACTGCGCCAGAGGTCATGGGTTCGATTCCCACCCGGGACCAACATTTGTGTGATGAGCTTTACTGTTGGTTTTCGGATTCTGGGTGTTTTTACCTATATATGTATTTTAAAAATATATATAATTATGTATGTTTATCAGTTGTTGAGTACCCATTTACAGGCCACCTATGCCACTAAACAGCCATGTGTAAATTTGTTCAAAACTTTCTTTATTTATTTTATTTAAGTCTTCAACATTCTGTCGCAGGTTTTTGGGGGCCTTGGGCTTTGATATTATTTCCATTCTTGCTATAGGTACGTTTTTTACTTCACCCTTTATGAAGAATCCTTTTGGTGCAGACACTAATAAATTATAACGAGCCTTGTATGTCTCGTCTAAACTTGATAACAAGCAACGGTAACTTGTCTGAGACTCGCTCCCTCAAATTGCGTTCACGTATCACAAAGGCTTTTTTGTTTGCTTTCCGGATCACTGATCCCTTGGATGGCGATAGAGTGACATAGTTTGATATTTCCTTCTATTCATCTGATCTATACTTACTAATTTAATAACCCTAAAGAGTTTTGTTGTTTGTTTGAGCATGCTAATCTCTAAAACTACCAGTCGGCTTTGAAAAATTACAGCATTAGCCCAATTCTTGTTAAGGTTTTCCGCGGCATAGCTCACCGTTTTTTAACTTATTTCTGACTTTTTTCCTTTTGCTCGCCTCCTAGGGGCCGTGGCGTGATGTTAACTAACCTCAAGAATTGGGCTATAAAATGCAAAAAGAAATTTTCAAATTCGACTGGTGGTTCCAGAGACTAGCGCCTTCAAACAAAAATACAAACTCTTCAGTTTTATTCTAATAATAAGTTATTATTAGAATAAAGCCTGTTAGTGCACTTGAGTTTTCAGATAATCTGTTTCCAATACACCTATTCATTGACATTGAATGAATGAGGAAAGAAAGCCTCATATATTCGCTATATAATACCATTATAGTTAATTAAAAAATGGGATGTTATTCTCCGTAAATGTTTATTAACTAAGTGGTATCCAAATCGCCTCTGCCTTATAAAGGGTTATTATTAATAACCCTTAATAGCGATTTGGTATTATATAGCGAATATATCAGGCTTTCTTTCCTCATTCATTCAATGTCAATGAATAGGTGTATTGGAAATAGATCATCTGAAAACTCAAGTGCACTAACAGGCTGAGTGCATATATTGACCACATGTTTTTTTCTTATTGATTTTTTTTGCCGTAGATGTGTTCCCCAGTGCATTACAAACATGGTAGTGTATTTAACTTTTACGTAACATTTCTGTATAACTGGGGCCTATAAAGGGTTAAAGATAAAACGTGTAACTAAATTGCTAGTTCCAATAATAAATCAATTCGCAATAAATATGTTCCCAAGTCCCGAAGCTCTTTACCTTCGATTGAAGATGACGGGTCTATTCTCGCTTGATTCGCGCGCATGCCACTGGCAACTCCAACTCTTTGTGGAACTAGTCGAGAGCTTTAAGAGAATTGTAAGATTGATAGAGCAAACTTGTGCTTTCTGTGAAAAAATATGAATGGCTGTGAAACTATGACGATTCCTTATCAATTCATTACCTATGCATAACTTCACGGTCTGGGTAATGGTAAGTACGGTCGACCGCACGTCAGAGGAAACAAAACTTGTATAAACTGGTCTCTCAGAGTATTGGAACTCTCTAACAGGCTAGGCCAGCTCAAGGCCAACCACTGACGTGCGGTTCACTGTACATGAAACAATAGCTTTTTGGTTGTCGCAAGGTAACTACCGGTAAGTAGGTATAAATTGATTAGTCGTTAAACGTTTCGATCAATCAACGTTGAGATATCAAATAGGCAGTGATTTCTGTACTTCTCAACTAATAACTTTTGACTTTGACTTTGAAATATTATTTAGATCTACTATTAGAGGAGGTTTCTTAATGATTAGCGGTTAGGTAATAGTTTGACCATTTTATAAGTCAAAAAGATTTTTTTCTCAAAAGCAAAGGACCTCAGATTAGTCTCCTAATAAGACTAAACGACGACAAGTAAACCACAGTAGAAAGCAGTACTTACTAACACATAGGCAAGTAAAAATTAACTTGCGCGTAACAGCTGCTAATTCCACGACGACGCCACGCTTTCGCGATTTTAATCTCGCCTTCACACACGCCATGTAGGTGAGGGAGGGAGATGGCAATATTTTCATAATGAATGCAAATTCCTACGGCCACTTATTTAATAGTCCACGGATAGACGAGTCGTGAGAAAATTGTGGTTTAAAGTCATCCAAGCGAGGTAAGGCTCAGGGCAGGGCCGTAACGAGTGCGTCACCGATGGTGGGCATGGTGGCGCCTCCACCAGCTCTGGATATTTCAAGTGTCAAGATTGTCTTTGCTTTGATCATAATATAAGATACCGCATTAGCACTCAAATATTATAAGCATTGTTTTGTAAGTAATCTCCAGGCCTATTTTTGCATCGCTCGCTTCGCTTCGAGCGGTCGATTCTACTAATTTTCCTTCGACATCCGATACAAAATTAGTATAGAATCGATCGCTCGAAAATAGATCTCAGTTGTGTTGTGTGCGTCGCGTGCGGCGTACGTATTTATTCATCATCATCATCAACAGCCTATTAACATGTCCCCACTGCTGGGGCTCAGGCCTACCCTCTTAACGAGGGCGTTCGGGCTATAGTCCACCACGCTAGCCCAGTGCGGGTTGGTGGACTTCACATGCGCCTAAGAATTTCTTCTTCAGCGTATGCAGGTTTCCTCACGATGTTTTCCTTCACCGTTTGAGAGCAGTCAGTAAATGTACTTAAGTTTCGAGAAAAAACCCATTGGTACATGGCCCAGCCGGGGATCGAACTCCTTACCTTTCGATATGATAGGCCGCGTCTTATCCCTACGCCACTGACGCACGTATTTATTCAATTGGTCATTATAGGTTTTTGCACTATAATATTCGAAATAAATCGTAACGGTTTGAATTACCTACAGTAGTATTTTAAAAAACTAGTAGTATTGCAAAAACTGAAGCCGCCACTGCAAAAGTTAGTTACATTGGCATCGAGAGGGTACTGACTCGAAGGCAGACAAGCTTCTTTATTTTTCCCAACAAAAACCAATTTCATCGAGGTACTGCCAGCAGCCTCTCGATACTTTTACAAAGAGTTCAATTCGACAACAATAAATAGGTAATGTTGTAAGTAATTAGTTTTGCAAGTTCGGAATAGGTAAAGAACCAAATTTTAATATGACGGATAATTAGAAACAGGGCAAGATTTTCATACAATCGAGGTTACTTTGAAGCCATGGTTCTCCGTGAAGGATTGATCGGGGCATGATCTGATGGCGGTTATCGAGAGAATAGATGGAGGAGTCCTAGATCGCTGTAGATATCTAACTGATCAGATGAGCCGTTTGGAAGCACCATCGTCAGTTTGGAAGTACCAGTTTTGATTACCAATATACTCAAACTGCGGCAAAAACGGCCATATCTTTTGACTACGTTGACTTCGAAGTTTGATATATTCACAGCTCCAAGGGATTGCGGACCTGAGTACTTGATATTAATTTTAACTTGATATCTGCACGCGTTCCTGAAAAAAAGGGTCTTGACAGACAGACAGACGGACAACGAAGTGATCCTATAAGGGTTCCTTTTTTCCTCTTTTGAGGCACGGAACCCTAAAAAACAGACTTTAGTGTATGAAACGTTGAAAATGATGCTTGTAACATCATCATCATCAACAGCCTATTAATCTCCCCACTGCTGGGGCTCAGGCCTACCCTCTCAACGAGGGTGTTCGGGCTATAGTCCACCACGCTAGCCCAGTGCGGGTTGGTAGACTTCACATGCGCCTAAGAATTTCTTCTTCATTCATTCTTGTAACATTGTGTGCTGTTAATCCCATCAACAGTCTCTTGTAGGGGAGGTAACATAAAACCACAACATTCTGCAAACGAACCTCCTCCCACGCAGAAATGTTGTTTCAGATCTCGCGTTTCTATTGAGGCCACACACTTGCGGTGGCTGCCAGTCGTCAACCCCTCTGATACCCGACAACCTTGAATGCAGGGCGGAGCCATGAGCATGATCGGGAGGAACGCACTCCAGTAATTATTCTAGTAGCTAGCTGTTTCCCGCGACTTCGATTGCGTGGCTCCGAGATTAGCTACATACCCGCAATTTGCCCGCAATTAATTGCACTTTTGACGTGAAACGTCTGTAACTTGCGCTCCATTTTGAGAAAAAGCTACTTTCCGAAAAGTCGGAACCTTGATTTAGCACTCGAATCAGTTAACAACACTTTTTTTATATAAAAGTTTAGAAAAAAATAAGGAAGAGGTAGAGTGTTTGGTTTAAAGGGGAGGAGAGTGGCGACGTTACACTAAACTTAAAACGCTGCGGCTTACCGAGTACAGTACAGCCTACCGCACTTTTCTTAGTCAAAACATTTTTTTTATATGAAACACATGTTGTATTTTGTTTCCAGATGCAGAGCGTTTGTTGTCGTGTGCCGTTTCATTTGGAAAGGACTATACAAAGAATATCTAATTCTATATCTCTAATAATCTATCTATACTAATAATAAAGAGGTAAAATCTGGTGGATAATTTGCACGCCTATCATAAATATCTTGCGACGAACCAAATGATAGCGGGTTGTAAAATACACCTAGCGCCATCTATTGACAAACTTTAAAACAAAGAAACTGACATGATTTGAACGGGTTAAAAATGGAATAACATTAAAATAGTATACTTTATAACGCGGATGAAGTCGCGGGGTATCGGCTAGTACATCATAAACCGCCACGCAGTTCAATTGATTTTCCCTAAACTCATTAGAACAAATTAGTTGCCTCTATACCTCTGGATTCTGGATTCCTGTGAGAGTGACAAAGTAGAGAACTAGTTTGCCATGGAAAGCGGTACTTAATCATAGCGGGTTCTCTATATTAGGGCCAGTAAACATCCGTTTAATAGTTCTTAGAGTTTTACAAGCATGGAGAGTAGTTAACAGGCATCAAGATAACTGGTTATTACATATAGGAGTATGTGAAATTGAAATTGTCTTATTGAAAAGAAAATTAAACGTCTAGTAACTTTCTCTGAATAGAAATTTTGAATGAACTTTTCTCGGCTAATCACATATTGATGAAACTTTGCTCAGTGATTATACTCGAGAGGTATAGTTCCCGCGGAGTGTGAAGTTGGCTGATTTCTGCGCAATGACTAAATGTTGGGTGTGAAAGGGGGAGCTGTGCAGGAGTTCACTAGAGAGAGACGCTCATTCAATTTCAAGAAATTGTTCATTGATTCGATCAACCGAATTTCAAGTTTTTGGACATCTCTAATAAGCACACTATCTCGCTTACATAAGTACACATAGACTAAGCACTGTCAGCGTTGTGCAAACAATTTGTGACTATATTCATTTTGCCGTCAAGAAATTCCGCGGGGACTTTACGTACGTAACCCGAGAATAATATTAAGATAGTACATTTTAGACTTTCGCGCTTTGTATTCATAATTATATAATCAACGTCGGGCAAGGTAAATAAAACTATTTCGTGTGTAAGACCCGTAAATAATTATATAATTATATGAATATTAGGATACTTACTAACGCGGACAAACTGGCGGGTAATAACTAGTTACGTTTAAGAATTATAGAAAGAATTGCGACGATCGACGTAGGACACGTGATGTTGCTGCATTAAATAGATTTCCCCTAGGTACACACCTATAAAAAACTTAGTAAAATATATTCTAAGTAACGGTACACTTTGTACTCGCATGGTCTATTAGTACGACATTATCTCCGTAACCACTGGACCGTTGAATCATTTTCTGTATGATTCAGCATACTGTGATGAAAGTGGGCTATAATAGGCGCAAAGGCATGCATGTTGAAGGCAAAGATTCTTTGGTTGGCGGTATAGGCAAAATAGGTAAATCGGTACAGACAAAATAATTAAATAAATTATTATTTCAAATTCTGTATATACCTACCTCCTACCTACCCGCTACTCGCATACCTTTATACCACTGTCTAACCGAGCCAAGGTGCACGCAGCGATCATTCAAACTTGTTTTCACAAACATAGATTTTTGGAAAAATGTCCAGTGCAAATCGAACCCACGACAGACTGGTGCTCGAGTTCAAACTAAAAAAACTAAAGAGATAAGGGACTTGGTTCGGTCGACTAAAGACAGACAAGGCTTTATGCTCTCGGTTACCTTTACTTTCTTCTTGTATGGATTAAAATGAATAAAATAAATGACAAATCCGTCAATGTCACTTTTGATTTTGACATTTCGTGTGGGTAACAAAACAAAACAAACAAATACAATAAAATAAATCTGCTGGCTGTGGATTATAATTTCAAATTTTCATTGATTCTAACGATATAGGTAGATAGTAAAAACACTTAAATTAAACTATTGTGAAATGTGAAACAAGTTGTTCAGTTTTACAGGAACGCCATTGTAAATGGAGAGTTTTGTAACAATAAAGTAATCGCAGGAGGAAAATTGAAGCCTAATCAAGAAAATTATCACATTTGCGGCTTTATAACTGATTGTAACATAAAAACTACACAAATATAAAATGTCGGCGTTACTGACAGCGGACTGGTTTCAATTGGACTCTTACTACAGGTTGGTAATTGAATTTATTATAAACTACTGAATGTAATTATCGTTCTAAAGGTAGGTAGATACTATATTTTTAATCCACAACACTGCTAGAGTGTTTCCTTAATTATTATAAGTATCAATATAATATCCTGTGATAATATCAATCACTGTAAGTAGACAAATAGACTGATGAAAGCAACTTTTGTATGCACAGTCTGAGGGCAAAGAGGTGGCTCAAAAATCTTTTATTAAAGCCAAGTTTTCCATGACTCGAGTCAGACAAGTCTTCCATTCTAGACAGAGGGTCACCAGTAGGTAACCTAAATTAACAACCTGCGTGGAATATAACAGTCTTCAATTCCTTACCTGTCTAAATGCTTTGTTTACTCATTAACCAATCTAGGAAGAGACCTAAGTAGATACTATAATTCACAGCAAATAAGTACAATTTTAACAGTCCAAGTTCAATCTCTCTGCACCAAATGACTCCAAACACATAATTTCAATATTTTCAGGAAATTCGACCTGTATATGATGAACTGGTCGATGGATGAGGGACTTGAAAACATGATGGTGAGCGGTGCGGCTTATGGGGGTCCTATCGCTGTTGTGAGGGACAGGAAACAGTTTGTGAGGATCATGACCACTGCGAAGCCTGTCATCACCATTTACAACTGCGTTGGGGATATCATCTCCAAGATTTTGGTTTGTTATGATTTTTTATTTTTCAGTTAAACAAAGTTTCTTAACAAACTTGCCTAGGTAAAAAAATAATAACGAAACTAGGCGCAAGCTTGAATTGCATCTCCTTTTTTGTGCCTTTCCCCTGCAGACTATTTAAATTACTAGTATAGGCAGTTTAAGTGATAATGATATTACCAACTCATCCTGGAATAAGTATTGCTAAGTAGTGCTATAGTAAGAATTAATTCCATTGCTTTGTTGTATTGTGACTAGTAAAATTAACTGTTTGGAAAGTAAAGAGTCTCTCTTCAGGTACCTATATTATTAAATCATAAAAATTTAAAACAAAAATAGTGTGTATTAGAAATAGGTGTTGGATGTTACAGTGGAACAGTGGTGTGCTAGTCCACATGGGATGGTCAGATGGCGAGCAGCTGCTATGTGTTCAGGAGAGCGGAGATGTCCTCATCTATGACATGTTTGGGGCATATCAGCGGAGCTTCAGTCTGGGACAAGAAGTTAGGGACACCAAGGTATAATTGTGTGTTGAGAATACATTTGGTTATTAGGGATCCATCAAAATCTGTCCAGCAGATAACTGGGAAACCACTGGACTGATTCAGCTACAACTTTTCATATTACACGTAATTGCCTGACAATGCTAGAAAAATTATGGATTGTTACAATAATTAATTATATAAAATATAATTTATGTGTGATAATTATATTCTGTGTTTCATGTTGCAGGTGTTCAAAGCCCAACTGTTCCCGAACCCGCACGGCGTGGGCCTGGCCGTCATCACGACCACCAACCGCATGTTCTTACTCAGCAATGTCTCCGAGCCCAAAGTCAGATCCGTACCAGACCTGCCCAGTTAGTATAAATAATTATACTGCTCAAAAAAAAAGAGCCCCGGGCTCTTTGTCATATCTTAGCTATCATCAGATCTCACGCAAACTGTTCCCTGACGAAAATACATGGGCTCAAACAAAGTGACCTCGAATATATGAAAAAGACCTCTGGCCGTTTTTAAGTATTACACATAAATCTTAACTGGACAGGTCATCAATCACCATACAATGTTACAACCACATGGGCTACAACAGCTCTTACCTACAGGTTGATCTTATTTTGAAAAAAAAAAGATGTTTATGTGAAGCTGATGTGTACATGATGATGATGTGTGATGTTAATCAGGAGCCAACGAGCCCATAACGTCGTGGTGCGTGCTGAGCTCTGGCGCGCGCACCTCGTCCGTCATCGGCTTCCTTGTGTGCCGGGACAAGGAGGTGTACAAGTGCCAGCTCGGAGAGCCCAGGGCTGTTCTTATGGTAACTACTTCTCACTATTTGTTCGTTTGTTTGAACGCACTGATCTCTGAAACTACCAGACGGGTTTCTAGAAATCTTTTTGCGCTTGATAGCCCAATTCTTGAGGAAGGTTATAGTCTATTTTACTTCACGTTACGACCCTTAGGGGCCGAGCAAAAAGAATAAAGCCGGAAGTAACTTACAAAACGCAGGCGAGGCCGCGGAAAACAGCTATACGCGAAATGACTAATATGATATATTACGCGGCGGTTTACCTTGCTGGATAGTTATCGAGCCTGTGGCTATTGAGATGTTAAAAGGTTTTATTTGTCTCTCTTTTCTCACAATTCACACATAAAACTTTTATTCTTATTTGCAGCGTCCCGAAATAAAGAACCCGTACACCCAGATCCTGTCGATAGTGCCGTCGCAGAACGGGCGGCACGTCGCGCTGTTCACCGACTCCGGCTTCCTGTGGATCGGCTCCTCAGACTTCCGGACTAAGTACTGCGAGATCGACACCGGCTACATCAAGCAGCCGAAAGAACTGCTCTGGTGAGATAACTACATTTATTCATTTTAGTCGAAACTGCAATCACGCATATACGAGTAGTTAACGCTTCCATGTCGGATTTCTAATAAAGATATCAAAAAAAAATTAAAGTACCCGACCTAGACTGCCATACGAGGATCAGATAGAGCGGGTGCTACAAATGTACACGTAAAGAGCACTCGCTTCCCGCTGCGAGCTTGTATGTGAGATTTTTTACAATCTGTCCCTTTTTTTGGCCATTCAGTACAACGTGTGACATATTATAATGTGTCTTGCTAGGCATACGCCCATTGGCGCATCCTGATTGGCTAACTAGAGTCAGGTGTGAGTTGGATCTCTAGCAACATTGTCTTGGGGAATTTTTCTCTTTAGCCGGCGCGGTTCTTCTTTTTCAGCCATTAATTTTAAGTGATGTGTGAGATATGATAAAGTGAGATGTGATGACCGTTCTTACTGCCTACCCCATCAGGGAAATAGCGTGAAGATATGTATGTATTTCAGGTGCGGCTCTCAAGCGCTAGTGGGCCATTGGGACGACACGATGTGCATCTACGGTTTCAACGGGACGTCGTTCCCCTACCCATACGACGGGCCTTTCCACATCATACCGGAGATGGACTGTGTGAGGGTTATATCAGGTAGGTTGAATATCTTTCAGTTTATTCAGTGATTTTAGTGAAATCCTAAAAGGAAGGTAGGTCCTAAATCCCACATTCTTTCCTTAGTGGAGAAAAGATCGAATTGAAAGGTAAACTACAGATTTAAGGCTAGTTTGTGTATGTTTTTATTACTTTTGTATTTGAGTACGATAACTATTAGTTTTAATAATACCTACCTTACAGGTAGCAAGAAGGATTTCCGACCTCTAGGGGCGCTAGCGAAATCTTTGCGTCGTCAATACACTTTATATTTAATTAAATCCACTTATATAAAAATTTGACACCCACTCATTATCACGTTTTATTTTCTTTCAGAATCGACCCACGAGCTTATCCAAAAAGTCCCGGTCGTAGTAGAGAAAATATTCAGAATAAACAGCACCGCGCCTGGATCTTACTTAGTTGAGGCCTCTAAACAATTCCAGGTTAGTTAAACGTTCCAAGTTACTTCGAAGTACCAAAGTAATTTTTTGTACAGAAAAAAGGGGCAAGCGGGCAGACAGCCTAACGCACAATCCTTTCCCGACTTTTTAACCGACTTCAAAAAGCAAGCGGTTCTCGATTCGACTGCTTTTTGTGTATCATCATCATATCAGCCGAAAGACGTCCACTGCTGGACAAAGGCCTCCCCTAAAGATCTCCACGGCGACCAGTCCCGTGCTAACCTTAAAAATAATTATGTATGGTGTGAACCGATTTGAATGATTCTTTTTTTTTTGAAAGGCGGTCACATTTCAATTTGAAAAATTATATATTTCACCTTTAAAGGGTGGAAAATTAGGGGATGAAGTCGGTTTTATTTTTTTGTAGAAAAAATTGTATTATCGTTATTAGAAACGAAGTCACCGAGCCGACGAGTACATACGCCTGGTGAAGCCTGACCTCGCGGTGGCCGTGCAGGACTGCATCGACGCGGCCGCCTACGAGTTCAGCCCAGAGGTGCAGAAGATGCTGATCCGCGCCGCTCAGTTCGGGAAGGGCTTCATCGTGGACCCCGCACTCACCGACCACTACGTCAAGACCTGCCGGTGGCTGAGGGTCCTGAACGCCGTACGAGACCCCAAAGTGGCTCTGCCGCTCACGTTTTTGCAGTATCCTTTTTAAATTACATTGAGTGCTGGCGATATCGTCCTATTCAAGGCAAAACTCCCTAATTTCTTTTACTTTATAGACACAATATTTTAAGTGTCATTTCAGTTTGTCAAAAAGAGTAGGGGTTGTAGGACGATATACCATATGATCTCGTGAAATTGGTGGAATTACATACATACATACATGTCTTCACGGAGTAGGCAGAGAGAACGGAGCGCCAACTATTACTATCCGGCCACACCTCTTTCGCTTCGCTCAGTCTCATCATTCTCTTCACACACGCTCGCGGAATTATTGTGCCTATGGATCCTTACAATAGGTATGAAATTAAATATTATTATTGTTATACGGCGAATAACAAAAGCCATACCTTGCTGGCTGGTTCCCAAAGAGAGTAAATACATTTCTCCCCGACCTTAACTCCATGGCACAGAGTACAGAATCTGGGCGAGCGCGTGCTGCTTGACCGGCTGATATGGCGGCGGTTGCACTGCCTCGCCGGACACATCGCCTCCTACCTGCAGCTCAAGGACGGCCAAACCCGCGTGCTCTCACACTGGGCTTGCTATAAAGTACGCATTTGTTTTTGTTATTATGGAGGAGGTTCCGAGAGGCATACACACATACATACGAGAATCCTGCGCACATGCGTGCAGTTTTCCATACACTTGATGCCATTTTAGATATATTTTTTACCCACGACGGACGGAACGGAACGGAGGCGGTATATGCGTTTGGCGTTAGAGGTAGTTTGTGTGTCTGTCTGTTACCATTTTCGTCAAAAACTTATTATTCTGACTAGTCTATGGTAAAAACGTCTAGCCTGATGAGTTAGGTGCGTATGGCACTCTGGACCTCATCCATCCGTACTACGGACAGCCACTATCAGATCTCACTCAACCCGTTCTCTGAAGGATATCTAAGGGCTCGAATGTATGAAAAAAGCCGCCTAGCCCTTATTTTGTTTTGAATGGTGCTACTAATATTATGAACGCGAAAGTTAGTAAGGATATTTGGATGTATGTTTGTTACTCTTTCACGCAAAAACTATGAAAGAGATTTTATTGAAACTTTACAGTATTACAGATTATACATCAGTTTAACACATAGGCAATATTGATAAAGATACGTCGGGAAAAGCTGTTCCCGCGGGATAAATATATTAATCTAGTGATCGGTATAGGTAACCCAGCAGCACCTGGACAACGAGAGCGCGGCGCGCGAGATCGGCGAGAAGCTGCGCAACGTGCCCGGCATCTCGTACTCCACCATCGCCATGAAGGCCGCGGAGAAAGGGCGCAAGTCGCTCGCCATCAAGGTACACATGCCCTGCGTCTATTGGTTTGCCCTTAAACATTATAGGAACATCTTACAACTCACTTGTAACCTGTAACATATCACCACTAACTGTCATTTCCAATTAAATGACCGCTACCTTTGTCTGCTAATTTGAAACGCCACCCACAAATACCCCGACAACTAATTTTGACGTATACTATGACAGTCAGCGCCAATTAATTATAAACATTTTTAAATTACACTCGAGCGATATTTATTAGTTTAAATTACACTTGTAGTTAATTTGAGTAGGAAACGACCAAAACTGCGTGGGAATACCGCGTGACATGCTTTTAGCAGGTATTGTGCTGTGACGTCACATCACTGATTAGTGCACAGAAGATTCGTAGAGTCTGTCGCTAACGTCCGTACCACCTTGAGAACACTGGTTCTCGTCCGATCACTGAAGTTAAGCAACGTCGGGCGCGGTCAGTACTTGGATGGGTGACCGCCTGGGACCACCGCGTGCCGTTGACGGTTTTGTAACTGTTTTTGTTTCTTTTCCTAGATCCTGGAATATGAGACGCGCAGTAAGCTCCAAGTGCCTCTGCTGCTCAGCTTGGACGAGGGTCCGACCGCCTTGTTGAAGGCGACGGCCAGTGGTGATACGGATTTAGTGTATATCGTTTTGCTACATCTTAAGGAGAAGATGGGAAAGCACGAATTTGAGGTGAGAAGCAAATCTAGCTCTTCACTCTCGCTCGTTCAGAAACGGTATTTTGGCACAAACCAATGAAAGGCGCGAAGCGAGGTGTACTCACAATGTCATGGCGGCTTAGAGTATACTTATAAGCTAGTATGTATGCTCTAAGCATGGGGGGCATAATTTTAAACTATTGGATTGTGATATTTTTATTACTTAATTTGTTATAGTGACTAGCTTATTTGTATTTAGTTATTGTTATTATGTCTAACTTAGAATAAATTGAATCTCAAGATTTGACTTGTCTAGTTTTATGCATATTTTATGTTTTCATGCATAATTGTATGACACTCATTTCGTGATGTAACTTCCGCTTTCCAGTTGACAATCCGAAGCTTCCCCCTGGCGCACGCGCTGTACATAAAGTACTGCGCGAGCCACAACCGCGAGGCGCTGCGCAAGGTGTACGTGCAGGAGGACGACTTCGCCGGGCAGGCGGCCACGCACATCCGCGACGCGGTGGAGCACAGCAACGCGGGCAGCGCGGAGGCCTCGCTCATATCCGCCAGGGAGTGCTACAAGAAGGGCAAGAACGACTTGGGTGAGATGACGTCAACCTTAAAGTGTCCCTAAACGATCATGCTTGCATGACATGCAACGTTTACGTGAATGTCTTGCTGCATGATGGACCAACATGCTTGCTATCAATCAATACAGTGAAGCAACGGCCAGCACGTAGTTTGCATGTCATGCACGTCAATCACTACAGCTAGACGATCATGCATGAGTGACAGCACGTATTGCATGTCATGCAGCATGATCGTTTAGAGAGCCTATTATAATTACTATACTTTGTCCATTGAGGTAATTAGAGTAGCTGCTTCAAACAAAAGTTATGGTATATAATTATACACAGACCTATGTTATGAAGCAACGGCCAGCACGTAGTTTGCATGTTATACACGTCAATCACTACAGCTAGACGATCATGCATGAGTGACAGCACGTATTGCATGTCATGCAGCATGATCGTTTAGGGAGCCTATTATAATTACTATACTTTGTCCATTGAGGTAATTACAGTAGCTGCTTCAAGTAAAAGTTATGGTATATAATTATACACAGACCTATGTTATGCCATAACTAGATGACGGCGGGCGGGGTGCGCGCGGGGGTGTCTCCGTTCTCATAGATAACATTTAATGCGCACAGATGCGACTGTTTGAATATGAATGAATTTCACCGAAATATGGCCGCCCCGCCACGTGAGTTGGTGCCAATGAATACCAACTCTTGTTGCAAACAGTCGAGTTACATATTACCTCGATGACTTTGTCCGAAGTTTCGACTAGGTTACACTGGCCACGAGTCAGCTCGTGTGTAAGACCCGTGAATCTTGCTAATATTATAAACGCGATAGTTTGTATGGATGTTTGTGATTTGTTATTCTTTCACGGAGGTCGCGAGAGGGCGCTGCAACGTAAACATACCTTTTTAGAACGCTGCGTAAAAAATATTGTTTAAAAATATAAAAAGTCAAGGAAACCTAGTGAAAGTGATACAAAAACGTGCGAAAACCTGGGACTCATTACAGTGAATGTTATCTAAGCACTTGATAACCATAGTGATTGGTAAATGAGCTCAAACTACAGCGTTGTACACGATCCTTCATTCCACATAACGGACATCTAATTCATGAATATTGAGAACTTAAACTGCAGTTGATCTCAAATAACACCGGTAACATTGCAATCAGCGGAAAAGTTTAGTAATAAGAGATGCATAAAACCCGAATTTTAACTTATTAAAGGGACATAAGGTAACACATAAATAACTACCCTGTTTAATAATAGAAAACAAATAAAGACAACTAGCGCCATAGTAGAACTAAAGATAAGTGCCCGCTATCTCCATCTATCGACGAGTAGTTCAAATAAACCGATCACCTGATAAAAACGGCAGACAATAGTTTGAAGAAAATCCACTAGAGGGCAATAAAGATTAGTCGGTCAAACAAAATCTGAAATTATGGAGGAAGTTATGAATGAACTCCGAAAAATTCAACAGGAGATCGCAGAGCAAAAAACTACGATCTTGCAAAGCGGAGAAAAGGTGACAGAACAAGTAACACAAAATATTAACGACATGCTGGAAGAAAAGTTCAAAGCCTTGGAAGAAAATTATGAAAACCTCAAAGAAAAAGTGGAAAACCAAGAGAAAAGACTCTACTACCTAGAGAAACAAGCAAGACAGAGAAATGTTGTCTTTTTCGGAATAGAAGAAACGGAAACATCATATTCAAATTTGGAAAAAAACTTGATTGAATTTATAAAAAAAATACTTATCTATAGAACTTGAACGAAGAGACATACAGGAAATAAAGAGACTAGGAAAGAAAGGGGAAAAACCCCGACCAATAACCGTTACTTTTTCTACACTAGGCAGAAAAATTGATATTTTCAAACAAAAAAGGCACTTGATGATACCACATACTATATGAAGGAGGATTTTCCACACTACGTTCTTGAGAAAAGGAAAGAATTACAAGAACAAGTAAAGGTAGAGAGAGAGAAAGGAAATTTGGCGATAATAAGGTACGACAAAATTATAATACTAGATAAAAATACAAACACAACAAACAACAATAAGAGAATGCTCTCAATATCCCCCGAAAATAACCGTCCCGGACAATCTGGAAAAGAAGCGCAAGTCAACAAAAAGAATAAAACCGCGGCATCACGTAAAAGAAGTTCCAGCTTGTCAGACGGAGTTTTAAAACCGGGCATGCTTAAATTCTTAACTGCCAAGTACCCGAATAGTGTGTCAAAGCAGCAGGACAAGAAAAACTTAAACGAATAGCAACTATACAGCCCCCCTCTCACACGAAACACATACAAAAACCACAAACAAGAAGCGAAACCCATCTTCCAAGCCGGTTGGTCACCGTGGAAGAATATGACCAAAACCCTCCAAAGACATCACCAAGAGATCACAAAGAACTATTAAAAAGAAGAAATAACCAACTCTACATATTATATACAAAGATCGAGAGAAATGAAAGCTTTGGAGGAGGCCTTTACCTGAAAGGGGTTCCAGGGGAAAAATAAATAAGTACCTATATCTACCTAAATGTTAATGTTTTTATTACTTAATTTATTACTAATTAAAATAATAATAAAATAAGAAAACAATGTTAGAACAAATTCACACATGGCTGTTTAGTACCAAACTAAGCCGAAGCGTGTAAATGGGTACTCAACAACTGATAAACATACATAAATACTTTTAAATAAATACTAAAATACGTACAAACACCCACAATACACAAAAAAAAAAGTTAGGTTTAATACATTTATATATTTTTTGTTAATATGTTTAAAGTTAGTTAAAATGTTTTTTCTTCTAAATTGTAAACTGGAAATAAAAGGCTTTTTTATTTTTATTTTATTTATTATTCTTTCACGCAAAAACTACGGAACAGATTTTAATGTAACTTTACAGTATTATAGAATTAAACATCAGAATAACACATATGCGATAGATACCCGGGAAAGCTGTTTCAGCGGGAGAAACTTTTCTACGCGGGCGAAGCCGCGGGGAACGGCTAGCAATATATAACATGAACACTAGTGTGTTGTGGACAGGTGTGTCGGTGTGCGAGGAGGCGCGCAAGCTGTGCAAGCAGCAGTCGAGCCTGCAGGAGACGTACGGCGAGAGCTTCGTGGGCCAGTCGCTGCAGGACTCCGTCCGGAAGCTGCTCCTCCAGGGAGAGGTGAAGCTCGCCGACAAGCTGCGCTCTGAGTACAAGATGCCCGATAGACGGTATTTTTTTTAAATAAATATTTTCATACGATACAAGTATACCACTTTTGAAATTAGGATTTTCTCCTGTACTACGGGAACTGGAATGTGACACACACAAATAAGACATCCAGACTAGTACCAACTTGTGCAAAGTTGTCTGTCCGCAGTGGGAATTGAACCTACGGCCTCTGGCGCTTGAGTCGAACGGCCAAGCCACTAGACCAACGAGGCGGTCATTCATATTCATTTCATTAGTGCCTACGACTTAATTTGGCTCAGCTACTGGTGGCTCCGGATCCTGACTCTGGCGGAGAAGAACGACTTTGCGGAGCTGGACCGGTTCTCCAAGACGAAGAAGTCTCCCGTGGGCTACGAGCCGTTCGTGGACGCGTGCCTCGGCCGCGGCAAGAGCGACGAGGCGCTCAAGTACCTGCCGCGCTGCCGCGACGACATCAAAGTCAAGTACTACGTGAAGGCCGGGTCAGTTGGTGCTTGGCGCTCTTACCACACACTTATTTTTTCTTTTTTCTTTTTTCGAAAATTTAGTTTAAAACACGGTTTCTTTCACGTGGCAAAATATAAAAAATTGTGGTTTCTACAAAAATTCCGTTATGAAAAATAGATGAACTCTATCGATATTATTGCGTAAATATTTTAGGGATCTGCCCCCGGATAACCCAGAAGACAATAGAGAATAAAGAAGTGTCTGAATTATGAAAATTTTAGGAAAATCTATGATGTCTCAGAAAATTATTATTCAGAATGATTGAGTTATTTTATTTTACAACTAAATAATAAGCAGATTTCATTTAAATTGCAGTTTCTTCGAGGAGGCGGCGCAGGTGGCGTTCGAGCAGAAAGACGAGAGCGCGCTGTTTTTCGTCCAGAGCAAATGTCCGACGCGAGAGGTCCTCAAGCATGAGAGGATAGCCGCTTTATTAGAACAATTGGCCACTAGAAAGTAGTTAACGTAAGTTATTTATTTGTTCGTACAATTATCTTAAGTTTTAATTATCCGTTTTCAAAGTCATTTTTAACCAAGGATTAATTATGAAATAACTAGAACAATTATATTATTATTACTATTATTGTCAATGCTAATAAGTAAAGATTACTCATTTGGTTATTTTTTCAGAGGAATGAATTTATCTGAATTCTGAATGTAGCTGTATTCCGTGGTAGCGCACTTCAAAAACTTGCCTAATAGAATCTTCTATTCTATCGTGTATTCTAACACAACAAACAGAAAAAAATACACTGACCGATCGGACCACAATTATTATAAAATCGGCAACAAAATTATTTTTTTAAAGCATTTTTCAAATATTACTGAATATGAGTAAAAAAATTGTACAGTACCTTAACTGAACTAGTGGGAAAAAACGTTCGTAATCGCTAAGTGGTAATCGTTTCATCACTCACGACCAAGGACTATTTATTTGTACTTTAGTTAGATCCCAGCCCAGCGAGCGAAGTTTTCAATTATTCCGCTAAATAATATTAATTTCCTATTTGTAACCATGTGATATTATATTTAAACTAACAACTGATAGATTGACAATCACTTTATGTAAAAAACGTGTCATTCTCAAAAAATATATGTCTAGTATAAACTTAATTTTAACTTTATATCGTTAGGTTTAAAATTTTGTCGTCGACACTTCCTGTACTGTGATGTACCAAATGTGTCGATAAATTTCAAACCCCAGTTTCTTGATGAGTGCATAGGAGATAAGAACCAATATTCAAAGCATTTTTTAAATGTTGTCTGCGGTGGACATACTGCCGTTTGATATTTATCGACACAGACGAAGTCGCCTATTTAATATGTATAGACTAGTAGCCGACATATTTATTCCTTGTAAATTTTTATTTTAAACCAAAGTCGAGTGTAACCCATAAACTACTTGTATAGCCAATTTTATTACACTAAAATAAAACTTTAAATGGAGGTTGCAGTTTGGTTTTATTGAGATAAGACAGTCATGACATTAACATGAAATATCAATCACAAAAATCTTAATAATGTATTTAAAGATACAAAAACGACACCAAATAAGACAGTCTATTTACGGCGAGGCATTATTTATCGGTCTAGTGTGTTATACCAATTTTTGTTTGCCATTGTTGCTATTTTTCGTCAGGGCCTACCTGGGGCCTATCGATACTTTTAGCTTCGGTGGTCGGCGACATTGCGGCTGCAGCAATATGAGGTATAAACTAAATCAATTTCGCGTATAGAAAGCAATCATTCGCGATACTGTAACGTTTAGTGTTCAACAGAGTTGTGCAAAATGAAATCTAAATCAGGTATTGATTATTTTCCTAATTACTTTCTCACTTACCCTAATTTCTGTAGTATGTGACACCGAATTAATCATTTGTAATATTATCAAAATACGGAAATATGACCGTAATCGGGAAAGTAATCGTGATTACATTTTGCCAACTCTGGCGTTCAGTCACTAAAATTAACTCAAAACCAGTTGGTAGTCGCCGACGCGACGCGATGCTAAAAGTATCCACAGAGGCTTAGACAAACTATTGAATAACAGCCCAAACGACTAAATGATAAACTTATAGAAACTATTTTTGACAGTGGATGTTTTATATGGCGCGACGAAACCGTACATTTATGGGTAAATAGACACAAAAGCTGCTATTACATAATACAAAGAATTCAACACATAAATAGAAGATTTATCTCGTAAAGTATTTAGTTAACGTTCATTTTCAACGCGCTACGATATGGGGTCCTTCAAGAAGAGAGTCAAAAGAGCCCTCCAACCGCAGCCGGCAACGCACCAGCACCCCCCGGGTGTTGCAGGTGTCTATAGGCGGCGGTGACGTCTTAACATCACGAGGCCCGCCTGCTTGTTGCCCCCGTAGCAATAAAAAAATATTGGAACGTTTTTTTACAAACATTACGCATAGCTTTAGGCGTAAGACACATAGGAGGGACGTCAGGCGGCGATATGACGCGCATGCCACGTGCTTTCTGTGTGTCTTGCGCCCAAAACTTATAAGGACGTAAACGTCAATCTTAGCATCGAAGTCTTAGTACTTTTTATCAAGTTTTTATCGTGAATCTGTCACATTCCAATATAATACAAATCAATACATATTATATATTTGCCTGTATGTATAATTGCCATCCAATAAATTATTCACAACCGTTAATAAACAAAAATATATATTGAACAAAAGAGGTCCTGAAATGAAAATGTCAAAAGTCAGACACTCACTCAAAACTTAGACAATTTGACATTTATTTACATGTTGTGTTCCGATTTATCGGTACCATACTTACATATTTTTTCACACATAATAATGAATAGTGTAGGTACTTATACCTACCTATTTTATTCACCGGCGTGCCGACCTTTATTTGGTTCTCTAGTCCAGCGTTTTCACGCCTTTAATTGATGAATCTTTATTCATTAATTAGTCATTACAACTCGGTACAAAATCCTCACCACAACTTCTATATTCAACGACATTGAAAATTGGTCATTCGTATTATGTATTTAATTGACAATAACAACAAATCTACCAACTTAGACTTATGTATGAAGCGGAACTCTGTAATAGTTTAAAGGACAAATACACGAAAACTTCAACTGAAGATTCTTATTTTTAACATGAATCACACATTAAAATGAATCTCTTGCTGTCTTTATATTAAGATCAGAGTCAGATAAAGACGTAATTTAAATAGATATCTAACTAACAACTAGAATAGGCCCGATTTTGAAGGCACACATTTATAATTAGACAGCGCTAAAAATAATGTCGTCCTTGTCTTCATTATAATGCGAGACAGTGATATAAACAATTTTAGTCCAGTCAAATTTTAACTTTGTGCCCTCAGAATCGAGCCTAATTTTATGTAGGTATCACCATTTTTGCAAATAATCAATCAATCACTATTATATGGAAAACACATTGCAAAGCATGGTAAAAGCGTCTATGAATAATATATAAGCTAACTAAAGAATGTGTTTCACAATAAAATTCTCACAATAAATTAAACAACATTTATTTATACATTACATTTCGAACTATATCAGTCTTAGATGAATAATAATGGCTATCAATGATAAATGGAGAGTAGAAATTTAAAAATTGCCAATTGCAAATTACCCAGTTTAAAACTTATAGTTAATTTAAAAAAGGGAATTGCAATTGGCACTTAAGGCCGGGAATTTCCACACTACTATTAATATAAATTATTAAATGAGCATATTGTCACAATACAATAAAACAATTACACTCACCAAAACAGAACAATATAAATAAACCTACCACAGGTAATATAAAAAACGGGGTTATATAAAACATGCACAAAAGACACATCCTGGGGCTAGACAGTAGGTCACGGAAAAAAACCTTTAATGTCGATATAGAGTTGTGGTAAAATAAAAACAAAATTTACACGAAATTATATTAATATTTAATTTAATTTCCATAGTCCAGGTAATTTATGATGTTTTAATATTGTGAAGTATAATTGCATACCATTTATATGACGTTATTGACATAAATATGGAACTACTTCCATAAAATCACAGCATCCAGTGTTACTATTTATTTATATAATTCCAGATGTTATTTAGAAAGTGACAATCATCTTATCATTAAATGTTTATGATCATGTTACCTGGTACATTAATTTAGTTCTCGAATTCTCCGCAACTTGTCTGACCGACCAATATAGTTACAGACATTACATGTTCAAATTTCCTCATAAGATTATTAATTGAAAAGTATTAATACTTTATAATTATAACGCACACCAACGGTGGCTGCTTGCAATTTCAACATCTCTTTGGTGATCACACTAGAACGTACATTGTATCCGAATATCACACTTTTACCCGTTATTAAGCACCGTAACCGTTACATACTAGTTGTTAGAAATAATTTGACTGATTTCTGCGAAATGTACTAAATGGAATCTGGTGAATGTGGAATAAATCTGGTTGGATTATTATTATTACACTTTCACCAGATTCCACTTAGGACTATTCGCAAAAATCAGTCACCAACCAATCCTCTTTCAAAAATCATAGAGTAAGTACGAGTGTGGTTTTCTCATAACTTACCAAAACAAAGTTAGTTATTGGATTTTCCTAACAGTCTTCCATGTATGGGAATCGTTTTTTTTTCATCCACCGGCGACTAGATACCTACTACGATATTTACAATAATTGTATTCTCTTGCAGAGATATTTTCAATTACATTGGTACACGACAATTGTAATAAACGGAAATATCAACAGAATTATAAGTTCAGCACGCGTTTGAGTTTCGAAAAAACACTGTACGATTACTGTCGATTACAATGCCTTAAAAATTAACATAGAAAAATTGTTAAACTATACAAATACCTAATAATTAATTTCTGCAAACATGCAATTTACTGTTTAATTTCTTAGTGCGCAATATAGGACTTCTTATGAAATTTTGATAAGTTGCTTTTAATTAATGTTACTTAAACGATATTAGGATCGCATTCGCTCAAGCAGTTATTTATTACGACGACGTACCTACCTAATGTCATACAAAATTTTCTTCCACTTTAAGTAGCTATAATACGTACATTTTAAATATATAATTAACTAAAGGCTAAGTACCTAGTTCGCTAATACCACCACACGGAGAAATGTTGGTACTTCAGCAAAGGGCTGGAGCTCTATTTTTGAATCGCTCTCCTCGCTTCGAACGGTCGATTCTACTGATTTTTATATCTGATGTCGAAGGAAAATCAGTAGAATCGATCGCTCGAAGCGAGGAGAGCGATTCAAAAATAGAGCTCCAGATCAAGTGCTTAATTTGGTTTAAAACACTTGCGTCAGATTTCTCTTTAGTCAGAACTGACAACATTTTTCTGACGAGAGCGAAATACCCGAAAGTGTCTTTAAAATCCTCAATTTCACAAGGCTAGACTAGAATTTAATAGCTAGCATTGAATGAATCGCACTATTTAAATATACATGGTAACAATTTGACCAACACTGATGGATGTTACCTGCAATGCCGCCATTTTAGGCTTGGCTTTTAAGCCGTCCCTAAACGATCATGCGGCATGACATACATTAGGTTTACGTGAATTGTCATGCTGCATGATGGACCCTCATGCTTGCTATCAATCACATAGTACATTAAGCAACGGCCAGCACGTAGTTTGCTTGTCATGCATGTCAATCACTACAACTAGACGGTCATGCATGAGTGACAGAACGTAATGCATGTCATGCAGCATGATCGTGTAGGGACCACTTAAGGAAATCGGTCTTGTTTTACAATTTTCACCACGAAATGAATAATGCCACCCACACACTGGGACGGTAGCGGTGGCGCGGTCAGCTGACATATATATGAGACAGGGACGGGGCGGGCAATTAAAATTTTGCCATTTGATACCGCCGCAGTATAGGAGTGGCTTAAAAGGCAGGAGGAGCACACACGTGTGTACACTACGCTCACATACAACATCAAAACAAATCAAAGTCGGCCTTAAACTAGGTATTTTAAATACGTATACGCTTATAAGCTTTTTTTTACTTTTTCTATATTATTATCACATTTACGAGTATATCCTTTAATCTAGCTACAAATGATATTTTAAAATGCCATTTTTTGTTTCTTTTTCTTCTTATAATTATAAAAATCTAACTAGGATGTGGAACGAATAATGTTGAGCAGTGTGATGTATGTTGCGTGAGAAATATAATAAAATATTAAGTACGACAATTAGAAATAGTTAATGGCACAAAGAAATAAATAAAATATTCGCACATACAGTGGCAGCACATACAATGAAACCTCGGTTCACGAGATAAAGTAGGAGGACCGATTTGAACCCACGACTACATGAGGAAAGTGCGTCTGCATTCTGCAAGGCAAAGACTACACGAGGCTCGACTTCCAATGTTACACAAGGAATCGCAACTGAATCGGGCTCGTGTAGTCACCCCCACGATGGCACCGTGGCAATGGCAATGTATGACCTCATGAATGTCATACGTACCACGACTAAAAGTGATTATGGCCTAAGCGAATCGATTTCGGAATTGGGGCTGATATTTATATTCACACTCCATGGATTCAGATCGCTCCGGCTACACGTTTCTTTTAACTCCGAGAATATAACCTACTGGAAACTATTATAATTAACACAGAGGATTATAATAGTTTCCCTAATAATACCTAACAGTCGAGGAACCGCAGATTCGCAGTCACGAAGCGCGGATCACAGATACATTTAATTGTGATGCTCAAAAGGGAAGACCTATCTTTCTATTAGCATTCCTATCTGTTTAGACAACACATCGCAAGCACCAAATTATAAAATACGCATTTGAGTTTTTACATTATAGGTTTGGAATTTAATAATGTGTGTGACACTTGCGATTTTTTGCCTGAACAGCCTCGAATTTATAACCTAAGACTTCCAAATTAATTTGAAGTCTAGCAGACCCGAAATCTGATCAGAAAATAAAAGAGGTTCCTGATAATTTTACGGATTCGTGAATACTCAGTTTCTGCTTCAAAATTCAAAATTTTCGAACGAACGGTCTTAGGAAACAGAAACTGTACGAATGTTTTTTGTGTAAGTACAACTTCTATCATGAAGGTAAAAACGATTTTGTGGAGAGTAATAACCTTGTAATAACTGTTAATTTGGCGCAGCCAATTTTGGAGGAGAATTTCATTGTAGTATTCAGTTAATGTTATTCGCGTCGCTATGGAAATAACAGGATACTTATGTTATTCCATAGTGTGTAAAGTGGGTCCGTAACTGTATTCGTTTTTCTCCATAGAGGTGGCGACGCCCACCGACGTTTAGCTTCAAGGCTTCTAGGCTAGACTAGATGGATCAAAAAGTCACAATTAATGCTGAATGTTCCTCTTATTGATTTTCCTATTCAAACACCCCCAAAAATCGAATAAAATCACAAACAAAAACAATCCAATAGACGTGTGGCAACTGGGACAAAAACTAGTCCCATTTGCCACCGGTGGTGGCGGACTGGCAATACTCGTCTACTTTTATCTCTTTGAGAAATTATGGTAAGGTATAACAACAATATAAATGAAAGATTGCCGCGATGAAAGCATGCGAAATCGTGATACATGAGAATGCGATACATGAGAAATAAAATAATAACTACAAAACATAACAATCAGTGACAATAATTATTTTTTTAGTTTTTCAGATAGGAACTTTACGTTCATAATTACAGGACGACATTGTAAACATTCCACAAATTTTAGCAGACTTCATGTGTCACTCGAGTAACAGAAATCCTTTTAAAATTGCAGAAAAAGAGATTGGCTTTCAACACAAAACTGTAAGAAAAACAAACATTGTTTTCTGATACCTCTACTAATTTACATCCAAGATCTTTTCCTTCTTTAATTAAGATAAACTTTGAGAAGATATCTTGGATGTAGATTAGCTAAGGCTGATAAGCCTGTTAAAATCTATCGAATGATTTATATATCGGCCTGTGGATACTTAAAACTAATGACTTTAAATTCGTTTTGCATTAACACCCCCGACGGCGCGGGGCTAGTGAGACATGTGTCCGTACGACGACGGCGTCAGCGGAGTGAGGGGCTGAGCGTTCTGCACGGTCACCCTGGGGGACCGCTCCGACTTGAGCTTGTCCACGGGGCTGCACCCCGGCGTGGACCCCGGCGTCAGCAGCCCGTGCCTCAGCACCTGCCCGTGCTGTGCACTCACTATATTCAAACTGGTAAGGTTGTGCTTCGGAATGGTGAACGTTGGGAGATCCTTGGTCTTGATACTGTCGTAAATACGGACTAGTTTGTTACCGTCGATGCCGTCTATGATGCTGACAGGTCTCCCGGCCGGGGACGCCGTCACCACGAGCCCCGGCATCTTGGACGGGTGCCCCCGCGGCGGGTCCGGGGGCGCGGACGAGGGCGCGGACGTCGACGGATGGCTGACGGCTATGTGTTGCGATATCGAGTGGGTCTTAAGTCCTTGGGCCGTTTTGTAGCTTTTGCCGCACTGGCATTTGTAAGCCTTTTTTACCCTGCAATTACGAAACATATTTCTTTACTACAATCACTAAAAAACTTGCTATATTAATATACATAGGTGGACGGATAATTAGAAACAGGGCAAGATTTTCATACAATCGAGGTCACTTTGAAGCCATGGGTCTCCGTGAAGGATTGATCGGGGCATGATCTGATGACGGTCATCGAGAGAGTGATGGAGGACTTTTAGATCGCTGTAGATGTCGAACTGATCAGATGAGCCGTTTGGAAGCAGCATCGTCATGAAGAAAAAAACACGCAAAATGGCACCAAAATGTATGAAAATCCTAAAGTTAAGGAATCATGACGATGCTGCTTCCAGGCGGCTCATCTGATCTGTTGGATATCTACAGCGATCTAAAAGTCCTCCGTCTACTCTCTCGCTGACCGTCATCAGATCATGCCCCGACCAATCCTTCACGGAGACCCATGGCTTCAAAGTGACCTCGATTGTATGAAAATCTTGCCCTGTTTCTAATTATCCGTCCACATAAGTAAGTTAGTGTACCATCACATTTCTAAATTAAAATCTACTTATTAGTAGTCTTAGACTACAAACAATAACAGTCTAAAGACTAGTAGTCTAAGTAATAAAATAACAATTAAGATTCTACATTCTACAAAGTTCGTTGAAAAATAAAAGAACTATTGATAATATTCGGATAATACGAGTAACGTCCAAATAAGCATTACATTGATAATTAGATTTCTATTGACGATAATGCGTTACTACACCCTCATACCTACATTACGTCTAACTTAATAAGTTCCTACGCACGCTTAACTAAATACCCAAATGTAATTAGAGTATGTAAGTATACCCATTTCTGCCAGAAATACTCAAGGGCAGTCAGCCGTTTCTTGGGACGCGGGTTGAATTTCTTATTATAATAATCAGGTGCCGGCAGCATTTGTCTTCTAGCAACAAACATTTTCCCAGTTTAAACAACTTGGACACAGAAGCTAACAGTACGGTCGACCGCACGTAACAAACCCAGTATAAACTGGTCTCTCATGGTATTGAAAGATTGAAACCCCTAATTGACTAGGCAAGCTCCAGTGACGTGCGGTTGACTGTACTAGCGAGGGATAAATCGACAAACGGGGGGCGGGCGGTCAGTTGCGCTATCGGGATTTTATGGAGGATCCTGACCTACTAAGCGGGACTGGCGCGGTCTGCGGGCCTGCAATACAATTTTGTAGGGAGCCTTTAACTTACTTTCCGTCCTTCTTGTGTCCGTTCTTGGAGTGGTACTTAATGCCGTTGACGTTCTTGTACCGCTTCTTGCAGCCGGGCACGGGGCACGCGAACGGCTTCTCCTGCGCGGCGGGGCCGAGCGCGCCGGATGCCGCGGTGCCGTTCATTCTGGCGCAGAGGACACGTCAGTCAGTGGGCAAACGGGCAGACACACCGTATAATTATGGTATACAGGTCACCTAGCCTAGGGCCCAGGAGTCCAACCCTTTTGCGGATTTGTACAATCTACTCTTATTTCAACTATATCATCATCATCATCAACAGCCTATTAACATGACCCCACTGCTGAGGCACAGGCCTACCCTCTCAACGAGGGCGTTCGGGCTATAGTCCACCACGCTAGCCCAGTGCGGGTTGGCGGACTTCACATGCGCCTAAGTATTTCTTCTTCGGCGTATGCAGGTTTCATCACGATGTTTTTCTTCACCGTTTGAGGGCAGTCAGTAAATGTACCTACTTAAGTTTCGAGAAAAAAACATAATGGTACATGGCCCAGCCAAGGATCGAACTCCGGACCTTTGGATATGATAGGCCGCGTCTTATCCCCGACGCCACTGACGCTCGATTTCAACCATTATGTAGGTATCTTCAGCTCTATTCTACTTAATTATTAGGTACCTTTAGCGGATGTCCTGCGACTTCGTTCGCGTTCAAAAGTATCCTGTTATTCCTATGCTATCGTTGTACCAAGTTTCATCAAAATCCCATCAGCCGTTATAGCGTGATTGAACAAGCATCAAGTTTGACTCACAAACATCCAAACTTTTGTGGGGAAGCGTTTTTTGCACACAATAAGTATTAGAAAAAAAATAATTTAAATTTTAAAAAAAATCCTCCGTGGAAATCCTTACTTAATATAAATAAACAAAGTCGCTTCCCGCGAGTCTGTCCCTCTGTACGCTTACATCTTTAAAACTGTGCAACGGATTTTGATGCGGTTTTCACTATCGTTCAAATAGTTTCTTCCAGATGATTTATAGGTAAGTACTTATCCCATGCGGGCGAAGCCGCAGGCAACAGCTAGTTAATGTAATATACGCACTTGACGCCGTATCGCAGTATATACTCCGAGCTGTACTCCTCGACGGTGGTCCACGAGTCGTTGCTGTCCTCGGAGGGGCTCATCAGCTCGTCGTCGTCCATTTCACTGCCTACAACAAATAGGAGCTCTATTTTTGAATCGTTCGCCTCGCTTCGAGCCTTCGATTCTACTCATTTCTGTATCGGATGTCGAAGGAAAATCAGTAGATCCGACCGCTCGAAGCGTGGAGAGCGATTCAAAAATAGAGCTCTAGGTCGGCTGCACGGCGGCGGTCGGTCGGTATAGCCGCAGGTGTTTTACGTGAAACGTTTTTGTTTAAACCAACTTGGGTAAATGCGTCCGTGGGGTAAATGCGACAAAATGATACTACTCAGTGAAGAGACAAATAGTCGAAAATCCTGGCATCTATAAAAATTGATGAAATGATTTGATTTTGAAAAATAGATTAGACTTTTTATTTGTAGATTTTTAACTAGATTCTACTGGATAATTTCGTTTTGTCGCATTTGCCCCACGGACGCATTTACCCACGTCGTTATAGAAATGCGATGTTTGAACAGATGTAAATATGTACGGATTTTTTATTATTAAAATTAATTAAGTACCTATTCCTATATTATTTTAAATTAAATATTTCATAAAGTTTTCTTGAAATTGTTGACTCTTTCGATCGGTATCATAAAAATACAAGTGTTTCTTTTCCAAATTAATTTGGCGGGTACGATTCCCGGCTCAGTTAGAAGATTTTCCAAAAATTTGTGAATGCATTCTACTTCCAATCTACTGGCCCAATGTGTGGCTTACTAAAAATAAAAACCCTTAGGACTCGCGCCCTAAGGGTTCCGTACAAAAGAAATAATTAGAAAGTCGTTTAAAATTTGTAGTTACATCACATGGTACTATACTAACATAAGGAACCGCAAAGTTAAGTTTGTTGGTACAAGAAAAAAAAGATGTTTTTGTGAGGTAACTACAAATTTACGGTTTTCGGATTTTTTCCTTTACTTGTACTATAAGACCTTGCTTCTTTCCAAATTTCAAGATTCTAGGTCAACGGGAAGTGCCAAAATCGGCCATATCTTCTGACTGCGTTGACTTAGAAGTTTGATTTTTTTCACAGCTTTAAGGGACTGCAGACCTCAGTATTTGATATTAATTTCAACTTGAAGTGCCCGTCCTTTAGCGGACGTAATACAGCGGTGAATGACGTCACTAGAACAAATGGACTAAACGACGACCGCTCTCTAGGAAGCCGCGCCAATTTGTTTACATAGACAACGTTCTAGTGACGTCATTCACCGTTGTATTACGTCCGCTAAAGGACGGGCACCGCTACTGGAGGAAACCATAGCATAACAAACATACCCGTAGGCGTACTGCTCCGGACGGAAGGGGCCTTGGGCGCGGGCGTGAGGCGCCGGCGCACTTCCGGCAGCGGCGGCATAGTCTGGAACTCCCGCCGCGACGCCTCCGTGAAGAACTTCAGCACGTAGCTGAGAGGAATGCACGCTGGCTGCGACGCCTCCTTCTGCTCGACCACTGCCGGATCATAGTCTGAAAAAGATCATAAAGATAATGAAATGGTGCTACCGACTTCTAGGTTTTGTCTACTTATTTAATCACCGGTTTAGATTAAACATACACGGATGCACGCTTACTCTATTGTTTTGTTAACTATTTCTAGGTGATACAGATTATTAGGATAACAAACGTTTAAATTTTAGATACGTGCGAAACAAGAAAGTATATCTATTGTAGTCTGAAAATTCCCGCACTAAATTCGTATCAATGGTGACAACATTCAGACATTGATAAGACGTAATGGGGATGATCACGGATTAGATTACATGCAGAAATAGAAAAAGCACTCTGTGATTTAGACAAATCTTTGATAATTACCGATGTGCACGTCTTCGATGTGTTCAATTAAGTCCGCTAGTCTTGGAAACGTTATGCCACAGCCATTAAATTTACAGATGTTTATCATGAAGACGGCCATGTCGTCGAGAGGGTAATGCACTAGTCAAGCGCAAGACAATAGCAATATATATTTCCAATGTTTATCTATTTCGAAATACAAAATATTCTGAGAATATTTTAGTATTGTAGTCATATAAAAATCAAATATATATTATGAAATTATTACTGCAAATATATATTGAAAAATTAAAAGTTTTTAATATATAAGTATTTTTACGTGCTGTCATTCGCGCCGGTGATCAATAGTTGGCTGCACCGGTCTGACGTATCTCGTTGGACCAATGGCAATGTCGGATCTATACTCTGTTTCACTTCAACATTCAGGCAGGAAATTGAAAAGAACATTCCAAAGGCCGGTCTCCTCCTTCTAGGTGTTCTTTGGTAAGTGCGGCGAATAGTGAATAAAAAATCGTGTAAAAGTGTTGAAATCTCAAGCCATTATCAAATACCAAGTGAAAATATCATTTCGTACGGAATTATAGTGGGTTATAGTGCTAATATTTTTTCGTGTATACGTAAGTTGTCACTAGGATATCTTTCAATTTCTATCACTCATTCGGCCATTTTTCGTCGTCTCGTTATTTAATGTGAATATCGGTAATATATCGCCATTCTTACGCGTATAATTTTGTACTCTGTGATACCGCGGTTCATATTTTATATTCTGAAGTGTTGACTGGGCCGCTGCAATCTCCGTTACGTAGTCTCGTAAATTACGTAACCTTAGCGGTTCGTCGGTCGGTCAACTATCAACACTAGATCAATCTTGAAGTATTCTTCAGACTATCCTGACCGAGTATTTAGACTGTTGGTTAGTGAGGTACTCATCTAGTGACATTTATTTCAGTTGTTGCTCGCCGCACCCAATTACCACAAAAATGCTGTCTGCTGCCAGATTGATCGCTCCTGCGGCCAGGTCCGCCGTAAGTAAAATATTTATTAACTTATTGATATTTCTGTGACTTTTCCATCGTAACAAGATTACCCATTGCAAGTAGGTTACACATAACTGCAGGACTTGTAATCGTAGTGACATTTCCAGTACATAACTGACCTTGTGCCTACACCTGTCTTATGTCACCAGCTTCTATCTTCTTATTTGAAAAATATTGGAGCCTGAATTGGAGTTGGAATTAACGTACAGAATTTGTGTTATAACCTTCACTCCAATTACATAATCATGCCTCTAATCTTTTCATAGTAGCCATCAATTTATAAAATAACTGATTAATAATGAACAGTATATAGAGTACCTACCCAACAGTGGAATTATTAGCTTATTATGGCAGTCTGATCTTCATCCCACAATGGACTTAGCATAAATTTTTAAGCAAACAAGACAAAAACAAAGCAGTCTTCTCTAACCACTCTTTGCAATTGTTTGCAGGTCTTCAACAACACAGCACTGGTGCGACCACTAGCAGCAGTGCCGACACAGAAACAAATCGTCCCTGTAGTCCCAGCTCCACTCACAGCATTACGGTCTTTCCAAACCACAGCGGTCTCAAAAGATATTGACTCCGCTGCTAAATTCATTGGTGCTGGTGCAGCGACGGTCGGAGTCGCGGGATCTGGTAAGCAACCTTAAATATTCCTGGTTTTTAATGTGTTTGCTTGTCTTGTGATGTTTTTTTTACCTTTTCACTAACCAACCCGCCCTTATTACTTTAATACCTAACCTACAAGTGAAGTACAAGCAATTTCATGAGCTAATTTTGCAGACACCACACCCCAATGGTTGCATAACTTGGGTCTTGCATTTATTGATTTTGGCAAGGTGACCTACACATGTTTAATAAGGTTTGACTTTGAAGCTAAACACACATATTCATCTTAATCCAAGGAAGTCCTAAGTGGTGTAGCACATAAAAACTCAGAAATGACTTTATAGAAGCATACATCATCATCAACAGCCTATTAATCTCCCCACTGCTGGGGCTCAGGCCTACCCTTTCAACGAGGGCGTGCGGGCTATAGTCCACCACGCTAGCCCAGTGCGGGTTGGTGGACTTCACATGCGCCTAAGAATTTTTTCTTCGGCGTATACAGGTTTCCTCACGATGTTTTCCTTCACCGTTTGAGAGCAGTCAGTAGTTTCGAGAAAAAACCCATTGGTACATGGCCCAACCGGGGATCGAACCTCGGACCTTTCGATATGATAGGTCGCGTCTTATCCCCGAGGCCACTGAGGCTCTAATAGTATAGAAGCATACATGATTATCAAAATCTTGTATTCTAGGGAAATAGAATCTAATTGGATTTCATTTCAAAAAATATTGTCTTTGTGCTAAACTTATTATAACACAACCCTCTAGGTTAACAGCATGATATTAATATCTTCATTCATCAAGATTACGATGTGTCAACTATGATACCTGAGAAGAAAAATCCTTATTATTATACCATCATATTTTAACCTACCCCATTCACTAACAATTCATATTTCAACAGGTATTGGTATTGGTGTGGTATTTGGATGTTTAATCATTGGCTATGCACGAAACCCATCCTTGAAGCAGCAAATATTTTCATACGCTATCTTGGGTTTTGCTCTATCAGAAGCTATGGGCCTGTTCTGTTTGATGATTGCGTTCCTGATGTTGTTTGCCTTTTAGATCATCATTTATTTTGTACATTGTGTATAAGGGATTATTTGCTGGATTTTTTTTTTACCACTTTTATGTTGCATGATTTTGGGTGCAATTATATTTACTATTTTATGCTGAAGATCACTAACAGGTGAGATGGTTTCCTTTGCTTTATTCACTTGTAATTTTGTTGTTTTTTATTCATTTACTGTTCCATTTCTTATAAGTTTTAGTGACTCGTATAGGAACAGTCGACCGCACGTCAATAGAAACAGACCTTAAGGTGGCCTAGCCTATTCGGGAGTTTCAATACTATAAGAGACCAGGTTCTACTGGTTATGTTTCCACTGACGTGCGACCGACTGTACCTACATGTTTACACCCTAGATGCGACAAATGAAAATATACTCATTTACGAGTCTAGATTAAGTGTGAAATGGTTTTTTTTGTATGTCACTTGATATGATTTGCCCGCACAAGGTTGATATGTGAAGGATTTTAAATTGAATATTATTCTATGTAGAGTCATGAGTTCTATAAAAGCTCTAGGTCAATATTTTTGTGAATGAATACAAGTCTTGTATTGTAACAGACTAACAAATGGTTTTGTTTTGGCAGGAGCGGGTATCGGGACGGTGTTCGGTTCCCTGATCATCGGCTATGCCAGGAACCCCTCCCTCAAGCAGCAGCTGTTCTCATACGCCATCTTGGGCTTCGCCCTGTCCGAGGCCATGGGTCTCTTCTGTCTTATGATGGCCTTCTTGTTGCTGTTTGCTTTCTAAGCAACTTACTCTTAAGAACACTACTGCCATCCCACATAATGAGGTTTCAGTGTATACTATCTGGAGTAAACGGCAAAGGAATCGAATGTGTGGAAACCTCACCCTCATAGTGATGAAAAGGACTGATGTGTTGTGTTACACAAATCACAGTGCGCGTCATCAGGAATGCAATTATTTAATTATGTAGTAAATAATTTATGCAAATAAAATGCGTTGTACGTACACATTACCTGGATGCTACAATTATTTCTATTTCCTAATTTTTGTAGACTCTGAATCATGGTATGAATAGTCTCGCAGAATAATTATTACTATTGTCAAGGTTGATGATGGTATTATTTGCCAGTGACTGCGTATTTTGCGTGTGTGTATTGTCATCGATTTTTGCAATGTATGCGTTATTCTGTTTGAAAATGTCGGTATAATCTGTATTGTACATTTTTAGGGCGATTAAATGATACAAAAAAATTAACTGGGCATTTTTTGTAACTCTACTGTTTGGTCGCCTGGAGCAGGATTTGAACTATTTTGAACCAGTATGTTTACACAGTTTTAAATTGAGTATTATAATTCGCCCTATTTTCCACATTTGTCCGGTTCGATTTCCGGCTCAGACAGGTGGTTTCTTTACCATCACTTTTAACTTAAATAGGTGCGTCCAGACCGGGCGAGCCGCCGCGGCCGCGGCACGCCTCGCGAGGCAGCGCGGTCGGTGTGGACGCGACAGGCGCATACCTCGCCCGCATGCTCGGCCGCGGCATGCGCCTGTCACGTCAAAACTTCACGGCTGTTTAGTCCCAACTGAGCCGAAGCTTGTATGTACACTGCAGACCCACCGTACATGTACATGGGTACTCAACAACTGATAAACATACATAAATACTTAAATACATTCAAACACCCAGAATCAGGAAACCAAGAGTTATTATGCTCATCACACAAATGTTGATCCCGGGTGGGAATCGAACCCACCTTTGGCGCACTAAGCAGGGTTACTACCAATACGCAAACAGGCCACATATACAGGGGAAGAAAAAACCTTTTTCTAAAAATATCGTGTTACAGTATGACTCCGAGGACATGTATATCCTCGTAGTCATACTGATATGACAAATTAGTATGACCACGAGGAAACTGCGACTTTTATCAACAGTTTTGTATTGGTGCTATATTGCCTGTGGGGAGTGGGATTTTTTCCCATAATCACACCATTAATGGAGAATAGTGGAACCCCTCTGTCCGTATTCTCAGCGAGCGGGCCTATTCCCAATAGTAGGGGGAATACTCTTGCTATTTGGGGGTATATTCCAATAGGTAATCGATAATGTTTAATTTTCGAGGCTACGGGAATATATCTGCTGATAACGATCGATGCAAAAACGGCAACGATTGGTCCGACGCAAACTTCGCGAAAACCAACAAATGTCTTCCCGGGAGAACAATAAAGATAATTAAATAATAAGAAACCTCGTATTATCAACAAATTTATTTCAAATATGCTTGTAATAAAATGCATCTAAGTGAATACCTCTGGGTAAAGGATTTAAAAAACTTCCCAATACCGATAGAAGTAAACACTTAAATTTCACAAAATGTATAATGTCACTGCATAATTTTAATTGTCCTGGACATTGTCAACGCTTTGTATTATAATTTTTAAATGAAATGGTCAAAATGAACTCAACCCAATTGAGTCAGATCATCGGTTTGTACTCATTTTGCTTAAAACTATACATAAATAGTTCTACTCTCCAAAAAAAAAAGTTAGGTCCACAGAAAAGTGAATAAAACTTTCACCATTTAAGTCACCCCCACATTGGAGGAGTGGCAGACAAGGCGCGGCCACCAAGTCGCGCCTTCCCGCGTTGCATTGTGGGTGGTCTTCCATACAATCCTGACCGCCCCAGTGTAAGGGTAGCTTAACAGTCGACCACACGTCCAGCTATACATACCTAAGCTATAATCCCTAAACGAACATGTTGCATGACATGCAACGTTTACATGAATGTCATGCTGCATGATGGACTATCATGCTTTCTATCAATCAATACAGTGAAGCAACGGCCAGCACGTAGTTTGCATGTCGTGCACGTCAATCACTACAGCTAGACGGTCATGCATGAGTGACAGCACGTATTGCATGTCATGCCGCATGATCGTTTAGGGATCCTATTACGCAACCGTTGTAAGAGCAAATGAAACTTTTTTGTATAACTTGACATGTAGTCGGCCGGACGCACACAAAAATTATCATTTTCGCTTTATTGGATGCGAATAATAAAGCCAATTTATTCGCCTTATATCTCATACAAAACATTGTCCGGAATTCTGGCGTAAAAAAATAGTAAATACTATTGTTTTTCAATCAAAATTTTTCATTTTCCAAATTTTTTTAGATGTCCGTACCGATATTACTACAAAAAAAACTTACATAATTTTGGGATTAAATGGAAAGTCAACAATACATAGCTATATACTCCTGTGTAGCTAAACAATATTTGTAAACAACTTTACATGCAATAATTTCACTTAACCTACAGCAAAACAAATAAGGCATTTGCTAATTAAGTAATCGAACATAATTTCCACAATACAAAACTGCGCATTCGCTCACAATTCGAGTTCATAGAAACCGCTAATATTTCTGTTATATAAACTGTAATCTGTTTCTTATGAGATCATTACAATCGTTATATTATTTGGTCCAATAAGTTAAATAGGCTTCAACAAACTCGAATGATGAGGTAAACTTACACATTATTTTTGGCTCAACCGTTAACTTGAACTGCGCAACTTTACAACTACACACCCTCAGACCATGTGTTGCCAACTAATCTTGACACATTACCTGTGAAATAAAGCAATTAATATCGCGTCTAGATCGCTTCAGTTTCAAACTGGTCTCCTCTCGTAATCGTAATGGGGCCATATGTCTCCGTTTGTTCTAATTTCAACACTTGATGCTTCTTGAGAACAAGTAAACTGTAGAATTTTTGCGCTACCTGAAAATAGGGAATTAACGTAAATGTAGGCACACTCGAGATCAAGAAAAGTTACGTTTAGTTTGTTTAGCTGTCCAGCCTGGATGGATATAATTAAAGATATCCAAATTTCTAGTTATCTATCTGTTCAAATTGTCAGTTCTTATGAAAATTTACTTTTTATCAAAAATTGCATGTGCATGGAAATCCGATTCCTAGTCTTTAGTGTAAGTGTAAAAACAGCTATCCAAAATTTGATCGTATTATACCTACTAGTCTGCCATCGCATCGTTAGCATCTGTATCAGATGACGTGGTTGTTTTTATCTTGCAGTGTTGCTTCCCTATCACATCATGTGACAGCTGCACGCAACGTTTATTGATTGCCTACTCTGAGCTACACTAATACAAACTATTTTCTTACTAAACTAATGTTCATCGGGGTTGTTTGATGTTCAGAAACTATTATACCCCACGTTGCTTTGTTGAGTGCGTTGAAGTAAAGGTCCGATCTACGGTGATGTCATTCTATTCGTATCTCTTAACCTATTTAAGTACAAAATCTGATATATGGGTACCAAATATGTCATTATTGTCCTTTATTTCCACGCGTATGGATTGAGGTGATGAAACAGTAGGTGTATGTACCTGTTTCCTGTTGTTGTGCCTGGGCGCGAGCTCGGCGAAGGTTAGCTGCAGCCCGACGGCCAGCTTGGGCCGCATCGCGGTGAACAGCTGCGCCGCGCGCCGGTTCAGCACGCGCTCCTCGAACTGCTCGTCCGTCTCGCCCGCCTCGCGCTCGCCCTCCTCCGGCTAAACAGTATTGCATGTCATCAGCATATCCGCCGGAAGACGTCCACTGTGACTTCTTCCAAAAATCCCCAGGACAGGTCCTGCGCCAGTTCAGCCGATCCGGTTAGTTCCCGCGACTGATATTTTTATACAATAAACCTATCCTCGTGTATTTCAGGCTGTAACGGCTGAACAGATTGTGATGAAACTTGGTACAGTGATAGCTTATATCCTGGAGTAACGTATAGGCTACTTTTTACCGCGGTAAACTGTTCCCGTGGAAGGAAACTTATTCCACGCGGGGAACAGCTAGTAAATGCATGTTACAGTAACATACTTGCCTATGATGGAAATTATTCCCTAGAGAACATTCTAGATGGGGATTAGATGGGCATTTATAATATAAAACGAAAATAAATTGAGTTTAATCAATGCCATTGGCAACAGTTATAACGTCGCTGTTGGTCAATCCAGCGCCAATATACTTCTCTCTTTCCTTATCCAGCCATTTTCGTTTACCTATTACTGGAAATCGGTACACAGGCTACACTTTCCGGTACAAAAACATTGACGAGGTTTATCTCGATCCACCAACCCTGCGCTAGCGTGTTGGACTATCTCCACCCGCCCTATTTGCGCGAGCCATCTGCCCAACATTGGGAAGTATTTACAGGCTGTGTTGATTTGATATGGAGAAGTGTTCCTTACGTGTTCGTTACTGAGCGGCAGGTCGTAGTCGTGCTGCGGGCTCTGGTGGCCGTGCTGGTCGTCGTAGCCTAGGTTTGTCATTTGCATGCCACTCTGAAATAATTAGAAATTCACCATTACGTACAAAACTTTACACATAGATTACGATAAATCAGTCTTATCGGACTCTATTGGACATATGTAGGCCTTTCCCAAGGGCACCACCACACTTTTTTTTCATCTCGCAGGTGAGCAGCGTTTTTTGTAAATAATAAGTACGTTGTAAAAAAATGTTTTTTGCTAGATGTTTCTAGCTTCTCAATTTCACCAAGCAAGTCGCCCTAAACAATTTAGATCCCTCTATACTTAACATTCCGTGATGGATGGATTTCTAATTTCCTTGTTCTCTGGACAATAACATATCGCGGGTCACCACGCACCGTCTTATTCTCTTCCTCAATGGTCGGACGGACTATTGCCAAAGCAGCTGTTATTGACGCTTTCTCAGCAACCTTTGCCCATAAGGTTTACGATAAAATACAGAGGACACATTGTCGTTTTTTGAGTCAAAATGCACATAAAAAAATACTTATTAAAACGACATAATCATCCCTTAATTTTCCACCCTTAGAGGTGAAATATTTTTTTCCAGTTGAAATGGGACCACCCTATTCAATAAAAAACAATAATTCACAAACGGCGAAGATATCGCGTCACAAAAAATACAGTTGAATTGAGAACCTCTCCTCCTTTTTGAAGTCGGTTGAAAATGAATGTAAATGATAAGTACCTGATAGTCTGAGGGCTCGAGCAAGCCGTGCAGCAAGGGCTCGCAGGGCATGTGCGACTCGTGCGAGGGCGGCGCAGCGGCGTGCGCGGCGGCCGCGGCGGCGGCGCGCGTCAGCCGCGTCAGCGGCGTGTGCTCCGCGCCCACCTGCGGCATCATCGGCATCTGCTCCATGCTGTGCGCCAGTAGCCCGCCGTGCTGCAGCCCTGCACAACAACAATAACGCTCTATACATTCACACAATAATAATAATGTTTGGACAAATACACACAAATGTTGGTCCCGGGTGGGAATAGAACCCACGACCTCTGGCGCAGTAGGCAGGGTCACTACCAACTACGAGAGATCGAACCTCAAACCTGCTCTCAAACGGTGAAGCAAAACATCGTGAGGAAACCTGCATACATCGAAGAAATTCTTGTGTGCACTGGGCTAGCGTGGTGGACTATAGCCCGGACTCCCTCGTCGAGAGGGTAGCTTGAGCCAGTGGGGACAAATTAATAGGCTGTTGATACATTCACTTACCTATAGGTACCGGCAAACAACTAGGATTCTGTCAATCCTTGTGTTTGTACGTTTGCCAAATTACAACTAATTGAAATCAGCTAAATCAAAAGATACTTATGAAAATTAGTTCCATATGAAATGATTAATGAAATACCTGAGGGCGTCATGCCACCGTGTTGAAGACCCGACGGCGTCATTCCACCGTGTTGTAATCCAGCAGGTGTCATTCCGCCGTGCTGCAGACCGGCTGGTGTCATTCCGCCGTGCTGCAGGCCAGCTGGTGTCATTCCGCCGTGCTGGAGACCAACCGGTGTCATGCCACCGTGATCGAGACCCACTGAATATGAACAGATACGCATATTTTCATCACAACTGAAGGATCTCAATATGATATTATTACGGGCGACCTAGAGTTAGTGTAAAGTTTGAGAGTACGCCCGGTAGGACGAGCATTCAAACGCGGGTCTGTATCATAAAGACTTCTTGGACCCCAGGCTCATCGTGAGGTGATTATCGTGAGGAAACCTCCATGTGCAAATACGCCGTAAAGAAATTCTAAGGCGTATGGGAAGTCCACCTACCTACCTAACCTAACCCAGCGTGGTAGGTGTTGTGTAAGCCTATTTAATTTAAGGCGAATTGAACGTAAATAGGCTGTTGATTTGACTTCTCGATAAACAATATACCCTCGATGGTCCGACGACATTCAAAGTGCTGCTAATGAGAGCAACTGACCTGGCGTCATGCCGCCGTGATGCAGGCCCGCTGGCGTGAGGCCGCCGTGCAAGAGACCTCCGGGGGTCATTCCGCTGTCCAAACCCAGTCCAGGTGTCATGCCACCTGGTATCATGCCTGAAATACCAAGCAAAATGCAATTCACAATTCAATTGATTACTTTCTTTATAAAGACAGCAATCTGCAAAACCGTAGTTTTCTGGACAAAAACCTTTTTAAAATAAAACTATTTAAACACTAATTGTGAATGAAACCTTATTAAAGAATTATTTGTCGAGAAATTTAAAGATACGAGTTTACTGAACTAATCACTGTGTAATAAAGCGTGAAGAACTTCGTCCTTTAGTCGAAGTTAAAACCTAACAAATCGCGGGCGGATACCTCGGGTAGTTTCCTTGTAAGTGATATCGAGCGACTTACCGCCGTGGTGTAAGCCGGCCGGCGTCATGCCGCCCGAGTGCAGACCCAAATCATGAGATTCCCCGTGGTGCAGACCTGCCGGCGTCATGCCGCCGTGTTGGAGACCGACTAAACACAAATTAAAGTAAAATCATAGTAATAAATATGAAAGTGAGTTTATTTGTTAAGGTTTTACGGTTCACCTATTCAACCAACGAGCCGCGAGTAACAGCTAGTTAATTATAACACAGCTTGGAACACGAAGTCTGTCTTAGCAGGGAAATTAAAATTACAGTTCGTGGAATCGATCCCATGACTCCTGCTGACGTTTGAGCCGAACGCTCGACCGCCGCAAACTACCAAAATACTGAGAGTTAAGAATACATCCATTATGGGGGAGATCCGACAAAGAACCAAAGTTGCCAACATAGCCGAAAGGGTTAGTCAGCTAAAATGACAGTGGGCAGTCCACATCTGTCACATAACCGATGGCCGTCGGGACCGACAGATGTGGAGTTGAGACCTATTATTGAGACTGCTGATTGGAGAGGACGGAGGGCTAAGGGTCGAGGCAGACCAAGCGGAAATTTGCCCGAGCACTTTTTGTCGTCATTGTCGAATGAACCATATCACTATTAAACTAAAGAACAAAATCGTATAATAACTTCTGCACGTCGGCGTCGCCTCGCGCTCGAGGTCATTCATACGATTTTCTTCTTTAGGCTATAGTGATATAATTCATTTGAGAATGACGTCAAAAAGTGCGCGGGCAATTTTCCCCTTAGTCTGCCCCGACCCTATAGCGTTGGCGCTCTTTGAAGGAGCCTGCGTCCTATGTATGTTTACGAACCTGGTGTCATAGAGTCATGTAGACCGCCCGGCGTCAGGCCGCCTTGCAGCAGAGTGCCAGGTGTCAGCGGCACGCCCAGCACGCCAGGCGTCAGCGGCGGCCCCAGGGCGCTCAGCATGCCTGCTCATACAAGTGTATCTCATCAATATTTATTAATCATCTACAACGTCGTATTGAAGTAGTGAACACACGAACCAGATGCTACATCAAGGAGCCGGGTTGATTGGCTTAGGAATATATAAAAAATGTGGAAAGACCTCCATTCTGAGGCAACTTAGACCTCAAATACTTTTACTTCTACAAACAAATATAAAGTGCTGAGTTGTGCGGGCTGAGGGAGCTGCACGATGATTGGCTCGATTAAGGTCAAGTCATTCATGATTGGTTTCATAACTAAGTTGACCTACTAAGTTCGACCTGGTCGAAACGTCGGGCAAGGAAAATAAAACTATTTCGTGTGTAAGACCCGTAAATAATTATATAATTATAAAACCCACTTGTATGAATTGTGATGATGCAATGCACAAGAACGGAAACTGCACAAAAAGCATATTTGTGTTGCTATCGCTGGCAAGCTACTGAAACGGACGACGGCGACGATTTTACTTCTATTTATACTGACTTCCGCCACCACTCTATGACTTTTCTCGTGCTTTTCAACCCTGTCAGTTCCCCATACCTGGTGTATTGGGTCCCTCGTCGTCTGACCGCGGTGTCAACGGCGCCGGGAAGCCGGGGGTGTCGGCTCGCCGCTCCAGTTCTAGGCGGACGTGCACCACAAGCCATTGTTAAATGTGGGTGAGGTTAGTTGGTGAGCGGTGGGTTGCAGAAAGGTTCAATTGGCATTAAAATATTTTAGGAGTTCGATAATAGAGCAAAGTAGGTGGTTTTTGGTTGGATGTAGAAATTAGGCAATTCTCATGATCTGTTGATGCATGATTTTATTTACATTTGTCACTATTTATATTTACATTAATATGTTCGCAACAGGCGACTGTTGAGCGGAGTGCTTATGCTAGAAAGGGATAGCCTATCTTGTGTCCCCGCAACTACTCCTTCGACTACCTTAAGGTGGAATATTTATTTAATAGAATAAAAGTAGTTGCTTAAGTTGAAGATTGAGAGTGCTTGACAAGACACAATGGCTTAAGTAAGATTTTAAATATTAATGATGGATAGTTTTGGACCTTTCTGCAATTAACGGGTATGTATGTACAGTTCAAAGACAAAAGCTTACCACATAACATTTATATTCAAAGTTGCAAATTAGTTCCTGACGTGAGTTCAATTTAGATCGCGCAAAGACCTCTATGGCATGGTCAAGATGAATTAGTTGACTAATATATTAACAGAATAGCATGCATTATGTAGAACATGTAGCATTTCAGTATATTGCAGAAGTATTTAATTTAGTAGCAAGTGGTAAGCTTTTTATTCAATATGTGACCGAAGGCAGGACCATTCTGTAGTATATTAAATATGTTATGTGCGAATTATTGTGTGATACAAGAGGTACTCAATACTCTCCGTCGATGAAAATGTGTTGACTTAGATAACCAAAACCGGAAGCATGGATATGAACCATGTGACATTGTTAAAGTTATTCTTGAGTGATATGATCTTAAGTTTCTAATAAAAAGTATACAAATATTTTAGAGACATTGCACCCGATAAAATAGTCTTAAATACACTATAAGCATAGCACTTACCGACAGAAGGTTCATATTCCTGTGGCACGGGAGTGGGCGGCTCCATCTCTACCTGCTGGGGCGGTGGCGGCGGTTCAGGGTGGACCGTCTGTAAATATTATAGGTATTTCTTAAAACTTATGTTTCAATTCCATTCTGTACAAATGCATGGGAAAAGTTTTTCGCAATTTCTGACACTTCTGGTACTAAAAACTCAGTTGTTACCTGTGTCTTTTGATCCTTTGACTATAAATTGTAAAATGACATACGACACCTGGAAAATTTTTGAATACTAATTTTGTAATTTTTAATATTGAATAGATATAGAATAAACTATGTATTTCAACTATTGTTTGCCCAAAAGGCTAGATTATGGGGCTTTATTAATTTTATAAGACCTACATTTGTAAACACCAATTACTACAATAAATCTTATCTCAAAGTATATTATCTCCTTCTGGCCCTTCCAACATTACGGTCACGAGGGCCAAAACGCACGAGAGTGCAGCGGTACTCGCCAGAAGGTCTTTCCAGAATGCACTCAATACATTTATAAAGTTTGCCATCTCTCACTACCCTTCTGGCGAGTGACTTCACATCACATTCAAACTGGTATGTAAGCTAGTAAAGTTGATTGTGATAGATGGAATAACAACTATAGAAAAGTAATCTTACCTCTTCGTGCCGCCGCTTGCGGCCGCCTCGCCGCGCGGGCTCTGGGTCCGGTGACCGCGGCTCCCCATCTTCCGTTTCACATCGGAGGGTCATGTTGCGTTGGTATTTCTGTATTTGCGAATTTGTATATGTTTAAAGTCATCCTAGCTGATATCCAGTAATCGGAATTTTTGTTGCAAAAAGTGAAATTACCTATGATCAATGACAGTGTCTTATTTTCCGTAGTAGTGCACCGTTAAACAAATAGACTGTCCACTGAAGCGTCCTGGGACTTCAGGATTCCAAAAAAAGAAACGCCAAACGTCCTGGGAACTCATGTTTGAGCGGCTATACAAGACCGCCAGACATGGAGACGAATGGAGCAGGCCTATACCCATGAATGGATCAGCCTGAAACCACCATGATGATGATGAGTGTCTGTAACTGTGAGGGTGAGATCGCGCGTGGCATACCTCAATGACAAATAGTGACTATTATTTCCAACTCATTTACAACATTACATAACAAATCAAATAAAAATGTTAAATTTAAATGTTATTAATTATGTTGGTTTTGAACAGGTTATAGAGCGTCAGTGGCGTCGGGGATAAGACGAAATGTATGTGTAACCATACAAGTTACCTTGAACAGCACTCGCGAGGGTATCGGCCTGGCCGGCAGCGTGAACAGTTTCTCCACGCCGCCGGTCTCCTTCCAGTGCATGAGGCGGCGCGTGGGCGGCGCCAGGTCCAGCGTGGTCACTATGTCGGACGTGTTGCTCAGCTGGTTCTTCATCTCCTCGCCAGATATGTTCTTCACTTCGTCCACGATCAGCTTGCGCTTGCGTTTCGTTTTTGTTATGCCTGCAGAGAAGCTTTCTTGTTAATAAATATGTAATAATAATTAATATTTCACATATACATTGACTTATCTACTCCTATGAATAAAATGTTGAAATTTAACATTAAAATAACAAAACGATTATTTAAATGTCTTTCTTATTATGTCAAGTTTTAATAGGGAAAAATAAAGATTAGATCAATTTTATCATTGACATTAGATGCATTGCTTTGTTTTATCCAAGACACTATTACAAGTGTCTAGAATTATAATGAACAGTAAGAGAAACGTTATGAAAGAAATATCGAATGCACATACGAACACATTATTTACCCCTACAAACGCGAGTCTCTTTCTTAAGTTTTTGTTGTCTCTTCCATAACTTTCCATAAGTTGTTAGGCGTCGTCTTAATACAACGCGATGACGCGACCATCGCGCGAATAAGCGATGCGCTCATCGCAGGATCGCTTATACAATCGATGTAATCGCGCGAATGTCAATTAGTACACCAGTTCGACATCAGTATGTTTGATCGCGCGCTCGTACGAACAAAGTTCGCGAGAATCGGGCAATAGTGCGATGCGTTAAGGTACCTTTGAGCACGGTGGCGTCGACGGGCGCGAGCGCGAACGACTCCTCGTCGTTCTGCAGCAGCGTGGTGTTGTCGTGCTCCGCCGCGGGCGCCGGCTCCGGCGTCGGGGGCACCTCCTCCGCCGTGCCGCCGCCGGTGCTGTCCACCTCCTGTGTACCACACTAGCATTAGCACAACTCAAGTCACGCCCAGAAGGGGGAAACGTGGTAACTGAAGATTACACTACAAGTAGGGGAATCAGCCCGAATAAACTCAAGGTTGGAAGGTCTAAAGGAGTTTCTAACTCAAGTCGGTTTTTATTTAAAGGCGAATAATTGACAATGTACAGTTAGGTTCCAATGTGCAGTAGCACGCTACGAGTCATTTTTCTGTACAACGGTGCGCACTAGACGAGCAATAAGACGTAACTGATCACCCAAGTCAATAGTGCTTTAAACCTTATTGCCATAGCGGTAAGTCAACAATTCATTGTAACATCCAGGAATATATTAGTGGGTGTGTGCGTGTGTGGGTCCAGAAACAACTTGATATTAAAGTCGGGCGTACGTAAGTGAAACTGGTCTCTCAGTCCATTGAATTGCGAAACTGCTACTGCACTTATAAACCTTGACTGTAAATAATGCGTAACATTAGTGGAAAACAGAGAGAAATGACATTTCTTTTACAAACAGTTGGCATCTTTTGTCATAATTTCTAAAAACTATCAGGTGCATTCCATCAATTCAGGTTTAGTTCAGTAGTTGTCGAGTTATCCGAGAGACAGACAGGCAAAAAAGGCCAACGAGGAAGAAAGTATTGTTAATGGATGATATTGAGACCAGGAAAAATTCTACATATTCGTCCCAGCCGGTTTAGCTACCGATTTTAGTTTAAATACATCAAATACCTTATTTAAATAAAACACGGCATCGTAGCTACTGGGAGGTGGAAACGTCGGTTGAATGTATAGAAAGAATACATTACCATGGGCCTGACAGAGGGCGGGCGCGGTGCGGCGGGGGGCGGCATGAGGTCTGCGGGGTCTTCCATGACGCGGCCCTCGGGCTCGTGCGGGGGGGACCCGCCCCAACTGTACACATGAACAAACAACAACATAGTAACATCTTACAGTACTGTAGCCGGCGGTACAAGGTAATTACGAACAAGCGGTACCGTCACCGCTATCCTTATTTTTTTTTACTTTTATGCCCTTCAATATGCATGAAGTCCAGTACAGTGTATTTTAATATGTATGAATGAAGTCAAGTTCAGTGCCTTGAAGACATGGTGAATTCTTTATTATATTATTGTTTTAACTATAATTATACAATTATGTATAATATAAAACTAACTTATCATGAAACTAAACTAATACCCATATAGGTATAAACTAAAACAACTTAACCGTAACAACCCAACCTAACCGTCAGTGCCTTTAGTACGTATGAAGTCAACTAAAAGGTCTTTTAGTATATGTAAAGTCAATTACAATGTCTTTTAGCATTTATGAAGAACTAAAAAGGCTTTTAGTAAGTGTGAAGTGTGCATTACCTGTGCGGGGGCGATGTGCCCGCGTCGTAGTGGTCGCCCATGTCGTCGTCGGAGTCCGGTGCGTCGGCCGCCGCCTCGCCGCCAGCCTCGCCGCCCGCGCCCTCCGCACCCTCCGCGCCCGCCGCCTCGATCTCAGCCTAGCGCAACACAAGTGGCCGGTAAACATAGATATATTGTTTAACTTCTCTTTCATATCATCATATCAGCCGGAAGGCGCCAACTGCTTGACAAGGCTTTCCCCAAGGATGTCCATGTGGACCGGTCCTGCGCTGTCTGTAGCTCGCCACTTTGACCAGATCGTCGGTCCACGCTTCCGTTGCGCGGTCGACTTTCTGCCCTATTCTGCGAGCGAAGTGTAATGTAACTTCTTTTTACACAAAATATATAATATAAGATTTGTTGGGTTACGTACAAATCAAACGCACAACGATCCCAAAAGTTTCCACTATCGTTACTTAAACAAACCTGCAAGGACTGCGGCTGGGCCGAAGTGCCGGGCATGGCCGAGGCACCGGTCGCCGAGCTGCCGGCTGTCACGTCGCCAAACAAGTCTCCCTCGAACAGCCCGCCCGCATCTGTTCGTACAAATATTGATACATAAACTTGAGGTACGCGAGAGAGACGCTCCGGCCGAAAGTGTGATAGCAATAGTGTAAAACTGGAAGCTGGATTCAAAATGCAACAGTCCGCGAGCTATTATATTGGTCACTATGAAGCAGTGGACGTTAACAGACGGCTTATACTATAACGTCCCATTGGCGGATTCAGCCATAATGTGGGGACAAGTCTATTTGATTATCCAAAATTTACCACCTTTCCTGCCGACGGCGAGATTACGAGGTTGTAACAATTATACTACCCCTGTTTCCTTTTATATCTTTATTTGTGTTTGTGTACTCACGTCCAAAATCCGCAACATCCGAGATGGTCCCGCCGAAGCCGTCGTCCATGGGCCCGTGCGGCGCGGCCTCCATGCGGCGCTCGTGCGCGCCCGCCGACAGCGCCGGCGCGCCGCCGCTCGTGCCGGCCATAGCAGACTCCTTGCCACCCAGCTCGAGCGACGACCCGTCGGCGAACAGCAGGTTACTCTGTTAACAAATATGGCATTTGTTATTGTCACTGTCGTCTACCATTAAAATCGTAGCACAATCTAAAATTTGCTTTAACATATTACAACGAGGTATTTTTCCCTACTTCTTCTCTCCTCTTTCTTTCCCCTTCCCCTCCCATCACCAGTATACTACACACGGCAGTGACGTCATGTATGCGGAGCATTCTGTTTTAACTCTCGTTTGGTGCGAACACCGACAATTTTCATATTTCAAAAAGCTAGGATTAAATTTTATAAATAGTAGCTATAAAATACAAAAATACAAAAAGTTTTAGTTTTTCAACTAAAATTGTCGAGATTTACAGTGTTGGGACCCTCTAGTAGATTATACTTGTGTCAGAGGATCCATTATATAATTATACTTTATAAAAATATGTATTATACCTGCTCCAAGCCCCCGTCGTTGTCAATGGCCTCTCGCATGATATCGGGGTTGTCAGTGTCGAAGCCCATATCCCCGAAGCCGTCGTCATGCGTCACAAGGTTCAATGAGCCATAGTCCTCGCGCATTGTGATCTCTTCCGCTCTTGACTGGTTCAGGGAAAACTGTGCCTCAATGTCCACCTCACTGCAATGGGCATGAAATTATTTTTATCTACCTTATTTAATATTTTTGGGAGATTTTGATACAGTCGCCACGGGCTTTTGTAAGACTGAATAGGTTGATGATGAATAGATGAATTTATTTTTATTTTACTTTAGAAAAAAAATTGTATGCATTTATAATCCTCTTTCCTAAGTATTCTGTTATTAATTTTATGTATAAAACAAGTTAACAATGGAAAATATCTAGTTAAAATTAATAAATTATAGTGGTAGGATCCTCTACTAAAACTCAACAGTTCCACACATTTTACAGCAAAATTCAAAAAAAATTCAAAATTCAAAAGTATTTTATTGCATGTAAGTACACTAGGTACATTTATACAACGTCAATTTTTTTATCTACCACCGCCTCCAAGGTGTTATATAGAGCTGGGAAGAAGAAGCGGCGCAACAAACTTCCGCAACACATCTTTTAAAATCAAGTTTGTACATAACATTATTTTGTAAAGATTGTGCGAGGCTGAAGTAACATTAACACCAGGCATCTTTGTCATTTAGATAATCGACTGTTTTATAATAAGCTTTCTTACAAAGTTGTTGTTTAATGTGAGTCTTAAATTTTCTGTCATTCATATTTAAGATTTCTTCTGGTAGTTTATTGTAGAAGCGTATACATTGCCCCGTGAATGATTTACTGACCTTACTAAGCCTTAACTGTGGTGGTACAAGTTTGTTTTTGTTTCTTGTAACATAAGCTGTGTTCATATCACAGTGCCTCAAAAAGAGAGATATATTTTTGCGGACATACAAAATATTCTCAAAAATGTATTGACTGGCAACGGTTAATATATTAATTTCTTTAAACTTTTCTCTTAATGATTCTTAGGTTAGGCAGGTAGTTATTGAAAGGACATTAACATAAGCTACATATTACCATAGCAAAATAATAAGTCACCACAAGGCCAATGTTAGGTCTACTTGGAAATTGGACAGTGGTTTATATATAATTATGGACAATGGTATTTTACTTACTTCAGTTCTGGCATAGCAGTGTCAAAGTCGTGGAAGACCTCTGGCAATGTGATGGCATTCATAGCGGCCTCCCTATGCTCCTCGGGCAAGTCAACCATACCAGGCCTGAAGGCCATCTGAGGAGAGTATGGTTATGAGAGCAGAACATAATATGCATGCATTAGGACTAAACAGCAGTATGTGAATTTGTCCAAACATTATTCTGGTCCTGTTGGCGAATTATATGATTACAAAAAAATGGTCAGTATGGACAAAAGGGGGCGCAATGAAAAAATTACTCAACACACATCACTCTTCCTTGTTAACTCCTTCCAGGTACTGTCACTCGCTTTGCTCGGTCCAAGGGTCACCAGTAACCTAACGAACCTAACCTTCGGTGTTCTCCGACTGCTGTCACACATTTTTTTCCCTCAGCGCCCCCCTTTTCTCCACTCCAACTGCAATCTTTCATCCCTTATAAAAACCATTACTAAAGAATTTATCAAGAAAATGAGATTGTTGTCAAATATATCAGTGGGAGCAGCACTAACCTTTATCTTCACAAATGCTTCATTGCAGTCTTGCAACAAGTATTTTGCCTTTCTCGAGTAGATTCTCACCACACCAAGTAACAGATGACCTGATGTCCGCAGTGCCATCTTCACTTTTGGCTTTAGTATACCATCAACGGACTGCTCAATATTGGTCTCAAACACATGGGCCTTCGTCAACTTCTTATCCCAATGAGCCGCCAGCCAGATCTTGGCCAAGGGGCCCTTCTTGGCCAGCACGAAATGTGCGTAAAACATGGTGTTTGTGTTCAAGCTCTACCAGCAGTTACATCAAATTATTTCTGGAAACAAAATACTGTGAAATTGACATGTCATTATAATAAGGTGTGGCGTATCGTAGAAGCACGTAATATAGAAAATTAATAAGCTAATTACGTGTAAGGAAAGGTTTTACGTTAATTACAAGACAACATTCATTTCACGCAATTTGGCGCCCAATCTTATTACAACAATTAATGAGTCTCAACGTAACATATTTAACGAATTAATAAATTTACAGGTCAATTTGGCTTTTCTTAATGGAATTGTTATAATTTTACCTGAATAATTAGTCCAAAAACCGTAAATTTCACCTTTTCACACACAACATAAACATGACAACAATACGTTGCGCTTTTCAAGATGGCGGCTGGCTGTTGGACATTTATCTCTCTAATCTGTGGCTGGCTGGCTGACTGACTGATTGACTTACTTTGAGTGACTGCTCAATTCAATAGCTTACTGGCATTCAATTCATTCATTCATTTGGTGTCCAAGCATAAATTTGGCATGGCAAAGTTATTATAGGTCACACAGTTTATTTCATATTGGGTAAAATAAATTATTCCATTTAATGTTAAAGTCGTACTTTAGAACATATCCCTCTGTAGTATGTTCTCTAGAAGGTATTCAGAGCAAATAGATATTTCGACGTTCATCCATCCTAAATTACTATACTCTTTGCATACAACTCCCATGAGTAAAACAGTAAATTCAATGGGGCCTAGAACGATCAATAAATCACAATCATAGTATGGCGAATTTCAAGATTTCTGGAAAATCTGTGATATTATTATCACGATACTGCGATGCGGCCTATTACAATAACAGTAATATCACGGTGTATCGTTATAATAATGACCGATGCCCCAAAGAACGAACTATACATGTCAGGGGCGCACAATGGCTGGCGACGATAGCTGTAGGGAAGAGTGATTCCTTTGCCCAACCACAACCAGTGAGTGTTGCCAATTTAGTAAAGCTCCATGAAATACGGTATATTGATATTTTTTATTCCATTAATACAGACCTATACCGGCCTCGATACATTAATCTCTACTGCTTTAATTTTAATAGATGGACACACAATCTCTCTACTACTTAACGCAAGGACAGGATCTCTAGTAGGCCGGGAGTTTTTTTAACAATTAAATGGCCTTGCTTTACGGACTTTTGCAAGCACTTTGGCATACTTTGACATTTCTTAATAAAGTCAATGCTACAAAACGAATTGTAAGAGGTTCCTTCTGACTTTTTTCAATTGAAATCAAAATACTGGAAAAGAGCTCTTCATTTTTCCAAATTTATGATGATAAGATTTGTCCCAGTGCAAATCTTTAAGTTATAGAATGAATCCACAAAATAATGTTTGGATTGCGATGTCACCATTTCAGGTAAAAGTTTTTTATTATTCGGCAACACTGGTATTAAATGTTGTCTTTTTTGGACTTTTTGGCGGGCTTTTATGACGAACGGGCGCGAATTGTAAAAATTTTTCAAGAAAATCGTTTTTAGTGATTTGTTGACGTAAATTTTTATGTAAATAGACTGTAACTGCGTACTAAAAGGTGGTTACGCTTTAGGCAGTCAAAATGACGGAGGGGGATGAAGAAGAACCTCCTGGAGGTGAAAAACGAAAGTCGGCGAAAAAAGCCGGCAACGATGTTGGTGACAACTTCTTTAAACCTTATTTAAAAATGGGATATAAAAGGGTCTTTCCGGATAATGCGGTGAGTAGCGAATTTACGGTCTTTGTAGTCAGCTCGAAGGAAGAGAAAATTGGTAACAACAACCCATTAATGTTGGCCAGTCTGTTCAAGACTGAGATTAAGGGCGTGGTGAATATTAAGAGAATGAATGCGCACAAAGTCGGTGTAATCTTTTCCCAAGTGAATAACGCTAACAATTTTTTGAAGAATGAAGACTTCTTGAACAAACATAATTTCAAGGCATATATCCCGGCCTCTGCGGTGGAAACAACCGGCGTATTACGTTTCGTACCCACAAGTATCAGCAATGAGGAACTTTTTAAAAAACTTACCTGCAATCACGAAATAATAAGTGTGCGCAGATTCACGAAGATGGTTGAGGGTGAAGTTAAACCATTCACCACCGTTGCGATCACTTTCCTGGCTAATTCTATACCCGAGTGTGTTTATTTAGACATATTCAGGTTCAAAGTACACGAGTATAATGCTCCTTTGCTTCAATGTTACAAATGTTTCAAATTTAATCACGGAGCCAAGATATGTAAAGCTGAGCAGCAGATCTGCTCAATCTGTGCTGAAGGTCACCACTATTCCCAATGTAAAAATGACTCTGTCAAGAAATGTGTTAACTGTGGAGGTCAGCACTTAGCTATCTCACGTGACTGCCCCATGAAAAAAATTAAAATAGAAGAGAAAAATAACAAGGCTCGCTTTGCTTCGTATGCTGGCGCAGCAGCTAGTCTAAAAAACATGCCTAATACAAAAAATTACAATAAAGATTTTCCAACACTCAATCCTACCAAAACATTCAATAAACCTGTACATTTTGCTCCTGAGCAAACAAAATCCAAACTTGCGTTTACCAGTGCGGCTACTGGTACCAGTACCAGCACTCATAGACAAAATGACTCTACTTCCGATAATAATACGTTAATTGAACAAATAATTAAAAGCGAGTATGTACTGAATGGTCTAGTTGGTGCTTTGGTAACCATTGGAAACTCTGACAAAAAACTGACCTCCTCAGTTATTAAAGATATATTAATTAAAACTCTTAAAAATGGATAAAAGCTTTATAAGAATTTCACAATTTAATGTAGAAGGTGTTATTAACAAAAAGCCATTACTTATTAATTATCTGTATGAAAACGACATAGATATATGTTTGTTAAATGAGACTTGGTTAAAAGATAACAGCATTTTTAGTATTTCCAATTACAATTCAGTTACACAAAATGGTAAAGATGGACGTGGTGGTTCTGCAATATTAATTAAAAATTATTTAAAATATTCCATTGTACCTACGCCCTCATATGATTTTATGCAATCTGTTGCAATAACATTATCTACCAGTCTTGGTAACCTATCTATTCTCTGTATATATAGTCCACCTCCACCTTCAGACAATTCTCGCCGCTTCAATGGCAGAAGACTTAAACAATTAATTAATACCCTTCCCAAACCATTATTGCTATCAGGTGATCTCAATGCACACCATATTGCTTTTGGATGCCTTTCAACCAAAGCTAGAGGCAATGAAGTTTATAACATCCTAGATGAATGTGACCTTTGTATATTGAACACAGGTTCTCCAACTACAGTAGGAAGTCCAACAAAATCTCCTTCCGCTATTGACATTTCATGTATCAGTCCCTCAGTAGCTCCACTGTGCGACTGGGTAGTTCACGGTGACGCTATGGGAAGTTATCACTATCCCACTCTCATTGATATTCACACTTGTGTAGAAAAATTCGAAATAGGCCATCCAAATGAATGCTACTTATACAGCAAAGCTGACTGGTCAAAATTCTTATCTGAAACAGAAACAATATTTTCAAATTTCTCTCTTTGTCCTAGTGATCCTCTTAAAAGTTATGATGAATTTTGTGATGCTTTATTTACTGTCCGACAGTCATGTATTCCGAAAATTAAAAGATCCACTCCATATGTAAAGAAAAAACCAGTGCCGTGGTGGGACGACGATTGTAAGGAGGCAGTTGAAAAAAGTAAGCAAGCATTAAATTTCTATAGGACTAACTCTTCGATAGAAAATTATATTGAGTATAAAAAATTAGATGCTAAAAAAAAATTATTAATCAAGGAAAAAAAGAAATGTAGTTGGAATAAACTTTGTGAATCATTCAACAGATACACACCTGTTAGTATTATTTGGAATTCCATTAGAAAATTTAAACGTATACACTCACATAAGGTCGCAAAAAATGATGAATGGATTCCTTCTTTCTTGGATAAATATGCCCCACCATCTCCACCTGAAAAAGAAATAAATGAGATAGCATTAAACACTTTATTTGAGAAAAATGGAAATGTTAACAGCTGTTTTCTTTCTGAGCCATTTACATGGCATGAATTCGTTGTTGCCATTCAATCCAGAAGAGATACCACTCCTGGACTAGATGATATTCCTTATAAACTTATCCGTAATATGCATGTTATAGGTCAAAAGACTTTATTAAAATTGTACAACTTGCTTTGGGAAACTAACTTCATACCTACTTCTTGGAAAACACAGTGTGTGATTCCTATATTAAAACCAGATAAACCTGAAAATGACTGTAACTCATACAGACCTATCTCATTATCTTCTTGTGTAGGCAAAATATTTGAATATATGGTAAAGACAAGACTAGATTACTATGTAGAGGTTAATAACATCTTACCTGACCAGCAATTTGGATTTCGAAAAGGCAGAAGTGCTGTAGAAAGTTTTACTTCATTAGTTGCAGACATAAAGAATTCTTTTCATGCCCACTCAGCTTCTGTGTGTGCTTTTCTTGATGTACAAGGGGCATTTGATAATGTCGATCCGTCAATCTTGGTTGATATTTTATGTGATATTGGAGTCCCAGGTAAAGTCTGTGAATGGATATTTCATTTTCTTTATGACAGGATAATGTATATTAAATTTAATAACAATTTACATGGACCACGACATGTGTATAAAGGAACAATGCAAGGGGCTACCATCTCTCCATTGTTGTACAATTTGTATACATGCCAAATCAATAAATATTTAACACAAAGAAATATTAATTTTTTGCAGTTTGCTGATGATTTGGTTTTGTATACTGTAAATAATGATGTAAATATAGGTATAAATAATTTAAACACTGCTTTAGTGCAGATAAATAACTACTATTTTAACAAGCTAAAATTGAATATAAGTCCTAGTAAAAGTAGTGCAATGATGTTTTGTAAAAAACATTTTGAAACTGATAATTGTGTATTATATAATAATGCTCCACTGCCATGGGTGCATGAAAAGAAATTTTTGGGTGTGTGTCTAGACCAGAAACTGACATTTCAAAGCCATATAAATTACATTGCTAGAAATGCCTCCCGGGGGCTTAATGTACTCAGGTCTTTGACAGGCGTCCACTGGGGGTCTGATCCAAAGGTCCTGTCTATGTTATATAAAAGTATAGTACGAAGTCATTTCGACTACAGCTGTCTTGCATATATGAATGCTAATTTGTCAGTTTTAAGGAAATTGGATGTAATTCAAAATAAAGGACTAAGAATTATATCAGGAGCTATGTGCTCTACACCAATTAATGCTATGGAATGTGAGACTTGTATTCCACCATTACTTTTAAGGCGAATACAAATTGCTGAGAGGTTTTGCTTGAAATTAATATCTTCCAATAATAGTATTGTTGTAGAAAGAATTTTACCTCGTCAGGTTCTGCAGATGGCTCCACCTGACTCTTATATAAACAGCACTCAGCTTCTATCTGGTCATTTGCCTGAAATGTTAAGAATTGCTTTGCATATACATTCTATAAGTGCTAATATGTACATAGATAATCCTTGGCCTTTGTACAAAATAAGCTACAATGCACTTGTAAATACTGATATATCAATTTGTTCTCAAAATATTCAAAGTCAGTCTGAGCTAATGTGTTATATTGAAGGGGAAAAATTCTATAGACTATATACAGATGGATCTAAGTGTGATGTTAGTGTAACCTCAGCATTCTACGATCCTCAAGTTAAAATGACTAAAAGCTTTAAAATAGATGACAAATGTAGTATATTTACAGCTGAAGGTTATGCTATCTACAGAGCTCTTTTATACGCAGATGATATTAATGAGTCAAATATTTTAATAATATCTGACTCTAAAAGTGTATTACTATCATTACAAAACAATAGTCTTAGATATAATTTAAACTATGTAATTTATTATATTAAAGAATTAGTTTTTAACTTACATAAAAAAGGCAAGAAGGTAAATTTCATGTGGGTACGATCTCACAGTGGAATAACTGGAAATGAAATCGCTGATCGGGCAACCAGGGGTAGCTGCAATGAAGATCACTCCTCTACTTTAAAAATTCCTTACACCGACTTTCACGTCCAGCTGTCAGAGAACCTGAAAATGATATGGATCAATTATTGGCTAAAAATAAGTGAAGAAAAGGGAAAATGGTACGCTAAGATCCAACCAAGTCCGCCCGCTCAACCTTGGTTTAACAGAAACAAAGACGCTGATTGCCGCAAGTTTATTACTATTATAAATCGAATGAGGTTTGGCCACGGGCAGACGCGCGCTCACCTGCACAGGCTGAAGCTAGCGGAAGACCCTAATTGTTCAGTTTGTAATGTACAAGAAGATTTGAACCATATCGTCATGCAGTGTCCAAAATATGCAATTGATAGACTGATTTTGGTCACCGAACTTAAAGATATATCAGATGAAGTACCACAACACTTACATGAACTACTCTCCAAGGCGAAATATTTCAAACCACTATATAAATTTATTTTAAATACAATTGAAAAACTATAAGTGCAAAGTGAAGTGCATTTCTGTAAACAACAGGACAAACTGACATTAAATAACACTAATCTGTGCAAATTAACGTCAAATAAAAGATGAAAAAAAAAACAATTAGTGAAGACTGGCTCAAAAGGACTTTGTTTCCAGAGCCGTAAAGCCTAGTTAATAAAAAAAAAAAAAAAAAAAAATGTTGTCTTTTCCGGTTTACCTGTGGTCTGCGTGAGACGTATGTTGAATTTTATCCTAAATTTTCTAAGATATCCATTGTAATTGTTGCAATTTATAAAGCTAAAATGTAACTAGGGAATGAGCAGTTTCTGTATAAAAGTGTATTTCTTTAATGAAAACTAGTTTTGATTTCAGCGGCATGTTTTTCTTGATGGGTTTTGGATCGCTCTATTTGTGGCCAGACCGATGATGTGACTTCTGATCAATTTGCATTGATTTTGTTACTAGGTCTGCCACAGACTTCCCAAGATGGGCGCGTACAGATATATTCAGGAGTTATACCGCAAAAAGTTGAGCGATGTTATGCGGTTTCTGTTGCGTATCAGAGTCTGGCAGTATCGCCAGTTGACTCGTATGCATCGCTCTCCCAGGCCTACGCGGCCAGACAAGGCAAGAAGACTAGGATTCCGCGCCAAGCAGGGTAAATATTGTCAGATTTTTTTAACAACCTAACCTAGCCATGTTTGATAATTTATAACTTAGCTCATCAACATATCTCTGTTTCTTAAATTTAGGTTACGTGATCTTCAGGATCCGCGTGCGCCGTGGAGGCCGCAAGCGCCCAGTACCCAAGGGTGCCACTTATGGCAAGCCCAAGAGCCACGGTGTCAACCAACTGAAACCCACGCGCAACTTGCAGTCTATTGCTGAGGTAAGAAAATTTCAAAATTTGCCTCAATATTATTTACCATGTGCGCTACTTGTTAACAAACCTAGTGGTTATAATTACTAATTTAAATACATATATATATTGTGTAGGAGCGTGTCGGTCGCCGTTGCGGTGGTCTGCGTGTGCTGAACTCATATTGGGTGGCTCAGGACTCTTCCTACAAATACTTCGAGGTCATCCTGGTTGATCCTTCCCACAAGGTAAATATTTGAAATTTGATTAACATATTCCGGGAAAAGACAATGGACTGAGACGATTCTAATCTATAGACCTGTAAATGCATATAGTACATTTCTTTTAAGTAACTACAGGTCTAAAATGAGTTTAGTCTCTGTCCCATTTAAATGAAATTTATTGATAGAAAATGTAATAAACCAATGATGAACTCTTTGTCATGCACCAATCTGAGTGTCTGTGCTGTAAAACTTCACCTAGTATTTTATCTGATTTTGTTTTATGGCATAAATATAACATTTACAATTCTTCCCGATATATAATCAGACTGATGTTTCTCAGGCTATTCGAAGAGATCCCAAGATCAACTGGATAGTGAACGCCGTACACAAGCACCGTGAGATGCGTGGACTTACGTCTGCGGGCAGGAGCTCCCGGGGGCTGGGCAAGGGTCACCGCTACGCGCAGACCAAGGGAGGCTCCCGCCGCGCGGCTTGGCTTCGCCGGAACACGCTGCAACTACATCGCAAGCGATAGACATACCTGCGATACCACCAGTGACTTTCTATTTGTTTTGCATCTATCGCAGATGGAAAGCCAGTGGATTTCAATAAAAATTACTAAAACATATCTATATTTAATTGTATCTATCCCAATATATCGTCACTGACAACTGTGTAAGTATTCTGTAGGGAGTGTAACTGAAATTTCATTATAGCCACACCTTTTTTTTGTTGGATAGCATTATCATGTATTTTGATTAGTAAATAATTTTGTTGTTTCCAGGTTTTTTGGTCTCCCAGGCGTCAAGGCTTCTGTTTTCACTAAAAGGTAAATTATTCTTCTTTTGTATTTTTGATGTAAGTTCAGCCCAATACAACTTGATGCAACTTTTAATTAAAAATTCATATTTATGTAGAAAGAGGGAACTGAAGTGATGATATAATGCTTAATGAAATGCGCAACCCTGATTACCACGCATTTAAAACTTCCTTGGATGGCTGACTTACATAAACACCTACAAAGTTCATACAAACCACAAAACCGGAAATATAATTCCTAATTTATTTGTTTACAGAAATATCGTCTCGGCTGAAGTAATGTTAGTGGTGACGACATCTGAAAGGTGATTATTTGTTTTTTTACATTAATGTTTTGCGCATTAAGGCGTATCCCAGACGCACGCGGGCTGCGTTGGCGACCTACCGCAGGCCGCGCGTGTCTGAAGTCTCACATACATTGCGTATGGAATACAACAGGCCGCCACTGCAGGCCGCGTGTCTGTGATACGCCTAAAGAAAGACCTGTCCAACTGTGGACATTCATATGAGACAAAATTATTGATGGCGGCCTTTATTGGAATATAATTTTTATAATAGGGATGTTTATTCTCGCAGAATTATCTACTTGTCCAAATCTTTTTTTTACTTGTTAATAAATTACTATTAATTAACGAGATATTGAATTTGGAAATATTAGTCTTGTCTAGGTGAGGTTATTGTTAGGTAAATTTTCAATAAACCTCAATCCGGCAAGGCACATTTTTGCATAACGCTTAAATTATTATCTCAATGCAATTCCAGTTAATCCACAGGACAAGTTTCTATAATTCTAATAAAATATTGTATATTTTGCAGGTTGTAACCACTACGGCTGGGATCATCAAACAACTTGAGAAAAGAAAATTGCAATAAACGTTATATGTATCGAAACATGCTTACCTTAAATAAATTATGGAAGTATACTTTATTTATTATTTATTTCGTCTGCTAGCTTTTCCATGGGGCCCAGGGTATTGATTTGGCGTAACATTCTTTTCATAATGAAAACTGCTTCAGAAATCCATTGTACGGTCGACCGCACGTCAGTGGTAACAAAACCAGAATAAACTGGTCTCCCAGTATTGAAACTCCCTAATAAGCTGGGCCAGCTTAAGGTCAAAGTGTTTCCACTGACGTGCGGTCGACCGTACTTCTCCCACCATCTTCATAGCGAATAATTGATTGCTAGGGAGAGCTAGCTCGCTTTGAACAAATTTTTTCAAATAAGTCCAAGCCAGTCGTGATATCGCTACTAACTAGTCCACTACTGAATATGGGCCTCCCAAGGCGCGCCACTGAACACGATCTTCGGTTCTCCGCCTCCAGACACTGCCAGCCCTTGCGCAGATCGTCGCTGCATCTAGCCGGGGGACGCTACACCCACTAGAGAAATCGTAGTCTACACCACAGCTGTTACCTATATGTTCTCCCACGTGACTAGCCTACTGCCACTTTCAACATACTATACCGAGAGCTATGGCGTTATAAAAACAAGCAGATCGTCTCTTGCTGCTTTGGGGGGGCTACTCTACACTACGCCTGCCCAGTCATGGTCTCCACTAGAACTCTAGTAGTATACCACTGCGGTTACCTACCTATCGGTTCTCCGACAGATGTGACTAGCCCACTGCCTCTAACGTGCTAACTTTTAGAGCTATGGCGTTATTAGAAACGCTATAATTACTCTAATAACAATTTACGTGTAAACATTTAACTATAACTGGTATATATACTCGAACTTCGGAACTAGAGTAGTATGATAGTTCACTCTACCTTCGCCTTCTTTTACCTACATTTAAGGAAAAGCAAAGGAAACATTACTTCAATATACTTCTCAGTTTTATAATGGCTATAGTATGACCTTAAAAAGTAAATAACAATAAAAGTGTTTAGCATTGAAAATCATTTGATATTTAATTATAATTTTGAAAGCCATCCTCGATGAATTATTAGTGATGAATGTATTGGTAACAAATTAAATGAAACTGGAGAAATCCGCACTTACATCTAAATAAATACAAAACACCGTAAACCTAATTTATTTACATTTTTTGCTGAGACCACTAAACTAAATCATTACAATATAAAATACCTACATAGTTAAGAACATATTTTTTGATTGGACGGTAGATGCCAAAATATATGACTGACTGAAGGGTCTCAGAGGTAAAGTCTGTTTTTAATACGAATAATAAATCCATTTCACAATGGGTGTAAAAGAGAAGGAAATGACATTTCCTTTACAATCGGATATATGTCCCTCTCACACACACACCCACGAATTGTATGGCGTTAACAGTTACTCGCAAAAAAAACTGACTTTAGTCTTTGTGCAAGCTATAAAGTTAATAAATACTACACATTTGAAAGCAACGAGGTCAAAACATAGAGCCATATCTCCTCATACTTAACTAAATTACCAATCATGAGGACCTCTAGTCTAAAATCTGTAATGCGATTAACTGCCAGTCGCACAAGGTTGTAAAAGAAATTTCCTTCTCTTTTCCACCCATTGTGTGACATTAGGCCCGATCTGAAAGCGCACAGTTAAAATTCGTTAAAACCAAAATTGTTTACATCTAGTATAAGTCCACACGGAATTTCTTGACGGCTGATTGACTATAGTCACAGATTGTTTGCACATCGCTGACAGTGTTTATAGTCTATTTATCCGTAAGCGAGATAGTGTGCTACATAGAGATGTCCAAAAACTTCAAAGTTTGATTCGGTTGATCGAATCAATGAACCATTTCTTGAAATTGAAGGAGTGTCTAGTGAACACCGCACGGGTCCCCCTTTGACACCTAACTTTAATCATTGCGCAGAAATCAGCCAACTTCACACAACCGCCATTAAACTCCGAGGGGACTATATCACCACGTTAGTATCTGTATTCTGTGGTATCACACACTATACCTACAGATAGAGACGAAATTAATTTTTGTGCTGTCAAATTTATGTATTCCTTCAGAATTGGGCCCATCGACAATCATCATCATCATATCAGCCTGTAGACGTCCACTGCTGGACAAAGGCCTCCCCCAAGGATCTCCACGACGACCGGTCCTGCGCTAACCTCATCCAGCCGGGTCCCGCGACCTTCACCAGATCGTCGGTCCACCTTGTGGGAGGCCTGCCTACACTGCGACCTACCATCGACAATATACAGACTATATTATTAGGGTATTATAGTATTAGGTAGGTAGGTACTACGTTCAGGAAATAATCTTCACATCATCATATCGCAAACTTGAGGACATCTACTCATCGGCCCATTTGGATCACCATCAAAGGGAATACAATACTATGTAAGACCATCACCATCTGTTACGTCCTTCTGCAGATGGAAATTATTATCCTAATAACGCAAGCCGTTAGGAGGAAATCAGCGCATGGTACTGACATACGCAGGCTAAATAATGAGAATTCTCCAAGAGTAGTGTAGAAGTACATAGGTACTTTCTTTACTACAAAAAGTGAAAACATGCAGGAACTATGAAAAAATAAAGGTCAATGTAAATGATCCCAAAATTAGCTGAGACCGCTGGCTGAAACTAAATCTTATTTGGACAGTTTGTTGGAATATAGTTTGATTTTTAATGCAGTAGAATGTTAGATATATTTGTTGATTTGAAGTGAATGCAACATTATTTTCCGACTTCAAGTCAACAACTTCATGTAAGTAGACATCTTCCTCATTCACAATGTTTGGTATGGCATCAAATACTATAAAACATCTTTTCATTCAGACAACAGACAGATCTTTATGTGTGTAGGTAGATATATGATTTCAATACGACTAATTCTTTACATAGAATGCTTAAAAATAATCATCCATTGTTATCAAAACAATGAAGTGGCCACAGATTTATAAACTAGAAGTGGCATACAGTGAGAAAGCTGGTAAACCTCAGACAGAATCTCCAATTGTCATTTAGTTATTTCGTTCACTTCAATCTCGACCATTTCAGTAATCGAAATATAACTATGTGCAAGTTGTACAACAAAGATATTTTTGGTAAGTTGGCCTAAAGGATGTTGAGTAAAGAATACGTAATAACTGGTTCTATTTTACGCATGCATTTACTTTTAGTTGTAAAAAGAGGGAATAAGGAGCTTAAACTCGGATTTCATATGTTCTCACTCCGTTAGCCGTGGCATATTTTGGTGTCTGTCATGCTGATAGCCATTACTCCAATTGTAGTAGGAATCATCATACTACATTCTGCAGGGAGATGACTTGTACATATTGCGATATGAAGGGACATTGTAATTCCCCCTGACCTCTGTTAAGTGCGATTTCAAAAGAATTAGAACAATTATCTCGGTATTCAGTACTGTTTGGGGCACTTGCACGATATAATAACAGAAAATACTTGAAACTGGTAACAATAATCAGTATTTAATACATACTGAAGTATGATGTATGTAATGTATTGTCCAAGTATTTATTACAGAATGGGGCTCGAAATTTACATACTTATAAGAATAAATCCGGAACAATAAAGCTGACAGGTCAAAACAATTTTGTCATAGAAATCCAGGATTTCACCCCGCTGGTCCATGTTTTCTAGTCTCCCATCCATGGTAAATAAAAGTCCTGTCTATGTCATTACTGGGCTTATAAATGAACCATAGGCATAGAAACAAACCGAATTTCACAATAGGTACAAATTCTAGGGATGGCTGATCCACGATCATGATGAGAAAACCATGTTGCTTTTGTGGTTGACTGAACATTTTCATCTGCAATGATCTTGAATACTAAATAAGAAGTCAATGTTCTTCTGTCAGCTTTAGAGTCCGGTCACATACTGTTGCTGACGGGTTAGCGCTGAGCTGGTCTCGTGTGAAAATCAAGCATAGCTATGTACGAGCTAGAACCATACCATACAGTTGGTGAAACAATCACCCATGAAGGTCTAAGGCCACTTAGCAATCCAAATACCAAGTTAAATGTTGCAATTGTCAATAGGTGCGTCCGAGCTTGCGGGCGAGGCATGCGCCTGTGACGTCCACACCGAGCGCGCTGCCTCGCGAGGCGGGCCGCGGCCGCGGCGGCTCGGCCGGTCTGGACGCACCTAATCAATTTCCACATTATGCGCTCTCGCTAAGCGTTAACCAGTAAACGACAACATGCAAGCCCTTAGGGTAGGTTTACTTATAGCGCATCATCCGCTGCTTTTATAGAGAATCAAGTAAATTTAGATTGTTTTATTCTTGGCAGACAACCAACCCCACATAGAAAATCATGAGGAAGGAAACCAACATACGCTAGAGAAAAAACTCTTAAGGCTTATGTGAAATGTACCAACCAACATTGGGCTCGAAGAGGACTGTGGCCCGCACAGCCTCGTAATAAGGGTAGGTCCAACAAGGGGACATGTGAACTAGATTTTATTAGACCTGCCCCTGGCAAACGATCCGCTGTAAACAAATCCACCCGCATTGTTAAACACAGAGAGTAGTCACCCGTAATTACTAGTCATATTCACTAGTTGGTGGGCACCGGCAGCGCCTGCGCCGGCCTCCGGTCGATATGGAACGAATCTGACAGGTAGAGGCCGAATATCGCCACGCTGTAGAACACCGTGAGGCCGAACAGGGCGACGCTGGCGCTCGCCGTGAACATGTTCGAATACTCGCATCTGGAAAGAAAAATCTAAATTTATTTTTATTATTTTTTATTTATTTATTAAATCTAAATCTAAATTAATAATAAAAACTTTATTTTCAAAAATGACAAGTTCACATAAAGATACATTTTAGGCCTGTATTACATTAGGCGCCGCTCTGATAAGAGCGCGGGAAAGGGAGTGACCTTTCTGTAAGTTATTATACTAATATCTCTTCTGTAATAATGTTTGGACAAATTTACACACGGCTTAGACATTTTTCAGGTTGGACGATTTTCAGATTGGACATTTTTCAGATTGGACATTATTATTGTAAACCCTATGTCTTGCTTGTTACCTGAAGAACCAGACGACAGTGAGCGCCACGGAGACGAGCGTCATGAGAATGTTCTCAAGGTCCCAGGCGCGCTCGGGCGGCGGGCCCTCCGTCGCCAGCCCGTGCGCCGCGCCCAGTGGCGCCTCCTCCGAGCCGCCATGCTGGAAATATACAACACCACATTAACTTTTATTTATTTATTTATTACTAGCTGTTTCCCGTGTCTTTGCCTGCATAGAAATGGCAAGCATAACACATATAAGTTAAGTAAAAAAACGCAAGAATTAGAACTTTATTTAGAAAATTGTGAAATTGGGTTTAACTTTGTATGTTACACGGAACACTTTTTGAATAGGGACGCGATTAGTGTATTCTCTACGAACGGTTACCACCTGGCATCACATAATGTTAGAGATAAAATGATAAGAGGTGGCAGCCTTATTATGGCCAGTCCTGACCGAAAAAGTGTCAGACTCGAAATCTGTGATAAGTTATACAATCGTGAATGTTTTGAAATTTGCGGTGTTAGGGACTTGCAAACAAATGTGAATATCTGTTGTTGCTATAGAAACACGAGTAATAGAAACTTTGTACATGGTAATTTTAAATCATTCATGGAAAAGCTAGAGAAACTACTGGAGCACTTCTTCGGCAAGAGTTGCATCGTGTGTGGAGACTTTAATGTCGATTTGTTAAAAGATAGTAAAGAGCGTGACGAACTTTTGACTCTACTTAAGTGTTATAATTTTAGGCATTTAATACAGACAGAAACGTACCTGTGCCCTAGAAACAACACAACATCATGTTTAGATAACTTCCTGACTAATATTCCAGATGAGCAGATAATAAATACAAAAATTGATTTCAACGGATTGTCTGATGGACACGCGGCAATTACCGCGCAAGCTGGTTTTGAAGGTCCCAGCCGTTCAAACGAGCAGTGGTTTATCACTGAAGCTAGGTCTTTTAGTAAAAAAAATGCTATGGCTTTCCGAAAGCAAATCATGAATGAAAACTGGATGACTATGGGCATAAACCAGTTCATAAAGCGTTTCTCTGACATTTACAAATCAAATTTTAATAAATATAAAAAAAGGGTTAATAACAAGAAATTGAGCAACCTAAAGTGGGTCACAAAAGGGATAAAAACCTCAAGTTTGATGAAGCGGTTTCTAGGTAATAAAAACAGTACTCATTCAAGTATAACTAACTATCGGGAACAGTATATAAGGACTTATCGTAGAGTAATTAGGCACGCTAGGAAATTCACAGTTCAGGCTGAAGTAGAGAAAGCGAGTAACTCAGCTAAGGGCATTTGGCAAGTAGTAAAAATATATTCTAATAAAACAAAAAAATCCAACCCGCGTATATCGCTAAAAGTAAATAACAAGATCACTGAAAATCCCAGTGATATTGTAGAAGCTTTTTCTACTCAGTTCAGCAGTCATTGAACACCAACCATTAATACAAGATTAGCAGATCAACATCTACGGGCGAGTACTGATAGAGTTGACAGCAATATGCCTTTCCGGAAGACAAACTGTGGGGAAATTACAAAGATCATTATGGGTATGCAAACAAAGAAGACATTTGGCTATGATGAAATCCCCATTAAAGTTATCAAAGATAACATTGACATACTTGCTGAACCACTCTCGTGTCTCATAAATAGCTGTATAGAACAAGGCATCTTCCCTGATCAATTTAAAATCGCACGCATAGTTCCAGTACATAAGAAAAAAGACACCACAGATCCAAAAAATTATAGGCCTATCTCCCTGCTGCCAGTACTATCAAAAATCTTCGAAAAAATAATTAAAAAGCGACTCACCTTACATCTAGCTAAAAACAAAATCATTCATCCAAGTCAATTTGGATATCAGCGAGGTGTAGGCACTGTGGATGCAATAGATGCTCTGATAACCGATGTCACAAACGGCCTCAACCAAAAAAAGAAAATAGCAGCTCTATTTCTTGACTTGAGCTCCGCATTTGATAGTGTCGACCACAGTATCCTGCTAAGAAAGTTAGAGTATTATGGTGTGCGAGATAAAGCTCTGAATATTCTATCATCTTACTTAAGCAACAGGAAACAATACGTAGAAATAAAATCTATACAGCATAAGATTGAGCGAAAAGTGTCATCAAAGTTCACAACACTCTCGAAAGGCGTCCCGCAGGGTTCGATACTGGGGCCGATTCTCTTTATCATCTTCACAAATGACCTAATACAATACCTGAAAAAGAAAGTACCTAATACAGAGCTAGTTGTGTTCGCTGATGACACGAACGCAGTCATTCGAGACGACAGCATAGCAGAACTCAATAAAGGGGTTAACGAGGCTCTACTGGGCTTCCATACATGGTTCGAAGCAAACAATCTTCGATTAAACGCTGAAAAAACAAACGTAGTTCTTTTTAAAACAACTTCGCGAAATACTGACACTTTAGATATCACATTGGGGGGGAATAGAGTAAATTCAACTGAAAATGTAAAATTTTTGGGTGTTTTTATCGATTCTTTACTGAACTGGAAGGATGAAGTAAATCGTATCGAGAGTAGAGTCAGTTCGGCTTGTTATGCCCTGCGGACACTTAGAGATGAGCTCACTGAAAAGCAACTACTAGTGGTGTACTATGCCTTGGTGGAGTCTCATCTGAGACACAGTATTGCAATGTGGGGGAACAGCTATCAATACAATATGCAAAAAGCCTTTATCATACAAAAAAGAGCTATACGTACCATTGTCAAAATACCCCAATGGGAATCTTGTAGACCGCATTTTATTAGGTTAGGCATACTTACAGCTCCATGTCTATATATATTTGTGTTGCTAATAAATTACAAAAGGAATCTTCTAAGGCAGGAGACAGAGAATGATAGAGAGTTAAGGATCGGCACGCGCCGGCGCCACGTAGAGTGCTGTGCGCGCCCACCGGCGGCGCAGCTGTGCGTGGTGCAACACAGCGCGCGCTACAACGAGGTGCGCTTGTTTAACGCGCTTCCGTTAGAGCTTAAAGGAGACATTACGCTCGTCAGCTTCAAGTCAAAAGTTAAGGCTCTTTTGCTGGGGGAGTGTTTCTATTCCTTGGATGACAATTTTAATTATAAGGCCAGTTGACATTTTTAATTACTGAGAATTATTATTTTTTATATTTTTATTTATAAGACCGTTCACATTTTTAATTACTTTTGACATGTTGAGATTTAAAATGATTTTATTATTTATTGTATTGTGCTAATTTCCTTGATTATGTAAAAATATTTCCTGATTGTATATGTATAAGTTATTTCCAACACAATTGTCAATTGTTAAGGAATAAATGAACTATACGGTAAAATTTCAACAAAATCTGTTCCGTAGTTTTTGGGTGAAAGAGTAACCAAAATCCTCACATCCCTAACAAACTTTCGTGTTTATATTAATACTAGGATTTATAGCCCACACACAGATAAATGAAGAGTTTTTTGTTTGTGTCATATTATATGATAGAATGTATTGTATCAGCCGTACGCGCGACTCCTGTGACGTCACGGGCGCGGCGCGCTCACCTGGCTGGCCGCCCGCTTGGGGTGCACGAGGCAGTGCACGACGGCGCGGTCGTGCAGCCCGCACGCGCGCAGCGTGGCCGCGTCGTCCACCAGCACGCGCCCGTTGAATATCAGCCGCACGCGAGACTCCGAGCTCAGCTCCGTGGAGAAGTGGCGCCTGCGCAAACATACAGACAAACATTATTCATCATCTATCTAACCTACTCACTTAAACCTCTCGGTACCGTACCTGTCTCCCGGCTCCCCAGGGAACCAGCAAGGCATACTTTTTTTTCTAGCATAATAAATTTATTTCATATTTATTTTCTCCACCAACTGACTTAAAATTAGTTTGTGGAGTTTGGTGGTTTATTATCCGCCGGATGACAATTATAATAATATTCAATTTCATACCTAATGTAAGTGCACATAAGACTCAATTTAATTAATTGCGTATTTCATATTTGTCGCTTGCGATATTTTGCCTGAACAGGGTTGTCAACTACAGGAATGGACCATCATGTCTCTCAGAGAAACTCAAAGCATGGCTCTTTCTTTGGCCGGTTGAGCGACTTTGAGTCATCGGACTAGTCCCACCGTCATTGTCCACAAGACAGAGACTTTAAACTTCAGGCAACGAGAAGATATATAATTTAATAGGATAAATTATTTATATGTATTATACTTTATGAATATTTATGTTATAATGTAGTTTAATAGTACACACTGTCTGCCCTATCACACATCTTTCCTGTCACTGGTAGGCTGGCAGAAATCTCATAAAGAGATAAGCCTCACCATTTGTACATACTTTCTGTTTTGTATCTGTATCTCGTTAATGTTTAGTGTGTGCAATAAATTTTTAAATAAATGAATAAGATGATGTAATCCCAATTGCTGCCCAGCCCAGTCTAATCCTCCGTGAAACACTCACAATTTAAAATCCTTTAACAGCTCGTCTAGACGGCCCTCGACTTCCTTCAACGTATCATTAAGGTACTTCAGCCTGATGAGTATCTTCCTCCCGCCGCCCTCCGCGGCATCGCTGCTCGGTCCCTGGCCAGCGCTCGCGACCGCACTCCCATTCACTTCTGCCTTATTTACATTTGACGCAGTCGCTGCACCGTCGTTTTTGTTTTCTTCTTTTTTTACTGATTCCGACGCAGCTGTAGAAGTTGCATTAGACTCTGCAAAATAATTTAATTTATTTTAATATTTATAATAATTACATTAGTATTTAAAATATATTTCTTTATTTTAAAAATAATAGTAAAAACATCATACAATCACCAGTATTGTGCAGTTATTTTCCACTAAAACAGTAATACGAGCAAGCGTAAGTAACATGCCTCACTAGCAGTTTTGCTTTGATAGGCTGAAGGCTGCCGGGGCTTGGCGCTTACCGCTAGGTCGGGTGAAGAAGTCACAGCCGGCGGTGACCTCCGCCTCCATGGCGCTGACGATGCTGTCCATCTCGCGGATCTGCGCGTTGCTGGCCGGCTCAGCCTCCTCCAGTGTTTCGCTATCGTTACTCGTCGACTCGGCCACGACTTGGGGGTTTCCAGGAGCTGGGTGGAAGTTATTTGTTTTTAGTTCATTAGGTAGATTAACAGCTAAACTATATAATGTACATGATACATGAATTCAATTTAATGCTTTCTCGTGCTTTCTACACAGTTGTATAAGCTTAATAATCCCTCTACAATGCGCGATACAACACCTTGAAAATTTGGTAAAAATAATGGTACAGTAACGATTTTTTACTTTTTCATTATCTATGAAGAACGTTCAGCGGAAAAAATGGCAACCAAGAATCCTGGCCATTCTCGGGTCTTGGATGTTTGAGATTGTGTTTGCATGTGCCCATGCCATCTGCGAAAGAGGGAGGAGGGAATCCTACCAGGACAAGTATCAATGGGTTTTTTCTCTTAAACTTAAGTGTATTTACTGACTGCTCTCAAACGGTAAAGGAAAACATCATGAGGAAAGCTGCATACGCCGAAGAAGAAGTTTTTAGGCGTGTGAAGTCCACCAACCCGCACTGGGCTAGCGTGGTGGACAAAGCCCGAACGACCTCGTTGAGAGGGTAGGCCTGAGCCAGCATTGGGGACATATTATTAGGCTGTTTATTGGATTGATTGGGTATTACTTACCGTCCATTCTCCGATAGAAGTGCATTCGATTGTTTTCCAGCATGGCCATGTCGGCGTCCGCGATGCTGTCCATCTCCTGCAGAGGTATCACCCTCGCGCTCTCCCTGGGACTCTCCTCAACTGTGTCTAGTGTACTTTCAACTGTCAACCAACAATACATTTTAACATAAATGTCAGAGCCGACTGTCAACCCTCGCTAGTGACCATAGTACTAGGGTCCATATATTATACCTACTGCGAACACTTGTCTCTCACTTCACACTGTCACTCAATTTTCCACCTTTTGCAGAGTCACCGGTGGACGGTGGTTAAACGGGGTTGACGCTTATGTGTTTCATTAAAATATGATGATATTTAATAACTCTTGTAGGTATATATTTTTTTAATGAAGTAACGCAAAACCGGCAACAATTATAGCCATACAACGAACAATGAAGCAACAGACAATCACACCCTAAGTCCTACGATGACTAACCATGTCGCGTGGCAGATGTCGTGATCACCACGTGGATTTACGCCATATGATAGGTCAGTGCAGTGTTATGTGCTCGTCGTCATGGCGATTAAGAATAGCATTTCTAATGCAAAATATACACGTAATTTCTGACGTGTACTACTGCAAGTTACCCCAAGACGGTAGGTATATAATTTAAACAATAAAAACCGATACAGTGACATGTATTATAATATAGGTATATAATAGCTATAAGGTTTAATGAGAGAATACTTAGAATTACCCCCCGACACGACGTATCACCTTATATTCGTATGAAAAGTTCTACAAAAGAGACCGACAAAAGCTTGAATGAAAAAAATTTGCTACTCCCCGAGCACCCACCAAAGAGATCCTATCTCGATGGACAAAAGTCTCCGACTCACTGATAACTATCGTACGTAAAATCTACATCAAATGCACTTACTTAAAAATAATATAAAAATGATCCAAGTATCTAGATTTACCTTTATATAGTTCACCTTTCAATTCGACTTCTAAAAACGCACCACAATGTTTACTACACAACATATAGGTAGGACTGACGATCTGGTGAAGGTCGCGGGACCAGGTTAGCGCAGGATCGGTCGTCGTGGAGATCTCTGGGGGAGGCCTTTGTCCAGCAGTGGACGTCTACAGGCTGATATGATGATATAGGTACGCTAGTGGCGCCATCTGAGTCAAACTCAGAAAATTGAGTAGTGGGCACGGGCGCCCACCAAAGAGATAGCTCCATGAACGTGGGCAACCACTCTTTAGTACTGAAACTCCATGCGAACGAAGTCGGGGGCAACAGCAAGTGTTACTCTTGTATTTGTGTGAATCATTTAACTTGAACAAAAACAACAAATAAATGTGTATATGCAAGCAATTATCTTAATAAAATGAAATAAGAAACAGGTTTTTATGGAAATACGATTTCTAAATGAATATATATTTCAAGACTCCATCACCATGCTTCATTCACTATTTACTCAGCACTACGTAGTACGTACTGTTGCCCTGACGTCATACAAAACATAAGTGTAAAAACAAACCCATTTTCTAACATTACCCAAGGTCGTCAGATATCGCGGTGCGAACTCCTAAAGGTCGGGGCAGACCAAGTGGAGAATTGCCCGCGCACTTTTTGACGTCATTGTCAAATGAACCATAGCATATAGAACAAAGTCGCATCATGAATGACGTCGAGCGCGAGGCGACGCCGACATGCAGAGGTCATTATACGATTTTGTCTTTTAGGCTTAGTGATATTATGGTTCATTTGACAATGACGTCAAAAAACGTGCGGGCAAATTTCCGTTTGGTTTGCGCAGTCCCTTGGGCATATCATATTAAGGGACTAATCATTATCCTAAAACAAATTCAGTCATAGCTTGTTTCCAGCAGTACGTATATTTGACTATACATACTATAATTTAAAAATCCAAGCTACCTCTGTACCTAGTACCTACCAATTTCATTGAAATCGGTTCAACCGTGATTGCGCGATTAATTACTATTTTATAATAATAATAATGTTAGGACAAATTTACACACGGCTGTTTAGTCCCAAACTAAGCCAAAGCTTGTAAATGGGTACTCGACAACTGATAAACATACATAAATATTTCAAAATAAATACTTAAATATATAAACACCCAGAGTCCGAAAACCAACAGTTATGCTCATCACACAAATGTTGGTCCCGGGTGGGAATCGAACCCACGAACTCTGGCGCAGTAGGCAGCGTCACTACCACTACGCCAACAGGCCAGTCAACTATTGTTTTGTTATTTAGATTGTTTTTGTCATAAATAAACAGATACCTACTAAGAAAAATATACAAAATAGAATTTATATAATAAATAATTTTAATTAAATCAATCATTAAATTTTACTTTATAATAAATAAATAAATTACTGAAATTGTCTAATGCAAGTGCACATACCAGCTGAGTCTGATGTTGGATCAGGAATGGAACTGCTGGCTGGTGTATTTGCTATCATCAAATTAGTCCCTGAAAATAAACAAATGCAAGTTTTAGCTTTATACCTTGACTAGTGGTCCACGCAGAAGCCGCGGCCCGCAAGCGGACCGCGGAGGTTGGCTGTGTTGCCAGTTTTTTGCGACAGGAATTCTAATTGAATTTTGGTTTTTGACTGGAACCGGATTCTTATTTGGGGGCACCTCAAGCCTGTTAATACACATTACAAAGGCCTTTGGCTGTGGTGGAAACTGAAAATCGAAGAAAAAAAGGTACAATTTATAAAGAAAGCATTATCACCTTGTTCAGGGAAAATAAAATGATAAATTGAAAATTTGATGCATGAGTCAAGTTACAGATGGAAATCATGCTATAAAATGAATTTTTCAATTCACTTACTAGTCCTTATGCTGACGGTGACTGGATGATGGGTACGGGCGCGCATCACAAGTACGGTACGGTAGCGTTCAGGTCGGGCATTAGTCGACCACCAGGCAAGCGCTGCCACCACCAACAACAGCAACACTGCCACAAACTGAACCACCTCGTCACCCACGCCTTCTATTAGTGTCATTATCAACGATTTCAATCTGAAATCAGTATGAATTTGTTAATATTAACAATGTCATTTAAAAACTAAACAATAAATTGGGTTGGAGTGTATCCTTGGGGCACTGTGGGCCAGGAACTTGGACATTTATTGTCATGAAATGTTTCTTTTCGAAAAAGGCACTTGGTAATTGGAATAATAGGATCTGCTGACATGAACTTGAACATTGCCTCAGATGCCTCTGCACAAACAGAAGGTTAAACAATACGATTTATATACGAATGAGCAATAAATACGTTGCTTTCTCATTATTCTTAATACGTACATGATAAACAGCAATGTTTATTAGAAATGCGACTGAATGATCTCAATGCATTGCGTGATATCAGCTGAATAATCTGCACCTGAGCTTAGGTAGTGGATACGGACAGTGGTACCTAAATTATAACATTTATTCCGTTCAGGCAGTACAGCACTAGTGGAAAGACACAATTAATAATTTCTAAAGCGTTTTTTAAAATGGTAAGGCTTAATTCGACCGAAAAACACCACAGATGACACCACACAACAAGTGCAAAAAATCACCCGAAGAAATTATGCGAGCAAATACATGATTGAGTGAACTGAAAAGACAGACTGACAGATCCTTAGAAAAAAAATTAACCATAGAACCGTAATCAGCGTATAGCATAAAATAGCAATAGCCTTTTACCCCAATAATTTGAGAAGACGCTTCTTATATGGCGGGGTCAAACTGAACAAATACTATCTATTTTAGTCGGGCTGTTGTTTGTTGGTACATACCAACTGCCCCCCAACAAAAAATTCACATTCGTAGATAGAGATAGAAGATTTTATATCTGTCTTGCTTACTCTTACCACTTTTGTAATAAGTGTGTCCCTCTCTTATTATTATTGTTATTTTAACAGCTGTTCTATGGGAACCTTGTTCTTAGGACCGATCATAGCTTTTTTTTGATTTGTCCTCTAGTGAGGACGGGCAAGGGAGCTTTGTCCACACAGCCCTGTCTTATTTAAAGTATTATTTCTTATATTTATGGCCGGCGGTTACAGCACGGCCTCCACAAAAACAGAGCACGACTAGAGTTAGTCGGCGATTTTCAATTAAACCGCAGCACGGCCTCCACGAGGGCACAACTAGTGCCATTCGGTGTTCCACACTGCAGGTTCATGTCCGCATTAAACCGTTAGTAGGTTTAATGAAGAATAATAAGGGACATTTTGGAACGATCCGGTAGAGTCGTAACACGCTTTTATTTAACTATCCCGCACAATATACTTTAATAGGCACTTGTTGCTTATAAAAACTATCACAGATATACCTACACCAAAACCTACTATATACATTTTTTAGGAAAACTAAATAAATAAAAAACTGTCTCCGACAAAATCCCGCCAAAAAGTCTGTTTTTTTTAAAGTTGATTTTTTGTTTTTTTTGTTCAATTCGTCCACTGTTCTAATCTGAGAATTCGTTCAATGATGGACAGGCAAACGTCATAGACCATACAGCCAAGTCATATTTTGTTTGTTTTTCGGCGGTTACAACACGGCGGCCTCCACAAAAACAGGACACGACTTAGTCGGCGATTTTCAATAAAACCGCAGCACAGCCTCTTCGAAAGCACAACTAGTGCCATTCGGTGAACCAACAAACAAATAATAGTTAGGTACCTACCTACTATTGCTGTACAGCAAGCATGTACTACGTTGTACGTAGTACTTTTTAGTTCCATGACAGCAAGCCTCTTCAAGTACCTATTCACTATCGTTTTGCATCAGCTTTGCAGCAGCAGCAGCTGTACAGCGGGGTTGGATGGTGCGTAGGGCTTTTAATACTAAACGCATGTCCAGCCAGTCCATCCGGCTTGACTCGGAAAGTCGGAAACCGAGTCAGGGGTTTTACAACTGACACTACGCGGTTTGTAAAGGCCTAACACTTTTTACACGTGGAAGACTTGCATGCATAGATTAGTATATGCTTGCATGATTTTTCTAGCGTACACGTAAATACACACAGAGATAAACGTAGCAAACCAAGTGTAGATGTTAGTTAACTACCAGTGGTACCTACACTTCACAACAACCAGAATCAGATGTAGGGGTAGAATCTCGCTTCATCTCTTCGAAAGTTGCATCATCTTCCCGTGAAAATAAACATCAATGTGTATATATCTCCTTTCGTTTATTGTTTGGGGTCTCCGATTTTATCAAAATAAATTTTGATTATTGGTGTTAAGTTAAATACTCAGATTGTAACTAATCAAGGAGATGAGATGATTTTCCAATCCAAGAACTAATTTAACTAATCACCTGATGAGTGACATAGATATAAAATAGACGCATGAAAGATAAGGATGCAAAAGCAATGAATGACCTTCAACATCAGACGGGCATACGTCACAACTATACACGTCAATCTATTTCGTTTTACGCAGACATTAAGATCAAACCATTTAAAGAACTCGTATCATTAAGGTGTCATATCTAAGAAAATTTATACGTTCAAGGTTATTTTGTGAATGAAATAAAATATTACACCTTGTCAAAAATGATGAAGACTCGTGATTATAATTAACTAAAAATCGTCAAAATTTAATCTTAACCTGAAACGAAACGTTTATTGCATCAGAAAACTGGTGAACGGGTGCGCGGTCGCGAACTTTTTGTTCTCAATATATTGCGCACTTCGGCACTTATCATTCTTCTACAGAACAGTTTGAACGTAATTTTGAAGTGAATTTCCAAAATTAAGTGAAAGCATCTAATCTTTTATTTATTTTGAATACTGTGAACAGCATTTTGCGGCATTTAAGCGTACCCATGTACTGCAATTGTAAATTTAAAATATTAATTTTGAGCAGTAGGAACTAAGGAGATAGTTACTATTACCGTTGATTACATCTTTTAATTTTGGGGATTATTAAAATTTATTATTTGTTTAAAAATTGGTCTTATTAACTGAACGTTATAAGACCTTCGTCATAGTGTTTTCGTTTGATAAAAGATTTAAAGTTACTGGGCAAACGTTTGAGGAGTTTTTAACATGAGCTACGTCTACACGCAAGACCCCAACAACCTGTACACCATTTATTACGCGCCTGTCAATAACCTGACGCATCCTCAGGAAATTCTGCGTAGAATTAATTGTTGTATGCGAAACAACAAGATTAAGAAATTTAAGACTACAATTTTTAGAAGACACGTTAAAATGTGAGTACCTACTTAACATTCTATTATTTTTAACTTAAGTATTTTAGTTATACAGCACACGTAGACGACTAATAACTTTATAAAAGTTTTTATCTAAAGTAGGGTTTGGCTTGGTTACTGGAGTCATACCTATCTTAGTCAAAATATATAGTCACATTTCTTATCATTTATGTAGGTAGGTATAATATTAATCCAGTGGATACAGCTCGGCAGTCCACAAAAATACGGCACAACAATTTTGGAATACACAATATCCACTTCGATTCCCGCCAGACCATAGCCAACGCGACGAATGACGTCATGTGTGCAATAAATTTAAAATTACGCGCTCAAATCTCATATTTATTGTCTGTGTTTAATATTGAAGAATTGTTAACTTCGGCCACAGGGAATGTAACTCCGGCTTCCGCTAATTAATTGTTGATTTTGACTGTTTTTAAAAATGTTTAATATATTATTTCTAAAATAATCACCAACCTACCTAGTTACATACCTACTAATCCTTTCGCTATTTTAGAGCACCTCTCTCTACCTAAGCAAATTATATGGTCGGAGAACATCGAATAGGGTGACCATTAGTTGTTCTGTAGCAGGACAGAGTTGTGGTACCTAAAGGTACCTACCTAAAACGTCCTTAGCATCTTTATTCAGCACAACTTACACTATATATTGTATGATTTAATGATGTATATTCTATAATTACTAATCGTATAACTATAATATTAATAGGTACCGATTATACATATACCTACATACCTAACTGGATTTTTTTTTGTAGACGATATAATTTATTACAATTAAGTTACAATAGGTACTTATATCATAAATTACTAAGAAACTAAAAATATAAACAGAGTCTAAATGTTAACCGCAGAATTTAAATCTATTTTCCTTTCCATAAAAAAACTCGTGTAAGTACCTAACCTAATTTCCTAAATATATAGGTAGGTACATATGTAACTAAACTACGAACAACAATGTGTATACCTACCATTAAAATTACTTACCTATTAGTAACTTCAAAGATTTTATCTAAAATGTGCTGTAAAGATTTGCATTTGCTTCTATTTCGTTTAACTAGCTACCTAGGTACGTATTTGTTTTCTAACAATGATTCACGCATTCAAGTAAACATGATTTTTGAAAAAATAATAGAAAGTAGATAAAGGTAGGCCTTTAGCATAACTTAGACTGTTTGGCTGAACGTCATTGAATGAACCACGCGTTCTCGTTGTTCAGCTTTTGTTTTTGTTTTTCCCTGTTTTCTGGTCCCATTTAAGTGTACTATCCTTGGTGTTGGGTTCTATTTCCTGTGCACGTTGTGTGTTAATACGGTATTGGAATACGCTCACTCTGATAATCAAGTAAGTTACTATGATATACGGATAACCTACAATGGACCCGCCGTCCATTCCGCTTAAACCACCTGACCCTGGTGGTCAGATTGCGGGATCTGATGGATCTTTCGTCCCCTCCCCAGGGGCTTTTCTAACTATTAATAATGATCGTGGTCCCCTGATCTCTCCACCATTGCCATTATCTCAAGAGATATACAATGAAACATTAGGCAAACATAAAAACAAAAATAAAAAAAAGAAACATCACAAAAATAGATCCAAGTCTGCCAGTAGATTGGATGCTAACAGACAGATTCCTGATAATTACTCCGACACATCTACAACTGATGCCAACCAGGACGTTATGACCCCAGAAACAATGTTTTCCCCACCTCTATTTGACACCCTACCATCAAACAGGATGGTAGTTTCTGCTGAAATCCACCCGGCAACTCAATCGAAACAGACTCAGAGTACAAATATTCTGGCCGATACACAAAATACTCCCCAAACACAATCTACCCAAATATCCTCCCCACAGTCCGCACCAAACAAAGAGACCGCCCGTCCCTACAAAGAAGGTGATGCAGGTCCCTTTATTGTTCATGCTCAAAGACTTGAGGAGTCCCCTACATCAGGGACAACCATTAATGCCATTTCATTTGGGAAACTTTTAAAAAAAACAAATACCCCCAATATTTTAAATTTAAAAAAGATAGGGCGAAACCGTATTTCCATACAACTGACAAGCGCCAAAGCGGCGAATGACCTTACATCAAACCATTTCCTAAGCGATAAATATAAAATATTTATTCCAAATTTCAATGTATCCCGCCTTGGTGTCATAAAGGGTGTACCAGAGGACTGGACACCGGAGGAAATCATTGAAGAGCTTTCCTCACCCCCCAACAAAGTGTCTGTTCTAAAAATCAGACGTTTAAAATATAAAACGATGAAGGACGGTGCCCCCACCTGGGTTGACTCCCAAGCTGTGGTGGTGACTTTTGATGGCCAGATCCTACCGGACAGAGTGTACCTATGCTACAATTCGTTGCCTGTCGAAAAATACCAGTACCCAACCATCCAATGCTTTAAGTGCTGTAGATTTGGCCACACCCAAACAAACTGCCGATCATCCCCCCGATGTGCCAAATGTGGTTCCAACCACACATCGGATGCCTGCAACATTGATGAAAATAACATGAAATGCCTCTCCTGCAATGGTAACCACAAAGCGACGGATAAGAGATGCCCAGAATATGACCGCCAAAGGAATATTAAAGCCCTTATGGCAAACAATTCCATTTCATATCAGGAAGCTTCAATTATTATCCCGCGTATTAAAGGTCCTTCTTATTCAGAAGTAGCAGCTTCCAAAACAGCTAGACCCCCTCCTCCTGCCCCCCTTCCTTTTTCGCATTCGGAGTATTTACCTACTAATCAGGCAAAACCAAATAACCAGTCTTATCGTAAGACAATCCTCTTAAATCGCCGCCAACCACCCCCACCTCAACACGGATATGATATAAGGGCCCACCAGGCTATCCTTAATGAGAGTCGACTCCCTCAATCCCCTAATGGATGTGCCCTGCAGTACAGTCCCGAAGAGAAAGACCTGGATTCCCAATTTCTTAATATATTAATTGAAAGCATAATAAAAATCCTTATCAACTCTCCTTCCTTACCGTCCAACGCTGCCTCCAAATTAAGTAAACTCCCTGAAATAATTAGCAAAATTCTTTCCAGCGACTATCCTCCAATGGAACTGTAGGAGTGCTGGTACCAAGCTTAGTGAGTTAAACTATTTAATTAACAAGAATAATTCCATCCTCGCAGCCGTCTCTGAGACTTGGCTGAAGCCCGATTCCCGTTTTAGGGTGCCGGGTTTTAGCTGCGTCCGAGACGACAGAGAGGATGGATATGCTGGCTGTGCCATTTTAATAAAAAATACCCTCCCCTTTTCCTCCTTGTCCCTACCCTCTCATAGTGACGGCATTAATGCTGTCGCCGTGCGAATACAGGGCGTCACCTACCTTTCCATCTACATCCCATCCCCCTCCTCTGCTCTTCTCAGGAAAATCAAAATAATTATCTCTTCCTTACCCAGGCCATATCTAGTACTGGGGGACTTCAATTGCCATCACCCCATCTGGGGATCAGAGTCGCCTGATAGGTGTGGCGAGCAGTTGGTCTGCATTATGGATGACTTGAATCTATGTCTTCTAAATGGTGGCCTGACCACCAGAAGACCCCGACCTAATGAAACCCCCAGCGCGGTTGATCTTGCCTTCTGCTCTCCAGACCTAGCCTCTCTTCTCAGCTGGACTGTACTCAACAGCTCCCATGGCAGTGACCACTATCCTATTATCCTTGCATATCCTAAAAATACCTCTCTCAACAGTAAGAAAAAACCGGCAATAAAATATAAATTAGAAAACGCTGACTGGGGAATATACAACTGCATACTCAGAGATAGACTACGAGGAATGCCCAACATCTCTAGGGAAAATGTCACTGAATGCATGGACTTGTTTTCCTCTTCTCTGCAACTAGCAGCAGACGAAGCTATCCCAACTAAGGACGACCATAAAATCCGACTTTCCCCCCCGTGGTGGTACTCCGAATGCTCTTTAGCTATTAAAAAACGTAAACAGGCGGAAAAAAATTACACACGTAACATGAGCGAAGAAAACTACTCCATTCTCCTAAGAATCGAAAAAGAAACCAAAGACATCCTCCGCTCGAAGAAACGCGATGGATGGCGCAGTTTCTGCTCCTCTATCGGTCCTGGCACAGCCCCATCTCTTGTATGGAGAAACATGAGAAGATTTAGATCCTCCCTCCAGGACTCCAACCATGGCGGCTCTCTGCCCGCGGAATGCATCGACTCCTTCTTAAATAAACTAGCACCCCCGACAGCCCCCACAGAAGATGAACTCCCACAAACCGAATATTTTTCCAATCCCTCCGACCCCCTAGAACAGCCCTTCTCACTGACGGAACTTAAAATCGTTTTATCCCACGTTCGAGATTCATCCCCCGGGCCAGACGGCATCCCATATTCCTTGTTAACCAAGTGTAATAAGGAGACATTGACCATATTCCTTAACATCACAAACGCTTTACTTGATTGTGGTAAGACCCCACCCGCCTGGAGAGCGCAGGTCATTATACCGATCCTAAAACCCTGTAAGGATCCCGGGGACAGCACGTCTTATCGCCCTATTGCCCTCTCATCAATTTTTGCTAAGGTCACGGAGCACATGATAAAAAACCGCCTTGAGTGGCTCGTTGAAAACAGGCGCATACTAGCAGCCACCCAATATGGATTCCGCAAGGGCAAGGGCACGCCCGACAGTCTGAGTATATTCACGACTGACATAAGACTTGCTTTCTCTCGTAACGAATCCGTCGTCGCCGCATTCCTAGATATATCATCCGCCTATGACAATGTTTTACTTCCTATTCTTAGGCATAAAATGCATCAGCTAAGAATACCTCCGAAGTTGACTAAGTTTATCATCAGTATGTTTCTTGACCGCACTATCCATCTAAGAATTGATGGGGAATTGGCTCATTCTCGAAAAGTGTACAGGGGTCTTCCTCAGGGGTCGGTCTTAAGTCCCCTACTATACAATATTTACACCTCTGACCTAGAACACTCTGCACTTGACTGCAGGATTCTTCAATACGCTGACGATATTCTATTATACCAGGTTAATAAAGATATTCAGGTAGGTAGCTTCTCTATCAATCAATCCTTACAATCTCTAAATGAGTGGCTAACCTCACACGGCCTCCAGCTAGCCCCAACCAAGAGTAAGGCTATGTTATTTTCGCGCAAACGCATTATTCCCCCTATTGAGATCAAACTTCAAGACTCGCCCGTAGAAATGGTCAGAGAAACAAAATTCCTGGGATATGTTCTAGACTCCAAGTTAACAGGCATCCCCCATGTTAACCACATCATCAAGAAGTGCGAGAAAAATATTAATATTCTTCGAGCCCTCTGCGGCGTTTGGTGGGGAGCTCATCCTTATTCCTTAAAATTAATCTACAATGCTCTGGTTCGAAGCCACTTAGACTATTCCACCTTCCTCCTGGAACCCGCCAACAAAGCACACTTGAAAAAACTGGACCTAATTCAGTCCAAGGCCCTTAGAGTGGTCTTAGGAGCCATGAAATCCTCCCCAATTAATGCTCTGCAGGCTGAATGTGGGGATCCCCCGCTATACCTGCGGAGACAATTCCTGTCCGACCGATTCCTTTTTCGTTCTTTCCAGTTTTTAAATCACCCGATCCTCCCCAAGGTCCAACTTCTATCCGAGTATTGTCAAAACAATCGCTATTGGTCGAACAAAAATACCCCATGTTTGGTCAAGAGTTACCTAAAATTAAAAAACAGAAAGGACCCTATTTATCGATCATCTTCCCTTCCCATCTTCAGCAATCCCATTAACGTAGTACTTCATAACCCAGATATCCATCTGAGCTTGGGTATTTTCAAAAACTCCATCGAGTCTGACAAAGACTTAGTACGAATATTAGCAACGGATTTCCCCAATTACCATTATTTATACACTGACGCATCCAAAACACATACTCAAGGCTGTGTCGGGTACTCAGTTTTCCACCAAAACTGGAACATCGTCCAGAAATGTAAGTTACCCCCAGATTCTTCAGTGTATACTGGTGAAATGATGGCTATTCTCCATGCCATCAATTACTGCAGATTGTTTAAATTCAAGTTCTCTCTCATTTTGTCTGATTCTCTGAGCTCGCTCCAGTCCCTCATTCAGCCTCCTTTTTATTCTAAATTACATAACCCAATCATATTTGAAATTAAAAAATATATTATCGAGTCCTCATCCCAAAACATATTTATCCGTATCGCCTGGATCCCCAGTCACGTTGGCATCAGAGGTAACGAACGGGCGGACCAACTCGCGAAGGAAGCTATTGTCGACGGTGACAAAGTTGCATTCCGAAATTACTGTCATGACCTTGTGGCTCTGCCAAAACAATACCTGAGGTCTTCCTGGTCTGATTATTGGGAAGAATCAATAAGGACAAAGGGTATCCATTACTCCAGACTCCAACCCGAAATACCAATCAAACCCTGGTTTTATAAAAAATCGTTTAGCAAAAGAGTCACCACAGTCTTATGTAGGTTGCGTTTGGGTCACTGTTGCTCTCCGGTCCAATTATACAAATACAGAATCAAAGACACTTCCTTATGCGAATGCGGAATGGACGAAGGAAACGTTGACCACATATTCTTTGCTTGTACCTTGCATGATAACTCGGAGTTATACTCATCCCTATGTAAGTTGAAATTGCCTCTACCTACAAATATTAACACCCTTCTATCCCAAACTCCCGACAATCCTCTTATTTATAATTGCTTATCAGACTTTATTACTAAAAATAATATAAAATTATAATGGCTTATACGAATATTAACCTTTTTTTTATATTTATGTATCGTCTATTTGTGATGTCGTTTCAGGTGCTAATTTTGTTCGTCGCTTCAATGGTACTCAGAAATCAAATCATTAACGATCTCACTGAATCCGACATTACATAATCTGGTCATTCAAAACTGGACGCTGGCAGTAATGCGAAAAAGCAATTGCCATTAAAAAAAAAAAAAAAAAAATAGCATAACTTAGTTAAAGCTTTAACTTAGTTTAACTGTCGACGTCTTCAAAAGTAAAAAACATGCACTGCTAAAATGATAAAATCATACTTAAACCCCCCATTTGGCTTCGTCGTAGTCGAGTCGGTCGATCGACTATTATAAGTGAAAACGAGAGCGAGTCGTAACGGTAACCATTCAATCCGGATCTCGTACGTTTTCCTTCTGGCTGGTAATTCCCCAAACGGATTGAACTTTCTTTTTATAATTTAGAGTACGTTACCAGACTCATCAATAAAGTAGGTACTAACTAATACAAAATGCAAGTAACAATAGACCCTTTCTTTTGCGATCTGTCAGACCTTTAGTTTTTTGTAAAATGTTTTTAATTTAAATCATCTCTCATTATTTTTAAATAAAAGCTAGGCTTTAGACAAATAAATATCGTATGTACCATGACATAGACATATTTATTCATAACCAATCAATGGATTATGTACATACCTACAGGTCATTCATTAGATTTATACTTAACGTAAAAAAATTGAAATAATTAACAAATTAAATAAATAATAGGTAATAAATTATTAATAATAAAATAAATTTTATTATTTATTTATTTTTATTTATTTATTTATGAAAACAGTTACAGTATCATTACAGACGTGTCCAATTCGAAACTGTAAGCAAAAACATAATGTAGTTTAAATTAAATAAATAGACACACTAATGTCGTCGTGAAATTGTCGAATTGTTACCTATTGCAATACTAAAATTAATGTTTATTTGCAATAAATTCGTCAAACGTGTAAAAAGTTTTCTCGTTAAGCCATTTCTCTAAGTTAAGTTGGAGAGCTCTCCTGACTCATGCTACATTTAAAGCAAGTTCCTATACCTATCAAGATGGTAGGTAGGTAGGTACCTACTAAAATAGTCAAGTCAATAAGAAATCTCACGTACGGCCTAATTAAGCAAATGTTTTCTATTGTCGCCAATGGACATAAACCTACGTTAAATTATTGTCAAGGCAAGCAACATCACCTAGGTATTCATCTTTACATTCATCATTAGAGGACGCGAATGGTTGTTATGTTATCATGATGACGAAGCGGGCGCCCGCTTGCCCGCGCCGCCGCCTCCGCCGCCCGGCCCGGCCGGCGTTAGGCCGGTGCCTCCACGCCGCCGGCGCGCCGCCGCGCCGGCCGGAGGCCCGAAAGGGTGAACAAATAATCAAAAGTAGCTGTACCTGTACGACGACGCGTCTGTATTTGCCTCAGTCAACACTGTAAATCGATAAGATATTATTTTTCCTCCTATAAACTGTGAAGGTCATTTTGTGACGTACTTTTCCGTTTGATAAGCGATAATAGCGCATTGTGAGAGATAGTCTGCTTAACTCTGGAAACTCGAAACAGCTGTTATCGTGTAATGTTTGATGTTATTTAAACGTTCATACGTACTTGTGGTACTTGTAATAGGTCAACAGGTAGCGCCAAAGACAGGTAGCGCATAATAGCAACCTCGATAGTAGCAACCACGTAGCAACAGTGTATCAAAAATAAGTAGATATATACGTTAGGTGCGTTAGAATTTCTACATTATGTTTTTATAACTTAAAAGTAAAATTAAATAATTTTAAAAATAAGCTTTTATTAAAATGCACAAAAAAGAAAATCATAATCATGGTTCAAATCCCTCAGGTTCGTTTGATATTATTACCGGAATGTCCACCCGGTCTGTTACGTATATTTCCCGTAGCTTCTATTCCCGGTATGTCCACTTCCCCCAATGTCAACTTCCTCGAATGTGTCAAATGCGAAGTTAAATAAAAGCTTGTAAGAAACGCTACATTGATTTATAGAATTCGAATCAATACTTACTATATTATTTTACTTTAATTCTATGTTACCTAGGTACTTGTTATATTGCATTTTTATCCAAACCACACCTAAAAGCTTAAGAATCGATGTAATGCGGACGTCGTCGGGAAAAAATAGGTTGCCCATGACTCAGCATTGTTTTTCATTCAGCGCCAAAAGTTTGGTACAATTTTCTCCGTGGGATGGAAGTGAACAGGTCGTGACACGTTGAGCCAGGGGAAGTAAACTATCAAATAAGTACGAGTGATAGCTGATTCATTCCGTAGTAATATCGGTAACCGTTGCCTGATGCAGCAGCGCGGTCGCGTCTCATGCAGGGCAACCGATACCCGAGGTACCTACTTACAATATTTAATGCAAATTTATGTTATGACAAAATAATTGGGTTTAGGTGAATGAATACCTACGATTAGTAGGCATCGACGTAATTTATTTATACTAAAGGTAGGTACCTATACATAATAGTAGGTACCTAGGCAAAATAATTTTGCCCGTGGTACCCCCAGGCGGACTAGACGGTGTGGGACCACGGGCAGCGAGCGAAAAACTTATCGAATTCTTTTTTCAAAATTCTTTTATCAAAAATTTTCTCGATTCGTTCCAAATTTGAAATTCAGTTCGCAGGCTTTTTAATGGTAAACTTTTGGTGGAAAATTTGATAGAGCTCAAAGAACGAAATATGGCAGCAGATAAGGTGGACGTATTCTGCAGTTTCAATATTCCGAAGTCCTTTTGCTGTAAAATAGCAATAACTCATAAATTAATAGGCACATTAGTAAGTGATGTACCATTTTAAAAATGACATTAGATGGGCGTATTTTTGTTGCATAATGTCATTCTAGTGTAGTTTTTTTTTCACAAAACAAACAAACAAGACAAATTCAAAGGATCAGACCGAAAATAATGTAACAAGTGGCTCTTAAGTCGTTTTCTACAAAGCTGGATTAAACATCAATAAATAAATTACACCGTGTGAAAGCCTAATTTTTCAGGAATATTTGACAATAACTAGATTTTAAAAATTCTTACATTTGTTGTTGTGGCATTTTAAAAAATGAGCTGAGGGAGATAGTTTCAATTTTTTTTTAAATGACAAAATCTCGAAAACTAAGCCATTTTTACTAAACCTAAAATTTGTTTTTCGGAGAGGTAATTAGTAGTTCTATCAGCTGTCCACGGATTATCATCGGTTTCTGGGACACCTGTATATTCTGTGACAAAGCGCGATGTAGGTACTACAGGTAGGTTTATACCTAGTTGCGTATTTACACACTTTGAGAATATACTGCTGAACTTCTATAGCACATGAAACTGAAAACTGTTATACACCATAAAAAGCTTTTAAAAACGTTTTTCTGCGATTATTTTGTCATAAATGTTTGTCTGCACGTGGATAGGTTATTCAACTCAATCCAATGCCAGGAGTGAATCACTCACATCTACCTAACTAAAGTAAAAACAGTTTTACTAGCGACGTGTTTGATTTGAACCTCCTCTTTCCGAACAAATCTCGAATTCATCCTACTTTTAACATGTGGATACATTTATTTATAAAAAAAGGTAGAAAACTAACAAATTATATGGCACATACAAATATTTTATACTGTCATACAATTAATACATAGGTAACTGATGTTTGAGTCAAGAGTACCTACTGGACCTGATACACATAATTTGAATACCTAAGTACCTACCTACCTATATGATTTTCGATCATCATTGTTGAGCCTGAAATTACCAAACTATTATGTAGTTTTGTTCGTGGATGAGTCATACTAAATCCTCTCATGCTGCAAAATATAATGACTATTTTTTACACGTCGAACCGCGTGAATTCCCCTTGCCTTGGTATCATCAAACACCGACATATAATAGGTACTAGGTACATAGGTACTTACAGATAATTTTCTACAATACGAAAGTCTGTTCGGTCTCGTGACCCTTGAAATCCGGCCATTCCTATTGGCTGAACACGATGACGTCATTTTGACTAACCAATAGCGAGGCAACAGAGATATTTTTAGAACGCAATATGGAATGGTGGGGATTGAGGAAAATCGTATACTGCGTGCGGCGCAAATGTTGCACAACATTTTCCTGGCTCTCGAGTGAGGAGCACGCGCGTTGCTTGACTAAAGTTACCGTAGAGCTAAAAGAAATTCATTGACAGTAAAGCGATAGCTGCTGGCTAAGCTTACGTTTGCTAACTAAAAGTATTTAAAGTTTATTACCTTTTTAATTTCTAAAACGAGTGATTTTCCTCTTCACGGATTGGAAGCGTTACAATATTTGTTCGTAACAAGGTATGTACCTAATTAATTTTGTAATAAAAGTACATATCTAACTATTTACTTACACACGTGAAAATAATTATATTTCCAGATTCTAGCTAGAATAAGATTCTGAATCTGAATAGTGTTTAGTAAAAATAATAGGTTGGTACCTACTATATTACTATGCATAACATCGATCCCATTTCCATTAATCGTAATTAAATGTCAATATGGTAGGTACCCATAGAAAAATTAATTAGATTAAAAGTATTACTTTGGATGTAGGTAAAGAAAGTCATGGAAAGCGGCGATAGCGCGTCGTTCGTTTCACGTTGAGGTGACCTTTAGCCCATTTGATGCACAGACAAGTTCAAACCTGTTCGCACACGTTTTGTCAAGTTCTCACTTCGCTCGGTTCGGTTCGCCCCAAATTTTGCCCACCGACCTACATGACGACGTGTTGCTTTTTGATGTAAGAATTTTATTATTAAATAGGTACCGTGTACCTAGATCAATTTTTCGGCGAGTTTCAACAATTAAAACGGCAATTTTCCAGAATTTGAAAATTAAATGCCACTGATTTAAAATGTGTTTTTACTTGACGTCATTTTACTTGAATACCTAGGTAGCTACGGGTTGAAATAATAATGTCCATGGTAGTTACAATGGCCATAAATACCGCATAAACCTATGTGAGGACACTTTGTTACGGTAACCACACGATTAAACCTTTTATATAATGGGTGCTATATTTACTGTAGCAGAACTTGCATTATGTAGGTAATAATAATCACTAAATAAGTTTAATAGGTACCTATACCTAGATATTATATAATGTAACTTATTGTACCTATTATGTAACTTCAATGACGTCATTTGTTTTTGTGTTCGAAGGTCACTTTAAAAATTGTAGGTTTGATTGCGATTTTTTTTAATAGGGAGATTTGTCAATTCAATGCCACTCCATTGTATCATACATTCATTAAATGTATGTTTAGCCTATTCTATAAATAGATACCTATCTATACTATGTCCAACTCTCTGTTGTAAACATGACAATATTCTAATTATTGATTCCCAGAAAATCTCGAACTCGGCGGCACATTGCCAAGGCTGAAGATTTTTGTTAGGTACCTATTTAATTTAACCCCAGTCTGTTATGCTTACGTCATGCATGCCTGACTCATTGTAAAAACATAATAATGGCCTTAATAGCAAAAGTTTGTTAGATTAAGCGGACATGTAGGTAGGTACCAAACTAGGTATCAGATCGATAATAATGTGTAGGCGGCAATTGCGACGTTAGTCATCGAGGTACCTTGTCACAGGCAGGCTACATCAAACACATTGTACAATAGACCAAAAATGTTCGCATAGATGTTGTAGGAAATTACGTTAGAGTTTATTGTGTGGTTCACCGTACCTACCTAATAAGAACATTAATGCGATTAAAGTAGGTAGATATACCTGTTAACTACTTTATCTAATCTACCTACCGTATCACACATAATATACCTACCTACCGTATCATACTTAGGTACCGCACATATGTACATAAAACATACGATAGAGATCGTCACTAAAATTCCAAAACTACGGATCTGCAAAAATGAAAGAAACTTCAAGACACGGCTGAAGCTAGAGCCATATAGTAATTTACTATGCTAGAGCGGACAGCCTAGGTGCTTAGTATAAAGTGTGCACATGTACCTGCTACAGCAATTACCTAGGTATTATAAATTATAACCTATGCTGTGTTTTGTTACAGGCCTACAGTCGGAAGAGTTACTTGGTTGGGAGCCTAAAGTGCTACAATTTCATTAGGAGCTCGCGAAGAGTTCGAACAAGTAAGTAACACCGCCCAGCGGTTTTTCTTTCCGTTACAAATTTCTGTTCACAGGTTTAGAAGAATGATCAAGATAGAGAACAATGAAACCACAAGACTTAAATACTAACGCCAAACTAAAAGTTATAGTTTTGTCCTTGCCAGATTATTATAAAAAATATTTCAGTCAATACCTAATTAATAGGATATATTCAGATTTTTTTACAGTTTTACATTTTGAAAGATTACTGGGAACAGCAAATAATTAATCACTTATTGTTTCTGATTAATCACTTTCAATATTTTCAGTGTGTACTTTTTAAAAAATCAACCATACCAGACTGCTGCATGAATTTTCTGCTTTATTCAAAATTTCACATTTCATCAAAAACTCATTCTTTGCATGATTGAAGGTATCACAATCAAATCATCCTTTCAGCAAGTTTACTTTTGAATTTGTCAATTTATGGCATATCAAAATTTAGAATGCAAGAACGATATTTGGGATTTTTCGAACTTTCAATATTTCACCATACTAATGGTAGGTGTAAAAAATTATTTCGCATTATCAGATCCAGTTAATTACAATAAATAATTATCCTATGCCAACAAGTCAGTTAACGAGCTATCTTCACATTAAAAACAAATGGAAAATAGTAAACGTGGTCAATTTAAAAAACATTATCATTTTCCATTAAATTACTACCTACCTATATAATTAAATTACCTACACAGAAAATAGTCATAAGATGAAATAATTACGTTATTAAATACTTTATTTTATTTTAAGATGATGCTAAATTTATTAATAAGGTAGCAATAGTTATTACATAATAAAAAATAATTAGAATACAACTAGATATTATAATATACCTAACTTAAGAATTTAACAAAATAATATTTGTCAATATCCTCGTAATAAACCGAAGATCAAGAAATGATAATGAAGTCATCCTATGCACTTTGAATTTTGATTGGTGCCATACATAAAACCATACACTGGGCAGGTGACAACTATGTTGATTGCATAACAGACGACAATCAGAAAAATATTAAATATTTATACTTATGTATTTTTCAAAAATTTTCGTAATTTGATATTTATGCAGTCACCATTCCTTCCATTATACAAAGAATATATATTTTTTCCAGATGTGTTACGTTATATATGTTCAATGTTTTCAAGGTTTTGAGTACCTACCTCTATACAACATTTTGAACAATAATCGCAAGTCATGGTTCATCATCCTTATGTATCTGTATACTATAACTTCGAACTATATTATGTTATGATATATACCTACATAACTGCCTGTCTCTACATCTATTATCTTTCTTGCTGCTGATGGAATCGTGATCGGAAATGAAGTTCTTAAAGAAATAACGAGGAGCATTTGAACGGATTATTCTGAGTAACAAAGAATTCGTATGTTGTTCCCGTGAATCTTTGATTGTATCCATAAAAATATCAAATTCTTGCCTAATCCTTAGAAATATTGAAGATGTTTTTTACGTTTCTACACTATGATACTTACATAACAGTATCAATATTCCCACTATCAATAGCTTGTTGGGCCTTGGACAGAGGCTTTTTCCAAAACAAAATGTAATTTGTATTCAAAAGTTAGACACATCTCACAGATATTTTACATGCCGAATAAATTGCTTCTCGTTATGTCTATTTTCTGCATCAACTGTGCAGTCTTTCTTATTGCGTTCTCCATCAATACCTCCGTTTCGCCACCCCGCTTTATATGAATCTGCACATTATGTTACGTCGTATCATTTCTGTTTGTAGTTCTATACAAAATGGTTGCTCAAAAGATCACCTGTCCGAGTCGGAGCGACGATATCGGAAATCAGTACATCAACTCAAACACCAAAAGATATGGTTTTTTCGCAAACGAGTCACAAGACTCACAGTGTTTTGAAAGTGGTAGAAATAGATCGTTTAAAGCCCGAAAAGAATCAGCAGGTGAACGGTTTGACCGGAGTGATTGCCGGCGGAAATACAGGATTCACGCCGCCGTCGCCATCGGCGCCCACCACCAGCTATTCCGAGGTAAGGATCAGCGCCATGACCGTGAGTAAACTAACTATAATCCTGTATTATTCTTAACATAAGTTTATTATTAGTTTCGCCTATATTTTTGAACTCAAATTAACATCGGCCTTTAACATTTTCAGGTTTATCTGAAACCGGAGCCTGTATTCGAGAGCACAATGTTCCACGATTCGGACTTCGAGTTCTTCCAAGATCTGGTTCCGTTGTGCTCAGATCTCGCCAAGGAAGAACAAGTACAGACCATTGGTAAATAACTTTATTTTTAATCTACAAACAGTTAGGTATATAATAATGTGTTCCAATAAATAAAAATTACTTTGTTTTTACAGATTCCCCAAAGATGACCGAAGAAAGCGCATACAACACAGACACATTACACACTGCATTCTCACCGCAAGGTTGGGATGTATTAGACGCTAATTCTCCTGCCCCAGCAGGACTTTATGTCTCCACTCCAAATGATCCATTGTCACCCAACATGGATGGATTTTCACATTTAGACAACAAGTTCCTGTATTCTACAGAAATAGAAAACGAAAAGAAATTACGTTCTCAGGAACTTGATTTTGATATTAGCAGCCTGCCTGTGGTGATAGGGGACTTAGCGTCAGAGCGAATGGTCGACCTAAACCCGGCTTATGTCGTAGAGCCGGTCGACTATCACAACACACACGACACAGTATACACTCCGACAAATACCCATAGCAAGCTATTCTTCGATTTAGAAGACATGGACATGAAGTTGGATTCTGTGATGCCTCGTGAAGTAGAGAATAACAGCGAGGTTATGTCAAAATTCATTATGAATGAAGATTGGGGTGCAGGGGGGTTAATAGAGAAACCTCGGATAACGCGACGGGATGGGCTTTCCCTTAACGTCACCATGCCTGTCCCTTGGGCCTTAAACAACATCAGCACACCTGAAGTTCTCAGCTACGTCGAGGAATTGGAGAAGGAGAAATACACACCCCCAATCACGGTGAGTATCGTATTGTCTCTATTGCTGCATCTGTGCGCGAGAATACGGAAAACGCGGAATCGGGTAAAAAATAATAATAATAATGAAAAACTTGACATTTAAGTAATTTTTATTCAAATTTTGGTTCACTTTGTACGCTAGGTGAACGGACACTTTAATGCACCATCGTTTATCTTAAATTACTAGTGAATTGATTCGTATTGTAATAAAGCGAAGTTAGGATTTTTGTCCGAGATCCGTATTAAATATTATTTTCTAATTTGTTACAGAATCCATCAGAACAATCGTCACTGCAAAATACCGAACTCATCTCAACAGACACCTGTATGAAGATCCTTCCTTCTCCAGCAGACTATGAACCAATCACACCCAAGAGCGAATCTCACTTTGAATCGGACGTAGACGACTCCAAACCTCACAGCACCAGCAGTGGGAGAAGAAGACGCCACGACAGTGAAGATTCAGATGAAACCTATACTCCACACGCAGATTACACGCCCCGAAAGTACAAGAGAAGAAAGCCCAACATCCCAATAAAGGACATGATTATGGCGCTGGAGGGGTCACAACAGCTGCCTAAAGCGCGAAGAGGTCGCCCTCCAAAAAGAAGAGAAAGCACTGTATCCTCAATATGTAGTGTAGATGACAACACATCATCTGTATCTACACATGAAGTAAAATATAGAGAACTTAGAGATAAGAATAACGAAGCATCCAAAAGATCAAGAATGAACAGGAAGCTCAAGGAACTGCAGATGGAGCAACATGCGGACGATCTAGAAGAGCGAAATAAAAAATTAAAAGTTAGGGCCGACATTCTTGAAGACATGACCAAAAGACTTAAAGACGCGTTGATGACAGCCATATTGCAGAAATAATGTGCTCTTTCTAATGCGACTTGTGATTCCTGTTTGTTCTGACAGAACAGTACACATAATTGAAATTATACCAATGGTTACACATTTGTTACTATCATTTTCAAGTACTGTAAATGTATCTACTTATATGTTTTTCTTAACGTCAATAACTGCTGTTTAAGTCAATTTGTAGATATTTCTGTCATATGGTAGTACGTTCAATGACTACAGAGGTGATGATGCATGCATGCATACCATGCAATTTGGATGTTTCTAATGTTAGTTTAACCTGGATTTGACGAAAAAAAATGGATTTGACAATCCAAGCTATGTATAAAATATAATTTAAATAGCTTGGTATATAGGTAAGCTTGATTTACTTTATAATATCGACACAGTAAATAGTGTCGGAATTTTTATCTTGACATGTTTAATAATCTTTGCTGTAGTTTAGTTAAATAAAATCTTGATGTAGTATTTCGGCGCTTTGCGAAGGTCGAAATTTATATTATTTATCTACATACATAGGTACACACATAATTCTAATACTAACTTTAAAAAAAGTATCTACAATTGGTTATTTTTAAAATGTGTAAAACTGCATGGTTATTCATTGCGATAGTTTGTATTGATATTTCTGTGGTGTAGTATTTGAAATAAATGGTTCATTAATAAAGTCGCCGTTTATTTATTGTAGGTACCTACTTATCCTTTTTAACAGAAACATTAAAATTATGATAATTATTTAACATCTATCTACTTGTTGTTATCTATAAGTTTTCCAAAACTGGCCAAAAAAACAATCCAAGGAAAACAGAATGCATTGTCACCGTACCTCATCCATTGATGACGTCAACCTTAGATGTTAGGTTTTTTCCCATTTTATATTTCGCTAAATGGCGGTGACTTCCTCTACTATTTTAGACGAGCGCCAGAGGTGGTGGGTTCGATTCCTACATTTTAAGTGAGGAAACATTTAAGCTAATAGTGAGGTTAAGTAGGTAGGTACCTACTTTTGAAATGGAAGCTAAATTTTTTAAAAAAATTAAAAATGTAATAAAACCGAGATTTGAAATGAGGTAGCAGGTTAGGTATGAAATACATTAAATTCACTTGTTACATGACTGATGCAAAAGTTGCTGAATTGGCATGCATGGCAGCGAGCGTGTACGGAATTATACCTTTCTTTCGGTGCTTTTGTTCAGTGTGATTAAATTGACCTAAATCATATACCTATAGGTAGTTACTTCACTTCACGACAACCTGTAGTGGAACGAGCGTGACCATCGTCCCAATAATTATGAATAAACTCTGCGACCTGCTCGTCGAGCAAGAACGATGGGCGAGTAGGTATCATACATAAGGCATGTGCTGGTAGTTGGTACAGAACCGCTCGCTGGCTGAGTTTCAGGGTACTTTTCAGTACACAAGCACGAAAATATAAGAACAACAAGGCATCAAAAAATTATAGCCGGCAAACTTGACTACGCAGACAGAACTGAAATATTATAGGTCTCTTTGGCGGGGGTGCGGGGCGCGACCGAATCCGAGCTCGCTATTGGTAGATCAGTCGCATGGAAGTAAAGTACTACCACAGACTACGTAGTACTTAAATTTCCATGATTAGTCGATTACATGCGCGAACTTTCCCCCACTCCGTCACTAGACGTTTTTCCACCGCACATCAAATGTTTATGATTGATTTGTAATTTGACTCTATGTTTTGGCATCACTAAACTGTCTATGGTTGGGTTAATGACCTTACTGTCTATGGTTTGTTTAATGGAATATTGGATTGACACTGCAGAAAGAGATTGAACACTTGCTAAATCACGGATTTTACTGTATACACGCACATGTGGTACCTAGGTAAGATGGAAATTTTCTTACAAATAGGTACCTACCTAGCTATCATAATTAGAAAATAGTTAGATATGTACTCGTAAGTACATTACAAAAGTAGGATAGTTGAATCAGAATGCTTGTGGCTGTACTTTTCTTTGATATCAAATTTAAAATTCAAAATCGAATGTTTAAATAGCGGTCTAGCGAAAATTTTAATAGTCGGTCACGCCCTATTATATACTCTGTGGTCACGCCTCGGTCCAATTGATCCTGGAGACCTGGAGGATCTTGGCGAGTGGCGAGTCCATAAAATGTACAGCACGGATTGTACAGCACTGGAAACCATCTGCAAGTTTTGCCCGCGCTGGAATCCGCGTACTGGCTTTTATTTCGGAGATCGTAGGTACATTCCTTTTTGGTTTCGAATTCCAGCCCGTGTCGACAGAGTACAGCCCGTATTTCACGACCACAAACTATATAGTATGCTATTCACGACCAGAGAATCGACAGTGTGGAATGTACAGCCCGGGTTTGAATGCCCCGGGACAATTTTATTATGGGCGGTTTTTACTTCTGGGCACACAACCTTCTTCTCGTAACCACGGAGGAGTTAACTCGCAACCCATATCTCAGTCACAATTTCCGGGCTGTACAAAATTGGTTGTGCGCTAGCGGGCTGTGTTCTATTGTGGACGTAGAGGGAGAATTGTTCATATTGTGGAACGATTTTGTTCAGCCGGGATTGCACACCCACGGATTTTACGGCCTGGAAACCATGTGGTCGCGAATTTTGGGCTGTACATTATCAGGTCGAGCATTATCGTGGTTGTACATTCCCGTCTCGGCATTTATAAGTATTGATTGCAGCCAAAGAAATTGAAATTGCTATTTCAATTTCTTTGATTGCAGCGCTCTGCAGCGGGTGGAACGCATGACAGGAAAAGCTTGTATAAACATAGATCTACGGTATGAAAGGACAGGATGCGGGCGGCACCCATGCGCGCCAGACTAGGACGTGGGCGCAAACAGGAAAATGGCCCTTGATTCTCGACACGCTGCTGTTGTTTTTGGTCTCGCAGCGATTGTGAGAATATATGCAGTGAATTCTATAGACAGTTAAATTGTGGAAATGTAAAATAAAAGTAAACGATGGCTGTAAAAAGAGTAATTTATTTATAATCCACAATTAGAACAAAATGTAGCAAACAAAAATGTTGAGATATTACAAATAAACATATTTTACACCAATCGGGCGTATTTGACAAAATTGTTGTGACCAGGCCCTAACCTGTACCACTTAGGTACTATCAATGTTCATATCAACTAAGATTTCATTACGATACATTAGGCACACAGCAAATGCATACTTGCAAGTGAAAATATCGCGCCATAAATCGTAGCACTTGATTAATTAACAAATTTTGAGTGTAAAGATAAATAATACAATTAACATTCATAATAATCTAAATCGACTAAATATTTAACATAAAGTAATATACTAAACAAAGACATAAGATTCCCCTATGGTCACAGAAGAGTGGCATTGCAACATTCTGCACTGTGGTTCCAACAAGGACTAAATTGCAGCAAAATCAATAAAGAATTACGAAATATTATTCACAATAAAGGTAGAATTGGAGAGCAGCACCTGTATAGAATATCAGTATCTCTGATTTAAAATTATTCGTATTCAATCGCTCTCAGCCACAACTTTGCAACCTCACACTAATATGTAACAAACCCATAGAAAAATTTACACCAATCAGTACAATATGGTCACAAACGTAAGCCCCAGCCTTTACTGCATCGTCCTCCAGCTGGCGGCTTCTATGCACCTGCGCAGGTCTCCGGAGTTGGAATGGAAATGTGGAATTACTAAAGCGGGCTGAAGTCCCCGCTGTACAGGATGGCAGTAAAGGCTGGGGCTGGCCTCGAGGCAGTGTGAGCATATAGCAACCCTAATATACACGTAGATACCACACCGTACTAATGACTAAACGAGTCCTATTACATAGCACTATTTAAGATCGTCTGGGTGCTTGAGTCCTAGTCCTACACGTTACACTTGATACTCGTAAATTTACACTTTACACTCGAGTCACGGTAAAAACGGACACTGTAATAATAGCGCACACGGAGCCGCGGCACGTGTTAGTCGGACCCGCCGTCGTCGGCGTCCTCTAGGAAGCTGAATTTATTCGATGCTACGAAATTCTGAAAAGAGCAAAATAAACATTGACATGGTAGTTTCTTAGACCAGCTGTTTCCCGCGGCTTCGCCAGCACAGGGAAGTTTTTACCGCGGGAACAGCTTTTCCCGATGTATCTATAGCCTACGTGTTATTCTGATGTATAATTATATTACTGTAAAGTTTTATCAAAATGTTTCGTAAGTAGTTTTTGCGTGCGAGTAACAAACATCATTACAAACTTTCACATTTACTATAAATTTAATAAATTGCTAGAGTGTGGAGTGGATCGTTTAGGTTCAGAACGTCCAATTGCCAAAATGCTCACCGGGTTTAAGATGTCTAACATTCAGAAAATAACCAAATCTTTATGTTATGTTCATAAAAATATATTTAAAAAAATCCAAAGATTTCTTCTGATGATAAAAATTCTTGCATTTATCGCGGGGGATCCACATACAAAACCCGGTAGCCTTGTTTGTATGTAATACTTCGGCAGAGGGAACGCCTGAGTTATGGCGCCTGCTCTATATGTTGCTTACCTACCACAAAATACACTTAACAGTTGCCAAGCAGTTATTACAAATGAATAACGGTACTGCATAAACGTACCGGTTTCTCCTGTTCCTTCAACTTGGGCATGGGCCTTTCCTCCCGCTCGGCGGCGTCGTCGAGCCGGTCGCGCGAGCGGCTCTCGCGCGCGCGCCCGTTGCGCTCCTCGCGCGGCTCCTCCTCACTCTTCTCGCTCCGGTCGCCGGACGCTCGCCTCTCGTGCGAGCCGCGCCGCTCGCCCGAGTGGTCGCGCCTCTCGCGGTCATCCTTGTCGCGTCTCTCGCGATCATCCTTGTCGCGCCTTTCGCGATCATCCTTGTCGCGCCTCTCGCGATCATCCTTGTCGCGTCTTTCGCGGTCATCCTTGTCGCGGTCTTCGTTGTCGCGCCTCTCGCGGTCATCCTTGTCGCGCCTCTCGCGGTCATCCTTGTCGCGGTCATCGTTGCCGCGCCTCTCGCGGTCATCCTTCTCGCGCCTGTCCCGGTCGTCCCTACTGTCGTAGTCGCGTCGGTCTGTCCGATCTCTGTCGTCTCTGCGGTCCCGATCGTCTCTACGGTCCCTATCGTCTCTATCGCGCCTGTCTCTATCGTCTTTAGAGTAGTCACGATTGTCTCTGTCGTCTTTCGAGTAGTCGCGTCGCTCTTTGTCGTCCTTGGAGTAGTCGCGCCGGTCTCTATTGTAGCTGCGAGAATCTCTGCCGCGATCGTCTGTAATGTCATTAATGATAATAAATATCTTTATTTCAGATCAAGGACCCTTTAGAATGTTGGGGATCGTTAGAATGTTACAATCAGGGGTAGGTATTACATATAATCACATCAACAATAGACTTAATTGGTTCAAAGGGGTTATACTTGAGTGCGTTAACCCCTGTCGACTAACGGTCGAATTGCGTGGTTTCGTAGTTGCGTGTTTTCAGACTTGCCATGAAAAACAATAAAAAAACTTGAACTTTATTCTGGGCACTCGACTGATACTTTACTAAAAGCCAATAAATATTAAAAAAAATGTAAATGCAAAAAAAAACCTAGGAAACCACTTTGCAAATGACCTCAAATAAATATCATACCTTTTCCAGGAATAGGTCGAGTTTCCCGCCACCATGTAATAAATAAATAAAAAGCTTAGCATACTAACCGCGTCTGGCGCCGCCGCGACGGTCACCAGAATGATCGTTCTGTAACAAAACATAAGACAGTTATTATTAGACATTAATTATTAAGTGAGCCAGTGTTATTACAAGCACAACATTCTAATATAGTCCTCAGGGTGGCAACGCTCTTGTAGGTTGCAGGTCAGTGGCCGCTTACCATCAGACGAGTTTTCTTTTTTTTTTATGAGGGTTTTTCTTTTTAAATATGCCACCATCATCGTTACATTCATAATATTTAACCCCTACGTTTTATGCCTAAGTTAACAATTTTTTACAGCGTATCTTGGCCTCCTCGGAAACTGGAAACCAGCGAGAAACCAAGATATTAATACATTTACCTAAATCTAAAAAAATGTACATTAACTCGGATTATCTCCACTCTGCTGTCGTACCGATCACACTCCACCAAGATATGGTACACATCCTTAACAGGTCCGCACTCCATGCAATTGGGCGAAGGCACCTTCATCCGTCCATTGAGGCTCCTTCCTACACACTATACCGGAGGCCCGGCCGGCGGGCATTCGCTCCCGGCATTCGAGTGAAAGTGTTGTGCGGTGTGTTCTACGTAAAACAAATTACCGCCATGGCAATGTTAACGGCTTCGGTTGTCCATCGTTAATAACTGGGAACACAATAACATACACCACTAGCATTCTATCCGGCTGTCACAACTGAAATGATGCTCTGTCGGCGGCATACCCGCGCGGCAAACACCCGCCGGCTGTGCCGCCGGTATAGAGTGAAGGAGTCTTCAGACGCGTTTGTGCCGCCGGTATAGTGTGAAGGAGCCTTCAGCAGACGCGTTTGTGCCGCCGGTATAGTGTGAAGGAGCCTTCAGACGCGTTTGTGCCGCCGGTATAGTGTGAAGGAGCCTTCAGACGCGTTTGTGCCGCCGGTATAGTGTGAAGGAGCCTTCAGACGCGTTTGTGCCGCCGGTATAGTGTGAAGGAGCCTTCAGCCTTCAGCCGCGTTATGTCGTACAATAAAAATGTCTCACCCTGCGTCCCCAGCGCTCCTTCTCGTCGCCTCCCCGTCTCGCCTCCTCCTCCTGCTTACGGAGACGCTCTTCTATTTCACGTTCCCTATAACATTATCAACACAATTAATTGGGCATACGAAACCATGCAATTTCTCGTTCATGGTAGTAGACCCTATAAAATTTATTAGACACGCGGTATAATTCGCTCGTTCGCGACGCAATGTGAGCGCTTAAAAATTGCTACAATCTTACGTAATTTAGAATTTACTCTGTCACGAAAGTCTGTCATGTGCTAACATGGTATATTAAAGTAAAGTGCAAAACATACTGCTTCAAATTCAGCTTGGAAAGGGTAAGTAAAACTAGGTACATTTAATTTTACGTAAGTTTCAAATTTTTGAACGAGAAACCCAGGGGAAACTAGGAACACATGCGAGCAAGCGGGGCAGAATAAAATAAATTGACAATGTAGGTATATAGCGACCAAATCGCACATGGACAAGCGAGAAACGGTGTCTTGTTAACCCTATTACTATAGCACATAAAGCAGAGCTTAACAACAATCAGGATCTAATAATCTTGACCGGTGTTTAATGTGCAGGGATAAATTATAAATCCTACTTCCTACTAATATTATAAAGGCGAAAGTTTGTATGGATGTTAGTGAGTTTGGATGTTTGTTACTCTTTCATGCAAAACGTAGGGAACAGATTGATTTTGATGAAACTTTACAGTAACAGAATAACCCATAGGCCATAGATACCTCGGGAAAAGCTGTTGCCACGGGAAAAAGTTTCCTACGCGGGCGAAGCCGCGGGGAACAGGTAGTAAAAATACAATTTAATGAAATGAGTCGTAAGTTATCACAGACGGCAATCTGTCATTCTTTTGTCAATGAGTTTTTGGGCTTGGTCACGGCTTGGTACAGAAACAGCTACTAAGAATATGGAGTATGGACCATGTGTATTATTGTAATTGACATTTTAATGATTATTGTATTATCTATGTATTTACACTTAAACTTGTATTACTGATTTGAAATTTTAATAATTTTTCTAATGTTTTATGAAATTACGTTTGATGTTAAATTACGAATAAATTACTGAAACTGAGAGCGTCAGTGGCGGGGATAAAACGCGGACTGTCATACCGAAAGGTCCGAAGTTCGATCACCGGCTTGGCCATGTACCAATGGGTTTTTCTCCAACATAAGTACACTGACTGCTCTCAAACGGTGAAGGAAAACATCGTGAGGAAACCTGCACTCGCCGAAGAATTCTTAAGCGCATGTGAAGGCCACCAACCCGCACTGGGCTAGCGTGGTGGCCTATAGCCCGAGCGCCCTTGTTGAGAGGATAGGCCTGAGCCCCAGCAGTGGGGACACGTTAATAGGCTGCTGATTTGATTTTTTTTTCTGAAACTGAGTGTGAGCTCACTTGGCAGCCGTGTCCACGGGCTTGGCGGCGCCGAACACCTTCTCCGCGGGCACCGGCTTGGGCGCGGCCTTGTCGGCGGGCCGGTCCTCCGGCGCGGCGCCGTCCGCCGGCTTGGTGGGCGCCTCCGCGTCGCGCGGCACCGTCCGCGGTAGCAGCTGCAGCTTGGGACGCTCGCGGGGCTTGCCGTCTGCACACACATATTATTTAGCTGCTTCAAAATTGGTTTGTACGGTCGACCGCACGTTATAAGTCTAAATTGTATAATCAGTATATCTGTGAGGTCACTTAGTCCGGTGCTGTCAGAATACCAGCGCCGCAGTACCTGCGCGCACTAGTGTCGTAGTGTGCTGCAGCATTATGCTGAACCAGCGCCGTTTTGTTGCTGCGACACATACCTAACTAATTTTAATTTTGTTTTGTAAACTTTGTATTACCTTTTTGTATTTTGTATGTATGTGTCGAAGCCACAAATAAACGATTTATCTATCTTATAAATAAATAATGTTTTGGACAAATTCACACACGGCTGCTAAGTTCCAAATAGGCCATTATAGATTGTGATGAATTTTAGTAGAAACAAAACTAGTATAAACATTATGTCTAGTGGATGGTATGGTTCTCACGCACAGGACCAGTCAATTACGCCAAGTACACATAGTATTGAAACTCCATAATAGGTTAGACCAGCTCAAAGTGAAAATGTATAAGATTAACATTACCATCTCTAGGGGGAGGGTCGCGGTCGCGGTCCCGGTCACGGTCGCGATCGCCGAATCCCCTTCCACCGAATCCTCTGCCTTCTCGACTTCTGCAATACAATTAAGATTTATAACTTTCAAGCACCAGCACATACATAAATAAACTACTTTCGCGGGCAAAGCTAGTTTATGGGAAGAAGCGCCAAATCTTGTTTGTAGTGCCTGTAGTAGGTGTTACCCATATGGCACTCCGTGGTGTACCCTGTCTAATAAAATTAGGCTTAGATATTTAAATATATTACGTTTTCCGTTGCCGTACAAATTTAGCGTTTCTTCCCGAGCCAGGAGTTGAACTCTTGACCTCAGTGAGGACTTCCACGAGTGTGGTGAAGATTCAGGACTTGGTTCTGACATACCCATATCCGTCCCGCTCTGCTGTACGGAAGCCGTCGCGGCCGCCGTACCCGCTGCGCTCGGGCCGCTCGCCGCCGTCTCGCTCGCGGCCATAGCCGCGCTCTCTGCCACTGCACAACAAATCAACAGCCTATTAATACGTCCCCACTGTTGGAGCTCAGGCCTGCTCTCAACGAGGGTGTTAGGGCTATAGTCCACAACGCTAGCCCAGTGCGGATTGGTGGACTTCACATGCGTATGCAGGTTTCCTCACGAAGTTTTCCTTCACCGCTTGAGAGCAGTCAGTAAATGTACTTAAGTTTCGAGAAAATAGTAGGCAATTAGGCATGACAAAATCGGAAAAAAAATCCTGAATATTTCACCATGTGTATGAAAGTAACGAAGTGAACGCACCCGTCTCCGTAGCGGTCACGCCCGAAGGAGTCCCGGCCCCCGTAGGGCGTCCGCGCCGGCTCCGGCGGCGCCGGGCGGTCGCCGTCCCGCCACCCGCCCGGACGGTTGTCCGCGCTCGCTGCAACCATAACACTAAACTTAGTGGGCGTCCATTATTTACGTGAGGAATTCGCTAGCTTTTCAAAATTTTGGAACCTTTAACCCCCCGGTGAGATTTGGTAAGATAAGATGTGATTACCGCCATAATTTCCATTTTCATGTAATTTGCTTCAAACCACTAGAGTCCTATGACCATCAAATGTGGACAATATTATTACAAAATGTTTTAAATTAGTATGGAGACCCATATTTCCTGAATTACAAAGTTCACGTGAGATGTTCGTTCCTCCCTTAAATAAGATTTGGTGAGACCCCCTTTTTGAGGTCACGTAAATATTGACGCCCCCTTATCATAGGACTTGGAGCTTGCAAAATGCTTGGGAGTCAATAAGAAATGCCAGTCACTCAGAGGTGACCACAGCACGGGAGCAAGCCAAAGACTAGTCTGAATTGAGTTACGGCGGTGCCGCGTCACATATCGAACTAAAACAGCTGGTCACGGGGGCTTCCAAAGGCACAGCGGGCAGTCTCCTCCGTAAGGAGTCCTCGACCCAGCCCGGAGGCCTGATTTTCTGGTGCCCCGACGTTGCAGTTAGCAACGCCCCCGCATAGAGGGTTCTTTGGTGACCACAATGCACCGGTGACCTTTACTCAGACCTTCCCGAGACATGGTGAGCAACGATCTTCAATTTCATATACAATTACTGAAATTAGCCTGATATAAGTGATATCTATGATCAAAGGAGATATTTAACAGATTTTTATATTAACCAAGAATGAGGCTGTGTAAAACTGTAAATATATGATTGCATACGAAAATCACGAAGGTCCTTGTACTCTGAGAGTGTGTCCCAAGTGTGACATTAGAGCTTGCTCCGTACCATAGCCACCGGTTATCATCATTGTAACTTGGTATCGTCTTAAGCATGGCTTTTAGCTATGCTATAAATTATAACATGTGAAGTAACAACACTTAACAGTAACATTGTAACAATCTATCACCACGACCCAAAGGTTAACTGGTAGAGAATGCCTCCGGGGCATTAAGTTCGCCTTAAGTGTACAATACATGTGCAATAAAGTTTAAAATAAATAATTAGCTTACATTGTTTAGATACTGTTTCTATACATGTTTAGGACCTTTAAAAGGAGTTTACTCACAGTCGCGTTCGCGCTCGCGCATGCCCTCGCGGTCCATTGTGCGCATGCCCATGCCCTCGCGGTCCATTGGGCGCATTCCCATGCCCTCGCGGTCCATAGTGCGCGTGCCCATGCCCTCGCGGTCCATGTTCCGCGCGCGGGCTTGCGGCTCGGGCATGGCGCGAGGTCCGGAGCGCCAATCGCCCATCGTGCGCTCGGGGTCATACTCCCTGGACAACGTAAATTAAATTATACGTTGACTTTTTTATTTACCTTTGTCTATTAATATAATAATGAAGCCTACTTGCTCTTATTCTTAAAAAAATGTCTACTCTGTATTTAAGGTAAACTAGATTTTCAGTGAAGATTATTGTAATTTTAATAGAGGATAAAATCAAGTAGTAGATAAACAATACATGAAAACTATAACTTTCTTTACAAAACAATTTTTAAAATACATTAAACTACTACCCATTATGCCTGTTTAAAATGGTTTGACACGTGAGATCGCCTAAAACCTAAAACACAGGGAAATGATCCCTCCGTCCACTAAGTGACCCCAAAAATAGGTGAAATTAAATAAGATAGAGAATAAAATTAAAAACAGGCAACAAAAGAGTTCTGAAAGGTTTTTGCGAATTATTACCTGTCCCGGTCGCTTCTACCGCCCATCCGCCGGCGGTCGTTGTCCTGCGTGGACACATCTATTCTGATCCGCCTGCCGCCTATTGTCTGATGAACAAAACAACTGGCTTTAAAACTTGATAACAAACTGCACCCTCATTTTAGGACAACTCAGTTATGTCCCTTTGAAAAACTATTGTTGTAGAAACAGGTTTTGGCCTTACGTTGTAAATTTCCACTAGGTAAATTGAGGTACCTACCTACGGAATTTAATGACTTCATAAAATAAATCAAATACTTCTTTTTATTTGGAACAGAACTTCAGCAAATTTCACTGCTATAAAGGAAAATTGTTAAATTTTCTATTGAACCATAAATCTTTTGGCTTCAAATAAACATCCCACTGTTGGAAAGAGGACCACAGGTCATTCATTGTTCATCTCGCTTGGCCAGTATGTGTTGGCGGACTTCACAATGTCACAAAATATATAATAGTAATAGTACACAATGCTTTAGAATTTCTTCTTTAGCGTATGCAGTAGTCATCACGTTTTCCTTTACTTATAAGCCTGTAATGACCATAAACTGTAATTAGATCCCAAAATGGTACAGGCCTGGGATTGAACTCTTGACCACTTAATAGGTAACATGAATGCGTAACAAAATACATTGATATAGTGTAAGAGACTTACCAAATCTGCTATGTTCATAGCATTGATAAGACTCTCCCGGTCTTCAAAATCCACATAGCCATATCCTTTAAGGCGGTCGCCCTCTCGTGGTAGTCTCAGGTTGATAATCTGTACACAAAAATTTGGCTATAACTTCCTTCCTAATACTGAACTAAATCAGTGTATTTTATACCAAAAACCAATGGCGCCATTCAAAAGGCCATGGAAAGAGCTATGCTCGGAGTTTCACTGAGAGACAGGATCTATAATTGGCTACAGTTAATATATTTATTTCATTAAACTTTTCTCATAATGAGAAATAGCTCTTTTGCAAAATAAAAATTGTCTCTATCTGCTGCTTGACCCCACAGTTGGATGCCGTATGCCATGATGCTGACGATGTTGACCTCACCTTGAGTCCAGCGAATAGTTCTGTGATGGCGCTCTCGTCGACGTCGTAGGGCAGGTTGGAGATGTGCGCGATGAAGGGCGGGCGGCGCGGGATGGACTCGTCGTCGACGGCGAGCCCGCCGCGCGCCGCGCGCGACGCCGACGGCAGCACCACGGGCGCGCGCGACCGCGACGCATAGCCGTAAGTCTCCGCTGGCGTGCCAACATTACATTTGAATCTAGTTTATTAATTTAGTACTAGTTAATTTAGTACTTGTTAATTTAGTACCTATATGAATTAAAATATATTAATATGATGATTTGGGATGTATCATTTAAATTAATGTTGTGTAGTGTCTAAGTCAGTGTAGGGCTGACTGAACAGTAATTTGAAGCAGGCATCTTCTTTAATCTTTATTATCTTCAAAGATAATAAAGATTAAATTAGTTTAACGTAAATAGAATAAAAATAAACAGTAAGAACATTATCAAGCAATGTAATGCTGAAGTTATTAGTAATAAAACCAGTTGATTGATATTTATCATTTCAATTTGGAACAAACCTAATGTGCATTAATAGTATTTGTTTACCTAATCATTATAATACAATAACAATTAGCATTAGTGAGAATGATGAAATCTTCTTAGCATATTTCAATAATGGTAGATAAGACATACCTATTACTTATTAGTTATTACACTAGTTTCTTAAACATGCACTGTTTACATCACATAACGATGCCCAAATAACATGTTAGTACCTATAATATATGTGTAGGTGTATTTGTTACTGCAAAAGCTTTAATTATTTAATGTTAATACCTACATAAAGGTTGACTCTCTTATTTCAAAATCAGTTGTTTAGTATCGGTTGCATTAGAACAGTGCACCAATTAACAATTGTCATAATTTTACTAGTTTATCTCCTTCCTACCAATATTACAAAGGCGAAAGTTTGTAAGGATGTTTGATACTCTTTCACGCTGTAACGGATTTTACAACGGTGTAAACTGTTCCCGCAGGAAAGTCTTATTCCATGCGGGCAAAGCCTCGGGCAACAGCTAGTCCATAATATTTCACAGAGTATCTATCCCCTCTGAGTTTGTCATAAATACATATTTCACAAAATAGCCCCATCAGCAACAAGAAATGAACAAGTGTGGAACAAGAAATTGGTATCTAAAAAAGAACCCTCAGTTAGTTTTAGGGAGCAAGCCAATGAAAGACTAGTCTGAATTGAGTTATGACCATAGTCATCTCGTAGATTAAGCTAAAACTGCTGGTCGCGAGGGTTTCCAACAGTGACAGTGCCTGCGCCTCTTCCTGCCCTCACGGGCCAGGCATCCTTGGCTGGGCGCTGCACCGTGATTTCTGGTTCCCCCGCCTTCCCTGTGAGGGAAGCCTCCGGCTAGAAAGTTTTTAGAAACACAAAGACCTTTACTCAGACCTTCCCGGGGCGGAGGGAGTGACGAGCACCCGGCTAGTGCGCCCCAAATACGAGATTAACATTGGCCTGCCTTTACCCTCTACTCATCATCATCGGGTCACTTCTGTTAACGGCAAAATAGTAACTAATACGTAACAGAAAGGATTACTTACGTTCTTCATCTACAGAATCCGCCCAGCTGTTTGTGGTCGGTATCGTAGTGGGTTCTGCTAAAATGTCTGTGATGGCGGCCGGGATCCATTTTGCCTTCTTTGATTTCTTGCCTGTAACACGATTGGATAAATCAAGTATTGATGACTGCAAAGGGAGGATATGTGGAGGGCAATGAAATGATGACGCATAACCAACGATTATTAGTGAACGACCTACTCCGATTTTGGAAAGCGGTTATTCGTGGACACACTAAAAGGACAACTTGCATTTCCGCCACATAAGTGCGAGTTTATGTTGTCTTACCTCGTAGAAAACGTTAAAACGAATAGAATCATATTAAAGGCACATATTAATGAAAATAAAGTGTAGCAAAAGTTGAGAAATGTGGCCACGCGGTAAATCCAAACGTCCGCAAAGGTGAAATGATGACACGTTAGCATTAATAAAAAGCATTGTATAGCCGAAAATACGATTTTAAAACATAACTATATCACATGCGAATACATTGACATATAAAAAAATGAAATTAAACAAGGAAATATACTGAAAATCAAGCAATTTTCACGTGACAAAATTAATAGAACTAACCTGTAGCGGCCATATTACAAGGCTGGGGCCTGTGTTGCCACTGACAATAATTTATGTACCCGAAAGAGTTGCCGGAGAATATACCACGGTGTTGTCATTTCTTTAGCAATAATTACCATTTTCTTGCAACACACATGCATGCAGAAGGCCTGAGTTCAGAAAAGATCTCAAAGGCGGAAGATGATGACCAATCCAAAAAAAGAGACTCGAAGGGAAACTCTAGAGAATTATATCTACATGTTGTTTTAATGTATTTTGGTTATTTTTTTTTCATAGTTGATATTTAACTAATCAATTCAAAAATTTAAGCTATTTGAAGAGACAGAATGTAATATACATTGCGCCCATTAGGCCGCTGTACACGGGTGTCACGGGTAGAGTAAACGGTAGAGTAGCGCAGTAAAGTAGGTACTATGCTACAACTATACCAATGTAGACAGCATTAGTAGAATAGAATAGAGTACTAAAATTTGGAAGAGTATAGTAGCTAGCATTGCGGGCAAGTCACTCTACCACTTGCCTCCCCCACCCCGTCTACACTACCACAGAGGATTTTATTAGTGACACTACCTACTCTACCATACACTCCTATCCTACTCGACCCATGTAATGTATACCTATATTTAGTAGAGTAGAGAGAGTAGAGTACCAACGTGGCGTTTTATGAAACAATTATTTCCTATACTAACAAATAACAATTTACGTGTAGGTAAACATTTACTCTACATTATCTGGAAGAGTACTCGGATTTGAACTGGTAGAGTTTCTATGTTAGTTCACTCTACTATTTACTCTACCCGATGTTATTGTCCCAACCACGTATCTGCACGTGTCACAAGTTTCTATAGCATAATAAACTTTATGAACACGAAAGTTTATAGGTATAAAAGTTGTTGACACATGTAGATATAGCCCCCGTAATTCTTTTTGGCGGTTTAGTGAATATAGTCACCGATGGTTTGCACATCGCTGAGTGTGTTTACAGTTACTTCTATGTGTGCATAATTGAGTTAATGTGATGCGTAGAGATGTCCAAAATCTTGAAATATATCAATTAATAATCACCCAACTTCACATAACCGCCATAAAGATTTACGGGGACTAAACGTGGTTGAGATGGGGCGAAGATTTGCAAATACCTATTTCTCGCAATCTCCATGTCTATTGTAACCTATCTGTATAATGTTTACCATAAAATACCTGTTTTATTGTTTTTTAAAAAAGATTAATAACCCTAAGAAGAGTTGGCAACCCAGATCTATTATTTATTTTTCCCTTTGGTTCATTGTACAAAATGCTTCAATTATAAAGATTCTATTTTTTCTAAATATTGCATATTTATTTTTCCCTTATGCAGATATTTGTTTTATATGCTAGCAACATTGTAAAAACTTATAAATAAAATATAAGCAAAGGTATCTAAAGCCTTACATCCAAGTATTAGGCTGAAGCTTAAGTTCCCATATTTATAATTTTCTAAAATGACCCTACGAATAATTTTAAGATAAAATGTAGATAAGTAGGTATTTTCAAATTATTTTTGTTAAAATAAGAATGGGGTCTAAATTATGTACTGAATGAATGATATGATAGATCACAGAATAATGATTACCTAGGTAGTGTTTTCGACGATTTTGGTCTGTCTGTACCATCGTCAGTAGGTCTATGTTCCGTAGATGAAATAAAATACAAATAGGTAATTCGGATTTTGTATGATAAGATGGGTGCCTCTATTAGTGTGTTGTTTATCTCTATTAGTCTCTATAGTGGCTTGTTGTGTCATGTAATATTAGCAATAGTTTTGTGTAACGTTAATTTTTTTTCTTCTTCACTTAATTAATGGTCCTTCGACGAAACAAAACCGTAATAGAGCTGTGGCGAATTTGGCGATGCTGTTTTTAGACAAATTGATAATTTCTATTAATATCACCTACTTCCACCTTAAAAAGTTTAAAGAAGAAGTAGGTAGGTATCTACGAACGAAGGTACTGTTATACCTACCTAGGTTAGTAGACCTAGTATACAAAATAAATTAGGTACCTAGGTAGGTAAAGAAAAATAACTGACCAAATGAATATTTATAACTTTATTTGCCGTAAATTTGCGTAGATGTATTTGAATATAACTGGTTCTCGCTGGATCAATCAAACTGTCTTGAGAATGCTCGATGCAGAAGTCGCGAGTCGCGTATACATCCAAGTCCTCGCTGCAACGAACCGAGTGACTAGGCGATAAAAAACGTGCGGTAGGTGGCATTCAGCAGGCGCTGGAATCAACCAATGAGACGTCTCTTCCTTAATACTAGCCATGAAGTATAATCGGTGACACATCTGGCTGTCATTTTCGGAAATAACAACTAACTTCGTGATCATAACTGACAGATATTCGTTGACATTCGTTAAATCATTAATTTTGTTTGTATAGTCTGTGCTTCGTTTTGAAAATCAACATTTACGTTGGACGTATTCTATCTTTAATTTCTTAAAATTTCTTTAAAAGTGAGTCTAATTTGTGACAGGACGTATAATACTAGTTATTATTTTAGTGTTAGTTATTTCAGTGAAGATTTGAAGAATTTACCTGGAAACGTACGTATTCTAGCCGTTTTTGAAAATCTGTTGGTTTTGATTTGTCTTGACTTCTAGAACCAAATAACTTTGGAGGTGACTTTTTATCATGAAAAAAGTTCATCATCACAGCCTATTAATGTCCCCACTGCTGGGGCTCAGGCCTACCCTCTCAACGAGGGCGTTCGGGCTATAGTCCACCACGCTATCCCAGTGCGGGTTAGTGGACTTCACATGCGCCTAAGAATTTATTCTTTGGCGTATGCAGGTTTCCTCACGATGTTTTCCTTCACCGTTTGAGAGCAGTCAGTAAATGTACTTAAGTTTCGAGAAAAAACCCATTGGTACATGGCCCAGCTGGGGATCGAGCTTCGGACCTTTCGATATGATAGGCCGCGTCTTATCCCCTACGCCACTGACGCTCTCAAGTGAAAAAAGTTATTAGCCGCCTATTTCCGCCGCTATTTTCTTTATTAAATTCATCATAAGACTGGAGAGGTTAGTTATTTCATGTCGATTCCAAAAAGGGTTTTCGTTTTTCTTAAAATCAGTTTTGTTTTTTGTAATGCCTACCTTCTGTACAAATACAAAAGCCTTTATTGCTGATAAAAACATTTTTTTTTTTACATTTAAAACGTTATTGCACATTAGCGTGTCCTGCTGACACGTAGGCCTCCTCAAGCCCTCCTACCTTATGTGGCGAAGCGCAAATCGTAATTTGCTCAATAGTACAGCTGATACCTGTCACACGGAACGGTGTATAGCGCGGTGGGGGGTTCACATGCCAGAGGTTTAATGAGTATCACATCACATCACAGACACACGCGGCCTGTCGTCTTCCCTATGCATTGTATGTGAGACTTTTGACACGCGCGGCCTGCGTTTTCATATTGAAGCTGCGGCCTGACTTGAGGTAGAACACCACCGCAGGCCGCGTGTGTCTGTGATACACCTAATTTATGGCGAACTTTACAGGTAATGCCCAAAATAAGAAAATGTTGCATCGTAGGATGCCCATCGACATCTATCTCTACAACTATGTATGTTGTTCCAAGGGAAAAATCCCATCTACAAATATGGAATGAGGTCATCTTTAAGAAAACTTCCCATCGTCTGAAGTTAAACGAAGGCCGCGAGAGAAACTCCATGCAAAGAGTCTGCAGCCTTCACTTTGAGGCCAAATATATAAAATGGGACGGAAGTAGGGAGTACAACTCCGTCCCAACTCTTTTTTCGGAATCGGAGATTCAATCGAGAATCCCTGCACCACCCATTTTAGTTCGTAAGTACTTGGGACTAAAATAACTTCAATGAATAAACTACAGTGTAATATAAACTTTCCAATAATAATTTTTATTTTAACTTGCAGACTGGGATATTGGACATACTAAATTATCTCATCAAATGGTCGCTACAACCACACAGAAGCGAGCTTTGTTTTTAGGTAAATTATCTATATCCATGTGTTTTGTAGAACTTAAAGTGACAGTTTTCTGTTTTTGGCAGTTTATTTTCTTAATCTGAATATAGGACCTCTAATTGGAATTATTATTTATTATTATTTTAATGGGCTATAGCCCGAACGCCCTCGTTGAGAGGGTAGGCCTGAGCCCCAGCAGTGGGGACATGTTAATAGGCTGTTGATGATTATTTTAATACACTAGCAGCTCTGCGAGTGGATGAGGCCACCACAAAATTCTCCTACTGTTTCACTTCTTTAGCACAGAAGGAGGAGCTTGATCCACCGTTCTTCGTGACACTACTGCCTGGCACTACTGGTAGTGCTATGGTTAAAATAATTCTCCCATGGACTTACTGGACACTACTGTGTGTCAATGTTAACAATATTTTTATTCTCCGATCAATAACCAAACCAATTTCACCAAAGTGAAACTTAGCTACAAAATCAATCCAAAAAATTTTTTTAATCTTTTTTATTAATTTGATCTTTACAGTTGATCATGACCATGGTTACCACCAAACCAAAAAACATAAATTGACAATTGAAAATGCTGGTAAGTAAATGAAAAGTACCTACTTGTGGCATGATTCTTTTTTCATTTTCATCTTATCAATTTAGTAGATCTTCTCATTTGTTGGTTGGTTACATATTTATTGTTTTATACAATTTATGTTTATAATTTTATTTTCATTTTAATTTGTGTGCAATTTGTATGTCGAAATGACAGATTTTATGGGACTATTCTAAACTATAACATCATTTTTTGTAATATTTACCTAAAATCACAATAAATACATTTTGATTTGATTTTGATTGTTTTTCTTAAAATATAGGTACACACCAGCACATTTGACAAGTGTTTCACTAGTAAAATACTTATAAATTTATAATAATATAATGTCATCATCTTTATGAGCCCTTAAATATCCCACTGCAGGGACAAGGCTTCTCCATAAACGGAGTTTTGCAGAACAAAAAACATTACTATAATACTAGCTGTTGCCTGTAGCTTCGCTCGCATGAAATAAGTACTTATGCATGTGTGATAAAGGCGACTAAGGGTACCAGTGAGTGGGCAGCAGCACTCTTGTTGAATAAGTTCAACAAGAGTGCTGCTGCCCAGTACCAGTACTGTAGTAGCTGTACCAGTACCTAGTAGTACCCAGTAGCTGTAACAGTGAGTGGGCAGCAGCACTCTTGTTGAACTTATTCAACAAGAGTGCTTATAAGTGTGAGTATAAGTACTTATTCCATGCAAGCAAAGCTACGGGCAACAGCTAGTATTATAGTAATGTTTTTTGTTCTGAATATGCTGGTGTGTGTATTGTATAGTCCTCAGTATGTAGTTAGTCATGTAGATAGTTGAGACTGAGCCACTTAGTATTGTAGAATTATAATGAATTATTATAATTATTATCTATAGTACATAAAGAATTGTAACGGGAGTATTTCTGTACATTGAAGGTATTTAAAAAAAAACTATTGGAATATGTTATTTAGGCTTATCTAAACCCAAAATACTTATTTAAAAAAAATTTGTCTGTCTGTTTGTGCCCGCATCACGCTGAAACTACTGGTCCGATTTGAACCTTTTTTTTGGATTGAAAGCAGGTGGTCTGACTTAAAATCTGGGGTACTTGGATTTTTAAAATGCCAACCCTAAAAGGGTGAAAAGGGGTATTGTTTCATGCTGAGATACTTCTATTCACAGTTTGTGTTTATGTAAATTTCAGGTGAAGAGGCAGCATCGGCAGTGCCTTCTACTTCGTCAGCCGTTTCCGTGCCAACCGAAGACCGTAGCATGGCCCCTCACCCTCTTCAAGGTAAATTTGACTAGTTTTAAATTGGGTAATTGGGTATTGTTTCATGCTTAGATGCTTCTATTCACAGTTTGTGTTTATATAATTTTCAGGTGAAGAGGCAGCATCGGCAGTGCCTTCTACTTCGTCAGCCGTTTCCGTGCCAACCGAAGACCGTAGCATGGCCCCTCACCCTCTTCAAGGTAAATTTGACTAGTTTTAAATTGGGTAATTGGGTATTGTTTCATGCTTAGATACTTCTATTCACAGTTTGTGTTTATATAATTTTCAGGTGCAGAGGCTGTATTGGCAGTGCCCGCCACCTCGTCGGCCACCTCCGTTCCGACCGAGGGCCGTGTCATCACCTCTCGCAGGAACAGGATCGTTAAGTCTGTTCAAGCATTGACACCACGGTGCAAAAAAATATACCGCAAATGTCTTGGAATTATAAGCTCCAAGAAGAGACTAGTGACACAATTTCAGGATAGACTAAAGAAAGCGCAGGACTTGAGTGAGCAACAATCATTCAAGTCGATGGTCGAGCAATTACCGCGGCACTCGAAGACTTTCATCACTTTTCATATGCAGGTGAACCAGGCTAACAAGCACAAAAAGAGAAGGCGATTCACAACTGATGAAAAGCTCCTGGCTCTGACGCTGCTCAAACAAAGTCCAAAGGGATATAAATTGCTTCAAAAGCTATTTATTTTGCCTTCTAGAAGGACATTGAGCACCTTCACCCACGAATTCCTCATGGCTCCCGGACTGAATAAAAATGTCCTTAACCAACTGGCAGAGACTGTAAAAACATGGGATGCAAAAAAGAAGGCCTGTGCCATCGTCTTTGACGAAATGGCATTAGCCCCTCACTTGACATTTGTGGAGTCTCAAGATGAGATTAACGGTTTCGTAAACCTAGGCAACGGAAATGAAAAGAAACTGTGTGACCACAGTTTGGTATTTATGGTGCGGGGTATTTGTTCGTCGTGGAGACAAATGGTGGCATTCTATTTCTGTGAAGGGACGACTTCTGCTGTCACTTTAAAGAATATTTTGAGGGTAACCATGTTATTTTTGAAAAAGATAGATATATATTTTTCTGTTCTATTTGTCAATTTTTGTAATCATTACTTGTCTTGTTTGCAGGACGTCGTAGAAGCGGTTGCTCAAACGGGTTTGAACCCAATGGCCCTTGTTTGCGATCAAGGATCAACTTTTCAGACGTGCCTGAAAAGTTTCCGGGAGGACGCTAGACGGGAGCAGCTGTTATTAAATGAGCAGCCAGAAGGTGAGCATTGCCCGTTTAATATTAAGCACACCACACGCCGAACCCTCCGAGCCGGCGACACAGCAAACGACCTATATTGATTATTAAAACTTGAGTTGTTAATTTCAATATCTACATTGTCTCGTTTATGGTTTCAGGCCACAAAATTCACATCAATGGGCATAAATTAAATATAATTTATGACCCGCCGCATCTCATCAAAGGCATTCGTAATAACTTACTGAATAAAGACCTTTCCTTCTGTGGCAACACAGCCACCTGGAATGACATCGTTGATGTGTATAAGGCAGACTGTCAGCTGGGAGACATTCGGTTGCTCCACAAGCTCAACGACGAGCACATCAACCCAACGACGTCGCAACGGATGAAGGTTTGTATGAAACTTGTTATTAACATCCACTGTGCTGTCTAATAATTTCCGTGAAAAACTTATTTGACATCATCTTTATTTGTGTTACCGGCGCTCGCCCGTCGCGTGCTCGGCTCCCTGCTCGCCGCAGCCCCACACTGAATGAATGAATGCAAGGGAATGCTAGAAAGAGGAATGCCTATTTCGTCCCTAATGTAAACTTATATTATTGTATCGCTTAGGATAATCAATCTGTAATGTTACAATAATTTTTATATAAATAAATAAAATTGAAATTCTTTCAGGTGAAAACTTGTACTCAAGTGTTGAGTGAGCGAATGAGTGCAATGCTCAGATATACGGCAAGATATGGTAAGTTCTACTAATGTAATATTTTACTGATTTGTATATTCAGGGAAGTTGGCATTCGGGGAAGTGGACATTCGTAGACATTCCGGTAAATAGACGCAACGGACGCAAGTGGACATTCCGGGAATAAGACCAAACGGGCCTGAGGGGACTTGTCATTGTGGACATTTTGTATGGCGTTTTTGCGTATACCGCACATATATATATGGCGTGGAATGTTGTCTAAAGTGCATGAAGATACACTTATTTGGGCATGTAAAACAGATTGTATTTGTTTACCAAAATATCTTACCATATTATCTTAACACTTATTATTTAAACATAATAATTTATCGTTTTTTTTCACTGCAAATATTATTATATGCGAATTAATAAAATTTTATTTGTTAGTTTGATTTTTGCAATAATGTTTTAGAAACCAACGCTGACGGATCTCTCGTGTCGCGGACAATGAAGACGACTGCAGAGGCTGTGCTGTTCTTCGACCGGCTGTTCGACAGCGTGAACGGCTCCCGCCACGGCGCCGCAGACGCAGGGAAGATGCGCGGCCCAGTCAAGGACGTCGGCGGTGTCAGCAAACACGTATCGTTCTGGGTAGAGGCCATCGGTATCCTCGAGAAATCTTTTTTCTTTGAAAGACCCATTCCAGGGGGCATTATTAAAAAAAAGTGGGTTCCTACACTTGGAAATTGGATCATAACATTAAATAGTTTTATTGAAATATGGAATGATTTAAAGAAGATGGGTGTGTCGTTCTTCTACACTCGCAACTTGAATCAGGATCCATTAGAAAATTTTTTTGGCCGCGTACGCGCCCTAAATCACAGGTCCAACCAGCCAGACGCGTATGCATTTCAGTGCTCTTTCAAATCACTTTTAATTACGAATACCATGGGTCCTCATTCACCTCACGCAAACTGTGAGGATGACATGGGTACTTTACTTTTTACACTAAATAAAAATAATGAGTCTGCCAAAGATGTTTGCATTGCAGGGTCTTCATCTCGGGCTGTACAGGCAGCGTCACCTAGCAGGGCGGCGGCGGCAGAAGCGACGGCGGCAGAAGCGGCGGCGGCGGAGGCAGCGGCGGCAGAAGCGGCGGCGGCGGCAGAAGCGGCGGCGGCGGAGGCAGCGGCGGCAGAAGCGGCGGCGGCGGAGGCATCGGCGGCAGAAGCGGCGGCGGCGGCGTCGGAGGCCGAGGCCGAGGAAGCGGCGCTGGAGGCGGCAGCGCTGGACGCGCTAGCAGCGCTGGAGGCGGAACAGCGCCCCACCATTTCCACGGCTCCACCCGGACTCGGCGGAGCGCAGCTGTTCCGCCGAGCCCGGATGGAGAAGACCAGCGCACACGCGTCTGCTTTTACTGCTGGCTATGTTTCCAGAAAACTTATTGCGAAATTCAAATGCCAATCCTGCAAACGTTGTTACTTGTCTCGAGACCCTTCAGATCTACACGATTGGATATCTTACCGGGAACGAAAATCCTTACGCGGCCGTAATCTCATGTACCCTAAATCAGTATTTGTAATGCTTTTTAGAACTCTGATTAGTATCATCAACAGCTTCATGGACAAATATCCTCACCGACCTCACATACTGACAGACATTAGAGCAGAATTTTTAAGAACAACTGATGTTGATTGGTTTGGATGCCCCCAACAACACGTTGATGCATTGAATCATTTCATTGCCTTAGTTTGCCGAGTTCAGATTCATAATCTTTGTACAATAACGAACAAAATTTTAAAAGGCTCATATTCAGAAGAGCGCATTAATACGTCTTCCGCTTTGCAAAGATTGGCACTTGAAAAGCGCAAAAAGTTTTTAGGAACAAGGAAACTTGTACGAAAATAACTTGTATCTGTTGTACTCAGTAGGTTGTAGCGGAAAGCAGCAAATCCCGCATCGGTTGCACGCAGCTCAAACTCTAACGGCAGAGGCGGCGGCGTAGGAGGAGGCGGCGGCAGCAGAGGCGGCGGAGGCAGAGCCGGCGGAGGCGGCGGCGGCGGCGGCGGCGGCGGCCGAGGTAAATAAATAAGTTTCTTAAGAAGGCGAACTAAACTTCTAAACAGACGAGATATTATCGTGCGATATCTATTTCTAGTCAATTTTGTATTAGGGCGCTTGTGATCGTACACACAGCTGCGATAATATCGAGGCGACAGCAATAGGACGCAAGATAGTATCGCACGGTAGTATCATGCAATAACTGTTCAACATAACCGCCCATATAAACGTCCCACTGCGGGGACAAGGCTTTGCCATAATCACCACGCTTGGCAGGTGGAATGGTGATCGCAGTAAGGTGGTAATAGTACTCACAAGAGTGCTGCTGGCTGCTGCCCACTCAGTGGTATTGTTATTCTTAGTCGCCTACGACACGCGGGTAGAGATGGGATGGCCATATTCTTTGTCGGGAACACGGCATAAATATTATTGTGATTATAACTTATAATAATCATGTTATGTATGTTATGCCACCACCGCCGCCGCCGTTGCCATAGGGCGGCGACGGTGGCGGCGTTGGTGGCAGAGGCGGCGGCGGGGTAGGAGGCGGCGGCGGCAGAGGCGGCAGCAGAAGCGGCGGCGCGGGCGGCGGCGGTCGAGGTAAATAAATAAGTTTCTTATGAAGGCTCCACTAAACAGACGAGATATTATCGTGCGATATCTATTTCTAGTCAATTTTGTATTAGGACGCTTGCGATCGTACACACAGCTGCGATAATATCGAGGCGACAGCAATAGGACGCAAGATAGTATCGCACGGTAGTATCATGCAATAACTGTTCAACATAACCGCCCATATAAACGTCCCACTGCGGGGACAAGGCTTTGCCATAATCACCACGCTTGGCAGGTGGAATGGTGATCGCAGTAAGGTGGTAATAGTACTCACAAGAGTGTTGCTGGCTGCTGCCCACTCAGTGGTATTGTTACTCTTAGTCGCCTACGACACGCGGGTAGAGATGGGATGGTCATATTCTTTGTCGGGAACACGGCATACATATTATTGTGATTATGACTCTAATAATCATAATAAGTAGGTATTGCATTCATAGGGTGGTATTATAGACAGCGGTGCCGCCGCTGCTTATATAATTCGTCTCATACAAACTCATGTAATCTCGTAAGAGCGCCAGCCGCTGTCTACAACACCTCCCAGTGTAGACATAATGTAAAGTCAACAAAATGAATGAACCCTGATGGGCGCAGCAATTTAGAGACGACAAGCTGGTCACGTTTAAGTTAATAAGGATTTAATATTGTCCAAATATTTATCTTACGTTTGTACTTATTTCCAGAATCCGCTGTGTCGCAAGCACCTCACCGACCACATCGGCCAAGAAGAGCAATTAAAGCGCGATGGGCCCCCCACTCGAGAGGTTAATATTGTTTATTTTAATCTACCATTTGATTGTATTGTATAAATTAGATTTATATTCATCAAAATTATGATTGTAATGAAGAAGAGTACACTATGAAAAAAGGTACTTAGGGCCCTGTGCTGTTGCGTTTGTTGCTGTTTCTTCCCGAAACAGTAGTTTTAAACAGAACTGACGAATATTTATTCCAATTTTGAATACGAATTTTGATTTCATTAATAATTAGTTTAATAAAGAGTTTTTTACTTTGGACTTTGACTTTTAACTATCCTCGCCTCGTCATAAAAGAAAAAAAAAACTATTAAGAACGTCCCTATGTCGATATTTTATTGCCTAGTATCGATATCGACGGTCTAGTATCGATAACTGAGGTACATGACTATCATTGGATGTCCCTCTGTAGTCTGTGGTTTTGACTAACTTCAGCGCTGCACTAGAGTTGTTACCTATCTGTCCTTGGACGTATACTATCTAATTTGTGGCATTCAGGTCGCGCACCGCCGTCAGCACGGACGTACGCACGTCCGCCGCCCGAGCGCGCTCACCTCGTCCGTTAAAACATTTCCATCGAACCTATTTTTTTGTCTCGAAGTGTTCCTAGGCCACGCTCTCAACAATCAGGTTACATTCTAAAAAAGCTAGACTTGTTCGTAGTTGAATTTTGTTGGGAGACGTAAAACCGGTGCTGGTGATAACGGGGTGTGATGTGTTGTGTTTTGTTTGGGATGTGAAGTGGTCGGTGTAGGCATGGGGTATGCTTCGAGCGGCGCCGGGCGGGCGGCGCACGAGGCGCTGCTGGCGCGCCAGGACGCCGAGCTGCGGCTCATGGAGACCATGAAGAGGAGCCTCCAGGCCAAGATGAAGAGCGACCGCGAGTACGCGCTCGCGCTGTCCGCCGCGGCCGCGCAGGGACAGAAGATGGACAAATGCGAGGAACTTAACGGTACCTACCGCTCCACATACATAAATACAAATATTTTCATTATAGGTACCTACCTACCTCCATAAACATAAACACTAGCTGTTTCCCGCGGCCTCGACAGTGAATGTTATTTCTCACTTATTTCTTTTTGCTTGGCTCCTAAGCATCATAGCGTGATGCCTATATCCATGAATCAAAAAATTTTGCCACTCTTGCGCGCGACCAAAGAGATTTGAAACTTCTTGCCTATATCCTTCGTCAAGAATTGAACTATCAAATGCAAAAAGATTTTTTCAAATCCGACTGGTAAGGTAGCCGTTTCTAGAGATTAGATCGTTTAACAAAAAAACTTCAGTAGGTCCCGTAAATGTAGGCACCTAACTGAGGTACATTTATGTTGCCATGTTGATGTTGCCTAATCCCAAAGTAGGATTTACTAGACAAGAATAATGGCAATTCCGAGTAGGAAAAACTTGTCACTAATAGGTACAAGTTACACAAATGGTGTGTCACTAAGTGGGAATCAAACTCACGACCTCTAACCAGGCGGTCATTTAGCTGAACTGATGTTTGAACTTTGTTGGTTTGTTGCACTTGCACTCCAATTAACACTGACTGGTGCTTATTGCACATGTGGTTGTTGTTTCGCGCAGTAATGTTTGGAAAGGCTTACGGCAAAATCCTTCAAAAAAACTGGTTTCGATAGTAGGTATAAGTTATAAACTTTCCTACTCATAAAATGCAATGATTTTGTGGCCTGTCACCACAAAAATAAATCTTGTTTTATTTCTGTGCAGTCACGGTAGATTTCTTAGTTAAGATTTCGTACAATCTACCTAGGCTAGGTATACCTACTTACCTACCTTTTATACAGCACAGTAATAGGTATACAGTCTACACTACATATTTAGGTACTTATTATGTGGTTTCGTAAGACATGCTATTGAATCCCACGGGCAAATATCGACCGCATTGTCTCAATAAAACTGACGATCGACCGACCGTTGGATCAAAAGTTTAAACAATAAAATTAGTAGGTACCTACCTACCTACCTACTTGCACGAAATGTGGTTTACTATATATAGTCCGCGTAAAATTTCTTGACGGCGAATGATCATAGTCACAAATTGTTTGCACATCGCTGACAGTGTTTATAGTCTATGTGTGCGTACGCGAGATGTGTGCTACATAGAAATGTCCAAAAACTTAAAAGTTTGATGCGGTTGATCGAATCAATGAACTATTTCTTGACGTCTCTTAGCTCCCCTTTGACACTTCAAAGTAGTCATTGCGTAGAAATCAGCCAACCTCACACAGCCGATTAACTTACCTACACAATATAGGTAGATACTGCTTTACTGTTCTCTAATTATTGTGTTTAGAGTATGTGTAGTCACAGCTATATTAAACCAAATTTTTCCACAGTGGGCAGGTAGTCCAATATTCAGGTTTCCAACGTGACATTTAAGAGATGAGATCTACCTAACCTGTTTAGAGCCTAAAAAACCCAACAGCAGCCAGTGCCAACTCTAGGGGCCCCTAAAATATTATCCATCTCTACAATTTACACGTGTCAGCTATAGCCCACCATGTCTGATGATAAAGCAAAGTGGATTAACAAATACCTAATTTATTTCAGACATTGTCCTAGATGATGTTAGTGGAGTACAAAAGACTTAAAACTATGTTAGTAATGTCACAGAATACATAAATACTAAACTGGTAATGTAGAGAAACGTTACGATTGAGAACCTCCTCCTCTTTCATGTCGGTTAAAAAGACATCCAAACCTGAAAGCTCCTGGATACTTCGAAGCATAGAGCTAGACTCTCTTTCCAGCGTCCCCGTATTTTTTTTACCATGTGAAATGCAGAATAGATGTTTCGTAACAAAGCGTAACGAAACTTAACGACGTTTATCAGTTTTGTTAAAATTCCGTTTTGTTACGGTACATCTATTCTGCATTTCACCCATATAAAGAAGCGAACCTCACCTCTCTCCGTCAGTTTTCGTCACCCGCATTTATGAAGTTCCCATTACACGAATGCCGCCGTTCGCAGCGTGCACGTGTGTTTATAATAAGTTCAGCTAGGCCCGCACCACAGATTACGTAGCGAGCGGGAGCGTAGCCAGCTTTTTCCGTGTTCTGTGGCCCGCACCATCGCTACTGATTACTGATAGCCCTATTCCGCAAATTTCGAAAAAGAAACAAGAATAAATATATAAAGGCGAATATGTGACGAGATTGTGCCAATAGAGTGTTGATAATGTTTCTCTTATTTCCCAGGTTCCGTGATCGCGTCTGCGTGGCGCACCATGACCGAGGAGTGGGAGAACACCAGCCGCCTGGTCAGGTCCAACGCGGAGGCCCTGGAGTCCCGCGCCCTCGACCGCCTCATCACCCTCATGACGGAACGCCGAAAGGCAAGGAAGATCTACCAAGAAGACCACACTAAGATCTCCTCTCAATTTACACAGGTGAGTTTTTGACATAAGCTAATTATAAGCGTACCTATAGCAAAGATTAATAGTTCCTCCTATAGTCTCGAAAATTTGTAAATTATAGCTAGGTATTTAGTTTATTTGACGAATATCTATCTGCTTGTCGTTTGATGTTTTGTTTTAATATTTTTTGGAAATCAAAAATTTGTAAGCGTTTTAGATAAACTTATCTGAAAGTTTAAATCTTATCTATGTAACTCCTTTTGAAGTTGTATTTACGTCTCAACCTTTGGGTCTCACTCAACCATGATATGACATGAGTAGACTATAATATGGTATGTCTCAACCCAGTAGGAAGACCAGGTCATGAGGCTCGTCTAATAGAAACAGATTATGATGTAAAATTGGAGACCTACACCTACGTACATTCAATTTCAGATAGAGTATGTTTTAATTTTAGTGGGATTTAATTCTTCTAATAAGAAAAACTGTTATGGCTGTAAACAGTGTGACAACACATGTCATTTACGTAGTTGTTACCTTTAAATCAGTTACAGTAAGCGTCACGTACGGACGTATTATCGAACCTGACTCATACATAACGTAGGTACGCCTATTCCGTTTACGAACTTGTTTTATCAATGCACTATTATGAGGCAGTAATCAGTCACGTCGTAGACTTTTACTGATAAGTGTTTAGCTAGGATACTTATAGATTGAAAATCTTAGAGGCGGAAGTAAGGTTTACGGCTTTGTGTTTTAATCTTACCTGTCAGGCATTAATGAACCATGGAACGCGAGCTTTCAAGTTGGTCGATTGCTTGATCATAATAAATTGATAGAAAGGATTGTTGATTCACCGACATAGCTCAAAGAATTGCAAAGCTGAAGTGGCAGTGGGCTGGGCACATCGCTCGTAGAACTGACGGCCGTTGGGGCAGAAAGGTTCTCGAGTGGCGACCAATATCGGAAGACGCAGTGTAGGCAGGCCTCCCACAAGGTGGACCGACGATCTGGTGAAGGTCGCGGGACCCAGCTGGATGAGGTTAGCGCAGGACCGGTCGTCGTGGAGATCCTTGGGGGAGGCCTTTGTCCAGCAGTGGACGTCTACAGGCTGATATGATGATTGTTGATTAGCTGATGAGAACTACAGGCACACGTCCACCAAATCCGTGCGGTCAAGTCTGGAGAACACATCCGAATTAGACCGTTAATTAATGCGTCATTAGTTAGTAGTAGTAGACTCCTAGATGATGGTGTAAAAATAACTAGACAGTGACACGAAGTAGCATTTAATACCTACCTGAATGATGGTAACGTAAACTATGCCGTTAGCAACCGGTCCGCCTAGCCCGCTAGCTTCCCTCGCCCCTATCGCCGATCTACGCACGGGCACCATGCTACGTAATTAGGTCCAAGCGAACGGCGAATGAATGAAGTGTGTCGAGGTCACTTTGAGCAGCTGCATGCGCTGTAAGTCAACATTTCCAATGGTCCCGTAGCCCATAGTCGATCTCGTCCTATGTGGGCTAATCGGTCTTGCTGTAAAGAGTCGCTAGTAGTTCGTACTACTAGCGACACTAGCTCTCGTGAGCTAGCAATAACACGTCTAATGCAATTGACAGCTTGTTTAGCTCAGTAAGTTCGGTCAACGTAGTAACCTGTTTCCGATAGTGATTGTGTTATTTTAAAGCCTTTATTATTATTATTATCTGCCATCGGTCCTGAGACCATGAGCGAATCTTTTGAGGTTCTCTGGGCTTAGTGGAGTCCATCGACTTCACTCTTATTGTGGCTTTATTATATGTGATCTGTGTCTTTCTTTCTTGAAGCCTTTCTTGAAGAAAGTTTCTTCTACGGCTGCCGACCCTTGTTCATTCATATGTTAAGTTTTTATTGTCCGAGCGAGCGAAGCGTCTATGTTTCGAGATTCGCCAAAAATGCTATTGTCCGTCTGTCTTTCTGTCCTTCTGTCCACTTCCACTGATTTAGGGATCCTTTTGCGAAATATTAAGCTTTATAGTGCAAACTTGACTTCTGTTTGTTTCTTTTAGGTTTGGTTTATAAGGGCTGGCGGGCGAGGTCTACTGTTCTCACAGAACCACTAGTTTTACAGTCTCGAGTTGATTGATGATCATTTCATTGCATACACAACACAACGCTTCTATTACCGTCTAACTGACAGGATCATCAAATCCTGCCAGTCCAGTACGTCGGTAAGCCGGACACATGTTTATCTGCAAATACCGCAGTCGTACAATCACGGACGCAGTTCTACGATTGGGAGTGTTGCCAATTTTTTGTCCGAGAGATGTAAATAAAGCAGCGAGGCGTATACCCACAACAAAATGTATTAGCGCCGTTTAGCGCGCGGACAAACAAACATCTGTCTGTAGGTTTATAGCGACTGGAAATCGTGCTGCCCTGGTATTCATAGAACTTCCTCTTTAAGTTCATCCGAAGCGTACGATATAACCAAGATGCTGCTACTAATTTCTTCTGTGACGCTGCGCACCAACCGCGCACAACGTCATGTTATTTCCGGCCAATCATTACATGTCGCTACCTTGACCGAACCAATCACCGTGCACTTCCCTCCGCCCGCACACCTCAGCACTTTGACATGACAGTTTTGTTTGTAGAATTATGAATGGAATGGGTTTATTAGTGGTGATTCGAAAAGCATTTATCTGACTGATAAAATAATAATAGGTATACATAATATGCTTGTTCTTGGGTCTTGGATGTTTGTGATTGTGCTTGTATGTTACCATTGCCACCCGCGAAACACACACAGACCACAGACACAGGGCCACAGAGTATGGCCTCAAATTACTCATCACGTTTGTTATTTCTTTAGGTTTATTTTGATTAAAGTTAATAAGGTAGTGTTAAAAATATTTCCAATTGAACTTAATTAACACATGACCCTTGCCTGTTTAGAGCAGTACCCACAATTTATAAAATTCCAAAGTGTCTACCGCTCAGCTCAGTCAGACATACACTTGGCCTTTGGTAGTTTAGAAAGCCTCACAGGCCGTACCAGGCGGTGGAGCTGACTCGAACTTGTAAGCGGTTAGCAAGCAGGAAGGACATTTGTATGCAAGGGAATTCACTTCGCCTAATGAATGACTGACATTAGCGTCTACAGAAACTCTCCCGGAATGCGTGGGCCTACCCTAGAGGAATTACAATGGGCCTGTCAGGTCGTTGTATTGTCTACTACCTACCTACAAAGATAAAAGTTTACCGTGACGAAGTCTTGACGAACTAAGGCCGCGTACCGTATGTACTTCGCCTTGGGAACTTTTTATTTGATGTCACAAAATACTTAGGTATGCGTCATTTGTTTGATTTTGATTCATTTCTAGTTCTTCAATATTATGGTCCGGAAGGTCTCTTTGGTGGGCTTGTAGTAGCTAAATTCGAACCTTCCTGGTGATTATCAGTTATTTTATATTATTGCTATACCTATACCTATTGTTATACCTATTGCTATACATTTTTCAGCAGCACTTCAGGGTGGAGTCGCCACTGGGGCCGTCAACGCAGATGCTCGGCACTGGTTTGAGTGGTCTGTGTGTACGTTTCACTGCTCGGGAGGTCGCCACGGTGATTAAGAGGATGACGAGAGGCAAATCACCGGGCCACGACGGACTTAGTGTCGAGCATTTGCAGAACGCGGGTGTACACCTTCCTAGAGTGCTTGCTCTACTTTTCAATCTGTGTGTGAGTCACTCCTACTTACCGGAAGATCTGATGCGAACTGTCGTAGTACCTATTGCTAAAAATAAAACAGGTGACATGTCTGATGTTAGCAATTATAGGCCGATCTCGCTGGCGACCATTGTAGCGAAGGTACTGGACAGTTTGCTCGATCGCCAGCTTAGGAAATACGTAGACATACACGATGCGCAGTTCGGTTTTAAACCAGGGTTGTCGACTGAATCAGCGATTCTATGTCTCAAAAGCACTGTTCATTATTATGTCAAAAGGAAAACGCCTGTGTATGCGTGTTTTTTAGACCTGTCTAAGGCCTTCGATCTGGTCTCGTACGACATGTTGTGGAACAAGCTGTCGTGCGAGACGGATCTACCAACAGAGTTGATCGAGGTTTTTAAATTTTGGTATGCAAACCAAATCAACTCTGTTAGATGGGCGGGGGTGCATTCGGAGGAGTATAGGCTGGGGAGTGGGGTGAGGCAAGGGGGGATAGCCTCGCCCACACTCTTCAACCTATATATAAACCAACTGATCGGTGAACTTAGCAGCGCTGGCGTTGGCTGTTCAATTGATGGTAAATCGTTCAATAACATCAGTTACGCTGACGATATTGTGTTGCTGAGTCCATCGATCAGTGCACTGAGAAAACTGCTGTCCATCTGTGAGCAGTATGCGGTGACCCACGGACTAAGGTATAACGCCAAGAAAAGTCAGCTACTTGTCTTTAAAGCGGGCAACAAGAGCTACGAAACAGTACCACCCGTGTCTCTTGGCGGTACTATACTAAGTAGAGTAACTAAATTCAAATACCTTGGTCACTGGGTCACCGAGGACGCCACGGATGACGTGGACATGGAGAGAGAGCGCAGGGCGTTGGCCGTCAGATGTAATATGCTGGCCCGCAGGTTCGCACGCTGTGACAACCAAGTCAAAGTCACGTTATTTAGGGCATATTGCCAATCATTCTACACCTGCAACCTGTGGACCAGCTACACGCAGCGGACGTACAACGCCCTGCGCGTGCAGTATAACAACGCATTCAGGATACTGTTGAGGCTGCCACGGTTTTGCAGCGCATCAGGAATGTTCGCGGAGGCGCGCACAGACGACTTTTTCGCGATTATGTGCAAAAGAACCGCGTCCCTGATGCGCCGCGTGAGGGGCAGCTCCAACAGTCTCCTGTGCGTTGTCAGTGATAAAATTGATAACCCTATTATGGGACACTGGAATAAGACACACGTGTCCTATTCCAGAGTCTCATATAGGAAATAAGTACTTATAGGCATTTAATGTCTCTTTTACGTTGTTTTATGTACTAACATAGTTTTAAGTAGTTTGTGTATTTACTAACAATAACTATGGACCCAAGTCTGAAATAAATTATTTGAATTTGAATTTGAATTTATACCTATACCTAAACCTATACTATATAGCATATTATTATTTTATTAATGTAACCATCTCGGGTAACCGTGATCCGTTGGGAAAATATTCAATTCAAAAAACAGTTGCAACGGATCATATGATGGTTGGAACAAAATAATCACAATTTCTTAGTTGCATCGAATCATGTGATCCGATGGGAACTTTTTGTGTGATCAGATGCAACTCCGAACGGATCATATGATTCGTTGGGAATAACCCTATCAGTCTATCGTTCGTTGAAAAGGTCGTCAATCTTAGATAAATGAAGCAAAGAGAGGTCCTCCTTTGGTTTCATGTTAGTTATCAATAGATTCTGTTGGTTGACTCGTGACGTGCGTGCTTGACTCGAAACATGTATCTGTAGATATAACACCATACGTCGTCATCGGCGAACAAAGGAATTATCGTGCAACGGATCAAAGCTAGATGCGTGACTGTTTCTTAATGTTAATTCAAGCAGCTATCACAGAAAATGCGTTAGGCATGACTTGTGCACCTAAACGAGCTTAGATAAGCTTGTTTACAGGAATAACCTAAAAAGGAAAGCAAGCAATCAGATTGATCGGTAAACAAAGGATGTGAAAGATTGCCGCATCACTCAGTAGTGAAAGGACCAGCGCACTCCATCTTGCGGCTCGCTCTGACGTAACACCTCCACTGCGCAACAGAAAAGGATGTAGAACATAATTTTGTGATTTCTAAGTGAGTCGCGTAAAGTGACGGGATTGGCTGCGCGGCACCTGTCGCCGTTCATTGGCCCTGCGCCGGAGTCGAGGCGCGTGCAACACTGATTTCTTTTGTATTTTATTATTTTTATTGCCATTATTTCCACAAACGGTTCGCGAAACTGTGACGAGACCTGCTAAAATCGATTAACACGAAAGCTAAACTTTTGAATCAATTAACACCAAGCCTTAGCAAGCAACTCTGTAATTTCTATATGTTACGTGCTGCGATCATGTATACTATGATCGCAGGTTACGTGGTTTAATAACTCTATTGAATCCTTGAGTTTTCGTTTAACAATTTTGGGTTATCCCAAATAGATTGTAATTTGTATTAGTCACCTGCAGTTGGCCAATTGGTGATTTCTGCAATGATAACCGGAGCTCGTTCCTCGCCGGATGTGGCCCGGTTTACACGTGTCTGTGTGTCTGTAGAGACGTTTCGCGGATTGAATATCGAGAATCGCCCGCTGCCCGAGTTGCTAAGCGTGTAAAACACCGTAACTGGGGCAGAAGAATTGCGAACACAGCCGCCTTTACTGACCCAGATCGTTCAGTACCCTGTAAATCTAAAATGAACTAGACTAAAACTAGTAGTTCCGTGAGAACAGTAGACCTCGCCAGCCCTTATAAACCAAACCTAAAAGAAACCAACAAAAGTCAACTTTGGAAACAGAAAAAGTACCTACTAAAGTGACAAAAATTAGCACTTTAAAGCTTAATATTTCGCAAACGGATCCCTGAATCGAAAAATGTTTATCACACACCCGCGATATTTTTTAAAGACCCATCCAACGATACCCCACATCATGGATATCACGCGGAAAAAAATAATTTTCCATTTTACGTATGCAGTTCTATGAACATAATTTATTTTTTCAACTTTCTTAAGTCGATCCACTATTACTCAAAAACTAATAGAATCTACTTAGCCGTAATAGTTTTCCTTGTAACTACGTTATATATGCTACTGCCATGAATTTTTTCACATTTCCAGAAGCAACCGTTTAGCTGGCAGGGGGGGGGGACACGTGACTCTAACAAAAATTACCGCTTTAAAGCTTAATATTTCGCCAACGGATCCCTAAATCGAAAAAATGGTATTCACACACCAGCAATATTTTTGAAAGACCTATCCAACGATATCCCACACTATGGGATTCACAAGAAAAAAAAAGTTCACTCCCACTTTGCGAGTATGGTAGGTACTCTAAAAAAAATGTTTTTCAAAATTTTATTCTACTCATTTTGTAGGTTTAATTAATTTATACATATGCCAACTTTTCGTCAAAATCGGTTGAAAAATGCGACCTGTAGAGAATTACAGACAGACAGACAGACAGACAGACAGACAGACAGCCGGACAAGAGCATTTTTGGCCAGTCTCGAAACGTAGACGCTTCACTCGCTTCGCTCGCTCGGTCAATAATAGCATAGTTTTTTGTATGTGATGTGCCAGTATCACGAGTATTAAACAGAAGTAAAGAAGACAAACCAAGATCCCAGCGAACCAAGGTCACCGACATAGCTCAAAGAATTAAGTCGCAGTGGGCAAGGCACATCGCTCGTAGAACTGGCGGCCGTTGGGGCAGAAAGGTTCTCGAGTGGCGACCACGTACTGGTAGGCAGGCCTCCCACAAGGTGGACCGACGATCTGGTGAAGGTCGCGGGACCCGCTGGATGAGGTTGGTGTAGGACCGGTCGTCACAAGACAAACGCTAGCGAGATATTCAATGGGCCTTGTGTAAGACCATTGAAAGACCCTTCGAGCTACAACTGAAAATGTCTAAACTTTTCACTTTAGACCCTTATTTTTGTTTTAAATCGTCAAAACAATAAGTTTTCTTCTTTTACCTTGCATAAGGCACAGTATGACATTTTGAATATTATGGATTAACAGTTAATTAATGCATATGTTTGCTCAACTTTAGCTAGAATTTGATTTCTTGCCCAACGTCTATCAACAGCTTTTTACCGCATATTCCGTGGCTCTATAATATACTTATTCCTGTTACTTTACTCGGCGCTATATCAAGCGTGTTTGTTTTAGTTAATTAGGTCAAGCGTGCGAGATTTGCGCAAGTTAAACATAAAATTGCAAACAAGTCTATTTAGGAATTGAATAGTTTTTAATCCAACAGTTTTTATGATGTACAAAGACGCTGTACTTTGAATGATTAATGGCAACGTGACGAGATGGAATTTTTTCATAGGCAAAGATCCTGAAAATAGCTCGGATAATAACGAAATTCATTCTTAGATTCCATTTTAAATCTAGGATTTTCGTAGAGACCCGTTTTTTTCAATTATCCTACGACATATTAAGTACTATCTAGACTTAAAAAATACTAAGGGCTTCTTTCACCACTTCCTGATATTGTTACAGATAGTAATCTTAGTGATAAACTAATCTATCAGATAAATCTGCGTGATAGACTATATAAAATATATAATCAGATACCTGTAATCTGATAGGCAATCAGATACCTGTGAAACCAAAAAAACAGGCTATCTGTCAGATAACCTGCAGATAGGGTATCTGGGACTTTATCAGCAAGCGGTGTAAGAGGCCCTTAGAGTGATAGTATATTATTATAGGCAGTTGATTTAAAGATTTCCGAAATCCTTGTCGGTTTCTGATTGATTGGCTCTCTAGTCAATTTAATAGCATGTTTGTTTATGGATAGTTATGGAAATACGCGGAACTTGATAGTAGGTATAGTGTTTGTTGAAGACCCAGTAAAATTGTTTTAATTATTTAAAGCTGTTATTTTTACAAACAAACATCTGTTAGTGGAATGTATAATACAGAGCTCTGTTCTGTCAAATTATCTCACATTTTGTCATTGTCGCTTACAGAAGACGCTCTCGTTACGTTTCTTCTGGTTTTTGCCGTTATAAATATTTGAAATAGTGCCAATTTCATATTGTCTGGGCAATACGGCACGAACTGACGACTATTGAGATTAAATTCAATATGCACTTCAGTTATAAATTATGAACTAAATGCGCCGTCTCTGTCATTTACGTGCTGAAAATAATTTCAGGCGTATTTTTTTTACAAATCATGTCGGTTCGTTTGTCGATCACACGAAAGCCATCGAACGACTTTAAATGGAACATGGATCCAAAAAAGCTTAGAGACAAGAATTAAAAAACGGACAAGTCGCGAGTAGGACTCGCGCCTTGAGGGTTCCGTACAAACTTAATTAAAGAAATAATTAGAAAATCGTTAATAAAGTTCGTAGTTATATCACATGGTACTAGCTTATGACTTGCTCATACGCAAAGATAAGTTTGTTGGTACAGTCTACCGCACATCAGTGGTAACACTTTGACCTTGAGCTGGCCTAGCCTATTAGGGAGTTTCAATACTACGCGAGACAAGTTTATACTGGTTTTGTTACCACTGTTGTGCGGTCGACCGTACAAGAAAAACAGAATTTTTTGTGAAGTGACTGCAAATTTACGGTTTTCAAATTTTTCCCTTTACTTGTGCTATAAGACTTTGCTTCTTCCCAAATTCTTCAAAAAGGGTCTCGACAGACAGACTGTCAACGAAGTGATAACGGTTCCTTTTTTCCTTTTGAGGTACGGAACCCTAAAAACAGGACAAGGGTACCTACTCTTTGTTTCTAACACTTTTCCAAGTTTATTTTTATAAATTATTTGAAGCAAAATCTCGGGCCAAGCCCGATAGATGGGACTATAAATAACTGATTCAATAGACAATCCTCCCACAATGATGCATGTGTGACCAGTTTGCATCGATGGGAGCGTTCGGCTCATTGTTGCGCAAGATCGGAATCGTATCATTAGTGGGCCAGCCGGGGAAAGTGAAACCAGACGGCGATCAGTGAAAGCCAGACCCTGACAGTTATCTAATTTCGATGGCCCGACAACAGGTTGGGTGCTGTGACGTAGGCGGTGTTATCACGGATCATCCAGACAGGTTTAGATTGAAGTAGACGAATGATGACATCTTTATCGGAAGCATCAATGTTAACCCCGGCTCGGTGCGAAGAAAAAGACCGACATGCCATGTTTGGCTTTGTGCGTTTTTGAACACTTACTTTCAAAGGAAACTTTTTTTTGTTACAAAATGTTCGTGTCTATATAATAATACGAGCCTCGTATAGTAGGGTACGAGTATTTTGGCAAGTTTTGCTTTTATTCTGTTTTCATAGGGACGTTCATTCCGTTCAATCAGGCAAATTTTTAGAAAGTGTATTTTGGCCAAATGGCACACGCAACAACAAGCACGACAGACATTATTGTAATACCTATTTACGTTTGAATGCCTAATTATTATGAAATATAAAAAAGTATATACCTACCTAATTACGATATGACCAATACTTTAACAGTGAAAGATTATAAATTATATATAGGTAATAAAAATATTCAGTAGGTACCATTAAGTAAACGAATTTCTACCATCCGTACCTAGCCATAGTACTTTTACGGAAGTATCAGTAATAGATAAGAAATACTTACTGGAACAATAAGGAATTTATATACTTACCCATAGAATAAAGACATACTTGTACTTACCTGACAAAGTGTATTATCTGAGAATTGACATTCCGTAGTTGAGTCAACTCCGACAAGCTCTGTATAATCTCTGGTAGGTACCTATAATATACAACAAAGTTTTTGTATTGACGACTATTATGATAAAATTATTGTAATGTCTTATCATTTTTGCTATAAGTTAACTATTTCCGAAGTACCTACTGTCCTATATAAATCAACAATATTTCCCTTTATTTGCGCTTTCTAGTGCCAACGTTGGATACTTGATTCGTGTACTTCCTGCAATTTTATTTATCTCAGCGAATACCAAGGTTATTTCACCTCTAATATAAGCATTGCACATAAACGCACCTCACAGATGGTTTGTGTAAACTTTTGTTCTAAAAATATAAATACTGACCTATAGGCCAGGCCAAACACCAGGCAAGATAAACGAAAACAGTAAAATAAACCGATTCGCGACTTACGCACGGTTTTTTATATTGTACGGTATTTTGTTGACGAGAAAGTGCGAGCGAGGTGATCAACCGGGACAGTCCTACCTTCGCCTGTGGGACTGCAGGTTTCCATTTACCATTTCGCATGTCCACTGACATTGACCTGCAGTTTAACTTTTCCGACGTCATGCCTGACCAGGTCAATAATAAAAATAAAAAAGCATTGCATTACAACACCGAAAGAATGTTTGAAATCTAACCGATAAGTACCTAACGCTAATAGTTAAATGACTTATGATTTAAATAATTGGCGCAAAAGCTTAATAATATTTATTATTATCGTATTAAGTTGATTGAATACTTGAAGGATTCTTTAAATAGATATTGTGTAATCCAACTTCATCTACATATATTAGCCTGTACAATACATACTAGTACATAATATGTTATAAACAACATACAACTAATTTAATGAAGACAAATGGCCCACTGCCAAGGCGAACGCGTCTGCTAAAAGGTTTTTGTTTTAACGGTCACACCCATCGCATTCATGTGTTTGTTTATTTTATGTTATGTAAATGTATTTTCTGTATGTATGTCCGTGTGGTGGTCGGGTTATGTATTCTGTGGTCGGGTAGAATAGCCCCCTTCCAGTGTTTCCCTTCTCGTGACTGAAGGATGGGTAAATCTAGGCTATAGGCATCAGGATAAATACCTACTACCGTGGTGTCATGAACTGAGTAGATCCAGAACTCCGAAGGACCACATCAAAATAGATGATAATGACTCCGTTTGCGTTTTTGCGTTTTCATAATTAGCCTGAATTCTAACCTTAAATTAAAAACTTTTTACCCTTAAACTTATTTTGAGTATATCCTTGTAATGTTATCCTTAATTTGCATGTTATTAATTTATAACTGGTCCTAATAAAATACCTGTTATTTTTTCCACAGTTTCATATGTGTCGCACTTTCCCACGATGCTTGTTGTTACGATTTGATTGTGCCTTCTGTAAGGCTCAGGTTTCACAATGGGCTAGTTACTCGCTGCAGTTTCTGTTTGGGCATTAAAAACAAAATTGTCAATATATTCTCGTTTCTGAAATTAGTCTAGCTTGACCTAACCCAAGTAACATGATGTTATATTGGTACAAGTACATTGATGCCAAATAATTATATCAAATTGTCTTCTCAGTCATGCATAGTATTCAAATCTTCTCTCCACTATGCGTGGCCTTGTCTCCCGTAGAACTTCTGGTATCGAAACATTCTCTTCTTTTCTCAAGTAAGTACGAGTAACTAGTAAACTAGGTTTGTAAGTCAGCACAAAGCGTTGCGAAGATTCTACGTCGCGTCGTTGAGAATACATTTTAGTGATGTTTACAGGATCCTTGCCACGATTAAAAATTTATAGGATTCCCGGTATTTCGCAGTTGCATGCACCATGCTTCATGATTATTATTTAGGAGTACATCATACACTTTATTGTAGCACATAGAAAGAATAGTACAAAGAATACAGTCTTATAATAAGCGTTTTATTCCACACAACCTACTCCTATACCTACTTTCGAATACCCATTAAAGTACATTTTCAACCTTAAATCACCTTTCGAAACTGATTTCCACGTTTATTTCTAAATGACCATTCTATAGATACTTAAATCCAGCGTTGTAGTAGGTACGGCTTGCTTGACATAGAAAATAATGTAGTATATTAAATATATTGGATATAATAAATATATCGAGAAATAATTAATTGTCCATTTCCAGGGACTAGAACAAAAAGAAATTTCTACACAGTCGTTTTGCTTGAACACCCAGACATTTAACGGTGATTAAGTTCCAATGCCTTAAACTAATCTTGATAAAATAATAACACCGGGGCTATTCCAAGATGATTATAGCATCTCGATAATCTGCAATCTTCATCGATTGTTAATGTAGTAATGGCGTTTGGTGCTGCAGCGATAGGTACCTCGTAAATTACACCGCGCCAGTCTGGCCGGGCCTTTGTTGACGTTGCCGCCGTTTAATTTGGTCGAGAACAACCGTCTCGGTTCAGTTTCGCGAGGTGGCGGTGACGGCGAGGGTCACACATGTACCACGGCGGGTCATCTCGCCACAGACTCGCTCCTAAGTTTAAATACCTTGTTTTTTTTAAAAAAAGTATCAATTTCAAGTCAAGATATTTTTTATTGCACTTTGGTACATTATTTTATGCACACCTTTGTGTATCTTGTACACCATTTTGTATTACTACCGCTTCCTATTTGTTCGGAACTCAATGCAAGACCACCTCACCGAGTTTTAGTTCTGTCAACAAAATCACCATTTATTTCTTTGAAAGTCTTTCGGACTTCAATTTATAAACTTGTATTATTTCTACAAAACAGTTTTATCATCCCTACAAAGATTAGGTATTGCGACGTCACTTAGTATTTATTTGTAAAGATTTCAATTAGTTTTATAAATGTCGCTTGGCGGCCATCTTTGTCTCATGCAATAATGTTGAGTTGATCGTGTTGTGTTGTTAATGGGTGACCCCTCCTCGCTCGTTAGATCGACCAGACCTGTTATTTGCGTCCAGCCGCGAGTTCGACTGTTGGTAACTTTAGACGCCTCTTTTCATCTTGTGTGAAATTACCCTGTGAAGCTCCGCCGATATGCGATAGCTGCCCTCAACACAGTAGGAATAAAAAGGTTGGCCAGAGGAAAAAATTAAAATCTGATGATAGATTGTCTGTTGTTGTCGTCTCACAAACCAGTAGAGATACGTACTATAAAAAGTCGTATTCCTGAGTCTAAAATCTGCGACGTTACTATATCTATCTAATCAATGCTAATAATAAATAGATAAAGTTTGTGTAGACATGTGTTTGAAGCAATCTCCGTAGTTAACTACTGGACCGATTTCAAAATTTCTTTCGCTGTTGGATAAGTGATACTCCGAGGCTAATTTTCACGAGAAGATCTGTTCCCGTGGGAAACTTGAACAGCTATGGGCAAAACCACATGGTAAAAGCCAGTGTTATACAGGACAGGTTTTTAAAATTCCTATGAAAAATGTGTTTAATTGAATCCTGAAACGCGTCTGAAATATTCGAGCTCCATCAAATTAGATGTTTCAACCTCCAATCTCCTTACTATTGTAATTCTCAAATCGTAATAGCCTAATTTATAACACAATCCTGTTATTGATTATAATATGTCCATCCTCATTAAGCCAAAGTCATAATAACAGCGGCCCTTGGCGGCGACTGCGTCCATATTTTACCGGCGTGCAGAACGCATAAATTATTATTACAGTACAGATATTAATTCGAGTTGCTGAACAGAAATAGATTGCACTCGTGCGCATTTGACGGCGACCCTACCACCTTTGAGATATTCGTTTTGGATGACTATAGCAAATGGATACGTGTCTTAACTGCTCATGTTTCTGCAGCAACGTCTCTAAGAAATGGTCCTAATTTTCCGAAGGTATTTGCATATTACCGTACATTTCGTATACCTTCTCAATAGGTAGTACTTACTCATAATTTTTTTTACGAGTAGATTTAAGTGTATGTTGTTAATTGTCTTCTTCTATACAATTATAAAACTGTAACGGGAGTATTTCTGTACATTGAAGGAATTTAAAAATAACTATTGGAATAAGTTATATTCAGGCCTAAAATACTTTTCAAAAAATTTATTGTCTGTCGGTCTGTTTTACCTGCATCACGCTAAAACTACTCGTCCGATTTGAATCGGTTTTTTTGTATGAAAGCATGTGGTCTGAATTAAGATCTGATGTACTTGGATTTTTCAAATTTCAACCCTAAAGGGGTGAAACGGGATGATACACTTTGTATGGGAACAAAAATTTACAGATCAAATATACTGTCGCGGGCAATATACGACACTTTTTAATGCGAATGAAGTCGCGGGGCATCTTATCTCCGTCTGAATGCAGTGTAATTTTGATATTGTCGTTTTTTTTCTAATACATTTTTTTTATTATATCCATAGGTAGTATATTTAATTTATCTTCTGTATTTTTATCCTTTTATATTTGTTCAACTTTTAACCAAGTCGAGGTACAAATTATTCTTTCGAACCATTTTGACATACTTACTATCTTAGTCACTTTACATGTTACTGTGTTACAACAACCAAGTAAATGTTACATTGTTTTTCTCCTTTACGTGCAATAATACAAATATATAATACAACAATTGTTATGTTACCGTTTACCGCACTGTTATCGCTGATTTGACTATTTCCTCGACTTGCGTCAGAATGGGACCGGTTTTCTCGAGCACGCGTATCGAAATTCAACAGCTTGCAAATCTTACAAAACTCGATTAGCTTTTGAAAACTGGTATTGATAAATATGTCTGGTCTGTGAATCGATGGTCGATTCGTCAGTCAAATAGATATTGGAAATTTAATTTTAGTCTCAACATGATGAATTAGAACCCGCGATGCGAAAGCAAATCTCCCGGTGTACCTACACGTTGCTTCGTTACGTTTTTGTGTTTGCCGTTTTTTTTCATGTTTACTTTCTCAAGATTGTAGGTGATATGAGCGGCAAACATTGGCGATATTTAGCGCCGGTCTGCCGAAACAAAATGATGGATCGGGCGGGCGGTGCGGTTGTTGTGAAAAGTGGAAATATCTCCTAAAAGCTGTACGAGTATTTTGTTACTTTGTCTGTTGGAATTACTCAACGAATCTGCTTAAAACTTGGAATACAGACATCTCATACATAAGCCAGGGTATAACTAAAAACTAAGTACTAAATTAACTCTATATAGGTACTAACTCTCTAACTAAAAAATTAACTCCTAAAATGTACAAAAAAACCGATTGATTTGTTTGTTTTCAATCATTAGATAAATGTTGCTTACACAGATAATGTAGAAGATACATTTATCTCCACAAAGTCTCAACACAAAGTTAACGTCTCAATATTATTGGAATTTAATGTCAGAGACGGAGAGACTAATCATAAGATGAAATGATTATCTCATCTTAGATACTTACGTAATTATGATGAAAATATGTAAATTAAATGACACAAGGAAGTATAGGCTGGCCCTCGGGTCGACCCAACACTACACTTTTGAGAAATCCTTCGACACGGTAATGGGTTGTCACATCAGACTCTGGCCGTATAATTAAATGTCTTGTGAAGTAATGTTCATAATGAGCTACTAAAATGTGCATGTTCGCATTCGGCTGGCTGCGGGCCGAGATACTTCTTGGAATTAGATGTCGCATCGCTCCAAATAGTTCGTTGCACTGGCCTCTTAACTTGCGCGCGACACGCTCCGCCCGGACCGCGGTTATTTGTCCATCCCATATACAGGGGGTAACGAAATACCTGTAGCTACGACTTATGACTTGGAAAAAAATATTTAAAAAATAATTGCATCAGTTTTTAAGACCGGAACGCACCACATGTGTGCATGCGCGTGTGCGGCGCGTCAACTCGTGGCAGCTCCGTTGTAATGTTTCAAACGTATGGGAGACGTCGCACCGGTTTCTGTCACTCGCCGCACACGCCACGCAATCGCGGAGCTGCCACGCATTTGTTGCTTCCGGCCTTTAATTAGATTACTTCCATAGCCTATTTATTTCAGCAATATATCGTATCCGTTTATGTAACAACTTAACAGTATGTAAATTTTTAATACGATCGATATGTCATAACTTGTAATGTAACGCGTGATCTATGAACCGGAGTCAAGTTAAAGTCTCTACACGGACGGGTTGCAATTAAGTACATTAGTCGACAAATTGTGCAATTTGACACCGGGTGTCAGCGTGACAACGTGCTAGAAAGTAGTGTACTGCTCACACTCATGCATGTAATCAGGAAGGTTCGAATCTCTTTGGTGTCGCGCGCTCTCCCTATGGACACTGCATCTTGCATATTTAGTATGGGAACCAATGGTGCCACTTACAGGGGGGGTGCGGACAAAGGAAGCGGAGTAGCGGGAGGAGGTTGCTAATACAAATTTATATGAGTTTGAAAATGAGAATGTGTGAGTGAGTCACAGTATTGTCATACATTTGACACGATTTTGACACCGCCTCTTTAAGGGGCCGCGAGCACACACCAAAGAGATCTTAACTTTATGCATGTAATAATTGAGAAAGAAAGAGAATACTTAAAAATATATTTCATAAATTAACTTACATAGCTAATCCCAAAACAGAATTTTGTATGCCTATATTATAGACAACTTGTACAAATTGCCAACTGAAAAACACACCTTGTCTTTATTTACTGATGGTTGGTACCTTTAACAAACCTAACCTACTTTTACGTAGGTTAAGTAATTACCTAGGCAGGTACCTACCTGATTTACGACAAATGGGTACGTACACGCTGGATAGTACCAAAAGCAGTTTTTTCTCGAAACTCCTAGAAACAAAAGACTGAGGTTTTTAAATATGTACCTACAAATATAAAACTTCTCAGGCTCAAATGATTAAATTTTACAAGTAGGTATATAGGTATAGGGTTTGTTAGATTTATTGCCCGAAATCGTTATTTCCTTGTAAATATATTTTTTCCAATCGCATTTTATCTGTTTACAGTGGCATGTGACCAAACACTACCATTGCTCGATCACTTTTGTAATTTAATTAGTGTCTATTCGTAAATTAGCTATGTTTAATCATATCAGTTAGTGTACATTTTCGTATCAGCCAATTATAAGCAATTGGAAAATTAAAACGTAGTTGTGAAATATACAAAAATAGCGAATATAAAACGTAATATAAAATATAACATAATATAACAATGTAAGCCATTTCATAATTCGACTTATGACATAATTTTTAAGGGCATTGTGTAAGTGCCGCATGCCGTGGGAATAAGTTTTGTTTTGTTTTAATGGCTCTTTAGGTGTTAGTTATTGTTATTCTCAATCTCAACAAACCTAATGTGCTATAAAATATATAGCCGCCGCTAATTTTCACTCTATTTTGACCAATTTTCATTCAACCTTACTAAATTCTCTATCTACTTTATCTATCTACATAAACTCCGAAACTTAGATACCTAATAATTTTTAGCTGTTTACCTAATGCAAGCAAACGATCTACTTAACTTTCAGTAAGTATTATAACTTTGGGTGTGATGATAAAATAATAATAAATAAATAAATAATAATAATAAATAAATGTTTATTTCGCTAATAAGAATTACATTATAAGTATTAGACGTCGGGCTCTCCCAGTGGGAAAATTGCTTCGCCTGTGACGGGAGAACCCGAATAAAATCTCGTTGTTTTTGTTGAATGCCACCTTTTTCAAACAGCCTAGGCCTGAGCCTAGGAGGACGGCGACGTTATACATCAGCCTGAAAGACGGCCGATTGTTGTATTGTATTGTGGTCTAAAGATAACTTAACCAGAAGACTCATAGGACCTACTATTATTTATTCTGTGACGGTAACGTCTAATAGGACCTACTATTATTTATTCTGTGACGGTAACGTCTATGCATCCGAGTAGAATTGCTCCATTTACGATCTCTAGTAACACCCAATATAATAAGTACATATGAAATACTGTGTCTATGTCTTACAATGGATTCAGGCCACTCCTAAAGCCTTTACCAACTATTACCCCTGATGGAGACTCAGTTGCGAGGACGGGCAGGGTATAGAGTGGCCATCGGGCAGGCGCCAATTTATATGTCAACTCTAAGGTCAATTGCCAATTTCCTTCGGGATTGCCATTGTCTAATTGCTTAGTTAAGAGGATTGGTGGCGTGCTCAAATCATGATTAAGTATGCCTGTACAGGAGAGTGATCCGCCTGACAACCAAAAACCTGATGATGACGTAGGTGATTGAATAGGTGAAGCCAAAAATACTATGATGAAACAGCATAGATGGTTTCGTACAATATTAGGCGGATGTTGCGTTGTTTACAAAATTGATTTTATAAGATATTGTTGTGCCGCGGAAGTTTGTTGCACCGCTTTTGTACAAACACCTACTGGACGGATAATTAGAAACAGGGCCAGATTTTCATACAATCGAGGTCACTTTGAAGCCATGGGTGTCCGTGAAGGATTGATCGGGGCATGATCTGATGGTGGTCATCGATAGAGTAGATGGAGGACTTTTAAATGGCAATAGATATCCATCTGGTCTGATCAGCCGTTTGGGAGCAGCATCGTCATAATTCCTTAACTTTAAGATTTTCATACATTTTGATGCCATTTTGCGTGTTTTTTTCTTCATGACGATGCTGCTTCCAAACGGCTCATCTGATCAGTTGAATATCTACAGCGATCTAAGAGTCCTCCATCTACTCTCTCGATGACCGCCATCAGATCATGCCCCGATTAATCCTTCATGGAGAACCATGGCTTCAAAGTGACCTCGATTGTATGAAAATCTTACCCTGTTTCTAATTATCCGTCCACCTAAGTATATGAAGCGAAACTCGTAAGCAAGTGCGTTCACCATAAAGAGCGTTGGTTTTGTTTTGTCCACAGTACCCCGCGTACATACATTATGATTGTACGCGGCTTCTGATTTGTTTTGTATTAGGGTTATTCCCAACGGATCATATGATCCGTTCGGAGTTGCATCTGATCACACAAAAAGTTCCCATCGGATCACATGATCCGATGCAACTAAGAAATTGTGATTATTTTGTCCCAACCGAACATATGATCCGTTACCGTCTGAAAACTGACTAGACTCCGCTGCTCTCGCTTCTTCGACAATACTTCAGGATTACTTATCGATCGATATTACTTACGTACTGGCCAGTGAGTCGGTTAAACCGTCTATATAGCAGATAGTTACATCATCTTTGTGGTATTGAAAATATCAAGAAAACCACAGCTAAGTCGCTATGCGTCTTTACCCTTCTTATTAGAAATGCATTTCATAATACGCTTTTTACAGGTTTTGTTATGAACGTTATAGGACACTTCATAATATTACAATAAAGGTATGGTCGACCGCGCGTCTTGGAAATAAAACCAGTATAAACTGGTCTGTCACAGTATTGAAACTCCCTAATAGGCTACGCCAGCTCAAAATCGAAATGATTCCACTAAATTACGTGCGGTCGACTGTATACGTATCGTTATAATATTAGGTACACTATACGTAAGTATGATAATCACGTGCTCTTTCTAGAAGTCAGTTAACGCCACTTTTTGAAACAAGATGTTATTATTCTCGCCGCGGCAAAGTGAACACGTTTGAAAAACTAATAAGCTCAATAAAATAAGACTAAAGTCTGGAGGCGGCGCTAACAAACGATTCAATATTTTTTGTGAACGATTTCGAATCCGTGGTCTTTATTCTTGTGCATTTGCCGGCACCGTTCAATCGCTTCTCGGAATACGCCCGTTTATGTTCAGACTTGAACAATTCATATTTTTTCCATGTAAATAGGTATACAGTGAATGTAGATTAGTTTAGTTAGAACTATAGTTTTTAGTTTACTTAACCACAATGAGAGAAGAATCCTAGAACTATCGTATTGAGGAAAAAATACTAAATTCTTAATGTATTTTAAATTTATTTAAAAATCATACCTACCTACACACTAATGAAATGTGTAATAAATAATAATTAGTTCACAAACACGTACACAATAAATTGAACTACAAAATCGTAACCCATCGTACACATCGACACGTGATACAGTCAGTGCGGGCGGTGGTCCACCGGATGGTCTTGTAGGTACTAATTTTTTTGACAGAAGAATATTATAACACCTGAGCAGGTAAGGTGACTCTTGTTAAAACATAGTAAAATACATGCAATATCAACTGCAAAAAATCTTATATGTAATTAGAGCAAAATGTTCCACCAAAAAATAACATGATAATTATGACACGAGTTGTATCAGCCACAATATCACAGAAAAAAAACACATTCTACTGTAAAATAATTACTTAACTCCTTGAAAAGCTATTTATACCAATGACATCGCTAAACATTAGCTTACTGGGAAATACCTGCTCACAAACTACCACGTTTATGTAAAAAAGCATCCAGTGAAGTAAGGTTAGCACTTTCTATTGTTTCCTCACCGCAAACGCTAGCCTTGGAGGTTTGAGCCAAGCTGTCAGTGTCATTGGTATCATTGACGTGTACCCGGCAGTGAATTCTGCGTCAACCGACGTTGCCTTTTAAAATTGAATGTACCTGCTACCTACTTATTTGCTTATCTTGTCTATTTGAAGCTTCAGACCTTTACACATCCTTTTAAAATTCTCCGAAATAACAAGCAGCACTAAATTTGATGATTTCAAAAAATAATAAACCTGTTTCACACAGTGATTTAATTTCCCTTTTTGTCGCTTGTTAGTAAAAAGAATTAACCATTAGTCTCCTACGCCTAACGATTATTTATATTTTATGGCATTTCACACGACCACCACCGTAAAATGGTAGATCACTTTGTCCCAGGTACCCGAATCCAAACTCGATGATAAAAAACCTAAAATTGACAGCCAGTAATATATTAATGAAAAGATGGAAGTAAAAAAGATATTAGGATTCGAATTTTAAAAAAGGCGGCGCGTCCAAGCAACTGTGCCGGAGTTTATTTTGTTTGAGTGTACGTAAAAGAAAACAAAAGTTGGGGACGTTCTTTTCTCCTATTTGCCTCTGACCTCGGTCCTTATTGACAATGGCTGCCAGAATGAAATATGGTGCGCCGCTAACGAAAAAGAGATTAGGTGGACGATATTACTCCTCGTCTATTGTGAGCTGGGCTATCGCAGCGGCGGCTGTTTGCCGTTTGAAACGCTTTTTACAAGTTATATTTTAAATCACCTGTTAAGCTGTGACGAAGGTTGAAATGTTTTCATAGGATATCACACTGTCTCGTGTCAGTCAGATCATAGACACAGATAAATCAACTAAAACAAATCCAAGCTACATGTGCTAAAATGAATAATGCACGGTTCGCTGAAACACGCAAATTAGGACAACAGCTGTAGGTACTTACACAAATTAGAGCCGACTTGCAAACAGTGCAAATAGCGTAAACATGTTGATATTGGCGCCTACAACGCGTGAGAGGTGAGGAGGAGGGTAATGAAGCGGCGCGTGTGGTAGAGGGCAGACCAGACACAATAGCAGCCGCCGCCGACGCGCCGGGCCTTCTCAGAACCGGTCCTGAGGGCAGCGCTCCGCCGAATTTCGCGTCGACCACCCATCGCCCGCTCAGGCGATACATATCGCGCCTGTATTTATGGCTAGAAACGCCATTGCCGATACCGTCTTCGGGCGAAGGAATCGCAATGCGAGACCACCCGTTGTATAGGTGCTGTTGTAGGTGATATATTACTGCTGAGGTTTCTGCGAGCACTGTCGGACATCATAAATAATGAGTTGTGTGCGATTGAAATGGATTTCAACTCCTCTATTGATCTTCGACTTAGTGATTGGAAGGTGTCATCATATGGACATAGGTACACGCAGAAGTGGACAAAGAGATTCCTCCAGGCAGACGGTGTGTATACATGAATGTAGTCAGATAGTGCCGGGTTTTCATGATGGCAATCCTGTAGGCATGAGGCTCCATGCAATGTTTTAGTATTAAGTATTTCCAAAGAGCCAAATAAAGGTTCCTGCCAGGCACCTGACTCCATTCTCCCTCAGAAACAAAATCCTTGCGTCATGCCTGACGGTGTGGGAGCGAGAAGGGAGGCTGCACCGCTAGCCGGTGCAACGATCCCGCCTACTTAACGCTCTACTCCAGAGAATAGTGCTGTGATTGACAAATCATCGATGCTAGGGTTAAAACAAAATCCTCGATCGACTTTAGTGGGCATGGAAAGGAGGAATGCAGATTTTCTTAGATTATTTAGCACGCTGACTCGACGCCTGACAGATTAGATTGCTTTATATGATATGGCGATTATTATTCAATATCTTTGATCCACAATCGACCTTCGCTGGTTTTCTTTCTTTTATTTTATTACTTAATCTTCCAGTCGCAGACTTGTCTGTCGATATTCGAGTTTGATAAATTGCGCCCAAGTATTTTAGTCCGTGAGGCGCTGCTACACAATAAATTAAAACTCAGTGACATTAGAAGTGATCGTAAAAGAAGTTGTCTGTTAGTATCTAGTCGTGGCCACATTATAACACGATGACGCAATTGAAGCATCTATAAAAATATATATTGGCAAAGACGTTACAATAATTATAGATAGAAGTGTGTACATTATACTTATCTGACTTTGCTGGTTTAGGTAGAACGTTACATTCATAAAAGATTTACTTTAAAATTTGAACATTTACTTGACAAACTCTTATAAAAACAAAATTCCTCCACAGCAGTCAACTATTGACGCGTGAAATGTGCAAACAGTTTATTTTCTGATTGAAAGGTCGATAAATTGTAGCGGCAACCGAGCCGCGCATCCCTGCCGTGCGCAGTTCATTGAGTAAAACCTGTGTCCCAAGCCGTGCGCCCGCGCAGGCCGCGTCGCCGCCGCCGCGAGCGCGCACGACCCTGTCTGTGTGTGCGTCTGTGTGTCAGCCACTTATTTGTTGTACTCGTATATAAGTTTAGAAGCTCGCCGGCGCCGCTCTCCAACGTGTTTCGTTAACTTTAACAGTTGTTATTGTATATTTTATTGTTGTTGTCCATTTCCTCTGGTGGTTTGAATGTTCAAAAGGTTTTATTTAGGTAACTTTACATTTTTTGTTAAATGTAGTAACAAACAAATCGGCGGATATATACGGTTATGATTATTATTTAAGTACTCGTTTTCAATAAATATGTCATTTGTTAGCAATTTATTATTATGTAGGTATGTGTGTATGTAGTTAAATTTCACGATGATTAGGTAAAATGAAAGCCTGCTCAATAATCATAGGTTGTTTCGGATGCTCTGACGGCGCTGCAAGAGGGAAAGTTAAAACTTTCTGAATACTGATCGATTAAAAGTAAAAGTCCCACGATGTTGTACGTATTTGTAGAATAGCTTAACCAATTTGCGTAATATTATGCATCATGGGTACGAATGGTACTCTGTTTCGTGTTGAATTCTTAAACAAAACAACATTAAAGAAAGCAAATCGCATTGATTTTTTAAAGCAGTGAACTAAAAAGCTACTTATTGATAGTAGTAGTAAACGTCATTTTACATTTTAATATGTAATTCAACTCGATTGTTAACTCAACAATGTACAGACGTCACTACTTATACAGTAAAGTGTAATTAGTTGTTTAAACAATTATAAGTATACTTAAATAGGCAAGATAAAGTCAATAGACACGGAGTCCCCCAGGGAGATACACTAGAGCCAGTTTAGCTTAACGGATATAATGGTCTCAGTTCACTAGGAAGCGATTGAATAAACAATAGATGCACTCTGGCTAGTATGTATGTACAAGTGTAGAACTAAGGTAAATACCCCGACCCAGTTCGAGCGATATCGTCGTCGCGTCGACAATGATGCTATTATTTTACAGTTTTCCTTGGACTGGCGCAACGTCGTCATTACACTTTGATATAATTCAACCACTCTATTGTGAACCTTCACAGCACATAAGATTACTTCTTCCTATAAGATTTGTATCACTAGTGGAGAAGGGGGAAGCAGGTCTTTTTGAGTTGGTTAACGATAACAACAAACGCGTAAAGTGTGCTTAGCTGTACAAATAGAGTCGGTTTGGTAGCACCACGCGCGCCCCGAAGTACCAAGAACTTTCTCGTTTACATTATGGTTCTTCGATTACATAAATACATCTTCAGTATTTAGGCTATAGATTATAACAATTGTTATTATATCTCTGAAGTCCTTTAATACATTTTGTTTATTTTCCATGTTTTCTGTTAAGTTTAATTTGATGATCATTTTGAAAGAAATTGTGGTACATTGTCAAGAAGATGGTTTGCCAAAGGGACCCATGCTCATGCTAAGGGCATTAACATTGGAAGTACTTATGTAGGTAGGTACTTACGTGTCGGTATGCCATGCCATGCTGCTTGTGTCAACGTCCTTTCCTTTCTAACAGCTTTGTTTACAAATATGCAGTCTTATAGATGAAGTTGCCACTGTACCTGTTACTTTAGCGAAATAATGAGATATGTTGAGAAAAATATCTTGTATTGTATGAAAGTAGGTGGTAAGTATAGTAACCTAACTTGTCATTTTATCCAGAGGAAAGAAAGGATTTGGAATACAAACACAGTAAATGATAGCATTAATACCAAAAGCCGTAATTTAGATTAGGTTAGTAAATATGTAGTGTTTATCGTAGTGTTTACGCAATGTTCTCGCTTGCTGTTCCTTGATAGTTTTGTTTTCTAGAAGTTTTGGAAAAAAAAATTATATCCATACATTACATAACAAATAACATAAACAGGACATGAACTTAGGATCTATGTATTATCCTATTGTCCTCGGTTGATGTAGGTAAGTGTAGCTTATTTAATTTTAATTTTTTATTTTTATTTTTTAAAGTGAAAAATAAAATTAATTATACACGTATCTGTTTGTTTATCAGTTTTAGTGGCTACTTATAGATTTATTAATTGTAGTCATTTAATTCACTCCTTTTAAAATAAATATTGACTTGTTTACGAACCGTGGAGCATCGATAACGTACACCTAAATTTGTCACGCAATGACGTGAAACTTCGCATTAATTTTAATTAATTTAATGTTTATTATAATTAAATAGACAATTGACTAACGAAATCGAAGTATTCGTATTTACACCTTAGGTTGTTACACAATAGGGATGCATAGAGAAACGCGTATCCGGATTCCGCGGAGGCTCGACCCAAAGGCGTGCGGTTGCTTTAAGTAGGGATCAAAATGTCACATATGACCACTTCCCAAAATGACAAAATTCCCAAAATAACCACTATAGCCATTATAGGGTCTAGGGTAGATAGGCCACTCCCAATTAAGGGTTGAAATAACAAAAGTATCAAACACCGCAGAACAGGACTTAAATTGTGCCCATCGAATTGAAATGCATTAAGAATTTTTAAAGTACCTACATATCATTAATTATCATTTGGAGGTATGGTAGAACTAATTCAAATACTTTGTGTAATTCGCTCGAGGCGTACATTTGCACAGTGTAGGGTATTAGGGCGTGGTTGGTGCATCTAATTGGTGCAGTTCCGGCCGTGGGAAACCGCCGCCGGCGCATAGCGGGAGGTGTCATGGTGCACGCCTCATGAATGAACCTTGATAAGGAAACTCAGTGAATAAATGCTTCGATTCTATGCTACTTAAGTTACTATCACAGTTGTGCTACTTCAGTTTGTAACGTAAGTTAGGTATAAGTATACAGTTACTTAAATACGCGAATAACATCAAATCGCTTCTCTCCTTCAATCTATGGTTTTTAACCTTTTCATATCTGGTCTCGGCATTTTTAAAATGTCACTTCTATTTTGACCGGGGCGGGCGGTAATGGGTACATCCTTCAACTGAAAACCCTGGAGCTTGGGGGCTGTGTGGTATTTACTCTTCTATGCAGATATACTGTCTCCACCATCACCTACTTCAATAATCCATTTCGTTTCGTCGTCTTTATTCTCTCCAGTTTCAAGTCCCTTTATTTCTGGTTAAACTAGTTGAACGACGCGGTTGTACCACGGGTACCGCCTGAGTGTACTATGCAGCTCTCTATGAAACTTTCCAACCAATTTCCACCTGTGTATATAGTCAACAGACAGAAACATTGAACGTAACTATCTTTAACTATGTTAATCTCTATTAGAACTATGTTAATAGTTACAGTTGAGCTTGTTTGGGTAAATTACACAGACAGGGCAGATCTGCACGTGCGCGGGTGTGGTCGGCTCGGCGGCCAGCACGCGGGCTGGTGAAAGCCGCCACACCTCGCTATGCGGGCTTTCCTGTCCAATGTCCATTCATGGTTTTTGTGTTTTGTGGAAAGCTTCGTCTTTTCTCTATGCTAGGTACTTGCGCATTAAATAAGGTGGACGGATAATTAGAAACAGGGCAAGATTTTCATACAATCGAGGTCACTTTGAAGCCATGGTTCTCCGTGAAGGATTGATTGGGCCATGATCTGATGACGGGCATCGAGAGAGTAGACGGAGGACTTTTAGATCGCTATAGATATCCAACTGATCAGATAAGCCGTCTGGAAGCAGCATCGCCATGAAGAAAAAAACCTGCAAAATTGCATCAAAATGTATGAAAATCTTAAAGTTAAGGAATCATGGCGATGCTGCTTCTAAACGGCTCATCTGATTAGTTGGATATCTATAACGATTTAAAAGTCCTCCATCTACTCTCTCGATGATCGTCATCAGATCATGCCCCGATCAATCCTTCACGGAGACCCATGGCTTCAATCTTGGGAAACTATTATAATCATCTGCGATGTTTGTTAAACTTAAAAATATCTTGATTTCTGATCTAAGATTATGGTAAGCTAGACTACTAAGCATTACGAATACCTTTCCTTAGGTAGATTGTGTGTAGAAATGCAAGCCATCTACATCAATCAATCACATGACCCTTAATTTTGCAAAATCTACATTAGATAGATATTATTTTCCATTTACTTCAGTTGCCGCATTTAATTATTGTGCACCATATTTTATTCCCTATAAAGTTATTCCTGCATATCGATCGACCGTTGAATAATGATTGCTAAGAATGTGAATGAACACGTCACTCGCTCCAGGCGTAACCCGTCTACGCTATGCAGGTACAATACTTGTTGGACTGCATTCGAAATCACTCTGCATTGCCCTGCACCATAGAGCTATGGTGGGTGGTGAGTCATAGGCCGTGCTGGCTGCTTGCGTTTTCCCGGTCTCGTTAAAATCCGTTTTAGAGACAGGTTTCTTCTACTACCTATTTATAATATTTATTTATGAAAAATCTTATTCGCATAAAGCGAAATTAATGAGAATCTAACTAATAAACAGATTGACAACTGCTTGATAACAAAGGGTTACATAAATCCGATGATGCTTTACAAGAATTTCGTTCTCTCAGAGTTAAGTACTAATTCGTATTGATTTAATTTAAACGTTAAGTTCTCTTCCGACCGAATTTTGGTGCGAATCTTACCTGACTTGTGATTTGTAACAGATTTTAATGTTCTCAGGATACTCTGGTAACAGCCGCTATTATTTCAGAACAGATAGGGACCAAGCGGCAGAGCTTTTTATTTTTGATATTATACTGCAGAGCCGCGGGCGTTCCCGGTACATTAATAGCAAAACATGTTGACTTCAACTGCAGTCCCAGTTCCCGGTGAGTCACAGTCGATTGCCAATTAAAATGTTGCTCGCGAGACGAGTTCCGAACCGTAGACCACATTCTTAAAGCAACAGTCAATGGAGCTTTTTCCTGTTGACATTTATACACAGGTGTTTAAACACGGTTAGTTAGGACACGGCAGATTTTATATTATGTCAATCAAGCTCTAAGCGCCCCACTTTGTATGTAGTAAATACATAATTCTATTTAAACGGCAAATATTTTGAGAACATTCTACGATGTATTCTGGACAGATGTTATACGGACAAAATGAGGTTTCTGTTCCAACGGAACTCTAAAATAAACTGTAGATTGTTGAAGCCTCAAAAACGAATGACTGGCAAGTTGTTTTGTCACTCACACTTAAATTGAATTGAATGAGACCGACAAGAATTGAATAATTTAAGTCTATTGAAAAGAACATTGCAAATTGAAATAGGAAGTCTTCCATTAAAAAACATGGTTTCACTCAACGCTGCGTGACCATTCGTGCGGGTATTGATTTTTCCAATGGGAACGCATTTTCCCGATGTAAAATGTATCATGTAGCTCGGCTCAAGCTACCTGACAAATTGAGCACCAGTTCAGCTGTAGGTACAGGAGGGCTATAACTCCAAAGTTGAATATTATTAAAGGCAGACGCTACTTTGCTCAATGAAAAATACCAACTCTGACGACTTCCTGAGTAAAGCTGATATGTAACAAGGCGCACTAAGTGTCTGGCTAGGGTGTGCTTTGGACCATAAATAAGCCCTGCATGCAATTTGCTTTGCGCTCGCTCGTTATGGTCTGCAGAATACGGTTCTAGTCGGTTTTGGAGGAGGAAATATTAATTCCAAAACTGTCAAAATTCTAGTTCCGGGGAGCGAATGCTAGTTTCCTACCTACTAGAATTAATTTCTAAAACTAGGGTTCTTTCATTCGTTGTAAAAATTTAGCGTAATGTAGCTGTTGGTGTGTATCGATGTTGACGTCATATTATTGACAAGCCGGTGTCACAAAGAGTACTGAATGGGGCAACGTTTCCGAGAAAAACGCTTTCTCTGCAGTAGCGGCACCGTTCAAAGTATCTTGGTTCATGTCAGCTCTCCGAACTGTTTGTGAGCCACGCAGGTTAACGACATCGTCAAATTCCTCTACTTTACCTTTGTTCACTCACTGCACGTAGTTTGGAAGGATCGTCTTTGCGGTTGACTGTACTGAGCTGAACATTATTCTCACGGGTACTGTTATTTGGTGATGATTCTTGGAAGACAATTTAATTCGATAAGCTCCTTAGGTACTGGCGCGGTGGCGATGAGTGTGTATAGGACATGGGTATGGAGCATGGAGGACCCCGCTTGCCGCACCTTGCTCGCCACTGCCCTAGTGTGCGGTTGTCTTCACGCAATCTATAAAATATTGACGTGTACTGCTGTCAAAGGGACCCGAGATTCGACTTCCGTTAGCTAACAATGCAAGGACAGACCTCTTGAATTCTGAATTCAATAACCATCTCTTAGCTAATCAAGCTGAACTGCCTTATTTAGGTCTAATTTCTATACATAATAACAAAAACGTGTTTATTTAGTTCCGCTACAGTCAACCCGTGAATCTAGCCAGATAGCAAATGTTAATTAAGTTTATGTCCCCAATTCAATGAATGTCAAAGTCCTCCTAGGTTCGTTGACCCGCAATTTTGAAGTTTAACCAGATTTGGTTAAATAATTTCTTTTTTTTTAAATTCTATCTAGTGTATTTATTTATCTTGAAAAAACGAAGACAATCAGGATTATCACATCACACTTCCGATGTGTTGCACGCGTCTTCTTGAGACGGTAATCTGCTGCCTGTTATAATGTGCGTGATGGATGTAGGATTAGAAGAATTTTGTCTTTGCTTATTCGTTTTCGGCAAAATAGGTGGCATCGAGGTAGGAACCTATCTCCAAAGATCTGTTATTGAGCTTTGCTGAGACACAGCAATAGTTATAATAACTTATGTTTTAGTAGACACCATATTCATGAACACTGAACACTAAAGTTTGTTCTTGGCCTACTTTAAAATGTTAAAGCTTCATTATATTTATTACTCTGCCCATTATCCTTGGAAAGTCACTCAAGTATTGTCTCGTGTTTAGTGCATCGTTTTTTTTGATAATTAGTAGTTGTGATTTTAGAATCTGTATCCAATATTGCTTCATTATCGTCTAGTTTTTTGGATTCTGTTAAACAAAACGTATAACCCTTAATAGTTTTATGTCCATCTGTCTGCTCATCAGATAAATCGAAAACTACGATGGACCGGTAGAGCTAAAAATTGGAACAAATTAAGTAAAATTGCCTGGCCAAATAATCCATATGAGTAGGTATACAAAGCCTTAAGTATGTTTCTTTTTATTTATTAAACTAAAATCGGTAATTACGTGTGTAGCTGCCACGCAAGCGACTTAACTCATATCCCAATTAGTTTTATTAGTCAAAACAAGTTTAACGTTAGCCTTTAGTTTCATGACATCAGTCCGCAATTCTGTCGATGATGCGTGTGCGGTTACAATAACAACACTATTGAAGATCGAGATACCCTCGCCGTGTGACGCAGCAGGGTTGTCAGCATTGGGACCGCGACGAGCAATTATAGTGATGTAGTAAAATTATCGATAGATAAAATTAGGTATTATTTATATTCTTTATTTTATACACTAGCGGATGCTCCGCGACTTGTTGGAGTAAGAAGTTGACTGTTCCTTTTATCCACGGGAATTAGAAAAAAAAACTTAATGTTATGGATGCAAGATTTAAAATTTTTAGAACCAGCGGTTTTAGTGGTGAGTAGAGTCCGTCACACAGTCGATGTAATTTGTTAACTTTTTTTTCTGTTTCTTATTTGAAGCGAAATTCTTTTTCGGTCTGCTGTAAATCATAGTAAAAAAAGTAATTAAAGAAATAGTGAAGTCTTCTCTTAGCGAATGTTACTTTTTCTCTGACATTTATGTTGAATTTATTTGAGGTCAGGTGACAACCCTAGCTTCGGCATGCGACCGATGCCGCATCTATGTAGGTCACCGTTGGTTGACAATAGAATACTGTCTGTTTATAAATATCTACACACTCAAACAATTGTCGCTTCTTGCTAACGGTTCTTTAAGTTCCTTTTATTTTGTTCCTAAAAAGGAATTTATAAAAAAAATATTTTCATAAAAGATACCTAGTACCTACTTAAACTTTCTTCTTTAATTTCTATTCTTTCTTTCTTCCATAATGTCAATTCCTCTGTGATGATGTGTTCTTCGGTATATTTCTACATGATTAACTATTCCATGATTTATAAAGTTATCATTAATTAATTGTCAAATATGGGTAGGTATATAATATTGAAAGGAGGTATTTATTTATAGCTAGGTTCGTGTTCCACTTTACTATTGTGTAAAAGACACACAATTTAGAGGTTTCTTAAGTTTCCCAAAATCGTTATTTCCTCATATTTTATTTTCCATTCACATTTTTTCCTGGTTTTATTATTTGTTAGCAAAACTTTATGGAACCAATTTATCGATTTACGAGTGTATAGCGACATAATCTAAACAGCGGAGTTAATTAATTCCGATACCTACATAATTAATAACTAATATTCAATAACAATTTGGTAAAAGAATAACAAAGTTTGTAATCATTGGTGGCCTCTTATTAGGCTTACAGAATTTTTTTATGTTTTTGCCGTTGTTTATTTATATCGATGTTTTATTAGGCACGGCACTTCTCAATATTTAATTTAAATATTACCCTCTTACTTAGTTTATTGACCATACTGCAAAAGTTCGAGCTAAATATAATACTAAAAGGTGTCCTACATAAATTAGGTAGTATGTTACCGGTACATACTTATTTTATTAGATTTCTTAACTATTACCTACTTAGTTATTAATTATTCATAATACTTACTATGTATGTTGATTATTATTTGATCCAAAAGTGTCATTTTACCTATTATTTATTATAGGTAACATCGAACAAACTTTCTCGTATAATAGAGATAATCCCGGAATAAAATGAATTGATTGATATGAAACTTGTTTCTCTTTTGTATGCGATTTTTACTTCACAAGAACTCCTAAGGTACCTTACTTTCTGCCTTGCATTATTTGTGAAATAATTTTTGCACTGGCCTTCGACAATATGCAACATGGATTATCGATCTTAAATATGACTTTGCATGCCTATACCCTGGACGAAGAGTTGTTCGAGATGGCGATACCTTGTCAATACCAGCGACTACAAGTGAGAGTGAGAGTGTATGAGTCAACGAACTACGCTGATGTTAGCGGTTCACCGCAGGGTCCTGTACTTGGCCCTTGTAATATAATGAACCTTTTGTTCGTCTACCATTTTTTTACTCTTAAAGATTTCGTTATGAATTTACTTTTGACATTTACTACTGTATTGTTCGATTGAATCCTGGAAACCCATAAATACCACACTGTTTCTTTTATTAGTTATTTAGTTTATTTTAATCGTGCAATTTTTATTATATAAGTAGTACTAGTACCTAATAGAATTAGTTGTACTTATACAACTTTTTGTAGGTACCGAAATAAATTATGTAAGAAAAGAAATTTAAGTACATAATAACATTCATTAATAGTGTAATAAGCTCTAACTAAAATACTTTACTGTTGCCTACTGTGTATAGTTGATTACACATATAGGCGCTTTTATCGTCTAACAAAAACTAATGTCTTTTTATTCAATATCCCCGATGTATGTAACATTTTATATTCTAAGAGTTACAAATGCGATATTCATTTCATAAGCTACTATACGAGTACCTACTAGTTCATTATTAAATGACATATAATGTACATACATTCTCTGCGGTATATCACAGGCATCTCTACTTTGAACAGAGTTGCTAATACACCAAGATTACTTTCTACAATTTGTACAACGTCATTGTAATCATCGAGATCTGTAACCGAACGACATTATCATGACAATCACGTTAGAGATACGGTACTCTCATAGGTCTATTGTTATCGTAACGGTGTGGGTGCCCGTCAGCCCCTAAAGATGATGATTCGCCGGTCACTTATGACTGTTATTAAAAATAACTGCTGACATCAGGTCTCGCAACGCAACTTTGTTCGAACTGCTATGGCTGTCTCAGTTCCTGCTGTTACCGAATTAAGATTGAGTGCTTTGAATTTCACTTCTATATACATAGGTACTACATACATATCTGTACTATCTATGTAATTATTTTTATCATTATCAGCAAGAAACTCAGACTTCAAAATCGGGATACTCATCGCATCAAAACTAAATCCTATTGCTATTTGCTTATCTTACTATCTGTATTTAACTGCACTGAAAATTTTGTTTGTGGACCTTTCCACTAAGGACAAATACTTTTTTTCATAAAAAAAATATCATAAAATTCCCACAGAAACACTTCTTTGAACATTCATTAAAATTAACTCTCGGTCCCTTTTGTAATGTTAAATGGTAGGTACTTAATAAGGTAATGTCTCCCATAATTTCTTTAATGGTGTTCGCATTACAAGCACTTTAGGCGACCACATGAGAATCCAGCCCAGAGGTTATGACAATGGTAGTACATAATGCTCTGCTAAATGTTATTCGTAACCTGCACTTAACGTTGATTGGTTACAGCATTAAACTTTCTTGCCATATTACGTTTATGGTGCTCGTGAATATTGGGATATTCCGCTGTTTAAGAAAGGTCACGATCCAAAGGATATGTAGGTATACCTAATAATCTACCTCATTCCTGGGGCCGTGGGTTCGAACCTTGGTCCGTTCGTACTTACCAATGACGTTCGGAACTTAAATACGGTTTATTTTAATATTACCATAGGTTATTCGTTGACTGAAGCTGTCGTGGGGAAATCTGCATAGTACGTCAAAGATTAGAATCTCTATTCTGAGGAGTATGTAAAGTTCACCTTAAACGATAGAGGGACCGTTTTTTTAGGTGAACTTTACATGGCCTGTCCACAAATAATACCCGAAAGGATCGAAAGAATTCCTGGTCCCCTAAGAAAAGATAACTGAAAAACAATTCGAAGCGATTATACAACACAAAAATAGGCTAACGAGTATCTGGAATTTTGCACTCCTGAATTAGAAAGATTGGTTAATTTCTTTTCTAAGCTATTAGAACCTAATTATATACTTACCTAATTAATTTATTACATCTCTATAAGATTTTATTTCAGTTGTGTGGGTTCATCACCTACTATAATTTACTACAATTTAATTTTGAGTTCATCATGTCAGCCTGTAGACGTCCACTGCTGGACAAAGGCCAATTTTCAGTTATTTCCAACGAATCAAGATATACCCTACCTATATATTTATTATCAATCAACAATGTATCTGCATCCTTGTCTTGATCGATTTCATTAGCTGCCTATCTTGTTGATTAGTGTTCTGTACTGAACACGTAACTGCCGTTAGATCGTGAAATCTGCGTTGGCGGCGGATGCTACTGTTATTGTGTGATCCATTTTTAAATGTTTATATAAAATAAAACACGTTATTGATTTACCTCCCACGTGTCAATAAGTATGTAATTTATGTTGTTTTATTTCAGTTTCTAGGCAGGTTACGATAAAATTTATGTGAACCAGAAGTTGTAGCCTAAAATATGAAAACTTTCGGTGCAGATTAACTTAACGCTTACTTAACGACTTTTTAATTCATCCAATTTTGGATGACGAGAGCTTAATTTAGGGTTTTCCAAATCATTCACATCATTATGATGACTATAGGTAGATGATTCATTGATCTTTGTTTCAGTATGTTCGTAAAGAACTTTAATTTAATTAAAAACTAAATAGATCTCTATATCATAGCTAGAAGTAGCTACCTATATAGCGAAGTTTCTCAAAAGCAATTGAGAAGTATTATTATTATTTAGTACTTACGAGTAGGTACATAATATACAAAAAGTAGTAAAATATTATTAAACGAACTTAGTAATTCTATTGAAATATATACCTACCACCACTAGGGACAATTTTGTTATGACACTTTAGATGACTAAAATGAAAATTTACGATTATGTGATTAGTAATATAACAGTATTTTTTTACCCGAATGGAATAAATTTATAAGTTAAAACTACTGCTAGGTACCATAATATTTTATTATTCTATGACAACCTTATCAAGACAGAGTGTGCTCCAACTTCAACAAAAAAGGCATTGAATCGGTCAATTACGAGCACTTGCCAACATAATGATTACCGCTACGCTGATGTAGGCACGGGAATGTAATGCCAAATATTTCCGGAGCCACTCGAGGCTGTCGCGTCGCCCGCCGAACACCGACGACGTCGCGTGCGCTCGCGCATGTCATTGGATTGGGCTTTTTATTTTTTTAACGCTCAATTAGAACGCGTGGACACAAATGTGATTAGGTCTGAACTATTTGTACGATTTGATTTCTATTTTAAGGATTATGTAAACGTGTTTGTGTGCATATATTTTTTTTTTCACCGAATTATGTTTCCTGTCATTCCTGTTTCCTTCACCTAGTGACAAATGTAACTTGGTTCCCAGGTACAGATCCACCCAATAGTGTGGGAACCACAATATGTATTTTGTCTTCATTCAGTTACACTTGTCTAAACCAAACAGGAATCTGTGTACTTGTGTAGTACCTATTAGAGAATTAAATAAAGACCACCATTCTAAATACCTATCACGATCGGACTTTGATTTATGGTTATGACCTACTTATTCATCCCCAGTGGGAATCGTAATCATGGTCTGAGGTTAATCGTCAGAATTTCAAGTCCAATAAAGTGGTTTTGAATGTCCTTGTTTAGACATAACTTGCTTGATGATGATCTCCATCATAATTATTTAAATTAACATACATAAATTACAGTGAGGTAATACCATATTGTTACACAGCCACGTTTAGATCAGAGTTGAGAAACTTCAACAACGGGTGTTATGGTGTTATCAACTCTTTATTTAATTATCGTCTACTACGGAGCAGGTGGCCGTGGGAACAACTTTCATAATGATCGATGGTTTACAGCCTCAAATCACTATGCCAATTATTGAATGGTGCATTTTTGTCTCATTGACTGTGTATTTGGGCTACTTCTTGATCCTCTGAAACGTTGTTTCTTTTCGTAGGTATCTTAATTTGAAAATGATTTTTATTTTCAACCTACTTCAAAAAAAGGAAATTCCACTGTATGTTTTTTTCTGTTTAAGTTACGCTAATTGTGAACCGATTGGAATGATTATTTTTTTTATTGAATTCCAATGGTGGTTCCATTTCAATTTGAAAACAATATTTCAATAAAAAAATGGGAATCAACAAGTCGTCCACATAGATAGGTACATAAATTTTTTTTTTGAATGTCGGTTACATTTTTTGTAAAAATCGGAATATATTTATTTTGCTTTGCATTCAATAAATTAATAAAATGTTTTGTTGGCAATTAAGCAATAATCGAAGACGTTTTATTTGCGTCTGTTTTATTTATCTCACATCAACAAATTACTATGGAATGAAACGCTCTGGTTTTAGCGGATAATTGACGTGTTTTATTTAGCATCATCCGAGAGGCGCCAAATATAGGTACTAGGAACCATTAGGATGTCTGTATGAATATTGAACGGATTTTTTGTCTATAATTTGATCATTTGATCACTCCCACTTGTTGTTGTGTAGACTCGCTAATGTAGTTGTTTTGATGGGTTTTGCTAACAAAGAGTAAAGTTAGATAATTTATAAGCGAGCAGAGTAGACCTTAACTCGTCATTCCGCCATTTGCTTTTTGAATTTTCTTTGAGTAGCCCTTTTGCACTTGTCACCCTCAAGTCTATTAAAATGCCTTCTTTGGCGACAAATAGATAAGAGGGGGGTGATATGCATAATCTTCCTACCAATCCAAAGGGGAACTCTAATTAGGTAATACAATTAGTAAATGAAGTGGTCGTATATGGTTTGATGTGTCGCTTTGTACAGATCTATAAACGTTTTTGAGAAAGGTTTCCTTTGTCCACAGTTATCAGAGGAGGTGCAGAGGAAGCAGAGCGAGTACCAGAAGTGCCTCGAGTCCTACAAGCAGATGCGGACCAAGTTCGAAGAGAACTACCTTAAATGTAAGTGTAAGTTAACACTTCTAACGTTTATTTTAGTGTTAAGTCCTTTCTAACAACTAAAACTGGGTGCTGACTTGATTACCTACTCTATGATGCGACTCTTGGTCACTTGGTTCAGAAGATTTAGCGTCTTCTATAGTATCTAGAGTTTTTTCTATAATACTTTTTGTTCTTCTGTTAGTGTTGTATTATTTCTGAGTAAAGGATAGGTAGTTGTTACACTGCTAGTTCTTCTATTAGTCATAATATTAGTCTATTCTTCTTCTATACGTTCTTCATTTTTCTTAACGATGTAGATAGTGAATAATTACCTATTACCCCCATGTTTTGTTTGTCCATGTACCGACATATGTGTGTTTTCGTTTCCAGGTCCAACGGGGCGGGGTGGCCGCAAGTTGGACGAGACGCGGGACAAGTACGGCAAGGCGTGCCGGCGGCTGCACCGCGCCCACAACGAGTACGTGCTGCTGCTGGCGGAGGCGACGGAGTGCGAGCGCGCGCTGCGCACCGCCGCGCTGCCCGCGCTCTGGGACCAGCAGCGGCGGCAGGGCGAGGCCACGCACACCTCCTGGTCTGTGGCTATTACACTTTTTATATGACTTTACGGCCCTGGAAACGAATTCATTTTAGGCCAGTCGTAGTTTTTGTTATTCAGAATACACAAAACCAGCAGACACCACGACTTCCACAAAAAGGGCACAATTAGTGGTCGGCGATCCTTACTAAAGTAATAGCAGCTTTAGTGAAGATTTAACAAGGGACAATTATTTTAAACGAACTGGGCGAGTAGACACGCTTTTAATTAAGTTTTCCCCCACAGTCTCCACTTTTATAGGCACTTGTTGCAATAATAGGGTTACCTCACTCGGATACTAACCGGATTCTGAATTCAAATCTGTGAGGTGGCAAATATCTGCAGTTGCACCGAGTCGCATGTGACAGTTTAAGACAATCCCTTTGGTCAGGGACAATCTTTCGGACAACTTCTCCCTGAACTAAAACAGAATTCTTTCTGGTATATCTGCTGGTATAATCGGTTCAGTCAGACTAAGACCAGACATCCTTAACATAAAATTCCCAGTAACTATTCGCAGATACGTCAACATTCATATCCGAAACAAAGACTTGAATAATTGTGCTAGATTTGCGTTGTAAATGTGAATCAGTTTGCCAATGTTATGCTTTTAATTCCAATTAATTGACCACAACTTCACTCTGACGTCAATTCTATGTTTTCAATTAAACATCCAGGTGTCATAAACGATGTTATTTAAGAATTTTTACTTTACACAAACTTTACTTCATTAAATTACACAGTAGAGGATATTATTAAAACTTTTTTGAGGTCGTTTACATCTAAAATTGATTCATATATTTAGTATCCAGTCACTTATTGGTACAGGTGTTCACTTTCCTTAATCCCGCCTCACTAATATGATTCCTATACGAGTAATAAATAGTGTTTCATTTGGATGTTTGGTTTTGTTGTTGTTATTCAATCACACCTCTATACAGCTCAATCTAAGGGCTGTATTACGATGAGCGGCGGCCGCGCGGCGACGAATTTTGTATGGGACCTACGAGCCAAATAATTCTTCTCATACAAACTCATGTAATCACGTACAGAGCGAAATAATCTCATCTCTCTCTCTAATCTCATTATAATACAGCCCTAAGAGTAGAAGGGCCTCACACACCACTTTTTAGCACGGTATACAACCTATAGTTCCCGAATAGCCGCTAGCAAACCTACATCATAAAAATATTTACTAATTTGTAACTGTTTTGTGAACAGGAAAGGCATTCTGCTCGAAGCGGTGCAGAGGTCGGACTTCGGCACGGATAAGTTCAAGGAGGCCCAGACCAAAATGGAGTCAGCGGTCCAGAACTTGAAACCGCAAGAGGAATACAAGGAATTTATAGAGAAGTACAAGTCAGTAGTATTTTGGCAGGCTTCAAAAGTAAACACAGCCTTGACTGTCTCGATGATCGTAGTGGGTTCGATTCCCATTTGAGACAGGATTTTAAAGCAGCAACACGGCCACCTGCTCGACCCGGAGGGGAGATGCCATATCGCCTAACTCCGATGCAAAATATCCTGGCATTCTTCACACATGCACACTTTATGCTGTGGCTACGAAAGGACTTGTCGTATTATCTATTCTGTGACGAAAGTAAAAATTTTTTTGCAAATTTTTATTTTCTGGAGGTACTTACTTCTATTTTAGAATTTTTAGAAAAACAAAAAAAAACTAACGAAAAATTCTTTATGAAACCCTTGCATTGCATTATACCTAGTACATACTAGGTACAGTACAGATAGGATCTCTTTGGTGGGTGCTCGCGGCCCCCTGTATTTTCGGGGAACGGAAAAAAAGTTTTTTAAATTAATTGAAATAGGTATTTGAACTTATTATGCTCACTATCCAGCTGGTCATTTTACACTGGCAAATTAGCAAGCAACTAACACTGTATTTTATTGCAGATCGCCCCCCTCCACGCCAATCACGTTTAACTTCGACGAGAGCCTGGTGGAAGACACGAGCGGCAAGCTGCAGCCCAACCAGCTCACCGTCGACAACCTCACCGTCGAGTGGCTCAAGGAGAAGCTCACCGAGCTGGAGACCACCCTCCTCGACAACCGGGAGAAGCAGACCGCGCTGCAGGGCCCGGAGATCATTGGGAACGGGGTGTGCAAGAACAACAACACTGGACTAACGAATGGCGTTAATGGAATTGACAGGTGAGATTTATTAAAACAAAATTTATATAATTTTTTTTATATATAATACCTACCGGGTACTGCTTTTTAGCAGACTTTTTAGTCTCGGGTCGAGATCACCGGTCTCAATGCATTGGTAACGTTTTTGTTCTAAAACACGTCAAAAGCACCGTCTAATTAAGCTCATTTGCGTTTCTGGTACAATGCGTCTGAACGGAATATTCATACTTTTTACTCCGATTGTAAAGAAAAGAAACAAAAAATACAAAAGCAGTTTAACAACTAAGACATTATTTACACATTTTCTATCTATCCATCAGGCATTCCCCACCCCCCATCCCGGTGACGACATCGGAGCCGATGAAGCTGGTGGACCTGCGTGTAGCGGAGCGCAAGTGCGCGCGCCAGGCGGAGATGATCCGCTGCGCGCTGGCCGAGCTGGGCTGCGAGGAGGCGCCCAGCGGGTGCCCCGACCTGTCCGCCGAGACCGTGGGCGTCGACAGCCTCGACGGCAGCTCGCCGGACCACCAGGTACAGTGGGGGGAGAGCTAAGAGGAATGAGACGCGTTGAGGTAGGAGGGACGTCTTCATGCTGTACAAGAGTTCTACCAAAGAGTAACTTTCAAAGGCACGAACTTTAGACGATATGTTTAATCGCCTCGTCAGTAAATCTCGATAAGGGTACAATGGGACTGACATGTTGTAAACCAAAGTCCCAAACTAAAATAAAGATTTAAAAAAAAACACAAATTATACCAAAATATAGCGTTGAAGTGTTCGAAAAACCTTGATAATGTTGTATTGCTGTAAAAATCATTGCCAATCTCCGTATTTTTTTACGATTATTTAGCTATGTAAGAGATCATGGGAATTGTTTTGCAATCTTTCGCCGCATACCAAGCTACATAACGTTAGAAAACATTAGCAAACGTCAGTTCTTATTGGATATTGTCCTCTTTATACACAAACGTCTCCCGCACGAGCATCAGCAAATAGAAGAAATGGAAAGTGGAATGCCCATTGTGGAAAGCGTTAGTCATTAGGCAGGTCTATTGTGTTTATATCCGTAGAAAATGTATGACAAACAACACATAGAATTTAAAACAACTGGCTTGGTGTAAAAACAACGTTCAATCATCAGGAACGCTCATCAATCGGCTCAAAAGCCTCCATGGACGCGTTGCGGTTGCACCTCCACTCGATAATACCGCCGAAGCCGTTCTTTCGAATATTCACGAGGCCTTTCCGGCGCAAGTCCGTCCCCTCGAGCCCTGCGCTCCCGCCGAAAACGTACAGGAGCAGCAGCGAAGGCCCCGCGGACCCGGTAAAGGTCGTACGGACTCTCCGCAAGACACGGATCAGAGTCCTAAAAAGGCGTTTGCGAAAACGTGTGGATGTATATGTGCATTGTCGTGTAGAGAGAAGTGTGTTCAAGAGGAAAAAGAAATGTCGCAGTGTTGTCAGTGCTAACAGTGTGGTGAGTGCCAGCCACTAACGGACGGACTGCCCTATCCCACGCATGGCATGGATGCATGAGCTTTCTCACGTCGCGTGGCACTGAAACCCCGAGATTCTAATAACTTATTGCGCTCCCGATCGACCGGCGGTGCGAACGGCGCTAATTTTAGCACCACATCGCACGAACTTCGCAGCAGAACACACTTTCGAATAAAATTAAAATAGCACCGGCTCTAAAACTCAGTTTCAAAATCAAGGTGACGCCGCTTGCGTCGTTCCAGTAATGTTTAGGTTCCTCGACGTCTGTGTACGTTTCGGTCGCGTTTGGCGTCAGGTTCATCCTGTTTTTTCTCGTGCTTCCTCGAGAGAAATATAATAAAAGCAATCGCGATGATTTACTGGGAGTTTTAACGAGTGTGTTTGGTAGCAATGGACCCGTTTTCGGTGTACATAACGCACTCGGAGTTGCCGCCGCCGATCGTGGTGCCGCGCAGGAAGAAGCGGCTGAAGCAACAACTTGAACATGACACTGTATGTTAAAATGCTTTAGACGTGTTTGAGTGTGTGTTGAAACTTATCTCGACAGTCGTTGTGTGTGCATGAACTTTAATGTATTTATTGACAGATTTGGTGTGCCATTTATCTAATATTAAACTTACTCTGTATATTTTATCTATAATGAATTTAGTGTAACATACACAGTGCACATAATTTGCACAAAAATAATTTATGAAATTACTCTTAAAATAACTAAAACCCTTTATACATGAACTTCTATCATACTCTTTTCCCCCTCTAATAACAAGAAACGTTAACAGTTCACTATCTGTTCTCTTCCCAAATCTCCAGGTGAGTGTGAGCGAAACTGAGCGATCCCTAGTGGAGCAGGAGTGGTTCCACGGCGTGCTGCCCCGCGAGGAGGTGGTGAGGCTGCTGAGAGCTGACGGAGACTACCTGGTGCGGGAGACCACCAGGAACCACGCGCGGCAGCTCGTGCTGTCCGTGTGCTGGGGACAGCACAAACACTTCATCGTGCAGACCACTCCTGAGGTGAGTGATAGAATTAATGTTTTGTTGTGACGATTTTGAGTTAGATTTTACTTAAGCATTCTGGACTTTATACATCCAATAACTGGATAGAAATCATATCAGCTCAACTAAAACATTACCTGCTGAATAACTGATAGATCAAAATGACCTCGAGATGTACAAAAAGGCCACCGAGGATACAATTCATTGCTGATAATGCGTTGTTGGCCTCTATTGGCCTTCAAGAGGATTGAAGGATCCCATACCGCAGCGCCGTGGGAAAGCCTGAGGATAGATGATGTGCAATTGTGCATGTGTCGTTGCATGTACTCAGCAACACACGATGCAGTAATGGTAATGTTATCTCCTTCTGGCCCTTCCAACCTTGTGGTTATGAGCGCCAAGTCACATGAGAGTGCTCCGATACTCGCCAGAGACTCTTTCCCGATGCACTCCATACATTTTACATTTTCTCCCACGAATGTACGATGCAGTAATGCGTATTGCAGGGGCACTACCGGTTCGAGGGCGCGGCGTTCCCGTCGGTGGCGGAGCTGATCGCGTGGCAGCGCACCAGCGGCGTGCCGGTGACGGCGCGCTCGGGCGCGCTGCTGCGGCGCGCCGTGCCGCGCGAGACCTGGGAGCTCAACAACGACGACGTGCACCTGCTCGACAAGATCGGACGGGTATGTCCACACACATTTTACTATTAACAACACGGTGCACAGTAGATTTTTGACAAATTGAATATAAACTCTTCTCTGGACGTCAGGTTGCTTTTGATAAACCAAACGGTCCCAGCGAGAGGTTATTCGAACGGGGTGTGTCCTTGTCTAACAACCTGCTAGAATAAATGCAATATGCCATACAATAGATTATATAGATCGATTTCCTTAAATTCTTGAAATTCGTGAAATGCTATACTACATATTGTGTGAGTAGAAAGTATGATTTCATTTTCAATAATTAAAATACCTTCGATCTGTGGTGGAGATTTCGTATTTATATTATTGATCAAACTCAGGCGTATCTCAGCAGTCACTAAATTATTGAGTGAGGACAAGGTCATATACACACGAAAGAATGGGACTAAAGGCTGTAACTATTTTTAGACTGTCATTGGCCTAAATTTCTTAGGCCCGTGGCGCAATGGGGAAGACGCTGCCTACTAGTCGACTGGTCCAAGTTGTTTTAGACAGGATGTGTCGAACTTACAGACTATTGACTCCTCTCAAATGGTAAAGGAAACCTTGCGGGGAAACCCACACATCTGCGATAATCAGCGTGTGTAATCACGGTTTTGATGTTGCACCGCGTCCCTCATATCATTATAATCAGCACTTGGTTGCGCAGGGCAACTTCGGCGACGTATACAAAGCGCGCCTGAAGACCACCGGCCAGGAGGTGGCGGTGAAGACGTGCCGCGTGGCGCTGCCCGAGGAGCAGAAGCGGACCTTCCTGCAGGAGGGGCGCATCCTCAAGCAGTACCAGCACCCCAACATCGTGAGGCTCATCGGCATCGCCGTGCAGAAGCAGCCCATCATGATCGTCATGGAGTTAGTCTCAGGTGAGCTCACACAACAGTTTACTGACGCTCTAGGTTCATTAATGTGGCGTTCCGAATCCAAAGGGATTATAACGCGGCATTTGATATCCGAGATAAATAAAACGAAATAAAAAACACGTCCGTTGTTGGAGCAAAAGTACATCCCCTAAATATTGCTGACGAGAAAATTTTATTGAAAGAATTTACATTCCTTTATTTTAAAAAATATGTGGAACTGCGTTCAGATTTTTAAGAAAACACCTGTCTGAGCCGGGAATCGAACTGGACCAATAGAAGCTTTTGTTGGAAGATTTTGATCGCAGTACCGAGCTTAGGGTCGGGGCAGACAGAACGGAAAAATGCTCATGCACTTTTTGACGTCATTGACAAATGAACCATATCACCATAGCCTTAAGTACCAAATCGTATGCGCGAGGCGACGCTGACGTCTGCGTTGGTATTCTTACGACTCTGTACGGGTATAGTGATGGATATAGGATATGATGCGCAAGCATTTTTCCGCTCTGTCTGCCCCGACGCTTAGGAGCATCCATCCTATGTGATTGAAAAATGTGTAGACCTATAAATGTTCTTTATTTTGTGGAACAATCTAGATAGGTTATTATTATAAGGGCCTCTTACACCGCTTGCTGATAAAGTCCCATATACCCTATCTGCAGGTTATCTGACAGATAACCTATTTTTTTGGTTTCACAGGTATCTGATTGCCTACATCTAATATATTTTATATAGTCTATCACACAGATTTATCTGATAGATTAGTTTATCACTAAGATTACTATCTGTAACAATATCAGGAAGCGGTGAAAGAAGCCCTAAGAATCGTAACGTTTTGATGACGCAACAACGATGGGTGCACGCTGCAGAACAAATCCCATGGAGTATGGGCGCGCCGGTTATAGCCGGCCGCGAGTGGGAGTCGCGCCCGCCGCGGGGGTCGCTGCGCTGACGCCGACTTTATTCTCGGCTTCCTTTGTAAAACACGCCATGCATCCTGGTGTTATTTGCCGTAACACAGTTTTATGCTAACATAAACTGTACATACAAAAACAAACCATTCACCATACTAACAAGTATAACAAAATATTACCTACCTCAGGTAACTACGATGTTAGTTATAAGGAACAAACCACCGCTGACAGTAGGTTTAGGTGACTTGGAAGAATAGCACAAATCAAAAGCCATAAAGAGGGCGTAACGACCAAGACGGGAAACACGCGGCTTGTCATATCGGATTTCCATCTCCGACTGTGCCATTACCTGTACTATGATTTTCTCGAAACTGAAGTACATTTACCGACTGCTTTCCGGTGAAGGACAACATCGTGAGGAAACCTGCATATTATACGCCGAGGAAGGAATTGTTATAGGCGCATGTGAAGTCCACCAACCCGCACTGGGCTATAGTGGTGGACTATAGCCCGAACGCCCTCGTCGAGAGGGTAGGCCTGAGCTTAACAGTGGAGACAGAATAGGCTGTTGGGTTAGCTGGTAGTTGGTAAGTAACCCTGCTTTCTATGGCAGACGTTGTGGGTTCGATTCCCACCCCAACATTGGTGTGATGGGCATATCTGTTGGTTTTGGCATTCTGGGTATTTGTATGTAGGTATATAAGTACTTATTTAATAGTACATTTATATGTATGTTTATCAGTTGTGTTGAGCACCCATAGAACCAGCTTTGGCTTAATTTGGGACTAAACAGCTGTGTGTGAATTTGTCCAAAACACTATTGTATTTGACTTATTGCCGTTGCGAACAGGCGGTTCTCTGCTAACGTTCCTGCGCACGCGGGCGTCCGGCCTGGCGGCGCGCTCGCTGCTGGCGATGTGCCGCGACGCCGCCGCCGGCATGCGCTACCTCGAGTCCAAGAACTGCATCCACCGGGACCTGGCCGCCAGGAACTGCCTCGTGGGCGACGACAACATCGTCAAGATATCCGACTTCGGCATGTCGCGCGAGGAGGAGGAGTACATCGTCTCGGGCGGCATGAAGCAGATACCAATCAAATGGACGGCGCCGGAAGCACTCAACTTTGGTCAGTGTTCCCATGTTTCATTGCCATGGGTTGTTTAAACTTTCAGGCTAGTTTATAAGAGACAACATGTGCACTTGATAGAGATGTAATCCAGACTGTAATGTCGGTATTACAACAAAACATACACCTGCATAGCAGATATACCACAGTCAAGATTGGGATTAAAGTTCTGTGCTTTTTTCTAGACTAAAGAAATTAAGAAGGGTAATTTGTATCATCATATCAGCCTGTAGACGTCCACAGCTGGACAAAGGCCTCCCCCAGGGATCTCCAAGACGACCGGCCCTACGCTAACCTCATCCAGCCGGGTCCCGCGGCCTTCACCAGATCTTCGGTCCACATTGTGGGAGGCCTGCCTACGCTGCGTCTTCCGATACGTGGTCGCCACTCGAGAACCTTTCTGCCCCAACGGCCGTCAGTGTTTACTTTGTTAAAAACGTGTTTATTTTGTTACAGGAAAATACACGTCTCTATGTGACGTGTGGAGCTACGGGGTGCTGACGTGGGAGATTTTCTCCAAGGGGGATACCCCGTACGCGGGCATGAGCAACTCCAGAGCCAGGGAGAAGATTGACACGGGTAAGTATTTTTTATGATATATACACTGCGGACATGACGGACAGACAGACCGCCGTAAGCAGTCACTGTCGCACATAAACCTGTAGGCGAAAGTCCCACAACGCAGCCACTAAGAGGACTATGCTAGAATCGTGGTGGCTATAATAAACACTGGCTCTAACTACCCTTCACACCAGAACGCAACAATTATAGCATCGCTGTTTGATGCAGAAATAGGTGGGAGGGTTAGAAAACTTCATTTAGCGATTCGTACATAGATAGATGTCTTGAACCTAGTTACAACTCTGAAAAATCATTTCCCCAAAATACTCTGGAATGAAAGGTACAATTCTTTCTAATCGACTCTTTTGTTTGTACACATGTAAAACGAAAAATGAGTCGCTTAATTTGGCGATTCATACTCAGATGTGTTGAATCTCGCTTCGACTCATAAAAATGTCTGTTCTATCCACCAGGCTACAGAATGCCGGCGCCAGAAGGCTGCTCGGAAGACGTATACGCGCTGATGCTGCGCTGCTGGGAGTACGAGCCGGAGAAACGGCCACATTTCCACCAGATATACACCACTATAGATAACATTTACAATAGGTAATGCACCTCGTGCACGAGTGTATTTAAGGAAATCCGACTGTAGACAGCTTCACCATGTGAGTTTCATACAAAGTATTTATAGATTTTAATGACTTATTGGCACAAATGGCTCCATCCTGGTTTCGGTTACTTTCTATGTTTGCTATGGGAAAACAACTAACTTTGAAGACTAGACGGAAATTACTTTAAATTCCAAAAAAAAGCCTTAGGTTTGGCAAACGAATGACGACAGAACTGACTTATATGTGGCATATTTAAATAATATAATCTATAAATATGTCAGCAATGACTTTAGCAATAAAATCGCGGCCTAATGAATTTTCACAGAAAATGAATTGTGAGTTAAACCACAAAGTTAATAAATCATATGGATCATTGGCTTGAGAAGTGTTACAGGTCATTTTCTAGTTGTATGTATAGTCATGGGAAATGAAATTTGTCCCTTGTCGAGACTCGAGTTTCAATTCTTATTTTTATTATTGAAAGTGTATGTATATGTTTTAAACTTAAGTAAATATTTGTTATCTGTGTTAATAAAACAAAAATAAGTCCTACATATAATTTGAATAAGATAAAAGTAATTGATAAGTATTATATTACGTAGAAATGTCTGTATGTATGTGCATAACTTGTTTTTTAGTATTATTGGATTGCCTCACATTATAAAGTGATGATCTCTGTCGAATGGTACTTTCTATCAAGTAAATTGTCAGGATATTATAAGTGTATGTATAATTGTTTAGGTTTAATATTTTTTATTGTTCTTGACTGAAGTTTGTCTTAATAAACAATGTAAACTTGTCCCATTTACGTATAATTAAGAATAATTTCAATTATTAATGTAATTAATGTTTAATCATAGCTTTAGTAGGTGTATAACAAAGTGTTACATTGTGAATATAATGTGAGATTATAGGCCATTTATTAACGTAAAAATGACATAGGTAGTAGATTAAATTCATTATTATTTGTTAATGTGTTTGTTGATTACAGTAATTTTTGCATCCGCGTTTGTTTATTGTCTGCAAATCAGTATATTTTTCTATGTATCAAGGATTTTATATGGGATCTCGATTTTGTAACAATAAAATTCTAGATTTTCACTTGCATGCTGCGCACTGCTTTGTCCTTACTTCGTTTCTACAGTTCAAAGCGTTTCAATAGATTTTGAAATTATTGAGGAACCCAATTTATACGTAAAGAGTTTTTATTCACATAGGAGTGACACGTCGCTGTTTAAAACACCTTGCTTTTTAGAACGGGACGCTTGGGTATCCCTCTGTCATTTTATGTGCTATATAAAACTTACGGGAAGTGACGTAGAACTGCATGGTGCATTAAATTGAAAGACTATTGAAATGTTTTTGTTTTATAAGAGGGATTTTTAATATAGTATTTAATAAGTATATACCTCGTTTTCTGCTTAATCGATTTTTTAAAGAGAAATAAGAGTAACACGCAGCCAGTTCTAAATATCGAGTATTATTAGTTAAATCAGCGAGTTTTATGCATTGATTGAAAATGTATTTTCTAAGCAACTGATAAATAAGTCACCTTGAGCTTCCATTTAATATTACATTCTCTGAATAATAATTGTAAACAAAGTACGTAAAACTTCTCTACTTACCAACCCAGAGAATGTACATGAAATTATATGATATGTAACACAAAGTGAGATATTATTAGTTTGTTGAGTGTTTAGTATTTTAACGATAGACATACAAAATGACTGTAAATATTTTTTTCATATATATTAATTAAAGTGCCAGACAATTTTGGATTCAGTATCTTTTTGAGTTTTCTTTCAAACCTTATCCTATCTGAAGTTTAAAAGCTGCCTCAAAAACAAGTATTAAGAATAAACAATTTCTAATTATATAAATAAATTTTATTCATACAAAAGGCAGGTTATAAATACAAATTAATAAGTTCATCACTGACTGCCGAAGGTGTGAGTATACCTAAATCAGTGAACAGGAGCGTTATGTAGGCGGGCGGGGTGTAGTCCACTAATGGGTGTTGTTTGGACAAGTCCTTACCGGATTTGATCACGCCGGACAGGTACTTGAACTCTTTCGGCAGGTCTCGCTGGTTGAGCGGGTATATCCTGGAGAATTTGAAGCTTTCAGTCAGGACGTATACTGGTTTCTTTAGTTCTAGTGCAGCCATGGCTAATCCATACGTGCCGATCTGCAAAATAAACGTAGTTATTAATTTTTTATTGTATTTTCATACATTTTAGTTCAATGACGTTTGGCAACTCGAATTCTTGTGTAATTTCCCAAAAAACTTAAATAACAATAAGACCAGCTCAGTAGGCATACTAGTAAATTGTTGCTCGCTAATTTAATCCACGATCATGCCAAAAGTTTTAATAATAATCTTTTTTTTGTGAACTGACGTAGGTATCCAATATGTCATACCAAGCGGTCTACCGTCTACCTGTACTTTTTATGTCCATTCTGTCATACATAGTATGACTGGACAAACCCAAATAAACCGTGGGATTAAAGTTTGACACTGACCTTGTTACGCCCCCTGGCTAGATGGAGCGACGATCTGCGTAAGGCGGCTGGCAGTGATGCGGAGAACTGAAGATTGACTTCAATGGCGCGCCTTGGGGGAGGCCTATGTCCAGCAGTGGACTAGAGCAGGCTGATAATAACTGACCTTGTTAATGATGCCGCCGCTCTCCGCGACGCCCTCGGCTCCGATCATGACGATGTCCACCTGCTCCATGATGTAGCCCACCGCCGAGTCCAGGATGAGGGTCGCGTCCACGCCCGCCGCAGACAGTTGCTTGTGCATCAGCTCACTGGAAAATACAATTAAACTTGCTTAAAATTTACACCCTGCTGAGTGGACTCAAATGAAGCTGGTTTAGAATAGTTTAGATTTCGGGACGACTGCGCTCCCTAGCACCCTAAACGCTATTACACTGCCCGGTAGTAAGGGAGTCAGGGACCTAGGTCGACCGGGCCGCTCAGGTCGCCCTCAACTCACTAACTGTTTTTACACAACCCTGTATCAGGGTTAGGGTCCCTGAATACCGTGTAGTAGAATATAGCAATTTTGACTTACCCACTACTGTCGGGACAAGACATCGTGACGTAAACCTCGAACCTCTTGTTGGCTTTTGCAGCTTCCAACATCGCCTGCAGCACTACCCTCGATCGGGAGTGAGTCAGGATTTTCTGCACACATAAATATTTAATGTAAATCTTTCGTTGTGTGAAATGGTGTAGCACTTTTTTAAAATAGATGTAGGTACACCTTTGAGTTTTAATACTCAAAGAGGTATACCAACCAGATATACCCACTCTAATGTATAAGAAAGGAATCTAATGTAAAGTACAAGGAATAATAACATACAGCTGTCACTCTATTTGAAAGAAACGCCAGTGCTTTCTGCATATAATAAATTAGACTAAGACCAGGCTGGACCAAATTGTACATAAAGTTGTATATAACTCGTTTTATGATCTCTGGCGTACCCATGACGCAAGTACCCAAAATATCAAGCTATTTAATTTAGTAAGAGAGCAAGTTCCTTACACATCCGTCACTTATAAAAGGTAGTGCTTGCTTGGCGACCTTTCCCCTGGCTTTCAACAGTGTGTCGAGGAATATTCTGCCTCGCTGCAGCATCACTTGCTCACACTCTTCAAACGTCTGAAATAAAATAATTTGTGTAAACTATGTTAGTTGAAAATAAAAGTTCACAGTTAGTAAGCCTAGAGTTAGGATTGCTCTCTCGTCATATTCGTGCGAGGGCAAGGAACATAATACAGTGTCAAAGAGGATGGATTATTGTCACATACATAGGCGGACGGATAATTAGAAACAGGGCAAGATTTTCATACAATCGAGGTCACTTGGAAGCCATGGATCTCCGTGAAGGATTGATGGGGGCGTGATCTGATGACGGTCATCGAGAGAGTGGATAGAGGACTTTAAGATCTCTATAGATATCTAACTGATCAGATAAACCGTTTGGAAGCAGCATCGTCATGAAGGAAAAAAAGCGCAAAATGGCATCAAAATGTATGAAAATCTTAGAGTTAAAGAATCATGATGATGCTGCTTCCAAACGGCTCATCTGATCAGTTGGATATCTATAGCGATCTTAAAGTCCTCCATCTACTCTCTCGATGACCGTCATCAGATCACGCCCCCATCAATCCTTCACGGAGATCCATGACTTCAAAGTGACCTCGATTGTATGAAAATCTTACCTTGTTTCTAATTATCCGTCCACCTATGTACATTTCTTATTAAGATTTTTTTTTGATGAAATTAGCAGATACAATTGTACATGTGGGTATTGTGTTTTATTTAAGAAGGTTTTTAAATCCTTTTTAACACAATTGAAAATTTTGGTTAAATATTCCAGAATTTAACCTAATTGAGCTATGACCCAAATAAACAGATTCACAAATGAGCATTATTAAAAGCATTTCCAATTAAACAACCCAAAAAGTTGGTGATGAGAATAAGTATCAGGTTCGTACTTTGTCATCTAGTTTGGTGAATGAGATGAATCTCATGAACAGCTCGCAGCCTGAAGATATTGCTGTGACCGGCTGGTCACAGTGTCGCATCGCATCAACTGCTGTTCGCAGGTTCAAGTATAGCTCTCTTACTGTTGCAACTGGAAACATGGGTAGATTGAAATAATTAAATGACTAAAACTAAAAACAGAATATAAAAGAAAAAATGTTTTAGTATAACTTAAACTTTTAGGATTGGGTACCTATTAGGTACTCAACTAGATCATTAAATTTTGATTTTGTAAGGAGTAAACCTTTGGATGTCAACCTTTTGACATCCACTGCTGGACATAGACTGTCCCCAGTGCACTCTCATACTCTTTGTACTAAACGGTGAAACGGGTGCATTGCATAAATTATGAAAATAAATAAACACAAAGAATATTTATGTGATAGATTTAAAACAAAAACTGATATTTGGTTGAATAAGAGCAGTACATATTATTTGTTAAAGTAAATTTAGACTAAACTAGCGTTTGTGATATAGAATACGATCACCAATACTTCAACTAAGACTTCAGAAGGTGCAAAAACTAATTACATAAAGGTAGATGTTTTACAAGAATTACGAATTTCGACGCTACCTTTATAATTTTCTATGACGGTCAACAAAGTTCTAATAGCAGCTACTGCTGCAGAAACATCTTCTTCTTCTTTGAGGATTTTCAAAAAGATCTCCTGAACTTCTGTAAATTGAAATATATGAAAATATTGAGCAATATTGACGTGTTTCTCTGTGGCAAAAAGTATTTCAAATTTAATGAAAATATAATAACCTTCTGCCTTCATTGTTTATTTGTATTACAAAGGAAGTACAAAAGTTAAATCCTAAACTAAAATGTGTAGGTTAATTCAATTTAATACAAATTTTTCTGCAATATTTTCACAAATTTATGCTAACAAAATATAACCTAACTAACAAACGTCAAGGGTGACAAGTTGACTTTGTTTTTTTTATCAAGTCAAAGATATTGTACATCATTCACCATATTGTGAATAATTTAAAACAAACAACTCGAAACTTGTTCAGCAGTGGACTATTTCATCATCACATGAACTCGAGACTTGAATTAACGAAATCCATTTAAGTAACGATGTGACTGAGCACGACTGGATTTAAATCAGCAGAACGCATGGACTGGTATCGCAGTAGGTACTCTGGCTGGGGCGTTCCCCTCTGACAAATGTATAGTGTGCGGGTTTCGTTATTTTTTGTTTTTCGTCAATATAAATAACTGAAAATACTGTATCTCCTGAATTGTCTATAATTTTCCTAATAATGAGCAATTTATCACAACTGTTTTTCGATGCAATCGATCAAGCGGTAGTTTGCGATTTATCCGACGGACAGACGCACAATAAGGTTCGAACTTTATATAGGAGTTGGCGGATTCATTACAAACGCTAGTTATTGTTGATATTATTTATCGTCATCATCGCGTCCACTGCTGGACAAAGGCACTTGAGTACCACCACGTTCGAACACTTCCGCCTTCACACTTCACATTGACAAGTGATTCATTACAATTTTCGAGACAGCTTACGAGTAATTGTTGGAAATTACGAGCGACGCAGGTCCGCTGGTAACTTGGTGAGGGAAAGTCACGGCCACTGCTACCTCTGCCACCGGCTATAGGTTTATTAGTATTACAGGTAGTCGGATGGCTAACACGCGTTGTATTGTGAGTCGGTTGTGTATAGTCAAACGAGCTAGCGAGGGAAGTGCTTCATAAACAACAGCGATGGGAAATTCCGCATCTGTTAAGTTGAACGACAAGAAAAAGTGGCAGTAAGTTTTGTTAAGTGCATTATTTAGCAGGAAGCATATGTAATCAACGTGATAAATATAAATTATGTCTCTCGCGGGTCTGCTGGAAGAAATCTTTTTGAGAGATAACTTCGCCATTTGTACTTGAGTTTATTTTAACTATTTTTAAAATGTTTGTCTGTGTGTGAGACTTAGTGTTATCTAAATAAATAAAGTTATTAACTCTGCTGGCAACTGGATTATAAATAAAATCACCTGTCAGACTGAATAATGCGTCTTCCCACAGTATGCGTATTCCTATAAAACAGGTGGTTTTTGAACATGCGCTTTATTGATAATGATGATTCCTTTTCAGAAAAAATAAGGACATAGAAGTAGGTATCTATCTAAGTACATAAATTTTTTATGATGTTTAATTTTCTACACGTCACTACATCTACTACATCACTACATTTTAAAATTGGTTTTAAATTTTTTATTAAAGAAACAAACACGTCTAGTATGTTTTTAAACGATTGCGTTTGTTATTGGGTAACTTACAAACAAATTATGGATACGTGCGTACAATTACGGTGAATTACATTGCGTCTAGTGTAATCTACTTGAAAGTAAAAGTGAGGTAACACATAACTATTTTAAGTAGGTATACCTACCTATTAGATGTAAAACTGGTTTTGCGATGTAAACACTCAATTAACTAATAATGAATCATTACAAACATGAAGTATCTTAGTAAATTAAACGATCGTATTTTACGCTGCGTTAATAAAATAAAAATTAAATAAGTAAAGTGGTAGATAAAAAAATTACGTTGACCCATAGTGTACTCATAAAATAAAATATTTTGACTTTGATATTATCTATAGTCCGAGTGTTGTGAATCTATGGTCGGTCATTGTGGTAGCTATAGCAACTCACTGCTGTTGACTGTCAAGTGCTCTTTAAATAAAACATGTCGATTATCCTCTGAAAGTATTTTATTGGTAAATGCCTAATATATTCCAGACACTACAGGTTATGGGACCAGTAAAAATATAAATAATGTCGGGAAATATAAATACATATAAAATCGAACTGTTAAATAAAAATAATTACGATACTTGGAAAATCCAAGCCCAAGCAGTTTTAATAAAATGTAAGCTGTGGGAATACGTATCGGAGACAAAAAAGGCACCTACAGATACCAAAGAAAAAGAACAATATGACGAACAGGTAATTCTAGCGCGATCTGAATTAATTTTATTAATTTCGCCGAACGAAATAAAAGCCGTCCGCAACTGTCAAACAGGCAAAGAAATCTGGGATAAATTTAAAGAAATTTATGAAAGCAAGGGACCTGCCCGCAAAGCATCGTTGTTAAAACAACTTATACTTACAAAATGTAAGGAAAGCGATAACATGCGCGACCATCTAGACAAATTCGAAGATGTTGTAGACAAATTAAATAACATGGAAGTAGAAATAAATGGAGATCTGCTTAGTATCATCATGCTCTATTCTCTACCTACAAATTTCGAAAATTTTAGAATCGCGATAGAGTCCCGCGATAAATTACCAACCCCAGAAGAACTTAAGATAAAAATCCTTGAAGAATATGAGTCTAGGCAAAACAATGTAGTCGAAACTGAAGGTGAGGCATTATATTCGAAGAATATGAAACAAAAATACAAAAAGTATAATAACCGTAACAAAGATAGATGCCAAAATTGCCATAAATTTGGACATAAAACTGAAAACTGCAGAAATAAGACTCAGAAAGGAGAAAAAACAAATTATGCAAATAAAAATGTTGCAATGAAAGCCGAATGGTGTTTGGACAGCGGATCAACCAGTCATATGTGTAGCGATGAAAAGATGTTCTCGTCACTCAATAAAAGTAATCAAGGCCAATTAAAGCTCGCAAGCAATGGGCATACTGAGGCAATAGAAGGGAAAGGAACTGTGATATTCCAGCATGCAGATGAATCATATCAACTGGAACCCTTTACGTACCTAACCTATCGACGAACCTCCTGTCAATTGCAAAAATGACCAAATGTGGACATACAGTTCTATTTAAAAAGGAAAATGCAACAATTAAAAATTTGAAAACCGGAAAGGTAGGACTGAGAGCAAAATTAATTGATGGCTTGTACTATATTGATGTTGATCATAAAATACAAAATGAAAATGACGAGGAAGCTGTATTTCTTACAGACATTGATAACATTCATCGAAAATTAGCTCATATAAATGACCTAAAAGAAGGCATGAAAAAGGAAGCTATGCGCGGACTAAACTTTAATGCAAGTGATAAACTCACAGAATGTGAAGTGTGCATCAAAGGCAAAATGTCAAGACTACCATTCCCTAAAGAGCCCGAAAAACAAAAAAGAACATCGGAACCACTCGAAATTGTGCACTCTGATGTATGTGGGCCGATGGTAGAGTCGTTCGCAAAATCTAAATATTTCGTTACATTTATTGACGAGCATACAAGGTATACAAGAGTATATACAATAACTCGAAAAAATCAAGTTCTTGAAAAATTCAAAGAATACAAACGAGAAATGGAGAAATTTTCACAGAAGAAAATAAAATATCTTCAAAGCGATAATGGTAAAGGCGAATACTGCAATAAAGAATTCGATAAATTCCTTAAAGATAACGGAATACAAAGAAGATTAAGCTGCCCTTACACGCCACAACAAAACGGGATGGCGGAGAGAAAAAATAGAACGCTCCTGGAGAAAGCACGTTGCATGATGCTAGATGCTAATGTTCCAGAGATATATTGGGCTGAAGCAGTAACAACCGCCACCTACATTGCAAACAGAACTCCAAGTAGAGTCATAGAAATGAGAACTCCATATGAAATGTGGACTGGAAAGATACCTTCCATCTACCATTTCCAAATATTTGGTGCAAAAGCATTCGTTCTGATAAAACATAGACAACAAAAGAAGAAATTCAGTGCAAAAACCATTGAAGGCGTATTTATCGGCTATTCTGAAATATGTAAAGCATACAGAATTTGGATACCGGACAAAAATAAAATGATGGTAAGCCGAGATGTCAAAATAATGAAGAAAATGTACTATGAAAATAAAGATAAAGAAATGAAAAATCAGAATGATAAAAACGGCACAATTGAAATATTATGTGAAAATATAATACAAGAAAAACAACCCATTCAAATCCAAGGAGAAGTAAATGAGATATTGGTGGAAAACGATAATATCATGAATGAAAGATTTGAAGCTCAAGCCGAACAATCTGAAGATATTGACTCATCAATTAATGATATATTTCATGAAACTGAAGAAGAAAACATTGAAATTATGCAAAGTCAAAATGATGAGGTACCACCAGAAATAATCCATGAAAGACCACAAAGAGTCATAAGACCTCCTGTATGGATGAATGACTATGATATGTCACATCTGATAGATGATAGAATGGAAGAATGGGATGAAGCAATTAAAAAAGAAATTTCTTCACATCTAAAAAATAATACCTGGACTATCCAAAAATTGCCAACTGGAAGAAATATGGTTGACAGTAAGTTAATATTAACAGAAAAATTTGGACCAGACGGTAAATTAGATAGGAAGAAGGCGCGATTAGTAGCCAGAGGTTTTTCTCAAATACCGGGACAAGATTACCAAGAAGTTTTTGCCCCTGTAACGAGATTGAGTTCAATTAGACTTCTAATTTCTATTGCAGTCAATTTTGACATGTACATTGATCAAATTGACATCTGTACTGCATTTCTAAATGGTGACATTCAAGAAGAAATTTATATGAAGAAACCAAATAAGTTAGAAATATACTTAGATAAAATAATAAAAGATGAGAATGCAGAAAAAGAAATAAAAGAAAAAGCAATTAAGATGAAGGAAGATCTAAAGAACCAAAAGATTACAACTGCATGTAAATTAAACAAAGCAGTGTATGGTTTAAAACAATCAGGAAGACAGTGGTACTTAAAGCTGGACGAGAACCTGAAACAAATTGGATTCAAGCCATCATTCACTGATCCTTGCACTTACATATATGCAGCGAAAGGCGGAGATTTAGACAATTTAGTCATACTCAGCATATACGTAGATGATATTATCATCGCAAGCAAGAATAAAAAATTGATCCAAGAAGTGAAAGCAAATATTGCTAAGAAATTTGACCTAAGAGATCTCGGAGAGATTAAATACTGTCTTGGAATTCACTTCGAAAAGGAAAAGAATGGCGGTATGAAACTAAGTCAAACGAAATACATTGACCAGAGTCTAGAAAAGTTTGGACTGAAGGATTGTAAGTCCTCGACAACTCCCTTAGAAGTCGGACTTAAATTGAAAAAGGCCAAAACATGCCAAAAAGACCTTCCGTACCAAAATCTCATTGGAACACTAATGTATTTGGCTGTAGCCACACGGCCAGACATAGCTTTTGCAGTGAGCTACCTTAGCCAATTTAATAGCTGTTTTGATGAAACGCATTTTACAGCTGCAAAGCGTGTTCTTCGTTATTTGAAAGGAACGCAAGAAGAGGGGCTCATCTATAAAAGGACAGGAAAACTATTGGAAGGCGCTGCAGACGCTGATTGGGCTTCATGCGAAATTGATAGACGCTCATATACTGGTTACATATTTACAATGGGTGGTACACCAGTTAGCTGGGAAGCTAAAAAGCAACGTACAGTTGCACTGTCAACGGCCGAAGCCGAATATATGTCCTTAACAGAAGCTGCCAAAGAGGCAATATACTTAAAGAACCTGTTAAAGGATCTTTACATAAGTATTGCTGCGGTCAAGATATTTAATGACAACCAAGCTGCGCTAAAGCTGGCTAAAAACCCAGTAATAAATGCGAAGTCAAAGCATATTCATATAAAGCAACACTACATAAGAGAAGTGATTGCAAGTGGACAAATAGTCATTGAATATATCCCATCGCAGCAGATGATAGCAGATATGCTGACCAAAGCACTGAGTGGCACGAAGCTATCTTCCATCAAGGATTCTATCCACATTGCGAAATCTTCGTGAGGCGGAGTGTTGTGAATCTATGGTCGGTCATTGTGGTAGCTATAGCAACTCACTGCTGTTGACTGTCAAGTGCTCTTTAAATAAAACATGTCGATTATCCTCTGAAAGTATTTTATTGGTAAATGCCTAATATATTCCAGACACTACACCGAGGATTAACTGATTTTTTTCTCCTGTAACTAAACTAAAATCCGACCTGTTTTGAATCTACTCAATACATAGGTAGATGCCATTATGCTAGTGACAGCAGCGTACCCAGGGCTAGTAAGTACTGCGATATCTATAGCTCTACCGTGACCAACAGTGGATGTTAGTTGGCTGATGCTTATGAAGAAAAAGCATAGGTATGTAATATTTATAGTAGTGATAATCGATGTTGTTAAATCATGCATACAGTACCTTGGCTTTAGTAATGAAATGATTCATGAGTAATGTCCTTCAGTAAACTAACGCAAAAACCTTTACCTTAGTTAGACTTAGACTAGACTAGCTGTGACAATTACTGATTACACAAAAACCAAACAGACCGTGATTTCCTTGGCCGAATGATTAAATGATGATTGTAAGTCGAGGTCGAGTGCAGGGACAAATTATAACTTAGGCTTTCAAAGTACCTACCTATAGTCATTAATCAAAATATACATCATCTTAAAAAGCGAAAACTCGACTGTGAAAATGATTTTTTTTCTTTTGCCGTGGTAACTATTCTACACCTATTATAGCTAAGTAAGTAGATATATTTAAGCATTTTTCTATAAGCAAAAGTTTGATGATACAGTCGGGACCATCTAAATACAGGTTTATAGAACTACTACTATCATTAAAATCTGAATTTATTAAAATCGGACTATCGGTTTAAATCAGATTACGTGTGTTTTATGTAGTGAAAAATTGCTTGCACACGCTTATTATAGCCCGATGATAACTCGAATCCAACTAATATTATAAACACGACAGTGTGGATATTGTTGGTTTGAAGCTCAACCACGAATCACGAAGGGATGAAAAGCTACAAAGTATGATAACTAAAGGAAAAAAGTGAAATGATTTATCTAATTGGTGGTTTTTTTGGAGCTTAAAAATATGTTTTAAAATATTTCTTGAAAAATTTGTCTTACGACTAAACTTAGAATTTGTAATTATCTACAAATTGAAATAACTTACAGAAAATCGGATCAAATAATTCTTTAATTAAGTAAATAACTTTGGTAACGAACAGGACACAAACCTGTTCATATCGTCGCAATTTATATTAATTACCGCTAATTTTATTAGACAGGGTACTTTAATAATTAGCGTATTTTATATTGGCGTTTCTTCACTTATCTTATAACGGCTGAACGAATTTTAATGAAACTTGGTACAGAGCTAATTAATATATGAATATGTAGATATCTATAGTGAATACATATATAGAATATGTGGTAATAGGTAGGTACTTCTAAAAGCGGGCGAAGTCGCGGGGCACTAATCCATATAATGTTTAGGTATATGTACCTAAATTAACTATAAGTACCTAACTTCACTTTGAATGTTATCAAAACAGTGAGTAAGAATGAGATGAATAATCGTAGCTTAGTTTTTATAGCGTTTAGTCACCGGGTTTATGGGACCTTGGCTCGTTAATTGTTACGAAAACCACTTTGCGAACAAAACAACGGAAATAATCTTGATTGCTTTGCTGGTATTGGTGGCCATTGATACACGAAATATATTAATTGTCAAACAAGAGCCAACAACCATTTTTTTGGGATCATTGTCTATCCAGTGTAAACGTGTGAGTTACTCTTGCATAGGGAAGCTCTTTGTGCACCACTGGACGTATCGACAAAATGATGGAGAAAGGAATTAGAACTCAAAAGTTTTTGCATATGAGCGTTCCCTCCGAAGTAAGATCATGTATAGAGATTTTTTAGCTTCCTTTCGGGACCCTACGGCACCTTCCCCAAGGCACAGAGGACTATAATAGTTGCTACGCAAGGCAACTAGTAGTTAGGTTAGGTTGCCTAAATGTGGCAATGTGTGCGTTGCGGTTGTCCGCGGGTTGCCGTTGCGCGTTGCCCCATCATGTCGGATGACAGACATTACCGGTGGCGGTTTTTGTCTGACTTGCGAAACACAAGATTAGATACAGTGTAGTGTAGACTATAATTAGATGATTGCCTGATTATCTACCTACATGTGAATACTTAAATATATTTATTAGACACATTTTTTAATACTTATTTAGCATATAACATCACTGTAGGTACCTACTTATTAACAAAACTGTTTGGTTCACAAAACCCGAAAGGGTTTAATTATGACTTTTCTAGACCAGACGGTGTAACTCCTACACTCGCTCCTACATGACGAATGCGGTTACAAACGATTCTTGTATTTTCAGTGATCCGTCAAAAAACCGTACCTTCTAAGCGAAGACAGACAAATTTCAATCAAATATGGAACTAAGTATGTAATTTGCAACAGCTTGCTACATACGCGTGTTCACCAGCTGATATCGATAAAAATGGGATGCCATTGCAAATAAATATCGCTGAGATTCCACCCAAGGGGCCTGACCGCGACCCACACTGATAAGCCCACGAAACTATCCCACGACCCCTTTGAACACGTGTCATGCGGACGCGGCACCTAAATATTTTATACCATTGATTTATTTGACCGCCTCGTTGGCTTAGTGGCTTCGTCGTTAAATTCGAACGCTAGAGGTTCGATTCCCTAAGGACATACGAGTAGGTATATCAGTACATACAGTTGGTTATCGTCTGGTTGTTACTTGTATAAGTATATATTAGTGTCATATCCTTGTCTAATTCCAATAGTACCTACAGGTTTCTGCTCGATATTGGACAGTGTATATTAAACCTTAAGAAAGATGGAAAATCAACGGGAGAAGGACTTGAACCCGATACGGGGCCACGCACGCTCCACCAACTCACCTATCGCGTCACTGCTGGCTGTATCCAGAAGTTTTATAGTGTTCTTTATTCATTTATAAACAGGTACTTAACCTACCATTATCAAATCAACCTATTGGACAACCTTGTCCAAATAAATTCACCACGCCCGGACCTCCACCCTCTGCAGCCGCTATTATCATACAAAGGCGTCAAATAACTCAAGAATAATGTCTATCTTGCAAATCATACGTTATAGTGTATCACACGTAGAGAGTAATAGAGCACGTTCCCGCGCCCTTGGCCTGATCTTGATCGCGCGAGCTGCGCGAACGCCGACATGCATGCGTCTGTCACGCCATACACAATCGCAGCGAGCACTTCACTTTTATCGTAATCACTAATCACTTGCGTACCTTTTCTCTAATGTTCTTTAAATAAAAAATTTCGCGTCACATTTTAGGTTTCGGTATATGAGTAAAATAATAATCATCGTCAGCTGCACTAGTCCACTGCTGGACTTAGGCGTCCCGCAAGGCGTGCCGCTGAATCCCAACATCGGTTCTCCGCATCCATCACTTCCAGCCGCCTAACGCAGATCGTCGCTCACGCAGTGCGTTCTACACAGCGGTATGCGGTTCTCGGAAAGAATGTGCAATATTTACTTAAAAACTAATAAAAGTGGCCTGTGCTCAACATGACAGCTACTGCCACTTCAACGTGCTATCTTTTTGAGCTATGTTGAAGGCTTTAAGTTCTCTGGCGCTTTCATGGTTTCGGATGCTGTCGCTCAGAGAAACTCCGAGCATACGTACGTCGTTAGTAGCTCTTTCTTAGCCCGTTGAACGTCTTTGAGTTTTAGGACTATAGCGCCTATTGGCCAATATGAGACTTAATTCGTAGCTCCATCAAAATATTGAAATAACCAAGAACAATCCGAATGTGTCGAACGGTAGAGTCTGTACTGAACTGACCCTGTGTGTGTCATTGGGAGAATCAGTTAAATAAATTGTAACTTTATATAATCTGCATAATTAGTAACAGATAAACTTGACACACGCGGTGTAATGGAAGTACCCCGATATTAAGGACATCGCAGCGTCCGTCCTTCAGTCGTCATTAAGAGTTCGTGAGAACGAGAACTCTTAAACCAAACTGAAAATGTGTTTAATTATTCTAATTTCTAAACAACAAAAAACTTAAAATACCTACAAGAAGAAATTACTTAGAGTACCTAACTATTGTACAGAATTTCTAAAATTAAAAATACGATAGCAATATTTTATAATACAACTCTTCTTTAAAAAAGTTATCTGGCCATCTGTGATAGTTTTTGATCTCTTTGTAAATTTAATTAAAAATGGAATTCCTGTCGCGCAAACTAAAATTAAATGAGAAGTTTGACGGCTGTCAAGTGAATGGCGCGCACGAGGAAGCTGTTATTATTAAACGGTAAGCCTATAATTTAGTGACACTGGGATTAGTAGTATTTTGTATCAAATTTCTACAAAGAAGCAGAATTCCCTGGTATTGGAATAACTGGTAGGTATATTTGGAAAAACAAGAGATCTGTTATTAAATTATTGATTGAAAATAGTCTTGGCTATTATAATTTCAACCCCCTTGCGATAAACATTTCATTATAGCCGGTTAACGTAGAGTAGATACTATACAAACAGTAAAAGAATTTTAAATAGATCCGATAGTTTCTAAGATCTCCTCACATTAACATTCGTGCTGGCCTCTTTATAATATTAATGTAAGTAGATATTAACTTCTGAGGGAAAACAAATTGCTTCAGAAATAGACAATAGGTATCATCGTAGCAGACCTTCAACTTTAAATGCTGGACATGGCCTTCCTCAGTGAACGTCACGGACACCCGGTCCTCCGCCCTCCGTATCCAGTCGCTTCCGGCCACCTTCTTTAGGTCGTCGGTCCACTAGTTTGTCCCACGCTGGTTAGCAGTCTATGTATATTGGTATGTTCCCTCTTAAAGCATAAACTACGTATTGCTTTCGACAAGCGAAGTATCATGATGTAGGATTTGGGGTTCCTACTCCCTGGTCGGTTAAATGAAATAGTCTATTTAGATAAACTGTATTTAATTACTGTCCAAATACTTTCTTATGAATATACGAGTGTTACGAGTGTGGGGGGCGAGTGATGGGGAACGACTGGCTCGGCGGCGGGCTGCGCCCGCGCGGCCGGCTGCTTATTGTCGTGTCATGAGTTTTGTGCCCCCACAATGATTTCGTCTTGTTTTAGTTATCAAGAAAGCTGTTAACGCTCTCGAGAATAAAGGAACGAATAGGTAACAGTAATTTGCTATTACAATATGTTTATAGAAGTAGAAGAATAGTTACCTACTAGTAGTAGTATGTTCGTTCTCGTTTAATATAGTAATAAATATTTAAATGTGTTTGAAATAAACATAGTATTATCCTAATATGATAGACTAAACTTCCAATTTTTTTGATTTCGTATCAGAATTATTTACATGAATATCAAAGGAGCAAAGGTATTACAGACATACATTATAATTAAAAGATACATTTATTTATAAGTAGGTAGTTTCAAATGGTTTTTATTTTTATTCAACCCGCGCGCGCTGAGCAAAGAAGTCGTCGTTTTGAATGATGTTTTATGAATTTTATCATTACCTTGAAATGGTGGTTTCCATTTTCGATGACAGGAAACTCGAAAGTTACTTACACATACGTTTTCTGGTAACCAGCAACAATGGCTCCGTTACGAAGATAGTTAATGGTGTGTTTAGTCCCAGTTTCTTAGTATTTGCACTCTGTTCGCAGATTGTGGGTATGAGTAAATCGAAGTGCACATGCGAGGCGACCGGCAAGACTTGCCCTGCCATTCTGCAAACTCATACTAGGTAGGTCGACCGTACAAATTCGTAGCACCGTATACTGTAGGCTACGGGGATATCCGTCTACGGTCCTCGGTGTAGAGAGCATGGCTAAACTATACCTATGCAATTTAAATGTTATTTTAACATCAAAATCGGACAATGTTATGGATATTCTGTTTTGTAAATACGAGTAATCTGTTAAATTATATACTAAGTACTTAAGAATCAAACTCGCATCAATCGAAAATATAATTGTATTAAAGCCGAGTCGGCTGTATAGATCGCTAAGTAGTACGTACTTAATGAAGTAGGTAGTTCATGAAATAGTATATAAGTAGTAGTAGCTGTACCTAGATAGGGACTAAACACACTAACGATGGAATTGATATTTGTCTGGGAGGGAAAAATCAACTAGATGCCTATGTCAATCTCAAAAAAACTTTGTTATGTTTATTACCCGGGGTCTATTGTACTAAGTACGTACATCATCAACAGCCTATTAATTTCCCGACTGCTGAGGCTCTATTAACGAGGGCGTTCGGGCTATAGTCCCCCACGCTAGCCCAGTGCGGGTTGGTGGACTTCACATGCGCCTAAGAATTTCTTCAGTGCAAAATACCGTTCAATTTGTTAGCAATATTGACAACTGTTCGTACCTAATAGACGCCGTATGTAAATAGATAACTACCCTACACCCAAATTATAACATTCAGCCATACTTTACATAGACTTATTAATCGACCATATTGGACAACCCTAACTCTGAGCACCATAAACTTATTCTGAGTTTCTATTAAATATGCAGTAGGCACAAAGTTGAACAACCCGGCCAACACCATTCAATTTACATGCAAAATTGTCAATAGAGAACGGGGTCGCGTCGATAGCCCTAGATGGGCACTGAATATAATAATAAATAGGTAATAATGATACGGTGTGGGGTGCTATCAATTAAACCTACTTACATAAAACTACAGTGTGAGTGAACGGTACAGTAGAGATCATTCTATATATCACTTTGAGTCAAAATGCATCACGCGCGCGGTATTGAAATACTACCATCACCACCGTAGATTGTCTCGTAACCTTGATAGAAAGTTAAACTAAGTATGTTATTTATTCCTACTTATTTAATCGTATGGCGTTCACTTAAAAAATAGGTAAAATTAGCTCATAGGTCAACATGTATTCCTACTAATATTAAAGTATAGTATAGTATTTATTTATTAATCACAATAAAATACAATGTAAATATATTACGGTGCAACAAAAACCAATTATAAAGGTGAAAGTTTGTAAGGATGTTTTGAGTATGTTTGTTTTCTACTCTTACACGCAAAAACTACGTAACAAATTTTGATGAAACTTTACAGTAATATAGAGATTATACATCAGAATAACACATACGGTATAGATAGCTCGGGAAAAGCTGTTTCCGCGGGAAAAACTTTTCTACGCTGGGGAAGAATTATAAATTATATTACGCACTTAGGCACTATACTGTATTTTGTCTTTTATACTGTTCAATGGACGATGATAACAGCAATTTGTGTAGTTCATAATTTTATGTTATCATAATATAATGGTTTCAGTTTGCTCAACCTATTGCGGTTGTGGGAACCATCAGTTGTTATGCCCATTTATAATTAAAATTATTTTTCATTACTCATACTCTGAAAGTAGGTCTGAAGTTGCCTGAGGAGCGGGTTGAAAGTAATCCATTTCAGCCCTAGGGAGAATGGTTTTCAACTGACAGCTGTCAAATTATATAAAAAAACAACTAGTACTACTTTCACATTTCTATTGGACCATGTTCAAACTTTTTATACAGCCACTCAATTACAGCGCGATGTAAAATTGAAATAACATAAAGTTATGTAATAAGTAATTTATTAAGTAATTTTAAATGACTTTATTATTTCTTTAAAATAACATTTGGGCAAAATATTACAATTTTTTCAATGATGGAAATGAAAAATAATGGCAGAATAGCTGGCCGGTCACAGAAAAAAAAACATAATAGACGGGAAAGTGGCAATCCGATCTTCATTTGTTTTTTCGAGGTGTATAGTTTTGTTTATTCTTACTTCCAAAGAGATTTGTATTAACCACGGAGTGTATTAACTTAACACTCATTTTATGTTTTTGTTTTTACTTTCATTGTATTCGTAATGAAGAGTACAGTGTTTCCCTCGGGTTCAAGACTTATTTAGAGTCCCTCGACTATTGGCACCCTCGTTATGCGTCGGACGCCAAACCCCGTCTCGGGATTAAGTAAGTTACTTTCACCCCTGTGGGTAACAATGTACGGCTAGTGTACGGCCGTTTGGAATTTTCACACCTCATTTATCTTAGGTTACTTTACTTACCTTTTTAATAATTTTTAGTTTGAATCGTTTTTACGGCCCTATAACCTACCTATTTATAGTAGGTATTATTAGGAAAGGGCAGGATGCATATAAGGTACATTTCAATTTTACTAATAAGCTGATAAAACTAGTTTTCAAAATGAGCTGATATTACATAAAAGTTCTTATTATGATGATTCACATCACAGCGATGTCATCTATAACATGACTTTTAAACAAACAATGCGGTACGAAATAGTAAATGTAACAGTTTGATTATGTAGGTAATCATCTTAATTTTATTCTTGAATAGTCGGATGGGACTTGTGAATCATGTCGCTCATGATCATGATAAATTCACGAAAGATTGGATAGTTGTAAGATATTTTACCACTGACTGTCTGACGTCTGTTTTACAGCGAATAAATAAAAAGCCCGGTTTTCAAAAGGTTGAGCTTGATAAGTTCGAGTTTTGTGCCAAATATGGACTTGGGACAGTCTGGCTCCCAGGCGCGTACCGCCATCTGTAATCGAGTAGCCGCAACCGCAGCGCGTTATCGCTGAAAAGTTTTCCCGCTTTCCCAGGAGCGAGGCCGCGATGAGTCCCGCGCCCCCCGCGCCGCGCAGTAAATACCCGCCGCCGCCCGCCGCCGCCAAGCAGTCGCACGCCGCCGGCGGAACGTGCACGCACGACGCCATGGAGCGCGACCGCCTCGGCATGTGGGGCTCCGGAGACGGCCACGCCGCCAGCCTGCTGTCCGGCCTCGACCACCTCAAGCAGCCCAGCCTCAACAAGGTACTGTACCGCAGCATTCGTTGCATATCAATTTAAAAGACTAATGACCGCGCACGGGTAATTCGGTTAGGTCATGGTTGCACGGAAGTGTACCAACAATCGTGTAAGTATGTAATTCGCGACCCAGTTACGTCTTGTCAGGTGATTTTCCAGTGAACTGTGTTGGTTTGTTTTGAACTGAGCGCGGGGGGCAGCGTCGGAGTTCACCGGTGTCGGTCAACAAAGTTCACCACACTTTGTTTCCGACTGCATATTAACAATTAACAGTGCTTTGTTAGTCTACAATTTGGGGTAATTTAAAAAATTATAAGAAATAAGCTTAAGGGACGTTGAAATATCAAAAATAATTGCTGCTTACTCTCGTTTTCAATGTATGAATTTGCATAAAACGCTATGTACTTACTTAATTTTTTTTAATCGAATGAATTTTAATATCACCTAAGTACTCTACCTCGAATAGCGTAGTTTTGCGTATTTATGTACTGGCAAATTGGACTTTGCAACAAACATAGTTTTAAAAATAATTTTCCTAAAAAGGCATGTATGATAATTCTAAGCAGTCAGATATCGGTATAACATTTCGAATGTTCTTCATTCATATGCGTAATAAAGGTAACTTAATATATAAATAATAGATTGGTATAGGTTTACTGTCGAGGTCAACAATACCGTCGTATCGATCATCATAAACGAAACCCAACAACTAGTATGGATTTATAAAGCCTTGTAGAAGTATTGAAGTCAACATGGGCTTATGGTGTTTGCTTAGAAGGGGTCGCAATCGAGACGATGGGGTGGCTTGGCGACACTATACAATACGTCCCTTGAATCGAATGTCTAAGGGTCTTCCATAAACCACGTGTATGTTAATGGGGCGGGCGGGAGAGGAGTTACTAAAATGCTATACGGGCTATGTGGGGAACCCTTCTGGTTCAATTCAGAGCTACGTAGTTTTAAACCGTTCGCGTACGGTAGGTACGTATCTTATAACAACAATAGAAAAAAAAAACTATTGTCGGAGCAAAGCCAAGAGCATCGGTAGACTATATTATGGGAGATAGGAGTTAAGTGTCCAAAGTCATAATGCAAGGTTTATGGAAGACCCCTAAGTACGTACATTCGTGCGCACCAGACTGTTTCCAAAACTTGTGAATCAATTAGAGAGTCATTAATGTCTGAGTCGAATTGTTTCCTTTCATATTCCTCACGGTTCGACGTCAGAGTGACTTGAATTTTGTAAGCTAAGTTGAAATATGACATCAGCTGAGTATTGTATAGCTTGGCTCGTGTTGGTTCTTTACAAACGGATTTACCATTACGCCTATTTGGATTTACATAACCGTCATCTATCAATAGGAAGTTCTTTAAGAATATGAATACGTCAAAACGAAACTTATCTACCTACTTATCTAATCCCAAACCAAGGGGGCAATCGCGCTAATAATGAACGATATTACCGAATCCAAACCATAACCAAAAACGTTATGCTGCATGTATACCTTAACGTTTTCAGTTATGGTTTGGATTTGGTAATATCGTTCAGAATTAGCGCGATTGGCCCACAGGATTCCTTTGACAAGACGTCACAATATGCAAATATAAAAACTCAAACCATGATCAACTTTTAACTATATGCACAAAGTTGTCTGTCCCCGGTGGGAATAGATCCCAGCGTTTTAGCCAAAGCCCAAAGAACAAGGCCAACGACCCAAGTATCGAATTAATGTTCCACTTCACAAGATGGTTCCCTGAGCTCCGGAAGTTTTTAAATATCCCATCTCGTCGAGTCTTAAGACCGACAGACAATTTCCTATGAAAAGATTGGCAGAGAAAATTCGATACAGTATATTTTCAGCTTGCTATTTTAAGTCTTGAAACTGGCATAAATCAATGATGAATGAAGGCAACCTTACAGTTAAATTAGTATAATGTTTTCTCTCTACACTAAACGGATGCTTTGATATTGTGATGCGAGGTATGTTTTCGCAATTGACATTCTATTGCTACGTATCTTTACAGTTCAATAATATTTAGTGTGAGTGGCGTGCACATACCACACGGGTTCATAGATATTGATCCAAATTGATTAATCAGATAAAATAATAGAAACACATATTATTAGCGATAATTTATTTTAGCAAAATTATCGCTTTGGTATACCTGTAATGATAATGCTTGTAAATGAATAAATACGATAGTGCACAATTTGGCGTTACAAAGATTAAATACTGCCATTGCGCTGGAAACCAAATATAATATGTCTTATTATTTTCTATATGATATGTTAAATTTTTCTACGAAAATAAAACGTTTAAAAAATGCAACGCAAGAAACCTAAAGTAAAGCGGAGGGATATTTATTTCCTTGCAATGATTAGGTACACTGACCGATCGACTTTAAGATTTTCTATGTTAGCCAGCATTACTAATAACTAATACACTCGATACTTCGTAGAGGAATTGTATCAGCACATAATTGACATATGCTAAAGGAAGTTATTTAAGAAAACGATCCCATTTTTCCTTTATGTCATGTTTGATGACGTCACTCAGTGAGTAGGCTTCTCGGGTTTTCTATAATACAGTTACGGATTTAAGTACTAATAGTATAGATGATGTCATTTTACGTTTTCCTCAATGGCAGGCCAAATCCAAATTAAGCAAATCACGACTTCCTAGTTCTATACAGTTGTTTATAAATTTTAAGAAGGAACATTTCGAAAACAAGTTGAAACAAAAACTACTGCAAATACAGTATGTTTTCGACCCCAACACGCCGCACTGTAATTTTTCTACAACAAACATGTCGTACACTGAGGCAACGTTCCCAATGTTGCAACAAAGGTTGTTGTCCCTGAAAAACCTATATAATCTAAGGTTTTTTAGATTTAACAGCCATGTCGAATATGTTAACACCTCACGAATGCACGTTTTTCTTATACGAGTAGGTATATGTAGGCTATGTACTACACGTTACACATAATATGTAAGTAATTAGGGTGTTGAGATATATAATATGTTGTGATAAAGGCCTTGCACGTGTCTGTTGAACAGGTCAATACATGCGTATAAGAGTATCGCACTGCGTATGTTTTTGCTAAAAGAATACGCTCTACATACATACGAGATAAACTTATATATAAAGAGAGAAAAATACTCTTTTCCAAAGAATTATTTAGCAATTCTTAGACTAGACTACCTACAGAGAAAGACTTCCTAGATCCACCCCAAAATGTAAGGTAAAGGAACCTAAAATTTGTCGAGTTACCGGTTTTTCTGTGCACCACGACTAGAAGGTGCGCACGCGACGCGACGCAACTTGTCTTCCCATACAGGTTCATGCAATCTGAATTTCCGTGCATTTGCACGGTTTGTCTGGTTTGATTCTCGTCTAGAACAAGTAAATGTAGATGATATAATGACACGACGAAATGTGCGTTTTTACTAGGCCGTCATGCGTGGGATGGTGATATCTCATCTTGTTAGGGGGCCAGCAATACCTACATAGGTGGACGGTTAATTAGAAACAGAGCAAGATTTTCATACAATCGAGGTCACTTTGAAGCCTCGGGTCTGCGTGAAGGATTGATCAGGGCAAGATCTGATGACGGTCGTCGAGAGAGTAGATGGAGGACTTTCAGATCGCTATGGATATCCAACTGATTAGATGAGCCGTTTGGAAGCAGCATCGTCATAATTCAATAACTTTTAGATTTTCATACATTTTGATGCCACGTTACGAGTTTTTTTGGTCATGACGATGCTGCTTCCAAACGGCTTATCTGATCAGTTGGATATCTATAGCGATCTAAAAGTCCTCCGTCTACTCTCTCGATGACCGTCATCAGATCATGCCCCGATCAATGCTTCACGGAGACCCATGGCTTCAAAGTGACCTCGATTGTATGAAAATCTGGCCCTGTATCTAATTATCCGTCCACCTATGTATATATGGCATCTTTGTGCCAAACCCCTGTCCCCCACCGTTGCCCCAGTAGTGAACTTCACGTTATGCGCCTTAGAATAGAATATTTTGCGTTTGCAGGGTTCCTCACGATGTTTTCCTTTACCAAGAAGCCTCATTGATACGGGCCAAACCCACTCAAACCATGAACGTGAAACGTGAACCAACTTACTATAGGCTGCCGCGGCTCTGTGGGATGGTGTTACCTCTATTTGTACCTTCTGAGACAAATGTGTGATCATTATATAATAAGTATGTTCGAGATCAATAGATGCTAATGATAAGCTAGTGTAGGTCAAAGTAATGACAGTATATTGCGGACGGCGGCAGCGGCGGCGGTGAGATCGACATCGGCAAATGACAGTACAATATGTAGTTCAGGGGCAATCTGCGTCCGCTATTACCATGCCTAGTAGAGTTGGTGCTAATATGTTATGAGAAATTCCGCGGTTGGTAAACGTAGGTAGTGCTGCATGAGAAAATCATAGTTGTTCAGCCCATGTATATCTAATTTTAGAATGTTTATCTCCATTACATTACTCAGAGGGCACAACATGAGAATACAAAGAGCCAATGCACAGCTAAACCTCTACAGAAATTTTCTAGGTAACAGGATTGTATCCAAATGTCATTTTCCAGAGGGAGGGAACCGAACCCAAGACCTCTGGCGTTCGAGACAATTACTCATACCACTAGGCCAACCAAGGTCAAGGTCAGGGCTGGTAGAGACAAATAGAGCAGTTCTTGTGTATTTCAGTCGTTGCGTATAGTTCTGTGAGAATACCTACTCGTAACTCGTCTTTATGAGATCATTAATAGTCGGGACGCGTACGGTTGTCGGTCGAGATGTATGGTGGAGACAGGAGCTTCAGACTTGCAAAAGTTTTATCCCTATTTGTACCTAAATGAGTATATTTAGGTACTAAGATTGGTCTTCATGTGACCAATTACGTATAGGATTTGTAAATCGTAGAATTTGTAAAAATATCTGGCTCGGAATTAGTGAATTTCCTTAAACTTTATTTTAAAGTTTTTTATCGGACCATATACTCAAGTAGAATACTCAAGATAAACCTAATCTTGGAATCGATATCATACTCTCGTTAACAGGTTTTTCAGTGCGTTAAATAAAAAGGTCGTACTTAATATTAAGTGTTTATTGTTCAAAGTTTCAGTAATAAATTGAATGTGTACCTATACCTACTACATATGGGTCGATATATATAAATTGTATCGATGTCGCAGGGAAATGAGGATATCAGGGATTTCACGAAATCCCTAGGTATATCACGAAATCCCGGAAGATGTCGAAGCGTAATAATTTAACGACTAAAATCGATTTCGGTTCGATTTTTATTTGGCAGTATCCGCTTTTCTGACATTTTACTAGATTTAGTTTAATGAAACGACATAATATCACTAGATATTTTTAGTAAGAAGACGTAATAAATAAGAATATTCGACATCTTCCGGGATTTCGTGATATCTCTAGGGATTTCGTGAAATCCCTGATATCCTCATTTCCCTGCGACATAATATCGACATAGGTACATGTCCTCCCATTGTTTCCCGTTGACGGATGGTATGTGACAGATTTCGTTCAATTTCAGGCCAATATTTCCACTGTCGAATTGTTGACGCGCCCTGAAGGGCCCTTTATCTCCTTTGTTGGCAAATGCTCTGAATTCCGTCCTTGGGATTCAAAGAAAATATTTTTTTCTCACTGGATGGACGGTCAAATCAATTCTTTCTTTTATTTCTTTTATTTATTTAACCCAGCTTTGTTGGAGAGGGTTGAGTTTAGTCCTTTCATTTATCTTTATTCTTCTAAGAGTTATTTATAACTAGCTGTTTTTTCTGCGGGAACAACTTTTCCCGAGGTATCTATAGCCTGTGTTATTCTGATGTAAATTAATAATTTGACTTGTAAATTTAATATTACCAATAAATGATTGAATTGAATTGAATAAAGTTTCATCAAAATCTGTTTCGTTGTTTTTGCGTGAAAGAGTAACAAACATCCAAACATATATCTTTACGCGTTCATAATATTAGTAGAATTTTTTTTCAATTTCCATTTTTTTTAATTCAATGCATCACATACTCTATAATTACTTAAGTCTAAATAATTATCAACACTATAATTTAGTTATTATACGGTAAAATTTCTAAGTAGGTAGGTACTTACCTGAAATGTTAAAATGTTATGGGATTCACTTCTTCAACTTCAACCGATAATGGATTACTATACGAAACGAAATATTGTATGTGCGTTAACTGATAAGATAGGTACTCGTCGGATTAACAGGAGAGGACGATAGATTAAAAGATCATTGATGACAAAGATAACTTCTATATTGATAGCTTTAACAATTTTATCATACTTGAACCCGTGATGATAGCGTGTTTTATCAGACTTATCGTTTTGGGGGAAAGAACGCCGCCGAGTGGGGTAAACATTGTCACCTGCTGGTTGGGTTAGTGTTGGCATGGCAGCGCGATAACTTCGCACTGCCTGTTAACAATAGACTGTATTAGTTCGATACGTCATTTTGCGGGTGCCGAGGTGTTTTCTGTGTGATTTTGGGTATTGTGTAAATATGTGTTAAACAGTGAAAGTCAAGTTAACAAGTGCTGTAATTAACTGCGTTTGAAAGGCAACAGCTGTTGTGCTTATAATTTGTTAACAAGAACGTTAGCACACTGTTAATTACGTTTATTCTTTCACTGAATAGTTATATTATACCTAATGATATTAAGGCAGAATATTCGAAATGGATCGTAATGAATACGCTTCATATATCACGATGATACCTGCGGCTATACATTTATTATTGTTTTTATTTATTTATTATTATTGATAAATAGCTAACTGAACTAGTAGGTAATCGTACGTATATTATATGCAGGTAAAAAAATCTTAGTGCTAATACTGAATTTTACCTTGTAACTATTATATTCTGTGCCTTGTACCTCGTCTAGTAAGTAGGCCACTCATGTCCTAGGTAACCTATCGGCTAATAGTAACATATCCTTGCATTGTCGTGTTTGAAAGTTGATCTATTAATGACGCATACATATGGTGAGCAATGATAATTTGGTACCGTATTTTTGGATCGCTGGCATAATGACTTAATTTCAAAATTATTATTTGGAAACTATTATAATCCCTTCCGGAACATAATGTTGAATAACCTTGTGTACCTTTTCATACAGACTGAACTGGAGTGCAATGAATTCATCAATCTAACAACACTGCAAACATGCTACCAATATAGTTAAGCTAAAAAGAGTAGATTTACATAACTTCTTTAATTGCACGGATAAAAAGACTGTACGACTTGAAATTCCGTTGTACAATTTTGGCGGTTTTGCTTGTCGCTAAAAACGGTTTCGCTTCGGGTCGATCGACCTTAAGATATGAGAGACATTACGGATTATCAGAGCAATGTACCTACTAGAAAAAAATGTAACGTAATAGGTAGCGTCGGGGGCAAAGCTAGTTTGTGTATTAAATAAAGGCAATAAAACACCTGATAATTTATAGCAAAGTTTAACTTCTTTCATAATTATAAAATGCGTAATTTGTTTAATGACTTCCTCATTAAAGCGCGGAGTCTTCAAAGTATTTCCGAGAGACAGAATAATTTAATATTAAATACGTTTAATTTATATTGTCTCATCTCAACTCTGAAATTTTGTGCCGTCGAGTTTCATAACAAAAAAACTACATAAGTCTCCTTAATTACCTTTTTATATTTGTACTTGTCTCTTTTGCTTGGACTTTTCAAAATCTAAAGTTGTAAAAATAAAATACTTAAATTGTAAAATTGAAAAATTTTATGTTTTATTCATTAGGCAAGTATACTTTATCAAATTAGTTAAAAAAAAGTTCCTAACGGGCTAAATCTTACATAGTATTACACCTGCAACAATGCGTAAAATTGATAAAGACTATTAGCATAAACTTGACATCCATCCTTATCCCGTTTCAATTTCATAGGGGTTGTTGGCAGTAAAATTCATCCTACGTTTATATTTACGGGTCTATAACTTTGGAAAGGGCGCTATTTGCTTTTCATGATTGTAAGCACAGCCCTTTTGTTTAACAGATTTATGGAAGAGTTTTTATTCAAAGTCAATATCTCAATAAAGATGCAAGAAGTGTAGAAGTTCTTGAGGCTTGCTAATGTGAAAGACTTATTCAGCTTATCAATGACAATTTTTACCATTTCGCCTTGAGGAGGCCTATGTCCAGCTGTGGACTAGTGCAGGCTGATGATGAAGATGATGATTCAATTTTGATTCACAAGAACCATTACAAACATAGTGAAACTTCAGAATATTCTGCATAAATTTATTACGAAAACGGTAGGAAAATTTCATTTAGTTTGCAAATTGGTTTCAACATTTATTTCCAGCAAGGCGGCGAGGAAATTTATTCGAACGAAGGATTTGTTGGAGCTCAACTATGATATTGGAGTTTTCATAAAATGCTTGGTTACGTCGCATATTACTTTTTAAGTATCAACTCGCCTCGTTCGTTGCTCTCACGGAAACTAGAAATATTGCTCAAGTGCTTTTAAAATCTTTCTGAGACGTTTAGTTAGCTACGTCTATACTTGCTGCAAGCGAAATTACTTAGGCACTTCGCCTTCGGCTCACTAGAAACTAGCTTTTCCCTCGGGTAAGAAAATGCTTCATTTTGTACTCGGTACGAAATATACAATTTTAGTAAATGTATAGATTTCACTTTCTTGGCCGTAGTACCGTAGTTACCTTAGTACCTACCCTTCTACATAAGGTAGAGGAAGTATTTTAATTGCGAAAAAAAAGTTTTTTAAATTTTCACGACAGATCTACACTAAGTTCAAAATTATCTGTTAGACATCCAGTCCCACAGCTACTTGGGTGAAGAGAGACCTTACTGCACCTCTGACCTCCCCTCTGGCAACGGGCCCGCTAGTCGATGGCAGTAAACAAGCCAAGAGCACACAAGTTGCCGTTGCCCCGGGCGCCGTTCTACCTAGTTTGTCAAGTTGAAGGTCCCTCCGACCATTAGTCATGTAATTGGGGCAATCTGCGACCGAAGACAAGTTGAATCGTTGCTACACCAAGATAATCTTTGATAATTTATCTTTAATGTTCTATATTGTTCTACTACTATGGTATTTCAAGATCAAATCACCAGTCTAAATATTTACAGTATAAATATTTCCACTAAGCCAGTGCAGGTTGGGGATAAATATCGGTTATGATCATATCGTCTAAAAAGCAATTCTAAATGCCTAAGTATTAATATGCCTAAAACTGAATATCCCCATTCCCCAATGTAAATACATATGCTGTGAATTTTCTTGCAATAAAAAATCCTTTGGTATATTTAATCATTATTTCGCGTATGTAGTCCCATTGCTACTACACCTAGATTTTTAAATAGAAACATTTATTATACTTAGTTATGATGTTGGAAATTTTCATTTCTAGGTACCTGTTACCTACCACCATGACCATGCCGCATGACTTGTCATTATTCATCAAAGTACACAGTTTCTAAAGATTTCGTATACAAATAGGTACACAAACACATTGCAGGAAGCTAGGGCTATCGATCGTGTCGACAACGGAAGGCGGCCGGCAACCGCATTCTATTAAACACTCTATAAAGGAACTCCTGAACATAATACTGCCTTATACCTAGCAGTCGCTGAACGAGCGCTGAACATGAAGTTTATTGCTGGAAAATGTTGTTTAAAACAGTGTAAAATGTTCTGATAAGTTTGATGTAAACTGCGAAAACTTCTGTGATCATAAAACAAAGTGAATATTGGGGTACAAGTGGTTACTAAAGTTTTGCTTTAGCACTCGTTTAGATTACTTTGTATGTAATAAACTTGTTATGATCACTTTATCGATAGGTAATATCACGTTTTTGATATAGTGCAAGGGTCGAGCGAAGATTTCAACCTATCATCATCATTATATCAGCCTGTAGACGTCCACTGCTGGACAAAAGCCTCCCCCAAGGATCTACACGAGGACCGGTCCTGCGCTAACCTCATCCAGTAATAATTGAAAACTACAAAAAAATGTAGTCTATAGTTAACCGAAAATTGATAGCGGTTTCTAATTGTCTCCAAGTGCAGAATTGTCGCCGAAGTGATGTTTGTAAAATTTACTATTTATATGGGAAAAAAACCCATTTACTTTATATCAAGCCAATGAGTAGATACGTATTGGAAGCAATTGATTCAGATTATTTATGTTTATGACATCACGTGGCTCTCCTATCCGAAGTTATCATGAAAAAGCGCTTAATCATTACTACGAGATAAATGAGTAAGTGTTGTTGATTACGGAATCCCGAAGAAAAATCGATGAAATGTTTTTATAACATAAAATTGGCGAAAATCTTCGCTGACTTCGTAGCCAAGAACGACGCAATTGGCGCCTGAATGGAGCACCATTAACACGAGTTGTTGAGCAAAGAAACTTGACGCAAATAAATTGGGGCAAATTGAACCAAACCTGCTAAATGGATTGAGCTGAGTTGGGAAAATGGAGAGGGATTGGTGGCAACTTACCCCTCGTCGCGACTTGTACGCGGTGCCAGAGTGCCTGGCCGCCATCGACTCTCGGGTATAGTATAAATAGCAAATATGATCCAAACACACACAAACTACAAGTCTGAAATTTATAACAAACAAACACTTGTTCGACTGAGAATCGAACTCGGGTCATCTCAGGTTTGTTACTAATATCACCAAGCGGGAATTTTTCGTCCGCTATAAACTCGTATCATAATGCTCGAATAAAAATTCTGTACCTTCCTAACTTAACTGATTATGAGTTAGAAAGTCTCATTACACCTGTGATATGATAACTTAAAGCTTGATGTCCGTGAAAAGTTTTATGTTTTTTTTAAATTTTTGAGACAGAGCACGGAAAATGAATTGAATTAAGAGAAAAATATAGTTTTTTTTTTAATCTTTATTTTATTTTTGGACTTTTGTTAACCACATGTCAGTCCCATCGTATATACTAACCGGATTTACTGACGAGGCGACTCAAAAATATCATATAAGGATCGTGCCGCCACAGGACGAAATTGACTGAACCAAACTACATCGAGTCGATTCAGCTTATCCTGGTCTAGCTGCTAGAATATGGTTGCCTTTAATAGTAAAATATTGTCATGTTACTTGTTCTCCCATTCCCTCATTTTGTCGTTATAGAGGTACTCTATTTCTTTGGTTCTTGCGTAGCTTTAAATTGTCCGTTGAAGCAATGTTTAAGAAATGAAATTCAATGAAGTCAATGAATATTCTATTCTAATGAATTGAATGAAACCGTATACTCTTTATTTATATATATTAGAGTTTGTTAGTATCGTAACAAATTGCTTAAATTGCTTATGTAAATACATTCTGTAGAGTTATCAATGCGCTGTCAGTGAAAATAAAACTTTAGTCAAGATTTTTAAAAATCCTCTACGTTTTATAGAGTTTAGAAAACTAGGATTTCGAACTTGTCATACTTATTCCATTACTTACCATTGGTTACGCCACTGACTGATTGTTTTTTTATCTCCCCTAATAGGATTAGCGTTATTCTGGGTACATTCATTTATTACGATCGATCGATCGTAATAAGCTTTTTCGATAACAATTTATTACGCTATTGTTTACATTTGGTGGTTACCTACGAGTAAGTATTTCAATTCAAGTCTGCATAAAGCCCTAATATATTATGTTTCCATCATTTTCTTAGTCAAAACAAAGTTTGTAATCTCTGTTCGGTACAAAGTGTAAAGGTAAATTGCGAAAGAAATTTCGGACTCATTAAACCAACAAAATGTAAACAAGAGCAAAATTGAGCGGAAAATCAATGTGATCAATTACACGTACACCTCTTACCGATACGAATGTAGACTTTGTACCATTGTAATTGGGGTCGGATACGTTTGCTCGCGCGGCGCGAAGGTCCGCAAGCGGTCACCTTCGCTCACCGCGTCACGTGACGTAGCGACCGTCCGACCGTCCGACTGTCTCCGGCTGTGAATGTTTCCGGGGTCACCAACTTACCGGTCTTTAATGACATGACGTCAATTTGGGGGCTTGTCTCTTAAATTAGTAAGCACATCTTTATGTTGAGCTGAATTTGATAATGCGCTAAAAGGCCTGGCTCAGGCCTGAAATATCCGTTTTCCTAAAATGTATTTTTTCGCAAAATGTCTGCTATTCCAGAATGTGAGCACTTCTTTTGCATAATGTCATATTGAAAAGCTGACATTTTGCGAAAGACGTGCTCACAGTCTGGAATAGCAGACATTTTGCGAAAAAATACATTTTAGGAAAACGGATATTTCAGGCCTGAGCCAAAGGCCTGTCCTAAATGTTTAGATAATACAGAGTAGGTAGTTTTAGTTTTAAACAGAATTGACGTCAAAAAGAGAATATTGTATTCCAATTTTGAATAAACGAATTTTCATTTCATTCATTCACTCATTTGAATACGAGAATTGCTTCGACACCTTTCTATAAGAACGTTGTTAAAATTCTGAAGTTTTCTTTGCTTATTTTTCTGTGTTTATTTTATACCTACTATTGCATTTAATTATACATTGTGTATATTACCCTGAAACTGAAGCCCAAAATGATCTGAGGTAAAGGTATTAAAAAGTTTCGACAGTTAAGCGAAGTTATTGGCATTTCGTCCGCTAATATCTTCGTGAACGAACGACCCACTTGGAACAGTTTCCAGTTTCTAGTTGAGCGCGTTTGGAGCTGAAATGTTGCCGCTAAGCGTTGTTTGTAGTACTTATAGTTTGTATTTGTACTCTCTGAGATTGTGATGTTTAGTTTGGGACTTTGATTACTGAATTGAGGTATCTATAGGTAGTCATGTGGTAGTCATATAAGGTACACTACCGCTCATATATATTTTCGACATATCATGAATTTTTGTTTGTTGAATAAAAAAGTACATTCCATACAAGACAGTACCTACTATTAGATAAAACATAAACAAAAACTTTTCAGATGTTACCCCTGGTGTCCATATCAAGAACATATGTTTCCAGGGCATGGCGTTCACGATCGAGGAGCGGCAGGTGCTGGGCATCCACGGGCTGCTGCCGGCGAGGGTGAAGAGCCAGGAGGAGCAGGCGCAGCTGTGCAAGCTCGCCATCGAGCGGTACGAGGACCCGCTCAACAAATACATCTATCTTATGAGTCTGCTTGTGAGTACCTTGATAAAATAGTTAACTTTCCACGCTTAACTTATAAGTTAATCGTTAATAAAAAAAACCGGAGTAACTCGTAGTACAGTCACATGCAATAACGGTAGGTACTTAGGTACACACCACAAATTCTCATAACTAAAAAAAAAACTAAAAAAATTCAGTAAACTTCTATTCGTCGGCCATCAGATTCAAGATATATTTTACCACAATTCGTTATTTTCATAGGTAAAAATAAAAATGGACACGGTTTTGTACATTTTTACGCCCGGAAAAATACAAAAGCCAATATAAATTCTAACAAATCTCTACAAATAAATATGATAAAAGTAAGATATTGCCCATGTTTGTAACAAAGCAATGGAAGTGACATATAGGATTCCAAAGACATGTCAATAAAGAGGCAACCTGTAACTACATGCTCATAAATGTTACACGCCAATAAAATACTGATACTGTTTACAAGGTCTACACTTACCTTTACAATTGTTTTCTTAGGTGGTGTACGCATGCGATAACATAGTAGTCTTAAAAGATGTCATAAAAGATAATTGCTGTCGGTAGTTATTTGACGGCGCACCTGCCAGATGAACCGCTTAGCTCAGTTGGAGGATCTGGTCTGCTAGTCCTATTGTTTTTAATCCCGGTCGTAAATAGTACCTACTGCTGTTTCCTAGAGTTTTTTTTATCAATTTAATTTATATTTATAATATACATTGGATTATCAGACGTGTTAAAGCCTTTTTCAACGTAAAACAAGCCCACTCGCGGTGAGAGGATCCCACCGCGAGTATTTCCCGTCTGTGTGGTGACGTCACAAGGCCAATTGGTTTCTTTTGTGGTGGCAATCAAGATATTGCACATGTACCTGCAGAAATGTAACTGTACTAATGTTTTTATGAGTTCCTGATTTGTAATGTACCTATACTATAGGACCTATAGACCTTTAGACATTAATAGGTATAGGTTTCATCTACTCAAAAGAAAATAAGGGCCTTAACGGCTGGCCTGACCAGTTAGGTGTGTATGGCTCTCCGGACCTCCTCCATCCACCGACAGATCTCACTCAAACCGTTCCCTGACGGGGATCTGAGGGCTCAAAGTGACCTTCAATGTGCGAGGAAGGTCTCTCGGCTCTTATTTTCTTTTGAGTAACTATAAATAAATAAATAAAAGATAATTTATTCATCACAAATTACATAGATACATATTGGACACAACCAGAAAACTTTTGTAGTGAGATGAAACGGTCGATGACTCAGCGAAGCGCTGTTTCTCAGTCATCGCCATCATTCGAACATCGCTAAATTCGAAGTATGAAAGAAAGTGGTGATCGTTATCTCTGCCGAGCGCTTACTGATTATTTTATAAAATAGGCCAATTTTTAGGGCCCCAGAGTTAACTAAATTTTTGAAAAAATTAGTAAGTTTATTATAGACTTGTGTTTGCAATAAGTGATTTGTTTCGGCATCCTGCAGGACCGCAACGAACACCTGTTCTACCGGTTCGTCGGCGAGAACGTGGCGGACATGATGCCGATAGTGTACACCCCGACGGTGGGGCAGGCGTGCCAGAAGTACGGGCTGGTGTACCGCCGCCCGCGCGGACTGTTCATCACCATACACGACAAGGGCCACGTGTACGACATACTGAAAAACTGGTGAGTAACTGTGTTCACTTTGATCCTGAGAGAGACTGTTTATACTGGTTTTGTTTCCACTGACGTGCGGTTTACTGGTCCACGGATAGGGGGGCGGCGCCCCACTCGCAGCCGGGAACTTGTGTGGCGTTCCAAATCAAAAGTGACCTTGTTGCGGATATATGAGTTTATCTACAGGGCTGAAACTACTTTATACCTAACCGTAGTTCCAAAAACCACCTACTAGCCCGTACGGTAACTTTTTTTTAAAATTTTTTGTAGTACCTAATCGTGTCGTGTCGCCGATTGAGTCATTTTCATCATCGTCATCATATCAGCCTGCAGACGTCCACTGCTGCACAAAGGCCTCCCCCAAGGATCTCCACGACAACCGGTCCTGTGCTAACCTCATCCAGCTGGGTCCCGCAACCTTCGCCAGATCGGCGGACCTTGTGGCAGGCCTGCCTACACTGCGTCTTCCGATACGTGGTCGCCACTCCAGAACCTTTCTGCCCCAACGGAGTCATTTTACTTAACTTTAATAATCTTAGAAACTAAATGCCGCAATAAGGTCATTTTTGATTTGAAACGCCACATGTAGAGATATGATATAGCTGACATCAATTACGCGTCCGCCTGCCAATTGAGCAGATATCATGAACTAGTTCATTGGCTTAGTCATTAGTCGATTAACTCTACCGCCAGAGATCGACACCCCCACTTTTGACAAACAACTTTCTTCAAGTGGGGCCTGGTTTTTGTCATCATTGTCATATCAGCCGAAAGACGTCCACTGCTGGACAAAGGCCTCCCTCAGGGATCTCTCGCCCTAACCTCATCCAGCTAGGTCCCGCAACCTTCACACCTGCTTTGTGTATTTTCTATTTAAACGTACCTAACTAATATTATAAAGGCGAAAGTTTGTAAGGATGTGTTACTTCACGCATAAACTATGGAAAAATTTTTGATTAAACTTTCCAGTATGTAATATAGATTATACATTAGAATAACACATAGGCTATAGATACCTCGGGAAAAGCTATTGCCGCGAGAAAAGTATCTACGCGGGCGAAACAGCTAGCGTCAATGGTATTCTTGTGATTGCAGGCCGGAGACGGACGTGCGTGCGATCGTAGTGACGGACGGCGAGCGCATCCTGGGGCTGGGCGACCTGGGCGCGTGCGGCATGGGCATCCCCGTGGGCAAGCTGGCGCTCTACACCGCGCTCGGCGGCATCAAGCCGCACCAGTGCCTGCCCATCACGCTTGGTGAGTCGCATTGGACCCCAGATACTAAGCATCCTTCCCAGCCACGAATCCAGAACTTTTAGCCTTGGTCTATATTTCGTTTTGTCCGTCTGACGTAACGTACCTGACCGTGACGTTCAGAAGTCGATGTGACATGTTACCTACTTATTATAGTGTATTTGTCCAGACGTTGGCACGAACACGCAGAGCATGCTCGACGACCCGCTGTACATCGGGCTGCGGCACCGGCGCGTCACCGGCGCGCAGTACGACGAGTTCCTGGACGAGTTCATGCACGCCGTGGTGCGCCGGTTCGGCCAGAACTGCCTCATACAGTTCGAGGACTTCGCCAACGCCAACGCGTTCAGGCTGCTCAAGAAGTACAGGCGACGGTGAGTCATCATCAGCCTGCACTAGTCCATGCTAAACATAGGCCTCTCCCAAGACGCGCCAATCCCAAATCGCATATATTTTGTGAATTAGAGGCGTGACGTGTTAGACTTTCATTCATTCATATAATCCGGTAGGTATAACATTGGCTGTTTGCGCAGGTACTGCACGTTCAACGACGACATCCAGGGCACGGCGGCGGTGGCCGTGGCCGGGCTGCTGGCCAGCCTGCGGGTCACGGAGAAGAAGCTCTCGCAGAACACCATCGTCTTCCAGGGCGCCGGCGAGGTGACACAACACACACACATACTAGTTTGAATGAATGTGTGAACTATGAATTCTGTAGTTATTCTACTTTGGTACACACTATAGTTAACAATGCCATAGATTGCTTTTAACTTACAATTGTTGTCAATGTCCTTTTGTGGTAGTTAGCAGTGGTGTAAAGTGTGTGTGCGTGATAGTCAGCCAGGGTATCTTTATAGGTGACACTACAGAAAGTTATAACGGCTAAACATTTGTTTATTCACACGTACAGGCCGCTCTGGGCATAGCGGAGCTGTGCGTGATGGCCATGGTGGGCGAAGGCACGCCGGAGGCGGAGGCGCGTCGCCGCATCTGGATGGTGGACTCGAAGGGGCTGATCGTGAAGGACCGGCCCACGGGCGGGCTCAACGAGCACAAGGAGAAGTTCGCCAGGGACCACCCCCCCGTCGACACGCTCGAGGAGGTCGTCACCGTGGCCAAGCCGACCGTCCTAATCGGTAAGATATCAGGTCATAATCTTGGGATTAGCGCATCCAAGTCACGGTTGATCAAGCCGCGGTCGTCCCACTCATCGTCGTGGTCTCCTTCAGTCGGGAACTATATGGTCTGAATGATTTATTTGTGAATTGCTTGTCCTTGTCTTGTTACTGCCATAAGCCAGTTCGCGAGAAGTACCAGTTCAGCGGATTTCGCTTTGAGGGGACTAAGCGTACATCCAGAGGCTTTAACGGGCATGAGCATCGTCGTAGATTAGGATTAGGGCATTTGTGACTCCCATTATTTTGAAAGATTCGGTGCCTCATAAAATCAAGCTTCTCTAGGCCCGGCTACACGTTCAATATTTCTTGCGCAAATTCCAAGTTTGCACAAGCAAGCAGGCAGGTATCGTTTTGCACGATAAGGCATTATCGTGCATGCTTGCTTGTATAAAACTAAAATTTTGCGCAAGCAAGATTGAGAGTATAGCCAGGCCTTAAGGAGAGGTCGGGAGTTTTGGTGCTGAGAGGCCCATGTTGGCGGACGTGCACAATAATCGTGCACATAAATTGATTAATGGCCTTGTTGCGGGTGTCAGGTGCGGCGGCGATCGCGGGCGCATTCACGGCCAGCATCCTGCGCAAGATGGGCGAGCTGAACGAGCGGCCCGTCATCTTCGCGCTGTCCAACCCCACCAGCAAGGCGGAGTGCACCGCGGAGGAGGCCTACTCCAACACCGATGTGAGTGCACGCTATAGGTACGGCTGTCTCTCGGACAACCTAACCAGATCCTACCTAACCAACCTTGTTGATCTGTTAGCAGTGTCCTTCTTTCACTACTCCCAATAAATTTATAAGCACATTCACATTCGTATCCCAAATTTTGAGAAATAATATAAAGTGATAGGTTACTATATATACATTTGTGGGGAAAGTACGTCCACTACCTACTGGGTCAATGGGGTAGGTTTGTATCTACCCAAGGGCACGTATTACAATAGGCTGTTGACTTGATTTGATACCTTTCTGGGGAAGTCTTGCCTGCGTTGGTGGTTGGTGGCGTCTCCCATACAAAATATAAGAAAACTGTCTGCTACCACCGCCGCCCAGTGTGCAAAAGTGAATATTGTGTTGTTACGGCAGGAGCGCGCGGTGTTCGCGAGCGGCTCGCCGTTCCCTGAGTACCGCACGAAGGACGGGCGCCGGCTGCAGCCGGGGCAGGGGAACAACGCGTACATCTTCCCAGGGCTGGCGCTGGGCATCATCACCGCGGGGCTCATAGACATCTCCGAGGACTTCATGCTGCTCGCCGCTGAGGTGACATCCTTATATCAAACTAGTATTACACCAAGCCAAATATTCGAATCCCTTAGAGACGGGATACGTTGTTTAACGAGGCGTATTCAGTGGCGTGCGGACAGTGGCGTACATGCGGCGCTACTAATGGGATTGAAACGTTGCTCCATAATCGTAAGCTGAGTATTCAACTATTTTAGTGGTCTTTTAGCACTCAAAATTCTTATTGTAGTTGACTAAATGTGAATCATGCTTAATATTATATAAGTATTATAATACATATGCGGCGGTGCGGTTGCAGGCTCTGGCGGAGATGGTGACGAAAGAGGACCTGGACCGCGGCAGCCTGTACCCGCCCCTCGAGAACATACAGAACTGCTCCATCAAGATCGCCAAGAAGATCGTCGAGCACGCCTACAAGACAGGTAAACATCGGCGACACAGCGGTGCCCACTGCTGGGCAGATTGGTTGAGGTTGGACGATCTGTGATAGAATATGGCAAGGCAAGAGTTTGAAAATCGAGCGAGACTCATCTCCTAAATGCTCATCTGGCTATAACCCGGACGAATTACCTGTGCCGCTCGCTGCCTTGCTGTGTGGCGCAGTTAATTCGTCCGGGTTATATGGCAATAACAATCCTTTTTTCGTGTTTCTGGTTCAAAAAATAATGATTTTAAAGTGATGAAGACATGGATTTGAAGCCGAATTTAATAAAACAAGTAAAATTATCATGCGTGACGATAAGCTGAGTTTAACTCGGGTGTAAATGATCAATTGCACCCTCGAACTGATGCGTCCTCTCTCGCTCTTGCGCCTTAATATCTCGGGTGCATTTGAACGTTTACACCTCAGTTAAACACTCTGCTTTTCATCACGCATCCCTAGTGGTGTCATGGGGATATGGATTGGGAGCCGTAGTGGCACGGAGAAGAACGGAACAGTTCAATGAGTCTATTATATTTGTAGGCAAGGCGACCGTGCAGCCGCAGCCATTGGACACTGAGGCGTTCATCCGCGCGCAGCTGTACGACGTGCGGTATGCGCCCGCGCTGCCGCCCGTGTACAAGTGGCCCGACCAGGCGCCCCACGTCGACATTGTCTGATTCTCGCCTTCCACAACCAGCCAACACCGGCCCCCACCAGCCAGTACCGGGCACGACTACCAACGTCACAATAGCGACGATTACGCGTACAGCGTTTCATCAAATGTGGAGAAAATTTAAATATAAGGTGTGAGGAAACAACTGTGACCGGTTACGAGTCTGTAGTGGACTACTTTTAAAAATGCCTTTTTTAACAATTCATATAGGTAACTATTTAATTGAATACTTTTTGGTATTTTCAAAAGTTGTCCCCGTTGTTTAGTATCTGATACTCAGTGCCCCTGTAATCGGTCACTACATGTTTGTTACATGATATACAGGATATAGTGTCATCTTCATCACAATGTCCGGGCAGTGCTGATAACACCAGATTACAAAAATTAGAGGGAGAAATTCAAAATAATAACAGACAGTGTCTAGCGCCTGCATAAACTTCGGATGATATTGAAAAATTGGAATATTTACTGAATTGGTATTAAAATGATTAAGCAAAACTTTAAAATGTATAAATATTGTCAGTATCAAGTTAACATACTAAGTAATGTCCCCGCTGTTGGGTACAGGCCTAACCTCTCGACGAGGACGCAAGTCCACTACGCTAGCCCAGTGCGGGTTTGTGGACATGCGCCTAAGAATTCGGCGTATTCAGGTTCCTCAGTCGACGTACTTAAGTTGCGAGAAAAATTCATTGGTACATGGCACGACCGAACTCGGTCCTCTCAACAGGCCGCGTCTGCCCTACTGAGCCACCTACGATTGTCAGTATAGTTTGAGAGAATTTTTGCACGTTGCAAACATCCGAGCGATGAAACGACAGCGTGTGGGACGCCATTATTTATCTGACTGCCGCCGACGTCATGGTCGTGCATTTTTTTATTATGCTATCAAGCTTCAAAGAATGTCTTGTGTTTATTTCGGTTCTAGTTTTGTACCTAAAAGTTTGTTCAGAGGAAACCCACAACCACTAAAATGTGGTCGGGTGGTAATTTGTATAAAAACGCAGTGTCGTTCACACAGACCACACAATGACTGTCGACGATATCGACCACACGCAAACTTGTGGTAAAGTGTAACAACTTTCAGACCACTTCCGACCACAACCACAAGGATGTAATGTGGTTCGTCTGAACAAGCCTTATGTCTGTGTTCAAAGGAATCTATTGTACTTAGATGGAGGATTAAAGTGGACATAAGAGTACAAAAAGATCCATCAATGGATCTTATGTGTACGCTAGGTGAACGGACACTCTTTATAATGGATTTTAGTAGATCTTGCGAAAATATTCGACTTCCTAACACAAATAACTCGTGATCTAGATATTTTATTTGTCAAATTTTAGCGACATTTCAAAAGTAACGTCACTTTGTTTTTTCACCAAGCATTTTTATAGTTGCATAATGCTTGGCAACGGCTCTTGCGACACTGACATTACATTTTTAGCATTCCAAACAATTGTAAATGTGTGAATATTCAATGTAAAAATGCTTAATGAAATTAATTAGTTGTTATTGTACTTAAATTATTGGACAAATGAATTTATTTATTACTTGAAAGTTCATTACTTTGGTTACCGCATAGGAACTCGCATCACATTTATGCTAAAAAAACTGTTAAATCGATACGATATTTAAGACTCTACTTACATTGTTTTTAGAATTTATAATTCCAATTGAATTTCATACTTACGATATGTAAATTTTTAAAATAAAAAGTGTATTTGAACTTAAGTAACTTTATTATTCGATATTGGTTTCCCTTCATCTCAGTGGGCCAATGCTAGAAGTAACAAAGAAAGTAAGCATAAAACAGTAAGTTTGTAGCTTGAGAATGATTTGTGTAACTACTTGGCGCAATGACGTGAAACTGCGTAAGGAGTACAAAAAAAGCGTGTATACTTTTACATTGGGAAATCATAAAATGACAATTGACCTGAGGGCCTGGCACTACTGTTAAAATGAACACTTTGGACATGTTTCTTATTAGTCCATATCCCAATTATAGCAATTATAGTCCAGTAAATCTCACGATTCCCACTAAATTACACGAAAACACCTGCATTTTACTGTAAACAGCATCAAACATAATATGGCGAATCGGCACGCTCAACAAATTAAAATATGTATGTATAATGTTGAATAGGGCATCTCCTTTAGTTTCTTTTGTCATTGACTTGGGGGCGCAGAATTTGAATTCGATGTTTACAAAATCCATAAAGCGACAACCATTTCTGAAGTCAGTGATTTTCTAATGTCATACTCTAATGTCGGCCCTCTCCGGAGCCTCAAAAATAGCTTCATAGGCAACATTGTAGAACCGATAACAATTTCCACTAGTCAGACTAGTCTGACCAACAATCTGACCACTGGTTTCCCCACTAAGAACAGCGGGCAGCTAAGACTAAGAAATAATCTATACATAATTTAATTAAACTTGACGCTTCACAAAATATGATATCTCAGATTTTCCATTTTTTCAGTAAGAACAAAAAATTAAGTAGATCTCGATTAGTGGATCATACTGGTATAGATAACTCATTTTTCAAAAAACTGAGATAGGCCCTTTTGTAAAATCAGCGACGTATTGTCTGTCCATATTAGGAATCGAAGCAACGATCTCTAACGCTACAACGCACTCGAGTCGGCCGGCGTAAACGCGCTTTTAAGCTTGAACTACCACAGCCTCAAAAATAAAAGATGAAATACTTAGACCGACAGTCTTTATTTACGATAATAATTAATTACTTTATAAATAAAAATTGAGAAGTACCGATTCACAACAAAATATTACCTACATTACGTTTACAATGTTCGACAAAATAATTATCACTTATCACTTCATTAGAACTGTACAAGTAAAGTTCATCATACGTCTCGGGCTGCGCCATGGGCGCGCCGTATTATCTATCGCATCGTCGTGCGCGGGGCGCGGGCCTCGCAGCGGCCACGGCGCGGCCTCGTCGCGCCCCGGCACCCGCCCACGCCCGCGCGGCCCTCACCTGCTCAGCGAGTGCGACCGCTCGCTGGAGCCAGAGCTCTCACCGTTGCACCTGGGCCGGTCATTGCCTGCAATCAATCAACCAACACACACGTTACAAACAAGTACATTCAACACAAGGTGACAAGTTAGCTACAAAAAAAAACCAAATGATTTTACAAATAATATCAGAAGGCATAATTTCTTATATGGATAACAGAAGAGATGTCGGAAGCAGATGTGGCACGGGCGCATACACACAGCGGCGACATGCGCATGCCGTTCGCCGCTAGCACTCTCTCAGTCTCAGCTCGACCTCCCTTCTGTGTGTCCTGCGCCTTAGTAGGCTAATTCTTAAGTCGAATTCTTTTCAATCAAAAACATCGTCTCATAAACGTTTTTATATCGCAACATGTTTAGATTTGAAGATTAACTGTACTGGCATGTAATACACATTATTATTCAGTACATTTCTCGTAAAAGTCAAGTATTGAAAAGATTCGACACGCATCAACACCAAGTCATCGGCTATGATTTGTACAATAGCTTCAAAAGAAATAAAAATGAAAGTTACAATTAATGCACGTATAGTTATAGACAATACCAATACAGACTCGAAGCGAAATCAACAGCACACTGACAACACAGTATCAAACGAAATCGTAATCATGTCGCACTATGATTTGGATAAAGTAAAATAAACAAAAGCTAAAGTAAGCGCGGCTAACAGCGACAAAGAGCCCTGACCTAAGAAATGATGGCCTTGTAAACTGGAATCCTATAACAAAATATTTCACATGATATAACTGGCGCTTCACTCATGTCTGGTTTGATGCAAGGTGGTACAAACTGGTGGTAAGTACCACGACAGGCATCACGCCAAATATACATAGTGCTGACCAAATAATGATTAATATTGTGTCGTGGCTACTTGCTTGATCATACAAATTACCAATAGATGGCCGATTTTAACATTTTGCATTAATAATGGTTTTTGGCAAATCTAATCTTCATTGATAACAAGATAAGAAATAGTAAAAATAATAATTTCGTAGCTGGTTAAGAAAAAATGTAATTAAAACGGATAAAGGGGAATACATTCTTGCCCTACAATCATATCCCTGTAAATCTACACCTAGTTAATGACAACTCTCCCAGTGTAACAAAAACTACCTCATTGAGAAGGCAGCCATAAAGGGGGCGGCATCAAAAGGCAAATAAGGTCTGCTGGACAATGCAACACGTTTTACGTGTAAGGCCTGTAATATAAGAGGCGGTACGAGCGCGCCGCCGCTGCAATAAGTATAATCTCGTACAGAGCGGCGCCGCCGCCTTGTATAATACAGGCCTAAGTAAGTACACCAAACCCTATTTAAAATGGGCGAGAGGCGCTAAAGTAAAACGCTACACATGAGTCTCTTACATGTTGTGGTACTGACCGAGCCTCTGATGCGTGGGGAGCTTCCCGAAGAAGGGGTGCTTGAGCGCGTCGCGCAGCGTGATGCGCTGCGCGGGCTCGTACTCCAGCATGCGCGCGATCAGGTCGAACAGCTGCCGGTGCTCCTCGCTCGTGTTCTGCAGGTACCTCTGCAATTACATACAACAATCAATACACAGTTAATACATCGGCATTGTCACCGATTATTACCAGTAGTCCCTTTTATCCCTTTAACCCTGTAAGTGGAAACGACTCACGTACAATGCGATACGCGACTCTAATGCGACTGGTTGACTCAAGTGTTGATAGTTTAGATAAGTTCGAAGTTTTGAGTGAGTTTGGTAGTTAGAGTAAGTTTCGAAGTGATCAGTGGCAGGTTCTATTAATTATACTAATCAATAAAACCAGGTATATAGAAAGAGTTAATTGTTGTCCTTTGGTCTTCTATTTATTAGCGAGACAGGTTCAAGTTTGAAGAAACTTCTTTTCATAAACACAATTGTTTGTTAACCACTGGACGTAAACCTTGTACATTATGACTGGTCTTGGGTCATTTCAGTTGGGATCGGCCTCTACCAAATTAAGCAAACGACGTATTTTAAAAATGAGAATGAACACTTACTAATAGGGGTTTGCAGTTTTCTCTAACATATCTGCCGGCTGATGACTTCTCGTCCCAGTCTAATTTGCCGTGGTAGAAGTATTTTGTCCGTGTTTTGCGCGCCATTCTGAAATAAAAAAAGTTAAAATGTAATTTAATAAAACGTAACAACAAGTAACGGAAGCGACAAAGAATGAAAATAAATAATAATTATTCACAAAAGTACCACAGGAATAATAATTAAATTAATAAAATAATACGAGAAGAATGCATGTTGACGACAAAGCACTGCCTTTTTGTCGTAAGTGGAGTTATAAAGCATGCAATACATGCTCAGATTTCTGATTTCTCAGATGGGCGAATGAATTCCTGAGCATGGTGTAGCATTGTAAATTCAGTTTTCTAATATCCTTCGTGAAATGTAGGTAGGTTTACCTGTATGGGATGGGTCCTAGAATCCTCTCCATCATGGCGAGGTGCTCGCGGTTGTCGTGCGTCTGGAACAGCGTGATGCCCAGGTGCAGCTCGAACATGATGCAGCCTATCGACCACACGTCGCACGGCTGCGACCATCCTAGTTCTGAAACGTGACCATTCAAGTAACATATTATTACATACATATACATATCTTTACGCTATGTCCCTGGCGGGGTAGCCAGAAAGCACGGAGATCCTGACAAAAAAAATTTCGCTTCGCTCAGTCTCGTTCACAAACGCTCGGCGCGGGAAGCGCGCTAGTGATATTTGCGTCCGTCTATGAATGGAGGCCCGCTGTATCTGATCCTCGTATGTCTAGGTCGTTACCGGCCCCTATTACCAATCACAAACCCTCGATATATTTGCGTCGTCATTCGTTCATCACTCATTCGCTCAATATGTCCGAACCAACGCAGCACGCCTTTTTTCATCTTATTCTCTTTTTTTTATTTTTTTTATCATCGCGCTATATCCGGCGGGTAGTAAGTAGGCACATTTTATTATATATAAAGATACGCATTGGCATGTTGGCAACAGAATAAACACAATGACTGCGCGAAATACACAACTTTCAGTTTGCTGCCAAAAGTAAACATGAATCAACTTTTAGTGATTTTCTTCGAGTGTGTACTTCCATTGCGTTCTAGTAGAAATAAAATACGAGAATAACGTCAACATGTTACACAAAAGATTCCGCGATTCCGTGAGTCATAGCATTATGCATGAAGAAAGACATTACTTGTTTCAACTAGTTAATGCGCAGCGAGTACTGCCACAATCAGCTACTGTTTAGTGGTACTAAATCAAGAAAATAAGACGACAGACTTTTTTGCAGAGAATAAATATATGATCATCTTGCAAAGTATGTTCATTTGAATATGAAACTTCATTTTTGGTTTATGACTTGGAGTAGTACCAAATTTTAAGACGGACGTGTATAATGTCGGAATTTTATTATGCATTGAGACTTTAGGTAGCGAGTGCTACAGATGGCCTAAGAATTACGAAATTCTCCTAAGACTTTTCAGTGGATCGTTTGGTTCGAAATTCGATCTACATTAGTCAAATAGTGGACCGACAAAACAATACTCTGAGCATTGTTTTGTAATCAGTCGTGCTGTGTGCGTCGTGTCTGGACCTTCTGAGTCCGTACTCCGGACAGCCACTATCAGATCTCACCCATTTCGTTTCCTGACAGATCTAAAAGCTCAAAGTGACCTTTAATGTGCGAAAATGGCAACCTTGGCCTTTATTTTGTGGTAGTATATGAAGTGCAAGTGTAGGTACCTAATATGACCTCTGGCGCTCTGTAGTGCCTGGTGGAGACGATGGTGCTGTGATGCTCGTGGTCGAACGTCGCGCTGCCGAAGTCGATGAGCCGCACGTCGCTGCGCTTCACCCGCCGCAAGTCATGTTTCTGCGCAACAGACCGTGTCATCTTTAAATGAACAAATACACTTTCACATGAGTCATTTCGCCAACCGCAAATTGCTTTCATAATAATATAAATTGTGTTATTAAATAATACAATAAATGATTGTGGTTGTGTATATTGCGCGGCAAATTAACTAAAGCGTACTTCAGTTAGTACCAAAATTATGCGTTGTAAATCTCCATTACATCTTAGTGAAAATCGCCGACTACCTCTCTAGTCGTGCCCTGTTATTTGTTGAGGCCGTGCTGTAATCGCCAGATTTTTTGTATATTTTTATTTTAAAACTATGATGGGCCTTTGTTTCCAGGGCCGTAATACCCATTCTAAAAAATTAAAATAAAATTTGTACAAAATTAAAAAAAAAGTTTTGGTGTATGTGAACATTAAGTGTATGTATGCATATGTGCTAAACTGTGGTGCGACGGTCTTGGTGCAACATATCAGTAGCAGGACGAGAAGGAACATTTTGCACCTAAAGGTTATATTACACCTAGACCAGATCCAACTTGTACAAATTTGTCTGTCCTGTGGAAATCGATAACCGTAAATAGATAGCCGGTTGGCATTTTAGAAGCTTTACTTCAAGCTTGGGCTGGTCACATCTGCCGGAAAACCGATAACCGCTGGGGTAGACGAGTCCTCGAGTGGAGACCAGGACTTGGCAAGCGTGAGACGCCCCCGGGTTAGATGGAGCGACGACCTGCGTAAGGCGGCTGGCAGTGACTGGATGCGGAGAACCGAGGATCGGGTTCAGTGGCGCGCCTTGGGGGAGGCCTATGTCCAGCAGTAGACTAGTACAGGCTGATGATGATGACTTCAAGCTTTGTCTGCAGTAATAATGGCACCTACCTTCTTGGAGGTGTTATAAACGCTGACGACCTCGTAGTCGCTGTCGACAAACAGTATGTTCTCCGGCTTGAGGTCGGTGTGCGTCAGCTTGTTGTCGTGCAGGAACAGCACGCTGTAGATGAGCTGGTACGCGATGTGTCGCACCTGCTCCAGCGGGTACGGCTGGTAGTTGTTGTCCTTCTGCAATACCACACAAGTGACACGTGTTATAGTCCCCGTTGAATTTTTTGGTGGTTGAGTGAATATAGTTACAGATTGTTTGCACATCGCTGACAGTGTGTTTACAGTCTATGTGTGCGTAAGCAACATAGTGAGGTCTAAAAATTTGTAAAGTTCGATTCGGTTGATATTGAATGAGCGTCTTTAATGCACCTAAAATTAGTCATTGCCACAGAATATTTATTAGTACCTAATATTGCGCAGAAATCAGCCAACTTCACACATCCGCCAAAAAATCTACGGCGACTATACATCTTAATAGATGGGAGAATCAACAACAAATAATATAGAAAGAAATGATAATAGGCTGTTGATGACGATTTGCGTATATAATTTTAACAAAAAAAATCATTGAAACAAAAGTTCTCAATAACAGCTCAAACTACTAAAGTGTCAATATTTTTGATGCAAAACCAACACACAGCATCCACACAGAGCGGAAATTTGTCTAAATCCAGAGTTCCCTAACAAGAATGCATGCTTTTTAAGTTCACACAATGTAGTTCTAAATTAGCCGTTGGGTCGAACGAAGTAAGATTTATTTGCAATCTAGAGGAGCTATAAATAAAGGTAACACCTACCCAAGGTTATAAATAAAGGCATTGTATGTCGCCACCCACATACCTCGACATAACTCAGTGCCCTAACACATTTGCGAATGTCGACCACATCGTAATTTTATCCTCGTAAAAAGAGGATGTTCCCGATAATTTGCACTCACAAACAACATGGATAATCAGAGAGGCCATAAATAAAATGAGTTGAAAATACAAAAGAAAGTTACTGTATGCAAAACATAGTCCTCCTCGCGACCACCGATCTAAAATTTCGTGAGACTGATGTCAATCATTCAAATCAACAGCCTATTAATATGTCCCCACTGCTGGGGCTCAGGCCTACCCTCTTACGATTCCCTCTACGGTTCGGGCTATAGTCCACCACGCCAGCCCAGTGCGGGTTGGTGGATTTCACATGCGCCTAAGAATTTCTTCTTTGGCGTATGCAGGTTTCCTCGCGATGTTTTCCTTCACCGTTTGAGAGCAGTCAGTATATGTACTTAAGTTTCGAGAAAAAACCCATTGGTACATGGCCCAGCCGGGGATCGAACTCCGGACCTTTCGATATGATAGGCCGCGTCTTATCCCCGATCATTAAAACCCGATGAATCAATCATTCATTATATTTATATACTTTATAGTACACAAAACAAGTTTATTACAATTAGTATAAACAAACTTAATTGATTTACAAAAGCGCAACTTTCTTTGTGTGAATGAGACTAGTGAAGAAGACAGGTAGGAGACACAACACACGGAAAATGAGCTCCGGCCGTATTTGTGACCAAGTATCGTAACCAGTTACAAAGGAAGAACTTTTTTTAGACTTCCGCCGTATTTGTAAGTAACAAACGAAATATATTATTCTTGCTTTGTAAATAGGTTGCAAAACAAGAAAGGTTTTCTTTCCTTGTAACTAGTTACCATGCAAGACTTATAATGTCCTCGTTTCTAACCGAGTAAAATGGCATGCTAATGCAATGATATTTAAGAAAGAAACAGGACTTACACAATTACTCACCAGGAAGTCGAACACGCTCTGTCCGAGCATCTCGAACGCGATGCACATGTGCCCGTGGTACTCGAACCAGTCCAGCATCTTCACGCATAAACTGGAAACGGAAATAAAGTGCCATTCACTTATTAGCTCAACTAACTGAAGCTGTTGCGAAATTAACATTATAATATAATTAATAACTTAATTTAGAGTTTACCATACATAAATACTTTCTTGGAAAAGTTACATTTGAAGTTGATATTAATAGTGGGATAAATAAGCACATACATACATTTTCTACTGCTCATCAATCAGACAAGTACGTAATTATACGATTCAATTATAAAATTATGATTTGATTGTTATAATAACTAATCAATAGTTTTATGTGCACAAAAACTTAAGCGCGGACAGGGGACTTAGACCAGAATCAAAATTCAAATAAACATTATAACAACAAGGACGTTTCCGGCCAGTCTTTAGCTAAGCTGATATAGCTTAAAGTTTTCATCGAAGGATGCCTTCAAGATTTCATCAAAAAAATGAAATGTGAATCGTGTTTCACAAACCAAACCAGCTTTATTATGTTGTCGGCGCACAGCATCAAACCCGTGACCTCCCGTTTCCGCAAGTTACCGCTGCATAACTAGGCCAAGGAGGCGTACATCAACAAATTACCCAAGTGGCATTTGAGTTTGCTAAAATAGACGGAATGTCTCACAAAACATAATTACTTATTGATGCCGGCGTTAATTTAAAATCAAGGGCATTCCACACATGTCTGTCTGTATATTAGAGAGGAACTGCTATTTAGAAAGTAAAGACGCGAGCGGCAGACGGTATTTTTGTGTGTGGAGTTGACATCGAGCTCATCCCTGGCGGCGTGCCAGCGGGAGCCATGACGGCAAGTATAAACGCGCAAGGTCAAATATTGCTACACTCGACTCCGGGCCGGATAATACTGATATCAAAAAGTCATGTCGCATTATACTAACCAGGGTGTAACCAAACGTCGACTGGTATTATGTACAGATTGAGCGCAAGGACAGAAGAACATAAAATTGGAAATTTCAAACACTTCCAAAAACAAATTCCCCCCCTTCTATCGAAATAGCATAGCCTGAAAGAAAGCTAAACTTTAGGCGCGAGTCTATGTATGTGTGTAAACACTAATAATAGGGTACTCACTTTTTACAGTCTGGGTCAACGTCGGCCAGCTTTTCTAATACATTAATCTCTAGCTTCGCAGCCTCCCTGTACTTCTCAACATTCTTGATAATCTTCAGAGCCATCCTGTGCTCCCTGCAACATTTATAATTAGTTAACATTAATATTTCAGGCACATAAAATTTCAGGAATTTCCTGGCAATAAGTATCGAAATCTGACGTGGTAATATAAACAAAAATTGAAAATAGAGGCGAATAATCAAAATAAAGCATTCTCTGCCAAACTATGTAATCATCCGGCCGCCGTGGCGATGTGAACGACACTAGATAGAGGTAGTGGCAATAGAAAATGTGATTATAAATATAAATACGAATGCACCTAATCACAAATTGTGGTATGCTGTTCCACTTCGAGATCATCACCGCCGAGATACGGTTTAAATGTCAACTAAAGGAAAACAAAATAAATAGAAAGTTGTTGAGAATTGTTTACTGGCAGACTGTACCAGTCTGGTCTCAGTACCAGTTAAATAGGATGGATTGTACATCACTCCTAAAGTGCTATTGGCAATATGTAGACGATAAACAAAAGCTGATGATAAATCATAGTTTCATTAAGAGCTCCAAAGTTTACAAGTATGTCAGATGATATTTTCACCTGGTTGCATGTTTTTGTCAGTTACTCAAATATGATATACATATATTATTTGGTTCAGACCATTCATTGAGGCCTAGGCCTAAGCGTCTCATTGTGTAGATGATTAGTAGTGTTAGTTTGCTGATGAGGTATACAAGGGACTGCCCTTAAATGAATACCTTGCAATTGATTTCGTCTGTTGGGATATCAGTATGATGTACATAGATTAGGTTGATATACTGTATGTAGGATGAGGTTAGCGCAGGATTGGTCGTCGTGGAGATCCTTGGGGGAGGCCTTTGTCCAGCAGTGGACGTCTACAGGCTGATATGATGATGACTGTATTTAGTAAGGCCGATCGATTTCCTTCTTCGATCAATAACTTTTTTTATCCAATTATCCTAGTTTAGGTTAACATATATTTCTCCCAAACTTCATTAATAATATCTTGGAATAAGATTTTTTTTCTCGCGAAAACAGTTTATTTACCGCGGTAAAAAGCATCACTGTCCCAAGTTTCATCAAAATCCGTTCAGCCGTTATAGCGTGAAAAAGTAACAAACATCCTTACAAGCTTTCGTTTTTATAATATTATTCGGATTAATGTAAAAGATACTTACAGTTCCAAGTCCTTCACCTCGACCACCTTGCCGAAGGTGCCCTCACCGAGCGTGTCGATGATTTTGTCTGCAATGAAACCAAGGCGCAACGATTAATTAACTGTACATTTAAACAAAGTCATGATGGAATTTGACATTGGTTTTTCAGTACTTATGAGCTCACATGATACATTACAAGCTACTTCGAGGATTATAAAAAATCCTCAAGTACAAAACAGTCTCAGACAAAACTGTGTATCAAAACTTTCCAAACCTACAAACCAATGATTGGAGCTCCAGCATGACTCTAATGCTAATAAAAAATTATATGTTGTTCTTGATTGAAAAAAAGTAAAAAGAAAATTAAAATTTAAAAATCTGAAATCTTCTTAAAACACGAATCACTAACTGCAAATCACTAACTGAGTATTGTAAGAAAAAACTTGCTTTCTTGAACAATATGTTGATTTTTGTGAAATGTAACTGTTGTTATCATGAATCATTAGTTTATGTATTGGAATGTTTGATGAATGTAATATGTTTGTGTGTGAGTGTAGTGAGTTGGGTTGTGTATGTGTTTGTGTGTACGGGGCGTGGAGGGTGTGTACGGTTGGTTAAGTTATGTTGTGGACACGAACATCTCGCTCCCATGATATAGCCCGGCCAGTAGACCAGGTGTCCGTCCTTGTCGTCCTTGACGGAGGAGCGTGCCCGGGAGCTCTGCACGCGCCAGCGCCGCAGCCGCACGGGGTCCGGGGCCAGGCGTCGCGAGCAGCCGACAGCATCGCGTCGACATCGCGCACGCACAGCCACACGACACGAGGAGCGCCACGCGATCGCCACGACCAGAGTTGTGTTGTACCCAACAATCAAATAATGGAACGGTTGCTTGTCAGACAAGCGACAATTGGTATGGTGTCGTACATGCTGTTAGAGGGCGGACGGGTGGGCGCTGCGGGCGGCGCTCGGCGGCGTCCGAGCGAGTCGGGCGCCCGAGGCACCGCGCCGGCGCGCGGGACGCGGGACGCAAGGCGAGGAGCACGGGGCGCGGGTCGAGGAGTGCGGGAACTGGGACTCACCAGGGAATAGGTGGCGATACACTGCAGATGTTCACATTCACACTTTCAAAATTGCCTCACACACCGGTTTTTAGGAATAAAAATGTCCACCCGAACCTCTCTAAGATTAATAATTCACATTACTAACACTAAAAGATCTTGAACGTCGTTTACATTTAGAACTCGAGAATAACTTTACACAAAATAGAGACATGTTAGTTTTAAAAACACGCACAAAAAAGCGATAAACATGCACTATCATTTCACTTTCAATGATTTTCCTGTTCCGATAAATTCGATGTCAACGCGTTGTTGTTAGTAGCCACAGTCTAACGTTTGATTTGACTTTTATGCATCCCAAACTCCCAACTCACCAGACTTTAATCTTAACTACCCCCCCGATACTGTAATTGAGTACAGTTTTGTAAAAACATGCTATTAGTGATGGGCTTAATATGGGTTCTGACTAATACCAATATTCGACCAAACCGAATATTCGATAAAGTTTTAACTTATTTAAAATGTGTTACACATATAGGTAACGAATTTTATGACTGGTATTTCAGAAAAAAGCCTAACCCTACAAACGCTACAAATAAATTTTAGGAAAATTGTTTAACCTGTTCCCATAGTAATTAACAAATAATAAGCTGGTCCTTTAAATTCATATATGGTACAATAGGGCATACCTATCAAGTGATACACCGACAAGTCTAGTTCTAATAACCGACTGTTCAGCTACCTAAAATAAACTATAACCGAATATTGGATCGACTACCGAACATGCCGCATGCCGAACGTAAACCGAATTATGAACCGAATACTCGGCCCAACACTAATGATAAAATAAATATTACGGTAAAAATGGTTAGAATTTTTACTCCTAGTTTATTAATTTTCGTAGTTTTGTAAGAATGCAATTACTATCATGAACATCGAAGAACAGACCGAATAATATAAAAACGACGGACCAGGTGTATGTTAGCGGCACACAGAGCGCAGTTGCGGGCGGTTAGCTTGTGCTTACAGGCGGCGTGGCCGCGCGCCGCAGCAGGTGGCGCGGCCGCTGCGGCCGGTGGCGGCTGCGCAGCTCCGGCGGCAGCGCCACCACGTCGCCCACGCACAGCGGCTCGGGCCTGCGGGCCGCCGCCGTCGAGCTCGCGTCGCTCAGCGACCCGTTCGCTTCCTTCTCCGCCGCCCGGCCGTACACCTCGTCCAGGTGCGCATATTTCATTATCAGACTCTGGATCTCCTTGCGGCGGGTCTCCCGCTCGGTCATCGCGTGGTCGCCGACGGGCGTCTTGTCGTCGTCCTCCTCGTCGCTCGACGGAAAGTAAATCTGCCTCTGTCTACCTACTTGTCTCGCCGGGGAAGAGGCCGGAGTCTTTGTTATAGCTGTTTTAGAATTCGACTCTTTTAGGTGCTGCAGCGGCGATATCAGGTCACGACCGTTGGGTTGTAGACTGATATCTATCGGTCTCAATGCTAATTTCCCGCCCTTTGTTTCACTTTTCTCAGCCCTGAGGGACCTTCGCTGATGCCTTCGGTATATACTGTCCCTGTCTTTTCCGTAACGAGGTCGATCCTTTAACGACGCGTCGATTCCATTTTTGTATTCACTCTTATCGTTTTGTTTATGACTTGATGACAGACGACGGTCAGCTGTATTCCTATAGGGCGTCTTATCTCTTGCTTTCTCATGTGAATAAATATTTCGTTTGAAAGAATTTTCACCGAACACCGCTGTGGTGAAACTTCTCATCAAACCTCTGGACAGGGACTGTTCAGGTTCCAACGTTTTATCGCGGTCCTGCTCTTCCTTCCTGGCTTTCTCCCTCTTCTGGATAGCTATTTTATCCAGCACGGATGAATACTTATCTTCTAAACGGCTACGTGTGGTGCCTAGGAATATGGTGCTCTCGATATTATTATTGGTTTCCTTGAGATGATATCGTTTGGTGTACGGCGATGATTTATTATCTTTCGCTTGCGCTCTGCGGAATGAGTCACTGCGGCCGAGTGCGCTAATACCGGAGGTGGTACGCAGGGGCGATGCGTCGACCCGGGACTTGGGCGTGCTCAGGTAACTCGAGTACGTGCGCTCGTCGTTCAACTTCCTCGCAGCCGGCGCGCCGACGCCGGATGCGAACGACGCGTACGGCGAGATGTGCCTATTGTTCTCGTAGCGTCGCACGCTCGCCAGCGCAGAGTTATTCGAGAGTAACTTGTCGTCGTAGCGCGTCCGAGCGGCGGACAGCTTGGAGTCGGCGACGGGGTCGCACTTCTCCGAGGGCCCTCGCCGCGTCAGCCGGTTCATGATGCTGGAGTAGCCGTCGGACAGCAGCTGCGTGACACTTGTGGTCGACGAGCGGTTGTACCTGTGGCGCCGCGGGCCAGTCGTGCCGTTGCCGCTCGTACTCAAACTGGCCATGTTTTTGTTTAGTCTGCGACGTTTTTGTTTCACTAACAAGCACTCTTTTATCCGGGATAAGTCACATAATGTTCCTGGCACGTCATAATTTCACTTTCGCCAAATCTGTGTGCATCTCACTGTTTTCTCACTATTTCATGTCAGGCGGCGAATACTCCGCCGCCGAACATTGGACTGGGTCCTATCTAGAGATTGAGAGCGTACCAAAGCGCGAACGAATTTCAGAAAGATCACTAGCGCAGCTGAGTGCGGCCGCCGGTGCCAACTAATGGTCGCGGACTAAAAATATCGGCAACCCGTGGGAGCGCCCTCCCGCGCACCCGATCCGCCGCCGCGCGCGCAATTCGTCGCATTACACTCGCTAAATGTGTCCCACATTGTACCTTAATGACGAAACTATATCATAATTGCTCATTTCGTGACAAGCGCCCCTGGTGGCAACATTTTCAATTTTCTGTAAATTTACGCTGCTAATAGACATTACGAGTTTCTTTTTCCGCCGCGTGTATTTGCAAGACAAAATAGTTATCGGCCCACGCATTCACGACATCAGTTCTGGCAAGCGTTTTCAAATGATGAATAAGTATCGTTAACGTCATAGGAGAGGACCCTTTCAGCTACTTTCGCATGAGTGTTGTTGATATTTATTGCAGTATTGTCGTGTGTTGCGTGCAGTATCGGAGCTCAAATGTGATATCGGGGAGGCGTCGCCTTTCTCTGAGCCGTGAGCTCGGGCGCCAAGACAGTTCTGTCAATAACCGGCAGGTAATTGGGTCAGTGGAGCGGGGAGCGCGTGTGAGCAGTCGACAATGGCGCGCGCCCGCGGGCCGCACCGACCGACTGCATGCGCGTGCGGCGAGGGCGGGCGGGACACGCGTTGTTCCTAACGTCGAATTATGATTCATATTTTTGAACAATAAGTATCTTGTAGGTACGATAGCAGTGCGCTCACGGCTCAATAATGGGTCGTACACAGGCCGATGAACAGAGTTCCAATTCATGTGACATCTTTTTAAAAGAGCGTACAATCAATAAGTCTGTTCGCTTAGTTAGAAAATATGCTAGTTCGTTCAACGAGAAATTGTCAATGTACTTGATACAAGCAAGACTGTGTTCGTAGTAGGTAGGCCGACAAAGCATACAAACTTGGGAAGAATTGAACGTGTGAAACTAACTTGGGGTAGCGTGTTCGAACATTTTGGAAGGGCACATACCAAATAGAAATATTACCTTGGTAAATCAGCGCACACACAACAGAGATGTGCGTCTGCCGGAATGAATAGGATGAATGAACGATGTATCGCTTATTTATTTTTAGACAGGGTTTGCAAAAATTTTACAGCCTTGTAGTTTTTTTTTACTTTACAGTCATTTGTAGAATTTATTCTCTTAGCTAAGTGATTCTAAATGTAATAAAGATAAATAATGATCTCCTTGAGGGCACTCGATGAGATTAGTCACGTCACAGAGTAACCAATACCCGACGAGTGACACGAACGGCCCCCGTGCCGTCTCATGCTTATCGCATTGTAAACATCAATTGTTGAATTATATTTGTCTGTCAGTCGTCCACCGTCCGCAACCGCACAGCTTCCCGAGCCAATAATTGAAGACTTTTAACAGTTTCCTGTGGTATGAAACTCCATTCCAGACTAATACCCATATTTTTTTTTAAAAAAGCTCTTACAACATTTCAGTCAATGGAGCTTTGTTATAATCTAATTTCACTACGGTGCGATTGTTATACAAACTAAATGGTCGAATCTAGACTAACTTAATGCCCATTTTGCGTTAACTGATAACATCTAACATGATAAATACAACGTTCGAGGCAATACGCTAGCCGCTCGGTAATTAACTTCGGAGTTCGAACAACAACGTCCGCTGAAACGTTTGGCGCAGCGGAAGCACATCGAAAACGGCCGGCATTCTTTGCATAGCCCGACCTCGAGTTCGCTTGCAATTTCTACTTTCACTGGACATTTTTCAGCAACGATCGATTTCAGCCAAATGCCGACCTTGTTGCAACGATTATTTACTGATAAATATCTAGTACTTAAAACGGTTCAACATTGAAAGTTGAACACGAACGACGTATGTATTGCGGTTATGAATAGTGCACGTATATCGCATCGCAGCTGTCACTAAATGTATTACAGAAAATACCCTAAATAATAATTAACATGTTAAGAAGAGATACGTACCTCAGTTAATAAACAGACATCTGTCATAGGATAGTTGAAATTGATAAAATTTTTGATAGCGTTAATAAGCTCGAGATTCTTCATATTGGCCGTTATCCACAGAGTAATTAAAAAGAACAACACAGGTGACTCATTGCACCAGGCTACTATACGCTTTGGTCAATGACACTAGGAGTATGGGAAGTTCGTTAGCATTTCAGGGTTGTTAGGTGAGCGTGCAACGAACGACGCGAACATGACACTCAGTCACTAGTGCCACAATAGTGCCAGCTGGTTTGCTCCTTCGGGAAGGATCGGTAGGACAATGCAACGGGGAACAGGTAAAAGGAGCTCTCATATGATTGGTTCTTAGAGTAACCCTACTTCAAAGCTTAGAACAAGTTTAATAATAATATTGGGCCCGGTTATAAATACAAAAGATTTTGGTTTCTATTCCTGTTACACATGAAGTGTTAGAAAGATAAAAACAAAACTAATTTAATAATTTAAGGGCTGACCTATTTATATGCCTTATTATGAGTCCGGCCCACAAACATTGAAAATATAGCCTTTTTGATTGTATACAAGTTTTACACAGTAATGTTATGGTTTATTTAAAATAATAAGAATTTCACCATAAGATATAAATAGGCTTCTGATAAGAATTTTTTGTTTTTGACGGACACTAATTATTATGAAGAGATTTGATTTAAGAAGTCATTGCCTAGCAAAAATGGCTTGCCTATCTTACGAAATTAGCAAGGTTGTGACTGACCTTGCTTACCAGCAGGTTACAGGCACCGTCCGCATCAAAAAGGATCTCTGCCACAACAGAGAGCAGTTTCGAAACGTCATGCCAACAATTGCAACCGTGCTCCTTGAGGAACCTCTTGTACAGCTCGTAAAACGACGTTAGCTTGAGAGGTACACGAATGCGATCGTGTCTTATTGTCAACTCCGCCATTGCACTGCACTGCACTTGATAAATATTAACACAAGTTTATAAACACAAGTGTAGAACTATCGTGGGGTGGACGGAACGCCGTGCGCCCCGCCGGCTCGCAACCAACTGTGGCGAGCGAGCACTGGCGTGGTGGCGGGCGGCGGTGGCAGCGCGATCGGCGCCACTCAAGTGCGACTCGTCCTCACACGCCGAGCCATTGGCACTCGACACTAACCGAATAGATAACTTATTACACCATTCGTTAAGGTTAACTCAGATAAAAATCACGGAAATGACAACTACAGACAGAACGTGAACACTTCGCGTTCGATCAACGTGCAGGATTGAACTGAGAGACGGGTTTCAGCAGTAGTTTAATTAAACGTGGCCACCACAAATGGAGCAAACAATTTGTAGCGGCAGATTTCGGTTTAAACAGGATTCAACCGCGCGCAGGCGCTCGCCAATTCCATATTAATCAACCATCACTATATGAATGAATAGGCTATGAATTCTTTTATTTATAATTTGAAGGCACGGAATGTGGTAGGGGTAACTAAATAGTTAGGTACATGGTGGAGTTATCTAATAAAATATCAGACAGCAAGCTAAATTGTGTTTTGGGGTTATCAGATCATCTCCATTATCAGTCTGCTGGTGAAATGATAATTGTTTTTTCATGTCATAACCATAACAAAAGCGATAAAATGTTTGTAATAAAATAACGTTACTATATTATTAACAAGTCTAATACATTATTATTATTATCAATGGTAATTTATCAGTAGATATATCCGCCCGGGAAGACATAATGTATCAAATGGCATTGACTTTACCAAAAGAACAACAAGCTTCAATATAGAACATTTACATCATACACAATGCTCAAAACTTGACATTCTAAAGTGTTAGGGAAGAACAACTACATAATTAGATTGGTTGGAGAACGAAATGGTTGGAAGCAAGATTAAATTGAGCGGGCCGAATGGAGCGACTGGCGCAATGTGAGGCATATCGGCAAGGTCGGCCGGAAGGAAGTGGGCATTACCAAATAGATAGGTGGGCAACAAAACGGCGGGCGAAGCGATTTATCAGACCGTATCTCACCAGCGGCTGCCACGCCACGCCACTCGTGTATATAAATGATACGCGATAGGAACCAACATCAAGAACCTCGTGAACTTGACCTCTGGCTGTGCTGTAATGACATAGTGACCGTTATCTTTTCGCCTGATCAAAACGTTACTTGCTAAATTAACTAAGAACATAGTAAGATTATACTTGTAATTGCAAAGGTAAATGACTTGAAAATAATACCGGAAATTTTACTTCGTTTTATTTGTACGGTGGACGATGACTAAACTTTAAACAAAAAGGTGTGTTTTTGTAGTAGCCAAATAATATTTGATAAAGCTCTGAAGGACAAGGATACATTTTTATGTAGACAGGAAAAACAATAATTCATTAGGTCCGCGTGTAAGGAGGTCACTAGATAACGAACTCACTGGGCTCAGATAGATACACTCTACACATCACTTAGTCACAAGTCAAATGACAGAAGATAATGTTAGTTTTCAGGAATTTATAAAAAAGATATATAAAGAAAAAAAAAACTTTTTAGAGTTAATCTTTGACTAATTCTTTCAAGTACAAGCCTGAATTAAAATGTATTTAGTCATCATAATTAATGTACTGCGATCCAACTAAACTGTTTGATTCCCCGCGATCAGTAAATCCGACTAAAGCCGGATGCAGCAGGTTTCAATTGAAAGATTTCGTTGTACAATTCAGAACAATTGAGGCGCACGCCTCTTGATGAGTCTCGATTAGGCAAATGTGTTCGCGTGGGTATGACATTGGCTACATGATACACGTAGAAAGAACAACGACCAATATGAAAAAATGTAAATAGGGGAATCACCAAAACTTGCATCCTGTCTAATAAAATTTAGATTAGATTTTAATTCATTATCATAATGAATTTGAGAGTAGTGTTTATTATCAAAATATGCAATACCTAATTTTAGATTTCATGGGCTAAAAATTGTGAAAATAGGAACAGATTTCGTCCTGTCCGTTACCAAAAAAAACTGAATAGTAGGTACTAGAAGAAGGCCTTTGTCCAGCAGTGGAGGTCTACAGGCTGATATAGATAGAAGATACAAGCACCACGCTAAATTAGATAAATTATTACATTTTAGGACCTCACTTTTCTGTTACAATCCAAATTTTGCCGTTTCTGCCGACAATTATGCCACCCTATCTATATACTTATAATAAAGGAGTAGAAATCGTGTCTGTACTTTGAACAAATAAAAAAAAAAAGAGTGTGGGCGATAAAAAAAAGAGTAACAGAACACAAAAAAGTTTTTTTGAATTTTTTTGTCTTTCTGTCTGTCTGTCTTTCTGTCTGTCTGTAATCGCTAATCTCCGAAACCACTAAACGGATTTTCTTGCGGTTTTCACAGGTAGATTAAGCACAGCCTGGAGCAACTTATAGGCTTTGTTTCATTGAAATCGGATGACAGCGAAAAAAGTTATCGTCATTTACAGATAAATCATTTAACGTAACCAGACGATATCATAGACATAGGAGATATCAGTGTTTTTTTTAACTGGGACAGTATAGGCAAGTCCGAAACCATAGGAGATGCAGGGAAAGTGTCTTATGACATAGAAATTTTTTGGTCAAGCGTGTGTTGTCCATAAAAATGAGACAATTTGCACAATTTTTTTTTAATGCGGTTCGACTCAGTTTCATGTAGGATCACTTCATTATAACGGAAGAAAAAAATCTGAGCAGCAGAGGTTAGTCAAATTCAATAAAATGTTTTCTCATAAAACGCCAGTGAAAAATAATTTTTATTATTTTTAAAAAATGCGTATCGACTTAGTTTCATGTTAGAATCATTTTATTGTATCGGAAGAAAAAAATCCAAGCAACAGAAGTTAGTCAAATTTAATAAAATGTTTTCTTATAAAACAGACTGTGCAAAGTACTTAGGTACCTACTTACTACTTATTCATTCATGCCACCTGAACTCCAGCTGCTCCGATTACTATGTCAAAATTGTTATCACGAAAAAATACCTAAAGGTTTTGCCCATACTGTATTAGTTAAAAAATACACACGTATAATAAAAATTGATATGAGAAGTCTTATGAGCAATAGAAGTGAAAACAACAATTTTTTAAATTTTTATCTGTCTTCACCAAATTGGATACGGTGTTCATAGTTTGTTCCTGAAGGTATGGTATACCTTAAATTATGGTGAATAATATATACTTAGAATGATCCATTTTACCATTGGAAAATTATAACTAGACGATGTATGTCTGTACATAGCAGAGATAGGTACCTACTTCCAAAATCCACGCGGACGAAGTCGCGGGCAACAGCTAGTAATAAATAAGACAAACGTGTGGTTGTATTTATTTGAAGTGTAAGAACTTTATACAAATGCATCCTACTAATATTATAAAGGCGAAAGTTTGTAAGGATGTTTGTGACGATGTTTGTGACTTTATGAGGATGTTTGCTACACTTTCACGCTGTAATGGCTGAACGGATTTTGATGAAACTTGGTACAGTGATAGCTTATATCCTGGAATAACATATAGGCTACTTTTTACCGTGGTAAACGGTTCCCGCGGGAAAAAAAAATCCGCGCGGGCAAAGCCGCGGGCAGCAGCTAGTAAATAATATAAAGACAATATCTTAATTAAGACGAATAACAATCTGTATTTTACAATGGTCACAGAAAAAAGTAACAGCTTCAAATAAAACTAACTAAACTACAGTTTAGTTAGTTTTATTTGACGGCCGTTGGGGCAGACGGGTTCTGGAGTGGAGACCGCGGACCGGTACGCGCAGCGTGGGACGCCCCTCCGCCAGGTGGACTGACGAGCTAAAGAAGGTGGCCGGAAGCGGCTGGATGCGGAGAGCGGAGGACCGGGTGTCGTGACGTTCGTTAGGGAAGGCCTATGTCCAGCAGTGGACGCTAAAAGGCTGAGATGATGATGAAACTATAGTTTGCCTTCAGAAGCAGGCTCAACAGATGAATACTTAGGTATGACTTCAAAAGAACATAATTTGCTTCCAAAAAAAATTTTATTCAGAAATTTAAGCAAAACGAAAAAGAAATGTCTCAAATGCAGTGATGCATGTTGTGTATAGATGCCTATTGCTGTTATCATCCTGAATTCAGAGAATCTGTGCGATTTACAAACTGATTTAGGTATAACAACATCCTCCGATCGGGTGGGCGGCGCACGCGCGGCATAGGCTGTTATGATAACAGCGCGGGCATGGCATGTCGGCGGTCGAACTCTCCTAGGTGAAGGTGATCGTCGCGGTACTATTTCGGTGCGCGCGCGCACCACGTAGCGCCATCTACCGATCCCCAATTGAATCGCATAGCCCGTGCCAGCTGCTGCTACTATTTCTGGCGGCTATATATAATTGTTTACAGCTGATAGGTACATAAAATTTTTTCATTGTTATTTTATGTGGAATAAAATGGCACGATCTCATTTACCCACTCGGAATCTATCACCTTTTAACAAATATTGTTTCAAAATCTAACCAGATACCATCATAGTGGAGATCATGCTATGATAATGAAATAAAAAGAAAGAATGAATCAATTTACTTGTTAATTAGAAAAATCATTGCAATGAAATTAAAGCAAGCAATAACCCTGCGTTTAAAACCAACATATCTAACTTTTAAAATTAATCAAATCTACAGGATCGTCAAATTCTAGTCTCGTTAAAAATAAATTTTACAATAGACACAAAAAAAGGAAGCTGTCCGAAGATAGTTATTAAATAAACCCTTGGCCTAATAATTTCGGCTAAAATAGACGCGCATTGCTCTCGATACGAGCACGCTGGCAACGCATTGCGCAGTTACTTCTACTAACATAGCGTTACATATAAACATTTAAGTATGAAGAGAGCAATGCAAATCTTGCAACACCTTCATATTTTCACCGTTTCTAAAGACTGACCTCAACTTCTTTGGGTTTGAGCTGCGAAGTTTGCTGGGGCACCTGTGGTGGCACAAATGAGCAGGACGGTTGAGGTTCAACAGGTTTCGTTTGGTGCGTCCTTGCAGGCGGGTGCGGGGGTTGTGAAGGAGGTTTCGGGCTCTTTTCAAAATCTGCTGGCTGTCCATCGGCGTTCTGAACTCTTATCTGAGGTGCACATGGTACGGAAGCAGCGGCTTGCTCACAGTTCGGTGGTCTCGTAGTCAACCAAGACGGTGGTACCGCTGGTGGATGGGGTGGTGTTGGTGGTATTTTCGAAACATTAGCATTAACTTTAACTCTGTTATCAGCTACCAGGGTTTCGAGCGATCGATCACTAGCTTTATTTTCCTTTGGTTCGTTTTGGGTGTCTACATGTTCAGATTTATTCACTATTTTCGTTTTTTCATTAGCTTCATTCTCGTTTGGTTCATTTTGAGTTACTATGGTTTCAGATTTATTAACAATGTTCGTGTTTACTGGCGTTAACTGTGTATTTGTATCTACAGATAGATTTAGTAAACTATTTGGTATTGGAGGTAGATGTTTTGGTATTTTGTTGCGAATTGGAATGGATGGTAATTTACTTAGAGGAACATTGGCTAATGTTTTATTTGATACTATAGCGGGAGGTTCATCGTTTTTATTTTCATCCTTATCTACTTTATTTGTCACAACAACGTTAGGCTTGTCAGGAAAAATCGGTGAAGCATCATCTCTGCTTTGGGAAAAATCGGTGCTATCATCACAACAAGACAGTTCGTCAAGACTTGGAACTAAATCAAGAGCGGAAGCCTCGTGGTAGTCAGTGGAACATGGTGAGGTGTCATCACTCGTATTATCCGTACCACGTGCTATTTGTGAACTTTTACTGCTCGGTACAAATGCCAAACTAGACGTAACATCGTTAGAAATGTCCGCAATCAATGATTCCTCACTTTGGGTGGATGATTCTCTATTGGTAGAAGAGTCTATGGCACTAACTTTTTCATCTTCACTAACTACACTACTACTAATGGCAGAAAGGACAGATGACGTCAACATTTCTGGTTGTGAACATGTTACGTCTTCTGAACATGTTACAGCTTCAAGTGTCTCAGTTGTACTTTCAATTGTCGGCGTAGCTGTTTCTTCTGATTGGCAACTGTCTGTAAACGTTTCAATATTTGCTTGTTCTATTGATGGTAAGCTCATGTATTGGGGTATGGCGTAATCCAAGTCACTCAATGGCATGTAGTGGATACCATCTCCATATGGTGCAACGAATTGAGGAGCATAGCATTCAAATGCATTTTCATTGCCGTAAGCTAACCAAGGGTCGTCAGAAGGTATTAAAGGTAAGCCATCGTAATACATTTCAGGATTCATTTCTCTGTCGACTAGTAGCTCAGGCTTATATTTCCATGGCACAAATGAATCTTCAAAAGCTAAATAATTTTCGGGTAGCACAACCATTGTTTGGTTTATCTGCGATGGATCCAGGGCATAAGAACCGTCGTAAAATGGATTATTAAGGACAAGAGGAGGTGGTTGCAGAGGTCCACATTCCATGGTTACCTCAGTTTCGACGAATAACCCGTATTTTGACAAGTCTGGTTCGGAGCGTCTATGACGGAATGCGCGGGCGTCAATGTCGTTTTCAGAGCGGGTTGCATAAATATCTGAAATATCAAAACTATGAGTTCGTCGTAAACAACTATCTGGTCGGAATTGCTCTTCCGTGTTAGGATCTTTCTGGATCACACTGTTGTCCACTTGGTCACTGAATGGTCCGTATGTGGGCACACCCACGTTGTTTATTTCGTGCAAAGCGTCGGCATCGTTTGTTTGGTTGAAAGCCACGTCGATTGCAGGGTCAAGAGTGACGACGTCGTGTCGAGCGGCGTCGCTTGGCAACAGAACCACCTGCGGCAGGGTAGGTGGGGGCCCGCAGAAGAGCAAGTTGTTGGGCGGTGGTCGCGGGGGCTGGGCAGCCATGATTCGCGCGCGCTGGCCGCCCGTGGCCGTGCGCGCGGACTATGAATTTCGGCACGGGCGGCGGAGACGCGCCGGGCGGCCGGCAGAGCTTTGCGACTGACTGAAGGCGTACCGAGTGACGAAGGCGAACACAAATAGAACGGGCGCAAGCGCGAGGAGGTCGCCGTCTCTCGCGCACATCTTCACGGGCGAAGGCGCACGCGCACGCGCATTCACTAGCCAAACCCGTCCCGTGTTATCCCAAACAGGCACGCTGACGTTTACGCTTTATTCTCGTTCCGCACTTTGCTTACACGACAGGTAGCTACAAGCTCACACTAGGAGACAGGTTTTCAGGTGGACATTTCAGTTGTGATGGTGAACGTTGGGTTTTGAGAATCTTACATCCATCAATTCATTTATGCATCGTCTAAAATATAAAATAATAATGAACGGTAGGACTGACCTGTTCAGGGGGTGAGCGCGGCGATGACTCGTCACGGTGATGCCTCCTCCGCCTGTGCGACGTGGGCGAACGCCGGTGGTGCGACCGCTTGGAGCGTTCATTTCTCCGTCTCCACGAGTGCTCCGAGCTGTGAAATCACCGATCGACAGGCTGTAGGGTTAGTGAACAGGACAACGATAATGCATCGTACACATGAAACGTGTAGGCGGGTGAGGTTCGTGTGTGCTAGAAGCGAGCGAGCCGGTAGTCTTACGTTGGCGAGCGGTCCCCACGCGCGGCGGCGTGCGCGTCCACCAGCTGGTGGAGGTGGTCGGACGGCGGCAGGCAGCAGGCGCGCAGCAACGCCCGTACAGCGGCCCAGCGCCGCTGCCCCGTGCCGAATTTTTTTATTATGCCCTATGTTTACGACCACTTGCTTAACCTTGTGCAATATTAACTAAGACCTGTTTAAGAACGTTCTAAGCAAACTTCCGTATTTCATCTCATATACGTATATACGAACGTGCACATTGCGTGAAAATGTAATAGAGTTACTTAAATGGGCTTTTACTTACAGTACAATAAACTACCATAGCACTTTAAAATTTACGATTATTATGAGTCGAATACAGGTCATTAAAATTAAATCCTGGCGAAGCAGTGAGTTGCCAATCAATCAACAACACAGCACTGTCAATGGTGCGATAAGATATTATGATGACTAATATGCGCGGAGTACGGGAGATGCTAAGTAGTGGTTATGTCACCGCTCGAGGGCCCGGCGCGTGCTATGGTCGCGGATACACTGCCACGTTTGCCAGCTTTGACAAGTCAGCAGCTGCGTTCGCGCACGAGATACTGCTGATCAACGTTCGCTACAAAACAACCGTCACAGCTTAACGAGCGCACAATCGAAACCTCAGCGTCACTAGTCGCAATGTCATCATGAGAAAATCACCGACGCTTGTACTCTGTGCCATAAATCGTGGGGAATTATAGCAATTGAGTTGCTTTGTTGCCAACGGTGGCGTGCGAAGCCTTGACCTTAAAGTTTACTTTGATGTTTGAAATCAATTTCAATTCGCGTTTGCCTGCACAATACAATTCACCAATAGTCTCGCAAAATACGTGGGCTTGGTAATAGGATGCTGTCAATTCGTGTGACACTCGCGCTTTTTATTTCATTTACTAGGTATAACATAGCCACTTTAATCGTGTAATTTAAAAATATTATGATAATACAGATGTAGAACGCGTTACTTCTCCGTCTTCACGCTGAAAATAACTGGAGCCATGTAATAATGCAGTACACTGATGCAAGTCACCTTTAATAGAATTAAGTTCCACCTAATTGGTTTACCCAGACTGAAGAGTGGGCGTGCTAAATATACGCGTTACCGTATATATCTTTCTGGAATTAGATAAGTTTATCTAATGCTCAAACTCAAACGAAGACATTTGAAACGTTAAAAATTTCTACAATATTGCAATGAGATAGCTAACGACACCTAGCGAAGAGTAGCGGAACTAAAATTCGTATTGTATGTCAAGATTTTTGTGACAGATATACTTATGATACAACAAAATCATTTCTTCTTTACGATTAAACAATGACAACATGATTGAAATCTGCAACGACTAAAAGATGTTAATATTCCTAATGAGGAACTGGTGGTGTCGTCGTCGCCGGCGCATGCGCGGGCGGCTCTAACAAATGGCACTGGCAATGTAATGTCACATTGTTTAGCGCCGCCGAGAGGTTGAACTTGAACACACACGGCCAGGCCTTCGAGTGATCATGCCCACATATGACAATAACAAGTCCAATTAATGTCATTGCATTGCACTGCTACAGATTTTGTAATCGATAGGTATAACATTTTGATTTAGAAAAACGGAGAAACCGGAACGCTTATAGTAAAAGGATCTTAAAATATTAGCAAATTGAAACAAACTCATCCTAAATAGGAGTATCTAAACAAACTAATGTTAAGTAGAAAATAAAGTCATTACAGGGATTCACAACAAAAATTCCTAATACGATCCGTACAGTATAAGATGATAAAATAATTTGCAAATAGCAGCAACAGCAATGCATTGATAACATGCCAGTCAAACAGATAACATCAATGAGTACAAGTTATCATAAAATTACGCCATTTGCTGACACAATCATAACTTTATCATTGCAATAGTTATAAGATTAAAAAAAAACTGTTGCAATCGCTATGCTGGTTCAATTGATTAGAATAACAACATAAATGTTGTTACTAAATAATGTTGTCTAAAGACTTGCTTTGTAGATGATATAACCCTGTCAGTGTTTGTAAAGTCAGTAAGTGGTATCAAAAGAAGTAGCTATCCATGGCAGTCGTGTGTCAGCATTCATTCGTTAACAAAGCCGGGCACGTCACACAATACGTCGCGACTCGCGAATAACAAACACCGGAACATTCACTTTCGACGAAGACTGCCGACGACACCGATCCATCGGAACGAATACTACGTATTCAGTGCTCTCAAAACCGGCTACTGAAGAGATTTTCTAAACCTACCGAAACGAGTTATCGTATCGCACACCATGTCAACACAAGTCATTATTAGCGGATCGTTTCATCTCTCTCATTAACGGGGAGTGTATGTAGTTTTAATTGGTGAATTAATGCCTACTTACACTTTCCTTTCCTTTAGCTGGCGGCCGGGCAGCCTTTAATTGCAGCAAAAGGTAGCCGTGGAAGGTGAAAGCGAATAGACGTGATTCGCGACTTGTGTGCTTATGCTCTCAGCGTGCACTTTCAGTTCCGCACGAGGCGGGGCGCACGGAAACAGCAACACCCTCGTGATAACGACGCATGTCAATATTTGTAGAAAATGTTGAGAAAGTTTGTTCAGTTGCCGGCGACACACGAATATGCATGCGGTAAGGAAGCGAGGTCAATAGTTACGATCTATGCATATTTTGTAACTAATGGCTTCCACACACTATCGGCCGATCGTTGTTGGAAGCCATTAAGGAAATTGTGCAAATACGTCTAAATGAACACTCGATGAAGGAAACATTAATTTGCAATGCGGTCGGCGTCCAAAGCTTGTATGGTATTCACACAACGGTTCTTTATATTTAGAAACGCTAAACACGTGTATAGGATTGAATCATCGTCTCTGACAGTGGCCTAACGTTATTTCCTGATGTTATAATGTTTCGAAATTTTACTTTCTTTAGTTTGTTTTTAGACAGTGGGAAACACAGAAATCGAATCACAGTGAAGCGTGACTAATGTATAATTTGACTTGGGTATTTGAACAATGTAACCGCAAAGATTGCGATTATGATACTGTGTGACAGGTAAGGAAATCAGGTCAAATGACAAAGTGCGCAAAGGTCATCGAGGCAGGCAGCGGAGCAGGCACAATCGCGGCGAGAGTGGAACGCCTGTGGCACAATGACCATAATCGATCGGTCGGCGCTGGACAGTGAGGGCGGATCACGGCCGGTTACGAAACCGACAGCCAAGTCGGCGACGTGACGCGACGCGAACTGCGCCCGGTCAAGGATCCACTGCACCGCTCATGCATGATATACCCAACCTACTCGGAACGTTTTTTTTACATCTGGCTTAAGTTTATGGACCTTACAAAGTGGCCATTCCTACGTGAGTCACGCGCAATGGAATTTTACAAGATATCAAAAGAATATTGATGTTGCATTAGGAGGTATTTAAGTTTTAATGATTTCCCGTGTGACTTACGTAGAATGGAATTTCTCGTTGATAAAAAGACTCCGAAAACAATGATAGTGCATCTATTTTTAAAATTTTATTTTGTATTCAATATCACGCTCGACTGAGTTCCCTAATAGATCCCCGGCCCTTTTTGTGTCCGGTCTCCTTCAACGCTTGTTCCTAACAACAAACAGCTATCCAGTATCTAACATTGTTTTGGTAATAGATAAGATAGATATATAATTACTGTTGAACTGCTAGGAGACATATATGGGCAGTGACTCGTGATGTCAACAATCAAATATATCTACAGTAGTTTAATGACAACAAGACCGTTGTACAAACATGGAATACTGTGTAATCAAGTCATCTAACCCTGACTGCGACGAATGAACGTCTGCTACGCTGAGCGCTGGCGAGGCGCAAGAGAGCAGCTACAGAAGCGATGACACAGCAGTCCCGGTGCGGGGCACGCACCGGTCAGACAAGGCCGCGCCGGATGAGCGATTACTGCGAACCGTGTCAACAGTGCAGCCGCGACTAATCGCCCGCCCGCGCCGCCCGTCCCGCCCGCCGCCGCCGGGTCAATGACAACTGTGGCTCTCCAAAATACACGCTCCATATATATCGACATCATCGGTGTGATCTTTCCGTGTTTGTATATTTACACAATACTTATCAAATCCTACACACACATTAATATTATGCGCTTATAGTTCATGCTGATCAATAGACCTTTACAACTATTATAATATACTGACTGACCTATTAGTCTTATAGATAGTAGCTAGCTCTATATAGGTGATGGTATCACCTCTCTAAATAGCCCATAAAACGTGATAAAGCAACAGATAGAGAAATTACACACCAGGAGGAAAAGACATTAACTGGTAACCAGCACATTGACATTTGATTCGGAGATATGACCTGATTTGCGGGTCAGATGGCAAAAAAAACATCCGAGGCGCGCCCGAACGGCCGAAGCTCCATTAACCTTAATTAGAACACATACGTGAACAGCGATGAAAGCAATATTTTGATGAGACTATGAATATTTTAGCACTCAAATAGAGATCAATTTCATTTTCATAAAACCAATAATAAAAACGGTTCAAACGAAATAAGAAAATCATATATTTCATTATCATTGATTCAATATTGCTTGATAACATTTCATGAACTGAACACTAATAATAGATTCTTCATCTGATTGATTTTTGTGATTGAAATATAAACGAAATACGTAATATTATAGTATTTTATTAATCAGAGAGATAAAAGCGCAGGCGCGCACGCAGCACTAACAGGACCCGTGCACAGTGAAAGTTGTTCACTCCGTGCTGTCAGCTTTTGACATTTGTCAGACGCACGTGAGCTGCTTGCTAATGCCATCATTAGTACTGGAGATACCACATTAGCAGGGTGAGTGTTTACTTAAAAACCAGAAGGCAGTCATCAAATAATAAGTAAACGTGCTTTTGGCACTCCCAGTGTGACTGTCCCATCACGTACATTGTTTGTACATAACAGCTGCTGGGAAAATTTCACTCCTATTAGCATTAGTAAAATACACAAGAAATGTATATGGCAATTAAAATGAATGCGTAGGAAGCCATAAAAAAGCGGCAAAATTGAAGCAAGGGAAATCTGTGGTCTGTATTGTCATTCGACTGGTTGGTGGGTTGTATAGGCAAGTTTCTCAATAGTGTAGGGAAATTACACAGTACCGTAATCATTATTTGTATCAAATCGTGCTAGTGAGAGCGGGTCTGTCGAAAAGACAATAATTCCACCGCAAGAAGTACTTTCTCCTGACACCTCGAAGCCGTAAACCACAAACACAATCGATTGGCCCTTTTATTACTATTTACATCCGTCTGACGTCGAAGAGAGGAGAATAAAACGACAAGCAAGACCCCTCACGTCATGACGCCTACAAGTTGACAAATCCTTTGCGAGCGGACAAACCAGGACAGGACCTTGAAACATTCACTGCAAACGCTATCGAGACGAATCTTTATGCTGCGGCCTGCCGGACGCCCACGAATTTGCTGCTAAATATTTGTTATTGTTATGCATATTCTGTCCGACACACGTACGTACGCATTGATAGCAACTTCACAACGATCAGTAAACACTTGTTTGTTCTGTTAATGCGCTTGTCGTCAACATCGTATCTTATTGTGCAGTTCAAAAACTGATCACGCTCATTAGGAAACGTAATCGAGTTCGCTGTCAGTCAACTGGGGGATAATACTTTATGTCGCGATAAGAACCGAGGGACGCCGCCGTCAAACCACTTTTCTCTCATTTCGCTGCACATTAAGTTAGCCAAATGGCGATAATGAGCGAGGAGATTAGGCAACCGGCAGCGGGATGGAATAAAGCGCAACTCTGGTGAGTCATGCCAGTACGGCGGTTGTGCAATGGTTTTGCACAACCAGTCCCCAGGCCCTCGCAGCTACTGCCAAGCTGCATAATATTTCAGGCAAATAGATTGTGTTGACATTACAATGATCGGATTTACGAATACAAAACGTTCAGGGGCAGCAGGCAGTGTCACGTACCTCACAGTGATTTTAAAATATTTCGCGTCAAATTTTAAAACACAGCAGTACACCTCTACAGTAAACGAATATAATACGCAGCTGGTTTTTTTTGCAGCAAAATATGTAACGGTAACCAGTCCGCAAAATATTTTTTTATTACAACAACCAAAAATGCACATTAAGATTATAATAAGCTCAGGCAAAGCATGTCGCTCACTTTCCTGATACACTGTACTTTTAAAACGCAGACGAAATTATTGTGTACACCGTTACAACATAAGGAACTGCGGGTTTTGTACGTACGAAATGAGGAATCCACTAAAGCATTAGGAACCGGCTAGGCTGGGTAGAATAACGTAATGGTTGGCAAAACATGTACCTACACAATGTAGTGGTATAGTGCGAAAGCTCGCTTGCGCTGCACTCCGGCTCAGTAGCAAGTAGCGGAGTCGATGCACTCTTGTCGACAGTGTTTTTTATACTATTTTATATGCGCACGAGACGTTCCCGACTTCAAGTAGACATGTTTGAGCGGGACATCAAGTCGAGCTCACTCGACTCTCAAAAAAAGCACACACGGGAGACTAAAAGGATTGGATCCAAGTAGTGAGGATAATGGGATTTGTTAGTAATGTCGTGCATGTCGCTAATGGTACATACGATACGCTCCACTCGTGTTCACGCATACTCTTCTGGAAAGCGTTGGACTTGGGCGTCCACGAGTCGACGCCGAGGTAGAGCGCGGGCAGCTCGGCCACCTTCACCTCGAGCCGCTCGGCGAGCCGCTGCTCCACGACGGACTTGGGCCCGCTGGTCAGCGGCCGCTGCTGCTCCTTGCCGCCGCGCCGCTCCAAGCATCCGTATCCGTTCAGCTTCTCTCCGTTGCAAGACGTCACACTCTTCGGACTCTCTGTGCTGAGCAATTTACTTTTAACGGTGTCCGCCTTACCGTATGTTCTATATTGCACTGATTCTGTTCCGTTCGCCGTTCGCGAATATTTCAAAGAATCATATGTGTCGCCATTGAGGCTGGTGTATTCGATGTTGTTCAGATTAATGTCTCTGTCGACACGTTTCGACGTGACGTCGTAGCCGTTCCGTTTACTATAACGATCCTCGTGGCTCTGTTTGAGGAAGTTATTTTCGAAACTAGTTTTACATTTAGGAACATTGTTTAGGTAGTCGCTATAACTTAAGTCTTTGTGTAACCCTTTATCACAGCCTTTTTTGAGTGTCTCTTGTATGTCTATGCCGTTCCCGTTCATACGACCACTGTAGGTAAAGCTGGCGGGCTGGCCACTGTCCAATCTTTTCTCGATGGCGTCTGCGCGTTCCGCGTCCTTAGTTTCGAACTCGTGTTTGACTAGAGCGACCCGCGACACCTCCTCGCCGCCGGCGGCAGTCTTGTAGTGCGACTTGGGCGTGAAGTCAGCGGCCGCGATGCCGGCCCTGTTCTGCTCGCCGGGCGCGGTCCATGTGTCGTGCTTGCGCTTGTCGCTGCTCTTGGAGGACCACGCCTTGGCGAGCGCCGCCTTGAGCGCCTCCCGCCGCTCGTGCACGCTCACCCTCGGGTACTCGTGTACGGGCACTATGGCGGGCGCGTACAGAGTCGACCGCGGTGTGGCTCGCGTTATGCGGAAACTCCTGAACTCCCTGTTGAACTCCGAATTGAGAGAATAAGCCGGTATTCTCGAAGTCACCATTTTGAGATCAAAATTTCCACTTAAAGCAATAGTTAACTTTGTTCACAGTCAAACTTATTATCATCTAGCACACTGGTCACATATCGACTCTACCTGAAACGAGGTGCAGAAGAAAATGCGTTGAATTATAACTGAGTAGCGTCGTCGATTGCGTGGAAATGGGGGTGATATTGCGCGTAGGGATGCGTTGGCGTGCTTGCTGTGGGTCGCGAGGGGCACGCGCGCGACCTTCGCGGTGGGCGGCGGCAGGACAACGCACTGGTCAACGAACCGCCCGCCCGCCGGTCCGTCCCGAGCCGCCGCCGCTCGCGCACCACCTTGCATAACGCACACGCCAACCGCTGCCCTACCTTTTCTCTTATGCAGTTATGCCACCGATCACGACAACCAACCGGTGCGCATAATCTAATACAACAGATAAAAAAACGTTCTCGGCGACATTACTTTAATATTTATAAGCATTAGCCGATGACAGATGATTCCATTAAGTCGTAGTTTGTGATAAGATGTAATTCGTGCGTTAGCTCGTTTTGTGGAGCAGTTACGCCGTATAAGTGCAACAAGTGTCGCCTTGTGGCGTCCCCGATATGGGCAGCGGCGATGCTGCCCGCCATATGGTCCGCCAACCCGCAGCAACCCGCCACGCATCCCCACAACAAACACACCACTCCACAAACAACTATTCTGGGATACGCATAACGCCGCATGTTGCGTTATTAGCATTCTGTGATGGATTGGTATCTTGAGTTTTATTTAGACTCCCTGCTACTGACTGGCACGTTCAAGTGAATTGAATATAATGTTTGTTGCACAGTAACCGATTAAATCATTTCAGACGTGAATTAAACATTGCCTATTCGTCTTGACTGTGAGGCCAATACGCATTACATTATGTATGAAGGCTGTTTAACTGAATACATCACACTAGATAACAACTGCACAATACCCGTTTATTTATACTCATTTATTGTTTTTAACGTTTCTAAGTAAACAACGCTATAAAATCGTGATTAGTTATAATTCAACACATTTTCAGCTCTAATCGAACGCACTCAGAGCGATCCCGAGTAAATCACCAATAGCACCGTTCAGCACTCGACACAGCTGCGGTGGCTGCAGCCCACTCGGAACACTCACAAACTGTTTTATAACAGGGGAAACTATTGTCTGTTATAATGTGCGAGGCGGACGATAACGCGGTAGGTGTTGTAAGGAGAGCAGCCACCGGAAGCGAGTGCGTGAGTCGGTTTGCGGTCGGGCGGACCGTGCATACCTTCTCGTTGCGCGCGCGAGAACTGCGTGCGGCGTGCGTGCGTGCACCGCTGCGACTACACTGGCTGGCTCGGGACAGCCAGCCGCCCGCCGCCGGGCCGCGGGCCGAGGACCCCACCGCCGCGCGGCCGCCTCTCTCCACCGGCCCACAAGTGACTCTATAGCGAGAGCACTACGGGTGGATTCGCAGGAGCACTGACCTTCGCCAGCGCGAGCAGCGAGCCTGCATCGCCCCAGTGTTCTACTCGCTCGAGTTTCGAGTCGCCCATTGCACGCACAGTGCAATATCATTTTGGAGCGGTCTTCGCATAAAACTACACCCGACAAGACCGGTGTACGGTACACAATGCCGTTGACACAACAAAGGACAACTATTATCTTATAAGAAATTGTCCAGCAAAATCCACTTTCATACAATATCCACTTATATGTTAGGTATCCTCTAAATAATATTCTTGAATCAAATAATAAACTTCACTAACTAAACCATATTTCTGTTCAGTACAATTACACATTTATCTGTCATTCCCTGAGAGTTAATAAACTTTTGGCCGACGAAGAGTGGACTGACATGACAATTCATTTGCAAGTAAAAGGAAAAATATGGTATATGTTTTCCCTGTCTGAGGACTGTCGTGTTTGCGAGCTCGTTATCATGTTTAATGGAAAATAACGAAGCCGGCCGCCACATCGGACGTATTACCAATTTTCTCTCGGAGAACGTCTCGTACGCTACATTTTTTAATCGTCGTCGATATGTGGAGCGTCCTCAATCGGCGCTTCTGTCGTCGTAAAACACGAATCATTAATTAGTGCGGTGAACATCCGCGCCGAGCTCACCGTAATTAATGTATCACCCTATTTATGGAGTAATCTAGCACAACACATAGAACCTCACCCGTCTCATTTCGATGCAAACGTAGAGTGAACACAATGTTACCTGAAACAAAATTAAAATTACGATGATTGACCGATTAAATAAAAAAAGTATTCATATTTAACAAATACACCCCTTAAATAAATTAATAAACACATTCTGTTTTAAAGATTTAAATTAAATTAAGCGTACCGAGGTACAGAAGGTCAACGGTGTCGAAACTTGCAGCATTAACAGAAGATTATTATGTATGCATTTGGGCCACTGACAAAAATAAAAAACCTACTGAGAATTTATTTATTTAGTCCCTAGTAATTAAGATAAAAGACTTGTAAATAATTAAGATAAAAACTGTTAAATAAAATAAAGAAAGAACGTCAAAGAACTTGGAAGGAAGGAATAAAATTGCATTTACGTCGAAATAAACAATATTTATGTATCTTACGACGACGAGGTTATAGCCGTCGTTTTATTTTAATAAATAACTTGTAAATATTGAATGAGCGCACAGTTAAAGGACTCAAAAGTAATTAATATTTTGACACGAAATATTTATATTTCAGTGTGAAGAAAAGGCAATCGCAAGTGACAGACAAATTTCCAGGTATACCGAATACGGGAGAAAATTGCGAAGGCAATATTGAAAACAAATTGAATTAATAGTCATTCGAAGCCTCGACATAAATTATTGCTGCCTACGGTTTGTCGTTCACATAACGTAGAGCTTTAAATAAATTCAGAAAACGTTCAATATGCTCGCTGCTGTGAATACAGTTGAAATGTGGTTTGTGAATGATTTGATAAGAAGCGAAAGTAACACGTAAACTCCTTAATGCACAGTGCGCAGGATACTAATTAATAATCTAGTGGAATTTACTCAGCTGTGATTGGCTCTCTACATTTGCTTGCCCTAAAAGCGCTGATACAACAGTTGTGTGTACACATTGCCTAGTGTTGTGTTATGCATGACATGGTTCGTTTAATATTTATTTATGTGAGAATATATGGCCCAGGGTGATAGATTATTGCTTATTCAGCTATGATGTGTGTCACTGGCAACGATTATACGCTAGCATGATTTTATTCCCCTTAGGGCGTTACGCTACGCAACATCTACTTGACCTATTTATGTGCTGCAAATAAACTAGTAGTTCCGTGAGAACAGTAGACCTCGCCAGCCCTTATAAACCAAGCCTAAAAGAAACCAACAAAAGTCAACTTTGGAAACAGAAAAAGTACCTACTAAAGTGACAAAAATTAGCACTTTAAAGCTTAATATTTCGCAAACGGATCCCTGAATCGAAAAATGTTTATCACACACCCGCGATATTTTTGAAAGACCCATCCAACGATACCCCACACCATGGATATCACGCGGAAAAAAATAATTTTCCATTTTACGTATGCAGTTCTATGAACATAATTTATTTTTTCAACTTTCTTAAGTCGATCCACTATTACTCAAAAACTAATAGAACCTACTTAGCCGTAATAGTTTTCCTTGTAACTACGTTATATATGCTACGGCCATGAATTTTTTCACATTTCCAGAAGCAACCGTTTAGCTGGCATGGGGGGGGGACACGTGACTCTAACAAAAATTACCGCTTTAATGCTTAATATTTCGCCAACGGATCCCTAAAGCGAAAAAATGGTATTCACACACCAGCAATATTTTTGAAAGACCTATCCAACGATATCCCACACTATGGGATTCACAAGAAAAAAAAAGTTCACTCCCACTTTGCGAGTATGGTAGGTACTCTAAAAAAAATGTTTTTCAAAATTTTATTCTACTCATTTTGTAGGTTTAATTAATTTATACATATGCCAAATTTTCGTCAAAATCGGTTGAAAAATGCGACCTGTAGAGAATTACAGACAGACAGACAGACAGACAGACAGACAGACAGCCGGACAAGAGCATTTTTGGCCAGTCTCGAAACGAAGACGCTTCGCTCGCTTCGCTCGCTCGGTCAATTATAGTTAAAAACTAACTACCACTAAAACCGATTCATAGCTATCAATGATTTCTTTTTTAGGTGGCGCATAAGATTGGCACGGTTCTAAACTAAATGATTTTTTACACTACAACTAAAATTAGGCAAATAAAATGATTGGGAAATTATAATTTAAAGTTTTTATTTTATATTGCAAATTGCAAGGATTGATGAATGTACTTGAAACACAAAAAGGCTTACATTTGTAAAACGGTTCAGTAATGAGATGCGGGAACGGTACTTCGGTAGTCACTCATAAAAAATAAATCCTTGCACAATGAAGTATAAGCGCAATATGATGATGTTTCGGTCGTGAATCAGCGTAACATCAATTTCCCTAAGATACCGTTAAGTGTTCGATTCTCACATCCTACACGGGCCATTCTTTGTGCAAACCCTCAATCAAAGACAATCCGTTACATGTAAGTGAAGAACAACATGCCAAATTGATGGCGCATACACACATACGCGACCTGCAAAAACAGTTCTCAGGTCGCCTCGTCCCGCGATTGTAGGCGACCGCGTCACACAACGTACAATTGGTGGCGCGTTAGATGCCGGCAAAAAATAATGGCACCGGAGGCGGTGAGTAGCCGACTAGCGGAGAGGTCCAATGACCCAAATGGTTCATTACTAGGCCGCCTAGACTAACTAACGAAAGAAAAATCGGTCACTGTCTAGCGCACACTGTTGCTTCAACTCTCTTAGAGCATTCTTGTTGATTTAAGAAATAAACTCACTCCATTGCCTATTAGGGTCATTTCTATCACGATTTCGTGTATTAGACGCGGGGAACAACGTTCTACTATATTCTATAATTTGATTACCTACATCACATTTATTCATATAATTGATTATAACAGAAGTTATTGCTGTTGGCCTAATACCGACAGACTTTGGAGCTGGATATCGGATTATCAAAATCTTTCTTTGCAATGTTGATCATTTTGTTGATATTGCGTCAAATCAAAATCTGTATAGATAAATAGATGACCACTTTATTCGAGGATTTACAAATACGAGCAGATTAGCAATTAATCAGCAATTAAACAGCCCTAAGTCGTCAATCTGTGTAGGTACCTACCATTAGACGGAGACTAAAAACATTTCCGCGATCATTAGAAGCGTGAGGAGCAAGTACAAACCCGTCACGCACAGATTCCAACAACAGAAAATCCTTCGTCTACGCTTTAAAAGGAGAGCTCGAGGTTAACCATCCCTGAAAGTACAAATGGATCGACAATGCAATGTAGCCAAAACAAAAACTAGTAAAGGAACTTAATCTGTACTCGTATAAGCTAAACGCTTCAAACCATAATGCTGCGTTTCTAGCATTGACCACGGCGAATTAATCCTTTGCCGTAAAAGGCACTCCCACGGAAACCTGATCCGGTAGGCCACGAGTCCAAAGCAATCTAAACAATTTATCAAAATAGCACCCATACATGGAGTTCCTGGTGCCCGGGATTCCTCGCCACCACTTAGCAGGTGCGTTTAACTAAGAACGCATGAAAGAACACTTTTTGCCCTCCACACCATAATCACTATTGATAATGCCCGGTTCGCGCCATTTACGAATCTTTAAGACAAGTATGTAAATATGTATCTCGGTGGCTTGATTAACGATGATGTAGTTTCCAAGTAATTACTGTACATTAGCAGGAGGCGATGATGTTAAGCATTTCAAAAAGTAACGCAATAATAACCGCGTAAAGAGTAACGGTGCTCATTAATCATTGGGGTCAAAATCCGTCAAACACTAACAAGTACATCACTCGATATTGATTCGTCATCGCTCTATTTTTTCCAACAATAACTGTTGCTTCAATTATTCCGCTCATTATCGTCATCGTGTATTTTTTGGCCAGCGGGCTCGCACAAAAGAAATTTTCGTCGACATTACTTGTTGCGTCGCGTGCGACAACGTCGTTCTTACTGTTAGATATTTAAAGAATTCAAAAGTAAAGTTTGCTTGCACATTAAGATTTTAACGGCAAATAACTCAACGGCATGCCTAACTAAATAAATTACCCAGTGACATGAAGACTGAACTTCTCCGAATCCAGCAACGCGAAGTAATCAGTTAAATCTAAGGCAACGAGCATTAAATTCAACAAGACATTTAATTATTTATCAGCATTGTAAGCGAAGCAGGAGAAATCAGTCCGTCGACCTGCATTAAAAACCTTTCCCACAAAGACTCGCCCGTTGGGGTTCTCGGAAGCACAACAAAGATCCTGTACGTGTTTGTGACTCACGCCTCGGGTAGAGCCTCCGTCTGATCCAGACAACAAAAAAATTAAGCATTTGAGTTGCGATACTAAAAATCAACCAAGACGTTAGTCGTGTCTGTAATCGTATAGCTCCCGCTTATACGACTGATGGGCAAACTACATCACTTAATGAGCTTAGTTTAGCATTATCAAAAACAAACATGCAAAGGTTCTTTCATCCAAATAATATTACGTTAACTTATGTAAACATGAGACAGGTGAATTATTATGATGGAATCCGAATGTTGGATTTTCTCCTTAAATATTACAACTAAAGCGCTAAGAAAAAAAAAATCTGCGAGTAGAGCAGCGTGGGACACCTTTCTGTCAAATCGATAAACTACCATAACAAGGTAGCTAGTAAGCGGCAGGATGAGATGGACGAAGGTTCGGGTGTGATGGAGCGCGTTAGGGAATGTCTTTGTCCAAATGTAAACAAATAAGATTCATATCAGGCATAATAAAAACTTTTAAAATACAACCTCTGTCATAAAAATACTTTTGTACAAGCAACTTCAAAGTATTATTAGCTTGATGCCAGAAGTCTGACAAGGATGGCTGGCTAGGTGCCCGAGGGAAAATTTGCTACAGTTAGCCTGTCAACTGGCAGGCCAGTAACCACAGGGAAGTCGGGCTGGCTTGCTTGCTTGCCCACGTGCGGAGACCGCTTTCAAGGCGTGCAATTGGGGCAAAGCTGTCAGTATCTCGCGTACAGTTCGATTCGCCGAAGCCCCGAGAGACGTGTAGGCGTCGCTGCGTTACCACCGCTCGCCCGCCATCCTTCATACACCAAATTGCGTGTTCCCATAATTTGTATTCGGGGTCGCCGTCACACTTATGATGTACGATTAGAAAGGAGATGGCAATTGTATTGCGTTGTAAAAACGATCCATATGTGGGTGGCAGTACGAGTTTTATTATTGAGGAAGACATAAAACGAGAAAAGTTTTGACATTACGAGAGTATGTGAACGGATAATTGACAACATTATACATATGACCTTTTTATGTAAATTTTAGGTGAGTTAAGTTGATGGAATGCTCGTTCGTAAAGTACAATATAACTGCAGCAACATTTCTCTAGGCGTCGTCGGTGGATGTTGACAGGGCATTAATTAAGCCTTCATCATTAGCACCTCAGCCTCAGCCGACAGATGAGTCAGACAAAGGGCTATGTTTTATTATTCGAAACGCGGAAGCTTGGATTTCGTCGAGAAGGTTGAACGATTGACGTTATGTTCAGACACGTCATCCGCCGAAACACTTGTCATAAATATTGTTGCAGTCATTGCTGCTGTATTTAAAGTTAACTTTCGCGTATTAATTCTTTCGATAAAAGTGAAATCATGTCAATGTGGATGACAAACGGCTGCAGACAATGTGCAGCGGCGCGGGGGGCGGCGATCAAGGCCATGGAGACGGGGCCACCACGCCGAAGCGCGTTTGAAAACAAAAGTGATCACGGTTTACGCGACTTGTGAATATCTGATTGCGTAAACGGCTCTTCTGCGAAGCGCACGCTCCGCTGCGGAAACAGTGTCACCCACGCCGATGTATCGCTCGACTGCCGAACTCGAAGAAATGACAATAATTAATAAGGGCTCTCGCTTCTCAGGATCAAGGAACTGCATTGTGTCGTTAGACAAATCGTTAGAAAGTGAAAGAGTTTTCTCCCAAGACAAATTTACGTGTCTAATGTTAGGTTTCAAAACTTTCCCCGTAACTAATGAGATATTGTAACATTCTAACAATGGTTACTAAAAGTAACTCATAGTAAAATCGCGTAGGAAATGTATTTAATAGAAGTTTTGAGAAGAAATCGTTCGTTTTATTCTTAAAAATAAGCTACATCCAATTTTATATGGCGCTCCCACATATTTATAAGTCATGCACGGCTTTAAAATAAATCGATTTACAACGAACAAGTTAAATACTTCCGTGATCGGACGAATTACCGAAAGATCGTTTGCAGTGTTTTAGTGCGACGCCTCCATCGATTTCTGATACAATACGTGGGCGGCCGGCCGATGCATTGCCGGTCCTTACACGGAAACCTTGTTTACCTACTTGTCTTCCCTTTAGGATAGCCTTAATCGGTACCTTCATTACCTGACGTGGAATCCAATCTCGCAATTAATACATCGCGTACAATGGTACTATTTGCGATCACTTCGTCCTCGATGAAAATGATTCAATTAAATTTCGAGCTTCCGCAAACATGCCACGCACCCGATGACAACCGTGTGAATAACGCAAACATCACGAATGTATCGACAACTTAACAGTTTTGTGCTTTATTACGATTCCAAAAAGGCAATAAATGTTTAGATTTGCATAATGGGTTCGTATCGCCACGGATTGTCTTTATTTAGCGTGCTTAGGAAATAAATTCAGTGTGTGTGGAAGTATAACTGCATCGCGTTGAATTAATTGGCGATAAAAGCAAGAGATACAAGCGTTAATGTTTCCTAGAGTCATATGCAGTTGCAGGGCCAGTGGCGGTCAATGTCAGTGCTACTATATGAACGAGGCCCAGTGTTGCGTACAAAGGGTACTTATGACTCAAAAACGTGTCTAAGTTCCGCAACACATGATATCGTCGTATAGACTTGCATACAACACGTGTGTAGCGCACTACTACTATAGTCACCGTGTTGATAAGGCATGACTTTAGTATAATGGTAACATGCAGCAACCCCCGTTAATGCTACACTTTAATAAAACCTATCAATATTTACTTAACATCCGTTCAATTTCTGTCTAGTGTGTCAAAGGTTACAAATTTACAATCAATTGTATACAAATACAACTTACATGCCTATTGCCAAAACGATACCAGCGAGATCAACAGCTTGACGCCTCAAAAATCTGGTTGACAAACTAACAACCCAAACAATATTGTCGCATATTATGATGGATGACACAATATTACATGTTTTCTGTGTACCTAAGGTAAGTAAACGCACACTGAAGACAAGTGTTACAGAAAGGTGGTCATATTCAGGTTAAAACGATCATTCGCTGATGAATCAGGACCGAAACTAACTGTACCGGTCTAGGTCTGCGCTTGCTCCATTTCCCCACATCTGTTCAGATCGTATTTCATACAAACAAATACCTCGTGGACTCATTACGCCGGTCTTTTGTGTCATTTAAATACAAGCATTATGTTTTCGCTTGCTGCGGACACATGTCACTCCAATTTCGAGTTAAATAAACTCTGCACATTCGCTCGTTCGACTTAGCGTTTTCCTGCCAGGGCCCGCTACATAACCTAAATTACAGGCACTAGTTTTTACGTGCCACTGTTGTCAGACCACAATAACCTTAAGGAAAAACAGTTTAGTTTTTAGAATATTGTCAAGTTTATCAAACAAATAACACATAATATGACACGCATTCGAGAGGATCTAAGTAATTCATATCATCATAACCTTTTTGCATATCACGCTATAATACAGCTTTTAAAACATTACAATCATAGTAATCAGAACAGTACTATCCGATTAGTGATAAAGCAATAAAATCGAACGTAAATAATTATTTTTTCCCGAAACAATAAACACTGTTGCAATCAGTGTACATCTTTAACTATCCTGTATAACCCCTAGCTATCGGCCTTAGTTACGGATTTGTGTTGAATCACTTTTTTTGATCATATTTAATGTTTTTGTGGAAACGTAAAACTATTAGGCCTTAAGGTAGTAAGCCAGATGGTTCCATACCACGTTTGTATCTATAATCATAATATTAAAGACAAATTAATTATCAAAGCGTTTCTGCGTGACCCATATTTGTGAGCAGAGTCCCGACCCACGCACCCCACCGAACAATACAACAATAATACAAGTTCCATGAAGCATTAATACATAACGGAGTTAGGTACTGTTTAACTAGGATACGCATACATTATTCGGCACATTCGATTAGTTCTCATATGAATACAATTATGATCTTTTATCGGACATTTCTTCGACACCGTAACAGATTTTATAAATTTGGCCCAACCGTTACAACATTTCAATAATCATAACTCAAAATTAATCGGTTATGAATATTATTAACACTCCAACTGTCTTATAAATTTATCTTCGATTCCTAATATGTAGCGTTAATATATAATTTTCCAATTAATAAATAGGCATATATACATATTATACATAAGTGCAGTGTTTGCTTAATTTAGTTCAACGAAAGGCTAATAGACCAAAAAGTAATAAAAAAAGTTAAATGATTCCGTGAAATTGAGAGTTCAATTAAATTAATGAGTTTGACTTAAACAAGCTGGCATAGTAAGCTTTCACTAGCCGCCTACTGGCAGCAGGGATACAGGTTTTGGGCTCAAGAAATTAACAATACAAAAAGAGGCGCGGGCGCAACACCTAGTTTAAAAATAGTGAATTATTCTTAATTATAAATTGTTTTAGAATAAGTTTGAGTAGGTGAAAGTGAAGATGTTACGGTTTATGACTCCGACGGAGAAAGGTTTTTAAAATATTTTAGTTTATCTTTTCCTCAAGTACGTACGTGTAATTAATTTTATCTAACGAAATGTTTCGGATTTTTAAAGAGCTGAACATATTATATTTATTGCTTGAATATTAACTTCAAATTTTGCTATCACGAAAAAACAAACTAATAAATGTAGGTAATCGGTTTATGTAGGTCTAAAGTTTGATATAATATTTAACAATTTTAGTTCTAAAAGTTGTGTCTTATGTTTAGGGTTCCGGTTTATTCTCTACTTCATCCGTCAGACTAGCCCGTGCATTCTAGACTCGCAGAAAGTGGACTCACAATTAGACAAATTCTGCATTATATGCGCCCCGTATTATTGAGATCTTCCCAATAGCATTTTGCAATGTTAGTTTGCAGACTTGGCAACACATAAATTTTCACATAATGGGCGTTAATCACGAAAACTTGTCTATGGCTAATCTGCTTACAGCAGCAATGCCACCAGTAGCAGCAAGGCAAGACGAACAATACAGTTGCGCACAAGTAATTACCGTTCTTGCACGCGCCGGCTGCACTTTCTCACCTGCGTTCCACAATCACATTATTATACTTTTTGTGTATATTAGTAAAAGTGTAAAAGTAAACACCCTTGTTAAGTATGTTTTCACAAGTTAAACTTACTGTTTTCATAATCGGCCTGTCTATGATTATAAACGTGTAGTGCTTATCGAATGCCATCTATTGAGGTACGCTGCATCTACGCGATGGAACTACATTGTTCGAAACAATCCTACTCATATTTAAAGACATAAAAGATTTGATTTGAGGGTTGCTGTTACGAACGATAGCGGCCACTTGTCATTGGTGTTTGCAAGTTTGTGATTCATTAAACATTCAACGTGAAAAAACAACCATGTACTTCAGATGAATTTATTTGTCTGACTAAATTACCAATAAACAATGATGTAGTTTGAAAGATTTAGAAGTTCATACCTACCGAAAATAATAAAACATCGATGCAACCCGCACATCGTCGCGTATAATTAACCATTACCTATGCGATGCTCAGTTCGATTTCGTTAATCAAATTGGATTTAATAGTACATTGTGCAATAAGGGAAGTAAGTAGGATATTACTAACGTAATGACTCGAGTTTGTAATACCCTTACTTCCCGTGATGCACACAATGTTTTTCATCACATTTGCGAGGAATTAATATCTACGACACAAGGGAACAAATCTATTTTCTTTAGACTTTGCTGGTAACAAATTTTCACTAAGCAACTGAGCCGCATTCATTCTATCCGGAGGTGTTAATATTGTTGTTGCACTTTCAGATTCGGATTCTTCACATGACATAGACATATTTTAAGTTTGTTTCTCTCTTTATTTATACTAATAGGTCACAACTACAGGTAGTTAATAAAATAGTTTTATTGTCAACTTTGTCAATGGAGCTTCAAGTTTTTTTCATATGTAGTTTTACGGTCAATTGGAAACAAGTTCATAAGCCCAAATCGTAGATCGTATTTATAATCACGAACACATGAAACCGCAGCACGGCCTCCAAGGCACAATCAGTGTCATTCGGTGGTCCACACTGCCACAGATAATGATAAAAAATGCATTTAGAAACTCCCAAAGGCGAAAGCCCATACAGCCAGTTTTTATCGAATTTCAAAATAAAATTCACTGAAATAATTGCAAAGTAAACTAAAACATTTTTAAAACACAAAAAATAATGCATTTAATTAAAGCGTAAATGTTTAAATTACCATTTGTAAAAATTTCGAAGACATAAAAAACCATGTTTGATTTAAAATCTCCTTAGTGTGGAATGTCATACCTGTTTGCTATAAAGTTCTTTGCCTTCGAGTGAACGCCATTTTTTAAAACTACACATTATAGTCCCTAGGGGTATAATATTGTACTGATTTTCATTACTCCCGCGGGTGTATATAGGCCATTGTGTTTCTGTATGCATGCATATAATAATCCACATAACGAGCAAGTGTAATGAAAATTAATTTTTCCAGCAAATTTCTTTCTATAAATATTTATGTAAAGGTATACGTGTACGTGTCGCAGTCACCAGGGCCAGGTGCAGCACGCTCAACTGAACACTCATCGAGCGTGGCTCGATACATACGGACAGGGCGCTCATGTGAACTGGCCATGGATGTGAAAGTATAAAAACATCACCCTTTTATCTTAAAAATAATTAAACGACTTTATAAAACGGAGGTTAAACAAGCCTACACTCGCTTTCGTCTCCCAAAATGGCAATAGCAATAACGATGAGTAATGAATAGAGAGTTGCTTTAATTCGCGCCGCTGCCTGCCTGCGCCCACGCACTCGGTACCGCGGGCCGCGCATCCACTGGAACAATGCTTACTGGTTTACTTTCTCGATTGACTCATACTGATTCATTGCACACGTCTAGCTACACGAATTAGATTAATGATACCGGTCTACATTATCCCCCCAAGACACAATTCGTAATGTCAACAAAACTTTCGTTGATACTGTTTCGCTGTCAAAACGCTACAACATCGCAGACAATGGTCCATCATAAATTGCATTGTAAAACCAAGTGGAAAGAATTAAAGAACATTGCATTGGCCGTTTGTTTGACACGTTTCTTTTACAAATTAACACTTTATTAAATGTCAGACATCTCTTACCCCAAGGTTTGTGGTTTTCTCGGAGAGTAAAGCCACAAGGAAACTTTTGCTTTGACCCTGGAGAGCGCAATGTCCTTTATTTCAACAATAGCTACCATTATCCACAAAGATAAATAAGAAAAATGACGGATTGTTAGCCGGACCACACATGCGGGCATTAAAGGCAAAAATAAACACATCAGAGAATGTTTCATGCAAAGACGCCGGCGTACTTAATTTTGCAAGAGTTTGGACAGGCCGGAACACAAAAATTTACAGCTTCCGCGATCACGGCTTCCTCCCAAATTGGTTGGACAACCTTCGAGATGCAGCCACTGGCACATTGTCTAACAAAAGAAATGATATTTTCGTAATCTTATCTCTCTTTACCGCATATTTTGATACGAAAATTATGTCGAAAATTAGGTTAGATTAGAAAATTATCTGGTCCCTATTAGCATCACGAATACGAGGCAAGAAAAGAACCGGCCAAGTTCGAGTCGAACTCGCGCACCGAGGGTTCCGTACCTTGGAAAAAAACATTCATAAATAAAACCTAGGATTGACGTTATAGTTGTGCTATAAAATTTCACAGTAAGCCTCTAGAAACCTTATTACACTTAAACTATGACAGAAAAGGAACCTTGATGCCGTTGGAGCATGCAAGTGTGGTATTTATTACACGAGGATCGTCGCAGGCGCAATGCGCTAATGAGCGCATGTCGCGCCGCTGACCCCCGACCCACGCGGGTTCGACGCCCGACTCCCCCCCTCCCTTCACCCCCAAACCCTTCCAACTCCAGGACGATGCCAGACAGCTTTATCATGTTTAATCAGGACCATTTCTTGTTTACACTTCTCAAGCGGTCTCTGTCCGTACAACATATATCACGATATCAATTCAATATGACGTATTTTATTGTTTGCGATACATCCTGTTCCTCAGTTTAACTGAGAGTTTCACTCTCGGATTGGCTAGTCTCATCATCATATCTCAGCAATACGTATTGACGTTAAATAAAACAGATTATTTCCCAAAGAGATAGCAAAATTTTAAGGCAAGAAAACTTTACTGGTTGTCAATATGATTGTATCATAATAATATGAAAAAGAATAGTGGGATCGATCCAAATGTAAATACCAGATGTTCTGTATAGGCAACAGAAATTATGTTATCAATTAACAAAAATATTTATCTTTGCTATGCGTATACGAAGCGGAAATGTACTGTACTGGCATATAATATGTCCATTTACTGTCATTAACTGGTGCAGGTCGAGGCAAATGAATAGAAAGTTACCTACTAAAGTACCTAAGCCAGGCCAGTTTGCCCATCATAAGCTTTAGGAAAGTTTTCCCGTTTCCATGTCGCTGCAGTAGGACCGGTCCGATATGAAAAAAACAGAGTTTTCCTATAATTGCGCCGACGCACCTGCCGGCAATTACACATGAGCGGACGTGTGCAGTTAAGACAACGAGACACCGACCGGCACAACCCGTCATCCGAGGAGTGAAACTAGACGTGGTTTACTGTATGTATGTTTACGAGATACACACTCATTTCACCACATATTAAATAAGTTGTTTTCACATCAAAACGCTCACACATGATAAAATCAGGTAGCATTAATGAAATGGATTTTATGCAATTGGAAAGAGTTTCTGGTATACTATTAGCATTATTACGATGGCATTTCCGTAATTAAGAACAATATTAGCCCACAAACAAGCGTTTAATATTAGTTTATTGAAACGTGTTATTTCCTTCCTCTTTTATTATGACTGAATAGGTAGTTAATTTGACTGAATATGAAGCTACTCAAAAGTTTTAAGTGAACATGCTGATAAGTGTAACAACATTGTTTGCAGTTGCAAGCAAGATCATGTTGGTTGATATAATGACAACGAGACAATGTGACTTCACATAATTTGTAAATATGTATGAAAATACCATAACCTACTCAATGTGTTCGCCATATTGATTATTTTAACCCAGCCAACTTTAACTGGCAACCCAGTACTGTACTAGACAGGAGACGAGCACGTATATAAAGCTTTGTTTCTTAACAAAGGTGGTGTCTAGCTAGATGAAGTGTACAGGGGTACTCTGTCACAAAGCCTCCAAAGACCTTTAGATCCGATTTATCGTCATCCTAAACGCGAAGCTTCTTTATAAACATCCAGATTTTGTCGTAAGATCATTCCAAATCGATAATATTGACGGTCTAGATTTTTCAGACATTTGAAATTCGGATGTCCGATCAAATTAGGATTCGAAAGTCTATAGGGCCTTCAGATACAAGGCGGTCTGCCTGAGGTGCGCGAGGCGCGGGGCGGGAGGGTGTTGCTTGCACAATTCGCGCTCGTAGGCGCAGGCGCAGGCAGGAGTCGGGAGTCAACGCACCGGCGGCGGACCGGTTCGCTAATCGATCCCGCACCACCGGCGCGCGCTCCTGTCCGCACCTAAGCGCGACTAACGGCTCCTCCGCACCCAGACACGTGCACTTGCTATAACCAGTCGTGGAAAACTTCATAACTTTATCAAGCGCATCATGCAAACCAGTTCGTGCCTATCTATTCCCGTACATATTATAAAGCATAAACTACCAATCGTATAAAAAGAAACCTCTCATTTGAGAATATGTTTCTTACTTCTATCCTACATGAGGGTGGGTGGGAGGTACTACTACGGGGGCGTCTTCGTCGTCATCCTCTCACAAAAACTTGTTGCTCAGCCAGAATTTCCGCTTTAGCCGGTCATGCGACAGTCAGTAATATCTTCCTTCCCTTCACCCAGTTTATGCAATTACATAATAGTAATAAAAAACATTAGATGCGCGTAACAAATGACCAGGTATTATTCATGAATATTAATATACCAGTTATGTTGTGTAAGAAACGAACGGAGACAAGCTATTACATCAAACTGAACGTTTATCGGCGGCGGGATCGGCGCGCGCGCAATTTCCTCTAAACAGATCGGATTGGGCGTCAGATGTCACGTCGATCGGCCGGCCGATTTCCGCGGACGTGACAATCACCCCATTGTTCGTAATCCGTAATTGAGACAGGCGACGACGCCTCGGGAAATGTCTCTTTGCGAACCAATTGCGCATCCAATGGATCTATTAAAAAAAGAGGTAAGTATCTTTATTGTTGTCACGATTTAGAAAACATCTAAACTTTTAAACCTATAAAAATATGTTGGATTGGATGTCTTGATAAAAGTCCAAACGGCTAATTTAGAAAACTTTCAGCATAAATAATACCCTGATATTAGGTATTGTGCAGAGAAATGGTGTGGAAATGAGAGGCCCTAGTCCAACAGTGGACTGGTTGTCGGCTGAATATTAGGAACAGGCTACCTATATGGCGATTTATAAAACGAAAATCCCGCGGGAAACTTGAATAACTGCGAATCACTCCTGAGCATACAACTAAACTGACCACATAAACTTCATTGGTACGTGCAAATGTAACTTTAATACGAACGTGAGATAAATGCCGGCCCGCTGTTATCGATCGAATGATTTACACACGCCCATGTTGGACCGCCAGAAGAGTGATTTATATCGGATTCAACAAGTCATATACTATACAAGATAGCGACCTAATGCTGTTTTATGACCATTTATCCATTTACGATCAAGACACAGATTTCCCCATATTAATATATTATTTTATAAGCCTCTCAATCTGGCTGAATGAACATCAAAATGTCAAACCTGAATAGGTTTCCATTATTTCGATGATTTCCAAGTTTTCAAGCCACGTATATTTCATGTTACAACATAAGACGATTGAAACTTCAATCGCTATGCAATTTGGCACCGAATTACATGCTAATATTAGAAAAGTATGTTCCGTGTGGCCGGTTTCATTTTGCGTCGTCAATGATGTGATTAGGGCCGCGATAACTCGCCGAGCTCTCACCGAACGTACGGTAGACCGCACGTCAGAGGAAACAAAACCAGTATAAACTGGTCTCTAGCTCCCTAATAGGCTAGGCTAGCTCAAGGTCAAAGTGTTTCCACTGACGTGCGGTCGACTGTACGCTCGTTGGTACGTGTGCCCGTTCCGTCGCCCGGACAATAGCGCGGACGAATGGCAGCCCACATAAATAACAGTCCTCATAAAGACATCGACTTAACAATACCAATTCACTCACAAGAACCAGACACGCAAATTGGCTATAATACCTTGAAGCTTCATTTAAAGGAGTCGAGTTTTTAAACGTAAACTGTTGCTTCGGTCCGTGATGTTATCCAGCCGCGGTGTACTCGTATGGTAATTTCCAATTCGACGCGTTTAACCTCAAAGAAAGAACCGTTTTTGTTATGCAATTTATTATGGTCAACTTGTAACAGATAACAAAATCTTCTCAAAATAATAATCACTTGTAAGTGCCCGTCGTCCGTGCAGTGATGCAATAAAACAATATCATCAACGCGTTCTATCGCTTCTAAAACGGATCATATTGGTCCCTCACTCTAGCTCAAACTATACGAAACAGGGGGAAACAGTTACGATTTTAGTTAAAAAGTCGAAGACAACGGGCGTCTGCACGTTTTCTTAAGTAACGCACGCGCAGGGTAGAGCAGCACTGTAAAGTAAGCTAAATTAAAATCTGACAAACATTTTCTATTTAGAGACAGAGACGACTGTAAGCTAAATGAGTGCAGAGGTGTAATCCGAACGAGACGAAGACGCGCCGTGTTGGAGGAGACCCTGAGGTGTACCCTCCGGCGTGCGACAAGGCCTCATCATGGGCTATTGTTGAAATAACAGGATACGGCGAGCGGCGACCTCGCCATCTAATCCGGCGTTAGGCACAGGAGAAGGAAATCATTTTCTATAATGATCATCACCTTGTCAAAAAATTATGATGATGCGACATACAAAGCGTCTTAAGGAAGAACATTACATTTATTTCTTGCATCTGATTTATGATCATTAGGATTTCGTGACACGTTTGAAGCGTGCAAAAAGTACAGTACAATTAACATGTAAATAGACCTCAATAACATCATCACTTTCAAACTTTATAACATTCTGTAGGTATGTAAAACTATGAACCTTATGCTAAAAGCTTGTCATGAACCATAGCAATGAGATTTACGCCTGGCCAGGTAGCATAGTTACAAAAGAAGTGTGCCCGTGGGCTTAAGAACAGGCATTACAGCGGGCTAGCCGCATAAATCCGCGTTCGGATTGTATCTGTGCGCGCGATATGGCACATAAATCGTGGCCGGCCGTGGCGCGGGCGCAGGCAGCGCTCGCCCAGCGACATGGAAAGCGTTTCTGGCCGAACGGCCGATCACGCCGGATAAATATCGCTATGTGGTGAAAACCGACCGGAGCGAAGGTCTGGGCATGTCCAGAAAACGTTTAAACAAGATAATGGTGATTATTTAGATCCAGGGGTGGAGGGGGCTGTAATGCTCTACGGTTAATGGTTACTGCCGCCCACAGACACTTGCAACCTGTAACCATCCTGTAACTCCACAAGTCAAAAATCAAATCAAAATCAAATTTAAGTCCATAAAAAAGGCATTAGAAAGACATTTTAGACTTTCGCGCTTTGTATTCATAATTATATAATTATTTACGGGTCTTACACACGAATAAGTTTTATTTACCTTGCCCGACGTTTCGACCAGGTTACACTGGCCGTGGTCACGTCATTAACGCTGGGACTGACCACTGGATTGAGCTCCACCAACCTAAAATCCTGTCCACCGATCGCCACTACTATCCGCGGATAGTGCGAGAAGCTATTGAAATCAAGAAATTCAAAAATTTTAATAGGGAAGATGGTTTTAAATTGTCACCGTCGTGGAATCCAGTGATCGATAAACTTAAATCTCGTGACTTATCGTCGAATACACCCGCGGATACCGTGAGTGTTGTGTGCCGGGACTTTCCAATAATACAAGATCAGCAGAGGGTAGTTTCAGAAACTACTCACAGCGATCAACAATGACAGCTCGCCTCTCCAGTCAGCTCGTGACCACGGCCAGTGTAACCTGGTCGAAACGTCGGGCAAGGTAAATTTTTTTTTTTTTTTTTTAAGTAAGTTTTTTTTTTTAATAAAACTTATTCGTGTGTAAGACCCGTAAATAATTATATAATTAGAAAGACAGTTGTAATACTGTCCCAGTACTGTTCTAGCTAAGAGAGGTAGAAACTTTGTTTATGAATGAACTACAACACTCGCAACTGTCTATCGAAACAGCCATCTCTGACAATGGCATGGCAGTTGGAACATAAAATTGAACTCGACTCGATGCGTTTCTAGACGGAGTCTGTATTTAATTAACCTGCAGAATTGAAAAATATAGCTTACAATATATATTCAATATACCTTTTCGACTTACAAAATGAAAAGTAAGAAAAACTGCCGACGGTTTCTTAATGTTTCATGTAGTACGGTAAAGCTAGCAGTTATAGTATAAGCTCGCGACTGGTTGCTGGTTGATTAGCAGTTTGCAAAAAGCTCCGCGTGGGCCGCAGCTGCACCTACTGCACTTCTAGTTTTACTGTGTCAAGAACAACCTCTCGCCCCCACCCCGCGCGCCCGTCGCGCCACCATTTGTCACCTGCGCACTGTGAAACGGTTGCCACAAATGATGTTTCAAACTACGCAACAATTGCTTACGAGACGTTATGCACTTTTTAGTTTTACTGCACAACAAAATTTCGAGGCTTCCTCGTTTGCTAACCGTTAGTCTATTTCGAGAACAATGGAGACTGATGAATTCCTTCAACAAAGACATGAAATTCCGACGTTACCGTTTTGTGATCATTGTGCGAACATTGTTACACCAATATGAATATGAAACGATGACGTGATTGGGGTTTAGTGACAAACCAAAACACGCAATGCGTCCTCACAGATAACATAAAGATTGCCGTTTTAGTGAACGACCTTTCAGAGGTCCTTGGCATACAATGTTTACGAAAGAAAATTAAAACACATCGACACGTACGTTGTACTGTATCAATAAAATATATGAGAATTACAAAAGTGCTACAAAAGTAACCAGTGCCGTAGCGAAAATATTGGCGCCCCGGTAAGAAATTAGTTTTGGCAAACCTTTACAAACGCAAGCCTAACCCCTGCTCCACACTTTTGCGTTTGTAAAGGTTTGCCAAACGTGTACATGCAGCATAACGTTTTTGGTTATGATTTGGATTTGATAATATCGTTCAGAGTTAGCAAGGTTGGCTCCCTGCACCATGGACTTTGGTTACGTGCGCAAAACTAATTGATTCACATCACATTAAATAGTGAAGACTGAAGGTTGCGGGTTCTATTCCAATCCCGACTAGTGTGGACAATTTTCATACAAACAAAATGAGTCGTATAATATCAATTGCAACTGTCTTCTCAGTGTACCAAGAACCAAGTTTTGGCAAAACATTTGATATTATAACGATCCGAACACCTTTGGCTGTTCAAACGTTTGCTGTAGAACGCGGGCGCGGGCGGTTCTCATTCATTCATCTCATTATAATACTCATTACAAACTATAAAATAAATGACTCCTGAAATACAACTTGACTAATTTGGGATGGGAGTCAGGGTTACGATTTTTCATTCAACTTTTTAAACAAATCAAGTTAATGTTTAAATAATAACTTTGTGAGTGCGACTTTTCTGTACATGATCTGTGAGTTTAATAAATTTAAGTCCTGATGTTGGCTCTATTGGCGCCTCCCAGTCTGCGCCCCCGCGCTCCCGTGGCCCCTGTAGCCCGCCCTATCGACGACACTGGGTGTTGATTGTAACAAATTACAGTACCACATTAGCTCCAGTCATATCCTTGAGTCAGTATTGGACGTGCGATTAAAGAAATCATTTTCACAACACGTACAACCATTACGGACAACCTGCAATTACTGTCGTCGGCCCTTTGTGCGAAATATCAATTTATAATGCGCTCAGCGGAATTTATTGCATAAATGGGCTGTAAACTCTCCCGGCACGGCGTTCAGAGGTCAGTGGCCCCTTGGACAAACGCACGCTATGCGCTAACTGCGATGGAACGAGCCACTAAAGGACCCCCTTCACAGCTGTTATAATATGTAGGTAGTTGTCAGAATTCTTCAAATGAGGGCATCGTCAGTAAACCCACTACTTCTCGTAAGAAAGTTACTACATGTAGCATGAAGTATTTTTTATTTATACTCCGAATTAAAATCTTAGGTAGGTAGCTTATTTAGAACCAATACATATAAAAACGATAACCTTGGAATTCAATAAGGGTGAATTGATTCTCTTTCTTCTTTTCTTGAATTAGATTTCAAGGCTTTTAAAAATTCAAAGTAATAATATTCAAAGTTTAAATACCTAATACAGCCAGACGCTGGTTCTTTTGATTGTGATATGATGATGTTAATTTTTGAACATGCCTGACAGTCCTCAATATAATGGAATCAGTATGTATAATTAGGTTACAAATATCTAATGTACCTACTTATTATGAGCGTGATTAGATTAGATTATAAATTATTAAACAAATAAATTTTTTTAAAGAATTACAAAGACTCATCAGTTTACCACAAAACCAACATAAGTTACATAAACAAAATGAAAAACAATATCATAAAATATATAAATAGTAAGTACAATCATTCATTATGTAGATATAATGCTCGGAAGAATTAGATAAAATACTGCATAATATACATATCCAATGTAGAAACACAGATGACATAATAGTACCTAATTAATTTAATAAACAAGACATCTACATATCGATATACTTAAGAAATCTGCAATGAATTGATTTTATTTAATTATTTATGCGTAAATAATTAAAAAGAAAGGCGGTGTGGTAGGCGTTCCTATAGTCATTCTGTAGAAACCACGAGAACTTCAGATTTTGCTCAGGTAGATAAGTGGTGGGGGCTAACTGACTGGCCTGTTGGCGTAGTTGGTAGTGAACCCTGCCTAATACGCCAGAGGTCGTGGGTTCGATTCCCACCCGGGACCAACATTTATGTGATGAGCATATCTGTTGGTTTACGAATTCTGGGTGTTGTATGTATTTATTTAAAAAGTATAATAAGTATGTTTATCAAGTTGTTGAGTACCCATCCACAAGCATCGGTTTAGTTTGGGACTAAACAGCCGTGTGTGAACTTTTCCAAACACTATTATTATTATCTAATATCATAATTCGAAAGCGGTTTATTTGTTCCCGGCTGACTATTCAATCTAGTCCATGAATTTTTCCAAACACACACACTGCCTTTGTCATGGAGAGGAACAATGGTCAAAAACTGTTCCTGCTGTAAATAAAAATAATCCACCCAGGCGAAGCCGCGGGCAACAACTAGTGGGTGCTTTATACAAGTTGAATGGCATGCTACGATTTTCAGTAGCTTTCTAATTAACGTAGGTTTTTAAAGCCATAATATGATCAGAGAAAGAAACGATAAATGGTCTAAAAATTTAACCGAGTGGATCCCTAGATCCAATACAAAGAGGAAAAGTTAGTCGGATGACATATAGCTGGCCCACTTTGCGTCTTGCAAAACAGGAGCGTGGAAAGAGCTGGAGGAGGCCTACGTGTCTCAGGAAAAAGCTAACTGGAAGGACAACTGGAGCGGGTGACCGATGTGAGGTGAAATATGTAACTCATTGTAAAATTCAGTTAGTAACACAGGCTTTGACATTAAAAAATGTGGTGTCCAAAACCACCTAGAGTTGCAAACCAATGTTACTGGGCCACATCACAGGCGACATGTGCGACCACAGCGAGCCAATCGCACGACAATGCCCCACCTCGCAGGAATGCAACTACAAAACTGGAATCCAGCGCGTCGCTCGCAGCCGTTCGCGTTTCGACTCGCTCAGGAGGACGGATGTAGTCATTTGCAATAAGCTTTTTGTTATTGCACATTATAATGTTCAGTAACAACGTTAATGATAAGCGTAATAAAACATTGAAGGTTGTCTGGAAGAAATCGCTCTTAGCGATAAGACGGCCTAGATGTTACATTACTGTTTCTCTTTTTTTGTCTGTAATTTTTAAATGTGCAATAAAGTGTATTGAATTGAATTGAACATTGCTTTATCACAACATTGGTTTGTCAAACTTGAAAGTGTTAACGGTCATAACGAGCTCAGCAACTAGGATAGTCAGTATCATGTCTTCATCAGTTACAATATCTGTTAAAAACGATTTAACTTCTAGTGTTTCATCACTTTTTAATATCTTTAAGCCATCATAATTTGAGACTTATGTGGGAAAAAATTATATGAGTAAAACATTTTTTAAAATACAACACGTGATTTAAAGATACGGTGAAAGGTCAATATGACTTTTATGTACTTTATGCACGTCATTGAAGCTAACTGCAACATTATACTAATAAAAGTAAACTTGGTTAAGGTTGAAATAACATTATTTATTGTACATACAAATGGTAGGCAACTTACCTTAACTAAATTTAAGAAAAAAGAAACATGTATCTACGGCGGCGCGACAGGCGAAGGTCGCTACGTTAATCAGAGGCGCTCAGTGACAGCCCAACCATAGCTTACGTTGCCAATTTGTACAAGACCCACCTACTTAATCATACAATAATTGATTGGCACCTCTTGGCGACCAACAAAAAGCAGCCGCCGTCACTCAAGACCATTTTTATATGGTAACATTGTAAAATTACTTATTTATCTTGGGTTTGAGTCGCATCGACGTGTTTTACAGCGGTCTCTTGCGTCAGACTGTCGTCGATCTTCTGAACACGCATAAAGTACTGAATACCGATCGTACATACTTAACTTGTTATTTTATTTTATTTCATCGCATCAGATTCACTTGATACATAAATATATAATGTCGCCTTATGTGGAATCTGATGAACTGATAGCCATTTTAACTTATAAATTGTGTCGGTGGTAAAAAAAGTAATTGACAAACCGATCTAACTTATAGCTAACTTTAAACGTCCTTGACAGGGGTTCTATTTCTCAAGACTAGAAAATCTCTATTGCAGTACTAGTGCGATTGTAATGGCTATCAGAAAACTAGAACACAGCTTGATTGTACGTCTTGCTGTAACAAACAACTTAAGATTTAGTCCAGCTGTCTGCAGCCTAGCTGTAAGTTGCCCCCTCCAAAACAAAATGTGTCTACGTGCATCATACATAAACAGGTTCCCGCAAACTCCCGCGGTAGACTGGGAGCGGGGTCACTTGACTCACCCGTCACGACTGCAGGCTACATGACTTATGCCCCCTGATAGGCCCTAATCTGCGGATGGCGCAGTACCGTACTCAAACCTGTACGGTGCACCAATCGCCGTTACTTTCGATCTATTGAATCACGTAAAGTTATGTGGTTACTGTTGGTACAAAATTCCCAAGTAATTTTAAGGATTGCGTCAAAACGGGAATTGTAGGTTTTACACTATTACGTTGAAACTTATAACTCCAATAAAATTAGACAAAATCACTCTTGCAATCCCAAGATAAGGCATCAATCATAACCGAGATTGACTTCTGGAAGAATACAGTTTTCAACGGTAAAGTATAGCTTTAAAAAGTTGTGATTTTGGTAATCATCAAAATATTCAAGCCTTTTAGAATTTTAAAAGGTTTAAGTACTCATACTGAGACTCCCTTCCATTCCCCAACGGGAATATTTAAACGCAGTTATGGGTTGCGTTGCGTAACGTAAATAAACTGGAGGCTATTATGGAATAACCCGTGAGAAATCCCGCCGATATTCAGAGAGGAAAATGTACTTGGAAATACCAAAACTAATTCTAATATAATGTTACAAAATAAAAGAGCAAGTTACAACAAGGACTACCTTATTTGTATTGTAGTATTTATGTATTCTGTGGTATTGTGGAGTATCTGTTATTTTGGATCTTTCCCAAATGTTATCTAGTCTAGAACAAGGACGCGCCAACGACTTTGACATTAGCAAACCAAAAGTTGTCCTACTTCATCATGCGTGATCCTACTTGTGGTCTAATGCTTAGACCCTTAGAGTATACATAAGCTTAGCTAGCCTAACGTTTTCAAAAACACAAAACTGACAGCCACATTCTAAAGGTTAAGTATATTCTAAGCTTAGACCAAATACGGTGAATTCATCGTATCATGTTACAATGAACACCAAGTAACGCCACCTATCGGTGAGTAGCGAATCTAAATAAAACTGTAGTAACCACTAAGTACCCGAGAGGTACTCAAGTCTCTACCTTCTCGTATCAACATGAGGCATTTAGAAAAAGCAACAGATGTCGCTACCGAGTTACAGAACAAGTACGTATTACGGTCTACCTAGTCTTTGCTTTACTTAAACATTTCTACTTAGCCTAGCCCCCTTACCTTAGGGTTTTAGTTGTGTTTCTTCAACAGGGCGGTTGCGACCTGTGCTTGTACTATTAATTTGTTTGTAATATGCGACGACCAATCATCGCGTTTTTAACACCTACTCCTTTGTCAACAGGCGTACATTTTAATCATTCGAAAGCTCGCACATTTGTCTTGTCAGCATCGTACGCGCCGTACGTATGACAAGTCTGCGATCAGCTTAAGTGAACACTTAAAGTAGTTCATTCTGGAAGTGGACGAATCACCAATGCGATGAAAAAATACTCTTATGCCTAAGTAGAATATGTTATGAAACAATCATACATTTTATTATAGTAACCATCGGTCACTGACCGAGCTTCTCTGCTTACAACATACTTCTGGAACTACAATCAGAAGTGGACAACGCCAATCAACTCTAGAGTCACCTTGTCTGCTTTTTCGGATGCGTTAGCTATGCACCTTTTAAAGACCCAAAATTGAATGACAATATGTGGCGTTCCAAATCAAAAGGCACCTAATCTCGCCATTTAGTTTAGGAGATAATTAGTTTTGTTACGTGACTTAACGACGACACGACACGATTGGGTCACTACTTTTTTTTTTTAAATAACCATAGGGTTAGGTATATTTATGTAGTTTTCGGCCCTATAGATAACTCATTTCCGCCACAAGGTCCCTTTTGATTTGGAACGCCACATATAGCGGCAATGGAACTCAGCTCACCTGTCTCTCTCCCTGCTCCGGCTTCTCTTCCTGTGCGATCCCTCCCTGGAGCCGTCGTCGAGGCGCCTACGCTTGGCCTCGTACGACCGGGAGCGCGACCGCGAGTGCGAGGTGTAGTGCTTCCTGCGGGTACGCGGCATCTGCGGACAGAGTGCAGTCCATCATAACCTGAGGTCATAAGCTTCATAGGACATAGGGGCGTGCCATGGCCGTAACACACAACTAGCAACACTGTTAGTAGTATACAGACTATACAGTACAGCTATCAGTCAGTTAATCTGCATGACATATTATATTAAAAACTGTAGCGGGATAATCATGTAAATTGAGATCCATTTGAGAGCCCTTTTATTTTTGTCTATGGAACTACTGTGAATTTTCTATTAAATTTGGCACACTAACTATTAGTAACTACAGAAAACAAAATTAATTTGACTATGATTTTAAATTTTCATTTATGACAAGTTGTCCCTTTTAATTTTAAAACAGTTATTAACACTATAGCATTGCATATCCTGATATGGTTTCTAGTTGATAATTGCCCTGAAACTGAAACACGAGATTCAACTTTGGTCAATGTAAATTTAAGACCAATGCAATGTGCTGATTTGACAAAACAGAACAAGTGGAATCTATCTTCATTAAAATTCCAATAGTTTAAGGTACAGTGGGGGATTGATCGAAAGGGCTTCAGGGAAAGAGGCAGGGTGAGGTAGAGGGGCTAACATTCAATTTTGCAGCACTACTATATGTAACAGTCACATTCACGCAGTTCTTTAGCTCGGCCCCCCATTAAAGATGTTAATCTAGGAATTATATCATTTAATAGTAATGACTGGTAGCTGCATTGCATCACTTTTGGTAAGTCTCAGCAAGTCCACAAATACTGGTTTTGTTATGTAAAACAGAAGGTCATGGCATGGCACGCTGTTCATCAGTCCTTGAAATGTAGAGAAAGTGTAGTTGTGCTGTACCATAAAGCATGGCCATTGCTGTATGCTGCGTTATAGCGGATTAAGAAGTTGTTAACCAAATTGTAATTAACAACTAGATGTATAATAATGATCAGCTTATAAATTACTTGTGAACTGCAACTATATATAATGAACTATGTAAATTAATAATGTTTTAAAAGAAATATGTATTGAATAAAATAAAGGGAATTAATGAAAGCTCCAATTAGTGATGTACTTGTGTGTGATAAGTGTTATAATTGATTGCTAATTATAAATAGTTATGTCAATAGATCTGGTTTTGATATTATGTCCATTTAAGTCACTGTTTCAGTATTGTAAACTAAATCAAGAATAAACCACGAAAATGCAGACTGTGTGACATCCATTATTAGTAGGGATTAATAAAGAAGCATTCTCTAAGATTTTTTAGTTTCCAACAAGAAATGTTTGCCTCCAATAAAAACATATCTGCTGGCATTTGGCATACAAGGTTGTTTAAATATTTTAAAATTAGAAACACATGACATAGATACCTATTATAGCCTTGTATTAACAGCTGAACTGGATAATATTAAACCAGTGACATTGAAACACATATACCTAGTTATCTTAAAAAACATGATGATAATGTTTATTAGACCAGCTATGCAGCTTTAAGCCATTTCATTTCATAACCAACCATGCTAGAATGTGCTACAAACAATAATAATTTGGTAAGTTGTCAAGTAAAAATGTGAACATGATTGCTTAAAGGCAAAGAAAAAATGAAATTTCTGCAAGTCGACTTATCAAATTATATTTGCCAGCAACACTTTAAGTAGGAAAGTACGTCCGTACTTTCACTTACCATAACAAGGATACCAAAACTCGTATCCGAGCGGTTTAAGCTGAAAAACATAAACTTTTTAGACCATTGACTATAGGCCAACAAAGCTAATCAGAGATTAACTACGAAGTGACATGCAAACTAAACCAAAATCAAGCTGTGGAAATGTGGTTTTATATGAAAAGTAATTTTGTAAACAGGACATAAACAAGGGGTATAGTTTTAAAATTATCACTCATATGGTAAGTGCCTAGGTCTTAATAATAATGTTGTCACTTTAATTTATACACTTGGCAGCGTTTGTCTGTACTATTATTTATTCTGTGGCAGCGTGAAAAGGAATGTATTATAATCCCAGTTTAGAGAAATGGGTTATTATTTATGAAAGATGGAGTAAAGAAGAGCCTAATATGAACTTTACTATATAGTCTATATTAAATATTGTAAACATACTTATTTACTTAGACGAGACAAGAATGACTAATAAATTGCTGTACAATTAATTGTCTAAACAAGTGACCTTAATAAAATGTATTTTGGTCCCCATTTTTCTAATTGACGAGGAGCAATCGATTGTAAAAAGTATTCAAGATTAAAGCTAAACTGATTTCTCTAGAACCATCTAGAAAACCATCACCAACCATCTAAAAACATCCCACAATGCAACAGTGCCAGTTTGCTACTCTGCCACCAGCTGTAGTTGCAACGATCTAACCATTCATGGTGAGTTACGACTAATTGCTAGTTATACTAAGATTGATCTACAACATACAAATCTAGTCAGACTAATTTTACGAAAGTAGACTACGATGCTACTAAAGCATAAATGTCAGTCTGTCAAGTTATTTACATCATTCCATGGTAAGACGCCATGTTGATTTCTATGACTCCACGGAGCCCTAAGTCAAGCCCTATTAGAAAGTAAACATCTAAAGGAACTTACCCTTAATTCGCGTAAGTATTTAAGTTTACACCAAAGCTGTTGAGTGAAATTAGTAAGACAATTCCAAGTTCGCGATGCAGAACCTTGAATAATGCTGCTTCGCAATAAAGGCCCGAACATCGATCCGAATCCAACACAAGCTTTGTTTGGTTGGATGAACTGCAATGGCGTCAAACGAAATCCACCACAGATTCTTCCGATCAAAAACGAACTTATATTTTAAAAAGTTTAGAAAATAGATATTACAGAAGATATCGCCCTTTAAAAGAAATACCTAAAATTAACGACTACAAAAAAACTTTACACAAAATTGATTAACGTAAAAATTTGTAAATGGTCATAGCAACAACAGGAAATCAAAGTAAGGTGGAGCCACCTAGCGACTATTGTGTATACTAATTCAGTAATGCCAACGTAACAGTTATAGTTTTTTAAATATTTGACGGCCTTGGAAACAAAGTATTTTCTGGCCAGTCGTAGTTTTAAATCGGTATTCATGTTAAAAAATACCGGCGGTTACAGAATTACAGAACGGCCTCCACAAAAATAGGGCACAATTAGTGCCAGTCGGCAATCCACAGTACGTTCACCTCCTCACAAAAAACAAATTTATTGCAAAAAGTAATAGAGCATAAAATTAAGTTTCGCACCAAATATATATACTCCTAAAGGCACCTAGTGCTTATTATAATATAATACTATCACAGATAAACACCAAAACACATTAAGTATAAAATTTTTCTACGTTCACTAATTTATAATATTAAGCATAGGCTTTAAATTTTTCGATACGCTGAAAGTAGCAGACAAAGAGACAACCGTACAATTAGACTTTCGCGCTTTGTATTCATAATGATATAATTATTTACTGGTCTTACACACGAACAAGTTTTATTTACCTTTGCTTGCCCGACGTTTCGACACAGAGGAATTAATGTTTCGACCAGATTACACTGGCCGTGGTCACGAGCTGATTGGGGAGAGGCGAGCTGTCAGTGTTTACCGCTGTGAGTAGTTTCTGAAACTACGGGCAAAGATAAATAAAACCTGTAAGACCCGTAAATAAATATATAATTATTTAGGAGATAACCATCTCTGACGAGTTCCCGCCAAGAAATATTGATGTGTTCACATCAATGAATGAAACGCTAGCCTACAACAATCGAACTGGTTAAGACTACGGGTTAAGATGAACATGAAGCTAAAAACTTTTTGGTGGGAGTCCGCGGGGGAGTAGCTAAATTTTTTCCTTAGTGTGTATGAAGGCGGAATAGATAAATAAAATAAGTAAAATACACATTACGTATCCGTCTACGGTAAAATAGATTTTTATACCAAGGGATGTAAACGCTTTGCTTGTCATCACGCATGCGAGGAAAATAAAACCATCTGTTGTGAAATAAACAAATATTTAATGAAAAAATATTAATTTCAAAATATAAATTGTCGTAGGCATTTAATTGTATTTCTTTAGAATGTTGCATTACGGTACAGACAGAAATCTATCACTAATTTTGCTTGTTGTCTTAATAATCAAATTCGGTGAAAAAATGAGTTCAAAATCAGAAAACTTGTGTTCCCGCCTCTTCTCTTAAACAAGGTCTTAATATTTTCGATCGTTAGTCGCGCTGCCAGTTCGATTTTTCAAAATTACATCGAGAAAAATACAACAAATAGGGGTGTAAAAGCTACTTTCGGTGCACGGTCCAGGTAGGTTTTGAGCCTTTGGTTTTGTGAGCATGGAAGGAATTATATAATTCAAATTCAAATTCAAAAGTATTTTATTGCATGTAAGTACACTGGATACATTTATACAACGTCAATTTTTTATCTACCACCGCTTCCAAGGTGTTAGCGCTGGGAAGAAGAAGCGGCGCAACAAACTTCCGCAACACATCTTTTAATATCAAGTTTGTAATAACATTATTTTGTAAAGATTTTGCGAGGCTGAAGTAACATTAACACCAGGCATCTTTGTCATTTAGATAATCGACTGTCCTATAATAAGCTTTCTTACAAAGTTGTTGTTTAATGTAGGTCTTAAATTTTCTGTCATTCATATTTAAGATTTCTTCTGGTAGTTTGTTGTAGAAGCGTTTACATTGCCCCGTGAATGATTTACTGACCTTACTAAGCCATAACTGTGGTGGTACAAGTTTGTTTTTGTTTCTTGTAACATAAGCTGTGTTCATATCACAGTGCCTCAAAAAGAGAGATATATTTTTGCGGACATACAAAATATTCTCAAAAATGTATTGACTGGCAACGGTTAATATATTAATTTCTTTAAACTTTTCTCATAATGATTCTCTACAACGTAGATTATAGATCGCCCTAATCTCTCTTTTACAAAATAAAGATGGTTTCTATATCTGCCGCTTGACCCCACAGTAGGATGCCGTATGACATGATGCTGTGGAAGTAGCTGAAATAGACTAATCTCGCCTTTTAACCTACCTTTATGCTAAATAAGCTTTTTTTTTAATAACTAAGCTATACCCAAGAAATCTGGTTTTCTGTGTCTGTGGCTATAGGTACCTATCTGCTTACAGGTTCAGAAAAACACCTGCTACAAACTCGTTCGAAACGATACACATAGTTAGGCCTACTTTTATTAGATACAAGTGACTCATATGTTGGTCATGATATTCGAGGCTGGGTTGCATCCCGAGCCGAAGACGAAGATGTAATGACCGATGCACACGCGTTTCATAAATTGAAAAATAAGATAAATAACCCTCCTTTTGCGCTTCGCCGCAGTCGGGCGAAAAATAAGTAACCGAGCGATTCTTGCGAGAAAGAAAGCGGACGGAATCCCGACCTTCTGGCGGGAATCAGCTGATCGGGTTTGCGCAGTGCGCAAAAGTGTGGGGTGCGGGGCGAGGGTGCGAGCGGGGGTGCGGCGGCGGCGGCGGGCGGCGGGCGGCGCGGCCCGGCGGCGGCGGCGGCGGGCGGCCAGTCGCGCGCTCCAGCGGCCCGCGCGCCCTGCCGCACCGCACCGAGCCGGCGCACCGCTCGCGCTCCGCAGCGGGCCGCGCCAACCGAACCCCGCACGCGACCTCACCGGACACCCTCTCTCACGCCCCTCGCCCCTCGTCGCACCCGCGGTGCCTGTCAATGCTGTAGCTGTGATATTTGTACAAACCGAGTCGGTCAGACCGGGCCATGCGGGCGCACGGCCGGAGCGCGCCCGTCGTCACGCAGCCTCCCGACCTTCCAGGCGGCGGCCGCCGCTCGTCATGAGAGACGTTCACGCACCTGATACATGTACAACAATGTTCGACGCGACAATTCAAGAGGTGAACGGGAAGGGACCTAAAAAGAGGAGAAAGTCGTCAGAGCGTATCTGTGATAATGAGGAGCGTCCGGAGCTGAGCGGGGCGGAGGGCGCGGGCGGCGGCGCGCGCGCGGGCATGCGGGGGGTGCGGCTGCTGCACTGGCGCGACATGCCGCAGCACCTGCAGTTCAACCCGTACGTGCTGACGGGCTACCGGCCGCTGCAGGGCTGGGCTGACTGCGTCCGCAGCCTCTTCTACTTCCACAACGAGACCATCAACATACTCACACATGGTAATTTATTCCCCTAAGCACACGGGAGTAATGCCCTTAATGGCCAAGTTTGGCAACCGGTTTGGCCATAGACCATATCTACTATGAATGGCCTGTTGGCGTAGTGGTAGTGACTTTGCCTACTGCGCCAAAGGTCGTGGGTTCGATTCCCACCCGGGACCAACATTTGTGTGATGAGCATAACTGTTGGTTTTAGGATTCTGGGTGTTTGTATGTATCTAAGTATTTATTTAAAAAGTATTTATATACGAGTATGTTTATCAGTTGTTGAGTACCCATTTACAAGCTTCGGCTTAGTTGGGACTAAACAGCCTTTTGTGGATTTGTACAAAACATTATTATTATTACTATATCTATAGTAAGTATTATTAGACAGAGAGACGGTATCAATAGAGCTGAATGTCTTCTTCATTCTAGCACTAGCACGTCGACCAAGGGTCGAATGTTCATTGCAAATATTAAACGTAACAGGGATTTCACGATTAACGGCTTTCAAACATATCGATAAACAAAATATACAATCGTGATTGCGAGCAATACAAAATGAAATATTATTCGTCGTTAAAAGTTACCGCTATAGAGAGTTAAGAATTCTTTAAAATTACTTGTAAAACACAAAAAAACCATACCTCTTGCTGATCTTACTGATCTTGCTGATTACTTACAGCACAAACGATCGAGCACAAAGGGTTTTTGTGAACATTATGCCTGATTCTGAAGGCACAAAGTTTGACAGAACTAAAGTGTTCCCTCTCCGTCATACGGTATTAAGAGGACAGGGACGTAAGTTCTAGTTTTAGGACTTACTGTCAAATTTTAAACGAAGGCAATAACCGTTCCAATGCCATGAAAATATATAAAAGCTAAACAATTTTAAGCACCAATAAAACGTTTAAATTCCACACCATTTGAGCGCCCCCGTTAAAGTTAAACGTAACTCTACAACTAACGAGTGGTCGTTATGAAATCAAAACCAAACCTCGACTCTTGTCTTTTAGATTTCCAGTATAGTATATATAATAAAAAAATTTGGCTCGATGTCTCTCTTCAGACTCGAGCGCTAGGGGTCGTGGATTTGATTCCCGCTGGTAACAGACAGACAACTTTGTACAAGTTAGTCCTCGGTCAGGATATAGGTATAACAATATTTGTGAATAATCCTATATCCATCTTTAATACCCATAATACGAGAGGAAATCTTTAGATATTTCATATAAATGCTGATTTTTCCCTTTTTCATAACCATCTATCGTAAATATAATTCTTTATTTTAAAAAGCTGCATAAGTATACTTGTCTTGAATATGAATTATTTAAATTTATTCAACACTCCCATCTTGAAAGGAGCATTTCAAAGAGTAGAGATCTCAGATGCAATAAATCGTGGGCATTCTACGAACGCTACGCCAGAGCCTTACGTTTTGCATTCGTAGCGTTCCCTCCGCTCCGCTACGAACGCGTCGTAGCTAGCGGCGGATCGTAGCCGTAGAGGGTGCTACGTGGAATAAACTTTATGGAAGTTGTGAATATATTATACTACCTATATCGCTTACATTTTGTTTCTTCAGAATATACCTACCTAATAATTATTATTTGTTTATATCACAAACATTTAAGAAATAAATTTACTAATTTCTCACCGAAAACGGTTCAAGGGAACTTATATCTGATTTCTCAGGCCGGTGTACAGTCCCCTCGCAATTTCTGGACGGCTGAATGAATATAGTCACAAATTGTATGCACATCGCAGACAGTGTTTAGTCTATATGTGTGTAAGCGAGATAGTGTGCTACATAGAGAAAAATAACCACTGAAAATCACAGTGCGAAAGTCTACTGTGTGGTTTTGTCACATGTCACATTTAGTCACGTGCAATAATTTGCAGGTGACAAAATGTGCATACTGTACAACAGACAAGCCGACCGCTCGTAAAATGAAATAGAAGGAGGGTGAAAGGGGAAGAAATGTGAATATATGCGCTAGACGGAGCGAGCCACTCCTAAAAAGTGGGGCAGTCACATTGTTCAAACCTTTGAATGGTATGCACAATGTGCTTGTGCAAAATGTAAACCTTACTACTCTACTGACCTCTGAATGGTATGCACAATGTTTCACAAAACGATAGTCCATCGATAGTAGTTTATTTCCTCAAAAATTTTATCATTTACGATAGTATTGATAGCTTTGGACATAATAATATCGAAAGTACCTATCACCATTATCAAAATAAAATATTATGTAATATGAATTTTATGAAGGAATAAATAGAAATTCTCAGAAATAGATCGAACTTACGGTAAAAACTTTGTTTATAAAGCCAACAGCCAAATAAAACAGTATCAATAAAGACCGCCGTTTGATATCGTGCGATAAAATCACCACCAGCGATTAATTGTGTATGGGTAGTTAAAACAATAATAAAGGCTTAAACCCATATCCGAGTCCCGCAGGGCTCCGCGGGCGCATTGTCCTCGTTTGTAGGCCGTGATTTATTGGCTTTGCTAACTTCAGCAATACATATTCAAAGCGGGTAAACCTTGAGGTGCTCACGCAATCCCAGCCACAAGTTTGCGAACCGAAGGGACAATGGAAACATTTTCTAGCATTTGTGAACTATTGTTGGAAATCATTGTATGAAAGTTCGCTGTGTGATACTGATAAATAGAATACGTTAACTGCTGACAACGTCACACTGCTCGCTGCTTTTCCCAGCGCAAGTAAACCGGAAAACTTGACATCAAAGCCAGCTTTCCTGCCACGCGTATTTGCCCGCAATCCAGTCCTTTCATACAAGCCTTTCCTCTCATGCGCGCCGCCCGCGTGTCACTTGTATGCTATTGGCGGCCCGCTGCGCGCCGCGCCCGCACGCGGGCGCAAATACGCGTGACAGGAAAGCCGGCTTAACTACGCGTGCTACGATCGTAGCACGGCTTCAACAAGGAACTTATCTTGTTGAAATAGATTGATGCTTTAGCTAAAATTAGCTGGCTTTTGCAAAGAAATTTAATACGTGCCACTAAGTTAACGGGGTTTAGAACAACTAAAAGTTTTACTATTTACTAAGCAAAGTCATGTAAGCTACCTGTTACTGAGTATTATTATAGCGCGCGCCCGATTGCATAATGGAGGCATTATAACAGGGGAGGCTGCTCAACGATACTTACAAAATAACAGACTAGCCAGCGGACTAATACGTGTAATCATTGTTGTGGCGCTTTCTCCACGCCAGCCATTATCGCATCAATTATTCCCGCTGTTGGACACGAGTCGTAAACAAACGAATTAACGATTGTGTTGGACATAAAACCAATTATGAAACATTACTAGACATGCCTTAATTAATTTTCGGTTAATACCACGGCAAACGCACTGAAGAGATATACTTAGTAAATTAAATGTTATCATCATCATCATATCAGCCTGTAGACGTCCACTGCTGTAGAAGTCCAGCGCTAACCTCATCCGGCTGGGTCCCGCGACTTTCACCAGATCGTCGGTCAACCTTGCGGGAGGCCTGCCTACACTGCGTCTTCCGATACGTGGTCGCCACTCGAATGTAATCACAAAAACTTAACTACTAATAGTTACTAAAACTATTTCTATTCAGCCTATTTGTCTGCTTCTCTCTTGTGTCTTTCTCTTATCCCCTCTATTTCCCCTTCCATCCTCACTCTTTTACTATATCAAGAAGCTTAGTGTCAATATCCAACTATGGGATTATTCACAAATCTCCTTTATATTCCAATTGAGTGCCTGATTTGTGGACAAAAAGTTGCGGGACGGATGATCTTTTATAAAGTTAGTTTAGCTGCTTCGTTGGCACTAACCATATAGATAGAACAGCGTTTGTAGTATTAAGTGAATGATTTTTTATATTTAATCTTTTAGGGTTGATTCTTGTGGGCAAACTCCATCAGTCACTGTCCGGGCTATTTGTTATTCGTAGGGACGGACCCACCGGCGGCGACGGCGGCGGCGGCGGGCGCCTCCAACTGTTTGCTCAACCCCAAACCTTAGTTCCTATGTCATTTATTACAAAACTATCCTTCCTTCCATAGACACATTCAAGAGATAAGTGATTCATTATACAATGTATTCAGGACTAATCATGGTCACCACAGTATCATCGCAAGATAGTGTCGCCCAGCGCTATAATAAACTCTACAAATTTTTCCATTACTTTTATCTATAATTTTATCAGAGACTTGAGGTGTGATACACAAAAATATTATCAGATAGATTTATCTGATGGATTAGGTTATCTGTCAGCTTACTATCTGTAACAATATCAGCAAGCGGTGAAAGAGACCCATAATCATTTGTTCTCTTACAACATTCCAATCATATAATAAAATGTGATAAATGTAAATCATCATCATCATATCAGCCTGTAGACGTCCACTGCTGGACAAAGCTTCCCCAAGGATCTCCACGACGACCGGTCCTGCGCTAAGTTCATAAACACCATATTTTACTATTTATTTTCTCGCAGACAATGGTATAAAATAGAATACACAAGTCGTAATTTTTTTTTATCTCGGTCCTTGTATCCCTCGCTCCGCTCAGGATTCTAATCTAGCTCTATAATCTAGTTCTAATGTACTATTAGATAATATTACCTTTTTATTATTATTAATATTACCTACCTACTTTTTAAAATAAGTAAGTACTTTTTTACCTTATTATTCGATTTGTCTTAAATATAAATCCTTATGTTAATACAAAATGTTACACCATACTTTGCAAACAATGGTACGTATGCTGAACTAAACGGCTTATTGTAAGCTATCGATTTTGCGGCTTGCGGATTATACTTTGATTGAATCACTTGAGCAAGATCAGGTAAAAACGTGAAAAACATTTTTATTTTAAAAAGCAATTACCTTCGCCTTCACTAACTTTATTGCCGAACTCGCTAACATAGATGAGTCCGAAGGTACAGAAATTTGTTCAACTTACCTAAGTTATGTACGTGGAAGTCGCACAATTTTAGAAACCATTTACTTTATCTAATAGACTCTGGTATTTTATTTTTGCCATAGAAGTAGGTACTAACTTGAAAACTTTATTCGAGTTTGGTTCTAACTTTCAAAAGTCAAAGGCAGTCAAAATATTTTAATGCATATTAGTACACTGGGTACATTTTATACACGCCGCTTTCTAGGAACAATAACAAATCAATTGCAGTTCTTTGTTTAATTTTATTCCTGACTGAACCGTTCCGCCATCAAACAATCTTTACCCTCAACAAGAGAAATAATGCCAAGTTTACCCGCGACCCTAATGTCGTATATTCCTAAGCAACATTTGACAAACTAATCTATGTCCCATCTCGTCTCCCCGCCCTCGTATGAGCCCTGTTTAATCTCCGTCACAATGTGACATACAGAGAGCTACCCTTTGTCAGAGGGTCGGGAATATTCTCCAGATTATTGCTCAGACAACTCATTAAAATTTTGGGACTTTCATGTGGGGCTGAAATTTTAAGAAATATAGAACGTAGACGTAACACATTATCCGACGCTTATCATAATCAACGAAGATTCTAATATTAATTTCGCAAATTTTTGAAATGAAACCGGGTTCTCGAGACTCCGTGTGTAAGGAAGCCAAAAGAAATTTCTGACAATTTCATTTCAAAAAGTTACGAAAGAAATATCAGAATCTTCGCTGATTATGATAAGCGCGGGATAATGTGTTACGTCAACGTCGGATAGGTATAGGCTCTACACAAGAAGAATCGAACCTCTTTGGTTGCGCGCGCGCTCCCTGTGGAGATCGCATCTTGCAAATTTAGTATGGGAAACGAAGAAAAATTTGGTGTCAAAATCAGGGGGGGTGCGGACAAAGGAAGCGGATTAGCGGGAGGAAGTTGCTAATCTTTGCTAATACAATTTATATGGAGTTTGAAAATGAGAATGTGTGAGTGAGTCAAAATTTTGTGATACATTTGACACTATTTTGGCACCTCATAAAATGCTTTTCATGGCTCTAAATATCGGCTTCGCACTAATTTGGTGAAGAATATATCAACCATGTTCTTTGGAATGGTAGTAGTACCTACTAATTTCACTAGTGACCCCTTTCCGCAAAACTTGGCTGAGTACGCAGCTTTTATTCAACTCGCATTACGTAACGCCGAGTGAAACAGGTGACCGACAATGTTTTAGCAAATACTAGCGCGCAGCCGCTGGCGGTGGGCCAAGTGTTATACAATCAGGCTTTTTAGGTTAAGGTTTTTGCCTGATTTACGTCCTAGCAAAAGCGTAAAAATATCAGAAAACCTAACCTACTTAACCTCTTTTTTCTACACCATTACTTACGCAGATAATAATGAGGAAGAAAGTCAGGGGCTTCACATTCTACAAACCAAGTCAAGATATCCGCTCTTGACTTGGTTTGTAGAATCATATTATTTAAAAAATACTTAGGTACGCCATTTTACGACGATAGCTCAAAAAGTTCCTGTTCCTTCTCTCGTCATCCCTTAATTCCTCATCACCATTCTTTCTCTAAAATTATTAATTATTTTCGACTTTTATCAGAAATTGTAAAAAAGATTTTTTAAAATTCGATAGTAAGTGGTTGCACTTACATCAATCTTTCAGATTCCAAAAATGATGTAGGCAACCACTAAAATGTATGGTTTGCTCACCCAGTCAGCTCGATGATGGATGTTGATTTAAGATATCATATTAGGAGAGGTAGAGCAAATGGAGCAAATTCAAAACCATTGATTGAATGTCAATATACTTTTACAGTAAATTGTGTGCCTAAAATAGGAAACCTAATGTACAGCCGCAGACGTCGAAATATGATAAGATGGTGATGGTGTTAATAATTCTAATAAACCTTAATATCTCCACTGGTGGGGACGAGCCGGAGGGGATCTCACAAATAATCCACTAGCAGCACTACAATAAATATCGTAAGGTGTAGCACTGCCTACGCCACGCCTACGAACCCAAATTACAGTAGTAAAGCTATCTCAAATTAAAAGTGAATGAATCCTACGCTTTAGGGATTACTTGCTCTGATGTACAAATACCTAAAATGTTACCTAAAATCGATAATTATGTTTTGTTCATTTTCACAACCATAATGTTTCTAAACTGGATATGTTTTGTCCATTTACCAAATTTACGTGATCAGTTACGAAGCTGAAGGTAATTGATCTTGATTCGTCACCAGTTTTAATACTGAAGACAATTAATCGTCCACTTCCCAAATTGGTTACTAAGATAATTACGAAAGTAGATTAAGGGGCTAGTGCTTCTTCTAGTTAATAGGTAGGGTAAATACTGGGGCGTGATGTTAACATTTGGAACATTTGATGTTGTACCCCCATGTGTGCATGTTTACGTAGAACGAAGTGTTGACGTGATATCGTGATATGCCACGAGTCCACGAGCCGTCGCGTGCCGGAGAAGTTATGCAGGTGCCCGATAAACGTTATCAATAAGATGTTTTATTCAGAAACCGGCCTAGGCCCAGGCAGAAATAGGTTTTCAATATTGCAAAGGGTTAGTGGGGCGCGGTCAATCGTGTTTTATGTTTTCTATCTCGCATTATATAGGTACAGTCGTCCGCACGTCGGTGGAAACACTTTGACCTTGAGCTGGCGTAGCCTATTGGGGAATTTCAGTACTATTATAGACCAGGGGGCCAATCGCGCTAATTCTGAACAATATTACCAAACCCAAACCACAACCAAAAACGTTATGCTTCATGCAGTGGAGCAGGGGTTTGGCTAGCGTTTGTAAAGGTTGTCATGTCAAAGTACACATTAGATTATTTACGTAAGGCAAGGTTCATCGTGCCACGGAAATTCTTCCAGTGTAAGTAAAGTATTTAATCTTTTTACCAATAGACAAAAATTCTAAAAACTCAAAAAAATTTCTTTTTATAGCTTATTCAATGAATAAACAAGAACCTAAACCTAAGTGGGTACCTACCTAAACTTGTTTCATGACGTAATTTTTGTATCAGAATTCACTTCAAACTAAACGAAAACAGAGTGCTTTCTATAACTTGTTATACAATCTCGGATCGGAATTCTCACAGAAATTTCAAATTAAGTTTAGTTGTTTACTCAACTTCGTACCATATTCAATCTCATCGGCTTTATTCGTCGCATAGAAATCATTCTGCAAGTCGCGTAGAGATGTTTCTATTCTCCAGAGAGACTAATTTAACTGGACTAATTTGTAGTCCACCATTTTAAGTCAAACATTTGCAGGCAAATAGGATTATCGTATCTTATAAATTTGATATGTTAAATCAGTGACGCACCAGGATGCTTATGCATATTATGCAGCGTAGCATTCATTATGCATTCTCCATGCACCCAGTCCCAACTACACCGTTAATCGATACGGGACCCCAACCAAATTTACATAAACGCAGACAACACTGCAACTGTATTCATAAACTGGCGAACTGCTAATTCCAGGAAGCAACAGTGATAACGAAAGTGTGACCAAATATATATTTTCCTCGAATTTTTATTTCCATTCCCTTTTTTTCCAATTTTTAAAAATTCCTCATCTCAGGTAACTCGATCATCTATCAACTTTTCATTAGCTGCAATACTATTACGGGGATTGTCATCTATTTTATTTCTGTGCTGTATAATCCTAATTGCGATCATGAAACTTAAAATTTCGCAACTTATTGGTAAATTTGGAGCATTTTCTATTGCAGTTTTGCGACCGACCAGACATTATCATATATCCACCATTGACCCACCGTTCGAAGTGTTTGTTTAAATGTTGCATAATACGAATTACGTTGTTTAACTAGGTCAGTTTATGGTTTATTCACAGTCAATTTACTGCACGTAACTCATGCAGGTCGTTTCTATTTCAGGACTGAACTCTACTCTGTAATGTGTTATTCAAATGGTGCCGGACGGAGCGACCCTCGAAACCTCTGACTCGAGCCAACTTAATTCTGATTAAGTAGGTACCTAGTAGCAGGGATGAAACTTTAACTTTGAAACGCTCTCTCTCTAAGTTATATGACCTAAAGAATATTATAACGGCGATTTACTAGGTACGTTACTTTGGTCTGTTTAAATTTTAAATCAAACTAACTAACCTTCCCGCTTCCAAAACCACGTTGCGTTGTTTCACAATATCACATTTGTGTAATGCTATAGATAGATACCTCGGGAGAAGCCGTTCCCGTGGGGAAAAACTTTTCTACGCGGGCGAAGCCGCGGGAAAAAGCTAGTAATGCAAATGCCTTACTGACATGCACTCGAGCCCGCGATGGACTATATTCAGGCATAGACATAGACATATTTATTTATAATCAATTGATTACAGGCTGTACTGTTACTCGTATTGATGGTACACTGGCCAATTGCGCTCAAGTTCTCGGCCGTTCCGTGCTGGACTGAGCAAAACCTACTTGGTTTTGCTGGACCATTTATAGTAAGAAAAGTTTCTTCTTCTTTTGGTTTCTTGTAAGTGTAGTAACAATCTCATAGCGTTCTAATATCGAGCGAAATTGCACCGCCGAACGCCCGCCGCCGCCGCCGCTCTCGTCTGCTGCGCAGATGCCAGCCGCTGCGGCAGTCGGTTCCGCACACGCTCCTTTGTTCGCAAATAGGATATTGTTTAACTGACCCTTAATTCTACGATGTAGTAAATATGTTTTCACCTCACCGGCTCGGAAGGGTATACTTTCTCATTCGAAATCTGCGTGGAAAACTGCATCTGGAATAAAACTTTTTAAAACTTTTCTTCTAATTTGTAGAAGGTGGACATTTAAAGAAGTGGTCAATTCTAATTATGGTTATTATTATTTGTGGTTCTAAACCGCCGAAAGGATCCAATTCACCTAGTATTTTCCTCGCTGTAGTGAGGTGAAAAATTGTGTATTGCGCTCGGCAGCAAAGTTATTTTGCGTCTCGTACCTTGAAACCCTCGCTACGCTCAGAATTCTATCTTTGAACCCTTCGCTTTGCTCAGTTTTCAATACTAGTACTCGCACAAAATAACCAATATTGCAGACTTTCATAACAAATAACTATTTTAATGCAAGTCGTTTTATAACAAATGTCTGTTAAAATTTCTTGAATTGATGAGTCTAATAGAATTGATAAAAAACATACAATATTGAATAGTTAATCCACAAGGATCGTACAATACAGTAAGGGGATCCCAGACAAACGCGGCCTGCGGTGGCAATGGCGATGGCGGCCTGTTGTATTCCCTATGCAATGTATGTGAGACTTCAGACACGCGCGGCCTGCGTTTGCATATTGAAGCTGCGGCCTGCGGTTGGGATATGCACGTGATAAAAACAAATGGTTTTCATTATGAATTGCCTTTTCCTTGTTTAATTGGTTGTGCATTTAAGTAATACAATATACTTCGCAAATAAAAGCCGATACGTTTACAGGGTCGACGTGTCTAACCACTATTATTGTCATACAAAAGTACCTAGTACCTTCAGTGTCAAGGGCAATCGATACGATTCGCAAGGATTTATATATTAACGAGGTATTTATAAAGTATTCTTAACAGGTTTCCGTATAGGAGTGAAGCAAAAACCGCGCAGTATTTGAAACGGCACAAATGAATTCTTGCAACAATAAATTCACAAATCATCACAAAATAATGATTTTATCACGTCTAGTAGTCAGAACGTCGGATTTCCTTTACCGTATGCATGTTTCGTCGAGCGTTTCTTCCCTATTATCATTTTTAATAAATTCATTTTCACGACAATGAAGCCATTATCCCGCAGCCCTTAACCCTCAGCTGGCGTGGCGTAGCGACAGTGATGTTATTTGTGGCCCGCGAGGCGCGTCGCGTGAATAACCTGTGGCGTGCGCGGCCGCCCGCCCGCGCTGTACCGGCACTCACTCCAGCCCTTTGCCCAAACACTTGACACTTGACTTCATACGATCCTCGCACCAAGAAGTGAGCACTGCTCTACGGATCTTATAATATTTTAAATCAAGGGTTTCGTAAAAACGGATACTTTTATGGTTTTGATGTACCCACGGAGCAAATATGTGGTTGTACCCGAAAACTACTGGCTGGTCCGATTAATCTGGTGGTGTACCTATTGTATGAAAATTCATTCAAATCCGAGTTATTAAACTGAAAATAAAACGAACTGACGGAACCCAACGGAAGCCTTTGGTGTACGACATCCACTTTATTACTAACAAAATATATCACATGTATCCTCTATCATTTAATTAAAAACAAAACAAAAAATTTTTGAAATCGGTCCACAATTGACGGAGAAATCGGTGAACATACATAAAAAAAACATACATACAGCCGAACATAGTACGGTCGAGCGCACGTCAGTAGAAACAAAACCAGTATAAACTGGTCTCTCATAGTATTGAAACTCCCTAATAGTCTAGACCAGCTCAAGGTCAAAGGGTTTCCACTGACGTGCGGTCGACTGTACCTTCTCCTTTTTGGAAGTCGGTAAAAATACATATTTTCCGTGTTTAGGTGGTTTGATAGAAATAGAAATATATATATATGGAGTGCATCGGGAAAGAGTCTCTGGCGAGTACCGGTGCACTCTCGTGTGACTTGGCCCTCTCATCCACAGGGTTGGAAGGGTCAGAAGGAGAATATTCCTAGTTTAGGATTATCCAGTAATGGGTCGTGTTATAGCGACGACGTTAACGTTCATCATCACATCATCCGTCAACGTACTGATGCCCACTATTGGACATGACATAGGTCATCACGTCGAGCCGGTCGATGCAGATAGGAATGTAAACATCTATCGCACAAAACATTTGTCATCATAATATCATTTTACCATTACTCGGGATGGGATGTCGGAAGAATTGTAGATTTATGTGAGATTTATTGGTGTTTCGTATTGGCTTTGAAATATCAATCTATCCAGTGTTTTGGGGAAGAGGAATACTGATTGATTTAATATTATACGTATACCTATATTTGGAGTGTTACTTAGACTTAAAGGAATTTAATAATGTTACTACGATACTAACTACGCTCCGTTATTGAATCGTTGTCAAATACGACTTCAAAAAAACAAAACGGTATTTATAGTACGCGCACGCGAGCTTTTTCCGTACTCTGTGGCTCGCACTATAAAACTGCTTGAAGAACTCGGTGCGTCCACGTGGTTCGACAACGTGGTCCGACAGTCGAACCGAGTGGAATTTTGATTCCTCGTGGTTCGACATGTCGGACCATCAGGAATTTGATATTCCACTTGGTTCGATCATCGGACCAAGTGGATTTTTAAAATTCCACTTGGTTCGACCCTCAAAACTATTTTAAAAATCAAACTTTTGTTAGTCCTAACCTCATTACATATGTCGAAACACGTCTATTTAATTTTTCAATTCTTGGATAGCTAAATGCTAGTATCAGCGACAGATGCCTTAAATTTTTTCGCAGGTAGGTATTTCCTTTACCAAATGTAGGTACCCTATAGAGGTACCTATGTAATTCTATAAAACAAAGAAGAAAGTTGGGAAAAATTTAATTTAAGGTTTAATGCCGTAGCTGTAAGTTTTCTTGTAGCAGTAGCACAGCACGTTCTGTACACATGTGTATCGTTCGGAAACAAGTCACGTTTCACAGCCAGAGTTCCGAGTCGTATTTTATTTCTTCCTAGCTAAAGTCACTGAACATTGACTTTAGTTAAGAAGAAATTCAAAAACTTTCCACTCAATGTATAGTTGAACCAGTTAGTAGTAATTGTGTCAAACTCTCCCAAGTTATCGTCTTGCCATTTAAAAATTATCTGAACTAAGTATAGGTACTAAAGTTGACGATATTCAATTCAATGTATTTTTTCTACTCGTGTCTGCCAGCCCGTCTAAACGATCTCTTTAAAACTGTCATCCACACGACTTTTATATGGTATTTGCGTTTGCCGCCCCATAATTAAATGTCTAATAAATAGAGGGTATAAATTACAGGCAATAAAATACATTTTACGGTCACCTTGTAAGCAGTAAGTAGTATCCACGTAAACAGGAACAGAGGGTGTGCAATACGCTATTTATCAGTTATAAAAACGCACACATAAAACCCATTAATAGCTTCTAAGACGAATTACTTTGTATCGACATTCGACAACAAAGACGGAGTAATTTGTAATTACAATGTTGATTAATGACTTCAGGATCATCCATCATTATGCATGAGACACACTTTCGTAGGTCCGCCTTTCTGTTGTAAAAGAGGGAAAAATACTAAATATAAAATTAAATACAAAGCCTTGTCAGGCTTTGTTTTCGAGATTTTTAAGATGTGGTTCTATAAAGTACCCATATGAATTAAGTACTATTATTAATATTACCTAGGCTAGGTAGCAATATGTGAAAAATAAGTGCGTGTGGGCAGAGTGGCGTGCGCAGTCCGTTGCAATATTGAGTAGTCACACCGACGCATGAGCAGCGAGTAGAAGCACATAATAGGGTGACATAGGTGTCACGCGCCGCAGGACTCGCGTGCTATCGATGGAGTGGCTTCCTCCCTTGTAACAATCTACTAATCTTATGCAAACATTTCACTAAAATTTTATACTACTATCTTAGTTAATTTTAAAAACTTATGTGTTGCCGATACCGACTGACACGCGCCGTTTGTCGACAGGCGTATCTCTGGTGTTCATGGTGGTGGTGCTGCCGCGGCTGCTGCCGTGGGGCGGCGGCGGCGCCTCGTTCCTCTCGCTGTGCCACCTGCTGGGCGCGCTGGCGCCCTGGTGCGGCTCCTTCCTCTACCACCTGTTCATGAACCACGCGCGGGGGGAGGCCCTCTACCACCGCCTGCTGCAGCTCGACATGCTCGGCATCTGGGTCAGCCAGAGCATTGGTAAGTACCTACACCTGCTCGGCTCGCTGTCTAATAAGAACTACTATGCCATGTGAGGATATACTGCTTTATTACTATTCAAAATCAAAATTCGTTTAATCAATATTGGAATACAATATTTTCTTCTTGACGTCAATTCTGTCTGAAACTACTCTGTTTCCACCTGTATATAGCCTGTATTGGACGACGATAATAAATTGTATACAAAATTGCTATCACCCGTATAACGAAGTCCGTGAAGGACGGGAGACGAATGTAGCGTTTTCTTCTCGGCGCATCTTTCTGTCGTTTCTCACGGGGGGTTCGACGCACACATGCACACTTTACGCTGTCGATGTCGATACGAAACACACACGTAATAAATCGAAAAACACATTCATATCCTCTCGTACACATGGATACCTCGCACGGCCGGTGGGCTTGTATCTTCGCAGAGGAAAACACCTGAGTATTTATGGCGACTCCGCTTTTTGCTCTATGACATGTCGCACTGTCGTACATCGCACACTCGTGGTCGCACTTCTGTAATAATCCCATTTTTACCCGACTGCGGCGAAGCATTTTGTTGTTGTTGTTCCACTTTTCAATTAGCTGCCTACTGATAGTATTCTCCGATGCTGCGTATTTATTAAGTTTAACTTTAATAATTAATATGTGTTAATGAACGAACGTGATATGCGGCGGTGTTGATTACCGCCGCGTCACGCGAGTTGACGCCTCACTTGAAACTTTTTAAACATTCACGTTGATTAATCATGGAGCAGCGAGGGTGCCAACTACAGCCGCTCAACAACGTACCTATAACAAGTAAATCACATGCAACGTAAACAAACGTCGTGCCACGGAAACTGGCTTCACATTATACAAGCTTTTATTTAACTTGGTTTCCTGAACGCCTATTATGAGTATACGTAATTACTTATTAGTGCTATCTCTTTTCGACTAATTAGAACTGTGACAGCTGAGTAGGTTCTATTAGTTTTTGAGTAGGTAATAGTCATGATAAATTATGTTCATAGAACTGAATACGTAAAATGGGAATGATTCCCGATATCCGGGGTCATAATAACTTAACCACAGCTGGATACGTACCTGCCAGCTAAATGGTGGGCGTGGAACACCTTCAGAGGCCCAGCCCGCCCATAGCACGATTAAACTTATACCCGAGCATATAACGACAATATTAAATATAAATTTTATATCATGTTTACAAAATTACTCGCGCAGCGCTGTAATAGTATGTACATTTCATAAGAATTGAACACAAGCTTTCATTACGAACGAACGAACAATAAATGATGGGGTTTAATTTTGCGCACAGTGGCGTGTTTGGGGATATTCTAAGAATACTTCTCTGAGATTTGTGAATGAATCAGATTAGGACAGGTAATATGCTTTCTTTGTACCGAATTGAATTTTTCCTCGAATTTATATATATATATCTATCGTGGCGTGGATGGTAAGGTGGTTTGTACGTTTTATACCAGATTAGCAAAATGTCAAATTAGCAAAATGCCAGATTAGCAAAATGCCAGATTAGCAAAATGCCAGATTAGCATATGCCAGATTAGCATATGCCAGATTAGCAAATGTCAGATTAGCAAAATGCCAGATTAGCAAAATGCCAGATTAGCATAATGTTTCTCACTATAGAGTTTCATATAGGTACTAACGCATGTATATACATAGTTAAAGGAGCGAAAAGATGACGATACAGGGGTGTAAAGTGTAGGTATATTTAATACATTTACACCGACCGTCTTGTTCCCGCGAGACACCCCAGCTGTCTGGAAATAAATTTGTTAAATATACACAAAATGTCAGAGATATATCGTGTTTTATGTTCTTGCTTTTATATAGAAAAGATAGATGAAACCACCATGAATGTAATGTTAGAAGTGAAGATACGCTTTTGTACCTCAGACCAGACAGAGCTGTTACATATTAATACATAATAGCTTTTAACAACTTTTAAGAGATTCCGACTACCATTTAAGGTCTAAAACGGTCTATCCAAACGTCTATGATTTAATCGTCTATGTACATACCCTTCGTCAAATCAGCATTTTCTGCTGGACGTAGGCCTTCCCAATGTACCCTAACACACCCGGGCAGGAGGCCCACATCCAAACTCTTTTTGGCAGAACTTTATTTCATTTGGTTTCAAAAATCAAGCCCTTGAAAGTGGTCGCAAATATTGAATACAATTAATGCAGAATTTAGTATGTCATTATTGAGTTTAATAAACGAGTAGCGTAGCGATACGCGGGGTAGGGAAGTTTGATAATTATGCGGGCAGGGCAGCCATTGTTCATTCGGACCCCCCTTTCAATGACTTTGCTCCTTCGTTGTATAAAATACACCACTATCATACAGCACAGCTCTTTGGTTAGGGTTGAACCCCACTATAGCGTAGAAATGGAATAGCTGCCGCAAGCGCTGCAACAAACTCTTATATAGAATAATTTTTCGGCTCCTTAAGGGCGTGCAGGCATTTACGCTTCACTGAATTGTTCAATATTTAGTACCTACGACAAAATTTTCTTTACACACAACCTACCGGGAATATTCTAGATTCTGCGTCAGAATCTGAAGCCACAAATCAGTGGTGTCTTTGATATGTTTGCGGACACATCTAACGTGCAGATCTCTTTAATTATAGAAAGTGACTAGACATCTCCCTGTTAAACTTGTTTCATCTTCGGCCTCATCGACTCTTACACTGACTTAAAGATGAGATTGCAGTCAAAGTCAAGTCTGCCTCGAACCAACAAAAATCTGGTTATATCCAAGTGCCTCAGTCTTCCGAGTGTCAAGTCAACATTTTGTACGAATTCCAATTACCCTTAGTACCTTACTGTTTTTCATCAATAGTACCGTGCTGCGACATGGTGATATATACAAATATTAGCTGTTGTCCGCGGCTTCGCCCGAATGGGATAGGTATGTATAAACCATCCGGACGAAATTATCTAAATGATAGTGAAAACCACATCAAAATCCTTTGCGTAGTTTAAAAGATCTAAGCGCACAGAGGGACAGACAGACTTTGTTTTGATTTATACTATGTAAAGATAAAGAAGATGTTGGCATATCCAATATCGCTCTACGTGTAGGTACTTCAAGACGGCAGTGTAGCCCTGGCGGCGACATAGCGCCTACTAGAGTTTCCACTCAATTGCGGAATACTGTATACTTACCTACTCTATACACGCTCGCTTATATTATTGACTGGTGAATTTGTTATAATATCCTACGCTCATGCCCTACCTGTTCCCCGGTCTAGCTTACAATAGCACTTAATAGGTAGGTACTGGTTCAATTGCAAACTTGGTTACCCATTTCATTTTTCTAAGCAAGCACGTTACCTAACACCACGTATTGTCACCAAAATTACATTGTATTTTGCCAGATAGACCCTATTTATATCGAATACTGAACGGTTCTTGGCATTTTTGCTCTATATTTGGCTACGGCTTTGCCTTTCGGGTCTTCGATGTGAAAGGAAAGTCGATCTATTTCAACAAAGATAGGATAAGGCCAAAACAAAGAAACATTATCAACATTCAAAGAAACGTTACCTAAATGTATTGTAATTTTCCTTCTCATTTACTTGCTCACCTCAGAAAGAACACTTATTCCGCATTGGTCCCGCCACGGCGTTATTTTATGAAGGCCAAGCTTAGAACAAAGGTCAGGATTGGAGGGACAACGTCTAGGCAATTTTACCCACATACCACTACCGTGTTCTTGTTTTAGAAGGAGCGGTAGGATCTGCGTCCATACATCTTTATTTTGATTCGAAAAACCTACACGACTTAAAGGGATAATTATTTAGAGATAATGTAGATCTATCTACTGAAGACTCTATTCGTAGAGTACTATTCTATTTTTCAGTTTATTTTTCGCTCTTTGTTACATTTAATCGCCCCATTTTTGGTATTTAATTAGTGACAATTATTATGACGTGGCTACCCTATCAGCCGCGGCTATCTTTAAAATTGGTGCTGCCAACCGTACTTTAAGCAGCTTTCCAGTGTAAGAGATGTTACTCTACCTTTGTGATGACAGTTTAAAGTGTATATACCTGTACTGAATTGTCTGGGTCAAGTGCAATATCGCGTCACGACTTCACGAGTAGTCGCGTGCTTAATAAACGTAAACAGTGAAAATGTTATAAAAATTCTTACAAGTACATGTACTTACCTATTCTAATGGAATATGGACAATATTAAGTAACATAATTTTCATTATTACAAAATCTATGTTCATATAAATAATTAACAATATTTAGCCATATCCTAATTATATTGTATATCGGCTGTCGAAAACTGGAACACCAATGTTTTATAACGTGCAAAAGGTACCGAAACTCGTATTGAATTTAAATATTGTGGCAATTGCCGAAGAATTATATGCCTATATTTTCAACAAAACGACCAAAAGGTCGAATTAAGGCTCAATTCGCAGAATTTTATTAATTTTAACGGCGGCTAAACATTTTCCATTAAATGGGTTGGCTGGCGCGCAGTAAGTAAATTGCGAAAAGTCAAGTTCAACTGTACAAATAGGGTAGGTAGGTAATTGAAAGTAAAACGGTTCGCGTGAAACGAGCCGGCGCCGGGGCGGCGGCGGCGGCTCGGGCTCCGGTAGGCGCCTAACAAAAGTATACAAAGGCTGAAACATGGAGCAGTGCAGGGCCGGCGTAGGTAGCAGCGCCTCCGGTCAGGGTCGTTAATTGCTACTTCTTTCGCATAGGTATAGTCTTTAGCACTCTTTTTACACATTCATTTATTACACTTTTATATTAACAGTAAACATTTATTCCTAACTGCCCACCCAGGTGGAGAAGGTGGGGTGGGGGGGGGGGGGGGGGGGGGGGGGGGGGTTAGGAACATTTATTCCTAACTGCCCACCCAGGTGGAGAAGGGGGGGGGGGAACATTTATTACCAACTGCCCACCCAGGTGGAGAAGGTAGGGGGGTAGGAACATTTATTCCTAACTGCCCACCCAGGTGGAGAAGGTGGGGGGGGGGGGCATTTATTACCAACTGCCCACCCAGGTGGAGAAGGTAGGGGGTAGGAACATTTATTCCTAACTGCCCACCCAGGTGGAGAAGGTTGGTGCTTAGGAACATTTGTTTCTAACTACCCACCCAGGTGGACAGCTCAGGTGGGCAGTTGGGAAGCGCTCGTTCCTGTGTTCATAATCTTTAACAGAGCAAACAGCAACAAATTAAATATTTGAACAGTCAAATATCAAAACTGGAATGCGACGTATTATAGTGAGGGTAGGTACTGCATTATGTGGCCCAGTGCGGCCCTGGCCGGCGCTGGCGAGTGTGCACAAATGTCAGTAGGCCGTCTGTCCTGAACTGGGTGACCTTAATAGGCGGTTGCGCCGCGGCTGCATCGGCACTCCACCGTCGCGACCCGCTTTCAAGAGGCGGGTGTGGGACACCTCCCCTCTAATTAAACGCTTTGATAACCTTCATGTGTTTATTGGATGTTATTCACGACGCCCTCGCGCCGCTACATTTTAATTACTACCTTAAGATTGCGAGCCGAGCACTGATTGTGGTGTCGTTGAAAGGTTCAAAAACGTTCTGAAAATAAGAAAAATACGAAATGAATATATTTTAAAAAATCTGTAGGTAATACTGTACCCGGAAGGTGGAGCTCTAGTTTTGTGCTGGGGCCTTGGCTACGGTTTCTCAGAGTGTATTGTGGGTGTGTGTATGACTACCAACTTTTTAAGAGGATATTATAGGCAATTTTAATTGTCCTTAGTTAGGTAGTAAAAGAAGTCCTCGCAATCTTACATCCAGGATTAAACTAAAGGCTGGTTCTTTTAAAATTCCCTTTATATTCGTGTTCACTTCGTTTACTCATAATTATTCCCTCTGCCTCTGGTGGTAGTAACGTTGAAGAGTTTGCCAAATTAACAGTAAATAATTCATTGCAGCACTCCCGGTAATCCCAGCGAGTGTTATGTACCAAACTTGTTTGATGTATGTTGTACAGTCAAGAACAGTCCCGTGCCATTTATCAAACATGTTTGATGTATGTTGTACAGTTAAACAGTGGTAGCCTTACGGCGATCAAAATAAATCGATCTGAGCTTGACTTACGTACTTACAGGCTTATAAATTAAAAATAATTAGGATTCTCGGACTACAGGTAGATAATGTATAATTAATTACAAGGACGAAATCATTCATTCATTTCAATTACTTATATTTCTTCCCGGTTCTGAGCCAGAGGTCTTGACGAAGAACAAACTATCCAACAATGAGAACTCCATTCCAATACATTCAGTAATGTTGGTGGAGAAAAAAGTAACAAAGAAATGCGAAAAGCAACTTTCTTTTATAGGTAAGTAGTAGTGATTAATGTATATTATAACTACTTTACAAATTAATTTAAAAGGTACATTCCGAGATATTAAAAGGCATTTTCGTATAATTATTAAATAATATTGTTTGCCGGTGTGTTTAGTGGATCGCGCCAGTTATTCAACTTAATTATATTCAACATCCAACCAAAGTAGGTGTTACCTCTCGGGTAGTGAAGTCGACTTCACGTTCCCTTAACTTAATGTCAGTCCCTGAGGCGTTTCGGAGGGCATTGGGAGAGGACTTGGCATGGCCGGGTCCAGCGGAGGCTCGCTATCGCAACACGCAGTGCCCAATCGGGGTTTTATGTATGACAGATTTGTAGCGTGTACGTACTTACCTATATACACAACCGAGATTCGGACTTTCGGCACAGATTAACTAGTAGTACCTTCTTTCGGGAAGATTTGGTCGAACGGTTTTGGATTGGATAAATAAAACAATTAGTAAAGGACCTCCCGTACAAAAAATATGAAAATGTCATTTTCTCAAAAACTGTGCAGACGATTTTCTTGAAAATTTGCATATGTGGTAAAGAGAATACCAGCTGTAATAATAGTTAGAACCGCCAACTAATAAAGTGGGTTTAAAAACTAGGCTGTATGGCCTCACCTACATAAAAAGTTATAAATCTACCCATTATCCTAAATTCGCGATCACGGCAAGTATATCTGGCGCGGCGATTTAATGTGTAACATACACTCTTATTGTGATTTACCGTTGCTTGCCGAAACGGGTTTACAGATATATTTACCTAATGCATTCTTTATTTTACTTCATGTACCGATCTTTATTCAAAAATAATTTGCACTGCATGCATAAAACCGAACTCTGTAAGTGAGGAAAGAATACCTTGTTATTTTACCTTAATGGTTCCAGAATTAGGCAAGTTCCGCGAGTGGCACAAAAGGGGGCCGTTGGAGGGGCGGACCTCTTTATTGGAGGCCCATCGAGATCTCTCCACGTGATTCGGCCCCGGCCCCTCCAGCCGAGAGGCTCTTTGCGTTTGTGCATTTGTAAACGGGGACTCAAATAGGAAGCATATTGAAGATCAATCTGTGACTTAGATTGATCCTTCATAGAATATAAGTACGCCGCTTTTAAATATATATTCGACATGTAATTTCAGAATTCATTAGTCGTGAGTCGGCAGACCGCTAGGTTCTAGAGCTAGACCTCTGGGTTCAGCTCTGGGCCAGTACCAACGAGGTACTTGAAGCTAAGTACGAATTTATCATATTAGTATGTATATTCGTTGAGAATGATTAAAAACCGTAAATAAAATTGTAGCTTACCTAGAGTACCTAATAACGCTTTTACATTTATTTCCACACAAATACCTACGCAAGTCATTAGAGTTCGGTACTTATTTACTTTCGGCAGTACGACTATTAGCACTGCTCGGCTGTCGGAAGCCGCGACAAAACAAACGGACTTCCGGATGTGCCTTAGGTGCCTAATGTATTGTGTCTGCAATGCTCATAATAGAGAATCAGCCTGTTATTGCAGACATCCCTGTAAGACAAGACTCTGTCATCAATTCATCACAGACAACCAGACAAACCGTCGTCACATCCTACTCATGTTCACATACTAATTTAATAATTATCCAGTTAACAATACGTGAAAAAACAAAATAAAAGAAAGATTCACAAACACTGTTATATTATTACCTACATAGGTATAATAATTTATATTTATACTTTAATACATATTTTTTGAGATCCTTTGATCATCATTAAATTTAAAACACAGGCCTCTGTCTATTCGGATTTTCATTTCTACCTTAAAATAATATCCTTTAATGCCTTCCAGCCTTAGAGTATACTTATGTATGTATCTCGTCAAACCGGAAATCGCCGGAACTTTTTGCTGAACCTTCAGTCAATCATCCGTTTGAAACATTAATCAATCTATTTCAGTGGAAATTTTAAACAGGAGTTTTACCAGGAAAATATTGGTTACCAATAATAAGTTTGACCAGAGAAAAAACATACGGAATATTGTAGTTAAGCGAGTATACATGTTCAGATCAGTTCCCAAATCTCTTAAACGAACTGGTCATGGGTAGTTTCCAAGTCAGTTGCTCCAGCAATACATCACGTCAAGGCTACTATGTGATTAGGCGTTCGATTTCCATCAAAAAAGGCACTATCAAATCGTGGCCGCGCCGGGCAATCATGGCGCCCTATTACACGAGGGCGCACAATAATGTGGCGGGTGCGGGCGGTGCTATGCGGGACGATGACGTCACCGCATCTGTCAAAATGTTATTAGAGACGGTGACTTGGCGGAGATCTTGGAGATACTGTGACATTAGTGAGGGGCCCATACCTAAAAAAATATTCCCTAAAATCGGCGATCGTCATAGTATTAATAATGATCGCAGCCTAAAATCAATAAATTCTTGGTCAATAAATACCAGCTATGGCTAAAAAGGCGGTCCACTAGTTCCTGAAGCTGTTGTTTATCATTGTGCCTGACCAAAAATAGGCGTATAGTTTTATATAACCTACCTATAGATCTAACCCCAGCAGTGGGGACATGTTAATAGGCTGTTGATCTGATCTACTCGTAATTAGAGGCCTTAGGGCCTACTCTCGCAACGAGAGCGTTCGGGCTATAGTCCACCACGCTAGCCCAGTGCGGGTTGGTGGACTTCACATGCGCCTAAGAATTTCTTCTTCGGCGTATGCAGGTTTCCTCACATTTTTTTCTTTCACCGTTTGAGAGTAGTCAGTTAATGTACATAAGTTTCGAGAAAAAACCCATTGGTAAATGGCCCAGCCGGAGATGGAACTTCGGACCTTTCGATATGATAGGCCGCGTCTTATCCCCGACGCCACTGACGCTCTCTTTTACGAGTAGAATACCTAATAACCCAACTTTTGGTCCAGCGACGGAATTGCACATTAGTACACAAATAAGCACAAAGGAAAACAATAAAATTGAAGATGCTTAAATTTTTCTTTGAAAATATGAAAACTTGAAATTTTTTATCTAATTTGTAACAAGTACTCTGCGGTACAATGGGTTTGAAAAGGTTTTGTGGAGGGTTCCCATTATTAATGGGGAGCTCGCCGCATCTAAACCGACAAATCATTAAAGATGAATAGGTACCTGTCGTACAGTCTCGTGATGACGTGTCGACCTTTTGAAGCCTTCGGGGGCAGCCAATATTAGCGGGGGCTCGGGGCCGCGCCGCCAGGTCTGACAGGCCGCCCGCGCCGCGCCCACGCCCTACGCACGTGCCTTCAGTATTTGTATAACGGACACGAAATATGTCTATCTTTGATCGGCTTCAGTATTTATTTACACAGAAGGACTTCGTAATTTTTAAATATTGGGATTTATTTTCAGGCACCTTCGAGTTTGCAAAATAATCTCTATAAACATACTTTTTATACTAATTACTTAAATTATTTTTAAAGTCTATATTTTTAATAAAAAAATTTATGTACTTAATAATTAATGCTACACAAAAAAAACTTATGTTTTTATAGAGATTTTTTGTCGGTATTTGTGGTAGACAACGATCCCGGGTCCCATACATCTCGCACAGGTATAGACGTTTCATTTTTCTTTCTTTCTATAAAATTGAAAGAAACTTCATCTAAAACTTCTTATTTACTATTATTAGGTAGATTTTATTTATTATTAATAGGTACGGTCGAGTTCATTAATATCTTACCAGTTTAGTACTATTTGCTAATGTCAAGAGCGAATGCGTCAATAGGCGTGTCCAGACCGGCTGAGCCGCCGCGGCCGCGGCTCGCCTCGCGAGGCAGCGCGGTCGGTTTGGAGGTGACAGGCGCATGCCTCGCCCGCATGCTCAGCCGCGGCATGCGCCTGTCACGTGCCGCGGCCGCGGCGGCTCAGCCGGTCTGGACGCACCTAATTACATTAGAGTACGAAAATGTAAATATATTATTGAACTCGACTGTACTTGTCCTATTAGCTATTCTGTGACTGTACTACTCCCAAAATACGGACAGAAGAATTGTGATAGAATTTATTTAAATTTGAAATTCTGTTTCAAACTTGTCTATTATCATAATCCAAACTGTCGATTACCTACTTATTCAAAGTAATATCTGTAATTATTCAGAACGCATTTTAAAATATACAGCACGAATACAGCGTGCAGGGCTGTTCTCGTATTCCGTGGGGAGGCAGCGGGACGCAACCAAAATATTTATAAAGGTGCCCGCGGACGCGCCTCGCATTTATTCCCCCTTATTCAATAAGCCGTGCCCCGTACTCGAGTGATTCGTTTTGGTGTAAAAATAACCGACATTACGGGGAAATTGTTACTTTTCTGACGACCTTTTCTACGAGCTACTCATATAAGTGCAACTTTTTGACCTTTAACTTATTAATATTATCTACTTACGTTTGTGTAACATATAGGTATAGGGTGACCAACGAATAACCTTTCCCAAAAGCGACGTAGGTATAGGTATTATAAGCATTCGTTTTTATTGGTTATATATTTTTTATCTAGTATAATAGTTTTTTACTTTTTTACGTTTTGAGATCTTTACAGTGTTATTTGACCCCGGTCAGCTGGTTAGGGTTGAAATTTTACATTAAATATCGTAATCTTTGACGAGCTGTAACTTGAAAACGCTTTAAAATAATAGTTCCTTTGCGAAAAAATAAAGTAAAACCTTTTCAAATTGGAAACCTGTACGAAACTACGAACGTATTTGAAAGTAGAAAAGCTAATTATCGACACGGGCGGGAGGAGTCGTGGTGTGGTGACAGCCTCATACAAAAGACATCAACGACTAATTATACACACATTTCAAAGTTTTATAGTAAGTAATTAAACAGTAAGTATTAACGTGGACACTGACGGTGGGCCTGATCCATAAGTTTAAGGTCGCTCAGCGAGCTATGGAGAGGGCTATGCTCGTAGTTTCTTTGAAGGACATGATCCGTACTGAGGAGATCCGACGGAGAACCAAGGTTACCGACATAGCCGAAAGGATTAGCAAACTGAAGTGGCAATGGGCAGGTCACATCTGTCGCAGAACCGACGGCCGTTGGGGCAGACGGGTTCTGGAGTGGAGACCGCGGACCGGTACGCGCAGCGTGGGACGCCCCTCCGCCAGGTGGACTGACGACCTAAAGAAGGTGGCCGGAAGCGGCTGGATGCGGAGAGTGGAGGACCGGGTGTGGTGGCGTTCGTTAGGGAAGGCCTATGTCCAGCAGTGGACGCTAAAAGGCTGAGATGATAGTAAGTAATATTTTGCTATTTTCAATAAATGGTTGTCGTTAATTCTATTCACGTGATTTAAAATTACAATTAAATGGTCATATAAGAAAATCAGGAAGGTTCGATTGTATGTTTAGCTCATGGAACTAGTCCCATGGTTTAGCTGTCTGTCCTCTGACATTGGTCAGAGACTTTTTCAAGCTTAACACGGTTTGACATCTTTTTTTTCCGCTTGTCAGGTCTTAATCTGTTGGGTGAGTTAATTAGTAATCTGAAGGTTCGAATTTAGCTACTATAGAGATCATAGCTTCACGTAAAAAATTATATTGTAAAGGATTTTTTTGAAACACAACAAAAACCAAATAAGAGCTTTGAACTACGAGTATGAATGTTCAGTATTTAAGTACGCACAATGACTATGGCTATTAATCTACGAGCAAAATCGTTTAAATACCTACGTGTTTGCTGTAAGTAACAAAGAAACCAGGACCGTTAAAACGTATTTATCATGAAAATGTTGTACCATATATTGGCAGCTTAATCACGCTAATGACTCGAAAGTAACTTAACGTAATATCTGTAGGTACCTACTTACAAATAGAGTTCAGGCGAGGCCGTAAGCGACAACGCAGCAACTGAAATATCGTGGAAAACTGGCGAGTTTCCACTCGATCAACGTGTTATCGTTGTCTAATTTCCTGAACAACGAAGTTACCTTTTGCTCGACGCTGGGCTCCTGTACTAGTGCTTCGTACCTGGATCCCTTCTTCGAATATAAACTGCAAAATGTATACACACAGTAAGGCCTCCCTTTATAAATTACATTTAAAGCACATACATAAATAAGTACCCTAACCTATATAAAAAATACGCGCATTCTTACACTAGAAAAATTGATGATGATTTTTATGCAACGGGTCTGTCGTCAAGGTCATTTCCGTTAGGTTAGTTAAGTTTGAGTTAAGTAGATGGTTAGTTTTTCAGACTATGGACTAGAATTTAACTATTTTTTATCGTCCGTAAGATCAAGATAGCTACGTACGAAATAGATCGTTGGTGTTGCAGTAGAATCCCTGCTTTTACGAGTACGTAACGTCAGTCAAAATTAATGAATTCTAAATAAAGTAATTAATTTTATTCGGTAGGTGCCATCCCGATGGTGACAGCGACAGTGTACTGTGCGCCGACGCCGCTGCGATACGCGGCACTGACCGTCTACAGCCTCGGCAGCCTTCTCGGCCTATACAAGGTAATATTCATTTGGTATTGAACCTCTTTTGAAAGTCTTTTGGCACTGGCATCTGTTGCTCAGAAATTATTTGCGATCGCCGGAAAAGAATAAATTTATTTTTCTTTATAATTTAATGGCGTTTCCTTAGAACATTTTTGTTAGTTGCCAGTAGTTAATTATAAAAATTATTATAGCACAAGGAGTTTACTTACTGTTTTGATTAAAAGTGATTTTATTGATGTGTATGGTAGCTTTGTAGTACATCACTGGCTATTTTTTCCTAAAAAAATATTTTGCAATCACCAAAGCCGTGAATTTCAAATTTAACTTTTATTTCTTTCCCTAAAATATTGGCTGAAGTATACGGTCGCTAGGTAAGAGCGAGTGGTGCCGCAGAGAATTGTTCAGCATATTGCTGTAGGTCGATGTCCATTAATCTCTTTGGGCGCACAAATCCGACCGCGCTCAGGCGGCGCGGCGCTATGATTTTTCTATATAGTACTTACTTAGCTAAGATTATGTTTGCTGCGTAAGTACTTACACTAAAATTTGTTACACATTGATCTTTTTTACATACCTATGTCATTGTCCAGGATTCCAAGTTGCGCAAATAACCCCTAAATGGTATGAACGATCGGACAAGCCGCCTAGTTTAGACAGTCCAATTAGTGCGGAAATTAACCGATTCAGTGCTGTTACATTTTTATTTTTGTATTTTTTATTGATCATTAGTATTACATAATAGGTAAGAGCCGTGGTAGCCTAGTTGGTTGTGCACTCGCCTCACGTTCATGAGGTCGTGGGTTCGATCCTGGCCCGTACCAATGAATTTTTCGAAATTTAAGTACGGTTTATTATAATACCACAGGTTTTTCGGTGAAGGAAAACATCGTGAGGAAACCTGCATACGCCAAAAGACTGGTAGGTATTAACTATTCTAAGGCGTATGTGAAGTCCACCAAAAAAACGGATTGGGGCACCGTTTGGCGGACAGGGGTTTGACACAACAGATCCCATAGGGTCGAAGTGTCGCCAGGTATTCCTGGCCCCCTAAGAAGATAAGATAAGATACATAATAGGTAATAAGTACATGAATTTTATATACAGTCCTCTAGCGGAAACCTAAATAGGTTTATCTGTAGAAGACGAGTTCGCATTACTAATATTCACTTAGAATTTAAGTTATACAATCCTATTTCATAAGTGCGTACAGGTCCATTGTATCATCATATTATTATACAATACTAAAGATTATATCAAATATAAAGAGACAACCTACACATAATTGATATCCTCACTATCAACAAATGTTTCTTTAGCCACTTACTAGATTTTGAAATTGATTTGATTTTGAAACATGGACCGCATTAGGGAAATAACGCGGCGGTTTGTCCTCTCTATCCAGGTGTGTGTGTGTGAGTGAACGCGCTGATTGGTTGGTTGTGTGTTTGTTTGTTTGTGTGCAGGCGATGCGCGCGTGGTCGCCGTGGGAGCGGCGGCTGTGCTTCGCGGCGCCATTCTGCATGCGGCTGCTGCTGGCGGGCGCGCGCGCGCTGCGCCTCGGCGGCGGCGACCCGCACGCCATCCTGCACGTCTTCCTGCAGGTCGGTGCAAGCAACTGTCAGCATCAATCCTGCAGGCCAGCCAATAGTAGGCGGCCTGTCTTCTAATGATGGCCGGCTGGTCACCAACAGGGTTAGGAAAGTGAAATGGACTTTTAGATTTAGATTTGTAGAAGATTTCAAAGAGATATATGTATACCTATATATCTTACTGCTGCAAATCGGAATATACCTAGGTACTGTTTAACAATATGGCGTGGTGCGGCAAAGACAAGGTACTCCATGAAAATCAATACGATACCGTTTAATATGAAATTATATGGCAGTTTATAATTGTGGTCGGCCATAAATAAATAATGTAAAATGCGCTTTGTCACTGGCTAATGGGCAGGGCAGGGCAAGTCGCGCCGTAACGCCATCGCGATCGTCAGCAGCGCGCACCGCTGCCAAGTGCGGACACCCTGTATTTATGAGCTACAATAATGCACTCGGATCGCTTCCTGTTTACTACCCTGTATCACTTTAAATAAATAAATAATTTTTATTATTTCGGAAATACATCCATAGTGTTAGTAAACAATCTTAACCACTAATGTTACTAGTATAATAATAAAAATCACATACCTACCCATACACTATACACATACACACACATCATCCAGTACTATAAAAAGACCAGACAGGGAGACCCCCCAGTGCCCTGGCACATGGCTACTTGACCGCATGCAGCCGTATCCAGTGCCCCAGCACTGGGCAGTCCCACCTGTGAGCTATCGCTCCCAGGATGCCGTTGGCACTGCCGCGCACCCGGCTCATCAGGGATGCACATCTCTTCCTGACGATGGCGTGGAAGCCATCGGTGTGCGCCTCTGCAAACATAACATACACTTCAGATTGACTACACTGACTTGTGTCCAACCAAACCTATGAGGGCATGACAATTAGGGCATGAATCCCGGAATCTCGGATCGCAACTGCGGAATCTCGGAACGCGAGTTCCGATACTTGAATGGTCCAGTATCGTAATTCCTAACATAGGTAGGTGTATGATTCAAGTAGCATGTGCCATGTATCTGTAACTCATAGAAGACTTACTGGACCTAGTATCGACACTGATGTTATCGGATTACCGATTGGTACCTATTTATAAATAAGCTTACTATAGGGTTTGATGTAGCATTTGTTTGGATTCCTCACGCCTCAGTGGTTCTGCGTAGCGACTACAGGTGCTGTCGGGAGGACATCGATCGCGCCTGTGTGTACACTACCCGGTCACACTCCTCAAATACATAATACACACTAGACTACTCTACGGATACACTATACATATTTGTATTAAAATACTGCTCACTGCGATTGACAGTTGATAACTGGAGGTTTTCAACGAGTTTACGTAAGCAGACGGAAACGGCTTGATGAGGAAGGCAAAGGGAAGCGTTTTTAGGGTTTCGTACCTCAATTTGGAATTGGGATTCGATAAAAATATCTAATAGACATTTTCGACGGCAAACAATTACGTCATTAATATTTCTTTCTACTCGCTGTTTCTACTACTGTAATTAAGATAGTGTATTTATTAGTATATACCCTTAATGGATTCTGATGGAATAGTAGAAACAAAGTTTTATCAATGTTTTAATCTAAAGCCATTTCCATGAAATAAAAATACCTCCTACCAAATGCCTACCAATCACTCTAGGGTTCGTGACCCTGTATACTTTACTTACTATACAAATATAATAATAACAACCGAATCAAGTATAATTTGTACCTGAATTATGAAGTTAGTTGTACTTAATGACGAGGGTACCAAATCAATGAATATGACAACCAAACAAGAGTCTTGTTACACGACTGAGTAAAATATCTCAGCAAAGAGTTTATTTAATTATAAACATTTTTGTGAATAAATTAACTGTGTTTATTTAAATAAGTATAAATAAACATATTATTTCATCAATTATTAAATTATTATCAACAAATTTACATTATTTTGTATATACGGCTTGGTCTCTTTGCCTCTCCTTCCACCTCTGCGCCTTTACCCATCGATTAAAAGCATGTAAAGTGCCATTTCACCTCAGATTTCACTGATTAATAGAACAGCTTTGGATAATCTCACTATCAGTATAGATGTACCAAGTTAACAGTGAAGTGGCAGAATCAGAAACTACGCGAATGTAATTCAGGCTTCAGAACAGATTGTATAGAATGACGGACCGTCAGATGTGACCAGCACAGAATGTGGGGTACCCGAACCACTTAGGAGTGCACGTTACCACTGGGGATGTTTTTGAGATCGTTCTTGTGAAAATGTAAGGGGGAGGCCTATGTTACCTGTGGACGTCTTGTGACTGATAATATTTTTTCTGTATGTAGGCGAAAAAAATTCGCTTCAATGCTTAATTCCTTTGTGTCAATGCGCGATAAAATTACGCCCGTGCGAATGGGGCCGTAAGCAACATTAATGACTTACATATTTTATTTTATCAATCTAAGCACTTGAAAACACCAAGATTTTCCTATGTTCTAACATAGGGAAGTTCAATAAACTGGCAACAATGAAACGCTGGAGAGCCACCCTTCAGTTCGCAGATAACTTGGTAGGTCTATACGTTCCCGTTGTCCCCTTTACTTAACCAATTAACTAACACGCGTCGTCGTCGCTTGTCTTCTGTGAGACGTAAATAAATCCGTGCCTCGAGTCGGGAGCGGGCGCCTCGTTCGGCTCGCTCGCTGCCTCTACTCGCCCGGAGATCGCCTCCCTCGCTGCCTCGATCGGCCCGGGGTGGTTGGCTCGCCGCCAGCCGAGGCGCAAGACGAGCCCGCCTCACACACATTAATAATGAATCCCACCGGAACAGGAACCTCTACTTCCATTGTAGACACCATTACATAAATAATTGTATGTCCTTTGTTTCAATAACTGTACCTAATTTTAAATTCGGTAAGTAGGTAATGCGAATTGTTGGCGATATGTTTGCCAAAGTATTACTGTTCTCGCATATGGGAACAGTTGTACAAAAGTGGACGTTAACAGGCTGAGGATGATTGTTGTTGGTTAAAGATTTTAACAGATTTTCATTCACTACACCAGTCTATGTCTAGGTCGCAGTGATACAAGGCTAGGTAAGCGTTGAAAAAGCATCACATGCTTAATAATAAAGTGTGTTTGCAGGACGGCGTGTCTCTGGGCGGCGGCGTGATCGGCGCGATGCACATCCCTGAGAAGTGGTTCCCGGGCGCCGTGGACCGCTGCCTCAACTCGCACAACATCATGCACGTGCTCGTCGTGCTCGCCGTCTACTCCATGCACCAGGTCAGCCTCCCTCCACCCTCCCCCGCGTGCCCGTGTTTTTTTTTGCATACAAAACTTAACTATCTCTTAGCCATTGATTAGTGTCCATTAAAGATACTCATATAAGCATAATCTATTGAAATGAAATGAAATACATTTATTTGCAGAGAATAGGGTTCGGGTTGATAATATCATTCCAACTTTGAGTATAAAATAAATAATTATTGAGTTTCATTCAATTTCACTCTGGCTCTCGCCCCGCGGCCGCTGCGCGCGGCACGCTCGCTTCACTCACTCGGCTCGCGTAGTCTATAACCACGGCAACGCTGCTCGCAACCTATTTTTACTATTTTTACCGACTTCTTAAATTCAAAAAACGAAGATGGTTCCTCAAAAGTGCGAGCAAAGTTCTCCGAGATTTTCCGGGAATTCTCCGAGATACTTTCACAGAGGCACAGAAGAAATAATAGTGACAGAGGGCAGTCAAGTTTTAATTACGAACATGAATATTGTTTCCTTGAGCCCTGTATCCATCACAAGCTGAGCGAGCGGAAAGGAGATGTGTGTTACTCGACCATATTAATTGGAGCTAGGCGCCTCTTTATTAATTATTTTTCGCATAGAGGGAAATGAAAAGTAAAATCATAGCCAAGTCAGCTGCAAAATTATTTTTACCACGGGCGACGTACAGCGTACATAGCCGTAGTGATTATTGTACTGTACCTAGTACGAGGCTATGAGCGATGCTAAGTTGTGTGTCGTGTGCCGGCAGGTGACCACGCTGGACATCGCGTGGATGGCGCGCGCCGACTGCCGCGCGAGACTCCTCTGACGCAGGAGCCGGCCCCTCGCCGCGCGCGCACCCCCGCACACCCCCTCACACTCCACTGGGCTCCACCGCAGCAGCTACAGCGCCTCGTTTCCTCACTTCATATTTTGAAGAATAACTCTAGCGATTCTGTCTATTACCTAGGTTCATAGATGCTGTCGGTTGGTTGCCCGCACACTCCGTGTTATGCCACCCTCCACTAGATTTTCTCTCAAAAGCGCTGTGCTTCGTGACTTAGAACATATGATTACTAATTCTAAGCATAGTGAGCCCTGGTGAGAGTATAGTATAATCCACCCATACTACTCCTTATAGGCATAGTGTACTGCACGGTATTTTACGGCCCGTAGTCGGTTGTCTAACTAGGAATTATTAACTTCCGGGCCGTAAAATGGCCACGAAGTGCCTATGGTTGCCGATTGATGGGTAATTGACTAATTAAATGCAGAGGGTAGAGAGAAATACCTGTTCTTGTTTTTGTATGAAGTTATAATTATAAGACAAGGATATCGTTTCCATGCGTCGATTCCATGGAAGAGTGGAGTCGAGAGTTGAGCGAAATCAGCCAGAGATAGTGTTGCTGTGATGTGACCAGGCTTGTTAGAACTTTGGGCGCTCCTAGGACTCACATCGCGCCGTTCATGCGTTTAATTTAATGTAGGATTCTAGAAAAATATTTCACCAAAGACTGTGTTAAGAACTCTCTTTCAATTAGCATAATTTTGTTTCATTTAACATTTTAAACTTAATTAATCTTAACATTTAAGTTAATCTTAACATTTAAGTTCACCGCATTTTGTTTTTATAAAACAGTAAAATGCACACTGAAACAAAAATCATTCCACCTCAAGATTAGGTACAGAAAATTATTAGGTCCGCAAACATCTACTTTTGTGTACAAATAAGTTATCAAAACAGTCTAATAATTAGGTACCGCTAAGCTCAGCTGACATATAGATGCAGATACGTATAAAACATATCTACTAACAAGTGCACAACAGGAAACTCGTTCCAAAGACCTGCAGTCTACTTGACAAGATGAAACGATTCGATAAACCTATTTAGCTGTTCTCCGTAAGAAACTTCGTCTTTCACCCGACTTGTTACGAGAAGATGGATGTTGTATTGTAATCGAGCGTCGAGGCAGTGAATGCAAGGATTGCGTGTTGAGTCGGAAGAAATCAGAGTAGGGACATAATAGGTTAGTAAGTAACTAGTGAGTAAGTTTATATAACGTATCACGTGGTGCGTTATTAAAAGAATGGTTGTCTCGACTCTTAGAGTTAATATAACAATGAATTCAACTTATAGAATGCCCACAAAAATTTGAAGTAACATAATTATTAATTATAAACGGGTCTTACACATACCCGTTTATAATTATATATATAATTATGAATACAAAGCGCGAAAGTCTAAAATGTAACATAATTATTGTTTGACCAAACTCTTAGATGAAATGATTCCTCGTAGACAGCCTCCGTTTCAAGATGGGGGAACGGAGAAGTCGCCTAGTTGAAAACGTTTACTCGTTCCGAACTGGCGGCATTTATTTGGAGTGATAAATAGTTAGTAGACAATATGACGGCCTACGTACAAATAGAAATAATTGGTTGCATCATAATATTTATCGAATAGTGTCGAAGCCACCTTGCTAATGTCCCGTGCGATAACCGCGTTTAATTAACAACTAGATCGTTAGATGGCATTTCGTTACTTCGTTAATAGATTATTAATTAGAGGTAAGGTTCCAACGCAAATATATTGGGTTAACGCAATCTAAATCGAAGCGTGACTTATTTTATTGCACTATGTCTCATAGAAGTAGACACTGAGAGAGCCACAAACCTTTTGGGACTCCATGGCATTCGGACGCGAGATATTCTTCCACTTAGCTTTCGTATGATTAAATGGAAAGTGTGAATGTTTAATGTGTGTGTGACGTGTGTTCAAAAACCAAACTTCAAGTTTAAAAGCTAATTTCAATTCTGAATTATCTCAAATAGGTGAATTACGAGATGGATAGAGGCACCTAAGTTTTATGTATGATCAAAGTCCTAATGATGCCTATTTATTTCACACTCATTCCTTTCGTCATTATAAACAAATAAAGGTTACGCATCTTAATAATATGTCAGTTATCTTAATTCTTCGCATTAGGATTGAAAAAATCTAAATAAATGTGATGCTGTCTTTATTTTGTGTAGCGCCGTAAAAACCTCCTACCATTTTTTTTTATATTCGTTAGCTTCGCATCATCTATCGGACATCTAGGCACCAAAGTTACGTACTCGGTAGTCGTCTAGTTACTTCCTCTTTTATTCCCTTTGAATTTTCCAAGCTTCAACTTAAAATTATAAAAAAAATCTTAATTTCAAAATTAGGTTGTAGTTGTAAGACTTCATTAATTCTATTTAAGAAAATTGTGATTTTATGACTTGTGAAAAGACCCTAAGTTGTACGTACATGCATAAGTAATATTTATTATTGTAGTATGAATTAAGTTAAAAACCTTGACATATTAGGATAGTTCAAATTCGTCAAATATTTTCAACTGTTCAGTACAATATCTAATTACCTATCTACTTATTATCTAAAACTTTGACGTTGCAATCGTCCTATCTATCGTCTGCCTGCGTTTGGTACTGTATAAATAAAGCGCGACACAGACAGAGCGGCGCGGAAGCGTGGCGGCAGCGTTTTTTTTATTGTAATGTTTGAAATAGTATGAACCCCTTCACATCAAAACCTCGCGGTTTTGATACTATTTCGAACATTACAAAAAAACACGCCACCGACAACCTCTCTGTCTGTGTTGTATTAAGGGAGATTCGATTAGTACATACGTGCTCATGCAGCATGTCTCAATCATTATTGCCTCTCATTTGATCAACTATAGTCGATTAGTTAAATAATCTAAAATAGTTAAACGACAAATCAAAATAGTATTAGCTTACTCTGTACATAGGGTTAGTTAATTTACTTAACTTTGCAGCGAACTTGCTAAAGAGTGATAGTACTTAGAATAATGAAAATAAACAACATTAGTTAAAATATTAAGAAAATACTTCGTACATACAAGCTTTCCCTTCAAGTATCAGCGAAAATTTTTTGTAAGTTTGTACGTCAGATGTCAACTTAAAAATTGCTGGACCGATTTAGCTAAAATTTTGAACACGAAAATATTTATGTGAAATTATGTGAAGATTAAAAAAATCATGGAAAAATTTGTTATCCGAGACGGAGACATTGAATTTATTGACAGAACCCGCACGTTGTAGGTATACGGCGTAGGTCTTTTTTTTTCTTTCCCTAGGGTTGTTTATTTTCATTTCTTCGCCTTCCTTCACAAATCCAAGAGGTTTTCAACGAATCCGAGGTAACTCTTTAAATGCAGTGACAAATAATTGGTATATTTTTATATGATCTCGGTGTTGTGCGCTTCACAGCTTTAAATGTAGGAAATCATCGTGAATGCAGCGTGGAGGGTTCCCTTCACTCACATAGGTACATCTCTCCGCTAGTGGTTATTAGATTGTAATTCGATAGTCGTAGTTCGAGTAGCTAGGTAGATTACAAGCAATAAATAGACAATTGTTAAGAAATTTGACAAAAGTAGTCGCGTTTAACTATTTAAACATTGACATAAAAGTTTTACACGATAAATGAATTGTTGAATTTTTTTTATCGCATCTTTTTGATGGCATTTAAGTAATATCTACTTTTGTCAAAGTTCTATTGTTTTAATTAACTTATTTATTATGACGGATGATATTAGTAGGTACTTTAGATGAAACGAAGTGTACTTGAGGTTTTTTACTAGTCGTGGTTGTTTCCAGCCCAGGTGGACAGTGAGACGCCTGGTGAACCTGAACCTGGTCATCATATTGATCTGATCACCTAATTTAATTAATATTTTTGGAAACAAGTCTTTCTGCTATGTATAGGTACATAAATTAACGTAAACACAATATTAACATGATATTTACAATAGTGCTACTATAATACGAGAAACTATTTTTTTCTGGGCAATATAAAGCAATGGAACAACAAATATATTTCGATCGATATTTAAGTAGGTAAAGATGTTATTTTTATCTTAGAGGTCAAATTATTTGTTGATAATTGTAAAATTATATGTAGATATCATTTGAAACTGTTTACTTGCCTAAATATCAATTATTTACACAAAAATTTTAATGTTACTAAAAATAATTTTAATAGTAATTAGGTTCACGCGTTAAGGCTATTCCTTGAGATAAGTCTGTAAAAACATAAACAATTAAAATTTTTAAACTATAAGTAGTTCTGTCACGCCCCTTACCGCTCGAGTAGTAAATTAAATACTACTCCAATTATGGTCTTACATTTATTCATATTTAATTTTTATTCAATTTAATAAAGTGAGATTATATTTAACTTTGTATTTCATATCTTCAATCTCATAACACGGTGTAACTTATATTACGTTAATATTCATCTTAACTTTAGAATTGAATTTGTAATATTCAGTCAAATTATAATAATGAGCATTTATTGTAATTATAAATTTTTGAATGTAGTGATAATCGAGAGCAATATAACAGTATTTAGTATTGATTATTTTTAAGGTTTATTTGAGACATCTACTCTGTTATTGCACTTGTCTTGGACTTACTAATAGTAAATCGTAATATTGATTATTATTGATCAAAAATTTGGAACTGTAGACGTTGAAGAGAGTATTAAAGTTTATTTGAATTCACTTGTTGTTTAATTTGTACTCTTTTGAGATTATTTATAGCTATTTAACCGCACTACATCATGTAGGTACGGTGGGCGACAGATCAGGTTATAATATTCAAGTATTTTCGATGTGATCACTATTACCATTGCGCAAGTCTTAGTCGTAGTCTTTGGTGCCGATGCCGGTGTGTACGAGTAGATACTACACACACTGGAATATCGATAATTATACCTAATTTAAGAAAACGGGCCCTGTGCGACTCGCGCTGACGAATGGAGGGTTCCGTACCATGTCAACAAATGGTACTTAATTAGACCATTTGTTGTAAATGTCTAATTGGTGTCTTTATGTATAAATAAGTAGTTATACCGTTTTCTCCCTTTTACATGTATACTTAAGTAAGGACAATGCCTATTAGTTTTACGGATTTAACTATAAGTAGGTAGGTATGCCTACAGATTTTTCTAGTGCCTCAAGATGAAAATAAGATTGACGATGTTTATAAATGACTAATTAGGCACCTCCTTTTATTATTTTTAAAATCAAAACGTGGGTTTTGAAGTATTCTTAGAAAACTTAACATAACCTCAAAATAAAAATAACCCAAGAGTTAATTTTATATAGCTAGTGAGGTGGTTGGACTTTACTGTTTATTAGTTTTTTTAAATATTATGTACCTACAATATAAAGTCCCCTCTGATAGATGGCCAGTTAGAGTTGGCTCAGTACTAAAGGGCCTCGTTGGACCTTCCGGGTACGGGACCCTAACAATAACAACACAACAATTAGAAGTTACTTAGGTACGTACTTAACAGGAACCAAAATTATTGACACGCGTCAGACCTTCCGGACGAAATAACTTATTCGACTTCATATAGCTGCCGACATTTTGGTACCTACCTACTTAAATCAACCATCAAAATCTTTAGACCACAAAAAGCGGGAAAAACGTAACCGCAAATGAGCGTACGTCGTAAAACTCATTATCGGCAAACGATTTCGTTGGGCGAATGATGTGTATATAGCGGGCGGGCGCGCGGGCGCACGGAAGCAGTAGCACGATGGACTCCCGGTGGCTGGCAGCGCTCGCGGCGTGCGCGCTCCTCGCCGGCGCCGCCGCGCGGCCCGGCCTCGCCACTGATATCGACGACCCGAACAGATCCAGTGAGTACTCATAACCCCTACTGTTTTACTAACAAAGTCAATCAGCCCTCCGATGTCCACTGCTGACCACATCGAAACTCATAAAAATAGCTTATTATATCGACCGTTCATCACATCGAAAGTTTATGAGGTCGGTAGTTTATGAAATCGAAATATTTTAAAATAGAAAGTTTAATAAATCAAACGTTTTGAGATCGAAGCGTCAGCAAATCATCAGAGTCTTATTTTTGAATCGCTCGCCTCAAACTATTACTCTGTGTCCTCGCTTCGAGCGGTCGATTCTACTTAATTTTCCTTCGACATCCGATACAAAAATCAGTAGAATCGACCGCTCGAAGCGAGGAGAGCGATTCAAAAATAGAGCTCCTGATCGTGACATCCAAAGTAAGAAAGATAGAAATGGAAAATATAAAAACAAGCATTATTTCCCCATTAGGCAGCTGATGAAACAATATGCCTATAAAACACGCGGATTCTAAGGAAAGTTGGCCATAAAGTCCAGGAATATTTTAAAATCAAATTGAAATTTATATTCAACTTGTGAGGCTTGATAGGTACATAGGTACCTATTATAACCTAAGTAGGTGGTTCGTGAAGTTGCAAGTGTCTACCCAGACAAAGAATGGTCCATTGGGCTGAAGCTACGTGAAACAGATTGGAAATTCATATTTCAATAGGTGATTTTAAAATTTACCTACGCTATGAAACTTCGCACAAAATTATATATTTCCTTATCATCATAACAACCAACAGTCAACAGTCATGGCTATAATTACAATCAATATTATTAATGGAATATCACCGCTGTGGATTTTTCTGGTAAGATCCAGACAGTAGACTCTTTACTTTAGGCAATTATGACTAGGTGAAGATTATGATGTCGCTTATTAATGAATTATTTCATTTATAATTACAGTAAATGACGTCAACAGTAAGGATATAGCGATACCCAAACCAGATGATACTGTAGCAGAAGCCAAGCCTAGTGCCGAAGTCAGTTCAGCAAATGATATCAGCAGTACACATGCGACACCCAAGCCGGATGTGAATCTACAAGAAGGGAAAACTACTGACGTAGAAGTGGTTGCCGTTGAAGCGACCACCGAGGTGGACCCAAAGGCTGATAAATCCAAGTTGGACCTGATGAGAGGCAGCAACGACTCCATGAGGGCTATTAACGAGCGGTACCCGCACGCGGTACTCTTCGGAGGCACCTGCGGAGGGACCATCATCAGCCCCAACTGGATACTCACGGCTGGACACTGGTACGTGATATTTTTACTCGTACAAGTTGCTGTTCTGAAGGAACAATTAAAACACTATATATTGGTACTTATTAGATTATATACCTACTCGTCAGTGAAACGTCTCCTGCAATGCAACGGGTTATGACCCGGTATCGTTATCTCTCTGTTTACATGTATTTCTCAAGGTTGAAATCACTTACTTACGCCTTTCACAAGAATAATGCTACCATTCCATACTACGAATTTTATAAACAGCGCCGAATTATGCAACCCACACTTACCCATTTCGAAATGTCAAGTCTTAAAATCTAACCTGCGCAATACCGGCTCATTTGGTATACCAATCACTGACGTACATTTCTCAGTTCCCTAGGGTCTGGCGGGCGGTACGTGCTCGCTGGCACGGGCGACATGGATGATGACGACGGAGTCATCCGCTACGTCAAGCGGCTCATCATCCACCCGCTCTTCTCCGTCGGGCCCTACTGGCTGGATGCAGACCAGTTCGGCTTCAAGCAGGTTTGTTATTCTTCTTCCGCGTACATCAGGTTTATTATTAAATTAAAATAAAAATTAAATTAAATCGTATTTATTTCAGGCCGATATAGCCCATAGAAAAGACACATAAAATTGACAAAATACAAATTGAATTAAATTAAATTAAAAATACTTTAGGAAATACATTAGAAAATATATTAGAAAGTCAGGATGTAATAGCATTAATAATATTAAACATGTCATACACTATAGCAGGTGTACTTAAAGACTGCATATAACAATTTTACAACTGTCATAGACAGCCCTTAGTACACCATTGTCAGATTTTCTTATTCGGTCCATGGAGACGGCATAAAAATCATCAACCCTGTTCTCGGCGAACATACCAGACGCTACACCTCCAGGGCAGGCCGAGCATGCACCTGAAGGCGTTGTTTATCCTTACCTTCCAACCTGCGATCTCCCAACCTCGTAAAACATTGGGCGTGCCACATTGTCTAAAGCATCTTCACATGTACCGAATTCCTTGTAAGCCACGCTGCTGTCGTTAATTAGTCACCCTACTTTAGACATTTGTACATTTTACGCCCCACAAATGGCCTGTGATGTTTAATGATTAAAAATTTTATCGCAGGTGGCCGCCCGGTGGGACTTCCTGCTGGCGGAGCTGGAGGACCCCCTGCCTCTGGATGGCAAGACCATGGTGGCGGCGACCATCAACGAGGAGCCCGCCGTGCCCGAGGGGCTCGAGGTCGGCTACGGAGGATACGGCGCAAAATATCATGGGGTCAGTCACAATAAGTTAATAAATATTCGACGGTCATTTCATTACCATAGACTTAAAAAATCGCTACGCCGTCCTAGATCTATGGTCATTACGATAATATTTTAAAAGTCATGTATATGTTATATTGTGCCTTTAATTATGTTATATTTATTTATTTTAAACTTTATTGCACTAATTTGTACAAATGGCGAACTTAATGCCAATGGCATTCTCTACCAGCTTTCATCTCTCCAGCTGACCTTTGGGCCATGCAGATAAATTAGTGGTAGGCGCAAAAAATAGATTGCTTAAACTAATCAATATAATATTTTTTATATTATTTTATATTATACTATTTTATTTTATATAATAAATTATATTATTAATTTATTTTATATTAATTATAATATAACGTCACGTCAATACTACAAGCTGTTTATTTGTTCGCAGGACACGATGCGTACCCTGATGCACAGCATGGAGCTGCAGGTGGTGGCGGACCGCGAGTGCAAGGAGGCGCTGGTGCAGTACGACAGCCAGGACATGATGTGCACCAAGGGCCGCCCGCCCCGGTTCGACTCCGCATGCAATGTGAGTACCTACTACTTACCGCGTCAGATATGCACGGCATGGAGCTGCAGGTGGTGGCGGACCGCGAGTGCAAGGAGGCGCTGGTGCAGTACGACAGCCAGGACATGATGTGCACCAAGGGCCGCCCGCCCCGGTTCGACTCCGCATGCAACGTGAGTACCTACTACTTACCGCGTCAGATATGCACGGCATGGAGCTGCAGGTGGTGGCGGACCGCGAGTGCAAGGAGGCGCTGGTGCAGTACGACAGCCAGGACATGATGTGCACCAAGGGCCGCCCGCCCCGGTTCGACTCCGCATGCAATGTGAGTACCTACTACTTACCGCGTCAGATATGCACGGCATGGAGCTGCAGGTGGTGGCGGACCGCGAGTGCAAGGAGGCGCTGGTGCAGTACGACAGCTAGGACATGATGTGCGCCAAGGGCCGCCCGCCCCGGTTCGACTCCGCATGCAATGTGAGTACCTACTACTTACCGCGTCAGATATGCACGGCATGGAGCTGCAGGTGGTGGCGGACCGCGAGTGCAAGGAGGTAAATAATAGAAATTAGAGGTTTACTTCCATAAATAAATTAGTATAAAGTACTCATTCAAACAAAAATCTACCCTTGCAGGGCGACAGCGGCAGCGGGCTGGTTGCCAACAACACTCTGTACGGAGTCGCGTCGTGGGTGCAGGACGACGCGCTCCGGTGCTTCAACGGCGCGCTGGTCGTGTTCTCGCGCGTCTCCGCAGCACGAGATTGGATTAAAACAGTCACTGGAATATAAATCTCCAAACCACGATCCTCAGAAGGCGAGGAGTGCCCATTCTACTCGTTATTACATTAATCGTTGCAGTGTCTGGAAAGTGGCATGCTCTCATCTCAAGCATGTCATATAGAATTGTGTAGCGTTATGCAGTCCTTTCCTGGTGAAGTAGTAGTAATCTTTGTGCCATAATATACTGATGATTGCGCCGGGACAGAAGGGCTATGATTGAGGTCACAGATTTAAAATCCGTGTTTGGGGTACTTAGGCAATATTTTTGGAGCTGATTCTGGAGGCACGGCGTTAGTAAATAACAATACAATATATAATAAACACGCATATAACCTGACATTTAAGTACAAAGTTGTCTTTCCCCAAGTGGAAATCGAACCTACGATCTCTGGCTTTCAAGGTACCATAGCCATGAGGCATAAATATCAGAGGAGTTAATTTTGGCTTTGTGAGTTAGGACCCTTGTGGCGACTTTCCCAAATAGCCACACTTATATTTATAGGCAACAGCTGTTAATAGTAAGTAAATATAATTGTAACGAGACGATGTCTGTACATAGGAGATATTTAAGAAAAATTGATATGAGGGGTCATAATTAGAACAATAGAAGCCAAACTATAATTTTTTGAATTTTTGTCTCTCTGTTTGTTCCTATGTGTACATTTTATGTCAGTTCCAGCATCACTGCACCAATTGGATGCAGTTTTTACATTGTCTACCTAAAGGTCTAACTTGGTGTATGTTTTCCCATAGGAAAAATATTTCCCGTAGGAAAATTATAATTAGACGATGTCTGTACATAGGAGAGATAGCTATACCTACTTCCAAAATCCACGACTACGAAGTCGCGGCAACAACTAGTATGATAAAAAGGTATAAACACACTATTGACTTGAGCGGACATTTATTCGGACAGGTTATCGTGATTTCGTGCGCACCGTTGTACAGAAAAATGACTCTTTGCGTGCTACTGCACTTAAAAACCTTGACTGTACACACAGTTGTGTTAGTTATTAAAAATGTAAAACCACTACAGTCATGTTTACGTTGCTGTGACGTTATATTATGTTGTTTTAATGCAGGGTTCAAATGTCATACCGTATCTTAATGTGATACTTCTGTAAAATCCTTTAGAAACACATACTCGTTAAGTCTATTAATACATGCATGACTGTTATTAAATAAATTATAGTTAATCTTATACTTTGTCTCTTTATATCCTGAAATGAAGACTATTAATATTTACCTAACAAAATGCTGGGGGTGTTTATTTATTGGGCCCACCCAATAACCCTACATACAGTCTGATGGTAATTAAGCGGTCACTGTCGGTCGCCCGGACTAGGGACTATTTGTCCGCGGATAGAGAACGCACGCGTGGCACGCAAATACATGCTTATATACAATACATACATACATATATAATAATACATATATACATACATATATAATTACAACTAAATTCGTGGAGATCCTTGGGGGAGGCCTTTGTCCAGCAGTGGACCTCTACAGGCTGATATGATGATGATTACAACTTACTTCCATACGTTCTAGCGTCGAGGACAAAATTATTCGTCGACAGAAAGTCCCTTGTCTGCGCAGCGCCTAAAGGTGCAGCTTTTGGAATACAGACCAAACGCGTCGTCACCATGACGACTGAGTAAGATAGAATGTAAATGCCATGAAAAAAAAACTAGCAATTGCGTGTCGGGCCACGCGCAGGGTAGGGTTCCGTAGTCTGGTCGGTGCGTTTGACGCTAGCAATCTGGGTGCACCAGGAGTGAGCGAACGTAACGAAAGAAGCCTCGAAGGGAGCAGACAGTGGCTAGAGTGGGGGCAGACCACGCGGAAATTTGCCCGCGCACTTTTTGACGTCATTGTCAAATGAACCATATCACTATAGCCTGAAGAACAAAATCGTGTGAATGACCTCGAGCGCAAGGCGACGCCGACGTGCAGAAGTCATCATACGATTTTTTTTCTTTAGGCTATAGTGATATAGTTCATTTGACAATAACGTCAAAAAGTGCGCGGGCAAATTTCAGCTTCGTTTGCGCAGTCCCTAATTCGGGAAAATATGTCGATAGCGCGTTCTAATATTCCCGGTGGCGACATCTGTGAATCTTTTTTGGTACTACACAAATGTATAGCGAAGCAGAAAGCAAGATAATCTTAGTACGGTGAAACATAGATATCCGTTGTCAACAATGATCTATCTTTCCTTAGTAGGTACATGAGGTAAATTACTGGTATTACACTTAAAATGTTTTGTGGCTCGAGTGACTAATTTTAAGTAGGTAGGTATTTCTTGCACTATTTGCAAGAAATACCTACCTACTTAAAATTAGTCTTTGACTTATTAGTAGTTGACCGCACTTCAAGCGTAATATTGCAGTTCGGTTTTTATTAATATTAATTCTATGGCGCAAGGGATAAGAATGTGGACCGTCAAAATGTTTGACTTCACATATGAGCGGTCGCAAGTACACAACAAAATTTATATATTATCTTGTCCTCTTAAGGTTAAAAGATATATATACCTACCTACCTACCAACATAAAATTTTAAAGTTCCTTGTTTTACTACAGAACCCTAAAAACGGAAGAAATTTGGTTGCCTCGGGTACGTAGTAACTATTACAATCCTCTTAGGTACCTCGGGCTATGAACTAGCCTCATATTCTCGACGTACCTTTAGGTAATTATGTCAGGAAAAATGTAGGTCATGCAGGTAATCGGTACATAATGATAATAATGATGACGCATTCACAAGACGAAAAGGTCTTTTATAACGTCACAGCTCGGGTTTGTTTGCATTGCTAAGATAAAAAAAATTACCATTTAATTATAATATAAGAATATCTCCTCAAGATCTTTATGAAGGTAAATCTTTGTAGTATGGAATAATCGCCATACTACATACAATTCATTTTCAGTGCTCGCGAGGGGTGGAGGGAGGAATAAAACATAATTTTCTGTTGTCGCCGAATGGGTCTTCAACGATATAAATAACAATCATTTTTGTAACTTAAACTTTCGGAGTATGAAGCTTTCAAAAGTATATGAATTTCATGTCGCATTTTTTCTGGAATGCCCGCTGACGTCATGCCGAGCAGTACCTATAACTACTTGGTTATTTTTGTCCATTCTGTCATATCGTAAAACTGACTACTTGGACTAACCCGCCGAGGCGACGAGGTCCGTCCGAGTAGAAGTTCATCGAATTCACGTCAAAACCTAGACGCGCGTGAACGACTAGATAGCGCGACACATGACCGTCCAACGCGGTCGTCGGACAAATGATCCGTATAAAGCTTGCGCGGGCGCACGGAAACAGTAGCGCGATGGACTCTCGGCTGTCAACAGTGCTGGTGGCGTGCGCGCTGCTCGCCGGCGCCGCCGCGCGCCCCGGCATAGGGAACGACATCGACGATCCCAACAAACCCAGTAAGTGTTTACGATTTTATAAGAAAAACCTCATTAGGGTGAGGGGTTAGATCCTAGCTGTCTCTAGGCATCTCTAGACTGGAGCAAAAGGCTGCCCAAGCCTTTTGCTCCAGTCTAATGGTCAATGTGGAAGGTAAACATAATAGGTAGTAAACGTATGTGGCATAACATGACAAATAATTATCGCCAGTTTTCATTTTTGGAACAATTATCTAGCTAGAAGTTAGGTAGAATTTCTATCAGATTTACTGACGCTATTACCAGACTGATGGTATTGATTTTAAAAAATGTGTTGCGGAAGTTTGTTGCGTGACTGCTAACATCACGAAGCGGTGGTAGATAAAAATTTACGTGCATAATAAATGTACCCAGTGTACTCGCATGCAATAATGACTTTGACTGATGATGATTATTGATTAAGAAATTACCTAACTAATTTTTGTTTAATTCAATACACGTCTCGTAGTATAGGCAGAGTTCTAGATAGGTTATCTAGTAGGTTACTTATATATTTTTTTCTTTTTCTCAGTGTTTCTGTTAGGTACTATAGTTTCAAACTATGACTTGTTTAATTCACACTTATAAATACGTTAACTAAAGTTTTACCTGTTGTGCCGCAACTTGGTAGTCTCAAACCGGTTTTTATTAAAATATTAGTCATGTGGGTGGTGCGATAAACAAAGTGTTGGTGGTGTGAGGCTCGTACCTGCAGCTACTCGTACATACGTCGCGTCGTCGCAAATACACGTGCTCCCCAATTAAATAAATCCAGTAGAATAAGCCTTTCATTTTTGATACGGATTGGTAATATTAGGTAGGAAGTAAGCATCAAAGCAAATGTCATAAGCTTACTGCTGACTTACTGTGACGAGCAGCAGTACCACCGTGTGAAGCCTAGTTGGTGCACGGGCGGGATAGACCTAAGGTACTCCTGCACGACGGAATAATTATGTCACAGATGATTATAATCCTATGTCTCATCTAGTCTCAGTGGTTCGATCGTTTTGTCCGGTACCTCCTGAGCTGAGACCAAAAAAGGCTCAGTAGTTCGATTAGAGATCAATATCTGTATGACAACTATCATACTGAACCTTCAATAAATTAAACTTACTGAACCTTCCTCATCGCAAGCCGAACCCCTGCCTCCACACGTCTGCGTTTGTAAAGGTTTGCCAAACGTGTACATGCAGCATAACGTTTTTGGTTACGATTTGGATTTGGTAATATCGTTCAGAATTAGCGCGATTGGCCCCCTTTTCCATTGTACAAAGGGACCGAACTACATAAAGAAGGCTCAGTAGTTCGATACCGGATAAAACAACCGACCTGCTGAGACTGCCCTATGTCTACAGCGGCTATGTCAAATTGATGGTGACACCCCGATCAGAGTAATGTCAACAGGCATTTCCTACTCGTAGGCAGCATCCCTTCCGTAGCATAGCTAATCGCATTCAATAGTTGGATATAAATGCTGCGCACTCACGGTGATGTTGACGCATACCTAATGTTTATTGTTCACACGCTGGATGTTTCTACTAATGTGCCAACACGGAACTTACTACGTCCCTGGGAATTAATACTGTTGTTCTGTTTTGTGATTCCGCCACCAAACGGGCGGCCAGCCCAAGCCTGGCGGTTTTATCGTAGGCTGTATCGCCCTAACCAATGATAATAAAATCAGAATCAATTCAACAGCCTAATAATATGTCATCACGGGGCACAGACCTACCCTCTCTACGAGGTCGTCGTTTCTAAAAAACAAGAACACATTATTGCATCTAGCAGTAGAATAATAATAAATTCCAAGTTATTTAAAGTAAATTATCAACACTTAGTTTTAGAGTAACCCTTTCCCTTTTGAGTTCGTGCCTCATTCAGAACCCACTTCATTTAATCGGCATTCTATTTGTCTACGTTTTACCCTGATAAGCGATGGTTACAGTGTAGTATCTAGGTACCTATATACTATTACTTACTGTGGTAATTGGTGTATCATTAGTCATTAGCAACCGATTACGCTACCTATTTACCTACATTTTACTACAATGCTCACTCGACTATTTTTAAACCGACTTTCAACAAAATAGGTTATCAGTGTTCATGATATCTACACGAGTCCATTGATATTCATGTCCTACAATAATAATGAAATGTTCATTTCCTATATAGAAAAATAATTATACTTAGGCACACTTAATTATAAATTATCAATAAAAATATTGGTGTCGAAGGTTGCGTTGATGTAACTTAACGAGATTGTCACTCTTTTGTAATTTCAGTCAATGAAATCGGCAGTAGAGAGGTGGTGAAACAAAAGCCAGACGAGGTTACAGCAGACGTGCAGGTGTTAGAAGCCAACCCCAGCTCTCAACCTAGCTCACCAAAAGATACCACATCAGTGGTGGTAGCGCCTGGAGCCACCGTGGGGGAACCCAAGGCTGACCTGCAAGATGCCACCAACGATACCGTGAGGGCTATTAACGAGCGGTACCCGCACGCGGTGCTCTTCGGAGGCACCTGCGGCGGGACCATCATCAGCCCCAACTGGATACTCACGGCTGGGCACTGGTACGTGATACTTAACTCGAGTGATCGAGTTTAGAACATTTTAGGGTGTGCTTGTCTAACGGTAAGCGCTGTCTGCCTGATGGCCGTGTATCAATTCAACAGGTTGTACTTCAGTTACCGGTATTGATGTGGTTGTATAAAGGGCAAAATATCGCGTAATGAATACCAACTTAGACATAGCGGCCTTTTCTATACATTAATACCTAAACTATGGAAAAAAAGGAAATACGTAAAAGCATTTTAAAACGTATTTGCGTGACTTCTATGACAGTTGGGATCAGGTTGGGATGATTTACTTTTGTCAGTAGAAGATCTATTCCTACATTACTTGTTGTTCATATTTACTGAATGTTTACGTCGTGTATTTCCGTTACTGTTGACCTTGGGTTTAATTAATAGTAAAGGAAAAAGATGTTATAGACAATCGCCGTTGGCATCGCATACATAATCCTTTTCCTTTTGAACGTTCGCCGATTCTTGGCGAACAAAAGAATGATTCATGTCTACACAGTATAATATAGGTAAGTATATGTTTATGTAGGTAGGTATATAGAGGTAGGTACGCAAGAAACATCCTCATACAGTGTGACGTTTTAATCCGGAACTAATGCATAAATACTATGGATTTTCCCTTACATAATAGCTAGGACTAAGTAAACATCTTTCTATACATAAAAATAAAGATTGGATAAGCACGACAGATTTGATCAAATTCACTCCAACTTCTATCTAGGAGAGGTATCTTGATCTTTTTTAAAAGTTTTTATTTAATAACTTTGTAGGTAGGCGCTACTTAGTTAATATTACCATGTCTTAGCTTTGTAGTAGGTAACACTAAGTCTGCGAGAAAAATAACATGACAGACGGACATGGCGAAACCTATTTAGGTAAAAGAAAACAGACCGCAGAGACACAGAATTGTAAATATTCTTAGAACGAAGGCTTTTTAAAATGGGAACGAATGGAACATAAACACAAGATCGAATGTATAAAATAAGCATACTTCTGATATGGGCCAATCGTCCGTGACCCACGTGCGGATAACCTCTTGGGTTTGAACGGTGATAATGAATTTAATTTAATGATACACAATATATGGGTACCCATATACCTAGGTAGGTGTACACGGTAAGAAAAACCAGCAAATTATACGTCGTACACAATGTGCGCGTTTCGTCAGTCCTATTTTTGAAGCGCTCGCCTCACTTCGAGCGTTCGATCCTACTAATTTTGTATGGATTTTGTATCGGATGTCGAAGGAAAATTTGTAGAATCGACCGCTCGAAGCGAGACGAACGATTCAAAAAAAGTGGTCCAGTTAACATTATTTTAGTTTTGATAAAACGTTTCTGGGAAAATATTTTTATTTCTGAACATCGATGTACGGTCTACCCTACTACTAATGATTTCCCTAATAACGATGTTTCTGAAACATAATTTTACCCCCATTGCCGTGAATATTTTACACAGGTACTCTAGTGTTCCATTTAGTGATGTAATTAGTTGTGAGTTATACGGCGGACAAACAGACCGACATACTGACAAAAAGTTTTCCCTTATGGGCAACGTAACACGAGGATACTTGGGACAATTTCTGATTTCCTCCTTCTGTAAATCGTGCACAGCGTAGTTTATATAACATTCAGTATCAGAGGTGTGCCGGGTAGATGATCAGTAGCTAGGTACCTATAGTAATGAGTAGGTAGGTACCTGTGCCTGTCTGTGACCTCATACCCTCCAGGCCTCGCATCATAATGCCCATTTGTATACTTACAGGACACTAGAGCATGGTTAGATAGGCATTGTAGCAACCAGGTAAATGTAGAAGCACCATCACAAACAAAACATCACGTTTCTGCGAATACATTCGCCTCGCCGAATACTCTTTTATATCCTGTTTCTGCCGAATAGAAGCGACCTTATGAACCGTGACTCTAAATCACAATGATATTATACCTAAGACTAGGTATGGTATTTATGGTAGGAACCGAAAAAGTCGTATTTTATTAGATAGGAGCAATCATTTTAATATATTTTTTAACTTAGGTTATTTAATTTTTTGATTTTTAGTCGTTTTTAAATAAGCTAGTAGGTACCTACCTAATTTAAAATCATTTTTGTGTAGAAGGTATTTAAAATGTAGCGCCATGCCATACTTACAGTAAATGTATGGGAGTATAAATAGTAAAAATCAAAGTTTAGGACTTATGCAGCTTAATCTTTTACAGATGAGTAGTTATAAAGCTACCTATCTAAATAGTGAGTGACGTAGTTTCAGTATCTGTGAAAAGTTTTACTATATTTTGTGCGGGGAAAGTTGGCGCATGTAGTACAATTATAGCGCGCTCAATTCGGTCCCGCCGCCAAAGAGCCTTTAATTCAGTTCTGCGCAGTCAAGAAGTTTGCCGGCTACTATAAATAGCTATTGTATATTTCCCCAGCACCCTGTTCACTGGCGGGCGGTACGTGGTGGCGGGCACGGGCAACACCAAGGACGACAGCGGCGTGCGGCGCCGCGTCAAGCGGCTCGTCATACACCCGCTCTTCTCCGTCGGGCCCTACTGGCTCAACGCGGACCGATTCCACATCCAACAGGTATACCTTAGCTGTAATATGACGTACATACCATAACCATATCAGCAAATGACTACTCACGGAACACTGGTTGACTGATGCCAAGACAAGTGACTGACTACGTAGTCAGTCACTCTGTAATGCAGGTAGCTTGCATTGGATTTTCATATTAAAAGCAAGTTATTCTGTTATGGTATTCGAGCCAGCCATATATTGGTTTTATATCCCAGCACTGTTCGTGGACAAAAATGTAAAAATTAAATTGAATCCCTTAGTAGCACCAGCCAAAATATTGATCGGTGCCCTTCCTGGGCTAGGCTAGGTGCGATTCGCGCAGTTGCTATTCAGACGGGTGCTGTAGCTGGACTAGGTCTGGTAATCGATTATAAACGATTATTTATTATCGCAGGTGGCCGCCCGATGGGACTTCCTGCTGGCGGAGCTGGAGGACCCCCTGCCCCTAGATGGCAAGACCATGGTGGCGGCGACCATCAACGAGGAGCCCGCCGTGCCCGAGGGGCTCGAGGTCGGCTACGGAGGATACGGCGCTGAACATCATGGCGTAAGTCACTTTTTGACTACAAGCGTTTAGACTACAAACTCAAATATGGTTACGGCTTATTTGGGAGAGTTGGTCCAGCAGCGGTCTAATAAAGATGGTGTGGTGATGATGTTGTTGTTTACCAACATTAAGTTTTTTTAAATCGGATCGAGTAGTTCTTCGGGAATTTCCCCGACAAAACACAACCTGTAATAGTGTAACCTTATTTTTTTTTAATCGGCCTGAATTGCAAAGGGGGCATTTGGTAAAGTACTTATGCTTAATTATTTTTTGCGCAGGAGACGATGAGAGCAGACATGCACGGCATGGAGCTGCAGGTGGTGGCGGACCGCGAGTGCAAGGAGGCGCTGGTGCAGTACGACAGCCAGGACATGATGTGCACCAAGGGCCGCCCGCCCAGGTTCGACTCCGCATGCAATGTGAGTACCTACTACTTACCGCGTCAGATATGCACGGCATGGAGTTGCAGCCTAGGTGGTGGCGGACCACGAGTGCAAGGAAGCGCTGGTGCAGTACGACATCCAGGACATGACGTGCACCAAAGGCCGCCCGCCCAGGTTCGACTCTATACTGCGTATGCTTTTCATCTCACCTAAAAACTAGCACATGATATTTATCCCGCACACCTGTCTGGAAGGGCTCAGGCCTGAAATGTCCGTTTTCCTAAAGACATTATGCGAAAGACGTGCTCACATTCTGGAATAGCAGACATTTTGCGAAAAAATTCATTTAAGGAAAACGGATATTTCAGGCCTGAGCCTCTGGAAGTAGCCCCGTGAGGGTGCCAACGCCCAACAGTAGACGTAAGTACCCTAATGTGTTTATTGTTGCAGGGCGACAGCGGCAGCGGGCTGGTGGGTAACGGCACGGTGTACGGCGTCGCGTCGTGGGTGCAGGACGACTCGCACCGGTGCTTCAACGGAGCCCTGGTCGTGTTCTCGCGCGTCTCCGCCGTGCGCGACTGGATCACACAAGTCACCAAGATATAATAACCTACTATCCATACGTTTATATTATAGTCTCCGAGATTATAGTCTACAATCTACATGGAAAACACATTGTGAAACCATTCAGGGTTATTTAAACATAACACCTTTTTAACACTCTATATTGCTCTATGGTGCGTTATACCCCCCCATCCGGAACCCATATTTTGGCAATACGTCAAATTTTTAAGGAAATTCTTGTATCGTTCTATTAAAGCATATTACTTCTAATTTAATGTGGAAATTAACGTTTTATTCTATGATTATGATGGCTTACTTCTTGACCATCTGACAACCCTCAGCGATTTGCAATTGACTATAACGACCCTATCATTACGTAACATAAAATTAATATTTGTTGCACACCTACTCCAGCGTTCGCCTAGTAACGTTACGTCACAGTTAATGGGAACGATTGTTATCATTAAATTATGAATACCACAGTAAACTGTCATTCAATACATAATCACGTCACTACTCCAGCTATTATAGTCCTCTGTGACTACTCAACCGGGTATAAACCAAGCCGGGTCGAGCCGGATGGACTGCGTTTCTCTAGATCACTACTTTACGCTGTTTATGTTTGTATTGTGGAGTATGTAGTCCAGGTCATCTGTATGATGATGATGATGTGTATCTGATTGTAAATATCCATCCATAGCAACTATTGTTACGTACCTATTGTACAGTCAACCGCACGTCAGTGACCTTGAGCTGGCCTAGCGTATTACGTAGTTGCAACACTATGAGACCAGGTTATACTGGTTGTTTCCATGACGTGCAGTCGACCGTATAAACATTTGAATAAAGTACACTTCTTGTAGATGGAGGTGCTACACGTGTACTATGCTGCGATCAATAATTGTTGTTTTTAAGGCAAGGTTAAATGTTATCCATCATAGTGTATCTTATTGTGATAATATTGTACTGTGTGATAAAATTCTTAGAAATATATAAGTTTATACACGACTGTTATTAAATAAATTATAATTTAATGCTATTTATGTATTTTTCTGAACAAGAGGCGTTAATAATAACAAAAAACCACATTTATGTTCCTGAAAATTTAATGACTTTATTAGAAGAATAACTAAATTAAAACAGCAAGATAGAAGAAAAACCATTCATTATTAACATCATCTCCATCTGATTATGTTTAAGCAAAACGACCAAAATTAATCAATGACCTAACAAAATATACAACAAAAGTCATTAAATAATTAAGTCCAACCAATCAGTTAGTCTACTGTGGACGACCGAAGCGATACATAGCTATTATTGGTTCAACTTCACTAAAATGAACAAGTTACATAATACAACTTACAATTTTGAATAATATTGTGATTAAAAAGAAAAAAAGCTAAATAATTCTTTTCTACTTATATAATGATGTGTAATAATATAAAGTGTCGACTACTTAATATGTATAACTATACTTATAATTTTCACACAAGAGCGCAGCGGGGCGGCGGGCGGCGGCCGGCCGCGGGGCCGGGCGGCGGCGCGCGCGCACCTCGTGCCGATACATACCACATCTCGCTAAACACTAGATCACTTATGCCGAATGTTAGACAAATAAGAAAGCGACGACCTCCCAAACCAAGTTACAGTAGGTACTAACAATTTGTGGATCATGTGGACGATGCTATCGGGTCGGGTGTGCGCGGCGGTCAGTTTGGCATTATATACACAGTCACAAACTAATCGTTGTCTAGCACAGAGACGACATGTTTACAAGCTCCGCGGCGTATCACCAGTTGTGTATTCCGCACGGAACACGAGTCAAGTCGGCAGCGGAGCTTCTGTACAATTTACAACTAGGCAAATAACCCATGGAGAGTTGCAGGCGCCCATTGAGCTTCAGCTTACAATTGTTACTTCCATGGTGTCAAGCACGCTATGCTCTCCGTTGGAATCATCATAACAATGTAGCTTTTTTTGGAGTTTTAATTTTTTACAATATATAGGATTTGTTCTATAATTAATTATATCTAATATTTACATTGGAGGTGAATGGACAATATTCAAAAACTCTACTTATTAACTCGAAAAAAATTAATCCTGAAATTCCTACCCGAAACGAACATTATCTACAACTTTTAATAAAAATTTAAAAGTAAAACTTTCGCCACAAATAAATCTAAACATAGTGCGATCGAGTCTGCGTGTCCGATCCCGCGTCGCCGATTCAACAGTCTCCGGCCAATGGCGAGTCCAGCTACGTGCAGCGGACCGCCGCCGGCACTGGTCCGACGGACCAACCAACCACGCGTAAGTAAGATACACAAACTCGATCCAATATTTATTTAGAGTAAATCAATAAATGTATGATTGTCGATCGGTGAGGGGTTGGCGCGGGGTTGGGGGCAGGGGGAGGGGGGGGGTGGGGGCGGCGGCTCATATCTTGTGTATCTTCTGCGAGACGACGACGGGGTTGTTCCGGCGGATCTCCTGCGCGCCGAGCTCGCGGTAGTCGAACGAGCAATTGTGCTTGTCGCTGTACCGGTGCACCGCGCAGAACAGCCCCCCGCAGCGGCACTCGAAACCTGCGCAGACGCAACACCACCACACTTACACACGGCACTAGCTGCAGTCGTCTCGGGGTCACCCAACCACACCGCTGGTCCTGTCTCTTTCTGACCATTTAACAAGAACCAGATGACAGTGCGGCCAGTGTCATAATGATGATGAATGACCCATGAGAATACCGCTAAGCTTTATAATTTCATTTGTTCCTAAAATATCAGCTGGAAATATTACTTTCATTATTCGAGTGCCTCTGCCTGTTTACTTCCTAAATATAAGCTGCCATGTTTACGATTAAACATTAAATTAAATATACCTTATGAGGTGGGCTAGAATCGACTATGCAGCTCATAGGCTTGAAGTCTCGAGTCCAAAGTGTGCTTTAACGACATTTTAAAACGAACACCAGTCTTGAAAAGGACTCGCACTTTCCCGCAATTATGAATTTTATACTTTCTTTTATTTAAACTATTGTATGGTCGTAGACAAAGATACGTATGTATGCAACTGCCACATAATTAGGTTGATAAATGATTAAAACAGTCCTGGTGTTATTGTGACAAACGACAACAAAAACTTGAAGACATCCTTTTTTAATGGTCTTAAAATCGTGTTCGGTCACTTAATGGCCTTTCCCTTGCATTACTTTGTTGTTCCGGCCGGTATCGAGCAGGGTGGCTACAGTACAGTGGACCGCACGTCAGTGGAAACACTGACATTGAGCTGGCCTAGCCTATTAGGTAGTTTCAATACTATGAGAGGTCACTTTATGTTGCGCCGCTTCTCAGCGCTAGCATTTAGAAAGCGGTGGTAGATAAAAAATTAATGTACTAAATGTACCCAGTGTGCTGCAATAAAATATTTTGTCTGTATGCTGGTTCTATTTTCTCTGACGTGCCGTCGACCGTACTGGCCGTGAGCGAGTTGGTGAGTGTAGGCAACGTACCTGTGAGTCCAACCTTCTTGCGGCACACGGCGCACCGGTTCTTTTTCTTCTTGTCCTTGCTGGGGTCCTTGTCGTCCGCGTCCGTGTCCGACGCGCCCGTGCTCGTGCCGCTCGTGCCCGCCCCGCTCTCCTCCTCCAACTTCTGCGGAATAACCGTGTTGTCGTGTCAATATAATGGAAAAATATAATAAAAATAGAAAAAAAATACAAAACAAAATAGAATAATATAACAAAGATAAAATAATAATAATAATGTTTGGACAAAATTACACAAGGCTGTTTAGTCCCAAACTAAGCCGAAGCTTGTAAATGGGTACTCAACAACTAATAAACATACATAAATACTTTTAAATAAATACTTAAATACATAGAAACATGTGGCCGAATGTTTAAGAACATTCGGGTGATGTTTACCGCTCAATTGAAGTCTAATTAAAAGAACACAATCATCATCATGATCATCAGCCTGTACAATCAACTGATGGACATAGCCCTCCCCCAAGGCGCGCCACCGAGCCCGACCCTCGGTTCCCGCATAAAGTCACTGCCACCCGCCCTACGGAGGTCGTCGCTCCATCTAGCCGGGGGGCTCCCACACTACGCTTGCCAAGTCGTGGTCTCCACTCGAGAACTCGTCTACCTCAGCGGTTATTGGTTCTCCGGCAGAAGTGACCAGCCCACTGCCACTTCTACATGCTAACGCTTTGAGCTATGTCGAAGGCATTGGTTCACTGGCGGATCACCTCGTTTCGGATCCTATCTCAGAAAAACTCCGAGCAATAACTCTTTCCATAGCCTGTTGATAAAAACTTTGAGTTTTCGGTCTAGTCCCACTGTCAGTGTCTACGTTTCCACGATTAAATATTCCACATAATGAAGAGTATAAATGCCAAATGTTGGTAGTGCCAATTTCAATCCTCCACCTAAGCGCTCAATCCACCTGGGTGGGCCACAGATGACATTATTGGTACACTCATTATTATAAGTCATACATACATAATTATATGACTTCATTTGGTTAGGAAATTTAAAAATAGACTATAACAATTAGGCATCTACAATGTTTGGAATTTCTACTCATCATAATATTAACAGAGTTGTGACGAATTGGTATGCAATGCAATGAAATCAAAGTATAATGATTGGTCGCGGTCCATTAAACCAACCCTTTTGGTTCCCTTTCTGCTAGTCCCTGGCTCATTGTATTTATCCAGCTCCAGCAAGCTTCGCGACGTATGCTTCTTGGAGCCAGTGGCTACCTCCTCGTACATCTCATTCTTTTCCTCCTGAATATCTACAATCTTATTTGACTTCTGCTCCTGTACAGGTTCTGGACTCCCTAATGTAGGTTTCTGTGTCTGTGTTTTGTCTTTCGGTCCGGCTTCCCTTTGCTCTGGTTTGTCTGTAGGCCCATCGGGTGTGGGCAGCGGTGTGCTGTCGTTAATTTCGATGGCATGGTTCTTGTTCTCGAAGCTCTTGGATCTCGTCACATTTATACCCGGCTCCTGAGACTTCTGGCTGCTATTGCTGGATTGACTGTTGCGTCTTATAGCTTTCTTAACTAACCTCTTTCCCTTCGAATCTTTTTTATTAGGGTCATCTTCCATTATTGTGATTTTTGGAATCTTTTAGATTGGACATTTTGACTGAAAAATGAATTTTAGTTTAAGACTCAAAAACGATGAATATTCGCGGCAAGTTCCTATTGAAATGTATTCAAATAAAAAGCAAATCGATTAACTCAACACTTGCATAATTAATTAAGTCATCGTCGTTAGGAATTAATAAGTACTTTACCACATGTTACGATGTAAAGAAGCCCCTCATCCTAAGTCAAATGGGAGGACTCAATGAACAAAAACTGTTACATTTTAAAGGTAAATATTACAAAATAACCGTTATTCAACGAAAACTCTATACTACAAAATTATTTGGATGTAGATGTATATTATTATAAGTAGGTAAATTATTATTAGTAAATTATGTAAACTATTTTTTGATTTTCCGTGTTGTTGTGTGCAAAATGTCTACTTGACACACAATTCCTATTTTAAAAAGTTTGTAATATTTGATACCAGTAACTATGAAGGTGGGAAAAGGTTTTATATCACAATTTTATAGCACAGCTTCATGTAACATGAACGTTCTAGGCCATTAAAATATGTTATGGAATTATGTAATTAAACCGGCAATTGATGGACAGACAGCGGAACGGGCCGTATCGTCTTATGCATTGAGATAAGATCCTTGCTTATTATGAACGCATGGATTTGTTATCTCAGTTTATGCAGGATGTATGTAACTAATGTCTACAAACGGTGCGTCGTAGGTACTCTGTCATACTCTCAAATTATTAATACTTAACATTATTGTTATGTAGCAGAGCAGTCATTTGCGTCTCCCAATTTGAACAAGATTGTATTGTCTGCAGTGCAACTTGCATTGGCTCAAAGTTTATTATTGGTCACATTTCTTCAGTCAGATAACTTTATTTCTTCTTTCGTCAGAACTTTACTTTGTAATGGCTCAAATGAGCTAATCATTTTAATATATATCGCATGGTAAAAGGTAGTCTTCTATCACACACCTGCTCACCTCTCATAACTTCAAATCAACTTGGTATTTTTCATATCACTCGAAGTTACACATCGGCAACTGTCATCTAATATTGTGTGTCAGATTTTGTAAGCAATTCCACTTATTTCTGTGTAGTCGATGAAACAATTCTGTAGACTCCTTTAAGTTAGCTAGATAGCTAAAGAACCACGTGGGGATAACTGGCGCAACTTCTATAGACATGGTGCAAACGACTTTGGATGTTCATCATCAATCATCAGTCATCCTACATGTGGTCCCGAGTGGTGTCAGTGTAACAAGCAACCGTGACTGTCCTAACGGACCTCGCGACTCATAAATAAATGCCATATGATATTTAGCTACATAGATAGGTAGGTGTGGAATAGAAATTAAGAACGATTCATTCTAAGAATCTAAGTATGAGTCACCATGTACAATCTGACGATAAACATCACAAAATGCAATGGTCAAGTTTCAACTAAAATACCAATATTAGCTACGGATGCACCCAGCTAGCCATTTTAGCAGTTAGATGAGATTTATATAATTATGTGTTAATTCTAGCCAGCCATTAGGTGGGCGCCTTCAATTTATCATTTTGTTCGACGCTGACTGGATAGTTGTTTAGGACTGGTTTCTTCAGAATAACGCCCAATAAGCGGTTATGTCTCATTATTTTTCATACATCAAAAAGTGAGGTAATTTGTGACGCATGATCCCTTTACTCGCATCATTGTCCACTGTATCAGAACGTTCACTCTGTATCAAAATGACCCTTCATACAAAGACCCATACAACTTTCGTATTAAAAAAAATTATATACATATACACACGCTTGTCCAATTCCAAAGAAGGATTTTCTCCTGTGTTATGGTAATTAGATAATGAAGTAACATTCTCACCACCCTCTCCAACCGCTACTCCTCTACTGCGAAGATCAACAGGAGTACCAACACAAAAACACCTGCCGGTGAGGGTAGGTGACGTCCCTGGGGCTGAGTCTACGCTTATTTGAGCCCCTGACAATTTAATGAAAGAATTACAGAAAAGAAGTAGGAAAAAGTTTCCACTTTGTTGTAACAGTGGAGAACACTGTAGATACAATGGACATTATGCTACTAAAGGGTATGATTAACAATATGGCCTCACGTCTGTGTGCGCTTGCGGTTGTGCCGGCAAACTGGGCACTGTGGGCGTGGCGGCGGCGAGCGGGGTGGGCGCGGGCGCAGGCGCGGGCGCGGCCGGCACGAAGGGCGCGGACACCGGTGACGGCGTCGTCGTCGGCGGCTGCTGCTTCTTCTTCAGAGCCTCCTGGAATGCACAACATCACATCGTCAGTAAACTCCTTTGGGGGATTGTCATAATGATTGTTCACAAATGATCCGCAACCGTTTTATTATTCTAGCGTGTTGAATATCCATTGAATAAGTGGCACAGGGGGACCTGCAGGCTCACAGTAGCTTGACATTAACAACATTAGTGATACCACAGATATTTCGCCGAAAAAAAACCTGGTTTAGTACCTGAATAGAAGAAACCTGCAGACGCCAAAAAAGAAATAATAAGCTGTATATGAAGCCCACCATGGGCCTGCGAGGGAGACTATGGCCAATATATCAATATGGGAGTAGGCAGAGCAGAGACCAATAGTGGGACGCAAAAACCCTCTAAATTAATTGATTGTATCATTAAACAAAATGAGCGTAGTGGCGTAGGGGATAAGACGCGGCCTATCATATCGAAAGGTCCGGAGTTCGATCCCCAGCTGGGCCATGTACCAATGGGTTTTTTCTCGAAACTTAAGTACATTTACTGACTGCTCTCAAACGGTGAAGGAAAACATCGTGAGGAAACCTGCATACGCCGATGAAGAAATTCTTAGGCGCATGTGAAGTCCGCCAACCCGCACTGGGCTAGCGTGGTGGACTATAGCCCGAAGGCCCTCGTTGAGAGGGTAGGCCTGAGCCCCAGCAGTGGGGACATATTAATAGGCTGTTGATGATTAAACAAAATTGTCAACGAACGAAGCCTCGTGCCACTGTAAGTTAGATTGATAAAAGAAAACAACACCATGAGAATCGTTGTATACCTAAGTATTTTACATTAGCCTATGACATGCAAATACTGTGCGGGATCTAGGTTTACTACGGTCCAAGTCTCGTGACGCTGAGGTCAGAGACCCAACAGTGGGACGCACGTACACTACATATATTTAGGTACTTGTACATTTGCCGAAGCTATTAATGTGCTATTTGCAGCACCCTCTAGACACATCTTTAGACAAAGCTCTGCAAGAGCTTTCTTAGGCGATTCTTTTCCGAGTTGGCCGGCAGCCAATAAACTAGCCTCTCTATACCGACCTGAGCGGCGCATAAATTAAGTGACGTTTGTTCGTTCTTCGCTGAGCAAGTGTAACGCCAATAATGATCGAAACAAGCAAATGTATGAAGCATTTTACTCGTATCATGCATGACTTATCATGAGTGGATATTGCCTGTTATGTCCTGGCCAAAACGAAGTGGGTACGCAACACCCGCGCATCTTCTAGACCAGGCATGCGAATGAAGCATATATGACTTTGCATAAAAACAGATGTCCCTAATTCAGTCCTAGAAGGGAAATACGTGAAAGCAATAAGACATGGGACGGAACAGAGATCAAGAAAGCGCACTTTTCCTGACCGATTCGGGCTAAATTCGTGTGTTATAAATTGTTGCGTAGAGAACAACTGGCGAATCTCATAATTGGACATTATGAGATCAAATGATCATGAAGCATCTTTAAACTAGAATAGTACTTCTTTACCGTCAGCTACAAAACCCAAAAAATGTACAAAGTACAAACTATTACAATAATACTAAAAATTCAACAAAATGACACAACGAAACAAACTCAAAGTACATACGACAGATCACTACATACTTGCAGCAGAATCTAGCAAACATGAAACATTTGAGTTGGATTCTCTTTCACATCACATAGCTATTTACAATATACTTCCCTTAAAAATCCTTAAAAGTCGAGATGCTTTGGTGACTCATCCAAGGTATGCAACTTGAGCGTCAAGTATTCACTTCAAATGCAAACATCCGCGACCTCAAAAGCCCACCCCTGGGGAAACCTCAATTCACGGTCAACCATAATGCATATATGTGGCCAGCGAACTTATGTTAGTTTGCCGTCTGCGGCACTTCATCAAGGAGACCCACTGCTCGCGTTAACCTTAGGATAACGAACCTGCTCCGTTGGAAGACTTGCGATACAATTTTAATGAACGCGTTTACCTTGTCGCCTACTTTTCACACGCCAAGATTTAACTCCCGGATGTGTAGTTATGATAGTGCACAATCTCCTCTACAATCAAACAACATTTCTAGCGAATATTATTTTGTTTACATAAAACCAACTTAGCTATACATAAAGCCAAAAAATATTTACTTTGGAAAATGTTAGCTCCATGAAAACGACGCGCAGAAACTTCCAACAGAACATATTAAAAAAAAAAAAATGTTACTAACTTGTTCATATTGGCCTCATGTTTGGTACTACTGATTAAATTAGCGACGTTGTGAGAATGTTAACAGTACTCGACTATCTGAATGTAAAATAGGCTAATTCTTAAGCCACTGACTCCATCTATTGTGCCCACGCACAATGGAAAGTCGCGGGTTCGATGTATTTTTCTAACACACTGAGATACCACGGGATCGATCAGTTCAATCTGTTGTATTTTATCTGTGGTGTTTGGGAGAAACCTGAGATACCCTTTTTAAGCGTTCCCCTCTGAATTACAAGACCACCTGGTCATGCACGGTATCGATGTGTACGAAAGGTTATGAACTTATGGATTTGTTGTTCAATTTATGACGTGTATGTTTCGTGGCCACAATGTGTGCATGAGTGTGAGGATCCCCCGCGAAAAGTGAAATTCTTTGCATCGGAAGTTCACGATATGGCGACTCCTCTCCATGCGAACCGGCGGCCTTGTTGCTTTAAATTGATCCTTTACTACGACTAAAAGTCAGAAGTGGGATAGAGATTAAATAATGGGACCCCAAATTCTTAAATTGAAATTCTGAAAATTTGTATCAACCAGCTGATGGGTTTACTTGCTAGTGAGCCACGGCTTTGTATAGGAATATGTGTAATTATTTCCTCTGCTAGGAAGAGCGATGCGGGAGGCCTACGTCCAACAGTTGACGGCGATAGGCTGAGGATAAATAGCTCTCCTCTAACATATCTCGCAACAAAATTCGTCGAGTCGTTTTTCCAAGTGTGAACAAACAGAATGATATACACGCCTCTGCGAACTTTATATTGTGCAGAGATATGAGTCACGTTTTTTCATATCTATCCTAAAGATATTGTGCAAGTTTCGTACAAAGCCCCCGAAATGGTGCTATCTACCATTATTCAAGTATATCTTGAGGACAAGGATTAATTCATAATAAAACGAGATACGTCTGTATATATACGGCACTTGCCTGCATAGTTTCAATCAATTAGGTACATTGCTCGCGTGGTTTCGGGCTTAAGCCCCGCAGTGCGTCATCCCCGTAAAGAAAGCACATTCACCTACAGACTATTTCACTTTTCCTCAGGGCTGGCCCCGTTAGAAAATGGTAAAGGGTGAAAAAGTAGATTTAGTAGTAAAGTAATTGTCATCAAAAAAATTGTTTACATGAAATAGATGGACATCATATAAGTTCGCGGAACAGAACTAATTAGTAATCATACGTCAATCTTTTCGGTGAAGTACCTATATCTGGAGGATATTAGCATTGTGAGGTTTATTTTTCTCTGAGAGATAGGATCCGAAACGAGGTGATCCGCCAGAGAACCAAAGCCTTTGACATAGCTCAAAGGGTTAGCACGTTGAAGTGACAGTGGGCTGGTCACATCTGTCGGAGAACCGATAACCGCTGGGGTACACGAGTTCTCGAGTGGAGACAAGCGTAGTGTGGGACGCCCCCCCGGCTACATGGAGCAACGACCTGCGTAGGGCGACTGGCAGTGACTGGATGCGGAGAGCCAAGATATGACTCAAATGGCGCGCCTTGGGGCCTTGTCCAGCAGTGGACTAGTGCAGGCTGATGATAATGATGAGGTTCATCAAGTCATAGTTCGCACGCGGCTTCCCCCCCGCATAGCTTACAATGAAGATAGGTGTGTGCCCAACAGTACGTACAATATAAACAGTTGAGAGGAATACCTTGAAGCAAACTGAGCAGAGGCCGTCTGTGGAGGGGTTCCCGTAGAACCCGCAGCCCGAGCGGCACAGCGCCTCCATGGGATTCGATTCACGCTCCATTGTTCCACAACAATATCACTTCTGTCCGTATAACGTAACAACTCCAGTCACTTCACTTGTGTCAAAAGTACGATTGCACTAAGAGTATATTGCACTTGTTTGTCGTAACACAGTCTCAACGGTCACAGTGTAATGGCGCACTTTAACTGTTCAATTTAGACACGATTTATCAGTTGATTGCCGAGTTCGCGGGTAGTGGCTTCCCTTGCCAGTGAGCTGCAACTGTTCCTTCTATGTCAGGATCGCTGAGGGCCCTGTAACAAACCAACCGATTACATTACACCACTGCCAACAATCATCTTTACATTACGCTATTTGTTTGAAAATAATACATATACTATCACACATACACTTGTTCAGCCTAAATAATCTAGCAATAACTACAAAGAAAATGTATTACATTTATCCTAACAAATGTAAGACAACATAGATATACTGCTACATTCCTAACTTTACTGCCCAGCTCTTCCTGAAGATGAAAATTTTCAAGTTCATCTTAATTTAGAATGTGAGAATTATAGTGTGTAAATTTCTTTACTTAATTCATTTATACGCCGGCCAGTTAAAATTATTTTCTGCTTTAAAACATAAGTGAGTGAGACCATTAAATCCTCAACTATTTCCAAGAACGTCCAGTCACAGTCACTCGACCAATAGCCAGCTACCTTTCGTGTCTTGCTCAAATCAATTCCGCCCGAAACAGGTAACACGTATATAAATAACACGATTATTTCGATAGAAAGCGGCATCTAGGCGTAAAACACGATTTCATAGAGGCAAGCAAAGCATAATATGCATAACGACAGCTTTGCGTAACAAGAGAGAGCCACGGCTAAAGTGGAACGCGTCCGCGAAACGGGGCGCCGGCGTTGGCCCGCGCCAAGGTCGCCCTACGGTAGTGCGCGGAGCCCACCGACCGACCCGCCGGTGCTGAAACCAAGCAGTGGGCTCAGGTGGGTCATGGGTTCGCTACTTACAAAAGCAATTCGCTACTTACAAAAAAAAATTAAAACCCACATTAAACAACAACTTTGTAAGAATGCTTATTATAAAACAGTGGATTATTTAAATGACAAAGATGCCTGGTGTTAATGTTACTTCAGCCTCGCACAACCTTTACAAAAATACTTAATGTTATGTATAAACTCTATTTTAAAAGATGGGTTGCGGAAGTTTGTTGCGCCACTTCTTCTTCCCGGCTCTAACACCTTGGAAACGGTGGTAGGTAAAAAATTGACGTTGTATAAATGTACCCAGTGTACTTACATGCAATAAAATAGTTTTGACTTTGAATTATGTATGTACAAAACTAAATTCAGGAAAATGTCAAAATATCAAACAATACTCTGGTACTTCAGCGTGGTCTTGGAGCGTCAGTGGCGTAGGGGATAAGACGCGGCCGATCATATCGAAAGGTCCGGAGTTCGATCCCCAGCTGGGCCATGTACCAATGGGTTTTTTCTCGAAACTTAAGTACATTTACTGACTGCTCTCAAACGGTGAAGGGAAACATCGTGAGGAAACCTGCATACGCCGAAGAAGAAATTCTTAGGCGCATGTGAAGTCCACCAACCCGCACTGGGCTAGCGTGGTGGACTATAGCCCGAACGCCCTCGTTAAGAGGGTAGGCCTGAGCCCCAGCAGTGGGGACATTAATAGGCTGTTGATGACTCTGGTACTTATACGCTTCAGCTATCCTTCAACCATTTAGGTAGTACGGTCGACCGCACGTCAGTGGAAATACTTTGACCTTGAGCTGGCCTCCTATCAGGGAGTTTCAACACTATGAGAGACCAGTTTATACTGGTTTCATTTCTGCAACTACACCAGCACAATGAAATCAAAGATGATTGTGCAGAGCAAGTATATACATGCTCTCTCTCTCTCTCTCTCTCTCGCTCTCTCTTCCAAATGGAAAAGACAGTCAACAATATTAGGACGCCTTCAACGTCACGGATACTTCAATTTGTATGGATGGATGAGGTTAGCGCCGTACCGGTCATCGTGGAGATCCCTGGGGGAAGCCTTTGTCCAGCAGTAGACGTCTTTCAGCTTATATGATGAACCCAGTGAAAAATAGTTCAACGGGGACATGCGCGAAGTCGGGTGAAAAAAGCTTCGACTGGTTGTTTTGACAACACCATAAACAATAAAAGTCGGAGCACACCGGACGCGTGCTGCGTGGCGTGAGCATGCAGCGCGTGCGCGTGGCTTCTCTATTGTAATGTATGAAACTGTATGGAAGACGTCACACCGCGCGTGCCAACAAATTCACTAGGAGCTGCTAAGCGCACCCATCCGTTATGCTCCGGTCTTTAAGCTCAAATTTAACAAAAGTACTAACACTTCAAGCTATTATAAATAGGACCTATCCAACCACGACAAATCCGTGGATCAATCAAATTAGATGACATCCCTCCCGCATGTTCAATATACAATCCTATCGAATTCAATATCCGATCTAGATATATATGTTAACAAGGTCTCAACGACCAATAAATCCACATGTCAGCCAAAAGGTTCACGACGCCATAAGCAAGCGACCAACCACACAGCGTATCCGAGCCGCAAATTACGACTTTATTTTATTACGACTTAACACATTTAAAAAATAAGTATCCAAGCAAGGACGAAATAATAACTTTCAAAATTTCTTAATTAGATATTTTTTAAAGGAATGTGCACCAATTATTGCAATAATGAATCTCGTGTGGAGAGCGTGCACCGGGCGAGGTCATTAGCACTGGGCTCGGACTTGGGAGAGTCATCGACCGGGCAGCGCGCGGGCAGGGGTGCGCGCGCGCAGAGTAGCGCCCGCCGCGCCAGCGCGCTACCATTACTGTACTACGACAACAAATCACTTCGCCCGCATACTCATATTGAGTCCAGCGCTATTTGCAGGGAATCGTTACTGATGTTGCAGTGGCAGATGATAACATGCGAGACTTTTAGTACTTAGTTTGTACCTCACATGGCAACATAAAGAGTACCTACAATAAGTCATGCTTGAAATCCAACGGGATACTCACGACCAAGTAACACACATGAAAGGTAGGTAACAGGGAATGCCAGAAAATAATTTCATTTATATACAGACTTGCTCTAAATTACAGTTCATAATTTTATGTGTAAACATGTTGACACTCCCACTATTGATCCTCACGGTTTGAAGCCCGTTACTTCGCTAGCGCAGCGTGCAACCGCACACGTCACTAGCCAATTAACAATATTCTAGATACATTGTTTTCTATTTAACATTAATAAGAGTGTGTAATGTGAATGATGAGACTGAGCGAAGCGACAGAGGTGTTAAGAGCGCGATACTTGGCACTACGTTCTTTCGTGAAGAAGCCTCGTTCTTGACAAGCAGAACATGATTCAGTAATCACATAAGTACAAATGCACAGTAAAGGTAAAACTGGTAAAGAAATCGGCACACACGAGTGAAGAATATGCGGGCCCCATGTTCTATCAAGTCTGTCGGAAACAAGAAACGCAACAGCTGTCCCCCAGGTGGTGCTAGGTGCAACAAACCTGGCAGTCGTATGTACATGTACTCAGGACGATGATCGCAAATGACATGCTATCAAAAAGAATAAAAATACAATGGAACAGGGCAACAAGTTTAGTTTACGTGTTGGTTAATAACTACTCAAGTGTCGGTGTCCCGGCCCCGGGACGGTAGAAAAACCCCCTGACAGCGACACTTTAGGATTTTATGGATTTTTGACAGTAACACTAGATTGGATATTCTGTTGGTAATATGCCTAGATGGATGCCAATCACTATTAAAGCGAAGTGAAGGACAACCTCGTTACAAATACGGTTTATAGAGGGGCATGTTCCACGACGGGTTTCAATAGTGAGGCGAGGGAGACCCGAGCAAAGCGCTCATAAAAACAGACAAACGAACGAAGTGGCATCATAAGGGATCTTTTTTACCATTTTGGTATATAACCCTGAAACCCTATTTTTTCAGTGTCAATCTGGTGTCAATAAATAAACAATATCAATGGCTATTACAAAAGAACAAAGGGATACAAAGAGAAACTGTCCAACAAACTAAATAGGTCATCAAGTTAATATGGGTTATTGCGTGCTGCTGCTTCACGGGGAATTGTACAAAATAAATACAATGCCACGTCTATCATCATATAATTCCTAATAACAGGTCTATCTCTTGGCCGCGTAGTAGGTACCTACTGTACTTTATCGAACTCATTCCAACCCGAACAGTCCATATCAGCAGAACAAAACTGTCGATAAGTTGAACATTTTACTTATGTACTTAAAACCGATACACTAGTGGTAAAGAGTGAAATTTAACATGTATTTACTTGCACCAGTGCCGACATGCTGTGGCCGTTACTGTCTTCAAAGAGACAAAAGACACATCGATTATCGTTTACCATGCACATTCCTCTAACTGTATAGGTTATGTTATAAACGCACACAAAAACGTCGGACGACCTGACCAGACTAACTTATTTCACTATTTCAACTCAAATTCCTATACCAAGTTTGTTTTTGACGTATTTTTCCATGTCAAAAAAGTTCATTATTCATCCACCAGCCATCACGTTCCAATCATATAATAATTATAACCAATCTGTGCTAATATTATAAAATCAGTGCCTGCCCTACTTATTTTGAAAAGTCAGTTATACGTAGTAGAAACCTATTCTTTGTTTATTACCTACTACGCATAAATAATCAACTATAACTACAAGGTGCAAAGCAAACTGCAAACAGCTAATAAAATTGCAAGGCACGATATTTAAACTAAGCCACATTAAAAGAAGATTGCACGTTTGCAATAAGCGCTGGTAAATAATTCGGAGGCATGTAATATTGGTACGGAATATGTATGCCAAGGCGAGTGTCCGACCAGTCGGAAACGTGATGTTCAATTATAGCATTACAATAATGGCGATGCTAGACTCAGTTGCCAAATTAACACCGCTCGCCGTAGCGTTCAACACGGCCAGTTGATGGGCCCGATCATTGACTAAATTAAAACGTTAGCCAAAGAAATATTAACCTCAACGCAGCCGTTCGCGTTCGCGCGCGACTCCCAACAAATTCTAATGTCCTTCACAACTTCACAGCGTTACACAAGCTGCCTATACAGCCAGCATCTTGTGCAATCACTGTCAATGTCACGCAATTTTTGTGTAAACGCGCTTCGTGCTTCAACAATCAGATCGAGCTTATTTGTTGCACAGATCTGAATATGCGTAATTTTCAGTGTGTTCCCCAGAGCGGAGGATATAATTTCAAAGATGTTCCAAGTCTAAGCATAAATGTAGTGTCAGTGTATGTGTGTATAGGTATCTGTCCGCGGCGCCGGCGTGTGTACGCGCCGTGCCCCGCTGACCCACTTGTCGAGTGCTCGCTACGCAATTCGTGCGCGACCCGCGTCGCGGCTGCACCGACCCACACAGCCAAGCAAACATGTGCTGCACAACTACCCCCTGCGTCCCACACACGTGTCTACGTATTCATACTATACCCCATCGGACAGCAAGACGCTGCGAAGCATAAAATCACCACCCACGAACAAACACCGACCTGTAGTTAGGTACAAAAATAAATGACACTACAGACCAATTAAACAGCATTGTATTGGATGGAACCGTATTTGATTAGCCATGTTGAGATGTTGATGAAATATTAATTTGGAGTCGTCGCAAACAAAACTAAAGTGCTATTATAATCAGTTGGAGCTAACAGGAACCTATCCATTTAAATGAAACTTCCTATGAATGTTAAAAGTAATTTAGGTCAAACCACATAAACATTCTAGACTCATGAGTTTTTAAATTATAGTTAATATTAAATATATCAGTGAATTGTAATAAAAAGATACGAAATTGTGCTACCTCCCAAGAGCAGAATGTAGGTCGACACAACTCACATTGCGTTGAAGAAACTTATCGCGGGGCGTATTTAAACACACATTGCCCGAATTTACGATGTCGTATTGAGACAAAATACAGGTTTGACCACTCGATCAACGGTAACGGTAACGGGTCGGGGCACAAAAATCGTGCAGTGCAGAGAAAACTCACAAGAAAACCCGGTGGTTAACCGCTGTTTATACGCCGCTTCAGGTCCCACATCTATGTGAATTGAATCTCAAGCGACACGTATGTAGCTCGCACTTTTTTAGTTTATACACATTCACGAAAAAATATTGTGCATGAACATTTTAAGATCACAGACAGTAGAGTTCTGAGAATAATCTCAGAATTATTTTGATGCTCACATCAAATGAATAAAAAAATATCAAACAAAAACCCTCATATAATAACACGGAAACCACAATAACAAAGACGCCATCGGTTGGAGTACAAAAAACTTTTTTCCTTGGCACGTCATCTCAGAAGAATTTGCAATCGCAGCAAAATAAAAAGCATCTCGAGACATCGAAGTCTCTACCGAGGGTGGACACAACATGTCCGACGTACGCCGCAGTATGCGTGTGTTTCTTAGCGGAAACGTCATACCAAAAATAGACCAGCCAGGGTCTCGCATTGGAGTGTTCCGCGTGGTTCTGCAACAAGGAAGTAAACCTTTGGATCGTTCGCTCATCGGCGATTCAACGGCACGCTCTATTGTACAGTGCGAATAACCAGGACGGGAAGGACAATGACATTAGCATTTGGAGGAAGAATATATGCGTCACAAACGTGAACAATGACGCGGCGACAATCGAGCACGCACGGCAAGATGGCCGACCGCGGCGGCGTCAGCTGATTGCGCGCACGCAGCGCAGCTGTGACCGACCACCGCTCCTCACATATCGCTCTCTCTTTCATCACTACCGATTAAGCACAATAGACTCGCTCTGCCGTTGTTTAAAACACAATGCTCAGCTACACCTTTTGCTACTATAGAATTGTGATTGCTATAAAGAATGCACCGCGCACCCGCACCCGACTAGGCTGCTACCAACAGGTAGATTTGCACCCCAATCTAAAAGGTTTCCGTAGTTTGATTGGTCAATCACAAGCTTGCATTATCTTTTTGTCTACAGGTGTTTTTTTATTTTGCTTCTAACCGCTCGATTCCGCACAATTTGTAGGTGAACACAACAACAGTCAACAACGTAGGTTGTTTATACAATATCTAGAACCGGCGGATAAAGGATAAAGTAAATTTACGTGGAATTTAGTCGGATTCAACAATAATAACGCGCAGTTTGACTTTAGGATGGTAACACGCAGAAAACACAACATTTAGAAAACGTGATTCATGGCCGCAACAACAACGTGAAGAAATTCTGAAAGTGAGCTTGATAAACGTGACTGACCGTAAAAACAAAGCCTTTTATTAAATATACCTATAGACGAATGCAACGGAATGCAGAGAATGTACGAACAATTGATGTATCAAATTATTATTGACTGATAGGTACCTAAATAGGTAAGTAATGTAACCTAAGTTAGCAATACTAAATAAGATTGGCGGCACGGATCTTGAGCTCTGATTTGTACCAGCACTCATACAAATCAGAGCTCATTATTACCTACTACACTAGCAGGCATTGCGATTATAAGGAAAGCAAAAGCAAAATCAGGAAAATGCTAAACTATATCTTACAATACATATTCTGGTGTGTGGTTCCCGACATCCTCCCGCTATCCTTCAACTACTTAGGTAATATACTATTGTTGGTTTGATGACCATTTCACAGTAGGATTCATACTGTGAAATAGTCATCAAATCACATAGATTTTCTTGACATTACAGCCCTCAAAAGGTTAATAATAATAATGTTTTGGACAAATCCACACACGGCTGTTTAGTCCCAACTAAGCCGAAGCTTGTAAATGGGTACTCAACAACTGATAAACATACATAAATACTTTTTAAATAAATACTTAAATACATACAAACACCCAGAATCAGAAAACCAACAGTTATGCTCATCACACAAATGTTGGTCCCGGGTGGGAATCGAACCCACGACCTTTGGCGCAGTAGGCAGGAGTCACTACCACTACGCCAACAGGCCAGTCAAACCAAACAGATTCTTGTACAATATGGTCTGAATGTTATTGACAGTTTCCTTATAAAGATAATAAATTGAAAGAAATTAAAGATGGGAACGTTGGAGAAGATGTCACAAACTCAAATTAATGCATGTAAAATATCACCCTCCACTAATCAAGTAATTAACCCACAATCGCACCAGTTAACGCAATGTTATCGGAAACTTAATGGCCATTAACGTTCACGATTTCACCAGAAATAACGACAGTTACTCATTTCGGGAACACATCAATAGCACGATTTGAAATAGTCAGAAGTTGAACAACTCAACTAACCGCTGCCAGGTTAAAGTACAAACAAGCTGATAAAGCAACGATTCCATTGGGTGGCGAACATAGCCACTTTACTCAGAAGTAAATCTTATTAGATTTACTTTAAATGAGCGAAACGCATAATGTATCACGTGATGAGAGGTTGGGATGGGATGTTACAAATTGCACGAAAGTTGTTAACACGTGAGGCCGTTGACCTTCTGTCACAAGGTCGGGGCGGCGGCCTTCAAACAGCCTCGTCTAGCTGGGGCGCGCGCCGCACTACCAGCGTCCGTCCGACACATCTCGAGACACACGCACACACCGACGACGCGCACTGAGACACACTAATATTACCTTCGAGAGGCAACTCGAGCCCATGGCCACGTAGACTACGCTCGAAAGCGCCTCATCGCCACTAAAACGTTATCACAATCACTGAACAACATGGGAGAAATGGCGCAGACTATTCGCACTGCTATCTGTGCAGATAAGGTGCATTAGCCGCACCTGATGTGAGCGGGCAAACAGCACCGGGTGACGTATCGCGTGTGTGTTCGGCCTCGCGCGCACGAGCTCCGACGCGCACGGGCTGCTGCCGAGGACTGGAGTGAACGCGGGCGCGAGCAGCGCGGCCGCCCGCCGCCGCCGCCGCGCCGCCCGCCTGCAACTATTCGCGTCACGCCGCTACACTCGCACCTCGCACGCGCACTCACCAACACAAACAAGCAAGCCGCTGGCCGCACTGATAACACACATGCCCGACACAACCAGCCACTTGAAATCATATCACTCGCTACATTAGCATGACTCGCTCGCCTCACCAACACCTCTCACTCATCCATCTCGTCTGGATGGAACTGGCTATAACATTATAGAAAACAAGGATCGGGCGACACGAGGATGACTCATAAGAGATTCCTGTAGATTTGCGAACGGTAATGATACCTATGAATCATTAGTACTTTCCTGTGCAGTTGTAGTAGCAAATTTGATATCACTCGTGCTTACATACAATGACGTCAGCATTCAGCAACGATATATAATTGTACCTATATAATTTAAGTTTTCTTTTGTATTGTATAACTGTAGGTTTTCCCAATAAATTAAAATAAAATAAATAAAATATCTAAATGGAAACTGTGTACCAAAACAATCTGTTTGTGCTATCACATTCATCAACGACATCAGTTCCTTACTTACGTGAAAAGTTAAAAAACTACTTTTCAGTTATTTCATATTATATTTAATTTATTTACATCATCAGAATCATTTGTACTAGCACAATATATAAAATAACTTTTTTTTACTTTGTGGCGTCATCAAATACGCTGATTATGATATCATTATTTTACCGTTTTTATAAGATTAGAAATATTCTAGTCTATGACTAATAAAGTTGCAATGAAATAGAATTCACGTCTCAATAACATTATTTATTTTTGCTTTCGTCATCCACCTCACGGGCGGCCAGGACACCCGCTTGGCTTCTCTGTCTGGTTTTTGACGGTTTTTCAACACGCACTGTGCATCCGAAATCGAGATTCGTACGTAGGTGGTAGGTACTAGGTACCCATCTCGAGGCTATAATCCCACGCTGTGACCTCTAATATTCTGTTTGTTTGTATTCATTCGTATCTACTTTAAGATTTTCCCATTTGGGTGTTGCGTCAATATTAATTTCCTCAAATATTTAGCAGATTGAGTAATTTGTTGCAAAAACCGCGTTGAAAGTCAAGAATTAAGATTCATAGACGTAATCGAATTGTCAAACTTAGTTCTGGGAGAAGCTTAGTCAACATTAAAATATATTTTGTATTTCCATTGCTCAAGAACGTCCCAATCACGACAAATACTACACGGGCTGTCAATGAGTCATAGATCATCATAACAGGGACGGAACAGTAATTACATATAGTAAGAATCTTCGTGTATCTGGTATTTGACCATTATGTAATTAAATTGTACTTTATATATATATAATTTAAATATAATATTACAGTTAAACTTTACATAAATGGTACAATGCACTCGAAAAGGAAAGTGAAAACAAAGATCAATATACCAATGTCACCGGCCATTCAACTTGGGATGCGTTAAACAAACACAAAAAGGTGTAGTCATAGTGAAGTTGTCGAGACTATCGAATTATATTTTTCAAGATACTGAGGGAATTTGAATCCCATTAACACTTATTCGCACGTTTTGCGCGCTTGTTCGCCGTCAATGTCGAGTTAGGTGTGATAATGGCGAAAGAGGTCAGCGCGAGGTGATCGCGTACACAAACAAAAGCGAGGCGTGCGAGCGATGAGCGGCGGCGGCGCGGCGGCGGCGGCGGCGGCGGGGCGGAGGCGAACGGACGGCCGCAGACAAAGCCGCGATGGCGCGAGTCGTCGATCTCCCCCAAATTAGTCCTGGCCGGGGCGCTGACCCCGCCAGCGCCACGCGCCCGCCGCCGCGCGCCGCGCGCCCCCGGCCCCAACTACGCACCACGACGACCCCCGGTGCAATGCAACAATACGCCCTCTGACTGGCACCAACCTCGTTTTTAATGTAAACAAACTGTGACTAATCCAATACCAACTCCGATACTCTATTGTGACAATTACCCGGCTCTCGCGAGCTTCGCACAAAGAGACAAAGACAGAGAAAGAAAATCGAAGTAAGGTCAATGAAATAAGAGCACGTGGGACTGGGAACCGACGCACCGGGATGTACGCACTCAGTACGCAGTACCACCAAACTGATGTGGGCATATTATAATATAGCAAGTCATTTGTTGACACCGTTTCGTTCGCCAAATTGGTTGGCAGTTGGCAAAGTTAGTTAAATTCATTAAAACCAGTAAAATACAAAAATAAGGCATCGTTAGCTATTGAAACTTCGCTTTCCATAATGTTAATTTTAGTAACTACTAAATTATATATCATTTTGTATAAATTATAAACGAATTAATGAGTAGAACATTCTATGCTATAATTAATGACGCAATTACTTGTCGTACATAACAACTAAATAGCGTAAAGTATCAAGAAACAACATTATCATTGTAGCTGCTACATATTGTAGTTTTAAGGCTGGAACGCACCAAATGCGCGCATGCGTCACGTGTACGACGCATCAACTCCGTTGTAATGTATGGAACTGTATGGGAGACGTCGCACCGGTGTCTGTTGCCACGCGACGCGACGCGCATGTTCCCGCCTTTTTGAGTTTATTTACTACAAATCTTCCAAGAATGACAGAGGTAGCAAAAGTTTGAGGAAACCGGAAAAAGCCAAAATTAAATATAAATCATTGCCAAAATTGGATATTTCTGGCAACCACATAACCTCGTATGAGATAGATCAGCATGAACAAAGTGCTATGAAACTATTATGAAGTTAAATACTATAAAACCCTCCTCAGAGTCGCCGGCCGGCGCACGTGCAGCCGTGAGGTTGGATGGGATGAGGTTAGCATCATGCAGATATGTTGATATATGCCTATCACGATAGGGACGTGGAGGCTGCAAGCAGCTAATCTGCCAATGCGCTACCGACAAGAAATCCCTACAGAGGGGAGAAGGACGCAAGCAAAAACCTTCAGGATATCCTTAACATCCTGAAAGAAACAGACTCAGACAATCTGCCCAAATCCGCCTGCGATCTCAAGTTGCCTCCGGTCACAGTTGACCACATCGATGTAACCCAAGGCAGATAGCCTGAAAAGTCAAGAATTGAAGGAGTTCATCAGCCAGCTCTGTAAAAGTGGGTCAACATCATACCCGCAGACCGAACCGCGTCGATAGTGCTGCACCACACGGCACGTGGCGCAGACGGGCCGCGGCTGTCACCAGCGAAACGTGACATAGTAAATTGCCGACGAGGCAGTGGGGCTCAGGTTTCGCCGCCGGCTGCATGTAGCAACGATGGAGTATGGCTATGGAGGAGCTACCTTCCTAACTATCAAGACTTTTATATGGTGCGGGCTTTTCGCGTCTACTCCGGAAAGATGAGAAGTTCCAAACAGAAAGGATTCTGGCCGCATGTACCGTCGGTACTCGCCGCGTACACATCGGTCCGTGCTGCCAGCAGTCGAGGAACCCACGACTCCGCTTGTAAACGTCGCAACGAGATTATTATCCACCACAAGCAATATAGGCTGCTGATGTGATTTGACAAGCAATATACTGCCATTTGGATATTTTTAAAAAAAACTACGTAATGTATTCCTATGTTAGGTCATCATCAACAGCCTATTAATATCCCCACTGCTGGGGCTCAGGCCTACCCTCTCAACGAGGGCGTGCGGGCTATAGTCCACCACGCTAGCCCAGTGCGGGTTGGTGGACTTCACATGCGCCTAAAAATTTCTTCTTCGGCGTATGCAGGTTTCCTCGCGATGTTTTCCTTCACCGTTTGAGAGCAGTCAGTACATGTTTCGAATTGGTACATGGCCCAACCGGGGATCGAACCTCGGACCTTTCGATATGATAGGTCGCGTCTTATCCCCGAGGCCACTGACGCTCTCTAGGTTAGGTAATTAATTTTAATTATTATTATTAAATACAGTTTTTTATTTAAATACAGGTCAGACTAAAAAAAATAGAATTAATTAGAGCATCTTGGGTATGAGTGAAACAAGTACCTAGGTATATAGTAAAATAAAAAGCTACCTACTCAGTTCATTTTTGAACTTGCCAGGCAGTTTCGAGTGAAAATACTATACTTCTTTGCTATTCTTTAAGATACTGTAATTGAGATAAACAAATGGAATTTCATAGCTGTGTGTGTTATCGTGTACCGCTCAAAGCTGTTAACAGGGGCGGATTTAGTGATAATAAGTGAGATGGTAGACCAGTTTTGGGATGGGCAGCTCATCTGATAAATTAGACTTCTTATCAATATAATAGCAAATATAGTGAATGAACAAAAGTTTAAACCATGAGGGTTTAAGTTGATGAGTTATTGTACTTTTGAGTTCATGTCAACCACAATGAATGGTTCAAAAGTGAGATCGGTTCAGTAATTGATGCAACACTAGATCCAAGCAATGAGCGAATGCGTGTGGTGTGTCGACGTACCTGATGTTGGAATAGTGAGTTCCGTACCAGACAAATGTCTTTCCAAGTGCGCAGGCCCTTCAGCTCACAACCAGGCGACACCACGTCTGTGCAGTTGAGGTCAGCATCCACCGGCATCACAATGAATGGTTACACCACCTGACCAACAAGTTACATCATCGTTTAATGACTATTAACTTTCATATGGTTACCTACCACAGAATACCTAGTCAGTGAACAAACTGTTGGAATTTTATTCAAAGAAATAAAAATACTAACTTATGCTGGTGCCTTTATATAATGCTATATTTTCAGTCTTCGCAGTAACCATCGTTTTCGCACTCTCTGTAAAGTTTGTTCTTTGATTAGATAGTAGCAAGTTAGCAACCACCATGCAAGGGCGTATCAGAGACAACGTATTCAATTATATGATGACCTGTTCTGAAATAAAAATAAACACCCTTGAAACTAAATCACACTGTGCCCATTTGTGAACTGTCTTAATAACCCACTTTAAGCGGGAAGAAGTCAGAAAAGTGTCTCTCTTGTATATTTAAATTACCTAATAAACTATATAATTGTAACAAAACTTAAGGCCGGGTTAAACCGAATGTGTATGCGGTGTTGTCGCCACGTGCTGTGCCGCAACGCAATCGCCGCACGCGGTGTGACGTCAACTAGTGAGAGCCATACGATTACAACGTCACTACGGCACGGCGCGCGCCCGACGTTGCCACACCGTGCCCGGTCGGGTTGTCTCTGCGTGGCTTGACGCACGGATTCGCGCGTAGCTGCGCAGCGCTGTGCAGCATCGTGCGTTGATGTGTCCTCTCCCATAATATTCCATACATTTACAACGTCATAAGCCGTGCCGCGCTGTGCTGTGCTGCGCGGTGCTGCATTCGGTTTGACCCGGCCTTTAAAAACTTTCAGTTTGTTACAAATTGTTAGTTAATTGATAAATCTAATGAAAGCTACTATCACTGTAGTAAGGATGTGAACTACAGTGAAAATAGGCCAACTAGCCTAGTCGTGCCCTATTTTCGTAAAGCCGTGCTGTATATAAAATTTAAAAAGGCATAATAGGAGTTTGTAAAACAGGTGAGTCATTCCCTCGGGTGAGTAAAGCTTTTATATACCTACATCCTATTATCCAAATGTCTCAATCAATAGGTACCTATTACATTGTTAGTTAAAAATTAATATAGATCCTAAAAATACGATAATTTCGATTAGAAGTATCTAATGACAAAATAAAATTTTGATGGTCGATTTGAATATGTGGAAAATATAATTATAGTGTTGTTTAGGCCTTTCATTCAAAGTTACCTGTTTATATTAAAATCGAGAAGAGACAATATAGAGAAGAGTTCGATAGGTAATAGAGGTTACACTATAATTAAATATGTATTTGGTAACAAATCAATCTTCTTCTTAGTCCTTCCCTTTTCCCGTTATTTGGGGTCAGGTCTCATCATATTTTGCTCCAAGTAACAAATCAATCTGCCTAAGCTATATTCTCCACTGAAATCTTAAATTATTATAGATTGTTATCATTCAGCAGCATTCAGTAACAATTAATCATGGTTGTAAACCACACACAGATAGTGAAACCACTGTTATCTAACAAATAGCAACCTCATAACATAGATCATTTCAAACATGTGTGATATGGAATCAGGCCATAATAAGAACAACGCTTTGTGATATAACATCCACAATATTCATTCCATAATATTTGAAATCACAACTCTTGAATTGGGGTAAAACATCTTAATAAGTGAATAATCCGACAGACAGAGATAAAGTTTAGAAATGGATCAAGTTAAGAAGAAAAGAATTCAAATTCAAATTTTATTTATTTTCTCACACAAAGATATAACAATATTAGCATGCAGTTTGATAAATACCGGAAATGAAATTAACTGGAGACCGGTCTTTGTGTGAGACTGGTGCCTGTATCAGGACAAGTCCTGTTCTACAGGTCACCAAATATATTAATAATAAATAAATAATGTTTATATCTCAAAATGCATGACTCATTTACTGCCTTAAAAACCAAAACATACATCAGATCAAAACTCTCTAGAAATTGTATTATAATAATTATACTGTACGTCCCTACCTGTGTACAGTACATAGCATGCTGAATAAACTTTAATTTTAATTTAAATCAACCCAAAAAGACACCCGTTTAAATTAACCTACCTTATTTACCTAAAAAATTGTTAAACACACAATTAAACAAAGCACAAAAAAAAAAAATCAGTGATGACCTATCATGAAGGACTATCACACCAGCTTATATGTACAAACACCTTCCTATTTATTACTTACATTGTAGTCTAACTACTTACGAAGTAAACTTTATATTGGAATATAAGCTATATTGTAATACTATAAGGTGCACCAATCACAAAGTCCCATCTAGGTGTTAGGTTATGTACATGCGAACATGCTGCATAAAATAAACCAACCGAGTCATGCCAATATAACATCTATTATAAACAACAAAGAACACAATATCCTGCACATGCTGAGTACAATACCATTATTCATTTAATAGGTCAACACTTATTTGGGAATATAAGTAATGTAGGTACTAAAACTATATCATATGATAGATAGGTAAAGCAATTAAGAGGTATTCCTATTTTAAGTAAGGTTTCCAAACTTCCATGTGGCCCACCACAGAAATGTGTGCAATTTGATAAACTAACTATACAAAAGCAAATTTTCACCACATGATTCCAGTAACAGGAAGTTGAAGGTAGGTACTTACCCTAAGTTTCTCGCATGTGAAACTATTGCATCGAAAATGCGATTCATATCAAGAGACACATGTACGATGTAATTATACGCGTTATAAAACATGAGAAAAGGCAGAAACTTGAGGTACGCCTGCCATGAAGGTGGTGTCACGCAAAAAACGAGTAATCTAAAGGAGTGCACTCATGCAGCCTTCGAGCCTTTCAGTAAGTTCAATGTAAGATACTCGAAAGCATGCAGTGATGTCGTCTTGAAATCAATTCCTCAGCATTTTAAAGTCACGTTGTAGAACAGAAACAAAGAAAATATTGAAGAATTTACTAATTGGCATTCACGAAGAAAATGGCGTCATATCATATCACTGTTCCCAGAACAAGGTACAATTTCGTCATAAGAAAGCACATATCACAAACACGAATAAACACCACAAAAAATCAAATACATGCTTTAGAAACGATTTTCTTCCTAAAATTACTCACTTTGACTAAGAATTCCAAAGAAAATCATCCAAAAACTCAAAGGACTGATGACAAGGCACTCCACTCACCGTTTGCAAAACCCTGACTGTGTCACGTGACTAAAAAGGGTTGCCAGAAAAAGAAAATAAATACTAGTGATGCTAATAGGTACTACGTTTATCGAAAATCAAAGCGAATTAATACCTTTCGAAAATGATGGCGCAAACCAAGTCGTTTGACGATAGTCAGTAGTAGAAGATAGAAAACCATCTAGGTGTGTGTCGGACCACGCACAGCACAGAGTAGGGTACGATCGTGGTCATTTATATTTTGAAGTTTTGGCTCCTTACCTCAAAAAACACCTATCCGAATTATTATACATTGAGAGTTCCATGGCTCCCTATTGTGGATTGATTACATGTTTCTAGGTAAACCAAATACCTAAAGTATGAAATTAAATATATTGTATACCTACCTATAACCAGCAATAATTTCATTTCATTTCAAAAAGTTAATTTAATTTAAAAATTAAGTTTTCAAATTGATTGCAGTTTTTTTTCTTAGGATGTCACTTTTTTAACTGCCAGTAAACTGTTGTTTTCACCTAATTTCCTCTTTTAGACATTGAGTCACCTTAAAGTTTGATTTTTTTTATTGCTGTTAGGCGCGCCTTCTGACGTTAAGAGGTCACCGCCGCGCCGCCTGTAGACACCCCAGTATAGCATCTACTCAGATTAGAGGTCGGTCTTGGACATTTATATCTCTTTCTCTCCTGTAGGTCGGCCATTATGTACAAATTTTTTTCTTTAATAATTTCTTTACGTATTTCCTAATAACGAATACCTATACAGAATATTCACCTATGCATTTATTAAACTTTCTTAATTATAAGTTGCTAAATGTTTGAATTTTCCTAGTAGAATTTTCCTTAGCGTGGCCTATTGGTGGGCAATCTAAACTCTCTGGTTTCCCCTACGGCGACGCGACCCATCGCGGCACAGCGCGGCGGACAGAAAGAGATCGTTTTTGACATTGGAAATGTCTTTTCGTTCGGTCCAGTATAGGCTCCGATTTCAAGAAAAAGTGCGATCCCCTTTTAACTCGTTGTGAAGATATGATTATTCAAAAAAGGCTCAAAAGACGCGTATTCACGAGAGCAGTAAGATGCAAAAAGAATTACCTATTCAAAAAAGCCAAAAAAACAAAAAGTTATAGCTGAAATAGTAAAAAAAATTCAATTTTTCCGAATTTTTCATTTTGGCGCTTGATATTTTGGAAACGAAGAACGATATCAAAAATTTGAGAAAACTCCTCTGGATAATTTAGTCAGCCACAATTTGAGCCTAAAACAAAGATTCATATTATGTCGAGGTTACTTATTAAATGTTAATCTAAGAATATACTGCATTTCTGCAGCGGCCCGCAACAGAGGCATTGATGGATGAATGTGTGAACGTGGGCCGAGGCACACATACGTGAGTCCATCGGTTGGTTGGTTACATGGTTGAGACCAAGGCTTGTATAGAAAGGCTTCTACTTTTCTCAAATAATTATCATTCAACGTTGTAATTTTATTTTGTAACCATTTCCTTAACCTGACTCGAATTCCGTAGATTTATTTCCAATATGCTCGATAGTCGTGTGAGGCACGAAATCTGTGTTTTTTTTATAATTCATCTTGCAGCTGCATTGGACTGCACATCACTAGTTTTATGTTGCCATGTAACAAAATAAAGTCTATATTTTTAAAGATGTACGGCTCTAGGAATGTGTTCCTTTAATCCAATAATAATTTTCAAACCTCCCCAGCGGGGCGAAGATAACTTTTGCCTGTCCATCATTGGACGAATGTAACGAAAAAAAGTAATAAAATGAACTGTCGCAAAAATTTAAAATTTGAAATAGCCGCTTCAGACTGTATGGACGAAGCTTCCCTTGCCTGTCCTTAATAGAGGACAAATCAACAAAAAAAAATGCAGTGTGGTGTGGCCAACTTAGTGCCTTCAGTACTAGATCTAGCGCATTTATATAGATGTCAGCGCTCAAAATTCAGGTTATTGCTATTTTAGCGCATTTTCAAACACCACATAAAACTATGAAAGGAGACGGTTCACGAATGTATTTAGCCCCGGCCTGGACCTTGTACACTTAAAATTATTAAATGTCAATATTATTTAAAAGTGGTCTAATGATCATTTTGGTATATTTTGGCTTAGTTTTTGTGAACAAAAGCATTAAACGTTATATTATAGGCAACACTTAACCCAAAAATAAAGATGGCTGTCACTGTCAATGACATATCATTTGACGTTTTCCACGACGTTTCCATTCGTTTTCCATTCCACCTTTTTTGTCGTGACCTGCAAAATAACTTGTGCTGTGTTGTTCCCAGCCAGATATTTACAGGTTTAATTAATTGTTTTCATTACAGTGCAAAAAATAATTTTAAAAAAAGACGCTGGTCTACCCTGTTTATGATTAATAATTCATAGACAAATAGACCAACGTCGTCTTTTTTACAAAGGCTCACGCAATGCCTAGACGTGGAAGGAACGCTTTTAAGCCAGATCTTTTATAGTCATGGAAAGCTGATTTCAAGTACCTCTAGTCAAGCATGTTCGGATACGCATCGATTATTTATAATTCATAAAACCGATAATCGGTTCTCATCACTAGTAACGCGTGACTGATGAACGCAGCCACACAATTAATCTAACGTCAATCTCACTAAGACCGACGAAACAATGAAAATATTCAGAAATCCATCAGTCCAATCTATCAATCCGTGGGTTAGATGGACAGTTTCGCGTCAATCTTACCAGACTGATGGTTTGGACTAATACAAAACTGATTGCGTAACCGGCGTCAATGAAAGAACCAGGAAAGAATCGGGATAATGGGACTAGTCGAACGGACCGGATTTGGCTGTATGATCTAAATACCTTTACCTAAAAATGCTTGCTATGCTTTTATGACAAATCAATGCAGCCAACAAACCAAAATGACATTCAATGTTGTCAACAAACCAAAATCACATTCAATGCAGCCAACAAACCAAAATGACACTCAATGCTGCCAACAAACCAAAATTACATTCAATACAGCCAACAAACCAAAATGACATTCAATGCGGCCAACAAACCAAACCAAATTCGTGACATTTCAAAGTAGGTACGTTCAGAAATCACATCTCGAAACTTCGACACATTTTTATGCAATGAAAAATAGTTGGTGTATAGCTGTATTTATGGAAGTTAAAAACCAACTGACGATACAATTTTTCAATTTTTGTTTTGTTATATAATTTATTTCTTAGGAAGATAATTTAGTTCATGATTGACAGTTAACCCAATACTCCGGACTCAGTTTCGGAACGGACTCGTATTAAACGTACATGTTGCCAGCTTTGTCATTTATTTGATAAATAAAATATTGCTTTTATGCCAGAAAAATACTGCAATTATTGCAATTTTAAAATTATTTTAATAACCTTCAGATTTTTCCTCGAATTTCCCAATAGTGTACATAATGCAGGCCGGATCTGAAACGTCTCCTGAGGAACTCTTACAAACCGTCGCGTCCAAGAATATTTAATAAACTTTCCGGCTTTTATTATGACTTGAATTATTTATCTTGATATTTAATTAAATTACATTACATTGTTGCACTTTTTTTTATTTTTTAAATGACTTAGTGCTTCTTCAATGAAAATCCGGTGCTTTTTGATTTATTTTATGCGCTGTCAAGCTGTCATGTCAATGACATCCAATCCATCCAAGTGGCAACATTTTTGGAAAAATATGGAAACTGTGTTAGTTTTTTTGGTTATTTAAAAATACCAAAACTTCAAAGAGAATACAATAACTACGTAAGACAAACTTTTATGACCTATACCTACGAATCATCTGTGACCCCTACGTCTGTGTCCAATTTATAATTTATTGCATATACACTGCTTTGCTAATTTGCAATGCCGACAATATCAGTGAAGCGAGATGCACTATTTGCAGCCCTTGGAAAAACTTACAGTAAGTTTCAAAAAAATTCTAAACAATGTGACTTTTGTTTCAATATAATAATGGGTAGGCACCATGTTACAAACCGGTTACAAAGCAATAATACAACTGGCCAGGTGACCCTGCCTACTACGCCAGAGGTCGTGGGTTTAATTCCCACCCGGGACCGGTTGGAGTGGAGAAAAGGGGGCGCTGAGGAAAAATTTTTGAAAATGATAATGTGTGACAGTTAGCAGACGGAGCACCCTGAAGGTTAGGTTCTTTAGGTTACTGGTGACCCTTGGAGCGAGCGAAGCAAGCGACAGTACTCGAAAAAAGTGAAATTTTCCTAAGTCTTTTTCCATTGCGCCCCCTTTTGTCCACACTGACCCTCATTTTTCATTAATTTCAGCTGATGATGAGTTCCAAGACTTATGTTTTGAATTTGGATTGGAGCTGGATGAAGTTGTAAGTATAAAACAAAACTTTCTGTAAAATTCTTATTCAGCACGCCCAGGTATCCTCAAGATATTTGCCTTTTAAATGAAAAAATACATCAATTACAAAATTTACAGGTTTAAGGTACATGTTGGTAGCCGACTGCACGCAGCAGCAGCAGACGACGTGTCGCAGCGACACTACTGGTTTCTATGTATTTCTATGAAATTCCAGCAACATGAAGTCGAGCGACACGAAGTTCATCGACACGTTATTTCTATGAAATTCCCTCCGTAGCTAGCGACGTGTCGTCGAGCGACATGAAGTCGAGCGACACGTCGTCTGCTGCTGCTGCGTGCGGTCGGCTGCCAACTTGTACCTTTAGTTAACATTACAAGTTTGTTTTTAAACAGATCATGGGGAAAAAGAAAGTTATGCAGATGAAATGTATACATGAGAAAAATCCTACTAATATTATAAAGGCGAGAGTTTGTAAGGATGTTTGTGAGTTTGGATATTTGTTACTCTGTCACGCAAAAAATACTAAACAGATTTCAATGCAATTACAGTAATATCTCTCTATTCATCTTCTTTTTACTATTTAAATAAAAATCAATGTTTATATGATAGAGTCTTCTGGGGACGCCTGCGACGGTTCCTAGCCCAAAAAAGTGCCATTGCAACGCATTACAGCTAAATTAAACATGAAAATACCACAGGCTATAGATATTAATTCCGTGGGGAAATACTTTTCTACGCGGGCGAAACCGCGGGAAACAGCACTAAATAATAATAATAATAAATTATTTTAAACCTAACTAGCTGTACTAACAATTATTGAATGTTACAGACAACAGAAAAACAAATGTTGATAAAGGAGCAGGGTGAGGGCGCCGCCGACGCAGGGGTGTCTGAGGAGGTGCTGTACCGCGTCGACATCCCCGCCAACCGCTACGACCTGCTCTGCCTCGAGGGGCTGGTCACAGGCCTGTTGGTGTTCCAAGGAAAGTAAGAATTATGAACCTGCATATAGTCCTCAGAGATTTTTTTGGTGGATGTGTGAAGTTGGCTGAATTCTGCGCAATACTAATTTTAGGTGCACAGGAGACCTGACATAATTTTCGTCATATACTAAATGTTTTTCTGGCATACGTACTATAGAATAGATAATAGGCCAAGTCAAAGTAACATACTAGTTTTTGTATTTAACCTTAAGTGAAGGTTATTTCTAACATTGTATTTTTCTATTTTGCAGGATGTCTCCCCCGCAGTACAACATACAGAAGTATGAAGATGTTCACTCGTTGCACCTCACGCCCGCGACTGCGCAGATCAGGCCGTACGCTGTGGCTGCAGTCCTCAGAGACATCACGTTCACCAAGGAGTCGTATGACAGCTTCATTGACCTGCAGGTTGGTATGACAGCTTCATTGACCTGCAAGTTGTATTATGACGTCCTCTTCGACACTTGCGTCGACGGCGATACCCGTGTCAGTACAGCCAGAGTGAACGAGAGTGCGGCAACTTCAAATAAGCTCTAAAAAACGAACGCACACAAGCGCAGTGTTCACCCATAATAGCACACGGGCTTTTTCTGTGTGCTTGTGTAGATGAACACTGCGATTGTGTGCGTGCGTTTCAGAGCGCTCGTATGAAGTTGCCGCACTCTCGTTCACTCTGGTACAACTCACCAGAGGCGTTACTATTGCAGGTATACGTCTAGTATGCAGGTTTCCGTATATTTTGATGCCATTTTAGAGCTTTCTTTAATTTAACTAGTGCATGGTGAAAACGGCTTCCCTGATGACTAGTACTCCATACAGCCACCATCAGATCTCACCCAAATCATCCACTTACGAAGATCTAAGGGTTCAAAAATCAAATCAACAGCCTGTTAATGTGTCCCCACTGTTGGGGCTTACACCTACCCTCTCAACGAGGGCGTATGGGCTGTGTTCCACTACGCTAGCCAGAGCGGGTTGGTGGATTTCACATGCGCCTAAGACTTTCTTCATCGACGTATGCAGGTTTCCTCACGATGTTTTCCTTCACCGGGCTCAAAGTTACCTCGAATGTATGGAAAAAGCCCTATAGCCCTTGTTTTCTTTTGATTTGGTATAATACTTTAGTTGATGATATTGACCTTGATTCCAGGACAAGCTGCACCACAACATCTGCCGCAAGCGGAGCCTGGTGGCGATCGGCACACACGACCTCGACACGGTGCAGGGCCCGTTCGTGTACGACGCGCTGCCGCCCGCCGACATCCGCTTCCGGGCGCTCAACCAGCACAAGGACATGACGGCCGTCGAGCTCATGCACTTGTATACAGTATGTACCGGCCTCGCACGGTTGCCAACACAAAGCATTAGGTGCCTTTAGACGCAAACACCGATGAACTGACGGCCGTTGGGGCAGGTAGGTTCTCGAATGACCACGTATAATAATAATGTTTGGACAAATTTTACACAAGGCTGTCTAGTCCCAAAGTAAGCCGAAGCTTGTAAATGGGTACTCAACAACTGATAAACATACATAAATACTTTTAAATAAATACTTAAATACATACACGCACCCAGAATCCGAAAACCAACAGTTATGCTCACCGCACAAATGTTGGACCCGGGTGGGAATCGAACCCACGACCTTTGGCGCAGTAGTTAGGGCCACTACCACTACGCCAACAGGCCAGTCAGGAATCGGAGGTTGCAGCGTAGGCAGGCGTCCCACAAGGAGGACCGACGATCTGGTGAAGTTCGCGGGGCCCCGGCTGGATGAGGTTAGCGCAAGACGGTCGTCGTGGAGATCCCTGGGGGATGCCTTTGTCCAGCAGTGGACGTTACAGGCTGATACGATGATGATGAGACGCAAACACATTCGCACGGTTAAATAACGCGTTCTTGCGAGCCTTGAGTTCGCGTGCCACTCCAATCCTGCGCGATACCGTTTGCGTCTAAACTAACGGCAACTACTCCACAGACAGCGCTAAACACAACAACTGTTAACAATGCGGGAATGCGTTTACGACAAGCCTGCGCTTGCGCACGATGCCTAACGGCACTGTGTGATGTCCGAAAGAGTGATCTTTCGCGCACTCGTTCACGCGGTGCCAGTCTAATCCCGCGCGATAGCGTTTGGCGCTTGTTTAATGAAAAAGTTTCATGGCGTCTCATGACGCGCACCCCTAGCGGCAAAAAAAAACTCCAAAAAGACGAAACGGTTGAGAATTGATAAGTGTGGCGTTTTTGCGGTAACATTTGAATTCCCTACAGCTGCATCCCGCAAAAGTTTGTTGAACGTGTTTTCATATTAAGGTCAATTCAGACTGCGGAAAAATGCTCGAGCATTTTTTGACGTCATTGACAAATTGAAATGAACCATATCACGCCTCACGTCTGTGTTGATATTCATACGATTTTGTACTTTAGGTGATGGTTAGTTTGTCAATGACGTCAAAAAGTGCTCGAGCATTTTCCGTTCTGTCTGCGCCGAGCGTAATGGTCAATTCATACTAGGCGGAGAATGCTCGAGCATTTTTATACCGCTAAAGTAAAACAACTGTACGTATGTACGGTCGGCCGCACGTCAGTGGTAACAAAACCAGTATAAACTGGTCTCTCATAGTATTGAAACTCCCTAATAGGCAGCTCAAGGTCAAAGTGTTTTCACAGACGCGCGACCGACTGTACTTACTAACGCTTACATCACGCGTCCAGTCACTATTTTCCTGTACGTTTTTGCCAGAGTCACGCCCAACTGAAGCAGTACCTGGGCATCATACGCGAGAGCCCCGTGTACCCGGTGATCAAGGACCGGAACGGCGTGGTGCTCTCCATGCCGCCCATCATCAACAGCGACCACTCCAAGATCACGCTCAACACCAAGAATGTCTTCATCGAGTGCACCGCCACAGATCTCACTAAGGTTAGTTAGGGCAATGTTCGGTGCTTTCATAGTTTATGAACATCAGTAATGTTGGAGGGGAAACTTAAGGCCGGGTAAAACCGAATGCGTATGCGGTGCAGCGCAGAGCGTTGCAGCGCAGCGCGTTGCGTAGCACGTCACACCGGCCAGTTGTCGAGACGTGCTGTGCTGCAACGCAATCGCCGCACGCGGTGTGACTTCAACTAGTGAGAGCCATACGATTACAACGTCACCGCGGCACGGCGCGCGCGCGACGTTGCCAGACCGCGCGCGCTCGGGTTTTCTCTGCGTGGCTTGACGCACGGACACGCTCGTAGCTGCGCAGCGCTGTGCAGCATCGTGCGTTGGTGTGACCTCTCCCATAATATTCCATACATTTACAACGTCATTAGCCGTGCTGTGCTGCGCCGTGCTGCATTCGGTTTGACCCGGCCTTTAAAGTGTATCACACGCGTGATATGCGTTTGCATATTGAGGCTGCGGCCTGCGGTAGGCCGCCACCGCAGGCATCAATCAACTGTCAATTTTGTGCATGTGTTGTCCGCAGGCGATAGTGGTGCTGGACACGCTGGTGAGCATGTTCTCGCAGTACTGCGCGCGGCCGCGGGAGGTGCAGCAGTGCAAGGTGTTCGCGCCGGACGGCTCGTGCGAGCTGTACCCGCGCCTGCGCGAGCGCGTCGAGCGGCTCGACGTGCGCGCCGCCAACGACTACATCGGCATCAAGTAGCGTGACACACCACTGCTCATTCTTATGTTAACACTACTAACATGCACAGGCTGGTGGCATTCATCCTACTAATATTATAAACGTGAAAGTTTGTAAGGACGTTTGTGAGTTTGCAAGGATGGAAATTCTTTATTCGTTAAAATTAGGCAATATAATTTGATGAAACTTACAGTAATATAGATTATACATTAGAATAATACATAGGCTATAGATACCTCGGAAAAAGCTGTTCCCGCGAGAAAAACAACTAGTGTAATCGTTAATACGTTGTTTGTGTTGCAGCGAGAGCGGCGAGGCGCTGGCGGGTCTGCTGACGCGCATGTGCCTGGCGAGCCAGCCGGCGGGCGCGGGCGGGGGCGGGGACGAGGCGCTGCGCGTGCGCGTGCCGCCCTCGCGGCACGACGTCATCCACGCCTGCGACATATACGAGGACATCGCCATCGCATACGGGTTCGTACTCACACCTCCAATTATAGTTACACATCACCATCACCAGTCCACTGCTGGACATAGGACTGGGGAGTCACGTCTTCAATCAGTCCGTCCTACCCGTAATGACCTACGGCGCCGAAACGTGGACACTGACAGTGGGACTAGTCCGAAAACTCACGGGCTATGTAATAAACTATGCTCGGAGTTTCTCTGAGAGATATGATCCGAAACGAGGTGATCCGCCAGAGAAACAAAGCCACATAGCTCGCGAAAAGTTAGCACGTTGAAGCGGCAGTGGGCTGGTCACATCTGTCGGAGAACCGATCACCGCAGGGGTATAGGAGTGCTCGAGTGGAGACCACGACTGAAGGATGGTGATGATGATGAGTGTGTAAGAGACGGTGCGTGTGACTGTGTGCAGGTACAACCGCATCGAGCGTCGCGCGGCGCGCGTGCCGACGAGCGGCGCGCAGGTGCCGCTGAACAAGCTCGCCGAGCAGCTGCGCCGCGAGTGCGCGCACGCCGGGTACACGGAGGCGCTCACATTCACGCTGGTTAGCATTTTTCTTACATAAAACTATCACTGCTGTTAGGGGCCGTCCATTAATCACGTGATCTTTTTTTAAGCATTTTTTAAAGGCGAGTCAAGGTCACACTACGAAAAAATAATGAAAAATACACGTGATATCTTACTACAGTAAAGTGGTTTTCTCAAACTATAAAAATTACTACAGTGAAAATAAATTTACATCTTTTTTGTCATTTTCTCAAAGCTCTGTAGCGTACATAAGACCGGCTGAGCCGCCGAGGCCGCGGCACGCCTCGCGCGGCGGCTCGCTCGGTGTGGACGTCACAGGCGCATGCCGCGGCCGAGCATGCGGGCGAGGCATGCGCCTGTCACGTCCACACCGACCGCGCTGCCTCGCGAGGCGGGCCGCGGCCGCGGCGGCTCAGCCGGTCTGGACGCACCTAATGAGGGTAGTATATAGTCCGACATTATTGCGTTGCAGTGCTCGCGCGACGACGTCGCCACCAAGATGGGCGTGCGCATGGAGGACGTGCCGGCGGTGCACATCGCCAACCCCAAGACGCTGGAGTTCCAGGTGGTGCGCACGCTGCTGCTGGCCGGCCTGCTCAAGACCCTCGCGGCCAACAGGAAGATGCCGCTGCCCCTCAAACTGTTCGAGATCAGCGACGTGGTGCTGCGGGACAGCGATGCCGGTACATTTGAGGCGCATTCTGGCACGAGGCCCTATATCTATCATCATCAACAGCCTATTAAACTCCCCACTGTTGGGGCTCAGGCCTACCCTCTCAACGAGGGCGTGCGGGCTATAGTCCACCACGCTAGCCCAGTGCGGGTTGGTGGACTTCACATGCGCCTAAGAATTTCTTCTTCGGCGTATGCAGGTTTCCTCACGATGTTTTCCTTCACCGTTTGAGAGCAGTCAGTACATGTACTTAAGTTCCTAGAAAAAACCCATTGGTTCATGGCCCAGCCGGGGATCGAACCTCGGACCTTTCGATATGATAGGTAGGCCACTGACGCTCATCTATCATAATTGCTCAAAAACATTTTTTTTTAACATCAATACTTTTTCTATTTGTATTAATTTTTGATAGTCCGTGGTCAATCGAAACGATTTGAGTGTAGGTTTTGGTATAGATATCATGTGTAGGGAAAGAAGTGAGAACAACCAATGGGCGCGATCAGATTAAAATTTTGAGGCACTTCTATGCAGGCTTCGTCTTATGCACGGTGATGAATGTTTGTTACAGAGACTGGTGCCCGCAACGAGCGGCGGCTGTGCGCCGTGCACTGCGGCCGCGCGGCCGGCTTCCAGCTGGTGCACGGGCTGCTGGACCGCGTCATGGCGCTGCTGCGCGAGCCCTGGGGCGCGGCCGGGTACTCGCTGCGCCAGTGCGAAGGTACCTACACACACACTCGGGCGGCTTCCAGGCAGTGCACCGCGCCATAATCCTTTCATTCCAGTCCACATATTTTTTTCTTTAGTTATTTACTGTGCTCTATTGCATTGCAATACGAATTATGGTCATATTTATTTTGTCTTTCTTTATTCTCTTCAATCAAATCAACAGCCTATTAATATGTCCCCACTATTGGGGCACAGGCCTACCTACCCTCTCAATGAGGGCCTTACTGGCTATAATCCACCACGCTAGCCTTCACAAGCGCCTGAGAATTCCTTTTTCGGTGTATGCAGTTTTACTCGCAATGTTTTCCTTCACTTGAGAGCAGCTTAAGTCGAGAAAAACCCATTGGTACATGGCACGACCGGGATTCCAACTCTGACCTCTCAATACGATTTGTGCAGGTGTATTGATGAGTGTCAATTGCCCTGTGAACGATATCTGTTGGGGGTTATCTGTGCATTTAGGGCTTAGCTTGTCGGTATTGGGTTCTTTAGACCCGCGCCATGCCCCCTTTCATCAAAAACGGATAATGTTTGAAGTGTAACAAAACATCCCCATCACACGAAATGTTATTTCCAGACCCGGCGTACTTCCCGGGGCGCTGTGCCGAGGTGCTCCTCCGTGGCCAGGTGATAGGCAAGATCGGGGTCGTCCACCCCGCCGTGCTGGCCGCCTTCGAGATCACCAACCCGTGCACCGCCGTCGAGATCAACATACAACCATTCGTATAACACATCCTATCGACACACTTGGATAAATTCACTGAAAGTACGTGATATATGATATATGCAGGGTCACCGGTTGAACGAGGGAATCCTTTAAGGCGAATTAATATCAGCCGTTCAACGTCCACTGCTGGACATAGACCATTGAATGAGTGCTGTCTACACTATAATTGTAAGTGTTCTTTTCATTCTTTCAGTTAGGATTTAACCATCCAGTTACGTAGATTATAAATCTATGTTATAAAACAGAATTACATTGTTATCTTATTTATTAAATGATTTTATATCACTTGACGTGTTTGCATTATCAACAATCAGTAACTTATTAAGTATTGCCAATCACGACTTCCTGATTTTTCAATGATTCTATTATCTGTTGATAGCGCAACGACTTAGATCAATAAATTAGTTAATTCTACCTACACAAATAGTAATCGAGCTTCAAAAGCGCGACGGTGCTGTCTCCCGCCCGCCCATACCCAATCTACCAATAGGAGGGATCACGTTATAGCAGCTGAGCGGAGCAGAGCTAGTAAAATAACGGAACCGTATCGGTCGAATCAACCATTTTAGAGAGCGTCAGTGGCTAGGGGATAAGACGCGGCCTATCATATCGAAAGGTCCGGAGTTCGATGCCCAGCTGGGCCATGTACTAATGGGTTTTTTTCTCGAAACTTAAGTACATTTACTGACTGCTCTCAAACGGTGAAGGAAAACATCGTGAGGAAACCTGCATACGCCGAAGAAGAAATTCTTAGGCGCATGTGAAGTCCACCAACCCGCACTGGGCTAGCGTGGTGGACTATAGCCCGAACGCCCTCGTTAAGAGGGTAGGCCTGAGCCCCAGCAGTGGGGACATTAATAGGCTGTTGATGATGATGATGACGATATAGCTGCTGAGCGGAGCAGAGCTAGTAAAATAACGGAACCGTATTGGTCGAATCAACCATCTCCGCTGCTCTCTGCTCTAGGTGTAACTTATAGCTGAGGGCCGCGCCCTGCTCGCGTAAAGTCGCGTACAATGCCAGTGTGGGAGTGTCCACTCATCTTACGTAGGACAGGAAAACCATATGCAATCTCGTGTGCTGACTATTGAGTTTTGTGAAGCTAGCTGTAACGAACCGAACATATTCATTACCTACTAAAACTTGTTCATGAAAATAAAAAAATATTGTCGAAAATACATGTTTATTGCGACAGCACAAACATTAAAATAATGACAATGAACTATAAAAAATCACATTGTATTATATGTTTTATGTAATAACAGAGCCAATGAACGTGAGTACAAAGTTAGCACAAACACTAAAGTCCGTTAAAAATTTATGATTATTGCGTTTTGCAAACCATGCCGGCCGATTGATCGCGCGGCGGCGCCGCGATTATCTCTTGAGTATAATAATTTAGTGATTATTTCTATCAAAATTGTGATAGATAAGCATTATGTGAAATCTAGTGAAAATGCATACCTAATTAATTACTCCAAAACGTTCACTGATTCTTGATAATTATCCAAAGACAATCATTAAACTATACTAAAATAAACATTATCTAGTATATACAAAACTCAATTTGATAATGTAGATCTGTAGGTAAGACCTACTTCTGATAATACATTACGATTCATAAGGCACTTCATATTCATTTGACATTTCTCAAACAGAAGGCGGAAATACCCTAAAATAGTCAAATGACGAGTAATACAAGAAATATCTAACATGCCATGTAATGTAGATATCATAATGTATTTTTTAATACTTCATTTCAAACAAAATACTGCAGTTATTTCCTGTATCAATTGAAAAGTACTATAAAATTAAATATTAGTAGGTACATAATCCACCACAAACATCTAAATACTAAAATATTACCTATAATTTTAGCATATAATTTATTTTATAAAATGTGATTTGTTCATTAAACACTCATACATGATCCATCTATCTATCATAACAACATAATATAGAGATGCATTCAATATTTTCATATTGTATATCAGTACAGTACCATCTAAATTCGATCTTTCATTTACCTGTATATAAAACAACATTGTAATAGTACATTTACTAGAAAATGTACAATACTTTAATAAATGTATAGAGGTGGACGGATACCTAAGATGCCTTCGATAATACTAACAACCACTATAATTTCAGTCCAGCAACAACTGTATATTAAACATTTTCTCTAACTCTGACCTATTGAAATCTGGGGCAATGATGAATGGGCAGAGGTAGAAGGAGAGTTCTTTGATATTGGGTGAGTTGGTTTTGATGACCTTAGCAACCTGCATGGAGACGTGCAGGCACCGCGAGAGGCTCAGGTAGGTCAGATGATGAAATGTGTTGTTAGAAAAATATGCAAGCAAAGCACTCGTCGAGAAATAGCCGTGTCGCAACTTGAGTGACTGCAAATTCTTAAGTCTGTACAAATGCCGCAGACTTGAATCAAACAAGGTTTTGCATGTCATGATGTGGAGTACCTGCAACACTCTGCAGTTGGATATGTACTGCACTATGTCATCATTTAAAGTATCCCCATATATGTGCAATGCTCGTAATGTGGACTGTTTGGTTCTTAACAAGGATTCCAGAAAGTCTGCCGGGATATTTTTCATTTTCTCCATATTAATACTAACTAAATTGGTACATTGTAACATGCTATAAAGACTGTTCTGGGTTAATGCAAAATTTGACAAAATGAGAGTCTCAAGTGCCTTTAGCTTTTCAAATGGTAAATGATATACAAAGTTTCCATTGGCATTTTCAGGGTTTGCTACTACTATGAGAGAATTGCGGAAACTCAAAAATTTCAAATTGGGCCAGTGACGTAGATCATCAAATATACAGCTATCGACTTGAGATATACTTATTTCTAAGTGAGTCAAATTCGGACAATAGCTTATAAGGGAAGCCCTTACTTGTGAGTACAATTTAAAATACTGTAATTTGACATTCTTTAAATACTTAGCAACAAAAGGCACAATGTTCTCACTTATCCTCACATAGTTCTTCATGCAGACTATGAGGCGTGTGTTGTCCCATACGCATGGAGTCAAACAAAGTTGTTGCCACCTCATACACACTTTAGCTACGGCCAAGAGAGACTCGAAATCTATCATAGAAAATATGTAAATAAGTATTTCATTAGGCAGGTCATTTATAGTGAGAGTGTTTGTGGTGCAGTGGGGGGCACCTGGCGCCTCCAGCTGAACCATCCTCCGCGAACACACGCGGCACTATGGTACTCCTGCAAATAGTATTTCACTTAGATCGCTTACAGGAAACAAGTAACAATTACATTACAAATGTACTGTGACACAATTTTACTTGCGATGAGACACAATTTGATTTGAATTGTGTAATGTATCACGACAAAGCATATTAATATAATTAACATAGGTAGCTAAGGTCATGAACCTTGAACAACTGTAACAGGTATGGGACTAGATTCATTGACTAATTTATGCTTCCTTATTCCGTAACAGATACTTATGTAAATTTTACTTTAGTAAACAACATACCTTAGGGTTACTTTGCTTCCTATTCGAGAAAATTTTACTGTTTGCTTTAATAAAATCATAATTTATGTAAACTTTGCTTCTAAATTTAGTCACTACATACACAACGTAGAAAATACTTCAAAAAGTAATACTCTTCATTTGGGGTGAAATTAGTCATCTTTTAGCAGGGCAACAAAATAATTAACACATTTTTTGATGGAAATATTAAAAATAACTTTCATTTTTGATGCTATTTTGGTATGACGTTTAACGTTACGCTGTCTGTCCAACGAACAAAACGTCAAACTAAACCTTTTTTTGTTGAATTCGTCCAATGATGGACAGGCAAAAGTCATAGACCATACAGCCAAGTCATATTTTGTTTGTATTATTTCTTCTAAAACCGGTGGTTACAGCACGGCCTCCACAAAAACAGGGCACGATAGTCGGCGATTTTCAATAAAACCGCAGCACAGCCTCCACGAAAACCCAACTAGTGCCATTCGGTGATCCACACTGCAGTTCACGTCCGCATTAAACTTATAGTAGGTTTAATTAAGATTTAACAAGGGACATTTTGGAACGATCTGGTAGAGTCGTTTACATGCTTTTATTTTACTATCCTGCACAATATAAACTTTAATAACCGCTTGTGGCATATAAAACTATCACAGATATACACCAAAACCTGCAATATAATTTTTTTAGAAAAACTAAATAAAAAGACGACCGTCTCCGACAAAATCCCGCCAAAAAGCCCTCAAACGAAAAAAAATTATTTTGATTTGACAGATGCGTTTCGTAACGCAATGAATTTATACCAATCGTATTACACCTTAAAGGTATCATTAAATGGAGATATGTCTATTCACTAGGTACAAACTAATATACTATGAATTACCTATATTATTATTATAATAAAACCAATTGTTATATTACAAAACATTTTATTAATGTCTATGGAATAAAAAAACGTCGCATAAGGACTAATTGTCGAGATGAGAAACAACTCCAGAACCATTTCATTTTAAATTACAAAACGGGGGGTAAATATGTAACAGCAGGGGTAGACACTACGCCTTGTGAAGGGACACCTGAGTTGGAATTTGGGGGTAGATAACCTGCTGTTGGCGTTGGTGCCGGAGAACTGGGAGATGGGAAGCTAGGGGTAGAAGATGGGAAGCTAGGGGAAGGGGATGGAGAGCTAGGGGTAGGAGATGGAGATAAACGAGGCGGGTTCGGTGGTAAATATCCCGTTGTTGGTGATGGTATTGGACCGCTCGGACTAGTTGGAACTAGAGAGGGGCTGGGCGACGGGCTTGATACTGGGGGTAGATAGGAATCTGACGGTAGTAGGGGTGCTGAACCCGGTGTAGATGTACCGATGGCAACACCGCCACCTCCACCACCGACATTATCGCCGCCACCACCACTGCTGCCACCTAATGGTGGCAAGTACTTTGGAGCATTTGTCGACACTCCGGTCGAGACTGATCCTCCTGAAATGGTAACTTGAGTTGTGGACGATGTCGTACTTTGTGATCCGTAGTTATACCCTGTTGCTCCTGTAGAAGCTCCAGAGGCAGTTGAACCTTGCGTCCCAGCAGTAACAGTGCTTTGGGTCCCGTAGCTACTGCCTCCTTCCGTGCTGCCCCCACCGCCATATCCAGCAGTGGCCGTTGTCGTACCACCTGTACTGCCTAACGTGCCTTGAGCGCCGTAATTGTAACCGCCTCCTATATTCCCACCTGAACTTGGACCCCCTACTGACTCTCCACCATATCTCCCTGAACTTTGACCTCCCGCTGACCCACCGCCGTAACCCCCGGATCCTCCACCAGCTTGTCCGTAGTTGTAACCTCCTGCCGTTGCCGCGGTGGTGCTGGTGCCGGCTGAGAACCCGATGTTCACGGTGTCTCCCCCCGCCGCCGGCACTGGGTACGCGTAATACATCTGTTGCGCCCGCGGCCTGTCAACAGGAGGTGCTTGAGTGGGAGCGGGCCGCGAGGGCAAATCAAATGACACACTCGGCCTCTTATACACGTACCCATCTTGCCGCTTCGCGCGGCCATGGCCTGTCGTGTAGAACGGTTCTATTCCTGATCGCGATGGTGATGCACAACTTGAGTTAATTATGAATAGACTAACTAACAATTTAATAATTGATTTGGTTGCTGAACCCATTTTTGACACAACCTCAGAAGATACAAAGTAAAAAGACAATCTGCGCTTAGTTTAACTCTATTTATAATAATTCCGAGGAAGCTCTCTTGTTGTTATGAAATGATTCCATTTAACCCTATAGATACGTCGGCAAACCACAGTAGCTGGTCGTTTTTATACCACGTATAAACTGCAAAGACAGTACGTAATTTAATACAACCAACTTTATACCATTTAATTAATTTAAATAGGTAGGTATAAAACGCGTTACTTAAAAAATAACGCTATTTGTCGTTATTTCCACTTAAATAGACTGAAACGTTTTTTTATTTATTTTCATAATCTATCATCATATCAGTCCCTAAACATCCACTGCTGGACATATGCCTTCCCCAGTTCCTCGCTGCATCCAGCCGCTTCCGGCCACAGTCTGGTCTTCGGTCCACGTAACGGGCGGCGCGGAAGAAAATCTTTTACAGAAGTTCATCCGCTAAAGGGTTAATTTAAAATGAGAAGCTATTTTGTGGTTTTATTAAATTATAAACAAGAAAATTATATTGCATTGCCTGAGATACCTACTTAAATATAGAAGGACTGTTATTTACTTTCAATCAAGTCAAGGCTTGGAAACCGCTTGAATCGCAATCTGGAAATAAGTTATTTTGTATGGATTTTTATTGTGTATGTACTCGTACGAAGTAGACTCCAGGTAGACACCCAATTATTAGTCGGTTCGATTAATCGTTGTGTCACTTGGCAGTCTACCTTCGAAGTGTGCATGCACGGGTTAGGGATACGATACCCGATACCTATATACGATGATGGTCCATCATGCAGCAAGACATTCACGTAAACGTTGCATGTCATCCAAGCATGATCGTTTAGGGACACTTATAGGGTAGGGCTTCTTGGTTGGTAAATGTTGGATCACACCCCGGTGCGAAAAGGCCATTCGGGCTAATAAATTCGGGGAAATAGCCATCGGCCATATTACATTCGACCCAGACCCCAGACGCGTCCCGCATCCGACTTCAAATTATTATTATCTCTTTTGGTGTGAGGTTGTCCACAAGTGGAGGTTGTCACATACGGCGCGAGTGAAAGGTGTTTGTAGGCGGGGCCAGTTCTTGTTCTCGCATCGAACTTTGTGAACGCACGTTATCCAGTACGGGTAGGTACTTAATATAAGTTATATTAGCTATTACTTATTATGTTTTATTTGCTTTAGCTTCATGGTATGTGTTTTCTACTTGCAAATTATACATGACGCTACCGCAACAAAACACTTGAACAAACTCTGTGCACACAATAACTCGAGTAATTTATGTAAGTATGAACTACTGCAGACTTTGCGGACACGTTTATTAAAACTGTTATTGTTAAAAAAAGTAGGCAAGTATACTTACATTTGCTGTATTTATATTAAGTAAGAAGTGTACCTACTATAAAATGTGGAGGAAAGTAAATAACGGGCAAAGATAAGTGAAATTGTAACTGATAGTGGTCTCGGCTCACAATAAATAGTCAGTACGAGTATACGTACGTTAATATCAACACCACCTACGTTTATACGCGTAACAATTACCAATTTTGACGCATTTGATCAGCAAGCGAGGTAACCTGTGCTGCAGACTAACTAGAGTTGAAACAGGCTCTTATGGTTAAGGCCTTAGAGTTTTAAGAAACGAGATATATTCATGAAATTGACCCGGTTCATAGTGACAACAAGCGTCTGCGCAGATAACATACGATTCGTCTTAAATAACGTACGAATCACTTACTGTCTGGGTTTACTTCACTTACTCAAAGACTTGTTTCGGTGTAGGTACATGTGTTTATTTAACTGTTTTTTCGACTTGGTATTTCAGATCGTGTAAATAAACAATGGTTATGAAACTGTACGCCGTGTCGGATGGGCCGCCATCGCTGTCGGTGCGGCAGGCCCTCGCCAAGTTGGAGCTACCCTTCGAGCTCATACCCGTGGACTATGGGAAAGGAGAGCACATGACACAAGAGTACGCTTTGGTATGTCTGCTTTCGCATTACAATAATGGATTATTACGTTTTTACGGTCTGAATATTAGACAGAACTATGCTGGACTGGCTTCTACCCTTTACAATGTTCATTGCTATTGGCGACAGACACTAAATAATTAAAGAAAGCTTGTTATAAAATAGTCGACTATTTGAATGACAAAGATGCTTCAGCCTCTCACAATCTTTACAAAATTAATGTTAAGTACGGTCGACCACACGTCAGTGGAAACTAATCCATTATAACCTGGTCTCTCATAGTTTGAAAACTCCCCAATAGGCTAGGCCAGTTCAAGGTTAAAGATTATCCACTGATGTGCGGTCGACTGTACAAACGTGAATCAAAAAATTTAGCCACTCCCATACGCGCGCGACCAAAGAGATTTGAAACTTCTTGTGTACAAACTTGATTTTGTTGAGGAAGTTTGTTGCGCCGCTTCTTCTTCCCAGTTAACACCTTGGAAGCGATGGTAGATAAAAAATTTACGTTGTATAAATATACCCGTGTTCTTAAAATAGGTATATTTGATTTGATTAATTTACATTTTCAGATGAACCCCCAAAAAGAGATTCCCGTTCTGGACGACGACGGATTCTATTTGGGCGAGAGCAACGCCATATTGCAGTATATCTGCGACAAATACAAGCGCGACTCTCCGCTGTACCCCCTGGAGCCTGCGGCCAGGTGAGCTCCCCGGCCACGTCCCCCGCACCCAGCACCGCTGTCCATCCAAACTGATTGTTTGACAGAATTCCAAGAATTTAAAATCGATAAAACTCTGTTCTTTGAATCACAGGCTTGGCTCTATGGGCGGTAGAAGCTGCCTGTACTACAGTGATATTATAAATGTTCAAAGATAACTTCATAATTATTGGTCGACTGTTTCAGGGCAATCGTCAATCACAGGCTGTGTTTCAACCTGTCTACATATTATGCCAACATTTCGGCTTATACGGTAAGCTAATAAGTACACCTACCTGTCTACCTTGCCTTCAGGATATCCTTTTTCATAAACCCCTATAAATTATTTTCACATTTGTATTTATTGTGTGTGAGGATCGCGATACTTGGCGCTCCGTTCTTTCTAGCTACCCCGTCAGGAACATAGCGTGAAGATATGTAAGTATTGTATTTTACAATGTTATTATTATTTCAGATGGCGCCAATATTTTTCGACTACGAACGCTCGCCACTGGCACTTAAAAAGGTGCACATGGCGCTAGACGTTCTGGAGACGTACATGACTCGTCTGGGCGGCAGCCACGCTGCTGGTGACCGTCTCACCATCGCCGACTTCCCGCTCTTCAACTCCACCATGACCCTCGAAGCTATCGGTTTCGACTTCTCTAAATACACAAAGGTAAGGGCCGAAATAGGGCAGAAATAACATTAAAGCGCGACATAGACAGAGCGGTACGGAAGCGTGGCGGTGGCGGGCGTTGACGTTTATTTTTTTCGAAATAGTATGAAGCCCTTCACACCAAAACCGCGCGGTTTTGATGTGAAGGGCTTCATAATATTTTGAACATTACAAAAAAACGCCACCGCCCGCTTCCGCTATGTCTGTGTCGTGCTTTAAAGTCGTTTAGAAAGCAATTTCCGACTTCCGCCGAAGGCTTAGAACAATACAGAGATCAAACAAGGTGTTTATAATACAGTCGCGAGTGTCGCAAACTCAACTAACACATACAATGATTAGAGTATTTTCACTATTCATCTGTGAAAAGTGGTCCCCTCGGTTCACTGCGATGTTTACACGTAACAATTGCACAATACCACAGAATACAACAGGACGGCATTATCGAAGTAGGTAACACTATCTCCAACAACGTAGTAGAAAACATTATCTCCAACTAGCGATGCGGCGGTTTGTCCTCTCTGTAGTATTGCTCTGAGGTGTGTTGCTCTGAGGTGGAAGGAACAAAGGATAATGATCCTATGTGAGCGAGGGAACACATGATGGTATCGGCAGAGGGCTGGGGCGGCTGGCGGCCGCATGTGTCGCTCAACCGGTCGCTGATGTGAGCACAGCTGTTGGGGCAGACGAGTTCTTTTATTGATTACCTTCACTGATACAACTTTATATTGGTTGAGACTGTGCTTCGCTGGTGCTGTATGAATCTGTCATTAACAAATTCTTAAATGGTCGGGTGACTGAGCGTTGTTAATGATGATGACTTGATGATTTGTTGAGGGTTTTCGTAGTGTCTCGTTATTAAATTAATGAGGCAGTTATTGAAATTGCGAATAATTAAGTCCGGAATACACGCGTGGCAACTCCGTTGCAATGTATGGAACTATACGGAAGGCTTCCATCACATCGACCGGCTGCGTGGCGTGCGCAGCTGTTGCTAGCAGAGCGGTGTGCTCCGGCCTTTAATTAAATAAATGACAAACTATTTAGTCATTTCAGTAGGTACCTACCTACTTAATTAGATAAAAAATGATAAAAACTCATGTTTCATTTTTATTTTCAGTAGTTAGGACATTATAATTACTTATTTGGTTTTTTAAAAATAGTTCACATACCTATTAATTAGATATAGGCACGGTACGATTACATTGTTTCTTATTTTACATAGATATACAAATGGTACAACAACTTCAAGGCGAACTACCCGGATTTGTGGAAGATCTCTGAAGAGGCCATGAAGGAGATTCAGCACTTCGCAGCAAATCCACCAGACCTGAGCCATTTGAACCATCCCATACATCCCACCAGGAAAATTTTATCATAACTTTTACTACAAACATACTTATTTCTGCATTTGGTGGAGGCGCCACTATCTGTGTCAATCCGTCGAGGTGTCAATTTTGCAAAGCACGGTTTTTACTAGTTCCAGTGTTCACCGCTTGCACAGATAAGTTTGTATTACTTAAAGTAGCTGAGTTATATTTCTAAGATGTCTTCTCCTTGGATATCTGTAATCTGTTGATTTATCCTGATCCAGAAACGCATCTTTTCATGTAACCAAGGCATGCGTAAGTGCAGCAGTCCGAGTGAGAATTACACTGTAAACACAAAACAAATATTATACCTAATTATGTATAATTTTATTATTTATTGTACCTTATTAAAATATAAACGAATTTAATTTCTAAATATTATACTACAAGTAGTTCAAAGTAAACTAACAGCAAACACTGATTTTATTAAAAAAAGAAAAACTATACGAGTAGGTCTAATAAACCTAGGTTTATTAGAGTTATGCCCAGGTTGGAATGTAATAGGTATTTATTATCGTTGACTTCGGTTTCTACCAGGGTCCTGGTCTGGATGTTATACATATTTGTGAAACGTCCTTGTCTAATTAATTAACATACAGTAGAAAATCCGAGTAGTAGACCCATATGAAAACCATTACTTAATTTTAAGTTATGTAAACGAAATCACTTACAAACTCCCCAATCTTGGCACACTGTTTGGCGGTCACGTCAGGACTCGAAGCCACGTCCTTCTACCGGAGAGGATACTTATCTATCGGAGCAGTCAGATCGTTCTGCTCGACCACCTCATCACTCGACGACACCGGCACTTCTTACTTCCTTTTAGACGGGGGATTTTCAAAAATTTTATTTAATCCTTTTTCAATTACATCCGTCGGGAGAATTTTCAAAATTTTTAATTTTGCTTTTTGATTGATAAATTCATAGCGTAGCGACCGGGAGTTTAGCGAGCGAGCTTTTTCCGTGTTCTGTGATAAATTCACTGTACAGACACACGGTTTTCTACTGCTTTATTTTATGTATAGATAGTGACAACATCTAATAATACAACCTATTTTAAATTTGGCCAACTGTCATTCGAAATGAGGATCTCATCCAGACCTTTTAAAGACACGGCGCCGACGAATTTTTATTAGCTTCATATAAATATAAGGAGAAGAGCAACAGAACCCTTTCACATAAAACACCTGCGGCTCTATACCGAATACAGCCTACCCAACTTTTGTTTCCGTATTTCCAAATGTCGCCGTTTAAAAAAAGTAGGTACCTAATTTAAAACCGAGTGCCCATAACTATAACCTACAGGTTATTTTGTTACAACCTGTATGTCAATAAGTTTTTAGCTTCAAATAAATACATAAATAATGGGAGGGGCAACAGGAACCTTTCGCGTAAACGCCTGCCGCCTGTAGACGTCCACTGCTGGAGAAAGGCCTCCCTCAAGGATCTCCACGACGACCGGTCCTGCGCTAACCTCATCCAGCTTGGTCCCGCGACCTTCACCGGATCGTCGGTCCACATTGTGGGAGGCCTGCCTACACTGCGTCTTCTGATACTTGGTCGCTTATTTCTTTACGTATTTCCATCTCTTCCGATATTTGTTTACGTTTTCCAATAATAATAATTAATAATAATAAATAACGTTTGGACATATTCACAAACGGCTGTTTAGTCCCAAATTGTGGAGATAGGTACTCAACAACTGATAAACATACATAATTACGGGGTGGAAATTACAGAATGCTTTTTCAAAAAATTGCCCGGTTCGATTCCCGGCTAAGGCAAGTGACGTTTCAAAAATCTTTGAATGCAGTTTTATTTAATTTTTAAAATAATGGAGTAAAATTTGCTATCTTCAGTATTTAGAATACTTTCCTTCCAACTACGGTCCATAATTTCCACCCTGTATACTTATAAATAAATACTCAAATAGGTACATAGAAACACCCAGAATCCGAAAACCAACAGATATGCTCATCAAACAAATGTTGGCCCCGGGTGGGAATCTGGGAATCGAACCCACGACCTTTAGTCCAATAGGCAGGGTCACCACCCGTGGTCACCACTCACCACCAACTATAGTCACTGCTCACTGTACAAAACAAAAAGAGAAGTTCTTTGAACTGAGCCCATCAAAATTAACCAGGCTACTCAGACCTGTAAGTTCATACAAATGTTAGGAAATGAGAGGATTTTATTGCTGGTTGATATTTCTCGGTCAATTTTCGAGATTTTTTTTTTATATGGTGTTATTCCGGGATATACACTGTCACTATACAAAGTTTCGTCAAAATCCGTTCAGTGGTTTAGGCGTGATGCGCGTTCAGACGACAGACAAAAATTTAAAAAACTGTTCTAACATGTTCAGTTGCTCATTTTAAGTCGCCCTGATTGGTTTTTTCCGAATATAAATGTACAGAATTTATGGCCTTTACGATTTTATTATATGTATAGATGGCATAATAATATGTTTTATTTGCTTTAGCTTCATGGTATGGCTTTTCTACTTACAAATTATACATGACGCTACCGCAACAAAACATTTGAACAAACTTTATTCGCATTATCATAAGTTATTTGTAAGTACATATATAAACTACTGCAGACTTTGCAGATACTTTACTTTTGTTAAAACTGTTGCTGTACCTACCGCTAAAAAAGTAGGTAAGTACTTACTTACATTTGCTGTAAATAAATTAAGTAGTGTACCTAATATAAGTGTGGAGTAATGTAAAAAATGGACAAAGATAAGTGAATGTGAATGAAGAAAAAGAAATGGTCAGGGCCTTAGAGAGTAGTTTTAAGAATCGAGATATACCTATTCAGGAAATTGACCCGTTCATATTGTGGACAACAAGCGTCTGCGCAGATAACATACAATTCGTCTTAACGACTAACGTACGAATAACTTCAAGGACTGTCTGGTTATACTTCATTTATAGACTTGTTTCGGATGGTATGTGCTTTTTTTTATCTTGGTATTTCAGATCGTGTAAATATACAATGGTTATGAAACTGTACGCCGTATCGGATGGGCCGAAATCGCTGTCGGTGAGGCAGGCCCTCGCCAAGTTGGAGCTACCCTTCGAGCTCATACCCGTGGACTTTGGGAAAGGAGAGCACATGACACAAGAGTACGCTTTGGTATGTCTGCTTTCCCATTCCAAAAAAGGATTATATTACGTTTTACGGTTTTATACGGTCTGAATTATTGACGGGATTATGCTGGGCTGGCTCTGTGCCTGACTAGTGACTACACTGGGCTTCTACCCTTTACACCGGAAAATAACATGCTCATTGCTATTTGGCGACGAAAAAGACATTAAATAATTAAAGAAAGCTTATTATAAATAAAATAGTCGACTATTTGAATGACAAAGATGCCTGGTGTTAATGTTACTTCCTTAGCCTGTCACAATCTTCACAAAAGTAATGTTATGTACAAACTAGATTTTTAAAAGATGTGTTGCGGAAGTTTGTGGAGCCGCTTCTTCTTTCCAGCGCTAACACGTTGGAAGCGGTGGTAGATAAAAAAATTACGTATAAATATACCCAATGTACTTTTAAGCAACAAAATAGTTTTGATTTGATTAATTTACATTTTCAGATGAACCCCCAAAAAGAGATTCCCGTTCTGGACGACGACGGATTCTATTTGGGCGAGAGCAACGCCATATTGCAGTATATCTGCGACAAATACAAGCGCGACTCTCCGCTGTACCCCCTGGAGCCTGCGGCCAGGTGAGCTCCCCGGCCACGTCCCCCGCACCCAGCACCGCTGTCCATCCAAACTGATTGTTAGACAAAATTCCAAGAATTTAAAATCGATAAAACTCTGTTCTTTGAATTACAGGCTTGGCTCTATGGGCGGTAGAAGCTGCCTGTACTACAGTGATATTATAAATGTTCAAAGATAACTTCATAATTAGTTGATTGTTTCAGGGCAATCGTGAATCACAGGCTGTGTTTCAACCAGTCTACATATTATGCCTACATTTCGGCTTATACGGTAAGCTACTAAAAGTATACTATACTTATATTGATATCCGTTAACATAACTCCCATAACTGATATCATATTTACATTTATTGTTTGTGAGGATCGTGATACTTGGCGCTCCGTTCTTTCTAGCTACCCCGTCAGGAACATAGCGTGAAGATATGTAAGTATTGTATTTTACATTCTTATTATTATTTCAGCTGGCGCCAATATTCTTCGACTACGAACGCACGCCACTAGCACTTAAAAAGGTGCATATGGCGCTAGACGTGCTGGAGACATACATGACTCGTCTGGGCGGCAGCCACGCTGCTGGTGACCGTCTCACCATCGCCGACTTCCCGCTCTTCAACTCCACCATGACCCTCGAAGCTATCGGCTTCGACTTCTCTAAATACACAAAGGTAAGGGCTCAGAAAGCAATGCTCCGGCTTCCGTCGAAAGAAATAGGATAGACAAGGATGTTTAAGTCCCGAGTGTCGCAAACTCAACTAACACACACAATGATATAGAGTATTTTCACTATTCATCTGTGAAAAGTGATCCCTTCAGTTCACTGCGATTTTTGCAAGTAACAATTGCACAGGACGGCATTATCAAAGTAGGTAGTTACCTACCTACGCAAAACATTATCTCAAACTAGCGATGCGGCGGTTTGTCTTCTCTGTAGTATTGTGTTGCTCTGATGTGGAAGGAATAAAGGATTTTGATCCTATGTGAGCGAGGGAACACATGATGGTATCGGCAGAGGGCTGGGGCGGCTGGCGGCCGCATGTGTCGCTCAACCGGTCGCTGATGTGAGCACAGCTGTTGGGGCAGACGAGTTCTTTTATTTATTACCTTCGCTGATACAACTTTATATTGGTTGAGACTGTGCTTCGCTGGTGCTGTATGAATCTGTCATTAACAAATTCTTAAATGGTGGGGTGACTGAGCGTTGTTAATGATGACTTGATGATTTGTTGAGGGTTTTCGTAGTGTCTGGTTATTAAATTAATCAGGCAGTTAATGAAAATGCGAATAATTAAGTCCGGAGTACGCCGGATACGCGTTGCAATGTATTGGAACTCTATATTGAAGACTTCCGTCACACGACCGGCTGCGTGCGCAGCGCAGCGTTTTCTAGCAGAGCAGTGTGCTCCGGCCTTTAATTAAATATGTAAATGACAAACTATTTAGTCACTTCAGTAGGTATCTACCTACTTAAATAAATAAAAAATGTCAAAAACTCATGTTTCATTTTTATTTTCAGTAGGTAGGACCATGGAACTAATCGTAGTACATATTAGTTCCATGGGTAGGACATTATAATTACTTAATTATTATTTTTTAATAGTTCACATACCTATTATTTGGATATAGGCACGGTACGATTACATTGTTTCTTATTTTACATAGATATACAAATGGTACAACAACTTCAAGGCGAACTACCCGGATTTGTGGAAGATCTCGGAAGAGGCGATGAAGGAGATTCAGCACTTCGCAGCAAATCCACCAGACCTGAGCCATTTGAACCATCCCATACATCCCACCAGGAAAATTTAATCATAACTTTTACTACAAACATACTTATTTCTGCGTTTGGTGGAGGCGCCACTATCTGTGTCAATCCGTCGAGGTGTCAATTTTGCAAAGCACGGTTTTTAGTTCTAGTGTTCACCGCTTGCACAGATAAGTTTGTATTACTTAAAGTAGCTGAGTTATATTTCTAAGATGTCTTCTCCTTGGATATCTGTAATCTGTTGATTTATCCTGATCCAGAAACGCATCTTTTCATGTAACCAAGGCATGCGTAAGTGCAGCAGTCCGAGTGAGAATTACACTGTAAACACAAAACAAAGATTATTATATAATTTTATTAATTATTGTATCTTAATAGTAGGTAACGAATTTAATTTCTAAATATAAGAAGTAGTTCAAAGTAAACTAACAGCAAACACTGATTTTATTAAGAAAAAGAAAAACTATACGAGTAGGTCTAGGTTTATTAGAGTTATGCCCAGGTTGGAGTGTAATAGGTATTTACATAATGTGCACCTAGGTATATGTATATGTATAGGTGCCTCGTTGACTTCGATTCCCACCAGGGTCCTGGTCTGCATGTTATACATATTTGTGAAACGTCCTTATTTAATTAATTAACATACAGAAGAAAATCCGAGTATATAGTAGAGACCCATATGAAAATCATTAGGTACCTACCTTAATTAATTTTCACCTTAACTTAATTTTAAGATATGTAAACGAAATCACTTACAAACTCCCCAATCTTGGCACACTGTTTGGCGGTCACGTCAGGAACGTCAGGACGTGTCGAAGCCACGTCAATCGGAGAGGATACTTCGATCGGAGCAGTCAGATCGTTCTGCTCGACCACCTCATCACTCGACGACACCGGCACTTCTTTCGTACTGATGAACTCATCACCTGCGGCTCTGATCAGGCTCCCGCTCGAGTATTTGTCCACCAAAACAACGCACGCTAACAATACGAATGCCGAAAGACGAGACATTGTGGTTTATTTGTGGTTGGCAGTGGCTTCACTAGGTACTGGCAGAGAGGTGAAGTTTACTTGTGATACTAATCAGGTGACAGTGATACCACCAGTTATAGGGAGGCGTGTCGAAATTGCAGTTGGTTTACGAGCACATGGCCACAGGCCCGCATTACGTACTTAGTGATATGATAACACTTGCCAGCAGTAAACATACGATACAGGCGATGTAAAAGTGAAAATAACTAAAGTAGTAATGGTAGTATCGTAAAACAAGGCAAATAGGACGATGGAGGTGGATTTTTAGGGTGTATAATGTCGGATCATGCGGTGATTCAGCAATAGAAATCTTATCCTAGATTTAAAAAGATCATATTGAGTGTCGTGAGTCGCAACAAATTATAAATAACAAAGTATAGGTAATTTTATTCGACACCTAAATCAGTGCTCGTAAATTACGAACTCCTAGGTCTAAACATATAAAAATCATCCTGTATGTGCTCTCAATCGCTTCAATTATCCTGTTCGCACAGTTTTCCCTAATCTGTCAATCAACTGACATTGGTTGCGGCATTGAACACTGACTCGGCCGCATTCGTACAGTGGGTACCCACTTCACCCACATACCACTATTGTAGTCAAACATCCGATAACGTGTGTGACATCCCTGGTACTTGTCAAGGACAATTCTAGGAATATTCCGTACGTAGCGTAGGTACTCAGCAGTAACGTTGTGTGTACACATCCCGATTAAAAAATTAACAGACAACAAAATTTGGCACCAATTGTTTTGTGAATTAGGCTGCGATCATAAATGTTATGTAGAGTACCTACAAACAGACAGAACACTTTTCAAACGATAGAGACAGTTTGGTTCTTTGGGCCGACCGAACACAATGACCACAATGTTTTTTAAATAACTACTTAGGTACCGGCGATCGTAGTATTAATGATCGCAGTTAGGTACCTAATCATAGTCGTGCACTAATATGGACCATTTTTTAGGAGTATGTAGGCAGGCAGTGCAACTCTGCTCTATGGGTTAAAACTGGAATAACTTTATAGGTGCTACGCTGATCAGGAACCCTTTGTTTTGATACATTAACAAATTTGGCTATTATTACATAATATGTTGAACATTTATTTCATGAATTACAATTTATTTAAAAGTCCACCAAACCCAAGTCCCCCCCTTTTTGGCGTCTGCGTCGTCTTTCTCGTGACCTGCACCACCTGTTTGGGCGCTTCTGTAGTTTGAGATCCCTTCGCCTTCCCTCCCAACAATCCTGGCAGAATCGGCAGCCTGGGTGGGTCCGGCAAGCCTGGCACTGGCAAAGGTACTGGCAGTGGCAGCTTGGGTAGGTTGAGGATTTTCCCTAGAACATCTTTGCAGAGAACTCCCGTGACCCTGTCAGCCATGTTTCCCCATAGGCCCATTTGGCAAAACCTATATATAAATAAAAAGAAAATACGTATATCGTAATTGTCTCAATTTCACAATACATGTATTAACATAATCTAATAGTATAAGTAGGTCATAGACTGAAACGTTTTATTTATCTTATTTATATTTTGATAACCCTAATCCTAGTAATAAACAAGTAGGAATTGCAAAAGACTCACCTAAAATCCTTATCCATTGTAATGTCCTCATTAATTTTTATGAACTGCTCGTTGTCTTTTGTAAATGAAGGCAGTTTAAATGATTTCGACGCATTGTTAGTTTCTACTGGGTTCAGGCCATGGGCGAACTTGGAAATGAGGCCCACGAAGGAGTCCCTCACTCGAGCGTCTGTGCTGGACACCTCGCCTTCGACCGGCTTGCCTCCCTCGTCCAAGGGTTCAAATATATACGCCAATTCATCGCCATGGGCTGGCCCTTTTGGAGTACGTCCTTCTATTTCAGTAACATTACTATTTGTATCGTCTGAAAATATATATGAAAAACAACATTACCTACATACAAAAATGGAGGAGTCTTATCGCAGTTCGAACAGTCCCGCTGTGCGAAGGGTTTATTGAGATTCATTCCGACCACATTCAGAATATTTTTCAAAAAACTTTGTGACAAAATAAGAAACAGATGTATCTGTTGTATACAAGTGTTTCGAGGTTCTATCTTCGTGTATCACGTGAATGTGATGTAAATAATTATATAAACTAGGTAGGTATAGGTACAGTAAGGTTCATAAGTGCAGTAGCACGCTAAGAGTAATTTTTATGTACAACGGTGCGCACGACGACACCAAAACCAATTAGATTTAACTGACCACCCAAGTCAGTAGCGTGTTTTAAACCTTATTGTCATAGCAGTAAGTCATCAATTCATCGTAATATCCAGGAACATAATATTAGTGGATATGTGCGTGTGTGATGAGAGCGTCAGTGGAGTCGGGGATAAGACGCGGCCTATTATCGAAAGGTCCGAACTTCGATCCCCGGCTGGGCCATGTCAATGGGTTTTTCTCGAAACTTAAGTACATTTACTGACTGCTCTCATACGGCGAAGGAAAACATCGTGAGGAAACCTGCATACGCCGAAGAAGAAATTCTTAGGCGCATGTGAAGTCGACCAACCCGCACTGGGCTATAGCCCGAACGCCCTCGTTGAGAGGGTAGGCCTGAGCCCCAGCAGTGGGGACATTTTAATAGGCTGTTGATGAAGCTCAGCGCACAGGCCCGTATGGTCTGTGGACCCGGTCCTCTCCTTACGACAGTCGGCAACTTACCGGCCAGCGGCACTCCCGGCAGGAAGTGGTGTCCCTTGGTGAGGTTGCCGACATGCTCGAAGCTGTACAGGTGCGCCGCGCCGCCACCCGCGCTCCACGCCCTCACGCTCTGGTATGCTGGCAGGTTGAACAGCGCGTCTCCTGAACAACGTATGTATATAAATACTTTATTGTACCAAAAATTTACAAAAACAGTTAAGAATAAAACTAAGTACAAAGGCCGCTGCCCGGCTGCCTGCATCGGACGGTTCTCCATACAAATCCATATAGACAGGTACGGCCGTCGCTGCGCGGCCGCGACTGCCGGGCAGCGACTGCTCAGATCCGAATGCTACCTTAAGGGATCTCTTCCAGTCAACCTCAGAGTTACTGAAAGGATTAGCATACGCGTTTAGTACCAAAATTAGATAGTAAAGTAGGAGAATGAACTACCTGTAAACTTACCCTATAATACATAAACCAAAATGATACAGTACAAATACATAGATCATACCTACTTACTATTACACAGATTATTTATTTATATATAAGTACATATATAATACATATACATACACATATAATATACATACTATATTTACATAGCCAATAAATAAGGAATGTAGGTACTATAAAAAGATTTTAGAAATAATAATACAGGAATGGTGGTCTGTAAAACTAATGCATTTATTTTAGCGATGTTTAGGTTACGCTGTTAGCAAATCTAACGTAGACCTACCTTTTCAGAATCAAATCAAAATTAGAAACTCATGTTTACCTACGTTAGTAGGTACCTCTGATACCCTACTATGTGACATCAGGCGGCATGACATCTTACATACATACATATCTTCGCGCTGTGTCCCTGGCGGAGTGGGCAAACAACGGAGCGCCAAGTATTGCGATCCTGACACACCTCTTTCGCTTCGCTCAGTCTCATCCTTAGAAAAATAACCTAAAGGCTTTAGGTTCAATTTCTTCGGTCTCATCATTCTCTTCATACACGCTCGCCGTGGGACTATTATAATCTGAGTTATAAACGTATTTCTAAAAACTATCCATGTTATTAAACTTCAAAAGCGCAAAAATCTGGACGGATGTGTGTCTGGGGTCCTCCAGGCCCCGGTCTCTACTATTATTACGTCCCCCTCATGGACAGTGTCTGGCAGCCGTGAATTGTAATATAATGTATACGGTTCCGTATGCACCTAATATTTTTAGTACAAATGTAATTTTTGTTTGACTTGTTTGATTTTCCTTTTTCAAACCATTTTCATTTCAATCACCTACATTTCCAAACTAACTAATACCTACTTAGGTAGGTGGGTTTGTTCCTCAATTCACGCATAGGTTACAAAGTACGGTAAAATAGGATCCCGGGAATCTTCATAACTATTCGAGTACCTTCATAATTAATTTTATGTTCGTTAAACTTTTTAATTAACTAAATTATTTTAATAATTTTATATTGTATAGTATTTGATCTAGATAATTATGAAAAGATAACTATACCTGCTATTAATTTAACAAATATGCTAGTTCTCAGTAATAAAATAAAAAAAATATAGGTACCTACTTATTTCGAACTTGGAACCACTAATAATATCTACTCTTCGGACCCTAAAATGCGCCCCATAAATTTCATACCTGCCACATGCCAGGTGCAGGAAGGGAGAGAATGCAGTAAAAAAATTAAAGGTCATTTTGAAGAGCACCCCTCTACTTAGGGCTGCGTGCCTAGGGGAGCATTGTTTGCGTGTGAGAGAAACATGCGTAGGTAAGCTTTTAATATTTGCAGCTTTATAAAAATCGGAGACGAACGACACTCTTACGATACACTCTTTAAAGCTACAATCATTTAATAGGTATATATTATTATTATCCCTCAGGTATATTATTCGTTTACCTGTAGCTTCGGCAATCTGCGCGAGCCCGTCGGCAGACTTGAGTGAGTTGTCGAAAAGTGCTTGGTAGTAGTCCTCCAGCGGTATCAGTTGCGTCACCGTCGACGTCGGCAGCGGCACCAGCCCCCTGACGCCCGTCACGACGCCGCGGAGACCGCCCACCAGCTCCTTCTTTATGAAGTCCTTCACCGCAGCCAGCTGATCAGTCAGGAACTTTGAGTATTTTCCTGTAAGGATGAGTGTTTCGTTGTTTTGCTTTGCACAACTACATCCATCGTACAACACAATTGATTGATCTTTGGATTTGTATATATGCTGGGATCTTGGGGTCTTTTTAAAGTAACTCCGAGACGAACTGTCTCTTTACTGATCACATTATTTTAAGAATACCTACCAATGACTGTCACTTTGGTACCTCGTAAAACAATCACATCGAGATCTAGAGAGAAATGGTCAAATGAATTCTCACTTCGTATCCGGCTACTAAACGATAACCTTATTTTCCGTTTGGAAGCAGGCTCCAAAATTTGGCTACGAAACGGTCCGACGAACTCCGTATCGTCGGCATACTTACATCTGTCTGTTCTGCTTCACGCACGTTGAAACACAATAACGTTTCGGGTTCAGATGTCATTATAAAGACAGACAAATAATCGGGATTTACATAAATGTAGGCACATCTCAGGTTTTAACAGGTCCTGATTCTGAGTAAAGGCAGAAGGGTGTATCCTCACCAAACACCGCTCGTGATGTTTCAGCAGACGTGACTCCAGTGAGCAAGGGAACATTGCGCCGTTTCTTATCGAGGGAATCAGCTGGGTGTTCCGATACCAGCGGCGGTAATGCCCTGAGGTCGTCTTCGCCTTCCACTCGAGCCCCAGCACCTAAAGTTTTAAAAATAAATAGGAGTTTGGCACTTATTGGTAGGTTGGTCCGGAACGAAACTGTACAACTCCAAAATGAATTGGAAAATACAATATTTTACAAGATGTAGGTACCTATTGAAATTACCTGAGCGTCCTGAGATTTCGTCTAAGAATTTCTTTGTGTCCACCATACTCATTGACATATTTTTATCCGCCTGTGGAAAGAAAGTAAATTAATAGGTTCTTAGATAAATAAATAAAAGATATATGAATATTTATATATGTAGTCCTTTTTATCTATGGGACTCGAACCCTAGTAGGAATCGAACTCACGACCTCCTGGCGCTCGGATCCAGTAAATGACCAAAGCGGTACCTACATAGTAACAATCAGACATCTTACACACAGCATCGGCTATATTGACGATGTACCTATTTGGTGGAATAGATAACTATTTAAATACTAAGTAGAGAATAATCCCTATAAAAGGTAAATAAAAAACTAAATTAACCTAAAACTAAACTAAAACCTATATAAAACTAAAATTACCTATAAATAACTAAAATCGTCGAGGCTGGGCGATGGACCCATTGTTCCGAGGACGCTGGCTGCATTGCCTCGTTGGATGGCCAGACTGATCCCTATAAAATAACCATAGTTTGGCAGCAGCGCTTTACTCGCTCATTTGTGTACCTCAGTCCAATGCTGATTTCGTAAGCTGATGTTGAGACGGCCTTGTTAGAAAACAACTGAAGAATCAGAAAGTCTCACCTCAACAATCTTCTCCGCTGGCAGCTGCCTCAAACACTTGAGGAGTCGTTCTGCTGGCTTCTCCGGGCAACCTGTTCGACTGGCCAGTTCCTTAGCATGCGCCACTGGATCCGAATCTGGTCTTACCGCCCCTGGGGACAGCGGGGTGCCTGACAGCGCTGCAACCCCCTTCGCACTGCGGCCCTCACTGGACAGTGCCAGAAGGGAGGCTGCACTGCCGCCCGACCCTTGGCCCATGACGACCACTCTTGTTGGGTCACCGCCGAAAAACTGTATGTAGTCGTTAATCTAAAACATAATAATGTAAAAACGCCTTGTTCGAAAATTGCTGAAGTAAAGCTTAGCAATTACACATCTACTAATACGAAACGAACGCCCCATACTTGGCTGTAGGAGATTATTATGTGCTCAAGTGAGTTGATACAGGTTGATGGCTCTTACCCAGACCATGGCGGCTCGTAAGTCGAATAAACCCGCGTTCCCCGACGCATCTCTCTCGGCGGTGCTGAAGTAGCCAAGCGAGCCCAGCCGGTACTGTGCTGTCACCAATATCGTGTCCTTTTGGGTGAGGTGTTGGCCCTGTCACCAAATTTGTGACACTTTTTAGTGATAATCAAAATATATTCTCTGTATGAAAATCAATTAGCTCAGCTCAGACACAGAGAATTATCAGAGACTACTAATAATCTGTAATTTGGGATGGGTATGCATTTATTAATCACGCCGACAAAGTGGTAAAATAAAATCTTTAAAAAATATTTTTACAGTACGACCCAAGTCCCCTCCACGTAAAGTGGGGAATTTTCGGATGGTTTTTTTTCAGGTATATCTCATAGTGTGGGGTATCCTTGGATAGGTCTTTCAACAAAATATTGCGGGTGTGTGAAAACCACTTTTAATAATTCTTGTTTGAGTTACGTGTTGTCGTAGTCCCCCCCCCCCCTCCCCCCCCTGCCGCTAAACGGTAATGTAAAGAAAAGTTAAGTAGGAAAACTATGACAGCTTAGTACCTAGAGATTCTATTAGTTTTCGAGAAATAGTCGACCAAATTATAAGAGTACAAAAAAATAAGTTCATAGAACTGCATACAAGCGAACTATATAGACTACGGAACCCTATTTATACTTGGTTAGTTTTTTTTGTTGTGTTCGTCATTGTCAGGAGAAGGTTTGATAAACTTCTTAACGCGGACGAATTTGCGGGGCGTCCAATAGTAATTTATAAACAATAGTCCTTCTGTATAATTATGTAAGTTTATACCTTGATGTAGGTACCTATTTAAAATTATTATATAAATACTACTTATTGCTGGACCTATGTTGACATTACACTTTGGTTGCATTTTTTTGGTTGGAAACAGAAGAAGAGAATATTTTGATTTGATTTAGATGTCAACTGAAATTCAAAAGTACTTACTGTCGAAGACACTATATCATTAATCTGTGGTACTTACTCCATAAGAAGCCGTAGAACCACTTTTATAATTGCCTCCGTGGATGAAGAAAACAACAGGACATCCTGTCCAGAACAGAATTACTTACTTCAACAATAAGGTAAAAAAAGAAATTACAACTATCAATCAAGATCATCAAGACAAATCAATGAGACAGTAAAGTTTAACTATGGGTATCAGTAGGTATAGAATTCGTTCTTAAGTAGTTCTTATTACATTTAATAACTACGATGGCAGCCTGCAGTAGCAAAAGGACTGACTATCCACCTGATAGGTAGGTTGGTCACTGCCGCCCTCTAGGGCGGTTGTCTACAACCGCAGCAAAGGGAGAATTGCAATGCATACGCAAGAGTAAAAAAACGTTAAAGTGGCAACGCAAATTTTGTAGCCTTTGGATTGTTGAATTCAGAAATCTAACCGTTGCGGGTTTTCTTATTTATTAGTTTGTCATAAATTATCAATATTATACTACTTGCCCTGCTCATCCCCAGGCATTTTAGGCGCAAAAACGTTGAGGCAGAGACAGTCCTCGCTTCCGACGATCCTCCGCGAGTCCCGAGGATCTGGCTGAGGGCACGGCCAGCAGTACTGTTTGGCCCCGACCTCGCCGGCCAAGTAGCGCCGCTCCGGCCGTTGGAACCGGCGGGGACCCACCGGGGGCTCCGCGTATCTAGCCACACATTCCAACTTTGTAGTAAATCTAGGCCCTAGACTATATTATAACATTAGGTAGGATCTTCTCCCTGTTTCGCGGATGACATGGACACACACAATCAGAAACATCCAAGACCCGGGAATCTAAGTAAGCAACTGAAGTTACGACAATCGAAATCAGATCGATTATCTGAACGTTTTGGCATGTCATAAAATTTTGAGGTTGAGAATAAATTTTTGCGAGGTACCTCTCTGTGGTGTGTATACTTGTACTTCAAATTTTGCTTTAATTTTACGTACAGTGTGGTAGGTGGGCTGGTCAAACCGAAAGCAGCACAGCTCAAAGCATCGCAGTTTCGTAATGTATGGAATATAATGGAAAATGACAACACCAACCATACACAGCACTAAGCAGACCTTTGTTTCGTGGATTCGGCAGATTCTTGGATTGGACGGATTAGCTATACGGCAGAAGTGCAGTATTGTTGGCATCGTGCATGCTGATGACTGCCCGTATAAAAATGTAAAAATATATGAATACAATTTGGTCCCATTCCATCTAATTTTCAGATCTGTTCAGGACTTAATAAGCAACAGACTTGTTTAATGGTAGGCAACAAATCAAATAGTTCGCTAGAAGCATGTTGGGTCATCAAACCTACCTTATCCCATAGAAACTATAATATCCAAGTCGTTCGTCCTTCAACCCTTCAAGCCGAGAGCTAAGTCCGTGTTTCTGTATGAAGACGACGGCCGCGTCGGGCTCCGGGGCGACGGCCGGGGCTCCGCCGACCACCGCCGCCGCCGGCGCCGCCAGCGCGACCAGACACAACCATGCCCAACACATCACTACACCCTGTATCTGTGCGACTGTATCCCGGATACAACGTCCCACGATGCCTGTATAATCTCCACGATAAGTGCAACTATTTTGGACTGGTTTGGGTTTGTTTGTGATATCATGATATTATAATATATTATACTTACTCACCATAGTTCAAGCTGAAGTTTGATTTGTGTTTCAACAGCCGCACGTCCCACTGCTGGACAGCTTCATCGTACCTACCGAAAGCATTTATTTTCGAGCCGTGATCTCGCTCTCAGAAGAACAGGTTGCTAAATGTCTGGGTAGACTTTGGAGACAAGCGTCTCTGGGAAAATGTCAAACTTCTAAGTCAGCGCAGTAAAACGATATGATCGTTTTTTGCATTATAGAATATTTTGGTAATGAAAAATCGGGTACCTACTTCCGGGGTTGACCTATATTCTTGAAAGGCAAGACCAGAAGAAGGGGTGCATTGTCTTATAGCACAAGTAGGTAATAAAAACCTAAAACAGTAAATTTTTAGTAGGTACTTAACACAAGTAATATATGCAAGGTTTTATTGTGCGAATACTAGTATTGAAACCTGAACAAGCGAAGGATAACATAAACCCCTAGGATTGCTCTGATCGAGTAAAGCGAGTGGTTCAAAGATAGAATACTGAGCGTAGCGAGGGTTTCAAAGGTATGAGGCGCAAAATAACTTTTCATTACTCATACTCTGAAAGTAGGTCTGAAGTTGCCTGAGGAGCGGGTTGAAAGTAATACATCTCAGCCCTAGGGAGAATCGCTTTCAACTGACAGCTGTCAAATTATATTTAAAAAAACTAGTACTATTTTGACATTTCTATTGGACCATGTTCCAACTGTCTATACAGCCACTCAATTACAGCGCGATGTAAAATTGAAATAACATAAAGTTAGGTAATAATTAAAGAATATTTTTTTTTAATGACTTTATTATAATTATTACTGTCAACTATTTCTTTAAAATAACATAGATTTGGGCAAAATATTTACAATTTTTTCAATGATGGAAATGAAAAATAATGGCAGAATAGCTGGCCGGCCACAGAAAAAAAAACAAAGTAGACGGGAAAGCGGCAATCCGATCTTCATTTTTGTTTTTTCGAGTTGTAGAGTTTTGTTTATACTTCCGTATAGCAGAGATTTGTATTAACACTCATTTTATGTATTTGTTTTTACTTTCAGTGTATTCTTAATGAAAAGCACAGTGTTTCCCTCGGGTTCAAGACTTTTTTAGAGGTCCCTCGAACTATTGGCGCTCTCGCTACGCGTCGGGCGCCAAACCCAGTCTCGGGACTTAAATAAGTTACTTTCACACCTAGGTTAACAATGTACTATTGCTGCGGAGCGCAATACACAATTTTTCACCTCACTACAGCGAGGAAATTGTGAAGGAGTGAAAGAAAAACAGCTTAATTATGTACCTAGTAAATTTGTGTTTATAAAAATTAAATATTTTTTTGGAACTGATAGATTGAATTGAACAAATCGTACCTACGCTTTTATGTACTTTTCTTTAATTTGATAAATAATATTACATGTACGCCTAGATGTACAGTCAAGGTCAAAGATATGTATACACCACAGAGTGACAAAAAGCGTAGTCATCTAAATGGTCATAAATTTGGCAACATTCAAATGTCCATAAATAAGTACCTATACAATAGTTTTAGTGATAACTATGTATACAACAGTTGCAATAATATGTCCTTATTTATTAAACCATAAACTTAGAAATATCACAAAGTTCAAAAATATATATACACTATTAATCATAATTACATAACCAACATGATAATTCGTTAGTACATACGTACAACCAAAATCGTTTCCGATGGTTCAACTCGAGATAGGTAATAAACAAATTAAATTGAATCTTATAGTACGTACTATAATATATTTTATGAAAAACAGCAACAACGAAATACCTAGGTACCTACAACGTACGTTAAAACTAAATTATTTTCAGAAACTATTGATCCCAGACTACTAGTTTGTAAAGAGAAATGATAGATCTCGTCGAGATCTTCGTTTCGGATGACAGCTGTCAAACTTAAAACAGCTGTAACTCAGAAACTATTGATCCCAGACTACTAATTTATAAAGAGAAATTATAGATCTCATCGAGGTCTTCGGATGACAGCTGTCAAATTTGAAACAGCTATAGCTCGGAAACTATTGATCTTAGACTATTAATTTGTAAAAAGAAATGATAGATCTCGTAGACATCTTCTTTTCAGATGACAGCAGTCAAACTTGAAACCGCTGTAACTCCGAAACTACAGATTTTAGACAACAAGAGCATCCGAAATGAAGAACTCGACGAGATCTATCATTTCTCTTTACAAACTATGTAGTTGTAAAGAGAAATGAACAAACATAATTATTTCGGCGACCCGTTGCATCGGTAAAAGGTGCTGTAGGAGAAACGACCATCGACGAACGGTGTTTTCGGCGAATCGTTCTATCGGTGAAGGATTTATTCGTGGAACCAACCGTTCGTCGGGGTGATTTCGGCGAAACGACCCATCGGCGAAGGATGATTCGGTACACCGTTCTGAGCTCGCCGCGCGGGGCTCACCAATCTGTGCGCGCGGCTTTGTTGCTTTCGCCTTCGCACCGCCCGCCGCCGCGCGCGTTTGCCGCGCCGCTTTGTTGTGAAGGGCTTCATACTATTTCGAACATTACAAAAAATTACCGCAACGCTATCGCACCGCCGCCGCTCTGTCTGTGGTGCGCTTCAGAGACTCGACACGCACGCACTCCATAAAGAAATTACGTACCTACCTAATAATAATATTATAAAGTGGATAATTTTTAAATCATAACGACATTAAAAATATAAAACAAAATACAAAGGTAAATGTTTTTCACTTTTCCAAAACTGCATCAAACAAAATACAGTTTTAAAACGCACCTTGAAAAAGAGCGCCATTTGTTTTTGTGAGGATTGATGTTTAGATGTTTGTTACAAGTATCGCAGTGGTTCATGAGCGCTGACCTTGAATGCGCAGAATTCATTTTTTGGGTCTCTTTGGCGGGGGGACTGAGGCGCGACGCGGGGAGGTAGCCCCCACGCGGCGCCAACGCGTTTTATTGGTTCGTTCGGTCGCTTCCCGCTCCCGCGCCCCGCTCGCACGTCTCACACCCCTGAAGTACAGTTGCGCACACATACTGTTTAACTATTAACTGTTGGTTGTTTTCTGTTTGTTTTTGTTGTTTATTTTGTTGATTTCTTTGTTATTAGTAAGTCGTGTATTCTTGGTAAAATACAGAAACAAATAAAAACCATAAAAAACAGAAACCATAAAAACGGGTGTTTCGATTTTTCTGATGAGAAGTACATATATTTATTACAGTCAAATCTCAAAAATTGACTAAGAAACGAGCTGAAGTAGGCCTTTAGTACTCATTGTAAGTCTTGGTTTTAAGATTTTTGTGCGCGACTGTACACCTGCGCAAACACCCCCACCTCTTTTGCCGAGCGCTCATTAATCGTTGCGACACCTATACGCATTCACGCTGTAACGTCTGAACGGATTTTGATGAAACTAGGTACCTACAGTGATAGCTTATATCCTGGAATAACATATAGGCTACTTTTTACAGCAGTAAATTGTTCCCGCGGGAAAAAGATTCCATGCGGGCCAAACCGCGGGCAAAAGGTAGTTCATAATAATGTGCAAAAGTCAGAAGCTGGCAACACAGTCTCATTTCACTCTTTACTCATAATGCTATCTTATGGTTGATATAAATAAGGTTCAATCTTCTTTACAAGCCCACAAGTCGAGTGTATAGCGATAGTGGCTTGGTAACACATCTGAACTTAACCGACTGCGCCCACGTTAAAAGGGTATTGTCATTGTTAAATATTATTGGCCTAGCGGTCCCTAGACGGGGTTTATGGCGAATGCTGCTCTATGTCGAATGTCATATGGCCGATAGCTATTTCCCCAAAATCATTAGATCACCGAAAAGCCATATCATCGATGTGAGCTCAGAACGGTGTTACGAATGAGCTCAGAACGGTGTACCGAATCATCCAATCATCCTTCGTACCACAATTTCGACTAGCTAGTTTAGTTTTCGACTATTTAGTTCGAGCGTTCGTTCCGCCGAACGAAAGCCATTGCAAGTATTGCAACGATAGTCCTATCTTCTTCTTCTTTCTTCATTCATATATAAAAGGCAAAGTCCCGACTGACTGACTCATCATCGCACAGCGGAAACCCTTAAACTTGGAGAGCTAAAATTTTCCACAGAGATTCCCTTTATACTGTACATTTCAAATAAGGAAGGATTTGTCGAAATTCAACCCCTAAAGGGGTGAAATAGCGGTGCAAAATTTATATGAAAGTCCGTCATTTTTACAATTAGAAACGTGAAATTTTATATTTAGGCTATTAGTTTAAAACCAATGAGGACGTGTTTCCACAAATTTGAAAATTCCACCTCTAAGTATGTAAAATAGGGGATAAAAGTTTCGTGGGAGTTACGTCACACAGCCCAAACCGCTGAGCCTAGAAACGTGAAATTTTATATTTTTAAGCTTTTAGATAATAAACAATGATATTGATGACGTATTTCGTCAAATTTAAACTAACATGCTTAACTAAACTTACATGCAATAAAATAGTTTTGACTTTGACTTGACTTAAGTACTTGGGGAGATAATTGAAATCTTTGATTATTGTTTAAGAGGTTTATTCTTATCAAGCGTTTTGCAACCACACTAGAATGCGATAGTATTGCCATATAGCAACATTGTTGTATTTCTTAGCCTTGCGTTAGCGATATTAGGCCAATAGCACAGAATGCACACTCTTCGGAACATAGTTGAGACACGCTTTTGGCGACTTCCTTTATGGTGAACGAAGTTTTGTGTTATTATTATGCTTAGACGGGGGTGGCAGTCCCTGCACCGATTCCACAAAGACGGGAGTTTTGTGTTATCTGAGATATCTAGAACGAGTCCTATTGCGTTTATTTCTAAATCTGCGCCTAGACCTTTTCTCTGTCAGGATGCCCTAAGTAATGTAATGCGAAGTCTATATAAGTACTGTAATGCGAAATTTGTTTAAGAAACGTAAATAGTATGTTAATAGGTGCGTCCAGACCGGCTGAGTCATGTATTTGTATTTGAATTTATGTTTTCCGGAGATAGGAGTCTCGGCGTTGTATATCCAATTTTAGATTAGGACGTTAGGAGCCAATGTCAGCAGACTACCTTAGGAGTCAATGTCGGCGGATTTATTTCTTTTATTCGTCATAAGCCTGACAATTATGCTATGTATGACAATCCATGTTTCTAAATATTTGAATGAAGAAAGGAACTCCTAAAACAAAATAAATTGATTTTATTCGATTCACGGGTGTAATGATTAAAGTTGTCTGTTTTGGGGCAGCGGGATACTTAGTGAGATTAAACACCCTGTTATCTTACTTAAGTTCTCTCTCTCTCTCTAAATCTATTTAATCTACTAAAGCTAAGACAATTCGGCGTTGCCACCCCATTAAGCCGTAATACAATGACTCCCAAGCAGGATGTAGGACCACCTTGGGTTGCTGGAGACAGCCTGACTCGATATGCTCATAATCATAATATGAGGCAAGTTGAGGAAGGTAGGACGGTTGGCGGGCCTCTGGGCCCTATCATCGGTTCTACATTCCTTTACTAGGCATTCATAAATTCTCTACAATAGAGTGATAGGGAAGTGTGACGGTTTGAATGTAAGTTTAAGCTAGGCTGGCAGGATTTCGTTCGGACCCGTGTGATTACCTTAACGGTCAGCGAGAGGTGGGAGTGTAGGCTGGAAGGGAGCTCCCTCTTCGAAACTCTTTTAAAAACCTCTACCTATCAATCCCTTCTCCTCTACCTATACCCATCCAACATCCGAGTTGCTCCGCCACACCGTGGCTCATCAAAAATTTTCTTTCTTCTACTTCTAAATTTATTGGTCGTTTGTCGCAGCTATGAAAACCGAATGAATGTGTGACATGAGGCAGGGCGACGCCTATAAAACGAATTACTTATTATAACTACGGGGCGTTTGTATAACGCCAACACTACCAACAACTAGACGATCGCGTAATTAAATTATAGTTTAATTTGAGCTCAGAACGGTGTACCAATGTGAGGTTTTCGTTCATTTAGTTCACTTCGCTTACATATTCAACTATGCTTATTTAGCTTTATCGAAAGCTTTAAAGTAAGTTTTATTGTTTGATGTTAGGTATAGTGATTAGGTATATGAAATAATGTCTTCACTTATTTCTTTATGCCAATGTTTCGTTTTACAGTAAGGATGATTCGGTACACCGTTCTGAGTTAACCTAATTTACATTTTTTCGAATATACTAGGTACCTAGGTACAAATAGTAGTACATAAAACTTAAATATTGTTCAGCTTAGCTTTATCATCCTACGTGCGCTTTTTTTTGCAGACACTTATAAAATCTAAATCAAAAATACTTTTATGTTAAATTTAATACTGTTCTGTGTGCAAAATAATTTCAAGAATTGTGAATATTTTTAAATAGTGAAATATTCAGTATATTTGCTTAAAAAGAATTAAAATATATTTTGTGCAAATAGTGTGACGCATGGTATCCCTGTGACGCCACAGCCCGCGTCGCTTTTGCGTCATCATATCGTGAACAGCTCGCAAACGGGGAGGACGTGTGATGAAATAGTGCTTTTTTTTTGGAAACATTATTATTTTTTCTCAAATGTTTCTAATATTGAAATCGTAAAGTACAAAGTTATAGGATAGGTAAGTGCAATCCAATTTCGACAATATTACTTCAAGAAGGTTACAATAGAATAAGTCTAGTTACGTTTGTTTTGTGGTTTAATTTAGAGTTTTTACAGGTTCCACATACTCGCGCCATCATGGCGTCGGACGAACAATTTTCATTATGTTGGAACAATTTCCACGCGAATATGTCGGCAGGCTTTCATGGCCTGCTGTCGCGTGGAGACTTAGTGGACGTAACGTTGGCTGCCGAAGGCAGGTTGTTACAAGCACACAAACTAGTTCTATCAGTATGTTCTCCCTATTTTCAAGAAATGTTCAAAATGAACCCAACACAACATCCAATAGGTGAGTTTCCATTATTTCTAAATTTGATGCCAATATTTTCTGATGTAATATTTTGTTTTACTAATTTTTCTTTTTCTTTGTTTCAGTATTTTTAAAAGATGTTAGTCATTCTGCGTTAAGAGACTTATTACAGTTTATGTATCAAGGTGAAGTTAATGTTAAGCAAGAAGAATTAGCGTCGTTTATTAGTACTGCGGAACAGCTTCAAGTGAAAGGTCTAACCGGTAATCAAAATGAAGAAAGTTCCACGCCATCCAAACCAAAGCCGACTTCAAGGCCAGGCCCGAGGTCGTCACAACAAAGGCAATCTGTTATGACTAAAATAGAGACTGATTTAGATTCTAAGCCCTCCTCAACTCCAGTAGCAATTAAGCGACCAAATAGGCCATCAATAGCATCAAATAATTCTTCATCCTCACAAAGTGGACCTGCGAAACGGAAATGTGTAGACCCGTTGGAAGCCGGACCGTCTGGATCAGCGAAAGAAGAATTCGTAACGATACCCGACGAGGATGAAAACAATGCCGTGGCACCCAAAATGGAACCTGAATTTGTAAATGAAAGTATGTGGGATGACGACGACGATGGCACGAACAATGATGAAACAAATTTCGGCGAAGATGATTCCAATATGGATATGACTGGTAAATTATTATTTTCTTCTCTATTGCAGGACTCATCTGTTTCATATTGTTTCTCATTAATTTTGTTTCTTTTACAGGATTTGACGGGTCTGCAACTGGCGATGGTAATATAACTGGAGGGGAAGGTGGAGCTGTAGGGGACGCACAAGGTAGGTTTACAACTTCCTTTCGCAGGACAGCATTTTTCGTTGCACTGAAAAAAGCTGTCCTGTCCATTTAGCTGTAGGAATGAAATTTGTAAGTTAGTTTTAGCAACTTTATTTATTAGTTATTGTCTTATTACATGTTATAAAGGCAATGCTTCATTAGAATTTTCATGAAGCATTGTCTTCAGGTTGGTTTTTGAAGGTAATGCTGCTGGTATGGTATTTGTAATAAAAGGTAATCAAATTGTAATAAAAGGTAATCAAAAGGTACTTTTATATTGGTAATGTGTAAAAGGTAGGTATGGTTGGTATAAAAAAATGTTGGTATATAGCGTCTAAACGTATGTTGGGTATGGTATGCTTCTGGACGGGTAAGTAATTTCAGGTAATTGCGGGTATGATTCTTCGGGGCCATGTCCTTTTCCCGTATATGGTAATGCCTAACATATCCATTTTCCGTAATGTCCATTTTTCCGTAATGTCCATTTTTCCGTAATGTCCATTTTTCCGTAATGTCCATTTTTCCGTAATGTCCATTTTTCCGTAATGTCCATTTTTCCGTAATGTCCATTTTTCCGTAATGTCCATTTTTCCGTAATGTCCATCTTTCCGTAATGTCCATTTTTCCGTAACGGTTCCTGTCACGCGTGTTTGCTTGCGCCCGCGTCCTAGTCTGTCCGATGCGCATATGCGCCGCCCGTTGGCGCATGCTCTATCGGAAAATTTTACACAGCGAGGCTGCTTCGCTCGTGTCCCTAGCGTACACATCGCCCGAGCAATATTTTCTGAGCTATTTTTATATTTTGCTATACACTTGTTGCCGATCGACAGGCCATTATGGGCCGTTTTCCTGTCACGCGTGTTTGCGCCCGCGTTCTGGCCCCGCGCGCATGCGTGCGCCCGCCTCCACAAATAGGCGTGTCGAGACCGGGCGAGCTGTCGCGGCCGCGGCACGCTCGCGAGGCTATTGTTGAGACTCGATAGTATCTATAATATCGGAAATTATCGATAGTTTTTTGGCACTATAGATTCTGCGCTCAGTGGTCAGCGTCAATACTATGTATCCGTTCACCTAGCGTACACAAGAGATTCTCGATAGTATTGGACAGTATCGATAGTGTCCAACACTATCGATAGTGTCGAAATGTATCGATAGTATCGAAAAGCATCATTAGGTGCGTCCACACCGGCCGAGCGGCCGCGGCCCGCCTCGCGCGGCGGCGCGCTTGGTGTGGACGCACCTATAGTGTCGAAAAGTATCAATAGTGTCTAAAAGTATCGATAGTGTCAATAGTATCGGAAACTACTATCGATACTATTTATCAATAGTGTCGAAAAGTATTGATAGTGTCAATAGTATCGAAAAGTATCGATGGTATCGGAAACTGTACTATCGATACTATTGAGTCTCATCAATACTATCGATAGTTAGCATCGATATTTGGCCTATCGACACCAGTGTGTAGCAAAATATAAAAACAAAAGCTGTCTACGCTCTGAGCAAATATGGCTCGGGCTGCTCGGGCGAGGCAGCCTCACTGTAAAATTTTCCGACCACGCATGCCGCGTTGCCTCGCGAGGCGGGCCGCGGCTGCGGCGACTCGGCCGGTGTGGTGGACACGCCCATTGTATTGTAATATTTGTACTATCGAGTCTAGATATAGGGCAGTTTTCCTGTCACACGTGTTTGCGCCCGCGTCCTGGCCCGGCGCGCATTGGCGCGCGGGCGGCGCGCATGACAGGAAAGGTTTGTATGAAAGGACTGGATTGCGGGCGCACGCATGCGCGCCGCGCCAGGACGCGGGCGCAAACACGCGTGACAGGAAAACGGCCCTACATTTTGGGAAAATGTAATACCTATGTATGGTCTCAACACTGGGGTCTGAACAAGGAAAATAGGTGTAAATTGGTGGCATTATAATAAATAAATTACATTAACTTTTTGATTGGATTTTGATTAGGTGCGTCCAGACCGGCTGAGCCGCCGCGGCCGCGGCATGCGCCTGTCACGTCCACACCGAGCGCGCTGCCTCGCGAGGCGTGCCGCGGTCGCGGCGGCTCAGCCGGTCTGGACACGCCTATTTTATGCTGTGCCGCCGACCCGATAATTCCCTAGTTTGCAGATTTTATTACTTTGACTATTCTCAAAAATAATACATGACGGCAGACGTGGCGCTTCGAGTTACTCATTTTTGTAGACAAATGTTCAGCTTACACTACTTGCAAGATATCAAAGCTGTGATCAAAGTCCACTAGTTCCGAAAACTCGTTTCCTTGAACTCGGTCCCTCTCTCCCGAACTGAAGGCGAACGCACCCTCGGATCCCAGTTGTCTCGTTGGGTAGTCACAAATTTTTTTGTGGATCTCGCGAAAGCTTTTTAGTTTCTGGCTAACTACGTCACCTCACCTACGATCTTCCCTTTGTTAAGAGCAGGAGTTGTATTCTGGTAGATGGCGGTAGCAGCTGTGGTAGCAGCATAGGTCAGTTATTACAAATTCCTAGGGTAGCAGGTTCAAAAGACCTACCTATTAAAGGAAATGTAAATTAAAAAGTAAGTAAATGCATGTAGATCCATACATGCATGGATGGATGGAAAGAGCGATAGACGAGGACATGCATGTCTATGAGCACGGGAATACAAGTGTCATTACCGGGAGTTGTTTTATAAATCGCGATAGATGGCGCTAGCAGTTCCAATACTCGTATTATTTTCAGAAAGCTTGGGTTTACTCTATACCAAATCAACATCCTGAAAGTGTTGGACTTCAAATGCGTCTAAGATTTCCTTCTTCACGATTACAAACACAAAACAAACAAACTTTCACAATAAATAGTAGGATCATAAATAACAGACGGGTGTGTGTATGGCGTTGGACAGCGGTATATCCCTTTGTAGTCTGTGGGCTACAAGATACAGCGTGGTGATCATAGTCCAGCAGAGGGAGGACGGAGGACTCTACAATACAAATATATTGGTATCGAGTATTCTTAAAATTTGCTGAATGAGTTTTAATGGGGGAAATGATAATGTTGAAATTTGAAGGGAGCGAATCTCGAGCGACCGTATCAAGTAAGACTAAAGCTTGGTTTTCCTAGAGTAGCGGTGCCGTCATTTAGCGGACGTAATCATCATCATCATATCAGCCTGTAGACGTCCACTGCTGGACAAAGGCCTCCCCCAAGGATCTCCACGACGACCGGTCCTGCGCTAACCTCATCCAGCTGGGTCCCGCGACCTTCACCAGATCGTCGGTCCACCTTGTGGGAGGCCTGCCTACACTGCGTCTTCCGATACGTGGTCGCCACTCGAGAACCTTTCTGCCCCAACGGCCGTCAGTAATACAGCGGACGTAATACAGCGGTGAATGACGTCGCTAGAACAAATGGACTAAACGACGACCGCTCTCTAAGAAACCGCGCCATTTTGATTACATAGACAACGTTCTAGTGACGTCATTCACCGCTGTATTACGTCCGCTAAATGAAGGGCACCGCTACTGGAGGAAACCATAGCTTAAGCAGCCATTACACATTTAATCCAGATCGCGATCAGCGATTAAGGCAAACTGGCTTTTTTTTAGACGTTCAAGACCAGCCAGCCCACAACCGTCAGATGAACACTCTTTCACAACGTCAAGAGATAGCACAGTTGGACCTATTTCCAAAATCCACGCGTATGAAATCGCGGGCAAAAGCTAGTGGTAACTAAAGAGGAACATCTACATTCTACATACATCTTTGTTAGATGAAATTCCTATTAGTGAGGGGGAGGAGGATTATGAAAATTACTACAGGATGAAAGAGGCATGCTTTGATCATCTGTTGGAAGGCGCCGGCACTTGATCGCGATCTGGATTGACCGTGTAATGGCTGCCTAATACTACTATAAAAATGGAATCCTGAGACTACGTTACTACTACCTAGGTACCTACTTTCGCTGCACTTATCGGCGACACAAAGCTTACGCGCGCCCCCAGCGGCAAAATTATGAAGCTACCGAATTCATCGATTTGACAACGCTAACGCCGAATGCCTCGGATCCGAATTAGCCATGGAATTAGTTACTACTACTACTTTTTTTGTATACTAATTCCATGGAATTAGCACAAGCATGTGTCTGGAGTCGGTAGCCCATGGTAACCCCAGGTAACTTCTTATTTCTCCTCTGATGGGCCCAGTACATGTTGGCCGAGCGCGCTCGGTGAATGCACTCGGTCAACGTGTACAGGGCCATTATCCAGTATTTATATGATGACCAAAACTCAAAGGTATTTAAAGTACTTACTATCAATTAAACCGACCTGCAGCGTAGAACGAATATTACTATCTCTATGACCTACAGAAAAGGAAATCGTTTTTTTCAGTATAATTTTTGGCCGCTAGGGGCGCTGGTGAGAATTTGCTTGCCAACAAATTATTCTTTCCTCTTCACGAGCATAGCACAGTATCATACATTTTCATGCTATCCTTGTCTGTCGTATTATGCTGTCGAGTGTCGTCCTTCTTTTTTGCTACCTATACCGGAAAGTAAATAATTTTTAAATAAATTTTAAAAGTACAAATAATATTTTATTATTAGTATTTTTTAGTAGTTAGAAATATATAAAAATAGACAACTATAACTTCCGTATGAATGAAAGTAGTTTTGATTCTCATTTCATAAAAAAATCTGCGTGTTATGGAAAATGATTCCGTTATTTGTGGTTCACCGTCGGTCGTCAACGCGGTGGGATCTATGGTCGCGATTGTGTCAATCACGGATTGTTTACTATTTTTGGAAATATTCAAATTTTACAGTGTTTTCAGTGAATAGCGTGGTGTAATAATCAATTTGTTAACTTCAGTGAAGTGTATTCTAGTGGTAAAGCAACAAATTATAAAGATTTGCAAGAAGTATTATAGTTTAAAGTTTGTACGTGTTTACGTCGAGTGTTTTAGTTAATTACATGTTTTTAAAGTGATTTTCTCAGTGATTGTGAATTGAAATCGTGTTAGTTATTGCCCGATACGTGGAGGCTGTCACAGTATTTCTGATTCGAGCTTTGGATTGAAGGGAAAGTTGCAGTAAGTACTCACGACATCATACGAATGCAGGTTGTCAAGTCTACCTACCAGGTACTGCGTTGATTTTGAAATTTAATAATTCTAAAAATAATATTAAATAAATATATTTTATGTGTCAGTTCAATGTTAGAACTCTATGAATTTCTGATTTCTGAATGATTTTTGAGGGTAATATTTTGCAGCTTGTAAACATAACCTTCAAATTTTCAGGTGTGTGTTTTTGTTAATTATTTCTTTTCGCTTGGTTTCAAACTGAAATATTCATCACTTAAACAATATTTAAGTAGTTTTTAGCGAAAAATGATGTAACACATCTTGTTGTTATGTAATTTAATGTAAGTATCATGTATTGCAGATAATATCGCATTTGGTACCAACGTCGATTATTTGAATTGTGCCATTAAAAGCAGGAAATACAATATAAAACATCGTATATAAATTAGGTACAACGGAACAATGATTTTATAGAACGTGGAGTTATTGTACAAAAGTACAACCTGCTGTCAATGCTGTTGCAGATTCGAATAATACAGTACAGTAAACTGGTCGTTTTTGCACCATGGTCAACTCACAGAGCCTGTGTGAGTTCCACTCTTGGAATATACAATATACAAATCAGTCTCACTTTCACTGGTGGACTTAGGCATTCCTTGTGCTCTCCCCATCCAGTTGGTCAGTCTAGGAGGGGCTTCCCAGTCTGTGCTTATCAGTGAATGCTCTCCTAACTTCAGAATTTATTTAACTAAACTTTATTGCCCATGTATTGTACAAAAGGTGAACGAAAAAGCTAACCTTTGGATTGTGCTAAAATGTGGTAGGTGCGAAGACAATAACATAAAAAAGACATTTGAAAATGCTTATTAACTATTCACTCCATATTTGTCTGTCTTTGAGTGTCACACAGGGTTCGATAAATATCCGGTATTTAATATATAAATATCAGATATATCAAAATGTAATGTATGTTTTGCCTACCCCGCCAGCGACATAGTGTGATGATATGTATGTATGTGATGTAGGTATTTACAATTTTGGGTTATACAACACTGTATTGCGCATATCTACCCCACCGTAACGTCAGCACAACACAATTATTTAATTAAACACATAATAAATAAGTATTTATTTATAGAGACCAACACACGTAGTCGTTAATATTTGCCATTCAAAATCAGATCAAATATATGAAAATGGACACAAGAAAACAATAGCGCGTTTTAAAATACATTGGTTATCTTGCAACCATCCATCCACCTAGCGGAGGGACATCCCACGATGCGTGTACAGATCTGCGGTCTCCACTCCAGAGCGTGTCTGCCCCAACGGCGGTTGGTTCTGAGAGAAGTGACCTGCCCACTGCCACTTCAGCTTGCTAATTCTTTCGACTATGTCGTTAACCTTAGTTCGAAATCTCCTCATTACGGATCAAATCTTCAAACTTGGTACAGTGATAGCTTATAATATCCTGGATAACATATAGGCTAATTTTTACCGCGGTAAACTGTTTTGATGGGAACTCAGTAACGGCTGAACGGATTTTGATGAAACTTGGTAGAGTGATAGCTTATATCCTGGAATAACATATAGGCTACTTTTTACCGCGGTAAACTGTTCCCATGGGTAACTCTGTAACGGCTGAACGGATTTTGATGAAACTTGGTACAGTGATAGCTTATATAGCTTGGAATAACATATAAGCTGATTATTACCGCGGTAAACTGTTCCCATGAGAAACTCAGTAATGGCTGAACGGATTTTCATGAAACTTGGTATAGTGATAGGTTATAGCCTGGAATAACATATAGGCTACTTTTTAACGCGGACAAAGTCACGGGACGTCCGCTAATACTCCCTAAGGCTGCTTTTTACCGCGGTAAATTGTTCCCATGGGAAACTCAGTAACGGCTAAACGGATTTTGATGAAACTTATTACAGGGATATGATAGCTTATATAGCCTGGAATAACATATTTATAAACTAATTATTACCGCGGTAAACTGTTCCCATAGGAAACTCGGTAACGGCTGAACGGATTTTCATGAAACTTGGTACAGTGATAGCTTATATCCTAGAATAACATATAGGCTGCTTTTTAACGCGGCAAACTGTTCACATGGGTAACTCAGTAACGGCTGAACGTATTTTGATGAAACTTGGTACAGTGATAGCGTAATTTTATCGATAGAGTATTTTTTGTTTTTTGTTCTTGATTAATCGTTATCAAGTAGGTAATTAGATAGGTAGTGCATATACCACACGGTCGTTATACTATATACATTTTCGAAAAATAAGCCAATATTCGGAAAATGTGCAGCGCTAAGCAAAAATGCCTTCATTAACCTACAAGTAGGTTTAGACACTAGGCGGCTTTCTATGCAATAGCTTTCAATTTGAAAAAAAATTCATGCCTGCTGAACTTGACCTAGAATAGAGAATTATATTATTATGTTACAGCTTTCCTAAGAATCCTGATTTAAAAGTAAAATGGATTGATATAACTCGGAGAAAAGATTGGTATCCTACTAGAACTAGCACCATATGTTCTAATCATTTTTTAGAAGACGACTTTATACTTACATCTAAACGAAGATATCTGATTTCTTCTGCAATACCTTATATAGACATTTGCGTACAGTCATCGGTATGCATAATTTTACGTTATCAAATTATACGTTATCATCTCAAATCAAATATATATTTTTCTATTTTTGATTTGTTTGTTGAAATGTAAGTATTTCACATGGATAAACCAACAAAGTTAAGAAAGGTGCTTTAAAAAGGTGTGTCACTTCACTTGGCGACCTCATCTAGTATTACTATTATTATTTCTTGTTGTTATGTTTCTGTGTATTTCTTGTTTGTTTTATTTTAATTTGTTAAATTCTCTCGCTGTGTGTTGTCTCTGTGTACGTTAAATAAATTCTATTCTATTCTAAAATGTGATGTACGTGCCGACGACAACACCTAATTTAATTATCGATATCCGATTTTAAATGCCGATTGTTATGGCACAACACTCAGGCAATAAAATAATTTGACTTTGATTTTGACTTTGACACTATCAGTGATGCCAGCAGCGTAAGAAATTTGCACAATATTTCCGACAGTAAATTCTAAGCGCAATTTGTCTTGCGATATTCGATTTTATATTGAAACATGTTTCTAAAATGTTTACACACAAAACGTCGTCAACGTATAAACTATGATATTTAAATTAAAAAAAACTAAACAATCAATCACATTTTTTTTAAATTGTGCAAATCACCTACAGTTGGCAATACTTTAATTTGATTATGAGGCTCGCGCGGTGCTAGTACAAAAATATGACCGTTAGCAATCTAATGGTTTTATTAAATTTGTGATTACCGCGGTAAACTGTTCCCATGGGAAACTCAGTAACGGCTGAACGGATTTTCATGAAACTTGGTACAGTGATAGCTTATAGCCTGGAATAACATATAGGGCTGGCTACTTTTTAACGCGGACAAATTCACGGGGCGTCCGCTAATAAGGCTGATTTTTACCGCGGTAAACTGTTCCCATGGGAAACTCAGTAACGGCTGAACGGATTTTGATGAAACTTATCACAGTGATATGATAGCTTAAATATAGCCTGAAATAACGTTTAGGCTAATTATTATCCCGCGGTAAACTGTTCCCATAGGAAACTCAGTAACAGCTGAACGGATTTTGATGAAACTTATTACAGTGATATGATAGCTTAAATATAGCCTGGAATAACATTTATGCTAATTATTATCCCGCGGTAAACTGTTCCCATAGGAAATTCAGTAACGGCTGAACGGATTTTCGTGAAACTTGGTACAGTGATAGCTTATATTCTGGAATAACATATAGGCTGCTTTTTACCGCGGTAAACTGTTCCCATGGGAAACTCGGTAACGGCTGAACGTATTTTGATGAAACTTGGTACAGTGATAGCAGCCTGAAAGAACATAGGTATAGGCTACTTTTTCCCACGGTAAACTGTTCCCGCGGGATTGCTTATACCCTGAGTCCACGCCGGGGAAGCCACGGGCAACGGCTATCATGAATAAATAATGTCGGATTTTTGTTTTTTCACTTTGTAGGAGGGGAGGGGAAACGGGGGTGAAAATTTGCGCGGGAGTATTGGTTTCTTTCATTGCAGTAACTTGAAAATTGGAAATGTATCATATAAACAATGACGTATGTTTGGATTTTACATTTTAAAGGAGAGGGGTTGGAGGGGAACGGGGGGGGTGGGAGGTGGATTTTGCATGATTTATTCTGTTCCCATTAAGTCTAATTTATTATTTTGTCTAGATAGAGTACACTTCTGTAGATAGGTCAGTAATTACTTCCTTTGTGCGTAGACAAACTGCCACAGTTTTTTGAAGATTTTTGAATACCTTGAATCGGGACAAAATATTCAGAACATGCCAGAATATGCTTATCTTTTTTCTACAAGAGTCGAAACCAGAACAGAACTCCATGCGCAGTTGGAGGACGTTCTACCGATCAAGGGCAGCGTAGTCGTGAGCAGAACAAAAGTCGGGGCGGAGGCGGTCCAGAGGCAGCCGCTGTATGCACATGACTTGGATTCACGCTACGCACGAGTTTGCAGGATAATAACTAGTAAAATAAAACTACAAAACAACGATTTGGTGGCCTCATCGTCGAAGTGGCTTGGTCTTTGGACTCAAGCGTTAGATGTCATGGGTTCGATTCCCACACTTTGTGCGAGGATGGAGAGCTTACCTACAGTTTCTTTTAAAGGATAATTGTTACATTGTGTGCTGTTAGGGCACCCCTCAGGTAGGTAGTTGTGGGTTATATCCTACTAATATTATAAACGCAAAAGTTTGTAAGGATGTTTGTAACTCTATCACGCAAAAAGTACGAAACCGATTTTAATGAAACTTTACCGTAATATAGATATACTAGGCTATAATATAATTCATGAAGATAATGTAATTATATTATAATTATTAGGTGCATCGGTTAGTAAGTGATAATAGTTACGTTTATAATAATGTTATTTAATGGCTTCCTTTAATGTCGATCAGGTAGGTTAATATAAGATCGGTTAAGTGTTTACATCACTTAAGCTGGTTGACCATTTATAAGGAAGTATGTGTTTCATTATGGCTAGTCAACCAGTATAAGGAGCTAGGAGGTTAACACTTTTAACCGACGATAAAATACCGGTCAATTCCGTGGCTATCTTAGTCGATACCAATCGCGCTAATTCGGAACGGTATTACCAAATCCAAACCATAACCATGCTGCATGTACACGTTTGGCAAACCTTTACAAACGCAAGCTAAACCCCTGCTCCACACGTTTTCGTTTTTAAAGGTTTACCAAACGTGTACATGCAGCATAGCGTTTTTGGTTGTGGTTTGGATTTTGATAATATCGTTCAGAATTAGCGCGATTGGCCCCCAGGTGCAGTAGAGACGGCCGTCCAGTTGGAATAAGAGATTTAGGTTTGGACTACTCCATCCAACGAGTAGCCCGGTCCGGTAGTATAGTAACACAGATAACTAGTAGTTCCGTGAGAACAGTAGACCTCGCCAGCCCATATAAACCAAACCTAAAAGAAACGAACAGAAGTCAACTTTGCAGTTGGAGACAGATTGTGTACAAAAGTGACAAAAATTAGCACTTTAAAGCTTATTATTTCGCAAACGGAACCCTGAATCTAAAAATGTTTCCCACACACCCGTAATATTTTTGAAAGACCTATCCAACGATACCCCACACCATGGAATTTACGAGGAAAAAAAATCATTCCCATTTTATGTATGCAGTTCTATGAACATAATTTATTTTTTCGACTTTCATAAGTTGATCGACTATTACTAAAAAACTAAAAGAACCTACTTAGCTCGCATAGTTTTCCTTTTAACTACGTTATATATGCTACTGCCGTGAATTTTTTCACATATCCAGAAGCAACCGTTTAGCTGTCCGCCCCCCCCGCCCCCCCCCCCCCCCCCCCGGACACGTGACCCTAACAAAAATTACCGCTTTAAAAAGCTTAATATTTCGCAAACGGATCCCTAAATCGATAAATGGTTTTAACACACCTGCTGTTTTTGAAATACCTATTCAACGATACCCCACACCATGGGATACACGAGAAAAAAAAGTTCACTCCCACTTTACGTGTATGGTACGTACTCAAAAAAAAATGTTTTCCAAGATTTTATTGTTCTATGTGTCGCGATATGCTCGTAGAACACATTTTCGTAAAAATTTGAAAAAACTTTCGCAATTACAATACTTGCTCTACCCTACATACCTAGATACGAAGGTCAATAAAAGAAGTAGAGTCGAAATATTCATTAAATAGTCATAGTTTGTAATTGTCAGGTGAATATGTTTCTTTAACAAAGTGCTAATACTCGATTTATTATTGAAATTAAACGTTAATAGACATGAATGTAATAATATAACACAATAGTATACACTAAGAATTACCTTTTGGCATTTTTTCAATTTCGATCAATTCTGCGTATTTGGAACTCGCGAAAAATCGATCCAGTATAATTCTAAATAACGATCATTTATTCAATAGTGAGTTAATGAGGGTTTAAAATAGCTAGCCTTTGTCCTAACGATTTTACGTTACCTACTTCGATTCTACGAATATTGGACCCAGTGCGGTTCAAGGGAGCCCACTGAACTATCGCTCGATTTGTTTTAACTTTTGTTTGATGTGAGTGATCCTTATGCCGAAATAAAGATTAATATGCTTTAATTTTGTTTTTATTTTATTTCGTCCAACATTATTATTAGCTTCTGCACTCAGCAGATGGACATTTTTGTCCAAATCCTAAGCGTATTGCGAGGCTATGTTTTTGCATACCTCGGTGATGGATTCCATTTGGACTGCGCACATATCGTCCGTGTTGTGTCGCCCGCCTATGATCACACCCCTCACTCGTAACTTCTGTTTAGTTGTAGGAGCAGTCAACAGCAACTCAAAGGGTGATCTACATTTTATCCAGACGAAAAGTGGCCATTTACAGTTGATCTACGAACCGTATATTTTCGTCACGGACAGTGTGCGTAGTGGACGGACGTTTTGGCGCTGCATGGAGTACGGGAAACGGTGTCGTGCTCGAATCACCTCCAAAAACAATGTGTTGCGAATAACGAACCCTGTTCATAATCACGCGGATGATCACATGACCAAGATCACCCGTAAGTACGAACTGGGTGAGGTGGTCATGTGCCCCTTCGTGTAGACAAATGATTCTTGGAACTTGAATTACTGTTGTCCTTTTTGTGTGTGTTTTTATGGCCTAAGATTGCATACATTGTCATAAATAATTGATTGAGTTTTAATTTAAATGACTTGACGGCTTAATTTTGATAATTATTTCGAACTGCTCAAGCCATAGATTTACATTCAGCATTTTTTTTTGTACAATCTAGTAGATGTAAATCATTAATTAGTCATAGGATTTTTCCATTTTTAGTTGTAGACGTTATTATGGAATGAAATAAAATGGAATTACTAGTTTCATTGAATGCAATTCTAGTTGCGAACTTTATCATCATTATGGAATAAATAATAAGTATAATGTAGTTAAGTAAAGGAATGTGATCCAGTAGGGTTAGTTTTGTTAAATAAGTTAAATAAAGATTCAATTCAAATTCAATTTGAACATGTATTTAATTGTCATATTGTATTATTATACTAATACATAAAATGTATGATGATTTTGGTGTAGGTTAGTTGTGTGTTGTATGATGTATGATGCGACAGGTGCGGGTGGTGGCGAGGTGGTGTACGCGGTGACGCGGCGCGGCGCGCCCTCGCTACTGGTGGACGGGTTCGCGTACGTGGCGCGCAAGCGTCGCGGGCCGCGCGTCTACTGGTCGTGCCGCGGGCGCGCGCGCGGCTGCCCCGCGCGCGCGCTCACCCACGCCGGCCGCCTGCTGGCGCGCGTCGCGCACCACGACCACGCGCCGCACGCGCCCGCGATGCACCAGCACGCACGCATAGAGAGTCTCATCGAGACCATTATGTCTCCGAGCGAATGACCGCACTCGATCGTTCATACTCGAAACCGTCTCGAGTGAAAAGGAAATAAAAACTAATAGATACGCACAGTTATTTTAATTGCCTCGATGTGCAATGTGCATGCTCTTGCGATGTAAATGCTTTTGTGACTAACATTGTGACGGTGCATGGATAGTGACGGGGTGGTGTTTTGCAGTGGAGTTCGTGATATCTAACCGGGGCAGGCGGCACATGCGGCTCGGAGGGTTCTCGTTTTACGCGGAGAAGGTGTTTCCTGAGAAGAACAAGGTGCGGTGGCGGTGCACGCGGCGCACGTGCCGCGCGTACGCGCACACGCTGCACGACCGCATCTTCGCGCTGAGCAACTTGCACTCACACGACCCGCCCGCCGCCGCCGCGCCCGCCGCCGGCTCCGCCTCTGCCGCCGCTCAGCGCGCCTTCACGCACGCCGCTTTACTCGCTCAAGCCCAGGCTCAAGCCAAGGCTCTACTAGACGATTAACGCCACATAAAACACTCAATAACTGTCTCCTAATATGCTGTCTCTATTTAATTAAAATATTAACATTTCGGGAGTTACTGTGATGTTCTCCGAAAAGAAATCCACTTGTAGAGCAAAACTAAATACGATCAAGTGTGTTCATAAGAACAATACCCAAACAAATGTGTTAAATTAACTTAAATATTGGTTAACTTTAATATTTCTTGGAGAATAGCACAGTATTGTGAATGTCGGTGGCAATATTGATGTAATATGTATGTGCTTGGTTGTGGGACTGATCTAGTCATACTTAGCTAATGGTTCTGTGTACTGTGTTGTACGGGCGGGCGGGCTGCACAAATGTTTTAATATGACTTCACAATACTCGAAAGCTAGTCATTGAGGAGAACGCTTAGCGTTGATGTGAGATATCATTAGGAAAAATCAACCGGTTAAAGTAAGTAAAGGTTGTTCATTACCTAATATTAGCAATAATTTATTTGATATTAACCGAAAATGGGTGTGATTATTTAGATGGGAGAGCTTGGGGGTTACCTATCGACATTATTTCGATATTGTATTATGATCGTCATAATCTAGTCTTGTGAATTTGATATATTGTAGAGCATCCGTAGTATAAAATATTGAGTGTTGGAACTGCAATGCTGAACAACCTTTTTATAAAATGTTGTGACGTGGAAAGCTGTAGTACAATGTACATACTTAACTACATTTTAAATATTAATTTTGTTCACGATTGCATGATAACAGATAGTTTAAATATAACTTAAATAATTGTTCATATAAGTAACTTTTTAAATATTAAAAGTTGGTTAATCCAAAGTGTACCAGTTGTGTTGATAAATGGGGTTTGAGAATGCTTCGATGACATGCATGTGGGTGGCTATCGGGCGGGGCTATGTTGTAAATGTTGAGTTGGTTATGTGTGTACCTAACATATGTACGTGTTCGTATAGAGAGGTCGGTGCGCGTGTGCGTGGGCCCGGGCGGGCGGCCGCGGCTGTGGGTGCGCGGGCGCAGCTTCTACGCGGCGCACACCATGCGCTCGGGCGTGGTGCGCTGGCGCTGCACCATGGGCGGCTGCGGCTGCAAGGCGTACACGCAGAAAGGGACTCTACACAAACTGGTCGGCGAGCATAACCACACCGGCCGCTGCGGCCGTAAAACCCCCAAGACCAGCGCGCTGGCCGCGCCGGCTGCACTCGCCCCGTCCCCCCCGACACCGTTGCTTCTCCCGCGGCTGCCGAGATTCGATTTTGACAGCTTCGATCCGACCGCTTGGGTGGTACGATACTAGGATGCACTCGTGGTCAGGCAGTTGCATTGGCGTTACTTACTACTATTCAAATTGCTACCATTAGAAAAAAAAACGGTGCAACAAAAGGATTCCCAACTCAATCAGTTATCGTTTAAGAAGTAAGCGACTGACAAGGCTCATAAATCATACATAATGCGCCGCGGAAATGTAAAAGATCAGATAGATAACGACATATCTAACCTAAACGAAAATCAGTTCTTACTGCAATAAGCAGAATTGTGTTTTATAATGTTTGCTGGCTTCGACTGGCAGGATGTCAATCACCAAGTCGCACATTTCCACCCTTGGTTGATATATATTGTAGGTATGCTAGAATATAACTATAAAAAGAGATTTGGCTAACGAATAAAATATGTAAAGTAGGTATTTTGCCAAACACCATTTGCGAATTTTGATAAAGTTTTAAATACCAAAGACTATTTATTTAGGTACAGCTCAATTGCAGATCAAAAACAAATCAGTTGCAGATCAAAAATGGATCAGTATGTGATAATAAGCTCACGAAAGATTTAGTGATCTCATTTATTTATTAGAATAGTGAGTAAAATGCATGTAGGTATTAAAGGTAGTGCCAAAACGTTAAATTATGTTAGTGTGTGGTAGATATTTTATTCAATCAGAAAGTGATAGGTAGTTTTTTGTGAAATCGTCTTCCTTATTTTTGTCACTAACAATTATCTGTGATTTTCCTGTTATCCTCATTTCATTAGCTATGAAAATGAGTTTGTTTTTTTAACTTTATGAATAGGGTCCTTTATTTCGAATGTATGTATTATTTATTCTGTTATACATCCGTTCAAGGTAACTGTTGCCAATAATTTTATTTACGTATGTGCCAAATACTTGCTAATTTAGCGATGTCTTAGAGTGAATAATTGTTATTCCACCTAGTAGAATTACGTAATAAGTATTTGATTGTGGAGGTCTTGAAATGTATGTTGTGAAAGTGATAAATAAATAGGACAAATTTTACCGAGTTTTATTTAATAATTATGTACTTAATAAAATAATTTATTAACAAATTGTGTTTTTTTATCGATCTTCCATTAAGTCTTGTCTTCCAATTGATTAAGGTCGGACGAGAGGCGTAGGACCGCTCGTTTTACCTTCTGTCAGTTTGTTTTATTTATGTTAATTAGACACTTTGCATGAACTTAGAGTAAAGACCACCTAAAACCAGCCTGCGTCGGTTTAAAGTATGCGACCAGGGCCGGTTGTACGTGGGACATCCGGTATGGTATAACTCGTATTAACTAGTGTTGTTGTTTGTTGTTCAGCGCGCTTCATCCGCGCGGGCAAGGGTCGGCTGCTGCTGCACCGCGGGTACACGTTCCGGCTGAAGAACAACCTGGCGCACGGGCGCAAGCAGTGGTACTGCTCGTCGCGGCTCACGTCGCGCTGCCTCGCCGACGTGAATACGGAGGGCCCCGAGGGGCACGAGCGCATCGTGCGCTCGCGCTACGCGCACAACCACGCGCCGCCCAACGTGCGCCGGTTCGCGGACGGGCGGTACGTGGTGCGCACGCCGCACCAGAGCGGGCACCGCGCGCCCGCGCCGCTCGACCCCCACCACCAGCTGCTGCAGCTGCAGCACGCGCTCGCGCTGTACGCGGCCACCGCGCACGCCACCGCCACCGCCAACGCCTCCGCCGCCATCTCCGCCAACGCGGGTGGGCACAACGCCGCCGCGCACACCACGCCGCCGCCCGCCAACAATAACGCGCTGCCGGCCGCGGCGCAGCACGCCACCGCGCCCAAGCCGCTGCTCGTGGATACGCCCTGCAACGAGGAGGACTAAATATACATATATCACTGTTTGACTGCGGGGGCTGTTTGGCGCGTTCACCTTCGATTTATATGTTCGATCACTGTCGAAGAGGCGCGTTCACGATTAGGTATAGACGAAGATGAAACTATCGATCGACCGATATTTTCTAAGTATGCCTTTTGGCGCGGTATATAGCATAAATTACAATTATAGATTAATTATCGTGTAAGTTATAATGGGGATAAGGTGTCGTTTACTTAGGATTCAGCGAAGGTTATTGTTGGGTGGGTCGAGTTATGGTAATGTGAATGTATGTAAAACCTAATTTAAATCCGGATAGGTGTTGTGATGTATTGAATGTTACGGCGACCAGTGGAGGGAACAGAACAACCAGTTAGATGGTAACGAATTTGTCGTGAATTACGTAGGTAAGACGGTCTCTCCGAGATCATATGTTATGCGTTCTAGGTGTGGGTTATTTATCGAATCGAATAGATAGATAAAATAAGGATGTTAAATGTATAAGAACTGTCTGAATGTATAGTGGTGTCAGCGAGTATATGGGTGTCAAGTTTAGATAGGTGGTTATTATCCGGAATACGTCAGATTTTTAGCGTTTGATTTAGTGTTGGCTTATTCGATCCGTAAACCATGAAGGAATATGCAGAGCTCGGACAGGGACGAATAGTATGCGAGGTGGCGAGGTCGGGGCGGGAGGTGTGGACCCAACGTAGAGAGTGAGCAGTGCCACGGGCGCTCGGGCAGGGCTCGGCGGGCCGGCGGGTGCGCGCGCGCGCCGCGGCCGGCCGCCGACTACGCGTCGGTGACTGAATACGGGAACTCTATGTAACAAAGCAATACGAAATCCCAGGACTGTACTTAGAAATACTTAATTTATTTTGAGAGTTTAACTTTACAATCTTCAGATATTGCTACTTAGACAATTAGACGTCCGCCTCCTTAATCTTTAAGAAATATACTGTAGTTATTGAATATATCACAATAATAATATTAGTACCTTCGGTCGACTCTTGCACGTCGTTCTACGAGCCTGCAGGTTAACTGTTGTTGTGCTCTTTAGGATTGATTTTTAAGTACTTAAGCTCAATCAACTACCTCTTCACTTTTTATACGGGTTTTACAGATTAGTTTAATTATACAATTTTATATACACGAATGAAATACTCACAAGCTTTACTCGAGTAAGGTGTCGTAGGGTAAGCACTAGACTAGCGCTAGGATAGGGCGCGCCGGGGCGGTGAGCCTACCGCGCAGGGTCCGGCGCGCACAATATTAGATTACCTCTAAATATATTGAAACTCAGCTACCTCTTTACTTAGTTTTAACTTGTACTAGATCGTTCGCTGTTGACGACTTTAATATTTTAAATAGCCTCTTTTTGAGACTGTTTCTCTGGATATATTTTATGAATTGTTTTTAAAGAAATGATTTGTCGCTCGCCGAACGAATCATGGGCCTGCTTTTATCTACGTGTATGATTTTTTAAGTACAAATTTTTTACTAATTTTAATTGTTATTTAAATGACTTAGATATTAGATTGGGTCTTAGTATGCGCGTAATGAACATAATGATGAAAATTGTTATCTAGGTGTAATAATAGATCGTGTCAATCGTGTATCGTGTAAGATTACCTATTCAATATACATCCATGTTACAGAAAGTCCATCGAATGTATTTCAGATCAAATGTTTTAACAGTAAATTACTTAATGTCATCGTTAGGAAACAGTTTAATCTGAAATCCATTTTGCTCGTCGTACACAATTTGATTAGACCCTTTGGGAACTGTGTAGTTCACCTTGACCCCGCTTGACATGTTCTATGTTTGACCTGATAAGCATCACAATTGTTGCATAACCAAACATAATAATATGCGTTTCGCTTGTAAAGAAGCCGTGGCGATAGTTTCGTATTAACTTACATTAATATTCCTACTTAAATATTGATAAGTCTCAATTTGTATGTTATACATTTAGATCAAATGACAATATACGTCAATTATTTAAGATACGATTTTAATGAGTTTAATAAAGTATATAGGATCTTTACATTATAATCACTATGTAAATATTGGTTTTAATATTACAATGCTTATCTACCTCGCTTAATATCGTCTCTGCGCAACTAATGTTTATATTTCATCGAATTTGGTCTGACTTAGGGGATTTGTGGTTCGTCTATGTATTTGCTCACGTTGTTAATTATGAATCTCCTAGCTAGGTAGTCATGATATCGTGTTGTAGTGTTCGCGTCCGCTACCGTCACGGCTTCCACAACGTACGGACCCAGCGTTCCTTGACTATCTACCTCATCCGCTGTTTACTGTTCTTGTACAAGTCTCATTCATAGTGTAATTTTATACTTACCATATAATAATCATAGGTTTTTTTTGTTCTTGTATCAATTTTGTGAAATCATATTAAATTGTACTTATAAATAACCGTTAGTTTCATTTCAACTTATTAGTTAAAAACCTTTTTATGTGAGAATAAACGATAAACTAAAATTTGTTTTATTATTTCTTCATTTTCAAGTTGCTGGTGTTGGGTTACGGTAAGAATCGTCTATTGACCGTTTTTATCAGCATGTTTGACGAATGTTTTTGTCGCAGGCATCAAGTTTCTCAAATCGCGTCGCGGGAAAGTAATAATGATGGTGAACACTTTCCCTTTCTGCGAGGAGTCTAAGCTGAGGGACAAGGTGATCTGGCGGTGCACCTCCAAGAAGACCAACTGCAAGGCTCGGATACACATGCTCGGGGCCAGTGTTGTAGCTGTGAAGGGGATGCACAACCACCCGCCGCGAGCCCTGTGTCTCCCGCAAGCGAGACGTCACTACTCACGCAAAATACTCGACGGCCCCCTACCAGTGACTCCGACACTACCCACCACCATCTCATCAACACTCGACGCAGTGGACACTCCTGACCTGGAATAATGACTTTAAAGTAATGCTTAGCGATACATTTTAACTCGATCAGAAATATAAAATCTCACCCCAAACCCTCTGATGTTGTTGTTTTACACGGCTACACAGTTTTCTTATTACTCTGTTCTAGACCTTTCTTTATTTTAATTTAAGAAAGAATATGACTTTAATTTTAAAGAGAAGCAATTTAGACAATTTAAAGTTCGCATAAGTAGTTTTATTGTGATAAGTGGCAAATATATTTAAGCGGCAAAACACCACGAACACCACCTTTACTTTTTAAGTTTTCAATGTTATTTAATTTCATTCCAATAAAGCACTGCCTTGTCGTTATCTTGTGGTGCTTGAAGACGTATTTGTAAATTATCATTTTATCATATGAAATTGTTGAAAATGTATAGTTTCATCAGAATAATGGCTTTAATAGTTCAAAACGGCATCATCCATTAATACATTAAAAACTATTTTTCTAAGGAAAGGATGACAAGTTCATTGCAATCATGCCAACTATGTGATAAGATATCGTATTAGATTAGTTAACTTTTATATTTTAATCTAAACAATATCATAGTTTTATACAAGTAATGTACTTATATGATATTAACGTTAAAACTCAACATAAGCATATTATTGGAAGTTGATTTTTACTTAAATTAAGTGATAAAAGTGCCTTGTATTAACAATGGGACCATTGTCAATTAGGTATAGTAATTGATGAACTGAACATTCCTCTATACTATTTATCTGGACTTTACAATATTATTACCTATAGAGATGTAATTTTGAAATTTTTTGATCTTATCGATATAAAAGACATCGTTACATTTATCAAGAGTATTATTTCGTAAGGTTTAATTAAATATGTTTATATTATCTTTAGTGTTTTCTATTTTAAATATTAAAATAAAACAGGGTATTAGTAATACCTACCTATTCTATAAAAAGTAATGATATTGGTATTTTTTATAAACCTTGGGTATCTTAGGTATGTGTGTGAAAATAGCCTAAAACCCTTGTAGGATGTAAACCAATACTGAAGGGCTAACAGTATCGGTTAATACACGGATTGAACACGTGAATGTTTATATTTAACCGTAAGTATCGATTTATAAAATGTGTTACTCTTGTCATGGCCAATAAAAGTGGTTTTTACTAATATTCAATATAGTACGCAGCGAGCCAATCAGCGACGCTGGCTCTAGTTCGTTTATTCGTTGCCATTACCAAGCTTGTTGAGCATTTCTCGATTCCCCAACAAAATATTTTCATTTCCGGCTATATAATTCGCGTTTTCCTCTCCAAATACCTAGTTAAAATACCTTTTAATATGCCATTAAGATTGGTTCGTTTGACGTATCTCATCGAGGAAGATTTAGAAATTAATCAAATGAACCGTAACTTCTGGATTTGAGATCTTGAGCGAATGTTTTGTAAAAATAACGAACTGAAATTTATAGGCTGCAGTATCAAGTCTACGATAAACTTAATAATTACGACAAGTTGTTTTTTACTTGTTAAATACGTTGTCATTCCGGTGTGACCTTTATAGGTGTACCAGCGGCGTATATACCGACTGGAAGAGGTAAAAGGAATCTGGTGTTACACGGGTATTCGTACAACGAGTCCCCGCCGACGTACTGGTGGTGCTCGCGACGCAAGAACACCGGCTGTCGAGCCGCGGCGCGCACCAACCGCCGCGGGGAGGTGACCTCCTACCAAGGAGTACACAACCACGACAAACCGCGCTTCTATCAGAAAACCACACGGAAGACCATACAACTATAATTTTGGTTTGATTCTGACACGTATAAACACGGTGTATTTATAATCACCTGCACTAATTAACTGGGCGATTCAGACCAATGTACTTATATACATTACACATTCTCAATAAAAAAACCTTAATAAATATAATTGTTGTTAAATTCCAACTCTAGCCTAGTGTTGTGTGGCGGCGAGGGCGCGGACATACTACTGTGGCGCGCGGCGAATAAGGTTGAATGATTCACTCTTTGCTAATCGCAAGAAAAATTAACTTAGATTTGAACGCGAAGTAACAAATGTGTATTGAACAAATTTCAGTGGTCTTAGGACTTAAAATTCAAAATTTTTATTATATTTTTTATTTTTATTTAATTCTTTGCATTGTTAAATTATTGGAGGTGAATAAATCTACACCTATGCCTATATGCCAGTTGCCATCACATCCTCCACCACGATTGCTAATAAACGGAAAATTTTTGTTTGCCACCACAACAATCCTTTCTAGTTGCGAACAGTGTTTGCGCAGCAGGTGGTGGCAATTGGAAATTTATGTTTTGTTATAATAATAATTGTTTTTGTTTTTATTATATTAAAAATAACAATACTTTATTCCGTCTTTTGTAATGTTTGGAAATTGTCTTTATGTATGGTGGTGGTGGCGGTTGGTATACCTAAGGCAATAGTTAAGAAAGAGATAGTCCGATTAAGTTAAAACGGTTTCGCTAGCATAGCGATAGCTTAAACTATCATATGTCTTCTTATTCCTCTCGCTCGAATAGGTGAACAACAGGAACTAAAACCTTGACGTGTTTAAAATTATACCCACTGTAAAAATATATTTGAGTTGCCTTCGATGTTATGATAATGTTTTGGTGTTTTCTATGCAGAGACGGTATCAGCAGCATACGTACCTACGGGAAAGGGTAAAAAACACTTAATATTGAATGGGTATTCCTTCACTCAGACAACGCCAACTTTTTGGGCATGCTCTCAGCGCAAGAAGGGTTGCAAGGCTTCTGCGCGCACCAACAAGCGTGGCGAAGTGACCTCATACAAAAACGTCCACAACCACGAAAAGCCGACGTTTTATCAGAAAACTACGCAAAAAATGATACAGCTGTGATTTCTCAACTTTATTACTTTACCCATAGCTTTGGTTTAATTTAGCTTTTGAATTATAATGCTTTCGATCGTTTTTGAGCTATGTTTAAACACCCGACACATCAAAAAGAAGAGGTTTTAAGTATGACTCTGACTGTTTTTTTGAATCCGCTGTCGAATAGTAAAAATGATGTCATAATCGTAAAGTACATCTGGTCCAATATGCTGAAACAACTTCATTTCGTAGAAAGTTACCTAATTTGACTACGTCACTCTGATAGTAAATACCGTTAACTTCACTGATTTATTGTCTATCGGGCGGGACTCCTATTTCATTTAAAACCAGCAAGAATATTAAGAATTGTACACTGTTATTAATACCTGCTTATTCTTTCAGATGCCTTCTATTTGCCATCCAGAGCCGGGAAGTCTGTCCTGATATTTCAATACAACAAGTTCTGGGTGAATAATCAATATCGAGAGAAACTGAACTGGGCATGTAGAGACAAGGACACTAGAGGCTGCCTGTGCAGAGTGCAGACCACCCTGGAAGGCCGCTTCATACGTATCAAGGGTCTCCACAACCATGCACCCAACTTCACACCACAAAATTTTGACACCCCCACCGTGGAAAAGAGCAGTGATTGGAATCAATCCCAGAAACAATTTCTGGCGCCGAAAGCTATCAAAATGGAATAGTGACTTTAAGCTCAACTCAAAACTACCTAGCTGAATCTCACAACAATCTTGTTACCCAAACTTATAGAAGTGGCATTAGTAAATTGTTTGATAAAATACTACAAGTAAAATCTACAAATTATTTTTTTAAAAAAACAGTGTCTTACTCTTTGTGGCTGTGAAAAAAGATATTAAATGAATCGTAAATTAAGGTACTCATACATTTCTCAATAACACATTCCTTTTATAGGAAAAACTAGTTAATTTATTTTTAATGTAGTATAATTAATTTGTAAGTATTTTAGTTTTTATCTTGATTGAACTATATAAACTTAACAACCGGCACCAGTCGAAATTACGTGATTTAGGGCTTATTTCACCACTTCCTGATATTGTTACAGATAGTAATCTTAGTGATAAACTAATCTATCATTAAAATCTGTGTGATAGACTATATAAAATATATAAGATATAGGCAATCAGATACCTGTGAAACCAAAAAAAACAGGCTATCTGTCAGATAAGCTGCAGATAGGGTATCTGGGACTTTATCAGCAAGCGGTGTAAGAGGCCCTTAAAGTTGTAGTTGCGACATGTCGTGATTTGGTTTTAACTAGGTGCCTACCTAAATGTTTTATGAGTTATTAGTATCAAGAAACCCCTGAAACGCTCACGTTTTTCACGATACCTACGATCTCATTGGTAAAATGAAACCTATAAACGTCGAAATTTCGCAAAGTTATCCGAAGGAACTGCGTCATAGTCCCGAGAATATATTTTTAGATAGGGTTGTACAGAGCATTTATGGGAAAAAGAGAAGCCATGAAAACAAAGATCTTTATTATGTGAACAATCTATTGTCCCAAACGTTTAATTTTTCTCAAACAAAGTGTCATATTTTTGTATTATTGACAAACTGTACCTATTTAGGCTACCGATTTTTGTAATTAGGAATTAACTTAATACTTTTAATTTACGAAATGAGCAAATTCTTTTATTTATGTTTTAATTTAAGCGATTTCGATGTATGAGTAAGCTATCAATCATCATGAATACAAAATATTTTTGTGGACTGTTGCTTTATTCTTATAACACACGTTTCTGATTGTTTTGTTTGATCTTGGTATTTTTGGTTTTGATGTGTACCTCTATAACATAATCACACGATAATTTAAACGATTAATTATGGAAATGATTCCATTGGAGCAAGTATCCCGTATCTATATTCTAAATCGTTGTCTTTACTTTGAAAAGTCAGCTAATTATACGTCGTACTTGATGTGCTCGGGGCCACATCAGTCGCAGAACTGACGACCGCCGTTGGGGCAGAGTAGTTGTGGCGTGAAGACCGCAGGTGGACACGCGCAGCGTGGGAACGCCACCAGGTGGACCGACGACATAAAGAAGGTGGCCCAAAGCGACTATTCATAATACCTATATAGCGAAGATATCTTCAAACGTATCCGTTTTAACCCCGGTTAGTATTCCAGAGATCCCAAAAATTGATGGAGTTTCGGCGACATGCAAGGTTTAAATGATATTTTTGATAGAATTGATTTGTTTTGCAATAAAATGTTTGGTGATGAATGGAATACCTTTTTCAATTCCGAGTGATAATTGTGATACCAATAGAAATATTATTAGACCACGATGTGAGGTGGACTTGAGATGTTAATGCCAGTATAGCGGCAGCGCAATAGTATGCTTGCAGTGCATTGGAGCGAGTCTCGGCTCGGCAACCCTGTTCTGGTGATCGGAGGCCATAGGTTCCGGAAAGTGGTCAAGCATATCGGCAAGAGTGCTAGGAACCTAGGGATGGAGACTTGGCTGTGCATCAAGTCGGACACTGGCTGCAAATGTTACGCCAACACGCAGTTTGGGCGTGTCGTCGCGATCGGCTACTCCCATGTCCATAATGTGAAGAAACGCTTGCGTCAGAAGCCCGTCATCAAGAAAAATATGGTTAAAAAGCGCCCTGGAAGGAAACCAAAACGCAAAAGGATGACGCTTCTGAATCCTTTTGGAAAAGGTTCACTTGTAAATGGAACCGCGTCTATTGTTGAGGGTCACATAGACCCGTTGAATAGCGAGTTAGAGCTTATTGCAAACTTCTTCAACCAACAATGAAGTTAACAAAAGCGTGTTAGTTGTGTTAAATACTTATAGTTTAGGATTGTCTAATATCGACATTTTCATCTGTATAATGGATGTCCTAATCCTCAGGAAGAGAGATAAAATATTACTATTTTTTTAAACTTTACTAGAAGTCGCTGAAACTTATTAGTCGATTTGGCTGTTGTTGAATTTGAATAAATATTTTTATTTATCACTGTATTCATTAAATGGGTTAATGGATATAAATATATTAAGATATGGGGTGCTGGTTCTAAAATGAGCTTATTATTTGTGATATTTTAAAACGGTATTTTTGAAAACATCTTTTTCTATTGTAAAATTTTAAATGATCTCAAGAATTCAACTCGACCGATGCACTAAAATAGCAATTTCAGTCTTGATTTCCAGCACCACCCTACACTGGTATTCTGTAACGCAATAATGTATATCCCTAGGTCTCTATTAGATAATTTATTAGATAGATAGATAGAAACACTACTAGACCAAACCAGCCGTTAAATATGTTGCTGTTGCCAATTTTTTTTAAAATTTAAATGTTTTGGGATCCTAGCTTATACCTACCTAGTTTTAAATATAATTTTTTAATAAAATGATGCCATGCTTTTTTGATTTATAGTACTTATTACACAGAGTATTTCATTTCTGATTAGTTCCACCCAATAACCACAGCTATTTAAGATATTTGTAATTTAGTTTTATGGACATGCGATGATTGGGCAGAACTGATCACCCAAGATGATCGTAGTCAAATCTGTTAGCGCCATACAACAAATGCAATGCGCCGCGGATGCTAAAACGTTCCTGTTCAGTTGCAGGAAACGTGGTGACTCCAGCCGAGCCGACACCAACACTAGGCCTGCCCTTCCCGTTCCCCTGTTTCCCGGGACAGTTCCGGTACTGCCTCAGCAAGAGGGGCAAGCCGGCTATAGAAGTGGGAGCGCATAGGTTCTGCTTTAACGGCCGCGCCGCCAGCGGCAAGGTGTGGTGGCGATGCTCCAGGAACCCCCGCTGCCGAGCGGCGGTCCACACCTTCGGTCTCCGCGTCGTACAAATGAACAGCGCGCACACGTGCGGCGTGCGCGCTACACCACTGAGACCCATGTTCTAATTTAAAGCATTTATAACAAAGCTCTCTATGAAGTAGTCCCATGTAAAAACGGAGCGAGTCGTCAATTTTATTTTCATCGAAACGACCACCGGCACGCGAAACGATGACGGAATCGGCACAGATCTTGATCTCAATGCGACTGTTTTGTTATTAACTTATTAAATAGGTCATTAAAATAAAAGGTACGCCCACACCGCACAACTTACTCACTAATCGACACAACATTTACCGGAAACAAACGAATATATAACTATAACAAACAAAGAAATCGATTTAATTCATTTATTTTGTAGAAAATGTTTGCAGAACAAAGTAATCACTCTGTAAAAAATTATGCAGCTGTAGAAATTTTCAACCTTACGGTCTCAGACATACCTAGGGCTGTTTATGAACCGCATATTTAATTTGGATATTTTAAACTAATTTTTATTTCGTATTTTTGACATAAATCTTAAGTCATATTATGATTCTTTATTATGTAAATGGACAAAACTATGACGATAATTAAATCGCTTTAACGATTTTTGAGTAAATCGCATGCAAATGGTTTTTTGTATGGGTTGTTGCATGCTTGTATGGTAGGTATGATTATTCTAGGACCAATGGTCATTACTTTATTTTGTTTACCTATAATTTCAAAGCTAGAAAAAAACAAGAAACCCGTTCTATATATTTATGAAAATGTAATTTAAATCACTTCCACTGGATTAATTTAGACGCTCTAGCGGCTAGACTCGATGACGGACACATTTTTTAAAGTATCGACTTATTTCCAATCTACACAACGGACAGTATAAATATCTTAAGATCTTTTTCTAACATTGTTATTAAAATACGTGTAGTCTAAGATATGACACAACGGCCAACTTCCAATCTTACTTATATCTAAATAGATATTAGTCGATCGAACGAAAGTAAGAAAGTCTGATGCGACGCTTAAGTAAATCCTCAATGTGGCTGGGTGGCTGACCTTGTTATTTTGGGTGAATGTCAAAATTGCTTTTGTGCCTTTCTGCCGGTGGTTCAAAGTAATACTCCAACATCTATACGCTTTTTATGAAGTATACGAAATTGAGATCGCAAAATATTGTTTGCTCGTCGTTATTGGTCTATTAATATTCTCCAAAGAGATTATATAAATATTGATCTATAACCAATATATTATATTGAAGTACATTTTAATGGTAGAAATTTGCGCTGTGTAAAGTATACGAATCTTAATAATTTTAAGCTAATTATCTAGTGCGATGACCGTCAGCGCACAAGCATAATGAGACTTTGATCTTGGGCAAGAGTATGTAATTTAATTTTAATAATAAAATAGATAAATCTAAGTAGACAATGGTCTACGATGTTCTGGATTTCCTTAACGGCTCTAAAATTATCATATGGGTCAATCAACTTTTTTTTGTAACGCAAAAACTGATTGTAAAGGATATATATGTAAAAGAAAAAAGTTGATTACGATGATCAATTAGTTGAAACTCGAGAAGTGGTTAGTGTGTACAAAAGGGTGCGCAATGAAACCACTCACTTTTTTGGAGTGGGTCGCGTGGAAGTGATTTTGAGTGATTTATGGAATATTTTCAAAAAAAAATCCTCAGCGCCCCCTTTTCTCCACTCTAACCCCAATTTTTTAACTAATGTACTTAAAATTCTATAATTAGATTCATCCGTATTGATCGATTATTTATCTGAGAGTTGTTGTAGCTCTTAAAATAAGTGATTTTAGCAAGATCCTGTTTTCAGACAAATATTAAAAAACAAAAAAAGTTGATTCACTCAAATGCAGTTGTTGGGTGTTGAAGTTAAAACTGATATGAGACGTAACCACAACTGAAAGTTTAACATCTCTTGCCCGCGATGGATTGTAAGGTCTCAGTTCTGATCTTCCGCACGCGGCGGTCCTAGTTGTAGTTCGTTGTACAAAGTGATATAGTTCTCTTATGATATCCTAAGTATTTTTATACATTATTTTACATTATTTTTTTACGATTTTATTCGTGTGTTGTACATAACGTTGCGATTGTTGAAGGAGCCATTTGCGACTCCAGGAAGGTTGGTTTCGGTTGCGGTCACTAGAATGCTATGGTTTTGTTGTTTATATCAGACAAATGTTAGACAAAGTCAAGTCATGTATACGATATTAGGAAAGTAATGTAACAACTTGTTAAAATAGGGAACTGCATTTAGTAAACAATTCGACTTAAAGATAATACTCATTGTATACGTTGTAGTTATAAGATTATGTTTTAGTGAGATTTTATTATTTTAATCGGCCTAAGTTTATATTTTTTGAACAGTTTTGTGTACTTATTATACTTTATTATATTTTTAGATGATTTATTTAGCTTTGGCTGTACTTACACAAAGAATTTAAGCAACAATATTGTTTACCGTTTATTTACCATGTCATTGCACCAATTTATACTAGTATTAGTATACCATATCAGATGTATACGATTTCTTATGTTAACCTATTAAGTATTATTCTTGAAGTATTATTTCGTGTATTGTGATAAGATGTTTTATTATTATTATTTAGCGAACAAAGTATTATGGAATATAGGTAGCTATTGTAAGCAGCAGTCTTCGATCTGAGAAAGTAGTGAATGTATACGGTAGTTGGAGATTCGTTCTCGTGTATAGGTACAAAGAAATGATTATATCGCGCTGATGTCACTTTCGTGTATTTCATTTCTCTACCTTTTCATCATTCTTCAGTATTTCTTCATACCGCTGTCTTTCCCTGAGCAGATGGGTCTTTTACCTACACTAATTAAGGTTCATCATAGGCATTATCAGTTATTGTTTTTGTTCGACATGTTATTACATAATAGATCTCTCCTTGTTTCTCTTCTCCAACCTTGCGGTTATGAGGGCCAAATCACACGAGAGTGCACCGGTACTCGCCAGAGACTCTTTCCCGATGCACTCCAAACTTTACATTTTCTACTATACAATATTTCTCTCTTCCCCCTTCTGGAGCGTGACTCTACACCGCATTTTTTTTTGTTCGACAATAGAGATACTAAAAAGAAACGATGTAGTATGTTGTAAAGCCATCTAGAACTGCTATTAGAACGCGCACCAATATAGAAGCTCGGCCATCTAGATTTTAATTAAAAGAAAAATGGATTTTTGCTAGAAAATTAAGACATTTAACTACATTGTATTTAATAATACATTTAAAATTTTAGTCTAGTGGATTTGTATTGCAAACGTGTTTCTTTCTAAGTTGATCGGTATCAGCAGCTTCAGGTATTCGTTTTTTATATGCATCAAATAACTTTTAAAGTTTTCAATAAAGAACTAGTAAACCGTGTTTTATTTAATTCCCGTATTTTCTCGTAAGTTTTTTTAAAAATTAGTGAGTGCAAATAAGTGGAATAGTGTTCGGTATAACGAGGTCTGACAGCTGGTTTGTTGCAGGCTGGTTCTATATCCGCTCGGCGCGCGGTGGTCTGCACCTGGTCGCGGACGGGCATATATTCTACGAGGACGGCGGTTCTCATCCCCGGCGGGTGACCTGGCGGTGCGCGAGGTCCTACCAGAAGGCCGAGAGGTGCCAAGTGGCCCTGTGCCTCAGAGATGGGCGACTGGTGTACTTCCGAGGGTGCCACAATCATCCGGCGACGTACAACCCGGCGAAGCACGAGACGAGGCGGTTCCAGGTGGATCCGATGGGCAAGTACAAGATAGTGGTGAGCGCGCCGCCGCCCGCGCCGCGCGCTCTGCCCGCGCCTCCCGCGCCGCACGCGCCGCACGCCGCGCTGCTGCTGTAGGCCTGGCGCGACCTCCTGGTGCGCGGCCTGCTGGACGGGAGGCAGTGATCCGGGAGTGTCGCTTTACTGTACGGACACTTTGAAAAGTGCCCATGGACAATGACTTTTTCATTCGCGTTGTGTTCAAAGTCTACCAAAAGTCATAGGTAGCTTTATGTTTCACCCCTTTTAAATCGATTTTATTTTGGATTCTCGTTTTTATAGATTTTATTTTACATTCCTTTTTTTGTTATTTTTACATTATATTTAAAACTATAACAATAAAATTATTATCTATACTCTCACCTAAAGAGGAAGATCGAAATTTATTATTAAGGTTTCATAAAATATGACCTAAATCAATTCAAACCAAAGGATGTTTAATTAACTTAATTTATAAAGTATCTATAATTTTTTATTGCATGGTTGTTTATTTTGGTCTGTATTATTTGTTATTAGTACAGGGCAGGATCCACCTAGTTTTACCGGTTAAAATTTGTGAAGTGAAAAGTTTAGGGCGTTGATCTGATAATCTATGATAATACTCGTGCTAAGTCCTAACCTAAGTCTTCCCAGTCTTCTTTCTATTTCAACCGGACTTTGCATTCCTGTCTTGAAATGTTGTCCAAATTACAATAACCAGTTAAATCTAGACTTGGGTAGTTTGTCGTAAAGTAATATGAATCTTCCAATTAATGAGTAATAAGATGATTTTTAAAAATCGTATCGTGTGGTAGCCGAAGACGAGGGTGAAGTTCTTAAACGCTGCTCGCGTTTAGGGCAATCTATGTAACTGCTTGGTTTACCATGTTGTTCAAAATATATGAGTTGTTCAACGGTTTCCTGTTATTATAGAGATACGGTAGGCCCGTTTGAGAGGTGAGCTCTAGCTGCATCGATTGTTTACGGCCCGGAGCGTAGAGCAGGGAAGAGTATCGTCGACTGCTCTTTGCTCCAAAAACGTACTCCTATATTAATACTCCATCATATTATATCCTTACTCCGGGTGTAATCGGTAGCTCTCTAGAAGACGCTTTAAAGTCGCCTTGTACCAATGCCTTAGCGGCTTATAATTATTATAAGTAACGAAACAATGACTATGAACATACATATATAATCATTGTATAACGTGAATGTGCAATATTCTCTTACCAAATGTTTAGAAATTATGTATACAAAATGTATAGCTTTAACTATAGCGTAGTCGTCTTGTTGAAGCTTTTTATAAAAAAATTCTATTTATTAACCGCTGCGTAGTCCGCGGAACGACTGATACACGATGTTACGAAATACTCCAATGTTTATGGTTTGTATTTAGACGTAGTTGTAGTATACCTACTGTAGAAATATTTAACAGCTTATGAAGAGAGTATTACGAGCGATAATTTTTATATTACAGACATATGGATAATAGTCCAATGGGCCTAATTCTGAAGACACGATGTCAAATTTTAAACGGCTGCCATCAGAATTGGGCCCTGTGTAGATAACCAACACTTGTATAATAGAGTAGAACTTATAACCTTATACGTATAAGTAGTGTGTTATGCACAGGATGTCATTAGCTAGTATTGTTCTGAGAATTTTCTTAATAGGCCAAATTATGTAATACACAAACATACTCGTAGTATGATATTTTGAAAATATAAATAAGATCCTTGTTTCCATAAGCAGTAGTTTAGTTAATGACAGTTATCACATTATGTGTTTTTCATAGAGGTATCTTTTTAAAAGTACACTATACTGTAATAGTATCTACTATTTAAGTTTTTATTTATATTCATAAAACATATTATTCATTATTTACTTTTTTATTTCAGCGTTAACACTACCTATACCGGCGAATGAATAGCATACGTTTTATTAATTGTATTCGTATTTATCCACGCGTCTTTCCGGTCTAGTCTCATTAGTTCTGATTTCTGGTTAGTAGTAGTTACTGAGCCTTCTTTAGCGTCAGTAGTCCGGTTTCTTTGTACAACCGAACTGCTGAGACCACAGACCAACCAACCAATTGACTGCGCATTGACGGCGAAACTGTTCACCGAACATAAGGCCATCGCCTAGGTATATTACCGGCGTCAAGCCATACTGGTTTTAGTGTGAATTTAATTTTGCCTAAGGTAAGACCTCCCACAATAGTTGTTTTGTGTTACAAGGGGCTTGTTCCTTACCTTAGGCAAAATCAAACTCACACTAAAACAATTATGGCTTGATGCCGGTAATATACCGAAGCGGAAATGGCCTTATGTTCGGTGAACGTTGTCGCCTTCTCATGCGCCGTCAATGCGCTGTCAATTGGTTGGGTGGTCTATGGCTGAGACCAACAAAGGCTTAGTCCGTGTCCTATTAACTATTCGGTGGTCCGGTTAAGGATGATCCGTGTTAATAGGTTTTTATATCGTTCGTACCTAAGTGTTTACCTGCAGTTACGATAATTGAACAACTTTTGTTCTTAAAACTTACAGACATACATACAACTATAAACTTCATAGAAAGATTTAATTATGTGTTTAAACAAATCTTGTTCAATATTCGACTCAACAATTACTACAGGTATATTCTGGTGTAAACACAGATTCATGTAACCAACTTCCAAACAGCTTTCCATTCACCAGAGGCGGAGGGTCCCCTGCTGAAGATGGGAGGCCACTGGTACCGGCTGGACGCGTGCTACCGCAGCAAGCGGCGGTGGCTGTGCGCGAGGGGGTGCGGCGCCAGAATACACACAGCGGGCAAGAGTGTCGTCTTCTCAGAGCTCAGGCATCGCTGTAGGATACTCAATAACCATACCGTTTGAATTTCATATCTTGCTTAGCAATTTTACTTATCCATGTGATGTCAGTATACGGAAATTTTTACGTCAGATATGGATGATAAGATAAAGAACAATTACGATTTGCTGAAATTCTGTTCTGTCTGGAATGAGTGCGTCATTAGCTTTCGCAACAGGCGGGATTTTAAAGTAATTATACTTTTTAAATTGTATTATTTTGATGATCGTGTAAATTAAACTATGCGAAGCCAAAAGACTAAGAAGCATATTTTAAAATTGTATTGTTTTATTTAAGTACTTATACACGAAACTACATTCCTCCCACCATGTTGAATTATTGAGCCGTATTTGGCACTTAATAATAAATATATTTAATTGCTTAAATCATTTCCTTCCTTACGCGACCCATTTGAAAACCTTGTCCTTTGTTTTTAAACTCATTTCTAAGGTAATATTATTTTCATTTTTGTTTCATACATTTTGTTGGTGGGTGTTACTGCAAACTGACACCGTTGTGACATTGCAGTGCAAGTGATATACAACGAGAAGGGCTACCCGAAGCTGGTGTTAAACGGTTATTTCTACCGGCCGCACAACGCGTACCGCAACCAGCCGAGGGTGCTGTGGTACTGCGCGGCCAGGAACAGGTTCCAGTGTAACGCGACCCTGAGGACTTACAACCGGGAGGTGGTGGCGGTGACCGGCGCGCACAACCACAGCTGCTGACCGCCGGCGCGTGCGCGCGCGCCGCCCGACCTGCAGCGCGTGCGGGACCTGCTCCACCTGCACCAGATGCACCACATATTCAGGCTGTACGGCGAGCACCTAGCGCTGCGTGACGCCACCGGAAGTGACACCCATCCACAGACACAATCAACTCACAATAAGTGTACCTAGAACCTCATCATAGATCATTAATTACCTTGGACCTGATGTTTCTAGTCAGCATCCTGGCGACGACGCCGGCGTTCGTCGCTAGGCAAATTCGGGAGTGGATATGCCGCACGCACCCTCGGCAAGTGAATATGTTCCCAGGTGGTGGGTCTTACGTCTGTGACCTATGTACCTAACATATAGTCATATTTATTTATTTTTAGGTGCCAATATAAAGAAAGTGCGTCAGTTGTGTTGTTTTACGGGGGTATCTTGACGAGAATTTCTGTTACTGTAAATACTTATACGTACCTATCAGACTTAAGATGATGTATACGACGACAAGGTACCTTCGTAGGACGAAATAACGACACTGCACACTTTACTTTTAATGGAAATAGGCAATAAGTATAAAAAGTGATATAAGTAGGTACGTAATTCTAATAATATTTATGTAAAGTGATTCTTGTACATTCTGAAAGTCGGTTCCTAATGTAATAATAATGGTAGATAAATTCAATGTGTCATAAATTTCGAATTCTTTATGTCTTTTGACTATCCAGAACATGAAGGTAAAAATAAGCTGGTGTCGCCATGGTGGCGTCGTCGGCACTATGGAGGCAGTATCGCTATGTTGTATTTGTGTCAATTTTGGAGAATGTCATTAATTTATTAAATTCTTGTTGTTATGGAAACACTACGAAATTTAAAGTTATTTCATATAGTATTAAGTGGCACGGCAGTTAACGGCATCTGTAAACCGTAATCATGCTATCTCCATAGAAGCGGCGGCTACCCACAAGTGCCCACAACCTTTTTAGCTTCATGATCCAGAACTTTCCTATGGGCATGCCATAAGTAACTAGATATTCTGTATTCACTTGTTGGTCACATCATCGTAAAGACTCGGAGCATCTACTGATAAGTTTGAGAGAGGAACATTTATTTATTCTTTTTACATTCGAACGACTGTAAAGAGTAAAGGAAGTATTGTGATAGTGGAAACAGTCGCGTTTTTAATGAAAATGTATTGTTTTACACTTGTATGTCGATGAAGCGATTAACCGGTGAAGCGATTTAAATCAAATAGATAAAAATAATAAAAAATGATTATTTGTAATAAATAATACATATTTAAGTACATTTAAAAAATATATTTATAATATTATTTTAGAGTGTATAGTTTCTTTTGGCATGAACGTTGTATGTAGGTGTATTTTTAACTGTTTTAGTTTTGTAGCAATTATCATTTTATACTTGTTGATAGGTATGGTTTACCTCATTATGTTTTTGCGATTTATCCGTATACAATTTATATTCCATTGAACGTTCTAAAAATATTTTATGATCTCTACAATGTGTTTCACTCACGAAGGACCTGTGCCTTGGGCGTGTAACATCTTGTATTTCAGGTCTCTTCACTCACACAAGTATCGTAGATTTATAATGAATCTACCAGCAAGACTGCGATCCCTCATGAGATAAAATACTTATAAGCTTACGTAGAGGTAGCTTTCAGTGCTTGGACCAGAGAGCCAAACAGGGGCCAGAAGCACTTGTAGCCTTCGAATTGCTGCAAGTTCAAAGGTTGCATAATATGTTAAGGCAACAGAACCCGTTTAACATCAGGTGGCCTGTCTGCCCGTTTTGCTGCCTTATACAGTAAAAAAGAACTTAATTCTTGAAGCAAAAGTAGTTGTAGTATTTAACAGTATTACATGCGGTTATTAAGTGTCCTTTTCACCCGCGTGTTATTTGATGGTGTTTGACGCAGTGGCAGCTACTTACGTGCCGTCGAGGACCGGGAAGTCGCTGCTGGTCCACGACGGGTACACCTACTACCTGAAGAACCTGCAGGCCCACGGCCGCAAGCAGTGGTACTGCTCGTCGCGGGACATGGCGGGATGCCGCGCTGACGTCATCACGGCGCCGGCGCGCGCGGCGCAGGGTGACGTGCTGTTTTTAGTGCGCGGCCGCCACATACACGCCCCACCCAGTTACTACTTTACTCCAGATGGTAAGTATGTTAGACGGAAGGATGTTTATCATAGATATAGGTAGCTCAGCGGTTTTATTATTATAAGTATGATTAATAGTATTTTTACATACATATGTAGTATTTTTTTACGTTTTTTTTAATTACGCTTCTTTACGCTTTAAAGTCATGTCTTCCACGCTTTGATTTTTAATTTGTTTTTGCTCGTGTACACTGCTATATTTTTATTATTTTTATTTTTTTTACTTAACGGTTTGGTGTAAGTAATATTTCTTAGTACCTACCTAACTTTATTTTTTGTAAGTTCCTTCAGAGATTATTATTAGTATGAAAAATGCATGGAAGTTCCTATAATCAAGCAATAATTACGCTCGATAGGCGTCAAAATCCGCAAAGTAACTTTAACAAAGTGGATGATAAATAAATTTGTGACTTATCGTTTAGTGTAATGTACTTAAACGTGTGGGTACCTACTTCTGTTCATGTTTTAAATGTTGGCCAAGTAATTATTTGTTTGTTATTTGAAAATATGTAGGTAGAATGCAAATTGAATGCAAGTAGTTTTTAACAAAATATATACCTATGTTAAAATTTTGACAATTTAGTAAAATTGGATTTAATATTTTTGGTTTCAATACGGAATGTATCAGTTATGATTTGTTGCATTAATTAAACTGTATAAAATGATGAAATTTTGATTATACGATAATGATCGATAGACTGTGATCGACAAATTAATTTTATTTGAATTGTACAATTAAGTATTGTCAGTATTTTCCCAACTAATGTGTTACTTTACTTGCGCATACATTTTATACAAATCTAGCGGAAGGGTACGGAATTGGATATTGCTCAATAATATACGATACGATTTGTTATATATTTTTGTCCTTTCCGCTCTAATAATGTAAGGATCATTCAAGTTTCTTTTTATTATTACTACGATGTTAGTTTGTATGTAGGGGAAAACAGCCGTTACAAAAAATAAAATTTTAAGGTTACGATAGTGGATTTGTACTGAATGTTGGGCAAAAATTGTTGAAACAAACATGTCATAATATAATGTTAAAGGTAGTTTGTAAAGGTCTCGGTAAAAGTTTTATTAAAGGGCATGTGCGATGTCTACAGGATGTTTTCCTTTCCCCCACGTGAGTTGTGCGCGTGTAAGCGGCGTAGTAGAAAGTGGGTGGATGGGGGTGCTCCCTACGGGTGGTTTGGTTTCTACGTTAGAGTACTACGCAGAATTTCCATTGCGTTAGGGCCTAAAAAACATTGAAACATATTTTTAAACTAGCTGTTGCCCGCGGCTTTGCCCGCGTGTAATATTTTTTCCTCGGGAATAGTTTATCGCGGTAGCAAGAAGCCTATAAAATAATATGTCCTGCCCCAGGGTTCGATGTATCTCCACAGCAAATTTCATCAAAATTTTTTCAGCTGTTTAGGCGTCAAAAGTTAACAAACAGAAAAGTTAACAAACAGACAGACAGAGTCCAGAGGGCCCACACGGGATTGGTTAAAGATCATTCTCAAAAAATAATAGTTTCGCTCGACTGCTTATCGCCAGATTGTTTTGCATTTTACATATTTTTAAATAATAATATTATACTAGGTAAGTACTTAAATATGTACACATCTACTAACCTACCTATAGAAAAATTAAATTTAAAGGATACTTAAACTTAAGTTATATTTGAAGGGTTAATTTAAGCGGAGGTACCTGTTACGTTGTTTGTTCTGAAATACTTCCGCTTCCGCTTCGTAATTAATTGACGTTCATGGTAAACAAACATTGGTTGTTAGTCCATTGCTTTTTATTCATAAAACATAATTTATTTCAAATACATACATTATTATAAATAATAAATCTTCAAATATTTCAGCTTGTCAAGTACATTTTTGTTCTTATTTTGTTTACATAATATATTATGTATTCATCATTTATTCCAGATCAGATGCGTGTAAATATTGCGTTTGGTAAATATCGTTTTCACCCAATTCTATTTCCGTCGCACCGTTATGCCCGCATCATATCATAATTGTAATATTTTTCCTGATCGGTTGCAATATTGAGTGTATCCGTGAACGACATGAATTGCGCAGTTGTGACGGATCAATACCTACGAAGTTATGAAAGAAAGTTCGGCAGGGCACGGGGACCGTATGGGCGTGCCCTGCCATCTCCGCAACAGCCTAGTTTCCCCTGTATGCCCTAATTTTGGCGCATTCGCCCTTTGTTCACGAATGCCGCTGCGCGTGTGTGCGTGCCTCAGCCCTCGGAATCGAATACGCACGCAGATGAAAATATATTTATAACTAGACATAAGTAGGTATGTGTTATAACTTATAAATAATGAATATTTTATAATGTAGGTAAATGTCATCTAACCAGGTTATAAGGAGTACATTTATCAGAGCCATTGAGGTCATTTAAAAATAGATATTCGTAATTGAATTTAAATTAAAATTAGGTAGGTATTTAGCTTCAAAATTTAATTACCGTGTAACCGTTAGCCTACGTATACGCGGTGACCCTAGCTGACATTTGTATTGTAGATTGTAGAGGCCCTACGCCGCCGCACCGTTAGGCATTCGAGTTGTTTACAACACAGCGAGCGGAGTTGGTGGCCGGCCGGCCGTAGGTGGCGGGCGCACGTGGCGGGTGGTGGCTGGCTGGCTGCGGCGTGCGGGAGCGCGCACCCACGCGCGCGGGACATGCGCGTGGCGGGCGCCGCGCGCCTCCGCCTGGTGATGGTGCCCCCAATCGATAATGCCCCAGAATCTCTCTCCGGGAGCCCCTCGCTCTCTTCACTCCTCTCCCGATGCCCTAACTCACCATAAACGTCAAAATATAACATCCCAATGCAATAATAAGGTCGTTTTTACATTAAACCTTCCGCATTTGTATTTCCGTTATGCTTAATGGCAGTTATAAAGGAACTTTTGGTAGGTACTACAGAAATTGTTTCTTTGTATTTCATTCCTTTTAGGTTTAGGGCGGGGAGCGTTGCACGGTCGTGAATTATTCAGCGTGGCGCGTTTAAAATGCTTTTGATGATTATTTTCACTCGTTTTAACGTTGTTTACATTTGAAATTGTGTAATCTTTTCTGGATGGATGTAATTAGACAAAAGACCGTTTTCGCACGCACCTGCATCATAGCTTTAGACTCATCCCCATGATCATGATTCGAGGTGGAAGGTTGGTCAATGGTGTTGGTGGTTGTAGAGGCGAGGGGCGGGGCGGCGCGGCGGTGCGCCTCGCGGTCGCGCTGCACGGAGTGGCGCTGGCGGTGCGCGCGCGCGTCCGCCGTGCACGCGCCCACCTGCCGCGTCACCGTGCGCGCCTCGCATCTGTGCGACTGCCTACTACGGGCACGCTCACCTCAAACCAAGGGCTCTACACACCTGCCATGAAAAAAATACATCTAAAACATAATTTGTAACATTCCGACAAAGTTAAAACCAGCTCTAACCACTAGTTCAGACTTTAAACCCAAATAAGCTGTCAGACTTGTTGTTTTACTCGAGCCGCTCGTCATCTGACTGGTAATTGATATTATAACTTGCTTGCTATCACTTTTGGTAGACCAATCGTAAAAGGGTTAAAAGATTTAGTTCCGTTGGTTAAGGCAGTAAATAGATTAGAACGCGCCATTCAAGCCGAACAACTACTTGTAATGTCGCATTAATTACATTTTCTAAGATAGACAGTCACAAACACTGATAAAAAATAGCGATTCTGTGTGTGAGTTGGCTGGCAATGTCTTTTACCGTACATTTTATGTAATGATTCATTAATGACAAGCGACTAGATTCACCAATGTTAATAGTCAATGTTTTAAATCACACACAACAAAAAGTCGATCTGATAGGCAATGTACAAAATATCGCAAGCTATTTTTATAATCGCAGAATAAGAATAGAGGTAGGCATACTTTCCATTTGCCAATACTACGTAGGTACACAACAACATTGTGGGGCTTCAAAGGAGATTTACCTATCTTGCCAGTTGGCGCTTACGACATTTCGTTTTGCGAACTCAATATAATATCACTACCCAATGTAAATTACGTAGATCCGAAAAGAACGTAAGCGCCTGTTGTTAAACTAGACAATTTCCTGTGGAAAGCTAAAATAAAATCTTTTCAGTCATTTTATTTTTAGAATGGCCGCCTTAGAATAGTGCCTTGAATAATTAGTTAAGTTCAAAGCTCTCTTATTAGGTGGAATATGTTTTCGAAACAATGTTAAAAACTTTCGCTCTCCGTCCAAGATCGGTACGTACGTACCTAGTTTTTAATGCAATTAAACAAATTTATTCATTGATGTAACTTGATTTTTATTGCGAGGTCTGTATATTTACATTGGTTTGCTTTATGTTGCTTGTCTGCTTTATTTTGAACCGTTAGCAACTGTAGTTACCAATCAACGCAGAAATTTATGTTAAAACTTAAAAAAAAAAATAGGAGGATTAAGTAAAGGTTATTTAAAGTTACTGAATAAGGATTGCGTTAAGTAAAAGCCAACTTAAGCTAAACCGGCCTAGCCGGCTAACTACAATCTATTTCTTTCGTATTTTGGCGTGAAATTTTACTTCAATATCTTAACAGACTGTCAATGTAACGATTCAAGTCACTGCTTGAGTTTCAGCTGCGTACTCAAACTTTGGGCTTAGCATACATTGGATAGCTTTTGAGAAGTCATAGTAAAACTTTAACACAACATCCAATGTATACTACAGTCAGCCAAAGGCGGACTCTGCTAGAAGTTTTAGGTGGCTTAATTCCTCACTACACTACCTTGTTGGCTTTTGAATGATAATGAGCGTACGACATTGCGAATGTTCTGTTGTTATTCTCACAACGCGTGGTTTGTGCTTGTTAGATGACGGACGCGCTCGGTATCTGTCGACGGCCCGCGGAGGGAGGCTCCTCTACTACGCAGGCAACACGTTCTTCATCAACTCGAGGAAGCGGCAGGACAAGGCGCGGCTGCTGTGGTACTGTTCGTCCCGCAAGTCGAAGAACTGTCCCGCCTCAGTGCTCACGCTGAACGATCGCGTGCTCGGACAAGCGCCGGTGCACACACATCCGCCCAAAGTCTCCAGCACGTATGGCAACCCCACCAAATACGAACATGACCAGCCCTTCGTTTGTTTGGATGTCGTCTAATCCCCAATATCCCGATGTGCCGAGTCGAGTCTCGCGTCACCCCGGCGAATTGACAGTCTGATCATTTGAAGTCCGACTGTTTATGATACACCATAAAACTGCATAAAACTTTGCGCGTGTAAACGTCAAACGTATATCCAGACATTTCATTAACAGTATTAGCTACGACTGTTTTTGTCTGTGACTGGCATCTGAAAGAGGGCGAACACCATAGAGATAGGATCTCTTTGGTGGGCGGCCGCGCCACCTATAGAGGAGTAAAGTTGCATATTGCAATTTTTTTTGATTCATGGCGAAAACAGATGATTTATGATAGTCCCGAGGTTTTGATAGAATGTCTGCCAGATTCACACACGTGCAATTTGGGTCATCACTTCTGCTTTAATTAGGACATCAACATGAGAACTGTAAGTCCTACGACGGCATTTAAAAATTTAATTATTTGGCCAAATTTACTCTAGTCAAGTAAACTTTAGAAGTTTCTCGTTTTAGGTACCTACCTACCTTATTAAATGACCTCGAAATTGTTTGAATTGAATTAGTTTTGATTACCATATAGGGCCTAGTGACTAGGCCCAGTAGGTAGCTAATTTAGTGAAATATTCAAACATAACTAGTTATACGTCAAAAATACCATTTTATATTTTGTTTTTCTTTTCTTTTGATACTTACGGTTTTATAATACATCTAGGTTATTTTATATTGCTGTTACAAGTGTTACAGTCAGTCATAATTTATCTACAGGGAACTAAACTATATTATAATTGCATAGTTTTTAAATAAATAATTAATAATCTACAATATATATTCTGGTCAAATAAGTGTCATTTAGGAATAACTATACATTTTAAGTAGACAATTTCAACTGTATAGTAAAGTGATAATAATTAAGTGTCAAAGAATAAATTGAAATCAATGTGCCAAAACTTCCTAAATTAATTTGTTGTGTTATAATGTTGTTTAGTGTTTATTTATTTTGTATTTTGCACCTAACTGCTTATTGATAAATTATTGTGTTAGAACATCGAGTTTAGAATAATAATATATTCTAGAAATAATTTTGCCCGATAGTGTTCGTATCGTCGTCCGTTATCCATGCATTGTACAGATTTCTACCTGCGCCTTCCTGGGAACAAAAAAAGAATGTCTAGACGCCCTGCCCTTTGAAACTTTTTCTATTTAAAGCTTTTTATATTAGAGACTGCTTTCTTATTCTAGGGCCAGGTGCAGGTAAAGCCCTTGGATAGTCCAAAATACTACCTTATCCTTTGGATCTAAAGATAATTATGTATTTGTTAGATTCTTTCCTTAGGGATGCTAAGAATATTTTTTGTTAGTATGTAAGTAGTTCTGCTTTTGTTTGTGAGATTTGTATTGGGTGTAAGTAATATGAACATCTGCCGTTAGTAATAATTGTTACTATCTTGTGTGTTGGTTTTAGAATATTATAGAAATGTTTTACAAAGGTAATAAGTACAGTGATGTCAGAGATACAAATAACTGCTGAATTCGTAATGATATTAGGGCTACTTATATTAGGAGAATTTCCATGGATTATGCAACCGTGAATTGAGCCCGAGTTACCTTTTAGCTTCTAATTTTGGTATGGACCGACCGGTACCTGAAGGTATTTCAATAAGAAAGTAAAAAATATTAATTTAAAAATATATCTCTACATCGTTCTTCCAAAAGTTCTTTGAAACTCCGATCATGTCAGTTTTTTTACAGTGATCCTCTGTTTAAGTGAAATTCTGGTTTTTTTATTCTTAACAAAATACATATAAAGAGATTTTTAACTATAATTAAAATCTTATTTCATATTTTTACAGAGGAGGTATTACCTATTACAAAAGAATATTACATTAAATTGTTAATCAAAGATATATGCCACACACATCACACCTTACCATCGCCCGTCCCGCACAAGACGTTTAAAAGTTTGCAATTTGCTCAGTGATAGGTGAGACCAAATGTATAATTTTTATTTATTTTGTAAACCCACACAAAACTGTCTCGTCCCGCACGTGGCAATCCAACAATATGTTTTTTTATAAAACTGTCTCCAACAGAATTTGAATTTCACTCATACTTATAGTTTCCATAATCCTCTATTCTATTAGTGTTCAGTAAATGGTTTAAATACGCCAGTCAATTTCGCTAATATGTTATAATAAACAGAAGCAATTGATGATGACCCGGTAGTTTGATGTCCCGCACAAGACTTGTAACCATTAGCGAGCGGGAGCGTAGCGAGCTTTTTCCGTGTTCTGTGACTGTAACAGATCGAGTTGCGTTGTTTACTTATTCTATTATTGTATTTCAAACGGTCAAAGTGTAGTACAAACGTCCCATACGAGACCGTGAAATGCTCCAATATATTTAGACACCTATTGATCCTATAAGGCATGAACAAGAATACTCCTTCACTAACGAAACCAGCAGGTCAAAAGAGCCAAGTGATGCTGTGGATCAAGATTAATTTCCCACCACATGGTGCCCAGCTGTGAAAGAGAAGAACCTGGTCTAAACAGTAAAGGACGCACTATAGTCGACGTAGACGCACCTTTATAAACCAAAAACATCCTAAATGTAGCGCGGGAGGCGATTTGTGATCAATAAAGGTACCTGAAAGATGTTTAAGTTCATCTGTACACGGGGAGTAATTACCATCCGAATTCAAAAGAAGTGGCAGCTGCCATGTCAATTGATTCACATCACGATGATCCTAAATTAATTAAATAATACGTCTATATCGAGTTTTGACAATTACTTAACTTATATTATAAAAAAATCTTTGTTAAATATCGTCGGCAAACAACACCACATAACCGGGTAACCCGCCATAACTTGCCTTGTCGCGAACATGTACGCGCGTTCTACTGATAAATCAATCATTGCTGGGTCTTCTTCCATGCGACAATAATAAAAAGTGGTTTATCTAATAGTGTAGCTGTATGTAAATCTGCTAAAATATCGCTTGATTCACGATAAAATTGACAAACAGATAAATACGCAATTCTACAGACAGGTTTATTTCATCGATAGGCAGGCATGCCACTTAAAATATCGACGTAGCTACCACATTAGTTGCAAAATGTAAGTTTAGCAGTTAGTCTAAAAATTACCTGAATAAATAACCAAAACAATTCCATTTAGGCATATTCACATTTCTGAGTACCTACATTAATTTCAATTAAAATTAAAATGAGTGAGTACTCAATAATTATCCACGCACGGTTTACGCAAGCGTTCGAAATTCTAATGTTTTTACATTAAATCGTAGTGGAAGTTTACAAAAAGAGTGGAGACGCCTAGAAAGAGGCAATCGCTTCGTCATGGCCCTATTGCGTGAAGCCGACTCCGAAGTAAACACCTGGTTGGTACTAAGGTATTCTACGTACCGTTACGGTGAACAAACTTACTATAGGTACAGTATCTACTTATCAAGTTCACTAACATTCGGTACCTATATCTATGATTGCCTTTCTGTCAGTTACATGAATAAGGTAGTGCTTTGCTCAAGATTATTTTAATGTTGGTTTCAAATCATTGTCTGTGTCTTAAGTTTACATTGTTTTACTAGTTAAATATGTTTTTTTAAATATTGTAAAATAATAAAATAAGTCTATCTCTATCTACAAAATTATGTACAAATTTTACACTAATACAAGTTGGACTTTTCTATAAATCTTTTATTTCCTACGACCCCATTTATTTTCGGACACATCTTTCATCAACATGCTATAAAAGTCACTGCTGGACCAGGTGAATTACAAAACATTGGGAGGGAGGTACATTAGGTTAGTGGACACACTATTATAATATGAAGTTTAATTAAACAGTGAGAGCCGGAAGATAAGCCTACTAGATGTGATGATGTGATTTAATTATGGTGCTTGAAATTAAGGATTGTATTTTTTTTCTATATTGACGCCACGTGCTGTTTTCTTCTAGGCGTATGGGGCCGCGATCGCCGATGGTTTATATTGTCTCTATTTCTGTCGAACATATTTTAGTTTCGCAGTTTGGGTCTAATATGATGACAAGAATAGACGGTTAAAGAAATTGAAATTGTTTTGTTTTTATTCCTTTTTGCTTGTGTATATATACTTTTTTTATATATCTTGTGTAATTTGAATAAATACAAAAATAGATGAGACGACGAAGACATTCTTACTTACACATATTCATACATACCTTAAAAACTAAAAAGCATCTTCAACATCAATATCTACTGATTTTTTTTCTACTGATTTAGTTGGCCGTTGAAATAATTCTTCACAAAAAGTCTAGTGAACATCTGTAATATACTGGTAGAGCTTTCTGAAATCACCCATTTTTTGGGTTCCACCAGTATAGTAAGTTCGCATGACACTGAAGCCTAGTTTGTTTCTGACGAACTCTAGACTGGAACCCTCCTCCCCCGATTATAGTGCTTACCTCTCAGACCGCAGTGCTCTAGTATCGAAACTACTAAATGTAAATTATGATGTCGTGTTTAACGTACCGTGTGCATGCAGCGGAGTTTTTGTGGCCAAACGCATTCCCATCCAGCCATCCGTCAGATATTGTTCTATTACTGTTGTTACAGTTGTACTGAGTGTGGCTATCTTTTACCAAATATATTACTTACGTGCGCCCCTAGTGTGTCAACTTTAAGAAATATTAAAAAATTTTGAAAAACCCGCGACGGATGTAAGTAATTGGAAAGGGTTAGAATCGGCTGGATAGTTTCTGAAAAGTCCTAAAGCGCCAACCAATTTGGTTGTTACAGCGCCCCCTGATGGTCTACAGCTGTAAAACATATCTAATAACCTGCGCTGAAATTATACCTTTCAAATGCAAAAAACTGCAACGAAATCGGCCCAGTGGTTTTCCAGGAAAATGGTAACAGACATACACACACAAACAACCTCTAACGCCAAACGCATATACCGCCTCCGTTCCGTTCCGTCCGTCGTGGGTAAAAATAGACTCAACGAACTGAACTTTTCTACTGAAGGAGATGCTAAACTGGGATAAGTCCGCCTCTGTGTTTACAGAGAAGTTTTATTGCTTTTTGTTATTGTTGTTCTACATACATACTACCATTTACATACGATAATCGTGAGTGAACTCTTTTGTAGCCAACTGGATTGGGATTGGGTTTCCTAGGAAGATCAAAGGTTTTGTACTTAACCTAAATAGTTTAATGCAAATGCAAAGCAACCTTGTATACGACAAAAATATAAAACATTCATACATAACTAAACAGTTTACATTCATTAGCTATTAGGATCGTAAAAATTAAGTTCATTCATAGCCACTCGAATATACGATACAGAATTTTTTTATAGTATAGGTAGGTACCAACTAGGTACCTACGGCGAAGATGGCTTGAGTGAGGCGACGGTAGCGCCCCCAGTTGGGTTGCGGTGGTAAACGGTGTACCCTCGGCTTGCCACAATGAACTGTCTATAGAGTAACAGGTAACGTCGTGATCTGTCTCTGAGATACGACGATAGAGGGCGCTACTTGTATCCTGATTGGAGAAGAAAGCTAAAATGTGGTCCAAAGTATTTACATTATAACATTCTTCTTTGACTTTATTTATTTACACCTCGAGCTAAATATGGTGCAGCTTTTATTTCAAGACTTAAATTTGCGAAACTATCGTGCAGTAATATTTTTTTGAATGAAACAAGTATTGACCGAGTAGGCGTAAAAAATGGTGAATACAGGGTGAATTTTCCAATCGTGGCTGGATGGTCAAATCCTAACCAAAAGAGAAAAAACCGAAAAATTACTCAAAAGGAGTCCAACCTGCACTGCAACTTGCAGGGTACGGAGAGTCTTCTTAAAGGATCCCATATCGAGAAAACCTAAAGAGAGAAGGCCATTCCCATTAACCTAGTTTCCGTTGATTGAGTGACACATTAACCCCCTTCTCAGGTCCCGAGTTTTTCAAGTCCCGGCAAGGGAACCCTATGATACTCCTGGCCGGCGCTACCTTCATCCGGGAGAGGAGCCACGGCGCCAAGACCCGGTGGGTGTGCAGCAAGAAGCGGAGACTGCAGTGCACCTGCAGCCTCACCACAGTCGACGATACCATCGTGAAGGTCTCAGGATATCACAACCATACTCGATAACCACCTACCCAACGCCGCGCCACTGCAGATGTGTAATGTTTTTTTGTCATTACTTTTATCTTGGAAATCAGATCTAGTATACAATAATACAATAGTATAAAATGTCAATTAAAAATCATAAGTAGGTAAGTACAGTCAGCGTCAAAAGTAGCTTGTCACTTTACTACCTTGTCACTCTAATGTAAATAATGTAGCTCTTGCTTTACATTAGAGTGACAAGCTACTTTTGACGCCGACTGTACCACATATTGTAACTTTTTTTATGAAGCAATTTAATATTATAACCTATTTATTTTAATAAATTATAAATAAAAATTAATAAATGAAGGATAATATTTTGAAATGGCTTCTCTCGCAAAGGTAGGAACAATTCAATTTCTGGTATAAATGATATCGTATGTTAATCCAAAAAAAACTTGTAAAATCGGTTCGACCGACGACGACTTTATGTATGACGTGATTTATCAACATACGAGTACAAGTTACATCTAAAACAAACATTTTCTAATTAGTTTGATTATTCACTCATTGAGATGGATACTGATATGATGAGAACCTACTAGGTCCCTATATCTTGAGGTACCTAATAATAAAAAAAAGTTGTACTATTTAGTCTATTTACAACTTAAACAGAAAATATTTTGCAGTTATAATGTATATTATACAAGAAATATAGAGTGAATACCTATACATATAATGTTTGTAGTTATTTATTATTTTTAATATTGGGAATAAAAGGAATTGTTGATTTATTTATAAATTTGCTTTGTTTCTTTATGAGTACTTTAAAAAAATACCAAGAAATTGCCTTGATCGTATTATAGAATAAAAAACATAGCCCTCCTTTTTCCGTAGTCGGGTAAAAAAGTCCATGGAGATATTTTCGTTCAATAAAGAATATTGTATGTATTGTATCTCTTGACATTTTAAAGTTTGTGTTAAAGCTAATCGAGTGAGCTGTCGCCGGCCGCGCGGTTCCAAACTCTACTGTGCATTTCTATAAAATAGGTGTAAAGCACAGAACACGGAAAAAGCTCGCTATGGTTTTATATTTCTGCGGTGTAAAGTTACGCTACGCTAGGATCCCCGTCGGTCGAGGCCAACAGCATGTCAGAAAAAAAATTACACCTTGAAAATGCCACTGAAAACGCGCCGCTATATGCAGTCCGCAAATCGAAAATGCATCGAAAAAACTAAACCCAAACTAAGCCGAAGCTTATAAAAATGTGTACTCAACAACTGATAAACATACATAAATACTTTACATATAAACACCCAGAATTCGAAAACCAATAGTTATGCTCATCACACAAATGTTGGCCCGAGTGGGAATCGAACCCACGACCTTTGGCGCAGTAGGTAGGGTCGCTACCACTACGCCAACAGGCCAGTCAAGAAGATGTAGATACTTTAAAATATACATTTCTCGTTTAATTAAATACCTATTCGTGATTTTGTCTTGAAACATTGTAAAACTGCTTTTCACGTTGTAAAGGTGATCTTGTTAAAGTCAATTTGTTTTTGTTATGCCCAATATTATTATTTTCAGGATCACAGTGCCAACTATTCCGAGGAAGGCTCTATTCATTTCATGACTTGGAGATAGCATTACATCACTGTTCTAATGATTAAAATCACAAATCTATAAGAACATGTAATCTAAACTATACTGTAAACGATGAAGTTATTTTAGTAGGCCATATTTTGGTGCGTTGCCCGTGGTACCACGGGTACATTTTCTTTCCCATGGTACCCTCGGTTTCGTGGAACCATATGCCGTTGGATCTGTGGAGTTTTGAGTGGAGATCTCGCTCCGGTACAGTCTATTCCCATTGGATTTGACGTACTAAAACGAACGCTCGGAAACAAAATGGAACACTATTGGTTTATTCTGACTAGTTTATAGTAAAAACGGCTTACCTGATCAGTTAGGTGTGTACGGCTCTCTGGACCTCCTCCATCCGTACTCCGGACAACCACCATCAGATAGCACCCAAATTGCTTACTGACGGAGATCTATTGATCGCAGTATACCGAGTTTAATCACAGAATACTTATTAGTAGGTTCAATGCACAGACGACGCCAAGCCTAAAGAGTCGCTTTGATTTTGCGAATAAACCTTATATTCTCACAAAGACGAGGATAGTTAGTAAAATATACATTGGTTATTTATAATATACGTTAGAAATATTTTTAGGGAGATGAGGTTGATAAACAAGTATGATGTATTACTTACATCGAATTTTTGCTAACTTGGTAGTAGGTAATTGTCCTGTTAACAGTGCATGCAATAAATTACATTGTGTCTTATAAAACTAGTGCTTCCAATGTATAGGTACTAAGAAAATGGATTTATATTAGGTATTTCATTTATTATTTCCTAATAGGTATTTAAAAATTACGTTAGGGTTGTGCTACCAAAGAGTGAAATGTTAAGTCCTTACGAGTTACTACCATGTTGTGTGAAACTCGAATATACATTTGAATAATATTCAATTACTAATAATTTTGTTGTAGTTTTTTTAACTTATTGTTATAGAATTTCTTAGCCCTTGAATGACAATCCTCTCAGTGTAAGAAAAAGAATCCCATGTTTAAAATAAGATAATGAACTGCTGCAAGATGAGGTGCATTATTAAGGAAAGAGTCCGAAGGTAGTCACTGGTCTTGATTGTGGCAAATAAATGTAAGAAAATAAATGCTTTGACCTAGTGTCCTCTGCTGTGGTATGAGCACCAGCGAGCCAACAGATAAATTATCATTTGAAGATAACGGTACGGTGTTTATCATGATCAAGTATTGGTAGAGGAAACACTGACCTTGAGCTGACCTAGAGGGAGTTAACTATAAGGAACCAGTTTATACTGATTTTGTTTTTACTTACGTGTCGTCGTCTGTAGATAGTAAGGCTGGGTTAATGCAGTCTGATCTAATCGGCTGATATAACTGCGATTTACAGAAGACGAAGCAATAATGATACCAACGCGTAGCGGCAAAAAGTTCCTACTAATGCTGAACGGTTACACGTACTCGCGTGTCAACTATACCAAGTTCTGGGTGTGCTCCTCCACTAAAGCGCACAAGTGCAGCGCGCGTCTGACCAGAGGTGAGACCGGTGAGATCGTGCACGTCAACGTCTACCACACGCATGCTCCGCCCAACTATATATACTCAGGCGGAAAATATTTGAAATATTAACAGTTATTGTCTTCGATTAGGACAAGTTTGTTAAATGAGTACTAAGTACAATTAAAGTACTAAGTAAATCATTGGGAAAAAATGGTTGTGTTTTATTTATGAAATACGTTAACCCTTTATAACACACACTTAGGAACAAATTTACGGCAAAAAAAATCATTAAGAAAAAAACATGTGGTCAATTTAAGCACTCAGCCAGTTAGCGCACTTGAGTTTTCAGATGATCTGTTTCCAATACACCTATTCATTGACATTGAATGAATGAGGGAAGAAAGCCTGATATATTCGATACCATTATAGTTAAATAAAAAGAGGATGTTCTTCTCCGTAAATGTTAATTAACTAAGTGGTATCCAAATCGCCTCTGCCTTTTAAAGGGTTAATCTAGTTGGGTATCTATTAGTGTATCGAGTTTATGTTTATGTATTTTTGATTTTGCTAGGTGCTGCATAGTTGTCAGTCTATTTTATACATCAACTAGCTGTTTCCTGCGGCTTCACCCGTGCTTTATAAGTTTTTTTTTGCTCGGCTCCTAGGGTCGTAGCGTGTTAAATAGCCTAACTTTCTTCAAGAATTGGTCTTCCTTAATAATACAGTACATTAGTACATCTAGTTTCTAGGCAGTCATATTGTGAATTTTCAGCAGGACTTAGTGATGTATATGTGAATGAATCTTGATGAATGAATGAAGTAACTGTGGTTTCATTAGGTTTAAAATATTAAATGTTGTTACAGAGAGCGAAGCGACGTTGATTCCAATTCGAACAGGCGGCTTCCTGATAATGCTCGACGGTTTTACATTTTCCCAGTCGACTTCGCCGGCCTCTTGGGTGTGTTCGTCGAGCAAGGCGCGCCAGTGCCCCGCGCGCGTGCGCCGGCGCAACGATGGCCACATCACTCGCGTCAACACAGATCACACGCACCCGCCCCCGAAGTACGTGTGTAAAGACGGAGTATATATCAAAGTTTAGGTTGTCCACAGATTTGCAGATGGTCGAGTCGAATGGACTAGATTAGGTATATTTTTCCCTCACGCGTTTGGGTAATCTCTTCTTTGAAACGACAAGAGATGGACAACCCTAGCGCTTGGTTTAAACACTTAGGTATCTACTGGCTAGCTCTAAGAATATTCGAATTTTAAAATGATCAGGTAAAAGTATAACGAGTATAATTAGGACGTAAATACAGACATATACCTCAGTTAAATTTTTTGTCATTTTGATTTTCAAACATTTTGGGACTAGTACCTACGTAATTTTGGATTTTGTACAATTTAATGTAAGTTTTCAAGTTGTCTATTAAAATACTTCTTGATAATTGAAAATTATGTGACAGCACCAAATCAGTGGTACCAAATAGTACTTAATATGTACTAAATGACTGTGTACTTTAAAAGTTTGAAAGTCCAGTCAACCTGAAAATGTTCCAGCCATCCTGACGTCAGAATGGCTGACTATTTTGTATCTTTTTTTTTATCTGTTTGTAAAGAGGTACCAAATAAACCAATTAAGGTACCAAATAGGTACCAAATGACTGTGTACTTTAAAAGTTTATAAGTCTAGTCAGCCTGAAAGTGGTCCAGCCATCTTGACGTCAGAATGGCTGATCACTTTGGTTTTTATTTGGCTGTGTTTGTAAAGGTACGTAATGAGGTACCAATTATACCACTTAAGGTACCAAAGAGGTACTAAATGGCTGTGTACTTTAACCTCAAATATCTCGTTCGGTCCAGCTATCCTGATGGTCACAGTGAATTCGATTCTGTCAGCTACCTAGTTGAATTGACCGATTTTGATCGGTTTGATAAAGTAGGTGTCGTTACATGAACGTTCGGGGAATAGCGTGTAATGACCCGAACCCAAATGTACTGATATTAGACTCGAGGGGATTCCAAGTTTATCTTGCGATATAATTAGTTTATTGAAAATGCACAAGTAAACACACACAATGACATTACAACAAAAATTGTTTAATGTAAATTTTAATTTAAATCTTTCAGTTGCCTGTTTTCTAGCCCCACAGTGCTATCGATACTTTGATAATGATCTCTGTTTATATTATAAACTTTAATAATTATATAAACTTTGCATATATAGATACTAAGTTACATTTCAAATAAATATTAGGATAAAATAGTGGTTGAATTTTTTTAATCAACTAATTTTTAGCTAAAATTGTCACCAAAATTTCACCCCAAGGAGCGGCACGTTTTCTATAATAGATTTGTATAATAATATGGTGGCATATAATGTAATACATTGGTTGTAGAAAGCGAAGCAATCATGATACCCACACGGAGCGGCAAGTTTATTATAATGTTGGACGGGTTCACGTACTCTCAGATAAACAACAGCGCGTCGTGGCTGTGCTCGTCGAAGCAGCAGGGGTGCGCGGCGCGCGTGCGGCGCCGCGGCGGCGTCATCTCGCGCGTCAACGTCACCCACTCCCACCCTCCGCCCAAATATGTGGTTAGAGATGGCAAATATTTTAAGATAGTATAACTGTTAATGTCCAGTGTTAAGTTTCGGCGGCCATTATGTCTTTGGGATCATGTCGGAGTCACCAATGTTAAGGATTGGTTAGGTTCACGTACTCGCAGATAAACAACAGCGCGTCGTGGCTGTGCTCGTCGACGCAGCAGGGGTGCGCGGCGAATATGAGATATTTGGGCGGCGGGTGGGAGTGCGAATTTAATCGCGTTAAAATTTTGTGATTAAAGATGGCAAATATATTTTTAAGATAGTATAACTGTTGAATATCTAGCTGAATATCTAGCGTGTGTACATTGCAATTACGAAATTGGCTTTTTTTGTGAGAGAATTTGTGAGTTTGAAAGTTCCACAGCATAAAGCGTTGCGCTTTGGTAGTGAATCTGGTAGTTCAATAATGTAACCATTAGATATATGTAAAATATATGTTTTTATTCGCGATTAATTAAAGTAAACATACCTCACAAAGTGTAGTTTATTTTAATATTTAATGAAGAGCTTTCTTGTAAATAATTAAATTAATAATGTCGACTTTAAGAATAAGTTACTAAAATCAGTTGCTCTTACAGACGTTCAATTCATTCCGACGGAAAAGGGCAAATACATACTGGTGCTGCGCGGGTTCACGTACTCCCAAGTGGGCGGTAGGTTCTTCTACTGCTCGTCGAAGCACATGGGGTGCAGAGCACGGGTGCGGCTGGCTTCTGGGAAGCTGGTCGCGTCGGGGGATGCCCACAACCACGCCCCGCCGTCGCACGCGCGCTGCGGGAACGGCGCCTTCGTGCAGCTGCGCCCGCGCTCGCAACCCCTCCCCCCCGCCCCGGCCCTCCCCTCGCCCGTCACCTCCCCCCGCGTCGCCTCCTTAGCCCTCCACGCGCTCAATTTCCCAAGAATACTGCCCAAAACAGACCTGTGGCTCCGACCGCCCAATCCTGAGGAAAGGAAAGATTAATTTGTAGTTACTATTAAAAACAATGTGACACAGGAATATTGTTAAGCAATAATAATTATTTAAATGGCACCATTAAACGTCCAGGACCTTATGAAAATACTAGTATCTGGTAAAGGAAGGTAGATTCACTGCTTGTACGAGTGTACTCGAATTTTGATTAAGGTTTAATGTAAGTAATGATGGATGTGTGGTACAACCCAAATCCCGGTACCGATTTTACTGTTTTTACAACCGAGCAATCAGAAAAACGAACGTATACATACAGTTCCACTCCATAGGTCCCGGAGACTGTAAAGCAATCGTTGTAATTAATAGATATAATTGTTGATAGATGATGATGGTTGGCAGACGAGCGACTATTAGCTAGGTAGCCTATTGATCTCTAAATCTGTGTATTTGTATATATTGAAAATTTATGCTAGTTAAGAGAATTAAGCTTCGCTTTCAGTGATATCTCAACACGATACGTAATTTGGTGATATTTTGTAATAATCATTAGATTATTAAATAGTTATTATATGAGCCTTAATATTATATTGATCCATTTGGGTTGTCTTAGTATAACTAGATGTTATTTAATTTTTATTCGTATATAAATCCTTTTTATTTTCGTATACCTACTACAGAGTGATATTGAAACCGTACGATGAATTTCAACAGAATGTGAATAATTACACTTAAAAACTGCATTCGATGAAAGTCTCCAACCAAATCGAATGTAAATTTCAAAAATCAAATTCTATGTAAATTTTTGTCGCATGATTTCAATTTCAATATGTAGACTGCTCCTACCTTACATGAATTATATTATGCTTAATTGCACGAAACTGTTTTATTTATTACTCTGCCCTTTAACCTTGGCCAAGGGCTTAGAGACCTCGCTTCGCCATTCGCGGACGCAACTGACCTACTTACAAAAACTTCTCTAGTAATTGACTGGCCTGTTGGCGAGTGGTAGTAACCCAGCCTACTGCGCTAAAGGTCGTGGGTTCGATTCCCACCCGGGACCAACATTTGTGTGATGAGTATAACTGTTGGTTTTCGGATTCTGGGTGTTTGTATGTATTTAAGTATTTATTTAAAAGTATTTAAGTATGTTTATCAGTTGTTGAGTACCCATTTACATGCATCGGCTTAGTTGGGACTAAACAGCCGTGTGTTAATTTGTCCAAAACATTATTATTATTATTATATATTATATATATTAATTTATGTGTTACTTGCAGACTGCGGGGTATATCTTTCTAGATCCATGTATTTTCATTGGTATAAGTAACACTATCTAGAATCTAGATTATAAAGGTAATGGTTCCTTTTAGTAAACACGACTTCGGGGCATGTAAAATCTACATAATTTATTAGAATTTTGTGATACAATGTGCCTACTATTCCTTAGCTTAGATTGGTGACAAAATTACAGGTGCTCTTAGATTCTTCACCACTACGAAGGGCAAGATGGCTGTTGTGTATGAAGGACATAAATACTACAAGAACTACCAAGGAGTGAATCAGGTCATATCCTGGAAGTGTCAGTACCGCCCGTGTCCCAGTAGGCTGAGGACAAAAGGGTACCATGTAATTCAGACGAAACCACACTGCCACGAATATGTGCTTGATATGAACGAAATGGCACAGGAATCTCTGGTCGACGAACACGACGAATACTTAGTCGGTTAAAGCTTGTCTATTTTTAGGGTTCCGAACCAAAGTGGTATAAAGGAACCTCGTCTGTCTATCTGTGACAGCTGATTATCTCGCAAATACTAATGCTATCGACTTGTGAAATAGTTTTAAGTAACGCTTGCCCAACTCCATTAAAAATGAAAGAATTAAATGAGGGTTGGGTCAAAATTTTAAAGGAGGTTACTTTACTTGGTCAAGTAGAAAGAACTTCATGGAAATTCTAAAACAGGATTTCATTTCCTTATATTATGTCGCATAGTGTTCGAGTTTTGATGGTAAATGTCTAAAAGAATACGATGCCTCTAACAAGCACATTTTTTAAATCAGCATGGATCTTTACAAACATAGTTATGCGGTGCCATAAAAAAATTAAGGTTTAGGTAGCAAGATGCTGTATAATTGATCACTAATAGGTATTGTCATGAATTTTCAATGTTCTTTTCTGAATTGTTATAACTAACTATACTAGAGTAGGTACTACTAAAATCGTGAAAAAATATATGTTATGTCCGTCAAGAATTTGTTAGTCTGTATTGTTGTATTTTATAAATATTTTGCAAACATAACCGCATTACTACTAGTCCGGAGGAAATATATCTATCTATAAATAACTTATTTTAAGTACAATTACATAACTGTAATCTTTAATTGTGTACTACAATGTGACGTCAGTTTTGTGCCATTTCCTGCTATGACATTATACGCTGATCGAGCAAGTCACAACACTGACTGCTTATAGCTATGTTTAATATGGGATACCTATATTTAATTTACTAACTACGTTTTAAATATTTTAACGCTTCAAAATGCCACTCAGTGGCGCCGAAAGAGCAAAAAGGTACAGAGAGAGGCTAAAACGGGAACGCCCCGAATATTATGAAAAGCAAAGGAAAAAACATTTGGACAGAATAAAAAGAAAAAGGAAAAAACGGCTGATATGAAAACCAGTGAACTTGAAAAACAAAGAAAAAAGTGGAGAAGAGAAAAGTGAAGGTGGGCTGCACGTAAAATAAAATAAATAATACGTAAAACTTTGCCCGGCATAAATATTATAAATATGTATAATTAAATAAATCTTTGTCTTAAAATGCAGTTTTACAGGCCTGTTGGCGTAGTTGGTCATCAATGCATCAGCCTATTAATGTCCCCACTGCTGGGGCTCAGGCCTAGCCTCTCCACGAGGGCGTTCGGGCTACAGTCCACCACGCTAGCCCAGTGCGGGGTGGTGGACTTCACATACGCCTAAGAATTTCTTCTTTATTCTTTCTGGCGTAGTTGGTTGTGACTGCCTACTGCGCCAGAGGGTCGTGAAATCTAAAAAAATATAATGTCTTGATCCGTTGTGAGTTAATGGCATGGTAATTAATTCACCTTATTTCAACTTACAAGTTATTTTTAACAATGAAACGTCTTTATTCTATGAGTTTCTAATGTTTACGTTGCTTAGAAAATACCTGGCTTTGGAAATGATCAATAATTTCTACGTATTTAATATTTTTAATCTGTTATATAAATATATGTAATTATTTAAATGTAAGATGCAAAATAAAACAAAATTAGAACGAACATAAAAATCTGTTTCAAACAAATCCTCCCTCCATTGATTAATTTAACCCCTTAACTGATAGTAATTAATAGTAAATTTGATTGTTTAAATATTGCTTTATCGAACTAAAAGTGTCACTTAAATGTAAATGATACACAATGTTTACAGACCGTCCGCAATTCCTCACCGGCCCTAAGGGTTCCACGATGATGGTGTACAAGGGGCTGCGCTTCTCCAGGAACTATCACAACGGACGCAAGGTGTCCTGGAGGTGCAACAGGTCCAACTGCACCGCGCGCATCACGACGTTCGAAAACGAGATCATATGCACCAAGAATGAACATAACCATGAAGTTTTATTTTAGACAAGAAAATTATTGAAATGTGTTTTGGGGTCAGATAAGCCTAATAACGTATTCCAAAATTTTTTTTACATCCCTTCAATGTATAGATTTACTCCCTTTACGATTTTATAAGTAGTATAGATTATCTGATTCCAGCTACCTCGCCCGCGCTTCATAAGTTATCCCTGACTTTTTTTTCTTTCGGTCGGCTCCTGTAAGAGTCTTACGTAGTGTGATGTTAAAGCGTAACACAGAGCGGCGGCGGTACAATAGCGTTGCGGTAATTTTTGTAATGTTCGAAATAGTATAAAGTCCTTCACATCAAAGCGGCGCGGCAAACGCGCGCTGCGACGGCGGTGCGAAGGCGAGATCGACGAAGCCGCGCGCACAGATTGGTGAGCCCCGCGCGGCGCGGCTACGGTTGTATTCCTTTGTAGTATATGAGAACCGCCACACAGAGCGGCTGCGGTGCGGAACGTTCTTCATACACACCGCCGCCGCGCCGCCTTCGCAAGCGGTATACCTGTCTGAAGGGCTCCGCTTTATATTCGCTTCCCGCAGATGCGCCACCGCAACGCTATCGCACCGCCCCGCCGCTCTGTCTGTGATAGCATATAACCTTACTTAAGAATTGGGACTTGTCCTATTAAATATTTTGTGATTGGGATAACAAATGCAAAAAGAATTTTTCAAATCCGACTGGTAGTTCTAGAGATTAGCGCGTTCTAACAAACCCTTCAGCTTTATTATATAGTATCTAGATATACTTTTAGTAATATTAACTAGTACTTATTTATAGATATGTGGTGCATCCTGTGCAACTGAGTAGCTACTCGTATTTGCTAAGATTATTATTGGAGTACTCGGTGTGTTTACTTAATTAGTGGTTTAAGAAATATACACCATTTTACCGGGTACGCTGACGGCTTATAAATTACAGCAATTACAAAAATAGTCACACGTGAACATAGAGGTAATATGTACTAGAGAAGACACCCCACCCCAACTCGACTGTTTGCAACACGAGTTGGTGTTCATTGGCACCAACTCACGTGGCGGGGCGGCCATATTTCGGTGAAATTCATTCGTATTCAGACAAAGTCGCATCTGTGTGCATTGAATGTTTTCTTTGAGAACAGAGACACCCCCGCGCGCACCCCGCGTGCCCCGCCCGCCCGCCGTCATCTAGTTATACCATAACATAGGTCTGTGTATAATTATATACCATGACTTTTGACTTTTGAAGTAGCTACTCTATATTACCTCAATGCACGTGAACTATAAAAAAAATCGTAAATCATCTGAAAGTCATCAGTCATCTAAAAGTATGGATACTATCGATAATATTGTTGTTAACAATAGTATTGCTCATTTTGAGGTCTAACGATATCACTATCGATATTCAGACTGATTTCCGAGTTCAACGTCCGCAACACTAAATTGTACAATGTTTCATGTAAAATGGAAATACATAATTGTACTTAATTGTATTTTGTCGAGAATTACTCTATTGACAATTAAATAGTAAGTACCTGTTTTAAATGTATTTTGTCGCCTCCGTAGCCCAGTTGATAGTGCTGTGCTCGGAGTCCAGGGTTCGAATCCCGGCCGGGGCAAATATTTATCTGACCGATAAATGCTTGTTCTCGGGTCTTGGATGTTTGTGATTGCGTTTGTCCCGCGCAACAGGGAGAAGGGAATCCTACCTAATGCGGGGGGTATGAGTGTGTAGCGTTTTTTTACCGACTTCCAAAAAAGGAGGAGGTACTACGTTCGGCTGTATGTATGTTTTTTTTTCCTTTTATGTATTTTCACTGATTTCTCCGTCAATTGTGGACCGATTTAAATTTTATTTATTTATTTATAAATAATACTGACATTTTTTTGCTTTTAAAGTTAATCTCTGTAAATGAACATGTGATTTATCTTAAATTTATTATTTAAATATGTATATTTAAATGTAAATAATTAAACTCTGTGTGGTTCTGACATAACATTCAGTTTATTTTTAATCCAATAAAAAAAAATGTACATAGTTTGTAAAGAAAGTATAGTTCTTCAATTTATATACATAGGTAAGTACATATTTATGAGGCGATTTTCTTAAAAACTATGGCATTCTTTTCAAATTTTGTATGTGGTAATACTCATTCATACCTGTATATAATAATACCTATATCCAGTGGTCGGGGGAAAATCAGTAAACTTTAACCTCCCATAAAATAAACATTTATTTGCGATTCGCACAGAAATGTTAATTGTAATAATAATAATAATAAATAAAATAAATCCTTAAATCATAAAAATAGAACAAGACTAAATTATATTTTTATTGTAAGAATTTTAAATGTATGGTGGGTGAGATTTCAGAACGCACCCGAAAAAAAGTATATATAAAATTTTTCTTCTGTTCTATTCAATTAGCATTTTCCTCTCTGTAGTGAGATGAAAAATTGTATGTTTCGCTCGGTTATTTTGCGGCTCGTAGGTTTGAAACCCTCGCTACGCCCAGGATCATATATTTGAGCCACGAGCGAAGAATCCTACGCTTGCTCAAAATTCAATACAAGTACTCGCACAATAATAATCAACTTTGCAGCCTTGCATAACAAATAATTATTTATATCAATTATCTGTTGTATCTTGTAATTAAAAATGTTGTTTGATTAAATATCGTTCGTATTCTGTTCAGATTCTGCAATGTTCCAGAGGTCAAAGAAAGGGAAGCCCCAGCTGTGGCTGGGTCAGTATCGCTTCTGCATCAGCTACATAAACTCCAAGGAACTTAAATCCAAGGTGCACTGGAGATGCACCAACCAGGCCAGAGGCTGTCGTGCTAGGATCGCTACCGTTGATAACGTCATTGTCAAATTATTCAACAGCCATAACCATTGAAATAGGTAAGGTGGGGTGGAAATTCCGGGAATAAGACCAAACTGGCCTGAGGGTATCGGTCAATTACACACAAGTACGCTCAGGACGGCGCGGCGGTCCTAATCGATACCTTACCTGATCTCGTCAACTATGCACCTTTGATTAACCTGGCTGTTATTAATTTAATTTGTCATGATAGCTACAGTACGCCATAATAGCTAGTGAAAAGGTCATTGGAAGATTTCAAACCAATCATTAACTAAGACTTAGGTAATCTGTTTTAAAATCATGTTCACACATCACATTTGTTTAGTAACCAGTTGTTTATAATAAAATGATTATTAAATCAATGTTTTAAATTAATTCAATTTTTCTCTACTTAAATTAATGTTGATGACGAGATTATAATATGTTTTGTTGTTTGCAGATAGCGTCGAAATTGAATACAAATTCACTACAAGTAGATTCGGCAATAAGTTGCTACTGATAAATGGCAACAGGTTCAAATTTAACGTCCAAAAGGGCGACAAGATGAGATGGATATGCATTAAGACTGACAGACGATGCAACTCATTTGCTGTCACTATTGGAGACCAGATTGTGAGGTTCCAAGATATTCATAACCATTAGGCGCGTCCACACCAAGCGGGCAGGCTCGCGCGAGGCCCGCCGCGCGCGGCATACGCCGGCCGTATCGCGCGGCAGGCCTATCACGTCCACACCGACCGCGCGGTACGGCGATTGCCGCGCGCGGCGGGCCTCGCCCGCGGCTGCTCGCTTGGCCTGGACACGCCTAAATTGAAGCATTAGATAAAAAATATTGTAATTTAAAATAATGTGTATTATAATTCTAACAGACCGTTAAATAAAAAAATCTTTAACTTTTGAAAATGATCTTTTTTGAGCACACCTCTCGTGTCAGATATCGTTAAAGAGGTCTTTTCAAATGAGCTAAAGTTTCTGTACAATAAAAATTTATCATTCGTACTATTTGCAAGATAGCCTAACTAACAAACAATAACATAACCCAACCCCCCCCTCCCCCTTCCCTCCTTTAGGCCCCTTGTAATTTCTAAACTGTTTGACTCAAGAACTCTCAATGAAAATTATATCGGGTGTCCTGTGATATGATTTCTTGAACAAAAAACTGTTACATAACACAAACCCCTAGACCATGCGTGGTCTCACGCTGATCCAAGCTAGTCATTAGATCTGGGATGTGACTGTACGACTTTGCTGACTTCTTAAACATTTCGTAAGTACTAGTATCTGGAACGAAGTTGCTCACCAATCCCCTTTGCATGTCGGCGAGCGTACATCATATCAGCCTTTTAACGTCCACTGCTGGACATAGTCCTTCCCCAATGAACGCCAATTCACCCGTTCCTCCGCTCTCCGCATCCAGCCGCTTCCGGTTGCCTTATTTAGGTCGGCGGCGGTTCACCTGGCCAGAGTGAACGAGACTGCGGCAACTTCATACAAGCGCTCTGAAACGCACGCACAAAAGCGCAGTGTTCACCTACACGCTACGTACTCCTTCCGCTGCCTGTGTGCGTGCGTTTCAGAGCGCTTGTATGAAGTTGCCGCACTCTCGTTGACTGTGACCTGGCGGAGGGGCCGAGGGTACGGTTCAACTTAATTTCACATTTTAAATTATTTTAATATTTTGTTTGCAGATGATATCACCTCATTGGAATATCACTTCACTAAGAGTAGATACGGAAATAAAATGTTGGTGATGAACGGTCACCGATACAAGCTGATGAAGAGACGAGACACACACGAGCGGTGGATCTGCATCAAGACGGGAAACCGCTGCAACGCGTTCGCTGTCACCGTCGACAGCGTGCTCGTCAGCATGAGCGACGCCCACACCCATTGACGTCTAGCGACACCAACCAGCCTCTAAGCCGAATTTACATTAAGGTACCATTCGGATTCCAGCAGTCGCTGCCCGGCAGCCGGGGCCGAGCAGCGACGGCCGTGGCCGCGTCGTACCGCTCTATATGGATTTGTATGCAGAACCGTCCGATGCAGGCGGCCGTGGCAGCGCGGCCGAACCGCGTCGGTAGCAGTACGGCCGCGCGGCTGCGCGGGAATAATTACGACGCGGCCACGGCCGTCGCTGCTCGGCCGCGGCTACCGGGCAGCGATTGCTCAGATCCGAATGCTACCTTTAGAGGCATTGAATTAGTTTCATGACTTTCATGACATTAACCCTTTGCCTCGCGCGAATCAGAGCAATACCTTTGCAACTCGCACGTATTTCGCGTCAGTCAGACACCCTGACATTGTCACTCAAAAAACTGACATATTTACTAGGTCAATGACAATGTCAGGATGATATGACATAATATTACCCGGCGGAAAAACTAGCTAGCTGACAATCCTATTACATGTAATAAGCTGAGAGTCAAAGAGTTAATTTCACGTGTCAACGTCAAGTTTTACAATGCATGCGTTAAATTCATGACATTTTTTTAACGTTTATATAAAAAACTTAGGTCATGTAACTAATTTCATGGGCGTAAACACGTCGCGAAACTATTGTCGCTCATTTTAATCGGTACCAAAAAGTGAACAACAAAATCAGGTTTTTGTTACACCGTTTATTATTTACAAGATTGTAATTTGAATTAAATAATATTTTACTAATCTATTAAAATGTGATGACCAAAACATAGTTTTAGGCTTAGTTGAAACCAAAAAGAGGAAGATATGTTACTTAATTAAGTTTAAAAAAATTCTATTTAGTTATGGCCGGTACTGGAAATGGTCCTACAAAAATAGTCCGACACGGAACGACGACGCCTTGACTGCACGTCTGTTACGTTTGTTTTTGATGCAAAAATAATACCTACTGATGATTATACGAACGTAAGTTTAATTTCAGTTGTGTATGTGTCACTGTGCAATACTGTTCATGTAGTCAAGGCTAGAGAGTACTGTATCGACCTCCTTTGATTTCATCTAAGATTTTACTTATTAAATAATTATTAAAATTAAAATATTTCATTATAATTTTCGTGTTTTGATGATTATACACATTATATCTTCACTCTATGAAGCTTTCTGCCTATTCCTTACGGGGTAGACAGAAAGATCAGAATGTCAAATATCGCTATTCTGACACATCCTTTCGCTTCGCTCAGTTTCATTGTTTTAATGGTATTTTTTTAAGTTATTACATTTTTTTACTAATTGTTACTAGGTACTGATATTGTAAAATATAATTGCTATAATTTAATAAAAACTTGTACTAAACATATCTATTTTCTTTCTAGCTGGTTCACAGCTAAAGTTTGAGATGACACGATTTGGTAATCCAATAATTACCTGGGGGAAGTACCGCTTCGTCAAGAAGCTGAGCCGTCGCGTGAAGACTTGGTGGGAGTGTACCGCGCGCAAGACCACCGGCTGCCGCTGCATGGCCGTCACCGTGGAGGACCGCCTCATGAAGCTCAACGGATGGCATAATCATTAAGTCTTGATAAATGTCATCCCTGCAAAAATGACCTTTACCGTCAGAAGTAACAGATTTGTTCCGTAGAGTAAGAGTAGACGAGTCTTAACAGTCTCAAAAGTATATCATGTAACATCTTGAAAAGAACCTTTGCCGTCAGAAGATACAGATTAGTTCCGTAGAGTAAGAGTAGACGAGCCTTCACGGTCTCAAAAGTATATCTTGTAACATCTTGAAAAGAACCTTTGCCGTCAGAAGATACAGATTTGTTCCATAGAGTAAGAGTAGACGAGTCTTATCAGTCTCAAAAGTATATCTTGTAACATCTTGAAAAGAACCTTTGCCGTCAGAAGATACAGATTTGTTACATAGAGTAAGAGTAGACGAGTCTTAACAGTCTCAAAAGTATATCTTGTAACATCTTGAAAAGAACCTTTGCCGTCAGAAGATACAGATTAGTTCCGTAGAGTAAGAGTAGACGAGTCTTAACAGTCTCAAAAGTATATCATGTAACATCTTGAAAAGAACCTTTGCCGTCGGAAGATACAGATTTGTTCCATAGAGTAAGAGTAGACGAGCCTTAACAGACTCAAAAGTATATCTTGTAACATCTTGAAAAGAACCTTTGCCGTCAGAAGATACAGATTTGTTCCATAGAGTAAGAGTAGACGAGTCTTAACAGTCTCAAAAGTATATCTTGTAACATCTTGAAAAGAACCTTTGCCGTCAGAAGATACAGATTTGTTCCGTAGAGTAAGAAGGAAGTCTTAACAGTCGCAAAACTTTTATATAGTTTTGAGATTGTTTTAAAAATAAGCAACGAGACATATTTTAAGATCTACTTTACTGGCTCTAGATAATATTAGAGCCATTAATAATAATAAAAACTGTCTTCTGAAAGAGCTTACTGTTATATGACTACCTATATATTGCTCATTTGATAGTTTTGAATAGTTTTCTTCTTTACAATAAGTATTATGATAAGTTTAGTTTGTAATCCGAAAAATCATGTCATTGAACTAGGTACCTACTGACGGACCATCCAATTTGGATGGTGCAAAGAAGTACCGGGCGTAGGTGAAAGTTGTCAGGGTGATAATGTTGAAAAAACCATACATACTCACATCATCAAACAGATACAGATGGGAATTAAAAGCGGAGGTTGGAGGGAAAGTATTCTAAATATTGATGATAGCAAGTCTTACCGAAAGGAAACATTCCTTTATTTAAAAAAATAAGTTAACTGCATTCAAAGATTTTTAAGAAACCACCTGTCTGGGCCGGGAATTGAACCGGACGAATGTGGAAAAAAACTGCCGTATTTTTATTATACCGATCGAAAGGGTTCAATCACAAGAATTCATTTATATAAGTAGGTTATCTTAAATTAATATTTTATTCATAACAAAACTATTAATGGCATTAGAATTTGGTATTTTGCTTACCGTTTTACAGCATATTTTTATGCGTCGAAAGGTTCCTAAAGATTTTCCTAAAAAGTCAAATCTATTATTGATTTTACTAAACCTGAATTGAATGTTCTTTTCTTCTTATTTTTAAAACTAAAGGTACCCTCTGTAAAATTTGCAAATTATCAATAATTAAGATACTTTCTCTTTAACCACGGCTTTTAATTTCCACCCTGTACAGATAGTGTCTCATATTAAGTACGTATAATCATTTTTGTCTTTTAGTGATAAGTAGCGAAAAAAATATTCTCCATATTAGTTTTTTTTTTTAATTAATTTATTTTATTTTACTATTCTAACACCTTTAAATTTTTCAACGCACATGGATTGACTAATTTGTTCCCTACTATTATGATCTCGTCCGGGGAAATTTGATATCAGTTTTTATTATCTCATTGTTTTTGTGTGTTATCTTATCATTATCGAACTAAATTATTCTTTATTGTGCACCAAAATATTGAACATTTTAATGATATTATACTCATGTAACCATTAGATTTAGTTCAATTTCTTAGAAAAGTTAAGTGAATGTTTGTGACGCGTGTAGTTTTAAGTGTAGGATGCTATTGGGACAAAGTATACTTCGAACCCACCATGTCATAGGATATAAAATGACGTTTTTGTGAACATTATAGTTCGGGCGGCCGCATTGTGTATTGTTTAACCCTAATTTGAACGTATACTAATTGACGAAATGTTCATTTAAAAAATGTACCTATACATAAGCGTCGAAGTACACTTTGATTCTTTTAATTCACCCAAAACAGCATGTCAAGTATAGATTACCTACTAGTGTGTGTTATAACTTAGAAATAATATCAACGTAATTGATATTTCTACACTTATATTCCCATTGTATTGCATAGTTGAATAAATAAAAATATTCTCTATTTTTGTTTTATTTTTGTACGGTCTATTTAGATAGCATAGTACCTCTTTTTTGTTCACGGGAGGAAATCTACCTGAATTACCCGACCCCCTGGAGGGGAAGGCCGGGTTATATGGGGTTTCTACCCACTAAACCCCCCTTGGCCACTTCAGTGCATATTGAGAATCTGGGGGAAGGTTGGGTTATATAGGGATCTATCCACTAAAACCACCTCGGTTTATTGAGTTTCAGTGCTCTCCTACGGAACTCACCGGCGCATACCCTGTAAGGCAGACTGTTAACAGAATGAAATTTTTCAGAGCCAAAGTTCGGTCTGTCGCAACGAGGGAATCTTGTGGTGCAAATCGGAGACTGGCGGTTCAACAAGCACGCGTGCTGGGGCTCCAAGGTGCGCTGGACGTGCATCAAGAAGAAGAGCGGCTGCACGGCCTCCATCACCACGGTGGACAATATCATCGTGAAGACCCTCGGGAAACACAACCATTGAACAAAGTACAAATGTGCCAATGAAGATATGAAAATATAAGGTACACGTCCGTATACTCATCAGTCACATGATATGTTGCCATGAAGAGCTGTTGATTTAATGTTGGTACAGCATATTAAATATGCTTTTTATATTATGTTACGACTACACTGACGAGTATAGTATACCAGCGTCTGCCTTATATTTTTACTTTTAGTGTAGAAATTAGTAGGTAGGTACAACAAAAGTAAAATCAAATCTTAAGTTACGTTTCATACAATTAAAAAATGAAGTAAGTATCAGCTTAGCTAGAGCAAATCTTTAACGATAGTGTAGGTCCTTCTAAAATTTGGACATAAATAAACATGGGTCACGGTCTCACTCAAATGACCTGTTAGGTAAGCATTTACCAGAGGAATCTGCAACGCTCGGTTATGGGGCAGTCACTGCTGGAAACAGTACTGAAAAGGCGGCGGTGACAGTTAATTATATTCCTACTGCATTATGACAAATACCAAATAGGTACTGTTACTCTGGCATAAACTTTTTATTTTTATATTTTTGAACGTTTTTACTCCATTGCCACTCTCTCTATTCAGTGGCAAAATTATGGTCTAAAACTGGTCTAGAATTATAGTTTTAAGATGTGAGATATTTTTCTTTAACAGTCTTGTAGGTATTCTATTTTTTGGTACACTCTTAAACGGTTCATCTTAAAAGAAAAAAACCTGCCTATATCTATTCCGCGCATACAACACCGTTTATTTTAATTGTATGGGTCACCTTACATTATTCAAAAAAGGAAATATTCCATGTTACTGTTAAACTAATGTTACCTAGTTAAAAATAAGTTTTGATCATGTCTTCTAAATAATTCCAGCGGTTGTGACAGCCTCTTAGGTTAGTTACTTAGTTATTAAATTAAGTTTCTAAATAAATTTTTTAAATTAAATGCTGTCTTTATCGCTATCTACATCTAGTACGTATTTGCCTCTGTTGAGGGATCCATTTAAGTGTTTTTGCCTTAGATAGGTACTATTTTAGCGCTTGCGATCCGGTGCATGCGCTCGCGCGTTGATCTGCTAGGTGCTCTAAGGATGTTAAAATTACATTATTCAAAGCATACTCTGAGTGTTTTATACCTGCCAACTGTGGACAAACTAAAACTACACAAGTCAGTCTTACAAGATCCTTAGGGCTTCTTTCACCACTTCCTGATATTGTTACAGATAGTAATCTTAGTGATAAACTAATCTATCAGATAAATATGTGTGATAGACTATATAAAATATATAAGATATAGGCAATCAGATACCTGTGAAACCAAAAAAACAGGCTATCTGTCAGATAACCTGCAGATAGGGTATCTGGGACTTTATCAGCAAGTGGTGTAAGAGGCCCTTAGAGTACAATAAACGATGGGTTTTGAATAGTAAATGAAACAATGTCGAGATTGTGGCGTTCGGGTGGTTCGGTCGGGTATTTTGCGGTCGGGTATAGTACGCCAGGCCCACCACTACCACCAGGTAAGGGGGATAACTAGGAATAATTCACTATTTGCTCTGCTCCGAAATAGAGTTGCGGCATTCTGGGGGCGGGTCTAAAAACGAATTTAGTGTTTGTTTTAATGAGAACATTACAAGATTATGGATCTGTATGCCAGCGCTATTAATAAATAATTTGTAATATTGAGTTTTCATTTTTATTTCTTAATTTTATTGCTATTGCATATATATTTTTAACTTTTATTATTATTTTGAATTGTGTATACGAGGTTGTAATTTGTAGCCTGACATAAGTTAGGTCTACGATCACTACATCTACAATACTATTGGTTAGATAATAACAATAATAATGAAAATCTTTATTGTTAATTACATTTGTAAATATGACAATGCGGCCCTGGCTCCTAAAATAGGAAGTCCCGCGTGTCAGGAGTCAGGAGATGAAACTATAGATATTCTGTAATCTGAGCAGAAAACAATTGTTATTAAATAATATTATTACCTTTATTTTAGGAAATATAAGTGGTATATATGTAGACTAGATAGAAAATTTATTATAAATATATTATAAAAAATATCTACTTACAGTACCTACATATTATACCCCCATTAAAAAATAAACACTGAATAATACCCAGATTTCTTCCTCTTACACATTTGCATCTTTTCTTTGCATCAGACTCGAGCGGAAAAGATCGTGGGTTCGATTTCGACTGGTCGATTGTACAGACAACTTTCTAGCACACTGTATCGGTGTTAGGTGCAGTCTTGTATTGTATTGCATATCAGCATTTCATAGCACTTAAGCGTCTATAACCTGAAGCTGCATATTGGTCCTTATGCTACCAAAAGCTTCACAACAGAATATTTGGCAGCATAAGGGATACCTAAATAACATAGTACCTACCTACAGTCTACACACACAAATATGCAAAGAAATGGCTAGACAAAAGACTAATAAGGAACCTATAACTCTTTATACTTTATATAATCACATATACATTACACCAGCTTTTGTATACTTTGTATACTGTCATTCATACTAACTGTCAGGTTTATTTCAGATCTCAATCCTGTGTTCGCTCAGTCACAACGCGGCAACCCAGTGATCATGATTGGTCAGTACCGGTTCAATCGGGTCAACAAATACGGCAGCCGGACCAGATGGGTCTGCGTGAAGGCAAAGGCTGGTTGCAGAGCTTCCCTCCACACAATGGACAACGCCATCGTCCGGGTCTGGGGCTTTCACGATCCCATGGCTCACACCAGCGCCAACCGGTTCTAATGACTATCCCGAGGGAATGGAATCCTTGGCAATTCTGCACGAGTACAACGCAAAGTTCCTATCAGATGAATCCAGGTGCAAAGAAAGATGTTTCGCGTTGTTCTTGGGCGAAAACAATTGGTCAATTATTAAACGCTGCACAGCATTTCAAATGCGAGTATTTCAGGATCTTTAAGACAGCTTCGCAAACTGATGCGGCATGGGTAACAAAAGGAATAAAAGAATCTTGAGTACATAGGCAGTGCGCACAGCTGAGTGACAGTTTTAGGTCAGACTTGTCCGAAATAGACAAGTCTTTTTTAACTCTGTTTTAAAATAAACTTCACCGAGTTGTACAATCAGACTGATGGTACAAATGATCCATCGCGGATGCTGCTGTATTAATTGAATGGCATTATGTGCTTACGGAACAAACTTTGGAAGTTATTGTTTCTGAATCTCCTAAAAATCATGACAAAAAGGTGCTTTACGAGATGACGTTGTTTGTTGCAAGTTTATTACACACTGAGGTTTCGAATGATATCATTCTTGGTATAATATTAGGCATATTACGGGAATTTATCACCTTCTTGTGTACGAAGCAATGCGGGGCAAAAAAGAGAGTAGGGTAGTAGTATATAAAATAGACTGATAAAAGCATAACCCGCCTGTTGCCTTCGCCGTAGTAGGGTAAATATGGCTATTTAGTGCTGGCTGACATAGCCTCGTTTATTTCGGAGTGATATGCCTGATGAAGATAGAATGGTACCATAGAGTTAATGTCATAATAATTATTAAAATAAACAATATTTTATTGGGTGGGTAGCGAATAAGCTTTTGCAACTTAGTCTTACAATGAAATAATCATGCGCTCTACTTATTTATTATTATTAACGATTATCATTATCAATTATAGCAATCGTGCACTTAAAAGTTATTAACTTAAATATTACTTAGGTTTCGGTGGTGGATAAATAGTTGGACGCTTTTATTCAGTATTTAATCATGAGTAATGTTTATCTTGACTCTATATTTTACTAAATAAAATATGAATTACATGCGTGTAATTATAGTTTTTGTTGAGTTGTTTTATTCCACCTTTGAGTACTAACTAATATAGATTTTACAGTCTGAGATTGTTTTAAAGTTATCTAATGGTTTGTAGGCACAATACCTAAATAAAATGGTGCCTATTTTACTGATTGCACGACACATTATTGACTTAAATTGTTTGATGTAATTTTGCGACACGGGATAATGTTAGCATGAATCGTCAATTTCGTTTTACGAGTACCTAAACAAATAAATGTAGAAGTTATGTCTTTCAGCGTACGAGATTCGTACGTTACATGGAAATGTAATGGTTCTAGCAGATGGATACCGCTTTAGCAGTGGCGAGCAGACGGAGAGTAAAAGCACCTCGAAAGTCCGATGGCGTTGCTGCAGTAGGAACAAACAGTGCAAGGCATTCGTCACGACCTTCGACGATCACATCATCAAGAGTCACTTGCGTCACAGTCATCCCAGACAAACTTTGTACCCCGAAAGTTATAAAATAATTAGAGTGTTGAAGTGAGACTGGTGTTGATTCAGATAATCCAATCATTCTTAATAGATCCATGATGAATGATGATCGATCATCTACTTACATCTCTATCTTACTATTATATAATACAGAGGTGAGGTTTGTATGGACGGTTGTATATACTTAAGTGTTTGCAGCAATGAAATGATATTTATTGTTATACGTGTGGTAATCATCACAATATTTAAATACATTATTTATTTATTAATTTAAATATTTTAAGTAAAACTGATATTTAAAATATCATTTTTCGATCTTACAAAAGTAAATGATTTTATTATTCTCTCAACAGCGCCCTTTCGTCTGAATCGGCTTAGCAATCTTTATAAATATATTACATAGTAAATTGTAGCCTGTTTTCAAACTCAGAGTATCAAATATTCAACAGGTCTAAAATATACATATATTTTTTTTTAGTTGCTATGGTTCTTACCGCAAAAGGCACTAGGATGTTAATAGCAGCCCAGCATCGTTTCTCCAAAGGAAAATCCACAAACACGAGGATACGCTGGCAGTGTGTCACGAAATCTGGTACCAAGTGTAAAGCCTTCATCACCACGAGCTTAGATGACGTCGTGATCAGGAGTAGCTTCCAACACAACCACCCAAGAAAACCGATCATACAGGACTTCGAGTTGATCAAGTTTTTAGAGAGAGGATATTATTAAACGGTAACTGGCAGCGTTCGGTATTCACGGTGTCGAAACGCATAGATATTTCTTGTATTATCTTATTAGATTAAATAAATGCTATACTTACTTTTGTAGGTATTTCAACTGTTTTATACATAAGTACATTTTAAGAAACACATAATAAATAATATTTCAAATAAAATTTACAATGTTTTTTATAATTCTGTTATAAGTGTTTCCTGAGAAATAACAGGAGACAACGGTCACACTGTACACTGTAGGCTCTGAAACTTGACCCTCACCAGAGCTATTAATTTAAATAAATTATTTTAAAAGCATCTGTCATCCCAGCAACACATTAACGAAATGATAAAATATGTCAAAAAAATTGATGTCATATTTTAACTCATAAATCATTTGTTGGCTATATCCGTATAGTTAATTATAGTCATTTAAGATGCTATGAACTTTAGAGTACAAAGTCTTAACCGCGACCAACCAAATTGCAGCTGATACAGACAATGACTGCTGACCTACTCCAAACCGCGCTTTTGCTTGATGAGACAAAGGAAAAGATTTGTTAAACAATTTATTAATGACTTGTAATGATTTCAGTAAAGCAGTACCTAACAAGTAGAGGCACGTTGATGCTGCTTGCCTTCGGATATCGCTTCACCCAAGGCAAAGTGGACCGGTGTGGCGCGGGACGGGTGAGATGGCAGTGTTCCTCCAAGACCAGGACGAAGTGCAAAGCGTCTGTGACGACCATCAATGACGTCATCATGAACTGCAACTTCGATCACAACCACGACCAAACGGTGGTCAAGTCGAAAGGGAAATTTTTAAAAATATTCAAATACTCTTGGATACCTGACGTAATAATAGAGTGAAATGTGTGCATAAATCATGGGTTTAATTTTGATTGTTTCATTTTTTAGGTCTAATTATTTGTCTACAGTTTTATGTAGTAGATTTAGTAGAATTACTTAGTCATATTTATTTATGGCGTTAGATAAATGAGTAGTTATTAATGTAAGTGGATACATTCTGTACGAATTAAACGAGAAAATAGGAACTAAAATAATATTACATTAATTATTAATATCCTTGTAGTCCGATATCGATCAGACAAACCGAACGGACCACGTGGCCGGGGGGTACCTAAATTGTATGTATACTTATTTATTTAATGCCATATTAACTATAAAATATAAACTTTAATTGCCCATTCAGAGACAATTAAATATTACGTGTCGTAATATCGATTAATTTAATCTGTGTTTTATTACTCTTTATTAAGTATGTAGCGACATTTATTGAGTGTAGTTGCATAATGTTGAGGTAGATTATCAGTTCTCGCATATATAAAGTAATCCTAAGTGTAATTAATATAGCTATCGCTGACACTAAATCGGTTCAACCGAGTAGATCGTGACCTACAATCCACTTATTTCATTTAAAAATCCTGGTTTAATTGCTTAGATTCAAAAGAATTTCATATTGATGTCGATAACGTGAACAAGTTGGCGCTTATAATTGTTACTTATTTTAGTTGACATAGTAACTACATACAAAAACGAAAGGTTCGGAAACTTTAAACACAACCATGATACTAGTGACAGAATCGTTTTAGAATCTGATACCGATGCATGAGGTGATGTTAAATAAAAGTATTGAACATCATTTGTGCGATAGCAGAGGGGAAGATTCATTTTTTTGTTTTAATTAAACAAATTTAATTGTCGCGTCGAACAAATCTCTATGTCTATCAGTAGAGTTAGAAAAAGATTCGGCCTTTAAATTTGAGAAAATCTAAATTTTACATAAAAATAATCTTTACTTATTCTAATCACAATATGTTTTTGTTTCAATAGAAGAAGAAGAAGAACAGTTGGAAGAATTAGATAAATTGGAAGTTCTAGCGAAACTTGGCTGGACTCCGCAAGATCTGGAGGAGGCCGTGCAGATGATAATGTCCAGACAAATGACGGTGACCGAAGCAGCGAGGGAGTACAGCGTGTCCATCACCACTCTACGAAGGCACCTCAAGAAGTTCAAATCCAAGAACTAGAAAAATATACATACATTATACGTATCTGCTGCTTGTTTCCGAATATTTTCAATATCTTAATTAAGACGGCAGGAGTTTTTGACTCGTGTTCTCTTCCTAAGGCAGATGAGAATGTTCTTCCTAAATGCTATATGTATTTAGCGGGCCGCATTATAATTATTGTGTAAAAGTATCAGCTAAATACTTTTTTTTAGTATTATTGAAATAGCATAATTTTTGTCTTATTTCTTACGTAGTTTTTATTGTTTTAGAAGTTAGTCCTAAAACTGTCCTAGGTAATGTTAGGATTTTTATGTTCTTCATTAAATAATGCGAATAATATGATTTGTGTTAATGAAAAACTAGCCTTCAAAAAATGAGATTTGATAAAAAATACTATAATTATTGGTGTACTGTTTGTAGCGAGAAGGCGACAACGCAAGCTCATGTCATTGCTGCGAGTGGCATGGTCTCCCAAAGACTTGTTTGAAGCAATAAACAACCAAGCCAAGCTGCTTCAACCAAGCTTCTAGGTACACTGTAACTATATGCTATTACTGCACTATGAAGGTACCTTAGGAAAGAAAAAAGATAGAAAATATAATAATTATGAGATTTAAATTTTATTTTGCGTCACCACGTACCAAATGAGCGATCTACAAATGTCCACTCTTCATTTATAAATTCGGTTTCCTAGTTTGATTGCTTAGAATAGATTTAAAAGAATTTCATTTTGATGTCGATAATGTAAACAAGTTGGCTCTTATAATTGTTACTTATTTCAGTTGTCATAGTAACTACAGACAAGAGCGAAATACTGGTCGCAGGTGGGATTAGGTTCACGAAGAACAAAGTGGTGGATATAAGGAAAGGGAAGAAGACGAGGTGGCAATGCTGGTCCCGACACCGCACCAAGTGTAGGGCCAACGTGCACACGGTCGACGGAGCTGTGTACAAATACAACTTTAAACACAACCATGATACTAGTGACAGAATTGTTTTAGAATCTGATACCGATGCACGAGGTGATGTTAATTAAAAGTATTGAGCATCATTTGTGACCATAGCAGAAGGGAATACTTTTTTTATAGTTATATTTAAACAAATTTAATTGTCGCATTGAACAAATCTCTTTATCTATCAGTAGAGACTAGAAAAAGGTTCGGCCTTGAAACTTGAGAAAATCTAAATTTTACATAAAATTAATCTTTACCCATTCTAATCACAATATGTTTTTGTTTCAATAGAAGAAGAAGAACAGTTGGAGGAATTTGAAAAATTGGAACTTCTAGCGAAACGTGGCTGGACTCCGCAAGATCTGGAAGAAGCCGTACAAATGATAATATCCAGAAAAATGACGGTGACCGAAGCAGCGAGGGAGTACAGCATGTCCATCACCACTCTACGAAATCACCTCAAGAAGTTCAAACACAACACAAGATCTAAAAATATACAGGGTAGAAGTTTCAGATGCCACCTGGAGGAAAAGTACCTACCCTAAAAATTTAAGGTAGCAAATTTTACGCAAAGGAAAGATTCCTTTATTTTCAAATTTAAGTATATCTGCATTCAAAGGTTTTTAAGAAACCACCTGTCTAAGCAGGGAATCGAACCGGACAAATGTGTAAAAAGAGCACCTGTGTTTTATGAGACTAATCGATACTGTCAATTATCAGAATTAATTCGTTCTAAGTACATAGTATCTTAAATTAAAGGAAGGTCATGACATTTAACATTCAAATAAGGTGCGCTTTTACACATTTGTCCGGTTGCTATCTTAAATTTTTAGGGTACTCCAGGTGTCATTTGAAAATTCCATCCTGTATACATCTCTGCTACTTGTTTTCGAATATTTTCAATATCTTAATTAAGACGACAGGAGTTTTTGACTAATGTTCTCTTCGTAGGGCAGATGAGAATGTTCTTCTTAAATGCTATCTTATCTGTATTTAGCGGGCCGCATTATAATTATTGTGTAAAAGTATCAGCTAAATACTTTTTTTTATTGAAATAGCATAATTTTTGTCTTATTTCTTACTTGTTTTAGAAGTTAGTCCTAAAACTGTTCTCGGTAAAGTTTGGAATTTTATGTTCTTTAATAAATAATGCGAATAATATGATTTGTATTAATGAAAAACTAACCTTTAAAAATTAGATTTGGTATAAATCTATAATTATTGGTGTACTGTTTGTAGCGAGAAGGCGACAACGCAAGCTTATGTCATTGCTGCGAGTGGCATGGTCTCCCAAAGACTTGTTTGAAGCCATGAAGAAAGTAGAATCCAAACAAATGGGGGTCAACCAAGCTTCTAGGATGTACAATGTACCTTCCAGGACCCTACGAAGGTACCTTAGGAAAGAGAAAAAGATTGAAAATATATGAGATTTAATTTTCTATTTTGTGTCACCATGTACCAAAATATTGCTAAAGTTTTTTACATTAAATACGTTTAGTTTGCTTTTGTATTTTTGGACCGTAGTCTCTACTATTCTTTAGGGTATTTGGTATAGATTTAAAAGTAGAAGATTAATTATAATTATAGAGACACCTAGCTAATTCGTTAAAAATATGTTTTTTACAGTCTCGGCTACATTCGGTGTATCTAGGACTGGGAAGCCAGTCATCCAGATAGGCCCGTATAGGTTCAACCGTACTAAAGGCAAAGGGCCAAACGTGAGATGGGTTTGCGTCAAGTATAGCACTGGATGTAGAGCCGCTATCATCACCAGCGATGACGTCATCATTCGCACGAAAAATGAACATACCCATTGATGAAGAATTCAGGGAGACGAGGTTCAGAATGAACTGCATATAACATACATTATTATTATTCTGATATTACATGTAAAACAGGGTTATCTAATATTCTATTTTTTATCACCTGGGAACCGAGCCTGGGAATAATCTTAATATTTAGCCTTTGGTTAAGTTTTTTTTATACTATATTAAATATAGAAATCCGGTGTGTTGTTTATCAAAAAGTTGTGAATGAAGAGGAAGGTGGAAAAGAGTAATAAACAATCATACATTATATTAACAAAATATTCGGCCTTTGAACATGCAGCATGCACCATTCATGACTCATGTTTAACTTATCCGTGCTAAGTACCTACTTATTAGTATTTTTGTTAAATTTTTATTGCACCTACACAATAACAAAATACAGGTACCTACTGATAAGATAGGTTTAGTATTATAACATGGAAGATACATAGTAAACTTTTGCGTTTTGCATTTGATATTTCGCTATTTTCATCAGAGGCAGGGTTTTGTGCTGTCGGAGTATATATTACATTCCGTTATAAAAATATAACACATTATATTTATACAGAGATTATTATATTTATATACGATATACAGAGAGTATAAAGTTTTGAAAAAGGTTTTCAAACTTCATATGAATGAACTGCAGTATCTACAGTACAACCGGGCGGGCCGACAAGTCTGCTTGCGTATCGTCGAAATGTCACACGACTCACTGATCACAGATTATAATTAGAATAATCCATGATTTTTATAAATATAAAATTTCTTTGACTCGGGGTATCTTCTGTCAGTACAGTCACACGATCTGAATTCATTTTTGTTGAAGTTGCCGACCGTACCTACCTGCCCATCAATGAGAAATATTACGACCACTTTCGAAATAGGCAAACAATTTATACTCTCTACTCTAGTGAAAATCTGTTTGTACCTATGTTTTTCTTTCACAACTCTTTCTATATCAACAGATACTTATAATGTTTTTTTAATAGCTACTTTGTAAAACAAAACTAACGGGAATAAAACCGGTGGACGGACTTTAACTCTGGGTCCGTCGGGATGTGTACCTATCTCCCACACTTACTACTGTCACCAAACAACATTACTGTACCTTGTACTGTACTTGTAATATTCTGTGACTGTACATGCAATTCTGTAAACTTTCATCACTGAAACGAACACTAGGTACTTATACTCTTTTTTGCGTTAGTTTAGCAGTTTATTAATTAGTTTAGATATATTATAGAATAAGGAAACCAAAAATTCCTATGTTTTGTGCTATTTTTTCACAATAAAGTTTTCAAATATACTAGGTATGTTTATTTAAAAACTTTCCACTGCCAAAGGGAAATTCAACTTGTACACGCCGATCCCTGGTGTTCGCGCCAGACGCTCCCACAGGAATCTGTCAAAGTTATACAAATTTGAGTCTTTAATGTCATAATTATTAATTACTAGCTTTTTCCCGCGGCTTCGCCCGCGTAGAAAAGTTTTCCCGTGTACATTGTGAAACAGCGCCCTCTATGTAGGCGTTTTGTTACTTAGGGGACGCCACGCGACTTTGTCCGCGTTAAAAAGTAGCCTATATGTTATTCCAGGTTATAAGCTATCACTGTACCGAAATCTGTTCGGTAGTTTTTGCGTGAAAGAGTAACAAACATCCTCACTCACATCCTTACAAACTTTCGCCTTTATAATATTAAATAATATTATATTATTATTAATATTATATTAGTAGGATAGTAGGATGTTATTTTATTTATTTTTCCGGCTGGGCCATGTACCAATGGGTTTTTCTCGAAACTTAAGTACATTTACTGACTGCTCTCATACGGTGAAGGAAAACATCGTGTGTGTGGGTGGGTGGGTGTGTGTGTGTGGGTGGGTGGGTGTGTGTGTGTGGGTGGGTGGGTGTGTGTGTGAGCGTGTGTGTGTATGAACCTTGTATAGCTAATGTAAGTTTATTTTTTTCTCAGTTTCATCGGATTTGGAATCTACTGCACCTTGGTTTAAACTAAAGACTTAATTGCGTTAAGTGATCGCTTTCTAAAAGGATGGTGCTCTTGATCTGTTACAGATTTGTTACTTTTAGCAGCGACTCCAATATTTGATGGGAACAAGAAAGGAAATGCAGCTATTCAATTGGGTCCCTACCGCTATGTGCAAGTGACTGACCGAGCTTTAGGTCCGAGGTACCGCTGGAGATGCACAAAGACTTACAGAGGATGTACAGCTAAATTGTATTCGATTGGTTATAAAGTCAACGATATAAAAATTACAGAAGTGGTGGGACGTCATAACCACTAGGCTTAAGTTTTTATTACATTTAGATTTACATATTATTATTATTATTATAATACTTATAAAGTGAAACATAACGACCCACTTCCCTGAAAATAACTTCTTAGTTTTAGGAATATATAAGGCAATTTAATCAAATAACTTTGATATTTGTATTAATAATTAATTATTAGCAACACAACACCTTTTCCTCTTATTCATATATGAGGTAGACGTATTACAGACGCTGCTGAATTGAGTTTATGTACATTTTTGATTATCATCAAATTTAATTTGTAAATTACTTTGTTTTAATTTAAGATATACCTATACATAGGTGGACGGATAATTAGAAACAGGGCAAGATTTTCATACAATCGAGGTCACGTTGAAGCCATGGTTCTCCGTGAAGCATTGACCGGGGCATGATCTGATGACGGTCATCGAGAGATCAGATGGAGGACTTTAAGATCGCCATAGATATTCAACTGATCAGATAAGCCGTTTGGAAGCAGCATCGTCATGAAGAAAAAAACCCGCAAAATGGCATCAAAATGTATGAAAATCTTAAGTAAAGGAATCATGACGATGCTGCTCGCTCTTGTATGAAAATCTTGCTCTGTTTCTAAATATCCGTCCACCTACTTTCTGGTAGTTCCGTAGTTCTGGGCGTAGTAGTAAATATAACCAGTAGTAAGTATAACTAGTAGTTTTTTTGTTTTCTCCCATAAGGTTAGATTTTGTTGTCGTTTCAGTACCAATGCCAGTGTTTGGTTTGACTCGTTTTGGGCGAGTTGCTATTCTGGTGGGGAAACACAAGTTCTGTTCGCTGCGTGAATCCTCCAAAAATCACAATCCGCCAAGACGCCGTTGGTACTGCAGTAAAAATGGGTGTCGCTCCTGTTTCGTCACCGAAAATGACATCATTACGCAAATCGTTAGGGAACACAACCATAAATAACGTCTTGTATACAAGTACATACAGTCGAGGAAACAATTTGTGTTTTACCTAGGAGTTGTTGTGATGTTTTAGCCCCTTATTCCTTGTATGTATAAAGAAAGCCAAGTTAGATAACATTCTACGAGGAAAATAATTCCTGCTAGATAACCAGTTATCTGGCATTTATTATTATTTTATATACATAATACTCCTCGTAATTTGTTGACAACAGTAAGTAGTCAACACAAGTGGAGGCAGCCCCCAAGTATTACTTATTATTATTAGTATACTACTTAATAAAACCGTAACAGGAGTATTTCTGTACATTGAAGGGATAAAAAAAAACTTTTGGAATACGTTATTTAGGCTTAACTGACCCTAAAAAACTTTTGAAAAAATTTCTTGCCTGTCTGTTTGTACCCGCATCACGCTAAAACTACTAGTCCGATTTGAACAAGTTTTTTTTGTGTGAAAGCATGTGGTCTGACTTAAAATCTGGCGTACTTGGATTTTTAAAATTCTAACCCTAAAGGGGTGAAAAGGGATATTAAGGTATGTATGGAAAAAAAAATTAAACAAATCAAATTTACAGGCCGCGGGAAAGTTAGTAAGTAACACGATACTTTTTAATGCGAACGAAGTCGCGGGGCATAAGCTAGTGTAATATAAAATAATAATTCCTGGTATGGAATAAGGGTTCTAGCACCACTCAGTGGCACCATCAGAGCGACTCCGGCGCATTAAGTATAACAATACCGAGCCTCCATAATGTGTGAAGTTACTTTTGCGACCATAACAGGTCGCGCATACCTTTTGTTATGTACCTACCTTTTTGTTACAATAAAGTCACCGAGTCATCGGCATAAGATAGTATCTGTTTGGTATTGATGACTTGATGAGATTATATTTGTGTATTTTGTGCAGTGTTCGTGTGAACTCATGTTCACACACTACATCACTACTACATACACTGCATTTGTTAATATTGTTTTGAGTGGATGGATGTAGACAGGACCTGGTGTAGACAGAGGAACAATGGTCTTATCAGTAAGAATGACTCCATTAACGATCCTTCTAGTTGACCGAGCGAGCGAAGCGTCTATGTTTCGAGATTGGCCAAAAATGCTATTGTCCGTCTGTCCTTCTGTCTTTCTGTCTGTAATTCTCTACAGGTCGCATTTTTCAACCGATTTTGACGAAAATTTGGCATGGGTATAAATTAATTAAGCCAACAAAATGAGTAGAATAAAATTTTGAAAAACATTTTTTTTTTTTAGAGTACCTACCATACTCGCAAAGTGGGAGTGAACTTTTTTTTCTTGTGAATCCCATAGTGTGGGGGTATCGTTGGATTGGTCTTTCAAAAATATTGCTGGTGTGTGAAAACCGTTTTTTCGATTTAGGGATCCGTTGGCGAAATATTAAGCTTTAAAGCGGTAATTTTTGTTAGAGTCAGCTAAACGGTTGCTTCTGCAAATGTGAAAAAATTCACGGCAGTAGCATATATAACGTAGTTAAAAGGAAAACTATAACAGATAAGAAGGTTCTATTAGTTTGTGAGTAAAAGTCGAAAAATTAAATTATGTTCATAGAACTGCATACGTAAAATGGGAATGATATTTTTTCGCGTGAATTCCATGGTGTTGGGTATCGTTGGATAGGTCTTTCAAAAATATCGCGGGTGTGTTGAAAACATTTTTCGATTTATCGATCCGTTTGCGAAATATTAAGCTTTATAGTGGTATTTTTTGTCACTTTAGTACTGAATCTCCAACTGCAAAGTTGACTTCTATTCGTTTCTTTTAGGTTTGGTTTATATAAGGGCTGGCGAGGTCTACTGTTCTCACAGAACCACTAGTAGTTATTTGTTGTTAATTTTGACTAGGTACTTAGTTACTTAGTCGGTCACAGTCCAGTTCGGTCACACTTAATAAATATTTAATTAATATTTAGATATTTAATTTAGTCCCGTTCTGTCAAATTTCTCTTCAAATCTGAGTAAAAGTACAGTCAACGACTTCAACTATTATTTATTCTGTGACGATACGCCAAGTTTCTTTTTAAATTTAAATTTGTTACGTACAAGTTGTACACTATTGCCATGACTCTTAATTTTTTTGTTATTATTTGGTAGGTGGAAGTTAATTACAGATATTTAATTCAAAGGAAAGTATTCATATAGGTAAAGGACTGATTGTTAGAAATATAATAGATTATGCTAAGTAATATAACTTAATTCAAAGAAATTATTAAATTAAAGACTGATTTTTACCATATTTTTTAAATTATTAGGTTTATAAATATTAGTAGGTTTAGTCAGGTAAAAAAGTTAAATTTAAAGAAACTATTGCTTAAATAAGACTGACTTTTACTTTCTACATCTAATATTGCGATATTCTTTACAATGTTACTAATTGTTTCATATTTTTATTAACTATGGTTTTAAGAGTGATTTCAAAGAAACGAATAGGTATATGACATAATTGCTGTGTTAAGTGTTGATTGTGATAAATAATTCTGTGATGTTATAAGTATTAATTATTACTTAATAATAATAAAAATAATTTTAACCAACCCGTACTAGGTTGACATGGTGGTCTCATTAACAGAGAAGTATATGTAGAGAAGTATTTTATTTACCGTAATAAAACTAAAATTTAAAACAGCATAACAAAACTAAATTGATAATCCAACATGTGTCAAAAGTGAATAACTTTTAGACGGACACCACACGAAGTAGCAATATCTTTTTGTCGATTTGGGTGCATTCCTGTAATAATTATTTAATTTTGATGCTATAGAAGAGAAAAAATAAAATGAATATCTTATAGCTTTAGTTACTGGACAGAAATATTTCCTGTTGACTGTACATTTTACTAATTAAATGTTTAAAAATTTTGACCGAGCAGGACATGAGAAATTAAAAGAAATATGTTTATGTTGAAAGTGTGACTGATCGGGATTTCTTGTATTACAAAAATGTGACCGATGGGGACTGTGACCCATCGGGACTAAGTCATGTCGTTGTTAATCGTTAAATTGTTTATCGTCTAAAAAGTGGACACCTACCTATTAAAAAGTTGTGTGTGTGTGCATGTCCGTCACCAAGTCTAGCGCCTAAACCGGTGAACAGATTTGAATGACTTAGTGTGGTAAATATATGCAGGTTTTTCTAACTGTTCTTCTAATTTCGATAGCTGAAAGTGACTTTGTTTTGTAAACATTTCCATACAATAAATGTTCTAAAATGATGTTCTACGTGTGCAAATAGCCCCGTTCTTGCTGTGTCACGTCTGAATTGTACTCGAGGCTGTGTACCTACCTTTTTTGCCCTAAAATCCTTACGAGCTTTTAGGTTTTTTATTTGTTTAATTTGATAAATATATATAAGAAGACATAATGTGATAATATTCCTAAGGAGAAAACAGGGAATAAAGTGCCATAAACCTAAAAAAACGATTTGTTTAATGACCACACAGTAGAATTAGATTTCGTTATCATACATACATATAATTGAAATTCTTGATTTTCCGCTAGATCTAGGCTCAAAATGTATGAAAAATTAAAAACCCGCCGATTTTTGAACCGAAAACACCTGAAATAAGTTACTTTAGTATTTACAAGGCTTTGGGTTTAATACTAAAAATACCTTAAATCGCTCATCGCATTTCCGTAAATCCAAAACAGTCGACCGTTGATATATTTAATAAACATGACTATTAACATTTAAATTGTGAAATCAAAATTTCTTTTTTAATTTTTCTACAGGGCTTCAGTTTATCCGATCGCGTCTAGGCTCCAAGGTGCTGGTTTGTGGCACCAACAAGTTCTATTGTCAAGGGTTCTCAGGGCAGAAGACATACTGGAGGTGTTCGCACAAGAACACTGGGTGCCGCGCCGTCATCCACACGGTCAACGAATCCGTCATCAGGATGAAATATGTACACAATCACTAAAATAAATATTGTTTAGCTAGACCTTAGGCCCGATTCTGAAGGCACTCATTTAAAATTTGACAGCATTAAAAATGCTTCTATTAATGTAACACAGTAATAAAAAGTTAAGGGTGAAGATAATTTTAGTGTTGTCAAATTTTAAATGAGTGCCTTCAGAATCGGGCCTATAGTGGGTTTGATTCCTACTACTGGGAAAAGACAACTTTGTACAAGTTTCTCTTCCTCTGTGTGTTTTGTTTCGTAGTTTGTGTTATTCCCATAATACAGCAGAAAATCCTTGTTTGGAATTTTAGAAAAATACGTCTATACCTGTAGGTACATGGTGGAAACGTTAAGTGATCTCACTTCTTGAACTATACAAGATATTGTATTTTTTTTTATTGATATAGAAATTATGTCACTAATAAATTGATATTAATCTAGGTATCTAAAAAATAAACTGGATATTGATTTTTCCTACTCCCATTCATTTCCTATGGCATTTTTTCCCGGTTGTATTTCAAATTGACACATCCCTCACGTACGCTTTGCTGACTTTTTGATGCAATGTAAGAAAGTACAGTGTCTTCCATCTTTTTGTTTCATCTAGGTTTCGTGCATTGCACGTAGAATGATTCCAAGTCACTCCAAATACATAATCCTGCGTACAATTTGTCTTAGGGTCGGGGCAGACCACGCGGAAATTTGCCCGCGCACTTTTTGACGTCATTGTCAAATGTACCATATCACTATAGCCTAAAGAACAAAATCGTGTGAATGACCTCGAGCACCAGGCGACGCCGACGTGCAGAAGTCATGATACGATTTTGTTCTTAATTATGCTATAGTGATATGGTTCATTTGACAATGACGTCAAAAAGTGCGCGGGCAAATTTCCGCTTGGTTTGCGCATTCCCTTACAGTTATTCGGGATTGATTCACGGTAACATTACGCAGTAAACAGCTGGAAGAAACAACTGAATTTTTTCCTTACAGATATCTATTTCACTGAAACGCGTCATGGGTCTAAGGTGCTGGTTTGCTACGGCAACAGATACTACAGTCACAGAACTCTTGGGCCGAAAACACATTGGAGATGTTCACACAAGGACAGTGGCTGTCGCGCTGCCATCTACACTATTGATAGCGATTTAGCGGCGATGAAAAATGATCATAATCACTAAACTCCATAAAGTTAATTTTACTTACTTACAAGTTCTTTATAATGAACTACTTACATAAGATGGGACTATCGGCGACCGTCATCTGATGGAGAGGACAGCGAGAAACATCAGCTGTACGAATGCAATGCACTAGCTGCAAGGCGATTGAGTATCCTGGGTATGGCCTATCCTGAACCCGCGGGCTACAGCCTCATACCAGCTGCATAATATATTTGTGCAGCGAACACTTGGAAGGCAGAGCAACAGGTAAACAGAGGCCGACACAATAGATCCCATAGGGTCCCAGTGTCACCGGGTGAACTTCAACTATAAGATGAGATACCGAAACTCTGAATTAAATTAGAGATGCCTTTAATAGATGGTTAATCCCAAAACAGTATTGCCATTTTGCTAATTACTTTATAGATAACTAATGTTATAAAATACTTATCTTAACTCCGCGGAACGTTCACTTACTGAAAGTGGTCAATTTGCTCAGTACACCATTCATTCATTCGCTCGTACTTTATGTTTTTATTTCAAATCTTGTTTAACGATTGTACGAACACAACTTTGATCTCAGCTGTGTGTGTTTGTGCATGTAGTCGTGCACCGAGTCGTGACCGAGCCTAATTTTGGTTTATGCAATGTAAGAGCGTATCGTAGCTTCCTTCTTTGGTTTCATATAAGCCTGATTACTTACATGTTACAGAAGTGCGATTCATCGAATCAACTCGTGGGGGTAAGGTTCTTCTTTACGGCGGCAACAAATACTACAGCCATAGGTTAGCTGGTACGTTGAAACATTGGAGGTGTAAGTGTAGGGGTACTGGCTGCCATGCCGTCGTCTCCACCGTCAATGACATGATAGTTGCAGTGAAATATGAACACAATCATTAATCACTGTACAGTACTGTTTTACGAGTCGGAATGGTGAACCGGCCGGATTCAGTCGCCTGTATGTACATGAAAAAATGCATTGCTTCGAGCGTCAAACTGAACGAGTACTTATCTAATTCACTGACGCATGAACTTTTAAATGAACATCTCTATAAGAATTTTAGAACGCAATAAATATTTTGAGTTTGAGTTACGGTATTCATGTAAATAAACTCTTTTACTTATTCATACTTAATTATTTTCCAGTTTACATTGTATTCCTATTGTGTTATTAATTGTAATAAGGTAATTACTTTAATATTAATTTTGAATTTAATTGTAATTTACAATTAACATTATTTCAGGTGCATGAAATAAACAACTTTATTTTTATTATTATTTATTTATATTATTACATCCCGCATTCAAATACGATGAGTGCGCGAGGTGTTACTAGAAAATAATTTTTATAATTAACTTAATTTCCAATTTTTACGTCCTTAATCTTGTGTATTTTTTACTGAATCCAGTTCCATATTTCAAAATGGGCGTCAGAGGGAATAAATATTTATGTTTCGGCGGCTACCACTTCCACAAGCACAGCTCGAGTAAAGGGCCCACTACGAGATGGATCTGTTCCAAGTTTAAACACGGCTGTCGAGCTACCGTCGTTATGATTGAGGACCTCGTGGTGAGGACACTGCACCAACATAACCATTGATATGTCATGTGGAGTAGGGTGAGGGTAGGTAGGCTCCCACAAGGTGAAGGTCGCGGGACCCAGCTGGATGAGGTGGGGGCCGGTCGTCGTGGAGATCCCTGGGGGTCTTTCGGCTGATATGATGGTAATGAGGGTGAAGGGAGTACTCTACATAGAATTTGGTTACGTTGTTTCTTTTATTACCTACTGCTAATAAATAAGTATCTTTAATCATATAATCTTTATAGTTTGGGTTCAATCAATAGGCGTGTCCACCTAATCAGACATGTTATTATTATTGAGTCATTATTTTAAATAATTCCATATAATTTAGTTATAATGGGGAATTATAATAAAGCTTTAATAATACTTAATTAGTTAATATAAAACAACAAAAATTTAAAAACAAAATAAAAACGATAAGTAAACTTAGACTACCAGGCCTCCGCTTGTCGCACCTGGCACAAAGTTATAATTATAATTTAGGTACATAAAATGTATAAAATAAATAACTTTAATTATTATATTCTTAAATTCAATTAGATATCATTTATATTATAAATTAATATATTTTAATAACATTAAGGCGCTTGTTTCAATCTAAGTAAAGCCTGTAGAGTCACCGTCGTTACTTCTAAAAAACCTCGAGGTAAGCGAAGGGCATTGTATTAAAATTCTCTAGTAATACTACTAGTACTACTAGTCCTGATCTTTGAAAGCGTATCAAACATTTTTTTAAAATTATTGATTTCCGATTTATAATATTAGTTAAGATTAATACATTTATTTCATTTCATCCAGTTCCATATTTCGCAATTGGCAGAAAGGGGGCTAAATATTTATGTTTCGATGGACGCCGGTTCTACAAGCACAGCACGAGCCGAGGGCCCAAGACTAGATGGATGTGTTCCAAGTATAACATGGGCTGCAGGTCCACTGTCATTATGTTCGAGAACACCATCCAAAGGACATTGAACCAACATAACCATTGAATAAGTTTTTGTTTCTCACGGAAGTAGATACAAAATTATTGTATATGTTATGTTACTCAATATTATGTATGTAAGTATAAATCATCAAAGTCAAAATATTTTTAAAGTAGGTTTACCAATACTATAGTATACTTAGCGGGTAATAGTTTCGCCGTGGAATGAATATCTGAACTGATTACATTAGTTTTGTATTTATTTTTTTACATTTCATAGTAGATTTTTAGATATTTAACTATTTTATGGAACAGTTGGTGTTTTTTTCGCGATTTCAAAGTTAGTCCCACAGTAAAAATTGTTCGAAAAAATAAATAAAAACCTAGTTTATTCAGTTATTTCCATTTATGTACATAGAATATTAGTCTTGAAATAAAAATGGCACCCGTATTTGGAATACAGAATCATTTTATTTTATTTACGCAGTTCTCTACCTCCACTCGGCTCGGGGGAAACTTCTAATGCTCAACGGAGATAAATACTACCGGAACCGCACCTATAGGAACAAGGTGCACTGGAGGTGCGCGCGGTACCGGAGCACCCGCTGCAGCGCAGTGGTCTACACGGCCGATGACGACATGATCATCGCTGTCAAGAATTTCCACAATCATTAGAACAATGCCTCGGAACTGACGATGGAGTTAACTCCGCGTAAAAGATCCTATATGCGAATAATAAGACTGTGACTATCTTCTTACCAAATATTATCTTTTCCTCAAAATTTTATTTTCAGTTTTCTTTTCCATTTTTTCCATTTTTTTTTTACTGTCTTGCACCCAAGTACCATATTAGGTAGTGTAAGAGGAAATATTGTATACGCGAAAAAAAAAGGTTTAAAATGTGTTCTATATCGATAACACATACCGAAAAACCAAGTACCTAGCTCAATTCCGTCCGTCCGACCGTCGTCGGTCCGTCACTCGTGGCTCTGAAGTCTAAACCTTAGTCCGATTGGGACGAAATTGGGAACTTAAGAGTTTAAATTTATTTTATCGAAGGATTATCAATAGTTTCTTCGTACCTTCAAACCGAAGAGTAGCTGTCATACGACAGAAAGTTTTTTTTATTTCTCAAAAATGACACTTACAATTTTGATGAAACTTTGCACGTCGTAGTTGCTTATGTTTGTCCATGACATAGTACCCATTGGTCTGGGAAAAATCTACTTTGTATGGTTCCCCTACAACTGAAATTGAAACTTGCGATTTACTCACAAATGGTTGGAGCTATTGAATTGTTGTATTACGAATAAGTAGGTATTATATGGTGACACAACCTACATTCATCAGTATGTGTATAATTTAAAAAAAAATACAGGTCCATATTTCGTATTACAGCCCCGAGGCCGTCATCAGGCTCTGTGTTTTGGCGACTACCGGTTTAACAAGCACAGTTCTAGCAAAGGGCCCAGGACTAGATGGACCTGTGTTGGGTACAAATTCGGTTGTAAGGCCACAGTTGTTATGTACGAAGACACTGTTATCAAGACATTGCATGACCATAATCATTAACATCATTTGAGGATTGACTCAATAAGTATGTCGTTCTAATGTGTGCTGGTAATAAGATAAGAGATTCACAAACAATTAAACCATATGTTATGACCAGTTATACAATGTATTGAGATGGAATATGTAGACAGACTGAATTTAAGTTTCATTAGATAAAATATTATATAGCTTTATCTATAATCTTTTTTTCTATTTTTTTCACATTACATTTTGAATATGTTTTGAGCGGTAGGTAAATCATTTTAAATGAATTTCGCTAGAGCTTTTTTTTATTCAGGTCCATATTTCGAGACGCTGCCCCGAGGGAACCGAGCTCTGTGCTATAGCGGCTACCGGTTTAATAAGCACAGCTGCAGCAATGGGCCAAAGACTAGATGGACGTGTATCAGGGTCAGATACGGCTGTAAGGCCACAATTGTTATGTTCGAAGACACCATTGTCAAGATCTTGCATAGCCATAATCATTAGGATTATTTGTAGATATAAAAAATAGGTAGTGTCATAAAAAATCAAACTAATATTATGAATGCGACTGTGTGGATGTTTGTTACTCAATCACGTCATAATTTTTTGATGAACATGTACGGTCGACCGCACGTCAGTATAAACTGGTTTGTCATAGTACTTCCTAATGAATAAATAATATTCTTCTTTTTAGGGTTCCATAGCTCAAAAGGAAAAAAGGAACCCTTATAGGATCACTTCGTTGTCCGTCTGTCTGTCTGTCAAGACCCTTTTTCTCAGGAACGCGTGGAGGTATCAAGTTAAAATTAATATCAAATACTCAGATCTGCAATCCCTTAGAGCTGTGAAAAAATCAAACTTCTAAGTCAACGCAGTGAAAAGATATGGCCGTTCTTGCCCCATTTTTTAGTATTTTGGTAATCAAAACCTATGGAGGGACTTCCGGTTGGCCTAGAATCTTGAAATTTGGCAAAAAGCAATGTCTTTAAATAGCACAAGTAATGGAAAAAATCCGAAAACAGTAATTTTGTAGTTACAACACAAAAAAAGTATTTTTTTCTATTACCAACAAACTTAATTTTGCGTATAACCAAATCGTCCATGTATAAGGTATTAACGATTTTCGAAATTAAAAAAAAATGTTTTCTTGCAAAAGATATCACGTCTTTGACGAAAACCGATTGTATTACACATATGGAGTATAATTTAAAAGAAATAAAATATATTATACTTCTTTTTCTGTACTTTTATTTTAAACCGTTGTGATTGAATTCACAAATAAAATTAATTTGTTTTTTTTCCTGGATTGCTTCAGCAAAAGTAATAATGTGGTGAGTAGGTAAAGTTGCGAAAGTGGTATCGAAACAAAAGCATTAATATTTTAGTAGTAATTGTATATATTTCCATACCTATGTATGTATTGTTAATATATGTATTATTATATATGTATATATTATAAAAAAAACTTTAAATTGAATTGAATATATTTTGATGCTAACCAGTAACTTATTACATATCAGAAATACATTAGCAGAAAATACAGTAAATGTACAAGTGACGGTCTTATCGCTTTTAGGTATTTCTTCCAGGCGACCTATCGATTTTTTTGTTTTAATTAGTCAGGCATCTATTTTAGATAGCAAATCAGTGGTTAACTCAATATCGTACAACGGGTATTTCCATTACGCGAGCGGTAGCGTAGCGAGCTTTTTCCGTGTCCTGTGGGTATTTCCTACGGACGATCACTTCGTACACTTAACCGCGCGGTTAAACAGTGCACTTAACTTTAATACGCGACTTAGGAATATTGCGTTTCTGGTATACAGAGAACACAGGACTCAACCAACTTCTCTTGTAGAGTGTAACGTGAGGTTCACGACCACATACCGCGGCAACCCAGTGCTGATGGTGAACCAGTACCGGTACAACAAGTGGAGTGGCAGCAAGGGGAACGTCGTGAGATGGACATGCGTCAAGAACATAGCCGGATGCCGCGCCACCGTCACCACCATCGATAATGTCATCGTCAAAACGAGAAACTCCCATATACATTGACTTCCCTGAAATATACAATCGATCTCGAAATCTAGCTTGTATAATAATAATAACGAAATAATAATAATATATCTTTATTTGTTTCTTCACAAAAAGCAAAGGTTAGTGAACCGTTGGGAAAATATTTAATTCAAAAAACAGTTGCAACGGATCATATGATCGGTTGGGAAAAAATAATCACAATTTCTTAGTTGCATCCGCTGGGAACTTTTTGTGTGATCAGATGCAACCACGAACGGATCATATGATTCGTTGGGAATAACTCAATTAAAACTAATACAAAGTACAAAAAAAAAATTTTTTTAGTACATGGTATGTCACCTTTTTGTGAAGAGACATGAGTCTTCACTAAAAGGTCGCAGTAATCTGTGATCCAGGTCACCAGGTCTCCACCCACGGAAAGAAATATACGTTGCATACTATATATATTTTTAGAAATCTTAATCTAAATAGGTAGGTACCTAGTTAGTAAATATGTAGTATAGTTGGTATTTAGTATGTATTTATTTTAGAATTTTTAGTGTTTTCAATCTTATATAAAGGTACGTCGTCGGTTAAAAGTATAAACTCTCCTAAAACTCCTATCTGCTTATGCTGGTTGACATGTTATAAGGAAGCAGTGTTCCATATGACAGGTTAACAAGTAAAGTACGAGTAGATACGGGGTCAACACTTTTAACCCGTACGATATGGCATGTTGGTAACCAATTGTTTTTTTTGTGAACCATTCAAGTCTTACTTACGGCTATTATTTAATTTAATCAAACATTTTAATTCTAAATTACCTTCACTAAGGTAGCTTAGAATTAAAATGTTTGAATAAGTTAAATAAGTATCCGTAAGGCTTGATTGGTTCACAATATAAATTTTAACTCTTGAAATAAAATGTTTTGTTTGATATTTGTGGACTTCAATTCTGTGTGCCTTGTTTACTAAAAGTAGGATAACACATAGGTACTTAATTAAATCGTATACTTACATTCAAAAATATTATGCAAATATATATTAAAGCGTGACGTTTTACGTTTTTCTTGTGTAACTCCTCATTGACCTTTTGACAAACAGGTTAGACTTATTCAATTTAATTCATATTAATAACACTTGAAAGATGTCAATATTTTTACAAACTACTACTCTTTCGGAATGCCGTTTCCTCCAAGAACAATGAGTGTTCGGAACAAACACTAAAATGTCATTTATTATCTGTGTATGTAGAGGACGTCCGATCGTTTCCATTCATTCTCGACCTCTTTTCGCGTCAACCGCCATAGAGGCAACACACCAAACGTACTATCTTTTGTTAAATTAAAATCAGTTAATAGTTTTCAAATATTTAAATAAACTTAAACAATATTGACAAAGATGAACACACATGATTTCAGCAGAAAATAAAGCAGACCTATGCCCATGGATATTTATGTTCTAGAAATTCTGAGATTTTATAATAGCCCTATAGTCTTGTAATCTTGCTAAATAAAAATAATATTACAGTTCAGGCGCCGATGTCTAATGCTGAACGACAGAAAAGATATATGGAGAGATTAAAAGTAAATAATCCGGAGAAATATGAAGAAAAAAGAAAAGCACATCTCGAAAAAGTGAAACAGAATAAGAAGAAAATATCGGAACTCAGTAAAGACGAACAAGAAAAGAGAAGAGATAAATGGAAGCGATATTCCGCTAAATATTATCTTAAACAAAAAGAAGGAATTGAATACTGGTGTAATCCTAAATATCAGCATTGATGACAAATGGTATATACATATATAATTCTAATTTTCGTAATTTTTTGACACAATGTTTGAGTACACAGTCTAAATTTGTTATTTGTGGCAAAAAAATGTCAATTTTCTACGATATTAAAAAAATAACGTTCAGTACGAAAGTTATTTTATTTTTAATAAACATTCTTAACAATATCTAGCAAGTGTAATCTAACCCTATTAACAGTTTCGTTACAATTTTGATACAAATCCCAAATCTCAGTTTAGTTATGACTTCATTACGGTACATCTATTCTGCACCACTAAATAAGGATTTAATTATTTACTGCGCGTTTGATTGCGTTAAGTGTATTTACAAATAGGAGATCTTTTTTTTCCTCTTTCTAAATATTCTATAGGTTCCTAATTACATATTCAAAAGGTAAGGAAATTATCTGTGTTAATACACTGACACAATACAAACTCAAAGTACTTAAAATAACTGAACCACCCAACGAGACACAATAGGAGTCCTTCCTACTGTTGTCTTGTCTAGAAGACGTTGCATTAGTCATGCAGCAGGCCTGTAAGCCTTCCAAATATTTAAGGGTTCAAAATAATATAAAACGTCCGCAAAGTACGGATTCTGGCACAGTTGATGGACTGGGGTTGGACACAAAAGAAATAGGGTCGAAGTGTCCCCAGATATTCCTGGCCCTTAAGAAGATAAGATGCTGCTTGCAAGAATAATGAAATAAATGAACGAACTCTGATATAAACACTCATTCACAATGATTTTTGCGATACATTTCCAGAAATCGCGCCGCTATTCGTTAAGTCCCGGTTCGGCAAGCCAGCGATACAGATGGGCAAGTACCGTTTCAACAAGTGGTCAGGCTGCAAGGGGCCGCGCGCGCGCTGGGTGTGCGTGAAGGCCTGCTACGGCTGCCGGGCCACCGTCATCACAATGGACGACGAAATCATCCAGTTTTGCCATCAGCATAACCATTGACTCGAACAACAGACGCCACATTTGTCCACGGTCACCCACTACCAACGATCCCATCCAAGTCTCCAACTACCCACTTTTTCTGTACTCCGGCGAGCGCCGCCTCGAGCCGCGAGCGAACACGACACGATTTTGGACCACTGTGATTGTGCTGTGAAAGCAACCTAGTGATTTGTGCTAGCCCTCGTTGACACTGGCTAGAGAACCAATTGAAGAAAATAACGGGCCCGTACGCCGAGAAAGTCCCATCAAGCTGTGAGTACAACCTAATTAATTAGGTTACCAAGTCAGTCAATGACTGGATTTCACCAACCAATATTGCCAATCGCTCAATGACTGACTGAACCACCAACCAAGCCACTCATAGTCAATAGGTGCGTCCAGACCGACTGAGCCGCCGCGGCCGCGGCCTCCGCCGCGCTGCCTCGCGAGGCGTGCCGCGGCCGCGGCGACTTGGCCGGTCTGGACGCAGCTATTGACTATGGAAACTATAGATAATAGACAACACAGGACATTCCGACTTCATGACCGAAATGAGTGATTTGGAATACTAAGGTGCTCATCATTATTAATGCATTTTAAAAGCCCAGTGGCTTAGGTACGTGGATATATTTGGTTGAAAATTTAACATCAACTCTTCAAGACGTAATTGTCTGACTCTATTTATTAGCAGGCTAGCTGGAATATATTTCATATTTCTACGTATTTTAGTGTGTATTTACACACAGTAAATTATTTATTGTATTTCATGACTCATGAGTTGTCCATTAATTACCCCTTGAGCGGTTGGCGTTGAATTATAGGTACTAAGAATATATTATATAAGTAGGTAATAATATGTAAATTATATTTTTATTTTTAACTATAGCTATTTTTTTAAATCACTAGCTATTAGATAAATCACAGCTTATAAATGTTAACTCTTTTCGCACATTAATGCAAAATGAAGTCGAAAATAATGCCTATATAAAAAGTATCATTTTCTTGTCACAAACCACGCCTTGATATCAATATTCTAATGTTAATAAAGAAGAGCGAATCAGTTTTTCTACGCCGGTGAAGCCTTTATAGAGGTTTATATCAAAAAAATTTAAAGGTTCCATCTAACTCATCATTCTATCGACATGATAACGAAAGTTTCAAAAGTCAGTCCGTTTCCAGTGCCAGTGTTCACGATGTCCCGGTGGGGGCAACCCCTGATCCAGGTGGGAGAGTACAGGTTCAGCCGGTGGAGTGGCAGCCGCGGCGCCACGGTGCGCTGGATCTGCATCAAGGACCACAGCGGCTGCCGCGCCAAGATCACCACCATGGATGGCCTTATTGTGAAGTACTTTAGCGCACACAATCACTGATCTTTACAGGCGATACAAGATTCGAGATCAATTCATCACCAGCACGTATTTCGTCAGTTAACGCGATTTGTCAACTAATGCGATACGTCCTGCAATTATGTCAGCCGAAACGTTTTGTCAACAAACGCGTTTCGTAACACCTACCGCTTCGTTAACTTGTTTTGTCAATCAAAAACTTTTGTCAACAAACATGTTTGGGCGTTTGAGCAGCTGATTTTGCATTTATATAAAAATCTTTGGTAAAACCGTGGTAAAACCAAAAGCAAATAATAATAAGCAGTAAAATAATGTGCCAGCAAATGTATTTAAAAAAATACCATTAAAAAGGCGTCAACTTTCACATGAATTCCTTTTTTTTTATATGGTATGTTTTATTTTTCTTTGGTCAGATTTATTTATTAATATTTCATATATTTTGTCATACAGTTTTTCCTTATTATTATTTCAGATGTTAAGTACTTGACGTCCCGGAACGGCCGGCCTGTTATCCAGATGGGGCAATACCGGTTCAACATGGGGACCGGCTGTCGGGGTCCTCGCGCCAGGTGGATCTGCACCAAGGTCCACTCGGGATGCCGCGCCACCCTCATCACCCTGGACGACATCATTCTAAAGCAAAAGCCGCACAACCACTGATTTTATTATTAATAATTACCTAACTCAATATCGTTGTCACTATTGTTGTAAGGAATAAAATAGATGATGACGAATGACATTGATATTTTGATTTATGTAAGTAATGTGAAATTACAAGTACTGTACGAGTAGGTTACGCCTCAGACACTTTTATTGCAATATTTAATTGCCAAATTCAGACTTATATTGTATACTAATATATAATGTAAAGTATAGCGCGAAAATCGAGAACAGCTACGTCTTTAGGGCCTTTAGGCCTGTAATATTCGAGGCGGCCGGCGCGGCGTCTGCCGCTCTGGTACAAAATTACGTGAGTTTGAAACGAAGGAGACGAATTATTTATCCAGCGGCGGGACCACTCTATTCTACAGACCAATTTCGTATCAGAGCGGCCCCGCCTCTTCTAATACAGGCCTAAATGTCTGTGTGACCTTCATCGATATTGATCGATCGCATTGCAGGTATCGAGGCGACGTTTACGCAGTCCCGTTTCGGCAAGCCCGTGATCGTGATCGGGAAGCACAGGTTCAACAAGTGGTGCCGCAGCACCGGCCCCTCGGCCAGGTGGTACTGCACCCAGAAGTCCAACATGAAGGGCTGCAAGGCGTACCTGCAAACAGTCAACGATATCATCACTTTGATACACAACGAGCACACGCATTAGGGACTGTTGTTAGCGGCTGCATACATGGATATGTTTGTCGAACTAAACGATTAAATTATTGTTAATTATTGTTATGTACCTAAAGAAATTGTGACGTTATATAATATATACAATATTGAGTGATACTTAAAACGAAATTTTATTTAGTATTTTTGACTTAACCTCAAGTAAATCATGTCAAAAGACAAAAAAATCTATGACGATAGATACATTTTGGTATATTTATACAATGTCATTTTTTATCTACAACCGCTTCCAAAGTTTTAGCGCTTGTTACCTCAGGAACTTCAAAACTTGAACTCTTCAAAATGGACGAAACTTTGTAGGAGAGAGCGGGTAATTCTGAGCACGACTACTTAAATTATTTCTGCTGTATTATTCGGTTATATTATTTTTATTTCATATTGTAATAATAATATAAGTATAAGAAGACAAAAAACCGCCAGATACAATATAATAAGAGGTCGTGCTCAGAATTACCCGCTCTATTCTACAAAGTTTCGTCCATTTCTGAGAGTTCTAGTCCGAAAGTTTCCCTTACAAGTAGACACGTGTCATATACCATGTGCCTATGATTTATTGTGACGTCACTATACGAAAGCAATAATTCCAGCTGGTGAGGTCACATTCATCACATCACGCTGGGGACAGCCTGTCATGCTGTTGGGACAGTATAAGTTCAACAGGTATTGTAGAAGTCAGGGACCTAGAGCCAGGTGGACATGCACGAAGAAATCGAACGGCTGCAGGGCAGTTGTCGTGACTATCGATAATGTTATTATTAAAGTCACTAATGATCATAATCATACGTAGATATTAAACAATGTATGTGTAGTTATTATGTATCTATATCATGTATCCGATCTCGCGTGGCTGTCAAAAATAAAAAAACTCCATTAAGTGTGGCTGTCAGTTTTGCTTTTTGAAAAAAACTGTTATAAACTTGAATCAAAAAATTTAGCCACTCCCATATGGATAAGTAACAAAAGTATTTTAGGGGTGTCAAAATCGTGTCAAATTGTTTACAATATTGTAGCTCACTCACACATTCTCAATTTCAAACTCCATATAATAATAACCATATATAAATTTGTATTAGCAACCTCCTCCCGCTAATCCGCTTCCTTTGTCCGCACAACCCTGTAATTGACACACGCTTTTTGCTCGTTTCTCATAGTAAATATGCAAGATGCTTTCTCCATAGTGAGCGCGCGCGCGGCCAAAGAGATTGGAATCTTCTTGGTTATAAACAACAATCATAATAAATTGGTGAAAAGATAACAATCTAATCATTATCTTTAAAAATGTTGCTCTTACCTTATAAGAGCCGGCAAAGAATGTTTATAAACACAGCTTTCCATTTGCAAGGCAGTTCGACATTTAAATAAAACTTTTGATAAGTTACCTCCGTGGTTGCCATGTTTTGAAGTAAAAAGATCGTTCCATTTTCAAATTACACGGCAGATATGAGTTTTTGTAGTAATTTATTCGGCCGCTAACCTCGTCAGATATGGATTTCCATACAACATTGCCGACCACCTGCTCGCATGTATTTGACCAGTACAGAATTTTCGATTTATATTAAAGAAGGTTGTCAAAATAATGCTCACATTTCCAAGCATGTTTGAGAAAAGCATTTATTATTATCGGTTGAAGCAAATTAAGCGCAAAGATAAAAATTGCCTCGTTTCGTCTGTACAATGACGAATTGCTACGCGCGCTACGCCCGTAGCAGTCGTCCGTAGCTACAGTTTACTGTGACAGTATTATAAAGTTTCTGATAGATAAGTTACTGATTGAAACCAAACAGGCGGGGTGTTATGCATATAGGTATGTTATCAACACCTATTCATAAGCTGTTTCTGTATTCTCCACTGGATTTACCGGTTTTCACGATTTCGGAAAAGCCACTCGGGTCTCTTAAACTACAAGTGAATACGTATTTTTGACGTAAAGTTCAGGTGTAAACCAATCGTTAAACAATTCGACCCTCAGCTTTGTCAAGGATAACGCAGCGACGATGAACCGGGCGTTGGTAGTTGGCGGGCGATTTTAAGATGTTAAAAACAGAAAACATTATAGTATGAAAGTAAAGCATAAAGCGTCAGTGGCCCTGGGGATAAGACGCGGCCTATCATATCGAAAGCACCGAAGTTCGATCCCCGGCTGGGCCATGTACCAATGGGTTTTTTCTCAAAACTTAAGTACATTTACTGACTGCTCTCAAACGGGGAAGGAAAAACATAGCGAGGAAAACTGCATACGCCGAAGAAGAAATTCTTAGGCGCGTGTGAAGTCCACCAACCCGCACTGGGCTAGCGTGGTGGACTATAGCCTAAACGCCCTCGTTGAGAGGGTAGGCCTGAGCCCCAGCAGTGGGGACATGTATTAACATCATTATCAACAGTCTATTAAGATGATAAAGTACACACGTATACATTCTTCACGCTGTGTACCTAACGGCGTGGGCAGATAGAACGGAACGCCAAGTATCGCGATTCTAACATACCTCTTTCGCTTCGCTCAGTCTCATCATTCTCTTCACCCACGCTCGCCGCGGGACGCGAGTGCTCTTTACGTGTCGTCTGTGAGTACAGCATGAAGTAGAGGACTATAATTTCAGATCGTGTCGTGTTCGCCACATCGCGCTTCGGTAATCCAGTGTTACACGTGGGAGGGTATTCGTACAACAAATACTACAGATGCAAAGGCCCCAAAGCGAGATGGAGTTGTACGAGGAAGTCGGGAGGTTGTCCGGCCACCGTCACCACCGTGGACGATACCATCTATAAGTTTAACAACGCGCATATACATTAAGACGTACAGTCGACCGCACGTCAGTGCAAACACTTCCACCAAAACTATGATAGACCAGTTTATACTGGTTTTGTTTCCACTGACGTGCGGTCGACCGTACATAGTCAAAAGGGATGACTGTTACTTTTTCATACACAACACCCAGACCTTGTTCAAGTTATTTTAGACTCAAAATAAATATCGATAATTTAATATCTTTCATTTTTTATCCGATTACAGCCTTTTTCGTGCGGTGCGGTGTTTGAGATCTCTCAAATATTTTTGTATTCACTCTTTAATAGGCGTGTCCAGACCGGCCGAGCCGCCGCGGGCGCGGCACGCCTCGCGCGGCCTCGCGGTCGGTGTGTCGGTGTGTTTAACATAATAAGTAGGTACTGGGCACTAAAGATAACTGGCAAAGCAGATTATATATAAATTTGATTAAGTATAGCAGTTATTTTATTATTGATATTTATTATCAATTAAGTATAGACTAAAAAAAAAATGGGGAAGACACTGACTCCTGAAATACAGCTTGACTAGTTTGGTAGTCAAGGCTTCGATATAAAATGTATGCATTTTAATAAGTGAATAAAGTTTATGAATAAATCTTATTACAAAGGATGGTTTTAAATTTTACGTATATAATTTTAGGTGCTGTTCCGATATTCACCACGTCGCGTAACGGCCTACCAGTGTTGAAGGTGGGACAGTACAGGTTCAACAAGTCCTGCATGACGCAAAGTCCGAAAACCAGGTGGAGGTGCACCAGGAAGTCGAGGGGGTGTAAAGCGACCATCACCACGTTCGACGATGCTGTTATTAACGTCTCCAATTTCCATAATCATTAACAACAAGATATTTTTTTAGATTTTTTTATTCTTGACCGTGTATTCGTAACATGTGCCGATACATACGTTCCCAGTGTGTACGAGCCATTAGACTTTAAATTCTGAAAATGTCTTAAGCGGTCCCTAAACGATCATGCTTGCATGACATGCGTTATATTTACGTGATTGTCATGCTGCATGATGGACCATCAATCAGTACAGTGAAGCAACGGCCAGCGCGTAGTTTGCATGTCATGCACGTCAATCACTACAGCTAGACGGTCATGCATGATGAGTGACAGCACGTAATTGCATGACATGCAGATTGATGGTGTAGGGACTACTTTAAATTAGAATAATCATAATTAATCTTTTTCGTTTGTTAGATGTAATAAAAGTAGTCATGTAGGTATGTAAAATAAATTTTAGCTATAAAAACCGTTTTTTATTTCTTTACCCAACTACGAATGTACATTAATGTTCTCGGATGAGAACATTATCCTTCTTGGGTGTATGGGCGCCTACCAAAGAGATCCTAGATCCATGGGTGTATACAATCACAAGTAGGCAAGCTAATAAAAACAGGTAGGTACCTTGAATAACTATAGGCAAAATTATCATTAATAATTTTTTAAGCTAGACCCATAGGTATCTTTTTCTATTTTTCAGTAAAGGCATCATATGCTACATCGCGCTTCGGAAATAGGGTGCTATTGATAGAAGGTTATAGATTAAGTTTGCACAAAAGCACTAGTAGAGGTGCTAAGAAGCGATGGGTATGTCCTAGCAACCGGTCCAGGGGATGCAGAGCCGCTGTCACGACAGTGGATGACGTCATCGTTAAATGTAGAAATATACACAATCACTAATGTATATATACGAGAAATTGTCATGGTCACCTTAGGTCCAACATGTTTCGACTCCGTCCAAAGGGAATTCTAAGGCGCTGGTAAAGTCCACCAATCCGCACGTCCTCGTTGAGAGGGCAGGTATATGCCTCAATAATAATAAAATAATAATAGACTGTTGAATTGTGTTTTTAAAAAAACTACTTATTTTGGGGAACGGTCCAGGACTCTCGACGGCTGATGATGATAAAATTGTAATTCAAATTAATCAAGTCAACAGCTCATTAATGAGTCCAACTGTTGGGTCCCAGGCCTACCCTCTCAACGAGGGCTGTAAATTAATTATTAATTACCTTAAACATAATTATAGGAATGCGATATTTTTGGTGTTGATGAGTACCTATTCAAATATTAAATGTTGTGAATAATGTGATTAAATGATTGATCCGTTACCTAAATGTTTTAGTTAGTTTAATAATACCTAATAAAAATAATGGCTTTATCAACCGACTTCAAAAAGGAGGAGGTGTTCAATTCGACTGTATTTTTGGTGTATGATTCGCGATAACTTCGCCAATTGATAACCGATTTGAATGATCCTTTTTTTAAATAGGCTATATTTTTCGAGGGTCCCATTTTATTTAGAAAAAAAATATTTTACCTCTAAGAATAGAAAAAAATTGGGGTTGTAGGAGTGCAAGTATAATGACTGAATAAATTAAATTAATCGGTAATTTGAACGTATAAACTGCCCACGAAAATCAACTTTATTTGTGTCTCGAAAACAAAATGTTACAAAATATATTGGTTACGAGTTAATCGAAATGGTACTTACCCTCATTTTACCAAAATTAAGGAAGAATAAAATATTTTAAATTCTCTTCAGATGATCTTGCGCCGGTATTCCCAGGTCACGTAGCGACAGTCGGTAGTACAGGTCGGAGAGTACAGTTTTAACAGATACTACAGATTATTGTAAGAAGAGTGGAGATGGAGATGTACTAGTAAAGCGGCCTGGGGACCAACACCGGTTACTTTCGTAAATATGTATAGGTATTCAAATAATTTTCTTATTTTTTAAAAGATTTTTGAACGATGACACGATCTGTGAAGGTTGCGGAGATTGAAAAATTGCTGTATGGGTCCGGCGATGATGGCAGCGATGATGAGGAGAAGGTTTTATATGCATTAGGGCCTGAACTCGACGATGGTAGCTCGGGCGAATCAGATGGTTCTGATAGCACTTAGGAGCACAGTAGCGATGATGATGTTACCTCCGTGTGAGTACAGATGGAAGAAGGGGGTTTACCTAACGGGGTGCCACATGTCTGCCTTTACTAATAATTAATTGTAACACCATAGATACCAATTGGCTTGCAAAATAAAGAAATATGAAGAACGATTCGCTGGGAAACCACTGCCTGAAGAGCTCGTTTGAGATGACCCTGGGCCTCCTAAAGCTCCTCGCGTATTTCAATGAAGAAAATTTTGAGCAGTTTTGTCTGGCTTCTAACCAATATTCCATGATAAAAACTGGCTCCCAGATGAAGGCTGCTTGTGCTCCAGGCGAAATTCAGAGGTTCTTTGGTATCCAGGCCGTCGTGGGCTGCATCGAGTTTTCTAGAATAAATTATTCTGGAGTCAACGTTGCAAATAGGACCCTATCTATAGCGAGCGCTATGACACGTGAAATATATTTCTTACTTCGAGTAAACCTTCATGTATTACACGTTACATCTTTCAACGAAGAAGAAGAGATAAGAAGAAGATATAAACTGTGGCGAATGCAGCCGTTGATTGATGCTGTCCGAAGCCGCTGTCAGCAGCTACGTCGCGAAGCTGGTAACTATTCAGTAGATGAGCGAATGATTTCGTTTAGTGGCCGAACTCCAGGTTTTATTAAAAACAAGCCACGTCCATAGACTTACTGGAATTTCCTCTTTCACTCAGAGATTTTTTTCTGGCAGGCCCACCAAGGAGGCGAAGAGAAGACCCAGAGTTTGCTGATATGCCATCTACATCAAGATATGTTCCCAAGCCTCTACCTTCGGTAGACAAGCAAAGAGATGGGTATAATCACTTGCCTACCGTTGATATGCTGAAGCAGCCACGGTGCTGCCGTGCCGTCGGCTGCAAAAGCCGAACTCGATGCCGTTGCACTAAATGCGACGTCTACCTCTGTCTCACTAAAGACCAAAATTGTTTCTATACTTTTCACAATCCTGATTGATCTCCTATAAAGCGTATCACAGACACACGCGGCCTGCGGTGGCGGTGGCGGCCTGTTGTATTCCATAAGCAATGTATGTGAGACTTCAGACACGCGCGGCCTGCGTTTGCATATCGAGGCTGCGGCCTGCGGTTGGCCGCCACCGTAGACCTCATGGGTCTGGAAATGAAATGAAATGAATTTTTTTAATTTGCTAGAGCACAGTTTAAATATTATGTTAAAAAATGGTATGTTTTATGTACTCAACCTGCGTGCAGGTGTGCAAAAGGGGAACTCAAATTGAAATCTACGAATTATATTCGCTTCAAAAGTGCAAAAAGTTACAAATTACACGTCGTGAATAGGTGCGTCCAGACCGGCCGAGCCGCCGCGGCCGCGGCTCGCCTCGCGAGGCAGCGCGGTCGGTGTGGACGTGACAGGCGCATGCCTCGCCCGCATGCTCGGCCGCGGCATGCGCCTGTCACGTCCAATGAATATTGTTAGAATCAGTAGTACTTACTTAGTTGTACATTTTTGTTCCAGAGTTATTGTTCAAAAAGGGGGTAAGGCCATGGCACTGAGCACTATATTGTTGTTTCTTTACCTATCAGCTCAACGAAGACAGTTACGCTAAGTATGTTTTCCTAATAGTAACTTCAATAATTTATAATTCCAGAATTTGATTACAAGTTTACAACATCCCGATACGGAAAACCCGTCCTAGAATGTGGCAGTCATAGATATAATAGGTACTGTAGGAGCAAAGGTCCTAGGGAGAGATGGATCTGTAAAAACACTGGAATGGGATGCAGGGCTACCATTGTAACTATCGACCGTGACATCATACTAATCAAGCATGATCATAATCATGATTAAATACATTTTGAGTCGGTTTGTTAAACAAATGTGTCAAATCAGAAATGTTAATAAAACTTTTTCTTAAACATTTTATTACTTTTGAATAAAGAACACGCGAAGTATCATATTTACGTAGACTGAAAAACCAAAATCACTTCCCGGCGCGTTCTTTGAATTTGGAACGAAGAGCGCGCCGGCAATGTTGTATGAAACGGTGTGCTGTTTGAATTTAGAACTCTTTCATCTATCGTACACATTGCGTTCTCGTGGCTGTATAGCCACAGATGCGTTTTTATTTAAACTTGACAAATCCTGAATGTTACACTGGACATTGTTTCCGCAGATCTTCAGCCACTCTTCTTGCTGATTCGGGAGCGAATTTAACTACTCTAAAAAGACACGGAGGTTGGAAGTCCAATAAAGTGGCTGAAGGCTACATCGAAGACTCTGTTGAAAATAAAACTGAGATAACCAATAAAAAACACCTTACCCACTCACCTCTTGCCAATTATCAAGTCCACAGCCATCCACTTCTAAACAGCAATTAAGTTTCCAGCCACCTACCACTGACCAAGTATCAAATTCCCAGCCGCAAACGTCAGAAATACAACAAACGAACATAAATGTGCCTGGAAAAACAATAACATTTTCGTCCAATAATTGTCATAACATGAGCAATATAACTTTTAATATTAATTAAATTTATTATGTAAAAAGCCCTTTTTTATTTCCTTGCATTTTTTTAAGAAAAGCACTATATATGCCTCGGCCGAAATGGCAATTGCCTGTCTCGTATCATTGAAGTCCTCGCCTGCGGCTCGGCCTTCAAACTCATACTCGACCTGCAATTGCCTATTTCGCTGCCTTTGCAATAATGTACTATTATTCTAGCATTGGCTAGTATTTTATATTTTTATTGAGTACCAACTTATTGCTCGCTATTTAAAACAATAATTAATACCAACATCACCCTAAGGTTGCCTGGAAGAAATCGCTGAAAGCGATAAGGCCGCCTTTTGATTGTACACAGTTTAGTAAATTATTATAATGTACACTTTTGATATAATTTGGTGCTCAATAAAGTATATTTGATTTGATTTGATTAATACCTATCTGAACAGGTAAAGGCTGTTATAGGCAGTTACTAATATTCTAAAAAAAATTATATCTTAGTACTTATTTTTTGTAAATATGTTTTAGATTTTTTTGAACCAATATACACAACATCGCGCTTCGGCCGGCCCGTATTATTATACGGTAAATACAGATACAATCAGCAACATCCTAACACCTGCAGCCCTAAAATACGATGGACGTGCACGAAACATTTTAAAGGCTGTCGCTCCGTCATCAACACGGCTGACGGCAAAATAATTGCTGTCAAAAATATACATAATCATTATTAAAAAACGTTTTAAACTAGTATTTATAATGAATTGATTGTATAATGAACTGTATTGTGCGAAATGTCGGAAGTTAAATTAAAAACTACAATTTTGTAAGAATCTCGATCTTTGGTTTTCTGACCATCGCTTCAAACGTCGTCGGGCATTGTCAAGGCAGTTAACAGCTTCAGTTCTCAATTGTACGTGATCTCTTGGTATCTTCAGACGTGTCTAGGGTTACGTATTTCGTGTGTAATATCGTACACGACAGACTCAGATACGAAGCAAAACTATATTAAATTATTTCCTGTAAGTTACTTTCTAACTTAATTAAATCGTTGAAATGATCGTGCAAATAAAAATTATCATATTCAATGATTATTTTCAAAATTGAAAATATAATTCAACTTTGCTTCGATATTTTAATTCACAGCAAAGAAGGTGATGCAGCCTTTCTGGCCACGCCATATGGAGGTCTACATACATTTCTGTATTTCCGATCCATCATCTTCATCATCGGCCTGCACCTAGTCCTAGTGCTGGAGGAGCAAGACTCGCTACTGTACCCAAACTTAGAGTAGATTAACCTATTTATATATTTTTTTATTTGTTTAATTTTGCAGAACACCATAATATGATGTATCTATCATAGATACATCATATTATGGTGTTATATACTTATTTTCAAACCTAAAGAGATTTTTTCAAACTGTGGTTCCAATTTTAGGTGTCCAACCGACATTGACGACGTCTCGTTTCGGAAAGCCAGTCCTGGTAATAGGAACATACAGATTCAACAAGCACTGCCTCCATAAAGGGTCCCGAGCTAAGTGGTACTGCACGAGAATAGCCAAGGGCTGCAAGGCGAATATACTTACAATCGACGACAGCATTATAGCTATTAAAAATAACCATAATCATTAATTGTAAAGAACCTATTAACTCAGTCATTCAAAGAAAGGGATTGAAAATGGCGGCCCTCGTTTTTGTCTCTCGCTCACACAATATTGCTGTCTATATTAGCACGGGGATTTAATGGGCGTTTATTTTTATTTTTACTAGTTATTGGCCACATACACTTAAATTCTAAACTAAATTTAATAAAAAAAATAGGCATGCCGACCAGCTGCCAATCACTGCCATATTCAATCCCTTTCTTTAAATGTCTGAATTATACGTCATACTTATCGAACGAAACACCTCGTTGGCTTAATTAATGGCTTGGTCATTGATAGAATTAGATTTATTTCTTTAAAATAAAATTAAGAAAATGAATGAAATGAACCACTTCCATTCTCGGCTCAGGCAAATGATTTTTCTAAAATCTTTGGATGTAGTTCTACTTATTACAGGGTTTTATTTTTAAAAATAAAATTGTGTCTTCTTTAAGTAAAATTTCCTATCTTCCTTCAGTTTTTCAAGTGCTATCCCTCCGTGTCCGTGGGACATCCTGTATAATAATGCCTTTATAATTGATCACAGATATGCACCCTGTAATCACAACAACACGCTACGGAAACGCCGTCATGATGTTGGGCAAACACAGATTCAACAAGAACATCCTGTATAAGGGTTCTAGAGCAAAATGGTACTGCGTGAAGAAAGTGACAGGATGCAAAGCTAATATCCTAACTATGAATGATGCAATTGTTAACGTGGCCTATACACACAATCACTAATTATATTTCATAAATATTTATGTCTAGCACTAGTTGTATATTCTGTGGTCTAGCTTCGAGTTTAGTTTAGTTAACTTTCGAACGACAATCTAGTCAATGAATTAAGGGCTGGTCAAACCGAATGCAGCACAGCGCATCGCAGTGTAAAACGTTGTAATGTATGGAATATTATGGGAAATGACACGAAATGCGTAGCTGCGCAGTTCTGTGCAGCGACTGTTACATTACAAAGTCATAAGCTGCGCTGTGCTGCGTGCATTCGGTTTGACCAGCCCTTCAATCGTGTCGTGGAATAATTCGATCTACACCTAGTGTTAAGTAGATAAAACACAACATTAAAATATATAAGTATGTGTTTGTGTGTGTGTGGCTGTTCGTCAGCGAGTCTAGCGCCTAAACCAGTGGAGAGATTTGAATGCTTTATTTTTTAGTATTTCTTAAATAAAGGTATATTTTATCTATTACGCAATGGGATCATAAGAGCTTATCATAAGAGCTTGCGCTTATGGGCAAAACGACAATTTCTGTGAGTTCAATTTTCACCTTAAACCCAAAATTCAATTCACAGGCGAAAACATTTTTCGCCCAAAAAACCAAATTAGAATTAGCCAAATTTTCGGACATGTATTTATTTATTAAGCAGTATATTTACCTCCGTGAATATGGCAAGCATGCAGATTTGCACCCTGTATATAATAATCGCTTTGTATACATATTTTTCTAGTTTTTAATTAATTCTCGTAGAGAAACAAACGCTATTTGTCCCTCGGAAGCATGTACGGTCGACCGCACGTCAATGGAAATAATACAAGTATTTATTATCAACTGGTCTCTCATAGTATTGAAATTCTCTAATATAGGCTAAGCCAGTTCAAGGTCAAAGAGTTTCCACTGACGTGCGGTCGACTGTACATGATGGACGTAGCTGCAAAATCCGATTTGAATTACTCTGTGTTAATTTATGTAACTTTATTTTCTAAAGGTGTTCAAATCTGGATAGTCTTTTAAAAATTTGAATTGAAAATAAAAAAAATCGTGATAATGCTGAATTATTTTTTGTAAACGATATGTTTGTTCCGGTTGTGGATGAAAAATAATGTCTGATAAAATGACCTCCTCGGGAATCGCGGCAAGTCACCATTCTTTTGGCAAAATTTTGTACGACGTTTCGTTCGGCATACATTGGAATTGTTGTCCAATTTCACGGATAATCTTTTCCTTGAGGTGCAGAATTGTTTGAGGATTAACCGGAACCAACATAATAAGTTCGTTTATATTAAAAATATTTCAATTGTCACAAATTTTTTTTCAATTCAAATTTTAAAAAGACCATCCAAACTTGAACACCCATTACAAGGGGCAAACTTTGCGGAACTTCCGAACACCATAAACTCATTGTTCATTTTGATTACGAGACAAAAATAATACTCAAAATATGAGTGTGATTTCGTATGAAAATTGAATTTACGGTTATTAAAATACGCATCAGATATATTACGCTTCTCATGGTCTGCTATAGTCTGGTAAAATACTATAGTTAATGTTTATTAATACTCAATATATTTGTAACTGTTACACCTTTGAAGTAGATAACATAACATGTAAGATATTATTAAAGAAGTGTCAAAGAAATTTGTAATTTAAACAAGACGTGTGATAAAGAAGTGATATTACATATCCGCACTTAATTATGTACCGTCAGCACTGGAGGTAACTAGAGTAACTATAAGTATTTCCTAGGTATAGATACCTATATTAATAAAGTATATCTCCATCATTTGTAACGTAAAAAACTAGTATTATTTACGTTACAAATGATGGAGATTCAATTTAAACTTTTCCTATCTATGTATAATAATAAAATAATTTGTCAATAAATGTCATTAGAACTCTATTAGAATTTTGACTTTTTAACTTAATGTAAACTACTTTAGTTTGTTTTAAATTGCCTGGGTTGCTTGTTTGTGTGTTTTTCTAAAATCCTTTTTTTAAATAAATAAGTAAACAAATTAATAATAATTTTTATTTATTTCAGAAGTAATATTAACTACGTCACGTTTCGGTAAACCGGTAATAATGATTGGCAAATATAGATTTAACAAAAAGTGGACGAATGCTGCAAAAGATGGGAAGAAGGCAAATTGGTACTGTACAATAATGAAGCATGGTTGCAAAGCCAAAATACGGACAGAGGATGATGTCATTATTGACGTAAACAATGACCACAACCATCCACCAGGACGAAGCAAATAACTACTAAGATTAGGAGCTATAGCATTATAGAATTTAAGTTACATACTAGTTGTAAGGGGTCATTCATTACTTAGCCATCTTATAAGTGAACACGACGTGCCCCACTCAGGATTGGGTAACACGTGGTAACATCACTAAATAGCGCCAGTAGTCGAACAAATATTTTTAATTTATCTTAAATCTATTTGGTTGCCCACTATATTTTGTTTTGCTTTTATTGACTTAACCGCTTTTAGATACACCGCGGCTGTACTTTGAAAAATATTGTATTTCTAATTTAATTTTTATAGCATTTTGTAATATTAACAAGTGTTTTTTATGCCACGAGTTGTAGGTACCTATAATATAACTCATGTATTTTTTTAATAATCTGATTGGATTTTAAATTGCAGACTGCAATCCAATACTGACTACATCACGCTATGGGAACCCAGTCCTAGTGCATGGAAAACACAGATACAACAAATCTAATAAGTCCAAAGGCAGCAAAGCGCGATGGTACTGCACAAGAGTGTCGGTCGGCTGCAAAGCTTCCATTTTAACTGTTAACAATGAAATTGTGTTTTATCACAACGACCACATTCATAATTAAAATTTAAACATAGAAGAAATACGAGACGTCAGTTATCTCCTTTTAGACTTGAAAGGTCTGTAACTTCAGCTACCTACAAAAAAGTGTACCAATGAGACCTTGACTTGAAAGTTTTGCATTTTTCATAGTTTGTTTCACTCCTTTCTATATATTGAACAAAATAATGAAGGCCGATATCGACACAAGCGGCCACAAAGACGTTTCACGTAAAACGCTGCGGTTGTACCCAGGTTGTACCGTACCGAGAACAACCTACTCCATTATTTTGCATTATAATACGAAGACTAGTTTTGTTTGACAATTTTAATAGTAGGTAATAAAAATTAAATTAAATAAATATTTCGCACTTTCTTTAAATACGTGCAGATTTTAAAATGATTTTTTATAATAGCAGGAAATTTTTTTCACTGAGTATTTTTTTGTTGTAATTTTGTTGTTTCTCATTTGCCCCACGGACGCATCTACCTAAGGGTGCTTTCATAAAGAACCAGGTTTCGGTCTCGACTGGTCTGTGCGGGTCGGTAGCGATCGGTACAGACAAGTTGGGACCGGAAATCTGCTTCTTTATGAAAGCATCCTAAGTTGACATTGAGTGTTGCTTCTTATATACCCGTTCCTTTTATATTATAGACCCGTCATTTGTCATGTCAAGGCTCGGTAACCCCATGCTCCTAGTTGGCGGACACAAGTTCAGTTTACATAAAGGCACCAGTAAAGGCCTTAAGAAACGATGGGTGTGCAGTTCTCGGCCGGGCTGTAAAGCTACCGTGAAAACCATAGACAACGAAATAATCGTATGTAATAACACTCATAACCATTAAAATTAAATACATCCATATCAATCTTTTTACTTCTCTAAGACTTAGGGTTATATACGTAGTTAAAATAGCCCTAAAACTAGACTAACAATTTTAACAAAGTTGTGCAATGGAATAATTAAACGAAATATGGGGATATATTTTGCCGCATCTGCAGGATTAATTACCTACATCCATTTTTTATTCTATGTAAATAAATATTATTATAAGTTATTTTTCAATTGTCCTTAATTTAATATACTTACCTACTCTCCTCGTAAATTCGTTAAAATACCGCTCGATTAATATCTAACGGAGTAATGTTTTGTCTAATTCTGTAGTAAGCGTGGTAACTGGTTCACTTATTGATAACTTATTAGTGCGATTAAAATTTAAGTAAATTAGAAGTAATTATGAGAATTCAATATTATGAGAATTCAACATTTTGAGAATTCAACATTTTGAGATTCAACATTTTGAGAATCCAACATTTTGAGAATTCAACATTATGAGAATTCAACATTTTGTTCCTGAGCGAACAAAAAATGTGCTCTGCGTGTCTAGTCTCATGAATTGATGACATAACAAAGTTACACCTGTTTTTAAGTGGGAAACTTATTCAGCCGTTTTTATTACAGGCAAGCTCAAGTTTGTGAAGTCGGTGTTCGGTAACAAAATGCTTCTAATAGGCGGATACACATTTAGTTTGCACAGTTCATGTAAAGGTAGAGGTTTAATTAAACGATGGGTGTGCAGCGCCAGTTCAAGTTGTAGAGCTACCGTGAAAACCATTGACGACGATATAGTTATGTGTAATAACACCCATAACCATGGCATTAAACAGTCATGTGTTTTTTAATTGTCCTGGGTAATAGAATAAGTTCTTTCTGCCTACCCCGCCAGAGACATAGCGTGAAGATATGTATGTATGTATAGAATAAGATTTAGATTTATAGGTATACTAAGTTATAAGTTATATTTAAGTATTAATGTTAGTTTAAGGTAAATATTGCTTCATTACATGAGAGCGTCAGTTGCCTCGGGGATAAGACGCGGCCTATCATATCGAAAGGTCCGAAGTTCGATCCCCGGCTGGGCCATATATGTACCAATGGTTTTTTTCTTGAAACTTAAGTACATTTACTGACTTGCTCTCAAACGGTGAAGGAAAACATCGTGCTAGCGTGGTGGACTATAGCCCGAACGTCCTCGTTGATAGGGTAGGCCTGAGCCCCAGCAGTGGGGAGATTAATATAGGCTGTTAATGATGATTGCTTCATTGTAGTTTTGGTTCTAAACTGTTAAGATGATGTAAGTTAAATAAATAAATAAATAATAATAATAATAATGTAAAATAATCCTAAAATTAGACTAGATAGGTAATTTAAACGCAGTTTTGCAATGGAGTAATTTGACGAAATATGGACTCAGATCTTATGCCGCATTCGCCGGTGTTAATTACATTTATTTTATTGTATTCTTTAAAAATAAATTTATTTTAAGGGATTTTTCAGTTGCTTTTAATTTAATATACCTACTTATAAATTCAAGAAAGTAGAATGAGAATTTTTTTCAAATATTGCAATATGCTGTCGAAGTATAGTGTTTTATCAAAATTGTGTAGTTTGTAGCATCGGAATTCAGTAGTTAACTTCTAATTTACTTTTATTAGTAAGTTTAACATGTAAAGGGACAAATAATTTGCTCTAAATGTGTAGTTTATATTAGATGATGAGTTAATAAAATCGTACCTTTATTTATTTTAAAAAGTAAGAAACTATTCGACCTTTGTTGTTACAGATGAGCCCAAGTTTGTGATGTCTAGGTACGGCAACAAAATGCTTTTAATTGGCGGACACAAGTTCAGTTTACATAAAGGCACCAGTAAGGGCCCTAAGAAACGATGGGTGTGCAGGGTACGGCAAGATTGTAAAGCTACCGTGAAAACCATAGAAGACGTCATAGTTATTTTTAATAGCACTCATAACCATTAAAATTGAATATATTCATTTCTTTTTTTTTTATTTCTCCTGGCTATATTATTACATAGTTCTAAAATAGTCCTAAAACTAGACTAACAAAATTGTTTAGAGGAATAATTTCTCCTTATCGTCCACTACTACAGGGTGGGGCAAAAGCAATGACACTATTTGGTTCATCTATAACTTCTTTTCTAAATTAGAAAACTAGAATAAGTTTTTTATATATGCATATTTATGCCATGAAATTTCGTTGCATTAGGATTTGAATATGATATCTCTTAAATGGTGACCTCCAGAGTTGATGCACATTTGCGCCTATTTATGATTTTTTCCATAACTTGCTTAACACTTCCTGCGATATGTTCCTTATTTCTTGATGAATGTTATCTTTTAGGGCTGCGAGAGTCTGTGGCTAGTTCACATACACCAGAGATTTCAAATAACCCCAAAGAAAGAAGTCTGGACAGGTGAGATCGAGCGATCTTGCAGGCCAAGGCAAATCGCCAAAACGAGAGATAACACGGCCTGGAAATAGTCCGATAGCGTTAGGTTTTGAGGTTTCAAAAATACTAAAGATGTTGGTTTTTCGCATATAGTTTCCGGACCATTTCCCCAGCCTAATACCTTAATTTGTGTCATCCTAGGTATTTGCTTAGGTAGATATTTAGGTATTTGTCTTTTTGAACAAAATCGGACTAAAAGAAAATTAGAGATGAAAATTTTTCTTTCATGTTAATAACCAAGTAGTAGAAGATGTACACAGGCTTTTTGTGTCATCTCTGTCCACGGGAACACTGTTTTTTAACCAGTACCTAACACGTCGCCTAAATAGCTCCAAAAGAATATTACAATCGGTTAAATAGGTGTCACTCGTTTTAGATCACTGGTATCTGTTGTTCAAAACATTTTGTGTCGAATTCATCCACGGTATCTGCAGCTTTTCTATTTTTTTTTTACAACACCATGTAAAAGTCACAAAAGAAAATGCAAGTTATTAGAGTTTACGTCTTTATTATTATTATGGTGTAACGAAACTCTATTCATAATTTGTGTCGTTTTTGTCAATGGAATCTTTTAATTAATAATAAAAACGGGAACGTATTCGAGGGCAAGGCAAGCGCGAGCGCGGGGGGTGGCGGGGCGCACGCACACCAGCCGGCCAGAGACAGGCGCGCGGCGCGCGGCGCGTGACACTCGGTGCAAGCGAGTTGAAACAAGTCCGTATTTTTTCGGTCTCATTGATTTTATGTGAAATAGCATAGTAAAATGAAGGTTGAAAACCATGAATTTTAAAAAATTGCTACTCGCGCGACCAAAGATATTTTATACTTCTTTTTGAAAACAATAAATGTGTATCTGGTTTCGGTTTAGTCCCGACTCGCTCCCTTCCCATCTGGGCCCCAAGAAATTATATCTACAAAAAATTCCCAACTCGGCCCCATGCCATAAATCACTACTTACATAGTACAGTCACGGACGGAATAGAAGTCAAACAGTTTTTAAAATAATTTGTTTAATATGATTAAAATAAAATAAAACCGAGTAGGACTCGCGCCTTGGCGGTTTCGTACAAATTTAATTAAAGAAAAATTAGAAAATAGTTAATAAAATTTGTAGTTAAGTATGTCACAACTTAAGTGGATGACTTTTTCATACGCAAATAATAATAAAGTTTTTATTTGTTAAGTGATGTAACTACAAATTTACGGTTTTCGGATTTTTTTCCTTTACTTGTGCTATAAGACCTGGCCCGTTCAATAAACCATTAAAGTGCATTCTCGAAAGGAAATTAATTATAATAAAAATAATCGGTAACCTTTTTCTTCTCAAAACCCTATCGAACAGCTCAGCAAACCATTCCTAAGAGGTAACTCTATGAAGGGGTTACCCATTCGACTTTCGAGCAAATTTGTTCTTTATTTTAAGCACATAGAGACTTTTCGTTCTGCGATGAGCGGGCGGCAAGCGCCCGGCAAAACTTTGACGTTGCCGACACTGCGAGTACCTTACCTATCTTAATTACATTGTTCGGAAAGAATATCACGCGTGCAGGGAGGGGCGGGGCGCGTGACGATCTTGTAAATAAACTTTAAAAAAACCTTGATTTGCCTTTATTTATTTAACATTACTCCTTTACATAACAATTTTGCAAAGGAACATTACAGAGAATATCGAATAACGAGTATTCGTTATTAATTAAGTTAATTAGTATTAATTAAGTCCAATCCGACGAGGCACTATCCGACCTCGGTGTGCCTCAAGGCTCGTGCCAGTCGAATACCACATTTGCCCTACTGCTCAACGACCTACCTCCAGCAGTAGCCAAGGCGGAGGTATACATGTACGCAGACGACGTAGCGGCCCTAGTCACAAAATCAAACGTCGTATTGTTGAAAGAGAAGCTGGTCAAGACAGCCCAACAACTACTGGACTGGTTCTAAGCCAATGGGCTAGCCCTTTATCACATATATACAAAAAGTTGATATAAATGGAGTTAAATCATCTGGTTCAGTTGTGAAAATGGGGGTGCCCCAGGGCTCAGTTCTGGGTCCTTTTCTTTTTCTTGTATATATAAATGACTTGCCATTTCTAATACAAAACATGTCCAACATAGTATTATTTGCCGATGACACTTCTCTGATTTTTAAAATTAGCAGAAGAGCTTGTGATCTTCCTGAGGTAAACAATACTCTCACACAAGTACTTAACTGGTTCAGCATTAATAATCTAGCATTAAATACAACAAAAACTAAATGTATTAAATTTTGCCTACCAAATGTAAGACATGTAGATAATAATGTAACTTTAGGTACAGAAAGATTAGAATTTATCAAAAGCACGGTGTTCCTAGGTATAACTATAGACTCATCTCTTCAATGGGGGCCCCACATAGCTTCACTAGCTGGCAGACTAAGCTCGGCCGCCTACGCCGTTAGGAAAATTAGACAATTAACAGATATTGCTACTGCGAGATTAGTCTATTTCAGCTACTTCCACAGCATCATGTCATACGGCATCCTACTGTGGGGTCAAGCGGCAGATATAGAAACCATCTTTATTTTGCAAAAGAGAGCTATTAGGGCGATCTATAATCTACGTTGTAGAGAATCATTAAGAGAAAAGTTTAAAGAAATTAATATATTAACCGTTGCCAGTCAATACATTTTTGAGAATATTTTGTATGTCCGCAAAAATATATCTCTCTTTTTGAGGCACTGTGACATGAACACAGCTTATGTTACAAGAAACAAAAACAAACTTGTACCACCACAGTTAAGGCTTAGTAAGGTCAGTAAATCATTCACGGGGCAATGTATACGCTTCTACAACAAACTACCAGAAGAAATCTTAAATATGAATGACAGAAAATTTAAGACCCACATTAAACAACAACTTTGTAAGAAAGCTTATTATAGGACAGTCGATTATCTAAATGACAAAGATGCCTGGTGTTAATGTTACTTCAGCCTCGCACAATCTTTACAAAATAATGTTATGTACAAACTTGATTTTAAAAGATGTGTTGCGGAAGTTTGTTGCGCCGCTTCTTCTTCCCAGCTCTATATAACACCTTGGAGGCGGTGGTAGATAAAAAATTGACGTTGTATAAATGTACCTAGTGTACTTACATGCAATAAAATACTTTTGAATTTTGAATTTGAATTTGAAATTTGAATTTATCTACAAAATGCCTGCTACATCCATTTCAACTTGGCAAATAAGACGCGAGATCCCATATCGGACGAAGTTCTAGCTTGATAGGTTCACAATAGGATATAACGTTGATGCGATGACTATGCAATCACGTACGTAGTAAGGTTAAGACAAGAAGCCAACTAAACTAAAGAAAATCCAGAAACTGTCCTCAGTCCTCGCAAGCGCAGTCGCAGGCGCAGGCGGGAGCGCGGGGTAGGTACCTAATGTTTGCTGTCTAGTTGAAAATATTAACTATTTAAAGGGTTAGTTCTATGTAGAGTTAGCTGTTTAAAGGCTTAGTTAAAATAAATGAGATAGCAGTTGAATTTGGTGAGAAACGTCAATGGGAATGCAATATTAGTACGGATAGCGCGGGACCGGTCGTCGTGCAGAGCCTTGGGGGATAGGCCGTTGTCCAGCAGTCTTCCGGCTGTTATGATGATGATAACGAATTTTCCATCCACATATATATTTGACAGCAATCCGATACTATTTATATATTCATTCGTGTCTTTTTTTGACAACAGTAGGTACTCACCTAAACTAAACTAGTGGTTCTGTGAGAACAGTAGACTTCGCCAGCCCATATAAACCAAACCTAAAAGAAACCAACAGAAGTCAACTTTGCAGTTGGAGACAGATTATGTACTAAAGTGACAAAAATTAGCACTTTAAGTTTAATATTTCGCAAACGGATCCCTGAATCAAAAAATGTTTTCCACACACCCGCAATATTTTTGAAAAACCTATTCAACGATACCCCACACCATGGAATTCACGAGGAAAAAAAAACATTCTCATTTTACGTATGCAGTTCTATGAACATAATTTATTTTTTCGATTTTCATAATAATATGTAGATCGACTAATATTCAAAAACTAATAGAACCTACTTAGCTGTCATAGTTATCCTTTTAACTACTGTAAGCGATTCCAGCTTAAAAAAAACAAACTCATTAAACAACATTGCAAAATTAACACTTAGATGAATATGTGGTCACTTTAGACGTTAAACACTTCAAAACATAAGCGGACAGCACTTCGTATCGCACGAGAGCTCGAAACTAACTGATCGTGTGCAACCGGTACGGCTCGTTTATATAGAGCTGGCATCGATTTACTCGACTACAACATCGATTTACTCGACCACGACATCGATTCATTCTATCCGCTACACTACGTTATATATGCTACTGCCGTGAATTTTTTCACATATCCAGAAGCAACCGTTTAGCTGGCAGGGGGGGGGGGGGGAACACGTGACTCTAACAAAAATTATTATTTATTTATTTATTTAAAACTTTATTGCACATAATTGTACAAAAGGCGAACATAATGCCAGTATGGCATTCTCTACCAGTTGACCTTTGGGCCATACAGATAATGCGTGGTAGGTTACAGGTTTAAAGCCTTATATTTCGCAAACGGATCCCTAAATCGAAAAATGGTTTTCACACACCCGAAATATTTTTGAAAAACCTATCCAACGATACCCCACACTGTGGGATTCACAAGAAGAAAAAAATCACTCCTACTTTGTGAGTATGGTAAGTACTCTAAAAAAATTTTTTTTTCAAAGATTTTATTCTACTCATTTTGACGGCGTAATTAATTTACACCCATGCCAACTTACCTACTTATTCTAATTTTTGGATAGTACAGTCAACAAAAGAGATAGGTAAGCAGTCACAGTACAGCGCTACTATAGAGCTCTGTAAATCTGTAATGTGCCTGCTTACCTATCTCTATTGTTGACTGTACATAGGTACTATACACATAGGTGGATCACCAATTCAGGGATAAATTCTGTACGTTTACCCTTTATTTTAATAATATTAAACAAATTGTTTTAAAAACTATTTGACTTCTATTCTTTCCGTGACTGTACGTACTGTAGTGTTCCGTGACTGTAGTGATTTATGGCATGGGGCCGAGATGGGAAGGGGGCGAGTTGGGAATAAACCACGTTTACAAAATTTAGATTTCGGTTGTAGATTCTACAAATTCAGGACAAGTAGGTGCCTATTCTGCATAGTATTAGAATGGATGGACCGTATACCCACCCCCCCGCCGCCGTCCGTCACCGCGTCAACAAAGCGCCGCGCCGCCACCCTTTGTGCCGCGCCGCGCGCTTCAAGCGCAAACATTTTTTTGTTTTTTATTAATTTAAGTACAGTATCCATGCATGAAAATGACACAAATTTAAATTGTCGATCTTTTATGCATTTATGATATTGATTATGTGAATTCTAATAATTGTAATGTTTTTTAAGAGCGTTTGTAGCTTTGAAAAACAAAATAATTAAAAATCTTAAAAGTGCATGCATTAATTTGGCACAAATTTATTTATTGGGCATATTTAGGTGATCTGAGTTAAGTTATATTTATTTTTTCAATTGTAATTTTCTTTTGGCAACATTTGTGCATACTGACCTTTTATCAGTTTGCACTGGAGTAATATGACACAAACTAGGTCTGCTCACTACTCAGGCTATCTTAGGTACAATACCGATTAGATTTCAAACTTTAAATTAATTTTGGCAGTTTCGATTTGAATTAAACAAATCAGTCGCAAATCATTGAATTTCTCAAAATGCAAGTGCAAGAAATGACACAAAACGCAATAATATACTTTTTAGGTACAACTGTATCCACAGGCAAAAAATAGGCAACTTTAGAATTTTTGTAATTTATGACCTCAAAATAGCCTAGCGCTATCGGACTAAAAAGCGTACCTCACTAAGTCCATAGTGTCGCGCGCAGTTCTTGGGGAGTAAAACGGTCCATGTTAATTTTTAGTGAATTTTACATTTGTTTACTACACAATTTTTAATATCTGAATGAAATTAGATGTCATATAAAAAAAATATCAGTAATTTCTATAGGGTCATTACTTTTGCCCCACCCGTTAGATATAGGCCTTCCCCAATGAACGGGGAAGAGAGTGGAGGACCGGGTGTGGTGGCCACACCCGGTCCCCCGCTCTCCGCATCCAGCCACTTCCGGCCACCTTCTTTAGGTCGTCGGTCCACCTGGCGGAGGGGCGTCCGTACAGGACCGCGGTCTCCACTCCAGAACTCGTCTGCCCCAACGGCCGTCGGTTATGCGACAGATGTGACCTCAGTGTTATGAAATGGAACGCTTTCGAATATTGTTTGTTGGTTGCCATGGGGCTCTTGGGAAAATGGAAAATTAATGAAATGTCGGCCCCAAATTTATGTTTATAATTTTGCAATAAGTAAACGATCAAGGCATTTAAAAGGCAGTTTTATTTTGCAAGATAGTGGCGACCGTGACAGGACACGAAGATGCAATATAGGGAGTGCAGCGTCGAGAATAATAATGGCGAGTATGGCGACGGCTGCTACTCAAATGCAATCTAAAAATTATGTTGAAGTTCAAAATTAACGAAGCGGATAAATAACAGATTTTCACTTCCAAAGTCAAGACAAGACGCAGTGTCGAAAATAAATGAAATATGGCGACTAATATGCTGCAACTTGAAAAATTGGGAAATTTATTGATGTCGGCCCAATTTTATTGAAGATTTTGGCGGAAATGAAAAGCGGAGAGCTTCAGTAACTTGGAACATCCCACAGATAAATGGCTGCAAGTATACCACAAGTTTAATACAAGGGTGCTAGGGTCAGTCAAGTGTTTTGGAACAGTATTTTTATATAATGATTTTGAATTTTGATATAATGATATGTGTTTGTAACTCTTATATTTTGGCCTCCGGAGGGTATGTTATGAAATGGAACGCTTTCGAATATTGTTTGTTGGTTGCCATGGGGCTCTTGGGAAAATGGAAAATTAATGAAATGTCGGCCCCAAATTTATGTTTATAATTTTGCAATAAGTAAACGATCAAGGCATTTAAAAGGCAGTTTTATTTTGCAAGACTCAGACCTGCCCACTGACACTTCAGCTGGCTAATCCTTTCGGCTATGTCGGGAACCTTAGTCGTTCAAATAAAATCAGAGTGGAATAATTACGATGGAATATTGGACGAAATATGGAATCATCATTTGACTTCGTTCAAAAACGTGCAGTTCGGGTCGTAGACGATTCCATACTCACGGGCGGGCTTGAGCCCCTTAGTCTAAGGAGATACATTGGCTCCTTATGTGTGCTCTATCGCCTGTATAATGGGGAGTGTTTCAAGGAATTGTTTGATCTGGTGCCAGCCACCAGTTATCGCCATCGCAACGCGCTGTCAGAATACGGTTCACCCACATTACATAGATAGGCTACTTTTTACCGCGGTAAACTTTTCCCGCGGGAAAAATATTTAATTTTGATGAAACTTGGTACAGTGATAGCATATTAGTGTGGCTGACGGAACGGAAACCTCCGTGAGCGAGTCCGACTCGCACTTGTCGACTTTTTCAATTGTAGGTACTTAATTTAATACCTATAATACCTACCTGCTTGTAAACTAGAGGAAATATTGAAACAGAAATATGCTATCGGAGTAGTATTTTGTGTAAGTTATGTACTAAACATCATAATGCCGTAGTTTACATCTAATTTACTAGTAAGTTTGACATTGAGGTGGGACAAATAATTTGCTCTTCATGTGTAGTTTATAATGACGGGTTAATAAAATCGTACCTTTATTTATTTATTATAAAAGTAAGTAACTATTCGACCTTTGTTGTTACAGATGCGCCCAAGTTTGTGATGTCTAGGTACGGCAACAAAATGCTTTTAATTGGCGGACACAAGTTCAGTTTACATAAAGCATCCAGTATAGGCCTTAAGAAACGATGGGTGTGCAGGTTACGGCCAGGTTGTAAAGCTGCCGTGAAAACCATAGACGACGTAATAGTTGTTTTTGATAACACTCATAACCATTAAAATTAAATATATTCATTTCTTCTTTTTATTTCTCCGGGCTATATACGATACATACTTACATAGATCTAAAATAGTCCTAAAACTAGACTAACAAAATCGTTTAGAGGAATAATTTCTCCTCATCGTCCACTACTAGATTAGACATATTTTTCATCAAATTTTATTCCATCATATTTTCCCCAATGAACGCCACCACACCCGGTCCTCCGGTAAAAGATAAAAATATCAGTAATTTCTATAGTGTCATTACTTTTGCCCCACCCGTTAGATATAGGCCTTCCCCAATAAACGGGGAAGAGAGTGGAGGAGAGCGGGGGACCGGGTGTGGTGGCCACACCCGGTCCCCCGCTCTCCGCATCCTGCCACTTCCGGTCACCTTCTTTAGGTCGTCGGTCCACCTGGCGGAAGGGCGTCCGTACCGGTCCGCGGTCTCCACTCCATAAGTCGTCTGCCCCAACGGCCGTCGGTTCTGCGACAGATGTGACTTCAGACCTGCCCACTGATACTTCAGCTGGCTAACCTATTCGGCTATGACGGGAACCTTAGTTCTTTAAATAAAATCACCACAATATCAGCTTCTTCTACTTGACTCCGTTCAAAAACCTGCAGTTCGGGTCGTCGACGATTCCATACTCACGGGCGGGCTGGAGCCCCTTAGTCTAAAGAGCGACATTGGCTCCTTATGTGTGCTCTACCGCCTGTATAATGGGGAGTGTTTCGAGGAATTGTTTGATCTGGTGCCAGCCACCAGTTTTCGCCATCGCAGCGCGCTGTCAGAATACGGTTCACCCACATTACATAGATCCCTGGCTGACCAGCACTGTGCGCTTCTCGCGTTCTTTTTTGCTGCGCACGTGCAAAATGTGGAATGACCTTCCCTCTGACGCTTTTCCACAGCGTTACGATATAGGGGCCTTCAAGAAGAGAGTCAAAAGAGCCCTTCAACCGCGGCCGGCAACGCACCAGCACCCCCCGTGTGTTGCAGATGTCTATAGGCGGCGGTGACCTCTTATGATTTTTTTATTGCTACTGGGGCAACAAGCAGGCGGGCCTCCTGATGTTAACATCAGGAGGCCCGCCTGCTTGTTGCCCCAGTAGCAATAAAAAAATCATATCTTTTACCGCATTTGCAGGTTTTCATTACATTCATATTTTATTAGATGTAATTAACAATATTATGAGTAATTTTTCAATTGTAGGTACTTAATTTAATACATAATACCTACCTACTCGTAAACTAGAGAAAATATTGAAACAAAAATACGCTATCGGAGTAGCATTTTGTGTAAATTATGTAGTAAACATGGTAATGCCGCAGTTGACATCTAATTTACTAGTAAGTTTGAAATTGAGGTGAGAAAAATGATGGGTTAATAAAATCGCTCCATTTTTTTTAAAGTAAGAAATTTATTCGACCTTTGTTGTTACAGATGTGCCCATGTTTGTGATGTCGAAATACGGCAACAAAATGCTTTCAATTGGCGGACACAAGTTCACTTTGCACAGACCTTCCAGTAAAGGGGCCAAAAAACGATGGGTGTGCAGCGTCATGCCTGGTTGTAAAGCTGTCGTGAAGACCATAGATGACAATATTGTTCTATGTAATAACATTCATAATCATTAAATACATAACACTTACGTTATTTTAATTTTATAATTACCTGGTTCCCGGATGCTATTAATTGTTGGTGTAAACACTGAGAATTGCCGTATTCGAGGTATCAAAACACGATACCTGGAGGAAAAAAAACCTGTGTTTAGGTAACGCGAGATTTGTAACAACGATGAGTGAACCAGGAAGATCCTTATGGTGAATAAAGGTTCACAGTCTACAAATGCTCTGTTAAAGGTATAAAAACACGATGAAGGTGCACCTCAAACGGTAGCAAGCGTTGTAAACCGACCCTTATGACCATAGACGATAAGATTGTCAAATGAAACAATCACAGTCATTGAAAACGACAATTTTAACGAATCTTTTGTAAATTATCTTCGTTTAAATTTGAAATGTAAAATGAGGAAAATTTTGAGAAAGTAGAGTGGCTTCATACACGATTATATTTGTAACACCTAAAACTCAGGATGCATGCCTGAGCCCCGACAGTACATTAATAAGCTGTTGATTTGATTTGACACTGACACCAAATAGGTAATTACAATTGTCTCTATTGTTTTATATATTTATCATTCAGTTACAATTTGACGTTTATACTTGCGTGTCTTAATTATACACTTACTTATAAGTGAATTAATTCATGTTAACCTCCTGTCTCATTTAGATAAGGTGACGCACATAACATCGAGTAAGGGAACCAGGATGCTTCTGATTGGTCACTACAGGTTCACTATCCACAAAAGCTCCAGCCATGGCTTCAAGACGCGGTGGATGTGCACCTCGCGCACGCTGAGAGGTTGTAAGGCCACTATAGTAACCATAGACGATATGATTGTTAGCTATAACAATAACCACTGTCATTGAAATCCTACTATCATTTAAGCACGCGAAAGTTTGTATGATGTGTGTACATTGTACATATTTCGAATGTTTGTTACACTTTCACGCAAGAACTACGGAACAGATTTTGATGAAACTTTACAGTAATATCAGGTACATCAGAAATAATCAGAATAACACATACGCTATAGATACCTCGGGAAAATAGTGGAAAAGCTATTCCCGCGGGAATTTTTTTTTCTACGCGGGCGAAGCGGGAAACTGATAGATAATTATAATGTTGAAAATAACATTATTTTGATTAGTAAGTACCGATATTTTGTATTAGGATAGGACGCATTGGTAATGTAAATGTTTAAATGTGTAGGAACCTCGTGTGGCGTGAATTTCTGAAATGTGTATTAAACTAGATAAGTAGAAAACTAGAGGAGATGAATGATAGGTATGAAATATTCTAATAGAAATTACAACATAGAAAAATATGAATTCCTCCAAGATTTTTTAAACGAAGTTTTTTAATCTTTATTTCACATAAGTACACACTTGAAACAATTTTTTACAAACTCACCGTTTTATTGATTACCTTGTTTCTGCTCATTTACCTATACCGTCCTCCACATTGAAATATTTTTTAAAGACCTTTTGTGTCATTCAGGTTACGTCTTGCTTGATAGATGTAATGTTTCTTCCCTCAGGCCCGTTTGGTCCTATTCCCAGAATGTCCCCTCGGTCCGTTACGTCAACGTCTATTTGCCGGAATGCCCACTTCCTCGAATGTCCACTTTTCCGAATGTCAGCTTCCCCGATTGTCAACTTCCCGGAAAATCCACTTCCTCGAATAACCACTTTCTCGAATGATTTCTTGGGCGTGGCCCGTGGTACCACCAGTTTGTACCACCGGTGGTACCACCAGTTTGTACCACCGGTGGAACCACGGGTATATTTTCATTTCGGTAATAAATTGTGAAGTTGATTAGTGAGTGAGAAAGCTGTGTGGTTTGACTGTAACTTATAATGTTTTTTAAATATTTTTATTGCTATTTTTTATTTTTTTATTAAAGTTATAATACAAATTGATTGATTACATTTTAAAGTTTGTATTTGTTTATTCTCGGTAGATACAGAATATTATTATGTTTATTGAAATTACTGAGTACTCTCGGATTGTCCTGTACTACGTTGAAATGTAATAGTTTTTTTGTTTGTTATTCAGGTAATGTGATATTTGTAACATCGCGTCACGGTAACCGGATGCTCGCCATTGGAGAACACAGGTTCGGTTTCCACCAAAGCTTTAGTCGAGGCGCCAGAACGCGGTGGAGGTGCACGGCAAACAAACGCAAAGGTTGTACAGCCTTTGTTTTAACCAATAACGATGTCATCGTGAAATGTAAGAACAAACATAATCATTAAAGTATGTGTTAGTCAGTCCTTCATCGGTCAATTATTTTATATCCTTTATGATCGTAATTATAGTATTGGTTTTTCGGTAATATACTAGCTACTAATATAGTAACGATGCAAAAGACGTAAAAATTCACAAGCGAGCAGGAGCTCTATTTTTGAATCGCTCTCCTCGCTTTGAGCGATTGGTTCTACTGATTTTTGTATCAGATGTCGAAGGAAAATTAGTAGAATCGACCGCTCGAAGCGACGAGAGTGATTCAAAAATAGAGTTCCTGGTCATAATACCAGCGATTGCCATGTACAGGGCACAAAAAGGCGGCCTTCGACATAAACATAATATTTATAAATATCAATGTGTCAATGGATTCATTATGTTCGATCCTATGACAACCAGTTGGAATAGGTATTGCTATGCGGGGGAACGACTTTATATGACTATAAGCAGTAAATGGACTTAGCTTCCGGATGTCGGGATTTTAAAACTATTCATTTTACAGGGAAGTTGTCTTCTGGAAATCTTTTCGCCATAAATCTTAGTATGGAAATGCCTTTGGGGCATTAATAATATCTAGTACGTTACTTTTCTTAAGTTAAGAATTGATGATTTACCTAGTTAGCTAATAAAAGAAATGAAATTTTATAAACATTCATTTATATTTTGATTTTTATATCATTACTTAGTAATACATTTAACCTACCGCACGCGCTGGCGCGATGAGCTCGAGCACTTCAGCGGCATCGGAGCACTGTGGACACGGCTAGCCGCTGAAAAACTAACCTTGAGGAGGATGGAGGAGGCCTTTGCCCAGCAATGGGATCACCTGTAGTGACGATGGACTTACCTGAAAAAATAAAGTGACAAAGTTAAATCTAACAAAAACAATAATAATAGTGACGAATTCATAAGAATGACAGTGTGCATTATAAACTCTACTATTACCGTGACGATTTCAATAGAATGATAAGAATTTGCATGCAATGTTTTTATAATAATTAATTTGACTGTACTTACCTACTACAGGAAGGCTAATAATAATAATAATAACCTATCAAATTTGGAATTTTATCAATATGCGAATCCTTTGAATTCCGCGATAACGGTGCATGTCCACGTTTTATGACACTATCAACGAAACAGCACCTGCTCCGACCACTGATGATGACGTGTCTTGCTGATTCCTCCGTAAAGTAGGTACAATAGGTCGTTCTCAGATTCAAACCCTACTCGCGTGAGATTGTGCCTTCCTTATAGTTACTTGTCTATCACTAGACATTGTTTCTTGCGTTTTTCAGGTCAAGTGGTATTTGTAACATCAAGGCAGGGTAACAGGATGCTTGTTATCGGAGAATACAGATTCAGTTTCCACAAAAGTTTTGGTAAACACGCCAGAAAGCGATGGAGATGCACTGCGAGCAAACGCAAAGGTTGTACAGCCTCTGTTTTAACCATGGATAATACAATCGTAAAGTGTAAGAACCAACATAATCATTAAAATAAGTTTCAGCACATTTCTGGTAATTATTTTCTGCCCTTTTAAAATTATTGCCAATATCGGGAATTGCGTGAAAGCCATTTATGTGGCAGTAAGGTCATCGCCCCATAAATCTGACGCTATAAGAAAACACAAAAGTTCTAAAAAACACCAGAGCCAGAAATCAAGAACATTTTAATTTGAACATAGGTATACTCGTAGTTTTAACATACAAAAGAATTTAAATAAATTTAAGTTTCCCTTACAATACCTACAATATATATTTTTATACTTTTGGAATTCAATATATTATTTTGTTTCTTGGTATAAATACACCTACATTCTTGTACATTTTTCTCTTTTTCTATTCAGGTCAAGTGAAATTTATAAAGTCGATCCACGGTAACAGGATGCTTATCATTGGAGAACACAAGTTTGGTGTCAAAAAAGCAAAAAAAGGCTTAAATGAAAGCTTTAGTACGCGATGGAGGTGCACTTCTCACAATCGGAAAGGTTGTACAGCCACTGTTGTAACTATAGATGATATGATTGTAAGGTGTAAGAACAAACATAATCATTAAAATAACCTTTAATCCATTTATATTTATCATTTTCTCCCCTTGTTTAAAGGTATCTCATGTTTTAATGTATTTTTACCTTCTTGCCCTCCCGGTAGAGAAATATTGTAATCGCGAAAAAAAGTGTTTCTAATTTTCTCGAAAATGTGTTCTATGCCGATAACATATACCGAAAAACCAAATAGGTATCTCAATTCCGTCCGTCGTCGGCCCGTCCGTCACTCTTGGCTCTGGAGGCTAAACCTTTGGTCCGATTGAGAACAAATTTGGAACCTAAAAGTTTTATCGAAGGATTATCAACGGTTTCTTCGTACCGTCAAACCGATGAGTAACTGTCACACAACAAAAAGGGGAAAAAGCTCAAAACCGGCTCTAATTGCTTATTACCATTGATCTGGAAAAAATCTCGTTTGTATGGTTCCTCTACAACTGAAATGAAATTGAAACTTACGATTTAGATTTACTCACAAATGGTTAGTGCCATTGAATAGTCATATATTACGAGTAAGTTAATTAAAGGTCAACATGGATTCATCAGACTAAGCAAAAAAAAATCCATACAAAAAAATATTGAATCAAAAAATTTTTTTTGGTAGGAAAATGACGAAGGTGTATGAATTTACTCTTTCCTTCTAAAAAAAATGAAATGGCGAGAAAGTTTAGTGCGGGCTGCCATACAATTTATTCAGATGAGATATCCTAACCTATTATATTACATCATTTTACTTTATTCTGTTTTCTTTTACCTGTCGGATTCAATCTAATTTGTTTATTAGGATACTTGGGATTTAGATACAGCAACATAATATCTACATAGCTATCTGAACACTTAACTATTTCTATTGTGCTACTCAGGTCAAGTGAAATTTCTTAAATCGAGGCAGGGTCACAGGATGCTTATCAATGGAGAATACAAGTTATTTACATAGCTATCTGATCACTTAACAATTTCTCGTGTGCTACTCAGGTCAAGTGAAATTTGTTAGATCGAGGCAAGGTCACAGGATGCTTATCAATGGAGAATACAAGTTTGGTATCCAAAAGTGCTATGATCGCTCTAAAACTCGATGGAGGTGCACTTCTCACACTCGGAAAGGTTGTACAGCCACTGTTATAACTATAGATGATATAATTGTAAGGTGTAAGAACCAACATAATCATTAAAATAAGTTTCAGTAATATAATTAATAATATATTCTGTTTATATAATTTTTTTATCGTTTTTATATTTTTATATGGAATATAAGTAGGTATATATATTGTATATTGTTTTATTTTACTTGTAAGTTCAATCTATTTGTTTCTTAGGATTATACAGCAACATAATATCTACGTTGCTATCTGACCACTAAACAATTTCTCTTGTGCTACTCAGGTCGAGTGAAATTTGCAAGTTCGAGGCAGGGTAAAAGGATACTTCTTTTTGAAGGACACAGGTTTGGTATCCAAAAATGCTATGATCGCTATAGAACACGATGGAGGTGCACTTCTCACAATCAGAAAGGCTGTAGAGCCACTGTTATAACCATAGATGATATAATTGTAAGGTGTAATGACAAACATAATCATTAAAATAAAATTCAGTCCATTTCTGTTTATAATTTTTTCCTTTTCTTATTTTATTATATATTGTGTCTTATGTTTTTTATATGAGATATAAGTAGGTCATAATATTATTGTTTTTTATTATTATTTTACTTGTAGGATTCTATATAATTTGTTTCTTGGGTTTATACAGCAACATAATATCTACATTCCTATCTGATCACCTAACAATTTATTTTGTGCTACTCAGGTCAAGTAAATATGTAAGATACTTTTTTATTGAGGACACAGGTTCGGTGTCCATAAAAGCTGTAAGCGTATCCCAGACACACGCGGCCTGCGGTGGCGGCCTACCGCAGGCCGCAGCCTCAATATGCAAACGCAGGCCGCGCGTGTCTAAAGTCTCATATACATTGCCACCGCACCACAGGCCGCGTGTGTCTGGGATCCCCTGATCGCTTTAGAAAGCGATGAACTTCTCACGGTCGAGAAGGTTATAAAGCGGTCATTGTGACTGTAAACGACGTATATAGTCTAGTGTAAAAACCAACACAACTATTTACAATTTCATGACGCTTAGTATTTACGTCAGCACAACACTACAGCCACTTCATACAGTGGTATCGTTTAACTCTAAAATAGCCACCGAACGGGTTGTACGGTGGGTATTTTAGAGTGGTACGGCCAGGGGTACGGTGGGTCTGCAGTGATCGCTTTTGAATACAATAAATAAGTACTTAAAAAATTATTCGTAATAACCAAACCCTGTAACATATATAAAGATGCTCGCGCGCCGCCTAGGCGCCTGTTTGCTTCATTCTATCTCTCTAATAATGTAAGAACGTCACGCACCTTACTCCTATATCGATGTCTTCCTGACACGTTTCTGACACGTTTCTTTTTGCTCGGCCTAAAGTCTTCCTAAGAGTTCCTAAGCCTTCCTAAGAGTCGTAACATGATATTAAATAGCATAAAGCCTGTAGTAGGTTTGCGTACAAACTAAACGCACCAAAGCGCATTTTATGTTAAAATAAAACGCACCACCCACGAGCTCTTTGCCCTCCAAAGTGACAGCGACGAACACGCAGCTCCCGTTAACTAATTTGTAAAATAAATATTAAAAGTTTATTTGCAATCTCCCGAATCCAAGTTTCATTAAAAACCCAGTAACATTACAAAGCCTTCCTTAAGGATTGGGCTATCAAGTGCAAAAAGATTTTTTCGAATCCGACTGGTAGTTCCTGAGATTAGCGCGTTCAAACAGACAGACAAACAAACTCGTCAACTTTATTATATTAGTATAGATAAGTGCAATTCTAATTAGCATTACAACTTACTATGATTTTATGGTAACTAAATAAAATCAATAACTTTTATACGTATACTTATATATTTTTAAGTATAGTGCTTACGTTTATTTATTTTGTTTATATTCGCCAGATAAGGCAGTATATACAACATCGATTTTCGATAATAAGATGCTTCTGATTGGTGGATATAAACTATCTTTGCATAAACAAGATAGAAGAATTGACAAAAAGCGATGGACTTGTCCAGAAGGATGTAGAAAAGGTTGTAGAGCCACAGTTACAACTATAGGTGACGTCATTGTTAAATGTAAAAATATACATAATCATTGAATAATATCTGTGTGATCTATGATTTTAGACGTATTTTAAAAAACCATACTTATTTGATATCTATATGTTTTTCCCTTAAACATTTATTATTATTATTGTTTAGTTTAAACAAAAAAAAAGTTGAATAATATAATAATGTTACTTTTTATATTGGCTAGGTAAGGCGGTTTATACAACATCGCACTACGGTAATAAAATGCTTCTGGTTGATGGATATAAATTTACTTTACACAAACAAGCATGTAGAGGTGTCAAACTGCGATGGATGTGTTCGCAAAGCGGCAGGAAAGGTTGTAAAGCCACTGTTTCAACTATAGATGATGTCATTGTTAAATGTAAAAATGTACATAATCATTAAATATGTCTATGTTATTTTATGGTGACTAAATAAAATCAATTTAATAACATTTTTTTTATTGTTTAGTTAAATAAGGGCTGTATTATGTAATACGACGCCCGCCTGTGATTTACGAGCAGCGCGGCAGCGTCACTGTTGACTAAATAATTCGTCATTTTAGACTTTCGCGCTTTGTATTCATAATTAAATAATTATTTACGGGTCTTACACACGAATAAGTTTTATTTACCTTGCTAAAGTAAGTTTAAGTAGTAGTTTTATTTAAATAAAACTTATTCGTGTGTAAGACCCGTAAATAATTAAATAATTATAAATAATTCGTCTCATAAAAACTAATGTGATCTCGTACGGAGCGGCAGCGCCGCCAGAGTCGTCGCCACTCATTATATTACAGCCCTAAATCAGGTTCGCTTGCATTGTAGTGCCAGGCGAGGGTGAGAAACGGTAATAAGTGGTATCCGCGTCAGAATACCACCACTCCTAGTCTTTCAGGATGTCAGGCGACTAAAAGGTTAATCATCCAGGTGATGGGCAGCAGCATGTTCTGTGCATAAATTCCATACACCGCAATCAACAACTAATGCTTTCTTCTATACTCGCCAGGACAGGCTGTTTATACAGAATCGGTCTACGGTAACAAGATGCTTCTAATTGATGGATATAAATTTACCTTAGAAAAAGGTAAACGTGGTGGTATCAAGAAGCGATGGATGTGTCCTCAACGCGGGCACAAAGGTTGTAAAGCTAACGTTGTAACTATAGATGACACGATTGTTCGGTGTCAAAATGTGCATAACCATTAATTACCTACTTATTATGGTACATTTTACACTTTCGCGCTTTGTATTCATAATTATATAATAATTTACGGATCTAACACACCAACGAAAGGTAGGGAAATGTAAGTCTTCTTTCACCCTCTAAGTCTTCCTTCAGTTTATTCCGGGTTTTGACGTATTTCTTAGAAATAATAAAGTTGAAGCAGATTTTTTTGTTTTTTTTTTGTTTGAACGCACTGATCTCTGGACTACAGGTCGGATTTGAAAAAATATTTTTGCATTTGATAGCTTAATTATTCAGGAAGGTACTATACATTATGTAGTGGCATTTGCACTATTTAAGATATGAAAATAGAAAAAAATAGAAAATGAGTTGTTGCACGGCGGTGGCGGCGCGGCGGAAGGCAGTAAGGAATATAAATAAAAAATTGGAGGAAATTATTTATTTATTTGATAAAAAGATAGCCACACTCATGTTATAACAATTGTTATTTTTCCCAGGAATGGCGGTATATGAAACATCGGTCCGTGGTAATCCAATGATCCGTATAGGTGGATACAAGTTTAGATATCACAAATTTCATAGTCGTGGTTTAAAAAAGCGATGGGTATGTACCCAAAATGCCTGTAAAGCCTTCGTTTTAACCATAGATAATATCATCCTTAAAAGTAACAATGTACATGATAACCATTAATATTTGTTTAAGTATTTGAAAGGACTTCATGGTACAAATAAAACAACAACAAAAACAGATTGACCATGATACCTATTGTAACTTGCATTAATATTAAGTAGATTGTAAGCCCGTTATTGGCTGTAAGAGCTTTACAAAGCTATAAATAACGGTTCTATCTAACTCATGTTTACGTGAAGAAATCAATTATATGGTTCAGACGCTTTATAGTCCCGTTCGAAGTTATATAAAATATTAAAACAGAATAAAAACAATTTATGCGATTTTATTCGACCATTTGTGAGTTCCTAACAGGATTTTAATTAAATTATATTTACTTAATTATATTTACCTACGTAACAATTGTACCATTACTACTTCTGTGGTTCAATTAAACACATTATTTGTATTCTCTAGATATGACGGCGGAATTTGCAACATCTGTTTATGGCAACAAGATGCTTTTGCTTGCCGGATACAAATACAGTTTCCATAAAACCTCAAGTAAAAGTATTAAAAAGCGATGGGTGTGTACTCAAAACTGCCACAAGGGCTGCAAAGCTAGCGTCACGACCATAGATAACGTAATTGTTAGGTGTAGCAATGAACACAATCATTAAATTATTAGAAAGTATGTACTCGTATTTCTGCTACTCACACTTTTTCATCATCATCATATTATCAGCCTGTAGTCAGTGGCGTTGGGGATAAGACGCGGCCTATAATAATAGCGTCAGTGGCGTCGGGGATAAGACGCGGCCTATCATATCGGAAGGTCCGAAGATCGATCCCCGGCTGGGCCATGTACCAATTGGGTTCTCAAACGGTGAAGGAAAACATCGTGAGGAAACCTGCATACGCCAAAGAAGAAATTCTTAGGCGCGTGTGAAGTACACCAATCCGCACTGGGCTAGCGTGGTGGACTATAGCCCGAACGCCCTCGTTGAGAAGGTAGGCCTGAGCCCCAGCAGTGGGGACATGTTAATAGGCTGTTGATGATGATGATATCAGCCTGTAGACGTCCACTGCTGGACAAAGGCCTCCCCCAGGCATCTCCACGACGACCGGTCCTGCGCTAACCTCATCCGGCTGGGTCCCGCGACCTTCACCAGATCGTTGATCCACCTTGTGGCACGCCTGCCTTCTCTGCGTCTTCCGATACGCGGTCGCCACTCGAGAACCTTTCTGCCCCAACGGCCGTCAGTTCTACGAGCGATGTGCGAGCACTTTTACCTGTATATTATTATAAGTTTTGTATTTAAAAATCTCTCATAATATAAGAGTCTGCTAGTTTAACTAACCGTTTCTTTTTCTTACAGACAAACTAAGGTTCATATTATCGAAGCGTGGGAACACAATGATAGAATTGGATGGGTATAAATTCAGCTATAAAAGTATTAGTCAAAGCTTTAAAAAGCGCTGGGTTTGCGTGAGGTGTGCGAAAGGGTGTGGAGCTTCTATTGGAACAAGAGATGACAAACTTGTTTCTTACAACAATAGACATAACCATTAACCACCACTTTAAAAAATCTGCATGTTAGTTAGTGTAAGACTAGTAGGTATATCTGTTAGATTAATATTTCGGAATTTGTCTAAACAATCTACTATAATAATAGAATATTGTAATGAAGTTAGTTCTAGTTAAAAATAAACTTTCTGATGAAACTTATATTATATTATCAACTACTTATACTCAGTAAATTATATTGGCAGGGCAAAAGTATGTATAAACTAATATAGAATTTGTTGTAATTGTTTGAGTAATGTGTGTATTGTCTATATTGTATTGTATCATTTAGGTTTATTGTCCATTATTAAGTTTGTATAAGTAAACTCAAGTTAATTACTTATGTGTCTTATGTTGTTATAAGATAAGTAAGTTTATAGTAGTTTTTCTCTTCAACTACTTACTACCAAAATTTGGTACTAAACACACATATACATAAAAGTACTACGAGTAATTCTTTTATTTAATAAATCTAAGGGCGACTGGAAGAGATCCCTTAGCAGGATAAGGCGCCTTTGTAGGTACATAGTTTTATTCCTAATTTGTTATTTCTGTAAATTTAAGTACAATAAAGCGTTTACATACAAACAAATAAATGTAAATGAGATTATTTATGCGTTTTTCCACATGCGTAGTTCTTTAGTAAATTTAAACTGATTTTATTGCGACTCTAAGATACTCTGTTTCTTGCTTAATAGAATAGAATAGATTTATTTAGCACTCACAAGACAACACATTACAAAAAATTTATACTTAGCTAACTTACCTATGTGCTTAAAAACATTGATCTTTATTCTTTTTTTTTTTCATTATTATTCATTAAGTTTACGTCCCAAGAGGAATGATCTTAGTTGTAAAACCACTAATGCTAATTACACATATTAAGAAAATGAATGTTTTTTTATTTTAAAAAGTACCTGACGATGGTTATTGAAAGAATAGTTCATATTTTACGTTTCCAGTAAATACATAAGTATGTCATACCGAGCAATGTATGCTACTTGGACTTTTTATGTCCATTCTGTCATACAGTTTAACTAGTATTATGACAACTTGGACTAACCCTAATATAACAAGACCGAATTACTTACATAATATTAAAATTAATAAATTTCTGCTTTCAATTTACTTTGCTTACATTAAAACGTATTTCTAATATTAACAACGTTAATATAACGTATTTTTGTTTGTCTAGATCGGGCGACGTTTATAACATCAAGTCATGGTAATCTAATGCTACAGATTGGTGGATATAAATTTAGTCTCCACAAACCTTCAAGTAAAGGTCAAAAAAATAGATGGGTGTGTTCTTTTGTAGGCCGTACACGCTGTAAAGCCTCCGTTATAACCTTTGATAACGTTATAGTCAAATGTAACCGCCCACATAATCATTAATTTAATTTAATTAAACTGTATACTCTACTGTAATATTAAACTGATTTAATTACGATTCAGACCTGATGGATCGCGTTAGTACTTAAAATTCATCATCATCATATCAGCCTGTAGACGTCCACTGCTGGACAAAGGCCTCAAAAGTACTTGAAATTATTTAATTGGAATTCTAATTGACGATTGAAATAATATGCGTGTGATTTAAACTCAAGGCTGCTCGCACTCTCCGCGGTATTTACTCGGAGTGGGAAAAAACACGAATGGAAAATATAACGCATTGGAAAAAATACGTTTGGGAAAATATACTAACAAATCCTCAGCCAAACGGATCTTGCGCGTCAGGTCTAAATCGTACCTTAATTTAACGTGATTGAAATGGAATTTTTTATTGAACTTTTCTTATAAGTACCTAGAGTTTGACCTCGTCCGATACAACGGCGACGTGACCTACGAAGCAACAAAAATAGTAAAAAAAACCATGAAAAATCATTTAATGTTATTTTTGTTGTCTCTCAGCTGCATCGCATTGTGTACAACGGGCCTTATATAAGCTTGTCCTGAGCGCTAAAGTGCGCTCTGTGTATACTCCCATGGGTTGTCAAATGTTAAGTGCGTTTCTAGAATTACGCCCAGTAATTTTTTTTACAATACTCAATACTACTCTAATCAACGGTTACTAAACGGGATTTTTATTTCCTGTTTGGAAGCTGGCTCCGAAAGCAGCTCCGAAATGGTGAAATGAAGTCTCATTTCGTATCCGGCTACTAAACGGGATTTATATTTCCCGTTTAGAAGCAGGCTTCGAATTTTGTCTACAAAACGGTCCGAAGGAAAACCAACAGATTTTTTTTCTGTTTTTATATAGGTGAGCCGGTATACGTAACCTCTAGCAAAGGCAACAAGATGATTAACTCTAATGGATACCACTTCAGCCTGGTCAAACGTCTCTCCAGGGGACCTAAACATCGATGGGTATGCACCAAACCCGGTTGCGGAGCAGTGATCATAACCTTAGATGGTACAATCGTCAAATGTAATCTGCAACATTATGGTCATTAGTAGTAAATTGTTATCCTAGGCATGTAGACGATCAATTGCACCCGAGATATACATGATATAGGCGGCGCAGCTAGCGAGGGCGCATATAGTTTTACACCCGAGTTAAACACTCAGCTTTTCACCGCACATGCGAGGAAAATAAAAAAAGTAGGGACCGATGTTGTGAAATAATTGTAACCTAAACCTAATGATATCACCTTCATTTGTAATATTTAAGGGTGGTATTATAGACAGCGGCGCGCGCGCCGCGGCGCTGCCGCTCTTACGAGATTACATGAGTTGGTATGAGACCAACTATATAAGCAGCGGCGTCGCCGCTGTCTATGATACCACCCTATGGATTTAGTGTTACATCTAGCTCGCTAAGTGGAAATAAAGATGGCAATAAAGATGACAGATGTTTTTAGCCAGCATCCTGGCGACGACACATACCTACAACACAATTATGTAAACTTCAATATAAAATAAACAAATTAAATACGACTCATCAATCACATCATACAGATAAACCCAGTGATTTATGTACGACGGTCTGAACAAAATATTATGTAAATTAAATGTATTAGATATTTAAACAAAAAATTCAGTAATAAGAATTCAGTAAAAAAATAAACATAACAATGGTAAAATTTTGTTTTTTCAGCCAAAAATCATAAAAATCTGGTAAATAACAAATAGCCAGACTTCGTCTAAGACAACCATGGCTCAAATGGTTCTCGATGGTCTGTACTAGCTTCGCCTTACAGCTATGCACCCGTCTCTCGCAATCACCCTGTAAATCCCACGGTAAACATAATTATGAATACATAGTAAAAAGTTAGCATAAGCTACTTTCTGACTACAAGCTCACTACGCATCATATTTAATGCAGGTTCTAGTGGAGAACAACATTTTTGGCCATTGGTGGGAATTTCGGTGACCAGAGCAATGGGAAAAAATTTAAATGTGTATACTTAGGTATACTCAAATTGTTTGTTGATATTTGTTTTTTTTTGTCATCTAGAAAAAGCGACGTTTGTTACGTCCATCCATGGTAACCGAATGATTAAAATTGGTGGATATAACTTCTGTTTTCACAAGACTGGTAGTAGAGGACTGAAACAAAGATGGGAATGCACTTCGAGGATGTGTCGAGCATTCGTTATAACTTTACAAGATAGTATCATTAAGTGTGGCAACGTACATAATCATTAAATGACGACACTGTACTACACTATACTGTACTAGTTAATCACACTTTAATCTATACCAATATACAGGTGATTTTTTAAAAACTATCCGAATTTTAATATTGTGAATGTAATGTTAATGTGTATATTACATACATACATTACATTCACACAGGTGCATATAAATTCTTCCACCACATGGGACAGCTCGGGACATAAGAAGAGGTAGGTTTGTTCACACACTTCGAACACTTGCAAGGCTAGCATTACAACCATCTATGATGAAATTGTTAAAAGGGACAATAAACACAATCACCGATGAATGATGCTGTTCAAATAAATGAACTTACCTAATTTTTAACAGGACATTGAATCTATACATTGATGACTGTAAATGAATACACTTATACAAACTATTCTTCTTTATCTTCGTCCTCGCGCTGGAAGTGCCTAGTGATGGCAACCGAATCCTGGTGACAAAATAAAAATAAAAAATAAAAATAAAATAAATAAATCGTTGGCGACAGACAGGGGAAACATATGAGTTGATTTCGAAATCGAAAGCTATTTTTAAACAATTATGCTACCAAACAAGATTATTAAGTAGGTGCACTCTTTAATCTTATATTGAGGCGTCACACTAATCGTATTCTTCTTAGGTACCCGGATGATCCAAATCGGCGAGCATCAGTTCAGTCTGGAGAAGTGTAGAGGGTCCAAGAAGCGGTGGGTCTGCGGCAAGAGGAGCACAGGCTGCAGAGCGGGCATCACCACCGTCAATGACGTCATCGTCAACTGTGATAATAAACATAACCATTAGGCCCCTTCCATCATACATTACCTAAGATACCGCATCTGTGTTCAAACTGAGGTACGTCAAAACAGTCCTTGGATGGAACAGCCTATTAATAAGTCCCACTGTTGGGGATCAGGCCTACCCTCTCGACGAGGGCGTTAGGGCTATAGTGCACCACGCTAGCCCAGTGCGGGTTGGTAGACTTCACATGCGCCTGAGAATTTATTCTTCGACGTATGCAGGTTTCCCCACGACGTTTTCCGTCACCGTTTGAGAGCAGTCAGTCAGTACTAAAATTTCGAGAAAAACCTATTGGTACAGTGTCCCGACCGGGGATCGAACTCGGACCTCTCAACATGATAGGCCGCGTCTTCCCCAGTACGCCACCGACGCTCTGTAGCCCTTAAACAACCCTTAAAGCCCTATTATTAGGGTTCCGTGGTCTGAAAATGACCCCTTAAAAGACCGTTAAACGATCTGTCTGTCGCAGCGTCATTGCTTTTTTCAACCGACGAAAAAAAAGGAGGTTCTCATTTATAAAAGAGAGGGAGGCAGGGACGGAGGTCGAGGGTTAATTAATGCACTTGTGAAAAAATGGGATTATATATTTTAGTGATCTGATGATTAGTGATGATAGTATAATTTACTCAGGCACTAGAGAATACAACTTTTTTGTATATTTCCATTACAAAGTACAATTACAAAATACAATTTTCCTACCAATGTTGTTGATCGAATTAACAATTGTTATTGTATTACAGTTACGTATGTTGATTATGTTTTATCGTTGCCATAATAATTGATATGAAGCGTTATGAATTTTGGTACAAATTATGAGTTGTTTGGATTATTTTGTAAAACACGAATATATTTTTATAAGTACGTAGGTACCTATTTTAATTCGATAGTATCCTAATAATTGCGTTAAAAGAAAATGAATGAAAAGTTTACTACAAATTTCGTTTTACAAATTACTCACTTAAGTTATTTAAACAAGACATACTTTCAGATGGCAACATTATTCAATTATATATATATTGTGTCCCATAGTGGTGTTATAATAAGTATAAAGGTATTTGATATTTAAATTGTAATTTCCGTCGAAAGGGATAGGTAAGAACTTTTACAATAATAATTATGATTAAGCAAAAAAAAAAGTAAATCCTTATGATGTACTACATATACAAGTAATACCACTAATTAATTTTACGCCACTTTTCTTAGATTAATATTTCTTATCTATACTATTACTAGCCCCCCCCCCCCCATTATCTGACGTTAACTGACCCAAAACACTTTTCAAAAAGTTTCTTGTTTGTCTGTCTGTTTGAACCCGCATCACGCTAAAACTACTGGTCCGATTTGAACCGGGTTTTTTTTGTTTGATGTTTTCTGACTTAATATCTAGTATACTTGGGTTATTTAAATTCCATCCCTAAACGGGTGAAAAGGGATGTTAAAGTTTGTATGGGGAACAAAAATTTACAAATCAAATTTACATCCCGCGGGCAACAGTATACTGTACTGTGTAGGTACTTAAAATGCAATAAAATATTTTTGATTTGATTTGAACAGTTAGTAACATACGATACTTTTTAAGCCGAACGAAGCATAAGCTAGTTTAACTTATAAAATTATTATTATTTCAGAGAAAGACGTCCCAACATTTATTTCGACAGCCAAAGGGCACCGCATGATCCAGGTGGGCAAGTACCGCTACGGCCTGCACCCGCCCGGCAAAGGGCCCAGGAAGCGATGGCCCTGCGTCAAGTGGTCAGCCGGCTGTCGATCTGTTATCATTACCATTGACGACGTCATCATTAAGTTAGACAACGAACATACGCACTGATTTATATAAGTACACAGTTAATTTACATGGCGATCTTCACTGATAATAATGAATATATTATCAGTGAAGTATAAGTATTATGTATAATAATCCCTTCCTCTTTCATAAGAATACAGAGAAATAAATAATAATGCAAATTGAAGGAATAGTTGCAAGCACAGAAATCGCAGAATAATATTTTTTCTGAGTTCTATTGTTACAAGTAAAACAGCCGGGTAATGTAGGGCATTGCCACTCATTTATCGTAACACATACTCTACGTATATTGCGTACCATATGTACAGATTAGGTTAGCATTAAATTTTATATTAAAAATTCCAATAGAAAAGTAATTCATTAATTTATACACACACTAAAACTAACATAAATAAACAAGTAGGGATCAAAAGTTTATAATAATTATATATTCGTAGATACCTATATAAATTATTTCTAGGCCAAATATTATGTTGTCCAGATTAGTGCCGTGCGGCATGGGTCCGAGCACGCTGGCGCCATTGCCTCGTTGGTTGGCGAGACTACCCTCTGGAGAAAGTAAACGCCAGTTCTAGGGTCCCCTGAAGCGTGCACCAGTGTAGTGGCGATGTCCTTTACCAGTTTCTTGGTATCGGACGACCGAGAACCCAGGGTCTCTGCTATGATAGCAATAAACTCGTGATGCTGCCTAAATTTCAAATCAATGACATGTTTTTTCTAGCAGAAGTTCCGACATTTATAACAGTCAGAGAACGCCGCATGATCCAGTTAGGAAAGTTCCGCTTTGGCCTCCACAAAGGCAGCAAGGGACCCAGAAAGAGATGGGTCTGTGGAAAGTGGAGAGTAGGGTGTCGAGCGACCATTGTCACCATCGATGACGTCCTCATCAAAATAAAGAATGCTCATACTCATTGATTTATATCCAAATTTATTACTTATAAATTTTATATTAAAAATACCAATATAAAAGTAATTTATTAATTTATACACACACACTAAAACAAGTTGGTATCAAAAGTTTATTTATGTATCTACGAGTATATAATAATTATGTACTAGTAGATACCTATATAAAATATTTTAGGGCAAGTATTATGTCGTCCATATTGGTGCCGTGCGACATGGGCCCGAGCACGCTGGCGCCATTGGCCCGTTGGATGGTGAGACTACTCTCTGGGGAAAGTAAACGCCAGTTCTAAGACCCCCAGAAGCGTGCACCAGTCTAGTGGCAGTCCTTTACCAGTTTATTGGTATCGGACGACCGAGACCCATCAGGGTCTCTGCTATGATAGCAATAAACTCGTGACGCCGCCCAAATGTCTAATCAACGACATGTTTTTTCTAGCAGAAGTTCCGACATTTATAACAGCCAGAGGACGCCGCATGATCCAGGTAGGAAAGTTTCGCTTCGGCCTCCACACAGGCAGCAAGGGACCCAGAAAGAGATGGATCTGTGTAAAGTGGCGAGTTGGGTGTCGAGCGGCCATCGTCACAATCGATGACGTCCTCATCAGAATAAACAATGGTCATACTCATTGATTTATATCCAAATTTATTACTTAAAACATTGTTATCATTGATTTAATACTTTCACATTAAAATTTGTCTCTACAAAAATGTAATTTCATTTACCTGGGAAAAAATGCTAAGTATTTGGAAGTACTCTCCTTCTGGCCCCTCCAACCTTGCGGTTGCGAGGGCCAGGTCACTTGAGAGTGTACCGGTACTCACCAGAGGCTCTTTCCCGATGAACTCCATACATTTAATATTATCTACTATACTAAACAACATAAGTATACCAGCTAAGTATTTGTTAAATTGACTAACACTCATAGTTTTCCCGGGAATTAGCTTTGACTTTTAACATAGGTACGTCAACTTATAGTAGGATAGGGTGAGCCCCAAAATCCTTAATTCCAGAGACACACGCTACTGTAAAGTCGCCATAACCTTTAGCTCCAAAATGGTGAAAATCAAGCAGGCACAAACCTACAGGAGCCATCCAGTGGGGTCGAAGCGTCTAAGTACATTAGACCTAAATTCACGCAACTATTACCGCTCGGATTGTATTTCTCTTTGAACTGATACTAGGATATTTTACAGTGGCCATTTGGACGACATCTACCAGAGGCAACCCTGTCATACAATACAACGGGCACAGGTTTTGCTTGAGGCACGAGCTGGCTGGGTTGAAGAAGCAATGGCGCTGCGCCAAGTGGTCCCGAGGATGCCGGGTCGCAATCACCACTATTGAGAATAAGATCATTAAAATGCGGAACGAGCACAAGCATTATTAATGTCTGTCGTCGGCTACGGATCTGCATATTTAACCTTTCAAAACCCAATGCTCAGAGCGCGTAAACTTCTACTTTCTAATGCGATGGGTGATACAACTAATATTGATTGGATGTGATTTCGTTACGCTCTCATCTCACCGGAGATGAACATAGCCTATTTACAATCATATTCACGCGGGCGAAGCCGCGGGAGCCAATCAGTTGTCTCATATTAATTAATTCGTTAACTTATGCTATAGATATATTTAGACAAGCTTCTTTTGAGTATATGTGTCGTATTCGAATCATAAATTTAAGTACGTGTTTATAATAATGTGAATATTAAATAGGCTTATGTATTGATTAGTAGTGATTTCAATAAATATTTGTCTGAATAAAATTTACTGTCAGTATATCCGGCACAACTATATTTCGTATTTCATTCGATACTGTTTTCATGTGGTACACCGTCAATACGCCCTAAGCTTCTTTGTCCGTGAGTTTGTTAGTCTGTCTGTCCCTGTCTATTCACAGGATAATTTAAAAAAAATTGCGACCGATACCACGTAAGTTATAGAAACAACATTTTGTAACTTTTCATTTAAATTTTCAGACGCAACCTTCATTACATCCCAACGAGGCACCCTGAACTTGAAGTATGGCGGCCATAAGTTCCACGTGAAGAGACAAACGGGATCCTTGAAGTACTGGCGATGCAACAAGGCCAGTTACAAAGGTTGTCGCATGGTCATAACCACCTTAGACAATGTCATAATCAAGGTTGCAAACGATCATAGTCATTAACCTGTTGACGGCCACTGTTGCTCCTCATCTTCATGGTTACTGCAATTGTCATCATCATATCAGCCGGAAGGCGAAGACTGAAGACATACATGCAAGCCTCCCCACAAGAGGGGCCCACGATCTGGTCAAAGTCGAGAGAACTAAGTGGATGCGGACAGCGCAGGACCGGTCGTTGTGGTGATCTTCGAAGGACGCCTTTGTCCAACAGTTAAGCTTGGGTTTCCTAGAGTAGCGGTGCCGTCATTTAGCGGACATAATACAGCGGTGAATGACGTCACTAGAACAAATGGACTAAACGACGACCGCTCTCTAGGAAACCGCGCCAATTTGATTACATAGACAACGTTCTAGTGACGTCATTCACCGCTGTATTACGTCCGCTAAATGACGGGCACCGCTACTAGAGGAAACCATAGCTTTATTATAATAACATTAAAGAAATATAAATAATCTCTATTTACTCCACAGCTAACTTAAAGTTAGTAGCCCTATTTTTTGAACTGAAAGCACCTGCACATTTTCAACCAGTCTGCTTTGAACTGCAACGAACGAGAGAATAAGAACGAGAGATTCTTATTGCTGGTCGATTTTCGAGATGATTTAAAGCCTAATATGTTAGTGAGAGATATACACTATACAAAGTTTCGTCAAAACCGTTCAGTGGTTTTTGCGAGATGCCTAAATTGACAAACCTGTTTTTTTGTATAAAAGTTGTAAGAAAGTTATAAAAGGAGCCTCCCCGCGCAAGCAATCATTTGCTCAAAGGGAGGTTCCAAAACCTGAAAAATACACACATAAAAAAGATAGTTTTTTTTTGAGATATTCAAGAAAAAAGAAAATGTTACACGCACGCACGCATGTTGGCCCGCACGTTGTGTACGACGTACACTTTCCTGGTCGTCTTTACTGTCATTATTCTGTTGGTATTTTAATAGTTTTCCAAACTTGCTTCAGGTGCAACATTCCTGACATCGGCGCGGGGTTGTCCACATATGCTGTATCAAGGCTACCGGTTTTACTTTTACCGAAATAATAATATGAAAACGACATGGCGATGCACAAAGTACAACCAGGGCTGCAAGGTCACTGTTGTCACTTTGGAAGAAGAAATAGTCAAGATTACTACAAATAAACATACACATTAACCCTTTATAAGGCCCCAGTTATACAGATATGCTACGTGAAAGTTAAATACACTACCATGTTTGTACTGGCGTTGTAAACATTTTATTGAATTTGACTAACTTCTGCTGCTCAGATTTTTTTCTTCCGATCTAATGAAATGATCTTTACATAAAACTGAGTCAATCCGCATCAAAAAATTTTTTGATCAAAATGTCAAATTTTTATGGACAACACACGCTTGACCAGAACATTTTCTATGCCATAATTATTTTCACAAAAAAGGACCAAATGGTACCTAAGACAGTTTCCCTGTATCTCCTATGGTTTCGGTTTTAACCTAAGTGTCCCAGTTAAAAAAACACTCTGTATAATACCATTATAGTTAAATAAAAAAGAGGATGTTCTTCTCCGTAAATGTTTATTAACTAAGTGGTTTCCAAATCGTCTCTGCCTTATAAAGGGTTAACTTGCATTCATTATAATTTTTTATTATTATTATTGATATTAAAAATGGAGTATTTCTGAGAAGTTCACATTTATAGTTTTATTTTTTTACTAGCTGATGCCCCGCGACTTCGGCCGCATTTAAAAATTATCGTTTATGTTACCTTACTATTTGTTGCACGAGGTATATTTTTGGTCCCGTACAAACCTTAACATCCCTTTTCGCCCTTTTAGGTTGGAATTTTAAAAATCCAATTACACCAGATTTTTAAGTCAGACCACATGCTTTCAAACAAACAAAAAACGTTTCAACTCGGACCAGTAGTTTTAGCGTGATGCGGGTACAAACAGACAGACAGACAGACAAGAAATTTGTTGTATGTTTTGGGGTCAGTTAAGCCTAAATAACGTATTCCAATAGTATTTTTTAAATCCCTTCAATGTACAGAAATACTACCGTTAAATTTTATAGAATGGTTTCATTTTTTAATAGTATAGATAGATAATAATAATAAAATAATATTTGGACAAATTTACACTGCGGTTTAGTCCCAAACTAAGCCGAAGCTTGTAAATTGGGTACTCAACAACTGATAAACATACTTAAATACTTTTAAATAAATACTTAAATACATACAACACCCAGAATCCGAAAACCAACAGTTATGCTCATCACACAAATGTTCGCCGGGCGACATGTCGCGACCACAGTGTCGCCTGCTGCTGCTGCGTGCGGTCTGCTAAGGACTATTAAGCGTAACACACACTGAGCGGCGGCGTTGCGAAAGCGTTGCGGTTTTTTTCTGTAATGTTCGAAATAGTATGAAGCCCTTTACATCAAAGCGGCGGCGGCGCGGCGCGTTCTTCATACAAACCTTCGCCGCCGCAACGCTTTCGCAACGCCGCCGCCCAGTGTGTGTCACGCTTTATTCCGTTTGGTTAACCTGAGCAGTCTAACAACTCGGTTTTTTTTTAAATTGTTCGACTAATCGAACTAACAGTCTAACAAAACGGAATAGACGACTTGCACCTTAACTATATATTTCAGTTCCATATTAACAAGCTAGTTTCTGTTCCAGCACCAATATACGAGACTTCCAGACTGGGGAGGCCGCTGATGATATACCTGAACCACAAATACAACGTCTACCAAATCAATGGCCCGAAGATCGTGTGGCGTTGCTCCAGGTGGAGGAACGGGTTCTGCAGGAACTCGATCACCACCATAGAGGGTGACGTGGTCAGGGTCGGGAAACCCCATAATCATTTGTAGATGATGACCTAAATATACACCTCACCTTGACTGGATCTTCGTTAGTTCAGAATCGGGCATTAATGGGGTCCAGCCGCGATAAATAAGTAAGTAGGTTGAGGTAAAACCTGCGAAAAATCACTGTATTTCATTTCTCTTGGTTCGTGGTTGCTACTGTTTTGTAGAGTTAAGAGAAAGATAACGGCCAACGTTTGTCTCAAATCCGGTGTCCTTTTATCCATTTGTGCAGAACCCGACCCGAAAAAGAGGGCAATGGAAAGGTTCTATACTTAGATATTAAAGGTCTTACTCTACAAATGGGTTGTGTTCTAGTACAAAAATCAGAGTCTATAAGTGAAGTGTAATACAACAGATTTTCATCAAAATCGCGTATATTTGCACTCCTATAGAATAGTCGTTCGAAAGTAAAAACCAACAACGGTTGCAATAGATTAGTAGGTATAATAGCATGGAAAACAAAAAGATACTTACTTTTATATAAGATAAATTATTCATTAAACATAAAAACAGATGGGAAATTCATATATTTATTATAATAAAATTATACTGTTTGCTATACACACCTATGATACGATCAACTAATCAATAATCGTATACATAACAGGTTTAAATTTTTATGCAAGCTGTATTTTTTAAATTACTTGACTGCGGCGAAGCCCAAAAAGAGGGTTGCGTGTTTATTTTTAAGTCTTTTTTTTTTCATTTTGTGTCAATTGATATTTTCAATGAATCAATTATCAATTATCACACAGACCACATTCTGACCTTTGCAATTTATTCCGTAGTATCAAATTAGTTTATATTCTATATTTTCATTAATGATTTAAACTTATGATCTAAGACTTGATTTTGTGTAATTGAAATGTGTTTTATTATTATTAATTAATAGCTGTTTTCCGCGGGTTCGCCATTTCTGACTTTTTAATGCTCGTCTCCTAGGGTCGTAGCGTGATGTTAATTACCTATACCTTCCTCAAGAATCGCTATTAAATGCAAAAAGAATTTTGACTGGTAGTTCCAGAGATTAGCGCGTTCAAACAAAAACAACGAAGTGATCCTAGGAATCCTTTTTTCCTCTTTTGAGGTACAGAACCCTAAAAAACAAACTCTTATGCTTTATTTTATTAATAGAGATAATTATTGTTAAATATTAGTATTAATAAATAAGGATGCTAATAAAAGTTATTAAAAAAAATGCTTATTTCAAACATTGGTACAGATAATGTTACCTATTTGAAACTTTATTCGTTTTGCTCGCTGTATCAACTTATTTGCTGCTAACATAATTTAGAAAATTTATTTCTTAAATTCTAGAAAACTTTACTTTATTTCCGTGTAAGTAGGTGAACGAACAGTGTTCAAACTACGTGGCGTGTCTTGCGTCTACGACTGCGTAGACCTCGCGTAGCTATCTCGATAAAGAAACCTGTCAGGAAAAACTTTATTTTTTGTTACAGGAGCATTTGGCCAGTGGTCATTTTCAAGACGGGACATTTTTGAAATCTGGCTCGCTGCGACCGGCAATAACACACACAAGTTCCGTTATGTCTTAGAATTTCTAATGGATAAAATACCGAATGCTGATAGCGTGATTATTGAAAATATACGAAATCGAATTAACGTTTTGTGCAGGCAATTCGCAGATTATTGGAAACAAACTGGTAGGAGTAAATCGAAATGTATGGGGACATATTCTGATTGGTTCAGTGTAGAAGAGAATATCGATGTACTAGGTAGTGATGTGCAGTACCCTAAAATTAGTTCAATATTTTCTATATTCGAGACAGTTGGACAATCTAGTCATTCAAATGACCAGCATGGAAAGCCATTGTCGATGAACGGTGGCATGTAAATAATAGAAAAATTGAATTGTAACGATGGATCGAAGTTTCGAGATAGATATAAGTTTTATCATATAACTTAGTCAATCAGGGTTTCCTTTACATTTAGGCAATGCTATCAGCTAAAAGTTGATAGATTGTGTATAATAATGAACTTTTGGCTTTTTAAACCTTTTTCTTTAGTTTGAAAGTGCTTTATTTGCACACCTAGGAGTTTTTAAATGAAATGAGTGAATTGTAACTCTCAACCAAACTTATATTTTTATTTGGGACGTTTTAGTACCACTTTAGTACATCAACTAAAAATTTGTATCAAATTGCTAGTTTTATCTCGAGTCGTTGAAGAATGGTTTTAACTAAGAAAACTAAATTTATATCTGTCTAGGAAGTATAATGTTAGAGGCAACTGCAAAGTTTTCTTGTTCTCATTTAAATCATTCTTTAACGGCATACTTAGTTAATTAATTATACAATATATGTATGTCAATGTAAAAAAAAAATGAAGTATCTATCTTTTTCTTTGTATTTGACATACAGGACAGATTTCTTAATTACTTACTATCCAAATTTTTTCTGGGCATTAGGTGTCATCCAAAGATTCAATTTTTGAAAAAAAATCTGTAGGTTAAATTTTTACAATTAAATATTTTTTCCAAATAAAGTATCAGTAGAGGGTAGTTTCTTTACTATCAAATAAATATGAAGGCGCGCGAGGGTGCGGGGCGCGTAGCCGCCTAGCGAGCCGAGCCAAGGTGAACCGTGCAGCGGTTCACAAACTTAATTTTTTTTTGAGACAATGTTGTGGTGACATACGTTAATATTGTAGTGTAGCGGGTAGAATGAATCGATGTCGTACTCGAATGAATCGATGTTGTAGTAGAGTGAAGCGATGCCAGCCGCTATATAAACGAGACGTACCGATCGCACACAATCAGTTAGTTTCGAGCTCTCGTGCGATAACGAAGTCCTGTCCATTTACGTTTTGAAGTATTTAACGTCTAAAGTGATCTCATATTCATCTCTAAGTGTTAATTCTGTAATGTTGTTTCATGAGTTTGTTTTTTTAAGCTGGAATCGCTTACAGTAGACTATTAGGGGAGACTAAAATAAAAAAGAATAAGTATTTATTTAGTATTTTCATCAAAAATCACAATATTAAAATTTGGATAGTATTAAAAAAATCTTCCTGTATATCAGTGGTCATCCTTTCTGTTATCAGTTTGCTAATTTGTATTATAAAATCATTCCGGACCATAATAAAACCACATCAACTGTGAATTAGGTACTAAATCACACTTATGTTTCAGGACCGGTGTACACGGTTTCCAAATACGGCAGGCCGGTGATTGTTTACGGCGACATCCGGTTCAACAGGCACAGTGAGAGAGGCCCTAAGTGCGTCTGGCGATGCGTGAAATGGAGCGACGGCTGCCGCGCCTCGCTGACCACACTAAATGATGTCCTTATCAGGGTGTACGACACACACACACACTCGCAAATGTTAAATTGAAAAAGTCGTTCCAAAACTGATTTAAACTAAGAACAAGGATCCCATAGAACAGACGCTAAAATAATAATAATAATCAGAGAAGGACACACTTATTACAAAAGTGGTAAGAGTAAGCTAGACACATATAATATATTCTATCTCTGTCTACGTTTGCGAATTTTTTGTTGGGGTGCAGTGTAACCATAACTGTCAACAAACAACAACCCGACTAAAATAGATAGTGTTGGTTCAGTTTGACTCCGCCATATAAGAAGAGTCTTCTCAAATTATTGGGGTAAAAGACTATTGCTATTTCATGCTATACATCATCAACAGCCTATTAATCTCCCCACTGCTGGGGCTCAGGCCTACCCTCTCAAATGAGGGCGTGCGGGCTATAGTCCACCACGCTAGCCCAGTGCGGGTTGGTGGACTTCACATGCGCCTAAGAATTTCTTCTTCGGCGTATGCAGGTTTCTTCACGATGTTTTCCTTCACCGTTTGAGAGCAGTCAGTACATGTACTTAAGTTTCGAGAAAAAACCCATTGGTACATGGTCCAACCGGGGATCGAACCTCGGACCTTTCTATATCATAGGTCGCGTCTTATCTCCGAGGCCACTGACGCTATACGCTCAGTGCAAATCTATGGTAATATACTAAATCTATGGATTTAAAGGATTTTTAAATTCAAAACTGAGTCAACTATGAACTATTCTGCGAATAGGTTACGGTTTCGTCCGAGGATGAAACAGACTGGAGTGGATACGTATTGGATATATGATATCGCAACCGTATTTCGCAATTATGTAAATAATAAACTCTTGGATTTACATTAATGGAACTTAATGAGGAATAAACGTTTAAGACAAATTATTGGCATAGGTACGTATAACCACATAATAATAATAATCTATATATTTACTTATTGTCACATAAAATAAATAAATGTATTCTTGTGTAGTTTCTTTGTTTTTGGTTTAAATGTAGATCGGTAGGGTGACATTACTGAAAATGCTGTTGAGTATGGAATAACGGTGCTGGGATGAAGTGCATCCAAAGCCTCATCAATACGCCTTTGCCTATAAAGGACAGTAACACGTTACCAGTTGACAGTCAGACGGACAGAATGTGCCTTTTTAATTGAAATAAGTTTTATGCTTGACTTTTGTCTCAATCTTTACTTGGTTTACTAAACATGGCATTACTACAGATTATTTAATAAACACCGAAGGCGACTGGCACTGAGTGATATTATCGAACTGATTGAGGTTTAGTGGCGCGCCTATGTCCTGCAGTGTACTAGTACAGGTCGATGAAGATGATGAGTTAATAATACTAAGCATCACATTAAATCTTATCTCTCTCTCCTATTTTATAGGTTTAATACGAACTACGTCCACTAGGAAAGGAAAACCTATGCTGCGTCAGGGGGATTTTCGTTTCTATCAACACAGTAGTTACAAGGCTGGCAACACTAGGTGTCTATGGGTCTGCACCAAATGGAGTACTGGTTGCCGAAGCTCTATTACCACATTTCTAGACGAAGTTATTAAGATCAACGATGTCCATAACCACGTGTGATTGGAGTATCGAGAAATACACGTTATACTACTCTCCTGGTTACTTCCTACTAATACTATACAGGCGTAAGTTTTGCAAGGATGTTTGTTACTCTTTCACGCTGTAACGGCTGAACGGATTTTAATGAAACTTGGTACAGTGATAGCTTATATCCTAGAATAACATATAGGTTACTTTTACCGCGGTAAGCTGTTCCCGCGGGAAAACAACTTATTTCACGCGGGCAAAGCCATTAATCATTATAATTATTATGGCATAAAATCTATTAGAGTTCAAATTACATTGTGACAAGATCCAAACCAGCAATCTAGTAGTTTAAATACACTCGAAAGATCTCAGATACTTACATTATACACGGACTTTCTCATTAATACTTGTTAATAATATGTACAAAGCATTTAATTCAAAAATGTACTATTTGACTATGGATATTTTTGATTTTGTGACATAAAATTATCATTTTATTTCCCTGTACCCATCATACTTACACTGAATGTTTAACCACCAAAACTAATTGGATCACAGTGTACAGGAGTTTGGCACAACAGAGTCCATAGGGTCAAAGTATTGCCAGGTATTCCTGGCTCCATAACAAGATGAGATAAGTAAGATATACTGAATTATTGTTTATCTTCACTGAATTGTTAATTAAATGCCATTGTTGCAGTTGTATGACGTTCATTTTCTAATACTATGTAAAAATAATATTAAGTTTTGAAACGCCTGCGTTGATGTCCTTTACTGACTAGAATTGTAATTTTTTTTCAGATAAAAAGGCATGGTACTCGCAGTCTAAACGCGGTAATCCGGTATTGAATGTCGGTAAATATCGGTACCACCGGCAGAGGTACAGTCGGTTCTATGAACCGGAAGTGCAGTGGCTGTGCGAGAAGTGGACCACCAGCGCATGCAGGGCATCCGTCGTCACCCGTAACGAAATGGTCATAAAAGCCAAGAACATGCACAATCACTAGACTTTCAATACAAATAGTACTTATAAAATAGTGGCGGAATTTTAGAATAGATGAATAGTCATAAATTTTGTACGACGAGCTATCATTATCGCAATTCGACTTCTTGCTTCTGTGATCATGTGGTCATTGTAATTTTATCCATCTATAATACGTCTACCAATATAATATCCTTTAAATTTATATTCCGTTTTTCCTTAGCTGAATTATGAAAACAATCTTTATTAGCATCTCGGCAACATGTGCGAGCAAGGTACTGTAGCAGCAGAAACAAGTTTGTATTACCATAATAAACTTCGCTGTCTACTTTGGAACACCATCTATCTAATCTAATACTAATAATAAAGACGTAAAAACTGGTGGATAATTTGCACGCCTATCTTATATATCTTGCGAAGAACCAAATGATAGCGGCGTGTAAAATACACCTAGCGCCATCTATTGACACTAACTTTAAAACTAAGAAATGGGCATGATTAGAACGGGTTAAAACAATTGAATAATATTTAAATAGTATACTTTATAACGCGGATGAAGTCGCGGGGCATCGGGTAATCGTTTATATTGCTTTCAGCCTCAAATGCGTTTGTTTTCTGAAGACGCCTAAGGAAAAACGGATTATAGATAAACCGAAATCGGGACTAGTTTTTGTTTAAGTAATGTCACAGAGTACCGGATCTTCCGCCTTTGATTTCATCCACGGATAAACCCCAATATTAATAAATTACCTTAATGTTATTTCATATAAACAACACCGCTACCTATCACACATCTGCGTTTCCACAAATGTGAGGACGTCATACCTCGACCTCCCGCAACCTGCAAAATTAAATGCATTGATGTTTGGTGAGCGGCAGTTGGCCGTCAATTAACCTGTATGCGGTATCTATTGGGAGCAGGGATATCTGTGGTATCATCTAAGGCATTCATTCAAGATACTATCGTATAGTAATTTGATATTTGCTATTATGACATGACCTTCATGGTGGTGAGGCATTAATAATTCCGCCACTGTAGTTTTCAAACATTAGTGGTTACTTAGACTCGAATAGTGTAAGATGTTTCTACCAGGCTTCCCACCTTCACAAGGTATCGGAGCGAGGAGGAGCGACTGTTAATATCGTCAGTGAGCAAACAACCACGTCCAAGTCCAAAAATGTCGGGTCACGACATTTTAATGCCATGGATGCGCGAGAGAAACTGCCGCGGCGGCTCAGCCGGTCTGGACGCACCTATCCATTGGCTTAAAATAAAAGGCAAAAAAATAAAAACCCTGAAAAATTGCGACTTGCGCGGTGCTGTTTGCTAGCCGACGATATGTAAAAACACTTGTATTCACGAGATTGGAAAAATGAAATCATCAAATAATTTGAAGTTGAATGAAGTTATTTATTATAATTAATTTTTAAAATAAAAATGATTTTTACTATTTATAATATATTCGACATTAATGTTATATTTCTTTAACATGTTTTTTAAGACAATTCAATTTATCTGCGAGAAGCACTATATATTTCGATTTGTCACTAAAGACTTAATTTGGAAAATCAAAATTAATGTGTGTAGCCTTTGGATGAAAACGGTTGTAATTTCCATTTTATATTTAACGTTTGCAGCTATAAAGTGTAGTCATGACTAAACAAGTATTGCTTAGGTAACTAATATTACAATGAAGTTTTTGAAATAACCTAAATAATTTAAGTGATTTGTTTTCAGTAGTTAGATCAGATCTAGTATAAGATTTTATTTATGCAACACATTGTAGTTTCGGCATGAAATAAAATATCGGTTTTGAACAGAGTACCTATTCAATTTAAAATATTCAGTTACCTTTTTTCCTGCCATCAATGCTTCAATAAAAAAATACCTTTATGTACTTAGTAGATAAATGTGGTTTATTTGCGAGATACTTAAGTACATTAGAATTTCTTGGATTAGTGGCATGGTCGTCGAATTTTAATTGTACTAGAGGTCGTGAGCTCGATTCCGACTGGGGACGGACAACTTTGTACGATAATATTATGTACAGGTTGATCCTGATCTGAGTGTTATTGTGGTTGTAATTTCCATAGTAGCATACAGGAGAAAACCCTAGTTTGGGATTAGAGAAAGTGTACTGTTCATGTATTATTTTATTAATGCGCTGTGGTCTGTGATGTTAGGTGACTTCAGCTTATAATGCACTTTCAGATATAATTTTATCAACATCTCAGCGTGGGAATCCGGTGATTCAGATCGGTAGATACCGGTTCTTCAAACTCAGTAGCCGTGGCGCGCTGGGGCATTGGCGCTGCAGCAAGTGGAGTAGCCCGGCTAGATGCAGAGCTACCATCACTACTATAGATGAAGAAGTTGTAAAGGCGTCCAATGTGCATAATCATTAAAGTTGACAATAGTTATTTGTTATGCAAGGCTGCAAAGTTGATTATTATTGCGCTAGTACTTACTTGTGTTGATACCTGAGCGTGTTATGTAGATAGTTAAGAATTTTCATTGTTTTGGCATACCTGTATTTTCGAAACACCCACTTTTTATTTATTAAATAGGTATACGAGTACTCAGTGACATATTTGGTTGTAGGTGTCACTTATAACATCTCGAAGAGACCACCCTATGATTCCGATCGGTAAATACAAGTTTTATGGCAAGGGTAGCTCGCAGTGGCGCAAACTACGCAGTGGATTTACAGGGAATACAAGATAGTCTATCAGTGCAAAGCTCGTGTCATCATGTCTCATAAACAAATCATCGTAAGGAGTAAACATACACACATTAAATTATAGTATACGTGCCAGATATAACTGCATAAAAGTACATTGGCCCTATCTGTGCCAATAAGTGGCATAACCTACTAGTAATCTGTCATAAAAATAAAGAGGTTTTATAATGCTCATTTTTTACTGGTGTATCACTTTAATCTCTAATCACTTACGTATTTTTAGTATTACAAACGATTTAGTCTTACGACCCTAGAGCTCCGAGTCCTGCATAATCGAGACGTCTTTCTTAAGAACTGTAGTGTTTTGCGACACTACAACACTTTTGTACTACTTTTGCTTTTTAGAGTACTCACAAACATTTTTGTTCGTATAGGTGTCACTTTTACAACATCTCAAAGAGGCCAACCTATGCTCCAAATCGGTAAATACAAGTTTTATGGGAACGGTCCTCGGAGTGGCACAACTACACGGTGGATTTGCAGAGAGTACAAAACAGCCCATCATTGCAAAGCTCGTGTCATCATGTCCCATCAACAAATCATCCGTAAGGAGTATACACACACTCATTAAATTATAGTACGTGACAGCTATAACTGCAGTAAATTGATCCCATCTGCACCAAGTGGAATAACTTACGAGTAATCTATTATAATAATAAAGAGGTTTTATATTATAATAAAGAGGTTTTATAATGCTCATTTTTTATTACTGGTGTATCAATCAAACTGGTGTACCTATTAATCTTTTAGCATACATACATATCTCTACACTATGTCCCTGGCGGGGTAGGCAGAAGGAACGGAGCGCCAAGTATTGCGATCCTGACACATCTTTTATCACTTACGTATTTCTCGTATCATCAACGATTTAGTCTTACAACTTTCTTAAGAACTGGAATCTTTTGCAACAGAGCAGTCAGTAAATGTACTTAAGTTTCGAGAAAAAACCTAGTGGTACATGGCCCAACCGGGGATCGAACTTCGGACCTTTCGATATGATGGACCGCGTCTTATCCCCGACGCCACTGACGCTCTCTTGGGGAATCTAGGTAGTACCTAATCGCTTAATACTACAGCTAAAGTTTTATTTGTTTTTAGATATAGTTATCTCCACTTCACGAAACGGAAAGCCTATTCTTCACGACGAGCAGGGTTATAAGTACTATCAGAACTCAACCAGGGGACCGAAAACGCGATGGCTGTGTGACAAGTGGTGTACCATGAAGTGCAGAGTGTCCATCACCACAATCGAAGAGAATCAGATTATCAAACGCAAGAACAAACACAATCATTAGCCATGTAAGGGTAAAAATACAACTTAGATAGTAATGAACATGTACCGAATCACTCAAGTATTGTGTAGGTTATAAATGGTTTTACCAAAATTGGCATCGTACCTACTTAGATACCTTTTACCAATAATTATGATTATATTAAATCTCATGGATCTATGACGCGAACTCCAGTTGTAACGGCGGCAACGCGATTAGGCGCGTTCACATCAAGCGAGCAGCCTCGCGCGAGGCACATCCACACCGACCGCGCAGTACGGCGTTTGACGCGCGCGGCGGGCCTCGCGCGAGGCTGCTCGCTCGGTCTGGACGCGCCTAGTCGCGTTGCCGCCGTTACAACTGCAGTTGGCACCATAGACCCATTAGATTTAATATGAAATAATTTTTAATATAAAATGCCAGTTTTAGTAAAACCATTTATAACCTACACAATACTTTAGTGATTCGGTCTCTAAAGGTAGCATTCGGATTTTGGCAGTCGCTGTCTGGCTCGCTGGGCGCTTACGCTTCGCGCCGTACGCTCGCTTCGCTAATCTGGTCGAAACGTCGACGTTTTTGATTAAGCGTCTAGCAAAAGTGAAGAAATATTAGCGTGTAAGAGACGTGTAACGTATAGTATGTGTACAAAGCCCGAAAGTCTACAATACATCACTTATAAATCACTTTATTATAGCAGAAAAATAAACGTGACACTAGGTACTTACTTGCCTATAAGATCGTGCTAATGGTAACGTCATCATTCCTTTTTTTTCAGTATATTACTGTATCTCCAGGAATGGAAGGCCCATTATGATGATTGGAGATTACCGGTTCAATAAGAACAGAGACACCGGCTACAACAAGGCACTGTGGATGTGCACGAAGTGGTCGCGGGGAGGCTGCAGGGCTTCCGTCACCACCATCGGCAACAACATAGTTAAAACAAAGAATGAACATAACCATTGAGTGGTGAACCTCAAATATTTTTTTATTATAGGTTTAAGGCCGATTGGGGACGAAGTCCTTGTAGGCCAGTCGCAGTTTATAATGTCCAGATTTCAGAATACATAAAACCGCAGATCTGCTGGGATAATTTACCTATAGTAGCGTAGTATAAATTTTAGTTTTATTTAATTTCTTGAATTAATGAAAGAAATTAAATAAAACTAAAATTTATAATACACACACACGCTCTAATAACGCACTCATTCGACTGGCCTGTTGGCGTAGTTGGTGGGTTTGATTCCCACCCGGGACCAACATTTGTGTGATGAGCATATCTGTCAGTTTTCAGATTCTGGGTATTTGTAGGTATTTAAGTATTTATTTAAAAGTGTTTAAGTATGTTTATCAGTTGTCGAGTACCCATTTACAAGCTCCGGCTTAGTTTGGGAGTAAACAGGCGTGTGTCGATTTGTCCAAACATTATTATTATTTTTCATGGGCCTGGTGACCTATAAAACAGGACCAATCCTAATATAGGCACCAGTCTGACACAAAAACCAGTTTCTGAAATATGTCATATAACTGTATGTTAATGCTCTAAATTGTTTCTGCATTTGTTGAGAAAGTAAATAAATTTGTATTTGATTTGAATAAACGATCTGGCTGAGTCGTTATACGCTTTCATTTAACTTTCCCGCACAATGTACAATTTAATAAACATTTGTTGCAATTAAAACCAGATATACGCCAGAAGTCCACAATATACCTTTATTTTATTTATTTTATTTTCACCCAACGAAGGAAAAATAGGGGAAATAATTCGGATTAATGCGGATTTTGGCATAGTTGTAGGGAATGGTGTTTTAAACAACATACTAAAAGTCCTGAGGGGTGGGTGTGGAGCTAACGGAGGGGGGGATGTGTAAAGGTCCCTTATTTTAGATTTCCGTAAATAACTCTAAAACAGTGGCCCATAGCAAAAAATGTTCGGTCACATAAATAATGTACATAATATTCTTTACAAGGAAGATCATATACACTTTTCCGCTGGAATCAATATTTAAAACGATATTATAGGGAGAAATTTAATTATTCAATACTTATACGCCAACACCAATATTTATCGCATTAAGGTATAAGACTTGGTACACTTGTTACTTAGGTGGACTAGAATGGAAAACGCCCGGGAGGCAGCGGGGGACACGGGACTTGCCCGTGGGGGGGGGGGGGGGGGGTGTTAAAGTTTTCTTACGCCGCGCGCACTGTTGGTCGTCATAACTGCTAACTTATAGCTACTAGTAAAGTGCGGTATCATTTTCGGATATTTAAAAGATGACCAATCATTTTCTGAAACAAAAAAGAACATCTTTCTATACAAAAATTGAATTACGGCCACAAATCTAAAATATTATTTACTAAAAAAACGATATCGGTTTTGAAAAAATAAATATTTTTTCTCCTCACCGGCTCGGAAGGGTATACTTTGTCATTCGAAATCTGCGTGGAAAACTGCACCTGGAAAAAACTTTTTAAAACTTTTCTTCTAATTTGTAGAAGGTGGACATTTAAAGAAGCGGTCAATTCTAATTGTGGTTATTATTATTTGTGGTTCTAAACCGCCGAAAGGATTCAATTCACCTAGTATTTTCCTCGCTGTAGTGAGGTGAAAAATTGTGTGTTCCGCTCGGCTGCAAAGTTATTTTGAGTCTCGTACCTTGAAACCCTTGCTACGCTCAGGATTCTATCTTTGAACTACGAGTGAAAGACCCCTTCGCTTTGCTCAGTTTTCAATACTAGTACTCGCACAAAATAACCAACTTTGCAGCCTTGCATAATTATTTTTCAGGTCCCGTGTACTTGCAGTCAAGACGCGGCAAACCTCTGATTGTGATCGGTGGGTTCCGGTACAGCCGGCACCCATATTACAGAGGACCCAAGGTCCTGTGGACCTGCACCAAATGGCAGTCAGCCTCATGTAGAGCCTCCTTGACTACGTACGATGACGAAATCATCATGACCAAAAATAAACATACTCATAAGTGATTTTGTAGTTTAGTAGGTATTGTTTTTTATTTCTCATTATTGGAATCAATAATCAATCATTCTTACCCGAACAAAACTAAGAATTATGGTTTAATTTTAATAACAATTAATTAATTGTGAGCTTTGTTTTCTTGACATGGTTTTAAGACGAGGTATTATTACATTTTAAAGAGAGTTTTTATACATTACATGCATAAATATACATACCATTTGTACATGTTCTTTCTGTTTTGTCATTTTCTCTTGTTAATGTTCCGTGTGTGCAATAAATTGCAATTTTTTTTTCTTAAAACCATAAATGCTAACATAAGTACATTATAACTGAATACTTATTCTGAATATTTACCCTAAGAATAGTGTTTCGTTCCAGCAATACCCCGGGTGCTTATACTAAATAAACCATAGCGTGTATAATCGCCGCGTGTATAGGTATAATAAGTATTGTTTTTTAAAAATATACTTATACATTAGGTAATACAATATACATTACATAATAATACAAAATTGCTTCAGGTCCGATATACACAACTTCTAAAAAAGGGAAACCGATAATTCGAATCGGTAATTATCGGTACAGCCGTCGTTCATGCTACAAGGGTGCCAAAGTGATGTGGCCTTGCACTAGCTGGAGCCAAGGATGTAGGGCGTCGCTGATGACAGTCGGAGATGAAATCGTCAGCACCAAAAATCAGCATACTCATTAGGAAACTAGAATGGCTGCTAAGTCTTTTTGCAGCACAGCACAACCCACACTGCTATATGTAGTTGCTATTTGTTTGTTCCTTGTGCTTTTATAATTAATTATATTAATTTTGTGTCATTGTTAGTTCTTATACTGTGTTTGAGAATATAAGGTTTATCTATATACCTAGACATATATAGTATTTAATAATATCGAAGTTTCGTCGTACATACACAGAGGTATGTCAAAAATTTTATTCGCTCGATGAATGTCCAGTATATTAGTTTTTAGGAATCCGTAGTCCGATAGTCCTTTCATAAAATCATCCAATCGTCTGTCCGTTCGGTCCGATTCTGTCATAAAGTCGTTCATTACTTTTAAATTTATGAACCCGCCTAAGGCACCTACAAGGTCGGGAAAACCTATCTAGACAACAAGATGTACAACATACTACTATCAAACGATGAGGACGACACAAATACGGACGGCTGTCTGAGAGTCTACACTGACGGCTCGAAGAGCGAGGCAGGCACGGGATGTGCCTATTACTCGACAGAGGCAGGAATGATTCTCAAGCAGCCGCACCCAGACTATAGCACAGTCCTTCAAGCGGAAACCCTAGCGATCACCCTAGCGGCTAAAGCAATCTCTTCTGAAACTATGAATCCAAACCCGGTTAAGGTAACCATTATTACGGACAGCGCAGCCGTCCTCATGGGTCTCCACAGACCAGTAAGCAGATCAAAGACAATGCTGGAATGTCACACTGCACTACAAGACCTGTCACGCAACTACGAGGTAACATTACAGTGGACCAAAGCACATGACATAAGCGCGGGAAACGCGATGGCCGACAAACTGGCCAAACAAGCAGCAAAGTCGTCCGCGCCAATCCAAGAGACACCACTGTGCCTGCCATCAGCAGACACGGTTAGGAAACTCCTTATAAAAAACACAGACATGGAACATGAAAAATTGTGGGAAACCCGAGTGGACTGTGAGCAAGCTCGCTCCATGCGATGCTCACAGCGATGGTAAACTCACAAAATTTCTAATGAAACGCAATAGAAGCGACCTCAGACTCCTGGTCGGCATCATAATAGGTCACTGTAACCTAAACAAACACATGCACAATTTGGGCATCACAGACAGCCCCCTGTGTAGGGGCTGTCTGCAGGAGAGCGAGACGGTGGAGCACGCAGTGCTTCACTGTCCTGCAACACAGGAATTCAGATCCGGAACGGGCCTGGCAATAGATCCCGACCTCTCGGCAACGAGCAACCTGCAACAGTGCTGCCGTCAGCCAGAAGCCCTACTCCAATATTTTAAGGAGCTGGGATGGCTGGACTGACGGCCCGGGGGGAATTGCACAAAACTCCCGTCTTCGTGGAGTCGGTGCAGGGACTGCCACCCCCGTCTAAGAATAAGAACCCGCCTAAGTCGTTAACAAAGTGTCCCCACTTGTAATGTCTAGACTGTTTGTCATAGAAACCTGTGATCACTTTCTCACCTTTGTTGGTACAAAATTTGGCACCCATTTCATGAAAAGAACTTCACCCGTTTTTACTTTAATGATTTGGTGGGATAGTCATTTTATTAAATTGCCTATCTAATAAATATATAATTTTGTCTTAATATTATTAACAATTCGATTGTAAGTTGTAATACATACCTGATTTTTAATACAGTGGTGAAAAATAATATGGATTCAGTCAAAACGGACGAAAGCAATTTTTTCCGTCTGTTTTTACCAATTGTTGTCGGACCACGCGTAGTGCAGGGTTCTGTATTTTACAGATTTCGCTTCATAACCCGAAATGATTTCATCACAGGATAAATTTTCATTGCGAGTTCCCACTACGGTCCATTACGTGTAGTATAAACCATTAAGTGGTATAAACCAAATAATTCATAGCATGTATAGTTACAGTCAATATATACATTAGATAATACAAACAGACGTAACATATATTTTTTTACTTCAGGTCCGATATACACAACTTCTAAAGGCGGTAAGCCGATAATTATAATCGGTAATTATCGGTACAGCCGTCACTCAGCATACAAGGGTGCCAAAGTGATGTGGCCTTGCACTAGTTGGAGTCGAGGATGTAGGGCGTCGCTGATGACAGTCGGAGATGAAATCATCAGCACCAAAAATCAGCATACTCATTAACATAGAAACTAGCATGGGCCGTAAATAGACACACGGCAAGTGCCGCCTGAACTTGGCTAGCATACTACCGTATGCCTAGATAAAATATTTCAATACAAAATGTTGAAACATATTTTATAAGAAAGATTCTTATTTTGCATAATAATAATTCTGGCTTATTGAAAAGGTTGTCTGGAAGAAATCGCTCTTATCGATAAGACCGACTAGATGTACCTTCTAAATCTACTGTATTATTGTGTTCTGTTTTATTTTTTGTGCAATAAAGAGTATTGAATTGAATAATTCCTGAAACACCTAATACCCTCATTTTGTAGGTCGACCTAAACAATCCGCCTTCGTATAATATTACTTAGTCAGAGATCACCCACCCCAAAGGTAGTCTATGTACTTAGTAGATAACCGTAAATCTTAAGTAGGTAAGTATATTTTAGTAATTAATAAACATAAAGTTAATTTGTATCTATTTTTTTAGATTCCTCATCGCCGGCAAATCGCTACATTTTTAAAGCTAAATGGGCCGCTTTAAAACGAAGTATTTACGAAGAACTTCCATCGAAAGAAGAGGTTTTTGAAACAAATGACTCACAAACCTCCTCCGAGGTTGATAGCCGGGAAAATACTCCTTTGCCTTTAACATTTGTGGATTCTCAATCCCCACCGGACACTAGTGCTATTTCTTCCAAGAAACTTAATTATTTTACATCCGATTTTGAGCATGAAATGTCAAGGCCCGCCAAGTCAAACGTATCATCCTCTAATTTTGAGACGAAGCGGCCTGTTTCCAGTATACCGAGTACAGCTAGTATTAATTCATTCGTTGGTATTTCAAACAATATTTCTCTCTGTAAAAGAATTACGTTCAAAACAAATCCCAGGAACAAAAGAAATAGAAATGTAAAGCAATGGAACGACATAAAAAGAAAAATATTGCTAAATTCTGGTCAACAGTACACAAGTAGAAATGGTAAAATAAGAAATCCGAAAAGCTTGGGCCCTGTCTGTCAGTCCACATGTAAATTGAAATGCTATGAAACATTCAACAATGATACTCGCAAGATATACACGCACAATTTTGGAAACTGGGCGACCGCTCTAAGCAATGGGAATATATTAATACATTTTCTAAAAAACAAAATAAAAGACGCAGCACTATCGAAGGAGAAACCCGACGACACACTATAAAATATTTTTTACCGTTGTTGACTTCAGAAAATACACCCAACTCAGAACATGTACGAGTTTGCCGTAAAACTTTTTTTAATACGTTAAGTATTAATGACAAATTTGTACGCACTACTCACCGCAAGTTAAATCCAGAGGGGGCAACTCTGCCGGATAGCAGAGGGAAACATGGTAACCATGCAGTAAAAATTAATGATATTATGAAAAGTAACGTTTGTCATCATGTTGCTTCATTGCAGTCTATTGGATCACGCACCACGGGAACAGGCTCTGGAAAAATATATTTAGACAGAAATTTAATGTGAAAAGTGTGGGTTAGCCCGAAATGACGATGTAAGTACGAGAAATGACTTAAAACACCCACAATGACAATACGCTTAATAACACCTACAAATACGCACGCATTTGTGATGAAAATATCAATTGAAAATCAAAGCTTATTAGAAGGATAAAATCGACTAACACAACTGGCACAATATAAACCTGAAGTCGTAGCCTCATAACAGTAATAACAAAAGAATAAAAGAACTGTTTATAGTATAAGTACGTTTAAAAAGTCTCACTTATCCAAAAACATCTTAAAGGAGAAGCTTTATAATTGTAGTTAAAATAAGTAATTCTGTTTGTGGTAATAATATTATTATTAGATGAGTAATTCATTCTAACAAATAAGATGCATTGTAAGACAGTAAAATACCTAAACAAATTAGTACGAAGTATTCACGTAATTTTAATTTTTTACACTCCTACACTTCCACACTCCAATACCGTTTTGTCATAAGGCCATATTTTACTTGGTTGATACCTATCCGTAGGTAACATTTATTTTCAATCCTTTAATTTATTTTAGGTCCGATTTACACAACGTCTAGATGGGGTAAACCAGTTATTCAGATCGGTAATCACCGGTACAACCGACGCAGCGGATACAAAGGGCCGAAGGTGTTCTGGCCGTGCTGCAAGTGGAGCAACGGATGTAGAGCCTCGCTGAAGACTTTCAACAACGAAATTATAAGCACTCGCAACGAACATAATCATTAATGTAATTTTAAAATAAAGAAGTAAAGTTGCTCCCCCCGCCCCGCAACCACCTGCGGTGCAATCCACACTCGCACAGAGTTGCCCACGCGGTCACTTATATGCGTTTTGCGATTCGGACGGTAATCTTTCGCAAAATGTCCCGCTTGCCAAAAACATCCCCCTTTCTCGAAAGCAGTTTGTCTGCTGAGAACGCTTACTGTACATCCCTACCCACGTGTGTAAGTATCATGCGGATCTTTGGATTCCAAATGCTATAAAAAATAAATACTTAATTATAAAAAGATTTTTATAATTAAGTACTATAAAAATCTCCAAACTGATATTATAAATTGCGAAGTTAGTTCTACTGTCTTTCCGTTTATTTGTTACGTCTACATGAACAACATTCGCGAACGCGACATTAGATAAAGAGACATATCGCGAACAAGTTATGTTTTCAAGAGTGGGACATTTTGCGAACAGGACATTACCGTCCGGATCGGTGTTTTTGGTGCATAGAAACCTACGCGCAGTGCCAAAGTCCCAGTAGTTCCTTCAAAAAAACTGCCAAAGGACTTCTGGGAATAATTATACACATAATTATGAATACAAAGCGCGAAAGTCTAAAATGTGCTATGGGAATAATCCTGCGCAAGTCCATTCAGGCCTTATGGTAGAAATTGTTTTTTCAGACCTCTTTTTTTGTAAGTCAAGATTTGGTAAGCGGGTGTTGGTGCTGAACAGTTGCCGATACAACCACACCCCCAGCAACAGTCGAGGGTCTAAGGATGTGTGGCGATGCGTCAAATGGTCGAGCCGGTGCTGTCGCGCTATGGTGATCACCGTCAATAATGTCGTTGTCCATATTAATAACAAACACACCCATCAATGATTTTGGCTTTATCTTACGCCCTGCGGCTTTTCTCGCAGCTACTCAAGTTTCCAGCAGGAACAGATTTTTGCGAGGAAAATTTGCCTATAATTGAGCGGAGAGTACCACCCATTCAACAGCGATTTTATCAGATTATTTCATTGAAATTATTGAGGTTTACTTTCTCTTTTAGTTCTTTTCTTGACGTTTTTTGAATATTTTTGACGTTGAGTAATAATAGTAATAACACTAATAGGAAGTTATAATAATTGTTCTCTATCTATATTAATAACTAATGCATGCTGTCTGTAACATAATGTTGTATGCCTATGTGACGGGACATAGCTGAGCTCTATGACATTTCCATCAATGTATTTAATAACCTATGATCCACAATAAATATTTGATCGATTGATATAATCCCTTGTCTCTGTCTTTATAACTTAGTTTTGGATTTGATTTGCATTTACATCTGTTCACATTTTAGTAGCCATCGCTAGCTAAACTACAAGCCTATGTTAAACTAGACCTTACAAAAGATATTTCTGCCTCAGGTGCCGTATACTCCGTAACGCGGGGAGGTCATCCTCTTTTAATACACAATGGTCACAGCTACTACAGGAACAACAGAAGCAGTGGGGTGAAGGCGACGTGGTTCTGTGTCGAAGGCCGAAAGAAACAGAGATGCCGAGCTTCTTTAGTTTCAGTTAACGATAAAATCACTACATTCAAAAACTTGCACAACCACCCGCCTAAAACTGTCGAACCTATGAGTTTTACACCCAACAATCCTATTCCAATAGAAGTAGAAGTCTCGAAAATATTTGGGTACTGGAATTAATTTCTTGGGGCGGACTATCGAGGACGCATCGATGACCGATACTAATTAAAGGTGGATCGACTCCACCTATGGAAACACCAAGTCAGGGCAGAAATGGCTTGACTGTGCCCTGTGTGTGAAAAAATATTTGTCGCTCATGGCATGAGAAATCTGACACGTGACGCGCAAAAGTAATACAATGAATACCGCAGCAGGAGAGACGCAAGATGTAGGTGGGCTTTTAGAAAGGAATACCTGAGGAAGATATGAAAGTTTACATAAGTTTATTTAAATAAATTGAATTGAAATTGAATACTGGTGAGGAAAAGTGAAGATTAGATACTGAGGAAATTTGTGGATGAAGGCAGAATGTACAAAGTATTTTAATTCTACTGGAGGCAGAAGTCATGAGCAGAAAAAGAATAAAAAAAATTACGAAATAGGAGAGGCGGGAGATCCCTGGGGGAGGCCTTTGTCCAGGAGTGGACCGCTTTCGGCTGATATGATAATAATGAAATAATAATAAAAATTCTAAAAATGTATAGATACAAAAATTGGCGCAGACACCTACTCCAATGTATCCAAAAGCTTCAAAAGAAACTTTAGAGATAAGTACTAAAAATAAAGTTTCCACAATTACAGAACACCGACAGAAAAGAAATCTTTAGCAGTTCTTCAGTAGCTGATCTTTTAATCAACAAAAATAGCATAGGTGCTGTAAGCAGTTTATTGCCTACATTAGGTAGTGAAAACAGTAATGTGACGTTATTACAAGAATTTAGCATAGTTATATAATTATTTACGGGTCTTACACACGAATAAGTTTTATTTACCTTGCCCGACGTTTCGACCAGGTTACACTGGCCGTGGTCACGAGCTGACTGACCACGTCAGTGTAACCTGGTCGAAACGTCGGGCAAGGTAAATAAAACTTATTCGTGTGTAAGACCCGTAAATAATTATATAACTATGAATACAAAGCGCGAAAGTCTAAAAAGAATTTAGCAGTCGGGTAATAAAATCAAGAGGCTTTTTACAGTACAGCCGTGCTGTAAGTGTCTCTCTTTTTATTAGAAACATATTTGGTGATTTGTTTTCAAAGATACTATCACACAATGTTAGTTTTTGCATCATTTGAATATTTGCATTGAACATTGCTTTACTTTTATAAATAAGTAGTCACAAAGCAGAATAGTTAGTGGCTTTATTGTATCGTCAAGAGTTGAGACCAATCCTATAGCTGCCAACTTACAAATAGATTTTTTATATGAATGAATAAGTTAGGAATAAGAAAACAGTGCAATTTAACTTTTAACTATACATGGTAGTTTCGAAAGATCTATGAGTGTCTCTTCGATGTATGTAATGAACAAAATGTCTGGTCTATTGAAAGTCTATCTACTACAGTCGACCGCAAGTCAATGGCAACACTGACCTTGAGTTAGCCTAGCCGTCAAGGAGTTTCATCCAATACTATGAGAGACCAGTTTATACCGGCTACGTTTCTACTAAAGGTAGCATTCGGATCTGAGCAGTCGCTGCAACGGCCGTACCTGTCTATATGGATTTGTATGGAGAACCAGCAGCGACTGCTCAGATCCGAATGCTACCTTAACGTGCGTCGTCGTACTAACTAATAAATCTACAGACTCCTAATTCTACAAACAAACAGTCAACGCGTTGAGGGTAGTGGAAGGAACTGCACGCTGATTGGCCCACTAACTTACATATGGATGATTTGGTTATACTCAAAATTATGTTTGTTGGTAATAGAAAGATTACTTTTTGACCTCACAGGCTAAGAAGGGGTATACTTTGTCAGTCGAAATCTGCGTGCAAAAATGTATTTTAACCGCTAGCGTGCAAAACGTTTGGAGCTTTGAACTTTTAACTATTCATTAATGTGTATTGGTTGATAATTAATCTCAAGCCGTTATTATAATTTTATCAAGATTTAGTTTGATTGAAATCGTTAATTCAGGCAGATACCTAGGTATGTGCAGCGCTTCGTTCAGGCTGTTTTAAGTTTCTTAAAACTATGTAAGTTTTTGAGGTAGGTAAGTACCTATGCCGAAAGTTTAAGTAAGAAACGATAGCTCTTTGCTGGAGGAAAACGCGTAGATAGGTAGGTACTTAAATAAACACGTAGTACCTATCTAGCTCAATTATTATTATCTAATAGATAGTCGAGTAGGCTAATCTAGGTGGAGAAGGTTTTAAAATTCGAACCGTTCCCAGATGATGAAAACACACAATGATACAGTTAGTGCAAGCGGTACATAATGCCGAATTGAGTTTTCTTCCAGAAAAATCCATAAATTAAAATGTTATTTATTAAATTATTATTATTTATTAAATTATAAAATAAAATAAAAGCGTACGATTTGTTCAATTCACTAGTCACAAACAACAACTTATCAGCTCCAAAAAAAGATTTAATGTTAAACATTACCAATTGTAATAATTTTCTTTTAAATTTTTAAAATAAATAAACACTAATATATTACACTACATATTTAAGCTGTTTTTCTTTCATTCCTCCACAACTTCCTAGCTGTAGTGAGGTGAAAATTTGTGTGTTGCGCTCGGCAGCAAAGTTATTTTGCGTCTTCATCATCATCATCATCATCATCATCAGCCTGCACTAGTCCACTGCTGGACATAGGCCTCCCCCAAGGCGCGCCACTGAGTCCGATCTTCGACTCTCCGCATCCAGTCACTGCCAGCCGCCCTGCGCAGGTCGTCGCTCCATCTAGCCGGGGGGCGTCCCACACTACGCTTGCCTAGTCGTGGTCTCCACTCGAGAACTCGTCTACCCCAGCGGTTATCGGTTCTCCGACAGATGTGACCAGCCCACTGCCACTTCAACGTGCTAACCCTTTGAGCTATGTCAAAGGCTTTGGTTCTCTGGCGGATCACCTCGTTTCGGATCCTATCTCTCAGAGAAACCCCGAGCATAGCTCTTTCCATAGCCCGTTGAGCGACTTTGAGTTTTCGGACTAGTCCCACTGTCAGTGTCCACGTTTCGGCGCCGTAGGTCATTACGGGTAGGACGCACTGGTTGAAGACTTTTGTCTTCAGGCATTGTGGTATATGCCTGATTTTGCGTCTTGTACCTTTGAAACCCTCCCTACGCTCAGAATTCTATCTTTTTTCATTACTTGTTCTATAATACATTGCTTCTTGCCTAATTTCAAGATTCTAGGTCCACCGGAAGTAACTGTACCCCATAGGCTTTGATTACCAAAATACAGAAAAATGCGGCAAAACGGCCTTATTTTCTGACTGCGTTGACTTGGAAGTTTGATTTTTTCACAGCTCCAAGGGATTGCAGACCTGAGTAAGTGAGTACCTATTCGATATTAATTTTGAACTTAATACCTCCATGCGTTCCTCAGAAAAGGGGTCTTTTCTTTTTGAGGTACGGAACCCTAAAAATGACAATAAATTTTCGATGTTTTGACGTTTTCTCGCCAACAAACGTCTTTTTATTTATAAAGAAATAGGTAAATATTATATTCACCGCACAATAATAAGTGTAATTATTTTTAATGTTTCTGTTTTGAATTGTGTTTGTGTAAAGGTACATTAAACAATAAATAAATAATTTTAAAATATCTCTTCAGATTATTTCTTCACGCAGACGGGCTCGGGCCGACCGGTGCTAGTGGTGGGACCGTACCGGTATTACCGGAACAACCGCACCTTCGGTCAGAAGGCCACGTGGTTCTGCCATCGGAGCTCCATGAAGCCGGCGTGCCGCGCCTCCGTCGTGGTTGTGGGCCACCAACTTATCAGTGTCAAAAATATACATAATCACTGACATTTTTAAGGAGAATTTGGCTTGATTACTAGATCTTTAAGTCATATCATATTTAAAATATATTTCTTATTTATTAAACAGTTACAGTATGGCTAACCACTGAATATAGATTACGTTTTAGGGGTGTAGTGCATTTCTTATTACGTCGTACACAAATGCGGGTTCTAAACAATCTCATAAAGTTTAGGTATTTTCTCCTAAAAGTCTGTAATTTTCTCGTCGTTTTGGATTTTACACATTTATATCAAAAGCTTAGTCGGGCCGGATAGGGCGGATGTATGATTGTTATCCAGCGGATAGACCAGACAGAGATATTTGAGGGCAGACTCGTCAGCACACCAGCTTGTCACACTGGTGAGTTTTATAATGACAAAGTCAATAGGCAGTAATTTCCTCGTAATCTGGCGTCCGTCCTTATTGAATTGTAAGCAGTTTAAAATTATATTTATTGTTATATACTAAGGGAATTATTATAAAATATATTGATTTAAGTTTTATTAGCTCGAGAGCGTCCGTGGTGTTGTTTGCCAGTGCGAGTATTGTAAAGCAAAGCATGCGGATTTATGTATGATACAACAAGCGGTCACGCTGGCCGTGCACGGCATCGGCCATTTTTGTTTGATGTGAGTTTTAGAGTGATATGTTTCCTATGTATCCGATCGAGAGCATTGGTGGCGTAGTGGGAGAAAACGCGGCCTGTCTTGTTGAGAGTTCCGAGTTCGATCCCAGGTCGGCCCTGTACATGCCTGTACCAATGGGTTTTTCCCGAAGTTACTGACTGCTCTGGAACGGTTAAGAAAAACATCATGAGTAAACCTCCATGCGCCGAAGAAGAAATTATTAGGCGCATGGAAATCCACCAACCCCTACTGGAGCAGCTTGGTGGACTATGACCCTCGTTGCAGGTCTCAGCTCAACAATGGGACGTATTATAGGGAATTTATATAAGGTAAAACTCGGTAATACGCCCCACTTGATAAAACGCCTCACTCACCTAGCACGCACAGTAACAAAGCTACGCAGCTCACGAATAGAAACGCAAAAAGCCATACGACGTAGTAGACAACTTGTCAGGTGACTAATAGCGACTTGCGTTTCTATTCGTGTGCTTTGTTAGGGCCCCTTTCCTGTCACGCGTATTTGCGCCCGCGTCCGCAAACCAGTCCTTTCATACAAGCCTTTCCCGTATTCGCGCGCCCGCGCGCCACTTGTATGAAATTGGCAGCACGCATGCGCTCCGGGCCAGGACGCGGGCGCAAACACGCGTGGTAGGAAAGGGGCCCTTAGTGTGCGTGTTAGGTGAGTGGGGCGTTTTGTCAAGTGGGGCGTATTACCGAGTTTTACCCTAAGTATTAGCTACTGTAAGTAAATGTGGTTTTATATTTTTAGTTGCAGTGTTTTCAGAGGTGTTATTCACGGTGACGACCGGCGGGTGGCCGGTGTTGCAGTGCGGCCGCTACCGGTACCGGAAGAATAACCGCAGCAAGGGTTCCAAGGCGACATGGTTCTGCACGGTTAAGGGCGGCGTCACCAGGCCCAGGTGCCGCGCCTCCGTCCTCGTCATGGACGACACTATTTTAGAGTTCAAGGGGGCTCATAACCACTAGTTATAGGTACTACAATTGGACCGGGTTGTGCAGAAATAATCCAACCTACAAAAATACCAAACTGCTTCTTACATACGTCATACGGTGTATGAACCAGGATGAGAGACTTGATATCTCAAAAATATTAAGCGTGGTTGGTTCATTCCTGCATAACTCGGTTAAATTTACCTAAAGTGTTCAAAATAGTGTAAGTTGTGGCAAACATTATTATTGTTTGATATGCGCTTATGAATACCTACTGTTAATTTTTTTTAGGAGTTAAACTGCATTGTTGAGAAGTCGGGAATGTACCGATCAAATTAAATATTTTTGCAAGTACATATTTGTAACCCTCTTGTAGTGTTATTTTACGTGTTTTAAAAAATTATTATTTATGTTTGCAGTAATTATATTCCCCAATATCTATACAAAATATATTTACACCTATTTTTGTTAGATATTAACAGTTTAACGTTTCCAGAAGCGATATTGACAACTTCACGTTTCGGTAAGCCGGTCATTGTGCTCGGACCGTATCGGTTTAATAAAAACAACAGAAGCAAGGGCTCCAAGGGTCTATGGTTCTGCAGTAAGAGCTCTGCTGGATGCAGAGCGTTCATCACTACCATAGATAACGTTATCATCAAAGTGAACGCCGCCCACAATCACACAGTTAGGTACATTCCTAGAAACATCATCAAATCCGACCAAACAGTCAACCAGTGGAACTCAGCAGGGGTAAAATCCGATAAAATTACGGAATTAAGATGAGAAAATATGTTTTCTTTAATTTTATATTATTTAGTCTACAGCATAACATTTGAATTACAATTTAAAATTAATACACTCCAATAAAAGAGTTCAACTCGTTACAATTCTTAAAAACAGGTTTAAACAATGAATAAATATACATTGTTAGAATTACTTATTAACAATGTCACTGATGCATAACATTTTGAATGAAATGTAAGTAATATTTTAAGCTTTTTGTCCCACAGTATTTTTGTAACATAATCGCGTACTTATATTTAAGGGGCTATGATATCTCACAGCGGGTCGGATGATCCGTCGCTATTTCAACAATACTGTATCATTCATTTTGTAATAAATATGCAGTAAAGTAGAAGACTTTTACTAGTTATTCACGATTTCGAAAACACAGTTCGTTAAAATTTTCTCAATTAAAAAAAATTCCAAAGTTAACCATTTTAAGAATTTATTTTCGCTACTTTTATGTAATAAAGCTACGTACAATCACCATATTTTGAGTACTAACTGTACTTACTAATATGCAGATCACATAACATTTGAATTTACAAAATACACATAACTTTCGGCAAAAAAAGGAAAAACCTAAATCTAAGCGTTTTTGAGCCAGCCCAACTTGAGCCGCATGGCATCTCCCTACCCCGCGTCAGTCCCGCTCTGCCAGTGGCACGGGGAACACGTGTCGCTCGCCGCCATCCAGCTGTCACTCCCGTCACACGTCATTTATTCAAATTATATTTTGAAATAGGGTAGCATCTTTGTTGCTATCCTAGTGTTTTTTGGAGTACAGTCTCCTTGACTGAAAAATGACTGGATGTTTGTTTGTAATTTGTTTCGATACTTGGTTGTTTGACTTGACAGAACAAAAATAGACGACGACATGTAGACAGAAGACTACAAAAGAAATTTTCTGAAGATAATATTTATTTTCCAATATCTTTCTTAATAATTTCCCGACCGTTTAGTATAATAACGAATTTTTTAAAATGGGAAACCAAGGTAACAAAAAAAAGAAAGACTTGGTTGGCGTAAAAAAAAAGGCAAAAACTTGAGTAAAGCACTAAAGTGAGTATAATTTATTTGGTAAAGAAAATTCACATCGGGTTAAATTATTATACGTAATCATAAATGTACTTATCTTTCTCAAATTAGATTACGACGATCAGGGGCATCCGAAAATAACCATGGCTCTGACAAGGAGAATGCTCCGAATAAAACAGATGTTAACATATATAACAACATGGAAAAGTAAGTTCTGAAGCAACATTTCGATTTCGGGATTATCCAATTTATGAGTACTAATAACATAACACGGCTGATAGGTAGACTTCTAGGCGGTGGTAGATAAAAAAAATTGACGTTGTATAAATGTACCCAGTGTACTTACATGCAATAAAATATTTTTGACTTTGACTTTGACTGTGTCGTAAGGCAAGGCAACAACACTCGTCCATATATGATTGTTGTCCATATAAAGTTGCGGACCAGGACGCGGGCGCAAACACGCGTGACAGGAAAACCGGCCTAAATGTATTAAATTTTGCTTACCAAATGTAAGACATGTAGAAAATAATATGACTTTAGGTACATATAGACTAGAATTTATTAAAAGTATTGTGTTCCTTGGTATAACTATAGATTCATCTTTTCAATGGGGGCCCCACATAGCTTCACTAGCTGGCATACTAAGTTCGGCCGCCTATGCCGTTAGAAAAATTTGACAATTACTGATATTGCTATCGCAAAATTAGTATATTTCAGCTACTGCCACAGTAACATGGCATAAGGCATCTTACTGTGGGGTCGAGCAGCAGATATAGTGACCATTTTTATTTTGCGAAAGAGAGCTAGGTATTAGCTCGATCTATAATCTGCGTTGTAGTCATTAAGAGAAAAGTTTAAAGAAATAAATATACTAACCGTATCCAGTCAATATAGATTTGAGAATATTTTGTTTAAGTAAACCCGCTGTAAAACCACAGCCGCCTGCTGGTGATGTCCGGATGGATGATGAGGGTTTCACTATCGTACAAACTACCAGGAGATATATATATCTATCTTGAATATGAAGCACACAAAGTTTAAAAATCACATTATGTAACAATTTGTTATTAAAAAATAGACGATTCTTTGAATGACAAAGACGCCTGATATTAATGTTACTTGGTGATGTGGTACTCCTATGCTATAAAGTATGTTGACATTGACTGTAAATAAATTATTAATACATAGTGTTTTTTTTATTAAGAACCATCTTGGACGGTCAATATTGTGTAGCTTACCCTACATAAATAGTGCGAGTGAGATAGGTGCGCTGACGGCGGCGGTGGGAGAGGCATGCGGGGGGGAAATTTGAATTTGAGCTGACATACCATCGACTCTTAAAATAAACTTTACAGAGACGGTTTCTTTAAATATTTTTTGGTTTAATTTGAACGGTTTAGTATTTTTATTCCAACGAATATATTTATATTTTCATATATATTTTCATAGTAAGTAAAATCATCCTAAACACATTTGCAAAAGGATAAGGCTCGGACACTTTCGTTGTTAATATAATTGTGTTCTATTGTCCAATGGTAAATTAACCTTTATATACCCATAAACACATATTTAAATCAATATTTATGTATTTTAGGCATTGTTTATTTAAAAGTTAATATTGCATGTATGTACATATTGCTTACTTCATTAATATTGCAGAACCATTATTCACAACATCGCGCTTTGGAAAACCGGTGATTCAGATTGGCGAGTTCCGGTTTAATCGGTACTGCCGTAGCAAAGGTCCCAAAGGGACTTGGTTATGCAACAAATGGAGCTCCGGTTGCCGGGCTACCATCACCACCATGGATGATGTCATTATTAAACTCCACAATAAGCATTCTCACAGACAGCCAAAGTGATTTTACAAATAAGAAACTGGGTACCTACCTACTTCTAGGTGCTTCTAGACTACAGATAACCCCCCACTTCAAATAATTGCGTAATAGAATATTAATTAATTTGTATAAAAAATATGAAATTAATTTTTTCTTGATTTATTTTTAACTAACTGTTGCCCCGCGGCTTCGCCCGCGTGAAATAAGTTTTTCCCTTGGGAACCGTTTACCCCGGTAAAAAGTAGCCTATATGTTACTCCAGGCTATAAGCTATCACCGTACCAAGTTTCATCAAAATCCGTTCAGCCGTTCTTCAGTTATAGGTGGTCTAACTGACACGACTTTTGTTTTATATATTTAAGATGTATAAATTAATATAGGTACCTATTTAACTATTCGTAAGTATTTCAAGTTATTTTTTAAAATCATTTCTGTGTAGAATGTATAAAAATAATGATTACTTGCCAAGTATGCCAATATGGGAATATTGGCATACTTGGCACTAACATTTTGATTTTTCTTACTCCCGTAAGAAAAATCAAAATGTTGGACCTGTGCAGTTTCTTTATCAAATAGTTGTTAATATTGTTACTATGATATCGTTCATTAGTATTCGACACGCACACTCCTTAAAAGTGGCGACACCGGTTTTGGTATTAATTACTGTTGAAGTCACATCTCTTGTATCCGAAGTGCCATTAAAAACCCACAATATACATTTATAAAACACTTACAACTTTTTCTTAAAAAGAATCCTATAGCAGTGACATAAAGCAAGGTACACTTATACATTTTTACATTTTTTTAAATTTCTTTTTGTTTTTTACTTCTTTTATTTCAGCGCCGGCAAAATATACAATATCGCAAAAGGGGAAGCCAGTTATTCTGCTGGGGGGGCACAGGTTCAATCGCTACCATCGCACTAACGGCTCCAAGGCGTTTTGGACCTGCGTCAAAGCCAGAACGGCCTCATGCCCAGCCACCCTCACAACTATTGAGGACGTAATTGTTCGAAGCAATCATGCACATTCGCATGAATGAATAAAATTGAAACGTTTAATTTCTCATGAGGGGGGCAGATTCACCGGTGACACTGTAACCCAATGGGATCGATTGTGTCAGCTCCTGGGTTTACCTGTTACTCTCCTCCCCAAGTTCTAATTTACTTTGTAATATAGAATCATTTGTTTATTTTTGAGGGTATGTTTATAAAAAATATAAAAATAAAATTTACGTTACAAAAATGTAAAAAATGTTACAATTATTGTAAATCTTAACAACGACTTAAGTATAAACATAAAAATGCAATGTTTATTCATCATCATCAGTCTGCACTAGTGCACTGTTGGACATAGGCGTCTCCCAAGACTCTATTTTTGGTTCTCCGCATCGAGTTACTGCTATCTAGTTAGTGACAATGTTAAATTGACCCGTACAAAAGTGTCTTCACATGCATAGCAAAGCAAATCTCCTAAAACCGGTAGAAACTGACCTTTTCCTCCACCACCGCTGACGCTCTTCATGGTGCATAAATGTTAGATTATTAGTTTATTTCATGAAATAACATTTTATTAAAGTAGGTTTTGGCTTGGTTTTTAGACCTAACCATGTCTTATTGAATATTAATGTAAAATCATGTTTCTTATTTATAAATCCGGCGGTTACAACAGTCCACAAAAATACGAATTGCACTAAGGTTTACATCCTTACTAAAGTGATAGCGGCTTTGATGGAGATTTACAACAGACAAGTTTGTTATGAACTGGAAGAGCTGCTGCAGGTTATTTTTATAGTTTCCCGCACTATATACACATCCTCAAACACTTACTGTTTATAATACTATCACAATTATTTATACAATAAAAACCCACAATATACATTTATAAATCACAACTTTTTCTTAAAAGGAACCCTATAGTAGTAACTTACATAGCAAAGTACACTTATATTTTTTTACAAATTATTATTTTAAATTTCTTTTTGTTTTTTACTTCTTTCAGCCTCGGCAATTTATACAACATCGCGAAATGGGAGGCCAGTTATTATGCTGGGGCGGCACAGGTTTAATCGTTACCACCGCTCTAGCGGGGCTAAAGTGTTTTGGACCTGCGTCAAGGCCAGAGGCACGGCCGCCTGCCCAGCCACTCTCACAACTATTGATGACGTCATTGTTAAAAGCAATCATGCACATTCGCATGAATGAATAAAATTGCAACGTTCTAATTTCTTAGGAGGCAGGATCACCCGGCGACACTGTAACCCTATGGGCTCTATTGTGTCAGCTCCTATGTTTACCTGTTACTCTCCTCCCCAAGTTCTAATTTAGTTACTTTGTAATATACTTACGTAGAATCATTTGTTTTCTTTGGAGTCTATTATGTTTATAAAAATATAGGTTTTAATACAATTTACATTAAATGCATATACAAATTATAAGAAAAGAAAGAAGAATAAATGAAGAAAGAAAGATAAGAAAAAAATATAATAAGAAAGAAGGCCGCTATGTGCATAAACAGTTTATGCACATAGCGGCCTTCTTTCTTATCAGGGCAGAATTGTAAACCTTACGTCCACATAGCAATCCACTGTCAATTATTTTGTTAGGTAGGTAGGTAGGTATGTAAATACATAAAATTTTGAAGTGTAATGTGTATAATTGTAAACTATACAGTTAATTACTTAAAGGTCTGTTTAATGTATCTATCAAAAATAAATACTCGCATATTATGGATGCTAATTCAAAATATATTTCAGGTACTTACGCAGGCGAAGACTATGATCCGAAACCTGTTATTCTCCAAACAAAAAAGGGGAAGCCCCTTCTCCAAATCAACGAGTTCAGATTCAACTGCAAACGATCTCTTGGGTCGAAGATATATTGGACGTGCAACAGGGCACCAAGAGGATGCAAGGTCTCCATTATAACTTACGAAGATACTATCGTTAAAGTTAAAAATGACCATAATCATGCGTAAAGCCTTGGGCTCAGAACACGCGGTGAAACGCAACAGCAATGAAATTTTCCTATAAAAAAAAAATGGGCATTATTTCAAAAGAATCTCGACTTTCAGTTTCGACACTATTGAGTTGCGCCGTGGGTTACCAGCTTTACTTACATCACTATATTTAAATAAAAAGTGAAATCTTATTAAATTAAGCTAGTAGATTAAGTGGACAGATTTTTTGCTGTAGTTTTTTATGTATAGTATAAAAAAAATTGTGTGTGAACTTTTACTACTGCAAAAATTTTCTGTTAAAACTTTAAAGTAAATAATCGAGTAAAAAACGTAGATTTTACGTTAAATTAATCAATCAAACAAATACGAGTGTACTTATTGAGTACCAAAACTTTTCTCAATATAATTTTTACATTTTACATAAATTATTTATGTTATTGTATGATCTATTCCCGTGTGGCGAGGTCTATTTGCCATACAATAAAATATATAAAAAAGAATAGAGTATATCGGTATTTATGAAGTTGTCGTTTCGATACTTATCTCGACATCACTAACCGTCCTACAGAACAAGTCTCAACACTAATGAGCAAGCTTCGGTTTTTCCATCGCACGGTAAGACGAAAGCAAACTATGGAGTCGATAATAAATTGACACATGACGCATACGATAAATATTGATGCGACCAGTACCCATCGTAACAATATAGTCTGTATGGCTAGGTACCCACGTAACTAAGTTGAAATAGGATTTAATGTTAATAAATATCGACTCCATAGTTTTCTTTCGTCTTACCGTGCGATGAAAAATCCGAGCCTAGATAATGATTATAAAGAAGGGTCAAAAGTTTGACAATGGACAAAACCACCGAACTGCTGAGACAAAGTTAAAGAAAAGTTGCAATTTAAAGTAGGATAAGTATTATTATTTATTAGTGATTATTATTGTCATATTGTGTGTACCTAGATCATAGTTAATTTTATTGGTAAAAAGTGTCTATGTTTTTTCTATGTATAAAATCTAATTTCTCTCATCTTAATAATTAAGATTTATTTTACAATAAATTATTATCAAATAATATATAAAATTTTATCAAATAATTTATTGTTTATTAAATGAAATAAAATTACGAAATATATAATTGTTTTAACTTTGTGCCATTTTTGACGCTGTTATCCTGTACTAGTAATATATGTGTCGTATTTATTCAATCATTAAATTAATAATTAGTTATCAGTGTTTCTTTTACGTTTAACAATGGCAAGCTTCCGCTTCTTGTATATTAATATGTAAATATATAAGGTGAAATGTGACTTATTTCTAGTAGTTGCTAACTTATGGGGAATACTGTATCAGTTAGTGACTTCTTACAAAATACTAAGCCAAACAAAAAATCCCCAAGATGAAAGAATTCAGTGAATGCCGTCTTGGCTCAGTTAGTTATCTTACCCCGAAGGGCGGAACACCGGGTGTGGTGGCGCTTATTTCTGAAGACCTGTGTGCCTATGTCCAGCAGTGGCCGTCACCATTCTGATGATGTCTTATCTGTAGAATATCACACTTGACTAGATGCTAATTTCTAACATTTATTTGGTTTGATCGATTTTAGCCGTCTGTCCTCTGACAGTTGGGACATTGGTTGGAGACTGTTTCAAGCATAACACGGTTTGACATCCTTTTTTTCCGCTTGTCAGGTCTTAAACTGCTGGGTGAGCTTGGTTGTATTACCTCAGAATTACCATTCTTCGGTGTGTCGTGCCGTGGGAAACCGGTGATCATCGTCGGCCCTCACCGGTTCAACCAGGAGAGAGTTCGAGGGTTGAGGACCAGGTGGTCGTGCATGAAGAGACGGCCCCGCCGCTGCACCGCCTCCATCACGACCCACGATGGAATTATCACAGACACCAGCGGAAGACACAATCATAAATAGATCAAGATTATTGTCAATCGAATTCAAACAAAATGGTTCCAACCAGGGCCAAAACAATATACAACATTTGTTGGCTAATGTTATCGATAACCGGTTCCACAAACGCCATAGTTGCCTAGTTGGTTGTGCACTCGCCTCACGTTCATGAGGTCGTGGGTTCGATCCCGGCCCGTACCAATGAGTTTTTCGAAACGTACGGTTTATTATAATACCACAGGTTTTTCGGTGAAGGAAAACATCGCGAGGAAACCTGCATATGCCAAAGATTGGTATTAACTATTATTGTAAGGCATATGTGAAGTCCCCCAAAAGACACTGTTTGGCGGACAGGAGTTTGGAACAACAGATCCCATAGGGTCGCAGTGTCGCCAGGTATTCCTGGCTCCATAACAAGATAAGTTGGTTTGTGTGAAAAAGCACCTCCAGCCAGTGTCGCGGCTGATAAATCTATACTTGCTAATAATACTAAAGCTGAAGAGTTTGATTTTTGTTTGTTTGTATGTATGTTTGAAATCTCTGGTACTACCAGTCGGATTTGAAAAATTCTTTTGGCATTTGATAGCCCAATTCTTGAGGAAGGTAACATCACGCTACGACCGCGGGAAACAGCTGGTTCTGTATAAAAGAACCGTTAAGCTCAAAGTAAACAAAATCATACACTCCTCTAAATAATTTTACAAAAAGAATTTAAGGTAAGTACTTATATTTAATTTTATTTGTGTGTTTAGGTATTAAGATAATTACTTATTTTTTCAATGTTTTGTTGTCATTTCTAGTCGCATTTACTAGTTTGAGATGAGCTCTAAAATTTTACATTCCTTTAATTAGTCAAGTCTAGTAAAAAAATTATTAATGGTTTAATGCTTGGATGTAGTAGAAATGTATTCCTAATCATTGTTTTATTCTAAAATGTTTAATTGATCACTGTGTGCTCTAAGCTCATACTCTGTGAATATAATTTTATACTTAGTATCTATCTACCATCAAAAAAGATGAATGAAAAGAAGATAATATCTAAATACATGCATTTGTGTTTTATTTCCTTAATCCCGGAATCTCATTCAATTCAGCATTATCATAATCAATTTAATAATTTTTATTACCTATCATTAAGTCCTTGCATAAAACGCAATCAAAAATAAACTTATTTATGTTGTCGTTTAATAGGGGAGATGGACGCGATCATGCTGCCGACGAAACGCGGAGGAATGAAACTACTGATGGATGACCACATCTACATTAAGAACAAGAGCTGGTCGGAGGGCCGCAGCATCCACTGGAAGTGCCGCAAGAAGAGCCTCGGCTGCAAAGTGTCCGTGCTCACTTACAAGAACAACGTGGTCAAGATTACTGGGACTCATCTTAATCATTAAAAAAAAACATTAATTGAATAACTTTCCCGACTAAAGAAAACCTTTCGGTTTTAGGTGGGTTTTAGCATATAATATTCGTGATTTGGCCGTAATTGCCAAGAAGAACGCTTCTAGCGTATCCCAGATACTCGCGGCCTGCGGTGGCGGTTAGTAGTAAAATGTGTTAGACCAGGACAATTGTAGGAGAAAGACAACCAATTTCTTAACTCAACAAAACGTTACTGCGGTGTGGATGGGCCTTTAAAGACAGACATTTCATTGTGTACTTGAGGAGCAGTTTGAGAGAGCAAGATCCAGTTAGGTTACAGGTTCAAATGCTACTCGCGTGTGCATAATTCAACTTTGATATTTAAAAGCGCACATGTAATTATAATGAATTAGTTAAATATAGTTAATTATCAATCGATTGGCGTAGCTTGCGTAACATTATAACATTATTATGTGAATCTTAATAGTTCTAATTATATTAATTAAGGATATTTGCAATATTAGTGCCGTCAGTGTCCTAAGATTTCTGACTTTGCGCTAAATGTAAAATTTTAGACTAATTTAGAATTCTAGCAATTTAAGTACGCCTACATACTAAAATAGTAATGTTTTGACCTTCGCATTATATCGAATACTAGCTTTTTCCAGCGGCTTCGCCCGCGTAAAAAATTTTTTCCGTGTACATTGTGAAACAGCGCCCTTTATGTAGGCGTTTTGTTACTTAGGGTGTATTAGCGGACGCCCCGCGACTTTGTCCGCATTAAAAACTAGCCTATATGTTATTCCAGGATATAAGCTATCACTGTACCAAGTTTCATCAAAATCTATTCGGTAGTTTTTGCGTGAAAGAGTAATAAACATACATCCTCACATCCTTACAAAGTTTCGCCTTTAATATTAGTAGGATAGGATATTGTTTCGACCAGAATACACTAACTCCAAGTTTGGGAGCAATCTGATCGAAATGTTGGAGCAAAGGTTATATAGACACATTACATCTTAAACCTCTGTACTTATCATAACTAATATGTATAGGTACATCGAACTACTTACGTCACGTCACTGTAAATAATAATTAATGCTTAATAGGCTAGGCTTATACATTTTAATCAAAATTTTATTTTATTTCAGAAAATTATAATTATGTATTTATGTCACAATGTCAATGTCCTTTGATATTGACATACCTACTCGTAAATAAAAGCAAGTGTATATAATAGTGTATTAAAATTTATTAGACTTATGTTTTGTTAATATATTTAATAAAATTCTTAACAATGTTTTCTGAATTTCCTTCAAATAAAGCTGAAGAAACTACAACATTTTCCTTGAACATGTATTAATTTTCTTTTGATCTTCGATTTCAGGATTTTTCGGGTACACAAAGCGGGGTAAACGTTGCCTGGATATTAATGGTCACCGGTTCACAGTCCACCAGCACGAAGGGGCGAAGGTTCGATGGCGCTGCGTGCGGAGGACCACGGGATGCATGGCCTTCGTCACCACTATCGATAACGTCATCCTTAAGATAACCTACGATCATAATCATTAAATAAACCCGGCAAGTGCGAGTAGGAGTCGTGCCCTGAGGGTTCCGTACAAACTTAATTAAAGAAAAATCCGAAACTCGTAAATTACGAACTTACAGGGATGATTTGGTTCATACGCAAAATTAAGTTTGTTGGTAATAGATTTTTTTGTGATGTAACTACAAATCTACAGTTTTCGGATGTTTCCCTTTACTTGTGCTATAAGACCTTGCTTCTTGCAAAATTTCATGATTCTAGGTCAACCCTAGTACCCCTATAGGTTTGTCTTAGAGTTTTAATTTTTCACAGCTCTAAGGGATTGCAGACCTGAGTATTTGATATTAATTTCAATTTGATACCTCCATGCGTTCCTGAGAAAATGGGTCTTGATAGACAAACAGACAGATAAGGGTGCCTTTTTTCCTTTTGAGGTACGGAACCCTAAAAAGCATAAGGCTATTTTGGATTCTTGGTTACCATAATAATTAGTTCATTTGTTACAAAGCCTACTTTACATAGGTACTTGTGGATAATTTATTTTGTTGTACATAATTAATTACACATTTCGACATCCTAATGATTTAAGTAAATATTAAATAGGGTTTAAGTTATTTTAAGTACATAGATACTTTCTCGTAATTATAGATGAGAATATCGAAATAAATATAAGTAAATAAATGTCATATTATAATATATAAAAAGTATAAAAATAATAACTATAGCATCATTTTTATATTAGTCATCTGCAATAATTAAACAATGCAAAGAATGTTTAGTGCAAAGACCACAGTATTTTAATGCTTACTGTTACTTGGTGTTATAATTTAAGCTACTTAAAAAAATTTACAAACACCTTTTCAAACCCGTACATACAACATGGATTTGTTAAATAAACTTCAAAATTAAGTTTTTTTATTGATATTTACGTAATTTATACATTGGTCAGAATAATTATTGAAGATGACTAAATCTACACCCTGTAACCTACACCCTATAACTCTTAAATTAAGTCTCGCGTCAGATTGTTGACTGACCTGTTGGCTCAGTTGGTAGTGACCCTGCCTACTGCGTCAAAGGTCGTGGGTTCGATTCCCACCCGGGGCCAACATTTGTGTGATGAGCATATCTGTTGGTTTTCGGATTCTGGGTGTTTGTATGTATTTAAGTATGTATATCAGTTGTTGAGTACCCATCCACAAGCTTCGGCTTAATTTGGGACTAAACAACCGTGTGTGAATTTGTCCAAACATTATTATTATTATTGTAAATTAGTTTACTTAATTTTCAAATAGTTTTTGGGAGACACGAAACCAGGCTCGAAGGAGGAGCTAGCCATGAATTTGTTTTGATCGTAGCCCTATCATAATAGCATTTAATATAGTAAGTACTTCAGTATCGCTCTACATAGAGCCGTGAGCGATCCTTGGCTAGTGTACCTTCGCCAAACCTCCCGCCTTACCACCTTAAGGTTTATTATTGCGTGCGGCTACTAAGCGCCGAGTGACCGCCTGCTCAGGCCATTGTCCTCGCTTAACAACAGAATAGCGAGCGAAAAGGGCTTAGCTACGATCGCCACATGCAAGCAACAAAAATAACTGGTAAGGCGAGAAGTTTGTTGATACAACCAAACCAGCCAAGGAGCGCAAACATCTTGCATCTGGCATACATCTTGAGATGATCTCGGTATCTGATGATAAAATGATGAAGTATGTAATTTTTGTATTGTTTTTAGAAGTAACCTTCATGCAGTCAGCGCGAGGAAACCGTGTCTTGATGTATGGCAACGAGAAGTACCACAAAGATCAATGTAACATGTCCAAAGTTCGCTGGCGATGCGGGAGAAGACAGGGGTGTAAAGCGTTCATTGTCACTATTGACGATCATGTCATACGCATCAATAATCTGCATAATCATGATTAGCCTTATTCATACTGAAGGTTTTACAGAACTCATTTTTTGGGGAAAGTTTAGGTGCGGCTGTTGTGATTGGAACACAGACACAACAGATAATTAATTATGATTGCGAATATAGATGCCGTCGAATGTATGTATTTTAAATTCGGTAAATTAAAACTTAGGATTTTAGGTAGTTAAGTACTCAGCTATGATATCATAATGAAATTGAGTTTGTAACTTACGTACGTTTAGGAAAAGTAGTGAATGTAGGTAATGTATAAATTGAAAACCATCCGTTTTCAGCGCTTTTAATTTCGTTTAGCGATATGAAATATATACTTAAGTATATTATTTTATGTTAGATGATTTTTTAAATGTTATTCATTTTTATTTAATACAGATGCTAAACAAATATTGTTGTTACTTATCTATATGAATCGCTGTTATGTCTGTATCACATAATGTATAGTCGCGTTCAGAGTGAAGTGGGTATAATTATATATTTTTAAATAGGTTTTGGCTTGGTTACTAGACATTTTGAGCCTTATTCATAATTAGAATATAAAATCGGTTAAAAATACCTTTTATTGTGGGTAAATTGAGTGTTGGCTCGCGGTGCAGAAAGCTGAAGCTTATTTATAGTATCTTCTTATTGTAAATGTACGTTGTTGGTTGCAGTGGTATATTTTAAAATGTCGAAGCGTGGCCAGCGTGTGCTGATGTTTGCCAACTGTAAGTACTACAGGGCGGACGAGCACGAGGGCAGGATCAGGTGGAGATGCTCCAGGAGGAACGGGTGCAAGGCCACCGTGTTCACCCTCGACGACCACGTGTCGCGTGTCAACTACCAACACAATCATGATTAGCATGTAGGTCGGTATTCGGTAAGTGTAGTGCCACACCTGCGAAAGGTTCGGCGCGACCCTACGAAACTGCGACCGATAGTTTACCGCCGAACGTTCCGCGCCGAACCTTCGGCAGTGTGGCGCTACACTCACGTCGCCTTCCTCAAAACGTTGAAGTACCAATTGTACCATCAATGGTACTGGCCGATGGTACAAATGGTCCGCCGGGGAAATTTCATAATAGTCCCGTTCCCGTCCTACTGATGTTATAAAGGCGAAAGTTTGTTTGGATGTGTGTTTGTTACTCTTTCACGCAAAAACTACGGAACAGATTTTGATGAAACTTTACAGTTGTATGGATTATACATCAGAATAACATACAGGCTATAGATACCTCGGGAAAAGCTGGTCGCGCGGGTAAAACGCGGGCGAAGCCGGGGAAAACAGCTAGTAATACATACATATATTCACACTATGTTCCTGACGGGGTACGCAGAGAGAGTCCTGACACACCTCTTTCGCTTCGCTAAGTCTCGTCATTCTCTTCAGACACGCTCGCCGCGTGACGCGAGTGCTCTTTATGTGTTCGTCTTTGAGCACCCGCTCTATACAATGTGTATAAATTATGTACTATTTTAATTCAAAATATTTATTTAGTCCATTCCCAAAGTCTTGAAAGGCGCTCTGGCCTGTAAACTGTAACTATCTTAGGTTATTTACAATTAGGACCAAATGCACATTGTAACTGTTATTTCCTCCGTGCTCAATGTACACTATGTAAGTGTTATTATAATTATTTATTACAAATATAGCTATTTAAAAACGTACAACCCGCTCTATCTGATCCTCCATGTCTAGGTCCCCGACTCCTATTACCAATCACATTCGCTCGATATATTTGCCCCGTCATTCGTTCCTCACTCATTCGCTCAACGTGTCCGAACCAACCTGCTGCTCCGCTTTTTTCTTCCGATACAATGAAATGATCCTTACATGAAACTGAATCGATCCACATTAAAAATTGATCAAAATGACTCATTGATTTAATGGACAACACACGCCTGACCTTGACTTGACTAAAAAGAGCAACTATGCCTTAGGCGCGGGACAAACTCACGCGGCGCGGCGCCGGCGTGGCGCGGGCGAGGCGCGGGCGCGAGGCGCCCTCTCATTCGTCTTTCATATGAATTGCACCCCTCTCACTCATGCACCCCGCCCGCGCCACGCCCGCGCCACGCCGCTTGTATACGTCCCGCGCCCCCCCGGTTCTATACAATTCATATGAAAAAAAAAGCATACATACAGCCGAACATAGTACCTCCTCCTTTTTTGGAAGTCGGTAACAAATGAGCGGGCGCCGCACCCGCGCCTCGCCCGCGCCACGCCGGCGCCGCGCTGCCGGCGCCCGACGCCGCATGTATCTGCCCCGCGCCTTACTCTGTATCATCCTTCACATAGTATCCGTAATGCGAGCCACCGCCCGTCTTATTTCTTATTCTCGCTTAAATTTCTAGTGGAGTTCCTGACGTCATAACGAGGAAAACGATTGCTAAAGTATTCCGGCTATGTTTACTACATACACTGCAAGAGTCATTATAAAACTAGCTGGAGGTGTTCCAGTCACACCTCCCTTGGTTGCAATGCTGTCATCTGCACCTTTAAAGATGAAGTGATATGGCAAACATAATCACGTGCAAAAACAAAATCATTAATGACTTAAATTATGCATTTATTTTTGTTGTTTATGAAAATAAAATGATTATAAGTTTTACAATTATTTTTGTTAGATCCCTCCGCATAGCCACCTTCTTTATGCGTATCACAGACACACGCGGCCTGCGGTGGCGGTGGCGGCCTGTTGTATTCCCTATGCAATGTATGTGAGACTTCAGACACGCGCGGCCTGACTGGTACTGAGGCTGCGGCCTGCGGTAGGCCACCACCGCAGGCCGCGTGTGGGATACACTTTAAGCTGGCTTCACAGCTGTGTTTATAAAAATAAAATGATTATAATTTATATTTAAAAAATATATTAGATACCGGTACGTGCACCCAGATAGACCGATGTTTAAAGCTGGTTTCACAACTGTACGGGAGTTTTGGACGGGTCTCCCGTACGGGAAACGCTCCGGATCGCTGTGAAACGATGCTCTAGCACCACATGTGTCACCGCTCCGGCACGGCAGCCAGCCCGTACGGGAGTTTTTATTTTTATCCAAAAACTTAAAATTAGGGTAACATATATTTCTCCCAAACTTCATTGAAGTTTAGCGGGAGCATCAGGAGTCCGTACAGCTGTACAGTCAGTACAGTTGTGAAACCAGCCTAAAGAAGAGGGCCGCATGCGGAGGGCGGGGGACGTCCTTATTAGAGGAGAGATATAATTTGACTTAAATAATATAATTGAGAATTATACTTTTAGGGAGATTGGCCTTGTTCGTGCCTTCAAGGCGAGGGCATTGCATATTGATGCTGGGTCAGCACAGGTTCCACAAGGCGGAAGAAGGCCGCGGCAGGACCCGCTGGCGGTGCTGGAAGAGGAAAAACGGATGCAAAGCCATCGTGTTCACTATAGAAAACCAAATCATTAATATGAATTATGAACATAATCATGATTAATACTGGTGGCCAAATAGTAGTTTGACGCAGTTCGTCATATACGGATGGGGTGTATCACATTTTAAACGTCAGTTTTACAATATTCGGTTTTTGTCCGTAATTTTCTTTTGTTTTCCCGTAATATATCGGAAACGAAAATTTACAAAAAAAAACTTTAAAAAAAATTGATGACGACTGGAGTCGATTTCCATCATTGCTGGAAAATTTTACAATAGGTAGTGTGCCAAATAACTTAGTGTAGTAGTTCTTGAGTCGGTTGTCCAGCGGACAGACAATTAGTAAAGATTCTGGGGTAAGTACACTGTTTTCAGTAAGCATCAATTAGCTTCTTTTAAAATATTGATTTAACTAATTCGGCAGGACGGAAGGGTGACAATAATTGTTAAAAAAAATCATTTCATTGATACCCAAACATAAAAACACAAAACAGTAAACAGAAAAAAAAATCGACTGCGAACTATGTTTTTTTTTATTGCTACGGGGGCAACAAGCAGGCTGATGTTATGATGTTAAGAGGTCACCGCCGCCTATAGACACCTGCAACACACCCGGGGGTGTTTGTGCGTTGAATGACTCTTTTGACTCTCTTCTTGAAGGATCGTAATTTACAATTTTGCCGAACAATACTTTTTAGGTAGATATTTAAATTTAGTCACCTACGATAATTAAATTAAACAATGTAATGAATTTTGAGTGGTAAAACCACAAAAATACTCGGCCCGAGTTGCTCCGCCCAGCCGCCGCCCACCCGCGTCCCGTACTACTGAAAAAAATACAAAAAAATGTGCATACAATCTTGGCAGTGTATATATATGTAGTGTGATTTTAAACTGCAAAAATGTGTACCTACAAGCAATTTAGTACCTAGGTATACAAATTATTTTCTTACATTGACACAAATATTATTATTTATTTATTTAATTTAATCAACAATATTCATGGGTTGATTATATAAAATGGAATCAAAAAACTTTATCTGATCTTTAATAAATATACACAATTATGTAGGTATATAAGCTTTTTAATTGACATACTTCCCTATCATTGAAATGAAATTATAATAAGTCTGTAGTAGTTTAAATAATATTTAGATATTTAACGTAGTGTACTTTTCTTTACATAAAGTATAATAAATGAATACTTAGGGTAAGTCCGTTAGAGATGGCCGTACGGGAGAGATGGCCTACGTTAAAATTTCCGACAAGCGCTCGCTATATGGGGCTATTTGATTCTCATTTCTCTCGAAGCCGGCCTTAAGAGCAACAATAAGTCAAAACATTTTGCAAAACGAATTGCAAAGTAAGTAAAAAGTGCTTTGATTTATTACCACATAGCCAAAATTTTGCAGTAGGTTTGTATTTCATACTTTTGAAAGGAAAATTTTAATGTATTAATTCTGTTTATGTATGTTTTTGGAGTGTGCACATTCTATGTTATTACATAATATCAAAATTGGCGCCGTAATCGCCTGCATTGTTTTTATTAGATTTTAATGTCATTTCTTTTGTTTTATATGTCTAATAAATATACAAGAATATGTCTTTAGACGCGTGGTAATTGGTCCGAGGATTCGTTACAATCCGCCATAAATTCCATAAAAACGAAGGACTATCAATTTATTCAGTAGAGCTTTAAAGTACAACATTCCCAAAATGCATTGAAGAGGTGATTTAAGACTGAAAATATGAAAATAATATGAAACTCGAAAATAATTGCGCTAGGTATGGCGAAAATTACTATAACACTAAACTGGTTGAAAATTGTACGGAATTTGAAGATATATGGTTCCGAGTGTGGACAGAAGGAGAAAATAGAGCTGAAAGCAACAAAAATAAAAGGAAAGGGGAAGGAATAGGAAAGCGTATCGCTGACCATCTATCCCATACTACTATGGCCAACACTCCCCGACATGTCGGGAGAGATGGCCAATCGTAAATTTTTTCCTTCATATTTTTACGGCATCTTACTTATGTGATTCGTACAACTTTTGTTAATTTTCTCAAAGCCAAATAATGTAACTTTAATATTAAATAAAACAGCTTCGTAAAATCTTACAGGTTTCAGATTTATCTTATCTCAAAAAAACTATGGTCATCTCTAACGGACTTACCCTACATGAAGCAAAGCAAAATAAGAGCTCAGAGGCCAGAGAGTGGAGACAAAATTATATAAATTTTCTAGAATTGTAGGTATTCATTCTTACATCAGTCCTAACGTATGAAACGGTAACATGAGACACTATTCTATTGAAATTATTAAAGTATATCCCTGACTGCTCTCAAACGGTGAAGGAAAACATCGTGAGAAAACCTGCATACGCTGAAGAAAAAATTCTTAGGCGCATGTGTAGTCCACCAACCCGCACTGGGCTAGCGTGGTGGACTATAGCCCGAACGCCTTCGTTGAGAGGGTAGGCCTGAGCCCCAGCAGTGGGCTGTTGATGATGTTATCGCTGACTACATACATTGATGTGCTTACAGTGTTAATGATACCCAGTCGCTATAAAAAGAAGAAAATATTAATGGTCAATGGTTATACTTTCTCGCAATATTCTCCAAGGTTTTGGTACTGCACCAAAAGAAAGGCGGGGTGCACATCGAAGGCCCGCACCGACCTCGATGGTAATCTTGTTAGCTTACACGAAGCACACCAACATAATGCGCCTTTATACCACATTACTACGGATGGTGATTACATAAAATTGGATTAAATATGTAATAATCTGTTTTTATGTCATTGTTTTATTGCTTAGAAAGTATTGTTGTGAAAGTTTTTTTTTCACTCAAAATATTTAATTTATTTCTTAAACGTATGGCAATTAAAAAAAATACATATAGCCGAACATAGTACAGTCAACAATAGAGACAGGTAAGCTTGCACAGTACAGCGCTACTATAGGGTTCTGTAATGTGCCTGCTTACCTGTCTCTATTGTTGACTGTACCTCCTCCTTTTCGGAAGTCGGTAAAAATAAAATATAGGTACCTTACAAAATTAAAAACTAACTGGCTAAAACTAACTACCTACAAATAAATAAAAAGGCCGTCGAGGTGGTCACACTGGGGCCTTGTGCCCAGGAAGCTGGCGGCGGCGTTCCCTCGTTGAATGGCCAAACTGATACGTTGCCTGAGGTACTCGCCAGCCCTCTGGTCACCGGAGGCCTCTATGAGGCCCGACGAAAGCTCGTTGACGAGCTTTCTCGTCTCCGGGCCCCAAGGTCCCAGGGTCTCCACACCGACAAGTATAAAAAGGTTGTGAAAGTTGTTTATGATAATTATTATTATGAATTAATGTTTATATTACTTACATTATTTTGACTGTGAACTTGCGTTATTTTGTGATCAACATCATCGTCGTTAACCTCCTCTTGTCCACTACTGGACATAGGCCTCATGTGGGACTGATGTGACAACATTGTGTTATGTATGTGTACAACGTAACTAATGTGAAATGTATTTAAAGATTGTGATTATGACCGTAACTCCTATGACTTTTTTTGTATATTTAAATGAATGAATTTATTTGCGAGATACATGGTATACTTACAATTTATGTTATGACTGGCCTATTGGCGTAGTTGGTAGTGACCCTGCCTACTGCGTCAGAGGTCGTGGGTTCGATTCCCACCCGGGACCAACATTTGTGTGATGAGCATATCTGTTGGTTTTCGGATTCTGGGGGTTAGTATGTATTTAAGTATTTATTTAAAGTATACATGTATGTTTATCAGTTGTTGAGTACCTATTTACAAGCTTCGGCTTAGTTTGGGACTTCTACTAAAAACTCATATTAAATTAATGTTTTTTTTGTTTACAGTTGTAATGATACCAAGTCGCAAGAAAAATATGTTAATGATGATCAATGGGTACACATATAGCCAATACAACAAATCGTATTGGTACTGCACTAAAACAAAGGCGGGGTGCACATCGAAGGCACGCACGGACCCCGATGGAAACCTTGTTAGTTTCCACGAAACCCACCAGCATGATCCGCCTTTGTACCACATTACTTCAGACGGCAGTTATATAAAACTGTGATGTATTTAATATTTTGCAACATTTGACAGATTTGTATTAGCGCTAGAACAGCTATCTAATTATCAAGACTCCGAAAAATTTACGTCATTTTAAAGGTTTAATACTGTTCGGCATAGTAAAGACTTCCACTAAACTTATTGAGTTTGAGTTCGCGTCTTAGTGACACCGTCACTTTAAGATAATTGTTAATTAATTTTCTGACTTCCGTGTTTCAATGATCTTATTTAGACGATTAAAATCATGGAGCTAAAATCTATTTGGCGCCTTCAAACTTTCCTGATTAAAATCTGTTCCAGCAAATCTCAAATAGAAAAACATGTTCATTGTAAATACCATGTGGACAGAGAAAAAAATCTCAAATAAACAGATTTTTGAGCCAGAGGCATGTACCTGGATAAACGATACCACTAAATTTCAGCAATAAAAAATAATTTGTTTTTAATAAATTAAAAAAATGTTGCAGGCCAATGCAGTGTTTTGACGTTGAAGCCAATTTTTCCAAGCGTTGCCATTTATTTAATAAATAAGAAAACAATAATATTTTAAACTGTTTGTGTAATAATTAATAAAGCATTCAGAAAACACCATGTATATACATTATTTATTTTCATTACTGGTTTATTCGTACTTATGTTCAAATGAAATATTTTATAAGGTGGTATTGAGGCTCTGTGAAGATTCAAAAAATATTTTTAAAGTTTTTTATTATTATATTTATACAATGCGTTTTGTGTGTTTCAGAATTTTTGCGTTCCGTGCTGCGCGCGCGATTCTGTAAGGAGACGACGCACATCTTCATCGGAGGCCACAAATTCTTCAGACACTCGCGATCTCTCATAGGAAATAGGATAAGATGGACGTGCTCCAAGAAACATAAGCTGAAGTGCCGGGTCTCGGCTGTTACGATAGATGGCGTTATCGTCTCGACCACAGGCCTCCATTCGCATGTTTAATATAACAAGGTGTTATATTTGTTAATCTAAATTTAGTCTGTGGTTTTTGATTAATGTTACATATGTTATATTTAAATATCATGGAATGCTTAGAAATAGGTAGGGGTACGTATGACATTGCATCGCAAATAAATTTTGTCGTCTAGTTTTGTTGGTTATGGGATTGGATTGGTCGTGGTTTTGCAAAAATTACTATCATGCATTTTTATGTAAATAAATATAAGCGGGCAATATTTAAAAAGGCCATCGACTGACGCTATCGCTGTAAGTCAACAACCATTTTAATCTGATTATACTTTTTGGGCGCGAATGGATTAAATCTAAATTATTTGTTTAATTTAAATACATAACAAGAGATGTGATCCGATCGACGAAACTAGACCTCAGGGTACGTCATATGCAAATATTGCTTTAAAATGAATTGTTATATTTATTGTAATGTTCAATCAATTTCGTCCTACGTATCGGAAGACGCAGTGTAGGCAGGCCTGCCACAAGGTAAACCGACGATCTGGTGAAGGTCGCGGGACCCAGCTGGATGAGGTTAGCGCGGGACCGGTCGTCGTGGAGATCCTTGGGGTAGGCCTTTGTCCAGCAGTGGACGTCTACAGGCTGAGATGATGTGAATGTTCAATCAATTTAAAGTTTTATTATTTTCCTAGTTGTGGCTTCAAAATTTAAAGTTTTTCTTGACAGTCGTGGTAATTTAGACTCTACTGTACCATTATTTATTATAATAACCACGCTTCTGTGAGGGATGTCTAATAATTATTAACAACATTCCGTTTTTAAAGACTAATAATTGTTTTCTGTTAATATTTTTTATATAAGAGTTTTAGAAATTGTTATTAAAGGCTAGACATGAAATGTTACAGATGGATACAAGTAGATAGATATTATTATAAACTATTTTATTAATTCTTAACATGATTCTAGTATTTAATACTCGATTGACACTGTAATGAGAATCACTTTACGAATACCTATCTTGAAACAGTTGCACAGTTTCAGTATTTATGACCTTTTCCTTCACATCAATTCAATTCTATAATAACCGTGTAGAACGAATCCCGTGATCCAGTTTTAATTAAATTATTATATTGACCAATATTTTGTTTTATTTTAAAATTTAAGGAAGGGAAGTACCTATATATATTTATAGTTTATATTGTATTTCTTACTTTTATTGTATTTCAGCTAAGATGATTTCTACGACGAGGGGCGGTCAAGCATTGACGTTTCGTGACTTCGCGTACAATCGCAGATGCCGGGCTAAGGGCCACCATTTGCGATGGTACTGCGCAGCGTATAACAAAGGCTGCAGAGCAAGTGTCGTCACCACCCAGGATCTGGTGGTGGAGGAGCTTATTGGAGAACATTCTCATGGGCCCCCGAGATTCTTTCGCCGGGAAGACGGTGTCATGTGGTATATGCACATAAGTTGAGGGTACTTGCATGTCTGAGGCGTCATCATCATCATATCAGTAGACGTCCACTGCTGGACAAAGGCCTCCCCCAAGGATCTCCACGACGACCGGTCCTGCGCTAACCTCATCCAGCTCTGAGGCGTACGTCACATTAAAATACGCCAGTCAGTGCGCTACAGACTACCGGCTGTTTTACTTGCTTTCCACACATTTAGTCCTCAAATCTGCATACTTATCATGTGGAAATTTAAATTCAGTGTTAGCTGACTATGCGCAAACGCCATATTAATGTTGCTCTCATTAGAATTTCCAATCGTGAAAACAAAGCATTTAGTCATTACTAGAGGGCGTTATCTGAGGTCAGGAATGATTTGAGATAAAATAATAAATAAAAACAGATGTGTATTCCCGTGTATATTTCATAATTATTATACCTACATTAACCATATGACTCGCTGAGTCTTCATGCTTCTTATGGTATTAGTAAGGTAAAGTAAGTGATTTTCATTTTTTTGCGTTTTGATTAAGTAGATTTAAATTAACCATACCTTTTTCAATTTATATATTGTTTTTATATTTACCTTCATATTATAATTTTAGCTAGACGTCTGTTATCGAGCCGAGGCGAAGGAATAGCGCTGAATGGATTCGCATTCAATCGTAAACAGCCGGCGAGAGGAAACCGGTTGAGGTGGTATTGCGCCTCCTACCACAGAGGCTGCAAGGTTTATCTCGTGACCACGCAGGATCTGCAAGTTGAACAACGCATTGGAAAACATTCTCATGAGCCACCTGAGTTATATCGTAGAACAGATGGGGTATTTTATAAATATTAAGTGTACAATATAATTGGTTGGAATAATACAATGATTTATTTACTTCTATTACTAAAGAATACAAAAACCCAAAATTACAAAACCAAACATTGTCAGGCTAATTGTCTGATTTCGAGGTGCAAAGCAATAAAGTTCAATGGCTTTGCATTCAGTCTTAAAACTTGATCTAAATGCAGGATCTATCACAATAGATTATATCATGACCATTATAATAACATAATATAATTATGCATTGAATCAACACAACCCTGTAGTATTTAAAAAGTAGTAAGTAAAATCGATTTAATGTAAGAAATTTATTGACATACCTAGAAACCAGCTTGATCCTCATAACAGAGTGAACGAGAGTGCGGAAACTCCGAACAAGCGCTAAGCGCGTCGCAAGCTATGGCCAAGTTCTACTTCCGCAGGTTTACCTCTGTGTGCTAGTGTAGGAACACTGCGCATGTGTGCGTGCGTTTCAGAGCGTTTGTTCTGGGATTCCGCATTCTTGTTCACTCTGCTCACACTGCTCTAACTAACATTTATACTTATCATCTTTAAATTATCTTCAACGTACAAGTCATGCACGCTTTCTTTTTCTCTATTTTTTGGTATTGCTTTACTAACCGCTTTTCCTTTTCCTATTTTAGCTGAACTAATCACCATGGCGCGGGGCAGCAAAGCGATTATCTTCCATGATTTCGTTTTTAACCGTAGGAAAGCTGCAAAAAACAATATGTTTCGATGGGTCTGTTCTGACTATCCCAAAGGTTGTAGAGCTTTTCTCCTAACAACACATGACCTGACTTTCAAGGAGTGTGCGGGCAAACACTACCATGCACCCCCTTTATTGTGTCGCACTGAAAATGGAACTTTTTGTAGTTATAGTGTAGAATGACCTCGCCTCAGTACCGAGGAACACGCCGTTTCATCTTATAGTTGTTAGGACATATATAATAGTCGCTTACGCCGCAATAAATCTGGGATTATTACTGGAGTGCGACACACGCTTGTACAATTGTGCGACATGTGATTTGTGCGAAGTATCGTTCGTGCGAAATACGAGTGTGCGATGTACGATTGTGCGACATGACATTTGTGCGAAGTATCGTTCGTGCGAAATACGAGTGTGCGATGTACGATTGTGCGACATGTCATTTGCGCGAAGTATCGTTCGTGCGAAATACGAGTGTGCGATGTGCGATTGTGTGACATTGTCATTTGTGATTACTATACTAGTCTGATTGCCGTGGTAGGGATATCCTGGTTTCATCAAGATAAATGTATGTGTTGTAATAGCATAATCATCTCTTCACAGATTATAAATTTCATGAACAGATTCGATTCGTTTCATTTTCGATATCTTGATTCAAAACAGATATCATTTTTTACTTGTCTGTCTGTCTCATTCATCATTTTGCAAATTATAATAAATATTTGGGAAACTAACTTTATGAGAATATCAAAAAACACAATATTCAGTGATAGAAAACTACAAATATTTTTAATTGACCGGACTCGCGCTTTCTTGGCTTTATTTTTCATTTGTAGGTACTTTTTCTATTAGACGTTTCCAAAATAATTAATGTGTTTCTGTTTCGTCACTTTATATTTGTTAATTGCTTACCGCAAAATAAAAATAAAAACTCGTCTTCATTATCGTTTTTTACGGAAAAATATTAATTTTCTTAAACTTAAGTACATTTACTGACTGCTCTCAAACGGTGAAGGAAAACATCGTGAGGAAACCTGCATACGCCGAAGAAGAAATTCTTAGGCGTATGTGAAGTCCACCAACCCCCCTGGGCCAGCGTGGTGGACTATAGCCCGAACGCCCTCGTGGAGAGGGTAGGCCTGAGCCCCAGCAGTGGGGACATTAATAGGCTGTTGATGATTGATTGATTAATTTTCAGGTGAATTGATATCGTTCTCTAAGGGAGTGCAGGCTTTATTACTGCGCCGGCACACTTACAACCGAATGAAGAGAGCGAAGGGTAACCAGTGGAGGTGGTACTGTACTCGGTACCATACTGGTTGCAAAGCATCGGTGGTCACCACTCGCAGCCTGCAGTGTACCACATGTACCGGCACCCACGAACATCCTCCACCCCATTTAGTTTGTACTCCCGATGGGATTTATGTTAAACTTAATGTTAAAAAGAACAAACATAATTTCGCTCATAATTTACATAATTATTGTTAAAACTAAACCGGTTCATGTAAAAATAAAGCCTGGGCCTCCAGACGAAGATATGCTTATCTGTTCAATTTCAAGTAGCTGGAAAAGCACTGGGCGGGAGCTCATAACCATTGAATGTCGCTGATTTCATAAACTAGACCATAGGGCATTAAAGCCTTTAAGTCATTAACAGCCTATTAACACGTCCCCACTGCTGGGGCTCAGGCCTACCCTCTCAACGAGGGCGTTCGGGCTATAGTCCACCACGCTAGCCCAGTGCGGGTTGGTGGGCTTCACATGCGCCTAAGAATTTCTTCTTCGGCGTATGCAGGTTTCCTTACGATGTTTTTCCTTGACCGTTTGAGAGCAGTCAGTAAATGTACTTAAGTTTTTGAGAAAAAACCCATTGGTACATGGCCCAGCCGGGGATCGAACTTCGGACCTTTCGATATGATAGGCCGCGTCTTATCCCCAGGGCCACTGACGCTCTCTAAGTATTACGCTGAAAAAGGAAAAGGTTGCATGTTTTTTCCCCGATCTGTCGCAAAATACCATTTACAATATATTCCTAGCTAATGCTGTAACGTGTTTCAGGGGAATTGATAACAATGGCCAAGGGACAAAAAGTCTTTAGGTGGAACAACTATACGTACAATAGAATGAACAAAACCAGAGACAACTTCCGTTGGTACTGCACTAGGTACCACAAAGGTTGTAAAGCAACCATCATCACTACGGCTAACCTGACGGTTAATCAGTGTTTTGGGGATCACACCCACGAGGCACCCAAATTATTTAGGACCCAGCAAGGAACTTATTATAATGTTTGAGTTAATGCAATCATAATAATTACTTGTGAGTGTTTTAATACTTGTCTATTCTTAAAGTTATTAGTGACTACGTTAAGCAAAAAATTATTACAACAAAATTGTACTTTCTGGAATAATAACTGTAATTTAAATATTTCTTCAATACTAAGTTACTTGATTAATGCACTCTCCCTAACATATTTCTAGAAAAATAAATATTTCTCCAATAGAAATTATTATCAGCTTCGTCAATTTCAAAACGTGACCATAGATAAGGGTAAGTTGATATGACAAGGCGACAGCATTTGTTATTGTCAGATTGTTTTTGCCAGTGAAGGTAGACGTTATTTTATGACGTGCAAACGATGTTATAATGTATGAGGTGACCTTGGTTTTAAGTTTAGTTAATTCTAAGTACTAACTTTTTATTATTTTCCTAAATCTAGATAATAATTAAATGGAAATCAATAAATGAATAATTGTTTAGCTAATTTGAATAACCTTATATCCTGTTGGCTACCTAAGTTACTGTTGTTTTTTCTGGCAATTATTTTACCAGTTATAGTATTTATACTAATAATAAAGAGGTAAAAACTGGTGGATAATTTGCACGCTTATCGTAAATATGATGCGAAGAACCAAATGATAGCGAGGTGTAAAATACACCTAACGCCATCTATTGATAAATTTTAAAACTAATAAACTGGCATGATTAGAACGGGTTAAATTTTTTAAATAACATATAAATAAATAATACCTACTTAAATGAATTATACTTTATAACGCGGATGAAGTCGCGGGGCATCGGCTAGTAATAAATATAGGTAGGATGTTTAAATATCGTATAGAGTAGCTTTTCCCGGTAACGCGTTGATTTTGGAAGTAGGTAACTATCTGTCCTATGTACAGACATCGTCTAGTTATAATTTTCCTAAGGGAAAAACATACACCAGATGTTAGACCTTCAGGAACACAACTGTGAAAACTCTGGTTAGTCTGGTTACAATTTTAATATATTTACCTATAATATGATATTGATAACCACAGTTTAGTCAATTACTCAGTTTAGTTTACTTGCACTCTCACATGCGTGCGAGAGGCGAGCATAGCCGCTCGCCTCTCCGCTTGGCATGCTGGCGTCGATTTCGTTTACAGGCAAGCGTCAAATGAACAATAGTGGAGAAATGACGCAAACACAAAATTTACGTGTAGATACTACTACATGATGAGACTGCTTCGATTTACGAAAACAATGCGCTACGGCGTAGCATAATAGTTTTATTTTTAACCAATTGTATTATCTATTTAGTTAGGTTAGGATTTTTAACGCTTTTCCCCACGTTAAAACAGTTTTTTTTCAATAAATAAACATTTATGCCGGGGTCAAGCCACCGAGGCGGTCAATTCACTCAATAGTATCATGTCTGTTCATAAAATGATTAACCTGTAACTTTAATTTTCAGGGGCAGTTTATGCAAGAACTAAGAGAGGCAATGCAAAAGTAATTCAAATAGGTAACTACAGATTTCAAAAAGCCACCTCAAACGGTTGCAAAACAAGATGGCGGTGTGTGAAAAAAGATAAGGGCTGTCTTGCGACTCTTTTAACGTTGGAAGACACTATTGTGCGGTCATGTCATAAACACAACCATTAATTCTTTTAAATACATTAACATTTAGTTGGTATTTTAAATCTTTTCATTAATTTATTCATTCCTTTGATATAAGCTTCAACCTTTTTACTCTGGACTGTACATAAAGTAAAGTACCCAATACCAATGTCGGTATCAATATCATCATATCAGCCGAAAGACGTTAACTGCTGGACAAAGGCTTCCCTCGGAGGTCTCCACGACTACCGGTCTCCTCATTTCTGATTCGATCTCGCAAGGAAACTCCGAGCATATATCTCTCCTCCGAGCAGTACCTCCGACGTTGGACAAGACTGTTCTAAACTGGAGAACTTCGTTATTTTTTTCAGTGACGTTCGTACACAACAGACTCGGCAAAAGGGTTGCCATGTACGCCGGCTACACTTACTACTACTGCGACCGGCGCAAGTACTGCGTGCCTGACATCATAGGTATGTGGCGATGCACCAACGGGTACCCCTGCAAGGCCAGGTTTAAGGCCCTGGGCACGGGAGAAGTGATCAAGGTCACCACGCTGCATCACACACACAGTCCTCCTCCTATAGCCATTGAGAATGGTGTTTTAGTAAAGGTTACGAAGAAGCATTTGAATCTCAAAGATTAACGGGCCGTTTTGGGCATGCAGGACAATTTGCGAAAGAGACATTATCGTCCGAATTGGAAAAAAATCACAAGCCAGTAGTATTTGAGCGTGCGACTGTTCTATCTGAGGTCACGCTCCCTTTTATTCAATGATTGTATCTATGTAAAATTATTCGGTTATGATGATATCGTATAAAAAGCAATTTGCTTAAAAAGCAAAATGCCTAAAATCAATGTCTAAATTGTAGAATGCCTAATACGTATTAAAATGCTTCAAACTCAAATTGCTTTACCTATTTCACTGGTACAGCATAAAAACAGTTTATACAATATTATGGTTTAGTCTTATATCTAAAGGTATCGTCAATAGGTGCGTCCAGACCGGCTGAGCCGCCGCGGCCGCGGCACGCCTCGCGAGGCAGCGCGGTCGGTGTGGACGCGACAGGCGCATGCCTCGCCCGCATGCTCGGCCGCGGCATGCGCCTGTCACGTCCACACCAACCGCGCTGCCTCGCAAGGCGTGCCGCGGCCGCGGCGGCTCGCCCGGTCTGGACGCACCTAATCAATAACCTGATACTTACTATACATATAGTATGTTTTTTCTTTGAGGTCGCAGGAAACAGTATCTTATAAGACGACTCTTTCGTGAAAGTGCATGAGTCTTTCTGTGTAGCTTAATTTATTAAATTGAATTGTTGTAGTATTTGCTTTTTAATTACGACTTCAAATTTAAAATAATTATAGTCGTGCGACTATATTTATATAGTACGTGCCACCTATAGAGATGTAGGTACAATATTACTTACGAATAATATTGGGTGGGGCTCACGAAGAATTTCACGTGTGTTATGGTAACGTTCTTTGCGAGCCCCACCCATTTACGAATAAAATTAAATGAAACAAAACCAGTCTAAACTGGTCAAGGCGCAGGAGCTCTATTTTTGAATCGCTCTCCTCGCTTGGAGCGGTCGGTCGATTGAATTTGAAGCGAGGAGAGCGATACAAAAATGGAGCTCCAGGTCTAAGTGTTTCCAGTAATTCCAGTTTCCACTGACGTACGGTCGACTGTACCTACAAATAATTAGCTGATCTGTTGTGATTATTGTAACCGTTTTTATTTACTTTTTACTCTATCACTACATAGGTAAATACCTAACCTAATACATAATTGCGCATAACAGTCTTCTAGCGAAAACCTAAATAGGTATATCTGTAGATGTTACTCGTATATATGTTAAATATGTTAAAGTTATATTTAATTTTTAAATATGTTAGTTATATAATAAGTTAAATTATTTACTTTTAAACTATGTTTCAATAACAATTTAAAACACATACCGTTTTGATTGATCCAGTTATGTACGTGCGCAACAAATCAGGAAAATTGCTGGCGATATTCAAGGGCCACTCGTACTACTGCGGGGTGAAAGGGGCCAAGACGACGATCTGGCGATGCACCAGGTGGGGCCAGTGCCGGGCCAGATTCATAGTCAACGTCCTGGGGCAAATGGTGGCCAGTCAGCTTCATCACGACCACGACGCACCAAGTTTTATTATAAGAGATGGTAATTATATTAAGATTTAAATTGCCAAGGGAATGTACAATTCTCATTGACTGGCCTGTTGACGTAGTGGTAGTGACCCTGCCTGCGCTAAAGGCCGTGGTTTCGATTCCCACGCGGGACCAACATTTGTGTGATGAGCATAACTGTTGGTTTTCGGATTCTGGGTGTTTGTATGTATTTAAGTATATTTTATTTAAGTTTATCAGTTGTTGAGTACCCATTTACAAGCTTCAGCTTAGTTTAAGACTAAACAGCCGTGTGTAAATTTGTCCAAATATTATTATTATAATTCGTCTACTAATATAATAATGTTGAAAGTATTACTTACTCAACTCGTGTGGCAAAAATAATAATAGGTAAAGAAACTAACCTTAAACCATTGGCTCGGGAGATTCACAGCGCAGTGAAACTCGGAGGTATTTCGCGTCAGTCAGACAATCTGACTGACCATACATAGTGCCCTGACATCGTCACTCAAAAAATTGTATTGGTGAAGGACAATGTATGACTATGTCAGGATAATAATTATGACATAATTACCCGACGGAAAAACTAGCTAGCTGTCATCCTACTACCATGTACTGACCATACATAGTGCCCTGACATTGTCACTCAAAAAACTGTATTGGTCAAGGACAATGTGTCACTATGTCAGGATAATAATTATGACATAATTACCCGACGGAAAAACTAGCTAGCTGTCATCCTACTACCATGTACTGACCATACATAGTGCCCTGACATTGTCACTCAAAAAACTGTATTGGTCAAGGACAATGTGTCACTATGTCAGGATAATAATTATGACATAATTACCCGACGGAAAAACTAGCTAGCTGTCATCCTACTACCATGTACTGACCATACATAGTGCCCTGACATTGTCACTCAAAAAACTGTATTGGTCAAGGACAATGTATGACTATGTCAGGATAATAATTATGACATAATTACCCGGCGGAATAACTAGCTAGCTGTTATCCTGCTACATGTTGCAAACTGAGAGTCAAAAAGTTAAATACAAAAAAGGAAAAAAAAACATACATACAGCCGAACATAGTACCTCCTCCTTTTTTGGAAGTCGGTAAAAAGGGGTAACAAACAACTCATTTGACAAACCCTAACATAAAACTAGGTAACTTAACGTTTGGTTATGTATTTCAAATTGCATGAGGTGGTACCTAAATAAATTTTATGTTTTTTCAGTTTATTCATGTAAAATGTTGTAAAGTTTAAAAAGGTAATATTAATTAATATGCATTTATTACCTGACCATAAAGAAATATCATGTCTCAAGATTTTTTTCCCTGGGAGCAAAAACACAGGTTGCTCATTTATTTTTATAGTGAACTAGTAAAAAAAAAAAGATTTTTTAAAGATAAATTAAAGCATAAGAACTTACTAATTATCCTTCCTTTTCGTTTGCGCAGTTTATCACGGGGCATTCTGTATTATAGTTAAAATAATATTAATTAATAAAAATAAATGCTTCGTTAGGGAATTAGCGTGTAATTTACTTACGTTGTATTTTAAAAACTAGTTCGCATCGTGGTCACTATAATATTATGTAAGATAGCTGGTGGGTTATTTATATGCATAATGTTGTTTCTAAAGTAGTTTCAGTAATTATTATAATTAATAATCATTTTTTATTAGCAGTTTTATATACAGTTAGTACATTTTATATAGTTCTTAATTGTAGATTTTATTTTGAAAATGTCATAAAATGAAATGAAATGATTGTAAATAAAAAATTGCTTACATTTTGTAATTATTATTATCCGGAAAATTTGGGTCATGACATGAAGGCACCACAGTGACTATGAGTTATATTATTATTACCTATTACTTGTTTAGTCTGTGAATTAACCTGTCCTTGGGACCCTTAAAACGATTTTGCGGATGGCAAAGCGGATCCTCCAATATATTTTTTATTTACTCGTATTTATCTGAAAGAAATTGGGTAAGATTTTTTTTATTACATTAAATTATCCTTAAATAAAATAAACTAATAAATGCTGGGTAGGCGAATTCCCGAGTGGAGACCACGACCGGCGGTAGTAGTGGGATGCCCCCCGGCTAGACGGAGCGACGATCTGGCGGCTCTGGAGTGACTGGTGGATGCGGGAACCGATGATCGGGTTAAGTGGCGCGGCTTGGGGGAGGCCTATGTCCAGTAGTGGACTAGTTCACGCTGATGATGTATAGACCTAATCATAAAAAAATCCTCGAGGCTCCACGCCGCTGAGGACGTGCCCAGAAGGCTACAATTTTATTATATGTAATAGAAGATATCAATCAATCAATCAAATCATTTTATTGCATTCCACAATGTGTTATGTAGGTGGTAAGTTTAAAAATAGATCATTATGGACCCTTGTGGGCAGAACAACATAGGGGAGAGGAGGACAACTGGTAATGTCTGCTTAATGGCTGGCGGCATTACCCCGCTGAACGGTGAGGCTGATCCTGAGATAACGCCCAGCCATCTGGGCTTCTTGATGTTCATTCGCTTTAATTTGAAACTTGACTGTTACAGTGTTTTGGGCCCGCAACCGACAGGGCAGCACAGTGGGCATATATAACGGTTACACTTTCTGCGGTTCAACGCGCAGTAACCACACAGACCACTGGATATGCTCCGCTGGGAAACGCTGCAAAGCGAGGTTCACAACCACCAAAAGCAGGGAACTGCTTCGGGCCCGCATTGACCACTCTCATCCACCGCCAAAGTATTATGTACGCAATGGAATTATTTTAAGATATTAATTGTATAATAATTTTAAATTGAATAAATTGTAACGTAAGTAATTGGTAATGGACTTAATTGTATGTTACATTTTAAGTGAAATAAATAATTTGAAATGCGTTGCCGCAGTGCATCGGGGTTGAATGCGCAATACAGTAGCTTTTAATTATTCCTTATTGCACAAAATAAATTTACAATGAAAAACAAACAAGAAATATGTGTACAAAGGAGGACTTATCTCTACAAGAGATCTCTTCCAGCCAACCCTCACTGTTAGAAAGAGTAAACATTACGGGAGATCTAAAGTTGTGAATGTTAAAATTTAAAAAATATTTAAGTAATAACGAATATACCTAATTAAATATTATAATATACACATACATACATAACATATTAATAAGTTAATAACATACTATAAATAATTATATAATTATTTACGGGTTTTACACACGAAATAGTTTTATTTACCTTGCCCGACGTTTTGACCAGGTTACACTGGCCGTGGTCACGAGCTGACTGGAGAGGCGAGCTGTCATTGTTAATCGCTGTGAGTAGTTTCTGAAACTACCCTCTGCTGATCTTGTATTATCGGAAAGTCCCGGCACACAACACTCACGGTATCCGCGGGTGTATTCGACGATAAGTCACGAGATTTAAGTTTATCGATCACTGGATTCCACGACGGTGACAATTTAAAACCATCTTACCCTATTAAAATTTTTGAATTTCTTGATTTCAATAGCTTCTCGCACTATACTATAAATATACTATACATACTATAATACATACCATAATACATACTATAATATATATTAATTAATACCTACATACATAAAATTACGACAAGTTGGAAAGGAAGTGCTCTTATAATCTATGTTTGAAAGATCTTACTGTGGGACTGTCACGGATATGCGCGGGAAGACCGTTCCACAGTTGTGTCAGTTCCCCTGACGAAGGGTAAAAAGTGCTTATTTAGGTTTCAGCCGTTCGTCTTGATCCACCTTGAGATTACACTTCTCTATTTTTATACTCTGGAGTTAAGATATTGATTGTTAATAGGAAACATGTGCAGCTTTTTTTTTCTGATGCTGATTTATTTGACAAATCTCGTTTCGATCTGTGCTATTACGAGTAGATTCAAATGACCTTGAAGTTGTAAATATATCTTAAATGTTATACATTATTGCATGAAAGACATCCCTAGATATTTTGTGTACAATCTCATTCCTGTTTGTTGTTATTTTTGTATATTTTAGTACAATAAAGCGTTTACAAACATGCTATTTCTCTAGGCCTATACTTACCTATATAAACTACCAGCCGATGCCCCGCAACTTCATTCGCGTTATAAAGTACCTATCCTTTAATATTTTTCTATAGGTAGTTAAAAAACCGATACTTCCATACAAATTTCACCTGACCCCTCAGAGGGCGTGTGTTCCATATGACAGAGCAACCAGAATGCCTATGGGGTCAAAGTCAAAAGTCAAAACTATTTTATTGCATGTAAGAACACTGGGTACATTTATACAACATCAATATTTTATCTACCACCGCTTCCAAGGTGTTATATAGAGCTGGGAAGAAGAAGCGGCGCAACAAACTTCCGCAACACATATTTTTAAATCGAGTTTATACATAACATTATTTTTGTAAAGGTTGTGCGAGGCTGAAGTAACATTAACACCAGGCATCTTTGTCATTTAAATAATCGACTGTTTTATAATAAGCTTTCTTATTTCATACTTAAGATTTCTTCTGGTATTTTGTTGTAGAAGCGTATACCTTGCCCCGGGTTAAAATGGTTACCTAACATTTTTAACCGACGTTATGTTTTTCAGTGAAATGGGTGCTCAGTGGTAACGGCAAGGAGCTGGCACTAGTAAATGGATATTCTTTCTACTGTCATCAGCGATTCAAAGATACCGTTCATTGGCGATGCAGTTACGGCACGAAATGCAAAGTGCGATTCAGGACGACCAAGCAGAAGGAGGTTATAGATCACTTAGATAGTCTCAGTGTACACACCCATTCACCATCAAGATATATGATACATAAGGGTGTCCTTTTAAGAAATTAAAGTCGTTAAAAAAATATTTTTACTAAATACTTTTACTAAATATTTTTTTGTTTTTAAAAACTTTATGCGTTCCCTATGCCTCAGGTTAATTCAATGTTTTTCTACTATTATTAATGAGTATTTTTTTGTATTCCCTAGAATACATACCAATTGTGTCTAATAGACAGAACCCCGTTTTAGTATCTGTTTGGGTACCGTGGACAGCGAAAGTGTTAAATTATAAAGGTTATTATAAGTAAGTGATAGAATTATAACTAAAAGACAGTACTTATTTATAAACTTGCTTTTCAGAGTACTCTTAATAGTTAATATTATTAGGTATCTATTCTATAATAATAGTTTAATGTTATCGTCCTTATTAATAAATGACCTATTATACCTAAAGTGTTTTATTTTTGCATTTAATATAGGATTATCAATTATTTATTTAGAACTAACGACGATTATCAAAGAATCCTCATTAATGAATAACTTCTGGATTTGTCCAGACCTGTGAAGGGGTCTTCTGTGAAAATTCAGTACTTCACCGTAAATATCTTACTAGTAGTCGGTATATGATCGTCGGTTACCTCTTTATGCTGGTTGGTCCCTCATAACGCGCCGCCCGCATCCAGTCCCTATATGCGCGTGTTCAATAATAATGTATGCCAGATAATAGGTTAACCCCTCGGTTAACCCTTTTAAAGTTTTAACCGACATAATTATTGTTTTCAGTGAAATGGGTGGTCAGTGCTACCGGCAAGGAACTGGCACTAGTAAACGGATATTCTTTCTACTGTCATAAGCAATTCAAAGGTACCGTTCATTGGCGATGCAGTTACGGCACGAAAGGATGCAAAGCGCATTTCAGGACCACCAAGCAGAAGGAGTTATTAGATAACTTAGATATGCTCTGTGCACACTCGCATCCACCACCAATATATACGATACATAAGGGTGTCTTTATAAAAATTTAAACTCATTTAAAATACTCACAAAATATTTTTGTTTTTGAAAACTTAATATGTTCCATGTACCTCAGGTCCACTGCAATATTCACTGTAACTTGTTCATTTTTAATAGAATTTAACGTTTTTCTACTACTAATAATAGTTTTGTGTTTTTTTTTGTTTTGTTTTTTTTGTGTTTTTTTGTGTTCCCTAGCATTCAGGACTTGAGGAACCCCGTTTTCGTATCCATTTGGATACCGTGGACAGTGAACGTATTAAATTATAAAGGTTTAGATAAGAAGTGCTAGAATTATAACTAAAAGACAAGATTTTATAATCTTACTTTTTACAATACTGTTTAAACTTAGTTTATTATTCTTTATTGGTAAATTTATGTTATCGAGCCCTTTATTATACAACTTATAACTAAAGTGTTTTATTTTTGCATTTAATGTAATTTTAATGTAGCGTTTTCAAATATTTAGAACTAATAAAATATAAAGATTCCTCTTTGAATAAAAATAAGCAGCGATGGGGATTTCTAGATTTAATCAGACCTGTCAAAGGATCTTCTTATAAAATTCGGTAACCGTAAATACTACGAGTATTTACGCACGTTAATTGTTTTATTGGCATTATTTATAGGTATGTATTAAGTAGCACATTTTAGACTAGTGTACATATTAGTTTTGTACACTAATAAGTGTGATAACTTACCTGAAACTTTTGCCGTTTGGTATTCTTTCATAGTGACCTCATATCAGAACTTAGAAGCAACACGTGACCATCCGGCTCTATACGGAGGCGTGCAGTTGGAAATAATTAAACAAACAAAAACATTGTAGGTGAAAATGATTACTATATTTACTTATTAGACATTTTCTGAGGAAGATTGTTTGCGGCACTCGTTGTGTAAACAGTATGTTAATTATAATTGTAAGTACTGTTACAATAATTTGTGTAAGTATATTAATAGTATAGTAAATTTTCTAAAACCGGTAAGTACCTACTGTCATAGATAGTCGATAGGTACCTACAGTAAGGTTCATAAGTGCAGTAGCACGTTAAGAGTCATTCTTCTGTGCAACGGTGCGCACGACAACACGAAAACCAATTAGAAATGGTTTGTTCTCAATCTATTGAGTTGCGAAACTGCTACTGCACTTATGAATCTTGACTGTACATGCGACGGGTGTTTTCTAAGTGATTTGCGTTAAGTGAGATACGTGTATTTAAAATTAATAAAATTAAAAATTAAGATAAAATATAACCTGTTATCGATTTGGAGACTTACTCGCAGCAATTTTATTTTTATATCAAACTGATGTACTTACATATTTTGCAGTTGCCTGGGTTCACAAGAAATGTGGCAAAGTCCTGGGTATAATCAACGGATATACATTTTACCTACATAATCGAGGCAAGAAAACCGATCGGTGGTCATGTACTGGCACTTCTTCAAAAGGATGCAAGGCGTTCATTTCTACGACTAAAGAGAAAATGGTAACCCGCGCATGTATTGACCATAACCATCAGCCACCGAAACATGCAATATTAAATGGAGTTTTCATAAAAATCTGAATAAAAATACCATACCTCTATTATTTAGGTAGGTACCTACACGGAGTACGATTGTTCCATTATGTACCTACGTACTTTTAAATCTTCAATGAGCTCTCATTTTGTGTAAATAATGATAATTATAATATCAGTTTTGTTTTTGTTTATAGTTGCCTACTACCACTTTAGGTCTGTAGTTACTACCTACCTACATTAATTAAACATGTTGAAGTGCATCGATGGGTGTATTTCTACTTTTAATATAAGTAAGTACGGATTTTAAGTGAGCAGTAACAGTGAATTTACTTAGTTATTAGTAAATTTTTAGGCTGGAGGAGTAGCAAATAAAAAATCAACTGCCTATTAATACAGGTATCTCCACTGTTGGGGCACTGGCCCTACCCTTTCAACGAGGGCGTACGGGCCATAGTCCACCACGCTGACCCAGTGCGGGTTGGTGTTACTTCATACACGCCGAAGTTTCCTCATGATGTCCTTCGCCGTTCCAGAGCAATGTGTAAATGTACTTAAGTTTTTAGAAAAACCCATTAGTACATGGCACGGCAGAAGATCGAATTCAGACCTCTCGACCTGTCGCCTCTTCCCCACTACGTCACCGACGCTCTGGAGGAGAGTCGCGGTATTCCAATAACTCATTTGAACTCTGGCCGCCGCTTAGATAACACGCATAGTTGGTTTTGCTTTGGCGGGCATAATTACAAGTGTATTCCTGGTTATAAACGTTGTGTTATAATTTCAATCAAAAAAAACTTATAGGATATTTATTATAGGTTGTTCTCGATGTTACCGTCAAATAAAGCCCTATTTTTTTGCAGTTACATGGGTCAAAAACAAATGCGGCAAAGTGTTGGCTTTACTCTTCGGATTTACCTTCTACTGTAAAAAGCGAGGTCAAATTACGGACCGGTGGGTATGTACTAACACCACGTCAAAGGGATGTAAAGCATTCATCGCTACGACCAAGGACAATAAAGTTATTCGCGCACAAACTGAACATAATCATTTACCTCCACGATATGCAATACATAAGGGGGTTTACTTCAAACTTTAAATAGGTACATATCGATGTAAATTTTTATCTTTATTTTTCCTCTAAAACGTCTTTGTCACATTTCATAATTATTAACAATGGTAGAATAGAAGCTAAAACTCATATTAAATTGAATAACTTTGAAATAAATAAGTAAAATGTGATGTGTCTGTTTCGTATTAACAATGGTAAGGATAAAACTCATTTTAAATTGTATTACTATGATGGATAAGATGATGTTGTCTGTTTGAAATTTGACATTTACCTAAAATTTTTTAAACTATGTAAGATAGGAAGGTAACCTGGTAATCTGGAAGGTAAACCTGGTTAAAAAAGAGGCCTTAACCAATGGATACACTTTCTGCTTTCACAAGAGAAAGAAAACTACCTATTTTACCTAATACCACTATAGGATGTATTGATGTAACAGTCCGATAAAGGAACCTTTTTTAAATTGCAGTTACATGGGTCAAAAATAAACACGGTAAAGTGCTGGCTTTACTCTTTGGTTTTACCTTTTACTGTAAACACCGAAGTCTGACTACGTACCGGTGGGTATGTCCTAGCTCGACGTCGAGGGGATGTAAAGCATTCATCACTACGACCAAGGATAACAAAGTTATTCGCGCACAAACCGAACATAATCATTTACCTCCACAATATGCAATACATAAGGGTGTTTATTTGAAAATTTAAATAAGTATACATAATATTTTTAACTAGTAAGAAGACTAGATCAATAAGTATAAAGTATCTTTTTGCAATTAATAATTTTAATATAGAGATTGTATATGTATATCTTTAATAATGCTTTGAACTTACCTGACGATATATGCCCGTACCTAGTATAAGCACAATTGTGTAGTTATAAGTACAGTGTGACGACAAAGAAAAAAGTCGTAGTAACACCAGTGTGACAGGCTGGTGTGAAATTACTTTGTCACATTTCATATTTAACAACGGTTAAGTTGAAAGTTTAAAACTCATTGTGTAACTAATAAATAAATAAGCAAAACGTGATGTTGTTTGTTTCAAATTTAACATAAAAGTAAGTAAAATATTTCCTTGAACTATCTACGTAATCGCTATGACTTTTCATTCAACTTGTGTTTACAAGTTTTATGTAATTGCAGTTACCTGGGTCAAAAAAGTTAGTGGTAAGGATGTGGCCGTTCACAATGGATACACTTTCTGCTATCACAAGCGAAGCAAAAGTACTCAACGATGGGTTTGTACCAACGTTTGGACAACGAGGGGGTGTAAAGCATGCTTCACAGTGACTATGAATAAAGAAGTGATTCGTTTGAATGCAGTACACAATCACGCGCCACCGGAATTCATTATTTATGATGGTGTATTTTTTAGAAAGACAAAATCTGGATACCAATAAGGACATTTTTTCATTTTTATTGTCTAATATCTTTATGTCCTTCACTGTACTTTTGCCTTTATGAGAATTTGCCCATTCGAGAAGTTCCCGTTCTGCGATCAAAGGACCGGCAGAAGTGGCTGGTTTATTTTACGGAAAAATAATAGAAGCATAAATAGCATGCACGTTTTTATTTCCGTTGCAAACGTGGTGCTAGCTTACTGCACTTTCTTTGGGAATTTGTGAATTTTTGTATATTAACTGAAGAAAGTTTTATCTGAAGATATGATGTGTATTTGACATATATTATAGAGTTCTTAGTTCATATCAGCCTGTAGACGTCCACTGCTGGACAAAGGCCAAAGTTCTTCGTCTTACATAATTGTTTCTTATAAAACAGTGGATGTTTATTTACTGATCGAATAAAACTACAATGATATAGCTGGAATAACATTATATTTACAGTACAGATAATTTTAACGCGTAGGATGTCGCCGGGCGTTTAACTACTCCATGTCACGTCTTATACTTACAAATGTTAATCTAAAACTCAAGTTAAATTGTATAAATATGAAATAAATAAGCAAAACGTCATATTGTCTGTTTGAACATAAACTTGACAGACAGACAGACGGACAACGAGGTATATACCTATAAAAGTTCCTTTTTTCCTCTTTTGGGACCCTAAAAATTAACTAAGTAGGTAGTAATGTTAGTGACATTGTCAACCGTGACTCATGCTTTTTAACAAAAATAATTTGGCCGGGGCACTAAGTACCTATTTAATGTTGACAATAATAAATATTTTCGTGAACTACCTAGGCACCTACCTAATCGTTATGACTTTTTATTCAAACTTGTGTTCATTGTCAACAAAATGTAATTGCAGTGACCTGGGTCAAAAAAGGGTGCGGCAAGGATGTTGCCTTAATCAATGGATACACTTTCTGCTTTCACAAGCGAAGCAAAACTACGCAGCGGTGGTTATGTACCAATACGACATCTAAGGCGTGTAAAGCATGCTTCACAGCGAATGTTAATAAAGAAGTGATTCGTTTGAATGCAGTGCACAATCACGCGCCACCGAAATTCACTATTTATAATGGTGTATATTTTAAAATTTAAACAAAAACTGAATTAATTGCATTTTATTGATGTTTGATATATTACAATGTCTAAACATTTTTGTGTCCTTCACTGTACTTTTGCCTTCATGACAATTTGGCCTTTTGAGAATTTGCCCATTTGAGAAATAATAGCGGCAGAAATAGCATGCACGTTTTTATTTGCGTTTTAAACATTGAGCCAGCTTACTGCACTTTCTTTGGGAATCTTCTATTGTACATCAACTGAAAATGTGTGTCATATTATCATTAATGTGTATTTAGCATCTTATTATAGAGTTCTTAAATAGTCTTGCTTTTTTTTTTCATTGTCCTACTTATAAAAGTGTGGATGTTATTTGTTTGTTGGTAAATCACGCCTTATCTATTGAACGGATTTTGATGAAACTTTTTATGTACAATGATTGCTAGAATAACATTTTTCATGCGGACAAAATCGCCGGGGTCAGCTAGTCAATGTTAAAAATATTTTATTGCTAGAATATAATTCATAAGATCTAAATGAATCTCCCATTGTAGTTCAAATTAAAAATCTTTTTTGTCGAAAACGTCCACAGATGTTAGTATAACGCACACAAACTTACACTCTGTTAGTAGGTTAATACAGATAATAATAATAAAATAAATAAATAAAACTTTAATAAACTCCGCTTTACTGGGTATGGGATAGTCTGGTTTGTCCGCTTTAAGTTCAAATAAATGCTTGAAGCGTAATTATAAACTGCTGTTTCTTCCCCACGGCTGTACAGGTGGAGACAAAGTAGTTTTAGACAAAATTAACGTTCATAAAAATTTATATACGGGTCGACTTGAGAACGTTCTCCTCTTTTGTTTATCGACGTTTTTAAGGGGCTATGATATCTCACAGCGGGTCGGATGATCCGTCGCTATTTCAACAATACTGTATCATTCATTTTGTAATAAATATGCAGTAAAGTAGAAGACTTTTACTAGTTATTCACGATTTCGAAAACACAGTTCGTTAAAATTTTCTCAATTAAAAAAAATTCCAAAGTTAACCATTTTAAGAATTTATTTTCGCTACTTTTATGTAATAAAGCTACGTACAATCACCATATTTTGAGTACTAACTGTACTTACTAATATGCAGATCACATAACATTTGAATTTACAAAATACACATAACTTTCGGCAAAAAAAGGAAAAACCTAAATCTAAGCGTTTTTGAGCCAGCCCAACTTGAGCCGCATGGCATCTCCCTACCCCGCGTCAGTCCCGCTCTGCCAGTGGCACGGGGAACACGTGTCGCTCGCCGCCATCCAGCTGTCACTCCCGTCACACGTCATTTATTCAAATTATATTTTGAAATAGGGTAGCATCTTTGTTGCTATCCTAGTGTTTTTTGGAGTACAGTCTCCTTGACTGAAAAATGACTGGATATTTGTTTCGATACTTGGTTGTTTGACTTGACAGAACAAAAATAGACGACGACGTGTAGACAGAAGACTACAAAAGAAATTTTCTGAAGATAATATTTATTTTCCAATATCTTTCTTAATAATTTCCCGACCGTTTAGTATAATAACGAATTTTTTAAAATGGGAAACCAAGGTAACAAAAAAAAGAAAAGACTTGGTTGGCGTAAAAAAAAAGGCAAAAACTTGAGTAAAGCACTAAAGTGAGTATAATTTATTTGGTAAAGAAAATTCACATCGGGTTAAATTATTATACGTAATCATAAATGTACTTATCTTTCTCAAATTAGATTACGACGATCAGGGGCATCCGAAAATAACCATGGCTCTGACAAGGAGAATGCTCCGAATAAAACAGATGTTAACATATATAACAACATGGAAAAGTAAGTTCTGAAGCAACATTTCGATTTCGGGATTATCCAATTTATGAGTACTAATAACATAACACGGCTGATAGGTAGACTTCTAGGCGGTGGTAGATAAAAAAAATTGACGTTGTATAAATGTACCCAGTGTACTTACATGCAATAAAATATTTTTGACTTTGACTTTGACTGTGTCGTAAGGCAAGGCAACAACACTCGTCCATATATGATTGTTCTCTCTCAATAAAATCAGTTTCATCAAAATTAAATATTTTTCCAGCGGGAAAAGTTGCGGACCAGGACGCGGGCGCAAACACGCGTGACAGGAAAACCGGCCTAAATGTATTAAATTTTGCTTACCAAATGTAAGACATGTAGAAAATAATATGACTTTAGGTACATATAGACTAGAATTTATTAAAAGTATTGTGTTCCTTGGTATAACTATAGATTCATCTTTTCAATGGGGGCCCCACATAGCTTCACTAGCTGGCATACTAAGTTCGGCCGCCTATGCCGTTAGAAAAATTTGACAATTACTGATATTGCTATCGCAAAATTAGTATATTTCAGCTACTGCCACAGTAACATGGCATAAGGCATCTTACTGTGGGGTCGAGCAGCAGATATAGTGACCATTTTTATTTTGCGAAAGAGAGCTAGGTATTAGCTCGATCTATAATCTGCGTTGTAGTCATTAAGAGAAAAGTTTAAAGAAATAAATATACTAACCGTATCCAGTCAATATAGATTTGAGAATATTTTGTTTAAGTAAACCCGCTGTAAAACCACAGCCGCCTGCTGGTGATGTCCGGATGGATGATGAGGGTTTCACTATCGTACAAACTACCAGGAGATATATATATCTATCTTGAATATGAAGCACACAAAGTTTAAAAATCACATTATGTAACAATTTGTTATTATAAAATAGACGATTCTTTGAATGACAAAGACGCCTGATATTAATGTTACTTGGTGATGTGGTACTCCTATGCTATAAAGTATGTTGACATTGACTGTAAATAAATTATTAATACATAGTGGTTTTTTTTATTAAGAACCATCTTGGACGGTCAATATTGTGTAGCTTACCCTACATAAATAGTGCGAGTGAGATAGGTGCGCTGACGGCGGCGGTGGGAGAGGCATGCGGGGGGGAAATTTGAATTTGAGCTGACATACCATCGACTCTTAAAGAGAAAATTGTATTCAATTTTTGAATAAACGAATTTAAAATTATGTTTTAGTTATCTGGATCCAAAAGAGATGTGGGAAGGAGGTAGCTTTGCTCTCCGGCTACACGTTTTACCGGCGAGCACAGTACACCCGCACTGAGATGTGGACGTGTACCAGCAATGGATCAAAAAGATGTAGAGCTCGCATCATCGTCACTAAAGATCGGCAAATAGTTGACGCCCGCATCGTACACAATCATTCCGCTCCGAACTTTGTCATACATGATGGGTTCTATTGTAAACTATAATACTGTATATACAATTGTAACTAATTATCTGTGAACATAAATATTATTGTTGACTACTTGATTAAAATGTTAACACATTACATTTAAACATGATGGGTTCTATTGTAAACTATAATACTATATATACTATTGTAACTATATAACTGTGAACATAAATATTATTGTTGACTACTTGAATAAAATGTTTGTACAAATTTTACCAATATATTATTATATGCGAATACCACTCCATCATCAGGTGAACATTTCATATGTATAAATACAATGCATAAAATCATAGTTTATTTAAAGTAAAATTTAATTACTACAACTCTCAAAACACAATCTTTTTACGTGTTTTCCTATATTTACTGACATTAATTTTTATATATACATAATTATATTACTTGTTAGTAAATTGGGATGATAAGCTTGTAGATGATGAATGTATGTATGGATTTTAATAAATGTGGTATCATTAGATTTGTCGTAACAATGAAAGTGGCATACGATGTATGAGGTCTGAAATAAATCGTTAATAACAATAATACCGCTTAAATTGAGGTAGCAAATGATCTTTTTACGCGTTTTTATTTTTGTAAACTGCACTAATTTTACAAAATGGTTACCAACTCATTACACATAAATGCATTTTAATGACGATGTGCTTTTTTATCTTATACAAGTTACATAAATGGTATTATTATAGCCTCTTTTATTTATATTTAAGTCACCATTATTAAATGCTTTGAAAACGCGTCCCTTCTAACTTTTGTATTTAATCTGTTAATTGTTTATTTTAGTTACTATCGTGCAAAAGGAAGGCGGGAAATTGATAGCTTTGCTCAATGGATATAGTTTCTACTGCCACAAGGTATCCAAGTCTACACGTATGTGGCCATGCACCACCAGCACGTCGAGAGGCTGTAAGGCACGCCTCGTCACTAGTATTAACGATCCCCATCTTATTTCTGCCTACACTGTACACAGCCATCCGCCACCAAAATATGCAATATACAAAGGCTGTTATTTTAAAATTAGGAATTAAACGATACTGACTTATACGATTACTGCCGATTATAATGGTTATAATCGGTATCACAAATATGCAAAAGCGAATAATCGTAAACCGCGATTATAATGAATGGTAACGTAATAAGTAGGTACCATTTTTTTTCTGCATCCCGAGCCAGTAAAAAATGTGGTTGTAATGCACCCTTAAGCTTCAATATGATAAATAATAGTAAGCTAAGGTATATAAGGTATAAGGTAGAATAATAAGAACTGAACTGAACTTTCTGAAGAAATGTTTAGAAAAACTTAATTTTGAATATAAAAGATGTATTATACCTTAATCCAATTTTAATATTGAAATTTGACTTTTTCTAAATTTATTAAATAAATGTAACTATTAAATTGATTTTCTGTGCACTGTGTTGTTTAATTTTAAAACTAATATTATTACGATACTCTCGTTAACGCTATCGTAATAGCAGTGTCGTAAAGATATCGTTATCGTAATATTTATTACGATACCATCGTTAACGGTATGGTTATTGTCACGGCCGAATTCAAAATTCAAAAATGAAAAAAAAAAAGATTTAACGCATCTCAAACTGGTATCATGTTGAAAAATGTACTTTCATTTGAAATCTTTTATCTTATTGTACGTACATTACATGTATATATTTTGCAGTTTACATTGCTTTTGCTTTCTAGGCATATACAAAATTAATTAATTTATTAATTCTAAATAATTAGAATGCAATAATTAAAAAAGTAGTGAGTTTTCGCGGGTTCTGGACCACTATGAAGTTAGTCGCGCAATAGAACGTTCTGGTCACTAAAAGTGTATGCGATGATTCACCCGGTGGTACCCAGAACGTTCTATTGCGCGACTAACTTCATAGTGGTCCCGAACCCGCGAAAACTCACTACTTAGAAACAACATTGCACTAGTACACAAAAGAAAAAAAGTTAAATTGTGTTTGAGGTTAAGAATAAAATAAATGTGAATACTGCAAACTTTATGTCAAAATTGTATCTTTTTTATAGTCCTGATTGATTGGCACTGTAAGAACTTTTCAGTGAGCCACAATTTAATTAATCTTTTGAAAATTTGTAGTATTCTCTTAAACAATAGATAATTTAAACACATTGACTTCCTAACTTTTTTATTCGCAGTAACCTGGGTTCAAAGAAATAGCGGTAAACTGCTGGTTTTACTCAATGGATACACCTTCTACTGCCATAACCGAAACCTTAGTACAGACCGGTGGTCATGCACATGCCGTACGGCAAAGGGGTGTAAAGCATTCATTGTATTCACTAAGGATGGAGAAGTGATTCACTCTTATACCATACATAGCCATCCGTCATCGGAACGTAGGCTCCAACTAGTTACACATCACTAGGGCCTCTTGTTCTGGACACCAGCTGCGGTGCGCCCGCGCCGCCTCCACCAGGGATCCTTTGTTCTCTGTATGCCTAAATCGATCTAAGTCAGTATAAAGTCTAAATCTCAAACTGCCAAATTTTTAGTACGCCTGAAGGTTGACTTTGGATCCGCGCGTCAGTGACGCCGGAACCGCTGCGTCATTGACGCTGCCACAGTGCGACAGTATAAGTTACTATGAAATGTATGGACCGGCGGGCGTTGGAGCAGCGCGACAACGCGCGCATTAGTTCAGTTCATACATTTATAATGTCCCAATGTCCCATCGGCAATGACGCAGCGGCTCCGGCGTTACTGACGCGCGGGTCAAAGTCAACCTTTACTTAATCCAACCAAACGCTATTTAAAAATAATAAAAATGACGGTTAGGCATACCGCGACCTATTGCGTTTTAGGTATACAGAGAAGAAAGGGTTCTTTAATATGTAATAATATAAAATAAAATAAAAAAAATAGAAAATAATAATAAAACCTTTAATATGTACCAACGTCTTAACATTCAGATTTCTCATATTTTTCTCAGTTACCTGAATTAAGAACATAAATAGAAAATAAGTTTTACTCGCTGAATACTCTTTCTACGATGTTTATTTAAAAATATGATTTATAATTTTGAACAAAGTTTCCTTTGGCTACATTTTATATTTTAACCATGATGCACATTGGTACCTAACTGATAACTTACTACCTACCTATTCAAATGTAATTTGTAACTGGACATTATGTCTGTTCATTTTGCAGTTACCTGGCTTACCAGGCTCATGAAACAGTCTAGTGATGGCGAGCTGATGACGCCCACGCGACGTAACCCTAGCTACTCGACGCTTGACAGACCATCGATTGACCACGACCATTTTCCCATACGGTCCGGAAAAAGGAAAGGCCGTTGCTGGATGTGCGCTCGGCGGAAAGTTGAGACGAGTTGGATGATGCGGAAAGTTGAGACTAGAACGATTTGGAAGTGTATGGAGTGCGACATCAATCTGTGTATTGACCATTGCTTCAGGGCGTATCATAAACCATAAAAGGCGAGACAAAAATAGAAACTGAGACACAGACGGACAGATACCAAGACAAAACGGAGAGAGACCGATATAGAGATGGACAGATTCCGAGACAGAGATGTTTACAGACAGGCAGAGATGGACAGAGACCAAGGCAGAGACGAACAGAGACCAAGACAGCGATGGCCACAGACCGAGGCAGAGATGGACAGAGACCAAGACAAAATTGACAGAGACCGAGGCAGAGACAGACAGAGACCGAGGCAGAGACCAAGACAGAAACAGACAGAGACCGAGATAGACGGACAGATACCGAGACAGTGACGGACAGAGACCGAGACAGAGATGGACAGAGACCAAGACAGAGACATACAGAGACCGAGGCAGAGACCAAGACAGAGACAGACAGAGACCGAGATAGATGGACAGATACCGAGACAGTGACGGACAGATACCGAGACAGAGATGGACAGATACCGAGACAGTGACGAACAGATACTGAGACAGAGACGGACAGATACCAAGACAAAACGGACAGAGACCGAGATAGACGGACAGATACTGAGACAGTCATCATCATCATCATATCAGCCAGAATCAGCCTGTAGACGTCCAGTGCTGGACAAAAGCCTCCCCCAAGGACCTCTACGACGACCGGTCCAGCGCTAACCTCATCCAGCTGAGACAGTGACGGACAGATACCGAGACAGAGATGGACAAATACCGAGACAGTGACGGACAGAGACCGAGATAGAGACGGACAGATACCGAGACAGTGACGGGCAGAGACCGAGATAGAGACGGATAGATACCGAGACAGTGACAGACAGAGACCGAGATAGAGACGGACAGATACTGAGACAGAGATGGACAGAGACCGAAGCAGAGACCAAGACAGTGACAGACAGAGACCGAGATAGACGGACAGATACCGAGACAGTGACGGACAGAGACCGAATCAGAGATGCACACAGACCAAGGCAGAGACGAACAGAGACAAAGACAGAGACGGACAGAGACCGAGGCAGAGACGAACAGAGACCAAGACAGAGACGGTAAAGAAGGTGATAATCAAAGCAGGGTTGACCAGTATGTCTATCTGTTTTCGTTATTTTTTTATTTGTGGAGTTTCGGGCATAGTTAATTCTATTACTGTTTTCTTTTTTTTATATATATTAATGATTTACATAAATATTATAATTAATAAATTGAAAATATATATCGACTGATTACTTTCTCAATCTCTGTCTGTTTGTTTATACTTTTAAAATAAAATTTCCTTGTGCCACATTTTAATGTACTTAGGTACTATAATAGGGAAAATTTTGAAACCTTATTAATTACAAAATATTTTGTTTTTATCGATATTTTTAGTCACCTGGGTTCGGAACAAAAATGGAAATCGGCTTGCTCTAGTCAATGGATACCCTTTCTGCTGTAGTGTAAAGAGAAAAGCTACGAACTGGTGGTCTTGCTTAAGCCGTCAAAGGGACAACTGTAAAGCACGGCTTATAATTACCAATGATAATGAAGTTATTCGTGCTCATACTGTACACACTCATCAGCCACCTGTATATTGTATTCATAACGGTATTTATTTGAAAATAATATGATTTATAGGTACTTGTTTTCCTGACCTAGATTTTATTGTTTTGACGGTAGAATGAACCGTCTCAATATTAATTATTATAAAAATTCGGTGAACTCTTAATTTAATTATAATTTTATGAAATCATAATGATCTGTTATTATTTATTATACCTTTACCTATATAGGCCATTATAATGCAAATGTATAGTTTTGACAGTGCCATCCCTAAATTTGTAATGTCTTATTTACGCTTTCCTCTAGGAATAATTATTAATAGCCTATATTTAATTCCAGGATATACCAGGTTAAGACTGAACATACAACATAAAGATGACCTTACAGCGACGGAAGACAACCAACCGAAAAAAAATGTAGAGGCTTCTACCTCTAGTTGCGCTAAAGCTCGCCAACCAAGAAGTGAAAGGAAGATAGATGAACCACCAGAAGAAAAGGGTTTCACTAAATGTGGTAACCAAAAAAAAAGGAGGAAGTTTGATGAACCACTAAAAGACAGAAAGGCTAAAAGAATAGAAGAATTTAAGAAGAAATATTCGATTAAAGACCCGTGCAATTCTTCTTGCAAAAAAAAGTGTACTGTCAAAATCAACGAGAAAGAAAGACAAGATATACATAACCGATATATTAATCTAAACTGGGAAGAGCAAGGGTTGTTTATTAAATGTTCTGTAGATGAAAGACGAGTCAAAAGAATACAAACAAATAGGAGTAACGAAGTGTCAAGGAGACAAAGATATAGGTATTTTTTAAAGACCGAAAACCGTCAGCGAATCGAAGTATGCAGGACTTATTTCTTGACGACTCTTGGATACGATTCTAAAAATGATTCTAGAGTTCTGAGATCATTAAAAAAATCTATTGACTGCCAAAAAAATTATCGTGGATATTACGAAAGAAAACTTAAAGTAGATAAGGAACTCATTGTAAATCATATAATGAGCTTTAGCCCATGGATTTCACACTATAAACGTGAGCAAGCCCCTAAAATACTCTACTTGCCAAGCGATCTTACGGTAACTTTTATGCATCAACAATTTTGCTCACAATATCCAGACAAGCGTGTTTCTTTCGAGTCCTATAGAAAAGTCATTAAAGACGATTTGACTGTAGCATTTTCAATTTAAACCACTATAAACCATCTACTCTGAACTGCAGAAGAGATTTTTATTGCTGGTCGCTATTTCTTGTCCTCACCGAACTCGGAAAAAGCTCGCTACGCATGGTTTTATAATGATCTGTGCTTGGCTTATTTTCTTTTCTTTTTCTTATAGCTAAAGAACAAAATTTTAGGATAATACAATAATCACAAAACAATTGTCTGTGGCCTGAAATAAAAGATTTTTATTATTTGTTATTTTATTTTTATACCCTATTGTTATTCCGGGATATACTTACACAAAGTTTCGTTAAAAATCCTTCTGTGATTTTAACGTGATGCGCTTACAGACAGACAAAATTAAAAAAAAACTGTTCTAACATGTTCAGTTAAGTACTAATTTTAAGTCGCCCTGGTTGGTATTTTTCCGAGTATATTCAATGTACACACTTTTTGACTTATATAAAGTATATAATTAATATTAATCATGATCATTGATGAGTAGTTTAATTAGTTTAAAATTGTAATACATATAACTAGCCATTTTCTTTTTGTTTCAGTAATATGGTTGAAAAACAAATCGGGCAATTCAGTAGCGCTGTTGAATGGGTACCGCTTTTATCGCGACGGTCGAAAGAAAAGCAAAGACTATTGGGTGTGCACGAGCAGCGCGTCGCGATCGTGCCGAGCGCGCATCACTACCACCAAGGACAGACAAATCATTCGCGCACAAACTGAACACACCCATTTGCCTCCCAAATATACTATACATAATGGAATTTACTTCCAAATGTAACTGGGAAATATTGAAGTCATATTTTATACTAGTCCCGCCCCGCGTCTTCGCCCGCGTTGATTAATTTTCGTTAGCGTTATGGCAAAGTTTTTCCCTTTAGTGTTTGTTGTTTGTATTTTAACTTTACATTTTAAAGTAATAAACCTTGCGATTGTATGTTTTTGTATATAATGTACCTATATATTTATGTACATCCATTGTATCATTGTATCCTTGAAGATTTCAACAACACCCGGTTGCCTGGGAGAAATCGCCGAAAGCGATAAGGCCGCCATTTGATTGTGTAGTTTAGTAAGATAACATAGTGTAAATTTTTAGATATAATATATATTGGTGCTCAATAAAGTATACTTGATTCGATTTGATCAATTTAAATCCATTATTGTTATTAACAATTAATCTTGTTTTTCAGTGGAATGGTTTCCAAACAAATCAGGAAAGCTGCTGGCTGTATGCAATGGATACACATTTTATTGCGACGGTAGAAATATTAGCACCGACCGCTGGATGTGTACCAGCAGTGGATCAAAAAGATGCAAGGCGTGCATCACCACTACTAAGGACAAGCAAATCACCCGAGTTTCCTCCGTACACAATCATTTGCCGCCAATATACATAATACGCAACGGTGTATATATAAAACTTTGATGATTTTTAAAGCTCACGACATTCCTATTTTTGTTCTAAATATAAACTTATTTGTTTTGTGAGTTTTTAATTATAAATACATACAAACACCCTGAATCCGAAAACGAACAGATATGCTCATCACACAAATGTCGGTCCCGGGTGGGAATCGAACCCACGACATCTGGCAGTAGGCAGGGTCACTACCAACTAGGCCTACAGGTCAGTTAGGTATTTAGGAAAATCCTAAAACAACATCTACACATTATTGCAGTTGCAGATAGGTCTGCAACATATATAGGTACATTGATAGGTCAATGTTCGATACACAAAAAAAAAAAAAGTGTATGCTAGCAAAAACTATATTAGTCATGACAGTACCTATAGCGATTCAAAAAGATTTTTAGTAAAAGCATAAAATTGAACTGCAATGGCTATTTTATTTCGTTACATATGTTATCTACATGATACATAGTATTTATTGTTTATTTATTATCTCGTTTCAGTGGAATGGTTGCAGAAGAAATCCGGAAAGTTAATGGCACTTATTAATGGGCACACGTTTTATTGCGATGGTCGAAGTATAAGAACGGACCGGTGGGTCTGCACGAAGTGGGCTTCCCAGAGATGCAGAGCGTGCTTCACTGCGACGAAGGCAGGAGAAATTATTCGTATGAAAGTTGTGCACTGTCACCCCCCTACGGGAATGCCATATGAATGTTTATAGGCTGTAGCACCAGCAATTCCTTAATATAACTAGCTATTTAACCACCATTTGAATTGCCAGCGGGCAACGCAACCAGTCATTCTACTCTTTTTATGCTTCTCTTGAAAACCTCCATGTTGTATTGCTGAAAAACACAGTTTTTAAAATAAATTGTACGGCGGTCCGCGCTGATTTTCTCCACAATTCTTTTTTATTTTTTCAAGAAAGAGTAAACTTATGCAGCTTCGTCATTTTCCTAACAAAAACTTTTTCGCGATTATACAATACTTCCTTTACCCTTAGCCCCCTCCCTTACCTACGGTACCGGGGTCGACAAAGTGAAAATATATTTAAAGGGTTTTTTCTCGTCCGCATTGAAAAAAATTCATGTAATCTCATATCAATTTCTGAATGTGTTTTCAAAAGGTTCGTTGCAATTTAGACTTTATATCAGGTTCGAATTTCGATGTACAGTCGACCGCAAGTCAGTGGAAACACTTTGAAATTGAGCCTATTAGGGAGTTTCAATACTATGAGAGACCAGTTTATACTAATTTTGTTTCCATTGACGTGCTGTCGGCAGTACAATGCTACCCTGAATTTAAATAAATAAGGTCAAAATCATCAAAGATAATTATTGTGTTTTTTTTGCTTGTGTAGGCCTGAGCCTCAGCAGTTGGGCTTGGGACATGTTAATAGGCTGTTGATTTGATTTTTTTATATATATTTCTAATTCGCTTTTCCGGCGCAATTACAGCAGGAAAGCATACATAAACGTAATGGTATGTCTTGTTTCAGTAATTTGGTTAATGAATCAGTCGTCACGAAAGTTGGTGGCATTGATCGATGGATACAGATTTTATTGTGACAGTAGGAGAAACAGAACCGATCGCTGGGCGTGCACCAGCGACCGCTCGCGGAGGTGTAAGGCGAGGTTCACAGCAACCAAGGACAGAGAAGTGATCCGTGTGAACAATACACACAGTCACCCACCATCACGGCGTACTGATATTCATAACGGGATGTACTTAAGAATTTAATCATGTTTCACTGTTAAATGAATAACAAATAATTGAATGCAAATATTTGTTTTATTAAACATAAACTTTATTCACTTATTTAGATAGGTACATGATATATCGAAGCCCTGAAGCCCTGAAGCGAATGTTTTCCTTCACCGTTTGAGAGCAGTCAGTAAATGTACTTAAGGGGCTATGATATCTCACAGCGGGTCGGATGATCCGTCGCTATTTCAACAATACTGTATCATTCATTTTGTAATAAATATGCAGTAAAGTAGAAGACTTTTACTAGTTATTCACGATTTCGAAAACACAGTTCGTTAAAATTTTCTCAATTAAAAAAAATTCCAAAGTTAACCATTTTAAGAATTTATTTTCGCTACTTTTATGTAATAAAGCTACGTACAATCACCATATTTTGAGTACTAACTGTACTTACTAATATGCAGATCACATAACATTTGAATTTACAAAATACACATAACTTTCGGCAAAAAAAGGAAAAACCTAAATCTAAGCGTTTTTGAGCCAGCCCAACTTGAGCCGCATGGCATCTCCCTACCCCGCGTCAGTCCCGCTCTGCCAGTGGCACGGGGAACACGTGTCGCTCGCCGCCATCCAGCTGTCACTCCCGTCACACGTCATTTATTCAAATTATATTTTGAAATAGGGTAGCATCTTTGTTGCTATCCTAGTGTTTTTTGGAGTACAGTCTCCTTGACTGAAAAATGACTGGATGTTTGTTTGTAATTTGTTTCGATACTTGGTTGTTTGACTTGACAGAACAAAAATAGACGACGACGTGTAGACAGAAGACTACAAAAGAAATTTTCTGAAGATAATATTTATTTTCCAATATCTTTCTTAATAATTTCCCGACCGTTTAGTATAATAACGAATTTTTTAAAATGGGAAACCAAGGTAACAAAAAAAAGAAAAGACTTGGTTGGCGTAAAAAAAAAGGCAAAAACTTGAGTAAAGCACTAAAGTGAGTATAATTTATTTGGTAAAGAAAATTCACATCGGGTTAAATTATTATACGTAATCATAAATGTACTTATCTTTCTCAAATTAGATTACGACGATCAGGGGCATCCGAAAATAACCATGGCTCTGACAAGGAGAATGCTCCGAATAAAACAGATGTTAACATATATAACAACATGGAAAAGTAAGTTCTGAAGCAACATTTCGATTTCGGGATTATCCAATTTATGAGTACTAATAACATAACACGGCTGATAGGTAGACTTCTAGGCGGTGGTAGATAAAAAAAATTGACGTTGTATAAATGTACCCAGTGTACTTACATGCAATGAAATATTTTTGACTTTGACTTTGACTGTGTCGTAAGGCAAGGCAACAACACTCGTCCATATATGATTGTTCTCTCTCAATAAAATTAAATTTATAATTTAATTCAATATGTACAGTTTATTGCACATTTAAAATTACAGACACAAAAAGAGAAAAACAGATACAGTAATGTACATCTAGACGGTCTTATCGCTAAGAGCGATTTCTTCCAGACAACCTTACTTTTTAATAATTAATTTATAGGTACCTAATATAATAAAATTTATAATTATTTTTTATAATCTGTACTACTAATAAAAAAGAGGTAAAGTTTGTATGGATGTTTGGAATGGTAGATGGATGTGTGTTTGAAGTAATCATTGTCATCCAACGCGATGACAAGTTCTGGAAACAGATTATGGAAGATAAATTAAAAGATTTTTATTTATCATGCATGTTGCCAGAGTTATGCGATCCTAGACATGTTCGAAATATGCCAATTCGAGAGTTAGGCGAGGTGTGACGACAAGTCCGCCCTCAATCTACTAAATAAAAAAATTAAACCGCCGAAAAAAGAAAGGAACTGAAAAGTAAAAATAAAAAGCCGGCAAGTGCGAGTCGGACTCGCCCACGGAGGTTTCCGTTCCGTCAGCCACACTAATATAAGCTATCACTGTACCAAGTTTCATTAAAATTAAATATTTTTCCCGCGGGAAAAGTTTACCGCGGTAAATAGTTGCCTATATGTTATCCCAGGATATAAGCTATGACTGTACCAAGTTTCATCAAAATTAAATATTTTTCCAGCGGGAAAAGTTGCGGACCAGGACGCGGGCGCAAACACGCGTGACAGGAAAACCGGCCTAAATGTATTAAATTTTGCTTACCAAATGTAAGACATGTAGAAAATAATATGACTTTAGGTACATGTAGACTAGAATTTATTAAAAGTATTGTGTTCCTTGGTATAACTATAGATTCATCTTTTCAATGGGGGCCCCACATAGCTTCACTAGCTGGCATACTAAGTTCGGCCGCCTATGCCGTTAGAAAAATTTGACAATTACTGATATTGCTATCGCAAAATTAGTATATTTCAGCTACTGCCACAGTAACATGGCATAAGGCATCTTACTGTGGGGTCGAGCAGCAGATATAGTGACCATTTTTATTTTGCGAAAGAGAGCTAGGTATTAGCTCGATCTATAATCTGCGTTGTAGTCATTAAGAGAAAAGTTTAAAGAAATAAATATACTAACCGTATCCAGTCAATATAGATTTGAGAATATTTTGTTTAAGTAAACCCGCTGTAAAACCACAGCCGCCTGCTGGTGATGTCCGGATGGATGATGAGGGTTTCACTATCGTACAAACTACCAGGAGATATATATATCTATCTTGAATATGAAGCACACAAAGTTTAAAAATCACATTATGTAACAATTTGTTATTATAAAATAGACGATTCTTTGAATGACAAAGACGCCTGATATTAATGTTACTTGGTGATGTGGTACTCCTATGCTATAAAGTATGTTGACATTGACTGTAAATAAATTATTAATACATAGTGTTTTTTTTATTAAGAACCATCTTGGACGGTCAATATTGTGTAGCTTACCCTACATAAATAGTGCGAGTGAGATAGGTGCGCTGACGGCGGCGGTGGGAGAGGCATGCGGGGGGGAAATTTGAATTTGAGCTGACATACCATCGACTCTTAAGTTTCGAAAAAAATACATTGGTACATGGCCCAGCCGTGGATCGAACATCGAATGTTTCGATATGATAGGCCGCGTCTCATCCCCGACGCCACTGACGCTCCTATATTACAAGATCACAAGCGATGTGTCTTTCGCGTTGTAGACAATTGAAGTGTTTTGTTGTAGTGCAATGGCTGAACAACCATTCTGGTAACCGAATCGCGGTGATCGACGGCTACACGTTCTATCTGAACACACGGAACAAGACCACGGACCGGTGGCTGTGCACCGCTAACAAGTCGCGGAAATGTAGGGCACGCATCACCACAATGAAAGACAGCACGGTTATTAAACATGCGAACAATAAACATAGACATTCGTCGCCGAAGTACGTCATAAGGAATGGTTTATATTATAGACTTTAGTTATTTTTCTTGTATCCCACTACCTGTGCCGCTACCACTAACCACTACTATAATATGAAAGTTTGTATGGACGTGAGTTAGCATGTTTGTTGCCCAATCACGCTGTAACAGCTGAACGGATTTTGATGACACTTATACAGTGATAGCTTATATTAACTTAGAGTAACATAACTTTTCACGCGGATGAAATTGCGGAACGACCGCTAGCATTTTGTAATTTTACAGTTTTTATCTAGATCTTATTATTACTATTGTATCATTTTGCATTGTACTAGCAGGGAAATCGTCCGCGTGAAAAGTAGGTATGCTATATGTTATTCTAGGTTATATGCTATCACTGTATCAAGTTTCTACAAAATCCGTTTAGCCGTTGTAGCGTGATTGAGCCACACACTTTGAAACTCACAACATCCACACTTTCCTTATAAATATTTTTTGTAGAGAATTTTGTATTCGTAATTTGTTTTGTGTTTTCTAAAATAAATAAATACCACTTCACGAAATAACTACTTCTATTCACTTATACTTACTTTTTAATTTTTATTATTACTTAACGAAAAACACTCGTGTGACGAAATATCGTCGCTATATCAGTCTAGTCAGTATATCACGTTTTTTTACAAAATAGTCCATGGAAATACTTGGGTGCTCAACCTGCATAATCTCCACTAATCGTCGTATCTATATCTGCCAACCCTATCTATGTAAATAAGTTTGTTATACCGCAAAACACTTGTCTTGAAAAAACAGGAAGAATGAGATACGACAGTCATAAAATAGTTTTGACTTTTGACTTTGACATAAGTATGAGCGAAGCATGAGAGAGTATGATATGCTTAGAGCGATTTCACATTGGACGATAACGATATACATAAATACAAATAATTTATCTTTCGCGTTGTAGACATGAAGTGTTTTGTTGTAGTGCGATGGCTGCACAACAACTCGGGTCATCGAACCGCACTGATCGACGGTTACACTTTCTATCTGAAAACACGGAACAAGACCACAGAGAGGTGGCTGTGCACCGCTAACAAGTCGCAGAAATGTAAGGCATGCATCACCACTGTGAAAGGCAGCACAGTTATTATACGTGCGAACAATAAACATAGTCATTCGTCGCCGAAGTATGTCATAAGCAACGGTTTATATTATAAAATTTAATTGTGATTTTACTTGTATCCTACTGCCTGTGCCACTACCACTACTATATGAATGTTTGTATGGTCGTGAGTTTGGATGTTTATTGTTCATTCACGCTGTAACGGCTGAACGGATTTTGATGACACTTATACAGCGATAGCTTATAACATAGAGTAAAATATATTGGTCCGCGTGAAAATTATACTATACTAGCTTTGTCCCGCGGCTTCGCCCGCGTAGAAAAGTTTTTCCCGTGTACATTGTGAAACAGCGCCCTCTATGTAGGCGTTTTGTTACTTAGGGGGGTATTAGCGGACGCCCCGCGACTTTGTCCGCGTTAAAAAGTAGCCTATATGTTATTCCAGGATATAAGCTATCATTGTACCAAGTTTCAACAAAATCTGTGCGGTGGTTTTTGCGTGAAAGAGTCACAAACATACTCAAATTTGGCCTTTATAATATTAGTAGGATGTTACTCTAGGATTTAAGCTATCAAGTTTCAAGTTTATCTGTATCAAGTTTCATCAAAATCCGTTTAGCCGTTTTAATGTGATCAAGCAACAAACTTTGAAACGTACAAATGAACGAAATGTATTTATTTGCTGAAACATGGTAATAAGTTACATGGTGTTTATGCTTACAGTAGATCTCATGCTTCACCATTTTGTATGGCATGCAAAATTTATATAAGAAATTAAAATTATGTTTTGAGGTGTCAAATAAGTATACTAAGTAAATGTCGAAATAATTATCATTAGAAATAATAACAATTGCAATTTGTTCCATACACAATGTCAATAAATTAATTATAATTATTGGTAGCCCTTGATGTTCTACTCACCTAACCTAACCAGTTTGTATTACTTACTTACGGTTACCCGTGACTTTGTCCGCGTTAAAAAGTATCGGCAATTCCAGGATGTAAGATAACACTGCACCAAGTTTCATCAATATCCGTTCGGCTGTTATGGCACAGATTACATAATAGTTCCTAACGGAAGTTATGGCATAATTAAGCAACAAAAAGACCTCCGCATTTATAACATGTATTGGATTTCTTCTAGTGGCATGGGTGCGCAATAAATCGGGCAAGGAGTTGGCGTTGCTAAATGGTTACACTTTCTATCGTCAAGAGCAGTATAAAATGACAGACCGGTGGAGGTGCACCGCAAAATGTAAAGCACGCTTCACTGCCACAAAAGACAGAAGGGTACTACGTATGTACACTGAACACAGTCATCCGCAGTTACAATATATACTACGTAATGGTTTATATATTAAAATTTGAATATATCATTATGTAGTGCGCTCCATCGTCTCACCTTACAACACCGCGCCGGTACAATATATAAACCTATGTTTATTGATAAATAAATTACCACTTATGACATAAAAATTGTATGAAGGAAAAATTGTCTGTAATATTAGCTGTTTGACTAAATGGTAAAACTGATGAAAACTGAAATTTATTTGTGATCGAATCAACAGCCTATAATAATACGTCCCAGAGTTATACCTATGTTGTTTAATAGCTAACCTGCATGTATTATTTGATTACTTCTAGTGGTATGGGTGCGTAACCAATCTGGCAATGAGCTGGCGATATTTAATGGTTACACTTTCTATCGCCACGGACAGTATAAAACAAGAGATCGATGGCAGTGCACCGCGGCGGGTACATCATACAAATGTAGAGCAAACATCTATACCACAAAAGACAGAATAATGGTTATACGTATGAACACTGAACACAATCATCCGTCGGTAAAATATGTAATACGCAATGGTATATATATTAAAATTTGAATATAATCATTATACAGAGTGGAAAAAACAAACGTTACATGCGGAGAGAACAAACCTTAAGTATAAAAGATAGCATGAAACCGCGTGTAGGAACCGACCAAATGCGAAGAAAACCACTTAATATATTATGGCACCAATGGCTAGGGTAAATAATAAGAATCTATGTAATAACCATTGTCATAAATAAAAGAAAGACCACGGTACTATTATGTAGAAACTACTATGATGAAACGCAATTTTTTAAACTAAATCAAGACTGGGATTGGGTTAAAAAAAATTGCGTTATTTATAACTTTTTGTATTAGTCTTCAATAGGGGACACCTTATTCTAAACTGTAATTCAGGCTCGTAATAAAGTAAGTAGGGTGTATTTCTTTTTTAACTAAGTACTACCAACTTTATTTGTCGTCAATTCCAAAATCTATTCATCAGCTTTGATTTCAGCAAATATTCCTCCCAAAGATGTGCAAAGGCCTACCTACTTAGCGTTATAACGAAGCCGTACGAGCGCCTTATGAGTAGTCCATCATTCTAGCTCAATGCGGGCTAGTTATGTGACATAATCAGAGGTCGGCGGGGGTGTGCTGTTTTCAGTTTTTGTATTACGTGGACATACCTTATAATTCAATGATAAATGCCCCATGTGCAATTATAATAAACTAAAGAAATGATTTTATTTAGGCTGCCTTTCTGCTACGAGATTTACGTCGCCATCAAAACAAATGAATTTTATTAGAACCTACGGAATGTGATTAATGATATTAAACTCAAGGCGAAACTCATTAAAAATTGAAAATATAAAAAAATATATAGTAAATTATTACAATAGCACAGAAAATTTACAAAAAATAATAATTCAGTTATGTCTTCTTTTAATATTTCTTTAAGGTTCTTAACCATATTAATATCTACAAGACACAACTACATGACATTAATGACGTAAAAACAGCACACCCCCGCCGACCTCTGGACATAATACATAGTTGATTGATTTATTAAACGCCATGTTATATATTACTAGCTTTTACGAGAATAAAAAAAAAGAAAAAAAAAGAAAAGCCGCGGGCAACAGCTAATAATATGTAATAATAATGGATACAAAGCGCGAATGTCTTAAATGTACATACTATTAAAAGTCAGTAACCCGTATGTATTATTTGACTTCTTCTAGTGGCATGGGTGCGCAACCAATCTGGCAAGGAGCTGGCGTTGTTGAATGGTTACACTTTCTATCGTCAAGGACAGTATAAATTGACAGACAGGTGGATGTGCACCACAGCGGGCGCTGCGCAAAAATGTAGAGCATACATCGTTACAACAAAAGACAGAATGGTACTGCGTTTGAACACTGAACACAGTCATCTGTCGGCACAGTATATATTACGCAATGGTTTATATATTAAAATTTGAATATATCTTAAGTATCATAATTAATGTCTATATACAATTAAGGCGCTGATACAGAAAATACATAGATTAAACTTCATTCAACTAAAAGATGGTGCTGTTTCATAATTTCATCTTTGTATCCTACTAATAGACCTCAGAAAAGGCAGTTCGCTTGGGAAAATCTTTTACACGCGAGCGAAACCGCTGGAAAAGCTAGTAAGTTATAAATAACCCAATATTTTTTACAATCAAATCCAAATCTTTTATCTATTTCTTTGAATAAATTTCTTTTCTTTGTACCTATGTTTATTGATAAATAAATAAATTCCTCTCGGCTACTATTGGGACTCGAGAAAAAGAAAAGTAAATAAATTTTACGTTAAGTTTTTTAAATTGTATTGAGGTATTTCATTTATATTGCTATTGGAGCTAATAAAATGCTTATATCATTATTAATATTCAATAAGACACCTTATTCGAAACTGTAGTTCTGGCTTGTAATAAAGTAAGTAGGTATCTATTTCTTTTTAGGGTTCAGTACCTCAAAAGAGGAAAAAGGAACCCTTATAGGATCACTTCGTTGTCCGTCTGTCCGTCCGTCTGTCAAGACCACTTTTCTCAGAAACGCGTGGAGGTATCAAGTTGAATTACAGTTGTTTAATAGTTAACCCGTATTATTTGACTTCTTCTAGTGGCATGGGTGCGCAACCAATCTGGCAAGGAGCTGGCGTTGTTGAATGGTTACACTTTCTATCGCCGCGCACTAAAAGTGACAGACCGGTGGGTGTGCACCACAGCGGGCGCTAACCAAAGATGTAGAGCACACATCGTTACAACAAAAGACAGAAGGGTAGTAAGTTTGAACACTGAACACTGTCATCCATCGGCACAGTATGTACTACGTGATGATCTATATATTAAAATTTAGTATATTATTTTCTATATATTTAATAATTATTATATATTTAAATATTAATTACATTCTATATATTAGAATATATTATATATAAACAAATTCCCGCTCGGAATTCCCTACTACTGGAACTCGAGACTCGTGGGACTCGTCCGCCAAGCGCCCCTGAAATCACGCACCGTGAGATCGCCGTTCGTCATCTTTCATTCACAAATTAAGCGCGGCTTCAGACTAAAATGCAGGACCAACGTCGAACTTCAATGATATACCTATACTCGCCGAAATCTCGAAAATGTAGAAGCACAGCACTGGCTACATTTAAGCTGGTGAAATGCGTAACTGTCTGCCATAATGGGAAAATACCGGTGACCGTGCTGTTCATGGATATGAGCAAGGCATTTGATTTTGTTTGCCACAAGCGGTTGCTAAGTAAAATATATAAATGTGGCATTAGGGGACCAGTGGAGGACTGGATTAGGTCCTATATATGTGGCAGGGAACAATGCGTTGAGACAATGAGATATTGTCCAGAGTCAAAATCTGTAGAGTCATTCAGATCGACATTTAAAAAGAATCAATACGGGGTTCCCCAATGTAGTATTTTGGGTTCATTGTTATTTTTATTGTACATTAATGACTTACCAAAGGCTGTGTCACATGAGTGTGTCTTATTCGCTGATGACACCACCATTGTCATTAAAGGAAGGAAGTCTACCTTCCTATGAACATGAAATAAATGATACTCTTACTAAAACAATTAAATGGCTTAAATCAAATAATTTAAAGGTTAACATAGAAAAAACTAAATACATGCAATTTTATATTCTCAAGGGAATCCTCATACATTGCATATAAATTATGAAAGAGAACAGATTGATGAGGTACCACACAATAAATTTCTTGACATTCATTTAGATAGTCTCTGCAATTATAAGATACATATAAACAATTACTACCGCTGGGTTTCAGGGGAGTTTTAGGTACAAGGCATCAAAAATTTGGAATACTATACCACCGCCCATTAGGGATTGCAGAACAAAAAATACCTTCAAAATCAAACTCGTAGCATATTTTCTCAACCTGCAAACCCAACCATGATGCTTTGTACCTATATCTTGGTATATTAAGTAAGATTTTCATCTATATATTTATTTATTTATTTATGAACTATATCAATTACTACTTTAAAATATACTAATTATGTACCTTTAATTATTACAAATATAAATTATTATTATTATAATATAATTATGTATGTCTACTTTTGAACGCACACACACACAAACACACACACACACACACACACACGGGGACATCTAGCTAAGGTCCCCAGCAGAAAAACAGCGTTGCGCCTCCTGGGTGCAGCACTATGCTGAGCTGGGGACCTTTTCACGATCACAACATCGTCTACCACCTGATTTTATGTCAGGTTAATTAATTAATTTCACTTGTATATTTGTTGTGATTGTCGAATAAATTATTTTTCTTTCTTTCTTTCTTTCAATTTTGCATAAGAGTAAATAAATTTGTATACGCCCTAAATAGAGTAAGTAGAGCGGTTTCAATACAAGCGGCCATTACTGCTTACTACGGATACGTTAACTCCATATTACGTTATGGAGTAATCATCTGGGGTAACTCTACAGATATGGACAAAGCTTTTATAATGCAGAAAAGCTGTATCCGCGCAATTTTTGGTCTCCCCCTTATTGAATAATGTTGACCCTTCTTCGCAGTCATAATATTCTCACGTTGCCTTGCTTGTATATTATGGATGTATTTTTATTTGTGCACAAAAACATACCTATACCTCTTCCAGCAAACAAAAGATATTTAGTAAGCGCGACGTTCGAACCCAATACAAACTTAAGTTGTATAGACCACCATCAAAGCTAACGATGGTGTTAGTGGTGGTTGAGGTTGCGAACTAACAAAAGGAACTGATTCCAAAAGGTAGGAGTTTATTCCAAAAAAGACACGAGAAATTACAAATTATAGACCTGAGTGCCGCGAGGTGTGGGGCGCGGTTGGCTGCGGACTGCGGCCCGCTCTAAGCATAAAATTTTGAGAATAAAAAAGTTTGAGAATAAAATATACATAAGTACCCTCACACAAAATAATAAAATATCTAATACTAAAACTAGGTTGGTTTGTCCCGAAACAATAATTACATGTTGAGCGCGTCGCTAACAGATGGTCTCAAGAAACAGCTTTGTTAAGTGTATAAAAATATTTAATAAACTCCCTGACATGTTTAAAGAATATAAATTCAATAAATTTAAGATATCTATTAAGTTATGGCTATGTGTATTGTATAGTAAAAATGACTGTAACTAATTAATTTGTATTTTTTGCGTGTTTTAAGAATCACTGATTTATAATTTGTATGCTCAGCAAGTCACGGACGACTGCATTATAATACTTGTAAAATCTATTGTGTACCCGTTTCTACAAATAAATGTATATTGTATTGTATTAGCTATGTATGCAAATTGTTTATTTATTGTTAAGTAACCCCTCGAGGATTATAAACCTGCAATAGAGATCCGACGAGGAACTAAAGTCAACGAACTTTAGCCCGTATTTTCATGTTTACTGTTTCAATTTTGTGAACTTGATGAGGAATTCATTTACAGTGAAATGGGTGCGTAATGCATCTGGTAAACCCCTTGCTTTGATCGATGGATATACATTTTGCTTTGATGGTGAAAGTAAGTCTTCGGATAAGTGGAAATGCACTAACAGTCGCATTTGCAAGGCACGCTTTTCAGCGACCAAAAACCGAGAAATAATCAGAAGAACGAACATGGCTCACACACATCCACCGCCAACGTATATAATTCGTGGTGGAATATGTATAAAAATTTAAATGTTACAATCCTTTAATATTGTATATGCTACTATAAATATAAATTGTATACTAAAACTCCGATATTGTTCGAAAAATAAAAGTTAAAATAGTTTACGTATATTGAGTCTGCTTTCTGCAAACGGTTTCTACAAACATATCAATAGATGATTCAAAACGACATAATATATGGGTCTACGGTGACGATATTTGCAATTTTTAGACCTATGTCGAGGTCTGTGCTCAGTTTTTTTAAGAATAATGAACCGCAGTTGAATAATGAACCTACGAGGACCCGATGTCACTGAACATTAACCCGTTTTCTAATAACATTTACTGTATCAATTTAAACTTGATCAGATATTTCACTTACAGTGACATGGGTGCGTAACGCATTTGATAAACCCCTTGCTTTGATTGATGGATATACTTTTTGCTTTAATAGTAAAAGTAAGTCTACGGTTATATGGAAATGCACTAATAGTCGCATTTGCAAGGCACGCTTTTCAGCGACCAAAAACCGAGAAATAATCAGAACAACGAACATGGCTCACACACATCCGCCTCCAAAGTATATAATTCGTGGTGGAATATGTATTAGAATTTAAATGTTATAATCTTTTAATATTGTATTTGCATATTATAAAAATATAAATTGTATACTAAAACTCCGATATTGTTTGAAAAATAAAAGTTAAGATAGTTTACGTAGGTAATAAGGTTGTATAGGTATATAAGGTTGTCTGGAAGAAATCGCTCTTAGCGATAAGACCGCCTATATGTACATGTATCTGTTTTTTATTTTTTTCTGTTATTTTTAAAAGTGCTATAAAGTGTATTGAATTGAATTGATGATTCATAACATATCGACATGATATTATAATATATGTGTCGACGGAGACGACATTTACGATTTTAGACCTATGTCGAGGTCTGTGCTTAGTTTTTTTTACGCAGTTGAATAATCATCCGACGAGGACCTGATGTCACTAAACATTAATCATCATTTTTCATACATTTACTGTATCAATTTAAACTTGACCAGAAATTTCACTTACAGTGACATGGGTGCGTAACACATCTGGTAAACCCCTTGCCTTGATCGATGGATATACCTTTTGCTTTAATAATAAAAGTAAGTCTACGGTTATGTGGCAATGCACTAAAGGTCGCATTTGCAAGGCACGCTTTTCAGCGACCAAAAACCGAGAAATAATCAGAAGAACAAACATGGCTCACACACATCCGCCGCCAAAGTATATAATTCGTGGTGGAATATGTATAAGAATTTAAGTGTTATAATCCTTTAATATTGTATTTGCTATTATAAATATATAAATTGTATACTAAAGTTTACGTATATTGATGCTTGTCTGTTTCTTTAAATATGTATGTCAATCAATGATTCTTAACGAAGTATATGCGTCGGCAGTTACGTTACTTGCAATTTTTACAAGCTTTTTATTTAACTTGTCCTTATAGTATGTGTAGGTCAAATCTTGCAAGTGAATATTGACCCACTTCCCGATGTTTAATTGAGCCGAAATTTTACACACGTATGTAAGTCGGATAACAATGCAATATTATGGTGTCATTGAGCCGATCTGATGATGCAACCGGAAGGTGGCCACAGGAACTCCTAAATTAAAGAAGATAAACCCATAGTTTGGGCTCATTTGTTTTGTCTAAAGGAACTGAAAAAAAACCTTGCAATAATGATGCATTACCATAAATGTATAGATTAATCCAAAACTAAAAGTTGAAAATAAAATCATAAATAATAATAAAAACCTTTTTTTAAAAACAAGCTCTATTATATCCTTAATTATTATACCTAGTATTCTATCTAATCTTAGATTGTAGCGCAAGTAGAAAACAGAGAAAGAGGATTAAAACTAAATGAATTTATTGCGCGATACAAGCTTAGATTAGATAGAATACTAGGTATAATAATTATGGATATAATAAAGCTTGTTTTATTAAGACCTATGTCGAGGTCTGTGCTCAGTTTTTTTATGAATATGATCAGCAGTAAGGAGAACCCGAAATCATTGAACATTAATCCGTATACATTTAATATTTACTGTACCAATTTAAACTTGACCAGAAATTTCACTTACAGTGACATGGGCGCGTAACGCATTAGGTAAACCCGTTGCCTTGATCGATGGATATACCTTTTGCCTTCATGGTAATAATAAGTCTACGGTTATGTGGAAATGCACTAACAGTCGCATTTGCAAGGCACGCTTTTCAGCGACCAAAGACCGAGAAATACTCAGAAGAACGAACATAGCTCACACACATCCGCCGCCAAAGTATATAATACGTGATGGAATATGTATAAGATTTTAAGCGTATAATCCTTTTATATTGTATTTGCTATTATAATAAATTGTATACTAAAACTCCGATATTGTTAGAAAAATAAAAGTTAAAATAGTTTACGCATATTGAGTCTGCTTGTCGGTTTCTACAAACATATCAATCATCAACAGCCTATTAAGATGTCCCCACTGCTGGGGTTCAGGCCTACCCTCTCAACGAGGGTGTTCGGGCTATATAGTCCACCACGCTATCCCAGTGCGGGTTGGTGGACTTCACATGCGCCTAAGAAGTTCTTCTTCGGCGTATGCAGATTTCCTCACGATGTTTTCCTTCACAGTTTGAAAGCAGTCAGTAAATGTACTTAAGTTTCTAGAAAAAACCCATTGGCACATGTCCCAGGCGGGGATCGAACTCCGGACCTTTCGATATGATAGACCGTGTCTTATCCCCGACGCCACTGACGCTCCTCATATCAATAGATGATTCATAACGACATACTAGATGTGTCAACGTTGACAATACATGCAATTTTTTAGACTTCTGCCGAGGTCTGTGCTCGGATTTTTTTATGAGTATGATCCGCAGTAGAGCGATCCGACGAGGATCCGAAATCATCCAACATTAATCCGTATTCATTCATTTACTATTAGGTTTAAATAATTTTATTTCTCATAAGAACATAGGTTCACTTAAAATGAGATTTACATTTTTTTATATAAAGTATGTAGATATTCTGATGCTACAGGAAGTTGCAGACCTAAGGTTTACTAATACTATTGTTGACATGTGACTTAAGTTTACGTTTAAATGCAGTTATACTATCACACTCCTTGATATCATTTGGCAGATTGTTATATAGTTGTAACCCCCTCAAACATTATGTTCTTTTACTGTTTAAATTTGAACTTGACCAGGAATATTTCACTTACAGTGGCATGGGGGCGCAATGCATCTGGTCAACCATATGCCGTGATCGATGGATATACCTTTAGCCTTGATCGTACAGTAAATACTACTTATATGTGGAAATGTGCTAACCGAAAAAAATGCAAGGCACGCTTTGCTTCGACCAAGGAATACGGAGAAATAATAATCAGAAAAACGTACATGGCTCACAAACATGCGCCGCCGCCGCCGCCGCGAAAGTATAAAATTTGTGACGGATTGTATAATTTTAGTGTGTAGTGATTTCATTATTTTTTTGTAGATTTGGCCTTTTCTTTTATTATTTTGGTAAAAAGATGCCACGCCCACCCGGAGGAGTTTTGCCGTGGAATCACATTTAATTGTTTAAAAGTAATATAAATGTATGGACAATGAAACGTAATAATTAAGTGTGAATAGGACAGTGATAAATAATTCTAAGTTACAGATTTGTTTGTCCATCAATAAAGTAGGGATGCTGTGTGTTGAATTTACTTAAAAGTCATTTCTTTAGTGCTGTAGATTTTGTGAAAATAAATAAATTCTAATAATTATTAATAATTCACTAAGCGTATAGTGCCAGACAAGATGAGACCAGTGACATAACACTACTAATGGATTCAATCAATTTCTATCATTTTGGCATCCACCACAGAACACAAAAAAAGCTCGCTACGCTCCCAGTAATCTATGGCATCAACAGTTGTGTTGTCATCTCAGCGTCTATTGTGATTCTGGTGCCGTATAAAGCTGCGCATCCTCTTGATTGCCCGCACTGCACGCGCCGAAGGCAAGGAGAAATTTCGTTTGCTTTGTATGAATTTGTATGGAGCTGCGTCCACCTGCCCGCACCGACCTCCACCATACAATCCGTTGCGTGCGGCGCGTGCGGCGCGGCCAAGTCGACGCGCACCTTTGGATTATTTCAACGGAAACTCGTATACTTACAGAATTCATCAGTTTATGTTTAAAGTAATATTTTCGGTAAGTGTTATTTATTAAAATAAATAAATCTACTAAACACAACTAATTATAATTATGTTTGCAGTGAAATGGGTGAACAATGTATACGGGAAAGACCTGGGTATGATTGATGGATATACTTTTAGCGTACATAAGCATTCCAAGTTTACGACTAGCTGGAGATGTACTAACCATCGTATGTGCAGAGCGCGCTTTGTTACGACAAAAGACAGAAGAGTACTTAGAGGGAACATTTGTGCGCACACGCATCCGCCGCCAAAATATTGAAACTTGTGTTAGAATTTAGTGGTCATTATATTATAGTTACTTAAAGATTTATTGTTTTCTTGGCCGTCATATTCCTAAATAAACAATCATGTAAGTTTAAGAGAAATGTACACCGATGATTTATAAATAAGTTATGCATTAAATACCTTTTACTTTTCTACCAAAGAGTAATGTCTGATTCTGTCTTCATTCCGTCACAGTGATGTACGTGACCAACTCTTCAGGAAAGCCTCTGGCGTTGGCCGACGGCTACACATTCTGCAGCGACGGCCGGAACAAGAACACGGACCAGTGGGCTTGTACCATCGGCAGGAAATGCAAGGCTCGCTTCACTGCAACGAAGAACAGACAATTTGTACGAGGGAACATGGTTCATAATCATCCTCCACACAACTATACAATACACAATGGAGTTTATATTAAGATTTAGATGTTGTCCGCTACTTACGCAGACGAGCTTTAAGACGCGAACTCTCCAAAACGAACGAATAGAAATTTTGTAGAAATCTAGAGCTGGTGATTCTGAGCTCAATCACACATTTTATATCTGTCGAACTAAATTAATAAACGACCAACAAGCAACCAAGCAATACTTTTTTTTTAAAAAAAAGGTAACCTTTTTTTGTTCACGGGTTGCCTGACCGACTGGGGAGGAGCCGGTTATGTGGTATTTCTACCCACTAAAACCCCCTTGGTGGCCACCTTCAGTGCATATTGGGAGTCTCGTACGGAACTTACCGGAGTGCCAAAGGGGTAACCCAACTCAATCACTGCAGCTCTGATTTTCCTTGTGACGCACAAACCAGCAAACGGGGCAAATTAAAAAACAAAGTACTTATAATAACAATATTTAAAAACTTAATATAAAAAATTATATAATACATGTCGACAAAATTGTACATTACCATCAGCTTGCACTATTCCACTGCTGGACATAGGTCACCCCCAAGGCGCGCCACTGAATCCGATCTTCGGTTCTCCTTGCGGAGAGCGTCGCTCCATCTAGCCGGGGGGCGTCCCACACTACACTTGCCCACGCGTTGTCTCTACTCGAGAACCCGTCTACCCCGGTTATCCGTTCTCCGGTAGAACTGGTACCAGTGCAATTGTACGGTCGACCGCACGTCAGTCGAAACAAAACCAGTATTAACTCTCTTAGTATATTACATGAAGTCAAAGTCAAACTATTTTATTGCATGTAAGTACACTGGGTACATTTATACAACGTCAATTTTTTATCTACCACCGCTTCCGAAGTGCTAGCGCTGGGAAGAAAAAGCGGCGCAACAAACATGATTATTCAGTGTCACTGTTAATTTCAGTGACCTGGGTGAAGAACATGACTGGTAAAGTCCTGGCCCTGGTCAATGGATACACTTTCTACGGCGACGGCCAAAGCAGAACGACACTGCAGTGGAAGTGCACTAACAAGAAGAAATGCCAGGCCCGTATTATAACCACATGGAATAGAGAAGTAATCCGCACGAATACAGAGCACACACACCCGCCGCCACGTCACGTCATACATAACGGAGTTTATGTTAGAATTTAAGTGGAATAGAGATGAAATACTTTGTTATTTGTCATATTTATACCCCGTTATCAAGCGGGCAGTTTGGTGACTACCTAACATTAGTGATGTTCAATACAAACGACGTCTCGAAGTTGTAGCTAAGGAACTCCAAAATTTTATTTGTGACAATTTCACATGCGCCTATGAATTTCTTCTTCAGCGTATGCAGGTTTCCTCACGATGTTTTCCTTCACCGTATGAGAGCTGTCAGTTAATGTACTTAAGTTTCGAGAAAAACACATTGGTACATGGCCCAGCCGGGGATCGAACTCCGGACCTTTCAATAATATAGGCCGCGTCTTATCCCCGAGGTCACTGACGCCACCAACCCGCACTGGGCTAGCGTGGTGGACTATAGCCCGAACGCCCTCGTTGAGAGGGTAGGCTTGAGCCCCAGCAGTGGGGACATATTAATAGGCTGTTGATGATGATGATCATGTACAATTTCATTGGCTGAGTCACTAATGTTAGGTAGCCACCAAAATGCCCACTTGATAACGGAGTATAGTCATATCTTGTCATGGTCGCCTCCGTAGCCCAGTTAGTAGTGACGTTGCCTGCTGTGCTCGGAGCCCCGGGTTCGTCGGGGCAAGCATTTACCTGACCGATAGAAGCTTCTTACGGGTCTTGGATGTTTGTTGTTGTGTTTGTAAAGTTTGTATGTGTCTGTGCCACACGCGGAAAAAACGCGTCTGCGGTGGCGGCCTACCGCAGGCCTCAGCCTCAATATGCAAACGCAGGCCGCGCGTGTCTGTAATCTCACATACATTGCTTGGAAAACAACAGGCCGCCACCGCCACCGCCACCATAGGCCGCGTGTGTCTGTGATCCCCTTAATGCAGCCATATGAATGTATCGCGTTTATTTATTTGCCTTTACACCCAGCGACTTCCTGCAGCAATATAGTCACGCGTTTATATATCTATTCTATGACAGTAGAGCATTTTAAAAACGTATAATGCATTGATGGAAAAAGACGCCATGTAGAATTTTTTGGCGGTTGAATGAATATAGTCACAGATTGTTTGCATATAGCTGACAAGATAGTGTGATACCTAGAGATGTCCAAAAACATGAAAGTTTGATTCTGTTGATCGAATCAATATAATAGTGTAATGTTATGTTATGCAATGCAATGCAATGTAATGACATTACACAATATTGACTTTTTTCTGGTTTAATTCACTCTTTCCAGTAATACGGTCTTTGAATATCTTTAACATTATTATTGTTTGAAATATTGTACTGAAGTTATGTTTACTAAATATTAATAAATAAATGTGATTGCAGTGACATGGGTGCGGAACATGTCTGGCAAGGAATTAGCAGTAGTCAATGGATACACATACTACTGTAAAAAGCGGTCCTGTTCTACCAATTATTGGCTCTGCACATCGAACTCTGGGAAACGCACGTGCAGAGCGCGCTTTATCCTGACGAAAAGCAACGACGTAGTGATCCGTGCGAACACTGACCACAGCCACCCGCCGCCAAAACATACTATTTGTGACGGAGTGTACATAAAACTTTGAATGGCTAACTTACATAATACAAAATAAAAATACTGTGTTAAACAATTATAGTTTATAAACAATAAATAAATAAATAAATCAACAGGCTATTCTATACTGCTCTCTATACAGCTACTATACTGCTCAGACCAAGCGGAAAAAGGCCCGCGCACTTTTAGATGTCATTGTCAAATGAACCATATCAATAAAATATCCTATCTTCAATATTGAATGTACTTTCCCTCCGTGTGGCAAGGCCGTGGGACGCCCTGTATATTATAAAAATCATTATTTGTATGTCGGATGGTCATACAATGGACACTACAAAACGCAAGTGATACGCGGTCGTGCAGGCTGCATGGTGCGGAACTGTCTTACGTTTTGCTAGTATCCATTCTACGTGATGTTATTGTTATTGTGAAGTGTGAGAAAGACTATAAAGACAATACACGTAGCCTTGTAATAATAAGTTAAGGCCTAGATTATAAAGAACAATAATTATAGTGACTGTACTTGTGATTAATTGATTTAATAATCCCATTAATGAGATAAAGATGTCGGACAACGAACAATCTCGCCATCCTGAGCCTGTGCCGACGACATGTATATTAAAACGCAGTGTAGGCAGGCCTCCCACAAGGTGAACCGACGATCTAGTGAAGGTCGCGGGTCCCAGCTGGATGAGGTTGGCGCAGGACCGGTCGTCGTGGAGATCCTTGGGGGAGGCCTTTGTCCAGCAGTGGATGTCTACAGGCTGATATGATGTATATTTAAAAAGTCCATACACCAAACTTACCTACAAACCGATCATATATTTTTATTTACAGTCACATGGGTGCGGAACACGTCTGGCAAGGAGTTAGCACTGGTCAATGGACACACCTTCTTCTGCAAACGACGGTTCTCCGCTACAACCTATTGGATTTGCACCAGGAGCTCTAGTTCGTGTAAAGCGCGGTTTGTCATAACAAAGGACAAGGAAGTAGTGCGTATGAGCACTGAACACTCTCACCCGCGGTCAAACTACATAATTCGTGACGGAGTGTTGATTAGAATATAATACTTATAGTAATTGCATAAGGAAACCCGCGCGTCAATATGTAGTAAGTCAAAGTAAAAATATGTTACGGCCAGGGGTCGGACAAAAAGTGCGGGTGACGTCAAACCACAATGATTTACCAATCTTACCTACTGTTCCAACCTTTGAGTATTAAACCTATTTATTTATTTATGTATTTACTTTGAGTATTAAACCTATTTATCTGAGGTTCCCACAGATTTATCCTAATTAATCGTACCTTATGGTAACAAGTTTCGTGAAAATTATTTTATTCACTACACCACCTGTATTATTAATTCCATTGATTTATTTACGATTATTTTGTGACTACATGTCACACGGAAATTTAAATACAAACATCATCCTGTGCGCAAGATTACGTAATTTTTACGTCACCCGCACTTTTTGTCCGACCCCTGGTTATGGCATATTTCATCTTCCACCTCTATTTTATCTGCTCTTGTAGCGGTTATAATTATTATTATTTTGAGGTGGGGCTCTTTCAAGTCTTATCTAGCCTTGTATCACTGCGAACATTGCTGATCTATTGTGATCGCCGCCTTTACTATAGTAAAGTTCAGTGTTGAGCTTTGCATCCGTTAGGAACTTCAACAAGCTTTTGGCACTGATTAGTTTTACTTCATCGGGTTGAAGTATGTGGTTGCCCAGATGGACGCTTCTTTTACGCATCAGTGGGCCACATTCACACAGGAGGTGTAATGGTGTTTCCTCTGCCTCTTGGCCGAGTCTGCGCATTTTAGTGTCTCGGAGATTGAGGTTGAACATGTGTTTGTTCGGGCCGCAATCTCCGGGAGTGCTCTCACTAGTGTGCGTAAATTCTTCCTGCTTAGCGCTAAGGCTTCATTCGCAGTTTTGCGGTTGAAGGCTTTGATTAGCGCTTTGGAATGATTTAAGCCTGGCCAGTTGGTCCAGTTTTGTAAGCTTTGTGCTTGACATAGATCTGCAGCGCTTTTATCCCTCTCAGTGTTTTCTGTGGATATTATTCTTATCCAGATTCCACTAGTTTAGATTTATTCTGTCCTTTTTTCCCTAAGATGTATATGTATGTTTATGGGTTTAGGATAGTCGTTATTCCTATTCACATATTTCGCGTAAAATAACTTGTAAAACGATTGATTAATAAAAATAGACACATTACTAATTAATGATGGTATTTGATTATAATAACTATGACATTATTCTTGTTTAATAAAATATCTTATCTATACATATAATAAAATCGTAAAGAAGCCAAGTCTGTACATTTAATATTTTCAGAAAAAAGTTCCAAACGGCTTATCTGATCAGTTCGATATCTATACCGATCTGAAAGTCCTCCATCTACTCTCTCGATGAGCTTCATCAGATCATGTCCCGGTCAATCCTTCACGGAGAACCATGGCTTCAAAGTGACCTCGATCGTATGAAAATCTTGCTCTGTTTCTAATTATCCGTCCACCTATGTATATGCTATAGAACATATCGACAATTTGCCGAGCAATGGTGACCAGCAATCAAGATCTCTCATTTGTATGAACTTGCAGTGCAGAGTACACTGGTTGGTATAGAAATAATTTGTCATAATATTCATTTATCCACGTGGATGAAGTCGCGGGCAATAGCTAGTTATAAATACATATAATGAAGTGGTAGTGACTGAATGTTAAGTAATATAATTGCAGTGACTTGGGTGCGGAGCTTATCTAAGAAGGAATTAGCACTGGTCAACGGGTACCCCTACTACTGTCGAAAGCGAGGCATTTCTACAAGTGGTTGGTACTGCACTTATAACTCTAAGAGACACCCGTGTAAAGCGCGCATCATCATGACGAGGAACAAGCAAGTGACTAATGCGAACACTGAACACAATCACCTGCCTCCAAATTTTATTATTCGCGATGGAGTCTTGATTAGAATATAAATAATGATACCTAGTTTGGATAATAAAATAATATATTATTTTGTTTTGAAACTACTATGAATGACGTATTACCTATTTGTTAATGATATTTTAATAGGTATATTATTTAATGCTAATAAATTATGTCGTCTGTTGTGATACTGCAAATATGTATACCTATGTATATTTATTTATTTAATTACAACGATTACAATTTATATGTACTATGTGGAATGTCATTCGTCTTAATCACAGTTACATGTTAAAAATTAATATAATAATATAATTGAAATTGATTATTTTTACTTGTAGTAAATGAAGTTTTAATTAAAATACATAATATTATAATTATCTTTACAGTTACCTGGGTGCATAACGCACTGGGCAGGAGAATTCCAGTAGTTAATGGATATACCTTCGTGTGCAATAAGAAGACTTTATCTACAGATAATTGGTTCTGTTCCATGTATTATTCACCGGAGTACAAATGCAAAGCGCGCATTCTTATGACAAAACATCAGGAAGTGATCCGCGCGAACCATGAACACAACCACCCGCCACCAAAATGCGTGATTCGTCACGGGTTTCTTATTAAACTTTGAATAGATGAGCTACCCTTGTTCATAGACTAATTCTCCTTGTATAGGGGAGAAAAACCTACGGGATTATACAAGTGTAGGTAGGTACATAATTATTTAAATGTAATATATTCGGTATTTCAACACGAATAGTAGTTTGTGACAGCACGAGTATGAAATACCTAATTGTGAAACGGTGCATACATTATGTAATTTATGTGCGATTAAAATATAGTAGCAATAAAATACAAGAACAGGAAATTATTAGTTACCTATTTGTTAATTGTAAGATAGTATGTTGTAATAATAGAGTTTATTAATTTAATACCACAATAAATAACTTGCAGTCATTTTTGTATGCAACACATCTGCTTAAATTATTGGTTATGGCGTGTGCAATGACGTCACACAGAACAAACACCCTGTGTAACTTATTTATAACTTCTAGGTCATTACTCCGTTAACTGGGTTTTTAAATATTGATCCTAATACATAATATGTGTTTGTATTGTAGTTTGTCTGCAATTCGTTCTGTGTACTATAAGTACATTCTGTATAAACTATTTTAAATCTTCTAGGTTATTACTATGTCACCTTGATTTTTTTATAATATTGAGCCTAATATATACAATGTGAATTTAACATCCAAAAAATTATTTTCAGTAACCTGGGTGCGCAATATGTCTGGCAAAGAAATAGCAGTGATGAATGGAAATACCTACTACTGCCGCAGGCGAAATTTGTCTACAAATATTTGGTATTGTACCACCAATAACAGCTGTAAATCGCGTATCGTCATGACAAAGGACAATGAAGTGATCCGTATGAACACTGAACACTGTCACCCGCCGCTAAACTACGTAATTCGTGACGGAGTGTTGATTAGAATATAAATGGTTATAGTAATTGCAGTTAAATGGAATCCGCGCCTCAATAAATAGCTAAGTAAAAGTAAAAATATTTCATTACATTTGAGTACACTGGGTACAGTTATACGCGTAATTTTTTTATCTACCACCACTTCCTAGCTGACAAGATGAAGTGGCGCCACAAACATCTGCAGCACATCTTTTAAAATCAATTTTGTGCAACAAATTGTTTATAAAGATTTGCGAAGCTGATGCAACATTAATTAATATCATGCCATGATACTAAGGCTTAATTAAAAATAAAGAAGTGGAAATCATAGAAATATAGATCATTGAAAGGAAGGATTCTTTCATTCTTGTAAACTTAATATTATTATAATACTCGTTAAAAATTAATACTTTTATGTATTAATTAATTTTTACTGATGATGATTAAAATACGTAATATTACTTACAGTTACCTGGGTGCTTAACTCATTTGGAAGGAAAATTCCAGTAGTTAATGGATATACCTTCGTGCGCAATAAGATGACTCGAACTACAGATAATTGGTTCTGTTCCATGTATTCCACGGAGTACAAATGCAAAGCGCGCATTCTTATGACAAAACATCAAGAAGTGATCCGCGCGAACCATGAACACAACCACCCGCCACCAAATATTGTGATTCGTAACGGAATTCTTATTAGAATTTGATTACTATATGCTACCATTGTTCATAGACTTATTCCCCTAGCGGAGAAAATCCTAAGGGATTATACAAGTGTAGGTGTTACGTATTTTTTGGATAATTATATTATTATTAAGCTTAAAATATGTCAAATATGTTGTTAAATGTAATAGTTATTTATGCAATTATTTCACAAACAAGGGTATTTCAACACGAGGGGTAGTTTGTGAAACGGTGCATACAATAATTGGCGATTAAAAATATAGTTTCAATAAAATATGTACAAAAACGGGAAATAAATACTTTCATTCGAAATTCAATTTACTTTTTGATACAGAAAATAATAAATTAACACTATATTAGGAAGGAATCAACGAAATTATTAAAGTTCGCTGGAAGGAACCTATTATAAAGAAGCGGTGGTAGATGATGATATTAATGATATTTTATTGACGCGTATAAATGTACTCATACATGCAATAAAATGTTTGAACTTTTTTTGCACTAATTTAAATCCATTTTAATTAGTAGGTAAGTACTTTATTTATTAAATGTCAATTATAATACAAAAACATGTCACTTTACAAATAAAATATTTTTTCCAAAGCGTCACAGCGAGGCAGTGTGCCTAAAATGCTGGCGGTGTTACCTCGTTGGATCGCCAGACTTATTCGCTGGCCGAGGTAACTGCCTGCCCGCCCCGGAGCTCTTTTTTTTGAATCGCTCACCTCGCTACGAGCGGTCGCTTCTACTGATTTTTATATCGGATGTCGAAGGAAAATCAGTAGAATCGACCGCTCGAAGCGAGGAGAGCGATTCAAAAATAGAGCTCCCGGTCACCTGATGCCACTTTTCGTTTTGTTTTTTTTGTAAAATATTTTTTTATTTGCTAAGCATATTTTTTTGTGCAATGTTGATGAAATGACCAAATAACTAGTATGTTTTAATACTACAACTAACTAAAGTGACATTTGTTTTCTTTTTACCCTGATAACTCTTTTTCCTTAAGTCACAATTATTAGTGAAAATTTAAGGAAAATGAAATTTGCATGTTTATTTCGCGTTTATGTCGACTGATAATTTAATTATATATGTTTCAGCTAGAAATGTTACTAAATATATATTTGTACTGTTTACAGTCACCTGGGTGCGTAACACAAACGGCAAAGAGTTACTTCTTGCCAGTGGATACACTTACTTTCGGCAGTACCAGAGCAAGTCGACTGATAGCTACGCGTGCACCACCTCAGGAGGGTCGGGACAGAAGTGCAAGGCGCGGATCGTCATGACGAAGGACAAGAAAGTGATCTACGCGAACACTGTGCATAAACATGCGTCGCCAAAATACGTCATTCGTAAGGGAATGTACATAAAGCTTTAAGCGTTTCCTTATTTTAACATCATCATAATTATATAATTATACGGGTCTTACACACGAACAAGTTTTATTTACCTTTGCCCGACGTTTCGACCAGGTTACACTGGCCGTGGTCACTAGCTGACTGGAGACACTGACAGCTCGCGTGTCAGTCAGCTCGTGACCACGGCCAGTGTAACCTGGTCGAAACGTCGGGAAAAGGTAAATAAAACTTGTTCGTGTGTAAGACCCGTATTTAATTATGAATACAAAGCACGAAAGTCTAAAATGTACTATCTTCATCATCACATCAGCCGGAAGACGTCCACTATTGGACAAAGGCTTTTGGGGGACCAAAGATCTCCACAATGACCGGCTGTCCGCATCCAGTTCCCGCGACTTTAACCAGATCATCGGTCCGGTCCAAGAACACGTCAAACTGTACAGTGGGAGCCTTAGCGCAATCAAAATAAAGTTGACATTGCCACAAAAGTGTATAGTTTGACGTGAGCTTGACTGTACGCCCACTGCCACCCAAGTTCTAGCTAGGTCGGTAATTTCTTATTCGGTCACGAATTTATACATGATAATACGTAATCTCTATGTATGTTGTGTGTGTACTCTCTCTGCATGTGTATATTTTAGGATTCAATATCCAGTGTAGGTAATTAATATACCTAAGTTAAAATGTAACGTTACGTCATAGATTTGAAAAAAAAAAGATTTAGATATAATTTTGCCATTTTAGTCCTATAAGAATACATTATTATTATATTAAATTTTATAGGGTAAATCGGGGTAATCATGGAACATGAGGTAATCAATTGTATCTTTAGCATTTCCCTCAATATCTCATGTACACCATGATTACTCCGCATCACCTTTATGATGAAGGTGTATATATTATATTATGTAATTTTAGTACTAGGTACCAGAGACTTGTCTGGCTTTGAAATTAAAATTGTTACTTATGTAATTGTCCTATTATAAGTAATACATTCTAGATTTAAGTATATACTCAAGACAATTTTGTAAGTCCATAGTTGTGAAAAATACGTCACAATGCTCTATAATGCACAAAAGAATACAGATCGAAAAAAATGCATCTTTTTTATTTTTTAAATTTGCGTTATTGATATTAGTTATATAGTAGTTATATTTATTAGTTTATAATGTGTGTTGTAACTTAATGTAACGTAGTGTAACAATTGCTGACATTATTAAAAATCTAATATTAATCTCATAGGTGGAATCTGTTTATTTTGCTCGAACTCACATCCAAACATGGTGACCTTGTCCGTGGCTGTCATGTAACGATCAGTATAGTCCGATTCTTTAATTGAACCAACAGGAAAAAAGTCCGCGTCGTCCGATCGGTCGGACGAATCAGTCTGACCCTGCGGTCTGAAAAGCCCCTGTAATAAGTATATAATCGAACTCAGTTTCTAGACCTACGACATCGAAGAATGTTTCAAGTGCAATGAAAATTGGTAGATAATCAATATATTCAACTAGGCTCTTACTATGTGCCGTTGATAGAGAGAATATTATAAGTCTATTAAGGTATAGCTATAGAGCTTCAAAACACACTGAAAATAGTTGTGAATATGGCTTAGCGATAAAATATAAATTAGCCTGATCATCCGTCGACGACGTACAATTTTGAACTAGGTCTGCTCTTGTTCTGGTCACATCCTGGTCTTCCGCCAATTCCGGCTACCTTTTTCAGGCGCGCGGTCCATCTAGCAACAAAGATAAAATGTCCCTGATAAGGAATAATTGCATTATAATTGTCAATCATTCAAGTTTACTCCTAATAACATATAATTATTATGTTTTAACTTTACAGTTATCTGGGTGCGTAATAATCACAATAAAGAATTGGCACTTCTAAATGGATTTACTTACTTTCGAGGACCCCAACGCATGCATACTGATGGGTGGCCATGCACCAAGTCCGGGGGCAAGTCACGGAACTGCAAGGCGCGGCTCATCACGACAAAGAACAAACTAATTCTCCGCGCTAACATCGACCACAATCATCCAGCACCAAATTACGTTATTCGTAATGGAATCTATATAAGAATTTAAACCGTTTTTAAAACTTCCGGCGCTGTTACAGTACATCTGGTTAGAATTAATTCTTAGAATCAATACTGGAGAGAAGTCGCCATACTCAAGCGTTCACTGCCATAGCCTCTGTTAGAGGTACAAGACCGTACAGGATTGCATCTGTACGAGAGGTTATGAGAGTGTTGTTCAATTTATTACTTGTGTTTTTATTACTTAAATCTGGAAAAGGGGTTATTATCTCTAGGTGTTATTTGAATTATCGAAATTACATGACAACTTATTTGAAATACAGAACTTGGAAGATGACCTTCTCGCATCGCAGCGTCGATAGCCACGAGCTTAAGAAAATAACCAAGTTTAAATAAAAATATTCTTTCGTTTACTTTTTGTTGTTATTGTAGATTTAAAGTCTATTTCATGATTTTTGCTTTTGATGGTTACGGGGATACAATCTGTGATTAGTTCGACTCAATTCTATAGTCATTCGTTTGTGGCTGTCAAAATAAACAGGACCCCCTTGTCTGCGGAAGCCGATCGGCTTGACGACCACATCCAAGCGATTCTAATACTTCAGAAAACGAGTAAAAGCTAATTCCCAAAGATATTTCACCCCAACTATAGCAAGAGCCGATCGGCTTCCGTCACATTTAACTACAAAAATGAAATACGCCGATCAGCTTATCTTGCATTTCAAGACATATAGAATATCTGGTACAGAACGATGCAACCAAAACCTTGGGGCTCTCCGTGGTTTGACAACTGCTCTTTGAACAGACAGGACCTCATTACTGCCTTCAGACTTCGTTCTGAACACATCCCGCTCAACAAGTTCGCGTTTCTGATGCGAAAAGTTCCCTTACCGAATTGTAGCGAGTGTGGAGTCATCGAGGACGTGTACCATGCGCTGGTGGAGTGTGTTCGGAACGAAGAAATGAGAAGACAGATTGTAATCAAAATTTGTTTGATAACGTTGGTGGATGTAATAGTGGTTTGGCATTCCCCATTTCGGGGGATGCCAAGCTTCTTTACAAGCTGATTAGATTTTAGCGGCATAGACACAAGGTGACTAAGCTCTTTAAATAAAGAAAAAAAAGAGATGTAGAATGGTATATAATGGTATCGTTTATTTGTCTACAGTTACCTGGGTGCGCAACGCGGCCGGCAAGCATATAGCTCTGCTGTATGGATACTCGTACTTTCGCGACTCCAGGTTCAAAAACAGGATCGACAACTGGATCTGCACGTCGTCCGGGAGAGGCCGACGCTGTAAAGCGCGATTCATAGTCAAATCCAGCGGTCTGGTCTGCCTCAACACCGAACACACACACGACCCGCCTAACTACATTATCCGCAACGGAATCTTTTTGAGATTGAAATAACATCAGCCATTAGTTTAATGATTGTAAATATACGAGTAGATTTACGTTTATTAATTAAGTAATAATTAGGTATTACTGCTACAATAATAAATACATATATTATGTAAATTTCGGTGACTGTTTTTATCACTAATTTAATTGGTAACTAATAGTAATACTTAAGTATTTTATATGTAACGTAATCTTTATAAGATTAAATTGCCTGAGGTATTTATATATTGTTACTACCCGAAGTTATTTATTTATTCATTTATGTTGAAATTTTACATTAAATATCTTCAATTTTGACGGCCTGTATCTTGAAAACAGTTCCCATCCTATATTTAATCGTAGGACAACAGCACCACACTAAATTTGATGAATCATTTCAGTTTAGGACATCGGTTGTCCGTTAAGGTACAAGTTTTGGCGTTTCTATACTCTTACAGAATGGAAACTTCATTTAAATTGCTCCCCTGTTGGAATTGGTAATATAGTCATTGACGTTGAGGCTTTTACCATTAAAAAGAGCATTGGGCGATTGACACCGTGGTCCTAACCGCACGCGGTGTCAAACGCCTACGAACGAACCCATAGAGTCTCGGACAGACGGATACACACGCGCAAACTCCCGTAACACACATCTACACGCTGTTAATTAAATAGTTATAGTAGGACATGTAAGAATTATCAGCATCTAACTATGGTCTAATTGTTCTTTCACAGTACAATGGGTTTTCAATTCAGCCGGAAAACACATATTGCTGGTGAATGGATACACATTCTATTGCAGAGTCCGTTGTCTGAGCACGAACTACTGGCAGTGCACGATGTTCTCGGCGCGAAGCAAGTGTAAAGCCCGCGTCATCATGTCCAAGGATCATCAGATCATCCGCGCGAACGTTGCACACAATCATCCCCCGCCTAAGTTCGTCATACACGACGGTGTTTATGTGAAAGTTTAAGTAATAATGGTGTCGATTCGGATGGGAACGCTTTTACAATATTTTACGCTCTTGTGATCTTTTTAAACTTTAAAAATAAAGAAGATGGCATGTATTTTAGAACTGTCAAATTAGTTTGGTCCTGTCAGACAAGAAATGTACTGGGTTTCTATTGCAAAAACATGGCGTTTATAATTCTCTGCCTGACAGGACCAAACTAATTTGATAGTTCTAAAATTTATGCCATCCTTTTCTTATTTTTAAAGTTTAATAAAGATCACAAGAGCGTAAAATTTTGTAAAAGCGTTCCCATGCGAATCGACACGAATGTCATCCTAAATAGTTAATTACGATTTTGCCAACTGCCTGACAAAACAGTTGTTAGCCATGTACTATTTATTATCCAGGGAGGTCTGAGATGGTAAACTAAAATTCTAAATTGTTTAATTTAATTGTCGTTAATTTATTAATTTGTGTTTTGTTATTTCTGGTGTATACGTGTACTATAAGTTTTTACCTGAAAATAAATGCTTCTGTTGTTATTATTCATTAATATTTCAACCTAGAACTGTGAGTCAAAAATCAAATCAACAGCCTATTAGCATGTCCTCACTGCTGGAGCTCAGGCCTACCCTCTCAACGAGGGCGTTCGGGCTATAGTCCACCACGCTAGCCCAGTGCGGGTTGGTGGACTTTATCTGCGCCTAAGAATTTCTTCTTCGGCGTATGCAGGTTTCCTCACGATGTTTTCCTTCACCGTTTGAGAGCACACTTACCAACATCTGGCTGAAATCTGGATGAAGCATTTAATTAAATAGCTGATTTAATTGTTGTCTATAGTATATAACAATAAAGGTGTGTATTTTAGCTAAAATAAAATACTAAAAAACTGAAAATTTGAATAATACGTCAGATTGGACGTTTTTCAGTTTGGACATTTTTCTAATTTTACATTATTCAGTTTGGACATTTTTCCGTTCGAGTATGGTCGTTGGACATTTTTCAAATTGGACATTATTACAGTAAATCGTAAATATGTATTTACAAATTTTTTTATTACAGTTATGTGGGTGACCAATACAAAAGGCAATGAGACGATAGTGATCGATGGCTACACGTTCTACCGCAACGTTAGTAGGAAGACCACAGACAACTGGCGGTGCTCGTCGTGCTCTGGGAAAAATTGCAAAGCGCGTGTCATCATGTCAAAAGACAGAAAAATTCTATGTGCGAACATTGTACACAACCATCCGCCGCCTAGCTTTGTCATACGCCACGGAATTTTATTTAAAAGATAATTTATCTTATCTTATACCATCGAGGTAATATGTACTACGTACTAGAGAAGATACCCCAACTCGACTGTTTGCAACACGAGTTGGTGTTCATGAACACCTGTTCTGTTCATTTTGACAGCCACAAACGAATGATTAAGTAGGTACTGAATAAAAATTGCCGCCTTTTATGTATAATTTTTGTTATTTATGTACTTTAAATTCCAATAACTGCATTCTAAGTGTATTAGTTTATAATATTGGTAATAAGACTAAGGTTAAATAAAATATATACTTGAAGGTATATGCTTAAATCAGTGTATTATTATCTAAGTAGTAATAGATTGGACTGATGATAATTGGGACCCTTAGGGCCTCTTACACCGCTTGCTGATAAAGTCCCAGATATCCTATCTGCAGATTATCTGACAGATAGCCAATTTTTTTTGTTTCACAGATATCCGATTGCCTTATCTGTCAGATAAACTAACAGCAAGATCAAGTGGTAGTTTTTTAGTGTCAGTTATTTTATCAGAGACTTAGGTGTGAAACACGAAAATATTGTCAGACAGATTTATCTGATAGATATCTTATCTGTCAGCTTACTATCTGTAATAGTATCAGCAAGTGGTGAAAGAGGCCCTTAATCTTTGTAAAAAAACATGTTAGATAGGAACCAGCATCTAACGAGGAAAATAATGCCTGACGCAAAAAGTACTTTTAATTTTTTTTTTTTTTTAATCGCATCTAGTACCTAATTAATAGTTTCTCCCATAAATTTCCCACGCAACCAGAAGAATATAAGTATAAAAAATGTTTGAGGAAACAAAACAAGCCCTTTTCTAAGATTGTTTTATTGGTATTTTACAGTAACATGGATGATCAATAGCAAAGGCAGGGAGATGGCTGTTCTCGGTGGGAACGCTTACTATCATCAACATTGTAACAAGACCACAGACTCTTGGCGCTGCACTTTGTACACATCCAGAAACTGCAAAGCGCGTCTCATCGCGACAAAGAACAAAGAAATAATAAATGCGTACACGGAACACACTCATCCACCGCGATATGTGCACATCCGCGACAGAGTATTTTTAAAAACAAAATGGCCTAGATGTTATTCCAGGGTATAAGCTATCACTGTACGAAGTTTCAGCAAAATCCGTTCGGCCGTTCTTGAGTTATAAGTGTTCTAACTATCACGACTTTGTTTTATATATTAAAGATGTGAGCGCCAGCATAACGGATACCTTTGTATAACACCCTACATCACTCCTCGGACTCTTCATACAACGCTCGCTAAATAGTTACCTGTTACTACCCAAACCAAATGAGATGAGATCCCTGCGATATCGAATCAGAAATGAGGAGATCCGCAGGAGAACCATGGTCACCGACATAGCTCAAAGAATTGCGAAGCTTAAGTCGCAGTGGGCACGTCGCTCGTAGAAAAACCCGAACTGACGACCGTTCGGGCAGAAATATTCTCGAGTGGCGACCATGTATGTACCGGAAGACACAGCGTAGGCAGGCCTCCCATAAGGTGGACCGACGATCTGGTAAAGGTCGCGGAACCCGGCTGGATGAGGTTAGCGCGGGACCGGTCGTCGTGGAGATCTTTGGGGGAGGCCTTTGTCCAGCAGTGGACGTCTTTTGGCTGATATAATGATGAATCAAATGACGTTTGGACACGTGCAAATGTGTGCGTGAACTCTAGTAGGGGCTCATGGATGTCATGCGTAATGTAAAAAGCGATCCGAATGACGACGGCGCGGGCCCGAACATGGCCGATTGCGAGCGCCCAGATTCGGCGACGATACGAAGTGCGGGGTGAGATACGGTATCTGATATGAGCGCGGGATAGGAGTGTCCTTTCTGTACGTTAGTACTATTATCACTTCTGTGCTTACATCTTAATAAATTACCCGCAATGATGGAACAGTTAATTAAATTTCAGTAAAAACATAGCACATTGTATTTGTCCTATTTTATTGCCTTTGTAATATTTTATGTAATTTTCTTTTTATGAGATAAGTACTTATATGGTTTATTTTCTAATAATAATGTGCAAATAAAAATGAAATGTAAATTAAATCATTTTTAGTATAGGTAATATCTGAAATGATTCCAAGGTATATTACAGTATATTACATAATAAGTTAATTAAAATAAATTATAGTATTGCTTGACGGGTTACGCATTTTTCACTCAAAAAACCGAAGTTGAAAATACCGAATTTCATGATCTATGAACGAAATGCCGAATATTAAAACGCTGAATGATTATTTGACCAAATTAAAATTCTGACAGCACGTTTGACCGAAAGCCTAAAATCCCGAAGATTATGCTGTTGGTTTTCCAGATAAAATAAAATAATAATAAAAAAATTAATACACTGAGTACCTACCTAGAAGAATTCCATTTTTTAGTTTTTTTTAAATATACGCCATAGGAGTAAAGTCTTAAAAAATATTTGATTTTAAAGAGTATTTTTCTTGGTATTTTTATAGTGGTATGGATGATCAATAGCAAAGGCAAGGAGACGGCCGTATTGGGTGGCTACACGTACCATCACCACCGATATAACAAGACCACGGACTCTTGGCGGTGCACTTCATACGGCTCAAGAAACTGCAGAGCGCGGATCATCATGACAAAGAACAAAGAAATAATAAATGCGATCACGGTACACCCTCATCCACCGCGATATGCCTACTACCGCGACGGAGTTTTGTATTAATCCAAACTACTATTACCTTTGATTATACCGTCAGATTTTGATGGAAGGAAAAATTATCGTTTTATACAACGGTTCGCGTTGTTCTACGAGTATCATATGAATAATGTTTTCTTAATAATAAAAATCTTGAGCATTTCATAAAAAAATTTTGTAGTAACTAGCTGTTGCCCCGCGGCTTCGCCCGCGCAAATAAGTTTTTCCCGCGGGAACCGTTTAGCCCGGTAAAAAGTAGCCTATATGTTATCTTATCTTATAGAAGGGGGCCGGGCACACCCGGCGGTCGGAAGAACATATAGATGTTCTTCCAGGCTATAAGTTTCATCAAAATCCGTTCAACCGTTCTTGAGTTATAAGTGGTCTAACTAACACGACTTTGTTTTATATAATAAGAAAAAAGATAGTAGATCGAGCATACTGAGTTTTTTTTACTATGACGCACCCACATTTCTGTGGTTTTTCTTATAGGTATCTATAGTGGACTATAGTAACAGTCACGTAATTTTTTGTTTGGTGTATACCGGCGGGAAGCAAAAAAATATATATGTGAAAAATATATTTTATTCAATTTTTAAATTATTGTATTGTGAACGGGCGATGCGAGAAAATCATGTATTAAATAGGTACCTACTCCCTTTTTTTATTTTCTTATAAATCACAGCTGTATCAATCACTGGGTCTAGCTGGAGAGATATTATATTGCATTGCTACTATAGTATTTTTCATATTAAAGGTGCGTGGTTCGAAGAAAGTTTATCCAGTTGTTTTACTATAAATTTAAATATTGATAATCTAATAAATTACTGCTCATTGGATTGTTACAGTAACCTGGGTTCGCAAGAGCTGTGGAAAATTACTCGCTGTAGTGGATGGATACACTTTCTTTCGTCACGGTCAAAGTAAGTCAACGGATATGTGGAAGTGTAGCCTGTCAGGGGGAACAGGTCGCAATCGCAGATGTAAAGCGCGCATAATCATGTCGAAACGTCAAGACGTCATCAAAATGAACACTCTGCACAATCACCCGCCGCCCCAATACATAATTCGTAATGGAATCTTTATGAAACTCACTTGAAATTGAAGTTGCAATTCCTTATTGGTTTTCTTTATCGAACCTCGCTACCTACCTGTCTGGCGGGAAGTTGATGTAGAGGCTTCCACCACTGATCTGCTTCCAATGTAAATCAAACGTACAGCATCCTTGGTAACGGAGAAAAAAGATTGATGTCCACCTGCATATCTATGCTTAAGAATATGAGTAATAACTAGCCCGGGCGAATGCGATGCTCAGAAAAGCATTGGATTGGACATTGTCATTATTGTACCTGTAAGTAGGTAGGATTAAAGCCTATACCTATATAACAAGTTATAGGTACATCTAAGTATTATCACTCCAATTGAAAAAAATTTGAAGTTAGGAAAGTACTATCAGCAAAGTTTATTTATTTAAAAAACTTTATTGCACACAATTAGTACAAAAGGCGAACATAATGCCAGTGTAGCATTCACTATCCACCTCCGACCTTTGGGTCACCTATCCACGTTGACCTTTGGGTCATGCAGATAATGTGTGGTATGTGAATTCTGCTGATAGGTTGTCTGGAAGATAATCTCTAAAAGCGTTTGGCAAATTGTGTCTGTATTGATATGCAATATTTAACGAATGTACTTACAATGTTTTTGTATAAAGATTGTATTTGTTTGTCTACGTTTTGAAGAAAACATGTAACAATTATAATATTATGTTTATGTTATTAGGTATATATTTTTTATTAAATTTAAATTTAACTCACTACACCTAAAGATTAGTTTTTATACCTAATATTTCTTAAGTGTTTTTTACTTTTTGCATTGGTATTTTTCCTTTTAATTCCTTCGTTTTTGGTTTAAATTTATTATTATATTTCAGTTAAATACGTGAAATCTAAGAGAGGAAATGATTTGCTCTACATTGATGGCTTCACATTCTGCCGTCAGTATACAACTGGGCTGAGGAAGAGGTGGACATGCTCAAGCCATAACAATAGACAGTGCCGTGCGAATGTCACTACTTATGACGATGTCATAGTTAGGTTAAATAACAACCATAGACACGATGGTACTCAGAAGTAGGTATATCGTCGGTAAGCAAGTAACACCGCGCAAGTTAACTTTTTTCGGGTTAACTTATTTTTACTTAACTTACTTTTTTACTACTTAAGAAATAAAATGCCGCGGTGTTAGATGGGTGATATTATCGGTAGCACCTAATACCGAACTACCCTCGGTAATGGATGATGTGGAATGTCAAGTTCTTTTGCTTTTAGTAATTAAGTCGACTGCTTTATTAATAATTATCTTTATTATTATTATAAGCCTTTATTTCAGATCCTTAAACAAAATATTAATTACATTAAATTATCGACATTATTATTTGTTTGCCCATTTTTGGCAAAGGCCTCCTCCAACCTCTTCCACTCCCCTCTGTCGCTGGCTGTCCTTGTCCATGTTTTTCCTGCAATATCTATGATTTCATCTTCCCATTTTTCAAACTGTGTCCCTCTTTTTCGTTTATTGAATTTTGGGATTTCATCAAGGTTCTGTTCCATTTCTCATTTCCTCTTACTATATATAAAACCCTTAAGGGGAATAATTATCTGGTACTGTTTGATTAACGGCTAATAATGTGTAATATCTATTCAGCAACACTATATGTAATTATATTTTCACCTTAGAAATAAAATTAAAATAAAAAACAAATAATAAACTGTTTTATTATATAATAATCTTATTTAAAAGTAAATAGATATCTATTTCCGTGGTCTGTCGAACACAAAAATAAGGTTTTGTATGGGTTTCTTAGATAACTCTAAAAAACCGGCAAGTACGAGTCGGATGCCCACGGAGGTTTCCGTTCCGCCAACTACTGTACCATCATCATCATAATTTACTGTTGGTGTTCGGAGAAACACTTTTTAAATAAATACAGTATTTATTTAAAAATACTTTATTTATATATAACTTATAAATACTTAAGTATTTATTTAAAAAGTATATTAAGTATGTTTATCGGTTGTTGAGTACCCATTTTCAAGCATCGGCCATTATTATTATTTTAGAAATTAAATTTCATTTCATAACAGAAATAAGTACCTACAAAATACAAACTCCATCATTGTAAGAAATATTTCTATTTGATTTCTACTTACTACTTTTGAATGTTGCATTATTGATAGGTATGAATGGTTATTTACATCCTATTATTTTCACTTCTTAGTTTCATGGGTGCGCAACAAAAACGGCAAAGAAATGGCGCTGCTCGACGGGTATTCCTTTTACGTGAACAATAGAAGCAGGAACACCGAAACTTGGATATGTTCCTCGTCGCGAGGGGGAAACAAATGCAGAGCTCGAATAATTGTGACGTCACAGAGCAGGGAAATGGTCACCGCTCGTACGAACCACAATCATGAGCGGCCAACATTGATTTTTCGGGACGGAATTTGTATAAGAGTTTGATTTTTCTACTTGTAAGGCATCATTTATATTTATTTAATACGGCTAGAGAAACTTCTCTTCCAATTGACCACTTCTATATATGTCCACTCCTACAAATTTGACGAAAAATGTAAAATAGTTTTTTTTCCGGGTGCCTTCTGAAACTCCGTTTTGGTTGTATTACTTATGTTATTTTAGTACTTTCCTTAAATCATAAATAAAAATAGAACAATACTAAAATATATATTTTAAATATTTTTTGTTGTAAGAATTTTAAATGTGATTTCAGATGAGATTTCAGAACGCACCCGGAAAAACAACTTTTTAAAATTGTTCTTCTAATTTGTAGAAGTGGACATAATATAAAGAAGTGATCAATTCTAATTGTGGTCATTTTTATTTGAGGTCCTAAACCACTGAAAGGATTCAATTCACCTAGCATTTTCCTCGTTGTAGTGAGGTGAAAAATTGTGTGTTTCGCTCGGCAGCAAAGTTATTTTGCGTCTCGTACCTTTGAAACCCTCGCTACGTTCAGATTTCAATTAGTACTCGCACAATAATTATCAACTTTTCAGCCTTGCATAACAAATAACTATTGTTATTTAACATGGTTGTTTTAAGTATCGCTTATAAATTGTGTGTCTGATTTTGAGGTACACGTAATTTTAATATTAAAATAAGTTTGCTATGTTTCGACATTATAAAACTGACCATAGAGAAACTTATTAAATATTTTCAGCATGGAATCTTTATTTTTCCCATTGAATGACCAGTACGTAATTTTAAGTACAAATAAATACACGGTGTTTTGTGTAAATATTATTTAAAACTTATTGTTTTAATTGACAGTTTCTTGGGTACGCAACAGAAATGGGAAAGAACTAGTGCTTCTTGATAGGTATTCTTACTACCGCCATAAGATACACAAGAATACAGTAAATTGGACATGTACATTGTCAGGAGGGCAAAATAAATGCAAAGCACGTATTATAATGTCAAAGGACAAGGAAATAATACGCGCTTCTACTGGTCACAACCATCTGCCGCCAAACTTTGTCGTTCGGAATGGAATTTATATCAAAATTTGATCAGTACATATATAATAAAGAATATTACGGGTGTAACAAAATACCTGAAATGACTGGTAATAATTAAACTTTTTTTATTGAGACGTTTGGGAACTGTAAAATAATGTTTTTTTAAAAAATACTACTTTCCAAAGTTGCAATACAAGAAGTTGTTCAGTATTTTGAATGTCATGTTTGTCACTACAAGTACCTATTTGGTTTTTATTTACACTAAACAATTATAAAAACTTAAAACTACTTACCCTGTATAATAATTATATCATAGTCATTTATTTGTTCTAATTATAACTACTTAACGTAGGTACTCGTACTTTTTCTTTGCAGCTTAAAATGTCTCATCATCATCAACAGCCTATTAATGTCCCCACTGCTGGGGCTCAGGCCTACCCTCTTAACGAGGGCGTTCGGGCTATAGTCCACCACGCTTAAAATGTCTGATCTATTCGATTTGTAGGTATTTATAACATATTGTTTTCATGTTGACAGTATACTGGGTGCGAAACCGAAATGGCAAGGAATTGGCACTGCTTAACAAATATACTTACTATTTCAAATATAGTAGTAAGAATACAGAAACCTGGACATGTACAACTGCAGGAGCACAAAATAAATGCCTTGCACGTATTGTGATATCAAAGAATAGGAAAATAATCAGTTTGCATACTGATCACAGCCATCAACCACCAAACTTTGTCATTCGGAATGGAATTTGTATCAAACTTTGATCAATATTATGATAATAAATATTACGGGTTTATCAGAATACCTTTAGTGAAGTGACCGGATTCAATTTGTTTTAAAAGTAGAAAAAAATAATTTTCAGAAGTTGCGGTACAAAAAGTTTTTCAGTATTTTGAAAGCCTATGTATAAATAACATGTCATTACAGGTATTTAGTTATAATACCCTGAGTAATAATTATATCATGGTCATAATTACTTGTACTAATTATATTACCTACATAACTTAAAACATATGTACTTTTTCTTTGAAGCTGACTCAAAAGCCTGATTTATTCCCCTATTAGTATAAAGATTTTATTAAAACGCACATCAAATAAATACTTAATTGTACATCAAATATACTGATTGCGCATCAGAGTGCAATCGATATTTTTTGATGTTTATTAGGTTAGATATTTATTTAAATACAATGTCTTGTGGGTATTTATTCTATTGTTTTATTGTTAGAGTAAACAAAAACAGGTAAATACGCGGAATTTCATGTAAATATTTTAAAAATATTGATTTTATGTTGACAGTATCCTGGGTGCATAACAAAGATGACAAGGAATTGGCACTGATCGACAAATATACTTACTACTGCAAATATAGAAGTAATAAGAATACAGAAACTTGGACATGTACATCGGCAGGAGGTCAAATTAGATGCAATGCACGTATTGTATTTTCAAAGAGTAGGAAAATAATCCGCCGAGATACTGATCACAACCATAAGCCACCATTGTTCGTCATACGGAATGGAATTTATATCAAAATTTGATCTCTACGTTATTACTTAATATAATATTCTTAATATAATATTTTAGTTAGTTACTTAGACTTTGTGCTGAGTTCAATTATCAGATTTATTTCCTTTATCTTTAACCCTTTATAAGGCAGAGATGATTTGGAAACCACTTACTTAATAAACATTTACGGAGAAGAACATCCTCTTTTTTATATAACTATAATAGTATTATATAGCGAATATACCAGGTTTTCTTTCCTCGTTCATACTTTTTCGGTCAGTATTTAATTTTAGTGTAATTAATTAATCTATAGTATGTGGTCAATTTATGCACTATGCCTGTCAAGTGAAGCAAGCTATCGTCTTTGTTTACATTTTTATACGCCAGTCTGTATGCACCTTATGTTTGTTATGTTACCTATGACCTATACATACACAATATTGGAAACAGATCATCTGAAAACTCAAGTGCACTAACAGGCTGAGTGCATATATATTGACCACATGTTTTTCTTAATGATTTCGTTTTTTATGCCGTAGACGTGTTCCCCAGTGCATTACAAACATGGTAGTATATTTAACTTTCACGTAGCATATCTGTATAACTGGGGCCTTATAAAGGGGATCTGTACCTACTTTAAGTTATTTGTTTTTTTTTATATTGAAATACATTATGCCCTGTGTAAATATTTAAAACGTATTGTTTATTATGTTGAAAGTAGGTAAGTGTCATGGGTGTATCAAAAATTATAAGTGTAACTAACAATGCTCGACGAATATATTCAGTCCCTCAGCAAACAAGCCCAATCTTCTGTAAGTTCAAATGAATTTATTTTAATAATAAAATTAATTTAATACACAGTAATATATGGTCGCGTCAATCTGCACCTTAGGTTTGGATAATCTATAACACGGAATGAATTTGGATCCGGTTTTCACCATTGGTTAGGCGCGTCCGGAGCAAGGTTTTGATGTACAGTAAGGTTCTTGAGTGCAGTAGCACGCTACGAGTCATTTTTTTGTACAACGGTGCGCACGACAACACGAAAACCAATTAGATATAACTGACCTCCAAGTCATTGGCGTGTTTTAAACCTTATTGTCATAGCAATAAGTCATCAATTCATCGTAATATCCAGGAATATATACCTAGTGAATATGTGCGTGTGTGGGTACAGATATAAAAGAAAGTCGCAAGTGAAACTGGTCTCTCAATCTATTGAGTTGTGAAACTCCTACTGCACTTATGAACCTTGACTGTACAATTCTAGACCGCTGGTTTTGTATAAAAAATATTGAAAAGAGTATAAACGTTTATTATTTAATGTTCATTGTGTATTTTCTTTGCCAGTATTCTGGGTGCGTAACCAAAATGACAAGGAACTGGCGGTTCTCGACGGATTTACTTACTACGTTAACGGAAAAAGCAAGACAACGGAAACCTGGATATGTACATCGTCAGGGGGCCGGAACAAATGCAAAGCGCGCGTAGTAATGACGAAGGCAAGGGAACTGATCCGGGTACATGCTGACCACAACCATGGCCCACCAAATTATCTTATTCGCGACGGAATTTTAATAAGGACTTGATTTAAAAACACTCTGTATGAATGTATGTTCAAATCAAATCAACAGCCTATTAACATGTCCCCACTGCTGGGGCTCAGGCCTACCTAGGCTATAGTCCACCACGCTAGCCCAGTGCGGGTTGGTGGACTTGACATGCGCCTAAGAATTTTTTCTTCGGTGTATGCAGGTTTCCTCACGATGTTTTCCTTCACCGTTTGAGAGCAGTCAGTAAATGTACTTAGGTTTCGAGAAAACCCCACTGGTACATGGCCCAGCCGGTGATCGAACTTCGGACCTTTCGATATGATAGGCCGCGTCTTATCCACGGCCACGGCGTGACTGACGCTATCGAATGTATGTTGACGCTCGTTAAACTGTGGGTCACCGCATTGACAATGCTGTTTTAATTTATCAAAAGAATTTTTTTTTGGATGCACAATATGTTTTTACTATTATTCCCAAAGCGTTTCGCTAGCATTTGGAAATCCAGTATTTTGCTGTGATGAAAATAAATAGCCTGAATCAATTTATCAGTAAAATATTTTTAAAATTAAACTTCTAGATATTTTCTTACAATTTATAATGCTTAATCCTGATGCCTAATATTTGCGTCCTAATTTATTTCTAGTTATATTTTATTGACTCTAAAAATTTACTGTTTTCAACGCCAAATATCATAAAAAATATAATGCGCGCCCTCTACCTGCACTTAAACCGAGGTTTCTTGGTAAGCAACACGCCGAATTTTCGTCAGTTTCCGTGTAGCCGCCATCGGATGCGGACGTTCATTCGGTGTCGCTGGGTTGCGCCTGTTTGTAAAAAATAGGTACATAGGTGTGTTCAGTTCAGTGTTTATTTATTTCGAGTGTTGCAAAGGTATAAACTTAAAGTGAAGGTAGATATATTTTTATTATACGTGTAGTGTGAGTGAAAAGGCTAAGGTCACTGAAAATTTGTGAGTGTGAGTGATATTGTCAGGAGTTGAAACTACAGAGATCAGCGGCACGTGAGTCTTTTTGCATGACAATTCTTTTTTGTATTATCTATCAATTGGATTTTTCTCGATATTTTAATGTACGTGTAAATTTTTGTGGGAATCACTTGTGTGGTGATAATTCAATACTTCTACCTTTTCCACAACTAACCACACCTGGCCGATAATAAAAAGCTAGCTAATAAAAAAACAACGTCCAAAATTGTGAAGATATACCCAATTTAAAAAAAAACTTTGGCGTGTAAATGTATGTATGTTTTTTTATACGAACAAATTTAACTTAACATTGATTTGGTCATTATACCTATAATTTTGCTTATTGTCTCCTACGGTCTATACCAGAAAGTTTATAAATGCAGTAAAGCCACATAGCAACATACTGCTTTGATGTTTAGTTGAGTGGCTCCCCTTTTAAAATCTTGACTGCGGGCGCCTATTGTAAGGAGCAGGTAAAAACGGGTCGCCAGCGTAGGGTATTTAACCAGGGGTGCCATGCCAACCGATTCAAACTATAAAGAAGGAATGATTTGTTATACTTTCTTTCGCTGCTATGGTGAAGTCCCATTAAGGGATCCTGAATTAAGTAAATACTCCATGCACCTAGATGCAAAACTATTGTTATAGGTACTCGTACATAATACTTAAAAAATCATTAATAACTACCATACGAGTATTAGAGCAAAGAGCTTTTTGATTTGATTTCGAGCATTACGACTACCGGCTCCATTCGGAGGGCAGACGCCATAGCCGACGTACGCTGTCGTTACGAAACACACCGCGCATGGCAGGTGATCTGGTACCCTCGGCAAATGACCCTCGGACTCCGCGTTGGTTTATGGACCAGTAGATGAGTAGTAAAAAAAGCGCATGGTGAATTTAGCTTGCTACTTTGTTAAGTTATTTTGTTAGGAACGAAAGATTTATATCAGATTTTTACTTTCAGCTTTCTTTGTTTTAATATTGGTACCTACCTCAGGACTCAGGTCTTTCTGGAGATTTTTTTATTTAAAGCGGAATATTCAACTTTTGTGAATTATTAACAGCATTTAAATTTTAGATTGGTATTGGTTTTTTTTTCAGGCAACATTTTGCATTCCATAGGCATGCTAAGGACCAATTCTGGTGTGAAAAATAAATGAAATAGTTCTACTGTCGTTTTAATATACACAACTTGTCACGTTTACATAATAGTTTGTTTTGATATGAAATGTATGTTTTACATTCTTGAAGAAATTGAAGAATCTTGAAGACTGCTCATGGGACAAAAATTCAAAATACTCGGATTTCTTAAAAAAGGATGTACTCATTCCTCATAATAATATTATAGTTAGGTACCTATCCATTACAAGCGATTTGTTGAAAACGAACATCTATTAATATAAACAATGTTCAATAAGGTTTCAGTATTGTTTTGTGTATCAATACAGTCTACTCTAACACGATTACGCGTGTTCAGAATTTCTAACAGGAATAGCTTCTCCATAACTACAGTTATTAGTTAATGAATCGTCTGCAATGCGTTAAAAAAAATTTTTTTTTTCCAGTATTATTCTGTTTTAACAATCATGGAAAAGAATTGCTGATCGTCAATAATCATACCTATTTCCTCAAGAGGAACAACAATCTTACTTTTTATTGGTGTTGCACCAAAGGCAACAGATGTAGGAGCAAAGTGATCACCTGCAAAAATAAAAAGATCATACAAATGAGGTCAGAACATGAGCATGAGCCGCCGAGCTTTATTATTCGCAATGGAATTTACTTGAAGATTTAGATAATGTTCATTTTAAGTATTAAATAATACATAATAACATATCTAAATAAATATACTTCTTTGTTTGTTTTTTTCTTTCTTTCTTTCGTTCTTAAATTCGCTGTTACTGCTTGGAAGAATATTTTTCGAATCCGTTCTACCGTCATCAGTAGTAATAGAACATTTCTACAGGTGGAATTGTTAGAACTATTGGAAACGGGCCGTATAAGCTTTTTTTAAAGGTCGACCGAAAACGAAATTCAGCTGTATGTTGTGAATTCACAGGCATTTAATTTGATGTGTGTTAGGTTTTCGTCTGTTTATTTTTTAGATAATATTGTTTTATCCAAAGTTATATTAAAGTACGCCTTTCCCGACTTTGAAGTTGAAGTTTGTAAACTTTGCGGAGTCGTCTCATTAATCGTAGCGATTTTCTTATTTTTAAAAGTAACAAAGAAACTGTAACGTAATGTAAGTACTTACTAGTAATAAAAACATTTTATTTTTCCAGCGTCATTTGTTCGAAATCGTCGTGGAACAGAGTTGCTTATACTCAATAAGTATACCTATTACGTCATGAGGAACAACACACTTTCTTTCTATTGGTGTTGCACTTACGGCACCAGATGCAAGAGTAAAGTGACCACGAACAAAAAGAAAGAGATATTATATTCAAAGTCATATTTAGAACATAACCACGAGCCGCCAAGTTTTGTTGTTCGTAATGGGTTTTATGTGAAGATTTAAAATAATATTCTCAATGGAACTGTACTAGAGTTTCTCATACCTACTACCGCCCGCGACTGACTTTCATCGATAATTTTTCGACTATACATGTGAAAGATTTTTTTATCAAAAGGTCGTCGTTGTATCAAGAGGAACGACCAGACCAGACCAGAGAGAGTAGACTGGATGTATGTCTATAGAGTTTAACTCTTCGTTTGTTAGATCTGGTCTTAAGTTTTTCTTTCCCTGGTGTCTCTCTGAGGATATGCGCAGACCAAGCGGAAAATGCCTGCGCGCTTTTTGACGTCATTGTGAAATGAACCATATCACCATAGCCTAAAGAACAAAATCCTATGCGCGAGGCGACGCCGACGTCTGTGTTGGTGTTATTACGATTTTGTTCTTTAGGCTATGGTGATATAGTTTATTGACAATGACGTCAAAAATTGTGCAGGCATTGTTCCGCTTACCCTACCTATCCTTATTCAATGCTTCTATGTTAAAATAAGATAAGTCTAAGACCTACTGGAAAGTCGAGGCGCATCACCTGTATAAAATCATTATCATCATCATCAGCTTGTACTAGTCCACTGCTGAATAGAGGTCCACAAGTTGCGCCACTGAACCCGATCCTCGGTTCTCCGCATGCAGTTACTACCAGCCGCCTTAAGTAGATATAAAATATCAATATGTAATCTCTGGTCAAGTCACAATACGCCATTTTGTATTAAAACATGCGCAGAGTAGAGACTCTGCGGTCTGAGTCCCCACCCACAGATGTCAAAAACAAAATCTGTGGTCCTACTCTCCGCTTCGACTTCGCCTAGACTTTGCAGTGTTGAACAATATTAATTATAGTAACCTTTGTATTTATTTATTTATAATAATAATATTTATTATGAAAGAACATACAACTTTAATATTACAATTTAAAGTTTGTAATAGTATTAAGTTAAATAAACATAAATGTAAGAAATTTTCTTATTTCGGGAAACAACAATCCAATGGCATGAACTTTTACTAATAAAAAACCTTTTTCAGTGTTATTCGTTCGCAATAAACGAGGAAAAGCGTTGTTAATGATAAATGACTATACGTTTTACCAGATGAGGAGAAATAACCAGACGGACTATTGGGTATGCACCAATGGCATGAAGTGTAAGGGCAGAGTTGTCACAGATAAAAATAGAGAAATAATAAGAGTTAATTTGGATCATAATCATTCACCTCCGAGTTTTGTTGTTCGAAATGGAGTTCATGTTAAGCTTTAGTTAAGAACCATGGTATCTAGCCTGACTTACCTCGTCTCATATCCAATACGTCGATGGTTCGAACCTTGGCCCGTACCAATAAAAAAAATATTTATTATTATTATTTTAGGCAAAAACCCTTATTAGCAGAGATATATGTACAATATCAAGTACTGTGTACCAATGAGTTTTCGGAACTTATGCACGGTTTATTAAAATGCCATGTGCTTTTAGGCTAAGAAAAACATCATGAGGAAAACTATAATAAAGGTACTTAGGTTTAAATTAAATTTTAAAATGAGTCATTATGTAACACAAAAATGAGTGATGGAGTGACATAAAGTCGGGGTAACATTGCAATAAAAACGTATGTTATTAGTCATGACTTTAATATGGGATTTATGTAAGGATTTAATAGAGGTAAAAGATTTAAAAATAGTAGTAATAGTTATAGAGCCGCTTGTTAGCCGTCGTGGTTCCTTAGGTTTTATTGTTTCATTTAGTTTGCTCAAGTTTTATGTAAGTATCTAACAACTTTTCACGTGTAGTAATTAATGTCTATGTGCTAGTCTGTGCAATATAATAATAGAAATAAATTAAATATAATTGAGGAAGCAAAAAGGGTTGTTTTCAAATATATTTTTCCACTATTTGCCTAAACCATTGTATAATGGTATCGCGACGAGAGTCGAAAATAGACATTATGATAGTTTATTTGGTATTGCCATTTTGTACTTTTTGTATTTTTATTTTTTATAACAATCGTTTTTTTACAGCCTGAAATAAAGCATATTTAATATAATTCACTATTTACTGTTTTAGTGAAATACGTTCGCAATAGCCGCGGAGGCCAACTGATGATAATAAACGATTTTACTCTTTATCTAATGAAGAGTAGCAAATCCACAGACTATTGGCTCTGCACGTACGGGAAGAAGTGTAAGGGCAAAATCGTCGCCACCAAAGACAAAATGATAATACATTCGAAGTCAAATTTTGAGCATAACCATGAGCCGCCAAGATATGTTATTCGTAATGGAATTTATTTTAAGATTTAGACTGACATTCACGGATGCGTTTATTTTGGTGTTAGAAAACAATTTGCATGGATTTTATAGTAATAAATTGCAAAAAGAATTTTTCAAATCTGACTCGTTTAGTTCCAGAGATGTGGGTGTTCAAACTCTTCAGTAGTGTAGATATCTATGGGTTTTACCTTGAATCAAAAAAAATTGCACCCCCCCCCCTCTAATAGGCACCATAGGTTCCGATACGAAATATGCGAGATGCGATCTCCACAGGGAGCTCGCGCGCGACCAAAGAGATTTGAAACTTGTTGGGTTTTACAGTCTAAAATAAAAACAAATTAATATATATAAAATAAATTATTTTTTTATTGTTTTAGTGAGATACATTCGCAACAGCCGCGGGGACCAATTGATGATATTTAACGGTAATACTTTTTACCTCAACAAAAGTAACAACTATACGGACTACTGGCTCTGCACGAGGAAGAAGTGTGACAGCAAAATCGTCACCATAAAAGACAAAATGATAATAAAAACGAAGTCAAATTTTGAACATAACCATGAGCCGCCAAGTTTTATTATTCGTAAGGGAGTTTATTTTAAGATATAGACTGATATCAGATATAGAAAGATATAGGGCTTCTTTCACCACTTCCTGATATTGTTACAGATAGTAATCTTAGTGATAAACTAATCTATCAGATAAATCTGTGTTATAGACTATATAAAATATATAAGATATAGACAATCAGATACCTGTGAAACAGAGAAAAAAGGATACCTGGTAGATAACCTTCATATAGGGTATCTGGGACTTTATCAGCAAGTGGTGAAAGAAGCCCATAGACTCACATCCGTGAGGATGTGTCTGTTTTGGTACTTATTGTTAAGAAAACAATTTGCATGGATTTTGTAGTAATAATTTGTAAGGGAGTTTATTTTAAGATGTAGACTGATATTCACTGATGTGTTTATTTTGGTACTTATTGATAAGAAAACAATTTGCATGGATTTTTTAGTAATAAATAAATAGATATTTTGCAGGATCACATTTACGTTCAGTGCTTCCTCCCGCGGTGTATTACGTCATCGTGGTGGAGAGAGGGTCTAACATATATTTTTGTGTTGGCGTCAGATGGATTTTTACAACTCTATGTTCTTTGTAACTTTTAAACTGTAGAAGTATGAATCTCATGTTTTTCGTTGCACAATTTCACGAAGATGTTCATAGTATTAATGTTATTACTACTCTTTAGTTTTTAGACATAAGTGGATATCTTTAATTGGCCGTTAATTTTGTAACGTTGATTTTTACAAATTTTTGTAATTTTGGCTGCAGTTATCCCTGAATAAATAAATTAAATTGAATCTAAATTCATCGAATTCACGTCAAAACTTGACTAATTATCTAGACAGTGGCTCATCCACTAAGCTAACAAGACAATTGTTCAAGTAAACTAATTCGCACTGATATACATACAACATACATACATTTCTTCACGCTATGTCCCTGGCGGGGTAGGCAGAAAGAACGGAGCGCCAAGTATCGCGATCCTGACACAACTCATTCGCTTCGCTCATTCTCATCATTCTCTTCATACACGCTCGCCGCGGGACACGAGTGCTCTTTACGTGTCCGTCTGTGAGCACCCGCTCTATCTGATCCTCGTATGTAAGTCTAGGCCGTCCCCGGCTCCTATTACCAATCACATTCGCTCGATATATTCGCGTCGCCACTCGTTCATCACTCATTCGCTCAACGTACAATATTAATAGTACATTGTTAACCTAGGTGTGAAAGTAACTTATTTAAGTCCCGAGACCTCTAAATAAGTCTTGAACCCGAGGGAAACACTGTGCTTTTCATTATGAATACACTGAAAGTAAAACAAATATGTCGTCACCTGCGATAGTTTAGCAATAAGTTAGCGATAATAAGTCTCTCAACTGATATTGTAGTACATGTCATTTACGTAGCTCTGTTTAGTACCTACCTTAAACGCTGTGTGGCGCTAGTAGTTCTTATTGGTTTGTATTTAGTACCTAAACTATACGCCGTGTGGCGCAGGTAGCTTAGCTCCGATTGGTTATGTGTTTAGTACGTACAGTGAACGCCGTGTGGCGCTGTCTGCCGCCACACGAGGACAGAGTCGATGGTTGAGTCTGGCACTTCTGATCCTGAGCTCGCAGTGAGCACACCTACCTGCCTTACCGCATCGAACCTGTCAAGTTCGCCGTACGAATAGTTAGGCCATACACTTCGTCTACGGTTTGCCTGTGTACCACCCTACGCGATGGGCGACCCACCTATCGCTCCGCCCACTGACACGCCGTCATCAGAAGTGGGATCAGCTCAGGCACCTACAATGTCTGATACCCACTGGCGTAAGCTCCTGGAACAGCAGAACCAGAATATGGACCGGCTGATTCGGGCTATGCAAGTACCCTCAACACCTGCTGCTATCAAGTTGCCCGAATTCAATCCAGAGTCAACCGACGCCGATCCACATGCTTGGTGTTCGACGGTCGACATCTGCCTCATGGAACGACCGTTGGAAGGAGGTGCTCTGGTCATCGCGCTGAGCAAGGCCCTGAAAGGTAACGCATCCACTTGGCTTTCCCACGTGTCACATACTGGCATGACGTGGTCTGATTTTAAGGAGCTTTTTCTGGCACGCTATGCCTTTGCCGAAACATGTGCTGCGACTGTCATTAACGCCAACAACGGTCGTCCCAACGACGGTGAAAGCCTTTCCTCCTACGCTAGCCGTCTGATAACGTCACTAATGGCGAAATGGAAAGATATGAGCTCCGAAGAAATCGCTGTTTCCTTCGTCCTCGCTCACATCGCTCAAATCGATACTCGGATTAATCGATTGGCGTTTACGACTGAAATCAAGACAAGAACGAAGCTGATACAAGAAGTTCAAGCCTTTTCATTGAAGCGTAAACACGATCGCAATGTCGACAACTTCACCTCGGACAATAAACGCCATAAACAACCGCTCAATCCGAGGGATGCGAATAAAAACAACACTGCTCAATTACAGTGTCATTATTGCCATAAATTTGGGCATAAAGCCATAGATTGCCGCTCACGAAAACTGGGGCGTCCGCGAGCACCGTTTCCTCACACTGCGTCACCTACGACTTCCGCTACGTCTTCCACAACGTGCTTCCGCTGCGGGGAGAGGGGGCATATCGCGCCTAACTGCACGAAGAAGACGGCCGGCGGCGCCGGCACCGGCGGAACCAGCGCGGGCGCGAGCGGCGGCGCTGTCACGCACGATCGGCGCGTCAACTTCTGCGAAGTACGCGGGCTGCGCGGCGAGTTGGAAAATTCCGGTGAGTCGTACCCTTTTTATTTCGATAGTGGTGCCGAGTGTTCTCTCATAAAGCAAAGTGTCGCGAATAAATTATCGGGAGTGCGTTCCGTTACGAACGTTCGTTTAACAGGCGTAGGCAATGCTCATATTTACTGTACCGAACAAATATCGTGCGAAGTGGTCATCGATAGTCATTGTTTACAATTATCATTTCTCATTCTACCCGACGAGCACATGCCGTATGACATTATGATCGGTTCCGATATTTTAAAATTAGGTATAGCGGTTAACTTATCCAGTGAGCGCTTATCGATCACAAAACCGGTTTGTTGTTTTAGTGCTACTTCGGAAATCGATATTGACGCGATCGACAGTGACGTTCCGACGCCATTTAGAGATAGTCTCGCCCGTCTTTTAAACGAGTTTTCGTTTGCTTTTATTAACGGTTTGCCGACTACGCGCGTGACAACCGGTGACATGAAAATACGTCTCGCGGATCCTACCCGCACAGTTTATCGCCGTCCATATAGGCTTAGTCCACAAGAACGTGAGATAGTACGTACTAAAATAAACGAGCTGTTGGAAGCTAATATAATTCGACCGAGCAATTCTCCGTTCGCGAGCCCTATACTTCTCGTGAAGAAAAATAACAATGATGATCGCATGGTGGTAGATTATCGCGAATTAAATTCGAATACGATTCCGGATCGATTTCCTATACCGCGTATCGATGATCAGATTGCGAGATTGAGTGGGGCTAATTATTTCACGTGTTTAGACTGCGCAAGCGGTTTTAACCAGATACCGGTTTCGGATCCCGATAGCATCGAACGTACGGCTTTTATAACACCGGAAGGGCAGTTTGAGTTTTTAGCTATGCCTTTCGGTTTACGTAACGCGCCTAGCGTCTTTCAACGAGCTGTATCTAATGCGCTAGGGCCGCTAGGGTATTCTTATGCAATCCAGTTCATTGATGATATTTTAATACCGTCTCAGACTGTTGAGGAGGGTCTGTTTAGATTGCGTGAAGTATTAACAGCTTTAACCAATGCCGGCTTTTCACTTAAAATGTCGAAACGCTCCTTTCTAAAACAACGTGTTGAGTTTCTTGGCTATGATATTTCCTCCGGGCAGGTCCGGCCAAACCCACGAAAAATTATGGCCCTTACTAACCTCCCACCTCCTGAGAAAGCTACTGAGTTGAGACAATTCATTGGCCTAGGTTCATATTTTCGTAAATTCGTAGAAAGCTTCTCTCAAATAATGACTCCTTTGTATCAACTGAGCACCAGTGCGAAATTCACCTGGAAGCCTGAACATGAAGAGATTCGACAGAAAATAATTTCTGCATTGACTAGTAAGCCTGTGCTTACAATCTTTAACCCTGACCTCCCAGTTGAATTGCACACTGACGCGAGTAGTATCGGTTACGGGGCGATACTTTTGCAAAAAGTCGAAGACGAGTTACGTGTAGTCGAGTACTACAGCCGAAGAACCACGGACGTCGAGTCGAGGTACCACTCCTACGAGTTGGAAACTCTGGCGGTGGTGAAGGCTGTGGAACATTTCCACCATTATTTACATGGCCGTCACTTTGTGGTCGTTACTGACTGTAATTCTTTAAAACTTTCCAGTAACAAAGTCAATCTTTCACCAAGGGTGCACCGTCATTGGGCATTCTTGCAGGCGTACGATTTTGAGATAGTGTACAGGGAGGGTAAGCGTATGAGACACGTCGATTTCTTGTCTCGCAATCCTCTGCCTGAGTCGAGTCCGAATTTGGAGTCTACCCCCAAACCAACTTTCGAAAAAATTGAACAAAAGCGGGTGGATATCACGACCTTAAGTGAAAATTGGCTTTTGGCTGAGCAATTGCGAGACGATGAAATTCAGGCTATCGTAGTCAAACTGAAAGAAAATCAGCTATCTCCTGATATAGCTAAGACGTATGAAATTCGTTCAGGTATCTTACACCGTCGAGTACAGCGGAACAATCGCACACGATGTCTGCCAATAGTACCGCGTGCCTTTCGTTGGGCAGTTATCAATCACGTTCACGAGTCGGTAATGCATCTCGGTGGTGACAAAACTCTAGAAAAAATATACGAGCACTATTGGTTTGAGAGGATGGCGAAATACGTTCGTAAGTTTGTGGATAATTGCGTGACGTGTAAAGTGTCTAAGACCCACTCTGGTCGGGTGCAAGCCGAGCTTCATCCTATTCCTAAAATTAGCGTACCGTGGCATACGATACACGTCGACATTACCTGTAAATTGAGCGGCAAAAATGATCAGAAGGAATACGTGATAGTTTTAATAGACGCCTTCACTAAGTATGTTCTGCTTCATCATACCCTTCGTATCGATACGGTAAGCGTCGTCAAAGCGTTGAAAGCTAGCGTTTCTCTTTTCGGTGCTCCTACGCGCGTTATAGCAGATCAAGGTCGATGCTTTGCTAGCAAAGACTTCCGAGGGTTCTGTGACTCGCAGGGTATTAAACTTCACCTAATAGCGACAGGTTCGAGCCGTGCGAATGGACAAGTGGAGCGCGTAATGAGTACCTTGAAAGGAATGCTTACCTCTGTGGAGACATCCAATAGGTCGTGGCAGGAAGCTCTCGACGACGTTCAGCTTGCGTTAAACTGCACCGTAAATAGGGTAACTAAGGCTAGTCCCCTTGAACTCATGATAGGGCGTGTAGCGCGACCGTTAAACCTTATGACCGCGGACGATACCGAAGTTGAGGTAGACATTGATTTAGTGAGAGAACAGGCGGTCCACAATATTGAAAAGAGTGCTACTTACGAAAAAACCCGTTTCGATAGTAATAAAGCCAAATTTGTGAATTTTAATGTTGGAGATCTTGTTCTCATTCAAAATGAAGAAAGAAATCAGACAAAACTCGACCCTAAATATAAAGGGCCTTACAAAATAATTGAAGTTCTTGATGGTGATCGTTACACCTTAAAATCATTGTCTAATAATAGAACGTATAAGTACGCCCATGACAGAGTTAGAAAGATGCCTCAGAGTGAAGTCCCATCCGATCTTATTTGTGACTCCGAGTCTGATGTAGAAAGTGCCGATGAAGGCATGTCCACCGCGGGTAACTAGACACACATATCATGGCTACGTATTTGGCCGCACTGCACGCTTCAGGTCGTAGTCGTAACTGCGATTCACATGTGGGTCGATCAGGGCGCGGTGCGCGGCTGAAGGTGTAGGGTGGAGGCCTGGGTCTCGTGGAGACTACTGTTTGGTTGGTTTGGTCCATAGCGACCCGTTAAATGTGAGCGTGTTATCGCATCAATGAGATTTGTATACGCTGCCGAGCAGCTGGGCCATGTTATGCGTGTGTGTGTGTGATATTGATTGTGTTCACTGTGGAGAGAAATTATCATTCATGAGTTATCGTAATTTTGAGACATCTGTTCTAGTTTTAAATTAAGTTTTGTAAACCTGTCTGTAAATAACCTGGTTACAGTCAGGGCAGGCCGAGCGTGTTTACTCTAGCCTAATTTTTGTTACAGGTACACACGAGGACGTGTGACTGTCAGTTCTGGCCGTGTCGTCACCTGCGATAGTTTAGCAATAAGTTAGCGATAATAAGTCTCTCAACTGATATTGTAGTACATGTCATTTACGTAGCTCTGTTTAGTACCTACCTTAAACGCTGTGTGGCGCTAGTAGTTCTTATTGGTTTGTATTTAGTACCTAAACTATACGCCGTGTGGCGCAGGTAGCTTAGCTCCGATTGGTTATGTGTTTAGTACGTACAGTGAACGCCGTGTGGCGCTGTCTGCCGCCACACGAGGACAGAGTCGATGGTTGAGTCTGGCACTTCTGATCCTGAGCTTGCAGTGAGCACACCTACCTGCCTTACCGCATCGAACCTGTCAAGTTCGCCGTACGAATAGTTAGGCCATACACTTCGTCTACGGTTTGCCTGTGTACCACCCTACGCGATGGGCGACCCACCTATCGCTCCGCCCACTGACACGCCGTCAAATACATAAAATGAGTGTTAATACAAATCTCTGCTATACGGAAGTATAAACAAAACTCTACAACTCGAAAATACAAATGAAGATCGGATTGCCTCTTTCCCGTCTACTTTGTTTTTTTTCAGTAGCCGGCCAGCTATTCTACCATTATTGTTCATTTCCATCATTGAAAAAATGGTAAATATTTTGCCCAAATCTAAGTTATTTTAAAGAAATAGTTGACAGTAATAATTATAATAAAGTCATTTTAAAAATATATTCTTTAATTATTACATAACTTTATGTTATTTCAATTTTACATCGCGCTGTAATTGAGTGGCTGTATAGACAGTTGGAACATGGTCTAATAGAAATGTCAAAATAGTACTGGTTTTTTATATATAATTTGACAGCTGTCAGTTGAAAGCGATTCTCCCTAGGGCTGAGATGTATTACTTTCAACCCGCTCCTCAGGCAACTTCAGACCTACTTTCAGAGTATGAGTAATGAAACCTATATTTGTTTATTTACAGTATTCTGGGTGCGCAATCATTACGGAAAGACACTGGCTATGGTCGACGGGTTCACATATTACTGCAACAATGGGAACAGCTATCGATGTACCAAGGGAAAAATTTGCAAATCTCGCTTCACTCTCTCGAGTGAAAATACGCTTTTGCGTTCAAACCTCGTGCATACACATGCAAAGACTCGTTATATAATTCGTGATGGAGTTTATTATAAGGTTTAAACTCAGCCAATAATTGCAGAATTTTGTTTTAGCGATTAACAGTCACATCATGCCTATGCATCCTCCATAAATCATTCGTGATAAAGTTTTTTTCTATAAGATTTATATTTTAAGAATGATGCAAAAGGTGGTGGACTTCTGATCAATATTATTTAGTATTCATGTGTCTTCATTATTGGTGATATTAAATAATAATTCACTTAACCTAACTCAAGCAACATAATTACTAAAAAAACGATCATTCGGCGGATTAGTCGCTCGTATAATTTTCCAGCAAAACATTTATGAATTTTTTAAATATTTAATTTCTATATTTTATGTTAAGTGAATGCTATGTTAGTTTTTTATGTGGTCTTAAAGTCAAATGAGCCTGGGAACGTTTTTTTTTTAATTTACAAGTTTCAACTTAAAATAAATGACATTAAATTTTTTTTCTCCAGCACTTCAAATTGCTTCAAAATGTTTATTTTGATTTTTGAAAATGATACCGCTCTATTGTTCTCGTTTCGCCCGGTGCGACGTCATCACATCATACTCAATCTCTCGTGAAATGTGAACCGACGACGCTCGGTATATAAAGTGGGTACAGTGATTGTACAAATTAATAAGTCTTATAACTTTATAAATACTTATCGTATCGAAGTGAAATAAAAAGTATAGCTTCATAGTAATGACATCTGTAATTGTATATGATAAAAATGAAGTTTTTTTTCTTTTCCCACGCTCATTAGTACTCCGAAGTAAGAAGGTCCTTCTTCCGGAGAGGACCTCCTTCTGACACGCAGGACTTCCTATTTTAGGAGCCTGGGCTGCATTGTTATATTTACAAGTGTAATTGTGGATCAATAAAGATTTTTTTCATATACCTACCTAGAATTAAGAATTAAACTCGATAGCATGAATTAAACATAGTGTGAAATAAAAACTGTTATGTTTTATAGAACATATATTCAAATAATAAATCTAGTTTTTATACCTACAAAAAGTGCTTCACTTTTCAAGTATTCGAACATCGTCGAGTAAAGACCTACTTTATATATATTTTTTCTTGTTTACAGCGCCCTTTTACCTGATAAATAATTGCTAGTTATCTAGCAGGAATTATTTTCTTGGTAGAGTACTACTTAACTGCTTGATTTTCTACAAGGAATAAGCGTGTTAGTAGAATGCTGGTTAGGTATCTAATTTGGTGTTCAAAAAGGGATTTCATTATCTAATCGCAGTTCTATGAATATATGTAATGTTGTATTTATTTGTGCAGGTATTATTTGGGTGCTCAACAAGTCAGGAAAGCAACTTGCCATAGTGGAAGGGTATCCTTATTATGGGTCGAAAACCACAAACGTCTGCATCTGGCGATGCACCAAAAACCGCACTTGCAAGGCCCGGTTCAGCATCTTCACCAAAAGCAACGAGATGTATAATATGAATTTCAAACACAGTCATCCTCCCCCTAATTTTGTTATTCGAGACGGAGTATATGTGAAAAAATGGAAATTGTAAAATAAATTACGTTTATTCCAATCTTTTTGCTCGAGTGGCCGGTGGGTGGCGTGGCGTACATGCGGCGAACCTACAACGTTCTGCGTGTGCAGTGCAATAATGTTTCAGGATGCTGTTGGGACCACGACGTGTAGAGTTTGGCTACGCGGAATTAAGTTTCCTTATGGCTAAACTAGCTAGCCAACCAATTTTGGATGTTAGGCATCTTAATTCTACGAGGCATAAAGTTTCCTCGTGGCCAACATGCGATAATAGGGCATGTATACAACGTGTTACAAAGTACCCCGTTAAAATATAATTAATTATCGAAGCCAACCCTAGTAAGCTGTCATGTCAGGGAACCAAATAGTTTTCTAAATAGAGTTTGCACATCAGTGAAAATAAAAATATTTTTTATTTTTTATTTTTTCTAAATAGGGTATGTATGCACAACAGTGAAAATAAAAATATTTTATTTTTATTTTTTGGGGTATGTGAATGAACTCGTTATAAGGCCCCATTTAACCTCCTTTCGGGTTTACTACTTGTTTTGTAACACCCTGTATACAGTGTGTTATTACTTGTAGTTTGGCTACGAGGAATTAAGTTTCCCTATAGCCAAACTAGTTTGGCAATCAAGTTTGGCCACGAGGAACACGCCCTGGTTGGGACTGCCGCAGCGATGCAGCGCCTCCGGTATGTTTGCGGAGGCGTGAACAGATGACTCCTACGCGATCCTCCGCAAAAAAGCCGCGTCCATATTGCACCGCCTGCGTAACAGTACCAACAGCATTCTAAAAACTATTGCTGCACGATTTGACTGCCACATCCAAAAACAATGGGTGGAGGTAGTAACAGGGCATAAATAAATGAATAAACTTTGCAATAAGATACTAACAATACTAACACTATTTTAAAGGATTATAGTCATAAGTACTAACATACTAATACTATATGGACATAATCTTAAATAGAGTTTTATTTAATTTTAATTACTGTTCTGATTTAGAAAGCCGCTCAGTACTTAGGTACCTATAAAACGCGATTTTTAAGAAAATAGTGCAACAGGTTCCAAACTGGTTGTCTAGAATTCTATAAAGATTACTAGGTACAGTTTTATCAACAGTTATCATAGAATTAAAACCAGGTTGGTACCTTTTCTCATGCGGTATTACGTATAAAAAAATAAAAAATTCAACGTATAAATAATTTTGGGTCGGGCGGCATTTGCCTACATCGCTGAAAGTCTATGCTGGGAAATGTCGACTACGCAAAATGACTACTTCTTATAATATTGAATGAACTGACATACATTTTAGATACCTAGGTATTTCTGCTAGGCATTCATCTCCTAATCGTATCCCTGTGTGTTTTATGTTTGGGTTATATTAGATCTAATAACTCGCATAAGTGTTGCCTCTGGAACTCGGCTTCGTGTGTGTTTATTTAATATACTTATTATTTTCTTATTATATTATTTTCACACACACATAAACACACTGCACACTCACTCAAACATACAAACTGTCCTTGATTATGTCTATTGAATGAAAATTTAATAAACATATTGTAAATCCGTCTTTGACTATAATTATATAATCTACAATAACATTGTGTCTTTCGTGGATTTTGTAAAAAAAAATTTTTTTTTTTAAATCTATTAGTCCCAAACTAAGCCGAAGCTAGTAAATGGGTACTCAACAACTGATAAACATACTTAAAATTCTTTTACTTAAATTTTAAAATTTTTATTAAACTGAAACACAGTAATGATGACAGAAATTTAAAATAATCTTTTGTGCGACGTCTCGCCAACAAGTAAAAACCCTGAACTTGTATGTACTATTGTAATAAAAGTACTATCAGTCTGTACATCCAGAGGTACACTCTGGTACAGCTGGCACTGATTTATCCCACCATGACCCAAAATGGTACAAGTGTGACAAAACTGTTCCGGTTGTGTGACAATACAGTACCATCAATGGTACTTGTGGGACAAATCAGTGCCAGTTCTACCATCACTGTGTGTTGTAGCCTGTAGCTGATACTTAGCAAAATAAACTCCGCATGAAAAAATCGAGCGAAAACGAGCGGATGATTTTAATTTTAAAACAATATCAATGTTACTGTACCTACCTTACCTAAGATGCAATTGTGTAGGTATGTAAAACAATATCAGTGTTACTGTATCTATCTTAACTTAGATGTAATTGTGTAGGTATGTAAAACAATATCAGTGTTACTGTACCTATCTTACCTTAGATGTAATTGTGTAGGTATGTAAAACAATATCAATGTTACTGTACCTACCTTACCTAAGATATAATTGTGTAGGTAGACAGACATATTTATTGATAATCAATGGATTACAAGTCATTAAATTCAAAACATTATAAAAATTGAATTACTAAATTAACAAATTTTAAATAATAAAATAATAATAATAAAATAAATTGTCTAATTGTTATCGCAATACTAAAATTAATACTTACTTGCAACAAATTCGTCAAACGTGTAAAAAGTTTTCTCGATAAGCCACTTCTTTAAGTTTAGTTTAAATGACTGCGTGGAAGGCGAGTTTATTATATTGTCGGGTATCCGGTTGTTGACTGTGGGGGGCCCATGGTGTGTACCAACCTGGTCGACTTCTCCAGAGTGTGCGAGACGGGCGCCATCTTGCTCGCGTTACGTACGCAAGCTGTAGCCGTCCCCGGCGGCTATGTAAAACAATATCAATGTTACTGTACCAGACTGTACCTACCTTACATATGATGTAATTGTGTAGGTATGTAAAACAATAACAATGTTACTGTACCTACCTTACTTAAGATGTAATTGTGTAGGTATGAAAAACAATATCAATGTTACTGTACCTACCTTACCTAAGATGTAATTGTGTAGATGTAAAATTTGCTGTGTGTGTTATTAAAATTGTATATATTTTTTAGATGTGATCACGTGGTTGATGAGCAGAAATGGTAAACAGCTGGCATTGGTCAACGATTTTCCTTATTACGCCGCCACCAAGAATACTAGGGGTTATATAACGTGGAGATGCACTAAAGGATCTGTGTGCAAGGCGCGTTTTACTTTGGACGAAAGTATGCAATTCACCCGAGGTAACCTGATACACAACCATCCGTGCCTGAATTACAAGATATGTGGTGGGGTTTATCATCACATTCCTGCTTTAAATGGCCCATTTAATGTCATCGGTCTTAATAAAGAATGAGTCTCCAGCAGCAGCCATTGATTCAGATAATTGGTACGTCTAAGCGGAACTAAACTGGACCTTTAAGATCTTAAATATTAGGAAAACTTAATAGGTAGTATAAATGAGGTATAAATGTAAATATGGTATGATTAGGCTTTTATGAACTGCTTTGGAGTATTATAAGAAAAACAGAGTACTTACGGGAGTAGGGATATAAATAATATTATGATTGACCCGACTTAGCCAATCATGTTCAATTAAATTTATTATTTATTACGTATATTATAAGCATTCGTTTAAATAATGGTGAATACTCCTAGCGTAATTTGTAATTTTAGATTAAGGTTGTGTGTATGATTTTTTTTGTCTATTTATTGTATCATTTCCAATAATTCCTAATAAAATAATTTTAGAATCTTTTTTAATACTTTTATTTATTTATAGTGTTATATTTCTTCCAGTGCCATTCCAAAAGTATTGGCAGGTAGGCGGACTTCACCGACTATCCTTCTCGCGATATCCCACTAGCGGTTCCTTGCGTCCCCAATCTCTTTAATTACTTTTTTATTAACCGGAATTTACTGACCGCATGTAAGATTATGTCATGTATTAATATAGTGTACCTACTTTAATAATTTGTTTATTTCCTTCACGCAGTGACCATGGTAATGAATCAATCTGGAAAATCGTTGGCCATACTGGATGGTTTCACTTTCTATTGCGACAAGATGTACCCCTGCAAGGTTGTGTGGCGTTGCACGCGGGCGGGGCAGTGCAAGGCCCGCTTCACAGCTACCAAGGACCTGAGCATAACCCGGGCGTTCCTGCAACATATCCACAAAAGACCTCAGTTCGTTATACGTAATGGAATTTATACGAAAATTTAATGGGCCCAGGGCTTATTTGCGCAAAAGCCCCGCGCCAGGTGGACCGACGATCTGAAAGCGGCTGGAGGCAGAGAGCGGAGAGCTGGTGTGTTGGCGTTCATGTCTAGCAGCGGCCGTCGAAATGCTGATATTTAAACGGCTTGTGTATAATTCGGGAGTTTCTGTAACATAATATCCACAAGAGATCTCATTTCGTTAGATCTTAATGTTTTATAGTTGTATTTTTTTGTTTTGGATTGATGTGTTCCAAAGAGTTTGGAATAGGTAGCCGCCGCCGGGCCGCGCGGCGTGCGCATTCTGTGATCTGTCCTAAATTAATCGAAATAAAGTAAGTCTGTTAAAACCAAGGACTTGTGCATAACTCGGGCGTTCCCGGAAGAAATAAAAAAAAACTTGTCTGTTAATCGAGTACTAATGAAAACAGAAGTTAATTTTATTATAATATTTTTCCTCAATACATTTGTATTATTATTCCTTCCTTGTCTGTTTTAATATGTAATTAAATTGCAACAAAAACGAATAACTTAAAATGAATCAAGGATCGTCATCATCCTCCTCAGATTTCGGGCTCACTAATTCGCAGCGAGGTGGTCGCATTCTCCAGAAATCAGGTTACCGTTATCGTAAAAAGAGAAAGAATAAGGATGGAACAATATTATGGAGATGCGTAAAGAGCGATTCCTGTTATGCAGTTGTCAAAACAAACAGCGAACTTTCTCTGATTACTCACCAAACCACACATAATCATGCGTCAAACATTGCTGATAAAGAAGACATTTATTTTCTTTAAAGAAAACCGAAATGAATTTTGTACAACCTTTTAACTGCAACAAGTTTAGAAAAACTTCGCAAGTAGTATTAGCAACTGGACTGATTCTCAATTGGACATATTCTAAAATGATTTCTCCAAATAATTTTGAAAGTGGTAAACTGAGCCCGCAAGCTGAGTGGGCTGAGTTGTCCCCGGAAACATTTTGATATAGGGTAAAACTCGGTAATACGCCCCACTTGACGAAACGCCCCACTCACCTAGCAAGCACACTAACAAAGCTACGCAGCACACGAATAGAAACGCAAATAGCCATCCATCAGTCGCCCGACACGTTGTCTACTATGGTATGGCTACTTGCGTTTCTATTCTCGTGCGTACCTTTGTTAGTGTGCGTGCTAGGTGAGTGGGGCGTTCTGTCAAGTGGGGCGTATTACAGAGTTTTACCTTTAATACTTTACAAAGAACGTGGTTTATACGTATAGGAACTTAATGTTATACTTTTTTAACTTTGCCTGTACTAGTTCCACTCAGCATTTGTCACTTCTTAAGGTATAATATCAGTATTTAATCGTACTGTACAATTAATAGAATATTTTTAATTGTTTCAATTTAAATGGATAATTTAAGATGAAAAATCCATTGTGAAATCGTTACACGAAACTTCATCAGACCGTTATATTACTATTTAATAATAATAATAATATTTAATATAAGAAAAAAAAAATTCGCTGTTATAAATAGATGATTAATAAATCCTGAGGGTATTGGGGTGGTTTTATTAATTTGTAGGCAGCCTCTAACCTCAAGGAAATTCTGCAATGTTATGTTTTAAAAAGTCTGCATCCTTAGTTAGTGCTAATACACAAACCATGTTGAGATAACCGCGTCACAGTGTTAACCTATCGTTGATACAGTGAAAATTTGCGTTTTTGTGAAGTGCTCCAAAATGGTTCTCGACCCATGTACCCACCGGCCAGACCCACCTAACTAGAACTTGAATGAATCATTTAAAAAATATCAAAAATTATCGATTTTTTTAATTACGAAGCGTTTAAAAGAAATTTTGGAAGATAAAATAAAATTAATATCTTGGCACACTATTAAGGTTGTCGAATTTCGAAGACGCACCTTTTCGTTAATGCGCACCCCATACCAATAGGAATTTTCAACATAAAAAGTAAAACCAAAAACTTGACATTTTATTATTATTAAACTTTTCCTCTATTTCGTCTACACAAAAACACAAAACATACTTCTATGCCTTGTTTCTTTTCGTTCAACTGTTGATCTGAGTTGTCAATAACATAGTTTTTTTTACAGTGCGATGGGTGAGCGATCGCTGTGGTAAAGAACTCGCCCTGGTCAATGGCTACAAATTCTACACCCAGGGCGGCAGTAAAACCTCATGGCGTTGTACTAATTCTAAACGATGCAAAGCAAAATTTGTCATAGACGACGGCTGTAACATTATTAACTCATTCTTGGTACATACCCACAAACGGCCTTATTTTATCGTTCGTGATGGAATCTATCACAGGTCATGAATTGTAAAGACATTACTTAAAGAAATGTAAATTTGTAAATACATATTTAAATATTAATATGGGCATAGCATAGAAGAAAAATATCATGTGACTACTCTGAACTTGATTAGTTGACAAATATAAATACTTAGGGCTCACTATTATCATCATACATCGGGGTTCTGGGAGCGGGAATGATTTGAGAAAGAGTAGAGTTAAACAGATACGTTAGTCTGCGAAAATAGCATACTATGCCTAATGAATAACTACCTCTTTGCGAAATGTATTATATACTTAGTATTTTCAGAATGCAATTGCATATAGTAATTTATCTACTTGACAAGGGTACGGCAACGGCAAGTGTCTAATGTAATGTGAATCTTGACGCCCGATATCTTGGACCTATTTACTGATAAATGAGTAGGGACTTAACTGAATAGGTTGATAATGACTTCATAATATATGTACCTATATTTATGATTATTATTTTATATTTTTCATTTTATTATTCATGTGACGTAGAAACCTGCTAGAGTACATTCTGTTTTTAAAGTCAATACCTATTCTTTGACTAATGTCAAACGTTCCCGCTCCCAGAACCCCGATGTATGATTATCATACTGTGTGTAAGATACTTGTACATGTCGTGGGCTGATCGTAGAATTGGCCAGATCGTGATTATGTCTAGGCATTTCATGATACGCCGCCATTTCATGATTTGGCCGGCCATACGAGCATCACGATGTGCGTAATTGGGATAGGTGTACCAGCCGATAGAAAGTGGTGTTCCCAGTTGATCACTGGACATATCGTTAAATATAGTTTCATTTCACGCTGCTAAATACGCTATTATATGCGTGCAAAACAAATTATTTCTTTATTTTGATTTGATAATCTTTGAACACCCGCAACCGAAATATATGCGTTGAACGTTAAGGCGGCTGGCGGATGTTAGATGGCCAAATCATGAAATGGCTGCGTATCATGAAATGTCTAGGCATATCACGAGCTGGCCAATTCTACGATCTGTCTACCAGCTTAAAACTATGCAATGAAAGTTTCATCATTTACAATTTATAAAATATTAAAGAAGTCAACGTTCATGTCAAAATCTTTTATTGTAGTGTGCCTATCTTTTTACCAAATATATTTTTTCCTCAAATTTTTATTTGTATTCCTATTTTCTTCAATTTTTAAAAATTGCTTATGAAATAGTGCGTGGTAAGATATCGAGATATAATGGGATTCCGAATTTTTAAAAATGGAAGAAGAGGAATGGAATTAAAATCGCAAACTTAAACAATTTCTGTCGGATTGTGATGAGGGTGGAATCGATAAAACGTGGTATAAACTATTAAACTAAACTGTCACCAATGCATATATACGGTATGCTTCCGCAATATTTTTCGTTATATAAAACACTTATTAAATATATATATATCAATAATATTTTATTATTAGTATTATTTATATCTATAGTAATATAATTCTACGTTAGCACTTAGTATTTACATTATTATATCGCATATTTCGTTCATAGGTACTTAAAGTCTACCTATGAACGAAATAAATAGGTACTAAATTACACAAATAAAATAATTGACGTATAATATTAACTTAGACCGTCCGGACATCCGAGCTTGTCGCAGTAATTAGTAAGAGCTAGCCCCAGCACGGGCTGCGCGGTCCAATGGGGCTTCTCTGGACTCACACTATCTGGAGATGCGGTACGTTTTGCTCGGCTCTCGTATTGTGTTACTAAGATTTTGTGTAAAATTGTTCATCTATTTTTTAAGCAACAATAAACAATAGACAATACCTATTATTGTAACTACTCTGGTAAACGAACTAGACATTAATTTATAACTGTGTATATTAGAAACTCAATTTTTTTTCAATTAAGACCTTTTGTTTTGTGTTTAGGGCACTTAAATAATTCCGCCATTTTCACGTCCAATCCACTTAATTCCAGTTGAATGGGTTAAAAATATGGCTGGAAAAATATTGGGTGTGGTAGGTGGGTACACCTACTACCTCAATAGGAGGGGCAGCCATAGAGACGCATGGAGGTGCACCAAGGGCCGGACCTGCAAAGCTGGCTTCACACTAAACAGAGAGTTTCAGCAGATGATCCGTTCAAACCTCACACATAACCACACTTCGCCTCAGTTCATTATTCGAGAGGGGATTTGTATTAAACTCTAACATATTTTACTCTCACCATCAACATGACGCATGCATGCTTTTTATAAAAATATCAAGGATCAATATGTTGCAATTATGTTGAAATAAATAAACAGATGTAATTTAAATATTATGCTTTTTGCTTACCCTATCTCATAGCTTTTGACTGCGCCTACACCCGCTTCTATAAGTGATGATTCTAATTACAGACCACCAAACCAATTGATAGTGCGAGTTTGATTTTGCATATAGGTAAGGAACAAAGTCCCCTTGTAACACAAATAACTATTGCGGGAGGTCTTACCTTAGGCAAAATCATATTCACAATAAAAGAGGTATCGCTTGACGCCGGTAATATACATAGGCGATGGCCTTATGTTCGGTGAACGCTTACTTTCGCCGTCATTGCGCAGTCAATTGGTTGGGTGGTCTGTGATTCTAATCCACGTCACACGACATTTTGCACTGAATTGTGACCGCTCGGCACTTTTTGACATAGCTTTATATAGTCTTGTATGTAGGTAAGCGAAATAAAGGTTTCCCGTTTTGCATTCTGTTCCTCTCTGAGTAAACGTGAAAACTCAATTTCATTTAGTGGTTCTCGCTTTAGAAGCGGACAGTGATTTCATGAAGGTACCACAAAAATGCAATTATGTGAATGTGTCTGAATTTCTGTATTTTCATTTTTCAGTTATAAAATGGGTGCAAAATCAGTCTGGAAAACAATTGGCTCAAGTAGGGGGTTTTACGTTTTACCGTGACTTTTTTGGAGTAAACTCGGATGCCTGGCGTTGCACCAAAGGCGGCAGCTGCAGAGCTCGGTTTAAAATCAATAAGGAGATGACAATGATAAGCTCAAACTTAGAGCATAATCACAATCCACCTAGGTTTATTATTCGAAATGGGATCTATATTAAAATATAATTTGTAACTTGATTGTGCTTGTCAAATTTAAATAAAAGTCAACTGGGTTATAAAACTGGTTATATTATTAATTTTTAGATTGTAAGAAATTTATAGATGTAGGTTGTTAAAGTTTGAAAAGTGACAAGGAATCTGTTTATGATTATAATCAATCCACTTTCTCTATCTAGATTTTAGAACTAAGATGGTAAACCGAATAAATAAATATTGTCAGATTCATTATTTCAATAACGAACTATTTCATACACATTGAGGTCTTTGTATGTGTGACGATGAAGAATTACTGCTAACCTGCAACATTTGCCCAACAGATAACACAGTGCGATGGTTGAAGAGTCGATCTGGGAAGCAAATCGCCATCATTAACGGCTACCCGTACTACTGTGGTATCACCACTTCCACCACGTACGCCTGGCGTTGCACCAAATGGTCAAGATGCAAGGCCAGGTTCATACTGTCAACGGAGTTGAAAATGCTTCGGGCAAATATCCAGCACAACCATGAGCCGCCAGCGTTTACCGTGAGGGACGGGGTTTATGTCAAACTTTGAACTGTTACGTAGTATGTTGTTTGTTCTTAATGCGTATCTTATTCTTGATTCTATCTTGATTTTTGTTAAAACAAGAATCAAGCTCTAGCGCTAGGAGGCTGAAATTCCTACTAACCAAACTAACCACTCGAGATTAGGTCTATGTGACAACAAACAGTGACTGTGATTGTAGCCGGTTTGTATTTTCAAAAATAAAGGCGGAGGAAGGAGCTGACAAACACATGTTCAACCTCAATCTCCGAGACACTAAAATGTGCAGATTCTGCCAAGAGGCAGAGGAAACACCATTACACCTCCTGTGTGAATGTGGCCCACTGATGCGTAAAAGAAGCGTCCATCTGGGCAACTACGTACTTCAACCCGATGAAGTAAAACTAATTAGTGCCAAAAGCGTGCTGAAGTTCCTAACGGATGCAAAGCTCAACACTAAACTATAGCAAAGGCGGCGATCACAATAGATCAGCAATGGTCGCAGTGATACAAGGCTAGATAAGCCTTGAAAGAGCCCCACCTCAAATAATAAGGAGCTGACGATGTGCAACATTGTTTGCTCACTTCCACAGCACACTTTACTCCCTGATTGTACATTTTGTTGACCATTTGTATCTGGCGTTGTCGCTTTATGTTATTTGGACGTAGGATTCCAGCGGTAAATGCGAATCGATTTGAAGGAAAATTTGCATACGCATTCTTGTTGTTATTGTTTTGGAGGGAGATACAGGTACATTTGTGGTATCTATTATTAGTGAAATTTTATATGAATTTGTACGCGATGCGCTTACAAACAGACGTACAGACAGACAGCCAGACATACAAAACTCGAACAAGGGCTAATTTGAGTGTGAAACCTGTTTCCCACTAAAATAAACCCTTGCGGTAGTAATATTTGAAAAGATAGGTAGTTTTATATTTAAAGAAGTATTATGAATTGATTTCCATTGTTATTTATTTATTTGTCATGGTTTTGGTGTTATTATATTACTATTACCTATTTAAAAAGAATTGAATAGTTAGTTGAAAATGTATAAAGACGATTTTGTTTGACTATTTGAAAGAAGTAGTTGTAAGTATTGTAGATAGATGTATAATATCTTGTCAATGTATTTTCTTTTATATTCTGAGGTGTATTGTGGTTCAAATACACCTTAAAATATATATTACTAAAACAATGCTTAGAGTGATCTTCTTCCAATATGGTTCTAATACGACCCCTGGCGGGAAATTTTACCCTCTCTAGCATCTCTAGCTAATGATTGCTGCATGCATGCTATTATGCATGGGATACAATTCTTCATTCATGAAATGGACAGTCACAGAAACTCAATCTAATATTAAATGTAAAAGTATGGATGTGTGTTTGTCTTGTGTTTTGTTTGGAAGAAACTCGGTACAGTTATAGCTTGTACTCGTATCCTGGATAAAATAATACTGAGAATACCGCTTATTCCTTGTAGTAAACCAAGTTGAATAACCAGCACTCTACGGGGAAAATAATTCATGCTTCTTAACCAGTTATCTACCCACGAGGAAACATGATGATAAAAGGCAGTTAAGTAACACCGTGGTTCATTTCTGATATATTTTTGATTTTCAGTGATCGAGATCCAGTTGGCGAAGTCACGATACACCGGGAAGCAAATAATAATCCACAATGACTACACATACTACTGCAAGAAGCAATGCAAGAAGACGAAATACTTTAACTGGTACTGCTCTACCCACAACTACAGGGGCTGCAATGCTAAGCTCAAAATGATGGATGATTACGTACTAGTAGGAATAGAGAACGAGCACACACACCCACCTGCAAAATATTATATTCACGATGGTCAATATATTAAAATATAATTATTAGTCGAATTGTACAGACACATTTTTGTTAAGTTTTATATTTAAAATAAACTTATTTAATCTCAAATCTTTCAAATTGAACGCAAAGTATCTAAATACGAAGATATGAATACGAAAAGTTGTATGGGGTTGCAAGCACCTTCAGTATCTAATATTTGTTGTAAAATATTGATTTAATATTCCTTACTTTCAGTGGAAATGATGCTAACAACATCCAAGAAAGGCAAGGAGCTCCTGATCTTGAACGAATACACTTATTATTGTAAGGGGAAGAGTAGCCATACAGGAAACTCTTACTGGTATTGCTCTACGCATTACAGCAGAGGCTGCCACGGAAGGCTCACGTTGTCCAGAAACAATGAAAGTATAGTCCACGATCATACTAATCACAAACACCCACCAGGAGCCTTCGAGGTAGTTAAAATAGCTGAAAAGCTGTGCATGTTGTAGATGCTGTAGATGTTCAAAATTGTGTAACTGCTAAGCAATCTGACGGGTATCAGGGCGCTGATGAAAAAGTTAAACATCTTTATCAAACCGAACAGGTTACAGGTTTTGGTTAGTGGAACAAAATACGGACTCAACAATTATGGAAACAAACCAAATTATGTGTGTTAAAGTCACATTTAAAATTATTGTAACTAACAACGGACGCGAGTTAAAATACATACATACATCAATGTACATAAAATTGACTATCAAACAGATGGGAGACATAATGTTTGTTTACATTATACTATTGTTACTTTTCACAGTGACTTTATATTTCCATAATTAGTCGTTTAGTCGAACTATAGTATAGTAGAGTAACTTATAAATAAATTTATTTTCATTACAAAATATTGTTTTCTTTTATCCAACTACAATGCTAGGATTCATTGTTAAAATATTACATAATATTTTTATTTGATTTTACTCACTTATTTTGTGTTTTACAGGTTTGGTTTTCGTCGAATCGCAAGCTGGCCGGCCACTGGCGTTGTACAAGAAGTACACGTATTATTTCAAAAAAGAGACAAAGTCAAAGAATATCACTCACTGGAGTTGTTCGACTCACGCCAATAAAGGATGCTCCGCGCGACTCATACTTAACATTAACAATGAGATAGCTAAGGCCAATATTGGACATAATCACCCATCATCTCAATATTTTCTTAGAAAGGGCAAGTATGTTCGAATGTAAAACGTCGCAGGCGAAAGTTTGTAAGGATGTGAGGATGTTTGTTACACTTTCACGCAAAAACTACCGAACAGATTTTGATGAAACTTGGTACAGTAATAGCTTATATCACGGAATAACATATAGGCTACTTTTTAACGCCGGAAAGTCGCGGGGCCTTCGCTAATACCCCCTAAGTAACAAAACGCCTACATAGGGGGCGCTGTTCCACAATGTACACGGGAAAAACTTTTCTACGCGGGCGAAGCCGCGGGAAAAGCTAGTACTTTATAATTTTAACCATATTGATAGATAAGTAAATACGTAAGAACATTGATCTCGGAGAGCTAGAAGTATACCTACCTTGTGTTTTTGTGTGTGTCATAGGTTAGTTTGTAATAACGGTATTCATTTGTAACCCGTTCTTATACCTATACTACAATAAGCTTATAGTTAAATTAACGATAGAGTTTTTGGTATCCATTACAAATTGTGTCTATAAATCTCATCGTGTATTTTATTATACAAATTATGTAATTTAATATAAGTATGTATTGTGAATGTGAACAAATGTCTCGAACGTTACACTGCACTACAAAATCTGTCACGAATTCTATGAGGTAACATTACCGTAGACTGAAACACACGTGAAGGTAAAGGTAATGCATTGGCTGACAGACTGGCCAAAGAAGCAGCCAAGTCAGCCGCATCAAACCAAGATGAACCGCTATGAACCGATAATCACCAAACAATGTTTTTATTTAAACAGGTTTACAGTTCGTCGCATCACGAACTGGCCGTCCATTGGTGCTGTACTGCAATTATACTTATTATTTAAAAAAACAGACAAAGTGGAAGAATATCACGCACTGGTGGTGTTCCACCCACGCAAACAGAGGCTGTATCGCACGACTCACTATTTTTAACAATCAACGAATAACCAAGGCTTATCTGAATCATAATCATTCTGCACCTTTTTAAGAAAAACATATCGCTTTCAAGTGATGCAGTTCTACGCAAGATGGCAGGATGATTCGCAGCGATCGCTTTCAAGTGATGCAGTTCTACGCAAGATGGCAGGATGATTCGCAGCGTCTGCTTTCAAGTGATGCAGTTCTACGCATGATGGCAGGATGATTCGCAGCGTCTCCACTCCGAGAATTATTTGTGTGAATTATGTACAGTCGAGTTCAGTGGAGACATTGAGCTGGCCTAGCCTATTAGGGAATTTCAATGCTATAAGCGACCAGTTTATACCTACTGGTTTTGTTTCCACTGACTTGTGGTCGACTGTACATAACTCATAATATTCTCGGAGAAGATACGTTGCGAAACATTCCCATAACTCGTAGGAATAATTCTTGGAGAAGAGACGCTGCGAAACATTCCCTTAACTCGTAGGAATAATTCTTGGAGAAGAGACGCTGCGAAACATTCCCTTAACTCGTAGGAAAATTCTTGGAGAAGAGACGCTGCGAAACATTCTCATAACTTGTAGGAATAATTCTCGGAGAAGAGACGCTGCGAGACCTTCTGTCCTTTTTCGCACAACGGCACACATGCACACTCTTATACACTGTCGCTACGAAACACACACGTAGCAAATAACCAAAATATTCGTAACTTCGTAACTCGCGTTATCCCGTTCACATCGATACGTTGAATGCTGCGCATGATCAGATGTAATGGTCATGTAACTTCGTGTAACTAGGTATGAATAAATAATATTGTAAAAAAGAAAGTTTTCTTTTTATTCCAAATGGATCTTGGTTATTTGACAAAGGTCATCTTCACTCGACATAAATAGCTTATACGTTAAAGATGGCAACATGCGACTTGAACATGCGACTGCCCTATCTAGGGCCGTGCTTTATCAACTGAGCTATAGCTTAAATTTTGTGCATAGTAGAGCGTCATCTATGTTTCGTGGGAATCCGCGAATTTCTTTCTTTAAGGTATAAAAAATACCGCTAAGCATACATAAAATCAAGTACTAAATAGTTTTATGGCTTTGTATAGGTAATTGTTCTTTTTTCTTTGAAATTCAGGTACACTTTTCGTCCAGTCGCGATCTGGCCGAAAACTGGCTTTGCACAAAAACTACACGTATTATTTCGTGTACGAGTCCGCTTCAAATACAACGATCTCGTTCTGGCGCTGCTCGACCCACGCCAGCAAAGGATGCAAGGGTCGGCTGGTTATTCGTAACGGTATAACGGAGATATCCAGGTCCAATCTTAATCACAATCATCAGGCTTCCGATTATGTTGTGCGAAATGGTATGTACATTAAGATAAAATATTAATAAAAGTATAAATATAAATAAAATATAATAGACAAATTGTAAGAATATTATGTAAGTTTGTAATACATATTATTATATGAGTTGGTTGCGCCGCTTCTTCTTCTTTGCACTAACACCAACAAGCGGAGGTAGATGAAAACATTGAAGTTTAGAAATGTGCTCCCAGCACTTATAACATTCAAAAAATATTTCAAATTTGAGATTAATGAATGCTGTTTGTTACTTTTAATATTTACGAACGATATTAAATACTTTATTGTTGTTCATAAACTTATTAATGAGTGAGATAATTATCTATATTGTAAGAATAAGAGTGTCAGTTACCTCTCCTTCATCGTCGTGGATCACAATTCGTCAGGAATAGCGGTATACAATAGAGATTTGACTTGTATCAAGCCTTCCTACTTAGTCGCGTAGGTACCATAATTTCCGATATGATACCAATAACATGATCATAATTTACAGCTATGTCAACAATTCCAAATATATATTTAAGAAAAAAATATCCTGTCTAAGTTTTGCTGTGAAGTGTTCCACGAAAATTAAATATGTTCTGTGTTGCAATGTCAGCGTTTTATTAGAGAAGATAAAACAAATTGCGAGCAGTTATTCGTAATTGTAATACGACCACCTAATGGATGACTTTGCTTAATGGTCTTAGGTTTGATTTAGGGGCGAGCAAAGTATTCGCAAACTATCGTGTACCAAAATCAATAGAATACCAATAATTGCTTGCAAAGTATCTTTGATCTTTTTTTTGTAGTTAAGTTAACTAAATCCCTAGATAACTAAACGATCTAGTCGAAGACTGGCATTTCGTGTACGAGTCTGCTTGAGATACAACGATCTCGTTCTAGCGCTGCTCAACCCACGGCTGCGAGAAATGCAGAGTTTGGTCGACTCTATTTAACGTCAAAATGATATATCCAGGTCCAATCTTGAACATAAACATTCGTCTTTGGGTTAAGTTATGCGAAATAGTATGGTTTTTAAGCAAAGATATTAAAGGTTCTTAAATGGCTTTAATTATGTAAATAATAATCAATAAGAAAAAAAAACAATTTTTAACCGACTTCTAAAAAAGGAGGAGGTTCTATGTTCGGCTGTAATGTATGTTTTTTTTTCTCCTTTTATATGTTCCCTGATTACTCCGTCAATTGTGGACCAATTTTAAAAATTATTTTAGGCATGTGTACGTATAGGCTTAACTGTAGAGGTTGCAGGTCTTTTGGTTATTATTAACGTTTGTGTTTATTGTCAGGGTCTCGTCTGAGCAAGAGTGTGATGCGTATTGGGGACCACACGTTTTACTGCAGACGCAGCGACAGGATGAGGGTGCGCTGGTATTGCCGGAGCAGGTGCACCACCTCCTGCGCAGCGTATGTTCTTACTGTCGGCGACGAAATTATTGCAGCTTTTCAAAATCATAACCATTAGCGTAGTGTAAAGAGAATAGTGATCACACTCGGCGATCTCGCAGGTCAATCGGCCGCTATGTCTGCGGGAGGAACCGCGTGACTACATCGCGACGCGGTAAAGGCCGCATTGCCTAGAGGTCGTCGTTGACATGGCATGACATCAAAGGAGATTATGATGACTATGCCATTAGTGTACATAACGAACGCTGATTGTCAATGTGATGGTGTAATAATAATTTCTAACTTATGTTGTCTTTCTTTTGATTTTATGTCGTGTTAAAAAATATAAATTTTAATTTTAAATAAAATATTAATTCTTATAAAATTTAAAAATAAGTAATAAATGACTAGTTTTCTATTACGGTTATTTTCTTTCCAAGTGAATTATTAGGATGAAATGTGAAATATAATATCTTCATCATCAACCTTCTCACTGCAATGAACCATTCAATGTCCGATCATTCAACAGATCATCAGAAAAACAAAAAAACTGCAGTTGTCAATAGACGGATTAGTAAATCTGTAGTATTTGTGAACTGAATTGTTAGAACTGCCTAACCACAATTGTCTCAATTCCTGCTCGTCCCCTGTCTTTACCATATTACGCTTTTTACCCGTAGATACTTCTCTATTATTATGTACTTCTCTCTCTGACACACACACACTCAATACGCAATACACTCTGGGACACCCTACCTATAAGGCCTACCCCACCCTACTAAGGCCCAACAGAAAACCATCGCTGCACCTACCGGGTGCATCACTATGCTCAGTTTGGGACCTCTTCACTTATGTTATATATTTATAATTGTAGTGTCATGTGGTCTGGTAAATAAATAAATTTTCTTTTTTTCTTTCTTTCTTTGTGTTAATTCTCCCTTTTTACTCAGTTATAGAATGCCAACTGCTTCTAATGACAACTGGCCGTCATCTGCTCCAAATCGGGGACAACACGTTTAGTGCCAACTCGTGCGACTTTAGGGGTCACAGCACTACTGCTCGAAGAGGAAGAGTCAGAGATGTCGTGCCAAAGTGAAGATGTTCGACAAGGAAATAAGACTGGTGCTTGGAGAGCATACTCACGGCTAAAGACTTAATATGCAATTAAAAATAATTAAAAAAGAAAAACTCTGAGTACATTATTTAATTGTATCAGGCGTTAACAAATTGGAATAATAGCAAAAATTGAATTATTCGCTTAAAATTTTGTATTATTTGATTTATTTGTCAAGTGTAGGCGAAGGCGTATTTAATAATGGACATTACTTACAAACAATATTTTTGCTCAGGTCTAGAATATCAACTGATTCCAATGGCGACTGGCCGTCATCTTCTCATGATCGGGTGTCATACTTACAATACCAATGTAATATGTGACTTCAAAGGGCATAGCAGCTGGTACTGCTCCAAACGAAAGAGCAAAAAGTGTCGGGCCAAATTGAGGATGTACGAGAGACAAATAAAAATAATGCTCGGAGAGCACACTCACTACTAAGTACAATCATAAATAAATAATTATAAAAATAACTCTTGTGTCACTCCAGTAAACTTGATATTAAGTGTTAATGTCCATTGTACATAAGTTGCAATATTCGGAAATAAGTATTAAGAATTTAAATTTGTTGTCACGTGTATATTATTTTCGACATTATTTCACTTTTTGCTTAGTTGTATGTAGTCAACTTTTTCCAATGTAAAGTGGTGGTCATCTTCTCCAGATCTTCGTATCACTGTACCTAAACTAATATTATAAATTGCGTAAGTTATTTTGACTGTCTTTCAATCCATCTATCTGTTTGTTAAGTCGTCATGAACAACATTCGCGAACGGGACATTTCACTAACGGGACTTTTCGTGAAAAGGTTATGTTTTGAGGAGTAGGACATTACTGCCCTGTGTCATTTAAGGCCTAACTGGTTTGAATGATTATATCGCTATTCTTCTGTTGTCTTAACCTCTTAAACCAGCACCTCATTTTAATGTTCTGTTCTTCTTCAGTTCTGAAACTTTTCGCTTCCAGATTTTCAATTGATTCCACTGCCATCTGGCTTGCACCTGCTCAAAGTCGGAGACTACACCTATAGTGCTAATGGACGTGACTACAAAGGTCAAGCCAAGGTCACCTGGTACTGCTCTAAAAGGTTAAGCAAAAAGTGTAGGGTCAGGGTCATAATGTTCGATGGAGAAGTAAAGAAAGTAGTAGGAGAACATACCCATAATTAAATACATGATCATAGGAGAGCATACTCACGACTAAGATAATTGAATCTCGATAAAAAAACGGTGAATGCTATTCTCTTCATGTAATGAAGATGCCTAGTCTGAAGATGATTAGTCTAGAAGCATGTATGTATGTATGTAAACACTTTATTGTACTAAAAATATTACAATAACAGATAGTTAAACCAGTGAAACTAAGTTCAAAGGCGGACTTATCCCACTAAGGGATCTCTTCCAGTCAACCTTAGAGTTATTAGTTATAAGTAATAAGTTAGAGGATAAGCTTTTGCGTTGAGTACCACAATTTCGTAGTAAAGTAGGAGAAAGAACTACTTGTCTGTAAACTTACCCTAAAATACATAAACCAAAATGATACATTACAATTACATAGATCATACTATTACACAGATTATTTATTTACATATACAGTAAGTACATATATAATACATATACATACTATAAATATATATAATAATACATTTATTATAAATTATATATTTACCTAACCTAATATAAATATATAAGCATATATTGCTTTGTCGAAATACAAGCTTTGAAATATGGTTTTTTATAATTGTTTGCACTCTAAAATTAACAGATTCCACTTAAAAATTACAATACACGTTTAGAAAGTTTTCACCTACCAAAATTTTTACCCCAACTGTAACTCATTTTCTGGGTCCTGTCGCTCGCATCGCTCGCTCCATGGTTGTATTATTTTTAAGGAAGTCGATAAGAGGAATTTTAAAGCTAGAAGTATTAAAATTAAAGTTCAAAACACCATCAATGGTACTAGTCAATGGTACTACTGACATAACAGGTTAATTTTAAAGGGTTTCAAATTTTTTTCGGTAAGGCGTGTAAAGCTACTTCTCATGATTTCTTTAGTTTATTATATTGACATGCCACCTAAATAAACCTTATTTTATTTATGTTTCGTGTTATCGGCTAGACTTCAAACGTTCATATACATATTTAACTTTTCTCTTGCAGATTATCAATTGATTCCACTGCCATCTGGCTTGCACTTGCTAAAAGTCGGAGGCTACACCTATAGTGCTAATGGATGTGACTACAAAGGTCAAGGCATGTTCACCTGGTACTGCTCCAAAAGGACAAGCAGAAAGTGTAAGGTCAGGGTCAGAATGTTAGATAAAGAAATACAGGCGGTAGTAGGAGAACATACCCATAATTAAATACATATAACCACAGCTGATATCAAAAATAAAGGCCTATAACAAACGTGAAATGTGAACGTTTGTAAAATTCAGCAAGAAATTAGTAAACCAATTTGAAACGAGAAAAGTGATCGGATGAATCATGAAGAATATAGTATGGATGCTGTCTGTCTGCACAATCCCCAAATGAATATTTGGCTGGCGCTGGCATGGACATGAATGTCCAAAGTCTCAAGTATTATAATTAGAAAGTTAGAAATAGTTTTAGTCGAAGCTTATATAATATAAGAAAACTCGAGGGGTCCGACTCGTATACCGAAGATACAAGAGATTAGCTCTTCGCCTTTAGATCATTGAAATATTTAGTACTAGCTGTTCCCCGCGGCTTCGCCCGCGTTTACCGCGGTAAAAAGTAGCCTATATGTTATTCCAGGCTATAAGCTATCCCTGTACCAAGTTTCATCAAAATCCGTTTAGCCGTTCTTGAGTTATTAGTGGTGTAACTTACACGACTTTGTTTTATATATTAAGATTTTTATATCAGTTCAACTAGGAGGCGGACACCTCGATATTTGATTAAAAGCTTTAAATTTTTGATAAATAAAGAGAACATTTTATTCTTATTGTTATTAACTAGTTGAAGCCCGCGGCTTCGCCCGCGTGGAATAAGTTTTTCTTCCCCGCGGATACAAACATTCCTTCAATAATACGCTACTTGCATTTATGCATACTTGCATGTTGACCGGCATAACTGGATGTATTTAATAAGTATGTAAGTATGCATCGAACAAATAAAGAAACTCAGTGTCGTATTAAATGATATTATTTAGGATGAAAACTTACGTCCACATCTGGACATTGTCAGGCTGATTAGGACTTAATAAAATATAATGTAAGTAGTACCAACCTCTTACGTATTTCTGCCTAAAACACAAATGCATCCCCACACCACGGTGGCGCCCGTGGTTTGCAATGATAAAAAAATGAAAAAGCCTTTTATTCTTCATTTATTATAATTAATAAGAACTTTAGACTTTTATGTTCAGTTTCTGCTGCGTATAAATAGATTTTTTTTATCGCCTTACAGCTTTTTTTTCTTCTTAAATTTTCAGGCGTTTTTTGGCGCATAAGTATGCTGAAAAACAGAAACATAATTATTAAAATTATGACTTTTTTCGCAGTGTCTAAATTCGAGCTGATACCTTTGCCTTCCGGGCGCTATCTGCTCAAGATGGGAGAGCACACGTTCAGCGCTAATGTGTTGAACTACGCGCGTCACAGCACTTGGTACTGCTCTAAGAGAATGAGCAAGAAATGTCAGGCTAAGGTCAGGATGTACGGAAATGTAGTACACTCGGTACTTGGACCACACAGTCATAACTGATTTAAATAATCAGATTTTTTACAAAAAACAAAATCGACTTCTTTGTAAAAAAATATGATTCATGTGCATGACGACTTGTTCATCCCTTAATTTTTACTTTCTCCCAACCCTAGACCCTAGGTATTATGGGTAAGAGGAAGTATTGTAATCGCAAAAAAAAGTTTTTGCAATTTTCGCGAAAATGTGTTCTATATCGATAACACAATGACATACCGAATACCTCAATTCCGTCCGTGCGTCCGTTCGTCCGTCTGTCAGGTTTGGCTCTGAAGGCTAAACCTTTGGTCCGATTGGGACCAAATTTGAAACTTAAGAGTTTAAATTTATTTTAACGAAGGACTATCAACAGCTTTTTCACTACAGTACTTACACAACAGTACTTTCAAACCGCTGTCATACGACAAAAAGTGATTTTTTTTGTTCAAAAAAGGCTCTACCGATTTTGATGAAACTTTACACGTCGTAGTTGCTTATATTTGTCTATGACATAGTAATGCCCATTGGTCTGGGAAAAATGTACTTTGTATGGTTCCTTTATAACTGAAATTAAAACTTGCGATTTACTCACAAAGGTTGGAGCTATTGAATTGTCATGTATTACGAATAAGTAGTTATTATATGGTCCTGCAACATGACTTTATCAGTATAATTACTTAAGAAATTAATATAATAATAATAAAACAAACGACAATTCTTTATCCTGAAAAAAAAATTTTTTTACCCGCAGTTTATCTTACTCGTATATTATTATTTCATCCTCGTTATTCTGTGTTTTTTTTATAGAATATAAGCTGATTCCTCTACCATCTGGCAGATATTTGCTCAGAATGGGGGACTTTACATATGGCGCGAACATATTCGATTTCAAGCAATCGATGACGTGGTACTGCTCGAAGAGAAACAGTAGGAAGTGTAGAGTTAAACTTAGGATGTGGGGAAGAGAAATACGCGCGGTCCTTGGAGAGCATACTCACAACTAAAAACATACCTACATAATTATCTTCACGTTATGTCCCTGGCGGGGTAGGCAGAAAGAACCTAGCGCCAAGTATCGCGATCCTGATACACCTCTTTCGCTTCGCTCAGTCTCATCATTCTCTTCATACACGCTCGCCGTGGGACGCGAGTGCTCTTTACGTGTCCGTCTGTGAGCACCAGGAAGGTTCGAATCTCTTTGGTGGCGCACGCGCTCCCTATGGAGAAAGCATCTTGCATATTTAATATGCGAACCGATGATGCCACTTATAGGGGGGGTGCGGACAAAGGAAGCGGAGTAGCGGGAGGAGATTGCTAATACAAATTTATATGGAGTTTGAAAATGAGAATGTGTGAGTGAGTCACATTATTGTCATACATTTGACACAATTTTGACACCCATAGAATGCTTCTATTACGCCTCTTTAAGGGGCCGCGAGCACGCACCAAAGAGATCTTAACTCTATGGTGAGCACCCGCTCTATCTGATCCTCGTATGTCAGCCCTCGGCTCCTTATTACCAATTACATTCGCTAGACATATTCGCGTCGTCATTCGTTCATCACTCATTCGCTCAACATGTCCGAACCAACGGGGCATGCCTTTTTTCATCATAATGATGACACATTCATTCAGTTCAGCCATTGGCCATACTGCGTATCTCTTCGTGGCGTATCCGGTCGTCCAACAACTAAAATAATAAGCACATAACTATGGTATTAAAATACTCGTATGATATTATTATTAAACTCACACTCATGTTTAAATAACCCCTGTTATGTACCAGTTTCATAAACTACTATTAGTGTTGATTTATTATGGGTTGTTATTTATTTTTTAACCAAAGAAGTAAATATATTTTGTGTGTGACATCACCTTAAATGTGTTCTTGTATTGTACTTAACTGTCATGATTTTACGAGGAATTATAACAGTTCTGATTAAAACTTTATGACTCTTATTAGTTCGATAGTCGGTCGATTGTTATACCTAGATACCTGTAACACTGCTTTGGTTAAGGTAGCATTCGGATCTGAGCAGTCGCTGCCGCCAGTCGCGGCCGAACAGCGACGGCCGAGCCGCGTCGTATAGCTCTATATGGATTTGTATGGAGAACCGTCTGACGCAGGCGGCTGTGCCGTCGCGGCCGACTGCCGCTGCCCAGCCGCGACTGCCGGGCAGCGACTGCTCAGATCCGAATGCTACCTATACAAATTCATATAGAGCGGTACGACGCGGCCACGGCCGTCGCTGCTCGGCCGCGACTGCCGGGCAGCGTCTGCTCAGATCCGAATGCTACCTTTAGTTTCGTACACTAAATTAGAATCCATAATTCGGGGAACTTTCCCTTTACTTTAAATACGATATGATACGGGGATTCCTCTTAGCTCAACTAACAAATATATTTCAAAAAACATACTTATAAATTACGTATTTTTTTATTGATGTCCCGAAATACATAGCTCAGAGTCGGTAGTGTCATTTTGTGCCACGGAGAATGAACGATTTTAAGCGACAAATTTTGTTATACTTATGTGTGGCTAGTTAGTGCTTTGACCTTGTATGAATAAATTAGTCTTATTTAAACCAGTTAAACTCGTAAGTTTATTTTAGTGTCAATTTAACAATCAACTAACAATATTAGTTAACAACAACTAATAAACAAGCGGCTTTAAAGGCGTCTCACATGTATCGAGTACAGCCTATCCTGTTATATACTTTTTTTTTATTGCTACGGGGGCAACAAGCAGGCGGGCCTCGTGATGTTAAGAGGTCACCGCCGCCCATAGACACCTGCAACACCCGGGGGGTGCTGGTGCGTTGCCGGCCGCGGTTGAAGAATCTTTTGACTCTCTTCTTGAAGGACCCCATATCGTAGCGCTGTGGAAAAGTGCCAGAGGGAAGGTCATTCCACATTTTGCACGTGCGCAGCAAAAAAGAACGCGAGAAGCGCACAGTGCTGGTCCGCCAGGGATCTATGCAATGTGGGTATACTTTTATCGTTAAAGCCACTAATGTAATCGTTTTCCACAGTTACCGGATGCCAACTGGTCCCAATGAAGTCAGGCCGGTATCTGCTCAAGATAGGGAACCACACGTTCAACGGTAACGCCTGTAACTTCAAAAGCCAGAGTACCTGGTATTGCTCCAAGAGGATGAGCAAGAGATGCCAGGTTAAAGTCAGGATGCTGCACAAAGAAATACGGGAAGTCCTAGGAAAGCATACGCACGACTAAGAAAGAAAATAATAATCAATAAGTATAAAGTAATATAAAACGTATAATAATATATAAGTATAAAGTAAAATAAAGTAGTATAAAAGAAGAAACTGACTCACTGACTCACTGATCAACGCACAGCCCAAATCGCTAAGCCTATTTTTTTTGCATAAAGGTTCCTCCCGAAATCATTATTTCCTTGTATATTTTATTGACCATTCGCATTTTATTCTGTTTTTTGTTAATGAGATAACATATAAATATAGACATGGGATGTGTCATTTAAAAGTGTGATATATATAGGTATCGGCAGATTATTATTTGTATATAATAAAGTGGGTATAAGGTTTTCTCTCTCTACTAATTAGACGTTTTTTCCATTAAATATTCCGAACTAGGCATTATAATTAGCAGACATACTTACTCAACTACAAACAAATTTAAAATTACAAATTTAACGTAGTAATGCAGTTGATACAATGTTGAACTCTTTTCAGATTATGAATTATTACCTCTGCGTTCCGGCCACTTCTTGCTGCGTATAAAGAATCATACATTCAACGCGAGTAAAACCACCGACTTCACCGGTCGCACCACGTGGTATTGTTCTAAGCGAATGAGGAAGAAATGCAAAGTGAAGGTCAGAATGCATCAACATCGAATACTCACGATTGTAGGAGGACGCCACACACATGACTAGAAGTATCATAGATTAAAAACATATATTTATAATAAGCTTGTAAAAGTTTGTAGACTTTCAACATTGTGTTCGCTAATTTTGCTTGGATTGACGTATCTACAATCACCTATTAAAATTGCTAACTAATATAGAGGTGCAGTTTCTGTATTTTGTATTTCTTTAGAATAAATAAAATTAATGTGTGTACCGCGAAATTACTAATAAAAAAAATTCCTGAATCCTCAATGATTTTTTTTCTAAGCTTATTAAAATCGTTTCACACTGACGCGGTTATTTCCGCTCTGCGCCATGTTACGCTAAAGAGAACGCATTAGAAATAAGTACCTAATTTTTGTTTATTTTTACTTATTACTTAATTAGTCTAAAACATAGAATACTTGGTAATAAGTAATAGATTATACAATATAATGTAATTTTCAGAATACGATTTGATTCCATTACCCACCGGTCGATATCTGCTACGAGTTGAGAACCACACTTATTCGACCAATAGCGACGACTTGACGAGCATGTGGTACTGCTCTAAGAGAAAGAGACGGAATTGTCGCGCGCGCGCCAAGCTCTTTAACAGAAAGTTGGTGACCCTCGGACATCATTCGCATCTCTAGATTTGTCTGCCGAAAAAATCCGAAGTACGCTGTCGTAGTTTTTAATCAACGTTATATTTATTAGTTATTATCTGCTCTGATACGATGAGCAAAACTTCCTCTGAGATAAACATCTAGTCCCAGTAGTTCGGTTGTTTTGTCCTACGTTTAACCGAACTACTGAGCCTAAAGAAGGCTCAGTAGTTCGGTTGTTTTGTCCGGTACCCACTACTGAGCCTTCTTTAGTCTCAGTAGTTCGGTTGTTTTGTCCGGTAACACCTACTGAGCCATCTTTAGTCTCAGCAGGTCGGTTGTTTTGTCTGCTACCGAACTACTGAGCCTTCCTTAGTCAGCAGTTTGGGTCCATTGTACAACCTATCTACTGAGACTAGACCGAGATAATCATCGAACTACACCAGTAACTTTCCTAGAACGGACAAGCCAACACTATAATTCCGATAATATAATGTAGTTAGTAAGAGTTATTAAGGCGACATAGTCACTAATTTCCATCACAATTATGTACACCGTCTGCTTTTAATATTCTTCTCCGTACTAAACATTATTAAAAATAATTGTATATTAAGGAAAGTCGAATTTTATGGAGGTTTTAGTACTACGCCTTGGGATTAAAATCTCGAATCGAGTAGATAGGCTTCTTGACGAGATCGTTGTCATATATCACTTTGGCATTATATCGTCTTATGTGTATTTAAGTACCTAGAGGCGCAAGTTTAAAATTAAAATTATATTTAAAGAAATTCGCTACTAAAATGTAATTAAGTAGACGTGTCATTACTTTTAGTCATTGTCACTAGAATATGCATTTATATAAATGTGTCATTATTGACGTATTGAATATTGGTGGTTTTTTTTAACAATCTGAAGTGAGAAACGGAAAGACAGACCTCCTTATTGTAACTAGCCGCCTATATAAAATGTCCAACTGTTCCCTTGTGGTATAACTGGTTGTACGAGCGAGCTTGTTGCCAACCATTGTATATAAACGACCTTTTTGGCCCTGGTATAGTGTACGATGTACGATCGCGGATTCGAAATCGTGCACAAAATATACGATATTTTCAAATCTCTTCATAATTCATATCAAAATAATAATAATAAATAAAATCACTTTCATCTTGTCGATATAAAAAAAAACAATACATGAAGTAGTGTGTGAGTTTGTCCAAATATATTTATATTAATTTATTTTTTATGATCGAACCATAAAAATTCTTGGTATTTTTTATGAACGCATCCAACAATATTCTAAACTCCATTTAGTTATACGCAGCGCCTACTTATCTTGTCGACTCGTCGGTAATCAAATATTTATTTTAAATTATATTTTTTAATTTTTATAAATTTTATTCTATAATGTATAATATTTGTTTCATTAAATATCGTGATGTAAAATTAATCTACATGATTGCGAATTTTAAGTAATGTTTAAATATTGTTTTATTTTCAGAATATCAATTGATTCCATTACCTTCAGGGAAACATCTGTTAGCAATGGGAGGTCAAACTTATCATTCGAACACGAAGGATTTGACGCATACCAGCCGCTGGTATTGCTCGAAGAGAACCACTAAGAAGTGTAAAGCCACCGTTATGATGATCGGGGACGAGATTATAAAAGATAATAAAATGCACTCCCACTAGTGGGTTATAGAAAGGGCTTCATGACTTTTTAGTGGGCCGACCAGAGAGTTGTTAGTATACATAGAGCGCGCGTTAGCAAGTCTGAACTGTAAGCACGAGTCTGAACAGTCACGAAATGTTCGGGGCGACGCTACTAGTCACACTAGCGCTGATTGTTGCTCTCGCCGGTATTTATTTAGATTTGGAGTAATCATGGTGAAATGTGCAGTGCCAAGCTGTAAACACGATTCACGGAAAAGAACGATCTAGAAAAAATCGGTTTTTCTACCGTCCCGGGGCCGGGACACCGACACTTGAGTAGATATAGAAGCGTCCATAGAACACCTGCTTACACTTGGCACAATGGGCAATGAGCGATGCGCGCGCTCTATAGCTAGTATACTAACTCTATGGGGCCGACAGTTAAAACTATGATAAAAAGATAATATGAATACAATTTAATATTGATAAGTTGAATATCAATTGAAATGTTAAACAATTGGAACTATCAGCTATTGACGCTCTGAATTTGCTTGACCAGATTAGTAATAATGACTGTGTTACAGATATATTGTTCTTTATTTTTTAGATTAGTAGGTATCATGCTGCGTGTCTGGTCATCTGCGTATCTGGCAATATGCGAAACAAAATCTGGTCATATGCGTATTTGGCAATTAGCGAAACAAAATCTGGTCATACGCGTGTCTGGTCATCTGCGTATCTGGTAATTTGCGTTTCTGGTAGTATGCGTCGGAAGGTCTCGCATAACTCGCGAACCGATCAGTATGGAGTAAGTAGACTTAATTAGATTATTTCTTGTGTTAGTAGGTGAATTTATTTCATTATATGAGGCATAGAGATATGATCTCTTTGGTGGGTTCTCGCTATGGGAGTAGCTAATTTTTTCCATTCAAGATATTAGGTATTTATGTTGCATTTCACCACAGAATAATGAAATGTTGTTTATATGCCAGTTACTAATTAAATAATAAAAATAATCGTAGGTATATCAATTTGTGCTTACATTGTTTGTATTTGAATATAATTCTTAGAATAAAAATATAGTTATTTTGCAAACCTTTTTACTTTAACTGGCTAATTCAAATATGTTGAGAGATCTGACAAATGTAACCTAAGTCAGCAACTAGCCAGGTCTACATCTGTGTCAGAGATTTTGTTTGTACATTTTCCCAAACTTTTTTTCATAGTATTTTTAATTCTACTTGTTTTTTTCCCAGTTCGGTGTACAAAGAACTGAATTTCTTACACTAAAGAAGCCTCAGTATAGTTTACCAAGACTATATGTTTTTTAGATGAAAAATGTTTACTAAAAATATACAGATTCTTCAACAATGGAAGTGGACAGAACACAATTCAATCATTTTTCTATTTTTTCTAAAATTTACTTGTTACACATTTTTCTCTTTTTTAGGGTTCCGAACCTCAAAGAGGAAAAAGGAACCCTTGTAGGATCACTCGGTTGTCCGTCTGTCCGTCTGTCCGTCTGTCCGTCTATCCGTCTATCCGTCTGTCCGTCTGTCAAGACCATTTTTTTATATCAGCACTACTGATTGTATCATCACAGTTTATTAAATGTCTTCTTGCATTTCAGGTCTATCGTTCGGAACGTCCCGATTTGGCAAGCAGCTTGTTTTACTGAATAACTTCTCATATTGTCACGTAAGGGACAGTCAGAGGAAAGGCACGAGCCACTGGAGGTGCTCGTCGCACAACGGCCGTGGCTGTACAGCGAGACTGGTTCTCAATATACAGAAGACTGTTGTATCTGCCAACATGGAACACAACCATCCTCCGTTTAGTCCAGAAAAAATGTATGAATTTATTGTAAGAAATTGCATTCTATCCAATACGTAGGTTTCGTGAGATTTTTTCCTAAAGGAAATAAAAGTGAAACAGTTAAAATGAGCATAATAAACCCTTTAAAGGGAAATACTTTCTACGACTATTCTACAACAAAACTATATAATATTTATCAATTTATCGCCATTTTCTAATGCGGTTTTTTAAAGTTACTTAGCCAGTAAGGTTCGAATTAGGGGGAGCGGGAGCCCTCCAAAGAGATTGTAGCTCCATGTATTTAGGGGCGCGGGAGCCCACCAAAAAGATTGTAGCTCCATGTATTTAGGGGCGCGGGCGCCCACCAAACAGATTGTCGCTCCATGTATTTAGGGGCGCAGGCGCACACCAAAGAGATTGTAGCTCCATGTATTTAGGGGCGCGGGCGCCCACCAAACAGATTGTCGCTCCATGTATTTAGGGGCGCGGGCGCCCACCAAAAAGATTGTAGCTCCATGTATTTAGGGGCGCAGGCGCACACCAAAGAGATTGTAGCTCCATGTATTTAGGGGCGCGGGCGCACACCAAACAGATTGTCGCTCCATGTATGTAGGGGCGCGGGCGCCCACCAAAAAGATTGTAGCTCCATGTATTTAGGGGCGCAGGCGCACACCAAAGAGATTGTAGCTCCATGTATTTAGGGGCGCGGGCGCCCACCAAACAGATTGTCGCTCCATGTATTTAGGGGCGCAGGCGCACACCAAAGAGATTGTAGCTCCATGTATTTAGGGGCGCGGGCGCACACCAAAGAGATTGTCGCTCCATGTATTTAGGGGCGCAGGCGCACACCAAACAGATTGTCGCTCCATGTATTTAGGGGCGCGGGCGCCCACCAAAAAGATTGTAGCTCCATGTATTTAGGGGCGCAGGCGCACACCAAAGAGATTGTCGCTCCATGTATTTAGGGGCGCAGGCGCACACCAAAGAGATTGTAGCTCCATGTATTTAGGGGCGCGGGCGCCCACCAAACAGATTGTCGCTCCATGTATTTAGGGGCGCGGGCGCCCACCAAACAGATTGTCGCTCCATGTATTTAGGGGCGCGGGCGCCCACCAAAAAGATTGTAGCTCCATGTATTTAGGGGCGCAGGCGCACACCAAAGAGATTGTAGCTCCATGTATTTAGGGGCGCGGGCGCCCACCAAACAGATTGTCGCTCCATGTATTTAGGGGCGCGGGCGCCCACCAAACAGATTGTCGCTCCATGTATTTAGGGGCGCGGGCGCCCACCAAAAAGATTGTAGCTCCATGTATTTAGGGGCGCAGGCGCACACCAAAGAGATTGTAGCTCCATGTATTTAGGGGCGCGGGCGCCCACCAAACAGATTGTCGCTCCATGTATTTAGGGGCGCGGGCGCCCACCAAACAGATTGTCGCTCCATGTATTTAGGGGCGCAGGCGCACACCAAAGAGATTGTAGCTCCATGTATTTAGGGGCGCGGGCGCCCACCAAACAGATTGTCGCTCCATGTATTTAGGGGCGCGGGCGCCCACCAAACAGATTGTCGCTCCATGTATTTAGGGGCGCAGGCGCACACCAAAGAGATTGTAGCTCCATGTATTTAGGGGCGCGGGCGCACACCAAAGAGATTGTCGCTCCATGTATTTAGGGGCGCGGGCGCCCACCAAAAAGATTGTAGCTCCATGTATTTAGGGGCGCAGGCGCACACCAAAGAGATTGTCGCTCCATGTATTTAGGGGCGCAGGCGCACACCAAACAGATTGTCGCTCCATGTATTTAGGGGCGCGGGCGCCCACCAAAAAGATTGTAGCTCCATGTATTTAGGGGCGCAGGCGCACACCAAAGAGATTGTCGCTCCATGTATTTAGGGGCGCAGGCGCACACCAAAGAGATTGTAGCTCCATGTATTTAGGGGCGCGGGCGCCCACCAAACAGATTGTCGCTCCATGTATTTAGGGGCGCGGGCGCCCACCAAACAGATTGTCGCTCCATGTATTTAGGGGCGCAGGCGCACACCAAAGAGATTGTAGCTCCATGTATTTAGGGGCGCGGGCGCCCACCAAACAGATTGTCGCTCCATGTATTTAGGGGCGCGGGAGCCTACCAAAAAGATTGTAGCTCCATTTATATAGGGGCGCGGGCGCCCACCAAACAGATTGTCGCTCCATGTATTTAGGGGCGCAGGCGCACACCAAAGAGATTGTAGCTCCATGTATTTAGGGGCGCGGGCGCCCACCAAACAGATTGTCGCTCCATGTATTTAGGGGCGCAGGCGCACACCAAACAGATTGTCGCTCCATGTATTTAGGGGCGCGGGAGCCCACCAAAAAGATTGTGGCTCCATGTATTTCGGGGCGCGGGCGCCCACCAAACAGATTGTCGCTCCATGTATTTAGGGGCGCAGGCGCACACCAAAGAGATTGTAGCTCCATGTATTTAGGGGCGCGGGCGCCCACCAAACAGATTGTCGCTCCATGTATTTAGGGGCGCGGGAGCCCACCAAAAAGATTGTGGCTCCATGTATTTCGGGGCGCGGGCGCCCACCAAACAGATTGTCGCTCCATGTATTTAGGGGCGCAGGCGCACACCAAAGAGATTGTAGCTCCATGTATTTAGGGGCGCGGGCGCCCACCAAACAGATTGTCGCTCCATGTATTTAGGGGCGCAGGCGCACACCAAACAGATTGTCGCTCCATGTATTTAGGGGCGCAGGCGCACACCAAAGAGATTGTCGCTCCATGTATTTAGGGGCGCGGGCGCCCACCAAACAGATTGTCGCTCCATGTATTTAGGGGCGCAGGCGCACACCAAAGAGATTGTCGCTCCATGTATTTAGGGGCGCGGGCGCCCACCAAACAGATTGTCGCTCCATGTATTTAGGGGCGCGGGCGCCCACCAAACAGATTGTCGCTCCATGTATTTAGGGGCGCGGGAGCCCACCAAAAAGATTGTGGCTCCATGTATTTCGGGGCGCGGGCGCCCACCAAACAGATTGTCGCTCCATGTATTTAGGGGCGCAGGCGCACACCAAAGAGATTGTAGCTCCATGTATTTAGGGGCGCAGGCGCACACCAAAGAGATTGTAGCTCCATGTATTTAGGGGCGCGGGCGCCCACCAAACAGATTGTCGCTCCATGTATTTAGGGGCGCAGGCGCACACCAAACAGATTGTCGCTCCATGTATTTAGGGGCGCAGGCGCACACCAAAGAGATTGTAGCTCCATGTATTTAGGGGCGCGGGCGCCCACCAAACAGATTGTCGCTCCATGTATTTAGGGGCGCGGGAGCCCACCAAAAAGATTGTGGCTCCATGTATTTCGGGGCGCGGGCGCCCACCAAACAGATTGTCGCTCCATGTATTTAGGGGCGCAGGCGCACACCAAAGAGATTGTAGCTCCATGTATTTAGGGGCGCAGGCGCACACCAAAGAGATTGTAGCTCCATGTATTTAGGGGCGCGGGCGCCCACCAAACAGATTGTCGCTCCATGTATTTAGGGGCGCAGGCGCACACCAAACAGATTGTCGCTCCATGTATTTAGGGGCGCAGGCGCACACCAAAGAGATTGTAGCTCCATGTATTTAGGGGCGCGGGCGCCCACCAAACAGATTGTCGCTCCATGTATTTAGGGGCGCGGGAGCCCACCAAAAAGATTGTGGCTCCATGTATTTCGGGGCGCGGGCGCCCACCAAACAGATTGTCGCTCCATGTATTTAGGGGCGCAGGCGCACACCAAAGAGATTGTAGCTCCATGTATTTAGGGGCGCGGGCGCCCACCAAACAGATTGTCGCTCCATGTATTTAGGGGCGCGGGAGCCTACCAAAAAGATTGTAGCTCCATTTATATAGGGGCGCGGGCGCCCACCAAACAGATTGTCGCTCCATGTATTTAGGGGCGCAGGCGCACACCAAAGAGATTGTAGCTCCATGTATTTAGGGGCGCGGGCGCCCACCAAACAGATTGTCGCTCCATGTATTTAGGGGCGCAGGCGCACACCAAACAGATTGTCGCTCCATGTATTTAGGGGCGCAGGCGCACACCAAAGAGATTGTCGCTCCATGTATTTAGGGGCGCGGGCGCCCACCAAACAGATTGTCGCTCCATGTATTTAGGGGCGCGGGAGCCCACCAAAAAGATTGTGGCTCCATGTATTTCGGGGCGCGGGCGCCCACCAAACAGATTGTCGCTCCATGTATTTAGGGGCGCAGGCGCACACCAAAGAGATTGTAGCTCCATGTATTTAGGGGCGCGGGCGCCCACCAAACAGATTGTCGCTCCATGTATTTAGGGGCGCGGGAGCCCACCAAAAAGATTGTGGCTCCATGTATTTCGGGGCGCGGGCGCCCACCAAACAGATTGTCGCTCCATGTATTTAGGGGCGCAGGCGCACACCAAAGAGATTGTAGCTCCATGTATTTAGGGGCGCGGGCGCCCACCAAACAGATTGTCGCTCCATGTATTTAGGGGCGCGGGAGCCTACCAAAAAGATTGTAGCTCCATTTATATAGGGGCGCGGGCGCCCACCAAACAGATTGTCGCTCCATGTATTTAGGGGCGCAGGCGCACACCAAAGAGATTGTAGCTCCATGTATTTAGGGGCGCGGGCGCCCACCAAACAGATTGTCGCTCCATGTATTTAGGGGCGCAGGCGCACACCAAACAGATTGTCGCTCCATGTATTTAGGGGCGCAGGCGCACACCAAAGAGATTGTCGCTCCATGTATTTAGGGGCGCGGGCGCCCACCAAACAGATTGTCGCTCCATGTATTTAGGGGCGCGGGAGCCCACCAAAAAGATTGTGGCTCCATGTATTTCGGGGCGCGGGCGCCCACCAAACAGATTGTCGCTCCATGTATTTAGGGGCGCAGGCGCACACCAAAGAGATTGTAGCTCCATGTATTTAGGGGCGCGGGCGCCCACCAAACAGATTGTCGCTCCATGTATTTAGGGGCGCGGGAGCCCACCAAAAAGATTGTGGCTCCATGTATTTCGGGGCGCGGGCGCCCACCAAACAGATTGTCGCTCCATGTATTTAGGGGCGCGGGAGCCCACCAAAAAGATTGTAGCTCCATTTATATAGGGGCGCGGGCGCCCACCTAACAGATTGTCGCTCCATGTATTTAGGGGCGCAGGCGCACACCAAAGAGATTGTAGCTCCATGTATTTAGGGGCGCGGGCGCCCACCAAACAGATTGTCGCTCCATGTATTTAGGGGCGCAGGCGCACACCAAACAGATTGTCGCTCCATGTATTTAGGGGCGCAGGCGCACACCAAAGAGATTGTAGCTCCATGTATTTAGGGGCGCGGGCGCCCACCAAACAGATTGTCGCTCCATGTATTTAGGGGCGCGGGAGCCCACCAAAAAGATTGTGGCTCCATGTATTTCGGGGCGCGGGCGCCCACCAAACAGATTGTCGCTCCATGTATTTAGGGGCGCAGGCGCACACCAAAGAGATTGTAGCTCCATGTATTTAACTAACTGTAAAAATTAGGACAAAGTGCCATACATGTAGATAGTGTCAATGTTCAATAAATAACAGCAAATAAACCGTTAGATTTAGTGCCTGGGTCCTCTAGTCTCAGAAGTTAGGTTGTTTTGTCCAGTACCGAACTACTGAGCCTTCTTTAGTCTCAGTAGTTAGATCCTTTGTACAACCGACCAGTTGAGACCAAGGAAGGCCTAACTAAAGTACAGTTAGGGATTATGTAACTCTATATATAACGAATCATCCCAAACCAAAATTTTTTGGTCTCAGCGGTTGGAACAACAGTCCAAAAGAACCGAACTACTGCAAAGAAGCTCAGTAGTTCGGTACCGGACAAAATAACCGAACTTGCTGAGACCAGAGGGCCCTACCTAAATTGTTCTTTCATCTAGTTCGTCAAAAGTTTAGACTAGTAAATGATATGTGAAACCATTGTGTAATATTTGATGTTTTTAAAAAGTGTTCATGAAATGTCTTGTTGTGAATTGTGATGTTCCTTGCTTAAAGTTTGGGACGAGGAGGCATTGTCTTGATGATCTCGATATAATATTGTCTTGTAGACAATCGGCGTTGAATAAGATTAAACATTTTCATCTAAGATCTTAATTTTTCGTTGCCATCTTCATTTTTCTGTTAATTAAAAAAAAATTTAAACTCACTAAGGAAACACATTATGATCTTGTCTGGGTTGATTTATATACCCCGTCAACTATCTAATAGAGTTAACACAATATTATACATGATAAAAACTTTTTAACAAAAAAATTAAACCGTCGAAAAAAAGAAACTAAAAAGCGAAAAATAATAACAAGTTACCTTGTTAGTCTATAACTACGCTCCTACACTAATGTAAACCTAAGTAATTTTGAGCCGGCGCCCAACACACATACAAATTAATTTCTTTTATTTTTATTACTTACTATTACGTTTTTCGTACTTTAATTTGATGATCTTCTCATTGATTGCTTGTATCATTCCACTTTACGTAAACTTGGCTGCCATCATTTCACTTTACGTATGAACTTTAATTAATTTGCTTGTTTGTTAGGCGCCGACTCAAAATTACTTAGGTTTACATTAGTGTAGGAGCGTAGTTATAGACTAACAAGGTAACTTGTTATTATTTTTCGCTTTTCAGTTTCTTTTTTTCGACGGTTTAATTTTTTTGTTAAAAAGTTTTTATTTTTTACTTTTTTGTGACTAAAATATACTAATTCATTCCCTCGACAGCCTTCCGTCTCCATCTTCACCCATAGATGGTAGTCGTAATCGAATAAATCATAAGTTAGGTTTAAAGTTCTAATTAAGATGAATGAATAAGCCCAAACACGAGTTAGCTGCTGTACACCTTTGAAGAGTTCCCTCAACTGTCTTCCGTCTCCGTCATCAGATCAAGTTCAGGTCACTGTCATATTGTAGGGTCATTAGAATTACTTATTTGTGCCTAGTTTCAACAGAATTGGTTCAAATATGAAAATTTAGTAGGAATTTAATCAGTCGTCCCCTAATTTTCTACCCTTAGGGTAGAATTTTTTTCTTCAAATTTAAATGGGACCAACTTCGAAGTAGACCCTATCCAATAGAAAAAGAATTATCAAAATCGGACTGCTCTGTAAAAAGTTATGCGTGGTCATACATAAAAAAAAAACAAATATACGGGTCGAATTGAGAACCTCCTTTTTTTTTCGTCGGTTGAAAAAGGACAAACCTCACATTTTAAAGAATTGATTTCTAGCGTTTTTCGCTTAACACCAGCGGATGCCCGGCGACTTCTTCAGCGTTAAAAGTACCTACATAATCCTGTATGTTATTCCAGGATATAAGCTATCACTGTACCAAGTTTTATGAAAAACAAGCAAACAAATAGGTATACAGACTAGTATTGGTAAGATATGTTTTGTATACACATTGTTTCTATTCCAGATTTTTTCTTCGTGAAATCACGCAGAGGAAACGAGTTGATATTGCATAATAAATACACATATTCTATTACGAAGACTTTCAAGGACACGAGCAATTGGAGATGCTCAACACATCACTCCAAAGGATGCAATGCTAGAGTGACCTTAAACACTACGAGGATGGAGTTGGGTTTCACTGTACAAAAACACAACCATAGTGCGAGGAAATATGTACTTAGCGATGGCCACTATATACCTATATAAATCATTATTCGTACTGCGCTAGAACAGATGTGACTGAATTGAATATTTTAACACATTTATAGCAATAGAACACAATTTCCAATTGAAATTTTTAATTGGAGTTGCGTTATTGTTCCACTGAAAGTGCAATTATGTGTTGTTCATCTGGTATTGTTAAAAATAAAGATTCCTGTTATTTACAGCAATAAACATTTATATTTTGCCATATATATTCTGTCTTGGGATAATTGAAAAAATAGGATCTTTGCGAAATACCTAGGAAAATTACAAAAGCCGGATATTTTCAATGTAAGAATGAATTCCTTTATCATCCGAGCTATTTTGAGGATCTTTGCAAAAATCCGACGTATTTTAGGATAATCATCGTATTTTCAGAAAAAGAAAAGAATCCAGAATCAATTTAAGGCAGGCGAGGCCGCGGGAAATAGCTAGTAAAAATAATTTCAAAGACTTTGACACAAGCATTTGACAAATTGAACAAATCATTTTTCCACAGAAATGCGGTTTGTGCGCAGTTCGAACGGAAAGCGACTGTTGCTATGGAAAGACTATACGTATTCGTTTTACAAACACTATGAGAAGACAGGCACAAACCGATGGCGTTGCTCGTCGCATAACAATAGAGGCTGCAATGCGAGACTTATCCTCGACGACCAAGAGACACTGACACCCCAGCAGTACTGCACTCACACCCATGATCCTAGCAAGTATATTATTAGTAATGGTCTTTTTATGCGTATTTAAAGTTCATCATCATATCAGCCTGTAGACGTCCACTGCTGGACAAAGGCCTCCCCCAAGGATCTCCACGACGACCGGTCCTGCGCTAACCTCATCCAGCTGGGTCTCATTTAAAGTTGGTACTCTTTTTATGTAATGAGTCAACTAAGGCACCTCTATGGATATTTTCCAGTTCCTAGCTAGACCCAAGGGTTTGAGTGATCCGTTGATAGATCAGACATTGTATATAGAATTCATTTGATATGTACATTTAATATGTATTATATAGAAGACATATTTATCTACAGATTTTTTATTTTCGCGTTTAAACTTTTAATAAATAAATATAAAGAACACACTAATATATACAGAAATACTTAAAAATAAAAAACTTGTTATCAAAAGTGCTGATTTATAATCATGTAATATATTAATAATCATGTAAAATAAATAATCTGAAGAAATATAATAACTGTTTTATTGTCAATGATTGGAGCAGATTAATTGGATTCGATTGGTAAATTATTAAACTCTATAACAAGTCGCATCGTGGTAAGAATCCAGAAAAAGAGTATCCAGGAATTAATCGTGCGGCTGCTTCATCAATTAGGGTAAATATATCCACAGAATTTCCATCCTATAATCTTGACGTAGGTAAATTACCTTCCATCAATAAAAATAAATATGTTTCAGGTCTCAAGTTCGTGAAATCACGAGGCAGTAAAATCCTCATTCTGATAGACAATTACACTTACTGCGTTAAACAGACCACCAAGAAGGGAAACGTCCACTGGCGATGCTCGACACACAACTACAGGGGATGCAAGGCCAGGCTGATCACTGATGAGTTCAGAACCAGGATCCTGTACGCCAAGGCCGATCACAATCATCCTCAAGGCGTTTACAAGAGGACTAACACGGGATATTACATTCGAGTATAGGGCAGAATGGTGTGATTATACCGAGCAGTTCAGGGCTATATGAGAATTAAACTTTGAGGATTTTATCCAGACCAGAATTAACTTGTTCACAAAGTTGTTTGTCCACAGTAGGAATCAAACCTATGATCTCTGGCGATCTAGTCTCAACTACCAAGCAACTACAGTTAACTTAGAGGATTTTTATAGCTTTTTTTGGCTTAAGCAGCGCTCAAGCTAGATGTTTTCAGTTGGAATTCTAAATAAAATATGTGTTGTAGTCTTTAAAGAGATGTATTGCTGGGGAAATAACTGTATCTGTATCTACTTACTTTATAAACGAAAACAAAGAAAATATGAAGGAATAAAAACATTCTTTTTGTATGAATCGATGACTCTTACCTCATTATCTTAATTAAATGTACAACATAGCTACTTACCTGACGCATAAATATTTTTTCATCACACTTGCTCGTTATGTGGATTATTATATGCATGCATACAGAAACACAATGGCCTATATACACCCGCGGGAGTAATGAAAATCAGTACAATATTATACCCTTAGGGACTATAATGTGTAGTTTTAAAAAATGGCGTTCACTCGAAGGCAAAGAACTTCTTAGCAAACAGGTATGACATTCCACACTAAGGAGATTTTAAATCAAACATGTTTTTTTATGTCTTCGAAACTTTTACAAATGGTAATTTAAACATTTACGCTTTAATTAAATGCATTATTTTTTGTGTTTTAAAAATGTTTTAGTTTACTTTGCAATTATTTCAGTGAACTTTATTTTGAAATTCGATAATAACTGGCTGTATGGGCTTTCGCCTTTGGGAGTTTCTAAATGCATTTTTTATCATTATCTGTGGCAGTGTGGACCACCGAATGGCACTGATTGTGCCTTGGAGGCTGTGCTGCGGTTTTATGTGTTCATGGTATAAACTACGATCTACGATTTGGGCTTAAGAACTTGTTTCCAATTGGCCGTAAAACTACATATGAAAAAAACTTGAAGCTCCATTGAGAAAGTTGACAATAAAACTATTTTATTAACTACCTATAGTTGTAACCTATAAGTATAAATAAAAAGAAAAACAAACTTAAAATATGTCTATGTTATGTGAAGAATCCGAGTCTGAAAGTGCAACAACAATATTAACACCTCCGGATAGAGTGAATGCGGCTCAGTTGCTTAGTGAAAATTTGTTACCAGCAAAGTCTAAAGAAAATAGATTTGTTCCCTTGTGTCGTAGGTATTAATTCCTCGCAAATGTGATGAAAAACATTGTGTGCATCACGGGAAGTAAGGGTATTACAAACTCTCGTTAGTAATATCCTACTTACTTCCCTTATTGCACAATGTACTATTTTTGCCGAAAGTACCTTTATAGTTGAGGAAGTTAAATTTTAGCATTATCCCTCAGAGTGTTAAAACGGGTTTTGCGACCCAAAAAACAAGTTCAAATACTAGACTTATGTGAAGTCTAGATAGAGTTCGTTTTTCAAAAACCAAAATCTGACAGCCACATTCTAATGATTATAGAGACACATTATTGAGAATAAACCTCAGCTCTATTAGTCCGACAGTTTAGAGTTATCCGGCGGATAATCAGACAGGCAGACTGACAAAAAGCTTGCCATATAAATATCCTTTGTGACTGAACCCTAAAAACTGCGTCATCAATTAGTGTGAGTATCCACATAATCTCCATTGTAGCTTCAGGTATGTAGTTTACCCTCAATCAATATAGAAAATATGTTTCAGGTTTCAAGTTCGTGAAATCACGCGGCAGCAAAGGTCTCATACTGATAGACAACTACACTTACTGCGTTAGTCTCATCACCAAGAAGGGAACCGTCCACTGGCGATGCTCGACACACAACTACAGGGGATGCAAGGCGAGACTGATCACTGATGAGTTCAAAACTAGGATCCTAGATGCCAGGACCGATCACAATCATCCTCAAGGCGTTTACCAGAGGACTGACAAAGGATATTACATTCGAATACCACAGAATATTTAGGTGTGATTACAGAGCAGGGTCGGGTGGAGATCTTTGGGGGATGCCTTGGTCCAGCAGTGGACGTCTTTCGGCTAATATGATGATGATGATGATAAGGGAGGATGGAATGGAGACCATGGACCGGGGACAGGAGCAGAGGCTGTAGAGTCCGACGGTATGGCAATGTAAATGGGATGGTTTGGCATCGCAGCAGGATATATAAAGATATGCAAAATAGATACTCAATAGCAAGAAATGACTTCTATCTGCAGAGAAAGCACTGATTGGTAGAACATGATGAATGATCATCATTGATGATGGAAACAATTAAGAGATTAGTATTGTTTTTAAGTTAAAAATAAGATAGAATTTAGGTCAATAGGAGCATACCTACTAAACAATAGTTGTTCTGCTGTATAAAATAATCATAGAAAAGAAAAACTTATACATTGTTTTCATTTTACTATAGATTCCCTAAATTTCATAATAAACTTTATCGTTTTAATTGAGTGAAGTGTGTTGAACTATTTCTCTGAAGTATCAAGTATCCTGATTTCTGGCACACCTCTTTCGGTTACTTCTGATTATTGTTAATTATATAATTATATACGGGTCTTACACACGAACAAGTTTTATTTACCTTTGCCCGACGTTTCGACCAGGTCACACTGGCCGTGGTCACGAGCTGACTGGAGAGCTGAATACAAAGCGCGAAAGTCTTAAATGTTCTCATTATTGTGTTTATTATATGTCTGCAATCAAATGCTGCAATTTCTAATATCTATTCCAGAAGTTGCTTTTGTGCCAACATCTTCAGGAAATGTGAAGCTGCTTTACGATGGGTACACGTTCTGGTGCGATAAACACAACCTGATGAAGGGGAAGAGTTGCAGGTGGTATTGCTCCCAGAAGAAGAGTAGAAAATGCCCAGCGTCCGTCCAAACCTTTAGTCGTCAAATTGTCAACTTCCGCGGGAATCATACCCATGATAGAGTTGATTCGAAGACTGATGGATGCAGCCTACCTATTGAAGAGTTAAAGATACCTAAGAGACCTAAGGACGGCGGATAACCGTGTAGGAAAAGAACAAATGCACCGTATTAATATTACAGAAAAGAATCTGTTTTTATGTAGTCTTTAACAATTGTACTTACTAATTTTCATATAATTTTTAAGCAATTATACTAATTTTCGTGTTAATTTTAATTTTTCCCATTTCTGGTAATAATGTTTACTTTCCTTATAGTCGATATGAAAAGCAGTGTTGAACTCGGATCAAACCCACCAATTTCACACTTGAACTTATAGGCGCACAAATGGCTCCAGAATGTGAGCACGTCTTTTGCATAATGTCATATTGAAAAGCTGACATTTTGCGAAAGACGTGCTCACAGTCTGGAATAGCAGACATTTTGCGAAAAAATACATTTTAGGAAAACGGATATTTCAGGCCTGAGCCCAATTAAAGGCTTTCACCTAGGAAGCAGTGATAGATGAAAAAAATTATGTGTATTGTACATTGTACTAATGTACCTACTCATATGCAATAAAATATTTATATATTATTATTCAGAGAAGAAACAGCTTAATAAACACAACATAAATTACTCTAAAGATCTTAATTAAACGTAAAGCTAATTTTAGGTTTACCTAGCTTGATTGCACATAATAGAATAATTAAGGTGGCTGAGAATGAAGATGTACGTAGCAATTAATCTAATTAATACATAGTTTTACATTTTTGAGGTTGCTTTGACTTCATACCTTGGTTATCAATCTACTATTTTTTATTATAAGAACATTTTGCTTATGCAGTGTAATAAAACATACGATTTCAATTAGAATGTTTTATTTCCTAATCTCTAAGAATAACTGTATTATCTCAAACTAGCTCGCAGTACATTGGTCCCTTAATGGTCACGAGCCTACCTGATAAGTAAACCTAACCTACACAACTTATACAAAACGTCTGCATGCATGCATTTGGTTGGCTTTCAGTACCTAGGTACAGTCACGAACCGGGATTGTTGAGCCACTAGTTTATCATCTTAACTTGGTTGTGTTACACGAATAAGCGTGTCCAGACCGGCTGAGCCGCCGCGGCCGCGGCACACCGACCGCGCTGCCTCGCGAGGCGTGCGGCGGCCGCGGCGGCTCAGCCGGTCTGGACGCACCTAATGCCGTTATTGAAAAGCAACCCGATTTGTATTACACGGCCAAAATACGAACAGTGGCAAGCGGCTCAAGAATCACGGTTCGTGACTGTACCTTATATTGGAAATAATTTCAAAGTAATCTGGATGGATAATAAGTTATTGATACTTACAAAATATATTGACTCAATAATAAATAACAAATTTTCTTTTACCAGTGAGAGAGATAACATCGCAAAGAGGGGGAAGGCAGTTGTCGTGTGACGGCTACACATTCTATCTCCCTACGGCGTACCGTCGAGAGAACGTGATCTGTAAGCGGTGGTACTGTTCCACCAACAGACCATCGGGATGTTTGGCCACCATACTTACCAAAGATGGTTCTGTCGTCGCTATAAATAACAAACATAACCATGACCCTAAATGTGTATCGCTATATAAGTAACTAGCTTTTTCCCGCGGCTTCGCCCGCGTAGAAAAGTTTTTCCCGTGTACATTGTGAAACAGCGCCCCCTATATAGGCGTTTTGTTACTTAGGGGGTATTAGCGGACGCCCCGCGACTTTGTCCGCGATAAAAGTAGCCTATACGTTATTCCAGGATATAAGCTATCACTGTACCAAGTTTCATCAAAATCCGTTCAGTAGTTTTTGCGTGAAAGAGTAACAAACATACATCCTCACATCCTTACAAACTGTCGCCTTTATAATATTAGTAGGATAGGATAGGATAGTAGGATTAGTAGAATGTACAAAGCAACTACATAAGATAACAGAGAAAAAGTGCGAGTCAGTCGGAGACTCTATGCCACAAAACGTATCTTTCATTAATTAGGTGATGAGCTTGGGAACGGTTTTTTTTTAATATTTTAAATATACAAGTTTCAACTTAAAATATTATGACATAAATTTTTTTTCTATAGGTAACACTTCAAATTGTTTCACAATATTTTTTCATAGATTTGTGAAAATTAATTCTTGCATATTTTTTCATTTCGGCCAGTGTGACGTTAACGGTATTTTCTCTTGTAAATGTAGTTGGCGTCAGGACATTTTTCTAACGCCAGCGATTGCTGAAATTTAAATCGACGTACAGTGAATGTAACATAAAAGTCTTCTAACGTTATATACGTAATTATTATTATCTAAATACGCATCGTATCGAAGTGAAATAAACTAAACACTATTGTCTGTAATGAGATCTGAAATTGTATGTGATAAAAATGATTATTTTTTACTTTTCCCACCCTTATTGCGTAAGTAATCATAATGTAATCTAGATTTAAACTAGTGTTTAAGAATTCAACAATTAAATCAATAATAATAAACATTCTTCTAAATTATATTGTGTTTTTACACTTTTTACTTTACTTTACCTACAACTTTCCTTAATTTATTTAATGTTAACATTTGAGGCTACATTTTTAAATATTAATATCAAAATAATATAATATAATATAATATAATATAATATAATATAATATAATATAATATAATATAATATAATATAATATAATATAATATAATATAATATAATATAATATAATATAATATAATATAATATAATAATTAATATTACTACCTACACACCTGAATTTACTTCGGTAGGTAGCTATTTGTTTACACTTAACTAACGTTGTAATTCACAATGTGACTAAGCTCAATTTTAATTAACTAAATTATTTAAGGCAAGGGAGTGGGTTATAAGGAAGGCCCTTATCAAACATTTAGGTGTGAAACAGTTTTAACCCATTGGCTCGCGAGATTCAGATCGCAATATCTTTGACACTCGAACGTATATCGTCACATGTCAATGTCACTCAAAATACTGTCATTTTCACGAGGTGAAGGACAATGTATGACAATGTCAGGATAATATGACATATTTATACCAAGTTATCTGTGAAGTGGCAGAATCAGGAACTCTGCAGAATGTCATTCGGCCGTCAGCACAAAATTTATAGAATGACGGGCATGGAAGGATGGCAGAGCCACCCTTCAGTTCACAGATAACTTGGTAAGTCTATGTCTATACCCGGCGGAATAACTAGCAAGATGTCAACCTACTACATGTAGTAGGCTGAGAGTCAAAGAGTTGAAGGTGTATAAATGTGAGATTATTATGGGACTCAACCATAGATTTATTTGTGCTTGCAGCGTTTTTCCAACCAACTGCAAAAGGTAAGCAGGCGATGATTTACAAGAACTACAGGTTTTATGCCCAGGTTGAGGGTGATTACAAGATCCGCTGGAGATGCACCAGACGAGGATGTAAGGCGTTTTACTTCTGCTTCGAAGGCGTGGTCGTGAGGAAGCAAGAAGACCACAGTCATCCACCTGTCTGCAACTTTTAATCATCATAATGAATCTCGACGTCCTCTGTTGGGCGCCTTGTTCATTCAGCTTATGCCCAGGTGGAGGGTGACTACAAGATCCGCTAGAGATGCACCTGGCGAGGATGTAAGGCGTTTTACTTCTGCATCGAAGGCGTGGTCACGAGGAAGCAAGAAGACCACAGTCCACCTGTCAGCAACTTTTAACCATCACAATGAATCTTGACGTCCTCTGTTTTACGTCTTCTTCATCCAGCTACCTTTTCCATGTCGTAAGTCCACCTAGCAGGGGAGTGGTGGGGGCTTCTACACTGCTCCTACCTACCAAATTTAAAATATTAGCTTGTGTTCGCATTCGCCGCCTTCATCATCATCATATCAGCCTGTAGACGTCCACTGCTGGACAAAGGCCTCCCCCAAGGATCTCCACGACGACAGGTCCTGCGCTAACCTCATCCAGCCGGGTCCCGCGACCTTCACCAGATCGTCGGTCCACCTTGTATTTGTATTTTGTTACAGCCTGTTTTGTGATTTCAAAAATATACTACACATTATCAAAATATTTTCTCTTTTTATGGTTTACCTACTTGCTGTTACGCGGTTTGTCATTTGTGATTTTTCAGTCATGAACACATACTGTATGTATGTATGTAAACGCTTTATTGTACCAAAATTTACAGAAGCAATAACAGATAGTAAAACAAAGGCGGACTTATTCAGCTAAAGGATCTCTTCCAGTCGACCTTAGAGCACTGAAAGGATCAGTAACTAGGTAAATGCGTTTAGTGACAAATTTTGGTAAGAGGAGAGGTAATAAATAAGTACCTACCTACTTAAAAACTACCAATAATGTAGTACCTATACGAGTACTTGACATACATAAACCTAAATGATACAATACAAAAATACGTAGACTATACACAGATTACTCAAATAATAATTCAACAACTATCTAACTACAGTACCTAAATAAATATGTATACTGGTTTGATTAAATTATCGTTTTAATCAAGGAGACGCGACAAAAGAGATCCCTGTGGAGATCGCATCTTGCAAATTTAGTATGGGAAACGATGAAAAATTCTGTGTCAAAATCAGGGGGGGTGCGGACAAATGAAGCGGATTAGCGGGAGGAAGTTGCTCATACAAATTTATGTGGAGTTTGAAAATGAGAATGTGTGAGTGAGTATCAATTTCGATATTCATTTGGCATGATTTTGGCACCCCCTAAAATGATTTTGTTACTCATCCATAAGTGAGTAGCTTTTTTTTTAAATTCATGGTTATAATAGTACTTTTAACCGTCTTTAAATAAAGGAGGAGGTTCTATGTTCGGCTGTATGTATTTTTTTCCTTTTAGTATTTTAGTATGTTCACCGATTTCTCCGTCAATTGTGAACCGATTTTAATTTTTTATCTTTTTTCAGAACCATATTTCTACACAAACCATAGAGGCAAGCCCATGCTTTGGTTGTCCAGATGCAAGTATCGTGTGAACAAGGCGAAAGGGCCCAAAGTGCGGTGGCGATGCTCCACTCATGAGAAGTTCAACTGCAACGCCATAGTGCATACCATTGATACGCAAGTCGTGTACTTTAAGAATAGACATATTACTAGTTAGGTAATGACACTTGGTCAGAGAAATTTAATAAGTATAGAGGCATTACTTCATACTTTATTTGAAATTGTGAGATTGGAATAAAAACAAATGCAATTATGATATGCTAGTCTGAAGTAACAAAGCGTGTAAGATCATTATAGACCATATCGCTATGCGACAAAGTATATATTTGATTGTATTGAATTCTACATAATACATTTTCATGTCTAGTACTCATACTCAAATTACCTACATCATCATTTTTAAGGCTTAGTAGTATTTCTATACTTTTTTTTTAAATCTTTATTAGTTTAGGGAGTTTAGTACATTTGGTCTTCTGGGCAAGCTTGACGTCGTATTGAGCTTATATACGTATACCAGACTAGTTGTTTCTCGCGGCTACGCCCGCATAGAAAGTTTTTTCCCGAGGTTTCTATTGCCTGTGTGTTATTCTGATGTATAATCTATATTACTGTAAAGTTTCATCAAAATCTGTTCCGTAGTTTTTGCGTGACAGAGTAACAAACATCCAAACTCTCAAACATCCGTACATCCTTACAAACTTTCGCCTTTGTAATATATATATGTACCTAATAGTAATATTCGGGCCCAGAACTCTATGCTATTAAACAGTGAAAAACTCGTGAAATTCTGTCAATTATGTTCCACGCTTAGCTCGTATATACAGATAAGTTTTTTAAACTCCACTGGTCTTAAATAATACATGGAGGCAGGTTTTTAAAATTAATGTCCAGAAACTACTTGTTACTGATATATTGTATAATTATTATAGTCTATATTGTAATATAGATTATGGATACTGTAAAAAAACAATGTGCGGCTACCGTCCTGTATTTTTTTTCTTCTGGATATCTCGTAAAATATCAGTTTTCTCCATTTAGATTGCCGAAAAGATAAAACAGTCTGTATGAGCTAATTACGTACGGTTACATGGGCTACTAAATATTGGTTTTTAAGTGGTCACTACACAATCATGCTGCATGACATGCATTTGTAGTGATTGACGCGAATGACATGCAAACTACGTGCATGACGTGCAAACTACGTGCTGGCCGTTGTGTCACTGTACTAAGTGATTGATAGCAAGCATGAGGGTCCATCATGCAGCATGATAATTCACGTAAACGTAACTCATGTCATGCCGCATGATCGTTTAGGGACCGCTATACAATCGTCCCATGCAGTTAAATAATCAATCTTCAGAACCACCCTAATCGCATTGACTGGAGCAGATACATTGTTTTTACACATTACATTGATAAAAAATCTAAGTGATATTTCGGACTTTATTTTATTTAACCTACAAAGTCAAAATATTATATTGCTAATACACTGGGTACATTTACCTTCTCCTAACTGATTCAGAGAGATCGAATCAGAAATGAGGAGATCCGCAGGAGAACCAAGGTCACCGACATAGCTCAAAGAATTGCGAAGCTGAAGTGGCAGTCCAGCCCGGGCACATCGCTCGTAGAACTGACGGCCGTTGGGGCAGAAATGTTCTCGAGTGGCGACTACGTATCGGAAGACGCAGTGTAGGCAGGCCTCCCCACAAGGTGGACCGTCGATCTGGTGAAGGTCGCGGGACCCAGCTGGATGAGGTTAGCGCAGGACCGGTCGTCGTGGAGATCCTTGGGGGAGGCCTTTGTCCAACAGTGGACGTCTACAGGCTGATATGATGATGATGATGAACTGATTGGATTTGACTTTCAATTAGAGATTGGTACAAGTTGTTGTAAATGTTTATAAACCTGTCTTTAGTGTTAACCTTTAATTATTATTTTAAACTAAGATAACCTATTAGTAATTATGATAACTATAACTTTTTTTTTTATCATTTATTATTATGAAATAATATCATTTTATATGAAATAAATAATTTGAGTTTGAATTACTAAAGCTACATAAAATGATTATTGTTAAAATTCAGAAAATGCCCCGACATTACCTCCTCCTGCCTGCGTAACAAAAACAAAAGTAAGTTTATATAGCATCCTGGCCTTCGCAGATGAATGCCAAGATTCTATGTCAACCTCCCACATCTGATTATTATATATTTGAGTTCCCAATGATTCGTTCCGCACACACTACATTTATTTTATGACACTACCAAATATAAAGAAATATATGTTCATCATATATTTTCTCATCATTCATTTCTTTATATTTTTCAGTAGAAGTACTAAATCAATTCTGTACAATTGGGCGATACGCGGACGCCAACCACATTTTACAAGAGAAATGATGATGGCTATTTTTAGTGCTAGAGAAAAGGTTTAAATGCAATATTTTAAGTTATAATTTTTATTTTTAAAAACCTTTCCCAAGCTTATTTACAATTTTTAAAAATTTCCAGGGTACTCGTACATGTTCGTTAGATCAATAAGAGGGAAACCATTGCTCAAAGTTGGAGGTTACACCTTTTTTCGGAAAGCGGTCGGGGTGAGAACTAGATGGCAGTGTTCTACGAACCACAGCAAGGGTTGCAAGGCGATGGTCCACACACTGACCCATACTGGTGAATTACTCGAAACTCGGAACATACATAATCACTGATTGGGTAAATTTTGATTTTATCCGTTCGGTAAATTCGATATAACCTAAGAAAGAATCAATAAAACGTTTCAACTTAGCGATTTTTTTTTATTAGCATTTGGGCCTACCTAACCATACCCGATCCTCACCCAGCTGTTTCCGGCTATCTTTTCAGGTCTTCGCTCTATTTGGCAGGTATTGCACCTGTCGTTGGCAAATTGTGTAATTCGTCTACAGTTTCTAAGCGCCCGCTGTTTTGTGATTTGCCAAAGGCAACTTGTAAACTCTTTGCCATACAGAGAGGCAACGCGGCAAATATTTTCGGTACCCTGCCGCATGGTGGCAGTGAGTACGATCTGGGGGATATTTCTCCATTGTAAAAGGTTTTTATTTTAGTAAATAGTTTTTATGTTAGTTTAGTTTTAGGTTATTTTAGTTTTACATTAGGATAAATAAAATTATACTTACTTAATTACTTAATATGGCTTTAGTTTTTTTTACGATTATTACCAAGAATAAGTTAAATGTAATAAATTACGTTCACTATAGTTATATTTTTAGTGGAATTCGTGACTTCACGCCGAGGGAAGACCATGATCCGTATCGGAAAGTTCAAGTTCTACTCCCAGATGGTGATGGGCCCGAAGACCAGATGGCTGTGTTCCACCCACAACCACAAACACTGTCGTGCTGTTCTTCATACGATTGGAGACCAAATTGTCAAAATCCATAACATCCATAACCACCTTTAGATTAGTCTGACTGATTTTTATTATTATTATTATTGCTACGGGGGCAACAAGCAGGCGGGCCTCCTTTTTTTTTAATCTAAATTTTAGGAGTTTTGTCACTCAGTGACATGACACTCCGTTATGCCTAAACAAATAAAAAAAATATACTAAACAAATACAAAATACGTGTTTTTGAAATTATTATACAGGCGGGCATGCACCGACACTTATCTTCGCCGAATGCCCGCCTGTACAACCTTGTACAGGGTCCTAGCAGTTTCGACGAGGGGAAACGCCAGGACCCCGTTACAACCACCGACTTGGTACATAATATTACTGGACCGAGCCAGTAACTGCATTCTTTCCCGCTCGTTCCGGACACATTCCATAATAACGTGGTAAACGTCTTCCACAACTCCACATTCTGAGCAGTCTGGTGAGGTAACTTTTCCCATTAAAAAGGCGAATTTATTTAAAGGAATGCGTCCAAACCCGTACCGCTGGATGTCCAACTGTAGCATCTCCGTGCCTCTCTTTGTCATCACTACCAGGGGCGTTTGACCTGCAAAGATTAACTTTGTTAAGCTTTTGAATTACTTGTTTAGTTTTTATTGCTACGGGGGCAACAAGCAGGCGGGCTTCCTGATGTTAGAGGTCACGGCCGCCTATAGACACCTGCAACACCCGGGGGGTGCTGGTGCGGCGCCGGCCGCGGTTGAAGGGCTCTTTTGACTCTCTTCTTGAAGGACCCCATATCGTAGCGCTGTGGAAAAGCGTTCGAGGGAAGGTTCCACACTACTACTTACACACTGATACTAGGCCTTCTAAATGTGGTAGCCTAGTTGGTTGTGCACACGTCTCACGTTCTTGAGGTCGTGGGTTCGAGCCGGGCCCGCACCATACCAATGAGTTTTTCAAAACTTAAGTACGGTTTGTTAAATAGGCACCACAGGTTTTTCAGTGAGGAAACCTGCATACGCCAAAGGTCCACCATAAAAACGGATTGGGGCACCGTTTGGCGGACAGGGGTTTGACTTTATTTATATTTGGGTTTTGAATTTGGTTTTTGGTTATTGAATTAAAATGCAATATATTTAATAATAAACAATTAAGCGTGACACACACTGAGCGGCGGCGTTGCGAAAGGGTTTCGGTTTTTCCTGTAATGTTCGAAATAGTATGAAGCCCTTTACATCAAAGCGGCGGGAGGCGCGGCGCGTTCTTCATACAAACCTTCGCCGCCGCAACGCTTTCGCAACGCCGCCGCCCAGTGTGTGTCACGCATTATTATTAGTATTCCAAAATAATAGGTATTTTATTTAATTATAACATTTAAAGTTTCCCTAACAATTCGCTTAATAAAATGTACCTACTGTAACTGTTAAGCATTTTTATTAATTTTATTTGGTATTAAAAGTAACTCTGCAATTTGGAAAAATTCCAGAATACATGATCGTAAGGTCAAAAAGAGGGAACCCGTTGCTCAAACTTGGAGATTACACATTTTTTCGGAAAACGTCTTATGGGTGTAAAACTATATGGCTATGTTCTACGAACCACAGCAAGGGATGTACGGCGCTGGTGCACACAGCCACCGATACCGGTGAAGTATACAAATTTCGGAACATTCACAATCACTGATTGGTTAAATTTTGACTTGGTCAATTGTAATGAAAAGCAATCTACATCACGGGCGGCGGAGAGGACCAAACGGCGCAAATGCACTGGGCACCGGGTACGAGTTCGTGCCTTTCGCCGTGGAATCTCTGGGGCCGTGGGGCCTCTCTACGCGCCTTATTGAAGCCACGGGTGACCAGAGAGCTGGCGCGTACCTCGGCCAGCGCTTAAGCCTGGCCATCCAGAGAGGGAACGTAGCCAGCATCCTGGGCACCTCACCCAGGGGCGACGATTTGGGGCAATTTTATAATTTATAACATAGGTCAGGTTAGTTAGTTTAGGTTGTAGTTAGTTTTAAATGTAATGTTATATTAGTAATTATTTTACCCAATAAAATGGATTCACAGTCAATTGCTTCAAGCCTGATTCCGAATGGTTCTGATTAAAAGTATATACCTAATGTATGTTTATCAGTAAAGTTGTTGAAATTTCATTATCACTAAAATTTTCGGATAAAAATTAATATTGCTTTGTTCTTACTGCCATATTTTCACAACTTCATTAATTATTTATTTGATTAAACTATTCTATTTAATTATAAAACATTTATTACTACTACCTACCATTACTTTCACACTTAACGATGTTTTAATATTTATTTAAATCCGTTTTGTTAGGTATTTATAAACATGAAGCTAAAATCTATATGGTTGGCGCCCGCGCCCCTTAATCGAATCTTCCTGGGTATAAATGGTGGCACACTGAGATGGATGAGGTCAGTGTGGAACGTCCGAAAATATAAGGAACCGATGTTCTGAGGCACCATGCCGTCGATTTTAAAAATAAGAAAAACTGCATTCATAGAAAAATCATAACCTACTACATTCTTGCTGTATAATTTCAGAGACATATGTGAGGTCGCGACGTGGAAAGGACCTGCTGAAGATCGGAGGGTTCACATTCTGCTATAAAAGGACCACAGCAGGCTTGAAGAGACTATGGGTGTGCTCTACACACAACCGCAAAGGATGTACCGCAACAGTATATACCATCAACAATAACATAGTGAAACTTAAGAATGATCACAATCATTGCGCTTCGTCACAATTAAATAAGAATATCCAGAAGTAAAAATATAGTTTTTTTAATAAGAAATCACTTTATTCTAAATTTAGAATATAAAATAGAATTCATAGAATTTTTGAAAATCACACACTTCTCGGAAATCGAATCCGGACATTTTGAAAAAAAACTTACTTTTTTTTTCTCATATACTTTCGAACGTCCCATCTCGATGTGCCACCCTGGACGCATTTACAATTTAAAACATTTAAAGTTTACAAACATTTCGTAACATGTGTAAACCCGAACATTTATTTTACTTTTATCTATAACAAATAAATAACATTTGAATTGGTAATGCATTTTTGTTAATTTCTTCAATGTTTTCAGTGACATTCGTGATGTCCCGCAGAGGTAAGCCCATGCTTTGCATAGGCGGGTTCAAGTTCTATTCCCAGACGGTGTCAGGACCGAAGACCAGATGGCTCTGTTCCACACACTCCAACAAATGTTGTCGAGCTGTTGTTCACACACATAACAACATAGTTGTCAGAATAAACAATGTCCATAACCACAATGTTGTAGAACCGAAGTTTAATCTGTCTACACCATATAATAATCCTAGCATTTCTAACCAATAGTAGATTTACTTAAACTCTATTTCTAGAGTGAAAAGTTGTTAAAACCACGTTAAGACTCCTACCACTTAATGTCATTTCGGTCTCCTTAAACTAGTTTTGTTTAGTCGTTTGGAACACAATATGCTTCTTTATAAAAGGTCAACCAGGATAAGGAGTCAGTCAGGAGGTTAATTAATTAACCGACTTTTTCTTTTGGTGACTTTGTACATTTCAATATCGGACGTTTTTATGTGTAATACATAGCATATAATAGTAGGTATGTGTATGTGTAATTTTTTTTTATATATAGAAATCATGGTCCTGTAGTTTTGTCATTTCATTTTCATAGCCATAAAAATTCTAGGCAGCGTGCGTCAACCTTAGGCCAACCTTTTCCTAAAAATATACGTAGATTTTTGTAGTGTATTTTCCTATATTTTATTGTGATTTCTCAATTATTTATTGAATAATATATGTTACAATACATAGAGTTACTATAAAGTATGTAATATAAAAATATGTTACTTTTCAGCGATATTCGAGATATCCAAAATAACTGGAAAGACTCTGCTACGAATAGGCAAGTACACATTCTGCTCTCGAACATTCGCACGGAAGAAAAGATGGGCTTGCTCCACCCACATCAACAAGCAATGCCGTGCAAACGTGTATACTTACGACGATCAAATCATTAGAATTAGAAACGAACATAATCATTGAGTTTACCAATATATTTTTTTGTTGTTGTAAAAATTACAAGTTTCAAAATGAGTGGTATCCTAATTACTTCCTAATATTACCCTTTTCAAGAAATAGGTCGAATTTTCAGTCATTTTGTAAAGTTTCCAAAATATATTTTCTTTTAATAGAAGATAGGCAAAGCGTTTTTCTCTTGAACTTTACAGATTTTGCTGGTGTAATACAGAACCCAAAACATTAAATATACTAATAAGTGATCATTGTGTCATGCTGAACGTGATGAATTTTTTTAAGGTTTCTTTGTACTAGTCGTTTTATTTCATTTTAAATAAAATGATGCTTATAATTTTAAAATTTAATGTAAAGTGTGATAGTTTAAAGCATTTCTGTTAATAGAAAAACAGGCTTTTAAGCTTAAGTTACTTGTAAGGTAATAATAGTGTAAAGCTATGAATTAATATTGTAAATGATTGGATCTTTGATTAATTTCAAATCCGTCCATGATTGCAATCATAATAACAATATATTCAAAAACTATATTTACAGGATATCCACTGCAAGTTCCTTCTGACGCAATTGTTGAAAGTAGGCAGGATGGCAAATAGTAAGGTTTTATTTACGAAAATAAACATAACTAGACAGAATACGTTATTTTACTTAACATAGCAATCTTGCGCTGTTAGACTATATTTTTGCTTTGTTGTATCTACATTCGGGTTAAAATTGGATCGCGTCATACAACGCGTATGCGTCAAAAAAGATCTTTTTCATACAAACAAGATCACTTAGATCTCCATCAGGGAACGATTTGCGTGAGATCTGACTGATGGCGGTTGTCCGGAGTACGGATGGAGAAGGTCCAAAGAGCCATACAGACCAAACTGATCAGGCAAGCCGTTTTCATCATAGACTAGTCCGAATTATAAAGATCTCTAAAATGGCATCAAAATGTATGGAAAGCCGCATACGCAGGATTCTAAAAAGCGTCCACGTTATAAAGTGTCCTATATGAAATTCTAGGATAAGCGAAAACAATCATAAGTTTGATCATTGATATCCATTCAGTCGTTTGCTAAAGCGTGATAGAGCAAGAAACACTCACATATTTTCTCCACAACTTGTATGAAGAACAGCGTCCGGATTATAATGATCTATTTCTTTTGGCAACCCTATATTTACATACTGCATATATTTCAGTTAAATACGTTAAATCTAAAAGAGGAAATGATTTGCTCTACATTGATGGCTTCACATTCTGCTGTCAGAAGACAAAAGGGCTGAGGAAGAGATGGACATGCTCAACTCATAACAATAGACAGTGCCGTGCGAATGTCACTACTTATGACGATATGATAATTAAGTTAAATAACAACCATAAACACGATGATACTCAGAAGTAGGCATATCGTCGGTAAGCAAGTAACACCCGACATTTTGATGCAGTTAGCGCGCATCCATCATCATCTCAGCCTGTAGACGTTCACTGCCTGACAAAGCCCTCCCCCAAGGATCTCCACGACGACCGGTCCCGCGCTAACCTCATCCAGCCGGGTCCCGCTACCTTCACTAGAATCGCTGGCCACCTTGTGGAAGGCCTGCCTAAGCTGCGTCTTCCGATACGTGGTCGCCACTCGAGAACCTTTCTGCCCCAACGGCCGTCAGTTCTATGAGCGATGTGCCCAGCCCACTGCCACTTCAGTTTCGCAATTCTTTGAGATATGTCGGTGACCTTGGTTTGCCTGCGGATCTCCTCATTTCTGATTCGATCTCGCAGGGAAACTCCGAGCGCGCTTCCAATGGCATTAAAATGTCGGAACCGTATAATAATAATGATTTTCGAATTAGAAATTATATTTCTAGTTATTTGCTCTCCGATTTGACGATGTTTTTTATAAAACCTTTGATAATTTCTTGTTTTATGCTTATTGTGTAGTAGGATATTGTAATAATCCCGCGTAGGGTTCGCCTAGCAAATTATTTGCAGTTGTGAAGTAGGGAACATATTATGGTAGCTGTCCAATGCGTATATTCGAATACTTTGTATAACATTAAAGGCTTAATAAAGTATACTAATAAAAAACTTTACTTTAATTTACCTATGTATTATAATAGATAGGGGGCGCGTACGCCCACCACAATATATAAATAAATATTATTACATAACTTTAAAAATATTGATTTTTCTATGTTACTTGTTCACAGTTCAACACGCTCCCTTACTGTGGTAAGCTTTAAAAAGGATTACCATACTGCTGCCTTTTGGGTATCGCGCCATATTATATTAAATAAAATTTATTGCTCTGGGTACTTACTGAATCCACCGCACGTCAGTGGAAACACTTTTACCTTAAACCAGCCTAGTCTATTAGGGAATTTCAATACTATGAGAGTCCAGTTTATACTGGTTTTGTTTCCACAGACGTGCGGGCGACCGTACATATTTTTACTACAATAAAATAAAAAAGAATAACTTACAATTTATGTCAGGGTAAAAATCTGTTAAAACCTACAGGTCTACAGCCTGGGTAGCTAGTAGTTACAGGGTTACTACAGCCAGTTAATTTTATATTAATCTGGTTTTTTTTCAGATTGTGAATTCATAAAATCAATACGTGGCCATCCATTGATACGCTTTGGTGGTTACACATTTTGCAAATGTGGCCAAAGTGGCTTGAAAGTAAGATGGATGTGCTCAACGCACCACCGCAAGGGCTGCCATGCGAAACTACATACTATCGATTCTAGAATAATAAAAGTTAACAATAAACATAATCATTGAATTGTATTTAAGCACTATTGTGTTTCTAATTATCCGTCCACCTATGTATATGTATGTTACGACAAAATGATTATAAATTTCGAGCACATTATTGTCATTATAATTCATCGATTAAAGCCTATTATAAACTAACCAACTAGCAAATAACAATTAGTTTCCACTAAATCTTTTGCTCCCAAGTAAAAGTACGCATTTGTTATAACATAATAATATACATATTTTTGTTGAAATTTTAATTTATTTCAGTGAACAATTTACTGTTTCCTTTGATTTTGTTCCTGCATAAGTCACGAAGGCTATGCTATATATTTAATACTTCACTGCTATATCATTTCAGTCGTGCACACATTCAAACTCTCAAAACGCGGGAAGATCCTCATGGAATTAGAAGGGCATACCTACAGAAGGCAGAAACAATTCGGCCACAAAATGCGATGGGTGTGCTCCAAAAACAAGAATTGTTCAGCAAGACTTCACACGTCGATTGCAAACGGGAAAATCCTTTTGCAAAAAGGCTTACACGTTCACTGACAGTCGTCCTGTTAGAACAATGTTGGAGATACAAAGATTCTGGCCTCTAAACGTCCGGTTCCCACAACGGCCAATCCTCGAACGCTGCAATTACGTGCCAAGTATCTATGTCTAGTCGTATTTAGCAGCTCGATAAGGAAAATATGAGGCACAATAAATAAGTTGCGGAACGGCATGTACTCGTACGCATTTAATGGAGGCGATCAAATCAAGAAACAGAGAGAATTACATAGCATGATAAATTATTATTAATAGCACAATTAACAGTTGACAAGTGGCATTGACAGTTGACAGGTGACGTTGACACTTGGCACGTCACTTAATAATTTGCAAAATAAATTTAATTAAATATTTATAACCTCCTGAACTGTGCGTGACCGGTTGTCTTTGGCACAGAGGAACGCCTGAGTATTGCGTCTCACCTCCATGTTGCTTTATTGTCTTTATCAAGATAGAACGAAACCAAGTGCCTTAACTTTTATATCAAAATATTTTCTAAGTGGCGTTCCAAATCAAAAGAGATCATTTAGTTTCCGAAATAATTTAAGTTTGTAAAGTGACGACACTACAAAAATTATAAAAAACTGACCACAAGGGTTAGGAGGTTGGTTCTTTGATATATCTAATGGTTGGGTATAGGTATTTATGTAGTTTTAACCCCTTTAAATAACCAATTTCAGCCACAAGATCACATTTAATTTGGAACGCCACATATTATAAAATATTATACTTATTGTTAGTACATTTATTACCTTTATTGGTTTTTAGTAGTTACGAGCGGACATAGGAATAGAATACATATATACAACCCTCCTTTTCGCCGCAGTCGGCTAAAAATATTATTGAAATTAACCTGAGATTTGAACATTTTAATCATATTTTTATTATTAAAAATAAATAAATAAAAATTATTTTTATTGTATAAAAAAAATATTATTTTTAAATTCTTCGTTTCTCCGACTTGTTTCAATATTGTGACCTGTGAAACTATTTATTGCTTTATTTTAGTTTGATGGTTCAAGCACCAACACCTTCCTCGAAAGCCTAACGTGAAACCTGCTTGCTTGTAGTAAGGAGTCACTTCAGTTATGATATAAGAGGTAGTTCTGTACGGTTACACGCGTACAGGTATTGCCTACTTTGACGCGCCGTACAGCACTGAATAAATACTTATGTTTTGACTATACTAACGGCATTGTACCAACCAACTACCACTAGAGACAGGTGAACATCAAATTAAATTTAGATCTGTTCTAGTGAATAAATACTTTACATCTACTTTGCTACATCTTACTACTCAACATCCTACAGTACGGTCCTAAACTAAGACCGCACAAGTTAAGTTTTATGATTAAAAGATTATTATTGTATGGTGAAATTAAACTTATTGTGGGAACTTTTTAATCAATTATTTTATTGCGTGTTAATTTGTGAAGAAAATCTATGTGTTTTAAAAATAAACGGTCAATGATTAATAAACTCATTGACGCTCGTGCAAGGCGAACGAACACTTCTGACAATACATCAGACATAAATTAACTAGGTTAAATCACTTGGGTGATATAAGGTGCACCAATTCACCCTAAGGTGCATTATGTGCACTGATTCGTGCAATTAAACACCCAGATGCTTTAACCGAGGTGAACTATGTCCACTCAATACTCACCTGAATTAAGGTGCACCAATTCACCCTACGGTGCATTATGTGTACTGATTCGTGCACTTAAATCACTCAGATGCTTTAACCGAGGTGAACTATGTCCACTCAATACTCACCTGATTTAAGGTGCACCAATTCACCCTAAGGTGCATTATGTGTACTGATTCGTGCACTTAAATCACTCAGATGCTTTAACCGAGGTGAACTATGTCCACTCAATACTCACCTGATTTAAGGTGCACCAATTCACCCTAAGGTGCATTATGTGTACTGATTCGTGCACTTAAATCACTCAGATGCTTTAACCGAGGTGAACTATGTCCATTCAATACTCACCTGATTTAAGGTGCACCAATTCACCCTAAGGTGCATTAAGTGCACTGATTCATGCACTTCAATCACTCAGATGCTTTAATCGAGGTGAACTATGTCCAGTCACCCATATAATTCAAAAATGTATGCAAAATCGTCAAAGTCAAGTTTTTTGAAAATACGTAATTTTTTTGCAGTGACGTTGATAAAGACGAAGAAAGGAAAGACAAATATAAAAATAGGTGACCACACTTTTTACCTAAAACCTGGTAACTATAAGACGGATAAGAAGAGATGGTGTTGTACGCAGAACAAGTACTGCAGAGCATGTCTTCATATTGTGGACAATAAAATTGTTGCCATATACAATGAACATAATCATGAAAAGAAATAATTTTGAATATTATTTTCAATTCAATTCATTTATTTTAAATTTACAAAATACACGTCTACAGGTAGAGTCCCAAGGCGACAATGCATAAAATATATCATAACTTGATATATCAGTACTTATAGGGTGGTGACTATGAAATACCGAGGCAGCGCTGGCGGGAGTCAGCGGACGCGGGTAGTTGTTTTTGGGACAATGTAGTGGTGCCCTATCTCAATATTGTGGTACTAGGAAGACCAAAAGAAAAACAAACACGCATTTATTATTTTCATCAAAAATTACAATAACAACTTTAATAATAAATCATTGGATAAATTAAACAAGGTTTAATAAACGAATTTTAAGAGAATATACAGTGTTAAAAATATTGTCATTTCGTTTTATTTCAAATGCAAATTCAAAGACAAAATATTTGTATTACATGGGTTAGGTACATTTTGTTATATGTAAATTTTTCATCTTCCACGGCTACCTAGGTGAAAAAAAGAAGCGTCGCAACAAACTTCCGCGACACATCTTTTAAAATAAAATATCGATAGCAAATGTGATTCTTAAATTCTCTGTCTTTCATATTCAAGATTTCCCCTGGTAGTTTGTTCTAGAAGCCTATAGTTTGCCCCGTGAACGATTTACTGACCTTACTAAGTCTGAGTTAGCAAAATAATCAAGCTTATAAATTTATTATTATAAGGGGCAGGAAAGAGATTTGACCTCATAAACCTATTTAGTATAAAAAGTCGCCAAACACCGACACGTTGACAAGAGTTCTGCATTAAGAAATCCGCGTTGCATTATTACTGCTCTAACTGAAGGACTATAAGAGGTTAATTAAAGAATGACCAAGCAAAGGTGAAATGTTAATTTTTATTAAATAATACAATGTTGTTTCCGATAAAAATCATTCAGTTATAAATTTTATACATAGCCTGTTTTAACTTTAATCAATTTTTTTTTCAGCTAAATTTGTAATTACAGAGAGAGGCGCAAGGCAGATCTCTGTCAACGGATACAGGTTCAGATTAACGAGGGATAGAAGAAGGTCATCCGGCAAACTAAGGTGGACCTGTGTAGAACGTCTAACATTAAAGTGCAAGGCTAGGTTGTATACCAGGGATGACGTCATCGTTGACTGCTTTAACGACCATAATCACCCCTTTGACTGAAATGAATTTTGGCGCTTACGACATTTCATTGCGTATCTAATTTACTACAAAGATTCGTCAGGTAATCCAAATGATAGGAAAAAATACCTTGTGGAAAATGAGAATGGAATGCTACCTGAAAACAGCAATCGAGGCTGAAATAAATGCCATTTAATCCAAACACACGATATCTAATGACCGGCAGCAAAGAGATTTGATCTCTTAAACCTATTTTGTATAAAAAGTTACCAAACACCGTTATGGAGCCTCTGGGTTAATAAGAATTTGGATGACCACGGAAATGGAATAAGCGCCATTAATGAAAAACCACCACGAAACATATCCCTCTGTGAAATGTTCATTTGTTTTTAAATAATACAATTTTGTTTCCAATACCAATCATTTAGGTATTAATTTTTTGGGTGAAACCCTGACTTAGTTTTAATTTTTATTACATTGTTACAATTGAATTAAATTGTCGTTTGAATTAATCTTGTAGCAATAAAATGCGTTGTTTGTGACAATCGTTGTTTTCCAGTTAGGTAACTATATTGTTGTGTTACTTTTTAAGTGACTTATCTTGATGGAATTATCCATCCACTATATCAATAAATTGTACCGTGAATATAATGTAGGTATCATAAATTTTTATTTGTAATTGTTTTATTTCAAAAGAATATACTTACATGCATTACTTTTTACAAAAGGTTTTCAGAGTTTTTTTTATTATACCTAATTATTATTCATTTTCGTAGGTATCTCTGAAAATTCATAATTTTCTATCTTCTGGCAACGGTGGTTTTGGTAATTTATATAAAAAAAGGTTTAACACACATTTGTACCCTACAACAGTACGAAAGTGTGTTTTCTAAACGCTATAAGTTTATAATTTTTAATAATGAAATAAAAATAAAAATACAGAATAGCGAAGAGCCTATTAATGTTCAGTTTTAAATTTTAAATAGTACCTAACTACAAAGTAAGTAAACATTATTTTTTCAGCATCGTTTGTGACGTCACGCCGTGGTAACAGAATGATTAGTCTTCAAGGATTCACTTTCTATCACAAAAAAGAGGGACCAGCGTCGAAGAAAAAGAGATGGGTCTGTTCATCACACTTCTGCAGGGGGTGTAAAGCAGTTATCTACACCATAGATGACGTCATAATAACATACAAAAATGCACACAATCATTAAAATATTAAAATCGCACAAATATTATATTCATTGGACAATTTTGTATTTTTTTCTCTGGGTTCGCATTGTCGGCTTGCAATTCTAAATCTGATTCCACACGTTATCTTTTTAAGGTGAGGCTGAATATATTATATCAAATAAGGGTAACAGGCAGCTTACCCTCGGTGGATACAACTTTACCCTTATGAAGGACAAAAGAAGACCAGCAGAGGTAAAATTACGGTGGACGTGCTCGAACCGAATACGCCACAGATGCAAAGCAAAATTATATACAGTAGATGATTGTATTGTATCTGGTACCAATGTTCATAGCCACTCTCCTAGCACAAGGGAGTTCAGATTTTTATGCTTAGATGATGATAATTCTAAAGAATGATATATTTTTTATATAATTAAATACCTATTGAAGTTTTCAAGGAAATATTGTATCATTCTATATCATAAATAAAACAGTAACGCTTACTCGTAAACTGATTTATTGTAAAGGATTAGCTATTGATGCTTACTATATTATACTGACCTGCTACCGCCTGCTGTCAGCAAGTGGACTTAGAGTCGGTTCAAACCAAGCCACAGAATATATATAATAGTACTTACTACGAAGCTTAAAATTGCCCGAGCACTTTTTGACGTCATTCTCAAATGAACCATATCACCATATCCTAAAGAACAAAATCGTTTAAATGACATCGTATGATGATATGGTTCATTTGACAATGACGTCAAAAAGTGCTCGGGCAAATTTCCGCTTGGTCTGAACCGACCCTTACAAGCTGTCAGAACCGAACTCTCCGAAATGGACGAAACTTGGTAGGAATGCACAGTAGTTCTGAGCACAACCACATGGGTAGGTATATTATTATTGATTTCTAATGCCATTTTTATCCGGGTATATTGTTTTAATAACATAAGAAGAAAAATAAGCCTGCACATAAAATATGTGGTTGTGCTGTGAATTACCTCGGTGCATTCTCACCACAGACAGACCTAGATATAGATCTAGGTCTGTGATTCCTAAGAAGTTTCGTCCGTTTCGGAGTGTTTGGTTCCCAAAACTTGCCTTGTTACGTGAAAGTATGCGGAATAGATATCTATTCTCGTTAATTTGAACTATTTATGCCATATATTATATTTTTTATGGTGTTGTTTTAGTTTCACCACTGATCAACGAGATGGTACTAAATAAGAATGAGGAGGCACGAAATACTAGTAACATTCAATATTTTAGTACAGTTGAAGCAGAATATTCCACTTCAGCTGCTCTGTCAGCCGCTACGGTAACTATTTTACTCTTTTTATGATCTGTTTTTAGGGTTCCGTACCTCAAAAGAGGAAAAAGGAATCCATATAGAATCACTTCGTGGTCCGTCTGTCTGTCTGTATATCTGTCAAGACCCTTTTTCTCAGGAATGCGTGGAGGTATCAAGTTAAAATTAATGTCAAATACTCAGGTCTGCAATCAAATCAAACTTCTAAGTCAACGCTGACGCCCCCCGGCTAGTAAGGCGACCTGCGTAAGGCGGCTGGCAGTGACTGGACGCGGAGAACCGAGGATCGAGTTCAGTGGCGCATCTTGGGGGAGGCCTATGTCCAGCAGTGGACTAGTACAGGCTGATGATGACACCCATTGGCAGCAGTATGCAATGGAAAAACACTTGTTTATGTCGCTTGTTCCAGAGTATTCCCAACTGCTGCTACATCGAATCTTTGAAAGGTAAGCGGATGATCCTCATCGACGGCTACCGGTTTTCTCTGATGAAGATGAAGGAGCACGATGAAGCCAGGAGTCAGGGCAAGGTTGCCAAGTGTCGCTGGCGTTGCTCCACACACTGCAATGTCCGCTGCACGGCAGTCGTCCACACACTTGACGATAGAATCACATTCGTGAACAATAATCATAATCACGCGCCATCGCATTTACGGACAAAGAAGTAAATAATTAATGAAAGTAATAACCATAGGAAGGACTTTTGGTGGCGTAACTTTAACATACACATGTTTATTTTTTCTAATAGTACCATTGATGGTACTAAGGATACAAAATTGTGTCACTTGTACCATCAATGGTACTAGTATGGTACTACTTAGTGGCAAAACTTTGACATACACATATTTATTTTTTCTAATAGTACCATTGATGGTACTAAGGATACAAATTGTGTCACTTGTACCATCAATGGTACTACTGACATAACGGGAAAAAATAGTATACTTAAGGTTTAAAAAAATTCTTGGTTCAAATGCCTTTTTAGGCGTGTATACCTGTATTTTTTTTTCTATATTCTTAAGTAAAGTAAGTCATTGTCAAGTAAACTATAAGTTGCTTGGTGTGATTGGAGCTTTCTATATACTTAGCAGCAATCTATATAAATTACTCTAAACATTACAAGTAAGTACCTAAGTGTATATATTTAATTAGTAGTTATATTTTGATTTGTCTTGTGAACTGCTTGACTTATAGATTGCAAAAAACGTTTACCTGTAACATATACTTAAACGCCATAAATTGTGTAACTTATTCTGTCTTATCGTTTTAGTGTAAGATTAAACATAGATAATTAGATTTTATTAATTCAAAACATAATTATGATGAAGTAAAATCTGTTTCTAATACAGTGAATCTTTGTATTCTTCCCCACTACGCCATCGACTTTCCTATCGCCTATCCTCGCCTATAATAAAAATTATTTTTATTTGACAGTACTTTAACCTGTTATTACCTTTTATATGCAATTATTTTCATGCAATTTTTATTTTATGTTAAGTAGCAGCTTATCCTGGCTAGATTAGCCTTAACAACTTAACTTGTGGTATTGTCGGAATAAAATAGTCTCAATACGCTTTGCTTCAAATAGGATTTATCTTCTTCCAGACTTAATACCACCTTATGAATTCAGGAAGTCTTTTAAGGGCAACCGCATCATTATGGTGGAGGGTTATAGCTTCTCCAGAGACAACAGACGGCCACATTCCATAAAGTTCAGGTGGCGTTGCGCCAGCGCGATCCGAGGGTGCAGGGCTTCCTTGCACACCATCTATGAGAAGGTTTACAAACTCTACAATGTACATAATCATCCCCCCTCTAGCCGCAGTCATTATTAATTTATTTTCCATTCATATTTTATTATTATATTCCATTATAATTAAGAAATAACTGACTAATCTTTCTTGCCCTCATTCATTCTATCACCCTTTTATATAACTTTTTATTCAAAGAGTATCTTTTACTAAATTAATGTTTATAATAAAACATGTGTAGAGTACCTATTTCTTCTGCACACAGGCGATTTGCCATATACATTCATCACTATTGTGGTATTATAGGTATTTGTGCGTTACTGTACTATGCTGTACAATACTGCACAATATTAAACAATACTGTACAATACTGTGTAATAATATTAAATAAGTACGTGGGTAATAGATGAGGTATACCAACCTGACGATATAAGATTATTTTACACAAATAAACTTAGATATAAAGTTAGAGTATATCATGATATAGATACTGTGCACCGATAAGTTAAGCCTTCTTTCTAGTCAATTTACACTTATAATGAGCCCTCAAAAAAGAATCTAATAAACATTTTGTTAAAAGTATAAAATAAGTAAATAAATTCGGATGTGTAAACTAAACCAAAAGGTAGCAAATTGTATTTGTAACTTGAAAACTAAGTCAGTAGATAGGTATTATAAATAGAATATAAACTATAATATAAAATACAAGAATATATATAAACTTACATCTTCATCTTACATTCCCTTTACTCACTACAAAAAGTAAAAAATTACAATCTGATGTCTATATTATTGCTTTATATCTTTCAGGATACCAGTTCGTAAGATCCATTAGGGGCAACCAGATACTGTACATCGACGGGTATCGGTTCTCGAAGAAAACCGATAATAACCGACCGAACCTGCTGAGAACCCGGTGGCAATGTTCAACGCATAACCGAAGAGGGTGCCGGGCCCTGATATATACCATCAACGATAAGATAGTCCTTATAAGAAACCATCACAATCATTCACCACCTCCTAAGGAGAAGTTTAAATAATACAGAAAATAATCCCTTCCGGCCATATTCGCAACCACGTTTCGTAACCAGTTGCTGTAGAAGAAGTACTTTTCTTTGTAATAAAGAAGAATTTTATTTTTTTATTCGTACCTATCTAGTTAGTTGCGTGGCAAAATTACTATAACTAGATGCGAAAAGAAATAAAATTCTTCTTTTGCGAACAATGAAACGTACTTCTTCGACGGCACCTGGTTACGAAACGTGGTTGCGAATATGGCCGGAAGGAAATAATCTGTCAGCAGGCGGCGAGCGAAAAACATCGGTTATGTGCCAGAGACATAGAACTTCAATTATTATTATCGAATTTATAAAATTCGAATCCCATATTTTAAAATTCCGATACATTAGCTATGCTACTTACTTGAAATCCAAGTATGAAGTAGGTAAGCCATATTTGATTGTCTGTGTCGATGGTCCCATGAATAGACTATAGACTTGCTCATGTTTTATTGTCTATCATCTGATGATAGAGCAACAGGACTTAGGCTCCGTACACATCCTGCTGACAATCTGCGGTGGAAACCGCTCTATTCAAAGCGGCAGATAGCACGCCGCACAACGATGGGAGGCATAAAGGCTAAAATAGCTCGCTGCTGATACATTCAAAGCCATAGAATTTGAAACAGAGCGGACAGTCCGCTGTTTAAAGAATAGCCTTAACAGTACATACACTTTCAAGGCAAGGACCATTTTGATTAACTGTCGACCTGTGGGAACCACATGCATGTACTTTGGAAGAACAATTGGAGTATTTTCTAAATAAAGATTTGTTATTCTAGTATACCTTTCTCTATCTAGTCCGTGTGGTATCCGGAACATAATAATACTTCTTTTAGACTTCTTGTGGATGTCTTAACCTCGTAAGACCCAGGTTTATTTCTAGTTTTTGTGTCCCATGACCCTAGTGCCTTTAAATGACCAATAGTTACGAGTAGATTTGGTCCTAGAAACAGGTACTTCGATCGTAGGACACAAAAACTCAACAAGTGTATCAAAACATTTGCTCAGGATCTAAACGACTACTGAACTCGAGATTAAGTGTCGTTATCGGTGGGAGATTCTCGAGCAGAAATCTGCAGGATCCGTTTGAGTGGTCACCACCCTCGTACCTATTTCTACCGCCAAACAACAATGCTGACGTGGTTGTCTTCCGTTTGCTGACACCCTTACCCATCACGGAGACTTCCATACTCCACATTTTTGTAGACGACTGGTGTCTTATAGACCACAGAAAGGAATGAAGATAGAACTTCACGTACATTAAATATGTCGTGGGCTGATCGTAGAATTGGCCAGATCGTGGTATGCCTAGGCATTTCATGATACGCCACCATTTCATGGTTTGTATGATGAGGCAGATCGTAGAATTCTACGATCTACCTACGACATATATACGTTGACTTATATTGTATTATGTTTATTTTTGATTAATTAATGTAATATATGACATTGATTTAAATTTAATGACGTGTAACAAAAGTTATCAATAAATATATGTCTATGTCTACTAATTTCATGTTTTGTTTCAGGTAAATTCCCACCGTACGAATACGTAGAGTCTACCAAAGGCAACTGTCTCATTGCTATTGAGGGCTACCGCTTCTCCATAAAGAAGCACAACAAGAGACTTGACAAGTACACGTGGCGGTGCGCCACCCACCACCATCGCAATAAGTGCAGGGCCGTACTCTACACTATAAACGACAAGCTGGTTACCTTCAAAAATGTCCACAACCATGACCCGCCGAAAGCAAAGTGAGGCTGGACTTGCGAAATGCGGTTCCTTCATCTCCTACCAGTCTACTATAGCTCTTTTTCCAAGGTTCACTGAACCCGATTTTGGTTGGCCACTACCAGATCATCGCTACGTAGTACATCGCTAGCTGGAGAACTCGTCCGTTTGTTCTCCAATTTATGATATAGAATTTTAAACATATACCCACGTAGCTAGATATATTTCAATCGTAATCAATCTAGTAAGTTCTTAGACAGATTCATAATGAAGTTTAAGTGTACTTTTTACTATGTTAATTAATTATTAAGTTACATTTTAATAATTATAAACACTTATCAATTTAGTAATGTACTTAAGAACACATAAATTACAGGTAGTGAAGTAATGTTTTTTAATCATTGATGAATGTCTAAATGTATATATAAGGCTAATCAATCTTTATAATGAATTCTGATCTACAATGAAGTTTAAGTTTTTTTTTAATGAATTGTAAATATTATACTTACCTATTATTGTACTTATGACCCATATTACTTTAAGTAATATTTGTTTAATCATTGTTGGTTTTATTAATGTTTATTTTTTTACATTGAGCGACAATTTGTTTCACTTGTATTCCGTAGAGAGATGCTACGCCACCGCCGCACATTGGAACGTCCCTTTACAAATTATTGACTGAATTAAACGGTATCAGTCCTTAAATTAACGCATATTTAAGGTTTTATAGGTATTTGACACATTAACGATTGAACCCCAACGACCGACCCAATGTGTAGGCACGCTCCACTGTGCGCCGTCGTTCGTAGCAAAGTCGTAGCGCTTGTCTACGAACTCCTTAACTTTGTTTTCTTCAATGAATTGACTAATTTTTTTTTGTTTTTAGTACGTTTCCCTAAAGTGGTGTAATGAAAATCTAAACTGATATGTACTGGGGTTTTACATAGAGTGAAAATGCAGTTTTCTTTTCAGGTATACCCCCTTATGAATACACGGAGTCGATCAGAGGCAACTGCATCATAGCCATCCAAGGCTTTCGTTTCGGCATAAAGAAGCACAATGCCAAAACCGACAGATACACGTGGAGATGTGCCACTCATCATCGCAGGGGCTGTAAAGCCACCATGTTCTCTGTTGGCGACAAAGTTGTTCGACGTCTGAACGACCACAACCACGAACCACCAACCGGCAAGAGAGGAAGGAAGAAGAAATATAAGGATGACGACGATATTTGAGTTACTCTTTATTTTTGCCTTCTTTTCACTTTCTTCGTGGTTGGCAAGCCTCGGTGAAAGTTGCTTTTGCCAACTATGACTGCTAACTGTGACTGCTTTCCTTAATGACTTTGACTCTCATTGTTACAAGTATTTCCTTCTCGCGCCTCGGTGAAAGTTGCTTTTGCCAACTATGACTGCTAACTGTGACTGCTTTCCTTAATGACTTTGACTCTCATTGTTACAAGTATTTCCTTCTCGCGCCTCGGTGAAAGTTGCTTTTGCCAACTATGACTGCTAACTGTGACTGCTTTCCTTAATGACTTTGACTCTCATTGTTACAAGTATTTCCTTCTCGCGCCTCGGTGAAAGTTGCTTTTGCCAACTATGACTGCTAACTGTGACTGCTTTCCTTAATGACTTTGACTCTCATTGTTACAAGTATTTCCTTCTCGCGCCTCGGTGAAAGTTGCTTTTGCCAACTATGACTGCTAACTGTGACTGCTTTCCTTAATGACTTTGACTCTCATTGTTACAAGTATTTCCTTCTCGCGCCTCGGTGAAAGTTGCTTTTGCCAACTATGACTGCTAACTGTGACTGCTTTCCTTAATGACTTTGACTCTCATTGTTACAAGTATTTCCTTCTCGCGCCTCGGTGAAAGTTGCTTTTGCCAACTATGACTGCTAACTGTGACTGCTTTCCTTAATGACTTTGACTCTCATTGTTACAAGTATTTCCTTCTCGCGCCTCGGTGAAAGTTGCTTTTGCCAACTATGACTGCTAACTGTGACTGCTTTCCTTAATGACTTTGACTCTCATTGTTACAAGTATTTCCTTCTCGCGCCTCGGTGAAAGTTGCTTTTGCTAACTATGACTGCTAACTGTGACTGCTTTCCTTAATGACTTTGACTCTCATTGTTACAAGTATTTCCTTCTCGCGCCTCGGTGAAAGTTGCTTTTGCCAACTATGACTGCTAACTATGACTGCTTTCCTTAATGACTTTGACTCTCATTGTTACAAGTATTTCCTTCTCGCGCCTCGGTGAAAGTTGCTTTTGCCAACTATGACTGCTAACTGTGACTGCTTTCCTTAATGACTTTGACTCTCATTGTTACAAGTATTTCAGTGTATATAATGTTATTGTACTTAGATTCTAAGATTAACCTAACCTATGATTTATCACATTCAGGCTTTTACAGTAACATTATTTTTTATGGTAAGTAAATATAAGATGTATGGTGGGTAACTAATTACCTATAATTAGTGCGTACATCACAATGCTCGCCTATTTATAAGTATTGATACTAATAAAATATTGACACAAATAATTCAATATCAATAACAATAATTGCAACTGATTTCATTTTGTAAGTGACTTTAAAAAGTTATTTTATTACAAAGAGCCTGACTAATTAACAGGTTTTGCTTCTGTGAGTCAATAAATAAATTAAGTAATCAATTTAATCTATACTTAAATTATTTTATTTTATCAACTACTTATTTGTTTTTACCACCGTGGTGTTTGCTTATAAGGGAATCATTTTACTTAACTGTGACAGCAGTACTTAGCAAAGTAGGTAGTAGGTACCTATAACAATATAATAAATCAAATGAATTTTTCATTTAAGTATATTTATCTCATATTATTTTTATTGATTGTTTTAGTAGAGTACTTAAAACATGTATGTTTTTAACTTTAAAAAGCCATTACAGCAATTAGATTTTATTTAATGAGTACTCGAAATTGTTTCTGTTATTTTATAAGGTAGTTATTAATTTACTTAATTACATTTTAATATACTATAGCAATCTAATTTTAATTAAATACATATTTGGTAATGCGGTTTTTTTTCACCTTTAGAGAAGTGGTAACTTTATATACGTAGACTTTCGGGACGCCCCCCTCCGCCAGGTGGACCGTCGACCTAAAGAAGGTCGCCGGTTGCGGCTGGATGCGGTGGACAGAGGACCGGTCGTGCTGGCGTTCATTGGGGAAGGCCTATGTCCAGCAGTGGACGCTAAAGGGCTGATATGAATGAAGGCATTCGGGTAAGGTCGTTTTCGGGATTTGGTAGTAAAAATTCCCAAACTCACAGAAAGTTGAATATTTGGCCCGTTTCACCAGTCCCGTCGTCAAGTCATTTCCCCGTAGTCATTTTCAGCCGAAACGTACAGACAAGGTTCATTTAAGTGCCAGTTTCACTTTCGACTTTCTTTTATATCTGTACCCACACACGCACATATCCACTAGGTATATATTGCTGGATATTACGATGAATTGATGACTTATATGTAAGTACTTGTTATCAGCATATTTATATCCACATTGTTATTTAAGTTGTAATTAGTCTGTAAGTACCCCAAAAAGTTATTTACTTTTTCTGGTACTTACAGACTAATTAAATTATTATAAATTATTGCTATGACAATAACGTTTAAAACACGCTATTGACTTGGGTGGTCAGTTATATCTAATTGCTTTTCGTGTTGTCGTGCGCACGGTTGTTGCACAGAAGAATGACTACTGCACTTATGAACCTTAAAAAGGTAACCAAAATAATCTAAGAAATGTGTTTTGTTTTCAGGTGTACGTTTCGTGGAATCAGTACATGGAAATCAAATGATCGAAATAGACCACCACAGGTTTTATTTGGAAACCAAAACCTTGAATAGGGTTAAACGCCGTTGGAGATGCTCGACACACGCCAGTAAAGGCTGCAAAGCCTTTGTAACCACCATTGAATCTACAGTAATCAAAATACATAATATACATGATCATTGTTACCGTTGTCAGTGACGACAAGGCCATTCCACTTACACATCTTGGTGACGGTCGCGGGACCCAGCTGGATGAGGTTAGAGCGGAACCGGTCGGCCCCTGGACGACCCCTTGCTGACCAGTGGACGTCGTTCGGCTGATACGATGATGATATTGTGACTCAAGATTCATCATTCACGAATCCGTTCACACATTCACCGAATATTTATTTAACTACTTACAACAAACGTATCGAAGTTGTACATGTGTAATTTGTAGTTTATTATAGTGAAGTCTTGTTTTAGTATTACGTGTGTGCTTTATTCGTACATAAGACTCAAACCAAAAATATTACTGTAATGGCACCATGGCAAAATATGTTTATAATATTTGTTTAATTTTTTTGTTGGCACTTAACGTTTAAATGTTACTGTAAATGTCCGAAATGCAGTGTATCCTAAGAATAACTAAAATCTAACCTAACCTAAAGTTCACTGCATTCGGACATTCAAAGTAACATTTATTATATTAAATAAAGTATTGTCATGGTCAGTTACAGGTAAAAAGTGATCAGCCCTGGTGATCAAGGTCTTATTATGGGAATATTACTATTGCTGTAGCTGACTATAACGGTGTGTCGATAAGGTACTAAAATGAAAAATGTTTTCATTTCAGGTACTGCCGCAAAGGTCAAGTATATAGACTTTGTTTCACTATTCATGAAACGCAAGGTATGTCAGATCTGAAACAGCCATAAGGCTTATTCGCCCGGACAGTATTTTATCGCACGTTCAAGCTATTTTTTTGTCACCTTAAAACATAACTAGCGATGAATCCGATACCGATAATTGGCATCGGCGATGATTATTTTTCGATGCATCGATACGTTTCGAAGTTCGCTTTCGTAAATTTTCTTTAAAAAAGGCGTAATAGTAGGTATTTAAGTTTTCAATTGAGTTCTGTCGCATCCGAGAGACTATATTTCTACGGCTGGTCTCGTCCAAAGAGATTTGTGAAATCGTCTATACCCGCTGAGGATGATGTGTTTCAGTTGATGTGAATTTAACTAGGTATTAACTTTTCAATAAGTGTTTGTTTATTTACATATTATACTTATGTTTGCTGCTTAATTAAATATTATTAAAATATTCAGTTTGTGTCAATGTCAATTCTATTTTTGATTTCACCATGTGTTTCAATATCGGTATCGCTGTGTTTCAATTTTATGTGTTCAGAATCGCCCACTGTGTACATTCCTACCAAGTTTCGTCCATTTCGAAGAGTTAAGCTGCGCGTCCACTTGGCCGCACCGCACGCGCCGCAAACTACGAATTTTCGTGTGCTTTATGAATTCGTATGGAGCTGCGTCCACCTGCCCGCACCGACCTCCACCATACAATCCGTTGCATGCGGTGCGACTAAGCGGACGCGCAGCTTTAGAATTAGAAAGCTTCCAGCCTGACCAATGCGGGACGAACGCATTCCAAACTGAAGCTTCTACTCATTTATTTTGTTCACTAAGGTCGAAAGTATTTTTCCAGAAGCACCCCACTTCGTGACTTCGAGACGAGGCAATATGCTTATTCTGATGCGAGGATACAGATATTCCCTTAAATGGACCAGACATAAAGGAGAGATTTTGAGAAAGAGATGGCAATGTGCGACCCATACCAATCGCGGATGCCTAGGGTCTATTAACACTATTAATAACGAGATTATCAAAATGAATTTGAACCATAATCACCCTCCCGTATCGCAAATAAGCCATTGACTTGCTATTTAAACTAGACAACGAGTTCTAACCAAAATATATTTATTTTTCAAGTGTTTCCAAAAATGCTTAGAAATTTGCAAATCTGTACTATAGTACAACTGTAACACTATTCTGGCTTTCCCTTTATCGGAGGAAACCAAACTGTTGTATGTGCTAACGCTTGAGACAGTAAAAAGATGTATGTGGAATATACGAGGGTGGCATGGTCAAGACTTTGTACGAAACCCTCATTAAAAACAAAGATAAAAAACCTAGTATGTCCAAAGTTGTATATGTGTAAAAATAAAGTAATCATGCTCGCCCAGACTATTAATGGGTTTGTTTTTTAATTTATAATTTGAGAGGTAGTAGGGTAGTAAATATTGCGAGATCAAATGCGTTGCCGATTTTTCACTGCATATTGGAAATCTAGTTTCTTATACATCATTGGTTTAGGCGCATAACTTGTATGTACCCAGTATTGTATGCCAGTAAAAATAGACATGAGGTACAATTTAATGATGTTAAATTGAAATAAATAAAAGTCGTAAACATAAGGTTAAAAATGACCCGAAATATTTGGGAAGAATTCTGTTTACTACATACCTATTTTGAAATTCTTGGAAATTAAATAAATTTTTTATCGAATTAATTATGTATTTTAATAGCTATTTTAATTAGTAGCGACTATTTCAATTTCCCGTAGTGTAAGAAAATGTGTATGATACTTTTTGTCATATTATTGAACTGCCTACATACTATTATTTAAATTTTATGCACATCAGAGAAAAAAGTCAATATTCAAAAAAGATTATTCTAAATTTTCGTTCACCTCATCTAGCTAGCCCTTGAAGCTCATTGGGGTATACATACTACCTCGATGTTGAAGCTATTGTTTTTTTACGTGTTTCAGAAGAACTACGCTTTGTGCCTTCAAAACGTGGAAATCCTCTGATTTTTCTCTCTGGCTACAAGTATTCTTTGCAAAGATTGAGTAAAAGTGGTAGAAGTATTAAGAAAATTTGGCGGTGTTCGACCCACAACGCTCGCGGCTGTCGGGCGAAACTTTTTACACTCAACGATGAAATAATTAAAGTCAACGTCAATCATAATCATAAGCCTGTTGCTTAGGTTTTTGTTAACGTGCTAGAAGTGTAGTTAAAAAACTTTATTACTTACAACTTTTATTACATTTTCCGAACAATAATAGTACTGTACATGCGTCTATACATGTCATATTTTAGATGGTCATACATATTTTTTTATATTTTTTATCATTTTCAATAAACAGATTAATAAAAAAATGTTTTTCATTGTTGTCATTATAACAAAATTTAAAGTTTTTCACGAGTGACACTATTAGGCATACGGTTTACTTATAAAAATTACTTTTCAGATTCGGCGTATTTTGGAAAATCACAGCGCGGAAATCCGTTAATTCTCCTCTCTGGCTTTAAGTACTGTTTTAAGGAAGGCAGACGTGTTGGGTTTTCTGCCAAAAAAACGTGGCATTGCTCTACACATCATAGTCGAGGCTGTCGGGCCAAAGTGCACACGCTGGATGACAGAATTATTAAAGTCAACAGTGAACATAATCATAACAAAGTGAACTGTGTACATAATGTGAACTGTTTACACGAAGCTAGCTCTTAGTTTACTCCAAAAAGATCTTAAAACGAAGATAGCTTAATAATATATAAAAAATATCAGGTCTACTTGGATAATTGCGACCAAATGAAATTGCTCAGTAAAGAAACGTGTAGTTAAAAATCCAGGAACGAAAAAGTATAATCCTTAACCCATTTCACAAAGGACTTTAATAGACATTGACTATTGTCGCTTCTAAGTAATTTCGTTTTGTCGCATACACGTATGCCACAAATGGACGCCGTTGTAATCAAGGTAATCAATTGTAAAATATAGCTTATATTCTACATTTTAAAAAAAGAAAATTAAAAAATAAACTTAATTGAACATTCATTATTTTATAGATAAAAGAAAAGTACATTAGGCGTCGTCGTCCTAATATAACGCGATTGCGCGATTCGCGCGATCTTTTTCGAACGAGCGCGCGATCAAACATACTGATATCGAACGTTCGTGCGATTACATCGATTTTAATAGGAAACGTGCGATGATCGCATCACGTATTCGCGCGATGATCGCGTAATCGCGTTGTTTAGGACGATGACAGTTCATAGTGACTTTTTAAGGAAACCCTGTCTTACCCCGGTACGGGCAAGGGCCCTATTTTTGAATCGCTCGCCTCGCTTCGAGCGGTCAATTTTGCTAATTTTCCATCGACATCTGATACAAAAATCAATAGAATCGACCGCTCGAAGCGAGGAGAGCGATTCAAAAATAGAGCTCCAGAGCTGTGTCGCGACGAGAGACTGGAAATTGTAATGGGCTCCCTAAACGATCATGCGGCATGACATGCATTACGTGCCGTCACTCATGCATGAACATCTAGCTGTAGTGATTGACGTACATGACATGCAAACTACGTGCTGGCATGTCATGCTGTATGATGGTCCATCATGCAGCATGACATTCACGTAAACGTTGCATGTCATGCAAGCTCAGGGATACTTTAACACCGCCGTCGAGCTTTCTATTCAGTCGTGATTAATCCGAGAGCGGTACTAATTGTGTATATAAAGCGCGAAATGAAGCTTGCGCAGTCAAAATAACAATAATGTAATTATTTAACTATAAAAGGGTTCCCTGTAAAGGCTCTGAGGAACGATCTAAGTCGTGCTTTTGTGTTTTTACCATAGAGTTAGTATATTAGCTATAGAGCGCGCGCATCGCTCATTGCCCATTGTGCCAAGTGTAAGCATGTGTTCTATGGACGCTTCTATATAGATTTTTTCTAGATCGTTCTTTTCCGTGAATCGTGTTTACAGCTTGGCACTGCACATTTCACCATGATTACTCCAAATCTAAATAAATACCGGCGAGAGCAACAATCAGTGCTACTGACGTGTTGTGACTAGTAGCCCCGAACATTTCGAGACTGTTCAGACCCGTGCTTACAGTACAGACTTGCTAACGCGCGCTCTATGTATACTAACAACTCTCTGGTTTTTACAGACTATTAAGGTAATATTTTTTTTAGCTCTACCTCGTTATGGAGAATCACAGCGTGGAAAACCATTAATTATTCTTGCGGGCTACAAATATTCTCAAAGAGATGCAAAGAGTGTTAGCTCGTCTGGCAAAAAGACATGGTTCTGCTCAACACATCACAGCCGCGGCTGCCGGGCTAAACTGATCACAGTAGGCGACAAAATAGTTAAATACAACTGTAGTCATAATCATCAAACTAACATTCTTAAATATTGAGAAATTAGTAGAAATTATTTGACGTGTATAGCATTTCTGTACATATTTAGTGCATTTTAGACTTTCGTGGCTTGTACTATTACCATTTTTTGCCTTTGCCCTTCTTAAAGAACTTCCTGCAAATTCAATTTAAAAATGTGTCTTGAACTTATTATACACTTATATGGAGAATGATGAGAACCCATATTTCTTCTTTCTTAAAATATGATCATGAACCAGCGTTACGATTTATTTCAAACATCTACTTAAAAGCCAGATGACCATATCGCAATGTAGTACAAACAACTCTGGCGCTCTCAACGATGACCAAACAAGGCTTTAATACCGCAATACTTAATTAATATAGAACTGCCCGTTTGGGCAAGGCATATGTCCAGCAGTGGACGTTGAAGAGCTGATATGATGACTCGGCAATGATTGAAAAATTAAGTCAATTTCATCATGAGTTACTTCATTGACTGAACCCGCATTTATGACCTTTTTCGCAACATTTCGACACATTAAAAAGCATTTAAAACTTTATTATTAATTTTAGAGACGCCTCGTTTTGTCCTGTCAGTGCGTGGGAACCCATTAATTCTTCTTTCTGGCTATAAGTACTCTTTGCAACTTACGAGAAGAGTTGGACCTTCAGTGAAGAAGAAATGGCAATGCTCTACGCACAGCGGTTACCGCCGCTGTAAAGCTTCCTTGTACACACTTGATGAACAAATAATCAAAGTCAACAGTTGTCATAATCATGATCCTGTGGGTTAGCTATTATAAAAAAAACACTGTTTGGAAAAATGGAGGAAGTTCGCAGCCATGGAACGAAACTATTAATAAAATAAAATAATAAAAAAAGCTTTTTATTCCAATTCTTACATTTTAACTTAATGCTAGTATTTATATTTATTAGTAGTGTTTATCTGGATCCCTTTTGGGTGTAAGCCTCCCCCACCTTTTTCCATTTCTCTCTCTCTATGCCCAGACTCCACCAGTTCCTGCCAGCGGTTTCCACTATATCGTCTGCCCACCGTTTCTTTGGCTTTCCGACTCTTCTTTTTCCTAATGGTCCAGGCCACTTTGTTGACCGAGAAGTCCATCTTTTGTCAGTGTATCTTGTGATGTGACCTGCCCATTGCCACTTTGGCTTGAGGGCATGCTTAAGAGCGTCTGACAGGTTTGTCTTATTCCTTATTACTACCACCCCTCACTAATGACCACCACCCCTCACCTAATAACGAAACTATTAGTTAATTCCATTTGCTGTGGAGACTGCTGGCATCAGTGCCTCAGAAGCCAAGAGTTTCAATGGGGAAATCGGGCGTCGACTAAGGTACTTACAAGGGGGGCTTGGACCCCTGCTTCGGTTCGTCTCTATCCATAGCGATTATCCATAACAAACTCGTGAAGGCCGCCAATGTTACTGGCGCCTTTCCGCCCAAACCTTTGCTTTTTAAATAGTTTGAATAAAATACAATTTATGTACCTACATATTTAAATTTCGATTAATAATTACTTAGACTAGTAACATGATGTAAATGTGGCCACGTAAGTTTTAATTGTATTGTTAAAAACATTTTTTTGGTGCTGGTATACCTATTTGAGATTGTGGCATCACGAATTTACTTTTACCTTAATGTATGATATTTTATTTGTGTAACCTGCAGTGCCTTTACCAGGAGCACTCAGTATCCGATACTTCGAGTGCAATGTTTTTGAAATATTTTGGTAAGTATAGGAGGTATAATAATAAAAAAGTTTTACTAAAAATCCAACAGTTATACTAAAAGTTGTCAGATACCCAGTGCCTCTGGATTTAAGTAGCCAATCATATGTAGCTAATAGTACAAAAACAGTTGACAAAACGATTGTAATTTTTTTTCACCAGACGCGCCACATTGGGTGGATTCGAGACGAGGTACTAAACTGCTCGTCGTCTCTGGATTCAAGTATTGTGCTAAGGAAAAAAAGCATATTGGTTCTTCATTAAGAAAGAGATGGCAATGTTCTTCGCATAGCGGTTCTCGAGGGTGTCGGGCGACGGTGTACACATTAGACGATGTAATAATAAAAATCCATGGGCAACATAATCATGGTCCAGTCTGTTAGTTTTATCCATGAATATAGCTAAGTAAAACAAGCGGGAGATGGGTAACGTACCCGAGCAATGGATCTAATTTATTATCTATACGTATCCAACACAGAGAGAGAGAGATATGACACAACAGGTGGCAGGACCAAGTAAATCAATTAGGACAATGTGGCCAATTTTTGAGGTTAAAGCGCTATTACTGAGTTTAACTCAGACTACGCCCGCGCGGTACAGGGGTGCGGGGCGAGGCGATTAAGTCGTCCCGCCCCGCACCCCTGTAACGTCGCGGGTGTGGTCTGAATTAAGCGGTCGGTCTATATAGAGCACGGTAGAGCACGGAGCAGATATACAATATAGAGGCTAGGCTAGTAACCCATCTACCGTTTGTTTTATGTATATCCCTCAGAGTGTTAAAACACCCGATCGGGTTTTATTAATATTGTCAGCAGAATGTGACGCGACCCGATCGGGTGTCGTCGCTGTAAGCTATTATAACGTATATATATATATATAGGTATGAGTGATTTCTCGAAAATCAAAAAATGACGTCCACATTCTGCGGAGTTTTCAAATTTTGACAGCCACATTCTAAAGGTTATGGATGGTTTTATCATATTATTGTATCCACGGACTTTAACCGCTCGACGACTAAGCCACTAAACGAACCAGGCGGTCGGTTTAGTTTGGTCTCATTTTGTCAGTTTGAAATACTAGAGGTAGTACTAGGTACGGTCGACCGCACGTCAGTAAACAAAACCAGTATAATCTAGTCTCTAATATTGAAACTCCCTAATACGCTGGGCTAACTCAAGGTCAGTGTTACCACTGACGTGCGGTCGAGTGTACCTAGTTTATAGTAATTATACGCAACTAGCTGTTTCCCGCAGCTTCGCCGGCGTGGAATAAGTTTTTTCCCGCGGAAACAGTAGTTATTTATCGCTGTAAAAAGTTGTTTATGTCCTGTGCCCCAAGGTTCGATGTATCAGAATGTATCCCCACACCAAACTTCATCAAAATTCATTCAGTGGTTTAGTCGTGAGAAGGTAACATACAGAGTAACTTTCTCATTTATAATATTTACTTACGTAAGGATGATCTTGAAATAACAATAGCATATAAAAAAAGTATTATACTCGTAATCAATGTTGTATTTTGAACAGGTTCATTTTATTTCCTCCTTTTTTTCAAGTCTATTTATTATACTTATTTATACAATTATATATTCAGTAATGAATAATATTATGAATAAATGTCTATGTCTATTGAAGAAAATAAATGGAAATAAATAATTCAGTAAAAGCGAGCGAGACACTTATTTAATTTTCTGGAAAGTCGTTACTTTCCGAGGTCATAATATGAAGAAGTGTATGAGCATGTTTGAAAGCTTTCACACGTACCAGTACAACTCACCCAGCAGTACATTCTTCGACCGATAACCGGCGCCGGCTACCCCTTTCCGGCCATATTTGCAACCACGTTTCGTAACCAGTTGCCTCAGAAGAAGTTATTTTCTTTGTTCGCAACTAGTTACAAAAGAAGAATTTTATTTCTTTATTCGTATCTAGTTGCGTGGGAAAGGTGTGGGGGAAACTATTACTAGATGCGAATAAAGAAATAAAATTCTACTTTCTCAACTAGTTGCCAACAAAGAAGAGTACTCTTCTACGGCAACTGGTTACGTAACGTGGTTGCGAATATGGCCGGAAGGGCTACCCGGCTACCGGAACGTATGAAAGGCACGTTCTGACATGTCTTCTAATTCGGTTTTTTTTTCTTATTTAAAGAGCTTAGTCGCTAAAGCTACTATGTCGCTCTATTGGGATCAGCATAGATCAACCGAAGAAGTCTACCGGTATAGTACCTTATAGGCTTCTTCTGCTGATTCCTACCTTAACTAATTTATATTCTGATTCGTTTGTTTCAGCTTTAAGTTACATGACATCAATACGTGGAACTAAAATAGTTGTTTTAGATGGCTACAAATATTGCGTTAAGGCTCGACAATATATTGGTTCTTCAGTAAAGATGAGATGGCTGTGTTCCACCCACGGGGGTAACTATCGCGGTTGCCGCGCGACGATTTACACATTAGACGATGAGTTACTTAGGGTGCACGGTAAACATAATCATGATCCTGTTTGTTAGGTTAGGTTATTCTTGTGCGATCGTTTATTAAAGAATTTAATGCCTGCTGGACTCTCAGAAGAGACGTAGGCGCGGACGAGTCAAACTATAAACAGGCGGCAAAGCGATCTGTATATTGTGCCATATGATAACTGGAAAGGACGCTACGTCCAGGACATGATTATCGCGGCCCCACGCCCCTTCTGTGTGTCTTGCGCTGATATTTGTGATGGATGACTTATCTTGTGATTTATTAAAGGACTTAAATATATAACCTGCTCAGAGAAACATCTTATTAGTAGGTACTGACCTATGCGTGACAGTTTTTTTTTCTATCATGTTTCTTTGGAATAAATAGAAGGGTTGAAGTAAATAAGATAAAGGAATTTGTTTTTCATTTATTCATTTTCCTTACCTACAAAATTAATTAATTCCACAAACTTACCTAACCTACTATAGAAGTGTGTGTAAACCTATATAGTGTAAATGAGACTTGACCAAAATGGACTTTGTTTTTGGACAAAATGAGACTTGGACGAATTGGTAGCTCTTGGCAACTTTGTCCAATTTGTACAAGTCGCTTTTTGTCTGAGTGAAACGTTTGTAACTTTGTCTGTTATCCTTTTGTATGGTGAAAGTGTAGCTAGGTGTTGTTGAAAATGTTATTTATTAATATTATTTTATTTCAGACTCACTCCGTTTTATGACGTCACGACGAGGGAATCAATTAATTCTTCTCTCTGGCTACACGTATTGTTTACAAATAACCAAGCGTATTGGTAATTCATTAAAGAAGAGATGGATTTGCTCTACACGCGGCGGTAACGGCTGTCGAGCCAACTTGCATACATTTGACGACGTAATAATTAAAATCAACAATAAACATTGCCATAATCCTGTTTCAAAGTAAAGTACAAGCAACCCACGAACTGTTTCTGGTTTACAATAAGATAGGTGGCTATGATGAGGGCTACTTAAATGTTCATAAATATAATGCATGAAAGTGGACTGAATGAAAGTGTTATCATTATAATGAAAAATCACATGCTCAGTTGGTTCGGAGATGTGTTCAGCGAAAGAGGAATGAACGAATGATGGATTTAATGTAATAATGTCCAACGACCATGCTCGAACTGAAAAATGACCAAACTGAATAATGTCCAATCTGAAAAATGTCCAAACTGAAGAATGTCCAATCTGAAAAAGATACAAATACCTATATTGAGCGAATGGGAGTGGCAACATGAGCTGGGGATGACCTAGAATGATACGAGGATCAGAACGGGTGCTCCCAGATGGGCACGTGAAGTGGACTCGCGTCCCGCGGCGAGCGTGTGTGCAGAGAATGATGAGAGTGAACGAAGCGAAAGAGGTTTGTCAGAATCGCGATACTTGGCGGTCGTTTTAGGTTTCCGCAGCTCAAAAGGGAAAAGGATCCCTTATAGGATCACTTTGTTGTCCGTCTGTCTGTCTGTTTTTCTATAGTTAGTTTTGAAAACATTTTTAACAATTGATTTAATTAATCTACATAATTTACCTTTGCATACTCGCCCTAATACATTTGGTTCCAGTGCTTTCACTGCCTATTTGTTTATAAATTAGGACTTAGGTTAGGTTTAGTGTTGCTATCATTATTAATATGTTATTTTAGTCACTCTAGTTTAGTACCTCTATAAATGTAATCTTATAATTAGCACTCTTTTGTCTGTTTCTTAGTTAGATTTTAATTAGCTGTAAGTAATTGATGTTTTTTGTATTTAAATATAAATGAGTTTTTGGTATTCTGCCTTTACCTCGTACTTAGTTCCAAACTACCACCTATAGCTACCAGCAGTCTAAGACCCTTCTGTGTTACAGCATCCGGTTCTGTAACTACCTTCATATAAAATGTCAACCAGATTCGTTGAAATGTGTAGCACGACATTTAGTAAGTAACAAACATCTAATTGTTACAGAATTGTTCAGACCTTTATTTCAGTTTGTTCTAGAAAACCTTATCATGCGATCCTTTCTGATGTTATTTCGTGCATATTTAAATTAGTATTGTAGTACAGGACAAATGTGCACTCGGCTTCCTCTTATTGTATGCACTTAAGTACCTTGCATATCATTATGGATAAGTCCATTTTACATTGTGCAAATTTTACAGATGGTATATTACATTACCACAAGGGCGTCTGTACGTGTTATTGTTTATATTATTTTTTATTTCGTAGATACACTTCGTTTCTTGACATCACGAAAAGGGAAGGCATTAATTTGTCAGTCTGGCTACACCTACTGTTTGAAAGTAACGAAGCGTGTTGGTGATTCAACGAAGAAGCGATGGCGCTGCTCTACGCATCACACTCGCGGCTGCAAAGGCAGTCTGTTGACATTAAATGACGTAGTAATTAAAAGAAACATTAATCATAATCATTAGACTCATTTATTGTATGAAAACTAAGGTCTTCTTCTGCATTTATGATAATTTTGCAACCGGTTATTTATTAGACTTATAATATTGCATCTGACATAGATTATAATATGATTGTAATAAACATACGATCAAAAAAGCTTTGTAATAAACTGACTTTTGTTTACTAATTGTATTAATTTCAGAACAATTTTTAATATATTTAGCTAGGAACAGATTCAAGATTCAAACTTTATTGCAAAGCCACATATTATTTAAGTATGTTAAGACCCAAGACACCACAGATGGGAAGCGGTGAAAGCCGAGGCTAAGTGCAGGCGGACGGCGAAGCGTCATGTCATGACGTTGCCCGGCGTCACTTAAGTGTGACATCTCTATATTTTGCGCCATATAAGCTATATAGTAACCTATTGAAGGTCGCTGCGTCCACGCCATCCCTCCCCCCTCCCCACGCCCCTCTGTACGTCCTTTCTTATATTTGTCTTGCGTTTAAGCATTAATATTCTTATTCGATTTTATTTCAGGGTATTTCATGAATTCAAGACGCGGAACTAGAATACTTGTTTTGTCTGGCTTCAAATATTGTTCAAAAGAACGCAAACAAACTGGTTCTTCAGTAAAGAAGAGGTGGCAGTGTTCTTCACACAGCGGTAACTATCGCGGTTGCCGCGCGACGGTTTACACATTAGACGATGAGTTACTTAAGGTACACGGTAAACATAATCATGATCCTGTTTGTTAGGTTATAAAAGTTATTCCTTTTTGGTTTTTCTAGTGTGTTCATTTATTGAAGAATTTAATAATTGCTCGCCACTTAGAAGGGACGTGGTTGGGTACTGTTAAAGTCAATTTTACTTTGTGTTCAATTGTTCAATTTTTTTCAACCTATAGGCGCGGAGGCGTCAGACTACAGGTAGACGGCAAAGCGCTCTGTATGTTTTATGTCTTAGGTATGAGCGCTACGACCAGGCTACGTTCATCGCCGCCTCGCGTCCCTTCTATGTGTCTTGCGTTGCGACTGCTACACTTTTTTCTTGTTTCTCGTTTCCTGTTGTTTTTACTTTATTTGCGTACGAGAAATTGTTTTTTTGTCAATTCAAAATAAATAGAAACGCTGAAGTAAATAAAAGGGAGTTTGCTTTCTTATTCCAATAGCAGTATGGGTTAACTTGATATGAGAGGTCGGCAAGGGTGTGCTGTATTCAGTTTTTGCATAACATGGACACACCTTATCATATGATAATAGCGAGGGTGCGGGGGGGAGGGGGAGCGATTCGTCTTCCCCGAGGCGGGCCGCTATGCCGCGGCGTGGCGCTAGAGGGTACCCGGAGTCCCTCGATTTGCGTCGAGGATGGCCACCGTGGGGTTTTAGTGGGTGCGAGTCCCACATTACCCGGCCTTCCCCCCCAGAAGGTCAGACAGGTATGCATAACGCATTTCCCCACGTAAAAAAAGGGTAGTGATATGAAAGTGCGTTGTTTGCAACTTTGTCTTTGTACAAGTTGGTTTTGGTCCCTCTGGCCACGTGCTCCGACCCGTTTGTCCGATCGATACATTTTTTTTTTTTAATCTTAATTTTATTTTGTATTTTTTTTCCGTTTGTCAGATCGATCCGATTTTTTTTATTCAAGGTATGAGATTTACAATTTATATCTAGTCACTGCAGATCATCGCTCCACCTAACCGGTATCCACTCGAGAACTCGTCTGCTCCAGCGGTTATTCGTCTACCCAAGGCGGCTGGCAGTGACTGGATGCGGAGAATCGAAGATTGGGTTCCGTTACACTGATAATGATGACTGCGTATTAATACTGGAAATTGTACGAACGCAATTTTGATTTCACCTGCGTGAGTGTGTGTCTGTGTGTGTGCATGTAATGTAAGAGAGTACTGTATCTTCCTCCTTTGGTTTCATCTAAGACGTTATCTAACAATATTATTTTATTCCAGACACACTTCGTTTTGTGACGTCACGGCGAGGGAAGCAATTAATTCTTCTCTCTGGCTACACGTATTGTTTACAAATAACCAAGCGTATTGGTAATTCGGTAAAGAAGAGATGGATGTGCTCTACAAGCCGCAGCAAAGGCTGTCGAGCCAATTTGCATACATTTGACGATATAATAATTAAAATCAACAATAAACATAGTCATAATCCTATTTCAAAGTAAAGCACAAGCAAGCCACGTATTGTTTATTGTTTCATAATGTGCTAGGTTTCTATGACGAGGCTACTTAAACTTTCATAAATATAATACATGAAGTGGACTGAATGAAAGTGTTATCATTAAAATGAAAAATCGTATGCTCCGTTGACTCGGACATGTTGAGCGAAACGAATGACGATACAAATATAACGAAGATCTGATTCAGTTACGCTCGTGCTGATGACTGTGTACTTATTAATACTGGTAATTCTACGTAGGTATGCAATTTCACCTGCGTGAGTGTGTGTCCATTTAATGTTAGAGAGTATCTTTTTCCTTTGGTTTCATCTAATGCGTTATCTAATAATATTATTTTATTCCAGACACACTTCGTTTTGTGACGTCACAGCGAGGGAAGCAATTAATTCTTCTCTCTGGCTACACGTATTGTTTACAAATAACCAAGCGTATTGGTAATTCAGTAAAGAAGAGATGGATTTGCTCTACAAGCCGCAGCAAAGGCTGTCGAGCCAATTTGCATACATTTGACGATGTAATAATTAAAATCAACAATAAACATAGTCATAATCCTGTTTCAAATTAAATTACAAGCATGTCACGTACTGTTTTTGTTCCACGATGCGCTAGGTTGCAATGGCGAGGCTACTTAAACTTTCATAAATATAATGCATGAAAATGGACTGAATGAAAGTGTTATTATTAAAATGAAAAATCGCACGCTCCGTTGATTCGAACATGTTGAGCGAAATATGGATGTTCAGCATGTTGAGCGATTGACGATATAAATACAAATATCGAAGATCTGGTTCAGTTAAGCTGATGATTATGACTGTTCTTATTAATATTGGTAATTCTACGTAGGTATGCAGTTTTGATTTCACCTGCGTGAGACTGTGTGCATTTAATGTAAGAGAGTATTATATCTATTCCTCCTTCGGTTTCATCTAAGGTGTTATCTAAATATTATTTTATTCCAGACACACCTCGTTTTGTGACGTCACAGCGAGGGAAGCAATTAATTCTTCTATCTGGCTACACGTATTGTTCACAATTAACCAAGTGTATTGGTAATTCAGTAAAGAAGAGATGGATTTGCTCTACACGCGGCGGTGACGGCTGTCGAGCCAACTTGCATACATTTGACGATAAAATAATTAAAATCAACAATAAACATACTCATAATCCTATTTCAAAGTAAAGTACAAGCACAGAGGAATTAATAGTCTCCAGTACAAGCAAGCCACGTACCTACTGTTTCTTGTTCCGCAATGCACTAGGTTGCTATGACTAAGGCTACTTAAACGTTTATACATATAACGCATGAAAGTGGACTGAATAAAAGTGTTATCATTAAAGTCACAGACCTAAATAAAAATGAAAATCGCATGCTCCGTTGATTCGGACATGTTGAGCGAAACGAACGACGATACAAATATATCGATGATCTGGTTCAGTTACGCTGATGATGATGACTGTACGTATTAATACTGGTAATTTTACGTAGGTATGTAATTTTGATTTTTGATTTTTGATTGCGTTGTGCCTGCGTGAGTGTGTGTGCATTTAATGTAAGAGAGTACTACATAACTATCTTCCTCAATTGGTTTCATCTAAAGTGTTATCTAAATATTATTTTATTTCAGGTACATTTCGTTTTGTGACGTCACAGCGAGGGAAGAAATTAATTCTTCTTTCTGGCTACACGTATCGTTTCCAAAAGAGAACTCATATTGGTAATTCAATAAAGAAGAGATGGGTTTGCTCTTCACACAGCTTTCGCGGCTGTCTAGCCTATTTGCAAACATTAGACAACGAAATAATTAAAGTCAACAGTGAACATAGACATTTTTGAACATAGACTTGTAATGTTTTGTGATATTCTTGTTTATTTTAGAATAAAGTTATTTAGGTTCCCGCAGATTTGAAATTTATTTATTTATTTTTGTATGCGTTAGAGTTTTATTTAACGTCTTGTTGTTAAAAGTTCGGAATAAATAAAAGGGCTGAATTTAAGTAAAAGTTCGTTTGTGATTTGGTTGGCAATTTTAATTCATATATATAGTTAAGTGTATTTTTTATTTTGTTAATATTAATTTATTTTATAGATACACCGCGTTTTGTGACGTCACAAAAAGGAAAGCAATTAATTCTTCTCGCTGGCTACACATATGGTCTGCAAAGTAAAAGGAATGTTGGTGACTCAATAAAGAAGAGATGGAGTTGCTCCACACACAGTCGTAACGGCTGTCGAGCGAATGTGCATACAGTGGACGACGAAATAGTTAAAGTCAACAGTAACCATTGCCATAATCCTGTCTCTAAGAAAAAGTTATAACGGAGCCTTTGTGGAGCGCAAACTCTCTTTAGAATTTTTCATAAAAACTGTACTACTTATAATTTCTTCTGTATTTTACAAAATAAACGATTTTGCGATTTTGGTTTTAGAAAACTTTTTGGCCTTAGGATAATAATGTCTTAATAAGATAACAATAAACAATTAAACATGTACAGTCAAGGTCAAAGATATGTATACACCACAGAGTGACAAAAAGCGTAGTCATCTAAATGGTCATAAATTCGGCAAACATAAAAATGTCCGTAAATTAGTACCTATACATAGTTTTAGAGATAACTATGTATACGACAGTTGCAATAATAATAATAATAATTTATTTATTGCGTCATGTGGAACATAAAGATCTTATAATAAAATTTGTAACATACACATAAACCCTGTCAGGGCACTGCAACATTTATACCTAGGGAGTTAATATATTATAGTTTCAGAATTACATTAAATTTTCGAAATTAATAATTACAATGTGAAGATATGTTAGTTAGAATATCAAGGTCAATTTTAGTAAACGTTAGTAACAATAATTAAAATATGCCTAATTTAAGATTTAAGTTATATAATAATATGTCCTGATATATTAAACCATAAACTTAGAAACACCACAAAGTTCAAAAATATGTATACACTATTAACCATAATGTTGAATAAATGATTTTTCTTTCTCTTATAATTATCTAACCAACATGATAATCAAAATTATGTAAACAATCAAATTTCCATTAACACAACTCTATTGTCATCGTCATAATATGAACGTATTTGGGTAATATCGAACTCCTCTTAAAGTAAGTGTGTGTGCATTTAATTTAAGAGAGTGCTACATAATTATCTTCCTCAATTGGTTTCATCTAAGGTGTTATCTAAATATTATTTTATTTCAGGCACATTTCGTTTTGTGACCTCACAGCGAGGGAAGCAATTAATTCTTCTTTCTGGCTACACTTATCGTTTCCAAAAGAGTAATCACATTGGTAATTCAATAAAGAAGAGATGGGTTTGCTCCTCACACAGCTTTCGCGGCTGTCTAGCCTATTTGCATACATTAGACAACGAAATAATTAAAGTCAACAGTGAACATAGACATTTTTTTCCAAGTTGAAGTTCAAGCAATCCACGATCTGTTATAATTGAATAAAGTCTACGAAGTCTACCAGTATTTCTTTCTCGTGCCTGGCCTAACCACCAAATGACGTCGGGCAGCGTCGTGGCTCGGACTGCCATGCTTGCAATATTTTGTGATATTCTTGTTTATTTTAGAATAAAGTTATTTAGGTACCCGCAGGTTTGACATTTATTTATTTATTTTTGTATGCGTTAGAGTTTTTTTTCAAATAATATGTCTTGTTGTTAAAAAATTCGGAATAAATAGAAGGGCTGATTGAAAGTAGAAGTTCGTTTGTGATTTGGTTGCCAATTTTAATTCATAAAGTAAGGGAATCCTAGATTGGGAATAGTTAAGTGTATTTTTATTTTGTTAATGTTAATTTATTTTATAGATCCACCTCGTTTTGTAACGTCACAAAGAGGAAAGCAATTAATTCTTCTCGCTGGCTACACATATGGTCTGCAAATTAAGAGGAATGTTGGTGATTCAATAAAGAAGAGATGGAGTTGCTCCACACACAGTTGTAACGGCTGTCGAGCGAATGTGCATACAGTTGACGACGAAATAGTTAAGGTCAACAGTAACCATTGCCATAATCCTGTCTCTAAGAAAAAGTAATAACGGAGCCTTTGTGGAGCGCAAACTCTTTTTAGAATCCATCTTTTTCGTAAATACTGTACTTCTTATAATTTGCTCTGTATTTTACAAAATAAACGATTTTGCGATTTTAGTTTTAGAAAACTTTTTTGCCTTATTATAATAATATCATAATATTAAGATAACAATAAACAATTAAACAAGTACAATTGTACATAAGTACACAACATTATTTATTGTACATAAAAGAGCACTACCTCACTCTCTGTAAATAATATTTAGTTTATATATAATATGTATTATATATATATGTATAATTTTATTTATGTATCTGTACATTAGTATATTTATTATGTTTATTAGTATTGTATGTATGCTTATTTTATATGTGTAATGTTTATGTTAATGTTCATATATATATTGTTTTAAATAGTACACGCGACTACTGCCTCTCATAATGTATCTCAACCGCGGGTTAGCTGGAAGAGATTTCATAGAAATAAGCTTAACCCTTTGTATAATTCTCTGTTCTTTTGTATTGTTTTTATTTTCTGTGTGTACAATAAAGTATTAAATAAATAAATAAATAAATAAGTACTTGTACAATCTAATGTATTTTACTTCTTATTTTGACCTTTTCAACCGACGAAAAAACAAATGGAGGAGGTTCTCAAGTCGACCCGTATAATTTTTATTTTTTTCTATTATAAGTTATAACTTTTTTTATAGATTTGCTGCGTTTTGTAAAATCAAGACAAGGAAACAGATTAATTCTACACCACGGGTATAAATATTCTTTAAAAGAAAAAAGGCCCGTCAAATCCTCGTTGAAGAAAAAATGGCGGTGCTCATCGCACCATAGTCGAGGGTGCCGGGCAGAGTTGTATACTTTAGACGACGAAATACTTATATCTAAAAATGTCCACAATCATCGACCTGTCAGTTAAACTCTATTATACAAAAAAAATGAGGTAGGCTGTACTCGGTATTGCCGCATGTGTTTTACGTGAAACGATGTCGCTTGTCTCCCCCTCCCGTTATTTGAATACAGTTAATTTTTTTAAGATGGTTTTGTACTTTTATACTTTTTAAAAATTTTATTTTTATACTTTTTATATAATCCGCCGGATAGACAAACAGACAGACAGAAAATGCTTCGATGTCCATTTTAACTGAACACAAAAACACAACCCACATTCTTCATTAATATTTCACACAGCGATCTAACGTACGACATTTTGTGTTAGAGTGACGGTGCATAATAGGTAAATACGATTTTGATTTATATTTACTAGACGGCCACCAGTGGCTGTTTAATAAATAATAAGGAATAATCTGCCACTAGTGGTACAGTCACGAACCGGGATTGTTGAGTCACTAGCTTATCATCTTAACTTGGTTGTGTTACACGAATGCCGCCATTTTGCGTTATGAAATGTGACCATAGCAACCCTTTTGTAACCCGATTTGCATTACACGGCCAAAATACGAACAGTGGCGAGCGGCTCAACAATCCCGGTTCGTGACTGTACCTATTAAACAAACAGCATTCGTGTTTTTAAATCTTTATTAAGTGTCATTCTTTTACTGTTTCAGTCTACTATATTGTTATGAAAATGAATTGTTTAACAGTGCATGAATAAGTACCTCTTTGTATTTTTTTAGGGTGTGAATAAAAGGCTATTTTTATAAGTACATATATATTTATTTTTAGAGTGGTACCAAAATTAAGAAATAATGATATTCCACCGCAAGCTATTAGCTATAAAAATTGGTTCTCATTTGTATTTGTTAGTATGTCCACCGCAGACAACTTTATGCATCTTTAAGCTGCTTTGAATATGGTTCTTATCTCCTTTTCACTTATCAAGGACATACTCGTGCTTCATTATCAATAATTAGTAGTTTATACCTATTAAAGTAATAATTGAAAAATTACAGATACTCCGCGTTTTGTGCAGTCGCAGAAAGGAAAGAAACTTATTCTTCTCTCCGGGTACAGATATTCTTTAAAAGAAGAAAGATTTGTAGGGACTTCAGTGAAGAAGCGATGGCTATGCTCAACACACAACAGCAACCGGCGCGGGTGTCGCGCCGCCTTGTACACGCTCGACGATGAAATCATTAGAATCCACGCTGAACACAACCACAAACCTGTCTCTTAGTTTAAGAAAAGGACATTATTATATATCCACGTAATTCTATTCGCGGTGAAATGGCAAAACATCTATCATACTCCTATTTTCCTGGTTGTGGCTTCAATCCTTTTTATGATGACGACTGGTTTTGCCATGTCAAGTGTTTAGGGAAACACAGTGGAGATGGCTGGATGATCGATGGTTTTTGGTATATTAAATTTTATCCATTTTCTTCCTTCAGTGTTTAATATGCACCATCTAAACCAATGACGTCACATTAAAGATTTATATAAGGAGAAGAAGTTTGAGTTATTAATAATTTATTTCTGTTGTTAATTAAGGTTGACTGGAAGAGGTCCCTTAGTGGGATAAGTCCGCCTTGTACTTAGTTTTATTCATAACTGTGTGTATCTGTAATTTTTTGGTACATTAAAGTGTTTACATACAAACATAATAGGCAGCGCGGACGACTTTATCATCTGCAATAATGCAATGCATCTTAAGCGCAATACAGACAGGGCGTCGGCGGTGCGATAGCATTGCGGCGGCGAATCTGCGGGAAGCGAATATAAAGCAGAGCCCTTCAGACAGGAATACCGCTTGCAGAGGCGGCGCGGCGGCGGTGTGTATGAAGAACGCTCCGCACCGCGGCCGCCACAGTCGGGCGCTCTGTGTGGCGGTTCTCATATACTACAAAGGAATACAACGCGCCACCGCCGTACCGCACCGCCCGCCGCGCAACGCGGGGCGTACCAATCTGTGCGCACTGCTTTGTCACTTTCGCCTTCGCACCGCCGCCGCAGCGCGCGTTTGCTGCGCCGCTTTGTTGTGAAAGGCTTCATACTGTTTCGAACATTACAAAAAATTACCGCAACGCTGTCGCACCGCCGCCGCCCTGTCTGTATTGGGCTTTAATGCTGCTATGAATATGGTTCTTATCTCCTTTTCACTTATCAAGGACATACTCGTGCTTGATTATCAATAAGTAGTATTTGTAGTTTATACCTATTAAAGTATTAATTGAAAAATTACAGATACTCCGCGTTTTGTGCAGTCGCAGAAAGGAAAGAAACTTATTCTTCTCTCCGGGTACAGATATTCTTTAAAAGAAGAAAGATTTGTTGGGACTTCAGTGAAGAAGCGATGGCAATGCTCAACACACAACAGCAACCGCGGCTGTCGCGCCGCCTTGTACACGCTGGACGACGAAATTATTAGAATCCATGCTGAACACAACCACAAACCTGTCTCTTAAAGTGTCCCTAAACGATCATGCTTGCATGACATGCAACGTTTACGTGAATGTCATGCTACATGATGGACCATCATTCTTGCTATCAATCAATACAGTGAAGCAACGGCCAGCACGTAGTTTGCATGTCATGCACGTCAATCACTACAGCTAGACGATCATGCATGAGTGACAGCACGTATTGCATGTCATGCCGCATGATCGTTTAGGGAGCCCTTTAGTTTGAGAAAAGGACATAATATAGATCCACATTTAAGCGTACGTCTATTCGCGGTGGAATGGCAAAACATAATGATCTGTCATCAATAGTCATCATCATCATATTAGCATGTAGACGTCCACTGCTGGACAAAGGCCTCCCCCAGTGGTCTCCACGAGGACCGGCCCTGCGCTAACCTCATACAGCTGGGTCCCGCGACCTTCACCAGATCGTTGGTCCACCTTGTGGGAGGCCTGCCTACGCTGCGTCTTCCGATACGTGTTCGCCATGACCTGTCATACTGCTTAATTTTTTTTTTGGTCGTGGCTTCAATCCTCTTTAGGATGACGACTGGCGTCATTTTGATTGATTTTGCCAATGTCAAGTGTTTAGAGAGACGGTGGAGATGGCTTGATGATCGGTGATTTTTGATATATTAAATTTGATCAATTTTCTTCCTTGAGTTTTTAATATGCACTATCTAACCAAGGATGTCACATTAATGTTTTAAACATAAGGAGAAGAAGTTAGAGTTAACAAATAGTTTATAGAATATTAAGGAGACGGGGAATTTTAGAGGGTAGGACATCATAGAGAGAAACTGGGTATTTTGGACAGTTGAATAAGATATGTTCGGGAATACCCTTGTCCAAGACACACTCGCTTAACGAGCATACTGCTTGACGCTAAGCACAAACTATCCGACAGCTGTCAAATTGTTTGTCACTAGAAACAGTGGTGCTAATCTAAAAACGTACCTCTGAAGAAAACCTAGAAGTTGACATAGAAGCTTGAAATTTGGCAAGAAGCAATGTCTCAAGAATAGCACATGTAAAAAATCCGATAATAAAAAATCCGTAAGTGATGTAACTTCCGATACGGGGTCGCCACTCGAGAACCTTTCTGCCCCAACGGCCGTCAGTTCTACGAGCGATGTGCCCAGCCCACTGCCACTTCAGCTTCGCTATTCTTTGAGCTATGTCGGTGACCTTGGTTCTCCTGTCAATACTACAACCATTATTGTATAATTATCAAAATAAAAGTAATTTTAAAATCAGTAGAAAGATTTAGTACGCCTATAAAAATATCATAATAAAAATCAAGTGATTGTGTCATAAGTTTGATAAAGTTGTACGTGGTTCGACGATGGCTATTTAACCCATTGATAAAACTTTCTATAATGCATATTCTTCATAATATTGTAGACTTTTTTGCAGATGTGCCGCGCTATATAAATTCAATGCGACGAGGTAACAAACTAATTCTTCTAGCAGGCTACAAATATTCTTTACAAGATTTTAGAGTAATTGGAACAACAACGAAGAAGAGATGGCGGTGCTCCACGCACAGCTGTCGCGGCTGTCGGGCGGTACTATACACGATAGAGGACGCAATAATTAGTGTCAATGGTGAACATAATCATTGTCCGACTTAAATAACCGATCATTCTCAGTAGATCCACTGGTAGATCTAGTGAAATAATTTTTTGTCAATAGATCCAATATTGAAATTGTGTATCTACTGAGAAATCGCTTTCTCATTAGCTCCATTGGCCAGATCCATGACGGATCTGCTGAGAACCTTCTTTCTCACTAGATCCAAATTTTAAAGGTGTGGATCTCATTGAGCATAAGTAAGTATTATGCTTTCTGATTAGATCCATGTGCCAGATCCATGATGGATCAACTGAGAACTTTCTTCCTCATTAGACCTAATTTTAAAGGTGTGGATTCTTTTAACAATCTATCTATTGAGAAGAAAAAATCTTACTAGATCCAATTTAATGAGAAAGCATAATACTCGGTTATGTAAAAAACTTAGGGCCTGAACGCACTTACACTGCGCGACGCTGCGCGACGCTGCGCGGCGGACTTTTTAAAAATAAATCTGCAATAAAACACTTTTTGCCGAAGTTAAGAGCATTTTAGTTAAACAATTTCTATTTGTCAAACTTTTATTGTAAACTTTACACAACTACCTACGTCCGCGAGTCATTCCTAAATGGCATTCAAGAAATCGAACAATTAATAATCATGTTTATTGGTAAAAATATTACACATTTTGTTTAATATCTAATAAGTAGGCTAGAAATAGGAATCTGGTATTGAATTGTGAAATTAAATTATATATGACACCCACGATGTAGTTATGTTGTAATTAGGATTTTGAAATTGCGATTCTCTGAACACTGCTTTAATGAATTCGACGAGGGTAAACAATCTTTTCTCCAGCCATAAATAAAGACTCAAGACAAAACGGTCGTGTTCGTGGTTGTCTAGCATCGTATACATAGTTACACATTAGTTTGACGATAAAATTATACCAATTATACACCAATGCTTTTAGAAGGTGCAAGTGAAGTTGTAGTTTGGTTCGTTTGATAAGGTATCTAAATAGGACATTAAATAATAAACAAAAACAATGAAACTGCAAGAAACTTCTTAATTTTTGTTTAAAGAAATTTGTCATCTCTTCTCTAGATAGTATAGTAATTCTATAGAAATCTTTAGTATGATTTAAGTAAAGCTTCATTTTTAGGTGATGCGTGTTTCGTAACTTCTCGACGAGGTAACCGGCAAATTCTTCTATCCGGCTACAAGTATTCATCAAAAGAAGTGAGACTTGTTGGTTCTTCAGAGAAGAAACGATGGCAGTGCTCATCACACAACGGGCGGGGCTGTCGGGCAGCGTTGTATACATTAGACGATGAAATAATCAGGGTCCACGGTGAACATAATCATAATCCTGTTTCCTGATTGCATAAATACACAGGAGATTTATCCTACGATAATAAATATTATTGATATTTAAAACAACAGTCATTTGCCTTTTTTTTAATTTTGTTAAAAAGATCAATCTTTATGTGCTATTTATTCCTAATTTCCATAAACCACGTGACCCCTTAGTAGTACTATATATAGTCTTTTTTAATGTTGCTCTACTAATAAAAATAAGAATGTTATTGACCAATTGCTGTTAGGGTGTAGGTAGACATGTTGAGACATTGAAAAAACTAAATACTTTACCGTAATAATTCAATCACACAACTGAATTTTGTCATCTCTTCTGTATTTATAGTAAATAATGTATATAGATAGGTATTATTATATGATTTAAGCAAAGCTTCATTTTTAGGTGATGCATGTTTCGTAACTTCTCGACGAGGTAACCGGCTAATTCTTCTATCCGGCTACAAGTATTCATTAAAAGAAGTGAAACTTATTGGTTCTTCAGAGAAGAAACGATGGCAGTGCTCAACACACACCGCGAAGGGCTGTCGGGCATCGTTGTATACATTAGACGATGAAATAATCAGGGTCCACGGTGAACATAATCATAATCATGTTTCATAATTGCAATAAACAACAATCCTGTCTTTTTTTTTTGTTAAAAAGCTCACTCGTTATAATGCTATTACTATTTTCCGTAAACCACATGTCCCCTGCGTAGTATATAGTATTTTTAGGGTTCCGCATCTCAAAAGGAAAAAAGGAACCCTTAAGGATCACTTCGTTGTCCGTCTGTCTGCCAAGACCCTTTTTCATAAGAACGCGTGGAGGTAAAGCTTTGTAATCCCTTGGAGCTGTGAAAAAATCAAACTTAAAAGTTAACGCAGTCAGAAGATATGGCCGATTTTGCCGCATTTTTGAGTATTTTGGTAATCAGATTCGACATTATTTATTACAGTAAATAATCAAAACCTATGGAGTACTTCTCGTTGACCTAGAATCATGAAATTTGGGAAGAAGCAAGGTCTTAAAGCACAAGTAAAGGAAAAAATCCGAAAACCGTAAAGTTGTAGTTGCATCATAAATAATAATCATTTTACTATTACCAACAAATATAATTTTGCGTATAAAACAAATCATCCACGTAAGTAACTGCCTATGTGATAAACTAAAAATTAACGATTTTCGATTTTTTTCATAAAATAAATTTGTACAGAACCCTCAGGGCGCGAGTCCTACTCGCACTTGTCTGGTTTTTTAAGGTGCTCTACTACTATCCGACAACTGAAACGAGTCACTTGGCCTTGGCCTCCCTCCGCCCCCCGCTTCCCCACCTCGCCTGCCCGCTCTCGTCATAGCGCGACAGTACCGTTCGCATAAATGTGAGAGGTCGGGCTTAAGTGACGTCGTGCCATTAACAAAATGATGATAAAGATTTCTATATGTATCTAACAGATTTTTACACAATGTTTTTTTTTATTGAAAATATAAATAAATAATAATTTATTCCTATACTGTCGCCTCATACTTTTTTAATCGTTTTTGCACTCTGTACCTATCACCGCGGGGCGACGTAGGGGGAAGCGGGAGACGCGGAGTGACCCATTTTAGTTGCTGAGTAGTAAGAAAAATAAGACTATCGTTGATCTGACATGTTGAAACATTGAAAAAACGTAATATTTTACCTTCATACAATTCAATCACACAACTGACTTAACCAGTAGTTTAATTTTAATCATAAATAGGTTATCACAAATTGGCATGCACATAATTATCTATACGATAATACAAATACTTTTTGAAGTAATTAAAATATTTCGTAAAATTGACCTGTATGAACAAACATGTATGATAAAAAATAGAATAGAATAGACTATAGTCGGCGGCGCACAGCAAATGAGATTGAAACGATGTTTGTTAATTTTAAGAAACAATTACGTAGCTTAGTTCGAACACCAAGTAACAAATGAGCATTAAATAATGCTTAGTGGTCTTTCACCAATGCTGTACATGAGATTTATCCCACGATAATAAATATTATTGATAGTTAAAACAACAGTCATTTGCCTTTTTTGGTTAAAAAGCTCAATCTTTATGTGCTATTTATTCCTAGTTTCCATAAACCACGTGGCCCCTTAGTAGTACTATAGTCTTTTTTAATGGTGCTCTACTTATAAAAATAAGAATGTTATTGACCAATTGCTGTTAACCCTAACAGCAATTGGTCAATAACATTCTTATTTTTAATGTAGGTAACTTTTTAACTTTTTTTGTAATGTAGGTAGACATGTTGAGACATTGAAAAAACGTAATACTTTACCGTAATAATTCAATCACACAACTGAATTTTGTCATCTCTTCTGTATTTATAGTAAATAATGTATATAGATATTATAGTATGATTTATGCAAAGCTTCATTTTTAGGTGATGCATGTTTCGTAACTTCTCGACGAGGTAACCGGCTAATTCTTCTGTCCGGCTACAAGTATTCATTAAAAGAAGTGAAACTTATTGGTTCTTCAGAGAAGAAACGATGGCATTGCTCAACACACAACGGGCGGGGCTGTCGGGCATCGTTGTATACATTAGACGATGAAATAGTCAGGGTCCACGGTGAACATAATCATAATCCTGTATCCTGATTGCAATAAATAACAATCCTGTGCCCGTTTTTTGGTTAAAGCTCACTCTTTATGTGCTATTCCTAGTTTCCATAAGCCACATGGCCCCTGAGTAGTATATGGTATTTTTTACAACGGTGCTCTACTACGAAAAATAGACTCTGTCAATGATCAATTGCTCTTAGGGTGTAGACATGTAATACTTTAATACTTTACCTTAACAATTCAATCACACAATTGACCAAGTACATACCTGAAGATTAATTTAATCATAAATAGGTTGTCACAGATCGGCATATATGATAAAATAAATACTTAGTACATAAAATATTTGGTAAAACTAACCAGTATGAACAACCTTGATGAAAAGTAGATTATAGTTAGCTGCTGCTAAATGAAAAATGCTGTTTGTTAATTTTAATTATTATTCAATATAAGTAGGTATAGCATAGATTTTAACACCAAGTAACAAATGAGCATTAAACATATTTTGTGGTCTTTCATTTAAAAGGTGCAAGCGGTTTGGTACAGCTGGCCAAATAGGACATTAACTTTATAAAAACAATTAACATTATACCTATAGATAATATATTATAGTATAATTTAAGTAAAGCTTCATTTTTCAGCATGTTTCGTAACTTCTCAACGAGGTAACCGGTTAATTCTTTTATCCGGCTACAAGTATTCGTTAAAAGAAGTGAGACTTGTTGGTTCTTCAGAGAAGAAACGATGGCAGTGCTCCACACACAACGGGCGGGGCTGTCGGGCAGCGTTGTATACATTAGACGATGAAATAATCAGGGTCCACGGTGAACATAATCATAATCCTGTATCCTGATTGCAATAAATAACAATCCTGTGCCTTTTTTTTTGGTTAAAGCTTACTCTTTATGTGCTATTCCTAGTTTCCATAAACCACGTGACCCCTGGGTAGTAATTATAGTCTATTTTTTAATGGTGCACTACTTCGAAAAGTGATACTCTGAGGGTGTATATGTTTTATATGTTTGTGAGTTTGGATGGATGTTTGTTACTCTTTCAAGCAAAAACTACCAAGACAGATTTTGATGAAACTTTACAGTAATGTATACTTACATCAGAATTACACATTGGCTATTACACATTGGAAAAAGATGTTCCCGTGGGAAAAAACTTTTCTACGCAGGCGAAGCCGCGGGAAAGAGAAAGAGAAAGAGCTAGTACAGTATAGTTACCTGCGGCCCGAGACGGCGGTTGAAACGATTTTTGTTAATTTTAAGAAACAATTAGATTTAAACACGAAGCACAGAATACATAAGAGGACAAGTCACGAAGTAACAAATCAGAATTAAACATTTTATTGTGGTTTCAGCAATCAAAATTCTTTGCATTGTTTTATTGCAAGTGACTAAATCTACACCTGTTTAACACCGACCGGGCAAAGGGCAAAATAAACTAGCTATAAGTAGTTGGAAAACCCGCTTAATAGGTTTATGTATCTTCTTTGTATTCGATCAATCAGTCAATCAATTCTATTAGGTATTAAATTGATATAGGTACCCTTATTATTTTAAAATATTTTATTTATTAAGCCTATCCAGATAACATGAAGTTCGCTATTAGCTATTTAAATAAAATCATAGGTAGGTACATACTATGTGTGATTTGTGAGATATTAAAGTAAATCTCTTCATTTTCAGGTAAGGCGTGTTTTATAACTTCCCCACAAGGTAACAAGATGATTATTCTGAACGGCTACAATTTTTCATTAAAAGAGGTGAGAATGAAACTTGTCGGTTCTGCTCAAAAGAAAAAATGGCAGTGCACACAAACAGGGCGCGGTTGTCGGGTGTGGTTGTATACATTAGACGATGTAATAATCAGAGTCAACGGTAAACATAATCATAATCCTTTTTTCTGATTGTATAAAAAATCACATAACGAATGCAACTATCGCACGTTAATAAATTTTTATGAAAATACTGTCTCTTTTTCTTTTTTATCTACGCGATTTTATCTACGCGATCAAAATCTATGCCCAGTTATTTTATTTGATGATGTTTTTTGCATTTATTGTTTGTATCATAGTAATCGTCCCATTGTCAATTACTTACTCTGTGCCACTGTCATGCATGAACATACCACAGAGTAAGTAACATACATAAGTATTTGTTTCTTTTTTGTGTGTACAAACATAGGAATTAAACCATAAGTTTTTTTTACCTTGAATAATAATAGTATAATATTTATTTAGATACAGTGTGCTAAGTCCGATCTGTTCAAGGCAACCCGCTGGTTCTTTTATCTGGCTACAGGTATACATGCATACGAAGAAAGTCGGGAAACCCGTGTAAGAAACAATGGCGATGCTCAACACACAATGGTGCCCGGGGGTGTAAAGCCTCGTTGCATACATTACATGATAAAATCATAAAGCTATACAGTATTCACAATCACAATCCTGTTTCCAATTATAGAAAAGTATTGCCAAGCGATAATCGCCCTTGTTTCTAAGTTCGCCTAAGAATAAGTTCATAACTTAGGTGCGTATTTGTTGAATTGTTTGGCCAAAAGTGATCAATAAAATAATCATAATCCCATTATTAACATAAATTACTACAATGAATACACTATGAAATGCCGTGTATATTTTAATGGTTTTATGAACATTCCTATTGGTATTATTAAATTAGCATCAACAGCCTATTAACAGGCCAGGCATGCTCAACGAGCGAATACGCCACGCTAGCCCGTTGGTGGACTTCACATGCGCCTTACAATTCTTCCCTCGCGTATACAGGTTTCCTCACGATGTTTTCCTTCACCATATAATATAATAAAATAATGTATAAGAATTTTTCGTTTCGCAAAGATAATATTTTAAAATTTAAACAAACATAATGTCTTTCGTTTTCAGATACGCGTCCGTGTTTTATTAAATCTGCCCGAGGTAACCCGCTAATTCTTTTATCTGGTTACAAGTACTCTTTACAAATTTTTAGTAGCATTGGATCATCAATAAAAAAGAGATGGCGTTGTTCAACACATAACGGACGCCGGGGCTGTACCGCCTCGTTGTATACACTTGACAATGAAATAATCAAAGTTTTGGGTGAACATAATCATGATCCTGTTTCCTAGTTTGATGAAAATGCTATCACTATCAAAATGCGATTTATCGCGCAACAATCGCACTTGTTTGTAGGGTATCTGTGTCGTAAGGCATTGTAGCATAAAAAAGGGATGGCGCTGTTCAACACACAGCGGGCGTCGGGGTTGTACCGCCACGTTGTATACACTTGACGATGAAATAATCAAAGTACAAGGTGAACATAATCATGATCCTGTTTCCTAGTTTGATGCAAGCGCTACTTATTATGGATCTGCTTTAACACACAGTAATTGACCGTCGATGTTAGCTGGCGATTGTATTTAGACATAAAAATAATTGAACTCCACTGTGTATACAATCATATACCTGTTTTATCTGTCAACCGAAGGAATTAAATACAACAAGAATCCTTTTTTCTTCTTCTTATTAACGCCGTTTATCGATCGATTATTGCACTTGTCTGTACTGTCCTGTTTCTACCATTCGTTGTATGGAGAAAGCGATATAGACTATGACAATGTATAATAAACTATACCTAATTAAATTTAAATTTCGCAAATATACTTAAGGTTTTAAATTTTAAACCTCTGTTTTATACAATCATTTTTTTAATTTTCAGATAAGCATCCGTGTTTTATTCAATCTACCCGAGGAAACCCGCTGATTCTTTTATCTGGTTACAAGTATTCTTTAAAATATTTTAGAAACTTTGGTTCTTCAACAAAAAAGACATGGCATTGTTCAACACACAACGGGCGCCGAGGTTGTACCGCCACGTTGTATACAGTTGATGACGAAATAATCAAAGTTCAGGGTCAACATAATCATGATCCTGTTTCCTAGTTAGATGAAAGCGCTCTATTTTGGATCTGCTTTAACACACACACAGTGACCGTCGATATTGGCTGGCGATTGTCTTAAAACAATAAGATAATGCAACTCCACTGTATAAACCTATTTTATCTGTCAACCGGAAGGAATAAATATGGAATAAGAATCCTGTTTTCACGCTTTTTTTCTTCTAATGTACGCCGTTTATCGATCGATTATTGCACTTGTGTCTACGTTTCTACCATTTGTTATGTAAAGAAAGCGATATACTTAGATTATGAGAATGTATATATAAACTGTACTTAATTTAATTTAATTAAGCAAAGAAAAGGTTTTAAAATATTAACAAATATTTCTTTAATTTTCAGATACGCATCCGTGTTTTATAATATCTACTCGAGGCAACCCGCTAATTCTATTATCTGGTTACAAGTATTCTTTACAAGATTTTAGAAGCATTGGTTCATCTATAAAAAAGAGATGGCGTTGTTCAACACATAACGGGCGCCGGGGTTGTACCGCCTCGCTGTATACACTTGACAATGAAATAATCAAAGTTTTGGGTGAACATAATCATGATCCTGTTTCCTAGTTTGAAGAAAACTATCACTAACAAAATGCGATTTATCGTGCAACAATCGAACTTGTTCGTTGGGTATCTGTGTTGTAAGGCATTGTGGTAGGTGCACAGCTGCACAGGTTTCCTCATGATATATTCTTGTGATTGAAACAGAATTTCTTGTAGGCATAACTAATATAATAATAAGTTATCAGTGCTTTGTGTCTTTTACTGTATATCGTACCTAGTGAATAAGATCGCCCTGCTGTTACTGTTCCTGATAGTATCGCTCGCTACTTTCTTAAGAGCAGCTTTTCTCTTACTAATTTCGTAAAACAACTAGCTAGTACACAATGTGCATGGATTTACATAGATTTAATAAAACGTAATAATATTTATTAAGTTTACATAATCAAAAGCAACAAATATGTTATTTCCAGATATTCCGTGTTTTATTCAATCTATTCGAGGCAACCCACTGATTCTTCTGTCTGGTTACAAGTATTCTGTAAAAGTTGTTAAAGATTTGGATAACGTAATAAAGAAGAGATGGCGATGCTCGACGCACAATGGCGTCCACGGGTGTCGAGCCGCGTTGTATACATTAGACGATGAAATAATCAAAGTCCACGGCGAACATAATCATAAACCTGTTAGTAGACGTTAGTAGGAATGCCTCAATAATGGGCAGTTTAGTTCTGATTTTTCTGGATGTTGTTTGGACTTTTTTTTGTTTTGAATTAAATCAAATAAATGATTTTATTGGAATAATTATGTTTATTATTTACCTTTTTTTTGAGGATAATTTTTATATACCTACTCAATCATGCATGCCACCTGAACTTTCTAAATGCATAAAATCCGTAATTCTTTAAATGCTCTATTACTTACCTAATAAAAAAACCGTCCAAAAAGTCAACCTAATTTGGCCCGCATGTTGAGTTAATCTCCTAAAATAATATAATTTAGAGTTTTGTGAATGCCAAATTTTACTCCATGATTGACTGGTAATATAATAATTAGCTACAGTTTTCCATAAAGTGTATATTTTTAAAGTTATCACTGAAAAATCGAAAAAAGCTGGCAAAGATGTAGGATTTGACGACATTGCACTGGGCCGGTTGTATGCGAAAACATTTTATTGAATTTGACTAACTTCTGCTGTTTTTCTTGCGTTATAATGAAATGATAGTTACATGAAACTATGTCAATCCGCACGATTTTTTTGTTTTTTATCAAAATGACGCGTTTTTATGGACAACACACGCTTGACAAAAAAGACCTAATGGTTTCTAAGACAGTAATTGTTTTCGGTTTTGCCCATACTGTCCCAGTTAATAAAACACTTAATTTTTTTTTAACTTAATTTGATTTTGCAAGACCATGGTTTGAACTTATTGTTTTTTATTTTATTTTCAGGTGTTTCAAATTATCCTTGTTTTGTAATTTCTGTTCGAGGCAACCCGTTAATTCTTCTATCTGGCTACAAGTATTCTTTAAAAGAAACAAGAGATTTTGGTTACGCAAAAAAGAAAAGGTGGCAGTGTGCAACACATTGCGGTCGCCGCGGCTGCAAAGCCAGCTTGTATACGCTAGACGATGAAATAATCAAAGTTCACGGCGAACATAATCATCATAAAGTTACATAGCTTCGTAGAGAACTTAAGTTAGTATAAATTGACAAATGACACACAATAATTGTGTATAAAATAAATAATATTTTCGCACATGTGACGCCTATTTCAGCATAACCTATTTTTGAGTCTCCAACATTTTTAGATTGGTACTTGGTTTTGAAATTTTTATCAAAAAGAAATAAAATGGTTGTCGTTTCACAAGATCGCGGTGCGTTCCCAAGGAACATCAGAATTCACTGTAAGTGACAGTTTCCGCTATAACTTAGTTGGTCATAGCAAGACCCCGACCAACCACTTGCTCAAGTCTAACAAATTCAAACCCAACTTTTCCATGTGTATTATTTTTCTACAATACCTAAGTATTTAAAGTTTAGATAAGACGCTTATTTTATAGTTTGTTTGAAGAAAACACATTCTTCATCAGACTATTGTCCGCCGTCCACTACTGGACGTAGACCTTGTTCAGCATCACCACGCCCCATGTTACCATATACTGTCAAGTGTTCAACAATAACAATAGTATACCCCATAAGTGAAAGTACCTTATTTAGTCCCGGTGTCGGGAGCCAATAGTTCGAGGGACTCTAAATAAGTCTTGAACCCGAGGTAAACACTGTGCTTTTCATTACGAATACAATGAAAGTAAAAATAAAAACATGAATTTTTAGCTAAAGATAAAATGAGTGTTAATACAAATCTCTGCTATACGGAATTGCCGCTTTCCCAAATATTTTGTTTTTTTTCTGTGGCCGGCCAGCTATTCTGCCATTATTTTTCATTTCCATTATTGAAAAAATTGCAAATATTTTGCCCAAATCTATGTTATTTTAAAGAAATAGATGACAGTAACAATTATAATAAAGTCATTTAAAACATATATTCTTTAATTATTACTTATATTTAAGTTATTTCAATTTTACATCGCGCTGTAATTAAGTGGCTATATAGAAAGTTGGAACATGGTCCAATAGAAATGTGAAAATAGTACTAGTTTTTTAAAAAATAATATGACAGCTGTCAGTTGAAAACGATTCTCCCTAGGGCTGAGATGTATTACTTTCAACCCGCTCGTCAGGCAATTTCAGACCTGCTTTCAGAGTATGAGTAATGAAAAATTCATTTCCAGGCGTTTCGTGCGATCCATGTTTTGTGCAATCTGTTCGAGGAAACCCGCTTATTCTTCTATGTGGTTACAAGTATTCTATGAGAGATACGAGGGATTTGGGTAACGCAATTAAGAAAAGGTGGCAGTGCGCAACACACAACGGTCGCCGGGGTTGCAGGGCCACGTTGTATACTTTAGACAATGACATAATCAAGATATCTGGTAATCATAACCATGATCATGTTGTTAAGGTCACTGAAGAAAGATATACGTGAATTTCTGTTGGGAGTGTTAATTACAAGGAGGTTGGAAATTTATGTCACCGGCCGCCGCGACGCCCCTCCGGTGCGCATTCTGTGCTCTGTGGGTTTTTGTTCTATAGAACTGTGACGTCATAGAACTGTTAAAAGTTTTTTGTCCCTGTTGTTTTTTAATAATTATGGAACCAGGGACAAAAAGTTTCGGAAGTTCTTACCATTTGTTTTATAGAACTGTGACGTCATAGGACTGTTATGACGATTTTAGATTCCCCACTCATCCTTCTATCTGGCTACAAGTATTCATAATGATGGACCTAAATTGTTAAATATATAAAAAGATTGCTTAACTACAAAAGTTTAATTTTTAATAGTGATTTTATTTAATACAATTCGATTCAATTTAATTTAGATGGGTATGGATTCATTGTGTTAGTTTGTCTTAACCTATATTGGTGTCCCAGAGCCTGTGCATTGGGCTAATACCTTGTCACGCAGTACATTGAGAGAACTGTTATTGCTGCAGATGGACCAATGTTTTAAATAATATGGCTATACCTGGTTCATTCCTCACCTCAGTGTCTTTTTGTTGCAGACGTGCCAAAGATTGTGATAAGTCATAAAGGCAACGAGATGATAAAGCTCCAAGGCTACACTTTTTCTAAGGAAAATCCTCGACGAGGATCTAGTAAGGAGGTGGCAAAAACTAGATGGCGCTGTTCTAGTGGACGCAAAGGCTGCCTTGCCTCCCTGTGGACCATTGATGACGTCATAGTTAGCAGCAATTGTAATCATAATCATGATCCGTGCACGAGAAGCACCCAACACCCACAATCCTTGAAGATTTCAACATCACCCTAAGGTTGCCTGGCAGAAATCGCTTAATCTAATCAATATTTGATTTGTTCGTTTTTAGATAAGTTCTGTTTTATTCTAGTTTTGTAATATTTAATAAATTGTCGTAATAAACTTACTATTATTTTTTAGAAAACAATGCAAAATATTCAAAATTGGGCTTATTGATTATAACAAGGTGTAACAAAATACCTGTAGACCGGTTACAGGGCTATTCAACCACTTTTTGTATGAGGAGTTTTGGAAATTCGAAATAAAATCTCCAAGCTAATCAGCTATATAAAAAGTTTTTTTTTCCTAAAGTTGCCATACAAAAAGTGTATTATTATTTATTTCTCAATGCCTCTGTAACGGGTTAATACAGGTATTTTCTTACATATTTATTATTTACCATATTGTTTTTTTTGTATGAGAATCCATTGCTCATTCCTCAGTATTTTCTTTTGTTGCAGACGCGCCAGAGTTTGTGATAAGTAGTAGAGGCAACCGTATGATTAAACTCCAAGGCTACTCTTTTTGTAGGCACGTATCTCGAGAAATTAGTGAAGGGGTGGTAAAATCTAGATGGCGCTGCTCTAATAGCTCTAACAAAGGCTGCCATGCCTCCCTGTGCACCATTGATGGCGTCATAGTTAGCAGAAATTGTAATCATAATCATGATCCGTCCACGAAAAGCTAAGATTGAATAGATAGGGTTTGTTCAGTATAATGTTGTATTTGATTTGTTCGTTTTTTAGTTAAGTTATAGTCAATGTAAATGTTATTGCATAAGCACACTGGGATACTTCAACGTTTCTTGTGGAGAACTTAATAAAGATTTATTATTGTGTATCAGTGTCTTTTTTGTTGCAGATGTGGCATAGTTTGTGTTAAGTAAAAGAGGCAACTGTATGATTAAACTCCTAGGCCACTGTTTTTCTAAGAACAAATCTCGAGAAATTAGTAAGGGGGTGATGAAATCTAGATGGCAGTGCTCTAATGGACACAAAGGCTGTCGTGCTTTTCTGTACACAATTGATGACGTCATCGTTAGCACCAATTGTAATCATAATCATGATTAGTATATAATCGTGATACTCAATAAGATCCCAATTAACTAAGATCAAAATTCAGATAAGTTTAAAAAAAAACGGACAAGTGCGAGTGTGAGTAGGATTGACTCGCGCCCTGAGGGTTCCGTACAAACTTAATTAAAGAAATAATTCGAAAATCGTTACTAAAAGAACAATTGACAAGCTCCCATATCAATTTTCATAACCTCAGACTTGGCTGTATGAACTAAGATTCCTTTGTCTTTCCCGTAAGTAATAAATAAAGTAAACGAAAAAAAAATTGACAAAATCACGTGTATATGTTAATTGTCAAATGTTATTCATTTTATTTTATGTGATTTTATTTCCAGGCTTAGATAGACCTTTAGTATAATTTGTAAAATCTTACGAAATTAATTAATATAGATTTGTAATGATGAAATTTCTAGACGCTAGGGAATTCTTTCAACAATTATTTAAGTCATTGTACTAATTTATAAGAGTGGCTTGCTCAAACGCAAAGTTAAGTTTGTTGGTACTTTTGTACAAATAATTTTTTGTGATATAAATACAAATTTACGGTTTTCGGATTTTTTCCTTTACTTGTGCTATAAGACCTTGCTTCTTGCCAAATTTCAAGATTCTAGGTGAACGGGAAGTACCCCATAGGTTTTGGTTACCAAGATACTAAAAAATGCAGCGAAATCAGCAATATCTTTTAACTGCGATGACTTAGAAGTCTGATTTTTTCACGACACCAAGGGACTGCAGACCTGAATATTTGATATTAATTTCAACTTGATACCTCCACGCGTCCCTGAGAAAAATGGTCTTGACAGACGGACAGACGGACAGACAGACGGACAACCGAGTGATCCTTTAAGGGTTCCTTTTTCCTCTTTTGGGGTTCGGAATCCTAAAAATTAAAATAAACTAAACTAAAGGTATTATAAATTAAACGTTAAAGTTGTGTTTTGTAATTAATTTCTTAAATGTCGACTTCAGAGTGAAGTAGAGCCTTCAAGTGATAAAGAGAGCGACATAGAGGTTCTAAGCTGCCAAAAATGCTTACTGAGGCACAAAAGCGATTGCCTGTTGCGATCAAAATTAGTAAGTTTATGATATTTTATTTTATTTACTCGCTAAAGCTAGTTGAGAAACATCGTATGACACGTGTGAGTGAGCATTGATCATTACAATACTCAGCCATTACGACTCGGCTTCGCCTAGTGCTATAAAATCCAGACTCGAGTAAGTGAAGTCGAGTGTAATGAGCAACTTAGCTTGCTTATATGTACTATTAGTATTATTCCTTGGTGTATTTTCTTGTTACAGTCGCGGCAGAGTTTGTATTAAGTAGAAGAGGCAACCGCATGATTAAACTCCTGGGCTACACTTTCACAAGGGATAGATCCCGAGAAGTTTGTAAGGGGATCGTGAAAACTAGATGGCACTGCTCTAATGGACACAATAAAGGCTGTCGTGCTTTTCTGTACACAATTGATGACGTCATCGTCAGCACCAATTGTAATCATAATCATGAACCGCCTAATAAAAGCTGAGACTGGTCGATCGATATATTGCTGTCTAGGATGTGTTCCTTTTTTTTAAGGTTCTGTTTTATTCTAGTTTTGTGATATTATATTATTATAATAAATTGTAGTAATTAAATTAAGTGTTCTTTTTAGAAAACAATGCAAAATAAACAAAATTGAACCTTTCTATAATGTTAAAACAAAATACCTGAAGACTGAAATGGAGATATGCTGAGATGGAGTCGCTTTTGTTCATGTTGTAAAATTATGTATGTCTGTGTTGTGTTGCTCTTGTGTGCGTCAAATAATTTCATTTCAAGACCGGTCACAGGTCCGTTCAAGAACTTGTAGTAAAAGGACATTGGTTCATATACACGTCAATTTTTATTTACTGCTGCTTCCTAGGTGTTAGCGTAAGTATGTATTATTCATCATATTGTTTTATATGTATAATAATAGGTGGTTCTAAAAAACTTATGACCTGCATCACAGGAGTTCATGCATCAGTCTTCACAAAATGGATTACATACTAGGTATGTACTAATAATATACGTTGTATACCCACTTCAACCTTTTTTGTGGAGCACCTAATAAAATATTTATTGCTAGCTTTTCCCGGGGCTTCGCCCGCGCAGAAAAGTTTACATTGTGAAACAGCGCCCTCTATGTAGGTGTTTTGTTACTTAGGGGGTATTCCAGGATATAAGCTATCACTGTACCAAGTTTCATCAAAATCTGTTCGGTAGTTTTTGCGTGAAAGAGTATATAACAAACATCGTCGCATCCTTACAAACTTTCGCCTTTATAATATTAGTAGGATAGGCGAGGAAGTAGGATTATATACTTACACATACTTATAACATCATCACACACGCACACATACACACGCGCACACACTCATAAACATATACCTAGACTGTCTATGATAAATGTATATTGCAGTACAATTTAGCATATTGTAAATCCTCTTTAGCCAATAAAGAGGATATACAATATGCTAAATTGTATGAGCAATGTAACCTTTGTTAATAGTTACCTATTTTTTCTAAGTGCTGTGGATTTTGTGAAATAAATAAAAATAAATAAATTATATTATTCCTTGTATTTCTTTGTTGTAGACGTGGCGGAGTTTGTCACAAGTAAAAGAGGCAACCGTATGATTAAACTCCTGGGCTACTCTTTCACTAGGGATAGATACCGAGAAGATAGTAACGGAGTCGTGAAAACTAGATGGCGCTGCTCTAGCGGACACCACAAAGGATGCCTTGCTTTCGTGAACACAACGGATGACGTCATCGTTAGCACCAATTGTAGTCATAATCATGATCCATCCGCGAAAATGACAAAAATGACCTGAGGTTGGTTGAATAAGCTGTATTCAGAGAGTTGTTAGTATACATAGAGCGCGCGTTAGCAAGTCTGAACTGTAAGCACGGATCTGAACAGTCTCGAAATGTTCGGGGCGACGCTACTAGTCACAACACGTCAGGAGCGCTGATTGTTGCTCTCGCCGATATTTATTTAGATTTGGAGTAATCATGGTGGAATGTGCGGTGCCAAGCTGTAAATACGATTCACGGAAAAGAACGATCTAGAAAAAATCTAAATAGAAGCGTCCATAGAACACCTGCTTACACTTGGCACAATGGGCAATGAGCGATGCGCGCGCTCTATAGCTAGTATACTAACTCTATGGCTGTATTCAATAAAGCAATCTATGATTTGTTCTTTTTCGGTTTTATTCTAGTTTTGTGATGCTCATTCGAAAAAATCACTTAACGCATTCATTATCAGCCTTTACTAGTCCACGGTTGGTTGGTTATCGGTTCTCCGACAGATATGACCAGCCCACTGCTACCTCAACGTATGAACGTAAATACCTACTAACTTTTTGAGCTACGTCGAGCTATTTCCGCGAGAATTCCAAACGGATAATGTTGTACTAGTTAAATGTCTTTAATTCTGGAACATTTTTGGAAAACTTGTGAGCGAGATTTTTTTCGCATTTGGTCTTATAAAAATAAAATCAATAAATTTTACCTTAACAATAAAATCTTTTATTAATCAGTGTTTTTATTGTTGCAGATGTAGCGGAGTTTGTTATAAGTAGAAAAGGCAACCGAATGGTTAAGCTCTTAGGCTACTCTTTCACCCGGGACAGATTCCGAGAAATAGACAAGGGGCTCATGAAAACCAGATGGCGCTGCTCGACTGGACGAGACTGCAAAGCTTCCCTGTGCACCATTGGTGACGTCATCGTTAGCGCCAATTGTTGCCATAATCATAATCCGCCCACACAAAACTAAAATTGGTCACATTAATGATTCCTATCTGAATATACTAATATATGATAATTGATTTATTATTAATCAAAAAACAAAAAACTCCGTTATGTGTGGCTGTCAGTTTTGTTTTTGAAAAATCACTTATATCAATAAAATAATAAAATTGACGGAAGAGGGACGTTAAAGACACATTAACACTTGAAGCATTATCTTCTCAAGTGTCCCTTTAAAGACCCATCAACGCTTGATCGATTAGATAATTGTTTGATTTTATAGCAGAATATAATAAAAATATGGGAGGCTCCATGAGAATAGAATAGCCAAATAAAGGATTCGAGTATAGGAGGGAAAAAGTGGCGGTGGCCACTGTATAGCAATTTGATAAGTAGATAGTGTTTTGATAAACTCGTGGAAAATTTACAATCTGGCAAATGAGCGATCTTTGGGTCAATTGGAATTCGAATCTTACATTGCTGCAAGTTTGATGAATTTAATTTAATTCGTCAATCATCATCATCAACAACCTATTAACATGTCCCCACTGCTGGGGCTCAGGCCTACCTTCTCAACGAGGGCGTTCGGGCTATAGTCCACCACGCTAGCCCAGTGCGGGTTGGTGGACTTCACATGCGCCTAAAAATTTCTTCTTCGGCGTATGCAGGTTTCCTCACGATGTTTTCCTTCACCGTTTGAGAGCAGTCAGTAAATGTACTTAACTTACTTTAGGTACGTGGCCCAGCCGAGGATCGAACTTCGGACCATCGGATATGATAGGCCGCGTTTTATCCTCAACGCCACTGACGCACTAATTTAATTTAATTTATAAGGGCTGACGGCCCGGGGGGAATTGCACAAAACTCCCGTCTTCGTGGAGTCGGTGCAGGGACTGCCACCCCCGTCTAAGAATAAGAATAAGGGCTGGCGAGGTCTACTGTTCTCACAGAACCACTAGTTTAATTTATTCAACATATACTTTACAGCACATTTATACAAGGACAATAAACATAACATAAAAACCGAAGAATACCAACTTGCAGATAATTCGCATTTTTTGGGTAATTCAGATACAAATTTAGGAAGACCATCCAAAAACGCGTCACCTTCCAACATTCGCTTCGATAATATTGGTCATGTCATAGAAGAGCACGAAAGTAAACGTCGAAGAAGATGTCGACAGTATAGAAATAAAACAATTTATATGTGTAAAAAATGTCAAATACATCTTCATGCTCATTGTTTTAAAATATTTCACTCACGCTAAACTCTACCGTTGTTATGCCGCTTGCAGACGATGTGCAGTATCTTGAAACTGCTCTTGTAATTTCGCCGTGTAAACGCTCTTGCTTAGTGAAAGTGCGAGTGCAAGTTGCTTAGTTGTACTCGCTATGGTCCTTGCGCCAGTGCCTCGTTCCCCTTCTCCCACTACACCTCCTTCACTCCCCTCGCTACACACATGACATGGCGTCTAGACGCGTCTCTGTCTAGCACTAAGCAAAGTCGTGCAAGTAAGTTGTTTAGTGACCACTTTCGTCTGAACGCTTAGTAAAGTACATTGCTTAGTACACGCGCAAGCTACTGCGTATCGTGTGCAAGCAGCATTGCACTTGCTAGTAAAATTAAAGTCCGTCTTTTTAACTATAATTTTCTTTTTTTGGATGTATTTATAAACGTATTAAAGATTAAAACCAATAAGTAAATATGTTTTTATTTTTGTCCTTGGGAATTAATGGGTAAGATGGTATAATAACACGTAGACAAAAAAACAGTATAAAACTGGTCTCTCATAGTATTGAAACTCCCTAATAGACTAGGCCTAGTGAACTAACCGTTCGTATTTACGTCTCATAACATATTATATTATCAGTATTGTTGTTTAGTTATACAATATAACAATAATGTAGGTACTGGTACAGTGATCTTTTTTTTCAGACGTAGCAGAGTTTGTGACAAGCAAAAGAGGTCACCGCATGATCAAACTGTCAGGCTACACTTTTAATATGAGTGCAACCCGAGAGATTGGTAAGGACGTCATGAAAATTACATGGCGCTGCTCGACTGGTCAAAAAAGGGGATGCAAAGCTACCGTGTGCACCATCGGTGATACCATCGTTAGATTTAATTGTGATCACAATCATTAAAATTATATGCAGTCACATAAAGTTTTTTGTTTGTATGTATTTAAGTATTTATTTAAATGTATACTTATAGGTATGTATAACAATATTATGCTTATTATTAACTTGCTTTTTCCGCGAATAAACTTTATGTTGTATCTATTTACTATGTATAACAACATAAAGTTTATTCGCGGAGAAAGCAAATTTATAATAAGCATAATATTGATATATAATGAATTTCCGCAAAGTAACGCCTGATACAATTAAGTATATAGGTATGTATTTTTATTAGTTGTTGAGTGCCCATCCACAATATCCATCGGCTTAATTTAGAACTAAACAGCCGTGTGTGAATTTATCCAAAACATTGTTATTTTATTATTATTATTATAAAAACCTCAATGGTTACATTGTATTTATTTATTTATTTATTTAACAATTTATTGTACACACAAAACATTAACAAGATACAAAACAAAACAGAAAGAACATGTACAAATACATTGTAATGTACATTGGTTTCTCAAAAGCGTTTTAATTACCTGTAGCGATTATCTGGGTATATAAATGTTATTTTCACCGACTTCCAAAAAAGGAGGAGGTACTATGTTTATTTTTATTCCGTACAACGTCTGCCTCCTGTAAATATGATCTTGAGTTGGTTAACTGGAATATATTGTATTCCGTGTTATAAGATATTTTTAGCACTCAGAATATTTTTTTGTTATATATATTTTTTTAACAGCCTATTGATATGTACTCTCTGATAGGGCACAAGCCTATCCTCTCAACAAGGGTATGTTGGCTAGCCTAGAGCGTATCGGTGAACTTCACATGCGCCTAAGAATTCCTTCTTCGGCGTATGCAGGTTTCCTCGCGATATTTCCAATTTTTCAGTCTAGTTGTTCCAGTTGAATAGTAATTTTCATTGTTACAGATGTAGCCGAGTTTGTTGAAAGCATAAGAGGGAACCGTATGATTAGACTGTCAGGCTACTATTTCGCTAAGCACAAGTCTAGAGTCGATAACGAGGGGGTCGTAAAAATCAGATGGCGCTGCTCGCCCTGCTACACTAAAGGTTGTAAAGCCAACCTGTGGACAGTTGATGACGCCATTGTCACAGCTTATTGTAATCACAATCATTATCCCAATCACAAACATCTTAAATTATTTAACCAACAAGATTAATCAATCAGTTTCTTTATATATTAATTTCATTAAAATGTTTTTGTTAGTAATTAATGAATTACACGAATTAATTTTACTAACAATAACAATTCAGAAATCGAAATAAAGGTGTTTCTCCTGCGCCTAAATATTACACGAAACATTCAAATAAAAACATTTGTTTGCATACTCAAGCTGTCTCCGATTATAGAGAAATGTTTTTGGTTAAATCCACAGGAACCAAACAATTTGTGTAGAGGTAATCGTAGAGGGAGAAATTGTCATTTATCATTTTTCTTGACATATTTGACAATAATTTATACCTTATATGATTGCTTATTACGCTATAATTATTATTATAATTATATGTGGAGAAAGAGAGAAAAAACGATATGCGCGGTTCGGCAGTCGTAAAGAAATGAAACAAACCCTTCCCTTCTCTGCCTGCCCAGGGAATATCTTCCGTATGTCTCGGAAAACACAAACCTTGTGTATGCATTAAACAAATGTGTAAAGCCACGCCCCCAATGTTCCGATGTTTTGTGTAATGCTTTGGAAAAAAACAGGCGCAGAAGAGAATACACGGTTTACCCATTTTTAACAATGTAAAAATATAGTAGTTAGTATACTTACATAAACTTATTTGTTACAAATAAAATCCAATAATTTTTTATTTAACTGTAGTAGGTTTGCGTAAAAAACGCACCAAGTGCCATTTATGTTTCACGAAAAACGCACCGCCCTCGACCTCTTTGCCCTTCAAGCAACTATTATCTAATCTGTGCTTCAAGGTGACAGACAGCGACTAACACGCAGCATTAATTCCTCTTTAACGCAGCTCCCGCTTATAAGTGTAACATTATTTATTAAAAGTATTGTGATCCCAATCCAAGTTTGATTTTAAAAGCAGACCAACATTACATTTACAAGCCAACATTTTAGTTTTATTTTAAGGCTAGTACTAAACCTAGCGACTGAATTAATAAATTTGGCATTTAAAAATTCAAATTCAAGCAGTAAAGCTATGGTTTCCTCCAGTAGCGGTGCCCGTCATTTAGCGGACGTAATACAGCGGTGAATGACGTCACTAGAACGTTGTCTATGTAATCAAAATGGCGCGGTTTCCTAGAGAGCGGTCGTCGTTTAGTCCATTTGTTCTAGTGATGTCATTCACCGCTGTATTACGTCCGCTAAATGACGGCACCGCTACTCTAGGAAAATTGGTTTTCCTAGAGTAGCGGTGCCGTCATGAATCTTTAACGAAGCTTTAACTGAATTTTTTTGGTAACACTCAGTATTTTTAGCTGCTCGGTTTGTTATATGCCTTATTATTTTTGGGTATAAAGAATTTAATGACAATTTTTTTTCCAGTGAGCGTAGTGAAGTCTAAAAGAGGAAAGGACTTACTCTGCGTCGATGGATATACATTTTACTGCCAATCTACAACGGGCTTAAATAAAAAAAGATGGGTGTGTTCAACACATAATACTAAACAATGTCGTGCTACACTTCATACATATGAGAATCTGATTATTAAATTGAATAATAACCATAACCATACACATTAAATATTTAAAATGTTGTAATTGCTGAATTAAATGTTTGAATATAATGTATTCATTCATAAATTACAGACTGTTAATTTCCCACACCATGGATATCACGCGGAAAAAAATAATTTTCCATTTTACGTATGCAGTTCTATGAATATAATTTATTTTTTCAACTTTCTTAAGTCGATCCACTATTACTCAAAAACTAATAGAACCTACTTAGCCGTAATAGTTTTCCTTGTAACTACGTTATATATGCTACTGCCATGAATTTTTTCACATTTCCAGAAGCAACCGTTTAGCTGGCAGGGGGGGGGGGACTAACAAAAATTACCGCTTTAAAGCTTAATATTTCGCCAACGGATCCCTAAATCGAAAAAATGGTATTCACACACCAGCAATATTTTTGAAAGACCTATCCAACGATATCCCACACTATGGGATTCACAAGAAAAAAAAAGTTCACTCCCATTTTGCGAGTATGGTAGGTACTCTAAAAAAAATGTTTTGCAAAATTTTATTCTACTCATTTTGTAGGTTTAATTAATTTATACATATGCCAAATTTTCGTCAAAATCGGTTGAAAAATGCGACCTGTAGAGAATTACAGACAGACAGACAGCCGGACAAGAGCATTTTTGGCCAGTCTCGAAACGTAGACGCTTCGCTCGCTTCGCTCGCTTCGCTCGCTCGGTCAATTACAGACTGTTAATTTCGACTCAAAGCTCTGTTCATTCATACAGAACGCTTAATACTCTGTGGATGAGTTTTTCGCTGCTTAATAAGTAGGTACGTTTGGCAATCCACACAGACAATAATACGGACTGCCTATGTATTCTTTTGACATATTAATTTTTTATTTTTGTCGCGGTACCGCGCGGTTTTGATGTGAAGGGCTTCATGCTATTTCGAACGTTACAAATAAAACGCCACCGCAACACCACCGCCACGCGAAAGCACCGCTCTGTCTGTGTCGCGCTTTATTGAGTATAGAAAATTTAATAACCAACTTCTTTTTTCTTAATTTAGTGAGCATAGTGAAGTCTAAAAGAGGAAAAGACTTACTCTGCGTCGACGGATATACATTTTGCTGCCAATCTACAACGGGCTTTAATAAAAAAAGATGGGTGTGTTCAACACATAATACTAAACAATGTCGTGCGACAATTCATACATATGAGAATCTGATTATTAAATTGAATAATGACCATACACATTAAATATTTAAAAAGTTGTAATTGCTGAATTAAATGTTTGAATATAATGTATTCATTCATAAATTACAGGCTGCTATACCTACATTATTGTGTTTCGACTCAAAGCTCTATTCATACAGAACGCTTAATACCTACTCTATGAATGAGTTTTTCGCTGCTTAAAAAGTAGGTATGTTCGGAAATCCACACAGACAATAGTATGGACTACCTATGTATTCTTATAATTGACTTACTAATTTATTATTTTACATAACAATTTGTACATTAATTTAAAACTTGAATAATTTTGTAATGTATGATTTATGAAGTGACGTACCTAATAGGTGAGTATAATGTTAAATTATGAATAAATCACTGAAACTGAATACTATTTAAAAAAAATTCTTAAATGAACTAAAGTCGACATGAATCATAAAATACCTGAAAGCTCCTCCACCGCTTGAGAGCGTGCCCAAACGGCTAGCGGTACTGCCCCGCTGAACGGTGAGGCTGATCCTCGAGCGAGGTAACGCCCAGCCCTCTGGACCTTAGAAGCCTTGCAATGTATTTATTTATTATTATGTACCTGTTTTGTAAACTATTTATCAAAAATTTTGAAAAGTAAAGCATTATTCCATAAGTATTTATTTACACAGAAGGGAGCAATCGACAGGCGATAACCGAGAACTTCAAAATGATATCTACACGCGGGAGAATGTCAGCCAAGTTCCAGCAACGAAAAAGGAAGGAACTGGCGACGCAGCAGCCGTGTGTTACAGTGCTATTAGGTTGCTCAGCGCTATATTCAAGCACCGTATAAGGAAAAAAAAAGTCAAAAATTTAATCATGTATGTAATATCAAAAGCGGCTATCTGTTGTTTTTGCCAAAAATGAGTTCTTGGTCTTGTGGTACAATGAGAAAAATTTTTAAAGTTCAATATGACAGTTAAAAATCAGACTGCCGCCTTTCATATTATTCGAGCCAATTAAACTTACATTTTAATCAGTTTGCAGTACTCGGTTATCAATCGTTAACTAATTACCTATCGATTCCACCCTGTTTTTTTTCCCATTTGTATAAAATATGTACCACAATCTATCAGCACGACCCAAAGGTTAACTGGTAGAGAATGCCTCCGGCATTAAGTTCGCCTCTTGTACAATAAATGTGCAATAAAGTTTAAAATAAATAAATGTAACAAACCTACATTTTAAAACTGTTTTTAGTGACATTCGTCAAGTCTAAACGAGGCAAGGAACTTCTTTGCGTGGATGGTTTCACATTCTACTGCCAGATCACCAACGGCCCGAGACGGCGGTGGCTGTGCTCAACCCACAGCACTAAACAATGCCGTACGATCATACACATGTATGATGACGTCATCGTGAAGTTAAATAACAATCACACACATAACATTGTATGAAACCTATTTATGTAGTCATTGCTGTATCAAAGGGGAGCTGTGCGGGGGTTCACTAGAGACGCTCATTCAATTTCATGAAATAGTTCATTGATTCGATCAACGGAATGAAACTTTTCAAGTTTTTGGACATCTCTGGGTATGTATCACACTATGTTACTTACACATACAAAGACTGTATACATTGTCAGCGATGTGCAAACAATCTGTGACTATATTCACTCAACCGTCAAAAAATTCTACGGGGACTATAGCAAAGCGCTTCTCTTTCGCTTGCGTAGGTATTTTTTTGTAAAGTGATTTCTCTTGGTACAATGAGAAGAAAATGGAAAGATCTATGATCCACGTTTATGAACCAGTTTCGTACGAATACTTTTTTTCTTCCTACGTAACCGATTTCGTAGGAAGAGTTTTTTTTTTGTAATCTATACTTATAATAAAGCAGTAGAAACCGTGTGTCTGTACATTATATAAATTTATCAAAAAATGATTGTGGGCGATATAAAAAGAGTAACAGAACACAAAACAATAGTTGATGATCAGACTGCCGCTTTTCATAATATTAGAGTTAATTAAATTTACATTTATATTATTATGCAGTACTCGGATAACAATCAAATCGATAACACTAACTTATCGATTCCACCCTGTATGTTATTATTATTTGCATAAAATATGTAATAAACCTAAATTGTTTATTATTATATTTATTTTAGTGACATTTGTCAAGTCTAAACGAGGCAAGGATTTGCTCTGCGTGGATGGTTTCACATTCTACTGCCAGATCACCAACGGCCCGAGACGGCGGTGGATGTGCTCAACCCACTGCTCTAAGCAATGCCGTGCGTTCATACACATGTACGATGACGCCATCGTCCGAATAAATAACAATCACACACATAACATTGTATGAATCCTCGATTCCGCCCTGTATGTTTTTTTAATTTGCATAAAATAATGTATTTACCTAACAAAAATACCAATTTTATAACTGTTTATTTTAGTGACTTTCGTCAAGTCTAAACGAGGCAAGGATCTTCTTTGCGTGGATGGTTTCACATTCTACTGCCAGATCACCAACGGCCCGAGGCGGCGGTGGATGTGCTCAACCCACAGCACTAAGCAATGCCGTGCGTTCATACACATGTATGATGACGTCATCGTGAAGTTAAATAACAATCACAAACATAATATTGTATGAGTCCTATGTATGTAGTTATTGTTGTTTAAGACAATAATTGAATGTGTAATTTGCAACTGTGCAGTGGTGGTAGCAAAGCGCCACTCTTTCGCTTGTATTGTATAAAATGCTTGTGCGCTCCCGTTGGGCCCGTTTCGTAACTAATACTGAGCTTCGAAACCGGAAATGCAAGACATGTATCGTAAATATGTTACAAATTATCCTTTTTTTGTGTGTTAGATTAGAAGTGAGATTGGAAGCAGCTTCGGAACTGGAAAATATTTATTGACATTTGAATCCATTTATTTTGTAACTAGTTACAATAAATGACTTAAATTTTACTTACAATCTCAGTTACGAAATGGGCCCAAAGGGACTTTTTAAGGCCACACTACTTTATAACTATTCTGATTATCTATCACTTTACATTATATTATAACTGCCCTGGGTGGTCATTCTAATATTTCTTTAGAAAATATTCGTATTAATGTGACGTTATGTCGTAATGCAGGAGTAATGTAGCGATGTTACTTGAAAATTGTATGTCATCAATGGGGTCCAAGTTAGCGGTTTTCCCCATTATACATTTATGCGTGACACACACTGGGCGGCGGCGTTGCGAAAGCGTTGCGGCGGCGAAGGTTTGTATGAAGAACGCGCCGCCGCCGCTTTAATGTAAAGGGCTTCATACTATTTCGAACATTACAGAAAAAACCGCAACGCTTTCGCAACGCCGCCGCTCAGTGTGTGTTACGCTTAACCTAAGACGTGAATAAATATCATACTCATTTAATAATACTCATATGCAATAAAATATTTTGACTTTGACGTATTACTATAATTTATACTAATATAAATTATTAGAGCGTCGTATGCGACGGGTTTTTAATTTTGTCACATTTTTTTAAAGTTTGTCACATCGGGGATAAGAGGCGGCCTATCATATCGACAGATCCGAAGATCGATCCCCGGCTGGGCCACGTACCTATGGGTTTTTTGTCGAAAACTTAAGTACATTTACTGATTGCTCTCAAACGGTATAGGAAAACATCGTGAGGAAATCTGCATACGCCGAAGAAGAAACCCTTAGCCGCATGTGAAGTCCACCAACCCGCACTAGAAGGTAGGCATGAGCCCCAAAGGTGGGGACATTAATAGGCTGTAGATTTGATTTAATTTTTTGGGATCATCAAAAAATCAAATGTTAAAATGTTGACCATTTAATCCCACTCTTGGTTTCTTTTAGTGGAATTTGTTACATCTCAAAAGGGTAAAAGTTTGCTGAAGCACGAAGGCTACACGTACTATGCGGCCCCCAGTCTGGGACCAAAGAAACGTTGGAGGTGTTCCACTCACCAAGTGTACGGATGCAAAGCTGTTGTTTATACTTTTGAGGACACGGTCATAACGTTGAAGAACCATCACAACCACCCACCGCATTCGAAGCTATTAACAAAAACCAGTTCTCTGAATTAGTTTTCTTAACAAAATCTAAGTTGACCTTACTACAAGACTTAACCTAAATTACCAGACCTCGGACAGGTCGTCACAAAACTATTAAATATATATATGTTTTTACATACACATAGACTATATTGTCAGCGATGTGCAAACAATTTGTGACTATACTCATTCAGCTGTCAAGAAATTCCGTGGGGACTATAGAGCTCTGGTTACAACTCACCATCATTGCCAAAAGGTCAATCAAAAGATCTCTCATTTTGTTACTATTATAGCTGACTAAAGTTCACCAGACCGGCAATAATTATGTATGGCCAACGGCCTACCAACCAATGGACTAGACAATAGCGTTGACATATCCAATCATAATATTAGTGATTAGGAAACGTTAACAAAATTAATAAATGTAATATTACATATATGTAATATATTTTAATTTAATTTAATGTTTTTGACTATTTTTGTTAATGTTATTTGCAATAAAAATTTTAGACCAGTATTAAAAAAAATAAAAAAATGTAATATTATAAATATCGCATGTTTCACTATTTGTTTGTTTATTTGTTCGTTGGCTTGTCATGTAAAAGTCATTTACTTCTTTTGGAACTCTGACAAGCTTCCTTAATAATAATATGGTAAAATATGTTTCAGTAATGTGCACTGCTTTGCATATTGGGACAATAATTATGAATAAGGATCTATATATAATGTTCCCTTGAACACTTCCAGGTTAAGAGTGTTTAACCGAAAAATATTTACTGTATATATCTTAGCAAAATTCAATCCATGTTTTATTTATTATTAATAACTGTAATATTACTTTATTCCAGTGGAGTTTGTAGTTTCTCAAAAGGGCAATACTATGCTAAAACTGAATGGATACACTTTCTCACTGGAACCGAGTATGGGGCCCAAAGAGCGCTGGCGATGTTCTGCCCGTGCTAGCCGTGGTTGCAAGGCCGCTGTATACACCATAGACCGCCACGAAGTGTTTTGGTTAACAATAAGACATAACCATCCGCCGGTATCAAATACGAGTACTCATGTGAGAAATAACGCGAGAGTTATCTATCGCCATACCCTTGAGAAATAAGCCAGATAACTGAATGCAATAAAAGTACTGATTCTTTATTTCATTTTATGTACATCGTACTCCTTTCTCCTCTAATGGGGGGGGGGGGGGGACGGAGGATCCAGCACGTCGTCGGTGTCTTATGTAGAAAGAAAATGATTGGGTTACTAACATAGATTTAAGAATTTTTGTATTACTAACGTTACGGTGTCTGAAATAAATTTTTCGATTTTTTGATTACCTCATTTTTGGATAAATGGATATACATACTCGTTGGAACCCATTCTGGGGCCTAAAAAGTACTGGAGATGTTCCAGTCGCTATAGTTGCAAAGCTGCTGTGTATACCTTCGAAGGCAACATCATAGCGCATAATAATCATCAACATAACCATCCAAAGCGATCAGAACTGTTTAAAATATCAAAACTTGTTGGTTGAATTATTTAACCTAAATAATTTCGCGGAAAACCGTGAGAGTTAGGTAGTACCAAACTTTAAAAAAATAAAACAACAAAAGGCAAATTTAGTTTTTATTTATGGCGGAGCGTCTTCCTACAGTCGTACGTAATATGTTCTATTTGATGCAATAAAAAGTTGTTGAAATTATTATCTACTATTTTAACTCATAAATAACTCTTATTTTTCCTTTATCCATAATATTATCTTTGTTGTGTGTTTGACATTATATAAAACATCATTGTAGATAGGTAACTAGGCAATTGTAGAAAATTTTAGAATGTCAATGTATTTTACTGCGAGGGTCTAGCTATTATGTAATCTTTTTATTTTATTTCAGTGGAGTTTGTGACATCTCAGATGGGCAAGACTATGTTAAAGGTAAATGGATACAGGTACTCATTGGTCCCCAGTGTGGGGTCTAAAAAGTACTGGAGATGCTCCTCTCGTCAAAGAAACTTCTGCAAAGCTGTTGTGTATACGTTAGATGGCAGGATCACATTGATTAAGAATCAACATAACCATCCACTGCCATGGCTATCAAAGCGGTTTATTTAAGCTCGTTTTAGAAAAAAAAAAGTCTTGACAGAAGGACAGACAGACGGACAACAGAGTAATCCTGGAAGTGTTCATCTTTTGAGGTACGGAACCCTAAAAATAGGTATGTAAATAGGTATACGGTCCGAATCTGAAGGAGGTAATTCGAGCAACAGGAAAAATAACCCTCCTTTTTGCTTTGCCGTAGTCGGGTAATTAGTTTTCATTTTTGATTTTAGCCTGTGTCTACGGCCGCGACGGAACTTCTAGTCAATTGATTTATCAAATTGAACCATTGAGATTTATATATAATATTAATCTAAATAAATATAGGATAACAATAAAAAACTTATTATATAAAACTAAAACTAAACTTAAATATAAATTATAAATAAAAAACCCCCTCGAGGCTCCCCACCGCTGGGAGCGTGCCCAGAAGGCTGGCGGCATTACCCCGCTGGATTGTGAGGCTGATCCTCTGAGCGAGGTAATGCCCAGCCCTCTGGTCGTTGGCAGCCTCGACCAGACGCTTCGCCATCTCTCGAAAGAGACGGTGAGCTCCCGGTCCCCACGGTCCGAGCGTCTCGACCCCAAACGGCTCAAATATGTAGTCACTGCTTAGCACAGCATATTTGCGCCGTTTGAGGTCCTCAGCAGTACCGGCCGCAGAACCGGCCTTGACCGCGGAACCATTGAACCATTTGATGCAATAAAAATGTTAAATTAATATCTTTATTACTGTTTTAACTCATATGTTAGGTTGTGTGTTTGACTTAAAAAACATTATTTTAGGAAACTGTAAAAAATTTAAGAATGGTCTCTAGCTTTAAGCAATGCTGTTATTTTTATTTCAGTGGAGTTTGTAATATCTCAGATGGGCAAAACTATGGTCAAAATAAATGGATATACGTACTCATTGGAACCCAGTCAAGGACCGAAAAAGTACTGGAGATGTTCCACACGTCGAGGCCATAATTGCAAAGCTGGCGTGTATACGTTAGGAAGCAACGTCATAGCGCATAACAACCGCCATAACCATCCGAAGCGATCAAAACGCTTCAGAAAATCAAACCTGGTTGGATGAATTAAAATGAAATAGCTTTATTTGATTCCTTACTTTACATTACATATCAAAATTACAGTTTATTATTACATATAGTGTTATTACAATGATTAGTAAATTAATATTTTCCTAAGTTCTAAATTAATTATTATTAGTTTTCAGTGTAAGGACCGCTTAATGCGGTAAAAGCCTCCCCCAGTTCGCTCCATTTTCCTCTGTCTCTAGCTATTCTGCTCCAACTAATCCTGTTATGTCGTCACTATATCTTTTACGTGGTCTTCCCTATCTGTGTATTTTATTAATAGGTTACTAGTTAGTGACTAGTTGGGACCATCTTTCATCTGTTGTTCTCTGTATATTACCTGCCCATTTCCACTTAAGTCTTAGAGTTTGTTTGATGACGTCCTTAGCTTTAGTTTGTTGTCTTATTACTGTATTGGTTACATGGTCTCTTAGTTTTAACCCAACGTAATTTCTTTCTATACCTCTCTAGCAAACTTTAAGTTAGTTGATTGTCCTTTTCGTTAGTGGCTATGTCTGACAAGCATAAGTTAGACATGGTAGTAAAAGTTGGATGAATTAGCCTTCCTAAATAATTTCGCGACAACACTGCGAGAGTTACGAAACTTAAAAAAACCTCAAACAACAGATAGCAAATTTTGTTTTTACCTACCTTCGGGCGCAAAATGACCAAATGTTCTAATTGATGCAGTAAAAAGTTATTGAAATAAAATTATTACTATTTTAACCCATATTAACTTGGTTGTGTTTGACATAATCTATATATATTAAATAAAACATTATTGTAGATTACTAGGTAACTGTAGAAAATTTTAGATTGTCAATATGTTTGCGAAGGTCTATAGTAATCTTATTTTATTTCAGTGGAGTTTGTGACATCTCAGAGGGGCAAACCTTTGCTAAGAGTAAATGGATACAGGTACGCATTGGTCCCCAGTCTGGGGCCCAAAAAGTACTGGAGATGCTCCTCTCGTCCTAAACACTTATGCAAAGTTGTTGTGTATACGTTAGAAGGCAGCATCATGATGATTAAGAATCAACATAACCATCCACCGCCACGGCTATCTAAGCTGTATAAATAAGCACCTTGCCTGAATATAATGTCCCATTTCATTTATTAAAATTAGAAGCTCGTTTTAGAAAAAATATATAGGTACTGTATACTGTCCGAAGGAGGTATTTCGAACAACGCAACGGAGGCAAAATTAGTTTTCATTTTTTTTGAGGTGGAGTTAGAGGGACGTGGTTTGGAGAGCAATTATACAACCTCTTTCTATGGTTGACTTTAATACTGTCTTATTTCCATACGTTACAAGCTCTTATATTTAAAACCTACATCTATTTATATCTACCATGGAACTAATATACAAATATCTACATACCTCACCTAGGGGGTTATATAAAAAGAAAAATTAGATAGAAAGTTTTTAGCCTGTGTATGCCGCCGCGGAATTTCACTTTCAATAATTATTTTTATTGCAATAAAATGTATTAAAGAATTAATTGCCTTTATTGATCTTTAACTATTAAGTATATAATGATCGCACACATCGACTTCCCAAACTGATCCTTAAGGTCCACCATACATTGCGACTCTCCTGTACTTACTGTCAGATGGTATTATGACACTAGAATTGCCCTCATAATTATGAAATAAGAACTGCCTATGTATAATTGACTGGCCTGTTGGCGTACTTGGTAGTGACCCTGCCTACTGCGCCAGAGGTCGTGGGTTCGAGTCCCACCCGGGGCCAACATTTGTGAGATGAGCATATCTGTTGGTTTTAGGATTCTGGGTGTTGGTATGTGTAAGCTTTCTCCTTTAGACGTCCACTGTTTCACTGTTTCCTTGTTAGACATCCACTGCTGGACAAAGGCCTCCCCCAGGGATCTCCACGACGACCGGTCCTGCGTTAACCTCATCCAGCTGGGTCCCGCGACCTTCACCAGATCGTCGGTCCACCTTGTGGGAGGTCTGCCTACACTGTGTCTTCCGATACGTGGTTGCATCTCGAGAACCTTTCTGCCCCAACGGCCGTCAGTTCTACGAGCGATGTGCCCAGCCCACTGCCACTTCAGCTTCGCAATTCTTTAAGCTATATTTAGGAGATAATTATTACTATTGATGTAACTTAGCAAAAGTTTATAAGCGTTGATATGTGTTGTTTACTTTGTTCCTGTTGTTTTATTTCAGTTGAGTTTGTGCTATCACAGAGGGGCAGAACTATGCTAAAACAAAATGGATACACGTACTCACTAGTTTCCAATCGTGGGCCAAAAAAGCGCTGGAGATGTTCCACTCGTAAAGGCAATTGCAAGGCTTCTGTTTATACATTTGAAGGTAACGTCATAATGTATAAGAATCTTCATAACCATGAGCAATCGAAACTGTGAGATAGTTTAGTCAAACTAACAATAGTTTAATTGTTAGTTTGACTAAATGCGGGAGACGATACGAGGGTATTGTTTAACAGATACTTACCTAATTTAAGGCAATGATGTAATTTAGTTAAATTATAATTTTATTGTATTATTATTATTTATTAATATTATTATGCTAAGTTAAGATTTCGTAATTTTATTAGTTTGTCATTATGTTGTGGACATGATCTGATTGTAGAAATTGACAATGATAATAAATGAACTACCTACCTAGCTAGGTACCTATATAAGTTTTACTAAAAAGTCTTGTGATCTATAAAGCTACCTACCTTTGAAGTAAATCAAACATAGAACGAATAACTACCTATTTAATTATTTCACTATTCCGGCATCACAAAAAAGAATTAAATTGAAATTGGAAATTCAAAAAAATTAAAAAGTTCGGTATGGTACATTTTATTTGATTTTTAACAACAATTATACTACTACTTACGACGTCAATAAAAATGCTAAAAAGGTTAACAGCTATTCAAAGCTAACATATTTATTGATTCCCTGCTGCATTTTAACATGCAATTTATATGTACCTACTTACTATTTTAATTCTAAATGTTTAGCTTGTTCCCAAAGTTTTACAAGGCGCTTTAGCGTGTAAACTGTAACTTTCTTATGTTATTTACAATTAGGACTAAATCTACACTATTTGTAAGTTTATTATAATTATTTAGTACAAATAAAGCTATTTAAAAATAACAAACAAACTACTTATGACATGGTATTTTTTTTATGTATGGCAATATTCTTATGACGTGGTATTTATAGGCAATATAATTTTTCAAGGCTGACAACCTAATTATTAGTCTGTAAAGTTTCATCGGTTAGTCGATCCGTATTGCTATAGTAAGTTTTTTTTTCAGTGGAATTCGTGATCTCCCAACAGGGTAAATCACTGATCAAGATAAGAGGTTACACGTACTCAATGATCCGAAGCAAAGGGCCAAGGAAACGGTGGAGATGTTCCAAGGGACAGAGGTTTGGTTGCAAAGCTGACCTCTACACAATGGAAGGAGAAATCATAATGCTGAGGGATCAACATAACCATCCGCACACCACTAAATAATACAACATACATATACACACAATACACTTATACATATACATACATATCTTCAGACTATGGCCGTAAACCGTGACGGGGTAGCGCGCAAGAATAGCATAGAAATTATCGGTATCTCAAAAGAGGACAAAAGGAACCCGTATAGGATCACTCCGTTGTCCGTCTGTCGGTCCGTCTGTAAATACCATTTTTCTCAGGAACGCGTGGAGATATCAAGTTGAAATTAATATCAAATACTCAGGTCTGCAGTCCCTTGGAGCCGTGGAAAAATCAGATTTCTAAGTCATCGCAGTCAGAAGATATGGCCGATTTTGCCGCATTTTAAAATATCTTGGTAATCAAAACCCCCATAGGGTACTTTAACTTATTAGGTTCACCAATGTTATATATTAAGTTTTCAAATTGTATTTTACAATATGGTATTAAAATTATGGTATGATAAACACAACACGCACTATTAATTAGAGTGAAACATAGAAGAATTAAAGGTTACAACCACAGCAGCGGAAGCCACGGGTAAGCGGTCGCGATACGGGAAATTTGTATGCAATCTGTCCCATACAAAGAGATCGCACCGCGCCGGATCGCGCCCGCTTTCTATGTGACAGATTGCATAATATTATAAACTCGGAAAAATCCCGTCCCAGATCGCGACCGCTTTCCCTTTTAACCTTAAAACCAAACACAGACAGGGCGGCGGCGGTGCGATAGCGTTGCGGTAATTTTTGTAATGTTCGAAATAGTATGAAGCCCTATGGAGCGTTCCTTATACACACCGCCGCCGCGCCGCCTCCGCAAGCGGTATTCCTGTCTGAAGGGGTCCGCTTTACATTCGCTTCCCGCAGATTCGCCGCCGCAACGCTATCGCACCGCCGTCGCCCAGTCTGTGTTGCGCTTAAATGTCACTAATTGCAACTATTATGATAATATTAAAGTAGGATAACATTAAATAAAGTATACCAACTCTAGAAAACCTTTTGGCTTTTATTATTTAAACAAATGTACCATTGGCTGAGATTATATTAAGGCTACCTGACATTGTAACATTTGGTTTTTTTGCAGCGGAATTTGTCACTTCTAAACAGGGAAGGCGGATGATAAAGCTGAATGGGTACACATACTCTATGGCGATCAGCGCCGGGCCACGGAAGCGATGGAGATGCTCCACAGGCATATGCATCGGTTGCACTGGGGCGGTGTACACCATCAACGATGAGATCGTAGAGATAAGGAATCAGCATAACCATCCACCAGCAGCGAAAGTCTCAATCATTAAAACCTTCCGTAAAAATGAAAAATTCTTGAAAAGAGTTTAAATATCATAGACGATACACGAACAGGCTGAAGTGAAACCAAAAGATACGGTACTATCTTACTCTCTCAAATTGCTTTTAAGAAAACAGGCTCGGTGCCCAACAACGCTAACCATCCTACGGATAAACCCAGTGGTTTAAGTAGGACGGTATGAACAAATTTGATGTAATTTAAATGTATTGGTTACTAATAAAAAAAAAAAAAAAAACTATACACACTCACATAGCTGAAATCAAAGTTGTGTTCGTAGAAACCTGTATTATGCGACATGCAATGCTAGAACCAAACGCTAGTTTCGTGCAAGACGTCTCTCACCATTTGTCTCCAAACTAGAATTAAAAACATAATTTTTGGTTTTAAAAACTTTTTCTGTGAATTACCCCCTGTAAATTTTTGCTTTACAGGGGTAATTCACGGGAAAAGTTATATATACTATATATTCTAGAGTGCGGAAAAAGAAGTTTAAAAAAAAATTTATTTTGGTGGTTTATACGTCACCTGTTCAGCGACATTGTCACCGTGGGTATGCCATATCTAGTGCTTTTTTATCTTGAGTAGGTACTGTGGGTATGACAGGCAGTATTCAATCTTGGCCTTGGCTAAACTTTGTACATTGTAAAAAGTTTGGTCTAATCGAAATGTTCAATCATCCATCAGAAGGATAAATCTAGTCTAGATGTTCATTCCAATTTAGACTTTATCACTGTGAGGTAAGTGGGTTTTGTCATGTGTTTTTACGTGTTTTAATTAATACATTGTGCTGTTTTAAATACAGTATTGTACAATATAGTAATTAAATAAAGAAATAAATAATGTTTGGACTATTACACACGGCTGTTTAGTCCCAAACTAAGCCGAAGCTTGTAAATGAGTACTCAACAAATTTACAAACATGTTCATTAAATTAGGTAATTATTTTGTATCTAAAGTTTAGATTCTAAAGATGTATATTGTACCTATTTTAACTTAATTGAAGTGTATTTAAGAGACAATAAATTATTTTACGTACTTACCTATGTACAACGTTATCTTTTTACCGTTAATGTTGTTAGATTAAAAAAATGTTAAGAAACTCTATTGAAGTAAGGAAACTTGTATTTTCACTATTATTTTTCAGTGGAATTCGTGATCTCCAAACACGGTAAACGCATGATAAAGGTAAACTGCTATACCTACTCAATGACTCGCAGTCTTGGACCAAAGAAACGCTGGCGGTGCTCCACTGGCGTACGCTATGCTTGTCCATCCAGGGTCTACACCATTCAGGACAGCGTTGTGGGGGTAAGGGGTCAACACAACCATCCACCCCCCACAAAGATAAGGGACAATTACATTGCTCCAGGCTCCAACCCAAACTAGAAACCCAAGTCACAAAACAGAAATAAGCAGAAGTGTAACTCAGCCGTAACCTCGAAATAAATGCCTACTCGTCGTCAGAGCGCTAGGGTTGTCTCATGATGGATTAAGAAAAAGTCATTATTAGGCTGTAGTTGCTCTGTTTAGAGGAAGTATCAAAAATTCTTGAAAAAATCGGTAATTACATGTGCTCGATCGAAATATATGGGTTGCGACGGCCGGCACGGCGACTCGACTCTACCTACTGTTTGTTGCATGAAGCACAAATATTCTGTAGTAGGTGCTTAGTGGCGAGTGAAGGGAGGCGCGGATGGTCACGTGACTGGATTCGGCATTAGTATGAAGTGACTCTACTGCTTATTTCTGTATTGTGCCCATGTTGGATTAGAAAAATGATACAAGTGTAACACGCAGAGCAGGACCACTTGTAAACGTTGTACAAAACTGTTTGTCCTCAGTGGGAATCGAACCCACGGCCGCTGGTGCTCGAACGCATTGACCAAGTCAATATGGCGGTTAATTACTTTAAATGGCGTGAAGTCCTGAAGAGTTTATTTAAATAAAAGTAGAATGCAATAAAATATTTACCAAGCCTTTGCTTATTAAATCATACTTACTTAATAAGTGTTGTTGTTAACCGACTGTCAGCGTCTACTGCTGACTCGGTGATGACTGATGAGATATCTGATGACTACTTTATAAGAATAATTTAATTTTTATACTGTGCTTGACAATTTAGCAATAAATAATTATGTTTTTGTTTATTATGTATGTTTCATATGAAATTGCCGACACATAACATAAAAAATTGTCTATGGGTATAAAGCTCCGTTTATCTGACAAATATTCTGTGGTAGGTGCCTATTTTGATCTGCTTTATTTGTCGATTTTTCAGTTGAGCATTTGACCTCTAGCAGAGGTAACCCTATTATAAAGGCATACGGCTATAGATACAGCCGGGTGCCAAGCATCGGGCCGAAAGCGCGCTGGAGATGTTCTACCCACATGAATCGAGGCTGCAACGCCGCTGTCTACACCTGGGATGGCAAAATTATTTCATTCAAACATGAACATAATCATCTTTCTTAATAAATAATAATGTCTTACTTGGTTGGCCTAATGCATCAAATTTATTACCTATTTTTTGATGTTCCTTATTTGTCGATTTTTCAGTTTAGCATTTGACCTCTTGCAGAGGTAACCCTATGATAAAGGCATACGGATGCAATGCTGTTCTTTACACCAGGGATGGCAGAATTATTTCATTCAAAAATGAACATAATTATTTTTCTCAATAAATAATAATGTCTTACTTATTGGCCTAATGCATCATATTTATTATTTTTTATGTTTCTTAATTGTCAATTTTTCAGTTGAGCATTCGACCTCTCGCAGAGGCAACCCTATGATAAGGGTATACGGGTATAAATACAGCCGGGTGGCAAGCAACGGGCTGAGGGTGCGCTGGAGATGTTCTACTCATGTGAATCGGGGCTGCCGTGCTGTTCTTTTCACCTTGGATGGCAAAATTATTTCATCAAAAAATGAACATAATCATTAATAAATAATAATGTGTAATGGTCATTTATTTATCAAAATATTGCCAATTTGTATACCTAACTAAAAAAATAACAATCTTACAAATAATAATAATTAAACCTTACAAATAAAATATTTTTTCCAAAGCGTCACAGCGAGGCAGTGTGCCTAAAATGCTGGCGGCGTTACCTCGTTGGATCGCCAGACTTATTCGCTGGCCGAGGCCCGCCCGCCGGTCACCTGATGCCTCGTTGAGACGCATTGATTGGTCCATGAATAACTTCAGGGCTTCAGGGTCCCACGGTCCACTGTTGCCACCCCAAACAGCACAAACTGATAAACGTCACTGATGCAAGCGTAAGTGTGTTATAATGTTACAGTTGTGTCAAAGCGTTATTGAGTTATTTGTTGGCCTAATGTAACATATTTATTACGTCCCTATTTTTTGATTAGATTTTTTTGATTGTTATGGAACGTCAGTCGAGCGCAGTGTCACTAACGCCGGTATAGTGATACTGCGCTCGAGTGACCTTCCATATATTTGCATACTACTTCTAGCTGTCTCTCTCTCGCGGCGTCACTAATGCACAGACGCTTGTGTCCAAAGTCTATGTAACTGAATAATTACCAATAAGTAATGATTATGAACTTTATAACAATAAATGATATCAAGGCGTGTGAGAATATAACTGCATTTAAACGTAAACTTAAGTCACATGTCAACAATAGTATTAGTAAACCTTAAGTCTGCAACTCCCTGTAGCATCAGAATATCTATATACTATAAATAAAAAAATTGAAAATCTCATTTTATGTGAACCTATTTTCTATAAGAAAGTTCTTATGAGAAATAAAAAATTCTTTAAACCTATTATCTACCTTTAGTAATGTGTTATTTGTCTGCCTAATGCATCATCGCGACGATGTTATCGCAAGGCAAGAAATCATTGGTCCGTCAGATAACCTGAAGTACCTACGTTTTATAAGCTTGGATTCCAATGCAATAAGGCACGCTGCCTGTTTAAATATCAGGCAGATTTAACATCTTCGCGAATTCGGCTTAATCATACACTGCCGGTCAAAAGTATGGATTCACAGCAACTTTTTCATACAAACGTGGTAACTTTAAAACCTCGTTCTCCCCCAGGGGAGTCAACGATTGCAATCAAGAGAGTGAATAGAAAAGCTCCTGGCTGGAGCCCTATTTTTGAATTACTAGCCTCGCTTCGAGCGGTCGATTCTACTAATTTTCCATCGACTCCATCTAAAATTCCACCGATGCCATCGAATTATCCATACAAAATTAGTAAAATCTATCGCTCGAAGCGAGGCGAGCGACTTAAAAAAGGGCTCCAGAACTCTATCAACACCCAACTGATTAAGCAAGCCAGGGTTGTACTCGTACATAAACAAAAACAGCAAATAGGCATCGAAATGTGTTGTGTGAGTGAAAGAGTTTACGTAGAAATTTCTAGTACGTTGGCCTGGGGCGGTCAAAAGGTTTTTTTTAATTGCTACGGGGGCAATAAGCAGGCTGAGATCCTGATGTTAAGAGGTCACCGCCGCCTATGTCTATGTATATAGTTGAAGGGCTCTTTTGACTCTCTTCTTGAAGGACCCCATATCGTAGCGCTGTGGAAAAGCGTCAGAAGGTCATTCCACATTTTCAAAAAACAACGCGAGAAGCGCACAGTGCTGGTCCGCCAGGGATCTATGTAATGTGGGAGAACCGTATTGTGACGGCGCGCGGTGCGATGGCGAAAACTGGTGGCTGGTGGGTTAAAAAAATTAATTCATCCTTACTTATCACATTTACAATACGACAGAAAATCATTATTGAAACCATATTTGACTACTTACTTAAGTAGGTATGTAGTATTTATGCGCGCGGCAACTTTTATTTTCAGCGAAATTTATTACGTCACGACTCGGCTCTCGCATGGTTTTGCACGAAGGCTTCACTTACTCGGCTGCCCATCGAGGACATGACAACAAAGTGCGCTGGAGGTGCTCCAGGCTTAATAATTTCAGATGCAGAGCTGTTCTTAGCACCCTCGATGATAAAATAATATGCGTGAAAAATGAACACACCCATCCTCCCCTTGTGCCTTGATATTTGTTACTTTGGCTGCATTTAGTTAGATTTTTTACCCCCTTTTTTTCACGTGGGAAATCTTCTTGAGAAAATTGGGTTATGTACCATGTTTGTGTTATTTATTTATTCATTCTGAAATCTACAGCTAGTTACAGATATATTTTTAATATAACCACTAAAACCCCCTCGGTGGCCACCTTCAGTCCACATTGGGAGTCTTCGGGCTCTCTACATGTTTCTTCTACACTTGACATTGAATGTAATTATTTATGTAATTTTATTTTATTTTTAATTTTGATTGATTGATTTCAGTTTTAGTTAGGAATTTCGAACACAATTTAATATTGTTACCGAATAATAAATGAAATGAAAAAAAATCTCCATAACTCGCCGGAGCCTCCTACAGATTCTGTAGCCATACCATAAGTTGACAACGAATATCGAACACGCTAACGACTACGTAAATACGTACTAGTGCTGTGTCTTTTCGATTATTTACGAAAGACAGAGAGATATAGATAGAGTTTTTTCACAGTCGCTAGCGAGTATTGACATTGTAAACTCATGGTACTGAAACATTTTCGGGTCATTATTTCCAGTATTTTTATGTTTTGTGAATTAAATCGTGTTATTTTTCAACTATTATATTAATATAGGTTATTCTGACAATATGTGTATTTTATTTAATAGTCTAGAATAGAAACGCTAACAATAGTTATTTACGCAACAAGAGACGAAAGTGTCTTTTCCCTGCGAGCGTCATTGAATGCCGAGATACGAAATATTGTGTTAGTGTTTTGAGTCACGAGCGAAAAAACACTCAAGAGAACAAATTACAAATTTTAACATTAGTTTCGACGAGTAGTTCTCTCTTTTCGAGCTTAGAGAGGTGAAAAATATTTTGACTTTGATTTTTATTAATAATTAATGTTTATAATTTTTTTCAGGAATATCCTGTCTGTTCACAAAATCCCAAAGAGGCAATCCTCAGCTGATTGTGAACGGGTATGCGTTCACGTCTAAATGTAAAAATAAAAAAAACCCGAAAGTGCGTTGGAGGTGTTCCACGCACCACCATCTTGGATGCCGAGCTAATGTTCATACAATAAATGGACAAATACAATTTATCAAAATTGACCATACTCATAAATAAACACAACCATAATGACAGATTCCTATAATGTACTGACCTCACGACACTTTTTCCCAAAATGACTGTTTTTTTTTCTAAATGGCTTTGTTTATGAAAGTCTGATAAATATAGGACATCACAAAAAATAAAATATTTTTTATAAAAAAAACTCTTGTGTGTGTGTTTGTGTGGCTTCATTCAATGGCTGTATTTAGGTACTTTTCGTGCTCAAGATTGCGCTTCTATTGTATTTACATTTTAAAATATTGTATGGATATTTTGTAATTTAGAATAGTTATTGGCATGTCTTATTTGAATAAAGATGATAGTTTAATAATTAAAATTTTCGTCGGATTTCATTGTAAAGCAGTTAATAGTGCTGTAATTAGCGTATTGCACTGAGGGAGTATAGAAAATATTTTTTTGTGTGATATTGTATTGTATTCTTCCTAAAAGACCACCGCAATGATGGTACGAATTAGCTTTTCAAAATATGACTGTGTTAATATAAACATGACTGTTACTATGATCATAAATTATTGTAATAAATATTGTGATTTCATTTCGTATTATTCCTATTTGGTTTTAATTTTTAACTTAGAATACTAACATGCTAATAACAGGCATGCTGCTTGCCTTTACTGTTTATAGAAGTATGAATTTTTGATCCTGCGACAGACCTGATCTTGTTACTAACATACGTAGGAACTTACAATTACAACGTCATATGCCATAGATAACATCCGCACAGGTTAAAATTGTAGAAAAAAAAGTAGAGACCAACCATCCTCAGAGGTCTATAGAAACATAAATGTTAATTTTATTAAATGTATTGGATATATGTAAAAAAAAAATTACACGTCATTGTACCGAAACGGCCACTATTAACACGTTAAGTTTTTTCAGGCTTGGGATTTCAGTTCATCCAAGCTCCGAACCGCAAGAGGTTCTTAATGGTTCTCCATGGCAACACCTTCACTCAGACCACCAGCGACACCAGATACTGGCACTGCACTAAGAAGCAGTCGCTGAAGTGTCGCGCGCGAGTTCGCTTCGACCAAGCAGGAAACCTGAAGCTCTATCATAGCACTCACAATCATGACGCTGATGGTACCCAGGCCACGGATATTATTCGTAAGTATCTTCATATATACAATTAGGGTAAAACTCGGTAATACGCCCCACTTGACAAAACGCCCCACTCACTTAACACGCACACTAACAAAGCTACGCAGCAGTCGAATAGAAACGCAAGTAGCCATCAGTCGCCCGACAAGTTGTCTACTACGTTGTATGGCTACTTGCGTTTCTATTCGTGTGCTGCGTAGCTTTGTTAGTGTGCGTGCTAGGTGAGTGGGGCGTTTTGTCAAGTGGGCGTATTACCGAGTTATACCCTTTAATAAAATCTTAAGAAAGCCAAATCTGTACATTGATCATGTAAAAAAAGTTTGTGGTTAAAAAAAGTTAGATAAATCCATAATACAGACCCCAAAACAGCTGGTTTTAAACTTTTGGTCTGTTTGTATGTTTGTTTGTTAAAGCATCACGCAAAAACTACGGAACGGATTTTGATGAAACTTTGTATAGTGATAGTGTATATTCCTGGCCAACATATAGGCAATAGAACATCTCGAAAATTGGCCAAGAAATAGTGACCAGCATTCTCATTCCTAACATTTGTAAGAACTTGTAGTTCAGAGTACACTGGTTAGTATTGAAAATGCTTCAGATGCTTTCAGTCCATAAATAATTTGTCATATTCATTTATCCACGCGGACGAAGTCGCGGGAAACGGCTAGTTAAAAAATATATTGAATTCACAGTTTAACGTCATAAATTATGGTTGGTGCTTCCTTTTTGGCAAGTTTATGACTGTGCTAGGAGACTCCGCTCTTTCATATTTACGAAAACCTGTTACATCTTAGTGTATCTAAAGTGGCCCCTAAACGATCATGCTTGCATGACATGCAACGTTTACGTGAATTATCATGTTGCATGATGGACCATCCATGCTTGCTATCAATCATTACAGTGAAGCAAGGGCCAGCACGTATAGTGTGTATGTCATGCACGTAGTTTGCATGGAGCCTATAAGATCGTCAGTGGCACAGTGGGGTAGACGCTGGCTGTCATGTTGAGAGGTCCGAGTTCGATCCCCGGTCGTGCCATGTACCGGGTTTGAACACTGACACAGTATTACTTATTTTAAATTTATGTATTTAAATGTGAAATAATTTAATTTATTTTCTAGCGGAATACTCCGTGTCCAAGAAAGGGAAGAGTGTTATAAAACTGGACGGTTACACGTTCCACGAGACAAACCAAACAGCCCGATGCAGCTACTGGAGGTGCTCCGGTTACCAACGGTACAAATGCAAAGTCACCGTCGTAACCGCCACCAACGGCAGAGTCAAGCTAAAGAAGCGCGAACATAACCATCCCTTACAGTAATAATATGGGCATAGTCTTATATCTGTCGCAGGGAAATGAGGATATCAGGGATTTCACGAAATCCCTAGGGATATTACGAAATTCCGGTAGATGTCGACTATCCTTGTTTATTACGTCTTCTCACTAAAAATATTTTAAATATTATTCGGCAGTATCCGCTTTTCTGACATTTTACTAGATTAGTTTAGTGAAACGACATATCACTAAATATTTTTAGTAAGAAGTCGTAATAAACAAGAGTATTCGACATCTACCGGGATTTCGTGATATCCCTAGGGATTTCGTGAAATCGCTGATATCCTCATTTCCCTGCGACACATCCATAGCTGAATATACGAGTCTACCTTCGAAGTAGAATAAACTTCAATCGTGTAGTTGTTTTAGGCGCCTGTATTTGATAGATTGATAGTTATAGTGAGTATTAAAAAATCCTACGACTTAAGTCACTACTTATGTCGTAGGATTTTTACTATAAATACTTACTCAGGTATACTTGTGATTGTAACATTTCAAGTATCTACCTATCTATTTATTGGCAACGATTTATAAAACAAAATAAAATACTTTTAAGTAAAAAAATGACGAGGTGGTCGCACTGGGGATAGGAGGCTTGTGATGTGACGTTGCCTTCTGACATTTTAAATTCTAGATCTCTGTGACCACGGATTACGTAAACTGTTAAGTGATCCCTCAACGATCATGCTTGCATGACATGCAACGTTTACGTGAATTATTATGCTGCCTGATTTATTTATTTATTTATTTCATATACAATATATAAGGCATTACAGACAGATTCCAAAGCGCCTTACAATTCAAAACTAACAGGACATAAACATCACAACTATACTTTATACACTGCATTATAGGTAGAACATTACATTTATACTAAAAAAGAAATAGATACATTACAAAGTGAGTATACATACAATAAAATATAATACTTATAGTATTAAATGACAATGTGGGTATATCAACAATTAACTGTATTGACACAACTTCCATCCATTCTCTCACAATACTTCAAACATTCGCGAGACACATGATGGACCATCATGCTTGCTATCAATCAGTACAGTGAAGCAACGGCCAGCACGTAATGCATGTCATGCCGCATGATCGTTCAGGGACCCCATAAGTCGGAGAGCAACTTGTAACAAAGTCAATCTTTCTTAGTCACCTTAAAGTTTTTAGAATATGGTATTTACAATATGGTTATTTATGGTACTTATACGATGATTAATCTGGTTATTCCAGGAATTTTCATATGCCCAATTACACTAGTCAGAGTATTTCTGGACCTCTCACTCAGGATGGAGAAATTACCGGTAGGGCCCATACTTAAAATAGAAATCATCATCATTAGTAACTGCACTAGTCCACGGCTGAAGAATAAAGCTCCCCCAAAGCGCGCTATTGAACCCAAATTGTCGATCCGTATAGCCGGGGGCGTCCCACGGTAGTAATGGTAGGCTCAATTGTCCAGTGATGGTCCAGACAGAAATAATGTAAGTCCAAGTAAAAGTTATTACGCCCTAATTATAATGAATAGTAGTAGTAAATAGTCGAAATTTATATTTCACAGTTTTTTTTTCACAATTTTCATTCAGAGTGAAAATGGAGGGAAATTCCGGGAGTAACCAGTAAGTATGATAAGGGATATTTCCCCTTTCCCTTCTGTTCCTTTACCTAATTACTTAAATGAATGTAAACATTTAGATGTATGTAATCTAATGGAATTAAATTTCTATCCTAGGCACGATTTTTCATTTTGTTTTATTATTACTTCTTCTTCTTGTTCTTTTTTTCTTGCCCTAGATTGCCCTACAATATGAATATAAGAATATACAGTGTGGTACCTACTTAACTAATAGGTGTAGTAAAACCTGTAGTGAAGTGAACCGTTAGATTGCTCAGTAACCCTTAGAGTGTGGCTGTCAAAATGCCAAAACTTTGTAGAATGTGGAACCCAAATGGGTGCCTACCACACACAGGGGTTTTTTTTTGCGCTTTCCCACTAAAATATTTTTTTCTCAGATTGTACTGAAATGCAAAGGTATACTTTAGGTAATAGACATAGCCAGATTAATAATGTACGTAGTTTCATTTTTTCCCTGTACTATTTGTCTGCTAGTAGTTGGAAATTATGACAAAACTTTTACAGTACTAATAAATATCAAGTTAAACGCAATTTTATTAAAATTTAAAGAAATTTCAGACTACCTTAGTGTTTTATTCTACACTACATCCTATTAGAAATATGAGGAAACAATAAAACACCATACCCCAGTAAATTTTTTTTTAGTAACACATGTTTCAAATTTTGAGCGGAATGAGTCATGCGCTCGGATTCGACCTCAAGTGGGTGTCGTATTTCATGCCTATACTAATTGATAAAACAACGTAGCGGGTTCAATCTTGTATAAACAATAACTTGAGGACATTATCTAAGTACAATAAAAGCATCACAAGTGTAGATGTAATAGTTTATAATTTGCAGGTAAACAAAAAGTGGTCTAATTACGTTCATACAAATATCTGATTTTACTAAAATGTAAATAACATTAAAACTTGTTATTTATTTTGAACACAATTTATAATTCAAAAAGTGTGGTAACAAGGCTATAGTTTAAGTACAAAACAAAGTTTCGTTTCATAGAAATATTTCGAGAACAATGGTCTTAGAATAGTAAACAATTTAGTGGTTTCAACCAAAAAAAAACGAAGAATAATATGGATATGACTTATGTCATGTTTTTGTTTGGACACAATTTAAGCGATTGATGCCACAATACCTACTACTGGTACACAAGATGAATTAGTGTATTTTGACAAAAATACAAAATGTACATGTAATAAAAAATTACACAATTTAAGTTATTGATGACAAAGTACTACTGGTATGTACACAAGATGAATTAGGTAGGTAGTAAACAATAATTAAATAATAATGTAAATAAAAATAATACTGTGACTATTGACCTCACAGCTGAGGACTCCCGTAGTAGTTAGGCGTGTCCCCACCGCCCGAGCCGCCGCGAAAAAGAAAAGTGACGCGTTGATGTCTTTTGTATGAAATAAGTACCTTTATTAAATTCCTTTATTTTTTCTTTTCTTTCCTTTATTTACCTTTATTAAATTCAGTTAAAATTACCCTAGCCGGGGGCACTGTCAAGTAATTACCTCGTTACCAAAACAAACTCAAATAAGAGAGAACAATCTGTGCTAATTACATATTCACTGTGCAAATTCAGACCAATTCTTAAAAAACGCTGGTCATTAGTCATTTTTTCACAAGCGGTTCTCGAAAAAATATATTTTGACGAATGAAAAAATGCACTGATTGGTTCGTCATTTTTTTGGATAATTTTAATAATGACTTAATCAACGCATACACTGGTGTGCGTGCGGTGTGTAAATAGCAAATTAACCACGACAGAGAAACGAGATGGTTTATTCTGTGCGAACTGACATAAAATTATGACATTTTTTTGGCCTAGCAATTTTTCTGACAATTAAGTATTTAGGGAAAGTGTATGATTGATTGATACTAACTTTTAATCAACATGGCCCTAGTATTACGGTACCTGCATACGCCGAAGAAGGAATTCTTAGGCGCATGTGAAGTCCACCAACCCGCACTGGGCTAGCGTGGTGGACTATAGCCCGAACACCCTCGTCGAGAGGGTAGGCCTGAGCCCCAGCAGTGGGGACATTTAATAGGCTGTTGATTATGATGATAGTGACTGGATGCAGATCCTTTTGTCATAACTGAGCTAGATAATCCCTTCGCTTCGATAATCCCAGCGCGGTCGGTGTGGACGTGACAGGCGCATGCCGCGGCCGAGCATGTCCACACCGACCGCGCTGCCGCGCGAGGCGGGCCGCGGCCGCGACGGCTCGCCCGGTCTGGACGCACCTAATGATATTTAAAAGACAATTAGCTACTTTAGTAGCATATAATTTACAACATTTTATGACGAATGTTAGTAGTAATACAAATAAGCTTATACATTTTTTAGGTTAGATACCATGACAATAAAAAAATCCGCTAATGATGGTTTATCAGTGTTAAACCAGAGGAAGGGATTATCTAGCTCAGTTATGACAAAAGGAAAGCACAATTTTATTCAATTATTACATCAAAACATTCGGGGCTTTTCTGACAGCAAAGTATTAGAGTTATAATTATATTTGGTAAAATACAAATTGGATATAATCTGTCTAACTGAACATTGGCAAGTACACCGCAGGCCTTTGTAAATTACGATAATTATAACGTTATAAGTTCTTACACTGTGCTTTTCATTATGAATAATAGGAAAGTAAAAATAAAAACATGAATTAGCTAAAGAAAACATTTGTGTTAATACAAATCTCTGCAATACGGAAGTATAAACAAAACTCTACAAGTCGGAAAAACAAATGAAGATTGTTTTGGCGCTTCATTTAGCCATTATTTTTCATTTCCATCATTGAAGAAATGGTATTTTGCCCAAATCTATGTTAATTTAAAGAAATAGTTAAAAGTAAATTATAACTAGTAGTTCCGTGAGAACAGTAGACCTCGCCAGCCCTTATAAACCAAACCTAAAAGAAACCAACAAAAGTCAACTTTGGAAACAGAAAAAGTACCTACTAAAGTGACAAAAATTAGCACTTTAAAGCTTAATATTTCGCAAACGGATCCCTGAATCGAAAAATGTTTATCACACACCCGCGATATTTTTGAAAGACCCATCCAACGATACCCCACACCATGGATATCACGCGGAAAAAAATAATTTTCCATTTTACGTATGCAGTTCTATGAACATAATTTATTTTTTCAACTTTCTTAAGTCGATCCACTATTACTCAAAAACTAATAGAACCTACTTAGCCGTAATAGTTTTCCTTGTAACTACGTTATATATGCTACTGCCATGAATTTTTTCACATTTCCAGAAGCAACCGTTTAGCTGGCAGGGGGGGACACGTGACTCTAACAAAAATTACCGCTTTAAAGCTTAATATTTCGCCAACGGATCCCTAAATCGAAAAAATGGTATTCACACACCAGCAATATTTTTGAAAGACCTATCCAACGATATCTCACACTATGGGATTCACAAGAAAAAAAAAGTTCACTCCCACTTTGCGAGTATGGTAGGTACTCTAAAAAAAATGTTTTTCAAAATTTTATTCTACTCATTTTGTAGGTTTAATTAATTTATACATATGCCAAATTTTAGTCAAAATCGGTTGAAAAATGCGACCTGTAGAGAATTACAGACAGACAGACAGACAGACAGCCGGACAAGAGCATTTTTGGCCAGTCTCGAAACGTAGACGCTTCGCTCGCTTCGCTCGCTCGGTCAATAAAGTCATCTCATATATAAAAGGCGAAACTGACTCACTCACTGACTGACTGACTGATCAACGCACAGCCCAAACCGCTGAACCTAGAGACTTGAAATTTGGCACAGAGGTACCTCATATAGCACTGACGTCCACTAAGAAAGGATTTTTCAAAAATCATCCCCTAAGTGGGTGTAATAGGGGTGCAAAGATTGTATGAAAGTCCTTCATTTTTAAAGTTGGAAACCTGAAACATTGTATTTAGGCTATTCGTTAAAAACCAATGAACACGTGTTTCAGCGAATTTGAAAATTCCACCCCTAAGTATGTAAAATAAGAGTATTCTCCATCGCCGAAAATAAGGGATGAAACGCGCACAGCCTAAACCGCTGAAGCTAGAATCGTGAAAATTTATATTTAGGCTTTTAGTTTAAAAACAATAATGATGTGTTTCGCGAATTTTGAAAATTCCACCCCTAAGTATGAAAAATAGGGGATGATAAGCTCAGCCCAAACCGCTGAGCCTAGGAACGTGAAATTATAAATTTACTCTTTTATTTTAAAAACAATAATGATGTGTTTCGCGAATTTTGAAAATTCCACCCCTAAGTATGTAAAATAGGGGAAGAAACGCGCACAGCCTAAACCGCTGAGCCTAGAGACTTGAAATTTTGCAGAAAGGTTCCTCTGTGATGTCTACTACGAAATGTATTTTTACCGCGGGAAAACTTGCGGGAAAACCTTTTTTACGCGGGCGAAGCCGCGGGCAAAAGTTAGTGTAAAAATATGCTTTTTACAATTATTACTTAACTTTATGTTAATTAAATTTTACATCGCTCTGTAATTGACTGGAGATAACTGTTGATAATCCTTTGATAATATAAATTTAAACACTCTCCAAATTTGGTCCCAATCGGACCAAAGGTTAGCCAACAAAGCCAAGCCTGACGACTGACGTACGCGGACGGACGGGATTGAGCTACTTGGTTTTCCGATACCTAGTTAAATGTTATCGATACAGAACACATTTATGCGTAAATTGGAAAATCTTTTTCTTCGCGATTACAATACTTCCTCTGCCCGTAGTACGTACCTCTGGTACTACGGTCGAGAAAGTAAAAAAAAAGTTATTATGTACAATGTTTTACAACAGAGTTCCTTTTTCAACTTTTTAGTTTTGTAGAGCGTCAGTGGCGTCGGGGATAAGACGCGGCCCATCATATCGAAAGGTCCGAAGTTCGATATCCGGCTGGGCCATACCAATTAAAATGCCACCTTCCGGCTCCATCATCAGACCCTGGTAACCATCTACGATCAGAGTACCTGTCAAGACAAATCAAACGAGCCCAAACTCGATGGGTTTGCATGATTTTATTACAGAGTTCCCGTGGCCACCTTCCGCTTCCATCATCATATCAGCTCAGTGACACCATTATATTGCATTGTCATCCGACTTACATACGTATGTAATATTTCAGCTCAATTAAACATCAGGAAGTGGGTCAAAATTCACTTGCAAGATTTGACCCACACATACATACTAACAGGGCAAGTTAAAAAAAAGCTTAATCTCATATATAAAAGGCGAAACTGACTCACTCACTCACTGACTGATCAACGCACAGCCCAAACCGCTGAACCTAGAGACTTGAAATTTGGCACAGAGGTACCTCATATAGCACTGACTTCCACTAAGAAAGGATTTTTCAAATCATCCCCTAAGTGGGTGAAATAGGGGTGCAAAGATTCTCATATATAATTTATAACTCAAGAACGGATCGACGGATTTTGATGAAACTCGGTACATTTATAGCTTATATCCTGGAATAACATGTAGGCTACTTTTTACCGCGGTAAATTGTTCCCGCGGGAAACTCGATAACGGCTGAACGGATTCGGATGAAACTTGGTACAGTGACAGCTTATATCTTGGGATGACATATGTGCAACTTTTTACCGCGGTAAACTTTTCCCGCGGGAAAAATATTTAATTTTGATGAAACTTGGCACAGTGATAGCTTATATCTTGGGATAACATATAGGCTACTTTTCACCGCAGTACACTTTTTGCGCGGGAAAAATTATTAAATTTTGATGAAACTTGGCTAACCTAACCTAACCAAACCTAACCTAACAGTGATAGTTTATATCCTGGGATAATATTTATGCAACTTTTTACCGCGGTAAACTTTTCCCGCGGGAAAAACATTTAATTTTGATGAAACTTGGTACAGTGATAGCATATTAGTGTGGCTGACGGAACGGAAACCTCCGTGGGCGACCGGATTTAATATTTAGGCTTTCAGTTAAAAAACAATAATGACGTGTTTCGGCAATTTTGAAAATTCTACTCCTATGTGTGTAAAATAAAGCGTAACACACACTGGGCGGCGGCGCTGCGAAAGCGTTGCGGCGGCGAAGGTTTGTATGAATAACGCGCCGCGCCGCCGCCGCTTTGATGTAAAGGGCTTCATACTATTTCGAACATTACAGAAAAAAACCGCAACGCTTTCGCAACGCCGCCGCGCAGTGTGTGTTACGCTTTAGTGATGAAACGCGCACAGCCCAAACCGCTGAGCCTAGGAACGTGAAATTTTATATTTAATCTTTTAGTTTAAAAACAATAATGATGTGTTTCGCGAATTTTGAAAATTCCACCCCTAAGTATGTAAAATAGGGGAAGAAACGCGCACAGCCTAAACCGCTGAGCCTAGAGACTTGAAATTTTGCAGAAAGGTTCCTCTGTGATGTCTACTACGAAATGTATTTTTACCGCGGGAAAACTTGCGGGAAAACCTTTTTTACGCGGGCGAAGCCGCGGGCAAAAGCTAGTTGTAATATAAAAAGAAGGAGGTTAGCAATTCGACCTGTATGGTTTGAAAAAAATAATTCCCTACTGTAGAAGGCACAGGTAGAAGGCGTATCCACATTATTACTTGTGTACGATTGCCAACTGTCAGTCCGCAAGTGTGTCATGACCCGTTACCGTTAGTTTGTTGAAATATCGTACATTACAGGTAAAAATATGAGTAAAGCATAGTATTAATAGAAATGTGACTAAATTTACTATGAGTAGCATCATAAATACATGTGGATAGATCAAACTTTATGCCAGAAAATCTAAGAAAAATGTCGTAGGAAAATGCCACGATCATGCCATGCCATCACTTCAACCACTGTTTTTTACTCAAAATGCAAACGTAATTACAATCTTATATAATTAAATTGATTGTTACTTATACTACAGCAGGATTTCTTGTGATAAGTCTAAAATAAACTGTTTGAACCACGATTTGGTGACAATTTAGGGAGAGACAGCCGCGCCGAAACGGGTGTCGTATCAAAGATAGTTTTCTCACCTTTTTTTCACTAACAACCGCATTTTTACTGTTTTGGCAACGAAAGTATTTTATTCTGACCCATTTGCAGCAAATCAAAGCGAGTAAAGTTTAATATCGTCGCTTATTTCCGTACTAATGTGCCCGCGTGTCGCCGACGCCCATTTGGGTTCTTTAACACTCAGTGGACATTTGACAGGACACCCAAATGGGTCGATTAACACTCTGAGGGGTAACTTAGATATAAAAACTTATAATAATAAAAAATATAATAACTTAGAGTATACATTAGCTAGCTTATGTATACTCTAAGCTCAGTAACTACTGAACTAATTTTAGTCTACATTTATTTTTCGATAATTAACTAATTAGACACAACTGTCAACGTTTCCTCGTGTCCATGTGGACCGTGCACGCCTTAGCTACGTAAATTTAGTCGCTTGTGCTCATTTTTATCTTTTAAAAATGGTACAACTATTGTAAGTTTGTATATTAAAAAAAAAACATACAGCCGAACATAGTACCTCCTCCTTTTTTGGAATTCGGTAAAAATAAGAAAGAGGTGGCGTTAATTTTGGAACTGTTAAATTAGTTCAGTCCTGTCAGATAGAGGGAACATTGATCACCATGTTTTAAATTGCAATTATGGAACTAATATGTACTACGTTATATTAGTTCCATGATTGCAATAGAAACTCTGACAGGCAGGATTAAACTAAATTGACAGTTTAAAAATTCTCTTTCTTATTTTTACCCAACTGCGGCGAAGCTCAAAAGGAGGGTTATGTGTTTGACCCGTATGTTTGTATGTCCGAATTGTTTTGTTATTTAAATCGACGTGTTCTCTTGTTCTAGTTATATTGACGGCATTTTTTATTTTTTATTTTAAAGGCTTGTTTTATCGCAAAACACGTGAGGGTATACGTATACACAGCTCTGATGAAGGGTTTACCTTCACACGGAGTCACATCGACCGTCATCAATGGAATTGCATTAAGAAGCTAACGTATAAATGCAAAGCACACATCCGTCTCGGTCGACGCGGTGAGATGACGACATACGAGTCTCAACATAACCATGGATCAGAAACTAATGCTACCATTATGCGTAAGTATGACTTTGTGTGTACACTACAGATATAGCTTTAAAAAATATCATCGTGATGTCAGCCCATCAACGTCCACTGCTAGACAAATGCCTTCCTCAAAGAATGCCACCACACCCGGTCCTCCGTTCTAGCTGCTCTTCCATCTGTCCTCCAATGATATTATGGAAACATCCCACGCCATATAAAATCGCAAATCCCCACTGGTGGGGACGAGGCGGTGGTGATATTTATTTATTTATTTTTATTTAACACTTAAACACGCGAATAAATCTAGACGATGTCTCTGCTAGTTCACCCAATGTCCCTCCCAAAGCTGCGGTGATTCCCCGGCTCGCTCGAAGACCGACGGTGATTAAATTCTTTTAATAAATCTTTTTCTTTATTCCAGCGGAATACACAACAACTCCAAAAGGACCGCCGATGTATAAAACTTGACGGGTACACTTATATTCACAAGTCAAGGGCAGCAAGTCAAGGATCTAAGCATGTTACTTGGCATTGCACACGGGCCTACACAAAAACGAGGCGTAAGGCACGTGTGCAGACGAGTAGCAGCACTGGGCTGGTAATAGCCAAGAGAAATGAACATAAACATGTCTGCCCTGTTCGTATGGCATTCTGTCCAGAACCTGTGTAAACATAAACTTACATTAGCTATACTTAGTACACACACACACAAACACACGATTTATTTCAATTTCAATTTATTTCAATTTATTTAAATAAACTTATATTTGTATTTCATTTTTAGTAGGTTTTATGTTTGTATTTCATCATCATTATCATTGTATAATTAATAGTATTTAATTGCCTAGGTAAGAGTTTGTAATTAATAGCTGACAGCTACAATTGAAATTGTATTATGTAAAATCTCATTATTGGCTAAGGTACTGAATTTTAAACACTGTCATATTTTACAATTTTCCCGTTGTGTGATTTTCAAACAAATAAATTAAATTAAAGATTTATTTTTGGAAAAAATCATTGTTTTGTCTCCTTGGATGATACCAAAATAAGAAAAATACGTTAATTGCTTACTGAATCAAGTGCATTATTACATACATAGTTTTAATCAGTCCATTATAAGACATTATAGGACGGCTTGTAGCTCGGAACAGTTAATTACACGTTACTTATTAAATTAGTTTTAGTGGAAAATATGTGCGTGTAATGTTGTACTATACGTACGAAAGCAGTTTTGGTATCACTGTGTGCGTGTGGTTGTCCACGCCTAGGTTTCTTATAAGCAATGTTGCAATGTGAGAAAGTATCTTCCTCCTTTAAGTCTTAAATCATATAGAATATTCCGTATTTAGTAATATTACAAGTTAGTTACAGCATACCCAAGGATATGTCCTTTCATTTATTTTCTTTAATAACAATAAAAACTGCGTTTATTTTACATCAGTTATGTTCTAGTTTAGTTAAGATTATAATATGTAATTTTTAAAATAAAAATTAATAGATTTTTATTTAACGTGAACTGAAGTAGACAGACATTACCCAAATCGATGAAAGTACAAAGGATTATTACTCACTCCCATTATGCCATTATACCCCCAATTCAGAGATTTTTAAATAGAGAGTAGTCCCACAACAAATAAAATAAAATATATCCTTACACATACGTATTTAAGACGTACTAATTACTATGCGCTATTTGCCCCCACCTTTCCCCCTTCCTAAGGCGGTCGGAAGCTGCTGCATACGGCTGGATAAGGCTGATAAATGTAATTATATTATAAAAATAAGAGTCACCTACATTTCAATTTGTTACTCTCCAAAACCACTGAATTTATTCCAATGGGGTAATGCTGGCTGAACGTGACGAGACTGCATTTAGGTAATATAGATGAAAAGTTATGGTATAACTAGATGACGGCGGGCGGGGCACGCGGGGTGCGCGCGGGGGTGTCTCCGTTCTCATAGATAACATTCAATGCGCACAGATGAGACTTTGTCTGAATATGAATAAATTTCACAGAAATATGGCCGCCGCGCCACGTGAGTCGGTGCCAATGAACACCAACTCGTGTTGCAAACAGTCGAGTTGGGGTGTCTTCTCTAGTACGTTGTACATTTATTACCTCGATGCGAGACTGATGCAATTTTTTTTTACAGTGGAATACGTGCTCTCGCAAAAAGGCAAGCGAATGATAAAGCTGAACGGGTATACGTACTGCACGAACTATGATCGCAAGGACAGGGTGCGGTGGGGTTGCTCTACACACAGGCCGTACGGCTGTCGAGCCTTCATCGTTACCTTTCAAGGACGCGCTGTTACATTAGACGAACGCCATACCCATTGGAATAAGCAATATGGAAAAATAAATAATAGCATTTAACCATTGGAGTAATATAGAGTAGCTTCAAACATAAGTTATGGGTATAATTGTACACAGACCTATGTTATGGTATAACTAGATGACGGCGGGCGGAGCACTCGGGGTGCGCGCGGGGGTGTCTCCGTTCTCATAGATAACATTCAATGCGCACAGAGGCGCCTTGTCTGAATATGAATGAATTTCACCGAAATGTGGCCGCCCCGCCACGTGAGTTGGTGCCAATGAACACCAACTCGTGTTGCAAAAAGTCGAGTTGGGGTGTCTTCTCTAGTACGCACCCAGTACATATTACCTCGATGCATTTAACTTGTATTTTACTGCGTTTAAAAGTGTGTACAGCGGTGGTGGTTGAAAATTTATGTGTTTAAATGTGTACAATAAATAATAAATAAAATACGATAAGTATCCTATAAAATATTTTTACTTATTATGTATCCATAATACGAGTATGATGTAGGTACAGTAAGGTTCATAAGTGCAGTAGCACGATAAGAGTAATATTTCTGTACAACAGTGCGCACGAAGACGCGAAAACAAATTAGACGTTACTGACCACCCAAGTCAATAGTGTGTTGTAAACAAGAAGATTCGAATCTCTTTGGCCGCGCGCGCGCTCACTATGGAGAAAGCATCTTGCATATTTAGTATGGGAAACGAGCAAAAAGCGTGTGTCAATTACCGGGGGGTGCGGACAAAGGAAGCGGATTAGCGGGAGGAGGTTGCTAATACAAATTTATATGGAGTTTGAAAATGATAATGTGTGAGTGAGCTACAATATCGTGAACAATTTGACACGATTTTCACACCCCTAAAATGCTTTTGTTACTGATCTATATGGGAGTGGCAAATTTTTTTGATTCAAGGTTGTAAATATTTGTCATCATTGCAAAAATTTATCATCAATTCTTCGTATTCTTCCAGAAATAAGTTAGTGGATGGGTGCGTGTATGGGTACAGAAACAACTTGATATAAAAAAGGTCATTGCAAAAGGTCATTGCGAAACTGCTACTGCATTTATGAACCTTGACTGTACATACTATTTATCTTATTTTATACTGTCATTCATAATACACGCCGTTCTTATACTTACAAGGAAGGTCGCAAACCCAAATACTCAAATGTTGTAGGTTTATCTAGGTGATTGTGATCTACCCTATATTTTAAATCAACCGGCCCATTGCTAGTCAGTGATGGATATATCACTATTGGAAAATCTAACTAGACAACCTACTCTATACATAACATTTGCACTAATATAAATAATAGGTATTGAAATTGTACAAAGGTATTCCAATATACATACTTTTTCCTGATTATTTGTTTTACTTATTCCATTTGTATTCATTAACATTTTTTTATAAAATATTAATTTAAATTTTCTATTACTTTTTTTACGACGCTAGCTTTAAACAAACCTTTCATCGAGGCGCTCTCCCCACTCTCCACTATCATCTGATTAACGTTTAATACTTGTTTCAGCTGAATTCATCATGTCGAAAAGAGGCAAACAGCTAGTGAAATACAAAGGATATACTTACGCTTCGATAAACGCTAAAGGGCCAAACTTGCGATGGCGGTGTTCAACTCACCAACCTGACGGCTGTAAGGCGTACATCATCACGAATGGGGAATCAATTATATTTGTGAACAGTGCACACAATCACCCACCCAACACCAAGCCAGTGAGCAAGAGAAAAAAGAAGACAACTGACATCCCTGCGCAGCACTGGAACTTTTTTGGCAATCCATAAACATGTGTCTCTTTTTTTTACATCTATGTCTAATTTTAAGAAACAATCGTGTCGATTCGGAGGTGCACACGACTTAACAAAATTTTGTCTATTGTGCTTTTTTATCTGTAGAAATATGAAAGAGATGGCATGAATTTTAGAACTGTCAAATTAGTTTAGTCCTGTCAGACACAAGAATATGTACCAGGTTTCTATTGCAACATAAAGTTCTTATCTTGTTAGAGGTCCAGGAATACCGTCGACACTTCGACCCTGCAGGATCAGCAGTCCTATTTTTGAATCGCTCGCCTTGCTACGGGCGGTCGATTCTACTAATTTTCCTTTACTTTTTTTGGACTGTTTTTATACTATATTTATTTGACTATTACTAGTAACTACTGACAGGACTAAACTAATTTGACTGTTCTAAAATTCATGCAATCTCTTTCTTATTTCTACAGATTAAAAAAGAGCACAATAGACTAAATTTAGTTAAGTCGTGTGCGCCTCCGAATCGACACCAATATCGTTTTACATTAAGGTTTAATTAACAATTAAGAAGCATCATGATAATTATGTCTAACACTTATTTTAAGATATAAGTATTGAAAATTATTATATTAAATAAATCTATTAATATGATTACTTAACTAGAATACTCGGAAAAATGTAATATTAAAAGTATTTTTAATTAATTTAATCATTTATTAATTCATTTCAGATATGAATCCACATAATTTGTTAGTAATACTTAATAAAACTATGTTAGTAAAATTAAATTGATTTTCGTTTGTTGTCGACAAGATGGACATTGTCCCAGTGCCTGAGCATTGGGCTGTCCACCTCGTCGCGCATCACGCTCAGGAGACTGTTAGGGCTGTCACTAACCCGACGCACCAGGGAAGCGATTCTTTTGCGCATGATGGCGTAGAAGTCGTCCACGCGGGCTTCTTAATTTTACCCTCGAAAATAATAACCTTATCGTTTCATTTGGTGGAAAATTTGCGTAGAAACAGAATATAACGATTGATTATGTAACCAGGGCTTACTCGCTCAACGTAGCCGTACTGTACCCACACTGAAAGGACTTCACTTCACTTCACTTCACTAGAAATACCTCTAATTTTTTGATTAGTTACCACCTGTGGTAATCGGTGATATTAGCGGGAAGGAACTGGAAAGATATTATAACCTAATGATTCAATTTAATATGCGGACTTGATAATGTCTTTTGGTCCCAAAACAATGACGCAAATTAGTGGGACACTCCGGTTGGAATCAAAAACAATCACAGGATTCCTGTTGTCCCATTGGGACACAATACCAGAAAGATTGGTATTGTGTCCCAAATGATAAACTTCCATGGAGTGCCTGATGGCTCAACATAAATAAATATTGTAATGAACAAGCTGAGATCATGAAGACTATAATCGCAGTTTGTTGCTGTTTCTTCCCTTCGGCGACATACAGGTGGAAACAGAGTAGTTTTAGTTTTAGACAGAATTGACGTCAAAAAGAGAATATTGTACTTATTCCAATTTTGAAATATATAAAAATTTGAATAAATGAATTTTTAATTTGAATTGGACCAACTGGAATCTGGAATCATTTAATCTACTGTACATATATGAACCAGGTCGCGTTCATTTAAAATCATCCATTTACGTATCCTTTTAAATGCGTGAATCCAGTTCTGACTTATTTAAAAAAATAAACTAAATTCTCATTTGAGTTTAATTTGCTATCTTCTACTACATTACAGTATACTAAAGGGTGGAAAAAACTAATGCAGTATACTGTAGTGTGTATGCTCTCCCTTTTCCCTCCTCAGTGTAGCGCCACACCTGCGGAAGGGCTGATGCGTCATAGAAGACTCAGAAGAAGGATTAGCACCTTCATAGGCAACTTATATAACACTGCGAATGTATTGATATGTACGTTCGTGTGTCGACGAGAATTAAATTCCCCCTTTTTTTTCAGCGGAATTTTTGAAGTCTAAGAAAGGAAAGCAGCTGCTGCGTTACTACGGATACACTTATTACGTCTCCCACGCTCACGTCATCGGGCAAAGAAGACGATGGTTGTGTTCGACTCACTACCCGAAAGGCTGCCGTGCGCGAATCTTCACTGTTGGAAACGAAATTGTGAAAATCATAAATGAACACAATCATGGGAGTAGAGAAATAGAACGAAAGAATAGGATCGAAATAAACGATAGAAAGGGAGAGGAAATCTGCTTCTATTAAAATTATCCCTAAAATTGACAAATTCTCGTCGGATTTTTACTTAAAAAATCAATTGCATTATTTAAAAAGTCATACTTTATTCCTTGCCGAAGAACCGCAAGCTTTGATAATTAATTAAAATTACTAAATAACTAAAATTAACCCATTCGGTGGTTTTGGAATTCCCCTTTAGAAGCATAGTTATTTATAAATGGTGTATAAATTATTAATGCTTTCAATTTTAAAATAAATTATGTAATTAAAGTAGTTTTTTATTTAATTGCAATTTATATGTTAATTATCTTTAGTCCTGTATGATTTTTTTTTTCATAGTTAGCAAAGTTTATCAAAGTATTTTACGAAGTCGTGAAACATACAAGTATTATCATGTCATGTATTTATCGATTTTGGTAAATTAATAAAATTATTAAAATAATTTATTTATTGGATTGGATTTAGTTTGCTAAACCTCAAATTGTATACTGTCTACCTTGTTCCGATCACACTTCAATAAGATATGGTACACACTCATACTCAACAGCTCCGCACTCCGTGGAATTGTCCAATTTCCCAGTTTTGGATATTTAATGTCCAAAGTGAAAACTGTCCAAAACTGTTGAGTGGATAGTGACCGGATCGAAGCCACAAGGCAAACAATTTGACTGTGTGTATTGTTTGTATTTCCAGTGAAGTTCCTGACGTCTCAACGAGGAAGACGATTGCTAAAGTGTGACGGCTATACGTACTACATAGACACGGACAGAAATGACAAAATTCGCTGGAGATGTTCCACTCACGCCTATGTTGGTTGCAAGGCCGCCGTTTATACCCACAAAGGCAGTCTGATACATATGAAGGGCCAACACACTCACGAGCCAAAGTAAAGTCGGTTTACTTAGTGTCGCCTTTGTAAAAAGCCGCCCGGCATGCGCCGCCTCTACTCAAAGAATGCCGCCGCGAACACAAAACGCCAGCGGCGCACACCCGCTATTTGACTTGGCGTTTTATATCGAGGCGTTCGTCGCATTAAAAGGGCGTGTTAACAGCTGCGTACGTTTATAGAAAAGGTTATTTCGCTGTGGGATGACAGTTAGGTGTCTCAAAATGAAATTTCAGCTGAACCAAAAACAAAAAAACGAACTTTTTGTAAAACATGTACATAAGCAAATTTTAATTGATGTCCATCGACATTGTGTTGAAATGAACTTGTATGTATTATTAATATTGTTTTTTTTTCCAAAAGAAATAAACATAAATCCGCGGCCTTACCCATATTCCGTTCGGGTGTACCGACACTATCTAAGTAAACCGACTATACTAACAATTTTTTTTGTCTCTCATTTTTATTGTGGTTAGGGTCACAAGCGTTGCGTTAGGATACTAAATGAGAGAAATATAATGCATAATATAACACGCAGTAAGTAGTGATTAAACAAGTATACACTATTGTTCTGTCATTTATTAAAAATAAATACATACATATTAAATAAGCACTTCTTTATTAACAAACATTGCATGATCATCTTCAGCCTGCAGTGGCGCGCCTTGGGGCAAGTCCAGCCAGTAGACTAGTCTACTGCTGGACTTGCCCCAAGGCGCGCCACTGAACTCGATCTTCGGTTCTCCTCGTCCAGTCACTGCGAGCCGCGTCATCAATAGCATCATTCCATCTAATAGCTATTATACGTATAGATTGATTTCGGATATCTTTAATAGATAAATAAACATTAATCGGCTGGTGACACTTTTCTGTTCCTTTTATCTGTGTTTACATAACAGTTCATAAATTTTTACACAGTCTTATTAATTTCTTATTAACTCCTTTACCGACAGTCAATGTGTGTCCAGAGAAGCCCCAATAGGCCTACAGCCCGTGCCGGGGCTAGCTCTTGCTAAATTAATATAGCTTTCCCATGTTTAATACGTGTCCTATTCAAAAAAATTGCTTCTATTTCTAGTCGAGTTTGTGACGTCCAAACGAGGCAAACAATTGCTAAAGTACGAAGGCTATACTTATTACACGGGCTACCAGAGCAATTACAAGACTTCTTGGAGGCACTGGAGGTGTTCCACTCACGGCTCCCAAGGTTGCAAAGCTGTCATACGTACATTCGAAGGTGAAGTTATTCATATAAAGGGCGAACATAATCATGTGCAAAAACAATGTCATTATTGACTTAAATAGAAGATTTAATTGATCACCCGGGGTTATTGTAGCTGGGGGGCAAATGTAGTTGACTGAAAATAAACCGTTACTGTTACGTTTTTTGAATAAGTGACATCTGTGGCTATGGAGAGTAAGGAGTACTGTCTAAAGTACCTACTTACATTTATTTTTTCGTACCGCCAAACCCTCAATAAATACTTGACCTGTAACGGTAACTTTGTAACCAAATTTTTATTAAATTATGCCCATCTCACTCACATCGCTTTATTAGCCACTTTCTGGCTATGGCCAAAGTTACCGTTAGAGGCCAAAGATGGAGGGTTTGACGGTACAGATAGCAAATTGTTAAAAATCAAGTGAATATGAAATGTAAACAACATGCATAATAAATACCTAACTACTTACATACTAGTTAAATAAAATATACAATCTAATGAATTTTTTTTTTCTGTCTTAGGATATAAAGTTAATTTAATTAATGTACGACTACGACTATTTCGTATAATTAATACAATTATTTTTAGTGTCATAAGTTTTGTCCTATTTGTGTTCGTGTCTATTATAAAAATCAGCATAGCTAGTGTTAGTACTATTAGATTCTAATTGCAGTTAAATTTACAGCGGAATTCGCGGTGTCCAGACGAGGTAGGAGACTGTTGGTGTACGGCGGCTATTCGTACTACAAAAGCGATGAAAAAGGCGCCAAAATCCGATGGAGGTGCTCCACTCGTCACGGCTGCAAATCTGTCATATACACTGTCTGGGATGAAATTATTAAAATTAAGTACCAGCATAATCACGTGAAAAAGTACGAAATAATGTTAGGGTAGGTACCCCTCTACAAAGGGATTATTACTTGAGTGCGACACACGCTTGTGCGATGTATCGTTCGTGCGGAATAGGAGTGTGCGAAGTGCGATTGTGCGAAGTATCGTTCGTGCGAAATACGAGTGTGCGATGTACGATTGTGCGACATGTCACTTGTGCGAAGTATCGTTCGTGCGAAATACGAGTGTGCGATGTACGATTGTGCGACATGTCATTTGTGCGAAGTATCGTTCGTGCGAAATACGAGTGTGCGATGTACGATTGTGCAACATGTCATTTGTGCGAAGTGTCGTTCGTGCGAAATAGGAGTGTGCGATGTACGATTGTGCGACATGTCATTTATGCAAAGTATCATTCGTGCGAAATAGGAGTGTGCGATGTACGATTGTGCGACATGTCAAAATCCCTATACCATCCTATACTACTATACATGTACTAGGCCTAGTACTCTTCGAAGTCTCTTTTGGCGGGAGTCAAAGTGTCATGTTCGTCTATTTTATATTCCTAAAATATGTATTTTGCGGGTTTAAATGTGTAATTGTGATAATATTTTAGGCAATAAGTGCATGTGGTGTATATTGTGCGGGAAATTAAAACAAAAGCGTGTAACAACACTTTCAGCTCATACCAAAATTGTCAGTTGTCAAAGGATTAGAACGTTAAGTACGTACGTAATGTTATATAGATATTAATTGTATCATTGGTAGGCTATGCTTTTTAATATCTAGGCACTAATATTTCGAGTAAAGAAAGTGTTTGCTACATGAAAAATTAATTATTACATTTTATAGTTAATAAAAATTGTACCATAACGCAAGCTGATAAGGTTCACCTTATATTACTGTAAAGTTTCATCAAAATCTGTACCGTAGTTGTTGTGTGACACCCTTAACTTTCGTCTTTATAATATTAGTAGAATGCCTAGGGTTACAGCGTAGACATTGTAGTCTAAATTGAACCTTAGGACCTAAACGGGGTGTTTATTTCTGTATAAAAATACGTTAATTGTGGCACTAATAAAATTAAATTACGTTGTATAATTATATGAATTTAATAATTAATGTTCTAGACTATTTCTCTTACATACCTACGTAGTACTTACCTATTTTAACAATTATTTTTTTGATAATCTAGATTGATAGGGCATTATCAATTACATAACAAAAAAAGCATTACCATATTAAAGCGCAAATCAAATAAATTAAACATAGTGCGCATAAATTGAAATTAAATTAGTGTCCAAATCAGTATTTTTGATGTGAAAAAGGATTTTTTTGATGTAGGTTAGGTTAGTTAAAGTTAACCTATAGAATTATAATAATAATAATGTTTGGACAAATTTACACTCGGCTGTTGAGTCCCAAACTAAGCCTAAGCTTGTTAATGGTTACTCAACAACTGATAAACAAACATATATACTTTAAATAAATACTTAAATACACACAAACACCCATACATACACATATATAAGTATATTAAATAACAATTCTTCTTTTTCAGTGGAATTTGGGATATCCCAACGAGGAAAGCGGTTGTTAAAGTACAAAGGTTTTACATACTACGCAAATTACTGTAATGACAACAAAACCCACTGGAGATGTTCCACTCACGCGAACGTGACTAAAAGCGGCTGCAAGGCTACGATCCACACTTATTACGACAAAATAATAAACATAAAGGGTCAGCATAATCACGCCGCAAAGTTCTGAAAATTGGAAAATGTATCTGTTTTTGTATAGGGCTAGTAATGAACCGCGCGACTGAAATAATGAACCGGGCGACTAAAATAATGAAATGGGCGACTAAAAATACAAATTCAAGGAGGTAACCTAACTTAATTATTATTAGTATTAGTCGCAGTTAAATATTTTTTCACCTCACCGGCTCGGAAGGGTATACTTTCTCATTCGAAATCTGCATGGAAAACTGCACGTGGAAAATTTTTTTTTTAAACTTTTCTTCTAATTTGTAGATGGTGGACATTTAAAGAAGTGGTCAATTCTAATTGTGGTTATTATTATTTGTGGTTCTAAACCGCCGAAAGCATTCAATTCACCTAGATTTTCCTCGCTGTAGTGAGGTGAAAAATTGTGTGTTGCGCTCGGCAGCAGTTATTTTGCGTCTCGTACCTTGAAACCCTCGCTACGCTCAGAATTCTATCTTAGACCCTTTCAATCCTAGACCCCTTCACTTTGCTTGGTTTTCAATACTAGTACTCGCACAAAATAACCAACTTTGCTGCCTTGCATAACAAATAACTATTGCCGCCAGTTTCTGTATTTATAGCCGCTTGGTTTATTTTCCTTTTTACAATTTTCTAAAAGTGTGTGGGTATTGCTATTGACCCATTGGGACTTAGGACGTATCCAAATTAGCTAACTAGAGTTAAAACTTGAATCTGGTATTTAGAGCGTTTGTCTTAGCGAACCTTACTCTTCCTATGCTCTGGTGGAAATAAAATAATTATGTACCTATTGTTAAAGATGTGATGTGTTGGTTATTTTATGTGTTGCATTCATTAAAGTTTTCATGTGTATTATTACAAATCATTCCTAGAGTTTTGGGTTGAATTTGTGATTTGTTGTCCAATCGATAAAACAAATAAAAAGATATCTACCTACGCATAAAATCAGCAAAATGTAGTTGCCAAATCCCAGCCTTTTAAAAAATTTACTGGAATATCTGGGAAAATCATTATTTACCCAAAGCTATTCTTTTTTGTGTTCAGTTGTTTTTGAGTTATTCGGCGGACCGACAGACAGACGGGCAAAAAGCTTCGCTTCAATGTGTTTCAATTTTTATGCTTTTACGTATTGAGAAATTATTAATTGATGATTATTACTTTTCTGCTATTTTCATTGAGGTAATATATTCATATTCATTTATTTTGTAATAAACATACATACATATAGAGTAGCTACTTCAAACAAAAGTGATGGTATATAATTATACACAGACCTATGTTATGGTATAACTAGATGACGGCGGGCGGGCGGGGCACGCGGGGTGCGCGCGGGGGTGTCTCCGTTCTCATAGATAACATTCAATGCGCACAGATGAGACTTTGTCTGAATATGAATGAAATTCACCGAAATATGGGCGCCGCGCCACGTGAGTTGGTGCCAATGAACTCCAACTCGTGCAAACAGTTGAGTTGGGATGTCTTCTCTAGTACGTAGTACTTACATATTACCTCGATGTCTATTTTGAAGTTTTTACTTTTATTTTCAGTGGAATTTTTGAAATCAAAGCAAGGGAAACGAATGCTAAAGTATAAAAACTATACGTACTCTGGAAGTTTAAAGAGCAATGGGAAAACATATTGGAGGTGTTCGACGCATGCGTGCGTGGGCTGCAACGCCATAGTTCACACTTATAATGATGAAGTAATCAGAGAGAGGGGGGAACTTAAACATCCAAACAGATTTTATATTGGATCGACAAGTCAGGGTTAGTTGTAATCAATTTAAGATTACACAAAATTATCTTACATATTTTGATAACAGTTCCACTTGGGTAACAGTACCTACTCGTGTAGCAATAAATCTTTCTTTTTTTCTTATTTTCTTTCTTTCGGTCTTTCTTTCTTTCTTTCTTTCTTTTTTTCTTTCTTTGCGTCCAAATGTGTCCGTGGCAAATGCGACAAAATAAAAATACTTACTCAGTAAAAAGACAAATACCTTGTCGAAAATCCTGGTATCTACATAAATCCTTTGAAAAATAGACTAGTGTTTCTCATTCGTGGCGTGTTTACTGAGTAAATTCATATTTTGTCGCATTAGCCCCACGGGCGCACTTACCCAAGTTGACCTTATTTTACGGAACAATAAATGACGGATGTTTATCTTGTCTGCTGCTATTCTAATTTGTTTCTCTTTAAATTGTGGAATACGTAGTGTCATATAAAGGAAACTATTCGTACTCCGCAAATGTACAGACACAGACAAAAGAAAATATTCGCTGGTCGTGCTCGTTTTATCTTATCTCATCTCATCTTATCTTCTTCGGGGGCCTGGAATACCTGGCGACACTTCGACCCCATGGGATCTGTTGTGCCAAACCCCTGTCCGCCAAACGGTGCCCCAATCCGTTTTTTGGTGGACATAACATACGCCTTAGAATAGTAAATACCAGTCTCTGGCGTATGCAGGTTTTCTCACGACGTATTCCTTCACCGAAAAACCTGTGGTATTATAATAAATCGTACTTAAGTTTTCGAAAAACTCATTGGTACAGGCCAGGATCGAACCCACGACCTCATGAACGTGAGGCGAGTGCACATCTAACTAGGCTACCATGGCCTGTCGTGCTCGTCGCATGCCAATGTAAATTGCAAAGCCATCGTTTTCACTTTCAGGGGCAAAGTGATAAAAAAAAATTGAAATCGGTCCACAATTGACGGAGAAATCGGTGAACATACATAAAAGGAAAAAAAAAGATACATACAGCCGAACATAGTACCTCCTCCTTTTTTGGAAGTCGGTAAAAAGGGGTGAACATTCACACCCTATAGCACATAGGAGACGGAAGCAAAGTACTGCTTTACTTTCATAATTTGTTTGTCAACTTGTAACAAATGATTAAAATATACCTAATTCTAAAATCTATAATTGTTTTTATTTTCTACACCAAATGTAATCGGATCATCATTCAACTAATTTCATCATTAATAACGGCTCAACCAATAATTAAATAAGTATTCAAATCAAATCAACAGCCTATTACTAACTAACGTGTCCCCACTACTGGGGCTCAGGCCTACCATCTCAACGAGGGCGTTCAGGCTATAGTCCCCCACGCTAGCCCAGTGCGGGTTGGTGGACTTCATATGCGCCTAAGAATTTCTTCTTCGGCGTGTGCAGGTTTCCTCACAATGTTTTTCTTCACCATTTGAGAGCAGTTAGTAAATGTAGTTTCGAGAAAAAACCCATTGGTACATGGCCCAGCCGGGGATCGAACGGCGGACCTTTCGATATTCAATGCCGCGTCTTATACCCGACGCCACTGACGCTCGCAACCAACATTGTTACATGATTAATATCTGGATCTTTACAGTTCTTTATCATTCAATTACTGTAAATATTTATGTCTGTTATGTTTTTAAAAACATGGCAGTTCGTCGTTTTTTAAAGTAAATTAACATTATCCCTACTATTATGTATATGTACTACTATGGCTAGTATTATGTCCAGCATATTAGTCCGTCTAAGCAAAGCTATACGACTTATTCGGATGGGAAATAAAAAAGGTAACTCTAACCTCAAATATGTATTCCTTGATAGGCAAGGCAGTGTACGTGTATTCGAAAAACAAGAAGCAGAGCAAGATGCTTCTAGTTTCAGGATACACGTTCTACCACAAAGAACAGTATAAGAACTTGAAAATTCGATGGCTATGTTCCACACATCATAAGAAGGATTGCAGGGCGTCCGTTCATACCTGTGAAGACGTCTTGCTATCAGTCAGAAACGACCATAATCATCCGCCAAATAAAAACTGGACGTTCACGAAGAAATTTTACATGGATTCTCTAAACGTTTAGCGAAGAAACTTGGTGGACACCACAGCTAAGAAATACATAGTATAATCGCAAAACTTAATAAAAAAAGTGCTTTTTGAAGTTACCAAGTTTTCAGTCTTTTGTGTAGCGACTAAATAGACCATGATTGATGAGCATATGGTCGGATTGTTAACAGATAAAGCAGTGTGCATTACACAAACGACCAATACATTTTTATTTTGATACTGTAAGTCGCAATATTCAAAAAACTGCACAACAAGGGGTGCAAAACTGTAGCCTACAGTTTGGCTTAGAAGCAGTCTTAATCATGATCCACGCGAAGGCGCTCTTTGACTCATATTATATACATCATCATCATATCAGCCTGTAGACGTCCACTGCTGGATAAAGGCCTCCCCCAGGGATCTCCACGATGACCGGTCCTGCGATAACCTCATCCAGACAGGTCTCGCTTATGTTATATACGTTAACTTTATAATTTCACAATTCACATCATACTCGATTTTTATGAATGTAAACATAAATATTGTTTATTATTATTGTTTGTCCTATTTTTCCTATTTTAAATATAAATTGGCAATAAAGAGCAACTGTTTTGGCTTCCAATACTTTTCGTGCTATTTTTCGTGCTTTTCGCGGGCGGGCTGACAGATAGACAGACGGATAAAAAAAGCTTCCCTGTAAGTACTAATACAACGCGTTTACGCGACCATCGCGCGAATAAGCGATGTGATCATCATAATTATCATGAAATCGATGTAATTGCGCGAGTGTTAATAGGACACCAGTATGTTTGATCGCGCTTTCGTACGAACAAAGTAAGCGCAAACCGCGCAATCGCGTTGTTACGGGATAGGACGGCGCCTAAGTGTTTAACATCACAGGCCTTGTCGAATTCCCCTAGTTTGGGATTTGGCAAGTATTAGAAATGGTAAGTAAAGTAGTAACTTAGTAAGTAGAAGGTAGTAAATAGTAACTAATCCCGCCTACATATTTCTACATTTCAGATATAAAATTCATACTCTCAAATAAAGGTAATCGCCTTCTGCTCCTGGACGGGTACACGTACTACGAAAACAAGAGGTACGATAGGAAACCAAAATCTGAAACCGAACCTTCCAGCTGGCGTTGCTCTACCCACCAAGGGAAAAGGGGATGCACCGCCAATTTAATTCTTGTCAGAAATCAATCGTTCTTCAGAAAAAGGGTTCATAACCATCCTCCTCCTCGGAGATGATCAATTCAAGACCAACTTAAAGTTGTTTATCTCTCCAGTTTTGCATTTCACCCCCACATTTCCATAGACAACATAACATAGACAAATAAATTAATGTTATTTCTAATTCCAATCTCAAGTACATTTTTTGAACGAATAATTTTTAAAGCTTTTTATAAGACAGAAACTAAATAATAAAAAAAGTCATAGATATTCGCTTCGTAAAAAAGTGAAACATTTTTACAGTAGGTTTTAAAAAGGTGTACAGTACTTAGTCGATTTGTTTATTTATTATTTTAAGTAATATACTTAACTCTTTTTTTGTAGTTTTTTTTTAAATTAAATCGATGACTGCCAAATATATTTGATAATAATAACATTGCAATGATATTATCAATAATACTATTTGTGTTATTGTAACATTAAATTGATAATAATGCATGTTTTTCATCTCTCTTAACATCCTCTTATTAAGATTTTACTATGTGCCAGGGCCGGTTTTCGCGAAGACATCTAAAGGTGCTCCAATGATTTTGCTATATGGCTACAAATTCCAACAGCACAGCCAGGATGCCTTAAAAACCCGGTGGTGGTGTGGAACTCACGCCAGAAAAGGCTGCAAGGCTGTCATCTTCACTATCGGGGACGAAATCTACAAACGTAACATTGAGCATAATCACCCACCGCCGCCAGCCAGCAGACGAAAATGTACCTACCTACCTAATAAATTAAATTAAAAAATAACTTAATGTTAACGTGATAAGACTTGTACATACATACATTATATTCACGCTATGTCCCTGGCGGGGTAAGCATAAGAAACGGAGTGTCAAGTATCGCGATCCTGACACATCCTTTCGCTTCGCTCAGTCTCATCTTCGCACACGCTCGCCGCGGGACGCGAGTGCTCTTTACGTGTGTGAGCACCTGCTCTATCTGATCCTCGTATGTCAGATAAGACTTGTATTCTAGGATAATATGTAATAACATATTTTATAATAAAAAAAATATATGATACAAGTGAGCTAAGTTGGTCATTTCATTACCTCGAGGCTGGATTGCACAGCCCGATCCGAAGAGCATGCGATACCTTTAAAATTATCATACCTTTCGGCGGTGTAAGACCAAAATTAAAACAGATCACAATAGGAAATGACCACTTCCTGCATTGGTCACTTCTTGAAATTACCACTATTCGATTGCTATACATATAATATTTGAATAGGTACTAAATAAATTGTTATTGTATTAAATTAAATGTATATTGTATTAAATAATATTATTATTTTTATACTAAATTGATCATAATAATTGTAATAGAACCAACTCCCTTATCGTCCTTCAAGTTCCATCATCAAGTCTATCTTGTGGCACTGTTCATTGTTGTTCATAATGCCTAAACAGATTGACTTGTAGAAAGTGGTCACTTAAAGAAGTTCTCATTTTAAATTGTGGTCCTAAACCGCCTTAGAATTTATAAATTAAACAAACACATCTAAACAAACAAACACGTCAAAATAAGTTCAACTGTAAATATAAAGAAATAAATATTAACATGCTCGTGTATGAATGATTACTTTATATTTAAACTTGCACTTATTTGGACATTTCCTTAGGAAGATTTCGTTTGACTCTCGTAAGTCAATGTTTTTAAAATTTAAATGAATAACCACGTATGTTTATTTCTATTTCTATACAGGACCTATTTTGGCAACAACATCTAGAGGAGCTCCAATGATTTTGCTGGACGGCTACAAATTCTATCAGCACAGTCAGAAGAAGTGGAAAACCCGGTGGTGGTGCGGCACCGACTTTCGAAAGGGCTGCAGGGCGGTGATCTTCACAATCAATGACGAAATCGTCAAATGCAACAATGAACACAATCACCCACCGCGTTAGAAGCTCATCATCATCAGCCGGTAGTAGTCCATTGATGGACGTAGGCCTTCAATTCCGGTCTTCGGTTCTCCGCGTTCAGTCACTGCCAGCCGCTAGAAGTTAAGAAACAGAAATTATTATACTTAAAAAATAACAGCATAGACTTGTTTTTTATTATTATCATATCACAAACTAGGTAGGTACCATTTTTTTACCAGGAAACATATGACGAATCGTTTAGTAAGTATTAACTATTTAGTAATAGGTAATATAAAATTCTGAATTTCAACTGTCCGTGACACTAATTTATTACACTGACATTTAAATTATAATTTCCTGTCTGTTTCCCGCGGCTTCTTCACCCACCAATGGCATAATGTTATTAATGTTTGGACAAATTTACACACGGCTGTTTAATCCCAAACTAAGCCGAAGCTTGTAAATGGGTACTCAACAACTGATAAACATACATAAATACTTTTAAATAAATACTTAAAAACATACAAACACCCAGAATCCGAACACCAACAGTTATGCTCATCACACAAATGTTGGGGCAAATATGTCGGCATAAGGGTCATAACTCCGATATTAATTTGTGATTGTAAACATTACTGTTCTATTTTACATTAAAAATGATTATTTCATCAATTTTCATCAAATGGTTAAACGCATAAACTGCATCTATCTTGTGTTTCTATTATTTTTCAACCGTCTTCAAAAAAGGAGGAAGTTCTCATTCGACTATAATGTTACACGATATGTTCGTAAGGATGAATAATAAAAAATTGGGATCAACATTTAAAAAAAACTTTTTTTTACAAAGAAATCGGTATTATTTTTCCAGGACCGGTTTTCGCAAGGACATGTAGAGGCGCTCCAATGATCTTGCTAGGCGGCTACAAGTTCCAACGGCACAGGCAGAGCAACGAGAAGACCCGGTGGTGGTGTGGGACCCACGCCAGGAGAGGCTGCAAGGCTATAGTCGTCACAATCGAGGACAAAATCATCAGGCGCAGCAATGAACATAATCACCCACCGCCTTAGAAGTTTTTTATATTTTATACGGCCTTACGTATTGTGTTTAAGGCACAATAATTCCGGAAATTACACGTAGTAGAAAATACACTGCAGGATAATTCAATTCTCCACACAAAAAAATTAAAACAGATACAATACAGTAGCTAACATAAGTACTTAAAGGCGGTCTTATCGCTAAATAAAAGCGATTTCTTCCCGACAACCTAGATCCAGATAATATTGATCGGTTTCTATGTAAACACCTTTTTGTTGAAATTGTTGCTCGGTTACTAAAACAATTTATTTGTTTCGAAAGCCAACAGCGTACTTACTACCCGACCACTGAGGGCTCCCTAAACGATCATGCGCCATGTCATGCATTACGTGCTGTCACTCATGCATGAACGTCTAGCTGTAATGATGGACTTGCATGACATGCAAACTACGTGCTGGCCGTTGCTTCACGGTATTGATTGATAGCAAGCATGATGGTCTATTACGCAGCATGACATTCACGTAAACGTTGCATGTCATGCAAGCATGATCGTTTAGGGACACTTTTAGACGCATGACGTAGTAATATAAAATATGGTACCTAATATAATTTATTATGAAATTTATTAAATGGCTATTGAGAGATTTCCGCAAGCACGTATAGAAACAAACATCACCACCACTATTTGTGTATTCTGTGCCACCAATGTCAAATTTCCGGACCATGCTCAACTCAACAAAGTCGCATCCCGCGTCTGTCCATCTGTACACTAAGGGCCTCTTACACCGCTTACTGATAATGTCACAGATACCCTATCTGCAGGTTATCTGACAGATAGCCTATTTTTTTGGTTTCACAGGTATCTGATTGCCTATATCTTATATATTTTATATAGTCTATCACACAGATTTATCTGATAGATTATCACTAAGATAACTATCTGTAACAATATCAGGAAGTGGTGAAAGAAGCCCTTAGAATTTTTAAACTGCGCAACAGATTTTCCAATATCATTCAGATAATTTCTTCCGGATGGTTTATAGGTACTTATCCCATCGGGCAACAGCTGGGGTGTAAAAAAATATTTATACTTAGCGCTTGTGTATCGAATCGGGATTAAGAAGGCTGTTGGTATAATTGGATTAATTTGTTCCCCGCCAGGGCCGGTTTTCGCGACGACACCCAGAGGTGCCCCTGTGATCCTGATGGCTGGCTACAAGTTCCTTCGACACAGCCACTCGACCCTCAAGACCCGGTGGTGGTGTGGAACCCACGCCAACAAAGGCTGCAGGGCTGTGATCTTCACAATGAATTACGATATAGTCAGGTGCAATAACGAACACAATCACCCGCCACAGAAGCTAAGAAAGTGAATATTAATGAATAGAAAAAAAATGAATAGATAAAGGAAAAAAAAAAGTTTATTTACAGTAAAAGAAAGAAAGAAAGATGTTTATTTTAAGGAGTGTTGGGTTGGTCCACTACCTTACTACTCGCTTGTAGAATTATGTATTAGTAGGTAAACAATGGGTGATTTTTCAAAAGGGGTTTTATTTATGGCACATTCAGTTTTCACGATTGCATTAAAAAAATATGTGGTAAATATCCCCATTCAAAAATCACATCCCCATTATTCCCCATAGTGTATAATCACTAATCACGCATTGTTAGTAATACTCACTCCCTATATACTCTTTAATTCTTAAGAAATTATTTAGAATCGCTAAACATAAGTACAGGTAGGTACTTATAAAATGATGAGTGAAAACCTTCTGTCTTTTTTTCTTATATTTTTATCAATTTCAGTTCATTAATTCACTAATTAGGTTCGATCCCCGGCTGGGCCATGTACCAATGGGTTTTTTCTCGAAACTTAAGTGCATTTACTGACTGCTCTCAAACGGTGAAGGAAAACATCGTGAGGAAACCTGCATACGCTGAAGAAGAAATTCTTAGGCGCATGTGAAGTCCACCAACCCGCACTGGGCTAGCGTGGTGGACTATAGCCCGCACGCCCTCGTTGAGAGGGTAGGCCTGAGCCCCAGCAGTGGGGAGATTAATAGGCTGTTGATGATGATGAATTCACTAATTACAGTGAGTTTACACTAAAAGCAGGAAAGTTACTATGCTATTTTCTACTGCTTATGTATGTCTAGCCGTGGTAGCCTAGTTCATTGTGCACTCGCCTCACGTCAATGAATGAGGTCGTGGGTTCGAACTTTGGCCCATACGAAACTAAGTACCGTTTATTATAATGTTACTTAAATTTAATGTTGTTAAAAATTATAATGCTTTTCGGTGAAGGAAAACATGGTAAGGAAACCTGCATAATGTTATATAGAAGGCGTGAAGTCAAACAATGAACATACATAAAAGGAAAAAAAAACATACATACAGCCGAACATAGTACCTCCTCCTCATAGTGTCCAAACATTATTATAATGATAAAATGAGTATCTGATGGCTCAACATAGATAAATATTAGTAATAAACAAGATATCCCTGGGCCCTGTGCTGTCGGGTTTGTTGCTGTTTCTTTCCCTCGGCTAAACAGGTGGAAACAGAGTAGTTTCTAAACCGATCCCTACAGGATCATGCGGCGTGACATGCGTTACGTGCTGTCAATCTGCATGACAGTTTAATTGTAGTGATTGGACCGGTCGTCGTGGAGATCCTTGGCCTTTGTCCAGCAGTGGACGTCTGCAGGCTGATATGATGATGATGATTGACGCGGATGACATGCAAACTACGTGCTGGCCGTTGATTGACAATCGCGCGTACTAAATAATTGATAGCAAGCATGTAGGTCCATCATGCAGCATGATAATTCACGTAATCGTTATGTCATGCCGCATGATCGTCTAGGAACCGCTTTAAGAATTGACGTCAAAAAGAGAATATTGTAGGTATTCCAATTTTGAATAATGAATTTTCATTTCATTCAGTACAAAATTATTTTAAAATTTTTAGGAGCAATTTTCTCAAAAACCGCCCGTGGTGCCGCGACCATCACGTTGCCAGACGGCCGAAGTTTCACCAAACACGTTAACAGTGGGATGAAAACAAGATGGCGGTGTGTGGGCTACCCCAATGGCTGCCGAGCTAACATCTACACAATCGGCTATGACATTGTCAAATATACGAATAACCATAACCATTAATTGAGGAATCAAGCCTTTTTGGCTACTTTTGGGCTCCTATTCCTAAGCGGGTTACAGACAGCGGCTATAATTCAAATTTTTTTTTTCTGTTTATAAACATTGTATCCTCCTGAGCTATCAATTTAAGTTAACAAAAATTACTAATAGTATATTTTAGACTTTCGCGCTTTGTATATATTACAATAATGATAAAAATTACCCCGTTTCTCCCTCGTACGCTTATAGTACGATTTTTTTTAATTTCTAAAAGTATTCCACTAAAAGAAGTTCAGTAACCGATACTTAGTGCCCCTATAACCAGTCACTACAAGTGGTTTTTTGTTATCTACTATAGTAGGTTTTAATTTGTGTAATACATTTTATACTATCGCGCTTTGTATCAATTATTTAGATAAATACTCCGGGACACGGGTCTTATATCCGAATATTTTGTATTTATATTCGCCGACCCGTGTCAAAAATATAATAATCCGCTTATGTATTTTGCAAAACAACTTAAAACTACGTATTTACATGACTTAATATTTATTGACTTAAAAATATATTTAAAACTAGCCGATGCCCCGCGACTTCATCCGCGTTATAAAGTATGTACTATTTATTCAAAAAATTTTAACCCGTTCTAATCATGCCAGTTTCTTAGTTTTAAAGTTTGTCAATAGATGGCGTTAGGTGTATTTTACACCCCGCTATCATTTGGTTCTTCGCAACTTAAATAAGATATGCATGCAAATTATCCACCAGTTTTACCTCTATTATTAGTATAGATATAGATAGATGTAGATTAACTTAACTACCAACACATCTTACAAACTTCATAAAAGCTTATCTGAAGGATTAGGTACACCCGTTTTTTTTATATTACTGTATTGTTTTTATTTCAGAGTATACGATCCTAACGACGAAGCGTGCTATGACGATGTTCTTCCGACAATTCCTATTTCATCGTCATAGTCAATGCGGCTCCAGGTTGCGTTGGAGATGCCAGAGCTGGCGAAAACAGTGCCGGGCTACCCTAACCACGGTCGATGGTCAAATCGTCACGACCAACAATAATCATAATCATGATCCGTAGTTTTTTCATGGAATCTGACATAAAGTGGTTTTATGACCTTATGTTATTTAGTTTATATTACACATCTATGCACTAATTGGTATTATATTACAAACTTTTTTTTTACGCTAGTAATCCACCGTGGTACTATCAGACACCTTGGTAGTACCACGGGCAAACAAAACCACCCGCGGTACTACCAATAGTACCATCGGTAGGAGTTGTGGTAAGTCCTGGCCACGGGTAAGACGCGGTAGTTTGAAGCTTTCAACTAAATCGCGGTAGTTGCAGTAAGAAAATGTCAATACCACGATCGCCCAACAGCGGGATCGACGATATACTTGGCTGTTAGTTTATGATGTGAAATATACAGGGTGACTTCAAATTGGTAATACAAAAATCAAATCACATATGGCCTGCGGTAGGCCATATGCAAAGTAAAAAAAGGGCACAAGAGAATAAAATTTTGTAAAAGCGTGTCCGAATCTACACGAGTAGCCACTTACTATTCGAGGTGCAATAGGTAGATATATCATTTTCGGTTACTTTTTCAGGTCCTGTATTCACGACGTACCGAGGTGCGAGGAACATATTCCTCGGGGGGTACAGGTTCCTGCGACAAAGGGACGACGGGATGAGGACCCGGTGGTGGTGCGCCAGCTGGCGCCGCAAGTGTAGAGCCGTCATCTACACCATCAATGATGAGTTGGTCCTGTGTAAAAATGAACACAACCATCCACCGCCAATGCAATTGTAATATTACTAGCTGTTGCCCGTGATTTCGTACGTGTGGATAACGTCCAAGCATTGTCTAAGATACAAATTATACAATATGTAATGTTACTGTGTTTGGAACTTCTTGCGTTTCTGTATTATATTTTGTATCTGTTGCCACTCCCTATCGAGTTCTGCCTTCTCGTTCTTGTCCTTGGTCTCCCTTGTCTTGCGGCCGTCCTGCGTCTTCACGCCGTAACGCGGCCTTGGGCAGCGCCCCCTTGGTGCCCATGTACGCGGAGTACTCCTCCTGGGTGTCGAAGTCCCACCGACCGATGGGCTATATGAATTATGACAAACTATTTTTTCTGTACCTAAAAAATTCTGGACTGAAAGCATCTGTAGCCTTTTTAATACCATTCTGCTTTGAACTGCAAGTTCATACAAAAATTAAAGAGATTTTTATTGCTGGTCATTATTTCTCGGTCAATTTTCGAGATGTTTTATAGCCTATATTACATATATGTATAATGTATATGTATACTGCTACTTATTATATGACTACACTTTGTTCTCAGTAAACATCAAAACAACGTACTTCTCGTACAATTGTACTAGCATGGAAGTTTACTTGATGGAACGATAAAACTTAAATAAAATAAAAAGTATTTTTTTGTACTTTAATGTTTGCCTACACTTTATGAGAATGTATCCTCTGGTAAATACCGGCCCATTCAAAATACGTGGGCGATTCGGCCCGTGGACCAAACCGCGAGTGGGGCGAAACGCCTAAACACCCAAAATAATCTGACCTCTCTTTTAAACATTCGTTATTTTCAGGGCCCGTATTCATGATCAGTAATCGAGGTACTCGAATAATCGTTGTGTCCGGTCACAAGTTTTACCGTCAAATGCAATCTGGCCTCAAGACCCGATGGACGTGCGTAGAGGCCAGAAAAGGATGTAGAGCTGCACTCTATACATTTGAAAATAAAATTATAAAGTATAAAGATGTACATAAACACTAATGGCCAAAGCCTTAGTAATGGGGCAGACAGAGCGGAAAAATGCTCGTGCACTTTTAACGTCATTATCAAATGAACCATAGCGTACAAAATCGTATGAATACCAACACTGACGTCAACGTCGCCTCGCGCATACGATTTTCTACTTTAGGCTATGGTGATATGCTTTCATAAAAAGTGAATAGTGCTTGAGCATTTTTCCATCTAGTCTGAATTGACACTTACGCGATGTATCTATTCTTTAAGGTAGACTTTAACAATCGTCTGCGCGTCAGTGACCCTGCAACATAGCGACAGATACTATGCCAATTTAAGGAACCTTCCTTAAATAAATTTGCATAATACTTTTATCTGTCGCTCTGTCGCAGCGTCACTGACGCAGAGCCACTGACGCACAGACGCTTGTCCCGAAAGTCTACCAAAAATTAAGGTGGTCGCTCACTCATCGTAACTAATCGTAGCACTAGATACCTGTCAAAGTTTTAATTTTTCCTAAATTTGCAATATTTAGTAAATATCAATTTTGCGGGAAATCTCGACTTCCAAATAGTTACTTTGAAAAAGTATTCCATTTTTTTGTGATAAGTTTAACGTTTGGTTATTGACTGATGCATGTATGCACCATTTTTCTGAATGCTAAAAATTGCACATTGAAAGTTGGTCCAAAACTCATTATTAGACACTGGTGTCATTTTGTACTCAAACCGACATAGTCATACCGTTTATTCATAGTGACAAATAAATGATCACAGAGCTATGAAATAACATAAATAGAAAACATTGTATTTTTATTTAAAATCAGTACGTACCTGTTAGATTCTTCAATGATTAACTAGATTATAAATCTTTAGTGATCTCTTTTTTAAACATATTTCTAACAAATGATCAATTTACTTTTACAGAATTACCGTATGCATATATTATTACACCTAGAGGAAAGCTGCTCATGTACCACGGCTACACATATTCCAAACGTGGAAAAAATAGTAATGGCGACAAATACTGGAGGTGTTCCCAGAAGGTGAGCCATAAGTGCGCCGCCACGGTAAAGCTAGATAGTGCAGAAAAATTATATGTATCTAACCCCGACCATAATCATCCACCGCCAAAATATCACAAGACTAAAGATGGTCATTACGTTAATCTGCCTAGTCGACGTGTGCCAGTGTAGGTGAATATTGCGCTTGTGTGCGTATGTTTCAGAGTGCTTGTATAAACTTTTATTAGGTATTTACATGGACGATTAAGATAGAAATGAATTCTGTAATTAGACCCGGATATCTCTGCTCAGGAAACAGACACTCAACTATTTAGATACATATAACTATAAAGATTTAAGGGCTAAAAGTGTGAAATGTTTTAAACAGCTGGTAGTCTGTAGCAGAGTAAACGCCAGTGTCTAAATAGTTGAGTGTCTGTTAGGAATATATTAATTGGCTATTGGTTTGATTTGAATGTAACTCTAGTATCGATTCTTCTAGTGTTGTATTGCCCATCTATCATTTACACTTAAGTTATATATGATGGAAAGATAATTAAAACTTAAATAAAATAAAAAGTAATTGTACTTTAATGTTTGATTACACTTTATGGGAATTTATCCTCTGGTAAATACAGGCCCATTCAAAAGACGTGGACGATTCGGCCCGTGGTCCAAACCGCGAGTGGGGCGAAACGCCTAAACACCCAAAATAATCTGACCTCTCTTATACAAATATCGTAACTTTCAGGACCCGTGTTCATGACCAGTAATCGAGGTTCTCGAATAATCGTTGTGTCCGGTCACAAGTTTTACCGTCACGTGCAAACTGGCATCAAGACCCGATGGACGTGCGTAAAGGCCAAAAAAGGATGTAAAGCTGCACGCTATACAGTTGAAAATGAAATTATAAAGTATAAAGATGTACATAAACACTAATTGGCAAAGCCTTGGTAAAGGGGCAGACAGACGGAAAAATGCCCGCGCACTTTTGACGTCATTGTATGAACCATATCGCCATAGACAAAATCGTATGGATACCAACACAGATGTCAGCGTCGCCTCGCGCATACGATTTTGTACTTGGTGATATTATTATGGTGATATGGTTCATTTGATTAAAAAGTGCGCGATCATTTTTCCGCTCCGTCTGCCCCCGTCCGTTACGGTCAATTCAAACTAGGAGGAACATAAAAGTGCTTCAGCGTTTTTCCACCTAGTCTGAATTGACCCATACGCAAGTATCTATTCAATAAGGTAGACTTTAACAATTGTCTGCGCGTCAGTGACGCCGCGACAGATAGAAGTACTATGCAAATATATGGAACGTTATTCGAGCGCAGTGTCATTAACACCGGCGTTAGTGACACTGCGCTCGAATGACCTTTCATATATAAATTTGCATAATAATTTTATCTGTCGCTCTGTCGCAGCGACACTGACGCGGAGCCACTGACGCACAGACGCTTGTCTCGAAAGTCTACATAAAATTAAGGTGGTCGCTCACTTATCAAATCGTAACAATAGATAGCGCCAGCTGCTGTCAAAGTTATAATTTTTCCTAAATTTATTCGTAAATATCAATTTTGCGGGCCATCTGGACTTCCAAATAGTTACTTTGAAAAAGTATTCCATTTTTTTGTGACAAGTTTAACGTTTGGTTAATGACTGGTGCATGTACGCACCATTTTTCTGGATGTTAAATATTGCACATTGAAAGTTGGTCTACAAACTCATTATTAGACACAGATGTCATCTTGTTTCTCAGACCGATAGAGTCATACCGTTTATTCAGCCTTTTGTGATAAATAAATGTTCGCTAAATAGTTATAAATTAACATAAATAGAAAACATTGTATTTTTGTTTAAAATCAGTACCTAGTACATTCGGTCGCACGTCAGTAGAAACACTTTGACCTTGAGTCGCTGGCCTAGCCTATTAGGGAGATTCAATACTATGAAAGACCAGTTTATACTTGTTTTGTTACCACTGACGTACGGTCGACCGTACCTGTTAGATGCTTCAATGATTAAGTAAGTAGATTATAAATCTTTAGTGATCTCTTTTTTGAACATCTTTTTAACAAATGATCTACCTACTTTTACAGAATTACCGTATGCATATATTATTACACCTAGAGGAAAGCTGATCATGTACCACGGCTACACATATTCCAAATGTGGGAAAAATAGTAATGGCGACATATTATACTGGAGGTGTTCCCAGAAGGTGAGCCATAAGTGCGCCGCCACGGTGAAGCTAGATAGTGCAGAAAAATTATATGTATCTAACCCCGACCATAATCATCCACCGCCAAAATATCACAAGACTAAAGATGGTCATTATGTTAATGTACCTAGTCGACGTGTGCTAGTGTAGGTGAACATTGCGCTTGTGTGCGTATGTTTCAGAGTGCATGTACTTATAAACTTTTATTAGGTATTTACATGGACGATTAAGATAGAAGTGAATTCTGTAATTAGACCCGGATATCTCTGCTCGGGAAACAGACACTCAACTATTTAGACACTGATAACTATAAAGATTTAAGGGCTAAAAGTGTGGAATGTAAGTTTTAAACAGCTGGTAGTCTGAAGCAGAGTGAACGCCAGTGTCTAAATAGTTGAGTGTCTGTTAGGAACATATTAATTGGCTATTGATTTGATTTGAATGTAACTCCAGTAACGATTCTTCTAGTGTTGTACTGCCCATCTATCATCTACACTTAAGTTATATATGATGGAAAGATAAAACATAAATAAAATAAAAATAATTATACTTTCATGTTTGACTACACTTTATGGGAATTTATCCTCTGGTAAATACCGGCCCATTCAAAAGAAGTGGGCGATTCGGCCCGTGGTCAAAACCGCGAATGGGACGAAACGCCTAAACACCCAAAATAATCTGACCTCTCTTATACAAATATCGTAACTTTCAGGACCCGTGTTCATGACCAGTAATCGAGGTACTCGAATAATCGTTGTGTCCGGTCACAAGTTTTACCGTCAAATGCAAACTGGCATCAAGACCCGATGGACGTGCATAAAGGCCAAAAAAAGGATGTAGGGCTGCAATCTTTACAGTTGAAAATGAAATTATAAAGTATAAAGATGTACATACATAAACACTAATTGGCAAAGCCTTAGTAAAGGGGCAGACAGATCGTAACACTAGATAGCGCCAGCTGTCAAAGTTTTAATTTTTCCTGAATTTATTTGGCCGGAATATTCAGTAAATATCAATTTTGCGGGCCATCTGGACTTTCAAATAGTTACTTTGAAAAAGTATTCCATTTTTTTGTGACAAGTTTAACGTTTGTTTAATGACTGGTGCATGTACGCACCATTTTTCTGGATGCTAAATGTTGCACATTGAAAGTTGGTCTACAAACTCATTATTAGACACAGGTGTCATCTTGTTTCTCAAACTGACATAGTCATACCGTTTATTCAGCCTTTTGTGACAAATAAATGATCGCTAAATAGTTAACATAAATAGAAAACATTGTACTTTTATTTAAAATCAGTACCTAAGTACAGACCTATTAGATGCCTCAATGATTACATTATAAATTTTTTGTGATCTCTTTTTGTAACATCTTTTTAACAAGTGATCAACCTACTTTTACAGGTCTATCGTATGAATTTATTAATAGTGCTAGAGGAAAGCTGATCATGTACCACGGCTACACATATTCAAATCCTACAAAAAATCCTGGAGGTGTTCCCAGAAGTTGAGCCATCAGTGCACTGCCACGGTCAAGCTAGATCGTGCAGAACAATTATATGTATCTAACCCTGACCATAATCATCCACCGCCAAATTATCACAAGACTAAATACGGTCATTACGTTAAGGTGCCTTAGTCGTCGTGTGAAAGTTTAGGTGAACATTGCGCTTGTGTGCCTGCGTTTTAGAGTGCTTGTATGAACTTTTATTCTTTATATGGACGATTAAGATAGACGTCAATTCTGTAATTAGACCCGGATATCTCTGCTCAGGAAACAGACACTCAACTATTAACACACTGATAAGTCTGCAGATTTAAGGCCTAAAAGTGTAGAATATAAGTTTTAAACAGCTGGTAGTCTGTATATCAGAGTGAACGAGAGTGCACTTATCAGTGTCTTAATAGTTGAGTGTCTGTTTCCTGAGCAGATCGAGATATCCGGGTCTAAAACAGAATTGACTTCTATCTTGATCATCAGTAACATACTTACATAATAAAATGTTAATAAATAATCAAAAATAATTATATTTTATTACAATTTAACATACTTATTAAAATTAATAAATAATGGAAATATTAATAATAATATAATAATACTTATAACTGTATTACGTATAGTCAGTATAATAAAACACTTGTTTAAATATATATATTTTTTGATTTTATATCATTATTTAGTTGACCGAGCGAGCGAAGCGAGCGAAGCGTCTACGTTTCGAGACTGGCCAAAAATGCTCTTGTCCGGCTGTCTGTCTGTCTGTCTGTCTGTCTGTCTGTAATTCTCTACAGGTCGCATTTTTCAACCGATTTTGACGAAAATTTGGCATATGTATAAATTAATTAAACCTACAAAATGAGTAGAATAAAATTTTGAAAAACATTTTTTTTAGAGTACCTACCATACTCGCAAAGTGGGAGTGAACTTTTTTTTTCTTGGGAATCCCATAGTGTGGGATATCGTTGGATAGGTCTTTCAAAAATATTGCTGGTGTGTGAATACCATTTTTTCGATTTAGGGATCCGTTGGCGAAATATTAAGCTTTAAAGCGGTAATTTTTGTTAGAGTCACGTGTCCCCCCCCCCTGCCAGCTAAACGGTTGCTTCTGGAAATGTGAAAAAATTCATGGCAGTAGCATATATAACGTAGTTACAAGGAAAACTATTACGGCTAAGTAGGTTCTATTAGTTTTTGAGTAATAGTGGATCGACTTAAGAAAGTTGAAAAAATAAATTATGTTCATAGAACTGCATACGTAAAATGGAAAATTATTTTTTTCCGCGTGATATCCATGGTGTGGGGTATCGTTGGATGGGTCTTTCAAAAATATCGCGGGTGTGTGATAAACATTTTTCGATTCAGGGATCCGTTTGCGAAATATTAAGCTTTAAAGTGCTAATTTTTGTCACTTTAGTAGGTACTTTTTCTGTTTCCAAAGTTGACTTTTGTTGGTTTCTTTTAGGTTTGGTTTATAAGGGCTGGCGAGGTCTACTGTTCTCACGGAACTACTAGTTAACTAACGTTCAATTACAACACAACTACTCACCGCCGCGGGCAATCAACCAGGAACTGTCCAGACGAACCACACCACTGCGGACACGTCTACCACAAAAAATGGTCGGACGTGGCCACGTGTGATTGACATTGCCACACCGCTGCCGCAAAGCAGCGGGCGCGCCGTGGTTGCGTTGTGGTTACCCACAAGCTTGTAGTTGCAGTGACAAGTCAAGCTAACTGGAAAATATCTACATAAGTTATATTTTATTATCTGCTATTAAGAGGAATTAAAAAAATTACAAAGTAAAACCAGTTTCAATCACTTCGTTACTTACGCGACATTGGCATTGTCAATAACTTAAAATAATATCTTATTTTAAGATTGGTTCTCAGTGGCTTATAGAATAGAAAAGAAAAATTGCACATTCGTGGTTTTGGCATTGAACCGACGATGTTTGTTCTCGGGATAAGGTATTAATCAATTGTGTTATTTCAGTCCCTGTGTTCACAACGTCCGCTCGTGGTTGCAGCGTCATCGTAATGTCTGGATCCGGCTACAGATTCTGCAGACATCGTCGTAATGGACCGAAGACTAGATGGCAATGTGCCACGGACCCGCACTGTCGTGCCGCCATCTACACCGTAGACAAGACAATTGTCAAATGCAGCAACGACCATAATCATCCACCGCCCTCTATGGATGACTGGACGACTTTCTTCTAACCGTTCGTCCATAACAACAAGAAATAAGTTAAGACTTCGTAGCAAATCCTCACTCCCAGTCGCGCCGCCATTTACAATGTAGACAAGATAATTAATAAATGTAGCAACGACCATAATCATCCACCACCCTCTATGGATGACTGGACGACTTTCTCTTATATACCTACTTATTGTCAGAGCTACGGAATTTAAGTTCGGCTTTTCGTTACACAATCATCCACACTGTCGCACCGCCATCCTTTTACGTTTTAGACAAGACAATTGTCAAATGTAGCAACGAATATAATCAATCAGTCACTGCTCTCAATAGAGCAGAATTTTTCGTTGTTTTGTAAGGGTGGTATTATAGTGAGCGTCGATTGCGCGGCGGTGCGCTGCCGCTCTTACGAGATTACATGAGTTTGTATGAGACGAATTAAGGCCGGGTCAAACCGAATGCAGCACGGCGGAGCACAGCACAGTGCAGCACGGCTTATGACGTTGTAAATGTATGGGTTACTATGGGAGAGGACACACCTACGCACGATGCTGCACAGCGCTGCGCAGCTACGCGCGTATCCGTGCGTCAAGCCACGCAGAGACAACCCGAGCGCACGCGGTCTGGCAACGTCGCGCGACAGCAGCTCGCGGTCTAGCAACATCGCGCGCGTGCCGTGCCGTGATTGGTCCTCACTAGTTGACATCACACCGCGTGAGGCGATTGTGTTGCGGCACAGCACGTCGCGACAACTAGCCGGTGTGACGTGCTACGCAACGTGCTGCGCTGCAACGCTCTGCGCTGCACCGCATACGCATCCGGTGTGACCCGGCCTTTGTATAGTCAGCGGCGGCGCTGCTCTGTGAGATTTGACAAGCGATGCTGCTTATATAATTCGTCTCATACGACTCATGTAATCTCGTAAGAGCGGCAGCGCACCGCCGCGCCGCGCTAGTTACTAGCGTAAAACCACAATTTTGTACAATAACTAGGTACTTATACCTAATTAGTACACAACAGGCGAGGCGTTCTCCAATATTAAATAAAATGATTAAACTTCTTATTATTCAAATACATAATAATAATATATAATTAAAGATACAAATATATTGTTGATTAAAATTATGTATATCACTTAACACAGACAGTTATGTATTTATCACTTATAAAATTAACTAAGAGATAGGTACCACAACATACATAATATAAGCCACCCCGTACACTTAACTGAATAGGTAACACTTAATATTACATATAAAATTATTAGGTTTATACTTATTAGATTTTAACCTACTTACGAGTATATCAAGAGATAATGTAATACTTACCAATAAAACCTAGTTACTTTTAACTTAAGACTATGTTGCAAATGTTTATTCATACAATAAATACGAGACATTACCCCATCCAGTATTTTATATTAAAATGTTATTATATTGGCTTCTTGGGTCATAAACTCATAACAGCATGTTTACTAATAAAAAATAAATAAAAGCAAAATGTTATTTCGTAAACTTATGCCAGAGAAAATTGGCTCTCCGACAAATTTTACTAAATTAATTACTGTTCAGCTCTTTTTGTCAGCTGGAAGATACTAAAACTTTCCACAAGAGATTGTCTTTTAAGACAAAATGGAACAACGTAAATTTTATAGCCAAAATGAAATCAATGTTTGTGAAATTAAAATGTTTCTTTTATGAACTATCTATATAACGTCACATTATTGGTGTCGCATTATTTCCATGCCTGACGGGCACAGGTTCTACGTGAGAAACGTGGGCCCAAGACCCCGTGGCAATGTGCCAAGGCCCGCCGCGTAGGTAGTCGGTTGTCGCGCTTACATCTTGACGATTGCTGACGAAATTGTTAAAAGTATCGGTAATCATAATCATAAATAATAAAACGAGTGTCCTTTTCTATTCTTTTGTACTATAGGAAAGGTTGGATTTATTTCGTAACATCAGCAGCTCGTATAGAAAAGTTCCAGTAATTCTTTGAATTCTCAGAAAGGTACGATAAACGTACCCTCGTGACATCGTGGAGCGGGGTGCTAGCACTAGCAAGTTAAGCCGTGACATTTACATATAAATATAATTTTGTTGTAACATGTTTATTAAATAATTTACTGCTTTTGAAGTACTTTAAACAATAATATGTTATGCACGCTCTCTCTTTACACATTACCCAGTGAAGCAATTGCAATTATGTCTCTAACCTTGGAAGAGAAACGTTAAAAAAAATGTAGGAACTGGCCCTGGTGAACGAACTTGTGAACTTCCAAAAGTGGAACGAGAGTGGGCATGTAACCAGCATTTTGTTTAAATTTTAGTAATAAAACATTATAGATCTGGTAGATAACAATGTTAACAAAAATGATGTCACGGCTTTATCTTCTTCAGAACCAATCTTCACACGCTCGAAGTACGGTGGTCGCATTATTTTCATGCCTGAAGGGAACTGGTTCTCCGTACATAAGAAATGTGGGCCCAAGACCCGGTGACAATGTGTCAAAGCCCGCCGCGCCGCCATCGTTACGATTGATGATGAAATTGTTAAATGTAGTAATAAACATAATCATTAATAAAAAAAATACCCAGGATTTTATTTAAATTTCTTTTTTTTTCATATAATATTCGCATTATAGTTTTAACCTATGCTTACTGGTAGAAAACAAATGTCATGGTTTTAACAAAAAAAATAATTTCAGATCCAATCTTCACACGATCGAGGAAAGGTGGTCGCGTTATTTCCATGCCTGATGGGCACAGGTTCGTCGTACATAAGAAATGCGGACCCAAGACCCGGTGGCGATGTGCCAAGGGCCGCAGCGTGAGTTGTCGCGCTGCCATCGTTACGATTGAAGACAAAATTGTTAAATGTAATTGTAATCATAATCATAAATAGGTTATAAAATACCCAGGATTTTATTTAAATTTCTTTTCTTTTTATTAAAATTCGCATTTTACTTTTCACCTATGCTTACTGGTAGAAAACAATTGTCACGGTTTTGCCTTTTTTTTCAGATCCAATCTTCACACGCTCGAGGTATGGTGGTCGCGTTATTTCCATGCCTGACGGGCATAGGTTCTCCGTAAATAGGAAATACGGGCCCAAGACCTGGTGGCAATGTGCCAAGACCCGGCGCACAGGTTGTCGCGCTGCCATCGTTACGATTGAGGACGAAATTGTTAAATGTAATAATAATCATAATCATAAATAATAAAATACCCAGGATTTTATTTAAATTTCTTTTTTCATTATTAAAATTCGCATTTTACATTTCACCTATCCTTACTGATACTGATAGAAAACAATTGTCACGGTTTTACCTTTTTTTTCAGATCCAATCTTTACACGCTCGAGGTATGGTGGTCGCGTTATTTCCATGCCTGGCGGGCAAAGATTCTACGTACATAGGAGAAACGGGTCCAAGACCCGGTGGCGATGTACCAAGGTCCGCCGCAAAGGTTGTCGCGCTGCCATCGTTACGATTGAGGACGAAATTGTTAAATGTAATAGTAATCATAATCATAAATAATCATAAAAAAGATTATTTTTATTTCTTTTTATTTATTAAAATTTGCATTATAGTTTTAACCTATGCTTACTAGTAGAAAACAAATGTCACGGTTTTACCTTAATTTTTTTCAGATCCAATCTTCACATACTCGAGGCGTGGTGGTCTCGTTATTTCCATGCCTGATGGGCACAGGTACTCAAGACCCGGTGGTGGCGATGTGCCAAAGCCCGCGGCTTAGATTGTCATGCTGTTATCCTTACGATTGAGGGCGAAATTGTTAAATGTAATACATAGTAATCACAATCATAAATAATAAAATACCTACTCAGGTTTTTATTTAAATTTCTTTTTTCTATTATTAAATTCGCATTATGGAATTAACCTATACTTACTGGTAGAAAACAATTGTCACTGTTTTACAAAAAAAAATTCAGATTCAATCTTCACACGATCGAGGCAAGATGGTCGCGTTATTTCCATGCCAGATGGGCACAGGTACTCAAGACCCGGTGGCGATGTGCCAAGGGCGGCAGCGCGAATTGTCGCGCTGCCATCGTTACTATTGATGACAAAATTGTTAAATGTAGTAATAATCATAATCTTACATAATAAAATAGCCAGGATTTCATTTAAATTTCTTAATTTTATTAAAATTCGCATTATAGTTATAACCTACGCTTACTGGTAGAAAATAGTAGTCACGGTTTTTCCTTTTTTTTCTTTCAGATCCAATCTTCACACGATCGAGGCTTGGTGGTCGCATTATTTCCATGCCCGGCGGGGGTACAGGTTCTCTGTACATGCAAAACGAGGGCCCAAGACCCGGTGGCAATGCATAAAAGCCCCCCCCCCCCCCCCCCGCGCGGGTTGTCGCGCTGCCATCGTTACAATTGATGATGAAATTGTTAAATGTAGTAATAATCATAAATAATAAAATACCCAGGATTTTTTTAAATTCTTTTTTTTTTTTCATTAAAACTCGCAGTATAGTTTTAACCTATGCTTACTGGTACAAAACAATCATCACGGTTTTACCTTAATATTTTTTCAGACCCAATCTTCACACAGTCGAGGTATGGTGGTCGCGTTATTATCATGCCTGATGGACACAGGTTCTCCGTACATAAGAAATGCGGGCCCAAGACCCGGTGGCAATGTGCCAATGGCCGTAGCGCGAGTTGTCGCGCTGCCATCGTTACAATTGATGATGAAATTGTCAAATGTAGTAATAATCATAATCATAAATAATAAAATACCCAGGATTTTTTTAAATTCTTTTTTTTTTCATTAAAATTCGCAGTATAGTTTTAACCTATGCTTACTGGTAGAAAACAATTATCACGGTTTTACCTTAATGTTTTTTCAGACCCAACCTTCACACGGTCGATGTATGGTGGTCGCGTTATTACCATGCCTGATGGACAATGCCGGCCCAAGACCCGGTGGCAATGTGCCAATGGCCGTAGCGCGAGTTGTCGCGCTGCCATCGTTACAATTGATGATGAAAATTTTAAATTTAATAATAATCATAAATAATAAAATACCCAGGATTTTATTTAAATTAATTTTTTTATTATTAAAATTTACTTTTCACCTTTGCTTACTGGTAGAAAACAATTGTCATGGCTTTACCTTAATTTTTTTTCAGACCCAATCTTCACACGCTCGAGGTTTGGTGGTCGCGTTATTTCCATGCCTGGCGGGCAAAGGTTCTTCGTACATAGGAAAAACGGGCCCAAGACCCGGTGGCAATGTGTCAAGGCCCGCCGCACAGGTTGTCGCGCTGTCATCGTTACGATTGAGGATGAAATTGTTAAATGTAATAGTAATCATAATCATATATAATAAAATAACCAGGATTTTATTTAAATTTCTTTTTTTATTTTTTAAATTCGCATTTTACTTTTCACATATGCTTACTGGTAGAAAACAATTGTCACGGTTTTACCTTAATTTTTTTTTTCATAACCAATTTATTTATTTATTTAATACTTTATTGTACACACAGAAAAATCCAATCTTCACACGCTCGAAGTACGGTGGTCGCATTATTTTCATGCCTGAAGGGCACAGGTTCTCTCCATACATAAAAAACGCGGGCCAAGATCCGGTGGCAATGTGTCAAGACCCGCCGTGCGGGTTATCGCGCTGCCGTCGTTACGATTGATGATGAAATTTTTAAATGTAATAATAATCATAGTCATAAATAATAAAATACCCAAGATTTTATTTAAATTACTTTTTTATTTTTAAAATTCGCATTTTACTTTTCACCTATGCTTACTGGTAGAAAACAATTGTCATGGCTTTACCTTAATTTTTTTCAGATCCAATCTTCACACACTCCAGTCGTGGTGGTCGCGCTATTTCCATGCCTGACGGGAATAGGTTCTTCGTACATAGGAAAAACGGGCCCAAGACCCGGTGGCAATGTGACAAGGCCCGCCGCACAGGTTGTCGCGCTGTCATCGTTACAATTGAGGACGAAATTGTTAAATATAATAGTAATCATAATCATAAATAATAAAATACCCAGGATTTTATTTAAATTCCTTTTTTATTATGTATTAAAATTAGCAGTTTACTTTTCACCTATGCTTTCTTGTAGAAAAAAATTGTCACGGTTTTACCTTAATTCTTTTTCAGATCCAATCTTCACACGCTCGAGGTATGGTGGTGTCGTTATTTCCATGCCTGACGGGCATAGGTTCTGCGTACATAAGAAATACGGGCCCAAGACCCGGTGGCAATGTGCCAAGGCCCGCCGCACAGGTTGTCGCGCTATCATCGTTACACTTGATAACGAAATTGTTAAATGCAATTGTAATCATAATCATAAATAATAAAATACCCAGTATTTTATTTAATTTTCTTTCTTTTTTTATTAAATTCGCGTTATAGTTTTACCTATGCTTACTGGTAGAAAACAATTGTCACGGTTTTACCTTATTTGTCAGAACCAATCTTCCCACGCTCGAGTCATGGTGGTCGCAATATGTCTGACGGGTACAGGTAAATAACCTGTAGGGTACCTGTAACCTTATAGTTATAATTATTTGGTTATCTAACTTGGGTTTCTACAAGGAATGAGGGCAAATTTCATGGTTGATTGAATTTCCAATAAGTTTGAAATAGACACTGAACAATTTTGTATGGCGAATTTGGATGATTGCATATTTTAAAAAATTTAACGGCTTGACAGTTGATTCTTACATTTTACAAAAGTATGCAGTACTCAACAGAATGCCTCTTTATGGAATCACTATAGGTATTTTGTTTGTTACAGACTGTATATGATTATACGAAATTATCATCATCAACAGCCTATTAATCTCCCCACTGCTGGGGCTCAGGCCTACCCTCCCAACGAGGGTGTTCGGGCTATAGTCCACCACGCTAGCCCAGTGCGGGTTGGTAGACTTCACATGCGCCTAAGAATTTCTTCTTCAGCGTATGCAGGTTTCCTCACGATGTTTTCCTTCACCGTTTGAGAGCAGTCAGTAAATGTACTTAAGTTTCAAGAAAAACCCATTGGTACATGACCCAACCGGGGATCGAACTCCGGACCTTTCGATATGATAGGCCGCGTCTTATCCCCAGGGCCACTGACGCTCTTCATTATAAGAAATAATAATAATAATGTTTGGCCAAATTTACACACGTTTATTTAGTCCCAACTAAACCGAAGCTTGTAAATGGATACTCGACAACTGATAAACATACTTAAATACTTTTAAATAAATACTTAAATACATACAAACACCCAGAATCCGAAAACCAACAGTTATGTTCATCACACAAATGTTGGTCCCGGGTGGGAATCGAACCCACGACCTGTGGCGCAGTAGGCAGGGAGACTACCACTACGCTAACAGGCCAATCGAATATCTACAATCTTGATATAACAGAACCTAATGTGCCACTTTTTTCAGACCCTGTGTTTGCAGTCACAGCTAGAGGAGCTCGCATAATATTCTATTCTGGTTACAAATTCTACAGACATCGCTGTAGTAATCACCTTACGCGGTGGTATTGTGGGACCCACCATGGTAAAGGTTGTAAAGCTGTCATTTTTACCTTAGGCGATGGAGAGAAAATTGTGAAGTGGCAGAGACAACATAATCACCCGCATATATTTTAATAAAAATATAAAATAATTGGTGAAATATAATTATGTAGACTTCAGTCACCTACATGAAGTAGGAAGTTGTATATTACTATACATACACACACACACACACAAATGGCTTTAAATGACATATATTCCTGTTAACAAATTGTAATTTTAAAATAATTTTGAAATTAAAATTGCAAAAATTGTAATCTGTCAATTTGTAATTTATATCTGTTGTGTTGTAACTATTTATAAATGGGGAAGACACTGACTCCTGAAATACAGCTTGACTAGTTTGGGAGGCAGGGCTTCGTTAAATCATGTATTTATCTAAATAAGTGAATAAAGTTTATGTTTAATACACAAATGCGTGCGCGTAGCGAGGCGAGGTTATGATGTAAGTGTAAGATATTAGACAAATCGCACACAGATCGCACAAAGCGCGTCGACTTGGCCGCGCCGCACGCAACGGATTGTATGGTGGAGGTCGGTGCGGGCAGGTGGACGCAGCACCATACAAATTCATACAAAACAAACGAAAATTCATTGCGTGCGGCGCGTTATACAACGCTTTCTAAAAGCGCGGTAGTATGGATTGTTAAGGATTGTGGCGGATAAATTCCATGATGGATGTAAATAAGTTTTTGGTTGGATAATCTAAATCAAGATCAGCCTCTGCGAATACCTTGGTTCGATGAATTTAAGTAAAAAGACGTCTAATTAAATTAGCTTGTAAACTGCGTTCTGGTCACTACCCATCAAACAGGTTTGGATATCTCATGAAAAAGAGCGATACTCCGAACTGCGAAGTCTGTGGGGTTATTGAAGATGTCCAACACCTGCTGACGGAGTGTGACAGGTTCAGGAATAAGAGGGAGTTAATGATGAGACGACTCAAGCTGAATCCACTTGAGGTAGGTTTGGCTCAGTCAATTTTGTCCAAACCTGCATCTGTGGCAGCAGTAAATCTTGGTTAGGGTACGATGGGACTGACATGTGGATAACAAAAGTCCCAAAATAAAATAAAGATTAAAAAAAAGCTAACTGAAAATATTATTGACAAATATATTTCTGCATAAATGCTTGATGTTCGAGTAGCTAATGTAAGTGATTTGCATGCCGCAGCAATAGTCACGAAAGTATTTACTTGTATATGAAGAGTAGAGAGAGTAGAGTGTAGAGTATCAGATGTAGATATACCATCTATATCTGTGATTCAGGCTTACCTCGGGGAGATGAAATGTTGCAAAATTGCTGGTAAAAGACAGATATAAGATTTATTTTTATTTATTCATTTTGCAATTTGCCTACCTAAAGGAGCCCAAGCTTGGTGTGTGTTTGAAAATGTTTTAGTTTAGAAAACAAGTGGCTAAAATGTAATAATGTAGTATATTTTTACAATCAGCCTATAATGCCCTTTCATTTGACACCCCCCACCCACGATAGGTTTCAGAAAAAAATCCATACAAAAAATCGATGACATCATAAAATTTATTAGGACCACAAAACTTGCCGGTAACATCAATACCCATACATCCTTGTGACCTTTGAAACTCGGACGTATTTCACGTCAGTCGGACACCCTGACATTGTCACTCAAATAAACTGTCATTTTGAAACCTAACCGCGATTTAGGCGTATCACAGACACATGCGGCCTGCGGTGGCGGTGGCGGTCTGTTGTATTCCATACGCAATGTATGTGAGATTTCAGAAACGCGCGGTCTGCGTTTTCATATTGAAGCTGCGGCCTGTGGTAGGCAGCCACCGCAGGGCGCGTGTGTCTAGGATACGCCTTAATTGGTCAAGACAAAGTATGACAATGACAGATGTCTGAGTGACTGCGAACTGAATAATGTGACATAATATTACCCGGCTAGCTGTCATCCTGCTTGATGTAGCAGGCTCATAGTCAAAGAGAAGGATACACGACAGGAGAAGTCAAACCGCGGTGCTCAATTATGTATTACGCACTCGAAATTCCTCTTGTTGCCGCCTAGGTTATAGGGGGATTATTCCGGTATTAACTTAATTTTTTTTTCAGATCCGATTTACACACGTTCGCAACGTGGTGGTCCAATTATTTCCATGCCTGATGGGCACAGGTTTTCCATGCATAGGAAAACCGGACTCAAGACCCGGTGGTTCTGTACCCAACAACACAAGAGCTGTCGCTCAGTCATCTATACTGTTAATGACGAAATTATTATATACGACAGTATTCATAACCATCAACCGCTAAATCCATCTACCTCTGCTCTCTACCATCTACCATATAACTCGAAAATTCGAGGATTGTTAAACGATTCTTCAGACAAGGAACGAAATGCAAATTTATCATTTCACAAATCAACATCATCATCAATTTATATAAAAGAAGAAGATGATGATTGACTCACTGACTGGCTGATCGACGCATCACAGGCCAAACCGCTGAACATAGAGACTTAATGCGTATCCCAGACACACGCGGCCTGCGGTGGCGGCCTGTTCTATTCCGTATGCAATGTATGTGGGACTTCAAACACGCGCGGCCATTATTTGCATATTGAGGCCGCGGCCTGCGTTAGGCCGCCACCGCAGGCCGCGTGTGTCTGTGACACGCTTTACATTTATCCGTCATTTTTAGCCGACTTCAAAAAAGGAGGAGATTCCGTTTAAAGTTATTATGATTTTTATATTTAGGCTTTTAGTTAAAAACAATGTGATATTTTTAAACTATTTTGGAAATACTATCTCTAGGTATATCTCTAACTAGTTCAGCCGACACCACTAATCCGCAAAGTGGAAATTTGCTAATGTTCTATTGTAAACTTAACTGTCAGTAAATAATTTTACATACCTGAAAAATAACATTTATGCATTATATATTTGCTGTCGCTAAAAAGTTGACATGTCAGTTTATGTTTTAAAAAAATGCATTTTCGAAATGGCTGCTTGTCGTGTCAATGTTTGTGTTTTAAAGTCATTGTGAAATGAAACGTTAATAAATAATGTTACTTGTGAAATGATAATTTGCTAAAACATTATAGATTAGTGTAAGACCCGTAAATAATTATACATATAATTATAGAACGGTTTGAAAATTGTATTGTAATTATTTTTTCTTTAGAGTAGTACCTACCACTTTTAACATTAAATTGTGGATTATAGGATTCCTACTTAGTTTTATTCTATATTCCAAAAATGCCTAGTCGTTTTTGATATTCGTAAAAAGTATTATTCCGACTCAGATTTTGCGGTACTTGCCGTTTATTAAAAATCGTTAAACAAGAAATTGTTTAGTAAGTACACGATACTGAACGTCTACATACATAGGTGGACGGATAATTAGAAACAGGGCACGATTTTCATACAATCGAGGTCACTTTGAAGCCATGGGTCTCCGTGAAATATTGATCGGGGCATGATCTGATGAAGATTATCGAGAGATTAGATGGAGGACTTTTAGATCGCTATAGATATCCAATCGATCAGATAAGCTGTTTGGAAGCAGCATCGTCATGAAGAAAATAAACCCGCAAAGTGGCATAAAAATGTATGAAAATCTAAAAGTTAAGGAATCATGCCGATGCTGCTTCCAGACGGCTCATCTGATCAGTTGGATGTCTATAGCGATCTAAAAGTCTTTCATCTACTCTCTCGATGACCGTCATCAGATCATGCCAAAATCAACCCTTCACGGAGAACCATGGCTTCAAAGTGACCTCGATTGTATGAAAATCTTGCCCTGTTTCTAATTATCCGTCCACCTATGTACCTATATAAAGGGGATCCGAGACGCATGCGGCCTGCGGTGGCGGTTGCGGTGGCGGCCTGTTGTATTCCCTATGCAATGTATATGTGAGACTTCAAACGCGCGGCCATGATTTGCGTATTGAGGCTGCGGATTGTAGGCCGCCACCGCAGGCTGCGTGTCTGGGATACGGTTAACGCGGGTCACTCTACGTATTTTGTTAGAGCCGGTATACAATTATTAACTTAGGTATTCCTATAAGGGGATGGAAATTGGATGCGCGCAAACCCGCGAACAATAGCTAGCCTATTAATATATCCCCACTGCTGGGGCACAGACCTACCCTCTCAATGAGGGTGTAGGGTCACCACGCTAGTCCAGTGCGGGTTGGTGGACTTCACACGCGCTTCTTCGGCGCAGGTTTCTTCACGATATTTTCCTTCTTTCCTTTTATTCACCGTTCGAGAGCAGTTTAGTAGTAGGTACTTAAGTTTCGAGGAAAACCCATTGATGCATAGCCCGGCCGGGGATCGAACTTGGATCTCTCGACATGATAGGCCGCTTCTTCCGCACTACGCTACCGACGACGCTCACGTTTTTAATACGACCACAGATTAAATAATGGTACAAGATACGACTTATACTTATTTTTTGCTGGTAAATAGTAATTGTCACAATATTACTAAATTTTTTTCAGAACCGGTCTTCACACATTCTATTTTTGGTGGCAGAATTATTTCCATGCCCGACGGGCACCGGTTCTCCGTGCATAGGAAAAGCGGGGTCAAGACCCGGTGGTTCTGTGCCACCGCCCACCACAAGGGTTGCCGCGCTGTCATCTTTACTATTGATGATGACATTATTAAATATGACAACTGTCATAATCATCCACCTCTTAAATGTAATATTAAACAAACATACTCGTAATTTATTTATCTTTTAATATAAGATGCGGCAAACCGGGGTATACCCATTGGTTACCCCGGGTCTGTACCCTTAAGATGACCCATAGAACACAGAAAACTCGCTCGCTACGCCCCCAGAGATGACCACTAGATATAGTACAGTCAACAATACAGACAGGTAAGCAGGCACATTACAGAGCCCTATAGTAGCGCTGTACTGTGCCTGCTTACCTGTCTCTATTTTTGACTGTACAATGGTCGTAGATGCACAGGTTATAATATAAACGAAGAGTGGCCACGGTTTTTTGTTTCATTTATATTTTGTTACCTAAGAGCATGATGTTAAAAAAGTTATTTGTTTGTGAATAAACACAATTTTATCATAAACAGAACTTAATGTTCCATGTTTTTTCAGGCCGTGTTTGCAGTGACAGATAGAGGAGCTCGCATAATTTTCTACGAGGGTCACAAGTCTACAGACAAAGAAAAAAACAGTGTCATACGCGTTGGTTTTGTGGGAACTACCATAAGGGGTGTAAAGCTGTCATTTTTACCTTAGGCGATGGAGAGAAAATTGTCAAATGGCATAGGGTACATAATCACCCACCGCTACACCAATTAAAAATGTAATGTTAAGTATGTGGATTCAGATACGAATCACTGTGTAGGCGCTGTAACCATTCAGTTATATATTTATGTGTGCGCTTCATGAGGCGATGTTGTGTGAGGTAAGATAATCGACAAAATTAAATGTACTATCCGGATGCAACACATTCGCTATGTTATATCTACAATATACACATGGAAACAGGGCAAAGGAAATAGGTATTAAAATATTGCTTTTATTTATTCTTGTCAAACTGCACAACCTACTAGTCAGCAACTTTAATGAGTCACTCCGCGTCTCCCGCTTCCCCCTACCTCGCCCCGACGTGATAGGTACAGAGTGCAAAAACGATAGAGAAAGTATTGAGCGAAAGTGTGGGAACAAATTATTATTTATTTATATTTTCAATAAAAAATAAAACATTGTGTAAGAAGTAGTTGATACTTAAGGAAACCTTCATCTTTATCATCATTTGTTAATGGCACGACGTCACTTCTACCCGACCTCTCATATTTATGCGAACGGTACTGTCGCGCCAGGACGAGAGCGGGCGGGCGAGGTGGGGAAGCGGGAGGCGGAGGGAGGCCAAGGCCAAGTGACTCGTTTCAGTTGTCGGGTAGTACCTTCTGATTTTTATTAAAACCTCTACCAAAAGGTTGTCAGGAAGAAATCGCTCTTAGCGATAAGACCGACTAGATGTACATTATTGTATCTGTTTTTTCTTTTTGTCTGTATTTTTTTAATGTGCAATAAAGTGAATTGAATTGAATTGAATAAACTGTCGTCCCATTGACTCGTTCCAAAAACGCAGCTGACGACACGAGAGTCGTGAGTGGTGAGTCGAGGCATGATGCGAATTATAAACGCATATATACCTTGTAGAAAACCGAGTTAGATAATCGTATTCTATGAGGAAAATCCCTGTTAGATGACTTGGTTATCTAGCAGGAATTATTATTATAAATACTGTAACAAGAGAGCTGAGAGTCTGAGAGCTAACTTGGTTTTCTACAATGAATAAGCGGGCAAGCGCACCATTTATTTACATGTGTGAACTCACCGAACAAAAAGTTGTTAAGTAAACAGTAATGAGTGTGCCTATACAGTTTTTGCATAGCTTTTACGTTTAAGTTGTAGGTAGGTATACCTACTGTAGAACACTAATAACTAATTAAGTTAATGTATGTACCGCGAATTTGTGAACGCACCGAACGAAAAGTTGCTAAGGGACTGCGCTAACGAAGCGGAAATTTGCCCGCGTACTTTTTGACGTCATTGTCAAATGAACTATAAACCTAAAGAACAAAATCGTAAAATGACTTCTGCACGTCGGCGTCGCCGCGCGCTCGAGGTCATTCCTACGATTTTGTTCTTTAAGCTCATTAGTGATATGGTTCATTTGACTATGACGTCCAAAAGTGCGCGGGCCAATTTCCGCTTGGTCTGCCCCGACCCTAAGCACATTATACATGCCCTAAGTAGACATAGACGGTAATTATAAGTGTGACTATATAACATTTTTCTTAGTTTTTACTTTTAAGTACACCTACCGTAGAACATTAGTTCATGTATGGCGAAGATGTAATTAATGTATTTTGTCCTGGATTGCCCTGGACGATAATTTTTTATTTCTATTAAACGAAAAGTATGTGGTCAGATTTTTCATTTATTTCATTTACACGAGTAAATACGGGAAGTACATTATAAAGTGTGACTTTCAATTACCTACTTTCATCATCCCGATCGGTTAACTTAAATTTATTTTCAGATCCGTTCTTTACAAGCTCGAAGCGTGGTGGTCGCGTTATTTCCATGCCTGACGGGCACAGGTTCTCCGTACATGAGAAACGCGGGCCCAAGACCCGGTGGCAATGTGCCAAGGGCCGTAGCACGAGTTGTCGCGCTGCCATCATTACGATTTGTGACGAAATTGTTAAATGTTCCAAAAATCACAATCACCCACCGCCGAATTCAAACGTTAAAAAGTCATAATTTTGAAATCATAATGTGTGTATAAAAATCCTGGTGGAATATCTAATAGACATAAAAAGTATCTTTTAACCGTTTTTTTTCCTAAACATTTTTTTTTTTTTGGTAAACAAATTAACATTAATTTGTGTAAATGAATAAAATAAAAAATACTTAAGGTAAAAGATGCCGTCGAGGTGGTCACTCTGGGGCGTTATGCCCAGAAGGCTGGCAACTTTACCTATTTGGATGGAAAAACTTATTCGTTGGCTGAGGTATTATTTATTATTATTTATTTAGTTTAACTCCATTGTCCCGTTTACGGAAATTGAATTCTAAGAAAAGTAGGCAAGTAATAATTGCCATACTGATAACTTTGTATAGTTTTTAGTTTTTGGAGGCGCTAGAGTGGCACAAAGCCGGGGCAGTGTGACACAACAGGTTCATAATTACAATAATTCGAACTTACTTTTCAGGTGCTTTATTCATAACCACATCAAGAGGTAGCCGCATTCTTATCATTAATGGTTTCAAATTCCGTAAGCACAGTGGAAACGGCAGTAAAGTGCGCTGGCGTTGCGCCACCGCCTCGAACCGAGGGTGCAGGGCCGTGATCTACACACTAAATGAACACATACTCAAACATTGCCACGATCACAATCACCCACCACCTTGGTAAAACTGAAAATTTAATTATAATTTACTGAGAACAAGGATCCCATAGAACCGCACTCAGCGTATAGCATGAAATAGCAAGTCTTTTACCCCAATAATTTGAGAAGACGCTTCTTATACGGCGGGGTCAAACTGAACAAACACTATCTATTTTAGTCGGGCTGTTGTTTGTTGACAGCATCGAGTACTTTCTTGTCTGTGATGGGTCTGAAAAAATTGCCATACGTAGATAGAGATAGAAGATATTATATCTGTCTAGCTTACTCTTACCACTTTTGTAATAAGTGTGTCCCTCTCTGATTATTATTATTATTTTAGCGTCTGTTCTATGGGATACCAGTTCTATGATAATTGATTTAAATATGTCTCTTCTTCTTCTCGTCTACCTACCACGTCACGAGTATAGTGTGAAGATATGTGTGTGCATGGTGTGTTATTTACAGTGGTGGGGATAGCACTTTTTGAAGGGGGTGAATTACCTCTAACATTATAATTATAAATAATAATATTAATGACATACTTCTGGGATCACTATTTACTTTATAGGTAGATAATGATATTTCGCCTCAGTTATTTACAGTTACAGGTGCAGTTTAGTAGTTACAGGATGGGTATTAAAATGTGAATAATACCATGCCATAGTAAATTTAATATATGGGAGTAGTAAAAATAAAAATTTTGGACATATACTTGTGACGTAAGCAAGTGTTCCGTAAGTACCTAAGGGTTTTAATAAAAAGTACGAGTACTATCGTAGTTTTAATATCAGTAAAAAGTTTTAATAATAATATCGAAAGGTCCGAAGTTCGACTCGGCTGGACCATGTACCAATGGTTTTTTCTCGAAACTTAATTAAGTACATTTACTGACTGCTCTGCTGGAAAACATCGTGAGGAAACCTGCATACGCCGCAGAGGAAATTCTTAGGCGTATGTGAAGTCCACCAAGCCGCACTGGGCTAGCGTGGTGGACTATAGCCCGAACGCCCTCGTTTAGAGGGTAGGCCTGAGCCCCAGCAGTGGGGACGTGTTAATATATATAATATTGTATGAGTGAAATCCTGGTTTCCACCCTGATGTTATTATATTCAACCATTTATTTACTGTTCTGTAACACAGAGTAGGTAGACAGACGGTGATCTAAATAATTATGGTGATTTAATTTCCAGGTCCAGTCTTCGCTAGTACAACCCGAGGTGCCCGAATCATACTCTTGGAAGGTTACAAGTTCTACAAACAGCGCATTATAGGCGGCAAGACGCGCTGGTGGTGCGGCAAACACAAAAAAGGGTGCAAAGCTGTCATTGTCACATACGGCCACCATGACGTCATTATTAAGTGCAGTAATGCGCATAATCATACATCTTGAATAAAAAGTTCAAGTATAATAGATATTTTTAAAAAAAGATAATTTTATTGGTTTTAACGTTTAACATCATAAATTGTGGAGAAAACTCCCGAACGAAGACCGACCAAATACCACGGCCGTCCTGTTAGCCCGGTAGCCCTGTTCCCGGTAGCCCTGTTCCCGGTAGCCCTGTTCCCGGTAGCTCTGCTATTCCTGGCTACAGTAACGGTATAGGTAACGGTAAGGCGGGAGGTGTCAAGAATCCTAGGGTTACGGAAGGCTATCACAACCGACGACAAGTCTTTAATCAGTGCGTACTGCCATCATAACCTATGGCGCAGAAACGTGCACTCCGATGCACCGTCTGATCCACAAGTTTAAGGTCGCTCAGCGAGCTATGGAGAGGGCCATGCTCGGAGTTTCTTTAAAGGACATGATCCGTAATGAGGAGATTCGACGTAGAATTAAGGTCACCGAAATAGGTAGTTGAAAGGATGAGCAAGCTGAAGTGGCAGTAGGCAGGTCACATTTGTCGTAGAACCGACGGCCGTTGTGGCAAACGTGTTTTAGAATGGTGACGGCCTAAAGAAGGTTGCCGGAAGGGACTGGATGCGGGAGAGTGAGGCATCGAGTGTGGTGGCGTTCATTGGGGAAGGCCTATGTCCAGCAGTGGGCGTTAAAAGGTTGATTTGATGATGATGATGATTGCACAGTTTAGGAGTCTCATCATCGTCATCATATCAGCCTGTAGACGTCCACTGCTGGACAAAGGCCTCCCACAGGGATCTCCACGACGACCGGTCTCACCAAGGAAGTGATCTCACCCTGATGTTATTATATTCAACAATTTATTTACTGTTCCACAGTGACACAGAGTAGGTAAACGGTGATCTAAATAATGTGATTTACTTTCTAGGTCCAGTCTTCGCTAGTAGATAGATAGATAGAAAGTATAAGTACGTAGTTTTAATATCAGTAAAAAGTTTTACAATTTAATATCTTGTAGGAGTGAGATCCTTATCGTTTCAACCCTGATGTTTTTAATTATTAAACAATTTATTTACTGTTCTGTGACACAGAGTTGGTAAACGGTGATCTAAATAAGGCGATTTATTTTCCAGGTCCAGTCTTCGCAAGTACAGCCCGAGGTGCCCGAATCATACTCTGGGACGGTTACAAGTTCTATAAACAGCGCGTTAGCGGCGGCAAGACGCGCTGGTGGTGCGCCACTCACTTTAACCAAGGGTGCAAAGCCGTCATTTACACATACGGTGACCATGACGAAATTATTAAGTGCAGTAATGAGCATAATCATAAATTATAAGTTCAAGTAAATTGGTATCATAAATAAATAGAAATAAATAAGACGCGCTGGTGGTGCGGCAAACACAAAAAGGGGCACAGCCGTCATTGTTACCTACGGCGACCATGACGATATTATTAAGTGCAGTAATGCGCAAAATCATACATCTTGAAGAAATGTTCAATTAAGTATAATAAATAAATAAAAATTAAAAATATTTTTATTTGGTTTACTGTTTAACATTATAAATTGTGGAAAAAAGTCCCGAACGAAGAACGACCAAATACCGCGGCCCCCAGTTCCCGGTAGCTCTGCTATTCCTGGATATGGTTACCGGTAGGGCAGGGGGTGCTAAGAATCTTCGGGTTACGGAAGGCTACCACAACCGACGACAAGTCTTGCGTCGTGCCAGTCATAACCTATGGCGCAGAAACGTGCACTCTGATGCACCGTCTGATCCACAAGTTTAAGGTCGCTGAGCAAACTATGGAGAGGGCTATGCTCGGATTTTCTTTGATCATGATTTGATAAGTTTCTTTGATCACATGATCCGTAATGAGGAGATCCGACGTAGAAGGCCTATGTCCAGCAGTGGATGTAGCTGAATTGATGATGATTGCATAGTTAAGGAGGGAGATCACTTATCTCATCATCATCATCGTATCAGCCTGTAGACGTCCACCACTGGACAAAGGCCTCCCGCAGGAATCTCCACGACGACCTGTCTCACTAAGGAAGTGATCTCACCCTGATGTTATTATATTCAACAATTTATTTACTGTTCCACAGTGACACGGAGTAGGTAGACGGTGATCTAAATAATGTGATTTACTTTCTAGGTCCAGTCTTCGCTAGTACAACCCGAGGTGCCCGAATCTTACTCCAGGACGGTTACAAGTTCTATAAACATCGCGTTAGGGGCGGCAAGACGCGCTGGTGGTGCGCCACTCACTATAACAAAGGGTGCAAAGCCGTCATTTTCACATACGGTGACCATGACGAAATTATTAAGTGCAGTAATGAGCATAATCATAAATAATTAGTTCAAATAAATTGGTATCATATATAAATATCAATAAATAACCAACCACAATGGTTTTAATAAAAAGTATGAATATGAGTACCTACGTAGTTTCAATATCAGTAAAAAGTTGTACAATTTAATAATCTTGCAGGAGTGAGATCCTTACCGTTTCAACCCTGATGTTTTCAATTATTCAATAATTTATTTACTGTTCTGTTCTGTGAAACAGAGTAGGTAAACGGTGATCTATATAAGGTGATTTATTTTCTAGGTCCAGTCTTCGCTAGTACAACCCGAGGCGCCCGAATCATACTCTGGGACGGTTACAAGTTCTATAAACATCGCGTTAGCGGCGGCAAGACGCGCTGGTGGTGCGGCACTCACTATAACAAAGGGTGCAAAGCCGTCATTTTCACATACGGTGACCATGACGAAATTATTAAGTGCAGTAATGAGCATAATCATAAAATATAATTAGTTCAAATAAATTGGTATCATTAATATCAAGGATATAAATAAAAATAACAATTTAACAATAATTTGATTAGTTTCACAGTTTAACATCACAAATTGTGGTTGGTGCCTCCTTCTTATATTCATAAGAGGACGAGGTAAGGCGTGGCTCTGTAGTAAGTATTCATTGAATCAAGGGATAAAACTTCATCTTCAACATTCATCTTTTGAATCAATTACCTAATCGTGAGTAATTGATTCAAAAATTTCTCTTTGCACTCGCAGTTGTAAATACTTTGGAAGTTCGCGTGTGTGTGGGACAGCGCCTCTATCGCCTCTATGCCTAGCGCTGGGGGCTCCGCTCTTCCATCCTACCTATCCTACTATCCTATCCTACTAATATTATGAATGCGAATGTTTGTAAAGATGTTTGCATGTTTGTGAGTTTGTGAGGATCTTTCTTACTTTTACACGCAAAACCTACGGAGCAGATTTTGATGAAGCTTTTATAACTATACAAAAACTAACACGCTAGATAAGTAAGCATCGTTCGTACGCATATTACCGTGATGGCTTTTAAGTAAAGTGCCTCACGCCTTTTATTGTATTGAATGTGTAATTCTAGCTCTCCAGCCACGTAGATAACAGATAGCCTATGTTCATCTATGTTATTCTGATGTATAATCTATATTACTTTAAAGTTTCATCAAAATCCGTTCCGTAGTTTTTGCCTGAAAGAGTAATAAACATCCAAACATCCTTACAAACTTTCGCCTATTAGGATAGGAATGAGGAAAGACAACCAAGTCCATTCTAGTCTAGTCCCAGTCTAGTCCTAGCCTAGTCCTAGCCTAGTCTAGTCCCAGTCTAGTCTTAGTCTAGTCCTAGCCTAGTCTTAGTCTAGTCCTAGTCTAGCCCTAGTCTGGTCCTAATCTGGTCCTAGTCTAGTCCTAGCCTAGTCCTAGTCTAGTCCTAGCCTAGTCCTAGCCTAGTCCTAGTCTAGCGTGCTATTTACGAACCTTACTGTACCTGCCTACTTGCTTTTTGAAAGCGAACTGGTTGGGAGCCGTCCTAATTTTCTCCGGGAGTTTATTTAGTGCTTCCAGCATGTGAAAGTAACGGCCATGGTGACTCTATCGTAAGGTACTACCCTAACTATATAAATATAACAGATTTACTGTCCAATCTGAAGAATGTCGAAACTGAAAAACGTCCAATCTGAAAAATGTCTAATCTAAAAATGTCCAATCTTGTATAAATGTCCAAAAATGTTATATCTATTCTAATTTTTTTTTCTTTCAGGTCCTGTGATCATGACGTCACAAAGAGGCGGCCGTGTAATCATCATATCGGGCTACAAGTTCCAGACGCACCGCACCGCTGGGATCAGGACGCGATGGAGATGCAGTCGCCACCATCAGGGCTGTCGAGCTTCCTTATTTACCATTTATGAGGACCACCAAATTGTTAGATCAAACGATGTTCATAACCATCAACCTTCCGGCACATACTTATTGTGAATCTACCTTTAGGCGACAAACCTGCGAATCGTGCGTGATAATATTATGTAAGAGAATCAATCGTAATTTATTGTGTTTTATGATAACTTAGGTATTATTAATTAATACTTTTTATTTTTTAATGTGGCACCATGGTTTTTCAAAGTTAGTTTTAAAGAGGTACCCTTAGGTTAACACGACTAAGGTATGTTTTTTTTCTTTTCAGGCCTTGCATTGAAGATGTCTTCACCACTCCTGAATTTCCGAAATAATAAAATATTTATTATTATTATCATCATTTTATTTTATTTTATTAACAACATTAGTATTTTATTAACAAGCCACTCAATAAACAGCTTACAATTATTCGTTCAGACGCATACTACCAGAACCGCAAATTACATTATACGCGGATGACCAGAATTTCATTACACGGACTATTTGGAGCCTCTTTTCACCCCTCTATTTATCTCAAAAACTATTTGAGCTATATTTATGACATGTGGGGTTTAAGGGATCTTAATAAACAAACCAAATTTCATGTGTTTATGTTAAATAGTTTTTGAGATATAGGGTGAAAAGAGGCTCCAAATAGTTCGTGTAATGAAATTCTGGTCATCCGCGTATAATGTAATTTGCGGTTCTGGTAGTATGCGTCTGAACGCAATTATTACAAGTCCACTAACTCGACTACGCATTTTCCAGTTCAGATTAAATAATGTATATTAGATTTTTTTTAAATCGGTCTGACGGAATAGGTATTTTTATTTTATAGCGAAGGTTTTTTTTATGTCTGTATGACGAAAAACTCGAAAAATACTCTACTGGACCGATTGAGCGAAATCATAAACATGTTAAAATGCGCAATGATGGGAAAATTCTGTTTTTTCCCCATTTTTTTTTGTTTATTAAAAAAAACATGACGGAATCCGCACATTGTGTACCGATTAACATAAGATTAGTTAAAAAATATACGGGTCTGTTATTTTCCATGTATCCAAGCATAATTATTTTTAAGGCAAGAAATAACTGGCATCTTGCTTCAACAAATCTCTCAAAACATACCAGATTGAATATCGGCAGAGCTACAAAAACGTACTCGTCAAATATTTCTCAGTATTCTACAACAGTGTATTAAAATGAATAAAATAGGAGCTGGACTGCCGGACACCTTTCCTTGTAGGTATCAGATAGAATCTGAACATGTGAATCTGATAAGTCCATTTTATAGTATGAATCTGGGAATTACCTTGATATTACATACTGTATAGTTAACATATGACTTGTGAGTTATACATGTTTAGTCGACGAAAATCTGATTTCTTAAGTTTACTAACTACTTAATATTACTTAATAATACTAGTTTACTAAATACGTGATGTATGTGTGGCGTGGCGTGATTGTTGTTTCGACAGAACGAATTCTTAATAGGCATTGACCTAACAATTGTGTTTTCAGGTAAGATACATTGGATACCGTCAAGACTCGGCAAGAAGAACTTGTTAATGTTGAATGGCTTCACGTTTTCTCAATCGCATCAAAGTAACAATTATTACTGCTCTAAGACACTTTTCGGATGCAAAGCTAAAGTTAAATTGGATAAGAATGGACGAATAAAAGAGTCTATAACTGACCATAATCACATTCCACCCAAATATATGATCACGAATGACGGCCAATATATAAAAATTTAAAGAATTATGTCACGGTGTCACGTCATGTTTAGTGATATACCCTGTACATACTTTATTTACATATATAACATAAAATGTATTAGTTATTCACGAAGAACTGTCAATATATAAAAATTTAAAGAAAAGTCATGTTGGCAATGATCTTTTGTTAATGTAAGTATTACACTGTACCTCTTAATACTTGATTTAAATATTGATAAAACATAATGTCTTTGCTCTTTCCATGTATTCTCTGGTTTCTGTGCCGTCAAAACTGATACTCTTATAAAGAAGATATTTTTGTCAATCTGTCTGTCGGGCGGATAACTTGAAAGCTACTGAACCGATTATGCTGAAACTTGGAACAAACGTAAAATTGCCTGGCATTGATGCGAAAATTATGGAATTTTCAGATATCTTTTATTTTTCCGAATAACAATATGATGGAAATCTAAAATAACATGAGGGAACCCGTACATTGTGTACCGATATTGGTTTTCGTTTATGCAGTGTAAAATATAGTTATGTACCTTATATTTTTTGATTTTGAGACATTAGAATCTTACTTAACACATGAAACTGCTAAGTCCATTTCAACAACTTTTACATTATAATTTTATGGAATATTACCATGCAAGTTAACATAAACGAATTTAGCTGTTTTACATGTGGAGCCGAAGAAAATCTGATTTCTGCTTAGTTCACAAACAGATACCATCGTACAAAATGTGGTTGATCAAGTTGGCACGCTTGTGGTTGTAGTTTTGACAGAAAGATTTCCTGTTATTGACTTATTTATTTATAGGATAACGAAATTAAAGTAGGTACTCGTTGTACAGAGTACTTTAACTTCGTTGTTAGAGGGATTTTTCTACTGAAATGTGGCCTTCATAGTAATTGCCTATAAGGAGATACAAATCAGATTATGGAACATAAAAGCAACTAAAACTTACTATCTACGCCTAATACCATTACTTTGTATAGTAACCTGGCCGTCCCCGAGGTAGGTAAAGCCAAGACACATACTCCTACTTCGTAACAATAGTTATTAGATCTAAATACTTTTCGGACGCACTCCATGATATTGTGGTACGCGTCGTCATGGAGTGCGTAGGTACTTGACCTAACAATTTGTGTTTTCAGGAAAGATATATTGGATACCGTCAAGCCGCAGCGATAAGAAATTGTTAATGTTTAATGGCTTCACGTTTTCTCAATCGCAACAAACTAACAATTATTACTGCTCTAAAAAAAATCGTGGATGCAAAGCTAAAGTTAAATTTAATAAGAATGGACGAATTAAAGAGTCTATTACTGACCATAATCACATTGCACCCAATTATATGATCACGAAAGGCGGTAAATATTTAAAAATTTAAAGAAATGTAACGTTGGCAAAGATTTTTAGTCGAAATACTGCCTATTAAACGTGTGACTAACTTGTAACTGCCTAATATAACCTTGGCAATGTAATATTGCACATGTTACATTAGTTGGAAATGTAATGTCTTTAAATTCTAACTCGACTTAAATATTGATAAAACATAATATGTCTTTTTATTTACAATTACATGTATCCTCTCTGGTATCTGTGCTTTACAAGGATCACTTAAAACTATGAGGCCAATGAAACCAAAAAGAGGAGGACATAATATACGTTACTGCGAATGGGCCCGCAGGTCAATATCATATATTATTACTGTTTTAATGGAAAATACTGTACGTAATACTAGTGATGGTTCGAATGCAACATTGAATTTCAACTAGTTTTTGTTTATGCAACGTAAGACAGGTATGTACCGTATATTCCTCTTTTGGGTTCATATAAGTTATATGAGACATAGAATCTAAACATGTGAATCTGCTAAGTCCATTATCAACTTTGCAGTATAAATCTTATGGGATATTACCATGATATACATACAATGAAGTTGACATAAATGGACTTAACAGTTTTACACGTTTAGCATAAGAAAACCTGATTTCTTATTAGTTACTAACAACCTCCTGCAGTCCAGCCTATACTTAGCAAACAGATACACGTCCAAAATGTGGCTGATCTTATTGTAATCAACCATAGCCTGAAACAAATATTTATGAAGCTTTGTAAATTGTATTATTATATTTTAGAAAAAAAAAAAAATATTTTGTTTATTTAATTTTACAGCATTAGATACATTTGATATTTGAGGTATTGAGATAGGATAATACAAATTACAGTATGCCAATAACGAAATTAAAATTATATAGGTATACTTAAATTAAAGAAATTAATTATTATTATTAAATTGTGTTTTCAGATAAGATATATTGGATACCGTCAAGACTCGGAAAAAAGAACTTGTTAATGTTGAACGGCTTCACGTTTTCTCAATCGCATCAAAGTAACAATTATTACTGCTCTAAGAAAGATGTCGGATGCAAAGCTAAAGTTAGATTGGATAAGAATGGACGAATAATAGAGTCATTAGCTGACCATAATCACATTCCACCCAAATATATGATCACAAAAGACGGTCAATATGTAAGAATTTAAAGAAATGTCACGTTGGAAATAATTTTTTGTCATAATATTACACTGTACTAAAACATAAATGTATTTTTATTTACACGTGATAACACGTGAAACTGGCTAAGTCCATTTTAACAAATAGTATTAATCTTTTATGATATTACCATGATATTAATACTGTAAAGAGTTGACATAAATGCACTAAGCAGTTTTATATGTTTAGCCGACAAAAATCCGATTTTAAATTGGTTACAAACTACTTCTTGCCTACTTCGAAAACAGATACCTACCATTCTACAAATGTGGCTGATGAGCGTGCTGTTAGTAACTATTATAGTCCTCTGTGGTGCTGTGATTGTTGTTTTGACAGAACGATTTCTAATTCAATTCAAATTCAAAAATATTTTATTGCATGTACTTAATATTTTATTCGATCACTGACCACCGTACTAACAAGTAATCATTGTAATTTGTAGAATCAGAATATTTAAGTAATTATGTAATGTAAAAGTGTGATGAAGTTTATGTCATTGTAATGTGTGGAATCAAGTAAGAAAATGAATAGCTTCAACTTACAGTTGGAATATTGAAATAAACACATGATGCTACTATAGAGGTGAGTTTTCTTACATGACCTGGAAGTTATTTGCGCCGCTTCTTCCCAGCGCTAACACCTTGGAAGTGGTGGTAAATAAAAAAATTATGTTGTATAAATATACCCAGTGTACATTACAGTGTACAGTGTACCATAGTATACATGCAATAGAATATTTTTGAATTTTTTTTAGGTAACTAACCGTAGCCTAAGATTTTAAAAAGCTTTGTAAATTGAATATATTGTATATTATGTTTTAGAAATAAATATAAATTATTATTAATAATATTATTTTCATATACAAAGTTACTAATATTATTATTAATTTTATTTTCAGGATACCATTGGATACCGTCAATCCGTGGCAAAAAGGACTTATTGATGTTGAATGGCTTCACATTTGCTCAATCGCATCAAACTAACAATTATTACTGCTCTAAGAAAAATCACGGATGCAAAGCTAAAGTTAAATTGGATAAGAATAGACGAATAACAGATTCTATAACTGACCATAATCACATTCAACCCAAATATATGATCACGAAGGACGGTCAATATATAAGAATTTAAAGAAATGTCACGTTAGCAAAGAAGTTATATTTAATAAATTAACTTTATTATTTCCATGTATCCTCTGTGGTTTCTGTGTTTTTCAAGGATTCGTCAAAACTATAAGACTAATGAAACTATAACGAGGAAGACATATACGTTACTCACTGCGAATGGTGCAGCTGGTCAATTCGTTTATTATTCAATTCAAATCTTTTATTTCAGACAATGGCCATAATATTATTGCTGTTTGAATGGAAAATAATTATATTTAATTAATAATTTAGTTTATATTTGATAGGTTAATTTTATAATTATTAATCAAATTGTGTTTTCAGATAAGATATATTGGATACCGTCAAGACGTGGCAAAAAGAACTTGTTAATGTTGAACGGCTTCACGTTTTCTCAATTGCATCAAACTAACAATTATTACTGCTCTAAGAAAGATCACGGATGCAAAGCTAAAGTTAAATTGGACAACAATGGGCGAATTAAAGAGTCTATAACTGACCATAATCACATTCCACCCTATATGATCACGAAGAACGGTCAATTCATAAGAATTTAAAGAAATGTCAATTTAGCGATGTTTTTGTCAAAATATTACACTGTACATAATTGACTTAAATATTGGTAAAACATGAATGTATTTTTATTTACACGTGATAATACGTGAAACTGGCTAAGTCCATTTTAACAAACAGTATTAATTTTATAAGATATTACCATGACATTAATACTGAAAAGTTGACGTAAATGGACTAAGCAGATATATTGGATACCGTCAAGACTCTGCAAAAAGAACTTGTTAATGTTGAATGGCTTCACATTTCCTCAATCGAATCAAACTAACAATTATTACTGCTCTAAGAAATATCTTGGATGCAAAGCTAAAGTTAAATTGGATAAGAATGGACGAATAAAAGATTCTATAACTGATCCAAACATTCAACCCAAATATATGATCACGAATGACGGTCAATAAATAAAAATTTAAAGAAATGTCACGTTGGTAATGATCTTTTGTCAAAATGTCACACTGTGCACTTAATATTGATAATAAACTAAACATAAATGTCTTTGTTATTTCCATGTACCTATCCTCTCAGGTTTCTGTGCTTTTTAAGGATATAAAATCTGGTACTCATAAAAAGAAGATATTTTGTCGGCCAGAGTAATCAATTTCTATGAGTTTAGATGGGTTTATTTTTCATATCTGCTCACTGGTTCTATTTTATCCTATGCACGTAGAAAATTAGGGTAGCCTACTACCTATTCCTTGTACCGGGACTGGTTTTCAATAGAACCTATATTATCCGACACTACATCTCTATTTGCTGACACTGCCTTTCCTCCTCAGACGTCACAGACGACGGCAGCCCGGCATTTTTTACGTCCAAGATCGGTGCGAAGATCATGAAGCTGCGAGGGTATTTCTACACGCGCCACTCCGTCTGCTCTTCCAGGGTGAAGTGGCTGTGCTCCGACAGCCGCGCCAAGGACTGCCACGCGATCATCGTCACTATCGGCGCCAGGGTCGTCGACAGACACAATAAGCACACTCATCAGCCGAATTGACAACATTTGCAAATTATATCCGAGCGGCCTTTTCCACACTTTATGGTTTTGATTGATATGAACTGTCACAAGAATTTGTGTCAGCATTAAAAGACATACATATACATATCTTCACGCTATGTCCCCGACGGGGTATTCAGATACTTCATCCAGACTCACGGCGAGAAATCTCGAGTGAGTGAGTATGAGAGTTTGTGTGAGGCGAGAGCGAGAAATACTTCATCCAGACTCACGGCGAGAAGTCTCGGCGAGAAATCTCGAGTGAGTGAGTGAGTATGAGAGTTTGTATGAGGCGAGAGCGAGAACGAGACGCCGAGAAACTATTCACATTGACGTTTCTCGGGTGTTCTCGCCGTGAGTCTGGTTTAGGCTAGAGCGCCACGTATCGTGATCCTGACACACTTCTTTCGCTTCGCTCAGTCTCATCATTCTATAAGACATTGGAAAATACCTGTGTGTTTATCTAATCATTACCCTAAAATTAAAAGTATTTGTTGTCATAGTTATTTGAAGCGATGTTATTTGAAATTGGTCTGCCTGATGTAGCTTTGTTTTGCAACCTTGATGGCTTAGACTAGACTACAAAACAATTAAAGAAATAGCTGCATATTGAGATCAAGAAAAACAAAGAAGACTATGTGAGTCGTTCGCCTTAAAGGTTAAGTTTTTGAAGCGGTTCGTTTTAATTAAATGACTGATAATTTGTTACATGTAATAGGTATATTGAAGCAAACCGAACCGTTAGATTTATCGACTTGGTCTTAGGAGTTGGCGGCAGATAATGGTAGTCCACAGAACCAAATCTGGACAAAAAAAGGTTCGTGGGCAATTGACGCCGGTGGTCCTAAAAGCACAATTGAAAAAGTGACTTGGGCGATTGACACCGTGGTCCTAACCGCACCTGGTGTCAACCGCCTACGAACCCAAATTGCGGACAGATCAAACCGAAAAGAAAAGTCAGGCTTCAATTAAAATAATGTTGACAATTTAAGTCGGTTTAAGAAATATTTTTATGAGTAAGTATCAAGTTATTTTATTTATATTCCTTGAAATTCTAGTTTTTTGTTCATAAAAGCCGCCAACTCTTAATAAATTAAGTAATTGTCAAATAATGATTTATAATGAACTTGTTAAATATTATTGATGTTTTAAAAATAAAGATTTAATAAAATAAATGTATATAAACGTTTGTGTATTATTGGTTTAGCTAGATGATGAATATGAAAGCTGCAGTGGACCGCCAGCCACTGCTTCCTCATCCTAGAAAAGACAAATCTAATTGATTCAATGTTTCTACTCCATACATCCTACATTACTTTTTAACGTTTTAGAACAAGGTTGACAGGGTGGAATTTTGTATGGTTTTCCTTTCATTTAATTTATCAAGTTTGTTAGAGAGATTTAACCCTAACGATGGATGCAATAAAAGTACAGGGTGTAATGTTTACAGACTTTAGTCGGTTCGATTCCCGGGTGTGGCAAGCGAATTTTCGAAAATCTTTGAATGTATTCTTTCCTTTCAAAAATAAAGGAATGTTTCCTTTGAGTAAGATTTTCTATCTACAGTATTGAGAGTACTTTCCCTCCAGGTGGCATTACAAAATTCCACCCTGTATATTAAATTAAATTAAATAGTATTTATTTCAGGCCGGTACAGCCCATAGAAAAAACACATACATAAAATCAATTTGAATAAAATTATAGTACAATTAAGAAGTCACGGTATAATAAATAACATTAATATTGAATATGTCATTAAATTATTATCTAGTTGAGCTTACGTTTGACGTTTACGTTTACTTGATGATCTCATTATGTCAAGTGAAGATGTGCCCAAGATGCAGCCCGCGTACCAAAAAGGTGCCTATTCACTCTTCCTTTTACAGACGCCTAAGTTACGTACATACCTATCCGGAAAAACAAAAACTTTCAAAGAATTCTGTTCCTTAGGAGTCCGCATATAGTGAATCAACACAATGACATCAATTGTATGCAAAAACAACTAAACGATTAAGTGTTCCGAGGAATTGTTTGATCTGGTGCCAGCCACCAGTTTTCGCCATCGTAGCGCGCGCCGTCACATTACGGTTCACCCACATTGCATAGATCCCTGGCGGACCAGCACTGTGCGCTTCTCGCGTTCTTTTTTGCGGAAAATGTGGAATGACCTTCCCTCTGACGCTTTTCCACAGCGCTACGATATGGGGTCCTTCAAGAAGAGAGTCAAATGAGCCCTTCAACCGCGGCCGGCGCCGCACCAGCACCCCCCGGGGGTTGCAGGTGTCTATAGGCGGCCGTGACCTCTTAACATCAGGAAGCCCGCCTGCTTGTTTCCCCCGTAGCAATAAAAACTAACCAAGTAATTCAAAAGCTTAACTAACCAAGTAAATCTCTGCAGGTCAAACACCCCTGATAGTGATGACGAAGAGAGGCACGGAGATGCTACTGTTGGACGGCCAGCGGTACGGGTTTCGACGCAGGATCAAGGAGAAGTCTTGGTGGAGGTGCATCAAGCACAGCAGTGGTTGCAGGTCCATGGTGGGCATGATAGAAGACGTCATCTTCACGGTCAAGACGCACAACCACACGACTTCCAGCAGGAAGTTTAAAAAAGATGAGACTTTTGCTTGAATGAACAACCAAGCGTATCACGACAGGGCGGCGGCGGCGCGATAGCGTTGCGGTTTTTTCTGTAATGTTCGAAATAGTATGAAGCCCTTCACATCAAAGCGGCGCGGCAAACGCGCGGTGCGAAGGCGAAAGCGACAAAACCACGCGCACAGATTGGTACGCGCCGCGCGGCGCGACGGCGGTGCGGAGCGGCGGCGGCGCGTTCTATTCCTTTGTAGTGGCTCCGCTTTATATTCGCTTTCCGCAGATTCGCCGCCGCAACGCTTTCGCACCGCCGCCGCCCAGTCTGTATTGCTTAAGATTTCCAGCGGGAAGTTTAAAAAAGATGAGAAATTTACAAGAATTATGGTTTGGTTAAGTTAGCTTTTATTAAGCGCATCCCAGACACACGCGGCCTGCGGTGGCGGCCTACCGCAGGCCGCAGCCTCAATATGCAAACGCAGGCCGTGCGTGTCTGAAGTCTCACATACATTGCGTATGGAATACAACAGGCCGCCACCGCCACCGCAGGCCGCGTGTGCCTGGGATACGCTTTAAGAACTATTATTAAGAACTGTTGCCCGCGACTTCGTTCGCTCGGACAAAGTACTTTATTCGATACCGAGTGCCCTGTAACCGGTTACTACGGTTACTATAACTATTTTGTTACACCCTGTATGTCAGTCAGTATAATAAGACACCTAAAAGTGTCCCTAAACGATCATGTTCACGCTTGCATGACATGCAACGTTAACGTGAATGTCATGCTGCATGATGGACCCTCATGCTTGCTATCATTCACTACAGTGAAGCAACGGCGAGCACGTAGTTTGCATGTCATGCACGTCAATCACTACAGCTAGACGGTCATGCATGAGTGACAGCACGTATTGCATGTCATGCCGCATGATCGTTTAGGGACCCCATAATAATAAGTAGAAATTGAGTATCTGGAGCATCTGGCTGGCCTGTTGGCGTAGTGATAGTGACCCTGCCTACTGCGCCATAGGTCGTGGGTTCGATTCCCACTCGCGACCAACATTTGTGTGATGAGCATAACTGCTGGTTTTCGGATTCTGGGTGTTTGTTTGTATTTAAATATTTATTTAAAAGTATTTATGTATGTTTATCAGTTGTTGAGTACCCATTTACAAGCTTCGGCTTAGTTGGGACTAAACAGCCGTGTGTAAATTTGTCCAAACATTATTATTATTAAGAACTAGCTGTTGCCCGCGACTTCGTTCGCGTGGAAACAACGTGGAACTTAATAGTGCTATCTCTTTTCGACTAATCACGAAAGACAGAGAGATATAGTTTTAACGCAGTCGCTAGCGAGCAGTGACGTTGTCAACTCATGGTAGGCGTACAGGTGGGCGTATCTGTCGGTTGAAATTAACTAACAGAGGCGTGGCGTCTCGCCCTATAGGCGTAGCATATTCAGTTATGGGCCGACCGTATAACTCAGACCACGCCTGCGCGGTACAGGGGGCGCGGGGCGAGGCGGGCCTGCCCGCCCACTCCCCGCGAGATCCCCTTAGTCGCCTCGCCCCGCGTCCCTGTAACGTCGCAGGCAAGAAGTTTCAAATCTCATTGGTGGCGCGCGCGCTCCCTGTGGAGATCGCATATTGCATATTTAGTATCGGAACCTATAGTACCAATTGCGGGAGGGGGGGGGGGGGGGGGCAAAGGAAGCGGAGTAGCGGGAGGAGGTTGCTAATACAAATTTATATGGAGTTTGAAACTGAGAATGTGTGAGTGAGTTACAATATTGTAATCCATTTGACACGATTTTGAGACCCATAGGATGCGTTTATTACTCATCCATATGGGAGTGGCTAAATTTTTTGATTCATGGTCGCAGGCGTGCGTGGTCTGAGTTACGTTCGGGGCACACCGAGCGGAAAATTACCCGCGCACTTTTTGACATCATTGTGTCAAATGAACCGTATCACTATAGCCTAAAGAACAAAATCGAACAAAATCGAGGCGACGCCGACGTGCAGAAGTCATTATACGATTTTGTTCTTTAGGCTATAGTGATATGGTTCATTTGACAATGACGTCAAAAAGTGCGCGGGAAAATTTCCGCTTGGTCTGCGCATTCCCTTAAGTGGTCCGCCTATAGGTATAGGTTGCAGTTAACACCAATCAGAGAACGTGATTCAGTCCTTAAAATAATTTAAGATTAATTAATGATTAATTTAACATTGATGTCAAGTCTATGTACCTAACTGCAAACCGATTGAACCTTTATTGGTTTATTTGATGTGCAAAATATTAACGTTATAACCGGTCCGAGGACGCAATAGTAGATTGTGTCACAAGGGACCAAAATAATGTATTGAGGGCGAGAGCGATTGTTTGAATCCAGAGATTTAAAGTACGTCGCTGGAAGCTAAATAATGTTGGTACCGTGCGGCACACTCGAGAAAAGTATCATCCAATGATCCAACGAGGCACCATGCGTCCATCGCCCAGCCTCGACGATTTTAGGCTATTTTAGTTTTTAATATTAGTTTAGTTTTAGGTTATATTAGTACATTTTAGACTTTCGCGCTTTGTATTCATTATTAAATAATTATTTACGGGTCTTACGCACGAATAAGTTTTATTTACCTTGCCCGACGTTTCGACAAGGTTACACTGGCCGTGGTCACGAGCTGACTGAACTTATTCGTGTGTAAGACCCGTAAATAATTATATAATTAGGTTATATTAGTTTATATTGTAATTAAATAATTTATTTGCGTATGTCGTAGGAGGATTTTAGCGAAAAGCCGGATAATTGGAATGTAAGAGAATTTCGTTTTTATCCGTTTTTTTCAGGATTTTTGCTAAAATCCTCTATTTCACCGTACCTTGTACATAATAATATTATAACCGGTTTATTTTCAGTATCTTTTGTAAGACGTTTGAATTTTATTAAAGAATCTTAGACTTTCAATTTGTATTATTTTACCCAGTGTGCTCCAACTTAGGTTCTCCACGTCGTGGGTGTAACATGATCTAATTTCAAAACACGAGCGAGGCCGCGGGGAACTGCTAGTTTTTAGATAAGAAAAACGTAATGTAATTATTATTACTACAATTTATTGTCAATTATCCTGCTATTTCATGCGTTCTCCAGCTCTCCGAATAACGGAATACTTAATAATGAATGTTGATGATGAATTCTAACTATAATTGTCAATTATCCTGCTATTTTTCTATATATATTTATATATATTTTTTTCTTTCTTTCTTTCTATTTCATGCATTCTCCAGCTCTCCGAATAACAGAATACTTAGTAATGATTGTTGAAAATGCCCCTAAATAATATATAAATACTACCTGTCCCCCGCGGCCTCGGCCGCTTTTTATAAGTTACTAGCGGCCCGTCCCGGCTTCGCACGGGTTTTTTTGCAATAAATATAGCCTATGTCACTCAGGGTGAAGGCCGTGTCAAACCGAATGCAGCACGGCGCAGCACAGCACAGCGCAGCACGGCTTATAACGTTGTAAATGTATGGGATATTATGGGAGATGACACACCAACGCACAATGCTGCACAGCGCTGCGCAGCTACGCGCGTATCCGTGCGTCAAGCCACGCAGAGACATCCCGAGCGCGCGCGGTCTGGTAACGTCGCGCGCGCGCCGTGCCGTGATTGGTCCTCACTAGTTGACGTCACACCGCGTGAAGCGATTGCGTTGCGGCACAGCATGTCGCGACAACTGGCCGGTGTGACGTGCTACGCAACGCGCTGCGCTGCAACGCTCTGCGCTGCAACGCATGCGCATTCGGTTTGACCCGGCCTTGAATGTAGCTTTCCAATGGTGAAAGAAATTTTGAAATCGGCACAGTAGTTTTTGAGTTTATTCATTACATACATACCCACACACACAAAAATACAAATATTTCCTCTTTATAATATTAGTATAGATTTCTGAGTTTTCCTTTTTGCTCGGCTCCAACTATACGGGTCGTAGCGTGATATTTGGCCTAATGAATTCGAAGAAATTGGACTGGTAGTTTCAGATATCAGCGCGTTCTAACAAACAAACAAACAAACTCTTTAGCTTTATTTACAACTAGCTGTTGCCCGCCACTTCGTATGCGTGGATTTTGGAAGTAGGTATAGCTGTCTCTCCTATACTCAGACAGCGTCTAGTTATAACAAACGCGCGAAACGCGCGAACAAACCACCTAACCTACCAAGCGATCAAACGCGCGAAACGTGTAAACAAACGCGCGAAACGCGCGAACAAACGCGCGAAACGCGCGAACAAACGCGAAACGCGCGACAAACCAACAAAATAACCAACCAACAAACCAAAGGCGCAAACAAACGCGCGAAACGCGCGAACAAACCAACTAACCTACCAAGCGATCAAACGCGCGATACGCGCGAACAAACGCGCGAAACGCGCGCACAAACCAACCAAATAACCAACCAACAAACCAAAGGCGCACACAAACGCGCGTTCAAACGCGCGAAACGCGCGAACAAACCAACTAACCTACCAAGCGATTAAACGCGCATAACGCACGAACAAACGCGCGAAATGCGCAAACAAACGCGCGATCAAACGCGCAAAACGCGCGAACAAACGCGCGAAACGCGCGAACAAACTAACCAAATAACCAACCAACAAACCAAAGGCGCACACAAACGCGCGCACAAACGCGCGAAACGCGCGAACAAACGCGCGAACAAACGCGAAACCCGCGAACAAACCAACCAAATAACCAACCAACAAACCAAAGGCGCACACAAACGCGCGCACTAACGCGCGAAACGCGCGAACAAACGCGAATACCGCGAACAAACCAACCAAATAACCAAAACCAACCAAACGCGCAAACAAATGCGCGAACAAACGCGCGAGACGCGCGAACAAACCAACCAAATAACCAACCAACCAAACGCGCAAACAACCCGCAACCAACAAACGCGCAAAACGCGCGAACAACGAACCAACCAACCAAACGCGCGAACAAACGCGCGAAACGCACGTACAAACGCGCGAACAAACGCGAAACCCGCGAACAAACCAACCAAATAACCAACCAACAAACCAAAGGCGCAAACAAACGCGCGAAACGCGCGAACAAACCAACTAACCTACCAAGCCATCAAACGCGCGATACGCGCGAACAAACGCACGAAACGCGCGCACAAACCAACCAACAAACCAAAGGCGCACACAAACGCGCGAACAAACGCGCGAACAAACGCGCGAAACGTGCGAACAAACCAACTAACCTACCAAGCGATTAAACGCGCATAACGCACGAACAAACGCGCGAAATGCGCAAACAAACGCGCGATTAAACGCGCGAAACGCGCGAACAAACGCGCGAAACGCGCGAACAAACGCGCGAAACGCGCGAACAAACGCGAAACCCGCGAACAAACCAACCAAATAACCAACCAACAAACCAAAGGCGCACACAAACGCGTGCACTAACGCGCGAAACGCGCGAACAAACGCGAATACCGCGAACAAACCAACCAAATAACCAAAACCAACCAAACGCGCAAACAAATGCGCGAACAAACGCGCGAGACGCGCGAACAAACCAACCAAATAACCAACCAACCAAACGCGCAAACAACCCGCAACCAACAAACGCGCAAAACGCGCGAACAACGAACCAACCAACCAAACGCGCGAACAAACGCGCGAAACGCGCGTACAAACGCGCGAACAAACGCGAAACCCGCGAACAAACCAACCAAATAACCAACCAACAAACCAAAGGCGCAAACAAACGCGCGTAACGCGCGAACAAACCAACTAACCTACCAAGCGATCAAACGCGCGATACGCGCGAACAAACGCACGAAACGCGCGCACAAACCAACCAAATAACCAACCAACAAACCAAAGGCGCACACAAACGCGCGAACAAACGCGCGAAACGCGCGAACAAACCAACTAACCTACCAAGCGATTAAACGCGCATAACGCACGAACAAACACGCGAAATGCGCAAACAAACGCGCGATTAAACGCGCGAAACGCGCGAACAAACGCGCGAACAAACGCGCGAACAAACGCGAAACCCGCGAACAAACCAACCAAATAACCAACCAACAAACCAAAGGCGCACACAAACGCGCGCACTAACGCGCGAAACGCGCGAACAAACGCGAAACCCGCGAACAAACCAACCAAATAACCAAAACCAACCAAACGCGCAAACAAATGCGCGAACAAACGCGCGAAACGCGCGAACAAACCAACCAAATAACCAACCAACCAAACGCGCGAACAACCCGCAACCAACAAACGCGCAAAACGCGCGAACAACGAACCAACCAACCAAACGCGCGTACAAACGCGCGAACACAAATGTTGGCCCCGGGTGGGAATGAACCCAAAACCTTTAGCTCAGTAGGCAGGGTCACCACTCGTGGTTACCGCTCACCATCAACTAAGCCAACGGCCAGTCACTGTAGAAAACAAATCAGTAGGTATTCGATACCGAGAGCCCCTGTAACCGGTCAATATAAGGATTTTGTTACATCCTGTATGTCAGTCAGTCAGGGTTTATAATAAAAAACCTATGGTAGTTTGCAGAGTAGCCCTATACTTTGAACTGGGCTCACTTGTAACACTTTCAAAAATAACCAGGCTACTCTGACCTGTAAGTTCATACAAATTTTAGCAAATGAGAGTTTTTTATTGCTGGTTGTTATTTCTCGGCAAATTTTCGAGATTTTTGTGATTTATAATGTTATTCCGGGATATACACTGTCACTATACAAAGTTTCGTCAAAATCCGTTCGGCGGTTTAGGCGTGATGCGCGTTCAAACAAACAGACAGACAGACAAAAATTTTAAAAACTGTTCTAACATGTTCAGTTACTCATTTTAAGTCGCCCTGGTTGGTTTTTTTTCGAATATATTCAATGTACAGACTTTTTGGCCTTTACGATTTTATTATATGTATAGATACCTACCTATAGATTTCGAGACTTTCTTATTGTTCGGCTCCTTAAGGTTCGTACCGTAGCGAGATGTTAAATGATAACCTTGTTCAAGAATTGGACCTTGAAATCCAATATAAACAAACAAACAAACTCTAGTTGTTATATCTAACAATTACTTAGTAATTAATTTAAATAAAGAGATAAAAGTTAAAAAAAAACTCTTCAGCTTTATTAATATAGATTATTTCCTTGGTCTTGATTCGGCCCGTGGGCCAAGTTTTATTAGGGCCGAATTGACACCAGCAGTTTTGAAATCAAACAACATAATTGTTGAAAATTAACAATGTTTATTTAGAATTAGAACGTACTGTACCAATTGCAATAGTTTACAATGTACAGTCGACCGCACGTCAGTGGAAACTCTTTGACCTTGAGCTGGTCTTGCCTATTAGTTTCAATACTACGAGAGACCAGTTTATACTGGTTTTGTTTCCACTGACGTGCGGTCGACCGTACTAGAGCTTTCAGCTAACATTAACCAACTTCATATAAAAGGCACTATTATGACATCACTATGTAAAAGAAAAATATTCTATGCCCATATTATCATAGTGTATTTTTCTTTTCAATATGTCCATACATACATTTTTGTGTACCTATAGTGTTATGTATCGGCTTCATAATGTATTAAAGGGTCTAACAAAACACCTGTACAGGTCACTACATAGTGCCCTAACAAGGGCGGTTTATAACACGTACATGACCAAGTTTGATACTTAACCAGTTATGTAAGTGGATTTTTTTTTCAGGTAGGTAACCAAGTGCCCGTTCCAGCTAATTAAATATGTACTTAAATACAAAAGTCACTATTTGATTTTGGGTTGCATTTTAATAAACATCGTAACCTAACCGACTGATGTGCACATAAAAAATACTGATTTTCTAATGATGAGATAGTTATAACATCTATATAAGTACCTAAATATATTTAAGGCACAAAAGTTTTATTTGTTTGGTTTGGTAGGGTAAAACTCGGTAATACGCCCCACTTCACAAAACGCCCCACTCACCTAGCACGCACATTAACAAAGCTATGCAGCACATGAAAAGAAACGCAAGTAGCCATACAACGTAGTAAATAAATAATAAATAAATTAATTAATAAATAAAAGATAATTTAGTAGACAACTTGTCGGGCGACTGATGGCTACTTGCGTTTCTATTCGTGAGCTGCGTAGCTTTGTTAGTGTGCGTGCTAGGTGAGTGGGGCGTTTTATCAAGTGGGGCGTATTACCGAGTTTACCCTAATAACAATAATACTTACAACAATGAACAAATTTACAATTATTTGGAATGTCATTTTCATATTCTAGTTTTTTAATTAAACCTACAAGCAAAAAGCCAGGAGTGGTAAAGGTGGACTTCGCCCAACAGTTCAACACAATGGGTTCTTATCTTAATAAATTTAATCTACGGGTTTTACTACCTAAGCAAGGTAGGTTTATGATTTTTTATAATAAGTACATAATAAAATAATTTAATATAGATTTTATTATTAAAGTTTAGTATAAACTTGTGCTAAAACAGAGAGTGCCATGGAGTACTCCATAAGATTGTATTAATTAATATTAGGTACCTAATTATGTATCAAAAGAAAAAGGAATAACAAAAAAGAACATACATACAGCCGAACATAGTACCTACCTCCTCCTTTTTGGAAGTCGGTAAAACTTAAAAACAACAAAGTGTTCGTACTATTGTGTATTATTATTTAAGGGTTGGTCAAACCGAATGCAGAGCAGCCCAGCGCTGGGCAGCTATGCATTACGCGCTTGGCGCTTTGGAATCTGTCTGTAATGCCTTATATATTGTATATTACGCATTTGTTGTGTCATTTTCCATAATATTCCATACATTACAAACTTACAATTAGCGCTGCCAACTATTATTTCCTTTGTGGCGCCTAATAATATTAAATATCAATATTAAATTTAATAGAATCTGACTTGCTACGAGTATTGAAATACGAGACAATAGCACAGATTAGATAATAGTTCCTACCAATAGGTAATTTTTACACAAATTAAAGTGTTCCAAATAAGGGTAACAAAATTAGAGTATTCTACAGAGGCTGGCTCATAGAGTTAGTATACTAGCTATAGAGCGCGCGCATCGCTCATCGCCCATTGTGCCAAGTGTAAGCAGGTGTTCTATAGACGCTTCTATATAGATTTTTTCTAGATCGTTCTTTTCCGTGAACCGTGTTTACAGCTTGGCACTGCACATTTCACCATAATTACTCCAAATCTAAATAAATACCGGCGAGAGCAACAATCAGCGCTACTGACGTGTTGTGACTAGTAGCGTCGCCACGAACATTTCGAGACTGTTCAGACCCGTGCTTACAGTTCAGACTTGCTAACGCGCGCTCTATGTATACTAACAACTCTGGGCTGGCTACAATTTATTCCAGATAATAATAAAAAGTAAGCTATTCAGTAATAAACGTTTTGGTATAATATTAATGATTATATATTCTTTTATGTCTTACTTATTTTTGTTTTATGTCGTAAGGTATGTTAACTAATAGGTATATTAATAAATTTATAAATAATTACAAAATTAAGGTATTTTGTAAACTTATTAATTATAAAGAGACGTGATCTAAGCATTGTATTTATTTTTCAACAGTTGCCTAAAATGAATGAACATTTAAATATCATTTAACTTTCATATAAGCGTCGTCGTGCACATTATGTTCTTAAAATAGCACCGTTCAAAGTAGTGAAAAGTTCTATAATCATGAAATCGTCCATATATCATTTAACTTTCTTATAAGCGTCGCCGTGCACATTGTTTATTCTTATAATGGCATCGTTCAAAGTAGTGAAATGTTCTTTATTCATGAAATCGTCCAATTATCATTTAACTTTCTTATAAGCGTCGCCGTGCACATTGTTTGTTCTTATAATACCATCGTTCAAAGTACCTAGTGAAAAGTTCTATATTTATCAAATCGTCCATATATCATTTAACTTTCTTATAAGCATCGTGGTCGTGCACATTGTTTATTCTTATAATAGCATCGTTCAGTGTCGTCAGTTTCGCTTTACATCCCTTGTCGCATTTGTTGCACACCCAGTGGATTTCGTGTTTCATATTTGTGTACTTGGAGCGTTTCTTGAACCGGTATTCCCCTAGAATTATGATGGCGTTGCCTTGACGTGTCCAGCTGTAATGGGGAATCACGCCCAAGATACCTGTAACCAAGACACTTGTGAAAAATAATTATAAAGTAACCAACTACATAGTACAGTCGACCGCACGTCAGTGGAAACACCTTGACCTTGAGCTGGCCTAGCCTATTAGGGAGTTTCAATACTATTAGAGACCAGGTTATACTGGATTATTTTCACTGACGTGCGGTCGACCGTACGAGTATATTTAATTACTAGGAAACTAACCGTAATTTGTGATTATGTATACAGATTAATTATTTGTTTACATTGACTGAAGAGTGGAACGCAGTTAAACAAAATTAAAATAGAACAATATAATATAATCATTTTTGTATGTATTCTTATTTATAAAGTTTAAGAGCTAATTAATAAAAAGTTACAAATCCCGTAGCTATATTAGTCAGTAGGTAAGTAAAGTTTCTATAGTGTAAATAATATGAAACAATTACTTACCTACATAGTTACTTATCAATAATTATTAAGCATTTACATCTATATAGTTGTCTTATTTACCTATTTATTATTATTATGATTTATAAACCTAATGTAGATAGTACAAGTAGTAGGTATATATAATTAATTTTGCAAGTACCTACCTATATCACGAAAATAAAAAACCAAATTGTGATATTAAATCTTTCCGTAATATTATTTTCGTTATATTTTTGATGCACTATAGGAGAATTTATTCATTTCGCTTTAGGTTTTGTTAATTTTCCACTTAAGTAAGAAGGCTTGTAAAATCATAATTATCAAACAAGAAGCAATAACAGTGATAAATATGCCACTTAAATGATAATTGTGCCACTAAAATGAAAAAAATACAGGAATGAAAACTACTCGAATTGGAGAATCTTTTTCTAAAAGCGCTTTTCTATTATATTTCAATGAGCTATCAAAATATGATAGCCTCTCCACCACCTCCACACTGTAAGGTCTAGTTATCTTGTAATATTCTATATTACAGCCAACGAGTAGTTAAGTAGAAAAAATCATGAATCAAAAAAATTTGCTACTCCCAGTAAAAATCTTTAAAGTTCCCTATGAAACATACTAAAATAATGTTACTGCGATGGGTAGAGCAAATGTAATTGACCTTCGCAAACTTCAGTTTTTCGTCGGGTGTGTCGTTTTACCGTCAACTTTGAAAATGCAGTTTCCCTAGATTGCTCACTTTTCTCCCTTGGTTAGCAATCAACTTTAAAAAACTTTTTTTTGCAATATAGTTACTATCAATTAACAATGTCCTGACCTGATTTATCTTTTTCTTACCATAACCGCCAGCATTCCTACGCTAAGACACTTCTCAAACCTGCAGAATTTACATCTGATTCTGGACACTGTATTTATTCTACAGAAGTCGGAGCCTCGACCGTGGCAGGTGTAAGTGGATTGTTTGTCCATATGCACAGTTCTCTTGAAGAACAGTTTGCAGGATTCGCAAGTACGAACCCCGTAGTGAAGACCGGAGACCGTATCTCCACAGATAGGGCATAGCTCATACTCGTAATTTACACCTGTAATGTGGCTAGAGGTCAAGTTTTTCACTTAAATAAGCTAGAGTTTTGTGGGTCAGACAAAATATCGGTAAATATTTAAAATATGGCCGTCAAATAAAATTGAGGACAGAAAAGTGATACATGGCGCAAGAAAATGAAAATATAGGTACTTTAATCGGGTATTAAAATTCATATGTGGCCTGTGTATATACTTGATAATAGGTAATTTTATACATCGACTAAAAACTGCTAGAAATGTTATTTTACTGTCGGAATAATGAGAAATAAACAGGAAATTGAGATTTTTAAATAAAAAGTTATCATAATTATTGTTTTATATTTAGAAACATTTTTTATTATTTCCAATGTAAAAGTATGGAACATACAAATATAAAATAATATATTTGTAACTACATAGGTATTTCCATAAATGCTGTGCCAAGTACGACCTAGCGCGGCCATCGTTCCACCTCACCCGGAGTCGGCGGTCAATGTCTTATAAAAAGGCTAAAGCCTCAGATCCCCAACAACCCATCGTTTCACACGCGCCAGCACAAAGGTATATTTCTTCAGTAACAAATAGCTGAATGTTCCTGTGCATGGTACACAACTGAGATCAGACAGTGACTTTTAGAGTTACACCCAAAACGGTGCGAGCCTTGCAAACGTTGAAACGCTGACTGCAAGCCTAAGTACCGCTTTTGTTTTCATAAACATATTCTATTTTTATGTACTCTTTTTTCCCAGCTCCTTAGTGCTCCTCCTTCAGTTCAGCTTGCAGTTTTTTAATTCTATCTATAGTAGCATTTTTTTCTTTTTTAGCCTTCGATCACCTAGTATAGACAATCGCCGTTTTTAGCACATTTTTTCTTATAGTATTTACTAGAGCTAGCCCGCCATCACTTCCTATGGTGCTTTTTTTCACGGTAGGTCATTTCAGATATTGTTTTTCTTTTTCCTGTACTTCTGGACTCTGAGTAATACTGTTTCTTCTTTTCTTTAAAAGTTGCTAACTTGTCTGGATCATTTTTCATTCGTTCATAACGTTTTCTTTCATTTTCTCGCTTTTGGGCTAGCATTTCTTCCCTAGTGTTGTTTTTCTTAGGTTGTGGCGTTTTGGCTTCTGTGGAATAAAGTCCTCAATAAGTTAATAATACTAGCCATACACTGTTAGTAGGAAATTAGGAATGATTTTTTTTTGCTTCATCCCGGAAATTGTACAAGTGTACACACTTGAGGCAAGTTTAAATCAAACTTTCTAGTTTCCCAGCAACAAACTTGCATGATGTTTGTTTTTACAAGCTATATACAATGTTGACTTATCAAACTTGCATATGTTTGTTTTTACAAGCTTTATATAATGTTGACTTATCAAACTTGCACGATGTTTATTTTTACAAGCTATATACAATATTGCCACAAAAAGCTTGTTTGTTCATTTAAATAAAATATAAAAAATAGGAAACTAAAAGGTGTATCAAAAATGGAATGCATTGGGTGAATTATACGGTTCATTTAACCTTTTTGTATATTTTTTAATAAGAAAAACTTGAACTTGAACATCTAGTCATCTATCCTGATACACTTAATCTCTTGATATAGATTTATTTGTTTTTCTTTAATCTCTCAGCTCCAAAACAAATAAATAAGACTATTAGTGTCCGTTCACCTAGCGTACACATAAGATTGCACAATCAAACAAAAACCTGCAGAGGGCATTTATGTAATTTAAATCTTACCTTCTTGTAATTCTGACTTTGGCCTGGTTCAGCCAGTCACTTATTATCTCCTTCAGTTTGTCTTCAGTGACATCGTCATGGACTTTTTTACATATTTCTGGAATTTTTTTTACATATTTCTGGAAAAATAATTAAAATTAAGTATGTACTGGAAAACCGCGGACGCAGGATATTATCGTATATTATAAATGCGTGGCCTAAAGAGCGTCGGTGGAGTCGTGGGGAAGGAGCGGCCTAACATGTCGAGAGGTCCGTGTTCGATCTCCGGCTGGGCCATGTACCAAAGGGTTTGTCTCGAAACTTAAGTACATTGTACACTTACTGACTGATCTCGAACGGTGAAGGAAAACATCGTGAGGAAACTTGCATACGCCGAAAAAGAAATCCTTAGGCGCATGTGAAGCCCATACGCCCTCCTCTTCGTGAGGGTAGGCCTGTGCCCCAGCAGTGGGAACAATTATAATAGGTTGTTGATGAAAGTTTGAATGTTTGTTAATTTGTTTGTTACTGAGTCACCCTCAAACGGCTGAACGGATTTGGCAGAAATTTAGCAATACTTACGAAAGATTAATGTACACGTTCCTGTGTTCAGAAATGATTGTTTACTGGAGTTTTTCATTTGTTTTCCAGTTAAAGAGTATAACTGTGCAACATCGTCAAGTAATATTCTTCGCAACAAATTGGTTGTGAGACTTCGCGTGTTTCTACCACCAATACCAGCCAAAAATGTCATCTGAAAAAAAGTTACATAAAAGTAATTAAAAATTATAATTAAATAACAAATTTTATCTATTAACTACTTATGTACATACAATCGCCTGTTTGTTCTGGCTTATTTTTAACTGGTCATTCAAGTGGCGAAAACTGCCCATAATTCTGAAATTGCTGAATTGTCATCCGTATGTGTAACAAATGTTTCTTGAGATCGCCCGAACAGTGCGTCTACTTTTTTATTAACTTCAGCCATTTGATTCATGACCTGATTAAGTTGAGTTTGCTGCATAGCAAACTGTTTACATGTAATGTAGCCTGCAACAAAAAATCTAGTTAAATCTGTATAACCTATACGTGAGGGTAATACATATATAATAATATGAAAAAATTAAATCCTTTAACTGATGCACAGTTATTGGATTTATTGGAAACTTCCTTTCCTTCTTCTCCTTCAATTTGGCTGTATCTTTTTTGGGTTTTGACATTTTTAGTATTTGTTCTTATGAACGGTATGGGGGCGCGTATTGTGTGAAAATTTCAAACTGTGACGACTGTGATCGTAATGTGACGTTATTGGTTTAGATGGTGCATGTTAAAAACTCAAGGAAGAAAATATATCAAAAACCATCGATCATCAAGCCATCTCCACCCTGTCTCTCTAAACACTTGACATTGGCAGAGCCAGTCGTCACCTTAAAGACGATTGAAGCCACAACCAGGAAAATAATATTAATAATTTCAAACGTATACCGTTACCGTTAGGTAGATACAGCCCGTCTTTTGTGAAAATTTCGGCTCGCGTGTGTTTGTTTCCACTGACGTGCGGTCGACTGTACATCGGAAGTGTCGCAACAGCGCTCGTTATTTAATTTGTTCGTGTTCTCATGTTTCTAGCTGACAGGAAAGTGATACACAATTCGGGTCGCCTCTATTATTATTTTTTTACCGACTTCCAAAAAAGGAGGAGGTACTATGTTCGGCTGTATGTATTTTTTTTTTGATTGATATTCGAACGGCGATCGGGGTATTCGAATTAAAATTGTGAGACAGGTAATTTTTTTTAGGTTTTAACAAAGCTATCTTGATTGTACTGTGATTAGATACAATGTCTTTGATTAATGTTTTTTCTTTACGTATTATTTAGGTAGAAAGCTTGCGTTTTGTAATAGAAAGGAAAGTGAAAATTTTGCTCACGTTTAGCCATTATTCTCCAAAAAGATATTATCTAACCTCGCTGAATTTCAGCGCCCATTCTATTTAGAAGCCAATTAGTTTGTGGCGTGTTACCATCCGCCACTATAACTTAAACTGGGACCACACCCTACATTAGAGAAAAACGCTGCCGCTCATGAACTCGCACCATACCCCGTGCGTGTTGTGTATGGCGCGCTCGCTGTCTCGCTCCTGCCTATACTCACGGGTATAAAAACCATTATAAACCAGAAACCATTATGAACCAGTTATTTTTGTAAACCATTATTTATTTACCTATCAGTAAATGCCTTTTTATAAACTCAGTGAATGTGGTCTTTATTCGTTCTTCTGCCTATCGCCACCAGTGGACTTCAAATGTTGGAGGAGTAACAACGCCCTCCACAAGTTTTCTACTGCTAGATTTCAAATAAATCTAAAATATTAAAAAGGCGTTGAGCGCACCAAAATTCCTTCACTGTAAGAACTAGCCAAAAACACTTCATTGTAAATAAATGAAAACATAATTTTATTTAAAAGTCAACAACACAATATTATGATTAATACAATATGTTTAACAAGTACTTTTATTCGCTGAATAAACATGTACCTATATACTTATGCTATCTTATTCGATCAATACCCATTGTATCAGAGAGTTGTTAGTATACATAGAGCGCGCGTTAGCAAGTCTGAACTGTAAGCACGGGTCTGAACAGTCTCGAAATTTTCGGGGCGACGCTACTAGTCACAACACGTCAGTAGCGCTGATTGTTGCTCTCGCCGATATTTATTTAGATTTGGAGTAATCACGGTGAAATGTGCAGTGCCAAGCTGTAAACACGATTCACGGAAAAGAACGATCTAGAAAAAATCTAAATAGAAGCATCCATAGAACACCTGCTTACACTTGGCACAATGGGCAATGAGCGATGCGCGCGCTCTATAGCTAGTATACTAACTCTATGCATTGTATAGAATAAAAAAGTTAACCGGCCGCTTTAGTCTACGTGCGGGCTAATCTTACAAACTACTGATGAATTTCGATCCGGTTTGCAACATTGGTTAGGCTGTTTTTCAATAAAAGTTGATATTCACGGGACAGCTAGTATAAGTAGGCATTACAAACTACCTAACTAATCACATAAAAGGCGTAAGTATAAAATTACAACTAAAAATCTTAAGTAATTAGACGCTATACAAAATAAACAGTTGTAAGCAATAAGTAAATACATTAAATTATACTTATTCTAAATGCCTTGAAATGAATTTCTAAATGCCGGAAATTGGGGGAGGCCTTTGCCCGAAAAAGGGCAAATTGAAATACAATAGAATAATATAAATAAATTAATTAATTAAATATAATAATAAAATATAATAATAAAAATATACGATTATATTACATGCAAAAATGTATACTATCAATAATAAAGGCAATTTTTATTTTATTTTATTCTAAATGCGGTATTTCGTGGTTAAAATTGTTTCAGAAATGTATAAATGAGCCTTAGGGCTTCTTTCACCACTTCCTGATATTGTTACAGATAGTAATCTTGGAGAAAAACTAATCTATCAGTTAAATCTGTGTGATAGATTATATAAAATACCTATATAAGATATAGGCAATCAGATACCTGTGAAACAGAAAAAAAAAAATATCTGGTAGATAACCTTCATATAGGGTATCTGGGACTTTATCGGCAAGCGGTGTAAGAGGCCCTTAATATTTTAAAATTTTAATTATACAGGCATTTTCATGTACCTAATTGTAAATAAGGAAGATCTCGAGATTGTTTTCCTAATTTACACCACAGACTGTTCTTCAGTTGACAAAAATTACGCTAAGTACAAAAAACTTTAGTCTTTCATTTCGATACAAAGGAAAACATTTCCAAAATCTAGTCTTAATATCAAAGGCACTATCTTAATTAAGCAAATTAAGAACCAACCTCAGACCTATTCAAATAGAACGAGTAGGTACCTACTTAGTTTTACTTACAAGTCGTAGTGGCAGTATCTTTAACTAATATTGTCTATTACTATTATCTATAGTAGGTATATAGTGTATAATATCCGCTCGTTGCCTCAGGGAAGGGGCAGATAGAGCGGAAAAAATGCTCCCGCACTTTTTGAGGTCATTAGCAAATGAACCATATCACCATAGCATAAAGTAAAAAACCGTATGTGCGAGGCGACGCTGACGTCTGTTTGGCGCTTTGGGCGCCTGTTCTTTGAATTAAATGACTGGATCGTTGGTTAATTAGTATGTATTATTGCAAACACGGTAAGTACATTAAATAGGCAATGTTTAACATTAATGCTTATGTACAACAATTTTGCGACCATGCGCGGGCGAGTCTCGAGCGGAAGAAGACAGAGTGCTGTGAGAGAGAGAGAGAGCTCGCGTGCGCAAGTAAGACAGTAGATGTTTAGATAATCTAAGGCAACAATCAGCATACAGTCTAGTATAAATAAATAGTTGTGCGGAAAGATTCCGCCACATCTGTATTGGTATTCTTACGATTTTGTTCTTTAGGCTATGGTGATATGGTTCATTTGTCACTGACGTCAATAAATGCGCGAGCATTTTCCGCTCCATCTGCCACTTCAATTAGTCACAGAAGAAGTAATAGTGGAGTGGGAGTCCTCTACCAACTAGCACATTTCGCGAACTGCGCGTTTCGCCAACTTGAGCAATTCACCTACTGCACTTTTTAGATACTGTCACTATGTACAGTCACGAAGTGGCAGATATAAAATCTCTTTAATTTAATTCGAGGGACTAAGTTGGATCCCGAGAGCAGCGAAGCAGTCTAGAGTAGAATCACAAGCGTAGCGAGTGATTCTGGATTAGAATCCTGAGCGTAGCGAGGGATACAAGGACCGAGATAAATATTTTTTTTCACGTCTTGTGTACTCTACTTTATACCATTCACTGCGAGAAAATAAATAGTAGTATGGTATTTACATTTATCACATTTTATTATATGATAGGAAGGTTGTAAGAGAACAAATGATTAAGGGTATCTTTTACCGCTTGCTGATATTGTTACAGATATTAAGCTGACAGATAACCTAATCTATCAGTCTTTATTATTTTACTTGGTTCACTTTTGTAATTAAGTGTACGGCAAAGTGACAGTATCTAAATAGCGCAGTAGGCGAATGGCTCAAGTTGGCGAAACGCGCCAGTTGGCGAAATGAGCTAGTTGGTAAACGACTCCTACTCCGTAATACTACCTACCCTTCCTGGCGACGAACGTCTTCGTTCGTAGTAACGAAACTGATAAATTTCGTTTTACAATTTCAGTTTCGTGACGGTACATCTATTCTGCATTTCACCCAGGCGCGATATTTCTTGGCGTAGGCAACTACCTAAATATTATTTTCATCGCCAGGCAAATAGCTTTTATTTTTAGAAATATAATAATGTAGACCCCTCCCGCCGCGCTTCTTGGTAGCTCTAACAAAGTCCGCCCTCATACCAGCTTCTACACATCTCTTGAACCGACAGAACTGGCAACGAGACCGGGTTTTGGGGTTCAGGGTGCAGGTTCTGGAGTGCGCGCAGGAGTAGGTGCGCGACTTGGCGAAGCTGATGGACCTCTTGAAGAACTGCTTGCAGGACTCGCACGTGTACACTCCGTAGTGTATGCCGTTGGAAAAGTCATTACAGATCGGGCATTTTTTATCTGCAAAATAGTGTAGGTAGCGTCATTAATTAAAAAATATTTTTATTAGTATTGGATAATAAATTCATGCAAAGGTAATTAATTATTATATTTTAATAAATAAATTAAAAATATAAAAGTCGGCCGCACGTCAGTGGAAACTCTTTGACCTTGAGCTGGACTTGAGCCTAATTAGGGAGTTTCAATACTACGAGATACCAGTTTATATTGGTTTTGTTTACACTTACGTGCGATCGACCGTACCTAGGAAGCGGTGGTAATAATTGAGTGGTAAAAATGTACACTACTCATCTGCAATAAAACATTTTGATTTCGACCTTATTTACCTATGGACACACAATTACCTATGGACACAGTCCGAAATAAATTATTTGAAATTAACTTTCTTAAAGTAAGAAAGAGTGAAAAAATCTAAATCCACTGGTCCTACGGGCGGTGGTGACAAGTAGAAAAAAAATCCTGCCATACAAGGCGCGATGGCTGGTATAGGGATATGTAGAAACGACGACTACGGATTGAAAAAAAAACAATTAAAATGCGTTACCTGAGTAATTTTTTTTATCGAATTAAAATTTATTTCACATTGCTTTCGTCTACTTACCAAGTAATAAAAAATTCACAGCATTTCTAATCTAACAAAAATTATATACTATAAAAAAGATCAAAATAAAAAACTATAGGTAAGTACCTAAACATAATATAGGTACCTACCCACTAGAGATCCAAGGTAAAATATAATTGTAGAAATCGGAATATAGGTCCTTACCTATGAAGTTGTCGTTTTTTTCCTTACATTTAATTTTGCATGTACTTAATTTCCATAAAACAATAGCTATTAATTAAAAACTCAATTTTTTATACATAAATAGACTATTTACTAATGATTTACTATTACTGTAGTATATTTTTCTACTTTATTTATGTTTCATGTTTGTAAATGGCAAGCTATGGTATTAGGTATAAAAATATATACTCATATTGTCGTGTAATTTAAATTAAATAGGTATTTAAATAGGTTCCTAAAGCAATATAGACATAATATTTACTTCAATACATACCTAATTGGTAGTCTTTTTTCGAGATCTTTCAAAAATGCAAATCAATTCGAAGTGACTCCGAACTCATAACGATCTGTTAAATTTCCTATCTAGAAGAAATCAGTATTTCAGTAGTAAAATAAATTTTAAAATCGGTTCCGTACTTTCGGACTTTATCTACACTAATAATAAAGAGGTAAAAACTGGTGGGTAATTTGCACGCTTATCTTATATATGTTGCGAATAACCAAGTGATAGCGGGTGTAAAATACACCTAACGCCATCTATTGACCAACTTCAAAACGAAGCAACTGATGCATGATTGGAACAGGTTAAAAAATTTTGAAGACCATAAATAGTATACTTTATAACGCGGATGAAGTCGCGGGGCATCGGCTAGTATACAATAAGCACACAAAATGTTATATCTATTTCTACATTACTCTTATAATTAATTTCTTTAAAACAAATTGTTTTGATGACAGCCAAATTCCACTCATTAAAATCTTACTTATACGCCTAATAAATGCTCCACAAGCAGATATGATTTGAGTATCCAGTCTTCTATTATAGTCGGCAAGAATATCACAACCAAAAAGGAAATTAAACACTACTTTTGACTACTCTCACTTCAAAACGTTTTATGTTCAGATTTCAAAACATTCTTTTGATGGTGAGAAAGTAACGCCTACGCCTAATAAAATACCAAAAAGTAACCACATCAACAGCCTATTAATATGTCCCCACTGCTGGGGCTCAGGCCTACCTTCTCAACGGGCTAATAGTCCACCACGCTAGCCCAGTGCGGGTTGGTGGAATTCACATGCGCCTAAGAATTTCTTCTTTGGTGTAGTATGCAGGTTTCCTCACGATGTTTTCCTTCACCGTTGATAAAGTAACCTAACCTTTAATTATTACATATAATTTAATTGTTACTATATCAGCCCTTCAACGTCCACTGTTGGATATAGGCCTTCAATGAACGCAAATACATGGTCCTCAGCCCTCCGCATCCTTCTTTAGATCGTCGGTCCACCTGGCGGCAGGGCGCCGCAGTCTCCACTCCAGAACCCGTCTGCCCCAACGGGCTGCGACGGCTGTCGGTTCTGCGACAGATGTGACCGGCCACTTCAGCAAGCTAATCCTTTAATTTATTTAAGTGGGAGAGCCTAATATTATGCAAATTTCCTATATAAGCGATAAATCGCTTATAGTGGAAACCGTAGGGTTGTTTAGGTGCTTTGTTTGAATATCCGAAGCGCAGGTTGCAGGTTCCCAAGTGTCGGCAAAAGCAACAAAGGACCAATAGCTAGGACTAGTAAGAGGTACAACCAATTAAGCTTACTAGATTTTTCCAAACTTTAGATAATGACCATGTAAACATAAGTACTATTATTATCTAAACTTATATAATATAGTGATCATGAAAAGATTTGTCTAATATTTCATCGGCGAGGGTGAAATCGAATATTGGCGGTTTGCCGCGGTTGATCAACAATTCTGAAGCGTCATGATTGTGCGACCCCTTGACCGCTATTATGTGAGAATTGTTTGTCTTCACCACAGCCTTGCAACACTTGTACGAGTGCGTAGAGCACGTCCATCTGACTATACCGTTGCGAATGGAGTGCTTGCAGTATGTATAATTGTTGTACACAATCAACGGTTTTCCTCTGAGTGACTGTGTGAAGAAAGCTTGTTTACCTGTAATCAGAATTTTATATTTCAGTATTAATTCATCTCTAACCTCAGGTCATACTTACTGGGAATAAACATACAATTATATAAGGGTCTTACACACGAACAAGTTTTATTTACCTTTGCCCGACGTTTCGAGCAGGTAACACTGGCCGTGGTCATGAGCTGACTGGAGAGACGAGCTGTCATTGTTGATTGCTGTGAGTAGTTTCTGAAACTACTTACCCTCTGCTGATCTTGTATTATTGGAAAGTCCCGGTCGGAACGTCGGGCAAAGGTAAATAAAACTTGTTCGTGCGTAAGACCCGTATATAATTATGAATACAAAGCTCGAAGGTCTAAAATGTACTATAACATACATAATAGGTGCCGATAGCAACTTTTCAAAAATAAGTAAATGGTAGGAAACATAAGTAAGATATAAAGTAACTCTTTATTTTCTTAATCAATTCATGTATTTCATTTTAAAATATAGAGAGCATAATGGAACACAAGTGCAGATAATACTGAAAACAAATGGATATGCCACTATTTTGTACTTAGAAACTACCGAAAAATAAACGTTAAGGCAAGAACTATAAAAATAAGAGATCACAACGTTTTAAGTTTCTATCACAATATTAGCACCTACGCAAACTAAATAAAGGACAAAAAAATTGTCCTTTTTCATACACCCGAGGTAATTTGAAACCATTAATTCTCAACTATACCGTTTGGAAGCGATCTCAGTACCTACTTTAGATAATCCTCTAAAAATCTCTTCCCAATCGTTACCTGGGCTTCAAATATCCTCAAAGATAGGTTTTACCCTTGGATGTTGTTCGCGCGCCTACAATAACATTATTAAACTCAACACAACAATACAAGTAGGTAATCAAACGAATTAAACTTACACAATTTTAATAGCTTTTTTCACAACTACTCGTGTTTGACACAATTTGACTTGGAAAAATCTCCTATAGGCGAGTTAATTTTATTTGATTCTGAAAACACAATTAACAGCTCCGTCTCTATCTACTAAGAAGGTAATGATAGGATAACGGATTTTGATGCGGTTTTCACTATCATTCAGATAATTTCTTCCGGATGGTTTATAAGTACTTATCCCATGCGGGCGAAGCTGCGAGCAACAGATAGTTTGTTAATAATGTAAAGTCCTATAGGATATCAAAATCTAAAAGATCTGCATCTATCCTAATCTAACTAAACTATAGTATACAGAGTGGGTCAACATCATAAATATTTTATAACTAAAGTTTGCGCCAGAAAAAGTAACGACTTTGAGTATAATGTCACAAAATGGATAATGTTTATGTACCACAGAACTCAGAATACATAATATCACAGAATATATAATAGTACAAGTAGTAAAAATATAACTTCTTCAAAAAAACGTTCCAAAACGAATATTTTGCTTTGAAAAATATCTTTCTGGTGAAATGTTATCCCCTAATTTGTATAATTACTCTTTCTCTCTTCATTTATAAGTTTCCACAATTAGATATCCTGCCACACACCATTCTTAGACCCTGTTGCACTTATGCTGTATATTCTTTTACTTAATAACTGGTGGCTTCACCTGTTCGGTGATAAGTTGAACTCACCTGTGTATCGCAATAAAGTTATTTAAATTCGAAGTTCACCGCAGACATGCGATTTCTAGTTCCTATTATTCTGAGTTCTATGGCTGTAACAAACCTAGCCATCATTACAGATAATGTCAAACAAAAAATTCAGTAGGCGGATGATTATGCAGATTCTTAGCGAATATCAATTTGTCATGTTCAGTATACACTTTTGCCGGACATCCATGGTTGTGGTGCGTGTAGCAGGACCAGTAGGTTTTGTCGCCAACACGCTGCTCCCTTGTGAACGTAAAATCACCGAGTTTCAACAGACTCTCGCCGCCTCGCGAGATCATGAACTTCACTGAAACAAAATTAGTTTGTGTAAGAAGTCTTTCGCTAAATGTAAGAACTCAGACAGTACAGAGACGACCAGCCGCCATCGCTCTTACTGCGCACATGCTAGATTTGCCCACAGCAGTCTTAGATATACGGGTTCTTCAAGAACAGCGTAGTCCTTCAAAGCCGGTAATGCACTACCAACTGCCTAGGTGTTGCAAAAGGGTGGTGGTCATCATCAGAACGTGGCACTAGTTACAGAAACCCTATTTTATTTATACCTTTGGTTAAAATTGACTAAGACATAGAGCTTAAATTTGATTAAAAAACAAACAAAATAAATTAAGTACATAATAAAGCACTTTTATTTCAACATCTTAAATAATTTTGAGCACACGTAACTTGTCAAATGATTTAAGACTGTAAAATGTAAATACAACATTCTCTTACATACTTATCATGTTTTATGATGTAAAATTCATAAGTAATGCAATCGCATATAAGCATACAATATAGTTGATAAATAAACAGCAAACTATTCTAAATTGTACAATACACTACATTTTGTTTTTACAAGTATTACAGCATGTCAAATAAATTTTGATTACTTCTTTGGAGATATTACAATACTTAGTTTTTATTTCATTATCCATAACATCCTTATCAGCATGGTTATAGAGTATATGCATTGTATGTAAAACACCGAAAAGATCATCTGTAGAAACATAAAATTTAACACAAGGATTTGTTTCATCCTTGGGTTTTATTAATTTTTCCTTGCCACCTATATCCAAGATATCATAATTTGCTAACATTTTATAGTCATCGAAGTCTTTATATCGCTTATTTTTAATTTCCTTTACCTCTTTTATAAACTCCTGGTACCTATCTCTGTCTAAGAGATATACGCTGTTACTTTTCTTACGTCCCATAAGTCTTCCAAGCTTCACTTTGAAATCCAGTTTCATAGGAGCAATAAATGAATTGGCAAAGTATTTGATATCTGTAAATATTAGTACAGATTTTTACCCAACTGCAGAAGGAAAGTTTTTACTAACAAATAAATATATATAGTTTATATAGTTAGATGTATGATCGACTATTCTTCGAAAGCATAAATTATCACATTGCCTTTAACTGTAATACAAATATATAATATGAATTGTGAGCTGTTTGTCAAAGACGGACTGATTAAGTTGCAATTTTAAACATGTAAAATTGCCTAGAAAATTATGGACATATATGAAAGTGTGTGTTGTGTAATATCCTCCATGGATGAACCAATATATATTTTTTCATTCCCGAATCTTTTTTTAATAACTGAACCAATCAAACTTCAAAATAAACTCAATGGTCTTCAGAATTTCAATCAATTTATTTTCAGTTACCTACTGTACAGATTTTGTTCAAAAACCACTTTACTCAGAAGTAAACAAACTTTATCCGCTCTTACATTAAACTTATTTACGTCGTCGTAAAGTGTTATAGATACATAAATCACAACGTAAACAGAAATACGTATATCTTCACAAATTACTAAAGGTAAATTTAGAGTTCACTTTTACAATCCTAAAACATCAATGAAAAGGGGGCCATTTTATAGGTTATGTTTTATAAACATACACAACTATTGCTGGCAAAGCATAACGCAATAACTAAACATAAAATTATCAACATTTATAACAAATAATAATGTTTTTGTGACCAATACTAGATGATTTATTTCATCAATTTTATACACTGTCATCAGCTGTGAGTACACAACACAATACAAACAAACGTCACTTAGATTTTTTTGTTGTTGTTGTTGATTTGTCCTCTATTGAGGACGGGCAAGGGAAGCATTGTCCATACAGCCTTGTCTGAAGCGTCTTTTTTAAATTTTAAAATTGGTTTTACGGCCTTGGAAACAGTCTTTTTTAGGCCCATCACAGTTATAAAATATAATATGATGTTATTTAAAAGCCCCTCTTAAGTTCTAAAATAATAAGGCGGTGTGTTTTCAAGTTCGTGAAGTTATAACTTCCGATGCATCCGTTTATGATCTTTCCCGCTTTGCATTGATTCGATGTTTTGACAGTGCAATATGTACCAAATCTTAAAGGTGTTGCCCTAAATCAAAAGCAGATGGCGGGCGCGGTGAGAATTGTAAAGTCACACTGTAGATATCTGTAAGAAATTATCTAGTAGGTAAGTACTTCTCAAGTTTGTTCATTACTGATTCCATTTCGGAAATATCAATGATTTTTTAAAAATTATTTTGTACTCAACAGTTGTTGGGGCACGATGACATACACATGCTCTACCCAGATGGAGAACTCAGGGGAGCACGAGGATGGACCCTTATAAATGTATAAAGGTTATAGTAAGTTTAACTAACTTACAACAAATAACAAATATTACGCGCGCCCCTAGAGGAAAAATTTAGAATTATCCCTAAAACAAGACTACAACATTGAACTAATACACTATGTATTACGTTCAATGCGATGCCTGGAACGTGGTGCGATAATAACTTTGAGCTGATCTGAGTTTTGAGCTGATGAATTGTGCCACCAACCGTCAAATTAATTAGTTACGTAGGTACCTACTGGGCTGGTAATGTTCCAGCATTCATTTCTGTATTGTGCCGGTAGTAGGCACTGGTGAGAATCTTTGAGTCGTCATCACATCACAGAACACGGAAAAAGCTCGCTATTATAGTAATCTATGGTCGTCATACATAAAAGGTGATGATGTCCGAAAATATTTTTAAAAATCCAATTTTTTAAAGGTAGTTTTTTGTTTTTGCTCAAATTCAGTTATTGCTGGAAGCTTAGGTTATTTTTTTCTAAAGGCGATTATGATTATACGATTTACAAATGCTAATAGGTATGTGTACATTTAATGCATTCATGTGCGGTGAGCGTCAGTTGCCCTGGTAAGCGTGTCTACAGAAGGGTTATCTATGGGTTGGGTACAATAAGGTACTAGACCTATGTCTAGTAGAGGTTGATCGTGTAAATATTCAAGTAACCGGCTACTCCTTGGCCGGTGATTGTGGCCTAGTTTGCAAACGGTTAGTTTCTTTGCGGCATCCAAGCGTACGCTCGCGCCGCATTTGCTGGACGTTCTGCTGGAACAGTACCATATGCCTTCGCATTTCTTTCCTTTGCAGTACGTGTACCCTTGAAACATTACTAGGAGGCCACCACGGGATGACTGTACGAAAGCGTACTGTAGATCTGTAATAAGTAACATATAATTGTTGGTCTAAGTACGTTTTTCTATATAAAATACATAGAAAAGAGCTGAGTCAAACCACAGAATAAGTACATTTAATACAGAAGAACAACAAAACAAGTTTCCACTGCCTGCCTATATGGCTGACTATTTTTTAATTCCACTCAGCGAGTTGGATGTCACTACTAGTTCTTTAGACATTGGGGTCATTTATAGTGATGCAACGAACGAATACTACTATAATGAATACCAATATTAATACGAATAACTCAACAAGGTAATAAAATAGACATTATTCTTTTTTTACTAAGATATTTAATAATTATAAATTAACTACTGACAATTTTTTGTTCAAAAAGAACAACATTTCGGGCTTTAACTTCTTGGGCTTTAGGCGATTTCTTTTATCTGTTTGTACGTTCCCAGCGGTCGAAAATAATCTTTCTGAGGCGACACAGTACAAGGCTTTAAGGAAAAATACTTCTGGGTCAGTTTTTTCAGCTTCGGGAAAGAAAGAACTCATGTTATGCTATGGAACAAGTAACAATTGACAACTTAAGAACTCGACTTACTCCATTCAATGTGAGGGTAATCCCCGTCAATAACAAACAGTATAGTGCGTAGGTGATTTCGGATACTCGGTGCACAGCCAAACCGTAATTTGAGTTGCGTTCAGTTATAAATATTTTGTTTTTAATTAAAATTCGTGATGATATTCGGCGAATACGAATATTCGTATTCGTTGCATCAGTAGTCATTTATATATAAATTCGTTTGAAAATAGGTTTATTATTATATGGTACGTAATTTATGTGTCTTAAACGTTCTTTATTGTATCAGTTTAACATAAAGCATGGATTATGATTTTACGCTTAAATTTAAAGTTGCATCGCTATTTAAAATACCTGCGGAATACTAGCGACACTTAAGTTGTGAAAAAAAGGGTATATACTTTGAATTTAGTCTCAATGATGGTTCCTGCTGCGACTTCCTCGTAGCCAGCTGGCTAATTTGTCAGTCTGGTATACCTATCTATTTTCTTTTACGACGACTTTTGACCTGATCATCAAGCGGATCAGTTTCTTTCAGAATTTGCTGCATCGATCAAGTATACCGCTGCTTCTTTATGCTTATTCTTCAATAATCTTCGTTGATTGTAAACCCGCCATTTTGCTCGCTGCGCTACTCGCTCACGCGGACTCATTTCGCTTATGGTACGTGTTACATGTCTCGTCTTTTTATCCAAGTATTGCAATCTTTCTTTTTCTCGTTGTAATTTATACAACTCCGGATCGCTCTTTATACGTGCATAACGCAACCTTCTAGCAGCTGCTTTTGCGGCTCTTACTTCTTCTTTACTTTTGTTCATTCTTCTAGACGAACTGGATCTTCCTTCTAAAAAAATATATTCCTTTTCATAGAGGAAGGATAAAAGATAAAAGGTTTTCAGTTATCTTATTACCTAAGTAATATAGATAAAATAAAATTAAAACAGTTTATTAATAAAAAGAACTGACCGAATAAAAATAATACCTAACTAGTACAATCAATTTCTAGTTTTTAAATCACAAATATACACCCCTATTGGTGGTAAATCGCATACATTAAATTAAAGAGTATAGGCAGAAGTATTAGATATGGTAAAACTCGGTAATACGCCCCACTTTATAAAACGCCCCAATCACTATACAACAAGCTCCCAGGGACCATAACAGAGGCGTCCAGTGACGCCATTTTTAAGACTAAATTAAAAAAGTGGCTTGTCGAGCAGGCATTCTACACGTATTGAATTCTTAGCTTTTAAGGCCTAGTTAGCAAATATGATACCAATCAATGTGACATTTAGATACTAAGACTATTTTATTTGACACTTTATTTTTATTGATTTGACATTACACTTACAATTAAGTAAGGCAATGTATTTTATAAAGTTGACCTGTAATGAATATTACTAATAAATTATGTCTATGTCACCTAGCACGCACACTAACAAAGCTACGCAGCACACGAATAGAAACGCAATTAGCTATCAGTCGCCCGACAAGTCGTCTACTACGTTGTATGGTATAATATTAAATAGGTAATTATGTAATTTATGTGTCATTCTTTATTGTATCAGAATAACATAAAAGCATGGATTATGGTATATTTTACGCTTAAATTTAAAGTTGCATTTGCATCGCTATTTAAAATACCTGCGGAATACTTTATGCGACACTAAAGTTGTGGAAAATAAAAAATATATGGGTATATAATTTGACGATCTCAACGATGCTTTCTGCTGCGATTTCCTCGTAGCCAGACTAATTTGTCAGGCTGTTAATTTTTTTTTACGACGTCGAGATTTAACCTGATCATCAAGTGGATCAAAGTCTTTTTCAGAATTTGCTGCATCATAATCGATCAAGTATTCCGCTGCTTTTTTAAGCTTATTCTTCAATAATCTTCGCTGATTGTATTCCCGCCATCTTGTTCGCTGCGCTACTCGCTCACGCGGACTCATTTCGCTTATAGTGCGTCTTTCATGTCTCGCCTTTTTATCCAAGTATTGCAATCTATCTTTTTCTTTCAGTAATTTATACAACTCCGGATCGCTCTTTATACGTGCATAACGCAACCTTCTAGCGGCTGCTTTTGCGGCTCTTACTTCTTCTTTACTTTTTTTTTATTTTTCTAGACGAACTGGATCTTCCGTCTAAAAAAATTTATATTCCTTTTGAGAGAGGAAGCACAAATAAAGAAAAAAAGGTTTTCAGTTAACTTATTGCCTTAGTAATATAGAGAAAATAAAATTAAAACAGTTTATTTATAAAAAGAACTGACAGAATAGAAATAATACCTAACTAGTACAATCAATTTCTAGTTTTTAAATCACAAATATACACCCCTGTTGGTGGTAAAACGCAACAATAAAGCGTATAGGCAGAAGTATTAGTTATGGTAAAACTCAGTAATACGCCCCACTTCATAAAACGCCCCACTCACCTAGCACGCACACTAACAAAGCTACGTAGCACACGAGTAGAAACGCAAGTAGCCATCAGTCGCCCGACAAGTTGTCTACTACGTTGTATGGCTACTTGCGATTCTATTCGTGTGCTGCGTAGCTTTGTTAGTGTGCGTGCTAGGTGAATGGGGCGTTTGAGCGTGTAGCTTGGTTAGTGTGCGTGTGTGAGTGGGGCGTTTTGTCAAGTGGGGCGTATTACAGAGTTTTATCCTACTATATATCATTATAGGAATTAAAAGTATACATGTCTTTCTCTGTTTTTATATACACGGGAGGACTATGATCATGTTTTAAATCGTACAGTACTAGTTCAAAGAGGCGGTTGAAGCGTAGTTTAGCCGCGCACGCTTTGGTGGTGCATTTCCAATATCGGTTGTCCTTTGATGAGAGCTGCGAGAATGTATACTTTTGGAGCAAAATTAACGGCGTCTTCCGTCTTGGTTTGTGTATGAAGGTGTATTCTATATCTAGAACAAAAAAGATTCAACGGGAGGAGGAGGCTACTATAGGATTTTTGAACTGGCCTTATCTCTTTTAAAACTATTGACTCCAAGGTGGACCTCGTCGGTGGCCAAAACAAGGAGCTGGTTGAGAACCACCCTTCGATTTATTATCTGCGCTTTGATAAAAGTACCGAACCGTGAATGCGAAACTGCACGTACGCACACACACAAACATTTATATACATACTTATCCCCGAAAGTTTGTAGGGACGTTTGGATGTTTGTTACTATATCAGGCAAAAATTACGGAACAGATTTTGATGAAACTTTACAGTAATATAGTAGATTATACATCAGAATAACACATACTCGTAAGGCTATAGTAGATACCTCGGGAAAACCTTTTCTAGGCGGGCGAAGCAGCGGGAATCGGCTAATTAGAAACAAAATACCTTTTGATTCTGAAGTCTTTTCCGGGCCATGGTTATGATGCAGATCGTAAGAAGTTAACTTTCCGTTGTTGTCCAATTGTAGCTTAGCGGGGCATTTCAACAATATCTTTTTCGTGCATATCCAGTAACGATCGTTGCATGTCGTTCGCCTGAACATATGCCTTTGAACCATTAGCAGAGGCTTCTTGCTCGCTGACACTTGTACGTACTCGAGTTTTATATCTGTAAAAAATACTACATTCTGGGACCTTTATTTAAAATAAGCCATATGTATCTCATTTAAAATATAGTCATCATACATACATACGTATAAAGTCATTTTCAGACTAATTTGTTATCCTACTAATATTATAAAAGCGAAAGTTTTTAAGGATGTTTGTTACTATTTCACGCAAAAACTACGGAATAGATTTTGATGAAACTTTACAGTAATATTAGACATTATACATCAGAATAACACATACTCGTAAGGCTATAGTAGACACCTCGGGAAAAGCTGCTCCCGCGGAAAAACCTTTCTACGCGGGCGAAGCCGCGGGAATTGGCTATTTAGAAACAAAATACCTTCTGATTCTGGAGCCTTTTCCGGGTCGTGGTTATGATGCAGATCGTAAGAAATTAACTTTCCGTTGTCGTCCAATTGCAGCTTAGCGGGGCATTTCAACAATAACTTTTTCGAGCATCTCCAGTAACGATCGTTGCATGTCGCTCGCCAGAACTTTTGCTTTTGAACCATCAGCAGAGGCTTCTTGCTCGCTGACACTTGAACGTACTCGAGTTTAATATCTGTAAAAAATACTACATTCTGGCACCTTTTTTAAAAGTAGGTTTTGGCTTAGTTACTAGACCTTTAAGCCATATGTATCTCATTAAAAAAATCATATTTTATACTAAACGAATAGGTTATAGCACGGCAGTTAACAAAAATGCGGCATTACTGGAGCTTTATTTTTGAATCGCTCTATTCGCTTCGATCGAGCGGTTAGTTCTACTGATTTTTGTATCGGATGTCTAAAGGTAGTATAGTATAGTATTTATTTATTAATCACAATATAATAAAATGAAAATATATTACGGTGCATCAAAAACCGGACTCGATTTGTCTGTGCACCGCGACTTCGTACCGCAGGTCGTACATGGTCGTACTTAAATGAAAGAAATCAAAATAAAGGAAATCATTAGAATCAATCGCTCGAAGCGAGGAGAGCGCTTCAAAAATATAGCACTTGGGCTCGAAGTAGGGTTTACATCCGCGCACTAAACAGGTGCAATGGACAATTTTGGTACGAACTGGAAGAGTTCTTAGTATGTACATGCTTTTATTTAGTTTCCCGCTCAATACGTACACACATCTCATTGTATTTATTATAACAATCACATCTTTACAATAAAACCCGCAATAAACTGCGTTTATAGGGAAAATAAAAGAGAAGAAACAAATATTGCACTACTTCGGTTCTACATTTACCACACATTTTACTTCGGTTCCTGCCAAAAGAGTCCAACACTGGGGTTAATTTTGATTTATTCACACATGAAATAAAATAAAAAACAGTAGGTGCATGCGAGACATTATAATTATTTCAAGGATAAATTAAACTTAAGTCTACAATCGTCAATTACAAAAAAAAACTTGCTGCTTTACTTATGTTAAGTAGCAAATTAAGTACTGCACAGCTAGATAATGATAGAGCTTCAGGATTATTTCAAGGACTAGGCAAGAACAATAGATGATTATTTACAGATGCAGATGGTACAAATATAAAATTGGAGATTTGATGAATAACCCATAGAATACTATATTATTTATTATAGGCAAATAATAATCAGGGCACTTAATAGTCCTAAAAGTGGCACCTAAAATATTGAACTGGGTAGGTTAGGTTAGATAAATTGAATTTGATTTATTCGGTGCCAAGTTTATTATTTCAGTCGCCCGGTTTATTACATGCCTTTATTATATGCCTAAGAATAACCAGATGAAACAAGCAAGTAAATAATACTGCGTGTATGCGTGGCCACTGCGGCCGGCCGGCGCGTCGCAGCTCCGAATGTATGAAACTGAATTGGATACGTCGCGCCGCATCGGCTGAACAACGATCAGGAAACAGAGGTGCGACGTTACTGTCTAATGCGGGCTCCAGACTCCTGTGTGATTCACGGCGTGAATTCACGCCGTAATTTTGCCGCGAACTCGGCGCGAAAAACATGTCCCTCCACACTCGCTATCGTTCACGTTTAGTTCTCGCGCTCGTCGAGAATGGACGCCGAAATATGCTATAATTCCTTTAGATTACTACTACTGCTGCTGTTTTCATGCGCGATTGTGGATGCGTGCGCGTTCACGGGAGGTTCGCGCCCTGCGAACCCTTTAACGCGGGCGCAAATACCGACACTGAATGGGGAACAAGGCGTGAACAGGCGCGAAGCCCGTGAACGGGCGCGAAAGACATCCACACTCGCGGTTCGCGCCTTTCATGGGTGTTCGCGGCGCGAATGTGGAGCCCGCTTAAGACATTCAGTTTACTATGTATACATAGATGAAGTTAACCACCCTCACATAAAGTGAAGTTAGTTGCAAGCTAACCGCCATTACTAGCATACTTACATAAAGAACCAAAGTGTAATTAATTAATAAACGAGAATATAGTCCACTAAAGTATAAACTTACATGTTTTATTTAAAGCGTCTACATGTAATTTGGTCCATCGAGCCGGATCTGAACCAGCGACCTATGGATGTATGTTAGACAGTTGCAACCGAGTTGCCACGCGACTTGATGCGACGCGCCGAACGTCACGCATTGCACGCATTTGGTGGGTCCCGCCCTTTTCAAGGAACCTTTATTAGTATGCTTATATGGATGGTAAGTATTCTACTGGATTTTCATGCCTTTTTTGATGTTGTAACTTGGGAGACGCATTTTCGCGTGTTACTTATTTTAACTTAGTACGTTATTAAGAAACTTTAAAATAAACACCACCTTTTGTTAACTGATACTGTGGAGGCAAGTGGTTGTGGTTATTGTCAAATATAAACAAATCATTCGGGCCATCTAGTTTAAGCTTAGCCGTACATTGACTAGCTAATCGACTGGAGCAGTGCCAATGGTTTCTGTTCTTATTCATCCTGGAATATGTAAAGCCTTCGTACATGAGCAGAATTCCCCGGGATGTATTAAGGAACGCATACGGTGGAGCTGGAAAACAACCAACATTGATTACATATAAGTCTTAAATAAACAACAATGTGATTTCTAATCCGCAGTTGATGACTGGGTACCTATATAAAGACTTCTTTTCTTGGAAATTTTTTGATTCATGATTGACAGTTAACATTAAAATACAAAATAATAAAAAAGAGCAAGGGCAACATCTACCTAGTTTAATAAATAACTTTGATTTTTGAGTAGAATTAGTGGAACGAGTATACGATACAATATACAATTTTAGTTACAATTTTAGAGTTATGAATAAGTTGTTACTTATTGCTTGTTTAGAGCAGATATTTCAAAACCTTTTAAACCTTTTCGACCTTTTCTTCTATGTACGATAAATCTACATATGCCAAAGGAATTTAAAGGCTCACGTGAAGTCCACCAACCTGCCATGGCCCAGTGTGGTGGACTATACTACGCTTGTTTAGAGAACAGGCCTGTGTCCCAACAGAGGCTGTTGATTTCGTTTTTTGTGCTGTTGACACCGGCGTTACGTGAGTGAAATGAGATCTCCACGTTTAAGGACATTCACTAGCTCAAAGTTTTATATCAGACTTTTATATAATCACCATCTATAACCTTGACATACTTCGGCGGTACATGCTGATGATTGGTGTCAAATAGAAACAAATTATTCGCGCCGCCTGCGCTGTCTACTTTGACCCTGGCATTGCAGCCGTTGGACAGCCTACTGGAACACCTCCAGATGCTACTGTGCTTATGAGCTTGAGAATATGTGAACCCTTGGTACATAAGTAACTTTCCACGAGGCGTTTCTACAAACTCATATAGTATATCTGTAAGTATACAAGTCAGTATTAAGCTAGGTACTAGTCAAGAGAGAAGTATAAACGACGAACTACTACTTTTATTATATAATTTTATTGATAACTATTATATACTAACCAACAAAGAAGACCGAAGTGAAACATTTATCACTTGACCGCCAATTTTTCATAATTCCCTCATATCCGTGGTGAATGTAATAAATTTTATTAGGTGGCTGATGACCGCATGATCGCACCATGCGAGCGAAGCGAACGACAGGATCCAGGCAACTAATTGTTGTACTAAGAAATAGAACCCAGTTTGCACTAAGGAACAAATTTTAATACAAAAAAAATCTAAATAGGTAAATAAAACAAATAAGTATATATTTATACATAGTGATGTAACCACAAATTTTATTTCGCATTTTCTAATTATTTTTTAAGTTTGTACAGAACCCTCAGGGCGCGAGTCTTAGTCTAAGTTACGCTTTAAACTGAATAATACTTGTCAACTTCATTTAATTAATCTTATAGTACATGCCAGTGGCAGTTTTGTATAACTGTGGGGGTGGATGATTGTGATAATTGTTATGGGTCACAGTCAGGCTGTTCTGGTTGAGTTTTAACTTAGCCCGGCAATACAGCATGTCTTTTTTCGAACAGTAATAAAATGATCCACAGCCACGTTTTGAATACGTGTGATTTTGGTACAGAAGTAACTGTTTGCCTTTTATGGTTATGAATTTGTAATATTCTGTAAAGAGAAGAATCTACATTATAAATATCATACAGTCAATTGATTGATATCATTGATATGTCAATAGGCGTGTCCAGACCAAACGAGCCGCCGCGGGGTAATATGTACTACGTACTAGAGACGACACCCCAACTCGACTGTTTAACACCAAATCACGTGGCGGGACGGCCATATTTCGGTGAGATTCATTCATAATCAGACAAAGTCGCATCTGTGCGCATTGAATTTGAATTTTTGCTTTTCACCTCTTCACCATACACGGGAAAGGCTTATTCCGATCCGGGTAGGTACACTAGGTACCTAGGTAGAAATAGAGTGTTGAAGACACTGTAATTTGAATGTTGATTTATTGAAATAAAACGCACGTACAAAGGGAAACGTATTATTTACAATTCTAGTTATTCATAAGTAGCTTACCATATCTGGTCTTATCGTTAAAAGCGATATCTTCCTGCCCTTTTTTTTCAGACGATTTTTGACGCGATACTTAGGTAACTTCGCCTTAAATGATGTTGAGAAACCTACTACCTAACATTATACAGGTTGTTTGGTATACAGGTGTTTGGTGATCGATGTAGTAAAGGAATGGTTATTCTAAATATTATTGGGTAGATAAGTATAAATGCAATGTCTAAGAGTACTAAATATTGGCAAAATCGAAGCGACGACGTTTATTATTTATGTATCACACACACAACAACTTAAAACTTACACATTTATTACAAGTCCGATTTACATGCATTTTTTTAAACATAAAAGAAAAAAAATAAAATAAAGAATATTAAAAATATATTAAGTGGCCAACAATATTCAGAATAACCTACTTCTTCATCCCCTCAACTCTACATCGATCCACCAAACACTCTGTATAAGGTACTAGTTGAACCAACTAGTTGCACTTGCCCCTATGCATCTTATAGGTACTCAACTCACTCGTACGTAATTAAAAGGCATTTAATAAACCGGGCGCCTAAAATATATAATTCAAATTAAAGGTATCCAACCTAGGTAATCTACCCAGTTCAATATTTTAGGTGCCACTTTCAGTATTATTAGGTGCCCGGATTATTATTTGCCTAATTAAAATCACAATTTCACATAATCACCGGACTTAGTCCTGTGATACTTTGGCGGTGGATGATTATGGTCTTGGCACCACAACTGTAACATCTTGTTGGAGTCCAGCCTTACCTTGGCCTTGCATTTTTTATGCTGCCTGCTGGAACAGTGCCAGAAGTACGCACCCTGGTTCAATCTGGAATACGTGAAGCTTTCGTGCATGAGTATCTTTCCACGCGACGTTTTTATAAACTCATATTGGAGACCTGTAAAAAAAGCTCTAGGTAGTAATTTGAAATCTAAGTTTATCTAAATAGATTTCTAGGCCTATCTAGGCGGTTTGTGGTCGAAGTGTATCAGAGAATTATAATTCCAAATAAAAATCTCGTTTGTCCCTTTGTTAATTAATGTTTACTAAACATTAATTCTACGAGCTTAATATAGTTATTTTAAACGTACAGATAAATGAGTATGTATACAAGATGATCTATATATACAAAGTAACTGGAGTAGTTTTTTTAACATTACTTAATTATTTAGGTTTTGGTCATCTGCGTTTATGGCATATTGCTTATTATGTTAAGGACATCTGCGTTTTTGGTATAACGCGAAATAAAGATTTGGTAAACGCTTCGTGAATAAGGTCTTTAGCGTTTTTTGGCCTTTTGCGATTTTGGTCGTATGCGTCGGAAGGCTCGTTATATATTAAGTAGGTAAGTCACAAGGGACACTTTCAAATCCGAACTCTCCGAAATGGACGAAACTTTGTAGGAATGTACAGCGGTTAATTCTGAGCACAGCCACAATTTTATATCTGCCAAAATGCCTGTCTGTCTCGAACAAATGACCTCGAGAACTTCCGAACGCGAACTCTCCGAACAGTCGAAAAAAATGCCATACTTGTGTCATAATAAGTATTAATTAATATAAATATTTATTTACTTTGATATTAAATAGCGGTTGTGCTCAGAATCACTAGCTCTACATTCCTACAAAATATCGTCCATTTTGGAGAGTTCGGGTCTGAAAGCCGCCTTAGTTTTATAAAATGCCAAAACTAGGATCATTATAATTATATTAATTAATTTAGGTAAGTATTAGATTCACCAATAGTTGTTACATTAAATTTTCAAATTATATTTTACAATATGTTATTACAATAAGATGTACAACTACTTATAGGTAAACACAACATGCAAAACTTCAAGAAGATAGTCAAAAGAGCCCTCCAACCAAGGCCGGCAACGCACCAGCACCGCTATAGAACACCCAGTATGTTTCTCGCTCTAGCAAATGACGTTCTGTCTGTCAGCACGGAAACGCGACAGCATACGAACGCACGCGATAGCGTGCTATAGCATGCTATAACACGCCGCAGCACTGACGGCAAAACTGTGATTCCGTGTTGGCAGATATGGTCCAACCCTAACACTGTTCTTTAGCAATTACTCTATGATACTTTCACAAATTCACCCTCCATTGTTTTGAAATATTTTGGCGGTGCATGACTATGTTCGGTGAAACATGAGGATAAATTATTCAAACAGTCCAGCTTAATCTTGGCTTTGCAATTATGAGACCGCCTACTGGAACAATTCCATATGTTTGTGCCCTTATGAATTCTGGAATAAGTGAACCCTTTGTACCAGATGAGCTTTCCACGAGGCGTATCAATAATGTCATACGGCGGGTCTGTAACATCAAAAACACCAAGTTAACAACTTATAGACCTACTTATTACGAGTAATATGAATAATAATAAAAATGAATAGGTACTTAATGAGACCCTTATATCTAAAAAGCTTATAAGTTATTCTATAAATTCTTAAATTAAAGATTTCGTCGAATGTAAAATGTTTCAGTGTAGAAATTGATAAGCTTAGAGTAAGTTGATAAGTGAATTCGTGAAGGTCCATAATTTAATTGGAAAATATATTTTGTACTTGTCCATTTCTCGCATTTATTAAACCGACTTTATAAATTTTCCTTTCCTTACCTCGACCTGGGATTTATTTAAAAACAGATTGTTCCCCAGAAATGCAGTACATAGTTTCGTAGTCATACCCTTAACATTTTAATAAGTAAAAAATCCAAAACCTTACATTTAAATATGTATGTATTAATATATCTATTTAATTTACCTACATATAACATACGCGTGATGCAAAGTTCGTATCGGATTTACAAGAAATTATTGCCTACTTTGATGACTGATGTTAATAGTACATTGTGCAATAAGGGTAGTAAGTAGGAGAGTCTGTTAGAAGCCCGACGCCGAAGTTTGTAATACCCTTACTACCCGTCATGCACACAATGTTTTTCAGCACATTTGCGAGGAAATAAACACCTACGACACAAGGGAACAAATTTATTTTCTTTGACTTTGCTGAATTTATTTAAGTTTATTAAATTAATTAAGTTAAATTTAATTACCTTAATATAACTCAAGTCAAGTTTAGTCAAGTTAAGTCAATTTAGTCAAATTAGTCAAGTTTAATCAAGATTAGTCAAGTTTTGTCAAGTTAACTACTCAATTTAACTTAATGTACAGCCAGCTACACATTACAGCCTAGGGGTATAATATTGTACTGATTTTCATTATTCTCCCGCGGGTATATATAGGCCATTGTGTTTCTTTAGGCACTCATAAATAAGACCCTTAACGAGCAAGTGTGATGAAAAATAAATGATATTTTACTCACACTACCTAAATGCGTATTACCATAAAAAAATTCGATAAGAGACTTAAGTCATCGAAATTTTCCACATGGCAAGGCAATTTTCCATTAATATTCTAAATTTCAGCTCAATCGTTAAAGCAGTTTTCGAGTTATCCAGGAGGAAAAAAACTGTTTTTATTATCCATTATGTAGGTAACTATATCTAGGAAAAAATATTTTTTGGCCGGGCCATGTTACCTACAATGTACCAATTGTTAAAATCAGGGGGCCAATCGCGCAAAATTATTGTTTGCCAAACGTGTGTACATGCAGCATAACGATTATGGTTATGGTTTGGATTTGGTAATATCGTTCAGAGTTAGCGCGATTGGCGCTCTGATCATTTTCCTATCCTATTGCAGGGCCATGTTACCTACATTATGTTCCAAATTCCATCTCAATGTGTCCAGCAGTTTTCCATTCAAGCGCTGGACAGAATCTTTTGGCGGGAGCAATGTGTCATGGTCGTCTCTTCTATTTTATTTTCATAAATTATGTATTTTGCGGGTTTTAATGTGCAATGGTGATAGTATTTTACATATTAAGTGCTTGTGGTTGTGCATATTGTGCGGGAAATTAAACAATTAAAATTAAAATTAAAAAAAAAAGCGTGTAACAACTCGTTCAGCCGTGCCAAAATTGTACATTGGAAATCTTCATTAAAGTTACTATCGATTTGGTGAGGATAGAGAACCTTAGTGAAAATCGCCGACTAACTCTAGTCGTGCCGTGTTGTAATCGCCGGTTTAAATAGATATAAGAAATAAGGCTTTAAATTCAAAATAAGATGTGGCTTAAAGGTCTCGTTACCAAGCCAAAACCTACTTAAAAAAAAGCCCTGGACAGAAAATTGAGTTACAAATTCACGTATTTTCCATCAGAAGTTTTATATAGCCTTGGTGGTTGATGAGTGTGGTGGAGCTCGTAGAACACAAGTTGCCCTCGGCTGTCGAAACGCAGCCGGGCTGGACACTTTTGCGAGTACTTTTTTGTGCAATTCCAGTACCTATTGTCGCTGGTCGTTTGAACGAACGTGTGGCCGCGAAGCAACAGCTGTGGTTTCTTCTTGTCAGATGTGTAGTAAATGCATTCTAATTTCAAATCTGGAAGAAGTAACACAATTCAACTATCCTTCAATATCGTAAAAAATGTTCTTTTGGACGATTTCAGTTTAGTCCCAAATTAAGCCGAAATTTGTGGATGGGACTCAACAACAGATAAACATCCAAAATCTGAAAACCAACAGACATGCTCATCCACATATGTTCGTCCCGGGTGGGAATCGAACCCACGACTTCTGGCGTAGGCAGGGACACTACCAACTCAGTTGCGTTTCGTTGAATTTTAATAAAAATAACCTCAGTATTTTTGGTATACAATTTTTATTATTTCATCAATAACACGAATTACAATCAATTTTATCTGATGATAGCTAGTAAATGAATTGATAAATATTTTAGGTGAGATAGTTTTAAAAAAAAATACCACCGCAATTCAGTTTTATAATATTATTTACTTCGATAAAATGCGGAAAATGGTAACTAATTTATTTAACTATTATTCTAATATTTATAAAACAATAAGTACCTAGTCTTGTATAATAATATTTTAACATAATTCTAAGTTTATGATTTCAACATAGTACATTTATTAAAATCCCAAACTTCTTTATTTCCATTTCCTCCTATCCTGTGCCTATTAAAAGAATTCTACAAGGACACCAACAAATTTTAACACCCCAACCCAACATGTACGACACCAACTCGTACAAACGTACCAACCAGTGGGAATAGAGACCACGACCCCTGACGCTAGAGTCCACCACCAAACCACTAAGCCAACGAGGCGTTCCTTATACATAGTATAAAACAAAGTCGCTTTACGCGTCTGTACGCGCCTGTTTCGTGTATGTGAATAATATTAACGTACACGAAACGACGAAATTTGGTGAAGGTCGCGGGACCCGGCTGGATGGAGGTTAGCGCAGGACCGGTCGTCGTGGAAGTCCCTGGGGGAGGCCTTTGTCCAGAAGTGGACGTCTACTGGCTGATATGATGATGATGACACGAAACACAATCATAGTTTGACGTGTTTGCCATCAGCAGTCCGGTAGTACAGCGGTGGTTCATGATTGTGATTAAGTTCGTAGAGAGTAAGTTTCCCTTGATCGTCGAAGCGCAGCTTAGCGGGACATTTAGACGAGCTCTTTTTGCTGCAGTTCCAGTACCGAGTGTCACACGTGGTCTGAGCAAACGTGTACTGCTGGAGCATCAGCAGAGGCTTCTTGTTTTTACTCGTGTATATGTACTCGAACATACTGTCTGGCGATAATAATTTGTTATTATAAATTATTTATCTGTTCACTTTTTATGGTAAGATTAATTAAATTAGGATTTATAGTCAGCTGAAGGTGTTTATGTCAGTAAAATAATGTTAAAATATTATGACAGCGATGCGTTGGGCCATCACTAATTTTTTGCAATTGCTTTATATACATTTTCTATCGTCTTGTTGGTCGGTAAATTTAAAATATAAAAAAATTCTGAAATGGTTTTTATATAATCTAACAACATATTTTCAAGTCAATTTATTCCATAATTAGTTTACCTGTGGTGAAGTGTTTTCGTTTCAATGTGCGACGTGTCACACCGGAATTTGTGAAGGTATACATATTTTCCATTGTGTAGAAAATTTGGAAATATTCTCTTTTAGACGTCAATTCTGTTTGAAACTACTCTGTTTTACGTGTTTAGCCGAGCAGAAGAAACAGTAACTTCTGTTTTAGTGTACAAGAAAATTGGAAATGAAGAATAATGATGTTCAAAGGTTATCTAAACATGGAAATAGAAAATATTTCACATTCAGAAGCTGTGTTTTTTGTTAATACTAGCGAACGCCCTGCGTCTTCAATGAATGCGTATTCTAAGACTAGAGGTCCACTAACAGGAATATTTAAAAGATAAGTCTCATTAATTATTTTATACAACCTCAAATCGTAATGTTTTGATTGTGAATTCAAAGATAAAGTTTTAATGACATACTTTATTTACGTACAAGTCTCTAATAGGTATATATAAAATTTATATTTAAAATAGTTTTCTTAGCAAAATAATGCTCTAAGTACTCATATAATTTTTTTTCCATTAGAGTACAATGTGACCCGACCAAAGAGAATTAAAGTCATGCGCTGCGCGACATTTTGTCTACGTGTATAAGTGCGTATGTGAGTGAGTTTATATAAAGTAGTGTACTGAAAATAATTAGGTATTAAATCAATTGTAAAACTCACACTCATGTTTTAATAACCTAATAAATATGTACTAGTTCCACCATCAACTACAATTTACAACCTATAAAATACTCCCTCAGCACTTTGATATAACTTTGGCGGTGGATGATTGTGGTCTTCATAAGCCTCAACAATTTCCATAAACTTGTTGAATTTCAACCTGGCCTTACACTGAAATTTCTTTCTTGAACAATATTGGTTAGTCGCCGATTGACCTTGTTTCGAGTAAGTATATTTTTTGTACAAAACCACAGTTTTACCATTTAGCTGTATGAATTGATGTTCATCTGTAAATAAATGTGATTTTGAAATGATTGTAGTCACCTATATATACCTACTTATATATTTTGTTAAATAGCGCTCTATTTTCACTGCTCTTAAAATTAAGTAACGGTTAGTTGTCTACCTATTGAGCTTAACATATAATTGGTAGATAATCAAAGTGAGGAAAGTTATAAAATAAATATTTATAATAAATATAAATATAAATATGAGCCCTTGAGTTCGGATGTCGCACAGAGCACAGAATGCGCGGGAATCGCCGAGTAGGGGCGCCCCGGGGCGGTCGGTGACATTTCCAATCTCCTTGGGATATCGCACTGCCCACTTAAATATATAACATGAACTTTTTCTGCTTACTTGACAACAATGACGTAGTAGTACATCAGAACAAAAAAAATACTTTCCTTTAACTTAATTACTTAACCTTAAAGTACTTTCCACTGTCAGATTTATATAACTGTGGGGGTCGATGGTTGTGAGTGACGTCATAGAACACTATCAGGCCATTCTGGTCCAGTTTTAACTTAGCCCGGCAACACAGCCTGTCTTTCTTCGAACAGTAATAAAATGATCCGCGGCCACGTTTTGCATACGTGTTATTTTGGTACAAAATTAACTGTGTGCCATTTATGGTTATGATTTCATAATTTTCTGTAAAGAGGTAAATTCTACATTAGGTGCCAATTGGTTGAGATTTGGTATATATTTAGTAGATTTTGGATAAAACCAATCGGCGTAAAGTTTAATGAGCTTGCAAGAACAGATCTCAAAATAAATAGGCACTAGAAATGTAATTTTAGGTAATAGAGGCGTTGTGGCAGTAGACATAGAGAAATTTATGTTGCGTAGTTGAAGTGAAGAGTATTTATTTAAAAATCCTTAGCCTATGTACAAAATGAAAGTCCGTAACTAGGTATCGGCGCAGCGTAACTACCAGCCGACCAATCGCAGCACAGTGCGGAGTTCCTTCGGGGACGTTTGTCACCACTTCTCATTTTGATACCAAAATAACCATTTAAGATTTCATATTTTTTGCATGATTTCATAATTAATCTGCGCATGAAAATTAACTTTGAGTTTTTGATTTGCACCAGATTCTCGCAGAATATAAAATTTTTATGGATGGTATAATTAATTAGTGTTTTGGTGAAAATATGTTTTAATAAAAGTAATTTTTAGATTTTTTGTTTTGTCAAAAACGGCCGATGCAAAAAATAAGCTAAAGCAGAACAGAGAATGTAGAAAGATAGTTAACTAAACCTAGTTAACCCAGTTACTGTTGAGAACACGATTAACTCAAAATACAAAATCATTAATAATACATATGCATTATAATAGTATTTTCATTCAATGGCTCAGAATAATTTATCCTACGTAAAATACATCAAGTGGTGCACTAAAAGCAGTTTTTTGTACCTAACCAAATCTGAAGTAATCTCCGTGCGAATTTTTTACTATTTTTGGTGGTGGATGGTTGTGGGTGTCGTCCGCAGATTCTATTCTCATTCCGTCTCTGCTTAGCTTCAACTTCGCTTTACAGTGCAGTATCGATCTCTTTGAACAATACTGGTAACGGATGGACGGGCCGTGTCTTGAAAATGTGTTGTTTTTGTATAGAAGCACTGTTCTTCCTTGAATTTTTATCATCTCAGGCGTTTCTGTAAAAAGTTGTAAGTTTTTTAGCATAACTTCGTAAGGACCGCGGGCCTTTTAATAGGAATAGTCGAAAAGTTCAGTAGTCGTTCAAATCAGACCCACAATTTTTTTACAATAATGATTTTTTGGATCCTACGACCTAAAATTATATATATGTACTTAATACAATCTTTCATTTTTGCGCTTACCACTACTTATCTGCATGGCCCAAAGGTCAGCTGGTAGAGAATGTATATTTTGTTGTCAATTCAATGAATTTTGAAATAAATCAATAGACACTAAAGAAATTATAACAAGCCTCGAAAACTGTCATAGATAAGTCGGTATAATTTCATACTGGCCCAAAAGTAACTCAGTAACGGAAACTCTTAAGCTCATACAAATTTAACTTTATTGACATTATTATTACGTAGCATAGTACATAGTACATATTAGTACATAGCATTAAATTATTTAATTATTGTCAACGCCGCCCGCGAAGGTATATACATACTCGTAGAGCTGTGTGTGTCATATGAGGTAATATCTTATAGAGTAGCTACTTCAAACAAAAGTTATGGCGTATAAATTATACAACGTAATACAAAATACCCCGTAAAAATATAATTAAATAACAAAGCCAACCCTAGTAAGCTGTCATGTCAGGGAACCAGATTATTTAAAAGAAAGGCTCTACGTACCTATTTTACCTAATAATTGTCTACTTTAATAGTTTTTCTAACTAGGGTTTGCACATCAGTGAAAATAATTTTTTAATTTTTTTTATTATTTTTTGGGGTATGTGAATGGACTCGTTATAAGGCCACATTTAACCCCCTTTCGGCTTTACGGGTAACACCCTGTATAGGGCGGGGCACGCGGGGTGCGCGCGGGGGTGTCTCCGTTCTCATAGATAACATTAAATGCGCACAGATGCGACTATGTCTGAATATGAATGAATTTCACCGAAATATGGCCGCCCCGCCACGTTGGTGTCAATGAAAATCAACTCGTTTTGCAAACAGTCAAGTTGGGGTGTCTTCTCTAGTATACGTAGTACATTATTACCTCGATGGTCATACTAGTTTATTTAATTAATTTTATAATATTTCCCATCTTTAGTTTTAAAGAGTTTTGGCGGTGGATGATTGTGGTTGGTATTAGCCAACTCGATTCTCCCATTTTCTCGAAATTTAATCTTCGCTGAACACCCCAATTGAGATTTCTTCGAGCAATAGCGATATAATACTGAACGACCACTTTTAGAGTACGTGTGCTGTTTATACAATAGCAATCGTTTACCGTTCATCTCGATTTCTTCAAATGATTCTGAAAAATAATTTAATTTATAGAAAAATTACTTTCCTAAGAACATTTTTTACTATACACTTGACTTCATTCGATCTCAATTTAACTTACTTTTCAAAGAAACCGGTAGGTACCTAACTGGTAGAGAGAAGTCACAAATAATTTATTTTATATATAGGGGTAATTATCTGATTTATTTAAAATGACAATCTTACAAATATATTCATATTAGACCTTACAAATAAAATATTTTTCACCTCACCGGCTCGGAAGGGTACAATTTGGCAGACGAAATCTGCGTGCAAAAATGCTTTTTAACCGGTAGCATGCAAAAGGTTTGGACACTTTGGACTTTTAGCTATCTAATCTGTGGAGGTTTTCAAAATTCGAACCTGTCATAAATGATGAAATGTCACAATGATACGTTTAGAAACTCGGTTCGTCCTTATTCTTTTCAAAGGTTTATAATCCCTATTTTAAATTACCTACGTTAAATTAACAATAATACTCCGTTTTGGTTTTATTACTTAAATTATCTTAGTTCCTTTCTTAAGTCATAAAAATAGAACAAGACTAAAATATATATTTAGAATATTTTTTTGTTGTAAGAATTTTAAATGTACGGTGGGTGAGATTTCGGAATGCACCCGAAAAAAAACTTTTTAATTTTTTCTTCCAATTTACATATTTTCTATTTTGGTTTGTTTAGCTATAATTGAAAGAAAATATAAAATATGAGAGAGTTAGTGCAAGCGAGCGAAGAGACACATAATGCCGAATTGAGTTTTCTCCCGGAAAACCGCACGAAAAGTACATAAAGCGTAGGATTTGTTCAATTCACTAATCACAAACACAAACTTACCCGTTCCAAAAAAAGATGTAATTGTAAAAAATTTACTTAAAATTTCAATATCTCTACCGCAAATTTACTAGGTACGTATTTTAGCTATTTTTCTTTTACTTCACCACAATTTCCTCGCTGTAGTGAGGTGAAAAATTGTGTGTTGCGCTCGGCAGCAAAGTTATTTTGCGTCTCGTGCCTTTGAATCCCTCGCTACGCTCAGGATTCTATCTATTCTACCTGCTGAAAGATTTTCCGGTGTTCGCAAAGACAACCCGTACCGTTCTTTAAACTTCACCCACCAATTCCAACCTGCAGATCCCTTTTTATTATTGAATGTGCAGCTTATAATCGCAGCTTTTGCTAAAGACAAAGCTATTTGTTTTACTTTGGTTGCTGAAAGACCAAAACCAAGTTCTTGCTTCTTAATAATGCAGGCCAGTAACTTTTGTTCTATTTCAATAGGTCACGCAAACGGTTGGACATTACGATCTGTGCGTCTTGATTGCTGTCTCGTAGAGTTTTGTACTTCGTCACATTCTCTTTTAACGTCGACCATGGAATTTTATACTCCTTAGAAGCTCTGTAAATTGTCATAGTTGAATTCAGAACATTATCAACGGCGATTTTGAGATCAAACTCCGAGTACTTTCTGTTCTTCTTGTTGGGATCATCCATTACATCTGAAGCAAATAATAATATTAAAAAACATCTACCTGCTTACATTTTAACGTCTCTTTAAATTTGCAGATCGTACTTATAAATAAATAATATAAATAAATCCACAGATCTCGTGCCTCTTACGACCTTCGGGTACAGTGAAAATGAATTTAAACAAATCAGTTTTTCATATTTTTATATATTAAAAATTATTTACAATTAAAATTATACGATACTCGAAAAGAAAAATAGTAAAGAAGGAACTACCACACGTGCGCTCCTAAATTACACAAGAAAAATAGTAAAGAAATATACTATGCACTTTCAGTGTACAAATTATTTGAGTATAAACAAATCAATTTTTCACTTTTTTATTTATTAAACATTCTTTACAGTTAAAATTATGCGATACTTGAAAGTGCGTTTCATGTGCTCAAACACGTGCGCTAATAAATGACCCAATCATCCACAATTTCATCGCTGTAGTGAGGTGAAAATTTGTGTGTTGCGCTCGGCAGCAAAGTTAATTTCCGTCTCGTACCTTTGAAACTCTCGCTAGGCTCAGGATTCTATCTTTGAACCATTCGCTTGAGATCCCGCGCCGCGCACACTCCTCCTGCGGTATCCTGACATTTCGCTACATAAAGGATAAGCCACAGCCGAGACCGTAAGAGATAGAGAGGTCCGTTTTTTTTCAAATTTAGCCCAACTCAATACCCCGAGAATTTTTTTAATTTTTTCGATATCGCTTTTCGTTTTTCATAAATTGTCGATTTAGTGCGAAAAAACACCGAAAAAATACGAATTTTTTTTACATTTTTGAGATTTTCGAAAAAAGTTTGAGTTTTTTTAAAAAAAAAATTCACCATATTGTAGCCCTCGTTGAGACGCATCTTTTGAGATCTGGGCCATTCACGTAGCCCCAAAACTCACGAGTCCAGGGCGATGTCTCACTCTGGCTGAAATTGGGAGGCTATACTGAAGCGATCGAAAAAACATTTTCAATGTTATTATATTATTATACTTTTATAATATTTACTTTCAATAACAATCATAATATTCCAAAACATTATATTTATATGTAAAAATCATAAACTTTAATGCTACTCCTCAGATTAGTACGCGCGCCGCACATACCTCCCGCGGTATTCAAAATTACGCCGCATAAAGGATAAGCTACAGCCTAGACCGTGAGAGATAGCGAGGTCCCGTTTTTTGCAAATTGTAGCCCAACTCAATTTAACCGAGGGCTTTTTTTCATTTTTTCGATATCGTTTTTCGTTTTTGAGAAATCGCCGATTCAACGAGAGAAGACACCAAAAAATCACGTTAATGAAGTTTAATGAAGTCAATTTCCGACATTTTTTGATTTTTTTAAAAAAGTTTTTGCTTCCGTCAAATTAATTTTTTTACAATAAAATGACATGGTTTTTTTTTCAATCAATTTTTTTCATAATAGAGTTACTTATATTAGATTTTCTACATGTTCAAGTCAGAAAGTTTACATTATTTTAACCTCCGGTGTGAAGCGTCATAAAAAACCGAACTCGGCGCTAACGAAATGCATATCAATTAAAATGTGTTGAAAAGTGTTGAAATACTGTAAGCTTTCTTAATAAAATTCTTTTCTGAATATTAGACAGGTTCAAGCAAAAAATATGTATATAAATCTTATTTAATGTTTGTAATTTATATTTCTTTAAATATCATTGTTTTGGTCTTAACAATCGAATACACAGATCAACAGCCTATTAATATGTCCCCACTGCTGGGGTTCAGGCCTACCTTCTCAACGAGGGCGTTCGGGCTATCCACTACACTATATAGTCCACCACGCTAGCCCAGTGCGGGTTGGTGGACTTTACATGCGCCTAAGAATTTCTTCTCCGGTGTATGCAGGTACACAAATACCCGCCATCGCATACATACATTTAACCATATCAATTGTGATACTGGCGCATAGCAGAATTTCAACTCTAATTTTATTATTTTTATTTTATATTTTATTTACTTTCACAAAATCCACTAATAATTGACTAATATTAACTGAAAATCTGAGATATATTTCATGTGGTAGATTAGCATTATCCATTATCCATTTGTGCAATAAATAAATATTCTACTTTATTCTATTCTATTCTATTTTATTCTATTATATTCTATTATATTCTATTCTATTCAACGTGTCGTTTCTCAAACTCTATCACTTTACTTTATAGTATATCCCATTATAAGATTGATAGAGCTGTGGAGGTGGATGGGTGTGGTAGTTGTAGGCATACTCCACAGTCCCATAATCGGTAAGCTTCAGCCTGGCCCCGCAACCCGCTCTTTTCCTCGAGCAGTATCGATACAGCCTTAAACGACCATTTTTAGAGAACGTATGGTGTTTATACAAGATCACTCGTTTACCAGCCATGTTGATTTCTTCATAATATGTTTCTGAAGTATAAAAATAATAATTATAGTTAAATAAAATAGAGCAACAAACTTATGTATAAGTCTCCGCTAGAACTGACGGCCGTCGGGGCAGAAAGGTTCTCGAGTGGCGACCGCGCAGGTGCCTACCATGAGATGTCAACGTCGATACCCGCTAGCTACGATACTACGTAAATACTTAATAGTGCTATCTCTTTTCGACTAATTGCGAACGACAGAGAAACATAGATATTTTACGTTGTCAACTCATGATAGGCGTACTGGTGAAAGTAGCGGGACCCAGCTGGATGAGGTTAGCGCGGGACCGGCTGTCGTGGAGGTGCCTGGGGGTGGCCTTTGTCCAGCAGTGGACGTTTACAGGCTGATATGATGATAATGAAGTTTCCGTTGAAAACATGAGTAAAATGCCATTTATAAATTGATTGTTTTTTAATTAGCATCTTAAGACTAACCAATATATTATTACTTAATTAACTTACAAAAAGAATTACTTAACCGACTCTAACATAGTAACCGCTAGAAACTTTATGATATTTCGGTGGAAAATGATTATGCGTTGTGTCCGCAAAAGTAATTTCACCGAGTCTGTTTATCTTCAATCTGGCTTCGCACCTAGCGCTGCTTTTTTGCGAACACTGGAGAACAGACTTGCCTCGCTGGTGGAAAGAAAACGTGTAGTTCTTGTACATTATCACAGACTTCCCATTGTCCAGTGGTATTTCTTCGTAAGTGTCATCTGTAATTTGTAGAAATGTTACTTACATTAACAACACATTACTTACTTTAAGTACATCTGGTATAATATAAAGGAACATCCTATCCTATCCTACTAATATTATAAAGGCGAAAGTTTGTAAGGATGTGAGTTTGTGAGGATGTTTGTTACTCTTTCACACAAAAACTACCGAACAGATTTTGATGAAACTTGGTACAGGAATAGCTTATATCCTGGAATAACATATAGGCCACTTTTTAACGCGGGGCGTCCGGTAATACCCCCTAAGTAACAAAACTCTTACATAGAGGGCGCTGTTTCACAATGTACACGGGAAAAACTTTTCTACGCGGGCGAAGCCGCGGGAAAAAGCTAGTGTTTAATATAGGTAATGTGTAATGTTATTACCTATATCGTGATTTTCAAATGTTATGTTCCGATGTATTTTAATTTAACTTGTCCTTTTTATTTTGTTTTAATTTTATTTAATTTTTTGCAACAATTTTTATGTATGTGGCTGTACCAGCCTGAAATAAATACAATTTAATTTAATTTTCAACTAAGTGGGTGGTTATGCAGCGAGGCGAGTTAGTTCGCTATAATCTCGCATGGGGTAAAATTGCCTAAATAATTGCTCCAATTGGCTATCGCACGCACCCTTCCAACCCTGAGTCAACAAAACCCAATAAACTGCATGGAGGCACTCTGCGACCCCGGATTCGGGACCATGGACTGTCAACCAATATTTGGCGTTTCCATAAATATTCGACTTTATTATTTTGCTAATTATTTATTTTCACAAGCCACAGCACTTAAGAAAAACAATGTTACTGTAGGTTATAGTTCTTACTGCCAAAGACAGATTTACAATATGTTCTTTCATTCAGTAGACATATCATGGACGGTCTGTATGTTTGTGTGTGTGTGTGTGTGAGTTTATGTGTATGTGTGGTGAGACTACATATGTATAATAGGAAGCCCAGTGTCTGAAGTCAGCCGCATTTTACAGCAGTGTAAGACGGTATGTTTTGTTGCTTATTTTCGCAATTACAGGTAGGTACTTACAGCGTACAAATGAGGAGACAAAGAACTATGGCTATCGGTATATCCAAAGGATTAGTAACCTAAAGTGGCAGTGGGCAGGTGACATCTGTAGCAGAGCCGATACCAACAGGCGTTCTGGAGTAGGTATAGAGACCAGTCGCAATGAGATACGGTAAACCGACGATCTACAGAACGACCTATTAAAAAAATCATGTCAATTTAAAAAGTTTTTTTTGCCATAATAATAAAACAATAAAATAGACGTTTTCATTTATAGTTAATCATATTACAATCTATACATATAATAAAATCGTAAAGGCCAAAAAGTCTGTACATTGAATATATTCGAAAAAAAACCAACCAGGGCGACTTAAAATGAGTAACTGAACATGTTAGAACAGTTTTTAAAATTTTTGTCTGTCTGTTTGTTTGAACGCGCATCACGCCTAAACCGCTGAACGGATTTTGACGAAACTTTGTATAGTGACAGTGTATATCCCGGAATAACATAATAAACCACAAAAATCTCGAAAATTTGCCGAGGAATAACAACTAGCAATAAAAAACTCTCATTTGCTAAAATTTGTATGAACTTACAGGTCAGAGTAGCCTGGTTATTATAGAAAGTGTTACAAGTGAGCCCAGTTCAAAGGATAGGGCTACTCTGCAAACTACCATAGGTTTTTCATTATAAACCCTGACTGACTGACATACAGGATGTAACAAAATCCCTATATTGACCGGTTACAGGGGCTCTCGGTATCGAATACCTACTAATTTGTTTTCTACAGTGACTGGCCGTTGGCTTAGTTGATGGTGAGTGGTAGCCACGGGTGGTGACCCTGCCTACTGAGCTAAAGGTTTTGGGTTCATTCCCACCCGGGGCCAACATTTGTGTTCGCGCGTTTGTTCGTGCGTTTGTACGCGCGTTTGGTTGGTTGGTTCGCGCGTTTGTTCGCGCGTTTTGCGCGTTTGTTGGTTGCGGGCTGTTCGCGCGTTTGGTTGGTTGGTTATTTGGTTGGTTTGTTCGCGCGTTTCGCGCGTTTGTACGCGAGTTTCGCGCGAATGTTCGCGCGTTTGTGTGCGCCTTTGGTTTGTTGGTTGGTTATTTGGTTGGTTGGTTCGCGCGTTTCGCGTTTGAAACGCGCGTTTGTTCGCGCGTTTGTTCGCGCGTTTCGCGCATTTGTTCGCGCGTTTCGCGCGTTTGTTCGCGCTTTTTGCGCGTTTGATCGCTTGGTAGGTTAGTTGATTTGTTCACGCGTATCGCGCGTTTGTTCGCGCGTTTGTGTGCGCCTTTGGTTTGTTGGTTGGTTATTTGGTTGGTTTGTTCGCGCGGATCGCGTTTGTTCGCGCGTTTCGCGCGTTTGTTCGCGCTTTTTGCGCGTTAGTTAGGTTAGTTGGTTTGTTCGCGCGTTTCGCGCGTTTGTTGGTTGCGGGTTGTTCGCGCGTTTGGTTGGTTGGTTATTTGGTTGGTTTGTTCGCGCGTTTCGCGCGTTTGTTCGCGCATTTGTTTGCGCGTTTGGTTAGTTTTGGTTATTTGGTTGATTTGTTCGCGGGTTTCGCGTTTGTTCGCGCGTTTCGCGCGTTTGTTCGCGATTTTTGTTGGTTGGTTGGTTATTTGGTTGGTTCGCGCGTTTGTTCGCGCGTTTCGTGCGTTTATTGGTTGCGGGTTTGTTTGCGTGTTTGGTTGGTTATTTGGTTGCTTTGTTCGCGCGTTTCGCGCGTTTGTACGCGAGTTTCGCGCGAATGTTCGCGCGTTTGTGTGCGCCTTTGGTTTGTTGGTTGGTTATTTGGTTGGTTTGTTCGCGCGTTTCGCGTTTGTTCGCGCGTTTCGCGCGTTTGTTCGCGCTTTTCGCGCGTTTGTTCGCGCGTTTCGCGCATTTGTTCGCGCGTTTCGCGCGTTTGTTCGCGCTTTTTGCGCGTTTGATCGCTTGGTAGGTTAGTTGATTTGTTCACGCGTATCGCGCGTTTGTTCGCGCGTTTGTGTGCGCCTTTGGTTTGTTGGTTGGTTATTTGGTTGGTTTGTTCGCGCGGATCGCGTTTGTTCGCGCGTTTCGCGCGTTTGTTCGCGCGTTTCGCGAGTTTGTTCGCGCTTTTTGCGCGTTAGTTAGGTTAGTTGGTTTGTTCGCGCGTTTCGCGCGGTTGTTTGCGCCTTTGGTTTGTTGGTTGGTTATTTTGTTGGTTTGTCGCGCGTTTCGCGTTTGTTCGCGCGTTTCACGCGTTTGTTCGCGCGTTTCGCGCGTTTGTTTACGCGTTTCGCGCGTTTGATCGCTTGGTAGGTTAGTTGGTTTGTTCGCGCGTTTCGCGCGTTTGTTCGGGTTTGTTGGTTGCGGGTTTGTTCGCGCGTTTGTTCGCATAATTTTATTGTAACTAGACGCTGTCTGAGTATAGGAGAGATAGCTATACCTACTTCCAAAATCCACGCATACGAAGTTGCGGGCAACAGCTAGTATTCAATATAATCTATACATATAATAAAATCGTAAAGGCCAAAAAGTCTGTACATTGAATATATTCGAAAAAAAACCAACCAGGGCGACTTAAAATGAGTAACTGAACATGTTAGAACAGTTTTTAAAATTTTTGTCTGTCTGTTTGTTTGAACGCGCATCACGCCTAAACCGCTGAACGGATTTTGACGAAACTTTGTATAGTGACAGTGTATATCCCGGAATAACATAATAAACCACAAAAATCTCGAAAATTTGCCGAGGAATAACAACTAGCAATAAAAAACTCTCATTTGCTAAAATTTGTATGAACTTACAGGTCAGAGTAGCCTGGTTATTATAGAAAGTGTTACAAGTGAGCCCAGTTCAAAGGATAGGGCTACTCTGCAAACTACCATAGGTTTTTCATTATAAACCCTGACTGACTGACATACAGGATGTAACAAAATCCCTATATTGACCGGTTACAGGGGCTCTCGGTATCGAATACCTACTAATTTGTTTTCTACAGTGACTGGCCGTTGGCTTAGTTGATGGTGAGTGGTAGCCACGGGGGTATACAGGATGTAACAAAATCCCTATATTGACCGGTTACAGGGGCTCTCGGTATCGAATACCTACTAATTTGTTTTCTACAGTGACTGGCCGTTGGCTTAGTTGATGGTGAGTGGTAGCCACGGGTGGTGACCCTGCCTACTGAGCTAAAGGTTTTGGGTTCATTCCCACCCGGGGCCAACATTTGTGTTCGCGCGTTTGTTCGTGCGTTTGTACGCGCGTTTGGTTGGTTGGTTCGCGCGTTTGTTCGCGCGTTTTGCGCGTTTGTTGGTTGCGGGCTGTTCGCGCGTTTGGTTGGTTGGTTATTTGGTTGGTTTGTTCGCGCGTTCCGCGCGTTTGTACGCGAGTTTCGCGCGAATGTTCGCGCGTTTGTGTGCGCCTTTGGTTTGTTGGTTGGTTATTTGGTTGGTTGGTTCGCGCGTTTCGCGTTTGAAACGCGCGTTTGTTCGCGCGTTTGTTCGCGCGTTTCGCGCATTTGTTCGCGCGTTTCGCGCGTTTGTTCGCGCTTTTTGCGCGTTTGATCGCTTGGTAGGTTAGTTGATTTGTTCACGCGTATCGCGCGTTTGTTCGCGCGTTTGTGTGCGCCTTTGGTTTGTTGGTTGGTTATTTGGTTGGTTTGTTCGCGCGGATCGCGTTTTGTTCGCGCTTTTTGCGCGTTAGTTAGGTTAGTTGGTTTGTTCGCGCGTTTCGCGCGTTTGTTGGTTGCGGGTTGTTCGCGCGTTTGGTTGGTTGGTTATTTGGTTGGTTTGTTCGCGCGTTTCGCGCGTTTGTTCGCGCATTTGTTTGCGCGTTTGGTTAGTTTTGGTTATTTGGTTGATTTGTTCGCGGGTTTCGCGTTTGTTCGCGCGTTTCGCGCGTTTGTTCGCGATTTTTGTTGGTTGGTTGGTTATTTGGTTGGTTCGCGCGTTTGTTCGCGCGTTTCGTGCGTTTATTGGTTGCGGGTTTGTTTGCGTGTTTGGTTGGTTATTTGGTTGCTTTGTTCGCGCGTTTCGCGCGTTTGTACGCGAGTTTCGCGCGAATGTTCGCGCGTTTGTGTGCGCCTTTGGTTTGTTGGTTGGTTATTTGGTTGGTTTGTTCGCGCGTTTCGCGTTTGTTCGCGCGTTTCGCGCGTTTGTTCGCGCTTTTCGCGCGTTTGTTCGCGCGTTTCGCGCATTTGTTCGCGCGTTTCGCGCGTTTGTTCGCGCTTTTTGCGCGTTTGATCGCTTGGTAGGTTAGTTGATTTGTTCACGCGTATCGCGCGTTTGTTCGCGCGTTTGTGTGCGCCTTTGGTTTGTTGGTTGGTTATTTGGTTGGTTTGTTCGCGCGGATCGCGTTTGTTCGCGCGTTTCGCGCGTTTGTTCGCGCGTTTCGCGAGTTTGTTCGCGCTTTTTGCGCGTTAGTTAGGTTAGTTGGTTTGTTCGCGCGTTTCGCGCGGTTGTTTGCGCCTTTGGTTTGTTGGTTGGTTATTTTGTTGGTTTGTCGCGCGTTTCGCGTTTGTTCGCGCGTTTCACGCGTTTGTTCGCGCGTTTCGCGCGTTTGTTTACGCGTTTCGCGCGTTTGATCGCTTGGTAGGTTAGTTGGTTTGTTCGCGCGTTTCGCGCGTTTGTTCGGGTTTGTTGGTTGCGGGTTTGTTCGCGCGTTTGTTCGCATAATTTTATTGTAACTAGACGCTGTCTGAGTATAGGAGAGATAGCTATACCTACTTCCAAAATCCACGCATACGAAGTTGCGGGCAACAGCTAGTGTTTTAATATAGGTACCTATACTTAACTTAAAATAATGACAAAAAAATGTATACATATTCGCAATTTTCCAAATAAGATTGTAAAATAATGTATTTACATAATATATTGAACACCATTAACAAAAATGTCACAATTTAGAATGTATCTTAAATAAAATATAACATAGGTAGGTATCTAGTTGTTTTAATTATATTAATTCACTATTATATAGGCATACTTACTTACTCTTAATAATACAAGTTGACAACTAGGTTAAAACTAGCGAAACTTATTGATATTGACTGGCCTGTTGGCGTAGTTGGTAGTGACCCTGGCTACTGCGCCAGATGCCGTGGGTTCGATTCCTACCCGGGACCAACCTTTGTGTGATGAGCATATCCGTTGGTTTTCGGATTCTGGGTGTTAGTATTTATTTAAAAGTATTTAAGTATGTTTATCAGTTGTTGAGTACCTATAATTACAAGCTTCGGCTTAGTTTGGGACTAAACAGCTGTGTGTAAATTTGTCAAAACATTATTATCATTATTGAAATTTCATTTTAATTGTCAACGAAATACGTATGACTTGTTTTCCAACAAACTGTAATGTAATTCGTTTAATTAAATTTTAAATAAAATCCTTCATCAGTTATATGAAATTTTGGCGGTGGATGGCTGTGGTTATTGTCGGCAAAGGTCACTCTGCCGTAAACGTCTGCCTTCAAACGAGCACCGCACTTCTTTTGTATTCTCCTAGAGCAACGCAAGTAATTTCTCTTGTTTTTATCCTCGAAAGAAAACAAGTAGTTTTTATACATAATAAACGTACGCCCTTTAACTGTAGGTAGATATTGAAGATACATATCTGTAACAAAGAGATCGTCAAACTTATATAAATTAAGCAAACTCCCGAACGAAACGCTGCGCCGACGCGCTGAGAAATTATTCTGTCGCCGGAATATTTAATTCCATTTTTTTTTTCATATAATGTTATAAATTATAATTATTTAATGTAGTACCAAACAGTTTTAAAAATCGTGATTATATCCAAACTTAAAACTCTGGGTGGGAATCTATAAAATTACGTTTATTAACTTTTCCGTTTTTTCGAGCGTCAAAGAATATTTTAATGGCAGGATAAGGTCGAAGCATGAATGACGAACAGACACCGGTTGATTAAATCACGTTTTAGGAATTTTAACGTTTATTAATAAAGCAAAGTTTCATGCTAAAAATAATTTATTGTGATTTTAATCCCTTCGATAAAAGTGACAATCTAGCGCATAGGTAAGGTTTTTTATGTAACTTATTATAACAATTATTAATCGCAATGACTTGCGCATTCTTTTCTATTTCATTCAAGATTGACCTATTTAAAAAATTCAGAACTTCACATAAAATCCCGACTGCACTCTAATTAAGCTCGGAGGCGGGTGATTGTGCTTGGTGTTAGCAAATATCACGTGACCTTGATGATTAAGTTTGACAGTTGCGTGACAGTTTCCCCTGAATTTCTTTGAACAACGCAAGTTACGTTTATTGTTGTGGTAGGAAAATGTGTAGTCTTTGAAGCGGATCAAATATTTTCCGTCTGCTGTTGGTAAGAATTCCAGACAATCTGTGGAAAAGGTCAAACAGAAAATTAACAAAAAATAAAACATAAAATTTCTCATTTCGTCTTATTCGATAGAGATAATTCATGTCACAATACATAGACTTACATAGTTCAAGCATGGTCGTTGGACAATTTTCAAATTGGACATTATTACAGTAAATAATATTTTCTGATGAATGCTTCAATAGTATTTAGTGCAACTGTAATATAATGAAGGCTATTATTATTAATCAAACGAAGCGAAACTTAATATCATAGGCTAATTATGTTTAGTTGCACACAATACTTCGAGCATTAAATAAATAAATATAATAAAAATACGACGTAAAAATAAAATAAGAAAAAAAAACAGTAAAGTTTGTGTTAGGGAAGTTTTTTTTATTGCAACTAAAAAAGACAAAAATGGGAAAAGAAAAATTTCCTTCGAAGTTCAAAAGACTTTTCGATACAGAAAATCTGTATACATTACAGCACAGTTCAGTGACACCATATCAAAACGTATATGCCTTTTACATCGTTCATGATTTCGTATCAAGGAAACTTTACTACGGGAGTAAATAAATGGACTGTGTCGCATCATAATTAAAATCAAAGTACTCACATGATTTAATATTATCACTGCTGTTTATTTTGAAAAACATAATACCCTCGTTGAGTATAGACACATTTCGGTGGCGGGTGATTATGTAGAGTGTCAGCCATTACAACTTTTCCGTTTTCATCGATTTTCACGCGCGCTTGACAATGGCCCCGTGTTTTTCTAGAACAGTAACCCATACTTTTGCCCTGTTTCGAGAAAGTGTAGCCCTTGTATCTCATTAAAACTTTGCCTTCAATCGTTGTTAGAATCTCAAGCGTCTCTGTAAAAATATAATAGTTTAGTTATAATAATAAAATATTAATAACGTTTAGACAAATTTACACACGGCTGTTTAGAGCCAAAGTAAGCCGGTGCTTGTAAATGGGTAGGTACTCAACAACTGATAAACATACATTATATACTTTTTAAATAAATACATACAAACACCCAGAATCCGAAAACCAACAGATATGCTCATCACACAAATGTTGGCCCAGAGTGGAAATCGAACCCACGACCTCTGGCGCAGTAGGCAGGGTCACTACCAACTACGGCAACAGGCCAGTCAGTCAATGCAAAGCGTGCATTTCATGTTTCCTGATTGACATTAATTTGACATTATGAGAACTAGTGCCTTATAGGCACGATTTCTTAGCCTTTGCCTTCTTGCATGCACAAGTCATAAGTCATAAGGTTGCAGTATGAAGATACACTTTATCGACGGGGAAGTGCTAACAACTCCTAACTTACAAAAACCAAATTTTGCGAATTTCAACTTAATTCATAAACCAGTAGACGCGTTTATCGAACTGCATTCATAAGTCGTTTTCTTAAAAAAAATGTAAGTTAGGAGTTGTTAGCACTTCCCCGTCGTTATTAAAACTTAATGATCCGTGAAGAATGTTAAATGTTTTCTGATCATTTGAAATTTCTGATTTACCTACCCTTCTCCTCCAAATCTACTGAACGGATTCGAAAGGAGTTTTCAAGCTTGGTTCTTCGGAAAGGTTTAGGCTATGAGGCGAACTAATTAAACGCGTAGGAAGCCGAGGGATTACAGCTAGTCTTGTATAATTGACGGTTCGGATCTTGCGCTCTGAACATCGCAGTTGCCGGTACAAATCAGAACTCAAGGTCCGCACCGCAACTTTACTTTACTTAGTCAAAGTCAAAACTATTTTATTGCATGTAAGTACACTGGGTACATTTATACAACGTCAATTTTTTATCTACCACCGCTTCTAAGGTGTTATATAGAGCTGGGTATTATTACTTATATTATTATTGTATTAGTACTTATATATCCTATTTTGTATAAAAAATAACTCTATAAATGGCGCTGTACATTCCCGAAAGACGTTAAAGTGTCCCTAAACGATCATTCTTTTTGCATATCATGCACGTCAATCACTACAGCTAGACGATCATGCATGAGTGACAGCACGTATTGCATGTCATCCCGCATGATCGTTTAGGGAGCCCTTGGTTAGTTTGGGGTAAGATCCCGTTTAGGTCGGAATCAAACGCGTGCGAAGGCGCGTAGAGGTATCCAAGTCACGGAAACAATTTATTTATTTACTTATATTGGAGAACAAAAAAAGATCACAATTTTTTTATATAAAAGTACATTTATAATTATGAGAACTTACAGTAAACAAAATATTTTTACTAAGACATAAATTGATTCTAGCTAAAACTGACCTAATAAAATAATGTCAACAAAAATACTATTCAAAGAGATTATAACCATTTACATAATATACAGCTTTATTTAAATATACAAAATGTAAACAATTAGGTAAGTGAACGGTACGCGGAAGCTGCTACAATAATAGCAAAATACAATAATTTCAACGTTACTTTTTCACGTACAGTCCTTCATTAGATAACCTGAATTCTGGCGGAGAGTGATTATGGTCCAATTCAGAATAAATAACTCGACCACACATATCCAATCTGATTTTAGCTTGACAGTTCCCTCTTTGAATCCTTGTACAGTGCAGCCAATGCGTATTGCGGTTGCGTTTTGAAAACGTATAGTATTGGTACATTATTATACTTTTCCCTCCTACTGTTGGAAGCACATGAATTTGATCTGTAAAATGTATATCGATTTTAATTAGTATAGTACGTAGAATACAGATTTTTCCAACTGATAAAGCAGAGTCTCAGTAGTTCGTTTCCTTTGTACAAACGAATTGCTGAGACTAAGGAAGGCTCAGTGGTTCGGTTAAGGATATTCGGTGTTATAAAGATATTGATCTCTAACCGAATTACTGATCCTGAGCAGTTCAGATGTACAAAGCAACCGAAGGCTAAAGAAGGCTCAGTAGTACGGTACCGGACAAAACAATCGAAGCGGATATTACGCTAACAATGTCTTTAAAAGTATTATATAAAAATTTAAAGGATGATGCGCTAGCTAGCATACGCCAATATCCGTTGCTTACTTTGAATTTTATTTAAATACAATATATAGAAATATAAGTACAAGATAAGATTCCTAATGTCAGCGTAAATTCTGCCGCGCTGACACTTAAGTGCCCGGTAACAATGGAACAGGAATAAATAAGAAAAAAAACTTTATTGTTAAGTTACATTTTTACATATACTCCTCCAACAGTCAACTTGTATTGTGGAGGCAAGTGATTATGGTCCAATCGAGAATATATAACATGACCATTAGAATCAATTTTCAATTTAGCTTTGCAATATCCTCTTTTAGATCTTGAGCAAGCATGCCATTTAGAGCTCTGTTTTGAAAACGTATAGTTTTGGTACATTATTATACTTTTGCCTCCTGTTGTTGGCAGAACTTGAATTTTATCTGCAAAATGTATGCCGATTTTATTATTTTTATGTATATAGTAGAATACAGAATTATTACTTCCTACTGGTAAAGCAGAATATCGCACGCGACTAAATCGCACCATAATTCAACGCAGCGGCAGAGTCTAGTCTGAATAGTTCATTTCATTTATACAACCGAACTGCTGAGACTAATTAAGGCTAAGTAGTTCGGTTATGGATGATCGGTGTTTTAAAGATATTGATCTCTAATCGAATTACTGAACCTGAGCAGTTCAGTTGTACAAAGCAACCGAAGACTAAAGAAGGCTCAGTAGTACGGTACCGGACAAAGTCATCGAAGCGGCTATTACTCTAACAAATAATTATTGTCTTTAAAAGTATATTATAATAAAGTGTAAAGAATGAAACGCGAGAATACGAACATATCGGCTGCTGACTTCTTGCAATTTTGAATTTTATTCAAATACATATACAAATATAAGTACAAGATAACATTACTAATATCAGCGTAAATTCTGCGCGCTGACCCCGGTAACAATAAAACAGCAAAAAATAAGAAAAAAAAATACTTTTTTGTTAATGGTAAGTTATATTTTTACATATAATCCTCCAACAGTCAACTTGTATTGTGGAGGCAAGTGATTATGGTCCAAACGAGAACATATAACATAACCATTAGAATCAAATTTCAATTTAGCTTTGCAGTTTCCTCTTTTATATCTTGAGCAGACATGCCATTTAGAGCTCGAAGTCTGTTTTGAAAATGTATGGTTTTGGTACATTATTACACTTTTGCCTGCTATTGTTGGCAGCACTTGAATTTGATCTGCAAAATGTATGCCGATTTTAATCAGTATACCAAGTAGAATACAGATTTATAACTACTGGTAAAGCAGAATATCGCACGCGACTAAATCGCACCATAATTCAACGCAGCGCGGCGGGGTCTAGTCTCAGTAGTTCATTTCCTTTATACAACTGAACTGCTGAGACTAAGGAAGGTTCAGTAGTTCGGTTAGGGATGATCGGTCTTATAAAGATATTGATCTCTAACCGAATTACTGAACCTGAGCAGTTCACTTGTACAAAGCAACCGAAGACTAAAGAAGGCTCAGTAGTACGGTACCGGACAAAACAATCGAAGCGGATATTACGCTAACAAATAAATATTGTCTTTTAAAGTATATAATAATAAAGTTTAAAGAATGAAACGCGAGAATATGAACATATCGGCTGCTGACTTCTTCATGCAATTTTGAATTTTATTCAAATATATATACAAATATAAGTACAATATAACATTACTAATGTCAGCGTAAATTCTGCGCGCTGACCCCGGTATCAATGAAATAGGAATAAATAAGAAAAAAAAACTTTATTGTTAATGGTAAGTTATATTTTTACATATAGTCCTCCAACAGTCAACTTGTATTGTGGAGGCAAGTGATTATGGTCCAAACGAGAACATATAACATGACCATTAGAATCAAATTTCAATTTAGCTTTGCAGTTTCCTCTCTTATATCTTGAGCAGTAACGCCACATAGTGCTCTGATCCCGCCTTGAAAACGTGTAGTTTTGGTACATTATTATACTTTTGCCTCCTAATGTTGGCAGCACTTGAATTTGATCTGCAAAATGTACGCCGATTTATTTAGCTCAGCAGAATAGGTACAGAATACTACGGGTAATATCATTACGGGTGAAGTAACTCCTCATTTGTGTCTCTTCTTTAACGCATATAGCCGACGCCACTCGGCTCCAGCGTAACAGTAAACTGTAATAGTAAATAAAATATAAAATAATAGTAAATAAATTTTAATACTAGGTAGTACCGTCGACCGCACATCAGTGGTAACAAAACCAGTATAAACTGGTCTCGCGTAGTATTGAAACTCCCTAATAGGCTAGGCTAGCTCAAGGTCAAAGTGTTACCACTGATGTGCGGTAGACTGTACCTACAATACTTAACATTTTATCCCGAATTGGTGCTAAGTGAAATCAGTATTTAAAAAACCACACACGTCACGACTATTAATTTACAAATGTTTATTCACAAATCCCCACCGTCTCCTCCCACCAGTGGGGACGTACATACGTGGGGTTTTTGTACTGACGTGTAGAAAAAGGTTAGGTTAACAATAGTTTCAATAAACTACATTAATTTCTTAATAGGTACGTTTATTAGTAATCACACAACAATCTTTTATGGCCAATAACGCACTCACTTCAAAGTCTGGTGACATATGCGTGGGTTTAACTCCTGGACTTACTAATATATAATTTGAAATCAAGATCATTAAGTATGTGACCCGTTTTATATCTGGAAGTAGATACAGTACGGGAACTCTTCTTCTTGTCACTTGACAGAAACTCCCGACAAAAAATCGTTTTGATTCTTTTAAATATTTTATCTTTGCGAAAATAAGGCTACGCCTGTTTTTGCATTTGTAGTCGGCGAACAGCAAAATTTTCATATTTTTTTACACTTCAATCTTGATCTCTTTTACTGAATTTATTTTTCTCACCTACCAATGTACTCCTTTCTGTGTAAAGTTTTCTCTTTACGTTTTCAAATTTCGGTAGTGAAGCCAGTAAATGTAGTCCTTTATTGGTGAGGACTTGCATATTCTCCTCGAAAATTTGCGTAACCGGTTTATTTATATCATTTTGGAGTCCTTCCATGCACAAATGCATCTGTCGGTCTATATCAATCTCCGCTTGTTCCTTGGGTACATGGTTATGTATAGTCTTATGGAGAATTTTAAATGGATGTAGGTTGGCTTTGAGTGTTGCATTACACTTACTGGAGTTCTTTTTGGTACACCTCCATAAGTCAGAGCCATCTTTGTTTGTTCGTTTCCATACATAACTGTATCCATCTTGACACAGCATACGGCCACCTCTTTTGGTTCTTTGAAATTCAACATTTGTTGGGTAACCACATGAAGTAGAGGGTTGCTCAGACGTTTTTAACAGAGGACCTAACAGCAACCCTATCACATAAAAAAAAAATTACATATATGTAAGTTCTAATACTTTGCAAACTCCTAAATGATAAGTGGAATCACTATGGTTTATTTGAATTAGCCATGGTTAAAAAATCTTAGCAATATCCTGTGTTTTAACTGTGTGTACAGTCGACCGCACGTCAGTGGACACACTTTGACCTTGAGCTGGCCTAGTCTATTAGAGAGTTGTTGTTTCCACTGACGTGCGGTAGACCATACCTACTTAAAATAAAAATGCCTAACGCAGCAGATTCCCTGAGTTGTACACAACTTATACTAAAGCAGGCAATCTGTAGTTATTTATTATAGTAAAAGTTCTATAGAATTATCTATTTTAAAAATATTTTTACTTAAAAAGCTAAAAGTAGTAGTAAGTTTACATAATCAACTCCTACACAAACACACACACACACAATCACACATTTATAAGTATTATATATATACATATGTATAATAATAATAATAACACACCCTTTGTAACTCTTTATTATATTTGAGTAACTGTGCACTCATGTATCTGTTCAGTTACCTATGATAGTTTTACTCTCTAAATGCACAATGTAATTATGTTACAAATTTTTAAACAATTCCTTAAATAGGACAATATGTAAAGTGCAAAGTGGCGGTGAACTGGTGACTTGACCCACAAATCGCTCGCGATTTAGTTTGGGCACCAGTCTCCTGCAATCTCTTACGTAATCTAAAATTGTACAAGTACCTACCTTTGTTTGTACCCTGTTACTGTAAGTTTGTGGGAGAAAATAAATGACTATTTGATTTGATTGATAATAATATATATATATATATATATATACTCGTACCCACCTATGCCTCTCAAGGGTGAGTTGGGCGGTTAAATTTCTAATTTAAAGTTCTTAAGCATGATTGTAAGTACCAACTTTATGAAATTTGCAATAATAAATTTTCGCCGGTTCTAGCCGGCCCATAGAAAAAAGCTCTAGGGCGTTTGCATGGAACTAATATGTGCTACGTTATTAGTTCCATGGGCGTTTGACACCGTGGTCCAGGTCCACCGTGACAGCACGTGGTGTCAAACCCCTACGAACCAATGTCAAAACGGTATGTCAGTCTGTCTGCCCCCCGGATATCGAAAACTGCAGGACCGATTGAGCCGTAGAGGAAATTAAAAAAACATATTGAACTGGAAATGATGGGAAAAATTCACTAAAGACTTTTCATTAATAATATGTATTACGAATGATACATAAATTAAGATATTTATGATACTTTGACATAATAACCACTGGTTGTTTTTCTGTAAACTGGCGGCGCATGATTGTGTGCAGCGTAAGATAGCACAATCGAGCCTTCTACGTCTAGCTTCATGCGAGCTTTGCACTTAGTAGACAGTCTCCTTGAACAGTACAGATACAGTTTGCAGTCCTTTCTGCCCTGGTATGAGAAAGTGTGACCTTCGTACATAATTAGTGATTTTCCATTAACAAGTTTTATTATCTCGTAGTTGACCCCTGTAAATAATAAAAAAAAGACTACTTTTGGGAAATTTACTTGAATTGTGGTACGGAAGAAAGTTAACCAGTTGAGTGTTGTTACAATAATCTTTTTCGATTAGGGACATCTTAAATAAGATAATATGATAATGATTCATATCACAACATAGTAAAAAACAAAGTAGCTTCCCGTCCCTCTGTACCCATAAACTACGCAACGGATTTTGATGCGGTTTTCACTATCATTTAGATAACTTCTTCCAGATGGTTTATAGGTAGGTAGGCCCATGCGGGCGAAGCCACGGGCAACAGCTAGGTAAAAACAAACACGAAGTATTCCGCAATACTTTTTTATATTTATTTCGCCAAATACAACAAGGATGTTCAGTCCTTTTTGACACTACAATGACTAACACATTTTATTTTTATCTAAATAAGAAGACTTAGTAGGTAGCGAAAAGACGCTAAGGATCCCATTCTAAGTTCTTCTTCTAGGTATAATAGAGTTCAATATATCACTGACTCGGTGTACTGGGTTGCTTACTTCTGCCGCCTCCTCTTCAGCTAAGCTGGGACTTACTAGAAACCTCTCAGGGTTCACAGACCTATACTGCCTGTAGTAATGCAGGAAATCTGGTAAATCATCTGTAAATCAAATTAATTGTATGGCAAATTTATTGTATTGGAAATAAAATCAACCTATTAACATGTCCCCACTGCTGGGGCTCAGGCCTACCCTATCAACGAGGGCGATCGAGCTTTAGTCCACCACGCTAGCCCAATGCGGGTTAGTGGACTTCACATGCGCCTAAGAATTTCTTCTTCGGCGTATGCAGGTTTCCTCGCGATGTTTTCCTGCACCGTTTGAGAGCAGTCAGTAAAAGTACGTAAGTTTCGAGAAAAACCTGGCCCAGCCGGGGATCGAACTTCGGACCTTTCGATATGATAGGCCACGTCTTATCCCCGTCGCCACTGACGCTCTTTTAACGCTGAAATAGGATCGAATAGTATTAATTATTAAGAAGGAATAACAAAGAAAGTAAACAGGTAAATGTAGTTTTGCATTTTAATATGCATTTACATTAGAATGGAAAAATTCTCAAGTTACCTAAATATTAAAACTTATTAAGGATAAGGTAAGTAAATAAAATATACCCATCATTTTATGGATTACTAATTTTTGAAAGAAAGATACGTAAGTATTTCTTACCATTGGTACAAAAACTTGGCGCCCATTTGATCTTACATAAAAGAGAACTTGGCCTGTTTTTTACATTTATATTTTTGCTAGGATTTAATATATGTACTTATAGGTCCCGAACACATGTACCTACTCATAGGTATTATGCATTACAGGGAAAATAATATGGATCTAACGCACTATACATACAGATAAGAATCAAACAAAATGTAAGAAATAAAATATAAGTACTTACCTAAGATACTAAATACTGAAACCTAACTTACTTAACTAAACCACTGTTTGGTGAATTTTCAAAACATTATTTAGGAATGTAGGAATAGTACAAATCATTTATTTAAAATATTGTTAAAATAAATAACAGTAAAATTTTAAAATAATTAGATATTATTTGTATTCAATAATAATATTATATTAGACGTGTCTTACACTGACAGCTCGCCTCCAGACCACGGCCCATGTGCAAATGTGTAACCTGGTCGAAACGTCAAGCAGAGGTAAATAAAAATATATGCATGACAATAAATTTATTAGAAAATTTACCCCTAATACATTTATTGTCATGCATAATTATTTAGATACGGTGTAAAACGGTGCCGTTGGACGCCCGATATAAATTCGGTGGGGGATGAAAATGATCGCCCACGGCATCAATGAACGCTCCGTCTTCGGTGGTCACCACACGAGCCTTGCACCCTATTGCTTTCTTGGAGCAGTACCATCTCGTCTTGCAGTTCATACTGGCGAAGGTATGTCCTTTGTAGACCATAACGAGACCCTTGCCCCGGTTGCTTGGGAAGTATTCCAAGGTTTCCGTATCTAGAAAAATAACGATACCATGAAGAGAGACGTCCAAGAGATGATGGAGGAGGTAATTATGGTTGATTAGCCGCAGGGGCAAGGATATCAGCGATTGATGCTTTTTATTTATTCGCTCTGACAAAGTGAATGATTTTTAAATATTTCAAGGTATTGGATATGAAAAAACATTTCAATTTATTAATACATATATAATTCATGCTATCATTACAGGTGTCTAACCCAAATCGACAAAATGACATGAATAGACAAGAGTCGAGTTTTGTAAAAAGCAATTATTCCGAGTCCAATGATTTCCCGTCTAAGAAACAGGCTGCAATACTCATCATCAGTCTCCCAGACTTCCTTCTCATTTACTCGGGGTTTCTTTGCTGTGTTGCTATGTTGTTGTCTATATTTGCCCCCTTTAGGTCTTTCTCGACCGTCGTCAACCAAGTGGTGAGGGGTCGTTGGAAAAGGCTGAGCAGTCGAGGTGGTGGGGAATTTACGAATAAATCTCGTTCACGTCCTCGCTTCGTGGTTGGTAAGTTTTAGGATATTTTAAGTGCGTCTTTGTACGGTCGACCGCACATCAGTGGTAACAAAACCAGTATAAACTGGTCTCGCGTAGTATTGAAACTCCCTAATAGGCTAGGCCAGCTCAAGGTCAAAGTGTATCCACTGATGTGCGGTAGACTGTACATGCCCATAGACTCGTTTCTCTTTTTTATTTTTCGACAATTGGTGCAACCCATAGAAATATAAAGCGGGAGCGTAGCGAGCTTTTTCTGTGTTCTGTGGTGCCACCTTCCCTACTAATTGACGGCGCATGAGAAGGCGACAGCGTTCACCGAACATAAGGCCATCTCCGCTTTGGTATATTACCGGCATCAAGCCATAATTGTTTTAGTGTGAGTTTGATTTTGCCTGGTAAGGAACAAAATCCTTCGTAACACAAATAACTATTGCGGGAGCTCTTACGAGTACCTTAGGCAAAATCAAACTCACACTAAAACAAGTATGGCTTGAAGCCGGTAATACACCGAGGCGATGGCTTTATGCTCGGTGAACGCTTTCGCCGTTAATGCGCAGTCAATTGGTTGGGTGGTCTGTGGTGCCACGCAAAGCTCTTGTATTCGTTGTTTATGATGTATTTATTTGCAGGCTCCACTAACCATTTATTTAATTTAAGGCGATGGCGAATGATAGTGGGTGTTCGACATGATTGCGTTTGTGTGTTGCCAGTGATGACATACGGTACCGAGACGTGGTCCCTGACTATGGGCCTCATAAGAAGGCTCAAGGTCACCCAGAGGGCAATGGAGAGAGCTATGCTCGGAGTTTCCCTGCGAGATCGAATCAGAAATGAGGAGATCCGCAGGAGAACCAAGCTCACCGACATAGCTCAAAGAATTGCGAAGCTGAAGTGGCAGTGGGCTGGGCACATCGCTCGTAGAACTGACGGCCGTTAAAGGTTCTCGAGTGGCGACCACATATCAGAAGTCGCAGTGTAGGCACGCCTCCCACAAGGTGGACCGACGATCTGGTGAAGGTCGCGGGACCCAGCTGGATGAGGTTAGCGCAGGACCGGTCGTCGTGGAGATCCTTGGGGGAGGCCTTTGTCCAGCAGTGGACGTCTACAGGCTGATATGATGATGATGAATGATTGTGACTCACAAGTTCTTTGCTCGTATAAGAGCAAAATTGCAAGCGTCCACTAGTTACGAAAAATCTGGCCGGCTGAGTAACTAGGGAGAAACGGTGGTGGATGATTGTGGCATCCTTCGATTCTTTTCAGTGCCAGTCCGCCTTCAGTAGTAACCACCGCCACCTGGCAACCTTTAGCCCTCTTAGAGCAGTACCACCTGGTTTTTTTGCTCAATCCGGAGAAGGTATATCCGTTATATACAAGCAGGCTACCTTTACCACGATTGGTTGGGAAAAACTTCAACTGCATATCTAAAAAAATGAAAAAAATTTTGACCATGCAACAGGGTACGTTACATTTAGTCCGTCAGATTTACAATATAAATAACATCATATATTTATTAATCTAATTAAGGTAACACATAATTAAAAATAAAAATAACTTATTATAAATCTAAAACTAATCTATAAATAAATAAATAAACTAAACCTAAAAAAAACTTATCTAAAGGTAAAAGATCCAACTCCGACGAATTATAAATAATATAAATATAAATAATATAAATTAGTATTAATAAAAATATGTATAACAGTAAGAGGCACGATTGATCGTTAATGCAAAACTAACTAAGCCCAAGTCTTTCTAACAAAGAAAGTCATCTTTTCAACCGACTTCAAGAAAGGAGGACGTTCTCAATTCGACTATGGTATGTTTTATTGTGTAAATTAAATGTGTGATAGGGAAAATTTCCGTCTAATATGGTGTATTTTACGCGGTAGCAATATCTTGCTACTATTCTGCCCTTTCTTATCAGGGCAGTATTGTGAACCGACCGAAGAGCGTCAGTGGCGTAGGGGATAAGACGCGGCCTATCATATCGAAAGGTCCGGAGTTCGATCCCCAGCTGGGCCATGTACCAATGGGTTTTTTCTCGAAACTTAAGTACATTTACTGACTGCTCTCAAACGGTGAAGGAAAACATCGTGAGGAAACCTGAATACGCCGAAGAAGAAATTCGTAGGCGCAAGTCCACCAACCCGCACTGGGCTAGCGTGGTGGACTATAGCCCGAACGCCCTCGTTAAGAGGGTAGGCCTGAGCCCCAGCAGTGGGGACATTAATAGGCGGTTGATGATGATTGTGAACCGATTTGAATGATACTTCTTTTATTGAATAGGCTATTTTTGAGGGTGATCCCATTTCAATTTGAAAACAATATTTCACCACTAAGGGTGGATAATTTTTAAAAAATTTGGGGATCAAGAACCATAGATCATGTTTTTTACAAATAAGTCGGTTTTATTTATTGTTAAAAATCTGAATATTCAACTCTCATTTCATTCATTTCTATTCAGACTGCTGGTAAAAAGGTAATATAATAGGAAATTAAAGAACAACTGAAATTACGTTAAATTAAGTCATTACGAATATAAAATTTATTTATTTTCGGAAGACCAACAGCAATAAAAACAGTAGGTATTTACTATCTTATATTATTTATTTCCATAAAAACCATAGCAGTTAAGAAACCAATATATTCTCTAGATTATACATGCCTCCTACTGCCAATGATGGACTTACAATAGATAGATAAAACATTTATTTCTTACTGCAACACATACATGACAAACAAGATAAACATACAAAAGAAGGTCCTAAAACGATTATTTGAATTTTGTTAGGCATGTGTCGCAGCATAAGCAAAAATAAGAATACCAGCGCTGCAGTACGCGCAGCGTGCTGCAGCGCTGGTATTCTGTCAGCACCATAAGTGACCTCACAGATATATGGTTAAAACGCCTACAGTTTACGTTTAGAGGGCTGTTCTTGTTGCATTGTCTAATAATTAGGGATACAACGATACCGATAATCGTAAACCGCAGGTTATCATAATGTATTACGATACGCGGTATCGTAAAAAATAATACGATACGTTACGATTTTTATCATTGCTTAAATGTTAAGTTTAGCGTAAAACGGCGCGCAAAACGACCTCAACGTCGTGTTGGCAACACTAGATAGAAGGCTATCTTGCACCTCTAAGTGTATAACAAACAAATTTAACTACATGCCAAAAAAAGTCGCACGTCTTCCGCGGAATCCTCGCGCATTCTCGAGAATTCTCCGGTGCCGTCTGTGGAACCCGCGGGAAGTGGTGCGACTACGAGCCAAAAAAAAGTCGCGCGTCTTCCGCGGAATCCTCGCGCATTCTCGAGAATTCGCGAGAATGCGCGAGCATTCCAGCGAATTGCTGCGTCGAGGCGAAATCGACGCTTCCATTCCGCGGCGAACGGACTCAGGGGAATTCGCAGGAATGCTCGAGCATTCCAGCGAATTCCTACGTCATGAGGCGAATTTGACGCTTCCATTCCGCGGCGTTGTAAATTGAGCCTAACAAAAAAAAACTCAAGATAATTGCGTTAATGGTGATTAGATCAATAGAAGATTAGTTAGAGTAAATAAATATCATTCTCAAACATTCAAAAATTGTTAAATAAATGGTGATTTAGCATTTTTTCTTGTTGTTTTAAAGAACCCTAATGAATCATTTATCGTAATAGTTTTTACGATTCATTCGTCATTCGTATCGGTATTGTAATGGTGATATCGTTGCATTCCTACTATATATAAATACAAATAAAATAATTATAATGTTGAAATGTATAGTGTGTGTGAAGTATCGAAATAATAGACATAGATATTGAATTGAATTATTATGTGTGATGTTGTGGTGTAATAAACGAGATTTTGTAGGAGAGAAGATACCAACGTTTTTGAATTAGGAACCTTGTAATATTATAATAAACTAAAATCAAGCCAACTCACGGAGTAGATTTTTGAACATTTAACAAAAATGCGCGGTAATGGCGTTTGAAACTACGCTTTGTGTTTTGCTATCGCACGGGAGGAGGGAGGTAGTTCCAGCACTTTGTGGCTAGGTACCGGAAACTCCCACGTAAGACTGCAGAAGTGTGGCGTGGTACACCCAGAAGATAAGCCGATGCTCTATAGTTTTGTACGGGTTATATGTGCGAGCGCAGGATAGCTTTTCGTATAAGTAATCCGGTGTCTGGTTTTTAATTATGCCAATAAGACTAGCGAAAAGCAGATCCCGACGGACATACATTTTTTAAATGTTTGCGTCGTTCAGAAACGGTGTGACATGCGACCGCGGTGGAATCCTGAAACAATACCTCGCACAGGCATTTTGGACCTAGGTACTTATATTAATTTAAATTCAATACGCGTTGAAACTTATCTAAAACTTACCCGGCAAAGCGTACCATCGGCCTTCCTAAACAGTTCCGGTGGATGATGATTATGTATTTCCACGGCTTCCACCAGTTTCTCGTCATAGCCGAGAATGACCTGAGCCTTACAGCCTTTCGGTCTCTTCGAGCAGTACCACCGGTATTTACTCGTCATACTCGAGAAGGTGTGACCTTTGTACACGAGTATCATTTTACCGCGATTGCTGGGGATGTATTCTATGACGTTGTCTTTGCTCATATCGCCTGTTAAAAAAAGTTACAGTTAGTTACTGCAATATACTTTTCAAAAATATTTACAAGTGCAGACTTTTTTTTCCTAAATTTAAGGAGTTTAGTCGCACAGCGACTATGCCACTCCGTTGGGTTTCCGTCCTGTTCTATGCTCTTCTCGATTCTAGCCATGTCTTAACTAAGTTGAACAGAGCCCCAGCCTCGTCCGACAGCGGATAGGCTAGAGCTCCGTTGCAACTGCCGATCTCATAGGCTCTTCACTGTTAATAATAAAAAAATTGATACCACTGTAAGCCTTGAATGTTGACGGACAATAATATGAAGTTCCCATACGTGCAAAGTTCAGGCATTAATTGTAAACAAAAACTATAAATTTAGAATATAATTTATTTAAGTACACGAGTTACAACCAAAATAATAATAATGTAGAATTATATATTATATTATTAGTGTAGAATTAATATAGCAACAAAAAATACATGAATACATGTACAGCTTAGACCCGGCAGCAACAGAGACCCGGACGGGTCACTAGTACAGCTGTGAAACCAGCTTTACTTCGCACGAACAATACTTCGCACAAAATGACATGTGGCACAGTCGTGCATCGCCTAATCAATATAGGGTTAGTAATATTGGCTTAGTTTTGGTTCCAAGGGGAAGAGGTCTGTAGCTGAATAACAGGCTCAGGCCTAGTTCGTAATAGATGCTCAATCACTTGGTGATAATTATGATTAGGTATAAGGATTCATGTCACATAATTGTTACACTTCGTGAATAAATTATTATGATTATTTTGCACAAAGCGTGTGTCGCACTTCAGTAATACAATACCTAAAGTGCTCCCAAAACGATCATGCTTGCATGACATGCAACGTTTAAGTGAATTATCATGCTGCATGATGGACCATCATGCTTTCTATCAATCAGTACAGTGAAGCAACGGCCAACAGTCTGGTTTTTGATGCACCGCAATATATTTTCATTGTATTATACTGTGATTAATAAATAAATACTATACTACTACTACGTAGTTTGCATGTCATGCACGTCAATCACTACAACTAGACGATCATGCATGAGTGACAGCACGTAATGCATGTCATGCCGCATGATCGTTTAGGGAGCCCATAATAATGCAAAACGAAACGTATACACTTGTCATTTTCAATTACACAAGCTTCCATCGGATAGGCGGACGAGTTTTGGTGGTGGGTGAATATGGGAATTGACGGTACAAAGAAAATCCCCTTCCTCGGTAGTAATAAGACGGGCCTTGCACCCAGTCTTTTTCTTGGAACAATACCATCTTGTTTTGCTGTGCATCCTTGCGTACGTATAGCCTTTGTGGACAACCAGAACACCGGTACCACGCGTGGTCGGCATGAATTCTATGCGGTCTGGATAAAAAAATACGGAATTTTTTGCGGGGTTAGATTTTACTATGCCATGTGGCCAGGGAGCTTCTGTTAGATGTTCAGGACAATGAACACGATTTGAATTTATTTTAAAACCACTTTCTGTGCAGACTCATAAAACAACTTTCTATGCCGACTCAAGGTTAATAGAAACAAAACATTTTCTTACTGTTTTATTACTATAGAAACCAACTACTACTCTTGACTAGATATCTATTTGTTTACAATAAAATAATAATATATTTACGTATGTATTACCTACCTAAATGACAATACTATTTTCAGCTACCTGCTACATGCCAAGGAAATCAAATCGTCGCTCGCAATCGCGATTAGTGGACTTTATATTACCTATTACTCATACTCATATTTTTTATTAAAACCATTAGGTACTTACGGAACACTTGGTTACGTCTTAAACTACATTTCAGTACATCTAAAATACTTACATGGCTAGACAGTCACAGAACAGGCAAAATATTTTCTTAATCATAAAGTAAAAGTATTTAATATTAAAACTAAATAAATAAAAGTTCTTTATTTCAGGTAAGAACCCATATTTGCACAATAAACAATATTTAAAAACAGAATTCCTGTCAAAATTATCATAAAATTAATAGGTACCTATATTACAAGACAAGTCTTAAGTGCTCCCTAAACGATCATGCTTGCATGACATGCAACGTTTACTTGAATTATCATGCTATCAATCAGTACAGTGAAGCAACGGCCAGCACGTAGTTTGCATGTCATGCACGTATGTCATTGTTCTCAAAACATAAACAACCGGACAAATGCGTAAGAGTAGGACTCGCGCCCTGAGGGTTCCGTACCAACTTAAAGAAAAATTCGAAAATCCTTAATTTGTAGTTGTAAATCACATAGGTATTAACTTTACATGGACGATTTGTTTATACGCAGTAGTATTTTTTTTTTATGTAACTAGGTAGGTACATATTTACGGTTTTTGGATTTTTCCCTTTAAGGTACTTGTGTTATAGGACCTTGCGTAGGAACTATTATCTAATCTGTGACCTTGCTTCTTGCCAAATTTCATGATTCTAGGTCAACGGGAAGTGCCCGCATAGGTATTGATTACCAAAATTCTAAAAAATGCAGCAAAATCGACATCTTTTGACTACGTTGACTTAGATGTTTGATTTTTTCACAGCTCTATGGAATTGCCTGTGTATTCGATATTAATTTCACCTTGATACGTATACGAGGAACTATTATCTAATCTGTGCCACGAGTTCATGAGAAAAAGGATCTTGACAGTCAGACAGACGGACATCGAAGTGATCCTATAAGAGTTCTCTTTTTCCTTTTGGGGTACGGAACTTTAAAAATGTCAATAATAATATTATTTCTCCTGAGTACCCGTATTTTATCTGGAGATTTAAGAAATTATAATGTAGAAGCCATAAACAGCATTTTGGCCATTCTGGAATCTGGAAAGGCTTATGATGCTAATATGAATTGGTAAAAAAGGTCTTAAAAATAGAATTACCTAGCTATTATATGTAATATACGTTACCTAATGTAAGTAGGCTACTTTTTACCGCGGTAAACTGCTCCCGCGGGAAAAAAAACTTATTCCACGCGGGCAAAGCCGCGGGTAACAGATAGTGATTATATTAAGAATAAGAAAGTATTTTAGAATAGGTACAATACAATATTAAAATGAACATAGGCTATTTATTTTAATTTATATTCATATCCCTATTTTCTTATTATTAGGCGAAGAAGATATTCTAGTATATATTTATGGCATATCGCTCATCGTTTATAAATAAAAAAATAAATGTACTTATGTATTTATTGTTATTGGGAATAGAGGACAGTCATAGCCACACTCACTGGTCAGTGACATTAACTGCATAATAAATGGGACGTATATTTTATACGTGTAATTGCCTTTTACAAAGCTTCAGTTTTCCATCGGATAGGCGGACGAGTTTTGGTGGTGGATGAATATGGGAATTGACGGTACAAAAAAAATCCCCTTGCTCGTTGGTGACAAGACGGGCCTTGCACCCAGAGTGATTCTTGGAACAATACCATCTTGTTTTGCTGTGAAACCTTGTGTACGTATATCCTTTGTGGACAAGGTGAACTCCGGTACCACGCGTTGTCGGCATGAATTCTATTCGATCTGGATAAACAAAAAATATATATTTACGGGGTTAGATTTCACTATGCCATGTGGCCATGGGAGCTTCTGTAGATGTTCAGGACAATGAACATGATTTGAATTTATTTTCAAACAATTTTCTGTGCCGACTCAAGTTTATAATTATATAATTATTTACGGGTCTTACACACGAAATAGTTATATTTCCTTGCCCGACGTTTCGACCAGGTTACACTGGCCGTGGTCACGAGCTGACTGGAGAGGCGAGCTGTCATTGTTGATCGCTGTGAGTAGTTTCTGAAACTACCCTCTGCTGATCTTGTATTATTGGAAAGTCCCGGCACACAACACTCACGGTATCCGTGGGTGTATTCGACGATAAGTCACGAGATTTAAGTTTATCGATCACTGGATTCCACGACGGTGACAATTTAAAACCATCTTCCCTATTGAAATTTTTGAATTTCTTGATTTCAATAGCTTCTCGCACTATCCGCGGATAGTAGTGGCGATCGGTGGACAGGATTTTAGGTTGGTGGAGCTCAATCCGGTGGTCAGTCCCAGCATTAATGACGTGGTCCGCAATGGCTGACTTAAACGTCTGGCGGTTTTTTACAGCTGCGATATGTTCTTTGACCCTTTCCGACTCAAGTTTAATAGAAACAAAACATTTTCTTACAGTTTTATTACTATAGTACCCAACTACTACTCTTGACAAGATATCTACTTGTTTACAATAAAATGATAATATATTTATGTATGTACCCACCTAAATGACAATACTATTTTCAGGTACCTGCTACATGCCAAGAAAATCAAATCGTCGCTCGCAATCGCGATCAGTGGACTTTATATTACATATACTCATCATTTTTATTAAAACCATTAGGTACCTCCGGAACACTTGGTTACGTCTTAAACTACATTTTAGTTCTTACATCTAAAATACTAAAATGGCTAGAAAGTAAAAGTATTAAATATTAAAACTGAAATAACAATGTCAATGAAAATATTACGCTGCTGTAAAGCGGCGTTGTCAAAACATATAGAAAAAAAATCCATAGTAATATTCTTTCCCCTGAGAACCCCTATTTTATCTGAGTTAAAAATAGTATAATGTTCATGAAGGGACAGAGGCAACATTTAACTTGATTTAATAAATTATAAATGTACTGCTCAGATTTTTTTCTTGCGATTTAATGAAATGATTCTTACATGAATCTGAGTCTATCCGCTTTAAAAAAAATCGATTTTTTAGGGACAATAAACGCTTGGCCAAAAAATTTTCTATGTAAAATTTGTTATCACTGTATCTCCTATGGTTTCGGTTTTGCCCATACTTGTTCACTTAAAAAATAGGTAAAATTAGCTCATAGGTCAACATTCATTCTGTTCTGGAGCCAGTCGGCCGCGTCAGGTGTGACCCATAAAAAAAAAGACACTGTATATACATATTTTAAAACTCTAGGTACCTACATTATTGTAAATGAACATAGGCTATTTATTTTCAATTATATTTATCATTATCAGTTTATTCTAAAACACTTTGTCTTCACAACTTTCATCTCTACTCTCTTATTATTAGGCGAAGTGTAGACTAGTGTAAAACTTTTTACGACTGTTCACGATTTTCCAGTATAGTACTGAATCGTATCTTTTCCAGTATAGTGCAAATCGCTCATCGTTGATAAATAAAAAATTAAATGTATGTATTTATTGTTATTGGGAATAGAGGACAGTCATAGCCACACTCACTGGTCAGTGACATTAACTGCATAATAAATGGGACGTATATTTTATACGTGTAATTGCCTTTTACAAAGCTTAAGTTTTCCATCGGATAGGCGGACGAGTTTTGGTGGTGGATGAATATGGGTACTGATGGTACAAATAAAATCCCCTTCCTCGGTAGTAATAAGACGGGCCTTGCATCCAGATTGATTCTTGGAACAATACCATCTTGTTTTGCTGTGCATCTTTGTGTACGTATATCCCTTGTGGACAAGGTAAACACCGATACCACGCATTGTCGGCATGAATTCTATGCGGTCTGGATAAACAAAATGAAAATTTTTGCAAGGTTAGACTTTACTATGCCAAGTTACCAGGCAGTTTCTGCATTAAAAAACATTAAAAATATTAAATTAAAATCGGCTGCAATGATTTCTGGTCCTTCATACAAACAAGGTCACTTTGTGCTTTTTCTGTCAGGTAACGATTTGCGTGAGATCTGATGGTGGCTGATACACACTTAACAGACCAGACAAGCCGTTTTCACCACAGACTAGAATAAAAAAGATGCACCACAATGTATGGAAAACCGCATACGCAAGACTCTGACTAGTATAAGTGAAAACGGTTTGCTTGATAAGTTAGGTGTGTACGGCTCTCTGTACCTCCTCCATCCGTACTCCGGAGAGCCACCACCAGATCTCACGCAAATCGTTTGACGGAGTGAACTGTACTAAATGAATTTCGAATACGTCACCACTAGTTACGAACTGGAATGAATATTATTCATTTATCGAGCCATTTCTGCCTTTTTCATAATTGTCATAAATAGATAGATAATAATTGATAACCCTTAATTATGATGCAAGAAAAACTATTTTCCAACGCGGGCTGTTTTTTGTAGCGCGCACGATTTGAATTAATTTTTGACGAACAATTTTATGTGCCGAGAGCAAATGAAGTTCAAATGACACAAAATATTTTCTTATTGTTTTATTACCAGTACCTAACTTTTGACAAGATTTTTACTTGTTTACAATTAAATGATAGGTATATTTATGCAAATGACAATACTATGCCAAGGCACAAGTTGTCGCACCTGAACGCGGTTAGTGGACTTTCCCTTAGGGACCCAGTATTTTTCTGAGTTAAAATAGCCTATGTTTATAAATATAATAACTTAGTATTTTAGATAAATATAGGCTATTGTAATAACTTTCATTATTATATTCATTGTTAGCAGTGAAAGGATTTTTGAAATCAGTTTCTTCTGAAACACTTTGTGTTTACAAATTTTCATCTCTATTTTCACATTGTTTAAGCGAAATGTAGACTAGTGTAAAACTTTTTACTACTGTTGACACGACTACAACAATGAGCCATTTTCCAGTAGGTACTGAAGGAAAATAGCTCATTGTTGATAAATATTAAAGTAAATGTATTCTCTATTACGACTATTATAGTAATATTTAAACATATTTACATTTATAAACTTGATATTGCTCATTCATGAGGACATACCAGAAAGGAACCCCCTTTCAGGTATTGTTGGCCCAAAGAGTGATTTGTTGCTGTGGATGCTTAAAGTGTCCCTAAACGATCATGCTTGCATGACATGCAACGTTTACGTGAATGTCATGCTGCATGATGGACCATCATGCTTGCTATCAATCAGTACAGTGACAGAAAACACGTAGTTTGCATGTCATGCACGTCAATCACTACAGCTAGACGGTCATGCATGAGTGACAGCACGTAATGCATGTCATGCCGCAAGATCGTTTAGGGAGCCCATTAGATCAGTATAAAATGAACGGACCGGTCTAGTACAGTCACATTCCAAATTAAGAGATCAGTATGATAAAATTAAAATTCATTCAAAATGACTGCACATACTTGGATCTTCAGAAGTGGTCGAAATATACAAATTTTCAATCGACGAGTTAGGTAATTCGAATTTATTCACAACAAACTACCGGACAATTATTTAAAAAGTATAAGGGCTTCTTTCACCACTTCCTGATATTGTTACAGATAGTAATGTTAGAGATAAACTAATCTATCAGATAAATCTGTGTGATAGACTATATAAAATATATAAGATATAGGCAATCAGATACCTGTGAAACCAAAAAAATAGGCTATCTGTCAGATAACCTGCAGATACGGTATCTGAGTCTTTATCAGCAAGAGGTGAAAGAAGCCCTAAATCTGTTTAAAAATATATATTTACAATTTGTAATCCCATAATTTTATTTTATTGTGACATTGTAAATTAGTATTCGAGCTATGCTTTAATGTTGACATTAATTGTAATTGTAATACAGGTAATGAATGATACCTTGAGATTATAACAATTATTGTAACTTAATAATTATTGGTATAATAACGCGATAACGGTATAATTTCTCATAAGTTGAAATTGTATAGGTACCTACATAACTATATTTTTTCTTCAAGAATAATAATTGTTTAAGTACTTACAAATACAAAAAATTTATTTAGATCACAAAATGTATAAGTACATAATTATTATTGATTAAAATTAAATGTATAAATTAAATGTATTAAAATTAAATGTATAAGTATATTTATAATTATTATTGACTTATTTTCAGTGTGTGCACGTCATTAATGACAGACTCTACCTATAACAATCTACAAAAGAAATTGTGATATATTTAAGTACCCTTGTTTTGCCTTTGGTCACAGATCGGGTTAGTATCCAACGCCTGGTCACAGTTTCGATTCGTTACTAAATTTTAAGCCAACAGGCACTTAAGTTTCAATGGGTCCGAGGTCCAAGGCATTATTACAATATTTTAATCGGGTAACACCTTTGAAAATAAAACAAATAACTGTCATACCGAAACTGCCTCAAACTGCAACAAATATTTCCCACTTTTAAATACCTTGTCAGTGCATACCTATGCACATAGATACCTATTACAGATGTGACCAATCAATCTTTTATTTAAAAATAAAATGCCTGTGACCAATCGCGACTCGAAACTGTGACAAAAAATACTAACTCTCACTGTCCCTAAGACGTTTTTCCTGTGGCTGTCCAACAGCCGGGCAAAGACCACCATCAGGATTAATTTGTTCAACGCTCTATGAGCATGCGATTCAGTCTTAACTTTATATAAGTCATTTTTACATACTGTCATATTTATATACGCTAGTATGGAGTTTATATATAGTACCGTCACCAGATTTATACATTTGCGGCGGCTGGTGGTTATGCGAGTCTATGATCTTCTCAAACTTTCCCTCCTTAGTGGTCAACAAGCGAGCGGAGCAATTGTTAGATTGCTTCTTGGAGCAATACCACCGTTTCCGGCTGTGCATGCTAAAGTACGTTTGCCCTTGGTGAAGAAGCAAAACTTTACCCCGCCTTGTCGGTATGAAGTCTATTTTATTCCAATCTGTAGAAAAAAAATCGAATTATATTTTTTTACTTACTTAAAATTCAGTTCGGATTATTACGTTTTTTAACGTGAGCTTACTGCATGCAACGCCATCCTCGCTAGCTATAGGTAAGCTTTTCCATGGGAGTCGTATTTCCTTGTCAGACTGCGCTACAGGCTATGCTCAGTACCTAAGGTTCAAATACCGTAGCACGCTAAGAGTATTTTTTTCTGTAGAACGGTGCGCACGACAACACAAAAACCAATTAGATATAACTGACGACCCAAGTCAATAGCGTGTTTTAATTTAAACCTTATTGTCATAGCAATAAGTCATTCATCGTAATATCCAGAAATATATTAGTGGATGTGTGCGTGTGTGGGTAAAGATATTAAAGGAAGTCGTAAGTGAAACTGGTCTCTCAATCTATTGATTGGCGAAACTGCTACTGCACTTATGAACCTTGACTGTACATTCTTCGTGAATTCATGTTCATGTCACTTGAGGTGTAAAAAACTTAGATGACACGTTAAAATTTTCACCTGAGTCTGTTAGATGATACGTCGTGTCAAAGTTAGCCACATTTCTCACTCCCAAAAAGACATGTTTTCTTCAAAAGATTTCTCTTTTTGTCTAAAATTCCCTTCAAGCGGGTGTACCAGTCTTGTTTCGAAGAATGATGACTCATAGCAGATGGGGTTATAAATCCCTTCTCGGCTGATAGCTTTATTAATTTTGCATAGCGTTACAAATATAGAAATGTAAAATTAATTGAGTAATGTAAATAAAATATATTTGAATAAATAAATAAATTCTATTTGATTCATAGTAAAGGACGTGACGCCTAGCATTCATGCTCTCGTGGCGAAAGTAAATTTTTCCCTTATTCCTTGTAGAAAACCAAGTTAGATATCTTTCTACGGGGAAGAAATTCATGCTACATAGCCAGCCCTCAACTGTTTATATATATAGCCTATACTCAACGGTTTATATATACCCAACTTGGTTTCCTACAAGGAATAAAGGAGATATTTCACCTGACAGCACATCTAACTTGATTTTTTCACTTTTTCCGTAACAAGGAGGCAGTGACCCGACTTAGTCACCTTATAACATGGCGGCTTGTGACTGTGTTCTAGGTCAGTAGCGACTACGGTAACACCATCATAGTCCATCTTGGCGCCGGCCTTACAGCCGTGGACTTTGTGCGAGGAGCAGTGCCAGTACCGTGTGCTGTTTACCTGGGCGTACGTGTAATTTCCAAGCTTAAGCAGTCTGTGGTTCAATTCCGTAGTCATGAAGGTTGGTTCTGAAAATATAAATTGAAGGATTATGCGAAGGTTAAGAATTCAAAAGTAAATCTAATAGGCCCACTATAAGGCACAAATTGCACCTCCAGTACTACAACGTCAGAATTGTCAAAATTTGCAAAATTTTGATAAGTAACAATGCCAGAACTTCAGACTAAGTTCTGGCATTGTTAGCTCAATTTTGCAAATTTTGACAATTCTGGCGTTATAGTACCTACCTACTGGAGGTGCAACATGTCGTCATGACGGCAAAAGGTCATCTTAAAGGACTGCGCAAACCAAGCGGAACTTTGCCCGCGCACTTTTTGACGTCATTGACAAATGAACCATATCACTATAGCATAAAGAACAAAATCGTATAATTACTTCTGCACGGCGGCGTCGCCTCGCGCTCGAGGCCATTCATATTATTTTGTTCTTTAGGCTATAGTGATATGGTTCATTTGACAATGACGTCAAAAAGTGTACGGACAAAGTTTCGCTGGGTCTGCCTCGACCCTTATTAACTTGTAGGTCAACCTTTCTTACTCTAATTCAATATTGTTGTTTTTATATGTATACTTTGTTGATTGTAGACACATTTTTTTGATTAATAATTTAATACTCTAGTATCTATTTTACTCACAGGTTCTTTATTTAGCTCTATACTTTACATAAAGTTACAAAACAAAGGTTATTTATTAAATAAAACAATATTTTACTCATTACCTTTATTACACACAAACTAAAACTAGAATATGAAGCTAAATACATATTTAAAATAAATGTATACACGATGGATATAGGCAAACTAATACTAGATGTGACAATAACTTCATCATGATTTTATTATAATTTCTTATTCCCCGTGAATAAACTACAGATGGTACTATATTTAACACAGATTAAATTGTATTCTGAGACAATTCTAATACTACAATTTATAAATGGATCTAATAGGTTTGTTCTAAAAATCTAGAGGCGTCTAAGATGAAGAATAATTAGTAATTCAATTAATAATTTCTTATTAATTTTTGAAAGAGTCAAATAACATTTTCTGTCGAGTTGTAAAAAAATTAATAAAAAAACATTCGGTAACTTAAAAAACTGCGGGCACATTCGAGGGGAGAGAAGATTATCGTCATAATAATATCAATGCATAATTAATTAAATTTATATTATGCTCAGTGAAGCCTATTTTAAAATTCCTTGTGGGAACGAATAGAACGTGCTCTACCCAGAAGAAACCTTCATCTCTTCCATCGAAAAGATCCAAATTATTTATCCGGAAACAAACGCTAGCAACACAGACGTTAAGGTCCATTCGGATTCCAGCAGTCGCTGCCCGGCAGCCGCGGCCGAGCAGCGACGGCCGTGGCCGCGTCGTACCGCTCTATATGGATTTGTATGCAGAACCGTCCGATGTAGGCGGCTGTGGCAGCGCGGCCGTGGCAGCGCGGCCGAACCGCGTTGGTAGCAGTACGGCCGCGCGGCTGCGGGGGAAAAATTACGACGCGACCACGGCTGTGGCCGCGGCTGCCGGGCAGCGACTGCTCAGATCCGAATGCTACCTTTAGGTGTCTAAACAAAACAAACTTATTTTGCGGCTGAAAGCAAAATAAACGATAGATGATGTTCCCAATAGGACCGCAAAGTTTATATGATGATACAAACTTGTTTTTGCTGCTTCAGTACCTTGCTCGTGCACGTGGTCGAGGCGGAAATAAAGTTTGTTTTCATAAGAAATATACGGAAAAATGGAATATACGTTTCATAATTAAATTACTAGAAAACTATTGGCGACGCGATAAATTTAACAGTTCGTAAGAGAGAAATTGCAAAAGTGAAGTGAGCGGGAGAACATCACTCTCTAAAATTTCCAAGCATCGCCTCTGGGTAATCAGTATCCGAATCGCGTAAACATTGCGTCGCCAATAACGGATAATTGTACTATACACGTAGAACCACAGAGCATAGAATGCGCATACGGGGGCATCGGCGGTCGGTGACATATAATAAAAACCTCTTTGCCTCTCTTTAGAACGGAATGGTATTATTTAAGTTCCTCAGAGGAGTGCATGCAGTTTTTATAATGACCTTGATTTGCTTTTGAACACTTAACTAGATTCACTTACCTAATAAGAAATAATTGAATACTTTAACTTTATCGAACTATTACTAAATCCTTATATGCTATGCATCAAGTATTAAACCACCTTGCTAACTTAAAACATTAAAAAATCTTAACTACATCTGGTTTTTTTTGCATTAATTAGAGATGTTTCTCAAGCAACTCATAAACTCTAAAATCTTATAGTATTAAGATTAAATTAACCTCTTTTCAATGAGTTTAAGTTTAGAATGTTAAAACAAGTTAGAAAATAAGTTAGTTTAGTTTTAAGTTTAGATTTTTGTTGCAGACTTTATCTGGGCAAAAAGCAACACGGAGCGGAGTCGCCATCTTCTTCCAAAGGTACAAGACCATCTGGTCAAGCGCCGTATCGAAATGTATCGATGTGTACGAAAGGTTATAAACGTGTAGTTCATTTACTACGTATTTCGTAGCGACAGCGTACAAGTGTACATTTGTGCGTAAATCTCCCCGCGAAAAGTTGGGTGCAGACTCGTGGTTTTGATACACCAGTGTATTGACGAGTAATGTGTTTGTGTTTTACTCGTGGTCATACTACATTGTAAACGATCGCACTTGACTGAATTAAATTATTCTAGTGATTGATCCTAGACTACTAGTTTGTAACGAGAAATGATAGATGTCGTCGAGATCTTCATTTCGGATGACAGCTGTCAAACTTAAAACTGCTGCAACTCGGAAGGCCGGATGTATCGCATCTTAAGAAAAAGTCACCCCTCCAGGTCGATCCGGCGGTCCCGTGTTGCTCTGAGGGTCCAACAAGGGCAGGTATCCACGGTAAGTTTTTGCTGTTTTATTTTACTTCAAAACAATCGGACTTTTTACTTTCATAACATGACGGAAAATTCAAAATTTTAGACTCATTTCTTTACGTAAATATGAGTTAGAATACGACTGCTATAAAAATCATGGGTCGGTTATTTTTCATGTTTTCAAGCAACTTGCATTTTGCTTCAACAAATCTCTCAAAACAAGTCTGGAGGGTTAGTCACTCAAGGACTTTGTAGGTGATTCGTCTTACTAGATTGAAGGGTGAAGATATATGAGCAGCTCCAAAAGAATAAGTGTCAATTGCCTTTCAGTACCTACCTACTCTAATACATAATGGCATGTACAAACCGGGCGCCTAAAATAATAAACTTGGCACCTAATAATTCAAATTCAAGGTGTCTAACCTAACCTACCGAGTTCAATATTTTAGGTGCCACTTTCAGGATTATTAGGTGCCCGGATTATTATTAGCCCGAGTGACGTGTTTGCATGAGGCTTCTAGTTTCAAAATCCGCTAAAAGGATAACAGGCTAAGATCGGATCCGGATACTTGGGTACCTTTTCTTGTAAGTCGCATAAAAATTGAAAGGTGCAAAAGTTAAAAGTGAATATGCTTCATATAAGCAAACACTAACATTACTATGTATGTAGGTAATTAATACTATTTTACATTAAAAATGTACTATATACTCGTATAGCCAAAGAGGTGGCTAATCACATTTCCAACAAAACGGGTAAAGGCTCGCACAGACAAGCCTTAGTGCGCTCTTAGTCTACGAAAAGAAAAATGTAACCCACACTAAATCCAATGGTTTATTTTTCTGTTTTATATTAATAACATTGACATTGTATTACCACAATAAAATGTATTGCATTTAACACCGATTTTTATAATGAGACAATAGCCAAAAAAGTGATAGATTGGGTAATACCTTTATTTTATGGTCGAAATTGTAGGAAGTATTCACCTTTTAATAAAATTTATTGTTCTCTTTCATTTTAATGACATTATTTTTACTTTTAGCTGTCTCTAATAAAAAAGCTTACAAAAAATCTGGGAAAAGCAACTTTTTTACGAACTAACGTTAGTTACTATTGATATCAGAGAAAAATGGCGTTGGATTTAATGCGATTTCATCGAAAAACTTAATTTAACTTTACTAAAATACATTAAAATACATTGACAGAGTGCACATAGCCTGCATCTTATTTATTTAAAAACACCACAATTCCATAGAAAGTTTTAACGCTGTGATTTCACGAGCGAGCGTCGCGAAAACCTTTGTTTTAGGGCCGAAGCAGACTGTGCGCGAGCGTGCCGTGAGCGGCGCGTTGCGTAAATACTGACATGCACGTCACTAAGAATATTAAAAATTTAGAAAAAGCCTAAAAGATATTTGTTTCGGGGCCGCAAACTTACATAAAAAACAACTGAAGAAAGGAGAAAGCGCTTTACATTTTCTACGAGTGCAAAGGACGTCGGTCACACGCAAATGCGTGGCCGGTGTGACGTCTAGAATGCATTAGAATTCAACGTCACCGAAGCGAGCGCGACGTTGCCGTTTCCCGCTGCGTGTTTGGTTTGTAGTTTGCGTGGGACGTGCGACCGCGCCACGCAACCGGGGTGATGTCCACCATACAGTTTCATACATCACAACGGAGCTGCCACGTGCACCGCACGCACGCTGCACGCATACGACCTGCTCCGGCCTTAAAGCTGCATTCACAACGCAAGACCATGACGACGTGACGTTTTTGTGGCGATGTTATCGCAATGCAAGACGATTGGTAAGCTAAGCTATATCTTTACGAAATATGACTGGCCGAATCTGCTAATGGAACAGCCCGCGATACGCGACAGTTTGAGCATTATGAAAGCAGCAAACTTTTCCTTCGCGACGCATCATGCGGCTAGGAATCGCACTTGTCCGAGGCTTTCATACAATGAATCTAAAATTCGATTCTCTCAGCTCTTTCGGCGCGGACAAGACTGTGTGACCACCTTAAAACACACTTATGTGATCGGCAACTTTCGGCGCGGACAAGACTGTGTGACCACCTTAAAACACACTTAGGTAAGTGATCGGCAATTTTCTCTGTCAAATATATAAAAAACTTTTAATTAAATTTAACTTAACCTATACGTAGAATAGATTTTTATTCTGCTATTTTGTATTCCACCGTCTCAAATGTAAGCCTGGGAGGGGGGTGCGTGTGCACATTGTAACTGTACGTTATAATTTCGTCGTCTGTCATCCACACTTTTGCTTTGCATCCTGTTTTCTTCCTGGAGCAGTACCAGTGCCTTTTGCTGTGCTGCTGGGAGAAGGTGTAGCCATGGAAGAGTAGCAGGTCATGCTTAGACGTCAGCGATCGGATGAACGAGTACTCTTCTGAAGAAGAAAAATGTGGTTAGTATTCACTCAATTCAGTCCAAATTTTATTGCGCAAAAGTAATAAAACCATACAAAATACACAAACTAGACGGTTTTATCGCTATAAGCGATTTTTTTTGTTGTTTATTAAATAAAAAATCGCTTATAGCGATAAGTATTAAACTAAATATTTTTATTTATAGTAAATTGGTACCTAGTTGTTTTATGTTGCGTTTTGTTAATAAATACAAAAGGAAAGACGACAAATTGTGTGGCAGAATGTAATTAATCATAATCTTACATAGGTAATACATAACCTTACTGAAGATAGTCATACAAACCGAGTACCTAAGTAACTCTTCTATTTTTGACAAATTACCTGTAGTGACATAATGTTTCATTCATATTGTTACGATTTACTGTAATATGTCCAATCTGAAAAATGTTCAACGCTGTCAAATTTCGTTCTTCGGCCTAATCCGGGCCTAAACTCACAAGACTTATGGCGTTTGTCAGAGAATCACACGTTTCATATTATGTGAATTCTAAATCTATGAGCCATGTATTAATGCGTTTAGGACATTATGCGTTTATGAATTAGGACATTATGCGACTAGCCCAAACAAAACACAAAGTTTGGGATAACTAATAACTCTCCTCTCTTCCACTATTTCTATTGCTGTGCCCTAATCAAGGTCCATAGTTGGTTCTCATAATTAGAAGTAGTATAAGTACACCATGTAAATACATTATGGATGCAATAAAGAATTGAAATTGAAATATAAGCATACACACTAATTATAACTATACATATAAACCTAGGGGCTAAGTTTTATATAACATCCATTAGAAGACAACTTATATACAGGTGGTTGATGACAATGTCTGTTGTCGTAATGAGTTATAGTGAATTGTTCGCCTTGGCCATGGCAGTCCAGGTACACCTTCGACATACATTTCTTCGTCAGTTTCCTGGAACAATACCAGTGCTTCTTGGTCTTCTGGGCGAATGTGTATCCGTCGATCATAAAAAGCCTTCGTCCGTTTGTCAATATGATGAATTTTCCCTCGTCTAAAAACGTACAACATGGGCGTGAAAGGTTGAAATTGCGTTTAAAATGTTTTTTTTCTACTACCTTGAGCAAAAAGTTCCATTTCACACTCGAAATCAGTTTCGAAAATCGAACTTTCTGGACCCCGGTGCGAATCGACTTTCAGGTCGTGGCGAAATGTTGTATGAAATTACAAAATGGCTTCTATTTTCAACCGACGAAAAAAAAAGGGAGGTTCTCAATTCGACCCGTATATTTATTGTTGTTTTTTTTTATGTATGACCACGCATAACTTTTTACAGAGCAGTCCGATTTTGATAATTCTTTTTCTATTGGATAGGGTATACTTCAAAGTTGATTAATTAAAGTTATTACGTAAGGCGAAATGATGGCAGCCAACTAACAAGCAATTAATGAGAAGATCATTAAATTCCTAGAAATTAAATAATTAATTTGCATGTGTGTTTGGCGCCGACTCAAAATTAATTAGATTTACATTAATTAGTGTAGGAGTTTCGTTAGACTAAAACGGTTCTTTTTTATTATTTTTTGCTTTTCAGTTGCATTTTTTCGGCGGTTTAATTTTTTTGTTAAAAAGTTTTTATGTAATTAATATTGATAGGTACTCAACAATTTGAATAAATATAACCAATCGCGTGGAGCCTCGTCGGAAAGCAAATTACCTACTAGTGGACCCACCATCAGTAGGTCATTGCTATGGGAATGGGTCTGTTGTGGGAAAACTTGAGGTAAAATGAGATAATCATATAGCATTTATTTCAGGCATAAACCTATAATAAAAATAAAAATAAACGACACACACAAACCAATACATAAAACCAAATAATTACTAAATCAAGTATGATCAATTCAAACCTATTTATGCAACATGGTTTAATCGTCAATTTTATAATAAATGCCATTAGAAAATTGTTTATACATAGATGGTTCGTGATCATGGCTGTTATCACAGTATACAATGTCAGTAGTATTCTCGTTGAAGATGACTCTTGCTTTGCAACCTTTGCGTTTATTGGAGCAATAATAAAACCTCGGCGTATATTTTGCGAAAGTGTACCCTCCAACCATGAGTACATTCCTGTTGCCTTTCAGCTTGATGAACTTATACCCTAAAAGAAGAAAAAAAGCTTGATGTGTCTGTTATTAATTTGAACGAAAAGAAGGAAGAAAGAAACCATTTATTCTCAAACACAGCACAGGAACTCACAATTATATCCATAATTATTGCAGTAGGTACGAGACAAACTAATAGGCAGTGTAACAGTGTGGGCCATGCTGTATAAAACGTCTTTTATCGTCATGGCAGACAATTTTATCATTAATGTTAGTAATGTTACCCAACAATATAAAATAAATGAGTAGTATAATCCCAAAGACCCTAGTCGAATAAAAAAGGAAAATTCGTAACTGTTTTATTTCAATGAAGCGTAGTTAACCGAAAATTTTAATATAAATGCCATTAGAAATTTGTTTATACACAGGTGGTGCGTGATCATGGCTGTTATCACAGAATATAATTTCGGTATTATCCTCGTTTAAGGTTACTCTTGCTTTGCATCCTTTGTGTTTCTTGGAGCAATAATAATACCTAGGCGAATATTTTGCGAAAGTGTACCCGCCAACCATTAGTGCATTCCTGTTGCCTTTTAGCTTGATGAACTGAAATTCTGAAAAAAAAGGGTAAGTAGTTAATGTTACTAAACAATATAAAATAAATGGGTACATACCCAAGGATGCTAGTCGAATAAAAAAAGGAAAATTCGGACCTGTTATTACTTGTAAGAAGCAGGGTCAGCGGTGAATCTTAACATAAATCCCATTAGACATTTTTTTATATACAGGAGGTTCGTGATCATGATTTTTATCACAAAACACAATCCCAGTATCATTATTGTTCAAGAATATCCTGGCATTGCACCCTCTGTGTTTCTTGGAGCAATAATAATGCCTAGGAGTAGTTTTTGAAAAGGTATATCCATCCACCATGAGCAGAGATTTTTTCCCCCCGAAGTGGATGAATTGGAAATCTGAAATAAATGGGCACGATCAGAATATTTATTTAGGTAGGTATCAAACGAAAAAAAATCAGTATGACGGAAATGTATGATCCTGCAATAACAATAGGCTACTTTTTACCGCGGTAAAAACCCCGCGGAGAAAAACTTATTCCACGCGGGCAAAGCCGCTGGCAACAGCTAGTAACTTATAGTTCTAACGTATAGTTTTCATAAAATCATAGTACATGTTATAATATAATGCAAAGTATGAATTAAAATAAGTTTTGGCATAATATTATATATTTATTAATTTCCAACGTTTTTTAAACATTATTAATCACAGAAAAAAGAATAACTGAAGCATAATCTTCCACAATTAACCACAAACATAAAAGTGCAATTATTTATCATATCACAAGAAATTATTATATAATCAATTAGGTACATAAGAGAATTACGATTTGTAGTTCCACAAGAGACCAAATAAAATATATACGTAGATATTATATTTTATTTCCTTATAGGAATATTTTTATACGAGCACCTACATATATGTATGTATTAAAGGTTACCTGTAATATCACTAAGAAATTGCCACTGTAATTACTGAAGAATTTTAAGATCTTAAAAGACAAATTAGCAGTGGACAGGACCTTAAACATTTTGTAACATTTGAACTGTTTAAAGTAAACCAATCCAAAGGACACAATTAAGTGCATTGCTATGCTATAAGACCCCACGTGGAATGCCTCGTGTGTCTGTTACTTAGTCTGTGCCACAGAAATACACTCAGCTGCAATGAATTCGCGAATTTTTCATATAAACAAGATCACTATATGATCTTAAATCTTCGTCAGGGAACGATTAGCGTGAAATCCGACGGTGGCTGTTTGGAGTGCAGATAGAGGAGGGCCAGAGATCCATACATACCTAACGGGTTTTAAGCCGTTTTCACCATACACTAGCAAAAAAAAAAAGATCTAATGGCATCAAAATGTATGGAAAACCGCATACGCTGGATTCTGACGAGTCTATGGTTATGGCTCTCTGTACCATATTGTAGCCATCATCAGATCTCAGGCAAATCGTTACCTGTTCCCTGACGAAGAAACGACGAAACCTGACGAAGGCTGAGACCTCGTTTGTATAAAAAATGTCTCTTGACCCGAATTCATTGCAGCCAGAAGAATGATTGATTTCCGCGCTCTCTTGAGGAATATTCTTACACACTTTTTATTGTTTAATTCTGACGTTTAACGTAGTATCTTCCCTCTTCGTTTTTCACATAATTTCTGGGGGCGTGGTAGTGTTTAGTGAACATGTCAGTGATTCTTCCCGCCTTGTTCATCCGAATTTTAGCAGTACAATGAGGTGTGTTCGTGCAGAGCCAGCAGTTCGCACTCCTTTGCGAGTACGCATATCCTTCCAGGAATATCATCTTTGTCCCTCTCCTCGATGCTCCTACTATATAAGGTATATGTTTCACTCCTGTATTTAAAATCAAATCCTTTTTATTAAATAACTTCTTTAAGCAAACACTACCTTATTTTTAAAAACTACGTTAGACAATTATATAGGTAAGTAGGTCTATTTTTTACTAAGATGATATTTTTTTAAAGAAAAATTTTTTAATGATTAAAAATATTTTTCTGTTTTGTGTTTAGTACACTATGCAATACATTGACTTTTAGCTTAGTCTTTAGCACAGATTATGATATAAGTGAGGTCTTTATTGTGCAAAAACTTATTTCATTAATTACTTGCAATATGTTAATGTATTTTTTAAAATAAGTAAGCACAAATGAAATAGTAGGTAAGTATGCCTTAATTGAATAATTTTTAATGTCGTTTAAAAAAACTGTACAGCGGGCTTAAAAAAACAACAGAATGTCAAAGAATAACACTCTTACTTTCGCAAGTAGGGACTTGATTCAGTAAAAACAATGCAATGTTAATGTTACGCTTTTTTATTGCTACGGGGGCAAAAAGCAGGCGGGCCTGAGGTCACCGCCGCCTATACGCTTTCTACGCTGTAGTCAATATTTAAAAAAATAACACAAGTTATACGCTGACTAACGTCCCACTTGATGTTTTGATGAACCTTCTGGGAGGATGAGTATGATGGTTCTTCAATGATGTAATTTTGCCATCGGAGTTCATCTTGAGTTTGGCAATGCACCCACATGAAGAACACGACCAACTGAAGGGGCTCTTTTGAGAGTATGTGAAGCCTCCAACTAAAATCAAACTCTTCCCTTTCCGTGACATAACTACTTCGTAAGGTATATCTAAACAGAAAAATATTGTTTGAATTGATATTAGTACCTACATACTACTTTGAAAGAAAAAAACAATTCTGAACGATATGATATAAGTGGGTTAAAAAAATAACAAAACAAAACTTTAAAAAAAACAAAAATGTAGAATATTGTACCTATAACAAACGTCAATAATAAAAACTTAATAAATTAAAGCAAATTAATTTTTGACTGAGTCGGTCATAAACACAGTCTGGATAAATAAAACTTAAATCGGAATATACTGTCCACTTCGTGTTTTTACAAACTTCCGTGGTGGATGACTGTGTTCGTTGTACAAACGGAGGATTGTTCCCTGAGCGCTCAAGTTGAGTCTGGCTTTACAATACGGGGCACGGTTGGAGCAAGCCCAAGTGGTCGGGTTGCCAGAAGCCTTAGCGAATGTGTACCCGCCTAGTAACAAGAGTTTCTTCCCTTTTCGAGATCTTATGACTGCGTAACTCCCATCTGCGAAGATAAAAATCTTAAAATGTGGCGTTCCAAATCAAATGCGACCTTATGACGGCATTTAGTTTCCGAGATAATTAAAGTTTTGCAAAATGACGTAGTCCAGCTACAGCACCCGTCCGAATAGCACCTGCGCCAATAGCACCTTGCCTAGTCCACAAAGGGCACCGATCAATATTTTGGTGCTATTCGTGGATTGAATTTTAATGACTCCAACGACGACACGACACGATTGGGTCACTATAAAAATTATCATAAGGTGTAGGAGGTTGGTTCTTGGATATTTATGTAGTTTCAGCCTTGTAGATAACTCATTTCCGCCACAAGGTCGCTTTTGGTTTGTAACGCCACAAATTATCATTATCAAAAAAAGAGTGCGGCGAGCGGTGTGACCAAAACTTAGATCACCAGTATATGGTGATCGAAGGATCAAAATGATGGGACTGAGCGAAGCGAAAGAGATGTGTCAGTATTGGTATTGCGACGCTTGGCACTCCGTTCCTTCTGCCTACCCCATCAGGGAAGTAGGTACTCGTAGCGAAGATAAGAATTAAGCTTTCAGTAATCACCTAGTTTTTAGGGATCACCGCTTCCAAGGTGTTAGCGAAAATATTGTGTTTGTCTGTCCGGCGGATAACTCAAAAAATACCGGACTGATTGAGTTGAAACTTGGATCGTAGGTACATGTAGGTAAAATTTCCGTTCATTCTGAGAAAGAAAACTGAAAATTTCACGATTTTTTTCCCAACACATTTAAAGGAAACTAACATAGACGAATTCGGTTCGTTGTGTGTGACGCACGCTTCCTTGCTGACTTTTGACGTAAAAATAATAGGTAATATAAATAAACTTTCACTTCTAAAGTAAGTAGCTACTTTAATGTATCAATCGACAATGTCAAAGAAAAAAAGAAATCATTTATTCGACGACCACAAACATACAATAAAAAGGATAAAAATTAATTAATTAAACCTACTATAAATCAGGTAATCCTAATCACATCGCTCGTAGAACTGACGGCCGTTGGGGAAGAAAAGTTCTCGAGTGGCGACCACGTACTGGTATGCAGACCTCCCACAAGGTGGACCGACAGTCTGGTGAAGATCGCGGGACCCAGCTGGATCTGGGTCGGGCAGGACCGGTCGTCGTGGAGATCCTTGGGGGAGGCCTTTGTCCAGCGGTGGACGTCTACAGGCTGATATGATGATGATGATGAAATCAGGTGGACGATGCTGTGGATGCGAAGAGGTCACCAACTCAGCATAGTGCTGCACCCGGGAGGCGCAGCGCTGGTATTCTGCTGGGGGCCTTAGCTAGGTGTCCCCGAGTGTGTGTGTGTGCATTATGTGGCCGAAACCGTATAAATAGAATAAATTGTAATAATTAAAGGTACCTACATATAAATATATAGATGAAGATCTTACTTTTTTCGGGATTAGATTATCATATATTTATGTTGTAAGTACTTTATTTTATAAACTCTACATATAATTAACTGAGATAAAATTAACTAAACTAAACATAATGCCTTATTATTAATGTAATTACCTAGATCTTACTATATTCAAATACGAAAGGACATTCCACTGGCCGTTTTTATAATTCTTCTCGGCGGATGATTGTGTTCATTGCATATCCGTGCAATTGCTCCAGTGTCACTTAATTTCAGTTTAGCTTTACATCCGACTTTCTTCGTCGAGCACCTGTAAGTTCCACTCTTTGCTTCCCTATAGAATGTGAAACCGCCAACTACTAGGAGTTTATTTCCTTTTTGTGAAGTCATTGTTTCATAACCCACTAAGAAAAAAAAGGCGCAAAACGAAAATTTTTAGTGAATGAATAATAATGTTACTACTTGCTATTGTAATAATAATAATAATGTGATACTTGTTTGGACAAATTTACACACGGCTGTTAGTCCCAAACTAAACCGAAGCTTGTAAATGGGTCAACAACTGATAAATATACTTAAATACTTTTATAAAACTAAACAACTATTACTTTGAAACATTATTTTATATTTTAAAAAATGCAGTTCGCTTATATTATAACTAAATAACAACCCCACAGATGAATGGAGTTTTAACTTTTAATTACAAGATAATATGAGAAAGGTTTTGTGTAATATGAAATAAGTAAGCAATTGGTACAGTTTGTCGGGTTACCGAACGGAGCCGTAGGAAAACAGTAGTACTATTACATACAATAAAAGTAGAAATATTTTAAAATCTTTAATAATAATTAGCACGTACATAATTGTAGTCGCGACTTCGCAGACGCTCGTCAAAGCTTAATCTTTCAGTTTTAACCACTCACTGTGTCACTTGAATTAAATAAATATTATTATTATTAACCTATACCTACCTATACTTAACTTATCAGTTATCACCTAGTTTTATTTGTGTATTAGGTATATTACACAATCTATAAAGTGTTACCTACTTAGTTTGTAAATGCTGTGAAGAATAAAATTATTACATTATTTATTATAATTACATTATTGTATACAAAGAACAGCACAGAGAACTCTATTGAATTAAGAAATAAATAATTTTACTATATGCAAGTACGTAGTTTGGGCTTTCTAACTCAAACTAGCTTTTTCCCCTGTACTACGTGAATTAGACAAGGATATGACAATTACAAATATATCATATCAACCAGACCAGGACCGACTTTTACAAAGTTGTCAGTCCCCAGTGGGAATCGAACCCACGACCTCTGGCGCTTGAGTCCAACGACCAAGCAGGCCAACGAGGCGGTCAAATCAATCAATCGTCAATCAATAACAATCTCAAACGCGAAAGTACTCTCCAGTGGCGGTTTTTACAAATTTTCTCGGCGGATGAGTGTGTTCATTGAAAATGCGCACAATAGCTCCAGCGCGACTTAATTTCAGCATAGCTTTACATCCCGATTTCCTCGTCGAACACCTGTAGCTTCCACTCTTTCCTTCCCTATAGAAAGTGAAGCCGCCAATTAATAGAAGTTGATTTCCTTTTTGTGAAGTTACCAATTCATAATCATGTCCACCTAAACGAACAAAATGTATAACATAATAAGTAAAATTAATTACATTAGGGAAAATTAATGCAGATTTAAAGTAATACCCCTGTGAATAATCTCTGTTTAATTCAAATTCAAAACATTTCAGACGTCCATATTTTGTTAGTAACAATTATAAGAAATTTAATTTAAAATACTTCAATTCGTCATAATATTTTTTTTTTCTTGCCTATTTATTATTATTTATTTAGAGAATTTAGCTTCGTAAATAGCCAGGGAAGACCATTTGATGGAATGTGGCCACATTTCCCATTGTCCTACGGCCTTGCTACGTGCAACAGTCTGACCACAAGAGCGTTGCAACCCTTTTTTTAAATTAAGACTTGTGACGCAAAGAAGTCAATGCCAGCCTCGGGGGTCTCGTAAGGACACACTGTTCGCCATCTTACTCCGATCACAGCCGAGTGATTTTCACATTGGAAATGTCTTTTCATTCGCTCCAGTATAGGCCCCGATTTCACGAAAAAGTGCGATCCCCTTATATCTCGGAGAATTGTGAAGATATGATATGCAAAAAAGGCTCAAAAGACGCGTATATTCACGAGAGCTATAAGGTGCACGAAGAATTATTCGTAAAAGTCAAAAACGAAAAAAGTTATGGCCGAAATAGTGAAAAAAAACATTCAATTTTTTCCGAATTTTTGATTTTGGCGCTCGATATTTTGGAAACGAAGAATGATATCAAAAATTTGAGAAAAACTCTTCTGGACAATTTAGTCAGCTACAATTTGAGCCTAAAACAAAGACGATCGGGTTAAGGGTTTGCCCTGCCTAACCTTTGAAAAAATTCAGAACGACATTTTGCACATGAATGAATGAATTTGTTTGTTCACAGGCCATATGTGGAGGATACGTTAATCTAAGAATGATAGTTATTTGTTATCGCTTGGTTCAAATAAACAATATTTATTCGAATTCCGTAGATTCATTTCCAATGTGCTCGATAGTCGTGTGAGGCACGAAATCTGTGAATTTTTTGCCTTGCTAGACAACGGGCTGCTCAATATGAGGTTTATCTCACCGTTAAGACCGATAAACAAATTTAATTTAAGATAAATCTTTGCTACCCTGAAAACTAGCAGACATGTATTAGACAAGCAAGCAATGGAAATTTGACTCGCGTAGTAGCATAGAAACTAGAGACGATAGGCTCTTTTAGGAACTATGGAAATACATACTATCTTCTTGGAAATAACAAAGGAAAATGTGTTTTTAACATTTTAATTAGATAGTTTGCTACAAAATCAATCTCTTTCGGCATCAATGTTTATATTCCTTCCATTCTATGCTATTTTTATATATTGACCGGCAGCCGTGATCATATATTTGGGTGGAATGTGGCTATGGTCAATTATAGCCTCTATTATTCGTCGATTCTTGTCAAATTTAACTTTAGCTCTGCATCCGTTTTTTTTCTTAGAACAGTAATAATTATTAGTATGATGCAATTGAGAAAAAGTGAAACCATTCAACATCAATAAGTTCTTTTTGCCACGAGTTGACGGTATCCAATGTATTTTTGTATCTGAAAAAAAAACATAATTCCAAAGAAATCAATTTAACTCCCTATTACGTTCTGTAACGAAAAACTGGCATTCAGTACCTGAAAAGTATAGGCTTTCGATTTTTGGATTCATTTAAGATCAGTAGGTAAGTACACCCTAGTGGCTGGCTCATTTTTTTCGGTAGTAAAATTCATTAATATCATTTAGGAGTTGGCTATTATAATAGGGGGCTAGGTTATGGGCATTACGTATCGTATAGGAAGGAAGATTAAAGAAGAAAGAAGAAGAGGACTTCGTATAAAAACGAACATACTTTTGTAATGAATTAATTAAAAGACTGTGCAGGGAACGACTTCTGACTATTCAGAAGTCTGCGTGTGTCTGGTCGTTGTGATGTGAGTACGACGTGCGGGCAGTTAATTAATTAATAAAATACTATTTGCTAATTTAAACTCCTGATCAAGCACCTACTTTCATTTTTACTTTATTTTTAATGCTATTTTATCAATTATCAGTTCACTGCCGTCTGTAACTATTAGTGACCACTTACTTCACCACTTCTCATTTCCCCTTGGTTTTTAACTCGGTAATTGTATCTTTACTATTTGTTTAGCTATTATAGATAAGATTAAACTCATTCATTTCGCTTTTACATAATTATTTTTATATACAAAATTAATTTTATACATGTCATTATTTTTGTTATAAAAGATCCAATATTAAAAAATAAAATTACAATGTCAAAAACAATATTAAAATAAAATTAATTTTATGTCGGAATACCTCCGATGTTAGCGAGGAATTTCACGAGTTAACAGGCGATTACTGAAAAACAGCGTTGTCGCAGAGGAGTCGTCCTTTTCATCATCAGAGTGCGATATATACAAAGGAATAGATACATTTAGATATAGGTGCATAATAAGTAAATAATTAGATTTAAGTATATCTAAAAAATATGTCTTGTTATACTTGTAAAGTTTGTAGCTCTGCTGATGAATAAATTTCTCTTTAATTTATTTTATTTATTTAATTACAATACTCCATTGTAAACAGGAAGGTTCGAATCTCTTTGGTGGCGCGCGCGCTCCCTAAGGGCCGCGAGCACGCACCAAAGAGGTCTTAACTGTATGATTGTAAAGGACAAATATACTCTGTGTAATGAACAAAAACAAATTAATTACATAGACGTACAACTAAAACACCTAAAACCTTTAAATTCTTAAATAGATACCCGTCTCTGAAATAACATAGTCGGGTGGTGGATGATGGTGCTCCTCTATGGCCGTTTCAATATTCCCATAAGCGTCTAACTTAACTTTGCTTTTACATTTCATAGATTTACTGGAGCAATAATATGTATTTTTGGCACGATTATTTTCAGAAAAGGTATAACCGTTAAGCATTAAAAGTTGTCCTCGTAGTGTTGTTATAAACTTGTAACGTAATCCTGTAAAATAAAAATAGAATAACAAAAATAAAATTTAATGGTTTGAAATAGGGCTGGATTGGAGTAATGGAAATTATTATGAAAATTATAAACACAGGTTACGGGGTTTATTTCAATTTGTTTACTAACATCAAGTATTATTTTATTTTACGAACTAATCAGTATTTGTGTGAGTGGTACTTTTATTGTGCCTCCAGATTCAGGGCGAGAAGTCTCGGCGAGAAATCTCGTGTGAGTGAGTGAGTATGAGAGTTTGTATGAGGCGAGAGCGAGAACGAGACGCCGAGAAACTATCCACATTCACGTTTCTCGGGTCGGGGCTTCTCGCCGTGAGTCTGGATGAGGTATTATAGGCCCTCCAGACTCACGGCGAAAAGTCTCGGCGAGAAGTTTTGCCGAGACTTCTCGCGAGAACGAGCAAACACTCAAAGTATTTCCTATATAAATTGTCAAAAAAACCCACAAAGACCCGAGAACAGGCGAAAACGAGACGCCGAGAAACTATTTACATTTACGTTTGTAGGGTGTTGTCGGGGCTGCTCGGCGTGAATCTGAACGAGGCAGTTTTAAATACAATCCAGTCTGTGTGCGGGCATAGTTAGGTGGTGGGTGATCATGCTCCTCTACGGCCATTTCAATATTCCCATAAGCGTCTAACTTAATTTTGCTTTTACATTTCGTAGCTATTCTGTTTGAGCAATAATAAGTATTTTTCGCGCGATTATTTTCTGAGAACGTGTAATCGTTCATCATTATGAGTTGTCCGCGTCCAGTTGTTATAAATTTGTAGGTTAGTCCTGTACAAAAAATAACAGTGTACATAATAGGTATACAATTAAGGAAAAGTAATCTAAATTCCTAATCGTGAAGAAATAGAAGGAAGCCATTAATCGGCAATTTCTTTAAAACCGTCATATCTGTTTCGAAGGTCACTTTAAATTCAGAAAAAACAACAAGTCATTAAATTATATAATAAGAGTAATAAGCAATAGGAAGTAATAATAATCGTTGCAAATAACAGCACGTGGGTACTGTCAAGAATTGCAAAAAGGAATCGCCGTAATAGTAAAATCATTTTTGTTGTCAATAACCTCTTATTGATATATACTTTAAATTCTTGTAATGTATAACATTATTACAGTTTATTTTACCTCAAGTTAATGTTACATTAAAATGGAGTAATTAATGATATCCAACTTTCTGACTTTAGTAAACGACATTTTAAATGCAACCATTTAAATTGATACACAACAAACACCTCAAAACATAATATACTTCCAAACATACCGACAATGAACTGAGAACAGGCGAGAACGAGAACGAGACGCCGAGAAACTATCACATATTCGTTTCTCGGGTGTTATCGGCGTGAATCTGGATGAGGCATTAAAGTTTTAAATACAATCCAGTCTTTGTGCGGATATAGTTAGGTGGTGGGTGATCATGCTCCTCTACGGCCATTTCAATATTCCCATAAGCGTCTAACTTAATTTTGCTTTTACATTTCGTAGCTATTCTGTTTGAGCAATAATAAGTATTTTTCGCGCGATTATTTTCTGAGAACGTGTAATCGTTCATCATTATGAGTTGTCCGCGTCCAGTTGTTATAAATTTGTAGGTTAGTCCTGTACAAAAAATAACAGTGTACATAATAGGTATACAATTAAGGAAAAGTAATCTAAATTCCTAATCGTGAAGAAATAGAAGGAAGCCATTAATCTGCAATTTATTTAAAACCGTCATATCTGTTTCGAAGGTCACTTTAAATTCAGAAAAAACAACTAAAGTCATAAAATTATATAATAAGAGTAATAAGAAATAGGAAGTAATAATAATCGTTGCAAAAAACAGCACGTGGGTACTGTCAAGAATTGCAAAAAGGAATCGCCGTAATAGTAAAATCATTTTTGTTGTCAATAACCTCTTATTGATATATACTTTAAATTCTTGTAATGTACCATTATTACAACTTACTTTACCTCAAGTTAATGTTACATTAAAATGGAGTAATTAATGATATCCAACTTTCTGACTTTAGTAAACGACATTTAAATGCAACCATTTAAATTGATACACAACAAACAAACACATCAAAACATAATATTCTTCCAAACATACCGACAATGAACTGAGAACAGGCGAGAACGAGACGCCAAGAAACTATTCACATATACGTTTCTCGGGTGTTATCGGCGTGAATCTGGATGAGGCATTAAAGTTTTAAATACAATCCAGTCTTTGTGCGGACATAGTTAGGTGGTGGGTGATCATGCTCCTCTACGGCCATTTCAATATTCCCATAAGCGTCTAACTTAATTTTGCTTTTACATTTCGTAGCTTTTCTGTTTGAGCAATAATAAGTATTTTTCGCGCGATTATTTTCTGAGAACGTGTAATCGTTCATCATTAAGAGTTGTCCGCCGCGTTCAGTTGTTATAAATTTGTAGGTTAGTCCTGTACAAAAAATAACAGAGTACATAATATACAATTAAGGAAAAGAAATCTAAATTTCTAATCGTAAAGAAAAATAAAGGAAGCCTAATGGCTTATTTTAAATTCAGAAAAAACAACTAAAATCATAAAATTGTAACAATATTAAGCACTAATATAGTAATAGGAAGTGATAATAATCGTTGCAAATAACAGCACGTGGGTACTGTCAAGAATTGCAAAAAGGAATCGCCGTAAGTAATAAAATCATTTTTGTTGTCAATAACCTCTTATTGATCTACTTTAAATATTCTTATAATGTACCATTAATATAATTATACATTAAAATGAAGTAATTAATCATATCCATCTTTCGGACTTTTATACACGACGTTTCAAATGGAACCATTAAAATTGTTACAAAACAACCACTTCAAAACATTAACATTCTTCCAAATCCAACTGGATATCCTTTTTCTTAACGAGGACCAAACTATATTCATCATCGTCGTCCGATTGTTTATCGTCACGGGACACGCCGAATCTCAAGTGATTTTCCTTGAAATGGTCGAACAGAACTTGTTGATCGTCGCCGAGACATGTTAGGATATCGCCGCACCCTTTGCATTTGTATTGCCCTTTGGTATTAGTATCAAAGTAAAACTTTTCGAAACTTGTCGGTATCTTTTCTGCAAGTAAATATTAAAAATTATAATGATAAACAGCAAGTATCAGAGATTATGAAGAGTTCCCCGAGCTTGTTTAAGTTTGCACAAGTAAAAGATAATTTAAGTATTTCCCCAAAAGGTTAAAATAAGAACTTGCTATAATCAGTGTCTATGCGACAAAAGTTAGGCGCTACCAATACCAATTAACTAGTGGTTGGTTAGTGAATAATCGCAAAATTCGGATCTTTGCGAAAATCGCAGAATTTTTGGAAAAAGCCGGATAATTGGAATGTAAGAATGAATTTCGTTATTAACCGAGCAATTTTCAGGATCTTTGCAAAAAACCGACGTATTTTAGGATAATAGCGAAAAACGGTTCACGTTTCGTAAGTCATGACCGCTGATTGGCTGCTTTAAACGTTACGCATTGACAGATGCGCAAATCGACTCATAGATTAGCCAACCAGTGTTCAACTTTCCAATCGTCTTAAACAAACGCAGATTTTCGCAAAAATCTTAAAAATCGGATGATAACGAAATTCATTTTTACATTCCAATTATCCGGCAAAAATCCTAGGATTTTCGCAAAGATCCGATTTTTCAAATAACCTACGACATAATTATATAGTAAACTAAAAGTAATTATGAAGTATATTTAAGCTGTTTTGCTATACCTAAGTTAAGCATAACATTTATGGTCATCCGAATCAAAAAGAATTAGTTGTGCAATCCCAGAGCCTGTTCATTTGTGTTATGTGATGTGATGGCAAAAGCCATCACATCACTCATCATCATCAATCATGATCACATATCATTGTAAATCCGGACTGATTAGGGTTCGACCACATCTGTCAGCACGGAATCGGAATTTTTCATATCTCTATCCATTTTGTCGTTCCGGAAAACGTAATTTGCTAGAGCGAGAAACAGCGGGTGTGCTATAGCGCGCGGCAGCAATGGCGATGCGGCCGGCAGCACAGACAAAAGTCGGTTGCTGGCGCGGCGGGGGCGATGGAGTGCTGACGCGTGCTACCGCGCACACCCGCTATGTTTCTTGCTCTAGCAAAATATGACGTTCTGTCAGAACGGAAATGCGACAGCATGCGATCGCACGCGATAGCGTGCTATAACATGCTATAACACAACGCCGTAGCACCGACGGCAAAAGTGCAATTCCGTGCTGACAGATATGCTGCCCTGATAAGAAAGAAGGCCGCTATGTGCATAAACAGTTTATGCACATAGCGGCCTTCTTTCTTATCAGGGCAGTATGGTCCAACCCTTACCGACCAGCTAGTTATGTTTGACGCAGAAGACCACATTCACTTTACGTACTTTCAGTTTCCATGTACTTGAGCATGATCTGATATTGTCTCTTATGTTTCAATCTAATGTGTCGTTTTAAGTTTGAAATGCTCTGTGGGAAAATTGCCACCTGATTGTTGCAAGCCAAACATGCATAGATATGATTTTCCTCTATAACATCAAAGAAATTATAGATGCAATTCTTTGGCCTTCCTGAAATAGAATAATGATTAAACATAAAACACCTGCGAAATGTTTATTTTGTTTCTTGCTTATGTTTTTTTTCTTCTACGACATCATCACCTAATCACTTAATTTAGGTATAAGGCATACTATTAGAAAATAATATTAGTTGTGTTATAAACTTCAACTGAGATATTTTATAAGTATAATAATTGATAACTTACTTTTCCCCATCACAATATCCAAACACAGATATTTTATTTTCTCTTCATATTCGGGATCAGACTCAGATAATAATCCAATTTTGTTGGTATATTTTTTTACTATTGTGTTCTGTACTTCAAATTCCGACTCGATCACTTCTTCATGACTGACTTCAATTCCTTCGCCTTCAATTTCACTTTGTTTTTCTAGGGTGGACCTTCGCGCTTTTAGCGATTCCTTTGCGTCAGCTATATATTTGTCCAAGTAGTCTTCTGAATCCTCATCGGATTTATCTTCGCATTTTGAGTTCTCTTTTCTTCCAGTATCCACTTGTTTAACTTCTTTGTTATAAACGAAAGGGTGTCTTGTTTTTACGTGACGCTTCATGTTATTGTAGATTCCCTTGGGCATACTAAGTACTGTGCCACAGATATCGCACTTATACTTATTTTCGTCTACCATGTAGCAATACTTTTTTACCCAACTTATTGGTTGACTTGAAACACCTGTGGATAAAAAAACAAATAACTTGTACTTTTATTTAACGATTTTTTCATTGGCTAATAAGCTAAACTAATTAAAAAACTGTTTAATGTACCTTTCCGAGGGCGGTACCTCCGTAAATCTTGAGTTTGCTCGAAAATCTCAGAATGTTTCAATCGCAAATGTCTGGCCATATTTTTACTCATGGTTTTGTCGCACAATTTGCAATGCGCTGTGTCTCGATCTACTTCTTCGAAGAAATTCCACAAGTAGCTTGTTTTACGAACACCTTGGGACAAAATAGACAATAGGCTATAAGGTTTAATTCAATCGGTTGTACACAAATATATAAAATCAGAAGTCACTAAATAAAGATTGTGTTAAATCTAATCTAAAGAAATGCAGTAGGTACTTAACTTCTAAAATGACAAATTACCTACGTAATTACTGAACGGATTTTCAAAGATAATTTTTCAGTTCGATTCGGCGTCATAGAACAGTGGAAAAGAAAACATATACACATTTGTTGAGAAACAGTTTATTGATTAAGCAGCATACAAACGAAACATACATGAAACATACATACATGAAACAGAATGAAATTTCATCAAATATTATGAGATTAGTGCTTACCTAAGTTCTAACATGCATGAAATAACTAGTGGTCCGTGAAGTTTTTGTATCTATGAAGACCGTTGCTCACATGTTATCGAAACACTTAGTTATAATGTCCTAGCCTACTTATTGTAAAAATCTAATTACCTACTATACTAATAATAAAACAGTCAATAATAGGAAGTATTCTACCAATTCTTAGATTTCTTTAACAAATAATCTTTTGCTAAACGCACGGTAAAATAGTGAAATAATAAATAAAGAATATATTTTAAAATATTCACCATTCGAAATTTCGACTCGGATGTTGTACGAAAAAATATGTAATCAATCAGTGATTATAACAAAGTGATTTATGATTATAATCAGATTTATGATGTCGTCTTGATATATATGTCCTACCATATTAATTATTTGAATTGCTGGTAAGAGACCGTCTTGAGAATAAGTGATCAATCCCCTTTCCTATATATACTTAGGTACTTGTGGAATACTTGATTATATACCTACTTACATAATAATCTTAATATGAACTACACTAGCAAGGTTTAAAATGCAATTGTTAAAATTCACATTTAAGTCACAATTGGTTCTAAAAAGCGTACAGAAATGCAATCAGCCTCATAAAAATTAAAAAAGCTTCTGTGATATGTCTTCTTACACTTAAAAATTAATTAAATAAGAAAATAAATTAGCTTTCATAACTAATATTAGTAGTATAAGTCTATGTTGTATAATTCATAGTTGTTGAATCTAAGTTGATTTTAAATTGTGAGACGTAAAAATTGATTAAGTAGACACCTACCACTGTAACTTACATAGTACATTGTCACTATTGACGAAAAAAGGATCATACCTACGCTTAAACATTTAAGACAAATGCATTGAGATTACATAAAAATCATAAGTGGTCCCTAAACGATCATGCTTGCATGACATGCAACGTTTACGTGAATTATCATGCTACATGATGGATCATCGTGCTTGCTATCAATCACTACAGTGAAGCAACGGCCAGCACGTAGTTTGCATGTCATGCACGTTAATCACTACGCATGATCGTTTAGGGAGCCCATTAAAATGTGTAATAAATGCTTCGATTTTTCTACCTAGAGATGAAACAGTATTCATACAAATTTAAAAAGTATCTAGAACGTTTTCATACAATTGCACATATAATTAGAATATGATTGTAATCCAAAAGTGTTGCGATTAATTTCGAATAATTACTTACTAGTGGCTAGTGCAGACCTATATTGCAACGAAACAAAAACGCACCGCGTTTACCCCTATCATGAGTTGTCAGCGTCGATACTCGCTAACGACTATGCAAATACGTAACAGTGCACTCTTTTCGACTAATTACGAAATATAGATAGACATAGATATAGTTTTTACGCAGTCGCCAGCGAGTATTGACGTTGTAAATTCATGATAAGTGTACTGAGCACGTGACGCATACAACACAGCTTATTACGAAACAAGCATATTTAAGTATTTATCATTGTTGGGGCTCCTTCAATGCTTATCCAGCCTTCTATCACTGCGACCATTGCTGATCTATACTGATCGCCGCCTTACTGTAGTTCATTGTTAAGCTTTGCATCCGTTAGGAACTTCAGTACGCTTTGGCACTGATTTGTTTTACTTTATCGGGTTGAAGTTAGTTGCCCAGATGGTTGTTTCCAAGCACTGTTTTGTCGTGCCACAATTCGAGCACTGGCACGGTATCTGGGTAATATGTGATCGAAGAATAAATGCAATTTACGGTACATTTTAATCATGCATCTTCACATGCAGCACCGCATATTTCGGTGGCTCATGTATATGGATACGGTTGGCCTGCAAGATCTCTCCATTCACTCCCAACTTAATACGAGCTCTGCATTTCAAATTTTTCTTCGAACAGTAAAAGTTCCGGGAAAATTTACTTTGGGAATAGGTGTAACCATCGAGCATCAGCAGGTGTTTTCCCTTTCCAGTTGAAATGAACTGATATCCAAATAGGTTTCCCGGGTAACCGTAACAGTTGTAGGGCGGAGGGGGCGGTAGCGGTGGGGGTCCTGTAAAAGTACATTAATCATTCGACTTCGATGCTACTATCATCATAAACTTTACCTAATTAAAATGTAAAACTATGTAATATCATAAGATTAACTGCTATGTACATTTTTATTATCAGCAACCTTATGTTATCTAACTACGTGTACTCACGATAGGGAAACCATTTATTAACTTTATGTTTAAGTTATTATACTTGGAGTAATTTTCATTGTAAAAAAAGCTGTTGGTTTTCTGAATAAATGAAAATTAAAAATTATACATATTTGTATAGTTCATGCTTTTTTGTAAAAATAAAAGATACATTTTTTAAATAAAACACATATAGTCAAAGATGAAGTGTATGTTATGTAGGTACCTATTTCAAAGAGTTCAGAAAACAAGTCCACATTTTTTAACAAAGATGGTAAACTCTATCGTGTTTGAAAGCTTTCTTTCTGAATAAAATGTGCTCTGTAGCACAGATTAAATAATAGTTTCTTCTGCAGATAATAGACAATAACAGTGTTTTTTATATTTAGGCACACGGCATCACCTCTTTAGACACATGAGAATTAAATGCTGTAAGCTTAAACGACGTAGTCGATTAGAATTAGAAATCGGAATGTAAAATTACAAAAAACTAAGTTTTGTCAAATGTCCCACTATCCGTGTTACAGGCTATTCTGGGGGACTATGAATATGATCACATTTGGCATTTACTATATCCTGTCCAACTTCATCCAATTTGATACGTGCTCTACATTTCGAGTTTCTCTTCACACAGTAATAATTTTGCGTGTCACCGCCTTGAGCATAAATATAGCCATTGTGCAGGAGCCGTTTCTTTCCTTTCTTTGTCATAGTGAATGTATAATTGAGACCTGTAATAAAACACATTAAAATATAGGCAAGAGTGCCTTATTTAAATTGCTTACATTTCCTTTAGTGACTTACATTGTGGTTCAGAGTGTACTCAGCTAAGCTCTACAGTTAGGTCCATCTTTCTCCCTTCCTAGTACTAACAAATATTAGCCAAAGTTTATATTTCTTCGAATATAACAAGAGTTCTACCAGGAGGGTTCTATTGAAACTGATAAGGAGTATCACAGACACACGCGGTCTGCGGTGGCGGCCTGTTGTCTTCCCTGTGCAATGTATGTGAGACTTCAGACTTCTGCGCGCGCGCGCGGTCTGCGTTTTCATATTGAAGCTGCGGCCTGCGGTAGAACGCCACCGCACGCAGGCCGCGTGTGTCTGTGATACACCTTAATCTTGATAATTATAACAACAAAGCGCCCCATATCTGTCCGAAGCTCAGAGGAATTACAAGCATTTCTTTGGTCCGAAGTAGTCCGAACATGATTTGCCGCTTCGAGCGAGACGTATCTAAAACTAAACGCGTCATAGTGTCAAAGAAAATGGGAACGACCCAGTCACAAAGACGAAATCATTTTTTCTTGTTATACCTACCTTCCTGTATAATTAGTTTTTTCACCATTTGCCTAGGGCCAGCTGGTTGTTGTTGTATTTAAGATAAAAAAAGATGCAAAACTAAGAATCTGATAATTATCTAATTATCTTGATTGTTCGCGCAGGACCTTCCAACACTTTTAGTAGGTACCAAAGTACTTACGTTACTTACAGAATACATAATTAGGTAAGTACTACACACGAATAGGTTCAGTATAATTATATTATTAAACTAGCTGACCCGAGAGACTTCGTTCTGTCAAAAGCTAGGTATTTGATTGTGGCAGTTCGTCTACACCATGAATTTTAAAAAAAAGCTACTCCCATATGGATGAGTAACAAAATCATTTTAGGGGGTGCCAAAATCGTGCCAAATGTATATCGAAATTGATACTCACTCACACATTCTCATTTCCAAACTCCATATAAATTTTTATATGAGCAACTTCCTCCCGCTAATCCGCTTCATTTGTCCGCACCCCCACTGATTTTGACACAGAATTTTTCATCGTTTCCCATACTAAATTTGCAAGATGCGATCTCCACAGGGAGCGCGCGCGCGACAAAAGAGGTTCGAATCTCCTTGGTCTACACACAAAGGAAGCAATTCAGAACAGACCTACTACCCACAGAAATGTACTCTATCTAGACAAAATAATAAATTAGAATTAATCGGAGCAGAATAAATCATGCAAAATTTCACCCCCCGTTTAACCTGTACCAAGTTTCATCAAAATTAAGTTCTTCCGCGGGAACAGTTTACCGCGGTAAAAAGTAGGATATAAGTTATTCCAGGCTACAAGCTGTCCCTGTACCAAGTTTCATTAAAATCCTTTCAGCCGTTATTGAGTTTCTCATGGGAACAGTTTACCGCGGTAAAAAGTAGCCTATATGTTATTCCAGGATATAAGCTATCACTGTACCAAGTTTCATCAAAATCGGTCCAGCCGTTCTTGACCTGAAACCGGGGAAAAAAATATTTTAGTATGGTCCGCGAAAACCAAAGAGGCTTCACATTTCGCGGTAGTGGCGCCATTTTGAGTTTCACCTAAAAACGATATGTGACAATACTTAAAATAATGTAAATAATTAATTAGTTCGTAATATTTAATTTACCTGTGTGGCTTAATAAATGTTTTAAACTTTTATATATGTCCCACAGGTCGTAATCATATACGATGGTGGTTCGTGTACATGGTAACCAGTTACTTTCTCTATCTTTCCATCTTTGCCCATTTTAACACAAGCTTTGCACCCTGAGTCTTTCTTTGAACAACGGTATAATTGGCTATTATTTCTTTGAGAATACGTGTAATTCTGCCACATGAGCAAGGGTTTCTTTCCCCTTCCATTATTTATTAGCTTGTAATCAGTGGCATTAAACTCTGTAAAAAAATTACGGTGGTATTTCAAACATGTTCTTATTGATTCCTACATAAGTTTACAAATATGTTCCAATTCCACACAAGTAACTCTTAGGGTCGGGGCAGACCAAGCGGAAATTTGCCCGCGCACTTTTTGACGTCATAGTCAAATGAACAATATCGCTATAGCCTAAAGAACAAACTCGTATGAATGACCTCGAGCGCGATGCGACGACGACGTTCAGAAGTCATTATAGAATTTTGTTCTTTAGGCCATAGTGATATGGTTCATTTGACAATGACGTCAAAAAGTGCGCGAGCAAATTTCCGCTTGGTTTGCGCAGTCCCTTAGAATGAGCCAAGAAATGAGATAAGAAAAGATTTGTAATGAAGAATTAGGTACATATTTTAAAAATCCAAAGCACATTTTCAATTTTTTTTTTAAATTGAAATAGTTGTGGGTGAAAAAAAAAACTCAATGGAAGTAAAAACTATGTTTATTGCATTGACATAAATATATTACTAGCGTATTTTTGTAAATCTCTCTCTAAACACTTGACATTGGCAGAACCAGTCGTCATCCTAAAGACGATTGAAGCCACAATCAGGAAAATAATAATAATATTATAAATCGTTTGACAGTATGTAAAGAAAAATTAGTTTGGATTTGACAAAAAATGATTTAAAGAAAATGGTTTTGGTCTGCTTAAAATATTTGGTCCTTATAGGCCAAAACACAGTAAATGCGTGCATGTCTAAACGCAACGAACACCACAGCGACGCGACGTATCCTATAGTTTCATTACAACGGAGTTGCCACGCAACGTGCCACGTGCATCACGCATACACCCATTTAGTGCATTCCACCCTTTAAGATTATTGCTGGCTAAAAGTTCCAAAACAATTAATTAAAAGCCAGGTCAGTCAATCATTTTATATCATAGCTATATCAACTCACTTTATAATACTGTCCAGAAGACGTTTGCACATATTTGGGTGGTGGATGAGTATGATTATAGTCAGCACTTATTATTTTTCCACTTTCAGCGATCTTCACCCGAGCCCGACAGTTCCCAGACTGCTTTTTAGAACAGTAGTAGTTATTGGTTAATTTCATTTGCGAGTAAGTATATTCGTTGATAAGAAGTAAATATTTCCCACGTTGGGTTGGAATAAATTTATATTCTTCACTCTCTGGAAAATAAATAATCACCTCTACAATTGAAGGAGAAACATTACTATTACTCATTAATACTTATAGTGATGATTGATATAGATAATTATAAGTACACAACATAGTTTCTACATTCCAAATTAAAAAGTAACACATCATGTATTCATCTCCACATACACCTATAATAATGACATAGGTATACATATTAAAATAAACACATTATCATTTAGGCAAATCCATACAATTAGCTACACTGGTTTTCAAACAACAACAGCTTAAAGTTAGCTTATTAATAAAACTATTGTATAGGCAAGCCTACGTGTCTATAGGACACGCTGACAACATACCACACTGATGTGCAACCCTAATTTTAAATTTTTTTACCATACTTTTAGTCATTAGTAATGCACCTGTATTTAGAGTAAGAACTTGTCAGCAAATAAAGGCTTATTTATTTATTTATATAGGCAAGCCTACCACGAGATTGACGATTTAGTCAAGTCAGGGGAACTAACTGGATGTATAGCTCAGGAGCTGTCTTTAAGATCTCTCGGCGAGGACTTTGTCCAACAGTGAAGGTCTATCGGCTGATAAGATGATGGTCATGAAACGTCAAACATTGGGTCTCAGCAAATCATCTCGTCAATCGTGAAATTATTCTTTGATGTAATGTGTCAGGATAAGAGTTTTATTAATAAAATAAAAGTCAAACATTTTTATTGCAAATTTACCTTTATTTGAAAAAGTACAAATGTTCTTATTCTTAGACGGGGGTGGCAGTCCCTGCACTGACTCCACGAAGACGGGAGTTTTGTGCAATTCACAAGTACAAATGTTATCATATGGTATCATTTGATAGAGAATTAAATATCTGGAAATGTTAAATGAGGTCCGTTCTTTCTGTCTACCCCGCCAGGGACATAGCGTGAAGATATGTATGTATGTATGGTGTATGTTGCACAAAACTCCCGTTTCGTGGAGTCGGTGCAGGGACTGCCACCCCCGTCTAAGAATAAGTATGGTGTATAGATAAGATAAGATGGTGTATAGACACGTGTCCCTATGTATGTATTACCGTGAATTTCTTTAGTTTCCAACACTAAAAATAATTAAGGTTTGGAATTTTCATAGCAAAAATTTGTATTCATAGGGATTGAACGTATCCCATCGACTTTCCAAAGTATCACTACAGATTGTAGGAACATCAATATTGTCAATAGATAATAGAATACAATGATAAATTTTTATGTGTTTAAATTTCCTCAGTGATATTCCGGACCTTGGTGATACTGACAATGCACCCACCCATAAACAATGTTCATTACAATGAATGAAATTCAGTCTCTTTGAGTTTTGTTAAAGTCAGTTTTTACTCTCTATGCTCGTTAAGTTGGAGACTAGTTATACGCACAATATGAGCTCTAAACAACAAAGGTGTGTAATTAATTTGCCAATAATTACCAGAATAAAAATATTTGTAATCGCACGTATTACAGCACCTTCAACATATATAATAATACACAATAAACATAATCCTTTTTTTAGGCTTCGCCGCAGTCGGGTAAAAATAAGCAGGTGAAGAAAAACCACAACAAAAAATATAGGTTCCACTTACCCTTCCCGCCTTTACACCAGTGAAGTCCAGTCGATGACTCTTGATCACACTGTATTGACAATCACTTCCACAATTCGCAAAACAATAAAATAAGTAAAGGAAGAAACAACAACACTTACAAAACTACAAAAACAAACTGTAAATCACTGAACACTTTGAGGTTATAATCACTTTGTCCCCAAACATAACTTCATTCTATGAAGATAATTATGAATTTCTGACTACTGTTTACGCGAAATGCAACTATATTAAGCATGGTTTTAACGAAAGCACCGAGGGAATTGCGCACAAACTAAAGGCGAAATTAGTGATCGGTAAACGTCAAAATGTTTACTATCTATCAAACTACAGACTGACCACCAGACAGAGCGGAGCGCGTTCGGTTCGTGCTTGAAAAGGAACGCAATACAATATTGAGTAGGCTCTGGGTAGGCTGCTTAAAGCTTAGGTCTGTATCTGCATGATTCTAGAGAGAAATGAAATAATTCAAAATCAAAATCAATTTATTTCTTACGGTTATAATACTTTTAAGTATTATTTATTTCTCAAACATGCTTGGAAATTTTATCATTTATTTGACAACCTTCTTCGAAATAAATCGAAAATGCTGTTGTTGTTAATATATGAGAGTAGCGACCGGCAAAGTTGTATGATAATCCATAACTGTTGTATTTAGCGGTCGAATAAATTACTACCTATGAAAACTTTTCTGCCGTGTAATTTGAAAATGGAACGATCCTTTTAATGGCTTGCAAATAGAAACCCTGTTTAAAAAAACAATGAACATTTTGGTGCGTGAAAAGCTAAGGTTGTTCGTCATTAATTTGTTGATTTAATTTGACAAAATGTGTACAAGCATGGTTCAAGCTAAGAAAGTGAATGCGATGAACAGCAGATAGGTACTTTGACCACAGATTACTTATTAGTTCCTACGGATGCTTCAGTGCAATACACAAGTAGGTAGGTACCTACTTACAGATTTAATTTCCTACAGTAGTAGTACAGGAACACCAGTCTATCCGCACATGTGTTTGTATGTGTGTCAATATGTAGGGCTATCTAGGACTACTTAAGGGCACTAACTAACCCTTAGTACTAACACTAGTTCTTTACCACTTGGCTTTGTTTTATCGAGTGTATCGTCAACATTGAGAAAAGTGATAGGTCAGTGCTGAACTGAACGGAAGAAGAATCCGTATACTTAATTATAACTTAACTCAAAAATTATAGGTACTGCAAAATCTTAGAACTTTCAGCATTGGTTTATATGCTAAGAATACAAGGGGCCGCACAGTGCATGATTGTGGTGTCATATACCTTTGCCTTTACTATAAAAAAAATTAAAAAAAAAACTACTCAAAATGTCATCTCTCAGAGCCGTAAAGCCTAGTATAGGCAAATTTCTTTTATAGGCTTCCCTTGCCCGTCCTCAATAGAGGACAAATCAACAAAAAAAAACAGGCTTTTTGGCGGGATTTTGTCAGAGACGGTTGTCATTTTTTTATTTAGTTTCCTAAAAAATGTATATTGTAGGTTTTGGTGTATATCTGTGATAGTTTTCAAAGCAACAAGTGCCTATTGTGCGGGATAGTTAAATAAAAGTGTGTAACGACTCTACCGGATCGTTCCAAAATGTCCCTTTTTATTCTTCATTAAACCTACTATCGGTTTAATGCGGACATGAACCTGCAGTGTGGATCGCCGAGTGGCACTGCTTGTGCTCGTGGGGGCCGTGCTGCGGTTTTGTTGAAAATCGTCGACTAACTCTAGTCGTGCTCTGTTTTTGTAGAGGCCGTGCTGTTTTGGTTACACCGCCGATTTAAATAAATATAATAAATTATATTTTAAATAAGACAGGGCTGTATGGACAAAGCTCCCTTGCCCGTCCTCAATAGAGGACAAATCAACAACAAAAAAATCTAAATGTCAGTGAATAACCTAAAAATTTTAGTGTTTATAGTTTCTTAATTCGTTTATTTATCGTTTTAATATGTGTATTTACGGTTATATTAACAATTTGTGTTTAAATAAATTTTGTGAACATATAAGTGCGTGAGGCATCTATATTATTTGACAACATCGCAGTTGTTTGTTATGGTGACTAAGTTTCCATTCCCTTTTTCTAGTTATTAACGTCCTTCTAAGTGATAACGCCACAGTAAAACCTATATAAACTATATAAATGCATTCGCAAGTGATTTAAAAGTGAGATAAAGCAATGCATCTATTGCAGAATACATTTTTGTGATGTTAGAAAATTGTGTTTACTATGGAAGTAGCATGAAGCCTTAGAGAAGCAAAAAAGGTAATCAAGAAAGTTTCCAAGTTTATGATCAGAATCATTGTTAGTAGGTACCTATTATAATGTAAAAATCTGTTTGTAAATTTGTTTATCTTAACTCTATGGAATCTGTAGTTTATATGGGTATGAAGTTTTATAGGGTACTGTATTTTATTTGGAGTGTATCAGCGGCGAACATAGGCTTAGATAAAATTTCAACTATCAAAATGACAAGCTTGTTACAATGATGTAGAATACAGCACAAGCAATCTAAGCAAGTATACCACCGTAGCAGCCGGAGAATGCTGGAGTAAAATTGTTTTTGAAGTCTTCTTCATAGTGATTTTGCCCTCTTTCTTCCAAAAAATGTGTAAAAAAAAGAAAAAATGTGTGAAAGCAGTCTAACAATATATTTTTGTTTTTAGGTAAGTCTGTTGCATCAGGAGAAACAAATATTCGGTAAGTGTTTGAACAAATTATTTTACATATTAAGGCAAAATTACATAAGTATATTTTTTTCATTTTCGCATTATTTTATTACTTTAAAATTATTTTTAATATGCTTGTTACATTTTCTACTTCATTTCAAACATTTATGTATTACCAAAGGAGATTTATCATCGTCGGTTAAAAGTGTTTACCGGTGCCGTCCAAATGCTGGTTGGCCTTTTATGAGGAATTGACAGATCAACCAGTATAAGATGAGGTTTTGCTGTCTCTCTGCATTCTTTTCATAAATAAATGATTTCATTTTTATATTGTTTTATTATGATAGATTCACACAAACATTTTAAAAGTATATAATAAATCAAAACAGGTGTTTAAATTTCCTGTGTAAATATAACAATTTGGAATTATCAGATTTCTTACCTTATATAAATTTTTAAGCTTTCCTCGTAACAGCCTCAACAAACAAATTACTTCTTTCTTTAGAGATTTTGTTCTCTATAGAACTCATGTAAAGTTTTCTTTGCTCTTGTGCTTATGTGAAATCTGTCATACAATCCTCAATTATATCCTTATTAATCAGTAGACATTAAATGTTATTATTTTATCTTTAGTTGTTTTTTTTACATTTTGATTTTACTTTAAAAATTGTTCGATATTATTAAGTCAACGTAGTTTTTTACAGCAAAAATAAATGTAACATCTGTGGAGTATAACTAATAATCTTTCAATTTGTGTACTGGCCTAAAGTTTTCAAGAGGGTGTCAGGACTTGATAATGTGCCATAAGCCAAGTTAACATCCACTGTTATGAATAGGCCCTCTCTCAATCATGCTGATGCATGCAAGTATGCACTCTATTTACTGCCCACTTTTAAACATTATATATACCTAGCATGAATGAAATATATAAACCAACCCCTCTATTATTAATTTCATACTATATGGGAATATTGTCAGTTGTCCCACGCCACAGAATACATAAATGCTACACCCACCATACAAGCTGGTCTATTGTGGGGACAAAAAAGGGTTCTTAAAACTTCTGTCTTAAAAGTGTTCTATGTATACTGTCATAGTTGTTGTTTATTATTGATGTATATAATATTATTTATTCTTATATTCTTACGCCATCTTTTGAACTAGGACCCTAGGACATAAATAAGCCGTTTATAAATCAACATTGAGGCAAATTAAATGGGTTTCTTATGCGAAAGATTGAATGAAATGGAAAGAATTACTTGTAAAAATCTTCTGTGGGAAAGGATAGGGTTAAGACTTCCGAGGAAAGCTGCATAGTATTGTTTTTATCAATAAAAATGGTTGCTTATTTCCAGGCCCACTTATCATACCTTCCGGGCGAAAGGATGGTAAGAAAATGTTACTTTTCCGTGGATTTACATTTTATTGGAGCAAACCTAAGAAGTATGGATCATACTGGGCCTGTTCTAGTCACCGCAAAAATGGTTGCAAAGCGTTCATGCGCCTGGATGAATCGGAAGAACCATTCGTTATCACAAAAATGAACCCTGATCATAACCATCCCGCTCCAAAACTTAATATACCTTATTCAGTGATATATAATGGTTTACATGTAATGTGTTAGATTGTGATCTATTAAGTCTATACCACCAGGGACATAGCTATGTACATGTTAGACATTACTTGGTAGACTCATACTCACACTATTACTGATGTCTTCGCGGTCCCCAGCAATTCACCGAAACTATTTGATGCTTCATGTAATTAATCAATCAAATCAACAACAATTTGAACGGTAACTCCGATCTTGCTTTATTTAATTCCGTATTTTTACTTTCTCGCACCCTTGTACCATAGGTACTAAGGGTAGAGCAGGGTTAGAGGTAATCGCGAAAAAAAAAGTTTTTTCAATTTTCGCAAAAATGTTTTCTATATCGATACCAAGGTATGGTCGTCGTGGCTCAATTCCGTCGGTCGGTCCATTCGGTCCATCACGCTTGGTTCTGGAGGCATTGGAACTTAAGAGTTTTAATTTATTTTATCGCAAGAATACCAACGTCGTACCTTCAAATCGAAGAGTACTTGTAGCTGTCATACAACAAAAAGTGATTTTTTTAATCTCAAAAACGACTCTACGATTTTGATGAAATTTTGCACGCCGTAGCTGCTTATGTTTGTCCATGACATAGTAATACCCATTGGTCTGGGACAAATGTAGTTTGTATGGTTCCCCTACAACTGAAATTGAAACTTGCGATTTACTCACAAGTGGTTGGAGCTATTGTATTGTCATTTATTACGAATAAGTAGGTAAGGTAATAAATGGTCCTTACAACATGATTTTATCAGTATATGTTTAATTTTTAAAAATCCACACAAATTTGTATGATAAAAATTTGTTAGGAAAATGACAAAGCTGCATCAGTTTATTCTTTCTTTTTATATGGCGAAAAAGTTTAGTGCGGGCCGCCGTACAGTTTATTTATTTATATATTACTTAGGTACCTACTACTGTGTTTGGTAGGAATATTAGTTTCTTTGCTTGCTTCTTAGAATTTGTCATTTGAGTCATATTCATAATTATCCTACTTTTTTCTTCATATACTTATAGTATATTTTCTATAACATTCCGTATGGTTAAAAATTTTCATATTGGTATTATAAGTACCTATTGGTTTGTTTGCTGAATCAATTCGAAACATTGGCTTGCCTATTATGGTGTGTAGGTCTGTAATAGATCGTACTTATATACATATTTACTTTCTGTAAGTCATATTCATAATAAAATATTTTATTGTTGTTGTTTTGTGTTTTGTCGTACCTATTTTGAACATTTTTATAAAAAAACGAAAACCGTTACGAATTAATGTTAAGTTGTTGCAAAGCATGTATGCACTAGGTATAGTCAGCATGAAAAATAGCTCGGTATTTGAATTTTTCAAATGAATTAAAACATGTCATAATAGTGAACATTTCTGAACATATTACACAAAGTTTCAAAATTGATCGATTTCAAAATATGGAAACTTACTTTCAAAATACTTCTTCTTTTTATCGATCACAATATTTTTAAATATCGAGCGTGAAATGTCGATTACGTTGTGATGATATTGAGTTGACATTTTATTATACATACTAAAGATATCATTTGAAGTCATGAAGTGTGAAACATGTATTACCATGGTATTACTTATTCAATTATTTTATTTGTTTTATATGGAAATGCTTACGATTCATTTCTGCCAAACTGTTTTGATAAAATAGAAGGCTTAGTGGACTCTTAAAAATAAAGAAGTTAGAAATTGTGAAAAAAACAGTTAGTTTTTGATCAGCTACTTTTGACGCTGACTGTGCCCACGTTTAATGTAATATTTTTATTAGTCTTAGATTAGAATCAAATAAAGATTTCTTGTTGTTTATTTAGTATTTTTTTTATTTTATAATATAACCGTGTAATAGGGGTCTCTCTGATACAGTGTGAACTAGCCACTGAAGGACTGATCTGTATGTTAAATTTTACTAATGATTGATGAATTTTACGACTGAAAACAGTAAAAACTGCAACAAAGTGACACAATGTAAACAATTAATTGAATTAATTATTCTAAAATGGTTTCAGAGATAAGTAACTAAAACTATTGAAACGAATCAATCCTTCAGTTTGTTAAGTTGTTTTATGTCACTAGAATGTTTTTCCGTTAAATTCAAAAAATTTCAATTCAATTTATTTAACGAAGGTACACCCGTATGGAGTAGTTTCCGTAATATTGAAAAGTCGTAAGTGCAGCATGCAAGGTCAGAGATGAAAACTTTTCAAATGAATTATTAGCACAGTGAATCATGATTCGGTTGTTCGTACTCCTCAACAATTTCATCGTCATAATGGATGGCTATTATGTAATTAACGCATTCGCTTTTGACATTAGAAAATACATTAGGGTGACAAGATACTAAACTGGTCAGATATTAATTAACTCGACTGTACTTGCTCTTTTATAGCTCAAACATTATCGATCGGTATCGGTATTTTTAGGGTTTTTCTTTATGGTAATAAAAGAAACCCCTCTATGGTGAGAGACTTCCTGGTCAGTCCGTCCGTATGTCACAGTAGTTTTTATCAGCAACTACTTACTATCGACTTGTGGCACAATACGCTTACCATGATTTGACCCCCGCTTCCTAACTGCCCACCTGAGCTGCCCCCCTGGGTGGGCAGTTAACGTCAATACTCGCTAGCGACTACGTACCTAAATACTTAATAGTGCTATCTCTTTTTGACTGATTACAAAAGACAGAGAGATATATATAGTTTTTTACGTAGTCACTAGCGAGTATTGACGTTGTCATGGTAGACGTACAGTTATAAAACTTATTAATCCGCACTAGCCCAGCACCCCTGGACATTAGGGAGTTAAAATCAACAAAAATTGCCTTGGGGTAAAAAATAGGGGTTCGCAAATAATGTTTTAATAAATACGCTATTGCTTGCTTCCAGATGCCCTCATAATACCATCGACTCATAAAAATGGTAACGGAATGTTACTCTTTCGTGGCTACAAATACTCTTGGCGCAACCACAAGAAGAACGGAACGTACTGGACGTGCTCCAGTCATCACAAAAAAGGTTGCAAAGCCAACGTGCACACCGATGAATCTGAAAAACCTTTCTTTGTTACAAAAATTAATCCAAATCACAACCATCCCCCTCCAAAAATAAAATTGCCTAAGGAAATTGAATTTATAGAATAAGCTCCTTTGTTTACTGTTAAATTTTTTAAATATATATATAAGTACGTGTTAAAGTATTCGTTTACTATGCAAATAAACATAAAAATTATAATATTATTTTCATAAATAAAAGAGATTTTATACTGTGTTTAGTTGCCGGGTTTCATTTTATAAATAAAAATTGTAAAATGACTTTACCAAATATAATATTGATTGATTGATTGAAAATGCTAAATAGGAAGCATGGCATCTTAATAACTTGGCATAGTAACTTACCATCTTTAGGGAAAAAATATGTACCTACCTATCTTTTGCAAATACTTTAAGGTACAGTCGGCCTCAAGTCAGTTTGAAACACTTTGACTTTGAGCTGACCTAGCCTATTAGGGAGTTTCAATAGTATGAGAGACCAGCTTATACTGGTTTTGTTTTCACTGACATGCGGTCGACCGTACAAGTGGGGATAGACGGCACTGTGCTACTGCTAAGAAAAACGCATTACAACGCAGTAAATTAACATCATACGATTAAATAAATAAATGTACCTACCTATTCTATATTTAAAATGGTTACCGATGTTTTTTACAGAGATACACTACATAACTTCGAAGAAGGGTTACAAACTGCTGGTGTACGAGCATTACACGTACGCGCTTAATTGCAGAAGCAAGAACAAGACCAGCTGGACATGTTCCTCGCGCTGTTCCAAAAGATGCGACGCCCAAATATTTCTCACAAACAAAAATGAACTGATAGTTGTGAGCAACGAACACACTCACTCCCCACCAGTGTTTTATATGAATACAATGGGAGAGTACGTTAGGGTTAATGACAAACGTTTAAGTCAAATGCATGTATTGTTAGAAGATGAAATTGAAATGACCGTAGAACGATTGCAGGATGACAGTGAGTGTTCGGATGAATGAATTGGAAAAATAACAACATTACCTTGTTACTTATATATTATTTTACTCTGTCATTTAGTTAAAATTATTGAATAATACCGATACTTGAACTTATCTATAAACAAAAAAAACTTTTTATTTATTTTAGTAGGTAGACAAAGAGATGTTAAATTAAAGTCATCTTTAATAAAATAACAAAAAAAATCTTGGCTGTTATTCCGACAACTGCACCCAAAAATATGTAATAATACATCGTGTGAAGAATTCCGTTTATTCAAAATCTTTTAATTATCTACTTACCTATATAGGTCATTGTCAATCGACCTATATTATGCTTGTGAATGTCTTGCATGTCACTGTTAGGATAATAAACAATTTGTCAGTCTCATACCGACCGGACATTTCTTTTGCAGTGTGGTTTATAAAAACTAAAAGAGGACATCCGAAGCTCGTGTGTAATGGTTATACGTATGTACAGAGGAACCCTATTGGAACTGGTATGAGGTGGGCCTGCTCTACTAGACAAAACGGCTGCCAGGCTTTTGTTGTCACAGATTCTGAAAATAGATTTTGTTTAAAGCAAGGAACTCACACTCATCCCCCGCCGAAACTATAAAAGAGTAAAAACCACTCCTTATTTTATAAAATCATAAAATGTACATAGTTATTGAAAGACACCGTTTTAGGTAGTAATTATTTTATATTATAATTAGTCATTTTATCATTATAATGGACCTGATTCTGTTTTCAGGCGGGACATTTCATTTTAGAGATTTTTTAAGGTTTTTGAAATTGGGGTTTTGTAAATTGAGAAAAAATATTACTTTTTGTTTTTTTTTGGGACAAATGAAACTAGCGGTACTTAACCAAATTGTTATCTTGTATGTGTGTGTGAGTGAGTATCATCCTAATCATAATTACATACTTACATAAACCAAATGAATAAAAAATTAATATTGTGCAATATTTATTTATTTAAACTTTATTGCACTAATTTGTACAAAAGGCGAACTTAATGCCAATGGCATTCTCTACCAGCTGACCAATATGTGTTTCCTTAGGCGCGGGACAGGATACATGCGGCGTCGGGCGCGGGCGCGGCGCGGGCAAGGCGCCCGCTCATTCGTTTTTCATATGAATTGTATAAAAAGCGGCGGAGCGCGGGACATAATATACAAAAGCGGCGTGGCGCGGGTGTGGCGTAGGCGGGGTGCATGAGTGAGAGAGGTGCAATTTATATGAAACACGAATGAGAGGGCGCCTCGCCCGCGCCACGCCGCGCCGCATGAGTTTGTCCCGCGCCTTAATTTATACATTTCAAGAAAAATATTGAAATACTGTTACAATATTTCCTCGGGTAAAAAGAAAAATTTACGTTTTTTTTTCACTAAGTATAGCTCAGAGCTCTATAAACTACTTAAGTACCTACATAGAAAATTATCAAATATCTTATTCTCAGATAATGTGTTCAATAAAATATTTATTATTATTGAAATTATTTCGTTAGTACTATTAGACAATTAGACATATTATTACAGACAAAAAAGGAAAATAGCAATTATCTCCGTCGTGTTGATCACGTTACTTATTGTTAGTACCTACGAGTTTTTCTTCATTTGGCGTTTTCTCCATAAATCAATATACCTACGAGATGAATTACTAAAATAATACGTATGATTATTTTAATCTTATGAACAAATATTTTTCATTACAGCTCACATTGTCAGGTCAACGCGAGGGGAAGCCATGCTAATGTTTCAAAACTACACGTACAACAAGGGTTACGTCTCGAAAAGGGATAAGGTCAACAAATGGTATTGCTCTTCAAGGAACTCAAGAAAGTGTAAAGCGAATGTTGTCACTGACTTGGACAATAAGGTCGTTAATGTGATAGGGTCACATACGCATGGAACTAAGTTCGTTTACGCATCCAAGTCGAAATGAAAATGAGATGAGTAAAATGAAATCATTGCATGGGTTCATAAAGTGTCCCTAAACGATCATACTTGCATGACATGCAACGTTTACGTGAATGTCGTGCTGCATGATGGACCATCATGCTTGCTATCAATCAATACAGTGAAGCAACGGCCACCACGTAGTTTGCATGTCATGCACGTCAATCACTACAGCTAGACGGTCATGCATGGGTGACAGCACGTATTGCATGTCATGCCGCATGATCGTTTAGGGAGCCCTATAGAGATAGAAATAAATAATAATGACTAGTCTGTTGGCGTAATTGGTAGTGACCCTGCCTACTGCGCCAGAGGTCGTCGGTTCGATTCCCACCCAGGACCAACATTTGTGTGATGAGCATATTCGTTGGTTTTCGGATTCTGGGTGTTTAAACGTATATTTATATGTATTATCAGTTGTTAATTTGTCCAAACTAGAAAGTTTACAAAATCGTTGATCTCTTTTTACTTTACATCTGTTATTATTTACTTTAGTGGCTGTTTTGATATTATTTTGGTAGTATTATTTGTTGATTTGATAGGCAAATCCGTTTATATTATTGTATAATATTAAAAGATATGTACGTACAAAGCAAAGCGCGAAAGTTTTAAAAATACAGTTTATATTGTGTCAGTGTTGTAAAATAATTTTAATTAATTGGTTTTATATTTTTTACTTTATCGCAACCCTCAGTACCATAAAGTACTAAGGATAAGAGGAACTATTGTAATCGCGGAAAAAAAACCAATTTTTCGCGAAAATGTGTTCTATAGGTATCGATAACACATACCGAAAAACCACATATCTCAATACCGTTCGCGCGTCCGTCCATCCGTCACCACGTCACGCTTGGCTCTGGATGCTAAACCTTTGGTCCGATTAGGTTTAAATTTATTTTATCGAAGGATTGTCAACAGTTTCTTCGTACCTTCAAACCGAAGAGCTGTCATACGACAAAAGTGATTTTTTTTCTTCTCAAAAACGGGTCTAACGATTTTAGTTTAGTGCGGTGCCGCTGTACAGTTTATTTATATTGTCAAATAAACTATTTACAAAATGTATACATTGTCGTTTTTAGATGTGTGATTTAGGCTATTATGTAAGTAGTCAATTGATAAATATGTAAATGAAACTAGTGAATGCAATCATTACTAATTTATACATAATATTAGGTTTCATAGACGTCACCTTATCTATGTAGTCCGTGTACAGCAATTTGTAGTTTCAGTTTCAGTAATTTATTCATAATTTCACATAAATTTTGGAATTTATATTATATCTTCAAAATCTAATATAAAATGTTTTATATCTCCTAAAACCTATTCTATCTAAAATCTGTTAATATCTCGTCCCGCGGCGAGCGTGTATGAAGAGAATGATGAGACTGAGCGAAGCGAAAGAGGTGTGTCAGGATCGCGATACTTGGCGCTCCGTTCGCTGCCTACCCCGCCAGGGACATAGCGTGAAGATATGTATGTATCTCCTAAAATAATAATAATAAAATATCATTTCCTCAATTACAATACAATGAAGTTATAACTTCATAAAAAAATAGCACCTTTATCATCGTTAGCGTGTAAAAGTGGACGGCTCGGTAAGGCCTATGGGCATTCGCCCTCATTCGAGCATTAAGTATATGGCCATAATGGCCATTGTGGGACACGGTGCTGCTACGAGTCACCTGTTATTGTTAGTTATGGCGTAGCTGATTAATGCGTATCACAGACATGCGCTCTGCGGTGGCGTTCTACCGCAGGCCGCAGCTTTAATATGAAAACGTAGGCCGCGCGTGTCTGTGGTCTCACATACATTGCATAGGGAAGACAATAGGCCGCCACCGCCACCGCAGACCGCGTGTGTCTGTGATACACCTTATGGTGTAAAGGGGCACAACATCAATTACTCCAATGCCATCGTACTAACCTTAGAGCCTGAACACTTTTTTAAAGTATTTATTTGTGAAGGGTTTCGTCATGTAGTACTGACCATGTCACCCTCATTGTTACAAAACAACACCTAGTAACCAAAACAAACCTATTACCTCCTAGTAACTAAAAAAAAATTTGGCAGTGTATGTACCTACTAATAATTTAATAATAATGTTACAATATTCTATAGTTATTTAGTTATTAATATTAAAATAAGCAATGTCAAATTTATTTTCAGGACCTGTTCTAATAAAAGGGGCAAAGAAAAGGTACGTCCTCCTGTATAAAAACTACACCTTCACAAGAAGTACTAAATCAAAGAAAGGAGTTGTATGGAAATGCACAGCCAGAAAATCTGATGACTGTAACGCTTCGTTGACTACAGATGACAATTTGAAAATCGTAATATCTAAAGGAGAACATGTTCATAGACGTCCCGAAGTTGACTGTAAACCGAAACATGTCTATTTTACAACTCTATAACAGATTTGGTTTTTCTTCAAGTACTTATACTTGGGGCCTTCCTTAAATTATGTCATACGTTAAGGGGGATGGGAGGGGTGAATAAAGTATGACATCGTGTGACAAGCTTCGTGACGTCACTCGTATAAATGTAAAGTATTAAAACTTCTTAATTTAATAATGTTAAATATGTGACGTAACACCAGGAGAGGGGTCACTCAAATGTGACCACCTGTGACATGAACGGGGTCCAAAAATTATGACATTTGTTGTACGAAATTTATGGATGGTCCCTTGTATGTACTTAATAAAATAATTATTATTTTGCTTTAATGCATAGTAAAGCGGAACACAGACAGGGCAGCGGCGGTGCGAAAGCGTTGCGGTAATTTTTTGTAATGTTTGAAATAGTATGAAGCCTTTTACATCAAAGCGGCGCGGCGGCGGCGGTGCGACGGCGAAAGCGACAAAACCGCGCGCACAGATTTGACGTTTTGATTTGACAGATTTGCGCAGACAGGCGTTGCGGAGCGGCGGCGGCGCGTTGTATTCCTTTGTAGTGTATGAGAACCCCTACACAGAGCGGCGCGGTGCGGAGCGTTCTTCATACAAACCGCCGCCGCGCCGCCGCCGCTAGCGGTAAGTATTCCTGTCTGAAGGGCTCCGCTTTTTATTCGCTTTCCGCAGATTCGCCGCCGCAACGCTTTCGCAACGCCGCCGCGCTGTCTGTGTTACGCTTAAGAGTACATAGTATAATATTACATTATACCTAGGTTCTAGCACATTAGTTCTTAAGATTATATTAGAAGTGTGACGAAAATAAGATTACAGACAAAATAATTTATAAGCGTTTCTACCTCAACGATGATATTGTTGTAGTGAAAGTCTACGTAAAGTTTATATATTATAGTATTTTTAAATAATAGTTTCTTTATTTTTGTGAATTAGATTATTTTAAAGTTTAGTTTTAGAAGATACATTGAAGTGTAAATTTAGTAACCACTTTTTTTAAACTTGTGTGTGACGTTACAAATATGGAAACCCTAATTAAGAATTAAATTAAAAGAGATCGCGTAGAATTTCTATGATTTATTAAGTAAATCTGTTACTCCTAAAAAATAAATTTTTATTTGTAGATTCTTACTAGTTGATTGACTACATAATTTGTTTTTTTGTTAAAAATTACCTAACTCAATTTTAATTTGCTTTTTAACATTTCACCAAAATAAATACACATTAAGCATCGTTCATAGTGTTTGTTATTTATCCTTATACAATGTATTTAACTATAATACATATGTATTTTGCAATGTTGTATCTGATAATGTTAGCTCCCGTTATATTTACAGTTGAAGTAGTAACAGCTGTAGATGGCGCCACATTACTGATGTTGAATGGTTACTCCTTCACGACTCCATCGCCCATGACGGGAGGGGAACGTTGGTATTGTTCGGGGAGGATCAGATGGGACTGCAACGTGTGCTTGCATGTCAACGACGACTACGAATTAGTGAGCATATCTCGTCAGCATTCGCATAACCCTCCGATCTATGAGAAAACACCTAGCGGACTGTACGTTGAAATGGAAACTTTACCATAAACATTTTTCCTTAAAGGAACAAAAAGTGTACTTAATTGCTGTTTAAATCGAACTAGATGTGTGCCGGTAAATATCAAACCGCCGTCCAACCACGTCTCAAATACATGTTTTTAATAAGTCGGTTCAATTACTATGAAAACCAGATTTAAAAATGTAAAAAATGTAAAAATCAAGATTCGCTTTAAAAAAAAACGAAACAAGGTGTAAGGTTTTTTCCAAATCGGCAGAACAGAATTATATGGAATTCTAAAAACTTTCTAAAAAGTTTTCCCATCAATTTCATTCCGTTATGGCAGTTTGATATTTACCGTCACAAAAATGTATAGTCGAGCTCAAAAATCTTATTATTATGACGCGTGTCAAAAATCAACCGTATGGTCGTTAAAATATGTGAATATTCTTATTTTGAACGTAATGGTTATTTGCAGTTGCCGAGACTGCTAAACATTTTTTAATTATCAACGTAAGTTACATCAGAGTATGTTCAAATTGAAAAGTGTACATATTTAATGTATAACAGAAATCGATGTACCTAACCTATTTAAGTATTTACTATTTACAATATGATTAGTAAGATTTCGAACTAATTGTCACCACATTTACATAACGTTACGTTTAAGTAATATACCCTAACTAAGGTTATGATGATACGTATTTGATGTTTTAAATCGGTCTCAATATTGTGATTGATTATCATTACATGTAATTATAATAATTCCGGTCTTATAATGTTCAGATGAAATTTTCTAAGACTGCAAATCATCTTCATTAAATTTAAATTATCAAAGAAAAAGTACCTACCTACTACACGGTTGTTTAAAGTATCTTATCGCGGTAAGATAACATAAATGTTTTTAAATTTTGACATAAATATCTCGTCCCTTATATTTACAATTGCTCTCTTAGAAATTTGAATTACTTACAAAATAATAAATTTTAAAAACTATTTGATTTTCTACCCGACTGCGGCGAAGCTCATAAGGAGGGTTATTTATTTAATTAAAGTTACATAAAGATCTGAATTAAATTTTCTTGGTACATTTTACACTTTTGCTCCATGAACTGGTACTATTATTTTTAAGTACCTAAACATATTATTATATTTAATAAGTACATTGGTCTCGCTCGCACAACAGTCGCAACATTCAACGCTGAGAGCTCGCCTCTAGTCAGCCCGTGATGACGGCCTGGAGCTCTATTTTTGAATCGCTCTCCTCGCTTCAAGCGGTCGATTCTACTGTTTTTCCTTTGACATCCGATAAAAAAATCAGTAGAGTGGACCGCTCGAAGCGAGGAGAGCTATTCAAAAATAGAGCTCCTGGGCACAGAATAGTAAATAGGGCCTGGGGCCCAATCGCGCTAATTCTGAACGATATTACCAAATCCAAACCATAACCAAAAACGTTATGCTGCATCTACACGTTTGGCAAACCTCGGCAAACGCAAACGTGTGGATGCAGCATAACGTTATTGCTTATGGTTTGGATTTAGTAATATCGTTAGCCAGGTCGCTGCTCGAAATGTCGAGAAAAGACTAGTTTTATTAATAGTAAAATAAAAACAGGTGTCCGCCTACTTATTTAAGTTGTTAAAAATGTGGGTTTAGCTCATTAAATAATTGTAAACGGTTAATCTTCGTATGACAAATTCTTGAAATTTTCAAAAAACACCAAAGTTTATTGCCGCTTGTAAACGTAATAGTAAAAAATATAATATTCATTAGATTATACATATACCTACATACAGCTAAGTCGATAGAATTGATAAGGTTACTTATAATACCAACATGGTTTTGCTGTTAGTGTCACTTTGATCTTGTATATTAGAATATTTTGTTAAGAGACGCAAAAAAAGATTGTTTCTTCGGTAAATATTATTAGTACCTAGTACCTATACATACTTACATGCACACAGGACGGTATCAATATAAAAATTGATTGTACAGGGTATACATGGCAAAACCAAAAATAAAATAAGGTTAGTTTTTGTGTAAATCGTGTTATTGTATCGTTACAGTATTTGAATAACATTAAGTCGTCTTAAATTGTAATTATAATAGGCATAAATAAAGCAATAAAAATGTCTTAAAGTGGCTGTTTATTTCCTGTACTAAGTGTACCAAAATCATGCACATTTAAAAATGTAGCTTTTTAATAATTTACGCGACTTTGTTCTCATTAAAAAGTATCGTATAGGTATGTTACTTTTCACCCCTTTAGCGTTGGAATTTTCAAAATCCAAGTATACCAGATTTTAAGTCAGACCACACGCTTTCAAATAAAAAAAAAACGGTTTAAATCGGACTAGTAGTTTTAGCACGATGCGGGTTTAAACAGACAGACAGACAAGAAATTATTTGAAAAGGGTTTTTGGGTCAGTTAAGCCTATATAACGTATCCAATAGATTTTTAATCCCTTCAATGGCAAAAATACTTCAGCTACAATTTTATAATCTATAGTATAGATAGAAGATAGATGATGATAAAGATTCACTTACTTGAGTAAGGTCGGGCACAGGTTCAAATCATTTTATGTTGTTTATTTTCTTCTCCATTTCGTAAAAAGATTATGCTGTTGACCACGCCTAAGGAATCAAAATAAAGTATGTTTGCACCTGTTTTTTCAGTAAATTAGAATGTTTTCTTTTATTTTTAGTTCAGCAATAATTACATTAGTTCATAATTTTATCACACGTAATGCATGACAGTTTGGTAGCTTGAATTCTGCATGAGATAAAACGCGACCTTACGCGCATTTTAGGCATACAGAGAGCAAAATAATATTTTTGTTGGTAAAAAGTTTGTCGTATAACAATCTTTGTTTTTTCAGCTGTGATGATACCGTTGGCTAATGGAAGATCGATGCTCATGTATAAAGGATACACGTTCACCCATATGTATCCCATGAAGAGTGGTGACAGGTGTTACAGGTGCACCGGCCGTGGTGCAAACAACTGCAAATGCTACATACACGTGACCCAAAACATGCGTGTTCTAGGGGTATATAAGGAACATTCGCACGAGGCCCCAAACTACTCTAAAACTGAAGATGGATACTATATTAGGGTTTAATTCGTTGCTTTATTTTATGGGTCCTACTATTCCGGCGGATACACCGATCCGAAACTATTAGGTATATACTCTGTGGTAGGGGGTAAATGGAAAAAAAATCACTTACCTATATCTACCGGTAGGAATAGGTGAAACTCAGAATTCACTTACTTATACCTACATTAAGTACCTACATAAAACTACAACGCTATTTTTATATATAAAAACATTTAAAGGGTGTTCGGTATCCGATTCTTAAAACCGTTCGACAAACAATTTTTTGTTGTAATAATTAATTACTATGGAATATCGGTGCAATGCTTCGTTGCAGACGTGCATTAAAACTATAAATAATAAAGCACGTAATGTCTTGCTTGCTACACGAACTACGAGCATTATGATGCTCTTTCTCGCTTACGGCCACGTCTGTAACTAAGTGTAAAGTATAATGTAGGACCCTGTACATTAACAACGGTGGCAAGGAAGCTATACAATAATAATGACAAATAAAACAATAAAAAATATATTTTGAGGCTTAGCTTATCGTGTTCGGAAATCTTATGAAAAGAATAACGAATATGTTAAAAAATGTTAATAAAAAAACGTAAAGAACTGACCTTTTTCAGTTCCAAAAAAAGCTTACCTACAAAAATCTTAGTAACTTGTTCCAAAGAAGTGTATCTCTATTATGTTAAATACCAAATAATATTAACTGCTACTTATTTTACTCCAGTATTTTAGCTGTCTATTTTAATAAAATAAAATCTGTTATTATAAATTTTAATAACCTATTTATCAGGTTTACCAATAAGTTGAAGGATTTGAAACTTTGTAATGTAGAGTATAAAATCTCGTTACTATTTTATACGTGCTTTCTCCACTCCATTTCTTTTTTTCCCTATTCTTACTTATAACAAAATACTCAAAATATATTATATAAAGATATTATTATTATTTACTATGTAACATTCCTGCCAATTGTGTGTCAGTATGTTTAACGTCTATTTTTTTCTTTATAATAGCTATAGTGCTTTGCTATAGTGTTTCGAAAAAAAGGATTGATCTTGTCTAACCCGAGCTGTGGCTCACAGTACAGGCGTTTACACTGTTTGACAATTCGCTCCTTGAATACTTATTGGTTTGTACAAACTCCTAAAAACCATAAGGAGAAATTCAACTGAACCTTTTTTTATACAATTGAATTTTCCAATAGATTTTGAGGAGGTAGTTTAAACCATTATTTAAGCAGCGAATTATTATGTAAAGTTTAAATAATCGTAAGCACGAGTGATGTTTGGCAATTATGGCAATAATTTTACAATTATTTTTAATATATTATAATAATATCATAGGTTTGTAAGGCCGACCAGAAAAATAAATAAAATACAGGGAAAATAGGTTTAGTCAGGACTCCTTCAGGATTCAAAATCGCACGTAATGATCGAGAACTGTACGAAGTGTTAAAGGACTAATGTCATCCTTGACTTTCGACAATAGATTTGAAGAATAAGTAATTATTTCTCTGGTCTTATCAGTATTACAATATATCAATATATCGAGTTTTCTTGTTACTAGCACAGATTAATGATATAGTGTCTTCGACAGATACTAGTATTGATCATTTTGCGTAGAGAGCTGCTATGTATCACGTCACGTTTGAAGTTAATAAATTAAATACACAATAGTATTTGCATATTTATTTCGTGACGAAGTTCCTTTTTTCCACATTTAAAAAATTGTACCTATTAAAATATCTTATTATATTTAAACCAAAGTCCAGTTAAAAATATTAGATTTCTTGATTTAATAACAAAAGAAGTTAAACATAATATGTTGGGCTTGTTTGTATAAAAAAGTAAATTAAATATTAACATTTGAGTAGGTACTTACAAATACCTGCAATTGCGATTATAGTACATAATTAATAATAAGTATTTTTTAAGAAGGATAAAAGTATAGTTCAGGTAGTGTGTTGCTTATACAAAGTCCAGCTATGTCACTTATCTGATATGCATTTTTACAGACATACACTGGCGTAGGCATGTGCTAGTCAAAATGGAAGGACCAAAAAACACCAACCGGAGACGCTGCAAAGGCTGCTATGACTTTAATGTCGGAATATACGGAAGCAAAACGGCTAAGAACAAAACCACCAAAGTGAACACTTACTGTATGCAATGTAAAGGGTATTTTTGCTTGTCGTGCTTCAATGGGATACACCATGGTGTTTTTGGAAAGAGGAATACTATTCCACCACAAAATAAGCAGCAGGTTGTCGCTGGGTGGGATAGACCCGTAGCTGGTGAGTCTAAAGAGGGTGCTAGCGCAAAAGACAGTGAAGAGAAAAGTGAATAGAATAGTGATATACATGTTGCTACATGGGTATTCTACATAAGTAATAATATACAGGCAACGGTGCCAGCAATATCCGGCAATGCGCCACAATTGCTGACAATATCCCCAAAAGTGCTAGATATCGCCGATCGAAAAACCGCACTACTTCATTCAACTGAATTTTAAAAATAAATAACTAAATTTAAAATGGCGGCGAAGTACGAATTAAAAATGGAACGAAATATATGAAATATATACGAACTAAATTAGTACCTAACGACTTTTAGGTCGACAAGTCAGCAAAGCATGTCGGCACGTTCCGAATAGAGTCGCTAGTGCTGGCAATATCGCCAGTAGTGTTGACAATATCGCTAGTAGTGTTAACAATATCGCTCGCTAGTAGTGCGGCAGTATTTCCAAAATTCCATAGCAGTGATAAAATTCTCGGAACATTACTCTTACTATTCACAGACATTTTGATAACACTGGACTTATTAAAAAACAGTGGTTTATCTTTATGATTCACATAACCAATAATCACACACTTTTGATTTAGGTTAGTGACATTAAACACATAAACTGGGGTTTTAAGTGTTACATGAATCACAAATTGAAAATATGAATGTTTACTGCATTGTTAGTACATACCTACTTATTAGGTAAAGGTTTTTATCTTAATTCTATTTAGGAATGATGCTAGTAATAGTAACAGTAAGTACATAAATAAATGTGTTAGTATAGTTAGTAGTTACATAGACAGAAATATAATGGCTCTGGTTACATCACTATAAATTAAGCATTTTAATTTTTGTATTTTAAGAACATAAATCACATCAGTAAGGAAACACCATTTAGATTTTCCTCGTAATCGAGACCGTGGTTATTTAAGTTTTTAGTAGATTATAAATTTTTAATTTATCATATATTTGAAAAAAAAACTTATATATATAGAAGCATCACAAAATATACCTAATGCTTAGACAGTATTGGTTGGTATCCAGGGTTATTTATTTATATAAAATCAGCACAAAATGTCAGCAATAATGAAATATTTTAAGATTAAATGTAATTTCAGAATTTAATATCAAATATTATTGCAGATGGTAGGTAGATTTTTAAATAAAATATTTTTAAATAGGATAATACTTATTTATAAATGTTAAGGTTTTTAAATGTCGTAATAATCTCTGGTAATAAATGGGTCTGTGCAAAAACACTGGTATTTAATTTTTAGGCAGACATTTATTTTATTTAATTCAGCATAACAAAGCAACTGCACTGTGCATTTGGAAATGAAATATTTAAAGGCATAAATCGTGTACGGTTGGACAACTAACAACAAACTGTTACTATTATTTCCAGTACCTAGTTACTTTAAAGGAACTTCTGGGACTTTTTCTATCCTCTTGCCTGTTTCTACCATCAAACCGCTAAGCAACATTGCTGTCTTCCGTCAAAAGTGTTACATAGAGCCAGATACATGTGCCATTTCATCCCTTGTGCTGCCCACCTCATTCTCATCTGCCCTCCTGGCTTGCCCCGATTGTACCAAATAATTCCTTGGCAAGGGGCAGCTCGAATTATTTTTGGCTATCTGGGAGCATCCTTTATAATATTTTTAGTTTTCTCTATTGACTTACGAGAATTCTATCACCTTTGGGGGCAGACGAGTGGTGACAAACAAGATATGTGTTAGGTGGATTTTTTAAAAGGGCATCCCAAGGGAAAACATAGGCCATAAACGTGATCGACTTTTTTCAAGCCAAATAACATTCCTATAACGCTTACAGAAAATTATGAGGTTTTGTTCTAAATATTTTTTATTTTTTCTAAAATTAGATTTATATCTAAGGAGACTAGCTCTTTCTCGTCATTGCCCGCGTATTTACATTTATTAATTTAATAACTCCAGCTTACTTACAGATTAGTATCCAACATGCAAGTGGGTTAAATATTTGGTACAGTCAGTAGCTAGTGCTCCACTTAGGTAATGGGTATTTAATAATAGGTATGCAGGATAGGGACGTAAATAATTAATCAATTTTTTACTGTTCCTATTGATTCCAGATATGCCACCATACAAATTCATCCCATCGAGCAGAGGAAAAAATTATCTTCTCATGATCGAGAACTATACATTCAATCAACCCTCGAAAGACAAACGATACTGGACGTGTTCCAGGCGGCTATCTAGATATTGTAAGGCTAGAGTCCACTTCGACAGGGAATTCAATATTGTCATGTACAATGGAGAACACAATCACTAGCCACAAACAGTTACTGTTTATGGGTACTTATTAATAAATAATGATAATATTTAATAACGTTTATTTATAAAATTACAGTATTCTAAACTGTCAAAATTTAATAAAACTTTGGTTTTGGATTAAGTATTTTATCCTCCATTTTCTTCCCGATTAAGGTCTTCAGGAAGGTTTGTATTTCTAGTCAAAACGTTGTACTACTTTTATCGGTAGAACAGATTAAAAAATATACTTACTTCCAGGTAAGTAGGTAAAGTAAAGGTAACGCACGTGTAAAGTAAGGCACGTGGTTGATATAATGTTTTATTTGCATATTATTATTATGTCGCAGGATAGTCGGAAAAATTAGATAATATTCTTAATCTAAGACAGGTTTTTGTAATCATCCGAGAATCATAAAAGGTCGGATAATTACAAAAATCTGTCTTAGATTCCAATTATCCGGTCCTTTGCAATGGTCCTAGGATTTTCACAATGATCCGATTTTTCAGATTTTCCTACGACACATACACGCGTATCTATACATGTACATATATCTTCACGCTGTCTTTGCTTTTATTTGATTTCAGGTGTTAAACTGGAATTCATACCTACAGGCAGAGGAAATAATTTACTTATGGTAGACAACTATACCTTCAACTTGCCGGTGCCGCACAATAAACTCTACTGGGCTTGTTCAAAGAGAATTACTACTCGCTGTAATGCTAAAGTACGGCTTGACAAAGATCACAACATTGTGTCGATTAATGGTGAACATAATCACAGCCCCCCTCAATATTTTAAAAGTAAAGGATTGTACTACAAGATGTGATTAGTTCATAACTTTCTTTTTGGGAGGAAACGACTGCTGGACATTGTAATTTACACGCCACAACTACTTCTCGACGCCTTAAACAGCAAACTAGCATTTAAACAAAATTATACAGTACTTAGACGCTAAAATGTTCTTTATTTAAATGTAGCGCCACACATTGTATGTATTTAAGTATTTATTTAAAAGTATTTAAGTATGTTTATCAGTTGTTGAGTACCCATTTACAAGCTTCGGCTTAGTTGGGATTAACAAACATTATTATTATTATCTGCCGAAGGTACGGCGCCGACACTTCGGGCGACTGAATTATCGGTGGTACTTTCGTTGCGACATAATATCGGCTGATGTGTCATCATAGGTAATTTGAAAAATATTGCGAGCGTATTCTGCCGATCGTTCGGCGTCGTACCTTCGGTAGGTGTGGCGCTACACTGAACGCGTATGGGCCCACATAGTTCACATTGATGTTTTTGTGCACAGTATTATGAGTCCCTATTGGATTGAAGAGTTAAAAATCGTTTTAACCGTCAACAATCTTTGATGAAATAATCCATATGCAAAACATACATTTATCTGACTCCAAATCATGATTTTCTGTACCCATAGGAATTGAACAGTACAATTCGCAAAATATAACACTCAGGCCAAGATCAATACAATTTGTCCCATTGAATGGGAACGGAAGTCAGGATTTCTGTCGCAAAAGTTCACGCTTAAGCCACTACGCTTTTAACCTCCGACGCAAAAGATGTGCAATCTACAATTGACGTTCCGTATCTTGAAGAAATCAAAACAAATGTTGAATGTCGTTTAGATCACAAACACACAGATACACAGAGATACACTCAATTAAACATCTCAAAACGATCTACACTTTAATTAGAAATATATTTTAAATTTCTGTTGCAGACCTACAAATCGAATACATACCTTCTGGTCGTGGAAAACATCAATTGATGTTGTTAGAAAACTTTACTTTTAATAGACATTCAGGTTTTTATTTCACGTGCTCTAAGAGAAAAACTAATAATTGCAAAGCTAGAGTACGCATAGACAAATATCAGAACATAACGTTCTATGATGGAGTTCATAATCATGATCCTCCCACGATTGTTAAGAGCCAAGGCATGAACATAAAGGTATAAATCAGTGTGAACTAGCCAATATAATTATTTAATATATAATATAAATATTTAAGAATTGTTGGTGTTTTATTTTTGCTTTAAGTGAACTAAAGTATTTTTTGTGTGAATTACCTTTTAACTCACAATATTTTATAAAACCCCGCTTTAAAACTAAGCACGGAGAATACTTTGTTTAGTCAATTAGTACCATTTTTTTCGACGTGTTTCAAACCAACAGTTTTTTTTTACTCAATTTTGTACCTATTTTATTTTTAGCTACTTCCGATTTTACTTCTAAACTCGTTTGGGTACCAATTAATACTACCAAAAATGATCCCACGTCGGAACAAGAATTAGAGTCTGAAGAGGAAGAACCGTTGGATAAGAGGAGAACATTAACATGGATCGCTGATACAACTTTCCGAAACATTAAAGAGGCATATGAAGCTATAGCTGCAGAAGATACCTGGTCCCTAAATCACACTTCAAACACAGCTGGCAACGGAAAAAGCCAACTGTACAGGTGTAATAAGGTTAAAAGCCGTGGACCACAATGTTCCGCCAAAATCAAACTAAACTCCAGAAATGATGAAAGTGAAGTTGTTTTGTATCGAGTTGACAAATGTCACGATCATGATTCGATTGGTGTGTTTCGCTATGGTTTGAATAAGGAAGTGAAGGAAGAAATTTATAAACTGAGTCCATATTATAATCCTAGAGATATTCTGAAGCGCTTAACTAAAATCAAACATATAAAAGTACCTACATTACGACAAATTAATAATTATTTAGCTTATATACGTGAAAAAAAAACCTACCCTCTGTAGGTAACAGTTTAGTTCAAACTGTCGCGTTGCACTTATCCCAACTCCATTAATTTACGTGAGTATAACTCGCTTGCAAGTCAATATTTTGTTATTTCTTACTAATTACAATATGTTACTTCAGATAAGTATAATTAATAACGAAAAATATAGAAGTAGGTACTTACAATTTTTCTACCGAAAACCTAAATAATTTAATTTTGTACATTGAGTGTAAGCATTAATGGCAGTGAATAAAACATATTCTTTACTTTTATTTTCGTTTCACCTCTTAAATTACATTTTCACGGGTTATTTACCTAACAGTTATTAATCGGGCCACGTGGTTGATATGTTTTATTTGATTTCAGGTGTTAAACTTGATTTCATATCTACAGGCAGAGGAAATAATTTACTTAAGGTAGAAAACACCTTCAACTCGCCGGTGCCGCACAATAATATAATAATTAAGTGCTAATTTTATTGATGAAGAGCAGAACATTGTGTCGTTTAAGCGTGACACACACTGGGCGGCGGCGTTGCGAAAGCGTTGCGGCGGCGAAGGTTTGTATGAAGAACGCGCCGCGCCGCCGCCGCTTCGATGTAAAGGGCTTCATACTATGTCGAACATTACAGAAAAAAACCGCAACGCTTTCGCAACGTCGCCGCTCAGTGTGTGTCACGCTTAATGGTGAACATAATCACAGCCCGTGTATGTATTTTAAACATAAAGGATTGTTCTACAAGATGTGAATTAGCTCATACTTTATTTGGGAGGAAACCCATGATGCACATTGTAATCTAAACGAACACAGATTCGCGCGAGTTGCTGTATTGATGATAAAGGTTATGAAAATATTGTGCTACAAAATATTTTATGTATAAACGGCGTTATCCTATACTGTTAGCAGTTGATGACCGAGAGAGAAGCTGAAGAAACTCAAGTTTCATATCCACATATTTTAATTTGTGATGATAATACATTTTATACAAAACATGTATTTAGAATAGAATAGAATGATATTTATTTGCCTCTGAAATCACATACACAACAATAATTGTAATTTCTCTAATCTTAAATTATGATTCCTGTACGCGCGGGAATTGGACAGGACAATTCACAAAATATAACATCCAGGCCAGGACCAACCTGTGCAAATTGTCCCCATTGGGTTGGAAATGGAACTCACGACTTCTGGCGCTAAAGACCAACACGCAAGCAAGCAACTAAACCAACAAGCGTTTAAGTCCCGACCCAAATGAAGGTATGTAATCTGCGTTTGACGTTACGTATCTTACAGAAATCAAAATAAATGTTAAATGCCTTATCAGATTCCAGAGATCTGTTCTGTTCTACACTCATCAAAATGGTATAGCTACACTTTAATTAGAATTTTTATTATTATTTTCTGTTCCATACCAACAATCGAATAGTTACATTCCTTCTGATCGAGGAAAACATCAGTCAAAAGCCATGGCATGAACATAAACGTATAAATCAGTGAACCTTAGCTATTTTATAAATATATGACGATTGTTGGTGTTGTAGTAATAAAATAATAGTGTCAGCCAAAATTAAATAGATGTGTGCTAGGTAAACTATAGACTAGTGTTTTTGCTTGAATGGACATATCAGTGAAGAGTGTAAATAAGAAGACTGAAATAACACAATTTTAGGACTATAAACATACGTAGGTAGGTACTTTACTTGTTATTATTATATAAAAAAATATCATCAACAGCCTATTAATATGTCCCCACTGCTGGGGCTCAGGCCCACCCTCTCAACGAGGGCGTTCGGGCTATAGTCCACCACGTTAGCCCAGTGCGGGTTGGTGGGCTTCACATGCGCCTAAAATTTTCTTTTTCGGCGTATGCAGGTTTCCTCACGATGTTTTCCTTCACCCTCAAACGGTGAAGGAAAACCTCGTGAGGAAACCTGTCAGTCAGTCAGCAGTCAGTAAATGTGCTTAAGTTTCGAGAAAAACCCATTGGTACATAGCCCAGCCGGGGATCGAACTTCGGACCTTTCGATATGATAGGCCGCGTCTTATCCCCGACGCCACTGACGCTCTCATAAAATATATATATATTAAATAAATTTATTAATCTACTAGCAGACCCCCGCGACCTCATTCGTGTTTGAAAAGAAGGCTACATGACATACTATTGAGCTGTGCATGCAATACTTCAAACCAACCAACCCGCGAACAAACGCGCGAACAAACGCTCAAACAAACGCGCGAACCAACCAATCAACCAACCAACCCGCGAACAAACGCGCGAAACGCGCGAACCAACTACCAATCAACCCGCGAACAAACGCGCGAACCAACCAATCAACCCGCGAACAAACGCGTGAACAAACACTCGAACAAACGCGCGAAACGCGCGAAAAAATCAACCAAATAACCAACCAACCAACACGCGAACAAACTAACCAACCCGCGAACAAATAAACAAACAAACCCGCAAACAAACAAACAAACAAACAAACAAACAAACAAACAAACAAACAAACAAACAAACAAACCAACACAACAAAAAATAAACTGAGATTCACACCCCCGAGAACCTAGTAAAGTGGGAAAAACATCGGTGAGTTGCCCGTGATAGGTACCACCAGATCAAATGGTATCGAATCTTCTTGTGTTAGTACTCTTTGCTAAATAATAAATAAAGTCTTCTATAGATAAAATCTTTTTCTTCATATGGAAAGCCAGTTGCCGATTTGCGTGCATTTTGGTTGCCATGGAGATATTTCTTGTTATTTTGCGTAGTGCTTAATTAATTTATTTTTTTTAAATACGTGTGATTTCTAATTTTGCGCCTATTAGTTCTCGATTCAATATTTGTATATTTTTTTACTGAACAATTTGGTATACAGAACATTCAAAGTTACGATTGCAAATGTCAACTTCTAACGCCTAACGTCCTGATGAATTCCTGATATATTCGCAGACTTACTACACTTTAATACATTTTGTGGCCGCTTCTTTTTATAAAACCCAATACCTAATAGCCTATGTTCATTCTGAGAGTATTAACTATCCAACAGCGAAAGAATTATTGACATCGGTTCTGTAGTTACAAAGATTAGTCCTAACACACATCCATCCATCCATCCAAACTTTACCTCTTTATTGTTAGTATAGATAGAGTATAGATATAAGTTCATCAAAATACCGTCTGTCTCACAATATTTTAGATAGCCCGCTTTAAAGCGCGACACAGACAGAGCGGTGCGGAATACGTGGCGGGGCGTTGCGGTGGCGTTTTTATAGTACCGCGCGGTTTTGATGTGAAGGGCTTCATACTATTTCGAACATTACAATATAAAAACGCCACCGCAACGCCCCGCCACGCTTTCTGCACCGCTCTGTCTGTGTCGCGCATAAAACTAAGGACGAGCATAATTTGTTATGTCAATTAGTACCATTTTGACCGACCTAGTTTACCCCTCAACATGTATAATTTTATGGACTTATTTTATACCTGTTTTACGTTTTTAGCCACTTCCGGTTTTACCCCTAAACTCGTTTGTGTACCAATTCAAACTATCATAAGTGATCCCACATCGGAACAAGAATTAGAGTCTGAAGAGGAAGAACCGGTGGGTAAGAGGAGAACATTAACATGGATCGCCGATACAACATTCCGAAACATTAAAGAGGCATATGAAGCTGTAGCTGCAGAAAATACCTGGGCCTTAAAATACAGAAAAACAGTTGCCAATGGAAAAATTCAAATATACAGGTGTAATATGGTCAAAAAACGCGGACCACAATGTTCTGCCAAAATCAAACTACACATCAGAAATGATGAAAGTGAAGTTGTTTTATATCGAGTTGACAAATGTCACGACCATGATTCGATTGGCGTCTTTTGCCAAGGTTTGAATAAGGAAGTGAAGGAAGAAATATATAAACTGAGTCATTATTATAAACCTAGAGATATTCTGAAGCGCTTATCTAAAAATAAATATATTAAAGTACCTTCATTACAACAAATTAATAACTATTTAGCGTTTATACGTAGAAAAAAAAAGAATCTACACTCTGTATAGTGTTATTATAGTATATCAGAATTTTTAGCTGACAAACTCTAAATCTTTTGACTGTAAATGTGTCCGTCCCACGCTCTGCAATATGATTAATTTATATTATTTTATTTTTTATATATTTATAGTATTCTTAAGAATGATATTCTAATTAATAACCTATTAACTTACACTAGTTAAACTTTTAATTTATTTTCAAAATTGCTACACCCAAATTGGTTGCATGGTAGTACTGGCTCATGGATTGTAATATCTTAAAAAGCTGCTGAAATGGAAACAAATATTTTGACTTTGTAACAATTTAGTTCAAAATTTTGCATTACACTTACCTTAACTCCATTAATTTACTTGAGTAATTCGCTATAAATTCAGTATTTTGTTATTTCTTACTAATTACAATGTTAGCTCAGGTGAGTATAATTAATAACAAAAAATGTAGAAGTACAATTTTTCAACTAAAAACCTAAATAATTTAATGGTAATGTGGTAGTAAAATAATTTAAGTGTAATAAATTGAGTGTGTGCATTAGTGGCAGTGAATAAAATATATTCTTTACTTTATTCACGTTTTCACTTTACCCCTTATATTACATTACACAGGTTATTGATATCGTTATAATCGTAGTATTTTTTGCATCCGGTACCACATAGACTTATTCGTGGTCGTTTACGAGCTCTTGTACATTACTATAAGTAAAAGCAAAAATGTTGATGCAACCAAAATATTAATAAAAATATATATTAAAAATATGTACTTAAGCTACTACTATGAATACTTTCAGTTTTTGATCAAGAGCCGATTAACTGCCAGGGGAGGACACTTAGTTTAATATTCTCCCGTGGTTGTCGAAAACTATGTCACTAACATAAAGGTAACACTAAACAAAACAACATAACATAAAGGTAACATAACTAAATCAGTGTGATGTGAACCTTGGCCATTTTATAAATATTTAAGAATTGTTGGTGTTGTGGCAATAACATAATGGTCGCAGGCAGAATTAAAGAATCTGTGCTAGGTGAACTGTAGTGGTTTTTGTGTGAATGGGTATATTATCAGTAAAGCGTGTACGTACTTAAATAAGTAAAAAACTATTCATGTTTTGAAATAAATAAAATAAAACGTTTTATAAATTGTTATAAATGTTACATGTTATAATATAATTCATCAAATACCGTCTGTCTCACAAATAAAACCCCGCTTAAGCACGAGCACTTTATTCAGACAGTATATTATTTTGTGGACTTATTTTATACCTGTTTTATATTTTTAGCTACTTCCGATTTTACCCCTAAACTCGTTTGTGTACCAATTCAAACTATCATCAGTGATCCCACATCGGAACAAGAATTAGAGTCTGAAGAGGAAGAACCGGTGGGTAAGAAGAGAACATTAACATGGATCGCCGATACAACTTTCCGAAACATTAAAGAGGCATATGAAGCTGTAGCTGCGGAAGATACCTGGGCCTTAAATAACAGTACATACACAGCTGGCAACAGAAAAAGCCAATCGTACAGGTGTAATAAGGTCAGAAAACGCGGACCACAATGTTCTGCCAAAATCAAACTAAACATCAAAAATGATGAAAGTGAAGTTGTTTTATATCGAGTTGACAAATGTCACGACCATGATTTGATTGGCGTCTTTTGCCAAGGTGTGAATAAGGAAGTGAAGGAAGAAATTTATAAACTGAGTCCATATTATAATCCTAGAGATATTCTGAAGCGCTTATCTAAAAATAAATATATTAAAGTACCTTCATTACAACAAATTAATAAATATTTAGCATTTATACGTAGAAAAAAAAAGAATCTACCCTCTGTATAGTGTTATTATAGTATAACAGAATTTTTTGCTGACAAACTCTAAATCTTTTGACTATAAATGTGTCCGTCCCACGCTCTGCAATATAAATAATTTATCTTTATAGTATTCTTATAATGAATGATATTCTAATACCTATTAACTTACACTACCTACTTAAACTTTTAATTTATTTTCAAATTTGCCACACCCAAATGGGTTGCATGGTAGTACTGGCTCATGGATTGTAATATCTTAAAAAGCTTCATGAAATGCAAATACATATTTAGACTTAGACTTTGTAACAATTTAGTTCAAACTGTTGCATTGCACTTACCTCAACTCCATTGATTTACTTGAGTAGTTCGCTTGAAATTCAGTGTTTTGTTATTTCTTACTAATTACAATGTTAGCTCAGGTGAGTATAATTAATAACAAAAAATGTAGAAGTACAATTTTTCAACTAAAAACCTAAATAATTTAATCGTAATGTGGTGGTAAAATAATTTAAGTGTAATAAATTGAGTGTGTGCATTAGTGGCAGTGAATAAAATATATTCTTTACTTTTATTCACGTTTTCACTTTACTCCTTAGATTACATTTCACAGGTTATTGATATCGTTATAATCGTAGTATTTTTTGCATCCGGTAGCACATAGACACATTTTATAAATATTTAAGAATTGTTGGTGTTGTGGCAATAAAATAATGGTCGCAGGCAGAATTAAAGAATTTGTGCTAGGTGAACTGTAGTGGTTTTTGTGTGAATGGGTATATTATCAGTAAAGCGTGTACATACTTAAATAAGTAAAGAATCTATTCATATTTTGAAATAAATAAAATAAAACGTTTTATAAATTGTTATAAATGTTACATGTTATAATATAATACATCAAATACCGTCTGTCTCACAAAGAAAACCCCGCTTATGCACGAGCACATTATTCAGACAGTGTATAATTTTATGGACTTATTTTATACCTGTTTTATATTTTTAGCTACTTCCGGTTTTACCCCTAAACTCGTTTGTGTACCAATTCAAACTATCATAAGTGATCCCACATCGGAACAAGAATTAGAGTCTGAAGAGGAAGAACCGGTGGGTAAGAGGAGAACATTAACATGGATCGCCGATACAACTTTCCGAAACATTAAAGAGGCATATGAAGCTGTAGCTGCGGAAGATACCTGGGCCTTAAATAACACTACATACACAGCTGGCAACAGAAAGAGCCAATCGTACAGGTGTAATAAGGTCAAAAAACGCGGACCACAATGTTCTGCCAAAATCAAACTAAACATCAGAAATGATGAAAGTGGTGAAGTTGTTTTATATCGAGTTGATAAATGTCACGACCATGATTTGATTGGCGTCTTTTGCCAAGGTGTGAATAAGGAAGTAAAGGAAGAAATTTATAAACTGAGTCCATATTATAATCCTAGAGATATTCTGAAGCGCTTATCTAAAAATAAATATATTAAAGTACCTTCATTACAACAAATTAATAACTATTTAGCATTTATACGTAGAAAAAAAAAGAATCTACCTTCTGTATAGTGTTGTTATAACTAAGTATAACAGAATTTTTTGCTGACAAACTCTAAATCTTTTGACTGTAAATGGGTCTGTCCCACGCTCTGCAAAATGATTAATTTAATTTATCTATATAGTATTCTTATAATAAATGATATTCTAATACCTATTAACTTACACTAGTTAAACTTTTAATTTATTTTCAAAATTGCCACACCCAAGTGGGTTGCATGGACTACCATGCAACCCATTTAAAAATAATTTAAGTGTAATAAATTGAGTGTGTGCATTAGTGGCAGTGAATAAAATATATTTTTTACATTATTCACGTTTTCACTTTACCCCTTACATTACATTTCACAGGTTATTGATATCGTTATAATCGTAGTATTTTTTGCATCCGGTACCGCATAGACTTATTCGTGGCCGTTTACGAGCTCTTGTACGTTACTTTATGTAAAAGCTAAAAAGTTGATGCAAGCAAAATATTAATAAAAATACATATTAAAAATATGTACTTAAGCTACTAATATGAATACTTTAAGTTTTTAATCAAGAGCCGATTAACTGCCAGGGGAGGACACTTAGTTTAATATTCTCCCGTGGTTGTCGAAAACAATGTCACTAACATTAAGTATAAATCAGTGTGATGTGAACCTCAGCCATTTTATATAGTACATTGTTACCCCAGGGGTGAAAGTAACTTATTTAAGTCCCGAGACGGGATTTGGCGCCCGACGCGTAGCGAGGGCGCCAATAGTTCGAGGGACCTCTAAATAAGTCTTGAACCCGAGGGAAACACTGTGCTTTTCATTAAGAATACACTGAAAATAAAAACAAAAACATAAAATGGGTGTTAACACAAATCTCTGCTATACGGAAGTATAAACAAAACTCTACAACTCGAAAAAACAAAAGAAGATCGGATTGCCGCTTTCCCGTCTAATTTATATTTTTTTCTGCGGCCGGCCAGCTATTTTGCCATTATTTTTCATTTCCATCATTGAAAAAATGTTATTTTAAAGAAATAGTTGACAGTTAATAGTTGACAGTTGACATCGTGCTGTAATTTAGTGGCTGTATAGACAATTGGAACATGGTCCAATAGAAATGTCAAAGTAGTAGTTTTTTATATATAATTTGACAGCTGTCAGTTGAAAGCGATTCTCCCTAGGGCTGAGATGTATTACTTTCAACCCGCTACTCGGGCAACTTCAGACCTTCTTTCAGAGTATGAGTAATGAAAAATATTTAAGAATTGTTGGTGTTGTGGCAATAAAATAATGGTCGCAGGCAGAATTAAAGAATTTGTGCTAGGTGAACTGTAGTGGTTTTTGTGTGAATGGGTATATTATCAGTAAAGCGTGTACGCACTTAAACAAGTAAAAAAACTATTCATGTTTTGAAATAAATAAAATAAAACGTTTTATAAATTGTTATAAATGTGACATGTTATAATATAATACATCAAATACTGTCTGTCTCACAAAGAAAACCCCGCTTAAGCACGAGCACTTTATTCAGACAGTGTATTATTTTGTGGGGTTAGAAGAAACTCCTTTGGCCCTTACAACCTTGCGGTTATACGGGCCGATTCCGCTACTTGTAGTGTTGTCATGACGAAAATTGTTTTCACGTTTCGCCCTTCTGGGCGTGACGTCACACAACATTTACTTCGTCGTCGAGCAGCTCAATTAATCTCCTCCTCTTATGCCAAGCCTTGGCAAATCCTCTCAGTCGCGCGATTTCGAATCCTCAGAGTCGTCTATTTTGTGGGGTTAATGTTATACATATTTTATATTTTTAGCTACTTCCGGTTTTACCCCTAAACTCGTTTGTGTACCAATTCAAACTATCTTAAGTGATCCCACATCGGAACAAGAGTTAGAGTCTGAAGAGGAAGAACCGGTGGGTAAGAGGAGAACATTAACATGGATCGCCGATACAACTTTCCGAAACATTAAAGAGGCATATGAAGCTGTAGCTGCGGAAGATACCTGGGCCTTAAATAACACTACATACACAGCTGGCAACAGAAAAAGCCAATTGTACAGGTGTAATAAGGTCAAAAGCCGCGGACCACAATGTTCTGCCAGAATCAAACTAAACTCCAGTAATGATGAAAGTGAAGTTGTTTTGTATCGAGTTGACAAATGTCACGATCATGATTCCATTGGTGTCACATGCCATCGGTTGAGTAGAAAGTCATGGTAGAAATTTGTAATCCGAGTCATTATAAACCTAGAGATATTCTAAAGCGCTTATCTAAAATCAAATATATAAGAGCTCTAGAATACGACAAATTATAATGGCTATTTAGCTGTTATACGTAGAAATAGTTTAAAAAAGAATCTACTCTTTATAGGTAACAATTTTGTACAAACTGTCGCATTGATATGCCAACTGCATTAAGTTAAGTTACTTGAGTTTCGTTAGCTTGAAATTCGGTATTTTGTTATTACTTACTGATTACGATGTTAGCTCACTCGCGCACGTATGTTTAGTTAAGATAAACAATTTTGAAGTTCGTTATTTTAAAGGAAAACCTAAATAATCCACTTTAAATGCATTTAATGATATATTTACATATTTATACGAGTTGTCAAACTTACTGTAAAAAAGTTACTAAAACTATTAAACAAAATTCAGGGCTCAGTTCTAGGTTCTTCTCTTTTTTTCTTGTATAATTATATGACAGGTCTCTGTCCAACAGTGGGACGTAAAACTGTCGATTTGATAGGTATTTTGTTTGTAAGTTTAGTTTAAAAATCATTTCTCTAAAATCTACTAATATAATGAAATTAAATTCCAGGTTTAACATACAAATTCATCCCTTCAAATCAAGGAAAGCGGTCACTATTATTGATCGATAATCATATATTTAATCAACTCAACAAAGATGGCCGCTATTGGACATGTTCGAAAAGAACATCGCTTAAATGCAAAGCAAAAGTAACATTCAATTATCAACAGAATATCGTATCTTACAACAGGGAACACAATCACAGTGCTTCCCGGTATGTCGTCACTAAAGGTGGACAGTATATCAAGTATTAAATAAAATCAGAAATTGGTTCCGTGACCGATTATGTACCAATTTTATTGAAACCTATTATACATATTAAGTGTCATATTAATTAATTAAAAGTGGTTATAACTATTGTGATCTGAACAGCATATTTATGCTAAGTTTAGGTAGACGTAGTTTTACATTTATAAATTAGTCGTGCCTTTGTTAAGGGGCTATGATATCTCACAGCGGGTCGGATGATCCGTCGCTATTTCAACAATACTGTATCATTCATTTTGTAATAAATATGCAGTAAAGTAGAAGACTTTTACTAGTTATTCACGATTTCGAAAACACAGTTCGTTAAAATTTTCTCAATTAAAAAAAATTCCAAAGTTAACCATTTTAAGAATTTATTTTCGCTACTTTTATGTAATAAAGCTACGTACAATCACCATATTTTGAGTACTAACTGTACTTACTAATATGCAGATCACATAACATTTGAATTTACAAAATACACATAACTTTCGGCAAAAAAAGGAAAAACCTAAATCTAAGCGTTTTTGAGCCAGCCCAACTTGAGCCGCATGGCATCTCCCTACCCCGCGTCAGTCCCGCTCTGCCAGTGGCACGGGGAACACGTGTCGCTCGCCGCCATCCAGCTGTCACTCCCGTCACACGTCATTTATTCAAATTATATTTTGAAATAGGGTAGCATCTTTGTTGCTATCCTAGTGTTTTTTGGAGTACAGTCTCCTTGACTGAAAAATGACTGGATGTTTGTTTGTAATTTGTTTCGATACTTGGTTGTTTGACTTGACAGAACAAAAATAGACGACGACGTGTAGACAGAAGACTACAAAAGAAAGGAGACGTTTCAGATCCGGCCTGCACTATGTACACTTTTGGGAAATTCGAGGAAAAATCTGAAGGTTATTAAAATAATACTAAAATTGAAATATTTGCAGTATTTTTCTGGTAGAAAATCAATATTTTATTAAATAGATGACAAAGCTGGCAACATGTACGTTTAATACGAGTCCGTTCCGAAACTGAGTCCGGAGTATTAGGATAACTGTCAATCATGAACTAAATTATCTTCCTAAGAAACAAATATATAAAAAAACAAAAATGGGAAAACTGATCGTCAGTTGGTTATTAACTTCCATAAAACAGCTATACACCAACTATTTTTCATTGCATAAAAATGTGTCGAAGTTTCGAGCTGTGATTTCTAAACGTACCTACTTTGTAATGTCACGAATTTGGTTTATTTTGTTGGCAGCATTGAATGTCATTTTGGTGTGTTGGCTTCATTGAGTGTCATTTTGGTTTGTTGGCTACAGTGAATGTCATTTTGGTTTGTTGGCTGCATTGAGTATCATTTTGGTTTGTTGGCTGCATTGAATGTGATTTTGGTTTGTTGGCTGCATTGAATATCATTTTGGTTTGATGGCTGCATTGATTGTTATAAAAGCATTTTTATTAGGTAAAGGTATCTAGCCATACAGCCAAATCCGGTCCGTTTGACTAATCCCTTTATCCCGATTCTTTCCTCGTTCTTTCATTGACGTCGGTTAGGCAATCGTTTTATATTAGTCCAAACCATCAGTCTGGTAATATTGACGCGAAACTGACCATCTAACCCACGGACTGATAGATTGGACGGATGGATTTCTGAATATTTTGATTTTTTCGTCAGTCTTAGTGAGATTGACGTCAGATTAATGGTGTGACTGCGTTCATCAGTCACGCGTCACTAGTGATGAGAACCGATTATCGGTTTTATGAATTATAAATAATTGATGCGTATCCGAACATACTTGACTAGAGGTACTTGAAATCAGCTTTCCATGACTATAAAAGATCTGGCTTAAAATCGTTCCTTCCACATCTAGGCATTGCGTGAGCCTTGGAAAAAAGACGACGTTGGTCTACTTTGTCTATGAATTATTAATCATAGACAGGGTAGACCAGCGTCTTTTTTTAAAATTATTTTTTGCACTGTAATGAAAATAATTATACCTATGTAAATATCTAGCTGGGAACAACACGGCACAAGTTATTTTGCAGATCACGACAAAAAATGTGGAATGGTAAACGAATGGAAACGTCGTGGAAAACGTCAAATGAAATGTCATTGACAGTGGCAGCCATCTTTATTTTAGGGTAAGTGTTGCCTATAATATAACGTTTAATGCATTTCTACACAAAAACTAAGCCAAAATATACCAAAATGATCATTAAACCACTTTTATATAATATTGACATTTCATAATTATATGTGTACAAGGTCCAGGCCGGGGCTCCATACATTCGTGAAACGTCTCCTTTCTGAAGATAATATTTATTTTCCAATATCTTTCTTAATAATTTCCCGACCGTTTAGTATAATAACGAATTTTTTAAAATGGGAAACCAAGGTAACAAAAAAAAGAAAAGACTTGGTTGGCGTAAAAAAAAGGCAAAAACTTGAGTAAAGCACTAAAGTGAGTATAATTTATTTGGTAAAGAAAATTCACATCGGGTTAAATTATTATACGTAATCATAAATGTACTTATCTTTCTCAAATTAGATTACGACGATCAGGGGCATCCGAAAATAACCATGGCTCTGACAAGGAGAATGCTCCGAATAAAACAGATGTTAACATATATAACAACATGGAAAAGTAAGTTCTGAAGCAATATAGCAATATGTCCAGTCAATATAGATTTGAGAATATTTTGTTTAAGTAAACCCGCTGTAAAACCACAGCCGCCTGCTGGTGATGTCCGGATGGATGATGAGGGTTTCACTATCGTACAAACTACCAGGAGATATATATATCTATCTTGAATATGAAGCACACAAAGTTTAAAAATCACATTATGTAACAATTTGTTATTATAAAATAGACGATTCTTTGAATGACAAAGACGCCTGATATTAATGTTACTTGGTGATGTGGTACTCCTATGCTATAAAGTATGTTGACATTGACTGTAAATAAATTATTAATACATAGTGTTTTTTTTATTAAGAACCATCTTGGACGGTCAATATTGTGTAGCTTACCCTACATAAATAGTGCGAGTGAGATAGGTGCGCTGACGGCGGCGGTGGGAGAGGCATGCGGGGGGGAAATTTGAATTTGAGCTGACATACCATCGACTCTTAATTTTCATGTATAAAGTAGGTATCATTAAAGTAGCTCTTCAGTTAAGTAATTGTATAGTTATTTTTAGCAATTTAAATTAATTTGATGTATATAATAGGCAATATTACTTATTTGGTATATTTACGCATTATCAAGTGAAACATTTTTGTGTTGAGGTAAAATTGATAAGAATTATCCTAAATATTATGTATTACATATGTTTTCAGGAATCCAATACAAGTTCATTCCATCAAGTCACGGGAAGCGTTCTATATTAATGATAGAAGATCATACATTTAACCAAATTAACAACGATTATTGGACATGCTCGAAAAAAACATCCCTTAAGTGCAAAGCGAAAGTAATATTTGATAAACATCAAAATATAAAAGTTTACAACCGAGAACATAACCACAACGCTTCCCGTTATTTTATCAGTAGCAAAGGAACATATTTCAAATTATAAGCTCCTAGGATTCATTTAATAATTTAATAATATCAGGTCATGTATATTAGGAATTGATCAAAGCAAAGAAAGATAGGCTTTCCCATATAGGTACGGAAGGGAGAGGCTGGAAGAGGTTACTGAGTAAAATAATGTGAGGCTAGATGAATTATTGTCCTTAGGTTTATATTATACGTTTATAGGTTTGTGTAGAACGACCAAATGTTTGAGACTACTAATTCGTTATTGAAAAGCTGTCGTTAATGTGGTCAAAAAACTCACTTTACAAATACTGTTGTAGACATTCGTTAATTTTTTTTTTAATTTAGAAATGATTAAAAACAGTATAATACGCAGATTTTTTTATTTGTCTTAGTTAATATTAAATATTAGTGTTTCTATTGTACTTAAGTATTTCGTTTTAGTAAATAGCGCTGAATTTTGATAAACTTTTTGGTACTTACCTATTTTTTCAGTTACAGTAGTCACATTGTCAACTGGTAAGACCTTACTTATAGTTAACGGATACACATTTAAAAGAGAACATTCCGTGAAGGGTGGAACAAAATGGTCTTGTAACGAACCGAGTCAGAGAAGGTGTAATGTTTACGTCCATGTAAATGAAAAGTTGGAACTTATATTAGTTTCCAATACGCATAATCACAAACCGATGTTGTGTCGTGTTTTTCAAGATGTAGTTAACTAATTGATTAGTTATTTTATTATATAATATGTGTCCTCTTACTGTCTTTCTTTGTTGTTCGATTGTATTGTGATTATAAGACTGCATCATAGCATAGTCCTACTAGTCTTGTGTTTATGAACTTACTTAAGTCAGAATAAATAATAGTACGTACCTAGGTACAGTTTTAAATTTTTTTAATTTAATTTTTACATTGCACTGTATTTGTTTTTATCTAAGCAGCTATAATGAATTTTGATCATGCATGATCCATTATAAAATATTTAAATATTATATTAATCCGACGTTTCTGCTGCAACGAGCTGTCTAAAATGTTTTATTAAAATAGTAGGTACCTACATAATTAAATAAATAATACCTATTAATAAATAAATAAAATTAACCGTTTTATTTTATTATATTGTTGTCCCTGTTGGTTCGGTATTAAATTTGAGCCTCTTAACCCATTTACCTACCTATTACCCTATTTTTAATATGACATACCTACCTAAGATCTTCTAATATTTTATTAAATGTTTATTTGCGCAAATTGAGCAAACATATGTTGCTCAATTTGCGCTCAATATTTGTTGATAAATAAAATTTATAAAAGTTTTAATTTATCAAAATATATATTGTATAGGTATATATTATTATAACTGAGATGTGGAATTTGGGAATGTCGATGCTAAGTGAGCACAAAAATTTTGAAGGACAAAAAAATGGTTGCAGTAGGTAATTTATAAAATTCTTGTTTACAGAAACTTCTGATTCTAATAAATTTACTAAAGATATCATCAGTGATGAAATAATAAAAATGATTGAAGAACATGGCCTTACTGAAGAGCAACTTACTTTCGAGGTTGAAGAAGGACTTGATGAAGAAGACGGATTGAAATCAGCTGATGACGTAGCTCTGTTTGTGCGGTCACGCAGAGGGAAGACGATCTTACAATTCAACGACCATAGATACAGAAAAGCTTATAAATCCAAAAATGGATTTAGATGGAACTGTTCTGTAAAGAAGAGTTGTTTGGCGTTTGTTTACTTGAACGATAATGATGAGATTATTATGGCCAACAACGACCACTGTCATCCTCCACCGAGCATAGAGAAAGTCGACACCCAACCATATGGTAAGTTGATATTTATGTTCTTAACATAACATCTGTACCGTCATCTATTTCCTTTTTTTCTTCATAAAGTGCCTCAATAAGTGTAGCTAGCAGACAGCATTTCATATTTTTTCATTATCCCGTGATGCCCGCCATGTTCTGATCTGAAATCAACTTCTTCCATCTTCTTTTCTTTACCTTCGACATAATGATACATTTTATACCTCACAGTCCCTTCTTCCTGTGATTAAATGTTTTGTTTTCAGACACAGCAATGGTGATCACATCTCGTAAAGGCAAGGAGATGCTGCTTTTTCGCCAATATACGTATCGCAAGCAGTACGAGAAAGGAGAACGCTCCCGTTGGGTGTGCTCGACTCTAAAGAATTGCCACGCGTGCTTGTATACCGACGCTGACAACTACATTACCTCGTACACCGAAGGACATTGTCATGACCCTCCAAAGTACTACTTGCAGCCAAACCATGTCCTCAATGCTTTGAGAGAGCCTATTATTATAGAAACTGAATAGATGAAATTAAGATAGTATGTTTATTTTATTAAGTACTGTATTTAATTAAAATAGTGTTAAAATCCCGTAGAATTATTATTAAATTTAAATTATTTTTATTTCGGAAATACATCAATAGTGTTAGTAAACAACCTTAGACCACTAATGTTAGTATAGGTAACAAAATAAATCACATACACACAATACACATACCCACACACATCCAGGACTATAAAAGACCAGACAAGGAGACCCTCGGTGCCCTGGCACATGGCTACTTGACCGCATGCAGCCGTATCCAGCGCCCCAGCACTGGACAGTCCCACCTGTCGGCTATCGCTCTCAGGATGCCGTAGGCATTGCCGCGCACCCGGCTTTTAAATTCCTTGGTATATTTGCAATTATGTCTAACGCCTAAATACTAGAAAAGTTAATTATACTACATATTTATAAACAAGTAAGTTAATAGTGATGAGATATTTGGTTGGACTTCGTTCGTTGTATTGTTTGTTGTCCATACAAGAAATGATTTTTTTTCGCTCATAAGTAAATGACGGATCTCTGGAAAAATTGCCAGCAATTGTTGTCGACAAATTCAAAATCCGTTTGGCGCGTTCAATCTAATCCAACACTTTCAACACCAAAACTTTCTATGCATTTGGACTCACTATGCCAGAAATAACGGTCGATCTGGTAGAATCTAAAAGAATCAGGGGTTTCGATTTTAGCACAGATAATTCTAAAACATGGAATTAACTAAACACTGATAAAATCTAACCGTTCCTAAATATTAATCTTGTTAGACGCTTTAAGTTAATCTAGAATTACATTTTATATTTTAGTTTTTAATACTTACTAATAAATAACCAATAATAATAATCGGTTTAATACTTATTTTACCATATAAATGTGTCGTGTCATTTAGTGACACTTAGGTTTACCAGATACAGACCCATGTCTATTGTGGGAATCAAACCACAATGTACATAATTTGTCTTTGTTTTCATTATAAAATTTTCAATATTATTATTATAATTTAATTGCAATGTTGGTTGAGCGTTGGCTTGTCATGTAAGGTCCAAGTTCGATCCCCGGTCGTGCATGTACATCCACTGATTGCTCTCAACCGGTGAAGGAAAACATTACATATCTTCACGCTATGTATGTCCCTGACGGGGTAGGCAGAAGGAAACAGCGTGAGGAAACCTGTACGCCGAAGAATAAATTGTTGCCGCATGGGAAGTCCGCCAATCTGCAATGGGCTAGCGTGGTGGACTCAGGTGGACTGTAGCCCTAACGCGTTGAGAGGATAGGCCTGAACGCCTACAGAGGGACATATTAATAAGCTGTTGATTAAAATTTGGTTTGTTTAATGGCAATGGCTAAGGATACGATAGATCTATTTAATTTATCTTTGATGTAAAAAATATTTGAATTGAATTTGAACGTAGTTTTTAAATAAAATTTATAAGACTTTCCTGTGTTTTATTTAACCAACCACATGCTCAACTTCTTTACTGCCATTAGGGTCAATGCAGAGAGAACTGGTAATTGCTCGAGCAGCTTTTGATGTTATCGGAATAAAGCACTATAAAGTATTGTGTTGTCTATAAGTTCAAGCTCGAGCATAGATATGTACCTACTACATTTGATGGCGTCATACGTCCGTCTAGACTAGTTCGGTTGTTATGTATTAATTCCTCTGTGGTTATGTCTGATACCGAACTACTGAGTCTTCTTTAGTCTCAACCACGAAGGAAAGGTCTCAACAGTTCAGTGAACCGAACTATTAAGACTATAGAAGGCTCAGTAATGTGGTACCTCCTGATCAATCGAACTACCGAGTACTAGACCAAATATAAAGTAGGTAATTATACTCGCACTGCTTAATTTTAAATTTCTGAGGTCGGTAAGGATACTTTGTGATTTTGAGGTGTCTCAACCCCTAGTGGTCTGGTCAAAGGGGTCTGGTCTGTGCAAATGAGCACATCATATCGGGAGATAAGAGCTGCTGTTTTTTTACAGCAGATTAGAAATCTAGTTCATTATTGAGTAATTAATATTTATTTCTTAATTAAATGTTTCTAAATTAATTTCAGCTCCTACTGTTATCCTATCGAAGCGAGGACGGCCTATGTTGGTGTATATGAACTACACGTATTCAAAATATCCCTACCCGCTTAGGAACGGTTTGCGGTGGTACTGCTCCAAGATAAAGAACTGCAGAGCTTACCTACTTACTACCTTGGAAAATAATATCGTGGCAGTTGTAGGGACACATAACCATGGACCTATCGAAGAAAATATCAGGATCCCGATCAAGTTTGATCAGTCTTCTATGAAGCACGTGTTTCAGACATAATAATGTACCTATAGCTTTAAGGGTGATCCCTTATTACCAATTGTTCACCAAGAAAGTGGATTCCACGGTATACATACATACGTATTAGTCCCTTTTCTTTTTTACCTATCTAATTATATAAATGCGATAATTAAAATTATAAGTTAGTACTGGGAATTTTTGTCAAAATCTCCATCCGTTTTTAGGTTGCTATTTCCTTTGGCTTAGGTAACTATAATGTAACATATTTGGAAATGATATTGTGGCCATGTTTCCGTGCAATTTATTAAAACCTCTATGAATGCCAGTGTAAATCTTCCATACATTTACTGTTTAAAGACAAAATTATGGATATTTCTGGTTTTATTAAAAAAGTTATTGTTCTTATTTTACTCGTTCGTTATTTAACGTGCTTTCGATATCAGTTTAAAGTTTTTTGATATCTCCTTTATTAACGGAATAATCTTATTAAGTCTAAAAACAGATTAGAACAAGTTTTAAACATCACGAAAAAAAAGAGTTTAAAACAACTTTTAATTGCAATAAACTAAATAAAAATAAACAAAAATAAATAAAAACTAATAAATATTTGGGACTTGAGTTTGATCTTATCGTATTTGTTGAGAATTAAGATTTTAGACACTTTATTTAATTTTGGATTTGTAATTAAAACATTCATATTTCTCATAATTATTTAATCAAACTTAAACGGGTTTTTGTATTTTTCTTACTTCTAGCTTACTACTTTTTTACTCTCTTCCTTACTACATCGAACATCGCGACATACAGTAAGTACCCCACCATGAGTTTACTGGTTGTAAAAAAGTATAGGCATTAAAAAAGTTAAATGAGACGCTTCAGTAACGATCGACATAGTAGAAGAAATAATTTATACAATTCTATTTGATTTTTATCTCAGGCGAGTTTTAAATTGTCTAGGAAATAAAAATTAATAAATAAATAAAAAAGTAATCGGGGCATTTCAATTTGAACACTAAGGAGTTTTTTTTATAACATTCTGAACTATTTGTTTCATAGGATACAAAACCAGTTTAAACTGGTCTCTCATAGTAAAGAAACTCCGTAATAGGCATGGCCAGCTCTATGTCAATGTTGAACCGCCACTGACGTGCGTGCGGTCGACTCTATCAGTAGAGTCGGTATAGGTTCTGCTTTTAGGTCATTTCGATACGAAGGCCTATTAATCTTACAAAATGAAACCTACCTACTCGTAAATATGTTTAGTACATGTACCTACTCTACATACTAGGTAGGTACTCTACATTTAATTCACATTTGTTTGCATTCCAATAGCGCGACTGCTGACCTCGAGACGAGGTCGTCCATTGCTGCTCTACCGAAACTTCGCTTATAACTCTGCCAGGTCTACCAAAGCCTCTGGAAGGAGTGGCCACAAGTGGACCTGCTCTTCTACCAGGTCAAAAAACTGTAAGGCTTTCATCTGTACCGCAAGTGAACATAGTTTCGAAGTCATACACGCAGAAGAGACCCACAGTCATGATATGCCAGGGTTTCATGTTACGGGAGACGGAAGCTACATAAGATTGTAAAGAAAAAGTGAAATTTCGTCGGTGAAATTTGGTTGGAATCTGTATGTCTACAATTTAACGATATATTCTTTGAATTATAAAATCTACGCTATTATAATTTTGAAACTTATTTTATGGGTATCAAAGGTCTAAAGGTAGCATTCGGATCTGAGCAGTCGCTGCCCGGCAGCCTTGGCCGCGTCGTAATATTTCCCGCGCAGCCGCGCGGCCGTACTGCTAAGTAGTTCGGCCGCGCTGCCACGGCCGCCTGCATCGGACGGTTCTGCATACAAATCCATATCCCTCAGAGTGTTAAAACGGGTTTTGCGACCCAAAAAAAACAAGATCAAATACTAGACTTATGTGAAGTCTAGATAGAGTTCGTTTTTCAAAAACCAAAATCTGACAGCCACATTCTAATGAATATAGAGCGCGAGCGGTACGACGCGGCCACGGCCGTCGCTGCTCGGCCGCGGCTGCCGGGCAGCGACTGCTGGAATCCGAATGGTACCTTTACAGTAAAAACATAATATGAACGTAAAAGCAATTGCCATTAAAAAGTATATCAGTGTACAGTACGCCTGCCATGATAGTTAATACTCGCAGCGCGTACGTTTAATTAATAGTGCTATCTCTTTTCGACTAATTACGAAAGACAGAGATATATAGACAGTTTTTTGCGTAGTCGCTAGCGAGTATTGACGTTGTCAACTCATGGTACGCGCTACAGCGCCGGCTACAGCACAGATGTCCGACTGATAGGGGGTTAGTATGGAGGAAGCTTATTTAAACAAGTAAATGATAATGCCAAAATATAATTGATATACATAATTTTATCTTCACGATATGTTCCTGACCGGGTAGTTATAAAGAACATATTGGAAATTAATAAAAACTCCTAAAAAATGAATACAGGACAACACAAAGGTAACCAATATTATTAGGCCCGATTTTCTAAAGGCACACATTTAATTTTTTTTTATTAAAATTCGATAGCACTTTAAATGGATTCGTCTTTTACCTTCGTAATAATTTGTGACGTAGATACAATTTTAGTGCTCTCAAATGTTTTAACTTTATGCCTTAAAAATCGGACGTACTCCTTCCTACTGTTAATAATACGGATGAAAATTACAATTGGATAGGATACAATACTATTACAATTGGATTACAATTGAGCACTATACATGTATACTTTATTTTATTTATTTTAATTTTATGACCTGCATAGGTACATATATCCTCACGCTAAATTGAGCAGTATTTATTATTTCAATTCATTAGTAATACAATTTACCAAAAATATATATTACTATACACTTAATATTAAACCTACTTATCGATATTATCAAAACAAGTTAAACTAAAAGATAATAAAAGAACACATTTCCGGAGGTATTTATTGAGTATTACTGAGGTAGTTAATAAAATATTTGGCTTAAAAACTAACATAATCAGGCAAATCTTTAAAAATATCTTTACATTAAGTTGTACTTGAATCCTTAGTAATAAAATGAAATTGTACCCTTTTAAAATAAAATATAAGGGTAAATTACTTAGCAAAAATTAAGTACTCCATTTTATTTTATAAATGCTATGTAAATCAGTCATTTTCAGTCTTGCTATGTATACTTGAGAATGTAAATTAAAAATATTTTTATGTAAATTATTAGTTACATACATCTAAAACACTTACAATATAAAGTTGATAAAGTATAACATTATACTTATAGTGTATTTCCAATACCCTGATCCTGCAGATGCTACAACTTGCTTGTAAGTATAAAAAAAATGTTGTAAAAATATAATTCTAGAATACTTAGAAGGCTGAACATTTTATATCAGTCTTATTAATTTAATTCCATGAACAATACAGTATGTTTTAAGTCTATCTGTACTATGTATGCAGTGTTGTTTATTTATTATTTATTTAACACTTTATAATTTATGTATATGTTGTTGTTTCATCATACTGCCATAGTGGTATATTAGTACATTGTGCATTATGGGCAGTAAGTAGGATATTACTAACGAGAGTCTGTTAGAAACCCGACGCCGAAGGCGGAGGGATTTTAATGACTCGAGTTTGTAATATCCTTACTGCCCGTGATGCACACAATGTTTTTCATCACATTTGCGAGGAAATAAATACCTACGACACAAGGGAACAAATTTATTTTCTTTGACTTTGCTGATATTATTTAAGTTTATTAAATTTATTTAGTTAAATTGAGTTAAATTTAATTACCTTAATATAACTCAAGTTAACTCAGTTTAACTCAATTCGAGTCAAATCGAGTACAGGCGAGTACAGTCGAGTTTAGTCAAGATAACTACTCAATTTAACTTAATTTTTAACTTAATTAATTTAATAAACCAGTTCAGTACAGCCAGCTACACATTACAGCCCTAGGGGTATAATATTATAAATTTTCATTATTCTCCCGCGGGTATATATAGGCCATTGTGTTTCTTTAGGTATGCATATAATCAGACCCTTAACGAGCAAGTGTGATGAAAAATAATATATTTATATTTACTAATTTAAAATTTTCAGTTCATACTGACTTACATTGAACTGAATGCTTTACTCAATTACATAGTTTACGAGCCACTGCTCACAAATCTGTCTTACTTGATTTTAGCTGCTGAATTGTCTCTGTGGATTGACCTTCTTGTATCAAAGTACTACCTACCTACCTGATTTTTTTACAATGTGAAGTGGTAAATTTGATGGTAAGTAGCAACTCAGGCCTTAATTTCATAGTTTCTGTACGACAAATACGAATAGGTAATATGAATGCATTACCTTACTTTAATGGCACCTTTTAAACAACTTTAAATGAACCATCAACACGACGATAAAATCCAGGTGGAGGATGGTTGTGTTTGTTGCGTACCCTCTTGACAACTGATCCAAGCCGATGTATCACCGTTGTAACATCCACATGACACCCGGTCTTAGTCCGTGATGTGCAGTACCACTGCTTCTTGCCATATGCCAGCTTGTTCTTGAGTCTGAACGCATATCCATCATGCACTAAGAGTAAGCTACCTTTTCTTGTTGGTATGAAGTTAGCAACTGAAATAGTAGGTATATGATTTTAGTAAATGGTTATAACAGAGTTAAGAAATTGGGCACTATGAAAAAAGACTTCTTCAGTTTGCTCAAGATTATATTAGTGAGTATTTTTTCATAGTACCTACCTTCTGTCCTACCCTACAGCTATGAAATCTTGCAGTAGGTACATGCCTAGGTCTAGAGTATCTACAGCAGTTTAGCCATAAAGAACTGAAATAAAAACTTAGCGAAGTAGGTAGGTTTTTATTGATAATGCTCGAGTAGGTTATGATACATATATTTAAAAACACAAGGGGTGCACATTCATATTCAGTTTTAATAAATATACAAAACAATGTAGGTTAAATAATTTGTATCAACACTACTGTGAAACAAGTATGTATTCCTCATACTCATAATAACCATACGGCTGCTCACTTAACCGATAGGTGAGTAGGTACTTCACTTAGTTATACTTTTTTTAACAACATCACTTTTTATCTATATTTTTAGGAATTGAACACTATTTTTTTCAATTCTAAATAATACTAGGTGACACATTAAAAACGCTTGACATGACATGATTGATGACGCCAGCCAGCAAACGTCATCTTAACTTCAACTCAAAAAAAATAACATTTACCTATCTCTTTCACACACGCAAGCGAAGAGTGAGGTAGGCGTTCGTACTCTGGTTCGTACCTTTCTGCTCTATGGCGTAGCGAGCGTCAACAACGTGATACGGAACGTAACATTCCGTTTCACCAAATCTTTTTCTCATAGTAAATTCGGATACACAGTCGTTTAAAACTTGACTTCGACGGATCTAAATATGTGATAATTGACAAATGTAAAATGTCACTTCACTGTGCTTTTGCTGTGCTGTGTTCTGTGCTTTGCTCTGACAACATGACAGGCAGACATCGTGTTGTTCGTGTATAATGAATGAAACGAATCCGAAAACAGGATCGTTCGTTTTGGAACGATAAAGCTAGGAGTTTCGTCAATTATGTAAATGTATCAGCGAATCACATGATAGAGTAATTGTAATGCTAACCGCTTTTAGGCTATCAGCGGCGTTAGAAATAGAACAGTGCGACAAAGTGTCATGAACTAATCAGTTTCCAATAAGTTTAGTGTTTACTTACAGTGTTTTGCAAGATCACGAGGATTCAGTGATTGGATTATGTTCTGTTGTTGCTAATTATAAATAATCAATATTCCCCATGTTGTAGTGACAGATTTGTACACAAAAAGGCGGGCCGTGCATATCTACCTAGTTTCTTGTCCTATTAACTATTCTGTGCTAGTTTTAAAAAATTTGCATTGGATTTTAAAATTGGTTTCTCTCTTGGGTGGTATAAATTTTAACATGGTACCTTTTCTTGTGAAATATAAAATTTCGTTATTTCAGGTTATCTAATATGTACAATTTTTTGTTGAGTAAAAATTTTCGACTTCAACTTGTGTTTTATTTTCCTTCCTCATAGATTTAAAGCATGTTACGAATAGAGTGCTCACTTGTTTTTATGATTCATAAATTGTGATATTTTTCAGGCATATTCATAAACACGAGAGGGAACTCCAAACTGTTCATATACCAGAACCACACGTTTAGATTTATGTACAAGAAAGCATATGGGAGTCAGTTATGGTATTGCTGGTATTTCTTCAGTCGATGCTGCCCAGCGAAGCTAAGGATCAACAATGCTGGGAAAGTCACAGAGAGCATCGGACGACACAACCATGACCCGCCAACATGCTGGATGACACCGGATGGCAAGTCCTATAACCTTCCACCACTTCCTGATAAAAATCCTTAACTTTTTAACCATTAAAAAGAGTTTGTACTGTGCTTCACTGCCAAAGTTATCATAGACAACAAACACTCAGTGTTTCAACCACCCTTTTTTGTACATAATTGTATTGTAATTCCATTGCATTATTATTTTAAAATACTTTTTTCTAGGTAGGTACATTACATTGTTTTAATTTCAATGTAAACCTTCCATAATTTTACTAGATTTCTAAAAGTTTTTATTGTTTTTATATTGGTTGTAAGCTTGTAACACTTAAGTGTTGTCTATTCTCAAGGATGCCTCTGTTATTTAATTGAGATTGTAATTTCAATGCTTATATTGGAATGTTTTAAGAAAAAATATTTTAAGTTGTGCTCATTAAATTTTAGCACAATACTCTATAAAAAATGTTTTATTCTATGCAATGTCTTTATACATTTATATATACACGTACCAAATAAAAATTGTTTTTTCTATGCTCGCACTGTTACACAGTGTGTTTTATTAGTTTTAAAGAGTTAAAATGTAATAATAATAATATATGTTCATAGCTTTTAAGGGCCAGTATTCATATTTAATGTACACTGTATGATGTATGACTTACTTTGTATGAATACTTAGCTTGTTAGAACCCTTCAGTACAATATTAACATTTCATAATGCATTTCTAGGGTTCTGTGCCTTAAATTATAAAAACGATGTATACTATTACTTGAATGAATATTAAATATTTTATTGAATTTTAATGTAGGTACGCTTAAAAGTTCCTGTGCGAAAAAGTTACACAAAAATAATCAAATAATTAATCAAAATTAAATTATAGCTCGACATTATTGTAGTACTTTTTTCAGGACAATTGAAACCATGTAGGTAACCAAAAAATAAGCATTCAAACCAATTAAATGAGTCAGTGTCCGAGTTTAAGTTCAGGTTCCTATGTAAATTATTTCCAAGCCATGCAAGAGTTGTAAATTGTAATCAATTTAAACCAAATATAATTTTATATTTGTAAACTTCTGCACAATGTTTTTATTGTAATAATTTTATCCGCCTTATCTTGTTTCTACTGTCCCTACAAATAGTTCTTAGGGTCATCGCAGACCTGACGGAGAGCAGCACTTATTAAAATTGTAATTTACTTGCATGAAGGAGTAATATCCAGTGGATAGCGGATACTGATTTTATTCTAACACTTAGGGCTTCTTTCACCACTTCCTGATATTGTTACAGATAGTAATCTTAGTGATAAACTAATCTATCAGATAAATCTGTGTGATAGACTATATAAAATATATAAGATATAGGCAATCAGATACCTATGAAACCAAAAAAACAGGCTATCTGTCAGATAACCTGCAGATAGGGTATCTGGGACTTTATCAGCAAGCGGTGTAAGAGGCCCTTAGAATACGATTTTTAATTGTAAGCATAAAATCCGCCGCGAACCTCTTCGCCAAGTCTGTGCTGACCCTTAGGCAATGTGTAGACCAAGCGGAAAAATGCTCGCGCACTTTTTGACGTCATTGTCAAATGAACCATATCACTATTCGATGCTATATCCTAACAAAATCGTATGAATGAAGTCTGTACGTCGGCGTCGCCTCGCGCTCGACGTCATTCATACGATTTTGTTCTTTAGGCTATAGTGCGCGGGCGTTTTTCCGCTTGATCTGCGCAGTACCTTAGTGTGAATTTAAATATCCCCATGCCCATCCAATTATATTCAGTTGTCATAAATATAACATGATGCAGTTTTCTAGTAGGTAGGTACAGTCAACAAAAGAGAGAGGTAAGCATAGGTACAGTACAGCGCTATACTAGCTCTGTATGATGTAAGCTCGGTAAGCAGGCATCATACAGAGCTAGTATAGCGCTGTACTGTACCTATGCTTACCTATCTCTTTTGGTGACTGTACCTATTTTACGGGTAATAATTATTTTTATGGTAGTTTTTATGAAAAGTAACAGCTGCCGGAAGATCTCACCGACGGACGATGCGCCAATGGACCGACGCGGTGGCCTTGGCGGGTTTCCTTACCTCTTTGTACTTTGTACTTTAAAGCATAAAGACGATTTTATGGTGGTATTATAATGATCGGCGGCCGCGCGGTGACTAATTTTGTATGGGATCTCGAGCGGGCGCGGCGTCGACGCTAGCCTAAATAAAGACAAACATGACACCCACCTAACAACCATAGTACAGCCCTTAGTTAGACAAACAGAAAACATCTCTGTAATTTAAATCAAAATGGAAAGTAAGGAGTAGCATTTTTAAAATTTTGAAGTCTAGCTTTGAAGTGAGTCTCCGTTGTCATCGACAAACATGTGTTCGTTTACGCACAAAAAATTATGAGATAAATTAGGCATTCTACTAGAATCTAGCGCCGTTTCACGTCCTTTTCGCCATGCAGCATCCAATATTTCTCAAGAACAGATATTGTGATGATCTAAGTATATAAACCCCCTATATGGTGAGCGTCGACTTGGCCGCACCGCACGTAACGGATTGTATGGTGGAGGTCGGTGCGGACAGGTGGACGCAACTCCATACTAATTCATACAAGGCAAAGGAAATGCGGCGCGTTCGGTGCGGCCAAGTCGATCGACGCTCAGCATAAACATATTTTGTTAATCACAGTGTTGTGAAGTAAGAAAACCGTCTCGGCCGCGGTACAGTCGACCGCACGTCAGTGGTAACACATTGACATTGAGCTGGCCTAGCATATTAGGGAGTTTCAATACTAGGAGAGACCAGTTTATACTGGTTTTGTTTCCACTGACGTGCGGTCGACCGTACTATTATTTAGATAGCGTGACTTGACTGAACTTTGTACTAAATTATTACATCTGAGATCAGGATTCAAGTTTTAATGTGGTCCGTGTTTTCTGATCGTACGCCTACCATAAGTTGACAACGTCAATACTCGCTAGGGTGTACGTAAAAAACTATATACATCTTTCTGTCTTTCGTAAGTAGTCGGAAAGAGATAGCACTATTAAGTATTTACGTAGTCGCTCGCGAGTGTAACATTGTCAACTCAGGTAGGCGTAATATTACAACTTATACGTATGATTTAAAAAGTCTAACCAGTGAGTTTTTCTTTAACACATCACCTAAAAACTACTGATGGTGTTTTCACAAGCTGTAGCCCAGATAATTAATGCAGGTAATTAAATCTACACCTGACATAGTAGGGTAGGTTATAAAAGTATGGCTGCGAGCCGAGTATCAATGTCAGTTAACCCTTTATAAGGCAGAGGCGATTTGGATACCACTTAGTTAATAAACATTTACGGAGAAGAACATCCTCTTTTTTATTTAACTATAATGGTATTATATAGCGAATATATCAGGCTTTCTTTCCTCATTCATTCAATGTTAACGAATAGGTGTATTGGAAACAAATCATCTGAAAACTCAAGTGCACTAACAGGCTGAGTGCATAAATTGACTACTTACATGTTTTTTTCTTAATGTTTTTTTTTGCGTGTGCATGTGTTCCCCAGTGCATTACATGGTAGTGTATTTAACTTTCACGCAGTTAACTACCGTCATCGTCAATGTCTCGTCTGGCTGTAAGCTTGGTCTTGGTTGATGATTATAGCCTACAGCTACAGATAATGAAACTCATTGTATACCGGCCAGACGCGACGAGACGGGCCGACCGATTCATCAATAATCAGCAAGATCAATTGCAATTGATAATAACTTTGGAGTTCATATGTGAACGGTTCTATGAATGCTGAACATTATCAGTGGTTTATAAGTACTACATGTAATGATTCACACAATTTCATGAGTCGATTTTTGATAGAAATAATATATAATAATGTTTGAACAAATTTACACACGGCTGTTTAGGCCCAAACTAAGCCGAAGCTTGTAAATGGGTACTCGACAACTGATAAACATACCTACATAAATACTCAATACATACAAACGCCCAGAATCCGAAAACCAACAGTTATGCTCATCACACAATTGTTGCTCCCTCGTCGAATCGAACCCACGACAGTAAGCAGGGTCACTACCACTACGCCAACAGGCCAGTCGATTCGAGTCGATACTTACTCAACTCAGAGAAAGGAATATAGTTTTAATACGCCCGCTGCAACAACAATCTATCTACTGCCTACTAATAGGCGAAGGTTTATAACGATGTTTGTGAGGATGGATGCGTTACCCTTTCTCGCAAAATTAAGATGAAACTTTACAGTTAAATAGATTGTAGGTACCTACATCAGAATAATACATAAGCTATAGATACCTTGGGAAAAACTTTTCTACGCGGGCGAAGCCACGGGATACAGCTAGTTTATTATAAAATACTTACCAGGTTAAGTAAGTATAGGTACCTACTTACCTATGTAATAAACTATACTAAAGTGGAAAACGTCCGCAATAGCCTACAGCTAAACTATAGTAGATACATACCTATATGGCTTCTCAACGGCGATCGGGAGTATTGACGATCGCTTCTCAACTACGGGCAGATAGGATCAACTTCATAATATTGCTTACTAAATTATTTATTACACTACATAATTATATACCATAATAATTCAGACTATCCTCTTACGAAAGTAAGGTCCCTTTCTTTATCTGGTTTAACGAGTGGTGACATAAAACAATGTCACCGGCGATGCAAGTCAACTCCCGCGATATAAACTTTTTCTTGTACGTCCTATTTTGATCGTGCAATGTTAGAATTAATTGAAAACGACTTATACAACAACGAGGATTATTTTCTTCCAGATATGTTAAATGAGTTGTCTGATTCAAGTACGGCGATAGGGTTTAGTGATGAAGAGCACTCCCATGGTAATCTGAACAATAGAACGCGTAGAAAAAAATCAAAGCGTTCAGAATGGAAGAAGAATAAAGCCAAAGATATGAGAATGAAGGGCGAAGTTTACTTAGGATACAGAAGACCTAAAGGAGAAAGAGCAAAACAAGATACGATAAGACCAGCGCGACAGCTGGGAGAAGCGTGCCAATCAGATTTTTGTCGGAGGAGTAAGTTTAGGGGATGTAGCGAAATAGATGAGGAAACCCGAAACAATATTCACAAAAACTTTTGGAAAAATCTTAACTGGGACCAAAGAAAAATATACGTGTTGTCATTAGTTAAACGATCTATCACAGGTCGTAAAACTGTAAAAACTGGGAACTCGAGGCGTACCGGTACCTTGCAATATTTTTTGCCGCTTGAAAAAAATAACGATAAAAAAGTACAGGTTTGTCGGGAAATGTTTTTGAGTACGTTTTCTTTGGGATCATTCACTGTGCAGCAATGGGTTAAAAACTTAGGTTGTTAGGTTAGGATGTTTTTATTGATTAATGTTACAGATAAATGTAAAAAAAGGAGTATAATTTCAAAGCGTAAACGTAAAAATTGCAATAAATAAACATTCATTTCTCAGAATTGTAAGTGTTTCATTTCGAAAATATCTCCTATCTTAACCGATATGGTGATGATGATGATGACATAGAAAGACAATAACTCCTATCTTCAAAAAAAGTCGCCTATTTTGAATATTTGGTCTATTTTTAGTAATTTTTCGATTCCTTTGTTATATTATCGCCGAATATAATTGAAAACTTCAACGAGAAATAATAATTTTCAATGATTTCCGTTATTTTTTGAAGTATGGAAATTACTCTTATCTTCAAATCCTATTTTACATTATATCGCTAAATACTTATTAGAAGCAAATCTTGATTATTACTTTACAAGTGGGTCCATTTAAGTATAAAATTGCTATTTACACATTTTTTCTTAAACTTCTAGGAAAAATAAAAAACTTTTTTGGCCTCCTATAAAATTTTGTTTTGTAAGTTAGGAGTTGTTAGCACTTCCCCGTCGATATATTAGCAAGGAGTTGTCCTGTGGGAAACAATATATAAGCGGCCAGCTCAAGGTCAAAGTGTTTCCACTGACGTGCGGTCGACTGTGCAGTACCTACTTGTTTTGTTGTCCAGAGCAGGGTGGCCCACTGCGGGGTCCTTTAATATTTTTTTCTACCACCAGTTAGCCACCATTGGGTGGTGAAAGGACTGGAGAAGGTTCATAAGATTACTACTACCTACTACAATAAGAATACCGTACTACTGGCTGGATTTGCCATTGATTTTTAACTTTTATTCTTGTCCCATTCGCAATCTAGAGGAAAGAATCGGTAATACTCGCACACGGCTGGATTAGTCCCCCCAAAATAGATAAAATCTATGATTATTTTAAAATTTAATATTAAATTAATATTTCTAGTTTAACGATAAAGCTAAGGAATGCCTTGTCGTTGTTACCCACAGCGTCCATAAACGTGATTATATTAACCTTTGCCCCGTATCTTACAGTTTTTGCAGATCCAATGGTTGTGTCTACTAAGAAAAAGCGTGGATCGTGGTCTCAAGATGACTTATCCGATGCACTTGATGCTGTTAGAACAGGTGTACTGTCAATTAGCAAAGCAGCATCAAAATATAACGTTCCTAGAAAAACAGTGCATAGATATTTAAAGAATGGATTGCCTAAACAACAAATAGGGAAAAAACCAGTATTTAACAAAGAACAAGAGGCTAGTTTTATTAAAAGCATTATAAGATTAGCCGATTCAGGAACGTCCCTAACAGGCGCGATGATTCGCGAACATGCATTTGCTTTTTGTGAGAAACATAACATCTCTAATAATTTTAATAAGGAATCAGGTCTCGCTGGAAGGGACTGGCTTATAGGTTTTTTAAAGAGACATCCTGCAGTGGCTCGACGACGCAAAGACCACCACGGTAGAGCACGAGAGTAGCCCATAAATTGAACAGTCATAGCAGCTCATAGTTTCAAAGAGGTTCAATGCTATCATGACCACGTAGGTAATCAAAGGAATCCACGCATGACACGTCATGTAATTGTCATCTCGAACCCTACATCATATCCTAATCTTAATGATAAGGGTAATTTTAAACACGATAATTAAAGTACAAACCGTTTAATGCAAGACAGAACAGACGTTTCACTCGGTACGTACTAAATGGCCTAGCTAAACTCACATTACACTAATACTAATTAAGCTTCTTAGTGTCAACTACCGCCAGACAGAACCACTCTTTAATATTGCTAACTAACATTCCTCATATACTTACATTACACTACATAATGCCATCATCGAGCTCCAACAACATACACACCCACACTAAATACAAACACTTCCTATAATATACAAACCCAGATAGACTAACACACATACATGTGTTCTATCCCACTGCCTAGCGCAAACAATACGGGACCTAGGTACCTAACCTTGTTAAGTAGAATTAGGTCGTCTGGAAAGATTTTCCAAATGTGAATAATTATCCATCACTGACTAACAGTAGGCCAATAAAAATAATACGCATCTGATCAGAATCACCTACTCTACAAACCTAGATAATTTCGTTCATTTTGGAGAGTTGTAGTTTGCGACCTTCCCTTGTTAGTGTGAATGCTAACGAGATACAATATTTGTTAAATTATAATTATATTTTTACATTGTAGGTGTGGTACCTTTATAGTTACTCATGATTTATGCCAAATTGTAAAAAAACTATGTATTAAATTATTAGTCTATGAAACAAAGTACAGTAGGTCGGTATTAGGTATAGGTTGGTATTTTAATGGTGGTCACGTGCTCAAGATAGAGCAAATATAACCCCAGTGATGGACAACAGCCCACTCGATAGCCAAATTAGTTGTAAGGATTGTCCTGTGGGAATCAATATTTAAGCGGTTGATCGGGATTGGTACAATACCTACTTGTTTCGGTGTCCAGAGGACTGTGGTGGCCATCACTGCAGGATACTTTATTTTTTCCCTATTGGCGTGAAAGGAGTGGAGAACGAAAGAAAACTAAGAATGCCTTGACGTTATTATCGACGCCATCCATATACTCGTACGTTATTATATTGACCTTTTGCCCCGTTTCTTACAGTTTTTGCAGATTCGATGCTTAACTGGTCTACTAAGAAAAAGAATGGTTTGTGGTCTCAAAATGACTTATCCGATGCAGTTGATGCTGTTAGAGCAGGCGTACTGTCACTCCGCGAAGCATCATCAAAATATAACGTTCCCAGAGTAACATTGCACAGATATTTAAGGAATGGATTGCCTAAACAACAAATAGGGAAGAAACCTGTATTTAACAAAGAACAAGAGGCCAGTTTTATTAAAAGGATTATAAGATTAGCCGATTCAGGGACGTCCCTAACAGGCGCGATGATTCGCGAACATGCATTTGCTTTTTGTGAGAAACATAATATCTCTAATAGTTTTAATAAGGAAATAGGCCTCGCTGGAATTGACTGGCTTAAAAGCTTTTTGAAGAGACATCCTGCAGTGGATCGACGACGAACACCACCGCTGTAGAACATGGGTAGGTGCCAGAAATTGAACAGCCATCGCAGCTCATACTTTCAAAGAAGTTCAAATATTTAAATAGTAAAGTGTAGGAAATACCATTCGCCATACACGCCATGCGCTTACCGTCATTCGTTTTCTGGAATATCACTTTATTTTGTTTCCATATTTCTATTTCAATTTTACCATCACTTCACAATTAGTCCAGCTAGTTTTTGTGTTATCCGTTTTAAATCGGAATTCAGTATATTATTAGCCAGAAAACCATATTTATTATATTACATTACCATATTATATAGACGAGATGTTCTGTCCTGCTGTGCGTTGATTAGTCAGTGAATCAGTTTCATCTTTTGATTATACTAAACCACACTAAATAAACTATATCGACGGGGAAGTGCTAACAACTCCTAACTTACAAAAACCAAATTTTGCTAATTTCAACTTAATTCATATATCAGTAGACGCGTTTATCAAACTGCATTCATAAGTCGTTTTCTTTAAAAAAATATGTAAGTTAGGAGTTGTTAGCACTTCCCCGTCGATATATTGTAATATACCGACTAATCTGCTGAGAAAATGCCACTTTTGTTTCTAAACGAGGTAGGAAGGGGTTTATGGCTCACATACCTTATTTTTGATAAAGCTAATTAATAAACATGAATGAAAAAACTCTATGTCGATTTATTAATATAAATAGGTATTACATTTTAGACTTTCGCGCTTTGTATTCATAATTATATAATTATTTACGGGTCTTACACACGAAATAGTTTTATTTACCTTGCCCGACGTCTCGTGACTTATCGTCGAATACACCCGCGGATACCGTGAGTGTAGTGTGCCAATAATACAAGAACAGCAGAGGGCAGTTTCAGAAACTACTCACAGCGATCAAAAATGACAGCTCGCCTCTCCAGTCAGCTCGTGACCACGGCCAGTGTAACCTGGTCGAAACGTCGGGCAAGGTAAATAAAACTATTTCGTGTGTAAGACCCGTAAATAATTATATAATTATAAATAGGTATGCGCAGTATTATAGTTTTCATAGGATTGTGTCGCTTATCATAAATTTCTCACACTCTGCAGAAACGTTCCAGGTAAGGTGAATAAATATACCTAAGAAGGAATAGGTAGTGTACCTATCTGTATAGTAAGCTCTACAAGTATATGTACTTGTAGATAAATGTGTATGTAAACAGCTTGAAAGATAAGCCAAAGGCTTTATTAATACAATTGAGAAACTAAAACCTATCGTGACCACGTCGGTAATCAAAGGAATCCACGCATGACACGTCATGTAATTGTCATCTCAAACCCTACGTCATATCCTAATCTTGAAGATAAGGGTAATTTTAAACACTATAATTAAAGTGCGGACCGTATAATTGCATGACAGTACAGTCGCTTCACTCCACTCGCCGCAACAAATAGAACATCATTAGCCTTAAATCAACTGCTGGACATAGGCCTCCAAGGCGCGCCACTGAATCGTATCTTCGGTTATCCACATCCAGTCACTGCCAGCAAGCCTTACGCATTTTGTCGCTCCATCTTGCCGGGGGGCGTCCCACACTACGCTTGCCCAGTGGTGGTCTCCACTCGGGACTCGTCTACCCCAGCGGTTATCGATTCTTCGACGGATGTGATCAAAGAGTTTGGAATACTTAGTTAGCCGCCGGCCGGTATTAATTATACTTTTATTATTATTATTTTATTTATTTTTTATTCTGTGCTCTGTGGATGTGATAGTATCACGCCACTCCCAATTACTTACCGGGAGAATTTATTTATTTATTTGCAAAATCAGCTTAGAAATAGTAGTAATGGTAATTTGTTTAATAAATAGGTAGATACCTTAAACTGTTTCTATACTTTACTGATATACCTGAGTTCGCGATTTGGAATGATGAAGATTGGCTACGTTATCTCCTATATTGGCAATGACTGGTCTAATTATCACCTAATCTCAGGTCACACCTGGTTGATTGTACGTGAGATAACGTAAAGATTCTAGCGTCATCTATAGAACCCTTTCACGATTGTGCCGCGTGTTTTATCCAATGGGAATAAATGTCGTACAAAAATTTACAAAGATGCGTCGAATTTTAGAGGTGTTAATGAAACAAACATAAACTTTGTTTTGGATTTTATTTTATGATGATCTAAGTACCCTACTTTTATACTTGGCTTTCCAGATTTCCTTAAATTTATTCATAAGGCGCGTGAGCCGAAGAAATGATGCAGAAGGAAACCTGGCTCGCGAAAATACAGAAACTATTCGAATGAAATGCTGCAGATGGCAGTGGAGATGGTCAATAATAAGGATCTGTCGTCGTACCAAGCGGCAGCGTGGTGTGGGATCCCAAGGAAAACTATATCGAACAAGTGCAAGGGGTTGCACTGCAAGCCAGTCGGCCGGCCGTGCTCCAAGAAACATGACAATCCACATGTGGCCAGTTGATTACTTGTCATTGGCTGTAATCAACTGCCAAAAAACGAGTACGCTTGAAGCGTATCCCAGACACACGCGGCCTGCGGTGGCGGTGGCGGCCCGTTGTCTTCTCTTGCAATAAAATTGTATGTTACACTTCAAACACGCGCGCCCATAATTTGTATATTGAGGCTGCGGCCTGCGGTAAGCCGCCACCGCAGGCCGCGTGTGTCTGGGATACGATTAAATCGAAGTTTTACATCTATCTGTCGGTAACTCGAAAACTGACCGAGTGTGCTGAAAATATATTTTATGTAAAATTGCTCGGTTTTATTTGCCGAAATATTACAGAAACACTAAAAAGAATATTCACGGAACCAATCAATCGTCAATGTCAATCAATGTAATCAATTGTATAGAAGCGAGCCTGCTAAATATTGCATAGCAGTGTGCGTAACGTTTATGTTATCTTTACGCATGTGTGTCTAAAAAACGTAGACGGACTGTGGCAGCGCTTTATGCGCTAGATTATTTTATGTTTAAAAAAATAAGTAAATTTCATTTAATGTAGATCGTTGATTTGTTGACAGGTAGTCAATCACTTCTTAGATAATAATAATAAATGTTTGGACAAATTTACACACGGCTGTGTGTAAATTAATAGTCCCAAACTAGGCCGAAGCTTGTAAATGGGTACTCAACAACTGATAAACATACATAAATTTTAGATAACTTTTAAATAAATACTTATGTACATACAAACACCCAGAATCCGAAAACCAACAGTTGTGCTCATCACACAAATGTTGGTCGCGGGTGGGAATGGAACCCACGACCTTTGGCGCAGTAGGCAGGGTCACCACTACGCCAACAGGCCGGCCAGTTTGATTTCTCATTTTCATTTATAAGTTAACACTAGGTTATAATAAACATTCCTTCCAATAAATTGTTTTATACAAACAAACATTGAATTTGATTTCTGTCCAAAGTCTATGGCCTTGTCTCGAGTATCTTTTGATAATCAGCAAAGATTATACAGTTGCGACTTAGAAAAGACATCTTGACCTTTGATATGAGATGATATGAACATCGTGTGGTGTGATACCTTAACATAGGTTGTTAGCGTAATCCTACTTCCTACTTACATTCATTCATTCATATCGTAGACGTCCACTGCTGGACAAAGGCCTCCCCCAAGGATCTCTACGACGACCGGTCCTGCGCTAACCTCATCCAGCTGGGTCCCGCGACCTTCACCAGATCGTCGGTCCACCTTGTGGGAGGCCTGTCTACGCTGCGTCTTCCGATACGTGGTCGCCACTCGAGAACCTTTCTGCCCTAACGGCCGTCAGTTCTACGAGAGATGTGCCCCGCCCACTGCCACTTCAGCTTCGCAACTCTTTGAGCTATGTCGGTGACCTTGGTTCTCCTGCGGATCTCCTCATTTCTGATTCGATCTCGCAGGGAAACTCCGAGCATAGCTCTCTCCATTGCCCTCTGGGTGACCTTGAGCCTTCTTATGAGGCCCATAGTGAGCGACCACGTCTCGGTACCGTATGTCATCACTGGCAACACACACTGGTCGAAGACTTTCTTCTTGAGACTTATATTATAAACGCGAAATTTGTAAGGATGTTTGGAATTCTTTCACGCAAAAACTACTGAAATTTTTTTGATGAAACTTTACAGTAATATAGATTACTTATACATGAGAATGTACACATAGACTATAGATAAAAGCCTCGAGAAAGGCTATTCCCACGGAAAAAACTTATACGCGGGCGAAGCCGCGGGAAACAGGTAGTATTTACATATGTAAGAGAAACGATCGTTTGAAGATTAATCGCCTCCTTGACTTGTGCGTTATACTCGAGCACCAGAGGTCGTGGGTTCGAATCCCAACACTTTTTAGGAGTTGGTCCTGGACACACCTGGTCACACGCACGGCTACTGCGCTCTCGCGTGCTCCCAACGTCTTCTAGACAAGACAACAGTAGGAGTCCTATTGTGTCTCGTTGGGTGCCCGCGAAGCGTTCAGTTAAATTAAACTAGTTTTAGTACCATATGTCATCTTTTATTTGCTTGTGAGTTTGTGTTGTGTCAGTGAATAAATGTCTATCTATCTATCTATCCTGGACAAGGTGTTATAATTGTGAATTGTAGAGTAGCTACGGTACTTGTCTGTATTACTACATATTCTATCCAATTAAGACTTTTCTGCTGAGTAAGATTCCTGGCACCGAGCGCGACTGTACGTACGAGCCACTCTAAATCCGACCTTGTGGTGCAAAGGTCAATTACGACCGCTAACCAAACTGCCTGCCTCTGTTTATTGTTTTAACTAATACGTGAAGTAAGTATATGATCGAAATAGTTTAGATTACACCAGCAACCTAATCTACTCTTACTTATATAGTAAGTATGCCCACATTGAAATAAACATCGTCTTTTCTCACCATGAAGCTTAAAACGTTTTCGGTGGGCGCCCCACCGAAAACGTTTTTCCATCCATCACACGTCCATCCATCCATAGTAATAAAATAAAGCTGAAGAGTTTGTTTGTTTGTTTATCATTGTACTGGTCTTACTCACGAACAAGTTTTATTTACCTTTGCCCGACGTTTTGACCAGGTTATACTGGCCGTGGTCACGAACTGTCTAGAGAGGCGAGCTGTCAGTGTTGATCGCTGTTTGTTTGTTTGTTTCTACCACTAATCGGATTACTACCACTCTGATTTGAAATATTCTTTTTGCATTGATAGCAGAATTCTTGAGGAGGTCATAAGTTATTTAACATCACACAACGATATTTAGGAGCCGAGCGAAAGGAAGAAAAGTCATATTTGTGAGTTTGTCTCACTAGTTTCTGAAGGTCGTGTTTATTGCAGACATAATTTTATATAGGTAGGTACCTACCAATTAATAGTACATTGTGCAGTAAGTAGGATATTACTAAGGAGAGTCTGTTAGAAGCCCGACGCCGAAGGCGGAGGGATTTTAATGACTCGAGTTTGTAATACCCTTACTACCCGTCATGCACACAATGTTTTTCATCACATTTGCGAGGAAATAAGTCAAGTTTAGTCAAGTCAAGTTAACTACTCAATTTAACTTAATTAATTTAATTAGCCAGTTCAGTACAGCCAGCTACACATTACAGCCCCTAGGGGTATAATATTGTACTGATTTTCATTACTCCCGTGGGTGTATAATATAGTATATAATATAGGCCATTGTGTTTCTGTATGCATGCATTTAATATGACCATATACGAGCAAGGTTGATGAAAAAAAATTATTAGTCCAAAAGTTTGTGTATGCAGTCTGTTGTGTAGATACATCAATAAGGCACTCTTCCCACTTCCACTTTATAGTGGAACAACAATGGTGCTTATTATTAACATTATCACATTTATCATACCTACACTATTACTACGCGTGCGTCACAGATAAGACTGTGTAAAGCAGTGTAGGACAAAGTCCAACCGATCAACAGACTTGGTATAATACATAGGCGCTCACTGTGCCTCAATTCAAAATTCAAAAGTATTTTATTGCATGTAAGTACACTGGGTACATTTACACAACGTCAATTTTTTATCTACCACCGCCTCCAAGGTGTTATATAGAGCTGGGAAGAAGAAGCGGCGCAACAAACTTCCGCAACACATCTTTTAAAATCAAGTTTGTACATAACATTATTTTGTAAAGATTGTACGAGGCTGAAGTAACATTAACACCAGGCCAACATTAACGCCATCTTTGTCATTTAGATAATCGACTGTTTTATAATAAGCTTTCTTACAAAGTTGTTGTTTAATGTAGGTCTTAAATTTTCTGTCATTCATATTTAAGATTTCTTCTGGTAGTTTGTTGTAGAAGCGTATACATTGCCCCGTGAAATGGCGAGTCAATATGTTATTTAGGCAGTTTAGACCCAGACCCAGGCCCAAAGAATCGTATAGAACTAGTGGAAGATTAAACAGTGGCTAGCATTATTTACTGTTAGTGGAATCCAATGAATTCAATAAATGACTATCAAATCATTCATAATTAAGTACCTACTTATAACTATTATATTACTAATTCTGTGTTATTTATAACTAGTGAATTTAAAATGAGAGAAAAATAGACTAAAACTTCAATAGATTGTTTGTATACCAAAGTCAATTCTTGTGGATATATAAATATACCTACTTAGAACAAAAATCAAGCTGAACGTAATATTAAATTACATTTAATCGCATCGCTTGTAACATGTAACATAACACCGGCTAATATACGACCTTCTTGCGCAGATTATCTGTTCAAAATAAACATTCCATTAATGAGATCTCAAGTCTACGTAAAAAGTGTTATGCTCGACTATAAATAATTATCGCCAATTACGGTTTAAAGTACCTACTACTTTCTGCATTAAATAAAATATTTATAGAATTTATTCGAAGTAGGTAGTTCCTTTGACGGTTCATATGAAGGGACTATACTGTCAGTTTGCCCCCAAAAGAACAACTCCATAGAAATCACTCCTTCCGCACGAGTGGAAACGCTGGAAAAAGATAATGAAATTCATTGTATTCTACTTAGAAATATAATCGAAATATATTAATGACAGACTGACACGTGGTTACAAGTACCTACAGTCCACTACACTGTTTACTTCAAATTATTCGCAATCTAAATTATAGTGGGTCACGGCTAAAGTTAAATGATATAGATAGACGAGTAGGTACGTGGATTGTAAACTAAACAGCCAATGTTTGTTTTGGCGGTAAAAAATAAATTCGATATGATATGCGTTATTTTTGTCTAGAACAGGAGGTACTGGATGAAATACCTAATGAAACCAGTTGTATCGGTAGTACATTTCATACAAACATCTACATTTTACGAGATTTTTAGATTTACCTGCTAAGGAAAGCAGCTTTAAGTTTACTAGACATAGCTAGTGGCGCCATCTGTGTCAAGCGTACTAAAACCTTCCATTTTTAAAGCGGGTTCCGTCAGTTTTGAAATAACTCGTTACCACATTTCTACTGTGCAGTAGTTTTGAGTTATCCGCCGGACAGACAGACGGACAATTATATGTCTTCGCTTGGGTAGGTATTTGTTATGAAGGAACCGTAAAAATGATTGTCACAAATTAGTTGCTTGCTGTGTTTCGTTATTGTGTAAGGTACTTTAGTATTGTAGGTGCAAGACTAAGTACTTATATCTTAGTAGTGTCGTGAACAACCAAAGTCAAAATCTTTACCGCTTCTTAGATGTTAGCGCTTGTTAGCGCTGAGAAGATCAACCGTGATGATAACCAATTGGAATTGTTTTAGAAAAGCACATGATACAAACGTCTAGGGGCAGCGTGCTTCTATACAACGGCTTCACGTTCTGGAAGTCGAACAAGCTCAACAAGTTCGAGCGGTGGTATTGCTCGTCGCGGACCGGCGGCGGCTGCCGGGCTGCCCTCAAGTGCTCGCACACTCACGTCCTGCAAGACATCAATCTACACAACCATGCCAGACCATCTCTGTACACGGACAAACACGGGAGATACTTTAAGATTTAGACCAATAGAAATTATCTAGGACCGAGTTAAGCGTATCCCAGACACACGCGGCCTGCGGTGGCAGCCTACCGCAGGCCGCAGCCTCAATATACAAATCATGGCCGCGCGTGTTTGAAGTCTCACATACAATTGCACGGGAAGACAACAGGCCGCCACCGCCACCGCAGGCCGCGTGTCTGGAATACGCTTTATGCAAATAATCCAACCCACAAGTCGTCAAAAAATTGCATTTGGTTTACCAAAGTGTTTTTTTTTATTTCAAAAATCTTCCAGGAGTAGGCTACTATTTGGAAACATTCAAGGGCTAGCTTTTAAACTTTAATGTGTAGGTACCTACCAACTAAACCGCATGGTATGATGAGCCGTCGGGAAAGAGAAGGTTTTACTTTTATGTTTAATATCTCGAATGGGTAAGTGTGGGTTGGATGGAACAGTTCTGCATAATTCGGCTCTTCAGCACAAGGTTCTGTGCACACCAGTGGATGACCCGAGACCTTGCGTGCGAGACGAACGTAAAGTGAAGTAGGTAATCGTTCGTCGGGCTTTCCACGCACAAATTATTTTTTGGAACTACTGCCTCCATCTAGTGAGCTGTAGCGCAATAATTGAATGATTTTAAAAAGCCGATGAAATAGACTTTCGCTTCGTTAATAAAAATAAATATTCTCTCTAAATTTATTTTTACATCATTATTTCAGTATGCAGAAAGTCGCATAACCTTCCCAAAGCAATAAGTACCTATCAATCTCGTAAAGCTTAAACTGTAATTTGAATACTACTGGCGCCATCTGTTGTGTATTAGCGGATAGTTTGAAGGTAGCGTTGCGTTTCGTATCACGCTAGCGTATATGTGTTTCATCATCCGCCAAGAATGTATAGAATTGATGTCAGATCCACAAATGTAAAAAAGTTACCTTAAATTCAATTAACACAATTAAATTACCCAAGTGAAAAAGTGAAATGAAATGCTTCGGTGGACCATATTGACGCACACAAAGCTGTTTGACTTCGTATCTTTGCCTATCCATAAAGTAGATGAATGGGATGGCTTTGGAGGGAGAAAAGAAAATGTCACTCACTTGTTTGACTGACAAAGCTAGTTGCGTCATCATCAGTATTTATTTTTGTGATTTTGCCACATTTTTGGCTAAGTTTTCATATTACAAGTGTACATAATTGCAACAAAATGCATTAAATTAATGTAACCATACATTGCAGTGAAATTCTGTTAATGTTCTAATAGCCTTCTAGTGTTTTATGGTTGTGTTTACTCACAATAAATGTAAACAGATTAAATTGTGTGTTTAATCGTAAAACCACTGGTAAGACTAATTACAATTGCTGTTATTGCTTATAATAGATATTTATCATCTCTCAAACTTCCAGGTGACGATTTCGTACAGTGCGTGCCAACGAAAAAGGGACATCAGATTTTGTACAAAGGATACACTTATACATTCAAAACTAGGCTACAGTGTGGGTCTGAGCAGTGGTGCTGCTCGTCCCGTCAGAAAACTGGTTGCATATCGACAATTAACATGCAGACTAATGGAGTTGAGGTTGTACGAGACTTTCATAATCATAAGAAACCTATGTTTACCGATTAATTGTACAATGGGTAGGCAAACGTATACAGTACTTAAACAGCCTCAAACTTAGGGTAGTATTAGTTGTTGATACTATTTTTATGTACCTAAATTGGTATACAATCGAATTTGCAGTTTTTGTGTGTTCTTTATTAATCTTTCTTGCTATCCCATGATTTACTGCTAAATATTATCACTATAATATCACATACCCAACTTGCATTGTAAGTACCTAGGGTATTAATTTTGTATTTAAATCTATATTTAGGGTAGAAATTTGAGGAATAAAAATCTTTTAAGAAAAATAAAAATATTGTGTTTTATTGACCCGCACTAAACATAATAATGTATAAATAAAGGTTAAAAACTGCATGTTTTTTATTTCTATCCATAAATAGTTTAGATTTAGTTAATATTTGCATTTCCAAGTAGGTACCTCGTAATTATAATACTCAGATTTTTCAAACTAAGTAGATAGATTAATGTTGTTTGTTTCTTTTTACTAATTGACAGCCTAATTTACAGATGTGGTAGTCCCTGAATGGATCTCCATATACTACATAAAGAAAACTGAGACGGAATACTGTTGCAACATTTGCGAACTCAACATAAACACGTCAGAGAAATCCTTGGAACTGCTGGAGCATATCAAAAGCAACCATAAAGAAGTCTACGAACTCCACAAGGGCAACCCAGAAGCTACTGTGGGATTCCGCATAGAGTTCCTCCATTTGAATGTCATGAAAGATGACGGAGACCCAAAAAGCCAGCCTATTTTACTGGGAGAGGTGTGCGAAGCTGCAACGGAGGAAATAGTTGAGCCCATTCTGGAAAAAATGGATCAAAATGTTACTCCACCTGTTGAGAAGAAGGCTAGAAGAGTCAGAAGGAAAAGGTCTACTGATGTCGGTAAGTATTAAAATCATGAAAATTGTGAAGAAATATTGCTGTCATATCATGACTGACCTTTATTAAGATATTTCTGAGCTTCCAATTTGAAGTCATGGCTCCATCGAGTTGCCGATGGTCCAGCCAATGTTACAGTTAGAGAAGACCGTGCTTTGAAGTTTGTATGATATTTCAGAATTTAATCAATGACACTGATACTACTGTTATGTTATAGCCATCTAGGAACTACTATATTATTAAATAGTTTACTTCCATTCTGTTTCATTCACTAGTGTGAGGCAGACATTTTACCAAACACTATAAATAGTATTACTATCAAAGCTTAACCTAAGCATTATTATTGATTTTCAGGCCTTTCGGATAACCGCAAGAGAAGTTGGGTATGGAAGTACTTCCTCAGAATGAGCAACATCATATTCAGATGCAACTTGTGCAACGTCGTGCTGTCGATCAAGGGGTGCAACACAAACAACATGAACCGGCACATCAGGTCCCGCCACCCGATAGTCTTTGCCACGGAGACGGAGAAGAAGAACAACTCAGACCAGTTGGACTTGACTGAAGTCGAGACACCTTTCGCAATTAAGACCGAAGAAATTAGTGCAAGTGAAAAGGAACTTGATGATTTAGGTATGTTGTTTGGTCCGTATATAAAGTTTGTTTATGACAGAGTAGGAGACAATTTTTCTACATTTACAGAACCTTATGTGGGCGCATAAGCCGCCGAAGAAACCCAGAGACAAGATATAGAGACATTCTACTCTTAATTATCATAAAATTAGCTGGACGTAGGTCTCTCTAGGTCGGCACCACACGCGATCCTACGTCTAGCGGTACAGGGTCTCCACTCCAGAACTTGCCTCTCCCCAAGGCATCGGTTTTGTGCTACAAATATGTCCGGCTATCTGATGTGATGACCTTAGTTCTGGAGAACATGTTCTTTGGAAATGTTGACTGACTTGACTAAACGTGTTGTCGATCATATTGACTCTCTAGTCTTCAAATAAATCTACGCAAAGATTCTCACTAGCGCCCCAAGTAGCCATAATCATTTTTCAGTATTAATTTTGAAAGCTAGTGGGTAAACGAAACGTGATACTTGTCAATTTTTACGTGACGTCTCTTCAAGCAGCTTCAAAATTTTACCGCTCGGGGCGCGCGTGTACTCTTTGTCGCAAATGCTAACAACTGTTATAAAGTGTTGGAACGTTCAGCCGACAGCCCGGCGACGCCAGGCCACCGCCGCAGCTGGATCTGGCTGTACTTCAACCGGAAGACGCCGACGATGGCGCAGTGCCGGCTGTGCAACCGCAACATATGCCACGGCGGGAACGCCACCGGCAACATGAACCGCCATCTCAAGATGATACATAATAAGACCGCAGGTAAGTTTTCCTAACTATTAGCAGAGTGCGAACGAGAGTGCGGAAACTCAGAACACTGCGCATGTGTGCGTGCCTTTCAGAGAGCTTCCGGGTTTCCACACTCTCGTTTACTCTGTTATTAGGCCGCGGTCTCGAAGTAGGGGGGGGGAGTTCAAATGCAATAGCTTTATATGGAACTGTTCTGAAAGGCAGCGGCGCCGGGTCAAAGCCGCCGCCGCCGCGCTGCTGTCCTCTCACTTTGAGACCGCGGCCTTATTCCCAATCCTATATTTTCCTTACCTACATACATAAGGATATAATATATTTATTTAGAACAAATCGGCTTTCCAGCAATGTTAGATTGTTTAAAAAATTTTCGTTAATTCCTGGGATTACTCGAGCAAACTCACAATCTTGACCTATGTTAGTATAGGCTGAGATATATAAACTTAAGTACATTTACTGACTGCTCTCAAATGGTGAAGGAAAACATCGTGAGGAAACCTGCATACGCCGAAGGAAAAAATCATAGGCGCAAGTGAAGTCCAACATGAAGCTACAGGAAACTAGCGCCATCTATCGAACCACGCTATAAACTGAGATCTACATAAAACCTTGATTTGTTTGAACATCATGCAATGATATTACTTATACCCGCTACTTTGTCCGGATTAAAAAGTATCCTATATGTTATTCCAGCCAAGTTTTTACAAAATCCGTTCAGCCGTCATGGTATTTGCTCAAACATCCTCTAGAAAAGCGCTCCCTAAATTAAGATCTTTCGCATTTCTTCTAATATTAGTGTGATTTTAAAAAATAAAATATCCACTCTCTATTATATTTCAGACGACTACACATGGATATGGAAGGTGTTTGACAACACCGAGCCCGACTACTATTCGTGCAAAATTTGCCAGTACCAGTGCATGAAGTTCAGCGATGCTGACAAGAGTGTGTCGTGCATCCTGAACCACTTGAAGCTCGAGCACGGGGTGGTCTCCGGTGACCAGATCATAACTGGCTCTGAGGAGTGCGAGGAGGATGAAAATAATTGACTATTTGTTGTAGGTTAAGCGGGAGTGGATAAGATTTTATGGTCAAACCAACTGTTTTACTGGTGGTGTAATGATAGTTTGTCAATAGTAAAATATGACAAGTACGATGTATTCATAGTAATTGCAGCTTGCCCGCACGCACAACTTACACACTTCCTGGGCTGCAGTTATATGTAGTTATCTGCACGCACACAAGCAAACTCATGCATCCTATGAAGACATCTTACGCTTCTTATTTTACTATGATGTCATTCACCTCTCACTCGCACTAGAAATTAAGTCATTATTGGAGGGAAAATACCCTAAATATTGATGATAGCAAATTTTACTGAACATAAACATTCCTTTATTTTTAAAAATAAGTAGAACTGCATTAAAAGATTTTTAAGAACTCACCTGTCTGTGCCGGGAATCGAACAGAAAGTAGGAAACCCGATCTTCAAAACTAAGTCTCAGTAAGTTTTCACTTTAGATCATGATTTTATTCATTTTATGATAATCTTAAAAGTCTACATAATTTTGAAAATAAAGCCTTTTAGTAAATTTTGCTACCGCCAATATTTAAGATACCTTCCCTCCAACACATAGGGCAAGAATTATGAGACATGTCTTACATTTAATTGCTATTAATCAATGACAGTAAAAAAAAGTTGGTTTGATCTATAGTCCTGTAAATTTAGGAATAACGGAGTCATTATCAACGGTTGGTGTTCATCGATTACTGAATCGTTCAATCAACATCCCGTTTAACCTACAGTTTTCCGACGGGAAAACAATTATAGCGAGAAGTTTATTCTTACAATGAAGCAATTTTAAATTATATTTTAACTGGTTTATTTATCACGATACAACTATGTAGCGGAACATTGGTGTTTTTTTTATATTTTAGTAGTTAAATCAATAATAGATATAGAGATATTGTGTAAATTTGTTTCTTTAAGTTTAGTAGGTATTAATTTTATAGATCTGCGCAGGCCAGCCCAGAACGAATGCTTCAGATTTCATTCGTTTAACGGAACAAACAAATTGATCTTATTTTATCATAGATTATTTATTTTTCTCCGTTTATTTAGAAACTAATGTTCCCATTAGTTTCTAAATAAACGGATTTATTCCTACAGACTTGATTTTCGCTGTCTCCACCAACCTAAATTTACACCAATAAATTCTAATTAGATACAGATATATAAAAACACAAGCACCATTAATATTGATTGACTTTGAAGTGTCATGTAGTTTAAATGACTGGAACATTTTTATTATCACCGAACTCATATTAACCCTGGTTCTGTCCAGTTCAAATCTAAGTTGAATTGTTTATGATATGTTCACATGACCAGTGAACAGTGCTGGTTTGCGCAGACCCTTAGTTTAATGTACTTTTTGTACAGTCGACCGCACGTCAGTGGATACACTGACCTCGGGCGTTTCAATACCATGAGAAACAGTTTATACTTGTTTTGTTTCCACTGACGTGCAGTCGACTGTACTTGTGTCGGGGATCTATTTCTTTAACTATATCGCAAATAAGTTTTATCTTTTTTAGAACAAGTTTTTTAGGTGTCGTGACGGCTATTACCAGAGTGAACGAGAGTGCGGCAACTTGATACAAGCGCTCTGAAACGCACGCACACAAGCGCAGTAGTTACATTAGCGCACAGACAAAAGCGCGTCGCCAAGCTATGGTCAAGTACTCCTTCCGCGCGCTTATCTCTGTGTGCTAGTGAAGGTGAACACTGCGTGCGTTTCGGAGCTCTTGTAATCAAGTTGCCGCACTCTCCTTCACTCTGCTATTACCTACCTGACGAAGGTGTAGTCCAAGACGACGGTAAAAATTTTCACTGTCACGTTTAGTGTAAATTTGAGCAAAGAATTCGTTAGAGAAATGGTGCACGATTGTTTGGATAGTTTATGGTATTTATAAATTAATTTCAATTATATCTTATGTTTAGAAAGTTTATTGTGAAATAAATAATAGTGTATGGCTAAGATAAATAGCTTAATAAAAGAATTTGGTTTTCTACTCTATTTGCAAATTGTAATATAGAAAGGATTTTATTAATAAATATAGGTAAGAAATAAAAAATATTTTTGAATCGTTCACCCATATAACTAAAATTAAAGTTTGAAATTTAAAGAAAAAAATATAAATAGGACAATAAAAAAAGTCAAAACAATCTGTGACTAGGTAGTTATATATTCTTTTATACAAACATCAAATTACACATCAAAAGATATACCTCTTATTTTCTAACAATGATTTGGCAATATCACTACCACAATATATTTATTTATTACTGTATACACAACCACAATTATTCAAGTATTGATATAATTCAGAGGTAGGTAGTTTTAGGGTGGTCTCACTATTCACTTAACTAGATTAAGGCCGGGTCAAACCGAATGCAGCACGGCGCAGCGCAGCACGGCTTATGACGTTGTAAATGTATGGAATATTATGGTAGAGGACACACCAACGCACGATGCTGCACAGCGCTGCGCAGCTACGCGCGTGTCCGTGCGTCAAGCCACGCAGAGACAACCCGAGCACGCGCGGTCTGTCAACGTCGCGCGACCGCAGGACGGACGCGGTTTGGCAACAAGCCGTGCCGTGATTGGTCCTCACTAGTTGACGTCACACCACGTGAGGCGATTGCGTTGCGGCACAGCACGTCGCGACAACTGGCCGGTGTGACGTGCTACGCAACGCGCTGCGCTGAAACGCTCTGCGCTGCACCGCATACGCATTGGGTTTGACCCGGCCTTTACAATTTACCGTCATATCAGAGTAAACGGGTCAGAAACGCTGCGTGCGTTTCTGACCCGTTGTTCTGAGTTTCCGCACTCCGCCCATGCGGGGTGTTCACCTACACTAGCACACAGAGATAAATAATCCCGGGGAAGTAGAACTTGGCCCATAGCTTGCGACGCGCTTATCTCTGTGTGCTAGTGTAGGTGAACACTGCACATGTGTGCGTGCGTTTCGGACCCGTTGTTCGGAGTTTCCGCACTCACGTTCACTCTGGTCAACATGGGCTTCCGTTCACACGGGCGGGGATTTTTTTTGTATGTTGGCGTAAAAAAACGCTTCAACGCGCGATGAAATTACGCTCGTACGAATGAGGGCTATTTAACATTGTGATGCGCGGAATCGAACTGCGATAGCAGTGCGCGTGAAATCGCGGCGATAACGCTGCTTTAAATGTAGGTCGGGAACCCTATTTTTGGATCGCTCCCCTCGCTTCGAGCGGTCGATTCTATTAATTTTCCATCGACATCCGATACAAAATTAGTAGAATCGATCGCACGAAATGAGACGAGCGATTCAAAAATAGGGCTCCAGGATTGTGAATGTATCTTTTACGACTGCCGTGCGAGCACGGTTGGTGTCGTACCTATAGATCAAAACTTCGCGCATTACTCTTAAAACGGTTTCATTATTAGGTTACATATTTGGCCACTTCATTTATAAACCTCTGAACCACTAAGTACAATAAGTAAAGTATTTTATTGACTACTTACTAATTTAAACCTGACCCTGTTTATCGATCCTGCAAATACCTCGTTATCTTGAGCTGCTTTTTTATTATTATACTTCAACTCCTACACTTTGTTCTTTAGAGAAATACACAAAAACGTATTTTTCTATATACAATGCGGGCAGACGTAAATGTAGATTGAAGCATCCATCCGATTTATACGGGCAAAGCACCCAAGATAACGGAAGTCTAGTAATAACACTCAATGTAATTCACTCTCATAAGACAGAGAAACTTGCCTAAAAGCTAAAAAAAAAAGAATTATACCAGACGGTCTAACCGCTCGAGGCAAGCACGTAGATTTTGGCTCAAGTCAAGCTTCATTCGGACTCGTGATTGACGTGCGCTTGATACATTTTAATATTCAGGATACGCATTGGACAATCATGCATGATTCCGCCGAAATCCCCGCTGAGGAACCCCATCGACGGGGATTTCTGGACTTTTTGTCTATAGGTTCAATATTATGTAAATTAAATGTATTAGATATAAAAAAAAGCTACATGAGAGAACACAGATCAGTCGTATTTGAGTCAAGCTGCTTGACCGCCTGGAATGGAAACCCTATAAAGTAGGTACTTACTGGTGAGAGAGAGACGATAGAGGCCCATAACCTAACACTAAGAAACATGTGTCGAGCGAGTTTAATGAATATATTGTAGTAAATAGTTCGACGCATCTACCGGCTGAAACATAGGTATATATTATATTAATAGGTAGGCAAGATGTCAGCTCTTTCTTGCTTGCATTGCCATGCATATTCCTTGAAAGTGCTTGGGACGAGGAAAAATTAATAGAAGTTTTTTAACTGGGGCGTCCATAATTACGTGAGGTGTTTGTTTTCCCGTCCCTCTGGTAAGATTTGGTAAGATGTAAAAGACGAAAATTCCACCAATTTAAAAAAAAACCATATCTGTTTCTGAGTAACAAAGTTGACGTGAGGGGTTGATGTTGACCGTCCTTCTAAATGAGATTTTACCGGACATAGTTTTGAGCTCACGTAGTTAATGGCCGCGCCTTTTATTTTTTCAGAATTGGATTACGAAATCGTGATGTCACGGAAAGGGAAACATCTTTTATTAGTGGGTGGTTACACGTTTTCGAATTCCGGGAAGAAAAACAGCTGGGTGTGCTCCGTGAAGATTCCAGGTTGTAAGGCCCGACTCACCTTAAATTGTGATAGGAAAATCACTAAATTGTGCAACGAACACAACCATCCGCGAAGAAGATTGTTTTCACAACGGCTGGACAATATCGTCATTTATAACAATGTCGACTACGAACGAAATATTGTAGCCGAGGATGGCTGAAGTATTACAGTACTAGCTGTTTCCCGCGGCTTCGCCCGCGTAGTAAATTATTTCCCGAGATATTTATAGCCTATGTGTTATTCTGATGTATAATCCATCTATTCATTTATAGGTATATTAGTTACTGTAAAGTTTCACCAAAATCTGTTCGGTAGTTTTTGCGTGAATGAGTAACAAACATCCAAACTCAAACATCCTTTCACGTTAATAATATTAGTAGGATCTCCTTAATATCCGAGTTATAGTAGTACCTAAGCATTTTAATATAGGTATGTAGTGGTACATCGCTAAATAACAATTTCTTAGGAATGGCTATATAACTATGTGCAGTCGACCGCCCGTTAGTGGAAACACTGACCTTGAGCTGGTGTAGCCTACTAGGTAGTTTCAATACTGTGAGAGACCAGTTTATACTGACTGGTTATGTTTCCACTGACGTGCGGTCGACCGTACAACATAAATTTGGTATCACAATATGGGATACATTTTAAAAGACACTGCATATGAATAATGCAATAATAAAATTTTATGATGTTATGGTTTCAGCCGGTCGGTATGCATATGTTTATAGTCAAGTCCTGTAGTTATATTTGTATTTAAAAGGTAAGGTAAGCTTATAAAACGGTAACTACTTTTTGGGTTTCTTTGTCAATTTTATCTTAATAAATTTCATTTCATTATTCTTAATATATTATTTTAAAATATAAAATAGACACTTGTACATTACATCCTAAAATTTTATACAATTTTGTGACGGGAATGATTTGTACTTTAGCTTTTAATTATAGGTTTAGACATTACTTAACTTAATTTAAGTAAATTGGTGATATCACTGAAACAAGTCCTACATACAGTTTTATTTTTAACATTTACTTAATAATATTACAAAATAGATGTTACGTACGCACGTGTAGAAATAGATGTCACTTACGTTTTGTGTTAAATACACTACAAAATACTTATGATTATGATTTTTAACTTAGCCCTCCCTTTGGCTTTGCCTTAGTTTGGGTAAAATATGCTGCATTGAGTGGGTGAAAATAGTTTTCACTCTACCATAGTTTATTTGAAAAGGGTCACATAAAGCGCGATCAATATGTCTTATATGATATTTTTAGATCAGCGCAGGTTATCTAGACTATGATAAAAGTAAAATAAAATTCACAAACTGGAATATCGGTCTAGTACCTAATTCAAATTCTATGAGCGAGCTTAAATAATACATCTACTATTTAAATCATAACCCTGTGGATTCGCCGTATTAAAAAAAAGTCAATGCAAATTCATACACATGTCAGAGAAAAAATATTGCACTGTACTATGTATATATATACCTACACATAATATCAAAAAAATTGCGCCTGCGCAAGGAAAACCTCACCAGTCACAATTTAACTAATGCCCAAGCTTAAATCAATAATTAAGGGGTTAGTGTTCCGATTTTAATAGAGAACTCTTATCATACAAATGAGTCAACATCATACAAGGCAGTCAACGCCAATGCTCTGTTTAAAACTTAGAAAAAGAATGAACCATAGAACTGTAATCAGCGTATAGCATGAAATAGCAATAGTCTTTTACCCCAATAATTTGAGAAGTCGCTTCTTACATGGCGGGGTCAAACTGAACAAACACTATCTATTTTAGTCGGGCTGCCCCCAACAAAAAATTCACATACGTAGATAGAGATAGAAGATTTTACATCTGTCTTGCTTACTCTTACCACTTTTGTAATAAGTGTGTCCCTCTCTGATTATTATTGTTATTTTAGCAGCTGTTCTATGGGATCCTTGTTCTTAGGTTTAAAACTAAGGATTGTCACACTTGTACGCTGTACAAAACACACACGCAACAAATCGCACAACAAGGATACATTTCAATACCGCGATACCTTTGGCAGAGAGGAATGCCCGAGTATGGAGACTACGCTCCGGTGTTGCTCTATGATCGATTGGTTAGGTTCTGGTTTTTCAGCAATTGTGTACTCTAGGCTTATAGTGTTGGTGGTTTAGGCCCACAATTGTGCTTGCTCTGGATGTAGACGATCCTTCCCTTGTAAGTGTGGAGGGCAGCCTTGCACCAGGGCCCTCGGGAGCAGCGCCACCGTATCTTGCCGTTCCTCGCGCACCCGTTGAAGCGAAAGCGGTAGCCGGCGACGTTGATACCCATCTTGCCCTGCTTACTGAGGCAGTAGGACGCGAAGGAGTCGATGCCGCTGCCGATCTGCCCAACTGCAACAAACGCCAACGGTTTAGTAAGGAAGAGTACATTATAGCTCTGAAGAACTCAGAGGTCAATGGAGATCTTTATAATCCAAAGAGATAAAACGTTATTAAAATAATAATAATTAGAAATTTGCAAAAACAGATCGTTTAGTCTTTTGCACGAAGTTTTTATTTATTTCACCAAAAGGAACAGAAGACGATAACCACGACAATGCTCGAGTCCAGGCACTGCACTGGCACATTTATGACAATCCATCTCGATCAATTATTTTGAAAAGTACTACCTAAAAAAGAGTGTATGGCATAATTTCCTATTTCATGTTAATTATGTTAACTAAACCCATCGATTAATAAGCCCATAGACGCCACATGCGAGGCGAACACTGTCTCATACAAGACGCTGCGCCCATCTTAGTTACATTACGTACGGACCAATCATGACATGATGCTATCGAATCGGGCACATTTTGGGCTTATTAGTCCATGATTATAACATAATTTTTCCTGCCAAATACCTAACATCTTCTTCATTTTGCAGTCCGCTTCGGGCTGTCCAACCGCGGGCACCTGGTGGTCCACGTGGGCGACCACAAGTTCATCAAGCACGAGTGTTACAGGAACAAGATCCGCTGGACGTGCAGTCGACGCATCCAGCTCGGCTGCAAGGCCAGCCTCACCACCCATAACTCGGTCATCGTCAGATGGTGCTTGGATCATAACCACTCATAACATTGGCTCTCTGCCTCACTACGGCGAAGTCTTTGGACTATCATACGGACGGTTCATAATTTCGATAATCAAAATCAATTAAGAAATATTTTATTGCATGTAACTACACATGGACTGGCCTGTTGGCGTAGTGGTGACCCTGCTTACTGCGCCAAAGGTCATGGGTTCGATTCCCACCCGGGACCAACATTTCGGATTCTGGGTGTTTGTATTTGAGTATTTATTTAAAAGTATTTATGTATGTTTATCAGTTGTTGACTAAAATTGTAAATGGGTATTTACAAGCTTCGGCTTAGTTTGGGACTAAACAGTCGTGTGTAAAATTTGTCCAAACATTATTATTTTATTTTTTATTATGTACACAGTACATAAGTCCTACTGCCTCATGTAAAAGTGCCTTATTGATAATTATATAATTTAATAGCGTACTATATTATAGTGCACGAGTATATTTGAGAAAATCTCATTTGTATTGTATATTCCCTGTTAATTCTAATGATTGTTAACTGTACAACTGTTACTTTTAGATTTCGAGCCCCAACCGCCGACTTGTGGTAAGTAAGCGACAAGAAAATATTATCGAAATTTAAATCGAATTATATTAAAAAGTTCAAAGTTAAAAATTGCATGTCGCTTGTCGGCTCGGGTTAGGGCTCGATTTTATTTAAAGAATAAAAATAGAATTATACAAAAAGCTTTAATACAATATAACAAAACAATAATAAATAGGGCCAATTTAAGTGATTCCAGGACTCAGTGGCCCACATGCACATGTCAAAATGTATATATAGGGGTTAATGGCCTACATATCTGAAATACATGTAATTTTAGCTTGTAAGGTGTAGGGTTTATGTGTTAAGGATTTTTGATATTACAATGTGGGTTATGACCATTTGATACATTAAATGTGAAAATTTGATTTGATTTCTTATATATATTTCTTATAGTTGCGATATTCAGGACTTATAAAATCTTGTTTAACCGTAGGCATCCATTTAACATAATGAGGTATAATTATAAACTATAATAAATAAATAAATTTATTATAAGTAATTTATAATAAAAATTACCCACCACAAAAAAAGAAATGTCTTAAATTTACTTCTTACACGTAGGTAGGTGGTACCCTTTCATTTTTATTTAAAAAAATATTCTTATATAGATAGGTTGTTGCTATAGGTTGACAGGTAGGTTGCAGCAATAGACATGAATATAATTATATTGGCACATTTAATTACTTCTATCCTATAACAAAATTAATTTATAATAAACAATATTGTTCAGCTGTACAGTCGAACATACGTCATATCTATACCTCACGCAGCGATAACAATAAAATTAATAACGATAGACACCTTCGACGAGACTAGTAAGTAAACCAGCCTTATAATACTATTTAGTATTTATTTGGCACTTATAAAAAAAAAACTAAATAATTTGTGACTGACATATTTTTGGTTGATCTGACTGTTAGCCGGTGGTTGCATAAGGTATGGCATACTGGAAATATTCGTTTCAACCACAGAACTCATTAGAAATGTAATTCTTTATACACGTTTGTAACAAGTGTACTGTTAAACTACTAAAAATAACAGAAGATTGCCGACGTACCATATTTATTGCCTAGAAGTTTATACGATCGACCAGAAAATGACCTTAAGTTTGCTTTCTAGATGCAGCAATAACACGTGACGATGGTTATATTTTATGGCACTGGTAAAAAAAGATCGCTACCACTAGAAGTTGAAGTTACAACACGTATGAGGGTACTTTCCCATCTCGCACACGATCTTCCCTTCCAGGGTTTTCACCGTGGCCTTGCAATTCCTGGTATGGTGGTACCTACAGTACCATAGCTGTAACCTCCTCTGTCGATACGCGTTGTGAGGTCGGTATAGGAACCCCCCGTATAGGAGCTTCGGGTAACCGTTGCCGGGAATTAATTTCGCTGTAAAAACAACTTAGGTCTGTCAAAATGTCTTTGATTGTGGTGGTTATGCAGGTCAAACTACGCGGCAAGATGGAGCGACGACCTGCGTAAGGCGGCTGGCAGTGACTGGATGCGGAGAACCGAGGAACGGGTTCAGTAGCGCGCCTTGGGGGAGGCCTATGTCCAGCAGTGGGCTAGTACAGGTTGATCATGATGATAAAGTGAATTGCACTGATCCGAATTAATTTGATTTCCGATTTCAATTTGGTTCGAAGTGAATTTCATCCTAATCGCTTTCTGGCCAAAATTATTTATGTCCAATCAGAATATTGTCCAAAATAATTTTATTTCAGAAAAGATCATTGTCGTAAAGATTGTAGTTTATAGAGATAATATATAATTTTCGTATACGAGTTCATTACGACCCTAGCTGCAACGCACATGCGCTATATAGACTTTCAGCGATGTAGGCAAATGCCGCCCGACCCTGCATAGCTTTCTTTTTATTTTATTATTATGTCATTGCCATTTGGTGTGCTCCAGCCTATATCTATATAATAGCACATTCACTAGCTACTTTTGGAATATAGTACCTAGGTATGAGTAAATAGGGTCTTTTTAAGCCGTGTAAGTCGTAACAATTTAATGTAATGAAAATAATAAAGACAGAACTTTGCATTACATTATTATTTATTTCCACAAATACTTACATGATGGCCAACTCGAACATTATATAAGACATATACCCAATTTTCCTGCCTATACATTTACAATTACTGGAAGAATTAGTTATAAAAACCTTGATTTATTATAAACTTAATAAGACTTTAGCACTGGTATTGGTAACAGCTTACTCACTCAACATCTATAACTATACAAATATGTGTAGGTACATATAACTTCTTATCAGTTTGATTTTGTTCAAATTACATTCACATATATTGCTCAGAATATTTGGAATTAATAAAAAATAAATACATTAAAATTTATTAATACCTACCTATTACAATACACATATACATAGGTGGACGGATAATTAGAAACAGGGCAAGATTTTCATACAATCGAGGTCACTTTGAAGCCATGGTTCTCCGAGAAGGATTGATCGAGGCGTGATCTGATGACGGTCATCGAGAGAGTACATGGAGGACTTTCAGATCGCTATAGATATCCAACTGATCAGATGAGCCGTTTGGTAGCAGCATCGTCATGTAGAAAAAAACCTGCAAATTGGCATAAAAATGTATGAAAATCTTAAAGTTAAGGAATCATAACGATGCTGCTCCCAAACGGCTGATCTGATCAGTTGGATATCTATAGCCATCTAAAAGTCCTCCATCTACTCTCTCGATGACCGTCATCAGATCACGCCCTGATCAATCTTTCACGGAGACCCACGGCTTCAAAGTGACCTCGATTGTACGAAAATCGTGCCCTGTTTATAATTATCCGTCCACCTATGTATATAATTTTAATATGTACATACACATTTACCCTCCTCCAAGGAGAATTTCAACTATAAACCTTTTCTTTTAAAATAATATTTTATACATTTTTAAATTTCTCCTATTACATCTCCCCCTTTTGGGGCGTGACTTCCCACCATAGTCTCGTCTGGCTGTCAGTCCGTGAAAAACATCGTTAGGTACTTGCTAGTAGGTCGAACAGTCTTGACGATAAATACTGACGCGAGACTAAATACTCGTTCAATATTTATTAATCACAATGGAGGCGTCATCGTCATTACCGAAATCTAAAAATCCTTTGAATTACATTGAAAACCTGCATTACATTAGTATACACATACATACATCCTCACAGTGGGTGGGCAGAGAGAACGGAGCGCCAAGTGTCACGATCCTTACACACCTCTTTCGCTTCGATCAGTTTCATCATTCTTCACACACGCTCGCCGCGAGTGCTCCGTCCGCCTGTGAGCGTATGTCAGTCTAGGTAATTTCCGGCGCCTATTATCAATAATTACATTCACGTAGTAGTGTTTACGTCCATCACTCATTCGCTCAACATGTCCGAACTAACGGAGCATCCCTTTTTCATACTAGTCTACCCGATCAATAAATACCACGACATTCAGTATATCTGCACAAGTTCTTCATTCCCGACACGCGGTCTCCTCACACGTCAAATTATACAAGTTGTTCATTCCCGAAAAGCGGTCAAGTCACATGTCACATTATACAAGTTATTCATTCCCGACAAGCGGTCACGTCACATGTCACATTATAGTTGTTCATTCTCGACAAGCGGTCACACCACACGTCAAATTGTACAAGTTGTTCATTCCCGACAAGCGGTCACGTCACACGTCAAATTGTACAAGTTTTTCATTCCCGACAAGCGGTCACGTCACACGTCAAATTGTACAAGTTTTTCATTCTCGACAAGCGGTCTCGTCACACGTCAAATGGCGCGCTCCTGCCGGGGCGGCGCCCCCGCCGCTGTGGACCGCGAACCCGGGCGCCGCGTGGTTATGCACATCGTTCAGCTTGACGATCTGGTTGCCGTCGGTAATGGCGATGGCGCGGCACTTGTTGAACGACTTGCAGCACCGCCACCGCGTCCTGCCGCGCCGGCTCACGTAATGCTTCATGAAGCGGTGGTCGCCGATCATGAGCACGCCCCGACCGTTCTCGTCCATGAATGCCGCTGCTATGTGACCTTCTAAAACAAGAATAGAATAAGAATAATATTTTGGACAAATTCACACACGGCTGTTAGCCCCAAATTAAGCCGAAACTTGTGCTATGGGTACTCAACAATTGATTTAAATACAAACAGCCAAAACCCGAAAACCAACAGATGACCTATGTGCATCACACAAATGTTGCTCCTGGTTGGGAATTGAACCCACAACCTCTGGCGTAGAAGGCAGACCAGTGAAAATTAACCGAGGTTTTAGCGCAATATTTGCATTTTAGTGTAAAACTGGTGAGGCCCAGAAATATTTAGCAACGGATTTTTCACGGATCAATTACAAAAATGTTGTTACAAAAATAAAACCAAATTAAAGTAATAATAGACCTTGTATCTGTTTAATTAGTGAAACTTTGTTGAAAAATGAAGGATCAAGGAATAGGAATGAAAGCTGAAAGTGAGAAAGTAAATATTTTAATATAGGATATTTTATTTAAGACTAGCGGCCCGTCCCGGCTTCACACGGGTGTACATTTTTTTGCAATAAATATAGCCTATGTCACTCAGGGTGAATGTAGCTTTCCAATGGTGAAAGAATTTTTGAAATCGGCACAGTAGTTTTTGAGTTTATTCATTACAAACATACAAAAATACAAATCTTTCCTATTTATAATATTGGTATGAAAGGATAATGATAAGCTAAAAGCAAAACAAAGGTGATACGAAAGTCCCAGAACTCGAAGTACACAGGTCTTAAAGAGTCACGATCTTGTACCTTCAGATTTAGGATAATAAAATTGTTTTCGTAAATAAAATACACTCACGAAATAAAATAACGGGTCGGGGGGCATTTTTATACATTGGGATATTTGGGATGAAGATAGTTTTGAGCCTTTGGATCTCTGCGGATGAATGATTTGGGTGAGATCTAATGGTGGCTAACCGGAGTACGGATGAAAGAGGTCCAGAGTGATAAACATACCTCTCTGAGAGACCATCAGTGATAATTTTAATGATAACTGTCGTTTATATCACCGAGGTATGTTTTGGCACTTTGGACTATTTTGGACCTACTCTACCCTCACTCCGGCCAGCCAGCATGGGGTCTCACCTAAATCATTTCCCGGTAGAAATAAAAGGGCTTAAATTAAATAATCTAGATCTACAATGTATATAAAGGTTCCCGTCCCATTGATGTATCACTCCTGACAGGCTGACATATTGCAAGTAGCCTGCTGTGTTCCAGAGAGTGAGTTTCTGTTGCCCGTCGGTCCGTGGTTATGCACATCTTTGAGCTTGATTATCTGGTTGCCGTGCGTGAGGGCTCTGGCCAAGCACTTGGCGGAGCTCCTGGAGCATCGCCACCGGACCTGGCCGCGGCTGCCGACGTACTGCTTCATAAAGCGGTTGTTGCCCACCATCAGAACCGTGCGCCCGTTGTACTCGACGAATGCTGCTATGCGAGGACCTGAATTAAATATTATTGTTAGAAAAGGTGAGTAAATATTAGCCGCACATGTGCAGTTTCCTTTCGGCCTCCCGGTAATATGTTCAGTGCGATGCCTTTCGGCCTTGTCATGGTGTGTGGTGTGAATCTCATCGCCCTTTAGAGTGACAAGCAAAAAGTCAGGGAAAAATAAAATTACTGATTGTCTTTAGTGTAGCACTACACCATCCAGATACTTACGCGGCCGAAATTCGGCGGCGTAGTTCGGTCGCGTAACTTCGGGATAAATATAATTAACGCATTGGTTTAACATAAATATAATAAGGCCCTTGGAGTGTAGTTTATGTGTAAGGTTTTCCTTCTTACTCATATTATCTTCTTATCTCTGCATTCCTCGCTGACTAGTCTATTCCGTGTCGTACTTTGAATCGATTGACCCATCCACTTGAACCGGTGAAACCCGAAATTCGCAAATTTCTTGCAATTTGTTGCGCTTTTTTCACTAATATCGTATCTTTAATAGGCAGTTTTGAAGGATGCGATTCTCTAATCCAGTCCACCAATATATTTTCGAGTTCATGATACTTCCCAATCCTCATTCTCATTCTGTTAGTTCCGCCCTTTTTGGAATAGTTTTCAATAACTTTTCTGTATCTCAGAATGGAACGGAACGTAGATCTAGGCAAGTTAAGTTCTGCAGCAATTTTCACTTGACTCTGGGTTTTAGACATTTGGTCGTAAAATTTCAAAATGTTTATCTTGTCTTCAAGAGACAAAGCTCGTCGTGATAATTTGTTGCATATGGTTTTCGAACTACAAGTTTCAACTAAAAAGAGGAAATGAAGCATATTATTTACTCTATACATTTTTACACAGAACACAGAAAAAGCTCGCTACGCTCCCGCTCGCTATTTTTATAAATCTGAAAAGTTCCAGGGTTTAATATATTTCTATTTTTTAATAAAAATATGTGTCGACTTTGAAACATGAAACTTTCGTGGTTTGAGATTACTTCTCCGTGTTTGCTTTTGTTAAAAAAACTTTCGTGTCAATTTTGTAATTATAATAAATATGTCTAGTAACTTGTCAAAAACGAATAGATTCGGTGATTTCAAATTAAAAGAAACGAAATTACGATTATCTAGAAGCATATTTAATTAAGTAATCGTTAGCTAAGTTAACACAAATTATAACACTCAAAGTAAAATAAAAAACTACAAACGAAAAATGATTAAATAATGGTTAAACATTAAATGTCGCTTATTATGCTGTAGGTACTCGTATGACAAATACAGAAGGTATTAAAAAGAACGATAATAATTAAGCTTATGATATTCGTGTAATCAAACTTTTGTGAAAAAAAAGAGTCATCCGAAATAATTAGTTCCGTATTCAAATCATACATTTTTCATAGGACACGAGGTTACAAATGGAAATTTTCTATGAAGTGTTAATAAGGCAGGGCTTTGGTGCCTTAAAAGGTTACATCGATATATGATATAGCTAAGTTAGTAAACTAAATTTCCAAAGAATGTTTTGTATCGTGGCGATTTTAAAAATTGCACTATGGAAGAATTTGTTCTTCAACAATATTGTCAACTGGTTTATCATGAGTACTGTTAGCTGAAGCAGTTGCTGGCGAAGTAACTTGAGCTATATCTGAAATCACATATTCCTCATGAAGCTTTGCCACCATTTCTTCCACGTCCATATTGACCACTTTGGGTTCCTCTGACTTTTGTTCCAATTGTAATGAATTCTTAATTGTTACAATTTCATCAGTTACATTCAATAAGGAACTTTCATCACTACTTTCAGTCACTTTTGGAGTTTTCTCAATAAACTCAGCAGCTGTGTTATCTATAGTGGGAAGGGGTAATGATATGACAGGTGCGACTGCGGTGTTAGTAGAATTCAGTATATCGCTACTATTTTGAGAATGTAGTACATCGCTACTATTCAGAGGGTTGTCAAGAGGATCTTGAAGCGGTCCCTTCGCTTCATCTTTATCTTCATTGTGAGAAAGCAGAAGTGAGGTAAAATGAAAGTTTTGTATCACAGACGGCTGCTGAGTTTGCCTAGTCCTGGCAAGTTCCAATTCTTCGTCATCTGATAGAATTTCTATTGGCGCTTCATCCCTTACAACTTCGATGACGTCATCATCAGAACCGTTATCTTGGAAAGCTGGAGCTGAGGATGTAACTTCAGTGATTACTAAGTTCATAGATCCGTCCGTTTTACCTGAAACAAATTCTACAGTCAGTACAAAATAAAGCAATAGTGAAACAACTTAAACATTACGACTAACTAAATAAATTAAAAAATTGGGCTTCTTACACCGGTTGCTGATATTGTTACAGATAGAAAACGGACAGATAACGTAATCTATCGGATAACACTGTCGGATAATATTTTCCGTTTACACCACTCAAGTCTCTGTTAAAATATCGGGCAGCTAAACTGTCAGCGATTTACCGGGGAGTCGGAACATTCCGTTCATTCAGTTCATTCTTCAGTTCAGTTCATTTGTTGCGTTTCTATTTATGCATTTTTGGGAATCGAAAAGTATCATATTTATAAATTAATATCTTAAATTTTATTTTAAAAAAGTATTCCTAAATACTCATAAATTATGTATTTATGTATAAAATACAGAAAGTACATTATTGAGTCCGTTTTTTTGTAATTATTCTTGAGAATAAAATAAAAAATACCTACGTTTATTCGTATAACGAAGCGAAGCAGACTTCTGTATATATAGTCTGTGGTTCATGTTTATTGTTTTTTGTGGTGTATAGCGAAGCTTTTTTATGGATTTTTGTGGTTCTATAACTAAAGATACGATACGAATTACGTGTACAAGTATTTGAAGTGTTTTATAAAAATACTGGGGACATTCGCAGGCAGGATGGCTTATTATGACGGTCATTGGTGTCCATATCGGAACTCAAGTTCGGATATAATCAACGCCAGATGCCTGGTCGGTGGAGCAGTCCTCATATACCCACCCCTCTCTCTTCGTGCTGATTGATGGTCTTGTGGTGGATGGTCAGGGACCTGTGGCATTCCCATTTAGACAAAGTGATTGGGAGAATAGAAAAAGACGGTGAAAAAATAAATTTCGCATCATGCGATTGTTTCCCTATCAAAAGTAACAAACAATAAGATAATAATTATGTAGGACGGCGGGTACAAACTGGCATAGGTAGGTATTTAATTTCAGTTTCTACAGAGCTTCAAGCTTGCCAGGGGTTCTGGGTTCTATCGATAGCACCCATGTAATCAATGTTTTTTTGTATTCACAATTCAAATGTAGGTATGACATGTAATTAATAAATTTACCATGTTTTTGTTTTTGTAGATGTGCAAATTTGATTTAAATATCGTGCAATTTTGATTTAAATATCATGTGCGAGTAGTCAAGTCTGTTAACCGGGTCAACACATGATAGTAAAGTGTGGAGACAACCTGTTGAAAGGTGTCATTGAGATGCTGTATAAAGAGAACCAAAGAAGATCCAAGTCTGGTGCCAGTGAAATATTCTACATGGGATGGGTACCAAATATTGAAATAAAGAAAAATAACAAAACGCATTTAAAAACATTTTCATTTATATTATTGTATGTACTAATTCTATTTCACATTTTCCCTGAGAAACTACTGCTTGGCACAGCATTTTAATAATGTTCGTCCTCGGAAAACGATGGCTGTAATGAAATAATAGTAATATAGTATTAAAATAGGATTAGGTATTAGAGGACATGGTGTGGTGATGTTCATTGGGGAAGGTATATGTCCAACAGGCGATGTTAAAGGGCTGGCATGATGAAGTATTGGAGTGGGAAGATTGTGTTAAAGAGAACCAAAGCCTTTGACATAGCTCAAAAAGTTAGTATATTGAAATGGCAACGGGCTGGTCATATTTGTCAGAGAACCGATAACGGCTGGTAGGTGAGTCCTACTACTGGGCAAGTGTAGTGTGGGACGCCCCCCGGTTTGATAGAGCGACGATCTGCATAAGGCGACTGGTAGCAGTGACTGTAACATGTAAATAAAATATTAGTATGGTACGATCATTTTATCAATTTACCAGTTAATATGGCCGCACTGTTGGTGCACAGGCCCACCATTAGACAAGGGTGTAGGGCTCATAGTCCACCAAGCAGACCCAGAGTGGGTTGGTGGACCATATGCATGTTTCCTCATTAAGTTTTCCTTCACATCAAAGCCAAATACAGATAGGTACTAACTTTGGCCCTATCTTTAAGGAATCTGGCGAAAAGTGGTCTCAGGTTTTGCTATGCTTCGGACACTTGATATGATTCTAGATTCTGACGCTGTGCCTACACCACTCAGATCTCTCTTAGGACTATAGCCCGAACGCCCTCGTTGAGAGGGTAGGCCTGAGCCCCAGCAGTGGGGACATGTTGCGGGGAGGCTGTTGATGATGATGATTGCAGCGTTACTGAAACAATGAAGTCACAATATAACTTTAAAAAAATCGCTAGTGTGGGCCCATTACTTGATCAAAGTATATGTGATTGGTACTTACATATTGGTACAGTATTGGTTGTTGTTTTTATGCCATCTTCTGTGTAAGAAAGCAGATAATGAACTGCTTTTTTTGTTAGCTTATATCTATCCCTAAACGCCCCGTCACTATATTTTGTAAAATTATCTTCTCTGTCCCTGACTATGGGACGTGTCCGTGGGCGCGATAAACGGTCATGAAATTCTTCGAATTCGTCTTCTAAATAGTCAAATAAGTCCATTTTAAAAAGAAACAGTGATAAATCCATAAAAAATTAACACAAAACTAAAGTATTACCGCGTTAAATTCGAAAAAAACAATCCATATCCGACAGATAAAGAAATAACAGCCCCTTGATCTGGCTGTAAGTTTATAAGGCGGTTTACCGGACAGATAACGCAATCAGATACCTGTGAAAAAGAAAAAAACGGGTATCTGGTAGATAACCTGCATATAGGGTATCTGGGGCTTTATCAGCAACTGGTGTAAGAAGCCCTTAGTGTAAAATTTATAAAAGGACTAATAATATGATAAATAAAGAGCATAATGTTTATTTCAATAAGTTTTATTTCAAAAAAATATCTGTAACATATGTCATACACAGAGCACGGAATCACCGCGCATGCGCGGGCTTCGCCGCGCGGCCGCGTAGGGCACCGCGCGATGGGGTGGGCGGCTGTTGATTAAGTGCTCTGTGATTTCATAAGACAACGAGAACGACTAATGTCCCACCGTTTTTTTCACGCAGATGTTACTTATTTGACAATTTTCTGTCACAACTTAGAACAATATTAATTTATTTCAAAATTTATACAGGTTTAGGTGTCGGTTTCAGGTCGCTTGATCCGAAACTTCAGAAAAAAATCTTGGTTTATAGTTAACGTTATTTTAATACGAAATAAATTCTAAACCTTCTCTAAATTCACAACATACTATTTTACAATCAACATATTTTCTGGTCCCAAACAGGAGGTAGGTACCCGTTACAAAAAAAAATTCAATAGTTGCGTCCAGACCGGCTGAGCCGCCGCGGCCGCGGCCGCGGCGGCTCAGCCGGTCTGGACGCACCTATTCATGTAACAATTTTTTAAACCTAGTGGTGACTATGTTCCCCTAAAATATATACTTTCCCGTTGATGATGCGCACGTTACACTTGCAGGCGTACGCTAATCGTTTCGTGCACCGCCAGTAGCTGCGTCCCTCGCGTCCATACTCGCGGTGGAACCGGTGTCCCCCAAGGAGCAGCACTTGTCCTCCTTTGTATGTCGTGAAGATCTGACCTGATTGACAAATGCACAATGGGTACACATAACATTTTGTATGAAAATGGGTATACTAAATTGTACCTACACCTACTATACTCTATTGTACACCTAATACTTTAAATAAACAAATCAAGATAAAAGGTTTAACAGATAAGACTAGTTTAGTCCTGCATTGTATAAGTATATGAAATTGGGTGTAGATTTACAAAACTCAATAATCCAATAGTAAAACCAACAAACCTTGGCGCTCCGTTCTTCTGCCTACCCCGTCAGGGACATAGCTTGTAACAACCAAAAACAAAATCCAAACAATTATAATTTTATTCAACAAACAGGTACAATTTATTTTAAATTCAATGATTATGTTCGCCTAAAAAACATACTTCATCTTGATCACTCCCTAAATCTTTAATTACTTTGACCCTGGCAGGGCAGGGCATAGAGTGATAGAGTCTCGTGCATTTCCACGCTATCGTGGAGCCACTGGAATCAGTATGTCGTTTGTTGTACGTGTACCTTCCAATGTGTAGAAGTGTTCCGCCTCGTCGGGATTTCGTATAATATACAGTGCTAGAATCTGAAAGGAAAGATGCTGTGTAGTATGTAGGTAGCTACGTTTTTGTAAAATTAAGTACAACCATTACCTATTAAAGTGGAAGCCATACAGGCTTATGAGGCACTAGAAGAACGGCATGAGTTTTCTTTTACACACTTACATACGAATCGAAGAGACTAATAACAAGAGGTATGCAGTTGGTTTAATTTGAAATACAAACGAGATCAAAGACACAAGAGAAACTTATGAAACCTTAGAAAAAATAAGAGGTTGGTTCAAGATAATTTTATTTATGATTATGCACTCCTATCTGTGCTATGATGACGTCATTGTATGTCACTATAGTTGCCTTGCAAGCTGGCGACGAATAGTTGTTGGAACAGAACCACTTGCGCCTGTAACTGTCAACCGATAACAGCTTCTGGTAGAAACGGAATGGACCAATGTTGAGCACGCGTTTTCCGCGCTGCGACGTTGTGAAGTACGGATCTGTAATTTGTAAATAATCATACATTGTTTTGTGGTTGGTGAAGGCCTGTGTACAACAGTGGACGTTGATGATTTTATAATAATAAATTCATTTATTTCGAAAAACAAGTTTCATAGTTTACAATCGACAAATTGAATTAAATAGAAATCATAGATTAAATCAAAAAATTAAATCTTCATAAATTTTCATAAATTAAATTTATAATCTTTATAAATTAAATCAAAATATATTAAAATATATAACATATTCATTAGGCCTATATTATTATAATGGTTGGGTAACATGGATTATGTAAAATATATATGACCCTTACTTTCGACACGACTTCTTGACTTTTCTATAGTATATTTACTACTACTTACCATATTTTTATTTCTACAAACTATTGTTAAGTTTACGCGATGGATCTCCGTGAATCGATGCACATACATTTTTAAAATATATACATAGGTGGATGGATAATTAGAAACAGGTTCTGATCAGTTCCAATTTATAGCGATATAAAAGTTCTCCATCTACTCTCTCGATGACCAAAATTAGACCATGCCCCGATGAAACCTTCACGGAGAACCATGGCTTCAAAGTGACCTCGATTGTATGAAAATCTAGCCCTGTTTCTAATTATTCGTCCACCTATCCGATGAAGCCACTAAAATTACTGAATGCGTGCACTGTTTACCGTAAAATTATACAGTCAGTGGTAGGTAAGTCAGAGGATCTTTCATTTTTATTTATTTCACAAAATCCACAGCACTTAGAAAAAAAAGGTAATTATTATTAAAGGTTACATTGCTCATACTGCCAATAAAGAGGATTTACAATATGCTTAATTTTACTGCAATATGCATTTATCATAAACAGTCTGTATGTCTATGAGTGTGTGTGCGTGCATTCATTGTGTGTTCATGGCATTCTATCGACTTTTATAACCAAAACAATCGAACTAAATCAATTTAGCAAGATTTAATAGCTTTATAGTTTAGTGGTACTTAATCTAAATTAGAAGATAGAATTGGTAGATGCGTGTGCTCATTGTTTAAAGTGACTATTTCGTCGTATATCGTATGCACTTTGGCAGGGCAACCGGAAACTGTTGCACACTTCCAATTTTTCTTGATATTTTTGAAGCAGTAATTGCGGCAGATGAACACGTATCCGTCTACGACCAACTGGCGCGTCCCTCTGGAAGAGGTTCTATAACATACTGCAATAAAAAGAATCAAATATTATTGAAATTAGTATAAATCTCTTTGATAGCAATTATACACGGATAAAACACGAAATCTGAAATAGTAAAAAATAACTTATCTCCTGTCTTATACTACCTGTCTCCGCAGACCCTCTTGTGCCGCATCTGCAGTGCGGCCCCGCCTAGTTCGCGTAAATACTTTCTCGATCACAGTACCGTAGGTAGTAAGGGTATTGCTACGCACAGAAAGCGGTATTGCAATCGGAAAAAAAAAGTTTTCCAATTTTTGCGAAAATGTGTTCTATACATACCTACCGAAAAACCGAATATCTCAATTCCGCTCGTCCGTCGGTCCGTCACGCTTGGCTCTGGAGGCCAAACCTTTGGTCCGATTGGGACCAAATTTGGAACGTTTTTAATTTATTTTATCGAAGGATTTTAGTTTCTTCATACCTTCAAACCGAAGAGTAGCTGTTTTATATCAAAAAGTGTATTTTTTTTTTCACAAAAGCAGTTTTAAAGATTTTGATGAAACTTTGCATGTCGTAGAGTTGCTGATGTTTTTCCATGACATGGTCTGGGAAACCCATTGGGCTGGGAAAAATCTAGTTTGTATGGTTCCCTTCAACTGAAATTGAAACTTGTGATTTACCCACAAATGGTTGGAGCTATTGACTTGTCATGTATTACGAATAAGTAGGTATTATTTATGATCCTACAACATGACTTTATCAGTATATGTGTGTTTTATAATTTAAAAAAACCATACCCACAACATTCTATGAAAATTGTTTTTTGTTAGGAAAATGACGAAATTGCATGAGTTTACTTTACTCTTCCTTTCTTAAAAAAAAGAGTTGTCGAGAAAGTTAAGTGCGGACCGCCGTAAAATTTATTATTATATTAAAACCAATTGACCTGAACTAAATCACGTAAACAAATTAAACAAGATTTAAACTATAGTTTAGTGGTACTTAGTCTGAATTAGGAGATATAATTGGTAGATGCGTGTGCTCATTGTATAAAGTGACTATTTCGTCGTATATCGTATGCACTTTGGCAGGGCAACCGGAAACTGTTGTACACTTCCATGTTTTCTTGATATTTTTGAAGCAGTAATTGCGGCAGATGAACACGTATCCGTCAACGACCAACTGGCGCGTCCCTCTGGAAGAAGTTCTATAAAATACTGCAACAAAGTAAAAAGTTTGGAGAGACCTTTATGCTAATCTGACAATGAGTCAGTCAAAATCTATCACCGCCATATCACCGCTTAGGGTCGGTGGAGAAATCAAACACCATCATTCAAAATCCATAGTTTTTTTAGAGTAATGATATTCAAATGCTTCACTCAGTTACCAATGTTGTTGGAGGAAAATCATTGACTGGAATTACATTAAAAACTATACAAACCATACCTTTGTACACATAATATGTCTAAAATGTTCAGAAATGAATCCCGTATTTATTTAGTATTTATTTATTTAATTACAACGGTTTAACCAATTACAGTAATCAATCAAATATTACATTCAGCATATTGAGATAAACCTTCCCTAATCCCCAACACTATGTACATATTTGCTAGTTAATTTCTGTCAATCTTTATCCAAGTTCCATTACTGGTCTTGTGGTATTGCGGGGGGTCGTGGTTGTGTCCCTTAGGACCTGCTTGAAATGTCTTATTATCAAAACTGGTGATGGAGGCTTTGCAACCTTTGCCACAAAGGCTGGAGCAGTACCACAGAGCCCTGTTTCGCACATTGGATTTGCGTGCACATTTGTAGGTATAGCTATTGTACATTAGTAGCGGATACCTGCCTCTTCCTGATGGTATAAATTCAACTGTAAATTAAGCACAAATTAGATATGAAAATTTGGCAATTAAATCGGTTACTAATGTTACCTTTTCATCAAAATGATAAAAGTCTTCCTTCAAAACAGGTAACTTTGTGTCTTGTAGTTCTTACTTATCAGTCTGTTTGTCTGTCCGTAACTACCAAAGTTTCGGAATAAGCATGATTCGTGAAAGAAGTCTACAAACACAAAAACACAACCTGTTATAATAATTTATAAAAACTATATTAATATCAATAATTAGTATAACATACATAACATAACTGTTACCTATATTTTAAGTTAAGTATAACAAGTCTAGTTATAAAAACAATTGAACAATTTGCTTTAGAATTCCGACAGTATTATATACTAGCGTCACTATCTGACGCCGGATGGAATCCAAATTTTGCGAATTCATGAACCGCAATTGATATATGTTTGTTTTCATTTTCAAACTTTTTCCTCTCCCTGTATCTCCTCTTTCTTTCTCTCCATATTTGACGCGCGTTGTTTAATTCTTGATTATCCATCTCGGATACGTGTTTCTTCTTCTCTCGAAGGGCTGGATCCTGATGTCTCTTCCTTCGTCTCTTTAGTTCTCTTAATCTTCTTAAAGTTTCTGGAAAAGAATACAATTGTTTTTAAGTTGTCTTAAAGTTATGATTGTGTATTAAATTTTAATATGTAAGTACCTATTGAGAACTACGGCAGATTTTGTTGGCGCAGCATGAAATCAAGAAACGTAGTACAGTTGTTTATCAAGTTTAATAGATGTTTTGTAAACTAATTTTACACAAATATTTTATTTTGTGTTTTCATTTATTTATTTTAGTATTTAATTTTTAATGTGCAAAATAAATAATTTCGAAATGCGTCACCACTTATTTATTTACATTAAAAACAAAATAAGCTAAAGAACTAACTAAACCTAACTTTTTATTTAAAAAAAGCATAATTTAATTTTATTATACGTACCTAGTACATATAATTGTGTAATTTCCCTAAGCTTTAGTCACTTATACATTTTATACCGTCGTACGGCTGAAATATATGAAAATCGGCCATCTTACGGCTGCTCATACATTATGCTGAGTGTGTTTCAGCGAACCACTTTATATTTGATATTGATTGACCAATTTAAATTAAATGATTCGGAATAAAATGGGTTAAGTACCTAAGTACAACAATTAATCTTCATAGACTTCTAAAAAGGGTTCTGTAATTATTTACACGTAATAAACTATCTGACATACGGTACCGAGACGTGGGCTCACTATGGGCCTCTTAAGGCTCAAGGTCACCCATCGAATCAGAAATGAGGAGATCCGCAGGTCTAACTAAGGTCACCGACATAGCTCAAAGAATTGCGAAGCTGAAGTGGCAGTGGGCTGGGCACATCGCTCGTAGAACTGACGGCCGTTGGGGCAGAAAGATTCTCGAGTGGCGACCACGTATCGGAAGACGCAGCGTAGGCAGGCCTCCCACGAGGTGGACCGACGATCTGGTGAAGGTCGCGGGACCCAGCTGGATGGGGTTAGCGTAGGAAGGGTCGTCGTGGAGATCCTTGGGGAAGGCCTTTGTCCAGCAGTGGACGTCTACAGGCTGATATGATAACTATCTATTCATTTAATCTGTGGTTTCCTTCCACCGGCCCTTTTTGGTCCTCCTCTTGGGCGGCGCGTGTATGTGCTGCCCCCTGACTTCGGCCTCATCGTGGCCCATCACGCACGACGCGTTGCACCCTTTGTGCACCATCACGCACCTCCAGAACACCTTGCCGGACTTATTGGTCTTCACACGTTTGTACGCGTAGCGTTGCAATATCATCACTGGATACTTGTTCCCCACGTGTAAGTACCTGATAGCTGAAAATGAAAATCATCAAATCAAATCATTTTATTCTTTAATCATCATTCCACGATGTGATGCAACGGATCACGTGATCCGATGGGAAATTTTAGCGTGATCAGATGCAACCACGAACTGATCATATGATCCGTTGGGAATAACCCATAAGAATAGGTGTTATTTTATTTTATTTTAAATGGAAAGGCAGCTAAAGCTGATGCTTCCATATCAGCAGTCGACTTGCTTTCATTTTTTATATTAATTTATTGCGTCTTTTTAGATTTGAGAAAGTTGTTTAGTCTGTTCTTGAACATGTTTACAGAAGTTGCAGATACAACAGTTTCTGGCAGATTATTCCATTTGGATGCAACCCTGTTGCTTAGAAAACTTCTGTATTGGTTCAGCTGTGCATTGCCTCTTTGTATTCTCATGTTGTGCCCTCTCAGTCTCTCTATGGGGTTATTTTATTTTATTTTAAATGGAAAATATATTAAATGGTGTTGTCATACAATAAATCGTAATTTGCAATGAGCAGTTGCGCGTAGGTAGCCAGCGTAGTAGAAGACAAAGAAAAAGCTCTGGGTTTCCAGGTACAATATATTACATTTCTTTTTATTTTACGGCTTTAACTTATTACGATTTTGGTCAAAGGGTTGAACAGGTGTTAGCTTCAATAATAGACCATTATGGACCCTTTTGGGCACAAATGTCTATTAGTTATTTCATCATGATTTATCGTCATAAACATAGGGCTTAACCTAACCTAGAGCCAAGAACGGGACGAGTTGCGAATGGGGCGAACGGCGAATGGGTCGGGATGCGAATGGGAGGAGTGGCGAATAGGAATAAGTAGTTGCGAATGGGACGAGATGCGTATTTAGACGAGTTGCGAATGGGACGAGATGCGAATATGACGTACTGCGAATGGGAATAGTTTGCGTCGAACCCTTCCATACAGTTTCATATATTACAAATAAAATCCAAATTAAATAAAACTTCTATTGGAATTCTTTCATGTTCCATTTTTATTGATAAAAATAACCACTGCAGAAAAATATAAAAACTAACTTCTCTTATTATAAAAATAGCGAGTGTTTAACTTAATCACTGACTGTCTCATGAACAGTAAATATTAACAATGTACTTACATAAAAATAAGGCTTAACTTTTTAAATATCAATGCAAAAAGTACCTGCTGTAAAACATATCTAAAGTTTCAGTCATAATAAAAAATAGAACTTTCTAAAAAATATAAGCTATAAAAAAAAATTTGTCGCTTGCTTCTTCCTTGTGGTTAAACTGGGTGGCCAAAACTTTGACCACAAGGAATTGGGGAAAATCTGCATTAACCGCTTAACACTTTTAATACTCTTAATACTTTATAAAAACACGGTCTTTAAGATTTAATATATCGCGACGAAAAATCTGCCGTTTGTGTGGGCACATAAATAATAACCACTTGTGGGATTTTTAGAAATTAACGCGGAAACATAAAAAACTGTAAAAAGTCAACTTTTTCAATAAATATCTTTTGACTTTTTACCGCAAGTGCGCGCTATTCTTTCAATGCGGAAAACACGTCTCAAGTGTTTGAAAATACTCGAAGTGCTACGGGTACTACGCTGCGTCCCGTAGCGATCTTATAGTTGAACCATGTCTTGCAAAAAGGACAGAGGCAACATTTGTCTCAATTTAGTTTTTTCCATTCGGAATTGTTTTAGTCTCTAATCAAAAATCAAAATATTTCTCTACGTGTCCTTTTTTTCAAGTCACGATTCAGTTAGTAGCCAAGTCCCTTTTTCCTTCCATACTTTGTTGCTCATCATACATATAGTAAAGTTGTTCTCTAGCTCAAGCTTATAAGCACTTTTAATGATGCATGTTGTTCACACCTCGCTTGCTTAATGCTGATCAAACAATATAATACCTCCCTGATTCTTCTCTATTTTGGTCCGTCTACGTTTTATTTATAATAACTCAATTACAATGCTTCTCTTCGGGTAAAATGGTGACAATGTTGATCAGAGAATTATCATCATCATATCAGCCGAAAGTACGATATAAGATAATATCCACGATGACCGGTCACGCGCTAACCTCATCCAGCCGGGTCCCGCGACCTTCACCAGGTCAATCCATCTTGTGGGAGGCCTGACTACGCTGCGTCTTCCGGTACGTGGCCGCCACTCGAGAACACTCCCCAATGGTCGTCAGTTCTACGAGCGATGTGCCCCGCCCACTGTCTGCTATGTCGGTGACCTTGGTTCTCCTGCGGGTCTCCTCGGCCATAATTATGTCCGCCTGATTCTGTTTGATCCTCATCCACCACCAAAACAGAGTAGGTATGTTTTATTTATATTGCATTCTAATATTGCACTTCGTCGGTTCGAACCTTGGCACGTGACAATGTTGATCAGACACTGCTATGATGATATCGAGCCGGTCTGGCAGAGTCTTGATGAAGGCTTTGCATCCTGTCCTGGTTCTCCTGGAGCAATGCCAAAGGACCCCCTGCCCTGATAGGACTTTGTAGGTGTAAGTGAAATTCTTGTACATAAGTAGAGGGTGTTTCCCTTTCCCAGAAGGTAATAAGACACCTGTAAGAAATGCACTTTTAGTTACAATTATTTTTATTACATATAGGACACACAATGGGTATCTAGACAAAGAAGTAAACTGACGGCGGGCAGCAGGGCAAAGCATTCAATACCTCTGTCCGTTGTAACAAAATATTGTTAGTTGTCTAATGAATAGGAAATAATACAGGACAAAATAGAGATTACATTGAATTTTATTGACAAGTAAAAATAATCAATCACCTATTAAATACAATCTTTTAAAAAATACCTAGACTTACAAAACGAGTAAAGAACTATACAGCAAGGCTAGAAATTCATTAAAAATACGGATTTTACGAAAAATATAATATAAAAATGTAATATCATAAAAAATTAAAAAAGGCAAGAACCTACGACAATCAAATTATGCAAAGTCTACAACTCAAATTCATTTATAAATAGAGTAGAGATTCTTAAGATTTATACTTTGAAATACACGAACGATTTAAAGAGTACCTACACAAGTCATAAATTGACTATTTTTATATTAAACTATTGTTTATTTCAAGACTAATCACATTTCCAAGTAGAAATCTAAATCTACACCATATACATTACTATTACAGTAATAAAGAACTAAATATTGACGTCGATGTGTTAAAAATTCAACGAAAAAAAGCGTATACTGATTCTTAACAATGATTAATTATAATTATTGTTCTCTCCTTCGTGGTTCTTCACAACAAATTAATATGATAACATATTTAAATAACATTTTATTGGGATTTAGGTTAAAAATCTGGAAGAGATCCATAAGGGGGATTGTCCTATTGTCCGGTGCGTGTGCTCCGGTCTTTAAAAACGGATTACCTTAATAAAAATAAATCACTACAAAATGCACCTTAGTTACTTGACTTATTTGTCATATTTACACGACTAAACTTTAAAAATAATTGATTTAAAATATCTAGGTACAATAATAAATAAATATGAACAGACTAAAATAAGTCATAAATACTGTTTTATCTGTCAAAATGACAGGTGATGCGGATACGAACCTGCGACCGGGCCATTTCAGGGCCTTCCATCACATTAAACTAAGCTATTTTAATGATAACGCTGCGATCATAATTGAATTGTGATGGTGTTTCGTACATAAATGTACCTATTTAGTCTAAAATAATGTTAGGGTATAAAAAAACGGTGGCCAATCTGGGATATTTATGTATGTCTGGACCCCGTAGACCTGGCAACGTATAGACGAGATATTTATCTAGGCATCGTTCAGACGTCACCATTCATCGTTACCATTCAAATCAAACCATTTAGACCTACAAAGCTAAAATTATCCACAGAGGTTCCCTTTATGGTGCACACAAGGAATAAGGAAGGATTTTTCCAAATTCAACCCCTAAAGGGGCGGAACGAGGGTGCAAAGTTTGTATGGAAAAAGAATAAAGACATTTCGGACTACGGACTGACAGCCAGATGATGTACCCAGGCCACCAACGCCTCAGTACGGCCTAAACCGTTACCGCCCCAGTATGTGGGTGTCTTAAAGAATACATTTCGTCTTGTCATATTTTTCCAACCCAGTGTTAGGCGACCTCAGGGAGGTGGTTCGGTCTTCTCGTGTCACATCTAAAGAACACCCTCTAGACGGCTATTTAGATTAAAATGTTACGTTGTTAAAAACTGTTAAAAAAGCAATCTGTCTTCAGAGGGTTAATATCAGTTGGAGGCAGCTTCGGAGGCAAATGGTCGTGGGGTTTGAAGGCCATGGCCCTGGTGCCAAAGCTGATGGCTGACGCCCTGCAGCCCTTCAGCCTTCGGGAGCAGTACCACGACACGCGGCCATCGGCGTTGCGTTTCTGGTAGCTGTATGTATACCCAGATAGCAGGAGTAGGGGATGCTTGCCCCCCCTTTTGGTCCACAAGAAAGTGCCTGTTGGAGAGAGCTTGTGTTAATTTCAAAGTTGTGTTACACGACTTCAAAAAGTTAATGAATAATTATTACTATTTTATAGGACCGACGGAAACATGATTAAATTAATGGATTAACATAATGTTTATTCATATAAAATGTATTTTGCAAAGGGTGCTTAAATATTATAATAAAAACATTAACAAAGTTTACTATAACATTAATAATATTATGTGTATTGATTGACTTAACATTTTTTTTAAATCTTTATTTTAAGGAGCTTAACATTGGAGGTATAATTTGTTAATATATATATATATATATATATATATATATATATATTTGTGCCGTTCGGTGTGGAGACCTTAGGAACTTTGGGCCCGGAGGCCCGTACTTTAATTAAGGATCTTTCAGCGCGCCTCATCGAGGCTTCAGGTGACCACAGAGCTGGCAGTTTTTTCGCCCAGAGAATTTTATTAGCCTCGCTATTCAAAGGGGAAATGCTGCCAGTGTCTTATTTTTTTTAATTTCTAATTATTTTTTTTGGTCTTGGAACTCTGCATCGATGTGGTGCGCTGGAAGACATTTTTTATTTGTAATAAAAATAAAAATATTATTTTAGATTGATTAATATAGTAATTAGGCAATGTTATGTTTTTGTGAAATAAAACTTATAATCGGATCGAGAAAAAAAAAAGTTATAAAAAATTCTTAAGATTGAGATTGGTAACAATTCGAGTTGGTACTAATTTTTTTCACTTGAATAGACTAAAGCTAACATTATTTTTAATATTGCTGAGATATCTACAACCTTTGCCTAAAATTTAAAAACAATTCAACATCACCATACATTTTCTAAAAACAATTATATACATAGGTGCTTATCTACTTAGGGCACTAGATGCAGTCTCTTAATGTTGTTTTTAATTTAATTTAATTATTTTTAACGCATTTAATTAACAGTTACTAAAGTAGTTAACAGACTCCACATAAGAGTATTCTCAGGTCTCACAGGCGGGTACTTGGTCGGGTTTCGGGTTTTAGGGGGTAATTTAATATGAAAGGCTGAAAGGCTGATAGTCTATCTAGGAGTTTCCCTACTGTCTATCAGCCTGAAAGGTATGACGCAACTTTGTATTCGCAGTCATTCTAAAAGCGGATTAGGCCTACTAGAGAATTCAAAATAGAAGAAAACACACCTAAAGCTGTACCCCTCGTATGCTATGAAAACCAGCTTACAATCATCGGTCAAACAGTCTATCTAAGATAAACAGCGCGAAAAGTATCATGCTCATGTTAGGCTGAGGGTGCGGTGGTAGGAGGGCTATCATCGAGAGCGCGCCCTCATAGTCCACCGCACGAGTCCAGTGACGATTAATGAACTGTGTCCAAATATACCTATCCCGATTTTTTTCTTGTTTTTCTATAACAGTACGGAGTTTTGAAGTTGCCTCTTACTGTATCACCAATATATCCTTGATCCGCCCTTGATTTGATCCCAATAAACTTCAAAAACGAAGTAGTCAATCATCATCAACATCGTAATGATCCTGTGTCAGTAAACTCGGACCAAAATATCGTTTTGTCTCACAAACATAGGTTTCTTATGAGAATGATCTCCGCAGTTGTAGAGGACCTGGTCTGTAACTCCGGTAAACAACTTCGCAGTACATCTCTTGGCTGTGCCAGGCTGCACCATGGTGCATCTCCATTGGCACACGTTGTTCTTGAACTTCTGAAGGCTGTACGAGTAACCTTTGAATATGAGGAGACGACCTCCTCTCTGCGATTGGGCGAAGGTAACTGAAAATGCAAGACTAATTTAAAAATATCTCATACTAGCTTTTTCCCGCAACTTCGCTTTTGGTGGTGATTTTGCTTTTGTATGTGGATTTTACACCCCTCAACTCCACCCTACCCTTCCTTAACGTCCGCTCCTAGATTAGGTAGATAACCGAAATCATCTGACAGGCGGCAAAAGTTAGAAGTACTTAAAAGCTTTGGGAACCTGAGTTCCCAGGACGTTTCTGTGGTTAGTGGGGTAACTTAATTTGAGGAACGGTTTGAGCTGCGCGTTCATAGATAAGTTCACGTCTATCTTATAAAGAAATATCTATGGTACTTATCTCTTATTTATATTTTTATGGTATATATTTTATAAATAGGTAGATTGAAGCAAACATCGACTCCTATATTATTTATTGAACATGAAGTTACATGAAATAGTTACAATTATTTAACCAACCTGCGCTCCAGCACAGAACAGTGTCCAAGTACTCTACATTACAAACACTGATAATTATAATACTACAGGTCAGCGTAACGCACTAACGTATACTACTAACTAATATCAAACAACTTTGGCTCTGAAATTCGCAAACAATAATGTTGACTTATTTTTTAATTGAGTTAGTTAAATTGAGAGAGAGAATAAAAGTTGGTAAGAATTCGATAATCATTGTCTCTGTCGTTACAGGTCTAGGTCATTACAGGTTTTTTGTTACACTCTATTTTACAGTTGTTCATAAATTTGGAGAGTAGTTCTCTACAGTTATTCATAGTTGCAATAATTGCGAAAATTTAACGTGTGACAAATATAAAACATCTTACATTCGTAGTAGGTGTCAATTTTCATTATCAACAGAAAACAACTAATTGATGAACAAATATGAAATAAATATGGAATATTGTAAATATATCTACCAACATTTATGGACTTCGTCCGAAATAATTTTAATAAAATGGTTTTATTTTATTTTAATATAACTTATACTAAACTCAATTATTTACGACAACAATTGCAAAGCAGTTCGTTATAAGTATGTATGGTACCCACATTAAACTTTGTAATATTAGTTAGGACTAGCTTTTCTTTGGTCTTTTCTGTTAATACTTAGTCAGTCATTATGAAAATGATCATAAAAAAAATTAAAGTAGGTACTTTAAAACTCGGAATCCAGTTACACACCGATACTCAGTTACACAAAATACAGAGAACATTTTATGGACTTAGTCCAAAATAAAGTATTTTTTGTTTATTAATAAAAATATTGTTTTAATTCAATTAAATATTTAATTTATTTAACTTGCAATCATTTCGACTTACTTCGTTCATACTATGCATGTATGGCACCTATATTAAGCTCGGCGATATATTAGGACTAGCTTTTCCTTTGGTTTTTTCCTAAAAATACATTTTATAACCTAATGGTTAACATTCCAATCGTTAAACACATAGTAAAAAAAAGTACCTTGGCACTTTTTACAATTAACTTACATGTACTGTACCTGTACACCATTAAAAATAAATGAGATCCCCACACTTAGTTGATTACGAATATCGTGTGGTAGTTTATTATAAACAGACGTCGGCGGGGGTGTGCTGTTTTTACGTCATTAATGTCATGTAGTTGTGTCCTGTGGATATTAATATGGATAAGATCCTTAAAGAAATATTAAAAGAAGACATAACTGAATTTTTTTTGTAAATTTTCTGTGCTATTGTTAATAATTATTGTATATAATTAACTATATTTTTTTCTATATTTTCAATTTTTAATGAGTTTCGCCTTGAGTTCATTATTATCATTATTCACATTCCGTAGGTTCTAATACAATTCATTTATTTTGATGGCGACGTAAAGCTCGTACCAGAAAGGCAGCCTAAATAAAATCATTTCTTTAGTTTATTAAAATTGCACATGGGGCATTTATCATTGAATGATAAGGTATGTCCATGTTATGCAAAAACTGAAAACAGCACACCCCCGCCGACCTCTGATTATAAACATACCTACTTAGACATGTACCTACAATCAGAAACACCAATACAAAGATACACGGACACTCAGACAGATACACAGTTAGACATCTACAGGTTTGACTTAAGCGGGCTTTACATTATCCAATTTGCAGAGCACTAGCTGAGCTAGAGCACTAATTTCGTATAGTGTAAATGCAGTTAGCCAGCTAGCGCTCCAATGTAGTGCGATCGTACTACCAGGCTTAGTTCATCTAGTGCACTATAGCTAGCGCACTAGATCGCATCGAGTAAAGTGATGAACCCGTCGTTGTGAGGGTAGGCCTGAGCCCCAGCAGTGGGGACATGTTAATTGATTGATTGTATCCGAAGGCTCCGTCCAGTACGTTCAAAATGTTCATGCTAGGCAAAAAAAATCAGAGTGTTAAATATTCTTTGACCCAATATTTTCTGCTTTTTATTAGTTAAAATAATTGAAGTCGACACCAATGCTAATGCAAGGCCAACTTTCTCGTGTTTTGATGGTGCCCTAATAGTATTTTTGAGTTTACTGACACAGTCGTACGTTGATCGCTCACGACGATCGACGATCACTACCGGAATGAATGGAAAGTTACACTAGCTAGCGTTTATTTAAAGAGCGGCCTGCCTAGCCAGCTACCACTGCCGCACTAATCTAGCGCTCTGCAAATTGGCTAATGTAAAGCCCGCATTATGCTAAAAACACATCCACTTTAGAGTTAACATAATCTTACCGGTTACGGCTGTCTTTGTCGTCATTAGCAACTAACATAGAAAGAATGGGGGCTACTCATGGGACAAGACGAATAGTGGGATGCCTAATAGTCTTTAAGAATTTTCACACCGGATTTTTTTCCAGGTATTAAGTTGTTGGGTTTTTTTATTGGATTTAATTGGACGTAGGCAGGTCTTTGCCTAATTCAAGTACAGGAAATCCTAGTTTGGGGTCAGACAAACGTATATGTATATTTGTTTAGTTATTACTAGCGGGCGCTCCGCGACGTTGTGTGTTATGTGATATCATTTATGTCATTCTAGCTATTACTGGGTTGGATTGGATTACACGCGATATGTATTAGTATCCGTGAGGTCTGGTGGGGAATGTTCGTGTTTGTGGACAGATCTGATGAAATTTCCTAGTTCCGTAAGGTATATTTGAGCACGACAGCCCTGGGTACATCTGTACCTGATTCCGGCGAGCGTCTTTCGCGGATTGAAGTACGTGTATCCATTCACCAATTTGTGAATTCGTCCATTACTTCCAATAACGTTTGTCACGGAGATGGTCTCTTTTATTTTGACGATTTTTCGCCCTCCGGCTTCATTTGAGACGATTACTTCTGGTTCGGGAAAGTCTAACTCTTTGTAGATTTTTTTTCGTTTGGCGATTCGCCCTCCGGCTTTATTTAAGACGATTTCTTTTGTTTCGGGAAAGTCTAACTCTTTCTTGATTTTTTCCCGTTTGGCGATTCGCTCTCCGGCTTTATTTAAGACGATTTCTTTTGTTTCGGGAAAGTCTAACTCTTTGTCGATTTTTTCCCGTTTGGCGATTCGCCCTCCGGCTTTATTTGAGACGATTTCTTTTGTTTCGGGAAAGTCTAACTCTTTGTCGATTTTTTCCCGCTTGGCGATTCGCTCTCCGGCTTTATTTAAGACGATTTCTTTTGCTTCGGGAAAGTCTAACTCTTTGTCGATTTTTTTTCGTTTGGCGATTCGCCCTCCGGCTTTATTTAAGACGATTTCTTTTGGTTCGAGAATGTCAATCTTTTCGTCGGTTTTTATCAGTTTGACGATGGTTTTTCCTTTGGCAACGCCTTTCCCTTTGGATGCACCTTTCCCCTTAGAAACTCCTTTCCCTTTTGCGGTTCCTTTGCCTTTTGCTATGCGTTTCCCTTTTGCGGTGCCTTTCCCTTTGGCGACGTCATTCACGTCTGCGTTGTCCTGCTCTTCGGTGATGTCTATCATTTCGATGATTTTTTTACCTTCCGGGATGGTTTTCTGTTTGGCGATGACATTAGTTTTAGAGAGGTTCAGTAAGTTGTACATTATATTCCTTTGGGCGATGTTTTCATCTCCAAGGGAGTCATCGCTTTTGGCGATTGTTACCATTTCAAGGACTTTTATTTTCTTTCCTTCGGGGATGTGTTTTTTCATTACAAGATCTAAAACTAAAGAAACAAATTCATATTTAGTATGTGTGCGACTGGAATTTTTTTAAAGTTATTTGTTTTGTTCACAACACATAAAATACAGTAGGTATATGACATGCAGTAACTGAGATTGAAATGCATGAAATATTCAGCCTGTATTGATTCAACATAGCGTTGCTTCATGCTGAGAGTTTGAAAATAATAAAAATAATTTATTATTCTTATGTCTGCGTCCAGATCTACAGAACCTATCGCATTCTGGCTGACGTATTCATAAGATAATACATAATTTTGTGATACATTGACAAGTAAAAATAAGTAGGCAAGGACTCCTGGGCAATTGTAGCTAGGGGGCAAATGTAGTTGACTAAAAATAACGAGTTAGTTTCAGTTGACTACATTTGCCCCCTATTAGTCACTTATAGTAGGTACGGCGTGCAAAGAGCGAGGGCTCTGTGTACCCATCCAAACGTCTCCGAGGAGGGCGGCAGCACGGGGTGGCCTCGCGCTGCTGCACGCGCCGCGAGGGTGCAGGTGGGAGCAACGTGTCTCTCCCCGCCCAAGGCCCCCCCAAGGAGGCCGGGTAATGCATAATATCCTTGTGGAATGAACTCCCGGAAGACATCAGGAAAGCTCCCAACAGGCTCTGCTTCAAAAAATTGGTACGCGAACACTACTTGGGTCGCCATGAGACATGAATCATAGTCATCGTCTATATGTCACGGCTTTATTTTTATAAATATAATATTATATATATTTATGTATGTAGATATATATATTTATATATGTATAGTATGTATGTTTTAAAATACTTATAATATTTATGTAAGTAGTGTATATTTTAACTTGTTTAGTGTATTTAATAATTGTTCTAAATTTTTAAACATGTATTTCGCGCCTACCACGCATTATCTGTATGGCCCAAAGGTCAACTGGTAGAGAATGCCATACTGGCATTATGTTCGCCTTTTGTACAATTATGTGCAATAAAGTTTTTAAATAAATAAATATCGCCACGATAAAAAAGATAGGTACTGTAGCCAGCGGAACAACTCAATACAAACAGCCATTCTTTAAAACTAATGATTTATTTACTTATTACTATTTAGGTACATGTAAAGACTTAAGTATTTAAAAGGGAACCCGCCGAATAGCTGCGGCAAAAAAAATTTTAACTGTTTTTTTATGTTCTACTACTTATTTGGTACAATAACGAAATTCGACATTTTAAAGTTGTCTTAGAATAGTATTCGAATCTTTAAAGCTAGATGAAAATCCAGCCAGCAAAAAAATCGTGGGTTCGATTACCACCCTGGACCAACATTTGTGTGATGAGCATAACTGTTGGTTTTCGGATTCTGGGTGTTTGTATGTATTTAAGTATTTATTATGTATGTTTATTTTAGTTTATATTAAGTAGTTATGTATGTTTATCAGTTGTTGAGTACCCATTTACAAGGTTCGGCTTAGTTTGGGACTAAACAGCCGTGTGTAAATTTGTCCAAACATTATTATTATTGTTTACTATGACATTACCAACTAGGCTATCACGACGCCTACCCTGTTACTTAACTTTAACATAAAACCCATCTTTTGTCACAAAATATTTAACGGGAACATGACTATGGCTACCGACGGAGTGCATGAATTGACCATCGTATGTCACCATAATGTAGGCCTTGCAGTCTGACGTCATAGTGCAGCGCCATCTCTGCCCGATTCGAGTGCGGAAACCGAAACAGTACGTGTAGTTTCTATACATGAAGAACTTCTTGCCAGTCGTTAGCGTTATTGGCTTGAATTCTCCTGCATTAAAAGTTACATAAAATTAAATTAAATAAGTCTTTATTTCATGTTCAGTCACACAAAGTAAATGGCACATTACACAATGAAACGATTTTGTTTCAGTCTTTCTCTGTACCGTTTCTGCTTTTCAGCAGTTACCGGCTTTTTGACAACAAGTAGAAGATCTGAAAATGAGTTGAATCAAAACAGCTAAAAACTACAGAAAAAGGTACATAATAATAGTTATACGGGTTGTATAGCTTTAACTGTATACATAATACTTACTATTTGACAACAGGTCAATGACGATCTATTTAGCACTAGTTAAAAAATAGATACGACTTAAATCTCTTTATTAGTACCTATTCACAAAGTCACAAATGAGTAAAATTTCAATATAATTAGATAATACATACAACATTAACTATATACATTTCACCACTATTATTTATTATGCACTTCAAATGAATAAAGATAAGTACCTATACCTATAGCAAACATCGGTCGTGATTCTAGTCTTTTAACGACAGTTCTGGCAACAAGAAATAGTGGAAATATAAATACCGATTATTTTTGAATAGACAAAGGAAAGGGATAAACTAGAGTTCCGCCTGAGACGGGTTACGTCGAAAGCCACCGTAGTAAATCCCTGATGATAAATATGAAATTATAATTTGATATTATATTATTCACGGGTCTTACACACGAATGATTTTTATTTACCTTTGCCTGATGTTTCGACCAGGTCGCACTGACCTTGGTCACAAGAGGCGAGATGCCAGTGTTGAACACTGCAGCACGAAGTACTCGCAGCGTTCAACACTGACAGCTCGCCTCTCCAGTCAGCTAAGCTAATAACGAATACAAATTCGAAAGTCTAAAATGTACTATTACAGTTTGATATATTTCCCAGCTTTAGTGATATGGTATTTGGCAGGATTGTGGTTGTGCGCGTTGACAGCCTGCATCAGCTCGCCTCCGCATATGGCCAAGTACGCTGGACAGTTGGTCTTGGTGCACCACCCGTGCTTGTTCACCATGGAATGAGGGAAGAACGTGTATTCCTTGTGCATGTAGTATTTTTTACCGTTCATCATCGTTATTAATTTTAGCTCGTAATCTGTTTAAGAATGAAAATGATTTTTTATTGTGCACCAAAACATCAAACTTTTTACCCTTTGGCTCGTAGGATTCAGAGCGCAATACCTTTGAATCTCGGACGTATTTCGCGTCAGTCGGACACCCTGACATTGTCACCTAAATAAACTGTCATTTTGTAACGGAAACCGCGATTTAATTGGTCAAAACAAAGTATGACAATGATATATTACCTGAATAATGACTGAATAATATGACATATTACCCGGCGGAATACCTAGCTAGCTGTCATCATGTACATGTAGCAGGCTGATAGTCAAAGAGTCAATACTTTACGGGTTCTTGGCCCGTGCTGACACATCCAATGCTGGGCAGAGGTCTGCCCCACCTGGTGTTGCAAAATAATTGAGTGCTCGAGTCTTAATCTTGAAGATTTGACTCGATTATGCAGGTTTTTAGACTCGGATGTCTCGGTCAAGTGCGAGTCTTTAAAATGATTCAATTCCTCAAAAAGTCTCAAGCACTAAGTTTCGACTCGAATTAATCGGTATTCGAAACAGAGTACAGTAATGAAATTGAAACTTAATAAAAGTTTCGTTGTGGTGCGTTAATCGATGGCGACTCAATGACGATGAGAATTCGAGTAAGAATCTTCGTAAAAAAGACTGGAGCGCACATTAAAGACTCTAGTTTAGAAGGAAAACTAGAGCACTATAATGAATATAAAGGCAGCTAAATAAATGTCATACAAACTGTAATTTGATTCTATATGCCTCATTTATATTAACATACTTTTTAGTCGGTCAATTGGTCCAGTGGTTTTCGAGTTTTCCAACGGACAGGCAAACAAATAAAAAGAGTGCAGAAGTGTAAAAAGTAGCGTCAAGGTGAAGAAACAGTGAAACAATAATGACATTGAATACTTATTCTTATTGTACCTATCAAAGTTTATTTATTTATTTACAGTATGAACGAGTAGGGGTTTAGAAAAAGTGAACAAGGGTAATTAATATGTAGTTAAAAAATTACCAACTAATGGAGGGACAAAAAGTTAGAGTAGTTAGTAATGTTTCATAATATAATTGAAAGTATACACCTACTAATAATTCTTTATCCTAGTCGCCAATGTGGTGGCTATGGCTAGATGTTAAAATAAATTATTATATATTATATATTTGACTTGTGAATCATTTTATATTTGACTTGTGACTTTGTGCCTGCAAAACGACCGCTCGCCGCGATGTCCGCCATAGCTGCCGCAGTGTTGCTAGTACAGCAATGCTGCCAGTTATTTGTTCTATGCAATGCGGGGATCGGGCGGGTCACACCGACCACTTATTATTTGTCTATAGGATGCCACACTAATAAAGATATATAATGATAGAGATGAAATTCACACTTTCACGTATACCCCCGTTTTAGTCCTGACATATTTAGAAGGTTCATGGTTGTGGTCATGAACTGCACGCGTTAGAACTCCTTCGGTAACGACCAGATACGCGTTGCAAAGGCGCCTGGTGCACCTCCAGCGTTTTTTGGAGTTCCTGTCCACGAAGTATGGATAACCACGGTATATTAAGTGCTTTTTACCATCGGTCAATGTTATTTCCGTTAATTGGTCATCTGTAACAAGGCCCAAAATCAGAACCTATGAAGCGGCAAGAGAGTAGACAGCCAACCGGTTGGTAAGCGATCTTTGATTTTGAAAACTTGCAAACTTAGTCCGCTTATTATAGACGAGCTGCTGCCCGCGACTTCGTTCGCTTGTACAAAGTATTTTATTCGATACCGAGTGTCCCTGTAACCGTTCACTACAGCTATTTTGTTACAGTCAGTCAATCAGCTAGGTCTGGGTTTTTATTTTATAATAAGGCACTATAAGGTACATTGGGTCTTGGATTTTTTTGAACTGGAAACACCTGTAGCATTTACAATAACAAATCTACTCTGAACAGGATGTTCATACAAATGTTAGGAAATGAGAGATTTTCATTGTTGCATGGATATACACAGGGATATACACAATAACTGTACAAAGTTCGGTCGAAATTCATTAGGTAGGTAAGTGGTTTTTGCGTCATGCCTGTACAGGCAAAAGAAAGATAAAAATGAAAAAAATATGAAAATCGGCTTCAGTATCATTCGTAAGGTAAGTACTTACAGTTTTATTATGATGTCTAGAAAAATACTTTTTTAATTAAAAGTAAAAGTAGGTACCTACATGTAATTCAGTTAAATTCGAAAAATATCTAAATATTTATATAGATAATAATTTCACAATTTTACGTATTTCCCCTCTTTAGTCACGAAATATTTGGAAGGTTCATGATTATGGTCATGGACTGCTTGTATCACAACTCCGTCGGCAACGATCAGATACATATTGCAATAGCTCCTGGTGCACCTCCAATGTTTTTTGGACCTCGAAGAATGCATATAGAATGAATAACCACGATACATTGATTGTTTTTTACCAGTATTCAATGTTATTTCTGTCAATTTGTCATCTGTAACAAGTATTGGATACAATGTAGATGAATTGAAAAATCACCAACCTGTGGAGCGTAACTTTAAGATTACAAATTCAAAAGTATTGTCTTTTATCTAAAAAGTAAATAGGTAGGTATTTAATTTTTTGAAGTTAACTTTCAAAAAAAGTCAATAATAGACATTAAATTCGCAGTTTTATGTATTTCCCCTCTTTAGTACTGTAACATTTCGTAGTCACGGACTGCTTGCGTCAGAACTCCATCGGCAAATCATCAGATATGCCTTCCGGGCGTTTTTAGAGCCACTCAGCGTTTTTGAAAGTTCATCATAGGTAAATCTACTTTAAGGTTTCGTCCAGTAGTAAGTACACTACACTACAGGAGGCAGGAGATCCCATTAGGCAAAGGCCTCCCACATCGGATTCCAGGTTAGGTTTTATGTGGTGGAGCATGGTACAGAGCGCCGGCGCGACGCGCGTTCATGGCTCCGATCTCCTTCGTCATCCGTTGACTCACTCTGTCGTATTACATGATATATCCAGTCCATTCCCATTACCTTATTTGCGTGATGCGTAATTCAGTAACCAATAACATTTTATTTACTGAATATAATTTAACAATAATTTAAGGTATTGGGTGCACTACTAAATCCGTTTCGCTTACTCAAAATGTTCCTATGATTTTTTAAATTTAGTTATTCTTGAAATATCTTAGACATTTCAGTGCCTAATTATTTTTACCGTGCAGTTTCTCGTATGTCCCGTCTTTGGTAACGTAATATCTCGTAGGTTCGTGGTTGTGGTCGCGCACTGCTTGCCTCAGAACTCCGTCGGTAACGGTCAGATACGCCTTGCAGGACGACCTCGTGCATCTCCAGCGTTTTTTGGAGTTTGTGTCCAACGAGAATGGAAAACCACGATAAATTAAGTGCTTTCTGCCAGTGCTCAAAGTTATTTGTGTTAATTGGTCATCTGTAACAAAATTGTAGATTAGGTCGAGGAATTACCAACATAAGGAGGCAATAGAACAGACATCCCACCTGCTGATACGTGGCGTCTCGCCCACTTGCATTGCACCCATATATCATTCATTAATAAATTGTACGGCGGCCCGCACTAAATATTCTCGTTACTTTTAATTTTATTTTAAAGAAAGAATAATCTCATACAGCTTCGTCATTTTTCTAACATTTTTTTATACAATATTTTTTGTATGGATTTTTTTTTACATAAACTGATAAAGTCCAAAGTCTTTAAGTTCCAAATTTGGTCCCAATCGGACCAAAGGTTTCCCCTAAGCGTGACGGACGGACCGACGGACGGAATCGAGATATTTGGTTTTTCGGTACCTATGTGTGTAATCGACATTAAAAAACATTTTTTCGTGAAAATTTGAATTTTTTGAGATTACAATACTTCCTATAACCTACGTACCTACGTACGCACGAGGGGCGAGAAAGTAAAAATTAAATAAAGAGGGAGAAGATAACTAAAAGTCCGAAATATCAGAAAATAATGTATAATTTAATATTCCATTACGAATTCCATTTGATAGGTTAATTTATAATTCATTATTATGTAAATTTCAATAATCAAATTAATCAGACATTGTATTTTATAAATTTTGCTATGAATATTTATGGTTAAAACATAGAGTTAGTATACTAGCTATAGAGTGCGCGCATCGCTCATTCCCCATTGTGCCAAGTGTAAGCAGGTGTTCTATGGACGCTTCAATATCGATTTTTTCTAGATCGCTTGTTTCCGTGAATCTTGTTTACAGCTTGGCACTGCACATTTCACCATGATTACTCCAAATCTAAATAAATATCGGCGAGAGCAACAATCAGCGCTACTGACATGTTGTGACTAGTAGCGTCGCTCCGAAAATTTCGTGACTGTTCAGACCCGTGCTTACAGTTCATACTTGCTGACGCGTGCTCTATGTATACTAACAACTCTCTGGGTTAAAACCATATAACGGTACTGAGTACTGAACGTTTGTATTGTTATTGTATATTCACCATACAAGTCGCATTTTACTCTATATTAAGTAGGTACTACAGACATGACATGGTCATCAGTACCTACCTATCATTTCTGTGGAAGTTTTGCCGGTGAAAACACCCATATAGCGAAACCTAATTAGCATGTATTTAAGTTTATTAAAAAAGTATGTATATACCTAATTAAATTATGCATGTTTATCAGTTGTTGAGTACCAATCCACAAGCTTCGGCTTAATTTGGAAATAAACAGCCGTGTGTGAATTTGTTCAAACCGTTTTTAAACTGTAAAACCGTAAGTGGATGTAAAACGCATGTAGCCCATGGTTAGTCTTCCAACTAAGCAATGATCGGTGTCATACCGATATTCACCTCCTGGCCTATACTTATAACATTCATGGTCCGCCATCCATCAACAGCCTATTAAAGTCGGTTTACTTAGATAGTGTCACCTTTGTAAAAAGCCGCCCGGCACGCGCCGCCTCTACTCAAAGGATGCCGCCGCGAACACAAAAGTCAACGCACCGGCGTACACCCGATATTTGACTTGGCGTTTTATATCGAGGCGTTCGTCGCATTAAAAGGGCGTGTTAACTGCTGCGTACGTTTATAGAAAAGGTTTTTTCGCTGTGGGATGACAGTTATGTGTCTCAAAATGAAATTTCAGCTGAACCAAAAACAAAAAGACGCACTTTTTGTAAAACATAATAAGCAAATTATAATTGATGTCCATCGACATTGTGTTGAAATGAACTTGTATGTATTAATAACATTGTTTTTTTCCAAAATAAATATATATAAATCCGGGGCCTCACCCATATTCCGTTCGGTTGTACCGACACTATCTAAGTAAACCGACTATAATGTGTCCCCACTGTTGGGGCTCATGTCTACCCCCTCAACGAGTTTTGAGATATCTTCCACATTGAGTGATGAAGTATGTGGGCCGGCGATGAGTGTGGTGGTGTCCGGCCCTCAGCACGACGCCGTCGTGTGACACGACCAGGTACGACTTGCATTTGCCTGTGCACAGGTAACGCCGCGACTTCCCACTCGCCGACTTCAGGTAGTAAGTGTACCCACGGTACATGTAGCACTTCTTATCATTTACTAACGTTATTTCTTTTAATTCGTCGCCTGTAAACATAGAATCATAAATATAGACATTAATGGCTAGGGGGCAAATCTAGTTTGGCTGAAAAACATCGTTACGTTTCTTCATTCTAAAAACGTAACAGCAACGAGTTATTTTCAGTCAACTACATTTGCCCCCTAGCTACAATAGCCCCGGGTGACCTTAACACATTTTAACATGGACTAGAGGAGTTTAGTACCAGAAATGACCGGAATATGATAGTTTTATAATAATTGCAAAAAAAATCGTATTTAGAACCTCTGGTATACCTACCCAGGCATTTGTTTATTTTGTACTATCTCAGACTGGTACCAAATGTAGAAAAATGGATGAAGACAGAAATTTGTGGAAATCGAAGGAGACTGAAGAATTTGGAATGGCGCCGGTAGGGCCGCACGGCGATGCATTCTGTGCTCTGTGATGGAGACCTTTACAGCAGATGGATCCTTGATGTTTTTTATGCGTTAATAGTTTAATCTAAAGTAATGTTCATAAGTGCAGTAGCACGCTAAGAGTAATTTTTCTGTATAAAGGTGAAGACACGAAAACCAATTAGATTAGATATAACTGACCACCCCAGTCAATAGTGTGTTTTACACCTTATTGTCATAGCAGTAAATCATCAATTCATCGTAATATCCAGGAGTACATTAGTGGAAGAGTGCGGGTGTGATTACAGTAAACAACTTGATATAAAATAAGGTCGTATAAACTGGTCTCTTATTCTATAGAATTGCGAAACTGCTACTGCAATTATGAACCTTGACTGTACTTATTAATAAGTTAATATAATAACTAATGAATCCGCAGCAATACAGTGCAGGAAAGCCTCGCCTGTGTTATGGACAACTTTGCATGCACCAGCTTCGACACGGGACGGCGGGGTTTTTGAATAGTCAAAGTCAAAACTATTTTATTGCATGTAAGTACACTGGGTACAATTTATACAACGTCAATTTTTTATCTACCACCGCTTCCAATGTGTTAGTTTAGCTTAAATTATAATTTGTAATTTTTCCATATTTTCAGAATTAAGATTGTAACTTAAATATTCGAGTTTGACCTTATGTATAGCCCCAGAGTCGTTTTCACTTACTTTAATGTTAATGGATAACCAAGTGAAGTGACCAAATGATTTATATTGCTCTATCGCTTACAAGATAATTAAGTTTCAGTAGGGCTACTGAACTACCTAAGGAATTTGACCGGGGGCTGTATGCAGAGGACCGAGTGTGCCCAGAACAGTATGGGTTTTTGCATAAAATAATAATAAAAAAATTATTATATCACGTATATATAATATTGATAATCTAACTATACTCAGAAAATAATCCTAATGCGTGACAAAAACTAAACTATAAGAGAGTAAGTACTAAGTAGGTACCTAATTATTTTTTAAAACTTCTCAAGTTAACAGACACACTTATTTACGCCTTGACATAATATATCTTCCGTCCGAAGTGACGTGGTACTGAGTAGGTGTATGGTTGTGTTTTTGGCCCACTTTCAAGAGGGCGCCATTTTTAGACACCACCAGGTACGCCGTACATCCTTTAGTACACCTCCAACGGAATCCGTCCGCCTGAGGCCGCTGCATGTCCGAGTACGTGTAACCACGGTACATGTAGTATTGCTTACCGTTTACTAACGTAATTTTTGTTAATGCGTTATCTGTGAAAATAAACTTACGTACATTAAAATGTACAAAACAGTATAGTAACTATGATAATACTAATTGTCTAGTACGAACAACAATTGAAGCTATTGTACTTTGGCCGATACCAGAGATCGATAAACTAGCTGTAACAATCCATTACCCACATAAAATAAAAGTTAGTAAAAGTACTGTAATTTTATTAGTTTTCTTTTATAATACTCTGTAATTAATCCTTATGCGTAACAAAAACTAAATTAAATGAGAGTAATTTAAAAACAATCTCAAGTTAATACACCTATTTACGCCTTGAAATATCTTCCGTCCGAAGTTTCATAGTTTGTGAGTATAGTTGGATGGTTGTTTTCTTGCCCCACTTTCAGGAGAGCGCCATTTCTATTTAACGCTTCATATATCTTCCGTCCGAAGTGACGTAGTACTTAGTAGTTGGATGCTTGTGTTCTTGCCCCGCTTTCAAGAGGGCGCCATTTTTGGTCACCACCAGGTACGCCGTACATCCTTTACGAGTAGTACACCTCCAACGGAATCCCTTCGCCTGAGGCCGCCGCATGTCCGAGTAGGTACAAGTAACCAGGGTACATGTAGTATTGCTTACCGTTTACGAACGTAACTTTTGTTATTTTGTTATGTGTGAAAATTAAATTACGTTACAAACGAACAAAACTAAAGTATTTATTTCTGGGTGTTATTAACAATCCCATAAAATACAATACATATTTATTATATATACACAACACAATTCAAAATACAAAAACTAAAATATAATAAGAGCATTTAAAAAATGAGGCAACAGAAAATAAAATTCGGATTAAAATGAATAGGTATTATAAAATTCCTAATTCACTAAAAAATTATTGCTTAAAATGCCTATACTCCGAGAACTACTAATATTATTTACTAGTTATATTATAATTTTATACTAATTACTAATATTATAAATGAACTTAATATTAGTTCAATTTATTTTTCAACAGTCTGTTGCTTTGATAGATTATAGAACCAAAGAACCAAACGAACCAAAAAGAACCGAAAGAAAAGAACCAAATATTTAAAAAGATTTTGATAAATTCGGTAGGTAAAGTAGGTACAGTATCAGTTACTTTCCGCGACTTTGACCTTATGTCGGTACTTCTTACAGTACATTATCCGGTGCGTGGTCGAGAACAATTAGACTTTTATATATCTCCCGTCTGGAGTGACATGATACCGAGATGGGGGATGGTTGTGGTCTTTCCCTACTTTCAACAATTTGCCAGAATGTGACATCATCAGGTGCGCATTGCATCCTTTAGTACACCTCAAACGTATTGATGCTTTCGTACTAGTGTGAAGCGTGTACGTGTGGCCACGGTGCATGTAGTGCTTCTTACCGCTTGCTAATGTTACTTGCGTTATATTGTCAGCTGAAAAATTAAAAACAAAGTAAATCTTTCGCATCAAATGGAAGACTCACTCTTAAGATGTTTCTTAATGAATTTTTAGAAATACGTCGAGTCGATGACAATAATAAACTTCTATGTGTATGAGTGATTCTAAAAATGCGGTGGGCTGTATGTATGTATGTATGTAAACACTTTATTGTACTAAAAACATTACAATAACAGATAGTTTAACCAGTGATACTAAGTACAAAGGCGGACTTATCCCACTAAGGGATCTGTTCCAGTCAACCTTAGAGTTACTGAGAGGATTAGCTTTTGCGTTAAGTACCACAATTTCGTAGTAAAGTAGGAGAAAGAACTACTTACTTGTCTGTAAACTTACCCTAAAAATACATAAACCAAAATGATATATTACAATTACATAGATCATACTTTTACACAGATTATTTATTTACATATACAGTAAGTACATATATAATACATATACATACACATAAATATATATAATAAAATATATATATGGCTGTACTTAGCAGTTTTACGTTTGTTGCCGCTTTCCTCTCCTCCTTCCTCCTCTGTCTACTTCCCGCTCTCCCTCTTTTCCTCCCCCCTCCTCCCCTCCCTATATTACTCCATAGGTATTTGTATAGCTTACAGCGGAACGCAACAAGTACAAATCACTTTAGAAGGTCTACATCCGCGAGTCAATTATTTTGGATATTTCAGGTCTTCGGCGAATATAAAATGAGTGGAAAATAAGGCATATTATTTAATAATTGATATTATACACAATATTATATATTAGAATAGAATAGAATAAAGTTTAATACGTGGCCAGATTTGTACATGTGGATATGGCTCTAATAAATCCATGTTGACGGCAAGTCATAAATTGTTAAGGATGGTATTCAATAAACGGACAGATCAAACACACTAGCACTTTAGCAAGCACCGAATCATCAACAGCCTATTAATGTCCCCACTGCCCGGGCTTAGGCCTACCCTCTCCACGAGGGCGTTCGGGCTATAGTCCACCACGCTAGCCCAGTGCGGGTTGGTGGACTTCACATGCGCCTAAAAATTTCATCTTCGGCGTATGCAGGTTTCCTCACGATGTTTTCCTTCACCGTTTGAGAGCAGTCAGTAAATGTACTTAACTTTCGAGAAAAAACCCATTGGTACATGGCCCAGCCGGGGATCGAACTCCGGACCTTTCGATATGATAGGCCGCGTCTTATCCCCTACGCCACTGACGCTCTCACTGCAAGCACCGAATAAATGGAAACAATGAGTGACCACTCTTCGACTTTTGCAATTTTCCATGTCCTAGGAAATATACTCCTTCTGCAAAGGGTTTATTTAAAATATAATAAAGTAGCATAACTATATTAGTAGTACAGTCAACGATGATCAGCCTACCATCCTCGTCATTGGAGTCTTTCCGCCAGTGATCCCACGCTGCTTTTTTATTCTGGCGTATTGTACACTGGGATCCGTTTCCTCCTTTCCGTTTCGTAGACAAATTTCGGAGCCTGCTTCCAAACGGGAAATAAAAATCCCGTTTAGTAGCCGGATACATTCAGTTGAGCTGCCAGTTCATTAACGTGCTTTGACGGTCGCTATTACCATACTCATTTGCGCTGCTAGATTTTAAATGTTTCTTTAATTAAGTTCAGCGTCGTGTTCTCGCTGTAGATTTCCAAAAACTGCCATATTTAGTATCGCATTGGGTTTATCCTTTAGAATGTGGCTGTCAAAATTAAAAAACTCCGCAGAATGTTGACGTCATTTTTTGATTTTCGAGAAATCACTCATACCTATACATATACGTGATAATAGCCTACAGCGACGACACCCAAACGGGTCGCGTCACATTCTGCAGACAATATTAATAAAACCCGATCGGGTTTTTTAACACTCTGAGGGTTATACGGATACATTATAGCTATGTTTGATGTATAGTCCAGTCTCAGCAATATGGTAGTAACGAGGAGGTCGATGAGAGTGCTCATGCCTGGCTTTCAACAGGCCACCAGCGCTTGATATCACCAGATACGCTTTGCATCCCCCGGTGCATTTCCAACGCTGCCGCTGCTGTACTTCTGGGTTTCGCGGTATCTGTCGGTAGTAAGTGTACCCACGATACATGTAATATTTCTTGCCGTTTACCAATGTTATTTCTTTAAAATCATCAGCTGAAAATATTAAGCCAGTTAACAATTAGGTATCAATCAATCTTATTTAATAAGTCAGTAAAACACTACACTAAGACCTTTAAAGAAATAATTGTAAAACTGTAAAAGTTAGGTGGCACGAATAATGGCACAGATTTTTTCAGTCAAAATTCAATTAAAATCTACAATCCGCTTTGCACTGTTAATGTTATCTCTTTACGTTGTCTCATTTACCATGATTTTACTGAGACCACGGGTACTGACTGTGTTTTATCTGTAATGTGTTATAAATGATTACTTATATTCTTTTTCATCACACTTGCTCGTTCAGGGTCTGATTATATGCGTAGTTATAGAAACACAATGGCCTATATACACCCGCGGGAGAATAATGAAAATCAATACAATATTATACATCTAGGGCTGTAATGTATAGCTGGCTGTACTGAACTGGTTTATTAAATTAATTAAGTTAAAAATTAAGTTAAATTGAGTAGGTAACTTGACTTATCTCGACTAAAATCGACTAAACTCGACTGTACTCGACTGTGCTCGACTGTGCTCGCCTGTGCTCGACTATGCTCGACTGTACTCGTCTGTACTCGACTGTACTCGCCTGTACTCGCCTGTACTCGACTTTGATCGACTGTACTCGACTGTACTCGATTTGACTCGACTTGAGTTAAACTGAGTTAACTTGAGTTATATTAAGGTACTTAAATTTAACTAAATTAATTGAATGAACTTAAATAATATCAGCACAGTCAAAGAAAATAAATTTGTTCCCTTGTGTCGTAGGTTTTTATTTCTCCGCAAATGTGATGAAAAACATTGTGTGCATCACGGGCAGTAAGGGTATTACAAACTCGAGTCATTAAAATCCCTCCGCCTTCGGCGTCGGGCTTCTAACAGACTCTCGTTAGTAATATCCTACTTACTGCCCTTATTGCACAATGTACTATTATCTTCTTTGTAGTTTTATTTTAATTGTAAGGTAAGTTCTGCAAGCCTAAAATAAGTACATTAATATATAAATTCTTCAGTGTAATAAAATTTAATTGCTCTGGACATATCTTAATTCATAAAAACACATCATAAAATAGTAAAAGTTAAACAAAATAAAGAGCTAGTAAATTGATAGTTTCACTGTTTCATTGATATCATAGTGTCATTGTTTCACTTTAATAACTTGAACGCAAATTCAAATAGGCACCTACTTTCCGTGGCGAGTAAAAGTAAAAAAAACCCGATAGAAAATTGATAGTTTCACTGTTTCATTGATATCATAGTCATTGTTTCACTTTAATAACTTGAACGCAACTTCAAGTATTTTCCGTCGCCAGTGACGTGGTAGACTGGCGGGGGGTGGTTGTGCTCGTGTACGGCGCGTAACAGGGTTCCTTTCCTAGATATCTGCAAGTACGCCTTACAGGAAGTGGTGCATCTCCAGCGCTTGGCGCTCTTTCGCCTCGACTCCTGGTAGTACGTGTAACCGCCATACATGTAGTACTGCTTACCACTTGTCAGGGTTATCAGTTTTAAATAAGCTGGAAATGTTATTTAATAAAAAACATAATCAAACAAAAATAAAAGTAAGATTTAGGAAATAGTGAAAAATATAAAAATAGTGAAAGTTAATTTTGGATAAATAAAATCACAAAAATAAATTATTTATAACCTAGCTGTCCTATAGAACAAAATGCTTCGTTATAAAAGTACAACTAGCATATGGAGTTATGAGGGGAATACTTTTAACCAACCATAATAATTAATACTTGCTGATGCCCGCGACTTCGTTCGTTTCTACAAAGTACTTTATTCGATACGGAGTGCCCCGGTCACTACAGCTCTTTTTGTTACATCAGTTTCTTATTATAATAAGATACCTATACTCGCAGGTAGATGGGTGAGTCCTATTTTTTTGAACTGTGCCAACAGTTGCCAACCTGTAGCATAAAAAACTTGCAGTTCAGTGGAGACTGTTAGAAAATGAAAGATTTTTATTGCTGGTCGCCATTTCTCGGTCAATTTTCAAAAAGTTTTATAGCTTAAATGTTAGTCAGTAACCAGGACAATATCACATAGGCACAAAGTTAAAATCTGTTTAGTGGTTTTTGCGTGATGCCTGAACAGACAAAATGAAAAAAAATCGGTGTTGGTTTCATAGTGAAAACTTTGTGAACATTTGTGTGTGTGTTGAACATTTTGAAAACTGTTTTTTTTATATGAGCCTAATGTTGCTTGCAATAAAGATATTTTATTATTTATTTATTATAGTTCGTAAGGTACGGCCCGATCGAAAAATTTCCAAAAATATTTTTAATAGAATAGTTTTTTATTTCACAAACACAATGATCACACTTACAGGGAGAGAATAAGAAAAAAGAAAAAGAATGAAATAAAATATAACAACATAGTACAATGACATTAATCTATGAGGCCCCACTTACAGAGACCGGCCGGAATTGAGACCGCATTAACGCCTCGAGTTGTAGTACAAAAGGGTCCCCAGCTCAACTTTTCTTCAGCTCAGATTTAAACAGACACAACTTTTCTACAGTTGTATTATATCAACTAGCCGATGCCCCGCGACTTCATCCGCGTTATAAAGTATACTGTTTATATGTTATTCAAAAACTTTTAACCCGTTCTAATCATGCCAGTTTCTTAGTTTTAAAGTTTGTCAATAGATGGCGTTAGGTGTATTTTACACCCCGCTATCATTTGGTTCTTCGCAGCATATATAAGATATGCGTGCAAATTATCCACCAGTTTTTACCTCTTTAATAACAGTATAGATATAGTATAAAAGAAGAAACTGACTCACTCACTGACTGATCAACGCACCGTACAAATCGCTGAGCCTAGAGACTTGAACTGTTGCACAGAGGTTCCTCATTATAGCTCTAACGTCCACCAAGAAAGGGTTTTACAAACATTTCTATGCGGACGATGCCGCCAGTAAACAGAATAAGAACAGCTAGTGTAAATATAAGACTACTTATATATAGATGATCAATACGGCGGCATATTTCGCATGATCTTATATGTGCCGTCAGCAAAACGATAAAGCGTCCTGGGATGATGATTGTGCTCCCCCCTCTGTCGCAGTACGCAGTAATTGTTGTCTACAACAATTTTACAGTAACAGAGATTGGTCATGTGGCACCTCCACCTGTTCTTGTTCTGGGCCCTCGTGTAAGCGTAGTTTTTGTACAGCAGCCATGTACCTCCTTTATATGAAGTTATGAGACGGCCTGGAACAGGAATAGTTTCAGTACAAACTGTTATTTTTATAATTATATAATATTAGACACGGGTCACGGGAAATTTTGTATTTAGATTTTACATTTTATATTTGCCCGATGTTTCGACCAGGTTATACTGGCCGTAGTCATGAGCTGACTGGAGAGGTAAGCTAACGGTGGAAACGTCGGGGCAAAGGTAAGTGAAAGTTTTTACTTTATTGCTTGTAAGTACACATTATTACAACGAAATTTTTAAACTCTTGTATAATATTGTAATTCATGGTAAAATTAAGTACTTGTTGTCAAAATCATTTTAATCTATTTTTTTCATACATTGGGCCATAATACACGTCTCTGGTTTAGAAGGCCACTTCTGTAGGTTACAATGCCCTGTAAAATTCAGTACCCTTTGTTTAGTATTTGTCTTAGATTGTCCAATAAAATATTAATATTAGTTACGTAAGGTAAGTAAAAAAAATATATTCATAATAAAAAAAAACACTATTTATGTTTGTATTTAATGGTAACATTTAGTCTCTCTTTATTACATCTAGAGTAACTATAAATTAGAACTTAGGTAAAACGACATACTTATCGTCGGCTAGCAAACAACACCGCGCAAGTCGAAAATTTTCGGGTTGAAATTTTAATGCCATTGAATGTAGTTTCTTAGCGCGCATCCAATGGCTTTAAAATATTTCGACTTGTGCGGTGTTGTTTGCTAACCGACGGTTTTAATTGAAGGATTGCGTTTTAGAAAAAGTTTGAGCCAATTGGGACCTGCCATCCCCGTTTTGTGGTTAAATATGTTCGGGATATCATACCTTAAACAAAATTGAAAAGCCTGCTTCCTTATAAACCTTGGAGTGAGAGGCAAACCATTTTCAGCAAATCTTTTGATTCTTTGACATAGTTCCTGTTCCTGTTGTTTAGTAAGAGTAGTGTGTCTTCCTAATTTTTTCGACGTAACGCCTGTTTTTAAATGATTCCTAAGAGTTCGTCTTGGAATGTGATACTTCTTAGCTGCAGCGTGTGTAGTTAGTTGTTTTATTTCTACCGCTATAATAGCTGCTTTTAAATTTTCTTCAGTCCAAAGGCCCCGTTTCTTCTTTGAAGAAGACATATTTTGACGATCTAAGAACAAATTAAGTTAAGTAAAAGTTGTAAGTGTAATAATAGTAAATATAAATGTAAGTACCTAGTAACGTTGTGTTAAAGCACTTAGGTAGGTACGTTAGTAAAAACAAATTATCACCAAAATGTTTTGCATTAAATAAATAAAAATTAGGTACCTACCTACAGTTTATTATTTTAACTCAAGTAACAGAATTTAGCTGTTTTCTCAAATTTATCGGTCATCTATAATAAAAACTAAGGGGTCTTATTAGAATGCAGTAGGGTAGGAAGGCCCGACCAAGTCTTGTTAGGCACAAGCATCAAATTGTTGGGCCTTCCCAAACGACGTGGGCCTTACAACACAGATTAAACATTTTTGAAATAAATTGAAATAAAATCACAAATGCCTAAGTATGTAAATATTTAAAAAAGTAATGATCAAATTAACAAAAGTTAAATCTACTTACAAATAATAGTACGGTCGACCGCGCACGTAAGTAGATACAAAACCAGTACAAACTGGTCTCTCATAGTATTGAAACTCCTTAATATGCTAGGGCAGCTCAAGGTCAAAATATTTCCACTGACGTGCGGTCGACTGTACAAACGAGTAGCCGTGACCGAGGTCAGGGAACAACCGGGCGCCACTGGCAAGGTGGCGGCTGCATACGACGCGCTCTTGCGTTTCTTTGGTCTGTGTCATGCGTGCTGTCGTCGTGGAGATCCCTGGGGGAGGCCTTTGTCCAGCAGTGAACGTCTACAGGCTGATATGATGATGATGATGCGTGCTGTGAAGTTGGCGCGAATCAAACGTATCTTACCTGGTTTTCTGGGGCCTTGCAAAGCTGTGGGCCTTGTCACGCGGTTCTACTGTATATAGGTTTAATATTTAATACAAAGTTTTTTTTCTACACAGCATCACGTTTAATCACGCTAAGGAGGTTGGCTAAATACAGGTAAAATGTAGGGTATTAGGCCTACAAATAAAAGCAGCTACTTACTAAAATTGAATATAGAATCAATTATTTTATTTAGTTACTTCACTACAAGGGTTTGACGGATCCTTAAAACGAAATAAAACAAAATGGTCTTCAAAGCTTGATGAAACTGCCATCAAAAGTTCTATGGAGCTGGCTTGGTTCATGAGTGTGCTCATGGAAGGTTCTCACGATGAACAGATCCTTGGTAGCGTGGACGTGCGCCTTGCATTTGGGGAACTTGGTGCAGCTCCAGCGGACCGCGTTGCGGACAGTGTAGTGCTCGAAGTATACGTACTTCTCGTATAGTAGGTGGGGTTTGCCGTTCTTTTTGCCATGCAGTTTTATGAGTTGACCTAAAACAAATAACTGTCTGTTTAACCAATAACCATGGTAGTCGGTTACAGTTGGTAGTAGATACAGGACCTTAAGAACTATTTATTATCATACCCCTAATAATAATAATAGTCAATAAAATGTTTTCTTGTTTTAATTTTATGAGGTAAGACTGACATTTCAAGAGATAGGTGCGACAGTTTATGCGGTTTTAAGCGTTTTTGCATCTTGTCATATCGTAGATATATATTTTGATAAAGGAACCCTTTTTCCGTGCAAAATAACAAAGAAAAAAATATCGTTACGACTAAATAAAACTCACAAACGTATTTAAATACCTATTTAAACACGTAACAAATAGGTACAAAAGAAAACTAACAATAAAACTGAAACTAAAAATAATAGTGATTTTTAAGAATATCTTGAGAGGCTCGGTTTAAATTTTGAGATGGGATTTTTTTTCTTTCTTGTTGATCTGAGTCTACAGCCTGAAGGGCCGGGTTCCGCAGATGACGTCAGTGGATCTATTTCTTCATCCTGTACGAAATTAACGACGGAGTCTTTTTTTTGTTTTTGTCTTTCGTAAAATGCTTTAAAGGCCTCTCTATTCCTCTTCCTCATAACATGTTTTTGCGCAGGCGATGCTTCACTTATTAGCAATATTTTACCTTCACTCTTTCGTCGGTAGTATCGTTGCCTTTCTTTTCCTTTTCCTTTGCATACTGTTCAGGATTCTGTCTAATTTTTTCTCTGCGTCGACGTTGTGCTTCTTTCACATATTCTCACTTCTCTGCTGTTGTTTTTCTTTCTTTCTTAACTTTCGGCATTTTATCTAAGTATATGAAAATAAAACTAGTATTATAAAACTTCTTGGTATTGAATTGAATTTGCAGGGAAAGCTAAATGTTGGTCGAAGGTTTTTGTTTTTCAAAGATCCCTCAGGGCAGAAACCAGAATATTTAATATTACAATTAAAACTCAATGCAATATATATCGCTCAGCACGTTAAAATGATAAAAACATAAATTGTATATCCATAGCATTTAATATTCTAAGTTCCGAATAAAATTTTGACGGAGTTTAGTTGACAGAGGTTAGGGAGAAAGCCTTTATATTTTTTGTTTCAATATTGGTGACATCTCATAAAATTGCAGCTTGTACATTGTAAACCTAAAATAATATACCATTTTGATTTGACTATAAATTAACAAGATCCACAAGAGAAAAAAATGAAACGACTAAACAGATTTTAGTAAAGACGGGGGGCGACCGCTAATACCCCCTAAGTAACAAAACACCTTCATAAATAGAGGGCGCTGTTTCACAATGTACACGGGAAAAACTTTTCTACGCGGGCGAAGCCGCGGGAAAAAGCTAGTAATCGATAATAATGGCGTGATCAAAGCTTTACAAAGGCCGCTCCCATCTCCTCACGCGAGAACGCGAGGACACCACGAAAAATGTGAATGTGGAGCCGATAATCGTGATCGTCTCGGGTTCTCGCTTGTTCTCCAATTTTTGTCGGTTAGCCCGAGACAAAGGAGCCGAGAACGCGAGACCAGACGAGAACTTGAATACCGATATAGCGCTTTCTAGTAACCGCCCGTAACTAACTACATAACACTCATGTACGTCCCGTTTTTAAGTTTAACAAGCATTCTTTTCTTATGTGAATGGTCATCTGTGCTGGATATTACACGTGTATGCTTATCAACATGAACAAAGGCTTTGCATTTTGGATATCGGATACAAAACCACCTTGTCGGTGACGGTGTGTTATTTTTATTGTAATATAATTGGTCGCTGTGCAGGAGACGCCGTTTTCGATTCGCCATAGTAATGAGTCGACCTAGAATTATGTTTAAATATATTTATAATGCAATAAAACTGTAAGATTAGGTTAGGTACGTAACAAAATTTCTGTATAGAGATAGTGACATCAAGTATCGGATACTGAACAAGTTATAATAAAATACTTTTGGAAATTTGATTAATAAAATAAAAATGTACAAACTGCACAAAGATTTTATACTTTAATTCGTACCAAATAAGTCATGTCCTTTTCGTGAGATGCTTGGGAGCGACATATTCAATTATTTTGAGAAAACATTAAGACAAGATTTCATGGCAAATATGTGTTTATATTACATTAATTACATTATTGCACTATCTTACCTTATACTATATTACATTATCTACACATCATATTTATCACTTTATTTACAAAGAAAGTACTTACACGCGGTATTCGATTAAATTCGTTTTAGGATACATATTAAATTCGTTGTGGACCATAAAAAATATGGGACACGTATTTTCTTACAGCTGCCCATGAGTGGGAGTAATTGACTTTTAAAGTTGTCCAATATAATGTACATTTTGAATGATAAAAATCAAATCTTCTTATTTAAAGTCTTTTGTAAAGTTACAAAGACTTTTTAAATAAGAATATTAGTTTTTAGATTTATAAATAGAAATAATAAAAAAGTTAAATTGATTACACGCTGAAAAAAACTCATTACAAGTTCGTAGGCCGCTTCACTCTCGCGAGAATCTCCACGAGAACTGCCCTGGACCTCGCAAGGTTCTCAGCACAGTTCAAGTTCTCGCCTGACCTCGCGTTCTCCGCACCTTTGTCTCGGGCTAAAAACCGACAACAATCGGAGAACAAGGCGAGAACGGCCTTAAAAAATAGGCGTCCTGTATTTTTTAATCCTCTTCAACACATCCTAAAACGACTCAAATCGGCATCCAATACTAATTATTAAATTAAAATTATTTTTTAATTTAAAAGGCGTGTCCAGTCAGTGGTAACACTTTGACCTTGAGCTGGCCTATTGAGTTTCAATAGTACATTTTAGACTTTCGCGCCAGTGTAACCTGGTCGAAACGTCGGGCAAGGTAAATAAAACTTATTCGTGTGTAAGACCCGTAAATAATTATGAGTTTCAATACTATCAGAGACCAGTTTACATTGGTTTTGTTTCTACTTACGTGTAGTCGTCCGTACCAAACACGCTTGTCACATTTCCAATATACATCATCATCATATCAGACTGTAGACGTCCACTGTTGGACAAAGGCCTCCCCCAAGGATCTCCACGACGACCGGTCCTGCGCTAACCTCATCCAGCCGGGTCCCGCGACCTTCACCAGATCGTCGGTCCACCTTGTGGGAGGCCTGCCTACAATGTGTCTACCGATACGTGGTCGCCACTCGAGAACCTTTCTGCCCCAACGGCCGTCAGTTCTACGAGCGATGTGCCCAGCCCACTGCCACTTCAGTATACATCATATACATATATTCAGATATACATCATACTTTAATATATTTTCCATCTCCACACTGCTGTAAGTGAATCGGCTTGTGGGTGTGTTTAGTGGAACTTTTGACGACTTGCTTCCCACGCAGGCAGATGTATTCCTTGCATTTAGGGTAAGAGGTACATATCCACCTGTCGAAGTTATTAGTCGAGTACTGCTTGTAGAAGGTAAACTTCTTGTACCACACCCGCGTCTTTCCGTTACTCATTTGAACGAAGTGCACTAAAAGGGTTAAAATTGTAAATATTTTTTTGAATTGTGGACGGTGGGCCACGGGCCAGATACACAAACAAGGTTTATTTATTCATTGTACACACAATAGAACACAAGAAAATAATACAAAGAAAGGAAAGTAATACAATCTTATTTCTCTTATATTAATTGTATTACGTAGATTAATTCTGAGCACAACTACATATTTTATAACTGATGAATTTCTCGTCTCTTTTTTTAAAAAACCTTTATTTTATTTTGGGACTTTTGCCAATTTCTCGTCTCGGATATACCACCTCGGGAACTTCCGAACTAAGCTCTCCGAAATAGACGAAACTTAGTAGGAATGTTGAGCAGGTGATTCTGAGCACAACTATATACATTTACGGTAGGTACGTTTAATAAATTTTTAAATATTGTAATAATCGGTATAAGAAGACAGGTAAAAGCCGGCAGACATAAACAGTCTTTTGGGTATTTCCTAGACCATGCAACTAGGTACATACAGGCTGCGCCAAAGTGATGAATAGAAAACCGATAGTTTTTCGATAAATACTGGACTTTGCAATACCAGTAGTATTAGTATTTGTAAAGAGGCTAGAGACACCATAGATACTTTTTCGTAAGGAGCATAAACTTTGGTTATAAAACGCTCTCAGTTCTTACGAGTGTGAGTGAGTGTTAGTGAGTGTTGGGTGAATCAACTTTTTGTTGTTATGAAAGGCCAAATAGGGTAGAAAAATAACTTCATATTTACTGATACGTTTATGTTAATCATATTTTATCTACTAATAAACTTGAATATTTTAGGAAAAGCCGCGTATGTAAACATTATTTCTATATTTAGAGCTGAGTACAATGGGTTCAATAAAATGTCCCTTGGGTGACGGTGTTTTATCCAATAACGTTACGACAAATAAGTAATTAAATCACCGTAATTTCAATAACTATACCAAGATGTTCATTCCCTGACCTCAGATACATTGAAAGCACAGAACATGGAAAAGCTCGCTACCTATATTTCTATGATTGAAAGATCGTTACTTTTTATTAGAAATAGGTACCTAGCTATAGTTGATGTTTCTCTCTTGATTGACTAATGAAAAAAATAAGCTAAAACTTATTCCAATTTTCGTCCAAAAAATCAAATAATAATGTCATTCTGTTCTTTGATGGCGTTTCTTATATTTTTTGTAGTTCTGTGTGATCGTTTAAATTTTCTCTTTTAATTTTAATTTGTCTATGTATCATGTCTCTGTAAAAGGAACCGGTCCTTTTCACTCGTTTTCTTCCTTTTTCTTTTTTCGTTGAGTTTTGGTGAATCAGGTAGTGTATCTTCATAAAAGTAAATTTTATTTTATTCTTGTATTATGGAAGGAGAACTCCGTGATGTAACATCTAGGATGCGATTCAGATTTCTCTTTTTTGTTTTAGGTCTCTCTTTCTCAGTTTCCATATAACTCTTGCATTGATTTTTTCCTTAGGTGCCAGATCTTACAGTCTTTTTTCTTCTTTCTTCGCATGGTAATGTTCTCTTTTCTTTCTCTTGTATTCTTCATATTTTTCGGGATCTTGTTTTAACTTCTGTATATAACGTATTTGCCTTTCAGTTGGTGTTAGTGGTGGTATTTTAGCTGAAATAAATGAAAAGTGAATTTAAGGTTACTAACAGTGGAATGATTAACCAAACAGATAAGCGACGAAATTTAAAACCATACGATAATGGAACTTAACCAGAGTGAACGAGAGCGTGGAAACTCAGAACAAGCGCTCTAAAACGCACGCATAAAAGCGCAGTGTTCACCTTTACTAGCACACGCAGAGATAATCGCGTCGCAAGCTATGGCCAAGTACTGACTGCGCGGGTTTATGCTAGTGTAGGTGAACACTGCGCTAATGTGCGTGCGTTATAGATTAGAGCGCTTGTTCTGAGTTTCCGCACTCTCGTTCACTCTGACTTTACCCACATGCAAGTGACCCACATTATATTAGAATATTGGACTGTTATGGTTCAAAAGACTTTAAACGGCAAAGTATTCCTTGCCAAACCACAGAAATATATGTCGCCCTAGCATATTAGACAATATTGCAATGTGTTATGCTTCATACATACATATCTTCACGCTATGTCCCTGGCGGGGTAGGCAGAAAGAACGGAGCGCCAAGCATCGCGACTCTGACACACCTGCCTCGCTTCGCTCAGTCTCATCATTATCTTCATACACGCTCGCCGTGGGACGCGAGTGCTCTTTACGTGTCCGTCTGTGAGCACTCGCTCTATCTGATCCTCGTATGTAAGTCTAGGCCGTCCCCGGCTCCTATTACCAATCACATTCGCTCGATATATTCGCGTCGTTCATCACACTTTCATTCAGTCCAGCCATACAGCGTATCTCTTGATTGCGTATCCGGTCGACCAAGGTAACGCCGCACAGCTGACGTAGAGATCGCAATGCCACAGCATTTGACTTACTTTCAGTCGTCTTCTGGCAAACCCAGGCTTCACTGCCGTATAATAAAGTTGTGCTTCAAACTGCGAAAATATGAAGGCATCCCAGTAGATCGACAATAAACACACCTCGACACTCCTCGCGCCGCCGACGACGAAATGACCAATTGAGGTGAAAGGCACTGGATTGGCGGACTCGATCACGTGACACGCAGATAGCTGGAAGAACAAAGAACATGAGGTTTGTGGTTTAAGATTCTTTATTTCTCACAAGAATAAAATTCACATATGTAAGAAATTACAATTTTGACTTAAGTAGAACGTGTTAGTAACATTATCTAAAATTTTAATAATGAAGGTATACAAAAATAAAAGTGTTAGTCGGCGATCGGGAATACTAGAGTTAGTAGAAAAAAAAACCTATGAAATAAATGCGAGTTGTGTCTTGCTTGGTGCCACAAAACTTGACAGTATAGATATGATACGGTATAGTAACTGCATATAAAAATAAAATAGAAACATAATCTGGAAACTTGTAATACCTTGTTAGCAAAAATAGAGTAAGCAAGTAACAACAGTAATAGTAATACTGCATACCTACGTAAAGTGGGGAATGATTTATTTTTCTCATGAATCCCATGGGGTATCGTTGGATAGGTCATTCAAAAATATTGCGGGTGTGTGAAAATTTTTTTTCGATTCAGGGATCCGTTTGCGAAATATTAAGCTTTAAAGTGCTAAGTTATTGCATGGTTATAAGGGCTCGCGAGGTCTACTGTTCTCACAGAACGAATAGTATGTACAATAAATACTGACTGAGACTGGGTAATAAGCATCACTGCTTGTTAGAAAAAAAAGATATCCTTGTATACATTTTATTATCTTTTTAGAATTTTATAATAATTTAAATTCACAAAATTTTATTGTTAATAACAATAATTTTATATAGGTACTTAAAAGAACATAATATCTAGAACTATCTCCAGTACTATGAGAATAAGCAAGGACAATTCGTAAATATAATCGTCTTCTACAGATAAACCTATCTAGGATTCTGCTAGAGGACTGTTATGTGCAATTTATGTATTATGCAATGATCAATAAATAAATAAAACCTGATTGTACAAAGTGTACAAAATCGAACTCACGACCTCTGACTCTGGATTCTAACGACCAAGCCACTAAGCTAATGTGGCGGTCCATTTTTATGTTTTGAACTATTTTCATATTATTATGCTTATTATAATTACGATTTTGATGAAACTTTGCACATCGTAGTGTTTGTCTTCGCTTCTATGTTTGTCTATGACATAGTAATACAAATTGGTCTGGGAAGAATCTAGTTTGTATGGTTCCCCTACAACTGAAACTGAAACTTGCGATTTACTCACAAATGGTTGGAGCTATTGAATTGTCATGTATTACGAATAAGTAGGTATTATATGGTCCTGCAACATGACTTTATCAGTATAGGTATAACAATATTTTTTTTCATACAAAATTGTATGAAAAAACTTTTGTTAGGAAAATGGCGAAGCTGCACCAGTTTACTCATTCTTTTTAAATGGCGAGCAAGTTTAGTGCAGTTTATTATGTTTAGAACTATTTACATATTATTATGCTTATTAAGCAGTCCCCACACGATCAATCTGCATTACATGCAATTACGTGCTGTCACTCATGCATGACCGTCTAGCTGTAGTGATTGACGTGCATGACATGCAAACTACGTGCTGTTCGTTGCTTCACTGTACTGATTGATAGCAAGCATGATGGTCCATCATGCAGCATGACAATCACGTAGACGTAACGCATGTCATGCGAGCATGATCCTATAGGGACCGATTTATAAATTATGTATAAAGATTCACATTTTGGCATATTTTCCATCTCGACAGCGGTGTAGAGGTTTCAGGGCGTGGCAATGATCGAGCATAGAGTGAACAATGAAGAGGCCTGTGTTGTCGCGGACCCAAATGAAGGCCTTGCATCGAGGGAAGTTGGTGCACACCCATTTTACAACACCAGATTTCATTTTGTAACGGCAGAAAAACGTGTAGCCTTCGTAAAGGGCGCAGGCTTTACCGTTTGTCATTGTTATTAGTTGAGCTTAAATATTAAAACAGAAACATTTAGAAAATATATGAAATATTTTATCAAACTATTAATATAAAGTAAAAACTGCGATAATGTTATCGAATTTATTTATTTATATATTATTTACTAGCGGACGCTCGCTTCTTCGTTTTAAAACCTATACATTATGTTATTCTAGGATTTTATAAGCCATCACTGTACTGAGTTGCATCAAAATCCGTTAAGCCGTTACAGAGTGATTGAGAGCAACAAACATCACAATTTTCTCATTTTATTACTAATTAATAGTGGGATATTTTATCAAATTTAATACAGACAAATTGTCATATGAATTTAGAATTCTAAAAGATTGTTACTTTCGCTAACATCCGAAGACAAATATTTTTTTGGCGTCTCTTGGGCATGTCGGTAAGTGATCTTTTCTTAACACTGCTATTCCATCCTGTAACAGTGACAAATTGAGAATTTAAAATTCCTATTGAAAATTTTGTGACAACAAGAAATAAATTGATTGATTACTCAATACTTGGGGTAACTCGCATGTTTAGTCACCGAGTCACCGACGAAACGTAGCTAGTTTTATTATTGTTTTCTGCTGTTATTCTAACTTTTGTAAAAAAAAATCGATGTTTGATTGACCGCTTCTTTAGCGGCTTGCGGGTTAAATATAACCGCCAGGAAAACCTAAATAAATATCAGCTACTTCGGAACATTCCAAGCCCTGCTTATTTTTTTAAATAAAAATATATTTTTTTCTATTCGAACAAGGATTTTTTTTCAATACTTTAAATTAATTATATATTTATAAATTGACAATTAATTAATTAAATTTTTGCAGGCCTCATTTTAATTAGGATAAACTGACATACATAATATTTTGCATGCCTCGATTGCACATGGACGAAGTGTTATCTATTGTCTTGCAAAGAAACGTTTGAAATTGAAATTCTTACTTTATTGACAGCTAGGGAGGCGTTGCATTTGGTCTTTTTCCGTTCCATGCATCGCCAGTAGCTGGCGCCGCTGGGGTACTCCTTCTTGCGGTGGTATTGGTACCCGCCGTATATAAGGGCCTGACCCCGGCCACTCTCCACGATCACCACGTCATTGTTTCGGATCAGGGGTTTCACTGGAAGAAATAATGCAAGGAAAATGGTGACGGAATCAAAAAAAATGTTACACAATGGCCGAATTTGTAGTTCTGTATATTAGGATCTCTTTGGTTGGCGGCCGCGGCCCCTTATAGAGGCGTTAAAGAAGCATTCTAGGGGTGTCAAAATCGTGTCAAATGGATAACAATATTGTAACTCACTCACACATTTTCAAACTCCGTATAAATTTGTATTAGCAACCTCCTCCCGCTACTCCGCTTCCTTTGTCCGCACCCCTCCGGTAATTGGCACCATAGGTTCCGATACTAAATATGCAAGATGCGAACTCCACAGGGAGCGCGCGCGCCACCAAAGAGATTCAAAACTTCTTGTGTATACATAATTATGTAATTATTTACGGGTCATACACACGAAATAGTTTTATTTACCTTACCCGACGTTTCGACTAGGTTACATAAAACTATTTCGTGTGTAAGACCCGTAAATAATTATATAATTATGAATACAAAGCGCGAAAGTCTAGCTAGTCTAGCTGCGGCTTGCTGTGAGGGTGTTAGCTGGTTTTTAAGTTTGCGGTTGCAATAATAAATAGCAAGTAATTACAGAAGCATGGGTCAAAATGCATTTTATCACAACAAATTGTGGTAGATGTGTGTTTTATGATAGCTATGACTTCCGTTCCGTTCCGGTGTCGCACCAGCCAGCAATTCTGCTGCAAGGACCCAAGGGCCAGGCTTACAGTGCGATGACGGGGGGTAGTAGGTAAGCATAGGTGAGGCGGTCACATCTTTGGGTCGGTGTGTTGCAGGCGGCAAGGCCGTAGGTTAGCGAGGTATACGCTCCTCCGACCTTTTGGTTGATTACATTAAAAAAATTTTTTTTTATTGCTTGCTTATTGCAGGCGAGCCTCCTGATATTAAGAGGTCACCGCCGCCCGTAGACACCTGCAACACCCGGGGGGTGCTGGTGCGTTGCCGGCCGCGGTTGAAGAGCTCTTTTGACTCTCTTCTTGAAGGACCCCATATCGTAGCGCTGATAAAAATGTGAGTGTTTATGAATAAAGATATTTTGATTTGATTTAAATCAAATCAAATATACTTTATTGAGCACCAATATTAAATCTAAAAATTTACATTAAGATAATATAATAAACTAGTGTACAATCAAATTGCGGCCGTATCGCTTTAATGAGTATACAACAATATCATCAGTTCTATCATGAGGACATACAGTTCCTCATGATCCACTCAGGTGGAGAACTCATGTGAAAAACGAGGAACGACGCCCTTACATATAAATTATCCTTGTTAAAGATTTATAATTATTGTTACCGACTGTATAATATTTACGAAACCAATGTTCGAAATGTTCCCACGGTAAATACATAATAATGTTTTATAATAATAAAATCAATACATCACCTTATGATAATTTTATAAAATGGTTAATTAGAAAGAAATACGAAAGAAAATTTATTTATTGACGTTTATTTCACACTTTCTCTTCAGTAGATTTATATTTTGCTAGGTATTCATCATTTAGAATTATTTTTATATGATCGTGGGCTAAGTTAATTAGTGTACTCTACTCACCTAAATTTGTGATGTTATAGAGGAATGTACAGTCGGCCGCACGTCAGTGGTAACACTTAAACCTTGAGCTGCCCTAGTCTAATATGGAGTTTCGATGTTATGAGAGACCAGTTTATACTGGATTTGTTTCCACTGACGTGCGGTCGACCGTACGAGTATAAGTCAAAGCCCGAAACCCAATTAAACTATACTAACACATAATATAAATAATGGGACGCTAATTTTATATAATTAATTGGTTCGCGTGTACCGTTAATTGGTTCGCCAGGGCTACATTTAATGAGTTTCACGTATGGTCCGTTAGGGCGGATGCACTAGTCGGGTCTGTCATGGTTGTGGCGGTCATACTCCCGCTCCGGAGTATTTTGTTATTGTCTCCTATGTATAATGAGGAATACAAGTATACGTGGAAAGGGCAGCACAACAATCATGATTGTGGGCCCAGGTAATTAGCGTACCTACCTATAATTTGTGATGTTAATTGAAGAATGTACGAATATAAAGTCAAAGCTCGAACCAGTTAAACCGCACTAACACTATATCCAGGGATGGGACGCTAATTTTACATAATTAATTGGTGTGGCTGTACCCATAATTGGTTCGCCAGGGTTACATTTAATGAGTTTTACGTATGTTCCGTCGGGGCGGATGCACAAGTCGGGTGGGTCATGGTTATGGCGGTCATACCTCCGGAGTATTCTGTTATTGTCTCCTACGTATAGATGCGCCTTGCATTTCGGGAACTCCGTGCAACAGTACTTGTGTGTATGTGAATAGGAAAAGATATGGCCCTGGTAGAGGAGGTGAACTTGACCATTGGACATTGTGATTGGTAGAGCTGAAACATAATAAATAGCTTAATCGCTTGTGGAAAATCATCGTTTAAGAATGAAGAGTGAAAATTCCGTACAGCAATTGCAATAGAATCTATTTTTGTTAGTCTTGCTTTTTATGTCTATAGTAAGTTGTTATATGGGCTTGGATAATTTATCTTATATTAAAGGAATGGGCCAGGTTCACGAAACTGCGACGATCTATTTATGTACCACACACAATTTCATGTTTGAAATATATATTTTTAAATCGTATCACTTTATACAACTTTTACTATTTAAGTAATTTAATTGTAGATATAAAGTATAAAATTAATTACAATACAAAATAATTTTGACACAAACGTTACTTTCAACTACTTATGCTGTACGTACATAGAACTAAAAAACGTTTAATGTATCTAAATATACATATTATAAATATAAATTACAGCAATTAAAATAAGTAGGTAAGTACATATATTTCATACGATTAGTGTTATCTCATATCCTCAAGTATTTACCATCAGGCAAAATATGGTACTCGGGTGCTTTATGCTTGTGACGTTCCACGGCTCTCAAAAGCCTCCCTTCCTCACACGTGATGAGGAAGGAACTGCAGCTAGAGCCAGTGCATCTCCATCGTACTGGTGCTCCTTTCGTCTCTTTTTTATCTCGGTAGAAAGTGAAGCCATTTTTCATTAAATACTGTTTATTGGTTTTTTGAGCAGTTATAAACTTTACTTGAAACATAAAAAACAAATTAAATTGTTAATTGAATAACAAAGATAATTGAAAATTAGGCGACTGTGCCACGTTCGAAGTTGATCGAACCATAGCAAGAACTTAAGAAAAACAAATACAATATTAGCATCTTATAGGTATTAAGTAGCTTTTTCCCGCGGCCTCGCCTGTGTTTTATTAGTTACTAGCTGTTGCCCGCGACTTCGTCTGCGTGGATTTTGGAAGTAGCTACCTATCTCTGCTATGTACAGACATCGTCTAGTTATAATTTTCCAATGATAAAATCACCATATTTTAAGGTATACCTTCAGGAACAAACTATGAACACCGTATCCAATTTGGTGAAGACAGATAAAAATTAAAAAATTGTTATTTTCACTTCTATTGCTCATACTTATTACGAGCTTCTCATATCAATTTTTTTTAATTATTATTGTGTGTTTTTTTTACTGGGACAGTTAGGGCAAAACCAAAACCATAGGAGATACAGGGAAACTGTCTTCGTAATTTTTCGTGATAACAATTTTGACATACTTAGTAATCGGAGCTGTTTGCACGGTCTGTTTTATAAGAAAACATTTTATTAAATTTGACTAACTTCTGCTGCTTAGATTTTTTTCTTACGGTACAATAAAATCATTCTAACATGAAACTAAGTCGATACGCATTAAAAAAATTCATCAAAATTATTTTGTATGAGAAAACATTTTATTGAATTTGACTGACTTCTGCTGCTCAGATTTTTTCTTCCGATATAATGAAGTGATCCTTACATGAAACTGAGTCGAACCGCATAAAATTTTTTTTTGTACAAATTGTCCCAATTTTATAGCAACACACGCTTGACCAAAAAAAATTCTATGTCATAAGACACTTTCCCTGCATCTCCTATGGTTTCGGACTTGCCTATACTGTCCCAGTTAAAAAAAACACCGTATCTCCTATGTCTATGACATCGTCTTGTTACGTTATATGATTTATCTGTAAATGACGATAACTCTTTTCGCTGTCATCCGATTTCAATGAAACAAAGCCTATAAGTTTCTCCAGGCAGTGCTTAATCTACCTGTGAAAACCGCAAGAAAATCCGTTCAATGGTTTCGGAGATTAGCGATTACAGACAGACAGAAAGACAGACAGACAGAAAGACAAAAAAATAATAAAAAAAACTTTTTTGTGTTCTGTTACTCTTTTTTATCGCCCACATTCATTTTTTTATAAATTTGTTCAAAGTACAGACACACGATTTCTACTCCTTTATTATAAGTATAGATTTCTGACTTTTTTTTTTTCATCGGCTCCTAAAGGTTGTAGCGTGATGTTAAATCCTTCATACTAATATTATAAAGGCGAAAGTTTGTAATGATGTGACGATGTTTGTTACTCTGTCACGCAAAAACTACCGAACAGATTTTGAAGAAACTTTGTACAGCGATAGCTTATATTCTGGAATAACATATAGGCTGCTTTTTAACGCGGACAAAGTCGCGGGGCGTCCGGTAATACCCCCTAAGTAACAAAACACCTACATAGAGGGCGCTGTTTCACAATGTACACGGGAAAAAACTTTTCTACGCGGGCGAAGCCGCGGAAAAAAGCTAGTAGCTTATAAAGTTTTCCAGAATTGGGCTATCAAATGCAAAAATAAATTTTCTAATCCGACTGGTAGTTATAGAGATTAGGGGGTTCAAACAAAAACAAACTCTTCATTTTGTTATACTTCAGGTGTATGGCAAAGACGCAATACTGGGCGCTTCATTAATTCTGCCTTACCCCTTCTGTAATATAGCGTGAAGATACCTAAGTATTTTAAGTAAAAATACAATGTTGTGTAGAATCGATTCTGAGTGCCACTGTAACCGGTTTGGTAAATATGTAATTAAGTAACTACCCTTGTATGTAATCAAAAAACTTTAGTATCTGGATACTAAAGTTTTTTGATTACATACAAGGGTAGTTGTATCTGGATACAAAAGTTTTTTGATTACATACAAGGGTAGTTACTTAATGACATATTTACCAAACCGGTTACAGTGGCATTCAGAATCGATTCTACACAACATTGTATTTTTACTTAAAACGCTTTATTGTCTCAAAGTTATGAAAATAAAATAGTTTTACATTTTACAACCAAACACACAAATACGTAACGATTGTCTTAAACCTGTTTTTTATTTGTGGCATTCCAAATGAAAAAGGACCCCGGACAACAAAAGTTCATAAAAAAATAAGCATAAGGGCTACGAGGTTATTTGGATCTATGGTTAGGTTAGGTTAGGTTAGGTTTATGTAGTTTCAGCCCTGTAGAAAACCCATTTCCGCCACAAGGCAATTCTGTGCACAAGGTCGCTTTGGTATGGAACGCCATATATTTTTTTAAGTACTAAATAGTATTTACTAATACTGCGCGCCATAACCAAACCAATTAAGTAAATAATAATAAGTAATAATAATAGTAATTAAGTAATATAATTTCTGTATCTATCACATTATCTGTAAATAGAAATTGAAAATCTAAAAAAAAAAATTAAGTAAAAAAAAAAGTTTGTTTAATCACAGCTTACGTATTTGCCATCAGGCAAAATATGGTAGTTGGGTTTTTTATGTTGGTGCCGCTCTTCGCATCTCACAATCTTGCCACCCTCGGATGTGATGACGAACGAATGGCACGTGGAACTGCCGGCGGTGCAGCACCACCGCACTCCTTTCTTCGTTGTACTGTGACGGTAAAAAGTGAAGCCATTTTTCATCAAATACTGCTTGCCTGTGTTATGCAGAGTTATCAATGTAACTGGAAAAGAAACACCCCATTTTTTGTATTGTTGTGTTTTTTTACAAGTAAAAGTTGCTTCTGTATAATACCGGTAGTGACCGGTTGGTTACAGGGGCGCGCAGTATTGGTAAATTATGTAAAATTATAAAACGTACATCAAATAAATAATAAAACCATAAATTAAAAAAAAAGCTACTCCCATATGGATGAGTAACAAAAGCATTTTAGGGGATGCCAAAATCGTGTCAAATATATATCAAAATTGATACTCACTCACACATTCTCATTTTCAAACTCCATATAAATTTGTATTGGCAATCTCCTCCCGTCAACCCGCTTCCTTTGTCCGCACCCCCCCGGATTTTGACACCAAATTTTTCTTCGTTTCCCATACTAAATATGCAAGATGCGATCTCCACAGGGAGCGCGCGCGCGACCAAAGAGGTTTGAATCTTCTTGAATTAAACACACACTAAATATACACTGATTGTGCATCTGAATGGGCATTAGTGCAATTAGTATTTTTTGATGTGCAGATCAGATTTAATTGATGTAGGTTAGGTTAGATGTTTATTGAAATACAACCCGTAAATTAACAGTTTAGTGCCTACTAATAGGGACTTTTACTGGGGAAGGAAGGACTATTTATGTCCAGCAGTGGACTTAGAAGGGCTGATAGGATGAGTTAATTTTTTTGCTTAGAATATAGATAGATACATGGAAACAATTATAAACGTCTCCTAATTTGGTATTATATTCAAAATAAACAATTGTCACTTTGAAGGACCCTGCAGAAACCCATCAGAATTGACTGTACATTTTCTTAAACTTATTCAATTTGTACCGTCCGCACTTGTCGAGGATATAGTTGGGGGTGCAGTGGAAATGTCTGAGGACCCCGCCAACGATTCTCAAAGCTTCGTCGACAACAGCGTACGCTCTGCACTGGTGCTTTATCCTCGACGAGCACTTATACCGCTTGTTGCCAGTTTTCGGAACGCAGTGGAAGCTGTACGTGTAGCCGTTGTGTTTCAGCAACTTCCTACGAGTGACTAAGGGCTTCTTTCACCACTTCCTGATATTGTTACAGATAGTAATCTTAGTGATAAACTAATCTATCAGATAAATCTGTGTGATAGACTATATAAAATATATAAGATATAGGCAATCAGATACCTGTGAAACCAAAAAAATAGGCTATCTGTCAGATGACCTGCAGATAGGGTATCTGGGACTTTATCAGCAAGTGGTGAAAGAAGCCCTAACTCTACTATTTTACCTGAAATAATTTAATACTTAAAAGTAAAAGAGACAGAAATTACTTATGGACTTTCGTCTCTGTCCCACGACTCTATGAGCTCTTAATTATCCTACTAATATTATAAAGGCGAAAGTATGTGAGGATGTTTGGATGTTTGTTACTGTTTCGTTAATGAAACTTGCTACAGTGATAGCTTATATCCTGGAATAACATATAGGCTACTTTTCAACGCGGACAAAGTCGCGGGGCGTCCGCTAATACCCCCTAAGTAACAAACGCCCACATAGAGGGCGCTGTTTCACAATGTACATGGGAAAAACGTTTCTACGCGGGCGAAGCCGCGGGAAAAAGCTAGTGTTTTATAATAGAGTTCATTTTGGCATTTAAGCTACATTATCTGAAAGTTCACTAAGAGGCATAGGCGTGGTGACACGTACTTGCGGGGATTCGTATTATAGTCAGTCAAAAAATATTTTTGCATAGGTATGTACCTAGTAGGTACACTGGGTACATTTATATACACGTAAATTTTTACCACCACCTCCTAGGTGTGAGCACTGAGAAGTGGCGCAACAAACTTCCGCAAAATATATTTTAAAATCAAGTTCATTAATTACTGTTTATATTATCATATTGTTTTAAATAAATATTGTTTTAAATTTTTGCGCCTACCACTAATTTATCTGCATGGCCCAAAGGTCAGCTGGTAGAGAATGCCATTGGCATTAAGTTCGCCTTTTGTACAAACTAGTGCAATAAAGTTTTAAATAAAATAAATAAATAAATAAGTTCGTACAACAATTACATACATTGTTTGTAAATTTGGCTCCATTGTTTATGGCTCCTGACACGTGGGGCTTCCTATTTTAGGAGCCAGGGCCGCATTGTTATATAAACAAACTAGTGGTTCGTGCAGAAGCCGCGGCCCGCAGGATCAATAAATATATTTTTTTTAAAGACTGCGAGGCTGAAGTCACATTAATAGGTACCAGGCATCTTTGTCATTTAAATAATCGTCTAGTAATTCATATCACGAGTTGGTGTAATATAGAGAAGAAAGAGCCACCTTTTTAATATTTTTTTTTATTTAACACCACAATACCAATTGTTAATAAAAATTTACAATGTATAATAGCTTCAATAAAAAAATAAAATTATTATTATTATTATTATTTATTGTACTGATTAACAATTAATCTTCATTGCACAAATAAATTAACATAAAAAATAAGATGTGTACAGAGGAGGATTTACCTCTATAAGTGATCTCTTCCAGCCAACCCTCACTGTTATAGAACAATAACCTTAAATTTATAATTATCTTTATTTATTTCCTTGGTACTATATAACGTTTCAACTACTTACTAACACTATTAAAATAAGAATATCAAACTTCAAATCAAACAATTAGGTACAACAGGAAAACTTAAAGGTGTGTTTTGTAACATATGTGTTCGATGTAAAAATTTACATATTATTTATGTGATATTATGGATTAGAGTGTGTGAAAAGTGCGCGTGTGTGTGGAGTGTTGTGCATGTGTGTGTGGGGTGTGTATCATGTAGATCGTTGCGAGAAGTACAACCGAAAACGTTCCCGACAACTCTATGTAGGAAAACCGCTGTAACTCGGAAACCATTGATCCTAGACTACGAGTTGTATTACCAGGAAGGTTTTTGTTTGTACTACCGAATAGTTGGTCCAACTGGAGAAAATTTTCCAGTTGTACAACTAGTTGAACAACGCGGTTGTACCACGGGTACCGCCTGCTCTGTTACCACCTGTATAGCCGAAAGGAACGAAAAAGAATCAAATTCAACAACACAGAGCCCTGCCTTTGTTTCATTCATACCTTGTACATTACAATCATTTATATATTTATCTATGTTGGACCATAAGGTACTCCATGGAATTTTATCATCCAAGTAATCATCTAACTTATAAAATGCTTTTGTACGGAAATTTAATTTTATCAAGCGCAGTGCACTTCTTTCTGCTCTATCAATACTGTACTGCTCTGACATATACACCACTGTTTGTAAGCATATACTTAGGCGATTCGTGATTATGGTACAAGCAAAGTTTCATAATATACCTCTCGTCGTATGTAAGTATCGCGAACGCTTTGCAACCCTTGTTCTTACTGGAGCACCTCCATCGGAAACCACAGCCAAAGATCCTTCGTCCCTTAGCCTTGTTGAAGGTGTATTTATCAATCATTAGTAATTTCTTTCCGTTGTCGAGCGTTATAAATTTTACCTCTGTAAAGTTAAAACATTCAAAATCATAATATGAATCATAAGATATACGAGTATAAATTCATCTCAGTCAGTAGACTAAACGAGTTCTCCGACCAACTTGACATAGGTCATGTTCATTTGATTATTCAGTTGCATAGAGTTAGGATCTTCTTGGTTGGCGGCCGCGGCCCCTTATAGAGGCGTAAAAGAAGCATTCTATGGGTGTCAAAATGATTACAATATTAGCAACCTCCTCCCGCTACTCCGGTTCCTTTGTCCGCACCCCCCCGATAATTGGCACCATAGGTTCCGATACTAAATATGCAAGATGCGAACTCCACAGGGAGCGCGCGCGCCACCAAAGAGATTCGAAACATCTTGTTCAGTTGTAACAAAAAGTCGAGTTGGTTTCGAAATACGTATTATTTTACTGATTAAATAAAACTATATGATACAGATAAACGTTTCCATTTTTACATAGCTATACTTTCATATACGTGCCATTTCCTATGAACGTATAATTTGGTTTGAAATGATCACAATGATTTAAGCCCATCCTCAGTATGGTCCGGTCGTCCTCTGTGATGATGACGAACGCATGGCATTTCTTCTTCATGGACGAACATCGCCACCTGATGCCGCCTGAGGACCTGTTAGTCATGCTTTTGAAGAAAGTGTAACCATTCACCATGAGTAAAGTTTTCCCGTTCGATGTCTTAATAAACTGAGGATCTGAAATGTTTTTAAATCCATGTGATTAAATTGACAGAAACTGGGTTGCTCCTGGCTTGCAATACTCCGGTTCTATATTGGTGTAATTAATGGTATATACGATCTCTCAGATATTGACTATCACTGTCAAAAGTTACCTCTGGTGGAGAAAAATATAAAAACCCCTCTTTTTTGGTCGGGGGTTAAAAAGAAGTCAAGTCGTATCCCGTAATATACGAAGTCATACCTGCTTCGCAATCAAAGTGAGTCCTGAAGTTCTTGTGATACTAGTACATTATTTTTTAAACCTTCTTGTTTTTTGCAAGGATATGGGGTTCCTGGTGATATCTTAGGGAGTATGTGCAAGTTCTCATGTCCCTCTAAGAGTAAAAGCTCATCAGCCCCATTGTGTACTTTATGATGATCGCTTACTTCTTGAAGCCTGAATGCGATTTTGGCTTAATAAAGCAAAGTTATACAATAAGGACGCTGATCTTCTACCGTTGAAGCTAAACCTTCAACGATTGGTCTAGTATTGGTCTCGGAATAGAAACTTCCTAATTTTGCTTAAAGAAATAATGTGTAATTAAAAATTTGAAACAATTTAAATCTCTTTTACAACCTCAAGAAACCGTTTTCTAACATAATACCCGTCTTCAGTGACTGTATATTGCGGACGTTCGTGGTTGTGAGTTGTATGAACTTTTAGTATTCGATTATGTTTATCAATGTTGACAAATGCTTTACACTTCATAGTGGTGGTGTTAGTGCAGTTATACCTAATACAATTGTTCCTGATTCTCTTATATCTGAAGTAGGTATGTCCTTTGAGAAGAAACAGAGTTCCTCCGTTCTTGCCATCTTTGACAAAACGAACTGGAAATAAAAATAAAGTAAATAGATATACATTATTTTTGGTAAGTAGACGACAACATAGGTACACTTACCATTACAAAATAATAAGAACGGAATAGGTACTAATAGGTAACATTGCCTAAGTCTTAAGGGACACCTAATAAAGGCAATGTTTTTATGAGATTCACATTCAAAGATGCCTTTCGGTTCATAGGCATATTGTAGCCATGGTACTGGACGGTCTTAAAAGGGTTCCTTATCGGAATTGTGAATTCAAAAAACTGAATGATGAAGACTGAATTATGATGGCTCAGCTCAGCGCAGGCGCAGGTAAGATAAACAAGTAACAAATGTACAAAAAGAATGAGATTCAAAATTAATTTTATTAAAAAAAAATGAGATCAACGTTACATAATTAGAGTATTGATAAAGTAACCATTAAACTAAAAATATTACCCTCTCTTAGGCTTCGCCGAAGATATTAAGATTAACTTAATTAGATATGTAAAACTTAACAAAAATTAAAAATTGAGATTTAAAAAAAACACTGAGATCGTTCGTAAATTAAATCAATCATTGCCTACTCTTAAAGTTAAAACACTTTAGTTTACTTATTAAGTTTTCAGACATTGTGCTTTGGTAATTAGCAAAAAATAAATACTTTCTAGAAATAATCTATCTACTTAATAAAGACTAGAATACAGTGACAGGCCTCTTTACGCTAACAACAGTCATTCGTGTTTTATTACAATTATAGCAACAAACATAATTTACATTTGCAGTATATATTATATACATTTATCTTGCAATATTTATATAAGAATATATATTTCTTTATACAAGCATTTAATTATTTACTACAATTATATATTTAACAGCTATGACTAGAGGAGATTAAGAAGACAAGATTTTAAAAACTATCTATGGTAGAGATCATGGTGATTTAAAACTGAGTTATAGATCTGTATTTAAGGTGTATAGTAGGTACTAAATAAGCTCCATTGTGTATAATTCCTTGATTATTGTTGTTTGTTCTACATTTAATATATTTACCGGTGATTCTTGCAATGTAGGTATCTTTTCTCTACAATTCATTGGTACAAGCAAAGTGCAAAGGGTGACGCACTAAAGTTATTTCTATCCCTGTCACACATAACGATGGTTAAATTCGTAACTATTTTTAGGCTGTCGAATTTTAAATGTGTTCAGAATCGAGCCTAATTAAAATCAGAGGTGATTTTAACATTTTATAATAATTATAATTCAAATATGTTATGACCTCAGATTTCAATTGACAATGTAGCATGATCAATTCAACTTTGGTACAATTAGACTTATACACTTTTATGTACCCGCTCGGTTTCAACAACGTTATACACCATTTATTAGTACAATCTATAAAAATGTGCACCAAACTTTAAAAAATGATGCATTTCACTTCTACTGTTTCAAAACCGGCTAATTCAAAATCCAGTAACTAAATGTTCCTAGTAACCTATTTTTTAAAATCAAACTAATGAACATACAATACTATTTAACTTTCGAGGGTCACAGACATAGAGTTAGGATCTCTTTGGTGGGCGCCCGATGGGAGTTTTTTTTTCTTTTATGGTCACAGACATGAAGGAAAAAATATAGGGGGCGCGGGCGCCGACCAAAAAGTTTTAGCTTCATGGTCGCAGGCAGAGGTGACTGCGGTAAAAAACGCTCTCAAGGAACAGGTGCCCTGCGTATGGTCTCCATGTTACTCCAAATTCCTAATGAGGCATTGTGTCGTCAGCTAAATGATGATACGCTTTGCACATAAGCCCTAACGTGCGTTAACTTTTGTTTAGAACTAGCACCCACCAGTACTTTTTAAATTAACACTTTTTCTCTAATTTACATTTAAATAAAAATACATTGTGTAGCAGCCCGTCAACAGATAGAACACTTACATTTTAGAACTCAGTTTGTGCAACAGTTTTATTGACATGTATAGGACAGTCATTAAAAATTACAAAAGATGACACCACTGGCATTTTTGAACATGCTACTATGGTTTGGTGTATCATAAACAACAACATTCAATCCAAGTACAATTTTATGGTTGTTTATCTCTCTTCAGTAGGGACTAGGGACACAACCATATGTGTACATTAGAATCCAACCTCTCTAGAACTGTGGACCATTACTGTGATATATGAGTAAGGCCAGAAGCCCTACTCCATTACTTCAACGAGTTGGGATGGCTGGACTGACGGCCCGGGAGGAATCGCACAAAACTCCCGTATCGTGGAGTCGGTGCAGGGACCGTCACCCCGTCTAAGAATAAAAATAATAAGAATGAGCAACGCTGATGACCACCGATGGTAAACAGAGACTGGTTTTGATAATACCACTACCCAGGCAGCAGCCCAAAAAAACCTTCCCGAAATCTTTGTACATTAAACTGTATAAATAAAATGTATAAGGATTTCCCTCTTCGTTTCTTTCTCGACCCCTACTACATTTTACTTTAACACCGGTGTCCCAAACGGCCCATGCGTGTGCTCCATGTTACTCCTGACGATGGTCATGTCGTCAGCTAAATGCATATACGCCTTGCATTTATGCCACCTGTTCTTGGTGCATCCCCATCTGAACCCATGGCGGGTCCTGCTCTGCTTGTAATACGTGAAGTTGTGGAACACGAGGCGCTCCTTTCCTCGAGACGTCATGAATATGTTAACTGAAACATTACAGTTTTATAGACATTCCGTTTGTTACCTTTATGCAAAAACTAAAACCGCTTGGTAAACACCTATATTTCTAACAGCTTATTACTACTTATGTTAGATGATGATCGATATTATTAAAAAAGCTTTTACTACCGAAAAAATAACAGAATCGATAGCAAGTCTCTCCTTTTTGCTTTATTTTGTGTAATTTGTTAAACAACATTGATAACAGTTAACTCCGATAAATGTTTCAAAGTAAGTCTATATTTTTTTCCAAAATTGCAAAAAAACAATAATTCTTGGATGGAAGATAGTTTCCTTCAACAATGGCCAATAAGGAGCATTTCTATCGACCGAGGCGACCGGAAAAAAGACAGGAGATCTGTGCTCAGCATTGGGACAGCCTATAGACCGTTAAAAAATAAAATAATTTTTTTTGCAATAAATAAGCCCAATGGCAATATTTATTTTATTCAGAAAACTTAGTCTAACGATAATTCTATAATATTAACAAATAATAGAACATTGACGGGGACAGTTTCCACAGATTTCAAGAATGAATATAATTAAAGTGACAGAAATAACGAACGGTGTGCATTAATTAATACATGAGAGATGTTTATCATCATCAGCCGGAGGACGTCCCCTGAAGGCGTCCCCGATCTCCATAAAGACCGGCCCTGCGCTGTGCGCATCCAGTTTAATATTACATTTTATGAATAAGTATAAAAAAAATGAATACAATTGTAATGTAAAGTGGCCCCCATACACCATCAATCTGCATGACATGCAATGCTGTCACTCATGCATGACCGTCTAGCTGTAGTGATTGACGTGCATGACATGCAAACTATGTGCTGGCCGTTTTGCTTCACTGTATTGATTGATAGCAAGCATGATGGTCCATCATGCAGCATGACAATCACATAAACGTAACGCATGTCATGCAAGCGTGATCGTTTAGGGACCGCTTAATATTTTATTGTACGGTCAATCACTTAAACGGATAGCGGTCAATGGTTATGAATATTATTCTTGTTTTTAATCACGATCAAGTTCTCTGTGACGTGGATAGATCACTTAAACGGATAGCGGTCAATGGTTATGAATATTATTCTTGTTTTTAATCACGATCAAGTTCTCTGTGACGTGGATAGTAGCTCGGCAGCCTCTGTAGTGTCTGCGGCACCTGTATCTGTGCCCTTTCTTAACTTTCATGTGCTTGAAGAAGATATTGTTTCTGTACAGGATGCCGTTGAAGTTGTTTATGCCGACCGTGATCTCTGAACAAAAGATTTTTTTTGTTAAATGGTAGAACAGACTAGTCCGTTTTTAAGGTAAATTTGCAAAATCCCCACCGCCTCGTTCGCACCAGTGGGGATTTTGCGATTTTCCAAATAAGATTGTCGCATTTTTCCCACTGCGGAAAACTAAGAAAAATCAGGGAGATTTCCCTTTAGTATTCGCGAAATCCCCACTTTAATGTAGCGGCATACGGGCGGTGATGAGCGCCTATTGTCCTCTCTAAAACACCTACAGCCTCTGAATTGCAGCGTGAAACCATTTAATCCTAAGGTTACAAGTGGCTGTAGTCAATTTAATCCAAGGAGATTCGAACCTCTTTTGTCGCGCGCGCGCTCCCTCTGGAGATCCCATCTTGCAAATTTAGTATGGGAAACGATGAAAAATTCTGTGTCAAAATCAGGGGGGGTGCGGACAAATGAAGCGGATTAGCGGGAGGAAGTTGCTCATACAAATTTATATGGAGTTTGAAAATGAGAATGTGTGAGTGAGTATCAGTTTCGATATACATTTGGCACGATTTTGGCACCCCCTAAAATGATTTTGTTACTCATCCATATGGGAGTAGCTTTTTTTTAAAATTCATGATTTAATCTAATTGGATTGTAATCTACACTACTTTTCAATGGTTTTACTTTTTAATCTCTTAGTATCATGAATTTATATACTAGGTATTTATTTAATTTAGGGTAATTGACATCAGTAACAAACTTATTTTATTTCTTTAACTCCCTGGTAATCACTTCAGCGGATAGCGGTTCGTGGTTATGGTTATTATTCTTGACTTTCGTGACAGTCGTGTTCTTTGCGACATGAATAGATGCTCGGCACCCGCGGTGGTGTCGCCGGCACCTGTATCTGTGCCCGCTCTTGACTTTCGTGTGCCTAAGGAATATACAGTTGTTGTACAAGATGCCGTGGCTTCCATTGACAACGATCTCTGAAAAAAGAACGGCAATCCATTTAACGGGCGATGGTAGGTAAGTATATTTGAACTGACTGTCCATTGGAGCAGACGAGTTCTGGAGTGACGGCGGACAACCTGGTGTCTTGGCTGGCGTGACGTCAGCAGGTTGATGACTTGAATGAAGAAAAACCACTTTTGCTTCATTTTCTTGTGTATTTCCAAGAAAAATATAGCAGATTTCAAATTGGTTAAGATGAAATTTGCTCTATAATATATTTTTGAACACCATAACACGACTAATAGAATGACGACAAATATTACATCTTTATCCCACTAAAATAATTAATATTATAAATCCGAAAATCACGCTTTCACGGCTCGACTAATTCAAGCGATCTACATAAATGTAATATTGCTCACACGTGTCACGGAAATGAATGTAGCCTAAGATATACCACGGGAATATCTGTTCCCATGGGAAATATAAACGTATTCCATGCGGGAAAATAAAATTTTGCATTGATGTTCCCTTGAGGGGTTTGAGTTTCGAGTTTTCGATGTGAACTAACCCTCAGTTACTAAGGCGCGAGCCACACAGAAGAGACGTAAGGCGAGGGCGCGTCGCTGACAGGGCGCAGGCAGACGGTGCATGCACGGACGAAACTTTTTCAAATGATATAAAAAAAACGGGCCGGACTATTTTATTGCATGTAAGTACTTACACAGGGTACAGTTATACAACGTCAATTTTTTATCTATCTACTATTGTATGTTTTGCAATAGGGCGCAGACGACGAAGCGTCGCGTCCGCGCCCCGACTCTTCCGTATGTTTTGCGTTGCGAAGCTTATATAGATTTTATACGGGCTCGACAGAAAACAGCGTTGCTGACAATATGTCCGCAACACTAAGTTGAGTTGAGACCCTTTTCACGGCAACAAACTGGACTTAAGTAACCTTAAAATGTTACTTGGACTGGAATGTTAATGGACTTAATTATGACAAATATTTTACTTGTATTTTTATTTATTTGTCATTGCCTGAAATTACTTACTGAATTACTTACTGGATTACTTACTTTTTTACTTACTATTATGAAAGTTCATTAAGCGGCGCCGCGTCTTCGCACCGTCCTCGCCGTACGTCTCTTCTGTATCAGTATGGCTTGGGCCTTTACGTTTTGTTTCTCCGCCAGCTAACTATTCTGCCTTATTTTTTATCGCTCACTCGATGTCAGTTCGTGATTATGAATATTATGCTTGTCTTTTATGACGGTCATGTTGTCTGTGACGTGGATAGTGGCTCGGCAGCCGGAGTGGTGTTTGCGGCACCGGTATCTGTGCCCGTTTCTAACCTTCATGTGCTTGTAGTAGATAAAGTTCTTGAACAGGACGCCGTGGGTGCCGTTTACGACGATTTCTGAACAAAACATGAAGTATGAATGTAGGATTTTACCAAACCTATTTTTAAAAAGTTCTACTTATATATTTTTAAATCTAATTTTCGGAATTTGGTCACTAAGTGACAATGTCTCTCCATTGTGCCTACCACAGATTTATAAAACCATCTTAAACTGGGAGCGTAGCGAGCGGGAGCGTAGCGGGCTTTTTCCGATGTTCTGTGGTGCCTACACTTTGACTAAACATTTTTTTGATTTTATTGTACAGGCGGGCATACACCGACACTTATCTTCGCCGAATGCCCGCCTGTACGACCTTGTACAGAGTCCTAGCAGTTTCGGCGAGGGGAAACGCCAGGACCCCGTTACTCCACCGACTTGGTACCTTATTATGTTTCTTTTTTCTTCCTTTCTTTATTACTGGACCGAACCACCAACGGCATTCTTTCCCGCTCGTTCCGGACACAACGGTCTTCCACAACTACATTCTGAGCAGTCTGGTGAGGTAACTTTGCCCATTAAAAGGGCAAATTTATTTATAGGAAAAAAAATCTATCATGGATCCTGAGCAGCAAGCAACACCTTATCTAATCTGTGGCAACGCCTCGTTTTACAAACCCCCACAGTGTTTCATTATGAGGCAGTCATCTGTGGAGTTTTAACAGCGTATTTAAACAATTAATACAACAATCATAGAGAAATATTAATTTATTTATTTAAAATATAAAAACCACTCCTTAATTAAAACTAAATAGCGTTAGTAGCATACACCATCTATCGTCTAAATTCTAAATTACATAAATGTGTAGGTAATATTATTTTTGACTGAAAAATGTATCAAATGAGTCAAAATCTATTACGACAATTTGACCAACAAATGGTATCACAGCCTGTCAATTAATTTAGTTCAAGATTGAAACGGTAGAAAATATCACATACATTTTTCGCCACACGTTTAGTGAGCAATTCTTGAACTAGAGTGTAGAAAGAGGTAGAGAAAAAGAGTGTGCATAGAAGACGTCACACCGATCGCGATCGCATCCTGTGAGCAGTGCATTTAAATTCTAACGTATACCCCAGTTTTCGTCTTACAGTACTTAGTCGGAGCGTGGTCATGATTTAAGTTTCCTTTTATAATCTTATAGTCAGCAGTGGCATGAACGTAGGCTTTGCAGTATATTTTGTTACAACTCCAGCGACAACCCGCTCCCTTTGACAGAGCTTTTTTCTTGTAATATGGATAGCCATTCAGTATTAACCGAACTTGTCCGTTAGTCAGCTCTATCACTTCACAGGTCAACTCTGTAATAAAATTACACAAAACTTAGATGGAACCGTGAAATATACGTTGCTTGCACTTCAGTCCAGCAGAGAACGAAGAACTGTACCTAATTGTACTAATGGACTTTGAACCCGATTTTCGGTACTCCACATCAAGTCATCAATATAGGTGATACATGGGGATAAAATTATAGATTTAAAATATAATATTTAAATTTATTGTAAATTATATCTTAGGTTTGATTGGACACACAAGATAATAATAAATATTATGCATCGAGACTAACGTCATTAATAATAAAAAGAAGATTAAGTTATCCTTCCGACGCGTAGAATATTCTGTAAATTTTTTTCTTCTAATAACAATAAAAAAAAAATTTTGATTTAGAAAAATACCAGTTGTATGGTTTTTTTTTTAAAATACGATAGAAGAAAATGTATAGGAGTAAAATATATCTAAGAGTCAGTGAAAAAATCACAGGGCGCGCTTATTAAAAAAACTATTAAATCAATAAAACGATTATCATTTGTCAGTGTACGTTAAAAAAACTATTTAAACCTAGTCAAAACAGACTATTTTCTGGCTACTATCCACTGCGCTTAGATTTATCTAAATGTTATTTTATGCTGAGCTGTAGAACTATCTCGACAATGTATTATGTAAGTATTTACAATAAGTATTTACCTATAAATAAAGTAATTATCAACAGTAGCAAGATGCCGAGTACCTAATTTATCTGTAAAATTCTGAAATTAAAAATCTTTTATTCTAGAATCATGGTCAACTGTCCACTAAATCTATTAGCAATCTTATTTTCCACCATTTTCCATTATTTTTCACATTTACAGGCTCATGCATTTTCTTTTCTCTTCAATAAGTTTTTCTTTCAACTGGCGATCCGAATTTACCATTTTAATTATTGGTTTTCTAAAACAAAGTTTTACCTATCCAGAGTTCAAAATATGAGTTTCGATATCCAGACCCTGATTTCCTTTGCGTCATTTTTAACTAGTGATTTGGCTTCTTTCCGAATCTACATTCAGATGGCATTCTTTTTCTATATCTGTAGAACACTTTTGATGTTATTTCAATAATCTTCAATGGTCAACCTGAATTCTTTTCAATATCATTTTTGATATTCATAGTCAGTTGTTGCAGAATAGGAACTTCAATTATCTGTACGTCGTCATCCTTGTCCTTGGGATTTGCTTTTTCATTAGGGTTTTTCTTTTTATCGCGTGGTTTTGGTGGGGAATGGTTGTGCTTGAGGCAAGATTTTATAACCCTGAGATCCTCGGTCATGATCAGGAACGCTCTGCATCTTGACCCGGCGCTGGTGCAGGTCCAGCGAAACGAGCCGAGCCCAGATTTCACGTGCTTATAGAAATTATATTTGTTCCATCGTAGGTTGATGCGTCCATTGGGCCGAGGATAGAACTCAACTGTGGAAGAGGTACCGTAAATTCAAATGTTAGATGTGAGTGTATTAGTCCCATATATGATTTTGAATTATGACATGATATCACTTATCCATAATCCATTACATACTTCACTCGGATGATAAGGTGTTATATCGAAAAATTTTGCCGTCTATGCTTCGATAACCATATGATAGAAGTGTCTATGTCAATAAAATAAAAATGATGATGCAAGATCCAACTGGGAATAGAATTAAATTTTGGTGTTGCGAGTATTAAACCTAAACTCAACTGTCTTTAACAAAAAATAATAATTTCAATAGTGTAATTGTGGTACATTATAACTTATAGTACTTAGTAACTTAGACGCAGTGTAGGCAGGCCTCCCACAAGGTGGACCGACGATCTGGTGAAGATCGCGGGACCCAGCTGGATGAGGTTAGCGCAGGACCGGTCGTCGTGGAGATCCTTGGGGGAGGCCTTTGTCCAGCAGTGGACGTCTACAGGCTGATATGATGATGATAACTTATAGGTTATAACTTAACTTCATTACTAACGTATCTAATCTTTAGTCCCGCATTTCCAATATCTTTCATTTATTATTCTCCTAACAAAAAAAGATTCATGTTTCAGACAAAGTTTATTAATGTTGAATTAAATGAACTATTACTTACATAGGAATTGATTTCATTTAAATCAGTACGTATTTATATGAAAACAAGTAAGATGGTACATACATACGTACCATAACAAGCATACTTATCTAAATAAGTTAGTAGGTAGGTACCACAAAAGATTAAAATGCAGTCTCTGAATATAGATAATTGAGATCCAATAAATGAGATACAATCAAACACTAAAGCATGCAGTCTTAATTATTCCTAAACGAATACAAAGGCATATCACAACAAAATGCTGGTAAACTTATAAATAAATATCAAATTCAAATAAAATATCAGACAAAAGCTAGATTAATTAAAATCATTTGAGTGACTCAAACAACTTGATATAAAACATATTCAATGTTAATCACTAGTTATTAACTTATGCTACAAGATAAGAACTTTTAATTTGTTCGAACATAGAGTATATTATTTCAAAATCTACAGATTAAAACAAATTTCACAAAACAATAAAACACACTAACAATAAATGTATTAATATGTTTGTGTGTACAACGGTACATATAAAACATAAGATATGTAAAAAGTGTTATTTAAACCTTTGTAATGAGACATATAATGTTCATAATAGGGCGACAAGAAATGATTACTAACTGCCATGTCTCTAAAACTAACCCCGCCAACATTATGAACGTTGTTTTTAGACACTTTTTTAACACGTTTCACCGTATATTTAGCTCTTTCTAACTCAGTTTTAATATTCTTCAAGACAATAAAATGTGATGATAGGTCTGTGGGTACAACGGTACATGTATAAAACATCATCATCATCAGATTCATTCAATTATTTCAAGATTCAGAGAATTAACAGATTCCATAAAACATAAGATATCTAAAAAGTGTTATTTAAACCTTTGTAATGAGACATATAATGTTCATAATAGGGCGACAAGAAATGATTACTAACTGCCATGTCTCTAAAACTAACCCCGCCAACATTATGAACGTTGTTTTTAGACACTTTTTTAACACGATTCACTGTATATTTAGCTCTTTCTAACTCAGTTTTAATATTCTTCAAGACAATAAAATGTGATGATAGGTCTGTGGGTACAACGGTACATGTAAAAAACATCATCATCATCAGATTCAGATTCAGTTTCAATTATTTCAAGATTCAGAGAATTAACAGATTCCATAAAACATAAGATATCTAAAAAGTATTATTTAAACCTTTGTAATGAGACATATAATGTTCATAATAGGGCGACAAGAAATGATTACTAACCGCCATGTCTCTAAGACTAACCCCGCCAACATTATGAACGTTGTTTTTAGACACTTTTTTAACACGTTTAGCCGTATATTTCGCTCTACCTTCCTCAGTTTTAACATTCTTCAAGCTAGGGGGGTGGCTGTGGTTAGTATTAGCCCTGACAACCTCGAGTTTGTCTGTGATGATGAGGTAGGCCTTGCACTTCCACTTGGAGCCGTAAGCGGTGCAACTCCAACGGTGGGCGTTCGTCCTGGCCTTCATGTGCTTGTAGAATGTAAAGTTGTTGAGGCGAAGGTTCACCCGTCCGTTGGGACGGAGGTAGAACTCCACTGTAAATAGAACCTTTGTCAGTGAGAAGTCAAAGTCAAAATATTTTATTGCAGAGTACACTGGGTACATTTATACACGTCAATTTTTTATCTATCACCGCTTCTAGGTATTAGCGCGGTGTTAGCGAAAAAACAAACCTGCAAGAAATGTATTCCTTCCAAAAATAATCAGGATTTAAACAGTAATAGGTAGCGAAAGTTATGCTTTGTACTTAGGTGTTTTAAAAAGGTGCATTCCGCCAGTTTCTTAAATATTTAGAAATGCAGATTTAAGTTGAAAAAAATGTACTTTTGGAACAACAAACAGTGAGAAAAACCTAAATGTCCTCTTTGAAAACATACGAAATTAAGGACGTTATAAATCGCTTTTTAAACTTGTTTCAAGACTTAAAGAGCACTTTCTTAAAAATATTTAATGAAGCCCTTTTATGCTTAAATTAACGCGCGATAAAAAGAAATAGGTAATGTGTTAATAATATTATATTTAATAAGTGATTAATTAATAAGTATTTCATTTAAAATCTATATAACATATCAAAAAATATAATTAAAGGGTAATAATAGATACTGCTCAAAACAATTAGGGGAACACAGGGGCTGACAGATTTAAAATCATTGTTTCCTAATTGTTTTGAGCAGTTATAAGCGCCATCTTTAATTACGTGCCGGGGTGCACCGCTAGATGTAGTTTATATTTTGGAACACTTGTTTTCGTTGTACTTGCATTACACCCCTATTAAGCTATAGGGCAAAACAATCAATCATGCTCAAAACAATTTCATTAAGAAAAAATATTAGCCACACGTATAATTTACCCTGCTTAATTATAAAACAATTAAAGGACAAAAATATGTTAATTATTCAGTTACTTTAAATCTAATCTTATTAAGTGATGTTTATTATACATCCTACGCCTACGTATAATTTGTAACTCCATTGTAACTTATTATAATAATTCTTATAATAGAATTGATATACAACTTCAAACGAGCTAAAATTAATTTCAAGTCAACTACGTTGTACAGTTGACCGTACGTTACTGGAAACACTTTGATCTTGAGCTAGCCTAGCATATTAGGGATTTTCAATACTATGAGAGACCAGCTTATTCTGGTTTTGTTTCCCCTGGCGTGCGGTCGAATGTACTACAAACTACTTTGTTCAGATAATAAAAGCTTATTAAGGCATGATTAAGATTAAATGCCAGCAGCGTACGTCGTCGTACACAATGTGGGGGTCCGTCAATGTAATTTTTCATACAAATCCTGAATCTCCCATTTCACAACACTACCGGACAATTTTACATGTATTTCTTTTTAAATCTATTTTTTTATGAGGCTTATGACTCAAGGAAGTCAATGCCAGCCTCGTAAGGAAACACTGTTTGCCATGTTACTCGGACCTCAGTCTGAGAGACAACTTTATAAATTTATATTTCTTTTGCCTTATCTGACAACGGGCTGCTCAATATGAGGTTTATCTCGCCGTTGTGGCCGATGTTATCTCTCAAGTACTGCCTTCTGTAGGCTGCGTTCCGGCCACACTCCATTACCAGATGGAGCAGGACTTGCTCCATCTCGGTTTTGCTGCATCTGGTAATGGAGTGTGGCATGTGGAGAGTGTTACATGTATATTTCAAGTTTGAGCTGAATCGGTCCAGAAGTTTTCGAATTATCCAGGGAACATACGGACAGGCTGCATAATCCCTAAAATACACTTATATAAAATCTCTAGAAGCCAGCACGCCCTTGGATGTTGGCAATTTTTAAACATAAACCTGGTCTCGGCACATCCCTTTCCGATAAATTCTTCTTTGCCTGCAAACAAAATAACAATCTATCGACTTATTCACAATAAAGAGTGTTGGTGAATGCTAGTGTAGTATTTAGGGCTTGATTCGAAACTGATTTGCAAAACGTAGAGACAATTAAAATTGATAGGTATTATACGACTAAGCACAAAATGTTGATGAGTTATGTATAAGGGTAGACCTTTGTATATACTCTAAGGTCGGTATCACGACTGAATTATTGATAGTAGAAGTGTAGTCGTTTGCATACTTCCCGCAATTTAAATATATTTAATATAAAATCTTTTAGAATTTGTAACTCTGTCTTGAGTACTAATGATTCCTTCACTTTTCCAAAAAACAAGCTATATTTTCTTGTATTTAATTGTATCAGGCGTTACTTTGCGGAAATCCATTATATAACAATATTGTGGTTATTAATTTGCTTTTCCCGCGAACAAACTTAATGTTGTTATATATAGTAAGTAATACAGAAATTAAATTACAATTCTAATATTAAGTAAAAATAAATTTTACAAGTCTAAATTTATAAATAATATCATGTAAAATATCAAATTAGTAAATTTTGACCAAAACATTTTGTTTAGAATAGTAATTTGCATGATATTATTTATAAATTTAGACTTGTAAAATTTATTTTTACTTAATATTAGAATTGTAATTTAATTTCTGTATGACTTACTATATATAACAACATAAAGTTTATTCGCGGGAAAAGCAAATTAATAACCACAATATTGTTATATATTTTCTTGGTCAACGTTTCCATACGTCAGAAGCCGTTGGAGCATTCAAATACCCAAGTTCAGAGTGGAATAACGTTTCAAGAACTAGATCGAGCCAATAGAAAAATGCATCATATCGCGGCGAATACTTCGACAAACAATAAAACGCATTGCATTTCTTAATTGTTGGTGTGGTTCTCAAACGATAGGACTTAAAAGGCAGCCCTCATTTAAGTATTCTGATGATGGCAAAAAAAATAAGGCCGAAAGAAGTACTATACTTACTTCCTCTTGTTTGATGCTTTCCAGAAAGTAGGTCGACGGCGGGTGAGTGTGCTCGGTCTGGGCCCTCACCACTAGCATATCCTTCGTAACATGCAGGAAGCCCCGGCAAGACCTGGAACCCATCTGCGTGCAGCTCCAGCGGAAACCGTCACGAAGCAGCTTGTGCTGGTAATAGGTGTAGCCGTTCAGCATCAGCAGGTCTTTTCCGTTACGACCTTTCACCATGAGCACTGGAAATTTAAGTATTTCGTTTGTATGGGCGCTTTTTAAAGTTTATGTAAAATGCATACTTAAATCTTAATCTTCTCTAATACGATTGCGTCTCGACTAAAGAATAGTAAGCTCTTAAAGAATAGGGAGTCATTTATTGATCAGTGAATGCTATGACTAGTCGATTAAAGATCAAGATTGGGTATTAAATAAATTAACTTCGAGAGCTACTGGAACAGGCTGGGAAAAATGAATTAAATATAACACAAGAAAGCGATCATCTGTATGTCGAGTATTTTACAAAATACTCTATATGTAATGTCTTGTACACAAGACATTATTACATTAATACGAAAATAAAATATAGATAAAGTACATAGTATAAACTAAAAATACAAATTAAATCATACAACAAAACATCTTTTGGGTAATCTCCTTTCATATTTCCCATATATACACGGTCAACAACCACACCTTTAAACCCGAACAAAATTTCCGTCTTTAGTGCGCATATACTTTGCAGGAGGGTGCGAGTGGTTGTCGTTGTGTTTCAAAATATTCCCGGATTGGCTCAGCAGCACCAGATTAGCACTGCATCTCTGGGAGGAACGTTGGGTGCATTGCCATCGCTCACTCAGGCCTTGCTTCACCGTGTAATGTTTGTAGTACGTGTAGTTTTTGTACATCGCGCGCACTTTGCTATTGCCGCTATCGAAGAAAATAACTGAAAATCAAAACGCGTTCTAAACTACTCTTAAATTTCTCTGTTTAAAAAAACAACTTTAACAAATGAATCAAATAAATTAGCTACTCCCATACGAACCTTCCTGCTTTAACCAAACCAAAGTTGGAGGTATGTGGAGAGACTTACTAGAAATCGTTTCATTTGCATTCAAAATTTTAAAATTAAGTTTATCTAATTAATGAGTTCGTCGAAGATAAACTTTAAAAAATTAACCTCTATTACCACCACTGCTATCGAACAGTGCTACCCGTTTATTTCTAAAAGTAAAGGTGATAATGCCTGATTGAACAATAAAACTAATAAATGTACTAAAGTATGTTTATACTTTATACTTGTTTATTTAGTACGTGATCGATTTATTTATGGCATTTTTATCATCATGAGCACTGGAAAATCTTTCGCTTATAAGGGTACATTAAAGTTTATTAGGATACATAAAACTTAGGGCTTCTTTCACCACTTCCTGATATTGTTACAGATAGTAATCTTAGTGATAAACTAATCTATCAGATAAATCTGTGTGATAGACTATATAAAATATATAAGATATAGGCAATCAGATACCTGTGAAACCAAAAAAACAGGATATCTGTCAGATAACCTGCAGATAGGGTATCTGGGACTTTATCAGCAAGCGGTGTAAGAGGCCCTTAATCTTCTATTAGAGATCATAAGTTTAGATCATAGATCTTCTCTTATTACGCAATCGTATTGATTGTCTCGATAAAAATAGCGAGACATTTATTGATCAGTGAATGCTATGACTTTTGAATTAAAGTTTTTTTTTTAGATTAAGCTTGAATATGAAATAAATTAGCTTTGGGAGCCACTGGAACAAGCAGCTGAGGGAAAAAAAAGGGATTATAAAATCATCTGCCCGTTGAGTATTTTGTACAATACATTTTATTTTTTAATACGAAAATAACATATTTAGGGTAATCGTCTCCTCCTCCTCTCGTATTTCCCATATATACCTACACAGTCAACAACCAGACATTCAAACCCGAAAAATATTTCCGTCTTCAGTGCGAATATACTTTGCGGGAGGGTGCGAATGGTTCTCGTTGTATTTCAAAATATTCCCGGATTGGCTCAGCACCAGATAAGCCCTGCAACTCCGGGAGGTATGTTGGGTGCATGGATACCGAGCGCCTTGCTTCACCGTGTAATGTTTGTAGTACATGTAGTCTTTGTACATCGCGCGTACTTTGCCATTGCCGCTATCGAAGAAAATAACTGAAAAATGAAAGCAGTAAAGTACTATCAAATCGCAGTCATTTAGTTCACGTATCTCAGTATTTAAAGTGGACATTCTCTGGTACAATGTCGCAACTGCCACTAAATGTCTGTTAGTCTAAATGTAGGTCTGATCCACAAGATTAAAGTAGCTAGGGTTACGGAGAATTATCACACATTGGAGTTACTTTCAAATATCCTATAAATGGGCAAAGAAAAAGGCTGTTTATCAACCCAAAGACCTATACAGCTGAGAAAGCAGTAGGCAGACCGTCTCTGTTTGCTAGGGTAGATGTTTTAGAGTGGAGACCGCGTACTATCAGAAGAGTACAGCGTGCGAAGCCCTTAAAATCTAATTATTATATTTAAAATGAAAATTGTTAATTTAAATTGTATTTGATTATATAATACTAATATTTGCACACCTGCACGCAGGTTGACTACACATAGAACCTACCATTTCTTACCATAACATTTTACACTGTGCTCTAGCAAATAAATACATTTTCATTACTCATACTCTGAAAGTAGGTCTGAAGTTGCCTGAGTAGCGGGTTGAAAGTAATACATCTCAGCCCTAGGGAGAATCGCTTTCAACTGACAACTGTCAAATTGTATAAAAAAAACTAGTACTATTTTGACATTTCTATTGGACCATGATCCAACTGTCTATACAGCCACTCAATTACAGCGCATAACATAGTTCAGTAATAATTAAAGAATATATATTTTTAAATGACTTTATTATAATTATTACTGTTAACTATTTCTTTAAAATAACATAGATTTGGGCAAAATATTTACCATCTTTTCAATGATGGAAATGAAAAATAATGGCAGAATAGCTGGCCGGCCACAGAAAAAAAAAAATAGACGGGAAAGCGGCAATCCGATCTTCATTTGTTTTTTCGAGTTGTAGTTTTGTTTATACTTCCGTATAGCAGAGATTTGTATTAACACTCATTTTATGTTTTTGTTTTTACTTTCAGTGTATTCTCAATGAAAAGCACAGTGTTTCCCTCGGGTTCCAGACTTATTTAGAGGTCCCTCGAACTATTGGCGCCCTCGCTACGCGTCGGGCGCCAAACCCCGTCTCGGGACTTAAATAAGTTACTTTCACACCTAGGTTAACAATGTACTATTCATTTCAATGAAAAGACGTCATTAGAATCCAATTTATTATTTTGCAAAATTTTCAAACAATTGTAGAAAGGAATGAATTGAAAGTAACATCTGTTCTGGTTTTATCTGATCAATGTCTTCTTTTTTTCTTGTTTAGTTTGCTAATCGTATATCGTTTTGGTGTATTTGAATACACAGTTACAATCACGTATGACGGTACGGTTTTTTAAATGGTTTAAAGCGTAACACAGACAGAGCGGCGGCGGTGCGATAGCGTTGCAGTATTTTTTTTTGAAATATTCGAAATAATATGAAACCCTTCACATAAAAGCGGCGCAGCAAACGCGCGCTGCGGCGGCGGTGCGAAGGCGAAAGCGACAAAACCGCGCGCACAGATTGGTACGCCCCGCGCGGCGCGGGGCGCGGCGGCGGTTCGGCGCGGCGGCGGCGCGTTGTATTCCTTTGTAGTATATGAGAACCGCCACACAGAGCGGCCGCGGTGCGGAGCGTTCTTCATACACACTGCCGCCGCGCCACTTCCGCAAGCGGTATACCCCATGAGTATACCTGTCTGAAGGGCTCCGCTTTATATTAGCTTCCCGCAGATTCGCCGCCGCAACGCTATCGCACCGCTGTCGCTCTGTGTGTTACGCTTAATTGCTTGCCAAGAAAACCCCTTAGCAATAATACTGAACAGGGCTGGATTAGTGCGTATGAATATCGTTCGCTTTCACTAGTCTACGAGCCAAGTCGGTCAATAAATAAGCTTTGCATGCGGTGGACCTTCTCTTGGAGCACGTCCATCGGAAACCTGACTTCAACGATTTGTGTTTCAGGAACTTACTGTCATTGTAAACAATAAATAAGTTGTTACGGGGTGTACGGAGGAAGCAAACTGTAAAATAAATAGCAAACACATTGAGCATTTACATTTAGTAGTAGATCTACTTAGGTATTTATTAGTTACGTTAAAAGTAATGTAACGTAGAATACTCTTATGTTTCTAGATTTAAAAGCAAGCTGCGTTTATGTTTAAAATCAATGTTGGAGGTAATTTGGTGCGACTTTGTAGAAGTCATTTCATTTACTTAGGTTCAGATTTATTTTAAAACGAAGTCATTTTAATTATGAGGTCGTTGAACATAAACTTAAAAAGTTGAACAGTGCGACCCGTTTCCAAGAGTAAAGGTAATAAATAAAGCCTGATTGAGCAATAAACTAATATAAGTACCTACCAAAGTATGTTTATTTAAGGCATGAACGAAATACAAAAGATAACAATATATTTTCATCGAGTTTGGGTCTGTTTGTCAAAGACGTGTTACGTCGAAGTTGCGCTTTGTCAAGGTTTCGTTTCGTCAAAGATAGGTTTCGTTAATGTTGATTTGCTTACACATTTTATCACAATAATAAATGTAATAAAAATTAAATGGTAAAAATAAACTTTTGTGATTTAGCATTTATTTAGTATTTTAAATGAATAAGTTAAACTTCACCAAACTTCCTGCTTTAACGAAGAGCGTATTTGACAAACAACTCCCAATCCAATTAATCTAGCAAAACCTTGATTCAAGAGGTCCTTACACAGTTCTGTGAATTGAGTTGAATACACACATAAACATAACACATCGGAGAAATATACCAAAAATGTACAGGCGGCGGCCATATTGCTTTTTGAGATTTTCTGTGATAAACGTCAGCAGCTTTGGTGTTCTGCTGATCCTTAACCAAGGTCTCAGGTCTAACTAAGTCTGGGTCTAAGTACTCTCATCTGGCTTTCTCTTAATTCTCATGTAAGTGCCCTCGGTAGTTACAACAAGGCGGCTGGGTGAGTGTGTGTGTTCCTCATTACTTTTAATAATCGTATTGTCTTCAGACAGGACCAGATAAGCCTTGCACCTCTTATTGGCGTTGGCAAGTGAACATTGCCAGCGCACACCCGTTCTCAATGTACATTGTTTGCAGTAAGTATAGTCGTTGAAAAATACCAACGTTCTTCCTGTCTCTGACACAATGTACATACCTGAAAAATAATATAGAACTTGTTTTAAATGACTTTTTTTAACGTTTTTTATTTGAAGTTCATTTTTACGCAGTCGGGTTTTTTGATATTTTTTATTTACTTTTTTTATAAAAAGATAAGTAAGAACGTAAAATTGGGGTCGTCGCACCGCTGTGATCTTATAGTTATATGACACTCTAGGCTTGCTGCTACAATACATACAAAGTATTCAAACAATCGCATCAAACGAGCGTCAGTGGCGTCGGGGAAACTTAAGTACACTTACTGACTGCTCTCAAACGGTGAAGGAAAACATCGTGAGGATCATGTGAAGTCCACCAAACCGCACTGGGCTAGCGTGGTGGACTATAGCCCGAACGCCCTTGTTGAGAGGGTAGGCCTGAGCACCAGCAGTGGGGACATTAATAGGCTGTTGATGATACAAAGTATAAATGTATGAACTCCGAGGTTGTACTCGTTGTTTAGACTTCATCAAATAGAATGCAGTGCAGTGTAATGAGTTTAAGTTTCATAAAGTTGTTGATACATACGTATGTCACCTTAGACGGGAAAGCATGGCAGTCCCCATCTCTGCACTGCCATCACGAAAGCGGGATTCCAAACTCTAGCCAGATAATTCATCTACTTAAATACTGGTTACAAAATTTTTTGAACAATCATCACGATCAGCCCTTCAAATCCCATCGTTGCAGGACAACTTAAAATATTTGTGTTGAAAATTACAGCTTCATCTGACCAGTAGGTATGCGGAGAGCGGATGACCGGGTGTGGTGGCGTTCATTGAGGAAGGCCTATGTCCAGCAATGGACGATGCTGATATGATGATGAACACTAAAGAGACCCTTCAACGATCTTTTTTATTGTACATATCTTTTTAATTGTCTGTTAAGAGTAAGTACCTAAGTATCCTGCAGGTACTTCATCAAGCACAGCTTGCAAAATATAATGCTGTATTAACTGTGGGTGCCTCAAAGAATAACAAATAAATAAATAAAAAGATTTTTCATTTCATATTAGTTATTAATTAATATTAACATTAGTAACACAATGCTACTTATGTAGCATGCCTACTTAGTATATATGTACTAAGTAGGTATACCTACTACTACAGAGAGAGAGCTTTCATATATTTACTTACATACAAATATATTAAAACTAAAGTTTGTTTTTTGCTTGAACCCCCTAATCTCTGGAATTACCAATCGGGTTAGATTTTTTTTTTTGCATCTCATAGCCCATTCTGGAGGAGAGTTATAGGCTATTTAACATTATGTTACGATCCTTATGGGCTCTCTAAACGATAATGCGGCATAACATGCGTTACGTGCTGTCAGTCATGCATGACCGTTTAGAGCTGTAGTGATTGACGTGCATGATATGCAAACTACGTGCTGGCCGTTGCTTCAATGTACTGATTGCTAGCAAGCATGATGGTCCATCATGCAGCATGATAATTCACGTAAACGTTGCATGTCATGCAAGCATGTTCGTTTAGGGACCACTTTAGGAGTCAGGCAAAAAAAAAAACCTAAAACCCGAAACAGCTAGAAGGTACTTTATGTGAGTGAAGAGCTCCTCGTTCCGATAATAATAAAAAATTGCTTGTAGTCAGTAGTCACTGATAAGTAGTAATCAATCTCTTTCCCAACCCTACAAACTACGACAAGAAATTTTAATGTCATGCGTCTAAAAGTGTCAAACGATCATGCTTTCATGACATGCAACGATTACGTGAATGTCATGCTGCATGATAGACCATCATGCTTGCTATCAATCAATACAGTGAAGCAACGGCCAGCACGTAGTTTGCATGTCATGCATCACTACAGCTAGACGTTCTTGCATGAGTGACAGCACGTAATGCATGACATGCCGCATGATCGTTTAGGGAGCCTATTAATGAGTTGGATAGTATTTAGGTATGTGCTAGGTGCACGCATTCTGAAACAGTGAGGCCATGGAGCCGAGTACACACTTACAGTTTAAAATAAATACCTTTATTGCAAAAATATTGAGGAGGCTTATGAGTGTGCTTATTATTCACTTTTAAAACCCGACCGTCTGCGTTGAGGATGAAAGAAGAATTGCATTTATTAGCCGTAAGACCGGAACACTGAAAACGCGTCCCCGTCTTGGAAACACTATGCTTCGAGTATGTATATGATTTATACATGGCCAAGGTCTTACCGAAGCTGGTGCGGATGAATGTAACTAGAAAGATATAAAAATAAATATAGTAATATCGAAATGATGTGTTATAGCATTTCAGGATAATATGGTTGTAACGTGAAAGTAATGGCTTAATGTGAAAGAAGAAGAAAGAAAGAAAGAAAATTTATTGCCACACGAGTAGGTACTTACTTAACAAACAAAAAATAATAATTAAAAATATGAAAGTGGTACACAAAGTGGTTATTCCTTAAAACGCAGAATTAAAAAAGCAGTACTTAAAACTTTATCTTAACAACAATGAAACATGTGTACCAGAGCGAAAAAATATAGATAAATAAATAAAAAAGTACCTACCTACAGATTGGCAAAAGCAATGCTGCCACAGTCAGTGGGACTGACTGCGCAGCGCTGGTTTTCAGTCCTGCCCATCTCCATGGGTTGTTGTGTTGGAGGGTAGTGGGAACGAGACTATTAATATATATGTAGTTGTTGAATGTGAATTCACATTCATGTGCCATAACTGCAAAATGGCGTCAAATGTCATTGTGTTTTGACATTTATGTTGTAGACAGAGAATTAGTTGATAACAAGCATGGAGACATACCTGAAGAACGCGGAATTTATTTGACCAATTTCAAGGCGATTGGAACTGGCCGGCCAGGTCGCCAGATCTGACGGCACCAAACTTCTTCGTTTGGGACTTTTTGAAATCTCGCGTTTACCACAACAAAAATAAACCTTGCAAGTCTTGAAAGCCAACATTGAAAAATAAATCACTAATTTGGAGCTAAATTTTGTAAACAAAAGTGCATCAACTCAGTAGGTGGTCATTTGATTTACATCATATCCAACTGAATGTCACCAATTTTCCAACAAACAAAATTTCTAATAAATTGGCAGCCAATTCAGACTACGAATTATTTATATTATTTATGTTTCTTTCAGACACAATGTAAATTGTTATATAATGAATTGATTGATATGACATTACTTTTGCCCCACCTTGCATTCACTATTGAAATAAAATACAACTAATTCGCCTACAGTTTAAAATAAACCCCTTTATTTTGATAATATTGAGGTGGCTCATGGGTGTGCTTATTGCTCACTTTCAAAACTATACCGTCTTCGTTGAGAACCAAGAAAGAAGTGCATTTCTTAGCCATTATAGCGGAGCACTTGTAGCGTATCCCCGTCTTGTTAACATTGTGCTTCGAGTATGTGTATGATCTATACATGGCCAAAGTCTTGCCGCGGCTGGTGCGGATGAATGTAGCTAGAAAGAGATGAAATCAAGTATAGAAAGCAACACTGAACGACAACACGCAATCTACGAACTAGTCATAAACAATATTGTTAATAATAATAAAAAAAACTTAGCAAATAAAATAAACTATACATTCATAGAAGCAATCTTGGCTAATATGTAGACTGTGTCGTAAGGCAAGACATCAACACTCGTCCAGTTCGTCATAAATATTTAGGTTAGTGAGAAACTGAATGATCGAGATAAATTAGGATTTAGAATTTTTTTTAATGGGAAAAAGGAGGAATGAAAAAAAAATCGAGGAAAAATATATTTGGTAAAGATAGCCACACTCTGTAAGATTTCTATCTTTCTGACAGTGTTTTTGATGTCTTTTATAAATATTAAAGACTAGGGGACACCCCGCAACTTCGTCCACAGTAAATGTCCTATATGTTATCCCTGGATATAAGTTAGTTACTGTGCCAAGTTTCATTAACATCAGGTGAGCTGTAATAGCGTGATTGAGCAAAAAACATTCAAACTCATCAATATTCGGATTTAAATAGTAGTGTGATGGGATTATTATGGGATAGATCTTAGTATGCTGCTTCGGTAAGAATAACAGGGAGGAGGAAACCCTACCTAAAGCGGAGGTGTATTAGAGCGTCTGTTATTATTATTATTTAAGTTTATTTTATTTAAGTATATCCTGCAAAATAATAAAAGACGCAGAAGGGGAAGACCATGTAAAAGATGGAGTGACGACATAGCAGGATTAGTTGGCAACATATGGAGCAGAATAGCTAGAGACAGAGGAAAATGGAGCGAACTGGAGGAGGCTTTTACCGCATTAAGCGGTCCTTACACTTAAAACTAATGATAATAATTTAGAATTTACGAAAAAAATAATTATACTAATTGTAATACTATATATTAATAATAATAAACTGTAATTTTGATAATACGTAAAGTAAGGAATCATTATAAAGCTATTATATTATTTTATTTTATTATATCCTGTACGAAGGACTCTAAAATAATGTGTAACAAAGTATTTAAAATCTGTAATAAACCCCTTTATTGCAAAAATACCGAGGAGGCTCATGGGTGTGAACATTGATTTCTTTTTTAATGGAACCGTCTTCGCTGAGAGTCAAAGAAGCATTGCATTTGTTAGTTAAAAGACCGGAACACTTGAATCGTATCCCCGTCTTAGTGACAGTATGCTTCGAGTACGTATATGATTTATACATGGCCAATCTCTGGCCGCGGCTGGTGCGGATGAATGTAGCTAGAAAAAGATGAAAAACACCATTGATTTGTTAGGATTATATTATAGAATACTAGTAGTTTAAGGTACTTTTCGACCAGAGATGTGCGCGGTGAAATAGTTTTTTTACCGTTAAGGAGAAATTTCCAAAAATCCTTCCTTGGCATTTGCTTACGTTATACATTAAACCTATTTTCCAAATTTCAGCTTTCTAGACTTAGTAGTTTTGGCTGTAGGTTAACTAACAAATCAGTCAGTCAGGACAAAGGATTTCATAAGTTTAGATATAAGGTAATAAATTATAAGTTAACTCAACTTAGTTGTTCAACATCGATATTACATTAATTATAGTACTAGTAATTATTAACTACTCACTAAAAAGGGGAATGAAAACTTGAGTAGCGATAAAATAAACGATCGAGATAAAATAGGAATAGGAAATAAGAAAATGGGAAAAAGGGGAAGGGAAATAATAAAATCAAGAAAAATTTGGTTCTCGTAAATTTTGGTACAATAAAGCGTCCACGTACATACAACTCTTTTTTATGGATAAATATAAAAAGGGGTTTATCCACCTAGTTATACTATTAGATAAACGATATAACAAAATGGACAAAAAAGTCCAAATAATATAAAAAGAACGTTTGTCATTTACACTTTAACATAAATTCCACTTGTACTATAATATTTCGGCGGATCGTGAGTATGTGGATCGTTTTCTTTCATAACCACGCCGTCATCGCCAATGATCAAATACGCATTGCACTTTTTATACTTCTGGCTGGAACATCTATATCGCGTCCCTTTCTTTAGAACCATATGCTTCGAATACGTATATGTTTTGTACATGGCCAACTTGCTACTGCCAGTGTAGATGAATGTAGCTAGAAAACAAGTATACATAAGCGCCTTATTCACGATCCATCTTGCATCTTGCTTGCTGTACAGCCATGCAAGGCCATGCGCGATGCTGGATGCATAAGCGCCTTATTCACAATCCATCTTGCTGTTGCGACGCAGCTTGGAGATTATTATTGCGTCTGTGGCGCAGCTACACACTATTTATGATCCATCTTGCATTACGTACTGTCGTTTAGCATCCAGTATCGTACATGACCTTGGATGGCTGTACAATAAGATGGATCGTGAATAAGGCGCTTTAGTTACACTACACTTAAAAAACGTAAAAACAAGTATTTTTTTATCTTTTATGCATTAATTTATTACGGAAAAAGTAAAATTTTCTTTAATTAGTTTTGTCCATCCTAATGACAGCGCAATTATTCACACTTTATAATAAACCTCATTAATGCAATCATATCGTGGAGGCTCATGAGTGTGAACATTGTTTTCTTTCAAAACCAATCCGTGGTCGCCGATAACCAAAGACGCAGCGCATTTCTTACGCGATTGGCTGGAACATCGATAAAGTGTCCCCGTTTTCAAAACACTATTCTTCCAGTACGTATATTTATTGTGCATTGCCAACAAACCCTTTCTCGTACGAATGAACTCCACTGAAAAATAAGGTTTTGTTTATTATTCATTTACAAAATATGTACCTTTTAATACCATTACATACCATTTACCAGCTTCAATAAACAAATCTAGGCAGCCATTATTTATTTTTATAGTCTGGAGAAGGAGGCATCGTTTGACAAAGCCTGAAACTGTTCGTAGGCAAAATTTTATCCGTCCTTTTTCTTGTATATGAATACTTTAAGCGTGTAGTTGACGAGACAACGTATTTACACATGTGAACGAATACGTTATCCGATGCTGAAGGCAGGGGGATATCCTATTGATTTGTAAGTTAATGTTAAACTCATACATCATTTCATTTGAGACACGATGGTCATTAAATAGATTTGAACCCTATTAATATTATTGCTCCTGATGATTTTAATTTTTAGCATAAATAAATAAATCTAAAATAAAGTAAACTTATAAATCATTTATCTATGGACCCTTTATTATAACGTTATACTGTGTAGGTACCTTCGTTACAATATCAATTTTCAACATAAATATAATGCTTATCATAAATATATATATATATATTATAGTTCTTAGCTTATAGTTCAATTTCAGTATGTGTCAAAAATATAATAAAAACAAGTCTAGCAACGCGTAGGCGCAGGTCATACAGAAGAAACGTGAGACGAGTACGCTTCGCGGACAGGGCAGACGGGGCGCTGACGCGAAGGTTTCAGATGCATGTGCTAGATTTCAGTTTGGTTCTGACTATATAAGAGTGTGACAATGTTTTTGTGTGTAAATTCTCAAATCAAATCAAATATTTATTTATTGTAGATCATAGGTAAATAAATACATTAATGAATTCTCTACAATTACTCATGATAGAACCTAATCGTTTAAAACAAAGTATTTGTCTTCAATTATTTATATTTTTCGATTTATTTTTAAATTATTGTGTATGGATTCTTTATGCCTGATATAAAACATTTATTATTATTATTAATTAGTTTTTGCGACAGTGCTATTATTCACACTCTATAATAAACCTCATTCATGCAATAATATTGTGGAGGCTCATGAGTGTGAATATTGTTTTCTTTTAAAACCAATCCGTGGTCGTCGATAAGCAAAGACGCAGCGCATTTCTTACGCGATTGGCTGGAACATCGAAAATGTGTCCCCAGTTTCATAGCACAGTTTTTCCAGTACGTATACTTTTTGTACATGGCTATTGTTTTGCCGCTTTCGATGCGGATGAATGTAACTAGAAAAATATTAAAACGCGATTAGTAATACTAATAGTATACCTAATATAACTAATAGTAATTTAGTTAATAATAATTAGTAACACAACACTATGCCTTACTTGTTTTTTTTATAATTTTCACTTTTACTTCAATCATACACAGGTATTTATAAGATTATAGATCCTACGTTAACATTTATTGCTCTTCTATTGACAACCAACAATAAACTAAAACAGTTACAGTAATAAAGTAGATTTTGTTGTACCAATGAGTTTTACACACAACAAATAACTAGAAGACATTACTTACTAGTTCATTCAGTTCATAATACGTAACAAATTGCCATGGAAAGCACCATTGTCTCCACTAGATTCAAAACAAAATGAGGGTCCACTTAAAAAAAACTAAAATAAAATGGGGCAGTAAAAGTTTCAAAAGACAGCTTGGACAAATAAAACTATGTTTAATTTTCATCAAAAATATTGATATTTGAAAAATAATAATTACTTAATGGTAAATTACAAAAATTAGGTATAATTACGTCCATTTTTGTTAATTATATATCTCTTAATGTACATTCTTAGAGTCTATAGTACCTACATAGGTATTTTAAATTAAATTAAATATAGGTACCTTACATTTTTCTACTGGAATTTGTTCCCAAGCAGTTTTTAATGCATTTGTCAGCTACTACTGGTGATTTCGCCGACACTCGCCAAAAGCTTAATTGATCAAATACGTGATTCGTTAAACCCTATTCCTATCGTCAAATTTGCTATTGGTCAAGCACCAATTAAGTACTTAATGGCCTACTAATGGTGTCAAACTTAAATGAAGCCACTATGACAGTTTACCTTTATATTACCTAATTTGAATAAACCTAAAACATTGAACTAGCTGTTTTCCGCAGCCTTGTCCGCGTTTTGTCAGTTATTTCAGTTTTTTTTTTATTTTGCTCGGCTTCTAAGGGTGATAGCGTCATTAGGTGCGTCCAGACCGGCTGAGCCGCCGCGGCCGCGGCCCGCCTCGCGAGGCAGCGCGCTCGGTGTGGACGTGACAGGCGCATGCCACGGCCGAGCATGCGGGCGAGGCATGCGCCTGTCACGTCCACACCGAGCGCGCTATTCACGTTGAAGCCTATAACTTTCCTCAAGAAATGGGCTATCATAAGCAAAAAGAATTTTTGCCAGAGATTAGCGCGTTCAAACAAGCAAACAAATAAAACTCTTCAACTTTATTATATTAGCCGACCCGACAGACGTTCTGTCGAAAGCTAGGTATTTGACTGTGGCAGTTGTCTACACACAAAGGAAGTAATTCGGAAGATTTAACTGACCTACAGAAATGTAGTCTATCTAGACAAAATAATAAATTATGTTATATGTGTGCATATATGTTATTCCAGGATATAAGCTATCACCGTACCAAGTTTCATTAAAATCGGTGCAGCCGTTCTTGAGTTATAAGTGTTGTAACTAACACGAATTTCTTTTAAATATTAAGACGACATGTAAAATTATAATGACTAACTAATCAGCCACTAAGTATAAACAGATCAGTGGTCCTTATTTTTTTGGGATTACTATGAATCTTCCATCTTCACTGCGATGGCATTGTGGAGGCGAATGCGTGTGAGTTCCGGCGTCAAGCAAAAGAGATCCTAGTTCGTCCAGCAACAGGTAAGCTTTGCATTTTCTGGAGATGCAACTCGAGCACTGCCACCTAACACCGGCCTTCGTAGCCAAACGTTTGCAGTAAGTATATTTGTCATACATTGCCAACAAGCCCTTTCCGGTACGAATGAAGTCCACTGAAAAATAAGATTTTCTTTATTATATACAAATAATTTATCCTTACATAGTATAAAACAATGTCGGTCCCTCTGTACGCTTAGATCTTAAAAACTATGCAAACGGATTTTGATGCAGTTTTCACTATCCTTCAGATAATTTGTTCCGGGACCATGCGGACGAAGCCGCAGGCAACAACAATCAATGAAAAGAAAGAATGAAAATTCGTTTATTCAATATTCATTTTTTGTCGCTGTCAAACTTAATTAAACGAAGGCCCTGTGACAGTTTAAGTTTTATTGAATTATTGACATGTAAAATTATAATGAATAACAAATCAGTTTCTAAGATATAAACAGATCACTGGCACAGTGGACCGTCTACAGTGTCACCGGCCCTTATGTTGGTGGGATAAGTATATGCATTCCATCTTTACTACGATGGTATTGTGGAGGCGAGTGCGTGTGAGTTCCGATGTCAGACAAAAAAGTTCCTTCTTCATCAAGCAGAAGCAAAGTTTTGCATTTTTTGGAGAGGTAACTCGAGCACTGCCACCTAACCCCAGACTTCGTAACCAAACGTTTGCAGTAAGTATATTTGCGGTGCATTGCCAACAAACACCTTTTGGTACGTATGAACTCAACTGAAAAATAAGATTTTATTTATAGTTGAAATATTTTGACTTTTTATAAACATTACAAGCTATTCAAGCCTGTTCAGGCAAAACTTCGTAAACACACACAAAATATTCACAACTAATGTTAAAAAATTCAAAATACATATTTTCAATGAAGTGAAGGCTTGGAACTGGAATCGAAACTGACCTAAGACTCAAATGTAGTTGTCCTTTTTCCTGTAATATAAATTATATTACGAGACAATTCAAACAATTTATTTATACTGACAATAATTTATTTATAACCAGAAATGGACAAAAGGTACCTAAGTATTTCTATTTCTCTACATAAACCAATAATGAAGGCGGGTTAGGCCGAAGGCCAAAATAAACACTCTTAGGGTATAACTCTGTAATACACCCCACTTGACAAAATGCCCCACTCACCTAGCACGCACACTAACAAAGCTACGCAGCACGCGAATAGAAACGCAAGTAGCCATCAGTCGCCCAACAAGTTGTTTTGCGTAGCTTTGTTAGTGTGCGTGCTAGGTGAGTGGGGCGTTTTGTCAAGTGGGGCGTATTACCGAGTTTTACGTTAAGTACTATATGTAGAATAACTATACGCAAACCACACTATGAACGAATGCGTATATTTTGACAGTAACAATGTATATTATAACCCGACAGATGTTCGACTTAATTGCATGTTACTCGATGATAGTTAAAGCTCGAAATGAGCTCTCTATTCCCGACTGACTATTTTTAACACTTTTTTCGTTCCCCACCATAGTATTTCAGTGCGCCTGTACACCCAGCCAATCGGAACAAGTCGACTTCCGCTACAGTGCTGCCACTTAACCAATGTTACGGAATTACTCGTAGAGTGTTGCCACAGTACTGCTATCTGGTCAGAACTACATCTTTCCGCTTAGTGCTGCCAGTAGCAAATTTTGCGGAAATCTCGTAGTCGCCGGAAATCATGTTGTCACAGTGCTGTCATCCGGTCAGAGAGACAAAGACAATATATTCTACATGTTTGTCGACTTGCGCTACAGTGCAGCCACTTAACCAATTTTACGGAAAAACTCGTAAATGTTGCCACATTACTGCTTTCTGGTCAGAACTACAACATCCTTCCGCTAAGGGCTGACTAGAAAATTTTACGGAAATCTCGTTGTCAGGATATCGTGTAGGTATGCTGCCATGTGGTCAGAGCGACAACACTATTCTACATTTTAAAATAAGTTCCATTTTCTTTATAATATTTTGGAGGTTCGTGAGTATGTAAATCCTTCACTTTAATAACCAGGCCGTCGTCGTCAAGGATCATATAGGCATTGCACTTCATAGCCTTTACCCTGGAGCATTTGTAGCGGGTTCCCGACTTTAGAACGTTATGCTTTGAGTACGTATATTTATTGTACATGACCAGTAACTTGCTAGTGCTGGTGTAGATGAATTTAGCTAAAAAATTAAGAACATGTAATAGTGAACAAGACAGTTATGGCCGCTGTACACGGGTAGAGTGAAAAGTACTAACTATACCTACTACTACATAACTATACCAATGTAGACAGCATTGGTAGTGTACAGTAGAATACCTATACTAAAATTTGGAAGAGTACTACCCGACAACTGAAACGAGTCACTTGGCCTTGGCCTCCCTCCGCCTCCCGCTTCCCTACCTCGCCCGCCCGCTCTCGTCATGGCGCGACAGTACTGTTCGCATAAATGTGAGAGGTCGGGCATAAGTGACGTCGTGCCATTAACAAATGATGATAAAGATGAAGATTTCTTTATGTATCTAACTGCTTGTTACACAATGTTTTATTTTTATTGAAAATATAATTAAATAATAAATTATTTCCATACTTTCGCCCAATACTTTCTCAATCGTTTTTGCACTCTGTATCTATCACGGCGGGGCGACGTAGGGGGAAGCGGGAGACGCGGAGTGACTCATTATAGTTGCTGAGTAGTAGAGTCGCTAAAGTCCCGACGCCGAGCAGTGAGAATTTCGTACAACACTTATCTTTGTCACTCGCGAATAAACATATTGCTGTCACGCTCACAGGTCTAGTGCATTACACATAGCTGTTGCCCGTGGCTTCGCCCGCGTGGAATAAGTTATTCCCACGGGAACAGTTTACCGCGGTAAAAAGTAGCCTATATGTTATTCCAGGATATAAGCTATGACTGTACCAAGTTTTATCAATATCAGTTTAGGCGTTCTTGATTTATAAATGATGTAACTAACACGACTTATAATAATATTATTATTGTTACAGCTTGGGAATTACCGTATTATGTTACGAGTTAGATTTTTTGTTATTTAGTGGTCGTGATTAGTTTACTATTATGATGGTATATGATAGTATTGATTGAAGTTTGATACCGAGTTTTATTTAACCTACTTCCCACCCCACGGCCTCACATAAGGACATAAAAATTAAAAATAAAACTTTTAACTAAAACATTAAAAAAAAAAATCATAACATAATTTTATTTTTTGACGTTCACTTCTCTCGAGGGCTAAAAATTAGAAATAAAACAAAACGTAAAGCATAAAACAAAAGAAAAAAAAATCTTTCCCTTCTCCGAGGACTCAGGAGGTTCAGTATTTTTTATAATTTACTGCTGTTAAGTATACGTTTGAATAAAATAATACAAGGTAATGTTTGAAGGAATTGTATTGAATCATTTATTGAGTCAATTTCGCAGTGCGCCTAAATCTTGACATACGATCCTTTTATACGGCGATAGAGTGGAGGATGCGTATGTGATTCCTTCTAGAGAGTTGTTAGTATACATAGAGCGCGCGTTAGCAAGTCTGAACTGTAAGCATGGGTCTGAACAGTCTCGAAATTTTCGGGGCGACGCTACTAGTCACAACACGTCAGTAGCGCTGATTGTTGCTCTCGCCGATATTTATTTAGATTTGGAGTAATCATGGTGAAATGTGCAGAGCCAAGCTGTAAACACGATTCACGGAAAAGAACGATCTAAAAAAAAATCTATATAGAAGCGTCCATAGAACACCTGCTTACACTTGGCACAATGGGCAATGAGCGATGCGCGCGCTCTATGGCTAGTATACTAACTCTATGGATTCCTTCCCTCTCACAACCGACCCGTCATAAAAATTGTTGTAACCTTACAGATTGAATATCCAAAGCGACACAATAATGGTTCGTGACAGCCCTAACAGCCTCCTGAGCGTGATGCGCGACGAGGTGGACAGCCCAATGCACAGGCACTACACAATGTCCATCTTGTCGACAACAAACGAAATACCACCTTGTAATGTAATTGGTTTAATTTACTGACATAGTTTTATTTATACTACTAACACATTATTATGGATTCATGTCTGAATTAAATAAAAGTAATATAAGTTTAAAGTCGGTTTACTTAGATAGTGTCGCCTTTGTAAAAAGCCGCCCGGCACGCGCCGCCTCTACTCAAAGAATGCCGCCGCGAACACAAAGCGGCGTACACCCGCTATTTGACTTGGTGTTTTATATCGAGGCGTTCGTCGTATTAAAAGGGCGTGTTAACTGCTGCGTACGTTTATAGAAAATGTTTTTTCGCTGTGGGAAGACAGGTGTCTCAAAATGAAATTTCAGTTGAACCAAAAACAAAAACACGAACTTTTTGTAGAACATGTACTTATGCAAATTTTAATTGATGTCCATCGACATTGTGTTGAAATAAACTTGTATCTCATTATTAACATTGTTTTTTTTTTCAATTCCTTTGAAAAAAAAAACAATGTTAATAATGAGATAACAATGATAATATATATAAATCCGCGGCCTTTCCTATATTCCGTTCGGGTGTACCGACACTATCTAAGTAAACCGACTATACACTAGGGACGAATAGGCATTCCTCTTTCTAGCATTCCCTTGCATTCATTCATCAATCTTTCAATCCCATAGCCTAACATACGATCCACATGTGGTGCGGTGATACCTGGGAGGTTCGTGTATATGTGACGCCATACATTTCACAACCGACCCGTCTTCAGAAACGATCAAGTACGCGTTGCATCCCCTGGAGTTGTGAGTTGAACATTTCCAGCGCACTCCCGCCTTCTGATTTTGGTTTTTGCAGTACGTATACCCCTTCAACATAATCAGAGTTTTTTTTTGAGCAGTCGTTATAAAATGAGCTGTAAAAACACAATAAAAAAACATACAGAATGATTGAAGTTTGAATCTGAAAATTACGGTAAAGTTAATTAAATCTTAGTCCATCTATACCCCAGATATTATGTATTCTGTGCCCAGATGGACTGAGATTTAATTAACTTATTTCAGATACAGCGGGCTCATAAATAAAAAAATATATTAGCTTCAAAGGAATTTATATAGAATCTAGTACGCATTGCATCACCTAAAGTTGTAACATAAAGAATGTGCTGGAACATTTGAGTAGATTGGATAGAACAAACTCAAACAAGTTCCCAATTTTCAATTTCAATCCGCGTAGCATTAATAAGTTTTTTAATTAGTTTCACTTAGACACTACACATCTTAGTCTTCCCAAGCTCATTAAAAAGTCAGTAAGTACGAGTAGGTAGATAAGATATATTTATTCGTTTTAAATTGTCATAACAGTTACGCCTGCCATGAATGAGTTAACAACGTCACAGATTAGATGAATGAATGAATGAAATTGAACAATTGAAAATGTGACGCACACAAGAGCAACAGAACATAGAAAGACCAACAAATAGATAATAGAAAAAATCGTTCGTTAAATTTGGGCAGAATACGTGCCGTGCGCGCGATCCGGAGCCCTATTTTTGAATCGCTCTCCTCGCTTCGAGCGGTCGATTCTACTGATTTTTGTATCGGATGTCGAAGGATAATCAAAAATAGAGCTTCCGGTAAGCGTGTGTCCCACTGACACTTGCACTCTCGGGAGTGCGCCGGCTGGTAGGCATATAGCGCGCAGCCTTGGGCGAGTGACCAAACCCTGACAACGCCAACATTCGTTAGCGATTCGCTAGCGAGTACGTAAAAACCTATCTATATGTCTCTGTCTTTCGTAATTAGTCGAAAAGAGAGAGCAATATTAAGTGTTTACGTAATCGCTAGCGAGTTTCACGTTGTCAACTCATGGTAGGCGTACTGAACACTACATTTCTTAAACTTTGAGACGTAGAATATCATAATGTACTTGAATATTCGCTGACAAAAGTACAAGATTCAATAAATCGTATCTTTACAGTCCGTCTCAGATACGCTGATACAGAGATCCATGTTTATGTGATACCATTGACCCGTCGTCAGACAGAATAAACTGCGCGCTGCATCCCCTGGGGTTGTAAGTTGAACATCTCCAGCGTTCTCCTTCTTTCTAATTGCGATTTCTACTGTACTCATACTCTTTAAACATAAAATTGTTAGTGGTCGCGAAGAAACAAGCAACATGAATGATGTAACAAAAAAAATACTCAAATACGTTTTTTTATTATTTTATTTTATTTGATTTACTAAATTGATTGAAGTTTCATCTATTTAAGTTTTTTTTTTAACGGTATTTGGGATTTATTATTAGGTTTTATTTAAATAAACATATAATCTAACCTACATAAAAAATATCGAATTTGCACATAAAATATATTTATTGCACACAAATGCGCACTCTGATGCTCTATCAGTATAATATATTTGGTCTACAATTAAGTATATACTTGATGTGCGCTTAAATAAAATGATTTATTATTGTTATACGTTTAAATGAAATAAAAAAGGTAATGTTTGATGAAATTGTATTGAATCATTGATCAATCTCGCAGTGCACTTCATATCTTGATACGATTCACGTGAAAATAAACATCTAACATACTTATCCTACATAAAAAGAATCGGATTTGCAAATAAAAAATGTTGATTGCACACAAATGCGCACTCTGATGCTCTATCAGTATATTTGGTATTTATTTGATGTGCGCTTAAATAAAATGTTTTATTATTGATATACGTTTATTTGAAATAAATATAGGTAATGTTTGATGAAGTTGTATTGAATCATTGGTCAATCTCGCAGTGCACTTCATAGCTTGACATACAATCCACTTGAATTACAGCGATACACCGGAGGTTCATGTGTATGTGACACCATACATCTCACAACCGAACCTTCTTCAGAAAGAATAAAGTACGCGTTGCATCCCCGGCAGTTGTGCGTTGAACATTTCCAGCGTACTCCATCCCTCTGATCTCTGTGTTTACAGTATGTATAATTTTTAAACATAATCAAGCATTTTTTCTGACTGGTCAGAATAAAACGAGCTGTAATAAAAAATTAAAAATATGTATATACAAAATGAAAAATATACTAAGTAACTACTGCCCGAGGCATGTAGGCATATAAAATAATTACTCCTGCTTGATATCTGGTTACCTATATCTACCAGGAATTATATTAGACGAGAACGGCTGGTTATTTAACTTGGATTTCTACAAGGTTATAACTTATATATAACCATGAATTAAAAAATTTAGCCACTCCCATATGGATGTAATAAAAGCATTCTATGGGTGTCAAAATCGTGTCAAATGTATCAAAAAATTGTGACTCACTCACACATTCTCAACTCAATAGTGAAAAGATACTTCCACCTCCTCCCGCTACTCCGCTTCCTCTGTCCGCACCCCCCCCTGTAAATGGCACCATAGGTTTCGATGCTAAATATGCAAGATGCGAACTCCACAGGGAGCGCGCGCGCCACCAAAGAGATTTAAACTTTCTTGGTTATGACGGAAAAAAATAAAACAAATTACCTACAAAAATTTTAGAATTTTATGTATGTAGGTATGTACTTAGGTCACTTTCGAGGTTTGCGATGAAGTTCAGAACAAATCCTGATTCTTGAAATATTGGAGGAAATAAATAATGGAATATGTTTTATTACATTGTAATAGGTACCCTGTTCTTCCGTGTGAAAAATCCAAGGACGCAGTGGTGCACTTCCTGAAGTTAGAAGTGTTTCTGCTCTACGTATAAAACATTTTAAACACAAGCAAGTTTTTGTGGTTGTTAAGAAACAGGCAGATTAAAAATATACAGGTATTTATTATTAACAACAATACAACCAAAAGACAATAATAACACTGCAATTATATTGAATCATTGGTCAATCTGGCAGTGGTAGTATATTACGATTCATTTTGAAGCTTTGGATTTGAAACGTTTGGACGGGAGGCGGTAGGGGAGGGGGGGGGGGGTTTACATGTAAAAAAAATAATGTTAGGAATTTTATTTTATTGACTATAATTTTGACAGTGTATTTTTATGCAGTAAATTTTCTCATAAAAAATTATTTTGGAGCTTCAAATATTTTCCGTCTGGGGTACGGTGATACCGCGGAGGTTCATGCGCATGCGACTCTTTACATCTTATAATAATTGACCCGTCTTCTGACATAATCAAGAACGCGGTGCAACCCCTGGAGCCGTGAGTTGAACACTTCCAGCGCACTCCCTTCTTCTGTTCTTGTTGTTTGCAGTATGTATACTTTTTAAACATAATCAGAGTTTTTTTTTTAGTGGTAGTGATGAAATGAGCTGTAATAATATATATATAAAAAATATTATAAATTATTGAAGTTTGAACCCAAGAATGAGTTAGGCATACTCGTACATATTAATATCTATTATTTACTAACGCTAACACTAGGAAGAGGTGGTAGATAAAAAATTGAAGACGTAAAATGTACCCAGTGTACTTACATCATGGAACAATTTACTCCGTGACTTACATGCAATAAAATAGATCTCAAAATTTGTTACTATACAATTTTAAATGTACTTAATTAATTTATTTTTAATTCTTGTGACTTGAATAAGGCCACACGTACGGTTATTTATAATCTGAGAATTGTTTATCGAAAAAAAAACTAGCCTTTTGTTACCAAAAAGTCTTATTTTACGGTCTTAGTTTTAGAACAGGAGAAAATCATGGTTGTTTAGGATTAGAGACGTGTTAATAATTGAAACGAAATATTTATTTTTATTACTCATGACAATTAATAATCAATATCGAAAGGTCCGAAGTTCGATCTCCGGCTGGGCCATGTACCAATGGGTTTTTTCTCGAAGCTTATATACAGTTACCGACTGCTGTCAAACGGTGAAGGAAAACATCGTCACAAAACCTGCAAACGCCGGAGAAGAAATTCTTAGGCGCATGTGAAATCCACCAACCCGGGCTAGCGAGGCTGACAATAGCCCGGGTAGGCCTGAGCCCTAGAGTTGGGGGCTTGTTAATAGGCTGTTGATTTTGATTGATTATTGACTCATGATGAGTCATGACAAATAAATCAAATCTTGCTATATATTCCATCTGAGGTACACCGATAGACTGGAGGTGGGTGTGTATGTGACTCCTTCCATTTCACAACCAAACCGTCTTTAGATAGGATCAAGTAGGCGGTGCATCCCCTGGAGTTGTGAGTTGAACAGATCCAGCGCACTCCGGCCTTCTGGTCGCAGTTTCTGCTGTATGTATACTTGTTAAACATAACCAACGATTTATTTTTATCGGTCGTGATGAAACACGCTGAAATAAAAATCGGTGAACATACATAAAAGGAAAAAAAAGATACATACAGCCGAACATAGAACCTCCTCCTTTTTTGGAAGTCGGTAAAAATAGAAATGCCTATACAAATTAATTGAAGCTCGCTCCTGATTTTTTTTCATACAATGCTATTTGAGATTTATGTTAGTTTGATTGTAATAAATAATGATAATATTTGATTCAACTGCATTGAATAGGTAATTTATAATATTGTGAAATCTAGGGTACGTTTATTAAATTGGTTAATTAAAAAGGTACAAATAAATAAACGTTTAAAGTTATTCTTACATATTAAAACAATTCGTCCCTCACTAGTTTTGAAGATTTTTTTCATTTCAAATTTAACAAGTCCAAACAGCAGATATCATCAAAACGCTTTTGCAATGACGTTTCCTGTATTTCATAACGCAAAACGATGCAACAATATTCACTGTAACATTGTGCATACTTCGGCTTTCGTTAGCAACTATAGGCTGGATAGCTAAGACCTTAGCCTAAGTAATTGAATCATATGAATAAATGGCTATGTTATTTAATCATTCATTATGTATAAATTAGATGTTATACTCGTTCAGTATATTATGAAACAAAGGCATAATCTGCATTCGGTATCCTGATGACCCTCATTATGTCACAGTTGCAAAAAAATACTATCATAAGTATATAACTTCATCATATCAGCCTATCGATGTCCACCGCTGGACATAGTACTTCCGCAATGAAAGCCCCACATAACTTAACTTTTAGGTATAAATAAAAGTCGTGACAGCGAAGTTTATTCAATTCTTTATTCAAATTCAAACAAACATAAATATACCATATATTAATTACCATAGTATATTGTAATACCTAAAATAAATAATAAATATATATTTTGGAAATAAAAAATTACTTACTTATAAGTAGTAATATTTGTGTTCCTGTTAATATGACTAATGAGTCATTATAGTTGTAAGTAAGTAATTATACAAAGGCATTATATTAAATCTTCAAATAAAACCCTTCAGAACTGAGGCGATATTGCGGAGGCTCATGGGTGTGTGTGTCGTTTGATTTTAAAACGACTCCGTCTTCAGTGAGGTATAAATACGCTCTGCATTTTTTCCAATCATGATTGGTACACCGAAAACGACTTATCCCCGACTTGCTCATACATTGTTTGGTAAATGTATAGTTATTAAACAATACCAGTGATTTCATAGGGCCAGTTTGGATGATGTAAGCTGAAAAAAGAATACGTAATAGACTTTCATCATAGCCAATTCATAGTTACATGGGTTGTACTTAAATAAACATCTAACCTAAGTCAAAAAAATCTGATTTGCACATCAAAAAATATTGATTGCACACAAATGCGCAGTCTGATGCGCAATCAGTATACTTAGTCTACAATTCAGTATTTATTTGATGTGCGCTTTAATTAAATCTGTTATTTATCACAGGTCCGTTTCGTCTTATTTCCGGAATGTCTACTCGGTCCGTTGCGTCTATTTAACTGACTTAAAGTTAAGCTGAACAAAGAAATTGAAAAGTGTAATTTTTCCAGTTATGATAACCAAATAAAGTACAAATTAAAATGATCTTCATGAAAAGCCACAGGTTGATATGGCATTATGTTGTAATAGTATATTGTGCAATAAGGGCAGTAAGTAAGATATTACTAACGAGAGTCTGTTAGAAGCCCGACGCCGAGGGCGGAGGGATTTTAATGACTCGAGTTTGTAATACCCTTACTGCCCGTGATGCATACAATGTTTTTTATCACATTTCCGAGGAAATAAATACCTACGACACAAGGGAGCAAATTTATTTTCTTTGACTTTGCTGATATTCATAATTATACTTTATTATGTACTTTTGCTGATATTATTTAAGTTTATTAAATTAATTAAGTTAAATTGAGTTAAATTTAATTACCTTAATATAACTCAAGTTAACTCAGTTTATCTCAAGTCGAGGTCAAATCGAGTACAGTCGAGTACAGTCGAATACAGCCGAGTACAGCGAGTACAATCGAGTACAGTCGAGTTTAGTCGAGATAAGTCAAGTTAACTACTCAATTTAACTTAATTTTTAACTTAATTAATTTAATAAACCAGTTCAGTACAGCCAGCTACACATTACAGCCCTAGGGGTATAATATTGTACTGATTTTCATTATTCTCCCGCGGGTATATATAGACCATTGTGTTTCTTTAGGTACGCACATAATCAGACCCTTAACGAGCAAGTGTGATGAAAATTAATTTATTCATCGTGCAAAAACCTTTTGTCGAAAGTAGTCCTGTCTAGGTTTTCAAATAATATACCACACCTGTGTGAAGGGATAACTACTGCCCTCTGCTTCCAACAAAATGGAACCAGTAATTTTCGCTGAAATTCACATGAATTAATATTTCGTCTTTCTTGAGATTTTGTTTGTGAGGGTACACTGCCAAATATTACATGCTATTTCTTGTGTGCTTCATGTTATTTATACGTCCTTCTAATTTACGAACTACGTTCCGAGGGTAATCTTCTATTTTTTTCTTCGATTTACAGTTTTCATTTTCTGTTTACCGTATTTTGCTTTATAATATGTTTGCTGCTGAATGGTCAATACTTTTCAATATTTCTGTACCAGATCCCTAATCAATAGGTAGGTACGACTTTTGAATTATCCAGCAGACATACTTACAGACAGACTGACAGACCAACAGAGATTGACAGATCGACCGACTGATTGGACTTAATAAATGAATGAATTAATTAATGAAATGAGAAAACTGGGAGTCGTCAAAGTACAACAAACGCCTTGTCTGAAAAATATTTATTGTTATCGCCACAAAGTATCTAAATTGCTGTTTCAAACCTATTGTCGACTTTTTTGATCACTATAAGTTTACATTGATAAAAATAAAACATAATATAAATTCATTGCCTTTCAATTGTCTTCATTACCTTCCGCTATAATTTTGGACGGAAAAGAAGGTAATGAAATGGATATGAATCAATATGAATGAAGTTTTGCGGATATTTCTACTTTAATTTCAATGTCAGTTGATATCAGATTTATATCTGAAATATTCTTCGAAATCCAACATTTTAAGTTATCATCAAAGTCGCCCTAGTTTGCATTCTACTCCATTCTATGGTACTACGCTATTGCTTACTGGCTGATGACATACTTATCGTTCTTTTTATCTTTCCGGAATTTTTTTTTCTTTCTGGTGATCTTTGTATGCTTCTTCTATTTTGACTTTTTTCCATAGCATTTTTGTACGATTCGCATAATCGTATTGATCCTTTATGGGTAGGCACAAAAAATGTTTAACTCTGTATTGAATCCGGCAGCGACGGTAGGTGTCATAATTTGCAGCTTCTTTCTTTCTTGATTTTCGCATTTGTTACTAGTCCCGGTGTTACTGTGCAACTGTAAGTTCACCGTCAATGAATTTTCGAGTGGTATTTGCACTGTGACTCTCGATTCTAGGTGTCGAATTAATATGACTACGAACTGATAGAAGGACTTCAGGATTTGTATTTTCTTTGTTTATTGTGCTTTTCACGTCGATCAGTTGGAATTGTATCTATAAAGCTAGCATTACTTTTGTTCTGAATAATAGTCCGTAACGTTCCCTGTCCTATGCCCAACGTATTCATAAAAAATGTCTTGCATACTCTGACGCTTTTGCAGTTTCTTGTAAATGAAAAAGAATAGTTAGGCTTTCTATTTTTCGCTACGTCAGGTTTGAGACGACGTGCGATGCGTAACACAGTGACGCAAGAGTTAAGAAAAACACGTTGCATCTGTAGTGTTCCTAAAGCCCAATAGTTAGTAAATATCTCATGTCTTTGCTCATCCACGAATTTCGTCGAACACGACAATCTACAATTGTTCGAGCAAGGTTTCATCACTTTTGCGGCAATAATTTTACCGGTACGTGACAAATATTGTTTTCCTGAATTTCTAAGGACCTTTTGCCTTGTTTTTCTTCCACGCCAATGGATTTATTTGTCTTTTTCTTCCTTTCTTATTTGGTGTAGTATCGTTTGAGATAGGAGGCGATAAATTATTATGTTGCATAGCAGACTCTTGACATTCATTTAATACTGAACAAGGATTACTAGTTGACGATGAAAGGCTAGATGTCGAGGAACAGGATGACGACCCGTCTCGCTTTTTGCGCTTTTCTGGTTAATATTTGTTACTATCAGCAGAAAAATTTTCATTTACTAGCATATTTTCTTCTGAAATATGTAAAAGTATATTTAATAACAATGTAGTAGGTACGTACTCCTGGTGCTAGCTGAAGCTTCAAATGAAAACAACGCAAAATGTTGAGTTGGTGACGATGCAACATTTAAAAAATATAAAATGGAATAATTATGCTGATACAAGAACTGACTTGGGTATAACATTACTATTAGTATATAACATTATTAATAATATTATAACCTCTAGGAATAAGTAGAACGTACGAATTATGGGTCTAAGGTATGAAACAAAGATTTTTATAGACATATTTTTTTATTAAAGTTAATACTAAGTAGGTATACTATTAATAAAATTCAAGTAGGTGTTACTTTAGGCATAAGGGTTGAGGCAAACCAAGCGGAAATTTTCCCGCGCACTTATTGACATCATTCTGAAATGAACCATATCCCTATACACGAAAGAACAAAATCGTATGAATGACCTCGAGTGCGAGGAGACGCCGACGTGTAGAAGTCATAATACGATTTTGTACTTTAGGCTAAAGTGATATGGTTCATTTGACAATGACGTCAAAAAGTGCGCGGGAAACGCACCAGCACCCCCTGGGTGTTGCAGGTGTCTATAGGCGGCGGTGACCTCTTAACATCAGGAGGCACGCCTGCTTGTGCCCCCGTAGCAAAAAAAAAACGCTTGGTTTGCCCCGACCCTAACCTATTTTTCGTTATTCTTAATAGTTTAAGTAACTTATTTCTTTCATAGATAACAAAAATGAAACTAAACTTTCATATAAAGCCCCTGAGAAGTGCATACGTATTTGGGAGGGTCATGCGTGTGCGTTTCCTTTTTTTTCACCACCGCCCCTGTTTCAGTCAGAATCAGATGAGCGCTGCATTTATGAGTGGTGTGAGTAGAGCACTGCCAACGCACTGCACCAGACTTCCTCGCATTATGTTTGCCGTACGTGTAGTTATTGAACATTGCCAACGTTTTGTTACCGAGGGTACGGATGAAGGTCGCTGAAACAGAATGATCATTTTTATTGTCTCTTACCGAAATGGCCGACTAGTGACTACTTTAAAGGTCTTAACCGTATCCCAGACACACGCGGCCTGCGGTAGCGGCCTGTTGGCCCTTGCAATGTATGTGAGACTTCCAACACGCGCGGCCGTAATTTGTATATCGAGGCTGCGGCCTGCGGTAGGCCGCCGGTGTCAGGGATACGCTTTAATAAGTGAAGTTTAAGTTCAATAACTGATTACTTCCTCAACATTATGTTTTTATTACTGTCTTCTAATATAAAACTTTATTAAAAAACCTTTCAAATCTTGTAATAAGACTAGGACAAGCAGCACATCAAAATTAGATGGCTTCTCGGATGGATGGGTTATCTTTACATTGAATGATTTAATATATTATTAAGAATTGTGTCTATGTATGGATTTCGAACACAATTTATATTGTAAACGAATAATTAAATGAAATGAAATATCGCTAACAGATATCTTATTTCATCACTTGTTATTCATGTCGGTACCAAATAAGGCCGGGTCAATTCGAATGCAGCACGGCGCAGCACAGCACAGCGCGGCACGGCTTATGGCGTTGTAAATGTACGGAATATTATGGGAGCGGACACACCAACGCACGATGCTGCACAACGCTGCGCAGCTACGCGCGTATCCGTGCGTCAAGCCACGCAGAGACAACCCGACCGCGCGCGGTCTGGCAACGTCGCGCGCGCGGCGTGCCGTGGTGACGTTGTAATCGTATGGCTCTCACTAGTTGACGTCACACCGCGTGCGGCGATTGCGTTGCGGCACAGCACGTCGCGACAACTGGCCGGTGTGACGTGCTACGCAACGCGCTGCGCTGCAACGCTCTGCGCTGTACCACATACGCATTCGGTTTGACTCGGCCTTTATCGTATCTTGATATATACGCCATCTGTACCTAGATGATAGGTTGGCGGCTCATGTGTATGTGACTCGTTTTTCTTCAATATTTTCCCTTCTTCAGATAAAGTCAAAAACGCGACACATTTTTTAGACTTATAACTTGAACACATGTAGCGTACTCCTGACCTTAATACCTGATTTTTGGAATACGTGTAGTTATTATATATAGCAAGCAGTGACTTCCTATGGAGTGTGCGGATGAAATGAACTGAAATAATAACAAAACATAATCGTCATCATCATGTCATACGCAACCTACAGAAGGCAGTTTGTCCACAATTTTGTATGTGACAATATTTGGCCACAATGGTGAAATAAACCTTATATTGAGCAGTCAGTTGTCAGACAAGGCAAAAGATTTATATAAATATGTAGTCATATACAAAAGATCGCTTAATACGGATTCTTTATTAAAATAAAAAAAGCAAAATGATAAATAAATAATGAAAAATAAATCCTTAATGGAAATATTTGCATGCCGTTGTTGGCAGAACATAAATGATACCTTCATAAAATTTACCATGTATATATATAGGCTACCTATGTTTTAGTAAATAAATGATTTGACTTGGACTTTGAAAATAATTTGAATGAAAAATGCAATCATTTTAATTTTCTTCATAAATATCGACAATTTCATGAGTAATGACCTAATATAACATGAATGTAAATTAACGAAGTAAATAATAATAATGTTACCTTCTTATTCATTACATTTTTTTTTATTAAGAGTAGCACTAGCATTATATTACTTAGATACCTTGGTATAGACCCCATCCGAACTACGATGGTACATCGGAGGCTCATGTGTATGGGTCTCGATACTCTTCAATACCCTTCCGTCTTCAGATATATTCAGATAGCCGTTACATTTTTTAGAAAGGTAACTCGAACACTGATATCGAACCCCTGACTTCAACACTTTATTTCTGGAGTACGTATAGTTATTGAACATAGCCATCAGTGACTTAGTGTTGCGTGTGCGGATGAACTGAACTGGAATAAATACAAAACATAATATTAAATACATACATACATATCTTCACGCTATGTCCCTGACGGGGTAGGCAGAAAGAACGGAGCGCCAAGTACCGCGTATAGATCGCCGGTTTCTTTTCTGCGGTTGAATGAACAGAGTGACAGATTGTTTGCACATCGCTTACAGTGTTTACAGTCTATGTGTGCGTGAGCAAGATAGTGTGATACATACAGATATCCAAAAACTTGAAAGTTTGATTCGGTTGATCGAATCAATGTGACTGAATCTCTAGTGACCCCCCGCTGACACCGTATAACATTGCCATTGCGTAGAAATTAGCCAACGTCACACAACCGCCGAAAAGAAACCGGCGATCTATATATTAAATACATTTTTTTATTTAAGCCCACTTAATAACTGACACAATAAAATAATTAAATTTTGAGAATAATAGTCCTAAACGTACCTATCTATGTAGCAAAACTGATACTGCATTGACAAAAGGCAAAGTCATAGTACAGAGAAAGGCTAAGTAGACTAGTAGGTTATAGATTTATTTATACAGGGTTATTTAAAAATGTGGAAAGCCGAAATACTTGTCAAGGGAATTTCGAAGCAACTTTTGTTCTACGACATGTTTAAAATTAAGTATATTTATTAATATAATATATGTACTAACATTTTAATCATTAATTTTTTATCGTCACACTGGCCCTTGGTTTTTCGATTCTTGGGCATCGCATGGTCATTTTAAACGAGAAAGGAAATGAAATAACTAAATTTTCACACGCCAACCCTAAACCGTTGTTTTTGTATAAACTAATATAAGTTTTTTTGTGTTTCAAATATTTTCTGCATATCGATCAAATAAAAGGCTTAACATAATAAGTAATCTAATATAATGGTACAAACAATGCATCAAATTGGGAATTAAACATTTTAATCGTATTAGATGTGATCGCAGTGTAGGCAGGCCTCCCACAAGGTGGACCGACGATCTGGTGAAGGTCGCGGGACCCAGCTGGATGAGGTTGGTGGGGAGGCCTTTGTCCAGCAGTGGACGTCTACAGGCTGATATGATGATGATGATGAGGTGTGATAGCTTAGTAGTAGTATGTAGTTTAAGTATATATAGGTAGCTTGGCAAAGATTATTCTACTATAACTTACACTTAGTTGCACAAATATCCCTAAGTGTTGTTCTTGTATTAGTATTTTCAAATAATCGTTATTTACGCCATGAATCTCATCGTTCATTAAAAAATATAAATGAGATTAGCATAACAGTTTTAAAGCTTAATATAGACGCCTTTTGAACTACGGTGATATCTTGGGGCCGGGTGTGTGTGCGACTCGACAATCTTCGTCACTGTTCCAACATCAGAGAGGATCAAATACGAGTTGCATTTCTTAGAAATGTTATTTGAACAGTGAAAACGTACGCCTGACTTCATCGCTTTATTTTTTGAGTACGTATAGTTATTGACCATAACCAGTGACTTATTCGTGCTTGTACGGATGTAGTGAACTGAAATAAATACAGAACCTGGGAGTTAAAAGGAAAATTTTTAATGTAGGTACTTTCAAAAAAGGACTAAGTATACCACTTGTGTCGATGTCCGCTGAGCGGCCAGTGACGTCACGCGCGTTTTTCTTATTTATTTATTTCATATGAGTGATTTTTCAAAAACCAAAACTGACAGCGACACGTAATGGAGTTTTTTGATTTTGACAGCCACACTGAAAAATCTTGCAGATTATAAAAAAAAACTATTTAAATGTGAAGCACAATATGAGGTTTTCTTTTTAATCTGTGACACTATTCTTGTACGTCAAAACAGATGGCTCTCTATCACAAGGCATGGTTAATCTGTGCAAGGCAATATACATTGATGGCAATATACATTGATGTACCAAAGTGTACCAAGTTATCTGTGAAGTGGCAGAATCAGGAACTACGCAGAATGTCATTCGGCCGTCAGCACAAAATATTTATAATGACGGGCATGGAAGGATGGCAGAGTCACCCTTCAGTTCACAGATAACTTGGTAAGTCTATAACAATATTTTTTGACACAGTCAGCCATACACTAGTAGGTACTGGAGCAGGTAAATCACTGTGGAGTGAAAGGCAGTTTTCTCGCCTTTATAGCATCGTATGTAAGAGCGACATCCGTAAGGATAGTTACCAGTGTCAAACCTTTTACTCTAGCGTAAAATCCTAACACTGCCGGGTGTATAATACTTTGCGCAGTTCATGTGGTACCACCCAGATGAACATAACGTTTAAGTACAAATAAAAAGAAATCTGTCAAAAATGAAAGATTTTGATCACAGATTAGTGATATGTGACACTATGTCTACGACAATTCTGATCCTGTGTTGTCATTTATTTAGTGAAAATCTACAAGTCACTTTCTATAGAGAACTAAAACATATGTAGGTTGGTATGTAAAGTTAGAATCCATGCGAGAACTATTATATCGTTATTTAAACCAGATTAAAAGTTATTGAAATCATAAAATTGACATTATCGTGTATACATCGACTTTTCAGAGGAGACAAGAGGTAGGTATATATACTAACTTTATGGGTTTTCTGTGTACGTCAGCGTTCTACATGTTTTAATAATGAAATAGTATTAAAGTTTGACAAAGACTCCCTTTGAACTACAATGGTACTTTGGAGGCTCGTGTGTATGCGACTCGACTTTCTTCACCAATGTCCCATCCTTAGAGATAATTAGATACGCATAGCACGGTCGCATATAGGTTCTACTTGAACACTGAAAACGTATTCCTGACTTCAGTTCCATATGTTTGTTGTATGTGTAGTTATTAAACATCACCAGGTTTTTTTTTCTACAAGATTTGATTATACGGATTGAACTTTCTGAAATAAATGTAATAAGACCAAAAATTAGTAGCATGACGAATATGATGAATAATTTTTAAGTGATTGACAATAATAGGTAGGTACACATTTTGACAATGGGGCAGACGCGGTCTGGAGCCTGGGTGGTCCCTATAGGAGCTGGCGTGCCAGATGGAAGAGGCTGAGAATCGCATTGGGCGCATCCCTAAACACTAACCATTGACATTTGAGAATCAGTATCGAGAAAGCGTAGGTGGGACGACCCCCGGCTAGAGCGACGATCTGCATAAGGCGGTGACTGGATGCGGAGAACCGAAGACCGGGTTTCGTGGCGCGCCTTGGCCGAGGCCCATGTCTAGCAGTGAACTAGTGCTGGCTGCTGATGATGATCGAAAAAGAGACAAGTTTACATAATTATTTTTAGGACGGCCGGAGCGGCGCTTCTGTAATTTATTATTTTGTGCTTTTGGTCAGTGTATGTTTGTCTCTAAAAATGTGTCATCGATTGTTTGATAATAACTATATAGGTAGGTATATCCTTTTCCCTTTCGGTATAGAGTCGTGGCAAGCATAAAACGGCCAAACGGCTTCTTCTCAGCGCTAACACCTGGGAAGCGGTGGTAGATACAAAAATTGGCGTGTAAAAAAGGTACCCACAGTACCTTACACGCAATAAAATATTTAGACTGACAACACGCTGTGGCCGCCTATTGTGAGGTTATTGCTGAGAAAATAAAACGAGGCATAAACAAGGTTTAAACCGTAGAAAGGCTGAACAAAATAAAATACCTCGAAAAAATTCAAGAGTAATGGTGTCATCCAAACGTCTCCGAGGAGGGCGGCAGCACGGGGTGGCCTCGCGCTGCTGCACGCGAGGCGAGGGTGCAGGTGGGAGCAACGTGTCTCCCCCGAGACGGGCCGCTGTGCCGCGCCGCGCCGCTAGAGGGACTCTGGAGTATGCAGCCGGTGCCCGGAGTCCTCGATTTGCGTCGAGGATGGCCACAGTGGGCTTTAATGGGAGCGAGTCCCACATCACCCGGCCTACCCCCAGAAGATCGAGTATGCATAAGGCATTTCCCCACGTAAAAGAGGTTCTAGTTAGGTTATGGTTAGGTTAGTTATTAACTTAACAAAAAACAGACGACGCTTCCTTTATTTTATGTTAGTAGGTACAGTCTACCGCACATCAGTGGATACACTTTGGACCTTGAGCTGGCCTAGCCTATTAGGGAGTTTCAATACTACGCGAGACCAGTTTATACTGGTTTTGTTACCACTGATGTGCGGTCGACCGTACCTAGTTGATGAACTACGATTAAATGTGTGTAAATTAAAAAACTTTTGTGTCAGTAAGTACATTTTATATTTTAGTAATTATCTACGCAATCAAGAATGTAAAGATATATAAAACCCTTTTAAAACTCCTATATTAAATATATAAAAATTATCAAGTATTTTAAGTAGGTAAGCATTTTGTTAATTTGTAAAATTTGGCACATTTTCTAACAGAAAACTTAATAAAGAGTTATTGACTAGATATTATCTGTCATCCAGTTATGATATATTAAATGGCCTAAAATATAACACATGAGGGATTATTATATGCCTTTGGTCAATATACCCTTCGTCAAAATAGACTTTTTACGATAGGTGCGTTTGGTTAAATGGTTTTTAGTCAAGGGTGCTTTTAGTCAATGTACCCATTTTGTCATGGTTTATGATTGTCAAATTACGCTTTTCGTCAAATATGCTATATGATAAAGTCCTGTTTGTACAAACAATAAATACATATTCGTCGAAATCTAAACTTTAACGGGTCAAGTTTAGCGAACCGTACCTGTGATTAAACGCGCCTTTGGTAAAAAAGTATTTTGACGAATCACCAGTTCGGCGAACCATGCCTTTGACCAAACGCACTCAAAAAATTAATTTTGACGAAAAGCAATTAAGACCAAACGCATACAAGCCCACTTCAGTACCTCGAATAACAAAATACAATAAGATTTGTAAGTAGATAATCAACTCTTCATATTTACAAGATAATACTTACAAAACTTCCTAAACAACAAAAATATAAAAAATAAAAAGATTGATTTGCCAAAATAATAACTTTGCTAGTTTATAACATTCTTGAAAGAAAATAAATATAGAACCACACAGGGATGTAACCATTATGTAATTTAATTATTAGGTACCTGTTGAGACAGTATACTGGGATATTCATTACCGGTTGCTAACTTTTGTCTACGACTTCGATCATTCACGCAAAATTTGCACCGTCGGTAGATAATTTATAGGGTAAGTTAGAAAAGTTGTCACATTTATTGCCAGCTAGTCAATATAGACGCTAAATACAAGTGAGAACAAATGAGTTTGTGCACCTTGGTATTGTGAGCGTTGAGACGTGGTCCTGATAGACTGAGCGTGGCTATCTTATTATCAAATTATATTTTTTCCTTGAATTTTTATTTCCATCCCCTTCTCCCCATAAAAAAAAATTCTAATCCCATTTTACCTCGATCATTTATTTTTCACTACTTACATTTGCGTTCCTTTTTCCTACAATCATTATTCTAATTGTATTTCAATTTCTTTATTGAAATTGCATTGAGCATGCGTAAAGACGATTTATTTGTTAGCGAGTACGCCGACTGCGACTTGCATCCTTTGCAAAATAAACTGTTGAGAAAATATGGGGAATAGAAAAAAAAGGAAAACAAAAAATAAAAAATGAGAACGAAAATAAAAATTCGAGGAAAAAATATGTACCGTCGTTATGGAGATCGACTATTCGTCGCTAAACACGTACGTGTAACCCCTTCGGCCGTACAAGCATTTTGTTACACCTGTTTGTATAAACTACATATATTTCTATACCTATGAATACACAGAATTATTAAGCTATGTAACCTACATTCATCTAGCCAATAAGTGAATATCACTTAATGATAAGTTGTTGGCTACATTTCTTACCTACCCTTAAACACGAGATCGTAGGGTTTTATTCATTATTAAATATATTTTATACACACCTCTATATTCTTTTAAGTAAATCTATATTTATTATATTTAGTTACAATGTATCTAAAATACTACACATTTAGAAAATTATATGTGGGGTGTTAACTTTATAAAGCATTTAATCACCATAACGTCGTCGTTGCCAAAACAAAATCTCTTATAGAGCCGGGGAGTAAATTTTTCAGAAATCGAAATAAAACGTAATGGTCATAGTACGGTCGACCGCATGTCAGTGGAAACAAAACCAGTATAAACTGGTCTCTCATAGTATTAAAACTCCCTAATGGGCTAGGCCAGCTCAAGGTCAAAGTGTTGCCTCTGACGTGCGGTCGACTGTACTACCGTTTTCTTAAAAGTTCGTATCTTGCCAAATAAAAGTGATACGCACTTCGATAGATAAAGCAATGTTTTTCCATCGCTCATCAAAATCTCCCTTTTCGACCATGTAAGTACTACACCTAAGAGATTTTTATATTGGCAACGACGTTAAGCCATATGATTGAGATGGTGCAAAACTTTAATAACTGATTTAAATTTGATAATGATTAACAATAATCATTACGTTAATAATAAGTTGCATATATAATTTGGTACGAATGTTACAGACAAATTTAATATAAAATTATGCGTCAAACTTTTGGATTTAGTAAGACAAATTTTATTTTATTTTATTGTTCTATTCCAAAGATATAAATGATTTATTTTCGTCAATTTAAAACTAATACGTTTAAGTAAATTTATCTAAATGTTTATTTAAAAGATAAATAAGAAATGTTTCTTCACAGCTCTTAGGTTAACTAAAATGGAATTGCTTACAAATCGCCTAAAAGTCGCATCTAAAAACTAACTTATTTAGGTATATCTTATTAGGTATTGCTTTATTTGAAATAATTTTAATATTACAATACTTCATTTCATTTCAATACTTAACAATTTCTCCATTTTGATTTTAATTTAGTTGTACGTATATAAAACTTAAAATTTAAAGAATTTAATTCATTGATTTTTAAAAATATACATTCATTATTTAACAAAAAAATTAATATTGGAATAGGAACATCATTTCGAGAAATGAGAGTACTTACATACTTAGCATGATTTTAATTTAAAAAACAAGTAAATAATATCTAGGTACCTATTTTAATATACTTTCAATATAATCAATATCGTTTAATACCTACTCAAGTATTGCTTAACATAATCACAATAATTCACGATAATTTTGTACGGCGGCTCGCGGTATCGCTGCGGTTTTGGGCGCATTTTAAAATTCCAAATAAAAAGGATAAGGATGTATTGGTTATTTTATAAACTGCAGTGTTACCATGTCTGCAATGATAGCCAAGACCGCTTCATTGGCCCCGTCAGCGTCATAAATATCTATCTATAAATACTTTTGTATATATAGATATTTATCACCTTGCCATTATAAAAAACAATAACAAAAACATATAACAATATACGATTACCACTTCTGTAACTCTCAACTAGGATTTTCTTCTGACACGATACACGCAAATTGGGACCAACCTGCACAAAGCCACACGGAATGTAACAAAATAACTGGCCATAATTCCCACTACAGGGAATCTTATTAGACGACAAGTTTATGTATTGTGGCGTTCGTATTCTTCATAAACACAGTGAATATAATTTCGTTTATAAGAATGTTATCTCGGAATGGGATTACTCTTTGCAACTTTCAACCGAAGTTATAACAGGTAACCCAATTTGAAGTTGGCATCAGTCATTAAAATTATATTTAGTATAGTTATCAGCATGATTATGGAAACCCTTATGCTTGATATATCTTCCTTCTACGGTGGTCTGGATACAGCTGGTGCAGCTGAGCCTCTTCCGGTCTCGGCAGGTCCAATTTATAGTATTCTGGTAGCGATTGTTGATCCAATACTTGTTGTCTTTGAATATCAACACCATGCTGCCGGTGCGGTGGGACGGAAGGTAGTAGATATCTGAAATGTACCTTGGCATTATTACCTGCACCTTAATGAGTTATACTCTTGAATAGTATTTCATGAAAAGTTGATTAAACGACAAGAACATTCCATATAATTAAGGCAAGTAAATGAAATAAACAAGTTATCAGAATACTGTATTTCTAAATTTGTCAAAAAAATATCTACACACTAGCAGGTCCCTACAGCAGAAACATGCATTTAAAGTCACATTAGTTATAATAATTATAATATAAGTACTAATTCATGATTTCTTGAAACATAGTTTATTAAAATAATAATTATTATTAGTATAATAATTACGCTATAAAACACTTATAACCCCTTTTCATACTTTAAAGATTGTCTAATATCTTTTTCTCTTATAAATCTACCGTCGTGGCACTGACGCAAACGGGGAGGATCGTGTATATGCCGACCACGGAAAATGGAGATATAATCTCTACCATCCAAGCCTTTGTAAGTTATGACGTCAGCACGACAGCCGTGGACATCTCTCGATGAGCAGTACCATTGTTTCTTGCCATGAGCCTGATGATTCTTCATATAAAACGTAAATCCATTCAGAATTAATAATCCAGCTCCCGTCCTCCCAGGTATGAACTGCGCTGGCACTGCTGAGAAAAACCAAATCATTAATACCACCTTTAATTAGGGAAATAAAACTACAAACCTTAATTAAAAAATATATTTATTTACTAGATTTTGGAACATGTCTTCTTAAGAATTTCAAATTAACTGTAAGAAAACATGTTACTAAATAAAAGAGAAGTAAATTTTGTTTGGGTAGGAAAAGGATTGGGATGGGAAAATAAATACACAAGACATTCCGCATCTCTATATTTAAATAATTTGGGTGGTCGTACCTTTATTTATTGAATAAAAACAATTTACAAACATCGACGATAAATGTACAATTAGTTTAATTCAAGTAAAAAATAAGTTATGTACCTAAAAATTGTATAAAAAAAATTAAAACATTTTACCTTTTTGTTTAAAGTAAACAAAAAGTTCACGTAATGGCACCATGGTTTTTAAAACCAAAAAGAAAACCTAAAATATAAACAATTGGGAAGGGTTTCCAAAAGATCAGAAAGTCAGATATTTTGCACTTCAATGTGACAATAATATTGAATTGAAACTAAAACGTAGACTTGTATGAAGAAGGTAACATCATACTCAGGCGCATGTACACAATTGCTTTTATGATTAACATTTAATACTCCACTCCATTTTATATTGAAATGATTAAATAAATAAACATTACATACTCTACGTAAAAAATCACCCTTACACTTTCCACTGCTGGCAGGAGGAACCAACTTATATTATTTTATATTACTTACTTAAAATCTCAACTGTTTATCCTCTCTATAGAACAAAATCTCTGACATGTTGTATATCTGAATTCAAGATAACTGAAGTCAAGAGACCGCCCCATAACGCTTTTATGGCTATGATTAACTCTTACCTTCACTTTCTCTTACACATGGCGTTATCTCACTTTTCGTCGTGTCTTATGCAGGTCCCCTAATCTTACAACTAGTGCTTAGCATTAATTTCTGAAATAATCTATAATCATCAGCCTCATCATCCACTGCTGGATCTACTTATTTATTTTTTAACACCAAAATACATTTGTAAACAAAGATAAAACATTCTCTGCATATCTGTCTTCTTTTTCCTACTAAGTCTACACACAAATAAAAAAATTAAAAATATAGATTATCAGACTGCATGGATTGACCTTTTTTGATTTGATGATAAATTGAGAATTACAGTAGACAGATGGATATTTTATAAGACCACAGACCACAAGACTTAATAATATAGGACCACTGCATGAACATTGTTACTATCACACTGCATGGATCTTGTCCAGTTCCACTTAGGATAACATTAGACGGACAGCCACAATGGCTGTTAGAAAACACCAAATAACAAAGCTCAGGGCATTAAAAATGACCACTGCATGGACATCACCTCTTGTTAACTCATGTAACACATTCATAGTGAGATTACTTACTAGACTAGATTAGACTCAGTAGAAATATAAAAACTTGTCCTCGATGTATGGATTTTGACTAACTCTTTACTATCACACTGCTTCGATGGTGACCATTTCTGATTTTGATGATGATGACCATAGCAAACCTCAAATTCGCTTAATATCACACTGCTTGGATGGTGACCATTTCCGATCATGATGATGATGACCATAGCAAAACCTATGTTGTGTAGGGCAAGAAAAATAAAACCACTGCATGGACATTGCACTTTACTTACTCCAATGGCTCAGCTCAGCTACTCGAAGTGAAGTTTTAAACTAGTCTACCCTATCATTAGATAAAATAAATTATAAAAGCATAACTTGCTTGGATTTTGATTTCTCGACTACTGCTGCTGGACAGACGTTTCCACATTTGACAAGTCGAAAGTCTTATTTCCACTGCATAGAACTTTGGTCAGACAGACTGTCATAGACAAATTACATCAAAGCATGGTTTAATGGTGACTGCTTACCTTGATAAGATAAGATAAGCTTTTAATGCTGTATAAAATATTACAAAACATTATTTTTAATTATTTTATTTTCCTTCAGCTTGCCCTTGGACATAGGCCTCTTCCCAGGATTTCCACTTCTCTCTATCTTTTGCTTCTCTTCTCCATATTGGGCCAGCGGTTCTTTTTATTTCGTCCTCCCACCTCATTATTTGCCTTCCTCTGTTCCTTTTTCCTTGTCTGCTTACCTTGACTCAACCACAACTCAATGTGTAAGTCATTTGCGACCACTTACCATCAACAAATAACAAACAAACATACAAAACTGTAATTAAGTCGATTTTGTTCACTTACCATCAGGTGAGATTGAGGTTAAACGGTAACCAATCTAGTTACAAGAGCTCACTGTGTGTCACTACTGGGAAAAAGTCTTTACCCACATCTCCACTAAGGAGTGGAGAAGTGGCCATAAGGATGGCCTTCGCAACTTTTACTTGAATAGTATTACAAGTATGTTCAGTAACCTGTGACATACAGAAATTGTCCACTGAATTGATAGTATGGCCAATAAAAACTGTTAATGTTGATGATGATGAGATCCACTAATGAGCAAAGTCATGTCCCTATAAATAATATAATAATAATAATGTTTGGACAAATTTACACACGGCTGTTTAGTCCCAACTAAGCCGAAGCATGTTACTTAGAAACCTGTTGCACTAAACAGAACTATCAAGCTTTCGAAGTAAGCCAGACTCGAACGAGACATAACTTTACAATCATATCCATTGATTGCCATATAATTTACTTTAGAACCGTGCCTACATATCTGACATTCAGATTGTTGTGGGCTTTATGAAAAAAACTAGCATTTGCACATCATGCCATAGTGTTTAAACTGATGTGAATCAGTTAGTAATTTAGTAATAATGTTAGCAATACTCTTCAATAGGTATTATCACATAGAAGTGCGAATATTACCATGCTTTAGCATGTAAACACCTGACTTTCGTCAACAACAACAAACATTTCTATAGCAAAAATAAAGCAGAAAATCACGTTTTTACACAAAATATTCTTTTGGAAACCCTTCAGTATAGAACTTACTCGCTACAACTCACCGAACCGCCGACTTGAATGAAGGGAGAGACCCCTGAAGACGGGATAATAGCGGGAACAAAACTAACCTTAAAACACTAAATGAATTTCCCAATAACACTGCATTTTCAAGGCTTAAGACTCAAAGAAAACAAAACACCATTCACAAATAATAACACACACTGAATTAGACTGCATTTTGAAATGAATTGACGCACAAAACACTAAGAAAACTATTTCACATTATACACTGATGAGAATATCCGAAGAAGTTCTAAGTGCACAGACCAAGAAATTTATCGCGGGGTCGTAAATACCACAACCGATTCGCGGATAACTCAATCTCGACGCATTTCGCGAAATTATATAAATAACAACGTAAAAACAACAATACTTTTAGCGTCAAGAGAGTCACAACTTTGACATTTGTTGGTAATGAAGGAAATGCCGTAACACCGCCGTCGGCCGTACATGTAGCTGAAGCCAAACACAAAATGTTGCCACAAAATAATAAAGTTTATACTGCACCACCGATATGCCGATACAAAGAGGTGTAAAATGTTGACGAAAATAGCTGATGTGTATCGTGTAGTTTATATTATTATAAATCCCTACAAAAACACATGTCTTTTCTCAAGGACATGTTTAAAAAAATTGCCCTCTCAATCAAGGCTTTCTACTTCACAGTCAGTCAGTCTGCAAATCCTGTGGCGAACGCGAAACGAAACGTCAGAGGATAGGTACATGTACATGTATTATTTACATAGGTAGGTAGATAGGTAGGTAGGTAGTTTCCGTTTTCCATTCGGCCGTGTACGAAACCAGTACCTATCGATCGTACAAAGAATAATTTGTCTTACTACGAAACCAATGAAACCCGTGCTACATACTTATTTCATACTAAGAAAAAAATGCTGGACACAAAAACTAAATGTTGATTGTACTTAGCCTAACCATTTATTTTGCTAAAATAGCTGGATGAACTGACACGTCGCGCCATCTAGTACAAAAACATGAACCTTTTTGTACTTAGACAAACGAATGCACTGAAGTTATTTATGAAAGGCGATAGATGGCGCTAAACTCAATTGTAATATAGTTCCTTATGTCGGTACTAGATGGCACTGTCGAAATTTCACGATCACATTATTTATTTTATAACATATTTGCTCGTAAAGGGTCACTTATTTTACCAATTTCAATATCGTATTGTATCTCATTACGCACTTGTGCGTTATTGTAAAGTAAAACGCACAGTTTATCAAGATGCTCCGTCTAAAAACGAACGATTAGCAAAGAGTTTTTATGTCAGAATAGTGGTCAACATTTTTTATGAATAAAATTAACTTTAGGAGATAAAATAAATAGATATGTTATCTTTAAATTAATTTTGACAATAAATTACAACCATTTATCTGTAACAAAAACACAAAAATATTAAGTCATGGTTTTTGTGCCTTTACCTAAAAAAAGCGCTGATGCGCGCGCATCGCTAATTTGTGAACAAATAAAATTATTCAATATTAAAAAATTTTCAAATTTTTATAACTGCTTTAACAAGTAATTAAACATTTATTCGTTTTCTGAGTTTTATTTATTTCCTCGCAAATATGTTATTCGTATGACATACGTGCGCTTTGTAAATTACAGCTTATATCATAATGTACTATTATGGACTTACATGATATTAAAACATAACATGGGTGTGCTGGCGAAAGAACTAGTAAAATTAGATATATATTTGCAAAAAATATATGTATTATACAAGATTTTTAAAGGTAAGTATGTGAGAGATGTTTTTTACTCACAGTAGATGGCGATATGATTTTAGTGATATAAATGATCGGATGAAACATTATGTTGAACAAGACAATACTTAACTAAAACTGTTTTGTAGCTCTCATAGGATTCACACGTTTGGCAAACCTTTACAAACGCAAACGTGTGGAGCGGGGGTTTGGCTTGCGTTTGTAAAGGTTTGCCAAACGTGTACATGTAGCATAACGTTTTCGGTTATGGTTTGGATTTGGTAATATCGTCCAGAATTAGCGCGATTGGTCTCCTTAACCCTTTATAAGGCCCCAGTTATACAGATATGCTACGTGAAAGTTAAATACACTACCATGTTCGTAATGCACTGGGGAGCACATCTACGGTAAAAAAAACATTAAGAAAAAAACATGTGGTCAATTTATGCACTCAGCCTGTTAGTGCACTTGAGTTTTCAGATGATCTGTTTCCAATACACCCATTCATTGACATTGAATGTATGAGGAAAGAAAGCCTGATATATTCGCTATATAATACCAATAAAGTTAAATAAAAAAGAGGATGTTCTTCTCCGTAAATAATAATAATAATAATGTTTGGACAATTTTACACACGGCTGTTTAGTTCCAACTAAGCCGATGCTTGTAAATGGATACTCGACAACTGATAAACATACTTACATACTTTTTAAATAAATACATAAATACATACAAACACCCAGAATCCGAAAACCAACAGTTATGCTCATCACACAAATGTTGGTCCAGGGTGGGAATCGAACCCACGACCTTTGGCGCAGTAGGCAGTGTTACTACCACTACGCCAACAGGCCAGTAAATGTTTGTTAACTAAGTGGTATCCAAATCGCCTCTGCCTTATAAATGGCTAAAGTCTTTTAGATTACTCACTTTCTTCTCTTTTCCACAAATTGTCCAAATTCAGAAAGCGTCTAAATTAAATTTTTTCCGACCACAAGAAAATTAAAAACGTGGTACATTTTTGCTTCATCATCATTCTGAGCAAAATTTCTTCGTGTCTACTTTCACTGTTCATCTCATTTACAAAAACCTTCTTCGAGGCGTAGTCCCAGACCCAGACTAATTACTGACGTAGGCACTCAATTCCATTAGCATACTAATTAAGAGAGAACAAGAGCGTCAGCGGCGTCGGGGATAAGACACTGCCTATCATATCGAAAGGTCCGGAGTTCGTTCCCCATGTACCAATGGGTTTTTTCTCGGAACTTTAGTACATTTACTGACTGGCCTCAAACGGTGAAGGAAAACATCGTGAGGAAACCTGCATACGCCGAAGAAGAAATTCTTAGGCGCATGTGAAGTCCACCAACCCGCACTGGGCTAGCGTGGTGGACACCCTCGTTGAGAGGGTATGCCTAGCCCCAGCAGTGGGGACATCTGTGGCTGTTATGATACATAGTATGAAGATAAGAAGAATGAAAACCTTCTATAAGCGGGCGAAGCCGCGGGAAACAACTAGTGCATTTATAATTTTAGACCTGGACATACGTAACACGGATGCAATACAACTCAATTATCAGGATACCGCAGCTAGTCCGTGTTGTGGTGTGCATGGTTAATCGCTCGCAGTCCTCGGACTCCGGAACGCATCTCGCCGCAGGATTATGTTCGATGCATACATTAGTACCAGTGTATGTGTTTTGGACGCATTGTGCAAACCATAGAACATAATAACCAGTAGCGAGCGGTGTAGCGAGCTTCTTCCGTTTTCTGTGGTGCAAACATTCGACGAATAATAATAATACTGTTTGGACAAATTTACACACGGCTGTTTAGTCCCAACTAAGCCGAAGCGTGTAAATGGGTGCTCAACAACTGATAAACATACTTAAATACATACAAACACCCAGAATCCGACATATGACATTAATGGACTGATACACGCCATAATAGGCGCCCGACCCCTGTCGTCAGTCTCGAACCATCCGGTGGACTTAATTCACCAGTACGCCAGTACGTATGAGTTGACAATGTCAATACTTGCTAGGGACTACGTAAATACTGAATAATGCTATCTCTTTTCGACTAATTGAGAGTTGAAGATAGATTTTTACATAGTTTGCTAGCGAGTATTCACGTTTTCAACTCATGGTAGGCGTGAGTACTGGAGTAAATCATTGGGTAAAGTTGTGGGGACACAGGATATTGCTATCCCTTTCTGAACTTAAGAACTCCTCTCAACAGTCACCTGTTGAGAGTTTATTCATGTAAATTGTAAATATTAATAGTGAGTGACAAATGTAAATAAATTCATGCATCTACAGATCGTCAGTTGTATCATTTTCTACCTCCAACCAGCTGACCCCAAAGTGTTCAGAGGAGTGCTTAAGATAAGTTAAGTAGACTTACTGTAGTGGGTGAACTAAAGTCCTTCCGGTAGATGCGAATCGCAATGCGTGTTTCAAATTAAAATTTGTGTATTACAATTAGCTTTATGTGTTAGAATTATGCCTAATTAATTACGTAATTGAGAGCGTCAGTGGCATCGGGGATAAGACGCGACTGGGCCATGTACCAATGGGTTTTTTCTCGAAACTTAAGTACATGTACTGACTGCTCTCAAACGGTGAAGGAAAACATCGTGAGGAAACCTGCATACGCCGAAGAAGAAATTCTTAGGCGCATGTGAAGTCCACCAACCCGCACTGGGCTAGCGTGGTGGACTATAGCCCGCACGCCCTCGTTGAGTGGGTAGGCCTGAGCCCCAGCAGTGGGGAGATTAATAGGCTGTTCATGATGAATTACGTAATTGGATCCTTCAAATTTCTAATGGAAGCTAGTATAAGCCGTATAAAGCTAGTATAAGGGCGTTTGGTCGATTTCAAGTATTTCTCGGTAACAAAGAAATTAGGGCGCGCTCTCCATAAATTGTATGAGGCGTGAAGCTTGCCCGAGGACTTCGGAACGGTACCCCTGGGATAGACTTTTTGTAAAATAAAATACGGATCACGGCACGGTTGGCTTTTGCTATTGTTTTTCTTACTTCAACATAACAAACAGTATCTACACAACCGTTCATATTCAGGGTCTGTGAGTTGTTCTTCACAATCATAATTTTCCTATTCGCATTTCTGCACAATCATATTTCTACACATTTCCTTTTTTCAGGCTTTAAGCTATCATTGTACCAAGTTTCATCAAAATACGTTCAGCCGTTATTGTGTGATAGAGCAACAAGCAAGCACTCGCACATAAATGCGAATAATACGATGCATTATAAATAGTAGTGGGATGGGATTATTACTGGTAAGCTTTCGACGTTGTGGTGCAGGGTAATTGAGCTTTTATGTGGTTATAGGTGTCACATACTATGCAAGTAGAGCTGAGGCCACGATCTACTATGAGTCGCTGAGAAAACGTTAATGGATTAGATATTCAGTTAAGAAAATCTATGTGATTATTAATTATGTACTACAAGGGCGTATTCTAAGACCCCTTTTAATTGTCGTTCTCTAATATTCATCAATATCCTGTTTAAACTGGACTAGTCGACCCCGTTAGATTACAAACGGACCGAATGATAAATTAACCATCGCCATTAATAAGGCTTCCTTCTGAATTAGGACACCCCTGTTTATTTCCCTTTAATCATAGCCTAACCTCAGTTAGGCTATTCGATTTGGACTGATCTGTTTTGTCGAATTATTTGCAACTATAAATTTAACAAAAGGCTTTTAAATTTAACGAATACTTACTTCGTTTCTTATTACCGTGTAGCTTTCTGCGCACCTGAAAATACAGCTAACTGAGATTAGCCGACTTAGTAACTATAGTTCTACTTAATAAAACCTAGATAATGGTTGCTATTGGTAATAGTAAATTAGGTTACTTCTACGCTGTAGCTGATATGGATTTAAACAATTGCACCTTGACCTTAATTAAGTACTTTATTAGGTTTTGATTTAATTATAGGTAGCAAATTTAAATTAGCCGGTAAACCGGTACCGGCGACGGAACGTCAAAATATCCGCTTCAATCTAGCCCATTGCGCCGTGTTACCGGTGCTACCGGTATCCTACACGAAATGTATTTACTGGAAGTGACTATAAAAAGAGCCACACTCCTTGTGACATGACTTTTTAACTTTTGTGTATTTCTGACCGCATGCAGGAATCTTTTACAGTGAAACTTGTAATTGAACAACGTTCATCAGCATATCAGCCTGTAGACGTCCACTGCTGAACAAAGGCCTGCCCCAGGGATCTCCACGACGACCGGTCCTGCGCTAAACTGCGCTACAACTCTTCGCTACGGTACAATGTTCATTGGTGGCTTATTTAGATTATTTAACGTACTTTATACAGTAAGTACTTTACACCTTACTTGGTTGATATTCGTTCGCACACGTGTGTTTTGGCTAGTCTGCGTGATTGGCATGCGCGGCGCTCTTGCCTTAATTATTATACTTCATACGTTCAATCACGAGTGTAGGCACCTATTTAAATCCATTTTTGAAAGTTTCTCTATCGACTTTCTAGTGCAATCGTTTTCTTTTGACTTACTACTCGCTTATCCATCCCATCCCTCAAGAAGCGTTGCCTCATCTAGTAAATCTGCATTTATGACATCTGTGTTATTAGTTAGCCGATGTTGGGGCGGTCGATAGAGCTCGTCGCCGTTGAAGCTTGCTGATTTTGGGATTCGGCGACTTACATTGCATTAGCAGTGGGTTTTAATTAACAGAACACAGGGCAGATAATTGAAAGATCAGCAAAGAAAGAACATTACGTATTTTTATGTTTATTGAAGTATTAATTGATGTATCTGAGGCTAGACTATATCTTCTTCATTTATGCAGAGCTTATTAGAATATCAAGTACTAGTATAGTCCACCACGCTATCCCAGTGCGGGTTGGTGGACTTCATATGCGCCTAAGAATTTCTTCTTCGGCGTATGTGCAGATTTCCTCACGATGTTTTCCTTAACCGTTTGAGAACAGTCAGTAAATGTACTTAAGTTTCGAGAAAAAACCCATTGGTACATGGCCCAGCAGGGGTTTGAACTTCGGACCTTTCGATATGATAGGCCGCGTATTATCCCCGACGTCCTGACGCTCACGTTCAAAATCTTGAGTTACTCGTAATAACCGCCATTTCTGGTGACATGAACCATTTGAAGCAACCTGCTGGATTGGGTACGTCCGTTTGGTGTCCGAGCGAATGAGTATTTATTTTTGGAGGTCGTTCCGAGCTCGCTGGCCGGCGGCGCTAACAGAATTAACACTGATGTAAGTTAAAAAAGTGGGAAAAGGTGTTTTCTTTGTTTTTTCCTCTTAGAAAGGCGGTATTAGGACATTGTATTAAAATATTTTGGAAAAGGGAGGGTGTGGTTATTTAGCTAATGCTCATTTAGCTGGTGATTTTCTTATTTTTGTGGGTCTATCGGTTAGTTAATCAGTTTCCTTACTGATTATTCCCCTCATGACACTGATATGTAGTCAGTGTATTATTCTTCAGTAAGTACCTTTTCAATATTAGGTACAAAATGGAGGTCAACACTATAATAATATTCACATTTACGCTATAAATCATTTGTGTACGTAGACGGCTCATCAGTGGAAACATTTTGGCCTTGAGCTGGCCTAGCCTTTATGGAAGTTTCAATACTATGGAAGACCAGTTTATACTGGTTTAGTTTCCACTGACGTGCGGTCGACCGTACCTTGCTCTTCTAATGTGATCGAGACATTTGCTCTTGACATTGGACAAGGTAATACTAAAGTGACCAGACCAGCTAATTATGCCGTTGACAGTAGGTTCCGTTCAATCACAACTTTAATTTTAGGGGTTTTTCTCCGTGGACCCACTCATAAAACCCACTGGTCGGACGTGGGACCACGGGGAATTTCTTTCGTACACCGAGCATAGTTTTCGTTTATGCAATGTAAGAGAATACCTTATGTTCCTTGTGGCATACTGACACATAATAAATAGTCGGAGTGACTCGCCGCTACTCGCATTGCATCGAGTGATCGAGTAAACTGGCAACATTGCCCCAATGAACTATCTATGCTGGGGCATTGGCAACACTGGAGCAGTGCTACGATCGACAATGCGCCGAGCGGTCGAATCACACGCACAAACCCTTAAATAAATAACGTATAATTCATGAGCCCAATGCCCGAGCCACCACATTCCTCATTTCGTTTCCCAAGCAAAACACTACACACATTTCATACACGACAAACATTTTATTTTCTCCAGCGGTTCTTAGTTGCAGTCTTTTGTAAAAACTAAACAACAAACTTCAGTCTATAAGTTCCAGAGCTGTCCTGCACGTAACTGTTCTTTGTCCCTTCTTCAAAACTTAGATGAAACTTGACAAAAACAGTTGCTTGTTGTGAATGCTTGGCAGAAGACGTCTACTTTGTTATCTTTGGGATTAAATACAGATGCCTTAACAAATACAAATCTTTCCTACTATTATTATAAAGGCGAAAGTTTGTAAAGATGTGAGGATGTTTGTTACTCTTTCACGCAAAAACTACCGAACAAATTTTGATGAAACTTAGTATAGTGATAGCTTATATCCTGGAATAACATATAGGCTACTGTTAACGCGGACAAAGTCGCGGAGCGTCCGCTAATACCCCCTAAGTAACAAAACGCCTACATAGAGGGCGCTGTTTCACAATGTACACGGGAAAAACTTTTCCATGGGGGCGAAGCCGCGGGAATAACCTAGTAACATATAAAATGCTGGTGAAGCCGCGGGAAACAGCTAGTAATAATATAAATTAACCACCTAACGTAATTATGGCACTAACAATCTCCACTGATGCTCTAATATTTCAACTCTGATTTTTCATAAGTACCATCTTACTGTTCGTAGGTACAGTCGACCGCACGTCAGTGGATACGCTTTGACCTTGAGCCGGCCTAGCCTATTAGGTAGTTTCAATACTATGAGGGACCAGTTTATACTGGTTTTGTTTCCACTGACGTGCGGTCGATATACCTAGCGTTCTTTAGCAATGGAGATTTTCTGCAGTCACTGCCAGTCTTACGCAGGACATCGCTCCATCAAGCCGGGGGGCATCCCGCACTACGCCACATATTTTTTGATTTTGGCCTTTGTTACTATGAAATCTGCAAAAGTCAACGTAGGTACTTGGCTCTGCAAAAGTCAACGTACTTAGTGGAAAATGCACGAAAGAGCTTTCCACTCTCCTTCAACTTTCTTTATGTGTACTATGTTTCATCTTAGTTTCTGTCTATGTCATGTCATCTTAGTAGCCTTCAACTCATTATTTAAATTTTATTCAAAGTATTTCAATTTTATAATGTTATGAATTATAATTAATTAATGTAATCAATGAATGACCTGTAATCAATAATTATCAATAAATATGTCTATGTCTATGCCATTCAACCACATGAGGTGTTGTTCTGTAGTTATTTCTGGTTTTTATTCTGATGTGTCGGTTAATTTTTGGATATAAGTTGAGATGATTGTTCAACCTAAAACACCATCCGAAACGATATATATATGTAACGCAAATAAAATAACTCATTTTTGCCTTTCAGAATGTAGTATCATGTTTCCCATGCCATTATTTTTTATTAGTATCAGGAAAACATTAAGTAACCAATATCTTTTTCATTACTCATACTCTGAAAGTAGGTCTGAAGTTGCCTGAGGAGCAGGTTGAAAGTAATACATCTCAGCCGTAGGGAGAATCGCTTTCAACTGACAGCTGTCAAATTATAAAAAAAAAACTAGTACTATTTTGACATTTCTATTGGACCATGTTCCAACTGTCTATACAGCCACTCAATTACAGCGCGATGTAAAATTGAAATAACATAAAGATAAGTAATAATTAGAGAATATATTTTTATAAATGACTTTATTATAATTATTACTGTCAACTATTTCTTTTAAATACCAGATTTGGGCAAAATATTTAGCATTTTTTCAATGATGGAAATGAAAAATAATGGCACAATAGCTGGCCGGCCACAGAAAAAAACATAATAGACGGGAAAGCGGTAATCCGATCTTTATTTGTATTTTCTAGTTGTAGAGTTTTGTTTATACTTCAGTATAGCAGAGATTTGTATTAACATTCATTTTATGTATTTGTTTTTACTTTCATTGTATTCGTAATGAAAAGGACAGTGTATCCCTCGGGTTCAAGACTTATTTAGAGTAACTCGACGCCTCGGGACTAAATAAGTTACTTTCACCCCTGGGGTAACAATGTACTATTACTTACTGTTAAAATGTGCTAAAACTTTCTTGTGATGCTTCTCTTTTGACAGCGGTGTAAGTCACCGGTCGTCGTGGAGATCCCTAGGGGAGGCATTAGTCCAGCAGTAGACGTCTACAGGCTGATATGATGATGGTGATGACACCTTCCGAAGCAGTGGTTATAGAAAAATAGAAGTTACAGTACATTTTACCTACGCAATTAATAGGTCAGTTGAACCAAGTGGAATTTGAGGATATACGAATAGGAGTATTATATTTATTATATTAGTATTATATTTTTACAATATCAGACAGTTAAACCAGTAAAACTAGGTACAAAGGCGGACTTATCCCACTAAGGGATCTCTTCCAGTCACCCTTAGAGTTACTGAGAGGATTAGCTTTTGCGTTTAGTACCACAATTTCGTAGTAAAATAGGAGAAAGAACTTACCCTAAAAGGTTTTGAAAATACGAGACTTTTATTAAACTAATTTGACTAATAAATATAGACAAGGCAAAAATCTGCTGCATCGGCCGGGAATCGAACCCGGGCCGCCCGCGTGGCAGGCGAGCATTCTACCACTGAACCACCGATGCTTGTTGAAAGATCAATCGATATACGAGTGCACATAGTATCTTTCTGTCAATAATACGTTTACTTTCTGTCATCATTTTGCAATATGATGTGATGAGTCATCAGTGATGATGACACTGTGATGAGTCATAGTAACGGACGACACGTGAGAATACACTTTTGTCCTTATCATCATCATCAACAGCCTATTAATCTCCCCACTGCTGGGGCTCAGGCCTACCCTCTCAACGAGGGCGTGCGGGCTATAGTCCACCATGCTAGCCCAGTGCGGGTTGGTGGACTTCACATACGCCTAAGAATTTCTTCCTCGGCGTATGCAGGTTTCCTCACGATGTTTTCCTTCACCGTTTGAGAGCAGTCAGTACATGTAAGTACTTAAGTTTCGAGAAAAAACCCATCGGTACATGGCCCAACCGGGGATCGAACCTCGTACCTTTCGATATCATAGGTCGCGTCTTATCCCCGAGGCCACTGACGCTCTTCTTGTCATTATATCACTCATAAAACTAGCGAAAAATATCTAAGTCTATACTTAAAACAATGTCCAATTATGTATTTTGCAGTCCCACCACTAAAACCAATAGTGGATGTTGAGAGGCTGACGGTCGATGATGATGATGATTGCGAATCAAATTCGTACTGTAAGTCGCACTGTGGAGAAAAAACCTACCATCATAAAGCCACACTGGCGCTGTAGCACAAGCCGTGAACATGCCCGAGGCGCTAGATTAGAACACTTAGATACAAAAAGCCAAATTACAAAAATAATATCGTAAAAAAGGCACTGCATCGGCCGGGAATCGAACCCGGGCCGCCCGCGTGGCAGGCGAGCATTCTACCACTGAACCACCGATGCTTATGAGAGAGTCGATAGATAGAGATAACCAGACACTCCTATTCTATAGTCATCATTTTGTAATATTGCGCGTGTTCTGCAAACGCAGCTGTTTCCGCAATCAAACAATGTCCAATCAGTAGTTTTGTTGGAGCTATACATATAGCGTATCCGATACACACGCGGCCTGCGGTGGCGGCCTACCGCAGGCCGCAGCTTTAATGTGCAAACGCAGGCCGCGCGTGTCTGAAGTCTCACATACATTGCTTATGGAATTCACCAGGCCGCCACCGCAGGCCGCGTGTGTCTGGGATCCCCTTAATATGTATAATATCTATACTAACATAGGTGAAGGAAGAAGTTTGTTTGTTTGTTTGTTTGTTTGTTTGTTTGTATGTACGCGCTAATCTCTGGATTTACCAGTCAGATTAAAAAAAATATTTTTGAACTATTCTTGAGGAAGGATATAGGCTATTTTACATCACGCTACGACCCTTAGGAGCCGAATAGAAAGAAAAAGTCAGAAATAACTTATAAAACGTGGGCGAGGCCGCGGTAAACAGGTAGTGAATGTATGTAATAAGAACCGAAAAGACTAAGGGCTTCTTTCACCGCTTGCTGATAAAGTCCCAGATACCTGCAGATTATCTGACAGATAGCCAATTTTTTTTGTTTCACAGGTATCCAATCCAATTGCCTTATCTGTCAGACGAACTAACAGCAAGTTCAAGTGGCTGTTATTTTTTTATCTGTCAGATATTTTATTAGAGATTTGAGGTGTGAAGCACGAAAATCTTATCTGAGAGATTTATCTGATAGATAAGTTTATCTGTCAGCTTACTATCTGTAACAATATCAGCAAGTGGTGAAAGAGGCCCTTAGTACCTACGAATAGGTAGGTATCTCGTTTAAGGACTCATGTTTTGTACATAAAGACATAATCTGGCAGAGTGATCTGATACGATTTAGCTGAGAAAACACAACATCAAGCCGCCAACGGAGCGGTGCGGCGTTAGAAATGTAATCTCTCTAATGGGCTTAAAGCAATGATGTTTTATGAGTAACAAGATTTCTAATCTGCAGTCAAAGAACGACCACGCAAAGAGCTCGCAAGTAGTGAGCTCATTTGCGCTCAGGTTGGAGACCACTATCGCGCATGTGACATTCCTAAATTCGAAAAGTATTTATTCAAATGATATTGGAGATCCTTGGGGGAGGCCTTTGTCCAGCAGTGGACGTCTACAGGCTGATATGATGATTGGAAATTATAAATCAAACTAACTTGAAAGTGAGTATGATTACTATTAGTTATTATTAGTAATCTGTGACACTTTGCTTAATACCATTTGGATCTGAACTGCACCTTTTGATGATATGAGTAGGTTTCGTCGTATCTGCATTGAACGCCATGTGATCACTAAACCTGAAATTATTTTGGAAGAGGGCATTTTGCGTAATGGCATTACGATATTTGGCATTTTGCGTTCAGTCACAGATTATATATAATAGTTCCTGTTCAGTTCTAAGGCATTTTGGATTTTTGGCGCAGGAGTTTGCATCCATTGTTCATTAATGTTCTATTGACACTTGGCACTTATTAAGCGATGGACGAACTTCCTTCAAAAACCGAATTTTGACGTAACAACATTTACGGGACAAATTAGTCCTTTAGAATGTGGCTGTCAAAATTTGAAAACTCCGCAGAATGTCGACGTCATTTTTTGATTTTCGAGAAATCACTCATACCTATATATATATATATATATACGTGATAATAGTCTACAGCGACGACACCCAAACGGGTCGCGTCACATTCTGCAGACAATATTAATAAAACCCGATCGGGTGTTTTAACACTCTGAGGGATAATGTGCCGTTTCGGCGAGGTACACTTTACTAGTTTAAGGGCTTCTTTCACCACTTCCTGATATTGTTACAGATAGTAATCTTAGTGATAAACTAATCTATCAGATAAATCTGTGTGATAGACTATATAAAATATAGGCAATCAGATACCTGTGAAACCAAAAAAAACAGGATATATGTCAGATAACCTGCAGATAGGGTTTCTGGGACTTTATCAGCAAGCGGTGTAAGAGGCCCTAAATTAAATGAATTAATTTTATTGCTTACACTTACTGAATGAAGGAAATCTCACGTATTAATAGTGGAATCATGAAGTAAACAAAAATCTATATACAACCCATTTTAAACTCTATTTCCATTAAGTAAAAGTGTATGTTATACTATTTACGCCGCTCTGGGTGAAAGGTAAATCGAATATTCACATTTTGCTAGGTATAATATTTTATGAATTATGTTACCAAGCATCGGTGGTTCAGTGGTAGAATGCTCGCCTGCCACGCGGGCGGCCCGGGTTCGATTCCCGGCCGATGCATATAGTTTTTTAAAATAATCGGTAGGTAGTCAATCTTCATTAATTATGGTCTTTCTCTTGTTCGTTTAAATACCGAGTGCAGCTATACAAAAAATTTCGAGTCAGTCAAGTACTTATTGGTAACGCTTTTTATACCACAGAGACACGCGGCCTGCGGTGGCGCGCGGCCTGTTGTATTCCATACGCAATGTATGTGAGACTTCAGACACGCGCGACCTGCATTTTCATATTGAAGCTGCGGCCTGCGGTAGGCGTGTGTCTATATTGTATTAGCCGATGTTACAGACGTTTTACCTCAAAACCTTTATAATCATTTCACGTTTAAAATAATAAAAAAAACTAAACATAAGTACCTTAGTTTTGGTTCGACTTTGTACTGTTTCTCTTAAAGGATTGTTAATGCTTTTGTCCGTGTGTATGCATATAAAGAATTTGAATGTTATAATTCTAAGTTAATTCTAAGCTACAAACATCATGTAACAGGTGTTTGGGTCAGCGGTAAGACAGATGGGTTGAGTGGTTCGTCCTAGCCCTTGGGAGTTCTTGGGGGTAGTGTAACATAAAATAGCGGACCGTAGTTTATCCGTACGTGGTCTGCGGATATACCGCTACCTTAGAGTATACATACGCAGCTAGCGTATGTATACTCTAAGACCGCTACCTACATCCAAGTGTAATGTACTGTCGTACCTCATTTAAGGAATATACTTCCGATAGTGCATGGTTATTTCAAAACCCAACCGAACAGAATACCTATAGCTAACCGGCAAAAGCACTTCACCTAACCTATAACTTTTATATAACAGTAAGCTAAATATATTATCATCTCTTCTCAGTAGAAGTTTGGAAACGCTCAAAAAATATGTATTTTTTAATAATAATAAAATTTAAAAATAACGTCAAAAGGTATACTGCATCGGCCGGGAATCGAACCCGGGCCGCCCGCGTGGCAGGCGAGCATTCTACCACTGAACCACCGATGCTTATACCGTTATATTCGAATATTATAATCGGTAACGACGAAACATTACTTAGAAAGGTGAAAGAGCGAAGATGCGCGCGCGCACTTAGCGCAATACCTGTTGCGCCATTTGACCTCGAACTGGACACGTTGAAATTGCTGTGTTCTCGTTTACTTGCCTATGTAACATTATAGTTAAATCAAATATGTCTATTTGCCTAATTATTTGTTTTTTTTTATCAAATAAAATCATAATTGTATACGTTCTGTGACGGTGAGACCTAAGATATGTCCAGAAATTACAACCTGGCAGTTGATGAAACCAGGATCCAGAAGTTTTTTTTAAATTGCACTTGTATCCACAATTAAAAGTACAATAAAATCATTGATGACTTTTCTTAAAATAAATAAATAGATACAACAATAGAAGCAATCAGTTTCTTTTCGACCATCTGACAGCTGCTTTTACTATACAACATTTAAATGTCGAAATAAAATCCCTTCTCTCGAAAAACGTGCCTAGTTCGTTCGTCTGCGTCGATTAGACAAAACGGAATTTCAACCTTTACTATAATTTGCGTCTCGTACCTTGAAACCCTCGCTACACTCAGGTTTTAATGCTAGTACTCGCACAATAATAACCAACTTAGCAGCCTTGGATAACAAATAACTATTTATAAGTGGTTGCCTAGTAACGTCATTCTCAATCACGCATGAATCATGACTCGAGTTCTATAGAAGCCCAATCGATGGTTTAAGTTATGTGTTGATAGACCAATCAGGACAGGGCGGACCTAATTAGGTCAGGTCCCTTGGACATTAATTGGAAATATTCAGCACAGAAACGACTAAGTATATAGGTAAGGGCGAAATATCGTTTGGGCATAAACAAGGAAAGTGTTCAGGTCACGTGCCGGGGCAATGGCGCCTTTAATTTGAGAGTACGACGCGTGACGTCAGTGTCCTTGTCCCATTTTCATAAATAATAAAAGTGCCTATTGGTAATATCCTTTTTCATCACCGCAATATCTTTAGGCAACAAAATGTGTGCATACTTTTATACATTCACATCATATATTAGACATAAATGAGCTCTGGGAAATATACTTAAGCTAAGAATATAATAACTATGCTCTCGTGTGGAGGTAGAGGGCAAATTTTTAACTTCTACCCGACTACCATCGATTCAAATATTTGACATATAAAATCAATTCCAATATCCTTTAGAATGTGTCAAAATTTGAAAACTCCGCAGAATGTGGACGTCATTTTTTGATTTTCGAGAAATCACTCATACCTATATATATATATACGTGATAATAGCCTACAGCGACGACACCCGATCGGGTCGCGTCACATTCTGCTGACAATATTAATAAAACCCGATCGGGTGTTTTAACACTCTGAGGAATATAATTAAACAACACCCTTTTGTTTTTGATTAAATGTACTATGTAAAATGTGGAATGACTTTCCCTCTGACGTTTTTCCAATAGCGTACACAAATGTGTCGATAGACTTGGTAAGAGAAAAGGAGATAAGAACCATATTCAAAGCAACATTGAGAACCATTTCTAAATGCTGTCTGCGGTGGACATTTAAATTAACACAAAAATCTTCATGTATGCGTGGGACCCCGCGAACAATTACTCGATATTTGAAATCGAAACATAACGCTATAGATAGCCTGATAGACATAAATAGCCTGCGGATGACCTTCCTCCATAATAGGCAGAAAGGTTCGAATCTCTTTGGTGTCGCGCGCGCTCCCTATGGAGACTGCATCTTGCATATTTAGTATGGGAACCAATGGTGCCACTTACAGGGGGGGTGCGGACAAAGGAAGTGGAGTAGCGAGAGAAGGTTGCTAATACAAATTTATACGGAGTTTGAAAATGAGAATGTGTGAGTGAGTCACAGTATTGTCATACACTTGACACGATTTTGACACCCATAGAATGCTTCTTTTACGCCTCTTTAAGGGGCCGCGAGCACGCACCAAAGAGATCTTAACTCTATGATAATAGGCGCCTAGCCTTTTCTCAGCCAGGCTGGTGGAGAAAGTTGAAGTGAAGCTATCACGTAGAGCAATTTATTCCAGAAGTTTCAAAACGCTTTCATTAGATTGAACTAGTGGAACTCCCGCTGGAGTCGGAGCAACTTTTAACTATGCCCGTACGTGTTAGCGACTGTCCTATAACGGCTTGTGGATAAATTGTGAACCAGTTTAGTTACCGAAATAAATTATAAGCAATGAACCATAAAGATAGGAGCCGGGGACGACCTAGACTGGGATCAGGTAAAGCGGGTGCTCACAGACGGACACGGAAAGAGCGTGCTGTATGAAGAGAATGATGAGGCTGAGCGAAGCGAAAGAGGTGTGTCCGAGAGTGGTGTGTTCTTTCTGCCTACCCCGCCAGGGACATACCTTGAAGATATCGCACAATTATATAATTAAGCTTTTAACACTAATATAAACAGAAATACTTAATTATATAAAAAACTTGGTATCAAAAGTTACTAAGGATAGATACAATACATAGTAATATACTATGTTAACCTACTTACCTACCTAAAAAAAAAGATATCTATTAAGTATGAAAGATTTAATAAAAGAATATAGGTACCAATACTAAGCATCTGTCTGACCTGACCGTGCATTTCCTCAACCTTCTAGAGAACGAAGACCGCAAACCTTTGCTCTATCAATTGACAAACATCCGCACCAACTGATTCAGCGTTTCGAGTGCTGATTTACCGTCTGATTGTGTGCCCGGCAACTTGATTTGGTGCCAATTCTTGAAAGAAGTTATAGCCGCCAATGGAAAAAAACTAAAGTTTATAAAAAATTGAGAATTTAAAATTTAAACATTAGGTGACCAATAAAAAGTATTCTAAAAAGCGCCCTGCGTTGATGTAGCTAAATTATAGGAAAATACAAACTTAATGCGCCCTAAATATTCTATGTCCTTATGCAATTTTTTTTTTAAAGTTGACGTGTAAAAAAAAATGTGTACCATAGTAGCTAGACGGTTATGAGCGACAGTACGTTGTTCTGCGTCTCGTATACCTTGAAACCCTCGCTACGCTTAGGATCCTATATCTAAATCCTAGCACCCTTCGCTTGCTCGGTTTTCGGCGAACTATAACGTCAGCACTGCGATATTGACAAAATGTCCCAATTTGAGGTCACGTATCTCTGAACCTATGAAAGATAAAATTTCAAAAAAATATATATTTGGGTATTCCATCTAAGCGCAGAGGTGAATTTTTCTCATTTTTTCGATATTCCAAATAGATTCGTTAAAAAAAAATCTTATCGAAATTTCGTCCCAAAAAATCCCCAGTTTTTTCCAAACTTTTTCGATTTTGAAAAAAAATTGCCAACCGATTTTCAAACTTTCAACTTTATAATGTGTCTCGATAAATTCTGCGCCTTTTGAGCCCTCGTCTGACCCCGTAGCCCTAAATTTCTATAAGTTATCGCAGATTTTGTTTATTTCGTGAAATCGATCCAATAAACATTTTCAATGTTAAAAATATGCTAAATCTCTAGAGCGACGATCTGCGTGAGGCGGCTGACTGACAGTGACTGGATTCGGAGTTTCGGAGAACCTATGATCGGGTTCAGTGGCGCGCTTTAGGGGAGACCTATGCCAAGCAGTGTACTGTGCAAACTGATAATGATGTCTTTATTACAAAGTACACTGGTCTTTTTACTAATTGAGTAGGTACTGACGTATTGTTTCAAAAAGCTTCGCTATTACACAGAGAACATATACATAATAACTACATTTTATTAACGATAAATTAAGGTTACTATCCCATATCTTTGTGCACTTTATAAAGGAGCACCCTACTTTTTTTGTTTGTTTTGACGTTTTTATTATATTTACTTTCAGAATACTTGTGGGAAGCCTGATGAGGTGGTGGCAGCTGAAACGATAAATGTAACTTCAACAACTTCTCTATTGTAATGTTTTTTATTTCGCTTGTTTCACAGACTCGTTTTTAAAGCAATATTTATATCCAATAAAATGGAATAGAAAATAAAACATTCCGTTCACTAAGCCCTTCGAAGGTTTCCGTATTGTTCGACTCGGCGAATTTCATTTAAATTTGAATCCGCACCGCAACGCTCAATGTAAAATGTTCAGTTGAAATTGAAGCTTCGGCAGGATTTCCAGGTGTCGCGAACGGAAATGGATGTGTTTCTGTAACACTGCTATTTCTAAATTGGACCGGTTTAAAATGAAATATAGAAATCTTGGTTTGATTGTTCTTTTAAGAAATTGATGAAATTGATGATTTTTGGAACGTTTTGGTTCTCTTTCGTTCCAGTTAATTAAGTGCTTAAATTGAAACAGATCAAAAAAACATAGTATTAAATGGATTTTTAGCGATGTTGTAATGGCATACATTGTACCCTAAATTGAAGTCAATTCAATTCAATTTTCTGCACTTAATGCATATAATATTTGTGAAGTCTGTTTGCCACTTCAATGGTTTTACGAAAATGTAGTAGGTATTATTTATTCGTAGGTACTTACACATATGTTGCTTACTTCGGTCGGGAACACCTATTTGTTACTCCTTCTCATGTAATGGCTGTACATAAGGCCCTATATACGCATATTCACTTATCTGACTTCCTTTCCATTGTTGAGGGATCGGGGACATTTCTCTCCGATACTTATACTCTCGGAGGCGAATCCTTTAAAAGCTCCTTTCATGTTTTGCGTTTATTTTTTACTTTACTGGCTTCAGAGTATTGTAAACTTGTTTTGTAGATAAATGTGTTTCACGCCTCTGGCACCTGACGACTATAAACATAAAGAAATGGCTAGACCATATTTCATTTACGCATAATACCTATGCTTTGTTAGGTCCCTAGGGTCGTATAGGGTCGCCTGGTGAATCTGACCCTATAAGATAAGATAAGATGAGATGAGATGAGATGAGATGAGATGAGATGAGATGAGATGAGATGAGGTGAGATGAGGTGAGGTGAGGTGAGGTGAGGTGAGATGAGATGAGATGAGATGAGATGAGATGAGATGAGATGAGATAAGATGTGATGTGATGTGATAAGATCAGACGAGACGAGACGAGACAAGATAAAGCTGTGCCGCGCTGAGCACGCAACGCAGCAGCGTAGCCTCTTCCATTATATTCCGTGTGCTAGAGTGCTCGTGCTAGTTTCGACTTTACTTAGCGATCCGTTAAAATACCTGAGATTGAGGGCTGCGAGTCGTTGATACAACGGTATGCATTATTCAATAAGTCCATTCAGATGGCACAGCCGGCGCTCAGCGGGCTCTTAAGGTCGAGACGAACCCTTGTTGGCATATAATACGGGTCACTCCAGCTTGATTATTATAAGAACTCAAGTATTCGAGCGAATGTGTTTTAGACTTTAAGACATGAAGTGTGTTATATCTAAAAATTTGGACTAGATTAGATTTAGGTCATTCCTTGTGCTCCACCTGTCTAGGATCAATAGTTTCAGAGTTATTACAATTCCTCGTGCTCCACCCACGTCGAGCACGAAGAACGACCCAAAATAAAAAATCATTCTCCTACTTTACTATCTTATTTTGGTACTAAACGCATTTAAGCTAATCCTTTCAGTAACTCTAAGGTTGACTGGAAGAGATCCCCTAGTGGGATAAGTCCGCCTTGGTACTTAGTTTTATTCTTAACTGTCTGTATCTGTAAATTTTTAGTACAATAAAGTGTTTACATACATACATAAAAAAGTAAATCCTACTCGTTTGGTATTTCATATAAAATATGTGTACTGTGCCCATCGAATCTTTCATCATTGCACTAATGTTTAACAGAAAAAGTATAGTTTGACACTATTGAAAAAACTCACTTTATGAAAAAAATTCTCGATGCGAATTGAATGAGTTCATTGACATGGCGGAAACCACATTCAGGAGCATTTATTGTAGTGACTGAATCACTCTATTGCTCAGAAGGAAAATAGACAATATCTAGGCCGGCTTATTCTCAGATTTGCCTTTCAAATCGTCTCTAAGTAACAAAAACTCTCCAAGTTACAGTCCTTTGTCTGGCTGTGATCTGTGGTCAGATTTCGACGTAAGCAAAAACGGCATCTGGTTTTGCCGACACTACCCTCTTAAGGCAGCCGGCCTCAAGCCAGTTGTACAGTGAACGGACATTCCAATTTAGTCGAGGCGGACTGAATCTAGGGACTTTTGACTAGGCTAACAGGCGAATCCTATTTTATAAGTAGACTAGCGACCGGAGGAGTTATACCCCGTTATTCTCTACTTTTGATCTCTCTCCTGCCACCAACATTTCCCAAAGCATTTCAGAATAGATGCGTCCATACAAAAAATACAGTCCGCTATTCAAACAAAACCAGAGACCTAGGTATTCGATTTTTGGAACGATGTCGCGTTCTATTATATTAATTAATTATTATTTTTTATTGATCATTACTTATTAGGTAATACATGAATTGTACAGTCGACCGCACGTCAGTGGAAACACTTTGACCTTGAGCTGGGCTAGCCTATTATGGAGTTTCAATACTATTCAAATTCAAATTATTTATTTCAGACATTGTCCATATAATTATGTTAGTAATACAAAAGACTTAAAACTATGTTAGTAATATAAAAATGGAAAAAATCAACAAAAAATATTTATTTCCTGTATGGGACTCTGGAATACGACACGTGTGTCTTATTCCAGTGTCCCATAATAGGGATATCAATCTTCTCACTAACAACGCACAGGAGACTGTTGGGGCTGCCCCTCACGCGGCGCATCAGGGACGCGGTTCTCTTGCGCATAATAGCGAAAAAATCATCATACTATGAGAGACCAGTTTATACTGGTTCCTTGTCCCCTGACGTGCGGTCGACCGTACATACAGTCCTCTAGCGGAAACCTAGATAGGTTTATCTGTAGAAGACGAGTTCGCGTTACCAATGTTCACACCACCTATACACTACATGCAAAATCTTTCTATTGCTACTTTGAATGGCAATGCTAATACTTACGCTAGAACTCCCAGAACCATAATGTACAAAAGGTTGTTAAACAGAAATTAGTAGCATTCTACTAATATCATCATATTATTACTTGAGGAAAATGATGTAAATGTTACAAGTGAAAATAGATGGGTGGGAGGGAGTAGGTATGCACAGAGTAAATAAGGAAGCAAAATTAAATGAATTGGAATTAATTTGTTGGAGAAGAAACGAGCTGACATAATGAGGTGAGAGAAGACGAAATTTTATTCGCTAACTTGAAAGACAACCTCGATTCATTTATATTCAGGTAAGTTCGGTACGTAGAGCAGCTGTATGTTGTATCCTCGAAGGGTATGGACATAAAGCAACACGGAGGAGAGTCTTAGCTGCACTCAGGCTTTTCCCTCTGTTAAAGCTTCATGCCCACCAGGCTGTCATCAGCATTTATAATGATAATAAATCATTCATTTTCAGGCAACTAGTGGCCCATAAACACATACCTTAGCCTAGAAATACATATTTTTATTGATGACCTGTTGGCTAAGTTGATGACCCTGCCTACTACGCCTGAGGTCGTGGGTTCGATTCCGACACGGTACCAACATTCATTGGTTTTCGGATTTTGGGTGTTTGTATGTATTTAATTTTTTTTAATATATCTTTTGTATACCTATGTGTATCAGTTGTTGAGCATCCATCCACAAGCTTTGGCTTAATTTTAAACTAAACAGTGCAAAATTTACAGTAATTTGTCCAATAACATTATTTTTTTATGTTGTTTAAATTTCTTATTAAGTGATGTAAGTCGTTTAAATATAATAAAATTGTAACTTACATGGTGTAACGAGAGATCGATGGCTGCATTAACGTACAATATATTGTCAAACGAAAAGTGCAAATTGTATTCCCAGAACAGCTGTAATGTTTCTAGGAAACACGATTATAAAGAAATTATAGAGCTCGCTCGCCGTAATGGGGTTGAACTAGATTCCAGTCTAGTTAAACAAGGAGTACTAACTCGATTTTATAGAGGAAAATAAAGACATACCTCGGTACCTAAGGGTTCATATAAACGAGTGTAGGGTTTTGTGAAAATAGATATAGGAATCTTGGAATTTCTCCATAAATCTGACTGAAATACTACGAATTCTCGATACTTACCTGTTTGACTGTCTGTGGCTGATTTGTGTATTTTACTGTTGAAATTGCATTTGAAGACACGGAAAGAGTCCTGTTATAAATGTCACCTTTTAAATTTGTAGAAATTGACATTTTTAATGGAATTTTATTGATAATCCTTCGAATTAGCATTTGCCGAAATTAGCATCTTAAATATATTCACTAATTTCTATCAATAAATTCAAATAAAATCAAAGTACATTCAATAAAAATCATGACTTGGTATATTTTTCCTTTAAATTTTAATCTATAACGAACGACGATCTTTTTCCTAACACTTTTCACACTTAGAATTTAAAGATGTCACCTTCCAAGTGAGCTCGGTGTGACTATTAATCTTATACTTGTAGTAGGGACGTATCAAAGCTCACCTGCGATTTAAATTGAAAATGCATTCTCATAGAAGCGCGCGAGATTTTATAACGATGTTACTCGTACCTATTTCATGGTGTTGTGATTTTGCGCTTGAATTTAACAAAGTTTTGTGTTCAAAGTATTTTTTTTATACTATGTACATGTTATAAATCGGTCATTCTACTACGAAACCATAATTCTGCTGTGTGATTCTGTAAAGTATGAATTAAAACTCGACCATCACATCGCAAGTCACTTACTTCACTCCGCATCCGATCATGAAAGACCTTGATGTCGCATTGTGTAAACAAATACAAGCTACTTAATAAACACTTCACTTGCGAAGTAAAGTGAGTATTGAACTGTAAATCATTGAGTTAGAGACCGATCTCACTGCGGATTCAGGATCGAGTTGCACAAATACGCTTACAGAATAGCGGGGCTGTTCAGGTTAAATATCTTTGAAATCCTTGCGGTTTGTGACTTAATAACTGGTTGTAATTACGCACAGAAACCAATATGATCTGCATCAGCTAGCCACACCAAGAATCAATTAATTAAAGATTAGTTAAGATCAAACTAACGTGAAATCGTCATCTCTGTCTACGTCATTTCTGTCTGCACGCAGTGACAGAAATGACATAGCGTAGACAGAAATGACTATTAGAACAAATAGTGCAAAAGTATTTCTTTCATTAACCGTTACATTAACTGTTAATGTAACGGTTAATGAAAGAGATGTTGGTACAGATAAGGAAACAGACAATGAAAATGATATTGAAGGAGATATTAGAACAGATGATTAAGTAACAGATAATCAAACATATAATGATGCTAATTAAATTTTATATTAATGCTATTTTGATCTCAATTAACCAAAAAATAAACAGTTTTGTTGATTTTATAAAATTTTGTTTTTATTTTTTTCCCAGTAGAATCACCCAAATTGTAATGTTATCCGCAAATTCAGAACATATATCCTATAAAATAAAATTTTATTTCGCTATCCATTTATTCCTAAAGCCTAAATTGATGATAGATCCATTTACTTTATTAGTAAATAATAACTACCTCTTTAACGAAACTAATCATATTTATAAACAATCAGAAGTCCACTTTAAAGTTTTATTTAAAGAAAAATTTCGTTTTCCCAAATTGACAAAGGCCATCTGCAACTAGTTTTTCATCTGCAATTTGTAGCTGATCTAATTTCCGATCCGAGCGAGTACTATTCGAGTTCCACTAGTACCACATGGTGATTTATGTTAATTTTACCGCTCCCGAGCGCAACTGAAAATTCACCGTGAATAATTTGTACAAGTCATTCCAGCAGCAAGTTTCTTTATATTTGGCTAATTAAAGCTGTCTGGGGGAGGGAAGGAAACCCGTGTATTCACCGGGTACCGGTTTTGTGTGAATATATCTTAACAGTCACCGTTACACGCGGTTTTGTTGCGCTAATTATGGACGTGGTCGCCGAATTCTTTATTGGACTATCATTTTTCCCACTGAACGTGAAATTCTGGAATGAGGAAAATTTTGACAGTTTCTTTGGCTTTTCTTTAAATAGTTACGAAAGTCAATTATTTCTTATTTGCAGCCGGGATACGAAACCTATAAAATACTATCATAACTTACGAAATAATTAAAATAAATAAAAACATCTCAATCTACGCCTTAAACAAATACGAACTTAAAAAAAAGGTTAAAAATTGGTTACAAAAGTTGTCTTATAATGAAACCGAATATCTACTTACGATCTTAAAATAATTGCCTTACGATACATCCACTTTTGCACTCACACACACACACACACACACACACACACAAACACATACTGATTGTACGCGACGTCTCGAGTGGAGACCTCTCGACTGCTGTGGAGGTCCACTGTCCCCTGGTACACAGGTCATTACCTAGCCTAGGGGCCAGGAGTCCAATCCCCTTTGTTGATTTGTATAATCTGCTCTTATTTCAACATCGTATCTTTCGCTAAATTGTACTCTTTGGAAATAAATAAATTTATTATTTATTATTATTATAGTATTATTACGAAAGCCGGATGTATTATGGTGAAATGAGGTTTTTGTTCAAAATCGTGAAGAGATCCTAATTGTGATTAAGGTTTGATAACGAATTTTAAGTATAGTTTAAACAACAAGCCCACCTTAAGTTTGAAACTGCCTCGAATGTAAGTGACCGCGTAGTCAAAGTTCGGGGTTTATTCGTGGCAAAAGTCAATTTAACTCGGATCGACTATCAGGGGTTCGACACCAGACATTGAACACTTTCTGGTTAATGGAACCCGGACTGTCGTGAACTTAAGGACTAAATTATGTTAATGAGAATTCTTAAATTATAAGAATAAAGTTTTTCGGTCTAAGAGACTGTACGCAATAAAGACCAGAGAAAAGGTGGATGTATAAAAGCTTAACGTGAAGTACAGGAAAAGAAAATGGTACGATACTTTTCAGCACTTTCGCTGTATCGATACTTTTGATGCTGACTGTACTTATTTTTTATTGCTACGGGGGCAACAAGCAGGCGAGCCTGATGTTAAGAAGCCACCGCCGCCGCCCGTAGACACCTGCAACACCCGGGGGCGCTGGTGCGTTGCCGGCCTTGGTTGAAGGGCTCCTTTGACTCTCTTCTTGAAGGATATGCAAGGGAGAAAAATAATATTGCGAATGCGAGTGAAGGATTTTGAAGTAAAATCCTGAAAGCAGCGGGGAAAATTTTGCCGCCGTGTACACACACACACTCACACTACTTTTATTATCACTTCTATTTACTTTATCATTTCCCTCTATATGAAAATAATAAAATTAGTTATAAGTACCTATGTAAATATTTTAATTATAAAATTTGGCGAAATTACTCAAGTGAATTTGTTAATGTTGTTTTATTTATACCGCCCGACATGTATTATGTCAATTATCATTATTAAGGTTATTAATTTGATATTATAATAGAATTAAATATAATTCGTACCTATACTTAGTAAAAAAAATAAAATAATAATAACACGCTCATTGACTCATTGAGACAGCTTCATAATATACTCGTGGTCAAACAATTTTTTCGAGGAATTCCGATCTCATGCGCAGTTTTTTAAATGCTTTACAGTATGTGACATCGAATAGTGTATATACCGCCTAAAGTAAATTTATGCCCTCATTTTAGTTAAGCGTAGTTCGCATCGCAAATTTAACGCCAACTTCGCTGATAGCACCACAACAAGTTGGAATAACTTCGGGCTAACTAAATAGTTACACGAATTTAGTTACATTATTTTAGTATCGCGAGATAACAAAACTTTTCTAGCAGAAGGAATTATATATTCTGACTTTTTACAAAAAATAAAATTGACTTTGTAAAATGATTTAAGTATATCGTCGACTTGATGCTCCCAATTTTATTATTGTTATCCACCCCACGGAGGTGATGCACCCTTAAAGCTGAAATATGTTTTGAAATTGAAATAGGGTCACTCTTTGCCTAGCCTATATTAAAAAAAAAAGATTCATTCAAATCGGTTCGTAAAAATAAACAAAAAAACATACAGTCAAATTGAGAACCTCATTTTTTGAAGTCGGTGGAAAAACACTTCGCATTCGAGAAAATTTCTACAAGAAAACAAACATTGCTCTACAATAATAAGGGAGAATGCAGTGAAAAAAGATCAACAAGGTAGCTACTGGCTCTCAGGACAAAATGAGTCCGATTCAATTTTCTTGGCTGATTTCAACCGAGTTAGTTCCACGGGAAAACACTTGGCATTGCTTGCTTTATTATTCACGACTTCATTCATTCACGGTGTTTAAGTAACGGACTAATGGTCTTGGTTTTGGGCTGGAGCCAATGTCGTTTAAAGTTGGGATTTTGTATTTGTATGAATATTGAAAAAAACCGGACAAGTGCGAGTAGGACTCTGGGAAATTAATAAAAAGAACTGGTACAACTCAATAAAGTACCTCGTTGTCGCTTTTCTGATATTCCAAATAATTTTCAGCTTGTGGTTTTTTAGGGTTCCGAACCTCAAAAGAGGAAAAAAGGAACCCTTATAGGATCACTCGGTTGTCCGTCTGTCTGTCCGTCTGTCCGTCTGTCAAGACCATTTTTCTCAGGAACGCGTGGAGGTATCAAGTTGAAATTAATATCAAATACTCATGTCTGCAGTCCCTTGCTGTCGTGAAAAAATCAGACTTCTAAGTCATCGCAGTTAAAAGATATTGCCGATTTCGCCGCATTTTTGAGTATCTTGGTAACCAAAACCTATGGGGTACTTCCCGTTTACCTAGAATCTTGAAATTTGGCAAGAAGCAAGGACTTATAGCACAAAAAATTATTTGTACAAAGGTACCAACAAACTTAACTTTGCGTATGAGCAAGCCACCATTATAAATTAGTACAATGACGTAATTAGTACAATGAAGAAAATAGAAATTTCATCATTAGAAATCTATATTAAATAATTTCGTAAGATTTTACAAATTATACTAAAGGTCTATCTAGGTCTGGAAATAAAATCACTTAAAAAATGAATAACATATTTTGACCATTAACTTGATTTAGGGCCTCTTACACCGCTTGCTGATAAAGTCCCAGATACCCTATCTGCAGGTTATCTGACAGATAGCCAATTTTTTTGGTTTCACAGGTATCTGATTGCCTAAATCTTATACATTTTATATAGTCTATCACACAGATTTATCTGATAGATTAGTTTATCACTAAGATTACTATCTGTAACAATATCAGGAAGTGGTGAAAGAAGCCCTTAGCATTTGACATAAATGACAGGGCTTATATTTTTTTTTATTGGTTTAACGGCCAATTGGAAACTAGTAGGTTTAGTGTCGACTTATGGGATAATTTGGAACAGTTCGGTAGAGTCGTAGTACACGCTTTTATTTAACTATCCCAATATACAGCACAATATACAGTTTAATAGGCACTTGTTGCATAAAAACAATCACAGATACACACCAAAACTTACAATATACATTTTTTAGGAAAACTAAATAAAATAGACAACCGTGTCCGACAAAATCCCGCCAAAAATTCTTTTTTGCACAGGACTTGAGAAATTTTTTTTCATTCGCTTTATTTGTCCCTTACGGGAAAGACAAAGGAAATTGTCCATACAGTCAAGTCAGAGGTTATGAAAATTGATATGGGAGCTCGCCAATTCGTTCTTTTATTAACGATTTTCGAAATAATTGTTTAATTAAGTTTTTACGGTTCCACTCGCACTTGTCCGGTTATTATTTTTTGGATACGTAGGTATCAACACGTACCTATACGTAGGTAGGTATCATTTTCAGGATTCAACTTACTAAACCACCCAGAAAACACTATGAAGCAGTCATAAAATAAATTCAGTGTCACGTGTTCCTTTTCAAAAATAATTCCAAGTCTTGACAAATAGACCCTCCAGCCAGTAACACGGCCCTAACTAAGCTGTTAAATTCCCCAGGTCCTTTTCACAGCGTTACCATATACACTCGTTCGTTTCTCGCTTTAAAAATACCTATAAGATTTTTGAAGTAGTCATTATTTTCAAACCTTCGACTTTTTGTCGATATAGTGCACTGTAATAATTATCTTGGCAAATAGGTATTACCATTTTTTTTAGGAAACTCATTTGCAGTACAGTAGGTACTATAGTTAAACACGGTTTTGACTTTGACTTAACATGACACTACGATGGTGTCCATTAAGCGACTTATCGTCCTAGGCCCCAACGTACTCGCTTGAGGACAAAAAAATAAAATATAACGTTAAACATTAAAAAAAATATTTTTTGGTGTTCACATCTCTTGAGGACAAAAAATTAAAAATAAAAGAAAACGTAAAAAATAAAAATTATATATTTTTTATTGAATATGGTCAAATGACAAAAGCACCATACCTGTTTTAAAGGGTGTTTTATTCTCCTGATTCCTTTTATAAAAAATAAAAAAAATCGTTCACTTCTCACAGGACTCAGGAGAATAAAATACCCTATAAATCAGGTATGGTGCTTTTGTCATTGTGCCCACTGTCATTTGACCATATTCTGGTAATATTTCAGAAATTAGTGATATATCTGTAAATTGATGTAACAAAGGCGATAATAGCGTGATTTTACGAATATAGTACCACCATAATGCCTCAAATCTCAGCGCAACCTCTATTCACGGTATTATGGCACTCTCCTCAGAATGGTTTGAGAAAATGTCTACCATTTCTCAGAGACGCGGCGTGTTTACGTTTCATTTAAATCGGAGGATGACGGAGAGAATAGTTGATGTAGAAAATTGTACAGGACGCCATTTTCGTTTTAATAGGCACTAACTAAATGGCATAGAGTTATAAAAATTCATAGGCTTGATCATTTCCGGGCTTGAGCCCTCCGACATCAACTGATGTATATAATTAATTCCCCCAAAACATGGATTGTATTTTTACTCAAAATTGCTTGTAATATAATGTATAAATAATATTTAAATAATAAATGACATAATATTTAATGTCACAAACTACCGCCAAAAATGTGGCATTGACCTGTGCTGTAAAATTTCCTACAGTATTACAAAAATATGGGTACGAAAATATTTTCGTTGTAATATTCCAAATCTCTCAGACAGAGGTCTGAGTGAGCAAACATGTGGCAAATAGTGTTTTGTTACGAGGCTATAGCATTGACGCTTTTAGCCACAAACCTAAAAAAAGATAAACCAAATCTATTATGGACGCCAGTGAATACTAAGTCAAAATTTTCTATATTTCCTCGGGTCGTAAACAATACAGAATAACGTTCGTCCCCAACGTCTTATTAGTAATTACTTGTGGACGGAAATTAGAAAGGAAATTTACGTTAATAAGGTCTCGGTTGGCAGAGTAAATAATAATGTTTGAGAAAATCTAATGAACGTAAGTTCCGAAGAAATAGAGCTGACATAATTAACAGTTCACTCTTACATTTTCAGTAATTAAAACAGGAAATTATAAAGTAGGTAGTTGACACTCGCGTTTGCAGAATAAACTGATAATGAGGAATAAACTCAAGGCGTAAATGACATTCACATAATTATTTCGCAAAACGCGCCAAGAATGAAGTAGGTATGTTATGTTATATGAGTAGCTCTTCCCCTATTAGAAATTACCATGGGATTCCGTCGCTCACGGCATCAGTGACCTCGTAACGTAAACAATATATTTACGTATATCGATAGAACATATTCATGAATAATACATTAGCGTAAATCTAAATGTTTATTCCGATTTTTAGTAAAAATAAAATTTTCGATATTGCTTTAAGATTCGAATGATGTAGTTTCATGTAAATTGCAGGTAGAGAATAGACTTTCTATTGCAGGTAGCGTTTAATCTTGGTTATTTTTGAATAGTCATGAGAAGATTACTGATCAAAGATATCTCATAAATAATCGGATAAAAAGTATCCTATGTGATAATCCAGGGTAAACATTACGTAAAGCTTACTAACTTTCAATATAATCGAGTCATCATAATTGCCTAAAATTGATTAAATTAACAAACATTATGTAATACTGCCGGCGATCGAGAATACTAAATACTGCGAATACAAATTGGATATTTTTCAGATAGAGCATTGGTGCATTACGAACATTTATGCAAATTGAACAATCCGAAAATCGGTCCCAAGTTCTGCGAATTGAATATTCTGCTTTGCCGGTCTTTCTAATCGAGGAGAAAATATGAAAAGTCGGGTACAGTGAGTGCGCTATTTCCCATTTTACCCTCAAATGACGGTTACAAGCGGTCTGTACCACTATTTTTTATCCCGCGATATAAACTATGTACCAACATGTAAGGAGTTTGCCCAGACTCAATTTCGCTGCCTTCATTTTCCATTCCATGAACACGTGCCGCAACCCGTGAGAATGTCATTTATTCTACGCAAGCTGTGAATAGCCGTACCCAGATGTGTCGTAGCCATGTTACCGAATAAGATTTCATAGTTTTTCAACCGACTTAAAAAAAAGAAGGTATTTTTATATATTATTCGGTTGTATTTAAAAAAATAATATTTATTACGTCAGAACTCCTCATTTGAGAGGATATAGTTCTAAATTAGTCCTATTTCAATTTGAAAAAATTGTTTCACCTGTAAGGGTAAAAAATAAACAGGCAATCAACAAGTCATCGGTTATACACCGAAAATCAAATTTTTTTACAAAGAAATCGGAATTATATTTTTGTAAAAATTCTGATTATATTTTTCATAATTCATAGCTGAATAGAAACTAGAGGTTGCCAATGCCAGCTACTTTGTCCTTTCTTAATGGTTCCCTTCGTTATCTAAGGAACTTATATCTTATGCAAAATTTAAAGTACCTATCATACAGATAGGTATTTCCATATGCAGCTGTTAAGTTTCATTTTCGGGCCGTTTTCAAGCTCCCAACCGATGGGGCATGGCTCTCAACAAATTGCTTTTTAAATTGCCAACTCCAATATTTTCACAAACCCGGTCTCATATATCTCGCAAATATTAAAAAGTGGAGTTCTAATCGTTCAGGAATATTGACATAGACATAACAGAATTTATTTAGGAAGGTATTTTATAGGTTATGCTTTAGAATATTACCAATAATAAGCTTTCCATGCGCTGGTGGAGTGTGTTCGGAACGAAGCAATGAGAAGACAGATTGTAAATCAAAATTTGTTTGATAACGTTGGTGGATGTAAAGTGGTTTTACAAGCTGATTAGATTTTATTGTAAGGTGCGTAGTTAAATTATGTGTGTGTGTTTTCTATTTAGTTTTGTTTTAAAATGTAAACTTTACAGAGCGGCATAGTCACAGGGTGACTAAGCTCTTTAAATAAAGATAAAAAAAAAGCTTTATAATTTAACTGAAACTATTCTATAATCCCGTTGTCACAGTCAAACATGTTATTTTGTTACATCTTGTAGTTCAACGAATTATTCGTAGCAAGTTTTTTTCTGTGGTGCTGGCTACAATTTTTAAATGTAATAACTAAGCGGCCTTATCGCTAAAAGCGATTTCTTCCAGACAATTTTTGCGTACCGGAAATGAGTACCTGTGGTTGTACTTGTACCTGGAGGTTCTTCAGTTTGACGAATATAATAAATGCCATTTATATAAAAATTACATACGCTAAAACACTAATATTATGTACATATTAGGTACACATGCATAGAATTAGAAACATACACACACATGCATATGACAACAAAGCATTCTAATATCAACATATAATATTTATGATTGGAATCTCAAAGGTCATTAATCAAATGGTGGCACACATTTTTCGCTTTATAGAAGTGGAAAAAATGTGTGTTAAATATTTTTAGTGAGTATAGGTTAATGCCACGGAACTTTTCTTATTTAATACTCTTTAGGGAGAATAGACGAGTCAGGGGCAATAAAAAGTTCCTTTTTGTGGAGATGATTTATCGATGGACTTTGTTGGTTCAAATAAGTTTTTGTTAGCCCACTCTGCTTCGCGAAATAGTGCAGACTATCAATATCAAACTATTCGTAGGTTTTTTCGTGCGCACTTTTTAGAACTTTTTAAAATTTTGTTTAAAACATTAATTATGTCTAGTAACCTATTTCCTGTTTGCTTTTGCGCTTTGGAACATATAAATAACAGCTAAACCATTGAAGTGAACTATTTTTAAATTAACGTTTTTTTCTCTGGATTGTTTTAAATAGTCTTTGTCAATAAAGTTATAAATCAGCATCTAGATCTAGATGGTGAATTTAAAAAAAACATTTTGGTACCTAGTGCCTGTGGTTACTGAAACTTACAAATTTTTATAAAGAAATTGATTACTATTACAAACCTCTAACGAACGCATACTTTGAAATTAGCAGTTGATTATTTTTCATTTTCGAGCAGAATTTCCTATCCTCGCATAATGTCCAAGTGAAATAAATAAATTGTTGTAGTATGGGTAAAGTGTGTCTTAAATACAGAATTATTGTGGCAAAATCTTGCAAAATACCCAACCAGCTAAAAGGTTAATCCACGCGTGGGTGTAGTGGGGTGAATGCGGAGAAATCGTCGACTATTTATATTCATTTTTCCCGACACCTGTGACTCTGAGGCAGTCGTGTCGTCACGCTTACGTCATACACAATTACATGTATCCTACATACAAATTTAAGAAAAAAAATCTGCTTTACAACAAATTTTATATTTTTAAAATCTAGTTTCATGTAATGCTATCACCAAAGCGCTTGATTCTACTCCCATTATTTTGGGAGAGGTCTGATCCGGTATATTAATTAGGCTGTTGATTAATTAAATATGAATAATTCCATGTAGGTAAATGTAGAAATCTGGTTTGCCAGAGAAACTGTGACAGATATAATTTGAACCTTAGGAACATAATCTCCATTGTTAGATGTAGATGTTTACTCACGTATGATTATAGATAAGTAACTTATACCTACGATATACATAGGTTATGCCTACGATTAATTAATAATATCTTGGGTACGCATAGAATTTTTTAAATAATAACTATTAAACCTGGCCATTTAAACTCAAAGACAATTTTATGAATACGTTTTCCAAAGTGACTCAGGTCGTATACTTTGACTACTAGACGATAAGAAACGGACATGCGAAGATATTTTACGTGCCCCCAATGTATTTCAAACTGAGCTTTTCACACTGGGGCATTGAGCAATGATTGTAGAGCTTCCTGGCACACCACGGTGGCGCTTCATCAATAAAGTCGCTGCTCTCGCCAGTGCTAGCTTTGGCAAAAAATGGCTGCGGGAATTCTTTATTCTTTGTTAAAATCAGTTTCTCTTTGTAGAGCCATTTGAGAGCTCATTTTGAAATTGAGAAAACGACCAGTGCAATGGCGGAAGAATTCGTTTTTTTATATATTTGGGTAGGATGTTTATGATCTTCGGATATTTTTATATTAATACTTCGTAACATTAAACATAATATACTCGTAAGTACTCGTAAGTACCTGTATTCTAAAAAAATACCTGGTTTTTCCATCATTCGCGTGCGGTGTCCTTTCTATAATATTTTTAAATTACATTTTTTATAGTATATCAACTTTAATATGAGTTTAACAAATACATAACTAATTCTAATTGATAAATACTATAATACAATTAATGTTTTATAGTATTGTAAACACTTAGTCTTAATAAAAAATAAAGACAAGTTTTCAAATAAATAAGATTTGAGAGAAAATTTGTTATTACTTAAGTAGTACTGTATTTGAGTAGTCCAAAGTTCCAAAGTTGGTCAGTTTACGTTTCTAAAGGACGGCGCACTTCGTAACTGTCCTTCAACTCGGTAAGTATATTTATGTCTTGAAACAGTATCAAGTATCCAATGTAAATTATCTGCCACACTCGCAAAGACAGTGAGACATGCATTCCTGCTACTTGCAATATTACAGGAACCTTCAGATGTTACTCCAACAAGTTGTCGGTTAGACAGCAAGGGACCGCCTGAATCACCGAGTCCTGCCCCCACCTTGCCTCTTAAACATAACACAAACCGGTCTCTCATTTCAGGACACTTTCTTAAACGCGCGGTTGCTTCTCTTGGCTTATCCAAACCAGGCTCTGACTCTCCGTAACCGGCTACTACCACTTCCTGGCCAATTTTCGGTCGGGATCTGGCCAACTGTATTGGTTCCACGTATTTATTGAACTTAATGGGCTGCGACGTCTTTATCAATGCCAAATCGAACTCTGCTGGCTCCGTTGTACCATAATATGGATGTACGAAAATATTAGATAATTTGCTTGTAGCTATGGTTCTTAATTTTCCATTTAAATTGTGTTCTATTTTAAGACCTTTATGAATAGAATCAAAGCAGTGTGCGGACGTAAGGATCCAATGTTTGTCGAAAATCGAACCGCTGCAAAACAGCACTTCATTTCCATGTGCCGTAAACATCACTAAAAACTTGTGTCTCGTATTACGTAGGGAGTGTCCGTTGAAGACTCGACGTACGCTCCAATCATTTTGCGCTGTGACTACGTAGAATACTGCCGCTGACACTAGACAATATAAAAACGACATAGTTAAAGTTCCTATCAGATTCACATATATTTTTTAGCAAATACGACTATTCGCAAGCAAATTATACGTTTGAATGCTTCTGAATTGATTTGCGAGGTTCAACGGTCACGGTTCATTTAATTTAACATAAGGAAGTAAATATAGCGATAAATGAAATTATGCTACGGTTTCACTATAACATGGTAATTTCTTTTGTAATATTCATACTTTACGAGTAGGTGCCTACTGATCTTTTTGTACGGAAATCGGATCGGAAATCATCAGACTTCTTGTCCTTTTTCTCCATTCAGCACGATTTTGTGCCTAGTTATTGTGTAAATTTGCCTCTTTTAGGTATTTCTTGACCGTCGTCAACCCAGTGGAACTGCTGATACTAAAAGTCTCATCATTCCGATCATCGGACTACTGATACTAGGCCGTGGCGGGGAGTCGTCCGCGTCCTCGCTTCGTCGTTTGTAGGCTTTGGGCTATTTCAACAATATGATCTTCTGGGTGTCTTTCTACATGGTGGTATGGGCATACCACCGAAGTCGTTTCTCTTTTACTTATTTTTACTTTACTATTTTGATTACTTTACTTTATTATGATGTCCACTGACTGAACAGATCTCGGTGTGAGAATATAGCAGAAAAGAGATCATAATAGCCTTTCGATGTCCTCTGTTAGACAGGGCTTCAGAGCTGAGTACACCGTTACAGTTCAGTGTTTTGAAGATATCCTCTAATGCGCGTAATGATGCAATGTGCCTTCCACGAGAACATGATGCTTAACAAAACTTCCGACTATGGTTGTAAGACGAACTTGTATAAAACGGGAACCAAAACGATGCCCTCCCTCAAGCCTCCTATTTTTTTTGATGCCGACTGCACCATTACTATTTATTACAAAATAAAAAAAATTAGAAAATTGGGCCTTGTATCCTAATATTTCGTTAAAATTCATTGTCGCGGACGGACCCTCGCGAAATATTTAAAGCAATCAATTCCCGCAACATTGTGCCACTGTGCTCGTGGTCCTATTATGGCTATTAACGACGAAGTTTGGTCCAAATTTAATTAAACCCTTTAAGGACTCTGACTTTAGGGGTTGCAAGGGAGTTCAGATGAGATTTTATATTTTGTTTTGTTTTAATTTTTCTGGTGTAATGACGTCCACTGCTGGGCAGAAGCAGCCAAATCAGGTTCTCCATATTATTATTTAATGCCAAAAGCATTCTTTAGGTCATGTTGATCATGAGGAAGCACTCCACTCTTACGTATGACCACACTTTGTCCGCTACTTTGCGTAAAAGTCACAACATTTGCACACTTAAGTAGGTACGTCATAAATTTTACAAAAAAATAAAACCGACTTACCTATTTTGGTAAAAAAGTATGATTTTTGGACACCGAAGACTTTACTAATGAACAGCGAATGCATTGGACAAGGTACTAAAGTGATCGGCTATTTATGACGTTGACTGTAGCTAAAGTATTTCTATAGAAAGATTTTATATTTTAAAATGGAAATAATACAGTCAGCTGCAATTCCCTTGCAATAAAGGTAGCGATATCTGCAAAGTAAGCCCAGTATAATCTCAAATTGTGGGGACAAAGCCCGGCACGGCTCAGCGCTCCGATGAGATTGTGCTTAATGAAACTCGCCAGTGGCACTGTATTGGGAGCATTCGAGTTGCGGTGACTGCATTTGCTCTGTTCGTATTTGTTCAAAAATCGCGTTCTAATAAAATTTTAAAAATACTACATCTATAGTATTACAGGCTATATCTAGTTCAGGTATTAGTCTTCATATAACAGGTGACTTTTTTGTAGAGAACCTAATAAAGACATTATTATTATTATAGGTTATGATGGGTAGCATTAATTATTCTGTGATATTAAAATGTCATGAGTTCTAATAAGAACAGTACCTAGTACAATTTGTACAAGGTGGTTCTGGTCTGGCTGGCATATTTGTGAAATTTTTCTTTATTTCACAATAAAAAAAGTGGTCCTTGGATTTTAGATAATAATATATTTCTGAATATTATGATCGAGTCTAGTTAGAAAAGTGAGTGAGTTAGAAAATAACAATAGTCGACTTGCTAATAAATGGTTACTTATAGCATAAATTGCCATGAAGTGTGGTCACACGGTGCATGCATTATACCGGGATAATGAAATAATAACCAATGGCCACCAATGACATATCCGCAACGGGAAACGAACCAGTAATTTTTTTGTAGTTTTCTCCGGTCTCCGAAGACGGAATTCTATTGTGAAATCGAACAAGATGCCGTGCGGCGGACTCCTTTGCCAATTCAAGTAGATAGGTATCTAGCACCCCAGAGGCTAGCTGAGAAGTTTTCTTGGACTAATTTTGATTTCTACCGCTTCTAATTAAAACGCACGAGATCTCAGTAAAGGTCTGAGAGATTTTTATTTTAAGTATCCGTCGTAAAAAATGTGTCTATCCTAACCTATGGCCACTGTACCTATTTTATCATTTTATTTCTTAAGCGTGTACCAGTCCACTGCTGGAAAGATTTAGGAACTTAGCGACTATGTTTTATCGGGCATGAAGAAAACGAACTTGAGCTTAACCTCCGTAACAAAATAATTACTTACATAAGAAATTTTTTTTAAGGCAAATGCTCATTAAATAAGTACATTAAGTGGCTTAGTTTATTTTGTTTTTATATTATTATTATTATCTTTGTTTATTCTCTTCATATAGCCACGTTCTGGTATTTGTTTGTTGGCTGACATTCCCGAGGCATGAGCGTGAAAACAAAATGTCAGATCCTAAAGTTCAAAAGTCGGCAAAGCTTGTCATAAATATCAGCACAAAAAATCATAAATTTCTGATTCGTTAAAGGCGTATTTTCAGGCAAATAATAGGTAATAAATAACACAAATTGCCGATTTTCTTTTTGAATTGTGTGAAAGAATTGTTAAATTAGACCAGTTGGAACTTGGAACAACCTTATCTCTCCTTGATAAGATCTCCATAACCTTACTTAGTCCTACTATTAAACCTTTATTCGATTGGTATTATGGGCATTTTCCTCTAAATTAATATTCAGGTAATAACAAAGGATTGAGATTCAAGTCCCCCAGGATTGCCCTCGCGGAATTTACGCCAAGTTTCCTAACTTAAGGCTGCCAATTAAGGGGTTGACAAATCGAAACTTGTCAGTAAGTTTTCGAATGCTGCCAAGATAGATTGGAAAAATCATCTAGAGCTACGGGATTCGAAGTTTTTCATCAGACCAGAACAAGAAAGTATTAGAATTTTGACGCTTACCATTCCTTCAGAAAAAGTGTTTGAGAAAAGTGTTTTTTTTATGAGATTTTTTTAAATCTCTGACGACCAAGGGACAGTACCTAGTACCTAGTAATGGAATGTAGTAGTATAGGTATTTTAAAAATTTTTTGGTTTTTTGTTAGGATATTTTTTTCAATCTATGATTAGCAAGTACAAGTGGGAAAGTATCTAATTAGTTTACATTCTAAAGAGTTATATATAATAGAGATTCTTAGAAATAGTCGAATTTATTTGCCTATTTAAAGGGTTCAGTCAAATGTGATACCTACTCTATAGCGAAGCTTTTTAGTCAGTTTGTCTGTCACCCTGTTTGATAACACAAAGCTAGTGGACCGAATGAGCTGTTTGGAAGTTATATGTAAAATTGGTAATGACAGGAAAGCTAAGGAACAAAAATATACCTAGGTATTTAAATAAATCGACCGAACCGTCAACTTGTGTACAGGTTAGTATTCACGATCGCCGGTACAGGTGTAACCTTGCTCTCTTTAATATTTTAATGTATGAAGGAATCGAATTTAGCTACTGCCACGAGCGACCACCAAATATATCCTAATGTGTTTATTTAACTGGGATTTTCGGCTCTGAAAGCAAAGTCCTTTTGAGCCAGTTTTAATGTGTATAGGCACGTAGGTGTTACCATAAAATATTTTCGTACCTAATCCGTAAAATAAATTTAATTTGACTGAAGATTGTCGTTGAAACGATATGAAACATCTTCAAGCAGCTCGCTTTTCAAATGAGAAAAGTTTTCAAATAATGGATAGCAGGACAAAGTCTTGCACATATCTGTCGCTTCGATGCTGTAAACCTATAAGTTTATACCTACGTTAATATAATAATTTTATTTTGGCTGTTAATTTTTAATCATTTAAAAAAATATATTTCATACTCACTCACACATAAAACTGTCTTATTCACTGTGCATCTTAGACAAAGATAGGACAATAACAAATATAACAAAAAAATGCGTATTTCTTTAGTACCGGAGAAATTCTAGTTGCGGATAAATGTTAAGTATGAATATGTTTATTTATTTATATTTTTTGTACATTATAGAAATTGCCTCTAGTCTACTACCTACGTAGCCTCCCTTAGTCTCAGGAGATGAAATGTTCAAAGGAACCGAATTACTGAGACTAAAGAAGGCTCAGTAGTACGGTACCGGACAAAACAACCGAACTACTAAGACTAGATGGTCCACTTTGTAACATAACATCCTGTATGTAGGTTAGCTGAAAAAATGTGAAAAAATATATAAATGCCTCAGGACCTGGCGTAGTTAGATACAATTCATTTTGCATAGCTAACCCGACAGTTCCATACATTACAAGGTTTCGAGGGTCGGCATTTCTCCTCCGAGCGTGACGTCATTACAATTTATTGCGGTACAGAATCACCGTGCTTTGATGTGGATACTTTACATTTGTGATTAAGGACAGCGCTCGCCTAAAAATGTTGATCCTTAGATTATTCGGCGCATACATTTGCATGAATATTTGTGTACCTGCTTGTATTATGTTTGGGCTACATATTTGAAATTGCATGCTTTGTTGGTCGACAGGTTATGTCCTGATTAGGCGATTAAGGATAATAACAAATTATTATTATTATTATTATTATTATTATTGCTCATTTATGATGGGAGTATGTAAAATATGTGTAGTAATGTTTGGACAAATTTACATACGGCTGTTTTGGTCCCAAACTAAGCCGAAGCTTGTAAAATGGGTACCTCAATAACTGATAAACTTACTATACTTTTAAATAAATACATAAATACAAACACCCAGAATCCGAAAACCAACAGATATGCTCATCACATGAATGTTGGTACCGGGTGGGGAATCGAACCCACGACCCTCTGGCGCTACCATAGGTATACTTATACATAGCATCTAAAACTAAATTTTACCCTAATGTGCTCACTTTGTTGTTAATTGGACATCATGTATCAGATTCCAATGTGCAGTTCGTGAACATACTAATTCAGTGAGCAAATTTGGCTTTGTGCATTAATCCACGGGCTGGAATTAACGGTGGACTGGCCGCTATAGCGGCTGGTTCACCCTGTATATCGCCAGTAATGTAGTTCCGAAACATGATAATTATGTTTGAGCAACTCCGAGGAGTTAGCTTAGAGTTTCTCTACAAAATTTCTCTACCTATACTAATACATTTTAGACTTTCGCGCTTTGTATTCATAATTATACAATTATTTACGGGTCTTACACACGAACAAAAAATATTAAACTTAGCGGTAAACACTGACAGCTAGCCTCTCCAGTCAGCTCGTGACCACGGCCAGTGTAACCTGGTCGAAACGTAGGGCAAAGGTAAATAAAACTTGTTCGTGTGTAAGACCCGTAAATAATTATTTAATTATTCTCTATACTACTTACTTACTGGTTTTTTTTTGCAGTTTTTTTTTGATAAACCTATAGTTGTTTTTTGGAACAAAAAAAACCTTTTTAAAGCTGGGCAAAAGAAAATGGTGGCATTTTACGAAAATCAAATTTATTTATGACTTTATTTATTATAAGTACCGTTTGAATAGTCGAGTCGTGAAATCACAACAAACGAACAAACACACTTTTATATTGGGCATAAAAGTTAGAAATACAAGAAAGCAATGTATCTGCTTTACGTTTTTTCTGTTGTGTGGGGGAATTCTTTTTCACGTTTTTTATAGACGGAAGCAATACATTTAAGTAATATTTAAAGACAGAAAAGATTTATTCCACAGCAAAAGTGGATCGTAATCACTCTCATCACTGAAAATGAACACCTGAAAATTCCCACCATTTTGGTAGATTATATACATACATGGTTATATCTTTGAGCATAATCTATTACCTAGACACCACAATCAGTAATAAAATAGTGGCACGACAAAATAATGCTTTTATTATTCTAAGCATTGTTTTGTAATCAGTTGTTATGTTGTTCTGCATGCTTTGTTTTATTGCAATATTGGTCAAATCAGCAATATGTACCTACTCGTAGATGTTCGAAATAAATCGTAACGCTTTGGATTACGGACGTGTTTAAAGTTCAATCAAAATTTCAGTTAAATTAAGTGTTTTATCTAGGTAACAATATAATCGAACGTTTACACATTAAATTTTCACAAACGATCTCACTCAAATACCTTCCGAAGAGCAATATAGAAATTCAAAGGAAGATGAATTAAAAACAATTTCAAAATAACGTTGCGTAAGATACTCGAGCTATGCTGATAAAATATGTATAAAAGCTCTTACTGGAAAAATGAAACGGGCCGCTGTCAGAAATGTTTTTGTTCAAATGTAGGTGGAAATACGGGTGTAAAAATAAATAATTAGCTTACCAGATCAATGGAAGCATCAAGTATTTTTTGTCATTAATAAATGTAGCAAAACAAGTATTTTCATTGAGCAATTGAGTGAGTAAGTAAAGTCAAGTCTTTTGTCATTTCACTAACGACTGGCCACTTTGTGAATGTCAGTTTAATTCACCTAATTAAAAATACGTTTTAATATATTCTATTATAGACTGTGACGGGCTTAAGTTTTGGGTTGTATTGGTATCATTCACATTTACACAAAGAAATCAATCGGCTTTGGTTGCTACAGGTAACCATTACTCTGATTTCATATAGAGAGGCTACTAATGAGGGTTGTCCTATCAAATCTGTCAAACACAGAGAGCGATAACGAGTACAATTTAGGTCGACGAGTCCTTATTTCCACAATCAACAATTGTCAAAGGGCTCTGTTTGTATGCTTCCATTTTTGTGGTTCCTCAATATTAGAGCCCTTTAAATCCAGCGTCGAGTCTCAGTTGTACAAAACAACCGAACTGCTGAGACTAGACGAAATCCAGGCATGAGAAAAGCACGAACTTTGGTACTAATCACGTACTATCGTAGAAGCTCGTGCTACTCTTGACTTGTTCAAGAGTAGCACGAGCTTCTTAGATAGAGTCTTAGACAGAGAGTTAGATGAAGTCATGTTACTCCCGAAGGAGGTCATGGAACTCTTGAAGGAGCTTATGGTACTCCCGAGGGAGGTCGTGTTACCCTTGTCGGAGGCAATGATAAGGTCGTGCTCAATCATACCATAGTCAACAGCTAGCTAATGATTCCTCCGATTCAGTTCGCAGTCACTCAGGCACCTGTCTTTGTCATACTTTGTCACGACCAATTAGATCGCGGTTACGTTTCAAAATGACAGTTTTTTTGAGTGACAATGTCAGGGTGTCTGACTGACCGAGTTGCAAAGGTATTGCGCTCTGAATCCTGCGAACCAAAGGTTCGGCCGTGGCATCCTCGAACAAATACTCAGGCTTGTAGTACTGGTTTCCTTTTTCTAGTAACATTTCTCATTATTGCGAAAGGTACACGCACTAACCTATAAATGGTGGGAATTAGAATTAATAGTGGACACAAAGACCCGGGTTTAATCAACACGAATAGGGGTGGGTAATCCGCGATACGGCTATCGAGCACGAATAGCCTATTCGCCGCTCTAATTGAGCTCTTGAAGGTGGGCAAAGGGATCTTATCAGGGAAAACAAAGGCACTGGTGTTTTGTCTTCAAATTTTATGCGATGATGACCAATGTGATGGTAAGCGATAGCCTTCATTGTCTATTTAAAAGAGCACTCATAAACAACGGTCACTTTTAGCAGATTCCCTACGTTATATCGATGGACATATTGTCGTAACTCGATTCACCGAATATATTAAATCGAATATAAATAGTAATAGATTTTCAGCCCTGTCGATGCCCACTACTACTAACGTATTTGAGTTGTCGTCTGAAATAGAACCCACGACTTCTGATGTTTGAGGAAAATGATGGATCTTAATAGAATCTTAATTAAATGTTATTACAACGCACATAATATGTAGGTAATTAAGTTCTATTTCAATAAAAAAATTATACTTCGCTCTCTTCGCACCATTAAGAGGATAAAATGGATGTTGAATTTGCAAAAAACAAACTTATGGAACCCTTAAATAAACAATGTATTAAATCCTTGTGGTTTGTTTTCGATAGAGAATAAAATCGAGTCGCTTAAAATTCTTTACCGAAATGGAAGAGAGATGAATTATTTACTAAATGATAATATTCTCAGAGAAATTTCCAGTTGCCTGAGCCCGCATCTACAGTAATCGTATTTTCTTTTCGTGCTCAAAGTTCATTCTTGTGGAAAATATTATTTTAGAATTTGAAAATAAAACTATTTTTTATAAAAAACGGCAACCAGTAACTAGGTAACGGTATCAGACTGACGTGATGATTGGTAGTCATCACCACCTTCCCAACTATCTTTAACACCAGAAAAAATGATAGTGCATAAGCTGAATGTCTTTGAAGGAATTTTCACAAATTTCTTTTCAAAAACTTCATTTTTACATTTCTCTTTCATTGTATATGTGTGCAATATTATTAATAAATAATATTATCTTGTTTTATGAGGTAGCTAGGAAAGAAACCGTACGAAACATCGCTTTGAAAGATTATTTTATTGATGTTTTTTTAATACGAATTTCAGATGACTAAGCTGCATGTAAAACGATTTAAGGCGACAAATTTACATAAAACAGTCCTAGAATAAAACAATTTGCAAACCAATGGCCGTGTTTTCCATGTTTAGAGTCGTATCATTCATTCATAACCATAAGTTTCATATGCAGCAGTCATAATGTATTACTTGCTAGTGTACCGACGACCGCTTGGGCGGGGCGGGATGAATGGCAGGGTTCACTCGCGGCGGAAATCCTAGTTTATTGCTCGACCGTGGTATTGAATAAACGTAAAGCCGCTTTTAACAGAAGTTTTCAATCAAGTAAACAAAGCACATTATACAAACAAAGTTCATCACAGTGTAAAGTTATTCCACAATCATTTACAGTCAGAAAGGATCGAATTTAGCTGGGGGCGTGGGCGCCTACCAATAAGATCCTAGCTTCATGCTTACAGTCGACAATCTAATCCAAGAAGTGGCATTTGAATTATATTCACCTAACCTCCAAATAAAAGTAAAACTAATTTCTAAAATTCTATTATAGTTAAAATATTGATTGGTCTAAATTGACTTAAAGGACATTTCAACCCTTTGTGAAAAGTCACAATCCCACGGGAAAGTTGCGTGTGTGGGCCGGAAGTTATTTAATAATTTTCCGAAAAAAAACTACAATCGTACTTTTAAGCATAATTATTTTAGACTCAAAAAGTAATCATATTTTTGGCGTTTTAGAATAATGTGTGAATTTGTGACAGTGAATTTTAAATGTTTAAAAATCAGTAACGGTTTCCACCCCTTCCTCTTCATCAATGAACCTGATATTGATTTCGTTGTCTTCACAAGCCATTCTTCCGTTGATGGACTTTTCTCCGAAAGCGCTCATCACTTCCTCTATGTCCTCGTGTGTTGGTTGAAAGGGCACGCGGGAGAAGACCAGAATACCACCAGTGTCGCAGTCTCTCATGATCAATAGATTCTTTTTAACAAACCATTGATCCGAGGCTTCTTCTTTTAGATCGCTTGGTTGATCACACTTTCCTATAATGAAGATATTATAATTATTTCCAGGCACAAAAAATAATTTGAATGTTGTCTGAAGTCAGTTCAGCTCGGGAAATGGTAGGTTATAGGTAAGTTAATAATTTTTTTCATGAATATCTGAAGGTCCCTACTGTGAAGGAGGAAATAAATATCATGAAACAAAGCATATAAAAATAGGATCAGTAACCACCGGAATAGACTGGAATCATCTCTGATCGAACCTCTCCAAATAAGGCGTCTATGAAGCAGTGTCACACATGGGATATCGCATAGGAGGTAGTAATTTCATGAAGGCAACCCAACAATGGGAGAGCATGCTTACCAAGCAACTATCAGACAAATAAAATAACTGCTTAATGGTCTGATTACTAGTGATGACCGATCGCATATTGGCAGAATGTCATAAGATTTTTTTCACGTAAAACTAGCATCTGTCTCCTATTTCTTCAGCACAAATCTTTCATACAATTCAGCGAGAGAAGCCAGGTATTGCTTGCACCATGTACCGATCTATTCGTATACATCAAACTTTGTAAAGACGACGGTCGAACTCAAGTGGGTGTTTGTTTCGGGTTAAGGTGTTTTGTTTATGTTGTCTTCAGACCCATACTACTTCCTAGTGCGTAACTAGTTTGGGTTGTTGAGATTGTGTTGATACGCACACTATGTTGACTTTATTCTTTGATCTAGCTGCTGCCCGCGAATTCATCCTCGTATATTTTGAGTGGAAATACAAAACTTTAACGGTCCCAGCGGTTTGAGCTGTGCATTGAAAGATAAGTCGCTCATAGATATTTGCAGTACCCATTAAGCTATAAATATTTGCATAACCATTCAGATACAGAGGTGTTGATAAAGAATCAACATACTAATAATATTTTCGGTAAATGTTACTTTGTTTTCGATAAATGTTAAATGTTTGTACTAGCTTAACGTAGAATACCTACCCAAAAACATCCAAACCCAAACCAATGGTCGTTACAAACAGTATCATAATCAGGATTTGCGCTATTTGTAGAAGGTTGCAATTATCAGGTTCTTACCTTGATTACGGCATTCTTCAATGATAATATTGTTCATGACACCTCCATCTTGGTTGTCGCCCTGCAGGAAATGTCTCCTGTCTAGTTTGGTAGCGGCTTTAATTTCTAGGTTGCACTTGTTCCAGTCCACTTTCCCTTTAAAGTCACCGTATGTGTTCTTATTGTATTGCTTATCCTGTAATTTATTTTGAGTAAAAGTTATTAGTATCAAATCTACCACACCCTGTTACGACTCACATATCACACCCTGTTACGACTCACATATCGTAAACAAAATCCTAGAACGAAACCAACATCGGAGTAAATGTTCTTTTAGTTTAGGTAACAGCTTTAAAAAATGTACACATACCTTTTCTAAAAGCTTTTTCACGTAAATCTTAAAACAGTGCACTCTGTCTGGCATCTGATAATATACCGTTTGCCACACATCCACCATTTTGTCGAAATCAAAATCTAAACTAATGCGATTGTAATGAGAACAATTTGAATTCGGTCCTTTAATTTTTTCAATAGCTTTATGTTGAGTTTCGTTGAGTTTTGATCCGTTTAAACTCAACGTTGTTCCGTTGTTTGCTGCTTCAACGGGTATCCATTTCCTTGTAGTTTCTAATGCTGTTTCAGTTACTACAGTCTCTGCTGTGTGAATAATATCTTCATACATTGAACTATTTATCCAAAACGGAAATTCAGGATGTTCATTATTCGATTCGGATACTGAAACATCAGCAATAGTTGTTCGAACTATATTTTCCGAAGAACTAGCAATTTCAGTTGAAGTTAGTATTTCATCATAGCTGTTTGTTTTATTTTCAACTGCGACGGCACTTGCAAATATTTGTGTAATAATTATTAATATCAAAGTAATTTTAATGTTTTTCCACATACTATGAATCCTCTGCGATTTTTAGGTGGTGACTGAGCCAAGATTTTCAAACAACTGAATATTACTACAGCACTAGTCTTAGTCAATAGATCGGATTAAATAATATTGTGACAATATTTAGGCAGCTATATAATAGGCGTGACTCGTCAAGGCTTGTGTTGCATTTTTTCAATAGAAATAGTAAACAATATTATCATCATTCTCAGACGAGAACTTCGATTGTTTAGTAGAAGATTACACGTGATGATATCATGTTGATTACACCTGGATGATTGACCTGATAATTATTACCCATTGAATCTTTATTGGTCGAAAAGTATGGTATCCGACACGTTAGAATAACGGCGTCTAAGCCGCCAAAAAACTTTTTTTATTCTATTTCAGATCGGTCTGAAAATGCAATCGGCTGATATAAGTTTAGCTACTAATATATACGTTTCAATTATTTTCGTACGCGGACGACGCCGCGAGCATAACCTAGTAAAATCTTAATATGAATATAACGTGTAAGTTAAGCCACCGAACGATACTAAAAGTTGGAACATGCACGCGGAAGGCTTCGAAACTCCTCCGTCTAGTTTCCCCGAATTTCGCAAAGCGGCATATAATCATGTACCTAATATAACTTACTATTTATAGGTAACCTCAATAAACTTCCAGACAGGCAAAGTTACTATACTAGTTCACTAATTGTTGCTGGTTTCGTTATTACGGATGATTTTGAGGTAGTACATATTATGAATATGGTCTGCTGTTTTGTACCTAAACTCGAGGTAAATTAGTCAGGGTTAATAACCTTAGAATAGTTTTGTCGGAGGTAGGGATCTAGCCTCGATCTAGCTTATTTTGAGTTTTTTGTATCCTACGACCCAAGTGTATTTTTAAAGTACCAATACCAATAGTTAACAATAGAGTTGGTTATAGAAAAAAGGTACCTACTTGGTTCGTATGACACAAAGAAACAAAATGTCAAAAAAATTGGGTCTGGGTCTGACCGACTGCTGAACTTTGAATTAAAAGGACGGCCCTTTTAATTCAAAGTTCAGCAGTCGGTCAGACCCAGACCCAATTTTTTTGACATTATAATAATAATAGGTAATGATGTTTGGAAGTTAATAACACAAGACTTTAAGGTTGAAAGACAAAGGTTGTCTGGAAGAAATCGCTCTTAACGATAAGACCGCTTAGTTGTACCATCTAAATCTACTGTATTATTGTGTTAACTTTTGAGGCTACGACGTCCATTAAAATACCAAATCACAAAACGAACGACATAAATATTTTCACTAATTACTCGAATTACCCAGCGCCACTGTAGCATTAACATTTCCGTCCCTTTTGAATTTTTCCGGGAAGCCCTCGACGTTTCAAGGGGACGGTGGAGAACGAAGAATTGAAACAAATGGAAGCCAAATATACATTTCGGTACAAAAAATATGAACTTTGTTGTAAAACCGAGATGTTGCTATGGCGTCACATTTTTTAAAATGAGTATTTATAGAATTTTTTCTACTTCTACTTGACAATTATTTATGAAAATTTAAAATATTTTTTTTTGTGTCGTGTGACTCATGTGAAGTCGCGGCTTTCGAGTATGTTATCTTCCTTCCCAGGACATATCACCATTTGTATGTATTTATGTATTTATTTAAAAGTATATTTGTCAGTTGTTGCATACCCATTTAGAAGCTTCGGCTTAGTTTATGACTAAACACCCGTGTGTAAAATTTGTTCAAACATTATTAATATTATTATACCTGATTAACACAAATTTATCACACTAAATTGTCTAAAAATCAATACCTACCTATACAGGTATAAGACTAAAACAGGGTCCAAAAATATATATATACGTAAGTGTATTATAATTTATAATTAAACACCGCTGCCAGCGTAATGGGCCGCCGCCGGGGCTCAAATTTTTACATTTATTATAATTTTTATTTATTTGTGTAGGTACATCAAGTATAACCGAATTAAAAACAACACAAAAAATGTGATAGCCCATGAGTGAGCATTGCATCCACTCGGCGAGACTTCGTACCCTTTCAGTGAGCCGTGTGCCTGTGGGCTATAAATCACTTGGAACAATATCAATTCCGCGGCGTTGACACATTTCAGTGTCCGGTTTCGTGTTTGTTTCGAAAAACTTTGGCTGCGTTAAAACAACAATGTAGGTAGAGTTTGTTATTTAAAACTTACGCTACTTAAACTGTGAGTTTAAATTTTATGAGTATAGTATAAAGCCGCAAAATGTAAGTCGAAACAGTGTACTGTTACAGTACACTGTAGAAGTTTGTAAGCACTTTAAATTTTCACTAAAGTTCAGTATTGAATTGAATATCAGTGAAGAATATTTATTCACAGAAATTGACTAATTTAAGTACAAAAAGAGGGTTCGCAACTAGCGAGGTATCGGCGCAGCTGACAATATTAGCCGACCAATCATAGCACAGTGCTCGTTTGTGTTGTACAGAATCAAACAGCACTAAATCGAATTGGATTCATTTATTCATATCATGAATATCATAATCCGTATCTTAGGAAATATTATATGTGTGATGGATGATGTGTGCTCTAAATAAAATAGTTTTTATATCCATAGATTATCAGACAGGTTGGTCTAGTTCGCCTTCTGTCAAACATATTGTATTTATCGTCGTTGTATATTATTTGTTTTCGACAATTGTCAAATAAATTATTTTTTACTTTATCCTCTATCTTTATAGTACCTACAGACACGTAACCATGGACTTTGAAATCATTGCACATAACAGACTCCAAATTATAGTAAGATCACCTAAATTAGTAAATATAAAACCAGCCAGCGATTCCAGCCTAGACTAAGAGTCTAGTTATTTTTTAAACCTGCAATGACGCATTAACTTACCGTAACGAAAAGAGTAAAAATAGAATTTCTCTCAATAAAACAAACACTATTTGACCACCTAATTGCACCTTGTACTCCGCACGTCTAGAAATAAGTAGTGGAGGAAGAACTGGGTTTGGCGAACGTGTGCACAGAATTTAACCCTTTTATTAAATCCCCTTTGTGAGAACCTTCAAAGCAGCTTTAGTTCCCCCTACAACAGAACGGCAGCATACTTAGAAAAACTCGGCTCGTTGTACCGACGTCGCCGTCAAGTCATAAGAGAGAGGGAACGTCACATGACAGGTGGTTTGATTAATAAATAGGTACTTTTGATTTTTTTCTTCAAACTGTCAATTGTAGAAAAAAATTACATAGCATTCAAGATCAAGCAAGGTGTTTCAAGCAATGGAAGGCAAGCTAACAAAGACATTCGAGTCATTCGTATCTTCCAACCCAGCCATCCACCCCCGGTTAGATATTGGGAATTTTATGTGCCACCTTCAAACGTAGCTCAGGTACGATAATGGGAATATAATATTATCTAAGGTCACCTTGGGTAAATGCGTCCGTGGGGCAAATGCAACAAAATGAAATTACCCAGGGAAGAGTTAAATATTCGAAAATTCTGGTAAAATCCTTTGTAAAATGGATTACTGTTTCCGTCCGTGAATTTTTAACTTGTTGTCTTGTTCTGAGTTATTATAATTATTTAGTCGAATTTGCTTCACGGACGCATTTACCCAAGTTAGGTATCTGTTTTTTTGGGTAAAGATTACTTCGTTAGCTTCGTTGTGTCTTGTGACTTGAACTACACCAAAACCTGCCCAAAGAACAGCGGGGAAATATATTTAGGGAAATTTTTCCTGTGCCTGCCAGCGATCGATTCGTTATGCAAAATTCAAACAGTAAAATATTCATAGTCCGTAAGTAAAACGTTTATTCGCGGTTCTTTGTTACACAAACATTTGTGTTGTCACACACGAACAGTTTCATTCCATTCCAATAGTATACATGACAATTTATGGGAGAACTGAGTCGTGAATTCTACGTTTTATGAAATTTATTTGTTGAGTTTATTGGTTTTATTCGTGGAATATACCTTGGTATATCTCATAAAGATAATAGTGAGCGTTGAGTCTCAATAGTCAAGATTGATTGAGATGCTTTATTATGTACAAGTAGTAATGAGATTTTCTTATTTTTAATTATCTTTTCCCCGCGGGTTTTTCTTAGTTGTTTGTTTATTGAATTTTGGAATGACAATGAGTATGCAACTAAGACAAATAGAAAGATGGCCGCCGTAGAGATGTGTTTAAACGATAACTGGTACAAAATAGTGATGTGAAAACAGTATCTAGTAGTACAATCGGCAGTGGTGCGACAGCATCGATATCGAAATACTATCGAAAGTCGATACTAAAATCTCTTCTGAATCCTTGGTCATAACTAAAATATCTTCCGAGTTGCGCTTTCCATCGTTGGCTTTGATTTTATGGTTAAGATTTTGAGATTTTTATCAAGTTACATCTTAAATCTAACTTAACCATCCTTTATATGCCGCTGCTTTGCAGCAGTCGTGTATAAAACGGCCTTGCAAAGTCGGAACCCACAGTCTTTGACACATAATAACCCGAAAGCGTAACGCAAATGTAACACACATTTCATGTCCCAAGCTACACTTTACTAGACCACGGAGCAAGTCATTCACAACAATTACTACGTTAGAGTGTGCTTGGTGTTACTCCAGCAAAATACAAAGGATTACAAACCTTAATCGTATGACAGTAAAGCTTAAAGTTGATGTGATTGCAGACGACTCTATAAGAAGTATCACAGATGTGTGATGCGCCAAAGAGCTCATTAACTCAAAACTTGAGTACCGCCCGCAAAACAAGTTGTAAAAACAAGAGACAACCAAATACGACGCTATTTTCACTGTATGATCCGCAAAACACCTTGGTTACTAAAATCTTTGTTGTTTTAACCTACTTGAGGAAATATATATTTTTATACTAGGTGTATTTCGCGTAAAAAAGTTTTTCCCCGCGGAAACAGCTTTTCCCGAGGTATCTATATAGCCTGTTTGATATGATGATTATACTCGATTACATTATAACCAACTGTAAAGTTTTATAAAAATCTGTTTCGTAGTATATGCGTGAAAGAGTAAAAATATTTGCACTATTCACATAATTAGACTTCTCCAGAGATTATAAATCATAGTTATTATCGCCGTTAGTTGGTACCTATTTCCTACGTAAGCTGTAAGCTTAATCTTATTAGTTTGTATTTTACTTTATAGTGAGTTAAAAGCATTTTGCTACAGACTTTGTATCCTAACTATTCTAATCGCGCCAACGTGGTTATTGCATATTAAACACAGTTTATTATAAAATTGCATGTTGCATTACATTGTTGTATGATTGAGCTTAACTCATTTTTTCAGCTGCCGGTGGGTGACCTTATTAATCTTCGTAAAACCTTTTAACAATACATTCGTAACCTCTAAAATTCAGAGTTAGAAAGTAAACGACATTTTATTGTATGAAGGTACCTATTTCATGAATAACAGACAGAAGGAAAAACAACTGTCGCTCTGCGAATTCTGCCATCTATCTGAGAATCTACTTGACCATTTCTTTTACTAAGCTCAAAAAGCGAATGTTACTAAAACAATACAGTATATTTATTCAACTTATTCTCCGAGAGCTTATTTCATGTTGAAATTCCTTTGAGTGGCATAAGATAGGCCTTTAGTCGCATAAATTCTAAATCAAATTTATATGTAGGTACATTAAGTGCCTACGTATTTATTTATTTTTCTCACTCATTTCGTGTAATATGCTGGATGTAGGATAAGTAACTAGTTACTGACATTAACTTTAAGAAACATTATATTAGTAGTAGATAGCCGACTAATTTTAGATTTATATAAATGCGGAACATGTAGTTGGGATGTATAGACCTAAACACAATACCTATTTTGTCAACTAAATTTATACATTACCGTTTATGTTCTCCTGAATTTTCAAAAATTAAAAAAAATAAAAAAATCCATTAATATTATAGTTAAAGATGCAGGGTAAAGTGAAAAAGAAAGGTTTTGTTTTGTATTTTTATTAAGTACCCATACCTAGGTATTTTTGTATTTTGTAAGTATATTGTTCTGAAAGTTCTATTTTGTAATACGGTAGGCAGCTTGTTAAAATGGTCTAAGCTCATACCAAAAAGGTGGCAACCCTCTGCGTGATGTTCTAAACAGTAGTTACCTGTCTATATCTATTATCACAATTCGATTCACGAAACCTTACCATTCATATCCAACGTAATTTGTCAAGCTTTTTGGTCGCTCGCTTTGCCTTTTCAGAGTTGTGGGAGCGATTAATCTTGTGATATAAAAAGCCATTCCTCTGGTGTCGAATCGTGAAAGTTTGTGCGTTTTAACACAAGCAGGGTAAACTAGTGTTGCAAAATGTGTCAGTTTACGAGATTCGAATTTACACGAGACTAAAATTCTACAAACAATACTGGATTATCAGAGTTTGAATGTTCTTTCTGCGCAAGAGTCTATTTTTACCACTCTTGCTAGAATTCTTATCGTATTTGAGTCTCACGCTCGCCAACGACCAAACTAATTGAAGTTTGAACTTTCTATCCCTACCGGTAGATTTAAGTAAGTGGTTTTATTCCGTCGAATTCTAATAGTACATTTTAGACTTTCGCACTTTGTCGGGCAAAAGTAAAAAAAAAAACATTCGCGTGCAGGACCTGTGTTAAATATTTAATAAGCAATTCTAATACGTCTTATTAAAAACTGAGCTTCAAGTCTTTTTTTTCAGGTTTCAAGACTGTTCAACACTTTCTTAAGACTCGAACCCGACTCAACTTTGAGCCCATGAGCGCTCTGAGTCCTGTATAATCGAGCCGAGTCTCAACACTAGGGTAAACTATCCAGCTTGATGTAATAGGGGTGGGAAAGGGGTATCATTTGCATATCAGTTTGCGGGCTGCCTGAAATATGAAGGTGAATTTCGGTCGCGCCGCCTCCTCCGCTACCTTTGGACTAAGTATATAAGCACAGTTACAGTACAAAGAGTATCGAGTCTATCTTTGTATATTATTTTGTTACTGTTAAAGCCCGAGCTACGGTAAATCCAAGGATATGCCGGTAAATTCTAGAATGGTAAATCTTAGAATTTACAGTGATGTCATGGTAAAAGTACGGATGGTTCTTTAAAAATCGTTTACTATAAAACTCTATGGGCATTCGGACTGTTACCATCACCATCTAGTAGTAAATCTTAGAATTCACCGGTAAATTCTAGGATTTACCGTAATTTGGGATTTATAGTAACTTATAGAATTAATAAGTACTAAGGATTTTATTTATTTTTGTGGACTACCCTACTGTAATCGCCGGTTTAATAATTAAAATATATCATTTTGTTTTAAAGATATGGCTTAAAAGTCTAGTAACCAAGCCGAAACCTGATTAAAAGTAAAAAAAACGATTAAGTTATAATTTTAACAGAGGGGCACAGTAAGTTGACAATTAAATAATTTGAATTGATTTTCGAATTTTTACTAAGAAAGCCTTTCGGAAGTTAACACAATTTTTTAAAGATCTTCAACTATTATTTTGTATCATAAATTATTTGGCTAACTCGCTAACTTCAATTTCCGAGCATGAAACCCGATGACAACATGGTAACCATCTTGGACTTAACAGAAGACAAAGCACCTGGGCGAGGTGTTGTAAATCCATTTGTCTTCCGTTATCGACAGAGCTCAGTACGAAATCACCGTAGGGATCTCTAGGAGTAACATAGGGATAAGTAAGACATAGACAATAGTTTGTTAGAAGGTACATATATGTATGTATATACCTACCAAAATATTGAAACTGTTCACAATATTAAAATAATATATAAATTTTTTTTCATCAACACAAATACTAAGATTTCTTCCAGACAAAATTTGGGTAGAGAAGATGAATATCAGAGAAAGATAGGTTGTGCAGTAAGATAAAGAATATAGTAAAATGCCATATTTTAAAATATACATACCTACGCGTAGGTATGTATATTTTAAAATATGGCATTTTACTCTACGTTAATATAATACGTACGTCAGTGGAAACAAAAACAGTATTGAAACTCCCATAAAGGCTAGGGTAGCTTAAGGTCAAAATGTTTCCCCTGACGTGCGGTCGACTGTACACACATACATTAACAATTTTTTAGATATGAGCAAAGTTCAAAATATGGGAAAGAGGGAAGTGAAATGATCAGGCAGAGAGAAAAAGATGCTTGACTTGTCGCTTGAACGCTTCTTAAGATTTCGCGTGTTTGATCGGAACAGGTAGGGAGTTTCAAAGACGTTATTTTATTGTCTTTCTGGTCCTTGTGAACGAAGTCTCGGGTCTCAAGGCTAATCACAAAAGGTCAACCTTTTTTTTTGCTTGAGCGACCTACTTGCTACGCTATGCTACGAGCGCTACGCCCCGTAGCATGCATCAGATTCATTAGCGATAAAGACTAAATTGGAATGAACTTCTTCACGGGTGAGGTTGTTGGCTGATTCGGGGGTAATCATGGGACATGGGGTTAGAGGGACAAACTAACAATATGGGTTCAGAATTCAGATACATATTTATTTTTGCTTCGTATTTAATCTTACTTTACATTTTATTTCATTTTTTAGCTTTTTTATTATTATTAATTACCTCACGTCCGCCAATTTCATACAAACGCCGCCCGCGCGCGCCGCCCGCGCGCCGCCCGCGCGCCGCCCGCGCGCCGCCCGCGCGCCGCCCGCGCGCCCCTTGTATGAATTTTCCGGCACGCATGCGCGCGCGGCCAGGACGTGGGCGCAAACACGCGTGACAGGAAAACGGCCCTAATAAAAAGTAGGCCAACATTAACAGTTCTTTAGCGGGCCAGTAGAGTAAAAAAAACTAACTGTAAGTTTAAAAAAATTAACTGTATTTGAGGAAAAAAAATCCCATTACATACTATTGGATTAATTATGATAAAACAACTGAGAACTACTTATTTTGCAGACAGTACTAGGAGCGCCTGGAAGTTATCATTATCATAAAGTATGCCAGCAATTATAGTTAATCGCTAGTTTTTGATCTCATGTGTCTTCTGTCTCACTCATCTCATACTGATGACCTGAAAAAGTAACGGAATAGGATGAAAGAACTCTTAGGAAGCGGTTTATGGCGTATGATTGTGGCTCTTGTCTACAGTTCTATGTACTTTGTACGTACATAATTATATATTTATGTTCACATTATGTTCCTGACGGGGTAGGCAGAGAGAACGGATCGCCAAGTATCGTGGTTCTGTCTGACACACCTCTTCGCTCATCATTTTCATCTTGGTTTCAGCCGTTTAGCGTCCACTGCTGGACATAGGCCTTCCCCAACGAACGCCACCACACCCGGTCCTCCGCATCCAGCCGCTTCCGGCCACCTTCTTTAGGTCGTCGGTCCACCTGGCGGAGGGGCGTCCCACGTCCCGGTCCGCGGTCTCCACTCCAGAACCCGTCTGCCCCAACGGCCGTCGGTTCTGCGACAGATGTGACTGACCTGTGACCTCTTCGCTCAGTCTCATCATTCTTTTCGCACCCGCTCGCCGCTGGACACGAGTGCTTTTCACGTGTCGTCTGTGAGTTCGAGGTCTACACTTATATACTATTTCATCCTAATTAAAAATAAAAGTCAACAAAGCGGCACGTAACTTAAGATTTAAAAAAAAATTAAAAACCGTAAACTTGTAGCAATAAATTAAATTTGACTAAAAGCACCAATGCGGGTGCGTCCACGTGGTTCGACAACGTGGTCCGACAGTCGAACCAAGTGGAATTATGCCATAATTCGGACACACTCGGACTTTATACAATGCTCGCAAAATAATATTCGGATACTTGCAAAATATGTGTGTGTGTGTGCGTCAACTCTACTAGGGCCACAATAGTACATTGTTAACCTAGGGTTGAAAGTAACTTATTTAAGTCCCGAGACGGGGGTCCCTCGCTACGCGTCGGGCGCCAATAGTTCGAGGGACCTCTAAATAAGTCTTGAACCCGAGGGAAACACTGTGCTTTTCATTAAGAATACACTGAAAGTAAAAACAAAATGAGTGTTAATACAAATCTCTGCTATACAGAAGTATAAACAAAACTCTACAACTCGAAAAAACAAATGAAGATCGGATTGCGCTTTCCCGTCTATTTTGTTTTTCTTTCTGTGGCCGGCCAGGTATTCTGCCATTATTTTTCATTTCCATCATTGAAAAAATGATAAATATTTTGCCCAAATCTATATTATTTTAAAGAAATAGTTGACAGTAATAATTATATTAAAGTCATTAAAAAATTTTTTTTAAAATTATTACATAACTTTATGTTATTTCACTTTTACATTGCGCTGTAATTGGTATAGACAGTTGGAACATGGTCCAATAGAAATGTCAAAATAGTACTAGTATTTTTTTAAATAATTTGACAGCTGTCAGTTGAAAGCGATTCTCCCTAGGGCTGAGATGTATTACTTTCAACCCGCTACTCAGGCAACTTCAGACCTTCTTTCAGAGTATGAGTAATGAAAAATATATAATAGTACCAAGTAGGGCTAGCTGGATGTCGTGCGTAGCGTAAAAAGTACATACTATTATCTTTTCCAACCGCAGTGTCTCAAGACGAAAGTCTTCACCAGTGTGTGTTGCCAGTGATGACATACGGTACCGAGACGTGGTCGCTCACTATGGGCCTCATAAGAAGGCTCACCCAGAGGGCAATGGAGAGAGCTATGCTCGGAGTTTCCCTGTGAGATCGAATCAGAAATGAGGAGATCCGCAGGAGAGCCAAGGTCACCGACATAGCTCAAAGAATTGCGAAGCTGAAGTGGCAGTGGGCTGGGCATCGCTCGTAGAACTGACGGCCGTTGGGGCAGAAAGGTTCTCGAGTGGCGACCACGTATCGGAAGATGCAGCGTAGGCGGGCCTCCCACAAGGTGGACCGACGATCTGGTGAAGGTCGCGGGACCCAGCTGGATGAGGTTAGCGCAGGACCGGTCGTCGTGGAGATCCTCGGGGGAGGCCTTTGTCCAGCAGTGGACGTCTACAGACTGATATGATTATTATCTTTTCTGTGCCAATGCAGAAGAAATGACCAGAGGCTTCCCTCTGACGCTTTTCCACAGCGCTACGACATGGGGTCCTTCAAGAAGAGAGTCAAAAGATTCTTCAACCGCGGCCGGCGCCGCACCAGCACCCCCCGGGGGTTGCAGGTGTCTATAGGCGGCCGTGACCTCTTAAAAACGAACTAAACATTACGAGCCTAACGAAAATAAAATGGAGGCGACATAATGACGCTTCGGCTCTCGCCACAAGAATGTATTTTGCAGGCAGTACTTGAAGTGCGTAGCGCACTCGTAAAGCGGGGGCCACCAACGTCGCAATTACAGTTAATCGACTGTTTTTGTGGCGCCCGCCAGCTGCTGTCTCCCACACGGCACGTGACTACGAAGCTTTTGCTTATTGTGGCCAAGTGACGTCACAAGATCATTACAGCTGGTACAAAAGTACAAATTTGGTCCACCTTAGCCCAGTTTATAATATAGGTGTAGGTTTTTCCTAGTTGTTCAAATTTGACATGACATCTATTCTTGACATGGATTTATTATTATTATTTACACTTACATGATTTTACTGACTTTTTTAAATTTATGTTTTTGTGGTTTAATGTAAGGACATATGTACCTATTGATAATTAAAAAATAAATATCATTACAACAGATACATCCCTAAAACAAATATAATATTAAAATCATAAATTAAGTAAAAAGCTACGTTTTTCTACTTTCATAATTTATTTTATCATTGTAATAACATTGATTTAATTTGAATGTAAATGTCATTGAGTAATAACGTGTAACAAAAGTCATCAATAAGTATACATTTGTTCCTAACTGCCCACCCAGGTGGACAGCTTAGGTGGGCAGTTACTAAGCGGGGTGTCCCTAAACTTAGTAGGTAGGTATGTGTATGTATTAGAGATGTTCAGTCGAGTTCCAAACGGTTCTTAGCATTTTTTGTAGAAACGCCCGGTCCTGGAATTTGGTACTTTGAATGGTGCTTTTGTCCAAATGTACCTGATGTAATACGGGCTATCTCTTTATTTTGTAAAATGGTTTGTAAAAAAGGTAGGGTTTTTGTGTACACGTGCGTGAACTCAGAGGAAAAGGGAAACGCTTGTATGGTGGTATATTATCTGACATCGAGAATATGGGTCATTGACCCGATTTTTATAATTTTTATATACCTAGAAGTTTTATATACCGAAAGTTTTATATACCTAGCTGTTGTTTTGCCCGTGGGTATGCCCGCGTATGCGTAGCCTATATGTTATTCCAGGATATAACCTATCACTGTACCAAGTTTCATCAAAATCAGTTCAGCCGTTACAGCGTGAAAGAGTAACAAACATCCAAACATTTTTCGCCTAATATTATTAGGAAGGAAAGGATCATTTTATGAACGTTAAATGTGTGCTAAGTATATTATATTGTGTGAAAATTTTCCCTTCTACATAAAGTCTTCGACAAAGTTGTCAAACATATCTCAGACACACGCGGCCTGCGGTGGCGGCCTACCGCAGGCCGCAGTCTCAATATGCAAACGCAGGCCGCGCGTGTCTGAAGTCTCACATACATTGCATATGGAATACAACAGGCCGCCACCGCTACCGCAGGCCGCGTGTGTCTGGGAGCACGACAATACTCACCACACATACACAAGCATATATAGAGTTACGTTTTTATCTCTGTATCCAATCTCATAACTAATAAACTCTTCTGTTCGAGCCATTAGGTAATAATAGACCAATAATTTTAGTCATACAAACATCTCTGAAGACGCTGACACCATCGCATTACCATTGTCTTACCTCTATTACTTGTGAACTCACCAAAACAGATCTGAATATAATCAGTACAGGTTAAAGTTGAAGTGCACATTTGGACGTGAGAGCAGATCGTAAAAGCACGTACAGAATGCAATAAGCCGTTCTCGTGAGCATTGCGACGCGCACTAAAAAGTTATTGGTTTGGCATTCCTTTAAACACTAGCGCGTAAAATGTACAGGGTGTACGAATGCATATCGTCGGCTAGCAAACAACACCGCGCAAGTCGAAATATTCCGATATTTTAATGCCATTGGATGCACGCTAAGAAACTGCAATGGCATTAAAATGTCGGAACCTTTTTTGTGTCCAAGAATTCATGTCACCCTAAATAACCTAATGGGCTCCCTAGACGATCATACGGCATGACATGCAAACTACGTGCATGACATGAAAACAGATAGCAAGCATGACATGATAATTCACATAAATGTTGCATGTCATGCAAGCATGATCGTTTAGGGACCACATGCAACCTATTTCACCATTTTTGTTTTGGAATGTGATGCCAAGTCAAGTAAAGCTGAGCGTCCACTTGGCCGCACCGCACGCGCCGCATTTCTGTTGCTTTATATGAATGTGTATGGAGCTGTGTCCATCTGCCAGCACGGCACGCACCGACCTCCACCATTCAATCCGTTGCGAGGCCAAGTCGACGCTCAGCTTTAGGCGTCATTCGCACGGACGTAATTTTATCGCGCGTTGAAGCGATTTTTTTACGCCTTGAAATAGAACATTAAGGGCTTCACTTAATCCGTTCACCTATTCGATTAGGGAGTTTCAATACTATCAGAGACAAGTTTATGCTGGTTTTGTTTCCACTGACGTGCGGTCGACCGTACAATAAATTAACAAGGCAGACACTAGAAAGGAGATCGACATTTTGTAAACAACATTGTAGGGGGTTGTAAACGCGGAGTGTAAAGTTTACAACATGTTTACAACATCATTCGCTTGTGTTTGAATAACTCTCTTTGTTGGTCATTGTATTTGGTAAATTTTGATCCATACGTTTTCCCTTGTGATGCCAAAAATAATGGAAATACGTTCAACTTTTTTTATGTACTCAGAGAACCGACGAAAAGAAATTCGACTCGAATTTAGAGATCGTCGTAATCTTCATTATTCCAAAGAGTAACTAAAGAAATAAAATATATTTTTTTATATTAATAGAAACTACAAACTAATAATAAAAATTTAATTTATGAGAGGTTTCTTTGAAAACTCAAACGCATTATATAAATCTAAGTAACACATTAGTTATTAACAAAACTTCTAATCTTACACCTTCCGCCATTACCACAAAATGTAGCCTTACTTCACAATTATACCGTTGGTGAGTGGTGACCATAAAAGCAATGTAGCAGTCATTAAGTTGTTTCATGTTTTATAATACTGTTCCGGTTACCGCGCCCTAGGACCGCTATCAGATTGTCATTATTCAAAACGCCTACTACGTGACGTCATTATAATTAAGATTACTGCGTCGGTAATTATCAAGCTGCCTTAAGTTCAACTACGTTGTACACTTTTACAATTTATTTTTTTATTGCTACGGGGGCAACAAGCAGGCGGGCCTCCTGATGTTAAGAGGTCACCGCCGCCTATAGACACCTGCAACACCCGGGGGGTACCGGTGCGTTGACGGCCGCGGTTGAAGGGCTCATTTCTAAAAATAAAAAATGGTCTTGACAGACGGAAGACAGACAGACGGACAACGGAGTGATCCTATTAGGGTTCCTTTTTTCCTCTTTTGAGATACGTAACCCTAAAAAGTTCAAGATTCGCTTCAAAAACGGATCTAATTTAAGTTCTTGTCTCTATCTGATTATTCTCGAAAATTAGCTAATTAAATTATATAAAAAAGTCTGAGTTTTACGGCTGTAGATGTTATTGGCAACATTTTGAAAGATCTACTTATAGTACTTTCGGAAGAAACTGTCACTATTAAAGCAAAACAAACAGCTCTACCCTATTCTGTTTACCGTCTCTGAGTTAACCAGATGTGTGAAACGGGGAAGGCAATGGCAAACCACCTCATTAAGTCTGCCAAGACGTCGATCTGTGTGTTCGTTACGTAACAAAATCACGATCCTCGATAATGAGGGCTGCCTACTTGAGAGCGCCTCGATATATCGTTGAGTGCTCGATATTTCGCAGTCAAAAAGCTTTTTAAAGGGTTAACCTATGTACATTTAAAAAAATTTGATTTGCATATCAAAAAATACTGATTCTGCATTTTGATGCGCAATCATATTTGGTCTACAATTAAGTTTAATTTGATGTGCGCATTAATTATTATTATTATTTTATTTATTTAATTTCACAGCATTAGATACATTCGATACTTATCAGATTATTACAAATTACAATATGCCAATAACGAAATTAAAATTACATTATACATTTAAATTATAGAATTAATAGATACAGAAAAACATGGACGCAATAAATAAATAATTAAAACAGAAAAAAAACAGAATTATGAATGAAGATTAGAAAAATTAACCAGTTTATATCTAGATAGATTCATTAGTAAGTGAAATCTAATGAAATCTAATTTCAGTTGCGAAGCAGTATGTTCATTTTATTGAAACGAATATTTCCGAAGCACTACACTTTGTCGATTACTGAATTAATTACAAGACTTGATTTCAAATCGGTAACTCTATAGTCATAACTCTATACCTACATGTAGTATATACATATATACCTTGTTAGTCTTCTCGTAAAATCAATGACGGCAAACTCTTCGACATATTTAAGTACTCGTGGTGAAAGCCTAAAAGCTGTAGTTAAAATAGAAAAGTGGTTATATTTTGGTCGTATTCGATATCCAACAATGTTTACATTTGCATCAGTTTTATGTCAATATACAAATTTCAATAAACGTTCAACTATTGATTTATTGAGGCTAAAATGTCACAAGCCACGTTGAGTTGACATGGAATTTAGAAGTTTTGGTATAGGTACACAATTCAATGAAGTAAAACACTACCTGGAAATACCCTTTCGGCGCATATGACCAAGAACGCAAATAGCCAAACCATAAATTTATGGCCAATTGCGTACCACTGTTCTATATGAAAATCGATCCAAGTGTATATATCTCCGAACATGCCCCACTGTATTACTTTCTTTCACAGTGGTAGCTTTGCGGCAAATTTTTATTTAATGTGATTATTACATAAAATATACTATTTCCTGTTATATTTTATTTTTTGCCTCTACACGCCAAATTGGCTACACTATAGTGCTGTCACTGTGCAGAATAAACTTTTGTTAAAATCTCTTATTTTTCTCAAATGTTTATTTCTGTTTGTGTTTTATATACGTCTGAGTAGCGTGCGCATTCTTGTCAGGATATCATTACATCCATGTTCACATTCATAGTCACAAACAAAAACAAAATATAAGGTGAAAAAAATGAAAGTATATTTTTTCATGAAGCGTGAAATCACAGCACAATTCCCTGCTTATATGGAGTGGGCTTCCGTAAATATTCGGTTTAACTCCGTCACTCGAAATCACATCGGGGAGGATAAAGCCTTCTCCGTCCGTTGGCTGGATTTAGGTAGATGTTTTGTATAATAATTTATTGCTTTGCTACTCTTTTTTATTGCTTTTTCGAGTGTAGGTATATTTACAGTGAATTAGCTTGAAGGATAGAAAAGGTCATATTTGGATAAAAAAATTACGACCAAAACTAGGATAACTCTGTCTAGGCTCCTTACCTTTTATCCTTACAAGTGGAGGAACCACGGGGTTATTTGTAACTTTTGTAATACATGTCTAAGTGTTAAAAAAAACCTATTGGTAATAAACCACTTCCTAACAAAAGAAATGACACAAGCGTAGTCGTAAGCAAAGCCTAGTGTAACATTTGACGGCTATATTTTGCAATTCCACTGCGGCATGCAATATTTTCACATGGAATTAATTGAAAATGCAGGCTATTGTTGTCGAAAATCAATGCTATGCTGTCGTCAGCGCATGTCAGCTTAATTCAATCCCGTTTCCGAGCAGAGACCGAGGTTTGTAGCAAACAGACAGCTCGGCTGTTTATAGATTTAACACCGGCTCTAATTGATTAAGGCTTATAGATAGTTTGATGACTGTACACGTATGTATAGGTATGTTAATGGAAAAGCCCAAATTACGGTAAATCCTACGATTTGCCAAGTGATGATTGTAAAAGTCCGATTTGTTCTTTAATAGGTGATCGATTAGGTTAGGTTAAGGTTGGGTAATATTATACACACAGTACTACACAGTCCTAGAATAAAGGCGTATGAACCAATACATCAGAAGTGTGATTGTACATTTACATAGGGCTAAAAATGATGTTATTGGCGGATAATGTTATATTTATACCAAAGTTTTGCAGTCTGGGGTCCCTAGAACACTGTAGGGTTGACTTCCAACAGCTCTACGATTAATTTTTTAAAAATAAATATATACAAAAACCGTGCTTTGTTCACTTGCGTTTTTGGCACTGGTGGATCGACGAGTAATTAGCAAATTACTTGTTTAATAAATCTTTCAGTATAAAATTTCCAAAATGTACCGTAAACATGATATCCTTTCATTATATAAAGTTCAATTCAATTCAATTCAATACACTTTATTGCACGTTTAAAAATTACAGACAAAAACAAAAACAGATACAGTAATGTACATCTAGGCGGTCTTATCGCTAAGAGCGATTTCTTCCAGACAACCTTTGGGTAGAGAATTTACAGCAAATTAGAAGGTAGGTTGTGCAATTTTAGGCATATTTTTAAAATCTACATACACTAAATACATAGGTATACAAAAAAATATATATACATAATAAAGCTTTAATCTAAAATTGTATTATTCAAGAAATTTTCGTTGTCGATCGTAACAATTAGAAATTATTTGTCCTGTCCCTGTGGTATTAATGTAACTTGGAACAAGGGCAATTTTGTGTTACAATGTATATCTTTGCAGTAGAGAGAGAATATACAATGTAAACAGTATCCTAGCAGCGCCTGATAAAACTTTCACAATCACAATTCAATTTAGCGAAACACGAACTGTCCCTCTAGTCCCTTAGTTTCGGGACACTAAGATAAATGGACACTAGCGGGACAAAATGTGTCACAGTTCAGAGTTCCTTATGCTCGTGTAAGGTCATCATGATGTATTACACTGTCTGCTCCTATCTTTATAAAGCGCAAAGAAATGGTGTCAGTGTTTTTATCCCAACTAAAATGAGGACAAGGTTTCATTTACATGTATGTGACTGTAGCATTGGGAACTGGCAGAAATTTTCAGGGGATATGGTCTGTTAATAGTAGAGATACTTTTGGAAAACAATGACGTAACATCAGTAGTACATACATATAATTATATACATACATAGCTTCACGCACACACACGTGAGAGCGTCAGTGGCGTAGGGGATAAGACGCGGCCTATCATATCGAAAGGTCCGGAGTTTAATCCCCAGCTGGGCCATGTACCAATGGCACAGAGTAAGTAAGTCTTCCAATGGGTTTTTTCTCGAAACTTAAGTACTGACTGCTCTCAAACGGTGAAGGAAAACATCGCGAGGAAACCTGCATACGCCGAAGAAGAAATTCTTAGGCGCATGTGAAGTCCACCAACCCGCACTGGGCTAGCGTGGTGGACTATAGCCCGAACGCCCTCGTGGAGAGGATAGGCCTGAGACCCAGCAGTGGGGACATTAATAGGCTGTTGATGATGATGATGATATCTTCACGCTATGTCATTGGCGGAGAGGCAGAAAGAACGGAGCGTCAAGTGTCGCGATCCTGACACACCTCTTTCGCCTCGCTCAGTCTCATAATTCCAAGTAGTTTCAAATCTCTTTGGTCTTTGGCATCATAGGTTCCGATACTAAATATGCAAGATGCGATCTCCACAGGGAGCGCGCGCGCGACCGAAGAGATTGGAAACTTCTTGGTATTATTATTGACTCATAATTATGAGTCATAATTTATGATGTATTCGAATCGAGCACAGCACAAAGCACAAGGGTTGGTTTAGACAAAATCAATTAGAATTTGGATTTAAAATAAAACATACATAGTGCCACACAACACAGCATGTCAAAGGCAGACATAGTACGTTGCGACTTTGAAAATACGTTGTGTCAACCAACACCCCTCTGTGAATATACTGCGATCGATGACAGGCTACATTCGAGAGTCGAGTAAATTCAGTCAGTTGGCGGCGAGAGCTCCCGAATTGGAACTTTAATTACATGATATCTATACATACTTTTATCGAGTTACTACAAATGGTTTTCTGTGTACAAACCATCGAAATTATTATTTTTAAAATAATTTCACATATCTATTACGACTTCCCGAGGGATTTATTATTGTAGGCATTTGAAGGCTTCAGTAGGATATTTATTTTGATAGACGTTGTAATCAAAGATCTTTCAAAACTTATTTTTTAATTGCCTATTTGACAAAATGAAATTATATAAAAAATCCTACGAAGCATGTGTAGCGAAATATTTTCGTCCGTCTCTCTCTGTATAATTTCTATATTAGATCCTAGATAGTTTATATATTTTAACCTAAAAGTATGTGAGGCTGTGGCGCCATGGCGCAGCAATGAATTCATACATTGAACCTTGAACGATAATGTTTTAATTACAAATAGAGTAAAGGCTTATCACTCCTCGTTTCTTAAAATCATTTTACGACCTTCGTCAATAGAAAAGTTAGATTAGTATCCAGAATTTTAAATAGAAATCTTCGCACTTGAGACATTTTTGTAAGTACCTACAGTGGGTACATTTCGTCGTCATCATAATATCAGCCTGTAGACGTCCACTGCTGGACCAAGGCCAAGGGTACATTTAAACAACGCAAATTTTTATCTACCACCGTGTTACGTCTACTACGTTTCCTAGGTGTTAGCGCTGGGAAGAAAAAGCGGGCGCAACAAAGCAACTTTAAAAAAAACGGCGCAACAAAATCTATCAGATATGAAGGTGATAAATGTACTATAGTTTTGTATCAATATCCAATAGGGCACTCAGTCTCAAATATTTATGGGGTTTAACAGGACACATTATATTACAAAGTCATGATAATGACCCGCGGGTAGCGGTCCGGTTTTGACCCGGGATTGGATGCCGGACGAACCGGATCGTGTTCGATAATAGTATGTGTTTACATAATGGAAGGGTCAGTCATTGTCTCCCGCCCGATCCGGCCTGGAACCCTGTTGGCTTCAAAACGGTTAAAACAAGGGATGAATCTGAAACAGTATCACCATGTATCACTAGGTAAGGTATTTCAATCTCTTCGTTGTTTGATAAGCCACGATAGTTCAGATTCATTACATCCTATAATCTTTGTCACACTTTCATCAACTCGCTTTCTGGTCTTCTGTTAGTCAGTTCTGTGCAAATTAACTAAGTTCCCGATGAGATAAAACTTGACATTTTAAATACAGATTAGAAATGGAAGTTACGAATCTAGTGCATTGTCAGTCTGGGTTGCAAAACCCATGAGTCGTGCATGAGCTTTTTTAAAATCTATGAATGCAGTTTTTATTTTTACTAAAATCTATGACATGGTTCCTGAGAACAGATCTTCGTATCTCTTATAGTTTCAGACTTCCCCATACTGCCCCATCTTAATGTTACACCCTGTATGCTTTGCTGTGTTCTGAATTGAAAGGTAAGAAGAATGTTACAAGAACATGACGCTTAACCAGCTGACTGTGACTCCGCATTTGTCAGCTATGGGTTGAAGAGTACCAAAGTTGCAAGGGTTCTTGGGCGACAGTGGCCACTTGCCATCACATGGACAGCCGAGACGTTTTTCGCCCATGTCGTTAAAAAACTAGAAAAAGCAAGTACACGCTCACGTGAAAGCAAATGTTTTTCGATGCGGGAATGTTTACGCAAGTAAAGTAGGCGTGTTTCACTATTCCGCGCGTGATCCGACTGCCAAAGTGGGGATCGCGATACGTTGGAAATGATATCAATATAGGTTTTTTGTTTGGACCTTCAAGACCGTAGGTACTAGGTTTGCTCCTAAAAGTCGTAAATCAATATTTATTGCCGAGTTCAATAAAACTGGATTCCTTATGTATTAGGTAGGTAATAGAGTTGTTTTAATACAAAGAAATTATCTTAAACTTAATTTTCGTGAAAGCTTGATAAAAGTTGGACGCGTATGTTTGTGTGTCTATCTTTTGTCCTCGTGACCCGGTAGTAATGGATGAGTTTTTACTTTTTGTTTTGTTTTAAAAAGATAATATTTTAGGGAAGTTCGGCCACATTTTTTTCGATCGTTCATGGAACTAGTGCAACTATATTTCTATAAAATGTATCTATTTTCATGTCCCAAGTAAAAAGCGTGCGTGTTTTCTCAAAATTTCAAGCATCAATACACTTTAACCTCGAGTTTGATTTGTTTAATTATTTATTTATTTATTTTTACATGGAACAGCCATACCAGACATACATTTAGAAAAACTTATCACTAGACCACTGAAATTGGTATTATCAAGGATACCGTATTAAATTCTAAAAGACATTGCTTGGAATCAATTTATCTATCGTTCACTGAACACGAGCAATCTTCTTTAGATTTCCTAGATACGGTTGATTGTTAAGGCTACGTTTAAAAATGTTATTCCACTAAAAACTAATATTACTTGTATTGTTTGTCTGTGTGTCTGGCGGACAACTCGAAATCTATTAGACCGATCGAGCTGAATACAATATTTTAAAGACTTTAGTTGGCTTATATATATTGAAAGAGGGAAAAACTCGGGAGTAATAATGATTTATCAGCGATGAAACAAAAACAAGAAACTTTTATATTCACTTGGATCTCGGTTTAGTCTGCTCAAATCAAATGTTTTATGGTAGATTCAGGCTTCCTCAACTAGGGTGTACAGACTTGCTACGGGTTGGTGGACTTCAAATTCGCCTAAGAATCCTTCGGAGTAAGCAGATGTCCTCCTTTCACCGTTTGAAGGCATCTCAACGCAAGTCAGTAAATGTGCTTAAGTTTCAAGAACCAATTGCCACATGGCACGACCGGGTATTCAACTCGGACCTATCGACATGACAGGCCGCGTCTTCCCCACTAAGCCACCGACGCTCTCAGTTCGTTCGCATTCCAAAGAATATTTATCTGAAGAGACTGCGCCTTAACACACACGTGTCTCATACAACGGTGTACTCGACCTAGTGGTTGGAAGTCTTCCAATACCTTCCGATAACGCTGATACCAGATAGATAAGATAAGATAGCATTTATTGCTGAATAAATTATTACAAAACATTTTATCATATTATTTTATATTCTCTTCAGCTTGTCCTTGGACATAGACCTCTTCCCTGGATTTCCACTTCTCTCTCTCTCTCTCTTGCGCTTCTCCTCTCCATATTGGGCCAGCGGTTCTCTTTATTTCATCTTCCCATCTCGTTATTTTCCTTCCTCTGTTCCTTTTCCCTTGCCTTGGATACCATTCCGTTGTATCTCTAGTCTATTTCTCAATATTTGATCCATAGAAATTTGGGAGCGTAGCGAGCGGGAGCGTAGCGAGCTTTTTCCTTGTTCTGTGATTTGATCTCATCATGTGTCTTGTCAACTTCCATTTAAGCTTTTTAATGCAAGTCGTGATATCCTTTACTTTTTGTTGTTTTTGTTATTGTCTTTAATTTGATTTTGTCTACATTTTTATTTCTAATTCCTGATACCAGAACCTTCTAGCTAAATAATTTATACGCAGGTACATAATCACTACACGTGTGTAATTAGGAGTGGGGGACTTGTTAAATTTTTTATCGATTGTTACAAGTTATTGGTAGTTGTATAGGCAGCGATATTGGTGGGAAAACATATCGCACTTAAAAAATCTACGAAGTCTGTCTAAGAAGCGTCCGCGCCATGGGCCCCGCGGTATATAACAAGCTCCCAGGGACCATAACAGAGGCGTCCAGTGACGCCATTTTTAAGACTAAATTAAAAAAGTGGCTTGTCGAGCAGGCATTCTACACGTATAGTGAATTCTTAGCTTTTAAGGCTAGTTAGCAAATATGATACCAATCAATGTGACATTTAGATACTAAGACTATTTTATTTGACATTTTATTTTTATTGATTTGACATTACACTTACAATTAAGTAAGGCAATGTATTTTATGAAGTTGACCTGTAATGAATATTACTAATAAATTATGTCTATGTCTATGTCTATGAAGTTTTATGTGATACGTGCTCTTCATTCGGATTATTCGTCATTGGTCATGGTAGATACTAGGTAGTGTCTCCCTTCGCTAAACTATAATTAGCGACAAAATGATCATAACCGAAAATATGATGTGGATTACTGAGTAGATACATAGTGCATTTAAATCTACCTGTTGTCTGTTCTTCTGGGTTTTTTAAAAGATTTAGAACTAAATGTACTTTTTGTAAATACTTATTATCAAATTATTGCAATCCCTTTATTTAACACTAGCCGATGCCCCGCGACTTCATCCGCGTTATAAAGGGGTGCGGCCACGTGGTTCGACAACGTGGTCCGACAGTCGAACCAAGTGGAATTTTGATTCCTCGTGGTTCGACAAGTCGGACCATCAGGAATTTGATATTCCACTTGGTTCGACTGTCGGACCAGGAGGATTTTTAATTACTACTAATCATGCCAGTTTCTTAGTTTTAAAGTTTGTCAATAGATGGCGTTAGGTGTATTTTACACCCCGATATCATTGGGTTCTTCGCAACATATATAAGATATGCGTGCAAATTATCCACCAGTTTTTACCTCTTTATTATTCGTATAGAGTATAGATTTTACTGAACTTATTCGTCTTCTGACCTGTCTGAGGCCATCTGGCAGACTGGTCTTTCTAATTTTACTTTAGTCAGGAAATTTCATCGTTTTCCATGTAATTATTCATCATCAACAGCCTATTAATGTCCCCACTGCTGGGGCTCAGGCCTACCCTCTCCACGAGGGCGTTCGGGCTATAGTCCACCACGCTAGCCCAGTGCGGGTTGGTGGACTTCACATACGCCTAAGAATTTCTTCTTCGGCGTATGCAGGTTTCCTCACGATGTTTTCCTTCACCGTTTGAGAGCAGTCAGTAAATGTACTTAAGTTTCGAGAAAAAACCCATTGGTACATGGCCCAGCTGGGGATCGAACTCCGGTCCTCTCGATATGATAGGCCGCGTCTTATCCCCTACGCCACTGACGCTCTATGTAATTATTCATTTTCTCTTAATTCTTATAAAAATGCTCATGCTCTGCTATTCAATCCAAGGAGAATGCAAGCTGTTAGATACAAAAATAAAGAAAATGTGTGTACGGTTATTAATAAGCTAAAACCTCACAAAAGCTATAGGTAAGTAGGTAGGTATACACTACTCCTGCTTTCCATTCCAATTTAACTAAAGCCAGTTGAGAACTTCTCAAAATAGTGCTCACTAACTAGAATGTCCCGGATTTCATTATGGACGGGACATCGGGACAGCGGGACAGTTAGTAGGACAGTAGCCACCGGCGCTGGCCTGTGCATTGACTTGCAAATACGTTTACACCCGCTGTATTGGCCAATCTGGTGCGGATGTGAGGTAACTGTAAATTTTGGGAGCCAATGAATAAAATTGGTAATCTAAGAATGTCACCTGAATATTTTACTCGTCTTCCTTCGCCTTTCACTTAAGATTTTCCCTGAGTACAAAGTAAAACATAACATAAAAACATTTGTCTATAGCATATTTTATATCCTTAAGTTTATTGACGTGTTTTTTAAGAAAAAGGAAGTCATAAAATCTTCTAATATCATCTTTAAAGTCATAAAGTTGAGCTTCACATTTATTACCTTTAATACTTTAATAAAAACTTTGTAAAAGCAATTTCAGTGGGACTGACTCGAATTGACTTATTAACTTCCGAGAAACGATCTAATACCTACCTAAGTTCTGAGGAATTGACAAATTAATTAGGTACATAAAATATGATGTGTTCCTTACGGTAGACTTCGATGTAAACCAATTTCTGTTAAACTATATCAAATTTTCTTCATTGAATTTTGCTGGAGATTGAAGTAAATGGAAAACCACATTATTTTCCTTTAAACTCTAATAACGGTGGAAATTGCAATTTCCTATTACGATGTCCGCGGCGAACACAACAACTTTAATCCCGGGTATTTAAGACTTGAGGGAATTGTATGTTCCTCGTAGTTCGGAAAAGTTTCATTCGGGTTATTTCTTTAAGCCTTGCTTTAATATTATTTTTGATTTCTATCTTGATAAGATAATTATGTAATATCCAACGAAGAGCTAAGGTCATCGACATAGCCGTAAGGAGCATGCTAGAGTGGCCATCCACCTTCTTCAGGTCATCGGTCCATCTGGCGGCGGAGGGACCAGCTTTATCTGCTCCAACGGTCATCAGTTTAGTGACAGATGTAGCCCGCCCACTGCCACGTGAGGAATAAACTAGAGTGTCAGTGGGCGGGCTACATCTGTCACTAAACTGACGACCGTTGGAGCAGATAAACTGGTCCCTTCGCCGCCAGATGGACCGACGACCTGAAGAAGGTGGCTGAAAGAGGCTGGTGGTCCGAGTGTGGTGGCGTTCATTGGGGGCGGACTATGCGGACGTCGTCGATAGACTGTTAATAAAATGATGATTTGATAAAGAGATTACTATTAGGAGTATTTCTATACAATTAGAGCTTTAAAAAAGCTTTTAAAGCCGTCTCATTGGGACATCAGGTGACCGGTGACCAGGTAACCCTAGGCCAGCGAATTAGTAAGTCTGGCGATCCAAATGTCTCAAGTTGGCGAAACGCGCCAGTTCGCGAAATGAGCTATTTGGTAGACGACTCCCACTCCAATGGTAACGCCGCCAGTATTTTAGGAACACATATTTATTTTGTAAATGTTTATTTGGATTTTTATTGTAATTTTACACAAATTAATGTTAATTTGTTGACAAAAATAAAATACATTCCTAATACCTTAATTAACTAAATAACACTAAATATTATAGAGCTATAGTCGCAGTAATAGAAGGCAGATGGCAGATCATTATGGCTAATGTACACAGGAGCTGTGTTGGCAAGAACTTAATTTTGCTACCAAATATGTTACGGCTTAAGGCTTACTTTTGGATTTTCCACAACTGCTTTCCAAAAATCTTTTAAAACTAAAAACGGAATTTATTATTTCGAATTCACAAATGTCGATCTATGAGGTGAAATGACGTCCTTGTTCGGAAATACATAATTACAAAGGACAACAAATAATTTGCAACGAGGCAATGCAGCCAGCGTCCTCGGAACCATGGGTCCATCGCCCAGCCACGAAGATTTTAGGTAATTTTAGTTTTTATATAGGTTTTAGTTTTAGGATAATTTAGTTTTTTAATTAGTTATTTAATATTATAAGTATTATTCTATTAACGAATAATTTGTAAATATTATCCACTTTCATATGAGAGAGAGCAAAGAATACGGCAGTGGAGGTTGGGTCCAAACCTACCAATAAGTAGTAGGTATGAATTGAAAAGAAAATCAGACGCAATAAAATTGACAAATGTCAGTTCTTTCTTCGCGCCGCGGCGGGGAGGTTCGCGGGATGGGAAATATGATTCGCGAAAGATAAATCACTTCGCCGACTCAAATTGTATGGTGAATACTGAATAGGAAGGTTATTATAGGGCTGGAGAGTAACAGCATTCCCGAAAATCCCGGGTTGTGTTTTTACATTCAGATCTTAGATGTTTTGCTTGCAATGGTTTGAATATTGTACATTTTGTTCCGTCTGTGAGAGAATAATATTCTGTAATTTCAAATAACGTCTGTAATTACAAAAACTCCACCAATGAGGTCGGAGACCTTGACATGAAATATTTTATTTACATACCTACATCAATCGGTAATAAACAAATTAACAAACGATCATAATTAATATTATACAATAGTATAATAGCCTACCCCATTTCATAATTGGGTTAATTATTTTAATTCTATTCAACATTCTCAGTGGTTATGAACATGTAAACGTTTATTTGGGCTTCCTTAGAATTATTCTAGAAGGCGAGTCATAACTTATTCTGTCTACAGAGTTTCAGTGTAAATTATAAAAATAATCAAAAATTACTCATAATATTATATTTATGCAACACATTAGTACCTATACCTACCTGTATACTATCATTACATTTTATACGATAATAATACGGCACGTTTTTTAAATACTGATATTATTTATTCAATTCAATACTCTTTATTGCACAAAAAAATAAAATAGAACACAATAATACAGTAGATTTAGAAGGTACAACTTTATAGGCGGTCTAATCGCTAAGAGCGATTTCTTCCAGACAACCTTTATTTATCACTTGTGGTTTAATTAGTAATAATTACAACCTGAGCACCTAAATAAAATCCATGACAGTTTGTGCAGTTAATTTTGAAAGTGAGTAATACATAACATTACCTGTTCGCATTTACGTTATGTTATGTAACCTACCTTGTCCTAAACAAAACAAGACAAACAAAACATCCCGGTTCCGCCCCTTACTACCCTTTACCTGGGTGGGGCAGAACTTACCTCTTGGCCTTATAAGATTACGGTATGTACTTTATCTTCTGCCTAATCCTTTAATCTTGCCTTACCTTCACTGAAATCAGGATGCGTCTCACTCGTGGTCACATGCTTTTGACTGTAAAGTCTACAAGTGCGTCGTGACCCTGAGGATGGGTTGCGTTATAAAATATGCTACTTTTTAAAGTGATTCAGTAGTTTAAATTATGTATTACACTCTCGAAAAATGCGTTTACCACTAGTAAACGCATTACAATTTTTCTATTTGAAAAGAATGTCGTTTATTTTAAGTAAATTGTCAAACAGATACGAAGTCGAGAAGAAAGGCTGGGCCCGGCAGCGGCGGTAAGGCGACTGAATTTTACCTTTAAATATCCATAAAAAAATGATATAATTCATTTTTTATGAAACAAACGTCAGGGAACCAGAGTAGACAGCCGACAATGGTCTAAAAACGTTCGTATGTAGGTACCACAAACCTATATCAATTATTTAGACAGCTGCCTGCCATCCGAGCTGCGAGTAAAATGCGCCGGGGACCTGTTTAGTTCATTTCCCTCTGTAACTTCCAATTACAATTTTAGCAACTTTATTACAATAGCTACGGAGCCAAGAAAGCGGGCTCCCTGTTAACCCCTTTGAGTAATTGGTTACAACATAAATTAATGAATGTCTTTTTGCCAGCTATAAATGAAAAACGTCACCCTCCTCGACGCTTTGCGTCTGAAGCCGTCTGTGACACAGATTAGTGATTCTAAGTAGCTACTTCCTTACTTATTGACGTTTTCTGTCGCAGAGCTCACAAATTGTGCCAAAAAAGGGAATGATGATTTTTTTGCCATAAGTTTTACATAACCCTTTATAAGGCCCCAGTTATACAGATATGCTACAAGAAAGTTAAATACACTACCATGTTTGTAATGCACTGGGGAACACATCTACGGCAAAAAAAAAACATAAAAAAAAACTTGTGGTCAATATATGCACTCAGCCTGTTAGTGCACTTGAGTTTTCAGATGATCTGTTTCCAACGAATGAGGAAAGAAAGCCTGATATATTCGCTATTTATATAATATTTATATAATACCATTATAGTTAAATAAAAAAGAGGATGTTCTTCTCCGTAAATGTTTATTAACTGAGTGGTATCCAAATCGCCTCTGCCTTATAAAGGGTTAAAAATAAAACAATATAGTAATATTAAATATTTTACACTGACAGTGGGACTAGTCCGAAAACTCAAAGTCGCTCAACGGGCTATGGAAAGAGCTATGCTCCGAGTTTCTCGAAGAGATAGGATCCGAAACGAGGTGATCCGCCAGAGAACCAAAGCCTTTGACATAGCTCAAAGGGTTAGCTAGAACGTTGAAGTGGCAGTGGGCTGGTCACATCTGTCGAAGAACCGATAACCGCTGGGGTAGACGAGTTCTCGAGTGGAGACCACGACTAGGCAAGCGTAGTGTGGGACGCCCCCCGGCTAGATGGAGCGACGACCTGCGTAAGGCGGCTGGCAGTGACTGGATGCGGAGAGCCGAAGATCGGACTCAGTGGCGCGCCTGTGATGATGATTAAATATTTTGTTTTTGTTTCAGATTACAGCCCACAGTGTGATAGGAGGCCATGTTTCGGTACCGCGCCAGACCCACCTTCCCAAGCGAAGACAAATGAAGCTAATTCTTCACGAGGCGGCCGACGCGGAGGGATTTTTATAGGGTTATTCGTAACAAATTTGTTTCTGTACGATCGGCAGGTAATTCTGGCGATATATTACCGACAACTTATTTATAGGCGCCCCGTGGGTTGACGTGATGCGTGATTTTGGATTTTTGCTGTGTTATGGCGCGTAAAAAGAAAATAATGAACATTACTCAGTTAAGGGGATCACAGACACGCGGCCTGCGGTGGCGGTGGCGGCCTGTTGTATTTCTTATAAGCAATGTATGTGAGACTTTAGACACGCGTGGCCTGTGTTTGCATAATGAAGCTGCGGTCTGAGGTAGGCCGCCATCGCAGGCCGTGTGTGTCTGGGATACCCTTTACGAGAATTCGAGAAATGCTCTGGAAAAGTGAGATTATTTTGTTCGATATTAGGACCATAGTGTATATGTTAGTACTTACCTTAGAGTATACATAAGCTAGCTAGCTATATACTCTAAGGACATTTACGTGAATTTTTATCTACCACCGCTTCCTAGGTGTTAGCCCTGATAACAAGAAGAAAAATAACAAATTACTTGTAAAGACTGTGCGAGACTGAAATAACCATAGATTTAAATTTCTAAGTCTATGGAAATAACATTATAATCATTTATTTTATAATCAGATTTCTTTCACAGTTATTTTTAATGTGATTCCTAAATTCTCTGTCCTTCATTTTCAAAATATTCCCAACACACTACGTGTTGTAGAAGCGTGTAAGAAAATAATTGTAAAATTTAAATACTTATCTGCGATTTTCAATCTTTAATCGAACAAAATTTATAATAATACTTTACGAAAAGCTGATCTATTGAAGAAAATTTTACATTTAAGTAAAATTACGCTACTGAACTGCACTTCTGTTAATGAATACAACATTACTTACTCCGTTTTACAACACATCGCAATATAATATGCGAAACAACCTTTTACGATAGCTAATATCCGGGTTTACTAACCCGCGACCGGATATTGATTCCTGGCCATAATGCGAGTGTAGCAGTTTCATCAAAGAAAAATATTACCTTCCTGTGCTTGGCGCAGTTAACTGATCTATTTGGGCAAGTTAACTGATCTATTTCTGCGTATAGGCCTACCTACCTACCAACTAAATCGTGCTACCTACCTAAATTTCAGATAGGGCAATTATATAAAAAAAAGAAGTGTTTTATGAGTATAGAAAGGTTCAATTGGCCAGGCAGGTTAGAATTTTTTTCCCTAAATTTCATGCTGTAATAGCACAGCTGGTTTTAGTTAACTAATGGTTCTTTTTTAGTCAAGGTCAAAATATTTTATTGCATGTGAGTACACAGGGTACATTTGTACACGTAAATGTTCATCTACCGTCGCTTCCTGGGTGCTTTCTTTTCTTTCAAACTTTCAGGAATTCCTGTTCCTTTATTTGAGGTAATCTGGGTATGAAATGAAATGTCACCTGATTATATACATACATTTAATCGGTTCTGTTATAATATCTATAGTATAACTTTATTTAGCGGCTTAACAATCTGCAATATTATTTATTCAACTTATTAAATCTAACACTTATAAATTTTGCAATAACACATATATTTTAAACAACATACTTTATATATATATATATATATTTATTTTATTAGAATTTAACCAAAAAAAATAAGAATACTAGAGTATTTATCGTAAATATTTCAAATGACTAGAAATAGTTAAGGGATCACCACACAAAAGAGTGCGTAACTGAGGTTCGAACTACAGTAAAGTTGCTTAGAGTTTTATATTAATTTCCTTAGATTTTGTTAAGCAATCATGTTGATCAGGGTATATTAATTTCAAACGTGTTGTGAACCCCTTTATAACCAATTAAATTATATACGTACAAATACACTAAATAACTTTACTTAATTGTGTCACAGACTCACCAATAGACAGAAATGAGAAGTGAATAAACACTTTAGATATATATTCCTTCGGCAATATTCAGCGCAATAGTATATATAATATATTGAATTATCTATAGATATGACTACGAGATATGCTAATAATAATGAGATAGTGAATAATTCATCGTTGTCATAAGATATAAGACCCTAAGGACAAAAGTTCTAGTTAACGTTTGAGCCTTGAAAATGTTGAATGAGAACTTGAGTGTAATAGTCAAAGGTTAGTTAAATCACACATTGATCCACTATTAAAGAGAAATATGAATTACTCTATAATTTCTGAACACACACACGTAAATTTTTTTATACCGACATGCAATCTCGCACACATGCACCTCGAAAATCATTCATGATTGGTTTTCAATCGTCACTAAGTACATGCCCGTCTGAAAGACCCCAAGCCACCACGCCGTCGAAATTACAACTATTTCCCCAATGTTTAGCTCCCCACGATTCCCGTGAGGTTTAGAGCATGTCAGTGTCTTGGATGTTCTGGAGTTTAGAAGTTGGTCCTGCCGAAAATGTAGTTCCCTGCAGCGCTGGCGTCTTCAGTCGAGAAGTACTCCTTCCAAAGTTCTTGGAACTCCTCCCACGACACACTGGCCTTACCCTGTTGAATACATTCAATTGTATAATCATCATCAGTCTGTACCAGTCCATTGCTGGACATAGGCCTCCCCCAAGGCACGCCACTGAACCTGATTTTCAGTTCTCCGCATCCCGTCACTACCAGCCGCCTTACGCCATGGTCTCAACTCGAGAACTCGTTTACCTCAGCGGTTATCGGTTCTCCGACAGATGTGACCAGCCCACTGCCACTTCAACCATCTTCAACGCACTAAATTGTATAATGAGCCGGTAGGCTGGGAAGCACGAAGTTACGTCACATATTTCTATACCAAGTCTTCAATCAGTGCTTCCTAATGCCTATGAGATTTAAATTTGTTATCTGAAAGCATTACTTGTTTGTCCTATTAACAATAATCTCGTCGCATCCCTTCCGGCCATATCCGCAACCACGTTTCGTAACCAGTTGCCGTAGAAGATGTAGTTTTCTTTGTTGGCAACTAGTTGCGAAAGAAGATTTGTATTTATTTATTTTGATACAAAGAAAAGTACTTCTTCTATGGCAACTGGCTCTGAAACGTGGTTACGGATATGGCCGGAAAGGTTGCGGATATGACCGGAAGCGGTTTGAGCTGTGCGCAGATCAGTCAGTTAGTCATTAATGGTGGACTATACGTACCTTGGACATATGTTTGAAGGCCACTTGGCACACGCGAGGCTCGATACCATACGAGGAGCAGACGGTGGTGAATTCATCGCAGTCGATGGACCCGTCGGCGCTGGCGTCCTCCAGTTGGAACATGAAGTGGCAATACAGCTGTTGCCAGTTGAGCGCAGCGGATGGATTCTGAGCGTAGTCGTTCCACATGGATACCCATTCATCTACAGAGACCTGAGTAAAAAAATAAAGACTTGAATTTTTTGTCTGTACGGAATATGCCCGTGCACTTTTGACGTCATTGTCAAATGAACCATATCGATTTAATTCGAGAATTAAAAAAGTGAACTCATGTAATATTTAAAAATGAGTTCCCTCAATGTCAACCACATTGACTTTTCAAGGTCAAGGTCATGATAGGTAAGACACACACTACGGAACTTTTTTCAAGGTCAGGCATGATAGCTACTAGTAAAATGATAAACTAAATGGAAATCAGCATCACGCATTTTACGAAGGGCAATATTTATTAGTATTTCGAGTGCATTTTATGACATTTTGAACATACGAAATGCTGCGTAAGCGCGCTATCTACACGAGTTAATTAATATCCAAAAAATATGATCACATCACGAAAAAAAAAATTTCAAAATTCAAAAGTATTTTATTGCATGTAAGTACACTGGGTACATTTATACAACGTCAATTTTTTATCTACCACCGCCTCCAAGGTGTTATATAGAGCTGGGAAGAAGAAGCGGCGCAACAAACTTCCGCAACACATCTTTTAAAATCAAGTTTGTACATAACATTATTTTGTAAAGATTGTGCGAGGCTGAAGTAACATTAACACCAGGCATCTTTGTCATTTAGATAATCGACTGTCCTATAATAAGCTTTCTTACAAAGTTGCTGTTTAATGTAGGTCTTAAATTGTCTGTTATTCATATTTAAGATTTCTTCTGGTAGTTTGTTGTAGAAGCGTATACATTGCCCCGTGAATGATTTACTGACCTTACTAAGCCTTAACTGTGGTGCTACAAGTTTGTTTTTGTTTCTTGTAACATAAGCTGTGTTCATGTCACAGTGCCTCAAAAAGAGAGATATATTTTTGCGGACATACAAAATATTCTCAAAAATGTATTGACTGGCAACGGTTAATATATTACTTAAGTATATATTAATATATACGAAAACCACGAACCCCAAACAAATGCTTACGCAACGAAACTCAAGTTCGCTTTTGTTGCGTCCATAAAAAAGGGTCGAGCATACAATAACCGAATTAGTCGGCAGAAACTCTAATAAAGCACCGGCCCCCATCGACAATTTACTCCAACAATGAAAATGAGCAAAAAAGTCGTGCGCGTAAAAAGTCGCCCGCGTAATTAAACAAGGTTAGAAGGTTTTTGACATATTTCAAAGGCTTTGTGTGAGAGGTGAGGGTGTGAGTTCATTTTATGGAGCTAACAACATGTCGCATACAGCCTTATTTGTCTAGCTGAGTATTTACAGGCAGTTTTCATGTCATTTCAGTGGTTTTGGCATTCATGACACCTAAAATTTCCCATCAGTCTTTGAAATAAAATTGTCTCTAGCAAAGCAATGTTTTAAACAGCTCAATCAGTCCAGAAGTTTTCGAATTTTCCGTCAGACAGACAGCTAGTCGGAAATAAAGCTTATCTAGCTATGCTTCCTCATACCCATCCTTTTGATGGAGCTCTAGAAAGTATTTGGAAAAAAAAACGAAAAAAAGTAATAGGAAAATATTATCTTATTGTATAATACCTGTCCATCCCTATTGGAGTCAGCCCTCTTCCGGAGACCATCCCAGATCTTAATCATGATCTCGTGCGTCTCCGTGTGCTTAGCATCCCCAGGCTTCCAGCCACGGAGGCTGCAGATTTTCTGAAACGAAATACAGAATATTACTATTTTATTTTTCTTTATCAACCTAATCCGGTTCCGCTACATTTTAGTTATAAATGCACTAAACCGGCTACGGGCAGCAGCGACACCGGTGCAAATCCTAGTACTGAAACAGTCATCACATCACGTCTGCCCAGTTATCTGATCATTGTGGGCGTTGATTAGATTGTGATACATGAACATTATAGGCTAAACGTAATACTTTCGTAGGCTGCGTAGCATTGCTACGAAAAGTGCTACGGGCGGCCGTAGCTTCAATGAAAGAAGCTAAAGTTGTTTTCATTATAAGATTCCAATTTTGTAAACAAAGCACTTGGTCAATACATTGTAGATCGAAGATGGTACCATTCACATTGTATTAGTTTAAAATTAAGGGAGATTTCTTAATTTCTAAGGGAAATTAAGGGAGTAAAATTTCAATTACATATAAATTGTTCGCGAAATTTGACTATCGCAGCACGAAAGAAGAATTTTAAAATTTACATAATTATTACCTCTATAGCAAGCTCGAAGTCCTTTCTCTCTATTGTTCCACTTTGATTGACATCTAAACAAGAAAGTAATACAGAAAGAATTATTGTACATGTAATAAAATATGAATACAGTAACTTCTTAATAAAAAATCTTCAAAAGAATATTTTGCCAAAATACTTTACCGAAGAATACGTTGAAAACGTAGAGAAGTTTGTTCCGCCTGAATTCCGAGATAGACATTTTTGTAATCTGTAACAAAGGGAATTCACAAGTTTATTACAAGTTCTAACTTCGAAGGGTCATCCTTTTTAGTGTTATCTTTCCTTTTTTTGTTACAGGAAATGTAACACCAAAAAGATAAGTGTAAAAACTTTGTAAGTATTTGTAACTTGTGGACACTATTATTAACGAAAGTTGTCAGTCTTTTTTTTTTGGTTTGGACAATTTTTACACACGGCTGTTGAGTCCCAACTAAGCCGAAGCTTGTAAATGGGTACTCAACAACTGATAAACATACTTAAATACTTTTAAATAAATACATAAATACATACAAACACCCAGGATCCGAAAATCCAAAATCCGTTTTGTTTTTTACTTTCCACGAGCAAATAATAAAAAGTCATTTTACTTTAAATTAAACTTGACACGGTTTTCCTACTTTTATCTAGAACCAATGCTAGGTATATAAGCCTATTATTTACCCTGTAAAATGCCAAGAGAAAAGATGTACTCGTATAGAGATTTTACTTGATACTATCATGTAACCTAGCACTAAACACTAAATTCGGATAGCTTTGGTAGATGGTCATCACGAGACCTCGTTGTAACCTTTCCTTTTTACAGCCTATAAAAAGGACATTGTTCTTATCGCTCGCTTCGGATTCTAAGGTAGGATGCGTAAAAAACGTATATGGTACTACAGGTATAAGGATGTAACACAACCTTGAGACGTGTACTGATTTGTAAAAGAATACCGTAACGTAACATGATTAAAAACAAAGATAGTTGAGCAAAGCAGTTCGAGGGTGCACGTAACAAAGTTGTAACAAGTGCTACTTTTTAAAGTCACTTTCATTAGAAGTTGCCAATTAAGTAAACAAAGCACTTGGTCTTGTTAAATTATTCTACAATCACGAGGTGCCATTAGCATACATTGTATTAATTTTAAATTCAGAAGCAAAATACTTACCTTTGAATGGGTATTTTCATAAAACATTTTAAATTTACACTTAATGTAATGTCAGTCAGCCATACAGTTTTTTTAATAATGTTTGGACAAATTTACACATTGCTGTTTAGTCCCAACTAAGCCGAAGCCTGTACATGGGTACTCGACAACTGATAAACATACATAAATACTTTTAAAAAAATACTTAAATACATACAAACACCCAGAATCCCTCCCTCACGCCCTCACGCCCTCGTTGAGAGGGTAGGCCTGAGCCCCAGCAGTGGGGAGATTAATAGGCTGTTGATGATGATGATGACCCAGAATCCGTAAACCAACAGTTATGCTCATCACACAAATGTGGGCCCCGGGTGGGAATCGAACCCACGAACTTTGGCGCAGTAAGCAGGGTTACTACCTACTACTACTACTACGTTACTACGCCAACAGGCCAGTCTTTGTTTTTTATGTTACATATGTGTTTACTTAATTGGAAGCTTGTAAAGAAAGCGACAACATAACAACTGAAGCTTGTCAAGTGTAAATACCCCTAACATAGCTGTATGTAATGTAACACGCTCGCAGCGAACGGTATGTTACAATAAAATGCTTGTCCACTGTGAACATGTAACACGAAATTCCGTTGCAAGTCCGTACGTAACTTTATACGATCTGAACGAGGCAGCAGTATTGGCAGGCCTTAAATGGCTGAAGTCACATTTAGATACGTGGACTGAATTCCAGATTAGCAAACTTGGAATTTCTAGCTCGTACGGCTCGTGAATAAATGGGGCAAGCAGAAACTTTTTCGGCTGGACCTCTCTCTAAATAATATACGTAAGTGCACGCAGGTTGTAAATAAATGTTTATAACATAGGCTTTTTTGAGTAATGAATGTTACAAATCGAGCTTTTCGAGGACATAACAAAATTGGATGTTTATTTAAGTAAGAGATTTATGTTATGTTCAGTGGCGTCGGGGATAATACGCCTCCTATCATATCGAAAGGCTCGAAGTTCGATCCCCGGCTAAGCCATGTACCCATTGGTTTTTACTGACTCTCTCAAACTGTGAAGAAAAATATCGTGAGGAAACCTGCATACGCCGAAGAAGTTCGCCAACCCGCACTGGGCTACCGTGGTGGACTATAGCCCGAACGCCCTTGTTAAAAGGGTAGACCTGAGCCCCAGCAGTGAGGTCATGTTAATTGGCTGTTGATTTTGTTTTGATTTATGTAAGCGGGGTATGATTGGATGCGGAGAACTGAAGATAGGATTCAGTGGCGCGCCTTGGGAGAGGCATTCGTCCAGCAATGGACTATTGCAGGCTGGTGATGATGATGAAGTTTTAAGTGCTTAATCCTATATACGATACAAGCAACTGGCTAATAAATGAGCCTAGGCGATTTTAGTCGTATCACTTTAAAATAATCTTTTATTAGTTATTTGTTATGCAAGGCTGCAAAGTTGGTTATTTTGTGCGAGTCATCATCAACAGCCTATTAACATGTCCCCACTACTGGGGCTCAGGCCTACCCTCTCAACGAGGGCGTTCGGGCTATAGTCCACCACGCTAGCCCAGTGCGGGTTGGCTGTGCGAGTACTAGTATTGAAAACTGAGCAAAGCGAAGGGTTCTAGGATTGAACCACGGGCGTAGCGAGGGTTTAAAGGTACGAGACGCAAAATAACTTTGCTACCGAGCCCAACACATAATTTTTCACCTCACTACAGCGAGGAAAATACTAGGTGAATTGAATCCTTTCGGCGGTTTAAAACCACAAATAATAATAACCACAATTAGAATTGACCACTTCTTTAAAAATGTCCACCTTCTACAAATTAGAAGAAAAGTTTTTAAAAGGTTTTTCCAGGTGCAGTTTTAGACGCAGATTTCGAATGAGAAAGTATTCCCCTTCCGAGCTTGTGAGGTGAAAAAGCTTTTAGTTACTTATAACAAGACCTATCAGTGCGTTTTACTATGTACAATGAGAATTTCTACTCCAGGAAACGAGCAAAAATGGTGCATTGAATTTTATTGTCAGGTTTTACTGCGTTCGACTCTCCAGTGCTCTCAATCGGCCACAAAAGCGATTGTTGCAGTCAATTGCACCAGCGCATTGCAATTTGTGCATTGGGCGGATATTAAAACATTTCTCTTTGGTTGCTATTTTGTGCTATAACTTAGATTAATGAATTTATTAACTAATCTAAGTTATATCACGAAATATGCTAAAAATAATTTTGTGATATAACTTAGATTAGTTAATAAATTCTTTAACTAATCTAAGTTATAGCACAAAATAGCAACCAAAGAGAAATGTTTTAATATCCACCTTCTTAGTTTCTTAATTTTTTAGCATACTTTGTCCTAATTAAATTACAAAAGTAAATAAATTTTTAAAAGTCAAATTATAAAGTAAAACAATTGAAAGGTTTACTTTATGATAAAATTTCTGAAGTAAATTGAATTTGAACAAACTTTTAGTTAAGCAAACCGACTTTGTATGTTAGTTAAAGGGTTATAAATTTTTAATTAAGGCGAGGATAAACTTCCCGTTTATCCTCGCCATAATTAAAAATGTATAACCCATAACAGCTGTCTGTTCGCAAAGCCGAATTTAATGAAAGCCTTTTTATAAGTGTTGGAAGAGACCTCTTACAGAACCACGTGCGCTATGTTATTAATTCCTCTGTGGCTATGTACAGACGACCGCACGTCATGCAATATTATGAGAGGTTAAGCACGACGACTGCAATACTATGAGAGACCAGTTCATACTAAGTAGGTTTGCTTCCACTGACGCGGTCAATATTTTAAAATGCAAAGTTATTTTTGTAGTTAATTTAAATCATTTAGTGCCTGCCTTTATGTCCAAATTGAAATTGGTCCAAAGTCAAATACGGCAATCGGGAGATACGTTCAATTAGAATTAAGTCCAAATAGGAAAAACTTAGGTAGGGCTATTTACATCCATTATTGAAATGTGTTTCAATGAATTTTTTACATTTGTGGGGACAGAAAGATTCTCGAGTGGCGACCACGTATCGGAAGACGCAGCGTAGGCAGGCCTCCCACGAGGCGGACCGACGATCTGGTGAAGGTCGCGGGACCCAGCTGGATGAGGTTAGCGCAGGACCGGTCGTTGTGGAGATCCCTGGGGGAGGCCTTTGTCCAGCAGTGGACGTCTACAGGCTGATATGATGATGATGAACTTTTTACAGTCATACAGTTAGTAAAAATTCTAGAATTTCTAGTAAAAATCAGTAAAAGAACTGGTCAATTTATTAGATCATTTTAATAGTAATCATCGATGAAATTCAGACAACCTGTCACCTGGGAACCGCATTAAGCCTTTAACGGATAAACCCTGAGTCCTTATTCCAGGGCTTAACTCGAAGTAAACTTGGGTCCGAACACACAATTAAGTCCTTAAAACAATTTACAGGACGAACGGCTTCCGACCCGTGATTGCGCACACCTGGCGCGGTTTACACGCTAGAGACTACAGAGCGTTTAATCCTCAATTTACGTAATGGTAATTTATCAAAATTATCTTTCAACAAAACTTAACAGGCGTTTGTACAGCGCTTTCTGATCTAAGCTTAGAAGACCTGCCGTCAAACGTGGCAACTTGACCTTATATGGTCAACTTGCCCTTAGCTTACCTCTAGTGACAAGCTACTAAATTTAGTTGATTGAAAACAGGTAGAAATTTCAAATTAATTGTAGGTTGTTTAGATTATCGTTGACAACATTTTGTTTTTTGCTGCTGTAACACTGTTGGTAATCCAATAAGAACGTTTTGAAGTCTGACGGTCGAAACTGGGGTTTTAAGAGTAAGAAGAAATGGCAACTTGACCTAAAATAGGAAATATTAAGCACAAATCTATGAAAACTAGTATACAGGTCAAGATGCCAAAATTGTCAATTTGTCTTCTGTTAGTATTATGTATCTGTGCTTCTGTTGTGTTTTTTTACTAGGATGTCAATTTAAGGTATTTTAAAGAATTTCTTATTGAAAATGAATGGTCAATGTTTTAGTGTTTCCTATACAAAGCATAAGATGTTAAAAAAGTCTATGTCATAAAAAGTTACTTGGTAAATTGTAAAAGATGCGGTAAAGTTGCCACGTTTGATGGTACAGTTTCTGAAGTTACAATGCATCCCTTTAGTAAAGTGGTACAGTCAGTGGAAATACTTTGAGCTGGACATTAGGGAGTTTCAATACTATAAGAGTCCAGTATAAGGGACCAGTTTATACTGATTTAGTTGTTTATACTGACGTGCGGTCGACCGTACGAGCGATTGCCTGAGCAAAGGATGTGAATTGTGATTTTAGCGAGATTTTTATTTATTTAACCGAGTGTTTTTATACATTTTGTGGCTTATTTAATTCCCGCCATTTGCAATTATGAGGCATTGCGGGTGGAAGGCTTTTTATTTGATTTTAGCTTGCGCATGCGTTTCTGTATTTTACTGAAACAATATTTATGTACAATTATAACTGGTTTTTTGCTGAAACACGGTGTCATCAACGGTGAAGTAAGATTACTAATAATTAACTAAACGCAGTTTTCAAAAGTGAATAACAACATACATCGTATAAAATATGTAGGTATGTTTGCTTTGTAGACAAGACGCCATAGCCTTCAATTAACTTTTAGCTTTCAATCTTGATATTTTGAATTCCACACAAGCTAACGTCAAAATTTCATCATTGTCTGTCACTGTCACTATTTTGACTTAAGCGAGCTCCGATTCGTAGCTTCAATTAAAACCGCTAAGCTGCAGCTCGAAGCTAACGTAGACCGTCTAATTACAGTCGAATTAGACTCACGGAGTCACTATCACTCGTTACTGACTGCATTGAGGAAACTGCGGACTAAATAAATATACAAAGACATAATTTAAGTAAGTATAGGTAATAGGAGCCGGGGACGACCTAGACTGACATACGAGGATCAGATAGAGCGGGTGCTCACAGACGGACACGTAAAGAGCACTCGCGTCCCACGGCGAGCGTGTATGAAGACAATGATGAGAATGAGCGAAGCGAAAGAGGTGTGTCAGGATCGCGATGCTTGGCGCTCCGTTCTTTCTGCCTACCCCGCCAGGGACATAGCGTGAAGATATGTATGTATGTATGTATATATTATATACTTGAAAAGCTTTCACCTCGCATTTTCTAGCATTTAGATTACTTATCACATACATACATAACAGCCACTCAACGTCTACTACTGGCCATAGGCCCTTCTCAGCGAACGCCACCACATCCGGTCCTCCGCTTCCGCATCCGGCTACCTTCTTTAGATCGTTGGTCCACCTGCATGTACCGGTCCGCAGTCTCCACTCCAGAACTCGTCTTTCTTGGTTCTGTTACAGATGTGACCTGCCCACTGCCATTTCAGCTTGCTAATCCTTTCACCTATATTGGTACCCATAGTTCTCCATCGGATCTCCTCATTGCAGATCATATCCTTCAAAGAAACTCCGTAGAAAAGAATTTAGAGCGAAACTTCTGATGAGCACTTATATTTTTTAAATTACATTCCCTATTAGCAGATTAGCCAGCTGTATATAGGTTGGCATTCAGATAACTTGATGTTGTTACTCGCATGGAATCTTAAAATCTGTTTAGTTAAATAAGTATTAAATAAAGCTATGTACCGCCTGCTGTGTGATTCTGTAAAGTACGAATTAAAACTCGACCATCACATCGCAAGTCACTCACTTCACTTCGCATCCGATCATGAAAGACCTTGATGTCTCATTGTGTAAACAAATACAAGCTACACAATAAACACTTCACTTGCGAAGTAAAGTGAGTATTGAACTGTGAATCATTGAGTTAGAGACCGATCTCACTGCGGATTCAGGATCGAGTTGCACAAATACGCTTACAGAATAGCAGGGCTGTTCCCACAGTCAGTTAATGGCGCGAATGACGGTAATTCGGCAATAATTACCTGGTAACACGGTAAATTATGGTGCACCTTATATAAGAGTTGCTAACACCATTTTACAGGAATAGGATTTAGCCAACAATTCGAGCATGGTCGTTGGAGACATATTTCAGATTGGACATTAATACAGTAAATCATTTAAATTAGGCAGTTACTAACATGTCTTTAAAATGACAATTTATTCTCCTCGGTAGTACCTACTCTAGCCGCTGCTATTTTAGGAAATATTTTATTTTAGCAAATAATGGTGAGATTGAGAATGTGAGAGTGAGTTGGAATCGGGTTGGATGGAATTGAATAGAATGATGACTTAAGCGGATTGACTTGCCACGTTGATAGCATAATGTAAAAGAAAAAGAAAAGAAAAAAGAAAAATAATTTATTCGACAATCTCAACAAATATATTAGTAAAATTAATTAGGTAATTGATTAACCTGACATAAAATCAGGTGGTAGACGATGCTGTGATCGTGAAAAGGTCCCCAGCTCAGCACAGTGCTGCACCCAGGAGGCGCAGCGCTGGTTTTCTGCTGGGGGCCTTGGCTAGATGTCCCCGTGTGTGTGTGTGTGTGTTTGTGTGTGTGTGTGCGTTCATAAGTAGATACAAAGTACATAATTATATTATAATAATAATAATTTATAGTTGTAATAATTAAAGTAGTAATAAGTAAGTAATATGTAATAAATAATATTTATTTTCATTCGCCTAGGCTTCGTAACAACTTAAAAATGAAGGAAGATCCAGATGTTGTATTTGAGAGTACTCATAGTATATTTCATTTGCCTAGGTTTTTAGAATAGGTACCTAGCATAGGAATGCGCGCGCTTGGATTTTGACGTAATCAATATCATATCGATAGACTATAATCTAATGGTTTATTGTAAGATCGTTGGGTAACAAGAAAAACTCACTAAGTACTATAGTCTCTCTTTATTTCGCTACGCTGAAAATGTAACCTACACTTTTAAAAAACCGAGTTTTCGACGTCAACAGACGATTGTTGCTATAGTTTTTCTTGTCATCCGACGATACCTTAGGGATTCTCGCTATGAATGATGATTAAAAGGTATACATGATCATTAAAGTCATCAAAAGCCACTGTCGGCCACTGTTGGACAAAGGTATCGTTGCCAGTCTGATCTTTAGTTTATTCATACAGGTGGTGAAAATCGTAATAGCGTTGTATAAATGTTTAATAGGTAATATTTTAGTGTTATAAATGTACAAAGCCTTACATTAGGCCTTTTAAATGTAATTTACACACGATTTTGCCCCGAGGTAAAGCTTTTAAAATGTTCCGTGATACTGAATATTTTCACCTCCATTGTTTTGGTAGAACAAAGCCGTATTTGCTACTGAATGCAGTACCTATTTTAAACCAATAATCTCAGGTCTATACAGTAATTTCACGATACCAAAAACCGGTTTCCTTTAAAAGAACTTAGCAATTTTCAATTTCCCATAAGACCGTAATAAACAAAAAAGTTAGAAAGTGATACAATATGATCAAATGTTCAATACAATTACTGCCCTTGTCAAATGAATTGAACTCATTGATGTCAATAAAAAAGGCTAGTGCCTCGTAATTGAACGTTTAATTTATTGGTGTGTGATACCAGCTAAAAATATCTCCGCTTATTATAATATAATAATATAGCGACGTATTTCCCGTTTAATAACAGCTTGTTGATTGTAGCCTATATAGTATTGATGCCTGCTTTCATTATTTACAAAATGAAACCAAAACTTGATCAGTTTGTAACTTTTGCCTTATACAATTGTAACCTTCCTTGATATGCAAAATTATTTAATTTTAATCAGAATTTCAGTACTTTGTTATGCAAAGAGGATAATAATTTTCGTAAAAGTTAACTTAGGAGGAAAATACTCCTGCTTGGAAGTAAAAGGATTTTTCTGCTTGCATGCCTACTCACTGAGTCCATAAGCAAAACAAAAAGAAGAAATCTTAAGCTTATTTTTTCCCCAGTGTTTCTATTCAAATTAGATTCATAAAGAAATAAAGTTTAGACGCGATTGAGGAATAAGAACCTGCTATACAGTTACAAAGTGATGCAATAATACAGCGTGTAACAAAACACCTGTTCTAGTTCCAGTTATTTGGTGCACTCTGTATCGCAATTCGCATACTGAACAACTTCTAGGGGACTTTTTTGTACTTGCAGTAGAAAGTTAGAAAAGTGGACGAATCCGTCTTTGTATGAAGCTGTGCGTCCACTAGCCCGCGCCGCACGCAACGAATTTTCGTTTGCTTTGTATGAATTTGTATGGAGCTGCGTCAGCCTATAGTGCACCAGCATAATATAGTGCGTCCTAGTAGCTTAAGAATATTAAGATCAAAGACAAGGAGTCAAAATATTTTATTCAAATTCTCAAAAATGTCCAATGTCTCATCAGTTACTAGAGATGTTTTGATAAATTGTATACGGTTTATTGATTAAAAAAATATTGATTTAGACTGTAAAACACTAAAGAACTAATCTAAAAACAATCCGAAGGAAAATCCAAATTTCTCTCCTCAAAAACAGCCGCGAGCGAGGCGCCTAAAATGTACATTTGCGTGTACGTAGAACGGGTTCCAAGCGATAAAATTAAATATTTACATAAGAAATTACATGTTGACTCGGGCCACACTCCTTCGGGGATATTTTTCGAATTTAGAAAATGAAAGTGAGTTAGAATTAAATACGAAATAGGCGGGTAGATGTGTCTCGTTTTGTTGCAGCTATGTTATTATTTATTTAGAATGTTTAATTTATTCAGGTAAGTAGAACAGTATCACTGCCAGCCTTCCTATAATATATGTATATAATAATATATTCTGGTATTTATAAAATGTGCAGGTCTATTCATATACTGCGCTGACCTATCCCGCCAGTCTGGAAGAAACGATTTACGATAATAATGTCCAATCTGAAAAATGTCCAACCGTTGAAAAATGTCCAAACTGAATAATGTCCAATCTGAAAAATGTTCAAACTGAAAAACGTCCAATCTGAAAACTCACGAAAACAGAATTTACCGTGCGTTGCCCGTGGTACCAATAGTTTGTAAGTACCACTGGTGTTACCACAGGAAAAATTTTCAACCCATGGTACTACCGGTGGTACTACAGGAAAAATTTGCAACCCTTTTTACTACCGGTGGATTTTTTCCCGTGGTACCACTATGCGGTGGCATATTTGTTATTTCAATGTATAATTTACGTTTTAGTAAATTTACAAAATTCACGTAGGTACCTAATTTGTAAATACACTGAAACGTTCCACCGCGTAAATAATGCATCATCCGGATAGCCGTTTCGAATAATGTCAGTTGACAAGTCATCAGAATGAACCTATTTGCCCGTAATTACATAATTCATTTGTGTTACCTTTGGGAATGGGATGGAAAATCAATACAAGCCAACTAAGCAAAGAGCCGCCCCAGTTGCACGAAGCCACGCTGCTTTCAGCGCTAGCTTTCAGATTCTAACACAGTGAGAAGTTGCCTTAACTCTTTGAAGTCTTCAAAAGATTGAAACAAAAAATCTTTGAAGAGTGGGATCTGAGCATGAAGAGTCGCAGAGTCGTATAGCAGAATAGGCCCCAGGTTGTATTAATACTGATACCTTATATTAAGGAGCTATTTTGATGATGTCTGATGACGGCAATCCAGCGTATGACACCATTACTGATCATGTAATCTAAAGCTAAAATGATCAATAATGAAGTACACTCACAGGAAGAAATCCAAGAGAAATTTCTTGTCGGAAGAATACTCTTCTATCTTAATCTTATAATAAATAACATGTCCCCTAAAATATCCCAACCAATAGTAACGAAAGAATGAATTTTAGATAAAAATTGACAATCCATGGAGAAATTTATCAAGTGTTCCCCAAAGGCGCATGCTTCAAGGGATACACTTAGTCAAAGTCCTCTTAGTAAAATTGTAATCCATCAAAGTTAAAATGTAAATTTATCATCAGAATGACGACATGAAAATAAAGAATTTGATAATTCTATCATATTCACCTATTTTGTAAAACAATAGAAAGTTTATTACTTGAACACTCTTTGAAATATTAAGTTAAACCCTTGTTTCCTATAACACAAACGAATTTCCTTTGAAATACGCATCAATTAAACAGAATTTAACGATGAACCAAGGATTTAAAATTCTCTAGAATAGATATTATGTAATTGTGTTTTAAAACGCAAAAGAATTTCGTTCAAGCCATCTTGTCTTTTGATTTACCTTCCTTTTTAAGCTGCAGATTATACAGGGTGACTTCACATTGGTAATACAAAACATTTGATTGTGGTTTTAATGACAAATAGTATATTACATTAACTCAATTTGTTAAAATTAGCTGGCTTTAATTATAGTTAACTTTCTAATAAAACAAATAATGAAAGTCTCGAGGTGTCATTAGTGTCAATCATCGATATCAATTGAGACACTATCAGATTTAAGTCTAAAAATAGGATAATTTGAAACAAAAAAGTTAGTACTTAATTTATGGAAGATGTGTGCAAAACATTGATTTTGTATTACCAATTTTGTATTACAATGGTTTCTGTCTCACATATTGCAATGCAGGTAAGGTTCAATTTTAAATAGGTGCGGTCTGAAATGACCCGGATGATATTTATTTAACACTTTATTGCACACACACAGACAAACATTACAAAATAATATATATGTCGGAGTTTCAATTACACAGGCGCCATCTGTCGGCAAAGTTGGAAACGTCGTCGTGAGGTCGTTACGGGAGTTGTCGCTAACAGCCGCTGGGGCGCAGCTGGTCGGAAAGCTTTATAAGCGAGGGCCGAATGGCCGACGCGTCAGTTTGAGTTGAGCCGTCGGATGGAGCGCCACGCCGTAACGAACTCGCCGCGTTTACCAATTCGACTATTATTTCGGATTCACATCATGTCGGACCACTCTGATTGCAAGCCCCCGGACCAGGCGTCGTCATATATAAACTTAAGTACAAAGGGCGAACTTATCTCTCAAAGAGATTTCTTACAGCAGACCCACGATCGTATTATTCGAATTGTGTCGTTTCAAACATGACTCTGTCTTGTACTTCTACTTGGCAGTACCAGCCGAAATATACGAGTAGGTAATAAAGACTGGACTACACAGCCTTGGTAATAAAATGCTTTATAGTTTAGTGTTATCATTTAATTAACACATCATAACGGCAGTTCGTGGTCACGATTGTAACCATAGCCGTTATAATGAGTCTCTGGATTTCACAGTGAACCTTGAAGAAATCATGAATAATAATTTCATCCCCTCCAGTGATAATAACGTGGTACTTAGAATAATTAAACCAGCCGCAGTGGGAATGTAAATGAAATGGGCCACAATCTCCTCGACTACGAGGTAACCCTTTGACATAGATCAAAGACAGATGAGAAAATGTGTAAAGAGAATCCAGTGGGAAATAAATTTTGAGGGCATGAAAAGAATAACGTATCCGTGTGTCACACAAAATCATATGAACCCTTTTATCACTGACTTTACCTGTAAATCAATGTGACTATATAAGGTTCAGAGAAACAAAAACACGAAGCAAAGCTTAGCTTAATTTAAACTTGTAACAGCAACTTAAATTAAAATTAAGCTTGCTCTCATAAGCTAAGTTCAGACCTAATATTCTAATATACATACCTAGGTACCTATATAATATAAGTACTCCTAGTACATTGTACTGAATTTGCGGCTTATGATAATTAGAGGCAAGGGCATAGGAAATTAACTTACTTGACACATATTACTATCGTTTGACGAAAGTCAAATCGTGAAAATGTATTAGTTAAATGTTAGTATTTTTTAAACTTGGTTTATGTATAGTATAGTGATCATCATCATCATGAGGTTAAGATTAAAACCTAGATGAAAAAGTGTACTAAATCCATTTTATTGTGTTAGACGATGTCACATGTTTCATTATACGTCCACTTAATTATTTGCTTGTTTCATAGATCATTGTTTGAAAACAATGTAAAAAAAAAAATACATACAGCCGAACATAGTACCTCCTCCTTTTTGGAAGTCGGTAAAAATTCGGAACCAGCTGTAAACATAAACTATCCCTTTTCTATACTATCGCTGAGTGTGGTATAAATAAAATGGTATGAAATAGTGATTACTTCGTGGGTACGAACACAGATGGTAGGGAACTTATTCCCTTAAATTTACATAGGCTCTCTTACATAAGGTACTTATATGCCTGCAGTATATTCAGATAGCGTTATAGTGTGTAGTTTAATCCTTATTACTTATACAATATTCACCCTAAGCCTTTCGGAGTCTGATTGCTTTTTCAACCGACGAAAAAAAAAGGAGGTTCTCAAACACCAACCAAAAAAAGGAAACCAAAAAAATAGGCTATCTGTCAGATAACCTGCAGATAGGGTATCTGGGACTTTATCAGCAAGCGGTGTAAGAGGCCCTTAATGTAGTAACACCTCAGAGTAACACAGACTGTTGTGGCTTACAACTTTTGGCATTTTTGTCTCTCTGTATGTTTTAGTTTGTATGAATATTGCTCAAAATCTGCTGCGTTTTCCCCACAGATAGCGAGCTTTTTCCGGTGTTCTGTGGTTTTCCCCTTTGTACGGTGGACGTTAGTAGAAAAAAAAACTGTAGAAACTGGTCTCTCATAGTATTGAAACTCCCTAATAGGCTAGGCCAGCTCAAGGTCGAAGTTTACACTGCGGTCGACTGTACAACTTTTTGTCCAAAATATACTCAACATGATTTAACTCGATATGCCTGAAGTACTAAGAAATCTGCGAAAAAGGTTCAAATTAGCGTATAGGCCTACTCTCAACGAGGGCGTTCGGGCGATAGTCCATCACGCTAGCCCAGTGCGGGTTGGTGGACTTTACATGAGCCTAAGAATTTCTTCTTCGGCGCATGCAGGTCTCCTCACGATGTTTTCCTTCACCGTTTGAGAGCAGTCAGTATTTTCGAGAAAAAACCCATTGGTACATGGCACTAAGGTAATTAGTAACTACCTAATAATTATGCTAACTTCAAACAGATTGTGTATTAACCCTTCAGGTCCAAAAGCGTTACAAAAATTCAACAAGGCTTACTAACGTAGCTTAATAAATATACAAGGAGAATATTTTATATATATTTTATATTTTATTTTATATTTTTTTTATATTGTCATATTTGAATAGTCCTTTTATATTCTAGTTCTGACTTCTGACACGGATGGGCAAACATGTCGGCAATAATATAGGATACGGCGGTAAGAACGCGATGGTATGGAAGATTGGACGCGTGTATCCCGCCCGATTGACTTCTGAAGCCGACGTTTGTAGAATAGGGAAATAGGGTATTTTGTTGTAGTAAGTTTTGAATGTACTTAAACTTATAGGTTTGAGACAAGTTGTATTTCAAGAGCGTCAGTGGCGTCGTGGATAAGACGAGGCCTATGATATCGAAAGGTCCGAAGTTCGATCCCCGGCTGGGCCATATGTACCAATGGATTTTTCTCGAAATAGTACATTTACTGACTGCTCTCAAACGGTGAAGGAAAACATTGCGAGGAAACCTGCATACGCCGAAGAAGAAATTCTTAGGCGCATCTGAAGTCCACCAAACCGCAGTGGGCTAGCGTGGTGGACTATAGCCCGAACACCCTCGTCGAGATGGTATTAAGCCTGAGCCCCAGCAGCGGGGACATGTTAATAGACTGTTGATTGATTGATTGATTGTATTTCAAGCACGGCTCTATAAGTAACAGTTAGAACTGCAACTGTTGACGTAAAATACAATTGAATTAACGTTGAAATTAAAGTAACTCATTAAGCATTATTCGAACTCGGCGGATAAACCCGTAGGGGTTTTGCCAGGGAATCGCATGTTTTAAAATATAATATAAATAAATGTATACGCTTACAGCCCCTTTTCATATTGGCAGTGAAATATTTTACGGGAGACCTGAGATGCGGGTGAAAAGTTGAGTTTTGATATGATACATAAGAATGGTAGTGGCATCTACATACATACAGCGCAGCGAGGGAGTTAAGAGTTAAGTCAGTTGAGTCAGCGAAGGATTCCAGCTCTCCCAAGACAAAGACAGTTTTATCCCCGAGGAGAATACTAGGCAATATAAAGCAAGGCTGGAAGATACATACAAACATACATAAATACATACCTTTTTTTTCAACAACACTGTTCTTAGTTGTTCTAATTAAGTTTACCGCACATCCTATAACCTCACCGAGTACTTTTGTAGGCACCTACTTACGTATGTACAAGACTATTAAAATCCTCTGTGATATGTATGTAGCAGTTAAATATGAATGAATTGGATTTCTCGCTACATTAATACATTAACAATATCCCTTATTGGCATAAATATTTATTGCCTCGTCCACCATGTTTCTTCTGGTGTCCAATATATACATTGGTATATTCATACAATAATTTGTCTATTTAAAATGGTTATAATGATAACTTATCCTAAATACTCGTACACCTTGTTCTTCGTTTCTGTAATTTCCTGTCTGTAATATTGCTTTCTTCACATAATCTGTTGCAAAGCGTATACCTACTCATCGATTGGTGCCAAGCCTTCGACATTGCCTATTAGAAGCGAAACATTGCCCTGACTTGACTGAATCAAAGTAATTCTCGATGGCATGGCAGATTGGACGCGCTCGATTCGCTTTGATTGCGACGACGTAGCTGCGCGTTTTATAGAGAATAAGGTTGTTTATTTGTTGTATTTATTTAACTTTTATTATCCACAAATGTCACATTTCTAAATGACCACACTTTTCTAAATGCAAAACTAGACTGCTCAGTACTAAAAACTTTCTCAAAACGTACGTCCCATGAAAAAAAAGGTATCTCTCTATAACATCTGATCTCTCGTTGGTTGAAGAAGTTACAGAAAAGCAGAGGCTTAAAACTTCATTAAACTTCATTAATAATTCAATAATAATTCGCGTCAATCACTACAACTAAACGGTCATGCATGAGTGACAGCACGTACCTAATGCATGTCATGCCGCATGATCGTGTAGGGACCGCTTAAGAGGTTAAAAAAGGATGTCACAATTTGCACAAACATTATCGTAGTTACAAAGTTGTTTTATTCGTCCGAAATGGAACCGATAACCTCTTTCATTACAAATGAATGGACTTTACATTGGTTATATTTTCCCTTTTAACATATTATTTCAAAAGGAAATCCTTTAATGCACCTATTAGCAGTTTTATTATTGCAGTAAAGGTACAATCATGTTAGAACAGAAGACTGGAATTGGACGCAATATCCATCGATTCGTTTTTGATGACAACCCTAAATGACTTAGAAAAAGAATATTCTTCGTTCGCATAAAGCTTTCCTTCTTACGAGTAGCAGTATTTCATTTCCCATCTATATTTGATCAATCAGTACGCCTTCGACGCGGTGTGAACTTTCCAAAAGGATTTGGGATACTTTTCTCGCATGAGTGGAAACATTAAGGCCGGCAAGCAATATCTTGGATATTGTTTTATTTTAAAAGAAACAGAAAGAAGGATTTGCTTAAGTATATTACTCGCATGAAAACGTCTATCGATGTTTTAAATTAGATTGTATTTATTTATATCACTTTTACATCATAAAATGTCAATGATTTGTAAAAAGAGTTGTCAATAAAAACAGTGCCTAAAATTCAAAATACTTAGTTAAAATTGAATCGATATTGGATTTTTGGGCGTCAATATTGACAAACATTTGAACTGGGCGAAACACATTGAAAAACTAAATAACAAAATCAGCAGCTATTGCTACGCAGTATCAGTATTGGTTGATGTCTCTTCCATCGAAGTAGCTATAAATGCATACTATGGACATGTTTACCCCTTGCTGCTATACGGTATTCTCTTCTGGGGCAACTCCGTTGACATTAAGAAAACATTTATCATGCAAAAACGTTGCTTAAGAATAATTTTCAACAAACCTAATGAGGAGTCGCTGAGAACGACATTTAAGGAAAAGGGTTTTCTCACAGTAACAGGCATTTTTATACTTGAAATCTGTTTGTTTGTGCGACGAAACAAAAACGCATTTAAAAAGGTTTCGGATATAAACCACATAAATGTTAGAGACAAAGATCGACTAATACTCCCCACAATAAAATGCATGATCTATGACAAGAGTACATTTGTGACTGCAATACGAATCTATAATAAGCTTCCCAATGACATAAAAAATGTAACTGACAAAGAATTTAAAAAAGTATTAAAGAAATGGTTAATTGATAATGTTTTTTACGACCTCAATGAATTTTATGCAAAATTGTGAGTTTGATGAACATCTGTTGTTTTTACTGTTATTATTACTGCTTAGAATATTATTTGCATTATTGCATGCCTGACTAGGTAAGAACTAAGAACATTATTTTACTAATATTATAAGATCTGTAGGACTGGTTCTAACAATAAATATTTCTGATTTCTGAATCGATGCCGAAGATTTAATTTTAAAATAAACATAAATGAACGTATTCATGTTCAGTAAGTACATGGTCCTCCACCTTACCGCTTCCAGCAATTTTTTTCAGGTCATCGGTCCATCGGCATTATTATGTCTACTAACATAGTCATAAAAACATTGACAATGATATTTATGACAGGTCATGATTGACAATTACAAGTCCACTTTAACAATCAACAATTATAATTTGATTTCCAGGTAGCAGCTACCGGAAGCGATAACTTTTTAATGTTGCTTGGCTTTCCGTAATTTATAACCTCAAAACTTTGAACACCTGTCTTAGTTCTTATCTAAACGCTTTTGTTTGGGAGTTACTGCTTTCTCAGGTCCGCTTAATGTCTAACTAAAGAGTTTTAGACTTTTTGAAATTACTTTTTTTATGTAGAGCAGTTGACCCATTTTTATATTCACGGTATTGTCGGGGCGGCAATCAGTAGACTAACTAACAAGCTAACTAGGATGGTCCGTGTACTGTTTGCTGCCCCGACAATACCGTGAATATAAAAACGGGTCAACTGCTCTACATAAAATAAAAAAGGTATTTCAAAAAGTCTTAATTTTTTAAAAGTTAGCCGTGGTAGCCCAGTTGGTTGTGCACACGCCCACCGTGCATGAGTTCGTGGGTTCGAGTTTTGTAACCAATGAGTATTTCGGAATTTCAGTACGGTTTATTATATTACCACAGGTTTGTGAAGGAAAACATTGTGAGGACACCTGCATATGTCAAAGATTAGAATTTCTATTCTAAGGCGAATGTGAAGTCCACCAATAAAAGGACTGCGGCACCGATGTAGGACAGGCAATTGGCATAAAAGATCCCATAGGGTCGAAGAGTGTTGCCGGGTATACCTGGCTGCCTAAGAAGATAAGGTAAGCCTGATGACTGGTACGGAATACAGCAATGCAAAATGGAAGCAGAAATAGATAAAAATACCCAGCGCTAAAATGCATCAGTAAAATTTTATTCTGTCCTGTACATGTATAAAATACTGAAATAGAAATATGTACAGTCAGCGTCAAAAGTAGCTGATCAAAAACTAACTTCCAAAAGTACTGACTCTTCTTAATTTCAAAATAACCCGATATCCTAATTATTTGTAATTACTTCCTGGAATATATCGTAGATAAAAATAATCACTAATAGCCACTTCAAATGATAATATCGGAAACAAAATAGAAATAGCACAACGTTTAAATGAAAATAAACCTCGACATTCCAAAAAGATTTGTATTTGAAAGTAAAAAAATATATAACACACTTTTAACGACACTTTTGCGAATTTCTAGCAGGTATCAAACTATTTTGATGTGTTTGGCAATGCGATTCTTTTGGAATATTCAGATACCAAGCTACTTTTGATGTTCACTGTACTGCCTACCTACTATAATATTCTCACGTCCCGAAAAATTGTCTTCCCTCATCTTCGTCGCCGATTTTACAACCGCTATAAAGTGATTCGAATGTGTTAAGAACTGAGCTGAGAATTATTAGAATGTCCGAAATAAACGTTTGTTGTTTTAAACAGGGTCGAATGGTCGGTCAGTAAGGGAAGCCCCCTTGGCAGATGGACCGAAGACCCGAAAGGTTAATGAATCTATAGGAGAGAGCGAAGAACCTGGTTTGGGAGAGGCCTAAGTGGACGTCGACAGGTTGACGATGATACATGGTAGCAGTTGATGTTGTTATACCTTTATCATCATCAGCTTAGTCCTACCCGTGTCTAGGTACTAAATAATGGTGATCTTGTATATTCTATATACCTACATATAATAATTGTTTTCAATTCATACAAGTAGGTATACAATAATGTAAAAGTAGTTTCATATCCTGTGATGAATAGTCGTCTTGTATTATCTGCTTCAAGCTCTTTGTTGAGAAATTAATTTGGAAAGAAAAGTTTATTTCAATTAATTCTTTCAACTTTGTATTCTGAAGAGAAGATAAATGGCGAAATCGTGTTCCAATTTATCCACGGTCTGTACTACAATGAAATCTTTTTGTGAAACGTTTTTACTAATGGAAATTACTTTTATTAACTTCATTTTTATAATGAGACAGACGTTACTGGATGGAATTTTGTTTTAACAGTTCCTTAAACAAAACAAAAAAATATGGTTAAATTAACTAGATAATTAATACTTCTGTGATATATAAATGTTAAGTTCCAGGAAATTTTTAGTTAAACATTTTAAGTTATTTTAAGTATTTTGGTGTTTTCTGGATAGAAAAATAAAAAATCTATGAAATCAATCTTGTAACGCTTTAGATATACTATCTTTATTTGAAATTAACGAAGTACTTATGAATTTGAACACTGATGATGACAATGAAGCCAGTGATTTTTCACAAGTTTGTATTTTTTGCAGTTGGCACCAAACTTTGAAAGTAGAAAAAAAAAGAATTCTTAATATCTACCAACTAGACGGGAGTATAATTATATTCGTAAATTCAGCGCCCGAAAACGTACAGAATAAAATTTAAAACCGAATTTAACATTTAAATTTGGAAATGAAGTTGGAAACTAGTAAAGTGGGACGCTAATGCGGCGGTAAATACTCGCACAGCTCTACTAATGGAAGCCATCGGTTGTCTCAACTGCCCCATTAATGTTTTGAACGTGTTTGGAGTGGAAAAACAAGATGTATCCTTCTTGGGTAATGGCACGAGATGTTTTAAAGGTGAGGTAAGGTTTATAAGGTTGGTACTATTATTTCTTCTGTGGTAAGGTAAGGTAAATAAAATAAATTAAGGTAAGTAAAATAAAAATCATCAAGCAACTGAAGGAACTAGTCATATCTGACTCATCTCGTCAGTTTCTTAATAACTATAGAACGTCTCTCTTTGTTCGTACTTAATAAAAGATATTATCAAGGTCAAGGATACCTTAATAAATAAATCAATCAATATTATCATTCATAATGATTCGACGATAGGTCATTATTTATTTTATCAAAATTTGTCTCTATATTTCAAAAAGAAACATTTGAGATTTTCACGCATCGTAAATTCCGTGAAATTACGTCTTCGCCTCACTCAAGCCATTGGAATAAGTTATTTAAATCGGTTGATATGTTGTAATTTGATCATTTTCATCATTTATCTTATGAGATGAAACTAAAATTTTATAATTACAACGAATCATAATAGATCGGATCATATTAAAGTACGTATTTTACGGACACAATTGTGAATACTCACTCGTTAGCTGCAGAACTGTTGACGACTGTACCTGCAAGCAAATACAAATTGTGATTGGACGTTGTTGGAGAGGTTGCAAGCTGCAGTGTGCTAGGGTTGTCATCTGTGCAAAAATCAGACAGGAAGTCACATAAACAAGGACGTCGCAATTTGAAATCGACAATTTAATGTCATTATTCGGTCCGCTACGTTATCGGTCCACTTCCTCGAATGTCCACTTCCTTGAACGTCCACTTCCCCGAATCCCCGAAGTCAACTTCCCCGAATGCTTCACAGATTAACTTAGACTCTTATTCTTATTAAGTGTGGGTACTAAAAATGTAGAAAATGTGCGATAGGTGAACAAAATGTCACACCGCGATTGCTTTTCTTGCTTTGTTTATTTTAATAAGCGAAATAACGAAGTGCTATGCTGTAGTAGCTCGTTTGCATCTAAAGTGTCTAATTGTAAAACGTCAGATGCTGTTGTATGTTTAACAAAATTAAGTTCGGGGGAAAAAACGCATAGGTGGCAACCCTAACTGTGCAACTTCGTTAACGGCTTGTAGCGTGTCGTCTTCCAATTGAATTAATTGGGTTGTTGTGCACACTTAAATGGTTGAGAAATTTTTCTGAAAAGTATATTTCTAAGATAATTGATTTGATTTGATTACTTAAAGACAAAAATTGTAGTATTCGAATGATTTTTTACCATTGCTTGGTGATGGTAGAATAAGTAGGTATACAATTTAATTTTAAAAATGGAATTTAAAAAGTGTTTACTAAAAATTATAATAACTGAACATTTCAGTTCTAAATATTAAAAATGTTAAATATTTAGAACTGAAATGAAACACTGAATGAAACCTTATTTATTACACCCCCCCCCCCCCCCACTTCTCTTATCAATGTTAACAGAATAATACGGAAGCATAATTAATATCACATTGTCTATGAAACTGCCACTTTTAATAACAAAGAATAACTGCCTAACTTTTATACGATAAGTAAGTGATAGTAAGACAGTAAAAGGGTGTTCCATTCGAACGAGTAAAGCTGTTACGCAACAGCAATAAAAATTTGAATACGCCCGTTAGTTTATACAAAACGGCCACCCCTGCGGTTAGTAAATGTTTATTCTACGACTTTAATAAAACCAGCCGTTTCTCATGCTATTCGTAACTGTACACTCTTCAAAGAATTCTAAGCCGTTCATGTTTCATAGGCAAGATTAATTTTATTCTACACCGGAATATTACAGTAACGTTACGCTGCGATTCCGTATAAAAATTTGCATATTCCGTCCTTCAAATAAAAAGTTTTAATACGGGACACGCCCGCACATCACGGTGGGTTAATACGGGCAACTTTTAAAACTTAAACCAGTTAACTTAAACACAGACTGTATAAAACTTTGGAAGACGTTGCAACGAATTTAAATTTGTATGAAAAAAAATTTGATACGAAAGATTTTTTAATAATAAATTCACAATAAATAATTTTAAAATAGAATAAAAATGTAACGTTACTTTTTAAAAATGGCTTCCCTATTTTAAGCTACGTAGTTTCAGAGAACACTGGACGTACCTGCGTTACGGCGTGCTGCTCCGGTGCTCTCACGACGTCAAATGCCGTACGGCGGACCCACTCCCGACCTATAGGTAGTGCTGCAGCGCGAAGAACCTAGAGGTCGAAGATTGATCGAACACCACAGCCCGAGGGATGCCTGGTGTATCACTTTCGATTTATGTAGCAAATTGGCTTGGGTAAGTTAAAAGGGAATTTTAGTTCGATTAAAGCCGATGACTTGTATTTTTAAGTTGTTTGGAATTTCGGGTTTTGTCTTGAGTTTTAGTCGGTGTAAGTAATTATTTATTGTACAGAGTTCAGTGTTATGGTCCTGAAGTCTTTCCTTTTTAATTTAGTTTAAAAAAATTAAGTTTAGTTTTAGGTTATTTTAGTTTTGTAGATAGATTTAGTTATGATTAATGTCTATTATTAATGAACAATTATTTAATTTGTGTAATTAAAATAAAGTAAGGCATGTAATAAACCGGGCGACTGAAATAATAAACTTGGCACCTAATAATTCAAATTTTCAAATTTAAGGTATCTAATCTAACCTAACCTACCCAGTTCAATATTTTAGGTGCCACTCTCAGGATTATTAGGTGCCCCGATTATTATTTGCAATAAAGTAATAATATTTTAAAATAAAAAAAGATTAATAATTCCATTCATATGACTCTATTCTGCGAATTTAGAAATACACTTACAAAACGTAAGGTTAGCAGGACTTAGACAATATTATATTCCATTCAATTTTTGACTTTTAAGCAAATTTTAAGTACATGATTAGCCTAGTTTAGGTCGGGGTCGGCAGTGAAGTTTACTATTTGTTATTTATTTCAAGCAACGTAATGTAATTAGTAGATGACTGACTCTCGTGTTGGTGGAGCTCATTCACTATGCATGATTCTAGCTCAACAAATCGTAAAAAGAAAATTTCTCTAACTTAACTTTTATTTTACTGCGAAATGTCGATGTTCATGAATATTAAATGTATACTTATCATTTTAAGCGCGTCGCACAAGGCTAAGGTAGGTACTTTAAAATATTATCTTAGAGCTCCTGGCATATTATGTTAAAAACTCATAACATAAAATGATAATAGCCCGCCGTATAATCTAATAAAACCACCACATACGCCTAGACGTGTATAATTTATATTTAATTTTTATTATTATAGTATAAATTATTTATCTATCCTATAAAAATGAAATATAGCTAGAGTTGTGATGTCAAGACCGATCTATTTCAAAAATAACTGCAATGGCAGAAACACTATAATAAAAAAATCGTTTGTTTTTTTTCCGAACATAATTTTAATGTTGCCAAAATTTTTGGTATTTTTCCAAACAGTGTTCATCCTTATCGTGTTAATTTAAATTCGATGGGTCGCTAAAATATAGCGCTAGGGAGATGTCCGTAATTACATAAGTACGTAATTTTAATAATTCATTTTGTTTGTTTGTTATTTTTAGTTTAATTACTAATAGTTTAGGTTTTATATTCTCAAGTAGGACCTGTTTGGGTAGTTATACTATTTGTCTGGTTTACGTAATATGTACATTAAAATCCTAAATAAACAAGTGAATGTATAAATCCATACTAATATAATAAAACTGAAGAGTTTGCTTGTTTGTTTGTTGTTTGTTTGTTTGTTTGTTTGTTTGTTTGTTTGTTTGTTTGTTTGTTTGTTTGTTTGTTTGTTTGAAAAGTTCTTTTATATTTGATAGCCCAATTCTTGAGAAGGGTTATAGTCTATAACATTACGCTACGACCCTTAGGCGCCAACCAAAAACAAAAAAGGTCAGAAATACCTTATAAAACGCAGGCGGGGCCGCGGGCAACGGCTAGTGTGTATAATAAAAAATGTTCCGACGAGGTGTCATCCAACGACACCATTCATTTTTCGGAACATTTCACCTGACTCTTAGATGGTGATTGGCGTCGCTCCAAAATACTTATTTGGCTTATTTACACACCACAACGTAGCGAGCTTTTTCCGTGTTCTGTGCCACAAAGTAACAACCTCTTCGTCATAAATGAAGCAAATATTTTGTATGGCTAATATACAATGAATGGGGAAATATACATATTACTAACGATCTGGTACTAATATATTATCTTCTTTTCATATCGGTCAATTTACTTCTGACAAAATAACAATGAAATGTCTTGTTAATGAATTAATTTTGAAAGATTTTTAATTCACTAGGGTAAAGTAACAAGTGGGAAGATTCCGCTTCTTCCTTGTGGTCAAACTAATGAGACCATAATGAAATTGACCACAAGTAATAGTTTCCTTTTTGGTCAAACTGTCTCGGTTTACGAAGAGTAGATAAAAAGCTCACTTATATGATATATTGTACATGGTAATGTATATTAGGCCGCATCCTCAATATGCAAACGTAGGCCGCGCGTGTCTGAAGTCTCACATACATTGCAATGGAGTACAACAGGATTCCCACCCGCGACGAACGTTTGTGTGATGAGTATATCTGTTGGTTTTCGAATTCTGGGTGTTTGTATGTATTTAAGTATTTATTTAAAAGTATATAATATGTATGTTTATCAGTTGTTGAGTACCCATTAACAAGGTTCGGCTTGATTTGGGACTAAACGTTGTGTGTGAATTTGACAGAATAAATGTAAGAAAATATTTCCACTCTCTGGGGGAAACCTCAAGATTATTTCGACTATAACATGCAAGGGAACCATAACTTTCGGAGCCCTAAACCCTTTTGCAGCTTTATGTATGTCTAATCAGCTACTAAGGCTCAAATTGCGTGTAGGAGATTGTTATCGTGCCTTGGAAGACGCTACCTTGCTTTCTTGAAAGCATCGCGGCGTAATTTTGTAGAAAATTGTTCAATTACTTGAATGGAGGCAGTATACAGTTGATATACAAGCTTTCGCCTTCGACTTTGTCCGCCCTAACAAAGAAACGCAATGATTGGAGGGAAGTATCCACAATATTGATGATAGAAAATGTTACTGAAAGTACATTCCTTTATTTTCAAAAATAATTAGAACTGCATAATATTTTTATTTAGAAAGTGTTACTGAAGGTACATTCATTTATTTTCAAAAATAATTATAATAAAATAATAAAATAGTTTATTAAGGCAACCAATAAAGTGTTTCCTTAACTAGGTTGAAGTCTTCTATTAGGTGGTAAAACACCTGTACCAGAAGGCCCCGCTCTTCCATAGCCATGGTATGGTTTTAAAGTATTAACTTATTATTAATTATATTATATTAATTAATTAGAACTGCATAATATGAAAAAAAAATAATAAAAAAAATTAAAATTTTGCTAGATTTTCACAGATTTTTTAGGAAGATCAATCGTTTCGTTATGGAAATATTAAATATTATTGTCTTCAAAATTCAAAAAATTCAAAATTGTTTTATTTCAAAACCTTGCTTTTCACAAAACTAGATTCCTACCAAGGTCCTCTTGTTAAGCATAAAATATACCTGTGTTGGAGGACCTAACTAGTCTTGGTTGGTGGTCTTGGTTGGTTGGTGGTTAAGACGGCGCCATTCTGCGCCATCTCTTGCCCATTTTGAATAGTAGTCCAATGACACACCTGTGCACACATAGGCTTTTGTATTTCTGTCCATAAAACAGGCAACAAGTGTATATCTGTAAACATTTAAACCCTTTAGGTATTTTGTTACGTATTCTGAAATTTATGGACGTAAAGTGCTCTATAAAAAATTTATACATAAATTAAAATAGATGCGAACAACACATTTAAATCGTTTATTTTCAACTAAATTTTAAAACAGAAAATTGGACCTTCATTTCGATATTTCCCATTTTTGCAAGTCCCCATAGTAACCAACAAACAATGTTTGAAAGCGTTCCATTTCATAACAAAAATATAATTACTCGGAAAATCTGAAGTATTATTTTAAATTCCAGATTATAAGGCGATTATTAACCTTTCTTATAATTTGCGGGTTATTCTCAGAAAACCACGTTACTTCTGCGGATCGGACGTCGCGTTGGCAGTTAATATTCGTCGTTAATCAACCATAAAGTGTACTAACAAGTGATTGGTTCCATATTTTTCCATCGACAGAGAAAAGTTTGTGGCGCGCCAATAACAATGTCTCTCAAATTAACCGCCGGGGGGATAATGACGTCATTAAGTACTTTTATAGCTCCCCACCTTAACGTGGTTATAGCTGGAGTAGTGATGGGAGTGTAAAAATGATAGCTATCGATTATTACTTACGTTTTATAACTTCTTTCGCAGTATCTAGTGATGCTACATGTTTACAGAACTGCCGATAAATAAACTGGCAAAATAGTGCCAAAAATACATGGAATTTTCAGGAAAAAATATTTGTAAGACATTCCAAACTTTTATTTTCATTTTTTTCCATCCTTCATTTTGTCACTCGTATGCGTAGTTACTATTACAGTCCTCTGTGCTCGTAGCGAACAAAACCAAAAACTAAAAAATTCCATTGGTAAATAAGTTTACTAAATAAGTAAAATAATAAAAATGAATTTTCGACTAAGTCCTCATTGGGAGATTTAAGATAATATTGTGATTTTTACCGAAATCGATATTTTTCAATTAGGACCAAAATGTCCATATTCACATCACTGATAGTTAAGTCTTCAGAAACCCTCTTGAGGTGGCTATTAGTGCTGGGAGCTCTTGGTAGGTAGCAAATTTGTTTTACAGTAAAATGTAAATCTTATACAAAATGAGCAGTGGGAGATGGGTGCTTGTGAATAATGAGACAATGAATGAATCTTAAAGAAAGATATAAAGGCAATTATCATCTCTAAATGATGAATAATTAAAAGGTCTTTTAATAATAAATGCTGATGCAGATGAAATGGAATTCTTCAGCGTAAAACGATGTAACATTTTAAATTTCAGAATATTACAATGGTTACAGCGTGTTAGGAACCCAGTTTATTCTAATCCTTATGATTTTATTATAATATAGGTTAAAAAAGTTAAAAATGAATTTAACTACCTACCTACTATATTTATATTTAACTAGCTTGTTCCCGCCGCTTCGCCCGCCTAGAAAAGTTTTTCCCGTGTACATTGTGAAACAGCGCCCTCTAAGTAGACGTTTTGTTACTTCAGGGGTATTAGAGGACGCCCCGCGACTTTGTCCGCGTTAAAGTAGCCTATATGTTATTCCAGGATATAAGCTATCACTGTACCAAGTTTCATCAAAATCTGTTCGGTAGTTTTTGTGTGAAAGAGTAACAAACATCCATCCTCACATCCTTACAAACTTTCGCCTTTATAATATTAAGTAGGAAGGATAGGATACACGCTATGGTCTTAATAACATCATGTGCTACAAAGCGCGAAAGACATGTAATTTTCGCAACATCGCTGGCAAATAAAATCCGAAATGGGAAAATTCACTCAGACACGGTCCTTCTTCAAAGCTTCTGAACAACATTCCTTTTTACTCCCAGGTTAAAAAGATTTAAACATTAGTTTTACAACGTAAAGTGCTTTACGGCAGTAAGTCCGTAATTCTGTAGAGTCACTTGGGACTACTTTGTTAGCTTAGGTGGTGAGTGGTTTAAAGTTAAGGATGGAAAAGCATTGCTGTGTGTTCCTCGGGGGCAAGTTCTTGCGGAATATAAAAGAACAGTGGCGAAAGTTTCATATTGTAAAGAAAATGCGAAAGTAAAATCGCTTAATCTCTTATTATGTACGGTCGCATACCGTAGGTATCATCATCAATCATCAACAGCCTATTAATGTCCCCACTGCTGGGGCTCAGGCCTACCCTCTTAACGAGGGCGTTCGGGCTATAGTCCACCACGCTAGCCCAGTGCGGGTTGGTGGACTTCACATGCGCCTAAGAATTTCTTCTTCGGCGTATGCAGGTTTCCTCACGATGTTTTCCTTCACCGTTTGAGAGCAGTCAGTAAATGTACTTAAGTTTCGAGAAAAAACCCATTGGTACATGGCCCAGCTGGGGATCGAACTCCGGACCTTTCGATATGATAGGCCGCGTCTTATCCCCTACGCCACTGACGCTCTCTATCCCCTACGCCACTGACGCTCTCTATCCCCTACGCCGCTGACGCTCTCACCGTAGGTATATACGTATTTAAAGGATACATCATCGTCACATAAGGATACTTCCAGGAGAATCTATTTACGTATTGCTTTAATCCAGTAAAATTAGTAACTTATTACTGAGGTTATATCCTACTAATCCTACTAATATTAAAAAGGCGAAAGTTTTTTTTTTTAATCTTTGTTTTATTTTGGGACTTTTGACAACCACATGTCAGTCCCATTGTACCCTAACCGAGATTTACTGACGAGGCGACTCAAAAATGTCATTCATATAAGGATCGTGCTGCCACAGATGCAGGCTTGGACAAAATAGACTGAGCCAAACCTACATCGAGTGGATACAGCTTGAGTCGTCTCATCATTAACTTCCTCTTGTTTCTGTACCTGTCACACTCCATCAAGGCGAAAGTTTGTAATGATGTTTGGATGTATGTTTGTTACTCTTTCACGCAAAAACTACCGAACAGATTTTGATAAAACTTGGTACAGTGATAGCTTATATCCTGGAATAACATATAGGCCACTTTTAACGCGGACAAAGTCGCGGGGCGTCCGCTAATACCCCCAAGTAATAAAACACCTACATAGAGGGCGCTGTTTCACAATGTACACGGGAAAACCTTTTCTACGCGGGTGAAGCCGCGGGAAAAGCTAGTATAATATAGTCCAAGGTATATTCAGATTCCTTTACACAAGGTACGAACGTAACTGCTCTATAAAAAGGTTGAAACGGACACCTTGCCTTGAAAAGAATATTTGTATAGTAAATATTAGAGCTAACGTTACAACCTAGTTTGTTTTGCACGTTGGTTCCTAGAATCGTCTAGATAAGCTTGTAGGTAGGTAGGTACGAGTATTCACTTGAAAATTTCAGTTACTCTTTCCTATATTAAGCATCGTTAGGTTTAGAGTAAATAAGTTAGTTTGAAAAAAAATGTAGAAAAATAAAAAAAAGAGAAAAATTAAAGTATTTTTTTATTATTTCTTTTCTTTTTTAAGTTCTTTTTATCTTCAATGTAATAAAATCCCAACTAGATCCTTCTTTCCTTATCCTTACAAAGTATAAAACAAAGTTGCTTCCCGCGTCTGTACGCTTAGATCTTTTAAACTACGCAACGGTTTTAGATGCGGTTTTCATTATCATTCAGATAATTTCTTCCGGATGGTTATAGGTACTTATTTCATGCAGGCGAAGTCGCGGGCAACAGCTAGTACTAAATATGGTAAAGTCTGATGGACGTATGATTACTTTCGTTTTTTTAAGATTTCATTTTCCTCAGTACACCAGGTAGCTGCTGTACACCGTTGCTGAGATGCCTCAACAGTCTTCCGTCTCCGTCATCAGATCAACTTCAGGTCTACGTCATGTTGTAGTGTCATTAGAACTACTAAAGTGTGCCTAGTTTCAACAGAATCGGTTCAAAGGTGAAAATTTAGTAGGTGAACAATCAATCATCCCCTCATTTTCTACGGGTTGAATTTTTTTCTTCAAATTTGAGTGGGACCATCATCGAAGTATACCCTATATCGCAGACCCTATCCAATAAATAAAGAAATAATTATCAATATCGGACTGCTCTGTAAAAAGTTATGCGTGGTCATACATTAAAAAAAAACAAATATACAAGTCGACTTGAGAACGTCTCCTCCTTTTGTTTACGTCGGTTGAAAATAGCTTAATTTTATTATTCAGATTATGAACTATATTCTCATATTTCATTCGTTTCATCATTATATAGGCTTGGAAGATGAACGCACACATTAGTACAATGTATAAATAAATTTCCACTAATAATGTGAGGGTAATATAATATATCATGCCCCACAGGTGTTGCCGAAGGCACAGTTGGCATCGGTATATTCTGTAATCCTGCGTAATTCTGCTACGTAATGACACGTGGAAAGAAGGGGTAATATGTATTCCAGAATTTCCCGATAAAAAGGTGACTGTTTACAAGATTTATTGAAAAGGGTAAGTGTGACCAGTGTTGCAAAGTATTTTGTGCGGAATTAATTAAATTAAAATAAATAAAAATAGATATAATACAATAGATTACGTACATCCAGGCGGTCATATCGCTAAGAGCGATTACATAATGAAATAAAAAGAAAAATTACAACTGTTTCCAAAGAGCACCTGCACATGGGAGTATAGGAGAGGGCAGAGGTTGCAGCAGCTGCAGTTTTATAGCCATAGGGATAGGCCTGTGCCCCAACAGTGGGCACTATAATAATATTAACTGTGTAGTGTCATGTTATTTGTAATAAATTAAAAAAAAAACACAAAATGTAGTGTCAAAATTTATTTTACAAAGAAACACGACTTTGCAATAGGCTGTTGATTGATGATATTTGTTAAGTTAAAGGCAACAATAGTCATCTATACTCAAATATGGTGGTCTTAGGTACTGTATCGAAACTAAGGTACGAGTATGATAAAGATAAAAACCGAAGGAGTATAACATCGTAAAGTACAAATGACCGGGGTCATGGTCATTGAAGAATACGGCGCAGGTGGTGGAGCAGTAAATAGTCCACGCGAACGAGGTCAAAGGTAAAAGCTAGTATGGGGTAAGTAGGTAGATATCTACGTATATCTATACTAATATAATAAAGCTGAAGATATTGTTTTTTTTTTTTTGTTTGACCGCTCTAACCTCTGGAACCACCAGTCGGATTTGAAAAAATATTTTTACATTTGATAGCTCAATTCTTGAGGAAGGTTATAATAGGCTATTTATCATCACGCTGCGACCCTTAGGAGTTGAGCAAAGAGAAAAAAATCAGCAAATAACTTAGGTATATAACGCGGGCAGGTATATAATATATAGTTAGGAAAGTTGATGAAATAATCCGGCGACGAGAACAAGGCACGGAAAAGTTTATTAATATGTATTGCGACAAAGAAAGTTTTCTTAATAAAGCCTTTTCTCATAGTTCTTAACAAAATATTAGAAAGATGCCACATTTCAATGCTAGTTTAATATTTCCAAAAATCTAACGTAATTTCTTAGATTAAGCACTCAGACGGTGAAGGAAAACATCGTGAGGAAACCTGTATACGCCGAAGAAGATATTCTTATGCACATGTGAAGCAGGCACCGCACTGGGCCAGCGTGGTGGACTATAGCCCGAACGCCCTCGTTGAAAGGGTAGGCCTGAGCCCCAGCAGTGGGGACATGTTAATAGGCTGTTGATGTCGATGATGCCCTCAGGAACAGTGTTACTAACACTAGCCAAGTAAGTGTTAAATATTTTACAAACAATAATGGATGCTTATCTGGATTTAATTATTATCATTATCCAACGGTTTAATATTTATGTGAAAGTGGGTATGGTTTGTTTGTTGCTGAATAACGGCTAAATAAATTTTGAAAAAAAAACGAATTAAACGCGTACGTTCGAGGCAACTAAAGGTTCCGCTTTATATGCGTTCAACAAACCCTAGAGAGGCGCAAGTTGATATTACATTGCGAACAGAACTAATAAACGAAACTGTCACAAAGTTTTTGCACTAAAATGTTAGGTACGTGCGTCGCTTGCGGCCGCACGTGGTGCTGTGGGTACTAAGTTCACCATAAACTCAAACCATATATGGTATTTATACCAATTGTAACTTCGCGTGTTTTTGCAGTTTCTTACCTATAAAATGATATGGCTTTCGACGGTGGTTAAAAAAAGTAAAACCGTTTATACTAAGGACTTCTTTCGCCGCTGATATTGTTACAAATACTAATCTGACAGATAAACTAATCTATCAGATAAACCTGCAGATTATATTATTTAATAAATAATGAAACAAAAAAAATAGGCTATTTGTCATATAACCTGCAGATAGGGTATCTGGGACCTAATAATCATGTCTGAAATTTTAATTTTTACTTCGTTGTTGTCTGATAGCCACAGAAAGCATGAATAATGTATGCAGAGTTTAAATTAGATTAGATTTAGATTTTTTGACTAGATCAGAATTTAATTAATACCTTTAACCCCAAGTGAGTTACTATACTAAGTAACGCACGCGTTAGAATTCTAAGATCTGAATCAATTACTGAGAACTTGCTTATTCCTACTTCCTACTACCCTCCTTAACTGTGCACTCACGGCACCACCACACTGCGATCTCTTTCACAGCTCACACTGTTTGACGAGAGAATTTAAAAAATCATTCGAGCCTATGATGCCAGTCAGCTCTATTAAATATTAATAAAGATTCCTCTCATAATTATGTTGTAATTTAGTATAGTAGATACTTATTACTATATACATTATTTATACTTTTGTTTGTAATGCCATGGATTTCTGTAATGTTACAAATATTGAATTGAATAAATTGAAATTGAAATTATTTACTTACTTCAACTAGCTAGCTCAACCGACTCATGCGTAGGATGCTACGTCGTAGACCCGTAGCTACTCGTAGCGGAAGCCTACGTCGTAGCACGCCAAGTAAATCGTTTTACAGAACTGCAATTAGAAAGCAAGCAGTAAACTAAAGTGGCCACTTATATCAATCAACAAACTTCAGAAGACACCCAGAAGAAAACTAATTTCAGTTCACTCGCATTACAAAAACATTCAAGTTACAGAGTTCTACAGGTTCTAAAAGTTTTAATAGGATTTTACTAACATAACAATATTCTTCTTGCATAGAATGAAAATACGCGTTCGCTTCTTGCGTACCTATTCTAATAGGTGTATGGAGTAACAGTAGGTATTTGAACTAAATTGTTTCACCACACGTCATATTTCATACTAATATTATAAAGACGAAAGTTTGTAAGGATGTGAGGATGTATGTTTGTTACTCTTTCACGCAAAAACTACCGAACAGATTTTCATGAAACTTGGTACAGTGATAGCTTATATATCCTGAAATAACTAGGATAGTTTTTAACGCGGACTAAATCGCGGGGCGTCCGCTAAGTAATAAAACGCATATAGCGCTGTTTCACAATGTATACGGGAAAAACTTTTCTACGCGGGCGAAGCCTATAAGGTAGTAAAGACCTTAAACTACGTTATAATCTAGAATAATATAGTTTTGTGATGTGGATTTCGTAATAAAAATTATATTAAAAAATAGCCATTCATATTTATTTATTAAGTACCTACCACCACTCTGAACGTTGAATACTAACTCACTAACATTACATTAGCGAGCGCATCACGTACTAACCAGTAATATTTGCGTGTGTTCCAAAGGTATAGGTTAACTGGATGTTCCAATCATCATCATCATCATCAACAGCCTATTAACATGCCCCCACTGCTGGGGCTCAGGCCTACCCTCCCAACGAGGACGTTCGGGCTACAGTCCACCACATAACCTTACATTTTCAATTGCAATTTTGATACATTCTACACAGAAATAACCTCAAATAATTATGTAAGTAGAATTAAATATTTATTAAATAAATTGATATTGATTTTTTTAAGTAAAAAAAAAGGAATGCACTTTTTTTTAATGTAGGTTAATTAAAAATTAATTTAAATGCCTATTACTATAAAAAAATTAAATGATTATTTAACATAACGAATTTAAATATTATATTATTATAATACTTAAAAGAAATGTTAATGATAAAAAAAAACTGTAAATTATACAAATTTTTAAAATCAAAGATTAAAAAATGAATTGAAATCAAGGTACATAACGAATTTAATTCGAAGAAATTGATTCACAAATTATACTATGAGGATGAAGACGAAACACTGTTGTAATACGTACAATACATATAATACATATAAAAATAAATTATAAAAGCCACATCCATTCACTCCAGCTCCCTGGCTCCGCCACGATCGATGAAGCAACCCAGCGCTTTGTTGTACCATACCGCAACAAACAAAGATTAATTCCCTACATGATAAGCATTTCTTGCGTGTGCGGTAACCTTCATTTGGTGTGTCTGTTCTGTTACTGTGTTCTGCTTTGATGGATCACCCATCACTGCACTGCGGGGCTATGAGGATGGACACTGTATTATGTATGAATGATATAAGAAATATGTAATTGGGGTGGTGACTGTCCAGCTATTCAATCCTCAGAAGCGTAGGCATATGTTGAAAACATTAAAGGTTAGCTGTTGTCCGCGGCTTCGCCCGCGTGGGATAATCTTTTTTTTACCTCGTGAACATATAATGCCGTAAAAAGTAGCCTAGGGTAAAACTGGGTAATATGCCCCACTTGAAAAAACGCCCGACAAGTTGTAATAAACATATACATATTATTATAATAAAAACACTGTAATACCCCCACTTCATAAAACGCCCCACTCACCTAGCACGCACACTAACAAAGCTACGCAGCACACGAATAGAAACGCAAGTAGCCATCAGTCGCCCGACAAGTTGTCTACTACGTTGTATGGCTACTTACGTTTCTATTCGTGTGCTGCATAGCTTTGTTAGTGTGTGTGGTAGGTGAGTGGGGCGTTTTGTCAAGTGGGGCGTTTTACCGAGTTTTACCCTATGTCCTGCACATATGTATGTCATACGTATGTCAACACGAAATTTCATCAAAATTCGTTCAGCTGTTTGTCAAATGAAGCTACGATATGTTATTTTTAGGGAATCAGTAACTTTCCAAACATTTTAACATGTTGGAAAATATGCAAGTACGTATTCCATATCTCTAGTGCACTGGTGTAGGGGACGTGCGAAACTACACAGTGTAATATTTATTAGTACCATTAACGTCGTATTGTCACATAAACTCCCAGCTACGGGGTGGGATAAGGTCGGAATTTATACCTATAGATTTAGTGCCCTTTGAGGTAAATTCATTTAGAAACATAGAGCAACCTGAGATGGTAAGCCAAATATACCGCACGTTAACGTAAAAATTACATTTACTGACTGATCTCAAACGGTGAAGGAAAACATCGCGAGGAAACCTGCATACGCCGAAGAAGAAATTCTTGGGCGCATGTGAAGCCAGCAACCCGCACTGGGCTAGCGTGGTGGACTATAGCCAACGCCTTTGTTGAGAGGGTAGGCCTGAGCCCCAGCAGTGGGGACGTCGTGATAATAGGCTGTTGATTTATTTGATTTTTTAAAGTAAAAATAATATTTTGTGTAAAAATCCATCTAATTTACAATTATGTGATGTTTTCCAAAGTGTCATCAAACGAGGCAATGTGCGAGACATTCGTCGGCCTAGGTAGAGTAACCTGATGCCTCGATGGGACGCCCTGAAATGTTTCCTAAGAGCTTTAGGTCTTCAGTACTCCACGGTCCCGTTGTTTCAACCTCAAACGATGAAACTGATAAGCCAAAGGAAGCGTATTTACTCTACTTCTGTGATTCTGCTAAAGCCGCGGCCGCCCGCGCTCTAACTGATACGTTACGGGTTAAAATAAAGAATTAGGAGGTACGTACATATAGAGATACGTACACCCGTAGCAAAAGCAAACCAAACTTTTGTGAAAATGTAACGTCGCAGAGCGGTCGTAATTGGAAACTGCGGCGGTAGTGGAAAGAGGGAAAATGTTTTTTTGATTGCAGTACGTCGTCAGGCGTGCCACAGTTAGTTCGTGCAGTTTGTACGAACAAACACTTACTAACGGACGTTCGATTGACTTAAAGTTTCCGAAACGAGTTTTATTCTCTTGGAAACATACTATGGGAATGGTTAATTATTAGTAAATCTATGTAACAATGAAATTATTAGTAGGTAGGTATATGAAAAATAAATATAGTTACTTAAATTTGTATTGAATAATGGTACAGTACTGATGTCAATTATTCACATTACAATTACTATATAATAATGCGATAATTGAGCATATAATAAAGAGCGTCAGTGGCGTAATGAGCGTCAGTGGCGTCGGGGCTAAGACGCGGCCTATTATATTGAAAGGTCCGGAGTTCGATCCCCGGCCGGGCCATGTACCAATGGGTTTTTTCTCGAAACTTAAGTACATTTACTGATTGCTCTCAAACGGTGAAGGAAAACATCGTGAGGAAACCAGCATACGCCGAAGAAGAAATTCTTAGGCGCATGTGAAGTCCACCAACCCGCACTGGGCTAGCGTGGTGGACTATAGCCCAAACGCCCTCGTTGAGAGGGTAGGCCTGAGCCCCAGCAGTAGGGACATAAATAGGCTGTTGATGAATGCGATAATTTGGATATTCATTGCCCAAGAATGCCATAACAGCTAAACGTAGGTATTAGGTATGATGAAAATCGGCATATAATAATAATACTGTTTCAACGTGGACGAAGACACATAAATACTATGAAACCACTTACCTCCTTTTAACTTTAATATCTCATCGCATATCTACACTATACTTTCTTATGTTCATGAAAATCTGTGGTATTCTAATAACGTAACAAAACAAAATATACCTAATAAAATATACGGTCAAACTAACAACCTACCAAATTATAGAAACAAGCCTTACGACAATTTTGTAATTTCCATCACAAATAAAATCGAGTATAAAAAGTTGTAAAATGAAAGGCGAACGAATGCCGTAACTTTTCGGATTCAATTTACGGCAGCGGCTCTCGGTTCGGGTAGATATGAAATTTTATACATAATAGAAATATTACCCTCCGTTTTGCGCCCTCCAAATACGAAAATTCCCGAACGCTAGGAGCGAGTACAATTAGATTTGCAAATATCGAATGATACAATAAAAGTTCTTTTTCACGCGGACTAATAATAATAATGTTTGGACAAATTTACACACGGCTGTTTCGTCCCAAACTAAGACGAAGCTTGTAAATTGGTACTCAACACTGATAAACATACATCAATACTTTTAAATAAATACAAACACACAGAATCCGAAAACCAACAGATACGAACATCACACAAATGTTGGTCTCGGGTAGGAATCTAACCCACGACCTCTGGCTCAGTAGGCATGGTCACTACCAAATACGCCAACAGACCACTCAAAGGTTGTCAGGATAGTGAGGATTGGTATTTAAGTTCCGCATTATCTAACCGGCCAGGGACACCTGGCGACACTTCGACACTTTTAAGATAAGATAAGATAAGATAAGATAAGATAAGATAAGATAAGATAAGATAAGATAAGATAAGATAAGATAAGATAAGATAAGATAAGATAAGATAAGATAAGATAGGATAGGATAGGATAGGATAGGATAGGATAGGATAGGATAGGATAGGATAGGATAGGATAGGATAGGATAGGATAGGATAGGATAGGATAGGATAGGATAGGATAGGATAGGATAGGATAGGATAGGATAGGATAGGATAGGATAGGATAGGATAGGATAGGATAGGATAGGATAGGATAGGATAGGATAGGATAGGATAGGATAGGATAGGATAGGATAGGATAGGATAGGATAGGATAGGATAGGATAGGATAGGATAGGATAGGATAGGATAGGATAGGATAGGATAGGATAGGATAGGATAGGATAGGATAGGATAGGATAGGATAGGATAGGATAGGATAGGATAGGATAGGATAGGATAGGATAGGATAGGATAGGATAGGATAGGATAGGATAGGATAGGATAGGATAGGATAGGATAGGATAGGATAGGATAGGATAGGATAGGATAGGATAGGATAGGATAGGATAGGATAGGATAGGATAGGATAGGATAGGATAGGATAGGATAGGATAGGATAGGATAGGATAGGATAGGATAGGATAGGATAGGATAGGATAGGATAGGATAGGATAGGATAGGATAGGATAGGATAGGATAGGATAGGATAGGATAGGATAGGATAGGATAGGATAGGATAGGATAGGATAGGATAGGATAGGATAGGATAGGATAGGATAGGATAGGATAGGATAGGATAGGATAGGATAGGATAGGATAGGATAGGATAGGATAGGATAGGATAGGATAGGATAGGATAGGATAGGATAGGATAGGATAAGATAAGATAAGATAAGATAAGATAAGATAAGATAAGATAAGATAAGATAAGATAAGATAAGATAAGATAAGATAAGATAAGATAAGATAAGATAAGATATAGGATAAAATCGTTTGGTACGGGCCAAAATTTTGAACCCGCGGCCTCAATGAATGCACAACAAACTAGGCTATCGCGGCTCTACAGTGGATTTAAGAAAGAATGCTAACAGATACACAAACAAATGTCTCTTACTTAACTAACCTTACCTTCTTAACTCTAACTTAATTACTTCGTTACCCCTGAAAGTGGACGGAATTTTCATATTTAGGGGACACAAGAAAATTGATGTAATCAAAAGATAATTGTTGTACAAAAGATCAAGGTTACGAAACTAATTATAACTTAAAAGATAAGATTTATCTTTTAATTACAAAAATATTGATTTGCAGAGTTACCAACCTACTAAATCGTAAGTATTTTGATGTTTGTTAAAATAAAAAGAAACGAAACGGGATATTTTCAACTACGACCTATAAATTTTTAACAGCACTGTTAAGAAAAGTACCCTAGATACTCAAAACACAATATTTAAGTAGATACAAACTTTGTACATTAACTTTAAATTTCATCGCGAAAGTCAGGTTAAGTTCATTTTTAAGCAATCGAGGTAAACACACCAGAGGGAAATCTCCTTGCACTTTCTACCAAAATGCTTTCTTCGAGTCTTGGACTAGAGAATTTAAAAGCTTTGTATGTATAAAACTATTAATTAATAAAAAGTTATGCGTGGTCATACATAAAAAAAACAAATATACGGGTCGAATTGAGAACTTCTTCCTTTTTTTTTTCGTCGGTTGAAAATAAAAAAATACTTGAATACACTTGGTAATACAAATTACATACATGTAAGTTTTTACTATCACCAGATTTTCGAAACCGGAATTTTGAAACCAGTTTCAAAAACAAACAAAAATATTTAGGCAACTTGATTTCGAATAAAGAAAAATAATTCTGTCATCGCAACTGGTTTCGAATGTGGCCCGAGCGAACTTCCGCAACTTCCCCGTCCGGTGTTTAAATGTATGTTTGAAATTTATTAATTTAACTAGGAACTTATCCTACGTACGTAACGTAATTATAGAGTTTTTTTTTCAGCAAAATATTACGTAACTGTTATAGTCGGAGAGCTAGTGCGAGAAACCACGAGAAATAACTCTAGACGGGAACAAATGCGCTGCCAAGTTGCAACTGTACCGGTGGAAGATATATGGTGCTAGATTTTGAGATAGGGCATGCAGAAGTAAAGGCGTTTCCATATTACCCGACCCGATATAGGAGGCGAACTCAGTACTGCCAACATCCACAGACGTCAATTACTAGCTGTTGACCGCGGCTTTGCCCGCGTGGAATAAGGTTTTCCCGCGGTAAATGTAGCCAATATGTTAATACAGTACAAATGTAAGCTATCACTGTACCAAGTTCCATCAATATCCGTTCAGTCGATACAGCGCAAAAGAGTTACAAACATCCATCCTCACAAACATCCTTACAAACTTTCGCCTTTTTAGTATAGGATTAACGTTAGCTTTCACAATATACTTATGTAATCAGAGTGAGTATAAGTAGGTACTCCGTCAAAACGAATACCCTATAACAAATCTTTTTTTGTTCATCAGTCTGTTTGTCCGGCGGATAACTCGAAAATTACTAAACCGATTGATTATTGACAGGAAAAATTTCGCACATTTTGTATCACGTACTTACTGACTTTTGCGTCTTTGTAGTTTTCAATTAGTTTTGCTTTTCTCTCTGTTTACTGAAATGTTATGTAAAAACGAAGTCAAGACTTTGACAATTCCATAAATACGTTACACGGCAACAGCCTTTGAAAGCACCTGCCGTGCCACTCTATGGAATTGAAAATAGTGGTGCCAAACGATCGATAGTTTCCCTATCGATAGTCAATAGAATCAGCCGCAATATCGATAGCACTATCGGATAGTATTGATGAGACTCAATAGTAACGATAGTATCGACCGTCAATAGCAGCTAAACAATCGACAGTATTGAAACGCACTATCGATAGTTTTGCACTATCGGTAGCTGTAATGAATAAATGACAACTATTGGTGAACGAAGATTTTAATAAATAAATTTAAATTTTCCGGCTCATATAATTTGACTCGGGCGCGAGTGTCTCACTACAAAAGTGTCTTATTAGTATTATGATCTGGCAACCTGCAAGTTTAATACAAGCGATGATTCTAAATTACCGCTTGCACTCTATGCACTTTTTAATACTATAGTTACTCATAGATTTTCCCTCAAGCCATCTACTTTTGCAAATCTCTGAAACTTCCTAAATCAAACTTTAAAAGTCATAACATAAAGCATCATATCAGGAAATATGAGAAATAAATCTTTTTGAAATTACATTCGGTAGCGTTTATGGCATCATTTTAATATTCAGACTGCGATAAAATTTGAAATCCATCGTTTTATTATGGTTTTATTGTCGAAATCAGGTTACTGCATGGAGAAAATTTAACTATTATAATCATAAACCACATTTTGTCTTACTCTACCACTAACAAGTGGGAATAAACCCTTATAAACAGAACACTTCATATTTTATTCTGAGAGGAACTTGAAACTATGGAACCTAAATAGATCTAATAATTGTTTTACAGACAGTTACTCCTTCCATTTTGGTTAACCGACCGTAGACCTTAAAGTGTAAGGTCATAAAACATCGACCAATTCTAAGGAGGACCATTAATTTCTCAGAAAATGTTGTCGTGCATTTAATGAGAAAGAGACGTTTTGAAAAAGGGACGTTTTGCAAAAGGGTCATTTCGCGATAGGGACCTTTTGCGAAATGATGACGGGACATTTTGCGAACGGGACTTTGTCCGCCTAAATGATTTAAATGTATAAGCAAAATACTTTTGATGATTTAGTAGTAGTCATACAAAAGGTCTGGCAGAGTAGTTGGAAATGATATAATTAAGAAGTGTATGGTATGCACCTGCTCAAATATTAGTTCCACACACATTCACCTATAGAATTAGGATCTCTTTGGTGGGCGTCCGCGCCCCCTACGAACCTTCCTGCTTTCACCTAATAAAAAATTTTCATTTGCAATAAACAATATACATATTAGTAATAAAAACTCTGTAATACGCCCCACTTCATAAAATGCCTCACTTACCTAGCACGCACACTAACACACGAATAGAAACGCAAGTACCCATCAGTCGCCCGGCAAGTTGTCTACTACGTTGTATGGCTACTTGCGTTTCTATTCGTGTGCTGCGTAGCCCTTGTTAGTGTGCGTGCTGGGTGAGTGGGGCGTTTTGTCAAGTGGGGCGTCTTACCGAGTTTTACCCTACGTGTAGGTACTTACATGGAAAGCACATAAAATGTTAGTTCCGATTTGATTCGTTTTAGAATATGTTGCATTAAAAATAAAGGACCTGTTTTTCATAGCTGCATGTTCATAGTAGGACAAATCGACATTAAAACTATTAAAACGTGATTAAACCCACTAACTTGTTCTGAGAGTTTTGTTCATAAAACAACATTTGTTTTATAAATAAATTATTGGTAACCTGCCTCGAGTTTAGAATGATTCATTGGAAATTCATTTAAAAATTTACATTGCTGTGTTTCGAATTAAAAAAATTGAATATTTACTTTCATCAACAGCCATAACATGTCCCCACTGCTGGGGCTCAGGCCTATCCTCTCAACGAGGGCGTTCGGGCTATAGTCCACCACGCTAGCCCAGTGCGGTTTGGTGTACTTCACATGCGCCTAAGAATTTCTTCTTCGGCGTATGCAGGTTTCCTCCGATGTTTTACTTTATTTGTCTTGAATTAGTAATATTAGTAGATTTTTTTTCATTTTGTGTTTAGTTAGTGAGTCACAACTCTCCAGTTCTCTCTCTTTTATTTTAAAGATTCAGCAAGTGTATGCAAGTTTTCCACAAAGTAACCGAGTTTAAAAAATCCATTATTCAATGTATCCAATTACTTAAGTTTAACAGGGAATTCCGAATTGAGGGATTCGCCAACTTTTAATTCGTAATGAGATTCTTTATAGCTAAGTGGTGTCGTCGAATTGTGTAATGGCACATTAACAAAGTTTTATCATTAAGAGTTTAGGGAAATTTGGTGTACGAAACGACACTTGTGAGCAAATAATTCCATATGTTTACTTAAGTTTGACTTAAAATTTTGAGGATATTATGGACGCCTAATGTAGAAAGCTACGCTGTGTGTAAGCTGTTTAAAATTAAATGAATAAACAATAAACCTTGTATACCTACAATAGTTTTAATGGAGAAATTTATGGGGTTAGAAGTTATTAACCTGTTATTTTCTGAATTGAAGGTGAAGTATTTTTCGAGAACTTTAAAAGTAAACTAAAACAAAAATTAAAAAAATATTATATAACTATCTATTCTATTTCTCTTCCCCTGGGCCGTTCACATGTGTTAGGTTTTTCACAAGTTTTTCATAACAGCAGGTAATAAAACATAGTGCGAGCAAGTTGACATTATGATCTCATTGGTTTGTTCTGTAGAACGTTCTGTTTGTTCTATTCAACTGTAGAGGTAAGCTTGTACACTTATAAAAGCAAAATTGCACTTTTGACTTGGCCCTTGGCAGGTCATCACAGGAAACTGACGTTGGCCGCTTGCCAGCCGAGCTATCGTCGGTAATTGTACAACGAGCTAGGGTTGTAAGCCCACTTCTTCGGATATTATGAATGGTACGAGCGTATTTTTTGGAATATGAGCGTTGAAATGTTTTTTTTATATTACAAGTTTCACCTCAAAATAGATAGGTATCTTATTTTTTTCTTTGGTCTTTTAATTTAGTAGTTCTCTTACTTCAAATTTCTTTGCATTTTTTTAAAGATTTGTATTTGCAAATCACTATAGTCAGCCTTTCCACTGCTGGACATAGGCTTACTCCAGTGAACGCCACGACACACGGTCCTCCGCCCCACCTTTCGCATCCAGTAATTTTCCCACCCCAAGTTTAAGAATACAGGTTATTTTCAGTATAATAATTTAGTTTAATTTTAAATACGACTACGTATTTTTGAGTATAATAATAATGACATTCCAACTCTTATAATACCTACTTATAATTTTAAGTTTAAAGATATAATATTTTTTTACTCGTGTATCCGCAAAGTTGAAAGTAAAATGGGATATAACCGGATTCGGATGCGAATATCCGCTCAGCTCTTTGCAATTTCGCTGTCACTTGTTAAGCTTTCATTAACTTGAAGTGTTAAACTTAAATATTTATAAATGAAATTGTGCGATAAAGAAAATAAAATTGCGAAACTTGACAAAGATAAGAGAGATTAACCCGTCAACATTTAAAGTTAAAACATCATTTTAATTACCATTCGAATTTTTACTTTAGTGGCAGGCGGCCTTACCGTAGGCTTATATTAGCCTCTGAATGTGCAAAATATTTAATACACTTGTCTAATCCCAAAATAGGTTGTCTAACGCCCACGACACTTAGGGCTTCTTTCACCACTTCCTGATATTGTTACATATAGTAATCTTAGAGATAAACTAATCTATCAGATAAATCTGTGTGATAGACTATATAAAATTTAAAAGATATAAGCAATCAGATACCTGTGAAACCAAAAGATAGGCTATCTGTCAGATAACCTGCAGATAGGGTATCTGGGACTTTATCAGAAAGCGGTGTAAGAGGCCCTTATTCTCTAAGACGGTTAAAGATAGGCACAGCGTGGGCCAACCCCTGCGAGGTAAACTGACGACCTGAAACCAATACTGAAACTTTTAAAGTCGCTCAGGAGGGGCAATGCTTTGTTTCTTTGAAGGATATGATCCGCAATAAGAAGATCCGACGCAGAACTCAGGTTGCCGACATAGCCGAAAGGATTAGCAAACCGAGGCAGTGGGCAGCACGAAATAGAGAATCCGTGGTGGTTGGGGTACATCTGTCGCAGAACTGACGGCCATTGTGGCAGACGAGTTGTGGAGTGGAAACCAGTGCCTGGGCCGGTACTTACGCGCAGCGTGGGCCGCCCCCGCCGCCAGGTGGACCGACGACCTGAAGGTATCTCGTGCTAGCCTGCGGCTGCATGCGGATAGCAGGTGTATTTATGGTCTTTGGGTAAGTTAATGGTAAGGTGCTGGTAATGGTAGGTTGGGTGTCGTACTGTAGCCACATATGGCTATTAAGAAGATGGTGTTTTCTCTGAATGTACTAGATCTCTTTTCTGTATATCGTTAAGTATAATGACACTATTACTTATTCTGTGGCATGACATAATAAAACGAGCCATCAAGTTTGCTCCAAGGCTTCAACGTGTTCGGCGAAATAGGTGTGTGAATAATATAAAGAGAGATTAAGCAAATAGAATCATAAAGTGTTATCTGAATTTGAAATTTAGAAAATTTTAAAATGCCTTTAAATAATATTCAGATGAAGATCTTTGGGTGGTTTTTGTTAGTTAAAACGTGTTTTAATACGTTAGTAATATTACACATTCCGCAACAAGGTGAAAGAGATCCTGCTGACTGACACGCTCGCTGTTTATATTAACAGAATTTCTGCCCCACTTGCGATGTAGGTGACGGATAGTACTAATTGTTAGAAAGTTTATAGTATGTATCATGTGACATTATTATTATTTATTTGACTATTAATTAATAGCTTATTTATATTCTTTATTTCTTGACATTTTTAAATTATTTTCTCTGGATATCTATAAATAGAAAATTGTATAATTTATTGACGATCGTTCCTTTAGATGCGACTTTATATAATGTTGTATATAATGTTTGTAATCTGCTGAAATGAAATAAATAAATCTATCTATACACTAGTGGTTGGACCAAAATACTAAAGATCCTTTGATATTTATACTTTGGTTAGTAGAAGAAAAGTAGTATATTTTTCATTATTACAGTCGACACAAGTATGGTCATTCAGCGAATTGACCTAGTAGAGTACAAACTTTTATAACACTGCCTTTAAAACGTGAGGTAACAGAGGAATACCTATGTCTGCCATACATATTATTGTTATGTAACGCATCTTGTGTTACAAGACTTTGTGTATAGCTTTTGCATGTGGTTTTAACAATCTACATTAAAACTCTTTTTGTCGACCTATAACAATTAAATACAACACCTAACCGCATTTGTAAGCAACAGAGATGGAACATTTTCATTCAAAAGAAAATCTGGTTACGTACCTAACAAAACTTTTCCAGCGAGAGTTTTGTAGCGAACGGTTTGACTTGGTTCGAAAGCTTTGTGATTTCACGCAATCTGCAACTTCCTTTGTTCGACAGTTGCATCCACCGGGGTTTTTTACAAAGTACAGACAAAAGCACACGGTTTCCTTACGTTTATTAAAAATCTGATTTCTTCTGGTATCATTAGTTTCATTTCTTTGTACATATGAGCAGTACCTGTTCATCGTTATGCCTACTATGTATTCAGTGGTTATGCGTAAAAATAAAATTGTACTTTACAAAATTTTAATTCATGTAAAACTGTGAACTTGCTTTGAGCTCGGAGTAATATAATTTTAAAGTTTTACTTCTAAAGGCACAAAATTTAACATACTAAGGACCGAGTGTATTTAGCATATATTAAGCTTGGAACGTGCGACAAGATTTTTATTCCCACGATGCATCTCAACCCTAATTGCGCTGCAGTAAATCTTCAAGTATGAAAAATTCTCGTATAATAATATTTTTATGTCACACGAACACTCTCTATCAGTATACCTGGCGTCTCTATGGTCTACATGGCTTATAAATTGACTATTCAATCATAATATTATAAAAAAAATTGTCATAAGAATATAAATAAAATGAGAGAATAATAATAAACGTCAGTTTGAATGGTAATACTGTGACTCGTCGGTCGCACTTACCTCGCTTACTCGCGGGTATTGGAAAGTTGACATATTTATCGTCATAATTCGATCACACTTTTCTCACTTACCCGCGAGTAACGGAAAGTTGATTTAACGTCCATTATTCGGTCGCACTTGCCTCACTTACCCGCGGGTATCGGAAGAAACTGAAAGTTTATTATACTGCTTTCCTTCTGTCATACTTACCTCACTTACCCATGGTTATCGACCAGTTGAACAATGCTATTTGAAGCCTGTATAAACAAGGCATATCCAATCAAATATTTCTCACAGAAATCTAAGTAGAATCTAGACATATAAATAAGGTACCCCAGTATTTCTTTTTTTATTCGCAATGGATAGCATTGTCTAGGCGACCCGAAGTCGATGGTTGAATCAGTATTCTTTGCGGGTCTCGCACGGATTATATTGCAGTTTCTCTTCCTTACAATTTATTATGCACTAGCTGTTGCCCGCAGCGTCGCCCGCATGGAATAAGTTTTTGTTTCCCGTGGTAAATAAGCAGTGCAATAAATATATAAAGTTAAAGTTGGAATGTTTTATTTCATATTTATTTTGTTTTCATTGCCTAATCTCTAAGTATAAATGATTTACTGTAATAATGTCCAATCTGAAAAACGTCCAACCGTTGAAAATAGTCCAGACTGAATTTTTCAGATTGGACATTTAGTCCAATCAATGATTATGAACTCAGCACGCTTTAAAAAATTGTACGATACTTTCAGTACATCGGTTAAACAGATAGATTGTTCTAAATCATCATCATTAGCCTGCAATAGTCCACTGCTGCTTACGCAGATCTTAGCTTCATCTAGCCAGAGGGCGTTCTAAACGAATAAATAACATTCTTACTGCTTTAAAACTATAAAAGGCCTAAGTTATACAGATATGCTACGTGAAAGTTAAATACACTACCATGTTTGTTATGGACTGGGGAACACATCTACGGCAAAAAAACCGAAATCATTAAGAAAAACATGTGGTCAATATATGCACTCAGCCTGTTAGTGCACTTGAGTTTTCAGATGATCTGTTTCCAATACACCTATTCTTGACATTTACATAACAAACATATGGTGCACTGTACAGACTGGCGTATAATGGAAACAATGACGATAATAGCTTGCTTCCCTTGACAGGCATAGTGCATAAATTGACCACATACTATAGATTAATTAATTACACTAAAATTGAATATTGACCGAAAAAGTATGAATGAGGAAAGAAAGCCATAATATATATATTCGCTATACAATACCATTATAGTTAAAAAAAGAGGATGTTATTCTCCGTAAATGTTTATTAACTAAGTGGTATCCTAATCGCCTCTGCCTTATAAAGGGTTCAAAATCCTTCCTGTAATTCGTAACTATAAGCTGTAACCTAAGTTGCCCGATAGGTGAAGGAGGTGAAGGCAGACAGCGATGTATAATTTATTGGATCTCACCCGAAATAGTTCGGAGTTAGCTAGTTAGCCTCCAGGGAGCTGTGGATTCGACGACTGATGCATTTTTGATGAGGCCTGGACTACGGGGAGGGGTATGCTTAGCGGTAAAACACACCGGTCACATCTTAAGTATTTTATGGATCCGTATCTCAAAACGAAAAACACTTTTCAGATAACTTTGTTGTCAGTGCGTCTGACCGTTTGTCAAGACAATTTTTCTCAGGAAGGGGTAGAGGTATCAAGTTAATATTAATATCAAAGGCTAATGTTTTTGTTCCTTTAAGAGACAAAATGATATAAGTTTCTATGTCAAATAAAAAGCTTTTTATTTAACAAAATCAAAACCTATCTATAATCATTGGAAAGAAGCACAAGTGAAGGAAAACGTTCGAAAATTAATATATAAACAATCACGGACGTACATGGGTGATGAATCTAAATACATAATTAAGTTTGTACCGAACCCTCAGGTTGCGTCGTCTACTTGCACTTTAATTATAAATATTAAAAGTCGATAAATAATTTTGACTGCCCCGTTGGCCTAATAGCTTGGTCGTTAGACTCACGCCAGAGGTCGTGGGTTCGATTCCGACTGGACAGACAGCTTTGTACAAGTTGATCTTGATCTGAGTGTTATATTTGTGTTTGTTTTATTTTTTTAACCTTGTCGACTTCCCGTACGGGAGAAAACCCAAATTTAAATTGTTTCAGGCGTTACTTTGCGGAAATCCAATAACAATATTGTGGTTATTAATTTGCTTTTCTCGCGAATAAACTTTATATTGTTATATATAGTAATGTTATATATAGTAAGTACTTACTATATATAACAACATTAAGTTTATTCGCGGGAAAAGCAAATTAATAACCACAATATTGCCAAATTGAAATAACATTTTTTATTTATTATATTAATGTACATTGCACAGCTTACAGCGAGGTTGCGGACGGCATGTCTCCTCTCGAATAGGGCTATACAGCCACGAACGCCGGTGTCGTCGCCAGGATGCTGGCTAAAACATCTGTCCAAGATGAATCGTGGCCTATGATGATGGTGACAGCTTACAGTTGTTAACCAATCGCCATTGCATTGTGGTAGGTTATGGTAGCGACGACATTCGTCTAGTTCGTTTTTCGTCAAATTCTTATTTCGTCAAATACTACTTCCGTCAAGTCCTTATTTCGTCAAATTCACTTTTCGTAAAGTCTAAGCACAGTTATTTAGAACAGGTTGGTTGATTAGGAATAATTCCTGATCAACGAGATTGCACACCATATTTAATATAATTTTTAATGTGATTTGATGTGAGAAATTACGTGTCTATGTAAGGTAAGTGACCAAAATAAGGCCTACCTTAATTTTTTTATTACATAACTTAGGCGCGAACAAATTTTCAACGGTATTAAGCGTATCACATCACCGCAGGCCGCTGCCTCAATATGCAAACGCATGCCGCGCGTGTCTGAAGTCTCACATACATTGCATAGGGAAGACAACTGGCCGCCACCGCCACCGCAGGCCGCGTGTGTCTGTGATACGCTTTAACAATCGAAATGACCAAACCACAAATCCAATACGCAATTGGTCGGACTTCAGACCGCGTCGCATAGCCAATAATGCTGCATATTACATATTTCACATATTTGCATACATAGGTAGGTATTTCGGTTATAGCTGGCAAAGCTAGTATACTACTAGAAGCTATTTATTCCTTATGAAGAGTTAGTAAGCGTATGTCATACACGACGTGCGCGATCATTTAATTTTAAAATTTCTGTAAAAAAAATCGTACAGTTTTTATAATTTTTCCATCATTGCCATTATATTTAGGTTCTAACTTTGTTCGGTATACTTAGTAGTGTCTGAGTGGTCTGGGGGACAAACAGACAAACGGAAAAATATTTTCGCTTAAACCCAGAAAAGATTTTATTATGCGTTTTAGAAGTATAACAGCTACACGTAGGATGGAGTAAATTAGTAAAATAATTACTATTCCAATATAATTATAATCCTAATAGTAGCTAGAAATCTAAAAAAATTGATCGGTAAATTACGTAATTATATAATTATTTACGGGTCTTACACACGAATAAGTTTTATTTACCTTGCCCGACGCGACGTTTCGACCAGGTTCGTGTGTAAGACCCGTAAATAATTATATAATTATGAATACAAAGCGCGAAAGTCTAAAATGTACGATAAAATACAGTTTTCATGTGGCCTTAGTATCTAAATTAAAATACAGAATCAAATTAAAAATTTGGGTTACTTCGAGACTGTACTCATTGAAATTACACCTACCGCCTAGTACTGCTTTACCCAGTAGACCAAGCAATCATGGCGTTATGACTCTTATGACATAGCCTGCCATCTACGGTAGAAAGCTCTCACTAATACGTAGACTAGCGCTACGAATAATGCTACTAGTGTGGCGCTGCTACGAAAGTGCTACGCACCCGTAGCATCCGTCATCGTTTGTTTTACTGCCTTAGAACTAGATGGAGCTTAACAGCATAAATAACCTTAAAAACCATAGTCTGAAATAATAACATAACTTTCAAATCGGATTGGACAACAATCACTTTGGACAAAATTCAAATCGGACACGAATAATTTCGGACCCATTGAAATTTAAACTAAATTCACCTTTTATACTGTAATTTTGACTGTAATTAATTTTGGCCTATTTTCATTATGACTTTTTGGTTCGACCAATTTCAATATTATAATTTTAATATTTGTAGTTCTACGTAGGTATTCTGAAAGAACTTTACACCCTGTATTCTTACACCACTGTACTGTAGTGGGTAGAGGTACTTGTGAAAGCTCGTAAACACCCAATGTATGCCCAATAAAGTGACATCTCATTAAACCGCGGACTAGTGTTTAATCTAACAGTTTATAGGGCTAGGGCTATGACGAGACGAGGGGAAAAGGGTGACTGAAAATAGCTCTGTAACTATGGCAGGTTTATAATTATATAATATACGGGTCTTATAAACGAACAAGTTTTATTTACCTTTGCCCGACGTTTCGACCAGGTTACACTGGCCGTGACCTGGTCGAAACGTCGGGCAAAGGTAAATAAAACTTGTTCGTGTGTAAGACCCGTATATAATTATATAATTATGAATACAAAGCGCGAAAGTCTAAAATGTACTATCGCAGGTTTGTCATTTAATTTCGTTTCATTTGAAATTTAAAAACCTGAAGAATCATTTTTGACCTAATGTTACCTACATTTGGTCAAGAATGATTCTAAAAACCTTTACTGAAATATTAACTTTTATACTAAAAAATCGCATCAAAACATGATACACAAACTTACGCGTCAAAAATGCTGCGTAACAATAACTTGAAAAAACCTATTTAGAGACAAGAAACGGCCTGATGGCATATGGCTACTGTCGCACAAGGACAGGATAATGCAACAGTACAAACATCACATGTATGCCCTGAGGAATCCCTTAATTTCGCACTTTTCTTTCAAGTTTAATATAAGTATTTAAAAAAACGGCCAAGTGAGTGTCATAGGCATAGCCTAGGGTTCCGTGATAATTGTAATTTTACAGTTTTTCCTCCGTAACTAAGAAAAAGGTCATCACAGGATACCCGAATTCATACACTTTTAACTCTACTGAATATTGGTTTCTTGAGGAGTTGGCGGTTTTTGGAAATATAATATGCCTCATATGGAAACGCTGCCTCATATAAGAAGGCTCACGATTGCTTATTGATTGATGTTTTGTTTGAGCAAAGATTGCTCTAAAAAGACATCTTCTCTATATTATTTATGAGGACGTACCATTAAAAAAGCAAATATATGACTTCTACGTTTGTTGCGCCGCTTCTTCTTCCCAGCGCTAACAGCTTGGAAGCGGTGGTAGATAAAAATTTACATTGTATAAATGTACCCAGTGTACTTACATGCAATAAAATAGTTTTGACTTTTTTTTACTTTTATAATTCTTTAAAAATTTAAATGTTCATTAAAAGTATCCTGGTACAATATTTCTTAGAACTGTTCATAACAGTAAAAGTTATGACGCTGTGAGTAAGTTTGTGACTAAATGTCACTGGCACACTAAACGATCTTAAAAGGTTCCTTAACGGACTACAGAACCTTAAAAACTTCTAAAATAAGCAGTAAGTGTACTTGTAAAAAATTAAACTTTACATAAACTTTGAACACGAAACTGATGATGTTTTTTTTTACGCCGTGGGGCGGTTGTCATGGGGTACCTACACTGTACATACAATTACTGTAATTACGAGGGTAGTAGCGCTGTATTTATTTAAATTTATTTTTAACCAACCTGTGCTCGTCTTATAGGCTTACAAGGATAGGTACGTAAGCGTCATGTCCAATTTAATTCATTCTACGAGTAAGATAATTATGTTATAGAATAGGTACCTACTGAAAAATAATTGACGCATATTTTTGTATTGGAATACGACCTTTAACGTCTATAAAAGTTACTAAACCCCCAACTTGTTTTTAGAAATTTGTTGAAGCAAGGCAATTTTATTTTTAGCCATATTATTATGATATCTTTACAAACATAAAATAAGACCCGTGTTTTATACATATGCCTAGCGGTCCTATCTTAACCCATATTTACGTGAAGAAATCAGTCTTTAAGTTTTTGAATTAGGTACTTACAAAACAGAACAATATTAGACAAACTGAAATTGAGACAGATATTAATATAGTATAGTATTTAGTTAAACGTTTACATCGTTTGCTCTAATTTACATACGTACGTACCTATATATGTCATGTCAGATACAAATGGCTGTAAGTCACAAAGTTGAGGTTTGACAACAGATTAATGGGAAAACCGCGAACACGGGAGCGGCAACAAAGACTATTCAACATGTCACGCATTTGTAGAGCAGATATCACACTATAATCCTTTCTGTGATATTATTGGAAAAAAGTTTCGTTTCAAGAAGTCAGAAGTTCCGGTGTTAGTCTGTCTTGGATCTTGTGAGCTGCAGTGCTGTGGACAAGCCATATCATCTGTAGCAGATCACACAAGTCCTGAAGCGGAAACAGCGCATCCGGATGCGTAACACGAGATTGCACACTCGTATTTCGCGCGAACGATACTTCGCACAAATAACTTGAAGCACAATCGCACATCGCACACTCGTGTTTCACACAACGATACTTCGCATAAGCGTGTGTTGCACTCCAGTAATAATCTCCGAGGCGAGGACCTCCCTGCTGCCGGAAAATTGGTGACAAAAGGACTCGGTTGTGTCGCGTTCTTTGGGGAAGGCCTATATCCAGCAGTGGACGTAAACTAAATTGTAGAATAAAACTTTTTGGAATTCATAGTATTAATTTCTACACCTGATTATAATACCTATACTGCATTCAGTCCAATCACCGGTTGTCTTAACCAATGAAAAAACTAAATTATAGAACAAAATTTGTTTAGTTCATGGGTACATTAACCCCTCAAAGCAGCTGGTCTATTTATTTCTACACCTGTATAGTACCCTGTATAGTACCTATGTATACTGCACTTGTCAGACTAATTACCGCTCATCTTACACAATGATTGTCTGGAAGAAATCGTTCTTAGCGATAAGACCGCCGAGTTGTACCACCTTAGCCTTCAGTTACTGTATTATTTTTTTGTGCGATAAAAAGTATTGAATTGAATGATTTTTCCGTATTTCTACCGCGTACGAACCTGACTTTTGTAACCAGTACGATCGGTTTTTTTCCAGTGAAAGTACCTAAATGGTAACACTATCGAATTACCGATTCGGAACGCACAATTTCAGGTACAAATTATGTCGTACATTTCTTTGTGCAGTCAGCAGCCACCTCATTGGGCATGATGTCCGCCAAATTACGATCTATACAAAGGAACGAAATACGTGTATAGAAAGATGATGCTACAAATTGTCGACCTACCTAGATAACGTAAATAAAATACTGCTGTTTCAGAGCAATGAATGAACTTAACGCTTAGGTACTTTACTGTGCGACTGATTGGTATAATTAAAAAAAGATCGTGCGCGGTGGTATGCAAATTAAAAAAAACACTTGTCTATTTAAACTAGCCTTTCCTTGTAAAACTATACTCACAAGTTATCATCTTCGATTTTAAGCAAATTAAAAAATACATTAAAATTTTCTCAACTCAATAAAAATTATTGATCGTGTACTTAATTGATTTATTATCGATGTACATAAAACTTGATCAGGCTAATAGATGCTCGTGGCAAATAACTTTAAATATTTTGTTACACCGATCTATGTAAGCCTACCAAATACTGGAAGTGTCAAAGTCGTTGCTTGACATTAATTGTAGGTCACAGATGTGATACGTGCTTGTAGGTCTGGCAATGATATATACGATAGATATTAGTCTTCAAACAATAACATTTGAGCCTATATGTTACGTCAACGTATATATATATCTTACATTTTCTTGTAGTTAATTTTGGTCTTGTTAACCAACGATCTTAGACGCATGTGAAGACCACCAACCCGCACTGGGCTAGCGTGGTGGACTATAGCCCGAACACCCTCGTTGAGAGGGTAGGCCTGAGCCCCAGCAGTGGTGACATGTTAATAGGCTGTTGATGATAATGAACCAACGGTGCCCCAATCCATTTTTCGTGGACTTCACATGCGCATTAGAATAGAAATACTAATCTTTGGCGTATACAGGTTTCCTCGCGATGTTTTCCGCCACTGGAAAGCCTGTGGTGTTATAATAAACCGTACTGAAGTTCATAAAAACTCATTGGTTCGAACCCACGACTACACGAACGTAAGGCGAGTGCACAACGAACTAGGCTACCACGGCTTCCATTAGGTAAGATTGAGGTCAAGCGTGAGCCCAAACTTAGGTTAAAAAATACTTTAGTACTAGTATGATGATCCAGTTAACTTTTGGAATCATAGTCTGTCTGCATTAAAATGGTTAAAAACTCTAAGGGTCGACAGACCGAGCGGAAATTTGCCAGCGCACTTTTTGACATCATCAAAAATGAAAAATCTTACAATTATGGATCACGTGACAATGACGTCAAAAAGTGCGCGGGCAAATTTCCGCTTGGTCTGCCGATTGAGAAATCTTTTAAATCAAACACTCCAACAGAGTTGTCTGATTGATTGTGCAATCAAATTGAATGGAGGCCAATAAATTGGTGTAACCGACTGTTAGTTCCTGCGCTACAGCTGTGAGAAGCAGCAGATGTCGCGGGCTGTCATCGGTAACGACGCCGTAAAAATCTATCGATTCGTTTACAACGAGCGAAAGGAAAGGCTCAAACGAATTATTACAGTGCCCTTGAATGTTACTTGACACTGAAAATTCGTACTGACTAATAGGTAATCATGACAAAGAAGGTAATGACTATAAAATCCATGAGGGAATAATGGAGGACGCCCAACCACTCAGTTGTTGAAAATCAGAGACGAAAGTTCATAATTTTCAGAAATTTGAAAGAACAATTTGTATTATTATTTATCACATTCAGGACACTTGGCCCTTACACGAATACCTTACTCTACGAATACATAAGATATTTATAGATAAGATTTCCAGCAAAAAACAGACGTGTATATACCTATTGTGTACTAGTTTCCATATTATCTAGTGTAATAAGCTGTGATTAATATTTTTGTTTAATATTTATTATAATGTTATATAATTTTACCTACTTATACTGTTATCTTATGTCTGATATTTGTCTGGACTCACCAAACTCTGATAAGTTGGTTAGGAACAAGATGATAATTAAAAACACGTTAGTAAAATGCTCTTATAAACTCCTAAAACGATGTAGGCGGACAGTTATACAGACAAAGTACTCACTTTTCTTACGACATTGCAGCTTTATCCACTCTGAGGGTTATGACAACTAATGCAAAGTCCACACTTTCGTGGTAGGAGGCGCAAGGGAGGTACTCAGCGGCAGTGCCGTCACTGGCACCTTAACTTTACCCTGTAGGCACTACATGGTACACAAATTTTGATAAAAATGATGAGAAAGATTAGCATTCGCACTAAAGAACTGTAAACTATCAAATTTTAATTTGCAGATATAAATCTTTTATTATTATTTCATTTAGTAATTTTTTTTATTCCTTCTATGTTACGTACCTACCTACTTAATTTAAATTACGTCAAAGTTAGTCAAAATATTTTGTTGCTTTTTTTAGTCGGTTTCCAATCAATGTTGCCATAAAGTACATGTCAATTTTTAATATAGCGCTGAGAAGAAGCGGTGTACAACAAAATCTTTTAAAATCAAGTTTTTAACCACGCTAATTCCAATAATCGTCTATTTTTATTTAAATAAATACTGACCTTTGGCGCTAATAAGCATAACGCATTTCCTGCCACAGCAGCCGCGCGCTCACTCTGCCCTCTAGGGATTTGTGTAAGAAAACCTTAAAGCGTAACACACACAGCGCGGCGGCGTTGCGAAAGCGTTGCGGCGGCGAATCTGCGGAAAGCGAATAAAAAGCGGAGCCCTTCAGACAGGAATACCCGCTAGCGGCGGCGGCGCGGCGGCGGCGGTTTGTATGAAGACCGCTCCGCACCGCGCCGCGCCGCCGCCGCTCTGTGTGGCGGTTCTCATACACTACAAAGGAATACAAAGGGCCGCCGCCGCTCCGCAATGCCTGTCTGCGCTAATCTGTCAAATCAAAACGTCAAATCTGTGCGCGCGGTTTTGTCGCTTTCGCCGTCGCACCGCCGCCGCGCCGCACCGCCGCCGCGCCGCTTTGATGTAAAGAGCTTCATACTATTTCGAACATTACAGAAAAAAACCGCAACGCTTTTGCAACGCCGCCGCTCAGTGTGTGTTACGCTTAAAGCTCCAGTACATTTGAATAGCACGTAACTGTGCCATTCCACCATTTTAGTTTTACCACCATAATGTTACGGCCATAATACTATGGAGTTTATGAACCATGTAGGTGGTACGAGCGTGACCACATGAATTCTTTCCTCTACATGCTCTACAATAAGCTGCATCAGTCTCCGCAATTTTCCTTTTTTTTTTCTTTTTTTCTATTTTCTCCTTTCTTTATTTTTAGAATTTACCATTTCTTAAAATTTATAGTTTTATATTTACATCTACATATTTAATCTATAGGTTTTTAATCAACAATATTAATAAATAAATAGTGTGTTACACTGAATAGTGACATACTTGTCTCAATACAAGTTTATTCTGAACTAAAAATCAAGTTATTTTAGGTTGAGTTCCCAATTTCCCAACACTGGGCAGTCTTTCGGCAGCTTAGCTACACTTATCCATACACTAAAAATAGGTTGTACAGAAACACTGCCCTATTTAGAAAATACTATTCAGTGTAACACGACGCCTCAGTGGCCTCGGGGATAAGACGCGACCTATCATATCGAAAGGTCAGGAGTTCGATCCACGGCTGGACCATGTACCGATGAGTTTTTTCTCGAAACTTAAGTACATTTACTGACTGCTCTCGAACGGTGAAGGTAAACATAGTGAGGAAACCTGCCGAAGAAGAAATTCTTAGGCGCATGTGAAGTCCACCAACCCGCACTGGGCTAGCGTGGTGGACTATAGCCCGCTACGAGAGGGTAGGCCTGAGCCCCAGCAGTGGGGACATGTTAATAGGCTGTTGATGATGGAATAATTTTTTTAGTACTTAAAGCTTAAAGTATATTACGGACGTATTTACGGTATACCTACTTACTTTTTTCCTATTTTTATTTAACCTTGTTAGCCTTACAGGAGTGTTTATCAGGATCAGGTACCCGGACCCGTGTGGTGTCATCACACCTAATTTTTAACACCCGCAATAAATATCAGACGCACCATTAGAAGTGAGAAATAATTTAATCCAATATAATATGAGAAAGTGAGAAATTGACTATAAATATTTTTATTTTTAATATACAGAGTTTGAAGCATCCTAGTAGCATCATGTGCCATACTATGACATGAACACAGCTTATGTTACAAGAAACAAAAACAAACTTGTACCACCACAGTTAAGGCTTAGTAAGGTCAGTAAATCGTTCACGGGGCAATGTATACGCTTCTACAACAAACTACCAGAAGAAATCTTAAATAAGAATGACAGAAAATTTAAAACCAATATTAAACAACTACTTTGTAAGAAAGCTTATTATAAAACAGTGGATTATTTAAATGACAAAGATGCCTGGTGTTAATGTTACTGCAGCCTCGCACAACCTTTACAAAGATAATGTTATGTATAAACTCGATTTTAAATGGTGTGTTGCGGAAGTTTGTTGCGCCGCTTCTTCTTCCCGGCTCTAACACCTTGGAAGCGGTGGTAGATAAAAAATTGACGTTGTATAAATGTACCCAGTGTACTTACATGCAATAAAATAGTTTTGACTTTGACATTGATACGATTTGATTATAATCAAATCAAAAGCAACGATAATCAAAAGAACCACGTACTTTATGAACGCTCCCTATGATGAAAAGACTGAAAAGAATGATTCTTCGGACGCGAACTGAAAGCGATTCGTCAGAAGGTATGTTTTAAAATAAAAATACATATATTTGAAATGAAAGCTTTACTATCTGCATTTTTACGAGTATATGTTTTCCAGTCAGACTTGATACAAGGTGTTTTCAATTCCGGGATTGAAAACACTTTTGTTTATTTTGAAGCCACTGCCATAGACTTAGCCTATATAGCTATTTTTAAAATAGGTATTCTGGTCAAGCTGTTAGATGATTAAGTAATTAACATTTTCAAAACTGATACGTTGTATCAACCTTTAAAAAAATTGTATAACTAAGTTTGTAGGCGATATTGCGGGTTCCTACTCGTATACGTAGAAGTTCCCGTTATTTCTAATTTACGTTTTTGGTACACACTGTAGGTATAGATCATGAACCATCGTCATCAACAGTCTGTCCCCACTGCTGGGGCTCAGGCCTAACCTCTCAATGAGCTATAGTCCACTACGCTAGCCCAGTGCGGGTTGGTGGACTTCACAAGCGCCTAAGAATTTTTCGGCGTACGCATTTTTCCTTCACCGTCTGAGAGCAGTCAGTAGATGTACTTAAGTTTCGATAATTATATAGAATCTAAGTAAAACCTTTTTACGATCTGAAGCTATTATTTTTCTGAATTTCCCTTGAATTTTTTAACTCGAAATATTTTTTTCGAACCGATTGATTTAGAACGCCAGCTATTGTCAGGTATAATGGTGACGTCATTCACGGATCACTTCCGTACATCCGGAAACGAGACCATTGCTGTGCTGCGAAGCATAATACAATGAATGTCTATGCTAACGGCGCAAATATGAAACTTCTAGTATCATCATCATCATCAGCCTGCACTAGTCCACTGCTGGACATAGGCCTCCCCCAAGGCGCGCCACTGAGCCAGATCTTCGGCTCTCCGCACGCTTGCCTAGTCGTGGTCTCCACTCGAGAACTCGTCTACCCCAGCGGTTATCGGTTGGCGGTTACCGACAGATGTGACCAGCCCACTGCCACTTCAACGTGCTAACCCTTTGAGCTATATCCAAGGCTTTGGTTTTCTGGCGGATCACCTCGTTTCGGATCCTATCTCTCAGAGAAACTCCGAGCATAGCTCTTTCCATAGCCCGTTGAGCGACTTTGAGTTTTTGGACTTCTAGTATAAAGATTCCAAATTATACTCTAAACTTAATTCCAGATATTCCACCGCCGCCCACTACAATACCAAAACGTTACATTACACCTGTGATGTCAATTGTACATTTCAATTTCCCACTTTCAAAACAATTACTGCAGACAGAGGTGCCAAACATTTTCGCCTGCAGTTAGACTGCTAGGTACTTCAACCAACCAAATGTCACTAACGCATCAAAAAATTTATTTTATTTCCTATATCTACCTTCCTTGGAATACCTATCCTTGTAAGCTTGTAATAGATAAAAAATTACGTTGTATATAAATGTACCTAATGTACTTACCTATATGCAATAAAATAGTATTGACTTTGACTCTACATGTAAAATTGAGCTGGCTTCGAATTGTGTCGCGGCGAGCTGAAACGATAACAAAAATACAATTTCAATTGCCTATAATATCAATTCTAGACTATATTCAATATCGGCACATAGCTATCGACGATCTATTAACATTTCAAAAATCATTAAAAAATTCGTTTAGGTTTAAGGTGTCACAGCGATGACTACATACATTTGAAAACTGTTTTTATATGAGCCTAATGTTGCTTGCAATAAAGATATTTTATTTATTTATTATTTATGGGGCGAAGTTCGTAAGAGAATATCAGGTTCCGTTGCGTTTTAACTGGATTTGTACATAAGTCGTCGCATACAAAGATTGAGGGTGAAAACATTCCGATAGTCTCATAATTTGTTTACCAACCATTTACTAGTAAGTATAGAAACAGGTTTAGCACCTCTGTCCTTTAATATGCTCAATTAGATCTAATTGAAAGGCACTACCAGTCAATTCCATAATGCACCAGTGACAATTTACAGTGTTCTGATTCCAGTAACTTTTGATTAATTAGTTGGTTTCGCTCGCAGCAATCGAAAAGTTGCCATATTCACAGATGGCATATTCATTGCTGGCTAAAATATGGAGACTGCATTCGGTGGAACATTTTTAAACAATACTAAAGCAATAGTACATTTTAGACTTTCGCGCTTTGTATTCATAATTATATAATTATTTACGGGTCTTACACACGAAATATTTTTAGAAAGGTAAATAAAACTATTTCGTGTGTAAGACCCGTAAATAATTATATAATTATGAATACTAAAGCATTTATAAACATAGGAGTAGCTACCTACTTGAGCCGTGGTAGCCTAGTTGGTTGTGCACTCGCCTCACGTTCGTCGTGGGTTCGATCCTGGCCCGTACCGATGAGTTTTTCGGAACAAATTCAAATTCAAAAGTATTTTATTGCATGTAAGTACACTGGGTACATTTATACAACGTCAATTTTTTATCTACCACCGCATCCAATGTGTTATATAGAGCTGGGAAGAAGAAGCGGCGCAACAAACTTCCGCAACACATCTTTTAAAATCAAGTTTGTACATAACATTATTCTATATCTTTGTCATTTAGATAATCGACTGTCCTATAATAAGCTTTCTGACAAAGTTATTGTTTAATGTAGGTCTTAAATTTTCTGTCATTCATATTTAAGATTTCTTCTGGTAGTTTGTTGTAGAAGCGTATACATTGCCCCGTGAATGATTTACTGACCTTACTGAACTTAAGTACGGTTTATTAAAATACCACAGGTTTTTTCGGTGAAGGAAAACATCGTAAGGAAACCTGCATACGCAAGACTGGTATTTATACTATTCTAAGGCGTATGTGAAGTCCACCAAAAAACGGATTGGGGCACCGTTTGGCGGACAGGGGGGTTTGACACAACAGATCTCATAGGGTCGAAGTGTCGCCAGGTATTCCTGGCCCACTAAGAAGATAAGATAAGCTACCTACTTATTTATAAAATTTATTTACTCTTTTGGCTATAACTACTTGAATGGACATGAATTCACCAGTGAATGTTGAAAGCACTGTGATATAGCACGGCTAAAAATAGCTACGCCAAGTGCCACAAAATGCAAAAAAAACTGCAATGGATTTTACAAAGCGCTACAGTAGCACTCCGAGCGGCTAATTGTATAACAGCTATTTCCACAAAAAATAGTTTTGGTTGACTTTTACGTCGTGCACAATCCAGTTATGCGAGGAAATTTTCTGTTTTGACTTGCATTAAGCTTTCGATATTTAACCTTAAAAGGTTTATTGGGTTACAATTAAATATTCCTTTGACAATGGACAAACTTATCGGACTAACATACCTTTACTTCACCTTCGTAACTGTTTTTCGTATCTAGTATTCACTGAATGGATATGTGTTGCTCAGTTATAAATAAAAAATAAATAAATAAAGAGAAATTTATTCGGTGCGTCCACGTGGTTCGACAACGTGGTCCGACAGTCGAACCAAGTGGAATTTTGATTCCTCGTGGTTCGACAAGTCGGACCATCAGGAATTTGATATTCCACTTAGTTCGACCATCGGACCAAGCAGAGTTACAAACTTTACAATTAGTATAACAATACATTTTGTTTCAGTTTCTAAACAGTCGCCAAAGCCATCTTGAAAATAGAGACTTTCGTGATCAGTTACGATACGAACCTGGAGAATGTTAATCTTGATTCGTAACCGTGATATCGCATTTTAATGTAATTTTTTTTAAAGACATTACACGTACTTATGTACATACTAACTTTTCACAACTCGGATGATGGAAAGATTAAAATTGTTTTTCCAACGGGTAAAGTGGGTGCTCAAAGTTTGTCACTTACATAACTTTGTAATTGTTCAGTTGAATTATTTGTCTCGGATGCGCTTTTCTTTTTCTTTATTTTGTACTTTATGATTTCTTTCACAACATTTTATTGTTTAATACTTGGACAAAATATATATTAGTTAATTTTTTTACATATTAATCAAGGTCAAACTAACTCGTACGTTCATACGCACGCAAATGTACAGACGAACATGTTTTTTAATTCTTCAAGGCTGAATATATTTTCATAAATTGTTGATTCTAAACATTTTTATGTACCGTCGATGGAACGCAGTCGAAAAGAACTCTATGTGAACTACAAATGGCCGAATATCAGAAGCTAGGTCAACATAAAAAGGAAAGCTTAAAGTGTATTTTGTGACGATGGAAAAGATCAACTCGGGTCGCTGAGCCAACAGTTATTCAAAATTAACTAATTACTTACACCAGCTCGTGGACATGTAAAGTCCTACAATCTTGTGTATTGTTTGAATGACAGTTTAAATACAAAAATATATTGGAAGAGAAAAGTATTTCAATACGGCTACATGTTGAGAAACTCATTGAATTAAAGCGTTATGAGACGAATGAGATAGGAGATCTTGACTCGGACCTTTTATGTTTTACATAGTATATCGTATATCATCATCATCAGTCTGTACCAGTCCACTGCTGGACATAGGCCTCCCCCAAGGCGCGCCACTGAACCCGTTCCTCGGTTCTCCGCATCCAGTCACTGCCAGCCGCCTTACGCAGGTCGTCGTTCCATCTAGCCGGGGGGCGTCCCACACTACACTATGTACCCTTTGTATATAGATAGTACTTAAAACAAAATACTCGAAAGAGCCACCTTAGTTTTTTAAAATTTTTAAGAAATCGTAACCTATGATTTTTCTTGTAGCAGCTGTAAAAAATTTTAGTAAGTAATGTAAGTATTCTCTTGTCTTCGCCGATCTTTTTTTTATCTTTGCGGCAGAATAATTAAAACTGAAGAGAAAAAATAATTACGTTATAGAATGTCAGCGAGTAGTCGATTTCAGACAAGGCAAATATTTGAGTGGAGTTTAAGAAGTGTCCGCAATGTAAGGCTTTCGACACATGCCACAGAAATGTGCTACTTAATGTTTATTGAAAATAAGTTGAAAGTATGCAGTGTATTTTTTTATGTAAAAGTATTAACGTACTTAATTTCCCTTTAAAACATACGATATTTCGAAATAAAATAAATGGTGCTTATCTAATCATGCCTCATACTTGGATGGAAAGGCTCATTCACAAATATAAGGCTAGTACATTTTAGACTTTCGCGCTTATAATTATAAATATTGACTATATAGTTATAAATATAAGGCTTGTATAGTTATAAAAAGGTAATTATATAGTTATAAAAAACTTGTCTTGGCTTTTTAAGCCATATCACGTACGTACGTGTATGTTATTAACTTTATAACATTTAGATTTTTTTTAATTTGACGAATAAGTAACGCCTTAAGTAAATTCATACGCAAAAAGTAAGGCACCCCATATTAGTCAAGTCCCACACAAAATAATAAACCACATCCCTAACGAATATACAGGCTGTTCTATTTTCCCCTGCACTTCTTACAGGAAAATAGCTTTCGGACATGAGGCTGGGGCAACGTCCGCGGTTATTTAGGTTTCCCATGGGATTATTTCAAAGTAACTTTCTAGCTTATAAACTACTTGCACATTATACAATTTAATGCACAGCGTAGAACTCTGGACTGTAGAGCTATGGTAAAGGAACAATAACCAACAGATTTTCGAATCTAGGTATCATCAACAGCCTATTAACATGTCCCCACTGCTGGGGCTCAGGCCTACCCTCATAATGAGGGCGTTCGGGCTATAGTCCACCACGCTAGCCCAGTGCGGGTTGGTAGACTTCACATGCGCCTAAGAATTTCTTCTTCCGCGTATGCAGGTTTCCTCACGATGTTTTCCTTCACCGTTTAAGAGCAGTCAGTAAATGTACTTAAGTTTCGAGAAAAAACCCATTGGTACATGGCCCAGCCGGGGATCGAACTTCGGACCTTTCGATATCATAGGCCGCGTCTTATCCCCTGGGCCACTGACGCTCATATAGATCTAGGTATAGATTGTATTAATTGTTTAATGTGTAAAGTTACTAGTTAAGAATTTTTTGTTTTAATTCAATACACTTCATTTTTATTGCACATTTAATAATTACTGACAAAAAAATGAGAAAAACAGATACAGTAATGTACATTTCGTTTTACCGAACATTTAATTTATTTACAAAAAATAAGAACAGAAATAAAAATAAATAATTATTTTAATGTTTTGTGCGATGAAATTATTTAAAAATCAACACTTTTTTATTCGCTTAATGTTCATTAAATGAATAATAAATGAAGAATATTTAAATTACTTTGATGAATTAATATTGAAAACAAACACACATGTTGTTAGAATCTGAAATTCTCTAAGATCGCACTCAAACAAACCAAAGATCAGACAAAATTACATGGCTATATGTACCTAGTATATTATAATTTCTGAGTGAAGTTTCCTAACTTTCAAAACCATCATCCTGTGTATGGCGAGCCCACGTAAATGGTGCGCGTGTATATAAAGGCTTGCCGATCAGGGTTCGTCTGTAGATACCTGAGCTCCATGGACAGTGCTGGCTGCCTGTGACATAAGCACGGACTCACCGACCGCGTTTATATGTGAGTTGGAAAACTTTTTATTATATTCAGTACTGTACGAGTATTTCAGTGAAAAGAGCTTATAAAAGTATCGTATAAAAATAAATTACAGTTAAATTTTAAATAAATTTAATAATTAACTAAATAATAAAGGTTATATTTTAGTAATTAAGTTTTATTATCATCATCTTCATTTCCTATTTGTCCAATATTTGACATAAAAGTTCATAAAATGTTATCGAAGCAAAAGTTAGTTTAATTTCAAGTAATTTAATTTCAATCTGAAGTTTTTCTATTGCTGATAATGTAACTATTTTGTAATTTTAAATTGTTATACTTAAATAAATAAAAATAACAAATGTACTTTTAATATTTTCCTAAGCCATAAACAATGTCTTTAGTTTATAACTAGAGTATTTCTTAGGGTTCTCAGCGCTTTTCTCTTTTTTTAAGCACACTTATACCTATATTTTAAAACTCAATAAAAGTTGTTACCGTTTCTAAGTAACAAATCTTCGTGTACGTATAAACAAATTAAAAATAATTACTTAACTTCAATAAATATGCTAACCATCTATCAAATTCCTAATAAATATTTAAAATTATTAACAAATCTACCCCACTGTTGTACCTATATTATTATTACAATACATTTTTATATTTATCTCCGCCTAATATTACTACTTTTTCATGCTGGTTTTGAAACTACAATAGTAGTTACGTAGTCATAAACGTCACAATATTTCAAAGTAAAAGTTTATCTGAAATTATAATCTGTGCTTTCAATTTTCCGACCAATTTACCTATCATTTTTTTATTCTTGTACAAATTCCATTACTTTTAATAAATTAAAAGTCATATTTATGACATTTATAAGACAGACTACACTTCATCATTGAATTTTTCTGCGTTTGACTATCGGGAGCGTCGATATGCACTTACTTATCTAAAAATGTACTGAAACCAATGGATTCCCAATTCAAAATAAGTTGTAATTAATTAAACATCTTACATAACGTACAATAATAAAACAGATTTTCACAATACTGATTGCACACTTACGCGCAATCCGATCCGTACTTGGTCTGCAAATAAGTATTTATTTGATGTGCCCTTTAATAAAATCTATTCATATCATTTTTATTAATCACACGTCATCCCGTGACTCCGTGACTATGGCGATTGCGACATCATAGATAATTCGAATTGGCTACGAAACGATCCGAAGTCAAATTCTTAGCACCATTAATGCAATTGCAGGGAAAGTCAGTTACACTTTCGTATATAACAAACTAACTTAAACTTGTAAGTATTCCGGATTCGAAATCCGGAAATAGTTCCTTAGAATACTCGGCAATGATTTAATTACGATGATGATTTAAAAATATGGAAAAGGAAGGAAAAAGTAATTTTCCAGATTCGAGGAAAACTAAAAAAACACATTGTGTACGAATGTATTTTGCTGACTGTTTTTTGATGTTTTGTGAAATAATACATATTTTTGTTTATGAATTGAGTTAACAATCCCCATCTTAACCAAAATATATGTTCATTATTTTTCCAATGATTTTCCTCGTAACTCGTAAGTATGAGGATATGACAAGAACACCAATTTATAAGGCTATGTGAGTAACGTATCTAATTTCTCAAAACCCTGACTAATCCATAAACTTCGTAACGGTTTGTAATGATGTATCCAACCAGGAAATCCTTTGGTTGTTTGTAAAAGTCTTTCTCAGTAACTATATGAAGATATGGTAATTAAATAATTCCCTTGCCTACCTAAATTTAATTGTCGTGGGCTTTAAACTAATTGATTCAAAAGTGATTCTAAAACCAATAAGATACAGGTAGACAGACATACATAAATTACGTTTTATACCTGTAAAATAGAACCGCATTACTATAAATATTTTTTTACAATTGATTACAAATCATTTTTTTAGAACTTTATCAATTGATTACGAATCCAATTTTTTAGAAATAAACTCAACGTAAATTAATAATGTGGTAATTTCAATAAAAATAACATCAGTAAAATGTATATTATATTGCAACTACCTATGTATTTTCTTCTGCAATATCACCATTTATTTACATCTACACTAAAATACTTTTGGTGTATCATTCATTAGTGAAAACCAGACGAGTCGAAATTAAATAATGTATCTTTGTACAAATTGTAAAATCCCTAAAATGAGACGCGAAAACTTTTATAATAAAAAATCGGACAAGTGCGAGTAGGACTCGCGCCCTGAGGGTTCCGTACAAACTTAATAAAAGAAATAATTTGAAAATCGTTAATAAAATTTGTAGTTAATCACATAGTAGGTACTAACTTATATGGATGATTTGCTCATACGCAAAGTTAAGTTTGTTGGTACAAGAAAAAAACAAATTTTTGTGATATGTAACTACAAATTTACGGTTTTCGGATTTTTCCCTTTATTGTGCTTTAAGACCTTTGCTTCTTCCTAAATTTGATGATTCTAGGTCAACTGGAAGTACTCCCATAGATTTTGAGTACCAAAATACTAAAAAATGCGGCAAAACCAGCCAACACTTCTGACTGCGTTGACTTAGGAGTTTGATTTTTTACATATCCAAGGGATACCTCTATGTGTTTCAGAGAAAAACTGTCTTGACAGACGGACAGACGGACAACGAAGTGATCCTATAACGGTTCTGTTTTTTTTTTTGAGGTACGGAACCCTAAAAAAATAATGTCTTACGATAGTTATTGTCAAGTATTCTCTTCGGTCACTTGAGAACCCCCTTATCAGCTTTTAGCAAGTTATTGTTTACTATTCCCTAGTTTTTCTTCAGCGTGCCTTCAGGCGTGAGTGTTTTAGAGATGGTAAAAGGGTGCGCGGTTATTGACATTGCTTACCAAAACATATATGGGGTTCAGTGCCCATCAATTTGCATAAAAACAAGAATGAAATTGTTCGTAGGACCCCACGGCTTTACCATAGGCTTTACTACATTGTATTTTTAAATCGAACTAACTCTTGTTCCCTTGCAGTATAACATAACACGATCTTGTTATACGACAATAAAATTAAATAATTTTGGTAATTAAAAGTTTAGACATTTAAGCCGAAACCTGAACTGACAGTGGGACTAGGCCGAAAACTCAAAGTCGCTCAAGCGCTCAACACGCTATGGAAAAAGAGCCATAGACTTAAAAATTTTCGCTACATACATCTATTACTTACATCCTAAATCTATGGAAAGAGCAATGCTCAGAGTTTCTCTGAGAGACATTATTTCAAAGTTAAATTTCAGTTTCACTATAAATAAATTTAACACACATTAATAACGTTATTTCCTAACTAAACTTAAATATTAATTAGGTTCTTGGCATAAGATTTAATTAAATACAACCAAAGAAACAAACTTAAAAGTAATTATTGATAATTATATTTTTAAACATGAAATTTATTTAGCTATTTTATAATACTAAAAAATATAAACTTCATTTATTAACAATGCCACGGACGGAGGGTATTTTTTGACATATAGATATCTGAAGGTAACAGTAAAAGAGATATCAAGTCAATAGGTATCTTAATATTTTCGTAGTATCATAATACCATTATCCTTATTCGAGTATTGTTATGATGAATTCCATTAACTAATGTAAGTGGGTACACCAACGAAATAAAGAATAGGACACTTTTATTTATGACATATTTACTCGAAAAATATTTAATTTTAGTTTTTTACCCCTATAGGCTTAGTTAGTTTAATTAAAGACATCAATATACATGAGCATACCTTTAAATTAAAGCTAGGTTAGTAGCTAAACGTGTTTCGTTATTAACATTTCTATATTCTTTGCTACAAATAGCTGGGAACATTGAAATATCAGTATCAACCTTGTAATATGTCTTGATCTAAGACCTTTGTTTAAGTACCTACATAGTTTTATTCCTATTTGTTACCTATAGTTTTTGTAAATTTTGGTCCTATATACATAATTACATACATACATAAACCATATGCTATGTTCACTAAATTGTATTCGCATGATGCTACGAAAAGCGTAGCAGTTGCCTACGGCAGATGTAGCTACACTCCTGCGCACAACTCAAGCTAATACGTAGCATGACTTTTTAGTATCCAATCCAATCACTACTCTTAAATGAATGAAGGAAAAATACCATGTATTTGACGAAAGTCGATTGATCTAACAATATTTATCAATTTTACCGGTTCTATACAAACAAACTCTTTTTTAAGAACAATATTATAATGAAATTTGTTTTAATCCCATACTTATGTGTAGGAAAATGAATAAAGGATTTTATCATACATAGTCGAAACACTTGACCAAACAAATGATAAGTGATAGCGATTTTAGTTTAGGATTTTAGTGAGGCCTGAGTCTACCACGCTAGCCCAGTGCGGGTCGGTGGAATTCACTTGCGCCTAAGAATTCCTTCATCGCCGTATGTAGGTTTTCTTTCTTTGAGAGCAGTCAGTAAATATACTTAGCATTCAATAAATTATACAAAGCAAATATTATACAAGCCTAAAAATTTTAAAACCATAAGAATAATTACTTAAATATTCTCATTTAAAAGTCCCTCATTTATAAGGCCGCCGCCTGCGCCTGCGATTTTAACCTCCCACGCCTAAGAAGCGGCGTCTGAGACAACAATGCATTTGCATGTCTCCACCGGTGGACAGGCTCGCGTGTCTTGCGTGGAGCTGAATGAGAAATCATATATTATCTGTGAGAGAACATTTTTAACTCTATAGTAGTGATGAGATGAGAAATTATTTCTTGCTGAGACTTGAGATTATAGTTCTGTGCTTGTAATATACTTGTGGAGGTGGACTTCACATGTTCCTAAGAATTTCTTCTTCGCTCTATGCGGGTTTCCTCACGATGTTTTTCCTTCACCGTTTGGAATCAAGCAGTACATAAGTTTCGAGAAAATACCCATAGGTACATGGCCCAGCCGCGGATCTAACTTCGGAATTTTCGATATGATATTCCGCGTCCTATCACCGACAGCAGTCGTGACATGACTCATGACCTTCATACATGCATTAAATGCGCGTTGTTACTAAAATGCGCATAAAAAAATTAGGTATTTAAAGTTACTTTCATAATTTATGTTTTAAATAGTTATGTTATTCATATTTAAAAGTTTTCATAGGCGTCTCCAGCCTCATAAAATATAAGAGCACATAGAATAGTAATTTAGATAAAGCTCTAATTTTACTGTAAAAAAGCTAGTATTATATATTTATATTAAATTTGAATATAGCAATCCTCGTAGTTTGAGGGTCGAACCAAGTGGAATTCAATGATCCTCGTGGTCCGACAGTCGAACCAAGTGGAATTTTAAAAAACCACTTGGTCCGATGGTCGAACCAAGTGGAATATCAAATTCCTGATGGTCCGACATGTCGAACCACGAGGAATCAAAATTCCACTTGGTTCGACTGTCGGACCACGTTGTCGAACCATGTGGACGCACCCGTATTTTTGATAATAAAGACATTAAAAAAAAAAGTCATGACCTGGAATCCAACTCGCACCGTCGACAAGATAGTCCGTATCCTCGCCACTGCGCCACCAAAGCGCTTTAGAGAAGCATTAAACTATGATATAATTTATGTCTTATGAAGTTATATTTCCATAATATCTGGCCCTCCCTCTGGTTACTTTAGTAAATTTTAGAATTATTCATTACCGGACTATGGCCTCCCACAATCTAACTAAAACTTGTATTATTATTGTAAAAGTTTCTCGGCTGGGGAGTTAAGAATATTCATGTCTAGTTAGTTTCTCGATTTGTGGCTGAGAAATGTCCAAGTCCGGTTTCCTTGCACTAATAGGCTTCGTTTGTGCGCAATTTCATTTCAAAGTTTGTCTAAAATTATTCAGTTTATCCATGTAACACAACAGTCCATAAATATACCTACGGTATAATTCGTTCATGGGGTCGTTTGTTCAAACCTTGGCCCGTACCAACACTGGCTTTTTTCTGTGAAGGAAAACATCGGAAGAAAACCTGCATACGCCGAAGATTAAAATTTTCATTGTGAGGCATATGTGAAGTCCACCATAAACGGAATGGGCACCGTTGATGAACAGGGGTTTGGTACAAAAGATCCCGAAAGGGTCAAAGTGTCACCAGGTGTCCATGACCCCGAAGATAAGATAAGATGATGTCATAATTGGGCGGACCATAGTCCGTACGCGTATACTACCAGGGGGCCAATTGCTCTAATCCTGAACGATGTTACCAAATCCAAACCATAACCAAAAACGTTATGCTGCATGGACACGTTTGATAAACCTATACTACAAACGCAAGCCATACCCCTGCTCCATACGTTTGCGTCTGTAAAGGTTTGCCAAACGTGTACGCTTGTACACGTTAGGGAAACCTATGATTATGAGCAGGGATTTGGCTTGTGTTTGTAAAGGTTTGCATAAAGGAAAAGAAACAATTTAACATTTAAAAAAATCTAATGTACTTTCTTATATAAATTACATCTCCGATTTACTTCTATATCAATCCCACCTAATAATTTAATCACCATTCCCCTTTTCAACAGGTAATGCTTATTTATAATTTATTGAATATTTATGTATCCAGCCTCTAAGCAATTAACAAGTATCTCCTTCAATTATGGTTTGAATACGCTCTCATAATTAACAATTGTTTGTTTGGGTAACAATAGAGTTATTTTATAAATACTTGTGTCAATAGGAAATATTTCTTTACTTCATGGTTCGACGTAATACAATACATTTATTGCTATATGTACATACAATTTTTGCGCCGCTTCTTCTTCTTAGCGCTAACACCTTGGAAGCGGTGGTAGATAATAAATTGACGTTGTATAAATGTATCCAGTGTACTTAAACGCAATAAAAAAATTTTGAATTTTACAAGACTGGGTTTAATCAATATCGCAACTCGCTGAGCAGAAGATGTGTTATTTAATATACCTTATAAATAAACCTTATATACCTTAATAATGCTGTATATAAACACACAACAGGATTTTAAAATATCAATATGTTTATAAATTTTAAGCCGAGTAATGTATCAAGTCATAATCCAATTTTTAAGTTTTTACCTGACTGGCTTATGTGTTGTATTTGCAAACAAGCAAACAACATTTGTTACATAAGAATACCTCTCAAAATACAATAAAACAAATTAAATTTTACTCTAAATTTAAAATCTGAAAAGGAATTTACAAAAAATAATAATAAAGAAATAAAGTAGGTATATTTATAACAGTAAAACTGATTTTAAATGTAAAAATATCTGATAATTTAATTGCTTAAAGATTATTTTTCATTAAACAACTCTTCTACGCCATTTTACATTCGCACAAAAGGGATAATAAATCCCGAAGCAAACGTCAGAATCAGAGGGTAACCCACCACTTTGTTGCAGTGAAAGAAGAAACTACGCAATAGAAGAATGGACAAGGACAAAACAAGAAGGCGAGCCGGGCCACACGGGGGCGCCGTCACAGGGACGCTCGCCCTAGTGCTCGTCATATGTCTTGTTGAATGCGCTTCAGGTAAGTAGAAAGGATTAGAAAGCAGTAGATAGGATCGTTATGGGCTAAATTATCATGCGGCATGACATGCATTACGTGCTGTCACTCATGCATGATCGTCTAGCTGTAGAGATAGACGTGCATGACAAAGAAACTACGTGCATGACATGCAATCTACGTGCTGGCCGTTGCTTCACTGTACTGATTGATAGCAAGCATGATGGTCCATCATGCAGCATGACATTCACGTAAACGTTGCATGTCATGCAAGCATCATCGTTTAGGGACACTTTTAGACATAATTCACCAGGCGTAAATCACCCAGGTGCAATAAGCACACTATTTATGTACATATTACACCTGGGTGATTTAAATGCTCTACTTGAGAGACTCAATTCACTTGGGGCATTACACCGCATAATTTTAAAAACTTAACTATATTAAGTTTGAAAGATTTTATTACTTCAGTCATAGCCGTTATTCGAACATCGGTAAATTTAAAGTGAAATGGAGTTGTGATGGCCATCTCCTCCAAGGATAAATAACATCATAAAGTAAACCTCATCGGAAGTGTTTCTAAGAGCCCCATACACAAAATACAAGCCATATTGTATTGCTAACACATACCGTAACATAGACGGTAAAAGTTAATAATGATATCCTTCAAAACCTTCGAAGAATCTTGTTTACTTCCTGCGGAAGACAAATGGCTTATACCACCTTGATGTGACAACTAGCATATTTATGAGGAAAAATGTGACGAAATACGCATATTTTACTTAATTTCACGCATACATTGTTCCTAGCGTGTATACATTGCGTCAAATGACGGCGAATTACACTAATATATTATTGTTATATTTAGTAGGTACACGAATGTTATTATTTCGGATGTATAGCCTTCCGTGTAGTTTCGGGTTATAATCGTTGTTTTTTAAGTTTCTGTCTCTACTAACAAAAATGGACTACTTGTCTCAAATGTATATATTTTTTATTTATAACATTATGGAAATATTTTATCCCAGAATCATGGGAAATAATTTCCCAAATGTTCACATTATTTTAGCATAGCAACTTTAGGCATATTATGCGACCGAATATCCAGTTGCTTGTGATCAGATCAGCGTTATATTTTAACCGCAATGTCGACCACAGCTCAACACAATACAATAGCAGAGGAATGAACATCAACAGATGTGTCGAGTGTCTCTACTAAGTTTATTATACTGTGACTTTAGGTAGTCATAAAAATAACAAGCACGTAGGTAGTAATAAGATTTTTGTCAAACATTTTAACAACAGTTGAAATGTAGGATTGCGGTGAAGAAAGGAAGTTGATTTTTTTTATTTGTTTCGACTTGTTTGTGTAACAAATGTTGATTCAATATAAAATGTGTGCGTATAAAAGTAAAACATATAATTTACATTTATAATGTAACAAATTTTGTTATTTTTCCTTCATTTGACGAATACTGTTGTATAGTTTTCATTTCAGTTATGGGTGATGCCTACTAGAGGTATTATAAGGTACTGTTTTTTTCTAATGCATTATTAATAAAGAACATACAAATCTCTATATAAAAGATTCAACAAGAAATTAAATTAAATTGAACATTTTAAGCAAATACATACAGTTCCTATTAATTTTGTAGTTATTTAGGTATCAGTCAAAGGTATTGCATTGCAAGTGCCGTTTCAACTTATATATATTTCAAACCAAATCAACAGCCTGTTAATATGTCCCCAGACCAGACCTACCCTCTCAACGAGGGCGTACGGGCTATAGTCCATCACGCTAGCCCAATATCTATATTTATTTAGAGACCAGTACATAGTAGACCAACAAAGACCTATTTATAGAAATTAAATTAGAATATCAAAATCTGCGATTAACAAATGATACAAGATACCTTCTTGTACTTTGTTTATTTTATTTGTATTGTTTAACAATACAATGCAAATGATACTAAAATATCTCAAGACTCGTTATTATTTCAACATTTGGCCTCTTTGTTAATATTTCGCGAATAATCTATCATTCTAGAGAACTCGTTAACAACCTGCACCAGTATCTCGGTTATAGAGGCTAAAAGTATTTATAAAAATAGGCTCAATTAGGTACAGTCCAGACCGTGAGAATAATATTGTCGGAATTTACGTACGGTTAATTATCTACCTACTTTTTTTAAAAATTTGTTCAAAGTACAGACACACGATTTCTACTCCTTTATTATTATTATATAAAACTAAAACTAAACTTAAAAATAAATTATAAATAAAAACAAACCCTCGAGGCCCCCCACCGCTGGGAGCGTGCCCAGAAGGCTGGCGGCATTACCCCGCTGGATTGTGAGGCTGATCCTCTGAGCGAGGTAATGCCCAGCCCTCTGGTCGTTGGTAGCCTCGACCAGACGCTTCGCCATCTCTCGAAAGAGACGGTGAGCTCCCGGTCCCCACGGTTAATTGGTTGAAAGAAAATATCGTGAGGAATCTGCAAATCGCCTGCTTGTTGCCCCCGTAGCAATAAAAAAAAAGAGGAATCTGCATACTATATACGTCAAGGAATTCCAAAGTGCTGAAGTCCATTCTTTCTTTTAGTTCCTACTTCGGCAAATTCAAATTTCCTAGCGAAGTTTTCATTCACCATTTGAGAGCAGTCAGTGAATGTATACTGAAGTTTCGAGAAAAACCCATTAGTACATAGCACGGCTGGGGATTGTATTCGGACCTCTCGATACAACAGGCCGCGTCTTCCTACGCCACCGATGCTCTCGAAGAAGAAGTATTTCAGAATTTAATGAGGATCCGTTTTGCTTCGACATTTATTTTGTATCTCTTTTAGTTTTAAAAAAAAAATGAAAAAGCCGGTAATGGGGACAAACTTCACGGTGAGCCGCTACACTCGAGGGGGTATTTTTCATTTTCTTCGATTGGTGGGGGGGGGAGGGGAGAGTGTTGTGGGTTTTGAACACCACACCCAAAGGTATCATGCCACACAAGTTTCAAAACTTTACTAATTTGTTTGTTTTCCCCAAACATCGATTACATAGAGATACTGTACTAAAATGCGAAATACGCAACTGGCCAAAAAAATTTTTACATTTTTGGCCATTTGCTTGTTCCCTTCGAGGGGTCTCCCACCGCCAGGTAGGTCTACTCCTCTTTGAAACGTTATTTAATTAAATGAAAATTGATTAAAGTTCAGAAGACACAAAGGCCGAAGTAGGTCGGTACTGTCAGTTGTCATTAAAAAGGAGGAGGACCCTCCCCCCACCCCATATATAATAATCATGCAGCCAATCTTCTTTGGAATGACCCGTGCACACGTAATAAATTGTGCAGTAATTTAGTTTTAAATCAAGCTATTTTAGTAAGTTTTTTTTTAATAAAACCGACATGTCTGCCCATTGGTCTGGCCATAAACCGCCGAAATGTTTGCCCAAGATATTAATACCCAGCTTTTAATGGTCAACATAAAATATGGCAGATATACAAATATTTACCGTGACATCATACTAGAGGCTAGGGATGTCAAGAAGGGTTTAGACAAAGCTTTTTTGCACAAATTTCTTTTTAATCTAAAAGAATCGTAACGACATATATAAAAACATTCTAATACTTAGTTTTAAAAAATAAAACATTTTAAAAGTAATTAGTTCATTAAATTAAGTACAAAATGTTACCATGTTTTTATTTAAGCTAAAGACTTCATATAAAATGAATACTTAAATATATTTTTAAGACCAATCTTAAAAATATGTCTTCATTTTCATGTATTCATTGACTAATGTCCAAACATTAGTCTATCGTAAATTAAATTTTAATGATTTATCAAATTACTATCCGATTTTCTAATTCTGTCTTTGAATAACGCACAATCATCTGTTAATTGTTTGTGAGTTTGTGTTGTGTCAGTAAATAAGTCTATCTATCTATCTAATTTCATCCCAAGACAGCGTAAAAATCATTTATACTATTCTCAGGAATTATTTACCAAAAAAAAGGAACGTTTTTGTAAAAATGAAATTCTGTAAGGTCATGAACTTCCCAGTAAGTTATTATATATAGTGCTTAGTAACAAGCGAGGGAAGTAAGTAATTGTATGACGTGATCGAGTTGAGGTAGGTCGCACACGAGATGTGACAGAGTAGGCAATATATAACGTTCTAACTGCACATGTCGATAAAAATTTATGAAAATTGAACTTTTTTTTTTATCAGTATCAAAGAAAATTATAAGCCATATACCACAAAAATAAAATAAAATTAGATCAATAATTCAAAACTAAAATACAAAATATATTTACAGCTACATAAACACCTACATTTATTACCTATATTATGTACACTTACAGCAACCATATTCGTTAAAGATAAAATAAAGCACCTAGTGATAATTGGCATACGACTTTTAAATACGACAGTTTAAATCAAAAAACACAATTTATTTTTCAACATTGCTGGAGATACCTATACTGTTTGTTTGGGTTTGTACGTTTTATACCAGATTAGCAAAATGTCAAATTAGCAAAATCAAAACAATCACAATAGCACCTCCTCCAGTAGAAAACGACGCAGGTGTTCAATCGATGTTTTATAGAAATGTGCTCTATTGTTATTGTGATAAACGTTGTAAATCATAACTTAATTTACCCGATTTACCGAAAAGGTGCGAAATATGTACCTATCTATTTCTTAGATTTCTCATTAATTATATTATAATAATAACTTAACGTTAGTTTGAATTTTAATGGAACGAAACGGTTTGTACATTTGTTCTAACATAAAACGGCAAACTATTATATGGATAGAATGTAAGCCGATCATTGACGGCCCCTACTTAAAGCAATAAAAGACATTTCTGATGTTATTGAACAGACAGTAACTGCATACGATATTATTGCAAGTAACATTTATTTGTAGTATTCTTACTATGAAAATAAAACTGGGATTTCATTTCAATATAAAGGATAAAACAAAAGTGTAATTTCAATATTATGCACTTGGTAATAAAAATGAAATAACCTATATAGAAAAGTAAAGAAAAAACTATTTGAAACTAAATGTATTTGCAGTTACCAGGGAGACATTCAATATCTTAATGCACTGAAAAAATGTTGTCCTACATCACAATAAAATTAGGACACCATTTGAAAACTGTTTTTTAAGGATTACTAATAGTACAATTTGTCTATAAATGGAAAAGTTGACGCAATAAAAACAATATCCAATACATTTCACCGATAATAGCAGTTTCATTTTCAAAGGCCATTTAGCAGCGTGAACATCTCATTCGCTGAACAAGCGGGGGACTGGCGTCCCCGGTTCTCCCCATAAAAGACAATACTAATATCATCTATTTCATCCACAGAGCAGGGAATTAACAGTAGAGGTAGCAAGTCGGCGCACCTTATTGAGAAAGTCAACGGGTGGCGCAGTCAGCGCGGAGGTATGTTTTGTGTAAAGTTCCTGGCCTGGGAATATTGCCCTTTGGCCGTTCAAAGGAATGACAGCATGCGCTTCTGGCTGTAAATATCGACGCAGTAACAACGCACTATTTTGTAGATTAGTTTTTTTGTGGACACTATTTATTGCAGAATTAAAGACGTGCTCATTTGTAAATTAATTAATAAGTGGCTTGATTTTAGGATTTGAAAATTTAAAAATGTTTTTAAATAAGCGTGTATCTGTGCAAGAAATGGTTAATTAAAATGATTTAATATAAACTATAAGAAATCGCATAGACGCATAATGATTGCGATCCACATTTTTTTACTTTCCACAAAACTTATTCCTTAAATGTAAAAACCTGTCAAATGAGATGAATGTTTGAGAAAATCTGTAGATAATTGTTTTAATAAAATAACTGTATTATAAATAATGCCGTTAACAAAATTGCTACCTCTGAGTGTTCTCTACTCTGTGCTTTGTAGTTCTAGGAGCTTGTTAGGCGTTGTCGGGGAAATTATCATTTTCACACGTAACATGCAATTGTTTAACGAAGCATGCGTCGCATACTGATTCGTTATGTTCATTAAATGCTTTTCACAGAACCACGGCAGCCTTCGCTGCATTTCTTAGAAATGTTATTACATAAAGTACAATTTTTAATCACGTTTGGAGAAATGCATTGTCAATGATAATTATTTATTGAATGATATTGCTTGGTTTTTTTGAGAGATGTAAATAAATTATATAGTTGAGGGTTTCTGTAGGCATGTTTTGGATTTTACCGCACTTAATGCCTGTTACGGGCTACAAAAAGCACTAAGTTTTGCATGAAGCATTGTATATTATATCACTGAAAATATCATTATTATCAAGTCTAAACATTATTGTTATCATCATAGTTCGATCTAACGTTATGCCCATGGGTGTTATTTATTTGTGTCTTTTTTATTCGTTTTTTTTTTCAATTCAAGATAGTTGTAATATTATTATGAAGCACATAATTACTTCGATTATGATTCTTAAATTTTGGACATAATTTAATGTCTGTTATTATATTATTTTATTTGTCTGTAAATATAATTAAGATAAATCATTTAAATTTAAGATGTACATCTATGTGATACTATGTTACTTAGTAGGAACTGATTCTTATATGATAGAGCCTTTCGACTGATATCATAAAAATACAGGAAGTTTTCGTTCCGCACACTGACCGGTTCGATTCCCGGCTTAGGAAGGTGATTACTTAATAAAAATCTAATATAAAAAAAAACTATTTTACCTTGGGTCATCCTGTATAGATTTGAGAAATTATGTGTCAAAATCTATAAAAATATGATATTACTTACTGAATGTGTTTTTATTCGTTGTAAGTAAATAATAAGAAATACGTCGGTCCACAAACTAACATTAATTTTCCTAAGTGAACTGAACGGTAGTGAAACAGATAATATTTACTTACTTTCAATTTTATTTTAATGTAATTTCAACGTAGATATGATGGAAATGAATGGCGGTGGTATTTACATTAATGGATAGGCTATTTCATCATAAATGTACATTAAGTATATTACATTTTTACTTACATAGAACATACACAATAATGTAAATAGAACTTTTGAATTTCATAAGAAATTTGGGAAAAGATTATGGCAAATATTTTAAAGAAAACACATTCACAATATAATCCATGTTGCTGATTATGTTAATAATATTTTAACAAGTATGTGACTAGAGTGTAATTTCAAACCTGTAAACCACATCGCACAGTCCATAAACTAAAAATATTCTAGCGTATAGATACACAAACAAAGTGTGCGAGTGAGAAAAACATATTTTAAAATGGCATTGTCGCAAGTATAACAGAGAGAACGATCACCATACGATTGTTACCTATTTTTGAGAGGTCATCAAGCGTTATATATAGGTACATGTACTTGCGGTGGTGTAATTTGCGAAAACTTGTCAATTTGACAAATCAAAAATCGTCACACGCCAAAAGCTCTTTGTTCGTCTATTCGCTAGTAGGTATGGCCCAGACACCCACATAATGTACATAGGTTACGTAAGTACTTACAATACAATCCATGATACGAAGATTCAGAACGATAAGAAGACGCAGGTAATGAATCATTATTTCCTGGCAAACAGAACCCCAGATCGATGGCAGATTTTCTTTGTCTTCCGATGTGAAGTACCTACTTGTATAGAGATAATAAAATTACCTCCAAATCGAACGCCTGCCATATTTAAACAACTCAAAGGCAATCCTCGTACGAGTCCTGTGGGAAATCTTAGCCACGTTGGAATTTATGTTGTGACACTTGTTACAAACAATTGGATTTTATTTAAAATTGCTTTTAAATTCCGAGATAAAATTGATGGTGGGACTCTAGTTCACGCCTAAGTCGCAGAAATAGGATTTCTATCAAAGACAACACAAAACAACCTTGGCTTATTACTATCACTACAGTTAAGGACCGTGGTAGCTTAGTTGATTGTACTCTCGCCTAACGTTCCTGGGGGCGTGCGTTCGAACCTTGGCCGTTCAGCTTTTTGGAACTTAACGTTTTATTATAATACCATAGGATTTTCGGCGAAGAAAAATATCACGAGGAAACCTGCATACGCTAAAGATTACAAAGTCTATTCTAAGGCGTATCTGAAGTCCACCAAAACAACGGATTGTGGAACCGTTAGTAGACAGGGGTGTTTCACGAAGATCCCCAAAAGGGTCCAAATGTCGCCGGATATTTCTGGCCTCCTAAGAAGATGTTAGTCATGAGTTAGTGTGTGCGGCGCATCGGGGAAGTAAAAATCCCTTTGGTACAACCAGTTGGGCATTTATGTGAGACCACGGGGAACCTCTCGACACGTGCGGCGCGTTTGTACTTCATTGCAATAGGCGAAATCTACACTGTGTATAGTATTTCGAAATAAATCCTAACGTTTTGGTTTACGCTGGTCTTTTAAGTGCCTTTTTTGCAATAAGGTCAAGACACATTATAGTTCAATTTGCATGAATGAATCTAGGCAAAATACGAGTATATGAACCAAATGATTAATCGCGTTTGATTCGATTTACGTTTTACCATTCTGATGCTGTCAACGATAGAAATCAAATGCTAATCACATCACTATTTGAAATACTCGTACGAAACGTCACATGAAATCGTGCTTCGGGTCTTAAACAATGAAGGCTGAAAATACATATTTACACTTCGGCAGCTCTCCTCGTGAATAACTGACGAATGTGGGAAAGCCCTATGTTGTCCGCGACTTTTTCCGCTTATATTTTCCAATTTCAATTTCAAGTGTCATAAAAAAAAATGAACAGGTGAAGTGATTGACTGTACAGAATTCGCTATTCCATTACGGTCCCATACGACATTATTAACTTTTTGATAATGGACAAATATTTATGATGATAGCTCACTCGTCCCTTTGCACTCCTCAATTATACAGCATGCATTCTAGGCTTTCTGAGTAAATTGCTTCGGAGAACCTTACAAATGACTTGTAGATAATAAGCTCTTTATAAAAGTGTCAATATACACATGGACGTGTACTAAAATAGAGTCAGCGGACACCCACTCCATTAGGGTTTATAGGCTGCAGGCCAGCTCTCACAATCCGGTTACAGGTGGGGCGGCGGCAGTTTATTGGATATGAGCGTTATGGTACTACCATTACTCGGCCGCGTCGAGCTAATGCATCGGATATGTTTATGGACAACTGGACCAGGAATAAACACTACAATGTCTCTTTTAGCTCTTACACTATCCTGCTTTCTGAGTAGAGTTCGAGCATGCAAGGACGGATCCAGAATTTCGTTTGAGGGTTAACAAGTTCTCTAAGCTAGAACAGAATAACAATATGAAATAGGCGGAAGTCCAAAAGATGAACTCAACTTCAGTAGCGGGTTTATTCCAGGAGCGTAGATACCTAATATAAAACGACTTTGAATTATGTAAAAACATATTTTTATGGACAATTTACATTTTAAACAAAACTGCCAGTGGTAATCCCAGGGTTACTGCAGTCCGAGAACTAGACAAGGACAGATTTTTTAATTTTTTATTGTTTATGAATACGTTACTTGTCGAAATACTTGCGTGAAATAACGTAGCTGTTGGTTAGTTAGCGACTTACTATCACGGAAGTGGACCCATATCTGACGGTTATGCGAGTGATTCAGCATATTGAAAGGTTAATCTATTACTGTACCTAATAGCTTTTGTTTATTTAGTTAACACTAAATTAGAATGTAAGTTGGTAATGATGAGTTGACAATTTGTAAGTGGTATTGCGTATTCCTATTGCGTATTTATTGGCATAACAACATCTTATTAATATATCTACAATGTAATGCATTTCTTTTCTTATACTCAGCGACTACAATACCCAACCATAATAATATCCTCCCATAGCCGTAGGCAGTTAGGACAAAATCATGTTTAATCCTCATTTAAAATCATTTTTCTCAAGTAATGTTGTCTATTTTCATGAATATTTTAACCAACAATGAGGAAAAAGTCTCTGTCACGCTGGAGAAATCTTAGGGCTGATATTGCGATATGTAGTACTGGATAGGCATCCGCTCTCTGCATCCGGTCGCTTCCGGCTACCTTCTTCAGGTCGTCGGTAATCTGGCCGTGCATTGCGCCTTCTTATGTATTCGAATATCCTGATTTTGTCAAGATGAATAACTTTTGATGAATATTTGGAAAAAAAATTGCACAGTTAAGCAATGTGCACTGAGATTGAGTTCCTACTTGCAAACAATTTACGCCTTAGTGATGTTTACCCACTTTTTTGGTGATTTTACCTTCAATAAACTTCAAAAAAGACTTGTCTTATCTTATGCCCATAAGGGCAATCGAAGTAACAAAATAAATTATGAACCTTACCCAGTCATGACCTTTACGAAACATCGCATATGTTATCTAACTTTGATTTGTTTGCTAGTTTTTAGGTTGTAAATAAGAAAATATATTTTCCTTTACTAATTTGTATTATTGTACTTTAATTTCAGGTTCATGCTTAAGTTACGGACATTCCTGTTGGGGAGGTGAGTTATTAGTAGTTTTACTTAGGGTAAAACTCGGTAATACGCCCCACTTCACAAAACTCCCCACTCACCTAGCACGCACACTAACAAAGCTACGCAGCACACGAATAGAAACGTAAGTAGCCATACAACGTAGTAGACAACTTGTCGGGCGACTGACAGCTACCTGCTTAGCTTTGTTAGTGTGCGTGCTAGATGAGTGGGGCATTTTGTCAATTGGGGCGTATTACCGAGTTTTACCCTAGGTATAGTATGGACAGCGATATTTAAGTAGACTAAGGACAGATCCATCAAGGAGCGTCAGTGGCGTCGGGGATAAGACGCGGCCTATCTTATTGAAAGGTCCGACGATCGATCCCCGGCTGGGCCATGTACGGTCGACCACACGTCAGTGGAAACAAAATTCAAAGTATTGAAACTTCTTAATAGGCTAGCCCAGTTCAAGGTCAAAGTGTTTCCACTGACGGTCGGTCGATTGTACCAATGGGTTTTTTTTTGAAACGTACTGAATGCTGCTCTCAAACGGTATAGGAAAACACCGTGAGCAAACCTGCATACGCCGACGAAGAAATTCTTAGGTGCTTGTGAAGTCTACCAACCAGCACTGGGCTAGCGTGGTAGATTAGCCCGAACGCCCTCGTTGAGAGGATAGACCTGATCCCCAGCAATGGGGCTATTTAGGCTGTCGATTTGAAGGACGATCCAGGATTTGATATTGGAGGATGAACATTTAGTCACCTTCTGTTAGATTTACATAAAACGTAATCAGTTATTTATTATTACACTAGCTTTTTCCCGCGGCTTCGCCCGCGTAGAAAAGTTTTTCCCGTGTACATTGTGAAACAGCGCCCTCTATGTAGGCGTTTTGTTACTCAGAGGTTATTAGCGGACGCCCCGCGACTTTGTCCGCGTTAAAAAGAGGCCTATATGTTATTCCAGGATATAAGCTATCACTGTACCAAGTTTTATCATAATCTGTTCGGTAGTATTTGCGTGAAAGAGTAACAAATATCCTCACATCCTCACATTCTTACAAACTTTCGCCTTTATAATATTAGTAAGAGTAAGATAAGATAAGATATTAGTAGGATTTAATTTTAATCCCACGTCGTATCCCAAAACCCATTCGTTCATTCATTATGCTCATTGGAAGCCGCTCCACTATCGTTAATATTGGTTTTATTTTAATCCAATAGCCTGCGCTGATCTCTTTTATTATCTCTGCCTTTTACTAATGTAATATTACGTGATGATGATCATACCCGTAACTTCGCCCGCGTTAAATGTTCCTTTAAATAACCTATCACTGTATCAAGTTTCATCACAATCCATTCAGCCGTTAAGGCGTGATTGAAACAAAGAAACAATTAAATAAACAAACATCATCGCATTTATAATGTTTAGTTGGATTGATAAAAAATGAGCGATTTATTATTGACGTAGTGATTTGATCGGATATTTTATTTGTAAGGCTGTCTAAATTATGTACTCATAGTACTTACCTACAAATAAATAAATGACACGAATGAAAATTTCATTAGAAAAGAAATATTCATGCCTATTTCTAATAATACATCTAGATGTTTTTGTAATGTTCATCAATAGTTACTTCTAGAATTTTCAAACCAACTATACCCACTGACCACTGAACTATTTACAAAGTATTGACATAAAGTTTGGAAAGCGTAGGCACTGGCCATTGAATAAATTAACTATTACAAACCATTACAGAATGTTTGAAGTGAAATGAAAATTATACATTTTGGTCATTAACTGTTGAATTAGAATCTCTTCTAGAAATGCCCTAGCACTTATCAATATTATCTTTATTTTATGTGAAAAGTGTTTGGTAGATGTATGTGTGTTTGTTCAACACGTATACACACATGTCGTCACACTGCCGATGCCGATGCGAAACCGACTAAATCTGGTTGGTCATAGCTCTAGTACCTACTGAATAGGAAAGTAATATTCGGCAAATGTTGCAGACTTAATATAATACAGTATCAATGTATGCAGGTGTCCTATTTAAGATTTTCAGTCTTTTAGAACTTCAAATAACTTAATAATTCGAAGGTTAATCATTTTTTTTAATGTACAGAAGGAGATAGGTATTGGAGATGAAGTTGCCCTTTAAAAAAGAAATACATAGTTCTAAATACCTACCACGATAGTTGGCGTGGTATCATCAAAAGTTAAACGTTGCGAAAATTTTGACAAAATCCTACGTGCGCAGAAAGGCCATAAAATTGCTTGAAAAACATATTTTGGACGAATTTGACGAAATGCTCGACTGACATTGGCAGTGGAGATCAAAGCATAGCCATCTACTGGCAACATTCAAAACTAAAATTGATCAATGAAACACTCAGATTAAATACAAGAAACATGAAGGACTCAATATTGTTACTGAAGACGTCAACAAACGTTGGTGTAACTGTACTTTTCCATTTTATTAAATAAGGCAAAGGTATCATTAATATTCAGTCCATTTCCACGCGGGTTCGGCGGGAAAACCCACACCGCCATGTTTAATTGGCGCCCTTTCGGAAATCATAATCACTATGTGTGACGTGGCGCGGCATTAGAGGATTAAATTGTCACATGCCGCACATTAGACGGATTTTAACCTTTTGTTTGATTAAATTGTACCCGCAAACATTATTGTTCTACTAGGGTAAAGGTAAAAGGACGTTAATGTATCGGAATCCATAGTTCAGCTTGTCCCATTATTACCCCATGTCTTATGATTATCACGATTATTGTGGGCATATTATTCAAGAAGTTTCAAATCTCCTTTGGCAATTTTTTTTGATTCATGATATTAGGTATTCATATTCATTCATTTTGTAATAAACATACAGCTTCAAATAAATATGTATACTTATAAAAACGTACCTTGGTAAGTGTAAAGTGCTTAATTTTGACAACATAATGAAATGTCAAACTAATACCTTACATACCTTCATCATATCAGCCTGTAGACGTCCACTGCTGGACAAAGGCCTCCCCCAAGGATCTCCTTCTCCTGGAACATACCTTATCTTAACATAAATCGTATACTTTAAGAAAATACTAACCTGCTTAGAATTTTTATAATTTCCAGCAGGTATGTATATATTTCACCTTGCATAACATTATTGATCTGACGAAACGGCTATCATTATTTATATGTGTAGATAATGAATTTTTGATCCTACGATAGAGTGGACAGGGCGCAATAATCGTAATACCCGCTATAAACCTTCGATAAAACATCAAAACTTCACACACAACCCGCTATGAAGCACTGAGCACTGAGCACGATGTTTTGTGATGATTGTTTAGTTTATTCTGCGAGGAGCATAATGTAAATAAAGTCTGTCGATGTATGTGCGGTCACTTTTAGTCAGTAAGACAGCCTTTAATTTGTAAGAGAAAAGGATCCTCACGTTCATGAGGTCGCGGGTTCGATCCTGGCCCGTACCAATGAGTTTTTTGAAAGTTAAGTACGGTTTATTAAAATACCACAGGTTTTTCGTTGAAGGAAAACATCGTGAGGAAACCTGCATACGCCAAAGACTGGTATTTACTATTCTAAAGCGTATGTGAAGTCCAATAAAAAACCGATTGGGGCACCGTTTGGCGGACAGGGGATTGGCACAACAGATCCCATAGGGTCGAAGTGTCGGCAGGTATTCCTGGCCCCCTCAGAAGATACGATAAGAGAAAAAAAAAACATACATACAGCCGAACATAGTACCTCCTCCTTTTTGGAAGTCGGTAAAAAGGATGAAAAATACAGGAAATTATTATAAAGCTTTTGGTATACTTATATGTTTTTTTGAATAACCAAGCATTTTGTAATCTTAAACAGACAAAGTCAAAGTCAAATGTTTTATTGCATAATATGACTAGGTAGAGGTACACTGGATACATCTATACAATGTCAATATTTTATCTACCACCGCTAGCCACCACCGCACCGCGACAAAATTTCAATAGTACATTGTTAACCTAGGTGTGAAAGTAACTTATTTAAGTCCCGAGACGGGGTTTGGCGCCCGACGCGTAGCGAGGGCGCCAATAGTTCGAGGGACCACTAAATAAGTCTTGAACCCGGGGGAAACACTGTGCTTTTCATTAAGAATACACTGAAAGTAAAAACAAATACATAAAATGAGTGTTAATACAAATCTCTGTTATACTGAAGTATAAACAAAACTCTACAACTTGAAAAAACAAATGAAGATCGGATTGCCGCTTTCCCGTCTACTTTGTTTTTTTTCTGTGACCGGCCATATAGCTGGCCATTCTTTCTTCTTTTTTCTGCCATTCCGCCATTATTTTTCATTTCCATCATTGAAAAAATGGTAAATATTTTGCCCAAATCTATGTTATTTTAAAGAAATAGTTGACAGTAACAATTATAATAAAGTCATTAAAAATATATATTCTTTAATTATGACATAACTTTATGTTATTTCAATTTTACATCGCGCTGTAATTGAGTGGCTGTATAGACAGTTGAAACATGGTCCAATAGAAATGTCAAAATAGTACTAGTTTTTTTTATATATAATTTGACAGCTGTCAGTTGAAAGCGATTCTCCCTAGGGCTGAGATGTATTACTTTCAACCCGCTCCTCAGGCAACTTCAGACCTACTTTCAGAGTATGAGTAATGAAAAGTTATTAATGTACCTGCGTGTTAAAATACTGCTAAATCACTAAACTACTAAACAATGGCTAATAGTTGAAATGTTTAGTTGAAATTAACGACGCGTTTAGCACAAAACAATAAGGTCGGAATAAAACCGCGAAAAGGAAGAGAACAAATTATGGGGTCCATTAAATCTATCCAGGTCAACATTAAAGGTGGGAGAGGTGGGGGGAGTCCATAGTATAATGGTGAAGGTTTTCTGAATTTCAGCTGTAACGTTGCTATATGCTCGTTGTTTCCCTGCGAGATCGAATCAGAAATGAGGAGATCCGCAGAGAACCAAGGTCGCCGACATAGCTCAAAGAATTGCGAAACTTAAGTGGCAGTATCCAGGGATCGCTCGTAGAACTGACGGCCGTTGGGGCAGAAAGGTTCTCAAGTGGCGACCACGTACCGGAAGACGCAGCGTAGGCAGGACCGACGATCTGATGAAGGTTGCGGGACCCGGCTGGATGTGGTTAGCGCAGGACCGGTTGTCGTGGATATCTTTGGGGGAGGCCTTTGTCCAGCAGTGGACATCTTTCGGCTGATATGATGATGATGATGTGTAGTGATGTGTATGTAAGCCTAATGCAATAATTTTTTGGAGGCCGTACAAATAGAAACTGAGTTTGTTGGAATGTCTCCAGCTCACGGCAAGCGGTCAGGCAAGCCGCCCGCCGCAGGTCCAGACTGGTTCCTCACCAAACTGATTCGACGAATGGACACTAACACCGAACTGGTGAGTCTTACCTTACTGATTTTTGGCTCTATTTTTTGCAGTAGATAGGCTCCGGCCGTGTTTGTAACCGAGTTTTGTAACCAGCTACAACCGAAGTTTTTCTTTCTTTGTTTGTTCACGTAAACGTTGCATGTCATGCAATCATGATCGCTTAGGGACCGCTTATTACTTGCAGAACCGCGCTCGCCAGCCTGCCTCAAAGAATGGAGACATCAGCGCCATCTACCAGATGAATCTAGCAGACGACTCGCCAGCCAACGAAAGGTAAGGATAATAAAAGGTACGGGAAGGTAAAACTTTCACTGCTCGCTGTTAGGCGGCGCCACTTGTACGTATATTAAACCACAGACCACCCAACCAATTGACTGCGCATTGACGGCGCATGAGAAGGCGACAGCGTTCATAAGGCCATCTCCGCTTTAGTATATTACCGGCATCAAGCCTTAGAGCGTCAGTGGCCTCGGGGATAAGACGCGACCTATGATATCGAAAGGTCCGAGGTTCGATCCCCGGTTGGGCCATGTACCAATGGGTTTTTTCTCGAAACTTAAGTACATTTACTGACTGCTCTCAAACGGTGAAGGAAAACATCGTGAGGAAACCTGCATACGCCGAAGAAGAAATTCTTAGGCGCATGTGAAGTCCACCAACCCGCACTGGGCTAGCGTGGTGGACTATAGCCCGCACGCCCTCGTTGAGAGGGTAGGCCTGAGCCCTAGCAGTGGGGAGATTAATAGGCTGTTGATGATGATGATGAAGCCTTAAATTGTTTTAGGGGGAGTGATTTTGGCTAAGGTAAGGAACAAAGTCCCCTTGTAACACAAAGAACTATTGGGGGAGTACTATTAAATATTCTGTGCTCACACTAAAACAAGTATGGCTTATGTCACAGCTTACGCAGGTAATATACCTAGGCGATGGCCTTTATGTTCGATGAACGCTTTCACCGTTAATGCACAGTCAATTGGTTGGGTGGTCTGTGTATTAAACACGTCTAAAATTATTTTTCACTCTGCCTGAAAGATGTTATTAAATCGTAAAAAATACAAAATTTCATACAAATATCTACATTTTCTTCTGATAGTACACCTTTTAATTCGATCTTGTAAAGCGCCACAATTTTTACTATATTAGTGGCGCCATCTAAGTCAAGCTGTTAGTAAAACATCCCATTAACGTTACTAAGGATAGGTATAGTTTGCCATAGATGGACATACTGAAAACACTTCGGTTACTTCTAAGCTGTGGCTACGGGCGGCGTAGCGCTCTCGTAGCATTTTAGGAATCATGTAATTTGCAATAATAAATTATTCAGTTTTTAATTCATAAAGTTTAGAACACACTAAAACTTCATCAAGTAAAGGTAACTGTTATAACATTTTCAGGCCCGACAGTGAAGATGCTCCGTTGGACCTGGCCATCAGCAGGAACCCGGAGGCGAAGCCAATGCTAGACGACGAGCTGATCAACAAGATGAAGTTCTGGCAGATCATGGTAATTAGTAGCTATAACCGTCTCGGTCCATTATATCCTTTTCCCGAACAGTCCTATTCCCCAAAATGTCATTTCTTAAAGCGCCAGCTTTAAAAAAAAATACCAAGGGAAAAATATAGTTTTAAAAAACACATTACATTATTAATTATTAAGTAAATGATTCATAAACCGAAATCGTTGACCAATAAAGAGTACTGTGTAAAATACTATGCCAGTAAATGTATTGGAAATGTATTCTACATGAATTTATTTTGAAAAAATATTTTTAAACTTTAAAGTCAGCACACGGTTATTTGTTTCACTAGTCGATAATAGAACTTACTCTTGGAGCGCAATAGTGTTCACTAGTCACTAAAAAATAAAATCATAAGAAGAAAGAAAATCTCGATTCATACTTACCTATACCTACTTGAACCACACTTGCACATACGCATATACTCACACACAACTCATAATTTTGAAATCTTTTTACTCAAAGCAAAAAAACACTCCCCAAAAAAATTCACAAAATCGTTTTAATTTGTACAATCACACTGCGCAATCATTTGAAATAATTATTTTTATTTCATTCCAGAGGGAAGCGTCCGAAGAGAAATGAAGAAAAAGAAAAGAAATAAAACAAAGGACTGACTGTTAATTTGTGGGTTATTTCTTCAACATTATTTTAAAATGTCTTTTACTTTAGGATCGCACATTCTAAAGTCCAAACTTTGGGATTAAACATTCTAACTATAAATAAAACTACAATTAATGGTGACGCCAATTGTAAGGCTGGGTTACAATTGGCACTAGCTTGTAACGTATAAGTAGTATTTAAGATAAATTGTGCCACTTCAATTATATAAAAAATTATAAAGTAAATACATTTTATGTATTAAAATTGATTATTTAAGGCAAAATAAAATGAAAGCAATTATCTGAAATAAGGTATTCTTTCTTATTTGCCCTTTATTCACGATCTTAACCAAAAGTGTGTTAAAATAACTGTACTAAGAGCTATCCTGTCAAGTAAGCCTAAGTAACAAATAATTTAAGTACTTTACTTAGATTGTGGACTTAACTTAAACAATTCATAATACGGTTTTGTTCAAAATTTTACCTTCAGTGCAGATTAAAATTAATTTAACCTTCACTTTTCTGAAACAATGCAAATGTAAAAATTTGTAAACATGTATTTACTATCGAAATAAAACCATGATAAAGTAACAAAAATCAAAATGTATACGAGAAAGAAAACTTTTGGCTTTACCTAGTTTTTTAACAGAGTGTTACCTTGACGTATTTATTTGTAAATTTTCGTAGAATAGTAATGCATCTGTTCATGGTTGTTGGTGTTTTAAATAAACAAATGAAGCCGTAAAAATATAAGGCAGATTCATTATTTTGTGGTTTTTTTTTTCAATGTTTTGGAACATCATGTGGAACCCGTGGAACCTTCCAAAATACTATTGTCCAAAATACTATTGTCCAAAATACTATTGTCCAAAATACTATTGTCCAAAATACTATTGTCCAAAAAACTATTGTTATAAATTGATCGCATGCTTGTTTGGTTTCATCATCCATCATTAACAACCTGTACAAGTCCACTGCTGGACATAGGCCTCCCCCAAGGCGCGCCACTGAACCGGATCTTCGGGTTCCGCATCCAGTCACTGCCAGCCGCCTTACGCAGATCGTCGCTCCCATAGAAATATAAGTAGCGAGCGGGAGCGTAGCGAGCTTTTTCCGTGTTCTGTGGTCGCTCCATCTAGCCTTATTTGGTTTTATGGACATAAACTACCTATGCCAAGCAAGTTATAATTGTTGTATAAATAGTAATTGTATACGGAAATATATATAGGAGATTCGACGAGGAACTAAAAGACACCTGGTATATTAAAAAGAGTTATCAGTGGGCAGAGAAATCTGACGTAGAACTGCAATATCCCTACCAGAATAACTATGACTTAGAAAAAAAGAGCTAGAGCCAGGAAGTGCTATGTCCACTGGACTACCGATGATGAAGAAATACTATGAATGAATACTTACAGGAGTATCGTTGGTTGGTATGCAATAAGTTTTTAAAAATTTATTGCGTTTACTATTCTATCATTCATGACGTGCAATGTTAGATTATGACATTACATCAATGAATGAAAAATAATTTATACAATGTTGCACGTTATTATTTATATACAACGTTAGGTGCATTTTCACACGCGTGAACTCAAACTCTCATAATTATATTTTAATTTTATTTTTTAAAATAGTCCTACAAAGGTTATTGTACTAAAATGTTACTTGTTAATAAAAATAATGAATATTATGTACTTCATCAACAGCCTATTAATGTCCCCACTGCTGGGGCTCAGGCCTACCCTCTGAACGAGGGCGTTCGGGCTATAGTCCACCACGCTAGCCCAGTGCGGGTTGGTGGACTTCACATGCGCCTAAGAATTTCTTCTTCGGCGTATGCAGGTTTCCTCACGATGTTTTCCTTCACCGTTTGAGAGCAGTCAGTAAATGTACTTAAGTTTCGAGAAAAAACCCATTGGTACATGGCCCAGCCGGGGATCGAACTCCGGACCTTTCGATATGATAGGCCGCGTCTTATCCCCTACGCCACTGACGCTTATGTACTTACCATAAATAAATAGAGTAAACTCATACAATTTCAGGTTATTGTTGAATATGAACATTTAGTGAAAGTAAATTTTCGTGCAAATCGTCGTTTAAAAAGATAAGGACGCTTCGTGGGAAGGAGACAATCACATAAATTTATTTGGGCTGTACTATATTCTCTTCTCAGAATTTTATTACATTTAATAATTTATGTACCTACATATTTTTAACGTGTGTTGTATGGATAAAAAATGTTAAATCCTGGCTGGTAAATCTCGACGTTATTGGGAAGTAACTAAAATATTTTCGTACGTTAGAGGACAAACTTTGACATTGAGCTGACCTAGCCTGTTAGGGAGGTTTATACTGGTTTTGTTTCCACTGACGTGCGCTCCACCGTACTGTAAGCTTAACTAATTAATAATAAACGCGACCCACTCACACCCCCGCAGCAGGTAGGATTCCCTCATCCCTGTGTCGCGGGAGGCATGGACACCATACAAACACAATCACAAATATCCAAGACCCGACAAGCATTTATCGGTAAAATTTTTGCGTCCGCCGGAATTCGAACCTGGAACTCCGAGCACAGCAGGCAGAGTTACTACCAACTGGGCTACGGAGGCGTCAAAACAGTTTAGACAACGCAATTGCACCCAATAATATAATACTCGATAGAGTTCGTAATGAATACATACGAGGAATCTTTAAAATTGCACCAATCACCGATAAAATTACCGAAAACCGCCTCAGATGGTATGGACATGTACAAAGGCGCAGCGAAGATCATATGGTAAAAATTGCCCTGTATATGCCAGCCAGAACAGAAGAGAGAAAGAGGCCGCCCCCCATCGACCTGGTGGTTAAACATAGTGAGAGACCTCAAGAAAGCCCAATTGCCAGAACCGACAACCCTGAAACACCTGGCGCAGAAATGTGAGGAGACCCGACCCAAAATAACGGGAAAATGGAAGGACAATGATGATGATAAGACTACTCAAACCCAAAGGTAATTCGCAGTCGAACAATTAAATACGGAATACTAATTTCCTTAATGGTCTAAAGTCTCCATAGGCATACCTAAAGTTCCATAACAATGATGTTCTATTTAACTAGATTCTATTCTAATAAAAAACAGAAACGCAATAAGTGAGTTCATTTGCGCTCAGTCGAAAGAACACAGGCGGACATGAGACCCCTTCAAAATGCATAAGTACCTCCCTTAAGAACACAAGAATGATAAAAATAAAATAAAAAGTTTTTATAGTGAACGCTGTTAGTTGCACGGTCACCCGGATGAAAGATGGAAGTTGAGAATAAAGAAAAACTAAGGGCTTCTTACACCGGTTGCTGATATTGTTACAGATAGAAAACGGACAGATAACGTAATCTATCGGATAAAGCTGTCGGATAATATTTTCCGTTTTCACCACTCAAGTCTCTGTTAAAATATCGGGCAGCTAAACTGTCAGTGATTTACCGGGGAGTTGGAACATTCCGTTCATTCAGTTCAGTTCTTCAGTTCAATTCATTGTTGCGTTTCTATTTAAGCATTTTTGAGCATCGAAAAGTATCATATTTATAAATTAATAACTTAAATTTTTTTTTTTTAAAGTATTCATAAATACCAATAAATTATGTATTTATGTATAAAATACAGAAAACACATTTATGAGTCCGTTTTTTGTAATTTATCCTTTAAAATAAAATAAAAAGTAACCACGTTTATTGCATATAACGAAGCGAAGCAGACTTCTGTTCTCATCGTCTGTGGTTCAACGTTTATTGTTTTTTCTCAAACATGCTTGGAAATGTGAACATTATTTTGACAACCTTCTTCGAGTTAAATTGTCAATGCTGTACTGGTCAAATAAATGAGAGCAGGCGGGCGAATAATTTGAATGAAAATCCATATCTGTCGTGCCTAGCGGTCAAATAATGGCCATATTAATTCATATCTGTCGTGTAACCATGGCAACCACGGAGGTAACATAGCAAAAGTTTTATTTCAATTTCGAATGATGCATGAAATTACATTGATTGCAGGCTTGTATAGCACTTTTCTCAAATAATGCGCGGAAAATGTTTAATAAAAAATTATATATACATGGTGTTTTAATTTTATATTATATTCAACTAGATCTCGACGAGACCTTTCATTTGAGTACAAACACGAGGGGTCTAGCACTAGACGTTCCGGAGATATGGCCAAAGAGTGTTTTTTTTTCATTTGGTCATATCTCCGGAACGGCTAGTGCTAGACCCCTCGTGTTTGTACTCAAATGAAAGGTCTCGACGAGATCTAGTTGAATATAATATAAAATAAAAACACCCTGTATATACAATTTTATATGAATATACAGGGTGTGTTTTTTATATTGTATTCAGATAGATCTCGTCGAGCCCTTTCATTTGAGTACATGAACATGGTTCTAGCACTAGCCGTTCCGGAGATATGGCCAAAAGTATTTTGATTTGCCGATAGTATTGTGACAACCCTAACTCGTGATCGTTCAGTTCAGACGGTTCACAATTTTAATAAAACTTGATATTTTTTGGATTTCCGCGCATTATTTGAGAATAGCATTATACAAGCCTTGGCCCCAACCAGGCATTGATGGACTCACGTATGTGTGCCTCGGCTTCGCCTCGGCCTACATTCACACGCTCATCCATCAATGCCTCTGTTGCGGGCCGCGGCAGTAATGTACTATTTATAAATGAAACAGTGATAAATCCATATATCATAAAAAGTTAACACAAAACTGAAGTATTACCGCGTTAAATTCGAAAAAAAACAATCCATATCCGACAGATAAAGAAATAACAGCCCCTTGATCTGGCTGTAAGTTTATAAGGCGGTTTATCGGACAGATAAGACAATCAGATACCTGTGAAACCGAAAAAAACGGATATCTGGTAGATAACCTGCATATAGGGTATCTGGGGCTTTATCAGCAACTGGTGTAAGAAGCCCTAAGTCTGATGAAGTCACTAATAGTTTTTGTAATTATCATTCATTCGCTCCGTTCTAGAAAGAAGGCAGAAGCCTACCACGCCAGGGACATAGCGTAAAGATATGTATGTATGTTACGCAGATGAAGGGAAAACGAATCCACTGAAGGTAAAGCGTTAACGTATTGCTTTGTTGTTGAAATATAAACAACTCGTCTTCGATCGAAATAGAATACATAACCTCCGAAATAACAATGGGATTTATTGTAAAAAAATTGCAATCTTAAATGTTGTACTGATGTTTTGATCACGCAAGAACGCGCAAAATCGCGCCTCGTTCCAAGTACATTATTTTATATTCGCAACACTTTGGACACAACATTTTGTTCGTGACTCTTTGTCCAGTTTTATTTAGTAAGTCAATGCTATGGAACCACTTAGGCAGCATTAACAAATGGAAATGTGCATGTTAGAAAATTATCATATCGATGTTTCCTCCACTTCCCATCACTTCTCCTTCTCAATGGTCATCGTATCCGGACGACACACCTTAGGTGAAAACTTGCTGACAGTATTGACATTTTTCTTTCTATTCCGCAAAAACATATAGATATAGATTTTGATGCCCTGTGACTCTGTGACATTAGCACTTAATATAAACTCCGTCAGGCTAGAAAAAAACTAACTTGTACAGTCAACAAAACAGATATGTACGCAGGCACAGTGCAGCGCTATACTTACAGCTCTGTAATGTGCCAGCTTAACTATCTCTTTTGTTGACTGTACCTACTAAAGTCTTTCACGGAGCAATGTAAGTATACGCTTCATATGAGTGTCATAAAATTTTAGAATCATATTAAAAACAACTGAGTGAAAAACCTTATATAAAATGGCCTTTGTAAATTAAACATATTCATTAACATCGTTTTTTTAGGACAAAACTAATACGAACACCCGGTATTCCATGGCCCAATTGGCCTTGTAGTCCTCACCTAAAAATCCTCACATAAGGGTATCCGTTCAAAAAGATCCCTAAAAATCAGCAAGCGATGCACCATTGTGCACAAGACAAAGTTTCTTTTAAAAAAGTTTCACTTTAAAGCCAAGAACAGATTAAACCGAAAACTCAACATGAAGACATAGGTTGGTAGTCATAAAACTAGACAAGCAACTTTATTCGTACGTGGAAACATTAAGGTGAAGTTACACTAAAAGCATTGTTGCTTCTATCACTCCCTATGGGCTAAGGTAACGCTAATTACTTCAACTTACATACCTATACGTTCTAACCCTTGGTATAAGGGTTGAGCGGGGCTATGAGCGTCGGTACCTACCTAGGCTATATTATACTAACATGCCATATTCAACTAACAGACCGTATCCCACTAGCAAGACATAGGCTGTAACAGACCATATTCCACTAGGCTATATTCAACATAAATATGCTCTAACAGGCCAATCGCATAACAAGTCAATTTCAAAAACAGACCTATTCCACTATTAAAAGTCATAGCCTATTGCAGGTTGAAGTGGTCACACACCTACGCCTGAGAATTTCCTCGGGTTTCCTCGCGATGTTTTCCTTCAACGAAAATTTTGGTGTAGGTTTAACAAAAACATGCTAAAGTCTCAAATAATTCATTATTAGTTACCTGGAATTGAATATGTAAATCATGAAGTGAATGAATCAATAAATTTTCGTGTTATATTTCATTAGAAAACTCAATAACTTGAGAATGGTAGGTTACTTAAAAATTTGTATTCTAGAAGCGTAATGCCAACTTCGTTAGCAGAAGCGGCGCCGTGACCGATTTTTGCCTTCATAACAATTTTGCGAACTTGTACCTATAGTCAAAGAGCTTAAGAGGTTCGAATTATATGTGAGGTAATTGGTATCCTCCTATTTTTAGGGTTTCGTAGTCCGACAAGAAACCCTTATAACATCGTCTGTCATGCGTTAGATATCATTTTTACAGAGGAACCGAAATGCATAAAATTTTGTGCAAGGATACTTTTGATACAGATCTCAATTCTCAATCAATCTACTGGATCGAACAGAAGCGAGGTAATGAAAATTTAAGAAAATCACGAGTCATTTTTTTTACATAAAATAGTGACCGCAGGATTTAAAATACGATGAAATACTTTAACAAATCAAAGTGATCGTGCGTTCTAGTGTTTTAATTTAACCTTTTTTATTATTTACATGTTACTTTCATGAAGCGCTCTGTTGCATTTAATTAGTTTTATGTTATATCTGGTATAATGGTTTTTGAGTAGGTATGTGTCATGTCAGTGAATAAACGTCTATCTATCTTACTGGTTTTGGTCTATGCTTTATGGTACATAAGCATAGACCTAGACAAGCATATTATTCAGCCTTCGATATACTATGTGTTCATAGTTGGGATTCATCGTGATGCCACAATGTATTCAGTTTGTTGCTACATATATTTTCTGCTACTTTTGTGTTACGACTAAGACCGAAATGTACAAAACCCTTAAGTTAATGTGAAAACACGCCTACCTTTTATAGTTGTATGTATTCCGGTCTTTCTGTTTGTTTCAGTTGTAACTCGACAAGACTGTTGGAGCCGTCAAAACAGTAACATATATTTTTTCCGTCTGTCCGGATGTTATCTCGAAAACTACTGAACCGATTGAACTGAAATTTGAAACGTATCGTAATGTGAAATTGCCCCATCGATGAAAAAAATATGAAAATTCCAGAAAAAGAATTTTTCAACATATTAAAAAAACTAAAAGTGACCGATTGGTTTTTAGGTTTCCGTTCTCGAGCTTGGTTCGGCAACGAAGACCTATTGCTTTCGCTACGCCGTCTCAGCAACGGTGATACGTAGCGAGCTGAATTTTTTTAGTTTGTTTAGTTTAGGTATACATCGGTCCATACGGAAAGGGAGAAATTGTACGGGTTCCGTAATTTTTGTGTTTTAGTTTTTCAACAATATCTCTGAAAATATTTTTTTCCATGAAATGTACATCATTTGTTTTAATTTTGAGGGAAACTTTTAAATATTTGTAATGTTCCTTTCATCGCAATCGGACCAGTGTTTTCGAGCTGCCCGGCGGACAGACAGACAAAAGCTTCGATATTTACAGTTAGTATGATAATACGGTGAATATGTGTTCCACACATTTGACACAGAAAGGAATACTTCGAGAATATTCCAACAACGATTCATCAAATTGAACACCATTCAGCGAGTCCGTCATACAACGAGAACATTCTAGACGGCGTGAATGAAATACAAAAAGATACATTTTTTTGCAAAGGCCGATACGGATGTCTTGTTAGTGCATAAAAGAAACACCTGATGCGTATCCATTCAATGAATGTTGGCAACACAGATAATATATAATACCCCTAATTAAAGTAGGCGGACAGAGGGCGCCACCATCTTTATATAGAATAGGCTGTATTGTACTTAGTCGGATAATACCCTCTTGCGATGTCCGCCATTGTCGGTCATTCAACAAATTTTTACAAATAAAAAGAAAGTTCAGTGATAAACGAGTTTTATTCCAAAATAAGCTCGCATTCGCAACAATGAACATACTTTCAAAAATAGAAATACGATTCTATACCGACCGTTCGAGAGCAGTCAGTAAATGTGCTTAAGTTTCAATAAAAACCCATTGGTACATGGCCCGATCGGGGATCGAACTCGGACCTCTCGACATGACAGGTCGCGTCTTCCCCACTACGCCACTAGACGCTCTTCAATGCGGGATGAACAGGAATAATAATAATGTTTGAACAAATTTACACACGGCTGTTTAGTCTCAAACTAAGCCGAAGCTTGTAAATGGGTACTCAACAACTGATAAACATACATATTATATAACTTTTTAAATAAATACATACAACAGAATATGCTCAGTGCACAAAATGTTGGCTCCGGGTGGGAATTGATCCCACTACCTCAGTAGGCATCAGGGTCACTACCACTACGCCAACAGGCCAGTCAAATAACTTTACCGGTAATTCCGGTAAATGGTATCTAAGATTGAAAACTCTGTTTTTTCTTGTATCGTCATACAACTCCGTGGCCATACATCATTTTTGTCTGTAATACAATGTTTTGACATTTCTAGCACAACTTTATATTTTAACGGTTATAGGCAGGAGACACTTAAATAGATTGAAACTTCCTCGCTGCCCGATCACGTGTGGATTTAAATTTTAAAATGGTTCCGCGGCTGTAACGATCTCTAATGGCGATGCACTTGCAGGTAATCTAATTGAATCATTTCATTCAATACTGCCGCTTCCGGTGTGTTACTTACGTGATTAAATAAAAAAATCAAGCAAACCCCAAAAAAATCAAGTTATAATGGAGTTAGGGATCCATGAAATGACATTTTTATAAATGCTTTAGATTTTTGTCTGTTTATTCCATGTTCGGTGGACCGCACATCAGTGGAAACAAAACCAGTATAAGCAGGACTCTCATAGCATTGAAACTCATCATCATCATCAGCCTGCACTAGTCCACTGCTGGACATAGGCATCCCCCAAGGCGCGCCACTGAGTCCGATCTTCGGCTCTCCACATCCAGTCACTGCCAGCCGCCTTACGAAAGTCGATTGAAACTCCCTAATAGGCAAGACCAGCTCAGGGGCAAAATGTTTCTACGGACGTGCGGTCGACTGTACATACAAATCAAAAAATACAGGACCGATGAACTGAAATTGGAACAGATATGTAAAATTTCTCGGCAATGACGTAAAAATTTGGAAATGAAAATGAAAAATTATTTATTTCAGTAACATGATTTTTAAAATTTTTAGATAGGTTCTGGAACCTTCCTTTCACGCAAATAATTGCTTGTGTAGGGAGGGTCCGCTCTCGTATATGTATTACAGTTGTTACTACCGGCGATCGTGAATACTACGTAATATCGTGGTTACTACGTAATATTCTACTCTAGCTAAATATTCTATTGCTTAATATTCTATTGCTAATTAAATTAATTTAAATTAAATTTGTTACATAAAAATTTTAAGAAAATTTTAACTAAAATCAATCAATTCAAACAAGATTATATATAAGTTGGATAATTACAGGCTAGGTATATAATAATCATAATAATAATAATTTAAGTTACATATTTTATTAATTTTAATTTAAGTAAGTTTAATTTAAGGAAATGTGTAGTGTGTTTTTCGTGTAAAGAAAAACTACAAACGGATTGTCATCTGGATATCTTAGCTAGACCGATTCAGCTGCAATTGACTGGGCGCTACCTCCACGTTTTCTCCTTTACCCTACTTCCAGCTGTTCCAGCTACTGTTTCAGGTTGGTGATGCATCCGGTACGAGACCCAGCAGGTCTCACATTACGCTAACCCGTACGCAGTCTCCACTAAGAACTCTTTTCTGCAGACGTACCTACTGCTACTTCTGCTTTGTAACTTTATATAACTAGTTCATGCTCAACATGCGATTTCTTAAAGCGCGTAGGAAGTCGGTTCCTTTGATGTGTGAGGCGTCTAATAAGCTGTTAATTCTAACAGTAATGTTAATAATAACTAACCTTTTATCTTCAAGTTGATCAAAAGTAACAAAATAACTATATTAATCCATATTGTGTATTTACACAATATAATTATAGGATTAGTATATACTGAAATATAATATAATACCTCCGGCTTCCTATATTCATTTCTGATAATAACTTATAAAGTGTAGATATCGTTCTATGACATTTCTTCTTAACCGCTTACCTGTCTTCTTCTTTTGTCTTCTTCCAATTAAAATACATTTTTGGGTCATCGGTCCATCTATCAGTAATAGTTCGTATTATATATTATACTTATATATTATATAGTATTATACTTACCTTTGTATATCGTTATGTCTTACATAAACTTTTTACAGTACCATAAAACTGTGGAACCATAAACTAATTAATTACCGTGGATATAAAATTATTAATTAACACAGAAAACCATTAAATCAGAGAGAAAAATCTTATTTCAAATTAAAAAGACTCGATGAGAATAACATAGCACATAACCAGCCCACTTTGGACCGTCATCCTACATCCTCATCCATCATTTTCAGGTAGTCGGTCCATCTGCATCAGGACTTCAATCTTATCTGCCACTCACACACTGTACATGCTGTACGATACTGCACAATTGGCTATCGATTCTGTACAAAACTCTGTCGAGAGTAGCTAAAAATCTACCAAAATTATTTTGATAAGTTAACCTCATAAATCAGTCGATTTATGAGGTCAACTCATTATGTTATATTTTTTCAACAATATCACTACAATAAGATGTGTTGGTACAATTTTCCCAAACTTATTTCATTGTATTTTAGTTTCCGTTCGCTTTTCCCCTAGGTACTCGTTTTTAAACAAACGCAGAAATTCTCGATCGATTTTTTACCATTCGTGAATTTTTCTAGTCGCCTTTTCCCAATCGTGATTTTTTTACCCAGTAAAATCAATGGAAAATCTACTAAAAGCGACGTAGGTACTATCTTACCACAGTATATACATATCTGACATGTTATTTCTAATGCAAAAGTAGATACAACTCGGAATAAAAATAATTGGGTCCTAAAAGGACCTATACATAGGTGGATGGATAATTAGAAACAGGGCACGATTTTCATACAATCGAGGTCACTTTGAAGCCATGGCTCTCCGTGAAGGATTGATCGGGGCATGATTTGATGACGGTCATCGAGAGAGTAAATGGAGGACTTTTAGATCGTTATAGATATCCAATAGATCAGATAAGCCGTTTGGAAGCAGCATCATCGTGAATAAAACCCCCCCAAAATGGCATAAAAATGTATGAAAATCTAAAAGTTAAAAAACCACGACGATGCTGCTTCCAAACGGCTCATCTGATCAGTTGGATATCTATAACGATCTAAAAGTCCTCCATCTACTCTCTCGATGACCAGATCATGCCCCGATCAATCCTTCACTGAGATCCACGGCTTCAAAGTGACTTCGATTGTATGAAAATCTTGCCCTGTTTCCAATTATCCGTCCACCTATGTAAGTAATATCTTTACTTTTATTAGAGTTTATTTATAGAAAAAAACTTCCTAGTCCATTAGTGCACTGAATCCAAGCTAGCATTTTATTCCTGCTTTTAGAGTTCATGAAAATAGTTGCAGTGCTATCGTATGGAGCAATCGTTACCGGCAGCTCATTTCCTTATTCAGGCGTGTAACGGTCCATCGTCGTAAATACCGGAAAATGAAGAGCCAGCGAACCGATACGTATCGAGCGACTACCGGTAAACTACCGGTAATAGCTACTGAATTAAACGGGCTTCGAACGCGCACATTTACTTCGTGTGACAACACCCTTTTACAGCAAATTAAGTATCTTCTCATTAGATTTTAACGGACTTCGGCCTAGTGACAGTTAGTCAGATTATTTAGTCTCGTTAGTACGTTTCTACAAACAATCGGACCAATGAGCCCTTTAGTTCGATATGAACTCTATTAATAATATAATAATAATAATAATATGATATGATATAATAATGAATTTAAAGGCGTTTGAAGATTTTTGCTTATCGCGCCGGCCGCCATTTTTTTTTTCAAAATGGCAGCGCATTGCACTATAAAACTTAAAGTGCAAATCTTCAGCCTCAACTCTACAAAGTCAAAGACAACTCTATATCGCACCGAGCGGAACTTCCATTTTACTCTCATCATTTTTGTTGATGAGGCATCAATCTAAGTCACATTTTTAATTCCTCTTATTCAGTTTCCTCTTAACTCATTGTAGACCGACTTAACATCACATTCACCATCAACAATACAAACGTATTATAAAGATCTCAAGATTATAAACAATAAATGACTTCAGTCTTATATCTACACTACAGTGTGTGTAAGTATATTGCTTTATCCGATACTGAACAGATTTGAATGATTGCTATTTTATTAACAGGCCATAATTTTCGATTTGAAAAAAAAAACAGCTAAAAGGGTGAAAATGTAAAAAACATTAGGGGATCAATACGTCGTATAGTAATCATAAATTTTTACGAAAAAGTAAGTTTTATTTTTTGACTATAGATGCGGTGCCAATTTTGGAGGAGAATTTCATTAGGTAAGTATTCAGTAGATCTTATTCTCGTTGCTATATTCCATGTGTGTTAAGCGGGTCCCACAGGGCCCGGCCGTATTCGTGCTTTCTCCATAGGGGCAGCGGCGCCCGTCAACAACAAATTTTAGATTTAATTTTTATAAGTTTACCAACATTCTAAATTATTAAACTATATTTACATGAAGTTTCATTTATCTTGTTTTCATAAAGTCGACCTAAACAATTATGAAAATGTCACACCCGATGTAGATGTCACTACACTCTGTATATAATTATTTTAAGGTTTGGCAACTTAAACACAAAGCGGGTAAGGCGACATTCCGCCTTATTGTGGCAAGATGAAGTTGGATTACTACGCAATCATACAAAACAATGAGGCATATTATCGGATTTCTATTTTCATACAAAGGTTTTAAACAGTATAAAATCCTACTAATAATCCAAGTTTGTAAGGATGTTTTGATGTATGTTTCCTTGGATGTTTGTTACTGCTGTGTGATTCTGTAAAGTATGAATTAAAACTCGACCATCACATCGCAAGTCACTTACTTCACTCCGCATCCGATCATGAAAGACATTGATGAAGCTACTTAATAAACACTTCACTTGCGAAGTAAAGTGAGTATTGAACTGTAAATCATTGAGTTAGAGACCGATCTCACTGCGGATTCAGGATCGAGTTGCACAAATACGCTTACAGAATAGCGGGGCTGTACCTACTCTTTCACACAAAAGCTACGGGGCAGATTTTGATGAAACTTTACAGTAAAAAATAACTAATTCTGCTTGTAAGTATGCTTTATGAGATTTGTTTTTTTAGTATTTTGTTGGTGTCGTATTTTGTGAATATTTCGTTTAGAATAATCGGCGGGTGACACTTTTCTTTTCCACGCTGTATAGATATATACCATTTCTCAAATTCCGTATTTTTCCCAGCATTGCCATTATCATTAAAATCACAAAAAATAGACACATCGAATAATGAACCATTGCTTGTTAATGAATCCTATCATCATCATCATATCAGCCTGTAGACGTCCACTGCTGGACAAAGGCCTCCCCCAAGGATCTCCACGACGACCGGTCTTGCGCTAACCTCATCCATTCGCTCGACTAATCTACCTTGGTTCTCCTGCGGATCTCCTCATTTCTGAATGAATCCTATAGTTCTAGAAAATCCATTTCAATTTGTAGGAACCCCATTGAAGTTCCCATACAACATGTAAGTAATTAAAAAAGATTTTATAACAAAACTAAAAATAAGCTCCAAACGAAAAGAATAGAAGGAAAGTTGCAATTATAAAACTCAGGAAACAATACGTGACCGGAACGGAAGCAGAAAGCATTTCTAAGCTCTAGAGAGCTTTACATTTTAGCTTTACACTAGAGGACTATATTGTTTTGTTCTTGAATAACCTCTTAATTACTTGCTTTGCTATAACAATATTAAATACTAGCGGCCCGTCCCGGCTTAGCACAGTAGTTTTTGAGTTTATTCATTACAAACATACACACACACAAAAATACAAATCTTCCCTCTTTAAAATATTAGCATAGAAAACAGCCTTGCAGTCTGTATTTTCAATTTTATTAATCCGAAAGTTATTTGGTTTGTTTGTACGTTTGTTTTGTGACTTCGCTCGACTCATCATCATATCAACCTGTAGACGTTCACTGCTGGACAAAGGCCTCCCCCAAGGATCTCCACGGCGACCGGTCCTGCGCTAACCTCATCCATTCGCTCGTCTAATCAACTGGATTCCACTTAACTTTGCACACAGATAGCCTTAGTTATAGGCTAATTTTTCCCACGGGAAAAACTGTTCCTGCGAGAAACAAAAACATATAATGGTGTGGCCCAAAGAAACACCCATCTGGACCACCACTCACTTCAACCTTATGAGGTAAAAGTAATCAGTGCCAAAGGCTTGTTGAACATCCTAACTGACGGTAGTGACTGGCCTGTTGGCGTGGTTGGTAGTAAACCTGCCTACTGCGCCAGAAGTCTTGGGTTCGATTCCCACCCGGGCCCAACATTTGTGTGATGAGCATATCTATTGGTTATCGGATTCTGGGTGTTTGTATTTATTTAAGTATTTATTTAAAAGGTATTTAAGTATGTTTATCAGTAGTTGTGTCCATTTACAAGCTTCGGCTTAGTTTGGGACTAAACAGCCGTGTGTAAATTTGTCCAAACATTATTATTATTTTAGTAAGGTGGCGATCAAAATAGATCAGCAATGGTCGCATTGACACAAGGCTGGGTGAGCTTTGGAAGAGCTCCATCACAAATAATAATAAGGGAGAAGAGATAGCAATAGGCCTTATAAGGATGTACCTACACTTCGCTAATGGCGCATGTGCTTAGTTAGGCCAACACACAAAACTTTCCGTGTTCTGGTTTTGCGAATTTGTTAACTCGAACCCTCCAGTAATAATATTCAACTTTTAACAAGATTACCGCAAAATTTGTAATGTCAGCGAACAGGTTACCAAATTAGGAAGATTAATGTTGACGCTCTATTTTATAGTATTTAATAGAAACATTAGAATTTGTGCTCATCATCATCAACAGCCTATTAATCTCGCCTCTGCTGGGGCTCAGGCCTACCCTCTCAACGAGGGCGTGCGGGCTATAGTCCACCACGCTGGCCCAGTGCGGGTTGGCGGACTTCACGTGCACCTAAGAATTTCTTCTTCGGCGTATGCAGGTTTCCTCACGATGTTTCCTTCACCGTTTGAGAGCAGTCAGTACATGTACTTAAGTTTCGAGAAAAAACCCATTGGTACATGGCCCAACCGGGGATCGAACCTCGGACCTTTCGATATGATAGGTCGCGTAATATCCCCGAGGCCACTGACGCTCTTAAATTTGTGATTTATTTAATTTGTGATGCTCTTTGATTTGTGCTCATAAATTTTTTAAAAAATTACCAGATTTACATTGAACCTAGTATCAATCTGGATTGTATTTACGAGATAAATATTTATGTATGTATAGGTATAAATGAAAATAATTGTCAAGTAAATTTATGCAAAGAATTTTAACGGATTTGAACCATTATCTCAATTTAATTTGATAACTAAGAACATTACTTACTTACTGTAAATTATAAAAATTAATGAGATAAAATTAAGCACAGTCGCGGACAGATGCTAGTAGGTACCTACTTGCTTATGTACTGGAATGAAAACACAAATGTCATAGATATTGTATCTAACCATTTATTTATGTAAGTATACACAAAACTTTCTTATTTTATAAGAGACAGTCACTTTTCTACTATTTTATTAAATTATTAATTTAAGTATATTTTGATGGTAAACTTATGCAGACGTACTTACCTACTTAAGTAGATTGTATTCAGAAATATTTTTAATTGCAAATTTCTCCCAAATATTTGACATTCACTAAGAACAATCCAAAGAAATATATATTCAGGTACCACCAGGACAAAAACGATAAATAATCCAAAAAATTCGTAACATTTGTAACAAAAAATTTTAAAAGCATTTATTTTACAAGCATAATTCAAAATATTTTTACATATACCTTTAAATTAATATTGTTACTAAAATTTCCAGCCTTTTCACAAAAATAGATTTAGTTCTTAACGTTCGTAAGTGAATTCAATATCTATACAACATCCATAGTAATAAATGACACCGTTTTTAATTGACAAGAAAATTTTTGATACTCCTACGGTCTGCGATCACATATTACACAGATACCGCATCAATGACACGGCAAAACCGTGCTTAAAATTATACTCTAAGCATTATTTGTTTTGTGTTTTAATGCATTAATTACGGGACACATTTTTTGTTATTTTCATATGAAGTGCTAATCCAGGTAATATATAACCGCAGCCTACATATTATAGATAAATAATAAACAAAACAGCCTTATTGCCTTTCGTTGATTGTGTACACGTCTTTAGGCGGAAGGTGGAGAAATCCGTTCGAATAAATATTAGAATATTGTAGGCTACAATGAATATTTATGAAATTCCATACCTACTTATTCCCATAAAAGATATTTTATTACCAGAATGGTTTGTCATCGAAACATTTGTCACGTCAAACTAGATATGGATCGAAACCAATTCGTACTTTTACCATGATGACAGTAGTAATTTTTATAAATAGGAGTTAAGTATATTCCAAGATATTGAAAATATTGATTAAAACATGGTTAAATTTTTGTTTTTTTTTACTATTTCCTTGCTTTTTTATTTATAAAGTGACATAACTTTTAAACATTTATTATGTAGTTTAGGCATATATTTTACCACAAAGAGTTTTCCATAGTATTTTTTATCGTTCCATATAAAAAGTTCTCGCAACAACCTTCGTCAAGATATACCGGAATTTACGTGTGAACATGAATATTTTTCCTATGTACCGATATCTGAAGTTTGGAATGGATAATAGACTAGATTTTTTTAATTTTACATATTTTCCGTGATATACCCGTCTTCGTTCTGCGACCGCCTGTATGTATCCATCTGTAAAAAAACGCCGTGGTTAATAACGCGTTAAAAGCATCGTTATGGCCCCATATGTGCTGTTAATGATGCCACCTAAATCCATCAGTGGACACTGGCAGGCTGATAACGATGCCGAAGCATCATTTCGGTCATTAGGTGGGAATAGTAATTTTTACTTCCGAACGTCTCTTGTATTGGAGTATTCGTGCAAAAAATTGTTTTTTTTGTGAAAATCGATTGAATAACACATATAGAGTAAAAAAGTCGATACAAAAAAAGGTTTATAGATTTCATCACAAAATAATAAATTATAATTAATGGGAACAATAAAACCGTAAATTAAAAACAACTTAAAAACTAAAACTAAACTACAAAATAATTATAAAAAGAATACCCCCTCGAGGCTCCCCACCGCTGGGAGCGTGCCCAGAAGGCTGGCGGCATTACCTCGCTGGATGGTGAGGCTGATTCTCTGAGCGAGGTAATGCCCAGCCCTCTGGTCATTGGAAGCCTCGACCAGACGCTTCGCCATCTCTCGAAAGAGAGATGGCGAAAGAATACATACAAAAAAATATATGTGGGTTCATCAGCTCGTCTATCGAAACTAGTGAAGTGATTTCAATGAAATTTTGTAATTCCAGGGGTTTAAAAAAATTCTAACTTTGAAATTACGAGTAAGTAGTTACCCACCACGAAAAAAACCCACCCAAAAAAATAATTAAAAAGTTGATTTCCCAAAAACTATGCTATTATATGATTTGAATGAATGAAATTAATTTAAATCGATTTCTGGATTTGATAAGGGTTAACTCATTATCCCCGGAAAAAAAATGTAAAGTCGATTGGTGAGTGAGACCTTTTATTATTTATCATGAACAGCTCTCAATAAGTATAGTATGAAGTCCACTACTGGGCCAGGATCACTTTCAAAGTATCAAGTTATTATTTCCTTACTATATAAATACTATATCCTTCTATTGATCTTATTGAAGCTGACTAAAAGACTCTTTTATGTCTATGCTTTGATTATCTAAGGTCTACGCATATATTCTCCAACGATCACCTTGTAAAGTACCTACCTGAATAGGGATAAAGAGTAATACCCTCATAGTTATTTCAGGGTACGATTAGCTATTCTGTGATTTCAGTCAAGTGTAAGGTCGTGTTTACACCGGCCGGTGGGTAAATACTCACCCAGTGTTTGACGATGTTGCGGAGTTTGAACTTCATTACCTCTCTGGCGGCGGCGTCGTCCCGGTCGTATGCGCCTGCGTCGGAAATATATTGGATTTTAGTTTATTTTATACATACAAATCTTCACGTTTTATACGTCCCTGGCGGGTTAGGTTAGTTAATTAACACTAGGGTAAAACTCGGTAATACGCCCCACTTGACAAAACGCCCCACTCACCTAGCACGCACACTAACAAAGCTACGCAGCACACGAATAGAAACGCAAGTAGCCTTACAACGTAGTAGACAACTTGTCGGGCGACTGATGGCTACGTGCGTTTCTATCCGTGTGCTGCGTAGCTTTGTTAGTGTGCGTGCTAGGTGAGTGGGGGGTTTTGTCAAGTCGGGCGTATTACCGAGGTTTACCCTATTTACAACGAATATAATATTTTTGCAAAAAATAAAGGTTTATTACATTACTATTTCATACATTTTAATTTTCGAATTAAAAATTTACACGTTTTGTGAAGTGGGGCGTATTACCGACTTTTACACTAATATTAATTTCCGAACATTATACAACAGTGTTTCAAAATCTGTCGTCATGCCTATTATCCGAGTTACCTCCATCTCTGACAGGTATGATGTCGTCGCCGGAGGACAGGAGGCCGCCGTAGCCGGAGTGAGGGTACCCGGGGTGAGGGGGGGTCTCCTCCTGCCCCAGCTGGCCTCTCCTCATCACGTCCGGGTTCGTGGGCTGCTTGGGGGGAACACAATCGTTATATTGCATAGCTTTTCAATATCAAAGTTCAAAGAGTCTAACAAAACTAGTCTCAGGCTCCCGACTCCACAAACTAACCCTAAGGGTCGGGGCAAACCAAGCGGAAAAATGCCCGCGCACGTTTTGACGTCATTGTCAAATGAACATGACATGCAAACTACGTGCATCACATGCAAACTACGTTGCTTCACTGTACTGATTGATAGCAAGCATGATGGTCCATCATGCAGCATCACAATCACGTAAACGTAACGCATGTCATGCAAGCATGATCGTTTAGGGACCGCTTATCATCGGTATTTGTAAACGCATCTGACGCCACGCTTTCCCACTGAGCTATCACCATATGACGGTCGTCAAAATCACGCAAGCAAATGAAAGAGCGAGGGGTGGTCTTTGCCCAGCAGTGGGGCACAGTTTCTATGAAATAAGCGACTGACATCGCTTCTACTTTAGGCGTATCCCAGACACACGCGGCCTGCGGTGGCGGCCTATACCGCAGGCCGCAGCTTCAAAATGCAAACGCAGGCCGCGCGCGCGTGTCTGAAGTCTCACATACATTGCATAGGGAAGACAACAGGCCGCCACCGCCACCGCAGGCCGCGTGTGTCTGTGATACGCCTTATGTCGACTTTGAAGATGTTAAAGTGTTCCTAAACGATCATGCTTGCATGACATGCAACGTTTACGTGAATGTAATGCTGCATGATGGACCATCATGCTTGCTATCAATCAATACAGTGAAGCAACGGCCAGCACGTAGTTTGCATGTCATGCACGTCAATCACTACAGCTAGACGATTATGCATGAGTGACAGTACGTATTGCATGTCATGCCGCATGATCGTTTAGGGAGCCCTTTATGATCATGTTACCTTGAGTAATAGTCGTATAAAGGTACGTACATAATCACTTACGTCCATGGCGGAGGTGTCACCGGACCGCTTGCCGTGTCCACCGAAGCACGAATGTCCGAACGCGGAGCAACCACCTGAAACAATCAATCAATAATTATTCAATCAATCAATAGTATAAATCGTTTCTGTATAGTCTTAGATCTAATTTAAATTACATAATTTTATGTCAACCAACCAACTTACCAACTTATATTGATATAAAAATTAAATTGTCAGCACAGGATATCGCAAACTAACTTCGTAAACGCAATGATAACGTCAAAATAGTGTCAAAAAACAATAGAATAAATTGTCTATTTGTCTATGTCTATCTGTCGGAAATTGAAATAAATTGTGTGTTTGTTTAATGTTTATGTCTCTCAATCAATAGCCTATTAATTCCCTTACTGTTGTGGCTCAGGCCTCTCTCAACGAGGACACAAACATACTGCTTTTATTTTTACTACCATGGGTTATGGGTATGATACCTGCCGTACAAGAAAAATCACTTCGGCCACCTTCGAAACCGGAGTTTCGTAACCGGTTACAAAACAAGTGTATTATGTAGGTATACAACTTGCGAGAAAGTAAGTGCAGCGCAACCGTTTATTTATTTTTTGTGGCTTCAATTATATAATTTAACCGGTGACAAGGGTGTAACAAGGAAAGGCTTTCGATCCAGTACTGAAAGGGGAGTATTGTGTGATCACATTGGATGAAATCAGAGTATCTGAGTTCATCCAATGTGCACTTAGTATAAACAAATTTCAATTATTAGATAACGTTTAATACCTAGATTTCATGACATCGTGAGAAAACCTGCATACGCCAAAGATTAGAATATCAATTCTAAAGGGTAATATAAAGTCCACCAAAAACGGATTGGGACACCGTTGGTGGACAGGGGTTTGGCACAAAAGATCAGAAATAGGGTCGGCCCTGATGCCAGGTATTCCTGGCCCTCTAACAAGATAAGATACCTAGATGTGCTTCAATAATTCTAACAAGACTATTGATAATTGTCCGTGTGGTATCCGGTAACCGAAACATAATAGAGCTTCCTGTGGAGGTCGTAAGAGGTAACTGCGAAAGATAAATCCAGGTGATGGACAGCAGCATTGTCTCTGTATTTATCAAGGTTTAAATCTCTTTGGTGGCGCTCGCGCTCCCTGTGGATTTCGCATCTTGCATATTTAGTATCGGAACCTATGGTGCCAATTACAGGGGGGGTGCGGACAAAGAAAGCGGAGTAGCGGGAGGAGGTGGAAGTATCTTTTCACTATTGAGTTTGAAAATGAGAATGTGTGAGTGAGTCACAATTTTTTGATACATTTGACACGATTTTGACAGCCATAGAATGCTTTTATTACTGATCCATATGGGAGTGGCTAAATTTTTTGGATTATTTTATACAAAAAGCACGATTCGTATTATATGGGTATACCGTTCGCATCCTTTCATTGTTTTGCAACTCTGTACATGCGTCAATGGATGGCGTAGCATGTGTATGACGTAGCACTACGCCTTAAGTGTCGTAGCCGTACGTAGCAGGGAGCGTAGCAGCTGAGTTGTTAAAACAATCGATACATTTGTCCCATTTTTGGCGATTGACAGTTGTTTACGTACGCCCTACGGCAATACTTATACGCAATACGGTTTTCTTTTAAATTTGTTTCTATTAGTTACCTACTTATTTAGGGCTTCTTTCACCGCTTGCTGATAAAGTCCCAGATAGCCTATCTGCTGGTTAATTGACAGATAGCCCATTTTCTTTGTTTCACAGGTATATGATTGCCATATCTGTCAGATAAACTAATAGCAAGATCAAGTGGCTGTTATTTTTATATCTGTCAGATATTTTTTCGGAGACTTGAGGTGTGAAACACGAAAATTTTATTTTTTCTGATAGATTTTATTTGATAAATTAGTTTATCTGTAACAATATCAGGAAGCTCTTAGTTTTTTTTTTTAAACTAAAGCTGATCTATCTACGCTTCGTAAAAAATAATTATGTTATACATGTTTATCAGTTGTTGAGTACCCATCCACAGCTTCGGCTTAATTTGGGACTAAACAGTCGTGTGTGAATTTGTACAAACATTATTATTATTTGTTACTTAGCAATAAGTAAACTTTTTGTAAGGTAAACCGTGTTCCAATTTCAATGGATTCATGTAGCATAGTCATAGATTAAATAATCATTAGTTTGAATAAAAGTTAGTTATTTATTACTTACTCAAACTTTTAGTATCGAATAGTAAACATCCTTAGACGTCTTTTTCAAATAAAACATTTTTTACTTCTATTTCCATTTCTCGCATAAATCAACTCTAGATTAAATAAATTTTTTCTGATTAATTTCCTAGAAGAAAACTTGTTCCTCAGAATTCCATACGGACGTTCAAATGCTTGTAACCAATCACTGTAGCAGCTTTTTTGTTACGACCTGTATATATTGATTACTTAATGTATTCTTCCCACACAAATGTATACAGCTGTATCAAGAAAAGGTATACAAAAGAATTCCTACCATAACCCTAATATTGGTTTCAAATTCAAAGAATCCAATACTGAATGTAATCGTTCAGACACAGCTACTGTGTTGATTGAATGACAAATACAATAGAGTTTGTCCATGGCCTACTTTTGTCAACTCATTCATGAGAACCATGAATGAATAGCTTATTATTATTAGTTCCGTAGATAATGTTAAAATGGTTACCTGCAGTCGTGAAAACCATGAGGTTTCCTCGAATTCCCACTACGTTCAACGTCCACTTCTGACATATGCTTTCCCCAGTGAACGCCACCACACCCGATCCAATATCACTTAGGAATAATTTTAAATTTTTTTTATTTTATTATAGGCTATTGCCTGAAAAAAAGTATTTTATATTTATAAAGTCCAGTCCGTAGTCTGTTCGTGTGTGTACTTAATAATAACAAAATTAAGGCTCTCAAAGCTTCAGGGCGGTAATGTAATAAAGTTTTTCACTGTGTGGTGGATTTCTGGGAGCGGACGCTCGCCCTTAAGAGAATGCGACGATAATTTAGTTTGCTATTAATTGTTTGAAAGCATAGACGGAATCTGTTTAAAAATGTTTCACGAAGAAATAATTCAGAACTCCTGTTTGGGTCAAGTCTATTGTAATACAATTATGTGCCACTTCCAAATACTCAATTTGTTTGTCACTTTGTTACATTGGTACTAAGTTACGAATTGAATTATCAACATATTTCCCAAAAGTCAAAACAGTGCTTCAATATACTTTAAGCATCGTTTTGTGTTCAGTTGTGTTGTGCGCGTCGCTGTGGTTGCGCGCGTGTTTTGTTTCATTGTAATAGCTATAAATACCTATAGGTCATAACTGCGCTATGAAGAAATTTAAAATAAATCGTAATGCTTTGATTTACGGTCGTATTTTAAATGCAATGGTATAATACGTTCGAGACACATCGGTGCTTAAATAACTGGTCTATACCTGTGTTTGTAATCTCCAAAACCTCCAAGGAGAACTCAACTGTAAATACTTTCTTTTAAAGTTATGTTTTGAGGAGAAAGTACAAACCGAAATTCAAGCCGTGAAATATTATAGTTTTTGTATATTAAATGATTTCGTCGTTGTTTTTAATTGTGCATCGCCTTTTATTTCTCGAAGATTTTTGGTGCTGACCGGCAAATGTGTCGACTGACTCCATACTACTGGGGAAGCGTATGTGCACTGCTGGACATACGCCTCCCCCAAGGCGCTCGACTGAACCCGATCGGGATTCTCCGCATCCAGTCACTGCCAGCCACCCTACGCAGGTCGACTCCTTCTTTTCCACAGGGCGTCCCACACTACGCATTTACTATTTTTTGAGCTAAAATCAAAATATCATCATTTCGGTTCTTACTCAAATAAATAAGTAATGGTCAGCAATTATCAAAGCCGAAGTCCAAAATCAGCTTGGCAAAGTTTACAATCTGTCAGCAAAATTAATATTGACGTTTGTTCTGATACTGGTTTGTTTCACATTGTTTTTGTTCTGCATTATTAATAGAAAGTTACTAAACATCTACGTTGCAGTCATGACTCATGACGCACTATATGGTAAGTACCTATTTGGATTTACTGAGAAATGTTTAGGATTGGATAAAGGTCAAGGTAGAACATGTATGATGGTAAACAAGTGACGTCGTGACTGCCCATCTTAGGAGCCTTAGGGTTGATCTGTCAGCACGGAATCGCACTTTAACCGTCAGTGCTGCGGCGTGTTATAGCATGCTATAGGACGCTATAGCGTGCGTCGCACGCTGTCGCGTTTAGCGCGGGTGTGCTGTAGCGCGCGGTAGCACGCGTCAGCACTCCATCGCCCCCCGCCGGCGACCGACTTTTGTCCATGCTGCCGGCCGGTGCTGCCGCACGCTATAGCACCCCGCTATGTTTCTCGCTCTAGCAAATAACGTTCCTGAATGACAGAAAAGAATAGAGATATGAAAAAGTACGATTCCGTGCTGACAAATGTGGGTGACCCTTAAGGCTAGTTTCGCAGCTATGGGGGACCCGGACGGGTCTCCCGCAAGGGTTCCCGGAGAGAAGACACACGTGAGGTGCTAGAGACTCACAGCGACCCGGAGCGTGTCTCGTGTGGAACAACGGGTCACGCTCCGGGTCGCTGTGAAACGATGTGTTTCCGGAAGACCCGAGGTAGTCAATCTAGAAGCCCAGAATAAATAATGAATGGCTTATTTTAGAACATTTCTACAACTGGCCGTATCTCACAATTCTTTCATACAAAAAAATCGGAATAAGTTACATGAGCCGCAGTGTCCGTTTACCAAAGTTTATTAGAACCAACTTGAGTATAAACCGTTATTATACCATACCGCAGGCTTTTGGACAAAGGAAAACTATGTTGGGAAATCTGCGCTGCTCTTGATAAGAAATTATGAGTCGTATATGAAGGCGACTAATCCGCATTGAGCCGCAAAGCACATTGGCACGAACAAAACTTACTGTTATTAAACTAAGGGAAAAATATATAACAAGCTGTTAAATAATACTAATAATAATGTTTGGACAAATTTACATTCGGCTTAGTTCCAAACTAAGCCGAATAAGCTTGTAAATGGGTACTCAACAACCGATAAACATAGATAAATACTTTTAAATAAATACTTAAATAGGTACATACAAAGACCCAGAATCCGAAACCAACAGATATGCTCATCACACAATTGTTGGTCTCGGGTGGGAATCGAACCCACGACCTCTGGCGCAATAGGCAGAGTCACTACCAACTACGCCAACAGGCCAGTCAAACAGGGACAAACGACTTGATACTATTTGTAATAATTAAGCTAGATGTTAAAATATTTATGAATTGTCTAATCCCATTCTGAAGGCACAAAGTTTAAATTTGAAAGCACAGTAAAAAAAATATTACCGTGTTATTAAAATTATTGCGAAGGTAATAAGACGAAAACTGTTTAGTGCTGTCAAATGTTTTATGTGCGCCTTGAAACTCGGGCTTATTGACATATTTTTATCAAAAGGCAAGACCTAAGCGTGCCGGATCTAGTCTAAAATCATAGTCTATCTTCTATATAAATTAACATAGTCTAACAACGGCTATAAGGCTATTATGCAGGGATCGCGAGCGGTCCAAACATTTCGCCGAAGTTGTATCAACAACGTTGCGGCTTATGCTATAAGGGGCAGGCAGTAAAACAGAATTTTCTCACATGAAATTATAAATAATAAAATTATCAATGTGTGTGTCCCCGTCATGATGACAGAAATCATTAATATCAATTATTGATTAAATTCCCACATACATTACAGATATACATTTAGTGACTTCAAGCAATAGATGATTAAATATTCTGAACATAAATAATTTTATTAAAATTCACTAACGTGTTTTATTAATTTCTAATAATTTTAAACAAAACTATTTTTATTTAATGGGTATTTGCCAAAAGTCATTAAGTACCATTAATGAATCCAATGAAACAATAAAACTTGATAAGGATGTTTTTTTTATCTTGATTTGGGAGTTGAGTCGTATAGCGACTATGCCACTCCGTTAGGCCACGGTACAAATTTTGCTACTAGCTACCGCTTGTCTCCATCCATCTCCTTACCAAGCTGAACAGAGCACCAGCCTCTGCCGATAACAGAGAGGCTAACACCCCGTTGCATCTACCGAAGGGAGTTAATGACTTATGTCTATGTCCAAGCCGTAATTTTGTTAAAAGATGAGATAGCGCTTAGTGATTTCGGTTCATAAAGAAATCAACGAGCTGAGTCCAACGGTCATACCGGACCAGCTGCATTTAATGATTTTTTGCAAATAGTGACTTCTTGAAGTAAGCCGACTAAATAGACATCACCTTCTTCAATCCTACTAATATTATTAACGCGAAAGTTTCGAAAACGCTGTACAATAAAGGCCGGGTCGAACCGAATGCAGCACGGCGCAGCACAGCACAGCGCAGCACGGCTTATGACGTTGTAAATGTATGGGATATTATGGGAGAGAACAAACCGACGCACGATGCTGCACAGCGCTGCGCAGCTACGCGCGTGTCCGTGCGTCAAGCCACGCAGAGACAACCCGAGCGCGCGCGGTCTGGCAACGTCGCGCGACCGCAGCGCGCGGTTTGGCAACGTCGCGCGCGCGCCGTGCCGAGATTGGTCCTCACTAGTTGACGTCACACCGCGTGAGGCGATTGCGTTGCGGCACAGCACTTCGCGACAACTGGCCGGTGTGACGTGCTACGCAACTCGCTGCGCTGCAACGCTCTGCGCTGCACCGCATACGCATTCGGTTTGACTCGGCCATCGTCCTACAGCTCGCTTACAAACGCTTTATACGCTGTTCTATTACTGAGTTTCGCAGTATCTGCTCTGATTAGTCTTTCCGCTGACGCTACCTCTCCTCACCTGCCGCGCTGTAAGAAGATTACGTCACATGCAGGTTCGTTAGGGCCAATCCGATCTGCATAGTTCACATGCTTTATACATCATGCTACTATTTATTTGGGGTCACTGTCAACTATATCTTTTCGATGCGCAGTTACTAATGTTATAACTAAACACAACCTGTACCTATTTAAATTGGGTTGAGAGGGTTTCCTGGAATAAATCTATTATGATACGTTCGCCGTTTTTTAATGCTTGGTGTTTGTAGCTATTAAAACCGTTTTAATGGAACTCGTATGTAACCATATATAATACATACACACATACATACATACATACATAAACACACACACACACACACACACACACACACCTGCATACATGCATACATACATACATACATACATACATACATACATACATACATACATACATACATACATACATACATACATACATACATACATACATACATACATACATACATACACACATACATACATACATACATGCAAACATAATATATTCACCGTGACATACAACAGATCATAATCAAGAACATCACTGATTTAAAACACAGCACCGCTGCTGTACACACCTTGAATTTTGGTACAAAACTATGGTACAGACTCAATTTCAAGTCATAACACTGATGTACGTAAGGTAAGAAATTATGCATAGTGATGTGTGGTCAGAACTCAGGGGTCCCAAAGGAACGAGCGACGGAATGGGGCCATGTCAAGTTATGTCAGAGACTGGTGTATTACTAAGGAAGTGTACGCATCTCTCTCCGGTTATGATCATTTCGTCTGAAAAGCAATTTGCCTAAAACGCAAAATGCCTAAAATCAATGTCTAAATTGTAGAATGACTCAAATTGCCTAAGTTGTAAAACGTCTGAAAAGCAATTTGCCTAAAACGCAAAATGCCTAAAATCAATGTTTAAATTGTAGAACGCCTAAGTATTCATATGCCTAAAACTCAAATTGCCTAAGTTGTGAAACGTCTAAAAGCAATTTGCCTAAATAGTAAAATGCCTAAAACCTAGCAATCAAATTAAAAACCTACTTTTGACTCTATGCATCCAATCACAAAAAGCTCTCTTTACACGGACAGACGTCACGACCGTATAAAAGCCAGTGCAAACTTAGCAAAGCAAACGTATACGGATCGTACGGCCCCTGTGCAAACCCAACGCGTACCTAGAATCAAAGGACAGGGACGTAGCTAGGTCTAGTTCCGGATACTTTAAGCACCCAAAGCACCTCAATAATAAATTTAACGTTGTTTATATTGATGAAAAAATTTGTTCAGTAAAATCTCCCTACTTTTTGTTAAGACCTATAGTCATTTTGTTATCTCAATGTTAAATTTCCTACTCTTTCTTCATTTTAAGATCCTTATAAGGAATTGATTCTTATGATTGACCCTTTCAATCGGTATCATTGGTGATTTTTTTTTCAGATTTGTCCGGTTCGATTCCCATGTGATTTTTTCAAATAAATGAATGTTTCCTTGGATTAAAATTTGCTATCTTAACTACTAATCGTTTTGTAATCTAAATGTTACATTTCATGGTCATCATTTAATTCTGATCATTGACCCTTTCAATCGGTATCATAAAAATATAGAGTGAATTATTTTCAGATTTGTCCGGTTAGATTCCCAGGTTCGATTTCCCTTTTTCAAAAATCTTTGAATGCAGTTGTACTCATTTTTCAAAATGGAGTAAAATTTGCTATCTTCAGTATTTAGAGTACTTTTCCTCCAGGTACGCATCGAAAATTCTACCCTGTATACTTAAGTGCCCCCACTGAATAGGGTGCGGCCACGTGGTTCGACTGAATACGTCTCTGTGGCGGGAATTTGACCTGTGTAGAATCCAAAAAGTCGAGTGTTAGTAAAAACACGGCCAAGCGCCGCGTTTGTTCTTCTGAGGCAAATTCGTGTAAATATTCGATAAAACTAGATTTTTATCTCTGTCGTAGTGCTTTGAAAGAAGCTACAACAAAGTAAAAAGCTGCGCGTCCACTAGTGCCGCACGCAACGATTTTTCGTTTGCTTTGTAAGGAGCAGCTGCGCCCACCTGCTCGCACCTCGCGCACCGACCTCGCGACTTAGGTATTTTGAGATTTAGACATTTTGAGATTTGGACTAAGAGCGACGACGTGGTCAATTTGCGATCCAGTCATTGTGATTGAGTGAACGGATTGTATGGTGTTGGTACCATACAATCCGTTGCGAGCGGCGCGGCCAAGTCGACGCACAGCTTAAAAAACCTCTTGCCTTCATTGTCTTTGATAATATTTTTATTAATCTTGTGAATTGTTACTGTGACATTTGTTTTACGTAAGTATAAAACAAATGTATAAATTTATTTTATATTTTGACTTTTGTATGTAGGTACCTAATTAATTATTTTATCTATGTATCTATACTATGTATTTATCTATCTAACCTAACCTAACATGTTTTTAAATAGGTACTCATATAATCTTTTACACCTATACATCAGATTAGCATAAAATATTGTCTGATAGGAAAAATAGGAGAGTATAAAACCTTTATTTCACTAAAATTAAGTTTCTACATGAGGTTTACTTAATCACAAGCAACGTCACGAGGCAAATCTCTGTTTTCTGTTCAATGAAAATATAACTTCATTTTTCGTTTCAATCTTATTGCAATAATCAAAATATCATTTATCACGGAGAACAATAGGTAGGTAGGTTATCATTGTATCTTATAAACAAGACTGATCGGAGCAATATGGATTGAGATAGGGAAAATGCCATCTGTCATTATTATATTATTTTTGAAAAATAGTACAATTGCTTTAGGTATTATAATTTGTGGATGACTGTGTTGATCGTAAATAGTTCACGTAATTAAATTTACCTATTCGATAGGACTTATGCTGATGTTATAAATTGTTGCATCACATGCGTGATAGTACAGTCTGCTACAATTACATGTTCATCCTCACCCCAAAAGAGATCAACTATTTCTGACACCTTTGCACTTTGTTACCTCGATAAATAGATTATTTACAGTGAACTTATAAAGACAATAAATAAGTCATACTTTTACAATTAATTTATGATTTTAAAAACAATTCTTTAGGAAACACTAAGAAATATTTCATAACACTAAAACAATGTTAATAAATGAAACATATATAAAAAATAAACGTATCTCGTTTTTTAGAAAGTCTCCCCAGTAGTGCGATAAGTTTTTCTCAACAGGCAAGGTTTATGGGCTCTACTTACCACATTTTGTAATAATAACAAACAATGAAAAATACTTTGTACATAACAGCAACGAACATAACACCTTACACGCTTGTGTACTCAAAGTACCGCCTTCATCCCGCAAAATTATCCTCAAATGAACCTTAACGATACATGAAAAACATCAAAACAAAGTTATGATAATATCCCCTCAAGAGACATGGCTCTCAAATTTAACTGAAAGGTCCAAAGGCTTCCTCTTCCTTCACTAATAATGCAGTTAGTAATTTCGCCGGTCACTAATTAAAATATATATGTTTGTACTAGTTTTTTCCCGCAGCTTCACCCGCGTAGAAAAGTATAACCCGTGTACATTGTGAAACAGCGCCCTCTATGTAGGCGTTTAGTTACTTAGGGGGTATTAGCGGACGCCCCGCGATTTCGTCCGCGTTAAAAAATAGCCTATATGTTATTCCAGGACATGAGCTATCACTATACCAAGTTTCATCAAAATCTGTTCGGTAGTTTTTGCGTGAAAGAGTAGCAAACATCCTGACAAACTTTCGCCTTTATAATATTATTAGTAAGAATAGGATAGGATAGGATTATTGTTCGAGCGTCAGTGGCGTCGTCGGTGATAAGACGCGGCCTATCATATCGAAAGATTCGAAGTTCGATCCCGACTGGGCCATGTACTTATTCTCGAAACTTAAGTACATTTATTGCTCTCAAACGGTGAAGGAAAACATCGTGAGGAAACCTGCATACGCCGAAGAAGAAATTCTTAGGCGCTTGTGAAGTCCACCAACTCGCACTGAGCTAGCGTGGTGGACTATAGCCCGAACGCCCTCGTTTAGAGGGCAGGGCTGAGCCTCAGCAGTGGGGACATGTTAATAGGCTGTTGATTTGATTATTGTCCGGATAGCCTCGTTGGAAGGCGAGCTCACGAAATCGAGTGTCCAAGTCCTGATTTTCGGAACTTATTTGTGTACGGTTTATGATGCCACCAGACTTGTCGGTGTAGGAAAAAACCATGCATACGCCAGTTATGGAATTCTAAGGTACTGAAGTACATCAACCCGCACGTGGTGGACTATAGATCCATGATCCATGAATTTTTGCACACACATAACCTGTACCATGGAGAATGGAGATGAACTGCAGCCTAATTTTTCCCAAGAGAAAACTGTTTCCATGGTAACGTTAGTAATATAATAAACTAAATTTAGCTACAGATAAATCATCCATAGAAATGAAGTCTCGTGTAAAATTAATATAAATAGATTCAAACCAAATGTTGTAATCACATTATTTTCAACTCGATAAATTTCATCAATTTCACGAGCTTTAAATATACCTTACTATACTTACTTAAATATTAAATAAATAATCCCCAAAAAGTAGAAAGGCTGTCACTGGTTGGAAACGTTTCAAAGTACTTTTGAAATTTTTCGAGTCCTGCGGTTGAATGGACAAAGCTGTAAAAACACCGATTCCCTTTGAACTAAATGTCATGATCATGAACGACAAAAGGCTCAATTTTAAAAGTAGCTACGGCTATTTAAAACGAAATTATGCCCATAAATTTGTCATTAAGGTAATTTAACCTGTTCATATTTTATACTAGCTGTTGCCAGTGTGGTGTAAAACTTAGTGATTGCCAATGTTATTTGAACTACGAAACCTCTACGAGTATTGCAAGTAAGTATTTGCAAGACATTACTTTGAACACAGTTGAGTCAACTTTTATTACAAGACTTATTTATAAAGGAACGATCAATAATCAATATAATTATATTATAATTATATAAAAGAAGAAACTGACTCACTGACTTACTGATCATCTCACAGCCTACTTATATACCAGTATAATATACTTTTGACGTCTTTGATTTATTTTTGTAAACGCCTAAGTAGGTACTCTTACCTTAACAAACGGTCGGGAATTTCTCTGTAACTCAAATAATCGTTTCTGTGGCCTATATATAGTACTACCTATATATTCAATTCAATTCAATACACTTTATTTCACGTTTAAAAATTACAGACAAAAACAAAAACAGATACAGTAATGTACATCTAGGCGGTCTTATCGCTAAGAGCGATTTCTTCCAGACAACCTTTGGGTAGAGAATTTACAGCAAATTAGAAGGTAGGTTGTGCAATTTTAGGCATATTCTAAAAATCTACATACATTAAATACATTGGTATACAAAAAATATATATACATACACACATACATGCATACATTATACATACATACATACATACATACATACATACAATGTAATCGATAACAACAAAGTTCTAAGCAGGTGAAGGAAAGAGGGAAGTGAAGTTGTTACGGTCAGCGAGCCTGCCCGCGGCCGACTGAGCGGCGCGCGTGTGCGAGCGAGACGGCGCAGAGAGAGATGGCGCGCACGCGAGGTTTTGGGAACCGCGAACCTGCCAGCGGCCAACTGAGCGGCGTGGGTGTGCGAGCGAGAGGACGCAGAAAGGAAACGGCGCACAAGCCACGCCCCCTCGAGTGCGGCTCCGAACCTCTAGTAGTTAAGAACTTGTAAATAGTAGTTAAGTAGGAACATTTGGAAAATAAAGATGGTCAATGGTCGTCTCTGAACAAGCAATCTTAGTTTCATTTGATCGAACAAGAACAATATACAGTCCACAAGATCTATCCACAACATCGTTGGTCCATCGAGTCGGATCTGAAGCCGAAACCAGCCAAGCCACCAGAAGCCGGATCAAGCCTTCATCCAGTCATTCGTCTGCTGCACGTCGTCCGAACACGATGGTCGTCACCCGGAGCCAGGGAGATATCGCAGAGGCGGAACAAGAGCGTCTGGAAGAACGGTGGAGGCAAGAGGAACTGGAGCGTCTGGCGGAAGAGCGAAGAGAACTTGCGCGTCGCAACCTAGACGCGGAGCGACGGGCACACGCGCGTCTCGACCTAGACGCGGAGCGACGGGCACACGCGCGTCTTGAACTAGACGCGGAGCGAAGGGCGTACCTTCACAGCCTCGATATGGAACGAGGCAGGAGGCTGTCCGTGGACCCACCGGCGTCACCTACGCCGAACCCAACCGACACCGACCATCCGATCCGAGCGGTCGTTGGCACAGCAGCGCCTTCACACCGAACGAAGTCGCCAGCGGGCTCGCGCCGAACTACCGCGAGCGCCGTCGCCAGGCAACGACAAGCGGAACTGGAGGCCGCCGAGAAGCTGGCAGAACTGAGCCGGCGAGAGATCGCCATAGAAGCTGACCTCATCAAGAAGCGGCTGGCTGTACGAGTCGCGTCGATCCACGACGACGAGAGCCTGCCCGACGAAAATCGATCCACCGCCGACGATCATCGGAAGGTGGACCAGTGGCTGCGCGACAACCCGCTCAACCCACGGGGGGAGCGGGACGCACCGCAGCCCCCTGAAGACGTGCGCCGAGCTCGGTTCAAGCGAACCGATCGTTCGCCGACGCCGCCTCGTGACCGCCGAGGAAGATCGTCCACTCCACAACGAACCAGGAGGGGCATTGAACAGCTGGCAGAGGCGATCGAGAGGATGGCCAGACCGCGGCCCCGTCACGCCACCGAGCTACCTACTTTCTCCGGAGCACCCGGCGAGTGGCTGCCCTTCAAGGCCGCATTCAGAGATGCGACGACACTTTACGGCTTGTCGGCCGCTGAGAACCTGCAGCGGCTGAGACATAGCCTAAAGGGAGACGCACGTGACGCCGTGACCGCATTACTGCACACCGCCACGGACCCCGACGCCATTATGAAGACGCTGGAACAGTGCTTCGGGAGACCAGAGGTCATCATAGATCGGGCGCTGGAAGATCTGACGAAGCTGCCCAAACCAGGAGAGTCGGCAGCGGAACTGAACACCTTCGCTGTCAAACTCCAGAACGTCGTCTGCGTATTGACGACAATCGACCGGCGTGGGTACCTCTTTAACCCCATGCTGGTGCGGGAGGTGCTGGACAAGCTAAGTCCAGTATTCCGGACGCGATGGTGCGACTACGCCGAGCGTAATGAAGGGACAGCCGACCCGGAGATAGTTATGCTATCTCGCTTCCTCATGCGTGAGGCGGACATAGCACTCCGCTACACCTACGCGCCCGCAACGAACGCCGCCACTGCGCCTGGGAGAAGAGAACAGAAGCCCGCCGCCCCGACCACCAAGAGGAACACGAACGCAGTCTACAACGTCGCCGCATCTGAACCTGAAGAAGAGATTGACCGCTGTCCGAGCTGCGGCCAGACCCACGCGCTACATCAGTGCCCGACCTACACGGCACTGAGCGTCGATCAACGCTGGGATCTGGTGCGAGAGAAAGGTCTCTGCTTCCGATGCGTCGACAAGAAGCACCGACGCTTCCGCTGCAAGGCGAAGCTATGCGGCGTGGATCAATGTCGCCGCCCGCATCATCCTACACTGCACGAGCGGGACCAGCCTGCTACGCCAAGCGCTACGCCGAGAGCTACGACAAGCGCTACGCCGACATCGAGCGACGCCGGGGCGGTCTGTTCGGTAGCGCCCTCAAACGCTACCAAGGCCGTGCTGCTGAAGGTGTGCCCGGTCGTCATCTCCGGCCCACACGGTGCAGTGAGCACTTATGCACTGCTCGACGAGGGTGCAACGATCACACTCATCGACGAGGAACTGGCGAGGGACGTCGGCGCCGAGGGTCCAGCACGACCTCTGCACCTACTCGGCGTAAACATGTCGCAGCGGGAAAACCAGAGCAAGATCGTCACCGTTAAGCTACGAGGCAAAGGAGAGAGCGCGCTACACGAGCTACGAGCGCGCACTGTGCGAGACCTGCGCCTCCACCAGCAGTCGATACCGAGCACACTGCTGGACCACGACCACCTGCGAGATCTGCTGCAGGAGGAGGTGTGCTACGACCTGGCACGCCCCCGCATTCTAGTGGGCATGGATCACTGGGAGATGATCGTGTCCCGGGAGCTACGCATCGGCGGCCCCGTTCAACTGGCCGCATCCCGAACACAGCTGGGCTGGGTGGTGCACGGATCCGCGCCACGCGGCACCATCTTCCACACAGAGAGCGTGCTGCATGTGTACGCGCCCGACCGGCGAATACGCGAGAGCGAGCAGCACGACCAGCGCCTCCATGAGCCTGTGGAGGCGCACTTTTGCATCGACGCGCACGGCGCAGCTCACAAGCAACGTGTGAGCGACGCAGATCAGCGAGCTAAGAACATCGTCGAGAGCATTCTGACGAAGAACGACGGCGGCTACAAAGTCGGGTTGCCTCCGAGCTGCGACGCAGCGCTACGCCGCCTGAAGAGCGTCGAAAGAAAAATGAACTACGACGCCGACGCCGCTCACCAAAGTCGCGGCGTGCGTCTTAACGACCGACTGCTGGAGGGACCGGACCTGCTGCTCTCACAGCAGGGGATCGTTTTTCGGTTCCGAGAAAAGCCGTCCGGTGGCGCCGCTCGACCAAGGGACCCAGACGGACCAAGACAAGACAAGGACGGAAGGGACCAAGAACGAGCGACCCCGCAGCGCCAGTACAAGATAACGAGCATGATCCTCGGCGCAGCCAGCTCTCCATTCATGGCGCACAGCGTGCGCGATCACAACGCACGCGCTCTAGTGGCCATCACCCAGAGCCCCTATATGGACGACGCGAGCGAACGAACCTACGCGGTCGTGGCCTACTGGCGGGCTACACATTACGACGGCAGCGTGAGCGTCATCTTGGTCGCCGCTAAGGCCAAGGTGGCGCTGCGACGCGCACCGAGCATCCCGCGCATGGAGCTACAGGCGGCGGTCATCGGCGCGAGGCTCGCGAACAGAAGAAAGGAACACAGAATCGAGATTGAGCGGACCGACTTAGCGAGCGTGGTCCACTGGGGGCTCTGCTTCCTACGCGAACCGGAGGAGAGATGGCCCACGGAACGAGCTCCCGCCGACCAAGAAGAAGCCCTGCACACGAACGTGCAAGACGAGCGGGAGGGAGCCTGGCTGCCAGATCCGACCCGCTTTTCAGAAAATGAGTCGCTGGTACAAGCAACCGCACGCGTGCCAGCGTTTGCAGACATCTGCAGACGCCGAGCGACGCGCAAAGAACAACGGCATATCGTGCGCGCGGAACGAGTACTCATGCGACGCGCACAGGAGGAGAGCTTCGGAGTCGAGCTGAAGAAGATAGCAGCGGCCCGCCCCATCCCTAGGGTGAGCCGGCTGTACAGACTGGAGCCAGCGTTAAGAGGTCGCCACTCCGAGTGCGCCGCCGCGTCGAGGCTTCGAGCGCGTCTTCATCCTCGCTGCAAGCTCGCCGTCCTATGGAACGGAAAGAGGCTACGCGGGCTGCGCCGGGGGGAGGATGTTACGGTCAGCGAGCCTGCCCGCGGCCGACTGAGCGGCGCGCGTGTGCGAGCGAGACGGCGCAGAGAGAGATGGCGCGCACGCGAGGTTTTGGGAACCGCGAACCTGCCAGCGGCCAACTGAGCGGCGTGGGTGTGCGAGCGAGAGGACGCAGAAAGGAAACGGCGCACAAGCCACGCCCCCTCGAGTGCGGCTCCGAACCTCTAGTAGTTAAGAACTTGTAAATAGTAGTTAAGTAGGAACATTTGGAAAATAAAGATGGTCAATGGTCGTCTCTGAACAAGCAATCTTAGTTTCATTTGATCGAACAAGAACAATATACAGTCCACAAGATCTATCCACAACAGAAGTGATCAGACACAGTCAGTGAGAAAAAGTCCCTTGACTTGTTGCTTGAATGCAACTATGGATTTGGCGTGCCTGATCGGGACAGGGAGGGAGTTCCAAAGACGAATGGCATGGAGTGTGAAGGATTTATCGTAGAATTTAGAGGAGTGAGGAGGGACATGAAGACGAAGGTTTTACCTATATATATTGTTATTTTTAGTAAAATATGCCACATTTTGAATAAGTATTATTTTTTATTCTAAACAAAACACTTTATGTTCTTGTGCATAGGGGTGCGCCTTCATATCGATACGTTTCATCGCAAGTAAACACGCTAGGCGTTAGATGTAGATAAAGCATGTATGTATTAAGTTTCTTATGAAACTCACAACAAAGTATTTTAAGATGGTACCTAAGCCATTGTGAATGTTTCATACAAAAGTTGTTGCAAATTGCTGCAACAATATTACTTAGCAGTGGACCGTCCGTCCGGTGAATAATTTTTTTTAAGGTTATTTCTAATTATGAACACATTTTTCAATATGTATAAACAAATCTGAATTTTTCATTTCAGTTCACATTGATCTGGTAGAGTTGTAGTCCGGTTGCAGTAAGACAGTAGAAGTACCTACTTAACCCTTTATAAGGCCCCAGTTATACAGATATGCTACGTGAAAGTTAAATACACTACCATGTTTGAAATGCACTGGGTAACACATCTACGGGAAAAAAACGAAATCATTACTCAGCCTGTTAGTGCACTTGAGTTTTCAGATGATCTGTTTCCAATACACCTATTCATTGACATAACAAACATAAGGTGCTCTGTACAGACTGGCGTATAATGGAAACAATGACGATAGCTTGCTTCACTTGACAGGCATAGTGCATAAATTGACCACATACTATAGATTAATTATTTACACAAAAATTAAATACTGACCGAAAAAGTACGAATGAGGAAAGAAAGCCTAATATATTCGCTATTAATACCATTATAGTTAAATAAAAAAGAAGATGTTCTTCTCCATAAATGTTTATTAACTAAGTGGTTTCCAAATCGTCTCTGCCTTTTAATGGGTTAAATTTCAGGACAATGAAAAAAGTTACATTTTGGCCGACTTTGATCCACACCGCTAAACTTCACATGTAAGTACGATATAAAAAGCTACTTTTCATGTACTTAATCAAATTTTATGCAGTGATAATTTTATTAATATTTTCACATAATCTAGCAATTTTATGACTTTATTGACCATTACTTATACCTAAAGCTGAATATATCAAGTAAATAATAATCAAAACTTCAAAATGCCCCAAATTCATCATATTATCGCATTTCGCCCAACTTTATACATTACTTAGACTTAGAACTTTAGCATAACTTTTTGCATTTGTTCAAAGGCTTAACCTTTTCTTTGCCTAAGCGCATATGTTAGCAATAAAGTCTATAGGTATATTGTGTATGGCCTGAGTAGTTTAAGTTTTATTCAAACCCAATAAGTATTTATATTTCGTTTTATTTATATATACTTTTATTAAGCATTTATATACATTTTGTGCATTTATTTACCTTCAATCAAAAACTACATACAAATTAAATTAAATTTTGAACATACTGAGCTTGAAGTTACTGAAATTTTAAACTGAGTAATTGCATATAAATAAACATATTCAGGGTGGAAAACCGCTATCTTCATTAATTAATTTATGATTTTATTATTTATTAAATTCTTAATGTCATATTGAATTTACGTATTTGTGTCGGTCCGATTCCCAGCTCAGGGAAGCATTTCTTTATGAATCTTAAATCTAAATTTTAAAAAAGTCTCCCGAAAAATATTTAAGTAAAGTAGGTAGGTAGGTACTTAGCCTCCAGGTAGCACATGATTTTAATTTGTCTCCACGCTACTAAATTTTGACTTCTATAATCTATACCGCAACGGTAAAATGGAAAGGTTATTCTAATATTTTGTTTATTCATGTCAGAAATATTCCCCATTCATTTTGTAAAAACTCTGATGATGTCTGTAAAAAATTACGGCGCGTCTTGTGCATACAAATGAAAAGGTTTTTATTGTAACACTGTTTCAGGTATGAACACTCAAACAATATCTATTTAAGAAAAGACAACACTAAATTGTGTCCTATCACACATTATTACAAAGGTTAAAAGCGAACTATTTTTAGTACCCATTGCCAAATAAAAAATAAGGTAGGTTGTACTCGGTCGGTATAGCCGAAGACGTTTTACGTGAAACGTCTTTGTGGTCGCTTGCTTTCATGTATATTTTTTATTGCTACGGGGGCAACAAGCAAGCGGGCCTCCTGATGTTAAGAGGTCACCGCCGCCTATAGACACCTGCAACACCCGGGGGGTACCGGTGCGTTGACGGCCGCGGTTGAAGAGCTCTTTTGACTCTCTTTTCTCTATTTAATACCGAGGTCTGATAAGTTAAAGTTTCGGATTCTAGGTCTCCAACGCTATATTTATTATTATTTCTCAACGAAATTGGGGTGCTATGTCCAGACTGCGATGTCCAGACTGCTACGTCCAGAGTGCCACGTTTGGAGTGTTACGTCAAATTCACGGTTCCCACATTCACGGTTCTCCACATCTGCTACTCCTATAGGATCCTACGTGCACAATCTGGGAGGCTGCGACACCGCCCAGAGGATCCCGCCGGCCCTTCCACCATCTTCGTGGCAGAGAAGTGCGACCAAAAGTGCATGAAGGCGAGAATTAAACGTGAATTAAGTGCAAATAAATGAATTATGAAAAACGGGCTTCACCCACACACGCCCACAAATTCTACCACCATTATTAAATAAATATTGTTGATCTCACAGGTATCTTTTATTTTCAAAACCTGTAGGTTACACTGGCCGAAGTTACAGCTGTTTCACTTTAAAATTGAATCATTCATTTTCAACTTTAATCCAATACGACCTACCTATATACACAATATTAATACTACACTACGAATACGCTGTTTCAGTCCCCTTATTGACTCACGGTACTTAAGTTAGTCTTAACTTAAAGTTTGCTTTAAGACATCAGCTGGCAACTCCACTGCGTTCTGAATAAACACCGCCGTGTTGATTTTAAAGTTACGCCGATCTGCTGTTGTCCTAGGCCGAACTTGTTTGCTGCAAATATCCTAACGTTTACTGAGATTACACGCGCTATGTAATCAGGGCATTGGAGATGATGTTTTGAAAAAAGTCTAGATTGGATTAGACCCATCCAGGATTAGGTTAGGTTGTATCTATAAGCAAACTAAAAACTATGCTCACCCAAAAGGCCTACTACTCCGTTGAGGAATTCATAGTGAAAAATGACATGCAATGCAATGATTATTCAATTTTGACACTTTTTATTTCTATTGTTTTAATTTATCAATATTATTACTATCTGATTTTTTTAAATTTTTTTGACATTGTACGAATATATTTTAATTTGTTTATGAATGTTTTGTATCTCAATATTGACGAGTATGATCAGTAGAAATAAATGAATATGAATAATAATATGAATATAAACCCGAAAAATCATTACTTCCACATAAACAATGGAAAGAATTGAATAGGATAGTTTAGTATTATATTAATAATGTTTGGACAAATTTACACACGGCTGTGTAGTCCCAAACTAAGCCGAAGTTTGTAAATGGGTACTCGACAACTGATAAACATACATAACTTTTTAAATAAGTACTTAAATACATACAAACACCCAGAATCCGAAAGCCAGCAGTTATATTCATCACACAACTGTTGGTCCCGGGTGGGATTCGAACCCACGACGTTTGGCGCAGTAGGCAGGGTCACTACCACTAAGCCAACAGGTCAGCCAAGTATAATCATATTAGGTACCTAAAATATAAAAATCTGTGTTCGGCAGCTTCCAAATGTTGTCGCTTTCATTGCAAAAAAAAGTCGGGAAATATGTAAGTGCTTGCTTTCTAGGACTTAAGGGAAGAAAGAAATATAATAAAAAGTAACATTATAAAAAAATGAATTAAAATAAAGTATAAATAAATAAAAAGAAAGAGAGACGCCTTGTTTTATTTATACAATGGAATATCTCAGTGACTTTTTTGTAAGCTAAGTAGGATGTTCATGAAGCCGTATATTACAGTGAAATCCCATTGGAGTCAATTCAGTAAAGCACTAACAAACAACACATTATGCATCGGTACTTAAGCACATGAAAAAAAAATACATAAAATCTAAATTAACTTTCATCCCAAAGGAGTAATGAAGCCATAAATAAAATGCTAAAACCGTGTCAGCTTTGTGAGGAAGCATTGTTATATTTAAAAACACCTAGTTGTTTTCATGTTTAAATTTAAGTAACTGTACTGTGTAGGGTATTTATAATCGAACATCAGAGAAAATAAAAACTGTAATTTTATTTTATCATATTTAATTTAAGTAGTATTCTAGAAGTGAAAATAGCTATCAAAAACTTATCCGCATCTTAATAAATTTTATTTTATTAATTAAATTTTATTTTAATAATTAAAATTTATTTTAATAAATTAATTAAAATTTTATTTATTTTATTTTATAACAAACCGACATAAATATCGATTTGTGAACTATGAAACTTGTTTTTCGAAATAAATGAATTTATTATTTATTATTATTATTTATTAATAACATAAAATCTTTGATAAATTAAAATCATACAAAGATAGAAATCAAATTTCTTTATTCTATTATAGTTTCAATCATTGACCTCTAATTTTGCAATAAAAAGAGAGATTATGCTATAAAAGTTCTTTAAATATGTAACCAATAAAAAAACATTAAGTAAGTACCTACTTACTTAAATCAGGACCTTTTAATTTAAAAACATATATTTTTAAAACGGAAACTCATTTTCATAAAATCTTTTCAAAATCAAATTCTAACGAGAAAATATTTAAGTTTTCCCCGTGGACCAACTGCCTTGTAATGTAAATGAAAAAAGTTTTTGTTGGCACCATATTTTTAAAATGTGTAACAAACAAAAAAAATATTAATATCAAGGTAGGATTACCAATACAACACAATAGCTTCTCAAATGCCAAACAAACAGGGATCAACCGTGGGTACCCAAGTATACCTTGTTTTGAGAAGAAGAAATGATTAATTTCAATCACTTGAAAAGGTGCAATCAACTTGAATGCAGCATTGTAAGTGAAAACGTATGAAAAACCACTGAAATGTATTGTTTGTTCTTGATTATTTCTATCTACTGTTGCTAGGTCTGCCCACGGCTTCTTTGGTAAGTAGGTACCTACTTTAGTTAGGAACAAAAACCTCTCTTCTGGGAACTACTAGTCCACTGCTGGACATAGGCCTCCCTCAAGGCGCGCCACATAACCCGATCTTCGGTTCTCCGCATCCAGTTACCGCCAGCAGCCTTACGCAGATCATCGCTCCATCTAGCCGGTGAACGTCCCACACTACGCTTGCCCAGTCATGGTCTCCACTCGAGAACTCGTTTTACCCCAGCGTTCATCGGTTCTCCGATACTCGTAGATGTGACCAGCCCACTGCCAATTCAAGGTGCTAACTTTTTAAGATATGAGGCTTTAGTTTTCTATCGGATCACCTTATTACGGATCCTATCTCTCAGAGAAACTCCAAACATTGTTATATCCATAACCCGTTGAGCGACTTTGAGTTTTCGGACTAGTCCACCTGTCAGTGTCCACGTTTCGGCGTCGTAGGTCATTACTGGGAACATTTTTCACAGTTGTACGGGAAACCCGTTCGGACTCCCGGAGCGGAGACACACGTGAGGCGCTAGAACATCGTTTCACAGCGAAGCGGATTGTTTCGTACGGGACACGTTTCGGGTATAGGACTGAGGGTCTTCCGCACAGCTGTGAAATCAGCCTAAGAGACATTTAAAACAGTGGTACTCACGTTTCGCGCTGACCCCCTGTGACACGACGAGTATCGCGACGATGGCCAGGCTTAAGCACACATGAGTATGAGCCATTCTTGATCCTGCAACAACACGACACGATTTATGACCTAGCTCGAAGAATATCAGATTTTGAAAAATGTACGTGAATATAGAAAAGGAAATTAAGAGATTGAACGAAAGGAACAGGAACTTCAAATTAAGGCAACCAGGTTTTCAGATGTTTATTTATTGTGTACTAGCCGAAGCTCCGCGACTTCATCCGCGTTTTAAAGTAAACTATTTATATGTTATTCAAAAAATTTTAACCCGTTCTAATCATGCCAGTTTCTTAGTTTTAAAGTTTGTCAATAGATGGTGTTAGGTGTATTTTACACCCCGATATCATTGGGTTCTTCGCAACATATATAAGTTAAGCGTGCAAATTATCCACCAGTTTTTACCTCTTTATTATTAGTATAGACAATAATCGTAAATAAATACCCTTATAGGGTAGGTTTATCATGGCTGCGTAATTCTATCCAATAATCCAATGTCAAAATAGCCTACGCATTCTCGAGATAAGTATACCTACCGAGATATGAAAAACATAAAATTTTACTATTATGTGCAAAATATAATATTTATGTTTATATATAAGAAGTTTATAACATTGAATAAATTATGATGAAAAGTTTGGTTTGTTACGGCCATCTCTCTACTTGTACCCTTCAAATCTGCGTAATAATTGAATTATTTTCGTAAAAGTCCATTACTTAAGTTAAAACATTTTTAGTAATAAGTTAAGTACCTACGTTCATGTTATAATTTACGTTTCTGTAGTTTTTTTTATACCTTACCTATACCTACATTTACCTATCAAACTCAAGTTTATTTATGTAAAGAAATCGTATAAAATACCATAAAAGCTCTTTTATTTCAACGAAAGCTTTGTGAATGTTATGGTTTGTAATTTCAATAAGTATTCCCCGGTTTATTGTTTCAAATTGTAATTGTAATCAAAGGGACTCAATTGAATTATTTCATTATGTTCCGCCATTGATCGTTTAGCTGACACTTGTGGGGGCTCTATTTGTTTTTTGGCTCCAGAAAATGTTTCATCGTACTTTCCAGATCAAAAATTGTTCATAAATATTTTAATTAAATAGTATATTTAAACAGCCAGTGTGACGTACATACGTAGCAAATCCATAAAATCATATTTCCAGTTGAAAACAATAGTCATCTCTACATAGCCTCCTGAGTCCTGGGAGAAGTGAACGAATTTTTAATTATTTATTTTTATTTTTTAGATTTTTATTATTTTTTTATTTTTAGTCCTCAAAAGAAGTGAACGCTGATTAAACGTCTAAAAATTCAATTATTTTATGATTATAATATTTTTTTTATGTTTTAGTTATGTTTTATTTTTAATGTTTATGTCCTCAAGCGAGGCCGTGGGGTCCCAGGAGGATAGGATAAAACAACGTCTGTCCGTCCCTCTGTCTGTACGCTTACATCTTTTAAACTACGCAACGGATTTTGATGGGGTTTTCACTATATTCAGATAAATTCTTCCGGGTAATTTATGGGTAGGAAAATTACAGGAAGGTTCGAATCTCTTTGGTGGCGCGCGGTCCCTATGGAGACTGCATTTTGCTTATTTAGTATGGGAATTAATGGTGCCACTTACAGGGGGGGTGCGGATAAAGGAAACGGTGTAGCGGGAGGAAAATTTATTTGGAGTTTGAAAATGAGAATGTGTGAGTGAGCCACAGTATAATTGTGACACATTTGACACGATTTTGACACCCATAGAATGCTTTTTTATGCCTCTTTAAGGGGCCGCGAGCAGGCACCAAAGAGATCTTAACTCTATGGAAAATTATTAACTCATCTGTCGTAGAACAACTAGGGCAAAAGTATTAACGTCATAACTTCTAACGTCATAAATTCTACAGAATAAATTAAGCATCACTATATTGAGTTCATCATTTACAAAGCATCACGTGGTTGGCTTAAAAAGTTCATAGTCTACCTTCAAATCCCTACCAAAATAGACTCTGTGATGTCACAAACAGGTTTTCTCGTAAATAAATTATTATCTGGATTACAAAAGAGTAAAACGCGCGTCAAACACAATGTGTGGATACAGTACATTTTTACAGTCTGTCAAAACGGATTTGTCCGTCTGTCTCTATCTATATATCTGGCTGTCTGTCTGTCTGTCCGCAAGATAATTAAAAAACTCTAGACCGGTTGAGTTGTGGAAATGTATAATGTATTTTTTAATATAAATGCTATTTAGTCACAAACGAAGCCGAAGCTTGTAAATGGGTATTCAACAACTGATTGACATACATATATACTTTGAAATAAATACTTAAATATATACAAACACCCAGAATCCGAAAACCAACAGTTAAGCTCATCACACAAATGTTGGTCCCGGGTGGGAATCGAACCCACGACCTTTGGCGCAGAAGGCAGGGTCACTACCACTACGCCAACAGGTCAGTCGAAATAATATATTGTATTGTTTAAGTGAAATGCCCAACAATGATGGAAACGCAATTCGAATATTTCCAATACATTTGTTATCATATAAAATTCCAAAAATACAATTTCTTAACAACTACCAATTAAAGAAGGAGGTTCTCGTTCGACGCATATGTGTGTTGATTTTATATGCCGAAACACCGATTATGTCGAAAAGCGTATTTAGCTGTAAACTAATTATTAATTAACTTACATAATATAATAAAGGTACCTATGACTTATTTGAAATGAGACCACAAGTATTTTTCCTATATAAAATGCTGCATGATTATATGTAAAAAAAATTTGCATTCTCGCTCACACTAATAAGAATTTGTTTGTTTGTTTATCCCTTAGAGTGTTAAAAAACCCATCCGGTCTCAAATGTAGTTCAAATACTAAACTTTATGTAGTCTAGATAGAATTCTTTTTTCAAAAACCAAAATATGACGACAGCCACATTCTAATGATTATACTTTGGCATAGGTATTGAAGGTGTCGCACGCTCGTGTAGTCTCGCGCATAGATGGCCTCATTTCTAGTATACTTACTAAATAATAGAAAAAGAGCTTCGTTCCTCGCTCTTCACCTGATTTCTCCACCTGCAGGAGCATGAGGAATTGAAGGTCCGCGATTTATTTTGAGCTAAATACGTCTCTGACTGCATCGCCGGTAACCCGCCGACCGCCCGCCAGGGGCACACCGCCCGCTAATCTGATTGTCAATAGTAACCCGTCCGCACTCCTCGAGTCCTCGCCAGCTGTTCAGAGCTGTGTTATACCAGGATTAGTCCCGTTTAAATACAGGATGTAACAACCCTAAGGTTGAATGGTTCCAGTTACCGAGATAGGTATTATTATTATGGTACCTACTGTAAAACTTTTGTTAGATATAGGTAATTTGGAAATTTCTTGAAATGATCGAAAAGAAAAGTAGGTACCTCTTTTGAAAATAGTACGATAAACCTCGATAGGCACTGGCCAAAGTCCGTAAAACAAGGCCATAAACTAATAAACTGTTAAAAACAAACACAAGACTGTTTAAAAAAATTGCCATAAACTGTTTTAAAAAAATATGCCATGCATAATGCCATCTATTACCAACTTTAACAACTAAAATTGAGTAGCTACTCGTAAATTGCTCATTCGCGCAGCGACATCTAGAGAGCAGTAAATTTTAAAAAGACGAGGAACAGTTGTTGAAGATTTAATAAAATAAATCAATCAATCAATCCATCAATCAATCGCCCATCTCAGTGTACTTGTTCCTCCAACATCGTACGGTCCGTCCTCCGCTTTCAAACAGCGCATAAATGTCACAGACTAACTATAAATTTAGACACTTTGCAAAGGTCAGGTTTAGGGTTGTTTTAAATACGGCCATCTCACATCAGTCATTTTACTATCGGTATAAGAGATTATTAAATAAAATCCTTGTAGTCAACTTCAAAGGTCGAGCGTTTTTTTGTTAGTATAAAATATCTTGAAATCGGTAAATGCGTGCTTACTGAATTTTGGATATTATGTAGAGGTACATTTGTGGTACATTTCTTGTACTTTTACAGAATTTTGATATCTTATCATAAAAAGCTACTTAACATTCTTAAGTATATAGCTTTCGGGATATATATATTATAGACCCAATTATAGACCCTACGACTTTTAAACGGCTGAAGTACGAATCATAAATTTATATTACAATATGTTTGGTATATTAAATTTCTTCTGAATTGTCAGATTTCAAGTCAGGGGCTGTGGCTCTGCAAAGATGACGCTTATCAGTTCATTCATGATAATCATCTTTGATATTGGCCTGTCGACATGCTGTATGATGAGCTTTCTGGACACCTTTTTCAGCTGATAAAATTTTACATAGATAATGAAAATGATGCTTGTTCTTTTAATCTAGTGATCTGTTTAATCACAGCCCTTAAAGTGTCCATAAACTATCATGCTTGCATGACATGCAACGTTTACGTTAATGTCATGCGGCATGGTGGACCAACATGCTTCCTATCAATCAATACAGTGAAGCAACGGCCAGCACATAGTTTGCACACACTACAGCTAGACGATCATGCATGAGTGACAGCACGTATTGCATGTCATGCCGCATGATCGTTTAGGGAGCCCTTTATAGCGGGTTAGAGAAGGATCAAGTAATACTGGTCATGCGCCGGTGTCGGCGGATGTCCGTTTACTGAAACTAACTCGTGTTCCCGCCCGCGCCGGAGCGTTCCGATTGCGTTACGAATAACTGCACCGGAGATGTTGGAAATGTGGCGTTCACTGAATTCTAAATGTTAGTTTCAAAAGCTTCCGGCCCAAAATGTTGAATTCATATAAAATTCAAACTCTTTTAGAGTTTTTGTTTTGGGAATCAACATTTTGCAAATTCATCAATTTTAGGCGGCGTAATTTTAGGTGGCGGCGGCCACGGCGAGCGTGTATGAAGAGAATGAGCGAAGCGAAAGAGGTGTGTCAGGATCGCGATACTTGGCGCTCCGTTCTTTCTGCCTACCCCGCCAGGGACATAGCGTGAAGATATGTATGTATGTATCAATTTTAGGAAGTCCGCATTTTGGCCGGATAGTTTTAAAGTATACGAGTAAGTCACAGGGTTCTGATAGATATGCTATGGATTTCGCATTATACCTAACTTCTTAGAACAAAAAAATCTTACCTATTTAAATTGGAATTTTCACATTGTGTTAATTTTTACAGAGCTGTGTGTAATTTTAAAAAGATTTACCTGTGACCATTACTGATGGGACTCGGGAACGGTATTTCCATAAATTGCTTTTAAAATTACATAGCAAGGTAAGCTGTAATGTCCATAATGTTTTGATGAAATAATTTTATAAATAATTATGTATAGGTATTGTAGTATTTGTAATTAGAAAGAAATAAAATTTTAATCTTTTTTATTTCTTTCTTTAGTTTGAAAATAACTATTTCTGATATGAAATGGTATCTAATCCAACCAATACTACCCGGATGCAGCGGCGCGCGTGAAAGGTCAGAAAATGTTACTTTTGATCTGATCCAGATATTTGGCCTTAAAACCAGGTTTTAGAATGTGGGCGGAGCCCCACGGCGGAGCCTGAGCTGACAGCACTATCAAATTTTTTTTAAATAAATTTGTTTTAAATTGTTTTTATTAACGTCTGTTGAGAGTCTGTGAACGTGCCCATTAATATTCAAGACTCAAAACAAATCAAATAAAAGGCACAGAAATAACTAAAGGTATTTGCTTTACTAAAATATTTTTAAACCCTTGTTGCTTATACACCGCCAGGTTGGGAATTTAAAATAACAGGACAGGAATAAGGCCCTGTAGATACCTAATGTAGGTACTTATATATAGGGTGTGTCCATTAAAAAGTTAGCAAAGCACAAGGTACTGTTAACGCCAATGTAAAGCAATTACTCAACTATCTTGCAATAAGTAGCAATTTTTCTAAATGTTTTATATTTTTTTCGTAATTCAATAACAAATTATGTTCTAAGTTTTCGGTGCAGTTACTTGTTGATCAAAAATTAATACAGTATTCGTTTCCGTGGGCTGGGCCTTTGTCCGGAGTATAACACACATAACTGATCAGGCAAGCCGTTTCCACCGTAAACTAGGTGCCTAGCAAGAATCTTGTGTATACGGTCTTCCATGCATTTTGATGTCATTTTAGTTTTTTTTTTTTAGGTCTGATGGTGGCTGTCCTGAGTACGGATGAAGGAGGTCCAGAGACATACACACCTATCTCATCATTGAAGCCGTTTTCTAATCAGAAAAAAAAACTAAAATGATATCAAAATGCATGGAAAACTGCATACACAGGATTCTGACTATAGGTACCTAGTTTACGGTGGAAACGACTTGCCTGATCAGTTAGATGTATATGGCTCTCTGGACCTCCTCCATCCGTACTGCGGACAGCCACCTTCAGACCTCACTCAATTCGTTCATGAGATCAGAAATTGACCCGAAGTCATTGCAGCCGAATTTATTTTATTTTATTCAAGATATGAAGGTACTAGAGCGGTACACTGTAATCAAACTCCCGTGGCTAAATGTAGCGGTTTATAAAATATCATGCAGGCAGACTCATTGAGTTGTAGAGAGAGGGTCGACACATCTACTTTGACCAATCGAGTGAGGAAAATATGTTTTTCTCTCAAGGGTCCAGTTTTCTTTGAAAATGAATTGATCAGATAAGTCATAATTTATGTAGCGGATAGTGGATATCCTGTCATTCTTTCTAGTCGGACAACAGATTGGGGTAGACGAATTCTCGATTAGAGTCCACGTCTGGGCAGGGTATGGTGTGGGACGCCCCCGGCTACATTGCGACGGCTGGCAGTGACTGGATGCGGAGAAATGCCAACAATATGAATATTTATCGGCATCATTGAGGAAGTAATAATTACAAACGTTTTTGATAAAAGTATTTTTGTGATAAAATGTGACAGTTTGGTTTCATTTCTGCGTTTTAATGATGTAGGTACTGTCTTTTCCTACGAACAAATTCAACACTATTGTGTATACATTTTGGTGTATCCATTTGTTTTACTATAGGTCCTTATCGTCACTAGGCACTTTCTGGCAGTTTACGTCATCATCATCATATCAGCCTGTAGACGTCCACTGCTGGACAAAGGCCTCCCCCAAGGATCTCCACGACGACCGGTCCTGCGCTAACCTCATCCAGCTGGGTCCCGCGACCTTCACCAGATCGTCGGTCCACCTTGTGGGAGGCCTGCCTACACTGCGTCTTCCGATACGTGGTCGCCACTCGAGAACCTTTCTGCCCCAACGGCCGTCAGTTCTACGAGCGATGTGCCCAGCCCACTGCCACTTCAGCTTCGCAATTCTTTGAGCTATGTCGGTGACCTTGGTTCTCCTGCGGATCTCCTCATTTCTGATTCGATCTCGCAGGGAAACTCCGAGCATAGCTCTCTCCATTGCCCTCTGCTACTATTATCTATTCTGTGCCTCTGGGTGACCTTGAGCCTTCTTATGAGGCCCATAGTGAGGGACCACGTCTCGGTACCATATGTCATCACTGGCAACACACACTGGTCGAAGACTTTCGTCTTGAGACACTGCGGTATTTGGGACGAGAAGATGTTGTGTAGCTTCCTTCCTGTTTGCAGTTTACGTAATTGTAATTAATTGTATTTAATAATTGACAGAAATTCTACTAAATACAGTTTATCAAGTGCGTTAAACAATTAGGAACTGTTTAATTTGAAGTGTGGGGTCAGTTGACAACGGTCCGAATGATTCGAAGCGACTTGGGATCGTAAGTAAATGGACTACAAACCACTGCCTACATCGGAATAACCCGGAAAACCAGGTCAAGTTACAAGTAATCTAATAGTCTATACTAAACGTTTTTAGTGATTTTCTAAAAGTTGTTCAACAACAATTGTTTCGTAAATACTGTTAACCTCTTTCATCATCATCAACAGCTTATTAACACGTCCCCACTGCTGGGGCTCAGGCCTACCCTCATAACGAGGGCGTTCGGGCTATAGTCCACCACGCTAGCCCAGTGCGGGTTGGTGGACTTCACATGCGCCTAAGAATTTCTTCTTCGGCGTATGCAGGTTTCCTCACGATGTTTTCCTTCACCGTTTAAGAGCAGTCAGTAAATGTACTTAAGTTTCGAGAAAAACTCATTGGTTCATGTCCCAGCCGGGGATCGAACCTCTGACCTTTCGATATGATAGGCCGCGTCTTATCCCCTGGGCCACTGACGCTCAAGTCAGTAACCTCTTTACAATGTCTCAATTTAAAGAGAATGTTGTAGTTTCGAAGACTTATAATTTATAAATTATACATACATACTTACTTATCCACATTTAAGTATGACTAAGTATGTATACAGATGATGTATATTAAATCGCTATATTATATTACATTATGTACTCCTACTTTATCTTAGTTCATAAACCTCCATACTCTGTCTAGAGGTCCATCCTACTAATATTATAAAGGCGAGTTTGTAAGGATGTTTGTTTGTGAGGATGGATGTTTGTTACTCTTTCTGAACGGATTTTGATGAAACTTAGTACAGTTATAGCTTACCGCGGTAACAGCTTTACCAGTTACAGTTAAAAACTTATTCCACGCGGGAGAAGCCGCGGGCAAAAGCTAGTTCCTCATAATTCCTTCTATTTCTTTTAGCGATAAGACTGCCTTAGTACTAATGTAAGTTACTGTAGTTTTATTTTGCAAAAAAGAAGAATGAAATGTATTGAATAACTTTGTCTTTTGATCTTCTTCAAAGTCATTTCCTTACTCATATTTTAATTGAAATGAAAAAGAAAAAAGATTGCATTTTTAAACTATGTTTTCCTTAGGCGTAAAGGCTATCTGTCATACAGGAGCGCGCCAAAACACCATTGAAGCCTTGAGATAACGGTCCGCCCTAACAAAACTTTTCTAATAATGAACGACTGAACTTCAAAGATAGAACAAAAGGTGCAACTTCTTTGTAAAGTTAAAGGGTTAGATTATCGTCCACATCGGCGTAGGCATCGTCTGAGCCAGGGGTCCTCAACAGGTGGACCGTTGGAAAATTTAATTGGTCTATAACCAGCTATTTATTCAACTAGCTGATATGTATTAACGTTAGTAGTCGTAGCTATGGTGATACATACAGTCCACTGTACTGTAAAAACTATGGGGAATGAGACAATAATGATTGGAATGTACAAAGTTGGTCTGTCACAAGAAAGTTGGGGTATATGTTCGCGATTTTACTTTCCCGATGACATTATTCTTATTTAATTCGTATAGTATGTAAGTAATTTCTAATTTATTTTGTATTTTTTTATTTATAATTTATTTGTAGGTAGTTTAGTTTTAATTTTATAGTTATTTTTAAAAATAGATATAAATATTTAACCATACTATTACATTTATAGTATAATTTGTTAATATTCGAAGTTCTAGTAAGTAAATAGGGTAATGTCTTGATGACTTTTTTATGTCTATAAAAAATAATTTATATGCATAGTTTTTCAATAAATAAATAAAAAATCTGCGAATTTTTTTCACATACCTACTTTGCGTGCGGTGTTTGACATTATGCTGTGATGTATGATACCAAAATTAGTTGTCTTTGGATTTAATAGGTACCAAGTACCTACTACTAATTACCTACTACCTATTCTCAAGCGGAACCGCGGGCAAACACTGAAATAATTGAAGAAATTCTTCTCATACTCATTAGAGGTTTCAAGAAACTTCTCCGAGCGAATAATGTGTAATAGTGTAGTGTATGGGTATGTTAACTGTAAAGGCTTTATTGTGCTGGTACCAGAGATGTAAGTTAACAGGAAACAATTACGACGAGATACACAATGTACTTGCACCGCAACATTGGCGGGTCTAACCTTCCAGTCTGTTAATCTAGAAGTTTGTGTTAGTCTTGAAATAAAATGTTTTAATAAATATTTAAATTAGGAAATGGAAAATACTCCCTATCTGGCACACAAAATCTTCAAAAATAAATGATATATTATGTTAAAAAGACATCATATAGGATTTAAAACTTTATTAGGAAATAATAGATTATATATGTATTTTAAATCAATATGTATTTTATTAAATACTAGCTTAGGCCTCGCCCACGTGGAATAAGTTTTTTCCCATAGGAACAGTTCACCGCAGTAAAAAGTAGCCTATATGTTGTTCCAGAATATAAGCTATCACTGTACCAAGTTTCATTAAAATCGGTTCAGCTGTTACAGCGTGAAAGAGTAACAAACATCCGTCCTCACAAACATCCATACAAACTTTCGCCTTTATAATATTAGGTAGGATAGGATAGGATTTTTGTGGTTTTAATATTGTTTTCTCAATAATAATTATTTATGTGTAATAACGTCGAATATTTAGATGAATGTGAACCCGAAGACTAAACATTAAAATCTTTTAAAAAATCGAATTCACATCACATCTTCAAGATCTTTCATTATAATTATACATCTTTTGAGGGTTACATTTATTAATTTCAAACTTGAAAACACCTGAACAAATATCATTGGATTATAATTTTTTGAATATTCTAATGCTCCAGGCGAGATAATCAACGGAACGAGTTAGACGGAGTTTTGGAGATTAGACGGATATATTCCTAAGTTGCTTCACTATCCAATTAAGATTATCAAACTTCATTTGTGTCAAAATCAGGATTTAAACCGACCTCAGGCTACGTAATATCAGATAGAGAAAGCCACGACGATGTGTTTAGTTCGGCAGCGGCAAACGGACTCTTGGCTGTTACGTCACATCTTCTTGTCGCATAAACCACAATACCTGAAGACCAAAGTCTTCAAACAGTGCGTTCTACCCGTAATGACCGACACTACAGGTGGGTCCAGTCCCAAAACTCAAAGCCGCTCAACAGGATATGGAAAAAGCCATGCTCGGAGTTTCCCTGAAAGACAGGATCCGAAACGAAGTGATCCGATAGAGACCCAAAGCTAGTTCGTTTAAGTGGCAGTGGGCTGGTTACATCAGTCGGAGAACCGATCTGGGTTAGACGAGTTCTCGAGTGGAGACCACGACTGGGCAAGCGAAGTGTGGGACGTCTCCGGTTAGATTGAGCGACGATCTGCGCAAAGCAGCTGGCTGTGACTGGATGCGAAGAACTGAAGATCAGGTTTAGATGCCCGCCTAGGAGGAGACCCATGTCCAGCAGTGGACTAGTGCAGGCTGATGATGATGAAATGGACTCACAACGCAACAACACAAGGCTACAAGCACCCATGACACGAAATAATCGGAAATCGAAGTGTCTGGAATGAGACTCCGTGACTACCTCGCCGTGCCACCTACGCTTTTCTAAATATTGGTTATGACATGAATAAAGAAATGATCATAAAACGTGGCACGCGCACTTTTACGCTCTTTTATAATGATAGGCTAAGTAGCTGTACTTTTATTAGCATAATAAATATTTCTAATCAAAATTTACAACTTCAGAGAAATAGGTATATAACGTATACAACGTATATCTATGACTATGGAAAATAAGGAAGAAAACAACGATGCAGTCAGCGTCAAAAGTGTCTACCTGAAAAATAACTAACCTTCACAATAAATGATTCGAATTTTATTGCCCTTCGAGTATTTTTATATCAAATCATATTAATATCAAACATATATTTTTTTAATTTAATTTCCGTGCCGTGTCCTTTCACAGTAATTTATGCGATGATATTTTTATGTTTCTGTAATTGTTTGATAAATAAATAGATGAGTAGTTTACATTTACATCTCTGTATAGTGTATGTACATATTTATTTATTATTGTATAATCAGAAACAGATGGTTTATAGGTAAGGTTGTGAGCCCAGACATACCTACCTAAAAATTTAATATCCACAAAGTGTCAAGAAAGGGCTTTTCTGTCGCAATTCACACCAAACGGCATTTTTTTCAAATTCCTGATGTTCCCCAGAAACTATGTGGGTTGCTGTTTTTTAGGGACTTTTCGGCGAAGCCATAGGGATCTTTGGGGAGGCCTATGTCCAGCCGTGGACTAGTGTAGGCAGATGATGATAGGATGTGTGTACGTAGCGCCTATCTGTTCTATGATGAAGCTAGATTTTAATGTTTATCTACACAAATTAAAATGACGTATAAAATTACATTCTGAAAATTTTAAAAATGGGCTTGCATGCATGAACCGACATCTACAAAAAGCACATTGATCTCCGGCTCCTAATTCAGAAGCAGACGGTGATAGGCCGATGCCGGAACGTAGTAATGTTACTGAAACCCAATCAATCCTATCCTACCATCCTACTCATATTATAAAGGCGAAAGTTTGTAAGGATGTTTGTGAGGATGTTTGCTACCCTTCCCGCTGTAACGGCTGAACGGATTGTGATGAAACTTAATACAGTGATAGCTTATATCCTGGAATAACATACAGGCTACTTTTTACCACGGTAAACTGTTCCCGCGGGAAAAAAACTTATTCTTAAGCTAGTGTTAAACAATTTTAAGGGCTATTTCACTAATGAGTGTGCCCAGCCAGACACGAAATCGCAGCTTTTGTAACAAAGTTTACATTATGTATCGTTCATAGGTATAGGTAGATACTTAATGGACATATCATTACATTGGTAAGCACACAGAAAGCCACTTTGGAAAATTGTCTTTCCCATGGCCTGTGTATCGAATATGGATATATGACTAGCTCACTATATTCATGTGACATTTTCTTCCGAACGGGTTTCGCAAATAAATAGCTACTATCACGTCAAAACTCACATGTGATTTGAGCTGAAAATGACCCGTAAAATGTTTAGTTGAGTAGGTATTACGTTATATTTAGTATGTGTACTTAATATAACAAAGCTGAAGGGTTTGTTTTTGTTTGAACGCGCTAATCACTGGAGCTACCAGTGGGATTTAAAAAATTCTTTATGCATTTGATAGCCCAATTCTTGAGGAAGGTCGAAGGCTATTTATCATCATGCTACGGCCCTCAGGAGCCGGAATATAAAGAAAAACAGGCCGCGGAAAACAACTAGCTATTAATATAATTACCTACTATTGTACCTTCTGTACATATTCGTAACTATTACCATCGTATGAAAGGTTCATGTCTTATTTTATAATATTTATAATAATTGTCTAATTCCACATAACAGGATCATTTCTACTTGCTACTGGCTACTTCTATATGCTACTGGTTATATAAAATTGATTTAAATTTATTTAGCTCTTCAAACTAAGTGTTTAATCATTTGGATGTGTTAATCAAAATTGATGATTCTGATATTTAGTTTTCTGGTATAAGAGACACAATAAGTAATTATTTTAATGACTCATCTATCATTTTGGTGGTTGACGTCGAAATTTTAAACTTAAAGTATGTACCTACTTACGTAAAATTTGAAACTTGAATAAATTTAAATTAAACGGGTTTTATGTTTAGTTTAGTTTTGTGTTATGTTAGTTTAGGAGTAAAGTGCTTAAAACAATCAGAATTGACGGTCGGACGATTCAGGATTCAGCCTTTCAAAAGGCTCTAAGTATCATTTTATCTATTTAAATACAGGTGACAACCCCCTCTTTTTAAGCTTGAATGGTGGATTAAATCACATCATTACTTAAATCTACAAAATTGCTATCAAATGGTGATACAAAAATACGTACCTAAACCTATAACAATGTACCTAGTTTTAATATTTTTTAAATATGTTCCGTACATTTTGACTTTCATTTTTTCTTCAGTTTTATGTATTTAAATGAGAATAAAGATTTTTAACATAATTGTTCTGATACAAGTTTAATTTAATATTGCACATCGTGATAAACTTGGTAAAAACTAACACAATTCGCCATAAACGTACTTTAAAAAGTTTACGAAACGAACTAAAAGAAAACTTTTTTTAAAGTTTAAAAGTGGCAAAAACTTACGGTAGTTAAGTCCAAGTTCAGCGAAGCTCGTTCTATACTCAGTACCGATGCTCCGATACCGGGACCTCAACTGGGTACTAAAGTTACCGGTCAGCACATGTCCCCTTCGCGCGGGCAGGTGGTGAGATCGAGTGCGCCAGGGCGGGCGGCCCGCGGGCTTTTAAACGGCGCCCATAGACCTACGAAACCCGCAGATACATCGCTGCGTGGGCCGTGTGACGTTAGCCGAACTTCGTCCAGCCGCTCGATTTTTGAATCGCTCCCCTCGCTTCGAGCGGACGATTCTACAAGTTTTCCTTCGACGACGGATACAAAAATCAGTAAAGAGCGATTCAAAAATAGGTCGCCTGCTGAAACTCGAAGTATTGAGATAGGACTACACCAAAACAAGGCGGGTGTACGAGATTAGTGCCCAATTTGCCTTTCCGGTTCATAGAACTTTCGAACTTTTAAACTTTTGATAGAAGATGAAGTAACTTCTATGTTTTGTTGTTTCAACCTTGTGATTTATTTCCACAATTCAAATAGGACAATCAGACATAAAGGAATATCAAAAAACGGACGAGCGCGAGGCAGGCCTCGCGCAATGAGTGTTCCGTATTAATGTAACTTTTCCTTCAATGTTCTTCTCATGATATCATTCATTCAATTTATTTGATAGCCTATTTTATTGTAATAAAAACCATAAGCTAATTTGTTTGTTTGTGGTAACAAAAAGAGTTCAATATCAATTTTAAATATTTTTAAAAGATAACGACAGTTAGAAACTTAATGTTTTTTGACAACTTACAATAGATCCAATTTGCCCATATTTCGAATTTATTTACATAAAGAACATGGCTTGCGTCAAGTGGCGTCGCATTTGCTACAACTGTGCCTTTCTGATTTCTAGCTTCGAGAGTCTGCGACAAACAGACGGACAGTCCATTTGTGATGTATTGCCAGTTAAAAACAAAAGCCGATACATTACTTAAAACTAAGAACAAGGATCCCATAGAACCGCAATCAGCGTATAGCATGAAATAGCAGTAGTCTTTTACCCCAATAATTTGAGAAGACGCTTCTTACATGACGGGGTCAAACTGAACAAACACTATCTATTTTAGCCGGGCTGTTGTTTGTTGACAGCATCTAGTATCATAGGGTTTTTTGTGGTGCAGTTTCGCATGCGTAGAAAGAGATAGAAGATATTATACCTGTCTAGCTTACTCTTACCACTTTTGTAATAAGTGTGTCCCTCTCTGATTATTATTATTATTTTAGCGTCTGTTCTATGGGATACTTTTACTTAGATTTAAAACGTGCGCCCGCTCTGTTAGATCACTAGGTGCGTACCTTCCCGCCCTAACCCTAAGCGCGCCGGCCGCGGCCACTCGCAGCACAGATTTTCAACTTGAACGGCGTGCGAGCGGGACGAACACACGGCACCCTCGCGCCGTCCCGCTCGCACCCTAACTTGACGCACTCCTATATCAAGTTATTAAGGCTGGATGCAATCAGTTGATTGTGGTGTTGTTTTCACCACTTTATTAGAGGAGGAAACACTCGAAGGCATTTTAATTACAAGGTACATGCACTGTGTGTGTGCTAGCGTAATAACAACACGTTTATGTGCACTTAATGAGGGAATGCAAATTAGACCATTCATTGGGAACAGACAACTGTACCTATATTGTCCACTATTGTCCACTATTAGGCCTCTTCCTGAAAATGGGAGGTTTATCATTGTCTTATGGGTGTTAGTGCGGTCGCCAGTATACGGATTTTAATAATGTTCAATGAATATCTATTAGATTTTTTTATTATTTTATACTAGCTAGAATCTATCTAGATCCACAGGGGAACCAAGGTCACCGATGTAGCTCAAAGAATTGCATTGCTGGAGTGGCAGTGGGCAAGGCACATCGCTCGTAGAAGTGACGGCCGTTGGGACAGAAAGGTTCTCGAGTGGCGACCACGTATCGGAAGACACAGTGTAGGCAGGCCTCCCACAAGGTGGACCGACGATCTGGTGAAGGTCGCGGAACCCGGCTGGATGAGGTTAGCGCAGGACCGGTCGTCGTGGAGATCCCTGGGGGAGGCCTTTGTCCAGCAGTGGACGTCTACAGGTCGATATGATGATGAGTAGGTATGGATTTTCTCTTTACAATAATTTAATATTGTACACCATAGTATGGTATACTATAGAGTTCTGTATGTAAGATCAATAGTACCTTAGTACCTAGTAACACAATAAAGATTTTTACTCTGATTTTCTTTTATTTGAGACATTAATGCATTTGCGGGTTGCAATGCAATGTAACGGAGCGGCCGACGATCGCACGACTAGACGTAGAGACCTCATTTTTGAATCGCTCTCCTCGCTTCGAGCGGTTGATTCTACTGATTTTTATATCGGATGTCGAAGTAAATTCAATAGAATCGACGGCTCGAAGCGAGGAGAGCGATGCAAAAATAGAGCTCCTGTACCTTAGAGTCGCGTAATAATAATAATAAATGTTTATTTCTATAAATTCTCACCATGCCAAGCAATTTTACATCTTTTGGTACAGACTGTACCAAATGAGCTGAAATGAAACAAATGTAAAATTGCTCTGAAACCAGGTATTGTACCTTACAGTAAGTATCTAGTTTTAGTGTACAGACCAGAGAGTTGGTTGTATACATAGAGCGCGCGTTAGCAAGTCTGAACTGTAACCACGGGTCTGCACAGTCTCGAAATGTTCGGGGCGACGCTACTAGTCACAACACGTCAGTAGCGCTGATTGTTGCTCTCGCCGGTATTTAGTTAGATTTGGAGTAATCATGGTGAAATGTGCAGTGCCAAGCTGTAAACACGATTCACGGAAAAGAACGATCTAGAAAAAATCTAAATAGAAGCGTCCATAGAACACCTGCTTACACTTGGCACAATGGGCAATGAGCGATGCGCGCGCTCTATAGCTAGTATACTAACTCTATGGTACAGACGGACATAAAAGCTTTTGGGTAATACTCTGATATGACTGTATTTTGTAAAAAAAGAACTCGTAAAATACAAATTGTAGGCGTCCATCACTAAAAGATCTAGGAAAAGTTAAATTATTAACGACATAAGCTGCGAAGCTACGATCGATCGATATGCCCTTTCTGTCAATTCCTCTTCCTCCTGTGAATGTTTTATGAGTCGCGAGACACTTCTGTCATTATGACAGGGACGTGAGATGTCTCCAACTTTCATAAGTTACTTACACTTGTCCGCGGCTTCGTCTGCATCAGGCTGTGGAAGTCACTTCCTCTACAGTACGTGTCTCTCTGCCTGTTTCTGTGTTTACATCACAGGTTAAAGATCACTAACCTCAATCTCTTTAAATTATAAATTGTTTAAGTACCTCTGTAGTGGACTTCCCGTGACTTCACCTGCGTTAGAAAGTATCATCTTATATCCTAGAGATATAAGTGATAAAATTTTGTATCAGCATTTATCAGTTTATTTTTAATTTTATGTATGTGTGTGTGGTGCCGGTCTAGTTTCAATTTCGCTTGGCGACCTCATCTAGTATTAACAGTATCTCTTTGTTTTAAGTTATGTTTTATTTCTCTGTGTCATTCTTTTTTTTTCTATTTTGGGGATTCTTTCGCTGTGTGTTGTCATTGTGTGCGTTAAGTAAAATCTTTTCTATTTTATTCTATTGTTTTTGTACCTACGAAATAGCTTACCTAACTTAATAGTACAGTATCAAATCAAATCTACAGCCTATTATGATGTCTCCACTGCTGGGGCTCAGGTCTATCCTCACAACGAGGGCGTTCGGGCTATAGTCCACCACGCTAGCCCAGTGCGGGTTGGCGGACTTCACATGCGCCTAAGAATTTCTTCGTCGGCAGGTTTCCTTAACCGTTTGAGAGCAGTCAGTTTCGAGAAAATTCCATTGGTACATGGCCCAGCCGGGAATCGAACTTCGAACCTTTCGTTAAGATAAACCGCGTCTTATCGGCGACACCACTGGCGCTCTTACCTACTACATTTTATTCATACTATAGTTACTTCAATCTGTAATTTACCTGTAGTCGAAAAACATTCTTAACACAAAACAACTCCACGTTTTACATACGAGTAATTGTGTATGAGAGGGATTTATCTTTCTTTTCCCGAGATTCGTACGAGACAGAAATAGAGCGAGAAAAAGTGTCCTTTTACCGACACGTGAGAGGCTGAAGAGAGTAAGTAATAGACTTAATAATGATGATGATGTTACACCACAGCTTTCGTCACGTGTGAAATACACGTAAGAAATACGCATTCTAAAAACCATAGAGTTCAAAACAATCTTGAACTATAGAATGAAATACTTGTTTTTGCACTATAGGTGTTTTGCACGCAATGCAATACACAACGTGCCCTTTTCATATTTTCGAGATAAAATATGTGACATAAATGTAAATATGCCCGGAAAATTATGGAAATTTCAGGAAGAAAATAATAATTTTCCGACATAACAAAGGAAATAACTAAAGCTGTTTGTCCCCTGGATAACTCAAAAACTAACTTTTGCTAAAACTTTTTCGGGTAAAAAATTTTTTTCAAGATACATAATTAATTGACCGAGCGAGCGAAGCGAGCGAAGCGTCTACGTTTCGAGACTGGCCAAAAATGCTCTTGTCCGGCTGTCTGTCTGTCTGTCTGTCTGTCTGTCTGTCTGTCTGTAATTCTCTACAGGTCGCATTTTTCAACCGATTTTGACGAAAATTTGGCATATGTATAAATTAATTAAACCTACAAAATGAGTAGAATAAAATTTTGAAAAACATTTTTTTAGAGTACCTACCATACTCGCAAAGTGGGAGTGAACTTTTTTTTTCTTGTGAATCCCATAGTGTGGGATATCGTTGGATAGGTCTTTCAAAAATATTGCTGGTGTGTGAATACCATTTTTTCGATTTAGGGATCCGTTGGCGAAATATTAAGCTTTAAAGCGGTAATTTTTGTTAGAGTCACGTGTCCCCCCCCCCTGCCAGCTAAACGGTTGCTTCTGGAAATGTGAAAAAATTCATGGCAGTAGCATATATAACGTAGTTACAAGGAAAACTATTACGGCTAAGTAGGTTCTATTAGTTTTTGAGTAATAGTGGATCGACTTAAGAAAGTTGAAAAAATAAATTATGTTCATAGAACTGCATACGTAAAATGGAAAATTATTTTTTTCCGCGTGATATCCATGGTGTGGGGTATCGTTGGATGGGTCTTTCAAAAATATCGCGGGTGTGTGATAAACATTTTTCGATTCAGGGATCCGTTTGCGAAATATTAAGCTTTAAAGTGCTAATTTTTGTCACTTTAGTAGGTACTTTTTCTGTTTCCAAAGTTGACTTTTGTTGGTTTCTTTTAGGTTTGGTTTATAAGGGCTGGCGAGGTCTACTGTTCTCACGGAACTACTAGTTTTTAAATATGACGATAAAGATAATCAAAATAATTTTAATAATTGCCAGAACCCACACTTTGTGTGTAGGTATGACAATACAATCTGGTCCCTTTTAAAAATAATATTTATTTAAAAATAAAGGTATATTTTCGTTTCATTATTCTGTGACGACGACGTCCGCCGGCGGCAAGTGTTCCGTCCATCTTGGAACGCCCTGTGAATAGAAATAATAATGACGTGTCCGAGCACCCCGTAGGTCCAGCCTTCTTCCTTGTACTTTTGATAAATTGTTACACTCAAATCTTCTGCACAAAGAAGTCCATTTATCGTGCTATATTATGGTCCAAAAATACCATCCTTATGTTTCCCGCGGGAGCGGTTCATCGCGGTCAATCATTTCAGCCTTTTAGCGTCCACTGCTGGACAAAGGCTTTCCCCAACGAACGCCACCACACCCGGTCCTCCGCATCCAGCCGCTTCCGGCCACCTTTTTTAGGTCGTCGGTCCACCTGGCGGAGGGGCGTCCCGGTCCGCGGTCTCCACTCCAGAACTCGTCTGCCCCAACGGCCGTCGGTTCTGCGACAGATGTGACCCGCCCATTGCCACTTCAGTTTGCTAATCCTTTCGGCTATGTCTGTACCCTTAGTGCTCTGTCGGTTTATACTTAGTTTCTTCTTATCCTTCCATTAAATCCTTAGTTTATCGCGGCAAAAATAGCCTAAGATCAGGCTTCCGTTCTTTTATGTTCTAAATTAAAATTTACACCCACAGCCCGTGTCATACAGATGAACATAGGCTATTTTTTACCACGGGAAAAATTGAGCTGAGAAACAAAAAGTTGTTCAATTCGATTATCAACGTAAGAGAACAGTTTAATAAATTGGTCTTCGTTTAATAAACCTATTTTCCTTATATTAAAACTAGTATTCCCCAATGAAACAAACGCATACGAAATAATACTCATATCTAAAATCTACATTTGCAAATTTTCTCGGCAAAATTTGCATGATATAGTTAATATTTACTGTCCCGTGGGGGCCGCCAACGGTTCTGTATAATGCATGATAATTGTCCGGCGGAAGTTCGAGTTACTGCCAATTTTTCAAACAATTTTCTGCGAAGTCTACCATTTTCGGTAAAGTTGCCAAGTTGGACCATAAAATGGGAATATTTCGACATTTACGTAAACTTTTACGGCTTACATTGGATTTAATTCCGGCAATACAATTTAACATAATTTTTATATCGCCACCATTAGTACAAAATCGTTTTTACGTAGAAATAATAAAACAATAGTAATTTCAATTATGGAATTAAGTACCGATCAAAGATACATTTTTTGAATGATTTTCTAAAGATCGTCGAAGAAACATTTCCTTACTATCTAGCACATATGTAAGTATGTTGAATATTTAGGCGCTGAAAATTGTTCCATAACTTTTAATATGTACCTATTTAAAAGTACTTTCTAGATTTAAAATGAGCTCGAGAATTATTGATGAATTCTGGAGATTATTGACTGACAGACTTAGTAACACCTATCCACGAACCATTACCGATGAATACTAACGTTTTACAGAAAACCGTATCGAAATCCGTCAAACCGTTTTGGAGATATGTGGCAACATTTGTTTGATGTGCACAAACAAACAAACAAACAAACAAACAAACAAACAAACAAACAAACAAACAAACAAACAAACAAACAAACAAACAACCTCTCACCCTAAACGCATATACCTTCTCCGTTCCGTCGTTGAGTAAAAACGTACGTAAAACAAGATTCGTCGGAAATATAAGTACCTAAGTATGTGAACAACAATAGGAAAATCTTTAAAAAATAGTTTTAATTTATGTATTCTGTTAAATGACATAGCTCAAAGGGTTAGCACGTTGAAGTGGCAGTGGGCTGGTCACATCTGTCGGAGAACCGATAACCGCTGGGGTAGACGAGTTCTCGAGTGGAGACCACGACTAGGCAAGCGTAGTGTGGGACGCCCCCCGGCTAGATGGAGCGACGACCTGCGTAAGGCGGCTGGCAGTGACTGGATGCGGAGAGTCGAAGATCGGACTCAGTGGCGCGCCTTGGGGGAGGCCTATGTACAGCAGTGGACTAGTGCAGGCTGATGATGATGATGATGATGATGATTCTGTTAAATAATAGATGCGATTTCCTATTATTATTTATTACATCATTACTTCCTACTCATCTTCGTCCTCTTCGCTGCGTAAAAAAACTTGCTTCCTCCTGTTCTCCATCAGCTGCTCCTGTTCTTGGTCTTTGGACTTCTTCACCACGTCCACCAAGTCCGCCTTCTTCATTGTCACCTTCACTAAATCCTTCAAAATCTTCTTTATATCCTCATCCTGGGCGATCAAGCTCTTTATGTTCTGTCTCGTGAAGCCAAAGTCCCTTCGTCCTCCAATCGGAGGCTGCAGCATTGGGCTCTCCATTCCTATTTTGGTCTTTGGCTTTTTCTTTCTCCCCCTTTGCATCAGCTGGGGTTGTACGTTGAAGGGGGGTGCCCTCTGTTGGGACTGTATCGGCGGCTGCATGGGTTCAATCATGCTGTTCGGCATCTGCAGAGGCTGCATTTGTCTTCCCATGAACGACTGCGGGCCGTTGCTGCAGTCGCAGCACATGGAAACGCACATGCGTGGGCATGCGCAGTCCGGCTGTCTCTGAACCAACGGCTCTGGCTGTGGCGGTTCTGTTGGTGGGTCTTTCTGTTTGTGTTTGCAGTCTTTGTAGTACAGAAGATTCTCTATGCTTTCAGCTGAGGACGATGGGTGTTTCTTTGTTATGACCGTTGTGATTTGCAGGGTGATTATTAGCTGAAACAAATAGGCAACGGTATGGTAAAACTGATTCTCCAATAAAATAAATATTATATTGAGTAACGTAACGGTTTGGCCAGGTGATTATTCCGTAAATATTAAATAGATCGAAAGTACGTTACGTACTTACCTAATGAGTAAAATGACATCATTAAAGTTTTTTAATAAAACGAAAAATATCTATGTGTAAAATGACATCAATAACGAAAAAATATCCAAAATTTTGACCATAAATTAGTGATATAAATATTGATTATGAAATCATATCAGAAACAGTCTTCCCTCCGACTTATGTGACCGCACGGATGAAAGCCTTCGTCCAGACTCTTTTGGCGGGAGCGAAGTGTCATGGTCGTCTCTTCTATTTTATTTTCTTAAATTATGTAGTTTGCGAGTTTTAATGTGCAATGGTGATAGTATTTTACACATTAGGTGCTTGTGGTTGTGCATATTGTGCGGGGAAATTAAAATAAAAGCGTGTAACAACTCTTTCAGCTCGTACCAAAATTGTCCGTTGGAAATCTTCATTAAAGTTACTATCGATTTAGTGAGGATAAGAACCTTAGTGGAAATCGCCGACTAACTCTAGTCGTGCCGTGTTGTTGTGGAGGCCGTGCTGTAACCGCCGGTTTAAATAGACATAAGAAATAAGACTTTAAATTTAAAATAGGATATGGCTTAAAGTCTCGTTACCAAGCCAAAACCTACTGGAAAAAAAAGCCGTCCTTAAGCGGACGTTGTTGTTGTCTCAAGTTTAAAATGAAACTCTTACCACTTCAATTAATTCCATCACAATTGCCTGCTCCCGTGCGTTATCGAATCGCTAATGTGCTCAGGAAATCGCAAGTTTTTCTTGTTTTGTAAACACTGTAGGTACCTTATTGTTTCGGGGACCAAGTGCGCCTTACACGATTAGGGTTTATTACCTTGACTTACGCTTGATTTCATCTCACCTGATGTGTTAAGTGAAGATGCTTCGCGTTCGTTATGAATTGGAGCTAAGCAGAGACGCTGAGTATTTTGTACAAGTTAGTTCTGGATGATTTGTTCCGTCCTTGTATTTTTCCTTGTTAAATAAACTTATTCTAATGGCATGTCATGAAAAAATAAGCCATTAGGTACAGGGTGGCGTCGGTGATAAGACGCGGCCTATCATATCGAAAGGTCCAAAGATCGATGCCCGACTGGGCCATGTACCAATGGGTTTTTTCTTGAAACTTAAGTACATTTACTGACTCCTCTCGAACGATGAAGGAAAACGTCGTGAGGAAACCTGCATACGCCGAAGAAGAAATTCTTAGGCACATGTGACCCACAAACCCGCACAGGGCTAGCGTGGTTGACTATAGCCCTCGTTGAGAGGATATGTCTGAGCCCCAGCACTGGGGACATGTTAATAGGATGTTGGTTTGATTTGATAGGTACAGGAAATCATAAATGCCGTATGCGACAATGGGGGGCAGGCGCCAAGGGGTCATGACCCCCACAAGGCCGGTTACCTTTGCGGAAATTCAGGTGCCTGCCTGTGAGTCTGACTTTACATTTTCGAACAGTTTAAAACGTATCCCCCCCTTTTTGAAGCCCTGGGTCCGCCCTTGGCGTCGCCCACAGCAAAAGCATCACAATGTACTAATGTACTTAATGTATTTAATTCACGAGATGTGTCATACGCAATTGGATTTCAAGCCAAATGTTACGTAACAAAGGTACTGTCGCGCTCAACTTCACTACAATGAAAACTTTCCGCCATTGTTAATGGTAGAAGTCATTGTTATGTCAAATTATAATTCAGAGAAACGTTTATGGGAAATTAATAGAACGTCATTTGGATAATTCAAAATATGTCTCAAGCTTTTGGAAACGTTATTTACTATGGTGATGATGATGATATTTTAGTTTCATCATCAAATTATGACAAGTAACACTTGAAGTGAGTACAGATACAATGTCTGTGACTGATGATCGATTGACCTCCAAAGATATGATTATGATTAAAAATATAATAAAACGTGACGTATATGAATGTATAAAGCGCTCATAATGCAACAAATATAATTGAGACGAATTACACTTTATCCAGGAATTTTAGGGCAATTAGGTATAAAATGGCATTTAGATATTTTTTTATTTAAACGTTGAGATTCCTTTTAAATACAATTTTTTATTTGGGTAAAACTGGAAAGTTTAGAAAAATAATTTCTTTTGAGGAACCATAGTTCATCGAGCCTAGATTAGTCAGTCAGTTAAGTATAACTATATTGGTATACGATTTTAGTTTTTGGTGCCTTCTTACGAATTAATTTTACAACACTGTATTTAAATGTACAAAGTGTTGAAGTGAGTAAAATGACTACTCACTTTGTTATGATGAAAATAATAAAACAAAATATCAAAACCTTATCTGTTTCATTACCTACCATTTCACATAATTTGAGTACGTACTCAAGAATTGTATCAAACAAACCAATTATGTTGTACGATAACGTAGATAAAGTCTACATACACAACAACCTGTACAAGATATTTGGAAAATAGTTAAGCAATAGAATATATATAGCAATACTTTTCAGAGGAGAATAGCGATAAATTTGGTTATTTTGATTCTAGAATGGACATGAGTCTAGGGTTAATTGAGTGTGTGAATGAATAAATGAAATCGTATTTATTGAAAATATAATGATGATTTTCCAATAATATTCTTTAACAATTTGTGGTATTCCTTGTAATTTTCTCGTATTTATTGAAAATGGAATGATGATTTTCCAATTATTATTCTTTTACAAAGTGTTGTGTCCTTGTCATTTCCTGTACGAAACTTAATTATATCCTGGTAACAAAACGAAGTTTTCACCGACTGTACTGGTAGGTGTTAGCAAGATTGTGCATTAGGCCTAAGCGAATCGTCGAGTGTGCTCGTTTATTGAAAAAAATCGTAATTCCAACATTCCATAGTATATGTCATGTCTTTGATAGAATGCCATTTGTAAATGAGAGAATAAATTAAGTAGGTAGTTTAAGAATAAAACTAAACTTACAATTAAATTATAAATAAATAAAACCCTCGAGGCTCCCCACCGCTGGGAGCGTGCCCAGAAGGCTGGCGGCATTACCCCGCTGGATTGTGAGGCTGATCCTCTGAGCGAGGTAATGCCCAGCCCTCTGGTCGTTGGTAGCCTCGACCAGACGCTTCGCCATCTCTCGAAAGAGACGGTGAGCTCCCGGTCCCCACGGTCCGAGCGTCTCGACCCCAAACGGCTCAAATAAGAATAACCAAAATAATTAAAATGCATTTAATTTAAGGTGATGTCGCTCTTCGCTCGTTCCAGGGTCGCTACAGTTTAGTTTTTCAGGAAGACAGTTAAACGAAGTTTAAAGCTAGAAATATTAAAATTAAAGTAATTTTAAAAATAGTCATAATAAATAGTAAGTTTAAAGCGAGATCCATTAGTTTTAAAGTTCATTAAAATAATATCTCTAAAACTGTTAGTTCTTGTCATTTATCAAATACATAAAATAAGACCGGGTCACACGGGTAAGCACTTAAATTAAGACCGACACTCTCCGGGTTGACATAGGCATATAGATAGGTAAGCTAGATTTATGAACAAAATTATTGTAATGTGTTGCTTTAAGCGTGCTTATTAAATTTATTCTATTCTATAAATCGCTTCTTCCGTATTTAATTTTGTGAATGTTGCTGTAAACTCCGCAGACTAATAAAGTAAATAACATTCTAAATAAAATTAGTCTCGTGAAATAATAAAATTCTCTCTCATAGCATCTATTAAGCTCTGCCTTTTTTTGTACTGCTGGATTTTATCCAGGACTCTTTTGTACAATGGCAGGTTGTATACACCGTGCTGGAACTTTTTATTCTTCTTCTCGATCAGACTGAGACAGTAGTAGTACCACCAGGGCAGCAGGAAGTATCTATCCGCAGCACCTAGCTCCATGTGAGTGCAAAATGCTCCGCTGGGGATCCTGAGCTGCGCTGCGTCTTCCTTAGTCATGGACGGTAACATTATTGGCCCTCCGCCCCTTATCGGCGGTACCCATGGGGATTTGACCACAGGGTTCTGTCTTCTGGGCCGTTCTCTCGGCTGAATGAAGGTCCGCTTCTGTGCACGTGCGATTTCTAAGCAGGTACATAGCACTCCAATGATGATGTTAATCTGGGAAGAGAGGGATACTTACATCATTACATTTTGTATAAGGTCATTTTATATTTGACGAACAACATAATCACAGCGTTACTGAAGTTGCTAGAAGTTGTAAGTTGCTCTGTTGATTGATGTACATAAATTATTGAACAGAGGTACAAACATAATGGAACCTGTGCAGAAACATAATAATATTTTAATGAAACTTGTGCAGGTGTTTTGAAAATTTGGATGTGTTCAAGGACTTTCGTTGCTAACTGTACTTAAGTATTTACGTTTCACACACAACTTTGCCAATGTGTAGTTGATTTTGAAAAACTATTTTTAAATAGGTAAATATGTAGGTTATAAAAATGAAGCATGTTCTTAAGAACAACCAACTTTATGTGCGAAATAAGAACCATTGCCTCACCTGCATTTTATAAAATTACACGTAAAATAAAACTTCTTATCGTAGTTTCGCTTGTACCGTAAATCTAGTTACAAGTTACTACCACATAATTTTTACAACAATAAAAAAATTAAGTACAAAATTCGTCCATTTCTAACATAAATATGTTTATGTGGGATTCGGAAATAGAGTCGAACCATAAGCTGGAGTAATCCTCCAAATTATTGCAGAAATTTTGTATGAGTATTTTATACAGCTAGTAATAGCTAATAACATTTTGTATAACTCAATACCCTTGTGTTATAGTAAGAGCAATTCTACGATAACGTGACTATCTATCTACAGAATTTAATTAACAGGCGTGTTTTATTCAAAAGTTCAATATCTCTAACTAAATGCTATTTGCTTTTCGCTCTGTTATTCTTTACCTTCAAAAGCACTGTATGGATTCGAAAAGGTTTTCATTGTTGCATAGCTTGATTCTTGGATAAAGTATCTGTCTAATAGACTAATGTAAGTTCATACATACTTATTATTATATTTATGTAACAAATGTTTTTAATAATATTTAAACAAAGTCTAAAATCTAAATCCCAAACTAGGATTTGCTCCGGTACTACTCGGAAACTAGACAATAACAGTCATGACAAATCACAAATATAACATATATACCGGGACAAACCTCGTACACATTTGTCTGTTCCTAGTGGGAATCAAACCCACGACCTCAGGTGCTAGACCAAAAAGTTAGATTCTAATTTAGCTTTATCCGTTTTTAGGGTTTCGTAGTCCGACAATCATTCCTTTCGTGCAGTTGATCTTAATTCGAAGCGACGGATTCGTTTCCTTTGAATCATCAACAGCCTATTAACATGTCCCCACTGCTGGGGCTCAGGCCTGCCCTCTCAACGAGGGCGTTCGGGCTATAGTCCACCACGCTAGCCCAGTGCGGGTTGGTGAACTCACATGCGCCTAAGAATTTCTTCTTCAGCGTATGCAGGTTTCCTCACGAAGTTTTCCTTCGCCGTTTGGGAGCAGTCAGTAAATGTACTTAAGTTTCCGAGAAAAAACCCATTGGTACATGGCCCGGCCGGGGATCGAACTCCGGCGGACCTCGTCTTATCCCCGACGCCATCTGACGCTTCCTTTGAATACAAATACATTACAAATACATTTTCTTTTAAATAAACCCATTATTGTAATGAGTGCGCGAGCTAGATCGATTCAAATGCACGCAACCGCACTATGCCAGGTTTTTCTTTGTACCTATTGCAGTTTATTAAAAAAGGCTTTGAATTAAAATGTTACCCGCTTCTGCTCTGTAATTAGCAGAGAGCTTCACTGTAGCTAGTTATGGACATTGATGGTGCGTCTATTTTCATATGTAACTTTTTGTTTACCAGTGATGTCATTAGGTATACAGGTACGATCGGCCGCACGTCAGTGGAAACAAAACCAGTATAAATAGTCCCTCAAAGTATTAGAACTCCTAGGCTGGGCCAGATCAAGGTCCAAGTGTTTTCACTGACGTGCGGTCGACTGTACCAAAGTGTGGTAGATACAACGGTTCACCCACATTTCATCTGATCCCTGGCCGACCAGCACTGTGCGCTTCTCGCGTTCTTTTTGCTGCGCACGTGCAAAATGTGGAATGACCTTCCCTCTGACGCTTTTCCACAGCGCTACGACATGGGGACCTTCCAGAAGAGAGTCACCAAGGCCGGCAACGCACCAGCACCCCCCGGGTGTCGCAGGTGTCTCTGGGCGGCGGTGACCTCTTAACATCAGGAGGCCCGCCTGCTTGTTGCCCCCGTAGCAATAAAAAAAAATACTCCACGAAGTATGCAAGTATAAAAAAAAATCCAATTACCCATATTTATAACAAATTATATAAAACTAACCTACAACATGATAAAGTGGTAAAAAGGAGTAAAAATAAAAATAATTGTAAACAGGATAATATACAGGGTACATGTAAAAAGGTATTGGAAATACTTTAACTTTTTGACAGTCGCCGTTGCCATGTTTGTTTCCATCGGGTTTATCACTTCTAGGTTTAGTAGGAGCAGCGTCAGTAGCAGTATCAGTAGCGGCGGTAGTAGCGTCACTAGCTGCGTCATCAGCAGCGTCGGTAGCATCATCCAGTTGAGTCAGTCCCATCTCGATTAATAAGCTTAATGTAAAAAATACTGATAATACGGTTTTAAATTCAAGTAACATTTTCGATTGTCCTTTTCTCATTGCTGTTAGAATTTCTCTTGTTTTCGTGTGTCTCCCTTAATACTTGGTTAAAAGTGAGTATAATAATTCAATTTTCTGGCCTTTAATAATGTCCAGAGCCGGAGCCAGGTTTTCGCTTTGATTTTATATTGGAACCAAAATGGAATGGGGGAAGCCAAATCTAAGTTTGAATCGTTATCCCCAGTTATCTCTCAATTAATTTTCTTTGCAAATAAAATTAAATATTTGCAATGTTTGTTTGTAGATATTAATTTTACAATTAATAATTTTACCTTCCTCATCATATCAGCCTGTAGACGTCCACTGCTGGACAAAGGCCTCCCCCAAGGATCTCCACGACGACCGGTCCTGCGCTAACCTCATCCAGCTGGGTCCCGCGACCTTCACCAGATCGTCGGTCCACCTTGTGGGAGGCCTGCCTACACTGCGTCTTCCGATACGTTGTCGCTACTCGAGAACCTTTCTGCCCCAACGGCCGTCAGTTCTACGAGCGATGTGCCCAGCCCACTGCCACTTCAGCTTCGCAATTCTTTGAGCTATGTCGGTGACTTTGGTTCTCCTGCGGATCTCCTCATTTCTGATTCGATCTCGCAGGGAAACTCCGAGCATAGCTCTCTCCATTTTGAAATTATTATATTTTACCTTCCTATTTGAAATTATTAGTCATTAGTGCTAAGATTTTGAAAACAGCATTCACAACTTAACGTTTTGTGATAGCAATTTTGAAATTTCTATTTTTAACAAATGAAACATAAATATATTTCTTCACTATCGTGGGCTTCGACCCCCCACCTCCCTGGTTACATGCCAGTTTAAAGTTGCAGTAAATAAACCAATTCCTTAAACGTAAAACGATGTAGGTAGCTCTTTACTGATAATCAATCTTACAGCTAATAAAATTATCAATTATGTTTTAAACGATATCCACGTATATCTACTTATTACAAAATCTAGTGTTCAAATGAGTTATACATCACGGGTTAATACTACAAAGACACTCAAATTGTTGCAGTTGGCATGTTGTCATATACGATTGGATATTTGAAGTAGTTCTAGAAATCCCACGAAATTGATAGAGTACTTAGAGGATACATTGAAATCCGCATTTTGTGATTAAAGAAAATCTTAGGGCTAGATAGCGGTCAAATCACACGGAGACGCGATGTTCCTTCGCCTTCGCTCGACGTCCCTTCTTTGTGACCTAGCTGCACCTTGAGAAGACCTATGCCCAGAAGTCAATGTTAAGACGGTCTTCCATCAGCACGTGTCGTGTAGAGTCACCCATTTCTATGGGTGACTCTACACGGGATTCATCGACATTTTAAAAGACTGGACATAATGAATCCACCATCCCGCCATTTAAATCTTTCAATAACAACGTTTATTATTTCAGCCCCCAAATGGATAGGTACAGTCAGCGTCAAAAGCAGCTGATCACAATCTAACTTCCAAATGTACTGACTCTTCTTATTTTCACATTAACCGTTTTTTTTACCGGTAATTTCACAATGTCCTAATTATTCATAATAAGGCACTTCCTGGAATATATCGTAGATTAAAATAATCAGTAACAGCCACTTCAAATGACAAACAACATTTTAATAGACATAGCACAATGTATAATATCTCGATTCTCGCATTCCAAAAAGATAGACATACTTTTGAAACGTTCTAATAACCACAGTTACCTATTGTAATACTTTTGAAAAATTCAAATACAATTTTACTTTTGAAAGTTTAAAAAAATATATGAAATTTTAATTGCGAAGTTATAGTAGGTATCAAACTATTTTTATGCGTTTGGCAATGCGATTCTTTTGGAATATTCAGATACCAAGCTACTTTGGATGTTGACTGTACGTACTTTCCAACAAAAATATATAAAAACACGACTCTCGTAAAGAAAATACTTCCAGTGGAATTTTAATTAGGCATACATGTATATTTCTGGGACGGGGAAGCCCCCGGATGAAGTGAAGCGGAGGAAGCATAATAATAATGGGGAAGTCTTGTTCGTAACAACGAAGCTTTTTGTTCCTGTCTGTCCGCCGGATAACTCAATAACGACTGGACCTATTCAGGTGATATTTTAACGTAATGGTGAATAAGTAATATAATGGGAAAATTAATAGAATTGTAATTGTAGAAAGTATAGGAACCTAACCTAAATTACATTCATTTTAACCTAACCTAACACAAAAATGATTGTGATCAAAGGATTATCTAGAAGTCCATGCAATTTAAAGGGTATTCCTAACTATAAAGTCAAGTTTAAGCCACAGGGAAAAATCTTTTATTCCATTTAGTAAATACTAACGGATTATAGTTGTTGAATAATTTATGCAAACGCGTAAAAAATTGATTACTTCTTAAATCTTGGCATTGGGCCGAGTGTTTACTACCTAGTTTATAATAATATTCTTGTAACAGGTTTTGATAAATATTTAAAAACAACTTTAAAAAAGCATTGGTTAGATAAGAATGCAGATGAGTGACCTTCACGGTCACATTGGATCCGGTGCTGAGGAACGGTAGGTTAGTATGCATATAAAAATCTATTAAATCTCAGAGTTATGGCGTATTAAGTATGCATTTAACGGTTTTCGACAAAATGCAGTTAGATTAAGTACTGAATATGTAATGATTTTCACATTTGGTAGTTTACACTGCACAGGAGAATCACAGTTAGAAAATATACACATTATTTACTAGCGTAAAAGAAAAAAAAAAGAAAAATAACTTATTTAAAAACTTATTTATGTTATTTCTGTTTTTTTTTCTCAGTTCCTAAGGGCCGTGCTTTTAAAGCATCTAATATAACCTTCAAAAAATTTTTTTTTCAAATCCTACTGGTTCCTCACAAAAACGAAACTCTTCAGTCTTATTATATTGGTAAGTAGGTGTAGATTCCTCCTAATTCTCTATTATCCTACGCTTTTCGCGTTGTAGGTACTCTTCGCCGCCAAAATCACTGAGCTAACTTCAACTTTTTTATTGTACCCAAATTTACAGAAACAATAATTATTTTGAGTAAAACTATGTACGGTCGACCGCACGTCAGTGGAAATAAAACTAGTATCAACTGGTCTCTCAGAGTTTTGAAACTCCCTAATAGGCTAGACTAGCTCAAGGTCAAAGTGTTTACACTGACGTGCGCTCGACTGTACAAAGGCTTAACTTATCTTGTTTGGGGGCTAGAAACACCTGGCGACACTTCGACCCTACAGAATTTAATTGTGCCAAGTCCCTGTCCACCAACGGTGCCTCAATCCGTTCTTTCGTTGACTTCTATAGAATAGAATTTGGCGTATGCAGATTTCCACACGATGTTTTCTTTCAAAATGGTAGTTTGTCATTCAATATATTATGAAATGTAGGTAGGTAAGGTTATCTCCAATATCTTTGAATAAGTAGTACATAAATACCTTTAAAAAATTACCCGAACAAAATGGCATAATTTGGTTAGATTACAAAAACAAAGTGACTTTACTCTACAAGTAGGTAAGCAAATTGTACTGTAAGCGTATTGTATTGGGTAAGAAATAATACCCAAACCGTAATTGTGTTTACATTTAACTCAGCAAAACGAAAGCTGAACTAATTATAACGCAAGATATGTTTCCGCAAAATTAATGTTTGCTCAGCAGAAAATGATCCACGATCTGTATGGCGGGAAGTCTGTGCCACTGTGCAGCAGAAAAACAACGCATCATTTTGAGCGGACCGCGCGTGCGTCGCGCGCGTATTCCCGCGTTTCTGTACCGCCATTTTTTAAAACTTTAACCGTCGTCGAATTGTAGCGCCATTTTTAAAGAAACTAGGTATTATCTTTTTATGCCGAATGTGTAATCGATAAATTTAACATAAAATGGAAGATTCTAGATAAATAGCGTTAATAATTATTTATTAATATTAGTGACTTCTTGTTATTGTGATGGAGTGTACGGAGTTTTTGGAAAATTGGTGTGCAATTATCAGTGATGGAAATGGAACCGTATTGAGGTTTATCAGCGGTCGACGAAGATTGACGAGTTTACAAGCAGTGTATGCGGGACTGATAGTGTGTTTTGTGCCATCTGCTTTGTGTGATTCAGGTAAAGATATTAGAAACAATTATTTTTTTATATTGGGTCTTACACGGCCCTGGAAACAAAGTTCTTTTAGGTCCGTCTTTCAATGTTCATTTACTTATGTAGGTACATTAAAATATATGGGTTGACTTGGGAACCTCCTTCGTTTTTTTCGTCGGTCAAAAAATCTGTAGATCTATCCATTCCACAAAAAGGTTGAATTCACGCACACGTGTTAGATGTAGATATATGTATAGGTACTCTCTCACTACGAAATACTAAGTAATAAATCAAATCGAACAATATTTCATAATGAATCACATACTTTTTGACAAAATCAAGTGGTCTTGGTTGGAGAATTGGCAGTAAGAACAACTCTTGAGTATGGCACACCATGCGTTGCTCTATTGCCATAAAAATGGCAAAATTACGTACATTACCTAAGATACCTTTTTACCATGAAAATACCACAGCAGGACGCAAAATGTTAACACTTACCTACCTGTTAGTCCAAAGATCACCATACATGTTTCTCTAATCTTTTATACTTACTACGAGCAGGCAGTTGAGCATAAGAGAGCTTCTCAAAAGAATGCGTGGTCCATTGAAACGCCCATATTATTTTTTCTATCTCTCCTGATTACGTAGATTATGTGGAATGAAACACAGAGCCTCCTTAATAAAAAGTAGTTGTTCGCCATTGTCTTCACCGTTCCAAACATCTGGTAATCTCATAATTGTTTTCTTTGCAATATTTCGTTTCGCAGAAAAGTATGAAACAATCAGAAAGTAGAAATTTTCGTCGGAATGAGTTTTGGTCTGCTGGTCTAGGTTCGAACTCTCGACCTTCTGGATTGCAAGGCAGTGCCCTTCCAATAGGCTTTCTGGATTTCTAATAAGCAACAAAACAATATCATCATCATCACATCAACAGCCTATTAATCTCCCCACGGCTGGGGCTCAGGCCTACCCTATCAACGAGAGCGTTCGGGCTATAGTCCACCACGCTAGCCCAGTGCGGGTTGGTGGACTTCACATGCGCCTAAGAATTTCTTCTTCGGCGTATGCAGGTTTCCTCACGATGTTTTCCTTCACCGTTTGAGAGCAGTCAGTACATGTACATAAGTTTCGAGAAAAAACCCATTGGTACTTTTGGTACATGGTCCAGCCGGGGATCGAACTTCGGACCTTTCAATATGATAGGCCGCGTCTTATCCCCGAGGCCACTGTATTGGCCACAAAACAATATAAAAAGTGCAAATGTACCAAACAAAAAATACTGAGCATACACTTGACTAATATAATATTTTTCTCCAATATCAAAAGCAATCTAGTCCACTAAGTATGTTGTACAGTCGACCGCAAGTCAGTGTAAACACTTTGACCTTGAGCTGACGTAGCCTACTATTAGCTAGTTTCAATACTATGAGAGACCATTTTATACTGGTTTTGTTTCCACTGACGTGCGGTCGATCGTACAAAATTGTATGTCCCCATAGAATCGAACCCACGACCTTTGACTTAAGAGGAAATTGTATGGAAGGATATACCCACAACAAAATCTGGACATTCTCATAGACAAAGTAAGAATCATATAAATCGTAATGTTACGAACAATCACATCGGATACGCTTTATGTAATCGAGATAGTGTGAATCGATTACCGGCGTCGACGACATTCCGTTTCGGTAGCCGGCTCTCCGTAACACAGCGTCAGAGAAGTCGTGGGTTCGATACCCACTGGGGACAGGCACAGATCATCAAACTGGTACCTATAATGTTAAGGCCAGAGCCTATTATGAGCAACACGAATAAAGTGCACATTATACCTATTACTTACCTTAAATTATGTACAAAACAGTCGAGGTTATTCTTAATGACCAACTATAAAAGAAATACAAAATTTGACAATTATTTGTTTTGTTTAGTCTGGTGACTATTTCACCATCTCACTCTAAATGACTATAATGAGATCGAGGATGGAACCTCAAATTCATAAAAAGGGTATTCCAATGGCTATCCAGGGGGTAGGTGAGGCCATAGTGACGCCCGTGTAGCAACTATTATATAATAGTCCTCGTGCAGATAGTCAAGTACAAGTTCCTATCTTTAAAACTCACATCATCATCATCAGCCTGCACTAGTCCACTGCTGGACATAGGCCTCCCCCAAGGCGCGCCACTGAGTCCGATCTTCGGCTCTCCGCATCCAGTCACTGCCAGCCGACCTACGCAGGTCGTCACTCTATCTAGCCGGGGGGCGTCCCATTAAAACGTACACTGTTGGGCAAAGGCCTGCTCCAAGAATGAGCAGCATAAAATAAAGCATATATGACCTTAATTGTAAAACAATCAAGGTCCGACTTAATTATGTAACCTTACATAAGTTGACGTTATATAGATTCATATGACTAAAAAATATATAAAGAAATTGTACGCTTCCTGAGTTCTTACAGCAAACAAAATTAATAAGTGCCTATTGATCCTTGATCGGGCCAAAGTGCAACACACGTATCATCTACGAGGTGGTTCTACCTATACTTAGTGTAAAACAGTATTTATGTTATACATATAAATACTTCATTATTACATAAAGTATACAGTAGGCCAGGAAATGCAATAATCGGGCAACAGGTAGAATTTAGTTGCTGGATCTGAGCGAAATGGGGGTAAGAAAACACAATAGGTAACAAATTTCTATACAAAGTGTAGTATATCGTTGTGTCGCCAGGCAATTAAGAGATATCAAAAATCTTTCAACTCTATTATAATGTATTACTTTACGTAATTAAACGGGCCGGACATGGACCTCACTCCATGGCCGTTTAGCCAATTTAGTGCGGAAGAATATCTTAAATTTTTGAATTGATGTAAGTTGTAAAAAAGGCGGTGAGTAGGTACTTACCTGAATCCGGCGGGAATCGTGACACAGATCACTTTGGCTGATTTAATTTATATATGAGGTGTATAGGTGACAGGTGAGTAAATGTATGTGGTTTTACGTGTATTTAAGCCATTAAGAATAAATAAAGTGAAAAATATCTCGAAGCGGTATGCTTGCCGTGATGGCGAATTTTTAGAGAAGAGAAAATAAGGGTAGATAACTTTTTATTTAGATGAGGCAACGACTTTTAAGGCATACAGCCTAGTCTATAAGCCAACTTTATTAAGTGGCGTTTCTAGTAATAACTGTGAGTATAATAGATAACTTTTTCCCATACTGTTCCTAAGGAGAGCATGGCTACAGGTAGGTGCCTGCCCGTTTGTCACTCTAGTCAAATGTAGACTAATCCTATTTATAATTTTCGGCAACTACAAGTCCTAGTCCCAGGGACCATATGCGGCTGAATCGTAATATAATTTTCATTACTCATACTCTGAAAGAAGGTCTGAAGTTGCCTGAGGAGCGGGTTGAAAGTAATACATACAACTCAGCCCTAGGGAGAATCGCTTTCAACTGACAGCTGTCAAATTATATAAAAAAATACTAGTACTATTTTGACATTTCTATTGGACCATGATCCAACTGTCTATACAGCCACTCAATTACAGCGCAATGTAAAATTGAAATAACATAAAGTTATGTAATACCTAATTAAAGAATATATATTTTTAAATGACTTTATTATAATTATTACCTACTGTCAACTATTTCTTTAAAATAACATAGATTTGGGCAAAATATTTATCATTTTTTCAATGATGGAAATGAAAAATAATGGCAGAACACCTGGCCGGCCACAGAAAGAAAAACAAAATAGACGGGAAAGCGGCAATCCGATCTTCTTTTGTTTTTTCGAGTTGTAGAGTTTTGTTTATACTTCTGCTATACGGATAGCAGAGATTTGTGTTAACACTCATTTTGTTTTTACTTTCAGTGTATTCTTAATGAAAAGTACAGTGTTTCCCTCGGGTTCAAGACTTATTTAGAGGTCCCTCGAACTATTGGCGCCCTTGCTACGCGTCGGGCGCCAAACCCCGTCTCAGGACTTAAATAAGTTACTTTCACACCTAGGATAACAATGTACTATTAAGTTTTGTTCAGTCGGAAATTATCTAAACCTCGAGGGACGGTACTATACTAAGCTTGTATACAAAGAGCCTTAATTTAAACATTACTATGCCGTATAGGTATCATACACATAAACTGGTCTTGATCGTGAAGAATGTGCACCTTAGCTGTCACCGTTCCATTCCTTGTATGGAAAACGACAATTGTAACTATTATTACGATGGTAGACAATCTGTTTATATGTATATTTGTTCTTATAGGTTCACTGGTCTAATGAACATCCTGGATTTTTGTATATAATATGTAAGTACCTACTACCACAAGGAACGGATAAAAGTTACATATCTACATATATAAATATCTTCACCCTATGTCCCAGACGGGGTAGGCAAAAAGAACGGAGCGTCCTCGCTTCGCTCAGTCTCATCATTCTCTTCACACACGCCACAGGACTCGAGTGCTCTCTCCGAGAACACAGTTATCAAGGAAAAATTGAATAAAAACACTAGTCTTCGCAGGGCGTAACCTAGTATATATTATAACTAACTACTTTACATAAGGAAGTACTTATAAACAAAGAAAAAATAACGCTAGGTGCTGCTTATTACTATACTGCGACGTTCCATGGTCATGTCTAGTAGAACAAGCTGTCATGTTCACGGAATTAATGTAATTTTTATGTTGTCACATCAAAATGTGGTCCCTCCTACTTGACCTACTCATGACTCCCCTGATGATAAGTCAGTGGTTCCACTTAGTGGGACTACCGTTAGACAACCAGAGTGGTCAGAATAGGGAGCGCAATCCAACTTATATTATAAACTAGCTGTTTCCCGCGGACTCACCAGCGTTTAATAATTTGTTTCTGACTTTTGTCTTTTTGCTCGGCTCCTCAGGGTCGTAGCGCGATATTAAATAGCCTATAATCTTACTCAAAAAATTGGGCTATAAAATGCACAACGAACTTTTCAAACCCAGAGGTTAGCGCGTTCAAACAAACATATAAACAAAAAAATCTCTTCAGTTGCGACAATGTGGATATTTGTTTCTTTGTTGCTCAATCACACCTTATCGGTTGAATAGATTTTTGGAATAAAACATAGGAATCTAACCTTGTTAACATGCGCGAACAATTATATAATTATATACGGGTCTTACACACGAACAAATTTTATTTACCTTTGCCCGACGTTTCGACCAGGTTACACTGGCCGTGGTCACGAGCTGACCGTGACCACTCAGCTCGTGACTACGGCCAGTGTAACCTGTGTTCGTGTGTAAGACCCGTATATAATTATGAATACAAAGTGCGAAAGTCTAAAATGTACCTATTATGCGCGAACAATTAGGAATTTCCTGGACCCAGTAAATCTGGTCTTTAATATTATGAATTACATAGGTAGTTTAGTTTTATAAGTAATACGTAGGTACTAAAGAACATTCGGATTCCATCATCGAGTTGGTCCGTGAGTCGGTAATGAATGGCCATCTTGACATCTATAGTAGGTATACACAAACAAACACAGTACTTACTACATGTGAAGAACTAAACACCGGCAACTAACCACACTTCCACGTATACAAAACGAAGGTAAATTACCTTATTATTCGCAAAATTAAATGGCATTTACACGTAAATGTCAAAAACACAATAGTAGAATGACACTGGCCTAGATGTGGATATCTTGGGATTAACGGCTAATGCATTGACTTTGAAGTAGCGACATATTCAAAAAATCACACGTATATTAGAGTAGAACCTTAAATGAAACCGACAAGAACAAGATACGGTACTTACTTAGTTAAAATTGTCCTACCTAGGATCAGCGTACATTAACTATGAGTAGTATTTGCTCTGGTTTTGGATGCCCGAGGTCATTTACTATTGTGGTCAATTAGTCGTGAAAAAGACAAATAAATTGGTATAGGTCTGACTTACTGTACAAGAAGATTCATAGGCGAAATCCAACCCACGGTCTTTGTTAGTTACTTAAGTCCAACCAAGGTCTAATAAGCTACTAAGTCCACGGCGAAAAGGGTCTATGGAAAACAAGGTGCATTTTTCGCGAGGATCTACGCATAAGTATTTACGCTGTGGCTACAATACACACACTTATTATATACATCGATACATTTCATTTCGGCGCATGACCAAGTGGTCTTGTAACTGTGGCAGAAGGGAATTATTTTTGTTCATGTCAATGTCCCAATATGTTTACATTGAACTTGATACTAAATGCGTATTCGTCGATACACACGCGCGATGCAAGTCGGTCAAGTTCACTTCACTTCGCATCTGCCCTCTAATTGCTAACTAAAATCTACAAGGTATAATCGTAAAAGACAGTCTAAAAACTGCGTGCGAATTACCGACAAACTAGCTGCTCCTAGCTATGCTCGGAGTTTCTCTGAGAGATAGGATCCGAAACGATCCGATCCGCCGGAGAACCAAAGCCTCATAGAAACATAGCTCAAAGGGTTAGCACGTTGATGTGGCAGTGGGCTGGTCACATCTGCCGGAGAACCGATAATAACCGCTGGGGTAGACGAGTTCTCGAGTGGAGACCACGACTTGGCAAGCGTAGTGTGGGACGCCCACAGATCCAGTAGCGAGCGAGAGCGTAGCGAGAGCGTAGCGAGCTTTTTCCGTGTTCTGTAGGGACGCCCCCCGGCTAGATGGAGCGATGACCTGCGTAAGGCGGTTGACAGTGACTGGATGCGGAGAGCTGAGGATCGGGTTCAGTGGCACGCCTTGGGGGAGGCCTATGTCCAGCAGTGGACTAGTACAGGCTGATGATGATGATATCGGTTCCCCCGGCTTCGCCCGCGTAGAATAAGTTTTTTTGCACGAAAATTATGAATAGACCTTGAATACTTTTGGAAGTGTGTAGTCTCGTCTCTTTACAGTTTCTCTGTAGTCCTTCGAATGTGACGGGTGCGCTTCTAACTGGACTACCTCATTCATTATTTTCACAACCACCTTTATTAGATCGAGTGATACCGACGAAGCAACTTCATGTATTGAGCAATTTAAATTTGGTGGAATTCAGATTCTGAAATCAAAAATTATCAAGAGTTTGATCTCACTAGACCATTCCGACAACATTACGTTACGACACAGCGACGACGCAGCCGTGTAATTGGTCGGATTGCGATCGCGGATTCTAATAGTCGCTATTTGAGAACCAGATTGCCACCGCAGGCGCAGATCCAAAATCGAACTAAAAAAGTTTTAATCCAAAAGTTAGAATTCTAGATCTAATATTAGATAGATAATTATTATCACTTTTTTAGTTAAATAAAATATCCAGAAAACTTTATCTACTGATCCAAACATTCTTCCATAGATAGATTAAAAAATATAATATCTTTTTAGATTCAAAAAGTCGCCCGTATAGGTACGGTTGTAGTATGGAACCAAAACCAGTATAATCTGGTCTCTCATTAGTATTGAAACTCCCGAATAGGCTAGTCCAGCTCAAGGTCAAAGTGTTTCCACTGACGTGCGGTCGACTGTACAAAGTTAGTTTTTTATGACATTAACCCCTCATTTGTACCTGTAACATTGTAACATTTTTATAGAGGCCTGATCCAGCAGTGGATTTTTACGGCCTTTTGATGAACAAGGAAACTAGAGGTCAGCCCATAAGAAGATAGTGAAAGTAGATTCATTGCTCCTTGAACTTTTTATAGGCAAAGGAATTTCCGAACAGGATCCTCCGTCAATACTTATCTTTTTGCACTCCATAAAAATCCCTTAAGGTCAACAAAGGTCGACGCACTCACAAAAATTAATATTAATGAATGCGATCAGCTTGCGTGGACATTCCAATAAATTCAGATGAACGATACTGACTGTGCATACGAAATGTTGATTTTAACAATTTATCAATGGATTATTGTCACGACTCATGACGTTATCACGTTGTCTTCATTACTGTTTCCTGACATACGGAACCAAAATTGTATTTTAATAGGGTATAATATTGTGAACAGCCCAGACACGTTTAATTTATTCATTCACTCACCGTCAAAGGAACCCAGAACTTTCCTGCAAAAAATCAATACCTACTTACTTACATATTTATTATCTAGAATTGCCCATCCTTAGTAACAAATTGAGCCTTATAAGTCTACTAATCTATTGAACAAGTCTAATAATAGTACATTATTGCAAAGGCAGCGAAATTGGCAATTGCAGGTCGAGTATGAGTTTGAAGGCCGAGCCTCAGGCGAGGACTTCAGTGATACGAGACAGGCAATTGCCATTTCGGCCGAGGCATATATAGTGTTTTTCTTAAAAAAATGCAAGGAAATAAAAAAGGGCCTTTTACATAATAAATTTAATTAAAATTAAAAGTTATATTGCTCATGTTAGGACAATTATTGAACGAAAATGTTATTGTTTTTCCAGGCACATTTATGTTCGTTTGTTGTATTTCTGACGTTTGCGGCTGGGAATTTGATACTTGGTCAGTGGTAGGTGGCTGGAAACTTAATTGCTGTTTAGAAGTGGATGGCTGTGGACTTGGTAATTGGCAAGAGGTGAGTGGGTAAGATGTTGTTTCCGAATCATTAACAGGTCGCAATTTGATGTTTTGGTTAATTTTATTGGTTATCTCAGTTTTATTTTCAACAGAGTCTTCGATGTAGCCTTCAGCCACTTTATTGGAACCTCCGTGTCTTTTTAAAGTAGTTAAATTCGCTCCCGAATCAGCAAGAAGAGTGGCTGAAGATCTGCGGAAACAATGTCCAGTGTAACATTCAGGATTTGTCAAGTTTAAATAAAAACGCATCTGTGGCTATACAGCCACGAGAACGCAATGTGTACGATAGATGAAAGAGTTCTAAATTCAAACAGCACACCGTTTCATACAACATTGCCGGCGCGCTCTTCGTTCCAAATTCAAAGAACGCGCCGGGAAGTAATTTTGGTTTTTCAGTCTACGTAAATATGATACTTCGCGTGTTCTTTATTCAAAAGTAATGACAATATTTCCGCGCATGTTTAAGAAAAATTACATTTTAGCTTCTGATCTAACCAAAATTCAGCGAAGATTGATTTGGTGTTTCAGTTTTTCGTGAAACTGCCCTTAAAAAAGTCGTGAGTATTCGAGGCTATCCTTGACAGCTTAGAGCAACACGGGGCAGCCGGCTCGACTCGGAGGAGAGACGCCAGCTGAACATTTCCGACACACGCACACATGATATTTGTACTTGTAGATACCACAGACCACCCAATCAATTGACTGCGCATTAACGGCGAAAGCGTTCACCGAACATAATGGCCATCGCCTAGCTATATTACCGGCGTCAAGTTGTTTTAGTGTGAGTTTGATTTTGTCTAAGGTAAGACATCCCGCAATAGTTATTTATGTTACAAGGGGACTTTGTTCCTTATCTTAGGCAAAATCAAACTCACACTAAAACAATTATATGGCCGCTTATATACGAAAGAGGAGATGGCTTTATGTGCTGTCGCCTTCTCATGCGCAGTCAATTGGTTGGGTGGTCTGTGGTAGATACCCTGTCGCTACGAGATACTTAAAGGTAAAATCGACCAAAACATTCCAAACCTCTCATTACACGTTTCGATCCGGCACATGACCATGTGGTCTTGTACCTTTGGCAAAGGAGGACTTCCATCCAATGTTACTTTATGAGTGATATGATAAGTTAACACATCGTGAGCTGGATATAATACAATGTATATTATCAGCGCATGCGTGGTCTTGACCCCTTAGTGTATTTGTATACTCGATTTAACTGTAAACGGTTTTTATTTCGTACATCGTTTATTTATTACCTATGTAAATTAATGCCTGGATGTTTTAAAAGATTCAGGGCGTCTTTCACCGCTTGCTGATAAAGTATCAGATACCCTATCTGCAGATTATCTGACAGATACCCAATTTTTTTTGTTTCAAAGGTATCCGATTGCCTTATCTGTCAGATAAACTAACAGCAAGATCAATCGGCTGTTATTTTTTATCTGTCAGATATTTTAATAGAAACTAGAAGCGTGCAACACGAAAATATTATCAGACAGATTTATATGATAGATAAGTTTATCTGTCAGCTTACTATCTGTAACAATATCAGCAAGTGGTGAAAGAGGCCCTCAATATCCATAGTTATGAACCACCTCTATTCAACATCCACTAACTAGTCTATAACAATATTGTTAAAAAAACTTAGCAAATAAAACAAACTATACATTCATGATGTCAATCTTGGCTATAGGTACACTGTGTCGTAAGGTTAGGCGTCAAAACGCGTTCAGTTCGTCATAAATAAATGTTCTCTGTCATAACTAAATGTTCATTTTGTTCTGGAGCCGATTGGCAGCGTCAGGTGTGAGATCGATCAGGTCGGCATCGGGGATCCAGGGTATGCACGCAGCGGGCAGCATGCGTCCCACCGTCTGGCCCTCATCGCCGCAAGGCTGACTCTCTCCAGCTTGCTTAGATAGTTGCAGCGGCCATGTTCAGTTCTCAGTCGGTTTAGAAGGCACCACTGCCTCCTGGGTAGCTCAGAACCTTTTGCCTTTTAGGAGGGTCTAGGTCTAGAGACTTTGCGAATGTGTATTTAGTCCACTTATCTCTCCGGCCTTTTGAAGCGGTTTATATTTGAGAGAGCAAATCTTGCAAAGGGGCATTTCGACTCATTAAAACATATTCACACCAGAGTAACCTTACAATTTCCTCATCAATAGGCCTCTATTAGGAAAGTCGCCAGTGGAAAGTTAGAGTGACATCTGTTTTTATTGTAATCCAATGTAATACTGGCTGGCCCTGACTTACTCTTTGACCACTAATATGACTTCACAACATTATAGTTATTTGTAATGGTTGTTTCCAAATCTTAGGTATGTGTGGAAGCGGAGGTTAAACTACGACTATTTATGAACACAGTAGATACTGCGGTTAAAGATATCTGATTTTCCGAAATTGTAATAAATTCGTCGTAGAAAGTCGAAAGAAAAACGTCGCGCAGGAATATTTGTATAGACGATATTGATTAGAGATTCCAATATTAATTTACTATTAAGTATTTGTAATAGACCGGACTAGCCGATGCCCCGCGACTTCGTCCGCGTTAAAACCGGTACATCACAACCTCACTCTTCAAAACTTCAAAATAGCATACCTTTAATTCCTCGTTTAGTAGTAAACCTAATACCTTATTAGTTCAGGAATTCAAACTCTATAGGTACTTTTACTATTTTTCATACACAGACTCCATTTGACCATTTAGATTCGTTTCGAAATTGAATCTGTGTTGAGGCTGGTTTCACAGCTGTACAGGAGTTCCGTCCGTGTCTCCCGTACGGGCTCCCGGAGAGAAGACACACGTGAGGCGCTAGAGTTTCACAGCGACCCGGAGCGTGTCTCGTATGGAACAACGGGACACGCTCCGGGTCGCTGTGAAACGATGTTCTGGCGTCTCCTGTGTGTTTCCGTTCCGGGTGCCCGTACGGGAGACACGGACGGAACTCCCGTACAGCTGTGAAACCAGCCTAATTGAATGATTTCAGGGTTTGTTTATGCCATTAGACAATCGAATTGAATGTTACACTACGCCTACAATTATCGACTCTCTAAGAAAATCGTGTACCACCACATGTTATTTTGCAATCTCACTCTCATCACCAGCCCAATGGTCACTTTCCATCTAAATAGAAATTGATAACACTGTGCAGCGAATGTCACGTCCAATAAGACAGTGCGTCTGTGAACATTGTCACACTTAATCCGAATCCGACTTTCTATTCATGTTTATGTCGGGATGAAGTCAGTTTCATTAAGTGATGCTTTGTACCCAACTACCTGCCTACATACATTTGAACTTAGTTAGTGCTTCTTGTTTTAGAAAAAGTTCTAATTTGAATTATCTGACGACGAGATGAAATTAAGACTAAATACCAGACGAAAGGACCTGCCAAAGGTAATAATCCATAAATTAGTTGTGGCTGAACACAGTCCACGAAATCAGGCAGTGATATTGTTCAACAGGATGCCTGAGGTACTGAAGGAGGAGAAAAGATTGAACACATTTAAAAGAAAATTGAGGTCACTCTTGTTGGACAAGTGTTACTATGCTGTCGATGACTTTTAAGCTTTAAACAATTGTGTATCTATTCATTGATATTTAGGTATTGCATGACATATTAATTTGTCATTTATTATTATTATTAATTTAGATATAGGAGCTATTATCATTATTAATAACTTATCTTTTTAATTTTATATTGACATTATTTCAAATTCGCATACAATGTACATTGTTTTCTGAATAAATGATTGATTGATTGATTCTTCTGAATTGTTATTTTCTGACAAATTTTTGAAGTAATTTTGTTTGTTACGTAGCAACGAACGTACAACCTGTGCACGTGTGCGAAAAATGACAAGATATTTCGCATTGTAAGAAAACGCTATGGCGTCTCCGCTGCGGGGTTTGTGAAAATGGACAAAATATATCCAGTTTAGATACTGGTTACGAAAAACAGTTACGGAGTGAAGTTTTCTTTTTACTTGTCTATCTAATACTCTAGAAGCCTGCAAAAGTCTAGTGCGAAAAAATAGTATGCAGTAAGCACAGACCATCCAACCAATCGACTGCGTATTGACGGCGCATGAGAAGGCGACAGCGTTCACCGAGCATAAGGCCATCTCCGCTTTGGTATATACCGGCATCAAGTCATAATTGTTTTAGTGTGAGTTTGATTTTGCCTAAGGTAAGGAACAAAGTCCCCTTGTAACACAACTACCTATTGCGGGAGGTCTTACCTTAGGCAAAATCAAAGTCACACTAAAACAAGTATCGCTTGACGCCTGTAATATACTTAGGTGATGGCCAACTTGAACGGACCAATTGACTGCGCGAAAGCGTTCACCGAAAATAATGATTTTCGGTGAACGCTTTCGCCGTCAATGCGCATTCAATTGGTCCGTTCAAGTTGTCCGGTTCGTGATCATTATTTCGTGCGATGGAAACACACCCAACCACTTTCGTTGGCGGTCAACCGGTCACTGCTGCACCGCTCTGGTGCCCCGCGCCGCGGCGTGGTGATCTCCAGAATATCTTTTCAACTTTTTGCCAACAATAACTTGCACGCTTTCACTTACGTAACTTTTTAAAATGGAGTTACATTGAACCTGATTCGGCCATGTGCAGATAAATTATTGCGTTTTTGAGCGTGGCAACAACAGTCCAAACGCCACAAGTGCGTTGACACGACAGCCTGGATTAGGGTGCAAATTGCGATGCCTTGTGGTTCGGGTTACCCGGGGCTTCCCCAAGTCTAACACGTATTAGATAATTAAATAGAAAGGCAAACAAAAATATACTGTATTGCAATTGGCACTTACATATTCGTATGTGCGTAATATCTTCTGATAAATCTTGTTTAAAATATTATTTAAAGCCGAATAGTTTTTTTTGTTTGTTTGTTTGTTTGAACGCGCTAATCTCTGGAACTGATAGACAGGTATACCTGTCTAGGATATAAAACTTTAAGGGCTTCTTTCACCACTTGCTGATAAAGTCTCAGATACCCTATCTGCAGGTTACCTGACATTTTTTTTGGTTTCACAGGTATCTGATTGCCTATATTTTATATAGTCTATTACACAGATTTATCTGATAGATTAGTTTATCTCTAACATTACTATCTGTAACAATATCAGGAAGTGGTGAAAGAAGCCCTAAAAGTTCGGTGTATAAATATTTTTTAACCAACTTGTGATTAGTTTCGTAATACATATATCGAAGTTGTTATACTAATTATTTTTATTGATCGTCTATAATACGTCAATGTGTACAATTACATTTATCGTAACGTGAATTAAAATATGTATGTAATTGTAGGTATGTATGTAAGTACATTTATCAATCAACATAAAATATAATAAATAGCCCTAACCGTGGAAAATAGATTACGTTCTCTTCTATTAGGCAACCTTAAACTGATTTGCATAATTAATTGGCAATACTTTATTTTTGAATGCAGATTTCGCTTGAGAAATGGTCACAATACCTATAATCCTTCAAAATATTATGCCTACGCGTTAGGCAATGAATCCATTAGTTTTTATTTGTATTGAATGTTCACTGTGTCCGAGTGTGTGAGAGTCCGCCCCTGTCATAGATTGACGAGGTCAGGGTTTGAGCCCAAAATTTATGAATGACAAAGTATTAATGAAAATACTACTCTCAATAAAATTAAACGTTATCCTACTTATATTACAAACGCGAAAGTTTGTAAGGACGGTTGTTTGTGAGTTTTGATACCTTTCACGCAAAAACTATGATACAGATTTTGATGAAACTTTACAGTATCTACCTACATATACACATCAGATTAACACATAGATAGGTACCTCGGGAAAAGCTGTTCCCGCGGGAAAATCTTTACAGCAGCTAGTTTTTAATGTTAAATCAGCAATGAGAAGATCGGACGAAGAATTACTGAATTACCGAGACTATAGATGTCGTCCAGTGTTTCGACAATTCCCACGGCACCATTTCGACTTATTAATGTGCTGCGATCTTAGACATGAGCCTTGACATTATAGACATGACGGCGTATCTCCAAAGTCCAAACAGATGATACAGAAGGCCGATTGCTAAACCCTCTCCGAAACCAATCGCCGATTGAATATCAGTGCAATAGGTACCTATGCTCGAGTCAAAGTCGAATGGTGCACGACGTTCGCAAACATTAGTTTAAATGTGCATAGAAATATTTAACGCATATACATACATAATATGACAAAATGAAACAGAAATCAAGGGTATGTAATACAAAACCATTATAATATGTTTAAGTTTGGCTTGGCTCTGGCTGTCGGTAAATCCAAGGATTATAATATACAGAATGAAAATCTGCATGCTTGCCATATTTTCGGAGACAATAGTATTTAAGGAACGCTACAAATTAATTATATTGTTTAAAAAACTACCATGTTTAAAATCTACAACAATTTTAAGGTAACATGGTCTTGGAGTGCAAAATTATTCAAATTTACGGACGTGTGTTTTTTGTGTTCAGTATTAGCCGGCGATAGTATTAATGATCGCAGGTATTAGCAGTATATTTACTTCCGTGAATATGGCAAGCATGCAGATTTACACCGTGTATGGATTACAAAACTTACAATTGTTATACATTACTGTATCTGTACATTACTGTATCTGCTTTTCTCTTTTTTTATTGTCTGTAATTTTTAAATGTGCAATAAAGTGTATTGAATTGAATTGTTATCGGAATTAAGTCTACCCGAGCGAGTAGGTAATCTAGTTAGCTTGCTAGTGAGGCTTGGCTAATCAAACTGATTTTAGCGTCTAACTCAACGCGCTAAAATTAAGTATTTAGATTTACCCATGGAGCTAAGATCTCTATGAGTAGCTAAATTCGAACCTTCCTGGATTTACCAGACGGCTAATACTCAAAGTTCATGACAAATCGGTTCACATCTGTCAATTCAAAACGGGTTGATCACATAACTCATATTTAAAAGTCCCGCGATCAGAATGGGATAATAGCTTTTGGAACTGAGGCACTATACTATGTTCGCACAGTTAATGTCACGGAACATTGTCATATATTTTCAAATTAATGTGTCAGAGTTACATGGTGCTTTATTAAAATACCTAATAAATTAAAAAATATTTAATCCATAAAAATATTATGAATAGAAAAAGCGAGGTAGCAAACAAACAGAGGTATGTCTATTTGATACCTACCTTTTCACGCCTAAACCCAGGAAGGTTCGAATATCTTTGGCGCGCGCGCCCCCAGTAGCATTTTTTTTTCATTCAAGCCTAAACCGCAGAACGGACTTTGATAAAATTTGCTGTGGAGATGCATCGAACCCTGTGGCAGGACTTTGGGCTACTTTTAACGCGAATAACTGTTCCCATAGGAAAATAACGTATGTGACATAGACATAAATCTATTCATAATATAACTGTATTATTTCATTATGCTAATCTAATAGATTTGGTTTAGACTGGCTAAACGAATTCAAGAATCTCTGCTAAGTGGATATATAAAAGTCGATTGTATCAAGAAATGTTAACTTACTGTGAGATTAAGACCAAACGGGCCTGAAGGAATATTTTAAATCTAGTTCCAAAGAATAGGTTCTCGTTTCGACCATTAGTAAGGTAAACGTCGATAGATAGATAGGTACCTAAGTTAAACAAAGAGCATTCAATGATCTCGGTAAATAGATTCTTAAACAAATACAAAATTAATCATGTAAAAATCATCGTAAAGGAACCAGGTTAAAGGGTTCTTAAACAATAAGTCACTCTAGGTCGGTCAGTTCGTGTTATACTTGTACTTACGTAATTATAGCAATTAGCTATTGTGCGCAGGAGTGCATCATCTCGTGAACATAATAGGCGATCTATGTTCCATTGTTTAGTTTGGGATCGCGTGTCTTAGAAGAGTTACCAGTTGAGTTAGCATTTTTTATCTATACTACTATAGATTATAACTAAACAGTTTTTTTTTGTTTTTTATATTTATTATTGAACGCTTTAATCGCTAAACAGCCAGTCGGATTGGAAAAGTTCTTATTGCATTTGATAGCCCAGCGCTTGAGAGAGGTTATAGGCTACTTAACATCACGCTACACCTTTTAGGAGCCGAGCAAAAAGAAAAAAGTCAGAAATAATTGTAAATAAAGACTTTTTTTTATATTGTTCTTTTTTTTAATTTAAATTGTATTTTAAAGACTGACTTTTATTCCGTCTGTGTTTTATATTTATACCATGTAGTGATTTATGGCACGGGGCCGAATTGGGAACTCTTCGTAGGTATAAGTAGGCCGCGGTGAACAGCTAGTAATTCGTATACGGGGTTGAATCAGAGAAGCGTCGATATAACAATGCTCTGTATCCATGTAGGCTTTTGTCAATGAATTAGTTAACCATTTCAATTCAACCTATTTTCATAGTCGGCTGACTTCACTATTGAAATGAATCCAGCTTATTATACAACCTCTCTTTGTGTGCTCAATTACAAAGAGCATTGTCCAGCGAGATGTAGTGCGTGAAGTGTTGGTTTGTATTTTGTTTCAGGATTTATCTATGTTGCTATAGAATGGTTGTTATAGAACCTAATCGGATAATTGTAATAAGCGCAATACTATTATATATTCTGTGGCAATACGTGACGTTTCTGACCTACTTTTTTATTTTAACACGTTATAGTTATTAGTTGGCCCGTAATTAAACAATTCTGGTTACTGTCTCATACTGAGGTTTCATCATTATCATCACTGTTCAAATAGTCAACTTTTATTTATTTTATTTTGGTACTTATTTGTTTTACAGTCGACCTGAAGGTGGTAGAAGGAGGACCAGATGTGGTGGCGCTCATTGCGGAAGGCCTACGTCCAGCAGAGGACCCTGTGAGCACTGGGTTGGAAATGGAATGGCTCGTGTGAAAATTAAATTAAAATTAGGTACCTACAGTTGGCCTTGATCTGGGGTACACCCAAAGAGATCCTAGCTTCGATGGGTACACCTGAGTATTGCGACTCCCCTCCAATGTTGCTTTATGCCATCTAATAATAGCCCGGCAAATAAAATTATTCCATCGGAAAATCCCGGCCACGACCTACTTTTATTTGACCAAAAAGTTGTCTTTACTTCAAAATGGAGAAGGTTCTCGACTTATCTGTATATTTTTTTTGTGCGTATGTTACGCGAGGGTGAACCGATTTGAATCATTCTTTTATATTGAATAGTCTATATTATTTTCAAATTTTTTTTAATCACCTCTAAGAGTGGATAATGTTATTGGGGGATAAATAAATCGGGTTTTTTTACAAAATTGTAATGTTTTTATTTCAGATTGGTCGAGGCGGTTGACCTTCGATGAAATCTACAATGGCACCAATTACGTGCAGCTCCAGCACAGTCCTAGGCCATATATCTTACCAGAATATAGTTTTAACAGTCATAGATATAACAAAGAGGAGGAGTATATAGAGAATGAGTTGGAGAACGAAGAGCAGGAGTATGGTGAGAGAGAGACCAGCAAGGAGCCACTGTTGGTCGGTTTCTCACACGATCCGTTCAGATATTCGGTTCCAGAAGACGACTATTTGAAAGGAGTCAGGTAAGAGTTGCATTGACATGACCACAGAGTAAGTAATAGTCTTCAACATGAGGTAATTTCTAAATGACTCCTAATTTTCAAAGTCAGCAAGACATAAAAAGAAAGCGAGTGAAGGAGCATTACCTCTCTCTTGATCCATAAGCATGTATATTATACATATGTGTGTATATATTTATGTATCCATTATGTATGTAAGTATGTACGATAATACTTGTATGTATTATACTTTATGAATATTTTTGTTATAATATAGTTTATTTAGTATATTAGTACACACTGTCTGCCCTATCACACTGCTCTCCTGTCACTGGTAGGCTGGCAGAAATCTCATAAAGAGATAAGCCTCACCATTTGTACATGTTCTTTCTGTTTTGTTTTGTATCTTGTTAATGTTTTGTGTGTACAATAAATTGTTAAATAAATAATAAATAAATAAAATTTCATAGTGGTTTTATGTCGACAATGTTGTTATCTACCGACAGGATAATGAGTGACTTTGAATTTGCCTTTAATAGGGCAAAATTTGCCCTGCGGTACGAAATGAGATGAAAGGGAATTATTGCAGTACTGTCCAGAGATCAAGGTAACCGTCCCAAACGACGGAGTGACACGGGTAATGATTATGTCATCAAGTCATTGCGTCATCAACTTTACGCCAGACAGATTAACGCCGAATAAAGGGCCGAATAACGTTGTTATGGACCGCCGCGCCAGAAGCAATTATAAATTTAACCCTTAATTTTAATGACTGAAATTTGTAGGTAAATAAACGAAATCAACCGTAAATCGTATTTAGATGGCTAAAAACATCAAGCGTCCATTTTTGTCCCACTGTTGGGCTATGCCCCAACAAAATGAGAGGACGGATGTGAATCTACAGAATGTGTAGTTTTATCGTCGTTTTATCTTTGATCTCAGCCTATTGAAGTCCACTGCTGGACATAGGCCTTCCCCATTGAGGGTCGCCTTTGATCTCATCCATCAGATCAGCCCTTTGACGTCCACTGCTGGACATAGGTCTTCCCCATCGAGCGTCACCACACCCGTTCCTTCACTCTCACCATCCAGCCGCTGTCGGCCACTTCTGTAAGCGACGACTTATCCATATAGTCCAGAGTTTGGAATTGTGCCGCCGCCGAGGGCCGCGCGGCAATGCCATGCGCATTCTATGTTCTGTGATGTAGTCGGTCCATATGTCGGCGCGGTGTTCAAAAGGCGTGGGAAAGCAGAGGGATGAGCCCAAATAATATTTTAATTTACTTTCAAGTTCCACAGGTTTCCAAACTTACGTTTCTTTTTTCTAGGAACATGAACCCAAAATCGATAATGAGTAAGGGCGAGAATCGCGGGAAGCGCGGCGTGCTGCACTTGTATAACATGATGTACTGCGCGACAGGTTGCGAACCGCTGGCTTACAAGGGCTACGGGTGCTACTGCGGGTTTCTGGGGTCTGGAAAACCTACCGATGGAATAGACAGGTGAGCCATTTAGCGGTTTGAAGGCTTCACTTAACTGAGATGCTGCACTTACTAATAACTTTTTTATTCAATCTATATAATTCAGTGGCGTTCAGGGCGTTCCAAACCAAAAGGGGCCTTATCGCAAAATTTAATTAGTTTCAGAGATAATTTAAAGTGTTGTATTAACACAATACGACAGGATTGGTTCATTACAACAATTTATAAAAAAATAACCACATGTGGTCGCTAGCAGGTTAGTTCTTCCATCTATGGTTAGGTACATTTATGTAGTTTTCAGTACTGGTAGATAATTACCGCCGCCCTTTTGATTTGAAAAAATGAATGGATACTTGATCCAGGGAAATGAAGCGTAATCGCGATCTACTCGTACATTACCTGCATATTGTATACCAGTCGATTTCTTACACTTATATTATGTCCAGCAGTGAATAGTAACATCTTAAGAATCATAAAACTACCACAAACATAAACTTGATTATTCTCACGATTTGCATAAGTTGTGTAGTGCTACTAACTCTGCTAGAGTAGGTAGTGGTACCTACATCTGTGAGTATTTAATTTCACAAGGATTGGGTAAGCGAAGTGACGGAATCGGAATAGTTGTAATTTGCTTTGTATTCGGGTCAGAGGGTACTCCTTAGCTTTTATTTATGTTATTGCAAGTTGTGGCAGTGGTTTTGTTATATTTCGCATGGTAAGGCGGAACATTTCAAGTTTTTCGCCGGCTAGCAATATTGGATCGGCCTTTGTTCCATGATGATGGTGCGAAAAGATTCATTCCCGCAGATAAACTCTGACAAAACTGTGTCCAAACGCCTGAGTTATTTTAAACTGAAATATATAATTATTATATTATTATAAACGAATTTTTAATACGAAAATTAAACTAACTACAATACATAATTATTAAATATACTACACTAACTTAAAAATACGGCTAATTACGGCTAAAAAAAAAATTAAAACAAAAAAACAAATAATAAATCTGACAAATAACTCTGACAAAACTGTGTCCAAACGCCTGAGTTATTTTAAACTGAAATATATAATTATTATAATAAAAACGAATTTTTAATACGAAAATTAAACTAACTACAATACTTATGAGCGGGCTCAAAGACATTACTTCTTCTTTACAGATGCTGCAAGATGCACGACGATTGCTACGAGAACATCTACTGCCCCTTCTACACTGTATACTTCCAGCCTTACTACTGGAAGTGCTACCGCGGGCAGCCGCTGTGCGCGCTGGAGAACCGCCACACCCAGCACCAGCTCGTCAACGGGTGCGCGGCGCGGCTGTGCGAGTGCGACAGAAGATTCGCCATGTGCGTGAAGAAGTACCCCTGCCCCAGGCGCAGGGCTCTCTGCCGCTCCTCGCCGATCAGACTCCTGCAGAACTTGCTAATGTTCCGATGAATCTTGCAGAATCCGCCAGTCTCAGCAGTTCGGTTCTTTTGTGAGACAAAGAAAGGCTCAGTAGCCCGGTTTGGGATCAATCATATAATTATTATTTTTTAATAATGTTTGGACACACACGGCTGTTTAGTCCCAAACTAAGCCGAAGCTTGTAAATTGGGTACTCAACAACTGATAATACATAAATACTTTTAAATAAATACTTAAATACATACAAACATCCAGAATCCGAAAACCAACAGTTATGCTCATCACACAAATGTTGGCCCCGGGTGGGAATCGAACCCACGACCTGTGGCGCAGTAGGCAGGGTCACTACCACCGCGCCAACAGGCCAGTCCAATCAATATAAAAGAAGAAACTGACTGACTGATCAACGCACGGCCCGAACCGCTGAGCCGGGAGACTTGACGTTTTGCACAAGCTCTGACGTCCACAAGAAAGGGTTTTTTCACGCAAAAAAAACTTTTCCACGCATGCGAAGCCGCGAGAAATAGTTAGTATCTCCATATAACGAACCTTCCCAAAACGAACTACTGAGTCTTTCTTGGTGTCAGAAGTTCGGTTGTACGGAACTAACCGAATTACTGACTTATAGGGCACAGTTAACTTTTCCAAACTATGATGAATCTTTATCGCGGATTGTAAAACTTTGTTAAAACGTTTAACGTTTTGTTAATTCGCTATGTGGTTTATGAACTGCCCTAATTTTTCTCTCTTCGTCTTCGATCAATTACCTAGATAAATACCACTTCATACAAATTCAAACGTTATTCATGATGTGTGGTAAACAAAGGTAGCTATACCCACTATTAGGTACGCATATACCCATAGATTTCAAGCCGGTGCCATAGATGATTTAAAAATGTAGATGGGTCAATCATTTGAGAAAACATATGCACTTCAGCGCAATTACCTACAATATGTATAGGTAAGTAAAGTATACGCATACTTGCACAATATATTTGTCTGTAGTAGTCAAGCAATATGCCAAAGAAAGTGGTCCATAATTACGTTATACATACATAATTATTACATTACAGAACGAAAGGTTACACGTTTTCACCTCATTTACACACGCGTGCGCTCGTCGGCGAATGTTTTGACACGAACATGAACTAGGTACGGTTCATCATACGATAACTGTTTTATCGTAAAGGTTCGCACATTGTTAGTTACGATCATCCATTTACGATTATCATAATTAAATCGGACCATTTATAATGCAATGCGCTGTGTGCCACACCCTTCCCTTTGGCTCTTATCATAAAAGCTTATGCCTAAAGGCCGGATAGCATGCTTGCGTATTCCAGCAGAGTTTGTAGTGTATGAAATTCATACAATTTCATACATTACAAACCATACGAAGCATGCGCGCCTGCTGCCACGCGACCGGTGTGACAGCTTCCATACAATTTTATATACATTACAAACTGAGCTGGTATGCGAATGCATCCGGTTTCACGCATTACATACTGAGCTGGAATGCGCAAGAATCATGTGTGCTGCTTTTTAGTGAGTCCGAACGCGAATTTTGAAAAGAGATGAGGCGAGAGGCGAGCGCACTGTTCACACACTGTTTTGCTTACAACTACTTTCACAAATGGCAGTAGTATAATTTTAATTGAAAATAAAATACCATACGTATTGTAAGACTTACTTAACGGTACATTAGATTAGGTACTTATTTTTTGATAAGCCTCATTCCTGTGGAATGTTTATGATCGAAATTGTACAGTAACTTAATTAAAATTGATATCTTACGAAAATTGATATCTTACGAAAATTGTTTTACTAATTTAAGCGTGCCTTTTTCTTCTTCATCAAACTAAATCCTTAATTTAAACATTATTATCATTAACAGCTTGTAGACGTCCACTGCTAGACAAAGGCCTCCCCCAGGGATCTCCACTACAACTGGTCCCGCGCTAACCTCATCCAGCCGGGTCCCGCGACCTTCACCAGATCGTCGGTCCATCTTGTGGGAGGCCTGCCTACCACTGCGTCTTCTGATACGTGGTCGAGAACCTTTCTGCCCCAACGGCCGTCAGTAAACATTATCACCAGTGGGCAATGGCAATTACAGTCCACTTCAGAACACCATGTATAGTTTATTTATTTTCTGAAACGCACATACGCACCTACGTCAAGTTTGAAAACACGTTTGTATGCCATTTGCATTGTAACAGATGTTAGTGCTCTTATCACAACAGCCTTCAATAATTATGCAATGCAGTGGGTCATTTACATCAGCTTTTTTATTACACGTAAAAATAAAATTGTATGTATGCCGATTCGTGCAACAAATGCCATTGTTCCAAAATACAATAGCTAGCTGAATTTAGTGCAGATTCCGAGATATCATAGCTCGTCGCCCAGTCGTGCGTGGGCGAATTATTGTATTGCCTCTTGTGTAAAGCTCCGGAACAGAATGGTACTACCACCAGAAAAATCCACGGTCACCGTCATGGCAGCAGCATCGTCTGTGCGTTCAATTCTACGGAAAATCTCCTAAAGTACTGCAGTAATACTAGTTTTTGAGTCGGGAGCTCTCCACCTGGAGCTCTATTTTTGAATCGCTCTCTTCGCTTCGAGCGATCGATTCTACTAATTTTCCTTCGACATCCGATACAAAAATCAGTAGAATCGACCGCTCGAAGCGAGGCCGAGCGATTCGAAAATAGGGCTCCTAGGTGGAGCACGAGGAATTGGATGCCCCTCTACTAACTGTTAATTATGTCCAGTAAAAAGGGTCATCATCATCATGGACCACCATCCCCAACGGTTTTCTCCGCCTAAGCAGGATTTCTGGATGTTTGACCATTGAAGGCACAAAAGAAATAAGTTTATTAAAACGATCTACAAAACGATCCGCCTGGCAAGCATCACTACAGCACTTACATACCTCCTCGATAGCTACAGGCCCTAATTCTGATTAGGCTCTAATTAGCACTAAATCAAAAACTCAAATCAACATCTTAATTATTATGTCCTACTGTTGGGGCTCAGACCTACCTTCTCAACGAGGGCTTTGGCTATAGTCCACGACGCTAGCCCAGTGCGGGTTGGTGGACATCGCATGCGCCTAAGAATTTCTTCTTCTACGTATGCAGGTTTCCTCACGATTGCTTCACCGTTTGAGAGCAGTCAGTAAATGTACTTAAGTTTCGAGGAAAACCCACTGGCGCATGGCTACCGCTATCAATTCGAACGGTATATTAGGACAAGATATCCTTCGGAAGCCTCTGGGGTCACGGTCATTGTCCAACGCGGTGATTAAGGCTTAATAAAATTTTGTAAGAGGCCTCCAGCAGTGGACTATGTCTATTATAGGCTATTGTTGTCGTTGACTCACAACGCGAAATAAAGTGACAATGCCTCTTCTACTCATGTCTTATGTAATAAGCTAAGCTTAAACACGCTGCGGCAGAGTATAATGGAAGTAAAACGATACAAATCATAATTAATGCTCTCGCGACTAATACAATAGGGGTCGTGATCTTGGACTTACCTACAGTAAAGCCACCCCTAGACTTTTGCGGTGGCGTGACGTGCTACGTGCCCGTTCCTCATACAATCCCATTTAAGTCGTATAACCGCCACCGCGGAATATGGCGTAAAGACAGTGGTCGTTGAAAGGCTGTATGATGAAGAACCGCCACCGCCCCAGTGTGTCGGTGGCTTAAAGCGATTTAATTCTGATATATTAATTTCCCACACAATTACGAGTTGTCCTATTCATGTCAAACTGAAGGAGAAACCATGGAACTAATATAACAACTAGTACATTCAAATTCATTTATTTCACATAATCTTAACTTACAGTAAAAACCAATGCGTTATAGTTTATTCTTTTAAATTGCAATTAAACAAATAATAGTTCCATGGGAGAAACAGATGTACCACAGGACTGACGTAAGTATAAACAAGTAATCTCTAACGATTATCAATAGACAGGCCGTGAGCCACAGACCTAAGGCATTTACAAATTTAATTAAAAATCTTGCAAACTTGCTACGTATGAAGTTACATAAAAAGATATTGGTTTGAGTTTTTTATTGCCTTTTGATTGTAAATTCGCCTGGTTTCGATTATTTAATATTTTCGATTACAATATAGTATTATTACAATTAAGAAAGGTCTTAAAAGTTTTATTTACTGCGCTCAAAACTACTTATTGAAAATAAATCACATCATGTGTTACATTTCAAATATGCGCTAAAAAGACAGTGCAACATTTCAGTATGAGCCTGTCAAGATCCGCTGCTGGACAAGGGCCTATCTTGGCACATGCCACCATATCAACGCTAGTAAAATAATGTAAAGATTGCACATAGAAAATCAATTATTGAAAGGCCCGTGTACTTTGAGTTGACTTACATACAATCATCATCATCATATCAGCCTGTAGACGTCCACTGCTGGACAAATGCCTAACCCAAGGATCTCCACGACGACCGGTCCTGCGCTAACCTCATCCAGCCGGGTCCCGCGACCTTCACCAGATCGTCGGTCTACCTCGTGGGAGGCCTGCCTACATACAATACTTACTTTAAAATTAAGTTCTAAGAAGAAAATGGGCGTTAGATAGCTGGCGTATAGATGCGTAGAGAAACTGATGCTACGTAATGCAAAATAAACCGTAAAGCTTTGGATTACGGTCGTATTTTAAGTGCAATCGTAAAAACACGTTTAGGACACACTTTTAGTTGAATTTAGGAAGTGCTTTAAGTAGTGTACAATAATCGCAGTATGGATTCCTAAAGCCGTCTACGGTACCCACTAGCTTGAAGGAATCTAACTTCAGCTCGATTTGCAGATAACAAGACGAGCAATTAAGATGAAAATTGAAAACAATTCAAGGCGATAATCAATTAGAATTGCATTTAACTTTCAAATAAGACCATTAAGGCATTGACGATTTAAAAACGAAGAACATGGTAAGATTGAACATCTTAAGCCTCGATAATATAGTTCATATATTACCCTCGGAGGAATCAGATTCCTCCTAGCATAATCATATCATCTATACAGGGTGGATTTTTGAGATGAACCGTTGTAGTAGAGAGAAACGTACATAAGAGAGACTGTATCAACTTTTTGAGACATTTTGACCTGCATTCACAGACTTTGAAAAAAAGGTACGGTCAGCAAGGAAATTGACAACAAAAACTTCTTTTTATACCAATTGATGCAATTGATCCCGTTTCTCAGTAAAAAAAAACTCTATTGGACCAACTGAGGTTAGAGTACTACAAAAATATAAAAAAACATCAAATCATCATCAGAAAAATCGCAAAAAACTTTACTTATCCCATACATTTTGCAGGAAATGAGGACTCAAACTAACTTTACCTTTTTTTTTTTTTTAACGTGTGGAAATGCTTGTTACGCATACCCGACCTTCTCGGGGGGAAGGCCGGGTTATGTGGGACTCTCCCCTCAGATACGGAGGGGCCTACCCACTAAAACCACACGGTGGCCCTCCTCAGTGCATGTAAGGGGGGGCCCCGGGCTCTCCAATTAAGGAACGCACCGGGGCCCCCCCTGCACTACACCGAGGCTCCTCCCTGGGGGAGCGCAGGTGGCTCCCCCGACACCCTCCCGGTGTCACGGCAGCACGAGACCACGTCGCACTGCCGTCCTCCCCGGGCCGCGCAGATTAGGCGGTTGGAGCCCCCGCTCCTAACTTTACCTAACCTAACCCAACAAAAAAAATTCTGATGAAGACTTGGCCGACAAAAATTACTAGTCGAAAATAAAAATATATTTTTTTAATTTAAGCTGATGTTTGTTTCCAGATGTCACCAACCCCGCAAGCCTCTGTGCTCATAATCGCGGTAACACTTCTGTTAGTACCAAACGAGGGTCGTCCCACAGGGCTCTGCACGCCGAGCGGCGAGGGCAACAAGGGTACCAACACCAACTGCATGACTATCGTGTGGCCGGGGAACCTCACCACCTACTACTATCCGTACTACTACTACTACCCGTACTACTACAGCTACTACCCGTACTATTACCCGTACGTCATTTATGGGTGATCAACATTACCCGTACGTCTTTTATAGGTGATCAAAAACGATAAGATGCTTAGAAAATAAAAGTGGACTTATTTAAGGAATATATATATATAAAATAATTATAAAAAAAAATTTGAGCATTGAGTTATCTTTTTTGGTGTTAGAGGTGTCGTAGGTATGATTGAAAATTTAAAGTTTTTATTCTAAGTAGATAAAATTAGTAATACCTTTAATTGAAAGTAGTGGATTACTTTAGGATTTTGTCATAGAGAGGTCATCTCATCTGTGAGAAAAACTGAGGAAACCCTAGTAACATTATATTTAGGTATAATGATTTTTAATAACTAACCACACAAAACTTTTAGAATCTATAACAATCATTGAGTGTGATAACATTTTCGTTTACCTCTCGAGATAAACAATAAATGACGTAATTACTGCAAGCATGAACAAAATAACATATAATTATGTGTGTGGGTGTGTGTAAGGACACATAAGTTTTCTTTGAATTCGAGGTACGTAAACGAACTTTCTAACACAGCAACAAATCCAGTGAAATAAGTACAGTTTAGTCAACAAATTACGGGCAACACGCCGTGCAATTACAGTTACTAAAAGCTGTAACGCAGTTAACTGCCTTAGTTTTAAACACGATGCCATTGTGCAGTAATTATAAAACATTTGCTTGCTTCAACTGCTGTAATTTAAATATAGATACAAAACAAACAAAATGTTGCAGAAATGTACTTTTTAGGCGTATTTTAGTGCAGTGTCACGATATTATGTTCGTTTAAAGTCAAAACGTCCCAGGTACCCTATCTGACAGATAGTCAATTTATTTTTGTTTCACGAGGTATCTGATTGCCATAACTGTCAGATACTGGGGTCCTTCAAGAAGAGAATCAAAAAAGCTCTTCAACCGCGGCCGGCAACGCACCAGCACCCCCCGGGTGTTGCAGGTGTCTGTGGGCGGCGGTGACCTCTTAACATCAGGAGGCCCGCCTGCTTGTTGCCCCCGTAGCAATATAATATATAAAAAAAATACACGCCTGATAAACTAACAGCAAGATCAAGAGACTGTTATTTTTTTATCTGTCAGAAAGAGACATGAGGTGTGAAACACGAAAATATTATCAGACAGATTTATCTGATATATTAGTTTATCAGTCAGCTTACTATCTGTAACAATATCAGCAAGCGGTGAAAGAGGCCCTTAGAATCAGAATACAAATTTCGCGCCGAAATGTCATCCGCGGACTTTGAAATTTCGCAAGTTTCAGGAATACAATCAAAATTGGGAAGGCATAGTCCAGCAGAGGACGTTGAAAGGCTGATATGACTATGAATCAAAATCAACACTGCATTAAAATCTATATAATTAACACGTAGACGTCAAAAATATATATAAACAATACAGTCATGTTTTTACAAAAATAACTTTAACTTTGTACACTTTCCCTTGGAGATGTTGTTACAGGAACTTGACTCCGCCGATGACATTCACTGGTCTCCCCTTGTACTTCTTTGATATGTCATTTTCGATCTGTAAAAAGTATACAAAACATTATTTTGTTTGCATACATAATAACAATATCAGGTCGGTTAGTACAGTCGAGCGCACGTCTGTGGAAACAATTCAACCTTGAGCTGGCCTGGCCTATTACTATTAGGAAGTTTCAATACTATGAGAGACCAGTTTATATTGGTTTTGTAACCACTGACGTGCAGTCGACTATACAATTTAGGGGTTATTATCACTTTAATTCATTTCAATCTGAGATCATGAATACTTCACGATCGCAGATTTCAATATGTTATTATTAGGTCAAATAAACTGTACAGCGGCCCACACTAAACTTTCTCGACATTGAAAAAGAAAGAGTAAACTAATGCAACTTCATTATTTTCCTAACAAAAATATAATTTCATACAATTTTGTATGTATCGGACCAAAGGCTAAGCCTCCAGAGCCAAGCGTGGTAGATGGACGCACGGACGGTTATCGATATTCAAAAAACAGCTCGGGATTGCATTCCCTAGCGGTGGAAATGAAGAGCACATGAACTCACGTGCGCTTGCAGCTCTGTGGTGCGCGCGAGGATGCGCGCGAGCAGCGGGCGCAGCGCGGCCGCGCGCGCCGCCGCCTGCGCGCGCCCCTCCGCCGCGCGCGCGCCCAGCCGAGACAGCTTCTCGCTCACGGCTAGCCTCTGCTTCAGCTGCCCCGCCAGCACGTCCACGTATCTGGTCACAGGACAAACAAATAAATGAGAACGGAAAAAGCAAAAAAAGTTCATTTTTATCATATACAATTACAGATCTCATTACTATGTAGACACTGGTTTTTGTTTCACTTCGATACGATACTCATTTACAAAGTTAAGAGACTTCGTGATTTTTACAATCACTCTACTTAGCTTTATTTTTGAGAATTCGGTGGCGGTCGGTTATCTGACGTCACTATATAACGAGCGGTGTCGAGACATAGGGGCCGACACAATAGATCCCACAGGGTCCCTCTTATAAGATAACATAAGGTCAGTTAATCGTTTACGGGGCAATGGGGCAATGTATCATCATCATCAACAGCCTATTAATCTCCCCACTGCTGGGGCTCAGGCCTACCCTCTCAACGAGGGCGTGCGGGCTATAGTCCACCACGCTAGCCCAGTGCGGGTTGGCGGACTTCACATGCGCCTAAGAATTTCTTCTTCGGCGTATGCAGGTTTCCTCACGATGTTTTCCTTCACCGTTTGAGAGCAGTCAGTACATGTACTTAAGTTTCGAGAAAAAACCCATTGGTACATGGCCCAACCGGGGATCGAACCTCGGACCTTTCGATATGATAGGTCGCGTCTTATCCCCGAGGCCACTGACGCTCCCGATGGGGCAATGTATGCGTAATGTATATTCTACAAGGATTGCCAGAGGAAATCTTGAATTTGACGGACAGGAAATATAAGAATCATATGAAAGGTCTGAAGAACCACCGTCTTCAAAACTATGATAGGTGGAACACGGCCAGCTCCAATGCTACAAGGGAACAAATGTTTCATTGACCTAGACCTTGGCAAGTGTGTCACTGGGATAGTTACCTTGGGGAGTGTTTCACATTGTGCAAGTGGTTGATCTCTGGCGCGGTGAGTCTGGAGGCGGCCACCTGCACCGCGTCCAACATCGCCGTCAGCGCCGCCGCGCTCTCGGTGGGCAGCTGCTGTATCAGGGAGAAGCTCTGGCTGTCGTTGGACGTGTTCGTCTCGTATAGTCGCATCTTGAGGAACGATTCCAACTGGAAATAGATATGTGAATTAGTAACAATAATGAGAGGTACAAGTAATTAAAATGAAAATTCGTTTATTCAAAATTGGAATACAATATTCTCTTTTTGACGTCAATTCTGTCTAAAACTAAAACTACTCTGTTTCCACCTGTACGTCGCCGAAGGGAAGAAACAGCAACAAACCCAACAGCACAGGGCCCTGCTTTCATACATATAGCTTGCTCATTACAATATTTATCTATATTGAGCTATCGGACACTCCATGGAAGTTTATCATTTAGGTAGTCATTTAACTTATAATATGCTTTTTTGCAAAAGTTAGATTTTACAGAAGATTTAAATTTGTTCTCAGATAAGTTGATAATTTCTGCCGGGATCTTATTGTAACTGAATAAACAAGTCCTATAACTTTGTAAATACATAACGTATCAATGTGAAATAAAAACTACTGTCTTCATAGTAACGAGACCTGTATTTGTAAATGATAAAAATGCATTTTTTCACTTTTCCCACGCTTATTAGAATCGTTCGTGTGATGTGATGTACGTACCTCGACGAGCTGATCGATGACCTGGTTCCTGGTGGCGGGGTTGTCGAGCAGCGCGAGCGCGTCCCTCCCCCGCGCCACGCCGCCCTGCAGCCCCGCCGACTCCACCACGATGCCGGACTCCTCCAGCGAGACGGCCGCTATGTCCGCCGATACATCCTGGAATAAGGGTGAGACCAAACGAGCGATGAAATGAAAGATGGAATAAATATGAAATACGAGCGTAATTTAGTGAGTTATGAGTCGCGTATTTACGGTCGCGTAATTTCTGCTGCAGTCGGTTTCATCATCATCATCAACAGCTTATTAATGTCCCCACTGCTGGGGCTCAGTCCTACCCTCTCAACGAGGGCATGCGGGCTATAGTCCACCACGCTAGCCCACTGCGGGTTGATGGACTTCACATGCGCCTAAGAATTTCTTATTCGGCGTATGCAGGTTTCCTTACGATGTTTTCCTTCACCGTTTGAGAGCAGTCAGTACATGTACTTAAGTTTCGAGAAAAAACCCATTGGTACATGGCCCAACCGGGGATAAAACCTCGGACCTTTCGATATGATAGGTCGCGTCTTATCCCCGAGGCCACTGACGGTTTCATACAAAAGTCCAACTCATTTTGCGTCGTCGTGTGGTACAAACTGGACTTTTATGAATGAATGAAATTATGAATGAACCGGACTGCAGGAGAAATTACGCGACCGAAAATACGCGACTCATAATTCACAAAATTACGCTCGCTTCGCCTCACGTGTAGACGCATCGTGTGATAGTGTGCGTATATATAGCACTCTCAAGAATTTCAGTATGGAATATACCGATATATGAAGCGGGCTCGCCAGTCGCTCCCCGCCACGCTTCCCAGCCAGTTATTTCTAATAGTATCCAGAGCAAATTATATACTGTCTAAACATAACTGTGGACTTGATATCGAAGGAATGAGGAAACCTGCATGCACCGAAGAAGCAATTCTTAGGCGCATGTGAAGTCCACCGACGCGCACTGGGCTAGCGTGGTGGACTATAGCCCGAACGCCCTCGTTGAGAGGGTGGTAGGCCTGAGCCCAAGCAGTGGGGACATGTTAATAGGCTGCTGCTGATGATATCAAATATTTTTACCCAGTTTTACTTAGACACGCCCTGTAGGACAATAAATCATGACACACACTGAGCGGCGGCGTTGCGAAAGCGTTGCGGTTTTTTTCTGTAATGTTCGAAATAGTATGAAACCCTTTACACCAAAGCGGCGGCGGCGCGGCGCGTTCTTCATACAAACCTTCGCCGCCGCAACGCTTTCGTAACGCCGCCGCCCGGTGTGTGTCACGCTTAATAGAATGGCCTTCAAGACCAAATAGATAGCCCAGAAAGCTTTAAAAACACTCATTGACATAGGCTGTTTGATTTTGAATACCAGAAGCTGTGGATGCTTACAATGTCGCTGGGCCCCGCGCTGTCTATATTCCCCCAGTCGATCTCTGCGCCCGCGTCGCCGTCGGCCATCGGCGTCACATCCAGGGAAGCGAAGTCTATGCCGCTGTTGTCGCCGAAGTCAATCTAAAACAAAATATGTAGGCGGTATACGGTATAGCCGCAGGAGTTTTACGTATAACGTATTTATGTTGCCGCTTGCCTATTTAAATATACAGACACTAATTTACGATGGTTTTGGTCACTTAAACATATAATAGCGAATGAAGACAGACGGCAACGCCAAAGGGACTGCGCAAACCAAGCGGAAATTTGCCCGCGCACTTTTTGACGTCATTGTCAAATCAACCATATCAATATAACCTAAAGAACAAAATCGTAAAATGACTTCTGCACGTCGGCGTCGCCTCGCGCTCGACGTCATTCATGCGATTTTGTTCAATTCAATTCAATTCAATACACTTTATTGCACGTTTAAAAATTACAGACAAAAACAAAAACAGATACAGTAATGTACATCTAGGCGGTCTTATCGCTAAGAGCGATTTCTTCCAGACAACCTTTGGGTAGAGAATTTACAGCAAATTAGAAGGTAGGTTGTGCAATTTTAGGCATATTTTAAAAATCTACATACACTAAATACATAGGTATACAAAAATATATATATACATACACACATACATGCATACAATATACATACATACATAAATACATACATACATACAGTGTAATCGATAACAACAAAGTTCTAAGCAGGTGAAGGAAAGAGGGAAGTGAAGTGATCAGACACAGTCGGTGAGAAAAAGTCCCTTGACTTGTTGCTTGAAAGCAACTAAGGATTTGGCGTGCCTGATCGGGACATGAAGGGAGTTCCAAAGACGAATGGCATGGAGTGTGAAGGATTAAGGATTTGTTCTTTAGGCTATAGTGATATGGTTCATTTGACAATGACGTCAAAAAGTGCGCGGGCAATTTTTCGCTTGGTCTGCCCGAACTGTACGTATGATGATTCGTCTCCTGTGTTGCTTTATGGTGTCAGTAGATGTAGGGAGACTGAACCATAACTGCAGCAGTTACAACCCTATACATCACTGACCTGGTCACCAGCACCCTGATCCTCATCATCCAGCTCAATATGTATGGGATCAGGCTCAACACTGAGCGGAGGCTCCCCGTAACTCCACTCATACACCGTAGTGTTGCCATGTTCCACCACATACTGTAGTAGCGGTAGGACTTCGGGCGCCCCATCGCCGAGGATGTACTTTGTGAATGCAGAATATAACTCTATGCCCGGGAGGAGTGGTTGGAGGGATTTGCCTATCTGAAAAAAGAAATGGGATTAAACACTAACTGTCTTAAATGTATATTAATTAATCTTACATCCAGTAAAGTGCAAATGCGAAAAACTCAAGGTGTAACTACTTTTAATTGAGATAAAACATTAATGCTCTGACATTTTCATAGACCAAAAGAAAAATGGTTAAAATGACCGTGTTGCTAATACAAAATTTTATATTCCTACTGTTAAATGCAATGGTGTTGCTAGTATCTTGTACAAAATCTAAACACAAAAGTCCAGTCTTTTTCAATGGGCCTTTAAATAACAAGAGAAGAAGACCTTTAAAGTACTAAAACTTAACCTTGTCATAGATGTCCGGCAGCTCCTGCAACCGATCCACAAGCTCCCTCTTGATCCTGTCTCCTTGGATGCCGAGCTGCCTGCACAGCACCAAGAATTCCGACTTACTGGATGCCTCATTCTTTAAATAGTCTGCATGTTTTTTCTCACATTCCTGTAAGAAATTTTATTAGGATAAAATTTTTCAGAAAGAAGTTTTGATTTAAAGGCAATTTTAAAGATAAAAATATATTGATTGATTTGATTAGTTACCATAAATAGTTCAATACTATTTCAAGCATGGCGTAACTCAGTTAAAATTTAAAATGAATTTAAAATATAAGAAACACGACTTTCATTTAATCAAAAGACTCATCGAGGTCAATTAAACAAGCCCAAATTGATGGGCATAATGTTAGTTAAGATCCTGATGTTACGAAATTATTGTATTGTCATCAAGTTAATAGAAGTGTATATATTGTCTAAAATAAATAAATGAAACAGAACTTACCGCCTGCATTTGCTCCTCCTTAACTATTTGCTTCTTGAGTCCAGGTATCTCATAATTTATGTTTCTAACTAGCATTTGGGCAGCTTCTGCTAAATATAAGTTCTCTTTCTCGTAGCTCCTCACCACGTCCTGCCAATCCTTCATCCTCTGTGAGCCGTACCTCCCAAATAAGTTCTTAGTGTCCGCCTCTGTCTCTTTTAGTATCTCTATAATTTTTTGGCAATGGAAATAATTAATGTAGCTGCCTGTAAGTAAAGCTGCAATGTCGTCATGGACGGGCATGTCCTGTATGGCATTGTTTATTTTCTCTCTCACTGCTATGATGCTTTTTTGCCATTCTTTGTTTACGTGTCGTCTGCTAATGAGCCAGTCTTGAAGTTTTCCTATGTTTATGTCGATAGGAATACTGGATTCCTGCAAACATAGTAGAAACAATATAGGTAGTAAATGTTGGAAGACTTGCGAATTTAACTAGGATTTCTAGGGATTAATATTAACCTATAATAAGTCGATAGTATTTTTGTACTTACATCCATGTCTACTATAGGTGTTTTTTGAACTACACTATCTGTGAAAGTAACAATAAATTTTTAAATTAAAAGATGAAATTGTATTTTTTCCAAACCAAATCTCCGTGACGTGTCAACAAAACAAATGAAATGTGTGGTGTGTGTGTTTCTGTTACAGGAATTGAGACACAATTTAAATAAATGACACCACCCACCGCCAATAAATCGTTGATGGAGAAAGAAAGCAACAAAGAGGAACGGTGGTAGTGTAGTAGGTACCTAGTAAATTCTCATACCATTCCTCCGAAACACACCTGACATTTAAAATTAATGTTGCCACTAAAAATTATGTATATTTTTAATTATATCTGCAAAAATAATCAAAAAGTTACGAATTGAAGTTGGTTTAGAATTTAAAAAATTAAGGTCAGCAGCAAAATTTTCACTTTGTGACATGACACTTGACTGACAGCTGTGATGTACCCTACCCAAAGAAATTGAATAGCTATTCAAATTTCTTTGACCCTACCCAAGTCATACATCTTGGATTATAGAGCCATATTGATATAAAATGATAAAAAAAATTCGTTATCTGTTTGTTGCCGTTAATGTTCCTCAGTAGGTACACCGAACCACTGAGCATTATAATTTCATTTCACAAAAGGATATAACAACCAATTTTAGTTTAATGCTTTACCGTTTTCTATCCACCACAGACACAGATAGAACAAACGAAAGTAACCTACCTACTTGCTACTGGATGTAAATAAAGCGAAGATATCGAACAATGGAAGCGAAAAGTTTCTCGGCGATGAATGAGTGAGTACATACTATTGAATAATTTTATTTAGATTATCTTCTTAATGCCCAATTAATACCACTACCTACCTACCTACTTAAAACAGACCTCTCAAGTGCCAGGCTCCGCGCGACGCGTACCTCCTTACACGTCAGGGGGTAGCGGGCCCCCGCAGCACGCCTACGTCGCCCTCAGTTCTTTGCCTAATATCTCGTAAACTATAAGATTGTAAGAACAGCGGCATACCTTTTTAGAATCTACATGAACTAACCATTCTAATGGTACTATTGTATAGCAATATCGATTCAGTAGGATCGGTGAATTCTTGACATGTATTCTGATTTCTGTAAATTTTTGTACTTTTTGTAAATAAAAATGTTGTAGGATTGAAATAGAGGGATGGAAAACTTCAATATTTTGTTTTATTACAGTATATTAGTCTATTTAGCTATTTACATAAAAACATTAGGTAGTCCTATGGAAAATACAATTCAAAAATACATTTGAACTCATAACCTCAAAAACAACATTGTCAAAAATTCTTCAAAAATAGGGTATGTTGTGACCTTTATTCAGGCCCCCCTGTGTGACTTGAGTACCTTGTTTATATTAAATAACGTAGTTTAGGTCTTTAACTAGCTGGAACATAAATCCTAAACTTATAGGATTTGACATAAGTGAGTATGAAACAAAATAAAAAAACCATTTCAGTCACCTAATACAACGATGGCCTTGACAGATTTGTCTATTACTTAAAAACTATTTAATTGTAAGAAGAAATATTAAATATCCAAAAACTACATGAAATTACCTATCTAATTCAATTAACACTTACTTTTAATTATGATTATATCAAAAGTTATTAAAAAAAAGTTATTATTTAATTTGGTAGAGGTACCAATATGGCGACAATTTCACGGCCCGATTTATTTTTTACAATGAATGATTTTAGGTTTTAGGCAAGATGTAGACTAATTGTTATTGTTTCCAGTCAAAGTTTATGAGCATACGACATGATTTTAATAGCATTTCTATGGATCACAGTAAAAAAAACGGCACAAACATGATATTGTCGAAAGCCGTTAGCCAATTTTTTTCCGACGGTTTCAACTAAAATCATTGAAATATACACAAAACAACATGAAAACATCATGCCACACGTAATAAAAATGTTCGTACTTACATTTTCAATGAAATAAACTGAATTTAAGATAAATAAACCACTCCGCAATGACTCAACATCACAAGCACAAGTCACAGATAAAAACAGACTGAGTCCGCTTTTTTAAAACATTTATTTCTTACAAAATCGAAGGATTATGAATGAAACGAACACACCATCGTCTTCTCCCTTTCATTCCCATGCCAATTAATATTACTGTCTCACACAGTACGTTCCTTTCGCATCGGAATAAATTCCAAGAAATACGCGCGCGCCAGTGGCACGGTACCGGGACACCGACACTTGAAGCGGTTTTTCTACCGTCCCGGGGCCGGGACACCGACACTTTAGAGGTTAAGTAGGTACCTATATAACAAATGCAGCTCGAAGACGCTTTGCAAACTTAAGTAGGTACCTAGTAAATATTTTATTATTACGGTACCTATGTTTTCATTTTCTTACTCTCAAAATATTTGTTTGTAAAAAATACAAGATAAGATAATCTAATCTAGATTATCCTATCAAGATAGTAGTGGCAACACTTTCGTTTCAAATTTTTATTTTTTTTGTTTGCAGTTTGCTAGAAAGTTTCATTTAATTTTTGTTTTGTTCATTCGTTTTAAAAATTTAATTTTAAATCACCTTCAATAATTAAACCTACATAAATATATTTAATGGTAAGGTACATACATACAAATGATTAGAAAACAGTGGTTGGAAATTGCAAAGAATACTCATCGACATCTAATGTTATTTTTGCCTCATCCAGCAGTTTGCCGAGCACTTCTTCCAGCACTGACCCAGCAGTAGTGTTTGTCTCCAGCGACATTATGGTGGACTCCGTGACCATCATGCCTGACACAGCTGTACCTGACTTGGTCAGGTAAGTTGAAGTTCTTTAAGCGTCTTACCAAAACTAGCAGAGAGAAATTGACTTAAAGGGTCAACACAGAGAGAGCAGAATCAAAATAACTAATGCATCATCCGACTGACCTGTCGGCTTAATTGGTAGTGACCCTGCCTACTACGCCAGCGGTCGTGGGTTCGATTCCCACCTGGGACCAACATTTGTGTGATGAGCATATCAGTTGGTTTTCGGATTCTGGGTGTTTGTATGTAGGCTTAATTTGGGACTAAACAGCCGTGTGTGAATTTGTCCAAAATAAATTTTTTTCAATGCAGGGCATCAGACGGCAGCGCCGTAACCGAAGAGGAGTCTGCAAAGCTGACACTGGCATACGAGAGGCTTTACGAAATTCCTATAGCTATAGTGCACAGGTTCTCAGACCACGTCCGGTACCTAGACATCAGCCATAATAAGATCACGTAAGTAATAGACTGACAATTATATATTACTAGCTGTTGTCTGCTGCTTCGCCCGCATGCGATAAGTACCTATAAATTATCTAAATGATAGTGAAAACCGCATCGAAATGCGTTGCGTAGTTTAAAAGATTTAACCGACAGACAGGAAGTGACTTTGTGAAATGAAGGAAAGCGCCTAAAGCGGAACACAGACAGGGCGGCGGCGGTGCGAAAGCGTCGCGGTAATTTTTTGTAATGTTCGAAATAGTATAAAGCCTTTTACATCAAAGCGATGCGGCGGCGGTGCGACGGCGAAAGCGACAAAACCGCGCGCACAGATTTGACGTTTTGATTTGACAGATTAGCGCAGACAGGCGTTGCGGAGCGGCGGCGGCGCGTTGTATTCCTTTGTAGTGTATGAGAATCCCTACACAGAGCGGCGGCGGCGCGGCGCGGTGCGGAGCGTTCTTCATACAAACCGCCGCCGCGCCGCCGCCGCTAGCGGTATTCCTGTCTGAAGGGCTCCGCTTTTTATTCGCTTTCCGCAGATTCGCCGCCACAACGCTTTCGCAACGCCGCCGCGCTGTCTGTCTTACGCTTTAATGTTTACTACATACGCTAGTGGCGCCATCTGAATCGAGCTCTTCATCATCATCATCATCATATCAGCCTGTAGACGTCCACTGCTGGACAAAGGCCTCCCCCAAGGATCTCCACGACGACCGGTCCCGTACCCTAACCTCATCCAGCTGGGTCCCGCGACCTTCACCAGATCGTCGGTCCACCTTGTGGGAGGCCTGCCTACACTGCGTCTTCCGATACGTGGTCGCCACTCGAGAACCTTTCTGCCCCAACGGCCGTCAGTTCTACGAGCGATGTGCCCAGCCCACTGCCACTTCAGCTTCGCAATTCTTTGAGCTATGTCGGTGACCTTGGTTCTCCTGCGGATCTCCTCATTTCTGATTCGATCTCGCAGGGAAACTCCGAGCATAGCTCTCTCCATTGCCCTCTGGGTGACCTTGAGCCTTCTTATGAGGCCCATAGTGAGGGACCACGTCTCGGTACCATATGTCATCACTGGCAACACACACTGATCGAAGACTTTCGTCTTGAGACACTGCGGTATTTGGGACGAGAAGATGTTGCGTAGCTTCCTGAACGCTGCCCAGCCGAGTTGGATTCGACGATTGACCTCTTTCTCGAAGTTGGACCTACCTAACTGGACCGTTTGTCCCAGGTATATATAATCGTCTACAACTTCGAGCGTAGAGTCTCCAACCTTCAGAGGAGTGGGTACAACACGGGAGTTCGACATGATTTTCGTCTTGTCCATGTTCATTTTTAGACCCACTTGTTGAGAGACTCTACTGAGGCCATTGAGCATTGTGCCTAGGTCCTCCAGGGTCTCAGCCATGACCACGATATCATCGGCAAATCTAAGATGAGTGACATACTCGCCGTTTATGTTGATGCCCAGTCCGTTCCAGTCCAGAAGCTCATCGAGCTCTTACTAAAACTTATCTCAATATTTCTTTTCCAGAAACCTGGATGCACTCGTGCATTTCTCACACCTGACTTCGCTCATAGCTGATAACAATCCCATCACAGAAAACTGTTTTTTACCGCCATTGCCTCAGCTGCAGTTATTATGGTGAGAATATGATTTCATTATACTTACGAACGTCCCACTGTTAGACAAAGGCGTGGTATAGTGCACCACGTAGGCACAACTAGTGTCATTCGGTGAGCCACACTGCAGTTCACACCGCACTAAACTGATAGTAGGTTTAATGTCGATTTAACAAGGCAGAATATGGAATTTTTCAAGATTTTATTTTACCCACTTTGTCGGATTGATTAATCTCTTAGATTATAATATATCTCTTAGATTATAAAAATGCGACCTGTAGAGGATTACAGACAGACGGACAAAAGCATTTTTGGCCAATCTCGAAACTGAGATGCTTCGCTCACTAGATCAATTAATAGCCTGTTGATTTTTTTATGTATTTCAGGTTAAACCACTGTAAAATATCTTCCCTGTACCCGTGGGTGGGTCGGCTGAAGGAATCCTGCTCCAATCTGCAGCACTTGTGCCTGATGGGCAACCCGGCGGCACCGAGCGAGCTGACCGGCGGCACCTTCTACGAATATCTGCAGTACAGGTGGGTCACAATAAATGTAATGAAAATTCGTATATTCACAATTTGAACACAATATTCTCCTTTTGACGTCAATTCTGTCTAAAACTAAAACTACTGTGTTACCACCTGTATGTCGCTGAAGGGAAGAAACAGCAACAAACCCAACAGCACAGGGCCCTGCTTTCATACATAAAGATTGTTCATCAATAATAGCTGTTTTCTTTTTGACTTATTTTCTTTTTTTATCGGCTCCTAAAAGTCGTAGCGTGATATTGAATAGCCTATAATCTTCTTCAAGGATTGAGCTATGAAATGCAAAAAGAACTTTTCAAGTTCGACTGGTAGATCCAGAGTTTAGCGCGTTCAAAAAAACATACTCTTTCGCTTAGTTATATTACTATAGATATTTATATTAGTATAGATTATTATGGAACGTTCAAATGATAACATTATTAGGAATTTGACAGATAAGCATTATTGATTGAACAATTCTCATTAAGTTGTCATGTTTACCTTATGCAATGGAATATCTTCGCTGGAACTGATTACCGGGGTACCTACACGCCGCCGTCACGTCGTCCTCCTTATATTACATTCCAAACGAAAGCAAACGCTATTTATTACTTAAATTATGTTATAATGTATCATGGGAATTTTATCAAAAACTATCAGTTTTCGCGTAATATATGTAGGGGTGTTTCAGAGCCCATTGGAAGCCCGCGATTTCGTCCACGTTATGTGGACTGTTCTCAGTTACATCAAAATCCGTTCAGCTGTTATGGCGTGGTTAAGCATCAAATATTTAAACTCACAAGCATCCATCGCATTTAAATGTAGAGTAGTGGAACGCGATGAGGTTTTTTAACTCTTTTTGTTTAACCGAGGCTTTGAACTATTGATGTCCATGCCAGCGTACGGAAATTAGTCCTTCGGAGGATCAGGCAGACAAACAGCGCTTAGCGAAACCATACACCACTCGTACCCAACCGAACTTGAGTTATTTTACTACCAGGTTTATTCCGCCATTATAGCCATGGATGCCGCCAACATGTCTTTCTGCCGCCGCCGATGAGATTTAAAAGTAATGTGATTGACTGTTGCAGACTCTTCGTGATATCCCAATTCCCGTCCCTCGATCACCTGGACGACCGTAAGGTGAAGGAGGACCAGAAGGCAGAGGCGCAGCGGCTGTACAGGAGGCCGTTCTTCGAGCGCCTGGTGCGGCCAGGATCCGGAGGCTTCTCCCAGATGGTGCACTCCTCGGTGCGGTGGAGTGGGGTGCAGAGCAAATTCGCCTCGTTGTGGGGGGGAGGCAGACAGGAGAACAGAAACCGGCTGATATAGTCGCGGTCAGGCATTTTTTAAGACGTGAGACGGACAATACAGGCAAGAAAATAGATATGTTTCGTTGGTAGTAAATTTTCCACATCTTAAGATCATCTGCTCATAAGAAGATAATAGAATGAAATAGTAACTACCCACCATATCTTTAAAAGTATCTTTTTAGTAAAAGAAATGGTGATTGATAATAAACTTAACTCTCTAAACGGTCTAAGATGAACGATTGATTTAGTAACTATCTTGTAGGAACTATAGTAACACCTGTAGTAAGACTAAATCGTAACCTGCAAAGGAAATAACCGATTTAATTTTAGTAGTTCGGTTTCTTTGTACAACCAAACTGCTGAGACTAAAGAAGGCACAGTGATTCGGTAGCGCACAAAATAACCGAACTACTGAGACTAAAGAAGGCTCAGTGATTCGGTAGCGCACAAAACAACCGAACTACTGAGACTAAGGAAGACTCAGTGATTCGGTAGCGCACAAAACAACCGAACTACTGAGACTAAAGAAGGCTCAGTGATTCGGTAGCGCACAAAACATACCGAACTACTGAGACTAAGGAAGACTCAGTGATTCGGTAGCGCACAAAACAACGAACTACTGAGACTAAAGAAGGCTCAGTAATTCGGTAGCGGGCAAAACAACCGAACTACTGAGACTAAAGAAGGCTCAGTAATTCAGTAGCGCACAAAACAACCGAATTACTGAGACTAAAGAAAGCTTAGTGATTCGGTAGCGCCCAAAACAACCGAATTACTGAGACTAAAGAAGGCTCAGTAGTTCGGTACCGGACAAAGGAACTAGTGAGACTAGACGAAATAAACGACTGTTGATCCAGCGTCTGGGTTCGAACACAATTGATCTTTGCTCAAAAGATAAACTTCTGATACCGTAATAATCGACTGATTTAACTATCCGGCGTCTGCCTAAGAGGACTGGTTGGTATTTAACATAATTTAGTCATAAACCAAAGGTTGTAGGAGCCTCTGTTGCCATTTATTTACCTTTTACTGTTATTTATAAAGCATATGTTTAATAAATACCGGTACAACAAAATGCCTCTAGTCATCCCGGCATTAATACTTACAAAACGATCGTACCCTTCGACTTCCGGAAATTCTAAAATACACAATAATTTGTTAAAAGTACTACAGGTATTTTGTTGCACCAGTAAAATAGTCGTAATATGTGATAAATAGTGTAATTATTAAGGGGCCAAAATAACATGACCAAGTTTTACACGAATAATATATTATATTTTTTACGTTACAGTTGCCTATGTATTTTATTTATAATATGCTAGTTATTGGTTGGAGTAGAGCAAAGGGGTCGCTGAGGAATAATTTTTCAAAATGATAATGTGTGACAGTTAGCAGTCGGAGCACCCCGAAGGTTAGGTTCGTTAGGTTACTGGTGACCCTTGGAGCGAACGAAGCGAGCGACAGTACTTCAAAAAAGTGAAATTTTTCTAAGTATTTTTCCATTGCGCCCCCTTTTGTGCACACTGACCTCGATAGTCAGTGTTCAATATAACAATCAACAGCCTATTAATATGCCCCAATGTTGGGGTACAGAGCTACACTTTCAACAGCTATAGTCAATGTCCACCACGCTAGCCCAGTGCTGGTCGGTGGACTTCACATACGCGTAAGAATTCCTTCAACGTATGCAGATCAGCGTGTTAGGTTCTTTAGCGTATTATATAACTACAATTTTCGTATCGATTATATCAACATTGTGATACTATTGATATTGTGACTAGTTTTCGAGGTCACGGCACGATAGAATATTCGCTCACAACACTAGTAGCGTATTATTTTAATTAATACCGATATTGTGACTAATTTTCGAGGTCACCATAGCATCACTAGTGGTAACACCATTGTTTTCGTATTATTTTAACTGTATTTCTTCATTTTTCACACGTCGGTAGACTTTCTCCACGCCGTAAGATCCACATGCGGTATAGCGTTGAAGTCGTCACACCTGTACTTGGGGTTGTAAGCTGACTCCATCTCGAACGCTTTCCTCTGGACGTAGCGCACGCCGTCGGTGTTGTCGCACAGCAGCCGCGCCATCGACGCCTTCTTTATTTCTTTCAATTGCTCTGAGGGTAGATTTAAACATGTTTTTGAAAAAGCTAAACACAAACATGTAAGAAAATCGCAATATAGAATCAGAAGAATCGTATAGTCCCCGTAGAATTTCTTGGCGGCTGAATGTATATAAGTAGTCGCAAATTGTTTCACATCGCATCGCTGACAGTGTTTATAGTCTATGTGTGCGTAAGCGAGATAGTGTGATACATAGAGATGTCCAAAAACTTGAAAATTTGATTCAGTTGATCGAATCAATAAACTATTTCTTGATATTGAATGAGCGTCTCTAGTGAATCCCCGCACAGCTCCCCTTTGACATCTAAAATTAGTCATTGCGCAGAAATCGGCCAACTTCACACAGCCGCCATTAAACTCTACGGAGATACAATCGTGTCTATAAACAAAACGAACGCCCTGTACCTACTAGGGCGCAGGCAAACCCGCGTTATTTTGTATGAAACTACCCGTTCACCGGAAACTGCACTATTTCAACGTAGATTTTTGGCTTAGCTTGTAGTTCTATATAGTAGTTTTGGGTCTAGGATATTTTGATATTAATATTAAAGCTTACAGAATACGACATTAGCAGAATACGAATTAGATTAATAAAATTTTCATAGTAAGTTCAGATAATATTAGACTTACTATGACTGGGATTTACTAGGATCTGATTGTAATATGTTAGATTAAAAATGGAACTTACTATGACAAGATTTGGTCCTATTCTGATTCCAAGACTTGTCGGATATTAGAATTTTAGAACTCCCGTCCATAGTAACGAAACCCTAAAATATAGTTTCTTACCCGACGTAAAAGAATGGGGCATCTCGCTGTTGTCGTAAAAGAACCTGTCGCCCACCCTGGTCCTGTAGAACTGCTCCGCCACTATGCACTGGAAGGTGTGGCCCAGGATGGAACCTTGGACCTCGCGCTCCAGGGCGCCGCCCACGAACAGGTCTATGTCGTCCACAGACTCGTACATTATAGCTAGTGCGTTTATGCGCTGGAATTAAGGTACAAGAATCATTAGTACATGTAATACAAGTGACATTACGTTACATCACCCTGCTGCTCTAGGCCACTGCTGGACATAGGCCTCCCCCAAGGCGCGCCATGAACCTTACATTACTATATCATTACGTTAAAGACAAAAGGTCGTCGATCCATCTGGCGAGGGGTCATTATTATCGGTAATAATATCGTAACTTACATCTTGAGATATCTCTCCGGCTAAATCTTGAAAACTCCTCGCTCTCTTCAAACCGCAGATTTCCCTGAAATACGATTCTAGTAAAATTTGTGATAGTTGCAGACCTAATTTAAAAATAATGTTCTAGAACTTACAAGGGAAGCTTTCAGAGCCAACTATCCGAAATGGGTAGGAAAAAAGAAGAAAAAAAAACGGGTAGGAATACGAACGTGACCCCAGCGGGACCATCAATAAATATCGGGTCCTACTGTACGTACGTCACGAATTAATGTATGCAGTGGGTAATTCTAAGCACAACCACATTTATATTTTTGATCCATTACTTTGGTTGAGTCCTGCGCTATCCTCATCCAGTTAGTTCCAGCGACTTTGACCAGATCATCGGTCCTGATGATGTAACTTACCTATAATCGTTATACGCCGCAACGCCATGGTCCCTGCCCCTCTGCACGTCCATGGCGACGAGGTCCAGCCCCCAGCGGTTGGTGGACTTGAACAGCAGGTTGGTGACCTCGCCCGTGCAGAAGGGGTCGCTCTCGCCCGCGCGCTGCGCGACCATCCCGCGCGCCACGTCGTCGAACGACGTGGGCGTCGACTCCAGGAGGCCGGGGTTGAAGTAGTGGTCGCTCAGTCTGGAAGAAAATGTATAGTTACTATAGCTGTTTTCCGCGGCTTCGCCCGCGTAATATGATGGAAGCTTATTAAGTTTCTTTTTTATGTAATTCTCTTACTTGTGCAAATACGCAACTTGATAGGTCGCGGGACAGGTCATGATGGAGTCAGGAATGATGGTGTGCAGGAACCGGAAGGCCGCGGCCCCGAAGCTGTTGATGACGCCAGGGTTCACCTCCTCGCTGTAGTCGTGGCTGTACAGCGTCGACGGGGAGATCCGGTAGTAACGGAAATAGTTCTCGCCTGCATGTGGGATATTAGGTAGGTAGGTTGGTACACATTGTCTGAGCGAAGCGAAAGAGGTGTGTCAACATCACGTCATTTGGCGCTACCGCGGGTGCTACGTTCTTTCTGCCTATGTATGTATGTATATATGGTTATATGTATGTATGGTTCTCGAGTGGCGACCACGTATCGGAAGACGCAGCGTAGGCAGGCCTTCCACAAGGTGGACCGACGATCTGGTGAAGGTCGCGAGACCCAGCAGGATGAGGTTAGCGTAGGACCGGTCGTAGTGAAGATCCCTGGGGGAGGCCTTTGTCCAGCAGTGGATGTCTACAGGCTGATATGATGAAATAGACTGCAGTTGGATAGATTAAGTGTAGGTTAATAGGTAATCAAAAATCAGCAATACAAAAAATATAAAGGTACTCATACATACATACAGTTCACCTTTTCACACTGTTATCTTTTGCATCTATAAAAAAACGCTCTACTGTATCGATAGAAACACACATTTGTAAGGCTCTGAACGTAAAAAAAACTATTTTAGAACGAACCATAATTATTGACTTAAAGCTTTACCAAAATTCAAAGGCAGCCACTCCTGGTAAGTGATATGCTGGACCTCGGCTATGACGATCCTCCTCGCCTCTTGGTACAGCCTCTCGTCCCCCCACGTCGGGTTGAGGGTGCCCAGGACGTCAGCCACGCGGTTGTGCTCCCGGAGGAGCAACGTGTGCAGCAAAGCCAGGGTGGGGGTCTGGTTGATTCGGCTGTCACCTGTGCGAATAATGTTTGAATGTCTGTGGACTTATGGGCGGATTTTAGGACCCTTCAGGAAGGCTAGAGGTATCGACTTGAAATGAATACCAAACTACAAGTTTCTGTAATTTTCATTTTGTGGCATAACATAGGGCATACATGCGGATATGAAGCCTTTTGTATTTAGGTTGGTGTAAAATAAATATCTGTGTAAGCACTTAGGTTTTTTCGCAAAATCCCCTACTGCATGCATAGTTGGTGATTTTGCGATTATTATGGCGTACAGTTACGACCGTAAATTACGTGGTGGGGTCACGGACACTGCGATTTTCCAAATATGATTGTCGCATAATTTTCTCCGCCACGGAAAGCAAGGTCGGTGGGGATTTTGCGAATTTTTAAATTAAATTTTTCAATTTTAGTAATCGTGAAATCCCCATTGGACTGGTACTTACAAAATAAAACCAATAGTAATTTTGCTGATGAAAAACAATAATTCAGCTTCAGCTTCTCACCAGCGAGATAACAGGGCTCCGACATGTTTCTCAGGTCGCACACGGCCGCCTTATCCTTGACAGATGGCAGGAATCCCCTTGCGGACTCCTTCCTGGTCTCCTCTCGCAGCCTCCCGCCCGACTTACTTCTGAGCTTGCCGGCCAGCTTCTCGTCTGATCCGTAGATCGGTGAACCGTCAAGATAACTGGTCACTAAGTTCATCTACGATGCGAACATGAAACATCAGAATTAAGACTATGAAATAATTTACACTAAAGTTGTGTCATAAGAAGGCTCAAGGTCACCCAAAGGGCAATGAAGATAGCTAAGCTTGGAGTTTCCCTGCGAGATCGAATCAGAAATGAGGAGATCCGCAGGAGAACCAAGGTCACCGACATAGCTCAAAGAATTGCGTAACTCAAGTGGCAGTGGGCTGGGCACATCGCTCATAGAACTGACGGCCGTTGGGGCAGAAAGGTTTTCGAGTGGCGACAACGTATCGGAAAACGCAGCGTAGGCAGGCCTCCCACAAGGTGGACCGACGATCTGGTAAAGGTTGCGGGACCCGGCTGGATGAGGTTAGCGCAGGACCAGTCGTCGTGGAGGAGGGGGAGGACTTTGTCCAGCAGTGGACGTCTACAGGCTGATATGATGATGATGATAGTTGTGAGCACCATAGGCTTGAGTAGTCCGTCAAGGAACCACTAAGTGATTCTCTTCATAGACAGACTCTTTTCATAGTCCCAGAAGTTATAACTTTTTCCGTGAGCCGTAATACTTGAAGAGAAGAGTAAAAATACACTTGTACCATGACAGCCAAAGCGAAATGAAACTCGAATTAGATTCCCATCAAACAGTGAGAAAATATTTACCCTTCTAGCACTTGGAAGGCAATTAATGGGGTGTGACGGGGTTGTCTGTTTACCCTGCACTGTTACGGTTACCCTCGTTTACCAAACGAATGGGAGGGATAGTTCAAGGTCAAGGCGAAGTTCATGGCAATTCTTGGTCCTAGAAAGAGGTAACTAGGCGTAGTAAATACTATGACTAAGGTCACCCAGGGCTAATGTAGCTAGGGGGAAATGTAGGTAGATGACTGAAAATAACTTACGTTTTTAGAATGAGTCACATCCGTGGTAGTGAGTTATACCAAGTTATCTGTGAAGTGGCAGAATCAGGAACTAGGCAGAATGTCATTCGGCCGTCAGCACAAAATGTATAGAATGACGGGCATGGAGCGATGGCAGAGTCACCCTTCAATTCACAGATAACTTGGTAAGTCTAACTCCTTACTTTTCTAAAAGCCACAAACGTCACTCATTCTAAAAATGTTTCGGTAACGAGTTGCTGCAACTGCATTTGCCCCCTAGCTACAATATCCCCGGGGTGACCTTACAGTAATTAACTTACATACCTACCATAACATTACATACCTGCTCCGCATGCCCCAGAGTGCAGTCGTCCCTGGGCGTGGTGACGCTCCTCACGAAGTTGAGGCAGCGCACCCCGTGCGCGCGGTAGAAGGGGTCGTCCTCGGGCACGCAGATCGGGATGCACTTGTCGTGCTGCCACTCCGCGGGGAGCACGTCGTGCCCGTTGCCCAGGCAGCATTGGATGCCGCCATCGTCTGTGCAAATTAGGTTCGTTTGCTTAGAATTCGGAAAAGAAATCGCATTTTTGATGATACTTAATAAATATTTTTATAATTTCGCCAACTCCAAGATTTAAGTTTGTTCTATCAACGTTTCCATAAAAACAAATAAATCTATTTATTATTATTATTTGTATAGTATAAATACCTGGTTTTTCCTGTAAAAAAACTGTTACCTAACTACGTCGTAGTGGAGATCGCGGACCGTTGCGCGCCGCTTGGGACGCCACTCCGCCAGATGAACCGACCGAAAGGTGGCGGGCGGCTGGATGAGAAAGGCGGAGGACCGGGTGTGGTGGAATTCGTTGGGGAAGGCCTATGTCCAGCAGTGGACGCTAAAAGGCGGATGTGATGAACATTTCTTTAAAACAGTCACGATATGGTTACTTACCCGTGACCTCCATGACGTGGAACAGCAGGTCGTGGGTGACGTACTGCCCCCACTGCATGTTGAGGTAGGTCAGCGCTCTGCTGGCGATGGGCTGGTCGCTGAACAGGCGCGTCGACAGCGCGCGCGGGTTGGGCAGCGGCCGCCCGCTGCTGGCCACAGGCATCGCGTAGATACCTGGACATGGCAACAGTTCAATAGAAAAAATGATTTTCTCAAACATGCTCGGAAAAGACTGCTTTTCATTTGAAAATCGAAGAGGGGTAGAACCTCGCCCTCAGACCACAAGTGAATTGGCCTGAGTTTTTGCCCTTCAAAATTAAGAAAAATTGAGTTCCCGGCCTAGGAGTAAAATAAACGTATGATTTTTTTTCTCGCTTAGTACGATAAATTTTCAAAAATCTTGATTAAAATCGAAGGGACCATCAGCCGACTGACCGCATTTTTCAACACAGTGGTGTCGTGTTAGTTTCTTGAGAATAAATAATAAAATTTTAAAACCCTTATTTACTAGGGTTTTAAAATTTTATTATATATATTATATTTAATTTTTAAACCCTATATTACTTTATACTTAAAAGGGCCTCATATCGTCTGAAAAGCAATTTGGCGTAAAAGAAATTACCCCTTATGGTGAAAAACGTCTCCAAATTTGGTGAACTCGAATCACCACAATTATGGGTACTATCTATTAGGGGTTATCCGTGGGAGGAGGACGCCACACTGAACGCTGGCAAGGAGTGGTCTTCAGCATTACTAGTATAGGGCCTATAGGCTGCGCCTTTCACGCCACACCGCAACATTGCGGCTAATTACAAGAAAGTAACTCACCGTCAGCATACCGGGGCGTCGCTATCCTGGTGAACGGCGCCCCGCGACGCCCCCAGGCGGGGTACTGCTCGTTGTTGCAGGTGCCGTCGAAGCTCCTGTACTTGCTACGTCGACAGGCGATGCTGACGGGCTGGCAGTGGCCTGCGTCGCTCGCCCGTATCACTTGGTGCTCCAGGAAAGACATGAACGTGTTAGGTGTTACGTTAGACGAGCTGTGGGAAATTAAATTTAGTTGCAAGTTGCAATTTGCGACTACCGTCCGGAAACCGGAAATGTATTCGTAACTAGCTTTTTCTCGCAGAAAAGTTTTTCCCGTGTACATTGTGAAACAGCGCCCTCTATGTAGGCGTTTTGTTACTTAGGGGTATTAGCGGACGCCCCGCGACTTTGTCCGCGTTAAAAAGTAGCTTTTATGTTATTCCAGAATATAAGCTATCACTGTACCAAGTTTCATCAAAATCTGTTCGGTAGTTTTTGCGTGAAAGAGTAACAAACATCCTCACATCTTCACATCCTTACAAACTTTCGCCTTTATAATATTAGTACCTCACATCTTCACATCCTTACAAACTTTCGCCTTTATAATATTAGTAGGACTAGTAGGATACGATTTTCGGACTAGGCGTCCACATTTCGGCGCGTAGGTCATTACGGGTAATACGCACTGATTGAAGACTTTTGTCTTTAGGCATTGTGGTATATGCGACGAGAAAATATGGGTCTCTATCAGAATGACTTTTATGCTGAACGACAAGTCAATTGGATGACATGAAAAGCAGGGTACCTAGTTAGCCGAATATGACGTAACTTCCTTAATGCTGCAGGCTAAATCCTCGTTTCGACATGCTAAATTTTCGTTATCCTTCAAGCAATCTTCATACAACCCCCCAAGTATATCAACTGGCCACAACAGCCCCAGAGTGGCTAAACTGGGAGTGAGGTACTAACAAATTATTATTGTTTCAATGCGTGCTAGTTTAAGATTCCCTTGGGCCGGAGTTAATTTGACATGAATACTGCTGTTAGACTTATTAAGTTAAAATGTAAGTGGACAGGTCAAAAGCTACTGTTGCATTAGACTATACTGCTATTATATACACAGAGTAATCTACTTTTATGGCGTTAATTCACTTTGGGAATAGTCTTGACGCGGCGGAATATTTAATCATCTTTATGTTGATAGATTATGGTTTAAATTTTGAATGGTTGAAGGGTCAGTGGCGTCGGGGATATGACGCGGCCTGTCTTATCGAAAACTCGGAAGTTCGATCCCCGGATGGGCCATGTATGTACCAATGGGTTTTTTCTCCCAACTTAAGTGCGTTTATTGACGCTCTCAAACGGAGAAGGAAAACATCGTGAAGAAATCCGCATACGCCGAAGAATAAATTCATAGGTAGGTACCTAAGTACCTACGCGTACCTAGTTATTACATTTCCAAAAACGTAAGGATCAGAAGAGTTGGCTAACTCACATTTCTACCTTCGTATGTTCCGTATACTAACCTGGAACACAATTTCATCTGTAGCAGTTTAGTAGCTGTGATGATCTCGTGCGATAGTTCAGCTGCCCTCTTTGCGTCCGGAGGCAGCTGCGAGGAGAAGAAGTGCAGCATGGCGGGCGAGCAAGCCTCCAGACTGACTCCGCTCCTGGCGAGCTGGTTGCCGCGCTTGCTCGCAGCACGGGACAGCTCCCGCCCGCACTGGATACACTCCGACACCAATTTGGGAGATATCGGACTGTCTTCGTCTAAAATGTACAGAAGGTACCTATAATCCGGTTATAAATACTGCTGGTTGCCGCGCTTGCTCGCATTGTTAATGAGGTCGTGGGTTCGATCCTGGCCCGTACCAATGAGTTTTTCGAAACTTAAGTACGGTTTATTATAATGCCACAGGTTTTTCGGTGAAGGAAAACATCGTGAGGAAACCTGCATACGCCAAAGACTGGTATTTATTATTCTAAGGCGTATGTGAAGTCCACCAAAAACGGATTGGGGCACCGTTTGGCGGACAGGGGTTTGGTACAACAGATCCCATAGGGTCGAAGTGTCGCCAGGTATTCCTGGCCCCATCAGAAGATAAGATTAGATAAGGGTGTGCCGTTACACAGCTCCCACCTGAACTGGATACACTCTGACACCAGTTTTGGAGATATTGTGCAATTTATGATTTTTGTACTTACACCGACGTCTTGTTCCCCAAATTTTTTTTAATTACTAATAATTTGATTGAAATATTTTTTCAAATTGAAATGGGAGGAATCTTTACTTGTCAGCGTTCGTACCGTTTTTCGTCCTTGGCATTTTGCGTATTTTGTGGTACTGAAGGTCCGCCTATCCAGTCTATTTCATAAAACTGGTGTTTAATGAAGTAGAATTTTGTGTTGTGTCGGACTATTTGTATATTTTCGTAAATTTTGTGTTCCAAGGTACTTTCTTTTTCGTAAATAAGTATGAATATTATTATACTTAGCTTACCCATACAAGAAATTCTTAGGCGCATGTGAAGTCCACCAACCCGCACTGGGCTAGCGGTCCAAGCCAGAACGCCCTCGTTGAGAGGGTAGGCCTGAGCCCCAGCAGTGGGGACATGTTAATAGGCTGTTGATTGATTGATTAACTTACCCATAGAATGCGACTTGAATAAATCCTTTACTTTGGGCGTAGTGACGCTTGCTAATATAGGACACAAATCATTGATCAAGTCCTCCAAAAGAAACTCCCAGCCGGAGTTGAAACAACCACGCCCGAACGTAACCAAACCACTCAGCACTAAAATTACTAAAACACTTTTAATTTCACTAAAAAAGTTTACATTCATCATTACTGGCTGTTTAGAAATCCATTTAAAAACTAATCAGGTTAAGTAAAAAGCAAGTACATTTTTATATTAACCTAATTGCTTTCGGTTGTTCTTCCCAAGCCAGTACATTTAAATTAAAAAAAAGAATCGGTGAAGTGTACTGTATGAAATTTGAACGAAAACTAAAGAAATGTATGTTGTCTAGTAGCCACGAATTCATCTAATCAAGTCACGTATTAATTTAAGTAATGTTTATTACTCGCTGGAAATTATGTAACTGTTATACTTCAAACATTCTTTGATTTCACAATACGTAAGTTACTGGAAACTAAAAAATGCTTCATGACTTAGTGAGATTGAACCCGGGACTCCGAGCGCAGCAGGCAGTGCAACAGTGGGCTACTGAGGCGTCTATTACCTACCTAAACTTTATATAGGTAATATTTTAAGGTAGATACCCAAACAGATGAATTGTATTTATGTTACTCTATGCTATGAATGAAGAGCCATAAATAAAAGGAACACAGGTATTTTAAGAAATACAATTTATTTACAAAATTTATCAATACATTAGAAAAGTTACAATGTAATAATTACAATGTAGGTATTTAAAATACAATTATTTACAGTTTTAATGCAACAATGGCACGATTGTAAATTTTATGTAGCTATGTATGTACGTTTTAGACTTTCGCGCTTTGTATTCATAATTATATAATTATTTACGGGTCTTACACACGAACACAGTTTTAACGTCGGGCAAGGTAAATAAAACTGTTTCGTGTGTAAGACCCGTAAATAATTATATAATTATGTATGTACGGTCGACCACGCGTCAGCGGAAACAATACCAGTAAAACTGGTATCTCCAGTCTACTGGTCGTATTGAAACACCCTTAAAAGCTAGTCCATAGCTCAAGGTCAAAGTATTTTCACTGACGTGCGGTCGACTGTACTACAATACGATTATTAAAGTTGTGTTTTTTCAGTGTTTAAGATGGGACTTTTTGCTTTTGCATATTATGTACTTACCAACTAAATTTGAACTCAATCGGTCCAATACTTTTCGGATTATCAGGCCGACAGACAGACAAACGGCCAAAGAGTTTCCTTAAAATTATTTAGGGTAGGTATCCTGGTAACCCTAAAAAGAGCCTGGTATAAACCCCAGATTTTCAAAGTAGATATAGACACTTTTAAGTATTAAACAACGTAAATATCTGGAAATATAACTAACTACCTTTTGCCCACGACTTCACCAGCGTGGTGACAACTTATTTTAATAAGTCAGTAATAAGTAGGGGTTTATCCCCGTGGACCCACTCCTATGACCCACTGGTGGGACCTGGAGGAAAAGAAATTCCCCGTGGTCCCACCGCGCTAGTAGCCTATGTCCTGATGCTTCTTGATGGTTCTCCACAATCTTTGCAGCGGTTGTGGTGTGAAAACATAACAAACAGACAGTTACTTTCGCATTTATAATATTAGTATTGATGTATGATACGTGGAATGGCAGCTAAATCTGCATAAAAATACACTCCATCTAAATGAAACGCGAGTGAATAGCTGACAGCGATGACTTCTTGCTATAGGCGGGGTCAATGTATTTTAACGCAGATATAGCTGGCACGTATACACATATATTTGTACCCTGAAATTTAGTTTTCAATGATACAATAAATCAACAATATGGTTATGAATAAAATTTGTACACTTATATTTGTACGTGTTAATTATGGTGCTATTTGAGGCACTCGTATTTCTAAAACTAATATTATTCACTAAATAACAATTTATAAGACAATTAACTTCCGTCAATTTAGTGCCCATTGCCCTAGGATAAGGGCCACTACTGACTGTTCGGATCCCGTGAATTTATGTGCATGTAGTAACCAACCCAACCACAGAACTAAGAATAAATGGGCACTAGAAATCGCACACCCACCACGGAACTGTCACCTCACAGGTGTCGTACAAGCCACCAGTCAGTCAGTGAAACAGTATATAATGAAATAGTCTCCAAAAATCATGAATCAAAAAATTTTGCCACTCTCATGCGCACGCGACCAAAGAGATTTGAAACTTCTTGCCAAAAATGATGTGTTGCATACTCGTATCTAAAAGTGGATCCAAATTATACTAATAATTACATTTAATCGTACTTAAATAACATTTCTAGTGCCTATTTCTTCTAAGTTCTGTGATTCCAAATATTTTAACAAAGAATTAAAAACTTAATGTTTGTAACTTAAGAATAAGTATACCTAAGTACTTAATTAATTTCTTGGCAACTGTAGGCATAGCCTTGCGCTGTTACAACACCATAACTTACCTAGAAATTCTATCAGTATTCTAATCATGTCATTTAGTAAACGCTACAAAATATTTTTCTTTATTTCTATGCTTACTTTTCACAATCATTTGATCACAGTCATTCGTTCATGTAGTAAGGCTTCTCTTTTAGGTAGACTGCACATAAACCAGCTTAATGAATAACCGTGTATTGATACCGAGAATTGACCGCTCCAAACTTTGACTAGAGGATCTAGTCCAAAATACCTAAAAATATCCGTTACAGAGGCAATTAGTATCCAATGCTGAACAACTTTGGTTTTAACTTTTGAAAAAAAAATAAAAAAAATTACTCTTTACTTATACCCAGATTTATTGCGTATATTTTAAATCTATTAGAATCTTTCATAGGTTAAAACTCATAATTAGAGACGGACTCTAGTGTGACAGTTCAGACGATGAAACTTTTGTTACGGAACCGGCCGTAAGCAAATTACTCGTGTAAAATTATATCTACTTTACAATCAAAAGTATCAAATATAATAGGTTATGAGCAGTCCCATAGAAAACTAGCCGATAAAATATAAGCACTTAATCGTTTATAGCGGAAAAATCTAGGCACCAACAAATCCCTATCTACTTAAAGGCAATATTTTTCTAATTAGATTTTGTAACATTATAATTAACAAAGGATTTAACAACAGTTCCTTGTTCTTTGGTCACCAATCAATTTTAATTGACCTAAAAAGTTCACAGTTTCCTAAAATAAGTACCTACCTAATATTTAGGGCGCTTCTGCACTACACAGACTTTACCGTTCCGAAGACTATTACTTACTCTGTGGTTCCGGAATGTCATGTCTTCTTCAGAAAGACATCCGATTCCGGAACGTTAAAATACCGTGTAGTGCACAAGAACTCTTACAGTTCATCTAGATCAAACCTTCCAACGGTAATGAACGGCAACAAACCTCATTTGGAATTTAAACAAACGAATTTAATTCACAAGCCGTGTGCTCCAGGCATTATTATGAGATCTCAGTGAGGCAACGCGCATGCTTTGATTTGTTGCTCGTAGCAACTCAAAGGTTGCATGCATGGGCGACAGTAAACACTGTTAAAGGTACAAGCTCACTTACATACAACAATATGTTGCACTTGGCTTCATCTATTCACCATTAGCTTATTGATTAGGAATATTCCTACCAGTAGAAGAATCTGTCATAAAATAAAACAAATCAACAGCCTTGTAATGACCCCCACACTGTTGGGCGACTCGACGAGGGCGCACGTCCACCACGCTAGGCCCAGTGCGGGTTGGTGAACCTCACATGCGCCTAAGAATTCCTTCTTCGGCATATGCAGGTTTCCTCGAGAGTTTCAAGAGCAGTCAGTAAATGCACGTATAGAGAAAACTACATTGACACAATTAATAACACGGCCAGTGTACCAAACTACCAACTCGCCTGTAGAGTGTTCTACCTGTAGAATACTGAACGCAAATGAGTTTTGTCATTGTTGGAAGTTTGATGAATTAACATTATTTCTAAACTAGTCTACAATAATTCACCAATGTAAACTGAACCCTAATTTCCTTACGTGTACGAAAGTGTTGAACACGACGTCCCAAATCTTGCTGCTTATACCGAAAGCTGAAAAGAGAAAAAATATTGTTAGGTGTCGCGTTGCAGAGGCTTTAAAATTGTCCCCGGCTCGGTCGAAAACAACTTTCAACATCATATCAGCCCACAGCTGGACATAGGCCGCCCTAATGAATGGTCCTCCGCAAGCAGCCGCTTCCGGCCACCTTCTTTTACCTGGCGGCGGCTGCGCGACCAAAACTCGCCGGGTAGAAACCGGTTATGGCGTAAAATATGTTTAAAAAAGAAGCAATTTTTAACTGAGACCCACATTGAAAGTATCCATTGTGGCAGTTTAATGTGTAAGGAATGTCGCTGAGACATACTGCGTTGGACAGACCGACTGGACTATCTTGTCAGACTAAGGGAACCCTAAAAATATCAAAAAAACCCTAGAGAGCCACCATCGATGGTACATCATCATCATCAACAGCCTATTAACATATCCCCACTGCTGGGGCTCAGGTCTACCCTATCAACGAGGGCGTTCGGGCTATAGTCCACCACGCTAGCCCAGTGCGGGTTGGCGGACTTCACATGCGCCTAAGAATTTCTTCTTCGGCGTATGCAGGTTTCCTCACGATGTTTCCTTCGCGTTTGAGAGCAGTCCGTAAATAGACTTAAGTTTCGAGAAAAAACACATTGGTACATGGCCCAGCCGGGGATCGAACTTCGGATATTTCGATATGATAGGCCGCGTCTTATCCCCGAGGCCACTGACGCTCTAACTAACCATCTTATCTAACCATCGTTGGTTGACAATTATAGTAGGGGAGCCCAAGCGGGGATTTGGGGATTTACTCGAGCTCGGCAGATAGAATAGGGGATAGCTTGCACACCCACCTTTGTCGTGGTTGATGAAGTGGTGGTTGGAGTGGTACCGCTTCATGGCGTACAGGTACGTGCCGTCCGCGGGCGAGCCATGGTGCACGTAGTAGTGGATCATGTCGTACGTCACGTAGCCTACACAGGATCAAGAAAAAATAAAGTACCTCCATACAATTTTGTATATGATTTTTTTTTAAAGTTATATAGGTACATAAACTAATAAAGTCATGTTGCAGGACCATATAATGCCTACATATTCGTAATACATGACATGACAATTCAATTAGCTCTAACCATTTGTAAGTAAATCGTAAGTTTCAATTTTATTTAATTTTATATGGGACCCATACAAACTAGATTTTACCCAGACCAATGGGTAGTCATAGACAATAAGCAACTACGACGTGCAAAGTTTTTGGGAAACATAAGCGCTATTTTCACCACACATCTTGGGCGTACGTCCGCTCTAGGTCATGTTAGACATAGCATTTACACCATCTATCGCGGCACCTAGCAAGGCATCCAGCAAGGCATAGACAAGCTTTAAAAGTAGGTTTTGGCTTGGTTGCAAGACTTTTAAACCATATTACTTGATATTTTAATTGAGATATGGCTTAAAAGTCTAGTCCAACCAAGCCAAAACCTACTTTTTAAAAATGTTAGAGCTTGTTTATGCCTGGGGCCTGAGCCCCAGCAGTGGGGACATTAATAGGCTGTTGATATTGATGTTGTCTATGCCTTGCCAGCCCGCCGCGCCGCCGCGCCGATTGTTTATAATTTCACGACTCGTCTCTTTTTTTATCTTTTTTTTACCGAGGCTTTGGACTGTTAATGTCTATGCCAGCCTCATAGGGAAACACAAGTACTTCGAAGGATTAGGCAGACAGGCGTCTCTTGCATACATTTTGTATGACAAGTTTTGAAGCGGCACCGTACCAACGCCGTATGTGTCGCGCCTTCGCCTTTCGCTTCTGTATAATTCACGCTAGATAGTCGCCAATCCTCCCTTCAAAACCTCACTGGCACTATAAGGTAGGTAACTAAAGCAGATCTTACCAATAAGTCCTCCCGTGAGCTTGAGGAGCGGATACGACAAAAAGGCCCCGATTGGGACGTATATAATAGACGCTAGCACGGCCGCCGGTATGGGCGGGAACACCTGCCGTAGCCCGTCGAACGGCACCTGCAAACAAAACAAGTCCATAACCTATCGTCATACCTTATTATAACTTACTTCATCATCATATCAGCCTGTAGACGTCCACTGCTGGACAAAGGCCTCCCCCAGGGATCTCCACGACTCCCGGTCCCTCGCTAACCTCATCCAGCTGGGTCCCGCGACCTTCACCAGATCGTCGGTCCACCTTGTAGGACGCCTACGCTGCGTCTTCCGGTACGTGGTCGCCACTTGAGAACTTTTCTGCCCCAATGGCCGTTAGTTCTACGAGCGATGTACCCTGCCCACTGCCACTTAAGCTTCGCAATTCTTTGAGCTACGACTTATTACAATCAAACACAAAATTCCTCGGGACACTCTCAACAGCTGGTAACTACCTAAACATGGATTTACGCACTGTTTTGTCGTGAAATTATCTAAGCGTATACTCGTATCATACGATATATAGGTAGGTACTGAAGTTATTATATTATGGCCTTCGTTAACCGGAGGTATCAAGGTAGTAGTAGGCTGTATCATCGAAGGTATTTAAAGAAAATATAGGAAGGTCCATGAGGGAGCCGAGGAGAGAGAAAACGCTCAAATCATTGGACTGAACCTCAGACCACCCAACCAATTGACTGCGCTTAACGTCGAAAGTGTTCACTGAACATAAGGTCATCGCCTAGGTATATTACCGGCGTCAAGCCATACTTTTTTTAGTGTGAGTTTGATTATGCCTAAGGCAAGAGCTCCCGCAATAGGTAGTTGTGTTGCAAGGGGATTTTTTATTCCTTACCCTAGGCAAAATCAAACTCACACTAAAACAATTATGGCTTGATGCCGACCTCATGCGCCGTCAATGCGCAGTCAATTGGTTGGGTGGTCTATGGACTGAACCAACTGAAATCACATGAATGTAATAGGTTAAATACAATAGTACATTGGTGAAAGTAACTTAGGTGTGAAAGTAACTTATTTAAGTCCCGAGACGGGGTTTGGCGCCCGACGCGTAGCGAGGGCGCCAATAGTTCGAGGGACTCTAAATAAGTCTTGAACCCGAGGGTAACACTGTGCTTTTCATTAAGAATACATTGAAAGTAAAAACAAATACATAAAATGAGTGTTAATACAAATCTCTGCTATACGGAAGTATAAACAAAACTCTACAACTCGTAAAACAAATGAAGATCGGATTGCCGCTTTCTTGTCTACTTTGTTTTTTTTCTTTGACCGGCCAGCTATCTGCCATTATTTTTCATTAAAAAAATGGTAAATATTTTGCCCAAATCTAAGTTATTTTAAAGAAATAGTTGACAGTAATAATTATAATAAAGTCATTAAAAAATATATATTCTTTAATTATTACGTAACTTTATGTTATTTCAATTCTACATCGCGCTGTAATTGAGTGACTGTATAGACAGTTGGAACATGGTCCAATAGAAATGTCAAAATAGTACTAGTTTTTTTTTATATAATTGACAGCTGTCAGTTGAAAGCGATTCTCCCTAGGGCTGAGATGTATTACTTTCAACCCGCTCCTCAGGCAACTTCAGACCTACTTTCAGAGTATGAGTAATGAAAATCCTTATTAATAGCCAACACCGCCCACTTATTTTATATGTCAGTGGGTAAAATGTAATTTGAGTAAACAATGCGTACTCACTTACTCATGCACATATTGGCTGGGTTACTATCAGCGAACCTATCGCGGATTATTGATTATCTCTCAGTGCTAATAACTAAAATATTCAATAAATATTTGCAGCGTGCGTGTGTGTGAATCATACACAATCTACGTTATTTATTTACGGGTGTGTGTCGGTGGGTACTACGATTGCTGAAGCACGTAGGTCGTGGTGTAAATATGGCGTCATAATTATCAGCGGGCGGTCCGAATGAAAGGTGTCATTTTCTTTTAGGACTAAATTGGAATCATTTAGACTAATGCGATTTATATCTTTGTTCCTCAAACACGCATTTACATCTGCATTTACAAATGTGCAAATAAATAAATGTTTTGGACAAATTTACACACGGCTGTTTAGTCCCAAACTAAGCCGAAGATTGTAAATTGGGTCCTCAACAACTGATAAACATACATGTATACTTTTAAATAAATACAACACCCAGAATCCGAAGACCAACAATTATGCTCATCACACAAACGTTGGTCCCGGGTGGGAATCGAACCCACGGCCTTTGGCGCAGTAGGCAGAGTCACTACCACTACGCCAACAGGCCAGTCAATAGCGGTCTATTCTATTCTATTCTAAATACATTAAGTATTTGCACAGAGAAATTAATAGTCTCCGAATTTGGCCGCTTTGAGTGTTCCCTCTGAGAAAATATTGTCTTAACAATCACAGGGGCCTTATAAAAAGTATGTATTCTTTTTTTTATTAATAAGTATTTAAACACTTTTAGAAAATCAGAATTACAATTTTTAAAAAATCTTTCATTGTTGAAATTCTAAACTTATTATAGATAGTTACATACATACGAGCTTATCGAATATTTTTTTTTTACGGAAGCAGGTATTTTATTGTAAATACAGAAATTATATTAGTAACACTAATAATATACTAAGAAAATAAAAAGTAGTATCTACTTAGCTAGCTAGTAGCCTCTTATTAGGTATTATTTAGTTCCCCGTCCCCAACCGACCAGAGTATTTCTAATTATAGCTCTGATTGTTGCTATTTGAGTTTTGTTACGTCATGTATCCCGGAAGAATATTGAATCAATCAATAGCCACTAAACAATCAGCACATTACAATTCAGACAATTTCTATTTTGCGAGTCACGCTTATTTGCTAATAGACGGACAAACGACCACTATTACGAAATACCTAATAAAGAAATAACTAGACGACCAGACTAACAAACTATAGAGTTGAACTCTACAATTCTAGCTGGACGTCCAGTATACCTACTCTACTTTCACCGGTGTCCCTCTTACTATTATCCCACAGGTCAGTTCTTGGTCGAAGGTCCCACTGTCAGATAGTAGTAGTATAATCATAACTAATAGTAGTAGTAGTCTGACTACTTAGACTAACCCAAGAAATACAATGGTTCTTCGGATGCGAGAAATCCGGCCATTTTTCGCAGGGTGACGTACGCACACATGCACCTCGGACGCTGTCGCTACAGACACACATAATCGAACAACACATTCATAACCGGTGGTAGATAAAAAATTGACGTTGTATAAATGTACCCAGTGTACTTACGGGTCGGGCGGCATTTGCCTACATCGCAGAAAGTCTATGCTGGGAAATTTCGAATACGCTAAATGACTACTTCTCATAATGTACACGTAGCATAATGTTACATGCAATAAAATAGTTTTGACTTGACTTGACTTGACCTCTCGTACACATCGATACGGGGCGTATGCCCAGTTGGTCCTGTAGAGGAGACGCCTGTCCGGAGAGCGAGTCCCATCCAAAGTTGGCAGTAAATTTGATACCTTATGATGCATGCCGTGAATGAGGAAGTGTATCTGGATCATGGTGGTAGAGGCGCCGGGGTCCAGGTGGAACACCCATCTGTGCAGGGAGTACTCCAGCGCCGACCACAGCACCACACCCAGGACGGCGTGGAACAAGTACTGTGGCCACGTCAGCGAGGTCTCTCCGCACGAGTCTGGAACAATAATAGTACATTACGTACCTGTAGTGGCCGCCAAGCTAACATTTGTAGCACGAGTATCAGTTAGACGGCTGAGCTGTAAGGCGACGATGTCTCTTAATACGAGTCATGCAATTGTCATTCCTGCCGAGTATAGTGTGTATATAGTGCTTCTTAAGCAAATAAAAATATTAATATACTAAAGTGTCTATTAGTTGAATAATTATAAGTTATGACGTGTGTATAAAACGTTATGTATAAAAGTTTATTTCGTGCCTGTTTCTTAGGTAAGATGGTGGTAACCAAGCAGATCCTGCACTAGAGTTAGCTCAGCACCTTCACCCAGCTTTGGGGAGTTTCACATCACACTCGGTCCTCCACCCTCCCCATCCATCCGTTTTCAGCCACCTTTCCAGGTTGATCCATCTGGTAAAAGACGCCCCAGATGGTGTGGTGTGATTACCAGTTGTTCAGGAAAACAACTCAGCAGATCTTTAAAAAATTCTTCTTTGCAAGATCTATAAATATAGCAACCTATCTAGCTAGACTCACCCCCGCAAGCAACGTGTTCTAGAAACTGCGTGCACGCCAGGTACAGTATGATGGGTATCCAGAACATGGGCACCAGGTACCAGGGGGTGAAGGTGAGGCTCTCCAGCAGAGGGCTGGCGAAGAGCCGGCACTTCCTGTAGACGGCGCTGTTCACCCACTGGTCGTAGTGGGGCGCGATGGCGTGCAGCTGGCACAGCAGCGGCTTGGACCAGTCCAGTCGGCTCTGGAACAAGCATCATCATCAACAGCCTATTAACATGTCCCCACTGCTGGGGCTCAGGCCTACCCTCTCAACGAGGGCGTTCGGGCTATAGTCCACCACGCTAGTCCAGGAACACAAGCATATTCAATCGATTTTTTTAAAAGGACATAGATGAGAACATGAAAAGGCATGATGCCGAAGCAAGACTGCGATGCGATGACCTCCTAGAGTGTTCATTTTGGGGGACGCTACTGCCTAATCACTGCCTTTGTCCATCAATAGAAATTAAATCTTGATTTTTATTATTTATTCAGGAATCCAACAGCCGGACACTTCCCGCGGCGAGCGTGTGTGAAGAGAATGGTGAGACTGAGCGAAGCGATAGAGGTGTGTCAGACAGGGTCGCGATACCTGGCGCTCCGTCCTCTCTGCCTTCAGGGACATAGCGTGAACATATGTATTGTTTGTACCAACAGCCTAAGATTATGCATCATGTTCATACGTCAATATTAGTACCTAATCATAATAATTACAGGCAAAATTTTGAATGATTCAAAACGAATTTTGGATGACTGATGCCGAACCTGCATTTAGACTTAGGTAATCATTACTCATCGTCAAATCCAGCTCAGCGCGACAGCAATTCAATATCGGGTCATACTATCAGTTGTCCATTTCATAGTGCTGTAATCGACACTCGATAAGATAAGCCGCATAATATACCTACTTTGCAACATTTTTCCTAAAATACAAATCTTATCGAACATCGATAAGAAATGTCGTAAAACACTGCCTGGAACGGGACTGATGAATCAGCTTGTCGAGATACTATTTAGGTGCTCAAGTTAATAAATACTAAGTGGGTGATTCTACTGGGATAAAAATAATAATAATAAATTATAAAATCAACAAAACTGTTTATTTTTTTGTTTTTTTGGAGTCAAAATAGCATTAATATAAAATTTAATTAGCATCATTATATGTTTGATTATCTGTTGCATAATCATCAGTTCCAATATCTCCTTCAATATCATTTTCATTGTCTGTTTATTTATCTGTACCGACATCTCTTTCATTATCCGTTACATTAACAGTTAATGTAAATGTTAATGAAAGAGATACTGTTGCACTATTTGTACTAATCGTCATTTCTGTCTACGCTATGTCATTTCTGTCACTGCGTGCAGACAGAAATGACGTAGACAGAGATGACGATTTCACGTTAGTTTGATCTTAACTAATCTTTAATTAATTGATTCTTGGTGTGGCTAGCTGATGCAGATAATATTGGTTTCTGTGCATAATTACAACCAGTTATTAAGTCACAAACCGCAAGAATTTCAAAGATATTTAACCTGAACAGATTTATGGTTTCGTAGTAGAATGACCGAAGTAAGTACTTAAAACTTTAAGTACGTATGTATACTGTTATTTAGTAACTAACTACTTTACTCTTGCAAATAGTATGCCTACTAAAGATGTGCTGTGGAAACATTTTCCTCATTTTAAAAAATACCTCCGCCATTTGTACGGTCGACCGCACGTCAATGGAAACAAATAAAGTAGAAACTGGTCTCTCATAGTATATTAGATTTATTTATTACACATTACAAATACTAGTACATAGTTTAATAGGTCAAAGTTAATGTGATAGTAATAATAGTACATTGTTACCCCAGGGGTGAAAGTAACTTATTTAAGTCCCGAGACGGGGTTAGGACCTCTAAATAAGTCTTGAACCCGAGGGAAACACTGTGCTTTTCATTAAGAATACACTGAAAGTAAAAACAAAAACATAAAATGAGTGTTACTACAAATCTCTGCTATACGGAAGTATAAACAAAACTCTACAACTCGAAAAAACAAATGAAGATCGGATTGCCGCTTTCCCGTCTATTTTGTTTTTTTTTCTGTGGCCGGCCAGCTATAATATTCTGCCAATATTTTTCATTTCCACCATTGAAGAAATGGTAAATATTTTGCCCAAATCTATGTTATTTTAAAGAAATAGTTGACAGTAATAATTATAATAAAGTCATATAAAAATATATATTCTTTAATTATTACATAACTTTACGTTATTTCAATTTTACATCGCGCTGTAATTGAGTGGCTGTATAGACAGTTGGAACATGGTCCAATAGAAATGTCAAAATAGTACTAGTTTTTTTTAAATATAATTTGACAGCTGTCAGTTGAATGCGATTCTCCCTAGGGCTGAGATGTTATTACTTTCAACCACAAACTATATAGGGATACTACTTTCAACCCGCTCCTCAGTCAACTTCAGACCTACTTTCAGAGTATGAGTAATGAAAAAGTTATTAAAACTCCCTAAAAGGCTAGGCCAGCTCAAGGTCAAAGTGTTTACACTGACGGGCGGTCGACTGTACCATCATCATTATATACCATTGATAGATATATGAAGAATAGAAATCCATAGAAATATGAAGCGTAGCTTTTTTTATATTTCTGTGGTATCCTTTACACATGTATGTATGTATTTAGGTATATACCCTACAAAATTTTAAATGTTTATTGAACGCGCTAATCTCTGCAACCATCAGTCGCATTAGAAAAATTCTTATTGCTTTTGATAGCCCAGCTCTTGAGGAAGTTATGGGCTATAACATCACGCTACGACTCTCAGCAGCCGAGCAGAAAAAAATGCAGAAACAACTAATAAAATGAAACGAGGCGAGGCCGCGGGAACAGAGAATAAAATTGGAACACTTTTTAACGTAAACGAAGCCGACGCACAGAATAAGTAGGTAAAAGCCGGTGCTAATCGCATTGTTTCCTTGTTATTGACCTTGACGGGACCCAGCCATCCGAGGTCATTATTGTTATACTTACTTATTATTTTAATGGAGAGCGAAATGTAACGGGGCAGGCCCACCCACCGTCACTTCACCATTTTGTCACACAGTATAGTGTTTATGTAATTCTATGCTAGTGTAACGGCTCGTTGGACGACGTAATCAAATCGGTAATAAAAATTGGCCTAGTGCGTGTCGGGCCACGCGCCGCGGAGGGTTCCGTAGTCAATACGTTTGTCATCAAGATAATAATGGTTCAGAGACCTAGGTACGAGAGCCATGGTAGCGTAGTTGGTTGTGCACTCGCCTCACGTTCATGAGGTCGTGGGTTCGATCCTGGCCCGTACCAATGAGTTTTTCGAAAAACTTATAAGGTTTATTATAATACCACAGGTAGATCGGTGAAGGGCATACGCCAAAGATTGGTACCTATTTACTATTCTAAGGCATATGTAAAGTCCACCAATAAACTGATTGGGGCACCGTTTGGCGGACAGGGGTTTGGCACAACAGATCCCATAGGGTCGAAGTGTCGCCAGGTATTCCTGGCCCCCTAATAAGATAGGTACGAAAATTTAAAAATTAAGAAAATTAACCTTACCTATAATGTGGAAAACCGCTAACTTGGATTTGGATCTCAACTCTGACTTCCTGAATGAGGCTGATATATGCGGTGTGCCCACTTAATACATATCTCAGCCCCGCTATTCTGTAAGCGTATTTGTGCAACTCGATCCTGAATCCGCCGTGAAATCGGTCTCTAACTCAATGATTCACAATTCAATACTCACTTTACTTCGCAAGTGAGGTGTTTATTGTGTAGCTTGTATTTGTTTACACAATACGACGTCGAGGTCTTTCATGATCGGATGCGAAGTGAAGTGAATGACTTGCGATGTGATGGTCGAGTATTAATTCGTACTTTACAGAATCACACAGCTGGATTCATGTTAAATTGATTTATTAGATAGATAATTACGTAGGTAGCATGATAAATACAAATTTATTCTAATATATTTGTATTTTGTAATAGGTACAGTAAAATAAAAATTAGTTGAACATTCATCGATCACCCTTCGTTTAGATACCTAATATGCTTTATCAGACTGCTGGCAAACCACATAAACTTTTTGCGCGTGTGTTTTGGGTTAAGTTATAAGTCGCTTAAGTATTAGTTAAGTTAGGTATGTCTTTGCCCTATGGTAAATAAGAACTGCAGTACAAAAAAATCTATGTTTCCAATATTTGGTTCGCCTCTCTTGCCATAGAATAGGTCAAAATATAGACCGGATTGGAAACAAGTCAAAGAGAATTCGTTGTTAGGATGTGACGTTTAGGGCTTCTTTTCCCGCGTGCTGATAAAGTCCCGGATACCCTATCTATTTTTTTTGTTTTACAGGAATCCGATTGATTTATTTGTCAGATAAACCGGCTAATAATGTAACAGCAAGATCAAGTAACTATTTTTTTTTATCTGTCATTTATTTTATCAGAGACTTGATGTGTGAAACGCGAAAATATTATCAGACAGATTTATCTGATAGATTAGTTTATCTGTCAGCTTAGTATCTGTAACAATATCAGCAAGCGGTAAAAGAGGCCCTTACTATTACTAATCCTAATGAACAAAAAACACTTTCAATTAACAGTTGTGCTTAAAATAAACTTCAAGTACCTAATTAATATCAATTAAACCTTGACAGAGAAACTACAATGGTGGACTCACATTTGCAGGTATGTTTATACCTGCAAATCCTGCAATATAATATCATTGACAGATATTGTTTCCTTTACTATTCTGCGAATTGTCGTCTAGGGAAAAACCGCCTCGCATGGGTCGCGCTTAAACGTCAGAAGTCGAAGGTTTGAGTCCTATAAAATAGGACTCAACTTTTCAAAATACGACTCCTATCCCACTGATGGTGACCAGGCAACTATACATTGTGTAAATGCCATGAATCAAAAAATTTTGCCACTCCCATATGGATGTGTAATAAAAGCATTCTATGGGTGTCAAAATCGTGTCAAACTAATCACAAAATTATGACTCACTCACACATTCTCATTTTCAAACTCCATATAAGTAAATTTGTAATAGCAACCTCCTCCCCCGCTACTCCGCTTCCTTTGTCCGCACCCCCCTGGTAATTGGCACCATAGGTTCCGATACTAAATATGCGAGATGCTATCTCCACAGGGAGCGCGCGAGCGACCAAAGAGATTTGAAACTTCTTGGTAAATACTCACAATTGTACTTAATTAGTCTGGTCTCGGTGTTCAAATCAACATCGTGGGACTTTTGTCTACCCTCGTAACGATAAGGGGTTAGAAACTATCTTACTACAAATGGGGTCAATGTACCATAATTCAGATATAACTGGCACGTACGGTCGACCGCACGTCAGTGGAAACACTGATCTTGAGCTGGCCTTGCCATCATCATCATCAACAGCCTATAACATGTCCCCACTGCTGGGGCTCAGGCCTACCCTCTCAACGAGGGCGTTAGGGCTATTCTACCACGCTAGCCCAGTGCGTGTTGGTGGACTTCACATGCGCCTAAGAATATCTTCTTCGGCGTATGCAGGTTTCCTCACGATGTTTTCCTTCACCGTTTGAGAGCAGTCAGTAAATGTACTTAAGTGTCGAGAAAAAACCCATCGGTACATGGCCCAGCCGGGAACGAACTCCGGGCTTTTCGATATGTAGGTCGCGTATCCCCGAGGCCACTGACGCTCTTAGGTTATAGGTAGTTTCAACACTATGAGAGATCTGCTTATACTGGTTTCCACTGACGTGCGATTGACTGTACTAGAGTATCTATTTTCTGGGATAAAATGAAGGCCACCTTCCGCCTGCCTATATAAAACGTTTCTATTAACGCTTATCTTATTACCTAGTCTTATTACATATTATATGTACACTTTATCTATAGTTTATCTCCTGGCTCCATCGCTTTAGATATAGTTCACGATTTCGCATCGTGATTTAAATAATAATACAATGAAATATGTACCTCAACAATGCAACTGAAATTCAAGGTAGCGTATTAATGTTTACTCACTGTTCGGGAACAGGCCTCTATCCTCCCAACGAGGACGTACGGGCTATAGTCCACCACGCTATCCCAGCCCAGTGCGGGTTGGTGGACTTCACATGCGCACAAGAATTCCTTCTTCGGCGTATGCAAGTTCCTCGGGATGCTTTTCTTCGCCGTTTGAGAGCAGTCTTAAGTTTCTAAAAATACATTGGCTCATGGAACGAACGGGGATCGAACTCCGATCTCTCAACGTGACAGCCGCGTCTTCCCCATTACGCCACTGACGCTTCATAGCGCTCTCCCAAAACGGAACCATTTTTGTAGGATTTGTAGGTAGGTATATTTCTGAAAGGCTGGCACCGATTTAACCAGAGACGGTTTGGATACCACTTAGTTAATAAACATTTACGGAGAAGAACATCCTCTTTTTTATTTAACTATAATGGTATTATATAGCGAATATATCAGGCTTTCTTTCCTCATTCATACTTTTTCGGTCAGTATTTAATTTTTGTGTAAATAATTACTCTATAGTATGTGGTCAATTTATGCACTATGCCTGTCAAGTGAAGCAAGTTATCGTCTTTGTTTCCATTATACGCCAGTCTGTACAGAGCACCTTATGTTTGTTATGTCAATGTCAAGAATAGGTGTATTGGAAATAGATCATCTGAAAACTCAACACTAACAGGCTGAGTGCATATATTGACCACATGATTTTCTTAATGATTTCGTTTTTTTTGCCGTAGATGTGTTCCCCAGTGCATTACAAACATGGTAGTGTATTTAACTTTCGCGTAGCATATATCTGTTTAACTGGGGCCTTAAAGGGTTAAAGTAAAGATTCTTCTGTTACGGAGTAACTCATCTTCTTCTGTGACGGAACCGAATAAGGACCGAACCGCACTTTTTGACGTAACTGTCAAATGAACCTTATCACTAATAGCCTAAAGAACAAAATCGTATGAATGACCTCGAGGGCGAGGCGACGCCGACGTGCAAAAGTCGTTATACGATTTTGTTCTTTAGACTATAGTGCTATGTTTCATGACGTCAATAAGTGCGCGGGCAAATTTCCGCTTGGTTTGCGCAGTCCCTAACGGGAATAATATGGTCATTTAAAAAAAACAAGAGAGAGTATTTCAGGAAAACTAAAATGTAGGTAGGTAGTACTAAATAACATTATAATATAAGTAAGTCCAATACGCTTTAACGTGACCTTTGTTTTTAAAGCGTCTACAGATTAGTTTTTTGTCGTATTAGATTGGTTTTACGAGTCAAAGACAAATTACAAATGTTTTCAGCCGATACAGCGTGATTGAGCAACAACTTACACTCTTCCGCGTTTTATTAGTTCGGTGGCTATTGGCTTCACCTTTATATCTCCGATTGAAACTGGATTTGTTGAAAGAAATGTCATAATACTTTATAGCAATCACTACTAGTCCGTTCACTTGGATAGTGTCGGTACACCCGAACGGAAAATGGGTAAGGCACGCATATTTATATTTATTTCTTTTGAAAAAAAAATACACACAAGTTCATTTCAACACAATGTCGATGGACATCAATTAGAATTTGCTTAGGTACACATTTTACAAAAAGTTCGCCTTTTTGTTTTTAGCTCAGCCGAAATTTCATTTTGAGACACCTAACTGTCTTCACACGGCGAAAAAACATTTTCTATAAACGTACGCAGCAGTCAACACGCCGTTTTAATGCGACGAACCTCGATATAAAACGCCAAGTTTAACAGCGAGTGTACGCCGCTGTCAGCGCCCTTTGTTTTCGCCGCGGCATCCTTTGACTAGAGGCGGCGCGTGCCGGGCGGCATTTTACAAATGCGACCGTAGGTATCTAAGCGAACGGACTTTAGGTAAGTACTTCGTTTGATTATTAATTTCTGGTTTTCGTTTTTAAGATCGCACGTCCGGCAGTGGTGGCAAATATGAGCTCACCTTACTATTATTGCAGATTAGAAATCTATTTCCTTAGTTAACCGTAGAATATCATTGTTAATATACACAGTGACATAAACACAGCTTATGTTACAAGAAACAAAAACAAACTTGTACCACCACAGTTAATGCTTAGTAAGGTCAGTAAATCATTCACGGGGCAATGTATACGCTCCTACAACAAACTACCAGAAGAAATCTTAAATATGAATGACAGAAAATTTAAGACCCACATTAAACAACAACTTTGTAAGAAAGCTTATTATAGGACAGTCGATTATCTAAATGACAAAGATGCCTGGTGTTAATGTTACTTCAGCCTCGCACAATCTTCACAAAATAATGTTATGTACAAACTTGATTTTAAAAGATGTGTTGCGGAAGTTTGTTGCGCCGCTTCTTCTTCCCAGCTCTATATAACACATTGGAGGCGGTGGTAGATAAAAAAATTACGTTGTATAAATGTACCCAGTGTACTTATATGCAATAAAATACTTTTGAATTTGAATTATACCCACCCATCTGACTGTATCAATGAATATTAACAGTAGGTATGCACTAAGTAGGTATGCAGTGGTAATAGAAAAGTTCATAAAACGAAGTCATGAACTTATTACAATTGATAATGCGAGTAAGTAGGTAAAACTTATCACGATAAAGGAATTTCATGATTTTATCACAGCATATTAAAGGTGTGCGTGCAATAGGTGTAACAATATGCATATTAAATTAAACCTTCGTACTATGTAATGTAAATACTAAATTGTATGCATTTGGTTACCGCCATTAAAAATTCTCAAAGTTATAAAAATATTTGTTATCAAAACCCAAGTATCTCGCAAATGTCTCTATATAATATTACCTTTAAACTAGATAGACAGACAGATAAGAACATCTACGGCTCGGCTATATAATTATATATTTATTTAGATTTGAAGAAGGTTATTAGGCTATTTTAACGTCACACTATGACCCTTAGGAGGCGAGTAAAAAGAAAAAAAAGCCTGAAACCGACGGGCGAGACCGCGGGAAACAGTGTACCTTACATCTAACTGAATTAATATTATCACCTTGTTACGGGGGCTACACACCACACGATCCCGTGTGAGGAGTAGGTACTAATAACTCACAAATTCCATAGAGTAGACCGGTATAAAATACAATGTCAGAAAATATGGACTAACCGCAATTTGACTATGAAGCATAATGATTTTATGACTTAATTAGACCGTTTTTTTCTTGTATTCATAAACGAGCTCTTTTGTTTAAAATTAAAATTGACATCATCATCAGTCTAAAATTGATAAATCGGTTTGAAAACAAATAGGTACGCTACTATCAGCGGCCACAATGAGCTAGTTAGTTTGGAGAAGCTAGAATCTTTTCATGGTTTAAAGTGCTGAAATTTTTTAGTCTTTCGTAAATAAAATTTATATTAGTTTAATTTAATTAGGTCTCAATTCATTTTGATCGTAAACGAATAAATAAATACAAAATCGCTTAATTAAGTACTACATAAGTGGACGGATAATTAGAAACAGGGCAAGATTTTCATACAATCGAGGTCACTTTGAAGCCATGGTTCTCCGTGAAGGATTGATCGGGGCATGATCTGATGACGGTCATCGAGAGAGTAGATGGAGGACTTTCAGATCGCTATAGATAGATATCTAACTGATCAGATGAGCCGTTTGGTAGCAGCATCGTCGTGTAGAAAAATCCTGCAAAGTGCCATAAAAATGTATGAAACTCTTAAAGTTAAGGAATCATGACGATGCTGCTCCCAAACGGCTGATCTGATCAGTTAGATATTTACAGCCATCTAGAAGTCCTCCATGTACTCTTTCGATGACCGTCATCCGATCACGCCCCGATCAATCCTACACGGATAACCACGGCTTCAAAGTGACCTTGATTGTATGAAAATCTTGCCCTGTTTCTAATTATCCGTCCACCTATGTAGGTGAGCATTAGGCAAACATTTGCAAAACAGACCGTCCAACCGGGTCGGTTGGACCAGATCTCGCGGTGTGTAGTCCCTTGGAAAGATCACGCGATTACACAACAAATCTAGTTTAGTGTCAATTCAGCTAAAGCGTGAATTAGCTAATGCCATCGCGACACGCCTAACTATATATTACTTGAGATTGATGGCTTGCTGGGAATATGACTAATTAGTACGGTCGACCGCACGTCAGTGGTAAAAGAAACAGTATAAACTGGTCTCTCTTAATATCGAAACCCCCTAATAGGCTAGGCTAGCTCAACGTCGAAGTGTTTCCACTCCACTGACGTGCGGTCGACTGTACAAGGCGGTATGTATGAATACATAATAGATTAATTCAATTACCAGTAAGTACGGCGATGTAAAAACTTATTTCACAAATAACTTATTCATCAATAATGATTAATGATTATTCAAACTTTATTCGTGTAGCCCAGATATGCACTAACTAGCCATGGGTTCGATTCTCAGCTCAGCGGAACAGACATCGTTGAGTTGGCACAGTCGACCGCGCGTCAGTAGTAACCTTGAAATGGCCTAGCCTATTAGCGAGTTTCAGTATAATAATAATAATAATGTTTGGACAATTTTACACACGGCTGTTTAGTCCCAACTAAGCCGAAGCTTGTAAATGGGTACTCGACAACTGATAAACATACTTCAATACTTTTAAATAAATACATAAATACATACAAACACCCAGAATCCGAAAACCAACAGTTATGCTCAGCACACAAATGTTGGTCCCGGGTGGGAATCGAACCCACGACCTTTGGCGCAGTAGGCAGTGTTACTACCACTACGCTACGCACTACTATGAGAGACCACTGTTTTTGTACTGAGTTTATATACTGGATTTGTTTCCACTGACGTGCGGTTGACCGTACTAGTCATATTGTTGTATATACTTATTTATTTGATTTTATGTTTTATCCGGTACAAAACTACCAAGAAGTTTCAAATCTCTTTGGTCGCGCGTGCGCTCCCCCTGTGGAGATCGCATCTTGCATATTTAGTATCGGAACCTACGATGCCATTTACAGGGGGGGTGCGGACAACAGAAGCGGAGTAGCGGGAGGAGATTGCTAATACAAATTTATAGGAATGGAGTTTGAAAATGAGAATGTGTGAGTGAGTCATAATTTTGTGATTATTTTGACACCCACAGAATGCTTTTATTACTCATCCATATTATGGGAGTGGCTAAATTTTTTGATTCATGGTTAGTACCTAGCTGAGTGTACTACGTGAACCTTGTCAAAATGGCCGACTAAACTTTAAAAGTTTAAGATATGGCTTAAAGGTCCAGTAGCCAAGCCAAAAGCTACTTTTAAAAGCATGCCTAATGGGGCTGCTCCCACCCCCCGCTCGTTCATTGAACGTTATAGATTGTGTTTCCGACTTCGAGTGATCGATCTGCCATAAAACTGAGGGGCGTGTGTGAGTTGTTTTGTTTGTCACTCCCATGTCCTTGGCTATCGCCACACGAAGGTGAAAAAAACGGTCAAGCACGAGTCGGACTCGCCCACTGAGACGGTTCTGTACGTAGGGAAACTTTAAAAAAGTTATTTAGGTATATTAAACTTGTATAAACAAATTCATCAACAGCATTGACAATAAAAAGATCTAGAAACATTTTTTATGGTTTTAATTTTTACTAGCTGTTTCCCGCGGCTTCGCCCGCGTGGAAAAGTTTTTTTCCGCAGGAACGCTTTTCCCGAGGTATCTATATGTATATAGCACAGAACACGGAAAAAGCTCGCTACGCTCCCGCTCGCTACTTGGATAGCATAGGTGCTATTCTGATGTATATCTAATCTAAGTTTAATTATTAGTATTACCTACTTACCTAATGTTTTTCGTAAAAGAGTAACAAACATCCTGGTTACAAACTTTCGGTTTAAAATATTATTAGGATAGAGTTCATTTTTGGGACCGCATAAACTATGTTTGTTTGTTTGTTTGCTTGCAAAAGATTTGTGATGATTTAAAAAAGTTATGTGCTAGTTACAAACGTAGTCTTATTTTTTCTTTATTTACATACATCTCACTCAATAAACTGTAATTACGTAAGTAGGTATTTCAGATTTTTTGAATTTCCAAAACTTCGGAGTTAAGGGAATGTAATTTTTTTTTGACATTTTTGTCGTCAACTAAGTACATATTTCAATTTCGATTCATTCAGCAATTAGTGTTTCTAATATGTAACATAATTAATAGGAAATGAAACAATATTTCAGAAGGTACAATGAATCCTTTTCATAAATATGATACCCTACTGACTTGAAATAGTAACCCCACTTTATTCAACCCCCTCCCCCCCGTTCCCTTTTGCAAAGAAAATACAAATATATATTTTAAATTGTTTCATTTGAAAGGAGGTATGGGCATTAAAACTTTTCCAAATCAGCTGTGCCAGACAGACGGGCGAAGTCGCACCGTCTCAGGGCTCCTTTTTACCATTTTTGTACGTAACCCTAAAAAAACAATTCGCACGCCCAAAGAAGCTATCATGAAAACTGTACAAAATACATCACAATCACTTCAATTTATAATATTCAGTATCAAATATATAATGATAAGTTTTAGCACACAATAAAATATATCAACATCTATGGAATATTTTCTTTAGTTGACCTACTTACATAAAAAAATCTTAAAAAAACGTAGTTTCGCCCGCGTAAGAAAGTTTTTCCCGCGGTATCTATAGCCTTTATGTTATTCTGATGTAAGTATAATCTTTAGTTAGGTAGGTGTACTGTAACGTTCCATCAAAATCTGCTGTTCCGCTAGTATTTGCGTGAAAGAGTACAAAACATCCAAATTCCAAACTTTCGCTTTTATTATATTAGTAGGATATTTATTTTAAAAATATATAGGTAAGTATAAGTAGGTAGGTACTTACCTACTTTTAGAAACTTGTTGAATGTTTTCTAGCGTCTATCTTTAACTATCCATAAATATTTATCGATAAGTGTGAAGTGTTCATTCCAGTATTAAGATAAAAACGCTGCGACCAAATTTTTTACTTAAATCTACTTAAGTAAGTATGTAATTAATAAATAATAATTTTGACCGTGTGCGAAGATATCTATGTGGCTAGTATGTATGACATTCGTTTGTAACTTTGAACCTAATTGGTTTAGTGGTTTTTAACTACCTACTTAATCGTATATTTCTACGATACGAAGCCGCCAAGGGGAGAATAGAGAAAGAAATCTTGTTATATTATTTTTTTTCGAAAAAGAACTCTTATGAAGCCACGTTTTAAAATTTTCATGTTGTTGGAATTGATCTTTAAATAATTTATACATAAATTAAAATATGTATGCATCTGAATAAATAAATTAATTCAGTAAAGAAGCATACCTACTTAGTACATGCGGAATGCGTCAATTTTAATTTTATTGTAATACCTATCTCAATTTTTAAATTCTAATAAGTAGGTGCCTATGTATTAAGTTCCAGCTCAATCGGACCAATATTTTTTTGCATAAACCGTGGTGACAGACAGGACAGACGGCAAGACAGACAAAAAATCTTCGCTTGCGTATTCGATAAGGATCTCTAAAACAGACTTTATTATCTATAACTGAGAGGGTGCAGCTCTTTTTTAATTTATACCATAATAAATACAGGAGGTATAGGTAGGACCTACCTCCAATTCCTCCAAAAACTTGATCTCCTCGACATTCCGCCCCGCTGCCTCCTCGGTCGTGATAATCCGTCCGTTTTCACTCACTCTCCCCGTCAAGTTACTGTCTCTCAACTCGTCACCGTTCACTTTGAAGTCGTTCAGCATGTGATACGCACTGGAGCTGTGGCCGAACTTCTCCATCGCCTGCAGGACCGACTTGCCCTCGTAAGACTGGAGCGTGCTCACCCCGCCGGGGTGGTCCCTCAGAAACCGCTTCAAGTCATATTTGTTACCGTCGAAAGAGACGCGGAAGCCTGCCGACGCCATGGCGACCACCGCTGTGGATGTCCATGCAACAACTGAAAAACGTTATCAGCTGAACAGTTTCGTGTGATAGGTGCACATGTCGCAGCCCGCTGAAGTCAACTCTATTACAATGATACAAGATGCCATGTTTAGATAAATACAGCGGGCCGCGTCGTGGTTTTTTGTGTTGTAGGTACTTATTTACAAATGGGTATTAGTGGCCTAGTTTTTTTTGTACAAGACACGATGTCACTAATTAGTGAGATTATTCAAAGTGCATCTCAACAGCTTGATTTGGATACTTATAGTACAGTCGAGCGCACGTCAGTGGAAACATTTTGACCTTATGCTGGGCTAGCCTATTATGGAGTTTCAATACTATGAGAGACCAGTTTATACTGGTTTTGTTTCTACTGACGTGCGGTCGACAGTACCTATCGATATTGCTTAATTAAATATACCTATACAGCGTTATGGGAAATTAACAACGAAAGGGAAAAATTTGAGTAGTCTAGAAAAAATAAATTTGACTCCCGACGATTTATTTTTCTGTTTTTCGATGTCTTAATATAGGTACGGGCAACCGCACGTTAGTGGAAACAAAACCAGTATAAACTGGTCTCGCATAGTATCGAAACTCCCCCATACTAGTCCAGCTCAAGGTCAAAGTGTTTCCACTGACGTGTGGTCGACTGTAACTATATACGTTGTTTTAACACATGTTCCCTATTTTTATAGTGAGCTAAAAAACTGAATTTAAAAATTATTGCATTAAAGTTCATTAAAAATCATCATTAATAGAGATGTTTAAGTACCTACCTTCATTTGATTTACTGTAATAATGTCCAATCTGAAAAATGTCCAACGACCATGCTCGTAATATTAAAATGTTCCTTGTTATTAGGTTGCACCAAGCATACCTACTAACAAAAATAAAAAATCTTACTAGTTCAATCAATTGAACTGGTCAACTGAACTAGTGGGAACGAACGGTAAACCACATTTCCAATTGGTTCTATAATCTAAACGTATTGACATTTAATTGTAAGATAACGACTTCTTAATAGATAGAGTTTACGATTATATAATTTCGACCAGCAGCGCCAGATTACTTTTGGTAGCGTATAGTTGGTTATGCACTAGCCTCACGTTTGAGGTCGTGGATTCGAAGCTTGGCCTGTACCCATCAAGTATTCGTTTTCTTGCCTGTGCCCGCACCAATAAGTTTTCAGGAACATATATGTACAGGAAGGAAAACATCGTGAGGAGACCTGCATAGTCAAATATTAAGTTTCTATTCGGTAAGAGAATACCATATCATTCTCCTTTTGTCCCATAAAGAGAACGCCTATGTCCAGCAGTGGATGTCGACAAACTGCTCACCTTCTATTGACGGCTTTGTTTTGGCGAGTTAGACCACACAAGTGAGAACTTCGAATCACAAGTATTTAATTATCTTATCACTGCAGTGGTACTCACGACGAGGGTGAAGACGAAGTGGTACTCGGTAATTTAGACTCGAACTCGAGTTCTGAAGTGCAAGGGGACCGTATTGATAGACTATGGCAGTACGTCATCGTCACTAATCGCCACAGTGACGTACTAGGGGATAAAAATTCGGGAAATATTTATCTGGCAACGCAGCCAAAACCGCCTGAGTCTAGATACAGGGGCATGATGTAGGGCGCTGCATTTTCGGTTTCATTTTCCCTTTCCATCAGGTAAGATTGAAACAAATGTGAACGCTCATATCTATCAAAAAAAGATTATGGTTTATGGTAGGTACCAAAAGCCGTGGTAGCCTAGTTGGTTGTGTACTCACTCGCCTTACGTTCATGAGGTCGTGGGTTCGATCCTGGCCCGTAGCAATGAGTTTTTCGAATCTTATTACGGTTTATTATAATACCACAGGTTTTTCGGTGAAGGAAAACATCGAGAGAAAACCTGCATCGCCAAAGACTGGTATTTACTATTATAAGACGTATGTGAAATCCACCAAAAAACGGATTGGGGCATCGTTTGGCGGGCAGGGGTTTGGCACAACAGATCCCATAGGGTCGAAGTGTCGCCAGGTGGCCCCTAAGAAGATAAGAACCAACCTAGTAATTTTTGAGTCATTTTTAAGCCAACACACAAGTCAGGAGAGCTTCAGGGTTGATAAGGTGGAGGCGGGCCCCCCTCGATTCTGAAGCCCACTACGTCGCTAGCTACGTCCCTGCGCTGCATAATTCATGCAATAATAATGTGCAAAAGGCACCGCTGCATGCCACTTATTTACGACGACAGCCTTGATGGCAGATCGATATAACTCCTTTAGCAATCTAAAAATCAATTATTTGTAAGGCAAGACTACCACATAATACAGTAGTCTACCTATTATAGCCCTACTCATACGTACCTTTTATTTTCAGAGGACCCCCTGGCCTTAGAGTTCTAAGGCCTATGGGAAAACCTACTTCGCACTTTCGCATGCCTACAAATTTTTGGTGGCATGTGCCTCGAGCCGGGAGCCTGTAGCTTTTGCCAGCTCTGCCACCCTATTGTTACCCCACTGGAGGCCCCTCTGCTCAAGAACGGGTCGTTCCACGTAGACCACCTTGAAGTTAGTGGTATGGCTTATGGTTTGTAGACAAAGGCAGCGTAGCATGGCACGCGTAAGAGCCGGCTCAGACCAAGCGGAAATTTGCTACCGCTCGACGTGAAATAATGCGCGGGCAAATTTCCGCTTGGTCTGAACTGACTCTTAACATGTTTTCCCACTGCTAGTTTCTGCTACCTTCCTGGGAAGGTATGCCACATAATTATTGTAGGTGGTATCGGGTTTTATGGACAGGAAGTTAAGTTCAAGTGTTAATTTTCACAGTTCTGTTCAGTTTATACAAAGCCTAGGTGCTTTGTTTTATCTAAGGTCTATGGCAAAGATTTAGGGAAAATACAGGTTAGACATGACAGGACCAAAATATACTGGGAACAGCTAATAGGTAGCAAGTCATATTAATTTAATTGTGGTTCTGTAGTGACGTGGTGTGAGTCTACTTTTGCTCCTAAGTCTTGTAGAGTTTCCTATTTCTGTGGATGTTTCAAAATAAATAGATCAATACCAAAATCAGTATACTTTTTTATTATTAAGAACTCCCTAATTCATGTCATAAATTCATGGAATTCTGTTTTGAAGCGATCATATAATATTTAACAGGTGTAAAATTAAAGCTTAAATTATCACAGTTAGTTTTAGTTTGTGCACTTTTATTTAAATATGTCACACAGGCTGCTGTGTAATGATTTCTCTTTTTTAGTTCATTTATTTCTGACAGGATTCCATCAGTAGCATTTAACAAAAGTCTTATCATTTTGGGTTCATCAAAAGATTTGAAAGGACATCCTCCTTCAGAACATGAAATATCACTTTGGATATGTTTACAGCTTACAGATGTGTAGCTTTTCCTGCCGCCTTCTAAGCCATACATATGTCTTATACCGTAGACATATTTCTTCTCATCTCTGTCCCAGTTGTGGCAGCAACTATGATGCCCGTTTGGGCTCTGTCCGTACTCCAATCTCCAAAAATCCACAGCTTCTTCTACCGGCATTCCAATGTCTTTGAGAAAAAGACTATAGTAAAATCTCTGTGAGTGGGACAGTCTATGTTTCTCACGCAAGTTTCGATGTAAGTTTAACATACACGGCGGAAATAGTTTTGCTGTAATATCTACTTGTTTGCTCAATAGTAAGTCAGTTTGGTAATTATTACTCATGACTGGAAATGTGTCTTTCATTTTTAACAGAATCTCCATTATTCTAGGATCGCTCCTGAGGGGTGTTAAATTAGTTCTACTAATTCTATTTTTCAAATTCATATCAAAAAGCTGTGTTAGGTATTGCTTCCATTTACCACAAGGTAACCAGGCAATTCCATTACTGAGCTCCACTTGTCTTTTGGCTATCAGTGTCAGACAGTGCTTGAAGTTAAAGCTGATACTGTGCATGGAACAGTTGAAGTTATGTGCTGATGAACAAATATGTTGAGCTATGTCCTTTAGCATTAAATGTTGACATAAAACTTGTAGAGGATCTATAAAGGATGGTCTGCTCTCGTGCTTTTTGATATTCCTTAGCAGTTTCTTTGCAAGACAACGTAGATCATAGGCGGAGAGTGAATCCAGGCGACTTTTGAAAAGTTCAACTTCTGCTTTTAAAAAAAACTGTGTGACTCCATTATTTCCGCCCAATATGGCTATAATACAAAGCATGAAATGTCCCACATTATCGTGTAAGCTTCCTTCAACGACATATTCGTTGTAAACGGCAGAATCCCCTTTAAAAATAAGCTTCAAGTATTCCAACCTTTTTGTGACGATTATCTCTAATAAATGTACAGGCATGTCACCTTTCACTGGAGATAAATAGAAGAACGACATGTTCTATTGAGCCGGCAAATTGCGAAACTATGATTACTTAGAAGATTAATGCTATTTTTCTACTTTAATAATTTTGTTTACTTTCATTTCATTTCACCTCACTCACGGCCGAGGCTATTTTCACTAAAGATTTGTTTTTAATTTATTTGAAGGCAAAGGAAAGTGATGTTCATACATCCTTCAAAAGCATTAGTTTTTTTCCAGTAGTTTGTCCCAGAGGATAAGAAACGCTACGAAATAAAATTTAATTAATATAGTTTTTCATGTTTTGTTCCAAAATATTTATAATGATGGCATTTTTATCATATAATTTCTTTGTTTCATTATTTATATTAAAAATTCCTCGATTTTAGGGGAAAATACAGCAGGCAACACCAAAATCTTTAGTGAAAATTATTTTGTTTACATTTCGCCATACAAATCTCCATTTGTTATGGCTATTTATACTATAGTAAACTACATATTTCCATGGTAACGTGGGGAAATTGTTGGGGTAGCCCGTCTTAACCAGCAATGATTTCCCAAAAAATTTTGCATGGTTTTTTGGTGACATTTCTATCTCAAAAGTGGCTATTTTCAGTTTCCTTCCTTGTGAATAATGACTATAATGAGGTTTTACTTAGAGAGTTTGCTCGAACTGAGTCGACCTGTGGCTAAATCGCCATGAAATGTTCAATTCTGAGGTTATGGCTCCAACAAGTTGACGATGATGCCAATGTCACGGTGATCGACGAGATCCTTGGACGTATACTATCTAATTTGTGACGAGAGACCTCATTCATTCCACCGGTTGGTGTGTACACTTGGAAGCACTCCAGCTCCGCCACCGCAGAGGTTCATGCCACACTTGAACCAGTTACTTTACAAGAGAGTTGCACTTGGTGTTTGGACTCGTTGCGGAGCAACAATGCGGCACCGGCACGGGATGCAAGATGCCTAAATACCTGTGTGTGCCTACCACTGGTTGTAACATTCTTGACAATTGTTTCAGGATTCACGTACCATCTTGGATTCTCCTAGCTACCGCCTTGGATGTCTATCATATTTTTAATAAATTGCATGTAGTGTGGGGAAGCTGCCTTACAATGGATGAAAGCTGCCTTTCTGCAACCTTTTTAACCATAAGGCCAGTGAAATATTAATTAGTACCTATTTGACTTAAGGGAGGTGCAATTTTTAAAAATAAAACACAAATATATAAAAGTACTTAATTCTTTATTAGTTTTCTTTATTGAACCTAGATACCTACCAATCTGCTGGCTATAGGCCACCAACAAAAGGCCAACCGCTACAGAGTGTCACAAGTTGGTGTAGAGGCTTCCATGTCCACTAGAAGGGAAAGAGCATCTATTTACCACACTATGCAACCCTACCTCAATCTATATCAAACCTACAACATCCATCTGCACATCTACCTCAGGATTATGTTATGAGCCTATCCCGGGAGCATGCGGTTAATGCCAGATGCTGGATTGTCGTTCCATTCTGGTGTCACACCAGCCAGCAATTCTGCTGCAAGGACCCAAGGCCCAGTCTTACAGTAGGATGACAGGGGGTAGTATTAATATTTCATTTTATTATGAGGCAACTATACTATATAATACTATACTATACTATATGACTGACCTGTTGGCTCAGTTGGTAGTGACCCTGCCTACTGCGCCAAAGGTCGTGGGTTCGATTCCCACCCGGGGCCAACATTTGTGTGATGAGCATATCTGTCGGTTTTCGGATTCTGGGTGTTTGTATGTATTAAAGAGTTAATGAAAAGTAATAATTTCCCACAAACATTAAAAAGTAAAGTATTCAATACCTGCATTCTCCCCTGCATCACATATGGAAGTCAAACATGGGCTCTTACAAAAAAGAATTTACAAAAACTCAAGGTCTGTCAACATAACATGGAAAGAAGCATGTTAGGAATAAAAAAGGTAGACAAAATAAAATTAACAACTATAAGAAAAACAACAAAAGTAAAGGATATGACGACTTGTATTAAAAAGCTTAAATGGAGGTGGACAGGGCACATGATGAGATCAAATATTGAGAAATGGACCAGAGATATAACGGAATGGTATCCAAGACAAGGAAAAAGGAACAGAGGAAGGCAAATGATGAGGTGGGAGGACGAAATAAAAAGAACCGCTGGCCCAATATGGAGAAGAGAAGCAAAAGATAGAGAGAAGTGGAAATCCTGGGAAGAGGCCTATGTCCAAGGGCAAGCTGAAGGAAAATAAAATAATTAAAAATAATGTTTTGTAATATTTTATACAGCATTAAAGGCTTATCTTAAAGTATGTTTATCAGTTGTTGAGTACCCATCCACAAGCTTCGGCTTAATTTGGGACTAAACAACCGTGTGTGAATTTGTCCAAACATTATTATTATTATTACTATAGTGACCCATAAACATACAAGTACCTTAGCCTACTTAATATTGATAAATAATTCTTACACTTAAAAATTAATTTGCTAATGGCCCAGCCGGGGATTCGGGACTTTGGACCTTTTGATATGATAGGCCCCGTAATTGTATTAGTGTCTCGCTACCCTAAGCAGCGGAACATTACTCCTACTGGCCAAAAGTCGGAACTCAGGAACACATCTTTGTGTTGGGGACTCGGAGTCTAAAAAGCTAAATATGCCGCATACATTTTAGTGTGTCCATGGGAGTAGAAAATAAAACAAAAAAACACTAATTTTAAAGAATTTGTAAAAAAAAAATATGTTTTGTTGTGAATGAAACAAAGGTTGGATGGACTAAGGCTGATTTATTGTCACTTTACCCACACCTTGATACAATACTTTAATTAAACCATAATAAAATTTTCTAAATATAACATACCTTTTTATCTATTTTCATTTCAAATTATTTGTATTATAAACTCACATTTTACTAATTGATTATGCAACACTTAGTTCTCACTTCCCATACACAATGTAAATTACCTAGTAATTGTATAATTATAGGCTTAGCCCTAGACATAGTACATACAGATCTTGATTGATTAGAAAGCACTAATTTCTGTGATTTTATTATACAAATTATCTGCGTAATGTAAACTACGTCAGCATAGCTAGCACTGCTTAATCGATTGCAACAAGATTGGCAGATGCCATGGAATTTCACTGTGCCCGTCATCGACTCCGATGTCCACTATCCTCGTCCAGCGCTGTCAGCCGCACACCGACGTCACGGGGCCCACGGGGTTGGAGTGGAGAAAAGGGGGCGCTGAAGAAAAAAAAAATCGAAAATATTCCAGCGGACCACCCCAAAGGTTAGGTTCGTTAGGTTACTGGTGCCCCTTGGAGCGACAGTACCTGGAAGGAGGTAACAAGGAAGAGCGATGTGTGTCATAGGGTAATTTTCATTGAGCCCCCTTTTGTCCACACTGACCGCCCACGGGTCTCACCCGGCCGCCCCCAGCAAAAGTCTCACATGCCTCCTGTAACCGCCGTCCTCGTCCAGCGCCACAGCGCGTGCCCCGGTCGCTTCTCTCGCTCTGCGCCACCGCATGTGACTCGGTCTCCAACCGCACCAGGGTCGTCGGGCCCGCGGGCTCGCCCGCTCCCACGACGCCTCGCTGTCATCCTCTCTGCACGTCCCGCAGTGCGGTGCGAGACCACCAGCACCTATGACGCGCGCGGGCCGCCCGCCGCACCGCACCACGGCGCCGCCGGCTCCACGGGCCCCGCCCGCACCCGACGTACGAGTAACATCGCGTCCCACTGCGAGACAGTGCTCAATATCCTTGGACGTATACTATCTAATTTGTGCTCAATACTGTCCGTCCACCGCTTCTAAAAAGAATTTTTTTTACAATAGTGCAAAAAATAATTTAAAAAAAAACAGACGATCGATCGATGGTAATAATTCATAGACAAAGTAGACCAACGTTGTCTTTTTTTTTCCAATGCCTAGACGTGGAAGAAACGCTTCTAAGTCATCTTTCCTATTTATGGAAAGCTGATTTCAGTCACACTATCAATCAGGCGTCAATCGCACTAAGACTGACGAAAAATATCAAAATACTCAGAAATCCATTAGTCCAATCCAACAATCCGTGGGTTAAGGCCGTCACAGAAGTAGCTATAATATATATTATAGCAAGGGTCCGCACACGTAGCGTTAAATATAATTTATATTTGGATACATTTTCATATATTTTGATATATTTTCATATATTTTGCCTTCATTTCTTTGACGGTCGGCGTAGGAGGTGCACGCACGTTTTCTTTACAATTTTATGACTTTATCTTTATCATGTGTTCCATTTTTAAGTAGGTACAGTAAATTATGGGTCCAACAAGTAAAATGCTAAAACTGATACGCTCAGTAACTATAATTCAATATAGGTATACGTATAGGTATATGTATAGGTAGGTATAGGTATAGTGTAGCGTAGCGTAGCACACTATGCTATGCAATGCTATGCAACGCTATACCTATACCTATACCTAAACCTATACCTAAACCTCTACCTAAACCTATACCTATACCTAAACCTATACCTAAACCTATACCTAAACCTATACCTAAACCTATACCTATACCTATACCTATACCTATACCTATACCTATACCTATACCTAAACCTATACCTATACCTATACCTAAACCTAAACCTATACCTAAACCTATACCTAAACCTATACCTAAACCTAAACTTATACCTAAACCTATACCTAAACCTAAACATATACCTAGTCAGTACATCTGTGACACGACATCGCGCTTAGTCCGTCGTTTTTTGAACATCATGTATGTCAAAAATATACGAAAACATATCGAAATATATGGAAATATATGGAAATATATAGAAATATATGGAAATATATCGAAATATGTCCAGCTATAATTTATATTATAGCTACGTGTACGGTCACTTGGAGATTTGTATAGAAAATATACGGAAATATACCGAAGTATGTTTATATTACGTCTGTGACGGCCTTGATGGATCGGACTAATACAAAATTGACCGCGTAACCAGCGTCAATGAAAGAACGAGGAAAGAACCAGGATTATGGAACGGACTGGATTTGGCTGTATGGTCCTAAATACCTTTACCTAAAAAATGCTTTTATGACACTCATTCTATGACAATGCAGGCAACAGACCAAAATAACATTCAATGCAGCCAACAAACCAAAATGACACACAATGCAGCCAACAAACCAAAATGACATTCAATGCAGCCAACAAACCAAAATGACACACAATGCAGCCAACAAACCAAAATGACATTCAATGCAGCCAACAAAACGAACCCAACCCAGTCAATGACCTTTGACCTTTGAATTTGACCTTAGTGAAAATAGCTCTTTCGCTCACTCACAGCACCAGTTTGTTTGACGTTTACATTTTTTAAATTTTAATAGCATGGCATGGCAATGGCAATCGGTGGGATTAGTCAGGGCTCAGGGAGCGTTCCGAGTCAGTAGTCATGCGTGCTCTGTGCGCACTTTAATGTGTCGTGTTCTTCGATCGTGTTGAACTACTTAATCCAATCGAATTACTCCTCAAATCGCTACTTCACAGCACAGTAGGGATTCAAAGGGTATATTTTTATGAGTTAGAACTCAGAACTCAGGGATACTTTTGGCGGGAACCGAAATGTCATGTTCGACTCATAAATCTCTACTACACAGGCTTACTATAACAGGTTTCTTCTATTTTCCTAAGAAATGTATATTGCTGGTTTCAATTTATGATTTTGGTAGTACCTACTTTATACTGTCTAGCCTAGTGTCTGAAATAGTTTATTAGCTACAAACTAGTAGGTACACGTATACGTTCGCATGTCCTCCAATCCATAGTAGGTATTTACTATGACTTGTCCTATTATATATTCTGTGCTATGGCTAACCCCATGACATAATCTAATCATAAGGAGGCCGTGCTGTAACCTCCGGTTTTTAACGAAAAATATAAATGACTGATGACTTGGCTGTATAGTCTATCGACTTTTGCCTGTCCATCATATGACGATTTCAACAACAAAAAAATTTAATCTGTGGCCAATCTCCGTGTGGCCAACTTAGTGCTTTCGGCACTAAATCTAGTGCATTTTTATAGATGTCGGCGCTCAAAATTGAGCTTTAGTGCATAATGCTATTTTTAGCGCATTTTCAATCACCACATTTATGTATGAAATTCCAGATTTATTAAATATTCCGACTTCGATTGTATCTTGTAAATTAAGTGTTGTGTTATTTAATTTTTAAATACATTTTTACTCACTTATATTGTATCATTTTCATTTTTAAATGACCTATTGCTTGTTTATTGAAAATCCTGCAAATCTGGTACTTTTGAGATTTGTTTTGGTGCGCAAACATCCAAGGGGGCTGGCAACACTGCCTAGCCCATAGCTGTCAAAAAAGGCGAAGCTACTTTCCATTACTGAAATCTGTTTATTTTCTGATTTTTCTAATTATATCACTGTAATTACCACAATTGCAGGGATTGAGCTAATTCGTATTTATCCTTCCGACATATTAAAAGTGCTTATGCTATGCAATTGAGTCTTTGTTACTGATATTCGGATGTGCGTTGTTTGTGCTATGTACTTCAGATTTCCTAAATAGACATTGATGTCGGGGCCGCGTATAAAAATAACACAGGTTTGCAACGGGTCGGTAGGGCTGACCGGCGGGGCCTGAGCCGCCTGCGCCACACTGCTTACGATGACTCCAAGACTCGTAGTGCAGTTAATATTACTTACGCTGGGTAAGTAAACCACTATACCAGTGTGTAAATAAAAAAGAATTTGACAAAATCTATATTTGGAAAGTGGAGAAATTCCACGGTTATGTTGAAAGATTTATGTCTGATTTATTTTTGCACTGAAGTTCTATGAAAGCCCCTTTCTTGTTGTTTGTTTGACTCTGTAGAACCTTTGTTATGGTCTCCTTGAACTGTTGAATTGTTGTAAATTTTAATACTAGGACTAGCTGTAAACTAAAATCGTGAGTTTCAAGTTGTTAACCCAGAGTCATTTGGTTGTACATTCTAGCCTTCTAGCTTAAATCATGTTTTGTTCCCCCATTAACTACTTACATGTGAGAGACACAAAATAGTTTCAACAAATCATGTCTTAATGAAACATTGTCTGAAGCCAAAACAGGCAGGCAGCCCCACCTATAAACCCACCCTTTGTAATATCCTGAAAAGTCTACTATTGTGTTGAACACTCATAGAATGTCTTGTGTGCATATAATTACACTGGCTCTCCTACTCATGTTTGATAAGGTACGAAGCTGGTACCAACCCAAAGGAGCCTGCATTAGAGTCCTCCGACAGGTCCTCAAAAAACTCTGTCTGTAACTCTAACAAACATACTATTTTTAAACCTTGTTTTCCTTTTTCAGGTGTTTATGAAACGCTTGCAGCCCCACCTTCCGATGAGAGCCTCCCTCCTAGACCAAAAGAGGGTGGTGTCAAGACCCGCTACTGCGAATTCCTCAATGCTTCCCAACCCGTGCAATGTGACCAGACTAACATCACCAATTGTGTCCAAGAAGTCATCAAGGAGGAATGTCAACCTGCCGAAGCGGACAAAAATAGTCACTGCTTTGTGCTCTGGCAGTTTGACAGTGTTACTAACACGGCAACTGCTAAAGTCAAAGGCTGTTTTCTTGACACAGTCGCGTGCAATGATCGAGCTTTAAGCTGCAGACTTCACAATGTCAAACTGCCTCTTCTGCACTGCTGCTGTGAGGGTGACATGTGCAATGAAAACTTAACCTTCCCTGGCCAGGAAGCCGGTATACCGCCACAGACAGAGGCTCCTCCAGAAAGAGTTCCAGCATCAGTGCTTCCAAACATAGAGGATGACACTACAGCAATAATTGTATACACTTTGTCACCTCTATTCATCCTCTTCATAGTTCTCGTTGGATGTTACATGTTGTATAGGAGACGTAAAGACAGCTCATTCGCTGAGTTGGGTAGTGCTGAAGTGTCACTGTCCAGGCCTCCGTCAGCTGGTGCAGGAATGGAGAATGAGGGAGCTGGACTTGTCAGCCAGTTGACATTGTGTGAAGTGAGGGCCAGAGGGAGATTTGGGGCAGTTTGGAGAGCGAAATTAGGCCAGCGTGATGTGGCGGTGAAAGTCTTCCCATTGCAAGATAAACAGTCCTGGCTGGCAGAGCAGGAAATCTACAGACTCCCAAGGATGGACCACCCAGATATACTGCATTACATTGGAGTTGACAAGAAAGGAGATAATCTGCAAGCTGAGTACTGGCTTATATCTGCTTATCATGAGAAGGTATTTATTTAGTCAATTTATTTATATTACCAGTTATTTCAGTTTTGCCCTGCATTACTGGTTACTTATCCAGAATAGATTCTGAAACACAGAAGCCGGCACATGAAATAGTGACCCTTCCTGCTGCGCCAGAGGTCGTGGGTTCGGTTCCCACCCGAGGTCAACATTTGTGTGATGAGCTTATTCTGTTGGTTTTCGGAGTTTGTACGTATGTAGGTATTTATTTAAAGTTTATGTATGTGTATCAGTTGTTGAGTACCCATCCACAAGTTCTCAGCTTAATTTGGGACTAAACAGCCGTGTGTACGTGAATTTAATTTGTCCAAAAAACAAAAAAAACATTTGTCTTGCAGGGCTCGCTGTGCGACTACCTGAAAGCGCACACGCTGACGTGGGCGGAGGCGTGGCGCGTGGCGGCGTGCGTGTCGCGCGGGCTGGCGCACCTGCACGAGGAGGGCGGCGGGAAGCCGGCCGTCGCGCACCGCGACTTCAAGTCCAAGAACGTGCTGCTGAAAGCGGACCTGAGCGCGTGCGTGGCGGACTTCGGGCTGGCGCTCGTGTTCGTGGCGGGGCGCGGCTGCGGCGACGCGCACGGCCAGGTCGGCACGCGCCGATACATGGCGCCCGAGGTGCTCGACGGCGCGATCAACTTCACCAAGGACGCGTTCCTCAGGATAGACATGTACGCGTGCGCGCTCGTGTTGTGGGAGATTGCTTCCAGGTGAGTGCTAGTGTAACACTAAGGAAGCTAAGCTATAGTATTGTGTGATATATGACTTTGTTGGGTGGCGTGATCATCATCATCATCATATCAGCTCTTTAGCGTCCACTACTGGACATAGGCCTTCCCTAATAAACGCCACCACACCCGGTCCTCTGCCCGCCGCATCTATCCGCTTGCAGATTGCATACAGACAGCCATTAAAGATCGGTGAAAAGAAGGAATGACAAAATTGAGAAACCAAACTAAATGAGTGGTATCATGAAAGTTGACATCTTAATTTTTACGTATAATATAACGAACACCTTTATTTCACACACAACAAAGAGATAAAGGCATGCGAACCATACAGCCTTGTCAACAATAATAACATGCATGTTAAATTCTAGTTAACAAGTTTTACTCACTCCACTCACTACTAGCTACAGTGAGCCGGGGTCGCAACTAGTAATGAAACTGTCGGAAGGAAACATGTATTAGGAACTGCATTGCTTATGAGGCGAGGAGTTCATTGCTAAGAGCGAGCCAGAAAAAAATGCAGGAGAGTTTCGGAAATATTCCGTAGCTTTCATCTCAATAATCAAAGCACCACAATCTCCATACGTTACTGGCGCCATCTGAGTGGAGCTTCAAGTGAAACCTGATTGCAGATGCGAGGAGGGCGGCGCGAACGTGTCGGCGCAGTACCGGCTGCCGCTGGAGGAGGAGGTGGGCTCGCACCCCGGCCTCGAGGAGATGCAGGAGGCGGTGGTGCAGCGCAAGCTGCGCCCGCACATACCGCAGCAGTGGCGCGACCGCGCCGTGAGTACAACACTATTTATCTATTGGCGTAGGAATTTTATGTTTGTTATCGAAGAGCGGGATCTCCTGTTACAGGTATTTCTATAGTTTAATTAAATCTTAATGGCCTTCTATTAAGTACTATAGATTTAAGATAATAATTACAATGATTAGGACTCGTTAAAAAATTCATGAGCAATGACCTCTCCCCAGGGCCGCGGTCTTGAAACATGTTTGTAAAAATTGATTTTTATTGGGATTCGACGCAAATCCGCTGACTCTACGGTTATTGGTTCTACGTTAAGGTTAAACATTATACCCACCTATAAGTAGATAGGACGAGTTGAGAGCGAGGCGAGTTTGCTCTTGAAAATAATTAAAAGTAGAAATGTGTTTAAGAACACACTCACTAAACAATAGATTTATGTATTATAGCTGACATTATCGTGATTTAAATTAATTATTTTTATCAGTTTAATAGTTTATAATGTTGAATGTTAATTTAAATAATGTATAAAAATTCAAACACAGTATTTATATAAATTGTATTTGAATTAAGTAATTGTTACTGAATAAACTGAACTTGAGACGAGTAGCGAACGGGACGCGTCAAACCCGATTTAACGAAGTGTATTGCCGTGTGCAGGGCCTGTCCGTGCTCGCGGACACGATGGAGGAGTGCTGGGACCACGACGCGGAGGCGCGACTGTCGGCGTCGTGCGTGCTGGAGCGCGTGGCGGCGCAGCGGCCGGCCGCCGCCGCGCCGCCCGCCGCGCCCGCGCACCCCGACACCACGCCGCTGCTCATACACGAGCTGGCCGACGCGCACGGCTGCTGACTGCACACCGCGCAGGTGCACATGCCGCTCGTGCGGCTCTAGCCACGTGCACCGACCAGCCAAACAAAGAACCACCGCACGATACTGTATAGTGTAGTGATTGTGCTCCAGAAAGTTGTTAGTATACATACTAACTCTATGGTGCTCCCACCGTCGACTGATGAGCCCCGTGCACACGACGCCGCTTGAATATGGTACGCTCGCGCGAAGTGAAGTGAGCGAAACGAGCGATATTTTTTTCTTTCGATTTTCGATGTCCATGCTATCCCAAATACAGCCGACCTGTACTCACGCCGCTATAAATTTGTATTCATGGGGTTTGAGGTGGCCCCTAAACAGGGTTCTGGTTCCGTGCGCGGTCATCTTAGTTCCGACCAATCATGACATGGCGCGCCGTTAATCGGGCCAATCAACGTGTCGTTCAGTCGGACAGAATTGTTTGTAGAATTATGATTATGAGCATTAAAGGAGTATATAGGGCTTATTAGTCGATGGTTAAATATAGTATCTATAGTTAAAGAAACGGCCACTCGTCCAAACCAGTTCAGATTTGTTCTTAAGGTCCAAGGTTCATACCCGGGTCTGTAGCAATGAGTTTTTTTGTGGGCAAGGTACGTCCAATTAGACACATAATAATCTCCATATCACACTCGTCTGCCCTGAAACAATATTTTTAGTATAACATTTTTAACATCATACCACGGATCTATACAAAGTAACCCTTGCCGTTAGTCAAAAAAACTCAGCTGTAACCATTGTCTGAGAACTTTTTTTTTGCTGTGGTGTGGTTTGTCTGAACAGGCCCTAATGAGTCGACGTAATATTTACGTAAAGGTAGATTAGACAGGAGCTGGAAATAATAAAAAATACTCTACTTTCGACATAACGAAATAATGTAATAAAAGTTAATCTTTAGTACGTTTTAGACTTTCGCACTTCTTTTGCGAAACTATCTTTATTAACGTGCATTATAAAACCAATCGCAATAAATCTTATAAACTAATTACTTTAATTAATCCACAATGATCAATGGAACATTCTACTTACAATTACTTTTGCTACGGGCTTTCCTAATTGGAATTATACGAAACAATCGAGTTGTATTTTTTCCCTGGTCTGTAAATTACAAAGGTAATTATGATTTGACCTTTGTATTTTACGGTCCAGGGAACAGTCTTTTGGAGCCTGTCTTTAAACTCCATTTACGGTTACAGAATGGTAAAAATAGAGCTAGGCAGCTAGACTAAAATCTGTTTTTTTATTTAAATGCGAACCCGGACAGTAAGGAATTTAGTAACAATAGATGTCTGTTCTCAAACCCTTGAGTAACTTTGACAGTTACTCGCACTTAAATTAATAAAAACATGGGGCCTATGGTTCAAATAGAGATGTAATCCAGGTCTTGTATTCCGTTTTTTCTTTGATGTCTTGCAAAAACATACGCTATTTGCGTCGGCAGCATGTGCCTGCAAGGTACTCATAACGTGTAGTTCATAATTCACATATCGTAATATTAACTGATTTTCACTTTTATTTTTGCAGCTATTTTTAAGAAATACATTTACGTGGCATTTAATAAACATCCAACTATTGTGTTCACATAATTTTCAAACACGAGTGAAAAGTAATATTTTTTTATTCATCAATTTCAAAATTTCCCTTCCAAATTATTCTGGATTTATTTATAGGTTGTTGATGCTATTATAAGATGTAAAATCTTTTAACACCCTGTCGTCCACTAAAATATTAACATTATACGTAAAATGTATGATACGTTCTTCGCGACTAATAACTATTATAGTTTGCTTTATTTTTTAAATAGGTAAATATATTTGTATGTATTGGGGTTCTTTTGAATTAAATTCCTATTTAGAGTATTTTATTGTGTTTGCAGCTTCTCTGCTGAAATAACTTTCCCTTTTTACCCATAGTCCAACTTTAAAAGCGACTGCCCTCCTAGTTTCTCTATGGTTTTTACCAAATAATCGGCTTCATTTTTAAATCTTAAAAGAAACAATATTTTTGAAATTACATTATATTGAAAAGAACTCCATAATTAGTAAGACTGGAATCTTTAGTTACTTTATGTTAATGGATTTATTTTATTTACAAAGCTTGGTTTAGTTTTACTGCAATCAATTTTACTTAGTTTAGTGAATTTATAAAAATTTTGAATGTTATGAAATGAAAGCAATGAATTTTAGTGTAAAAACTAAAAACATGAATTCGCTTTGTAAGTTAAATTTAAAGTTTAACCTTAGATGGGTCTTGTTAAAAGTAGAGACGTGTGTTGTGTTTTAAAGGCATTTAAATTCGTGCCATCATAGACGTAATTTGTGATTTAAATTAAAAGGTGAAATGAACTAAACGCAACGAAATATAATATGCTACGAGCATGACCTGCACTGGTAAAGAAACGGTTTTAATTTTCAAATTGAACGCTGGGTGGTTGAAATTATTCTCCAACTGGACATTAGGTGATTTTTGCGCGTGTCCAGATAGTAAAATAAATCACTGTGGTTGAGTAAGTGGGTCATATTTTTTTTAGTAATTTGACTTTATATTCGATTTAGACGGGAAAGAAAAAGTTGTTTTGTTTGTGTTTAGCTTGTGATCGCTAATTCTGTTTTCTGTTTGTCCAAAGTAACACAATGGGGGTGAGAGAGATAAACATCCGATTGTAAAGAAAATGCCATTACGTTCTCTTTTCCACTCATTGTGTGACATTTGACAGTTATTCGCTTTTAATTAACAGACTTAATCGATAGTGTGCAGATTAAGAATAGTTTTGAATGGAACTAATTTATTTCAGTTTAAATGTGAACTGTACTATTTAACTCACTCGCTCTTAGTACAAAAATAAATAGTGCAAGTGGGACCTACATAGTTTTCTTGGATTCGTTTAAAATCATCCTTTTATTGGCACTGTCACACATACATAAAATGACATGACTAGTTTATAGTTTGAAAGGTGGGATAACTGTTTAAGGGTATACGAAAAAAGTTAATGTCTCTGGTTTTCTCTCCTTTTAAAATACAGATTGTAACAATATACCTGTACCTGGGGGTCACGGTACATAGAAATTCAGTAACGAATACTGAATTTTTTTTTATTTTACTTTTTTATATTTTAAAGTAAAAAAACGTTTTTCCATACTCTGTCCAGAATGTGTCTGTAACAGATATTTTACTACACACAAATAGTAAAAATAAATACTTTGACGTTATAAATTGTGTCATTGCACATTCTAGCTAGACTACAAAACGTATATCAATGTAACATTGTGATTTACTAAGCATATAATGATGATATCAAGTTGGAAGTCGCATCGAGTTGGTTTCCGAGGCGCGGGTGCATATCATGTATCACCACACATAGACTAAGTGAAGTTTGTTGCCAAATGTAAATACAGTAGATTAAGTTAGCTATAGGTTTTTGTCTGGATGTCAGAGTTTTAGACTGTGGGCACGTGGTAGGGGATATTTGTGTAGACTCCAATATCTATCAAATAAATCATGCAAATTGTGAACCGATTTAAATGATTCTTTTTTAATGAGTATATTTTGAAGGTGGTCCTATTTCGATTTGAAAAAAAATATTTCGGCTATAAAAGTGGAAAATTAAAAAAAATTAGAGGTCAGTAAGTCGTTCGGTGCACAAGTCGTAATAAATTAGTAGGTAACTAAAAATTACTAATTTTTCCGGTGAAATTTTATCAGGATAAAAGTTGTGCGGGATGATTGCCTTTTTTACCATCTTTTTAAAATTATCGCTAGTATGCTCCAAAATACTCCAAGTAAAATCGAGTTGTCGCGGCCTAATCCCCAGCCGTGTGCCCACACTTTTAGTGTAATTTCTATTGTAAAGTGAAGTAGGTAGCTGAACGGTAGATGGTTTTAGATTTACTAGTTGATAGACAGAAACTACCAACGAATATCTATTATTTCGGTATTTGTTCGTTGGAAGTTGAGATCGGGATGAATTGTAGCAACGCTCACCGTCGACATCTCGTGTTGCCCGAATATAGACAGTCGATGGTCCGAATCTCAGACCTATAATTATTAACAATAATAGGCACAAACATGACAGCACTAAAATGTTTCTCTCCTTGTCACATAGTATTATGAAGATAAGGACGACACTAATTTTAGTGCTGTCAAATTTTAAATGTGCGTCGCTGACGGCTCTAACCTATTAATTAACATCGAATCGGGCCTACTATCGATGTTAATTAATAGGTTAGAGCCACCCCACCCCATACACACATAGGAGCGATGGCGGTGAGGTCAGTTGACATATGTATAATATGGTTGCGGTCAGTACAAATTACCGTCCGTTAGGAACTATTATATAATCGGTGCCACCGCTCTAGTTTGTGGTTGGGTTAAGCGTATCCCAGACACGCGGCCTGCGGTGGTGGCCTACCACAGGCCGAAGAATATGCAAACGCAGGCCGCAGAATATGCAAACGCAGGCCGCGCGTGTCTGAAGTATCACATACATTGCGTATGGAATACAACAGGCCGACACCGCAGGCCGCGTGTGTCTGGGATCATCTTTAATTGTATCATTGCTACTATCGATATTCGGTCAACACTACAACATTATTGCACAGTGAGCCCGCAAGGTTTCATCATTTATTTTTTATTTTAACAAATGTCTGTTGATAATATTTGATGTATTGGAAGTATATTTTCTAGACAAAATAATTGTCGTTTTCTTTCTACCCTTGTCTACCTTTCTCGACTTATTGGGTTAGCCGAGCGCGAAACTTAAGTACCGTAAGATGGGGCTATTTGGAACTTATGGGGCAATTTGGAATATTCTAATTCTCATGATTTGAAGCAGTTTGAAGTTTCTCAAGCTGTCCTTGAACAGCCATTGCCTGGCATGGCTGCTTTGCTTTTCTACCATTGCCAGAAAAAAAAATGCGTCGGAAACTTTCCAAATAGCCCCAGTAACGTAAGAACGTTACTGACAGCTCTCAAACGGTGAAGGAAAGCATTGTAAGGAATCTGCATACGCCGAAGACTGAATTCTTCGGTGCATGTGAAGTCCGTATTGTTGTCAATTAGTCTATAGCCCGGACGCCCTCGTTGAGGGTAGGCCTGAGCCCCAGCAGTGGGGACATGTTAATAGGCTGTTGATGATGATGATGTGAAGTCCACCAACCCGCATTTATAGTGTAGGATTAGGCCCAAGGAGTATATTATCAGAAGCTATTTGGTTACGGTAAAATCGGCTTCTGCCAGGCCCACGCTGGTCCCGGTAGTAAAAAAAAACAATAGAAGAAAGTATACAAAGTCTGATTCTTTATTTTCATTAATCCAGTTTCTTTTTTCACTGTACAGGGCGATAACAATCGGGCATCGTGCGGCATGCACAGTCCACCTCACAAGTACGCGTGCTCACACGTGTTCCAATTAGAATTCAACTATATGTACAACATTATTAGGAAACTAGTAATATCGTTGTGAGAGGCGCGCCGGCCGTGCGGACGTCGTCGGCACGATAACGCTTACAAAATCAATCGAAATCTCACTCAGTTTCAAAGTCACGTTAAGAACATAATGTATAATAAAATAACCCTCTTTGGTGGCGCGCGCGCTCCCTATGGAGACTGCATCTTGCATATTTAGTATGGGAACCAATGGTGCCACTTACAGGGGGGGTGCGGACAAAGGAAGCGGAGTAGCGGGAGGAGGTTGCTAATACAAATTTATAGAGTTTGAAAATGAGAATGTGTGAGTGAGTAACAGTATTATCATACATTTGACACGATTTTGACACCCATAGAATGCGTCTTTTACGCCTCTTTAAGGGGCCGCGAGCACGCACCAAAGAGATCTTAACTCTATGATAAGAACTTAATATATTGACTGGCCTGTTGGCGTAGTGGTAGTTACCCTTCCTACTGCGCCAAAGGTCGTGAGTTCGTCGATTCCCACCCGGGACCAACATTTGTGTGATGAGCTTATCTGTTGGTTTTCGGATTCTGGGTGTTTGTATGTATTTAAGTATTTATTTAAAAGTATTTAAGTATGTTTATCAGTCGTTGAGTACCCATTTACAAGCTTCGGCTTAGTTTGGGACTAAACAGCCGTGTGTAAATTTGTCCAAACATTATTATTATTATATTCCATTGCAAATAATATGGCACTAGGAAACGAACGCTATTTATGTCTTGGAAACAAACGTAAGGCGTATCACAGACTCGCGGTCTGCAGAGGCGTCCTGTCTTCCCTATGCAATGTATGTGAGACTTCAGATACGCGGCCTGCGGTAGACCGCCACCGCAGAACGCGTGTGTATGTGATACGCCCGTTTTAGGCGACGCGACACGAGGAGCGTTTTTGAAGTAATTTTTAAAATTTGTATTCTATTTTGTTCCGTTCCGAGACCCAGACGCGTTTGTTTCAGTTTGCCGTTTGTGTTGGAACAGATGTTACATTTACATGCACGTAGCTTAATAGACCGGGACCCAAAGTTTAAATTACCTATCAGTAAAATCGAAATTCAATCTAAAAAATTACAGTTTCCAATTTCCATATATCTGATCCACAGTGTAGGAAATAATATTTCATCGAGCTTTATTTCCAAATTAGGCATAATTGGACAAAATATAATAATACATTATAATTCACAATTCATGCAATTGCAATTTTTCCATATCTGTACCACTTAAATAATGATTTCGACCTTGGCTCCCGGACTGCATAGTTTGACTAGTTGACAGTAATCAAGCATGAAACAACATAAACACTACAATACAATATGTAATTTTATACAATCACAATGTTTTTCTATCAATGGTAACACTGGAAATCATAGATCAACAAATGAGGGATATCTTTACACAGTTATAATAATAAAACAGGAATACTAATATTAACTCAATCTAAAAATTTTAATGTAAATTTAAAAATGTTTGTCTATCTTATTTGCATGTTACGTCTGAAAGTTGTTAAAGAGGATATATGCTATTGATTGACAGTGATTGTGGAGTAATTTTACACTGTGATGACCATATTGACCAAGCACTTCAATAAAAGTAACATTCAATAAAAGTTATTTTTAGTTATGATCATGATAGAGTTGACAAAACCATTGTTTAAAAGTTTAGAATTAGACTACCTAATATTGCAGTATTTCTCCATACTTTCCTACTCGGTCAAGACACAGCTACCGCGTTGGACCGGTCGTATAGGGAGTCGTCATCGTAAGGAGTACACGGCGGACTTGCAAACGTGTTGGTTGAAAGTGAGTGAGTGACGGCCGTGACACGGTACAATTTCTGTTCAATATTGCTTACAATTTGATCACCGTTCAATGCGATTGAAACGTGTAAATATGAAAATTGAACAATGACTCATGCATTCAGACGTCTCAGGCTGGACGACCTGAGCTGTGAAACCAGCCTCAGTGCCGTTGAAGCAATCAAATTGAAAGCAATATTGAACCCGAAACTGATCCGTGTAATATCGCGCTGACGAACGTCTGTGGGGGCGTGGGAGCGTGGCGCTACGAGCGCGCGGGCGGCGAGGGGGGGCGCGCGGCGTGCGCGTGCGCGTCGTTGTGCGCGTCCGGCTCGAGCGCGCGGGACGCGGACGCGCGCAGGCAGTCGCCGTGCGCCTTGTACTCGACGGGCACGGACGCCGGCAGCTGCAGGATGCGCCGCAGCGCGTCACGCACGCGCGACGCCGCCAGCGTGTCCGACGCCGTTCTGTGCCACACCGCTAGGTGGTCCTCCTGGCAATCGCAGACAATTACAATATTATGCAAATTGTACCTGACTTTTAATTGTATTTGTACAGTTTTTTTGTACAGTCCCTGTACAGTTTAATACGGCTGTGTAAAGTTGGCTGCGCGATGACTAATTTTAGGTGTCAAAGGGGCGCTGTGCGGGGGTTCACTAGAGACTCATGCAATTTCAAGAAATAGATTATTTATTCGATCAACTGAATCAAACTTTTAAGTTTTTGGACATCTCTATGTAGCACACTATCTCGCTTACATACACATTTACTATAAACACTGTCAGCGATGTGCAAACAATTTGTGCCTATATTCATGCAGCTGTCAAGAAACTCTACGAGGACTATATTACGTCTAAGTTATAAGGTTGTGGTGTGACCGAGCGTGGGAAGGCATTATGTGTGTTGCCATGAGGCCGACCTGGAAGCGCACAGAGAGCACGACGCCGCACAGCTCGGAGCCCACCATGAACTGCTCGCCGAGCATCGCCATGCACAGGTCCTCCCACGCGCGCCCCGTCTGTGACTTGCGCAGTCGCACCACCTGCAAATTACAGTAATCAGTCAACATTTTAGACATGAATAATATGATGGAAAATTCAAAATTTTAAAGACTGATTTCATCACGTAAATATGAGTTTAGGATAGGCTATAAAAACATAGGTCTGTTATTTTTTCATGTTTTTAAACATATCTTAGAGGAAAGATCTTTTGTTGCATCTTGCCACAGAATAGATAATAGGACAAGATGTTGCTTCAACAAAACCCTCTAGGTTCAGTCACTTTGAAGGTCAATTCCACATACTAGATTGAACTTGGGCAGCTACAAAAAAGAATCAGATTGTGGTAACTATTAGAAGGATGTCGTCAGACACTGGCAAATCCTCTCTGATAATCAGGAGTAAAATTAGAATGTCAGGTTTTATGTTATATTGCCAGGTACCTGGTGACAATTCGAACTTATGGGGTAGTTTACTTACTTGCGTGTGAGTTTGACAAGTACTGTGCAGAGTGTGTGTGTGTGTGACTCACCCACTTCCCGCCGTTGACGTTGGCCGGGTCCTCCCACATGGGCTTGATGCCGAGCTTGAACAGGTGGAGGTCGGAGAGCGGCGGCAGCTCGGCGGGGCGCGCCAGGTGTGTGTACAGCCCCCACCACTGTTCCACGCTGCCCACGCGCCCCACCAGCCGAAGGGCCTGCAACCAACCAACATGCACATCATCATCAACAACCAATACAAGATCATTATTATTAGTACACAATTGTTAGTATACAAACAAAGCCTACATATTATACGATTTTGTTCTTTAGGCCATAGTGATATGGTTCATTTGACAATAACGACAAAAAGTGCGCGAGCATATTTCCCCTTGGTTTGACCAGTCTCTAAGAAGATAAGATGCCCTATGGATGAGAATTAAGATCTGTAATATATGGGAACTGCATAAAACTCCCTCATCGTGCAACTGCATCGTGGAGTCGATGCAGGGACCACCGCCATGTCTAAAAATAAGAATATACAGGACCAAACTTAGTCACATTTAGTTACATTCTTGCGGCCCAGGTATAAAATTCAGATTAATGTTCTAAACAATCTGCTCTTTGGCAGACTCACATAAATTAACATGAATTTTAAAAATAGAAAGTAGGCAATCAACTCCATTTCAGATATATTTAAAGAGAATGACAAATACCTTGTCTTCTTATTTACATAATATATTTTTTTTAGAATAGAAGAGAACAATCGTTTATTGTCACAGAGCTGATGATATAGAACATACATTTTTGTTACTTACCTACCTTCTATATGAAAGATATATATATATTCTAGTGTTAGGTATAAAAAGCGTTAGTACACAGTATAAACGATAGGGTGTGACAAAAGGACACCTTTTCAGCTAAATGCCGGCACATTTGCTTGATATTGAAGAAGTAGAATTGAGATAAGTATTTTTATGTAAAGAAGTGGTGAATGGGTGTCCACTTGATGGTATTTTTTGTAGAACTACTTCACTTCAATGCAATTTCGTTTTCTAGAATAGGTATTCTCAGACAAGATATTGTAAGACAGGGCTGAGAACTGAAAATGAATTAATACATAATAGTAAAAATTCACATAGTCTAAAACTCTCAACAGTCAACATAGTATGATAAACTTGGCTTCAATGATGTGCAATATACCCAGCATGTATTGTCCTATCAATCAGGTCACTCATACCTGTTTATCAATATGATTATAATGATATCAGACCTGTCCGTAGCCTGTAGTGGACGCGGAGAGTTCGCGGGCAGGCGGCCGCCGCGAGAACCACATCCAATAGCTGTATTCCAGCTTGTGCTCGTGCGGAGGGACCGGCGGCGGCGCCGCGTCCTCGCCTCCGTGCCTCTCTTCCTCGTCGCCGCCACCGTGATTCTGGACGCCTCCCGCCTGCCCACCCTCCCCAGATCGTCGCTCCGGCACATTTAAATTGTAGAACTTGCACATTTTCCTTTCAGTCATGTTATTCTAAATATTGTACTAACATGTTTCACTAACGGCCTAACCTAGGACACGTTGCTTATTTGTGGTATCAGACTTTACGAAAACAAATTCACGATTCTATCTTTACACTAAAACAATAACAAATAAATCGCCTAAGTGTTAATCAATTTGTTTATTAATTAATAAATCTTATTATCAGCCTATTCCTTCTTTTTCTGTGTATAACCTTTTTCTTTCCGTCATCAAAATTCAAACTGTCAAAAAATGTCAGCATGGGTGAAACCACCTAAAATTGGAGGAAAACACATTCCATTGCGAGAAACGCGACATATGTATATTGATGCAAGTGCGAATGAAACACCAATACATTCAGATGTATTCCATGATCAGTCGGATTGTAGTAGAAGTATGGTCATTTGAAGACGAAAAAAAATATTTTAAAAATAAATTATGGCTAGGTTACTAGATTTTCAAGCCGTATCTATTTACAACCTTTTATAACTTAATGTTGCATGCTTATTATGGTTATATAAGTATGTACAGATCACTTCAAAAACTACTGGACACTAACAACTAAGATTATTATACTTAACAAACTGCCCCAGACAACTACATGCACGACTACTCGGAGGTCCCAGAGCTTCCTTCCAGAGATACCTATTCTTTCTGAATAACTAAAACTACGACTTGTCTATAGAAGGGTTTCCAACTGTCCGTAAAATCATAAGGTGCTGTAACCGACGGTTTAAATAAATATAAGAAATAATATTTTAAATAAGACAGGGCTGTATGGACGAAGCTTTCCATGCCCGTCCTCAATAGAGGACAAACAAATCAACAACAAAAAAAAAGTAAAATTTTTAAAAAAACAAAAATTCAAATGGCCGGCGCGGGTGCAGAGAGAAATTTATTTACTATTAATTAAAGTTAGAAGCAAAATAAATAAATAAACACCACTGTTTTGTCTGAATAATCTATCAATATATTTTTGAAACTTTTGGCGACTTGTACTGCCATATACATTTTCTCGGTGAAATGGCGAAGGCCGAGTCGACTGGTAGAAGCAGTGCAGAATGCTTGAATGTTGATTTTATGCGGTCCCTCGTCAAACAATACTCTGAACTGGTAAATAAATGATCATATTAAACTAAATTGTAACTTATATAGCTGCTGTAAAATTTTCACCTTTTAGGTTATGTTTACATTTGCATCGGTTTTGATTTGAAAGTTCAATCCTAACTAATATTGTAATAGATATGTGAGTTTGTTTGCCACGCATTCACAGCTCGAATATTCAAGCACCATCATCATATCAGCCCTTTAACGTTCACTGGTGGACATGGCCTTCCTCAATGAACGCCTCCACACCCGGTGCCCCGTCCGCCGCATCCAACCGGCTCCGGCCACCTTTAGGTCGGCGGAAACTTATTGATAGGCTAATAACATTATTGTTGCAGGGTCAGTGGACGAGTGCGTTGTTCTGGGCGGACGCGGCGATGGGCGCGGCGAGCGGGGAGGGCCCGGCGAGCGGGGACGACGTGTGGCTGCTGGCGAGCGCCATGCTGGCCCGCGGCGAGCTGCACCGCGCCGCGCACGCCGTCACCGCCCGCGCGCTGCACCGCCGGCACCTGCTGTGCCTGGGCGTGGCCATGCGAGCATATGTAGCGGCCAAGGAGCCCGCGACGGCGCTGTCCCTCCTCGACCAGTGCGACCCGGCGCTGTTGGAGCCACGCGTGGATCAAACACACAATGTGAGACAATGTCTAGTCTAGTCGTCTACTAGATATTATCAACAGTTGAGCTGGGATGCCATGGTGCGGGGCTTTGGAGGACATTATGTTCATAATTATAAATACAAAGCGCGAAAGATAAAATGGTCATTTTTTTATTATTTTTATTTTTCAAAATTCTTTATTCGTCAAAGAAAGTAAATACAATAGTATAACAATATACTTACAGTTACACATTATAAACATAAAATAAATAATACTTTATCAGGCTGATGGCACCTTTGAAAGTATATATTTGTAAGTAGATAAAATGGACATAATGTTGTTTGTAATAAAGGATTTTCTTGTTTGTCCTCTATAATTTGTCCTTAAAATGGTTGTACATTTGAGCTGCTGCTATTTTTGGGATTTTGAATAGTAATAATATAGTCACTTGTAACATTGGGTTTTATATTTATTTGTATTAATTTTTATTTCACTTATTTTTGTGTTTTCAGTACCACTCAGATTGTTAACCCAACCCTTATGGGGCAGGCTATTGTGAGGATTACTATTAAATAATTATAGGTACAAATTCTTTTGAAAATATATATGTATTTCATTTAATGTTACAGCGTGCTCTGGCGGGCGTTCTGGTGTGGCAGGCGCGCGCGCTGGCGGCGCTGGAGCGGCGCGAGGCGGCGGCTGAGGCGCTGGCCGCGGCTCTGCGCGCCGACGCTGCCTGCCTTGAAGCCCTAGACTTGTTGTTGGACCAACACGCACTCACTAGCGCGCAGGGTAATAAATATTGTATGGTACAGTCGACCGCACGTCTGTGGCTGACTTAGCTGGCCTAGCCTATTAGGAAGTTTTAACACTGAGAGACTAGTCTATACTGGTTTTGTTTCCTCTGACGTGCGGTCGACCGTACAATACCATGTTAGCTTGTTGGCAGTGCGATCGTTCATGAAGCTCAAATTCATAAAAAAGAAGATTTTTGGAACTATATTTATGGGCGGTGTTGGAATGCCCCGTGTGCCTATTATTTGGCAGCAGAAAATTAAATAGATAAAAGTTTCTAGCCATCCAATGAACCCTGCCTGGAGTCTTACCACCTGGTAGTGTGGTGGACTATAGCCTGTTCTTGTCTTCTAAATGTTTCCTTAGGACCAGACAGTATCAACAATTATATACATAATATAAACGTTGGGGTTTTCAAAGTTTCTAAAACTGGTATGGAAACATTGGGATGGAAACAAAGAGCGTCAGTGGCGTCGGGGATAAGACGCGGCCTATCATATCGAAACGTCCCGATCCCCGGCTGGGCCATGTACCAATGGGTTTTTTCTCGAAACTTAAGTACATTTACTGACTGCTCTCAAACGGTGAAGGAAAACATCGTGAGGAAACCTGCATACGCCGAAGAAGAAATTCTTAGGCGAATGTGAAGTCCACCAACCCGCACTGGGCTAGCGTGGTGGACTATAGGCCGAACGCCCTCGTTGAGAGGGTAGGCCTGAGCCTCAGCAGTGGGGACATGTTAATAGGCTGTTGATGATGATGGAAACATTGACTAAAGTCACATAAAACATCGACGAAATTACAGTGGCTTTAAACCGTATGTTAACGGCAGTGTTTGTTTCAGAGAACGAGCTGGTGGACTCTCTGCCGATCAGCAGTCAGCTGGCGCCCGCGGAGGCGGCTCTGCTGCGGGCGGCGTACCGCGAGCGCCTAAACCGGTACGCGCCCGCCTCCGAACACCAGGAGCCGGCGCTCGACACCGACTGCCCTGTGAGTACATGGCCAAAAGCGGCTGGATGCACAGGACCAGCTGTGGTGGCGTACAAGGTCATAGTTGAATGTGAAACTTGGGTATCTCACTGCATCTTATCTTATCTTCTTAGGGGGCCAGGAATACCTGGCGACACTTCGACCCTATGGGATCTGTTGTGCCAAACCCCTGACCGCCAAACGGTGCCCCAATCCGTGTTTTGGTGGACTTCACATACGCCTTAGAATAGTAAATACCAGTCTTTGGCGTATGCAGGTTTTCTCACGATGTTTTCCTTCACCGAAAAACCTGTGGTATTATAATAAACCGTACTTAAGTTTTCGAAAAACTCATTGGTACGGACCAGGATCGAACTCACGACCTCATGAACGTGAGGCGAGTGCACAACCAACTAGGCTACCACGACGGCTCATACAAGGTCATAGTAGAATGTGAAACTTGGGTATCTCACTGCATGCTACAATGGATTATTTGTTCTAAAATATAAGTGGTTTTATTTATTTGTCTTTTTTATACCCCCAGCCAAAGCTACCTGTTCATTAAGCCACCTCCCAGGCCCCCAGCCAGTTGGTCTTTGGGGGAAATCGGGGCAAGACTAATTAATGTTAAAATCTATCTTCTAAAAATAGTTTGGGATAGAAATTAACTATATCCATTCGATTGCCAGCGTTACAATTTTGGAACACCATGTACCGTGCCCATGTTCCAATATTGGAACACCAACACTTAAGGCGTTTTTGCGATTTGTGGCGCTGCAACCGCAATGTACTGTGTGAGACAAAAATAGTAAGTGGCACGGGAGTGAAAGGGACCGGACGATGACCGAGACACCTTGAGAGGTAAAAGCGAGTTCGTGACAGTTCGCGAAGATTGTAATTGACGTATACATATCTAAATGTTTATATTCCTAGTGAGGCTATAAAAGTCGTAATCTTCCTTTTAGAAAATAAATAAATATATTGTATCCAAAGACAACTAACAAGACAGGCACAGTAGATTTTTGACAAATTAAATTAAATACGTCTTCTCTGAGCGTAAGGTTGTTATTGCTATGATATAACCAAACGGGCCTAGCGAGAGGATTGTCGAACAGAATGTGTGCTTGTCTAACAACCTGCCAGATGCATACACCACTATACTTACCTATGTATATGTTAACGTCGTAGCCGTTAGCAAATAAAAAAGGTGGTGAATTTATGTTGAAGTTTAATAAAATTTGGTTTCACACGACATTACATTGCTTTTTTTTGCACGAATGTTCCATAGATAAAATAGAGCGAATGAATGAATCTTAGGGTGCGTTCCGAAGTATGGCGTAGACATCTTTCAAATATAACACTACAGTAGAAAGCAGGAATGTTTGAATTTCCCCGCGAGCACCCACCAAGGAGATCCTATCTCTATGGTAGAAAGGGACTCACGGTGCAAGTTGGTTTTTCGCTCGGTCCGTATTCCGCCGATGTGCACTGTCTTAAGTTACTCGTATAATGTATTTAATTTAATGAAAACAAATCGTTTGTCCAGCTAACGGTGGAGGTGGAGGGTGCGCGCGCGCGCACGCTGGAGGCGCGGTGCGCGCGCGCGCGACGGCTGGTGGCGGCGTGCTCGTGGGGCGCGGCGCTGCGCGCGCTGGCCGCGGCCGACGCGTGGTGCTGCCCCGCCGAGCGCGTGGCGTGCCTCGTCGAGCTGCGCCGCAGCGCCGAGCTGTTCGCGCTCGCGCACACGCTAGTCGACGCGTACCCGAACACCTGGCAGGCGTGGTTCGCCGTCGGCTGCTACTACTACCTTATTGGTCAGTGTGATGGGTACACAGCTGGAACGCGGAGAAGGGTAGTGATGTAACTTGAACAAAATATGCGGTTTTTTTTCTGTTTTTTTCACATCATATCAGCCTGTAGACGTCCACTGCTGGACAAAGGCTCTCCACGACGACCGGTCCTGCGCTAACCTCATCCAGCTGGGTCCCGCGACCTTCACCAGATCGTTATTTCACAAATCAGAAAATGTTAAATCCCGATCGCCGACTGAAATGAAATAAAACACTAAAGGAGACGTTTCACGAATGTATGGAGCCCCGGCCTGGACCTTGTACACATATAATTATGAAATGTCAATATTATATAAAAGTGGTTTAATGATCATTTTGGTATATTTTGGCTTAGTTTTTGTGTAGAAATGCATTAAACGTTATATTATAGGCAACACTTACCCTAAAAATAAAGATGGCTGCCACTGTCAATGACATATCATTTGACGTTTTCCACGACGTTTCCATTCGTTTACCATTCCACATTTTTTGTCGTGATCTGCAAAATAACTTGTGCCGTGTTGTTCCCAGCTAGATATTTACATAGGTATAATTATTTTCATTACAGTGCAAAAAATAATTTTTAAAAAAGACGCTGGTCTACCCTGTCTATGATTAATAATTCATAGACAAAGTAGACCAACGTCGTATTTTTTCCAAGGCTAACGCAATGCCTAGATGTGGAAGGAACGCTTTTAAGCCAGATCTTTTATAGTCATGGAAAGCTGATTTCAAGTACCTCTAGTCAAGTATGTTCGGATACGCATCAATTATTTATTATTTATAATTCATAAAACCGATAATCGGTTCTCATCACTAGTGACGCGTGACTGATGAACGCAGTCACACCATTAATCTGACGTCAATCTCACTAAGACTGACGAAAAAATCAAAATATTCAGAAATCCATCCGTCCAATCTATCAATCCGTGGGTTAGATGGTCAGTTTCGCGTCAATATTACCAGACTGATGGTTTGGACTAATATAAAACGATTGCCTAACCGACGTCAATGAAAGAACGAGGAAAGAATCGGGATAAAGGGATTAGTCAAACGGACCGGATTTGGCTGTATGGCTAGATACCTTTACCTAAAAAAATGCTTTTATAACACTCAATGCAGCCATCAAACCAAAATGATATTCAATGCAGCCAACAAACATAAATCACATTCAATGCAGCCAACAAACCAAAATGATACTCAATGCAGCCAACAAACCAAAATGACATTCAATGCAGCCAACAAACCAAAATGACACTCAATGAAGCCAACACACCAAAATGACATTCAATGCAGCCAACAAAATAAACCAAATTCGTGACATTATAAAGTAGGTACGTTCAGAAATCACAGCTCGAAACTTCGACACATTTTTATGCAATGAAAAATAGTTGGTGTATAGCTGTTTTATGGAAGTTAATAACCAACTGACGATCAGTTTTCCCATTTTTGTTTGTTTATATATTTGTTTCTTAGGAAGATAATTTAGTTCATGATTGACAGTTATCCCAATACTCCGGACTCAGTTTCGGAACGGACTCGTATTAAACGTACATGTTGCCAGCTTTGTCATCTATTTAATAAAATATTGCTTTTCTACCAGAAAAATACTGCAAATATTTCAATTTTAGTATTATTTTAATAACCTTCAGATTTTTCCTCGAATTTCCCAAAAGTGTACATAGTGCAGGCCGGATCTGAAACGTCTCCTTTGATAGCTTTATTTTAATATGTCAAAATATATGTATGCTATTATATTTTTATTTTCGTCGTTTTTAAAAATGCACCTAATTAGAAAGCTACGAAGAAAAAAATGAATTTTGACTGATTTGATCATCCCCATTTCCTAGACTGTTGATGATGGTGTGGTATGTATGCAGGTAAGAGTGAGTTCGCGCGGCGCTACCTGAGCAAGGCGAAGTCCCTGGCGCCGGGCGCGGGCTGCGCGTGGCTCGCGTACGGCCACAGCTTCGCGCACGACGCCGAGCACGACCAGGCCATGGCCGCATACTTCAAGGTACCTACGAAGCTCGCGGTTCTCACACCAACACTTATATTACTCACTAGCTGTTCCCCGCCCCGCGCTTTGTATGTTATTTCTGACTTTATTCGTCAGGCGAGCCAGCTGATGCCGGGCTGCCACCTGCCGCCGCTTTACGTGGGCGTGGAGTGCTCGCTGCTCAACAACGTGACCATGTGCGAGCGGTTCTTCGCGAGGGCGGCCGCGCTGCACGCCACCGCGCAGGTACAGGCCCACTGCTGGGCATAGCCCTCTCCACTCGGGAGCTCGTCTACCACGCGGTTTGCAAGAAATTATCGCCATTTATGTGGCTGTTTATTATTGGCCAACGGCGTAGAAAATAAATTAAAACTGTCAATGAAACAAAACATTACTACTCGACACACTTGAAGTATTGCGTGGAAAGTTTGACCACATCACAACACTGAATATATACAAAAATTCAGCTGGAATCAGCAAAATTTCCAGCTGAATTTTTGTTTCATTGCCGCTATCATTTTAGGCGCGGGACATATACAAGCGGAGTGGCGAGGGCGCGGCGCCGGCGTGGCGCGGGCGAGAGGCGCCCTCTCATTCGTATTTCATATAAATTGCACCCCTCTCACTCATGCACCCCGCACGCGCCACGCCGCTTGTATATGTTCCGCGCACCGCCGCTTCTATACAATTCATATGAAAAAGGCGCCTCGCCCGCGCCACGCCGGCGCCGCGCCCGCGCCCGACGCCTCATGAGTTTGTCCCGCGCCATAGATCTAGACTTATATATGTCTAAGAATTTTTTTTGTAAAAAAACTGTTTCTAAATAAATAAAATAAGCGTCGACATGTATTATGTTGTTGTACAGAGTGGTTGCGAGACGGGCGGCGAGCCGGACGAGAACCGCAGCGGGTGGGAGCGCATCGCGAGCGCGGTGAGCGAGCCGCACGTGGCGCACGAGGCGGGCGCGGCCGCGCTGGCGGCGGGGGACGCGCGCGCCGCCGCCAGCCTGTGGCACCGCGCGCTCACCGCCGCCGCCGGGCCCAAGGACACCGACGAGGTACACACACCCAGCCAGCGTCATGTCAGCCGGAACACGTGATTAGGCGTGTCCAGACCCATATACAGCTTGTTTTCCTTATATCGATGTTAGCCTCGCGAGGCAGCGCGGTCGGTGTGGACATGACAGGCGCATGCCGCGGCCGAGCATGCGGGCGAGGCTGTATATGGGTGCCGTTCTTTCATTACGTACTCAAGCAATGGACCTGACCTGATATGGTATCTACTGATCAAATTATGTCCGCCCATACAAAAGGGGTTAAGGCTATCGACTGCGGACCGCATGAGGGACGGTGTTATACACTCACGAAAATAGGAAAACATCGTGAGGAAGGAAACTTGCGTACGCCGATGAAGAAATTCTTAGGCGCATGTGAAGTCTACCAACCCGCACTGGGCTTGCATGGTGGACTATAGTCCACTTTCGTTAAGAGGGTAGGCCTTATGAGCCCCAACAGTGGGGACTTATTAATAGGCTGTTGATTTGATACACTCATGCCACAGTATTTTATTAATATCTAGACAAAGCAGACTTATCGAAGATTTTTATTAACAGAGGCAAAATAAACACAAATGTAAAAATATAAATCTTCGCTTTATATAACTAATCTAATTATAGTATAGGTAGTTTATGAAACTGGTACGTATCAATGGTCACTAAAACATGAGTGGGAGTTTAAAAAACGAGCCATAGGCGAGTGTTGTAATACCTAGTTATGTGCAGTTTCATACACTACTATAAATAAACAAACTCATTAAATAAAATACCATTTATACACAAAAACACAATTCACAGGTAACGTACACGATGGCCAGTCTACAGAGAGCGCGCGCCAATAATGTCAAATATTGAATTGAAATCTCTTTGGTCGAGTCACATTGTTTTTTTTTTGGGTTTACGGCAAATTGGAACATAGTTTAGTCACATTGTACTATGATTATTATTATTACTTTAATAGAAAAAATATATAAGCATTATTTTGTTGGGAGAACTATGCTTTAATATAATATTTTTTATATATTAGAGAAATACGTACTTTTAATTCATAATCCGAACATTACATCATAAAATAAATTCAAAAATGGTTGACATAATTTACAAACAATAAAACAAAGAGAAATACAGCTAAAAAAGGCAAGTAATAATATTTTTTCGACTTTGCTTTCTGCGTATTTCTCGACAGCTGCAATAACTGTCCAATTTTCGACTCCAGTTGATAGAGTTTCATGCGCAGTTGCTCTTCGAGGCGGACCTCTATCTGTTGTCCAAGCTTCGATTCCTGATCTTGCGGCTCCTTGAACAACACCTGTATTAGTTGCTTTTTAAATTCTATGTCTTGAACTAGTTTCTGGACCAATTTCGCATCTAATTTTGCTAGTTTTGTATCTATTTGTTGTATTTTCGACTCGAATTCCTTCAGCCTTGTATCCAATAATTCCTTGAGTTTCGTGTCTATTGACAGTTGTTGATCTGCTATCAGGTCTAACTTACTGAGCACTCGCCCCAGCTCACTTCCTTGTACCAACTCGAAGCCACTAAATTTACCGAATTCTGTATCTTCTGAATTAGATATCAATGGCTCTGTCACCTCGTCAGACATGTTTACTTCACTAAGATAACTTTCTAAACGTATAAAATAAAAAAATAAAATAGTACCACTAAAATCACCACTGAGTAGATACAATAATTTGTTTATTCTACTTTGTCTGCTGGAATGGAGATTTTGTTAATCTTATCACTAAGTCACTTACTTTCTTATCGGGGTTTTACGAAAATATACGATTTGCATTATTATGATGTAGGATTATATTTGTCTATATACAATGTAGTTGATAGTTTTGTTCATAAAACGCAATTCATTCACTGAACTAAAATAATCTGAACAAATATTTTATTACACCCAGAGCTGTACATAATTGATATTTGATTTGCCTATAAACATTAATTGTATAAGTTAATTGCATGTTTAGCTTTCATTAATGGAATTCACTTCAGCAGCGAAACCGCTCGTAGAACTGACGGCCGTTGGGGCAGAAAGGTTCTCGAGAGGCGACCACGTATCGGAAGACTTAGGCAGGCAAGCAGACAAGGTGGACCGACGATCTGGTGAAGGTCGCGGGACCCGGCTGGATGAGGTTAGCGCAGGACCGGTCGACGTGGAGATCCCTGGCGCAGGCCTTTGTCCAGCAGCGGACGTCTACAGGCTGATATGATGATGAAACCCAGGCGAGCGCGTGAATGGATATAAATCGAGGAAGGCTTAGTACAGAACAATAGCGTCAATTAAAGCTAACATTGTGTCAACAACAACATATCTCATAAAAGCCGAGACAATATTCAAAATTCCGTCCAGTAAAAAAAACGATCGCGCCCGTTGTGTGCCACCTACAGTATTTGCTTCCTCTTTTACTGCTTTTTCTAAGTTTTCGACTCGCGTAGTCAATGTCTCGATGCTGCCCAGTACTCGGTCAAAGCGCTGTTCAACGTTCAAATTCATTTCCACTTCGAGTTTTGTAGTCAGTTGCCTGAATAGTATGCCCATTTGCCGACTATTGTGCTCTAGGTCCGTGCTCATCGTAGTTTCGATTTCTGCTGGTCTTTCCAACTTGGGGTGATTCGAATTACTTTCAATTGCTCGACTGTCCTGATCTGTGACTCCACTATCAACCACTAACAATAATAATAATAAATCACTGCAACTTTTAATAAATAATTTTTCACGTTAATTTCTACACATTAAAAATTAGAAATGAACGGAATAGTTATATTTTTTTTTACACAAAAACTAACGGATCGGTATTATTATCAAGGACTGCGGCAGATAAGATTTTATCAGATTTGTAGTGTGCTCACATCGGCTGTGTATATGATTCAAAAGCAAAACATTTTATATAAATTATGGCTGTAGCTCATCAACAGCCTATTAATGTCCCCACTGCTGGGGCTCAGGCCTACCCTCTCAACGAGGGCGTTCGGGCTACAATCCACCACGCTAGCCCAGTGCGGGTTGGCGGACTTCACATGCGCCTAAGAATTTCTTCTTCGGCGTATGCAGGTTTCCTCACGATGTTTTCCTTCACCGTTTGAGAGCAGTCAGTAAATGTACTTAAGTTTCGAGAAAAGACCCATTGGTACATGGCCCAGCTGGGGATCGAACTCCGGACCTTTCGATATGATAGGCCGCGTCTTATCCCCGACGCCACTGACGCTAAGCAGTTTTTGTTTTTATGGGATGGGCTTCTACCTCACCTCTATTTGCCCTGATAGAAAGCGAAAATAAATCCGAAGATGGAGCGCGCTCACCTAAGTGCCAGGTGCCTATTCGTCCTTTAAACGAATCTTAGTTATAGGTTATCCGGACAAACAGAAACTGGCAATGACTTCCATTACTTTTACCATTCTCTTATCCCTACATCAGCGCCGGGCAGCTCCATGCGTCTTCGAGTTCTGTGCTCCCTCCTTTCGCGCGAAGTACGCAGTATGAAATTATTTGCCACCGGGTTTTTTAAGACTGAATTAATACTAAAAACCCCGTTTTTCTTGACAAAGTTTAATCTATAAAAACCCGGTGGTAAATAGTATCACAAAATGCCGCTAGAAATGGTCCTGTGCGAATTTGCCGCCTGTAAATAGTACTTTGGTGGACTCTTTTGGCGGGATTGAAGTGTCATGGTCGTCTCTTCTATTTTATTTTCTTATAATATGTATTTTGTGGGTTTTAATATGTAATTTGTTATAGTATTTTATACATTAAATGCTTGAGCATATTGTGCGGGAAATTAAAATAAAAGCAACAACTCTCTCAGCTCGTGCCAAAATTGTCCGTCTTCATTAAAGTTGCTATCGTTTTAGTGAGGTTATAAACTTAAGTGAAAATCTAACTAAAACTGACTATAGTCGTGCCCTGTTTTTTTGTGGAGGCCGTGCTGTAACCGCTGGTTTATTAGATTTAAGAAATAAGACTAAATTTAAATAAGATATGGCTTAAGGTCTCGTAACCAAGCCAAAACCTACTTTAAAAAAAGTACTTTGGTGTTGCAGGTGAGCGCGCGTTGGGCGCCCACGCTGGACGCGCTGGGGCACGCGTACCGCAAGCTTGGCAAGCCGGCGGAGGCGCTGGAGTGGCACCAGCGCGCGCTGACGCTGCGGCCGGCGCGCGCCGGCACGTACTGCGCCATGGGGCTGTGCCTGGCGCTGCTGGGCCGCGAGGCGGACGCCGCGGACGCACTGCACGCCGCGCTCGCGCGGGACCCCGACGACGTGGTCGCGCTCGCGCTGCTCGACGCCATCGTCGACAGGCTGGACGCCGCCTTGTCAGGTGGGTATCTATCTATACATACTAATAATAATAAAGAGGTAAAGTTTGTTCAGTTCAAGTCAAGTTCAGAAGTTGAAGTGACAGTGGGCTGGGCACATCGCTCGTAGAACTGACGGAGAAAGGTTCTCGAGTGGCGACCGCGTACCGGAAGACGCAGCGTAGGCAGGCCTCCCACAAGGTGGACCGAAGATCTGGTGAAGGTCGCGGGACCCGGCTGGATGAGGTTAGCGCAGGACCTGTCGTCGGGGAGATCCTTGGGGGAGGCCTTTGTCCAGCAGTGGACGTCTACAGGCTGATATGATGAAAGTGTGTTTGGATGTTTGAAGTCATCTTTGTAACTACAGAACCGATCTCAATAACTCTTTCGCTGTTGGATAGTTAATACTCTGTGTGTGAACATAGACAAGTTTTTGGTATTGGGTTTTATAAAAAGGAGCGGTCACAAAATGTATTAAAGTGTAAGTCGGGGAGGGAAGAGGATAGGAAGGAGAGGAGGGGGAGGGCAGAAGGAGGGGGGGGGGGTCTCAATTTTAACGCGAATGAAGTCGCGAGGCATTTACAAGTGCCATGCCCGGGGGTGCGCCCTGTCTTCTTCACTATATAATATGAAAAAGTCATGAGAGCGACATTACTATCTTCGTGTTGCAGAGGAGGATATCCCGCAGTACCCCTTCCCGGCCGTCAAGATCTCGCCGCCGCCGATCGCGCCCGACACGTCCGGCGCGTCGGCCGACGCGACCAACATGTCGGACATGAGCATGAGCTTCGACTGAACCAACTGCCCTCGCCGAGTGGACACCACTCCATTACACGCGGCACGCGATCACAAGACACTTCAAAGAGGTTTAGTTTGTGGTGGTAGGACTGTGGTCATAGACTAATAAGCACAGACCTCAAAGCGAACACTTATAACTGGCAATACAAAGTCTCAAAAGGACTGCTTCCAGATCCGTAAAGCAAAGTTTAAAAAAATCTTATACAAGACGCAGCGCACCAAGCGGAAACTAGGAGTTAATGGCAGATTTTTCGCCCTAAGAAATATTGTTTTTTCCATACAAAATTGTATGAAATTTTTAAATGGCGAGAAAGTTTAGTCCGGACCGCCGTACAGTTTATTAGTTATTGAAAACGTGAGTAGGTATGCTTTGTGTTGTGTGCATATTGGGCTATTACTCTTTTTTTTTTGCTTTTTTTTGAAACGGATTTGTATACGAGTCGTAAAGAAGCAATCTGCACCTTGTTTCGACAATTTAGTTCAAAAGTGCAGTCCTAGTTAGAGTAGTAAAGCCGAAAGGAGGTGAAATGGGGCCTTATAAAATAAAATAAAAAATATTGCACTGATGTAACTCCATTTAGAAAAACTATTTGGTTCCCTGACTTACCTGGTTACTTACCCTGGTTGGCTTATAATTTTTACGGGGTATTTTGTTTTTTAAACACGTATAGAAAAATTTCTTGCAAGCGTATGCACTTTTGAACGCGACGGCTTTAGTCTCATATTAGAAAGTTGCCTCATTGACAAGTCCTTGTAAGGAGACGTTTCACGAATGTATGGAGCCCCGGCCTGGACCTTGTACACATATAATTATGAAATGTCAATATTATATAAAAGTGGTTTAATGATCATTTTGGTATATTTTGGCTTAGTTTTTGTGTAGAAATGCATTAAACGTTATATTATAGGCAACACTTACCCTAAAAATAAAGATGGCTGCCACTGTCAATGACGTATTATTTGACGTTTTCCACGACGTTTCCATTCGTTTACCATTCCACATTTTTTGTCGTGATCTGCAAAATAACTTGTGCCGTGTTGTTCCCAGCTAGATATTTACATAGGTATAATTATTTTCATTACAGTGCAAAAAATTATTTTTAAAAAAGACGCTGGTCTGGACGCTTTCTATGATTAATAATTCATAGACAAAGTAGACCAACGTCGTCTTTTTTCCAAGGCTAACGCAATGCCTAGATGTGGAAGGAACGCTTTTAAGCCAGATCTTTTATAGTCATGGAAAGCTGATTTCAAGTACCTCTAGTCAAGTATGTTCGGATACGCATCAATTATTTATAATTCATAAAACCGATAATCGGTTCTCATCACTAGTGACGCGTGACTGATGAACGCAGTCACACCATTAATCTGACGTCAATCTCACTAAGACTGACGAAAAAATCAAAATATTCAGAAATCCATCCGTCCAATCTATCAATCCAATAGATGGTCAGTTTCGCGTCAATATTACCAGACTGATGGTTTGGACTAATATAAAACGATTGCCTAACCGACGTCAATGAAAGAACGAGGAAAGAATCGGGATAAAGGGATTAGTCAAACGGACCGGATTTGGCTGTATGGCTAGATACCTTTACCTAAAAAAATGCTTTTATAACACTCAATGCAGCCATCAAACCAAAATGATATTCAATGCAGCCAACAAACCTAAATCACATTCAATGCAGCCAACAAACCAAAATGATACTCAATGCAGCCAACAAACCAAAATGACATTCAATGCAGCCAACAAACCAAAATGACACTCAATGAAGCCAACACACCAAAATGACATTCAATGCTGCCAACAAAATAAACCAAATTCGTGACATTATAAAGTAGGTACGTTCAGAAATCACAGCTCGAAACTTATGCAATTTTTATGCAATGAAAAATAGTTGGTGTATAGCTGTTTTATGGAAGTTAATAACCAACTGACGATCAGTTTTCCCATTTTTGTTTGTTTATATATTTGTTTCTTAGGAAGATAATTTAGTTCATGATTGACAGTTATCCCAATACTCCGGACTCAGTTTCGGAACGGACTCGTATTAAACGTACATGTTGCCAGCTTTGTCATCTATTTAATAAAATATTGCTTTTCTACCAGAAAAATACTGCAAATATTTCAATTTTAGTATTATTTTAATAACCTTCATATTTTTCCTCGAATTTCCCAAAAGTGTACATAGTGTAGGCCGGATCTGAAACGTCTCCTTTAATCTTATAAATTATTCAATTGTGTATATTTTGTGAATACAAAAATAAAAATTTGCTTTTGTTACTACATATTGTAATTTTATTTTCAACCCATTGATTTACCACTACCAACCAACGTACCTACCATAATCAAGTTATTTTTATCACGTCACGTATTGAGCAGGCACGTCATATTTGCCAATTTGTCGGTCGTCATAGAAAAACAAATATATTCACGACATCATTTATTAGCAATAACAGCTTACTGTATACTTTAAAATCAACAAGCAATAAACATTTCAATTTTCTAAAATACTATAAAAATCACATGATTACATTTTAAAAGCCCGGGTAAAATTTGTTTAAAATGCTAATATGCCGCCTACAGGGCTAATCAGGCACTATAAAACGGATTAATTAAAATTACCTAACATCTAACGTAGGCACATGTAAAATTGTATCTAGGGAACATTTTCTACGCGGATGGCGTATGACAAAACTCTTTAAAAAACGTTTTAATACTAATGTTCAAAATGAGCTAAAAATGGCTGACGCTCCCAAAAGTACATCTAAAATTGGCGGAAATACTAAGTGATTATTGAAAAATAGCTTCTCAAAAAATTATGAACATTGATTCAAACTGTTCTTATAACAAACAATATAAACTTACTTCATAATAAATAAAAATATATATTATTTAATATCCAAAATACTAATTAATACAATATTGTATAATTGAACGCGATATAGGTTTTAACCATTTTTTATTTAATTCATTGTAAAATAATCAACCAAAAAAACTTTCTTCCTTCATAAAAATAAAATCTGATCTCCACTAAATGATTAATTAATTGATAATCTAACCACTTATTCATAGCAAAAATAATCAAAAAATAGCCAAAAAAAACAAACTTCAAATAATAAAAACTTCCTTATTAAAAAAAATACAATATTGTATTATTGAACGCGACATGTAATAATTATTATTCATAGTAAAAATAATCATTTAAAATATATGAACTTCCTTCATAATAAAAACAATTGATAACAAAAAAAACTAATTCATACAATATTGTATATTGAACGCGGTATAACCATGTATTCCCTGCAAACTGCTACACAAATTATTTTCGCTGCTATGGTTCACATAAAAATAATTATGACACTGCGAAGATACCTTCACTATATTCTTCTCGCTAAACATTAAAGTTTCGATCTCTGAAAATACGATTTCCACTAAACATAGTTCGTAAAATATTGCGGTAATACAAGGCTGACCACATGTAAAAACAAATCAACATCCAACTAAACCACACTCCTTGATTCTTCTTCAACAATCAACCTTAGGACTAGAGTTAAAAGCAATGCTGGCGAAACGCCCAACTTAATAGCGGGTCGACAACACGCGCGCCACGCGACTTTAGCCTTAACAAGTGGTCTTTCAGAAAGAGTAACAAAATAAATGCAAACCAATAATCGACATGAGATTTCTTTCTATCCGCGACTCGGTTCGAGGGCTGGTCTGTTCACACCAAAACCAAATTATGTGGCATTTCGGAACGAGTAATAAAATAAGTGTAAAGCAATAATCGAGACAAGATTTTCTTAATTAAAGGTTTATAGCTTTACACTTATTTTACTACTCATTCTGAAACGAGTGTTCGAGAGATGGTCTGTTCACACCAAACTCAATCCCATGTCAATGCTTTCAATGTATAACTTCTTCAAGGTACCAGCTGCCGAGTATACTGTACCATGTACAGTCCAGCGTCAATACTTGTTATAAAACATTGCTAGTAGTTTGAATGCGTGGCGCGCTGACTTATAACACTAGTGCGTGATGCGTTAGAGGATGGAGCGCAGGTCGGGCGCCCAGGGCTCCGCCGACGCGGCCGAGCCCTCGCTGCCGCCCGCGCCGTCCAGCTCGCTGGTGCCGCCGCTCGTGCCGCTGCTTGTGGGCGACGGAGTGCCTGCAATCACAATTAGTTATTAGGGAAACTGATGTATGCATGTACTAGTCATAGTTATAGTGTAGACGTCGGTCAGACGATATATAAGGTGTGACGGTCTCTCAATAAACCAGTCCCTACTATACGCTCGTTGTGTTATCTGTACGTCTCGCTCCCTCCATACAGAACACTGGCGACGAGGATGGAATGGGTGTTGTTGACCTTACAAAATTAGATGCGATTGGTTCACCAAAAAAAAAGTTAGCTAAAATATCAAAAATTAATAAAACGTGCACCGAATCTATGTCATTATAATACGGCGTTATCAAAGGTGTAGGCAGGGGTCTGATAATGCAATCAAATGCAAATGATGAAATGCAAAAATAATTTAAATCCGACTGGCACTTCCAATGATTAGCGTGAGCGTTTTACATTCGTATAGATACTGACCTTCATTGGGCCCGCTGAAGCTTCCATTGAAAATGCTGCTGTGGTCACTAGACGGCGAGTGGCGCGCACCCGTTCCGTTCGTCAGGCCCGGCCCGTTGGGCAGGCCCGGACCGTTGGGCAGGCCCGAGCCGTTGGGCAGGCTGTTGGCCGGGGACGACACGAACGAGTTCTTAGAGTTGCGCGTCAGAGGCCTGTGCTCCTCGACCACGTGCTGCGACGTCCAACACGACCGGCAGAAGTAACTGAAATTTAATTATATTTAAAATTAAAAAAAAACTGAAGTAAATTACATTAATTTCAACTTAGTCTACCTACTTCATAAATAGCCTTCGACCGAAGCGAACCGGTAAGTTCCAAAGATTCCAGAGAGTTCAAAAAAAACGACGCTACGCTTATTAGCTAGGTACTTGATAATCTCCACTGTTGAAGAAAATGTTCTAAAAACTCGTCATTTATATAAGTAGGTACCTGAAGCAGCGCGGCTCGCGACAGAAGTACGGCCCCTGGTGGAGGTTGCACACCGAGCACATGGAGTCCTCCAGGTACGGGTCCACTTGCACCTGCAAACCAATAGAACATTCATAAAAGAAAAAAGTAAAAAATTACGTTTTTATCACGATACATTTTGGTAAAGATGACACTGCTGGATAAAAATGACATTTCGAGAAAAGATTATTTTGAGCAAATAACATTTTGAGAAAATGACAATTTGTGACGAGATGCGTATTGAGTAATGAACGCTTAAACGCTCAACTGTATCACGCACGACTGTATGGATGCTACACACACACCTTTTTGCCGTCTCAGTGTCCTTTTCCCAAAATGTCAGTTCCTAAAATGTTTTTTTCCCAAAATGTACTTTTCCGAAAATGTCCCTTCCTCAACATTTAGGACATGGGAGTAGCTTTTTGCAACTAAAAATATCCCCTTGTGCTATGGCTTTAATACAAATTGATAAACTATTGAATGCATACCTTTTTAGTGAACTTTTTTAATAGATATTATTTAAATTACTACACCCTAACAGGGTGCCAAAGAATAAAGAATGTACGTACCTTTTTAGTGAACTTGTCCGTGTGTATCTCGACGTGCCTGGCGGAGATGGCGCGCACGTACGAGCGCACGTTGTTGAACGTGACGCGGCCCGAGCCGATCGGGTACCGGTTCTTGTCCGTGTCGATACCTGCCGGCCACACAACCTACCGCTTTTATCATGGTCGGCGCCAACGTACGGTTGGCTCACACTGTCATGTAACCACAGTGGAGGTACGGATTGACATTTTAGGCTCACTAGGCTCACATTATAGGTTCTATAATATAAAGATGTATATTATAGTTATTCTCTTTTGACGTCGATTTTATCTAAAATTACTATTACATCCATGTACATTTAATATACATTATAGCTGCCGTGTATGACAGCCTTTATGGAGTGAAGACCGCACACCGGCAAGCGCAACTTGGGACGCTCCCTTTGACGACATATGGGCCGACTACCCGGAAGATCGTACTAATATTATAAAGGCGAAAGTTTGTGAGGATGTTTATTACTCTTTCGAGCAAAAACTACCGAACAGATTTTGATGAAACTTGGTAGTGATAGCTTATATCCTGGAATAACATATGTTACTTTTTAACGCGGACAAAGTCGCGGGGCGTCCACTAATACCCCCTAAGTAACAAAACGCCTACATAGAGGGCGCCGTTTCACAAAGTACACGGGAAAAAAATTCTACGCGGGCGAAGCTGTGGGATAAAGCTAGTAATAGATAATTACTCTTGGCGTTTATTGGGGTCGTATAGTCTCTTTAGCGGTTATGTGAAGGTGGCCGATTGCTGCGCAATGACTAGTTTTAGGTGTCAAAGGAGCTGTGCGCGTTCACTAGAGACGCTCATTTAGTTTTAAGATATAGTTCATTACGTCAATTACGCACACCGACTAAATTGGGTCAATCTGTAGGGCCGATCTTTGATGTTGGGCCCTACCAGCCAACTTGCCTGCCTGACATACCGATCGGTCCCTGGAGCGTGTCGTAAGTAGAGGGCTATAGACTTACCGGCGTACACGACGCCCGAGAAGAGGTCGTTCATGATGGTGGCGAGCGCGGCGGCGCTGAGCATGCCGTGCAGCGCGCCCACGAACACGGAGCGCGTGGCCTCCAGCCGCACCGCGCCGCCCACGAACCAGCTGCTGTCGCTCACCGCCCAAGGGATCACCTGCACCTGCCAGACACACACGACCACAACATCATACTCGACACAACATCTCAATACAACTGAAATTTATGGCCGTTACGATGCGCTGGCCGTTATTTCCTTAATGACATTTGGTGAAAGGACATTGCGGGAAAAGAATATTTGAGGACGAGAAAAGGATTTATATGGACATTTTAGGAAAGGGATATTTAAGGACATTTCAGGAACGGAATATTTAAATACATTTCAAGGAAATTTCAGGAAAGGGATATTTAGGGACATTACAGAAAAGGGATATTTAAGGACATTTCCAGAAAGGGGCATTTTAAGGATATTTCAGTAAAGGGATATTTAAGAATATTTCAGGAAAGGATATTTGAAGGACACTGCAGGAAAAGAATATTTAAGGACACTGCAGGAAAAAGATATTTAAGGACATTTTAGGACAAGGATATTTAAGGACATTTTAGGACAAGGATATTTAAGGACATTTCAGGACAAGGATATTTAAGGACATTTCAGGACAAGGATATTTAAGGACATTTTAGGACAAGGATATTTAAGGACATTTTAGGACAAGGACATTTCAGGACAAGGATATTTAAGGACATTTCAGGACAAGGATATTTAAGGACATTTTAGGACAAGGATATTTAAGGACATTTTAGGACAAGGATATTTAAGGACATTTTAGGACAAGGATATTCAAGGACATTTTAGGACAAGGATATTTAAGGACATTTTAGGACAAGGATATTCAAGGACATTTTAGGACAAGGACATTTTAGGACAAGGATATTCAAGGACATTTCGGAAAAAGGACAATGCCCGTCACGCCGCTGCGCTCCCCAGCGTCACGTACGTAATGCAGCAGTTACCTCCTTGCTGCGCATCTTGCGCGAGGCGACGCGGTAGTACCAGTCGGGCCCGTCGCGGCGCGAGGCGGCCAGCAGCGCGCGCACGCGCTCCTCGCTCTCCAGCGTCACGTACGCGTACCCGCGCGGGCCCGCGCCCCCGCCACCCCCGACCCCGCCGCCCCCGCCCCCGCCAGACACGCACTCGCGCCCAGGCCACTCTACCCTGCGAACAAAGCCATCAATGACATTACGACCTTCGTATACAATTACATTTCAATGTAATCTAGAGACCGAAATCAATCAATTCTCAAATTTATCTTGTAATTTGCGAAAGTTTTAAGTAGGCTTTACTTTTTACTAGTATGGTCATTTAATGTGGCATATCGAAAGGTCAGAAGTTCGATCCCCGGCTGGACCATGTACCAATGGGTTTTTTCTCGTACATATATGTATAGACTGCTCTCAAACGGTGAAGGAAAACATCGCGAGGAAACCTGCATACGCCGAAGAAGATATTCTTAGACGCATGTGAAGCCCACCAACCCGCACTGGGCAAGCGTAGTGGACTATAGCCCGAACGCCCTCGTTGAGAGGGTAGGCCTGAGCTCCAGTAGTGGGGAGATTAATGCTATACGCGTGACCTGCGTGCACAGCGTGTGCAGCAGCGGGTCAGTGCCTGTAAAAGTTTGGAGAAATGCAAATAAATGGTTGTCGCTACTGACCGTTGCGGCTGGAACTGCTTGAGCGCGTTCATGATGGCGCTCTCCGTCATGTCCCAGGGCAGCCCGCCCAGGAACACCTTGGGGGAGAACTCCCCGCGGGGGTCGGCGGCGCGCGCGGGCAGCGAGCCGCGCCAGCGCAGCGTCTCGCACCCGTTGCTGGTGGCTGGCACCACACCACCTGCGAAGAGATAATGTTAAAACCAGAGTCAGGCCAAGGCCGCGGCCAGTCTTGAGCCAAGACCGCGGCCTGTCTGAGCCAAGACCGCGGCCTGTCTGAGCCAAGACCGCGGCCTGTCTGAGCCAAGACCGCGGCCTGTCTGAGCCAAGACCGCGGCCTGTCTGAGCCAAGACCGCGGCCTGTCTGAGCCAAGACCGCGGCCTGTCTGAGCCAAGACCGCGGCCTGTCTGAGCCAAGACCGCGGCCTGTCTGAGCCAAGACCGCGGCCTGTCTGAGCCAAGACCGCGGCCTGTCTGAGGCAAGACCGCGGCCTGTCTGAGCCAAGACCGCGGCCTGTCTGGGCCATGACCGTGGCCAGTCCGAGTCAAAACCTCTAAGCCAGTATGAGCCAATATTGACTTCTAATTAGTGTTTTGGGATAATATGTACTTACAAAAAGAGGCGCGTCGGCCGAGGCGCGCCTCGTCGGGCGGCGCAGGCGAGGGCGGCGCGGCGCGCGCCTCGGGGGGCCAGCGCTCGCGCGGCGGCGACGTGCGCTCCGCCGGCCATGTCGGCTCTACCTGGTGTAACAAAAAGAAAAAGTTATGAAAGCAACTTTAAAACAAAGGCGAAGCCGCGGGAAACGGCTAGTGTTATAATAAGAGTCAAAAAAATCTACAAAAATGTCAATTATTATGAACCCATTCATTATGCAATATCTGTTGGGAAACCAATAAATAAAATAAACATTATTACACAATTACTTTGAAATCAGTGTAGTACATTCTATTAACAAGGCCTATTTAATTTATGTTTGAGGCATTTAAAAAGTCAGCAAAGAGTTTTCCTAGAAAATCTGTATAATATGATTAAGATGCACTGTGATTGCACTCACCATGGTCTTGTCGAAGCCATCACTACTGCTGGCGGACAGCGAGCGCAGCGGACTGGCCGCGGCCGGCATCGCCAGGGCCTTCTGAAACAAACCACACACTCACTGACACAGAAACCAGGGCTGGACAAATACATTTACAGAAACCAGGGCTGGACAAATACATTTACAGAAACCAGAGCTGGACAGAAATACATATACAGAAACCAGAGCTGGATAGAAATACATATACAGAAACCAAGGCTGGACAGAAATTAATTTACCGAAACCAGATGGACAGAAATTTATTTACTTAACCACAGCTAGGCAGAAATACATTTACAGAAACCAAGGCTGGACAGAAATTCATTTACATAAACCACAGCTAGGCAGAAATACATTTTTCATTACTCATACTCTGAAAGTAGGTCTGAAGTTGCCTGAGGAGCGGGTTGAAAGTAATACATCTCAGCCCTAGGGAGAATGGCTTTCAACTGACAGCTGTCAAATTATATATAAAAAAAACTATTTCTTTAAAATAACAGATTTGGGCAAAATATTTACCATTTTTTCAATGATGGAAATGAAAAATAATGGCAGAATAGCTGGCCGGCCACAGAAAAAAAACAAAGTAGACGTAGAAACGGCAATCCGATCTTCATTTGTTTTTTCGAGTTGTAGAGTTTTGTTTATACTTCCGTATAGCAGAGATTTGTATTAATTTTATGTTTTTGTTTTTACTTTCAGTGTATGCTTAATGAAAAGCACAGTGTTTCCCTCGGGTTCAAGACTTATTTAGAGGTCCCTCGAACTATTGGCGCCCTCGCTATCTCGGGACTTAAATAAGTTACTTTCACCCCTAGGTTAACAATGTACTATACAGAAACCAAGGCTGGACTGAAATACATTTACAGAAACCAGGGCTGGACAGTAATACATTTACAGAAATACTAGACAGACATTCAGTCTTAATTGGCGACAAAAAAAAAACCGATGGGACACATGTCAAGGGAAATAGTAGAGTGGTAGTTATCCCATACAAACGCAGCACCAATAAACAACTTTACAAAATCTTTTTACATTAAAATAAGGTCCTTTTTATTATTCTATGTTCTACAGATCTGAGTTTTATTGTAACACCGATATCCGCGTTTAATTTGGATTGGCTAATTTAGATAATATCTTGTGTTATTCTGATGATCTATAATCAGACATAGAGCGTTAGTGGCGTAGGGGATAAGACGCGGCCTATCATATCGAAAGGTCCGGAGTTCGATCCCCAGCTGGGCCATGTACCAATGGGTTTTTTCTCAAAACTTAAGTACATTTACTGACTGCTCTCCAACAGTGAAACAAAACATCGTGAGGAAACCTGCATACGCCGAAGAAGAAATTCTTAGACGCATGTGAAGTCCACCAACCCGCACTGGGCTAGCGTGGTGGACTATAGCCCGAACGCCCTCGTTGAGAGGGTAGGCCTGAGCCCCAGCAGTGGGGACATTAATAGGCTGTTGATAATGAACGATCATGCAAGGGAAAAGACGAACTAATTAAGCCAAGGAAAAATGGTGCTTACCAGAGACGCCACAAGGTCTGTGATCCCTTGCCCGCTGTTTTCGTCGCCCCATCCGCTGCCGGGGCGGGCCCTTTCGCTGCAACAAAGATAGCATTTACTAAGTTACACTAATTAGCGCCTCGCTACTAATTATGGAACTAAGTTAGTAGTTAGTGCATTAGATTGCACGCTTTAGTGCTTGGTGCTCAGGGGACTTCTCAAATGCAAAGGTGAAATGAAAATGTACATAGCTAATAAGGTAAGGCGACTCCTGCCAACTAACACCCACCACAAAATAATAAATCAACAGAAGCGCCGAAACGAATGTAGAGGTAGGTATTTAAAATGGGTGGGTAAGATTGCGGAAGAAATTGTCAACTTATCCGAGAACAAAATTGAGTCTTCCGTAAAATCAAACTTGTGCAAAAAAGCGAGTTCAAAAATAAATATACTAGAGGGCCCTGTCATCATCATCATCATCATATCAGCCTGTAGACGTCCACTGCTGGACAAAGGCCTCCCCCAAGGATCTCCACGACGACCGGTCCTGCGCTAACCTCATCCAGCTGGGTCCCGCGACCTTCACCAGATCGTCGGTCCACCAGTGCACCTGTACCTGAGGGCCCTGTACTGTTGGGTTTATTGCCGTTTCTTCCCCTCGGCTATACAGGTGGAGACAGAGTTTGACGTCAAAACAGAATATTGTATTCCATTTCGAATACACGTTTTTATTTTCATTTCCAATAATAAATTTAGGGGAAAAAAATAGATTTAAAAACAAGACCCACTTTAGTTTTTTTTTAAATAAAAAAAAACATCAATAGGCAACTTTAGTCAATAACGTCACACGTCATATTCGGGAACGCGTGCACTCCTGTGTGCGCGTGCAGATTTATTGAGTGCCTATGTCCAGCAGTTGGGTACTGTGCCCCAGCAGTGGGCAGCGCGTACCTGAAGCTGGCGAAGGCGCGCGGGTGCCGCGGCGGGAAGCACGCGGCGGGCACGAACGAGCGCGGCGTCTGCGCCACCTCCGGGCTGCGGGGCTCCTCCCACACCCACTCGCAATCCTACACAAAAACTTCATAAATACATAGGTAAGGGCATTATGGGACCACCTTGTACGTTGACTGTCCTTAGTGGGAATCGAACCCACGGTCTCGAGCACGCGAAAGTACAATGACCAAGCCACTAAGCAAACGGTGGTCAACTAACTAATGCGGACCTCAAGGTCACCAGTAAAGAAAACTTAGACCTCAACTAAAGGGTAGACTTTCGACACAAGCGTATGCAGAGCGGCAGATATGCAAATATATGGAACGTCATTCCATATCTTTGCATAGTACTTCATCTGCCGCATCACAGATGCACAGACGCTTGTCTCGAAAGTCTACCTTACGGACCTCGAGACGACAGAAACAAGAAAATTATAGAAAATGCAGTCAATTTTGCCCTACAGACTGAAAGTAGTTTCCGGCTTCGTGCTTTCAGCCAATATCCGTTATAATGACTCCTCCGTAATAGTCACTTTTCCGTGAGAACCTAGGTAGCATCTGGAACAAATCGGCACTCCTACAGTAAAATAATTTTTACCATCAAGACTTGATAGAATAAATAATAGTACAGAATAGTTGATAGCAAACTTTTAGCGCAGATCGGAGCGTCTCGCATGTAAAAGTCAACAAGCGTGAAAAACGTATGTGTATCCAAGTTTTCCGGGTCGCGGGACCAGATTAAGCGCGGCCCGCGCTTGGCATGGGCCTACACAAATAATATTAAATTGCCAGTGGCATGCCAATAGCGCCAGACGCCTGCCAAGTGCGCCGATTGCTGTATTCTATACAGCGCAATATAGGGTCGCGATGCCGGCCATCTTGGCAGCGGAATACTGGACATGTTTATTATGCTCGTGATTTAAGTTTTGTAGTGATTTAAGTATAAAGAAGTTGGAAGTTTATGGGCGCTATTGAATTTTCGATCGTGGACTATAGGGAATAAAGAAGCGTACGTAGAACAATTTTATCGTAAGATTTGTCAATTTAAATTTAAACGATGTCATCAAAACTTCTCTAACATCCAAACGCGCTGTTTAATCTATTTTACAGGCACAAGAAAAGTTTTACGACAAAGGTTAATAACCGCCATACTAAGTTTTACACCAAAAAATATACATTCGTCCCTACGAATGACAATTTTCCGGTGGTAAACCCTATTTCCCGTGGTAGAAAAGGTTAAAAAATCATCCAGAACATAGGTAAACAGTTTCATCAAAATCAACAGTTTACGAAATAACATTCCTATCCGGCCGGTATCGCAGCAGATATCTGGAGAACGTCGCCGACACGCGTACAGACTCGCAACGACGTATTAGCGGAGACCGTTCCAGAACCAAGTGCCATATAAGCTAACAGAAGTGCAGTGAAGGCTCAATGCGGGCTGCATTATTTGGCACGAGCCTTGCGGGCCGCGGCCATTATACGGCGCGCTTGGCAACCCGGACGGAACATTAACTGCCATCAAACCGGATGTCGTATGGACGTTATGAAGGGACAAAACAAAGCTATCCACACACTGGCGCGGAGGCGGTCACTTGGGACATGATATGCGGGAGGCAGCGCGGGGGGAGGACTCAACCAAAAATGAGAATGCGACGGTAGCACGACGAAATATCACGCTAAAGAATATTTACGTCTACCTACCCTCTACTTTTTAAGTATATGCAAACAGTTTTGTGGTAATTTATTGGCGCCCAACGAGTGCTCATAATTATGATGATTGCTAAAAACAAACAGAATTGGAGAAAAAGGCGAGGGACTTCACAGAAACGTATGGAAAACTATGCAACAGCGCCACCGACAAACAGACTGACACCCAAAACGTACTGGTTTGCGTGCAGACAGTTTAGTCCGCTGCGCACGCTTGATTCCTCCCTAGGGCTTCACGGACAACATTGTCCACCGTAGGCGTTTAGTTCGCGGCGGGACAAGAGGATAGGAGCGAACATTTTTTTCCGGCGGACAAAAAGTCTTGTCTGAGCAACGCCTACCCTCCCCAGTCAGATTAAAGAAGTGCTCGTAGTCTACTTACCCTCTGTTTTATATAAGAAATGCCACGTTAAAGAATATTTAAGTCTACCTACCCTCGTTTTTTATAAAATATGAAAATAACTTCAATGCAATAATTTGGCGCCCAACGAGTGCTCAAAAGGCCTATGTCCAGCAGTGGACTAGTGCAGGCTGATGAGTGCTCAAAAGTATGGTGACGAGAAAAACGGATAAAGTAAAAAAAACATACGACTTGAACGAATATAAAGTTTTCAAACTTGAGGGTAGGTAGATATTTTACTAAATAAAACTGGTTCGATTCTCACTGAGGTCAGAATAGGTACTTTTGTCCTGAACCATAAAATATAAATCTACCTACATGGAAAACAGCTAACCGGAACACCGAAAAATTTACTGGCGCCCAACACGAGACGAGGGTTTGTGTGAAAATAATTGTCCCGTTTGCTTGTGCACGTCACTACCATTATACGGTCCAGAACCATAGGAGAGAACAGTGAATAAAAGTTACTACGGGAAAATAAAAATTCAAGTCTACCGCCAGACAAAAATATCGATCGAACTATACCTATATATCGTAAAACGAAAAAATGCACAGTCGACGTAGAGGTTTTGAAATAGTTTTTAGTCGGCAGCGCGCACGACAAAGATCCTTGTTGCAGATTAACCAGCAGATTGCCTCTAAGCTGTAAACACGAGAAAAAAAGCAGCGCACACTAGAACCGAGTATTATCAAACGTAGGGTGTACTCACATTAGCGCGGCGCGTGGTCCTGGGCGGCGCCGCGGGCTCTGGCAGCTGGAAGGTCTCGTACGAGGCCAGGAACTCCGAGAAGGAGCGGCGGTGCTCGCTGCGCCCGCCGCCGCCGCGGCTCGTGCCCTGACACGAAAACACATTGAGCTCGTACGACGCCAGGAACTCAGAGAACGAGGGCCGGCGCCGGCTCGGCCCGCCCCCGCCGGGGCTGGCGTCCTGTCGGGCAAACACACTAGTCAGGACCACCACCACCGTATATGGCAGTGGTTTCCACTCCAGAACTCGCCCGTCCCAACATCACCATTTCAGCCTTTTGGCGTCCACTGCTGGAATATGCTTTCCCCAACCGATCCTCCGCTGTCAACATCCAGCCGCTTTCGCGGCCACATGGATGGGCGTCCCACGCTGCGCGCACCGGTCCGCGGTCTCCACTCCATCACACGTCTGCCCCAACGGCCGTCGGTTCTGCGACAGATGTGACCTGCCCATTGACACTTCAGTTGCCTAATCCTTTCAATCATTACGAAGACTCCAACGGCTCTACGATATCCTATATTCTTTCGTGGGTTTCCGCTCTCATCGATGCCAGAAGCTTTACCAAAATAAAATTCGTCCGCGGCCACGAGGTCTCCAGTTAATTTTAAATAAGCGCGTCCACACCAAGCGAGCAGCCTCGCTTTAAAGTTTCCTGCTAGAAAAATAACTCCTACGATACGAGGTAATTACGGACGAGGGTTTGAAAGGTGCAGGGGCAGAAAACCAGAGAAAAGAACAATGTAACGAAAATTCTTTTTCGGGGAAAAAGAATTACTGAATAATCAAGAAAAGTGGCGAAAAGGTATCCACGTGGTTAAAAATTAAAAAATTTAGAATAAATTTAATTATGTGCCTAAATATTTCTTCGAAAACTAATTTTACAACGAATTTCATGTCTAAATTCAAAAGTAAAGAAACAAACGTTCTAATTTTAGCATGTGAAATACATTTTTTGAAGAAAAGCAAATTGAACTCACCTGATGTAGCAGCGGCATAAGTGCCGCGAATAAAGTTGGCCGAAGTTTCGATGCTTGTTCTTCTGGACGCTGTCGGCCAGAGTTTCCCCTTTAACTTGTTCGCTCGGCGACGGCGCAATCGCGACTGACTACAAGAATACGCGCCACGAAGCAGGAAACCACTTCCCCGCCCGAGCCCCCACTCACACCTCCCACCACGAAATAGACACGCCTACTTCAAAAATCCAACTTCCCACTGCCCATTAAACAACTATTTGATCTTTTTTTGAGTTTATAGCCAAAATAATCATTGAAATTATATTTATTTATTCTTAAAATATTTTTAAATCAATAATTGATATTTTTGTCGCATATTTATTAGATTTTTAAATATAAAGTTGTGAAAGGGCATCACTGTTACCGCGCATGGCGGGGAAACCGCACCGTGATTGGTTCGTGCAGGGTGCGCGCGCAGTGTAAAATATTTGTGCAATTTGAATCAATAACAATACTTTCCATCTTTTAAATAAACAATTGCAAATAATAAATGTCATTTATATTCTTAATTTGTTAAAAATTGAAATGTAAATGTAATTTACAACAAAATTTAATTAAACTCCTTTGAAAAATGAATGCAGAATAGTATTTTTGGCGGGACGCGTGCCCGAACCGTGCTATTGGTCGACAGAAAGCGCATGCGTATTTATTTTAAGTCAATAAGAAAACTTTCTACAGTTTTTCTTTCCAAAGTTAACGAAAACCTAAATAAATATCTACCTAAATTAAATTTATTTCCAGATAAAAATATTTTGAAGTTGCGAGGTTTAAAAAAAACAATTGGTATGTTTTATTTTATTTCAATATTCTACGTCTCCAGTACCTCATGAAGTACTATGTTTACCATGACTAATATAAGTAAAAGCTTATTTACAATACAATAACATCAGCTGCCTCTTGGTATGATTCAGTTTTTAGAGTCCATATGGCATTCGAAAAAGAGTGTGGCCCCTTCCTGGAAGTTGTATGAGGAGACTAAATGATAATGTCCGATGCTTGGCAGCAGCATGGTCCAGGCCAATCGAGCTTAATCTATCCATACTACATAACATTGAGCATTTTATTAAGCCTCTGTCACAATGGGGCGGTAGCGATGGCGGTACCTTTATTTTTCGGTACCGTAATTTTTTGCAAGTACCAATATTATATTTACTTTATACAAAAAATATCTTTCCTGGTTACGGTTATTTGCACAAAAAGTAATGCAGCGACTGTTTAACCAAAATATGTGTCTGAATCAAACCACTGAAGTTTCAATAAAAAAAAACTCGACAAAACACTCCATATACATATAGGTACACATACTTAAAAAGGCTTGCATACCTATCAAATCCTTGTAGGCGTATGGTTTCGCCTCGCAATGGTTTCCTTCACGTTCGAGAGCAGTCAGTCAATATGCTTAAGTTTCGAGAAACACCTATAGTGTCACGACCGGGGATCGAACTCGGACCTCTCGACATGACAGGCCCCGTCTTCCACACTACCGGCACCTACGGTTTATTTAGGATACGGTATACATTAATGTATCCCGGTAGTACATACATACATTGACTTTTTCTGTATACAGTGTTGAGGTATATTAGGTGGTGGCTCAGTCCTGCACCCAGCGGGACCCGGCTGGATGAGGTTAGCGCAGGACCGGTCGTCGTGGAGATCCTTGGGGAAGGCCTTTGTCCAGCAGTGGACGTCTACAGGCTGATATGATGATGATCAGTCCTGCAGGCCGAACACAGGCGCAAGCAGGGCGCCGGAGGGGGGCGCGCCGGGGCGCGGGCGCGGCAGGCAGCCCCGCTCGTCGCGCCACATGTACGGCAGGCGGAGCACCCAGTACGCGGAGGCCGACAGCTTGATGGGCGGCGAGCCCGCCGGCTGCGGCACGAAGATCGGCCCCCCGGCCACCGGTTGCGCCTGGACAACAAACAACACATTGTAATCTATACTACTATCAAATCAATAGCCTATTTGTCCCCATTGTTGGGGGGCTCAGGCCTACCCTTTCAACGAGGGCGTATAGGCTATAGTCCACCACGCTAGCCCAGTGCGGGTTGGTGGACATACCATGCGCGTGAGAGAGCGTCAGTGGCCCCGGCCGGGTCATGTGCCAATAGGTTTTTTCTCGAAACTTAAGTACATTTACTGACTGTTCTCAAACGGTGATGGAAGACATCGTGAGGAAACCTGCATACGCCGAAGGAGAAATCTTTAAGCGCATGTGAAGTCCACCAACCCGCACTGGGCTAGCGTGGTGGACTATAGCCCGAACGCCCTCGTGGAGAGGGGAGGCCTGAGCCCCAGCAGTGGGGACATGTTAATAAGCTGTTGATAATGATGAAAATTTAGGTAAAGCGTGCATCATCTGATCCGACACGTATGTTTCTGTACAGTAGTCCGACCTTGGGGTCAATGGTGACGTGCACGGGCGCCTTGGGCGTGACGACGTGCAGGCGCGCGAGGTGCGCGGGCGAGGGCCCGGCGGCGCGGCACAGGCACGCCGCGTGCACGGGCATGGCGCTGCCCGCCAGCCGCGCGCCCGCCGCGCCCGCCTCGCGCGTGCACCCGCCGCCGCCGCCGCTCACCACCGTGTCCGGGGACGACATCATGAACCTACCAACATCACATTACACATTACTTTTTTAATAATAATAAAGTTTTTGGACCAAGCTTGTGGAACAACTGATAAACATAGTACATTTTAGACTTTCGTGCTTTGTATTCATAATTACATAATTATATGGGTCTTACCATGCGTAGCGAGCGGGAGCGTAGCGAGCTTTTTCCGTGTTCTGTGGGTCTTAAACAATTTACCTTTGCCGTCACCTCGTGACCACGGCCAGTGTAACCTGGTCGAAACGTCGGGCAAAGGTAAATAAAACTTGTTCGTGTGTAAGACCCATATATAATTTTATAAAAACTGATAAACATGCTTAGTCTCAAATAAATACTTAAATTGCTTTTATTTCCAAACACAATATCTATCAATATGGGTATATAAAAGAAGAAACTGATTGACTGATCAACGCACAGGCCAAACCGCTGAGCCTAGACTTGAAAATCTGCACAAAGGTTCCTGCATATAGCTCTGACGTCCACTAAGAAAGGTTGTTTTCCCATGGGAAATCTTTTATACGCGGGCGAAGCCGCCGGAAAAAGCAAACCTGACATTTGAGTCGTATAGAATCAGACGCGGCAATCTGACTTCCAACTGACATTGAACTCTCAACCTTCTGCTAATTGGACAAATACCAAGTACTCGTTGGCAAAACGACCGATGGCCGCCTTTGATTCTTAAGACTCGATTATGCTGTCCTTTCACATAAATAGCAGGGGAGCGAACTTACATAATTACGTTGTAATTATATTATTTTTCCTACTTTTTGCACACATCTTGAGGCATTTAGGAACGTGACTGCCCACGAGTCGTTATACTGACCGGTGTCCCCTGGGGCACTCGTACTCGAAGCCGATGAATATCTTGACGGTGAGGTGGTGCGGCTGCGGCGCCTTGCCGCGCCCGCGCGACGCCGCCTGCTGCATGCGCCACGCGCTCACCTGCTCCATGCTGCCCAACACAACACAACACAACCTTAACAAGTAGTGTAGGTACATGTTAAACTATCATGTTGTTCAGCACTCGTATTAACAGATCACCCGAGCCGACGACGAACAGATAGGTCATCGCCTTAGAACATGAAGTAATGGCCACACCAGCGAGCAAGAATTTAATAAATTGATTTGAATACATATTTGAATGTTACTATAGTAGCTGGCAAAATTCTTGAATAATGAATGACCTTGACTGCGCAGAACTGACCGACCGAATCGAACGCGCTATTGGTAGATCAGTCGACTTCATGCGCGAACTTTCCCCTACTACGACACTCAATGTTCAATTTATTTGCCGGCTAACACTAGTATATAAAACCTACTTGAGATGAAAAAACATAATACCTACTTGATGCATTATATTCTTTTTACTCACATTATTTGATGATTTGACTCAATAAATTAATTATAATTAAGCTTTAGTTATACCTTTCAATGCAATTTTCAAGTGCTTCCAGAGCCGTAAACAGTATATAAAAAAGGCGTCTAAGTACCGCACGGCGCAGTCCCACGGCAGCAGGTAGTTGGTGTGCGGCAGGAACCCTGGCTGCAGGTGCTCGGGCAGGCCCAGGCTGTGCGAGTAGAGCGAGGAGGGCCCCAGGCACACGAGGCTCCACGACGGGTACGCGGGCAGCAGCCCCGGCGGGCTGCCCGTGTGCAGCATGCCCGGCAGGTACTCCGTCGTCGACGGCTGCCGGGTCATCACCTTGTCTGGAACAGTGAGTCAACAGCATCATTAGAGATCCAAGAACAACTTTAAGGCCGCTCAGATGGGACTATCGGAAACCGTCATCTGTAGAGCATGTGGAGAGGACGGTGAGACGATGAATGTGTGAATGCAACGCACCAGCTGTAAGGCGGATGAGTATCCTGGGAACAGACTATCCTGAACCCGAGGGCTACACAGACTCCTTGACTGCATAATAGCCTTTGTGTAGCGAACGCATGGGGAGGGGCTGACACAATTGATCCAGTAGGGTCTCATATAAGGTCGCTCAGTGAGCTATCGAGAGGGCTACGCTCGGAGTTTCTTTGAAGGACATGATCCGTAATGAGATACGACGGAGAACTAAGGTTACCGACATAGCCGAAAGGCTTAGCGAGCAGAAGTGGCAGGGCAGGTCACAGCTGTCGCAGAACCGACGGCCTTTGGGGCAGACAAGTTCAGAGTGGACCCGTGCACGCAGCATTATAAAAGGATTTTTAAATTTCCACCCAAAATTCTACGCTATTAAGCCAAAGCCGTTATAGATATAGTTACCTGACGTGGAATCTCCCCTCACAGGCACTACATATCTGTTCTCCGAGCTGGGCGACTTGTCGTCGTCTTCCTCGTCATCCTTGGCGGAGCCCGGCGACAGCGCGTCCGGGGCGGACCACCCGCCCTCCGGGCCCTCGCCCCCCGACCCCGGCGTGTTCCCTTCGGAGCCCCGGGCTTCGGAGACGTCCTTCTCCTCCTGGCTCGATACACCTTTTACTGACGCCGCTCTGGAAGGTTTAAATGTAAATGGTAAAATGGGTAACAAGTGATTTAAAAAAAACGGAGGGGGTTCTCAATTCAATTGTATGTTTTCATAAGTGTGTATGTTACACGATACCTTTGACTGGCCTGTTGGCGCAGTGGTATTGACCCTGCCTACTGCGCCAAAGGTCGTGGGTTCGATTCCCACCCGGGACCAACATTTGTGTGATTAGCGTAACTGTTGGTTTTCGGATTCTGAGTGTTTATATGTATTTAAGTATTTATTTTAAAGTATTTATGTATGTTTATCAGTTGTTGAGTATCCAATTTACAAGCTTCGGCTTAGTTTGGGACTAAACAGCCGTGTGTAAATTTGTCTAAACATTTTTTTTAATACCTAGGCTGTATATCGGCTGTATTTTTGCGCGAGCACTTGGTGCGTCGCAGTTGCAGAGCACTTCTGCTTTCCTAAAAAGTTTCGTGCGTTCCGGAGAGCGTTCCGTGCGCTCCGCTCGTGAGCGTATCATCACCTGTAGGTGGGCGTGGAGGGCTGGAACACTGGGAACTCGACGGCCTGCAGCGTGGCGCACACGCCGCACTCCTCGGCCGCCTGCTGGTAGAAGGAGTAGTTGGCGCGGCGCACCGAGTAGGGGTCCTCGCGCGAGCACTTGGTGCGCCCGCAGTTGCACGCCGACACGTAGCGCACGCCAGACGAGTGCTCCTTGCTGCCGTCGCTGGGGAACGCACGTTATACATGGACAACAAACAACAATTTGCATATGGACTTTCGGGCTTTGTATATATTATTAACTAGCTGTTCCTCGCGGCTTCGCCTGCTTGGAATAATTTTGTAAAAAGTAGCTTATATGTTATTCCAGGATAAGCTATCCCTGTTTCAAGTTTCATCAAAATCCGTACAGCCTTTCTTGAGTTATAAGTGGTGTAACTAACACGACTTTGTTTTATATATTCAAGATTTTATTTATTAAAAGAGCGTCAGTGGCGTCCGGGATAAGACGCGGCCTATCATATCGAAAGGTCCGGAGTACGATCCGCAGCTGGGCCATGTACCAATGGATGTTTTCTCGAAACTTAAGTACATTTACTGACTGCTCTCAAACGGTGAAGGAAAACATCGTGAGGAAACCTGCATACGGCGAAGAAGAAATTCTTAGGCGAGTGTGAAGTCCACCAACCCGCACTGGGCTAGCGTGGTGGACTATAGCCCGAACACCCTCGTTGAGAGGGTAGGCCTGAGCCCCAGCAGTGGGGACATGTTAATAGGCTGTTGATGATGTTATAAGCTATCCCTGTACCAAGTTTCATCAAAATCCGTACAGCCGTTCTTGAGTTATAAGTGGTGTAACTAACACGACTTTGTTTTATATATTCAAGATTTTATATATTAAGATATTACTAGCTGTTTCCCGCGGCTTAGCCTGCGTAGAGTAGTTTTTCCCGCGAGTAAAGCTTTTCCCGAAGTATCTTAGCCTGTGTTATTCTTTCTTCTTTTGGAACTATAGTTTAGTATGAATTACAACCCTTTATCGAAATGCCAGTAGTATCCTACAGCAGCAGTATAATATTACAGTACTCACTGCTCGGGCTCGATGCAGGGGTGGTGCGTGAGCGAGGGCGCCTCGCAGAGCGAGCGCGCGCGCCAGGCGGCGGCGCAGGAGGCGCGCAGGCGGGCGCGGGCGCCGCGCGCCAGCGGCCCGCGCGCCATCGTCTCCAGCACGCCCAGCGCCACGCCCACCTAGTGGTCACATCATATCAGCCGAAAGACGACCACTGCTTGACAGAGGCCTCCCCAAGGAATCTCCACGACGACCGGTCCCGCGACCTTCACCAGATCTTCGGTCCACCTTGTGGGAGCCTGCCTACGCTGCGTCTTCCGGTAAGGTTACTGCGTCCACCGGAAGGCGTGATTATATATTCATTTACAACTTTATTGCACTCAAAGGAGGAGGTCCAGACACCTAACACCTTGACCAGTTAGGTGCCAGTGCAAGCCGTTTTCATGCTTCGAATAAAATTGATGTAAAATGGCATGAAAATGTATGCAAAACGGCATTCGCAGTATTTCAAATAATAATAAGTAAATATGGTACAGTCAATCACACCTTAGTGGAAACACTGACTGTCAGCTGGCCTAGACTATTAGGGAGTGTCAATACTATGACAGACAAGTTTATACTGACTTTGTTTCCACTGACGTGCGGTCGAGTGTACAATATCCTTCTAGAGGTAGTTTATTACCTTGTGAGTGTGGTGCTGGCTGGAGTAGTGCGCGGGCAGCCCCTCAGCGTACGACGCCTGCGCTATCGGCAACACCTGGAAATACGAAAACAAACGCAATTGAGTCTCGAAAACAAAATCTATACAAAATAATAATAGTGTGATCTGTTGGTGTTCGGATTCTGAGTATTTGTATGTATGTATTTAAGTATGTATATCAGTTGTTGAGTACCCATATATAGCACAAGCTTCGCCGTTGGGAACACGCATCGTGGGCAGGCCTCCCACGAGGCGGACCGACGATCTGGTGAAGGTCGCGGGACCCAGCTGGATAAGGTTAGCGCAGGATCAAGTGGATCCTTGGAGCAGGATCCTTGGGGGAGGCATTTGTCCAGCAGTGGACGTCAACAGGCTGATATGATGATGATGGAAATTGAATTTGTCCAAAATATTTTTCATATTGGTGATGAATATTAAGGAGGTACGTAGTCGAGAGACCTTAGCGCAGCGCGCCTGCGAGAAGCGCACGTCTGTAGCCAGCGCGTCGTGGAGCGCGCCCGCGGGCTCCGCCCCCGTCGCGTCGCCGCCCGCCGCGTACAACGCCGCTAGCGCGCGCGCCGCGCGCCGCCACGACGCCGCGCTCGGCAGCTGCAACACACAGCAATCACCAGCACGACACACTTTATTAATTACTAGTTGTTACCCGCGGCTTCGCTCGCGTTTTATAAATTATTTCTGACATTTTTTTCCTTTTGCTCGGCTCCTATTGCAATGCCAGAATAACTGTAGAAATATTGTGTTGATCTTGTCAAAACATATGTGTATTAAAACTATATTGTATTTTATTAAGATTTCTTTAACTCACATTTTGAACACAAGCACAGAATATATAACAAGTCTGAATGTTCCTAATTAAAATATAAAAAATAATTTAAGCCTTGTAAGGTTGATTAAATAAGACTTGGATAGTACATTTTAGACTTTAGCGCTTTGCATTCATAATTATATGATTATTTACGGGTCTTACACACGAAATAGTTTTATTAACGGTAAATAAAATTATTTCGTGTGTAAGACACGTAAATAATTATATAATTAGACTTGGATAGTTGAATATTTATATTTAACATGAGTATTAATCAAGGTATTTTCCCTGACCTAATGAAGCAAAGTAAAATCATACCACTGTTTAAATCTGGTGACAAACTAGATCCCAGTAATTTTAGACCAGTGTCAGTTCTCCCCGTGCTTAGCAAGATTTTCGAAAAGATCATACTGAATCAACTGCTTTGTCATTTCAATCTCAAACAACTTCTTCACGATCGTCAGTTCGGATTTACTAAGGGACGATCAACCACCGACGCAGGAGTCATGCTTGTTAAGCATATTTTTGATGCTTGGGAAGCTTCACACGATGCAATAGGCATCTTCTGCGATCTCTCCAAAGCATTTGATTGCGTTAATCACGAAACCTTGCTACTCAAATTAAAACATTATGGCGTGAAAGACAGAGCATTCGAATTACTTAAATCTTACCTTGAAAATAGAGTACAAAAAGTTGATATAAATGGAGTTAAATCATCTGGTTCAGTTGTGAAAATGGGGGTGCCCCAGGGCTCAGTTCTGGGTCCTTTTCTTTTTCTTGTATATATAAATGACTTGCCATTTTTAATACAAAACATGTCCAACATAGTATTATTTGCCGATGACACTTCTCTGATTTTTAAAATTAGCAGAAGAGCTTGTGATCTTCCTGAGGTAAACAATACTCTCACACAAGTACTTAACTGGTTCAGCATTAATAATCTAGCATTAAATACAACAAAAACTAAATGTATTAAATTTTGCCTACCAAATGTAAGACATGTAGTTAATAATGTAACTTTAGGTACAGAAAGATTAGAATTTATCAAAAGCACGGTGTTCCTAGGTATAACTATAGACTCATCTCTTCAATGGGGGCCCCACATAGCTTCACTAGCTGGCAGACTAAGCTCGGCCGCCTACGCCGTTAGGAAAATTAGACAATTAACAGATATTGCTACTGCGAGATTAGTCTATTTCAGCTACTTCCACAGCATCATGTCATACGGCATCCTACTGTGGGGTCAAGCGGCAGATATAGAAACCATCTTTATTTTGCAAAAGAGAGCTGTTAGGGCGATCTATAATCTACGTTGTAGAGAATCATTAAGAGAAAAGTTTAAAGAAATTAATATATTAACCGTTGCCAGTCAATACATTTTTGAGAATATTTTGTATGTCCGCAAAAATATATCTCTCTTTTTGAGGCACTGTGATATGAACACAGCTTATGTTACAAGAAACAAAAACAAACTTGTACCACCACAGTTAAGGCTTAGTAAGGTCAGTAAATCATTCACGGGGCAATGTATACGCTTCTACAATAAACTACCAGAAGAAATCTTAAATATGAATGACAGAAAATTTAAGACTCACATTAAACAACAACTTTGTAAGAAAGCTTATTATAAAACAGTCGATTATCTAAATGACAAAGATGCCTGGTGTTAATGTTACTTCAGCCTCGCACAATCTTTACAAAATAATGTTATGTACAAACTTGATTTTAAAAGATGTGTTGCGGAAGTTTGTTGCGCCGCTTCTTCTTCCCAGCTCTATATAACACCTTGGAGGCGGTGGTAGATAAAAAATTGACGTTGTATAAATGTACCTAGTGTACTTACATGCAATAAAATACTTTTGAATTTTGAATTTTGAATATTTAATAGGTCGGCCTTACCTCAAAGAAAGACGTGCTCATCGCGTACTTCCCAACGTTATCGTCGAAGCCTTCAGCGAACGCGAGCTCCACGTGCCCCTGCAGGAAGCTCCGGAAGCTGGGCCGCTCGGGCTCCGCCGCCTTGCCGGCGGGCTCCGCCCCCCGGCCGCCGCACAGCTGCACGAGCCCGCGCAGCAGCGCGCTCACGTCGCGCGCGCTGCCAGAGTCGTCCTCAGCGCTTATGTACACGAATTCCTCGTTCTTTGGTATCGCAAACAGGGATTTGGCACTGAAAATAATAATTTGTAATTAATCTATACCATAGCAATATAATAAAGCTGAAGGGTTTGTTTGAACACGCTAATCTCTGGAACTACTAGTCGGATTTGAAAAATTATTTTTGCATTGATAGTCCAATTCTTGAGGAAGGTTATAGGCTATTTAACATTCTAGTGTTTAGTAATAATAATAAGTAAATTTTATAATTGTCAATTTAATTGATTTAATTTAATATTGGTATTGTAATTTGACTATGGCTAATATGTTTGGTGTACATCATATAAAATAAATTATCAAAATCTTAGGAGCCTTAAAGGTTCGAATCTCTTTGGTGGCGCGCGCGCTCCCCTATGGAGACTGCATCTTGCATATTTAGTATGGAAACCAAGGTGCCATTTACAGGTGGGTGCGGACAAAGGAAGCGGAGTAGCGGGGGGGGGGGGGGGGGGGGGAGGTTGCTAATACAAATTTATATGGATGAGATGAGAAAATGAGAATGGGTGAGTGAGTAACCAGTATTGTCATCATGGAACTAATATGTATAGTACATATTAGTTCCATGATTGTCATACATTTGACACGATGTTGACACCCATAGAATGCTTCTTTTACGCCTCTTTAGGGGCCGCGAGCACGCACCAAAGAGATCTTAACTCTATGCTTACCATACATTAGTGATGATTCTGGCCTTCCTCAGTATGAAATACAGCTGGTCCTCCACGGCGTGCTCGAGCCTCTTGAGAGCGGCCGGGGCCCTCCGGAGCGGCGCGGGCGCGCGCCGGAAGTGGAACAGCAGGCGCGGGCAGCACGTCCGGCCGTGGCTCGCCCACGCGCCGCCCGCGCTCGCCGACGATAGGGCTTCGGTCGCGCGGGGCATTAGCTCGGTTCTGTGCATGACAGCTTAGTTTGGGTTACGTAGATAAATTAAAATGTAGAGCAAGAGCGTCAGTCGCGTCGGGGATAAGACGCGGCCTATCATATCGAAAGGTCCGAAGTTCGCCCCGGCTGAGCCATGTAGCAATGGGTTTTTTTTTCAAAATCTCACTTCAGTACATTTACTGACTGCTCTCAAACGGTGAAGGAAAACATCGTGAGGAAACCTGCATGCGCCGAAGAAGAAGTTCTTAGGTTCTTGTGAAGTTCTCCAACCCGCAGTGGGCTAGCGTGGTGGACTATAGCCCGAACGCCCTGTTGAGAGGGCAGGCCTGAGCCCCAGCGGTGGGGACATTAATAGGCTGTTGATGATTAAAATGTATCCTAGTAGGATGTTTTAAGTTTGGATGCATCAGGCGTTAGAGAGCTCTTTCACGCAAAACTATGGAACAGATTTTGATGAAACTTTACAGTAATATAGATTATACATCAGAATAGCAGCTGTTCCCGCGGGAAAGCTTTTCTACGCAGGCAAAGCCGCGGGAAACAGCTAATACATAATAACCGGCCAAGGTGTATCAGACATGGAGAGTTCCCACTATGGTGTCATCATCACTTATATTATATATCGCGAATAATCACAATAATTAGGGGAGCACATGCATAGTACTGACCTGACGTTACCAGACTGACATATGTGTAGGTACCCACAATGTCCATACATAACATGCCTTCCCCTCGAGATAGTCCACTTACACTTAACGAAATCACTAACCCTAAACACTAATTCAAATATCACTACACACTTTGGGTGATTACAAGTTTTTAGGTTAAACTATGTTTCTAGGTAAGGTCATAATAATATATTCCCAATTTATATGTTTCATCATCATCAACAGCCTATTAATCTCCCCACTGCTGGGGCTCAGGCCTACCCTCTCAACGAGGGCGTGCGGGCTATAGTCCACCACGCTAGCCCAGTGCGGGTTGGTGGACTTCACATGCGCCTAAGAATTTCTTCTTCGGCGTATGCAGGTTTCCTCACGATGTTTTCCTTCACCGTTTGAGAGCAGTCAGTATTTATATGTTTATTAGGAAGATTTATAGGGTTCTGTAGTCTGACAAGAACCATATTAAAAGATCTGTCTGTCCATTTATTTCAATCTGTCACAGCTTCTCTGTTACTTTTCATACTCTACTCCTTATGCTACTACTGCTTAATCATCATCATCATCAGCCTGTTAGTGTCCACAATTGGACATATGCCTTCTTCAAGTAAAAAACAAACCTTACCTAAAAGCATCAATTGCTTTAAAAAGCTGCAGGTATCCCATATCAAACACGGATGTGGGAGAGGATAGAACTACAATGTGACAAAGATGGAACAGCAGCGCCATGGTCCGGCACGACTCCATCGCAAGCTCCCCCGAAGCCACCAGCCAGTTCGCTGCATCAGCTTCCATCTCTGTACTTTGGGACTCTTCATCGAGGGTGGAAGCAAGTTCAGCCAGCCGCCTGGTGTCGAGGAATGTGACTGCGTGGAGGTAGAGTATGCTTCGTCTCTCGTCCCAGTGGCACTCGATACCATTCTGTTAATTAATTTATATATTTGCTTGAAAGCAAGTCGACTGCTGATATGGAAGCATCAGCTTTAAGCTGCGTTTCCATTGAAAATAAAATAAATTATTAAATAAATTTTATTAATTTCAAACTTTGCAGGACTTGCTGATTTACGTTTTTTTATTCAATAATTTAGTGACAAAAACGAAATTGCAATTTTTGGTACCTACATATTACTTTAGTTGGTATTTTAGGTACCTATCTTTCTTTAAAAAAAATAAAAATTAATGTTTGTTCTCGATGCGTTCCAAAACCATTGATAATTGTGATGAAACAGTGTTTGATTAGTGCATTGCAACGCAGCATGCCGGGCACAGCTAGTGGGTAATAAATATTATAGGTAGAAATGTTGGTATAGGGTGGGTCTCCCTCGGCATTCGCATCAGTCTTTGGCTGGACATTTCCATCCAGCCATTTCTATAAATTTTAGTGCAATTCTCAACTTACCTCTTTGCATTCAGTGGAAGGCAACAGTGGTGTTGCTTTGTTCGGACACCGATAGGGTGATTTTCCAATAACACCGACTACCACGATGCGTTCTTTTCTCGAAAACTCTGGAATATCACTTATTGAGAATATATGCATTGTGTCTTAGATTTCATACCTACTTTGATTTGCAAATTTATTTTACAAACTTCCCAATCCCAATCAAAACAAATCAAAACACAAAACAGTAAAGTCAACGCAGTCAATCAATCAATCAACTAATGCAAAATAATGTCAACCTAACAATCCCAATTAACCAAACTGTTATGAAATGGAACGCTTTCAAATATATTAATTAATATTCGGATATAATAGTGTCTGATTTCCGAAAGTCAAGGCAAGGAGCAGTGTCGAAAATAAATTAACAATGGCGACTATTTAAGCTGCGAATTGAAGAATTGGGAATTAATGATGTCGGCCTATGTTATAATGAAGATTTTGGCGGAAATGAAAATATTGAGGTGCTGTTCGCTTCGGTTATATTAAATGTGGCTACAAGTATGCCACAAGTTGTAATACAAGGAACCAGGGCCAGTCAAGTGTTTTAGAACAATAATTTTATAGTGATTGGTTTTTGGGTTTTATATTGGACTTTATGACTTTATTAAAGTAAGATTCTTTTTTAAGTAATATTGTTATGATGATATGTGTTAAAGATGATGGCATTGTAACTCTTATATTTTGGCCTCCGGAGGGTATGTTATGAAATGGAACACTTTCAAATATTGTTTGTTGGTTGCCATGGGGCTTTTGGGAAAATGGAAAATTAATGAAATGTCGGCCCCAAATTTATGTTTATAATTTTGCACTAAAATAGAACGATAAAGGGCGATAATGACTCATTTAAAAGGCAGTTTTATTTTGCAAGATAGTGGCGACCGTGACAGGACACGAAGATGCAATATAGGGAGTGCAGCGTCGAGAATAATAATGGCGAGTATGGCGACGGCTGCTACTCAAATGCAATCTAAAAATTATGTTGAAGTTCAAAATTAACGAAGCGGATAAATAACAGATTTTCACTTCCGAAGTCAAGGCAAGACGCAGTGTCGAAAATAAATGAAATATGGCGACTAATATGCTGCAACTTGAAAAATTGGGAATTTTATTGATGTCGGCCCAATTTTATTGAAGATTTTGGCGGAAATGAAAAGCGGAGAGCTTCAGTAACTTGGAACATCCCACAGATAAGTGGCTGCAAGTATACCACAAGTTTAATACAAGGGTGCTAGGGTCAGTCAAGTGTTTTGGAACAGTATTTTTATATAATGATTTTGAATTTTGATATGGTGATATAATGATATGTGTTTGTAACTCTTATATTTTGGCCTCCGGAGGGTATGTTATGAAATGGAACGCTTTCGAATATTGTTTGTGGGTTGCCATGGGGCTTTTGGGAAAACTGGGAAATACGAAATGTCGGCCCAAAATTTATGTTTAAATATTTTGCATAAGTAAACGATCTAAGGCAGTTTTTATTTTGCAAGATAGTGGCGACCGTGACAGGACTAGAACATGCAATACTGAAGGGAGTGCAGCGTCGAAAATAATAATGGCGAGTATGGCGACGGCTGCTACTCAAATGCAAATGCAATCTAAAAATTATGTTGAAGTTCAAAATTAACGAAGCGGATAAATAACAGATTTTCACTTCCGAAGTCAAGGCAAGACGCAGTGTCGAAAATAAATGAAATATGGCGACTAATATGCTGCAACTTGAAAAATTGGGAATTTTATTGATGTCGGCCCAATTTTAATAAAGATTTTGGCGGAAGTGAAAACGGTGTAATAAATGAAAGGTGCTGTTCGCTTCGCACATAGGTATTATATTTTTGCAACTGGTTTAATCGCTCTCTACAGCAAGCTTCATCATGGCATTCGCAAGGAGTACAGTACCATACTTAGGCACTCGGAAGGTTCATAGCCAGATGAGGAATATTACACAGTTAATGGTACTAAAGTAAAAGAGATGCTTCGTAGAATTTTCGGGAGAGCTTCAGTAGATTGGAAGATTCCACAAAGAAGTGGCGGAAAGTATACCACAAGTTTAATACAAGGGTGCTAGGGTCAGTCAAGTGTTTTGGAACAGTATTTTTATATAATGATTTTGAATTTTGATATGGTGATATAATGATATGTGTTTGTAACTCTTATATTTTGGCCTCCGGAGGGTATGTTATGAAATGGAACGCTTTCGAATATTGTTGGTTGGTTGCCATGGTTTGTCTTGAAAAACTGGGAAATACGAAATGTCGGCCCAAATTTATGTTTATAATTTTGCACTAAAATAGAACGATAAAGGGCGATAATGACGCATTTAAAAGGCAGTTTTATTTGCAAGACAAACAAATAAGGCAGCTGCTAATGGACGGAGACGAGTATATACCGTTATTGACAAATAAGACATAAATTGGCAACCAGAATAGAATGGACTCAGGAGCATTGGTCTATGTAAAGTGTTCCTCGATTGTTCATTCGACATTGTTATCAGACTAAGCTGTATACTTTAAATACATTTACCTTCTGTAAATTTACAGTGACAGTACGCTCGATTGTCGTTTGTCATTATCAGCTGAGCTGGCTGAGCTAACCTCGAAATTGGACGTATACTATCTAATTTGTGCCTCGAAATCTTGTTGTTTTGCAATCGCGGAGATTGTAATAATGGAAAGTAAAATGTATCTAGTTATCAGCTAGAAATCGGAATTATCGGACGTTTTTCCAGCTGCTGCGAAATCGCGGGCTCAACCAGTTATCTTATCAGTGTGTTTTACGAATGGTCAAATAAGCATTAGCAAGTTTGAAAAAGTTTTCGTCTATAATGTCTTCGGTGATAGAAGATATTTGTGAACTATTGGACAGCTACACCGGGCGCGACAAGGTAAAGTATGCGGAAATCAGTAGGCCTTGGTATTAAGCTCTTGTTTGACCGGTCGCCGACCTGTGAATGCCGTACGCATTCTCTTTTACAAAGGTCTAGTCACGGAAAAAAGAGAACTTTTTAAAGTAGGTACCTGTTTTAGTTTTTGCATATTGTTAAGTACAAACTTGATTTTAAAAGATGTATTGCGGAAGTTTGTTGCGCTGCTTCTTCCCAGAACTGACGGCCGTTGGGGCAGAAAGGTTCTCGAGTGGCGACCACGTATCGGAAGACGCGGTATAGGCAGGCTTCCCACAAAGTGGACCGACGATCTGGTGAAGGTAGCGGAACCCAGCTGGATGAGGTTAGCGCCGGACCGGTCGTCGTGGAGATCCTTGGGGGAGGCCTTTGTCCAGCAGTGGACGTCTACAGGCTGATATGATGATGATGACTGCAGTGCGGCTAGGTGAGCGTTCACCTTAAATGTACCCAGTGTACTTACATGCAATAAAATAATTTTGATTTGATTTCCATTTTTATTAACCAGTTCCTAGTATTCTCAAATGGAAACCTGATGCAAAGTCAAAACTCAAAGCCAAAATATTGTACTGCATACAATTATGAGTACATTGGGTACATTTATATGCTTACTCTACCCTAGAGTAGCGCAGTAGAATGCTTACAATCTACTTTATACCAATGTAAACAGCATTGGTAGTTTAGAGCGTCAGTGGCCCAGGGGATAAGACGCGGCCTATCATATCGAAAGGTCCGGAGTTCGATCCCCAGCTGGGCCATGTACCAATGGGTTTTTTCTCGAAACTTAAGTACATTTACTGATTGCTCTCAAACGGTGAAGGAAAACATCGTGAGGAAACCTGCATACGCCGAAGAATAAATTCTTAGGCGCATGTGAAGTCCACCAACCCGCACTGGGCTATCGTGGTGGACTATAGCCCGAACGCCCTCGTTGAGAGGGTAGGCTTGAGCCCCAGCAGTGGGGACATTAATAGGCTGTTGATGAGTTTGGTAGGGTAGAGTACTATAATTTAGAAGTTTTTTTTGCCGCATTCAATTGTTAAATAGTACCATGATAAAACAGTGCTTAAATATATACTCTGAGCATTGTTTTGTACTCAGTTGTGTGATATAAAATCTGAAGCTAGTATACCAGTCGTATGCTAGTTCACTCTACCCGTGAACAGCTTCCTTCATGCTCGGCACACATTTATTATTATACAAAGTGTGTTAAGCTACTGTGCCCATATTTGACTTCAATGTAAATAATGTTGTAGGTGGTGCGTCTGGCTTGTTACGCATGCAAGCTGTACGGCTGCGTGCGCGGCGAGAGCCCGTGGCAGACGGCGGGCTCGCGGCTGTCCGGCGCGCGCATGATGCTGCGCCTGTTTGACGACGTGCCCATGATCCGCCACACATACCACTACGGCCTCGGCAAACATGTGAGTGGAAAATTGTAGCTAATCTGTCTAGCTAGCCAACTAAACAGACTCATCTTATAACCTTTGACAGTGCCGCTGGTGGCGCGGTACGAAATACACCGCCTATCATTACGAGAGGCTAGGAATCGATGCCCAGTCTTGTCATGTATTACTGTCGAATTCATAAAAACCTGACCGTCTAGTACCTTGTCACTCTAATGTAATCGCTAATTTCAAGAGCGAATTTTTCAATTATATTGGAGGGATTAGGTAAGTGCATTATTCACTATTTACAAACGTCGAAGAGAAACAGTGTTAGGAAACCGTGTCACCTGTGTGCATGTCAGGAAAGACTTGTATGAACGGACATTAATGCTGGCGGTACGCATGCGCGCCAGACCAGGACGCGGGCGCAAACACGTGTGACAGGAAAGCAGCCCTAAGAAATTCCACCCCTTTGGGTGTAATTCATTGTGTTTATTATCTCCAGGAGTCCTCAAAAACGGCCGCAGCGCTGGGCGTCATAGCCAACATAATCGACCAGACCTTCCTACCGGTGGAAAAAGCCTGCTGGCTCCAGGAAGTGGGGGTCCTCAAACTGTCAGAGAAGACCGCCGAGCACCTGGAAACATTTAGTACGGCATTGTGGGCCGCCAGCCTTTATGTCTCGCTTTTGCAGTTAGTATTATTTTTACCCTGTTAAAGGTGTCTAATCTCTTATGGCCGCGGTACATGAGTAGAGCAAATGTAGATCATTAGAGTATAAACTATACCAATGTAGACAGCATTTTTAGAGTAGAGTACAAAAATTTGCAAGTATTTTGTATGTAAAATTTGAAGATAGAGTACTATGCAGTTCACTCTACCATTTACTAGTTAGTCTAACAGACTAAGAGCCCTGTTAGCTAGTCTAGTGTTGCTGTCAAAATCAAAAAACTCCATTACGGATTTGGATTTTGAAAAATCACTCATATGAAATAAATAAATAAAGAAAACGCGCGTGACGTCACTGGCCGCTCAGAGGACATCGACACTTGGTATGTTTGGGGTGTTAATTGATTTTCCCGTGGTAACTTTTATTTTCTTCCCGATCGCCGTTCTCGTGCTAAAAAAATGTATGTTGTGTTTAAATTCTAGTTATGAGCTGTGACTGTGTGTACAATCGAAGTTGGTTTAGCGTTAAAGAAATTGAATAACAAAAGCCGAGAAATAGCTACACTTTTCGATTTATATTCTTGGTATTAAATTATTTATTAGTAAATGACTAAGGCCAATTATTCTAGAATAATGTGCATCAAACTGTTAAGAAGGAAGTTATAACATGCACCATTCCTTGCGCAGGACAATCCGCCTCATCCGCCAGCTGTGGTGGAGTCGCGACTGCCTGCGCAACTCCTCAGAGAACGGCGGCGCCGACGCCAAAACCAACCTGGACGTGCGACTGGCTCTCCAGGCCGTGGTCGCCGGCAAGCTGTGCCTCGACATCACCCACGCAGTCTCCTGTCTCCCATCGGGGTGCCTGTGGGGGGAGAAGATTAACCCTACGGCCGTGGCGACCATTGCCACCACCTCGTCCGTCATTGGCATAGCAATGTACTTCGCCAGGAAGCGGCTGTTGAAATAGTGCTGGTGAACGGTGTAAAGGGTTGTGAATTGTGATTTTTAGAAGAAAGTAAGCCCTATCTTTACTTGGTAAATTTGAATTTTGCGTTGTACTAAAAGAGTACTGAGAGTTGATTTTCAGAGCTGATCAACAATTTCTGTTGATGTTTTCATTATATTATAATTTGATACTGAGAGGAGTGACTTGGTATTGAAGACATGTTATAAAAAAACTGTAGTTATTTTCAACATCTGCTTCCCAGAAATGTGCCACTAGTATCTTGTTGTTAAACCTAGTAAAAGTGTATCACAGACACACGCGGCCTGCGGTGGCGGTGGCGGCCTGTGTATTCCCTATGTGAGAATTCAGACACGCGCGGCCTGCGTTTGCTTGCATATTAAGGCTGCGGCCTGCGGTAGGCCGCCACCGCCGACCGCGTGTGTTTGGGATACGCTTTCGGTACGCGTTCCGACGCCAACCGTTAAGTTTCAAGATAATACGAATTTAGTTTTGCGGTTAGCTATAACCTACACCGTCTATCATTCATTTCTTTTCTTAACGCAAATATCATATTCTTCAAATCATACTTTCAAAATATCTTTACTAAATGTGATCTAAATCTAATAATTGAATCATTCTACCAATCGGATAGGAAGGTATAATTATCCTAAAAGGCTTATAATACAGACTATTGGTTACTAGTATTTTCTTACAATCTGTATTTTATATTTATAAATGAAAATGTCTATTGTGAATTTTTTTACTTAACTTGATAATTGTATAGCGGTGGTCGCACTATGGTCTAATGCCGTTAATTATCCCGATAATTGGCAACAAACACCTGTTTTTTGGAAATTATCGCTGCAATTGACATTAAACCGTAGTTAAGTCACAATTTTCTTGTGCAATATATCAAAAGATAAACAAGTGTTACCTGATTGTAAATATGACAATGTGATTACGGTATTATAAGGAGAAATTCATATTGACTTTTAATTTTGTGGATTTCGTAAAGATAATTAAGTATGTCCTCTTTGAGAGGGTCACATTCCTGTTCCCAACAGTGGGGACAATCAATAGGCTGTAAATTGGTCGATTGATTGGTCCGTTAGATATTTAAAAAAGTATGCAGCTCAGTGTTCGTTATAGTAACAAGATAACACGAAAGTAATCATCAAGATCGGAAGTGGGATAAGGCTGAAAAAGTTCGTCTTCTGGCTCCCAACCATGGGACTCGGAAGACGCACCAGATAGTAAATTAAAACGGGCGGGAGGTACTGTTAAAAAAAATCTCCACGCTGTGTCCCTGGCGGGGTGGGCAGAAAGACCGGACTGTTTAGGATCGATCCTTAAAACTGAGAGGCCTTTTTCTTGATACATAGATTCGTATTTGCTCTAATCCCATAACGGAAGCTGTCTTAAGATAAATATGCGATAACTATATCCATATTTACATAACACTGCTGTAATATCTGTAATCAACACAGAACAGAAGTAAATCGTCAAGTCTAAGCACCGCCTCATCTATCTGCGTTATCAAATATCTTATCGAAATTTTTGATAAAGAATTGTTTTTTTCATTTCCCTGTTTCATACATTAGTTCATATGTTAATCTAGTGATAGTAAGAAGTTATAATGGAGGTTGTTGATGAGTTTTGCGACTTGATGCAGTCGCATGCCAATCGCGATAAGGTATGTGTTCCTTTTACAGTACCTAATATAATCTGTTGACTTTCTGTACGGTGTAATTATCTTGCTATTAATTGGATAGATAATTATTAACACTCAACGGCTGTTTGCCTTTACGTCTGTCTGTTGAATTGGAATACTTAAATACTTATAATTATAGACTCATTTCAAAAGTTCAAAATTAAAAGCGGGAGCGAAATCATAGATGTGCCAAAATTACTACTACGAGTATTGTTAGTTTACTACTTGAAGTCGGATTTCTACCTAGCTTGTTTCTAGACTGTGTAGGGAAAGGAAACAATATCTCAAATATATTTACAATACCGACAATGAAAGAATTTAAAAATATTCTTATACCGCACTTTGGCCCATACAAAACGCGTGAACCGCACCTGCCGCAAACACGCGTTTTGTATGGCCACAACTGGCCACAAGGCCACAGCGTGGCGTGGAGTTAACACTCAAACGATCTCTATACACCAACGTAAAATTTATACATTTAATCCTTATATTTTGCTGGTTCTACAATGGGCCTGTACCAATGAGTTTTTCAGAACACTGTTTTATTATTATAACACAGGTTTTTCGGGGAAGGAAAACATCGCACGACAGAAAGGGAGAAACTCTTAGCCGCAGTGAAGTCCACCAACCCCACTGTTCCAGTATGGTGGACTATATGACCCGTGCGCCTTCGTTATGGGGCGGTTGATACTGGCTTATGACAGAATAACTTTAACAGCAATACTGTGTATTTTAATAGAGGTTGTTACTGGTCACATTCCGACCACTTGTAGGTGGTATCCCTGGCGTGCTACGCGCTGAAGCTATGGGGCTCCACGTCCCACAGCAGCGCCGTGATGGCGGCGAGCGGGAAGCTGGCCGGCGCGCGCGCCTGTCTCAGGATGTTCGACGACGCGGCTGCGATCAAAAACATGCTCACCTATGGCCTCGGGAAGCAGGTAGGATTTAGTGGTTAGTTAGAATAAAATGATAGATATCATTGTCTGCGACAGCTATGGGTGCAGAGTGTGGAGTCAAAAGTTCTATTGCATAAAGTAGGTAAGTATATATTATGGAGTACACATAGTTTCGTACACGTATAATATTTTTTTACAAGCGCTAAGAAGCAGCGCCTTCTGCCACTCATTTGGACATAATAGCTTGCCTACGGGGAAGGACCGCCTTCTTTAGGTGGCGGTCTCCACTCCACAACTCGTCTGCCTAACGGTCATCTTCTGCGAATATAATGCTCGCCATTTTGTCTTCTTAGGAAGGTCCACTGTGGGGCTCTATCGGTGTAACAAGCAGCGTATTCACACTGGCATACCTACAAGCTGAGAAGCTGATATTCCTGATCGATACCGGAATACTGGTAGTATCCAAAGATGTCGATTTCAAGGTCAAAACAGCTCATAAACTGTTTTGGTCGCTGTCGTCCTTTGTTGGGTTGATAAGGTAAGATAGCTTCTACTCAGTCTGTTTCTTATGATCTTTGGTTCACAGAAACCATAGAAAAGAAAAGATTGCATATCGCGACTAACAATGTACCTGCGTCTTTTTGTGTGTATACCTACGCTTTCTTCTATTTTTGTCAGTTTTTCTAGAGTTCCACTCGCCGCCTCACCAGTGTGTAAAATTTGCCACCAGGGGTGGGAACTGGGAATACTCGTAAAATTTCTACCTAAAAGTATACTGAAGAAATTTTTAAAGCCCTTTCATGATGTCATTAACAGCATATTAACATGTCCCCACTGCTGGGGCTCAGGCCTACCCTCGGGCTATAGTACGTCTCTCTCTCGCTACCCTTGTCCATGTTTTGCCTGCTATTCTTTAAGTTTAGAAAAAGCGTCATTTCTTATATCTATAATTCTCCGCCAGATCAATCCGCGCACTTCACCTGTCAGCACAGATCCTCAAATCCCCGCAGCACTCCAAATGTGCGCCGGCGCGCTTCACACAAGCGACCCTCGCGTCCACCAAGCTGCTTCTAGACGTGGTGCACTCCGTGAGCTGGCTGCCCGGGGGCTGGCTGTGGGGCGGCGCCCTGTCCACGCAGCACGCCAGCGGAGTCGCCACCGCCTCCGCCGTGCTCGGCCTCGTCATACACTACAACGCCAAGAGGCTGGCCAACTGATAATCCAATGTCAGCCTGGCAGCGTCCATCATCATCATTTATAGACTTTTAGCGTCCACTGATGGATATAGGCCTTCCCCAACGAACGCCACCACACCCGGTCCTCTGCTCTCCGCATCCAGCCGCTTCCGGCCACCTTCTTCAGGTCGTCGGTCCGCCCGGCGGAGGGGCGTCCCACGCTGCGCGCACCGGTCCGCGGTCTCCACTCCAGAACTCGTCTGCCCCAACGGCCGTCGGTTCTGCGATAGATGTGACCTGCCCCATTGCCCTTCAGTTTGCTATTCCTTTCAGCTTTGTCTGTAACCTTAGAGCTCCGTCGGACCTCCTTATTACGGATCATGTCCTTCAGAGAAGCTCCGAGCATATCCCTCTCCATAGCTCGCTGAGCGACCTTAAATTTGTGGGTCTCACCGTCAGCGTCCACGCTTGTTGAATGTCCTAATCACCCACGCATCCCACTACTATAACGATCCGTTAGGCAAAAAATCTTTTGTCGGTCGACTTCCCGGACAGTAGTTTTATTTACTTTTAAAACGGAAGGGACGTTTTCTATGAGTTAATTTGCTACCTTAATATTTAATATACTTTCCCTCTACCGCACGGCCGGCTTATAATTGAAACGCAACTTCTACGAACATTCTCTATTAACTGGGCATGTAGTGTTGTGAATTGTTTTAAATAATGAGTACGTAATAATTGTGTAAATATTGAGTACGGTTTGTATGGTTGTTAGCACGTGATCACAACAATTTTATCACTATCTGCTGTGCCGGGTGTGTGGCACGACACATTCCTTACATATCTTATCGCATTGTTTTTTTTTACATTGATTGCTATATATATTGTCTTAGATCATTTCGTCGTGTACCCATACCAAAACCACGAATGCGCAAAAATCAGGTATAAGTACCTATTTATTTTGGCATTAATATTATTTTAAGCCTTTGTCCAGCGGTGGACGTCTACAGGCTGATATATTGATGATGATTATTATTTTAAGACTGATGCTTTCGTAGCGGCACATAAAAGCTAAAAAAATGCACATTTGTGCTTTTGGCATTGGTCCGACGATTTGCCTAGTCTTGAAGTCATTAAACGATTGCACGTAAAAATACGACCGCGTGTGGTGCTTATCGAAAACTGCTAGTTATTTTGTACTATTAAGGGTTGTACCATATCTGACAGCACGGAACGCACTTTTGCCGTCAGTGCTGCGACGCGTTAAAGAATGCTAACGCGTGCGATCGCATGCTGTGGCGTTTCCGTTGTGACAGAAGGTCATTCGCTCGAGCGAGAAACAGCGGGTGTGCTATAGCGCGCGGTAGCACGCGTCAGCACTTCACCGCCGGCGAGCGACTTGTGTCCGTGCTGCCGCGCGCTATACCACACCCGCTATGTTTTTCGCTCTAGCAAATGACGTTCCTGAACGACAGAAAAGGATAGAGATATGAAAAAATTGCGATTCCGCGCTGACAGATGTGGTCCAACCCTTATGGAGGTTTCAGTTTATTTTTACTTTCAGAGATATTTTAGAAACAACTAATATGAGAATATGGATATACTTACTGTCATAGTCACACAATGGGTGTGTGATCTTTGATATTTTCCACCCATTGTCTGACATTTGACAGCTATTTCTAAATTTTTTAAAACTACTTTAAGTACTTGTGATCGTGGCGATGATGAATAAAGAACAGTAGGTATAAATTTTTTATTGTTACAAAAATATGACAAAAGGATTCATTTAATTCGAATTCGAAGTCAACAAATAAAACTATATTTAATGGCGACATAATTCTTTGGTAATAGAATAGCAACTTAACTTAACCTTACACAATATCAAAATTAGCAGATTCTGAAGGCACAACATTTCGCAGCTTTCTAATCAGCTCTCCCCCCCCCCCCCCCCCTACTTTCTTACAGAGAAAGAGAGAGTTCACTTTGTATCATAACTTGCATTTTGCTTTTTAATTACAACAAAACAAAGTATAGAAAACATATTAATAATAATAATGTTTGGACAAATTCACACACGGTTGTTTCGTCCCAAACTAAGCCGAAGCTTGTACATGGGTACTCAACAACTGATAAACATACATAAATACTTTTAAATAAATACTTAATTATCCATTTTGTATAAACACCCAGAATCCGAAAACCAACAGTTATGTTCATCACACAAATGTTGATCCCGGGTGGGAATCGAACCCACGACCTTTGGCGCAGTAGGCAGGGTCACTACCACTACGCCAACAGGCCAGTCAACATAAGACGTACCTACTAGTAGGCATTCATCGTATATTAGTCGAAGAGAAAAACCAGGTTTGAGTTCGTACGGTCGACCGCACGTCAGGGGAAACAAAACCAGTATAAACGGGTCTCTCACAGTATTGGAGCTCCCTAGTAGGCTAGGCCAGCTCAAGGTTAAAAATGTTTCCACTGACGTGCGGTCGACTGTACAATAAGTAAGTGTAATCAATAAGTATTGCAGTGCCAACTGAATCAGGCTCTGAGTATATTGATGTGATGAGTGTGTTCACAATAAAGTCATGTCTCATTATCAGACAAGTCAAAATAAAACTATAATACCATTTGATGGATTTCCCACCAACAACGAAGATTAATAACGATATGTATGATAATATTTGCGCTACCTACTTTAAAAAAATTATATATCTTGTTGTATATCTCTGTCTTTATAATATATCTTGTTGTCATGGATTCAACGCCTCGTGGTAGCCTTGAACGCCAGAATTTACGAAAAATGTCCAATTAGAAAAATATGGTGTCTATATAGCCTATAACACAAGCTTACGTATAAAGTATTGCTTCATATAAATTATAAAATAATAATAAACGTTTATAATACTTTCTCAAATAACTAAACAAAGAAAAAAACCGTTCACGAATTAGAAAGCAATACCTTTTGTCGAAAATATTCGTTCTAAATTTATTTGACGATGAAATACCAATGATTATTTAGCTATTTTAAGGCTTCTTTCACCACTTCCTGATATTGTTACAGATAGTAATGTTAGAGATAATCTAATCTATCAGATAAATCTGTCTGATAGATTATATAAAATATATAAGAATAGTTAAGATATAGCCAATCAGATACCTGTGAAACAAAAAAAATTTGGCTATCTGTCACATAACCTGCAGATAGGGTATCTGGGACTTTATCAGCAAGTGGCGAAAGAAGCCCTAGTCTCATTTATATTGTACTAGCTTTACCCGTGGATTCGCCTGGTATAGATTTTAAAAAAAGCTAAAAAGCAACACTCATTCAACAGTAGTGATACATAGATTTAGGGCTTCTTTCACCACTTCTTGATATTGTTACAGATAGTAATCTTAATGATAAACTAATCTATCAGATAAATCTGTGTGATAGACTATATAAAATATATATGATATAGGCAATCAGATACCTGTGAAACCAAAAAAATAGGCTATCTGTCAGATAACCTGCAGGTAGGGTATCTAGGACTTTATCAGCAAGCGGTGTAAGAGGCCCTTAGTATAGTAACCATAGATTTGCAATCAGTGTATAGCATGAAATAGCAATATAGTCTTTTACTCCAATAATGAGGAGACGCTTCTTACTGGCGGGGTCAAACTGAACAAACACTATCTATTTTAGTCGGGTTGTTGCTTGTTGGTATGCAGTTGTTACATCAACTGCATACCAACAAAAAATTCGCATACGTAGAAAGAGATAGAAGATAATGTATCTGTCTTGCTTACTCTTACCACTTTTGTAATAAGTGTGTCCCTCTCTGATTATTATTGTTATTTTAGTGCGTCCTCTATTGATTCTCTCTTTACGTAGTGATAGTAACTGAAAATACATAAGATAATTCCCACAACTTTGTATAGTTATCTAACTAAAACAGTGAAGTGTGCTGTATTACAATTACGTGTAAAAATATACTGGAAAACATTGATATTTCAAAGTCGTCGCAACCACGTTTCGTAACCAGTTGCAGTAGAAGAAGCACTTTTCTTTGTTCGCAACTAGTTGCGATAGAAGAATTTTATTTCTTTATTCGCGTCTAGTAATAGTTTACCCCATAACTTTCCCACGCAGCTAGATGCGAATAAAGAAATAAAACTATTCTTTCGCAACTAGTTGCGAACAAAGAAAAGTACTTCTTCTGCGGCAACTGGTTACGAAACGTGGTTGCGAATATGGCATACAGTCTTAAATTTTCATCACAGATAGCCTTAGTTCTCTAATCCTCTGGAATCGAATCTAGCTCTTCTTTGAAGTAAACCTCGGCGGTGGGGTAGAGTCTCACGGCTAGCCGCGGCAGTCGCTTGGGGTGGGGCGCCCTGCCCCACGCGAGGACCTCGCCGGGGGTCGAACCTAGGACCGACGTGCAGGCGGCCTCGTACGCTCGCACCGCGCCCTCGGAGCCGGGAGTGAGGATGCACAGCGCCAGTCGGCAGAGCAGACGGTGTCTGCATAATAAAGATTTAAAAGAAACAAAAAAAAAAACAGATACAATAATGTACATGAAATGAAATGAAATATATTTGTATTATTAACAAAAGAGCTTGTACAAGAAAAAAATACCAGTGACTTCCACAATAGGCTCTGCCTGTCCCGTGGGAGTCGCTTTTTACAGTCTTAATTAATTGAAAAAGTTTCTAAATACCTACCTAATTGAAACTGTTGAAAATAATTCGGAAAAACAATACAAATTGAAAATAGATTTAAATTCTAAAATTAACAAAATGTACTATTCTAATAATTCTAATGTGATGAGCAAAAACACCTATAATATACCTATAAAAACATCTAGATGTACATTGGCCCTAGGGCCTAAATATACATTATTGAATCTGTTTTTTTTTCTTCTAGATTCTAGGCGGTCTTGTCGCTAAGAGCGATTTCTTCCAGACAACCTATAAACAACCTTTCTTTGTATAGTGATAACATAATAATTTATTTGCCTTTGAATACGGTACAATAAAGTTGGTCATCTTAAATATATAAAACTTAGTTACACCATTCATAACGGCTGAACATATCTTGATAAAACTTGGTACAGTGATAGCTTATACCCTGGAATAACATATAGGCTACTTTTTACCGGGGTAAACGGTTCCCGAGGGAAAAATTTATTCCACGCAGGCGAAGCCGCGGGCATCAGCTAGTTAAAAATAAATCCTCCTAATGAGTGAGACGAAATTGTGTACTCACTGCGGGGTGGGCACGGAGGTGTCCGCGTGCACGGCGCCCGCGACGACCTGCAGCAGCGAGCGGCGCGGCTCGCCCGCCCACCGCGCCAGCACGCCCCCCGCCGCGCCCGCGCACTCCCCGCGCTCGCCCGCGCCCGCGCACTCCCGCGCCACGCGGCACGCGAAACACACCCACACGGATATTATCACTTCGTCTTCGATACTGAAAACACACAACAAAAATCATCATCATATCAGCATGTAGACTTCCACTGCTGGACAAAGGCCTCCCTCAAGGATCTCCACGACGACCGGTCCTGCGCTAACCTTATCCAGCTGGGTCCCGCGACCTTCACCAGATCGTCGGTCCACCTCGTGGGAGGCCTGGTAACGCTGCGTCTTCCGATACGTGGTCGCTACTCGAGAACCTCTCTGCCCCAACGGCCACAACCACAAAAATATCTTAGGCTAAATCAAATGTAATTTTTATTATGACTCATTGCATTGACAAAACCCCTCAGGAGCTTTTAATAAATATCATAAAAGAATCATCAGTATCAAAATTTAAGGAGAATCATAAAAACCTAACACTTTAATAACAAAACGATTAGGTCTTCCTAAAAAGTCAAGTTTAAGTAATTATGTATTAGGTATTCATTTTCCCGCAACAAAATTGAATGATTGAAATTTTTTTTCTATAGTGGTAGATAAAAAATTTACGTGTATAAAATATACCCAGTGTACTTATATATAAGAAACAAAATATTTTGACTTGGACTTATATTTTCTATTTATAAACACTTAAGTGTACTAACAAGTTGATGTTAGCCGCGAGGAGCGCGAGCAGCGCGGTGCGCAGCGCGTGCGCGGAGTGCTCGTGCGCGCGCGCCACGCCGTACGCCGCGTGCAGCCGCGCGCGCGCCGCCAGCGGGCCCGCCTCCGTCCAGTGGCCCGCGCGCCACCGGCCGCATACCTCCGACCACCCACTTGATTCTATACACACAAAGGGTTCAAAAAGCACAGGCAATAATACAATAATCCGAGCAGCTAAAAATCCTGAAAGTGGCATCTAATATATTGAACTGGGTAGGATAGGTTAGATACCTTGAATTTGAATTATCATCTTGCAAGTCTATTATTTCAGTCGTCCGGTTTATTACATGCCTAACTGATATGTCTAACTGCTTGTACAGTCGACCACACGTCAGTGGAAACACATTGAGCTGGCCTAGCCTATTAGTAAGTGTCATTACTATGAGAGACCAGTTCATACTGGTTTGTTTCCACCGACGTGCGGTCCACCGTACCATAAGGTACGTGGTCCAATTGAAGAGTTGGGTGACAGAAAACAGTAATCTTCCCCTTCACTCCCCTTCGTAAAGCTGCTGTCGTATTTTAGTATTGTTACTTTAGTATTTTAGTATTTTTTTCGCACAATTGAGACTATCTCTTTCAAATCAAATCAACAGCCTATTAACATGTCCCCACTGCTGGGGCTCAGGCCTACCCTCACGAGGTCGTTAGGGCTATAATCTGTCCACGGGGAAGTCAAATTTCCTTTTGGTACAAGCAGTATATGACAAAGGGAAGAACAAAAAAAAATGCATAAATATTATATTTATATATTAATATATTATAATAATAATATAAATACAATATAATATAAATAATATAAAAATATATATAATAATAAAATTTTTCTATGCTAGAATAGACTTGGAGTGTAATTGTATGTAAGTTTTTGTTTACCTCTGTGGTTGAGATGCGCCCTGACCGCTGCGTCTGCCAGCGCCGCGAAGTACTCGAACGCGGTGAGCGCGCCCGCCGCGCTGACGCACGCGCCCGCCAGCCGCCCGCCCGCCGCCCGCACCCACGCCTCCCACACCTACCACCGAACAAACGCGTCAGTCTGTTGACTTCCATAGGTCAAAAACTACCTCTCAGCGCTAACACATAGAAAGCAGTGGTAGATAACAATTGACGTATATAAATGCACACAGTGTACCTATATCATTTACAGATAAATCATATAACGTAACAAGACGATGTCATAGACATAGGAGATACAGTGTTTTTTTAACTGGGACAGTATAGGCAAGTCCGAAATCATAGCAGGAGGAATATCCGAAACATAGGAGATTCAGGGAAAGTGTCTTATGACATAGAATTTTTTTTGGTCAAGCGTGTGTTGGCCATAAAAATGGGACAATTTGTACAAAATTTTTTTTAATGCGGTTCGACTCAGTTTCATGTAAGGATCACTTCATTATATCGGAAGGAAAAATTCTGAGCAGCAGAAGTCAGTCAAATTCAATAAAATGTTTTCTCATACAAAATAATTTTGATGAATTTTTTAAATGCGTATCGACTTAGTTTCATGTTAGAATCATTTTATTGTATCGTAAGAAAAAATCCAAGCAGCAGAAGATAGTCAAATTTAATAAAATGTTTTCTTATAAAACAGACCGAGCAAAGTACCTACTTACTACTTATTCATGCATGCCACCCGAACTCCAGCTGCTCCGATTACTATGTCAAAATTGTTATCGCGAAAAAATATGTAAATGTTCCTAAGACAGTTTCCCTGTATCTCCTATGGTTTTGGTTTTGCCCTAACTGTCCCAGTAAAAAAAACACACAATAATAATTAATAAAAATTGATATGAGAAGCTTATTATGAGCAATAGAAGTGAAAATAACAATTTTTTAAATTTTTATCTGTCTTCACCAAATTGGATACGGTGTTCATAGTTTGTTCCTGAAGGTATACCTTAAAATATGGTGATTTTATCATTGGAAAATTATAACTAGACGATGTCTGTACATGGCAGAGATAGGTACCTACTTCCAAAATCCACGCGGACGAAGTCGCGGGCAACAGCTAGTTAATAATAATAATAAAGCCTTTATTTGCTACTAACAATTTTTACATAATAACTTAAATAAACAAATTAATTTAAATTATGCAATAACTTGGTTTTGTTTTTATTTTTCTCCTTCCTCTTGCCTTCTTTTGCCAGTTAGTAGTAAGTAGTTTGTCTTGTGACAAAGGCCTCCTCCAAGGCTTTCCACTCCTTCATGTTCGTGACCACACTTGTCCTGCTGTCTGCTTTATATCATCATCCCATCTTGTATTGCCTTAGTCTTTTTCTTTTGTTCCCTCTGGGGTACCACTCGGTGATAGTCTTGGTCCATTTTGGTGTTTCTTCTCTCAACATATGGCCTCCCCATCTCCACTTCATGGTCCTGATAGTTCCTTCTATATATTTAAACTTTTTTTATATATATATTTTGTAGTTTTATCTTGTCTTTTAATTTTACTCCAATAACGCTTCTTTCCATTCGATTTTGGCACACTCTTAGTGGCAGTGTACCTACATAGGTGCAATAAAAGTTTTGACTTGGGATGTTTCCAGGGGTCTGCCGTCAGAGTCGTACCGGCGGCCTCGTGATGCTCTAATGTGTTAATTTCACGTAACGAGTACAGTGGCGAGAGGGCACTGTCTCGCCACTGTACGCGTTACGTGTGTGAGCCCCAGAAGCACTCACCGGCAGCGCGGCGGCCGCGGCGGGCTCCATGCACAGCATGATCACCGCCCGACTAAGTACCTCTTCTACCTCGCCCTCTGTGACGTCTAAATACGGCGCTGGAAAAGATAATTTTGTTAAAATAAACGTTTTATTCTCCTCATGAAACCCGCCGGCTTCTTGTAGAGCCAGCACTTCTAGGACAATACAAAATACGAGTTTTAAAGTGACAATATTAGAGTATCGTTAATGACTAATGTGTCATCATCATATCAGCCGTTTAGCGTCCATTCCTGGACATAGGTCCAATGAACTCAGCACCTTCATTAGGTCGTCGGTCCATCTGGCGGAGGGGCTGCGCGTGCCGGTCCGCGGTCCCCCCTCCAGAACTCGTCTGCCCTAACGCCTGTCGAGTCTGCGACAGATGTGACCTGCCCACTGCCAATAGTGAGTGACTATTAATATGTATTATTATTCATATTCATTTATTCGTACTAAACATACTCGTCAATACTTAATATACAAACATTCGTAATAAAATTAAATTAAAATATATTCTTACAATGTCAAAATAATAGAAAATAGAGATGTCAGAAAATGATAATTTTACATCAATGTCAAATAAAATTATAATTTAAAAATACTGATATTATTAATATTGCGAAATTAAAATACTCAGTAAAAAAGTATAAAGCATTACTTGATTAATATGTATTATTACTGACTGCTCTCAAACCGTGAAGGAAAACATCGTAGGGAAACCTGCATACGCCGAAGAAGAAATTCTTAGGCGCATGTGAAGTCCACCAACCCGCACTGGGCTAGCGTGGTGGACTATAGGCCGAACACCCTCGTTGATAGGGCAGGCCTGAGCCCCAGCAGTGGGGAGATTAATAGGCTGTTGATGATTACTTGATTGGGAGATATTTTATCACTGATCTGATGGCGTCTGTTTTATAGACCGCCCGGGTATCGCAAGTTTAAATTACAAAGTCCGGGTTTCGTAAAACAGCGAACATACCAAGATCAGTGATAGTGTTTAACAAGCAGGTGGTATGATCGCGCACGTGCGCGGCGAGCGCGGGCGCGCACGCGGCGCGCACCCAGTGCGACACGGCGCGCGCGCGCTTCTCTCTCGCACGCGCGTGCTGCGGCGGGGGGGAGCCCGGGGGGAGGGACAGCTCGCTCGCGTACAGTAGCACTCTGGAATACAGGGCGTTTTCACATAACACGATTTACAAGATCTGTGGTTTGTACAGTCGACCGCACGTCAGTAGAATGGAGACACTTTGACCTTGAACTGAAAGAGTTTGCAAAGAGGTTCTGTTTCTACTTACGTGTCGAATAAAGCTAAAGAGTTTGTTTTTGTTTGATGGTTTGTTTGCTTGTTGGTTTGTTTATTTGAACGCTATAATCTCTGGAACTACCAGCCGGATTTGAAAATTTTTGTTTTGCATTTGATATCCCAAATCTTGAGGAACATTATAGGCTATGTAACATAACACTACGATCCTTAGAAAAAGTCAGATATAACTTATACAACGCGGGCGAGGCCACGGGAAACAGCTAGTTCATAAAAGAAACGTGTGTACCTGAATTGCGGTAGGCTGTGGTAGGGCTGCGCGAGGTTGTGGTACTGCGCGAAGAACCGCTCCAGCGCCTCGTCCAGCGCCGCCTCGGGCAGCCGCGCCCACGGCAGCGCCGCGCTCGCCTCCAGGGTCTGCGGCGAGCGGTAACTACCATTATTGTTCTATTGTGACGTAATGCAAGAAAAACCTTGTTGGAACAATGTTAGAAAAATGGATGCAACCTACTTTTTGCCAATAAACTGCATCACAGATTTTTTATGACTCCCATATTGGAATTTCTTTGATACATCATATTAAACGTAATTATATAATTATTTACGGGTCTTACACACGAATAAGTTTTATTTACCTTGCCCGACGTTTCGACCAGGTTACACTGGCCGTGGTCACGAGCTGACTGGATATTAAACGATGTTGAAAAGACGTTTATTATTATAATTATGGTATGCATTGTTTCACAATGAGGTATTTCAACTCTAGTGCTGTGTGTTGTGAAACTCGCTGCAATACCCTTGTTGTTGGTGTCTGACCTGGTGCGCGTGCGGCATGCCGGTGAAGAAGTAGAGCAGCGTCGCGAGGTGCTCGTCCTGTGGCCGCGCGCCGCGCGCCGCCAGCCACGCGCCGGCGCCCGCGCAGCGCCACGCCGCCGCGCCCCACGACCACAGCTCCTCGTCGCCGCTCGCGCACACCTGCACGCAACATTGTATGCAAGTTGTCAGTCAAGTAAAGCGTGACACACACTGGGCGGCGGCGTTGCGAAAGCGAAGGGCCTCTTACACCGCTTGCTGATAAAGTCCCAGATACCCTATCTGACAGATAGCCTATTTTTTTGGTTTCACAGGTATCTGATTGCCTATATCTTATATATTTTATATAGTCTATCATACAGATTTATCTGATAGATTAATTTATCACTAAGATTACTATCTGTAACAATATCAGGAAGTGGTGAAAAAAGCCCTTAGGCTTTTATCCAACAGTGAACGTCTTCCGGCTGATATGATGATGATTACTGTATAAGATAGGGCTGATGTGTCGTAGGTGCTAATTGTTCGGCGTGTCATCATTTCAGCCGAAAGACGTCCACTGCTGGACAAAGGCCTCCCCTAACACTCTCCACGACGACCGGTCCCGCGCTAACCTCAGCCAGTCATGACCCGTGAACTTCACCAGATCGTCGGTCCACCTTGTGGGAGGCGGGTATACGTGCTTGGCGGAAGGCAGTACCTGCAGCGCGGGCGGCATACAGCTGTCCGCGAGCCACTGGTGCTCCGCCCAGGGCAGCTTGCTCATCTCCGCGAGCACGGCCGACATCTGCACGCGCGCGTCCGGCGCCGCGCCCGCGCCCGCGACGCTCGCGTGCGCGCTCACCGTCCACTCGAATATCTGCTGCAGGAGATGCACCTCGGTGCCTGACGGATGGGAGGGTATAATTATAGCAAGATTACTTCGATGGCCCGCACGCCCGAGACGCTGGACACAGACCATCCCCAATAGATACCGGTTAAAGAAAGAAAAATACATTTTCATTACTCATACTCTGAAAGTAGGTCTGAAGTTGCCTGAGGAGCGGGTTGAAAGTTATACATCTCAGCCCTAGGGAGAATCGCTTTCAACTGACAGCTGTCAAATTATATATAAAAAAAAACTAGTACTATTTTGACATTTCTATTGTACCATGTTCCAACTGTCTATACAGCCACTCATATACAGCGCGATGTAAAATTGAAATAACATAAAGTTATGTAATAATTAAAGAATATATATTTTTAAATGACTTTATTATAATTATTACTGTTAACTATTTCTTTAAAATAACATAGATTTGGGCAAAATATTTACCATTTTTCAATGATGGAAATGAAAAATAATGGCAGAATAGCTGGCCGGCCACAGAAAAAAAAAACAAAGTAGACGGGAAAGCGGCAATCCGATCTTCATTTGTTTTTTCGAGTTGTAGAGTTTTGTTTATACTTCAGTATAGCAGAGATTTGTATTAACACTCATTTTATGAATTTGATTTTACTTTTAGTGTATTCTTAATGAAAAGCACAGTGGTTCCCTCGGGTTCAAGACTTATTTAGAGGTCCCTCGAACTATTGGCGCCCTCGCTACCGCCTCGGGACTTAAATAAGTTACTTTCACCCCTTGGATAACAATGTACTATTGCTCATCTTACTTAACCCTTTATAAATCCAGTTATACAGATATGAGTTACTTTCACACCTAGGTTAACAATGTACTATTAAACATGCGTGCGGTATATGGGTAAAAACCGTGAGGTATCTAAACCATATCACTATACCCTAAAGAACAAAATCATATGAACGACTTCGAGCGCGAGGCTCGAGGCCATTCATTCGATTTTGCTCTTTAAGAAATATAGTGATATGGTTCATTTGACAATGACGTCAAAAAGAGTTCGGGCAAATTTCAGCTTGGTCTGAACTGACCCTTACAGACAGGAAATTGTATCACTCTCAATTTTCCGTGTGATACAATTTCCCGTGTGTTATGGTACATTTGTTGTGAGCCCCACCCATCTAGCGCGCTGGGTTCGAGTTAACTTGCTATACTCTGTTATTCCACTTACCGGGGCAGTCGAGTATGATCTGGTGCACGTTGTCGACGAAGTGCTGCAGCATGGACGTGTAGGCGTCCCCCGCGTGCCCCGCGCCCCCCGCGGGCGCGCAGGGTAGCAGCGGGGGCAGCGCGGGGTGCGGGGAGACCCACGGCGCCCACGACTCCAGTAGGGACGACCACGCGTAGCGGGCCACTGGGAATGTCATACCATGTTTCATTTTTTTTACTTTATATAATTACCATATTATATTAGTATAGATTTCCTCACTAGTGCACATGTGAGATCTATACTCTAAGTTCATGGTGAAAAGAATATGTTAGTCCACCTTTCTCTGGCGCGTACGTGAGCGCGACGGCGGCGGCGACGAAGGCCCGCTGCAGCGCGCGCAGCAGCGCGGCCGCGGGCGGCGCGTACTGCGCGTGGCGCGCGCACGCGCTCGTGCGCCGCCCCGCGCGCACCTCCCACCACACCACACCCAGCTCGCGCAGCAGGTGACCCAGCTGCGTCAAACAAAACACAATGGGTGAAGTGAATAAAAACAAATAGTCTGAAATAAAGTTTTTATTTATTATTATTTAATGTAAATTGTGCATTAGCCAATAACAGATTTCCTTGTAGTTTCTAAATTATAACAGGTAGGTAGGTATAGATATAAAGTGAAGTAGAAAGAACAATCGTCGTCGCAGCGCTCCTTGGTGTGGGTGTGGATGTAGTAGCCAGCGTGTGTGTGTGATGCGAGGAGGGATGATGGGACATTTAATTTCTCATTAGTCCCCCGGTGAATACCTGGTCAAAGGGCACGTCCCTGGCGACGCGCTCGGCGGCGCGCGCGAGGTGGTCGCAGTGCGCGGGCGGCAGCGCGGCGGCGGCGGCGGCGCGCGCGCACTGCGCCGCCGCGCCGCACAGCTCGCCCGCGCCCACCAGCGCGCAGGTGTGCACGCCGATCAGCTGCCAATGACAATCATTACTATCATATATATATATTTATAGTTTTACGGCCAATTGGAAACTTACCAAAAAGGCCAAATCGTAGTTTATAATCACGAATACATAAAACCGCAGCACGGCCTCCAGGGCACACCTAGTGCCATTCGGTGATCCACACTGCATTTTTTTTAAATCTGATAACATTATCAAATCAACAGTATATTAATATGTCCCCACTGTTGGGCAGGCCCACACTCTCATCGAGCGCGTACGGCCTATTAGTCCAAAATTCAACTGTCATAAGACGGATCGTCGCCTTTGATTTTATACGACTCAAATCATTTTTACATCTATTTTCACACAATCGTACGTAAACATAAAAATATTGTGGTTAAACAATGAATAATCAATGTTTTTATAGTATACGCGAAAAATGACAAACAAAATTGTGTGATTCCTCCAACTTTTCAAAAATATCATCTGGCATCAGACTATCAACAATCTTAAATCTCATTTTAAGTGAACCTAAAATGTTGTTATCTATACTAATATTATAAAAAGGAAAGTTTTGTATTTTATGTGTGTGTATGTTTGTAATGAATAAACTCAAAAACTACTGAGCTGATTTCAAAAATTCTTTCGAATGGAAAGCTACTAACATTGGAAAGCTACATTCACCTTGAGTGACATAGGCTATATTTATTTGTCTACCCGTGCGAAGCCGGGACGGGCCGCTAGTGAGAAATATTAAAAAAAACCTAAGATGATTGATTACCTCGAGTAAGACATGATGCTCAGGGTCGGGGCTGAACCCCCAGCGCTGCGCGGCCGCAGCCAGCGCGTCGAGCACGTCCCGCCGCAGCGCCGCCGGCGCAGACTCCGACCAGCGGGACATCTCGAACTAGGGCAGTACAATAATACTTGCAAAGCGGTTCGTTTTAGGGATTTTTCTTAGTTACTTGAACCTTTAACCTTTCGAAACCCGCTCGAACTTTGAAACTCGCTCGAAATTTACGAGTCAGTCAGTCAGATAAATATTGTAATGAACAAGCTATATGTATGAAAGCAGGGCCCTGTGCTGTTGGGTTTGTTGCTGTTTCTTCCCTTCGGCGACATACAGGTGGTAACAGAGTAGTTTTAGTTTTAGACAGAATTGACGTCAAAATGAGAATATTGTATTTCAATTTTGAATAAACGAATATTCATTTTCAGTCCCACGTGACATTGTCTCTCTATAAATTTTGACAAATAATCAAACCGACTTCTTTACAAAAATTTATATAACTGTTGTACACCCACGACTTATTCATTCCAAATTTTTTTCAATTTTCCACCCTTAGAAATTGTACTAGAATAAATACTTATAATATTAAACAGGTCTTAACTAAAATACTAAAGGTGAAATATTTGTTTCAAATTGAAATGGGACTATCTTCTCTCACAGTGCACGCCGACCTAAAGAAGGTGGATGAGGAGGTCCGGGCGATATGATGACAATGTAACCCACCTTGGAGAGAAAGCTGAAGATGGTGTGCGAGGGTAGCGCGGCGCGCAGCAGCGCGGTGTAGACGAGCGGCCAGTCGTGGGCGCGCAGGCGGCGCGGGGCCACCAGCGCGCCGCACAGGCCCTGCTGTAGCGGCGTGGCGGGGGTGGCGGCGCCCGCGCACCAGCCGGACAGCAGCCCCGCGCACAGCGCGCCGTCCTCCGACAGCCACCTCTGGAGGTCAAATAACATAATAATATCATGAGGTCTTGGGTTCGCTCCTGGCCCGTACCAATGAGTTTTTTTTTAAATCTTTATTTAAAGAGCTTAGTCACCCTGGTTTTTCGAAACTTAAGTACGGATTATTATAATACCACAGGTTTTTCGGTGAAGGAAAACATCGTGAGGAAACCTGCATACGCCAAAGAATGGTATTTACTATTCTAAGGCGCATGTGAAGTCCACCAAAACAACGGATTGGGGCACCGTTTGGCGGTCAGGGGTTTGGCACAACAGATCCCATAGGGTCGAAGTGTCGCCAGGTATTCCTGGTCCCCTCAGAAGATAAGATAAGATAAGATAAGATAAGATAAGATAAGATAAGATAAGATAAGATAAGATAAGATAAGATAAGATAAGATAAGATAAGATAAGATAAGATAAGATAAGATAAGATAAGATAAGATAAGATAAGATAAGATAAGATAAGATAAGATAAAACATAATAAATGTTTATTTCGTTAACCATTGATTACATAAAAATGTTTGGTAGTTGGGCACTTCCAGTGGGCAAATTACTTCGCCTGTGACAAAAGAGCCCGCTCTTCCTTAGCGCTAACAATTATATAGATTAAAACTTAGTAACTATTACAGATGGTGTTTAATCTAGATTGAAATAATTATTAAAGAAAAGTGTGTGAGAATTATTGCTTATAGTGTGTGTCTGTATTAGTGAGTGTGGTGAGAGTGTGTATATAGTGTAATGTATTGTGTGTCAGATATATACCCACTATAACGTCCTTGCACCAGACCAGCACCGCACTCACAGATAAAAAAACATCCTGAGTACATTACTATTTCACCAATTTATCATTATTAATAGCCACAATGGCGGGCAATGGTGAGAGCTATGCTCGATGGTTCCCTGCGAGATCGAATCAGAAATGAGGAGATCCGCAGGAGAACCAAGGTCACCGACATAGCTCAAAGAATTGCGAAGCTGAAGTCGCAGTGGGCTGGGCACATCGCTCGTAGAACTGTTGATTTACGGGAATGTCAGGTCTCCAGGTTGAATGACTTTTAGGCAGATGATTAAAGTTTTAAATTGATTTTAATCGCAACTATATTAAGTACAAGATGCGATCCTTAAGTATGTAATGAAGGTAATCGAGTAATTAAATTCCATAGATTATGTATAATTAATTATGGTCGCACGTTCTTGTTATTAAGCACTGACACTAGATGGAGTCTGTAGTACCACAACCAGAGATAGATGGTGTTGTATTGAACAGAACTGACGGCCGTATTGACGTTGTATAAATGTACCCAGTGTACTTACATGCAATAAAATAATTTTGAATTTTGGCCGTTGGGGCAGAAAGGTTCTCGAGTGGCGACCACGTATCGGAAGACGCAGCGTAGGCAGGCCTCCCACAAGGTGGACCGACGATCTGGTGAAGGTCGAGGGACCCGGCTGGATGAGGTTAGCGCACGACCCACCGTCGTGAAAATCCTTGGGGGAGGCCTTTGTCCAGCAGTGGACGTCTACAGGCTGATATGATGATGAATAGCCACAAAACATACCTTTATGCCATTAGCTCAACAACAAGGCTTCTCTGGTATCTGGGCACAATACTCGTAGTGAGCATACTGACCTCTGCCAGATCAGTGAGCAGCGCGTGGAGCGCGGCGGCGGCGGGCGCGCACGGGCCGGCCGCGAGCGCGCGCGCGCCCGCCGCGCGCCACGCCAGCTCGGCCGCGCGCCGCGCTGTCTCCGGCTCCAGGATACGGCTGCATAATAATAATAATCATTTATTGGGAATTATTCAATTACATGTCAAAAAATAAGAATTTCAATGTCAGTAAATACGAATGATACAGTACAAAAAAAAAGTCAAGTTATTATAGCTGCATCATACAGTTAATATAGTGACCCTGCCTACTGCGCCAGAGGTCGTGGGTTCGATTTGCACCCGGGACCAACATTTGTGTGATGAGCATAGCTGTTGGTTTTCGGATTCTGGGTGTTTGTATGTGTTTATGTATGTTTATCAGTTGTTGAGTACCCATTTACAAGCTTCGGCTTAGTTTGGACTAAACAGCCGTGTGTAAATTTGTCGAAACATAAAACATGTTCCAAAACAATATAAAGGGTGATTGGGAGATGGGTGCATGTCTATATGTCTGTAGGAAATTAGTACAGGCCATCAAGAGCTTTTCTGAAGAATTTTTTTACCTGATTGTTATGGTTTTTGACTGAAAATCCAAAATTATACTGTTAATTGCTTATTAATGGATATTTGTAAATTTTTTTTCAGACTTCAATCATGGTTCAAATGGTTCGTAATGACCTGTACGCGGGGCGGCTCCGGGGGCGGGAAGAGCGGTGGACGCTGCGGAGCTAGGGGCGGGGCGTGACAGAGCAGGAGGCGGGGCGGCGCGGGCGGGAAGAGCGGTGGGCGCTGCGGAGCGAGGGGCGGGGCGCGACAGAGCGGGAGGCGGGGCAGAGCGGGAGGCGGGGCGGCGCGGGCGGGAAGAGCGGTGGGCGCTGCGGAGCGAGGGGCGGGGCGCGACAGAGCGGGAGGCGGGGCAGAGCGGGAGGCGGGGCGGCGCGGGCGGGAAGAGCGGTGGGCGCTGCGGAGCGAGGGGCGGGGCGCGACAGAGCGGGAGGCGGGGCAGAGCGGGAGGCGGGGCGGCGCGGGCGGGAAGAGCGGTGGGCGCTGCGGAGCGAGGGGCGGGGCGCGAAAGAGCGGGAGGCGGGGCGGCGCGGGCGGGAAGAGCGGTGGGCGCTGCGGAGCGAGGGGCGGGGCGCGACAGAGCGGGAGGCGGGGCGGCGTGGGCGGGCGGTGCTGAGCGGATGGCGGGGCGGGGCGGTGCGCGGGGCGCGGTGGAGAGCGGGGGGGTGTGACGTTGTTTTCTGCGCCAACCGCCCCTCGATGCGCGAAACGTGTGGGAACGCTCCGATTGCCGGGGCCATCTCCTTGCTCAGTGGTATGTACATTCTAATTCTAGTCAACCTTCTCTCTATGGGAACGCAGTTTCATTTGTAAATAGGTTTAATTGTATATATTTTGTTAACAAAATCGCTTATGTTGTACCTGGCTATGGAGTGCAGCGCGGCGGCGGTGCGCGCCGCGTGCGGCCGCGGCCGCGCCAGCCGGTTCACGCATGCGCGCGCACTCGCCCTGGAACCAGAGGCATGGACGTGATTGGAGGAGACCCGAGCGATACATTAAAGAGTAATACTAGTAGTTCCGTGAGAACAGTACACCTCGCCAGCCTTTATAAAGCAAACCTAAAAGAAACGCACAAAAGTCAATTTTGCAATAGGAGAAGATGTTAGTACCTACTAAAGTGACAAAAATTTGCACTTTAAAGCTTAATATTTCGCAAACGGATCCCTGAATCGAAAAATGTTTTTCACACACCCGCGATATTTTTGAAAGACCTGTCCAACGATACCCCACACCATGGAATTCACGCGGGAAAAAAAATATTTCCCATTTTTCGTATGCAGTTCTATGAACATAATTTAATTTTTCGACTTTCTTAAGTTAATCGACTATTACTCAAAAACTAATAGAACCTACTTAGACGTAATAGTTTTCCTTGTAACTACGTTATATATGCTACTGCCATGAATTTTTTCACATATCCAGAAGCAACCTATTAGCTGGCATGGGGGGGGGACACGTGACTCTAACAAAAATTATTGCTTTAAAGCTTAATATTTCGCCAACGGATCCCTAAATCAAAAAAATGGTATTCACACACCCGCAATATTTTTGAAAGACCTATCCAACGATACCCCACACTATGGAATTCACAAGAAAAAAAAAATTCACTGCCACTTTGCGAGTATGGTACGTACTCTAAAAAAAATGTTTTTCAAGATTTTATTCTACTCATTTTGTCGGCTTAATTAATTTATACCTATGCCAAATTTTCGTCAAAATCGGTTGAAAAATGCGACCTGTAGAGAATTACAGACAGAAAGACAGAAGGACAGACGGACATTAGCATTTTTGGCCAATCTCGAAACATAGACGATTCGCTCGATTCGCTCGTTCGGTCAATAAAAAGAGCGTCGTATAGAAATATGTAGATTGAATGGTTTATACCTGTTTTCCTTAATGCCTTGCTGAGCGCCTGTAGATATGCACCATTCGTGTTCCTAGAAACAAAAAAAGTTAACTAAACACATTATTATTATCAATGAATGTTTAGTGGGATTGTTTTTTTTTTATTATAATTTATTGAACAAATTGACACACGGCTGTTTAGTCCCAAACTAAGCCAAAGCTAGTAAATGGGTACTCAACAACTGACAAACATACTTAAATACATACAAACACCGAGAATCAGAAAACCAACAGTTATGCTGTTGGCAACCCAGTCAACACGAAATATCATTCATTCGTTCTTATTTACCGTTCATTCATTCAATCCAATCATTCATTGTCTTATCTTATCTTGTGTCATCTCACAAATGTTGGTCCCGGGTGGGAATCGAACCCACGACCTTTGGCGCAGTAGGCAGGGTCACTACGCCAACAGAACACGTGTGCAGGAGCTGAACGCCCCGACGGTGTGGACAACTTCTATTCTATTCTATTCTATTCTATTCTATTCTATTCTATTCTATTCTATTCTGTTCTGTTCTGTTCCGTTCCGTTTTCCGTTTTCCGTTCCGTTCCGTTCCATTCCATTCCATTCCATTCCATTCCATTCCATTCCATTCCATTCCATTCCATTCCATTCCATTCCATTCCATTCCATTCCATTCCATTCCATTCCATTCCATTCCATTCCATTCTATTCTATTCTATTCTATTCTATTCTATTCTATTCTATTCTATTCTATTCTATTCTATTCTATTCTATTCTATTCTATTCTATTCTATTCTATTCTATTCTATTCTATTCTATTCTATTCTATTCTATTCTATTCTATTCTATTCTATTCTATTCCATTCCATTCCATTCCGTTTCATTCCATTCCATTCTATTCTACGGTGCTCACTTGTATGCAGAGGGTGAGCGGCGCGCACTTGTTGGCGCACGCCTTGCGCACGGGCGGCAGCGCGCGGCGCACGCGCAGCGCGCACACCAGCTCCCACAGCCGCCCGTCCAGCGACGAGATGCGGGACACCTCGAACGACCATTCCCTGAGACATTTTATTATTATTTTATTTATTTAATTTCACAGCATTAGATACATTCGATACAAAAACAGATTATTACAAATTACAATATGCCAAAAACGAAATTAAAATTACATTATACATTTAAATTCTAGAAATAATAGAAGCAGAAAAACATGGACGCAATAAAAAAATAATTAAAACAGAAAAAAAACCTTTTTATGAAATGAACACTTCATCAACAGCCTATTAATATGTCCCCACTGCTGGGGCAACGAGGGTGTTCGGGCTATAGTCCACCACGCTAGCCCAGTGCGGGTTGGTGGACTTCACATGCGCCTAAGAATTTCTTCTTCGGCGTATGCAGGTTTCCTCACGATGTTTTCCTTCACCGTTTGTGAGCAGTCAGTAAATGTACTAAGTTTCGAGAAAAAACCCATTGGTACATGACCCAGCCGGGGATCGAACTTCGGACCTTTCGATATGATAGGCCGTGTCTTATCCCCGACGCCACTGACGCTTCCTATGTTACTTAAAATGAATTAATTCTGATGATTGATCCTATCGATTAGTATCATAAAACTACAGGTGCGCTTTTTGCATATTTGTCCGGTTCGATTCCCGACTCAGACCAGTGGTTTCAAATAAAATATATAATAAATAAATATTTATTATATTTATTAATATTTATTTTATAATATAATAAATATTTGAATGCAGATTTACTTAAATCCTATCCTACTAATATTATAAAGGCGAAAGTTTGTAAGGATGTGAGGATGTTTGTTGCTCTTTCACGCAAAAACTACAGAATAGATTTTGATGAAACTTGGTACAGTGATAGCTTACATCCTGGAATAACATATAGGCTACTTTTTAACGCGGATAAAGTCGCGGAGCGTCCGCTAATACCCCCTAAGTAACAATACGCCTACATAGAGGGCGCCGTTTCACAAAGTACACGGGAAAAACTTTTCTACGCGGGCGAAGCCGCGGGAAAAAGCTAGTTTGAAAATAAAGAAATGTTTCCTTTGTGTAAAATTTGCTATCTTAAATTTTTAGGGTAATTTTCCTCCAGGTGGCATCTGAACTTTCCTACCTGTATATATACCTGTTTGAATTAGATTCCATACGTTAGTCAATATATGTAATATCTGTTATGTAAAAGATCGAGTACTACTCTCTTAAGCGTGACACACACTGAGCGGCGGCGTTGCGAAAGCGTTGCGGTTTTTTTCTGTAATGTTCGAAATAGTATGAAGCCCTTTACATCAAAGCGGCGGCGGCGCGGCGCGTTCTTCATACAAACCTTCGCTCCCGCAACGCTTTCGCAACGCCGCCGCCCAGTGTGTGTCGCGCATTAATGTTTCGTCAACATTTAGCCTACTTACTGCGCCAGTGCGACGATGTCGTTCAAATGTTTCTCCACCAGCTTCAGTAGCGACCGCGTATCCTTGAAGTTGACATCCTCCACCGGAGACTTGATGGTCGGGACCCGCGACCTGTGACAGGATATTATATGAATCATCATCATCATCAGCCCACACGAGTCCACTGCTGGACATAGGCCTTCCTAAACGCGCCACTGAACAAGATCTTCAGTTCTCAGCATCCAGTGCCCGGCCGGAACACTAGTTATCTATACTTATAATAAAGGAGTAGAAATCGTGTGTCTGTACTTTGAACAAATTTAAAAAAATATGAGTGTGGGCGATAAAAAAAGAGTAACAGAACACAAAAAAGTTTTTTTTAATTTTTTTGTCTTTCTGTCTTTCTGTCTGTCTGTCTTTCTGTCTGTCTGTAATCGATAATCTCCGAAACCACTGAACGGATTTTCTTGCGGTTTTCACAGGTAGATTAAGCACAGCCTGGCGCAACTTATAGGCCTTGTTTCATTGAAATCGGATGACAGCGAAAAAAGTTATCGTCATTTACAGATAAATCATTTAACGTAACAAGACGATGTCATAGACATAGGAGATATCAGTGTTTTTTTTAACTGGGACAGTATAGGCAAGTCCGAAACCATAGGAGATGCAGGGAAAGTGTCTTATGACATAGAAATTGTTTGGTCAAGCGTGTGTTGTCCATAAAAATGAGACAATTTGCACATTTTTTTTTAATGCGGTTCGACTCAATTTCATGTAGGGATCACTTCATTATATCGGAAGAGAAAAATCTGAGCAGCAGAAGTTAGTCAAATTCAATAAAATGTTTTCTCATAGAACACCAGTGAAAAATAATTTTTATTATTTTTAAAAAATGCGTATCGACTTAGTTTCATGTTAGAATCATTTTATTGTACCGGAAGAAAAAAATCCAAGCAGCAGAAGTTACTCAAATTTAATAAAATGTTTTCTTATAAAACAGACTGTGCAAAGTACTTAGGTACTTACTACTTATTCATTCATGCCACCTGAACTCCAGCTGCTCCGATTACTATGTCAAAATTGTTATCACGAAAAAATACGTAAAGGTTCCTAAGACAGTTTCCCTGTATCTCCTATGGTTTTGGTTTTGCCCATACTGTATTAGTTAAAAAATACACACGTATAATAAAAATTGATATGAGAAGTCTTATGAGCAATAGAAGTGAAAACAACAATTTTTAAAATTTTTATCTGTCTTCACCAAATTGGATACGGTGTTCATAGTTTGTTCCTGAAGGTATGGTATACCTTAAATTATGGTGAATAATATATACTTAGAATGATCCATTTTACCATTGGAAAATTATAACTAGACGATGTATGTCTGTACATAGCAGAGATAGGTACCTACTTCCAAAATCCACGCGGACGAAGTCGCGGGCAACAGCTAGTATTATATAAAGCTTATAATTAATTGCCAGATGAATAATGATGAAATCTGATAATGGACATTTTTAAAGAGTTAACCCGTCTCATCTACGGCCTGCCTAAACGGTAAGACCTACAGGAAAGACCGGTGGTTAAACCGCACGCTGATCTCATGTATCTTGGGAAGTACCAAATGATTGCACGGTGTAAAATACACATAGCGCCATCTATTGACTTTTCACATTTTGTAGGGGGGAAAACGGGGGCGAAAGTTTTATATGGGAGTATCGGCTTTTTAAGCATTTTAAGCATACTACATATAGGATACTTTATAATGCGGATGAAGTCGCGGAGCATCAACTAGTCATACCAATATTATAAAGAGGAAAGATTTGTATTTTTGTATGTTTGTAATGAATATACTCAAAAACTACTGTGCATTCTTTCACCATTGGAAAGCTACATTCACCCTGGGTTACATAGGCTATATTTATCGAAGCCGGGACGGGCCGCTAGTATTAAATAAATAAGCAACCCTCGAGATATCAGTCGGAAAAAAAAATATCTTCGCTATTAGGGTATCCGGTTTGAAGGGTCCAAAATAACACAAAGTGAAATCTACTAACCTTCTGTGCGATTTATCTTTAATCCTGAGCAGCCTGTTCACGGCCGAGTGGAACGGCGTATTGGGGTGCGCGGGCGCAGGCGGCGGCGCGTCCGACGGGAGGGGGAACGGCTCCTCCTCGGGGGCGGAGGGGGGTCGCCGGCGGGTCAACTCCTCGTTCCACGCCGCCTCCAAAGCCTGCGGAAGCAGTGGTAGATAAAAAATTGACGTTGTATAAATGTACTCAATGTGCTTACATGCAATAAAATAGTTTTGACTTTGACTTTGCCTATCAAAATCAAATCAACAGCCTATTAATATGTCGCTACTGTTGGGGCTCAGGCCTACCCTCTCAACGAGGGCGTCCGGGCTATAGTCCACCACGCTAGCCCGGTGCGGGTTGGTGGACTTCGTATGCGCCTAAGAATTTCTTCTTCGGCGTATGCAGGTTTTTTCTTCGACGTTTTCATATATGATTATTTTGAAACTATGATAGGCCTAAAATGACTTTGTTTTCAGGGCCGTAAACTCCATTATATAAAAAAAGAAATCTCATGCTCACCGGCTCCTGTATGAACCTGGCGATGTCCGCATGGTGGGGCATAGCGCGCACCTTGTCGCCCTCGTCCAACCAGCGCATGTATTCGCGAATCATCCTACAAACAAGTAAAAGAGTTGTTTTTTTGCACGCTTATCTCTGGAACACAGACCACCCAACCAATTGACTGCGAATGAGAAGGCGACAGCGTTCACCGTACATAAAACCATCTCCGCTTTGGTACATTAACGGCATCAAGCCATTGTTTTAATGTGAGTTTGATTTGGAAGGTATGGAACAAAGTCCCCTCGTAACACAAATAACTATTGCGGGAGCTCTTACCTTAGGCAAAATCAAACTCACACTAAAACAAGTATGGCTTGACGCCGGTAATATACCTAGGCGATGACCTTATGTTCGGTGAACAGTTTCGCCGTCAATGCGCAGTCGATTGGGTGGTCTGTGCTCTGGAACTAGACAGATAAAAAAAATCATTTGATAATTAATTTGCATATCAAATTCTTGAGTAAGGTAGAGTTCAGGAAGAACGAATGAATATGAATGAATATTTTTATTCGCTAAATATGTCTAGTGCACAATAAATACAGGTGGAAGGTTTCCAGCTTGCAAAATAATATTTGATTGAGTTTACTTATGCAGCAAAGAAATGAAATATCAGTGATTTTGTCATTTAAATTTTTTTTTTTAACAATTTGCCTGAGTATGTCAAGGTAAGTAAGAAGGCTACTTAACATCACGCTACGACCCTTGGGAGCCGGGTAAAAAGTACTACTAAACTATTAAATTTAACTCACTTTTCAGCAGCAACATGGTAACACAACAGATTATACACGTCCCTCTTCCTCCCCCGCGCCGCTCCGTCGTCCCCTCTCGCTTCCTCGACCTCTTCCGAACTCTCCTCCGAATCACTCGACTCGCCCGAACCACTCGACTCTCCACTCAAATCGAGCGACGGGGGCGAGAACAGGTTGTTTTCGGTTGTCGGACTAGATATCTCGGACTTGGAAGTTGTTGAGTCCTGCGGACTTTGGTTGTCGATGCTGTTCGGTTGGATGGTTTCGATCTGGGCGTGGTGGTAAGAGGCGGTGTCCTGGAGACGCTTCTTGACTTGCGCCAGCGTTCTGGACTTGATGAGGCCACTGAAGAACAGCGGGCCGACCGGCGCGGTGGTCTCGGTCCTGGTAAAATATACAAGGTCGTTGACAATTAACCTTGGCTGTCACAATCAAATTTGACCATATATAAAAAATAGTTTAATATTTAGTTTTCTATAAAAACGATAGGTAAAGGTAATCTATCTAAATTATAATTAAATAAATTTAATTTAAAAAATCTACTTCTTTTTTGAACTTGTTAGGTTTTAAATAATAAAAAATTGCATTTGTATGATGGTGTGTCAGGATCGCGATACTTGGCGCTCCGTTCTTTCTTCCTACCCCACCAGGGACATAGCGTGAAGATATGTATGTATGTATACATTTGTATTTTTGTGTCTTACATGCTGCTGGGCGGGCGCTGCAGATATAGATGTATGAACAGTCTCCACAGAGTCAAGTGCGCGGGGTGGGCCAGCGGCGCCGCCATGGCAGCCCCCGCCGCCCTGTAGATCACCAGCTCCTCAGAGCTCATGTTCGCTCCTATGTGCTGGGGACAATTTGAGGATGCTATAAGTATTTACATTATTAGCATCTATGATGCAATTTGATTAGGAGACCTCAATCACCGAAGTTCGAAGTATGTTTGTTCGTAAGTATGTTTGATGTTAGGTTAGGTGTAGTTCCGGGTAACGAATAGGCAACGGTATCCCCTGCTTGTCGTAATAGACGCCTTAAAGGGGCCTCGGGGTCGCAGACGGTTGAAAGGGGGGTTTCAATCGTCCATATTTGCACGATCCCGGGAAGGACGGCGGAGGTCTCGCGCTGCAGTGTTGAGCGGCGTCAGGGGTGGCCAGCCACACCACCCCAGGGACAGAGCTTCGGCGCAGCGCATGTGGTAGGCTCCGGAGGGCCCGGAGACTCCTGAAGACGGGGGGTGACGTTACCTTGAGCGCGTTGTCCACGTGTATCCTGTCCCCGGCGACGCGCTGCAGGTGCAGCACGTCGTAGAGCCGCGCGCACAGCTGCGTGGCCGCCTCGCGCTGCGCGTGCGCCGCCCGCAGCGCGCACTCGCACAGCAGCGGCGCCGCGGACACGTTGCGCACCGCGTGGGCAATGTGCTCCTTGGAGTTCTCGTCCTGTTCGACGCAGCAACATACATACAGTATAATATGTATACATAACAGTACGATATCATCAACAGCCTATTAATGTCCCCACTGCTGGGGCTCAGGCCTACCCTCTCAACGAGGGCGTGCGGGCTATAGTCCACCACGCTAGCCCAGTGCGGGTTGGTGGACTTCACATGCGCCTAAGAATTTCTTCTTCGGCGTATACAGGTTTCCTCACGATGTTTTCTTTCACCGTTTGAGATTTCTTTCACCGTCAGTAAATGCACTTAAGTTTCGAGAAAAAACCCATTGGTACATGGCCCAGCCGGGGCTCGAACCTCGGACCTTTCGATATGATAGGTCGCGTCTTATCCCCGAGGCCACTGACGCTCTCCCATACAGTACGATATCCCATCCCATTACTATAAAATACGCGATACGCGGTTGAGGTCGCGGGGCATCCGCTAGCCAAAAACTGAACGACTGATCTTTGAACTTCCACATATGCAAGTTTCTAGAGTATTTTTTGATTTTGCAAAGTTACACAAAATACGCAGGCAGCCATTACAAGTTTTTATCAATTTCACCTCTAAGAGGTTGAAATTTATCATATAATCCCCCCCCCCCCCCCTGACGGCCGTTGGGGGAGAAAACGTATCGGAAGACGCAGTGTAGGCAGGCCTCCCACAAGGTGGACCGACGATCTGGTGAAGGTCGCGGGACCCGGCTGGATAAGGTTAGAGCAGGACCGGTCGTTGTGGAGACCCCGGGGGAGGCCTTTCTCCAGGCTGATATGATGTGATCCCCCACCCCCACACCACAGACAAATATAAACATGTAGAGTGAGCTGACCTGCAGTAAGAGCGCGGCGTGCGCGTCGAAGTGCGCCCACTGGCGGCACGCGAGCAGCGCCGCGTCGAGCAGCGGCGGCGCGGCGGGCACGTCCGGCCGCCACAGCGCGTGCAGCCACGCCGACACCGCGCCGCCGCGAGGCACACCCGCACACCTACATGTTACACACAAAAATAACCGTCAACTTCGATGTAACGAAATAGGGTAGATACCGTACTGTAGGGGGATGAGGAGGGGGGGGGGGGGTAGCGGTCAGTGGAAACTAGGCTCAGTGGAGACCTGCAATTGGCCTGGTATCGTGTAATATTGTTATGTTACAATGGTTTTATAGCTGTTGGTCTTCCATAAGAAAATAAATAAACATTTAATTGTGCCTGTTATTTAGTGCATAATATACAGCGAAAGGAATTTCGTTTTATCCGCGTGTTCGACGACACCCCTCTTTTTTTTAAGTCTGAGACCTCGGGTACTTCCTTAAGTGGAACTCACCGCGTCCCCTCGAGGTGCGCGAGCATCAGCCTCAGCAGTAGCTCGGGGCCGGGCGCGGGCCCGCGGCCCAGCGCGCGCTGCACCAACGTCGGCCCAGACCCCAGCAGGCTGTTGAACAGTTCACTGAATCTGTGGAAGACATCATAAAAACGCAATTTAGTAAGTTCACTTTATTTATCCCTTACGGGAAAGACAAAGGAAGTTGTCCATACAGCCTAGTCAGAGGTTATGAAAATTGATATGGGAGCTCGTCAATTCGTTCTTTTATCAACGATTTTCGAATTATTTGTTTTATTAAGTTTGTACGGAACCCTCAGGGCGCGAGTTCCACTCGCTCTTGTCCGGTTTTATTTTAAATATGTGGGGCTAGAGTTTATGGGTAAACGTGATGAACATGTGGTATCCCCAACTCGATGAAAACCCCAATAATTTGAGAAGACGCTTCATAAATGGCGGGGTCAAACTGAACAAACACTATCTATTTTAGTCGGGCTGTTGTTTGTTGAGAGCATCGAATATTTTCGTGTCTGTGTCACCAAAAAATTCGCATACGTAGATAGAGATAAAAGATATTATATCTGTCTACCTTACTCTTGCCACTTTTGTAATAAATGTGTCCGTCTTAGATTATTATTGTTATTTCAGTGTCTCCTCTATTGCTTTCTCCCTCTACGATATCTAAGGAAGTAATACCTACTGGGGTGTGAGCGAGACGGACTCCGGCGACTGCGCCATGACCAGCATGACCGGCGCGAGGCAGTGCGCCGCGTCCCGCGCCCGCGCTGCCGCCACGCGGCACAGCGCGCTCACGCCGTGCGAACATATCTTAGGACAACAAAACAATACCATAAGTTACAAGAACCCTACAATATGTAGGAAAAGTACCTTAAATATTGAAGACTAGCGGCCCGTCCCGGCTTCGCACGGGTGGACTTTTTTTGCAATAAATATTGCCTATGTCACTCAGGGTGAATGTAGCTTTCCAATGGTGAAATAATTTTTGAAGGCACAGTAGTTTTTATGTTTATTAATTACAAACATACACACACACAAAAATACAAATCTTTCCTCTTTATAATATTAGTATGTAAGTATAAGTTTTACTAAAAGGAGACTATTTTGTTTTGCAAAACTGTATCCATCCGGCAAAAGGTAATGTCTACTGCAAAGGGTTCCAACCCATCGGACCGGAATACCAGCGGATAAATCTCCTATTATTTTGTGTGAGGGGCCTGGTCCAGCAGTGAACTTAATATGGCGGTTGATGAAAAGCATTTCTGTATGTTGACTTCACTTGCTTTTTGATGGGGAATAGGAGCTGGGGACGTCCGAGGCTGACAGACGAGGACCAGATAGAGCAGGTAGACCAGATAGACCAGACAGAGCTCACAGACGGACGCGTAAAGAGCATTCGCGTCCAGCGGCGATAGTGAGTGAAGAGAATGATGAAACTGAGCGAAGCGGAAGAGGTGTGTCAGGATCGCGATACTTGGCGCTCTGTTATTTGTGCCTGCGTCAGAAACAGCCGTGAGGATATGTATGTCTGACTTCACTTACCAAGGGTATACAATGGCCCCACGAGCTCGCCAGCACGGCGTACGCGCAGCCAAATAGGTCGGTCGCGGACGGCGCGTCGTCGGGCGGCGGCGCGTCGAGCGGCGCGCGCCACCACGCGCGGTGCACGCGCAGCCGCCGCAGCGCCAGCCACGCCCACTCGGGCGCGCCGAGCGGCGCGGCGCGCGGCACCCACGCGCACAGCCACGCGCCAACCGCCAGCTGGCTGTCCAGAGACACGCCGCTGCGAAAGACAAGTTTGCATGTTTATTTTTTTTTCTTTTGGAAGCCTGAGTATAACAGGCTGTGATGGGGCTGACATTGAGTATTCTAAAAAGCCCCTAAAAACAAATAAACAGATTTTAAAAAGTGGGAAACACATACACGTGTGGCGTGTACTCCATCTCGAGTAGCAGGTGCTGTATGAGGTGTGGACAGCGCTGCGCCCAGTCGTCGAGCACCGCGCGAACCTCGCCGGCGGCGGGCCGCCACGCGCCCACCGACAGTGGTTGCACTGACGTACCGTCTAGCGGTTCCTCTGCAATGAGTCAAACAGTTATGGATATCTTATCCGACAGACAGACAGACACACGAACATACGGACAAAAAACTCCGCTATAAGGGTATCTATATTTATTATTTAGATATTTATATAAAAAAAGTATTATTAAATTCTAAAATATAGTGTTTATTTTGTAACTGCCATCTGCCATCATTAGGTCTTTTTTTAAAACAATTTTGACAAGTAAAGTTTTTGGTCATGCGTGTGTTGTCCATAAAAATGAGTCATTATATCATCATTCCCCCGTTTAGCGTCCACTGCTGGACATAGGCCTTCCCCAATCAGCGCCAGCCACCACACTCGGTCCTCTGCATAAAAATTGATTCATTTAGATAAAAAATGCGGATCGACTCTGTTTTATGTAAAGATTATTTCATTATATCGGAAGAAAAAAATCGGAGCAGCAGAAGTTAGTCAAATTTAATAAATAGTCATACATTTGGCTGAATTATTTATTTTCCACGAATAAAAGGATACTGTACATAGATTTAGTATATTACGATCGATTTGCACTAAGCGTATAGCATGAAATAGCAATAGTCTTTTACCCCAAAAATTTGAGAAGACGCTTCTTATATGGCGGGGTCTAACTGATCAAACACTATCCATTTTAGTCGGGCTGTTGTTTGTTGGTATGCAGTAACTGCTTACCAACAAAAAATTCGCAGATGTAAAAAGAGATAAAAGATATTGTATCTGTCTAGCTTACCTTACCACTTTTGTAATAAGTGTGCCCCTCTCTGATTATTATATTTTAGTGCGTCCTCTATTGTTTCACTCTTTTCGGTACTGTACCTTGGCTGAGATCTGCGAGTGTATGGAAGGCGATGGTGTGCAGGTAGGGGTGCGCCGCGAGCAGCCGCGGCAGCGCCGCCCGCGCCCGCGCACCGCACCCCCCCTTACACGCGACGCTTTTGCGCTTGACGCCCGTCTAAAGTCAAAATATTTTATTGCATACTAGACGACCCGACAGTCGTGGTCATGACAATTCTTTCGTACAATTTTCCTTTTTTTCTAAGCAGTATTACAGCGAACAAAACAAAACAAAAAACCGGACAAGTAAGAGTAGGACTCGCGCCCTGAGAGTTCCGCACAAACTTAAATAAAGAAATTATTAGAAAATCCTTAATAAAATTTCATACGCAAAGTTAAGTTTGTTGGTACAAGAAAAAAAGTTTTTTTGTGATATAACTACAAATTTACGGTTTTCGGATTTTTTTCTTTACTTGTGCTTTAAAAATCTAAAATCTTGTCAAAATCAGCCATATCTTCTGACTGCGATGACTTTGAAGTCAGTCTTTTTCACGGCTCCAAGGCTCCGGCTCTCCTATGAGTATTTGATATTAATTTCAGCTTGATACCTCCACGAGTCCCTGAGAAAAATGGTCTTGACAGACGGACAACGGAGTGATCCTATAAAAGTTGCTTTTTTCCTCTTTTGAGGTAGGGAACCCTAAAAATCAAATCAATCGAGTCATTTTCGAGTCTTTGCGAGACTAACGACATGTGATTTTTATATATACAGAAGAAAATAGATGAGTTGGGTACATTTATATTATACACGTCTATTAATATAAAATAAACGTTCCCATTGGACGAGTTCACTTTCCCCATCAAAAATGCAAGCTTATTTATGTCCGTAACGCAACCTTAAGGCCATTAAAAGGTGCACTGACTTGGAACAGGAACTGCAGGACGATCCTGGCGAGCTCGTGGTCGTGCGCGCGGTCGAGCGCCGCGTGCGTCACGACGCGCACGCGCGCCGCGCACGCCAGCGCCGGCACCTCCACCGGTGCACACTCCAGCCGCCTTGATGTTTTGTCTATACAACGCAACAACTTTGACAAACTTATAATGGAAAGTAGTTGGCTTAAAAGATGTGTTGCGGAATTAATTGCGCCACTTCTTCTCAGCGCTAATCACCTCTAATGTACACAGGTGGACGGATAATTAGAAACAGGGCAAGATTTTCATACTATCGAGGTCACTTTGAAGCCATGGTTCTCCGTGTAGGACTGATCGGGGCGTGATCTGATGACGGTCATCGAGAGAGTAGATGGAGAGCTCTTAAATCGCTGTAGATATCCAACTGGTCAATCCTTCACGGAGAACTATGGCTTCAAAGTGACCTCGATTGTATGAAAATCTTGCCCTGTTTCTAATTATCCGTCCACCTATGTATGTACCAATATGAAGGCAATAAATTTTCATTTTCATACAGGTAAGTATCCCACGGCAAAGTTATCTCCAGCGCTAGTTCAGTTGATAGCTTGTACTGTAGCTAGAGTGTCAGCTCGTACCGTGCAGGCCGACGATGGTCGCGATGCAGTAGTCCTTGGCGGCGTCGTCGCTGAGCAGAGTGGCGGGCAGCTCGTGCGGGTCGCTCGCGGCGCACAGGGCGAGCCCGGCCGCGAACGCCGCCTCCAGCTCGGCTGTTATCTTGTGCACTAGGTCTGCTGAGTACGTCGCCCTGTGAGAAGGAAGAAGTTGATACAATGTCAGTTCATTATCATTTATTACAGTGGCAAAATTTTAAATGACTACAGTTTCTTCAAATTCTTAAATCAGCACAGCATAAAACATATAAATTTTTCAATTAATTCTGGATTGTGGTTTTGGCGTTTCGAAAAAAATATTGTATCTGTTTGAATAAATAAAGTATCTCTAAATTAAATCTATAGAAAACAATAAAATAAAAATAATAAATAAATAAAAATATTGGATTATTATCTCTCGATTCCGCAACTCATCACCGACAGTCGTTTCTCCGTTGGACTGATCGTTTCGTTTATGAGCTCCTCACTCTCGGGTGTATCCCTCCTGCCTGATGATGCCTTACATTGGCCAAGTCCTTACATATGCAGACAAACGTGTAAGACATACCTGGTGTGTAGATGCAGGGCGGCGAGCGCGTGCAGCGCGTGCGCGGCGAGCGCGCGCAGGGCGGCGAGCAGGCGCGCGTAGGACGCGTGCGCGCGCGCGGCGGCCTGCAGCGCGGCCAGCAGCGCGCGCACGCCGCAGCACGCACGTATCACGCCGCGCCCACACGACGTGTCGCCCCACTCGTGCTCGCGCGCTTGCTTTATGTCCTGCGTCACGCAAGCGCATTATAAACACAAGAAGGCCTTGAAATACGTGTATATAGGGCGGGCCTTGCGCGGGGTAGGTTAAGAACGGCTGCCCTCTGCAGGTTACAAGATACTAATATAAGATATGTATATCTATATCTATGTAAGATATAGATAGACATAGATGTAGAAACGATGGGACCGTGGGGCCCTGAAGTTTTTTAATGACCTGTCAAAGCGTCTCAACGAGGCCGACTCAGGTGACCGGCGGGCGTACATACAGTTGCCTCGGCCAGCGAATAAGTCTGGCGATCCAACGAGGTAACGCCGTCAGCATTTTTGCCTCGTTGTGACGCTTCGGAGAAAATATTTCATTTGTAAGTTCTAATCTACACTACGAGTATTATAAAACTGTAACGGAAGCATTTCTGTACATTGACGGAATGAAAAAACTATTGGAATACGTTATTTAAGCTTAACTGACCCCAACTTTTCAAAAAAATTCTTGTCTGTCTGTTTGAACCCGCATCATGCTAAAACTACTGGTCTAATTTGAACCGGGTTTTTTTTTACCGACTTCCAAAAAAAGGAGGAGGTACTATGTTCGGCTGTAGGTTTTTTTTTAATGTATGTTCACCGATTTCTCCGTCAATTGTGGACCGATTTCAAAAATTTTTATGTTTGTTTGAGAGGGTCCAATCCCGAGGTGGTCCCATTGTCACCAAGTTTGGATCTGATGAAGGGATCCGATGGAAATCGAGGAAAACCCTCAAATTTACATACATAGTTCGAGTTACGGCACAGTAGGTGGAGGGCATTGGAGGGAAATGGGAGGGGGAGGGTTGGGGGAGGGGAGGGTGTGGGAGGGGTTAGGGGAGGGGAGAGGGGTTCAGAGAGAGGAGGGCACGGAGAGGAGATAGGGGGGGGGGGGGGTAAGAGAGGAGAGAGGAGATAGGGGCGAGGGGGGGGGGGGGGGGAGAAGTCTATGTAGTATTTTACCGCGAATGAAGTGGTAATGATGATGAAATGCTTTACAACGCTAAAGCGCCATGCAGATAGGGCGGCGGTGTTACGAAAGCGTTGCGGCGGCGAATCTGCGGAAATCGAATATAAAGCGGACCCCTTCAGACAGGAATTGTATGAAGCGGTTTGTATGAAGAACGCTCTGCATCGCACCGCGCCGCCGCCGCTCTGTGTGGCAGTTCTCATATACTACAAAGGAATACAACGCGCCGCCGCGCCGCGTGGGGCGTACGTATCCATCTGTGCGCGCGGTTTTGTCGCTTTCGCCTTCGCACCGCCGCCGCCGCCGCAGCGCACGTTCGCCGCGCCGCTTTGATGTGAAAGGCTTCATACTATTTCGAACATTACAGAAAAAAACCGCAATGCTATCGCGCCGCCGCCGCCCTGTCTGTGTTACGCTTTAGAGTCGCGCACAGTTCATTTTACAGCATTATTAGATTATTACAATATAAAATGTGAAGACAAATTGTGCAATCGAGTTTTGCGGTGTACCTACCTACCTACCTAGTTCTTTTTACGGGAGATTATTAGGAATGCAGCGATACTATTATTTGTATTAAAATAAATAAAATAAAAATAGCCTTTATTTGCTGTACCTTATTTGCTAATTGACATATTTCTAATATAATACTTGAACTACATACTAGCGGCCCATTTCTGGGCATAGGCCTCCCCCAAAAATTCCCATTCCTTTTTTCCTTCCGTTTTCCTGGTCCATATGGCACCCGCTTCCTTTTTTAGATCGTCCACCCATCTCTTTTTTGGTCTTCCTCTCAATCTTTTTCTACCTCTTGGGTACCATTCTGTTGTAGTCTTTGTCCACCTGTCGTCTTTTATTCTCATTACATGTCCTGCCCATCTCCATTTTTGCCTTTGTATAAATTCAATGCAGTCGATTATTTTTGTTTCGCTTCTAATTTCCTTGTGTCTTATCTTATCTTTTAATTTTATGTTAAGCAGACTTCTTTCTATCGATCTTTGACATACTTTAAGTTTCTGGACATGTCCAGAAACTTATTTGTATTCACCGAATGTTATTTCGATATTCGTATTCGCTAAAGTAATAAATTCGTTACAAGCATCCCTAGAAATTAATTTCTTGTGTCAAAAGAATACACTATAATTAACACTAAAAATGGTAAAATAAAAAAAATTTATCAAAAAAATAAAACCGACTTCAAATACACAAAAAGGCTCTAAAAAGCGTAAAATAACTTTTTTTTAAATCCAAAAGACAGAAGCCTGTTACCTATTCTTTTAACCAAAATATTATTATAATTATGTGCTATGTACTGATCTGTTTGAAGTCGGTGCCAAGCCGGTAGTAGGCTAAGTCTCGCGCGCACCATTCCATTGTTAATTTAGCTATTCATGTTGCTAAGTTTTATTGTGTGTCGGGCTTGACACCGACTTCAAACAGATCAGTACATAGCACATAAATATAATAATATTTTAGTTAAAAGAATAGGTAACAGGCTTCTGTCTTTTGGATAAAAAAAAAGTTATTTTACGCTTTTTAGAGCCTTTTTGTGTATTTGAAGTCGGTTTTATTTTTTTGTTAAATTTTTTTTTTGTTTGAAAGCATGTGGTCTAAAAAAGTTTATCTTATCTAGTCTAAACATAGTGGTAAGAAATGGTAAATGGATTGATAGTAGACTTGTAATGGTAAATGGATTGATAGTAGATAGTAACACCTTGGAAGCGGTGGTAGATAAAAAAATGACGTTGTATAAATGTACCCAGTGTATGCAATAAAATAGTTTTGACTTTGACTGACCGCATGTGTGAAGAGCACGAGGCGCGCCACCAGGTCGCGCAGGGGGAAGGCGCGCAGCAGCCCGAGCAGGTCGCGCTCGCGCAGCGCGCCCTCGCTCACCGCGCCCCCCTCGCCGCGACGACCCACCTCCTCCCAACCATCTTCTGTTTCTGCGAAAAGTGAAAAAAAAACATTTTTATCATACGTACATACCTTAAGTTGACAACGTCAATACTCACTAGCGAAAATGTAAAAACTATATCTATGCCTTTCTGTCTTTCGTAATTAGTCCAAAAGAGATAGCACTATTAAGTATTTACGTAGCCACTAGCGAGTACAGCGAGCATCGACGTTGTCAACTCATGGCCCACAGATCTCATTACTTCGTAAACAAAAGTTTTTATTTCACTTCGATGCGATACCTATTTACAAAGTTTTAAGACTTATTAATTTTGTTAAATCACTGTCATCATCATCATGTCAGCCTTTTACCGTCCACTGCTGGACATAGGCCTTCCCCAACGAACGCCACCACACCCGGTCCTCTGCTGTCCGCCTTCTTTAGGTCGTCGGTCCACCTGGCGGAGGGGCGTCCCACGCTGCGCGTAGGAACCGGTCCGCGGTCTCCACTCCAGAACTCGTCTGCCACACCGGCCGTCGGTTCTGCGACAGATGTAACCCGCCCATTGCCACTTCTGCTTGCTAATCCTTTCAGCTATGTCGGTAACCTTAGTTCTCCGTCGGATCTCCTCATTGCGGATCATGTCCTTCAAAGAAACTCCGAGCATAGCCCTCTCCATCTATCAAATCCCTCCATCAAACCACTGTACCTGACTTTATTGAGCTAGTATGTACCTACCCTGGCGGTCGGAGTCGTATACCGAGCATCCCGTTTCCTTCTTAGAATTTACATTTTTGCAGTAATGGGTCTTGGTGATTTGTTGTGTGTTTAAGTTGTTTTCGACCGATATCGTATAGCACCGGATTATGTGTGCGATTACCTTCAGTGCACTCGAGGGCCGCCTCCAGTCGGGGCCTGGCCAGCAGCAGCTCGAGGAGCGCGATGGTGTGCGCGGCCGCCACGCGGTCCCCCGCGCGCAGGTGGACCAGCCCCGCCGCCCAGCTCACCGACCGCGTCTGTCTGCGGCGCGTCACCATCATACACTAAATGTATATACTAGCTGCTTCCCGCCGCGCCGCCTTGCCCGCGTTTTAAAAGGTATTTCTGACTTTTTACACGACTGCACATTTTAGACTTTCGCGCTTTGTATTCATAATTATATAATTATTTACGGGTCTTACACACGAATAAGTTTTATTTACTCAGCTCAGGCCAGCTCGTGACCACGGCCAGTGTAACCTGGTCGAAACGTCGGGCAAGGTAAATAAAACTTATTCGTGTGTAAGACCCGTAAATAATTACATAATTATTTTTACACGACTGTCCCAAAAAAGGAGTGTAATGTGGGTTCGTCGTTTAGTTCGGCTCCTATGGATCGAAGCGTGATTTTAAATAGCCTATAACCTCAATGGACTATCAAATGCAAAATGATTTTTAAAATCCGATTGGTAGTTTGAGAGAGAGAAAACTTCAGCTTTATTATATTAGTAGAGATAGATGTACGACCTAAATGCATCGTACGGTCGACCGCACGTCAGTGGAAACAAAACCAGTATAAACTTGTCTCTCATAGCATTAAAACTCGTATAGATGTTGTTTAGATGTACCCACTGTAGTTACATGCAATAAAATAGTTTTGACTTTGACTTGACTCCCTAATAGGCTAGGCCAGCTCAAGGTCAAAGTGTTTCCACTGACGTGCGGTCGACTGTACACCTGCACTGTGTGACTCACTTGAACAGATGATGCAAGAGATGCAGCAGCTGCCGCAGGTCGTGGCCGGCCAGCAGCGCGGCGGCGAGCGCGCGCGACCAGCGCTGCAGCGCCGCCGCGTGCGCGCCGCTCTCGCCCGTGCGCAGCGCTTGCAGCACCAGCGACAGCGCTTCACGGATCTCGCTCTTGCCGCCGCGCACGGTCTCCGATATCAGCTCTTCTATCTAGAATGTGATTAGCATAAATTAACGCAAATTACCATTTTAGTTAATTTCAATTTTAGGTGGATTAATAATGTGTGTGTGTATGTGTGTTGTGTGTATGTGATTTATTTTATTATACTATGGTGGTTAAGATTGTTTACTAACACTATGGATGTATTTCCGAAATAAAAATTAATTTAATTTAATAATGCACGTCACCTGATTAATATTTTAAAAGGAAAAATACATTACATGCGAACACGCGATCAGTACTTGACTCCGCGGCCAAAAACTTCTCTTTATAATTTTCAGATTATGACTAGAGAGTGGATTTCAGTTGGAAGTTTAAGTAGGTATATTCTGAAAAAAAACTTTTGATATATCTCAATACTAGCTTTTTCCCGCGGCTTCGCCCACGTGGAAAAGTTTTCCCCGTGTACATTGTGAAACAGCGCCCTCTATGTAGGTGTTGTGATACTTAAGGGGTATTAGCGGACGCCCCGCGACTTTGTCCGCGTTAAAAAGTAGCCTATATGTTATTCCAGGATAATAAGCTATCACTGTATCAAGTTTCATCAAAATCTGTTCGGTAGTTTTTGCGTGAAACAGTAACAAACATCCACACAAACTTTCACCTTTATAATATTAGTAGGATAGGATTTATTGCATTTTTAATTAACATTTGTTAAACAATGATATCTTGTTCTAGGTATAATTAATTACCCATCATTTTAGAATATTATTTAGACTTGATTCACATTTCATTTTGGTCATATCTATTTATGCCAATAAAAGTTACTTTAAAACTGCTCACTACTTACGACATTCTTATCTTAAAAGCGATTGCGCGAACACGTGCCGAAGCGCGTCGCTTCGGGGAGTGAATCCCCTCACGATATTTTTTTTACAAGCACCAATAATCTAATCAAAGATAAATTACTCCTACATCGCATGAGCAAGTTTTAACACAAGGTTTTTTTTGTTTGTGAAGCATGAATTATTTTTAAAAAGCAACTATATGATAATGCTAAATCATCAACAGCCTATAACATGTCCCCACTGCTGGGGCTCAGGCCTACCCTCTCAACGAGGGCGTTCGGGCTGGTAATGCTACGAAGGCAACTATTAGGGACGCCCTTCCATCAATACCATCGCAATTGTAGACTTTCAACTATATAAAAAAAAAAAAAAAAAAAAAAAAAACTTCAGCTGCATCAAACACGTCTCAGCAAAGTGAGCAAGTCATTTGTAGGCAATTCAATTAAATTTTATAACAAAATACCTGACTATGTAAAGAATATGACTGACAAATTATTCAAAAAAACCATAAAAGAGAGATTGATTGAAAAATCGTACTACAAAACCACAGACTACATTGACGATGCTATGGCCTGGAAATAGGCCTAATATTTTATGTTATTTTTGACGACCATAAGTGTACTCCTAAGTACCTACATGTAATTATAATAATAACGCCGCAATCCAAAGCCAGCCGGAGTTCATAGCCAGCCGGCCGGAACAGTGGGCACTAGCCATCAGTAGGCTGTCTGTCCGATCGCCGTAGATCACTAAATAAATAAAAACTAGCTGTTTCCCGCGGCTTCACCCGCGTAGAAAAGTTGTTCCCGCAGAAAAAAACTCTTTCTTAGTGGACATCAGAGCTTTATGAGGGAGTTTCTTATTTTATCTATATTGATTGATATTGATAGGAACTCACCTGGTAATATGTTAACAAAGTTGCGTGCTGGTGCCGGCAGTACGAGTCCTGGACATCTCTCAGCAGCCCTTCCAACCTCATCTTGGCCACCGGTAGCTTCTCTTTCAGCAGCTCAGCATGCTCGTATGTAGCACTGAGTCGGACGTAAGCGTCGCACGAACATTTCTCGGATACGCTCGCGGAGCGTTTGTCTACCTTCCAAAGAGCTGCACGGAACTTGGCTTCGTCTGCGAAGCCAATGTCCAGCTGTGTGCATTCCCGTTCCACTGCCATTAGTGATGATCTGATAACATATAAATAGTGAAATGTAATATCCAACCATGAAATGAGTTTTTAGTTTTGATTTTTTTTTACTATTTCCTTGCTATGTTTTTGGCAAAGGTCTCATACAACATACAACTGCTTTTACACATTCATTCATATTAAAATACTAGCTGACCCGACAGACGATGTTCTGTCTAAAGCTAATTTAGACACCCCCCATCCCTGTTCCCCCTGTACCCTTCTAAAAATGAGACAAACCAAAAATCCGTTATTGAGTTTCACCACGGTAGAAAAGTAGCCTATATGTTCCAGAATAGAAACTAGCACTGTACCTAGTTTCATCATAATCCATTCAGCCGTTCTTGAGTTATAAATGGTGTAACTAACTTTGTTTTATATCCCTCAGTGTTAAAACGGGTTTTGCGACCCAAAAAACAAGATCAAATACTAGACTTATGTGAAGTCTAGATAGAATTCGTTTTTCAAAAACCAAAATCTGACAGCCACATTCGAAAGGATAAATTTAGATAAAAAAATCAAATCTAAAGTAAATGCATAAAAATTGACTGACTCGTTACCTGAATGTGGATAACAAATCAACCAATGGATGTTCAGGTCCAGTGAGTGGTCCTGCTTCAACTATAGCCTCCTCTCTCTCACTCATTGCTCTCACTTCAGCCATCTCTGCTCCTCCATACAGCCTTATGGCATCTTCTAACGGCATACATTTTACTTTTGGCACAATCTCTTTTGTTATTACAACTGCATCCTGAGGTGGTAATTGTGGTAATTCTTCTTCGAACACAGGTGCTGACGGTAGTGGATTTTCTAACAAATTTTCTTGATTTCCTATGACAACAGCTTTATTTTTCTCTTGATTCTCATGAATCCGTAAACCTTCAGTATCGATGACTGGGTCTTGACTAGGTACAGACATTCTTTCTAACATAGCATTCAAATCTTGATAAGTATATCCTTTGTTACTAGCTTCTGATAGTTTATTTTCAACTATTGTCGCTGTTACTTGTGAAGAATTATTAATTTCAGTTATTGCACTAATACCAGGAGACTTAGTTTGGATCGTTGGAGCTAATTCTGTACAAATGCTAGGGCTTTCTGTGACCACACATTCGTTATAGCTATTGGAAGCAAGTCCTGGGCTTACGTCTATATTTGATTGTACTACGAGTTTATTTTCTACATTAGTTAAGTTCTCAGAGGATACTGTAGCCTGGAAATCGCCATTGATCGGATTTTCTACGACACTATCAGTGGTTTTACTGCGGGATAATGTAGCTTCTGAAAATGTCGTATCAACTAAAACAAAAGGTTCTTCTTCTTCAATACCACTTCTAGGCGCGTGTTTCTCCTTGGACTTCTTTTTCTGGGAAAAGACAAAGAACTATTTATGTTTACTGCGCAAAAATAACATAAACATTGTAGCGAGGACAAAGGTCCATTGAAAACAGCGAACACTTACGTCTCGACGTTTTTCTTTCACCATAGTTGCCATGATTTTTTGTATGAACAAATATAGAAATTCTTCACTGTGCACAGAGGGCCGTATATTTATTTACTAAAGTTAAATTATATTCTTGACCGTATTTACTCAGAGTCCGTTTTGACTTTTGAGCACACTTTTGAGAATCAGCTGGACGAGAACTGTCACTGTCAAACAAAAGTGTCAATCAATCAAATTGTCAATCAACGACACAGCAGATAACTATTTAATTCAAAGGCATCTGATGTTCGACAGGACAGGTCCACATTAATCTATTATTAATATATTATATTAACGTTTATTATTATACCGTAATATATTAATACGCGATGCTATCATTTATATTAATATATAAGCTATGTCTGTGACGGGCTTAAAGTTCCAATGACATCGTCGTCGGGTTGAATGTTGATGATGGATGAATTACACATGCATGAATCACTATTATGAATGACAAAAACAAGAATTTAATTATGAAATATCTCACATAGTCATTTAAAGGGCAAAGGTAGCTGTACCTACACTGTTGTCTGTTGCCGAGCCTATATGTGAGTACCTAAGTACGTGTATAAGCACATACTGACTTCTCGAAACTTGGATGTAATATCACGTGATAGGTACTTACATAGTTATTTGTTAGATTAATTTACAATTTCTGAGGTCCTGTTAAGTTAAAGGACCTGTGGCATGTTGAATTGAAGGTGCGTCGCACGCCCAAAAGTATTCTTCACTTCAGACTGAACAAATGAGCTCAATTATTGCGAACTCATTGCGTTGCCATTTTTTTTACTGCGGATTAGAAATCTAGTTCCTAACTAGGCTAGTAAATAGAACATCTTGTTCTAAATTGCTCGATAAGTAGGTTATCTGCACAAATTTACTCTGAGCTACGTGCCTACATAAGGTATCTGAAGGATGGGCATAGGTAGCAAGCAGGGGAAGCATAGAAATTTGTGGGCATGGGCAGTTTCCACTGAGCATATACTACTACTACTTACGTGATACCTATAGTTACGAATCTTCAAGATTAACTTTTTTTAAATTTAGTCATCCACAAGCAGTCGAGAGACTTTAATTGGATTTGTTGATGGAGTTAGACGAGCGTTAGGGAGACGAGGCCAATGCCTCGACTACCCTGTTGTGACTTGGCCCCTTTTCAGCTTCTGACCAGTTTTGAGTAATCGACGAGATTCAAGATTACCTAAAAGTTTATTTGCAAACAACCGTTAAAACGGTTCGCGTAAATGAATCCACGGATAACATTGAACTTAGTACCCGGAATCATTATTTCCGCCCATCGATATACTTACCTATATATACTTATCTAATCATTCTTCATTTACTTCCCAAATCACCTGTTATTTGACGGTGTAAAATTTTGGATTGCAATTCTAATAGTCCAGGAATAATAAAATAATTGTTCGAAGAATTTATTATTTATACAACCCGCTCAACTTGTTATTGAATTGAACAATGCATTTTGTATGTTCTTTCAGGGGCAGATAAAATGTATTACATCTCCGACTTTAAATCGCAAATTATATCTAGTTAGTCACCTAATTAAACATGAAATACTTCCGACAGATTTATATTCTACAACGAAACAAAGATAGGTAATTCCCTAATTTTCTCAATTTTTAGAGTGTATTTTTTACTTCGAGTACCTATTTTAACGTTTATTATAAAAATCGGGGAAAAGGCATACCTACCTAGGTAAAATAAACCGTTACAAACATTGATATGTGTTCAATTTTATATTTCCTATAGACTCTCCGCCTGGCCTGCGAAGCGATGCGATAAGCCTGTTCCCCAAGAAGACTTGGATGGAAATCCATGGAATGTCTCATGTGGTGGTGTGCCAATTTATTCATCCCACTGGCTTTCCTGACCTTCAAACCGGACCACTTGGACTTTTATTATTTCATGACGAATGTTGTGTTTGCATAGGATCATGCTGATACACATTTTCATCTTCATATTGCTCTTGTTGCGTCACTATGAACAGCGGCGACTTCATTTTCCTCGGAACTGGCGACGGCGAATTCGAGTAGCTCCTCTGCTGCTGCGTCTTCGAGCTCTGCATTTTTGCGCGAAACATTATATTGTCTATCTCGTGCATGGCTACATCCCGCTCGTGCTCGTTTAACTTTCTCAGCTTGTTCACTAAAAGCTGTCCGTAGAGGTCATACTCGTCCATCGCTTTCTTCTCACCCGCGGCGGTTTTCAGATACGTCACAGCTTCGTTCATTTGTTTTTTTGCATAAAGAAAGTCTGATTTTTCCAGCTTCAGCTGCGAGGAGCTCGGCCGTGTCTTGGTGGTGTTTATCTCAATGACGTTGAGGCTGCGACGTCCCGCGCCCGTGTACTGGTGGTCGGACGCCGCCGCGGCCTCCGGCTCGCTGTACCCGGAGTTGTTGAAAAACTGGAACATATGAAATATGTGTGTGTAAATTAATAAATAGTACATTGTTACCCCAGGGGTGAAAGTAACTTATTTAGGTCCCGAGACGGGGTTTGGCACCTGACGCGTAGCGAGGGCGTCAATAGTTCGAGGGACTCTAAATAATTCTTGAACCCGAGGGATACACTGTGCTTTTCATTACGAATACAATGAAAGTAAAAACAAAACCAGCTATTCTGCCATTATTTTTCATTTCGATCACTGAAAAAATGGTAGATATTTTGCCCAAATCTATGTTATTTTAAGAAATAGTTGACAGTAATAATTATAATAAAGTCATTCATAAAAATATATTTTTTATTTATTACTAATCTTTATGTTATTTCAATTTTACATCGCCATGTAATTGAGTGGCTGTATAGAAAGTTGAAACATGGAAATGTCAAAATAGTACTCGTTTTTTTAAAATTTGACAGCTGTCAGTTGAAAACGATTCTCCCTAGGGCTGAGATGTATTACTTTGAACCCGCTACTCAGTCAACTTCAGACCTACTTTCAGAGTGTGAGTAATGAAAACTTTTTTTTCTATCTGTGTGCAAGTATGGTCAACTCATACAACATCCAGCCAGACGACAACATTTAAGTAGGTACCTTAGGTACCGTTGTGCCTATAGGCCCTCTCTAGAGGGAACGAATGATTTGCATTAAACTCGAGGGCCAAAGGTCATTGGCCCTCGAGTTTAATGCAAATTATTATACTTAATTATTACAAACAAAGAATATATTATTAGACAAATGCAAAAAATTGGGTAGGTATATCTTAGGTTACTGACTTTCTTGACGAATGAAATGTTATATTAATTAGGTAGGTATCTTTAGTTACCTAATTAAATAACTCAACTTCGAACATTACATTCCAGAAGTAAACATAACACATCAACGGAAAGATAACTGCATAGGTACTTAAATAACCGAGTTACTAAGTTTAGGTACCTATATGTATAAATAGTTTGAAATAGGAAAATACGTAGCAGGTATCCCATATAGTTTGTGGAAGGAAACATTGCATAACCAATCCCAAAACATTGCCCAATAGTTGGCTAAGAAGTGTTTGCCTCGATCGTCGAGGCGTTAGGTTCGATTCCCGCGGGGACAAGCAATTGTTAAGGAGTGGTTAGCTGGTACATCAAATTTGTGTGAGTTGATCAGATTTGGTTTATTTTTATACCGCTCTATGTACCTACCTATGTATTAATAAAAAAAATATAAGTAGCTATGTATGTCTGCCTTTTCCCACTATTTCCTACCTATTCTGTGCTTTTCCTATAACCAATCGAGAATCGATAGATACGTGACAGCCGTTTGGTCAAAGGCCAAACCCAGCACTTTGCCTTGACCGGTCAGACCAAAGTTCGCGCATTGGTGCCCTGCAAGATGATTGTTGAATTACAATAATGTGAACAAACATTTGTTTTTGTTTACAAATACGTTTTCTGTCCGCTTATTGGGGTATTGGAGACAAATTTTTGACCAAACATTTTGGATTTACCAAACATTCAAATAAATTAAGACTGTTTCTTACCTCTGCTTCTAAACTGCTTGTATCAGATCCATAAACTTCGCCAAGAAAACTCTCCATCACTGGATAAGCAAACCAAGTAGTGCGGTATTCACCTGAACATTTCTTCTTTTTGTTCCAGTGCATTCTAAATGACGTCATCAGAGATTCCTTTTTCTTCTTCAGCTCTACGATTGTAAAATTTAAGCTTATAGCCGATTGTATCCTCAACCATGCATCCGATATTTCGCTTCTATTTCTGTGAAATGGATGCCTCGGGTCCCAGAGCATTCGCTCGCCTTTGTATAGCTCTAGTAATTCCATAATGGTATCGTTATTCCAAGACATTTCGACTGGTTTCCCTCGAATAAACGTAAATAAATGTTAATTTGACAGCTACGTCCAAACAATTCTCCGGGCCGGAGGAGACTGTCGAGCGACCAATGAGAGGCGCTCGCTTATCCAATGTTTGCGTTTGGCTTCGTTCCACAAAATGGCGGATCGATTATTCGGCGTTGGCGGCCAACCAAAATATGTATCGCGCGCGCGGTCAGAACGTTCCGAAATATCCCCGAACATTTGCCGCCCAATCATTATAAAGACCTGTTGAATTGGGTGCGAGACCTCTGCAATACCTACCATGTTGAATGAAATCTGCCTGCCTGCACTGCACAGAGGTTAAATATTCGGATCTCTCTTTCCAACCTGCGCACAGTGGCGTGACTTGTGACATCGTTGGTAATCTTTTTGCAGGCCTATCTATTGCGTGTTTTGTTCGTAGTAGGTACGTACGTGGTCCTTCGCACACAGTCATCGTTCGAGCAAAGTCCAAGCGCTCCGCACAAATATAATACCACTCCACACAAGTACTGAGTCAGTCAGTCTTTTCATTACGTTACAATAGAGAACTCGTTGCATTTGTTAACAATTTAAGGTCATTTTCAATTCCAAGGGTCCAATTCTGTACATTTGCCAAGTGAAGTGTGTAATTAGATACCTACGTTAACTTCGTTGACTTCCTGTATACGTCAATTAAGGTAAGTTTTAGTTAGATTATCTATAACTACTCTAACATTCTAACTAGACTGTTGATTGCAACACAAAATGGTTTCAATGTGACCTCTAATTCAAATAATTCCTTTACTTTCGATCAACACATATTGTTGCATCCATTACGAGTAGGTACCTAGGTAAGTATTTTAACTTTATTGTTACTTACTTTGATATTTAACGTAACATTAATCTGGTAAAGACGAGCCAATACCACGGCACGGTATATTATTTTCTTTTACTGGTCTATCTAATATTTTTTAAGGCCCATCGGAAATTATGGAGATCTAGTCTCGATTGAAATGACCCCATTCGATTTGAGTCATTAGAATTTGTATTAAGTGCTCAGTTTAAGTATCTACATACATAGTACAGGTATGTAGTAGGTAGGTACATGCTTATCTCAATTTTTTAAATTGTATATTATATGTTACAGCAATGGCAACAGAAGTGAGTTCAGCGCCGGCTGCGATGGCTGGGCTGCAGTCCGTCCAGAAGGCCATGGCGCTGCCCACCGTAGGGGCTGCCGTGGGACAAGTCGGCGCGTTCTACACTAGAGTCAAAGGTAAGCAACATTTAATCCTGGGAATTGCTTGGTACCTACCTATATTTTGTAGCTGGAGTAGGTACCTACCTACTTCCTTTAGGCAAGAAAATAGGTAGTTAGGTATATCTACCTACATTTGCAAATCAATGATTAAAGTGAAGGTAATTGTAGGTACCTTTAAAGTACCAAACGTATCTACAGATACATAAATCGTAACGTAATTCAGTTATACTTAAATAAATTGTTATACTTATTTTGCACATGATAATTTCAATAGGACACAAAAAGATCGCGCAAAGCCTTTATTTCTAAGCCGCAACGCAATGGCTTATGGTTTTATATGGTGCAGTATGGTGGAGAGTTTCGTTTAAAAAAACATAACAGGGTAGAGGTAACTGTATGATAGTTCCTAAAATCTGTACCTGAGAAGCATGAAACTGTAAGTGCCCGTGGTGTATACCTACTGGTATTACCTACTAAATCAGTAGGTATACACCACGGGCACCCTGGTATTACCTACTAAATCAGTAGGTATACACCACGGGCACCCGTGGTGTATACCTACTGGTATTACCTACTAAATCAGTAGGTATACACCACGGGCACGGGCACTTACAGTTTCATGCTTCTCAGGTACAGAAATAATGAAATCAACTCTCGTATAGTTCCCACTAATCAAATCGATAGGAATAACTGCAATAATCTTGTTTAAACCGGTTTCCTTGTGGCGGTGATATTGTGATAGCTCACAGACTAGTTACTCTTATAAACTGTCATTCGTCCTTGCAGGCGCCCACTCCCTCCTCGAATGGGCGCTCTCCACGGCGGAGGCCAGCGTGTCGTTCGCCGCGACCACCGCGGCGCCCTACGTGGCCGCCCCTCTGGCCGCCGGCGACGCCCGGGTAGCCGCCGCCCTCGACCAGCTCGAGAAGAGGGTCCCACTGGTCACCGAACAGCCCCAGGTCATCGTGGAAACAACCAAACAGGCGGTGATGTCCAGACTCTCCCCGCATGTCAATAAGGTAAGCTGAGGAAATATAGTTCATCATAACAGCACGTCGCTGCTGGACATAGGCCTTCCTCAAATGAATGCCTTTATTATAATAACTAGCAAACGGCCTGCGTTTGGGGTAGTATTTTAACGCGAATGAAGTCGCGTTAAAATACCACATTTTGCCAATCCCCCGACCCCTCCCCCCCCTTTATCCTCTTCTCCTTCCCTTTACATCTACTTTCTCTTTCCCCTCCCCTTCCCCACCCTTCCCCTTCCCCTTTTTATAAAACCCAAAACCAAATAGCCTATAGATGTTCATACACAGAGTATTACCTATCCAACAGCGAGAGAATTATTGAAATCGGTTCAGTAGTTACAAAGATTACTTCAAACACACATCCATCTAAACTTTACCTCTTTATTAGTATAGGATTATGTATAAGTTTTGACGTCTTGACTCGAAGCTGGAGCTCTATTTTTGAATCGCTCTCCTGGCTTCGAGCGGTCGATTCTACTGATTTTTGTATTTAATTAATTAGATGTCGAAGGAAAATCAATAGAATCGACCGCTCGAAGCGAGGAGAACCATTCAAAAATAGAGCTCCAGGATGTTTCATATCTCGCCCGGTGATTGATTTGTTGGCTCGCCCGGCGCGGGCGGACGGAAGTGGCATTGTTCGACGCGGTCATTCAGATTCACCATTCGAGTCAAGCCACACACTGATAGCGGTTGCGAAGCCGTACCTCAACCATCCCAGTGTGGACGTAGCTTTAATATACTGCAGTGATAGGTACTTAGGTAGGTACTTAGTATTTATAAAATAAACGCAGTAGGTACCTACAAGTGTAAATCATCAACAGCCTATTAATATGTCCCCACTGCTGGGGCTCAGGCCTACCCTCGCAACTAGGGTGTTCGGGCTATAGTCCACCACGCTAGCCCAGTGCGGGTTGGTGGACTTCACATGCGCCTAAGAATTTCTTCTTCGGCGTATGCAGGTTTCCTCGCGATGTTTTCCTTCACCGTTTGAGAGCAGTCAGTAAATGTACTAAAGTTTCGAGAAAAACCCATTGGTACATGGCCCAGACGGGGATCGTGCTTCGGACCTTTCGTTATGATAGGCCGCGTCTTATCCCCGACGCCACTGACGTGTAAATCAGTGTAAATGAACACTCAATTTGCTCTCATTGCACCGCGACGGGTTTATCACGACGGTCGAATGCGTTTAACATTCTTTACAATAAATAATGTTATCACAGTATTTAATGTATATACTGCAGGCTAACTAGGCTTAACATGCAGTCATCATTGTTGTTTCATCACTAATAATTAATGTAGGTATACTGGAAATCAAAGAATGTCAACTTTTATCTGACCTATAAATTATAATCGCCATGCTAACTCACAATGGTCTGGCATAGAATTCTAGATATTTAATCTGCTAAGACCCGAGTGTTGCTAATTCAACCACTGGCCACGCGTTCCATACATAAATATACATAGTGAAGTTTTTTTGTAAGTCTGTCAGTTCGCCGGATAAATAACTCGTTTTCGACCTAACCGGTTTATCTGTAAATTTGGATAGGTATATATAAAATTTAGATGAGAAATTTCTTATGTATAATAGTGATATTAAATACAAATTTTGATGACGAAATCCGCAAATTGTGCCAGCCAGTCAGACACTTTAGAAATTTCAAATGCTTAATTAAGTAGATAAATAGATTGTAACGGTATATTCCCTTTACAGGCACTTCCAGGTTTCATAAACGGATCTTTAGACATCCGGCATTATGTTTCTTAATCCGACTTTTATAATTCCAAACCTGATTATTATTGAAATGGTAATGTCAGTTATAACAAACAGATAATAATAGGAGCCAAAGACGATAAGATTGTTACAGTAGTTGCTTTATGATAAAATACATGATAAGGTATACACAATGAACCGGAATACATTAACCTTGGATCTAAATAAGTGCGTTAGTTGAAACAATACTAATGTATCTACATATACGAATTGTACCATGCATGTACATGGTTGCAACCTGTATTAAAAACTACAAAATACAACAATACGATACAAATATTCAGTCAATAGCTACGTTTTTAACTTTTCTGGAATATATACACTAAGCATTTTAAACAGTCGGCAAAAAGGTACGGTCGACCGCACGTCAATGGTAACAAATCCAGTATAAACTGACTTCTCATAGTATTGAAACTCCCTAATAGGCTAGGCCAGCTCAAGGGCAGCGTTTCCACGGACGTGCGGTCGACTGTACAATACAGGTTGTCCTTAATTTATGTGGTGGATCAATCGGGGTGATGGGAGATATAATTTCCTATATCCAATTTTTTCTTACAGAAAATTCTACTCTCGTTTATTTAGTTACGTAGGTAAGTATACCTACTTACAAAAAAAAGTACGCGAAAAGAGGCTAGTAGGTATATAAAAGGAACACATAAAAAAATATAAATAATCATTAATATACCTACTTTGTGATATTTATTAACCTGATTATAGTTGTTTACAATTTAGAATCATGTCATGACTAAGCATTCATAATTGCCCTCGCCTTGCCTAATTTAACCTCGCGTGTAGAAAAAATTGCTTTCGCGTAGTTATTTGTTAAGTATAGGTGCTTACCTACTAAAATGTTATATATAGCAGGTGTGTATACTAAGTATTTATAAGTGATAAATGCACCAAACCCGTTTAACGATGAATACATTTAAAATCTTGCCGTAAAAAACTAGGGAAACATTGTCTAACCTGATAGACGATCTCTGCAATACAAGCCGCGTCAAGTCATCAAGTTATGCGTGTACTTAATATATAGGGGTATTTCCAAATCAAATGGTGGGTAGGGTAAAGAAATTGTAATGAATATGAAAAAAGGGGATCCCAAAACCAGCTCCAGGTATACCTCGATCTTATGTTTTGTGTCAGCCCTGTTTAGGTGTGGCATCCATCTCCAAGTGTCTGCTGCTAAAAGCTATTATGCAGGAGTAGGAACCTGCATTTAGTGCTCGGGTTTAGGGTATGCTGTACCTAGGACAATCATTCTCCTTGCAGATAGTGCACTGCATTCGCACAGCTGGTGCTTCGTTGTCTCGCTGTCCTCTCCACAGCACATAAGAGAGCCCTTAACTTAAGTGACAATCTCACCTCAGGTCTGCGGCGCCCGCGCAGTAGCAGAGCAGCGTGTCAAATCCCTCAAGGAGATCTCCTGGGCGAAGGCCAACACTCTGCTGTCCACTGCATATGGACAGAAGGCTATGCATGGAGTCGACAGCGGCGCTACGTACGCCATGCAGCTGCTTGACCACTACCTGCCACCTGTTGGGGCTCCGGAAGAACCAAGCAGTAAGTATTTAGTGCAACAGTTTGGAAGGTTTAAGTCTGCTTATTATGCCTGAAGACAAGTCTTCAATCAGGGCGTCCTACTATTTAATGACCTACGGTGCCGAAACATGGACTAGATCCAAAACTCAAAGTCAGTCAACGGGCCATGCTAGGAGTTTCTCTAAAGAGACAGGATTCGAAACGAGGTGATCCGCCAAAGAACTAAAGACTTCGACATAGCTCAAAGTTAGTACGTTGAACCGATCTGATGGGGTAGACGAGTATTATTTATTTAGAAACAAAAGTTTTTAGACTTATGTAAAGTAACCGCTTCCAGTAATAGCTTCCATAAATAAAATAACAGGTAGCTACAGTGCTTATTCTAATAATTGAGGAAAAAGAGAGTTCTCGAATGGAGACCACGAATGGGCAAGCGTAGTGTGGGAGTGACGCCTGACGCCCCCCGGCTAGATGGAGGCGGCTGGCAGTGACTAGATGCGGAGAACCGAGGATCGGATAAGGTGCCGCCTTGGAAGAGGCTTATATCCAGCAGTGTACTAGGTCACATCTGTCGGAGAACCGATAACCGCTGGGGTAGACGAGTTCTCGAGTGGAGACCACGACTAGGCAAGCGTAGTGTGGGACGCCCCCCGGCTTGATGGAGCGACGACCTGCGCAGGGCGGCTGGCAGTGACTGGATGCGGAGAGTCGAAGATCGGACTCAGTGGCGCGTCCAGCAGTAGACTATATAGTGCAGGCTGATGATGATGATGACTAGTGCAGCAGTTGACTGGCCTGTTGGCGTAGTGGTCACTACCAACGAGGCAGGGTCACTACCCTGCCTACATGTGAGAGAGGTCGTGGGTTCGATTCCCACCCGGAGCTGATATTTGTGTGATGAACATCTTTTGGTTTTCGGATTCTGGGTGTTTGCAACACCTGTTCACATGCAGTCACTGTGTATTTGCAGAAGAGATCGTGGAAGCGACGGCCGACCCCACCATGCACACCGTGCAGACGGTGGGCCGGCTGAGCGCGGTGGCGGCGCGCCGCGTGTGGGCCAACCTGGCCTACAAGGTAACCGAGCTCCGCAAGTCGGGTGAGTTAGGTTACGCCATAGTTTCGCCTATTCACTAAGTTTCCATGTAACCTTATTTTGACGCTTACACGATTTGTCATGTATACATTATGCAATTTTGACATTTGCTTGGGTTTCCTAGAGTAGCGGTGCCGTCATTTAGCGGACGTAATACAGCGGTGAATGACGTCACTAGAACAAATGGACTAAACGACGACCGCTCTCTAGGAAACCGCGCCATTTTGATTACATAGACAACGTTCTGTGACGTCATTCACGTCTGTATTACGTCCGCTAAATGACGGGCACCGCTACTGGAGGAAACCATAGCTTTACACATAGTGACATTTTCATGTTGTACATTTTGGCACTTAGGCCATTCACCCCTATATACATTTTGACATGTGGGCCACTGAGTCCCGGAATCACGTACTGTGGACATCTCATAAGTTGGCTGACGATCTGGTCAAAGTCTCGGAAACTAACTGAATGCGGACAGCGCAGGACCGGTCATGGAATCTTTTGTCCAACAATGGCTGTATGTATTCCGGCTCATATGATGAAACAGACTTCGTCATCTCATCAGTTTTAAATTATACCACAATGTAAGATGCCGTTAGCATTAAATTAACTTTATCATTAATCATATCAGCCTGTAGACGTCCACTGCTGGACGAAGTAGTGGTAATCTCAGATAACTTTATGTAAGTACTTGTATGAAAAAATAAAATAATAAATGTATTGTTAACAGGAATAGAGCTCGACCCCCGTCGCTACATCGCCGCTCTCCTCGCAGCCCTGCACCTCGCCAAGGTCACCAGCGACCAGCAGCAGCGCGAGACGGACCGGGAAGAGGCTCCCCCCAACCCGGCAGAGCCCGCCCCGTCCTCCGTCCACCCCCCTCACACCCAGGAGTCCACTCCCACCACCACCAACCAGGTGAAGTCCACACCAGAAGGGAAGTCGAAAGCGACGAAAAATCCTAACTCGCACCAATAAGTTTTATACCTTTTAGATATTTTTAAGAGAAAGGCTAAATAATAACTATTATATGTCTTAAATTATTAGTTGTTTACAACGTTCGTCTATTAAATAACAGCGCAGGAAAATGACAGTGCGAGTAATCAAAAAAATTTATAAAGTCCTTGTATTATATACGTCGTCCTTGTATGTATACATCAGCGAACTTTCATACGTCTCATACATACAAGGATGTCTTCATCTCAAAAAATGTATAGACGGGTTACTTTTGTTTGGCTACAAATCAAGTAAATAATTTGTTATTATTTAGCCTTCTGATTTTTTTACGGCCACATGAAGATATGCAGGATATATCTGCATAGTTGGTGATAGCATTTAATTAAGAGCACTATTTTAAAATTTTGTATGTCTTTTGATATTATTGTATTTCTAAAAAACTCTATATTTTTAAGATAATTTTGATAATTATATCTCAATAAAGAGGATTTTATTCAAAAAACAAAAGTTTTATTGTATACTTAATGTTTTATTTATTCTTATACATCGTTACATCTAGTTTTTGCGTAAATACATAGGAAACATTTTTAGTGAAATACAATAGACCCAGCAAGATATGAGATTTGATATGAAAGATGTTAGTATTTTGGAAGGTGCTTCGATAAAACATTAAGGGCCACATATCATAGCACCAGAATAAAAAAATTCAAGCTGTAAGGAACCAAATTCCTATAGTGACCAGTTACAGAGGCATTCAGTGTCGAATACTGAACAACTTTTGTTCTACTTTGGAAAAATCGGAAACAAACTAAAATTCCACAAAATGTAATATGTTGGTTAGTTTGTATGACAATTGACTAACCAGAAGTTAAAAAGTGGTAGAACCACTAGAACAACTTTTTTATTTTTGCTAAATAAATTTTCTATTGTATTCCGTGCAATTAGGTCACTACAGGTACTTTCGTTACAGACGACCTGTATATAGTTTTAGGAAAAGATACAATCAATTTAAACGGTACCTATGTACCTAGGTATTTACCTAATTTACTTTAAAACATATCTTTGTTCACATATCAGTGTAATTGAATAAAACATTTAACAACACCTGGACCTCCAAATGATCCATAGGTACCACAATACTAAAGTTATTCAATATAACTACCTTTGAAAAGAATATGAAAATATTACTGCTTTTTGGCACACAGTTTATTAAATAGTACTGCTGTATCGGTATAAGTAATAAAACACATTTTATTATAGTAAAATTACTTAAAATAATAAATACTCATTTTAAGTATAAGCTGCCATTACAAGTCAATTAAAGTAATTTAAAATTTAATACCGTGCGACATTATGCGTGAAACAATTGTGCGTACACAATGGTGGGTCCGCGAGGAACGACCCAAAACAATGACATTAATAAATTTAACTAAAATACTAAATTAAAACCTGGGTCAATTTTAGTAAATAAAACTTATATGTAAAACTAAATGCAACAAGCCATTTTGGAAATAAGTGGAAATTAAATGATTACAATATAACCTTAATAAAATAATTGCTAAGTTATAAAGGATTCAATAGGGAAGCATTTACAAATTGAGGCCTATTTTGACATTCACAATATAAACATAATTATAACATTTCTGAATATCTCATATTTTTTATAAATAATACACACTTCCGTCGGCCTATTGCAAGAAGTCACCAACTGCTGGAGGATAACGTTATTCCATAAACTTGGTAGAATAAGGTTTTGGACAAATTCCCACACGGTTGTTTAGTCCCAAATTAAGCCGAGGCTTTGTACTATGGGTAGTCAACAATTGATAAAAATAAATAGGTTCATAAATACAAACACCCAGAATCCGAAAACCAAACTATGCCCATCACACAAATGTTGGCCCCGGGTGGTAATCCAACCCGCGTCCAATGCGTAGAAGGCAGGACCAGTACCAACTAAGCCAACAAGTCAGTCATAGTAGTATATTAATACGCTATTGTAAGTTTATTGGTTTTTATATCCCAGCTGTTAGTGACATCTTGCAATAATCCCGCGTTAGGTGATGTATTGTATGATGCTAATGCAGGAATAACTGTCACGTGGCCAGAGTGAGTCGTAATTGAAGGTAGACGGGAGCCGCAGCTAGTAGTTCTACCCCAGGCCGTGGTCTTCGAAGAAGCCCTGAGGCGTCTCCTCCTGCAACAAGGTTCATCACTGAGCCAGAGTCGCTCGTGGCCGTCGTATTAGACCGAGCCATCGCTTTTCGGCAATGCCAACAGAATAAAACAGACTTAAAATTACATCTCAATCCCCGACGTAAAACCTTCAAACCACTGGTTTTTCTTATTCTGGTGAGGATCGTAAGGAAACCTGCATACGACAAGGAAGGAAGTGGCGCATCTGAAGTCTACCAACCCGTACTGGGCCAGCTAGCTACTTAACGGGATTTTTATTTCCCGTTTGGAAGCAGGTTCCGAAACGGTCCGAAGGGGAATTATATCATAGCCCATAACGCCTTGTTGAGAGAGTAGGCCTGTGTCCCACATTGGGAACATTAGGCCGTTGATGTGATCAGATCATCTTTAAAATAAGGTTTACATAGACACAACACTTATAATCAGTTCTCCTTAGATGTCTCAAAAACACAAACGCATTTGCGGGTCAACTCAAAATAAATGATAGATGATGTTCCTAAGTGGACTGCAAAGATAATACAAACTTGTTTTTGCTGCTAGAGTACCTTGCAATCACATGTAGCTAAGACAGACGTAAATATCCTTTGTTTTTGTGAGACACCTTAGAAAAAAGGGCATTTATAATACTTACATGGTCAGCAGAAAAATATATGAGGTAACTTAGGTACGTACTTACTAATAATTAGTTTATATTAATAACAAAAACCAATACCTCTAGTGACCGGCAGGTTTCACGCATTGAGCCTATATTAAATCTGAACAACATTGTTTTAAAACTACAAAAATTAAAAAATATATATCTTTAGATAAATTCATAAAAGTTATCCATCCATTTAATAAGTTTTTTTAAATATATTTATTAACCTGCAATGATATGATTCTGATCAATGTACTTAATTTTTTTTTTTGGATTTTGCGGCGACATGCGGCGTGCGTCTGATATGGTTGAAACGCTGCTGTTTAATCGATAATAAACACCAAGTACCTACCTAACAAAGTAGTATTTAACTTTCATTGGTCTTAGCACTCAAAATTCTTTGCATTTTTTAATAATTGCAGGTGACTAAATGTACACCTGTATAAAGTACAGTTGAAGTTCGATGCTACATGTCTAAAAGTATTACATACAGCTTACAAGTATTTAAAAAAATAGTATTAGTAAATCTACTGTATTATTGTGTTCTTTTTTGTGCAATAAAGTGTATAGAATTGAAGTATTTTGTTGTCCGTGTTTAAGTATTTATTTTAATAGATCAATTAGTACTAAATGGGAATCAAATTCTAATAAAACACACTTTTATTTTAAATTTTATTCCTAAGTAGTTAAGTATATTTACTACAAACAAAAATGTAGGAAGTATCATAGGAAGTGTATTTTAACGGAAGTGTATGTAGTCCTAGTAGCTATAGATAATAAATGTGGTTTTAATTTATAAGAATAGTAGTAAAGAATATAGAAAATTCGCCGATGGCACTAAAATGGAGAAATCTTTTATGAGAATTATTCATTGCAGTCAGTAACTTCGATATTTCTTTATACACCTAACAAAAAATAAACTTTCAAAATATTATAACAAAATGAAAAAAATGACCTAAAATAAGTACTAAAATTAAGTTTAACAAATTAATTAATGTGAACTAAAATTAATACATAACTATAATTTTTTTCTGTGATAAAACACATTAATTTTTTTTAATTCACTTGCCAAATATGTATAGGAACTGATGCATATAAAAATAAATCTGGCAAGCTAGGCGATGTACAAAAGTACATTTTATTGGCATAACAAAATACCGGAATTATCCCATTACCATATTACAGAGGCTTATCGTACTTACTGAACATTGTTCCGACTTTTAAAAATTTACAAAAAAAAGTTTTTAACATCTCATACAGTTGATTTGTCTCGTCATTTAATTTGTATGGGAAGTAAAAAAAAAACTTTTTTCTTTTCATAAATCGTACAACAACAGTTTATATTAGTATTCAGTAGAAAATAGTTACTATCGTAACTGCAGGTTACGAGTATTTCGTTAAACTTTGTAATTTTATTTATTTTACAAAGTAAATTACTATTGGTCCACTTTGTTTCAACACATTTAAAGAGACAGGTCTCGCCTCCTCGTTGTCTTTCATAAAGTCGGGATATATCTATATCAGGAATTTACGTCTAGAATAAATAAATTCAGTTTCTGATCTGTTCTCTGTATAAGTATATAGAATCTTGTTAGGTTCAACTCGGCCCCAATCAAACTCAGTCCACTGCTGAGCCGAGACATCGCGAAAAATGTTTATTAGGAACGATTTGTCTTAAAATTTATAAAAAAAATTAATATCCGTACAGTCAAGTAGGTAAGTACTTATATAAGAAAATAAAAGTCGGAATAATATATACTTACCCCTATTTTACGATTAGAAAGGAAGAATAAATACGTGTGAAAATTATATACTTGACAGTACTTTGAACCCGGGACGAATTGACCACTTCAAAGGTCAATGGACCGAATTTTATAGGGGCCGAGTTAACCCACCCCCAAATATCACCCCCCCCCCCCCTCCCGGGTATCTGACAATTCGTAATTTTTAAATTTCGCTTCTAATACCTACTTCCAACTTGATTTAGAATTCCCATTCTAATATTTGGTATGTACCAAACACGACATCTTATCTGTTAAATCTAATATATCTGCATAGTTTACTGATAATAGAGAATTTTAAAAACTTACCTATTTTAAGAAAAAATTGTCATGAAAGTTACAACTTTACACCAGATCTTACTCAAGTCATGCTGTTAGATTTAAAAACAAAATAGAAAACTTGTGATCAGTATCAAAAAAAATCATCGTCCTTACGTTACGTTTTACTTAAACTTTTCATAGGCGCCACGTGAGATAAGGAGCCCTATTTTTCAACCGCTCGTCTCTCTTCGAGCGGTCGATTCTACTTTTCCATCGACATCCGAAACAAAATTAGTAGAACCGACCGCTCGAAGCGAGGCGAGCGGTTCAAAAATAGGACTCGGAGATACGGTCGGTGTCAAGTCCTTTCATTTCATGGCACGCAATGCGTGCCATACATTTCGTAGCGTGCATAGTATAAAAATGTATATATAACGCACTGCAAACAAACACAGCAGTGTTATTTATTGTCTCAGGCCAACTGATTGTTTATTTACACCAGCCATAAAGCGTATCCCAGGCCGCAGCGTCGATATGCAAACGCATGCCGAGCGTGTCTGAAGTCTCACATACATTGCATAGGGAATACAACAGGCCGCCACCGCCACCGCAGGCCGCGTGTGTCTGTGATACGCTTTACATACTTACACCTAGTCCGATGTTCGATAGATAGATTTAGATTGAAAGCGATGGTAAGAGCAGGCGCAGCTCGTTACCATCGTAGCCTTCTGGTTAGGTTAACGTTCGACCACAACATCAACGTCGGTTTTATAAACGGCCTAGGCCGTTTGTAAATAGACAGCATTCAACATATATATATACTACAAATTATGAAAGATCGGCGTTGCGGATCCTCTTCCCTCCCATTCTTGTAAACTACATTTCATTAGAAGTGTCCAATAATGTAAACAAATATGGCTGGACTTCGATTGTTCTTGAGTATTGAAATTAAATGAAAATAACCAATTAATATGTCGTATGAATGTTGTTGGCCGCATATTAGATTGTGGAATTTTTTTAACATAATAGGGAACTTCTAATGAAAAAGTTTACTCCTTATGATGTTATGTATGATATCGTCGCCAGGAAGCTCGGGAAGGCGCCCGAAGAGCGCGGCATCGGACGGTCTCACAGGAGACCCACCTCTCGCAGCGCCGCGTCCACAGTCTCGTCCTAATACAATTTACCTCATAACTGCGAGTAATTATAATCTTTTTTTAAACGACGATGGCGGCTCTGCCTAGCAGGTTTTATACAAACTCAAGTAAGCCGCTCACTACAATACCACCCTTACGTAAAATATATTCAATAGGTACACTTCATTTAGCTATTGACTCAGAAAAAAATCTTTTAAGACTTTACCTGATCAAGATATGGTATTAAAATGTGCCACAATAACTTTTCTCCGTAATATTATTCAATTTATTTTCATTTTAATAAAGATTCCAGCTGTAAAGATGGGTATAATTTGCTGTATAGTTCTTTGAGAGGTAGGTAGCTGTTAGCATGCTGTTAATAGGCATACCCAATTCCAATTAAACCCCACACCACATCAATGCATTATAATATATAGAATAAATTATAATATTCATGTTGTAACAGAGTACCTACATATACTTAGTGAGCGCTATAGAGGCATTTCACAATCAGTATGCCTACAGGACAATTTTAACTTTTTGAAATACTACGTATTATTATTATGTATTCTGTGGAAATACGCAAAATAATTCAATGAACAGTTCGATTTGAATTATTTTAGATTTATGCTAAAGTCGTAGAATAAAGTTGTTCTGTATGCGATACGGAGTGTCCGTTCACCTAGCGTACACATAAGAAATGCCTCTGAATCATTCACTATGGATATTTAGTTACAACATGTAGTCCCCGCGGAATTTCTTGGCGGCTGAATGAATATAGTCACAAATTGTTTGCACATCACTGACAGTGTTTTGTTTATAGTGTATGTGAGATAGTGTGCTACATTAATAGAGATGTCCAAAAACTTGAAAGTTTGATTCGGTTGATCGAACCAATGAACCATTTCTTGAAATTGAATGAACGTCTCTAATGAACCGCACAGCTCTCCCTTTGACACCTAAAATTAGTCATTGCGCAGAAATCAGCCAACTTCACACAGCCGCCATTAAACTGCGCGGAGACTATATAATGTTGTTTTAAAATCACTTAACAGCAATGGGAAGCTGTAGCATGAGTTTGATACTGTCTCAAATCGTCTCAGAAATAACGATCGCAAGTAATATTACGTCACATTAAACTGCAAAATGTCTACTCTGAAGACACGTCTATAAAACAAGCCACCTCCCTGATTTGGATGATACAGGATTTTCCTTAAGCTGACACCAGTCTCCTACAAACGTTTAGTGTTGCTAGAGAAGAGAGCTAAATTAAGAGCTGTCCAATTATCAATTTGTGGCTTCAGAATAGTGTTCAATACAGGGTTAAGATTCGGGTTAGTAAAAACTCATGCTATACAGGCGAAGGGTGAAGGTGGGTACATGCAAAAAAACAGAATATTAATTCAAACGATTATATTTCCACATCCCATTACAAATAATGCGAGCAGCCACATGTTAGATGATGGACACTGGTTTACCAAAATAAGTTCATTACAACTCAACTGTACAGAAACCTTAAATTTGATTTTGATTTGACAAATACCTATTGGGAGCAATTTCATTGCATAGTCCCCACGGAAATTCTTGACGGCTGAATGAACATAGTCACAAATTGTTTGCACACCGCTGACAGTGTTTATAGTCTATGTGTGCGTAAGGTGCGTAAGCGAGATAGTGTGATACATAGAGATGTCCAAAAACTTGAAAGTTTGATTCGGTTGATCGAATCAATGAACCATTTCTTGAAATTGAATGAGCGTCTCTAGTGAAACTCCGCACAGCTCCCGCTTGACACATATGTTTAGTCATTGCGCAGAAATCAGCCAACTTCACACAGCCGCCATTAAACTCCGCGGGGACTATAATACTACCATGCATAGGTAGGTTTACCTTGTATCTTTTCAAGATTCCCGCAGGAAATATTCGGTAAAATTTTATTTTTGGTACAAATTTGCCTATGGTATTATCCAGCTCATAAAAGGTGCGTACGAGGCCTACCACAGCGACGGTCAACATTACTGTCCAATGTGGCTATCACTCCAGCATTTTGGCAGATCCTAATAGTGGACTCTGATGGGTTGATGATATTGATAAATATTATAGTGACCGCCTCGAGGCTTAGTGGCTTGGGCGTTGGACTCGAACGCTCGACGTCGTGGTTTCAATACCCATTGGGAACTGACAACTTTGTACAATATGTTATACAAATTGGTCCTGGACTCTGGTAGAAGTGTTTTATTTGTAAATTATCCTATCCTTGTTGTCTACAAGAAATCCTAGTTAAAGATAAGACAAGTATATGTATTTTTTAAATTCATATGATATGGGTAAATCAGTGTCCTTATTACAAATACAAATGACAATTTGTAAACTACACAAATACAAAGCAAATGTAATAATACATAAACTATTATGTAACAGCTATACAGAAAATACATAAATTTTCACTAAACGTAATATTTAATATAAACAATTCAAATTTCTAATTGTTGAGTATACAAAAAATGTAACCTACATTTAAATATCATCGACTTCATATATTTTTAACAACTATTTGGTAGTTCATTCAACGCTTTGTTGTCATGTAAAAATGTGGAGATGATAGTAAAGTTATCCAGCAAACAAAAATTGATGGCACAACCTATTTGAACATGAAAGTGTTCTAAAAATATACATTTTGCTCTACTTGCAAAACTTAGTGAAGTTATTGTGAAAAACAATAAAGAAAAAATGTCGCGTTTCCAAAGGGGCGGCGGCGCCCTTTAAAATAAAACTTTATGAATAACGAATAATAATAAAAAAATTACAATGTTTCTAGTATAAAAAAATGCATTATAATGCATGCAAGTTAGTTTCATACCTTCCTGTTTCCATAACTCTGACATGGCGTGAAGTGATCTACGAGGTGTGAAGCCACAAAAAGAAGAAAAAAAACACATGCAAGCAAAGCGTGGGGTAATAAAGAATAGCACAAGCGCAAAGTGTCTACGAAATACAGAATGCCAACCAGAAATATTAATGTAGTCTTCATAAACATACTGATCATCATCTTAGTAGTTCTCGAGTGTTCCGATATGGCCCCTAAGCCCCAATGAGTCGTCTAGGTTCAAAATGTCCTTTTCCAAAAATGTCATTTAACGTGATGTCCTTTTCCCGAATTATACTTTTCCCAAACTGTCCCTTTCTCAAAACAGAAACTTTTATAGGCTTTTCAGTTAAAAAAAAGTGGATATCCGCATACGCTGGAGATGAAATTCAAATGCGCCCTCGTTGTTACGTGGAATAGGGGTAGGCCCTAAGGTAAATATTTCGGGCGCTCACTAAAAAGTGTTACATTCATGGTCCCACAGAAATATAAAACCATGCGTAGCGAGCTTTTTCTGTTTTCCGTGCATGGTCCCTCTCGCCTCACGTGCAAGACGTCGTGGGTTTGAATTAACATTGGACCGTATCAATGAGTTTTTCGGAACTTACAAGTTTATTATAATAGGTGCCACAGTCTTTTCGGTGAAGGAAAGATCGTGAGGAAACCTGCACACATCAAAAATTTGAATATCTATTTTAAGACGTATGTGAAGTCCACCAAAAACGGAAAGTGGCGCCGTTGATATGGTTTGTTACTACAGATCCTGTAGGGTCGATGTGTCGAAGGGGGTGCCCGGCCCCCAAACAAGATAAGAATGTTCGTGGGCTCAACTATGAAGGTATAAACTTTTTGGTGGGTGCCATCGTCCCTAGGGGAGCGAGTTTTGCATTCATGGGTCCAACGCCCAACAGTGGGAAAGACAGACAGGCTGAAATGTTTACAACTGAACTCGTACATAATTTGAATCAATGACGTAACGTACGATGATTTGGAGAAACATGAAAGATTCATAGGATCTCTTAATGGAAAACCACTATCATTATATTTCTGGTTTGGGTATAAGTGTAGAGAGACTTAGGCAGAGCGTGTTTTCAGCAGGGTCCGAGGGTGCAAGGCTTCAGTGCAACAATCCATCGTTCAGGTCCTGGCCGCCACCAGTGCATGCATATCACACCAAAACACAAGGTAAGTTAGCTAGCGCAGAGGAAACCTTACAAGTTACAAGTCTCAGGCATGTTACAAACTTTTCCGCTAGAATACAACTTTTTTCAAAGTCTGTAAATACATGGTTTATATTTTTTTAAAGAAGAGTGAGTGTATTTTCTAATAAGTTAGATGAGTAATTTTATTATAATTTTTAGGTTTTATTTATTTATTTGATTTATAAAATACCACACATTAAATAGTGTCGGTTCAGATTTATGCATTAAATATATTTATTTATTATCTCAATGAAATGATGAGTTAATTAATAAACAAATCAATAATGTTGTGTATGTATTAATTTATATTTTGTTGTATCACTGTTTTCTTTTTACGTGTGGACTACACTGGACTATGCAAGTGTCTTCGAAAAACGGATTATTTGAAATTATTATTTGAAATAAGAAAGTGCATAGATGAATAGCTTTGTATTTTAAAACTAGAGATGGCTTTACTCTTCAAGTAATTGATATTTTTTGATATGTGATGCGTGTAGTTATATTTTACCTAAGTTATATTATAAAATTGTCAAACAATATTTAAATCTATAAAGGCAGTGCTCCAACATATACAATATATTCGAGTGACATTTAAAGGCACTACTGAGGCCACTGTACTAATATACTGGTCCACTTTAAATACTATATTTAAATTTAAGACTATTTATACTAAATCATTACAACTAACCATTAGCAGCAAGAGCTTACAGGACTAGAAAATGTTTAAATGGCTGTTATATTACTTTGTAAGATTAATTATGTACTTGATCTATCGAATTATTAATCTATCTCAAATTGTATCACTGGCTTTCAAAATAAACTTGGTATTTTAAATTTTTTAAATTAATATAAGTACCTACATAAAACAAACAAAAAGCTCTTTGTCCTACACCAACTATATTAGAATGAAAAGTTGAAAATCTATTTAGTCATCAGATCAACTGATCAAGCATTTGGTATACTGTAGAAAGCCAAGTAAATGTTTCCTGCGTTATTAAAGTTTCTGGCTAACTTTGTAAAATTGCATTGATCAATCCATTTCTTCCCACTAGCAACACAATAAAAATTAATAATTGGCTAAATATGGCAACCATAAGTTTTTTTTAATTTCGCCACTGGGCACATTACACTAGTTCATTATCCTGGCTACTGACCTCTTGGAGTAGATCCTGTGCAGCGATGGCCTTCAGCACATTCTTCTTGCTGGTCTCCTGGAGCTCACCACCGAGGACTAACTCGTCCAGAATGAAGTATGCCTTCTCGAAATTGAAGATTATGTCCAGTTCACATACCTGGTAAGAGAAAGTGAAAATTGAATTTATTGATTTTACAATGGTAGTTATCTATAATAATACCTACATTTACAAATATATTTTTTGCACACAGTTGGACAGCAGACAAATTTAATGTATAAGTCATTCTCTACCAGTCAACCTATAGGTGATGCTAAGAAAATAATTATTAGCCTACATTGCTGACAATGGCAGACTTACTGTTGAGAATCAGCATATTATAGTCACAAAGGCCAAGATAAAATATATTTTTGTAAATAATTATCCAGTTAGTACCAAAAAAAATTACACAAACTCACACTGCCAAAGTATTTATCAAGCAGTTCTACGTAGCGATGGATCAGCTCCAGCGTAAGCAGCTCATTGTCCTCTTGCTCCATCGCACAGCAGAAATACAGTGATGCATATCTGAAACAGCAATACCGAATGTCAATAAATACTTTAGTATATTTTAGACTTTCGCACTTTGTATTCATAATTATATAATTATTTACGGGTTAAAACTTGTTCGTGTGTAAGACCTGTAAATAATTGTATAATTATGAATAAATACTGTATTTATTTATTATTAAATTGGTGTGGACGTAGCTGCCATCATAACTTGGGATATTGATATTTGATTTTTATATTTGGGATGTGACCCTTGCCTCATTCATTTTATCACACATTCATCAATGAACAATCAACCTTTACGTTTTTTTTATCAATGCATAATTGTAGTGTAGATTTGTAGAGTCTCACCTCTTATAAACAACCTTAACATCCTTCCACTCCAGGAAAGAACACATCTTGGGTTTCCGAGCTAATACTGTGGTGATCAGCTCCCTGGTTATTTTCTTCTTCAACTTGTCTGGATGCGCCACGTACCACTTTTGTAGCCTCAGTTTCCCTTGTCGGCTAAACAGCAGCATAAATTGCATCTGGAATGTTTAACATATAAATTATACTAGTAAGTATATTAATTATATTTTTGTTTCTATTGTTTCTTACACGGAATTGCCCCTACAAATCCAATTAATGCTTGAGAAATCTAACATATTGGTACTACATAACTACTACCTACTTAGATCCCATTGACTTGTGGCTTATGAAACAAACTTATTTGCGTCTCCATACATACTTAAAAGATATGCGCCTTCACGCTATAACTCTGTCGGGGTAGACAGAAAGAGCCAAGTATCACGATTCTGTACTTCATGAAAAAGAAACTTGGGTTTTTTTGTTTAGGTTATTTTACTTACCATCTTGATTAAATACTAATTCACTATAAAAATCAGTCTGAAGCTAACGAAAGTGGAATGTTAATGATTTATCATACATTAAATTGATTAATTCATCACAGTCACAACACTATTTGCGTGGAAAATAAACAAAATTCACCAATCCAACATCATCCACTTCGCCATCATCGTCAAAAAAAATCTATCAATCAATAAATAAGAAATGAATCACGACCTCCGTCAATCAATTTATAGTTACTCAACTGACAAAAAGCAAAAGTATCGAAAGATATACAGCGTAGCTTGCTGACGATATTGTGATTTTATTTCAATTTAGTTTTTCCTAACTGAAAAGGATGTTGTAAGAAGTTTAATCAGCAAATAATTACAGTTTTTTTTTGTCAAATCACTGGTTTTGCAAAAAATTCTGGTAGTTTGTCTGTAATAAACATAAACTGTCACGTAATAGCTATCATCATACAACGCGTTTTGCTCTATTTACTCTTGATTTATTAAAAATTATTAGTTAATTATGATAAAAAAATTGGGAATTCTAGGGTATCCTTGTCCAATTCTTGATACATGTTGTTATGGTGTATCTCTAAAGAAAGCTACATATTTAATTAGCTTATTTGGATTTATAACTTCATTTGTGTGTATTTTTCTGACTACTTCCACTGGAAAGAATTTATTTTTGAATAATGGATTAGCAGAACTTGAAGCTTATGCTGTGAGCTACATTTATGGTGGATTAGGATTTACAATGTTTATCGGCTCCATAATATTACTTGCAGGAGCTGTAACACACAAACAAAAATTTTATATTGCTTATTTGTGGTTTGTTATAATTAATATTGTCATAAGTCTTGTGTTAGCTATTGTTGTAAGTGTTGAGAATATAATATCAGATGATGGGTTATTAGGTACTATTTATATTTTAATACAAATTTTCTATATAATTATCTCAATTTACTTTTGGATTATTGTACAAAGTTTATTGTTTAACACGAAAGGAGAGTCGAATACTGTTAATATTCAGATTATGATATTGTAATATACTTACCTTTTTAAAAGTTCAATGAATTATTTATCATTTAAATCTTAACTAATTAGTCGTCGCGTCGCCAACGTTTATCAGTAAAATGTTCAATTCAAAGATCGTTGATAGCCAATAACCATCTTCAAATGATATACTCTGATTAGTACCTAATCCGAGATACTAATGATTAGAAGTCAGACTTGGCTGTAAGACTTTAAATACCCTTGTCTTTTTCTAGAAGAAAAAGTTTGACATAAATAAGTTTCAGTTTCAAGACTGTCAAGTGTCAAGGTTTGCAAAAAATAAAAAATCTGAAAATGCACTTTGGTATATAATTAATCAGAAAGTAAATAGAATAAATCCTTGTAGCTGTACCTCGCGAACGAGAAGTGTGTCTGTGAAAGTAGGAGTTAGAATTTCCCGTAAACAATGGTGAGTATTTATATTAAATATTATTTTGTGCAGCTGATTCAGAATTTCGATACTTGCAGATTTTGAGGTAGCTCTGAGAATACATTAAATAAATTTCTCTTGGATGTATAATACTATAATTTGTGCATGTCTTATGCGAATGCGACCGTCAAGATCTCGATATATACTTTATGTACTACTCCATCGATATAATAATTTTGGCTAGCGCAGTACAATAGAAAAAAAAAAGAAGAAAAAAAAACTATAATCAGTAGGTACCTTTAGACCACTGCACAAGCAAAGCGAGAGCCAAATTATATCAAATTTTTGACCTGTATGTAACAAAATATTACAAGGGAGTTATTCTAGTAGTAAATTACAGTGCTGTCGCTATAACTCCAAGAATAGGGCCCAAACAGTCTTCCTCCAGATCTGTTGTGAATCTATGGTCGGTCATTGTGGTAGCTATAGCAACTCACGGCGGTTGACTGTCAAGTGCTCTTTAAATAAAACATGTCGATTATCCTCTGAAAGTATTTTATTGGTAAATGCCTAATATATTCCAGACACTACAGGTTATGGGACCAGTAAAAATATAAATAATGTCGGGAAATATAAATACATATAAAATCGAACTGTTAAATAAAAATAATTACGATACTTGGAAAATCCAAGCCCAAGCAGTTTTAATAAAATGTAAGCTGTGGGAGTACGTATCGGAGACAAAAAAGGCACCTACAGATACCAAAGAAAAAGAACAATATGACGAACAGGTAATTCTAGCGCGATCTGAATTAATTTTATTAATTTCGCCGAACGAAATAAAAGCCGTCCGCAACTGTCAAACAGGCAAAGAAATCTGGGATAAATTTAAAGAAATTTATGAAAGCAAGGGACCTGCCCGCAAAGCATCGTTGTTAAAACAACTTATACTTACAAAATGTAAGGAAAGCGATAACATGCGCGACCATCTAGACAAATTCGAAGATGTTGTAGACAAATTAAATAACATGGAAGTAGAAATAAATGGAGATCTGCTTAGTATCATCATGCTCTATTCTCTACCTACAAATTTCGAAAATTTTAGAATCGCGATAGAGTCCCGCGATAAATTACCAACCCCAGAAGAACTTAAGATAAAAATCCTTGAAGAATACGAGTCTAGAGTCTCTAGGCAAAACAATGTAGTCGAAACTGAAGGTGAGGCATTATATTCAAAGAATGCGAAACAAAAATACAAAAAGTTTAATAACCGTAACAAAGATAGATGCCAAAATTGCCATAAATTTGGACATAAAACTGAAAACTGCAGAAATAAGACTCAGAAAGGAGAAAAAACAAATTATGCAAATAAAAATGTTGCAATGAAAGCCGAATGGTGTTTGGACAGCGGATCAACCAGTCATATGTGTAGCGATGAAAATATGTTCTCGTCACTCAATAAAAGTAATCAAGGCCAATTAAAGCTCGCAAGCAATGGGCATACTGAGGCAATAGAAGGGAAAGGAACTGTGATATTCCAGCATGCAGATGAATCATATCAACTGGAAGACACCCTTTATGTACCTAACCTATCGACGAACCTCCTGTCAATTGCAAAAATGACCAAATGTGGACATACAGTTCTATTTAAAAAGGAAAATGCAACAATTAAAAATTTGAAAACCGGAAAGGTAGGACTGAGAGCAAAATTAATTGATGGCTTGTACTATATTGATGTTGATCATAAAATACAAAATGAAAATGACGAGGAAGCTGTATTTCTTACAGACATTGATAACATTCATCGAAAATTAGCTCATATAAATGAACATGACCTAAAAGAAGGCATGAAAAAGGAAGCTATGCGCGGACTAAACTTTAATGCAAGTGATAAACTCACAGAATGTGAAGTGTGCATCAAAGGCAAAATGTCAAGACTACCATTCCCTAAAGAGCCCGAAAAACAAAAAAGAACATCGGAACCACTCGAATTTGTGCACTCTGATGTATGTGGGCCGATGGTAGAGTCGTTCGCAAAATCTAAATATTTCGTCACATTTATTGACGAGCATACAAGGTATACAAGAGTATATACAATAACTCGAAAAAATCAAGTTCTTGAAAAATTCAAAGAATACAAACGAGAAATGGAGAAATTTTCACAGAAGAAAATAAAATATCTTCAAAGCGATAATGGTAAAGACGAATACTGCAATAAAGAATTCGATAAATTCCTTAAAGATAACGGAATAAATAGAAGATTAAGCTGCCCTTACACGCCACAACAAAACGGGATGGCGGAGAGAAAAAATAGAACGCTCCTGGAGAAAGCACGTTGCATGATGCTAGATGCTAATGTTCCAGAGATATATTGGGCAGAAGCAGTAACAACCGCCACCTACATTGCAAACAGAACTCCAAGTAGAGTCATAGAAATGAGAACTCCATATGAAATGTGGACTGGAAAGATACCTTCCATCTACCATTTCCAAATATTTGGTGCAAAAGCATTCGTTCTGATAAAGCATAGACAACAAAAGAAGAAATTCAGTGCAAAAACCATTGAAGGCGTATTTATCGGCTATTCTGAAATATGTAAAGCATACAGAATTTGGATACCGGACAAAAATAAACTGATGGTAAGCCGAGATGTCAAAATAATGAAGAAAATGTACTATGAAAATAAAGAGAAAGAAATGAAAAATAGGAATGATGAAAACGGCACAATTGAAATATTATGCGAAAATATAATACAACCCATTCAAATCCAAGGAGAAGTAAATGAGATATTGGTGGAAAACAATATCATGAATGAAAGATTTGAAGCTCAAGCCGAACAATCTGAAGATATTGACTCATCAATTAATGATATATTTCATGAAACTGAAGAAGAAAACATTGAAATTAGGCAAAATCAAAATGTTGAGGTACCACCAGAAATAATCCATGAAAGACCACAAAGAGTCATAAGACCTCCTGTATGGATGAATGACTATGATATGTCACATCTGATAGATGATAGAATGGAAGAATGGGATGAAGCAATTAAAAAAGAAATTTCTTCACATCTAAAAAATAATACCTGGACTATCCAAAAATTGCCAACTGGAAGAAATATGGTTGACAGTAAGTTAATATTAACAGAAAAATTTGGACCAGACGGTAAATTAGATAGGAAAAAGGCGCGACTAGTAGCTAGAGGTTTTTCTCAAATACCGGGACAAGATTACCAAGAAGTTTTTGCCCCTGTAACGAGATTGAGTTCAATTAGACTTCTAATTTCTATTGCAGTCAATTTTGACATGTACATTGATCAAATTGACATCTGTACTGCATTTCTAAATGGTGACATTCAAGAAGAAATTTATATGAAGAAACCAAATAAGTTAGAAATATACTTAGAAAAAATAATAAAAGATGAGAATGCAGAAAAAGAAATAAAAGAAAAAGCAATTAAGATGAAGGAAGATCTAAAGAACCAAAAGATTACAACTGCATGTAAATTAAACAAAGCAGTGTATGGTTTAAAACAATCAGGAAGACAGTGGTACTTAAAGCTGGACGAGAACCTGAAACAAATTGGATTCAAGCCATCATTCACTGATCCTTGCACTTACATATATGCAGCGAAAGGCGGAGATTTAGACAATTTAGTCATACTCAGCATATACGTAGATGATATTATCATCGCAAGTAAGAATAAAAAATTGATCCAAGAAGTGAAAGCAAATATTGCTAAGAAATTTGACCTAAGAGATCTCGGAGAGATTAAATACTGTCTTGGAATTCACTTCGAAAAGGAAAAGAATGGCGGTATGAAACTAAGTCAAACGAAATACATTGACCAGAGTCTAGAAAAGTTTGGACTGAAGGATTGTAAGTCCTCGACGACTCCCTTAGAAGTCGGACTTAAATTGAAAAAGGCCAAAACATGCCAAAAAGACCTTCCGTACCAAAATCTCATTGGAACTCTAATGTATTTGGCTGTAGCCACACGGCCAGACATAGCTTTTGCAGTGAGCTACCTTAGCCAATTTAATAGCTGTTTTGATGAAACGCATTTTACAGCTGCAAAGCGTGTCCTTCGTTATTTGAAAGGAACGCAAGAAGAGGGGCTCATCTATAAAAGGACAGGAAAACTATTGGAAGGCGCTGCAGACGCTGATTGGGCTTCATGCGAAATTGATAGACGCTCATATACTGGTTATATATTTACAATGGGTGGAACACCAGTTAGCTGGGAAGCTAAAAAGCAACGTACAGTTGCACTATCAACGGCCGAAGCCGAATATATGTCCTTAACAGAAGCTGCCAAGGAGGCAATATACTTAAAGAACCTGTTAAAGGATCTTCACATAAGTATTGCTGCGGTCAAGATATTTAATGACAACCAAGCTGCGCTAAAGCTGGCTAAAAACCCAGTAATAAATGCGAAGTCAAAGCATATTCATATAAAGCAACACTACATAAGAGAAGTGATTGCAAGTGGACAAATAGTCATTGAATATATCCCATCGCAGCAGATGATAGCAGATATGCTGACCAAAGCACTGAGTGGCACGAAGCTATCTTCCATCAAGGATTCTATCCACATTGCGAAATCTTCGTGAGGCGGAGTGTTGTGAATCTATGGTCGGTCATTGTGGTAGCTATAGCAACTCACGGCGGTTGACTGTCAAGTGCTCTTTAAATAAAACATGTCGATTATCCTCTGAAAGTATTTTATTGGTAAATGCCTAATATATTCCAGACACTACAAGATCCACTTGGAGCGATCCATCATGGCCGAACATATTATGTCATAGCATGAAGCCAGGTGCCAGACCAGAATGCCTGGTGGAAAAATCCAAACTGATTTATGTTTATTATTTATACTGATAACTTTTTCAAATAACTATTAGGAGGCTTAAACTTAAAATTTCTTCAGGCTTCAGCTAGTGGGTCAGGAGCTGACGGCACTGGCACTGAGTGTGAGGGAGAGGACCAAGAGGACTCTTCTTCCTCTCACTCAATAGAAGTCTTGGGGGCCAGTGAAGCTTTCGAGCAATTGAGTGTTTCTGACAATTCTGAGGTAGTGTAGAAATTTCTATCTTTTATTAATTAATAATGTAAAGCCTAGAAATTATTTGAAATAAATTTTGTGGCGAAAAAAATATGATTAAAGTATGACAATGTAAAATTTTTTATAGATTAAATGCAGAGTGACTCGGTTATCTATTTGAGAGTCCAATTTCTGAGGAAGGTTATATTAAAGGCTATTTAACATCACATTACAACCCATAGGAGGTTAACAAAAAAAAAACTGAAATAACTTCTAAAACGCGGGCGAAGCTGCTGAAAAACTTTACATTTCAAAACATATTATCGACATCAACACATTTACTGTCGGGCTGTCCTAGTCTCACTCAATCATCCTGGCTAGAAATTTGCTAAATCCAGATGCAGATATTAAACGCCTTAAGAGATGGTCTATAATGAACCTTGACAAAAGACACTAAATAAGTGTTATCCTAAACCGGCCTTGATATTTACTGAAATATCAGCCGCCCAATCTACACTATCTAATATCTGATTATGGCTCTTGTACAGCCGATGGCAGATCTTCTTATATAAAAAAAAGGACATAGGCCTCCTCCAGATGTCGCCATTGACAACGTTCTTTAGATGTTCTGTTCAAAGCAATGAGAATACAATATAAGGTGAGCATCTTCAGTCTTTCATTATCTTCTGTTCCTTTAGAAAAAAGACAATGAAGATGAGCTGACAGCCTTCCGGCAGCAGTGGCAGCGGGAGCTGGGGGCCACACCCTCCCCGCAAAGAGAACCAGCGCCCAAGCAGGTCTTAGAGCCCTTGACTGAGGAGGATAAGGTATTATTGCTTTTAATTCCACAGCGCACTCCATGTTCCCTATAAAACATGCGCTTTGTGGAGTTCAGCCCTTTGGCATTAAAGTATTCTGTCATGGGGTCATTAAGGTCGTTTTCACCAATGTGCGTTGTACATTTTGACGAAGGGTCAATTCGACTTCGGTACAATTAGACTTATACACTTTTAAGTACCCGTCCCATCCCAGCAAAGTTGATGAGGTGATCATTTTGCAGTATTTTGATTTATTGGGTTCATGAGTGAGTTGTTGGGGAAGAGTTTGTTTGTTTGTTTGTTTGTTTGTTTGTTTGTTTGTTTGTTTGTTTGTTTGTTTGTTTGTTTGTTTGAACGCGTTAATCTCAGGAACTATCAGTCATCATATATCAGCCCTTTAGCGTCCACTGCTGGACATGCTAATAAACGCCACAACACCTGATCCTCTGCCCGCCGCATCCAGCCGCTTCCGGCTACCTTCTTTAGGTCGTCGGTCCACTAGTCGGGTTTAACATACTTAAATACTTTTAAATAAATACTTATATGCATACAAACACCCAGAATCCGAAAACCAACAGGTATCCTCATCACAGAAATGTTGGTCCCGGGTGGGAATCGAACCCACGTACTCTGGCGCAGTAGGCAGAGTCACTACCAACTACGCCAACAGGCCAGTCAAAAAATATAAAATAAAATATAAAGTACCCGCGTCTGGCAATAACCATGAATTAAAAAAATTTGCTATAGGGGGCACCGAGAACCAACCAAAGAGATCATATCTCTATGGCAATAACTATGTCTTTTGCCATATCACTTGTGCAGGCAAAGCAGCTTTTCCTGCGGGGAGTGGAGATGGAGCGCGGGGGGCAGCTGTACGAGGCAATTCAGCACTACAAGCGTGCCATGCAGATCCTGCCGGACGTGGAGACCAGGCTCTACGAGAGCTCTGAGATTAGGGGAGACACGCCTGAAGGTATAACCTCAGCTGTTACACTTTACAGTCAGCCAAGTTCTTTTTGCATTCGATAGCCCAATTCTTGAGGAAGTTATAGGCTATTTAACATCACGCTACGGCCCTTAGGAGCGGAACAAAAAATAAGTCAGAAATAATTTATGGAACTGGAGGCCGCGGGGAACATCTAGTAATCTATAAATAAATATGGTCAATTTTTCGTTGACATAACACTGACGCCGCGCTTATTATATTGGGCGAATGGCGATCATCAGCCTGTACTGGTTCACTGCTGGACATAGGCCTCCCCCAAGGCGAGCCACTGAACCCGATCCTCGGTTCTCCGCATCCAGTCACTGCCAGCCGCCTTATGCTGGTCGTCGCTCCATTTAGCCGGGGGGCGACACACACTACGCTAGCCCACCGTATCCCGGGGATTCTTAGCACCCCCTGCCCTACCGTGACCGTGACCGCTACCTTGGTCAGGAATGGTAGAATGGAATATTGGGCGATCCTTATGTTTAACCGTGAGTAGTCTGTTAAAGCTACCTTACCTTTGGCGTTGTGTGCAGTTGAGAGCGAGAGGGAGGAGGCGCGGCCGGTGGACGAGAACTGCTCGCCCAGCGACGACGAAGACGCGGTGGAGGGAGAGGACCTGCTCTCGCGGCTGCAGCGCATCCTGGCCAGGAGGGGCCACCTCTGCGAGCCCGCGTATGCAGCTAAGGTAAGGAGAGCTCTGAAGGGTGCTTCCACAAGGCGAATTTTTTTAAAGGGTTTTTCTTCGTTACTAGAGCTTTAAGCCATATCTTAATTAAAATAATAGTAATTATTGTTATTATTATTCTTTATTTCAGTCCTAAAGGGCCATATTATATAAATACCTTATTACTAGTCAATACATATAAAAACTTAATTAAGGTGTGTTGTTTTGCACGAGCGTTGTGCTGTCAGGCGTAGGCGTCGGTATCCGTAGGCTTCCACGAAACCGCCGGAACACGGCGCCCTTCGGCCAGAAGTCCGAGTGAACGTGTCGAGGTGCTCCGTCATATTTCTTCTTCCGTAATATTTCTTATTTATTAAACAAGCGGTTACAACACGGCAGTCCACTAAAACAGGCCATGACTAGAGTTAATCGGCGATTTTCACCTCCTCAATAAAGCGATGGTCACTTCAATGGAGATTTACAATGGACAATTTTGATATGAGCTGAAAGAGGTGTATTTTAATCTTTTATTAAAATTTGAAATTTATTTATTTATTAGCATCAAATTGCCCTGAATCTGCCAGAACAGAAGAGAGGCAGAGGCCGCCCGCCACTGATCTGGTAGTCAAATATAATGAGAGACCTCAAGCAAGACTTGGCGCAAAAATGTGAAGAGAGCCGACCCCAAATAACGAGAGAAAGGACAAATATAGAATTCAAAATTTGACACGTAAAAATGCGTTGTAATGTAGCGTATTGTGTTTAGGGAGCGCACGTGTCGTGGCTGCCGTACGAGGTGGTGCTGCTGCTGCTGCGGTGGGTGGTGAGCTCCGACCTGGACGCCGTGTCGCTGGAGCGGGTCGCCGCCACCTGCCGCGGCCTGTACGTCGCCGCCAACCAGCCGGACATATGGCGGTCCATATGTGTCAAGTGAGTCCTCTTTACAGACACGTATCGCCAGGCCAGGAATATTGGCGACACTTCGACCCTATGAGATCGTTTTTTTTATTGGACTTAACTACGCCTTGGAATATATAAATTCTTATTTCTGGCGTATGTATTTATTTAATTACTTTTAGGGGTACTTACAGACTAATTACAACTTACATAACAATATTGATATAAATATGCTGATAACAAGTACATATGACTACTATACATACTATATGACCTAACAATGTTTCCTTCAACAAAATTATAATTATGTAGTATTTAAAGCGTACTTATATAGGTACACTAGTGTTTTTACTTTAGCGGCATAAAAGTGTTCGAGAATTTTCCCGCCTAGTCTGAAATCTGAATTGACCCCAAGTCAACTCACAACAATAATAGAAAAAAACGAAGCTGTTTTGACTATCTCATAATATTAATAACTTTTTTGTGTAACAGTATACTACTAATATGAATTACGTGTTCATCAGGACTTGGGGGATAGAATGCGGCACGCCCCGCGCCAACGGCTTCAATACGTGGCGCGAGATGTACGTGGAGAGGCCGCGGCTGCAGCTGCACGGCTGCTACATCAGCAAGACCACGTACCTGCGCCACGGGGAGAACTCGTTCCAGGACCAGTCCTACCGGCCGTGGTACCTCGTCGACTACTACCGGTACCTCAGGTGAGACAACTGCTGCTACATCAGCAAGACCACGTACCTGCGCCACGGGGAGACCTCATTCCAGGACCAGTCCTACCGGCCGTGGTGCCTCGTCGACTACTACCGGTAACTCAGGTGAGACAACTGCTGCTACATCAGCAAGACCACGTACCTGCGCCACGGGGAGAACTCGTTCCAGGACCAGTCCTACCGGCCGTGGTACCTCGTCGACTAATACCGGTACCTCAGGTGAGACAACTGCGGCTACATCAGCAAGACCACGTACCTGCGCCACGGGGAGAACTCGTTCCAGGACCAGTCCTACCGGCCGTGGTACCTCGTCGACTACTACCGGTACCTCAGGTGAGACAACTGCTGCTACATCACCAAGACCACGTACCTGCGCCACGGGGAGAACTCGTTCCAGGACCATTCCTACCAGGCGTAAAAATGCAGTTTTGCTATTTGAAATTTTTTTTGAAATATTTCTTTTGAGTAAAATTTGCTGTCTTCAGCATTTAGAAAACTTTCCCTCTAGGCAGGTAAGGTACCCACCCACCCACGCCACATAAGTAAAGAAACGGAATTGTATGCTCCTGTGCTAACCCCACCAGAATAAGTAAACATACAAACAGCAACGCCAACCCGGGCCTAAACATAAACAATGCCATTATCTACCTTAGTTCATACCTTCGAAATATTCACCATATACAGGGTGATTGGTAGATGAGTGCATAGCCTTAAGGTGAAGCTAGTACAGACCGTTAGGAACCATTTGAGCCATGGTTGTCTTAGACAAAGTCTCGCTATTTTTTTTTACTCGACTTTTAAGGTTTTTGGCTGAAAAACCCAAAATTTTACTGTTAACTGCTTTTAACGACCAAATTGAATGATAAGAAAATTCTTTTTTATTTTATTTAATTAAAGTAATGTGTAACCAATCAGACAAAACATGTTCTAAGCATCTGTGTCATCAGACATTTTTTTAACAGACATTTGAATTTCATTAAAAATTTCAAAAATTTTAGAATACAGTTTTTTGACCTCATTAAAAAAATAACCGAAGATCCTTTTTTTTTTTCAAACCTTTTTAAAAACATGCTTGATTATCGCTCTTTCTTTTGAGGGTATCATTTACCTGGATATCTTACAAATTATTGAAATTAGGATCTGCAAACCATGTTGAGAGAGAAATTTTGAATTTTTAGGCAGACTAATTAAATCAACATTTTATTTGAAATAAATTATTATTCATGTTCAAAATGACTGCCGCCGTTCCTAACACAAGCACGGGCCCGTCTTCTTACTTCTGTGTTTTTATTTTATTTTAAACAACATCTCTAGCTTCATGATATTAAACGCTGAATTAATCCTGTCTATCAACTCTTCCTTTGAATTCATTTCTAAATTTGTATACACAAGTTCCTTGACCGGGACCCCACACGAAAAAGTCCACCGGGGTCAGATCAGGTGACCGAGTCTGCCAAGGGATGGGTCCATCTCTGCCGATCCAACTGTCAGGGAAGCATTGGTTTAAATGTTCCCTTACATTTAATGTCCAATGCGCTGGACATTAAATGTCGAGAGAGCGTCACCCGATCTGACCCTGGTGGACTTTTTCGTGTGGGGTCGGGTCAAGGAACTTGTGTATACGAGTTTAGAAATGAATTCAAAGGAAAAGTTGATAGACAGGATTCATTCAGCGTTTAATATCATGAAGCTAGAGATGTTGTTTAAAATAAAATAAAAACACAGAAGTAAGAAGACGGGCCCGTGCTTGTGTTAGGAACGGCGGCAGTCATTTTGAACATGAATAATAATTTATTTCAAATAAAATGTTGATTTAATTAGTTTGCCTAAAAATTCAAAATTTCTCCCTCAACATGGTTTGCAGATCCTAATTTCAATAATTTGTAAGATATCCAGGTAAATGATACCTCAAAAGAAAGAGCGATAATCAAGCATGTTTTTAAAAAGGTTTGAACAAAAAAAGCATCTTCGGTTATTTTTTTAATGAGGTCAAAAAACTGTATTCTAAAATTTTTGAAATTTTTTATGAACTTCAAATGTCTGTTAAAAAAATGTCTGATGACACAGATGCTTAGAACATGTTTTGTCTGATTGGTTACACATTACTTTAATTAAATGAAATAAAAAAGAATTTGCTTATCATTCAATTTGGTCGTTATAAGCAGTTAATAGTAAAATTTTGGGTTTTTCAGTCAAAAACCTTAAAAGTCGGGTAAAAAAAAATAGGGAGACTTTGTCCAAGATAACCATGGCTCAAATGGTTCCTAACGGTCTATACTAGCTTCACCTTAAGGCTATGCACCCATCTACCAATCACCCTGTATAATAACGCAGTGTCTGATTGTCACATAGAGTTAAGATCTCTTTGGTGCGTGCTCGCGGCTCCTTAAAGAGGCGTAAAAGAAGCATTCTATGGGTGTCAAAATCGTGTCAAATGTATTGCATGCAATCTGTTACTCACTCACACATTCTCATTTTCAAACTCCATATAGATTTGTATTAGCAACCTCCTCCCGCTACTCCGCTTCCTTTGTCCGCACCCCCCCTTTAAATGGCACCATTGGTTCCCATACTAAATATGCAAGATGCAGTCTCCATAGGGGAGCGCGCGCATGATTAAATAGATTCGAACCTTCTTGGATTGTCATATCAGGTTCTTCCCCGACGGGCTGGTGCTGATGTGGACGACCCCCGAGGAGCCGGCGGCGTGCGTGGCCCACCTCAAGCACCGCGGCGCCAAGTCCGGGGGCATCATGGCCGGGCACTACCGTCTCATGGGCGACAAGGTAACTAGCTGCTATGGTGGATACATGAACATGTTTTTTCATTACTCATACTCTGAAAGTAGGTCTGAAGTTGCCTGAGTAGCGGGTTGAAAGTAATACATCTCAGCCCTAGGGAGAATCGTTTTCAACTGACAGCTGTCAAATTATTTTAAAAAACTAGTACTATTTTGACATTTCTATTGGACCATGTTCCAACTTTCTGTACAGCCACTCAATTACAGCGCGATGTAAAATTGAAATAACATAAAGTTATGTAATAATTAAAGTATATACATATTTTTATAAATGACTATTATAATTATTACTGTCAACTATTTCTTTAAAATAACATACATTTGGGCAAAATATTTACAATTTTTTCAATGATGGTAATGAAAAATAATGGCAGAATAGTTGGCCGGCCACAGAAAAAAAACAAAAAAGACGGGAAAGCGGAAATCCGATCTTCATTTGTTTTTTCGAGTTGTAGAGTTTTGTTTATACTTCCGTATAGCAGAGATTTATATTAACACTCATGTATTTGTTTTTACTTTCATTGTATTCGTAATGAAAAGCACAGTGTATCCCTCGGGTTCAAGACTTGTTTAGAGTCCCTTGAACTATTGGCGCCCTCGCTACGCGTCGGGCGCCAAACCCCGCCTCGGGTCTAATTAAGTTACTTTCACCCCTGGGGTAACAATATACTATTATTTATTTTCATATTTATTTTTCATTTCATAGATCCCGATATTTCATTTCATAGTTGCCGGACTAGCACTGTGCGCTTCTCGCGTTCTTCTCTGCTGCGCACGTGCAAAATGTGGAATGACCTTCCCTCTGACGCTTTTCCACAGCGATACGACATGGGGTCCTTCAAGAAGAGAGTCAAAAGAGCTCTTCAACCGCGGCCGGCGCCGCACCAGCACCCCCCGGGTGTTGCAGGTGTCTGTGGGCGGCGGTGACCTCTTAACATCAGGAGGCCCGCCTGCTTGTTGCCCCCGTAGCAATAAAAAAAATACAGGGGAATCAATTCCTTCTAAGTCAGTGGAAACAAAACCAGTATAAACTGTTGTCTAATGGTATTTTATTTATTTATTCAAACAAACAAATTCAATTACATTTCGTTAAACACAATAATATGTATACTGATATATGTTATAATACTAGACAGACACTGTAATAAATAAGATGTTTTATGAGACGCAGCAAGCTAAGGTTGTGTGGGTGGTCCTCACTAGGCAGGCCCGTTTCGAGGTCCACCGAAACACATCGCGACCGCCGCGGCCGAGGGACACGGCCGGGGTACACTCGTTACATGCTATGTTTGATATAGAAAAGAAAAAAAAAGTATTGAAACGCTCTACTAGGCTAGGACAGCCCAAGGTCAAAGTGCCCGGCCAGTGTTTAAAAGTGAACGTACACCTGTCCGCACGATTAATAATTTCATACATTCTTTTCATTCATTCACTCGCCGCAGTCACCGCAGTCGCCGCACGCACCGCAGCCATCGCGTTCGCCGCCATACTGACAAACGTCACTCGCGCCGCAGCACGCATTGGACGCTGCGGACGCATCGTGCTGCGACTGCGGTGCGGCTAAGTGCGTGAGGGTCGGATGAGTGTGCAAGGCTTCATAGAACTTCATACAAAGAATTCAAATGCTGAGACTGCGGTGCGTCCAGGTGCGCGTTCACCTTAAATGAACGAATGTGTCCAGGTGGTGGTGGTGATAAAGAAGTGTGGCGGTGAGAAGAAGCCGGCGCAGGCGACGAACACGCGGTTCCGCGCGCGCCGCAAGGACTCGCACGAGCAGCACGAGCAGACCTTCCACTTGGTAAGCGAGCATAAACAATTATTATTGGTAACATAATTGCCCGCGTGGAGTAAGTTAGCCTATATGTTATTCCAAAATATAAGCTATCACTGTACCAAGTTTCATTGAAATCCGTTCCGCCGTTACAGCGTGAAAGAGTATCAAACATCCTCTCAAAGTTTCGCCTAATATTAGTAGAAAGGAAGTAGGATTAACATTAACAATTTTTTTACATTCATATTCATATCACAATAGTAACTATTATATTTACATACAATCTTATTCTGTTACTAAGTACTTTCTCTCTCTCTCACACATACTCTGGGACACCTTAGCTATGGCCCCCAGTAAAAAAAAACTTCTGCCCCAAATAAAATATTGATTGATAGATTACCGCGTACCGGACGACGAAGTGTAGGCAGGTCGCCTACAAGGTTAACCGACGATCTGGTGAAGGTCGTGGGACCCAGTTTAGGTGAGGGTAGCACCGCACCGGCGTCGAGGAGATCCCTGGGGGAGGAAGACCACCAGTCCAGCGGTGGACGTCAACAGGTTAACCGACGATCTGGTGAAGGTCTCCCAGTTAAAGACGAGGGTAGCGCGGGACCGGGAGTCGTGGAGATCCTTGGGGGAGGGAGGCCACCTGTCCAGCAGTGGACTACATGTTGATATGATGATGATTGGTTGTGCTAGATATGAATAACATGTTTGTGAGTAGGAGCTGGAGCTTCGCACGCTGCGGTCGCGGCGCAACTTCCAGCTGGCGTGGCGGCGATACGCGGTGTGCGCGCGCCGCGACCAGTGGACGCAGTTCGAGCTCTCCGCCGGCAAGTTCCCGCCCTTCGCCTTCAGCCGCGTGCGCGCCTACAGCGCGGACGCGCACGCGCCGCTGCCCACCACGCACGCGTACACATAGGTAACAACCATTCATAATGGTACTACTGAACTAAAATTAGTGTCACTAGTACCATTGATGGTGCTAGTGATACAAAGCTGTGTCACTTGTACCATCAATGGTACTACTCAATGGTACAACTGACACTACGCGAAGCAAGCACATAGTCTACTGTCTACACCATCAAAACGTGTCTCCAACATAACTTTCCCACGCAACTTGATGAGAATAAATAAATAAAATTCTTATTTCGCAACCAGTTGCGACAAAGAAAAGTACTTCTACGGCAACTGGTTATGAAACCTGGTTGCGAATATGGCCGGAAGGATTATGAAGCCGATACTCATTCCATAGGTATAAAAAACACCACCTAAAGGCGGTGGCAGCAAGGTGATACCGACATATTATGTAAAAAAACATTTTTATAGATATGAAGAAAAAGTGCGAACTTTAAAACGTGTCTCCTGCGCTTGTTTTTTTTCCAACATAACTTTCCCACGCAACTTGATGAGAATAAATAAATAAAATTCTTCTTTCGCAACTAGTTGCGAACACAGAAAACTACTTCTACGGTAACTGGTACTTATTAAAGTTCGCTGCTTCAAGCGTATAGTTGTTCGACGGCTAGTTAACCCTTTATAAGGCAGAGGCGATTTGGATACCACTTAGCTAATAAACGTTTACGGAGAAGAACATCATCTTTTTTATTTAAGGGGCTATGATATCTCACAGCGGGTCGGATGATCCGTCGCTATTTCAACAATACTGTATCATTCATTTTGTAATAAATATGCAGTAAAGTAGAAGACTTTTACTAGTTACTCACGATTTCAAAAACACAGTTCGTTAAAATTTTCTCAATTAAAAAAAATTCCAAAGTTAACCATTTTAAGAATTTATTTTCGCTACTTTTATGTAATAAAGCTACGTACAATCACCATATTTTGAGTACTAACTGTACTTACTAATATGCAGATCACATAACATTTGAATTTACAAAATACACATAACTTTCGGCAAAAAAAGGAAAAACCTAAATCTAAGCGTTTTTGAGCCAGCCCAACTTGAGCCGCATGGCATCTCCCTACCCCGCGTCAGTCCCGCTCTGCCAGTGGCACGGGGAACACGTGTCGCTCGACGCCATCCAGCTGTCACTCCCGTCACACGTCATTTATTCAAATTATATTTTGAAATAGGGTAGCATCTTTGTTGCTATCCTAGTGTTTTTTGGAGTACAGTCTCCTTGACTGAAAAATGACTGGATGTTTGTTTGTAATTTGTTTCGATACTTGGTTGTTTGACTTGACAGAACAAAAATAGACGACGACATGTAGACAGAAGACTACAAAAGAAATTTTCTGAAGATAATATTTATTTTCCAATATCTTTCTTAATAATTTCCCGACCGTTTAGTATAATAACGAATTTTTTAAAATGGGAAACCAAGGTAACAAAAAAAAGAAAAGACTTGGTTGGCGTAAAAAAAAAGGCAAAAACTTGAGTAAAGCACTAAAGTGAGTATAATTTATTTGGTAAAGAAAATTCACATCGGGTTAAATTATTATACGTAATCATAAATGTACTTATCTTTCTCAAATTAGATTACGACGATCAGGGGCATCCGAAAATAACCATGGCTCTGACAAGGAGAATGCTCCGAATAAAACAGATGTTAACATATATAACAACATGGAAAAGTAAGTTCTGAAGCAACATTTCGATTTCGACTCGGACTCGCCCACGGAGGTTTCCGTTCCGTCAGCCACACTAATATAAGCTATCACTGTACCAAGTTTCATTAAAATTAAATATTTTTCCCGCGGGAAAAGTTTACCGCGGTAAATAGTTGCCTATATGTTATCCCAGGATATAAGCTATGACTGTACCAAGTTTCATTAAAATTAAATATTTTTCCCGCGGGAAAAGTTTACCGCGGTAAATAGTTGCCTATATGTTATCCCAGGATATAAGCTATGACTGTACCAAGTTTCATCAAAATTAAATATTTTTCCAGCGGGAAAAGTTGCGGACCAGGACGCGGGCGCAAACACGCGTGACAGGAAAACCGGCCTAAATGTATTAAATTTTGCTTACCAAATGTAAGACATGTAGAAAATAATATGACTTTAGGTACATATAGACTAGAATTTATTAAAAGTATTGTGTTCCTTGGTATAACTATAGATTCATCTTTTCAATGGGGGCCCCACATAGCTTCACTAGCTGGCATACTAAGTTCGGCCGCCTATGCCGTTAGAAAAATTTGACAATTACTGATATTGCTATCGCAAAATTAGTATATTTCAGCTACTGCCACAGTAACATGGCATAAGGCATCTTACTGTGGGGTCGAGCAGCAGATATAGTGACCATTTTTATTTTGCGAAAGAGAGCTAGGTATTAGCTCGATCTATAATCTGCGTTGTAGTCATTATAGAGAAAAGTTTAAAGAAATAAATATACTAACCGTATCCAGTCAATATAGATTTGAGAATATTTTGTTTAAGTAAACCCGCTGTAAAACCACAGCCGCCTGCTGGTGATGTCCGGATGGATGATGAGGGTTTCACTATCGTACAAACTACCAGGAGATATATATATCTATCTTGAATATGAAGCACACAAAGTTTAAAAATCACATTATGTAACAATTTGTTATTATAAAATAGACGATTCTTTGAATGACAAAGACGCCTGATATTAATGTTACTTGGTGATGTGGTACTCCTATGCTATAAAGTATGTTGACATTGACTGTAAATAAATTATTAATACATAGTGTTTTTTTTATTAAGAGCCATCTTGGACGGTCAATATTGTGTAGCTTACCCTACATAAATAGTGCGAGTGAGATAGGTGCGCTGACGGCGGCGGTGGGAGAGGCATGCGGGGGGGAAATTTGAATTTGAGCTGACATACCATCGACTCTTAACTATAATGATATTATATAGCGAATATATCAGACTTTCTTTCCTCATTCATTCAATGTCAATGAATAGGTGTATTGGAAACAGATCATCTGAAAACTCAAGTGCACTAACAGGCTGAGTGCATATATTGACCACATGTTTTTTTCTTAATGATTTTTTTTTTCCGTAGATGTGTTCCCCAGTGCATTACAAACATCGTAGTGTATTTAACTTTCACGTAGCTTAACTGTATAACTGGGGCCTTATAAAGGGTTAAGTAAGATGAGCAAAGGTTCCTGCATCCTCCAGCCTCCTATATTTACCGTCTGAATAAATTTTTTCCTGTTCCCACAGGAAAGGCTTCACCAACGGCGGCACTCCTACTAACAAGTAGTCAATCAAGTCATTTTTTTGAGTAAGTAATTATGAAATAATAACTTACTACTGTTCATTCGTTTTAAGACGCCGCCTGTTTATTCTTACAGACATGACTGCAATTATGTCATTACCACTGTTTCGGGTTTTATTTTTAATTAAGTTTTACGGCTCTTTTAGAAGCTATGCCGAGGTTTCAGCAAGTTTCTAGAGAAGGTGACTAATAACTACGCAACATATACTTACTCTCAATCTCATACACTAAGATTTGTACGGTCGACCGCACGTCAGTGGAAACAAAACCGGTTTAAACTGGTCTCTCAGTATTAAAACTCCCTAATAGACTAGACCAGCTCAAGGTCAGTGTTACCACTGACATGCGGTCGACTGTACTATGTAATGGAACAAGGATATCACATTGCACACGCTAACACCTTGGAAGCGGTGGTAGATAAAAAATTTACGTATAAATGTACCCAGTGTACGTACATGCAATAAAATGTTTTGACTTTGACATTTCTAAGATATCAGCATATCTAAGTCGACCTTCAATGAACACCCGGTCCTCCGCATCCAAATAAAATATATAACTTGTTTGTACCAATTGCACGAAGTGGGAATCGAACCCTTTCATGGTGGAAAAGATGCGTTCCAGATTCCAGGCGCGTCTTAAAGTGAATGAGCTATCATTTTGTTTCTTTTTGGTACCTATTTACGCGCACTGTTTAAGTAATCACGACATGCCTTCCTCGCTTATTCGCGCGTTGTGTTCTTAAAGTTAGGGAAGGCTACGCGATGCTACGCGCGCTGCGCCGCCGTAGCGGTTGTTTGCGGCTCACGTTTAAAATAGTGATAAATGTTCACACACTAGGTTACTACGTAGTAATTGTAGCTTACGGTGTCATTATCTTAAATTAGCAATTGCATTAAAACTCCAGTTTTTTTAAAATATATTTATAACCAGCTGTTGACCGCGGCTTCGCTCACGTGGATTTTATTTCGCGGGAATAGTTGTAATTATTAATCTATGCCCAGGGGAAACTATTATTATACTCTGTGCCCAGGGTTCGGTGTATTTCCACACCAAAAATCAAAATCCGTTCAGCGGTTTAGGCGTGAAAACGTAACAGACATATAGAGTAACTTTGCCATTTGTTATTGCCATATTAGTACAGATATACATAGGTGGACGGATAATTAGAAACAGGGCAAGATTTTCATACAATCGAGGTCACTTTGAAGCCATAGTTCTCCGTGAAGGATTGATCGGGGGCATGATCTGATGACTGTCGTCGAGAGAGTAGATGGAGGACTTTCAGATCGCTGTAGATATCCAACTGATCAGATGAGCCGTTTGGAAGCGGCATCGTCATGATTTTTTAACTCTAAGATTTTTATACATTTTGATGCCATTTTGCGTTTTTTTTTCTTCATGACGATGCTGCTTCCAAACGGTTTATCTGATCAGTTGGATATCTATAGCGATCTTATAGTCTTCCATCTACTCTCTCGATGACCGTCATCAGATCACGCACCCATCATTCCTTCACGGAAATCCATGGCTTCAAAGTGACCTCGATTGTATGAAAATCTTGCCCTGTTTCTAATTATCCGTCCACCTATGTATGTATGTAGGTACAGTCAAGGTTCACAAGTGCAGTAGCAGTTTCGCAACTCAATAGATTAAGAGACCAGTTTCACTTACGACTTTCTTTTATATCTGTACCCACACACATCCACTAAAATATTCCTGGATATTACGATGAATTGATGAGTTATTGCTAAGACAATAAGGTTTAAAACACGCTATTGACTTTATCTAATTGGTTATCGTCAGCGAACTTTAATAAGTATAGAAGCATTACTTCATACAAATTTATTTGAAAATGTGAGATTCGAATTAAAACAAATGCAAGTCTGAAGCAACAAAGCGTGTAAGATGATTATAGACCATATCGCTATGCGACAAAGTATACATTTGCTTGAATTCTACATAATACATTTTCATGTCTAGTACAGATACTCAAATCACCTACTGCTGGGAACAAAAGAGTCGCCGCGGCGACTCTTTTGGTGTCATCATTTTTAGGGCTTAGTAGTATTTCTATACATATTAAAGTTCGCTGGTTATCGTGATGTCGTGTGCACTGTTGTACAGAAAAATGACTCTTAGCGTGCTACTGCACTTATGAACCTTACTGTACCTAGTACCTACATACATTTGTAAAATATATTGTTCATTATACTTTATGCTTTCGATGCATTGACTTCATTACTATCGGTAGCCGCAATTTTGTAGTGTGTTCTTATTTTACCTAAATGTGCTATGAATGTTACAATACAATTTAGTCAATGTTGATGTAAAATATGTTATAGAGTTATATTGTTGTCTACTTAATTTAAAATAACGCACAGTGTTGTGAATCTTAATTAAGGTCAAGGAGGGATTGATGGGACTAAAAGTGTGGAGTGATATTTTTGGAAGACATTATTAATAAAGAAAATAACCCAGTAAATAATAAATAATCTTTATTTAATCTTTTGATTTGTACATACTGATTTTGGCCCTGAAATCCTGCTAGAGGTAGGACCTCCAAAACAGAATTTCAGTGCGTCTTTAGAACGATTTCATATAAAGCGGTTTTATCGCCGCGACAACTAGCGATCAGAACAGCGTCGCATAGGCTGTAGCACTTCCGAAAATTTGCAATAAGCTTCCTGAATTTTTGTCGTCCTCGTCGCACAATGTAGCGGCGTGCTCGCAGAATCCATAACCCGCGGGGCATATGTTAGCGCTTTAAATCGCCAGTTATCGCGACGACTCAGCGGCTTGGTATGAAATCGCCCTTATTTTAAAGTTTAATATTACATACAATTTTATAAATATAAAGACTACAGATTAATTACACTATACAACTATTACTGAAGTATTACTTGACAACTCCACTTACACCTACCTCTGTACAAATGGTTAAGTACAAAAAAATTTGCCCATCTAGAATAAAGTTTAATAATATATTCGTTTCGTTTCACGCTATCTTCTTGCAACGCACATGGTTGGCATCAGCCTTTTCAACACAGGGCACTCAGTATTAAATACTGGAACAACTTTTTTGTACATCTAATTACAAATTAATTAACATTTTACGATTTCCCATTTAATACACATGACACAACACTTGTGGCATCATTCTCAGGGAATTTATAAAATATTTTGTGCGAACAATAAATAAATAAAAATACATTGTTAATTTATGTTTGACATAAGTAACTCAAGTAAAACTTGAACTAAACAATTATTTTTGTAAATAAAACTTTAAATAAATAATTTAATAATAAAGGTACACTTGAGAAATAATACAGGCCGTTACATATACGTGTACTCATGTATTTACATACACAAATGGAGCCATACATACCAAACGTGCTCGTAGTTGAGTTGTCAAGTTATATTTATAAATTATTTAGGTATTCAATTGGTTATATTATTTGTTGTTGTTGACATTTATTTTTAAGCTGTGCACGCAGCCTCAAAGGCTACAGTGCACGTAATTGTAACACCTCTTCGACATAGAATTAAATATGTATCAGCTATGTTGGAAAATCAGTGGTAACTAATATAGTTAATTAGGTAAACGATTTGTCTAGTCATAAGTTTCTGAGAATTAATAAAAATTTAATTGTATAATTTACTTTTTATTCATATTCTACACTATCCCCTTCTGTTCGCGTAAAATATATTGTATATCCATTTGTAAGAGCGTTGTGATGGTGGGTGGGTAGGTGGCGTGGTGCGGGGCGGGCGGCGGCGCGGGCGCGCGCGCGGGCGCCGGGAGGCGGGTCGCGCGCGCCGCACGCTCCACACCACTCCGATAATAACAACTGTAGATCGTCAATCGCCTACATCCTGAGGAGGCCTAAAGCAAACAAACTCTCCAACTAACTTTCCCTAAAATATTGACGTAAAAAAATCACAAAGTTACATTACATAGGTAGTATTAAATATTTTTTTATTATATTTTACACAAGTTTGAAAATCATAACTCTACTAAAAATAAACTATTTATCTAAGAATTGTATTTTTATAATATTAGTTAAGTATATATTATTTTTGTTTTATAATTTATATACAATGGTTGGCTAGCGTCACTGGTGGTAGTGAGCCAGCCTTCAGCGAGCGGCCGACGCACGCGCCTACCTTGAGCCCCAGGCGGGCGTGGGCGTTAGATGAGACGCTCGCTGAGCCAAATTCAGGTGTCGTCGATGGGCGCGGGCGGCGGCGGCGGCAGCGCGGCCGAGTGCGGCGCGGCCGCCGAGGGGCCGGCGTGCGCGTGCCCGGCGTGCGCGTGCCCGGCCAGCACGAGCGGCGGCGGCACGCTCGGCTCCGTGTTCCGCCGCCGCACCTTACTGCGCTTCTTCAGCATCGTAGCCTGCGGGCGCGAGCAACGCGTGAGGGGCGGGTCACGGGTTCGCCGCCGCCGAGCCCGCGGCGCCGCGCTTCATTTTCTTCAGCATCGTCGCCTGGACACGTAGCGAGCAGGTACACGCACAGCTCTAGCGGCGGCTCCACTCCCGAGACACGCCCCCCCACACACCCCCACCCACACCCTAACCTACCGGGGCGCCAGTCGCGCTATTTCTGTTACGTTATTACCAAACGTTATTTATTATTATTCACTTTGGTTGTATAATGTGTACCTAATGTTATGCTGCACCAACAAGTTTGGCAAATTTCGGCAAACGCAAACGTGCGGAGCAGGGGTTCGGCTTGAGTTTGTAAAGGTTTGCCAAACGTGTGGATGCAGCATAACGTTTTTGGTTATGGTTTGGATTTGGTAATATCGTTCAGAATTAGCGTGATTGGCCTCCAGCTTTGGCGACATGTTTCTAAAGATACTTATTGCTGAGAATTCCATATTCTCACGTTTCGCGTTGATACGTTACTGCTGTTAGCTCACCGGCCACAGCGGAGGGTTATCTCTAGAAATATGCCATCAATGCTTCCTGTCCGGTCTAGTACACGACTCTGTAAATTAATTCCGGCCATGTTAGGATTTTTTAACGTCCCCTTGAGGTACCTGGTTTCTTTCTTCCAGCTACTAAAAAGCTACTCTTCATTTCGTCATTAGTACGAGCCTTAATTGTAAGGATTCTACTCTCCCACAGCTACTCACAAAAAAAAAGCTTTGATGCTACACTATGAGTGTTCTCTTATCTTAGGGCTTATCACTGTGCATGGTTTACCTTTGTTCGCGATATCCAATTGGCCAGAATTAAGGTACATTTGACGTGTGTCGTTAAAATAGTATTCCTCGAATTCTCTGTCGATGTCAGTGGTAGAATATACCGCATTTTCACTAAACTACCAAAATTGTTCTACAAAAATCTAATGATTTTTCCAAATATCTTATTTAAAAACTATCGGGATGGTCCATGGAACTAAAAACATCGAAAGCATCATTAGTTGAATCCATTAATAAAATCCAACACTCAGGATCAGGACTCTACACAGACTATCTACACTTGACAGATCAGTAACGAATTCGAAATCCAACACTCAGGATCAGGACTCTACACAAACTCTACACTTGTCAGATCAGAAACGAATTCGAAATCCAACACTCAGGTTCAGGACTCTACACAAACTCTACACTTGTCAGATCAGAAACGAATTCGAAATCCAACACTCAGGATCAGGACTCTACACAGACTCTACACTTGACAGATCAGAAACGAATTTAGATTTTTCTTTTCCTGGCTATCAGGGGTGATGTATGAGTTCAATTAGCAATTTCCTCAAATCCTTATGCTCTATCGTCTCATCTCTAATCTATTCGCTAATCTCTAATTTAATTTATTAAAAAATCTAATCGAGCTATAGTCTTCTAGTCTAGACTTCTTGATCGAAACATAAGGATTTCAAATTAAAATCTCTATTTTTCTTTCGTTACCTACCACCGCCAATCTATTATTTTTTATAAATTATACTTGCTGTCGCCGGCGGCTTCGCCCGCGTGGTTTAAGTTTTACTGTGCGAGAACTGTTCTGCCCCTGGGTTTGATGTACATATCTTCCACCAAATTTCATCAAAATTTGTTCACGTGTTAAGGCGTGAAAAGGTAACAGAGACAATGTTACTCTCCCATTGATAATATTAGTATTAGTTTGTGTTGTCATCTATCTCGTTACGTAGGTACCTACGTAGAGTCTATTGTGTAACTGAACGATTAACATAAAATAAACGATTGTTGTAATCACGTAGTATACTTTTAATTAAGTATACAGATATTTTTGATAGAACCCAATCAATCAGTTCAGTGAAAATGCGGCTTGCGAGATGTAATGGAATTGCGGCGGTGAGTGGATTGGTGCTCGGGCGACGTGGCTCGGGAGAAATTTTGAATTTTGGTCACGGACATTTTTGCTTCCAAATTATCTAATTTGATAATGTAAGAAAGCCATGCAATGATGTGTTTCGTGCGTTGTCATTGTATTGCTTTGGGAGATGTATTCGAAATACATTTAATTATTAATTATACTTTTGGTATTAAACAAACATAGAAATCATAGAAAACAGTGTAAATTGTGCAATAGGTAGGTATCACTGGCCATAATGTTATAGACATACATGGACAGAGATTAAGTGCCTGTATTCTGCGATAAAATGACAAAACAACAACAAAACACTAAAAATAATACAAAACACATCATCGTAAGGCTATGACATTGTAGTAATTGATACGGAGAAGCAAACATGCAAACATATGTACCTACATGACTAGAAATGAACAAACCATTCTAATATGAATTCGTTGGCCTCCGAATAGAGACCAAATGTGGCGTTCCACACCAAAAATGACTATAATATGAGTCTTATCGCGGCATTTAGTTTCCGAGTTATGTAAAGTTCTGTAAAATGACTCAAACGACCACACGATACTATTGGGCCACTACAAATTTTTTTAAAATATAACCCTAAAAGTGTCTCTAAACGATCATGCTTGCATGACATGCAACGTTTACGTGAATGTCATGCTGCATGCATGATGGACCATCATGCTTGCTATCAATCAATACAGTGAAGCAACGGCCAGCACGTAGTTTGCATGTTATGCACGTCAATCACTTCAGCTAGACGATCATGCATGAGTGACAGCACGTATTGCATGTCATGCCGCGTGATCGTTTAGGGAGCCCTTATGGGCTAGGAGTTAGCTCCGCCACAAGGTCACTTTTGATTTGGAACGCCACAAATGTAAATGTGATGACTCACGATGTTCCTGACGATGACGAGATTTATTTATATCTAGTACTACTGTAGGTACTACAGACTACAATAAGTTCTTTCGTTAATTTTATCAAAAAATCTATAATCAGGCGGTTTTTCTGTCTTTTTGCTCTCAAGATGGGAAAGATAGATCATTTCGTTTAGATAGAGCGGAATTGCCAGTGAAAACCCAAATAGGACCAAAAACCTGGTTGAAAAACTGGTCATTCGGTACTTCTGGAATTAGCTTCGTGCTTATTGATTTCAATTTTGAGTGAGGCACGTGTTTTATTCTATGTTTGGGTTGTTTACACAAATCTTTATTAGAAATTGAAGTTGGACTGAAAATATCAGACCCGTCTGATTACTCGGTAACCGCATTATTGCCAAATCCATTAGGGCATCTTCAATTATTTTTACCTTCAAACCAAACGTTAAAAAACCGGAAATACCTATAAATTATTTAAATGAATTTAGTACCCTGTTCATAATAGCTTGATTAGAATGACAGATGTTGAAAGGTGATTATAGTGAACAAAGTGCAATCAAATACCGGTATAGGGGGTATTTTATTATACCGATATTGGGCGATATTTAATCCTACGGTCTCTAATCACGGCGACTTAATGTTGATCTGTTATATTAGGAGGCAAGTGGTACGTACCTTTAAGGCTGACTTGAGGATGACCACCTCGCTGGGCACCGCCACCCAAGGCTCGCCGTCCACCTGCACTGGAATTTCGCTTTTCAGGTTGATCTTGATGTGTCCGCCCTGGAACATAATATCACACGGTCATTATTATACAGGGTGTACATTTAGTCTGCGACCACTAAAAATGGTTAATTAATTTTAGGTTATTAAGTTAAATTAATGGCTCATTTGTTTCTTCGGTGCTTAAATCTAAGTTATTTTATACTTAAAATAATTCACGCGCCGCCGTCTGCCCTTCCGCCCACGTCCCCCACCCCGCCCTGCAATTGTCCCTGGTTAAATCGACATTAAATCTACTATCAGTTTAGTGCGGTGTGAGCTGCAGTGTGGATCACCGAATGGCATTAAGTTGTGCCCTGGAGGCCGTGCTGTGGGTATTCGTGATTATAAACTACGATTTGGCCTATAAGGACTTATTTCCAATTGGCCGTAAAACTATATATAAAAAAAATTTGCATATCTTGGTTACGTTCGTATTTGTCCCTACTCGCCGTCCACTGTCCTTAGTCCACCTGACGACCTCTCCTGGTGATGCAGGTGACCACTCACCATCAAGGAACCGTCTGGCCTCCCAACTGTGATACTGACCTGCGCTATCCTCATGGCACCCCGCAGTCCCGACTGTATCTGCCCCAGGTGCACGACGCCCGTCACCCCGACGACCTCCAGCATGCCGTCCCAGTGGTTCGGCTTGTTGAACTGGTCGTCCTTCTCCGGGCCCCACGGGTTCGCGCCTGAGCCCCAGCTGTTGACCACAAAGTCATGTAAGGGTTGGACCACATCTGATGTCAGCACGAAATCGCACTTTTTCATATCTCTATCCTTTTCTGTCTTTCAGGAACGTCATTTGCTAGAGCGAGAAACATAGCGGGCGTGCTATAGCGCGCGGCAGCACGGACAAAAAGTCGATCGCCGGTGAGGGGGGGGGGGGGGGGGGGGGCGATGGAGTGCTGAGCGTGCTACCGCGCGCGATAGCACACCTGCGCTATTTTTCTCGCCCTAGCAAATGACGGTCTGTCCTGTGTCAAACCCTTACAAGTAGGAAGCTGCTTGGTTGGTTTGTACTAACTCCATAAAACCTCCAAGGAGAATTCAACCAGAAACATTTACAGTTGAATAAAATTCTCCTTAGGGTTTCTGAGGAGTTAGTACAAACCGATATTCAAGAAGTGGGGAAGACCACAAAACGAGAGAGCTGTGACAACACTGCGTTCCGGTGCAGGGTAAGAGTCCTAGCAAATTTATTTTCCTTCTTGTTTTTGCAATCTGTCACCTCTTTTTGGGACATTCAGTAAAATATATGACGTTTGTGATGTGTTTTGCAGAAGTACATATACTCTTAGCGCATCAAAATTAGTTAAGAGTCTGTTCCACGCTAGACTATTAATTCCTCTGTGACGCTAGCCCAGTCACAGAGGAATTAATGCCCAGTGCTGGTTGGTGTTGGTGGAATTAACATGCGCCTTCGGCGTATGCAGGTTTCCTCACGATGTTTTCCATCACCGTTTGTAAGCACTGTGTACGGTACGACGCATACCTGAGTATATTCAATATGATAATGCCCTCGACGCCGGGCAGCTCGACGGGCTTGCCGTCCACCTCCAGCCTGACCGCCTTGTGGAGGTCCTTGCACATCTTGCGGCCCACCATCTTGCGCAGCCCCATCTTCACGTACACGCCCTTGTTGCGTAATCTGAAACGTCGTTGTGCACGTGTTGTATGCAATATCGTATCGGTCAAGTACGGAACGAACCACTTTGCCGAAAAAGTCATTTTAGATATATGAGATATTGAGCAATCGTTTTTGAATGGTTACGTTTAATTTAATTTTTTAAGTATTTTACAGTGTCATTGACCCCAATCAGCTGGTTTTGGTTGAAATGTTACATTGAATATCTTAAACTTAAAGTTTATTAGGTACATACCTATAGCCGTTTAACGTTAAACGTGCCGTAACTTGGGAACGCTTAAAAATATGAACATAGTTCATTTGGGAAAAATGTATTACAAATGCAACTGAAATTTTTAGGAGAGTGGTGGGTAGTCTAACTGTGGATGCTACCAGAGCTACATAATTTTCCTTTGATCGTGTCGTATCTACAATAATCTGGAAATAGGCGACTCGAGATGGGACGCGGTGTACAGCACCAAAACACGTCCATACCGATCACCATACAACAATACTAGATGGTAGATATGTATGCACTAGGCCATAGTCCGTTCATTTTGTATTGGTCAAAGTTTATAGGTACATCTGATAGACCATAACCCTTTTCGTTAGCTGGTGGGATACCTGACCACTGACCTGCTATTAAATTTATTTGGGTTCTCCTCCCTGGCGTTGTGGAAGTCTAGGCAGAGATCGGCGTCTATGCCAATACCGAAGTAGTTATTCATCACAAGGATTTGCGAGTTGTCATCAATTTGGGCTCCCACAATCGCCGACGGCACTGCAGGAAAATAACACATTAGTCGATTCTTAGTCACCAATTACATCTTTAGGGATATCGTACATTTTGGGAAAGAACATTTTGGGAATGGTACATTTTGGGAAAAGGACATTTTGGAAAAATTACATTTTGGGAAAGGCAGTTTCGGGGAAAGGACATTTTGAACCTAGACGTTTTGATCGTGTTGATTCGGCCCCAATAAAACTCGGCCCACCGAGTTGCGACGTTGCACTCAATAATTGTATTTTTATGTGATAAACAATTTTTCCTGGCTGTGCTATGCTAGGGACGAATCGATTACTACAAAATTGCGATGGACTGAGCATAAACTTTATTTGGTCCTTCAAGCCGGATCCGGATGGTCCATGGGTCAATCAGAGTCCAGTCCCCTCCGCCCGCACACCTCAGCACTTTGACAGAATTAAGAGCATTAGAAGTACTAACCCTGCTGTTGCTTGTTGACCTCCTTGTTGGGATCGTCTTGCTTGTCCTCTGGGTGGAACACGACCGTCCACCGGTCGAGGCGGATCTCCTCCGCGTCGATGACGTCACGCAGGAGGGACAGCGGGTCCTCGCAGCCCGTGTAGCCGGAGCCCCAGCGGAGCACCCGCGCCAGATCATTGCCTGTACCATGGCATGCGATAATGCAACGTGCCATGGTGCTATGCATAATCGCATGCCATGGTAACTATACTATGGACTAGTACTTTGTATTGTAAGCTAAAACACCCTCTTAGCTTACAACACAATGTACTAGTCCATAGTTGGGTGGGACATTAGAATGAGGGACACCAGTATTCCGAAGGTACTCGACTCTATTTAGTCTATCCACTGTACCAGTCCTATATACCTATACTCTTCCTTTGGATGTCGTATGAGGCGAAACAAATTCAGTGTGGGCCACAGACCTAGATCTACGTCTGGTATGGGCAGTACTAAATTTCAATTAATTACTCTTTATTGCACAGTAAAAACACAAAATATACAGTAGCATACATACATTTGGGCGGTCTTCTTCCAGACAACCTTGTGTAGAGGAAAAGAATACCAGAGAAAGGTAACTTCATGTACGTACTGCGATCACCAACCCACTTGCCTGGTGGGCATCTCCCAATATTTTAGGAGGCTATTGACCTGGGCTGTCGTGGTGCGTTACCTGTGCCGAGGGGCACGATGGCGCAGGGCGGGTTGGAGCACTGCGAGTCCTGGCCGACGTTGTCGAGGCACTGCAGCACCCAGCCGATGGTGCCGTCGCCGCCGCACACCAGGATCTTGTAGTTCGGAATGTGACGAAACACGTAAAGCCTGCCAAATGGGAACTTGCATTAGGACAAGGCAGAACAGTCGTGGTCAAACGCGAGGCTGAGTGGCTCGTTGCACTACTCAGCGCCGTCTGCCTCTTGCCGAGCTTGGTTGTTGTCGGCGGGCGTCTATGGTATTGTTGGTTGACTTAAGAACTCTGCCCTAGAAACGAGCCGTCCCGTAGAATATTCTTCTCGCTCCACATGGATATGGCTGTGTAAATTTTTGAGAAAACCTGCACATTCCGAAGTCTAAGGCGCCGTGTGAGAAATGTCTTTTAGCCACATGAAGCAAGTACCTAATAGATTTCTCCACTAAATTCGTAATCCTGTTTCATAGATACGCCATAATTCGAAAACGTATAAATATAGGCATGCCATCCTTTGATTCTATATTACCAACATCGGCAATTTCTGTGATGGTTCTGAAAATTCATACCTATTCTTGGCTAATTAGCTAGGAAGACCAAGAAAAGTTGCCTTGTAACTTGACTCACCCCGGCAATGGCCCCCCATTCTCCAGGTCGAACACCTGGTAAGGGTTGAGGAGCTTCCGAAACGAGGATATCAGCTCCAGCCCTTGGCAGCCGCCGGACTTGACGTTAACGAATACCAGCAGCGGCTTCACCCCCGCCGGCACCATGGAAGGCTCGATGCTGGGTAACAGCATCACTGCGCAACAAAATATTGATAGTTACAAGAGCTGGTCAAAAAGTATCTTATTTACATATTACATTATTTCACGCAATGTCCCTGACGGGGTAGGCAGAAAGAACGGGGCGCCAAGTATTGCGATCCTGACACGCCTCTTTCACTTCGCTCAGTCTCATCATTCTCTTCAGACACGCTCGCCGCACGACGCGAGTGCTCTTTACGCGTCCGTCTCTAGCACCAGCTCTATCTGATCCTCGTATGTCAGTCTAGGTCGTCCCTCCTATTGCCAATCACATTCGCTCGATATATTTGCGCCATCATTCATTCATCGCACTGTATACTTTTTTACATTAAGTACTAACGCTAAATACTCTGCCACCTTCGGCCAATCTCACCTCGGATCCGAAGTGGAGACGCCATTACCGTCTTCTTCAGATGCGAAAATTCTGGCACTGGTGGGCAGGAGACAGGCCTACTCACCTAATAAATGCTTATCTTCATATTTGGCCTCTCTGAGCGCGTAGAGCGCGCGCACCGCCTTGCTGGCGTCCTCGTACGTGATCACCATCGACCCGTATTCATAGTAGATCGGCCCGATGGCCGTGAACTTGTTGTCTGCACACAAATTCATAGCACATTGTTGGGCCCATCCTCGTAGAAACCCAATTTAGATAAGCAGTATTCTGGAAGGAATGCAACTAGTACTAGATACCTGGAATTATGACCAGTTATCTAGCAGGAATTATAATTTAGGAACTCCTCAACGGCTTACAGTTAATCCATAGAGTTTAGGCACGTTTGACTTAGCTTATTAAGTACATGGTTGTCATGAGCGCGTTTGTAATTTTTTTTTTAAAAAGTTAAACTTTTTGAGTTTTAAGATATAATTTGAGAGAATTAGGGCTTCTTTCACCACTTCCTGATATTGTTACAGATAGTTATCTTAGTGATAAACTAATCTATCAGATAAATCTGTGTGATAGACTATATAAAATATATAAGATATAGGCAATCAGATACCTGTGAAACAAAAAAAATAGGCTATCTGTCAGATAACCTGCAGATAGGGTATCTCGGACTTTATCAGCAGGCGGTGTAAGAGGCCCTTATTAGTTACGCAGGTTCCGAGTAGTTTTCGTGTCACATGAGACCTGAGAGTCACTCACCCGCGCCCAAGAACTCGACCAGGATGTTCTTGTAGTTGTGTTCTGATAAGTTGGGGGGCAGCGAGGCCACGAACAGCGCGAGGTTGGGCCCGTGCGGGTCCCGGCGCGGCTGCAGGTAGAACCTCGCCAGCTCCATGCGCCGCACAGACTCGCGCGCCAGACGCACCACGATACGCCAGGGCCGCTCGTCCTCTTCTAGCACCCGCTCTGATACTGCATGGGTTGGAATGGACCATTATTCACAAGGCGTAGAAGCGGGTGCGAAAACGACTAGCCCAAAAGAGCACTGCAAGACTGACGATGAAGAATTTATTAGCTAAAAACATGTGTTCGATGGAAATAATAGCTACTATATATTCGCGACCCTCAAAAAATGGGTCGGTTTTTTTTATATAATCGAGATCATTTTGAGCAGCAGCAGATCACCCAAATAAACACAAGTTCTATCAATCACCCACCCTTCGGTAACTATCATAGCGATGCATTTGAAGCAGACAGACTTTGAATTGCAGACAGCAGGGGCTCGTGGGATACTGTGGACGTAATACTATCGGATGAGCTGTTGTGAAAATTGAACCATCAGTTGAGAAGTGAATGACATGAATTGAGTACTCACCGCCCCTGTCGAGGAGTATCTCCGAGCAGCGGTAGTCGTGGGTGGCCTGCGCGGGGTCGAGGCCGAACCTCTCGAGCGCGGCGGCCATCAGGTCTGCGACGGCGTCGCCGCCCACGCACGGCACCGTCACGAAGGTCTCGCCCGCGCCCGCGATGCGCCCGGGGTACACGCGCACCACGCCGCCGCCGCTCTCCAGCTCCCTGGTGCAGCAGAACAGCCGACGGTTGTAGGAATCAAGTAATCGCCGGGCTGTGGAAAGAGCTCGGGGTTTCTCTGAGAGACAGGATCCGAAACGAGGTGAAACCGCGAGGGTACGTTGAAGTGGCAGTGGGCTGGTCACATTTGTCTGAGAACCGATAACCTCTGGGGTAAACGAGTTCTCGAGTGGAGACCACTATTGGGCAAGCGTAGTGTGGGACGTTCCAGGGATGTTGTGATGGGATATCTAAACTTAATCCAGATTATCAGGTCCTCACTGAAGCTGCACTAAAGAAACTGAAACAGTGTTGGCTGCTTATTTGGCAGGCGAGTGGCATTAGCTCGAAGATGGCGGCTCGTCGGGTTCGTTACTGCTCACCAGATTTTTTGGCTTTTATTAGCTTCCTAAACAGGGCAACACTGGAAGCTCTGTAACAGTTGGGCTTAGCCAAGATATTGGCAGCACGGGTACTTACTTGAAGCGCAGAAAGAGCGCTGGCCGCTTGTTGGGCAGGCGGGTGACCCTCGCGAGGGGCGCGGGGTCCTTGAGCGGCGGCTCGTCGCCCGCCAGCGCGTCCGTCAGCTCGAACTGGTCGGGGTCGCGCGCCACGTGGAACGCCCTCAGGGCCGCGGAGACCAGCTCGCGCTCGTTCCAGTTGCGCCCCACCACCACGGGCCGGTACAGCCGGCGCGACCACGCCGCCTCCCCGTCGTACACTTTCACTACTTCTGTAGAGTGACGGAGACGAGCTTTGAGTTTCGGACCGTTCGGTACTTGTACTAGGAAAGTTGAATTGCAACAGTGAATGTTATTGTGCAGAAATACGAAGGAAAAGGACGGTGGCAGGGTTGTCGTCTACTGTTTCTCTACCCTGCGACGCGCGTTATCGACGCGATTTCAGGAAAGACTTTCTCGTTATATATATTTCATCGCGACGCGTGCTGTGTTTGAGTCCGGTTAGATCCGACAAGACGAGTTCCTGAGTGAAATCGCGGCAATAAAACTGCGTCACCGTGGCTTTGCATTGTGCACGTGAATTTACAAAGTGCTTTATATAAAACTTTCGTTCGACAGTGCGTGAGTCAACAAGTACCCAGCCATTATTGGTGCAAGCAAAATAAATAATTTAGGCGACAGTGATCGCTTACCATCACCAAGAGAAAAATCTATTACTGTATATGGAAATTCCCTTTAGGGGGCAAATTTGTGTGACGTCCTTGTGAAAAATTCAAATATTGAAATTGGTCAAAATAAAGTGCTTCGGGCCGTGGGTCACGGTGGGAAGGGTTACTGGTACCCAATGCATCCCCCTGTATCCGCTGGTGCCAATCAATGGATGGTCAAAAGTCAAAGCAATACGTAGGTCTCATCCTCTATGACAGCTGAACAGCATGAGCAAGAGGGAGCTACCTTGAAGCCACTACGTCTTATAGCGACATACGCTGCAGGGTATGTGATGCGTACCTTCATCCCGGTCGTCCGGCGTCCGGTCGCGGTGCTGCTTGTGGTCGGGCCGGTGGTCCTGGTCGGCGGGCGCGCCCGTGGAGCCGCCGCCGGAGCCCGAGCGGCCCTCGCAGCCCGAGCTGAACTCCTCGCTCACGCTGCGCGCTGCAACATCCCATATCGCTCACATACACCCGGTCGCTCCCGGCCCCCGCCCCACAACCAGTCGCAACACCACTAAATGTCACCAGAACACGCCTAGTGCTATTCAGAGGCATTTCTTTACACCCGTCGCCAATTTTAAATTGATTATGTTCTGCTGGTGGATGCCTGACACTGACCTCGACTGTACCTACCACAGAACACGGAACAAGCTCGCTACGCTCCCATGCTTTTATTATGTTCTGTGGTACCTACCACTGAGATAATTATTTTAATCAAATTCTTTAAAATCCGAAACAAGATTTAGAATCGTGAAGGGCACAACCACCAATGTGTGGTGATGCCGTGGATAAAGTATCAGGGCCAGCCTAGTGAGGACCATCACCCACCCAATCTGAGCTTGCTGCCTTTCTTCTAACAATTTATAGAATACCTAAAAGTAATACAGAGAGGCGTAAGGACACTAACTATAAATGTACCTATTGAAAATTGCTGTGTTACTATAGATTATGTTTGTATAACAAATTGAAATTTAAAAGCAGTTTATGTAGGTTATGTTTACCAAATCGTCTCTGAAAAGCACTGACAAATGTTCAATCTGAATTTCACGGGACACACTTAGAAAACTTCGAATAACATGAACTCTTTCTCCTATAATCTCTATTTGATTGACTGTACTGTCACGGAAAGAGGTGATAAATAAATACCTTTTGGAACGGTCGAGGCCTTCTAAGTGCGTATTTTCAAAATTATAACCGTTTCGATAACAAAATCGGATGTTGCTTTTGGTATAAATTATAATTATAAATAAGATTATAAATTATAATCCTTGTATCGCATTAGACGTCTATTATTTTTTATGATTATAAGTTGTTGTAAGCTAAGTCCACTGGTCTTTCTTTAATTTAAAGTTACATTAAAAGGAATTCTTATGTACCATGGTCCCTTCATTCTTAAACTACAGGTGATTCCCCGCTCAGACAGCTAGGTCTTAAATATCTTTGAAAACAGTTCTATACTTGTTTGTTTTTGAAAAGAACCGATGGTTGTATACTAAGAAAGTTCCAGTGACAACAGTAGGTACAACAGTATGTAAATGTGCGATGCAAGGATTACACTGATCAGATCTCTTAATTAAATTATAAATTATAATCATTAATCTCTTTTACCAGAAAAATAAGACATTTCTAAAACAGTTTGTTGATTTGACCGCGGCGAAATTATTTTTATTTATATATCTAGCAACATCGTATAGGTACCTAAATCGTTTAAGGCGAACGGTTGCGTATTTAATGTAAAAACTTTGGTAAAATCGTATTCAAATCAGCATACTGCATTATTGGCATATTACTGGTTGCTGATTGGATGGTTGGTTGCTTACTCAAAGCTTATTAACCACGTCCAAACGGCAAAACTTAATTTGCTATTTTCACAACATTGTAAGGCAGTCTTTCAATGTCGTAACCATAATTATAACTATGTATATTCATTTATTATTTCTAATTAGTGTAAACAGTTTATTTATCAACAATTAATTAACACATACGCCGTTGTTTATTTAGGTAATTATTATTAACACTTTGAATTAAATCTTCTCACACATTAAGTTCCATAATTGTCTTCAAACTTCGTATTTATGTAAATTGTAAATTCGTATTTATGTAGATTCTAAATATTTATATCTCTAAAACGCCAAAGTTGTATTCCGTAGAGATTTGCTTTCTTAATATATATATTTTTACATTTAATCACTTTCTCTGGGAGTTCAGATTCGTAACTTAATGTGTGATAAGTAGTTAATTTTTATCAATTTTACAAATATGAGTTGTATGATAACATTTTTTGAGACTTCTTATTCTTTAGTTTTTTCAAGGAATACAGCTTAAAAAATTATCATACAACATTTCTAGTAACATTTACTCGGTGTGCCACGTAAAGTTGACTTCTTAGCAGATACAGCAGTCGTCTCATGTGGTACTCCCGGTGCTACACCAGCGTTAGACACTTGCAACACATAGCTTTTAATAAAAATAAACTTAAACTTGTTAGGTAATGGCAATGTGATTCGTTTTGTATTGATCTGTTACCTTGTTGCCGTTGGAATACTGCATCATGAGTATTCTTGAGGCTCGGCTTTCGGTGTTTTACTCGAATGTAATCCAATGAGATGGGATAGATAGATAGAAAATGAAAACGTCTATTCCATAAAACTACAAGAATACCTATTCGTATATAGGAAAAAGATTTATTTCACAATTTAGAAATTTTGAGAGAACGTCGTATCTTGTAGCTTTAGAAATGGATTTTTAAAATCTTCGAATATTGGGGTGTTTTGGATTATAATAGAAAAGGTAGTTTGAGTCGAATTTAATCGAGTGTCAAATAGTGGCAATCGAATGTGCAGAAGTGTAAGTATTGAATAATTATTTTGTTAATAATAAAATTAGTATTAATAAGCGTTTTAAGGGCCATGCACACAACGGGTAAAGAGATACCGGTACGTTTTGGTATAATAATATAATATAAATATATATAGATATTTATAAAGGCCGTGTTTTCTTGCGCAGCGTGATATAATATAGGTATATATAAGATGTGTGTTGATATGAAGCACTCGGCAGAAGCATCTAATGTGCCGACCTTTACAGAACTACAGCTCCTTTACTGAAACTTGATATAAAGTTTGATTTCATTTCCTTTTGCTCTTTCAGGTTATACGTACTGTTCACTTGATCATATTTTCATTGTTTTCCCTTGTGCAGGAATGTTTTCTCTCGAGACGATAAATGTTCTTGATATCATTCTAACATAGGACCGCCCGCCTAGCTGTAGTTTGGCGCAGCGCAACAGGAGGCCTAAGGCCTAAGGCCAGGGAACGAACCTCGGCCGTGACGGTGGTGGGCCAACACGCAGCAGCACCATGAGTAATTCTGCAAAGGCGGACGCAGCGCACGGCATGCAGTGGGTGGGGTGGGCTGGGCGCGGTGTGGTGTGGTGGGGGGGTGGGGCGTACCTCTGGAGTAGGGGGGCGAGGCGCCGCCGTGGGGGGAGCAGGCGGCGGGCAGCAGGCGGCGCGCCAGCGACAGCGTGGCGTGCCTGGCGCGGCCCCACGCGAGCGCGTACGCCTCGGCGGGCCCGCGCCCGCGCCCGCGCCCGCCCGTACGGCGCTCGCGCGCTGCCCAAAGACACCGCTCACCATCCGACCGCAAGCTCTCACCCGTGCCCACATGTGCCACGCGATTCGACACTAACCTCTCTTTGTACAAGTCAAAAGATGCAGATGGTTTTATAGAATGCGAGAGATGTGTTCGATGGCCGGCGAGCAGCCACGGCCGGGCGTGTTGCGAACGAGTAAACGTGCATCCGCATGCGGTATTTATATTCCCACGGACAACAAACAACTTCTGTACAGTGCTCAGTTTAATGAATGAACGCTTGCGAGCTGATATATCCGGCTGGCTCGATGCTGGTTACGAAGTTTCCGTTGATCTCGCGAGCCGGACAAATCACCGATATACCTGACCGTGACTGCTCTGTGAGGATCAGCCGATGGACCGAGAGCTACAAGCGACGCCTACGCTAACCAAGCCGCGAATTGCGAGGCACATGTAAAGGCCAAAAGCTGTGCGGCTTGGGCGACGCTTCGTGAGCTGTGGAGCGGACACTTACGGCAGCCGAAGTCCCGCTGCGAGGGTGGCGGGCGCACGTGCACGCCGATGATCGCCTCCATGGGCACCTCGGTGCGCGGGATGGACACCGCCGACGGCGGCAGGAAGATCGGCTGGAGCATGCCGAAGTTGCATTCTTCCGGTATGAGGGCGCGGCATCCAGCGTGACACTGCAGCAACAACACAGTGTTGGTTACGAGGCACGCATTTAGTGTTCACACCTTATGGGATATTGTCACAGAGCATCGATCCATTAAAAGTCGGCAGGCGGCGCACTTGGAGCTGCCGGCAGGTGCGATGCCGTGACGCGACTCACCGTGCTGCCGCACCACTCGCAGCGGTACCCGGTGAGGCACTCTGCGGACCAGCAGGCGCGTCGGCACGCGGCGCCCTTGGAGTTGCCGGCAGCTGCGATATCGTGACGCGACTCACCGTACTGCCGCACCACTCGCAGCGGTACCCGGTGAGGCACTCTGCGGACCAGCAGGCGCGGCGGCACGCGGCGCACTTGGAGTTGCCGGGCAGGTTGCCCTCGCGCCAGTGGTGCACGTGCCGCGGCTCGCTGCCCGCGCAGTACGTCGCGTTCTCCTTGCAGTCCGCCGCCGCGAAGTCCACGCATTCTCCGTGCACGTAGTACTCGCATACTGGAAACATTTGGCATTACAAGTAAGCCACTAAACGGACGGTTCAATTAATTAATGCAGTACCTATAACACACTATAACTTTTCCATACAGATCTGGTAAGGCGTGGACCATTACTATAAACTGTTTTGTGGCGGCAAGAGCTTAAAATAAAGGGGTTTTACATATAAATATTTAAAATATGCGTTTGCCAAAATGAGCGTTTGGTCAAAGTATTATAATGCCGACTACGGATATTTGAAGAAAAGCGTAATTTTTGACTTAACTTAATTTTGTCAATACCGGGAATCTCACGAAAAGTGCGTTTCGTCAAATTGCCTTGACTAAAACTGTTTCACCAAACGCACTTTTAAGGATAACAATTTGACCTTAGGCCTACAACCCTCTGTATTAACTGCTGTACCTATTTGTGAGCTGAAGCAGTATACTCACTCATGCAGTGCACCGCCGGCAGCTCATCGAGCCGCTTTCGGCACACGGTGCAGAACTTGCGCTTGTGGTGCGCCGGCTCCGACCAGCAGTGCGCCACAGGGTTCTGACACATCCAGCACACAACACTCAGTCAGTCAACACCAAGTCAACAGTTGGAGGCGAAAAACACAAAGCACGACTTAAATCCCTTCCGGCCGTATTCGCAACCACGTATCGTAACCAGATGCCGCAGGCCATGTACCAATGGGTTTTTTCTCGAAACTTAAGTACATTTACTGACTGCTCTTAAACGGTGAAGGAAAACATCGTGAGGAAACCTGCATACGGCGAAGAAGAAATTCTTAGGCGCGTGTGAAGTCCACCAACCCGCACTGGGCCAGCGTGGTGGACTATAGCCCGAACACCCTCGTTGAGAGGGTATAGGCTTGGGCCCCAGCAGTGGGGACATGTTAATAGATGAGAAGGTTCGAATCTGTTTGGTGGCTCGCGCGCCCAGAAAATTTTTTTTGATCCAAGCAGCCGAGTGTAGAAATGTAGGAGGGTGGGTTATACCATGATACATACCTTGATGAGACTGGGCGCCACGCCGCAGCATGGGGTCACCACCTGCCCCACACACCGCTCGTGCACTATGAAGTTGCACACTGCAACAAAACAATGCAAGTTAATACGTAAGTTATAATTATGTAGCTCGCTACGTAACTGAGTTTCGTAACTGATTGCGGCAGAAGTACTGGTTTCGCTAGAGGAATTTTAATTGAATGAATGAATGAATTTATTTGCTGAAACATGGTAATAAGTTGTATGGAGTTTGTGCTTACACAGGATCTCATGCTTCACCATTTACATGGCATGCAAAATTTACATTAAAATTAAAATTATGTTTTGCGATGTCGAATTCTTTATTCGTAATTCTTTATTCGCTAATGTGGACCATGGAGCTAGGATCTCTTTGGTGGGCGCCCGCGCCCCCTATGGAATTCGAACTTTCCTGGTCATAGTAGTTAGTTACGCAACCTCGCTCTGTAACCAGTTTCGATAAAAGATCAATATTCTTCTGCCGCAACCAGTAACGAAATTCAGTTACGTATTTTCAAATCAGAGCGCGTGGCTCTGCCAAGACGACGCATATACGTATCCACCATAGAGATTTATTCCAAAATAGTTATAATACAGACACTGTAATAAATAAGTTCTTATAAGAGACGCAGCAAGCTAAGGTTGTGTGGGTGGTCCTCACCAGGCAGGCCCGTCTCGAGGTCCACCGAAACACATCGCGACCGCCGCGGCCGAGGGACACGGCCGGGGTACACTCGTTACATGCTATGTTTGATTTACAAAAGAAAAAATGTATCAAGTTAATTAATCCAAGTACGTATTTAATGTGTATATATGTATTACGAAATTATTTTATTTATTTATTTATTATTATTATGTTTGAGTATGTGTGTGTGTCTTTGTATATATATAAGTATATACAAATATATATATATATATATGATGTATTAAGTATGTTATATAGGATAAGTTTGTATGCTTTCATGTTCATTACCCTATCACACCATTACATCTGTAAGTATGGTATCGGAACTTTCACCACCCATCTCCATAAGCCACTTTTTAATTGCCTTGCTTCTGGCTTTGGATTGAGTATTTAGTTAACGTAACAAAAGCCGTGGGATCTAACTTAAATTTAAAGATTTTTAAATCCAGGGACTTTAATTAAGTTGGTGCCTAGTATGTATAGAAACCAAGGCGCGATATACTTTCAGTTTTGTGATTTCTATTGGACGGTTTCTATCATTGCATTGGTACCAAACACAGAATGCCACAGTTTTGAAGAGTTCTACATAATTTTACGGGGAGTGTACAACCCTGACCAGCTAATCGGGGTCAATGACTCTGTGAAATAGGTATACTGTAAAGATTAAAAACGACTTATAAATAAAAACTATAACGAACTTGAATCTAACTTGATAAAAAAAATCGCCAATTAAAAAACGACTGTTCTATAATCTACATGTACCAAAAATGTTTGTATAGGTACTTCCGTAAGGTATACTGGTTTTGCTTACACTGACGTGCGGTCGACTGTACCAATATAATAAATCTGTAGAGTTTGTTTTCTTGTTTTAACGCGCTAATCTCAGTTACCAGTCTGATCAAAAAAATATATTTGCATTTGATAGCCTAGTTTTAGACTAAGGTAGTTGGTTAGGCTAGGTTGGCTAGTTAACATCACGCTACGACCCTAAGGAGCCGAGCAAAAGGAAGTCAGAAATAGGTAACCTAAGAAAACGCCAGCGAGGCCGCGGGAAACAGCTAGTATCTATTTATAATACGACTCTTTCGGGCAGGTAGGTTCGAATCTTTTTAGTGGCGCGCACGCTCCCTATGGAGACTGCATCTTGCTTATTTAGTATGGGAACCAATGGTGCCACTTACAGGGGGGGTGCGGACAAAGGAAGCGGTCTAGCGGGAGGAGGTTGCTAATACAAATTTATATGGAGTTTGAAAATGAGAATGTGTGGGTGAGTCACAGTAATTGTGATACATTTGACACGATTTTGACACCCATAGAATGCTTCTTTTACACCTCTTTATGGGGCCGCGAGCACGCACCAAAGAGATCTTATATGACTCTATGCTTTCGGGTAAGTGTGTCATCTGGCACCCTGTATGGTCGCAGCATAGACAAGCTAGTGGAGTGGTGTGTGAAGTGAGCGACGAGCGGAGAGCGGCGCTCCGCGAGCCATCTCCTCACGATCGATACCGCCGCGCATGTTTGCGCCGCCGCCCGCCCGCCCGACGGCCGTCCACGCCGCCGCCCGCCGCCGCCGCCGCTCTAACCACTACACTGCTTTCGATCACTCAATACGTGTTATAATTAATATTTAGGTATAAAAAATAAATAAATAAATAACGTTTTTAAACGACTTCTAAAAGGAAGGTTTCCATTTAGTAACTTTGTTTTTTTTGTGTGTATGTCACGCGATATCTTTATCGATTGTGAACCGATTTGAAGGATGCTTTTTTTATTGAATGGGCCTAAATTTCAAGGGTGGTCCCATCCCATCCCATTTCAATTAGAAAAAAAAATTAACTCCAAGAGTGGATTTTTTTTAAATTAGGAGACGAATAAGTGGTCGGTGTGCAAAACGATAAATTTTTACAAAGTTGGTTTCATTTTTTGTAAAAAATTATGATATACAGGTTTTGGCCTGGTTAAAACCAGAGCTCAGCGAGCTAAGGAGAGAGAGCTCTATTCTTGGAGTTTCAAAGACTTGATCCGCAATGAGGAGATCCGACGGAGAACTAAGGTTACCGTCATCGAAAGGATTCGCGAGCTGAAGTGCAGCAGTTTTTATTTATTTAAGAACTTGTATTAGCAACAACACAAACTAATAAATACAAAAACAAACTTTCAACTCAAAGGACTATGTTAAACTGCCTCGTGTGCCGGTAGAACGAATTAAAATGTCACATCGCATTACCGTGTAGGTTACACACGGAGTCAAGTTCCACCTAAGCTTGTTGGTCGTGTCACCACTCACCATCGCATGACCGCGTGTGGCGTGGGTCGGTCCGCGCGTCCCCGGCAATTAGCATGCCTGAACTTGAATGTTGGTCGCGTGCCACCCGCGAACCCTCTGCCAGAGCCGCATCTACGACTGGCACGCAATGCGGGCAAAGAGGGCGCAACCAACAGAGCTGCAGCCTCTTTTAATTTAATTTAATTTATTTATTCAGAAACAAACAGTCGTTTACGTAAATGTTTTTCAACTTATTTATAGTAAAATTAGACCTATAGTTTCCTTAATTAACTAAAATAACAGGCACATTGTATATTCTAATATTTGAAGAACAATGAATAAAATTATGTATTTAATGTTTTTTAGTTAAGTTTACAAAATCCTAAATGCTTTATTTGCTCTTTTCGCTTCAAATGGTCGATTCCACTGATTTTCCTTCGACATCTGATACAGAAATTAGTAGAATCGAACGCTCGAAGCGAGGCGAGCGATTCAAAAATAGAGCTCCTGGATCACCGTTAATTGGGTGAGCCGGACTCATATTGCAAGATATGACTGCCGTATGCCGCGTTTTCGACGAATCACAGCACCCGAAGTTTGTCATTAGCTTTTTTATTGTTTAACGGATTTACTCGTAATAATTTAAGTTAGTTTTATCAGTGTATTCCTAATAAATGGGATAAAGTCATTGTAAAAAATACCAAAAAATTTTCGATATTTTTCTTATCACCTAGTCAAGTTCCAATCCAGTGGGTCATAGCGGTGGGACCACTGGTAGCGAACGAAATAACCTTGTTTTAAATAATTTTGTTACGAAAACCAATATTATTGTAAAAAAAACTATTGATTACAGATATTTTATCCAATACTACTCCATATACTAGGTACGTTAGTGCATGGTCGGTACCTATTTCTATAGTATGTTTCGAGGGCGCAAAATTATATACCTATGTATGTTGGTATATTTCTCTGAGCGCTATTATCCTTCGCTTGGACCCTGTCCTCAATTTAATATTATAATGATTGCTTGTATGGTTAACGAACTTAACCAGCTTGACATTGCCGTCAATAAGTACTATAGTACAGTTTGGAAAGTACCTAGTTCTTTTTATTTTGTTGAATTAATTAAAACTTTACTCGTTTATTCGAAAGTTAAAATAAATGATAATACCTTTATTAGCGTACGTGCATACCTTATCGCGAAATTACGGGTTAAGTATATCCTTTAGTCCACTTTCGTAACCAGATTCTAAACTGGATAATGTACCTATTCACCAGTTTCTGAAATGGATACGTTTTGTCCATTTTCACAACAAGTTGCTAAACTGGATAATGTTAAAGTATTTTTCATTTTGTAACCAGTTACGAAAATGGTTAAAAGGAAATTAATAAAGCTGGCAACGGCGAAGCGATCGCTCCAGGTGCTCGGTAGACCCCTTTTTACATCGTCGGGGACATTTTATATAGTTTTTGCTCGTAACCAGTTACAAAAATGCAGAATTTTCCAAACTGGCTACGAAAATAGTCAGGAAAGGGGATTATAGGAAATTAATAAAGCTGGCAACGGCAAAGCGATCGCTCCAGGTGCTCGGTTGACCCCTTTTTACATCATCGGGGACATATTCTATAGTTTTCGCTCGTAACCAGTTACAAAAATGCAGAATTTTCCAAACTGGCTACGAAAATAGTCACGAAAGTGGATTATAGGAAATTAATAAAGCTGGCAACGGCAAAGCGATCGCTCCAGGTGCTCGGCAGCACCCTTTTTATATCGTTCGCGGAGAGCAAAACAAACGAGCCGCTATTTTTACCGCGGCTGTCAATAGAGACGAGGCTCGCTCGCGGCGGAAGGACGCGCGGATGCGGATCGAGGGGACGCGTGGTGTGACGTGGGCGCCCCGGTGCATGCCAGCCACCGGTACGGCCACTGCCACACATACAACGTTTAGGGGATACCAGGAAGAATCGAATTTAGCTATCGGGCGTTCACCAAAAAGATCCTAGCTTCATCAACAGCCTATTAACATGTCCCCACTGCTGGGGCTCAGGTCTACCCTCTCAACGAGGGTGGTGGGGCTATAGTCCACCACGCTAGCCCAGTGCGGGTTGGTGGACTTCACATGCGCCTAAGAATTTTTTCTTCAGCGTATGCAGGTTTCCTCACGATGTTTTCCTTCACCGTTTGAGAGCAGGCAGTAAATGTACATAAGTTTCGAGAAAAAACCAATTCGCATGCCCCAGCCGGGGATCTAACTTCGGACCTTTCGATATGATAGGCCGCGTCTCATCCCCGACGCCACTGACGCTCCTAAAGATCCTAATCACACGATATTTTGTTCGGAGACATTTATAACGTAAATGTTGAGAGATACGGATGTAAACTTGGTGGTGGCTTATACGTCACCATCGATATATCTAGTTCATGCTGCAATTTGTTGGACTGAAGCAGGGCGCTGTGTACTTTAAGGAATTGTACATAAATATCTAAAGACTGGAACAAATTTGCCACTAGGTACTCGAACAATTTAGGAAAGCCACAACGGAGTTTTGGAGCTCCCCGACTTCGAACCTGCGGCGAAGTGACACCAGCATACAGGCATTTAGTCAGCAAAGGTTCCTATTATATTTGTTACTCTACAATAATTACATAGAGTCTACATGAACAAGTGTCTTAAACTGGTGTATTCTTGATGCAACGCCAGGAACGATACATAAAACGTGTATAGGGAGACCCAATAATTGTTAGTATCTTGAATGCTGGTGTGGGTCCAGAGAAAAGACTTTTCTATTTTTACTGCAATTTTTATTAATTTTTACATGTACAAGTAATGGCGGCGTACGGACAAGAAGGGAATGGAAAGGAGCGAATGAATGAGTTGAATGAATGAATGAATTAAAAACAATAGAATGAATGGTGTTGGCTGGGTTGCCAACAATAATGCAGCGAGAATAGAGCTCCTAAGCAAGGTTGTGAATTATTTATAGGGCAAGTATATTAGTTATTTACGCGATAACGGAAAAAATATGTGTTAACAATCACCTAAGGTATAATAGTAAGGTTCATATAATTATGAACCTTGACTGTACATCCAAACTTAGCATCGCAAACTTTTAGCGACTGTAGCACTGCAAAATGTTAAGTGACAAAATTATCCGCTCACGAATACTGGAACGCCCGTCATTATAACAAAACGCTTGTGAATTGATACGCGGTAACTTTGAATGCTTTTCGATTTTCGCCAACAGCGCCTGTATCCCTCTTGTTCCCTTGCACTGTGCACACACGTCATGGTATATTTAAATAACTTCGGGGCGGGGCCGCGCGGGAATAGACACGGCGGCACCACCTCCCGATGTCAATAAAAAAAACTATATAATTAATTCGTGACCACGGCCAGTGTCAGGCCGTGGTCACGAGCTGACCACGGCCAGTGTAACCTGGTCGAAACGTCGGGCAAGGTAAATAAAACTTATTCGTGTGTAAGACCCGTAAATAATTATATAATTATGAATACAAAGCGCGAAAGTCTAAAATGTAATAAAAAAAACTATTACAAACCTAAAATATTACAATGACTGGTGTGACCTGTCTCTGAAATACAGTGTGTGAATAATCTCTACTGGGTATTTATACTGTGAACTTTTCTAGGTGAACCGTCGACTTGCTATAGGGCCATTCGGCCGCGCACCTACGTTTTAACTGGGTTTGTAACCGGTTACAATATAGGACTTTTCTTTTTTTCCGGTTACGAATTATAACTGTTGAGTTGTATGTCAAAATTTACAATTTACAAAATAAAATTATTAAACCAATAGGTACGCATCAGACTTTCATTAAAAAAATAGGTCTAGCGGTTTAAATCTTCTAAACGTTTTCGCCTCAAAGCCCTGTAGTTTCTCTTTAAATTTTAATTTAATTATTTACGCGTGTGATTCTATAAAAATATAACCCACGATAGTGAAATTATCTAAGAGAGGCAAGTAGAGTGTTAATTACTTAAATTAAAATACCTATGTTACACGTATATTATTTAATCTGTGGTAATAGAAATATACAGAAGTACGAATGGCTTAAAGGTCTTGCAACCAAGCCACAAACTCCTTAAAAAAAACAGAAGTACGAGACATACACTGTATCATGCGGTCAAATTATTTTCGAGATACTTCGAAAGACGGACCCAAAAAATATAACTAATAAAAAGGTTTCCGTTGCCAGCGGGATCTTTAAAAAGGCTGCGTTGTTCAAAAATGGCACTGCCCATTTATCGTTCAACATGAATAGCTACAAAAAGTTATCAAAGGCGCTTCGTGAACAATCTGCCCTGCCAAAGTAAACAGAGCAGATCTGAAATAGTTAGAGTGCCACGCGCGGATTCAGGCAGGTCAGATAAGGGGCATGACCATGATGATTAGTGACGGTATAACCAAAAAAATTGATTGAAAATTGACAGGACACAAAAAAATTGATGTCAAACTGACAGACTGACTGAAACTCACGACGACGCCTTTCAGACGAATTATACAATTTTCATATGGTGTCCCTAGGTATACTACTGGTTTAGCAGGATATTTAAAACCAAATTGCAAAGTATCATAACAATCGGTCCAGTAATTTATGTATGTAGGTAGTTGCATGGTCTAGGATGTACCGAGAAGACTGCAAACTCTTTTAAATTGGATTAGAAAGTTAAATGATAGATTTTTATGAAATAAAAACAGTTGGTTTGTTTTTGTTTTTAATGGTTTAACGGCCAGTTGGAAACAAGTCCATAAAGGCCAAATCGTCGTTTTAAATCACGAATACATTATACCGCAGTACGGCCTCCGGCAACTAGTGCCATTTGGTGATCCACACTGCAGCTAGCACCGCACTAAACTGATAGTAGGTTTAGTGTCGATTTAACAAGGGACAATTTGGAACAATTCGGTAGAGTCGTTACACGCTTTTATTTAACTATCCCGCACAATATACACTTTAATAGGCAATTGTTGCATATAAAACTATCACAGATATACCAAAACCTACAATATACATTTTTTAGGAAAACTAAATATAAAAGACAACCGTCTCCGACAAAATCCCGCCAAAAAGCCCAAAAAAACAGTTGGTTATATTGTGACATTGTTGACATTGTGTCACGTCATAAATGTCACTAGAATCAATCAATTCATTGTCAATGACAGGTGGCTACAGTATTTATCGATTAATGTTATTAGTTAGTTACATTTATTTTCAACCGACGAAAAAAAAGGAGGTTCTCAATTCGACCCGTATATATATATTTTTTTTATGAATTTTTGTTTTATAATTTCCCTGGCTAATGTTGTGCGGCGGCGCGAGGCGGGCGGAATACTGCTCGGGTGCGGCCAGTTTGTTCATCGTAAGGTAGGAAATATCTTCATTTATTTTAACACGTCAGTGCAGCTAAACAGAATGATCCGGTGATCCCTTGCTTGCCCTACCCACAGATTGCAACCTAGCGCCGTCCCTGTGGAGGGCAATGCCTTCTCTCAGTGATGATGATCATCGAACAAGTTCAATGTTTACGTAAAGGTCCACTCCTCATCGAACGAGGTCGTAACGAGTTAGTTGTGAAACCAAGGAGTTTTATTTATAGTTTATGGTTTTATCCCGGATATCCGTCATAGAGAACAGATTTTAAAAATATTTACTGAACAATTTTATACTGGACCATGGACATTTGATTCGTGTATAAAACACACACGTAAGTTGTCTTATAGTCAAATTTCTTTATAGACAAATTGATCTTAACCGATTATATTACCCTTGGAAAAAGTATGAAATGAAATGAAAATTCGTTTATTTAAAATTGGAATACAATATTCTCTTTTTGACGTCAATTCTATCTAAAGCTACTCTGTTCCCACCTATGTTCAGGCAGGTAAGGTTAGAGCGTTGTGCCGCACCACTCCGTCACTCCACTAGGTACCTACTTACTCGTGTAGCACGCGATCGCAACAGGTTGTACACACCTTTATAATTCCGATTTTAAACCGAGTGCCTTTACAACATAGATACTACAACTATCGATAGTTTTGACAGCCTCATTGATCTTTGGAATCAAGCGCCCGCATTGGACAGACAACTTTGTACAATTTCTACAAGTGGCCTAGATGTAATGTAATTCTTGTGACAGAATCTAAGTTCAACCCTGGATGACTTTTTAGGGTAGGTAGGTACGTATTTATGACAAAGTGTTTTGTATTATTTCAGTTGACGCTTGTTGCGACCGATAAACTCCGGCTAACTATATTTTATGTCAAATTAATGACTCGTGCTCAGCTCACTTCACTACTCACCGACGAAATGCGTGTAATGGTGAGCTCACGTGGTCACGTCTGGTTCCCACGCTTCTAACATACCTTTTACGCGTTCTACGGCCCTGGAAATAGTAATTTTGGGCCCGTCTTAATTTTTAATATTTATTAAGTAATCAAAAACCGGCGCGGCGGTTACAGCACGGTCTCCACTAAAATAGGCACGCGATAGACGCACGGCCGCACGCTTTTCCCGGATATTAGGTAGGTAGTAAATAAAAATTCCTTGCACCGATCCGATTTTAAGTCTCAAAATTTTTTAAATACTTTTTCGGCCAATTGGAAACAAGTCCTTATAGGCCAAATCGTAGTTTATTTATAATCACGAATACAAAAACCGCAGCACGGCCTCCAAAGCACAACTAGTGCCATTCGGTGATCCACACTGCAGGTAACATCGCACTAAACTGATGGTAGATTTAATGTCGATTTAACGAGGGGCAATTTGGAACACTCCGGTAGAGTCGTTACACCGCACAATATACACTTTAAATCACTTGTTGCATAAAAAACTATCACATTTGAACACCAAAACCTACAATAATCATTTTTTAGGAAAACTAAACAAAGCCTCAATTCATAATTTCACAAGTGACAATTTTTCAATTGAAAGTTAATCACATTAAAATTAAAAACAGAACAGGAAAACTAAATAGAAGAGAAAACTGTATCTGACGAGATCCCGCCAAAAACTCATCTAACGCAATGCAAATAAGAAATAAATAAAATTCATTCAAATCTTCGGAACGTTTCCATGCGCTTCCGAAACAATGAAACCATGTCACAGTGTGCATCTACACAAGAAAAAACACGCTCCGTCCGAAAATCGTGATTATTTTTCAGAAGCGCGGAACGGCCTTCGGCGGGGGGCGCGGGGCGCGGGGGAGCGCGGCGGGAGGTCGGCATTGACGTCACGCGCGCGGGCCAATCGCGGCGCGTTCCACGTTTGAATTTGACTTAGCCGCGGGTGGCTTTGACTCTATCCCCGTTGGGAGCTTCAGCTGTATAGAGGTACAGTCAGACGCAAAGACATTCATTCACACAGTGATAATAATTATGTATGTTTTATTCGTCAGCTTCCACATTGCATAAGTCAATGTTACAAACAGTAAAAGTGTGTTGAAGCTGATACTCTCACACAGGGTGTCTACGAGTGTTGGGCGTCGAGAGCTCGGGGCCAATCGCGCTAATTCTGAACAATATTACTAAATCCAAACCATAACCAAAAACGTTATGCTGCATCCACACGTTTAGCAAACCTTTACAAACGCAAACGTGTGGAGCAGGGGTTTGGCTTGCGTTTGTAAGGGTTCCGCATAACGTTTTTGTTTATCAGAATTAGCGCGATTGGCCCCCAGACTTCTACTTCTACTCCTAAAATGGAACATATTTTGTTCTACAATATTTGAAAATAATGTAGGTAATTTCATTATTTTATTTGTTTCAAACATACTATATAGTATTTTTAATGTACGCCATCGCTGTCGTCTATCTGTCAAGAAAATGTCGCTAATGTCAAGAAATTCACGAAACTCTCACCAATAAAGTTTGAGCATTGTTTAGATCAAAATCAACAGCCTATTAATATGTCCCCACTGGTGGGTCTCAGGCCTGCCCTCTCAACGAGGGCGTTCGGGCTATAGTCCACCACGCTAGCCCAGTGCGGGTTGGTGGACTTTACATGCGCCTAAGAATTCCATATTCAGCGTATGCAGGAAATTTTCGTTCACCATTTGAGAGTATTCAGTAAATGTTCTTAAGTTTCGAGAAAAACCCATTGGTACATGGCGCGGCCGGGGATCGAATTTCGACCTCTCGACGTGCGTGGCCGTGACAGGCTGTGTATTCCACAATATGACACGTTTAGTAGTTTCCATAGTGTAGTACATAGAACAAAGGTATTGGTCCGTTTGAGGAGCACAACCAACTAACCTGCTTTGATCTTGAGCTGGCCTAGCCTATACTATGATTGACCAGTTTATGCTGGTTTTGTTTCCACTGACGTGCGGTCGACCGTACCACACGCTGTATATATGTTTTCGCTTCTGACTGTACGTTGTTGCCTTTCATCTTGTCCGCTAGTTAATGATTAGTTGTGTTAACTGATGATCAATTATCTAACAAACTAACTGCGGATTCCACGAAGCAGACACAAAAATAGTGTCATTTTTATTTTTATACAATAATCGTATCAGCCGATATATTTTGTGCCAGGAACATTGAGAATAAAGGACGTCGACCCCGTCATGAACTTAAATTCGAAATCAGTCTCCGAAACTAAGGTGATATCGATGCTTGAATATTGGTTTGCACCAGAGAGTTGTTAGTATACATATACTAACTCTATGGTTTGTACTAACTTCTCAAAATCTCCAAGGGGAATTCAACTGTAAATGAACAACCTTAAAGTTGAATTCTCCTTGGAGGTTTTGAGGAGTTAGTACAAATCAGTATTCATATAGCGATATGCCTTAAATCATGAATTTAAAAAAAAAGCTACTCCCATATGGATGAGTAACGAATCATTTTAGGGGGTGCCAAAATCGTGCCAAATGTATATCGAAATTGATACTCACTCACACATTCTCATTTTCAAACTCCATATAAATTTGTATGAGCAACTTCCTCCCGCTAATCCGCTTCATTTGTCCGCACCCCCCCTGATTTTGACACAGAATTTTTCATCGTTTCCCATACTAAATTTGCAAGATGCGATCTCCACAGGGAGCGCGCGCGTGACGAAAGAGGTTCGAATCTCCTTGCCTTAAATGCCTAGAAGGAGCATTTTACGGTCGCGTGATAGACGTTCTTACGACATTTGGCATAAAAATAACGGGACTGTACTAATAAATATGATATAATTTAATTGTCAAGGCAGATTTTATAAAATAATTCCTGAGTCATGATAAACCTAACCTATTCGAATAATTATATAAGAACAATTCGGAATTTTACCATCATAGCTTGGTAAATTTAAAGTTTTGTCGATACATCCAAGGAACGCAATAATCTTCCAATAAACGTGAAATCCCTATGACATTCCATTATTGCTATGGAAAGTCACCTGATTTTCAGAATAGGCACCGAATAACCGCGCTCATTTGTAAAAATCAGAAAGTTTGAAACTATTATTTGATTTTTATATATTATCAGCCCTTGGCGAAATCTAGAATGGACAGCAAAAGAGTAAACCATAGACGACTTGCTTTCTATATTTTGCGTCACAGAATTATAAATAAGAAATCCCAAATATATAGGAACCGGCTGTATGAGTCAGCACAGCACCATTGCCTATCCTAAACACGGGTGAAAGGAAGAAAAATCATCCATCCAGTTGTCAGTCAACCTCAGTCGTTTTGTTTCGGGACATGCATTGCGATTGCTTTTAAAAACTCGCTTGTCTACACGGAAGGAATAAGGGGGTAAAGTCATAGTAAAAGAAGGGTAAAGTCATAGTAAAACAAGGGTAAAGTCATGGTAAAAGATGAGTAAAGTCATAGTAAGAGAAGGGTAACGTCATAATAAAAGAAGGGTAAAGTCATAGTAAAAGAAGAGTGAAGTTGTCTACATGGAGTAAGGGGACCAACCGTAGTTCAATCTATTTACAGTAGGTACTTATGAGTGCCAAAATGGACGATTGCCATTAAAAGAAAGTATTAGTATAAGGGTCACCAAAGAGATTCGAAGAAGAATATATGGTTCATTTGACAATGACGTCAAAAACTGCTCGGGCAAATTTCCGCTCGGTCTGAACCGACTCTTAGTCGTAATCACCTAGTTAATCGCAGGTGACGTGCGTCCTGTACATCGCGTAGCCAAAACAAGGCTCGATCGGTTTACGAGCGCGTGCGCAGCAGTTCAAACGGCAGCAGCCGGAACTGCGCGACACCTGCCGCCTCTCCGGCGCGTAAACAGACGTATACGGACGGCACTACCGGCACTCACAACCAGCCAAGCACATACACTCTATGTTTGGCGTCGTAACGCTTGTGAACAGTGACGTCACACATTAACCTTCCGACTACAGAACGGATTTTAAATAGCTACATTTGGATTTTTAAGTGCTTCTTTCACCACTTGCTGTTATAGACCCAGTTACCTTATCTGCATTTTATCTGACAGATAGCTATTTTTTTGTATGTTTCACAGGTATCTGATTGTCTTATATCTTATCTATTATAATATAATCTATGAGAGATTTATCTGATAGATTTAATTATCTGTCAGATTACTACCTGTAACAATATCAGCAAGTGGTGAAAGAAGCCCTCAGGATACTAGCTGTTTTATAAGTTACTAGCTGTTGCCCGCGTCGAATAAGTATTTCCCGCGGGATCAGTTTACCGCGGTAAAAAGGTAGCCTAAAAGTATATGTTATTTTTCTCAAACATGCTTGGAAATGTGAACATTATTTTGACAACCTTCTTCGAGTTAAATCGTCATTGCTGTACTGGTCAAATAAATGAGAGCAGACGGGCAAACAATTTGAATGAAAATTCGTATATGTAGTGCCTAGCGGTCAAATAATGACCATATTAATTCTTAACATGTCATGTGACCATGGCAACCACGGAGGTAAAATAACAACAGTTTTTTTTTTAATTTCGAATTGCCTTGCAAATTGCAAGTAGTTTAGTGTAAAAAAACAAATGAACATTTTGGCGCGTGGAAATTTATTGTTGTTCGTCATTGATTTTGGAATGTATATGTATGAAATAAAATGGTGTACATAGGTAATAGTTTGAATATCCGCGCATTTGTTTGAGAAAACTACTATACAAGTCTTGGCCACAACCTCCTCTCTTCCTCGGCTACCGCCTCGGCCCACATGCACACGTTCATCCATCAATGCCTCTGTTGCGGGCCGCGGCAGTAATGTACTATATTCCAACATCACTGTACCAAGTGTCATCAAGATCCGTTCAGCCGTTCTTGAGTCATAAATGGTGTAACCAACCCGTCTTTGTTTTATTTATTTAGATTTCTGACTTTTTTCTTTTTGCTCGGCTCCTAAGGGTCGCAGCGTGATGTTACATAGCCTAAACCTTCCTCAAGAGTTAGGCTATGAAGAGCAAAAAGATTTTTCAAATGCGACTGCTAGTTTCCGGGATTAGCTCGTTCAAACAAAAAAAAACCTCATCAGCTGTATTAAATTAGTATAGTTAAAGATACTTATTTTATCACGCAATGACATGAGTGAGGGCCTCTTACACCGCTTGCTGATAAAGTCATAGATACCCTATCTGCAGGTTATCTGACAGATAGCCTGTTTTTTTGGTTTCACAGGTATCTGATTGCCTATATTTTATATAGTCTATCACACAGATTTATCTGATAGATTAGTTTATCACTAAGATTACTATCTATAACAATATCAGGAAGTGGTGAAAGAAGCCCAAACCTTATAGAATTGGGTAGTAGTATAAATACCGTATTAGTATTATCAATGATACTATGAGACGCAGAAGGGGAAGACCATGCAAAAGATGGAGTGATGCAGGATTAGTTGGCAACATATGGAGCAGAATAGATAGAGACAGAGGAAAATGGAGCGAACTTAAACCTAATAACACTAAAAACTAATGATAATTAATTTAGAATTTAGGTAAATATTAATTAATTATACTTTTTTAACATTTTAATATTTATTAATAAAAATGAATTGTAATTTTTGATATGTAATGTAAGGAATCAAAAATATTTTATTTCATTACTAGCGGCCTGTCCCGGCTTCGCACGGGTGGACTTTTTTTTGCAATAAATATAGCATTATAAGTCACTCAGGGTGAATGTAGCTTTCCAATGGTGAAAGAATTTTTGAAATCGGCACAGTAGCTTTTGAGTTTATTCATTACAAACATACAAAAATACAAATCTTTCCTCTTTATAATATTGGTATGATTATTATTAATATATACTATGGAGTAACAGTTACCTTATTCACTAACACTGTATTCCCGAACCGCGCACGCTTCGCGCAACGCGAGCGCTCTGACGTCACGGATGACACAGTTGTGCCGGCGACCGACCGGCGACCGACCGGCGACCCGGTTACCGGCCGCGGCCGGGTCGGGCGCGTCCGGCCGCGATGGACGCACTCGATGGCTACGGCCAGGAAGGTTCGAATCTCTTTGGTGCCGCGCTCGCTCCCTACGGAGACTGCATCTTGCATATTTAGTATACGAACCGATGGTGCCACTTACAGGGGGGGTGCGGACAAAGGAAGCGGTGTAGCGGGAGGAGGGGAAAGTATCTTCTCACTCTTTCTTGCACATACAAATTTATTGGAGTTGAGTTACAGTATAGTAATACATTTGACACCCATAGAATGCTTTTTTTACGCCTCTATAGGGGGCCGCGAGCACGCACCAAAGAGATCATATCTCTATGCTACGGCGATGCTAAAGTGCACATAAACACAATGACAACCCTGAGAGAACACCAAGTGTGATGAAGTGAACCTTAGTGAAAATCGCCGACTAACTCTAGTCGTGCACTATTTTGTGGAAGCGTGCTGTTGTTAATATGATATAGATATGGCGTAAAGGTCTCGTAACCAAGCCACAAAATCTACTTTAAAAATGAAACCCTGAAATTTTTTAAACAACCATCGACCGTTTACGGCTTCGGAGCGCTATGTCTTTTGGCGGGAGCAGCGAAGTGGCATGTGAGGATATGAACCTTAGTGAAAATCGGCGACTGGCTCTAGTCGTGCCCTGTTTTTGTGGAGGCCGTGCTGGAACCGCCGGTTTGGTCAGTGTGGACAAAAGGGGACACAATGGAAAATAACTTAAATTTCACTTTTTTGGAGTACTGTCGCTCGCTTCGCTCGCTCCAAGCTCGCAACCAACCTAACGAACCTAACCTTCGGGGTGCTCCGACTGTTAACTGTCACATCAAATGACATTATGTCATTTTCAAAAAATTTTCCTCAGCGCCCCCTTTTCTCCACTCCAACCATAGGTAGAGTTTGAGTAAGAATTTGGTACGAGCTACGCGAGTCATGCTACGTAGACCTCGCTACGAGGTGCTACGAAGCTACGAACGAAGTAACGGCTACGAACTCGATACTAGTAAATAAATATTGTCTACTCCCGTACCTCATTGAAAGCACAGAGTAAGTAATAGTGTTGAAAGTAAAATTTCGATATAGACTTTTTGTTAAACAGTTGCATAAAAAACTATTATGCAACTGTCCCATAATGAAAGAGGTTTGAAACACGAGTGCTAGTTTGTAAATCACGCATACCTAGCTACAAAAAAGACAAAAAAAAATTTAAAATCGTAATGGCTAAAATGTGCAAATATGCTGCGGCCTTCCTGATCGCAGGCTGCGGCTCCTAAAAGTAACCTATGCCGGATTGGTTTACAAAATTAATGTACCTCAAACTAATCAGCCCATGATAGCTCCCGCCTCAACCTCGTGTGGTAGTCTGGTAGGTATCTAATAATCCATTATGCAACATCCTACTGTAAAGTAAGCTATTACGCATCTCCTTTAGGTTTCGTAATAAACAAATTACAGTACAAGCGTAGAAAATAACATTTCTAAAAACATGACTAACCAATTTTCCTAATATTAGTGTAAATGTTTTATAAATCAAGATAAATATGCCTATCGATGTTTTGGACCGTAACTGGTACTGTTATATTCGGTGCCGTAACAAAATTTATGATACGGTACACCATAATAATATAAATATTGAAAACTTACGAACGTAGTTTATTGTATCAAACAGTAGTTAAATAAGAAATAGGTCGCGATGCCGCGCTCCGCTGTAAATGACGTCATAATAAAGTTTATTATAAACTTATTAAGGGCGCACCCTTGGGGAATGTCTGTAACTATCTCTATTCAATGAATAAATAAATAATTACATCTACGTACGTACCTACCATGGTATTATACACCAGGCGGGGCGGTGGGTGGAAAATTTATTTATTTTTATTTAAACTTTATTGCACATGTATTGTACGAGAATAGGTCGAAGAATTGCGAAGCTGAAGTGGCAGTGGGCTGGGCACATCGCCCGCAGAACCGACGGCCGTTGGGGCAGAAAGGTTCTCGAGTGGCGACCGCGTATCGGAAGACGCAGCGTAGGCCTCCCACAAGGTGGACCGACGATCTGGTGAAGGTCGCGGGACCCGTCTGGATGAGGTTAGCGCAGGACCGGTCGTCGTGGAGATCCTTGGGGGAGGCCTTTGTCCAGCGGTGGACGTCTACAGGCTGATTTGATGATGATGATTGTACAAGAGAAAAATTCTTATATACTTAAGTTTATATCTTTCGTGGGCCGAATCGTCTTCTACAAAATAAAGGTTTACATTATACTCTTTGGGTTTACAGCCCCTGGGCCGAGTTTGATCGGGGCCGAATCTACTAGCTACTTTTCACTGCTGACAACGATCCAGCAGCCAAAAAGCAACGCGGAGGGGAGGGCAGGACTAGGCGTTCCCTTATCTACAAAAATGTTCCTAGGTATTATATAATAATAATAATTTATTTATATTTATACTCTGTGCCTAGGTACAAGCCCACTTTATGCCATGCGCGGTATCGATATGGTACGCGTTAGATACCTATCTTTAAACTTTTTATCAAATTACTTATTTGAAAATCTCACAGCGCATACATTTTTTATCTGTGCACTTTTTAACATTATGTAAGTCAAAAAAGGGAGAAGGTCCATAACGAAGGCAGCTGGACTTGGGCAGCATTTGGAAAACTGCCGTCAAGTCTTCTTATCGCCTATTTATTACCGACTTCCAAAAAAGCAGGAGGTACTATGTTCGGCTGTATGTATGTTTTTTTTCCTTTTATGTATGTTCACCGATTTCTCCGTCAATTGTGGACCGATTTCAAAACTTCAAACATATCAGTATATAGCACATAATTATAATAATATTTTAGTTAAAATAATAGGTAACAGGCTTCTGATTAAATTAAAAAAGTTATTTAACGCTTTTTAGTGTGTTTCTTTTTGTGTTTTTGAAGTCGGTTTTATTTTTTTGTTAATTTTTTTTTCTCTTTATCGAAAGTCTGTGCGTCCTGTCCTGCCACTTCTGGCGGTGGGCTCGATCTGTAAAGAGAGGCGTCCCACGCCTGCCCAACCGTCCCCGCAATTTCGTTTCCTCGCGAGCAATAAAACAAAATCAACTGGCACAAACCATTATTTTAAATACCACACAATAAATAACTGTACCTACCAAGGAGATTCGAACCTCTTTTGTCGCGCGCGCGCTTCCTGTGGAGATCGCATCTTGCAAATTTAGTATGGGAAACGATGAAAAATTCTGTGTCAAAATCAGGGGGGGTGCGGACAAATGAAGCGGATTAGCGGGAGGAAGTTGCTCATACAAATTTATATGGAGTTTGAAAATGAGAATGTGTGAGTGAGTATCAATTTCGATATACATTTGGCACGATTTTGGCACCCCCTAAAATGATTTTGTTACTCATCCTTATGGGAGAAGCTTTTTTTTAAAATTCATGGTACCTACCATTGATTTATAATTACTGAGCCAAACGCAAGTTTTGCAACAAACGTAAAATTGTCCGTTTTGACGTAGGTGCGGCTGTTAAAAGTTAACTAGGCCACCGTACAATGTTAAACTCCAACGAATACACGCACCTATAATAGTGTGTTTATTTCTGTCTGTCCGTACGTACAGTTCAGGAATACAAGTGTTATTTTAGATTCGGTCGGTATAAATAGCGCTTTTGTGCCGTGTTTGACCTACATGCACGTCATTGCCTTTCTGTTCACTATACTGTAAGATTATTTGTTTTTATTATTTCATTTAATTGTTTACATAACAATTGACTGATCAATTTTTCACAATGTCGTATCTTATCTGTAACAAAATGTTTGTTTAGATGAAAAACGAACTGAATATAATAGGTATAGTGTGGAGAAAATATTGTAATTGTGAGAAAAATGTCGCATTTTTGATGAAAATACATTTACAATACAGTCGGGAAAAGTGGCCCGGCTGTATTGTAAAAGTTAAGGCCCATACAAAATTCATTAATTTTATTTTACACAATCCAAATAAAGTTAGATACAAAAATAATTAAAAGTTCATTTGCTCAAAAACTGCTTGATGTATCCTTACATAGTATAAAACAAAGCCTAGATCTTTTTACCGATTTCCAAAAAAGGAGTAGGTACTATGTTCGGCTGTATGTAGATTTTTTTTTAAATAGTACGCAATGGATTTTGATGCGTTTTCACTATCATTCGAATAATTTCTTCCGGATGGTTTATAGGCACTTTTAAACCGGAGAGTTTAAGGCTATCCCATGCGTGCGAAGCCGCGGGCAACACCTAGTGTGTTATAAGTAAACTCCATATGTCTGTCTAAATAGTTGTAATGACCTTAAGTATGAGTACTGAGACATGATTTCGTCAAAAAAAGCACACTCACTCAAATCTGAAATCAATTTGCGTCCGTTCAGTCGACCGACATTAAATTAATCGATAAAATGTAAACAACTTCTTGTCTTGTACAAGTTTACTTTATTGACCGAGCGAGCGAAGCGAGCGAAGCGTCTACGTTTCGAGACTGGCCAAAAATGCTCTTGTCCGGCTGTCTGTCTGTCTGTCTGTCTGTCTGTCTGTCTGTCTGTCTGTAATTCTCTACAGGTCGCATTTTTCAACCGATTTTGACGAAAATTTGGCATATGTATAAATTAATTAAACCTACAAAATGAGTAGAATAAAATTTTGAAAAACATTTTTTTTAGAGTACCTACCATACTCGCAAAGTGGGAGTGAACTTTTTTTTTCTTGTGAATCCCATAGTGTGGGATATCGTTGGATAGGTCTTTCAAAAATATTGCTGGTGTGTGAATACCATTTTTTCGATTTAGGGATCCGTTGGCGAAATATTAAGCTTTAAAGCGGTAATTTTTGTTAGAGTCACGTGTCCCCCCCCCTGCCAGCTAAACGGTTGCTTCTGGAAATGTGAAAAAATTCATGTCAGTAGCATATATAACGTAGTTACAAGGAAAACTATTACGGCTAAGTAGGTTCTATTAGTTTTTGAGTAATAGTGGATCGACTTAAGAAAGTTGAAAAAATAAATTATGTTCATAGAACTGCATACGTAAAATGGAAAATTATTTTTTTCCGCGTGATATCCATGGTGTGGGGTATCGTTGGATGGGTCTTTCAAAAATATCGCGGGTGTGTGATAAACATTTTTCGATTCAGGGATCCGTTTGCGAAATATTAAGCTTTAAAGTGCTAATTTTTGTCACTTTAGTAGGTACTTTTTCTGTTTCCAAAGTTGACTTTTGTTGGTTTCTTTTAGGTTTGGTTTATAAGGGCTGGCGAGGTCTACTGTTCTCACGGAACTACTAGTATTCTACGACCTTTCCTACTAATATTATAAAAGCGAAAGTTTGTGAGGATGTGAAGATGTGAGGATGGATGTTTGTTATCTTTCACGCAAACGCTACCGAACAGATTTTGATGAAACTTGGTAGGTACAGTGATAGCTTATATCCTGAAATAAAATATAGGCTACTTTTAACGCGGACAAAGTCGCGGGGCGTCCGCTAATGCCCCCTAAGTAACAAAACGCCTACATAGAGGGCGCTGTTCCACAATATACACCGGAAAAACTTTTCTACGCGTGCGAAGCCGCGGGCAAAAGCTAGTTTATAAATAAACTCGATAGAGTCTTCCAAATAAAGACCGTGTCGATCACGTTCTCGGGAACAGCACGTTGGAGGAAGACTGCGAAGTGAAATACCTACTCCAAAATTAAAATGCACACAAAGGATCCTAAAAAAAGAATGTATATAAAAGCTAAACTGGCAATATTTACAGGGATGCAAAGTATTTACACTTTTGAATAGCAATAAGAAGTACCTATTTGTAAAGGGCACGTGCCACGTCGCATTTTGAAGATAACTTTAAAGTCAGATGATTTTTAACACTTTTTTTTAGGAAAAGTGCGGCGCAATTCTATTTACGTCTCAGTCAGTAAACACCGGAACGGAGTAGATAGTAGTAATTTTTCAAGTAGCATCGCGAATTATTAATATATGTAAGTCCACCTAGTTAAAATAGTTCTGTCTAGATCGCTCTTTTTGGCGTCAGTGGCGTCGGGGATATCATATCGAAAAGTCCGAAGTTCGATCCCCGGCTGAGCTTGTACCAATGGGTTTTTTCTCAAAACTTAAGTACATTTATTGACGACTCTCAAACGGCGAAGGAAAACAGCATACGCCGAAGAAGAAATTCTTAGGCGCATGTGAAGTGCACCAACCCGCACTGGGATAGCGTGGTGGACTATAGCCCTAACGCCCTCGTTGAGAGGGTAGGCCTGAGGCTTCAGCAGCGGGGACATATTCATAGGCTGTGGATTTGATTTGAGATCGCTCTTTTTGGTCTCATAATGTCCACTATTAGATACCCAGAATGATAATCATTCTGGGTATCTAATAGTGGACATTATGAGACCAAAAAGGAGCCCATTTTCCCTAACTGACCACAATTTTTCATTTAATAACACCTTTTAAATTTATTTTCTGGTGTAGAATAATATAGTTTTTGTAATAGAGAGACTTACAAAATAATGATTTACGATAGTAATATGTCAAATCTGAAAAATGCCCCCAGACCCAGCGCCCGCTCGAAGTACCTACACCAACACAAAAGATCCAAAAACAAAGTAATCGCGTCTTAACTTTAAGTACATCATTAACTTGCGACGAAACTGTATCCAAACGTACTTTATAATTTACAACTAGAGACTGCAAGCTACCTGGCGGCTGGCTTTGTTAAAGTTACGAATAATTGATGCACGGCGCGCTAGAGCGCGGAGAGCACAGACCAAGTTTCGTTCGTCCATTGTGACCACCTCTTTGTTCTGCACGGTGAGTGCAATCCTGCACTGTGCAGTCTCTGCACAGCTTCGCTTAACGCCCATTGTTTTCACTTCACTCTGAACGGGACATAATCCTCGAGGTCCGTATTAACAGCGGCGTCACTCGTGTGATGTAAATTTAATAACACAGTGTGCCAACTCGCGGACGAAGTTTTGCGTCAACCGGTTTTGTTTTTCACAGCCGCGCGGCGAGGAGACTAAATGTTATGTTTGAGCATTTATTTTGCGGTTTTAAAACGGTTTTGGTATTTTGAGTTTTTGTTTGCACGAACGTAACGTTTATGAGGGACAGTTTTCTTTTCCTTTTTATGAAGTAACTAAGCTATTTTATATTCGAACTTTGACTTTACTATTTATACTCTTTTAATGCTGATATAATGTAATTCTACGATACGAGGGTCGGTGGCGCAGTGAGGAAGACGCCGCGTCTGTGGTGTCAAGAGGTCCAAGTTCAATCTCCGGTAGTGAAATGTACCGATGGTTTTACTCGAAACTTAAGTTAGTGTTCTCAAACGGTGAAAGAAAACATCGTGAAGAATCCTGCATACGCCTTAAGTAATTCCATAAGCAGTTCGACTCACAGTGGACACCGTAGAAAAGCTAGGTAGATCCTTCCTAGTATGATGTACATAAGTATACCAGCGATCAGAAGGAGTTATCACAAAGTTCAGAGCATTACTATCACCACAGTGCACAGTGGACAGCGCGGCGGACCGTGGCTAACAGGCACCCGTGCTTCAACCAGCGCGCTTGAGCGACAAAAATTGTGACGGATCTTTGTCAGCAAAGTGCGACCGAAATATCAATGTGTATACGAAATATAAACGTTTAGTTTGTTTTTCTTTCCTGTATTGTGTATCTGGGGATTATAACTTTTTTATAAAACATATCTTTATTCATCATGGTTAGCGGGTAGGTATCTGAGTATTATAATTTTTTTTCTGAAACTTACATCATTTATCTATCCTTGCAGTGGAGCAATTTTATATGTCTTAGTTACAAAATAAAGTTTGCTATAAGGATAGTTGATTTGGCGTATAACCATAGAATATATAATATTGTGTATAACACAAAAACAAGTGCACCAAAAACCTGCATATTTCTATTCTTAGGCGTATGTGAAGTCCACCAAAAACAGATTGGGGCCACCGCTGGTGGACAGGGGTTTGGCGCAAAAGATCCTGTAGGGTCTTGGGGGGTTAGAAGTGAAGATAGTACTTAAAAAGGTACTTGGGTCGTAGGGCACTAACACAATTTTTGATGCATAGAATTGATGAACTTAACTTTCGTGGTCGTACAATTAAGCTATTTGGAATATATACCTACTCGTAAACGAGATTCTTACAGCGATGCGAATTACTTTTCATATCTACCGATATCTACTAGGATCAGACTAGTAGTCTAGGATCAACAGTTTCCGAGTTACAGCGGTTTTAAGTTTGTTTTCATTACTCATACTCTGAAAGTAGGTCTGAAGTTGCCTGAGGAGCGGGTTGAAAGTAGTACATCTCAGCCCTAGGAAGAATCGCTTTCAACTGACAGCTGTCAAATTATAAATAAATAAAACTAGTACTATTTTGACATTTCTATTGGACCATGATCCAACTGTCTATACAGCCACTCAATTACAGCGCGATTTAAAATTGAAATAACATAAAGTTATGTATAAATTAAAGAATATATATTTTTAAATGACTTTATTATAATTATTACTGTCAAATATTTCTTTAAAATAACATAGATTTGGGCAAAATATTTACAATTTTTTCAATGACGGAAATGAAAAATAATGGCAGAATAGCTGGCCGGTCACAGAAAAAAAAGCAAAGTAGACGGGAAAGCGGCAATCCGATCTTCATTTGTTTTTTCGAGTTGTAGAGTTTTGTTTATACTTCCGTATAGCAGAGATTTGTATTAACACTCATTTTATGTTTTTGTTTTTACTTTCAGTGTATTCTTAATGAAAAGCACAGTGTTCCCTCGGGTTCAAGACTTATTTAGAGGTCCCTCGAACTATTCGTCTCGGGACGTAAATAAGTTACTTTCACACCTAGGTTAACAATGTACTATTAATTTGTTTCCTACCTCGAGTTGTACCATCGGAAACGTTTTTGGTTATACTACCGAATAGTTAGTCTAACGGGAGAAAGATTCCCAGTTTCTACAAGTAGTTGAACGACGCGGTTGGCGTGGTACCACGGGTACCGCCTGGTTGTTCTTCTCTGCGCTAACACCTAGGAGGCGACGGTAGATAATATTACGTGTATAATAATTGGCCTACCCTCTCAACGAGGGCGTGCGGGCTATAGTCCACCACGCTAGCCCAGTGCGGGTTGGCGGACTTCACATGCGCCTAAGAATTTCTTCTTCGGCGTATGCAGGTTTCCTCACGATGTTTTCCTTCACCGTTTGAGAGCAGTCAGTACATGTACTTAAGTTTCGAGTAAAAACCCATTGGTACATGGCCCAACCGGGGATCGAACCTCGGACCTTTCGATATGATAGGTCGCGTCTTATCCCCGAGGCCACTGACGCTCTCCTACCTACTCATATGCAATAACATATTTTGACTGTGACTAGGTAATTATATGAGACAAACTTCCATCAACAAACAGCTGTAATATAGTCCACGCATTTCCTAATGAATTTTGCAACAATTTTGACACTCCCCCCTGGAGCATGGCGGTGGTGGGGAGGGGGGGGGGGAGGTTTAGGGACGGAGGGGGGCACCATTGACGCGCGGCTCTCAATGGCATGAGATCTGGGTCACCACGCCATGACGTCACTGGTGGCCTACATGCGATGCGGCGGGCGTTGTCGGGAATCGAAGCTTTTTTGCAAGAGCAAGCACTTCTAAATATAGAACAGCAAAAGGTGAGCGATAGAGGACCAGCAAGTGATTTAAGTTTGGTGTTTTTTTTTTTTGTTAGTTAGCATGAATCAAAATTTAGCCACTCCCTTATGGATCAGTAATAAAAGCATTCTATGGCTGTCAAAATCGTGTCAAACCTAATCACAAAATTATGACTCACTCACACATTCTCATTTTCAAATTCAATAGTGAAAAGATACTTCCAGCTCCTCTCGCTACTCCGCTTCCTTTGTCCGCACCCCCCCTGTAAATGGCACCATAGGTTCCGATACTGCTGAATGCAAGATGCGATCCCCACTAGGGATCGCGCGCGCGACCAAAGAGATTGAAACTTCTTGGTTTAGGGGGTTTAGTCACATGACATGATAAGTTTGGTGATTGATGAGATGAGTGACATTAAGCGTTTGAAAGTGAAGCTTCGTCTAGTACTGTGTCTGAAGCCAGCGAAACAAGCTCATTTTTCAATTGGTCTTAAAATCGTGGTCGTTTTAGGTCGTAGTTTTTTTTGCGATTCGTTATTCTAGATACTGTAGTATCCTCATTAGAAGGATAGTCCAGTATACCTAGGATATGTAGGATTCCAAACAAAAATAAAGAAAAGAAGTCCTCTCGCAGCTCTATCACACCGACATTTTCTTCTAAAATTTGAAATAATATAATCTAAAAAAATATTTTCCTGTTTGCTCTAATAGCCAGGTAAATATGAAAATTCCAATGAATTTAAAACTTTATTAGGAAGAAATAGATTTAATGGATTAACTTTAATTTTTATTTCAATATTCTCTTTTATTTTAATATATTTTTTAGGATTATTCCCTTATATTTTACTACTATTAATATTCCAAGATATTATTTCCGGAAAACCGAAAAGAAATTAACGGAGTCCGCTTTGCTGTCTGACTTTTTACTTCACACATCCATTACAGTTACAGCAATATTTAATCGGAATGAACAGAGCTTTTATTGTACGGAATCCTAATGTACTAAGTACCCATGTGCACGTATGTCTGTCTGTACTTTGTTGAATGGCTCCGGAGACAGTTCGAAGCGACCGACGGTCTGCCCTACTTTTAGTCCAATAGTTAATTCGACCAACCCGAATGGGTTAACATCATTATTTTCAGAGTTCGAATGAAGTGATGTCATAGAGAAAGATAATCAGACGTACCTACCTACTTTTTTAAATTGTAGATTTGATCATGAAAAATCTTAGAAAAAGAATGAACCATAGAACCGTAATCAGCGTATAGCATGAAATAGCAATAGTCTTTTACCCCAATAATTTGAGAAGACGCTTCTTACATGGCGGGGTGAAACTGAACAAACACTATCTATTTTAGTCGGGCTGTTGTTTGTTGGGGGGCAGTTGGTATGTAACAACTGCCCCCCAACAAAAAATTCACATACGTAGATAGAGATAGAAGATATTATATCTGTCTTGCTTACTCTTACCACTTTTGTAATAAGTGTGTCCCTCTCTGATTATTATTATTATTTTAGCAGCTGTTCTATGGGACCCTTGTTCTTAGTGAAGTTTTGGCGTGTTTTGTTTAGTTCTCACTTCTAATTAAATCATTTCATTATAATTCATTAGACTCTTAATTTCCCTACCATATCCCGTATGCTTACTTGGAAGTGCTCATGCTACGACAAACGCAAAACTCCTTCGCCTTCCGGATTACGGATTTACGAACAAGCGAGCAAACAACAATTACATTTGAATGTCCTAAGAATAGCGACGCAACGGAATGACAGAAATAGATGTGTCACTTGAGTGACTTACCGGCAGCGGGGCGGCCGTTATTGGGACAATAGACAAGTTCACGAGTACAGGAGCGGAGCAGCCGAGTCGGGATGTACTCAGACCGGGAGGTCACTGAGACAGATAACTACTTTTTGTTTGAAAATGAACGATTTTCTTGTAGTTTTATTTAAAAACAATTATTACCTACAACGCTGAAAGTCTATGTTGGGAAATGTCGACTACGTAAAATTACTACTTTTTACTATGTACATATCGACGGGGAAGTGCTAACAACTCCTAACTTACATTTTTTTAAAGAAAACTACTTATGAATGCAGTTCGATAAACGCGTCTACTGGTATATGAATTAAGTTGAAATTCGCAAAATTTGGTTTTTGTAAGTTAGGAGTTGTTAGCACTTCCCCGTCGATATAGCATAATGTCATAGTCGCGAAATGACTACAATGTGCACCGTGACAGTACTAAAATAAAAATAATCATTTTGCGAGTAAGACATTTTACGATATATACGAGGAAGGTTTTATGCGTTACCGACGATACCACTATATAGACAATCAACGTTCTAGGCAATGACTGCCCGACCCGACAGTTGTTAAGAAAACAGTTTAACACGCAAAAGAGAGGACGAGACTCGCTTCGCTCGTGGTCCAATCCTAGAACCCTTCGCTTGCTCAGTTTTCAATACTAGTACTCGCACAAAATAACCAACTTTGCAGCCTTGCATAACAAATAACTATTCTATTCGTCTATAGATCCGTTGACGTACAGTTAGTTGATATAGATTTCATCGTGGTTTTTGTACCCAAAAGGTTGTCTGGAAGAAATCAATTATAAGGCCGCCTAGAAGTACTAATGTAAGCTACTGTATGTATCTGTTTTATTGTTTTTATTGTGCCTTAGATAATAGTTAGTCGAAAGTTGTCAGATTATAAAAAATCCATATATTTACAAACGTTAACCGATAACAACAACCAAGCGTTTCTTACATTTAATATTTTGGGAGGTTCTGACCCCCGAAAACTGCACTTAAAACACGCCAGTAAAACAGAATACGGAACATGGTAGTTTTGTAACACCCACGTTGTGGACACCCACGGACCACTGGATTGTTGTATCTATCTTACAATACCGCCTCGGCCTACCAGCGCCTTACGCAGACCGTCGCTCCATCTAGCCGGGGGGCGTCCCACACTAAGCTTGCCCAAGCGTGGTCCCCACTCGAGAACTCGTCTACCCCAGCGATTATCGATTCTCCGACAGGATTTGACCATACCAGCCCACCGCCACATCAACGTATTAACTTTTTCAGCTCTAGCGGATCACCTCGTTTCGGATCCTGTCTCAGAGAAACTCCGAGCATGGCTTTGAGGGACTGAATTTTCGGACACGTCCCGCTGTCAGTGTCCATCAAGAGGTCTCAAATCTCTTTGGTCGCGCGCGCGCTCCCTGTGGAGATTGCATCTTTCATATTTAGGGCCTCTTTCACCGCTTGCTGATACTGTTATAGTAAGCTGACAGATAAACTAATCTATCAGATAAATCCTGTCTGCTAAAATTTTCGTGTTTCACACCTCAAGTATCTGTAAAAATATCTGACAGATAAAAAAATAACAACCAGCCGATCTTGCTGTTAGTTTATCTGACAGGTATGGCTATCAGATACCTGTGAAACAAAGAAAATGCGGTATTGTCAGATAATCTGCAGATAGGGTATCTGGGACTTTATCAGCAAGCAGTGAAAGAAGCCCTTAGTATCGGAACCTATGGTGCCATTTACCGGGGGGTGCGGACAAAGGAAGAGGAGGAGCGGGAGGAGGTTGCTAATACAAATTTATATGGAGTTTGAAAATGAGAATGTGTGAGTGAGTCATAATTTTGTGATTATTTTGACACGATTTTGACACCCATAGAATGCTTTTATTACTCATCCATATGGGAGTGGGTAAATGTTTTGATTCATGGTGTCCATGCTTCGGCGCCGTAAACCGTAGGTTGGTGGACCATTGTTTTTTACTCCACACAAGAGAGACAAGCGAACAATGAGGTGTCCACACCGCGTCCTTATCTCGCTGCCACAATACCGCGCTCGACGTACGAAGTCGGAACTGTGGACAGCTTTTGTGTTCGCCTTTGTCTATACGTTGGCGCGTTCCATTGTAGACACGTGTCGGCTGTTGTCGAGATAGTGTTCACTTCACATCGTGTCGGAATTGTGTGCCTCAAGTGCGGGTATTGAGGGAATGTTGTGGGCCAGAGCTTGCATTTGCACCCGTTTAATGCTTTGGAGCATGAATCAAAAAATTTAGCCCCTCCCATATGGATCAGTAATAAAAGCATTCGTCATCAACAGCCTATGAATAAGTCCCCACTGCTGGGGCTCAGGCCTACCCTCGCAACGAGGGTGTTCGGGCTATAGTCCACCACGCTAGCCCAGTGCGGGTTGGTGGACTTCACATGCGCCTAAGAATTTCTTCTTCGGCGTATGCAGGTTTCCTCACGATGTTTTCCTTCACCGTTTGAGAGCAGTCAGTAAATGTACTTAAGTTTCGAGAAAAAACCCATTGGTACATGGCCCAGCTGGGGATCGAACTCCGGATCTTTCGATATGATAGGCCGCGTCTTATCCCCTACGCCACTGACGCTCCCTATGGCAAAAGCATTCTATGGGTGTCAAAATCGAGTCAAATGAATGACAATACTGTGATTCACACATTCTCATTTTCAAACTCCATATAAATTTGTATTAGCAACCTCCTCCCGCTACTCCGCTTCCTTTGTCCGCACCCCCACCCCCCCCCCCCCCCCTGTAAGTGGCACCATCCGTTCCCATACTAAATATGCAAGATGCGATCTCCACAGGGAGCGCGCGCGCATCCAAAGAGATTCGAAACTTCTTGCTTTGGAGTATGAAATTAAACGTAAAAAATGGAGTAGACTGTACACGGTGCAGACGCAGCGTTTTACGTTAGACGTCATGCCAAGGTCTACGAGGCTCATGAAGTTAGACGTTCGTCAAATGAAAATTTAAGATTTAGGAAGCAGCCGCCGTAGAGTTGGGGGCGTAGTGCTACGCTGCCGCAGCTACGTGCTACGCGGACCTTGCTACGCGCCGCCACCGCTCTGCGCGTGTGCGGTAAACTGTTCCCGAGGGAAAAATACTTAATTTTAATGAAACTTGGTAATACAGGGGTAGCTTATTATAGCTTGGAATAATGTATATAGGCTACTTTTTACCGCGGTAAACATGTTCCCGCGGGGAATAAAACTTGATTTTGATGAAACTTGGTACAGCGATAACTTATATCCTGGAATAATATATAGGCTACTTTTTACCGCGGTAAACTGTTCCCGCGGGAAAAGAAACTTAATTTTAATGAAACTTGGTACAGTGATCTTATATCCTGGAATAATATATAGGCTACTTTTTACCGCGGTAAACTGTTCCCGCGGGAAAAAAACTTAATTTTAATGAAACTTGGTACAGTGATCTTATATCCTGGAATAATATATAGGCTACTTTTTACCGCGGTAAACTGTTCCCGCGGGAAAAAAACTTAATTTTAATGAAACTTGGTACAGTGATCTTATATCCTGGAATAATATATAGGCTACTTTTTACCGCGGTAAACTGTTCCCGCGGGAAAAAAACTTAATTTTAATGAAACTTGGTACAGTGATCTTATATCCTGGAATAATATATAGGCTACTTTTTACCGCGGTAAACTGTAAACTCATTGTATTTTGTTTTATTTATTTTTATGCGTTTATATGTTTTAAACAGTCTGTGACCACTTAGAATAGGAATGAAGTTTCGAAGTATGATGATGATGGTACAGTGTGGCTGGCGGAACGGAAACCTCCGAGGGCGAGTCCGACTCGCACTTGCCGGCTTATTTTAATTGTAGCACGTACTGTGCTTATTGATTAGATTTGCAAACCTCGAAGATAAGACATTTACCATCATAAGTCGAACACTACGTACATAAAGGAAATACAATCATGTTTTGTTCGAAGACAGTAGACTCCTCAACACAGGGAATCCTAGTTTGGGGACTAGAGTACTCAACAAGCGTTATGTTACCTAATTTATTTATTAATTTAATTTAATTAATCCGCGCAGCATAAGAATATGAATTTAATTCAAGTTAATTTAATTATGTAAGTTTGTACCACGGGGAAAAACCCCCTATTGTATTTAAGAAATAAATTATTATTATTATTTTAGGATGTACAATTGAAGCCTTTAATACCCCCTTGACCTAGTATTTTCGACCACATTTCAAAAGTCTAATTGTATTTCTTCGAACTGTCTGTAACTCTTTTGATATAATTGGTGGATTAATATTTCAGAAGGCATCAAACACGCAGCAAAGGTCGTTTTTTACTATTGTACCAGTGCCAGGGCTCCCCTAGCGTTTTTCCAACTCTATCTGCTTATTCACTAATAGGAAGTTAAGGCTCATATTGTTGGGTTACGTGGTTATATCATTGTATACAAACACAATTTTATTTATTTTCTCACACAAATACAAAAACAATTTAAAGCAATAACATAAAGTTTGATGACATATTTCAGAAACCGGTTTTTGTGTGAGACTGGTGCCCATTAGGATTGGTCCTGTGATGATAACCAAGCAGTTACGAAAGTCAGTGCTTATCAGTCCAATTTTACTAATGTCACCACCATAGATAAGAGATGACATTTATTTTTGTTTTAAATTTTTAGTTGTATACTTTACTTTTTTCATATGCCCATGGGGCAAAACATTCAGTTATTTAATTTTATTTGACATCTCTTTTTACCTATGTTTATGAATAAATGATTTCTGATTCTGATTCTAGTAGACCTCCTTCCGGGCTCCCCGATCAACCCACTTTCGTTACTGTTTTTCGTAACTAGTTTCTAAACTGGGGCCAATCGCGCTAATTCTGAACGATATTACCAAGTCCAAACCCCCAAAACGTTATGCTGCATGTACACGTTTGGCAAACCTTTACAAACGCAAGCCAAACCCCTGCTCCGCACGTTTGCGTTTGTAAAGGTTTGCCAAACGTGTACAAGCAGCATAACGTTTTTGGTTATGGTTTGGATTTGGTAATATCGTTCAGAATTACGCGATATGTTATTTCCATACTGGTACTTCTATTTTGTTTGTGTTTAATCTACGATTTTATTTCAAACGATGACACGCACGTAAAACAACAATGTAGGAGTATGTGACCGCGATAATACAAGGAAATTGTTTTTTATACAGGGTGGCCTGCTTTGGTCTTCGCGAGCAGGCATCTACTCCGCAAATGGATCATCTTTTGTCCAACAACTTTTAAAAATAATGTATTTTCATGATTTTAATTATTTCAAACAAACTAAATAGTAATATTACTTTGTATTATATTCAATGAACGCCATCCAGTAGTCTACGTCTGCCAAGAAAATATAGCTAAAGGACTGAATTTTCACCAATAAAGTTTGATCATAAAAAAATTTCAAAAATTACATTATTTTCGAAGTGTAACAAAAGTTGGTCCATTTCAGGAGTCGATGCCTGCTCCAACCCCCTGTATCATGTAACCGTATGGTTTTACTGTAAATAACATATTTATCATGTTTTTACGGGATCATTTCACAAAAATTAGTTTAGTCGAAACTACAGTAGGTAAGTAGATAAAGGTATGTGTGTGTTTTCAACTCATAGGCACGAGATTATCTGTATTTTTTTGGATGTCTGATAGAACTAGCTATTGCCCGCGGCTTTGCCCGTGAGGATTAAATATTTTTCCGCGGGAACAGTACATTGTAGTTGCCCCAGGGATCGATGGAACCGAACCGCACATGAAAATCCGTTTATATTTAAATTTGTGGTTTTGACATTCCATGTATTTTATCGAACGATCCAAAATACTTTTGATTTGAACGTTTCAATTATTTTTAAGTAGATAATAGGTGTAACCAATTAATTTTTTGTGGCTTTATGTGCGTAATGCTACTTACGTATACTAATATTGATTGACTAGCTTTATTTTTTTGCGCGCGAAATTGAATGAAATCATGTAATACTACATGAGTAGGTATTTGAGTAAGCATTTGCAATATAATATTAAGACTTTCATGGCTTCCTGTAAATACGTTAGTTATAGTAGGTACCTATTATGTTACAATTTCGGTCCAAAACTGTGGTATTTTCGGCAGAGACTTAATCTGAAAACATAAGGGAAACTGTCCACGTAACTAGAGTCCAACGACGGCTCGAAGGACCAAAACAAAATGCGCAAAAACAAGATGTCTTCTTATCGACTTGCCGCCATCGACGGCGGCGCTCGCCGGGCGGCCGGCAGCCGCTCGCCGCTCGTCGCGCGCCCGGCGGCACTTACCGAGGCTCCGCACTATGGAACACGGACACGGTCACACTCAGCACTTCTACCCGCCCCGCCCCGCCCAGCCCCTCGCACCCCGCCCCGCTACCAAAAAACTTCTTACAAAACAGATCGATCAATAGCCCAGCGATATGTTCACTCGTTAGAGTTGACTTTCAGCTGATCTGGAGCCTCCGCCATCGATCCGGCACCACCGCCGGCGCTCCACGCCTGGAGCTCCTGCGAGCCGCGCGCCGGCCACCGGTCACTTTACGGAAGCATGCCCATTACACGGATGTTTTGGAGAGACTTCAGAAAGTAGGGACGACTCCTCGCTTCTGGTGTGATTTGCTGCGGCGGTTCTATACACAATAACTAGAGACTTGAAGACGATGCGGTGCCGGAGGTGGTTGGTGGCGGTGGTCGGGCCGGGGCGGGGCGGCGGGGCGCGGACACGCCCCGGGGCGCGGGCCCCGGGTTGCATAACGCGCTGGTCGTGCCGGGGCGCGCGGGCCGGTATCGACGCGCGCGGGGCGCATGCGCGGCGCGGCGCGTACCTTCGCAGCCGTAGCCCTGCCCGATGAGGCCCCACAGCAGGTCGGAGCAGTGGTGGCAGTAGGTGGGCTTGTGGAAGGTCTTCTTGGCGAAGGAGTGGGTGGTGTGAGGCGCGGGCGCGGCCTGCGCCATGGCGGGCGCGGCGGCCGGGCCGGGCGGGCGCGCTACTCATGCCGCGGCGCAGCGGGGCGCGCCGCGCTCTCCGAGCGGCTGTCGCGGCCCACCATCGCGGCGCGTCTGTCGGCCGTCCCGCGCCGCCGCCCGCCAGCCCGCCCGCCCGCGCCGCCCGCGCACGCGCGCCGCCCGACGCCTGCGCGACCAAGCTCGCGCCGGCGGCTCCACTACACTCCATCCAACCAAGGGCGCCAGATCGATTCACATTCTAAGTCAAGTGTCAACAAAAAATCTTCCGCATGTCTTTGGGTGCATGGCTTGCGTTTAGCAGTGTTTTTCCGAATAATATTTTAGGAGATGGTAGGGGTGGTTGTAGCCAAAGAAAAATCGATCTAAGAATTCTTTTTGTTGCAAACGTTAGGGTGCCCGTTGAAGTCTTTTATATGAAATTGGTAAGCATCAACTAAAAGACTTCAACGCATTTATTATTTCCCTTGTAAATATATAATAATACATAAATAGTCGATGCACGAAGTGTACTCAAGTACACTTTGCAATAAAAGATATTTTTTTCTAATATATTTTTTTATAATTTAACTTTTAACCGCGGCTACGTTCATACCGGCTTCACTTGACCTACCTGTTAAAGTAAGGTACCTAGTCTAAATGCAGTCTTACTGCTGCTGCTGAGGTAAAGACATCAACTTAAACCCCAAAAATAATAAAAGAAAGAAAACAACGCGTAAATTAGAATAGAAATATTATTAGAATTGAAATATTATCCTAATAGAAATATTACCCAATGATAACGAACAAATAAAGCTTAAGAAAAATGTAATACCTATATATATATAATAATAATATTAAAACTTGAACAAAAGCATTTTATGTATTTTACAATCTGTATTCATCAATTAATCAAAGTTTCTTCTTACTGCCACTTACCCATTAAGATGTTTACTGACCTGATCGGAACCCCGCGACAAGGTGAGGCCGCGCGGCGGGCGGCGGCGCGTGCGCGGTGCCGCCCGCCAATCGAAAAGCTCTTGTTTACAATATTAAGAGGCGCAGCATCCTCTCTCCGAGCTTGGGGCCGACCCACCGACCCGCCGACGCCACTCGAGCCCGCTCATCGCCTTAGCCGCGGGGGGCTCCACGGTCCGGACGCCGGCCGCCGGGACGCCGCACGATGTATCCTTCGATCATATATACAACGTGACCTTACCCTCTGGATAAATAAAGAAACCCGCAATATCGTAAAATAGGTAGTTAATATTGCTCGAGAAAACAAAAAAAAAATTCTAACAAATTTAATTTTAAATTAGTCGTTAATAAACACGACATGCTGTATCCATCTGTCATTGACAATGACAACATGAATGAATTGATCTAGTGACATTCATGACGTGACACTACAACTTGCATGTCGTCAACGTCACACTTACACTTAACCTTAGAATAAGGACTAAAAGCACTTAAAAGGACTTTCAGTCCTTATTCTATGCACATAATGACTGACCTGTTGGCGTAGTTGGTAGTGACCCTGCCTACTGCGCCAGAGGTCGTGGGTTCGATTCCCACCGGGGACCAACAGTTGTGTGATGAGCATATCTGTTGGTTTTCGGATTCGGGGTGTTTGTATGTATTTAAGTATTGAAGTATGTTTATCAGTTGTTGAGTACCCATTTACAAGCTCGGCTTATTAGTTTGGGACTAAACAACCGTGTGTAAATTTGTCCAGACATTATTATATAAAATCTGTCATTTATCGTAGAGTGCTAATGCAAGTTTGCAGTCTTCTGGGTACATCCTAGACCGACCATGCAACTACCTACAGGCTGCTCCAAAGCGATAAATTGAAAACCGTTAGTTTTTCGGTAAATATTTTACCAATTGTTATGATACTTTGCAAATCGGTTTTAAATATTCTACTAAACCAGTAGTATCATCAGCCAGGGTTGTAATTTAAAAAAATAACGTCAAATTGAGCTATGTTTTCATACTGATAATGTAGACACTGACATTGATGAACTATTGCATGTGATTGTTTAAACACATAATAGAGGTATGACCGGTGACAAAATCTACCCTATCGGTATAACCTTCGATCATATATTTTATCTACATATAGCATTAGTGCTCAAATGGCATCCCAGCACTATATACTTCTTCCCAGCTCTATATAACACCTTGGAAGCGGTGGTAGATAAAAAATTGACGTTGTATAAATGTACCCAGTGTACTTACATGCAATAAAATAGTTTTGACTTTGACTTTGACACGAAAAACCAGCGCTTAAAGCACAGTGTAAGTAATAGTCTTGAAGTAATAGTCTTAAAGCTGAGAGCACGAAAGTAATAATGAGATGGAGTCGCCGGCGGCGGCCCTATAATGGAGGCAGTATCACGCTTATTTTGTATGGATGGTTACCGTTTTTATTTATATTAAATAAATAAATAAACGCGTTGAAAAAGTAGATTATATAAGGTGTTACTGTTAATACTTTCACTGTATGTCTGTTTATCGAGGTCTAAAACCACATCCGGCTCCAAGGACCATAACGACGTACGGACGTACGATGTATTTGGTTATGGTTGGATTTGGTAATATCGTTCAGAATTCGCGGGATTGGTATTGGTCCGCTGTTTCCTATGTTTTGTTTTCACGTAGGCCTTATGTGGTTCCATAGAACTCAAGTCTTCTTTCCTTAACTCTTCATCCCGAGAACTCTTCTTTCCCGCAATGAGGGAAAGAAGAGTTCTCCAATGGTATTTCACACTATATTATGATGAAACGTACTTAAAATCTACACAGGCCACATACGAAGCAAGGGTGCATGTAACGATGTTAATCGCTCGGAAAACCCACACGGGTGGTTCGCTCGCGGCGGGTCAGATCCTCCGGCTATATTTAAACGGTGTCACCCTACTGCACCTCGCATGCCTACAGGTCCATGCGGCCGTGGCTCGGCTTTGACGCTAAAATAGCCGTTCAAATGTGTGAACATTCCCCTCTAACTACCTCAATGGGTAATTGAGGAACAAAAAATGTTCCGTTAGTTTGGAGTTAGCTTTCAGTAACTGTATATAGCCAGATTAAAGTGGAAGCACTTCTTTGTTCATGGTTGTTCTTATACATTAATTGGGTATTTAATTATTCTGTGGCTTCGATCATACCAGGTGCATATTTAATTTAGCCACCTGCAATAAGAATTTTGAGTGCTATGACCAATGAAAATTTCGTTCAATGCTCACTTGTTACTTTTGGTATTTAAATCTAACTCGGCCGAACGTCGCTTGTCGCCGCCCGCCCTCCCCCGCCGCGGCACAATACTAGCGAGGGTTGTTTAAAAAATAACCTTCAAAATTAAGGGTTTTTTCAAATTGATATGTAAGTAATGTAAGTATACATTGGTCAGACAGAATCACCTAATTAAGTAGTAAATTATTACGTTTGACTAAATGTGCCTGTACATTAGCAATTGGCTTTGACTATTAATTCCTCTGTGATATTAAGTAGGGTACCACAGAGGATAAACCTAAGCTGAACTTTGTAATTATATGTCATATTTTATGTGAAATCTCATCCCCACGACTATACAGGGTCGCAAAATTCAATTCACAGACGACAAAATAATTCGCCCAAAAAAACAAATGAAAATTAGTCGAATTTCACATAGATTAATTTGGAGCGTTCCTTACCTATTGTCTCTGAAAATATGGCAAGAATGCAGATTTACACCCTGGTATACAGATGGTGTATCCCCAGACACACGCGGCCTGCGGTGGCGGTGGCGGCCTGTTGTCTTCCCTATGCAATGTGAGACTTCAGACGCGCGGCATGCGTTTGCATATAGAGGCTGCGGCCTGCGGTAGGCCGCCACCGCAGACCGCGTGTGTCTGGGATACGATGAAACAAAACACGTACGCGACCGCAGCGCAACACAGCGCTGCATATATCACTTGATCGTGCACTGCGGTGGCTCAATGCGCTTCTGGAATTGACACCAGAGTGCGACCTGTTTGCCAACCAATGGAGCAGTGTGTCTCGCAAATGTTTGAAGTATTGTGAGAGGATGGATGGAAGTTGTGTCAATACAGTTAATTGTTGATATACCCACATTGTCATTTAATACTATAAGTATTATATTTTATTGTATGTATACTCACTTTGTAATGTATCAATTTTTTTAGTATAAATGTAATGTTCTACCTAGTAATGCAGTGTATAAAGTATAGTCGTGATGTTTATGTCCTCTTAGTTTTGAATTGTAAGGCGCTTTGGAATCTGTCTGTAATGCCTTATAAATTGTATATGAAATAAATAAATTATCAACACTGATGTGATGGGTGATTAAATGACCGAAGTAATGTTGTATTTTGAACTCGCTTGGTTCCATCTCAGTGACCTCTATCTTTAACATTGCTCAATTGAATTTACAGGCGGTACATGCAAACGCGTAAAAAGTTAAAAAACGCGTAAGTTTGTAAAATAACTACATAATGATATCGTGCGAAATAGTACATAGCTCATTCATATCATAACGGCATGAAGTCACGAAAGACGAAAGGTATTCGTACGAGCATTGGGAACTTCTGCTCTAGTTAGGAACTATTATCTAATCTGTGCTCTAGCTTCTATATTTTTTTTTTAAACTAGGGTTTACGGCTCTGGAAGCAAAGTCCTTTTGAGCCAGTTGCTTCTATACGTTCCGTAGTGTTGCCACCTAAGCTCCTTTCGGGCTAGTTCTAGCATTTTTATTGTGATTGTGATATAACTCATTTTCACTATATCACTGCTTAAGAATATTACAAACTACACAGGATATAACAATTCCCTCAAGTGATACTTTATACCTGCCAAGTTCGGACAACGCATAGTGTGTAGGGTATTTTACAATTTTCTCCTTTTATCTCCAAAAGAGTTGAACACAAGATAATTACCCGTAATAATATTTATTAAGATCATTACAAGTTTACTTTGATTACAAGTTTCTAGGTCAAGCAGTTTAGAAAATACATCATAGAATTGAAGTACCTATCAATATATATAGTGTTTGCTTTAGTCAATAAGAAGTTTTCTGTCATCTGTTTAAGCAATTGTACGAGAATTGTCATTAAATAGCGTACCTACTACAGTGCCGCGGATTAAAAAGAAAACATATCTTTAAAAGATATATATCGACGATCTAGAAGTACCTATTTATTATATTTTATATGACGTAGGTAGGTACCTACCTATATTAATTAGGTAGGTATCATCATTATATCAGCCTGTAGACGTCCACTGCTGGAAAAGGCCTCCCCCAGGGATCTCCACGACGACCGGTCCTGCGCTAACCTCATCCAGCTGGGTCATTTGCACTTTTATAGCTCGTTAAGCCCCTTTAAAAAAAGTAAGGTGGCAACACCGTGAGGGTCGTGTCAGTGTCTGCTGTCACTTTTGGCTGTCACTCTCTTCACTTCGCCCCTGCCCCCCGTGCGTCCCGTCCGGCCCGCGCTGTCAAACAATATTTTACAAAAAAAATGACCGAAGATGGGCAGAAAAAAACTTTTTTGGGATTTGATTTTAGCACTCAAAGGGTAAGTCAAGTTTTTAACTGATCGCTTTTAATTATTTATCGTTGTTATTTATTATTGGCTAGAACATTACAATGTTTCTGTTACTTTTTCCGCAAGGAATCTGAAATTTAAATTTTTTGTTGGACAAGTTAAAAATTGAGTCTAGTTAATTTAAATTTAATTATACATTTATCTGTACTACTTATTTTCGTAGGTATTTCAATGTAAATTCTGATCATAGCTGTGTACACTAACGTCTAAAATCAATTTGACATTGAACTTGTTAACTTTGGCAAATAAACTTTATTCTCCTTACCTTATCATCTGTTAACTGATTAAACGATCATTACATATTTTGCCTCATTACTTCTTCTGTGCCTCCGTCTAACTTACTAAACTAACTGTAGAATGTACTGCGATAAAAATCTTTTTAAATTCAAATTGCAATCAACTGAATTTCTAGTTGGATTTATGTGTTTCATTGGAGCCGTGGTAGCCTAGTTGGTTGTGCACTCGCCTCACGTTCATGAGGTCGTGGGTTCGATCCTGGCCCGTACCAATGAGTTTTTCGAAAACTTAAGTACAGTTTATTATAATACCACAGGTTTTTCGGTGAAGGAAAACATCGTGAGGAAACCTGCATACGCCAAAGACTGGTATTTAACTATTCTAAGGCGTATGTGAAGTTCACCAAAAACAGATTGGGGCACCGTTTGGCGGACAGGGGTTTGGCACAACAGATCCCATAGGGTCGAAGTGTCGCCAGGTATTCCTGGCCCCCTCAGAAGATAAGATAAGATGTGTTTCATTGTCACAATTTAATTATGTACCTACCTAGATACGACACATTGTGGAAGAACAAAAGATTTATAGGAATTTCGTAGATACCTTGTATATGTGGCTTATTTGTAGCCTGACATCTTTTAACCTGTGGCTTTGCAATAAATCACCTGAATTTGAAACCTACTCTATTTGTTCGATTAATTAAATGGTTGCTAGAGACCCAGTATCCTCTGATATTTTATGTAAGCATTATCCAGTTGCTGAATTGGTTAATTATGTTGTATTTATATGATTGTTATTACTATTTGTTGCAGTTGAAAGCTTTAGTAATAGGTGAAGATTATGGAGTACTCCATGAAGCCGATGTGGAATTCGATGTGGATCTCCCCGAGTTCAGGTAACTATTTAACAATAGTTAAAATCGCATTTAGTCTTTGTTTTTAATGCAAACCAAACTGACCTTTGAAACTTCCTCTCGGGAAGATGATGTGGCGGCTCAATTCAAAACCGACGGACATCAATTATGTCTAAAACTGTGTGTTGTGTAGGACTGTGGGGGGCGTGGTGCGCGGCGAGCGGGGCGAGGCGTGGGCGCCGCCGCTGCTGTGGGTGAAGGCGCTGGACCTGGTGCTGGACCGCCTCGTCGTGGCCGGCGCTGACTTCTCCACAGTACGCGCGCTCTCGGGCGCCGCACAGGTACCTACTATTCTTACAAAGTCTTCAACCAACTTCAAAAAAGCAGGTTCTCAATTCGACTAGGTAACTAAGTATGTACTATTTAAATGTTTTTTTTTCGAGGGTTTCTTCCATTTCAATTTTATAAAAATATTTCACGTCTAAGGGTGGATAATTTTAAAAAATTAGGGGATCCACAAGTCATTGATGGTACATAAACATATTTATTTAAAAGTCAGAGTATTCCTATAATCTTATCTACCCACGTAGCCCCCACTCAACTGTCCGAGTTTTACAGCCAGCCACCCCTTGAGCAGCCCCCCACCCCCCCCCCCCCCACCCCCTTCCCAAACAAGTAAATTTTTTTTCAAAAATAATATTCCGGTCCAGTTCCAATTAGAAACGCTACCTCTAATATAGCTAGCAAATTACTACAGTTCTACCAAAAAAATGCAAGAATAGCTGAAACTACAAAAGCCATTTAAATTTTGAAAACAAAAAAATGTTATGTGCTAATAATTATGATGTGATGATTGACATGATGACTGTGTTATTACTTGTGATGCAGTTTGTCATTGTGTGTAGCAACACGGCTCGGTGTGGTGGGCCAAGGGCTCGGAGGCGAGGCTGGCGAGCCTCTCCGCGGACGAGTTCCTGCACACGCAGCTGGCGGCCGCGTTCGTGGCCGACTCGCCCGTGTGGATGGACTCCAGCACCAGCGCCGACTGCAGGGCGCTCGAGGAGGCCGTTGGGGGACCACAGGTATGTCTAGCCCACATCAACCCGCTGCTGGACATAGGCCTGCCACAAGGCGCGCCATCTACGGTTCTCCGTATCCAGTCACTACCAGCCGCCTCACGCAGATCAAGGGCAGTCCCACACTTCGCCTGCCCACTCGTGGTCTCACACATCTGTAATCGGTTTTCCAACAAATGTGACCAGCCCATTGTAACCTAACCTAATCCACACTTTCTTTTTTGGTTTTTGGACAAATTCACGCGCAGTATCAAATTAAGCCGAGGCATACATTTAACTTGTCAAGTTCACTGTGCTTAAAAGGACATCAATTTTAAAAATTATGGCACCCAACCACACACAAGTTTTTTTACAATATCCCTATCACATCGTACATTACATTGTGTTTGAAATTACATACAATAATATTCAATTTCACTTTTACTTAACTAATTAAATTCATTATAATACATGTCATTACTTTCATATAAGGGGTCGCCGTTTATAACAGTAATCAACAGCCTATTAATGTCCCCACTGCTGGGGCTCAGGCCTACCCTCTCCATGAGAGCGTTCGGGCTATAGTCCACCACGCTAGCCCAGTGCGGGTTGGTGGACTTCACATACGCCTAAGAATTTCTTCATCGGCGTATGCAGGTTTCCTCACGATGTTTTCCTTCACCGTTTGAGAGCAGTCAGTAAATGTACTTAAGTTTCGAGAAAAAACCCATTGGTACATGGCCCACCTGGGGATCGAACTCCGGACCTTTCGATATGATAGGCCGCGTCTTATCCCCTACGCCACTGACTAACAGTAATAGTTAAATTAAAATCAATTTATTTTATTGCTTAAATAGCCAAACTAAACGGTACTGTGTGAGTAGGAGCTGGCGAAGATCACCGGCTCCCGCGCCTACGAGCGGTTCACGGGCCCGCAGATCCGCAAGATGTACCGCGAGCGGCCGCGCGCGTACCACGCCGCCGAGAGGATATCCCTGGTCTCCTCCTTCGCGTGCTCCCTGTTCCTCGGGAGGGTCGCGCCTATCGACCTCTCCGACGGCTCGGGGATGAACCTCCTCGATATACACACCATGACGTGGTGTGAAGCCGCTTTAAAGGTGAGTCGCATACCAACAAAAGGGTCTAGACTCTTGTTCTTGACGAGTAACTGTTTCGATGTGTAATGAACCTCTCATATATCTTATCTTCTTAGGAGGCCAGGAACACCCGGCGATACTACGATCCTATGGGAACTCTTGTGCCAAACCCCTGTCCGGCAATCGGTGCCCCAATCCGTGGCCTTCACATACGCCTTAGAATAACAATTCTCATCTTTGGCGTATGCAGGTTTCCTCACGATGTTTTCCTTCACCGAAAATCCTGTGAAATAACGAACCGTATTGAAGTTTCGAAAGGCGAGTGCACAACCAACTCGGCTACCACGGATGTTAATGAACCCCTCGCGCTTGTGTGGTAGTCGTGCGGCGACGAGAGCCTGGCGGGCAAGCTGGGCGCGCCCGTGCCGGCCGCCACGGACCTGGGCGCGGTGTGCGGCTACTTCGCGCGGCGCTACGCCTTCGCGGCCGACTGCCGCGTCGTCGCCTTCACCGGGGACAACTGCTCTGCGCTGGCCGGTATGTGACAACACGCCCTACGACAAACAATACTACCTACTTGACGGTCGAATAGCGTTATCCGACCGTCAAGTAGCTAGAATTATTTCATCATAAGTCCATTTTTTGAAATTAAATTAGTTTTTATTTCGAAAATAAATACATCCATAGTGTTAACAGAATTTTAACCACTAATGTTAGTTTAATAAAACACACACACATGTACGGTCGACCGCACGTCAGCGGAAACAAAACCAGTATAAACTGGTCTCTCGTAGTATTGAAACTACCTAATAGGCAAGGCCGGCTCAAGGTCAAAGAGTTACCACTGACGTGCGGTCGACTGTACAAACACACACTCACGCATACAACCTGGACAAAAAAAATGCTGCGGTGACCACGGAGTAGCGGTGACTTACAAAAAATGGTCCCCTAGCCACAATACAGAAATAGATTTGCTTCGCATTTTTACCTTTAAAATGCTATGGTACTTTTATAAGGAATAGATTCTGTCGATTGAAATAGAAGGATTTTTTTGTCCGGTTCGATTCCCGGCTCAGGCAAGTGATTTTTCAAAAATTCTTTGAAGGCAGTTATATTTATTTTTGAGAATAAAAAAATGTCTCCTTTCAGTTAAATTTGCTGTCTTGTATTTAGAATACTTTCCCTACAGTTACGCTTCGAAAATCCCATCCTGTATAAAAATAAGATCTGTAGGTACGATAACTTAAAGAATTTTGAACTTGATATCAATGGTATGGGCAATTGAGTGGCCTGAAATAAAAGAATTTTATTTATTTTAATTTTAATATCATATATTGACCAAATATAACATTAATTTTGGTTAGTATAGTATGCCTTATCACAAGTAGTAACATTCAAGTCTCATTACATCACATTATAAACCGATTCACTTGTGTCTGTCAAGTGGAGTGGGCTGAGCAATAAATGTATTAAATCGACACAACCGATAATTCAACAGACAGATGTTCGAGACGTGCCGTAATGTAACATTAGATATCAGCGGAGTAAGATAAGTAGGGTTTATCATTATCACACGGCTTCAACATACAAATAGATAATAATTATACATTTATTTCCAGCTAACATCACAATACAAGTCTTGGCAAAGACTCCACACTACGTTTGAAACCTATTATTCACAGATTACTATTACAACTTACAGATTACATTTTAAAAACATAGATTAAAGATGTCATCTGTTTATTAAGGCTGTTGATGATGACTTCTTCAGTTGACATGTCCCCACTGCTGGGGCTCAGGCCTACCCTCTTAGGGAGTTCGGCCTACAGTCCAAAACGCTAGCCCAGTGCGGGTTGGTGTGCTTCACATGCGCCTAAGAATTCTATTTCGGCGTATGCAGGTTTCCTCACGATGTTTTCCTTCACCGTTTGAAAGTAGTCAGTAAATAATAATAATAATCTTTATTGTTAATTACATTTGTAAATATGACAATGCGGCCCTAGCTCCTAAAATAGGAAGTCCCGCGTGTCAGGAGCCAGCAACCTTAAAATGTACTTAAGTTTCGAGAAAAAACCCATTGGTACATGGCTCAGCGGGGGATCGAACTTCGGACCTTTGGATATGATAAACCGCGTCTTATCCCCGACGCCACTGACGTTCTTTTCACTGAAGATGTGCTTCTTAATTATGACGTATTCACGCTCCGAAAACTAACACTCTAGAAACGTTACTTTTGATCTTATTTTATTTTGTTCCATCAGACTTAATTAATATAAATGAAAGTAAGAATTTTGAAACAATTTAAGAGTAGCAATTATGCTAATATATTTTTCTGTAATAAAAATAGTTTTTTAATTTGTTATTTTCTTTATTAGTTTTTATTTATTTGTTCATGAGGCTCCCTTATTGTATTAAGTTTACTGAAAAACTAAATAAACATTTTTCATTTTCATGAAAATGTTGAAAATCTATGGCCATTTAATTTTGTATCTGTCTAAAACTATTTACTTCAAAGTGTGTGTAAAGACGGCGAACGGAAACAGACGAGTTCGTAATAACTCTTTTAATCTAGACTATCTCGATTCCAGGGCTGCGCCTTCGCTCCGGCTGGGTGGGCCTAAGCCTAGGCACGAGCGACACCTTGCTGCTGGGACTGCCTTCCGCGGGGGCGCCGCCCGCGGGCCATGTGCTGGTGGGCCCCACCGCCGCGGCGCCCTACATGGCGCTGCTTTGCTTCGCCAACGGGTCGCTCACGCGGCAGAGCCACAGGGACCGACTAGCCGGTCAGAGTTGGGACGCGTTCAACGATCTGTTGAGGGCCACCGTCAGAGGCAACATGGGATATATGGGTGAGCATCGCTGCCGTCAACGCCCGCTGTTGGACGTGCTATAATGAACATAGGACACCACGCATTTTTTCTACATAAATTTAAATGACTTTGTTTTCACTAGGTGTTGCGTTCAACATAAATAAAACTAAATAAAATGTGAAATATCACTAGTTTCAGCGTCAGTGGCGTCGGTGATAAGACGCGGCCTATCATATCGAAAGGTCCGGAGTTCGATCCCCGGCTGGGCCATGTACCAATGGATTTTTTCTCGAAACTTAAGTACATTTACTGACTGCTCTCAAACGGTGAAGGAAAACATCGTGAGGAAACCTGCATACGCTGAAGAAGAAATTCTTAGGCGCATGTGAAGTCCACCCACCCGCACTGGGCTAGCGCGGTGGAACCCGAACGCCCTCGTGGAGAGGGTAGGCATGAGACCCAGCAGTGGGTACCTTCAGTGGACTTATCTAACCGCAGGAATCTACTACGACACTGCGGAGATCGTGCCGCGCGCGGCGCCCGGCCGCTGGGTGTGGGACGCGCACGCGCGCGCCGTGGAGCGCCCGGCCGCGCAGTTCGAGGCGCGCGCGCTGCTCGAGGGGCAGGCCGTGGCGCGCCGCGCGCACGCTGAGGACATGGGCTTCACGCTCGGTCAGTATTATGTCATCATCATATCAGCCTGTAGACGTCCACTGCTCGACAAAGGCCTCCCCCAAGGATCTCCACCACGACCACCTCATCCAGCTGGCTCCCGCGGCCTTCACCAGATCGTCGGCCCACCTTGTGGGAGGCCTGCCTACGCTGCGTCTTCCATTATTATGTGCAACCAATCAATCTTAGAAAATCGAGGTGGAAACCTGAAGGTTATTTAGAAAATATTAAATTTGCAGGTTTTGTAGTATTTTTCTTGCACAATTTTGTAAAATGTTTGTACAAGCAATGAGTGTCATTGACGCCATCTTTATTTCTTGCGCTAGATGTTGCCTACAATGTGTATTTTAATGCTTTTGAACATAAAAACTAGACCTGAATATGCCAAAGTGATTAAGCTTTTTTTTAATATTAGGTTTCGAAATTACAAAGACCAGGGGGCCAATCGCGCTAATTCTGAACGATATTACCAAATTCAAACCATAACCAATTGTATAGGTTTGCCGAGATTTGCCAAATGTGTAGCGGCGCCCCATAAAGGTTTGCCAAACGTGTGGTTGCAGCATAACGTTTTAGGCTTGAATCAAAAAAATTTGCCACTCCCATATGGATCAGTAATAAAAGCAAAAAAAGGGTGTCAAAATCGTGTCAAAATAATCACAAAATGAAGAGATTTATCCCTTCTTGGTTTTAGGTTAAGATTTGTTTTTGGTATGGATTTGGTAATATCGTTCAGAATTAGCGCGATTGACCCCCAGGCGGGGGCTCCCTACATTCCTGAAACATCTCCATTAGGTCGCTTAGCCTACACACATGATCAATGTAGGTTGTCATAAAATCCTAATGGAACATTGCAGACGCGTCGTCGCGCGTGGTGGCGACGGGCGGCGCGGCCGTGAACAAGGAGCTGTTGCAGATATTCGCAGACGTGTTCAACACACCCGTCTATATACAGGTGCAGTCGCGTCCCTGCCTTATAACATGTCTCCACTAATGGGGCTCAGGCCTACCCTCTCAACGAGGGCGTTCGGGCTATAGTCCACCACGCTAGCCCAGTACGGTGGTGGACTTCACATGCGCCTAAGAAGTTCTTCGGCGTATGCAGGTTTCCTCACGATGTTTTCCTTCACCGAAAAACCTGTGGTATTATAATAAACCGTACTTAAGTTTTCGAAAAACTCATTGGTACGGGCCAGGAGCGAACCCACGACCTCGTGAACATGAGGCGAGTGGACAACCAACTAGGCTACCACGGCTCTTTTTCAAAAGTAAAGGAATGTTTTGTTCGAGTATAATTTGCTATCTTGCCAATCTGTATGTAGGTACTTTATTTATTTATTTATATATATTTTTTCGCTCTGGTACACATGTTTCATTGTTAAGATAAAGATTTTAATTACTGCTCTTTTAATTCTACGGTTTAATGAATAACCACTTTGTGTACCACTTTCATATTTTTAATTATTATTTTTTGTTTGTTAAGTAAGTACCTACTCGTGTGGCAATAAATTTTATTTCTTCTTCTTATCTTCAGTAGTATTCCACCCTGTATTTAGGTACTTGTTGTATATATTTGTGTATATTCATGTTTGCTAGGAGGACCACGGCAACGCCGCGCTGCTGGGCGCCGCGATACGCGCCGCTGACGTGTGGAGCGCTGAAACCGGAACTAAGTTGCCAGGTAATCCTACGGAACTAAGTTGCCAGGTAATCCTACGGAACTAAGTTGCCAGGTAATCCTACGGAACTAAGTTGCCGGGTAATCCTATCCTACTAATATTATAAAGGCGAAAGTTTGTGAGGATGGATGTTTGTTACTCCTTCACGCAAAAACTACCGAACTGATTTTGATGAAACTTGGTACAATGATAGCACATCCTGGAATAACATATAGGCGACTTTTTAACGCGGACAAAGTCGCGGGGCGTCCGCTAATACCCCATAAATAAAACGCCTACATAGAGGGCGCTGTTTCACAATATACACGGGAAAAACTTTTCTACGCGGGCGAAGCCGCGGGAAAAAGCTAGTATAAAATAATTTAATAAAAATATACTTATACTTTTTGTTTGTTACAATGTAAGAATAATTTGATCGCTGTAACCGGGTTACAAACAAATAGTTTTCGGATCTTAATTTTTTCTTAGTTCGTAATTATGCCACGCCTAAACTGCTCCAGCCATGTGTGTAACCCAGTTTTGTAACCAGCTAGAGTATGCAGCTGCTTACAAAACTCACGACTTAATCTACACGTGTATAAAAATATTTATTTTAATGTTGCAGGGTCTGAACCCACGGTGTCCCCGGTGGCCAGCCCTTACCCGGACCACGACAAGATCTACACGCCCATGCTGGCCCGCTACCGACACCTCTTGGACCACATCCCGAAGCTCGTGTGAGCTGAGGAGGGAGGAGCACACTCCTCCATTCATCATCATCATCATATCAGCCTGTAGACGTCTACTGCTGGACGAAGGCCTGCCCCGGGGATCTCCACGACGACCGGTCCCGCGCTAACCTCATCCCGCGACCTTCACCAGATCGTCGGTCCACCTTGTGGGAGGCCTGCCTACGCTGCGTCTTCTGATACATGGTCGCTCCTCCATTACCTAGGGCTTTATTAATTCACTTACAATTCGTTTATTTTAGCTGGTATCTTCATGACGAGCTGGTATGACGAAGTCTCTTTTTTTAAAATTTAAACACGACTCACTCAGTGGGTGGAAATTAGAAGGAAATTACCATTTCTTTTGCAATCGTCTGTCTCTATCACACCCCGCGTGTTAAAAAAAGTTGATGTTTAAAAACTTTTTTTACAATTTTATGGCTTTGCTACTACTCTTGCATACATTTTCGCATATTTCGCTTTGTTTCATAGGGGTCTAGGCCGGGGTCAATTTCCAATAGTTGTATGGAAGTTGGTCATATGGTAGTGTCATGCATCATACATTATGTATGACAATAGCTTTACATGATATCAACTTTTATATAGTGTTAATAATAATATAGAAGAATATTATCTGTTAACTTGTTATCAGATTTTAATATTAACTGCACCAAGTGTACTCTTTATAGCACCAAAAGACTGTGGCATTCCGTGATAGGGTCAAGACACACTCGCCAACCGCGATCGACGGGTTTTTCATACAAAAAGCACGTTGAGTGTGAGAGTCATACTCATCATGGTATTTGAAACCCGTCGAAAAGTGCGTCTTGAATGCAGCATTTATTTATCTGAATCAATAACTTTGTGATGTACAGGAATTCCATTTTTATGCTTTGTTGACTTGTTTATAAGAATAAATTTGAACGTCATTATTTTTTTTACGTTTCATTTTACTGAACTTGATGTTATATTATATTAAAATTTAATTAAATAAACAGCTATTAACTAGTTAAAGTTTTAGTTGACAAAATGGATTTACATATTATTTATATTTTACCAAATCTTATTAATTATTAGAGAATTGTAACTTATATTTTATATATTTATAAAACTATACTTACATATCGCATACTATTACAGTATGGCGAATATATTTATACATTCCATATCATAATTATATTTACAATTACAACATATTTGCTAAAAGCTTTGTTACATTTTTACACGTTTTGAATAAAATATTTTGCTAAACTTACTAGTTTCATTCTACTTCACCTGCACTCCTCTAAGGGTCAGTTCAGACCAAGCGGAAATTTGCCCGAGCACTTTTTGACATCACTATACCCACAGAACACGGAAAAAGCTCGCTACGATGATTTTATTATTTCTGTGACTATACCCTAAGAACAAAATCGTATGAATGACTTCGAGCGATTTCTGCGCAATGACTAATTTTATGCGTCCAAAGGGGAGCTGTGAACTGGAGACGCTCATTTAATTTCGAGAAATAGTTCATTGATTCGATCAATCTTTCAAGTTTTTGGACATCTCTATGTAGCACACTATCTCGCTTACGCAAACATAGACTATAAACACTGTCAGCGATGTGCCATCTGTGATTATATTCATTCAGCCGCCAAGAAATATCTATGGTGCATGTGAACTACGGAAATAAATCTTATGAATATTTATATTTAAGACTATTATTTTAGATTGGTTTACCTTATGCGAGGGGTAACGCCTGTCTTGCCCCCTCCAGTCTAATTACTAGCGAGCTATGTGTTTATAAGTTGATGCAATGGTGTCAATAAAGTATACTCATTCTTACATTTCTTTCTTTAGCTGTGAGTTTTATTTCAATGTAATTTTTCTTCGAATCGTGAATACGTGGCAAAGATGGGTATCTTTGCCACGTATTCACGATATTATTGACGTAGAATGTTGTGCGTAATGAAATGAAAAACCAAAAATCATTAGATAGACATTTTATTTAAATTCCTATGTTACCACAGTAGAATCCCTAGGGATGCAACGTTAACGAAGCGGTGCATCGGTAACCTGAGGTTATCGTATTATTTACGATTATTAACGATAGAATGCGTTTAACCAAAGCTGAAAAACAGGTTCTATAAATGGTAAAATCTTTGATGAAAATTGAAAACAGTTTAATTTCAGCCAATGGTTATTATATTAAATTATATTTTATAGTTTCTGGTTGTAACTGGTTTATTTTGCTATTTTAATAATGTCAAAATAATGTACATAATTATATATTTTATCGTATAGCACTATATTAGGTACCTATAGCAATAACGAATCAAATCGTAATCGTTGCATCTCTAGAATCCTAGAAATCGTAGTGGGAGCGAGTAAGCGCGATACGGCGCGTCGCAAGTGCGAGCGAGAGGCGGTTACTTCTTGCGGCCGCCTCTCTCCTTGACCTGCAGCTGTATGACGGCGCCGGGCGGCACGTTGTAGTACGCCAGCGAGTTGGTGTCTTTGAAAAACAACCCCTGCGGACAAGACGTTAAGGTTTCATTATCAACAGCCTATTAGATGTCCCCACTGCTGGGGCTCAGGCCTATCCTCTCAACGAGGATGTTCGGGCTATAGTCCACCACGCTAGCCCAGTGCGGGTTGGTGGAGTTCACATGCGCCTAAGAATTTCTTCTTCGCCGTATGCAGGTTTCCTCGCGATGTTTTCCTTCACCGTTTGAGAGCAGTCAGTAAGTGTACTAAAGTTTCGAGAAAAACCCATTGGTACATGGCCCAGCTGGGGATCGAACTCCGGACCTTTCTATATGATAGGCCGTGTCTTATCCCCGAAGCCACTGACACTCTCGCTAAGTTAAGGTTTAATTTAATTTATTGATGAATACAATTTGCACTAATCATAATACAATAATCGTATCAGGCGTTACTTTGCGGAAATCCATTTTAATAATAATAATAAATAGTTGGCGTAGTTGGTAGTGAACCTGCCTACTGCGCCAGAGGTCGTGGGTTCGATTCCCACCCGGGATCAACATTTGTGTGATTGATGAGTATATCTGTTGGTTTTCGGATTCTGGGTGTTTGTATGTATTTCTTTAAAAAGTATGTTTAGTGGATGTTTTTGACTGGTTGTTGAGTACCCATTTACAAGCATCGGCTTAGTTTGGGACTAGACAGCCATGTGTGAATTTATCCGAACATTATTATATAATATGGTGTTGCAAGTGAGTGACCTCGTAGTGCAGCTTCTGCTTGGCGGTGGGCATGTTGGTGGCGCGCTGCAGCATGTTCTTGAGCTCTGCCACGCCGGTGGCGAGAGGCACGCTCAGCGGCAGCGCGCGCCCGTCCAGCCGCCACTCCGCGCGCTCCGGCGCTGACGGCACGCACACCTGGCAACACACATACACATTTAAATACATCACATTTACATGCCCTGTGACATGGCACAGAGCTGACATGGAGCTGGCCTAGCCTATTAAGGAGTTTCAATACTGCGAGAGACCAGTTTATACTGGTTTTGTTTCCACTGACGTGCGGTCGACCGTACATCTTGGCTCGAAATAAAGCAACTGTGAGATGGTAAAACAAGATTTTAAAATAATTTAAAAAGACGCGGCCTATCATACGCCGAAGAAGAAATTCTTAGGCGCATGTGAAGTCCATCAACCCGCATTGGGCTAGCGTGGTGGACTATAGTACTAACACCCGCGTTGAGAGGGTAGGCCTGAGCCCCAGCAGTGGGGACATGTTAATAGGCTGTTGTTTTTTGATTTGTTAGAAGAAGAAGATAATAATCATAATAAATATGAAATTTGTATGAAATACACTCGTAGGTGTGCTGACCTGCAAGGGCACGGGGCCGGGATGCCGGGCGAGCCAGGCGGCCTCGGGCTCCAGGGCGTCCTCGGTGCGCGCGCGCTTGGCGGCCGGGCCCTCGTCCTCCTCCACGGCGCCCGGGGGCGCCATCACCGGCCCGCCGCCGTAGCCGAAACTTGGCGCCCCTGCAACCAACCATTCAACATGTCAACTATAGCATTTAAAAAATAATGAGTACAATAGTTTATTTATTTATTATAATTACATGTAGGTACTTAGGAAAACAATTATGGTCGTCAAAAATAACATAAAATATTAGGCCTATTTCCAGGCCATGGCATCGTCAATGTAGTCTGTGGTTTTGTAGTACGATTTTTCAATCAATCTCTCTTTTATGGTTTTTTTGAATAATTTGCCAGTCATATTCTTTACATAGTCAGGTATTTTGTTATAAAATTTAATTGAATTGCCTACAAATGACTTGCTCACTTTGCCGAGACGTGTTTGATGCAGCTGAAGTGTGTTTTTATTTCGAGTATTATGCGAATGCCTGTCACAATTTGTCGGTAATATGGATATCATATAGGACGATAAGATGGGCATCACATTTCTACGACGTTTTCATTCGTCAACTAAAGATAAACTCCTTCTAGGCCTATATAGTAATAAACTATAGCTTTGCTTGGAAGATATAGTCCTTGTAGAATTTTTTGGCGGCTGAATGAATCTAGTCATAGATTGTTTGCACATCGCTGACAGTGTTTATTATAGTCTATGTGTGCTTAAGCGAAATAGTGTGCTACATAGAGATGTCCAAAAACTTGAAAGTTTAATTCGGTTGAACGAATCAATGAACTATTTCTTGAAATTGAATGCGTCTCTAGTGAACAGCTCCCGTTTGACATCTAAAATTAGTTATTGCGCATAATCAGCCAACTTCACAAGACCCATGCGCTGGTACGGCTAACAGTGTGCACTCACCGACGGGCGTGGGTATGAGGGGTGGTCTCGGCGCGAGCGGGGGGATCACCATGAGCGGTGGGATGGGCTGCAGCATGACGGGCGGCGGCGGCGGCGGCGCGGGCGCCGGCGCGGGCGGCGCGCGGGGCGCCGGCGGCACCGCCCGCCCTCCGCCAGCGCCCGCGCCGCGACCCGCCGCCGCGCCCACTGGCTTCGGACCGATCTTCTCTTTCTCCTCGTCGGGCAGGAGGCCTTTCACCTGAGAAAAGTATAATTTAATTTGTATTGGGATACTAACCTGCGTGGTATAAGTTTTTCCCGCGGGAACAGTTTACCGCGGTAAAAAGTAAGTAGCCTATATGTTGTTCCAGGATATAAGCTATCACTGTACAAGCTTTCATCAAAATCTGTTCAGCCGTTACAGCGTGAAAGAGCAACAAACTTCCATCCTGACAAACTTTCGCCTTTATAATATTAGTAGGATTTATTTGTATATTAAATACAAAAAATATTGTTTTCATCTGCGACTAGTAGTTTCAGAGTTTAGTGCGTTCAAACAAACTCTTCAGCTTTATTATATTAAGTATAGAGATATAGGTATTATACTAGAGATAAGCTGCATAAAATACAGGGCTTATTCCTCGCAGAAAACCAAGTCAGATAAAACCAGTTACTATCAGGAATTATTTACCCCGTAGAGTGCTGGGTTTTCTACACAGCAAAGTAAGTTTTTGTTTTCGTATTTATTAAAGCAAGTCGTATGTAGTCGTACCTTGTGTATCTGCTGTATCTGGTCCTCGAGCGTGATGTGTGCGCGCGCGGCGCGCGTGGCCGACTCCACGCTGGACGTGTGCCCGTCCCACGTGACGCGGTCGTCGCGCCGCTTCTCCTCCTCGCCGATCTTCTTGCCGATCGCCGTCTCCTCGTCGCCAACGCCGAAGATGTCCGTACGCCGCTCGGCCAGCTGTTAGTAGCGTCGCCAATTATGTCGAATGGGAAAAAATTTAAATGCCAATAAAATATGGTTCGGTTAAGACACTTTTGATTCAGATTTTATTGTAGATCCGATTGCGATTATAACTTTGAAACATTATGTATTAAACCTGACAAGTAAAGATAATTTTGTTGTCTGGAAGAAATCGCTCTTAGCGATAAGACCGACTAGATGTACATTATTGTATGTTTTTCTTTTTTTTTGTCTGTAATTTTTTTTATGTGCAATAAAGTCTATTGAAATGAATAATTGGCATTCAAAGTATTTAGAACAAATGTGATGAAAGTTATATGATGGCAAGAATGCGTATTATTGTGACCTGTTTAAGCGAGGCCTCGATGGCTGCGCCGGGCGCGAGCGCCTCGTCGCGGTCGGTGCGCTCGGCGGCGGCGCGGTCGCGCTGCTCCAGCCAGCGCGGGTCGAGCAGCCCGATGCGCACGTGGTCCGCCACCTTGTTCGCAGGGATCTTCTCCCCCGTGATGGGCGACACCAGCCACTCCTCGCTGGCCGGCGCCGGCTGCGGCCGCACGCGCTTCGGGTCGTACTTCTTGACGATGACGCGGTCGGGCCGCGGCGGCAGCGGCGCCTCCTCGCCGGGCTGCCGCGCCGGCGGCTCCGGCGGGCCCTCGTCCTCCGACGACGAGCTGTCCTCCTCCATGTCCTGCACGCGGTTGTCGTCCGGCCGCTGCTGCTGCTGCGTCCGGTCCTCCATCTCGGCCAGGTCATCGTCCGATTCGGAATCCGAATCGGACTCGAGTTGCATCTCCGTGTCGTCGTCCTCTTGATTGTGAGAGATGTCCTCGCCTCGCTCCTGAGCCAGGACCCTGGCGCCGACTTCTAGAGGGGTCGTCGGCGGTGGGAAATCGCCCATCTCCCCGGCTGGATAGTCGACCGTTTCCACTACAACGAAATCGTGCCAGTCTATCGAGGCGTACGCGAGGCGCTCCTTTTCGATGCGCGCTTCGTCGGCGGCCTTGCGGCGGGCCTGGTGCGCGTGCCACGCGGCGCGGCTGCGGGCCTGCTCCAGCACGCCGCTGCGGATCTCGGCCCCCAGCTTGGTGACCAGCTCCTTCGGCGGCAGGAGCACTTTGGTATACTGCTCCAGCAGCCGCGTGAAGTACTGGAAAAGGGAGTGCTGCGGCCGCAGGAAGTCGAATTGGTGGTTGCGCTCCTCCTTCTTCATAAGGTCCGTGAGGAACTGGCGGCCATTGCGCGCGACGAACTGAGCGGTGAGCTTGACGATGTCCAGCTCGAGGGCGGAGATGGAGGGGGGGTCGGCGATGAACTCGAAGTCCGGCGGGGGGTCGCGGGGCGGCGGGGGCTCGGCGGGCGCGGCGGCCTTCAGCAGCTCCTGCTGGCGCGCCGCGGTGGCCGGCGCCAGGCCCGCGCGCAGCAGCGGCGGCATCCCAACAATGGGGCCAATGTCTGGACCTTGGAGATTTGAAATACAAAGGTATTTCGATGACAAAAATGGTAAACATCCCTAACATCTATCGCATTTATAAAAATAATAGTTAAAATAATACTGAGCGAATAAAAATATAAGGCTGAAACTCCATGATGTGAAAACAAACAGCCATTGAAATATAAATTCATACTGAACTTGAAAGATTGGACTAAAATTCTTATATTTCTTACCTTTCCCCTCTCTGATCTCCTTAACTTTATGCTGGTAGTAGGCATGGTAGGGATCTCCAGAATTCAGAAAGTTGAACTTCGGGTTGCCCAGCTCATTCTGGCGAATACGGGCCTCAAACTCAGGGCCATTACGGGCAACGAAGCTGGCAGTCTTGTCAACAATATCTACATAATCGGGTTAAGGAAAATATGTATCTGAAAATAAAGTGAGTTAGTAGTGCTTTGGTAGCTTGACTATTCAACCTATTTTAATGAAATTTACGTGCCCAAAGCCTGGGTTATGTATAGACATAGGCTCATGTCAGCCACCGTGCGAGACCAATGGTCAAATCAAACTAATAAATAACAATCATCAATATTTTACTATCTTGCGAGATAGGCTGTAAATTTTTTAGCATCACCGGCATAGACACGGCAGTAGCAGATAGCGAACAAACTTGTACACATTTGCTGTAAGTATATTTCTCTGATGTTATAATATTACTGGTGTGTAATAAAAGTAAACGCACCGCCACCACGGCGGCTAGTTATGATTTTGAGATTCTAACAAAGTAAGGATTTTTTCCATACAAATTGGACCAAAGGCCGCGCCTTGCCAGCTACCGCGTCATTGTGGGGGGTTTCATTTCATTTAATTAATCGTTACATCAATAGTTGTATAGAATTATTGTATAAGTACAACCTTGTATATATAAACATTACATGTCAATATGGTGGCTTTTTACTGTATATATTGTAAATATATACTAGTGGTCTGAAAGGATTTGTTATGAGAAAGAGGTTACTTTTAGAGTTATGTTATTTTGCCATTATTTATTTATCATGTAAATTTGTATAATGAGCCGGATTATACCATTAAAAAAATATTAAAGGATACTCCTGACTTCAGGCGGCGGGTAAATAATGCCGATGACTGGTGGCGGCGGAGCCTGGGGCTCTTCCGGCGGCTCCTCCAGGGGCTGCCCAGGAGGGGGCATAACGTCGATTGAAGGCATGGCTTTGCCTTATATTATTAACATTTGTGTCTTGAGGTTCCGTGTGAAATAAAACTATGAACGCGAGTATAATACAATAAAAATGCAAATTGATCGAACGAAGCTGCCTGCAATCAATCAATCACTCAAGTCAATCACGATCTCATGATGTCATGTCTATCAATGTCAGTCAGTTGTCAAACTAAAACCATAAACTACAACGGCTCACTTTATTGTTTAGCAAAGGTATCTATAACCATACAGCGTAGTTTGACATTGGTAAAACAGAATTAAGGTGTAATGACAAAAGCCACACCGTTACTACACAACGCAAGTACCTACACTTTTAAATAACTTTCAGAGGATGCCATCAACAGATTTATTACAAAATCATTTCTACTCAAACATGAAAATTTTAATTTAAAAAGTCTATTAAGGAGTGATAATTTTCAAATCAGCGACATCTTCAAACACTGGGGAACTGTTAGATGACCATTGCACAAAGGTGGTGAACGAAGATATTGATCGGACGCCGAAGTCGAAGCAGGTAGTTAGAGTTATTGCCACGGTATATGTAATCAGCCACAACAGTAGAGCGACCACCAACATCCAGACTGTTGCTTGCGTGCGCCATTCCTCTCGAGCTGTCAATTGATGTAGGTCTCCAGGGTAACTATTTCCAACCTAAAACAGTGTAAAGCTAATTTGTTACTATTGAAATGTAGCTGTAGGCACAGAATATATAATAGTACTCTGTAGGTTAGGTTACATTACAAACAAAAGGGTACTATGATACAGCGAAAACATAAAGCAAACACGGCCTGTCGCGCCCGGCTCGACTTCGCGGCCGGCTTCAAGCGGTCGTTTCTACAGATTTTTGTATAAATAAAAAATCAGTAGAAACGACCGCTCGAAGCGAGGAGAGCTATTCAAAAATAGAGCTGGTCGAGCCGGGCGCGACAGGCCGTGTTTGCTTTATGTTTTCGCTGTATCATAGTACCCTTTTGTTTGTAATGTAACCTAACCTACAGAGTACTATTATATATTATAAAGCGATTTAAAAATGCCTATGCTAGAAGCGTCGAAATACCTAGGTATTTTGCCATTTTTCGCGGGAGGATCTAGCCACGCCCACTTATATACCTACTTACTGGTACTAGTGTCGCTCCGAATCACAGGTGTCCGTTCACCTAGCGTACACATAAGAGGTTCTGGGCTAGTTTTAGTGCCAATCAGGCATAGCCAGCCAATCGAACTAGACATTCGTAAACCTACAAATCGATACATTTCGTTGTGGAGTATGACCGGTGGTCTTGTTCCTTTGACGCTGTGGCTCTCCCCTACGGGTCGAGTCGGGGGTGGTGTATCTCCAACTCTAATTGACCAATAAAAGTTTAATTTAGGAAAGATCTCCAACAGTGGACTTTGAAGGATCTTGGATCTAAATAATCCTCACTACTCACATAGTAGGCGCGCTGTGACGCCTCTTTCATAGCTTGAGTTGGATTCGTCATTTTGACCTTTCCAAGGTTTACGATAAATTTTCAATAAAAACAATCCTCCAACAACATAAAACTGACAAACACAAAATTTTAATAAAAGGACCACATTGAAATAAAACAACTAATGTCGGACATCTGACACACGATCTGACATCTAACTGTCCAGAGAGAAGATTTAATACCTACGGAGACTACAGTCTTGAGACTGTCTAGGAATTCGCATTAATTTTGCATGGAATTTGACTACCTTGGTGACCTAGGTCAATTTTTTTTAAGGTACCTACCCAAAATAGGTTTAATTTTATTTTATTTTAAATGAGAATGTATTCGTAAACAAGTCGAAAAGAAACCATACAGTCAGTATTTATATAATAATTTATTCAATAAACAGATTGTATGGGGTTACAGTGTATTTTAAAACATTAAAATAATGAACCCTCATTTAAAATTACATATAATGCTAAAATTATTATTAATTAAATACGTAGTAAAGAGATTATCAATAAAAATCTGTTCTTAACGATATCAAGTAATAAAATTTAAAAATTTAAATAAAAAATTATGGAGCATGCACGAGACGAAATGAGTATTTTAAAACGTCGTGTTGGCGTGAATTAGTCTAAATAGTTATTACAAATTAAAAATTACATCCTAGTATTTTTTATCTAGTACCTAGTAATAGTTACTGATAACTAAACCGTTTTTCCATATGCGTCTAGGAAAACCAACGCTTTTGCGACTAAAAGCAAAATGTACGATAGACGATGCTCCTAAGTGGACCGCAAAGTTTATATGGGAATACCAACTTGTTTTTGCTGCTAGGGTACTTGCACGCACATGTAGACGAGACGCAAATAGCGTTTGTTGTCGTACCACGGATGGAAAAACGGAATATGAGTTAAGGTTAGTTGACGCCGTTGATGGCGGCTAGGTCGTCCCGCTGCTGCTCGTACGTGGAGCGGGGGGCGATTTTCTCGCGTTCCTCGTTCCCCGCCAGGAATATCGCCAAATGCTCCTGAAAGAAAGCATTATATAACTTAAATACACCACTTCTATAGGTATACAAGTTGCCTGTTCCTAGTACAAATCTAACCCACAATCTCTTGCCATGGAGAACGACCAAGTTCTAGGACAACGAGGTGGTCTAGTAGTCTATATTCAGTAGTATTATCTGAATATTAAATTACCAGTTGCAATATTTAACGGGCATCAATCAACCAATCAATCCAAAAATATTTGATTGATTGATAATTAAGCCCAAATAATGCACTCACCAGGTAAGTCTTGGAGACCGCTTGCAGCTGGTGCAGGAGGGCCTGCAGCTTGAGGCGCCAGCCGCGCACCTCCGACAGCGCCGTCTCCACCGGCACCGTCTGACAATAGCACAGAATAGATAATGGACAAGTCCTACAAATTGGCAAAAATGGCAAAAAATTCGAAGCGAACTAAAACATTACTTATACCTATAGTACAATTAATTTAGGCGGTCTTATCGTTATAAGCGATTTCTACCAGACAACGTCATTTACGACGATTCTAGATAACAAGGATAGGATCATCCACAAATCTGATGTCTGTGCCCACTGGAGATCGAATTAACCCACGAACCCTCCTGGCGCTCGAGTCCCAATGTCGGAAAAATACAGAACTCTGAAGAAAGTAAATAATTGTCAACGATGTATTAATGCCATCAAGACTACTGGAAACTCTGTCGAGCAGTCCTTGAAGTCATCTTGGATGATATAAATATGTCAAGTCAACAGCCTAATAACATGTCCCCACTGCTGGGGCTCAGACCTACCCTCTCAACGAGGGCGTTAGGGCTATAGTCCACCACGCTAGCCCAGTGCGGGTTGGTGGACTTCACATGCGCCTAAGAATTTCTTCTTCGGCGTACGCAGGTTTCCTCACGATGTTTTCCTTCACCGTTTGAGAGCAGTCAATTAGTACAATTATGTGTATTAAGTTAATACACTAAACTTGTGAATATTGCTTGATGATATTACCTTGAGAAGAGTATCGGCTGCATTGGAAAGATGTTTCGTCACCAGCGACATGCCTTGGCGCACATTTCTGCGTACAAAACCAAACGTTACGCGGATTACAAGAATATTTAGATTCAAATAGTTATGATAGGTACCTACATTTAATTGATATTTTATATGCTAATGGCATTATGTGGATGCAGGGCGGGGGACCGGGCGTGGTGGCGTTCACTGGGAAAGGCCTATGTCCAGCAGTGGACGTTGAAAAGCTAATATGATGGTAGTACTTATTACAAAACAAAAAATACTAAAATAAGTCTTGACCTTAAACTAACTTAATTTCTTAAAATACCCCCATAATCCATAGTAAGTAGGTATGGTATATATCTTTATGTCAAATTTACATAGGACAGAATAATATGTACTATGTAGAATCCCTTGGACGCCCTCAACTGATAACAAAACAAGGCTATAAGTGCTAACAAACCAAACCCTTCTTACCCTTAGAAACTTTGTATGTCCTCACACATACCTTGGCAAGTCGGTGTGAGTGTAGTTGACGAGGTGCACGACCTTCCTGGCGGTCTCCCTCGCCAGCAACACCATGAGCTCCTCGAGCGTGGCCGGCCGCGCCTGGTTCTCCGGTTCCGGCTCGCTGAGAGACACGTATAGCTCTTTAGCCTTCTTCCAAGCCAGTACTGGGTCCGTTGCCACCTGGGAGACAAGAAAACTTAGATAAATAATATTAATAATAATAGTTTGGACAAATTTACACACGGCTGTTTAGTCCCAACTAAGCCGAAGCTTGTACATGGGTACTCGACAACTGATAAACATACATAAATACTTTTAATTAAATACATACAAACACCCAGAATCCGAAAACCAACAGTTATGCTCATCACACAAATGTTGGCCCCGGGTGGGAATCGAACCCACGACCTTTGGCGCAGTAAGCAGGGTTACTACCACTACGCCAACAGGCCAGCCAAACAAAATGACTAAAAAATGTTATTAAAGTGTGAACCACAGAACTCAGAATAAATAGAAATCGCAGTCGCCTTACAGGTGACGTATAATAAGCCACTAGTTGTACCAAAATTGTCAGTTGTATTGTAAATATCAAATAAAAGTTACTATCGCTTCAGTGAGGATATATCTTAACGCAAATCGCCAACTACCTTTATTTGCGTCGTATTTTGTGGACTGCTATGCGTGCTGTAACCGCCGGATTATAAATAAGAAATAACAAGACAAACAAGATATGGCTAAAGGTCTAGTTACCAGGCCAAAAACTTATTTAAAAAGGTGATGTGTGACTTACCAGCTCAGCCACATACACCAGCACGTGTATCTGCTCCTTGATTGCCTTGGCCTCGGCCAGCGCCTGGCGCGTGAGCCTCCGCTGCAGCTTCCGCTTGAGCCGGGCGCCGTGCTGCACGGCCTGCGCCGCGCGCGCGCGCCCGCCCTCCCCCTCGGGCCCGTCCACCGCGTCCGCGCTCGTCACTATGATCACCACTACATGACGGTACAAGGGTGTAAACAACTATCGGTCGCCTTCTTCGCCTGAGATGCCAGGCTTGAGGGTAGACTCTTTGATAGGTACATTTGAGAGGTACATTTCTCGTAGGTACATTTACAGAACTTTGATCTTTTTTGTAGTTTTAGAGATATAGCCAAGCGTGGCTCTACAAACGTGACGTCATCTTGGCAGAGCCACCAATCCTGTGACTTAGGTGTGTTTTTCCGTTTTCGGCAGTTAATGCCAGCCATATAGGTAGGTACCTAAGTTCCAAAGGATGTGATAATAAGCTCTATATTACACCCTATACTATTTTTCAACACCCTAGGCCATGGGCGAAGATGATCCTGATCATTATGCGGTTAGACCTAGCCATGCCAGTAGCGGATCTTTTCTTTTATCAAACGTCAACAGGTTAAAGGAATGAATGATTCACCGATTGATACAGTTCAAAGCAAAACGGTTTCATTAGACCTATTTAATGATTGCATGAATGGGCGCAGAGTCCACGGGTGCAGACAGGGCTGCGATATCGTTCCTAATTTGTCACGCCAGACGATAACGACACCGGCCAGACATCGTAAACTGACTTTTGCTAATATCGGAAGCTTCCGTTAGACGATGACGGTATTCTCTACCAGCTGACCTTTGGGCCATGCAGATAAAGATTAGTGGTAGGCGCAAAAAAAAATAGATTGTTTAAACTAAACAATATAATTAAACATAAAACAGTAACATTATGCTACGACCCTAGGCTCAATTTACACCGCCGCGGAATGTAACGGAATGGAAGTTTTTCTATATCGCAATAATGAACTTTATAGTTAAGTTTTTAACAAACAAATTTAACTACTAGGCAAAAAAAAGCCGCGCGTCTTCCGCGGAATCCTCGCGCATTCTTGAGAATTCTCCGGTGCCGTCTGTGGAATCCGCGGGAAGTGGCGCGAACGGGGATTTTCGACTCTACAAACAACGGAAATGCACTCGGGGGAATTCGCGAATGGAGCATTCCAGCGAATTCCTGCGTCATGAGGCGAATTTGACGCTTCCATTCCGCGGCGGTGTAAATTGAGCATTAGCAAAAAGAAAAAAAAGTCTGAAACAGCTCGTGTGGTGTACTGACCGTCAGCGGCGTCGTGGTGGTCGGGCGGCAGGTACTTGTCGACGTACTTGTCGGCGGTGGTGAGCGCGCGCTCCAGCGCCGTGGCCGTGGCGGCCGTCACGCGCGAGTCCAGCACCGCGCTGCCCAGCTGCTTCACCGAGTCCGCGCGACGCACCACGTACCGACGCGTCTCAGAGTACAGCTGGGTAGTACACGCACACGTAAGGTAGGTACATAATGAGGAACATGTGAGGTACATAATGAGAAACATATGAGGTAGAGCATGTGAGGTAATATGAGGTGCATATTGTGAGGTAGGACATTAGGACATACAGAACTTCTAAGTTCAAGTCTCCAATGGGAATCGAACCCATGTCACTAAATCTGTGACCAATGTCGCGCTGATCCTACACCTTACCGGAGTTAGTATACCTATGTAGGTATAAGTACTAGGTAATGTATAGGTATACTAGGTATATGTGTAGGTATACTAGGTATAGGTAGGTATGTAGGTATACTACCTCATTTCCTCAAAAACAGTCGCTTAATTAGTATATTTTATTGCTTTAGTACAGATGATGGATGATTTATTTTTGAACAGGTTAATTTATTGTGATGATAACACAATTTAAATGATCCAAGTATATGTATGTCTATATTATTTGTAGACATGTGATAGTCTTGTATTTGGTTTGTCAGGTACCTTGATAGCGAGGTGAAAAGGTCAGACATATTACGATGTTTTTCATGTTTATTTGGGGGGCTCTTGGTGACTTGACTCTGCCTGACTTAGACTTGATAAAATGGAACTAATTAACAGCCTTTATGCGTCCTAAACGTAAGACATACAAAAAGATCTGACGAATAACTAAAGTCACAAGTTAGCAAGCTGAAGTGGTAGAGGACAGGCCACATGTCATTGTGTCGCAGAACTGACGAGTGTTGGGGAGACGAGTTGTGGAGTAAAAGGTATCCCAGACACACGCGGCCTGCGGCGGCGGCCTACCGCAGGCTGCAGCTACAGTATACAATAAAGGCCGCGCGTGTTTAAATCTCATATAATTGCAAGGGAAGACAACAGGCCGCCACCGCCACGGCAGGCCGCTTGTGTCTGGGGTACGCGTATAGCCCCACCGCCAGATGGACCAATGACCTGAAGATGGTGACCGGAAGCGGCTGCATTCAGCGGGAGGAGCACCGGTTGTCATGTGTGTGAAATGAATCAGCTGGTATTTCATAAGGCGGTGGACGCCGTTCAGCGTCACTGCACCTAAAGAACGAGAGTGCGGCTGGAGTCACCAGAAGCTTACCTCCTGAGGTGGTAGATATATGTACGGCACTCTCTCGCCGACGACGTCCAGTGACTTGCACAGCAGCCTGTCCAGCTGGTGGATGGGGGTCTCGAACAGCTGGACTGCCGGAAGAGCCAGCTGGACGCCGGTCGACAGCGACTTCTCGCCGAGGGTCAGGTACCAGCGCAGCAGACGGTTTGACTCCTGGTGAAGGACATTTATTTAGTTAAATAAAGTTTAGCTGTGTCTTTCACGATTGCAATTTTTTTCCTTGTTGCTGGTCAATACTATTTCTATACAATTGCTTAATATTTTATTGCACTATAACGGTGTCGTTGGATTCCTTGAATCTTTTACAGTTGAGTACATAGCAAGTTTTTTTTTGGGAACTGTTTCTCAAACTGGATATGCAATTGTGTAGAAATAGGATTGTGCAGAAAAGTGAATAGGAAAACAGTGGGATATATATATAGCAGGAAGCTTCGAATTTAGCTTTAAAGATATCCTAGCTATGGTAAGGATATAACCTTACTGACAGATCTAAATCAATGCACAGCTCAAACTGCTGAGTGATCGAGTATGATCTATTATGGCTAGATATTAGATCAACTTTTAGACCACATTGGTCCAGTTTCCATAAAATATTGCCCATAGCAATAATGAAGAAGTTCTAAATAGGACTCACCCTGATCTTGTAGTAGACTTTCTCTGTGACTCCGATGCTGGACTCCACGATGGGTATCGCGGCCATCCTCGACACCACCTCCAGTTTCGGCAGACTCGACTTTTTGGCATTCGTCACTGGCAAATTAATTAACTCATTAATTATCTTACTGAGGCACAAAATGCAAGTGATCCGTATTACCCAAAATCATAGGAAAATAAGTTCATGACATTTTATTTATTTTACTCGCAATTAAGTGTGTTGAAAACCGTCGTATGATACAAGTGAGCTAAGATGGTCATTACACTCGAGGCTGGAATGTACACACGAGGCTTGCCGAAGAAGTGTATGATCAACGCTCACGCAACTATATTAACATGTTCGCACATCTGCCGAAATTGGTCCCTCGAGCCGGATTAGTAAAAAATTCAAAATGATCGATAGCTTTCATTGGGTATTTTATCGTATAAATTGATAATACATAAGTTAAGTAGATTGATATTGGTGTATTTAATTGTATACCTACCTACTTATAAATGTTATAAGAACAAAATAAGTAGGTAGTTTTTTTTTCAGGCTTTATAGTTCATCAAGTGCACTCACAAAAATAAATATATTATAAAAAAATAAGTTTAGATCCCTCCTTATCACGATTTACTTATAATGTGACATTCAAACAGCTTCAAAGAAAGTTCGATGAAACAGAGCGTCCACTTATCTGACGCAGAAAGTAAATAGTTGAAGAGGTCAGAATATACTCAGCACAATCAATCATATCAGTAGTGGACATAAATATTTTGTAACATATTGAAGGTTACACTACAAGATTGATATGGAAAATTACACTAAACATACATAGGTGTTTTCACTCAAGTTTTTAATTAAATTTACCTACCTTATCAATTATTTAAAAGCTAACCGTTAATTATAGTTTTAAGTGTAGGTATTGGTCATTCATTATAATAAATTGTATTATTTGTAGTAGGTACCTACATTGTTACAAGTATTTTAGAAGAGTTTCGTTTTTAATGGGTCTTCGAAACTACCAGCCAGCACGACCCAAAGTTTAACTGGTAGAGAATATTATGCCTTCGGCATTAAGTTTGCCGTGCAATATAGTTTAAAAAAATAAGTTTTTAAGTTTGCTTTTTAATTAGATGCGAAAAAGAGAAGGAAATGACATTTTCTTTACAGACAGTTTTAAAGCTTTTTGCACTTTACTGATGACTGATGATCAGTTTATCTGCCTGCAGTCATCTGCATTTAATTATCGGACTATTGATTTATAAGCTTCAATGACATAAGTTAGTTTTTTAAAACACTCGTTACAATTTAAAAATATATAAAAGAAAGTAAAATCGTACCAACTAGGTAACAGATTAGTGATAAAAACTAGTTGACCCGATAAAAAACCCAAAAATAATAACCTACAAAATTTTAGGTTCCTACCTTTAGGTGGTGGCCCCTGGCTTTGGACAACTGCCTGCATGTATGCTTCAGCCTTCTTCGCTATAGAGCCTTTCGATTTCTTACTCAGTCCAACCACGCAGGTGCCATTATACGATTTCTTGCAAACGTCACCGTTCCCCGCCATTTTAGACACGGTTATTTGCGCGCGGTATTCGAAAGACATTAAAAAAGTTAGTTTGTAATTTTCAAAGTTATTAATCGATTACGTTATTAATTTATTGAACATGTTGACTGTGAATTTTCACGTTTGCGACTGATTGCTTGTGTCTTGAGGGTTCGATAGCTAACTTATATTATTGTTATTGTTGAGAGGTTATCTTAGTTTAAAAATATTGGCTCGGCTGCTTGTAATGAGATGAGACATGATTATTAAAGTACAAATTGTAAAATTAGGTCATCGTTTTAATTGGAATTGTATTGGAAGTGACGTAATTGCGTGTATGAATAATATCAAGACGCCTGATTAAATATCTTAAGCAACAGGATATAATGTAGGTACCTACACAGTCGACCGCAGGTCAGTGGAAACAATATCAGTATCTCTGTTGGTATTGAAACTCCTTATTAAGCTAGGTGTTTATAAAAATTATGATGAACATACGATTTCCCAGCTTGTCACAATCAAATTCTACATATATAGGTACATACATCATGTCATGGAGTACCTAATTATTTTTAATTTAATTTACCTACTTGAACTTTTCCACTCATATGTACAAAAGTTACCATAATTTATGGTATGCAAAAGTAAAATAGGAAATACATTAAAATAACATAATGTCCAAGATTGTTCAATATCATTAGTAATGTCATCTAAATTTATAATTAAAAAAGTCATTGACCGAGTAAAACACATTGTCTATTAAAAAATTAAATAACGAACTCTTAAATTTAGTGGCAGGTAGATCTTGTAGATATGTGGGTAGCTTATTATAAATCAATTTGCACATCGCGTAACAATTCTTATTAAAACGTGTACTTCTAGTAACCATTGGAAAAACTAATACCTACCTACGCGTAGCTACGGGAAGTCAACTAAGTAGGTACCTACACAACGAAAAGAAAGCGACTATACCTACCTACCTATATCTAGTTCTTGTTTGTTGTTTATTTGTTTATTGTATTGAATTATGTGTGTATGTATTACTTATTTGTAAACTTTCAAGATGTTTGTCAAGTTTACAATATTGATTTGTAAAATACCCACATTTTACCATACCAAATAAAATATTGATTGATTTATTGTTACAATTTGGTTACGCAGGCGACGCCACGATCAAAGGCTATTATTATTGGCTATAACATAATTAAACATGACCCGGAACTAGCGTATCTTTCAACTTGACTTATCGCCCACACAATAGTTTGTGGCAACAAATGTAATAAAACACTGGCTGTATGACATGTTGGACTGGACTCGTGTTGTTATGTGACATTGAACTTATATTTATTGTTAGAAAAATAAATGGAATGACTGCACTCGACTACGCAATGACTTTATTATGCTAATCACGCATTCACCGAGATCAATTATAGATAATCTAATTATTACAATATATACGTACCTATGTACTTACTTGAGTACATGGAAAATTATCTATCGAAACTATATTTAAATAAGATATCAGTTTTAAAAAAAAAGGGAACTTTGATCATTTTTGATTAAAAATTAATTACCATCAATATTTTAAAAATGAACAGAAAATAAATTCTTGTTTGGGACATGGCTAGTGACTATGACAGTTTTTACCGATACAAATATTTTTGTATCGGTAAAAACTGGTAAAAACTGTCACAGAATACTATTAGATAAAAAAAATATGCGGGTAGTTAGATGATGATATACCTAACGGCAAATAATAATCCGGGCACCTAATAATCCTGAAAGTGGCACCTAAAATATTGAACTGGGTAGGTTAGGTTAGATGTACCTTGAATTTGAATTATTAGGTGCCAAGTTTATTATTTTAGGCGCCCGGTTTATTACATGCCATACTTTACCATGTTAGGTACAATACCCTTATCGCCAAAGATTTGTAATCAGCTGTTACTCATCTGTCCGTTCGAAAAGTTTAACTTATTTCGATGTAGTACTATTACTGTGACAGAGGTCGCTACTCCCTACTATTATCTATTCTGTGTCGCTACATTGATTTCATCTTGAATAAAAAAAATTTGCTACTCCCATTAAAAGCAGCGCGCGCGCCACCAAAGAGATTCGAACCTTCCTGGATTTCATAGTCGAAAGCCGTTAGTGTCTTTGGCGTAGTGGCTTGGTCATTGGACTTGAGAGTCAGGGGTCGACGGTTTGATACCCACGGGGACAGACAACTTTGTGCAATTTGTACAGTTGCTTGTTGGTCCCTGGATAATACATACCTATAAATTTTTGGGAATTGACCTGTTCTTGTCTAATTTCATTTTTAAGTACACGAGGAAACTTTGGTGTTAGAAAAGTAGTTTATGTACCTAATGGTTTAGGTAACTATAGTTATAGCTACCTACTTACGAGTATACTCGTACATAAGAAATAAAATGTTTTTCAATAGGAGGTATTTTGAGAATCACTGCGTGCGTGATAAGTAGATAGGTTATTAGGTAGTATTTTCATAGCATGTGCAAAAGTAACACAACCTTAGAGTATACATAAAAGTTAAAATTATACTTATTAGAGAGCATGTGTCCATAGAAAGTAACAGAAAACAGATCATTTCTATTGTACCTAACTAAATTTAATCGATGATGAGACTGTACGATCCCCCAGTCAAACCGACAAGACGGTTTTGGGGGACAAATATATACTGTTATGCTTATGTATTTGATTAATAAATAAATAAATAAATAAATAAAAACATAAGATAACACAACAGTAACATCCCCACTGTTGGGGTTTAGGCCTACCCTCTCAACGAGAGCGCATGGGGGTACTGTTAAAAATCCAAATTTCAGCTTTCTAAACTTAGTACCTACCTTTATGGTCAGGACAAACGATTTTATAAGTTTAGATTAAAAAATAACATTAGATAGTTAGATTACACGTTTTGATTAGATTTTATTTCAATGGTTAGATCAACAGAGGATTAGATTAGGCCACATTGAAAGGTTTATTTTTAAGTAAGAGGGTAATTTCGAAATTCTTTGACCTGCGAGTGGATCGCAGGTCAAAGAATTTCGAAATTACCCTCTTACTAAAAAATAAACCAGTGATCTTTTTACGAAAATTCGTACAAAATATCAAAATAACAATTCATGCAATTGCATGAATGTTGCTAAATAATAAAAGGTATACATATGTATGTACCTATGTAAAGTAATGCTCACAACCACTTTACTCCCAAACTACTACTTACAGATTTTAAGAAAATCTTTCCCTATGGGAATGCTATTTTTTTAAGATGAACGTAGAATTTTACTAAAACGCATGGATTCCCACAGGAAAATAGTCGAAAAGCATGCCCTAAAAGCCAGCTTAGGAAAAAAATTACCATCCACCCACTTATTTCAACTAATCTGCTGGAAGTGCGTTAAACTTGTAATTATATAGAAACAAACATTCCTATTCATATTGCAAGAATGGAGAACAAAATGTAAATCACTATAGAGTTAAATGATTACTTAGTAGTCACTTACTTGTTAATAGTGCGGTGACTCGGTGAGATAAGGGTGCGATGCGGTGTGACTGCGTGCGGCGCGCTCCTCTCGACTGAGCGGCGGCTGCGCGGGCGCACGCCGCCCGCCGCGCCGGCTGGGGCAGGGCGCAGTGCTTGCGACCAACATGGACATATTGGAGGTATAGAATCACCGGGTTATTCCCAACGGATCATATGATCCGTTCGGGGTTGCATCTGATCACACAAAAAGTTCCCATCGGATCACGTGATCCGTTGCAACTGTTTTTTGAATTAAATATTTTCCCAACGGATCACGGTTACCCGCAATGGATACCACAGTAATAAACATCCTTTTGCCGTAAGCTTTTTAAATACCTATTGTTTATTATTCTACTGTCAGTAGGGGCTGGGAAATAGAACATGAAGTTACTTTAATTTAATAATAATACTTTAATTAAAAATCAGACTTTTATTTTCAATATTAAATATTAGTCAAATAGTATACTTAGTTAAAACTACAATCTGACTTTCAAATAGTTTCAAACTTTTGATACTTTTTTACTCGTCAATGTTTTTAACTACCATACCACTTCCTTTCAAAACTGCCATTGAACTATCAACTTTCTTCTGATTCTACCAAAGAACTCATTAACGATTTAAATCTTATTCTAAAATATCGCAGAGAATATTTCCTCGATTTTTCGTGACAATTTTGTTCTAATTTTCAGCTTAATAATGTCCACAAACGCAGACGGATGGGCTTATAATTAAGAGCTTCTCGTTAATTAAAATGTATCGGGTTTTTACATCATAACACACACAAATTGTACAAAAATGTCTGTAGTCAGAGGGAAACGAGCCAACCCACAGTTATCGAACAACTAGGCCAATGAGATAATTCGGTAAATGCCAAATCAAATACCTACCTATTAAGTAGGTCTTAGTTCGGTCGTACCTGACCAAACAACCGAACTGACTAGAGGGGTAAATGTCCGGTATACTCTTGTGTCCGCGACCCATTTGTCTCGTAAACTTCATCACAGTTCGGTCGGGAGAAAGAACGCCGATAACTTCAGTTAATGTGCAAGATAGCGTTCGTTTGACAACAATATTTTATTTATTTATAAACATCGTTATTAATCATTTTAATAAAAATTCATCCCACTATAGCATTGACACATTTTTCACTGAATAAATTCGCCTACTTTTTATTCTTTTTAATGGGCAAAGCATCTTCACCATTTTGTTTAGAATGTAGAATATTGGAAGACGTGGTAGGTACCACGTGATTATGAAATGTTTTCGAAACGAACCGGAAATAATGCAGTTGCTGGTTCATCGACGGCCTATCAAGCCTCACTGGCACGTACGGCAGCGCCTACCCTCAACGAGGGCTTACGAGCCGTCCACCACGCCAACCCAGTGCCGGTTGATCTTAACACGCGCCTAAGAATTCCTTCTTCTGCGTATGCAGGTTTCCTCACAATGTATTCCTTCGCCGTTTGAGAGCCGTCAGTAATTGTACCTCTCTAGGTACTTACTTAAGTTTCGAGAATTTGGTAGGTATATGTAGTGACCAAACTACCCACATTAGATTATTTTTTGAGAACTTGGGAGAAATACTGCATACTTTTGGGGGTAGGTCTAAATAAAAATAAATCATTAACAGTCCACTTCTGGTCGTAGGTCGTAGGGCCTAGATACCTTTCTCTCTAGAACGTTCATCTTCTTCCAGAGGTCATGATCTACCTACATTATCGGGTGAAGCTAATATGCAGCAATATTGCGCGGTCAAGTCAAAGCAAGTCACAGTAGGATGGATGGATGTAGGATGGAGGAAGGGGGGAGGATGTCAAAAGAGGGCAGAATTGCACCATGTGGTTTATGCCGCTCCCGTGGTGGTCAAGCCACGCTTCCGGCCGACCCCGCCGTTATGCTTTGGTATCACCTCTTCAAAGCAAAACTCGATAAGACGACGTGGCTGATGACTCCACAATCTACGGATTACAACTTACCAATTACTTGGAAACGACTATAAAAGATATCACATAGAATGCCTGCTGTTCGTGATAAAACTAAATTATAATTGTCGAAACTGGTGCATCCTATCTTACATCGCTCCTGCAGAAGTTTTGTTTATTCATCATCAGCCTATTAACACGTCCCTTACTGCTGGGGCTCAGGCCTACCCTCTCAACGCGGGTGTTAGGACTATAGTCCACCACGCTAGCCCAGTGCGGGTTAGTAGACTTCACATGCGCCTAAGAATTTCTTCTTCGGCGTATGCAGGTTTCCTCGCGATGTTTTCCTTCACTGTTTGAGAGCAGCCAGTAAATGTTGGTACTTTAGTTTCGAGAAAAAACCCATTGGTACATGGCCCAGCCGGAGATCAAACTTCGGACCTTTCGTTACGATAGGCCGCGTTTTATCCCCGACGCCACTGACGCTGTCAAAGAAGATACCTTTTAAATAGTAAATATAGGTAAGTATTTTATTATTTATTGATCTATTCCCTATCAATAGATACTTAAATGTATATGTACTTCTCATTGATCACTTCGAGGATTAGATAAGATAACAAATAATGAATTTACTTTTAATTAATGTCCTTTGTCATTTGTGGGCTCAGCTACATTATAAGACAAACAATAGTTTAAACTTGGTATAGTCAGAGTGAGTATAGTTGTTCAATATTTCAAGTAATTTCCCTCCTTCCGTGTTACGTTTAATATGTATGATCAGATGAGACGTAACGCAAAAATTCAAAATTCAAAATTCAAAAGTATTTTATTGCATGTAAGTACACTAGGTACATTTATACAACGTCAATTTTTTATCTACCACCGCCTCCAAGGTGTTATATAGAGCTGGGAAGAAGAAGCGGCGCAACAAACTTCCGCAACACATCTTTTAAAATCAAGTTTGTACATAACATTATTTTGTAAAGATTGTGCGAGGCTGAAGTAACATTAACACCAGGCATCTTTGTCATTTAGATAATCGACTGTTTTATAATAAGCTTTCTTACAAAGTTGTTGTTTAATGTGAGTCTTAAATTTTCTGTCATTCATATTTAAGATTTCTTCTGGTAGTTTATTGTAGAAGCGTATACATTGCCCCGTGAATGATTTACTGACCTTACTAAGCCTTAACTGTGGTGGTACAAGTTTGTTTTTGTTTCTTGTAACATAAGCTGTGTTCATATCACAGTGCCTCAAAAAGAGAGATATATTTTTGCGGACATACAAAATATTCTCAAAAATGTATTGACTGGCAACGGTTAATATATTAATTTCTTTAAACTTTTCTCTTAATGATTCTCTACAACGTAGATTATAGATCGCCCTAACAGCTCTCTTTTGCAAAATAAAGATGGTTTCTATATCTGCCGCTTGACCCCACAGTAGGATGCCGTATGACATGATGCTGTGGAAGTAGCTGAAATAGACTAATCTCGCAGTAGCAATATCTGTTAATTGTCTAATTTTCCTAACGGCGTAGGCGGCCGAGCTTAGTCTGCCAGCTAGTGAAGCTATGTGGGGCCCCCATTGAAGAGATGAGTCTATAGTTATACCTAGGAACACCGTGCTTTTGATAAATTCTAATCTTTCTGTACCTAAAGTTACATTATTAACTACATGTCTTACATTTGGTAGGCAAAATTTAATACATTTAGTTTTTGTTGTATTTAATGCTAGATTATTAATGCTGAACCAGTTAAGTACTTGTGTGAGAGTATTGTTTACCTCAGGAAGATCACAAGCTCTTCTGCTAATTTTAAAAATCAGAGAAGTGTCATCGGCAAATAATACTATGTTTGACATGTTTTGTATTAAAAATGGCAAGTCATTTATATATACAAGAAAAAGAAAAGGACCCAGAACTGAGCCCTGGGGCACGCTTACGATATTTCTAGGTACAGTCGACCGCACGCCAGTGGAAACAAAACCAGTATTAACTGGTCACTAATAGTATTGAAACTCCCTAATTGGTTAGGACAGCTCAAGGTCAAAGTGCTTCCACTGACATGCGGTCGACTGTACGTGGCTAGTGGGAATTGTGTTCGCTTCACGTTCGTGAGCTCGAAGGATCAATCCAATCAAAATTCGATTCGATCGTCCGTTTTCGTAACTGATTACGAAAGCGGATTAAAGGGACATTTTGCAAACAGCACAGCACAGCTAGTAGGTAATGTTTATGGATTAATTTTCATAGCACCAAAAACTCTGGAAACGCCGTACAAAAAAATCTAAGCAAATTAATATTGACCCGAAATTATTTTTTATGTTGACGCTACCAGTCCCGATAAGAAATATAGATAATCTAACAATTATCACAATATTGATATCGTCACTTATAATATTATCAGTGAGTGTGTCATGTCAACTTAAAATATCGGTCTCATTTACATTCCGACAAAACTTGACATTCCGACAATACTTAATTAATTTCGCATTATTTAACAAAAAAAATCGCAAGAAGTTGTACAGTTCAAATTGTGCTCGATAATAAGTGCCGTTTAAAGTGTCTTATTAAGTCAAGAGACAGTGTTGTGAACCGATTATTTAAACTTAAAGGTAAGGATAGAGTGTAGAGGTATTGCATAAACAACGTGACCCAATTTTTGTGGTGCAAAAGGCTAGACACCATGTCGTCCGAGAGGGGTCAGCCTGGGCACAGCTAGGGTTATGCTATGTTGTGGTTTAACCGGCTCGCTCGGAAAGATCTGCCCTATGTTGTGGTTTAACCGGCTCGCTCGGAAAGAACTGCCCTATGTTTGCCCCTATTAATTTAGTGTGCTATCGTATTCTTTCTTATGGGATTTGTATAATGACAAACAGAGAAGAAATATAGAAGAAAAGTGATTTAAGAATAGAAAAGCCGCTGAGTCAAAAGATTATATTCCTCTGGTTTATAGCTCCTAAGATTATTTTATTTGCACTACCATTTTTCATTAATTTAACAATGATAGATAGAATAATGTTAGGAATGCCTGATTGAATCAGGAAAAAGTCATAGAAACAATAAAAAAAAGACCGCTTATTTTTATCCCTCAATTTTAGTTTTCTGAAATCTATACTTATAATAAATCTGTAGAAACCGTGTGTCTGTACTTTGAATAAATTTATAAAAAAATGAGTGTGGACGATAAAAAAAGAGTAACAGAACACAAAAAAGCGTTTTTAAATTTTTTTGTCTTTCTGTCTTTCTGTCTGTCTGTCTGTCTGTCTTTCTGTCTTTCTGTCTTTCTGTCTGTCTGTAATCGCTAATCTCCGAAACTACTGAACGGATTTTCTTGCGGTTTTCACAGGTAGATTAAGCACAGCCTGGCGCAACTTATAGGCTTTGTTTCATTGAAATCGGATGACAGCGAAAAAAGTTATCGTCATTTACAGATAAATCATTTAACGTAACAAGATGATGTCATAGACATAGGAGATATCAGTGTTTTTTTTAACTGGGACAGTATAGGCAAGTCCGAAACCATAGGAGATGCAGGGAAAGTGTCTTATGACATAGAAATTTTTTGGTCAAGCGTGTGTTGTCCATAAAAATGAGACAATTTGCACATATTTTTTTTAATGCGGTTCGACTCAGTTTCATGTAGGGATCACTTCATTATATCGGAAGAAAAAAATCTGAGCAGCAGAAGTTAGTCAAATTCAATAATGTGTTTTCTCATAGAACGCCAGTGAAAAATAATTTTTATTATTTTTAAAAAATGCGTATCGACTTAGTTTCATGTTAGAATCATTTTATTGTACCGGAAGAAAAAAATCCAAGCAGCAGAAGTTAGTCAAATTTAATAAAATGTTTTCTTATAAAACAGACTGTGCAATGTACTTAGGTACTTACTACTTATTCATTCATGCCACCTGAACTCCAGCTGCTCCGATTATTATGTCAAAATTGTTATCACGAAAAAATACCTAAAGGTTCCTAAGACAGTTTCCCTATGGTTATCTCCTATGGTTTTGGATTTGCCCATACTGTTTTAGTTAAAAAATACACACGTATAATAAAAATTGATATGAGAAGTCTTATGAGCAATAGAAGTGAAAACAACAATTTTTTAAATTTTTATCTGTCTTCAACAAATTGGATACGGTGTTCATAGTTTGTTCCTGAAGGTAAGGTATACCTTAAATTATGGTGAAGGTACTTAGAATGATCCATTTTACCATTGGAAAATTATAACTAGACGATGTATGTCTGTACATAGCAGAGATAGATACCTACTTCCAAAATCCACGCGGACGAAGTCGCGGGCAACAGCTAGTGGTACCTATTTGGGAAAATATTTTCTTCGCTAATAATTTTTAAATCATTGCCGTCACAGACGTTTCAAGCATCATCTCAATCGGTCTAGTAGTTTTGAAGTTATGCAGGGGACAGACAGACGGAAAAATGTCTTCGCTACAAGGGTTACCGTTTCGACGGATCCCTAAAACCCGACTGCGTAAAAAGCGAACTAAAAGATCAGATCAGATCGTGCCATTTAGGCGAGAATAACCGATCTTATCGTTTTAAGCTACACAACAATAGACGTCAATTGAATTCATCATTATTCGTTCAAAAACAGTCTGGGTGCTTCCTATATATTCTCTTTTACCGAAGGAGTTGGTTGTAGGTTTGTGGGAACTTTGTACAATTTGTAAAAGTTGGTTAAGGGCTGGATGGCACTAAGAGTGGTATAATATGTTTGTGAATTGTTCCTTCTCTAGTGCCCATAATACGGGAGACGGTATAGTAATCAGTCCTCACTGTTTGGGGAACGGCCTACCCTCTCGACGTGACCGTACGAGCCATAGTCCACCACGTTGGCCCCTCACGATGCGAAGTTTTCCTTTGAAAAGATCTGTTTTCTCGCCTTCTGGCCCCACCAACCTCGCTCCTCACATGAGAGTGCACCGGTACTCGCCAGAAGCTCTTTCCCGATGCACTCCATACATTAAACATTTCTTTCAAAACACTTCTCCCCCTTCTGGGGCGTGACTGTACTACACTATAGTCAACTATGGCAAAGCTCCCTTCCTTTATCGAAAAGCCTAAAAATCAATAAACCATCATATAGGTACTTTTCAAAAAGTGTTTGTAAAGTAAAATAAAAGTGCAGTGTTTCGGAAGTTTGTTCTCGCGATTGAGAACATGACGTGTATAAATGTACCCAGTGTACTCATATGCAAAAATTTTGAATTAGAAAATATTAATTGGTAGTTACGGTCCTGGATTTGAAGGACCTAACGGACGCGAAGCGAGTTCACTACCAAATTCGCTACTACTTATACCGCGACCAAAAACTTGCAAAATCTGTTTTTGGTTCCAGCTTGCATAGTGCAGTTTGGTAATAGTTTGGTGCAACATTTCAGATTGCACCAGAACATGCAAGATGGCAGCTGATGCTCGCATATTAGCGGTGGTACTCTTGGTCTTCGGAGCACCACTCGTTATCGCTCAAGGTAACGTATATTCCGTGCATGGACTATTCAACACGAAAGAAAGAAAAGAGACCTACCTACTTAATTAAAGTTAAGGTTAACTTGGGTAAATGAGTCTCGGCGACAAAGTGAAATTACTCAGTAAACCAAGAAGATTCAAACCTTTTTGGTCGCTTTTTTATGGGAAACGAAGAGAAATTTGGTGTCAAAATCCGGCGGGGCGCGGACAAAGGAAGCGGATTAGCGGGAGGAAGTTGCTAATACAAATTTATATGGAGTTTGAAAATGAGAATGTGTGAGTGAGTCAAAATTCTGTGATACACTTGACACTATTTTGGCACCCCCTAAAATGATTTTGTTACTCATCCATATGGGAGTAGCTTTTTTTTTAAATTCATGCAGTAAACAGACATTAACATTTTTCGATCGACTTTTAATTATGGCAGGATTTTCGTTTCGAGTTTGTTTCTTCACTGAGTAAACAGCAGCTTTTGAGCTTTTGCTGGGAGAAATTTGTGAGCAGAATCGAATTGTTCAATTTAATTCCAAAATTAAAAAAGAATATTAAACCTATATCAACCTATCTATGGCTGTCCTTTCTGTATTTCCAGAACGATGTTCTTACATGACTGCCATACCCAGAGAGCCGAAACCCGATGAATTACCCGACATAATATGGAGTGGTGAGTACAAATAACTAGCTTATGTTGCCAAGTCCATGCCAGGAGTTTTACAAGGAACTAACTACAGAACTCGCGTGCTAGAAGATAGAATAGAAGATAGATAAATGGTTCTATTAAAGCAATATGACCATGCACGGTCACCAATGAATTATTTATCAGGGATACGGCATAAGGTTCAATGAGATTTACATGTTGACTGTATTTAAGTACATGATTGATCAACTTGTGTGACTTATTCTTATGTAAGTATTATCGCAAATGCGTTACTTAACGATAATCTCAGCGACCGGCACTACTTAAAAAATGCTTTTCAGTTCGGAATGCGGACGACCTACCTTAAATATTTATAAACTAACTTACCCAAAATGTGACATTTTAATCGTAAATGTTTGGCAGTTCGTGCGGTAGCCGAGGCTGTAGCACCACTGATTGATTTTGATCTTTAAAACAAAGGCGGAGAGTTGTTATCTTTACATTCATATATGGACTATTATTCAATTGTAACAATAGGGGTACGCCCGGCGATCGTCAATACGCCGCCCCCAGTAAAATTTTGCGCTTGTCCTAGCCGCCTTTGTACGGTCGACCGCACGTCAGTGGTAACAAAACCAGTATAAACTGGTCTATCATAGTATTGAAACTCTAATAGGTTAGGCCAGCACAACGTCGAAGTGTTTCCACTGACTTGTGGTCGACTGTACTATACCGACATAGTTTTTTTCCTATATTTTCTGTAAAGGGTAACTACAATAAAGCGATTAGACTTTAACTTGACTTTTTAGGAAGACCCTCTCAAATCGTTTTCTTCAATTTCATGGTCTTCCTTCAACTTTGTACCTTTTCCGTGTGTATTGCAGGTGGTTGGAGCGAGCGACCATTCACCCCCGCGGCAGAGCGCGACGACCTGTGCATGGATTCGTACACACCGATATCGGCCGTCAGCGGCTCGCAGCTCATCTTCATGGACGAGGAGATCGTGGGCGACATACCCATTGCCAGGATCAACTACCAAGGTATCTTGTAATCCTAAAGTTGGAGGCAGATATACGACATAGAGCGTCAGTGGCGTCGGGATAAGACGCGGCCTATCATATCGAAAGCTCCGAAGCTCGATCCCCGGCTGGGCCATGTATTACCAATGGGTTTTTTCCCGAAACTTAAGTACATTTTACTTACTGCTCGAAAAACATCGTGAGGAAACCTCATACGCCGTAGAAGAAATTCTTAGGCGCGTGCGAAGACCGCCAACCCGCACTGGGCTAGCGTGGTGGACTGTAGCCCGAACGCCCTCGTTGAGAGGGCAGGCCTGAGCCCCAGCAGTGGGGACATGTTAATAGGCTGTTGATGATACGACATAAACAGAATGTACATAAGTACCCAGTTGCTTTTGATAGGTCACACAATCAACATTTTTTCAATTTTTTTTTGAATGAAAAAAAAAATTATGTGACGCATTCATGAACAAAATAGTCGACGGAGTGATTATAAAGGTTAAACTATAAGGTCGGAATGTACGGTCGACCGCACGTCAGTGGAAACATAACCAGTATAAACCGGTCTCTCATAGTATTGATTGTCTAATAGGCTAGGCCAACTCAAGGTCAAAGTGTTTCCACTGACGTGCGATCGACTGTACTAAATGCGTGGGTGACGTAGCGCCGCGTAGCGTGGTAGCTCGCTGCCATCATCATAGCATGGGTGCGTCGTCTCCCATACATGTTCATACATTACAACGGAGCTGCCACGCAACACGCCGCAAAGTCAAGTTGAGCGACTAATTTTATACCACGATATTTGCAGGTCCCGGAACACCTGAAGTCGTGGTCCCGTTAGTGTCGGGCTCCGCCACGCTGCTCGGGCCGGCCGTCCGTCGCGTAAACGACGAATGGTTTCTCTATATTACACAAAGGTAACATTAGTTTATCATAACACTAGCTGTTGCTCGCGACTTCGTTCGCTTGGACAAAGTACTTTATTCGATACCGAAGTTCCTCTGTAACCTGTCACTTTTTGTCGAACTCTGTTATGTCAGTCAGGGTTTCATTTTACACTAGCTTTTTCCCGCGGCTTCGGCCGCGTAGAAAAGTTTTTCCCGTGTACATTGTGAAACAGCGTCCTCTATGTAGGCGTTTTGTTACTAAGGGGGTATTAGCGTATGCCCCGCGACTTTTTCCGCATTAAAAAGTAGCCTATATGTAATTCCAGGATATAAGCTATTACTATACCAAGTTTCATCAAAATCTGTTCGGTAGTTTTTGCGTGAAAGAGTAACAAACATACATCCCTACAAACTTTCGCCTTTTTAAAATTAGTAGGAAGTAGGATCTAGCTATTTCCCGCGGCCTCGGCCGCGTATAAAAGCAATAAAATATTTTCAATTTGACTTACAGGCAGGACTTCGAGCTTCCTGGCATGCAGCAGTACATGTTCAACGTGAGGATCGACGGAGAGGCGTTCGTTGGCGGCGTCACGCTGCAGATCGTCAACATTGACGACAATGATCCCATGATACAGGTGTTCAGCGCGTGCCAAGTCCCGGTGAGTAACGTGTCACATCATCATATTCAGTCCTTGGTATTATTATCTGGACATGGGCCTGGCCTCCCCTTTAAGTCCCACCAATGTATCCTTAATACTTTCATCATCAACAGCCTATTAACATGTCCCCACTGCTGGGGCTCAGGCCTACCCTCTCAACGAGGGCGTTCGGGCTATAGTCCACCACGCTAGCCCAGTGCGGGTTGGTGGACTTCACATGCGCCTAAGAATTTCTTCTTCGGCGTATGCAGGTTTCCTCACGATGTTTTCCTTCACCGTTTGAAAGCAGTCAGTAGTTCAGTATCCTATCCTTAATACTTTTAAATTGAACCCAATTTGGTTGCAGGAGCTCGGCGACGCGCGTCTTACTGAGTGCCAGTACGAAGTGACTGATGCCGACGGAGAGATCAGCACGCGGTTCATGCGGTTTGAGATCGACAGCGACCGCGCCGACGACCTCGCGATATTCCACATCCAACCAGGACACATTGAAGGAGACTGGTTCCGGATGACAATGACAGTCGGCATCACGCGACCTCTGGACTTTGAGGAAAATGCACTGCACATATTTCAAGTCACCGCTTTGGTAATTACTGCTTTATTCTTTCCATAGAGATTTCTGGCAGCTTGCAATGCTGTACCTAATTCGTTCATCCACTTTTCCATTTACTTAGTCTAGATCTGCTACCTAGCATATTCAGAAAGTTGCCTTAAGGCTTAGTACCCCCACAGTAAAGCTGAGTGGAATTATCTAGCTCCGGTTATATAGGTATTCAGGTATTCATTTCTAAACGCAGAACGGGCATTTGCTAATCTTAGAGATTAAGGCAGAAAGGTTCCAAAATGAGCAGTGGTCTGGCAAAGTAGTCAGACAATAGAAGTCGGTATAGATCAGAAGGGTTCGAATTTAGTTACTCAGGGGGCGCGGGCGCAGAACAAAGGGATTCATGGTATAGATAGACAGAGTGCGCCGCGGTACTGATTATCTGAGTTCGTTCGCCTCTCATGGTAAAGTAACGTTGAAAATCTTTAAGCTCCTACACAACAGTATTCTATCCTATGTCAATGAAAGTAGTGTATTATGGTTAAATTTTCCAGGACTCCATCCCCAACACACATCAAGTGACACTTATGGTGCAAGTGGTGAATGTGGAGCACCGCCCTCCACGTTGGGTCGAAATCTTCGCAGTCCAAGAGTTATATGAGAAAACAGCCAGAGAGTTCACAGTGAGAGCAATCGACGGCGACACCGGAATCAACAAACCAATATACTACCGGCTGGAGACTGAACCGGAAGGTAAGGAAAAGACTAGGTAATACCCCAAAAATACACCGCATTTGATTCGAGTTCACCAAAGGCGGAAACCGCTGGTATTGGGGTAACGTATGTACCAGCGTGTCGTGATTGTATATTTCATGTCGCATCGATCGTCAATCCTAGCATAGCGTTATTTTTGTAACAAATGTCCCCCCGCGTAGTCCACAAACCTAAGAACCAATAAGTTGAAGAATAGACTTTGACTTTGGCTTTTCAGACGAGGAGTTGTTCACGTCATTGTTCTCAATCGAGACAATAGAGGGTGGTCGAGACGGAGGCATCTTCCGCGTAGCACCGATCGACAGAGACGAACTGGAAAGAGAGTTGTTCAGCCTTAACATCGTCGCGTACAAGTATGACAACGAGTCGTTCGCAACCGAAACGAGCGTCGTCATCATCGTCAACGACATCAACGACCAACGACCTGAGCCGTTGCACAAGGAGTATCGCATCAGCATACCGGAGGAAACGCCTCTAACGTTCAATTTTGAAGACGAGTTCGGCTTCCATGATCGAGATTTGGTGAGTTAATGGATTATGTACATACTTACTAGGTCAACAACTTTTTGAAATAAGTAAAAAATTTGATCCTTCATACAAAGATGTTTTAATATTTTTCTTAGAATTTCAAAAACATGTAGAACAAAGGATGTTGGAAAATTGATGTTGGGTACATTGAACCACATACTTCTTAATACCTGATGGTTGACCCTCAAAGAGGCTGGTCTAGAAGTCGGTCATCCTGTATAGAAGGTGACGGGGAATAACTTTTAATTGTTGTACAGGGTGTGCACGCGCAGTACTCGGTCCACCTGGAGAGCGTGTACCCGCCCGGCGCGGAGACGGCGTTCTACATAGCTCCAGAAGTCGGCTACCAGAGACAAACATTCATTATGGGAACTCTCAACCATAACGTACTGGACTACGAGGACATTCCGTTCCAGCATATCCATCTGAAGGTAAGTAAGATCATAATCATGAAATTCTAATCTTCATCGGTGTTTGACAAAGGCAACTATGTACCTACGTATTATATAAATTGTCGTGTTATGTACATATATCAGGTTCAGTCTCTCAAATGTTGGGGTGTTTTCCTTTCCCTGATAGGTAGGTAGGTATTTAAGGAGACGAATATAACTTTAATTACAAATTGAATGGTCTTTATATAACTTTCTTTGAACCAACCGATTGATTACTTAATAATTATGCATTTTATTCCACAGGTGGTGGCAACAGATCTAGATAATCCTGAACACGTCGGCGTCGCTGAACTGTACATAGACCTGGAGAACTGGAACGATGAGCTGCCAATTTTCGAGCTCAGCACTCAGACAGTATCTTTCGACGAAACAGAAGGCGCTGGTTTCTTCGTAGCAAACGTACGAGCGCTCGACAGAGATATAGGTGATAGAGTAGAGTAAGTTTTACTATTTATTTTGTACACTTTTTCTACTGCCTTAAGTATTGTAATTACGTCGTCACCATCATCAACATACAGACAGATTGCAATCAATCCGGCGCCATGTCATTTCCCCGATGACAATTTCCGCTATTATTACTATTTTACCAATTTTTTCTTCTATTTATTTTGAGGGAAGATATTATTATGGTGTCTCGTTTGATTAAAACAGTGTTTCAAAGTAAAATTTGATGATAACCATCGTATAAATCCAGTTATGTTTCCCAACAGGCACAGCCTCATGGGAAATGCTGCTGAGTATCTAGAAATAGACATCGAGACCGGTGACATCCACGTGTCCATTGACGATGCTTTCGACTTTCACAGACAGAACCAGCTGTTTATACAGGCTAGTATTATCATTCGGAAAAAAATCGAAAGCGATTTGCGTGCATTTACGGACTAAACTAAAAACACAATTTAAAGTTGAAGTTCACGACTTTCTTATTGAAATATTGACTTACTTTCTCAGCGAGTGACGTGCTATTTCAGATCAGGGCGGATGACACCTTGATGCCACCTTTTCATACTGAAACCGCGCAATTAATAATACATCTCGAAGATATCAATAACACACCACCAACTCTGCGATTGGTAAGTAACTTTCTATAAGTCATAATTATCTTTCATTAAATAATAATTCTTCTATAAATACAGTTCTTAGATAGGTATTGATATTTTTAATTCGGTACCTTACCTACTTACGTACTTATTATGTTGGATTTTAGATTATTAACCGTAGGTAGGTACCTTGAATAATTTTTTATCGCTACCAAGATTCTCAATCAATGATACATTTGCGATTGCTTGGATGTTGTCCCGAAATTCTCATTTTTCGTTATCGTCCTCATCATCAATGGCTACCGCATGTTAATTAATGCGAGCAATTGCGGCTGTGTTTTAAGGTAAGTAGGGGTAAGCCTACTGCCTCTTGCTGATTGGAATTAACATCTTTCAATAGATCTCTCCAAACCAAATCCGACACACAAGTTCCTAGAAAGGGTTGTTGGCCTTAGGTCATACAGTTTTTAGTCAAGGATGCTTTTGATCAAAGTGCCCTTTTTCTCTAAATCGCTCGCAAAAAATATTTTGAAGAATCAATTTTGCAAGCAATTTTGACCTAAGGCATACGACCTGTTCATGTGAATATTTTGTTTAGCCTCGAGGCAGCCCCCAAGTCCAAGAGAACGTCCCAGCAGGGCACCCGATCGCCACCGACATAACCGCGTCCGATCCAGACACCACCGCGCGTCTTCAGTTTGAAATCGACTGGGAAACGTCTTACGCCACTAAGCAAGGACGAGAAACTGAGCTTACTCAATTTTATGGGTAAGTTTGTTTGAGTTATTCCCATAAACATAGTACTTAAACTTATATGTATGACAGTTAGAAAATTATTTAAGAGTATTATGGTAGTCTCACAAGTAAAGAAGAGAAAACTAACTCAAGATCAAATTAAAAGTCCGAAATTACCGATCAATTCTTTTGACATCATCAGATCTTAGGTTTCTTCGATAAATCCTAGAATTTACCGTAGTTCGGGAGTTAAATTTACAGTAACAGGTATACTTAAATTTTACTGTCTTATAAAATTTTCCAGGTGTGCGGAAATTCTGACTATATACCCTGACCCAACCGACACCGGCACCGCTGTGGGACATCTGATGGTGACGGAGCTCCCTAACGGGTCAGGGGTCACCATCGATTTCGAAGAGTTTGAACTCCTCTACCTCACCATCAGGGTGAGGGACTTGAGCACAGCCCTCGGCGATGATTACGACGAATGTGAGTTCATTAGTAACTTCCCAGGTTGTCTTCGGTTTGAGGTTCATATCATAGTATTGTAAACTGGGTGGAGACCGCGGACCGGTACACGCAGCGTGGGACGCCCCTCCGCCAGGTTAACCGACTACCTAAAGATACTGGCCGGAAGCGGCTGGATGCGGAGGGCGGAGGACCGGGTGTGGTGGCGTTCAATGGGGAAGGTGTATGTCCAGCAGTGGACGTTGAAGGGATGCCATGATGATGATGTACAAGTTTTTCTGGATGTTTTTGTGAATTATCTTTCCTTCTCATCCAATAGGAGAAACTCTTTTAAATTTCTGTTGAGACAAGTGTATTGTATACAAAGTCTATTTAATAATATCTATTAGAAATACTTTCGTCAGCGTCCTATGTAATTTTGCTGTCACTGTATCCACCAAGTTTCATCAAAATCCGTTCATTATTGGGATTTATATTCTTGTTTTTCGGCAGCAACTTTCACTGTGACCATAATCGACATGAACGACAACCCTCCGCTGTTTGCGGCCGGGAGCCTGACGCAGGCGTTCAGGGTCCGCGAGATGTCAGGAGAAGGCACAATCATCGGGTCAGTGCTGGCCACCGACCTGGATGGACCGCTATACAACCAAGTGCGATACACCATACTGTAAGTCAAACTCAAAGTATTTTATTGCGTACAGTACACTGGGTACAGTCTACCGCACATCAGTGGAAACACTTTGACCTTGAGCTGGCCTAGCCTATTAGGGAGTTTCAATACTACACGAGACCAGTTTATACTGGTTTTGTTACCACTGATGTGCGGTCGACCGTACAAGGTGGACCGACGATCTGGTGAAGGTCGCGGTACCCAGCTGGATGAGGTTGGCGCGCGACCGGCCATCGTGGAGATCCCTGGGGGAGGTCTTGTGTACGGCACTGGACATCTACCGTCACCGGTTCCTAGGTGTTATCACTGAGATAAGATGAAGCGGCTCAACTAACTTCCGCAATCTTTTAAAATCAAGTTTGTAGAACAATTGCTTGTATACACTGTGCGAGGCTGAAGTAACATTACCAGGCATCTTTGTCATTAAAATAATCGTCTATTTTATATTAAGCTATCTTACAAAGTTGTTTTTTCATTTGTATCAACTGTCTGTCTCTCGTTTAGTTTTTTAATAAAACCTGTAACTGCCTGTGTCAATCCGTCCTGATATTTTAGGCCCAGAGAAGACACTCCTGATGACTTGGTGACGATAGACTTCGTCACCGGTCAGTTGTCAGTCAGCACGGGGGGTGCCATCGACGCCGACATCCCTCCGCGGTGGAACCTCTACTATGCGGTGGTAGCCAGCGACCGGTGCTCCACCGCAAACCCAGATGACTGTCCCCCCGATCCCACCTTTTGGGAAACTGAGGGAGAGGTAAATGAAATATTAATAAATGTTAAATTTTATGGTCTTCCTTTAATCTAAGATACTGTTACTAAGAAGGAATTGATTCTGATGATTGACCCTTTCGTTCGGTATTATACAATACCACAGGTGTGTTTTTTCCACATTTTGTCTGGTTCGATTCCCGGTTCAGACAGGTGATTTCTTTAAAATATTTAACTGCAGTTCTACTTATTTTTGAAAATAAAGGAATATTTCCTTTCAGTAAAATTTGCCATCATCAATATTTAGGGTTTTCCCTCTAACTACCGTCTTTGTTTTCCATCTTGTATATTTCTAGATAACCATAGAGATCATAGACACAAACAACAAGGAGCCGCACGCGGACACAGAGAGGTTCGACGTCACCGTCTACATATACGAGAACGTCACCACTGGGGACGACGTCGTACAACTGTACTCCATTGATCATGACAGAGATGGTAAGTGAAATAGAAAGTGATATAATAAGGGTCGAGGCCTTTTTGCACATCATTCAAGGTCACTTTAAGCCCTTCGATCTCCATTAGGGAAAGATTTGGTCGAGATACGATGGTGGTTGTCCGGAGTATGGATGGAGCAGGACACCTTACGATCAGACAAGCCGTTTTCACGCCGTTTTAGTAGGTATCAGAATCCTGCTTATGTGGATTTTCATACATTGTCATGCATTTTTAGATAATTTTTATTCTAACTAGTCTATGGCGAAAATAACTAGCTAGTCTAGCTAGTAGGTTACTCATATCGTCTACCCAAAGGTTGTCTGGAAGCAATCGATTTTAGTGATAAGACCGCCGAGATATAGGTACTAATGTTAGCTACTGTATTCTTATACGTTTTCAAAATTTATGGTACATTATAGAGTGTCAATGCAATTGTCCCACAGAAATTTACCACACCGTGGCCTACCAAATTAATTACGGAGTGAATCCGCGGCTGCGCTCGTTCTTCGAGGTGGACCTTGCAACGGGAAGGGTGTATGTTGAATACACGACCACCGAAGTGCTCGACAGGGATGGAGACGAACCCACACACAGGATTTTCTTCAATCTTATCGACAATTTCCTTTCGGAAGGCGGTAAGTTGCTAATACGGCGTGGGACACAACGACGCACTTTCCTGAGAATGTCAGTGCCTTTGAAGGAAGATCACAAGCTCTTCTGCTAATTTAAAAAATCAGCGAAGTGTCATCGGCAATGAATATTACTATATTGGACATGTTTTGTATTAGAAAGGCAAGTCAATTATATATACAAGAAAAATAAATTGACCTAGAACTGAACCCTGAGGCACCCCCATTTTCACAAATGACCCAGACGATCTTACACCATTTACATCAACTTTTTGTACCTCGAATGTTCAAGTAATTCGAATGCTCTGTCTTTAACGCCTTAATGTTACAATTTAAGTAGCAACGTTTCGTGATCAACGCAATCAAAACCCTTGGAGAGATCGCAGAGTACTATTAAAGTGGGTACAATAATATGTTTTTTTTGGGACGTTCTGCTATTAGGACGTTTTACTTTTAGGTCATTCTGATACGAAGGCGATTGGCGATGGCGTTCCAGATTTTGATATAGAGAATTAAAAATTGCAGAAATAATAATATAGCACAACACAACCAATGTTATGACTACAGAATGAATTTAAAACATCATCAATATTTCATTCATTACTCATATTGTAATCATCAGTGACAAACTTTAAATCCTAAATAGAAACCTTTTTGATATGTTCCAGATGGCAACAGAAATCAAAACACAGAAACAGAAGTGCTAGTCGTACTTCTGGATGTGAACGATAACGCGCCCGAGTTGCCACCAGCTGATTTTCTGTCGTGGAGCATCTCCGAGAGCCTTCTGGCGGTAAAATTACATCTTTCATATTCTTACACACTTTTCTCACATAAATCATACAATCTTTATGGGATTGTTATACTTCTAAACCATTTTTTAAACACAAGAATAAAAATTGTATGGGACAAAAAAAAACTCAATTCCCTAGTAGAATTTGCAAAACCTACGGCGTAGCCAAGAGAAGTGTTATCATACAAGGTGTAACTAAGTACCTGTAGTGTCAAGTTACAGGGGCACTCAGTATCGATAAAGTACTTTGTCCAAGCGAACGAAGTCGCGGGCAACAGCTAATGAAAAACATAAATCTTAAACCTAAGTACCTACCTCAAACATTTGTATTTGACGAGAAGACTACTGTTCCATTTTTCACAGGAGGAACGCGTGCTTCCAGCAATCTTGGCTCCGGATCGAGATGAGCCCAATACTGACAACTCGCGAGTCGGCTACGCGATTCTTGATTTGAGCATCACCAACCGAGACCTGGAAGTCCCAGAACTGTTCCACATGATACAGATAGAGGGCGTCACTGGGGAGCTGGAAACTGCTGTGGATTTGAGGGGCTACTGGGGAACATATGATATACATATAGAGGTAAGAATACCGTCACACAATATTGGAGGTCGGAACCTGCGCCGGTCATTCCAGAATTGCATTCAAATATTGATATTAATGGACCCTCTTTCAAATCGATCAAAAAATAATTCCAACGGTTCAGATTTTGTGTCAGTGAATGAACAAACAAACAATTTACAAACAACTATTTTTTGTTGCCACAATTTTGGAAACAATAAAGAAATTTTTAAGCACCTTATTTTCCGACCAATATCTATAGTTCAGGGTGCTGTTGCGGCTGCCGCGCTTCTGCAGTGCGTCAGGCATGTTTGCGGACGCCCACACCGACTGCTTCTATGCAGTGATCCGCAAGCGGTGTGCGGCCGCGCTCTGCAGAGTGCGCCGCAGCACCAACAGCATCCTGGCCGTCATAGGCGACAGGCTGGACAGCCGATTCATTGGCCACTGGGTCAATGTGCATTTAAAATATAATAAAATTTGATTTATGTACTAACATAGGTTAAGTATGTGTGCTACTAACTCTATGGATCTATGGTCTGAAAGAAAAATGTTTTATTTTTTTATTTATTTATAGGGTCTTAGATGAATCCAAATAGAGAAAGATACGTTATACTTACTAAAAACGGTTCTATTCAAAGAGAAAACAATACTACGCGACAATGGTTTAGGTGCTAGAACGACGTTGAATTTCTCCCTTACGAACTGTCAAATTATTAATATACTGAGAAAGGCTCGATTTTCGGCGCTGGGTGAATCTTAGCGTCGTTGGCAAATGTGAATTAATTGATACCTTATTTTCATTGTTAGGCGTTCGACCACGGCCACCCGCGGCAGTCGACGGAAGTGGTGTACGAGCTGGTCGTCAGGCCGTGGAACTTCAACGCGCCACGCTTCGTGTTCCCCGCGTCCGGCACCACGATACGACTTGCAGGGGTGGGTACGTTTTCTTTATATTCGACAGGTTCGGGGGTATCCTAGAATAAATAATAAATAAATAAACAATTTCAAAAACTAGTACAATTTAGATGAAGATACATAACGGTTGAAATAAGAGCTGTACAAATCAGCAAAAGGGTTGGACTCCTGGCCGAAACACTAGGTAATGAAGGTCCATACTTTTAGTTCAAGAACGAACTAACCACTGAACGCGAAGTGTCCCCAATATCTAAACCGTGCCTCTAAATGTAAGGACAAATCTAAGCAGAAAAACGCGGCGGAATTCCGCGCGCGTAGTTTCGCGCCATAGTAGCAAGTAGAAATGTTCAGAAAACGCGCGTCATATTTGGGTGAATAAAACGTCGTCTACCCGTCTTTCTGCGCGTCCGCGACTTTGCCACGCTCTGACGCGGGAATTGTAGTTCGTATTACAGCTTTCGCCACAGAACTAAGGCAGAATTCGTCCGCTCCGCTCAGATGGACTGAACGAATAGTGCTTGAAACGGAAATCCGCGAGCCAAATCCCGCTGCGGTCTTTCGATGCGGTCTTGTAGATTTGTCCCTGCCAACCACCCCAACATCATTTGACCACCCCAACATCTAAATCACTCACAAAGAGAGATACGCGTGGATTTCCACGTTATGTGATAAGTAGGTACATGGTATTTTATAGCATGTCTCTGATCTTGCAGGAGACTGCTACAGCCAATCGCCTTCTAATGACCTTAGACAACGAAGTACTGGAGAGCGTATCTGCTATAGACGAGGATGGCCTCGATGCGGGAGTCGTCACGTTCACAATATCTGGAGACGGTACGTAAATATTATATTCTCTTTTAACATTTAGGTCGTCGTGGAGATCCTTGGGGGAAGCCTTTGTCCAGCAGTGGACGTCTTTCGGTATGATGATGATGAAACATTTAGGGCTCTGCATCTCCTATGTTGTCTGGAGCATTCATTTGAATCCACAGGATACCACGGATGGTTCAAAATTATTCCTCTTTTTCGTTTCATCTAATATTTCAGCAGATTCTCAGCGATAGATAACGAAAACTTCGTCTTGAGTTTCACGAGTATGTACATAATGTAAAAATGGTATCATTGATACAGTTTTGTTTGTGGTTGACATAGATGATGCAATGCTGTACTTTGAAGTGGTGAACAACGGAGATAACACTGGTATTCTGCAGCTCACGCAAGATGTTACTGAGCAGATCAGAGAGTTTCATGTATGTATTCTTTTTTTCCAGTAAGCATAATTATGTTTCCCGTCAACATTTTGGGGAAAATCTCAAAAATCTACATTTTAGGAAGTCAACGTTACGGACATGAAGGACCAAGGTCCATTTTGCAAAACCTTCTTTTAAAAAATTCGTAAGTTTTTAATATATAAATATTTTTTGTGTTATTCGGGAGATAGACATTGCTGACAAAATACCTATCTTCATTGTATAGGATGGTAAGGGTATTCGTTTCGATGGACCATTATAAAATTAGCTCAATTAAAATGTCGCGAAAATGCATTGGTTTTGCTTATGTAGGACCTCTATATATTTTCAATATTTCGGCATTTCATATGACTATATAGAAATGATAGTATGTGCCAGAAAGAGAATAAAGTGCATGGCATTGACCCACATAGACTAAAGGAATTCCCCAATTCTAATTTTTTAAAGTCGATTCGAATTTAAAAAGAAAACATTTTTTAAATCAGACCACAATTGACGGAGAAATCGGTGAACATACATAAAAGGAAAAAAAAAACATACATACAGCCGAACATAGTACCTCCTGCTTTTTTGGAAGTCGGTAAAAATCCGTTAAACGTCGATGTCCTGTAGAGTGTCAAATGCCATATCTAAATTTATCTCGAAGAATTCAATGTAAATGTGCAATGACCATCATCAGGTGACCATCCGAGCGGCGGACGGCGGCGCGGAGCCGGGGCCCCTGTCGTCGGAGTCCACGCTACACGTGGTGTTCGTGCCCACATCCGCGGACCCAGTATTTCCGGTAGAATCCTACGGAGTTGCTTTCTTTGGTAAGATAGGTTACAAGCGTACAAGTTTAAGGTCGCTCGGCGAGAGGGCTATGCTCGGAGTTTCTTTGAAGAATATGATCCGTAACGAGGAGATCCGACGGAGAACTAAGGTTACCGACACAGCCGAAAGGATTAGCAAGCTGAAGTGGCAGTGAGGTCTATCAGGTGGACCGACGACCTGAAGAAGGTGGCCGGGAGCGGCTGGGTGCTGAGATCGGAGGACCGGGTGTAGTGGCGTGCATTGGGGAAGGCCTATGTACATAGCAGTGGACGTCGAAAGTCTGATATGATGTTCAGCGTCGCGTGAGAGAAACGTTAAGAATGTGTTGTTAAATTTTTTTGTGTGTATGTTTATAGCGACAGAGTGGTGCATGTGTGCGTGGGATTCCCCTCCAAAAACGTCAGATTTTTCGCATCAGATGCAGACGTTTGATACAAGAAAAACTATGTTTTCCGAGATATTTCGGAAAACCTAAAAAATAATTCAGCAAATTGTGCACGAGGTAGGTACGTTTTGTTGACTTTTTTTCTTTTTAGAAAGAGAAGTCGGCCTGACGGAGAGGTTCGACCTGCCTCGAGCCACGGATCCGAAGAACCACCTCTGCAGTGGAGACTGCCATGACATCTACTACAGTATCTATGGTGAGTCCGTTTGTCGTAACTCGGATCTTCCTTTCTTAGAAAAAGGTCACACAAAAAAAACCATAGTACCTACCTATAGATGAATCAGGGTAAGAAAATTCTTGACCCTGAGCTGGCCTAGCCTATTAGGGAGTTTCAATACTCTGAAAGACTAGTTTATACTGGTTTTGTTTCCACTGACGTGCGGTCGACCTTACTATTTTGTTCCAAAACCGTTTGACGTTTATTATTACGGATTTTAGTGGATAATACTGTACATACGTACTGCTAATTGTACGAAAGCAACTTTAATTTCAGCTGTATGTGTGCATGTTAATAATATGGATAAGTGTATGTAAGTGTGAGTGTGTACAAGGGAGAGTGTGTAAGTGATAGTGTGAACAAGAAAGCGTGTGTCTAGTATGCGCCAGTATGTACGACCTCTGCAGTCGCGGAGGTTTTCGTAATAGAACCAATGTACCTAATTTCCTAAGTGTTTCCCAGATGGCAACGACGAGGGCCACTTTGCCCTGGACCCCGTTGAGAACACCATATACCTGGTGACGGAGCTGGACCGCGAAGAGGGCATCACGCGCACGCTGACCGTGGCGGCCAGCAACTCCCCCACCCCTGCCGCGCCGCAGCAGGGCGCTACCCTTGTCGTTGTAGTCACTGTGAGTACATTAAATTTCAAACTGCTCAAACTGCTAGAGTCAGGCCCGCATTTAGAAGCCGCCGGCTCGACCGAGAGACCACTGCAGCGAAACATCCTGTCCCATATAGCCAGTCGGATCTAATTTGGCTGTTAACATTGGTGGTTTACTTACTGGTTGGTGTAGCTATTTGCTTTATCCGCAGGTGAGAGAAGCACACCCTCGTCCGTATTTTGAAAGAAGTTTGTACACTGCCGGCATCGCTGTCACAGACACTGTCAATAGAGAACTGATTGTAGTGCACGTGAGTACCTCACTTAACTATCTATTAACTTGTCCGGGTACCTAGGTAGGTATATAATATTTTTAAGGAAAATAATATAGACGCGACAAACAAACAATGACACCTCGGTTCCCGCTAAATGAGTCCGTTTGCCCGATTAGTTGTAAACATTTTTTACAAATCCCTAATTTAATCAAATGCGAGTAAATTTTATTTTTCCTAGACTATATAAAATTAATCATTCATCCTGGAGCTCTATTTTTGAATCGCTCTCCTCGCTTCGAGCGGTCGATTCTACTGATTTTTGTATCGGATGTCGAAGGAAAATTAGTAGAATCGACCGCTCGAAGCGAGGAGAGCGATTCAAGAGCTCCTGGTGGTCCCATAGGCGACCCACTCGGAAGGTGCGGCGGTGACGTACACGATGGACATGTCGACGATGGTGGCGGACCCGTCGCTGGCCGCGGTGCAGAACGAGGCGTTCGTGCTGCACCCGCAGACGGGCGTGCTCACGCTCAACATGCAGCCCAACGCGGCCATGCAGGGCATGTTCGAGTTCGACGTGGTGGCTACTGATCCTGGTCAGTACAACACGTGAAATGTCTGTAGTTGTTTTTAAAGTAATTACCGAAAAAGCAGAAGAACGCCGAAAGATCCTGGACTCATTGCATAGAGCGCAGCGGGACCGGTGCACTTCGCGGATCTTGTTAGTTCGGAGGCGAACTTCGCGCGACTGAGAGAATTTGCCAAGGCTTTGCTTAAGAGGAGAAGATTAACGGAGCTGCTCGACGATGAAGAATGTTACGTGACGTCACGGCCCAGAAGGGGGAACGTGGAAACAAATGAAGACTACTACTACAAGTAGGGGAATCGGCCCGTAACCGCTAAGTTGGAAGGGTCAAAGGAGTTTCCATCTGTTTACCGAAAAGTATTACAATTTTAAATCAACTTTAAAAAGAAAGAGGTGCTCAATCCGACTGTAGGTATTACTTTTTGGTGTGTATGTTACGCGATATCTTCACCGTTTATGAACCGATTTGAATGATTCTTTTTTATTGAATAGGCTATGTTTCCAATGGGACCCCATTTCAATTTGAACACAATGTTTCACCTCTAAGGGTGGATAATTAAAATAATTTGGGGATCAACAAGTCATCGACGTACATGAATCATATTTTTTTACAAAGAAGTCAGTTTTATTCTTTGTAATTTAAAGTTTATTTATTTTCAATTTGAAAGCTAGACAGAACACTCGCTAAACTGTATCACAGTAATTAGTTATCGCTCTTAAATAATTGTTTAAACATATACCGTAAGCAAGAACGTTTGGCAAAAGCCCGTGAAGTAGGCCATATTTATTCATCGACTAGCTGTTGCCCGCGACTTCGTCCGCGTGGATTTTGGAAGTAGGTACCTATCTCTGCTATGTACAGACATACATCGTCTAGTCTAGTTATAATTTTCTAATGGTAAAATGGATCATTCTAAGTATATATTATTCACCATAATTTAAGGTATACCATACCTTCAGGAACAAACTATGAACACCGTATCCAATTTGGTGAAGACAGATAAAAATTTTAAAAATTATTGTTTTCACTTCTATTGCTCATAAGACTTCTCATATCAATTTTTATTATACGTGTGTATTTTTTAACTAATACAGTATGGGCAAAACCAAAACCATAGGACCTTTAGGTATTTTTTCGTGATAACAATTTTGACATCGGAGCAGCTGGAGTTCAGGTGGCATGAATGAATAAGTAGTAAGTAGGTACCTAAGTACTTTGCACAGTCTGTTTTATAAGAAAACATTTTATTAAATTTGACTAACTTCTGCTGCTTGGATTTTTTTCTTCCGATACAATAAAATGATTCTAACATGAAACTAAGTCGATACGCATTTTTTAAAAATAATAAAAATTATCATTCACTGGCGTTCTATGAGAAAACATTTTATTGAATTTGACTTCTGCTGCTCAGATTTTTTTCTTCCGATATAATGAAGTGATCCCTACATGAAACTGAGTCGAACCGCATTAAAAAAAATTGTGCAAATTGTCACATTTTTATGGACAACACACGCTTGACCAAAAAATTTCTATGTCATAAGACACTTTCCCTGCATCTCCTATGGTTTCGGACTTGCCTATACTGTCCCAGTTAAAAAAAACACTGATATCTCCTATGTCTATGACATCGTCGTGTTACGTTAAATGATTTATCTGTAAATGACGATAACTTTTTTCGGTGTCCGTTCACCTAGCGTACACATAAGAGATTCTGGGCTAGTTTTAGTGCCAATAAATAGTACCCAAATAGTACCTAAATAGTACCTAGTTCAAATAAATAGTACCCCTGTGGTTTAAGAAATATACGCCAGTCTTAGTGTGTACGCTGGCGGAACGTTCCGCTGGCGTACACATGGCCGATCTCGAAAACGGCTTTGATTACAGCAACGAAATTACACAAAAAAATAGTACCCTAATAGTACCCTCGGTACCGGAAATCTCATAACGATTGCTCTTATAGGAACGGAGATATTGAACATAACTTTCAGAGCAAGCGTTCAGCCAGCGTACACATTAAAGTCATGTTGTTTTCATAAAGAAAGCGGACGTATCTAAATTTAAATGATATATCAATAAATAGTACTTCAAATAGTACCTCCGCTAGTACAAACATTTCATGTGAATTCACACGGGAACCATATCAAAAATCGATGTAAAGTTCTAGGAACAAATGTATTGACGAACAGTCGCACACAAAAGTGAATAAAAATGAACAACAAGTGATCGCCGTTTTATTGCTTCCAAGCGAGTCTAGAGTTAGCTGATCAGTAAATAGTAGGTAATAGAGTCTATATTCGTATGTATGATATGAACCCTTTCATACCTTTCATCCACCCTTATTTTTTACAACCTTTTGTCATGTTTTGACTCGCACCTCGCACTTAGAGATGTCAACCAATTACCAGTTTTAGCACCGGTATTTACCGATTAGTTAAAAAAAACGGTTTTCTTAGTTTTTATTATTATATGGAAACCCTCAGCTTTTATCAGAATCAGCAATTATCAGAATTGTAAGTTTTGCTCTCACTTGTTTGTGTGCCACTTCACCCTTTATTTATTTATTTTTGGACGCATAATAATATTAAATCTTCGAAACGAAACGAAGGTTACGAAGAAAGCATGAAAATAAGTACCTACCTAGATGTTAGATGTGTGAAATGAAATTGCATAGTGCGGGGATTTCCCAAGTATTATAGTCAATCGTGTTCAGATACGCATCGATTAATTATAATTCAGACTATATTCGGATACAAATATCATATTTTTTTTGTAAATAAGCAAAGAAAAAGTATTTTTTTAATAAAACCGGTTTAAAGAAAAAATGTTTTTAAAATAGATTTTTTGGACCGGTTGACTGACATTACTGCTTGATTCGCTCTTCGCAGAATTGTTACGGATGGATCGGTGCGATCATTGATTCGGGCATTTCGTTCTGTGATCGTTCGTGAGTTTTGAATATGTTAAGGGCCCTTGGGCGTACGCCCTTTCTAACAACCTTACTATTCAGAAATATAGTTATTTTAGTTTTTGTTGATAACTAATACCTACCATTTCCGCCTATTCCAAGACCAAAACCGCTTCATCACATTGGGCGTTTCTTAATTCCCAACCGCCTGTTACAGACATGGCTCCTCATTTTATGGTGGATACCCACTTACAGTACCAAAACCGCTCCACCCCCTTAGGGTTTACCTCCTTCCAGGTACTGTTGCTCAGTTGCTCGTTTCGCTCGCTCCAAGGGTCACCAGTAACCTAACGAACCTAACTTTCGGGGTGCTCCAACTGCTACGAGTGACCGGAGTTACCTAACCTTATAGGTTTCAAAGGCTGCTTTTTCAACCAATCAGCAAAACTTAATACGATTTCCATCGGAGTGGCTCGTTTTAGATCCAATGAAACCTCACTTACATCAGATTGGTTGGTTTTCGAACCAATGAAACCTTACTTACATCGGATTGGTTGATTTTAGAACCAATCAATATCTCTTATTACGATTGGCTGCTTTACTCGCGTTGGGCGTTGCTGAATGTTCTGTAGCTGTTGTCATCATGTCCGAACCAAGCCAATCCTATTTAGGTGGTAGTCATCATTTTAGCTATCGATATATAAAGGTTTCATCGTGTGCGGAAAAAATCGAAAGAAAAACAAAATGGCGGCGGAAATTATGCCAGAAAGGTTCCTATTCCTTTGAAAAACTTTTTTTTTTCGCGATTACAATATTATACTTAGTACAGCTTCCTCTACCCTTACATACAAGTATTGAACGCAACCTTCTGTGTGCGAGTCCGACTCCACTTGGTCGGTTTTTTACCTACCACCGCTTTCTAATTGTGATTTTTACTGAAGTCACTCTAACCACAAATACCGAATTTCTTTTCCTGCCTGTTTGACTGAATTTCTGGGTTTGTTCAGAATTAAAAAATAAACATACCTAATACTGTTAGCAAAGATAAGTCACTTTTGAACATGACTGTACCTCTAGTATGAATAGAACTTTACATCGATTTTTGATATGGTTTCCGTGTGAATTCACATGAAATGTTTGTACTAGCGGAGGTACTATTTGAAGTACTATTTATTGATATATCATTTAAATTTAGATACGTCCGCTTTCTTTATGAAAACAACATGACTTTAATGTGTACGCTGGCTGAACGCTTGCTCTGAAAGTTATGTTCAATATCTCCGTTCCTATAAGAGCAATCGTTATGAGATTTCCGGTACCGAGGGTACTATTAGGGTACTATTTTTTTGTGTAATTTCGTTGCTGTAATCAAAGCCGTTTTCGAGATCGGCCATGTGTACGCCAGCGGAACGTTCCGCCAGCGTACACACTAAGACTGGCGTATATTTCTTAAACCACAGGGGTACTATTTATTTGAACTAGGTACTATTTAGGTACTATTTGGGTACTATTTATTGGCACTAAAACTAGCCCAGAATCTCTTATGTGTACGCTAGGTGAACGGACACCTTTTTTCGCTGTCATCCGATTTCAATGAAACAAAGCCTATAAGTTGCTCCAGGCTGTGCTTAATCTACCTGTGAAAACCGCAAAAAAACCGTTCAGTGGTTTCGGAGATTAGCGATTACAGACAGACAGAAAGACAAAAAAAGTAAAAAAAACTTTTTTGTGTTCTGTTACTCTTTTTTTTATCGCCCACACTCATTTTTTTTTAAATTTGTTCAAAGTACAGACACACGATTTCTACTCCTTTATTATAAGTATAGATATTGTTTCCAGCCGAGGAAACCGACAGAGCGGAAGTGAAGATCTTCCTGGTGTCTGCCCAGAACAGAGTGTTCTTTATATTCCTCAACACGGTGGCGCAGATTGAAGCGAACAGGAACTTTGTGAGTGATTCACTATAACATTTCATTATAGTCATATTTTTCGGGCTTTCGCCCACTTCTTTACATCGTCTGGCGGTCTCCACTATAGAACTGGTCTGCCCCAACGGCCGTAAGTTTTTCAAACGATTCCAGGCTTTCTTCAATGAACGCCACCTCACCCGGTCCTCCGACCACCTTCTTGAGTTCGGCCTCCACTCCAGAACTTCTGCCCCAACTTTAGTAAAATGTTTAAGTCTTTCATCTAATACTGAAATGTGTGTCGCATCAGATCGCGCAAACATTCACGGTGGGTTTCGAGCGGACGTGCAACATCGACCAGATAATCCCGGCGACCGACGACAACGGTGTCGTCAGCGGCACCTCCACGGAGATGCGCGCGCACTTCATCGAGGACGACATACCTGTACACTCGGAAGTCATCGAAGAGTGAGTGCTTCTTTTGTTTACAATACACAATCTTCCACCAGCTTCCTTGGTGGACAATCTAGCTTCTGAGTGGAACCCTCTAGCTTTTACTATGGACCATCCAGCTTCTACGTTGAAGTATCTAGCTTCTGCGTTGGACTATTTAGCTTCTGTGGCGAAGCATCTAGCCTCTGTGCTTCTGTGTTGAACCATCTAACTTCTACGGTTAACAATCTAGGTTCTGCGTTGAACCATCCAGATTGTACCTTGAATCAACTATAGCTTCTGCAAGGAATCATCTTGCTCCTGCATGGTCAAGCTTCTTCGGCGGACCATCTAATCCATATACATTCTTTTTTCTACTAACTTATTAACCTTTGTTTCAGCCTCCGTAGTGACACAGAAACATTGTGGACCATCCGAAACGCTCTGCTCACAGAGCTGATAGTTCTGCAGGATTTCTTGACGGAATCCAGCCCTGAACTCGCGTTGAACGCCAGCCAGATCACAGTGTACATACTGGCGGGACTGTCCGTGATCCTCGCCTTCTTGGTCATTGTGCTGCTTCTCTCCTTCATCTTCAGGACTAGAGCGTGAGTTGGTCACCCAATATAGGTTTTGACATTTCCCGGTATTTAGCATGCATGTAATATGATATTGAAAATATGAATTGTCAAACTAGCTTACTCTTGTACCATGCAAAGTACTTTTTATCCGTCTGTCCCAAGAGTCTGTCTAAGAGATCCCATTCCTCGGATCTCTTCAAAAAGGTGTTGTGGAAGAAGTTTGTAATGCTGTGTGGAATCCCCAGCTTGAACCGGCAGCTGGAGGCGATAACGACGAACAAGTATGGCTCCGTGGACTCGGGGCTGAACCGCACCGGCCTCGCCTCGGCCCCCAACACCAACCTGTACACCGTCGAGGGCGCCAACCCCATCCTCAACGAGACCATCAAGTATCCAGACTTCGACGCCTTGAGGTAACCAATCGGTTCTACAACCTTTAGGTGATAGTGGCGCTGTAGTTGTAGACAAAGGTTGAAAGACAAAGTGAGTACTGTCCGAGTCATCTCACACCCCCTGGTGGGGGAGTGGGGAACCTGTACCGAGGCGACGACCTCCTACCAGGGACTTCAGTCGCTACCCGTTAATACGGGAAGGTCATTGTGTCGCGGAGCGACTCCGCTGGAGATAGAGTTGAGACCTTTTCTTCTCTCCGGCTCGCATGAGTTGACTAGTTGGCGTGAAGATCCTTATTTAGGTATGTACAAGTTCGCAACTAGCGCAGGATCGGCGCAGTGCAACAATATCAGCCGACTAATCACAGCACAGTGCGTGGGACAAGGCACCTGATCGTAGACTTGAATGTTCCACCTGTCGTCGTCTTGTCGCCTCCGTAGCCCAGTTGGCTGTGCTTGTAGTCCCGGGTTCGAATCCCGGCCGCGGCACGCATTTATGTTTGTTCTCGGGTCTTGGATGCTTGTGATTGTGTTTGTAAGTATGTGGACGGTCAACCGCATGTCAGTGGAAACAAAACCAGTATAAACTGGTCTCTCATAGTATTCAAACTCCCTAATAGGCTAAGCCAGCTCAAGGTCAAAGTGTATCCACTGACGTGCGGTCGACTGTACAAATGCCACCCGCGAGACAAGGAGGAGAAAATCCTAACAAATGCGGGGTACGGTGTGGCGTTTATTTTTTTTTATAACCTGTCTCTGCTTCCAGCGACGCGTCTGACGACTCGGACTTGATCGGAATCGAAGACATGCCGCAGTTCAGCGCGGACTACTTCCCGCCGGAAGGCGTCAGCTCCGTGAACGATGTCATGAATGCACCTCGACAGGTTAGTTCGTGAAGCAAGCCTGGCCGTGTTGCTTTAAAGTCTTCCTCGATGAATATATCGACTGTATGGGCCTTGACAATCCATACTAGTTAATATTATATATGGAAAAGTAGGTAGCTCTGTTTGTTACCTTTTCACGCCTGAACCGCTTAACGGATTTTGATGAAATTTGGTGTGGAGATACAGCAAACTAAATTAATATACTTAGATACAGCCTACTAAATATTTGCCGCCCTAGGTTCGGGTATACTATAGTACATTGTGCAATAGGGGTAGTAAGTAGGATATTACTAACGAGAGTCTGTTAGAAGCCCGACGCCGAAGGCGGAGGGATTTTAATGACTCGAGTTTGTAATACCCTTACTATCCGTCATGCACACAATGTTTTTCATCACATTTGCGAGGAAATAAGTCAAGGTTAGTCAAGTTAAGCCAAGTTTAGTCAAGTTAAGTTAAGTCAAGTTAACTACTCAATTTAACTTAATTAATTTAATAAACCAGTTCAGTACAACCAGCTACACATTACAGCCCCTAGGGGTATAATATTGTACTGATTTTCATTAATCCCGCGGGTGTTTAATATAGGCCATTGTGTTTCTGTATGCATGCATATAATATGACCATTTCCGAGCAAGTTTGATGAAAAATATTTGCCGCCATAAGCCCGGCACTCTATTTTACCTTACTTCATAACTTTCCAGGCGGCACACGCAGGCGGCAGTCGCGCGGTGCCGAACCATAGCAACGAATTCGGGTTCAACACCAGCCCATTCTCGCAGCATTTCACGAACAACGCCAACACTCAGTTCAGGAGATAAACGACTGACTGTCACGTGGGCAAACAAAAACGTTGCTGATCGCAGAGGTCGTGAAATAATCCAGGAAAAATAAAATTTGGCCCGCATTAAATCCAACGGTTTATTTTCTGTTTTACATTATACACCGTGACATTTTAATGGATTTATTCCCACTTTGAGATGATTCGCCGTAAGAAATACCTAGTACCTATACTATATCGATGAAAGTACACAATAATTCCTAACAGTCGTAAAAAAAGGTGTGGTAGGTACCTATTTACTTAGAGTGAGGGTATTTAGTTATCACTTATACCAAGTGTCGATGTCCGCTGAGCGGCCAGTGACGTCACGCGCGTTTTCTTTATTTATTTATTTCATATGAGTGATTTTTCAAAAACCAAAACTGACACGTAATGGAGTTTTTTGATTTTGACAGCGACGCTAGACTAGATTAAAGAAAGAATCGTTAAAATCACGAAGAAATACTGGAACGAACTAATTTTTCACAAAACTATTAACAGATGTAAGACAAGAAAATGCCGCTGTATTTAATGCGATTTCTTCGAACACTTTAATTTAATTTTACTGGACTAAATGTAAATAACGAATTAAAATATGTGTCGGTATATATCAAAGTCCAGCCATGTCCCAAACACGCACAAATACTCAGGCTCACCTCACGTATAAAATTTTTAAAATAATAAGATTCACTTTTTAAAAATTTTATATTTATGATCTAAACCGACTTTCCCATCAATTTCGGACTATGGATCCCTGAGATGGATCCCATAGAATAGACTTACGGCAGTTTGATATTTACCAACACATTGTTAACTTATTATGAAGGCAGATGTATATTTGTATAAATGTATATAATATTTTATTGATTAATCATATTTATATTTGTGTTAATAAAATAATAACTAATTACACAATACATGTAGAAACTTGAAGCAAATAAAATGTCTACATACAAAACAGAGGTTTTAATGTGTACAAAGGTGTTATTTGAGTAACCAGAGAGGTACGTATACCTACTCTATGTGTCAAGAAAGTCTGCGCAAAAAGGAGGCAGAAATAATATAATTTCCTATGTCAAGATATCGCACATAACGATTTTGAACGGAGAAGTTTTTCTAAAAAGTGGTAATGACGAAGACCTCCTACGCCTCCTCCAAATTCTCCACTTCTCCACTGAACAGATGGAAACGGTCGGGCTCGGAGAATGGCCACAAATGTTCCTTGGACCTTGGTAGGTATATTAACATTTTTCCTTTTCCTAGACGTAAATAGCAGGATTTATGATAGCCCAATTCTATAAGCAAGGTTATAGCTATATATTTTAACGCTACGACCTTTGGGAGCCGAGCAAAAATAAAAAAACAGGCCGCGAGAAACAGCTAGTAACTCATAATTATTTATTTACTAGCTGTTGCCCGCGACTTCGTCCGCGTGGATTTTGGAAGTAGGTACCTATCTCTGCTATGTACAGACATACATCGTCTAGTTATAATTTTCCAATGGTAAAATGGATCATTCTAAGTACCTTCACCATAATTTAAGGTATACCATACCTTCAGGAACAAACTATGAACACCGTATCCAATTTGGTGAAGACAGATAAAAATTTAAAAAATTGTTGTTTTCACTTCTATTGCTCATAAGACTTCTCATATCAATTTTTATTATACGTGTGTATTTTTTAACTAATACAGTATGGGCAAAACCAAAACCATAGGAGATACCGGGAAACAGTCTTAGGAACCTTTAGGTATTTTTCGTGATAACAATTTTGACATAGTAATCGGAGCAGCTGGAGTTCGGGTGGCATGAATGAATAAGTAGTAAGTTCCTAAGTACATTGCACAGTCTGTTTAATAAGAAAACATTTTATTAAATTTGACTAACTTCTGCTGCTTGGATTTTTTTCTTCCGATACAATAAAATGATTCTAACATGAAACTAAGTCGATACGCATTTTTTAAAAATAATAAAAATTATTTTTCACTGGCGTTCTATGAGAAAACATTTTATTGAATTTGACTAACTTCTGCTGCTCAGATTTTTTTCTTCCCATATAATGAAGTGATCCCTACATGAAACTGAGTCGAACCGCATTAAAAAAAATATGTGCAAATTGTCTCATTTTTATGGACAACACACGCTTGACCAAAAAATTTCTATGTCATAAGACACTTTCCCTGCATCTCCTATGGTTTCGGACTTGCCTATACTGTCCCAGTTAAAGAAAACACTGATATCTCCTATGTCTATGACATCGTCTTGTTACGTTAAATGATTTATCTGTAAATGACGATAACTTTTTTCGCTGTCATCCGATTTCAATGAAACAAAGCCTATAAGTTGCGCCAGGCTGTGCTTAATCTACCTGTGAAAACCGCAAGAAAATCCGTTCAGTAGTTTCGGAGATTAGCGATTACAGACAGACAGAAAGACAGAAAGACAGAAAGACAGACAGACAGAAAGACAAAAAAATTTAAAAATGCTTTTTTGTGTTCTGTTACTCTTTTTTTATCGTCCACACTCATTTTTTTATAAATTTATTCAAAGTACAGACACACGGTTTCTACAGATTTATTATAAGTATAGATATAGATAGATATAGAAGATAAGTATAGATAGATATATGGGTCTTACACACGAACAAGTTTTATTTACCTTTACCCATTTAGTAACTTAAAATCAATTCAAAAAACAGTTGCAACGGATCATATGATCGGTTGGGACAAAATAAACACAATTTCTTAGTTGCATCGAATCATGTGATCCGATGGGAACTTTTTGTGTGATCAGATGCAACTCCGAACGGATCATATGATTCGTTGGGAATAACCCTAAAATGCGGGCGAGGCCCATCGAGGTAATATAGAGTAGCTACTTCAAACAAAAGTTATGATATATATAGTTATACACAGACCTACGTTATGGTATAAATAGATGACGGCGGGCGGGGCACGCGGGGTGCGCGCGGGGGTGTCTCCGTTCTCATAGATAACATTATATGCGCACAGATGCGACTTTGTCTGATTAAGAATGAATTTCACCGAAACATGGCCGCCCCGCCACGTTGGTGTTCATGAACACCTACTCGTGTTGCAGTCGAGTTGGGGTGTCTTCTCTAGTACATAGTACATATTATCTCGATGGCGAAGCCATGGGTAACAGCTCTTTAACTATAAAATGTAAATCTATACATTTCATCTGTACGGAAAGGTAGCTAGGTCCATAGTACATCTACACGGGCGAAGCTACCGGCACAGAATAAATAGGACTACTACCGGGACACAGTAAAGTACCTAGGTATATTCGAATTGAACATGTCACAAGGTTCTGAGAGCATGCTACCTAAAACCGAGTCTGGCGGCTGGAGGTTGTGCCGAAGCCTGAAGAAGCTGACTCTGATCGCCGTGTGCCACCCGGAGTCGTTCCGCTGCTTCATCAGCTACCCTGGCGTGCTGGCCGAGCGGCAGCGGCAGGTGCACGCCGGGGGCGCGTGGGTCATTCACCCCTACAGCTTGTTAAGGTGGGTAGATTGAGTTTTAATATTGTAGACAATGTAACAAGTTAAAATACAAAAAAAAATCTCTGCTTACCGGTTTTCTTTAAAATAGTACATTGTGCAATAAGGGAAGTAAGTAGGATATTACTAACGAGAGTCTGTTAGAAGCCCGACGCCGAAGGCGGAGGGATTTTAATGACTCGAGTTTGTAATACCCTTACTTCCCGTGATGCACACAATGTTTTTCATCACATTTGCGAGGAAATTAATACCTACGACACAAGGGAACAAATCTATTTTCTTTAGACTTTGCTGGTAACAAATTTTCACTAAGCAACTGAGCCGCATTCACTCTATCCGGAGGTGTTAATATTGTTGTTGCACTTTCAGACTCGGATTCTTCACATGACATAGACATATTTTAAGTTTGTTTCTCTCTTTATTTATACTAATAGGTCACAACTACAGGTAGTTAATAAAATAGTTTTATTGTCAACTTTGTCAATGGAGCTTCAAGTTTTTTTCATATGAAGTTTACGACTAATTGGAAACAAGTTCTTAAGCCCAAATCATAGATCGTAGTTTATAATCACGAACACATAAAACCGCAGCACGGCCTCCAAGGCACAATCAGTGCCATTCGGTGGTCCACACTGCCACAGATAATGATAAAAAATGCATTTAGAAACTCCCAAAGGCGAAAGCCCATACAGCCAGTTTTTATCGAATTTCAAAATAAAATTCACTGAAATAATTGCAAAGTAAACTAAAACATTTTTAAAACACAAAATTTAAAGCATTTAATTAAAGCGTAAATGTTTAAATTACCATTTGTAGAAGTTTCGAAGACATAAAAAACCATGTTTGATTTAAAATCTCCTTAGTGTGGAATGTCATACCTGTTTGCTATAAAGTTCTTTGCCTTCGAATGAACGCCATTTTTTAAAACTACACATTATAGTCCCTAGGGGTATAATATTGTACTGATTTTCATTACTCCCGCGGGTGTATATAGGCCATTGTGTTTCTGTATGCATGCATATAATAATCCACATAACGAGCAAGTGTGATGAAAAATATATTAAATTACGTTTTTACATATTTAGACCGGTATTTCGACATACTTATGTCGAACCAAGCAATAGGGTTAGGGCTAATTACCTACTTAAAAAGGAGGGGCAGGGGTGTCTTCGTGTAGGTACCTACATCGTGAAACAGCGCCCTCTATGTAGGTGTTTTGTTACTTATAGGGTATTAGCGGACGCCCCGCGACTTAGTCCGCGTTAAAAAGTAGCCTATATGTTATTCCAGGATATAAGCTATCACTGTACCAAGTTTCATCAAAATCTGTTCGGTAGTTTTTGCGTGAAAAAGTAAGAAACATCCTTACAAACTTTCGCCTTTAAAATATTAGTAGGATAGGATAGGATTAGTAGGAAGTAGGATTTTATTTCTCTTCCATTGCAGTTTATTCTGGAAAAGCTTGATGGTTGTGGTGAACCTGGCCCACGTCGTGATCTCCCCCGTGCGCCTGTGCATCATTCTGGAGACCACGCCCTGGCCGAAGGTCCACACCTTAGACTACGCTCTGCTGCTGCTCCATTGCATCTGCCTCCTGGACATTATCGTCAGGTTCAACGTAGGGTTTCAACAAGACAGCCACGCTGCTCCGTATATTGTGATGATCAGGAAAAAGATTGCGTGGTCAGTTCATAAAGAGCTTTTTTTTAATCTATTTTTATTGAGGCTTATGACTCAAGGAAGTCAATGCCAGCCTCGTAAGGAATCAAGAGCTTTTCTACAATAATTTAAATCGGTTTAAATTGAAATTTTATTTATGTAGGTAGGTACTTACTGTTGAAATATACTGATTTTCTGGACATCGTCGTACCTGGTGGTAGATAAAAAATTGACGGTGTATAAATGTACCCAGTGTACTTTTTTTTTTTTGGGGTACTTACAGACTAATTACAACTTATATAACAATATGTATATAAATATGCTGTTAACAAGTACTCACATATAAAACGATAAAATATTTTTGACTTTATTTGATTTTTGACTTACATGCAATAAAATAGTTTTGACTTTGACCTACATAACCGCAAACGAGTTACTTATCTCAATTTTTCTTTTCAATATAAATCCTATGTGCTACCATCATAAGATTCATATTGTCATATTGACGTAAATGGAGTTACCACCACGTATGCGGATAGCCGCCATTTGATGTTAACTATTGGTGGGCCTTTTTGGTGGCAACCGAAGTATTGTTTGTTTGGCAGCCCCCGCCGTCAGGTGCACCGACCAAAATAGGTGGGCGCAAGCTCATTGGGGATATAATATAAGTCCACCCAGTGGACTTAAGTTTATGATACTGATGCGTGTTAAACTTTCAGCCGCTACCTGTGTTGCTGGTTCTACGTGGATTTGATCTCTAGTCTGCCCGTGGCTTATGTGATGCTCACTTTAGGTGTCGGCCACGTCTACCTGCTGCTGCCGCATCTCTTGCCATTTGCCAAGTTTTTCAGGATATGCACGGTGCTTAAAGATTTGAAGACGTTTATGAAGGTGCGTAGGCATTGTATTGTACTCAAGCTGCTAAATGGTGTTGTTTTTGTGCGGACCAAGTAGTCTAAAGACTTAGGTACATAATGGAAAATTTTAATTAAACTTAAGTAACGTCAGTTAAAAATGTAAACGTAGTATCTATTTGTAGTTACTGGTTGACCTATCATATGGAACACATGCTTCCATATAAAGGGTCAACTATCATTAGCAGACAAGCGAGGCTTAGGGCCTCTTACATCGCTTGCTGATAAAGTCCCAGTTACCCTATCTGCAGGTTATCTGACAGATAGCATGTTTTTTTGTTTCACAGGTATCTGATTGCCTTTATCTTATACTTATATTTTATATAGTCTATCATACAGATTTATCTGATAGATTAGTTTATCACTAAGATTACTATCTGTAACAATATCAGGAAGTGGTGAAAGAAGCTAAGCGCGCCCACCCAAGATATCCCAGCTCTATGCTTATAATAATGCCTTTCCATGTAGTAAGTATAGTCATCCAAATAAATTTGTACCCCTCTAAGACGGACGTTCGTTTGCACGTCATCAAACAATTCAAACGGTATATTTTCTCTGTCAAAACAATACCCACGATGGAGACCACACGTCGTGTGGGACGCCCCTCGGCTAGGAGCGATGATCTGCGTATGGCTGGCTACTATATGATCGGATTCAGTGGCGCGCGTTGGGGGAGGCCTAAATCAAGTGGACATGATGTGTGTCCAGACGTTCACCCGCGACTACATCTGGCACCGGTCCGTGCGGCACGCGCTCGTGTTCCTCGTCACCATGCACTGGTGCGGCTGCGCCCTCTACCTAGCGCCCGTCGGCTCCTACTACGGTAAGCTAAGCGTCACTACTGTGCCTCAGCTCTTGCTACACCCTGAGCGCTAACCGCAAAACTGCGAATGAGGCCTTAGCGCTAAGCAGGAAGAATTTACACACACTATTGAGAACACTCACCGGACATTGCGGCCTGAACAAACACATGTTCAACGTCAATCTCCGAGACACTAAAGTGTGCAGATTCTGCCAAAAGGCAGAGGAAACACCATTGCACCTCCTGCGTGAATGTGGCCCACTGATGCGTAAAAGAAGCGTCCATCTGGGCAACTAATACCTACTTCAACCCGATGAAGTAAAACTAATGAGTGCCAAAAGCGTGCTCAAGTTCCTAACGGATGCAAAGCTCAACACTGAACTATAGTAAAGGCGGCGATCACAATAGATCAGCAATGGTCGCAGTGATACAAGGCTAAATAAGACTTAAAAGAGCCCCACCTCAAATAATAATAATACACCCTGACGTCACGCTATACAACAGGCGTGGATGCGGTAGGCGGGGGAGTGATGGTAACTGGTGACCGCAGTCATCCACCAAACTTTGACATAGCTCAAAGGGTTAGCACGTTGAAGTGGCAGTGGGCTGGTCACATCTGTCGGAGAACCGACAACCGCTGGGGTAGACGAGTTCTCGAGTGGAGACCACGACTTGCCTGACACACCTAAGCTCTTTCGCTTCGCTCATATCAGTCTAATTCCCATTATATTCATTGCTTATAATTTTATGAGCAATATCAGCATTGACGGTAATAAACTGCAATTAACTAGTGAAGAAACCCGATCGGGTCTCAAAATGTAGTTCAAATACTAGACAAGTTAAGTCTAGATATAATTTTTTTTCCAAAAACCAAAATCTTGACAGACACACTCTCATTTCTTTCCTCAGTGAATGGCGTAATTTCTAAAGGCTATTGCATATTCTTAAAAGGTAGCGGCGGGAACATTCTCAATATCAGCATATGGGACAGATACCAAAAGGCCTTGATCATCTCCTTTTCAGCATTTTTCGGTAAATCCGTGCATTATTTAATGTTAATGAATGCAATAAGTTGCGAATGCTCAAGCGAACGTTGAAACTGTTTTCAGGTACTGGTTACTCATTGTTCCAGGCGGTCCTGGCCGAAGAAATACTGATCAATTCCATAATCATCCTATACGCTTGCATTTTTATGATGTACACTTTGGGTTAGTTAAAACTTTATTTAAAGATTATTATAAACAGAAATTACGTTTTAAATTTACTAATGACGTGTTTTTTAATTTTTCAGCGTTCCTTTTGAAGATTTACATGACTAAATACAATTCAACCATGCGCTATCACGAACTTATGAATCAAGTTGAGGTAATGGCCATAAGATATTGTTATTCGATATTGTTATTGTTTTTAGATATTGTTTTTGTTATGTATTTCTAACTGGTGTTCCTCCATATTTATTTGTATAATAATCATCATCATTTAGCCGAAATACGTCCACTGCTGGACAAAGACCTTCCCCTGGGATCTCCACGACGGTCAGCCGCTCGTCGACGGGTACAATAGTATAGTAGGTTGTAACTGAACGGATTTTGATGAAATTTTGTACTGTGATAGTTTATACTATCTGACCGGCCTGTTGGCTTAGTTGGTAGTGACCCTGCCTTCTACGCCAGTGGTCGTGGGTTCGATTCCCACCCGGGACCAACATTTGTGTGATGAGCATAACATCTCTTGGTTTTCGGATTCTGGAAGTTTGTATGTATTTGAGTATTTATTTAAAAGTATATACCTACCTAATTACGTATGTTTAACAGTTGTTGAGTACCCATAGCACAGATTAGATAATAGTTCCCCCATGGGACAAGCGTCGGCTTGATTTGGGACTAAACAGCCGTGTGTTTTGTCCAATTTTTTGTTTTAATTTATATCCAGAAATAACAAAGACCTTTCCGCCAGAAATATATGCGCCACAAGCAGTTTCAGAGGCAACTGAAGAAGCGCGTGCGCGCCTTCTACAACTACCGCTACGAGGAGCGCTACTACAAGGAGGTCACTGCCCTCGTGTGCCTGTCGGGTGAGATTTCATGCGCCAATCTCTATGAAGTTGGGAGTCGGGGCGACTTATTAACCGCCAACAAATCAGTCCTACCAGCCAACTTGCCTACTGACATGCCGATTGGTGGGTGACCCTACCGATCGGGGCCTGGATCTTGTCGTAAGTAGAGGCCTTAACTCCTCTTACCCTTAATTCAGACGAATCCTGCACCAAAACCCTCTCACTTATTTAGGTGAAACGTGTATTCCCAACAGAGCAGCTGCGCAACGAGATATCCCTGCACACGTGCCACCGGCTGGTGAGCAAGGTGGCGCTGTTCGAGGGTCTGCCGGCCGGCGCCGTGGGCACCATCCTCGGTTGCCTCAAGGACGACGTGTTCATGCCCAACGACCTGGTGGTCCGCGGCGGGGACATTGGCGACTGCATGTACTTCATCAACTCCGGCACTGTCGCTGTGTACTCGCTCAAAGGGTCTGAGGTGGGAGCAGGATAGCCAAGCCAATAAGCCAGGAGGCAGATCGTCTTCTGGCTTGCTCCGCGGTCACGGAGTCAGCGGGCGACGGCGGCACTACTGCCTTTAGAACGGTTCCATATTAATCTATGCATTTGAACGCGCCGCGCCCGTGCCGCCGCTGACTTCGTGGGAGGGGGCAGATACCTCGACCTTATCCTGCGTTCATGCATATGACGAATTCCCAATCAAGTGCTTTCACGAGAGCGTCACTCCACATACTGGCAGTTATAGAAATTCCTAATACAAAAGACCTAACGTCTGCGCTGATCTAACGGGATTCCGAATCTGAGATCCTGATTGGGAAACCGTCCATAGGCCTGCCTTCTGATGTGTCGCGATGCAGGTGTGCCACCTGGAGGACGGCGCGCACTTCGGCGAGGTGGCGCTGCTGATGCGCGACAGCAAGCGGGTCGCCACCGTGGTCGCCATCGAGGTCACGCAGGTCTACCGCCTCGACGCTGCAGACTTCCGGTGGGTGAACCGCAAGGGCGATGCTGCACCACGTCTCAGGATGTTGTCTCGGCTCCCCTGCACGGCGCTTTTTGTACCAACTCCCCAAAACCTCCAAGAGAATCTAAACAACTGAAGCTGCTAAGCTGAAGAGTTTGTTTGAACGCGCTAATCTCTGGAAATACCAGCCGGATTTGAAAATTTCTTTTGCATTTGATAGCTCAATTCTTGCGGAAGGTTGTACGCTATATAACATCACGCTACGACCCTCAGGAGCCGAACAAAAATAAAAAAAGGCCGCCGGAAACTGACATTACAAGAAGTCCTGAGCCTATTTGTGTTTATTTACAGGGAATTCATAATGTCGTACCGAGAGCTGTACGAGAGGGTGGAGGCGCTGGCCGCGAAGCGCATGCACGAGACAGTGCTCATAGACGAGGCGTTCAGAACCTCCTCCTCAACGTGAGGTGCTATTAAAACCAAATTATAGCGCGGTGTAAAATACACCTAGCGCCATCTATTGACAAACTTTAAAAGTAGGAATACCCAAACACCTGTGCTATATAAAGCCCCGCGGAATTTCTTGGCGGCTGAATGAATTCACAGATTGTTTGCACACAAGGTTATTTTTATTCAATTTATTTAGGTTTATTTAATGTACCTAGCTAATTATTTTTGCTAAGCACATAATTTTTGTTAATTAACTTATGTTATAAATTAACTTAAATACATATCTTGCTACGATTGCTTTTACTATTTCCCTGATGGGGTAGGCAGAAAGAAAGGAGTGCCAAATATTGCAACCCTGTATTATAAGATTATTATTATTATAAATAGTATAAATGCTTTAAAATGTTTTGCTTTAATTAAGAATACCTATGTTATTATTATTTTATACGCAAGAAATAAAAAAAATTATAATTTTTATGTTATTTTATATTTTTTAATTTTATACAAGGAATGGTGCACTGAATTAACTTATCAACTAGGTATGCATATCAAACATATATCCCTACCCATAGCAACAGAAACAAAATGCCAAACCCTGAGAATAGTGCAGCAACTAACGATAACAGGAGCTCCTTGAACAGATCTCGGGACACTTTCGTGCTGGTCACTTCGTACACGAAGAACCACGCAGTGAAGAAGATGCCTATGCCGAGTAGGAGCAGCGTGAGATGAGGGAACACAGAAGGGTTGATCGGCGACGTGTAGCGCACCATAGACTCTATTTCCAGCTGTAAAAACAGAATTAAGTAAAAAATAACTAGGTTTTCGCTTTCAGAAAGTTGTTTTACAAAAATACACAACAAATATATTTAAATATTATAGTGATTTCTTTCATAAAGGGGCATATGCTTCAAAAAAAGTGACATCAAAAGTTGCTTACTAGAAGTTGAGTATCCAATACTGAATGCCACAGTAATCATTAACCATTAGTATTTTGTTACACCATCTAATGTACACATATTAAGATAGCAAGACGATTTTTTTTTCCAAGCTCTAACGCCATTGCCACGTTGAATGTCGAGACTCTTGGGGCAAAGGCGAGAAGTGGGCCGGAGATATCCTTCACTAAGTATATTTTATTTGGATTTGGATAACCCTAACCACGAAGCCAAGGTTTCGCAAGGACTTTAAAATAGGTACATGTGAAATTGGTGGTGCATGGTCACTTCCGAATTTATTTGAGCATGCGAGAAGGCGCCGGTGTCCCGTAAGCACAAGACCGGCGCGGACCACACCACCGCACGCCACGGCATTGGCATCAGGATTCAGTGGTCAGCCACCATACCAAGTGTACGGCGCAGCTAAATAAGGACGAGAGAATACTTACACTCATTTTGATGGATTTTATTTCTGCAATAGAGGAAATTCACGGAAATCACACAAAATAGGCTACAACGACCGGCCAATTAGAATTCGGTTAATAATCCTGCATTCACCAACCACCACGACACGAAGAAAAATGTCAAAGTCAAACAAAACAAGTCCGACAGTCAAATGAATGTCAAACAATTTCTTTTTTAAGACCATAGAAACAGTATTTTTAGGCCAATCGTAGTTTTTATCATATCACCACATTTCGGCTACAGTTATCAAATATTAATTAATAGGCAAGGCTACAGACGCTACAGATAACAAATATTAATAGTCAATAAATTTTGACAAAATGATCATTTAAAATAAAAATATCACTCCTCAAAAATTGAACAATGAATCTTTCACACGGTACATCCCACAGATTATATAAATACAGACAGAGACCGTAGAACAGAGAGACAGAGAAGAGACAAATTTCAACTCAATCATTCATTCAATTTCATTTAATTCAATCTCAATTCAATATAGGCTTTTTGGCGGGATTTTGTCAGAGATGGTTGTCGTTTTTGTTTAGTTTTCCAAAAAAAGTATATTGTAGGTTTTGGTGTATATTTGGGATAGTTTTATATGAACAAGTGCCTATTAAAGTGTATATTATGCGGGATAGTTAAATAAAAGCGTGTAACGACTCTACCGGATCGTTCCAAAATGTCCGTTGTTATTCTTCATTAAACCTACTATCGGTTTAATGCGGACATGAACCTGCAGTGTGGATCACCGAATGGCACTAGTTGTGCCCTCGTGGAGGCCGTGCTGCGGTTTTGTTGGAATTCGCCGACTAACTCTAGTCGTGCTCTGTTTTTGTGGAGGCCGTGCTGTAACCGCCGGTTTAAATAAATATAAGAGATAAAACTTTAAATAAGATAGGGCTGTATGGACGAAGCTTCCCTTGCCCGTCCTCAATAGAGGACAAATCAACAACAACAACAAAAAAAAGATTATGAATATGGCTGCGGATGTTTACAGCTGATTGTTCTCTACTTTCTGTTTGTTATAAAGAGTTTTCCTAGATTATCATAAAATGAATAAATAGTATCACTATTATATAATCGTTGTGATAAGCCAGTTGTTTATGAACTATGTCTTCGCAGTGTTACATCATGAAGATGAAGGACGCGACCTCCGCCACGAGCGCTGGTGGCGAGGCCAAGCCTCCCATACCGCAAGAGAAAGTCATGTCCTACGAGGAGAAAACGGTGGGCTCCACTCCGTTCTTCAAGTGCGAGGCCTGCCCTTACATGGCGCTCGCAGAAGACGACATCAAATTCCACTTGTTTACTGAACACCCTGACTTGGCGAAGAGCAACGGGCTTGCTGACAACATACATATCCCTTGCCCCGGCTGCACTAGTATATTTGACGCGGAGGAGACACTTAGAACTCATCTACGCAACCACCACAAGATGGGTATTAAAGATGTTAAGAAAATGGTTAGAAGTCTAGTTCAAATTGCTCTGAAAAACGCCAAATTAAAAAAGGAAAACATAAACGATCCTCCGCCACCCGTGCCGATTCGACAAGAATTACCGGATGTTAAGATACCCCAAGTCATTGAAATAGTACCTGATAATGTGAATGGTAGTAATGAATCTCTGCCTAGAGGTGTTGCATTCATTTCTGTTGATGAGTTACACAAAATGAGCACTCCAAACTTTGAGAAAGTTGACCCTAAGGACATCATACAGGAGGCAAGCATCAATATTGTGTACACTAACGAAGTTTCACCTCAGTATGTAAATGTAAGCAATGCTAGTACCTCTAGTACTAGCTGTAATATGCTTCAAGTGTCTAGTGTGACACCTGATCTGATCTCCTCTATACAACCTCGAGTGGCTGCTGTTATTGACAAGACCATGTCACCTCCGCTTACTGCAGAAAATAGTATAGAAACACAGGTTCCCAGGTTGCCTGGGAGACCTAATGGTGCGAACACTTTTAATTACAAGCACGACAACATTAAAGAAGTCGATGTGGAGAGGAAGTTGGGAACACTGTGCATGGTTGACAATTGTCATTTCCGGCTTAAAGATCCAGAAAAACTTGTCTATCACAGAAAATGTCACCAGAATGGTAAACTCCAGTGCCAGGAGTGCGCCAAAATCTGTAATACCATAGATGCGCTGCACACTCACCTGTGGAAAGCTCATGCTGTGGATTTGGAGTTGCCAACTTGTGAAATTTGTAGTTTTAAGACTTACAAAAAGTATAGATTGTATAATATACATATGAAATGCCATGGGAAGATCAAAGCTTATTCATGTAAGATCTTTATATTACTATTTCTAGCTAAAACCAAGATCCATTCCTTTATTAAAAAAATTTTATATAAATAATATATAATATATATAAAAAATTTTAAGACCCAGAGTCTTAAAATTTTTTTGTGAGACAATCTTAAAGTAGATTACATAAGGGATTAATTCTGACATTTAATTGATAAATTGCTGTTTAAATTAAAAGGTACATCTACTGGTTTCAAAGTTTCTCAGAAACTACTTACCAACTTTTTAATTGCCACATGTTTATTTTATACCTTTACAAAATTCATAAATTGAAAAATTTTAACAAGTAACAATTAACATAGCTTTCAATTGAACCATTGATCTGTTTTAGGTTCAATATGTTCAAAAATGTTCAAGTCATCAGGTCAACTGACCAAGCACAAAGTGATACACAAGAAAGATGTCAGCCCACAGTCCTGCTCCGTCTGCCAGCTACAGTTCAGTAGCGAGCGGAGACTGAAGTCTCATATGTCTGCGGTCCATGAGAAGCTGAAACCAGTCAAATGTTGCCACTGCAGCTATACAGCGGCCAGGAAGGAGGAGATGAAGCTGCATATGAGATCCCATACAGGTAATAGCAACACCAGTATTTTGGATAATGGAAAGAACCACTCTTTATTTCATTCTCAACCCTCAACCTACATTTTAAAAAATACATTAACCTCCCAAACCCGCCGACTCGATGTCGAGCTTTGTTTCCACCGGAAAATAACATACTTTTTAAAAGTTTTTTTATTTCTTTGTTATTGTTACACCGTTTTATTTATTTTACACATTAGATCATTTTGTGTAATGATATAACATTCTGTATTCCACAGGGGACAAGCCATATTCCTGTGACCAATGCATTTACCGGTCATCGGACCACAACTCTATGCGACGGCACAAGAAGACGCATTGCAAGGAAGGGGTGTACCAATGCAAGTACTGTCCATACAACACCATACAATCCACGGTGTTCTCGTCCCATATGATCTCAAAACATCCCAACATAAGCTCCAATGAAGTCCATAGGTGTCCCTTTTGTCAATTCAAATCTGTCAGCAAGGACAAATACGTTATTCATCTAACAACTCACCCAGACAAAGAGGGAATACCGCTGCTAATAGAAATGACGAACGGTGTTAAGAACAAACCAAGTTGGACTATACCAATTGAGACTGCAAACAAACATTCCGATGACGACAAGGTCACAAACGAACAAGGCGAGCCTAGTGCTAATGTTAACATGATAGATGTAGAGGTTTATGACTGCGACAGCCTATCAGAAGGTCTGACGCAAAACTTCTCAAAAAATTACACAACCACTTCTAATATTGCTCAACAACCAGATTACAGTAATCAAGTTATAGTACAAGATTTCAGCAAAGACGATAATAATTCTGATTGTCTTATGTCCGAAAGTTCTAATGACACTGTGATGGAAAGACATCAGTATGCCCCGCAGCGTCCCTTACAAATTACTTACGATAACACCCAGTCAAATCTACATGGGTTTCTTAACACCACTGTGTCAATGGAACAGAGTTTACTACAGAATGATAGTATGAATTCTCTCGTGACCAGTCATTCTTCTATAGGTAAGAATATTAGCAATAATATTATGAGCAATTTTCCAATCAGACTTCCGCTATCGCCTCATTTCTCCGTCCGTAACCATATAACGCTGAAACCCGTTGATAAAATATCTCTTCCTCTCACAACTAAAGTGACAGGCCCCATAATAAGGCCGACACAAATACTACCGGTGCCGTCTCTGAGTAACTCCCCAGTTAACATATCTAATGAGCCGGACGGCATGCCAAGGAAGAAACCCAAGATATCAGTGAAGAGTAACCTGATACTGAAAGGCCCTGATCAAGAGAACATGTTCCATTCGCAACAGAAAATGGCCTTCAAAAGGTTGGAAGACAACGAAAGATACGGTTTAGGAAGTCCAGTGACGTTCAACAATTTGATCACGACACAGTTCATGCAGTTGCAACCTGAACCGACACTGAGCGAGTCTCCGAACAACATAATGCCGTATCCACAGGAGACCATGTGCGACCCGGCCAGTACTCCAGTGGACAGCGAAATGACAGATTCCTCGCAAATATTCACGTTCAGCCAGCAGATGAATGTGAATCAGATAACGATGCTACCGCCCCCACAGAAGATCCAAACGAACGACCCGAGTTACATAAAGCTAGAGGCTACGATAAAACAAAACACTCAGTCGCCGAGTTTGGAGCGGATGTGCAGCGCGAATCTGATGAACAGCCCAGCTATAAGCCGCGAGTACAAAGCCTCTCCGCCTTTAGAAGATATTCACAAAAACATGAGCGAGATCAAAAACGAAGTCAAGTCGGATACTTACTATAATGTCACTCTAAACAATACTACGACGAATCCTTCCATAATTGATCAGTTTCTACTAGACAATATAATGGGGGAGCAGTATTCTGGACATCTGGACCTTTCCGCGGCAGTCCTGCCCGAAGTTGCGGACGACCAGCAGAATGATGTTATAGAAATTGACGACAATTCGGACGACAACAAACTCCTACCGCGGTTCGATATGAACTTCCCTCTGGAATCTTTATACTTGATGCACAATGACTTTCATTTCTTAGATAATGAACCGCCAGTGAATAATATAGCGGGCGAAGTGAATGAAATAAATAGAATAGTAACTGAAGTGCCCATTATAAATCAGAAGGAAAGCGTAGACGTCATATCTTCTGAAGGTTCAAGCACAGACTTCCCAAATTTCATTCAAGGCAAAAAAGACCCGATGATGAATACCTCTGTAAGACCCACAACTAATAAAATTAATGTAAAAAACATCGAATTAATGAAAAATTAGTTTGAATATTTAATTATTTATGTAGGATAATGAATGGAAAGACTGTTATAATTATTAATAAGCTTTATAATGGAATGATATTATATTTTTTATAATACACAGCTATGAAGTCTCTACTGTTTCTTACTTCTTCGCATTTATATAACTTCCAGTCTTCACCGACATCGTTGAACGGTTTAGGGTCTGTATGCACCCCTTTGCCGTCACCAGGGCCTATGATAATCAGTACATTTCCCGAGAAATAGCTTAGATAGACTTCGAAAGCAGGTCTGTTGTTGAAATAGCAGAACAGTAGCGCAGTGGAGCGACAGTGTTCCAGTATGTCGATGGTGTCTTTGTTCAACGCAGGGGGAGTGAAGAGAAGCGGTATGAAAGTGGGAGGGGCGTATTTGCATCGCCACCACGCGCTGTCCACTTCGACTCCTGAAACTGGTAGGCCTGGAAAAAATAACAAATTCGCATTTAGCTGTCTAATGTAAGTTTTACTACTTAACTCGACTCTTTGGTGGAGCCACTACTGTATGTAGAAAACATTGCCATACATTCTGGTGCTTTCCTTAGAAGGACCTACCTTCGTTTGTTTAAAAAGTTCGAATGAATCGTTTATTATCAAAGTGTAGACAATACATGTCATATATAGTATAGTACACTAGTGGCGCCGCCTAGCAGCGAGCAGTGGTAGTTTTACCTCCATTATAGTCTGGAAATAGGCCTTCGTTTGATAAAGATCACCCTGTCGCGGTGGAGAAATGCAACCAGATCAACGCATACACACCACAAGTTGGGCAAAATGCGATTACTGATCATGGACAGATACTGGGGGTGTAAAAGTGGCCGGAAGCGACCAGAAGCGGAGGGCAGAAGACCGGGTGTGGTGGCGTTTACTGGGGAAGGCCTAAGTCCAGCAGTGGATGTTGAACCTGATATGTAACCTTACCTGTAGCTTCTGTGATCATCCACTCCAAGAGTCCACTGCCACAGCCGATGCTCAATATGGCATCAGACCCCAGGGCAGTAACGGATTCGTTGATGAACTCAAAATTTTCTTCAGTCGGGTACACCCACAGAAGCCTGCTCCTATCCGGATGGTCATGGAAGTTATCCACTATCTCCTTCCATTTCTTCTCTTTATACAAGTTTATAACAGTGTTTGAGAAATAGTCTTCCATATTTCTTCTATTTATTTTTATTGGCTACTTAATTTTTTTCATGTCACGGGCAAAATGCGGATGTGTTCGGTAACATTGACACTGAACGACTGTGTCTCTTGCGCGCCCAGAATCTTAGGTGATTGATCTATCATTGCCAGAACAGAGATGGATTTGGAGAGTTCAGGTTCGACTGATATTTAGTGGCAGCCGGCGATCGTCAATACTAGTATTAATGATCGCAGGTGGCAGCATGACTATAGCAGGTGCGCCCGTACAAATAGAGTTTTTCGGAATTCAAGCACGGTTTCAATTCACCACTGGCTTTAAGGCGAAGGGAAACATCCTGAGGAAATTTAGAGCATTTAGAAGTACATTTGAGGTACATTTCTTCTACATTTACAGAATCTTGATTTCTTTTGTAGTTTTCGAGATATAGCGTGGCTCTGCGAACGTGACGTCATCTTGGCAGAACCACCAATTGACCCCTATAACTTTTAAACGGCTGAGGTACAAATAATAATTGTCGAGTACATAAAGGTACATATTTGGTACATTTCTTCTGCATAGTCAGATTTCAAATCGGAGGCCGTGGCTCTGCCAATATGACGTATATCCAAGAAACGGATTCCGACCTAACGGGCAAATCCTTTCTGCAACCAAGGGGGTCAGACCGGAAGATAGCTTTCATATACTCTATCGTTTCCTAAATACGTCCCTGTGCCCTTTCCTATTGGCGTTTTAACAAAAACTGGCGGTCGCCCAACATATTACACCATCGGCGTCTGTTATAATAAAAACTGCAAGCGTTCCGTTCTTTCATTTTATTGTATCAAATCTGCGCTACTTACAAACATGTCTTACGTGTAATAAAATTAGTTAGATACAAAAACAAAATAACTGGGAGCTGTCTGTCAAGACTTTCGTTAAAGTTGGTAGCATCTAGGTCAAAGTTGCTAAGTACCTATTGGTCAAAATCTCTATTTGTCAAAGTTGACGGACACCTGTTTAATAATAAATAGTCACTTTAAAACAGTTCAACTTTCAAATCTGACCAACAGAAAGAATGGGTGCTTTTGCTAGGTATATTTTAAAACAACATAAGTTTATTTTTATCAACCGACGAAAAAAAAGGAGGAAGTTCTCAATTCTACCCGTATATTTGATTTTTTTTTTTGTTTTTTTTAATGTATGACCACGCATAACTTTTTACAGAGCAGTCCGATTTTGATAATTCTTTTTTTATTAAATAAATTTAATTTAGTGACCTTTGAGGAAATGCATCTTTGACAAAACGCATCAAATAAGTTATGACTACAAATTAGACACCTATTATACGTCGTTATGACTAAAGTTTTTTTTTTTGATACAACGAACGAAGCCTTGACCAAACGCGTCTGACAAACGGCGCCCAATTTAAACAAAATACTTATACAGTAAGAAGATTATTACGATGATTATGTTTACAATAAAATCTACAATCGCCACTGCGATTATTTGGCAGGAGTATTTATCTAAATAAGCTCTCAGTTTGTCGTTGGGGGTCAAATCTTGTACGCTCTAAAATTGCGGTAGAAAACGAATTTAAATCATGGATTATAGAATCAATTACTTACATACGGACTTAGCCGCGTGAAATGCAAGCTCAACTTAAATTTACTTGAGATCAAAATACCTATAAGAGATCATGATCTTCAGTCGTATTCTACCCACCAATAGTTCAGTTTACAATATGTATTTCAAACAGATTACCCACGTTTTTGTTGGCAGCAAACCAAAATGTTCAGCAATATCTTACCAAAACATTTGTAACAAAACATAACCCTCCTAAAAATGGACCCGATTCTGTTACTACACATAGAATTAGGAACATGGAGTCACACATACTGGGTTAAAAAGACAGCATTAAAATTATTTTTGGTTTTATATATCGTTTTACAAGTCGATTGACGGAAATTTAAATTTTAAGTTTCATCAACAGCCTATTGATATGTCCCCACTGCTGGGACTCAGGCAGACCCTCTCAACGAGGACGCGTCTTATCCCCGACGCCACTGACGCTCTTTTAAGTTTCTTTTAAATTTTAAGTTTGCCTGGCTTAAATTCAGAATCGGTCCAATTTTATTATAGCTATGATTTTTTTTTCTTTAATGAAAACGAACGAAATAAATAAATATGCATAGTTTACGACTGTTTCCTTCTTTGGACATTATTAATTATAATTACATATATCATTGATTCTACCTATTTTTGGCAGAAAAACGTATAAATAAAACCAGAAACAATGCACATAAAAAATTACAAAGATCTAAAATATTATTATTTTATCAATATTACATATTAAACACTCATTGAAAAATCCAATTCTTTCGGAAAATAAATATTTAAACGGAATCACATATGAAAATATCTAAATTTCTAGGTATATAAAAATAAAATTTGAATTTGAAATTACCATAAAAGTCAAAAGTGAGATCGATTACTAATTGGTAGTAAATAAGTATAAATTTGGTGCTTCAAGAAAGAAAGAAAGAGTACACTTTATTGACACCATTGCATAAATTTGTATAAATGGGGCGAGCAACAGTGTCAAAAGGCGGATGCTGCCTCAGCTTTTTGCCGCAGAGTAGTCTGCGGCACTGATTTTCAGGCAGAACCTTAGATTTATTTTATTATGAACCGTCCATCCCGTCTATTTCCATTGACACATGGCCAGCCAAAACTAATATTTATTAGCTAAGTCGTGCTTAGAAAGAAAACCAATCCGCTAGAAAGTAGGAAAGCAGTATCAAAACGTTTTTCCCTAAAAAATTCTTAAGATTTAGGGCCTCTTACACCGCTTGCTGATAAAGTCCCAGATACCCTATCTGCAGGTTATCATTGCCTATATCTTATATATTTTATATAGTCTATCACACAGATTTATCTGATAGATTAGTTTATCACTAAGATTACTATCTGTAACAATATCAGGAGGTGGTGAAAGAAGTCCTTAGCGTCGGGACACACAGAGCGGAAAAATGCTCGCGCACTTTTGACGACATTGAATTGACAAATGAACCATACATAGTCTAGCAGCCAGCAGTGGCAGTTTTACATTCTATTGACGATAGCTTAGAATACTTTTTTTTTTCAAAAAATACAGTAACTACAGTGGTGAACGTATGTTAACGATTGTTCGATTTTGGTTTTAAAAGATGACGTTTCAACATTAAATCACAAAATTTAAACGTCTCAACTATAAATAACGCATCTTGGACGCTCCCTACAATCTAATTACAGCAAGCATATGACTGATCGCTTAACATTTAAGTATTGGCGACGCAAATATTCACCCCCAGGCGGCCGAAAATCATAGCTGTTTAAGTCAGGAAGGTTCGAATCTCTTTGGTGGCGCGCGCGCTCCACTATGGAGACTGCATCTTGCATATTTAGTATGGGAACCAATGGTGCCACTTACAGAGGGGGTGCAGACAAAGGAAGCGGAGTAGCGGGAGGAGATTGCTAATACAAATTTATATGGAGTTTGAAAATGAGAATGTGTGAGTGAGTCACAGTATTGTCATACATTTGACACGATTTTGATTTAGAATGCTTCTTTTACGCCTTTATAAGGGGCCGCGAGCACGCACCAAAGAGATCGTAACTCTATGGTTTAAGTACTAATTTGACAGTTCGTAAGAGAAAATCGCACACCTAGCGAGGCCGCACACGCATCAAATCGATATAAAATACATTGACTGGCGCACACGTTCGTTTTTTTCTCGAACGAACACATTCCGTACGTACAGTCGATCGCACGTCAGTGGAAACCGCTTGAGCTGGCCTAGCCTATTAGGCAGTTTCAATACTATGAGAGACCTGCATAAACTGTTTCTATTTCCACTGACGTGCGGTCGTCCGTACGTTTAGAAGGTTTGTCAGATTATCAAAATGCCAGATTAGCAAATGTCAGATTAGCATAATGTCAGATTAGCAAAATGCCAGATTAGCAAAATGTCAGATTAGCATAATGTCAGATTGATGCCAGCCCGCGCGTTCGGAGAAACCACAGACCACCCAAGTAATTGACTGCGCATTGACGGCACATGGGAAGGCGACAGCGTTCACCGAACATAAGGCCCCCTCCGCTTTTAGTGTGAGTTTGATTTTGCCTAACACAAATAACTATTGCGGGAGGTTTTCATCATCATATCAGCCTGTAGACGTCCACTGCTGGACAAAGGCCTCCCCCAGGGATCTCCACGACGACCGGTCCTGCGCTAACCTCATCCAGCTGGGTCCCGCGACCTTCACCAGAGGAGGTTGCGGGAGGTTTTACCTTAGGCTAAATCAAACTCACACTAAAACAAGTATGGCTCGACGCCGGTAATATAATACCTAGGCGATGGCCTTATGTTCGGTGAACGCTTTCGCCGTCAACGCGCAGTCAATTGCTTGGGTGGTCTGTGGGAGAAACCTAATGACGTTATACGGAACGCAGCACTTGCATACAATTTGTATGAAGAAAATCAAGGGCAAATAATGTCCTTTGTGAAAAGTTAGTGAGCGCAAGAACACGTCAATTGTCAAGCATCATCTCTGGGTAAGTTTCAAATTTGTACCGCTAGGGGCGCGCGTGTTATCTATGCGTCGCCCATAGTAATTATAATTTAAAAGCACATTCAATTTTATTACAACTACCTATAGTTTGTTCACATCAAAAACATGATACATTAAAAATCGTATAGCTCAGTCTACTACTTTTGATGCTCAAATATATATAAGTAGTCCCCGCGGAATTTCTTGACGGCTGAATGAGTATAGTCACAAATTGTTTGCACATCGCTGACAGTGTTTATAGTCTATGTGTGCGTACGCGAGATAGTGTGCTACATAGAGATGTCCAAAAACTTGAAAGTTTGATTCGGTTGATCGTATCAATGAACCATTTCTTGAATTTTGAAGGCGGTCTCTAGTGAGCCCCCGCACAGCTCCCCCATTGACACCTTAAATTTGTCATTGCGCAGAAATCAGCCAACTTCACACAGCCGCCATTAAACACCGCGGGTACTTTAACTGACAAACCAAATCAGCTTCTTAGCTTGGGCCCTAAATAAGTACTATGTACAGTAGTACAGTCGACGGCGCGTCAGTGGAAACACTCTGACCTTGAGCTGGCCTATAGCCTATTATGGAGTTTCAATACAGGAAAACATCGTGAGGAAACCTGCATACGCCGAAGAAGAGATTCTTAGGCGCAAGTGAAGTCCACCAACCCGCACTGGGCTAGCGTGGTGGACTATAGCCCGAACGCCCTCGTTTATAGGGTAGGTTCGAGCCCCAGCAGTGGGGAGATTAATAGGCTGTTAATGATGATGATGATGAATACTGCGCTGTGAGAGACCAATTTATACTGGTTTTGTTTCCACTGACGTGCGGTCGACAGTACTTATTACATCCATGGCTTGGGCCCTTCAATTTTGTGTTCACTGACATGTAATTCAATAGTTCATTACGCATTCTACATTAATATCTCACACAAATGCTCATGATACGCGAATTATTTTAAGATTAAAGACATCGATATACATACAGTCATTAAATATGATGGTTTGTTGCAAATATACAACGCATACAATAGATAGTGATATCGCCCCATATAATAAAATACCTGATCCAATTGTTTAGCCACCCGTGTGTCAGCCTTCAGTTCGTTGAATTCTGAAAGAAGCAAGAAAACTTGTTACTTGCTAAATGGATACAGGTAACGATAACAGGTAGCTGTCAGTAGAGAATCGGAGAACGCTACTGCACAACGGACTGTCCGCAGCTAGTAGCGATGGGCGAGTCGAGTCATTTTAACCGCGTCGGCGATCTATACTTAACGCAATTAAGTTTTTAAACAAATTTCATAATTTATTTATTTGCATATCACAGTGGAAAGATCAGCACTGCATCTAGTACATTAAATCAAACTATACAAACATATATAACTTTTCATTTCACCTACATTACAATCATATCACAGGACACAAAACATCATTTCAAAAAATATATACATATATATTTATTTGTTTATATAATTAGGATTCTAATCGTACTTTTCATTAAAAAATTCGTCTAGTTTATAAAATGCTTTTGCGATTAAAAAGTTTTTGAGAAGTTTATAAAAGATAGGATATTTTTCTTGATTTTTTATATAGTTTGGGATACAATTATATATTTGAATTGCCATTGAATGTGGGCCTGATCTATATAGACTGAGTGTGGTAATTGGTAGTTTTAATTTATTTAGGTTTCGGTTGTTTCTTTTGATCGGGGAGTACAGGTACATATGTTTCTTAACGAATTTACAACACTCTAGAATATATAATGAAGATATAGTCAATATTTTATATTTAATGAAATAGGGTTTGCATGTGTCGGTTGGCTTAATGTTTGATTCCTGTTCGTGTCCGACTGGCCTGTTGCCGCAGTGGTAGTGAGCCTACTGCGCCTAAGGTCGTGGGTTCGATTGCCACCCGGGACCAACATTTGTGTGATGAGCATATGTTGGTTGTCGGATTCTGGGTGTTTGTATGTATTTAAGTATTTATTTAAAAGTATTTATGTATGTTTATCAGTTGTTGAGTACCCATATACGCAAGCTTCGGCTTAGTTTGGGACTAAACAGCCGTGTGTAAATTAATCCAAAACATTTACATTTTGTCCAAAACATTTTATTATAATACGGTATCTTTATGAGCCCCAGCAGTGGGGACATAATAATAAGCTGTTGATTTGATTTGATCCCATTAAGAGGATAGTACAGGAGAAAATTATTTTAAGAGATTATTCAAGTGTTCTTTAACTAATTATATGTAACCAACTTACCAGTTGATATTAAGCTTCATTTCTTCCAACAACTTTCTCCTCCAATGTACATTAGGGTCTACGCTAATCTGCACTCCCCCATTCTTTTCTTTCCCAGCATTCATCTCTTCATCTGAATTAATCTGAGGATACAGTATCTTCTTAAAAATCGGTATCTGCTTTGGATTAGGCACACCGATGTCCAGATTGTTCATCTTGTCCAATTCTTTAAATTTCTCCTCGTTTATTGGCGGTAAAGAATTGTCTTTGCCGCTGCTTATGGAGTTCGCCTTCCGTATTTTGTGCACGTATTCCGTGACCGGGCTAGACACTTTCCTCACGACACATTTGGCAACGATTACGCTCTGTCTGGAGTTATTAGCTTCCAATATGTACGATTTATCGATAACAGGTATTTCATCGATAGTGTTATCTGTGTGTATGTGTTTCTGTATTTCCTCTTCGGGTAATGGTGGTAACGGGTTGAGTATTTCCAGTTTGGTTTTCTGGTTGCTTTCGTAGACTTTCTGCGAGACCTCCTCGACGGTGGGCGGCGAGGCGCGGCCGTCGGTGGTGGTGACCTGCTCGTCGCACTCCACGGCGCTGGCCGTCACGAAGTCGGGGTGGGTGTTGCGGATGTGCCGCTCCAGGTTGTCTTTTCGCCGGAAGCGCCGCTTGCACACCTTGCAGCGGTAAGGTTTGGAGTCTAACAAAACAATAGAAATTATTGAAGTACATACATGTTGCAGTAAACGTAGTAAGCACCTAATTTCGCTACTAAAACAATGGCGTCCATTGTTTTTTAAATCTTTATTTTATTTTAGGACTTTTGTTATCCACATGTCAGTCCCATCGTACCCTAACGAAGATTTACTGACGAGGCGACACAAGGATGTCATATAAGGCTCGTGCCGCCACAGATGCAGGTTTGGACAAAATTGACTGAGCCAAACCTACATCAAGTGGATTCAGCTTGAGTCGTCTCATTAACTCCCTCTTATTCCTGAACCTGTCACACTCCATTTTCGCTAGTAAAACAATGGCGTCCATGAGGTGAATCGATCTCTCAACTAACAAGAGCAGGGAACATAAAGTTCAATTGTAAAGTGAAGCATAGAACCATTTAGTTTTAGTCTGGCTTGTTTCTTGTTGCGCCATCAATGACGTTCTATCTTCCAATTGATTTTCTACTAGTTTGTTCGTACTCCTGAAAGATACCTCGTTAAAGCACGTTTTCACAAGACTGCGACGCTATGTTTGGGGTTCCCCTGAATATCGCATTACATTAGCTGGCCATGCTCTCAAAAATAAGGTCGCTTTTAAACAAATCCTTAATATAACGTCTCCATCCATCACATCACTGGCCTGTTGGCGTAGTGGTAGTAACCCTGTCTACTGCGCCAGAGGTCGTGGGTTCGATTCCCACCCGGGACCAACATTTGTGCGATGAGCATAACTGTTGGTTTTCGGATTCTGGGTGTTTGTATGTATTTAAGTATTTATTTAAAAGTATTTATGTAAGTTTATGAGTTGTCGAGTACCAATGTACAAGTGTACTTGTACAAGAGTATGTACAAGCTTCGGCTTAGTTGGGACTAAACAGCCGTGTGTAAATTTGTCCAAACATTATTATTAATACACAATGCGCAACCAAAGCCGCGAGCAAGCTAACCAGTTTTATTATCGCTCGTGCCTCTCGTTTGTGGGGCGACGAAAACCTGGCGCGAGCCCTCTCGCGTCCGTCGTTTTGCTATTTTTAATGTAGTTACCCGACAACTGAAACGAGTCACTTGGCCTCCCTCCGCCTCCCGCTTCCCCACCTCGCCCGCCCGCTCTCGTCATGGCGCGACAGTACCGTTCGCATAAATGTGAGAGGTCGGGCATAAGTGACGTCGTGTCATTATAAATATGATAAAGATGAAGATTTCTCTAAGTATCTAACTGCTTCTTACACAATGTTTTATTTTTTATAAAATATCATCAACAGCCTATTAATGTCCCCACTGCTGGGGCTCAGGCCTACCCTCTTGACGAGAACGTTCGCGCTATAGTCCACCACGCTAGCCCAGTGCGGGTTAGTGGACTTCACATGCGCCTAAGAATTTCTTCTTCGGCGTATGCAGGTTTCCTCACGATGTTTTCCTTCACCGTTTGAGAGCAGTCAGTAAATGTACTAAGGTTTCGAGAAAAAACCCATTGGTACATGGCCCAGCTGGGGATCGAACTCCGGACCTTTCGATATGATAGGCCGCGTCTTATCCCCTACGCCACTGACGCTCTTTTATTGAAAATATAAATAAATAATAATTTAATCCCACACTTTCGCCCAATACTTTCTCAATCGTTTTTGTACTCTGTACCTATCACGGCGGGGCGACGTAGGGGGAAGCGGGAGACGCGGAGTGACTCATTATAGTTGCTGAGTAGTAGTATTGTTTGCCAACCTGTGTGCACTTGCGCATGCCGGCGCATGTCCTTCTTGGAGTGGAAGGACTGCGGGCAGCGAGGGCACTGGTAGGCGCGCCGCTCCTGGTGCATGCAGCGCGCGGGGGGCGAGCTGCCCGCGCCCCCACCCGCCGCCCCGCCGCGCCCGCATATGCTGCACATGCTCATAGCTGTGGACAAAGCCACACAAATGTATTAAGTCTTGTCGCCGTTTTTTTCTTACATTTCATTTTGCATATCATCATCAGCCTGTAGACGTCTACTGCTAGACAAATGCCTCCCCCAAGGATCTCCACGACGACCGGTCCTGCGCTAACCTCATCCAGCCGGGTCCCGCGACCTTCACCAGATCGTCGGTCCACCTTGTGGGAGGCCTGCCTACACTGCGTCTTCCGATACGTGGTCACCACTCGAGAACCTTTCTGCCCCAACGGCCGTCAGTCATTTTGCATGTAATTTCCATAAAATAATAGCTAATTGATAACAGCGCATTTAGAGTCTCACCGGATTGATTGCTTCATTTCACCGTCTTATCACTGTGGTTTCTGTTTTTTGAGAAATTAAGACATGCAATACGTAGCTTAGTGTTATTATGCCTTTGTGTTTGTTGCTGTTTCTTCCCTTCGGCGACGTACAGGTGGAAACAGAGTAGTTTTAGACAGAATTGACGTCAAAAAGATAATATTGTATTACAATTTTGAATAAACGAATTTTCATTATCGCTTAATTCGGATTCAGTAATAAAAAAAATATATATGCATGAAAAAAAATGCAACCTTCTTAATTTTCTTCATACAAATCGGCAACTTCATAAGATAATCTTGATTCCTATGGTGCACACTATAACTAAATTTTAGTCTATTGAGCTCTTTTCAACTTCAGAATTAAAAAAGAGATGGCATGAATTTTACAATTGTCAAGCCCGGTACATTTTCTTGTGTCTGACAGGACTAAACTATTTGACTTTGTTTCAAGGGCCGTAAAGCCCATTAAAAAAATAAGATACTGACTGGCGTGCTTGACGAGGTGCTTCCTGAGGTTGGAGGGGTCCCGGTAGCGCAGGCCGCACGTCTCGCAGGGGAAGGGCCGCTCCACGGTGTGCGTGACGCCGTGCTTGCGCAGCGCCGTCAGGTTGTCGAACGCCTTGTCGCACTCCTTGCATACAAACTTCTTCTCTTCTGGGGATCAATTTATTTCATTAAATTTTCATATTGACCATATTAATTACATTTGATGTCATGGATTTCAATGTAATTTGGTGTGGTACATACATCGAACCCAGGGGCAGGACATAGGCTACTTTTCACCGGGATAAACTGGTCCCGCGGGAAAAGAAACTTATTCGCCGACGATAGTTCTTTAAAGGAAAAAATATAAACGCGACAGTTTGTTTTGTAAGGATGTTTGTTACTCTTTCATGCAAAAACGACAGAACCGATTTTGATGAAACTTTACGGAAATACAGATTAAAGGATCAGAATAACACAGGCTAGAGAATACCTCGGGAATAGCAGTTCCCGAGGGATTTTTTTTATATGCGGGCGAAACCGCGGGCAACAACCAGGGCATTATATATTAGGAGTATGTGTTGGTGACTCACTGGTGTGTTTGAGCTTGTGCCGCTGCAGCTTGGACATCTGGTAGAAGGTGTCGCCGCACGCCTCGCACGCGTACGTGCGCTCGCCACGGTGCACGCGCATGTGGTACAGGTAGTGAGACTGCACCGCGAAACTCTGACACACACACACAAATACAATTTGAAATAGTTTAATACAGAGGTCGTTAAACAGCGTCACGTCAGTGGCGTCGGTGATAAGACATGGCCTGTCCTGAGACACGTAGGCAAATAGATAAATCAACAGCCTATTAACATGTCCCCACTGTTGGGGCTCAGGCCTACCTCTCAATGAGGGCTATAGTCTACAACGCTAGCCCAGATTAGATTAGATTAGATTTATTTATTTCGCTCTTACATTATTAAATTCATTACACATGTCATTATTATTGTAAAAGGGATCGTCATAAGATTAATATCAAACAAAATAAATTACAATGTCAAAATACCAATATGTCAAAAAACATAACATCAATTGTTAATTCAATAATATGTATAAATAAATTGGTGGATTTAACATGCACCTAAGAATTTCTTCTTCGATAGACTCGATAGCTATACTATTTTTACCTTACTGCAGTCAGGGCACTGGTACGGCTTCCGCTGTCCATTACAATATGCGTGATATTTCACTTGGCGCGACTCATGGCGCGACGCGAACCGCTTACCACATTTGCATATGAACAATTTATTGCCCTTTTCATCTGAAACAAGTGAGAAGGTACCTACAATACTAGGATTATTTCAACCAACTATATTGGTGTAACCGGTGAAAATATATCTATGCAAAATATAGGCAAAACCATGTTGAATAAATTTTTTTTCCAGTGAGAATAGACTTTCCATAGCAGTGACATAGGGTGTATGTATGGATCATTTCATAGTCATAGTTGAATAGTTTAGCAGTGAAAATGTAACAAATTCACTTTTGCATTTGAAACATTTGTTAAATTTAATACCTATATGGAGTGGTGACCGCGGACCGGTACGCGCAGCATGGGACGCCCCTCCGCCAGGTGGACTGACGACCTAAAGGTGGCCGGAAGCGGCTGGATGCGGAGAGCGGAGGACCGGGTGTGGTGGCGTTCGTTAGGGAAGGCCTATGTCCAACAGTGGACGCTAAAAGGCTGAGATGATGATGAATACCTATATGGTTTTAGCAGTATAAATTGCATAATGTTAATCTCCTTAATAGTGGCTTGGCCTTGGCCATTTTTAGGCTTTAGCATTCTTAGACTGTAAAAGTATTCATGACATACCTGTTACTATTTTGATATGTGGTGCCAATGGATGTTTTTCACTCAAGTCTTCATGTACATCCTGTCCATTCATGTTTGCCTCATCATTGTCAACATGGATATCATTTTCAGGGATTTCTGCACTTCCATTTACCATGTTGACAACGACTTCCGACCCTGAACTGTCTTCAAGCTCCTGCTCTGCTGTGTCTCCAAAGCAGGCCAGGCATCCAGACTTTTCCCTAATCAAACAGTCCACACATTTCACATGCCCACAGCTCTCGGTCACCAGCCGGTTGTCTGTTAGATTCACAGTCTTCTTGTTATGGCAATTCACACAAACTTGAGAACTCATAGTGCAACAAAGGGTTTAGGTTATGTCTTGTAGTGAAACGACAATGTTTTAATATTACATGGTACAAAATGAAACGTACAATGACTCGTAATCAGCAGTAATGTTTTCTAGAACTGGGAAAATATACTTCCCATTCGAAAATCCTAACAAGGTACAGACAGAACAACAGAACGAACACAGAAAAATGCGTTCTGAAGTAATAGTTAAGTTAGACATAAAATAAATTGATTGATTGATTGATCAAGAGTAAATAATTTGATTGAATTAGATTCTACATACAAACTCGGCATACGTTTGCTTTTCCAGACTTCTGGGGCTACCTTACAATTTAAGTTGTTTCTGTCATCATCTGCTCTGAAAAGATGTTTGTTGTATGTAACTAGTAGGTATATGAAAAAAGAATCGTATGATCAAAACGTAACCCAGACCACAAACTAAATTGACACAACAAATGCTGAAGAAAGAAAGCTCACTCGTTGTCATTGAAGGTTTGACATTACAGGCTGAGGAGTATCATTGGTATCAACGGTCAAGAAATTACATGTCCAAGCAGTGTATGTGCGACCTTTTTGGCTCGGCTTGTAATTGGCGTTAAAGACAATGTTTTATTTTTCCTGTAATATTTACGCATAATCAGAGTATTCCATTGCAAACTTCGGACACAAGGGGAAGGAACGAATTGTAGATAATTTTCTATTTTAAGTCGAAAACTATGTCACTAGGGAAATGAAAATAAATGAGATGAGATCCCATTAAGATAATAGAATCCCATTTGACTTAGTAACTCCAATCCCACTTTGACTAAAATTTTGACCCGCTTTTGGTCTATAATTTGCGGCTTAACATTACGCGTACTGGTAGTTTTGGTCATGCGATGTAAATTATTGGCTGCATATTTATGGCTGCTAATTATCGGGGTGCATGCTAAGTTCTCTCGCTCTCTCGCTCGCTTGTCAATTTGTAATTTCATTTGGAGCGTTTCGCCAAGCGCTTTTTTAGTGAAAATAAAATAGAAAATAGTTTCTAAAATCCAATATGGTATGTGTTTGTAGAATACTCCGCAATTTATTGTGTAATCAACGAAAGTATAGACGTTGATACATTAATTTCGACATGTAACCTCAAAAGTGAATCTTGTTTTCAGGATGTCTTTCTAATGATTAGGCGAAAAAAATTGACCATCTTCACTGACGCCAAGGACACGACAACTGTTCTAGAACTGAAGAAAATGATTGAAGGTGAGTGCGCGCCTCCATGATTTGAGAAGAATCTATTTTTAGTCGTGGAACAATTGTTGCGGTATTCGAAGATTTTGTTGTCTATCGTCGTGTTATTATTTCTCTTGTTTAAAAGAGGTTTGTTGCCAAACACAACGACGAAATCCTTTTGAAATGATTTTTCACAAATCTTCTATTGCATGCATTGTTCTAACACTGTTCAATCATGGACTTGTTTTGTTTTGCTAATCGTTTGATGATCAAAATGGATCAGACAGTAGTAGATAATGTTTATATACATAGTACAGTCCCCACGGAATTTCTTGACGGCTGAATGAATATAGTCGTAAATTGTTTGCACATCGCTGACAGTGTTTATAGTCTATGTGTGCGTAAGCGAGATAATGTGCTACATAGAGATGTCCAAAAACTTGTAAGTTTGATTCAGTTGATCGAATCAATAAACCATATCTTGGAATTGAATGAGTGTCTCTAGTAAACCCCGCACAGGTCCCCCCTTTGACACCTAACATTAGTCATTGCTCAGAAAACAGCCAACTTCACACAGCCGCCATTAATCTCTGCGGGGACTATATCTTGTCGCTGACAGTAGGTTTGTTCATAAATAATACCTAATATAAAACTGCTGCTGGACCTGGCCCCCCAATTTAAATAATAAAAATGATGCTATTGTAAAATGCCACAGGTATCCTGAAGGTGACACCAGTGTGCCAGATGCTGTTCAACAAGGACAGCCAGCTGATGGAGGATGAGAAGAACCTAGCGGAGTATGGGCTCACATCTGCCACTGCTAAGGCTCAGTGCCCGTCTCCCATCGGTTTGGCGCTAAGGTGAGATTTTCAGGTAGAAAAACATAAAGGCGCGTACGAATTACAGAAAGCCTCGGGTGAGGCATGCGCGGCTCGCCATATTTGCTCACATTCGTACACGCCTCAGCAGCGAGGCGGCCTCAAGGACGCGCATACGAGTTTGTATGAGACGAATTATATGAGCAGGGCGTCGCCGCTTGTCAAACTTCATAGTGCAGCGGCGTCGCCGCCAGCAGTGCTACTGTCTATAATACCACCTTTATATAGAGTGAGAGTTCCATTTACGGGAACACGTTTTAGCAACATCACATGTCGTTTTATTTTGTTTCGTGACAAAACCTAGATACCTCAGCGCTCACTATCTGGCTGGCTTGTTGATATTTAAATACACAATTTTATAGCAATGAAGTTGCAAGAGATGATGTCCTTTCATTACACAGTTTATCTATATCAAAAACCTTCTTATATTGTGTTTTGTGTAATCAACTTCACATATTATCGTCTATATTTCTTAAACTGATAATGGATTGCGGATGTAACGTTAATCCATGCAATTAGGTTCTTATCTTTATGTTATTAACAATGCAATGATTACCTCAATTAGAGGATCAATGAAAATGAATAATTTTAATTAGATTAGTCTCCATACATATTTTTACCGCAAATAAGTTCATATGATTTTATTCTTTAGGCTATAGTGGTATTATGGTACATTTGACAATGAGATCAAAAAGTGCGCGGGCAGTTTTCCCCTTGGTCTGCCCCGACCCTAATGCGTCGGCCTAAAACAACGCGATTGCGCGATTCGGGCGAACTTTGTATGAGTGCGCGATCAAACATACTGATCTCGATTAAGCGTCCTAATTTACATTCGCGCGGTTACGTCGTAAGGAAGCGTGCGATGATCGTACGCTTCGTATAACCGCGCGATAGCCGCGTAATTGCGGTGTATTAGGACGACGCCTAATATGCCCAAAAATAATGTGTGTAAATCACGCCCAATGCGCCCTGGTGCGCAATCACGACCTGATGCGCCCACAAAGATCACAAGACTAGAGAGAAGAGCCCCACAAGACCGTGTCAGCCGTGTTTTAGTAGGCGTTTTTTTTTTGTCACGACTAATTTTCGCGCAAGCCAAGTATAAGGGTCGGTTCAGGCGGAAATTTGCCCGAGCACTTTTTGACGTCGAACCATATTACTATATCCTAAAGAACAAAATCGTATGAATGGCCTCGAGCCTCGCGCTCGAAGTCATACATACGAACAAATTCAAAAAGTGCTCGGGCAAATTTCCGCTTGGTCTAAACCAGAGAGTTGTTAGTACACATAGAGCGCGCGTAAGCAAGTTTGAACTGTAAGCACGGGTTTGAACAGTCTCGAAATTTTCGGAGCGACGCTACTAGTCACAAAACGTCAGGAGCGCTGATTGTTGCTCGCGCCGGTATTTATTAAGATTTCGAGTAATCATGGTAAAATTTGCAGTGCCAAGCTGTAAACACGATTCACGGAAACAAACGATCTAGAAAAAATCGATATTGAAGCGTCCATAGAACACCTGCTTACACTTGACACAATGGGCAATGAGCGATGCGCGCACTCTATAGCTAGTATACTAACTCTATGGTCTAAACCGACTAACTGTTCAAAACTGTCAGCTGAATGTCGAAAAGAGACAGATTGCATCAATAAATATATATTTTTTAAATCACGCAAACCATGGACTGTTGAAATAACATGATACGCAATGCACTAAGATTATTTTCACAGCACTACATTATTGATTAATTTATTCATCAGGAAGGAGAATGGTGAATTCGAGGCTCTGGAGCTGACCCCGTATTCCTCGCCGCCGGACCTGCCAGACGTGATGAAGTCACAGGAGACCAACGGACAGGAACAGGTATGATTGATTAAACAGTTTGGTGTACATTTTATACAAATTGATCTGGCCGTTGATTCCCTAAGTTCTGAGCTACATGAATGTTGTCGCTGCCAGCGCCAGCATTCAACACTACACCTTAAAGCCATACGGAGGGTAGTCGCCATGCGCAGGCTCTGCCGAAGGTACAAGACCACCAAGTCATGCACGGTAGCTGTGTCTACGCTACGATAGATTATGAATATATTGTTACATGTGTGTTTCGCAACGTCAGAGTACAAGTGTGCATGTATGCGTAGACCCCCCGCGAAATATGACAACGTTTATAATGTTTAATAATGTAATGTTTGGACAAATTTACACACGGCTGTTTCGTCCCAAACTAAGCCGAAGCTTGTAAATGGGTACTCAACAACAGATAAACATACATACCTAAATGCTTTTAAATAAATACTTAAATACATACAAACACCCAGAATCCGAAAACCAACATAATTTTTTTTATATACAAAATTCATTTTATACATGTCATTATCTTTGTTATAAAAGATCCAATAATAACAAATTAAATTACAATGTCAAAAACAATATTAAAATAAAATTAATTTTATGTCAGAATACCTCCGATGTTAGCGAGGAATTTCACGAGTTATCAGGCAATTACTGAAAAACAGCGTTGACGCTGAGGAGTCGTCCTTTTCATCATCAGAGTGCGATATATACAAAGGAATAGATAGATACATATAGATATTTAATTAGATTTAAGTATATGTAAAAAAATGTCTTGTTATACTAATTGTAAAGTTTGTAGCTCTGCTGATGAATAAATTTCTCTTTATTTATTTATTTATGCTTATCACACAAATGTTGGCCCCGGGTGGGAAACGAACCCACGACCTTTGGCGCACTAGGCAGGGTCACTACCACTGCGCCAAGAGGCCAGTCATGGGAGTCATGCCAGTTTATGGGAGGAATCGGTTCATAAATAAATAAATCACTTCAATACGGGTCTTACACACGAACAAGTTTGTGAGTGAGTCAGCTCGTGACCACGGCCAGTGTAACCTGGTCGGGCAAAGGTAAATAAAACTTGTTCGTGTGTAAGACCCGTATATAATTATATAACTAGTGCATTGCATTTGCACAGTAGGTGTTTCATCGTCTCGCTGTCCCCTACAGCGGCCAGCAGCTAGTAGGCACCTGTTATAAAAGTAGTGAATGGCGATGTTTCGGGTTGTTTCAGATGGATCAACACTAAACGACTCGGCCTCTACTCGGACGGAAGCGACACGGGCACCAACGTAGTGTCGCCGCGACCGCGGTGCGGTCCACCACTCATCTGGCGCCCCCCGGCACACTTGAACATCTGCGGGCGCAAATTAACTATATTTTTTTGCGTATGAACATATTTTGTTAATAATTTATCAATGATTTGTGTTCGGTTTTAACGTTACTCTGTTAACATCTACACGTTTCTTTGTAGTATTTTTGTGATGCTTTGTTTTGTACGGGGAGAATAGCGGGATTTTTGTAGTCACGTCTCTACGGTATTTGAACTATGAAAACGGTGGACACACTTTCAGTACTTTGAAACTGACGTAAGCGCCATTGTTTGTGGCTCATTTGGACACTGAGCTCACTAAAAAAATATAACTCAAAATTTGTATTAATAATTCAATTTTTTTATATGAATCTAGAACAATTCATGTGTACCTATAATATTTGCACTTAACTTTATACTATACTCGATCGTCGTATTAACATGAGCCGTGCGGTATATCATTTGATTTCTGTCATGGCTTTACGCTTTTGCAAAGTACCATTTATTGAATTTTCGCAAGGATCGTACCCTATTTTTTAAAGGGATTAATTAATTCAGTCATTTCGCTTACATTATCTACTTAGTCTGTGTATTGCATCTGTATCCATGACGCGATAATATTATATATAATTAAATCTTGTTGTCTAATTTTAATATTTTTTTAAAACATGAATTATTTGCATGATGTCATTGATCGGAATGGGTAGAGCAATACCAGCTCTTGCATTGGGTAGTCTTAATGTGGATATAATAATGCCTTTTTATTTTAATAATTTTTATGAACCTAACAATTTATTTTTAAATTGACAACTGAGAGAGAAGTTTGTTGTACATTTTTGTGTCGTTTTCAAAAGACATTACGAAAATATTTTTACTCAGCCAATGTAACAGTGCAGTCAGAAGCAAAGACATGTATAACACAGCTGTAACCGAAATATGTATTTTCTATCAGTTTTATTTTATTAATGGAGATACCTTAAGAGAGTATACAGTTGCTATGTATCTGAAGTGTCTAGTCTACATATTAACCAAGCTGACAAGAAATACATATTTTTTAACATTTTCGTTCTGACTGTACTATTACATACTACTATCCATATTAATATCAACCTCTTGTTGTCACGACTATCAGTTGTTCTGCCTAATTCCAAAATATCGGGTACCTAATGTTTTCGATTTCCAAATAAACCTGAGAACACATCGTTCAGGTAGACAGATGTTATACACCGACTGAAAATGTCTAGGAGTTTGAAATAACATTGGCATATTCTGTAATCATTTAACGGGGGAGACGGTGTGCGGTGTAGGGGATGTTGGGTGTCACAGTTACTAATGAAGAAGCATTGTTAACCGTATCAATCTATCTTATTTATACGCGGAATAGATTTTTTTTTATTTGCAAATATCTAAAAAATAATTGCTTTGGTGGGATTTATTTGAACTAATCAACAAACTCATATGATCAGAAACCACCTCTGTCCGCGCCAAATGTTGCAGCTAAAACAAAAAAAAACTGTTAAAATATCATCAGCGTATATACATGTCCCCACTGCTGGGGCACAGGCCTACCCTCTCAACGAGGGCGTTCGGGTCCACCACGCTAGCCCAGTGCGGGTTTGTGGACTTTCCTGCATACACCGAAGATGAATTTCTTCTTCGGCGTATGCAGGTTTCCTCACCATGTTTTCCTTCACCGTTTGAGAGCAGTCAGTAAATGTACTAAAGTTTCGAGAAAAACTCATTGGTACATTGCCCAGCCTGGGATCGTACTTCGGACCTTTCGATATGATAGGCCGCGTCTTATCCCCGACGCCACTGACGCTCCTGCTAACAATTAAATGGTTACGTATTGAAATTGAAACCATTTGGGTTTTCGAGTGCTGTGTTAGTTGAAACTCCTCTGCATACTCGCGTACATTATAAATATGATTTAATAAACTAATGATACGGTATTTAACTGATGTTTAGTATAGAAATGACTATAGTAATAGATAATTTAATAGGTATAAAGGGGCTTTTTTATATTATGTAGTAACAAACATCACTCGAGTCTGTTTTTTGTGATTTTAAAACTTGTAAAAATTTCATTACTATAGTTCCTTGAAACAACGCGGTTTTGATGTGAATACGTCTTTGCCACCTAGTAGCTCTAAATATAAATTACAAGATATTAAAAAAATCAGCTTCCTAATTTTTTAATTTCTCAAAGACATACAAAATGTACACTTTGGTCTAGTATTTCCGGAATTTTCATATCATCGCCATTTTCGTGTTCAGCTCATTTGGTCCAGTGGTTTGTGAGTTATCCGGCGGACAGACAGACCTAATCAAGGTATACCTAATTCAATCTCTGTCTGTACTATCCGGATGTCTTTGTTTCATCACATAAATCACTCATAAAAGATAAGAGCTAGACGTATTCACTTAAAAACTGGCGGCCGTGGCCGGCACGGCCTACCCACTTTTTTTACCAATTTTTTTCTATTGCACTTTTAATTGTATGTAAGATGTTCTGTATATTTTTGTTTTGGGGCGCGATTTTGTCGTCGAATTATCCACTATATACATACGGTTTTGGTGAGAATTGGTGTAGCTCTCGCAGGACTAAAACTTAAATATTTGAAACTGCGACTGTCCTAAACGCTTTGCCTACGTTTACAAAACGTAACTCGAAAAAACCACATAATTATGGTTGAAATGAAATGAAATACATTTATTTGCATAGAATAGGGTTCGAACAGGTTGAAAAATTCACTTGAAGCAGGGTTAAAATTCGTAGTATAATTATACTATTTGTATCATAATTTAACGATCGATTTATCATGATTTATCGATTGTAGTATGTAGTATCGTAATGCCAGTGTACTACGCGAAAGTACCATAATTTAGCCGACTCGTCTTATACCCTACAATTATATGGAATTTCCTTAGAATAAGCTTTATTCTTAGGGAATTTCGGTATGCATGGCAACATCGGTCTAGATTTTTTGTCCCGGTTGTTGTGACAGAGTAGGATCATCATCACCATCACAGCCTATTAATGTCCCCATTGCTGGGGCTCAGGCCTACCCTCTCAACGAGGGCGTTCGGGCTATAGTCCACCACGCTAGCCCAGTGCGGGTTGGTGGACTTCACATTCGTTCATTATTCGAAGGATTTGTGAATATTTTCCGAAAAAAAATCGCATACTAATGCAATTTTACTTCAATAGAAACGAAACGTAGTATAATTTTAGGCCAAGTAGTATAATTTTAACTTCCAAATTTTCTGAGGGTGATTCCAACCCTGACTTGAAGCAACAGCAAGACCCCTCGCAGTTTCAAATAACGTGGTTGCCTGTGGGCGTTCACTGCTGGACATAGGCCTTCCAAATGCTCGCGTATGAGCTTTTAATGTTTAAGGCGAAGGCTTTAAATAAACCCAAAGTTCACAAAGTCAGAGGGAGTGTCAAATTGACCCCAGAAGATTCAGAGGCGCCAAATGGGCTCGAAGGTATCTGCGCTATCAATCAAGTGTTCACAGCCTCAGAGGTGTGACCAATTGTCGCCACAGATTAAATAAGGCGCTAAATACAACTGAAGGTATCAGCGCCAATGGGTTGTTAACTTTCACCGATTGAGGAGTGTCAAATCGTCACCCCAAATTGAGGTGTTCACAAATTTAGATGTATAGACTTACCAAGTTATCTGTGAACTGAAGCGTGGCTCTGCCATCGTTCCATACCCGTCTTCTATACTCTATAGTATACTCATAATAAAGAGGTAAATTCTGGTAGATTTGCACGCTTATCTTATATAACGTGCGAAGAGCCAAATGATAGCGGGGTGTAAAATACACCTAACGCCATCTATTGACAAACTTTGAAACTGGCATGATTAAAAAATGAGTTAAAAAAAATTAACAACATTAAAAAGTATATTATAAAACCCGGATGAAGTCGGGGGGGCATTGGCTAGTTCTATATATTTTGTGCTGACGGCCGAATAACATTATGCGTAGTTCCTGATTCTGCCACTTCACAGATAACTTGGTATAGATCGCTGGATTCATTTCGGCTGTTGTGTGACGTTGGATAATTTCTGCGCAATGGCTATTAAACGGTGTCAGCGGGGAGCTGTGCGGGGGTCACTAGAGACGCTCATTCAACTGCAAGAAATAGTTCATTGATTCGATCAACCGAATCAAACTTTCAAGTTTTTGGACATCTCTATGTATCACACTATCTCGCACACGCACACATCGATTGTAAACACTGTAAGCGATGTGCTAACAATCTGTCACTCTGTTCATTCAACCGCCGAAATGAATCCCGCGATCTATATAGGCGCTAATTCATCACTCGCTGTTTATGTGCTGATTGAGACGGTTGATGTATGCGAGAGCTATACCATATTCGATGCATAGCTAGTTAATACATTATCTCAAATTCTGATGTTTAGGAGTAGGACTCGCTACCAAATACATCTTTGTTTAATCCATAGATATAGCACATTGCACTGTAAGTAACATAGATTATTATAGAATTAAACAGTTCATTCGTGAATGTGCTTACGAACAGCGAAACCGTTGCCACGAGTTACTGATTTTTGGAAAATTCACTTTGGATAATGAAATTGATTTTATTAAAATATGTTTTACATATTTGTGTCTTCGTAAAGAATTACCTAGGTACTAGTAAGTACCTATGATTTTTATACTTATTAGAATTTTTAGATTGAAGCCTATGGAATGTGCAAAAATCAATACTCGCTAGTGACTAGGTGAAAACTACATCTATATCGCTCTGTTTTTCCTAATTAGTCGAAAATGACAGCACTATAACATATTTACGTAGTCGCCAGCGAGTATGGACATTCTCTGTTAATTTGTTAAAGCGTTAGCAACTTGTGGTGATGGCAACATATTCCGTGGCTAGTCAATGTTCAAGAAATACCGAACTATAGGTAGGGTAAATTAGCAACCACTGATCACCGATCATCCTCAACCATCTCCATCTTGGCTGGTACAGAGTGATGTAAAAACTATGTATTTATTGTTTTATATCGAGCGATTTTATCCAACGTCCCACACTACGAAGGTTCTGTATTGTCAACGAAATAGAAAAATTAGCGAAACGCATACATAAATGGGACTTGGACAATGAATAGTGTAGTATTTCATGTGCAAGTATGGAAAATCTATCAATAAACCAGCAGAAAATAAAGCTGTTTTGATTTGTTTCGCAGTGTTTTTACTGTTTACTCATTTATTTCCAAGGCTTGAATGAGAAAACCATGAAGCTAAAATCACTTGTGGGCGCCCGCGAGAAAACTGACCTGTTTTTTCGCAATATGGTATGAGCAGGCCTCAGATGAGGAGGCAGTAACACTATCACAAACTGCAATGCTGAATATAAAGCCAAATTGTCGCTAAAATTAGATTTTATTGGTCCGCCCTTTCTAAGTGTTGGAATAAATAAAATAATGTATCAAAATAAAATAACCATGGTTTCTTGAACCATATTATAATGTGAATGCTTGAATTTGAAATTGGAATTGGAACAGAACACTTTTCATTTACTTAAAACCTAAGGCAACGATAATATACACAAACAGCCTATTCAACCAACAATTAATAATAATTCAACACTAAGTGACAATTGAAAGATTTCTACTAAGTTTCAGACATTTTCTGCTATGTATCTGTACTGTATGACTCTACTTCTTTCACTTAATTTAAAAAATAAAAATTAATCAGTTGATTGACAGTGACAAAAGTGGCATGCATGCTGATTGATTGATTGCATTATAACCTCAAAACTCAAGTAGACGCACGTTATAATTATTAATTTAGGAAAAGAATACAAATACTGTGAGCTAAAAGTATAAAAAGACGTTCCGTGATAGCTATTGTTTTAATTCACATGTAATTTGTGATTAATTAACTCCTAATATCATGGGAAAGAGGAAAGGTAAATGTGTGAAGAAAAACTCTGTGACGAAGGAGTCTTTGGAGCCCGAGCATCTTGTAAAGGCTCCGCATTCGTTCGTGATCCACCGCGGGCACTGCAGCAAGGATATTATCGATCTGACAAAAGATTTTAGGAAGATAATGGAACCGTTCACAGCGTCACAGCTAAAGGTAACATGATATTTTATTAGGTTTTGAATGGTTTAAAGCAGCCGGCAAACTGATGGTAACGGTAACTGTTGCCCATGGACTGGAGTCACCGCTTTTATCATATCTGTAACGTTTAAAATCTTACCTATTTCTGATATTGCTACTTGAAATAAATGAATGTTTCTTCAAGCTTTTTCTGGCATTTGTAGGAGCGAAAACGAAACACAATTAAGGACTTCCTGTCGGTGTCGGGGTACCTGCACGTGTCGCACATGATGGTGTTCTCTGAGACAGAGCTCGGCACCTACATGCGAATGGCGCGCCTGCCGCGCGGACCCACCCTCACCTTCCGGATACACAATGTAAGACTTCTCTCGGCAGGAAAGCGCAGCACATGCTGCTACGCTGTTCTGCAGCAGGAAATTTAGATCCAAGCCTATGCTGGTGTTACGACACCAATTCCTTGCAAAATCCGCCCTATCACATTTGAATTTGCCACCATGCAATTTAAACAAGAAAAACCCGGTTCAAATCGGAGTTTAGTTTTAGCGTGATGCTGGTTCAAAAAGACAAACAAGAAAATTTTTTTAAAGTGTTTTGGGGTCAGATAAGCCTAAATAGCGTTATTAAATTAAATTAAATCGTATTTATTTCAGGCCGATATAGCCCATAGAAAGACACATAAAATTGACAAAAGACAATATATTTATACCAACAGGTTTTTTAAATCCTGTCTATGTACAGAAATACTCCTGTTACAATGTTATAATAGTATATCTGTGAATGCACCCGCAGTACAGCCTGTCGCGCGACGTGGTGTCTTCGCTGCGGCGGCAGTACGTGCTGGTGCGCGCGTTCCGGCACGCGCCGCTCATCGTGCTCAACAGCTTCAGCGGCGAGGGCATGCACATGAAGCTCATGGCCACCATGTTCCAAAACATGTTCCCCACTATCAACATTACAACAGTGAGTTTACGTGCACTTTTTATCACATAAATCACACTTTTGAGCTGGATAAAATCATGGATCATGGAGGATCAAAGTCGACATAAGAGTCCAAAAAGATCCATCAATGGATCTTTATAATGGATTTTAGTGGATCTCGCGATAATTTTTTTCCATACAACATACAGGGCATCCCACGGCCATGTCACACGGAGGGATAGTACATTAAATATTGAAGATAGGATATTTTACTGAAAGAAGACATCATTTTATTTTTAATAATAAGTAGAACTGCATTTACAGATTTTTAAGAAATCACCTGCCTCAACCGGGAATCGAACCCGCCAAATGTGAAAAAAATACACCATCTATTTTATGATAACGGCCGAAAGGGTTAATCTTAAGGATTATTTTTTTCTAAATAACAGCATCTTAAATGAAAAGAAGTTGAATTAAATGACTTTGCTTTGATATGATAGGCCGCGCGTCTTATCCCCGACGCCACTGACGCTCAACCATCGGCTTCCAGCGTTTCTTTCTTGTATAACTTTCTCATCGTTTTTGTTCCGTTAAAAGGTTAAACTGAAGGACATTCGCCGCTGCGTGCTGATGAACTACAATCCGTCCACCAAGGTGATCGACATGCGCCATTACGTCATCAGAGCGTCGCCTGTGGGACTCAACAGGGGTACTAAAAAGGTAAAAACTAGGGTAAAACTCTGTAATACGCCCCACTTGACAAAACGCCCCACTCACCTAGCACGCACACTAACAACGCAGCACACGAATAGAAACGCAAGAAGCCACCAGTCGCCCGACAAGTTGTCTACAACGTTGTATGGGGCGTTTTGTCAAGTGGGGCGTTTTACCGAGTTTAACCTAAAGAATAAACTGTATAGCACTGTACAAATGAATTGTCCTTAAAGACATTTGCTACCATATTTTGTATACCGAGCAGCACTGTGACCCTATTGGGATGTTTTGTGCCAAACCCCTGTCACTTCTTAGAATAGAAATACTAATCTTTGACGTATGCAGGTTTCCTCGCGATGTTTTCCTTCATCGGAAACCCTGAATAACAAACCGTACTTAAGTTCCGAAAACGCGTTGCTACGGGTCAAGATTCGAAAGCTTATTACGTGACCCCACCTTTTATACGAGTAATTATGTAAGTAATTTGGTGTGTCAACTAGCCACCAAAATGAAATGGTAAAACTTTGATTATTTTGTTTCAGATGGTGCAAGGCAAAATACCCAACCTGAACCGTTGTAAAGACATGTCCGAGTTCTTTGACAAGTGAGTTTGCGTCGATGCCATTACAATCAAACTAATACCTATTTGGATATACGCACAATCAGTTAATGAACAATAATAAGTGAAGGAAAATAAAATAATTCACAACGCATTGTTTCCTACATTTTGAATGAAAAACTTTTGAAGCGGCACCGTGCCCGCGCCGCGCCCGAGCCGTGGCTGTGCCCGTCGCTAGACAAGATCGCAACAAGCTCAGCTTTAACACAGTAGACAGAAAAGGCTTCATTGACACATTGCCTCTTCTGTATCTTCTTCCACGCCTGCGCCGCGCCCGTGCACGCCGCTTCATAGTTCCCGCCATAGATAGAACGCGTTAAATTCAGATTTTATTAAAGCGCACACAAAATAAATATAATTGTAGACCAAATATACCGATTGCGCATTTGTGTGCAATAATTATTTTTGTATTCGCATCTACAAGTTTGTACGGAACCGTCGGTGTACGAGTCAGACACGCACTTGTCCGGGGTTTTTTTATGTAGGTTAGGTTAGATGTTTATTCAAATACAACCCGTTATATTCCCTCCGCTACGTGCACAGAGCGGGTCTGCTGTCGGAGAGCGAGTGGGAAGACGACCCAAACGCGCAGGTGGTGCTGCCGCAGAGCCTCGCGTCGCGGGGCGCCGCCGCGGACTCCAAGTCCGCCATCAGGCTGTTCGAGCTCGGACCCAGGATATCCTTCCAACTCATCAAGGTGACAACACACGACAACAAACTAGTACCACATTAACTTTGACTTTTTACGTCAGAACTATGTATTAATATTTGTAATGTGAAATAAAGATAAATCTAATACTTATATAATAAAATCAACATAAATTATAGACTATATCTAATTAACTTAAAAAATAAAATAAAAATTTTACTACCAAAAGCTTAAAGATAGAAAATGGGCCCCAAATCGCTGTCGATGGGCAGCGTGAAATAAATAAATCTAATCTAGGATATTTTTGAGTTAAAAAAACTGATTTGCTTAGGAAGAGAGAACGGAGCGCCAAGTATTGCGATCCTGACTCACCTTTCCCTTCGCTCAGTCTAATCATTCTCTTGAAACATGCTCGCTATTATATTTATATTCTATTTATATATATAATTTCAATTTGATTCATTTAGGTGGAAGACGGCCTGATGGATGGCGAGGTGCTGTTCCACGAGCTGATAGAGAAAACAGAGGAGGAGAAGGCGTCCATCAAGAAGAAAAGGGAAGCTAAGAGGTAACACAATCGTTTTAGACTAGCTTCAGCATCCAGCTGCGTCACCGAGGCCCCTTTTTACTGAATGAATTTTTATTTCTAATTTCTAGAATATTCTAAAACTATTTCTTGAATTTTCAGTTCTAATATTCATTCTGATTTATAAAGTTAAAAAAGAGTACAAGAGGCTAAAATTTTGTTAAGGCGTACATCATATTAATAGGCTGATGATGATTTTGTTGTTACAGGCGTCAGAAGGAGAAACGCAAAGCGCAGCAGGAGGAGAACGTGAAGAGGAAGCAGCGCGAGAAGGACGAGCTCAAGCAGAAGTCGCTCGAAGGCATCAAGAAGAAAATCACAGAGAGCCAGAGGTGAGGGTACACAAATACAAACTGCTGATCAGTGACCTCTGGAGCTTGTCCTCTGTCTGTCCACCGGGTAACTCAAGAATTATCCACCCTTGTATCACTGCGACCATTGCTGATCTATTGTGATCGCCTCCATTACTATAGTTCGGTGCTGAGCATCCGATAGGAACTTCACCACGCTTTTGAAATGAAATGTATTTATTTGCTGACACATGGTAATAAGTTACATGATGTTTATGCTTACAGTGGATCTCATGCTTCACCATTTGTATGGCATGCAACATTTATTTATGAAATTAACTCTTTATATGAAATTACTTAGCAAATAAAATAAACATTTTGTACATTCATGATGTCAATCTTGGCTAATAGGTAGACTCGTTCAGTTCGTCCTACTAATATTATAAAGGCGAAAGTTTGTAAGGATGTTTGTTACTCTTTCACGCAAAAACTACCAAACAGATTTTGATGAAACTTGGTACAGTGATAGCTTATATCCTGAAATAACATATAGGCTACTTTTTAACGCGGACAAAGTCGCGGGGCGTTCGTTAATACCCCCTAAGTAACAAAACGCCTACATAGAGGGCGCTGTTTCACAATGTACACGGAAAAACTTTTCTACGCGGGCGAAGCCGCGGGAAAAATCTAGTCATAAATAAATGATTGTTCTCTCTCTATGTTTTGAAATGTCAATTATGTAAGTACATGTCGGAAGCAATTACTATAATTAGTTTGGCACTGATTTGTTTTACTTAATCAGGTTGTACTTCAACCTGATTTGGTAGTTGCCCAAATGGAAAAAGAAGCTAATCTAAACAATCTTGATTTGATGTTGAGACGTATGTTTAATCACGTTATTCAGGTTGATGGAGCTGGCGGCGGCGGAGTCCCAGGGCGCCGACGCCTGCCACATGGACCAGGACGACGACGACGCGGAGTACTACAGGAAGGAAGTTGGCGCTGAGCCTGAAAAGGGTACGTTTTTTTATTTAAGGATCCGCCACATAATAATGAGGGTCGTAGCGTGATGTTACTAAGCTATAACCGTCTTAAAAAATTGGACCGTCAAATGCAAAAAACGTTTTAAAATCCGAGAGATTAGTGCGTACAAACTCCTCGGCTTTATTATACTTTTATAGATTTAATGCGTATTGGACTATACGCGTATTTGACATTATGAATAGACCGTGTAGTCAAGTATCATCATCATCAACAGCCTATTAACATGTCCCCACTGCTGGGGCTCTGGCCTACCTTCTTAACGAGGGTGTTCGGGCTATAGTCCACCACGCTAGCCCAGTGCGGGTTGGTGGACTTCATATGCGCCTTAGAATTTCTTCGGCGTATGCAGGTTTCCTCACGATGTTTTCCTTCACCGTTTGAGAGCAGTCAGTAAATGTACTTAAGTTTCGAGAAGAAACCCATTGGTACATGGCCCAGCCGGGGATCGAACTCCGGACCCTTCGATATGATAGGCTGCGTCTTATCCCCGACGCCACTAACGCACTTGTACACTACTCAAGTGTACAACATAGTATCTGAAACATGCTGTATCCATTATGATGAAACTTTTCTCGTATTTCAGATCTCTTTAGCGCAAACCCCTCAAGAAAACGCAAAAGCGATGATGACGCGCCGCGAGGTTTTAAGAAAATGAGACTAGACAAGAAGCTGAAGAAAAAGTTTCAGCGGAATCAGGACGGGGGCAAGAGGGCGCAAAATAATGAAGCTGGCAATAGAAAGTTCCAGAGAAACCAAGACGGAAAGAGAAATTTCCAGAACAAAGATGGCGGCGGTAGAAAGTTCCAGAACAAAGATGGTAGTGGTAGAAAGTTCCAGAACAAAGATGGCGGCGGTAGAAAGTTCCAGAACAAAGATGGCGGTGGTAGAAATAAATTCAACAAGGACGGGCCAAAACAAAAGAAAGTGTTTGGTGGAAAATTCAATAAGTTCAATAAAACTGGGAAAAATAGGGAAGGGAAAATGAAGGGTAAAGGGAAGGGGAGGAAGTGATAATAAATATTATTACAATAATTGTATGAGTTTTTGTTTACCTGGATCTGTGCCGACCGGGAGCACAGAATACCCGGGAGGACAGTGGGGCGGATTTTACGCTGACCATTAATAATTGTATTTAAAAGTGTCAGATTAAAGTTCAAACCCTCATAAAGAAGTAAATTACATCCAGCTGATAGCATCGTATGCGCACGATCCCACATTTGAACTTTAACACTTTTAAAAATTATTAATTGTAAACAATTTCCTCTTATCTTGTTACAAACGCAAGATTGTAATCTGTACATTTGTGCCATAAAAACAAGTTGTGATTATCAGATCAGTTTATTGATTTTTTATCCTTAAAATTAATTATCCTTGATACAAAATTATTACATACAATTAGATTATTGTACTGGCCGAATCAGACGGCACATATTACAATTGGTAATGATACAAATACAGCAATATGAGTAGAGGTAAAATACACCTGCATAATGCTACGATGCCGGTAATTCACATCCCATAGATATTATCATTAGTATATCTATATAAACATTCTTGCAAGTTAAAGAAAATCGAAACTTACTCCGTTCTAATTTGACAGATCGAAGAGAGAAATTGAAAAGTGAAGTTATCCCAAGAACGTCACAACTCGCACAGTATGCCGTATATAATATCATACAAAATCAACGTATGCGAAAAATTCGAGCTCCAAACGGTTATATCAAGAAGACGATGTCGTCAGCGAGCATGACGTGGTTGTCGTGCGTCATGCGCTCGAGCGCGGCGCGCAGCTCGGCCGCGTCGAACGGCTCGGCGCGCTGCTCGTTGACGTGCGCCGCGATGCGCGCCAGCGGCAGCGAGTTGGCGCGCTCGTCGCGGAACAGCTGCTGCAGCGACGACTTGAACTGCGCCAGTCTGCAATACACAAAATCGACAGCACTTACATATTTTACATAAACTTTAGGGAACTCCAAAGTAACGTTTTTTACATGTTACATTTTGACGAAAATTTCGTAGGGATAGCTTATATCGTGGAATAACAGGCTAATTTTTAAAGCGGACAAGTCACGGGTACCACCCGACAACTGACACGAGTCACTTGCCCTCCCTCCGCCTCCCGCTTCCCTACCTCACCCGCCCGCTCTCGTCTTGGCGCGACAGTACCGTTCGCATAAATGTGAGAGGTTCGTCGTGCCATTAACAAATGATCATAAAGATGTAGATTTCTTTATGTATCTAACTGCTTCTCACACGTTTTATTTTTTAATAATAAATAAATAATAATTTATTCCCATACTTTCGCCCAATACTTTATCAATCGTTTTTGCACGTACCTATCACGGCGGGCGACGTAGGGGGAAGCGGGAGACGCAAAGACTCATTATAGTTGCCGAGTAGTATATACTAGTATTTTATGTAAACCATGAATCAAAAAATTTAGCCACTCCCATATGGATGAGTAATCAAAGCATTCTATGGGTGTCAAAATCGTGTCAAATGGATTACAATATTGTGACTCACTCACTCATTCTCATTTTCGTGTCAAATGGATTACAATATTGTGACTCACTCACTCATTCTCATTTTCAAGCTCCATATAAATTTGTATTAGCAACCTCCTCCCGCTACTCCGCTTCCTTTGTCCGCACCCCCCCGGTAAATGGCACCATAGATTCCGATACTAAATATGCGAGATGCGATCTCCACAGGGAGCGCGCGCGCGACCAAATAGATTTAAAACTTTTTGATGTAAACTATTGATTTAATCCACCTCCAACTTCCCGCAGTAGATACCTGTCAGGTTCGATAGTGGTGTGCGACCTGGTGCTCCGGTCGCTGGGCTCGGGCTGCGAGGCGCGCGCCGCCCGCAGCACGGGCTCCGCCTCCTCGTCCGACGAGAACTCGTACGGGTCCGGGGCTCCGCCCTCCTACGATCATTTAGTTAGTTTACCTTAATATAGATGAGATTGTAATTTCTTGAAATATAGAATTTAGTAGATATTTGTGGTGTGTGCCAATTTGTGGCTTGGCCAGCTCAAAGTCAAAGTGTTTCCACTGACGTGAGGTCTACTGTACCAATGATTTTTTTTTCAAAACTGAAGTACATTTACTGACTGCTCTCAAACGGTCAAGGAAAACATCTTGAGGAATCCTGAATGCACCGAAGAATTAGGCGCATGTGAAGTCCACCAACCCGCACTGGCCTAGCATGGTGGACTTTATAGCTCTAACGCCTTAGGCCTGAGCCCCAACAGTGGGGACATATTAATAGGCTGTTGTTTTATGTAGAATGCTACCGTTGTCCTGGTGCGCTTGGCGCGGGGCCGCGCGGGCGCTTCGCCCTCCGAGCCGCCGCCCTCGCCCTCCGACGACGCGCGCCGCTTGCGACGCTTCTCCTTCGTCAACACCTGAGAAAAAAAAACACATCAAGTTTCAATACGCTAGCTGTCCTTTTTTGCTCGGCTTTAAAAAAAATCACAAATGCATTTCTTCTTTGAAGCATTATTTTCCGTTCGCATTTTTTCCTAAGCGTTATTTTTCAGTCTCAAAATTTCCTTTCGCATTATTTCCTTGTATGGAATTCGGTCGAAAAAAGTCAAAACTATTTTATTGCATGTAAGTACACTGGGTACATTTATACAACATCAATTTATTATCTACCACCGCTTCCAAGGTGTTATATAGAGCTGGGAAGAAGAATTTCAAGTCACCGGTATGTCGAGCGAGCGCGGTATGTAGTTATTATATTTTGGGAAAGTGCCTTTACCTTTTTGAAGTAAGCGAATTGGACCAATTCAATGGCGGCCTGCGCGTCTTGTTGCGTCACCTGTAATTATGTCATATTTAATTCAATAAAGCTGTTTCTGTTTCGCCAGTGTTGTCCTAAAAACTATTTTGTGCCAGTGTAGAACAGTACCCGTGGGAACAGCTTTTCCCGAGGTATCATAATGAATTATAGCCTAAGTATTCTGACGTATAAATGTATATTACTGTAAAGTTTCATCAAAATCTGTTTCGTAGTATTTGTGTGGAATAGTAACAAACATCCAAACATCAAGCTTTCGCGTTTATAATATTAGTAGGACGAAATGTTTGTAGTTATTCAAACTGTATCATCATTAGCCTATCGCCGTCCACTGCTGGACGTAGGCCTTACCAGCTTTGCCACCTGCCACTGCGCTTACTTGACCAATGTAGCCTGGGCTTGTAACCAACGTAGAGCCAGATGTGGCCAGCCCACTGCCACTTGAGCTCAATTTATTTACCTGATAACTGAGGCGGCACTTAGCGTGCGCGGTGGACAGACGTATCAACGTCTCCAGCGTACGCGCCGTCACCGGTTGCGTCTGTCAAATAATAAACGTGTCAAATATCAAGACCTGACTGGTAGTTGGTAGTGAGTGACCCTGTCTACTGCGCCAGAGGCCGTGGGCTCGATTCCTACCCGGAACCAACATTTGTGTGATGGACATATATTCTGTTGGTTTTCGGATTCTGTGTGTTTGTATGTATTTATTTAAAAAGTATTTTTATGTTACATACATAAATATCAGTTGTTGAGTACCTATTTACAAGCTTTGGCTTAGTTTGGGGCTAAACAGCCGTGTGTAAATTTGTCCAAACATTATTATTATATTATTACATATTAGAAATACAATAACGACCAAATAAATTATACATTTATCATATCCACCTTTTATAGGCGTAGGCAGAAAGAACGGACCGCCAATTACCATTTGCGGCTGAAAGGATAGATGACGTTCCTAATTAGATCGCAAAGTATATATGGTAATACATAGAATTAAGTATACCTAATAGTAATCTTCTCTATCATACCAATATTATAAAGAGGAAAGATTTGTATTTTTGTATGTTTGTAATGAATAAACTCAAAAGCTACTGTGCCGATTTCAAAAATTCTTTCACCATTGGAAAGCTACATTCACCCTGAGTGACATAGGCTATATTTATTTGTACACCCGTGCAAAGCCGGGACGGGCCGCTAGTATAGTATAAACTAAAAAAACCTAAAACTATTCACTAAAATAAAACAAAAAACCCACTACAAATAAAAAATGTCTTCCAGCGCGCCACATCGAGGCAGGGTTTCCAAGATATTGGCAGCATTTCCCTTTTGAATTGTGAGGCTAATTGATTGATTTTGTCTATATTCTTTCAGCTATTCTTGCGTACAGTTTTTATTTTGGGTAAAAGCAATAGTTTGCTAGTTATGACATTTCTAATTGGAACTGGACCGGAATATTATTTGAAAATTTTTCACTTGGGGGTGGGGGAGACAGTTTCAAGGGGTTGCTGGCTGTCAAAAGGGAAGGAGCGGATTGAATGAGCGTCTGTAAGTACGCACCCTGGCCACGTCGCTGTCCATCATATCTTGACTGCGCAGCTTGGCGTACTCGTCCGCGATGGCGTCGGACGCGTCCTGCGTGAGCTTGGGCTTCATCAGCCGCGCGATGTGGATGAACTTGCGCATGAACTTGGTGCTCAGGATCTGGTCCTTCTTGCTGCGGGTGTTGCCGTGCAGCAGGGGATCGTACTTCTCGTATATCGACTCGCTTGCCTCCTGAGGACATAGATAACTGATCAGATACGCTTTGGAGACCAGGAACATAGGAGAAAGTAACAGAACTAGATAGATTTTAATAACAAAACGTTGCAGAAGAGATTCCGTCGCATCCTAATCATTATTACTGAGCCTATTCAGACTCAAAGACTCATAACTAACTTTTTCCCTTTTTACTTTGTAGAAAAAGTCTTATCCGTGTACATTGTGAAACAGCGCCCTCTATGTAGGCGTTTTGTTACTTAGGCGGTATTAGCGGACGCCCCGCGATTTTGTCCGCGTTAAAAAGTAGCATAAATGTTATTCCAGGATATAAGCTATCACTGTACCAAGTTTCATCAAAATCTGTTCGGTAGTTTTTGCGTGAAAGAGTAACAAGCATCCTCATATCCTTACAAACTTTCGCCTTTATATTATAGTAGGAAGGATATAAATGCGATAATGTCGATATTTATTTAACTACGTACAGTCGACCGCACGTCAGTGGAAACACCTTGAGCTGGCCTAGCTTGTTAGGGAGTTCCAATACTATGAGAGACCAGTTTATACTGGTTTTGTTTCCACTGACGTGCGGTGACCGTACAGTGACAGCGTATATCCTGGACGGACATATCGGATACATTTTATCAAAGTCGCGGGTACTTTACATCATAAATAAATAACAAAATACCTCATCGTCATCATTGTCGGGGTTTTCTGTTGACAGCATCTCCACAGATGAGCCCATTGGCAATACCTCGCCATCTTGCTCTTTTGGATTTCTAAAATAACGAAAAAACATTAAAAATTGCAACGTTTTTTTTATTACTAATGGTGGGGGAATTGTGCAAAACTGCCACTTTTCTAAGCAAGTGCAGGAATTTTAAGGAAAGGTGATACAATAAGTAAATGCAGGCTAAGTAGCAAATAACCGCGGGTTTTTTTGTATATGATTGTTTTGAAACTATGATTGGCCTAAAAGGGCTTAGTTTCCGGGACCGTAATAAAAGAAAAAAAGTAGTGACCTGTAGCGGTGCATGCGCAGCACGTGCTCCGCGATCATGTTGTCGTGGTCGGCGTCCGCGAGGTCCAGCACCACGAACAGCAGGTCGAACCGCGACAGCAGCGAGTCCTGCAGACCGATGTTCTCCATCGGAGTCTTGTACTGGTCGTACTGCCAAGTCAAAGTCAAAACATTTTATTGCATACGAGTATATTTATACTGGGTATATTTATAGACGTCAATATTTTATCTGCCACAGCTTCTTAGAAAAAGCGGTGCAACAATTTTTTTCAATCAATTTCCAACAAAAATTTGAAATCAACTGCACATACCAGGATTGATATAAAACAATATTATTATAATTTTTATACATAAAGCAATTACTACATTGTTGCGGCCGAAAACATGTACAACATAACACACTCTTGAGTGACCCGGGGTGTACACAAGCGACTCACTCTGCCGTAGACGGGGTTGGCGGCGGCGAGCACGGAGCAGCGCGCGTTGAGCGTGGCGTGCACGCCCGCCTTGGCGATGGTGACGCGGCCCTGCTCCATCACCTCGTGGATGGCCGTGCGGTCGATGTCCGACATCTTGTCGAACTCGTCTATGCACACCACGCCGCGGTCCGCGAGCACCATGGCGCCCGCCTCCAGTCTAATGGACAATAATTTTTTTTTTGACATATGGATGTTATTGACTTATTTATGCCCGGTGCCCGGCTGTGAATCAGGAGTTTCCTAGCTATACAAAGACGAGATATTGGCAGTGACAGCTGCGACTTGGGTGCGATAAGGGTGTCAGTTCCTAGTTCCTTCTCCATGTCAGCAAGAGTATTGCAATTCCTCCCTACGGGATCAGACGACCCTCCTTTATTGGCTGATAGTCTCAAGGTCGCACGGATTCCTGCAACCTTTTATTACCTGCGGTCGCCGGTCTCCGGGTCGGTGGTGACGGCGGCGGTGAGGCCGACGCCCGAGGAGCCGCGGCCGGTGGTGGTGACGGCCCGCGGCGCCGTCTGCAGCACGTACCGCAGCAGCTGCGACTTGGCCACGGACGGGTCGCCGATCAGCAGGATGTTGATGTCACTGATGGAAACATTTTATTTGTATTTTAGGCACGATTCTTAAGGAAATCATTTTAAATGGCAAGAAACAATAGTAAGTAAGTAATATTTATTTGCGGAAAACATGGTTGTATACAGATGTTCTATAATTAATAAAGTTCTATATGTTTTACCATAATTTATGGCATGCAAAAGTAAAATAGGAAATACATTAATAAAATAACAATGTCCAAGATTCAATATTATTTTTCAATGTTAGGAGGGTTAAGACAAAACTAATTCTATAGTGCCATAAAAGTGTGCTTTCAGAATTGTAACCATACATATCATCACGCTATGTCCCTAACGGGTTAGGCAAAGAGAATTGAGTGCCTATATAGTTTGGCGATCCTGACGCACCTCTTTCACTTCACGCAGTCTCTTCACACACGCTCGCTGACGAGGGGACAGTTCCTGCACCGACTCCACAACAGTGAGAGTTTTGTGCATTTCCCCCGGGCCGTCAGTCCAGCCATCCCAACTCCTTGAAGTAGGGCTTCTGGCCGACGGCAGCACTGTTGCAGGTTGCCGTTAGGTTGGGAACCAATGGAATTAATTTTAATGTCTCAATCCGACAGCGGCCGCTAGCTAGACATGTTTACAACTTTTTTGTTTTGTTGTATTTTGTTTTTGTATCCAAGCAACTCACCCTCTAAGTCTCGTGCCATTGGGCAGGATCTTCTCCATCCCGCCGAGCAGCAGACACAGTATCGCCTTCTTGATGTAGTCGTGGCCGTGTATAGACGGCGCCAGCGACTTGCTCATCAGGTCGAACATGTCTACCGTCGTGCGCTTGGCCAGTCGCTTGCATAGCTTCACCTCCTCCAGTGTGATGTTCAGATTCATTTCCTTGTTGATCTGGGTGATGTTGTTTGCGATGAGCACCGTTCTGGAATGTTCAAGGTAGAATAGAAGAAGAATGCTCTTCTGTGTCGCTACCATAACCATTCAAATTAACTTAAATTAATGTAATGATGAAGTTTATTATTTACTAGCTGTTTTCCGCGTTTCCGCATAGTTATTTCTGTATTTTTTTCCTTTTTGCTCGGCTACTAAGGGTGTAGCGTGATGTTAAATAGCCTATAACCTTCCGCAAGAAAGGGGCTATCAAATGCAAGAAGAATTATTTAAATCCGACTTGAAATTCCAGAGATTTGCGCATTCAAACAAAAAACCAACCCTTCAGCTTTATTATATAGACAAGGATAGACAACCAGGTGGTGCTTGACTCCAAGCCTTTAGGCAAATGCTAATACGCAAAGTCGACTGCAAAGTTAAGTGGTAGGGCCATACGAACGCATTAGCTTTGAGTTTTAAATGTTTGTACAAACAACTTCGTGTTTATAGGTAGGTAGTACATTATAATATAATGGCAGGTTTAGACGGAGATTATTTTCTAAGCTTAAACCTACGCGCCTTAACGACCGGAGCGGCGAGATTTAGGCGGCTAAAAAGTCATCTTACCTGAAAGTCCCAGCAGTAAAATTTCCCTGCTTTGATGGCAGACACCTGTAGTTGCCCACCACCTGCACCCTGTCTCCAGGCTTGCATTTGTCCACCAGATCCTCATCACATACTACGTCCACGCTCCTGGGCAGCTGGCCTGCGGGCGCGCGCTCCGGCATCTCCTGCACCGTGAGCGTCTGGTGGTCTTTGTAGCGGGACAGTCCGAATTCCGTTTCTAGGATGTTGCCATCGTCGTCCTGTGATTGGAAGATACTGTGAATTTGTATCATTGAACTATGTGTTTTCAACTCAAAAATACAGTTTAATTTTATTTTTCTTATATTTTGTATAGATAATAGATATCAATAGGCCACTTTCAAACGCATATCAACTTCTCTTCAAGGGAAATATAGAAACATCTGGTTTGTCATCTTTTTTAGTGCACTTTTTTTTTTTGAAATTATTTGAAATTAATTTATTACATTTAGCCATGAAAAAAGGTAGTTTTCGTTGCTATTGTGTGTAATCTGTTGTTTTTAAATCTATTTAAGTTCTATAGCCTATAACCATAATCAAAACTATTATGTACCTATACTTTCACAATTTAAGCTAATGAAGGTAAAAATTGATGTTGTATTACCTATATGATTGAAAATTCTGTGGCAAATGCTTAAATAGCATTACTTACTAGTTAGTAGTAACTGTTCTGGTTACATTGTTTACCTTTGTGGGATATAGAGCAGAAGTTGGGAAGGCTTCAAAGGACGTGAGGTCGGTGTACTTGCGCTCCATGACCTTCTTGGTGGCGGGGCAGTAGTGCACGCTGCGCACCACCTTGGGCCGCACAAGCGACACGCGTGTCACTATGCCTTCCACACATATCAGGTTCCCGAGGTACCTATAAAAACAAATTATAATCTGGCCACACTTTAGAGACAGGAGAAACTATTCATGGGGCTTCTATTTGATGTGGTTTGGGCACCATTTGGCAGACAGGGGTTTGGCGCAACAGATTCCATAGGGTCTAAGTGTCGCCAGGTATTTCTAGCCTCCTAAGAATACATAACATTATTCATGTTTTCCACTACAATATTTAAAGAAAACATGGAATGTGTGAATTTTATTTTATATAACGCTAGCTGTAGGCCGCGGCATCGCTTGCGTTAGATGTATTCCCGCGGGCTCAGTTTCTCCCGAAGAAGGTACATCAAACTTACCGAGAAGTCAAACTCCTTGGTGTAACATGTTTGTTTCCAAAGCTTCCCGAGAAAGCAACAAAGAATTCCTCTTGTTCCTTCGCGTATGTCGGGTCAATAGACGAGACATATTCCTTGAGAGCTTTTTGGAATGCAATCTGCTCCTCAAACGCAACTTCTAGCAGACACTTTACTCGCTCAGGATTCTTTCTTCTAAGATCATTTACATTTACCACCAGGCGCTTCGAATTCTCAGCTATCATTTGCTTGACCTTCTCCATGTAAATTCCTTGGTCTTCCTGCAGATTTAATAGCATTTATTAGAAAAGAAAGTATTGAAGCGTATTCAAAACAAATTAGGTTATGCAGATATACCTCATCGTCTAAGAATTCAAGATATTCTCGTTGTAAATCCCTGAGGCGTTGATCAAAGTCCCCGTCTTCCATTGTGTTAGAATTGTGTTGTTATAAATAGGTTTATAAAATATAAAAATAGCGAAAAACAACAACACGGTTCTTTGTTTGACAGATAGATTTTTGGCGCCACAAATAAATAATAGACTAAAAACTCGTTCGTACCACAAACAATATTCACCTACTCAATCGACAATCAATCAATTCAATCAATCACAATCGATAACAAAATAAAATAACGACACTATCGGAATAAATAGAACGCTAATCCATTCTGTTTCGTTCGTTTTTTTTTCTATGGCTATGATTGGTTGTGGCGAGCGCGGGTGATTGTTTTTTCTTTGATTTATTTGAGAAAACAGCTAAAAATTGTGCAGAAAACCGTATCAGCCTTTTTAGTGTCTAAGCGTCTATTACATTTAACTTTAATGAAAACCCAAGAGACAATGTCGGAACATACAAATTCTAACCAATCGGCACCTGAAAACAACAAACAGAAGGAACCCGATCGACCCAAATTGAAGATCCTGGCGTTTCACGGCTATCGGCAAAACGGTGCGGTGTTTCGCGGTAAAATTGGGTCTTTCCGCAAAACCGCTTCCAAATATGCTCAGCTGACGTTTATATCTGCTCCTCATAGAGTCCTGAATGAAGATGGTGGAGGCGATGAAGGTTTGCAAACTATTGTTAAATTTACAATTTATTTTGCCACATTTAAATTACATTTATTACTTACTAAACTGAAGGATTTGGACTACTTTTTATTTTACAAATTATAAATAATTATGCACCTGATTAATCCCGGACTATAACCTCACTCAAAAAATGTGTTTCAGATTCCCGGTCATGGTGGTTTAATGCAGAAGACAATACATTTAGCGGCAAGTGCCTGGGAGGACCTGCGATAGGCTTCGAAGACACTTTACAGCTTGTCGAGAGGACAGTAGCTAAGTACGGTCCATTTGAGGGCTTCATGGGCTTCTCGCAGGGAGCCTGCCTCGTTGGTCTTTTGGCTGCCATGCAGCAGAAAGGATGTAAGTATATCAATTTTTAACAAAATCAATTCATATTAAAGGAACTTGAATATGCGCCAATTTATATGCAGGCATACCAACAATGGGCTAGTGTGGTGGACTATTATAGTCTGTGCTCCCTCATTGAGAGGGTAGGCCTGAGCCCCAGCAGTGGGGACATGTTATTAGGCTGTTGATTTGATTTGATACCAACGATTTGCTGATAGCTTGATATTCTCAATAAATAAATGTTTGTGCTTGAGAATTTCACAAAAAGTATGAATTTTTTACAAAATGTAAATAGAAATAATTGTTATTTTTCATTAGTTATTGTCTGCAGTGGACGTGTTGCTTGGCTGTGTATAAAATTTATAAATCAAAATTTTAATGTTTCTTTTTTAGATTTACCATACACATTCAAGTTTGCAATATTTGCATCAGGATTCCGTTCAGGCAGCCTGGTCCACAAAGGCTTCTATGATGAGGAGATCATGCTGCCCTCCCTACATGTCTATGGGGAAAGTGATTCCATTATACCTAAAGGTAAGAATTTTCACCTGTTTCTACATTAGTTGCATCAAATCAACAGCCTATGTTCCAACTGTTGAGGTACACCTACCCTCTCAACAACGGCGTACCGGCTATAGTCCACCAAGCTAGCCCAATGCGGGGCAGTGGACTTCACATCTGTCTTAGAATTTCGTTGGGGTATGCAGGTTTCCTTCAGTACATTAAGATAAAACCTGTGTAGTGTTAAAAATCGTCGTGGAGATCCTTGGAGGAGGCCTTTGTCCAGCAGTGGACGTCTACAGGCGGAGATGAATGTTAATACCATACATGAATTCCAAAATGGTGTGGGTGTGAATCGTCCACCTTGAGAATGCCCTAGAAGGACCAACTAGGCTACCAAGACTTGCAAGACGCCGTTGTAATTGTATAAATACGTAGGTACGCATCTTGTATGGCTTCATCCTGCCGCGTAATTGGCTTGTAAATCCACCTTTATGCATTATTTCAACACAAATCATGCATTATTGCATTAATGCATGGATTTGTGTTGTGTTGCACATGCAGTTGGGCTCCTTCCAAAAAAACATTAAATCAAAGCCTAGGCAGTTGAGTATATTTTTAACCGACTTCATAATATTATTTTCCCCAGAAATGAGCGAATCCCTGATCAGCCTGTTCATAAAGCCGGTGGTGGCCGAGCACTCTGGTGGTCACTACGTGGCGTGCTCGGGCTCCATCAAGGATGCCTACATTGACTTCCTCCATGATCAGTACCAGGACCTGATGGAGGACGACCAAAAGGATGAAGAAAATTTATAGTTTTAATTTGCCTGCATTGGATTGTGAATGTTATTTTGTAAATAAATGATTTATTTATAGGACTTCATGTTTTGAGACTGCTTTGTGTACTTGTTAGTAGTGACCAACCACAGAAATTATAAAACCGAGCTTTTTCCGTGTTCTGTGTGACTGACCGAATATTTGGTTTCGGTTCCGGCCGATACTGGGAACTTGTAAGGATCGTTGTTACTCTTTCACACTAACTGAACGGATTTTGATGACACTTTGCACAGTGATCAGTTATCACTGATAACTGATAGCTTATATCCTGTAATAACATAAAGGCTACTTTTAACCGCGGTAAACTGTTCCCGCGGCAAAAACTTATTCCACGCGGGCCAGATTTCTATATTAAAACTATGATGGGCCTGAAAATACTTTGTTTCCAGGGCCGTAAAGTAAAACCCGATTTGAAAAAGTTGATTTATAAATTCTATTCTAACCTAGTAGTATATGATAAACTTTGAATTAAAATGAATAGTTGCGATTTATAGCCAGTTTAAGGCGCTATATAACATTCCAAGTACTGTTTCATGATGCGGTGTCGTTATTTAATGTGGTTCGCTCACGAACATATAGATTTTCGTGATGCTGTAAGTTTTCAAACATACTACTTTAAATTCACTGTTTTTCACAGAAATATAATAATTTTTACTATTATCTTTTAGGAAATGAAAAGCATATTATCTATGCACAATATTCCTGTAAAATTCGTTGAAGAACCAAATGTTAATAAACCATACTGGATAGTGGAGTTGCCGTCTGAAGAATGCGCTAAAAAGATAGCTTCAAGATCGGTGTTGCTTAAAAACTGCATAGAACTGTGGTCTAAAGCAAAATCTGTGTCACAATTACACACGAACTTGAAAAATTCCATCCTTAACAAATCCCTATCATGGATACAGACTGAAAATGTAGAAAATGATGGACACATTTGTCCAAGCTCTTTGATAAAAGCATGCTGCTCTCCTGATAAGTCATTTAAAGTGGAAGTGGAAACATTCTGCAAGCATTTCTCTATGCAGGAGAAAGTTAAGAAGATAGAGGTAAAGCTTGTAAGCTTATATTACAATTTTGTAAGAAAATTTAGCTTCAATTATGACTGTTATTGGTGTTATCGTTTTTTAGGCCTTCAACTATTTACCATTGGAGGGGCCAGTCAGGTTGAAGAGCCCAGATGTGACCCTCGCATACTTGGAGTTCTACGGTGTGGATCCTAATAATGTTCCTGAGAAGCCACATGCTGTGTTCTTTGGAAAGTGGGTATGTAATTAATAAGAAATATATTTTTCAATTCAGTTCATAAACTTTATTTTGTAATATTGTATTACTATCATCTCCGTGGTAAGATTCTAGTGCACTGCAGGCATAGCTGTGTTCCGGTTTGAAGAGTATGAGAATCAGTCTCAGTATAGTGATCTGTAACTTCACCATTCACTCTCTGGATGGTAATCATCACATCACACTTCGATTAATCCGTGTCGGAGTCCAACGGTTTCAAAGCTACGACGTTTGTTATTCTTAGATGGAGGTGCGGTCCGTGCACCGACTCCATGAAAGTGGAAGTTTTCCTTCACTCTTCAAAAGGTGCGTCCAGACCGGCCGAGCCGCCGCGGCCGCGGCCCGCCTCGCGCCCCAGCGCGCTCGGTGTGGACGTGACAGGCGCATGCCGCGGCCGCGGCGGCTCGGCCCGTCTGGACGCACCTAATCAATGCTTTTCATTACACAATACCTAACAAAACAGACCTAGGGTACACAGAGTACAAAAAAAATTAATTGGTTCAGTTAGATGAATATAGTAGGTACCTAAGTGCAACATTAAATATCCTTAAATCCGTAAATGCAGGTGGCGGACGGTCAGCGCGACCTGATCCGGGTGCACTCTCTGAAGCGGCGGCAGTTCATCGGCAACACTAGCATGGACGCGCAGCTGGCGCTGCTGTCGGCGACGCAGGCGCGCGTGCGGCCCGCCGACCTCGTGCTCGACCCCTTCGTGGGCTCCGGCTCGCTGCTCGTCGCCGCGGCGCATTTCGGTGGTGAGTTTAGTCATTTTGCTGGTGGTTTAGTCATTTTCCTAGTGAGTTTAGTCATTTTGCTGCCGAGTTTAGTCGTTTTGATGGCGAGTTTAGTCATTTTGCTGGTGAGTTTAGTCGTTTTGCTGGTGAGTATAGTAGTTTTGCTGGCGAGTTTAGTCGTTTTGCTAGTGACTTTAGTCATTTTGCTGGCGAGTTTAGTCATTTTGCTGGTGAGCTTAGTCATTTTGCCGCAACCTGCGCAGCTGAGACACTTTATTATATGGACTACTAGCTGTTTCCCGCGGTGTCGCCCGCGTAGACTAGTTTTTCTCGCGGTGACAGCTTTTCCCGAGGTATTCCCGAGGCCTGTGTTATTATTATAAAGTTTATTTCTGTAAACTGTCATCAAAATCTGTAGAGAAGCCTGCTGCGACCTTAAAAATAAAACTAGTACCTTATTTGCCACAGGTTACGTGTGGGGCTGTGACATAGATTACATGATGCTGCACGCCAGATCGAAGCCCACGCGCGTCGGACAAAAGGTAACAATGTATGTATTACATTACATGGTTATGGTTGCTTCCATGGGGATGCTATAGACAATATATATCTTCTTCTGGCCCCTCCAACCTTGCGGTTACGAGGGCCAAGTTACATGAGAGTGCACCGGTACGCACCAGAGGCTTTTTCCCGATGCACTCCATACATTAATCATTAGACAACTAAAAACCGGTAATTACCGAAACGTAAAGCGAAACGTAAAATGCTCAGTAATGGTCGAAACCATAGAGACTGTATATGATATTATCTTTGCCTTTTGTTAGAAAAAGTGAATTGAAGTGAAGTGTCAGTGATAGTTGTCTCTTTTTTTTTGTTTGTTTTGTTTTCTTTTTCTTGGTATTTGACGTTTATTCTACCGCTCGGCTCGTCCCAAGCGACGATTGGTCGTTACCACTCGTTGACGTTCGAGCGGTTCAAAAATGCGGAGTCGAGGGAAAATCAGTAGAATCGAACGCTAGAAGCGAGGAGAGCGAATCAAAAATAGAGCTCCAGGTCCCCGAAGTACACTGGGTTACTATAGAAGACTAATAATTACTCTGTGACTATAGACAATAGCACAGAGTAAGTAATAGTCTTCACAATTGGGTATCGTCTCTACTGTATCAATTTCAACTAGGTATAAGTACCTCAGGCAACGTATCAGTCTGGCCATTCAACGAGTGAACGCCGCCAGCCTTCTTGGCCACACTGACCACTTCGACTGCCTTTTTTATTTGTAGGTAGCTAGTTTTAGCCAGTTAGTTTTTAATTTTGTTAGGTACGTATGTTGTATTTTTTAATTACCATTATAAATTAATTCTCACCTAATTAAATACACTTAAAAGTTCGAAAAGTTATTTGTAATCTATTTTTTCTATGTATAATTTGACTACCAGTTATGTCTGTCTTGATTGCGTTTTTTTTCCTTTTTCTTGGTTAGTAAGGGTCGTGCGTGGCGTGATTTTAAATAGCCTATAACATTCCTCAAGAATTGAGCTATCAAATTCAAAAAGAATTATTCAAATCCGACTTTTAGTTTCAGAGATTAGTGCGTTCAAACAAACCACAAAACAATCTCTTTAGTATTATTAGATTGGTATAGATTATCGCTCTGAGTAACTGTCAAGTATAAATAAATCCTGTCCTATCCTACTAATATTATAAAGGCGAAAGTTTGTAAGGGTGTGAGGATGTTTGTTACTCTTTCACGCAAAAACTACCGAACTTTGATGAAACTTGGTACAGTTATAGCTTATATCCTGGAATAACATATAGGCTACTTTTTAACGCGGACAAAGTCGCGGGGCGTCCGCTAAGACCCTCTAAGTACAAAACGCCTACATAGAGGGCGCTGTTTCACAATGTACACGGGAAAAACTTCTACGCGGGAATAAGCTAGTAAGTAATAATGTTGATTATTCCAGACACGTGCCAAGGATGAGAGCATACGCGGCAACATGCGGCAGTACGGCACCGAGGGCCGGTACCTGGACGTGGTCGTGAGCGACTTCTCGCTGCCCATGTGGAGCGACACGCTCAGGTTCGACGCCATCATCACTGACCGTGAGTGCAATATTATCATTTTTATGGGTTATACGGCTCTGGCAACTAAGCGGTCTTAAGTGTAAGACAGGGCGGCGGCGGTGCTATAGCGTTGCGGCGGCGAATCTGCGGGAAGCGAATATAAAGCGGAGATCTTCAGACAGGAATACCGCTTGCGGCGGCGGCGGTGGGTATGATACACGCTCTCTGCGAGATCGAATCAGAAATGAGGAGATCCGCAGGAGAACCATGGTCACCGACATAGCTCAAAGAATAGCGAAGCTGAAGTGGCAGTGGGCGAAGCACATGGCTCGTAGTACTGACGGCCGTTGGGGCAGAGAGGTTCTCGAGTGGCGACCACGTACCGGAAGACGCAGCGTAGGCCTCCCACAAGGTGGACCGACGATCTGGTGAAGGTTGCGGGACCCGGCTGGATGAGGTTAGCGCAGGTCTGGTCGACGTGAATATCCCTGGGGGAGGCCTTTGTCCAGCAGTGGACGTCTACAGGCTGATATGATGATGAAATCTTCATTAAAGCTGCTATCACTTTAATAAGGATGTGGACTTTCGATCGCCGTCTGGCACTAGTTGCGCCTTTGTGGAATCCGTGCAGGTTTTTTTACTGATTTTTGTTTATTTTACGCGGTATTTTATCCAGCGTCTGGATGTGTAACCAAATGTTTGTACCGCAACGTTCCAGCGCCGTACGGCGTCCGCGAGCCGACGGAGAAGATCGGCATCGCGCGCGAGCACTACGCGCTGGCGGAGCGCCACCTCGCCAGCCACGTGCCCGCCAAGGTGGAGTACGCGCTGCCGCACATATACCGCGACCTGCTGCACTTCGCGGCCGGCGCGCTGCGCCTCGGCGGGCGGCTCGTGTGCTGGTACCCGCTCGTCAGGTACAAACATGAATCGAAAAATTTACCCACTCCCATATGGATGAGTAATAAAAGCATTCTATGGCTGTCAAAATCAACGGCGGATCCAGGGGGGGCGGGTCATGGGGGTCATGACTTCGCATGCGGCTCAGAATTTCTTCTTCGGCGTATGCAGGTTTCCTCGCGATGTTTTCCTTCACCGTTTGAGAGCAGTCAGTAAATGTACTTAAGTTTTCGAGAAAAAACCCATTGGTACATGGCCCAGCCGGGGATCGAACTCCGGACCTTTTGATATGATAGGCCGCGTCTTACATACGTACATTTGTGTAATCAAGGTCTTTGTGCAATCTTTTCCATGTCCGTGTATGGGTTCCTTAAAAAAACCGGCGTTCCAATGTATCCTGGCGCAGAGACGAGCACACGGAGGAGCAGCTGCCGTCGCACCCTTGTCTCGAGCTGGTGAGCAGCTCTCAGCAGGTGCTGTCCAAGCTGACGGCGCGCCGCCTGCTCACGTACGAGAAGCGGCACGCCGACGCGCCCGCGGGGCCGGTGCACCCTCAGGGCGCCGCGCACAACTTCAGGTAATATTAGGTTAGGTTTAAAGAACTTAACTTCTCATAAGAAATTTACATTTCACTTAAAATGAGATATACTTACATAGAAAAAATATTGTCTCCGGTACTCTTTACAGTGTTTAAGCTTATTTTTAAATATATTGATTGTTTGTACAAATTTACACACGGCTGTTTAGTCCCAAACTAAGCCGAAGCTTGTAAATGGGTGCTCAACAACTGATAAACATACATAAAATACTTTTAAATAAATACTTAAATGCATGTACAAACACCCAGAATCCGAAAACCAACAGATATGCTCATCACACAAATGTTGGTCCCGGGTGGGAATCGAACCCACGACCTCTGGCGCAGTAGGCAGGTTCATTAACAACTACGCCAACAGGCCAGCATTTATGTAAGCATCTGGTAACCCTGGGTGCACCGAGTTCACGAATGGTTGGCATTAGGAGCACCTGTTGTTGTGCCTCCTTATAGCAGCATATAAAATTGAGATTTGTTTAATTGTTTTGATATCATTTGTTACAGAGAGAAATACTTCGCGATGGGAGAGGTAACTAGGCGGGAGAGGAAAGAGAGGAAGGCGGAGGAATTGGCCGCCAACGCAGTGTACATAGCCAGGGCTCACAGGAGAGGCAAAGATGTTACTTGACAATAAACCAATGTGATAATACTTGAGCTTTTGTCTTTATCCACCCGTAATAAATTCAAATTTTATTTATTTTCTCACACAAAGATATAACAATATTCGCATGCAGTTTGATAAATACCGGAAATGAAATTAACCGGAGACCGGTCTTTGTGTGAGACTGGTGCCTGTATTAGGACAAGTCCTGTTCTACAGGTCACCAGGCCCCCACTGGAAAATGAGTAGACTGAGTGCGAGCGTGTGTGTGTTTGAGTGTGTTTGTGTGTGTGTGTGGGTGAGTATATATTTATGATTTGTTGTGATATAAATTTTTATTTTGATATAAATTTTTATTTATTAATAAAAATAATAAAATTCTTTTATTTCAGGCCACTACATTGCCCATAATTGTTAGTCAAGCCTACCTACTTAGAAACTATATCAGTAAACAATTGGAATTTTTTTTGAATTATTATTAACACACAGGACAGACAGAATTGACGAAATTCCCCCCACTTGCCAGGCTCACCGCTTCGCACGTATAATGTGCAAATCGGTGAACCTGCCGAGCAGGCTTGAATCCAGTCTCTCGGCAATCATCTTCAGGATTCCGTTCGGTAATGCGTAGATTCCTTTTTTATACTGGTTTTGTTTCCACTGACGCGCGGTCGACCGTACAATTCACACTAGGCGTATTGGTCCAGTTTAATCCAATTTAGCCCAGTTTATATAGTTTGGTAGGTCCAGTTTAGTCCTGTATTCAACGTTTGGTCCAAATTTTTCCAAGTTGATATTTTGGTCCACTTTAACCAGTTTAGTCCTGTTAAGCCCCGTTTATATTGTTTTGTTCTAGTTTATACAGTTCGGACCAAACTGGACTAAAGTGGACCATACTATCAACGCGTCTAAATTATTCTCGTAGACACTCCGTCAGTTATAGTTGTTGATTGAGCTGAAATTTGCAGTGAAGGCAGGCCTCCCACAAGGTGGACCGACGATCTGGTGAAGGTCGCGGGACCCGGCGGGATGAGGTTAGCGCGGGACCGGTCGTCGTGGAGATCTTTGGAGGATGCCTTTGTCCAGCAGTGGACGTCTACAGGCTGATATGATGATGATGAAGAGCTGAAATTTGACACGTGTAAAAATACCCTGTAATGACGGATCGAAAGACGAGAAAAAAATTGTTTGCGATGCGACGGAGGGCTTCTGGCGACTTAGGATTTTTTAGGGTTCTGTACTTCAAAAGGAAATTATCTCCCACCATTTTTCTCAGGAACGCGTGGAGGTATCAAGTTAAAATTATTATCAAATACTCAGATCTGCAATCCCTAAAACAATCAAACTTCTAAGACAACGCAGTCAGAAGATATGGCTGATTTTGCCGCATTTTTTATTATTTTGGTAAATACTCAATCATGAAATTTGGGAAGAAGCAAAGTCTTACAACACACGTAATGGAAAAAAATCCGAAAACTGTAAATTTGTAGTTACATCACGCATGAGCAAATCATCCATAACCATAGTATTTTCGGTGGGTGCCGCGGCACAGTGCGTTTCCCTGTTACACAAAAAAGTTAAAACAATTCCAGGTTTATCTTAGTGCCTATTGCATCTCTGGTTAAGTATTATTTGGACAACACAATATCAGGCCACTTTGTACAAAAAAATCTGAAGTAAAAGCCATTTAAAAATTAAATTAATGAAACATTTTTTTCTTTCTAAAGTGATTGGCCAGTGCGTTGTAAAGCAGGCATACACTACAACAAATTGTAATTTGAATTTGTTTTTAAAATGATGGCCAGTGCGTTGTAAAGCAGGAATACACTACAACAAATTAAAAGTAGAACCCAGTTATTTTGCTGTAGTGTATGCCTGCTTTACAACGCACTGGCCAATCACTTTAAAAAGAAAAAAATGTTTCATTAATTTTTAAATGGCTTTTACTTCAGATTTTTTATGCAAAGTGGCCTGATATTGAGTTGTCCAAATAATTCTTATCCAAGGAGATGCAATACGATATTAAAATTAGGGTTTTCACCTAGGTATTGAATTTTTCTAAAAAGTGTATGTATTTGTGGGTTTAGGCTTGTTGATAGTATAATGCTAAGCAAAAATGTACTGTAGGTACTAGGCAATACAAACTCTCATGGTTTTCGTGGTTCCGAGGTGTTAGCCAGTGTTCGCTCTGAGAAGTGGCGCAATAAACTTCGGCAACACATCACGTTTGTACAGTCGACCGCACGTCAGTGGAAACAAAACTAGTATAAACTGGTCTCTCATAGTATTGAAACTGACTAATAGGCGAGGCCAGCTCAAGGTCGAAGTGTTTCTACTGACGTGCGGTCGACTGTACAACAATTGTTAGTAGACTGCGAGGCTGAAGTAACATTATTACCAGGCATCTTTGTCATATCTATTTAATGATAAGCTTTCATTTAAAAAAGGGTGTTGACAAAATGGGACTCTTGAGAAGTGAAACACATTGTACTGGTAACAAAATTTATTTAGAATAAATAATCAGTACATAAACCTATAATGGAAATAAAGATTTCATATAATTACCTAGTTCACCTAAAATTACAATACACTTTTTTATTTTACCTTTATGCAATTACCTACGAAGAGCATAAATTAAATTCAGGAATGAAAAAAAACTGTCCAATAAAACGTGCAATTCATACTGTAGATGTACCCATGGAATTAGAATCCATAATTTAAGAACCTCAAGTCAATTTTTTTCTTTATTCTATTTAATAAATACCTCGAGTTTAAATCTAAATATTTTAGATTAAACCAAAAATATAAGGATTTGGCTAAACTTACTAGGCTCGGTGCAGCCCTGAATTCAAAGTTGCGTTAGTACAGACAGAAGTAGTGTGAGTGGCTTGGTACAGTCTTTCTAGTGAGACAGCAAAACAATTTTTGTATTTTCGATTTTTGAAGTTTTGTTATTAATTTTAGTGGAACTCCGGGTTTATTAGTTAAATATTTTATTCATTTTTGTTTTCGACTGTTTCCCGAAATAAAAATAAAATAGTTTTCGATTATAGATTTACCCAGTTATCTGTGAAATGAAGGGAGGCTCTGCCATCGTTCCGTTTGTGCTGATGGCCGAATGACATTCTTCGTAGTTCCTGATCCTGCCACTTCACAGATAAGTTGGATAAATATCTATACCTTCAATTCAATTTTTTCCCTAATGGCGGCTATAATTTAAGGACATTCATGGGAGAGACACATAGAAACGAGTGAAAAGTAATGCCACGTGTAGTTTTTGTTTACCCAGGCGCCAGTAGCGCCGCCTAGCAGCGATCAGTGGCGTTCCACCTCCCATTGCCCACTTAACAGAGACGTTTAGTCTGTGATGGCGAGTGACTGCATCAGCTGCGCGAGCGCGGGCGGGCGGGCCCCGGCCGAGGGCGCGGGGGGGCCGGCGCCGGCGTCCCGCGCGCGCGGCCGCACCGCCGCCTGCGCCTGCGCCCACTGGCACAGCTTGCCGACTTCCTTGCGCTTCGCGGCGTTGCCCGACGACTTGTAGTGCGACAGTAGATTGGTCGTCACCTTCAATCAAACAGTTGTATCAAGCATTAGTTTTTATATGTGTATAAAGATTTATAATAATCTACCTGATATATTTAAAGAACAGAATGACACTAAATTCAAGAAACTAAAAAAGTCGTGGTTTGCTGAAAAAGCGCTCTTCGGCCATATGGCCGGTAAAAAGAACCTGACGGCGCGCGACGTTCAAAATTTTTTTATCACTATTTATTGTTAGTAAAAGTACTTGAAAGTTATATATTTTCAAATCTGCATTAAATGGGCTTTGTTATCATATTTTTTGTTTGCCGATAAAGACACCAGTTTAATATTTACGGCGGCTTAAAATAAAAAAATGTGGTTGAAAATTTTGAATATTGTGTGCTTCAGAAATTGCAATTTTTTATACCAGAAATAAATTCTACGTTATCGATTTATGCGAAAATGATACCACACTTGACCTATTAGCTAAAAATGGACAGTTATAATTATTTAATTGAAGACGGGCGGAGCGGTATTTTAACCCCCTTCCCCCCACCGGTGCCAGAGAGGGGGGGGGGGGGTCGGCCCCTTTTTTTTGTCTCTAAACACCCGTACTAATAGTCAGATTTGCCATTTAGGGGGCGCCGGCGCCCACCAAAGAGGTCCTAGCGCTCCATGGTGCCAACTTACCAAGAACAGTCCGAGGAGAGCTCTCATGTTGTCCGGGTTCAGCTTCAACGCTTGGCTGTAGTAAGTTTTCGCTAGTTCCATGTTTTCCGCGCCACCCTGAAATTAAGTACCATTTTTAAAATAAGGTTTCCGACAATTCTTATCGGAACCGTCAAAACCGATACCCTTATAGCAAGCTTTCTGTCCGTCTGTTTCGGATACTACTAGACCGATAATATATGTAAAATTGCCCAGCAGAACTGCGTAATGAACAAGCTTTAAAAATTAAGAATATTTTATTTTCTGAGTTCTTCATTCTTCTGTTTGTGTGTTTAACCGATTTGAATGTATCCTCCAACCTAGGACATTGGCAGAATCATCGTGGACTCGATGCAATGCCACAACACAAAAAGTGAATTGATTATTTTTTATTGAAAAGGCTTTTCGAGGGTTCCATTTTATTTGAAAAAAAATTTCCACCTCTAATGGTGGAAAATTTAAAAAAATTACGGAATAAGTGGTCGGTGTACAAAAAACGGTCGTTTTAATTTTTTTTACAAAAGGTTCTATTTATCCGAGCTTTTAAAACTACAGTTGTCACCTTGGGATGGACTTGTAATATATACGTACCATGGTGTACCGTATGTCCGCCAGCCGCTGGTGCATGAGGTGGTTGTGGGGCTGGTGCAGGATGAGCTCCTCGGCGCAGAAGGCGGCGCGCGGGAACTCCCCCACCTGCAGGTACAGCTCGGTCAGCTCCTGCCACGCCTCCACGTCAGACATGAACCTGACAATACAATTGAATCGGTCAAAAACTACTTGGTCAATTAATTTTTTTTAAATATAGTTTTACGGCCAATTCGAAACAAGTCCCTAAAGGCCAATCTTTGGATATTTGTGTATGTATGACTCAAGGCAGGAACATAGGACATAAAAACCTAGTAGGTACTTCTCTTTGTTTTTTAGTATGTTTCTGAATTTTAAAAGTTAAAAGTAGGACTTTGGAAATTGTGGTTACTTTTTCAAATAGTCGACGAGCTCCTTGATCGCCTCCGGGATGTGCCCCTGCGCCTTCAGTATGGCGACGCGGCGCTTGCGCGCGGCCGCGTTGGTCTCGTCCACTTTTATTATTTCGTCGATGATTTGCAGCGCTTCGTCGTATCTGTAACATATTCACAACGTTGTAGAAAGCATACTGATATCTTATAGCAAAAATAATGGAGCGCCAAGTATCGCGATCCTGACACACCTGTCGCTTCGCTCAGTTTCATGATTCTCTTCATACACGCAGGCCAAGAGAGGTTGTCTATGGCTCTCTAACTAATCAAATAAATCCTACTATCCTACTAATATTATAAAAGCGAAAGTTTGTAAGGATGTGAGGATGTTTGTTACTCTTTCACGCAACAACTACCGAACAGATTTTGATGAAACTTGGTACAGTGACAGCTTTTATCCTGGAATAAGATATAGACTAATTTTTAAAGCTTACTTCCATACCGTTTCCTACTTGTTTTCAGGTTACTTCCATACCGATTAAGGATGTTGTATACATTAATTAATTATAATTTTATTTTATTTTAGTTTATACCATTTTTGCTGACTATTTGTAATATTTGTATTTTTATGTTTTGAAATGTTTAATGGGTTTATACCTGTCAATAAAGAAAATTTATTTTTATTATTAAAGCAGACAAAGTCGCGGCGCGTCCGCTAATACCCCCTAAGTACAAAACGCCTACATAGAGGGCGCTGTTTCACAACGTACACGGGAAAAACTTTTCTACGCGGGCAAAGCCGCGGGAAAAAGGTAGTGAAATTATAAAAAAAGCTAATCTCATGATTCTGTCAATAAACATATATCAACCAACTTCTCCTGCGCCTCCAGCCGTGCCGCCTTGTAGCGCATGACGCGCATGCTCCCCGGGAACTCCTCGCTCAGCAGGTAGATGCAGAAGTCCGCGATGCCGTAGCTGTGGCAGTCCAGCGCCGCGAATATCACCTGCTCCAGCACCACATGTTCTAAAAGCCATGAATTCATTCCTTTAAAGTTAGAACAAACATATGTTCAACATTAAGCTCCAAGACCCTAAAGTGTGCAGACTCTACCAAGATGCAGTAGGTCTTAGTTTAGTCTTCCTCTACATTTCAAACCAGAACACGGTTGGAGTGGACAAAAGGGGGCGCCAAGGAAACCGCCAGGGCAGCGTCGGATTCCAAAAAAGTGAAACTTTTCTAAGTTTTTTTCATTGCGCCCCCTTTTGTCCACACTGACCACAATCTGTAACACTGTGAGGAAAAACAACTAGATTATGCCACAATCTGGGTAGACAAAGTCAATTCCTATGGTTGACTCACTTTCATTGCCCAGCTTCTGAAGGTGATTTTCATCCTCTTGCATGACATTCATCCACAGCTCGACCACGTCCTCGCTCCGCCTCTCGTTGCCCTCTCTCCATTTGCGAAGCAAATCTCTGATATCTGAGGCAAAACATAGCCACATAGCTGAATAGGTTGTAATATAATTTTCAAGTAAACATTATATTAAAAAAATTACAGGAATGCATGTAAACTATTTGGAGTCACACTACCATTGAGATTAGGAAAAATAGTATGTACTAACCACTGTAACTCAGTTCCTCGTAGTCGTAAGACATCGTGATGAATGAACGATAAATTTATTAACTATAATCAAACTCTCTACGGTGTAGAAATATAAATTCTAAATGAAAAACACGAGAGAAAACAATGAAATATATTCAAGCACAAATTAGTAATTCATCTTTTTTTTTTGGCCCCTCTGTTTTTTTTTAAATTGTGTGTGACTTGGCTGGTTGCAAAATTAGTCGTAGAGGAAGAAACTAGTGTGTTTTTCTTTTTACTTTTATATATATATATATATATAAGTATTGCCGGATTGTTTCCACTTTACCCCCTAGATGCATTTAAAAACTCCTAGTTTCTCATTACGATTGCTAAAAACCTCTGACGATTGATTTTTCATGCCAAGATATTTTATAATTTCTTGGTATACTGTTTGTCTATATTCAATAGTCATCTTTAGAATGAACAAAATATAACAATTGGTATGATTATCCCTAATAAAATCTTTAAAAAAAATCTGGTAATAATAATAAAAAGACCAGACCGGTCTAGCAAATTATCTGTGAAGTTTGCTGTTAGCAGGAGGCAAGGTTAGGAATGGTAAGAATTGTGAAAAACCTTCAGAAATTCCTGTACATAGTTTAGTGGTAAGTATTGAAACCTCCAGAAAACCTCAACCACCTGCAGAAACCCCTAGGATTTAGGGAAAACCTCTGAATCTGGCAACACTGTTTTATAAATCGTTATGGCCCTGGAAACAAAGTCACAACATAACAATTTTAAAAAAAGGAAACAAGTAACATCGTTTTAAAATATTCACAAAACTTCAAGTTAGCGATTTTCAGGTTAATTATCTTTGTGTGGCTGACATTCTCAACTTTCTTTACAAATAATTAAATTTTAAGTTTAATTACGGACAATAGACAAATCGGACTATTTGTGAGTTGTCATGATAGAACGATCGTAAACTCATAGTACCACAGCTAGAAAGAAAATTGTTTATGGAAACTCCGTTCAACGCAATAATCGTTAGCTACATTGGTCAAGAAAAAATTAACTTCATTATAAAAATTGTGCCACGATGCGCATGCTAATGTAAATGTTGTACGTATAACGGAACATAAAGTTTTGTATGATTGTGTGTGAACCTGTGAACAAGTCTGTCTGCATTCTGCAATATGTCTGACAATTTGGAAATATTTTTAGACTTAGCTTAGTGGCTGTAAATAATATAGAAAGGTTTATTTTATAGCTATCGATGCCATGGACTACACATGACACACAAAAACGAGGTAAGAAAACCCGAGCACCATTGTACGCGTCAGCAACACAAAATGTATTCATTTCTTTCTTCCTCGTACATAATGCTCGACTTTTTTATGTCTCAATGGCCTTTATCTCGGAGTTTTGTTTTCTTTTGTCCTCTGTTTGTAAGTTGAACGAGTTTCTAGAGTTGGAAGCTGTAAATTTATTAATGTGTGTCTAAATACTCTTATTTTGTCGACAGATCGATAAGGAGTCGACTTTTAACGAAGATATGTATTGTTGTCGGCCGTGTCAGATACTTACGTGTAAATAGTAGATGTGCGTGTCACGGACATTGTGCGGAGTGGTACCTCGGGGCGCGTGTGACGGCGTTACGTCGGTATTCGTGACCGCAAGGGCAACCTGCCCGGTTTCTATCAGTTATTGAACAAATTGTAACCATCATGGATCAGCTGATGCAGTGTCCAGTGTGTACGCTGTTCCTACACAATGGGATGTCTCTGGAGTCCCATCTGGACACACACCCCAAAGACCAGGTCATCAAAGCTTTATGCAGCCTATCCAAAAATAGCTATGGTAGTAGAACACCTACCCCCTTGCATTCTGAGCGTTCTTACCGAAGCAGGTCTCGCACTCCTGCTACTGAGGACAGTAGCTTGCGTTGGACAGGTTCTCGTAGCGGTGACCATGACCGCTATTGGCGCAGGACACCTAGCAGAACTCCTAAACCTGCTGCGTCACCAAGAGTGGCTACACCATCAACGGATATCCGACTAGGAGATCTCAACTTTGATAATAGCTCAGTGACTACTTCGGTTCAATACCCTAGTTCTCATTATTCAATGAAAACAGACAAAATGCAGCCAAGTTATGCCCAGACACCTTCTATATCTGAGTTTGATCAACCCTATCCATACTATCAAGATCACCAGGAAGATAGAGAGATAAAATATTCCCGCAGTGCAGAATACAGTGCTCTTGACAACCCAAGCAATGTTTTTACCTATAACATGCAGCCAATGACACCTGGGGTTAAGCTGCAAACAGCTTTGGTACCAAATGTGCCTAGAAGAGGCAATGACCTTGTCAAGATACTGCCAAAGCCAAACTTGCTTATGAAGGCAAACATGGGTGGTGTACAATATATAGCACCAGGAGTCAAGCCTATGCACGTAATGGTGCCAACAACACCCACTTTTGTTCAGAAAAATGTACAAAACAACATGATTATGGCAGGTGGCATGCCACCTAATCAAATGCTCGACAACAAGACTGTTGCCTCACCGGTAGCAGCCAACCAGTTCAACCAGTTGACTTCAAGTGCTTTCACTCCCGGCACAACAGTTGTCACTCAGAATTCACAGATCATTTATAGAGAAATGGTTCATAACATTGATGGGAAACCATTTATTTCAAGTATGCCAACAGTTTTAAGCGGCCACGAGAATGTTACCAATGTAGCACAGACCAGTTCAATGTACCAGAATGTCATGGTTGTGGACCAGTTTGGGAATACCTCGTGTATGTACACAGCTCCTCAACAACTCCTGCCGAAGCCCTGTAACACACCTGTATACAGCATGTCCCAAGGGTCGTCTTCGATTGACAAACCCATTCCTAGCATTGTTAATGACTTTAACAAGACTCTGGTGATTGAAGTCAGTCCTATAGTCCCTACAGTGCCTACCAGCATATGCGAACCAACCTCTAGCTCCTCCCTTCCGTCACATTCTGAAAGCAACAGCCCTAAAGATGACAAAGCTGAAGATTCTGTAGAGAAAGAAGTAAAATCTGATACCCCGGGTCCAAGCAAAGGACTTAAAATTCTCAGTAACATTAAAGTTGAGGTCCCTGTTCAGCATCATAAGAACATGTTGAATACTATTATGGACCTCACTGGTCCCAGTGACACGGAGTACCAAGAGCATCCGCTTTCACCTGATAATATTCTACCTGACCTTGATAACAATCAAAGTACATCTGATGACAGTACTCAGCCATCAACTTCTAGTACGGATGCTGATAGTCTAGCCTCTCACACATTCTCTGTCATAAAAAATGTTGGCAATCCTCCATCATACAAGGATTCTTTGAAATCAGTAGATAAGATTGATACTGAATTCTCTGACAGTTGTCCGGTTCCTGATTTAATATGTAATGAGAAGCCTTCAATATCACCATGCAGCGAGCTGTCGGAGCAAGGAGACAACTCCACTGACCGAATTACTGTATCTCCTAAACCAGAGAGTAGTCAAGGGTCTCAGAGTGTAGAAAATAATATTGAAGCAAGAATGAGATTACCAAATAAGTCATACAGCAATCCCTTGAGACTGAACAATATCTATGTAAAGAAACATAAGAAAGTCTTGCAAATTAAAAACTCCAAGAGCACACCTGCCGTCACCGCAACTGCCACGTCTGTTTCAACTTCAGTCCTGGAGCCTATAGCTTCGTCATCTACCTGCAGATCTCCAGAGAATTTCACTATCACGAAACTGCATCAAGAGTTAAAAGAGAAAGAAAAGAGCACTTTAACAACTGTGTCCATAGAAAAGATCAAGGATCACGATGATGACAACAATGATTTTGATGCTGACACTGAGGAACAGTCGATGGATATTGAGCCTGTTCAACCATCTAGTCTCAGCTCTCAGTTCTCGACCAGCATTGACATTGTACAAGTAAAAGAAGAGATCAACACGAGTAACGAAGGCGGATTCAGCAACGAAGCTGGCACTTCGTCCGATCGCCACCTGACGCCTCTAGAGACGCTACGCCCTATCAATGTTATCACTTACGGAAACATGTCGGCGAGTGACTTCGACGATGAGTCCAACCACCGCGAACTGTTAGACTTGGAGGCGGCGTCGAAGAACAAGCAATTCGTGAACATGATGAACGAAAACTACTTCGGTGATAACATTTACGCGGATTATTTCACTCCAGATCGCGTAGAATCATTCGACGATAGGGAAACTTCATTCGCGAAGGACACTGCGAAGGATGGTATGTACTTATGGGGAGAACCGTCGCAGAAGGAGACGGAGTTCGTCTTGCCTAACTTCATTCATGAGAGTTACAAGATTGCTGAGAGCAGCGGCGTGGAGTACCCGGAGATAGGGGCGGGGGATGCGCACATGGACGGGGATGGAGAGAGGGATAGCAAAGTGGATGTGATGAGCGAGAGCAGGAGCGAGGGGGAGGCGCCGCTGAACATCTGCGCTGACGAGAGGATGCCGCCGCGAGGGGAGCTCAGCGGCCAGGAGAGCAATGGGGACATGGAATCGCCTTGGAGCGGAGTAAGTATCTTATCTTCTTAGGGAGCAGCAACACCCGGCGACACTTCGACCCTAAGGGATTGTTGTGCGAAACCCCTGTCCACCGACGGTGCTCCAATCCGTTTTTGGTGGACTTCACATACGCCTTAGAATATAAATTCAAATCTTTGTCGTATGCAGATTTCCTCACGATGTTTTCCTTCACCGAAAAACCTATGGTATCATAATAAACCGTACTTAAGTTCCGAAAAACTCATTGGTACGGGCCAAGATCGAACCCACGACCTCGTGAACGTGAGGCGAGTGCACAGCCAACTAGCCTACCACGGCTTGTGGAGTAACTTTGCAATCACATCAACAGCCATTAATATGTCTCCACTGCTGGGGCTCAGGCCTCTTCTCAACGAGGGCGTTAGGGCTATAGTCCACCACGCTAGCCCAAGGCGGGTTGGTGGATTTCACATGCGCCCATGAATTTCTTCGTCGACGTATATAGGTTTCCACACGATGTTTTCCTTCACCGTTTGAGAGCAGTCTAGCCACTCCAGTCAGACCATAAATAAAACGCATTTTCACATACAGGTTTTACTAAAACCAAGTTGTTTTACTCACGGTGTTGTTCATTTCCATTATAACAGATGTACACAGAAGTGACGCCGGCGGAGCCCTACGACCTGATCGCGCGGGAGAGCTGGGTGTCGGACGGGTCTGACGTGGACACGAGCGAGAAGGCAGATTCATTGTTAGTAGTCTGCACTTATATAGAATTATCTTCTTTGGTGCCAAGTTTACCTAACGCTTCGTTTGTTTAAAAGTTACGTTATTGAGTCACTTTGTCATACCTTTATGTTAAGTATAAAAGTTTTGCTTAAAACACTGATATTTTACAATTTTATTCTAACGAGATAACGATTTTGAAATGACAATGAAATTACAATCAGTAGTGTGACAACATCGACATCGAAAGTCGATAGACAATCACTATGCAGTTTCGCTATGAAAATTCCGGATTCTCGTGATTACATTTTGGCCAACTCCCAGTCTTATCTTATCTTCTGAGGGGGCCAGGAATACCTGGCGACACTTCGACCCTATGGGATCTATTGTGCCAAACCCCTGTCCGCCAAACGGTGCCCCAATCCGTTTTTGGTGGACTTCACATACGCCTTAGAATAGTTAAATACCAGTCTTTTGGCGTATGCAGGTTTCCTCACGATGTTTTCCTTCACCGAAAAACCTGTGGTATTATAATTAACCATACTTAAGTTTTCGAAAAACTCATTGGTACGGGCCAGGATCGAACCCACGACCTCATGAACGTGAGGCGAGTGCACAACCAACTAGGCTACCACGGCTCGTAACTACCAGTCACTCAAGTGGGATAATAATATATTGATCGTTGAACCCGTAGGGAGGAGGAGGTGCACTTCCCGAAGTCGCGCGGGCCGGCGTGCGCGCAGTGCGGCGCGGCGTGCGCGTCGGCGCGCGAGCTGCGCGCGCACAAGGCGCTGGCGCACGCGCCGCCCACCTGCTCCGCCGCCAAAACCACATACAGCCGCCTCGTCACCGCCAGGGCCATCAAGAAGGAGGAGAAGACTGACGATAATATCTTACCAGGTGCCTATTTTTTTAAATGGCGTTTTGGCTTGGTTACTAGATCTATAGCCTCATATTTTTTATATTTATATTTTTAACTGACGAGTTGTACTTGAAAACGTTTAAATATATTGACACAGTTCCTTTCGGAAATAATAAGTACAATTAATAGTATTTTTTTCAGGAGAGTGGGTCGTTGTATCCCGTCCTATATTCGTCATTCAAATGTCCAACTTGATGTTGAACTGTTCGCTTCCAGGCAACATGCTGGCGATAGACTCGAAGGAGTCGATAACAAAGACGATGCTGCACGTGTACGACGCCATGGCGGAGGCCAAGCCCAAGATCGAGGGGCTCATCAAGCAGGAGCCCAAGCGCCGCAGGAAGGACTACGTGTGCCCCACTTGCAAGGTCATCTCTACACCACAATAGACATTTATTCACTGACATAACACAAACTCACACTCTAATTTATCTGCATGGCCCAAAGGTCAGCTGGTAGAGAATGCCATTGGCATTAAGTTCGCCTTTTGTACAAATTAGTGCAATAAAGTTTAAAAAATCACAAACAATTAACAGATGACCTAAACTAACTTCCGGACTAGCTTCCGGTTCCGGAGCGTGTCCCGAACGGAACAATCCGGGTGGCTGTGAAACGATGTTCTAGCGCCTCACATGTGCCACCGCTCCGGCAGCCCGTACAGCTGTGAAGCCAGCCTGAATAATTTAAAAGCTACCGCATAGATGGTTGACCGCGTTGGTTGGTTGGTTGTTTGCGTGCAGGTGGACCAAGTGTCTGACGCGGCGTTCCACGCGCACCTGAAGCTGCACCCGCTGGAGTGCCTCACGTGCGGGAAGTGCTTCTTCCGGCGCGCCAACCTCGCGCTGCACATCAAGACGCACCTCGGCATCAAGAACTACAAGTAACTCACGCGCATAACACTAAAGAAGCAAGAGCGCTTTTCATTTAAAAATGAGAATATTGCTATAATCTGTATATAGCCATCACTATCAGTGCCAAATTGATAGGATGGAGAGAGTACAGAAATGTTTGCTGTTATTTCTTTCTCTGCATGAGAAGTAGCCATTATTATTTTTGTGACTTCTTTTTAAACTACCCAATACTTGTTTTAGTGCTTTTTTAATACAATTTATACCTTATCTTATCTTCTTAGGGGGCCAGGAATACCTGGCGACACTCAGACCCTATAGGATCTGTTGTGCCAAACCCCTGTGCTCCAATCGGTTTTTTGGTGGACTTCACATACGCCTTAGTAGAACAGTAAATACCAGTCTTCTATGTAGGTTTCCTTCGTATGCAGGTTTCCTCACGATGTTTTTTCCTTCACCGAAAAACCTGTGGTATTTATTATAATAAACCGTACATAAGTTCGAAACTCATTGGTACGGGCCAGGATCGAGCCCACGACCTCGTGAACGTGAGGCGAGTGCATAACCAACTAGACGACCACGGGAGTTTTGGATCACGCACTGCTTCAATTATCCAAATTAGACACACTTTTTTTAGCACTGTTTTAATATAAGTTGAGTAGTTACAATATTTAGATGCTATCTGTTGGACGTTCGTCCAGGAAGTGAAAGAGGTGTGAGAACTGTCAGTGCAGAAGGCTGTCAGCTGTCACACTTGTAATTTTAGTCTTTGCGTACCTACATAATCAATTACAAATTAAGATGCAATTCTTAACATCTTACACTTATTCATTTAATGTGCAGATGCGAGGTGTGCGAGAAGCGGTTCATCACGCGGCAGAAGCTGGCGGAGCACCACAACGTGCACACGGGCCGCGCGCCCGTTAAGTGCACCGTCTGCGACGACACCTTCCGCCGGTACTCCAACATGGTGCAGCACAGGTGAGGCAGCCTTGTTGAAAGCCTCATTTAGTAGACTATTTTCTTAGGTTGGATCGGATTCAAACTGCAGTTTTGATGATAACAGCCATAGAGATCTCTTTGGTGCGTGCTCGCGGCCCCTTAAAGAGGCGTAAAAAAGCATTCTGAGGGTGTCAGAATCGTGTCAAATGTATCACAATACTGTGACTCACTCATACATTCTCATTTTCAAACTCCAAATATATTTGTTGTAGCAACCTCCTCCCGCTACTCCGCTTGCTTTGTCCGCACTCCCCCTGTAGGTGGCACCATTGGTTCCTATACTAAATATGCAAGATGCAGACTGATTGACTATTCACACGTACATGTGAAAACGTGGTGCAGAGAGCGAGTCGTTATATGAATTGAGTGTGAAGATAGTTTTTGACGGTGACAATTACATTTGACACTTGTAATTTAGCCTGCAACAAGCCGCACCCGTCGATGCACCGTCTTCGGCTGCGACTGTCTTCAATCAACACTGCAGACTCAAAAAGTGACTTAGTTAAATTGATAGACTCAAAATATACCAACTAAGATATATTTATATTAACAAATTGCTGCTCGCGTATTTTCCTCATCATAATATATGAAGTAGTATTCACTGAACCGTTTTGTTCCCCACCAGGGACCGCCACCACTTCCAGAAGAAGACCAAAGTGCGCGACTACGTGTGCCACTGCGGGGGCGTGTTCCACTCGCGCGCCAAGCTGCAGTGGCACAAGGAGACGCACGAGGAGCGCCCCAAGGCGTGCCTCTACTGCACCGACAAGTTCGTGCACGCCGCCTCGCTCACGCGCCACGTGCGCCGCACGCACAACGAGTACTACCTCTCCGAGCGCAACAAGGGCAAGGCAGAGAACGTGCCCTGCCCCGTCTGCAAGCAGGTCAGTCTCATGTTGCACAGCGAGACCAGAGAAGCGCCCTAAGGCGTGCTTCTACTGCGGCGTGCACGCGCCTCGCTCACGCGCAGAGATGAGAGAGCTAGTGAAATTGAGATATCCAACCATGTCAAAGTCAAAATATTTTACATTTGTTATTGCCTTAACATAGAGTAATTACTGAGAAAATAAATTGAAGTTTCATACAATACGTCACGGTTCTGTAGCCACATAACCATCCCCGGAGTCTCAGATGCCCAGTCCTGTCACCTGCTTTGACTTTTTTCGCCTGTCAGATAATTTACTCGAATTTTTTACCTTTATTTTGGATAGTTCCTTTTTTTAGAATCATAGTAGTTTGTTAGCCATCACGTTTCTTATTGGAAAAAATCACTTGGCTGTGGGGTTGGCTGTCGAACTCGGACGGTTGAGTGGATAGAACGAAGGGCATCCCTATATCTGACACTAATAACAAATTCCAGGTGTATCTGCGCACGAACCTGCGCGCGCACCTCCAGACGCACAGCGGCAAGCGGCCGTACCTGTGCATCATATGCAACAAGGCGTTCACCACCAAGTGGAACCTGAAGCTGCACCGGTGGACGCACATGAGCCGCTCCGCGAAGCCGTACAAGTGCTCCCTGTGCAAGGGCGCCTTCATCCGCCAGACGGAGTACATCTCGCACATGAACGCGCACAAGTCGGTGCGGCCGTACACGTGCAACTACTGCGGCTGCCAGTTCATACGCAAGTACAACTGCCAGCGGCACGTGCGCGAGCACGAGATGGCCAAGAAGTACGTGTGCAAGGTGCCCGAGTGCGGTAAGTCCTTCCACAGGAGCTACTACCTGTCGGAGCACATGAAGGTGCACAGCGGCGCGAGGCCCTTCTCGTGCTCCATCTGCGGGAAGACCTCCAGCAATAAGTCCAACCACAACAAGCATGTGAAGATACACCACGCGCGCGAGCCCATTGCCACCGAGGCGTAGGCCGCCCGCCGCGGGCGGGGCGGTGTGGGCGATGCTTCATGTTTATTATGGTTTGTGAAGACTGCTGACAGACATAGGGCTATGGCTGTTGAGTAAACTATAGTAAATCAGTGTCGACGTGAAGTCTGTAGATACACTTTGGTCGTGATACCAAAACTTGTATTCTATTCAACACACGCTCAATCTTGCTTGCTCAAATTCCAGGTTTGAGCAAGCAAACGGTACCTCCGTTTTGTCTGTCTTAACGTACATGTTTGTGCAAATTTAGAGTTTGCGCAAGCAAGATTGAGCAGGTAGCTGGGCCTTTAGAGAATTTTTGTATCATGACTAAAGTGTTTTTAAAGATTTCTCGTTGACACTGATTTGTTATAGTTTACTCAACAGTAAAGGCTTATATGGAATGCATCTTGATGTGACAGATAACCTTGTAAGCGCATAGAGAGCGATTACGAAATACAACATACCTCTTCCGGCCTGCTCAGTCGTCATATTACAGCTTTACTAGGAAAATTTCATTCGTAATACTAAAACTTACAGGTGTGTCTGGTTATAAGGTTTGTTGTAAAGTAGTGTTGCAGGAATATCGATAGGCCTTTCGATACTGTTGTGACGTCACATCGACAGTATTGGATCGCATCAACAAAACTGTACTATCCATAGTGTCGGTCGATATCGTTGATGCGGTCCAAGCTGTCAATACTATCGATAGAGCTGATTGGTTTTTTGATTATCGAAACTCATGGTAAATAGAATGTCCCCACTACTTTCAGGAACTTGTAAAATTATGCTCCTTGATTGACCTCATAATTGAATACGTGAATATTTAGAATATGTACACTGAAGTCACTAGAAGTTTACAATTGTGTAAACAAATTATCTATGGCTCACTGCTCAAGTGCTAAAAAATATAAAAATGGATATTAATGTTTTGTATCTTACCTCTCTAAATGTTGTTAAAAATAACGTTGAAGTGAATATAATACTAATAGGTCTTTCAAATTGTGATTGTTGATTAATTTAACTCTGTCACGACCAAGCGTTTTGTTTACATAATTGCTAAGTTCTAAGGGTCGAGGCAGACCAAGCGGAAATTTGTCCGCGCACTTTTTGGCGTCATTGTCAAATGAACCACATCTGTACCGCTATAGCCTAAAGAACAAAATCGTATGAATGACGTCGAGCGCGAGGCGACACCGACGTGCAGAAGTCATTTTACGATTTTGTTTTATAGGCTATAGTGAGATGGTTCATTTGACAATGACGTCAAAAAGTGCTCGGGCAAATTTCCGCTTGGTCTGCGCAGTCCCTAATGAAAGTGACTTTACACATATTGATGTTTAGTGGCCTATTTGTGATTGAAATGTTTACACGAACGAAGCATCGCCCCAAAGCCGCGGTGAATAACGAAAAATGTAAATAAATAGGTAAATTTCGAATTGAAACGTGTATATAAAGGACCAAGTGTGTAAATTGGAGAGTAGTATAGATAAAATGCATTTTACAGTAATAATACTAATGTGTAACAAATGTATTGTTGTTGCGCGACAAAATATGTTATGTAACATGTTCCTAGTAACAAACCGGGCGACTAAAGTACTAAACCAAGCGACTAAAAATACAAATTCAAGTTAACCTAAATATTACAAACCTTATTTTTAGTCGCCAGTTAAATAATTTTGTCCCCATTTTCAGTACTATTGGTCCCTCGTTTTTATTATTTTCCATTTAATTACAATAACTCCTTATTAAAGTCACTTCGATGTATGTTCTCGAGCGCCAGAGGTAGGTTCGGTTCTCACTAGGGACCTTACTAGGAACAGACAACTTTGTATAAGTCTATCTGGATGTTATATTTGTGAATGGTCCTATCCTAGTACAATTCCAATTTGGAATTGACCCCCCAAAGCAGCTGGTCTGTTTATTTGTTTGCTTTACCTCCAATCATTCCAACGCAATATTGTGCGTCGTCTCCAACAACGTAATATATTTTGTCGCGCGACAAAGTGTGTAACGAGTATATTAGTCAAATTACTAAAGGGCATTTCGGTATAGGTACCCCGCTTATACAGAACAAATATTACAGTTTTATTTATACAAGCCGTCATAGTTTTAGACTGTATGACCTTTGGTACCATTGTCTAGTTGTTAAAAAACTTTTCTACGATACGACAGTGGCGCCAAGGTGCCATACATAGAATTAGTATCCCATAGAACCCTACTCAGCGTATAGCATGAAATAGCAATAGTCTTTTACCCCAATAATTTGAGAAGACGCTTCTTATATGGCGGGGTTAAACTGAACAAACACTATTTTAGTCGGGCTGTCGTTCGTTGACAGTTAGCAGTGTAACTGCACCCCAACAACAAACCATAACTGTCAACAAACAACAACCCGACTAAAATAGATAGTGTTTGTTCAAACGTCGGTCAAACGACCCCGCCTTATAAAAAGCGTCTTCTCAAATTATTGGGGTAAAAGAATTGCTATTTCATGCTATACGCTGAGTGCGGTTCTATGGGATCCTTGTTCTTAGCTCCTATACCGGACCGCGTCGGCAGGACCTAGGCAAAGGTACATAAGGTCATACAGTCCAATACTTCTACAAAGGTTATCGAAACCCAAAACTGAACTTTTAAATAAGTGTTTTGGTGTCTGAACAAAACTACAGTGCCGCACATATTGGTCTATAAAAACTTAGTGTTTTCACTTTTAACTCTGCAACTGCTAGACATTTTTAAGCAGTTTTCGAAAGTTTCAGTAACGATTTTATGAAAACAGGTTGGTTCAAACAAAACGAGCATCACCGCTCGCTCGTATTAAGCCATCTTCCAGAAACATCTTGAAGGAGTGAAAACTGCATTAAATTATTAATTTATATTTATTTTAAACTACATTGCACAAATTTGTAGTTACTTAATGCCCATAGCATTCTCTGCCAGCTGACCTAAATAAACTAAAATACAAACTAGTTGTTTATTAATAAATCAACGAAAATACATACGCGTGGTAGCAAATTAGTTCTGTATCGGACTCTCAAGATCCTATTTTTAAACAGGTTTTGGGGTACACTTAGATAATTTTTGTGAATATGATTTTCTTGAACTTCACCTGTGTGTGAATTGCATAATGTTACTTAGCGTTTACGTCTGTCTTTATTATGACTTGTCTACATGTCGCGAATGCGGTTAATGATTGAATACGTGGAATTGATAAAACAATAAAAGGTTGCAATTTAAAATTAGCTAGTCTTTTAATATTTGCAATTTATTTTGTTAAATTCTAAATTGTAATGGGTGGCATCAAGGGTGTATTTCCGTTTTTTCCTTAGCTGTCGTATGAAAACAATCTTTATTTGCGTCTCGGCCACATGTGCGAGCAAGGTACTGTAGCAGCAAAAACAAGTTTGTATTACCACATAAACTTTGCGGTCCATTTGGGAACATCAGCTATCGTTTATTTTGCTTTCAGCCGCAAATGCGTTTGTTTTGTTAAGACACCTGAAGAAAAACGGATTATAGACTATTCCGTGTCACCAATTACAAGATAGTTCGGATTGCGAACGACATGTAGCAAATCCACCAGAGCCTGTAAAATGAGAAATAAAAATTACTGTCTCATTAACAAATTACTTACCTTCATTGTAAATATTATTCTTAATTTAATTTTATTTATTTTTAGTTTCTATTGTTATAATGTATTTTGGTCTAGATTATAATATGAACTCTATTGCAATTGGATTTGTTAGGTGACACAAAAAATAAATAAATAAACATTTCCGTTAAATGAAGTTAAAACATGTCAAATGTTGATTATATTGGCGAATATAATAGCAATTACGCAAATTAAATTGTATTTTATACAATTTTTGAAGAACAATTTGCTTTATAACCCAATGGCTTAGTGTTTATGGAAATGCTTATTTGAGTTTATTTTATTTCTGCAGTTCTTTCTACACATTTATAATTATATAATTATTTACGGGTCTTACACACGAATAAGTTTTATTTACCCTGTTCGTGTGTAACCTTCACTTATTCGTGTGTAAGACCCGTAAATAATTATATAATTATGAATACAAAGCGCGAAAGTCTAAAATGTTCTACACATTTGTATTATAAGTTTATATCTGTTGTCTGTCGTATAAGTTGTTTTTTAGGTGGAATTTTAGAAGTGCAATAAAAACCATTTCTGTGGTGTTTGCAAGAAATGTTATAAGCCCACTGGACTCGTCAGGTTTCTCCCAAACACGACAGATTTTATTGTTGGCTTTTTGTTGTTTAAAAATTATTTCTTTTTTGTACTATTATTTTGTATAACAATTTAAAATTCAAATGTTCAATGCTGGCTACACTGAAAATACTAAAAGGTAAAAATTTCAAAAGCTCTGTACTGTTTATATACCCTGTGTACGGTCGACCGCACGTGAGTGGAAACAAAAACCATTATAAACTGGTCTCTCATAGTATTGATACTCCCTAATAGGCTAGGCCAGCTCAATGACAAAGTGTTTCCACTGACGTGCGGTCGACTGTACAAGGTAAATTCAACTTCTTTCTAATTAATTGACATACGTAAACCAAACAAAATAATCAATAGATGATGCTCCGAAGTAGACTGCAAAGTTTAAATGTTATTACAAACCCGTATGTGCTGCTAGTGTGTGTGTTTATCGACGAATACTGCATAAACTTCACAAAACAATTCCATTGATACTGCGTTTATAATAAACTGTTGATAAGACACCAACACTTATCAATCAATGTGAATTATGAGCATTGTTCGAATGAAATCGATTGATTTTTAATCAAATGGCGCCCAGCTTGTATTTTTTATTATATACGGTGTGATCGGCTACTGAGGCATTCAGTATCTAATACTAAACAACTTTTGCTATACAGCTAAAAAGGTTTCTGTATTACAATGCAAGCCGAATTTGTTTATTGAAACTTTTTAGGACTCTTTTGGCGGGAGCGAAGTGTCATGGTCGTCTCTTTTATTTTATTTTCTTAAATTATGTATTTTGCGGGTTTTTATGTGTAATTGCGATAGTTTTTTTATACATTATGTGGTTGTGCATATTATGCGGGAAGTTAAAATAAAAGCGTGTAACAACTCTTTCAGCTCGTACCAAAATTGTCCGTTGGAAATCTGCCGTGCTGTAACCGCCGGTTAAATAGATTTAAGAAATAAGACTTTAAATTTAAATAAAATAAGATATGGCTTATAGGTCTCGTTGCCAAGCCAAAACCTACTAAAAAAACTTCTTATTATTGGATACTGAATGCCTCGGTAGCCGATTACTACAGGTATTTTGTTACAGCCTGTATACATACATAGGTGGACGGATAATTAGAAACAGGGCAGGATTTTCATACAATCGAGGTCACTTTGAAGTCATGGTTCTCCGTGTAGGATTGATCGGGGCATGATCTGATGACGGTCATCGAGAGAGTAGATGGAGGACTTTTAGATGGCCATAGATATCCAACTGATCAGATCAGCCGTTTGGGAGCAGCATCGTCATGATTCCGTAACTTTAAGATTTTCATACATTTTTATGCAATTTAGCAGGTTTTTTTTCTACATGACGATGCTGCTACCAAACGGCTCATCTGATCAGTTGGATATCTATAGCGATCTGAAAGTCCTCCATCTACTCTCTAAAATTGTATCTATATCTCTTTGTCTTTCGTAATTAGTCCAAAAGAGACAGCACTATTACGTATTTACGTAGTTGTTACATCGTTAGCTAGTATCGACCGACGCTGTTATCAATGGAAGGACTACTGCTGGGCTTTGGGTTTCGAAAGGTTAAGGTTTTTAGGTTAGTTTCAATTTAAAACTAATTAAATGAAAGTAAACAAAATGAATCACACCAGCTGTGTTCATCATAGCATCGTTTTTTCATTACATCATTTTGTATTTTTTTTAACACGTAAAAACAATGATCTCGTATTTTTATTAACGAAAGGAAACATTTTCAGTTTTTTTAAATTTACTATTATAATTAATTCAATAAATTTAAGTAGTGTTAATCTAACTCCTACGGTTATTAGAAGAATTGGTTATTTATTGTAATTTTAAGTCGGGGGTGTTGCCAGGATGAAAATAAAGGGCTGCTTTACTACTTTTTATTTGGCATTTTATTTTCAACCACTCGTTTTTGTGTTAACTGTATCATTATTGTTATATAGTGTTTGTCTTGCTAAAATAACTCATAAAAACCATTTGTTGATCGTCTACCAAAGTCATACATGGTTGGACAAAAGATGGAAATGACATTAGAACTTTTCTTAAAACTCTTTAGTCTCTGCCTAGCACACTCGTGTAACTTTGCCAGTTTGCATTTAAATAATACAGAGTTTACCATTACAACAAAATATTTACATGTTTCGTAAAATGAACGCGATTCAAATCTTCACATGAAGTAGTTTCTTGTATATTTTTGTCTCCTGGCAACACCGGCGACTGCAGTTGTGGTAGTTTACTTGTAAATAGATAGTTTTATTTTGTAATACGTGGGACGTACACCAAGGTTCAGCCGTTCAGCGGGGTCCTGAACTGAACAGTTTGTGTCTGCAATAAATTACACTAAGAAATTATGTCGTGTTTTGATTTTCATCATTCCTTTGAGGTCTAAAGTGTAAAAAAAGAAAGTTCGCGTGCCCTGAACATTTCGTTCGCTTTTAACTATCCTAGAAACATTTAAAACTAGCTGTTGCCCGCGGCTTTGCCCGTTTACCGCGGTAAAAAGAAGCCTATAAGTTATTCCAGGATATAAGCTATCACTGTACACAGTTTCATCAAAATCCGTTCAGCCATTCTTGAGTTATAAGTGTTGTAACTAACACGAGTTACTTTTATTTAATTAGATTTAAAATGCTATGCATAAAGCGTATCCCAGACACACGCCGGCCTGCGGTGGCGGCCTACCGCGGGCCGCAGCCACAATACACAAAAAATGACCGCGCGTGTTTGAGGTCTCACATACATTGCAAGGGAATACAACTGGCCGCCACCGCAGGCCGCGTGCGTCTGGCTGGGAAACGCTTAATACTTGTCATATAGGTAAAATAAGTAGAAAATTGTCGTTTTTGGATGAAAATGATGAACGTTGACAGATTTTTTTTAATTTCACGTATTCCGCATCAGTCCAGACAACTGCGGGTTGGTTGCACCTAAGAATTTCTTCGACGTATGCAAGTTTCCTCACGATGTTTCCCTTCACCGTTTGAGAGCAGTCAGTAAATGTAAGTAATGTAAGTACCTACTTAAGTTTCGAGAAAATCCCATTGGACTCTGACCCCGCGTATTCCCCATTGCGCCACTGTCGCTCTTACATTAATCATAATCAGGCGACAGACGTCCACTGCTGGACAAAGGCCTCCCCCAAAGATCTCCACGACGACCGGTCCTGCGCTAACCTCGTCCAGCCGGGTCCCGCAACCTTCACCAGATCGTCGGTCCACCCTGTAGGAGGCCTGCGCTGCGTCTTCCGGTACGTGGTCGTCATTTTTCTGCCCATCTGCTCTTCCATTAGCAACATAAAATTGCTCGAGCAGATTTCCGCTAGGTGTGGACTGACCCTGATTTAACAAACTTAAAAATGGTCACTCCCCATATCACATTTCCCCTCTAGGTACAGTCACGAACCGGGATTGTTGAGCCACTTGCCACTGTTCGTATTTTGGCCGTGTAATGCAAATCGGGTTACAAAAGTGTTGCTATGTTCACATTTCAATAATGAAAAACGGCGGCATTCGTGTAACACAACCAAGTTAAGATGATAAGCTAGTGGCTCAACAATCCCGGTTCGTGACTGTACCTACGTGTATCAGTGCACACAAATATTATCACAGTTCGTGTCAAGTACAACGTATCTAGTATTTCGCATCGCCATCTTTATCACGAAAGGTCGACGGAGAAATCTCGAGATTAATTCACTGTTATTAAACAATTGTTTGATGTTATCCAGCGACGTTATTTTCCGTTGATGTATTGAGCTATTTATATTTTGCTGATCATGTAACAGCTTTCCTTGCGTCAATGATAGGTAAGGGTGCGCGTGAGTGGAGGGAGCGGAGCGGGAAGCGGGCACCTCACTAAAGCTCGAGGTAAAGGCATGTCCCAGCGGCCTGCGGTGGCGGCCTACCGCAGGCCGCAGCTTCAATATGTAAACGCAGGCCGCGCGTGTCTGAAGTATGACATACATTGCATAGGCAACACGACAGGCCACCACCGCAGGCCGCGTATTTCTGGGATCCCCTTTATTGGCCTTGACTGACCTGTTGGCGTAGTGTAGTGACCCTGCCTTCTGCGCCAAAGGGTTCGATTCCCACCCGGGACCCAACATTTGTGTGATGAGCTTAACTGTTGGTTTTCGGATTCTGGGCGTTTGTATGTATTTATGTATTTTATTATAAGTATGTTTATCAGTTGTTGAGTAGGTACCCATTTACAAGCTTCGGCTTAGTTTGGAACTAAACATCCGTGTAAATTTGTCCAAACATTATTATTTATGAACGAGATGATATTGTTTATTACGAATACAGTTTGGTATTGGGGAAAGCATAGAGTTAGTATACTAGCTATAGAGCGCGCGCATCGCTCATTGCCCATTGTGCCAAGTGTAAGCAGGTGTTCTATGGACGCTTCTATATAGATTTTTTTCTAGATCGTTCTTTTCCGTGAATCGTGTTTACAGCTTGGCACTGCACATTTCACCATGATTACTCCAAATCTAAATAAATACCCAGGGTTGGAATCAGACCCTTAGAAAATTATACTCTTTGGAAGTAGTATACTGGCATTACGATACTACATACTACAGATTGGTAAATTATGGTACAAATAGTATAATTATACTACGAATTCCAACCCTGTAAATACCGTTCAGACCCGTGCTTACAGTTCAGACTTGCTAACGAGCGCTCTATGTATACTAACAACTCTAAAGTCATTGGGGAAGGTCAGCGACGTCTCACCCAAAAAGTATATGCGTCATCTCGGCAGAGCCATAGCCTCTGATTTGAAATGTGTAACGCGCCCTCCGCTGCCCGCTAGCCCACGCAACACTCTTATGTATCTGATATCTCCATTATTTTCATACATTGTAAGTTACTTAAATAAAACAAAAACCTACATTATATGGCGTTATCGTAACAATAAACCAAATCGTATCAAAATTATCGGGTGAGTGGCCTCTGCGCAAGAACAAACGTTTTAAAAGTAACTATAGGTATGGCATGTACCCCGTTTATTGAAGATAGCCTTTAAGTTGAGTTTTCTGTGCCATTTAATTATTATCACTTCTTTATAAATGAGAGTTGCTTTTTACTGTTAGTTCTTGTTATAGTCCCCACGGAGTTTAATGGCGGCTGTGTGAAGTTGGCTGATTTCTGCGCAATGACTAAACATATGTGTCAAACGGGAGCTGTGCAGGGGTTCACTAGAGACGCTCATTCAATTTCAAGAAATGGTTCATTGATTCGATCAACCGAATCAAACTTTCAAGTTTTTGGACATCTAGTAACTAGCACTGTCTCGCTTACGCACACGTAAACTATAAACACTGATGTGCAATGCAAACAATTTGTGACTATATTCATTCAGCCGCCAAGAAATTCCGTGTGGACTATACTCTTCTCCAAAACCACTAAATAGGTGTTATTAGTAATTCGAATGCAGTAGGTTTTCATTTAGTAGTTTGGTTCTTGGTCACCCTGAAGTCACCTTTATGAACCTGGAGCTCTATTTTTGAATCGCTCTCCTCGCTTCGAGCGGTCGATTCTACTGATTTTTGTATCGATCGACCGCTCGAAGCGAGGCGAGCGATTCAAAAATGGGGATCCAGTCCGTTTGTCCAGAGGCCAATCGTGACACGATGTACCGATCGAACTTTCTCTAAGTAAGCACTTAGATTAGATCATTTTATTTTTTTAATTAAGTAAAACTGTGTTCAAAGAAATTTGAGAAATCTCCTGCCTGAGCCTGGAAAAATGGAATTTGTCTTCGAATCGGACAAATGCGGATTAAAACACCCTGTATTTATGTTAAGTACCAATCGAAAGGGTCCATCATTCAGTCAATTCCTTAAGGTAATATAAGTATTTGGGATTCAATTGCCTCGCAGCATCCAAATATGGATGATGGTTTCTGGAAATTATCGCTTGAAAAGATACGACCGCCTAAATTGTACCTAAGTCAGATTTTTTGCTAGATTTTTACGTACCTACCTATACCTATACTGAAGATAGAGAAGAGATCCCTTAGTGGGATAAGCCCGCCTTTGTACTTAGTTTTATTCTTAACTGTCTGTATCTGTAAATTTTTAGTACAATAAAGTGTTTACATACATACATACCTATAGCTATAACATAGGTACTTTCCACATCACCGCGAGCTATAATTCTGCCAGTGGAGTTGCGGGAACCGCCAAATGCTAAATTTATAATCGAGCTTAAGAAATAAGTAAGAGAGAGTTCATAAATATTAATTGACATTTTGTTAATTTTTATTTTATTTAATTCTTTTATTTTATTTGACATGTAGGTACATAATATTGTAACATTGTATTAAAATTATATTTCTACACAACTATTGTTGTAAATAAATAAATGATGATAGGTACATACTGACTTACCAGTGGAGGCGAAAAGCGAGTCCTAGGTATCATGAACGACGCAATAAAATCATTAATGCCATAGCATGCTGACGCGTTATCTGGCTAAGTTGGCACATAATGGTCAATCTGCACAGTGCGACGTCAACGATTGTTTATTGGAAATAGATAGGATAGGGCTACGGGTCAACTGACACACCCACCCACGTGTCGGCGACGTATGTTTACGTTAGGTATAGGGAATGGAGATAGCTATCTTTCACTATTAAATAAGTAGGTACAATCTGCCAGAATCTGTTGTATCTGCCACTTCTGTAAACATGTTCAAAAACAGACTAGCCAGTCTCGCGTTGCTGTCAAAAGTCAAAAAACACCATTAAGTGTGGCTGTCAGTTTTTGGTTTTTGAAAAATCAATCATATCAAAACAATAATAAAGTTGACAATAAAGTGACGTAAAGACCCATCAACACTTAAAGTATTATCTTCTAAGTGTCCCTTTAAAGACCCACCAACACTTTAATAGCTAGACAACTTTCTCAAACTAAAAAAAAATGAATTATGAAATAAAGTCGACGCTGATATGGAAGCATTGCCTTTCCATTTAAAATAAAATAAATAAGTAGGTATGTAATAAGTATGTCTTCCTATTTTCCTAGAATATAGAAATGTATTACGTCTTTTCTTAAGAAATTGTCGTTTTGTCGAACTGGCCACTTTGAACTCTGCAGTTTGACTTGGAATTCTAAATTCAAATAGGTACATTTTTACAAGGCATGTTAATTCGAAAATGGCCCAGGTTCAAATCTTCATCATGTTGAATTCCATTTTTAAAAAGTTTTTCTTTTCCTTTTGGGTTTTGTTTATTCTCCATTAATCGACAACTAATGCCAGTTTTTTTTGGAGGGAAAACAACTTAAAACAGGGAAGTTGACTGACATTCGGGGAAGTGGACATTCAGCGAAGTAGACGTTCGAGGAAGTAGACGCTCCGGGAAATGGACCGAGCGGACATTCCGGAAATTAATAACTTATTTATTACTAAAATCTTTTCTTTTTGGGACTTCCTCGAACGTCTACTTCCCTGAATGTCCACTTCCCGGAATGTCAGTCAACTTCCCTTTTTTGGGTTGTTTTCCCCCAAGAAAACTGGAGTTATATTATACAAAACCCAAAAAGTAAAGATTTTTATTTAAAAAAGCTTCGCTGAATCCATAGGTATACAGAACCCTAACACAAAGAGGCCTCCGGTTTCCCGACCACAGCATTTCTAACGTCAGTCATACACGAGCCTTGTGGTTGGAGCATTGCCCTCGGATGGTGCCGCCATATAATATGTCACCCGTAACATAAAATCATTGCAGCATAAGTCGTTTTATGTTGCAGTTGCATGACACAGTCGCTGTACAAAATGGGCTGTTTTACGAAACGCCTAGTCTTCTCATGCGAGTGTTCAACAGTTTGACTGATCCATGTTAAAGGAAACGTGTGGAAATAAAACCTCGGCAAGGCAAGATTGCAATGTAAGAAGTTTGGTAGAAAAATGGGGTAGGCTGTACTCGGTATAGCTGCGAGTGAAACTTCTTTGGGATACCCTAATTGTGGTATACTGACAAATAATAAATATTCGGGGTGACTCGGAACCCACAAGGAATAAATCGTTTTATTTGAGATCCCCAAATATACAGGCCACCACACTGATGATCGTTTTGTTCATCTAATTAAGTAGGTATTTACATCATGAAGCTAAAATATTTTGGTGGTCTTCGACTATTGGTCAATAATTAATTAATTATAAAATGTGTAAGTATTGAAGTATTTTTCAATAATGAAAAATGACAACTTACAAATAATTTCCAACCAGTTATTATTGTCCTATACTTTATCGACGGTTTTCTGACGCAACCTCGTATATCAAATTAAAAATTATTACATTATACAAATTTTAAATAGGTACAATATTTTGTGTAATTTAGGCATGTCACAAATAATGCCTAATTCTACGATTTCTCTGCAACTTGCAACACTTAATCGCTTCACAATCGAGATCGTTCGATACTTACGGGCGTGCGATAATGCGGTTATCGCTTGCTTATCGCTCGATTATTTCCGGATCATTTAGCTTCTCACTCACTCGTAACTGCTTGGCTTGCAACCGACAAGGATAGATGGTCACAAAATGAATACCTAATTAACTTACTTAAGCATATATTTATGTATTTGGGGTTTTCAGCAAATGTTAAGTGATGAGATAAAATCTTGAATGAAAAAAATTAGAGCACCCACCAAAGAGATCCTATCTCGATGGTTAAAATCAAAACCACAGGTGGTCAAATGAGAAATCTTTTCTGTCAGGCTGCATAATTATGTAAATTTTGATAACTATACCTTTATTTTCAATAATGCCAATTTTGTTTGCACCTTAGTAAAATAATTTCAATTAGGAAAACCATATCAATTAATAATTTTGTCATTTAGAAAAGTTGGTTAATTTAACCTCGCATTGGCCTAATGGTTTGGTCTCTAGACTTCAGCGCCAGAGGCCGTGAGTTCGATTCCCACTAGTACAGACAACTGTGGTACCTAACAATTTGTACAAGATTATTAATAGTTAGGTATAGCGATTCGTAAATTCGCAATTCGTGTAATTACATTAAAAATTCGTAAACTTTAGGCACGTGTAGACAATAGATGTATGTTGTGGTGTCAACGATCGGTAGTCAATCTGATATGAAATATGCTTAGAGCAGCACGCGGCTGCCGGCTCGACCCGGAGGGGAGACGTCAGCGAGCGTCACAGGGAAATATCCTGTCATTTGACCTACAAACATGTTCACTTGAACAACTCAGTCCACTGCTGGACATAGCCCTGCCCCAAGGTGCGCCACTTACCCTGATCTTCGACTGTCCGCATCTAGTCACAAGTTTAAAGTCGCTCAGAGCTAGAGAGGGCATGCTCTGAGTTTCTTTGAAGGATATGATCCGTAATGAGGAGATCCGATGGAGAACCAGGGTTAGCAAACTGAAGTGTCAATGGGCGGGTCACATCTGTCGCTGAACCAACGGCCGTTGGGGCAGACGGGTTCTGGAGTGGAGACCGCGGACCGGGACGCGCAGCGTGGGACGCCCCTCCGCCAGGTGGACCGACGACATAAAGAAGGTGGCCGGAAGCGGCTGGATGCGGCGGGCAGAGGACCGGGTGAGGTGGCATTCATTGGGGAAGACCTATGTCCAGCAGTGGACGCTAAAGGGCTGATATAATTAAAATTAAAATTTTAATTTATTTTCGCTAGTTGTTGTTATATAATTATTTGTTCTTTTTTGTTTCCGCATTAAATTAATTGTATTTATTTTCAAAATCGCCACACCCAAATGATGATTGACTTTGATGACGCACATCGATACAGGTCATGAATAGTCTTCTAGGTACAGTCGACCGCACGTCAGTGGATACACTTTGACCTTTGGCCTAGCCTATTAGGGAATTTCAATAATATGACGAGGGACCAGTTTATACTGGTTTTGTTTCCACTGACATGCGGTCGACCGTACGTTAGCTTGTAAGTAATATTCCTTAATCTGTATAGCAGAGGGGAACGCCTGAGTATAGCGACTCCCCTTCAGTGTTGCTTTATATATAACAGAATAAAAATATAACTGACGAGTAAATATTATTTACTAAAATAATAATATTTTTGTAATCAAGGTCTTAAAATGAAACCCGTCACGTGTACGTACGGCAGAAGACAGATAACTCTTATTTTAGCATCAGAGGTAACAATGACCTTGACTATTTTTAGTGGTCGTCCAGCACCAGGTTGAACGGCCACTGTTGGGATAGGTTTTGGTCACGCCGGGCGGACGTGTTGGCCATGAAGTACTATATATAAATATAGTACTAATACTACTATTACTATACTATTAATAAGATGTAAAAACTGGTGCATATTGCACGCTTAACTTATGTATGTTGCGAAGAACCAAATGATAGCGGGGTGTAAAATACACCTAACGCCATCTATTGACAAACTTTGAAACTAAGAAACTGGCATGATTAGAACGGGTTAAAAATTTTTGGACATATAAATAGTATATACTTTATAACGCGGATGAAGTCGCGGGGCATCGGCTAGTTATTTATATGCGAATAAATATCAATGTGGTAGTGACTCTGCCTACAGCACCAAAGGTCGTGGGTTCGATTGATTCCCACCCGGGACCAACATTTGTGTGATGAGCATAACTGTGTTGGTTTTCGGATTCTGGATGTTTATATGTATTTATTTAAAGTATTTATGTATGTTTACAAGCTTCGGCTTAGTTTGGGACTAAACAGCCGTGTGTAACTTTGGTCCAAACATTATTATTATTAATGTGGCACAATGAGCGTGAGAGAGACAGAAGTAAAAGTTGTAAAGGAAATGTATTTCGCTCTCTTTTGCACCCATTGTGTGTCACCGACAGATTATACCTAATATTTAAATAATCATAAGCTTATAGGTCAATTCTGTCTAAAACGAAAAAATACCCCATTGCATTTAATTTGTGTAATCTCATCTCCCTATAATAGTAGGTACGGTCGACCGCACGTCAGTGGAAACAAAACCAGTATAAACTGGTCCATCATAATAGTATTGAAACTCTATATATTTAGGCCATTTATGTATTCTGTGATTAGGCTAGGCCAGCTCAAGGTCAAAGTGTCTCCACTGACGTGCGGTCGACTGTACCTACCTATAGAATTTATCTAAATACGAAATTTTGCACGTTGTTGTGACGTTGTTGCTCAATCAACGTAAGGGCTGAACGGATTTTGAAGAAACTTGGTACCTACGGGTAGCTTAAATTATCCTGGGCTACTACTATCCTAGCGTCTGGATGCAGGCGGTGGTAGATAAAAAAATTGACGTTGTATAAATGTACCCAGTGTACTTACACGCAATAAAATACTTTTGAATTTTGAATTTTTTGAATTTTTGAGTGGCTTACCGATTTTTTCTAACTTTTGCATAAGTCTTGACTGTTGCAATAAAATTGCGTCAAAGGTTTCAGGGTTTACCCAAGCTCGTCACATCCTAACTTAAATGTTTGTTTGTATTTTGATCCGATATCAGAAATCTTCCGTAAACACAGTTTTGTGGTTATTTTGCATTTAATTACATTTTGGTAGGTTTTCCTTAATCAGCTAGCATTTGCCCCTCGGCTCTCACGCGATTTATATTAATATACTAATTAATAACGTCACGATAACAAAATATACTTAAAAACAATTTCAACCCCATAGAAGATTCCGCTAAACAGGAAATTTTCGACTTTTTAAATTAATATAATTAAAAAATTGTGATCTAGGAAAGTAACTGGGCCAACTCAAGGTCAAAGTGTATCCACTAACGTGCAGTCGACTGTACATATTTTGTATGATGATTTCATCAGCCACAAAAGTCATTTTGAAAGTGTTAGATTGCGATAAAGACTCACGCCACACTGAGGCGAGTGTAGTCATAATATTTGTAGGTACAAGGTGCAGAGTAGGTACAAAGGTTTACACACTGTGCACAGAACAGCTGAGGCGGGGTATAGTCATGTGACATTCGGCTTGCATGATTATTCGTCAGGTGACCATATACGAGCGTTAGTGGCGTCGGTGATAAGCGGCCTATCATATCGAAAGGTCCGGAGTTCTATCCCCGCCTGGGCCATGTACCAATGGGTTTTTTCTCGAAACTTAAGTACATATACTGACTGCTCTCAAACGTTGAAGGAAAACATCGTGAGGAAACCTGAATACGCTAAAATAAGAAATTCTTAAGCGTATGTGAAGTCCACCAACCCGCACTGGGCTAGCGTGGTGGACTATAGCCCGAACGCCCTCGTTCGGAGTGTAGGCCTGAGCGCCAGCAGTGGGGACATGATAATAGGTTGTTGATGATGATGACTATATACCTAGTTTTACGAAGTGAAGTACTTGAGGAGATCCGCAGAAGAACCAAGGTCACCGACATAGCTCAAAGAATAACGAAGTTGATGTGGCTGGGCTGGGCACATCGCTCGTAGAACTGACGGCCGTTGGGGCAGAAAGGTTCTCGAGTGGCGACCACGTATCGGAAGACGCAGCGTAGGCAGGCCTCCCACAAGGTGGACCGACGATCTGGTGAAGGTCGCGGGACCCAGCTGGACGAGGTTAGCGCAGGACCGGTCGTCGTGGAGATCCTTGGGAGAGGCCTTTGTCCAGCAGTGGACGTCTACAGGCTGATATGATTATGATGATGACTAATGAGGTAGGTTTTAACAGTTTTGAATCGTCAGCCTGCACCAGTTCACTGCTGGACATAGGCCTCCTGGCAAAATGCTTTCACTCATCAACACACAAGTTTTAAATACAAAAAGAGATAATGCAAAATGCACCACACGCGTGAAGCGTGTTATGGCACAAGATTATTTTAATTAAATATATTATTATATCTAATTTACCTCCCGCACTGCACCAGTCAACTTATCCTTTCTTTTATGTTTCCATATTTGTCTTGTTATATTTTATGCAACGTATAGTGTTATAATATTCTTTCCTTTTTCTTCTTTGTGTCTGTTTGTGAAGTTGTATTTTTCTATTTATATGTGAGTACTTGTTATCAGCATATTTATATACATATTGTTATTTAAGTTGTAATTAGTCTGTAAGTACCCCAAAAAGAAAATAAATAAAATAAAAGTGATCCAACGACGAGCCGACGTGAAAAGAGCCGGTTGTAACCGGTTCAATTCGGCGTGACTCCGCAGACGACGCCATGTCAGCCACACGCCCTGTTTTCTGACGAAATTTTCCAAAAAAAATCTTCATAATCACACGACTTTTTCACGTGTGCCTTAGTTGCATCATTATTTCGTATCGAGACTTCAATTATTACATTTAAAATATTTAATAAAATATCATTAACTCAACCTGCAATCGCGGAAGATTAGAATTTCTATTCTGGGCGTAAGTCCACCGAAAACGCATTGGGGATTGGGGCACCGTCGTTGGACTGGGGTTTAATTGGCACAACAGATCCTAAGGCACCCTGTGTATACGGCCATGCAAACGTCATTCAAAATCATCAGTCATGACTGATGGTTGAATGATGAAAAAAATAATGACATGCAGATTCTCATTCATCCGTCAGTCACCGCCTGACTGTGGTAAAACCATGGTAAAACTGACAGCAAAACCTAGCATTCACGGGGTGCCTAAAGGTCGAAGTGTCGCCAGGTGTTCCTGGCAAACAACCTAACAAAGACAACAAATATGATTTGAGTGTGAGAAGAGAATACAGAGCTAGTAAAAAAAATGTGAGTCATTCAATTTCTCATAATAACAAAGCTCTGTTATATTTCACCTAAAAGGATATTAAGCCTAATCCGATTAAGGTAACCCTACATGTTATTCTAGGATATAAGCTATCACTGTACCAAATTTCATCAAAATCCGTTCAGAGATTGAGCAACAAAGACGCAAACCTTCAAACCTGCAAATCCTGCAATACATAGGTATAATTTTTTCGCTGCGCTGAATGGTATTGGCACAACTTGGAATGTATATATTAGATATTTATGTAAATTTTTATATATATATTTATTAACTAGTATATATTTTTATTGCAAATAACATTAACAAAAATAGTCAATAACATTAAATTAAATTAAAATAACTAACTATATAATGTAATCCTAAATATAAAATAATTCTTCGAGCGCGTCCCCGTGAGGCATGGTGCCCAGAAGGCCGGCAACGTTTCCCCTTTGGATAATGAGGCTTATCCTCTGGGAGAAATAGTTGCCGGCCTTGTTGTCGCCAGTGGCCTCGCGGAGACGAGCTGAAAGTTCTTTTATGAAAGCTTTTGCCTCAGGGCCCCAGGGACCCATTGTCTCAAACCCAATGGGTGCGAAAATGCAGCTGCCGGTGGCCTCCTGGTATTTCCGGTGCTTCTGGACTTCGGCGTTAGCGGCGGCCGAACCCGCGCGACTGGCAGTCGCCTTCAGATGGGAAGGGGCCAACGTGTCGACGCAGGTCGCATCCCACGCCAGACACCTGCCTTGCCTCCATGGAATGAGGGTCAAGCCGTCGGGCCTCTTGCCATCGGTGCGAAAAATTCCGTTTGGTTCCAACGTAGCCGGAATATTCACCGAGGCAAGGGCCCTCCGGATCGCCTCATTGAGGGAAGCATGGCGTGGTATGCGGCCCGCGCTCAGCTGACATGATAAGCCGTGGTGCCCCAACTCGCTCACAGATTCACCGCATCTGCAGGAGTGGGACTGCGTAGTCCCCACGCCTAAGCGCAGATTTACCGCTAATGTTAAGGAACGGTTGTCTAGTAATGTCCCGATGTTGGCTGATGGGAGAGCGTTGAGCCACAGACCAGACTCTCGCTCGAAAGCTGCGAGTAACCGAGCACGGTCCGCAGGGCCCGTATTAGAATTTAGGAGATCCCGCTGGACCGCCTTACAAAGCGGTTCGTCCCACTGTTTTTGGGAGGCTGGAACGGTGGGTGGTTCATTGCCGCATATTGAATGCCATTCGACCCGCGCTTCCGGCAAACCCGTGACCTCGACAGTACCCAAAGAAGGACCGACGATTTTGTGAAAAAGGTCGTGACACCCGAAAGAAGATGATAAAAAAGCTGGGAGTGACACTGCGGCCACGCTGCGGATGCCAATACCGCCAAAGCGGATCGGCAGTGAGGCCTGGGACCACGCTCTGTCTGTAAGGTGACAGTTTAGAACCTTCGAAAGAGTTTCCTTGATACAATCATCTACTTTATAAAGCAGGTTCTTTGATTTCCAAAGGTGAGTGCATCGCAGTACGTACGTGAATTTTGGGACAAAAAGGCAAAATTTTATTAGGGTCAGCGCCATGTGGGAGTTAATTTCCAAAAGTCGCTCGGACGATCTGTTGAAACTTTCGATTTGTGTCTGTAAGAATGGATGGACAGATTCGTCCAACAAAGGGGCTCCTAGTAGCTGTAGCGACTCAACAGTGGCTAATTTGATGTTAGGGGCCACGGCAGAAAATTTACTAATAATAACATCTCTGTCGAGCGCGGGCAGGGAGAGTGGGACAAAGAGTTCGCATTTACTTATATTGAGCTCCAGACCGATAGCCGAAAAATAATTTGTAAGGGAGATAAAATCATTCAAAACTGTTTCAGGCTCGTCTCCCAAAGTTCCGTCGTCCAAATACCAAGTGTTAAACTTGGAGTTGAGACCTGTAATGGATGGGTGAATACCGAGGCTGAATATTGCTGGTCCTAAGGGGTCACCTTGTTGACAACCAACTGAAGATTTTAGTAGGTGTTCTTTATAGACAATGTTCGATGGATTGCTATAGCATTGCCAAAGGTATGGGTAGATAGATGGGATTTGTTCTTTCACTTGTTTTAGTAGTATGCCGCGGTCAATCGAGTTAAAGGCATTTTTTACATCAACCTTGAGGAGAATTTTATTAGTACTACTAAGCAGAAACGTACGTGCTGCGTGAACTGCAGCCTCGCAGCCGCCCATACAGCCGAAGCCTACCTGAGTAGGTTGAAATATTCCCGTCAGAAAGGGCTTGACATTTTTACATGAGATTTTCGATACAATTCGCCTGAATACGGAGCCAATCGCGATTGGCCTGATGCCTCCATCCTTCTTATTTAGGGCGCACAGACTAGCTCCGTACAGTATTGGGGTTATATCATCATGAAGCTAGACTCACCAGAAGACCGCGGCCGCTGTCGCCCGAAGAGACGCAGACTAAGTCTTTTAAGTGTTGCGGTGTTAATCCATCGAGACCGCCGCTTGAGCCGGTCTTGAAAGACATAATGGCTGCGAGTATGTCATCTGCAGAGACGACAGGAGTATCATTGGCGAGCGGTTGCGGCGGGTCGGGTAGCTGACAAGTGGCGGAAGGAGAAGGATGTTTAGAGAGGAGAGCTTGTAGCGTCTCTTCGTTATTGGGGGCAATAGTGTCATTGGAGAAAAGGAGCTGACTAGCACCTCTCAGGTCGCCGTCATTGATTTTGCCCTCGACTTTTTTAAAAATGTTGCGCGTAATATTACCTCTCCTGACGTTTCCCGAGTCCATGCACAAATTATAAGACCGCGAGCAATTACTTTTTATCTTTGAGGTAAGTGAATTTGCTCTCGTATGATCTTCACTGCTTACGTGGAAAATGCGGTATGCGAAGGTGAACAACCCCTCCCAGCTATCCTTGCTGTTGTTTGTAATAACCTTTTCCAAACAATTTTTAAGAGCTGACGCAACACACGCGCGGGCACCACGAGGCACTCGCTTTGCTAATGGAAAATCGTTTCTGAGTTTGCCTAGGACTTGCCAAAACGGTCGAGGCTCAGAGGTGGGATCAGTTTCCGGGGGCTTGGGTGGTTGACGTGGAATGATATTCTGTAATGGTGTATCTTTGACATTATTATGCATCCTACCTAAGTGAATATTTAAACCTCTTTTGTTGTTGAAATAGCGGGGTTTGGTGCATTGTGGGCATATTAAATAGGTACCCTGTGAGCAGCTCGGAGGCTGGGTACCACTAGTGTATGCCAGATCAGATGGCAACAGCGGCTGGGACATCTTCGCACCCAGTTGGTACTACGTGAAGTGATTAACAACTGTAACAGGTATTTATAGCTTCAGCAGTACCTACCTAACACTTACGCGTAACCATGCACTGTAACAAATTCTTGCAGAGAGCACTAACACTTGCACAACACCGACTCATCCGCAGTCGCTTTCTTCCCCGGACCTATATCAGTCGAGGTTTCACTTCCGGAACAGGCCTACGACTTGTGTTGTTCCTCTTCTCCTTTTTGTACAGACACGAGACTTGTGTAAAGCCAATTGCTTGGGGACATAGACTACCGCAGGTTGATTAAGAATTTGTGTTTGGAGTGCCTCGAAATAGCTAATGTAGGTAGCGCTTTTATCGTTGAAAATTTGAGCGCTTGTCGTTAGCGCGTCATACCGTTGCCTCGGCGACGGGAGTGTTGGCCAATGGGCGAGCGCGGCTGAGAGCGTTTCCTTGGTTACGCCTTGTTACATAGTTATGTCGGTGCCGTGTCAAAATCAGCTGGATTATAAATGGTGCAAACAGCTGATATAAACTCGTGTCGTCGGCTACTCACTGGACGTATGGATGCCTGGGCATTCAGGCAAAATATGTAAATTAGATATAAGAATGTAAATTAAAAAAAAGTGCTAAGGAAGAGCGAGCTCTCCTGTCACAGGCGAATCATTTGCCCACTGGGAGTGCCCGCCACTAAATTAATACATCGTAAACAAGTTAATTAACAAAAAAGAAATCTTAGGTACTTAAACATTATAGTTAACGTAATAATAAATAAATAAATATGTAGGTATAAGTATCACTTTTATCAATCACTTATATTTAGACAGAACAGTCACGTCTTAGTCATCATCAGTCACTCGTTTTGATACCAAAAGTGTTGGATTACATTATCTTTGTTGGTGTACTTAAAGGATTTATACGTAATGTTGATAAATAATACCACATATCTATATCTGATCGAAGGCGTGACTGTATTTTGTATACAAGACGCACGTTAAAACCTGTTATAAATTGAACTTTGGTAAAACCTAGCTATTTCAAAGAGTAGGTAATAAATGTAAACTTAATTAAGTAGGTAGCCGATTGAGACTTCCTTAAAACCGAATTTTAAAATTAAGCCATATCAATCGATCAATCAATTTACAATTGTGTCCGAAATCAATATAATAATGAGAGGTTAAGAAATTTAATATGATACAATTTAACGACTGAAATCTTAAATTTAGTTTTTCTTAATCTCCAGACGGGCAGACTGACAAAATTAATAGATAGCTATATATGTTTAGGATGCTTTAAAAGTAAAATTTACTTGGGATGTTTTATTTCAACAGTTCGGTGGGGAATAACCATAAAGATAGGATCACTTTGGTGGGCGCCCGCGCCCCCAGTATTTTTTTTTCCTTCATGGAAATAACAATAAATTCTAGTTTTATTACATGGATGAGTTTCTCTCAGTCTAGAACGAAAGTGAAGCCGGACATTGCCACAGAGTATTAATTGACATTGCTCAGTTTCATCACCTTTTGTCTTCATTCTATTTTTAACTTTCCTGAGATCACGAAGTAGGTAATATGAACTAATATTGCGTCACCATTTTGATTAACCCGTTAACGTTATCGGTAGTAATGGAATTTTTAGGTAATTATTTTTTATGCAGCTAAAGTGGGGGCTTTTGCGCAGCACTTTTAAAGCAGGTTTTGTGTTACAAGAACGGAGAGGGGAAAGAGCGTGCTTTGTCAGTTTTTTCAAAAAGGTTTTATCAATCTCATACGATGTTTATCAGATAATAGAGAGAAAGATGTAAATATGCCACATCAGAGTTATTTCGACTGTTTACACCTTTCTCTCTAAATTATCTGCTATACCATGGTAAATAAGAAAAAAATGAGATAAAAAAAAACATTTTTGAAAAAACTGACACAAGCAAGTTTTTTCCGTGTTCAATTAGAGATTTTCGAGTTTATCGCTGACGGCAAATGGTAGGAAAATTATTTAAGAAAAATGAATTAATTTTAAGAAAAAATAAAAATAAAATATTAATGTAACCCGATCTTGTTGTATACGAATGTAGGTTACCTACACGTTGATTTTTCTCATAGTTTGTACAAAATTTTAAGCATGTGTCAGGATAGCGATACTTGGCGCTCCGTTATTTCTGCCCACCCCGTCAGGGACACCGCGTGAAGATATGTATATGTATGTTAAGAACTCGCATAAATTTACAAGGAATACAACCGGTAGTCAGCCGGAAGCCCCCGGTCGCAGCGACCCCGAAAGTGGTCTCCACAAATAACCAGCGATAACACCCCAGTGCCAGAGAGTAACCTAATTAGATAAATACGGACCAGGGGTTAGCTGAGCGTGAGCGGGCGTGTTGATCGCGGCAAGCGACCCAAGGTTCTCGCTTCTCATTGACCCAAATAATTTGTTTATGAGGTGTTTTGTCGTCAGCCCACAGAACTTCAAAGAAATAGGCACTAGAAATCGCATACTCCGCGGTGAACGTCGCCGCACAGGTGAAGTAAGAGCATAAAGGGCTCCCTAAACGATCATGCGGCATGACATGCAATACGTGCTGTCACTCATGCATGATCGTCTAGCTGTAGTGATTGACGTGCATGACATGCAAACTACGTGCATGATATGCAAACTACGTGCTGGCCGTTGCTTCACTGTATTGATTGATAGCAAGCCGCATGACATTCACGTAAACGTTGCATGTCATGCAAGCATGATCGTTTAGGGACACTTTAAGTCACCAAACAGTAAGTAGACCAGCAATTAACCCGTACAAGTAAAAAATGTGTGTTTGCATTCTAGGAGTTTTGGTTGTAAATTGTAGAAAAACGTTAGAAGGGTAATGGTAAGTTTTGTCCGCTCGAATATAAAATCAGAGCACAGTGCGCGCGCAAGTCGGCGCGTTGCCAGAGACTGACCCTTATTTCACAAGTTGTAATTTTTTATACGGCTACGGAGGTCCTCTCGCCGGGAAGATTTTTTCGAAAAATTTAGTAAAATACACGTTTGGGGACAGGTCAAAGTAAGGAAAAATGTCTTCGAAGAAATCAGCGTTGATGAAGTACATTTGTAGCGTCTATTTATGTTCTGAGTTCCGCGCTCATAGTCCGCCGTATTAAGGTCGGGAGATCGAATACACTACCTATTTACCGACTATTAAATATATATAGACTGATTACCTATATACATACAGACAGTCTGCGTGGACTGTGGACTTTGCATGTACCTATCTATTTGTATTTATTGGATTTAATGTTTAATAGCGCTTTGAGATATACTGATAGGATAAGCAAAACAGAATGAAGCACACCTACGCTATGACCATTATATGGAATTTTGTAATGCCACCTGGAGGGAAAGTATCTTTTTTTTTAATCTTAATACTGTAGATAGAAAATTTTCCTCAAAGGAAACATTCCTTTATTTTTGAAAGGAAAGAAAACTGCATTCAATGATTTTCGGAATTTCGCTTGCCACACCCGGGAACCGAACCGACTAAAATATGTAAAAATTACACCCTGTACTTTTATTGCATCGATCGCTAGGGTCAATTATAAGGATGAAATCACTCTAACAAACTGAATAAGTAAATTAAATGAAAGGAAAACCATGAAATCTTAAATTATTTTAATTATTTTCAAAAAATAGTAAAAGCAAAATTTTACATTCAATTTACATTCTCGGAGTATTTCCTGAATTTTTCCAAAACTGCCGAGGCACCCCTTTTTATGGATATTTAGTAGGTTGTGTAGTATTATTTCACTATATTAGCTGTGAGCTGTAAATTGCAATAGCTTAGATCCTCATCTCTCGATCACACTATCTAAATAAAAACAATAAGTACCTAGGTAACCTATTTATATATTATACTAGCGGTCCGTCCCGGCTTCGCACGGGTGGACATAGATATAGATAAACATAGCCTATGTCACTCAGGGTGAATGTAGCTTTCCAATGATGAAAGAATTTTTGAAATCGGCACAGTAGTTTTTGAGTTGATTCATTACAAACATACAAAAATACAAATCTTTCCTCTTTATAATATTGGTATGATAAATATTGTAGATAAAAATGAATGTTTGTTTATGCGTTCCGAAACCATTGATCAGATTCATATTGTGATGAAACTTTGATAGTGTTTTTTCGCATGCAACGCCGGGGCACAGCTAGTAAGTTTTTAATAATTGTAATATTAAAACTAGGTACTTTTCATTTAAAGCTAATGTTCCTCTTAATCATCACACACCTACTTATTTAATTCAAAGAAAAAAAACAAACACTTCTGAATATTTAGGAATACTACTTCGTAATTTTCAACTCTAGTTTTGACATGACACCATTCCCGGAACCGTTTCATAGCTACACAGTAGCCGCATATCATTCCATTAGGGGCCGTCCATTAATCATGTGATCTTTTTTTAAGCATTTTTTAACCCCCCCCTCCCCCTTGGTGATATATGGTGAGGTTTAAGACTACCCCTCCACTCCCCCACCCAACATCACGTGTATTTTTAATATCTACAAAAAATCTTAAATTTTTTATAATATTTTAGAATATTATCTTAAATACGGGTATAAAGTATAATCTTATTTTATTCTGAAATTAAGGACCATGATAAAAATGTCTAGACAGAAAGGTTGCAGGTTGTTTTTGATTGGCATAAAAATAATAAACGAATGGTGTAATCATGCGAAAAACATATATTGTACTTAGCAACGGCGAGTCAAGGTCACACTACACGCCCCTTTTCGATATAAAAAATTGCGCGTTTGAAAAAATAATGAAAAAATAAATACACATGATATCTTACTACACCCCCCTCCCCCCTTGTGACATTTCGTGATTTTTGTCAAACTCCACACCCCCCCCCCCCCACCCCCTTTCAAGCCTCACGTGATTAATGGACGGCCCCTTACTTGGGTTTCCCGATTGCCGTTTGGAATAATAAACCATACTAGGTATGTACACCCAGATGTTCCACGATTATTTTTGATGAGAACTTGCTATATTTGGACCCTGTCACCCATGTAATACCGAACGTTTTCAAACACTGGCGTGGCTCAACCCAGATAAATCTGGATTACTCTGGATAGCACAGACCTATGTATTTTAGCTTCATTTAATGCGGTACAATATTTATTTATTTATATTATAATTAGGTACCTACACGAGCATGATTGATATCTTTTTTTTGCTCGTTAAATAGCAGTCTGTGGAAATATAGACGCAGGATGTTTGAGAAACGAATTCTTTTAAAATGGTGGCTGGTTTATGGGCAATAGGTTCCTAGTCAGAAACAAATAATTTGTTGTTGTAAGTTTACCAATTCGATTTATTTCTTCAAACTTAAGTACATACATTTATTGACAGCTCTGAAACGGTAAGGAAAACATTGTGAAGAAACCTGCACCTACGTACCTACGCCGAGGAAGGAATTCTTAGGCTGTGAAGTCCATCAACCCGCACTGGGCTAGCGTGGCGGACTATATAGCCCGTAAGCAGCATAACAAGTTTTCCGAGAGGGTAGGCCTATGCCTCAACTGATGATATTTAAATATTTCTTGGGAAATTTCAGCTAAGTTTTTATGAATATAGAACGTTTATGTTCAATAGAATAGATCTATCTATAATAGCGGCTTGGTACACGTAATGCCATAGAATTTCTTCTCAACCCCTTGCGTATATACGCAGGTTTTCTTACGTTGTAATATTAGCAACATTTTCATTGGTAGGTTGCATGGTGCGATCCCGGGTTCAAACCCACGACCTTACGGTTTAAGCAAAGCGTATTTAATTATCAACATTGTAAGTACATGTTTTTGGAAACATCCTGTATGTATGGAAGATAAGCGTATCTTAACAATTAAAATGAGAACATGAGAAAAAAAGCGTAGCTCATTGTTTCATTACGTGAGTGAATGAATTTTCAAAGTCATGACAGTGTCTTGTGATATGCTTAGGGTACAGCCACATACATAGGTGGACAGATAATTAGAAACATGGCAAGATTTTCATACAATCGAGGTCACTTTGAAGCCATAGTTCTCCGTGTAGGATTGATCGGGTCGTGATCTGATGACGGTCAACGAAAGAGTAGATGGAGGACTTTTAGATGGCTATAGATATCCAACTGATCAGATCAGCCGTTTGGGAGCAGCATCGTCATGATTCCTTAATATTAAAATTTTCATACATTTTTATGCCATTTTGCAGTTTTTTTTCTACATGACGATCTGACTCATCTGATCAGTTAGATATCTATACCGATCTGAAAGTCCTCCATGTACTCTCTCGATGACCGTCATCAGATCACGCCCCGATCAATCCTTCACGGAGAACCATGGCTTCAAAGTGACCTCGATTGTATAAAAATCTTGCCTTGTTTCTAATTATATCCGTCCACCTATGTAGATGCGCCGATTTGAATGAGGATTCTCAATATTTTGTTCTAATTTGAAAGGAAAATGTAGGAAATATACTTAGTTATTTATTATGCAAGGCTGCAAAGTTGGTTATTTTGTGCGAGTACTAGTATTGAAAACTGAGCAAGCGAAGGGTACTAGGATTGAACCACGTGTGGTTCAAAGATAGAATCCTGAGCGTAGCGAGGGTTTCAAGGTTCGAGATGCAAAATAACTTTGCTGCCGAGCGCAACACACAAATTTTCACCTCACTACAGCGAGGAAAATACTAGGTGAATTGAATCCTTTTGGCGGTTTAGAACCACAAATAATAATAACCACAATTAGAATTGACCACTTCTTTAAATGTCCACCTTCTACAAATTAGAAGAAGTTTTAAAAAGTTTTTTTCCAGGTGCAGTTTTCCACGCAGATTTCGAATGAGAAAGTATACCCTTCCGAGCTTGTGAGGTGAAAAGGAAATTACTATGGAAGTAACTATGGAAGTAATGCGTGAGAGAAAAAAATCCAAGGTACATGTGAAATTTACCAATTTGTAGACTGGGCGGCAATCTATACCGCAGGTTCAAATCCTGCTCGTGGATATTTGAAACTGCACCACAGACTAGATAACGATCGCTGGCTAGTATTGTCTGTAAATTATGCAAATAGTAGGGGTAAAAAAAGTATTCCTTTTACATTATCCTGTTTCTGACCGACTCTAGTAAGATTTTATTTATCAAACCATTTACCTCCTATTTATTTTTAGAATAAAAAATAGTGCACAGGTTTTACCGATAGTAAAACATGCAGCTTGAGTTGTTTTTACCTGTCGGAAAATTTGAACTTTTAAGGAAATAACATTGCGGTTTTAACCCAAAAGCTGCGTCGAAGACCACGTGCCGTAACCCTGCCTACGGCGGATGATAATTTTACTACAATACTCGTATTGAATGGCGTGTCGGGGCTCCGCGAGTGGGGAGTGACATTGGCGCGCAGTCATCGAACCTGACCGGTATTATCAATTCGGCGGGTTATCGTGCACGCGCTAGATAACCAACATCATCTACATATATAAGCCGAGATTCTTCACAGAATCTTCAGTAAACTTCCAAGCGGCAAACGAGCAACAAATACAAGTCTTCTGCCTAGCATTTCGACTCGAGTCCAGTGCCAGTACCTACTTTTACAGTCAATAAGACTGCAATTTTGAAGAGTGCATAAAAGTAAATAAACAGTGTACAAAGATGCGTCTATTACACTTGGTAGTGTTTGTACTGACTGCTGTGCTGCTATTGGCTGCCCAGACAGAAGCCAGGCCGCACGACAGCCACGTCCACAAACGCTCGTCCATTTGCTACCTGAAACTGTGCGGTTACACCCCAAGACACCGCCACAGGGTGCTGAGGTTACCGAAATATTGGTAATTTAATTACTGTGTTAAAGAACGTCGGATTAGCGCGTGATGGGTACTGGAAAGCGTAGATCTTCAGAGGATCCCACCTCCGAAACTGCAACAACTCACCCGAACACCAATGGAAAAATTGAGAGTTTACCGAAACGGTAACCCCGAAATTTGTCGGGAAAATCGCCACGGCGCGCGAAGGGTTGGCTTCAATAGATTTATGAAAAATATGAAGATGGGTTTTCAGAGTTTTCACAAAATACTTATTTTGCGAGTAAATTTTTACTCGAGTTTTTTCGCCTATATTAGGCCGCCGCCTGATAATAGAAGTGTATAAATCTGTACTTAAATTTAACTATAATTTTGTATTGATTTTTTAAAATCTTTATATAAAGAGGGTTTTTTCTAAGTGAAAATGTAACCCTCATATTTGTATTGATTGTTAACTGCTAATGTAAGACGAACTGGGGATGTGTTCTAAGAAAGTTTCGCATAATAATGTTATGTAATAATCGCCATAATTACTAATCATAAGTATTATTTTAGTTAAGGCATTGTTAAACAAATATTTATTGTTTATTATTTGATAAGGTTTTAAAAGTATAATAAATAAATTAGAACAATAATGTGTCTTATCATTATATTATACTTACGTATTTATACCTAACGTACGTACGTTACGTATCGGTACCTAACAGATTGGATTCGAGGGTTGTGGGTTCGATTCTCACCTGGGACAGGCAACTATGTACATACAACTTAGTGGGCCTGGATGTTATTAATTGTTAAATAACGTATTTTTTAAGCCCATATAATACGGGAGAAAATCCTTGTTTGGTATTAGAAAACCGGTTAATTTGTAGGTAACTAATATACCATACAAAATATTTATTTATTATTATTTATGAAATTTTTATTTATTTATTTTAAAAAATAAGAAAGATTTTAGATAAAAGCTCTTGCATAACTGGCTATATATGGTTCACTATAAATAAGTACCTAAATAAAATATCTATAGGTTACCCCATTGTGTAGGTACAGCTACGAGGCGGAGACGCGACTACAAAAATATTGTTCCTTTCGTCTATCATGCTTATCTATCATATAAACTTCTGCCCTGCGGCGTTGCTCGCACATAACCAAATTAACTAAATAGCAAGAAATAATAGAAAATAATCTATTGTATACAAATACATCATCCGATGGTATCGACAATGCCCAGATAATCAAGAACTGCATGCCAGGCAATCAATAGTTCTATTATGGGTCAAAACAGAGTGGTCCAAGGGGTCATCAGTTGACCTCCTCTCGGCTCTCTTCTCTCACAATATGCAATGCGGGTGGTATTTAGGGGACTGGAGTAAACTGGATAATCTGTTACATAATGACATCACTGCATTATACAGAACAGAATATCTTCTATCTACTATTCTATATACTATTATATTTTATACTAGCTGTTGCCCGCGACTTCGTCCGCGTGGATTTTGGAAGTAGGTACCTATCTCTGCTATGTACAGACATACATCGTCTAGTTATAATTTTCCAATGGTAAAATGGATCATTCTAAGTACCTTCACCATAATTTAAGGTATACCATACCTTCAGGAACAAACTATGAACACCGTATCCAATTTGGTGAAGACAGATAAAAATTTAAAAAATTGTTGTTTTCACTTCTATTGCTCATAAGACTTCTCATATCAATTTTTATTATACGTGTGTATTTTTTAACTAATACAGTATGGGCAAAACCAAAACCATAGGAGATACAGGGAAACTGTCTTAGGAACCTTTAGGTATTTTTTCGTGATAACAATTTTGACATAGTAATCGGAGCAGCTGGAGTTCGGGTGGCATGCATGAATAAGTAGTAAGTTCCTAAGTACATTGCACAATCTGTTTTATAAGAAAACATTTTATTAAATTTGACTAACTTCTGCTGCTTGGATTTTTTTCTTCCGATACAATAAAATGATTCTAACATGAAACTAAGTCGATACGCATTTTTTTAAAATAATAAAAATTATTTTTGACTGGCGTTCTATGAGAAAACATTTTATTGAATTTGACTAACTTCTGCTGCTCAGATTTTTTTCTTCCGATATAATGAAGTGATCCCTACATGAAACTGACTCGAACCGCATTAAAAAAAATATGTGCAAATTGTCTCATTTTTATGGACAACACACGCTTGACCAAAAAATTTCTATGTCATAAGACACTTTCCCTGCATCTCCTATGGTTTCGGACTTGCCTATACTGTCCCAGTTAAAAAAAACACTGATATCTCCTATGTCTATGACATCGTCTTGTTACGTTAAATGATTTATCTGTAAATGACGATAACTTTTTTCGCTGTCATCCGATTTCAATGAAACAAAGCCTATAAGTTGCGCCAGGCTGTGCTTAATCTACCTGTGAAAACCGCAAGAAAATCCGTTCAGTAGTTTCGGAGATTAGCGATTACAGACAGACAGAAAGACAGAAAGACAGAAAGACAGACAGACAGACAGACAGAAAGACAGAAAGACAAAAAAATTTAAAAATGCTTTTTTGTGTTCTGTTACTCTTTTTTTATCGTCCACACTCATTTTTTTATAAATTTATTCAAAGTACAGACACACGGTTTCTACAGATTTATTATAAGTATAGATTAATATTATAGAGGAAAGATTTGTATTTTTGTGTGTGTGTATGTTTGTAATGAATAAACTCAAAAACTACTGTGCCGATTTCAAAAATTCTTCACCATTGGAAAGCTACATTGACCTTGAGTGACATAGGCTATATTTATTGCAAAAAAAGGTCCACCCGTGCGAAGCCGGGACGGGCCGCTAGTATACTATTATAAAATTGTAACGGGAGTATTTCTGTACATTGAAGGATATAAAAAAAAAATTTTGGAATACGTTATTTAGGCTTGACCCCAAAACACGTCAAAAAACACAACACCAACACACAAAAAAATTCTCGTCCGTCTGTCTGTAAAAGGGTGGAAAGTGTTGTTAAAGTTTGTGTGGAATTTGTTTCCACACAAACTTTAACATTTTACAGATTGAATTTACATGCCGCGGGCAACATTTAGTAACGTATACGATACTTTTTGATGCGAACGAAGTCGCGGGGCATATGCTAGTACCTAATAAATTAATATTCAACTTGTAAAGTGGCCCTTAGTGCACCGGCTTTTAGGGTCATAACTCATAATGCAGCTTTATAAGCGCAAGCTTTTTGTTTTATAGTTTTTTTTAACTCAGCAGAGTTATTGTCTAAAAAAAGGATTTGAGTGGGTATGATTTAATTTACATATTTTTACTGTCCAAAACGTCGTATGAGACGTGTGAATATTGGTAATTATTACACTCTCGACTTCATTATGCAATCTGAAATCCAGCCTGGAGTGTAATGAATGATCAACCCTCGACTTCATTGTGTCCTCGCCTTCGGCTCAGGCTGCAATCCCGCTTGGAGTGTAATGATCAACCTAAGTCACTTGTATCATAATGTAGGCACAATTATAGGTAATGTTTCTTCAAACGTAAACAATAACTGTTTGTTACAGAGTTACAGCGTTGTTACGTAACATTACATAGCAGGTGTATACTTATAATTTGTATGTACGGTCGACCGCACGTCAGGGGAAACAAAACCAGTATAAGCAGGTCTCTCGTAGTATTGAAACTCCCTAATAGGCTAGGCCAGCTCAAGGTCAAAGAGTTTCCACTGACGTGCGCTCAACTGTACTGACTATTACTTACTCTGTGACTGTACGTATGTTTGCAGGGTGTTGTTGGGATTGTGTATGTTTGTGTGTAAAAACTCAATAGTTCTACACTATTACATATTATGAAATGAGTTTCATTTCGAGTGGTTATGCTTCTCGACGACACAGAATTAATTCTGTTAGGGTTTTCATCGTTAGAAAGCTTGGTTCTTCGTTTACAGGCTGATATGATGAACTAATATACATAGGTGGACGGATAATTAGAAACAGGGCAAGATTTTCATACATATATATATGCAAGATGCGATCTCCACAGTGAGCGCGCGCGTGGCCAAAGAGGTTCGAATCTTCTTGGTATTTACTAACAATAACTATGGACCCAGTGTGAAATAAATTATTTGAATTTAAAAGATAACAAAAATGAGAAAGATTTTAGTTATAAATAAGTACGTAAATAAGGATAAATAGGTTTGGAAGGCTCATACAACGCGGGCGAAGCCGCGGGCAACAGGCAGTGCGTGATAAACGATAGATTAGATTAGATTAGATTAGATTTATTTATCTCACATTACAAATATTAATACATAGTTTTCTTACGTAAAAAGTCAAAGTTAATGTGATCGTCAATAAAATAATAATAATAAAAAATAAAAAACCATAGTAAAACATGTCAAAATAAAATGTACAAAAATGTCAAAATAAATAAAATGTCATAAAGTAGATATTACCAATGTCACTTTTACACAAATTGTGTATGAAAAAATGAAAATTTTTAATAATAAATTAAGATATGAATGTCACCATTGAAAATTAGAACTTTGCGTTCATGTATTCTCAGAGTATAATTCTTTATCCAATAAGAGGTTTTTCAGTCGACGAGTAAACGTTTCGTCATTCGTCTCATTCTGTATGTCAACGGGTAGATGTGCGTAGTAGGTGGGCCCTATGACACGCGATAGATAGCGCCCTGTGATAGATAATACCATAGAGAAATCAAAGTCAAAGTCAAAACTATTTTATTGCATGTAAGTACACTGGGTACATTTATACAACGTCAATTTTTATCTACCACCGCTTCCAAGGTGTTAGCGCTGGTAAAGAAGAAACGGCGCAAAATGATGGGTGGGTTCTCGCGGCCCCCTAGTAGCTAAATTTTTTGATTCAAGGATAATACCATTGAAGACTCACAACGGTTAGCCTCAAATTCAAATTCAAAATTCGTTTATTCAATATTGGAATACAAAATTCTCTTTTTGACGTCAATTCTGTCTAAATCTAAAACTACGTCTGTTTCCACCTGTACGTCGCCGAAGGGAAGAAACAGCAACAAACCCAACAGTACATATAGCTTGTTCATTACAATATCTATCTATGTTGAGCCGCGATAAGAGCTGGTCGCGCGGGCGCACTGCCACGTCACCAGAGTGCATCTGCACTGGTCGGTGCACTCGTACTCCAAGTCCAGATATAATAATAATAATTTTAAATAACAATATTGTGGTTATTAATTTGCTTTTCCCGCGAATAAACTTTATGTTGTTATATATAGTAAGTAATACAGAAATTAAATTACAATTCTAATATTAGTAAAAATAAATTTTACAAGTCTAAATTTATAAATAATATCATGCAAATTACAAAATAAATAATAAATAAATAATTTTAAAATCCACACACGGTTGTTTAGGGCTGTATTATAATAGGCGGCGCTGCCGCTCTAATATGAGTTTGTATGGGATCAATTATTTAGTCTGCGGCGGCGCCGCTTGTTAACCCTCAGCGGCGGCGCCGCGCTCATTATAATACAGCCATAAGTCCCAAATTAAGCCGAACTTTTTGGATGGATAAACAAACATACCTACATAACAATTTATTAAATTATTTTAAAAATAAATTCCTAAATTCATACAAACACCTAGAATCAGAAAACCAACAGATATGCTCATCAATCACATTAATTTTGGTCCCGGGTGGGAATCGAACCCACGACCTCTGGCGTAGTAGGCACCTACCTAACCTACAACGGGACTGCGCAGAGTAACAGGAAAAATCTGCCGTGCAATTTATAAACGCAGTAAGACACATTACTGCGTTTATAATTTTATTACATATTCCACATCGTTGTGATGAGATCTTTAACAAAGACCCGTTTTTCACTACGTGCAATAGAAGTGAGAGAAACAGAAACTATAAACACCAAACCACCATACAACACAACGTACAATCAAATTTTCAAACGCGTTTTACTCAAAACTGTCAAATTGTCCTTACTGCGTTTATAAATTGCACGGCAGAAATGCCCGCGCACTTTTTGACGTCATTGTCAAATGAACCATATCACTATAGCCTAAAGAACAAAATCGTATGAATGACGTCTGCACGTCGGCGTCGCCTCGCGCTCGACGTCATTCATACGATTGTGTTATATATGCTATAGTGATATGGTTTATTTGACAATGACGTCAAAAAGTGCGCGGGCATTTTCCCGCTTGGTCTGCGCTTTCCCTAAGCCAACATGTCAATCTGTGATAGTGATAAACGGCCTAGGCGACGTCTCATTTTTCAAAGAGTTAAATTATAAATACTTTTAAGCCTTTTGAAGTTTGTACAATTTACTACCTACTTGTGACTTTAACACCCGGACTACAAGTCAAACCCCGTAAAATCCCGGCCACCGGGACGCCTCTAAATTAGTACAAATCCAGAGAAACCCGGACGAATGGCAACCCCACTGCACTTTCGCGTCAGAGGCAAAATCCTAACCACTAGGCCGGCGTGACTGGACAACAAGAATAAATTTAAACGCATAAATATATTATCAATATATTTTACTTTTTTGATGTTTAACAATGTTACAGTGCAAATGTAGACACAACTTAATTTCTACCACGTAATGATGTAGGTAACTGAAATGTAATGAATAAATACCTACATAATTATAACAGTTTGGAGCAAAAAGCCTGGATTAAAAAGTTTATAAAATTGCGATAGAAAATATACTTACGTTACCTACGCTTATTAAGTACCTACATAGGTATATTAAATTAAAGAATTATTGTCTGAACATTCAACCCAAAACAATTATTAATTAAAATTACAACAATTTAAAAATAAATAAATAAAATTAAAAATTACAATCTTATACCTTGCATCACAATAAATTAAGACAGAAATATATTAGGTACTACTTTAAACTTTTCATTTTTAGTGATTTATCAAAATTTATGTCAGAAAAGCACTAAAAAATTCAAAATGCTTTAAAAATTATATTAACATAAAATAAACAAAACAACGAAAAAATGTTTAAACAGGCAAATAATACGTTATTGTGGGTTAAACTTATTTAACCAGAAAGGTTACGAGAAAAACATCAAGGTCACTCGGCAGAACTAAACGATACATACAACTTTTAAAATTACACCAAAACATTTAAATTAAACTCTCTTTCAATACAAGTTTCCCATTAGGTAAACAAATATGGCTGACTGACATTGACAAGGGAAAATAAAAAAAAGTATAAAAAAGTCCAGGGGTTTGTTTAGTATTACGTCTGATTATTATTAAAAGCGTCAGTGGCGTTGGGGGAGGCGTCAGTGGCGTTGGGGATAAGACGCGGCCTCATCATATCGAAAGGTCCGAAGTTCGATCCCCGGATGGGCCATATACCAATGGGATTTTTTCTCGAAACTTAAGTACATTTACTGACTGCTCTCAAAAGGTGAAGAAAAACATCGTGAGGAAACCTGCATACGCCGAAGAAGAAATCCTTAGGCGCATGTGAAGTCCACCAACCCGCAATGGGCTAGCGTGGTGGACTATAGCCCGAACGCCCTCGTTGAGAGGGTAGGCCTGAGCCCCAGCAGTGGGGACATTAATAGACTATTGATGATTATTAAAAACAACGTTATAATGCTCAATTGAAACCATATTCGATCTTCAAGCAAATGTGGAATTAAGTTACACAGACCAAGAGCTTTGTATACATAAATGGAAACTTGCATTAAAAGCGACTTTACTATCGAATTTTAAACGCACAATTTAGAACCAAAACCACTGTACAATGAACAACAAGGAACCAATAAACATATTATTTCATTTAAAACCATAAATAAAAAAGGTAACAGACAGCGAGCCCCGGGTGTCCGTTCACCTAGCGTACACATAAGAGATTCTGGGCTAGTTTTAGTGCCAATAAATAGTACCCAAATAGTACCTAAATAGTACCTAGATCAAATAAATAGTACCCCTGTGGTTTAAGAAATATACGCCCGTCTTAGTGTGTACGCTGGCGGAACGTTCCGCTGGCGTACACATGGCCGATCTCGAAAACGGCTTTGATTACAGCAACGAAATTACACAAAAAAATAGTACCCTAATAGTACCCTCGGTACCGGAAATCTCATAACGATTGCTCTTATAGGAACGGAGATATTGAACATAACTTTCAGAGCAAGCGTTCAGCCAGCGTACACATTAAAGTCATGTTGTTTTCATAAAGAAAGCGGACGTATCTAAATTTAAATGATATATCAATAAATAGTACTTCAAATAGTACCTCCGCTAGTACAAACATTTCATGTGAATTCACACGGGAACCATATCAAAAATCGATGTAAAGTTCTATTCATACTAGAGGTACAGTCATGGTCAAAAGTGACTTATCTTTGCTAACAGTATTAGGTATGTTTATTTTTTTAATTCTGAACAAACCCAGAAATTCAGTCAAACAGGCAGAAAAAGAAATTCGGTATTTGTGGTTAGAGTGACTTCAGTAAAAATCACAATTAGAAAGCGGTGGTAAGTAAAAAACCGACCAAGTGGAGTCGGACTCGCACACAGAAGGTTGCGTTCAATACTTGTATGTAAGGGTAGAGGAAGCTGTACTAAGTATAATATTGTAATCGCCAAAAAAAAGTTTTTCAAAGGTATAGGAACCTTTCTGGCATAATTTCCGCCGCCATTTTGTTTTTCTTTCGATTTTTTCCGCACTCGATGAAACCTTTATATATCGATAGCTTATGACTAAATAAACAAAAAATGTCATATTTTTTATTTTTTTATTTATTCATTACATATTCCAAGACCAAAACCGGTTCATCACATTGGGCGTTTCTTAATTATCAACCGCCTATTACAGACATGGCTCCTCGTTTTATGGTGGATACCCACTTACAGTACCAAAACCACTCCACCCCTTAGGGGGCTGTTCTACATTACGAATACTGTCACTAGTTACCACCTATGACACACATCGCTCCTCCTTGTTACCTCCTTCGACATCTCTAAGTGCGAGGTGCGAGTCAAAACAAGACAAAAGGTTGTAAAAAATAAGGGTGGATGAAAGGGTTCATATCATACATACGAATATAGACTCTACCTACTATTTACTGATCAGCTAACTCTAGACTCGCTTGGAAGCAATAAAACGGCGATCACTTGTTGTTCATTTTTATTCACTTTTGTGTGCGACTGTTCGTCAATACATTTGTTCCTAGAACTTTACATCGATTTTTGATATGGTTCCCGTGTGAATTCACATGAAATGTTTGTACTAGCGGAGGTACTATTTGAAGTACTATTTATTGATATATCATTTAAATTTAGATACGTCCGCTTTCTTTATGAAAACAACATGACTTTAATGTGTACGCTGGCTGAACGCTTGCTCTGAAAGTTATGTTCAATATCTCCGTTCCTATAAGAGCAATCGTTATGAGATTTCCGGTACCGAGGGTACTATTAGGGTACTATTTTTTTGTGTAATTTCGTTGCTGTAATCAAAGCCGTTTTCGAGATCGGCCATGTGTACGCCAGCGGAACGTTCCGCCAGCGTACACATTAAGACTGGCGTATATTTCTTAAACCACAGGGGTACTATTTATTTGATCTAGGTACTATTTAGGTACTATTTGGGTACTATTTATTGGCACTAAAACTAGCCCAGAATCTCTTATGTGTACGCTAGGTGAACGGACACAGCCCCGGCCATGGCCGGGAAGGTCGCACCGACACAAGCCACAAAATCTGACACATCAGAGCTTACCATCTTTCTGGCCGTCACCTGGCCTCCTTGGGGGGTCCGCACAGCAGCAGCTGGTCGTATTTCTTCATCTGCCGCGATGCCAACTCCAAGTCCACGTCAGTGAGGTAGTAGGCCTCGAAGTTCGCGAGGGGGCGCAGCATCGAGTATAGACGCTCGGCGTATTTTCTAGCGGGAGGATAATTAGAGTTGACAGTTGAACTGACTGTAAAGTCACACAGAGAACTGGAACGGGTCCATGCAGCGAGATTCGTACATTACTAAGCGGAAATTTGGCCGCGCACTTTTTTCAGTCATTGTCAAATGAACCATATCACTATAGCCTAAAGAACAAAATCGTAAAATGACGTCTGCACGTCGGCGTCGCCTCGCGCTCGACGTCATTCATACGATTGTGTTCTTTAGGCTATAGTGATATGGTTCGTGAGCGTCAGTGGCGTCGGGGATAAGACACGGCCTATAATATCGAAAGGTCCAGAGTTCGATCCCCAGCTGGGCCATGTACCAATGGGTTTTTTCTCGAAACTTAAGTACATTTACTGACCGCTCTTAAACGGTGAAGGAAAACATCGTGAGGAAACCTGCATACGCAGAAGAAGAAATTCTCAGGCGCATGTGGAGTCCACCAACCCGCACTGGGCTAGCGTGGTGGACTGTAGCCCGAACGCCCTCGTTGAGAGGGTAGGCCTGAGCCCCAGTAGTGGGGACATTAATAGGCTGTTGATGATATGGTTCATTTGACAATGACCTCAAAAAGTGCGCGGCCAAATTTCCGCTTAGTCTGCCTCGACCTTAAAACGGCCCAAACGACGTTGCATCATCATATCAGCCCTTTAACGTCCAATGCTGGACATAGACTTAGTGAACGCTACCATCCGTAAGCCCAGCATCCAGCCGCTCCCGGCCACGTTCTTCAGGTCAGGTTGTTGTCTGGTACCTGGCGTCCGTGCTCTTGTCGTGCAGCAGCGCGGCGAGCGCGCGCAGCGCGTGCCTCCTGGCGGCGGCGGCGGTGGGCGGCCGCGCGCGCAGCAGCTCGCGCCCGCCGCCCGCCAGCGCGCAGCACACCACCAGCAGTCGCGCCGCCGCGCACCGCACCAGACTGTTCTTGTGGCTAAAAATGTAAATGTGGAATGACCTTCTCTCTGACGCTTTTCCACAGCGCTACGATATGGGGTCCTTCAAGAAGAGAGTCGACCCTTCAACCTTGGCCGGCGCCGCACCAGCACCCCCCGGGTGTTGCAGGTGTCTATAGGCGGCGGTGACCTCTTAACATCAGGAGGCTCGCCTGCTTGTTGCCCCCTTAGCAATAATAATAATAATAACCACACAACACAAACAAATGACCGTGGGAAACAATGAAAAAAAAAGTATTTCAAACCTGAATACCTGTAAATAAAAGAAGAAAAGAAAAAAAAAAGAAAGAGTACTCTTTAGAGAAGAAGAAACTGACTGACTGATCAACGTTTACCCCAAACCAAAAAGGCAACAAAGGTTCTTCATATAGCTTGACGTCCACTAAGAAAAGGTCTTTTCCCGGCGGAAAAACTTTTCTAGGCGCGTCCACTAAGAAAAGGTCTTTTCCCGGCGGAAAAACTTTTCTAGGAGGGAGAAGCCGCGGGAAACAGCTAGTTCTACCATATACAATTACAGATTTCATTGCCAATGAAGACAGTAGTATTTATTTCACTTCGATACGATACGTATTTACAAAGTTAGAAGACTTTTTAAAATCACTTTGTTTTTCAGAATTCGCTGGTGTGTGTACGGCATCCCCCGCGCGCCAACTACCGAACTAGTTTTTTTAAATCTATTTTTTAAATGAGGTTTATGACTCAAGGAAGTCAATGCCATTTTAGACCTATGATTGGCCTAAAGTACTTTGTTTCCAGGGCTGTAAAGCTCATTAAAACTACTGACGTGGCGCCGTGTATGCAGAGCGCGGCGACGGCGTGGCTGGTGTCCACGCCGCACACCACGTCGTCGAGCGCCACGTTGGCGGCGCGCCGCAGCGGCCGGCTGTAGCTGCCCGTCTTGATCAACAGGATCGTGACCGACTCGTAGAAGTCCTACCACAACGTAAAGAGGGAAACAATTGAGGACGCACTAAAATAACAATAATAATCAGAGAGGGACACACTTATTACAAAAGTGGTAAGAGTAAGCTAGACAGATACAATATCTGTTATCTCTTTCTACGTATGCGAATTTTTTGTTGGTGTATGCAGTGCATACAAACAAACAACAGCCCGACTAAAATAGATAGTGTTTGTTCAGTTTGACCCCGCCATATAAGAAGCGTCTTCTCAAATTATTGGGGTAAAACACTATTGCTATTTCATGCTATACGCTGAGTGCAAATCTGTGGTAATATAGGTACTAAATCTATGTACCACAAGGATTTATTTACCGCATGGCTATTCACAAAGGGATCCGAAGATTTTGGCGCAGCGCCGGCCGCCATTGTTTTTTAAATGGCGGCACTTTTTAAATCCTTCCTTATATTTAATCCTTTTTTATACGCTGACGATCTTAAATTTGCTAGATGTATGAAGTCACCTGAAGACGTCTCTTTATTGCAGGCTGATCTGGATAGGCTCTCCAAATGGTGTTCAGATAATGACATGAAACTAAACCCAAAAAAATGTTTTCACATAAAATTTACTCGCAATATTAACATCATACCTTCATCCTATCACATCTCTGATAACTTTCTTCGTGAAGTAGACAACATTAAAGACCTAGGTGTTATTTTGGATAGGAAACTCACATTTATTCCGCATATTGACGCTGTTATCAAAAAATCTTTGAAAATGCTAGGTTTCATTATAAGGAATGGTAAAGTTTTTAGAGAAAGTAAGACCAAAAAACTTATTTACAACAGTCTCGTACGCAGTACTCTGGAATACTGTAGTGTAGTCTGGCGTCCCCACTATGCAACTCATTGCCTACGAATCGAGAGAGTGCAAAAGAGATTTCTCTGGCACCTGTCACGCTCCTCAAGATTTGGTAAAAAATCAGTTTCATATAACGATAGGCTCGCTCACTTTAAAATCATGTCGTTGGAGAAACGCAGGGAAGTCTTGGATCTTATGTTTCTTTATAAACTCCTCAGAAGTAAACTGGACTGCCCTCAGCTATTAGGTAAATTTGGAATCGGTGTTCCTTACAGATATCCACGACACAAAGTTAACTTGCTCGCTCCCGTTTTTAGAAGAACAGTGTTAGGTGCTAACTCTCCTGTCCCACGACTGTGTAGGTTCCTTAATAGATACAGCAATGTTTGTGACATCAACTTTGATTCCATATCCAGGTTCCGGAAAAACATATCTTCGTAATAGACTCCTGCTTTACTTGACACTTTAAACAATGTGAACTTATGTGAATTTATAACATCTACTGTTTCACTCCAGTTAATTTCAGCATGTTGTGTTTACCTATAAGTAGTTGTACATCTCATTGTAATACCATATTGTAGAATATAATTTCAAAACATGATGTAACAACTGTTGGTTTACCTAATAAATAAATAATAAAAAAATCCTATGTAATAAATCGATTGGGAACATTTATACAAACAAACAAATGGCCTGGACAACGGAGGACAACGTTTCCTCTTTTGAGGTACGGAACTTTTGAGGTATGAAAAAATTACTTATAAATGTTTCTACGCATTCTATGGTGCTGAAATAGGTGGAGAAGAATGTTTACCGGTTTCTTAGTGTAGTTGGTGTTCTTCAAGATGGCGGCGACGGTGCTGCACGCGGCGCGCGCCACCTGCGGCCGCGGGGACTCCACGTGCGCGTTCACCTGCCGACACAAGAGAGACGGCGCCTGAGGGGCAGGAGGGGAGCGGGCGGAACATAGGGTAGTGGGGGAGGGGGGAGGGGAGGAGTAAATGCAGACCGGGCACGGCCGGGATGGTCGAAAAGACAGATTACGCGAGAAGAATAAAGAAAATAGGTGAAGGAAAATTGCATGTTGCCCTGATAAGTGAATATTTTATGTATTTGGAACAAGTCATCCGTTTGTTTTATACAAACAAACAGCGATTTCAGTTTGATACAAACGACTAAATACTATATTATTTTGGGTTTGTAGAGATCCACTGGACATGGTCTCCTAATCCGAACTCTACCGGACACATTTTAGGTCGTCTAGGGACAGCATTAACAGGTGAGCGGTCTCTCGCTCCAGAACTCACCTGCCTCAAGTATCGGTTCTGCAATCTGTCCATATGCCACTACAATTTTAACTTTGCGGTAAGCCAGTGGCTTTAGTTTTTCGGTTCCTGGAGAGCAAACTTTGCGTGTTTTCACAACATTACTATACAATATGTATGGATCAGCACCTGCCTCAACAGATCCGCGATGCGTTGCTCGCTGACGACGCCCCAGAACCTTTGCATCGACTTCGGTAGTTCGTCCAGAGTATCCATCACTTCGAACCTGAAACATAATGTAGATATTAAGTATACCTTTAGGCTCCGGTTCGATCTTAACTTCCTTAACATGATTACTTAACTTTTAAGATTTTCATACATTTTTATGCAATTTTGCAGGTTTTTTTCTACATGACGATAGCGATCTGAAAGTCCTCCATGTACTCTCTCGATGACCATCATCAGATCATGCCCCGATCAATCCTTCACGGAGAACCATGGCTTCAAAGTGACCTCGATTGTACGAAAATCTTGCCCTGTTTCTAATTATCCGTCGGTTCCGTCCTTATACATAGGGTATAAGGCTGGAACCGTAGCCGAACCTGACGCGTGTAGTCCGAGCCCTTAGCTTATAGTACGAAAATCCTTGTCAAAACCAGGATGGATCGCATTTAGCTATCGGGCGCCCACCAAAAGATCCTAGCTTAGAGGTCAAATAGATTTTAACTATGTTTACATTAGTTCAGCAGCTTAAAGCCACCATTGCGCTTGCGGCGGAGGTGGTGGCCAGTTTTTATATATGGGAAAGTATGAAGGATCCCACACTGACGCAGAGAAAGCGCTTTGGTTTAAGGATTTACGGACCATATTTTAGATGGCAGCTCGGTAAGCCTTAACATAATATGGTGGACTGTTTGCACTGCGGTGAGTTAGGTCATACAGTGACATAGTGTCTTTTGTCACCGACAAATAAGCTTAGACCAGGGAAACAAAAAACGACTACCGCTAACATCTGGTTGGAGGAAATAGTCTGTACTCGTTTAATGGTGCGTTAATTGCTCTTGCATTCTGTAATCCTGGTAAAGAGACGACATGCTGCAGCAAAAAAGCTTACCAGAAGGAGCGAAATTTAAGGAGCAGAGCGTATTGGAGTCGCAGCCGCAGTCGGCGACCTCGCTCAGTCTGTTCTCGTTTATACATAAGTTGTTATTGCTTTCTGTTATCCTGGTAGGCAACAAAATATCTTACCAAGAGGAGGAGCGAAGTTTCCGAAGCAGTTCAGCGCAAAGCGCGTCGCAGCCGCGGTCGGCGATCTCGCTCAGCCTGTTCTCGTCCCGCGACGACGCGCTGCCGGGCGAGTTGCTCCTGCTTTGTGCTCTCCTGGTTGCATCGTTCATGTTTGAAGGATAAATAGGTAAATATATAATAAATAATGTTTGGACAAATCACACACTGTGTTTGGCAAACACAATGTCAAACTGGTCTGACTTTTTCCACATCGCAGACTGTAATTGTACAAATTAGTACAGAAAGGGTTTAGGTATGGTATAGGGGAAAAAATCCTCACCAAATAAAAGTGTAAAAAGTATATCTACGGGTAAATCAGACAGGAAGCAAAAACATGTGTAAATTATTTGATGCTGTAATGTTTAATAATGGGGTCCCTAAAATTCGTTATTTTGTGGAACATATTTTCCCCGCAAATTATACTTTTTATTGTCTTAAATGCAATCAAAAAGCCACATAATACTAGATTATGCTTCAAAGTGCTGGTGTAAAAGAACTGTTAAGATTGGGCCAATTGAGTAAACTTACGACATGTTTAACTTGGTGTTGTTTCGGCTAAAATGCTTGACGTTGTTGGTGCTCATCTTTAGTTCTTTGATCTTATCCTTGATGCTGATAGCGTCGTGAAGCGGGTCTCGCGGAGGAGGCTCCACCGGCCTGGGATTGGCTGGGGAGTGGAACCTGGGAGACCTGGTGTTGTTCACGGTATTGGCATGACCCTCGGCGTGGATGGGAGGCAGCTGCACTGGGCCGCTCGCTCTCCTAGCGTCACCTGGAACTGTCTTTACAATTAACCTGGTTAGAGTTTGATATTTGAGATTCATGCAACGCCAACAAGCAACAAAATTTAAGTAGCTAGCTAAAGGCAAATCGCTCGTATACACCGACTTACCACCCCTGCCAATGATCAGTGCGCCCTCTCCTGAAGCCAAATTCTTGTTTCCGATCTCCCACCTGTCGGGCGCGCCGTCTCTCGGCCTCCCACCCTCGTACCGAGCCTGCAACGTGCCTTCCTTGCTCAACCTGTTCGACTTATTGGCAGTGAACAAAGAATTCAAGTGCGGACTGTTCGGACAAGACTGGTTCTGTATCGGAGGCAATCTAAACGACTCCTTGCTTCTCATTTCCTCTTTAAGAAGTTTAACTTTCATTCCAGCTCTGTTCGTGAACAGCACCTCGTCTTTTTCTTCCCTCTCTTTTATCACATCTACAAAGTTGCCTGCAGGCGTAACGTCCATCAAGCTGTCTCTCTTCAAACCAGATTCTTCGGTTAAAGGAGTCAGAGTACCGTAACGCCGTATGTCAGGATCGCCGAACGTTTCCGGCATTTCCACTTCCAAATTTTCAGATCCAATAAGTTTGTTGTGTAATGATTTCACGTCACTATTCGGCGATTTTGGTATTTCACTTGCACTGCCCATTAGAGAGTCCGCTTCTATGTCCGAATCGGTTAATTCGCTTGTGTTCTCGCCGTGCACATCATTACTATTGTATTCGCTTTCAAAATTTTCAGTCGAACCATCGTCTATTATTTTTATTATTTTATCGGTCCTATTAACACTGCCATTTTCGGTGTCTGTTTCAGAAAGTGGGAATTTAGACGAGCCGTCTTCTAGAGCGTCGGATAGAATTTCGTTACAAACAATATTATAGTAAGCAGATTTCTTTTTCAGTTCGTTGCTACCGGTTATAATTTCCGTTTTAACAAAGTTACTGTGGGCACTAGACACTTCTATTCTGTATTCTACGGTTTTGTTATCAGTTAAGGATACGAACGATGTTTGGGTATCTAGTGATTTCTTATTTGTTTTGCGTACTGTGCCTTCGTGTTCGGCCAGTTCTATGATCGTTTTACTGGTCTGTGTGAAGGTTTCTTGTGCGACCATCGCGCATTTGTGTACACTGCTGCCGACGGAATTGTCGACGGTGTTAGGTTTGTACGGCATAACATTGCAGTTTACATTGACTGGTGTGTGATATACTGGCGTATCTCTCTGGTGGTACGCCGGGACTACTTTCTGGTTGTGTGTGGGAGCATCGCCTAGGTTGATGAATGATTTGCTCTCGTGCAATTGTATGGTTTTGTCGCTGTCTTCGCTGTCCCACTCTATGACGTAGGTCTCCTTGCCGGACAGAGAGTTGTTTCTGTCGGACGCGGAACTGGAACTGTTTTCGGTGAAGTCCGGTGAGTATGGGTTCGATGTGGCTACACTTTTTTGTGACTCCGTATACTGTACGTCGCCCACAATGTCCTCGATTTCGTCATTCTGCAATGCCAATTCGTATCATAATAAGGTATGACATTTTTGATAATTCAAACTGTATAATTGCCTTGAGCTGGCTTAGCCGATTAGGGAATTTCAATACTATGAGAGACCATGTATCTACAGGTTTTGTTTCTACTTACGTGCAGTCTACTGTACCTAATATAGAATAGTAATTTCTAACCTTGGAACACTATCGAAATAAGAAAAACACAATTTTGATTCAACACATAATTAAAAATATTGTCTGAACGAAGTGACTGATCACTGAACTGAAGTATGCGAAACGAAATGTGAAAACACACCATAACTTCACGTACGTGCACAACGATACATTTCTATACAGCACTGACCAGGTGGTATTGTAACTTTGGTAGAACACCTTAGTATGGCAAATCAACAACACAGGGTATTCTGTGTTTAACACAAACATTTGCCTACCAGAGAACTGATCTCCAGACCAGCATATTGCAGCAGGAATACATTCTAACTATAGGAGGCTTAGCTAATAGGCCATCACATCAATTTCGCTGACAACTTAAGAGAGAGTGTTGATCGAAGTTGTATTTTAATTTTCTTATTTCGATGAGTGTTATAAGCATTTAAAACTCATTTATAAATTACAGAACATGGATTTAACCCTAAACTGTGAAGCGTAAAAAACGAAAGACTTTAGAGACAGATGGTAAAGAACTTAATTAACGATTTACTTACCATATTAAATAATTTAGAACAAAAATAATACAAATACCAACATCCAATAGTAGTGTAACCACTGGAGTAGTAGTTTTTCTTGTTTTTTAAGTATTTACGTATTTACAAACATTTCAGTGCAATTCTGACAGGCCATGACAAGTTTGAACTAGGAAACCGTCAGTGTCACTTTCTTTTAAACGGTCATTTTTGGAAACGGCTTTTTATAAAAAGGTTCAATAATTCTTATGTAAACTTTTTGGATAATGTAACCAATTTAAATAATATTGCCACAACAGAATTTGGTAGCCTCTACGACTATAAATAGTGAGGCGGAAAGCAACATTTACTCTCGGAAACAATAAAATTTTGCGGAATTTAGTTAAAAATAGTAAAAAAATAAGCCTTATTTCTTTTTTATATTAGGAATTTATAATTATTATCCAATTACCTACCAAGAAATGAAACAGAGTGTACATTAAAATATGCCAAACGATTTAATCCACATGTAATAAACTCTCACGCCCGCTACAGTCAGTAGAGTACAAATATCACAACTAGAAATACCCATATTTGTTACAGTTCGCATGACATACTAAATGCGACGCAACACGGACGAAGGGTTAACATTTTGTTGGCGCTTACGACGTTTTAGAATGGAGGAACTGAGTTCTATAAATAGTCTAGACAATGGTGAATTACTAGACCCGAAACGTGTTTTTAGAACAATGTTTGCACGGGCGGGAATCAAACTCAGCACCCTATGTCGGGTAACTGATCGTATTGGATCGTCATTTTTGTACTGCAACCAAAACATCTAATGTGCCAAACTGTTATTTATCAAATCCTGTTATTACACATATCCGCCAGCTAACAAAATGTTACCTTTTTCCCTGAAACGTCATTTTAAATATTGGTACATTTGAAACAGGAGGTTAACACTTTGTATTTCATGATGACACAAATATAAATAAATAAATAGTGTATCAGATTTCACTCTTTTTTACATTGTTATAATGTGGGAATCGCAATGACTATATTAATATGATATTTACTAGAGGTTCGGAGAGTAGCTATCACGATTCTACAAGAAATTCAAAAAATCTTATATACAATTTGCATTGCAAATCTTATATACATTTGGTTCACAATTTGCTTTTGGAATTTTAATTTTTATTAATTCTTATACTGTATTTAATGAACTATGCATTTCAAACACAATGTAAATTATAGAGGTATAATATGAATATAATAACTTGTCTATAAAAATTGCTACGGGTAGATTATACATAACGCGATTTGGACAATATGCGATGTGGACAAAATAAGAATGGACATGATTCTACTTACCTATGTGATACCTTGTTTGTGACGACGTCATCATGAAATACAAGGTGCTGTAACAAATTTTCACTAAAAGAATAACATGCCATAAAGAACAGAACATCATAACATCCTACTCTCTCATTAGGAGCGAGTGACTAGCCAAACCTAGGATTACATAGTCGTTCCTAGAAGTGTCCGCTTGGGGCCTTTGACTATATGGGTGAACTTCTATCGGCTATCACATCTCGCTAAGTTCGCAAAGTTACATCTCACATTGCAAGCAAAGTGGTTAGGTTACTAGGAATTGGACGTCGTTCTGTCAAAAGCTAGGTATTTGACTGTGGCAGTTTGTCTACGCACAAAGGAAGTAATTCAGAAGATTTAACAGACCTACCTAACAAAATAATAAATTATAATTAATGGGAATGTTCCCCCCCCCCCCTCTCCCTTAAAATGTGAAATCCAAAAACCCGTCATTATTTATAATTATAATAATGTTAAATTTCCAAGTTACTGTATTTAAAAAAACCGATACTCCCGTGCAAATTTTCACGCCCGTACCTCCACGGCGAAAGAGATGGAGCCACTTTGTACTTGAAGCTCCGACAAATGAATTGAGTTGCCCGTGGGAACAGTTTACCGCGGTAAAAAGCAGCCTATATGTTCTTCCAGGCTATAAGCTATCCCTGTACCAAGTTTCATCAAAATTCGTTCAGCCGTTCTTGAGTTATAAGTGGTGTAACTAACACGACTTTGTTTTATATATTAAAGAAGATATATTAATCAGATTAATAAAAGAATATGAGTGAGATTCAGTCATAGACTCGCGACCCACGGCGAGCGTGTATGAAGAAAATGATGAGACTGAGCGAAGCGAAAGAGGTGTGCCAGGATCGCAATACTTGGCGCTTCATTCTTTCTGGCTACGTCGCCAAGGACATAGCGTGAAGTTATGTATGTATGTTGTATATGAGTGAGATTGTAATGATCACGTTAAATAGCCGATGGAACCTCACCCTTATAATTAATAATATACTAGTCCTGCCATAAGTGTTCTTTTCCCACTACAATAGAGCTCTGAATGCAATAAGAAGCTAATGGCAGTACTAGCAACATAGACGAGGCACATAATAAATTTCCAATATAATAATCACGTTAAAACCTTTACAACATTCAATAAATACCCTTGAATATCCAATCTGATACACCTCTACCTAACTTAACAATTAAATAGTACATTTAAAAACGAGTACCACATAAAATAACCCAATAAACTATACATATATTTATAAGTAATAGTTTTAGTTTATATGTTGGAAGTACCTAACCTGGAAAGGGCATTATGATGACAGATTCAAACATTTTTGGAGCCAAAAAAATTGGGATTGTAAAAATAACATGAATTTAGGTACCTATATTCCGTTTTACCGTTAGCTGACTCATGAAAACAAACTTTATTTGCGTCTCGGCCACATGTGCAAGAAAGGTACTGTAGCAGCAAAAACAAGTTTGTATTACCATATACACTTTGCGGTCCACTTGGGAACATCACCTAACAAACATCATCTATTGTATTTTGCTTTCAGCCGCAAAAACGTTTGTTTTCATAAGACACCTAAGAAAAAACGTATTGTAGTCTTATTTTTTACGTCCAATTCTTTGAATGTCTAGTAAGTAGGTAACCATTTCCCCGAACGTCCATTTTGGAATACTAAATCCTATACTCTTTCCAGGAATACTTGTTGATTTACAAACAGTAATTTTCTCTAAGCTTGCCTCAAAACAGTTATTCAGTCAATAAGATCAGTTCAGTACGCCGTTATAAATACCAATGAAGGTTTATTTTACATTTTAGACTTTCGCGCTTTGTATTCATAAATAACTGCGATCATCAATAAATACTATTTTGGTGATCGCAGATAATTATGTAATTATATACGGGTCTTACACACGAACAAGTTTTATTTGCCTTTGCCCGAAGTTTCGACCAGGTTACACTGACGACTGAGTCAGCTCGTGACCACGGCCAGTGTAACCTGGTCGAAATAACACATTTGAATATTTAACACAAAACAGAAGTGATATGTTAACATTTCCCATATGTATTTAATGTACACAACAAAAATAGAATGGATTGGAACAAATATAAAATTTCTGCAATATTTCCAACATTATAATCTACTTCACAGTAAATACTACCTCATAACCTCATACTACCACCAGGCGCGTTTAAATCACTTTGTTTTCCTGTTTTGACACATATTAGTCGAGGTGCTAGACCCCATATCAATAGCGATGCTACTTGTCACCGTCTCAGTACTACGCGTGACCTATAGGGTGTAAAAATAAATAGAACCGCTGCGGCCAATGTGCCGATCAATTCCAAATTTTATACAACTACTTTGAAATAAAAACTTCTCGTGAATACAAAATGGTCGACGACGGAGCGATGGCACCTGTATTGAAATATTTTATGCATTTCAAAAAGTTTCTGGAATTGTTGAGTATTCCAGTCTATTGATTGATAGACCAGTAAATCTGTTATATTTAATAGTACACCTGTAGGTCTATGTGCATAAAACAGTGCCTGGTGATATTTTAAATACAAGTTTAGCCTGGTCCAGACATTGATTAAAGATTTAAATATACCAAATTTAAATAAAAATAAACCAGTCGCTTCATTTTGAATTTCAAAGAAATCTGAGAGATTCAAGAGGGTTCCGTGGATTAAGTTTGTTTTTAGTTTTAATTTAACTAACTTGGTAACTATTTTGTCGCTAAATTCTTATAATTCAGGTTTATTAGATTTCGATCTAGTTTAACCGTTGGTTAGGCCGTTTGCCGATGCACGTTTTGTCGGCTATACTCGACGTGCGAAGTCGGGGCGGACAACTAGTTTTAAAAATAATGTCTTGATGCTGCTCTCTGTCGATGTGTTTCAAGTGTTAAAGGTAATTTCCTTAGAGGCTGGTATATTTTTATTTAAACCTATTCTAAATATCTTTATAAGATTACAACTTGGAATAGTCCCATTCTTACACCAAAAAGGTTTATAAAACACTTATCACGTGAAGATATACATCTTATACAGGGTGGTCCGTCATAAAGTGCACATTACATAGTAAAGGTAGTGAAAAATTAGATATAAAAAAATGGAAAGAAGGTAAGTAAATAATAATAAAAAAACGCATTTTTTTAAACGATTTTGAGTCGATGTAGCATTTGAACTTTATCAAGGATCATCCTGTATGTTACACATAAATAAACATTACAAACACCTACAGTGATATATTCCTTCCACTACAAATATTGGAAGTTTGTTTGTATGATAGAAAATACAAATTTTATTTGAACATTCTGATGGTATATTTACAGATAATTAATACAGACTTCGCTTATATTAGATACAGTCTTATACAGGGTGGAATAGAAAGGAGACAGTCAGTTGTTCTTTCCCAATCAGAAATGAAATGTCGGTAGGTAATAGCAGTGACTGCGGAGAACCGAAGGTCGGGCGTCAGTGGTGCACCTTGGGGGAGGCCTATGTCCAGCAGTGGACTAGTATAGGCTGGTGAATTGGAGATGATGATGTAGATCAGAAAAAAATGCCTGATTTGGATACCAAAAGTGAGTAGACTGCACTTGGTATAGACGCAAGTGTTTTAAGTGAAACGTCTTTGTGTCCCTTTTCTTATTTGAGAAATTTCCCTAATTATTTTCGTGATAGATGACAGTTTTTAGTAACGAGTACAGCAAAGCAAAAAATTCCGAGTCAAGGACATTAATAACCATTTTTTTCGCTGGACATGCTTGATCACATTATAGGCATACCCACGCACGGTTTTTTGTCCAACATTGGGCATTAACAGGCAAAGCCAATGGTGATTGGTTTGGAAATAATCAGCTTTTACGTTCCACCCTGTATGTATACTGGCAACAAGTACTTTAATCGAAATATATATATAGACGTATAAAATCTACCTATTTGAAGATCTACTCTTGGGTCACCATCGGTGACCGGAGTAGGTAGAGCCACGTTTAGGTATTTGCAACAAAACATTGATATTAGTATGGACATACCGGAATAACAGGATTAAATAACTAAACATTATTTAGTATAAATTGTTTTATTTTCATTTCTTTTACAGGACGTATCAAACACGACACCTGTAGAAAGAAATAAAAATGCATTTACATATAGAACTACGCGCCGCCAACCGGTATGGTTTGTATGAAAATTCAAAATTCTGTTTTTCCAATTTAAAAAAGCTGTCAACTAGAAGTTGTTTAGTATCCCGTACCTAATGTAACCGGCCATTGTCGGTGTTTTGTTTCTGCTCCATGGTGTTTTTTTTTAAACTGGGCTTTACGGCTCTGGAAGCAAACATGGTGTTTTGTTACACCTGTATAAGTGTGACATATAATTACTACCAAAATGAAAATTTTAAATAGTTTATTAAATAACACATCCATAATATCTAAGTATTTAAGTATTTATTTAAAAAAAGTATTTATGTATGTTTATCATTTGTTGAGTACCCATTTACAAACTTCGGCTTAGTTTGGGACTAAACAGCCGTGATTATATAATTATTTACGGGTCTTACACACGAAATAGTTTTATTTACCTTGCCCGACGTTTCGACCAGGTTACACTGACACAGGTTACAGGTGACCACGGCCAGTGTAACCTGGTCGAAACGTCGGGCAAGGTAAATAAAACTATTTCGTGTGTAAGACCCGTAAATAATTATATAATTATGAATACAAAGCGCGAAAGTCTAAAATAAACAGCCGTGTGTGAATTGTCCCAACATTATTATGTTGCAAGTACCAAAGTAACTCTACTTACTCCTCCGGCCGCTGGTCATTCTACAATACATTTCATACATTTCCTAAATAAATATATTTGGAATAGAGTAAACTATCAATACATTTAAAAACACTCGTGCTATGTAAAAACTTACAATGTAATATGTTTTCTACATCCAGTTAGTAGTACAAATTTCTAAAAGTCAAAGTGTATTCTGTTCAAATACAAACAACAAACAGCAAAACCCGAGTGATTGGAAAATAATTTAAAATTACACTCTTTTTTTTGGAAAGTCGTAATGTAATTTTCTAAAAAATGTTCCTGGTCACTTTTGAGCCAAATTTCATTGTATTATTTCTTTGTTATTTATTGTATTATCTATATGTAAAGATCTGATCAACCTCAGCTAAAAGCAGACAGAAATCTAAAATTATGCGTTGCTAACCATTGAGACGAAATTTTTCGAACTCCCTCGGCAACACCAAAAAAAATCGGTAAATTCAAAATTTTTTTTTTCATATTCAAATTCTAAGTAAGTCGATTAAGTACGTCGGTAAAGTCGACTTTAAACACAAACAAGTCCTTAAGTTACTTGTAATAAGGTTCAAAAGCGACCAAGAGACTCAACCACTGATTGTACCATATGTTACACATCTACCACAACATTTCGACAAATTTTGTGTTATAACTGTAAAGCGGTACCTAAACGATCATGCGGCATGACACGCATTACGTTTACGTGAATTATCATGCTGCATGATGGACCCTCATGCTTGCTATCAATCACATAGTACAGTGAAGCAACGGCCAGTACGTAGTTTGCATATAATTCGCGTCAATCACTACAACTAGACGGTCATGCATGAGTGACAGCACGTAATGCATGTCACGCCGCATGATCGTGTAGGGACCGCTTAACAATCTGAACCACTTCAAACGAAACTGCCAAAAACCTTTCAAAGTAGTAGAGACTGGTTGGTACCTGTTGGCGGTGCGAGCGTGGCCGGGGCGGCCGCCTAGTCCGGCGTGAGATACACGCGATGCACGTAATGCATGTCGTGCAGCATGATCGTGTAGGGACCACTTATCAATCTGAACCACATCAAACGAAACTGCCAAAAACTGTTCAAAGGACTGCTTGCTTGGTTGGTTGGTTGGTACCTGTTGGCGGTGCGGTGCGGTGTTGGCCGGCGGCCGCCTAGTCCGGCGTGAGGTACACGCGGCGGCGGCCGCGCGACAATCAGCGGGGCGAGCGCGGCGAGCGCGGGGGGGTCACCGCCTCGCCCGCCGCGCACATGTGCTCGCTGTGCAGACGCACTATCTCCACCACTATCGCGCACTCGATGTCCACTCCTGCGTATACATCGGTGGAATGATTATTTAGAAACACGGCGAAATTTTCATTTAAACAAGGTCACTTTGAAGCCATGGTTCTCCGTGAAGGTTTGATCGGGGCATGATCTAATAGACAAATTTTAAATAAAATAAAATAAATTAAGTAAATCTTGATGATCTGTCCGAGGTCTGGTTATAATATCTAGTTATTTGTATAAAGTAAGAACGGTCGACCGCACGTCATTGGTAACAAAACCAGTATAAACTGGTCTCTCACAGTATTGAAACTCTCTAATAGGCTAGGCCAGCTTAAGGTCAGTGTTTCCACCGATGAGCGGTCGACTGTACATTTTTCTCCCACTTACTCGAAAATTGCTTTATTAATAATGAGAGGCAACTCACCAGCGTGGACCTCTTCTCTGGTGAGCACGATCTCCTGGTTCAGATCTGGCGTCACCAGGATCACCCGGTGGTGACGCGTCTGCAGCATGTTCGCTACTACCATCTGCAACGAACACCATCGCAAACGGTTTACTGAAGTTGCAGAATTATATCTGCCGAGCAAGAGATGGACAAAGGCTGGACAAAGAGGCTGGACAAAGGCCTTTGTGGACGTCTACAGGCTGATATGATGATGAGCAAGAGATATCTGTAGGCGTGGAGTGTTGTGGTGTTGGAGTGCTGTTGGAGTGTTTGTGAGTTACTCTTTCGTTTCACGCAATTTATCTAGATCTTATTACCACTATGTTCTTGCAATAAAACATTTGAATTTCACAGGATTTTGATGAAACTTTACTGTAATATAGAATATACTTCCGAATAACACATAGGGTATAGAGATAATCCGGGAAAAGCTGTTCCCGTGGGAAACATGTAGCTACTGATGTATGAGCGTCACCTTGTGCTTGTACTTGGCGAGCGCGGCCCTGGCCTTGGGTATCAGCAGGTTCTCGTCGGTCTCCAGCTTGAAGGAGACCACGTAGGCGTCGGGCACCCACAGGCTGCACAGCGGCGCCAGCATCTTGGGCACCAGGTGCAGCTGGATTACCGGCGCGCCGCCGCCGGACTGGATCTTGTGCGTCGGCTGCGCAATAGTACATTTTTTCATTTGAATTGCTCAATTTTAGCTTAGATTTAAAATCAAATCAACAGCCTATTAATATCCCCACTGCTGGGGCACAGAGCTACGTACGGGCTATAGTTCACCACGCTAGCGCAGTGCGGTTCACGTGACGATCATGCGGCATGACATGCGTTACGTTGACGTGAATTATCATGCTGCATGATGGACCCTCATGCTTGCTATCAATCACTCAGTACAGTGAAGAGTACGCGCGATTGTCAATCAACGGCCAGCACGTAGTTTGCATGTCAATCGTGTCAATCACTACAATTAAACGGTCATGCATGAGTGACAGCACGTAACGCATGTCATGCTGCATGATCGTGTAGGGACCGCTTTAGAGGGTTCCGCACTCTAGGCATAGTGTAAAGAAAAATATTAGTAACCTCATTTGATGTCGAGCGGTGCGATGCCGACGAAACACAGCGGCAATATGGCCGTTACCCCGTGGCCATGTAGTGATGCGGTCCGTCGACCACAATTATTTTTCCACTACTTTTACATTATGCTGTGGGTCACTCACCACCCTGTCCTTGGGTATGTAGAAGTCCGAGACGGCGGCGGCGAGGTAGAGCAGCGCGCGCGGGCCGAGGCCGGCGAGGCACTCGCACGCGGCGCGCAGCAGCCAGAAGTACTCGGACACGCTGGTGAAGGCCACGTGCAGGATGGCGCCGGCCGCGTGCGCCGCCTTGTAGCGCGCCAGCACCGGCGCCAGCACGTCCACGCTGTCGGGCTTCACTGCGCAACGGACAACACACACGTGGCTGGCAACACAACCAACACAAATGTTTGCACAAATCCACACACGGCTGTTTAGTCCCAACTAAGCCGAAGCTTGCGTACATGGGTGTTCAAACGTGAACGTTGACCATGATCACAGTCAGCAAGTAGCGTCGACCTACTAACAAAATGTTACTATGCTGACTGTATATCTTACACCTACGGTATACAAATAAATAAATGTCACTGTGTGCATTAGATTAAAATAGTATATAATGTAAAATTATTGTAAATAAACTCTCTTTTCCTACAACTGTCATAGGTGTTTCACTTCCTCTCCCTCCACGTCGGGTCAACCTCTCACTGTGGCCAAGCCACCCTTGCCTACACACCTAGTGTGACGGTCACCTGAGGCTGGGTGACCGGCACTGAGAAAATCCACCACCCTCAACAATAGAACCTACCCAACTTCCGTCTGTTGCCTTAGGTCGCACGGCAACAGGCTTCCTGCACTATCTATTTATTCAATATCTATTTTATGTTAGGTTAGGGCTGTAGGGAAGTAGGGACGCTAGGTTGTTAGGGCTACAGGGCCTTAGGAACTTAGGGTCTTAGAACTTACAGTCTTCTCCTTCTTTCATGCACAGTAGCCGTCTAGCAGGCTACTGTACAATGGGTATCGAACCCACGACCGCTGGCGCAATAGGCAGGGTCACTACTAACTACGCGAGCAGGCCAGTCAAAATTGAGCAATTCAAATTAGAAAGTTGGCTATGAATTGGGTTCATCATTCTAGAGAGACTTGAGAGCGTCAGTGGCGTCGGGGATAAGACGCGGCCTATCATATCGAAAGGTCCGAAGTTCGTTCCCCGGCTGGGCCATGTACGGATGATTTTTCTATCGAAACTTAAGTACATTTACTGACTGTTCTCAAACGGTGAAGGAAAACATCGTGAGGAAACCTGCATACGCCGAAGAAGAAATTCTTAGGCGCATGTGAAGTCCACCAGCCCGCAATAGGCTACCGTGGTGGACTATAGCCGGAACGCCCTCGTTGAGAGGGTAGGCCTGAGCCCCAGCAGTGGGGACATGTTAAAAGTCTGTTGATTTGATTCTATAGGTACAATGTATATCATACTGGATGTGACTGGATGCGGAGAACCGAAGATCGGGTTTCAATGGCACGCCTTGGGGGAGGCATGTGTCAAGCAGTGGACTAGTACAGGTTGATGATAATGATATCTATATTATGGAATATAATAAAAATATAACTAGACAATTTCTGTACTTATAAGAGATAGTTACCATCCACGCGTAAGAAGTCGCGGGCAAAAGTTAGTGAATATAACAAAATTATAACTGGACGATGTCTGTGGATAGGAGATGTTTAAGAAAAAATGATATGAGGAGGGGTCTTCATAAGAGCAATGGCAGCCAAAATAGAAATGGAGGGAGCCATTTGTTTACCCGCTATGGTTGTGTTGGGCCCCCGCTCCTGTATATCGAGCATGTCGAGCAGCTTCTGTCCGCTGAAGTGTCTGGTGAACGGCTCGAGCGACTTCTGGCGGTGCATGAAGATGACGGCGTAGCCCTGCTCGAGGAAGTACTCGGCGGAGGCGGAGCCCCGCGTGCCCGCGCTGAAGTTGTCCACGAACCGCACCGTGTTGTGCTCCAGGGGTACCGTCGTGCCGCCCGACTGTGGGACACAGATATATATATATTTATTTATCTTATAAAGATAAAGAAATATTTATTGGCACAGATAATGCTTACATAGATATAGGTCTTAGGCTATGTGTCCATGCAGTAGATTTACCCTGTCTGTGAACAGACATGCAAATTTTCTAACAGAATACTACACAACGAAGAATAGAATAGGGCAGAGCGACTACAATAACGAAATCATTTTGGTCGATTTATACTCGTCTCAACTTCTATAAAAAAAAACCACATGAATAGTTGAAATTCTGCGATCATTATTGAAATTATACAAAATCAATGTAAAAATTCAATTAATCAAAATTAACAGACAGGCGACCAAAGTCAAAGCTAGTGACAGGACTGGGCACCTGAGTGCCCAGGACGGTTTAGTGGTTATCAGATTAATATATTGCAATGTCATACTCACAGTAACAAGTACAATCTTGTTGCCGTACTGGTCATGACGTTCGCAGAACTCCTTCAGCAGCGAGCGGTTGTCCTCAAAGTCAGTGGGGGGCAGGTGGACGGCGAAGAACTCCTCCCACGAGCCGCTCGCCATCGTGCCCGACTCCGGTCGCTGTTCGGTTGGCTCTTAAACTTAGGGAAAACAAGATACAAAATTGAAACATTTCATAATTAGCATAGGGGCTAGACCACAGGATTAGTAAACTAGAAATAAGCATTTATTCTCCTAAAAGTTCAATACAATCTTTTACAAAAAAATATCATTTAACTAGAATAGGTTTGCTTGCATTTAATTTCTTAAAATAATTTATAATAATAACTAAAAACAGAGATGTAGTTTTCGAGTAGGTATTTGAAATATAAATATCATGGTTTTAAAGTAATGCATAATACTTTTTTCATTTTAAGTACATAATTCCAATCAATTCTCCTAATGGCTTTATCAAGGTGAAAAACATTAATATGTATAGTAATAAAAACCAGAATTACGTCACAAAACTATGAAAAGATAGAAAACAAGATAATAATAAAACTATAAAAGTTTACAAAACTTTACAGTTCAGAGTATGTTTTTAAATACCTACCAATCAGCTGATTGCTTTGAATAATATATGACAGTTTGAAATTTGTTTAAATGAACAATTAATTCATTAACAAATATGTGATCAGTAGGAAGGGGGGATGATGGAAGTGGGAAGCATAGGTCTCAGGTTTGCAATAATTTCTACCGGCATTTCCCTTCATTCCCACAGGATGAATGATGAAACAAACCGGGGAAGTCATGGAGCTAAGAAAAAAACTGGCTTTATTTCAGCTCACACACCAGAGCCACGTGACTCATTGTTTACACAACCTCCATAGCACGACCCCGAAGACACCACACAGTTCTACGGGTAATTAGCTTGAACCTTTTATTGAAAAATCAATGAGAACTCGGCTTAAGTAAACCTGAAATTACCTCAGAACTCCGAAGGCCTAGGGCTTCGACCGGCGGCGCGCAGCGTGGCGAACTGCGACCGAAGGTTTTTAGTTAAAAATAATAAGGCTACCTATCAAACGATAGGTAATGTGAAAGAACCCAATTTTTAATTTCTCGATTGGTAGCACGGCACGGCCATCACGATTCACGAAATTCACGTTTGTTTGACAGTAGGAAGTGCGTATATGAAGTAAGCTTGTCTATAAACACAGGGTTCGTTCCAAAACGTTAGATATTTTTACTTTCGATTTCGCATTAATTTGAACATGAAGTTATATATTTTGAACTATTTTGATACGCTATATGATGAACAGACCCTGACCCTCTTAGAACTGTCGGTCATTTGTTTTATACTTCCATGCTGTCGGTATACGTTTACTCGGCTGCTACTAAACTTCTTACATTTTTCACTACCTTCATAAATGCACCCATAGCATGGTTCTCTGGAGGAAATCGCTGCGATTCAACGACAGAACAAACTAGATTTAAACCATATTTTCATATTTTGAACCTTTGGTCTTCAACTTAAGGCATAGATAATATTGTTAATAATAAAAAATCGATAAGAATAATTATTACACTTTATTTATATTTCTTATTTCATCATCTGCTGGTTTTGTATCTAATTTTGGTGCCATAATTTCTGTCAGTTCATCCAAAGTGAGTAGTTGCACGGAGAGATCCTTGTCAGGGACGCTCCTATAGACCTCGAATCGTGGCGGGGTGTCCAGGGTGGACTTACCGCACACCACTATTGTGGGGTAGCCCATTCTGTGAACAAACCATACACAATTGTTATTTCTTAACTTACAGGCAAAGGGAATGTATTGTGCAGGAAATTGAGACCTCAATTAGATGAATGCCGAGAAATGCATTGGAAGCTGTATCATTTTTTTAACCTCAGGGAAGCACCGTATGTTCACGCACATTCAGATGTAATCTGAGGTACTATAAGCCAGCGACGGCATCTGAGTATAGTCCCCGCGGAGTTTAATGGCGGCTGAGTGAAGTTGGCTGATTTCTGCGCAATGACAGAGGTGTCAAAGGGGGCTCACTAGAGACATTCAAACAATTTCAAGAAATGGTTCATTGAGTCTATCAACCGAATCACACTTTCAAGTTTGTGGACATCTCTCTTACGCACACATAGACTATAAACACTGTCAGCGATGTGCGAACAATTTGTGACTATACTCATTCAGACGTCAAGAAATTCCGTGGGGACTATAAACCTTTTAATAAAACATACTATTGAAATAAAACCAGAATAAAACTCACTTGTCGGCCATCATGAGCCGCTTGCCGATGGTGAGGGCGTGCCGGTCGTCGACGAGCACGTCGTGCGCGTGCGAGCGGGACAGCCGCTCGTGCACCTCTCGGACCTTGTCGCACCCATGAGACCATTCATTGGAGCCTTCCTGTTGGACAAATATCGCGACATTAACATAATATCAACTGCTAGAAATTTAGGCGTACTTTAGACGGTCATGCAAGCGTAATTCAATTCCATCAGTCATGACTGATGAAAAAAATAAAGTATGTTGATTTTCATCAGTCACTGCATTAGACGATCATTCATCCGTCAGTCACCGCCTGACTGTGGTAAAACTGACAGCAAAACCTACCAGGTAATGGACCCCTTAACATAACATCGACAGCTCTATATAACACCTTGTAAGCCGTGGTAGATAAAAAATTATATGCAATAAAATAGTTTTGACTTTGACTTTGTCGCCTGGACAAAATGATACTTTTTAAACTTACTCGTGTGCCTGTAATTTGCTGATTGAATACTGGTTTGTACGGTCGGCCGCACGTCAGTGGAAAAAATACAAATTAAAACTGGTCTGTAATAGTTATTTATTATAATGTACTAGTATTGAAACTCCCTAATAAACTAGCTAGCACGAACTGACATACGATCGACTGAACCATAAACTTATAGTATAATATAAACAAAACAAAGATCTCTATGTATATAAGTGTCTATGTATGTAAGTGACAACACACAAAATACACCCTTACCACGTACACAACACGTATGTACAACTGTGAGCCAACCTGTCATTCAAAAGCAGGTTCGAAATGACCTTCCCATGACCTTGAATTTTGTTTCTCTTTCTTACTTGTGTCCATATTATATTTTCTCACTTGCACACATTGGATGTCTATAGTACTTATGTGGAATTCAAGGAGAAATTAACTCTAAAGATTTTTTTTGTTAAATTTTCGTTTGATATTTTGATAGGATTTTAGTACAAACCAATATTCAAGCAGTGAATTACCACCAGTGATCGGACTTTTAGCAGCAAAAACTAAAATTAACTTCTTGGGTATGTGTTGTCAACAGAGAGTTGTTAGTATACATAGAGCGCGCGTTAGCAAGTTTGAACTGTAAGCACGGGTTTGAACAGTCTCGAAATGTTCGGAGCGACGCTACTAGTCACAAAACATCAGGAGCGCTGATTGTTGCTCGCGCCGGTATTTATTAAGATTTGGAGTAATCATGGTGAAATGTGCAGTGCCAAGCTGTGAACACGATTCACGGAAACAAACGATCTAGAAAAAAATCGATATTGAAGCGTCCATAGAACACCTACTTACACTTGGCACAATGGGCAATGAGCGATGCGCGCGCTCTATAGCTAGTATACTAACTCTATGGTTGTCAACAACTTGGCGTACCTTAGGGCCAATGACTATGGCGCTGTATGGAGCTATGGCTTCGGGCCACCGCAGGGCTTTCTCACTTGACAGCGCTTCTAAACTAGCTGCTAGCAACCTGCAACAAAGCGCAATGTCATCCGCCCATCGATTGAGCAGTAAGTAACGGAGATGTAAGTTTAGGTATTGTTACTAAATAAATGTGTGAATACCTGGATATACCTATTCCGTAGCAGGACATGATGATTGGCTCGGGCGAGCCCGCGGCGGGGGTGAAGTGCGCGTGGAGGGCGTCGCTGTACTTGGTGCCCAGGATGAACGTGTGACCCACCTGCCAACAGTTTGAATATTGGTTTATACTAACTCCTCAAAACCTCCAAGGAAAATTCAACTGTAAAGGTAAGTACTTATAGTTGACTTCTCCTTGGGAGTTTTGAGGAGTTAGTACCATACAAACCAATAATCGATCTGCGCAGAGCACTAAATAACGCCTTTTTTGGACTTGCAGTTTTACCATTTTATTATGTAAAGCTTTCGATACCTCAGTCAGGCCCAGAGCGCAATATGTTATGAAACTCAGCCGTTTTTCGCGTCAGTGAGAGACCTCACGTTGTCACTCGAGAAAATTGACATTTTAAACGTCGGGCTATGTGAGAAAAACGTCTCAAAATTTCATTGTTTTAGTGACAATGTCCAGGACGCAAAAAATTACCCAGTTTCAAATATAATTGCGCTCTGGGCCTGGGGTATCGAAAGCCTTACATAAAGAAATGTGGTGTAAAACTGCAAGTCCAGAAAAAGCGGTTTTATTTAGTACTCTGACTTTAGTCTTAAATCGCTGATTGATAGGTTTGAGTATTTGCGACATGACACATCACCAACCTTGCCGACTCCCTGGAGAGCCGAGGTGTCTCTAGAGGTTAAACAAAGCCAACTCACCTCAATACTGTTAAACTTCCTCGTCCCGCTGCCACACTTCTCGCACTTGGTGTTCTGGTCGGTGAGCGCGGCGTGCGAGCACGACGAGCACACAGCCAGCGCGTCCTCCCCCGCGCCCGCGCACAGCTGCCACTCGTGCGACACAGACCCGCCCATCTCGCCTGATGGCGCTTGCACTGTCAAAGTCAAAACTATTTTATTGCATGTAAGTACACTGGGTACATTTATACAACGTAATTTTTTTATCTACCACCGCTTCCAAGGTGTTAGCGCTGGGAAGAAGCTGGGAAGACTGCACAGATATAGCTTATCTAAGCACATGCAGTGAAAGCTGCGATAGCTGTTAATAAATATACTGATATACACTGAAATAGGAATTGTTTTAAAGAATTATTTCAATAATTAAAGTTAAAAACAACGAAAACCGTAAAACTTATAAAACAAATCGTAAGCACTTTAAGGGATCGGTCTACATTAGTTTTCATAAAATATCACAGAACATTATTTTTGTCCATAAATTTCCCATCAATACTCCCAGTTTCAGCTCATTCGGTACCGTAGTTTTCGTGTTATCCAGGGGACAGACGGACAAAATATCCTTTTTATAATTCGATTTGACCGCCACTTTAAAAACCTTAAAAATGTAATCAATCAAACAAAAACTTTTCCAGAGAACTGGTTTTTTTAGACTAGTTTACTGATACTGTTTTACTTACTTAACTGGTGGCTTATAGTTATACATAAACTGTGCGGCGACAAGGTCACAGCGGCTATCCGATTTCTAGTGCCTATTTATCCAGAGTTCTATACCTCTATGTATGGGAAGTTGTAGGACGTGCGCGAGCGCGCGGTATGCGTGCGAGACGCGCTCGTACGTGGCGCGCGCGCACTCGGGCGAGCCGTGCGCGCCGTACGCGTCCAGCATGGCGAACTCACGCGCGCGCAGCAGACCGTGCTTCGGCCGGTGCTCGTCGCGGTATTTGTTGCTGATCTGTTGGGAGGTAGCAGGTAGGATAATAATAATGTTTTGGACAAATTTACACACAGCTGTTTAGTCCCAACTAAGCCGAAGCTTGTAAATGGGTACTCAACAACTGATAAACATACTTAAATACTTTTAAATAAATACTTAAATACATACAAACACCCAGAATCCCATAACCAACAGTTATGCTCATCACACAAATGTTGGTCCCGGGTGGGAATCGAACCCACGACCTTTGGCGCAGTAGGCAGGGTTACTACCACTACGCCAACAGGCCAGTCAAGGAAGTTTTCAAGGAAGTCAGGATGTTTTGGTCGGATATCCATAGAAATCCATGTACATTCACAAAACACCTACAATATGACCATAAGGAGGCAGAGTAAGTTTATCAAACAAGAGCAGTGTTTACTAGACATGAAATGCAATGATTTACGAGGTCGTATAGAGCACACGCGTGCCGCGGCGAGCGTGTGTAAAGAGAATCATGAGACTGAGCGAAGCGAAAGAGGTGTTTCGGGATCGCGATACTTGGCGCTCCGTTCTTTCTGCTTACCCCATCAGGGACATAGCGTGAAGATAATATGTATGTATAATAATATATTTACAAGCTTGGATGTGGTACCTGATATAATAATAAAGGCAATTGTTTGTATGACAGTGGACCGACGTCAGCCAACAGGTCAGCTACAGTCTCTTCATGTGTCTGAAATCACAACAACACAAGTTTTCAATAAAATCACATTAAAGAATCAATATAGAGTAGAGTAGACCTTAAGATTATTTACTGTTTTTGTAGAAACCCAGTATTTTTTATTTAATAATAAATTGTATTTATCCTTTTAAAACAAATTGGCTGCATTACAATAGCATTTTTAGTAAGAGCTTTTAACTTGTATTTGGAAATCCAACTAGCCGAAAAAGGAGCAGGTTATGGGCCCAGGTTCTATCTTTACATAAAACAAACTCACAACAAGACCTCTTTAAAAGAGATGTTTGAAGACAACACTTAACTAGGTTAAAGTACATCTGCTATAAAATGGCATTGTCAAGCAATAACAAAACAAAGAGAGTTTCATTCCTCATGCTTACAGGTGCCAACAAGTACTTCTTGTCATGTCTATCAGTGACGTTCATCAGCTCTGTCCCTGAGTCGTGCAGCCTGCCCGAGCGCTCCCACAGCGCGGCCGCGGCCAGCGCCGGTAGCGACACGCGCTGCGCGCCCGCGTGCTCCATGCACGCGCGGCACAGCGCCTCCAGCTTGTCGAGCGCGCGCCGCGCGAGCGGCAGCAGCGTGAACAGACCAGGGCTGGCAGGCCGGACGAGACCGCACTCTAGGAGAAGCTGAAAGATAAAGTTCCAGTAATAATTCTGGATTGAAGTCATGGTAACCCTCAACTAATTCGGTTGGAGTGGAGACCCCTTTTCTTCACTGAGCGCTGAGGAAACAGTTAGCAGTTGGAGTACCCCGAAGGTTAGTATCGTTAGGTTACTGGTGACCCTTGAAGCGAGCGAAACGAGCGACAGTACATGATAAAAATGAGACATTTTTCAGTCTTTTTCCATTGCGTCCCCTTTTGTCTACACTGACCCAACAGTTTATATTGGAAATCTTTTATTTAATTAAGTCTTTAATTTTTCACAGTTTCCACTTTCCTACACTCAAGCCGTTATAAATAAACAGACGGTTATCAATAAAATAGGTTAAAATTAGGTTTATTTAGGTATACTAACTTTCTGGCTCTTGCATGTTATTTCAGTGTTTTTGATCTTAGCATTCTTAGGTATTGTTATAATCGGCTGGAACAACTGCGATACATATCGCATTTTAGTTGTAGAATTTATCAATTTCCAGAAAACCAATTCACAAATCAAAGTTAGTTCAACTTTTGAGGTTAGAAAAAACAGCTGTTGAGCATTGACAGCTGTCATAGCTGACAACATTTATAATGACTTTTGATTAGGGCAAAGGGATCAGAACTTATACAGCATTATTGTTTAAAAATATTTATAAGTATTTCTCTTGCACATAATTATAAGAAAAACTAGTCATTATGATGCGTTAGACTACATACACTTGTACTTTGAACTGTTATGCAGTAATGCTCAGGTTATCATCTTATCCAGTACTATAAAAACTTAAGTAAAGTAAGTAAGTAAGGTACAAGGTGCAGGCTTAATTTGCTTAAAAAACACATGGACATTTTGAAATGATACAACACACTAAGTAATAAATAGGCAGGTACATATATTTATTTAAAAGTACTAATTTAACAGTTCGTTTTCCTCTGGTCACAATTCCGTGACGTCTTGATTTGCCTCTTGCTTCGTCTCGTTCTGAGGAGCGGCCGTCTGCGGCTTCAGGAAGCGGTCATCTGGCAGGAACGATGCCACTATCGCGGACGCTGAAATGTGAAACAACAATAAAACACACATCTTTCAGCAGTGGGCCCAACATACATTGAGCTATCAATTTTGGGTTTTCACTGTTTTCTCACAAAGGCAGGATTTCTAAATTTAGTTTTAATATTTCACATGTACAGTCAACAAAAGAGATAGATAGATAAGCAGGTACAGTACAGCGCTACTAAAGAGCTCTGTACCTAATGTGCCTGCGTACCTATCTCTATTGTTGACGGTACTTTAAAATTCATTATTCATTAATATGTCATAAAATAAAATTCTAAAAATTATCCAGTCACTTCTTTAAAAAATGCATGTCGTGGCAGCCTCTAATTTAAGGTAGCACTAAGTTTTTTCTATCACACATGTATTATCTATTAGCAAGTAAGAGTGTAAACCTTGTTGGCAGTCCTAAATAAGTAAAATAAAATAAAAATTGAGTTGAGTGACTGATTTAAGTCCTTTTTCAATATAAATATCTAGTTGCATAAACAGGTGTTTACTTATCACATGTAACCTTTGCAAAAGTGTTGCAATAATGTGTTGTGGGTTAACTTACATGCGAATAAAGAGGCGAAGATATAGAAGCCCAGCTCGCAGTTGTTCAGGAACAGGTGGTTGAGGAGTTGCACCACTCCGAAGGTCGCGATACGACCCCCCGACATAGTCAGCGATATCGCCAATGCCCTGATAACAAAATTTTGTAAAAATCTAATGTCCAGGAAGTGACGTTAAGTAGGTATACATCTATCACAGCAATCAAATCTACATAACCCTTTGTTTTGGAGAATTCATATCTAAGCCCGTGTTATAATCCAATAGGGGTTCAACCAAATTCAACCCAGTGAGGGTTGAACTTCAAATTATCTAGTAATACGCCAAGAATGTCTTAATGCGTATGTTTCCTCACGAAATTGTGTCCACTCCAGAACTCGTCTACTCCACCAACGGCCGGCCGTCGGATCTGCCACAGATGTGATCTTCCACTAACACTTATACTTACATAGACATAAGTGCTTAGAGTATAGATAAGCTAGCTTATCTATACTCTAAGCACTTATGTCTCTAATCCTTTCCGGTAACCTTAGTCGGATCTCAAATGACAGAATGGATGGATGATGAACAAATGAATGAATGATCCTGTCTGCTGTCTCGGCAGTACCCGGCTCACCCGTGCTCACCTCAAATTGGTGGGGAACAATGCGACGGATATGGCGGTGTTGAGCCCGATGACCAGCAGGCCGAGGAGGAACACGACGAACAGCACGGCGCTGCCGATGGCGTTGGGCACCCAGTTGAGCACCAGCCCGCTCACGCCGCACGTCGCCGTCACCACCATCACGATGTTGCGTCGCCCGGCGCGGTTTATTATCTGTAGGTCATACAGACAATGTTAGACGTCATATAAACACATAGAACTGGTATCCCATAGAACCCCACTCAGGGTATAGCATGAAATAGCGATTGTCTTTTACCCCCAATAAATTGAGAAGACACTTCTTAAATGGTGGGGTCAAACTGAACAAACACTATGTATTTTAGTCGGGCTGTCGTTCGTTGACAGTTATGGTTTGTTGTTGGGGTGCAGTTGAACTGTAACAACAACAAAAATCGCATACGTAGACAGAGATAGAAGATATTATATCTGTCTAGCTTAATCTTACCACTTTTGTAATAAGTGTCTCCCTCTATGATTAGTATTGTTATTTTAGTGCGTCCTCTATTGCTTTCTCTCTTTACGTATAAACATATCAAAATCACATTTGTAGGAGAACCGATAACCGCTAGGGTAGACGAGTTCTCGAGTGGAGTGCGCAAGCCTGCAGGACGCCCCCCGGCTAGATGGCGCGACGATCTGCGTGAGGCGGCTGCCAGTGACTGGATGCGGAGAACCGAGGGTCGGGTTCAGTGGCGCGCCTTGGGGGAGGCCTATATGTCCAGAAGTGGACTAGAGCAAGCTGATGGTGGTGATAAAAAGAGCCGTGGTAGCCTAGTGCACTCGTCTCACGTTCATGAGGATGTGGGTTCGATCGAACCTTAATGTCCCGTATCAAAGAGTTTTTGGAACTTATATATAACACAGGCTTTTCGAAAACTTCGTGAGTAAATCTTGTATACGTCATAGATCAGAATTTCTATTCTAAGGGCCTCTTACACCGCTTGCTGATAAAGTCCCAGATACCATATCTGTAGGTTATCTGACCGATAGCCTGTTTTTTTGGTTTCACAGGTATCTGATTGCCTATATCTTATATATTTTATATAGTCTATCACACAGATTTATCTGATAGATTAGTTTATCACTAAGATTATTATCTGTAACAATATCAGGAAGTGGTGAAAGAAGCCCTAAGACGTACAAATGTGAAGTCTACGAAAAAACGCATTGGTGCATCGTTGATGGGTTTGAGACGAAACATCCCAAAACGGTCGAAGTGTGTTTTTGACCCGCTAAGAAGATGAAAGATACCCACCAAACTGATGAGGATATTGACGAGAGATTGTATGGCGCCCACGCCGAAGACTATCAGCAAGGCTGTCACGTTCAGAGCACACGGAGTGGCGTCGGGCTAAAAACATATATAATGTAACATTAAACAGAAGAGCCATAAAATACAATCTGGCCTTCATTATGTTGTGTACAGTAAAGTTCAGAAATTTGTTGGCAGCGATTAATAAATGCAAGCCTGGAATAAATAAGGTCGCAGGTTCAAATCCTTCTCGAAGCGGCTGTAAAGCGGCTGGATGGAGGGGCAGCTAAAATTTGATCTGGTGTTGCGTGCTCCAATATCCTTCGGTCTACCTGGTTCGGTCTACCTAGCGGAGCCCTGGACGCCCAGGCCTCCGCCAGGTAGACCGAAGACCAATAGAAGGTGGCCGCTAAAGGCCTGATATGATGATGATGATGAAAGAGTGAGTCCAGTATAAAACTAAACACTTTCTCTACGTTGCCTACTTGGTCATAGGCACATAAATGAATCAGCTAAATGTATGGGAGGCAAGAAGGGTGAGGCTGGCTCTGAGGCTTCTAGCTGTGGCTAAAACTGTCTTACATCTGGAACGGCGTCCTGGCTGGCGGCGACGATGCCGCACAGCGTGAGGTCGGTGCCCTCCCCCGTGCGGAGCACCTCCACGAACTGGTTGGCGATGGTCGGCAGCCACACCATGAACGATCCCGTCCTGGAATTACCAGCTCAAACTCAGTCGGCAGGCCTTTGGACGTGGAATATTACAAAGTTAGCAAATTCAGGTAACCGTTTAGCTCAGATTACGCCCGCGCGGTACAGGGGCGCGGGGGGCGGGGCGAATAACGGTCAGTTCAGACCAATCGGAAATTTGGCCGAGCACTTTTTGACGTCATTGTCAAATGAACCATATCACTATAGCCCAAAGAACAAAATCGTATGAATGACGTCGAGCGCGAGGCGACGCCGATGTGCAAAAGTCATTATACGATTTTGGTTATAATAATAATATAATATGGTTCATTTGACAATGACGTCAAAAAGTGTGCGGCCAAATTTCCGCTTCGTTTGCGCAGTCCCTTAGAAAGTAAAAGTTGAAAACGCGGGTCGCGTTTTTCATTATATTCTTAAGTTTTATTATGTACATAATTGGTATTGGTAGGCAAAAGACGATCGAAAAGCGTCCGAACGCGATGTCGAGACCATTTTTAGGGTTCCGTACCTCAATAGAGGAAAAAAGGAACCCTTATAGGATCACTCGGTTGTCCGTCTGTCAAGACCATTTTTCTCAGGAACGCGAGAAGGTATCAAGTTGAAATTAATATCAAATACTCAGGTCTGCAGTCCCTTAGAGCCGTGAAAAAATTCTGACTTCTAAGTCATCGTAGTCAGAAGATATGGCCGTTTTTGCAGTATTTTTTGAAGCGGTCCTGATGTAATCGTGTTCTGACTGTTTAGGTTCGATATTTGTACTTACTGCAGGAAAACGGAGAGCAACGTCATGATGATGGTATACTTGAGAAGCGGCATCTTGAACAGCTGCGCTATTAACATTTTGGATGACGGCTTGTTGTCATCTGTCACCGGATTCTCAGCCAGAAGACCTTTCACCTGAAACACAATCACGTCACATTTCCGTTTCCTGATGGGGTGATCCTCTCTTCTGACCCTGGTTAGGATTCTCGATCACATTGACTTATGCTAAGTTTCATGCGAAAGATATTCAGAACAATCCCTAACTTAGATGAAACGAAATGAGCAAGATACGGTATCCTACCTCTCTTAAATTGCACGAAAACTAGGCTAGTACATTGTGTGACTACTCGTAAATCTTCTTCTTTTTATATATAAAACAAAGTCGTGTTAGTTAGACCACTTATAACTGAAGAACGGCTGAACGGATTTTGATGAAACTTGGTACAGAGATAGCTTATAGCCTGGCATAACATATAGGCTACTTTTTACCGGGGTAAACGGTTACCGCAGGAAAAACTTATTCCACGCGGGCGAAGCCGCGGGGTAACAGCTAGTGTAAGTATAAAGCATCTCTGACCACTCCCACAGCTGAAATCAAAGTTGCATTCGTAGAGTCACCAGTTACCGGTAATACCATAGAAATATAAAGCGTAGCGAGCGGGAGCGTAGCGTGCTTTTTCCGTGTTCTGTGGGTAATACGTACAGTGTAAATTGTTCGCTCTGTGTTGTGCTTGTGTGAATAAATATTTTATTTTTATTCGTAGAAAAAAGCAAAGCCTAATTATGCAATTAAGTTCACAAGAAAAAGGTTCGATCGTTTTGTAACCTAAAGCTAGTATAATGTATAGCATTACTTACTCTGTGGTATAGCAATGTTTTTTCTGTGTGCAATAAAACATACAATAAATAAAAGTAAATAAATAAACTGTAACTGATATACCCATGGAGCTAGGATCTCTTTGGCGGGATTAGGTATATCCAGGCATACCTAATGAGACCCTTCCCGAAACCACACACTGTGGCTATGTCATAATAATTGTAATGTAACTTTATGGAACGCAATTAATTATTACCCCGCTAATACTGGGGGGCTGTTTGGTAACGTTCCTTTGCCTCACCCGCTGCCAGTGTGGTCAATAGGTGCGTCCAGACCGGCTGAGCCGCCGCGGCCGCGGCCCGGCTCGCGAGGCAGCGCGGTCGGTGTGGACGTAACAGGCGCATGCCGCGGCCGAGCATGCGGGCGACCACACCGAGCGCGCTGCCTCGCGAGGCGGGCCGCGGCCGCGGCGGCTCGCCCGGTCTGGACGCACCTAGTGTGTTGCGCACAAGACGCTCTCACAAATAATAAAATTCATTCACCTGTAGTTCCTCCTTGGACTTTCCCCTGTTAATCCTATGTATGGTCCTCAATATTTCCAAAGCCTCCTCCTCGTTTCCCTTAGCGAATACGTATTTAGGGCTCTCCTTCATGAAGTACAGCCACACCGCGCTGATGAGGCTCGGCAGACAGTAGAACAGCATCAGGGTGCGCCAAGAGTTCCAGTAGATGTCCAGGGCCGGGAGATAGATGGAGAAGCTCAGTGGAATGATTGGCATTGCCAGAACTGCAAGAATTATTATATTTTAAACGGAAAGGCCTTACAGATGATAATGTTCTGTAGGATGCTTCCAAACCATACCAGTAATCTTTATGACATTTTCGCTCTTAACTCCGCATCCAGTTACTGCTAGTCGCCTTACGCAGTACGTCACTCCATCAAGCCTGGGAGCGAACCACAATACGCATGCCCAGTCGTGGTCTCCACTCGAGGCCTCATTTACGCCAGCGGTTATCGGTTCTCCGAGAGATGTGACCAGACCACTGCCATTAACGTACCTAAGTACTAACTTTCTGAGCTATGTCGAAGGCGATCGTTGGTTCTCTGGAGAATCACTCGCTTCGGATCCAGGTCATTCCTGAGACCAGATCCTCATCATCGCGCTATTTCTGGCTACCTTGTGTCATAACGTACCTGCCATAATTCCTTGCGCGAGCAGGAATATGCTGGCCACGAGCAACACGACGAGGTTCCTCCGCGCCATCGGCACGCTCTCACTGAGGATCGTCATCGGCAGACTGTACTGCCCCGACGCTCTGGAACAAATACGTCCATTTTTACACCATTGCCACCGCAATGTTACTGTAGTTACAATGTCATTGATTGCCACTAGAAAAAGGACGAAACGCTTAATTACCTGACCTCACTGAGAAGGAGAATACATTTTGAATTTGAACAGGCATCGTCTATTAATTTAATCCTATCTGCCCTGCGATGCGTCCCCCCGGTAACAGGGCAGATGGGAAAAAGTGCCATATCCTCGCGGGGCAGATCGTGCGTCGCCGTCAGTACCGGAGAAACACTCAATATTTACTATATTCGTTCTTCAAATATGTAGCTATTATTTTCATGGTAGACCACAATTTTGCGCTTTTACATTGTTACATATTAGATTCGATCAACTGCAGTTCCAGCGCTAAATTTAGTCATGCAGCTAATAGGGATCTTATTATTATATCGTGCAATTAGATTACAATCATTAACTGCCCCCCTCAGGTGCTTCGCAGTAGTTATCAGTTAGGCGAGTATAAAGATAGGTATTTAGATTATCGTCAACATTTTATAGTTTCTTACATACCATACTACGCCGATTAAGTAGGTAGGTAATTGATGAATAAATTGATGTAGGTATCTATATGAAACAGCGGCGACATGGGAGTTTAGTTTAATTTTTTACAAATTTCAATTTCAAATTTATTCATTTCTCACACAAAAATTAAATAGGTATAAATATTTAAAATTTTAAAGTTCGTTTAATTTACAGTTATGGTTCTAGTAAAGTCCTTAGGTTTCAAATCAGTTTCAAGGCAGTTTTTGGCCAAGCCGACAGGAAATCCATCAAATTGTTCGATTGTAGTGTAGATTCATGCATTTAGCGTCTTAATCTTAAACTAATATCTTAATTGGAGCAATTATCATAATGCCAATTACCTATTTTAAATATAGGAACTGATAGCGAGCCGATAATTTAGTTTATCTGTTTAGTACTAATCTATTATGTGCAGAGATTTGTGACATAGGTAGCTAACACGTGTTTGAAGGGGTGTAAGTGGGTATCTATAGATAGTATGCTGTTTCGATAACAGTCTGTAACATTGCTGGCAAATACTTTTCATAAGTTTGTTTATTAGATAAGGTTTAGGTAGATACAATGTCCAATTATCTGAGCCAAATAAAATCTCGAGATAATAACGACGTATCATACAGGATAATCTCGGATTCGGGATTATGTAAGCATATAAAGTGCAAAGTACAAAGTGCAAATTAGATATATCGGTAATTTACACATACATATCTCTTTCTCATGGTTATAGAACCCACGGCTTCTGTCGTTCGAGACTACCACTATGCAGACAACCAAACCGTTAGTAGAATTTGATTAGGAGTTTATTATCAAGACCTCAGAGTGGTTCTTCTGACAGGAACTTGCAACGTGCGTGCGTCAAGCCTCCCACAAGCTCCCGTTTTAATATCTGAGTGACAAGCGATACTTCCAAGAGTGGTTAGTGGTGTATACTGTTAGATACATAACCCCTTTTACAAGGTAATCCCAAGGTCGAATTTTCAGTCACGTATATAGGTGTCTGGTTGCCCAATTTCATTGTGAAGCTGGTCAAATCTGCCAGTTATGTAACCTCATATGTGCGTCAAGTCATTATGGCGCTCGTGTGAATTCCTGAGTGACAAGCGATACCTACAAGAGTGAGGCGGTGAACTGGAACACCATGAGCATGATCCAGTTGACGGAGATGCTGGCGAGCGCGTTGATCAGCGCCCCCGACAGGAACGACGCGAACAGCATGCTCTTGCGGCCTCTCGTGTCCGCCAGGTAGCCCCACATTATGGCGCCCGTGATCGTTCCTGCAACACAAATATGGAAATGACATAATCTTTTTTGCCCAGGAAAACAAAACAATACAAATTGAGATTTTGTTATATAGGGCAGCCTCATCTCTAAATAATTAGCTTCGAAATAACCTTTTGTTTTTCTACAACTGAATCCCAGAAGAAACCAATTACAGTTCCTCTAAGGTAATCCAGAATGACAAAAAATCCAAGTCCAGTAGTATTAGTTTGTCTAATAATGTTTGATGATACGAAACGCGGGTCATTGGATGAGTACCCCCATCATCATCAAGCTGCTGACATCCGCTTATGGACATAGACCTTGTGAATGAGCTTCAACATATCCGATCCTCCATCCAGCCCTCATCTTGTCAGGGATACTGAAACCATAATCTGCGGATGACACTATTCCCATGCCCCGATCCCGGGGATACGCCACCGGAGAAGATGGGATAAATAATCACATTGACTAACTGGAAGGCAGGTATTTATATAATGAATCGGAATAAAAGAAATGTTGCATTTGTAGTAGTGTTATAGAAATCACACCTCGAAAACAAAAAAAACAATCCCGTACCTACTACAAATGCAAGAATTATTATACTGAATCATCTTTTCATGGAAAATTTAAATCTTTTTTATCTAGAAAGTGATTTAATAATGTAATTGTTCAAATTGATAGATAAGTAGGTATAGTTTGTTGTTTCCCGGACAATTCAAGTGAATCAACAAATTTAAACGGAAGTCAATGAATTTAATTCCTGCAAACAATCGGCTGGAGACATTTGAAAATGAACCACCTTGGAATAAAGTTATGTCGATTGACGCATTTGTTGTTCGTGACGCACTTATTATTAATCATAAAGAATTGTGCTTGTTATCGATTAATCATAAAATCAGGTGTAAAATACCAAGATGGAATTTGATTGTAAACACAAATAATCTACCAGGGATTGAAATTAAATGAGTTACATTACAACGGAAAGTAGCTTTAGGCGTATCACAGACACACGCGTTCCGCGGTGGCGGTCTACCGCAGGCCCCAGCTTCAATATGAAGACGCAGGCCGCGCGTGTCTGAAGTTTCACATACATTGCGCTGATCGCACTACGCTGTGCGATGGCTATTTTACACAATGGCATTTTCTCAACCAGTTCTCAAAAAGGAAAAAAAAACAACAATCTAATTAATGATACCTCATTTTTTAAATCGCTTCTGTATTCGTTTAGTGCTATAAATGCTTCAATGAAAAAAAATTGCTACTCTATTCGCACCTTCCTGTATAAATGCATGAAGCTAAAAGCTATTTTGTGGGCGCCCGCGCATTTTTTCCTTCATGTAGGTATATTGCATAGGAATTATGAATCTTTTTCCCATCTGCCCCGCTCCCGGGGGACACGGCACCTGGGCAGGTAGGGTATAATCACATTGTAGTAGGTATATAGATGAATCAGTATAGAGAAATATTCTTAACATCGCACGGAACGGTCGGCGTAGCTAACGACTACGTAAATACGCAAGGTGCTGTCTCTTTTGGAATAATTACGAAAGACAGAGAGATAAGATATTATTTTTACGTGGTCGATAACGTTGTAAAGAGAAAGAAAGAGACGTTGGAAAGAGCGTCAGTGGCGTCGGGGATAAGCGGCCTACCGTATCCGGAAGACCGGCCTAAAACTGACTGCTCTCAAACGTTGAAGGAAAACATCGTGAGGAAACCTGCATACGCCGAAGAAGAAATTCTTAGGCGCTTTAAATAGTCGCTCGTTGAGAGGGTAGGCCTGAGCCCCAGCAGTGCGGACATGTTAATAGGCTGTTGATGATGATGATGATAACGTTGTAAACTGATCGTAGGCGTACGACTGACCAATGAGGGGCGCTGCGACCAACAGGCCCTGCTGTGCGGAGGTGGTGCCGAGCTCGCACGCGCTGGCCGGCACGATGATGGTGCTGCCGTACACCACACACGCGAACGAGATGATCGACACCCCCGTCATCGCAGTCAGCAGGTAGCTGTACAGACCGAAACCTGCAAACGTGATAACGACACAATTTAGAAAATAACCAAGATCGAAAACTTCTCAGTGAGTCTTCTTAAAATTATGGAGTACCTAAGTGTAGGAGGAAGTGGATGGGGCAACAAGCAGGCGGGCCTCCTGATGTTAAGAGGTCACCGCCGCCCATAGACACCTGCAACACCCGGGTGCTGGTGGGTTGCCGGCCGCGGTTGAAGAGCTATTTTGACTCTCTTCTTGAAGGACTCCATATCGTAGCGCTGACACAATTTAGATTTTTTTTTTATTTTATTCAAATTGTCATCTGGTAGTTTGTTGTAGACATTTATTTAAAGATTAAATTTTATAAAAAAAAAAAAATTAGAGAATAACCAAGATCGAAAACTTCTCAGTAAGTTTTCTTAAAGGTGTTATGTGTAGGAGGGAGTGGATTAATTAGTTACAAAAGTGGACGAGTTAGGAAGTGGAGTTAGGAACGTGGAAGAATTCGTCCGGAAGGGGAAAAAATGTTAAGTCTAATTGTTTATTTTTGTTTTGTGGACATTGCGGTTTTCTATTGCATTATTCCCCGATTTTTAATATGTTATCTAAAAAACTATACAAAACAAAAAAAAAGTTGTGGGAAGTACCTACCTATTGCATTTTACACATTTTTGCTAATATGTTTCACAAGGTATATCGCAGTAAATAAATCATTATGGTATTACGCAGTTAATCGTGTGGCATATTTGTAAGCTATTGATACCCAAGTAAGATAAATTAGCTTAGCCAATTTGTAAATGTCTGCCAAATGTCTGGAAACCTTGTATTGTGCCTGGTTCTTTGGAGTTGGGCCGAATGCGACTAAATTGTCGAAGTTCCGCGCTCGGCCGAAATTCGGTTTAGTAGACTGAAGGACTTTATGAATAATTGTAACTATACCTACAGTTTTTACTTTCTTCTAATGTAGAGCGCAGCAATTTTACGTAGCTTACAATTTTTTTAGTACAAGTTTGTCCATTGTTCAATAAGGCTTCCCTTTATATTGAGCATACAGAGTATCATCCCATCGATATTTTTAATTCTTACTTTCAGTGTCATTTCTTAATTTAATTTTTGAACCGGATTCGACGTTCAAACTGAATTTCGGTTCGCCGAATTTCGGCGACACCGAATATTACTCACTAAAACCGAACTTTAGCCCATATCTACCAAATATCTACCGACTGTAAACACGACAAGATAAACAACAGTGCAAAGTGTTCTTTTGCACTCTTGTTTGTAGCCATAGCTGCCTATAATATAAGCAGACATGAACGCACATTTTTAAAATTTACTTAATGAAGTTGCAAATTGGCAGACAGTATCGTCTGTAATACTATTATATATATTATATATCGCGTAGTGTCAGTTGTACCATTGAATAGTACTATTGATGGTACTAGTGACACAACTTTGTATCACTAGCACCATCAATGGTACTAGTGACACTAATTTTGGATCAGTAGTACCATTATGAATAACTAGGTATCTCGTTGAGTTGACGAATCGAACACATTTTACTAATTTCGGATTTCATTAACTTGATACGTGTGTCCAGAATTCCAGACCTGAGTCACAGAGGAGTTAATAGTCTCCAATGTCCAGTTAGTGACTAATCCATTAGGTTATCAGATCATTTTGTATGGGGTCTTTGAACATGTTAACCTGGCAAGTGGCGGAATAGGAAGTGGACGAGTTAGGAATTTGTTGTAGAGTTAGGAAAGTGGACGAATTCGTCCGGAAGGTCTATGGGGACTGTTGGAATGCCTCGTGTCCTGTCCTGTACTTAAATTGATTCACTGTTCTGATGAACCTGCTCAGTGCAAAGCAAGTTTTTAATTGAAGCATAGGTACCTACTCATAATTTTTTTATACATAGGTAACATAATTAATGAATACGATTTACACACCTGTTCTATTGAGAGCCTCTTCAAAGGGAACCTTTGCCATAAGCACATCCATTTCACTACTCCGTTTTTCACCCGACATTTTGTATGTACTACTTTTTGATCACTTTAACAAATATAATACGTATTATGTTTATTTGTTTTAATTGTTTAGTTAAGTGAGATATTTAAAAATATATTTCTTTTAATTTAAAACTAGGTAGTTTAGTTTTATATATTCACTTCCTGCCTCATGTTTACACATGGGCGATCTAAGGGTATCTGCTTAATTGATATATTGGCGATGATTATGCTATAAATTATCGACTTATCGATCACGATAAAATTCAGTTTTAATCAATAGCAATATACGTATTTTGCAAGTATTTTAAATGAGATTACTTACTCTGTGATAGCGGTGTCCATTTCCAGAGAACGCAAACCTTCGTCAGTCGCGACATACAAGGAGAGATCGTTGTGTATGTCCTAGAACTGACATCGAGTTCTAACAGCCGGTTTTATCGTAAGCGCCATTTTGTGGAAATCGCAAATTTAAATCCTAAATTCAAAAATTTTTTTTGTCACTTACGGTAAGTCGGCGGTTAGGGTTAACTTTTATTTCCTCTGTGCTTAGGGCTCGTTATAATGAGTTGGAAGGTCACAGTGCATGTGATAGTTAGGCTTTGGTATAGGCACAGGTGTATATAGGTTCTCCACAGACGGAATCTAAATTACATTCATCGGGTATAAATAATATAAAAATATTTACATAAGATTTTCTTTATTTACAAACAGTTTTTTAAATTTATTCAAGTTATAACTTTTTGCTTCTTTCTCGCTTCCACAAATTACCCCTAGTTCGCTTTAAAAGTTTTCCAAAATAAATGGGGCCTGCGTCGTCGACCTGCGACTTCGAATACCCATTCATTTGCAACAATTTCTTAAAAGTCACCAGCGATGTTTATCCTTAAACTAATCTTAACTTAAACAATAAATTCAATTTAAATATTCAATCATTTGCCCGAAAATACGTACAAACTCCTATGTACAAACACACACATATAATTGTTTTTAAAGTCACATAAAATCAGGAGACAATCTACAATCGTGCGGACGGCATCAGGAAAACTCCCACCAGGATTTGTTTAAAAAAAGCACCGGCACGCCGCGTACGATCGCACGCGTCCGCACCCGGTAGGATCCTTTCGCATGCGGCTGCACGCCGCCGCGCTCAATCGCATCGACACTTTCTATCGGTTTGTTCGTAGAATTAAGGAGAGTGGAGGAGGTGTGACATCGACTATTACTTAGGTACCCGTTTTATGTGACTTTAAAACTAACTGACACACATTAGACATCATACAATAAATTCATCAAGACTTATCAACTACAGTTCAGTACAGATTCAGTTCTGGATCAGTTCAGGTTCAGTTCAGGTACGTTTCTCAGTGTCCGCGTAGTGACCGATCTCATGGGACATGGTGTGTTCTCTCCTCGCTGGGATCGCTGTTTATTTCTCAGTGGGCTTGTCCCGAGGAAGGTACCACGCGAATACAACTGCACCTGTAACAAGACAAGATTGTTGAAGATTGTACGGCCCTGATGGTAAGCGATCACTGCACTCTTGAACACCTGGAATCTTTGTATTGCTGTACAGCCAAGAGCCAAGAAATGGGTTTTATTGTTGTTTCTTTATTATTCTTCCATCACGTCTACCTGACGACACTTTGTCACTACTACTATCTATTGTGCTAAATCTCTGTCCACCAACGGTGCCCCAATCCATTTCGGTGGACACATACGCTTTAGAATAGAAATTCAACCTTTCCTCACGATATTTCCTTCACAGAAAAGTCTTGAGTGGTACTTAACAATATCATAAGCCGTAGTGCCGAGGTTCAAACCCTGAGGAACATGAAGGGAGGGCACTAGGACGATCTTCACTTCAGTACAGTCAGAAGACACTTACTCAACAAGAGCGCTGACCACACGTAGAAGGTGGTCTCGCAGTCCGCAGCTATGAGGGCACCGATCACGTTCACTCCAACAAACGCGCATGACCGGCCCCACATTATGGAGAGGCACGACGCCATTCCTCTGCAAAACAAAGTTATGTATCTAATTAAACGAAGAACTAAGATCACCCTCTGAGAGAATCGGATCATATTATTATTATTGTCTAAGAAACATGTTCACTGCGATCGATCCGAATCCGTCAAAATGCTGTCTGAACTTAAGAAGGAGCGGCGAGATGCAATTGGATAGGGCGATCAGAGTGACGCACTTTTAGAGAAACCTACGTCTAGCAATGGACCGATGTTGGCAAACACTCTCGAGTAGACAATCAAGCCCGGAAATTTTCTGCAAGAAGACAAACTTTTCATTGTCTCAAGACATTTACCTTAAAGAAGTGGGGTACAGCTCCACAAAATAGACACTCAGGAATCCCATGGCGAGCGCGCATAGAAGGAACATGAAGAAGAAGACTCCGCCAGCGATCGGCACCGCCACCAGGTTCATGAGGACCGCAGAAATGGCGGACGTGATGAGGATGACCATCATGGCCAGACGCTTGCGACTGCCGCAGGCCAGGGAGAGAACCAGGTTGGTGCAGCTGGCGATGGCACCGTAAGCCATCGCGGACAGCAGAGTCGTTTCTTGGATGGTGTCGTTGCAGATTTCTGGTGCCTGGAAGAATCGTTGGTGAATTATTTGACGTTTTAGTTGGGTAGAAGATTTCTGTAAAACTGGGTATACTCGACTGGCTGCTAATCAGCTTTAAACCTGGCTGTTGTCCAAGAATATGGTTGATTTTTGGCAACAATTTGCCCCTAGAACTAGATGTCGTCAATTTGTATCGTGTGTCCGATCGGTCCTACCTATATTCACTCTCTGCAAAAGAATGTAGTCAGATACTTACAGTACTATTTCCCAAGCCGAAGGTTTCCTCAGCCGAGTATCTGATGACCGTGCAGAGGTTCATGCCGGCGCCCCCACCCGTCTCCAACACGAGGAACATGTTGTTCATGATGTACGGCAGCCAGAGGATGAAGCCGCTGCCACTGAGAATAAAATAATCTGGTCATTGTACCTTCAATAAGAGCATTTGCGTCATGGGAACAGACAACTTTGAACTTGAACCATTATTAACAAAACCAGTATGAACTGGTCTCTCATAGTATTGAAACTCCTTAGGCCAGGCCTGCTCAATGTCAAAATGTTTCTACTGACGTGCGGTCGGACTTGTCTAATTATCATAGTGCATCCCTGCACTATGATAATTAGACAAGTAAGTCTAGAATTCCCATTCTAGATTAGAATTTGCCAAGGTTCGCGTTTTTTGGACTCTAATCAAACTGATACCATTATAGAGAAGCTTTTTGTCCATCCTGTCCGCCGGATTACTCGAGAAGTATCTACTTAACCCTACCTACTTTAATTACTGAATCAACGGTTTAGTTCAGTGTTTAAAGTGGTACGAGTCAAACTGTATTAGAAACGCTTTTGTAGCAAATTCAGACTCACGTCATATAAATAATCGCAACTTGGTAGAACAGCCTCAGTGTGACCTTCAGCAGAGGCGCCTTGAACAGCGGCACAGTCTGCTGCCAGAGAGCCTTGAGGAACGAGCCCTGGATGAGGCACTGCTGGTTTTCTTCATCTTCAAGAAGTTTCTTGACCTGGAGGAGGATAAAATAAATAAAATAAAATAAAAATAAAAATAGTCTTTATTATCGATAGTATACATTTTTTCCATGCAATTTTAATTTATATTTATTATTATCATTATTATTAAATTTATTTATATTTTCTATTGTATTTCTATCTGCCCTTTTTCGGGCAAAGGCCTCCCCCAATTTCTCCCACTCCTTCCTGTTCTTCGTTTTTTTGCTCCACGTTACTCCTTCTTCCTTTTCGATGTCATCTAGCCATCTTTTCTTTGGTCTTCCTTGTGTCCTTCTGTCTCCCCTGGGATACCACTCCGTTGTTCTCCTTGTCCATCTCTCGTCTAGCGTTCTCATTACGTGACTTGCCCATCTCCATTGTTGTTTGTGTATAAATTCTTCGGCATCTATTATTTTAGTTTTTTCTCTTATTTTTTCGTTCTTTACTTTTTCTATCTTTTTTATATTCAGTATGCTTCTTTCTATATTTCTTTGACAAACACCTATTTTTGTTGTTTGGTATTTTGTGTTAGACCAAGTCTGACAACGAGGAGGAGGATAAGATAAGATAAACTCATCAATAATCTTTACTTTCCATTAGGTTAGCCCTATGTTGGAGTTTCTTTGAAGAATATGTGTCGTAACGAAGATATCCGACGAAGAGCTAAGCCAAAAGGGTGACCAGAAGTGGCAGTGGGCAGGCCACATCTGTTGCAGAATCGATGGCCCATGGGGCAGCGGGTTGGGGATTGGAGACCGCGAACCGGTTAACACAGTGTGGCACGCCCCGCCAGGTGGACCGATGACCTTAGGACGGAAGGCGCTGTACTGTATGGTAAGTGCTAAGGACTGGGTATGGTGGTGGGAGACAGGCTGATACTGATGATGATGGGAATGAAGGAAATGACACTTACAGGAAAATTATCAGCTTCGTCTCCAGTGTTGATAGCGTAGATGCTCTTCAAGACCTGAAGAGCCTCCTCATCCTTGCCTCTGGAGGCCAGGAACTTGGGGCTCTCGTGGAACATGAGGAGCAGAGCGGCGGTGGCGGCGCAGGGCAAGGACATCACCAGGGCCAGGAGGCGCCAGGGCCGGTAGTCGATGCCGAGGAAGTCGATGTGGTGGGAGAAATCTAGGGGTAGGATGGGGTAGGCGAACACTGGAAACAAGAGAATATAGTTTAGTGTGTGGAGATTCTATTGTATTTTGTGCCAATGACATACATGATGTCAGGTCATGTCTTGTCATTGCGATTATTGTTTTCTCAGAAGTTATTTTATAAATGTTTGGTTTAAAGTGTTTCGCTCTTTAATTTTAATGAACGTAGCTATATAATCCTGGTTCCGACAAGTGCATCAAACTGGAACATCAAACTGCTAGATAACTAAGTTATTCGTAATATTATACATGGTTAAGTTTTAAGTCAGTGCCAAACTTTTACATACCTATCTATTATATTATCTATATTTATACCTATCTATGGAAATAAAAGACCCGTATTTTTTGTCTTGCACGACGTTTTGAATAAAAACAGCAAAATAACTTCAACAGAAACTAATCCACATCAATATTAATATTATCATACTCTGTGACCTAGTCATGTCCAGGTGAACGCGTGCCTCTAAGCATAGCCTTTATTAATACATTTTTAATAAAATAAATTGATGTCTATACGATCCATGAACATAATTTTGGAACTGACTAAAAATAACTCTGTACAAGGTCTTTCAAAATTATCTACACCAACTTTGAGGGATTCGATTATAAGTATAGGTTTAGGTTGAAACACAAAAAAAATTGTTACATTTTTTCTAGATTTGTAAGTAATATCATTTCAAACAGTAAGGCCTAGGTAGGTCCTACCTGCAGCGCACGCCTGGGAACACATGAGCATGCACGTGCCGAGCAGCATGGCTCGCCCGCGCGTGCTCGCCGAGCAGCTCTCGCCCAACAACGTGTACGCAGCCGAATTGCACGCCGACGTGCTGTCAAGGAGGAAAATTACATCACAAAATGTGCCAGCCGCTTCTATACAACCGACTCAAATAGAATATGTTATCGGGATTGCGAATAGTCTCTGTCTTCTATAATGAAATGATGAAATAAACTTGTAGACAAACCATAGCTAGGTTGTCTGGTAGAAACAGAAAACACTACATAGGAATTTTAGGGTCCGTCTTAGCCAAAATTTCAACCATGAGGGTTCCATAAGGTCTTCGTCCGTCTGTGATAGTTGTTTATCTCGGCAATTGCTATACTTTTGAAAAGTTATAAATAACGCTTTAAAAATGAAATATTAATAAAAAGTGTTGAATTATTATTAATTGTTGGTTGAATAGGCTGTTTGTGTAATATTATCGTTGCCTTAGGTTATAAGTAAATGAAAAGTGTTCTGTTCCAATTCCAATTTCAAATTCAATCACTCACATTAAATGGTTCAAGAAACCATGGTTGTTTTATTTTGATATAATATTTTATTTATTCCAACATGGTAGCAGAGCGTGGTTCCGATCCACGGACCTCTGAAAAGAAAAATGTGCAGCAAGACTGACTTTCGTTGCAATAAAGCAACTCGTGAAAAATAAAGTTTTTAACATCGGATGATGACAAAGAAAAACGCAAGGTCTAAAAGAGTAGCAGAACTTTTACATACAGACCTTGCAGGACGGTGAAGTAATGGTGGTGAAAGGTACTACATGACTATTGTTGACGACTACACGCATTTTACTGCGTTGTATCTTTTGAAGGAAAAGTCTGAAACAGCAAAAAAACTTATAGGACATATCAAATTGATAGAAAGACAAACTGGTGAACAAGTTAAAAGGCTGAGATGTGATAATGGTGGCGAATACAGGTCCGGTATTCTGAAAAATTACTGTTCAGACAACGGAATTACTATAGAGTATACAATGCCATATTCGCCACAGCAAAATGGCGTGGCTGAAAGGCTTAACAGAACTTTGCAAGATAAAGTTAGAAGTATGAGAGCAGAAACGAACTTACCACAAAACTTATGTGGTGAGGCTATTAGATGTGCAACGGTTCAGTTGAATCGATGCCCCTCAAAAGCTATAGGAAATAAAATACCAGCTGAACTATACTTCGGTAAACTTGATTTAAGTTTCCTTAAAGTATTTGGCTCAAAAGCTTGGGCTGTTAACCTACCAAGCACCTAGAAGTTTCAACCGAGAGCAACTGAATATAGACTAGTTGGCTATACTGGAAACGGCTATAAGCTTTGGAATCCTGAAAATAACGAGATTGTTATTTCAAGAGACGTAAAGTGTAATGAAAGTGATTTTAAATTTCATTCATACAAAATTCACAGGTGAAATCTTTTGAATATGGCAAATTCACGATTTGTAAGCCATGTCTAGTTATATGCCCAAGCCTTCTGTGTCAAATGTTTTCATCATTTAAAACTGTCATGCAGTTGTCATTAAAAAGATCAAAATCTATCAAAACTCATTATAAACACGTTCCCAAAAAAGTTCCAGTGTATAGTATTCACATTGTCACATTTACGTCAATTCCTTCCCATCATCTTTTTTCTCTTTTTTTTTTTCCTGTTAATTTTTTCATGAAAAACGTATTATTAAACATATTATTTTTAATACGCGGGCACACACCAAAGAGATCCTAACTCTATAAAAATCATTAACTTTGTCACCTTGTGCCATTTATCACTTGGCAACACCGTATTCAAAATGATCTCCCACATCCGGTCGCTGAATTCACATGGAAACACAAACAAACTAAACAAGCTGATATGATAACGCTTTCATAATTTCCATGATGTAATTCTAAACTAATTTTAATTTCAACACGGCTGTCTTTATCTATTGCACCTTTTCCCAAATTATTTATAGTTAAGCGCCATGTAAATAAAATTGCTTTACCTACATGAGTTGCGGTAGTTACCTACCTACTAAACAGAGTAAAGGATTAGAATATATCTGTTATGATTTTTTTTTAAATTTATTAGGGCATTGCTGTTATGATTATCAAATGTTGATATTTCTATTATTATTATTAATTTATGTTTTATATGCTGTGCTAAGCAGTGACTACATATTTGAGCCGTTTGGGGTCGAGACGCTCGGACCGTGGGGACCGGGAGCTCACCGTCTCTTTCGAGAGATGGCGAAGCGTCTGGTCGAGGCTGCCAACGACCAGAGGGCTGGGCATTACCTCGCTCAGAGGATCAGTCTCACAATCCAGCGGGGTAATGCCGCCAGCCTTCTGGGCACGCTCCCAGCGGTGGGGAGCCTCGAGGGGGTTTTTTATTTATAATTTATGTTTAAGTTTAGTTTTAGTTTTATATAATAAGTTTTTTATTGTTATCCTATATTTATTTAGATTAATATTATATTGGATTAAAGATTTTGGTTTAACAACCCTGAACAGATAAAAAAAAATAAAAAAAATATATGTTTTTACATTTTTGTTTTTGACATATTTTATATTGACATTTTTATTTATTTTTTGACATGTAATTAGGTGCGTCCAGACCGGGCGAGCCGCCGCGGCCGCGGCCCGCCTCGCGAGGCAGCGCGCTCGGTGTGGACGTGACAGGATTGACAAGATTGGCTCAAAAAAATTACTAGACCTTGAACCACAATCAAGCAGTGAGAGTTTGGTTTTAATTTGGGTTGTATGTATAAAATAAATAATTTATAATACCTATGTAAGTAATTAAAATAAACAAAAGGGACAATTTGTTTAACGAAACTTAGTTGATTTTGATGTAGGTACTTAGGTACCTATTATGTCCATTAAAATACTTTGCTCTGAGTTTACGCCGTTCAAAATTCAAAAAAATTTACATCCGCCTAGGACTCAGATCTTCGTTCTTGATCTGAGGCCTAGGAGTACAAAAATGTATGAAAAAACATTTTCCCGTTTCCCGCTACGATAAACTTTTAAAAAATTCTGCCAATACATCAAAGGGACGAAGGAAAATTCCCATTCAGCCAAGCCGACCGTTCATTTTTCAACACTGTGTGTGTGTGTTGTTGTGTGACATGACAGTAAATACTAACTGACAGTGTCAGTATCACTGGTCCGCTATTAATACTGGCCAGGGTCAGTGTGGACAAAAGGAGGCGCCAAGGAAAATACAGCGTCGGATTCCAAAAAAGTGAAAATTTTTCCCCCTTTTGTCCACTCCAACCCCTATTGAAGTAATAAAACAAGCATAGGAATGTACTCACAAGGTGGAGGAGAGGAACTTGAGCGCTGCCATGGAGCGCCAGTCGGGCGCGAAGCTGCTGAGCGCCGCGAACACGAAGCCCACGGCCATGGACACGACCAGCGCCAGCCGCCGCCCGCGCGTGTCCGAAATGTAGCCCCACAGCTGGGCACCAGCCACCACGCCTGCGCACAGCAAGTAAGTATGGTCACGCTTCAGAAGGGGGAGAAGTGATAAAAAGAAAGAAAAAAAAGCTTGAAAATGTAATATGTATAATACATTTTAGTACTCTCGTGCGACTTGGCCTGATTTTGCACTCCGCAAGGCTGGAAGGGCCAGAAGAAGAAACCATCGCACCAAAATCTGCTTGTAACGAGATACCTACGTACACAAAGTTTCTCTTATTTGAAAAAAACCTTTTAGCATTTGATAGCCCAACGTTATAGGCTATATAACATCACGCTGATTCACGCTATGACCCTTAAGGGCTGAGCAAAAATAAAAGCAGAAATAACTGACACGCGAGCGAAGCCGTGGGAAACAGTTGGTCTCTTAAATTGGCCCTTAACGATTAAGTACACCTGTATATCCTGTTTAATTGAAAGATAAATGCGGTCTAGAAAGGGCTCGTTCCCAAGGCCGTAAAACCTTTTAAAAACTCCTGGTATTGTTTTTAATTTTTAACCGTTTTTTAACTAGTTTTTAATAAAGCACCCACCTATGAGAGGCGTGGCGGAGAGCAGCGCTCTCGTCTGCATGGTAAGCTGAAGGTCGCAGACGGCAGCCGCCACCACGAAGCTGGTGCCGAACAGGTCCATGCCCATCGCCTGCAGCGTCCAGCTGCACACCAGCAGCAGACCTATGTTGTACTTGCCGAAACCTGGACAACGAGCAAAGGATCAAGTTAAATTCCAGTAATGCTTACTACATAAAATCTTACAAGGGTAATTAAAAGAAACCGGCCAAGTGCGAGTCGGTCTCACACACAGAAGGGAGGGTTCCGTTACTTTTGGAAGAAAAGGGGTAGTTTGATTTATCGACCGTCTCAAAAACAATAAAACCAAAAATGCCTTTAGAAACCTTTTTCTTAGTTTTAGTTCTATAGAGTTCATTTTTGGGGCCACATAACTAAGTTTGTTGGTAAAATAGTTACAGCCAGCTAGCTATGGACCTTACCTGTGATTGTGAGAGCCTCTTCAACGGTAGCTTTGTGCATCACCTGCTTCCCTTTCTCCACCATCCCATTGTGTTTGCTCAACTTTATTTGCATCTTGCGAACTGCGAAAAATAAAATACGTCTTCTATCAATGTATTTGGGATGAATCCCCTCTACGCACCTGAACATTTTGGGAAAATGGTCATTTTGGGAAAGTGGACCTTTTTGGTAAGTGGACATTTTAGGAAAGTGGACTTTTTAGATCAAATTGAAATTCAAAATTGGAATACAATTCTCTTGACGAACATTAACTAGCAGCTTATAGGCCAATGCTTTGCCACCCTATAAGGTCTAGGTTGCAATGATTGGTTCTTTCAACTCTTCTAAACCCAACACAGCAACGCATGCATTGCTATTTGACGGCAGAGGACGACCCCGCACTAGACCTACCAGTCCGTGTTATTTAAAAAAAAATCCATGCTTCTGAAAAACTCATTGACACGAGTATACCTACAATTATCAAAGAGTCTATTGTATCCTTCGATGTTCGAGTCTGAGGCGAGCGCACCATCCACTAGACCAATTCTTAAGCGTCTGCATCTGCAGTTTTCCCCACAATAATTTCCTTCACCGTTTGAGAGCAGTCAGTAAATGTACTTAAGTTTCCAGAAAAACCATTTGTAGGCACGACCGGGGATCGAACCTAGATCGGACCTCTCGACCGCGTCCTCCCCACTTCACTACGCCACCGATCTTGTTACTCAACTAGTTTCGCTAAACTTGTCATTAAAAAATCACTCTTACCTTTCTAACAACTAATTAATTAATTAACTTGGAACAGTCTTTATAATGCCACGCCCACATCCGACTAGAGATAGTATCAATGGACGCGCAGAGAGATGTCTCCTCTTATATAGTTCGCGAGAGGCGCGTCACGAGCGGTGGTGAGACGGCAACTGGCACCGTCATGGGTGGTAAGCAAATTGCATGTGATCATGCTTGATCAACACCACCCGCGATCAACATGTTGTTGAGGCCAGGTTCATAACATTTGCTTTCGAACTAGATAACTCCAGTGTGCTACACACGGTTCTTCAATATTCCTGAGGGAACTTCCAGTAAGTGGGTACCTATTACCTAAGACTTGAATGCTACCATGTCCTGAGTTTAAACATGTCAGTAATTGTTTTTTAAAGTTCAGTGTGACCTTTAATGGTAACCTTTTTGGGTGGAAAATTGAAAGATTTGCTAACAAAACCAAAACTCTATTTGGATACTATTAATTCCTCTGGGACTCTATTATTTGTTCATCAGGTTACATTATTATAGGATCATTACATTTATATCTCTACCACTTAAACATAGTGTAAATTATTTCATACACTAATGACTTAACGGTCCAAGTTTGACAGCCAGCTACCCCTTGACCTCCCCCACCCCCAAGTAGAATTTTTTTCCAATCCATACTATTAATATAGAAGTAAAAACTGGTAGTTAATTTGCACGCTTATCTAAAATATATGTTGCGAAGAACCAAATGATAGCGGGGTGTAAAATACACCTAACGCCATCTATTGACAAACTTTAAAACTAAGAAACTGGCATGATTAGAACGGGTTAAAAAATTTTGAATAACATATAAATAGTACCTATACTTTATAACGCGGATGAAGTCGCGGGGCATCGGCTAGTATTTAATAATTTCGGTCCAGTTCCTATTACAAACGTGATAGCTAGCAAACTACTACCAGGCTACCAAAGTCAAAGCTATACAAACCTGTGTTCCGAGGACCCTTGACTGAGACGGTTAGCTGAAGTAGGTGCTTTTAAAGTGAATAGGTAAGCATTTCTGTGTCGTTTAAATAGAGTTGACATTATGTTGGTTGATAAAGTTTTTGATCTGCCTCACTAACGATCCAATAGAGGTCAAAAGGTCACTAAATTGGTTTCAGAAATATTCGCCATCTATATATTTTTCGCCTCAGAAATAGAAAAATATCGCATAAAGGACCAATCTTTCCATTTTTCTTTAATAATTCTCCTTTACAAGGAGATTCAGGTACCCAATATAATAATATTTAAAAGTAAGCAAAGCCGCAGGCAACCTCTATCATCTCATAAACCAAATCCTTCCGCCGTAATCTAGTGCTACTGCGATGCCGGAAGCTATACACAACGGTGTGAACACAGCCTATGTCTATTCCTTACGCAGATAGTCTATTTATTTGTCTCTATTTACCTAACTCCGTAGCTGTTAAAAATAGTTATTATTGATGATTGTAATAGGCCGGCGCCTTTCTTATTTACTTAATAAGATAGCTGATAGAATAAATATCTAACATAAATTGTGTGAGAACCTGTCTTGAGATAAATGTAAATTGTTGTCTATACTAATTATAAAATCGTAACGGGAGTAAATCTGTACATTGAAGGGATTTTAAAAAAACTATTGGAATACGTTATTTAGGCTTATCTGACCCCAAAACACTTTTCAAAAAAATTCTTGTCTGTCTGTCTGTTTGTGCCCGCATCACGCTGAAACTACTGGTCCGATTTGAACCCGGTTTTTTTTGTTTGAAAGCATGTGGTCTGACTTAAAACTGGTGTACTTGGATTTTTAAAATTCCAACCCTAAAGTGGGTGAAAAGGGATATTATGGTATGTATGGAAACAAAAAATTAAACAAATCAAATTTACATGCCGCGGGCAATTTTGTAATTAAACAACCGTACGTTAAGTGCCTAATTGTAAACTGTATTTTCTTGACTTCGTATTTTATTGACCGAGCGAGCAAAGCGAGCGAAGCGTCTAAGTTTCGAGATTGGCCAAAAATGCTAATGTCCGTCTGTCCGGATGTGTTTCTGTCTTTCTGTCTGTAATTCTCTACAGGTCGCATTTTTCAACCGAGTTAGACGAAAATTTGGCATAGGTATAAATTAATTAAGCCGACAAAATGAGTAGAATAAAATCTTGAAAAACCTTTTTTTAGAGTACCTACCATACTCGCAAAGTGGGAATGAATTTATTTTTCTTGTGAATCCCATAGTGTGGGGTATCGTTGGATAGGTCTTACAAAAATATTGTGGGTGTGTGAAAATCATTTTTTGATTTAGGGATCCGTTTGCGAAATATTAAGCTTTAAAGCGGTAATTTTTGTTAGGGTCACGTGTCCGGGCTGGCGAGGTCTACTGTTCTCACGGAACTACTAGTTTTATTTTAATGACTATGGGTTTTTACAGCCTGAAATAAAGAGATATTTAATTTAATTTAATTAGCGATGATGACACACCCAGTTCAGTAAAATTCAGCTCACACGCGCCTCTCTCCTCGCATCATCACTCATATTTTTCCACTCCAACTATGTACAATTTGATAAACATAATTAACAAATAAAAAGAATTACTTAATTCATAATTTGCTTTAAGATTATTATGTCCATGGGGGTCGAGATAACATTTCCCAGACGACAATACGTCAGCGCAGATAACCGATGTTATTTATAGGTGAGTTAATATTTGAAAAGAGTTACGTGTGTTGGTTTAGAATTTCCAGCGGTTTGCGGAAACTGTGATATGGTTTCGAATGATACAGTCAGCAGAATAGCGCACAGTAGCGTATGTTTGCTTCAATTGACCACAAAAGAAGGGTTTGTACGCTTTATGCCAGAAAAGCACAATGTCAGATTAGCGGAATATCAGATATGCAGTATGTCAGATTAGCAAAATGCCAGATTAGCATAATGTCAGATTAGCTGGAGTGCTGACACCTGTTTGTGTACTTTCTATAATATATTTATGGCATACTAGCTTTTTCCCGCGTACATTGTGAAACAGCGCCCTCAATGTAGCCGTTTTGTTACTTATATGTTATTCCAGGATATAATCTATCACTGTACCAAGTTTCATCAAAATCTGTTCGGTAGTTTTTGCGTGAAAGAGTAACAAACATCCATCCTCACATCCTTTCGCAGTAATAGGTAGATAACTATACTATTAATCGCTCTACTACTTATAAAAGTGGCTTTTCCTGTTAACATCAGTTTGCTCCCCAAAAACCTAAGCTCTAACTGGATTCGAATGAGGTTTTCATTGTTGAATAGATTGGTTCTTCAGCAATGTTTTAGATTGCGCGTGGAAAGTTATTTAACGCGAGCGGAGTCGCGGGGCGTCCGCTAGTCATAAAATAAATTGACGGTGGTGTATTGACCACTTCGCTACGCAGCACTTGTTAAACGATTCATGTTTTTCCTTCGTATTTTCCTCATACTATCTACAAATTGGTAATTTTTATCTAGGTACGAAGATGAAAATTAATCATCACTGCCGTGTAAGATGGCAACCTCAACAAGTATTGTTTTTTTTCATGGTGTAAAGTTAACACGAAATAAAAAGAATGCCAGCCTCACAGGTACGCGTCCCTATTGGGAATCGAACCCACGACATCATCCGATCGATTCCAGCGACTAAGCTACTAAGCCAATGAGGATCAAAACTATCTCCAATCGATTCCTTATGATTCTTCACACGTTTAAGAGGTCTTCGGACGCCTACGTAACCAGCTCTACGTAACCAGCTTCGTACGAGAGCAGTTAGTATGTGTATGTACGTATGTCAACACAAAATTCACACAGGATTGAGAGTCTTAAGGAATGGAGAGAAATTGGAAAGCCTACAAGGAGCGCTGCGGACTTGTGGTCAGTGGTCACTCTGTTGCAGTGACCCTATAAAGGTTAAAACACACTCGTCGACAGCTTTACCCAATGAAAACTCGCGCCTCGCCGAATGCGAAAAGCAAGACACTTATCGACGGCGATTGTCTATACAAAATGAAGGAACCATGTACGATAGGGATGCCGTAGCCCATCACATTAACTTTGACCTTTTACGTAAGTTACTATGTACTAGTATTTGTAATGTGTGATAAATAAATCTAATCTAATCTAATCATGCCTCCGCTCGCCTCCCCTGGCCTCCGCTCGCCTCCACTGGCCTCCGCTCGCCTCCATTCGCCACCGCTCGTCTCCACTCGCCTACGAAAACTGATCGTGCTTTTTGCATGGACGTTGCCGAGTGCGTCTCAACCGGCATCAGTGGGGCAAGATTTATCAGATTTGGTTGCGGAAGTAAATAGTAGTCAGAGGAAGATACTAATATTATCGACACACGGCAACAACAGACGCTTTGGTGTTTTTCCGATATGTTTTGACACACCCCTTATCTATCGATGAGAAATCCGTCAATACAAGTGGGAAATCTCATCGATATCGGAACTGGAAATTTGGTTGCACGCGGCCAGGGCATATCCCTATCGTCTTTATATTTCCTCTGCTCTCAGTTCAATAGCATCTCTCTAACTGTTTACAAGGAATATAGTTTATAAAAATATTATAAAGTTCAAAAATAAAAAGTTTCAGTTTCAGACAAAAGTTGAATTACGTTTATTATATGTAAAATATCCTGAAGTGTTTAAAGTTTGAAAACGTTGCTGGTTTTGCTTTAGGGTAGGTAAACTAGTAATTCTTCAGATTTTTTGTATATCTATAAGCCTGAAGGTAGGGTTTAATTTATGTTGACGTTTATCAAGTATAACTCTAGTGCCTGGTTTCTACGAAAAATCTTTACGTACCCCGATTTTGTCTTGAAATTTCATAGAAACTAAATTTATATGAACGTACTACTATGTAAGCCTAAAGATAGGGTTTAACTTCTGGGATTCGATTATTTAGCATAGAACTCGATTTTTTAAACTTATTTTAAATTATGATAAATAATTCCACTACTTTTATTGCGACTGTTTGTGAGTTTTCAATTCTCTTTATTGCACAATAAATTAAAAACATACATTAATACAGCAGCTTACATCTATACATATCAGTACATCTCGGCGGCCTTGTCGCCAAAAGCGATTTCTTCCAGACAACCTTTGTTGAGCTTACAGTGACAGCTTAAATGGAATACATATAATATAAGTAGGATACTTTTTTAATTCGAACGAAGTCGCGAGGCGGCCCCTAGTGTTATAAGATATTTAGGTCACTCATCGTATGATTGCAAAGCATCTGAAATCGGCCTTGCGTACCACAATAAGTGCCTGCGTACACTGCTCCCGCCGGGCCAAATCCGTCAAAATACTGAGCGGCAAAACTCGGCAGAGTTCAGGGATCGTATTCTAAATTGCCCAGATATCAAGTGATTATTACAATAAGCAAATAAAATAAAAATAAAAATGCCTTTATTGACATCTAAAAAAATATATAAATCAATAACAAGTTTTATTTAACTACTTAATAATGCCTTGCAAAAAAATCTCTTGAAGTGTCATTCTTTTCTGTTTCATTAAATTAAGTTTCATATTCTATTTATTCATTTCAAATTGATATTATTATTTATTTTTAATTTTATATATTATACATTAATAGAATTATTTATTGATGATCCTGTGTGACACTGGATTAATTAGAAGTTCCCGATTGTCGGGTGTACGCCTCCTCCAGGCGCAGCCATTCGTCTGTACTTTGTGCCGTGCGAGCCCAGTGCGCGCCCGCCGTCGCGTCGCCGCGATGAGTAGAGATTACAATAAGTAGGTACATCTAAATTCCTTCCGAACGAATTTTTCCACTTTGCTCGTCTATAATGAACATCTTATTTCCATTAGTTGTGGAAATGGCATAAAAATTAAGCGAATAGTCTCTTAAATAATTTTTCATTACTCATACTCTGAAAGAAGGTCTGAAGTTGCCTGAGTAGCGGGTTGAAAGTAATACATCTCAGCCCTAGGGAGAATCGCTTTCAACTGACAGCTGTCAAATTATATTTAAAAAAACTAGTACTATTTTGACATTTCTATTGGACCATGTTCCAACTGTCTATACAGCCACTCAATTACAGCGCGATGTAAAATTGAAATACCATAAAGTTATGTATTAGTTAAAGAATATATTGTTTCAAACGACTTTCTTTAAAATAACATAGATTTGGGCAAAATATATATCATTTTTTCAATGATGGAAATGAAAAACAATAGCAGAATAGCTGGCCGGCACAGAAAAAAAAACAAAATAGACGGGAAAGCGGCAATCCGATCTTCTTTTGTTTTTTCGAGTTGTCGAGTTTTGTTTATACTTCCGTATAGCAGAGATTTGTATTAACACTCATTTTATGTTTGTGTTTTTACTTTCAATGTATTCTTAATGAAAAGCTCAGTGTTTCCCTCGGGTTCAAGACTTATTTAGAGGTCTCTCGAACTATTGGCGCCCTCGCTACGCGTCGGGCGCCAAACCCCGTCTCGGGACTTAAATAAGTTACTTTCACCCCTGGGGTAACAATGTACTATTACAAAAGAGATGCCAATATCTCGAAAACCGGGATGTTTTTTTAAAGTCATTTTGTGATATTCTGACAGGATGAAAAGAAATACGTTACCAATTAACATGTATCCAAAAAAACATTATAATAACAAAACTGTTGAAGATATCCCTTTATGGTCGAGTAGGTATAGAAAGATCTATTATTAATTTCCCTAGACGAAATGTTAAATTGAATTAATGTACGGGCAAGTGTGTGCAAATTCGGCTACTTTGGACCGTGTTTTGACGGATGTGGCTCGGGCGCAGTGTACCATGCTTTATTTTCAAAAAGAGCTCTCAAAACTTATCTCTAACAATTGAAACGATTGACAGAGTGTTGTGATTTAGCTTATCCATTCATAGACCAGATAACTATATAACAACGAGTAGGTAGGTAGTGTATTTGCTTTTCCTATTTGAAGGTTTGACAATAAATTGATACAATACTCTATATCTCTGCTAATTTAATGAAACTGAAGAGTTCTTTTTTGTTAGAGAACGCTAATCTATTATATGACTGAAACCACCAGTGGGATTTGAAAATGTATTTTTGAATTAGATAGCCCAATTCTTCGGGAAGGTTGTTTTACATACACGCTACGACCCTTAGGAGCCGTGTATAAAGAAAAAAATCAGAAATCTTCATTCTACCTATAAAAATAAAAATCAATGTTTGTATGTTTGTTCCCTATAAGCGTTCCGAAACCATTGATGCAGGTTGTGATGAAATTTGATAGAATGTTCTGGGGACGCCCCCGCGACGGTTCCTGTCCCAAAAACGCATGACGAGTACAGCTAATAATTAAAAAGGCTGGTGAGGCCGCGGGAAATATAGTACAGTCAGAGTATAGGACTATACTCTGATACAGTCGACCGCACGTCAGTGGAAACACTTGAGCTGGCCTAGCCTATTAGGGAGTTCCAATACTATCAGAGAACAGTTTATACCGGTATTGTTTCCACTGACGTGCGATCGACCGTACATACAAGTACCTAGTACGTGAAAATTATCTGTGATACTGGAGCAACAGTTATTTTTTCGCAGTATTCGTACACATTACTATACTTTGTGTGTTTACAAAGTATCTCTAACTTCCTCGCAGGTGCAGTAGTGCAATGATCGTGTTATCTTGTTTATAATTATTTATAATGGGCTTCATTGTTAATACTTATAGCAAACATCCGATAAATACACTCTTATATTTGTTTTTCCTCACAAACAGGCAGTTTAATACATTTTTTTATTTATTTACAGTGCAAATAGAAAGCTAATAGACGTAAACAAAATTATTTATTGGAAAATACATTTGTGTTTTTAATGAGAGAAGTCGATGCCAATATGCCTCTAGAAGAGGAAATAATAACGGATGATATGGCTACTGATTTAGAAGAAGCGCTGGATAAAGCTGGTAAGTAATTTTGCCTTCCGCCACATTGGTACAATTTCCGTATTTGACAGTTGCCCACTCTAGACACTTTCCCATATAATTTTATTTTAAGGAGGGGTTCTCAATTAGGCTGTATTTTTTTATGTTATGCGATATCTTCGCCTATAGTGAACCGATTTGAATGATGCTTTTTTATTGAATAGGCTAGGCTATATTTCGAGTGGTCACATTTGAATTTGAAAAAATTAATTCACCTCTAAGGGAGGAAAATTAAAAAAAAAATGGTATGAATAAGTCGTCGGTGTAAAAAAATCATAATTTTTTTGTATTATTGTCAGTAACGGCAGAAAATACTCCATCATTTTTCCGTTCGTTTTGAAACGACCTCCAAAAATTTTTTGTACCTATGTATATTTTATGAAGAGCTGTGAACGATATATAGGGAAGTGATTCTTCTGTTGCGCTAGTAACTATTACTTCTTCTGTGATTACACTCAGGGCACAGAAGATGTCATAGCTACTTGCTCAAGGTCAAATACCCAACACTAGAAACAATAATAAACTAGTAGTTCCGTGAGAACAGTAGACCTCGCCAGCCCTTATAAACCAAACCTAAAAGAAACCAACAAAAGTCAACTTTGGAAACAGAAAAAGTACCTACTAAAGTGACAAAAATTAGCACTTTAAAGCTTAATATTTCGCAAACGGATCCCTGAATCGAAAAATGTTTATCACACACCCGCGATATTTTTGAAAGACCCATCCAACGATACCCCGTACCATGGATATCACGCGGAAAAAAATAATTTTCCATTTTACGTATGCAGTTCTATGAACATAATTTATTTTTTCAACTTTCTTAAGTCGATCTACTATTACTCAAAAACTAATAGAACCTACTTAGCCGTAATAGTTTTCCTTGTAACTACGTTATATATGCTACTGCCATGAATTTTTTCACATTTCCAGAAGCAACCGTTTAGCTGGCAGGGGGGGGGGACACGTGACTCTAACAAAAATTACCGCTTTAAAGCTTAATATTTCGCCAACGGATCCCTAAATCGAAAAAATGGTATTCACACACCAGCAATATTTTTGAAAGACCTATCCAACGATATCCCACACTATGGGATTCACAAGAAAAAAAAGTTCACTCCCACTTTGCGAGTATGGTAGGTACTCTAAAAAAAATGTTTTTCAAAATTTTATTCTACTCATTTTGTAGGTTTAATTAATTTATACATATGCCAAATTTTCGTCAAAATCGGTTGAAAAATGCGACCTGTAGAGAATTACAGACAGACAGACAGACAGCCGGACAAGAGCATTTTTGGCCAGTCTCGAAACGTAGACGCTTCGCTCGCTTCGCTCGCTCGGTCAATAAATAAATTATTCACAGAAAGCGTAATACGACTTGTAAGTACTATTATTTAGTCTGTGCTAATAGTACATTGGTAACTGGATTAATTTTGAAACTAATATTAGATAACGCTGAGTCGTACACTAAATGGTAGTAGTGACCTCAAGAGAGAATTATCTGTGTGATGTGGTCAGGGTTCCTCCATAGCCATCTACAGCCTAAGTAAAATAAGAATAAACAAAACAATAATTTAAGTTAAATATCAAACAACTATGCTTGTGATGATCAGGTGCTGGCAAGTACCAGGTGTTCCACTGCACGCTGATGTGGGCGACCCTCGCGGCGTCGCTGCTCGAGCTGATCGGCTACCAGTTCATCCTGCCGGCCGCCGCGTGCGACCTGCAGCTACCCGACCAGCTGAGGGGCATCGTCGCTTCGATACCTAACATAGGTGCGCATACGATGATCATTGAAGCCATAGAAACACCCGGGCTTGCTTCGTATCGAAATGTGTACTTACAGTCGAGTTCTAAAGTGCAGTCCTACCTTAGAGTCGTCGTCGAGGTTAGTGCCGTTCTGCATGGACCCGAGCACGCTAGAGCCTTTGCCCCGTTGGATGGCGAGGCTTACCCTCTGGGCTAAGTAGGCGCCAGCTCAAGGGTCCCCAGAAGCGTGCACCAGTCTAGTGGCGACCTTAGAGTAAACATTTAGCTTGCACGAAATAAACTTTGTGTGTGTTGTCTGTATACGACCATACGAAGCGCCACAAACGATTTATTTCGCCAACTAGGACTGCACTATTGAACTTGTGTGTACAAGAAGTGGTCTTGTTTCGGAGGAAATTTTGTCTCCTCCCCCTGCTTGTAATTTATAAAAAGTTTGATGTAGATACCTACTTGTGATCACCTAATAGGGCCATGGTGGGAACTCTTAATGAAAATTATTTCAGGTATCCTGGGAGCGCATTAACTTTGACTATAGAAACGTGTCCAACGTTTCTAGTCAAAGTTAATGAATGCGCTTTTGTTAAAGGTGTGTTTGGTCAAAGCTTTTAAAGTCAAGGTCTTCTTTCCTCCTTTCAGGTATCATCGTGACGGCGCCATTCTGGGGTCGAGCGGCCGACTCCATGGGCAGGAAGCCGGCGCTGCTCGTGTCCACGGCTGCGGCCGGAGTCATAGGTGTCATGGCAGCGTTCATGCCCAATTTGATCAGTTTTGGTGTGTGCAAGATCATCGGTTCTCTTTTGTAAGTACTCCTATTCGATCATCATCATATCAGCCTGTAGACGTCCACTGCTGGACAAAGGCCTCCCCCAAAGATCTCCACGACGACCGGTCTCTCGCTAACCTCATCCAGCCGGGTCCCGCACCTTCACCGGATCGTCGGTCCACCTTGTGGGAGGCCCGCGCTGCGTCTTCCGGTACGTGGTCGCCACTCGAGAAATTTTCTGCCTCAACGGCCGTCAGTTCTACGAGCGATGTGCCCTGCCACTGCCACTTAAGTTTCGCAATTCGTATACATACATATATCTTCACGCTATGTCCCTGGTGGGGTAGGCAGAAGGAGCGGAGCGCCAAGTATCACGATCCTGATGACTCACCTGCATTCACATCGACTCATCACCAGAAACAAAAATTACTAAACCTGACCTAACCTTACTAAATCGCAAAACATAATTTTAATTTTAATGTTAATTTGCATGCCATTTATATGGTGATGCATGAGATCCTGTGTAAGCATAAACTCCATACAACTTATTACCATGTTTCAGCAAATAAATTCATTCATTCATTCATAAAACGGCAGTTCCAAAGACACTAACGTAGGTACACCGGAAGCGGCTGGCGGGGGACCGGGTGTCGTGGCGTTCATTGGGGAAGGTCTATGACCAGCAGTGGACGCTGAACGGCTGATGATGCTTACTAACACGCACCAAACATGTAACAATTGTAGCCTATCCTGTCCCACGTCCCTGGGCTACGCCTACGCCGGTGAAATGACTCCCCGAAGGCGTCGGGACCTCGCTGTTCTGATGTGCAACGCTTTCCTCACTCTCTCTTCAGTACTCAATCCACGTAAGTATGCTTCAACGAATTGATTACATCAATCATACTCATTTCATCTAAAATAACACAAAATGTAAAGCTTCAGATACCGTTTCTTAAAAAAAAATATTAATTTAATGCTTTCTGGAATCCATAGAGCAACAATCAGCTCACAACTTGACCCGAAGAAGAGAGATGCCATAGGAGCGCTTCGGATGTGAAATAATGTAATTTTTCGGGGAAGATCAAAGTGGATATGTCGTAGGTAGTTCTAGGATTTCTGCAAAAAGACGGATAATTGGAATGTAAGAATGAATTTCGTTATCATCCGAGCTATACCTATTCAGCCCCGCTATTCTGTAAGCGTATTTGTGCAACTCGATCCTGAATCCGCAGTGAGATCGGTCTCTAACTCAATGATTTACAGTTCAATACTCACTTTACTTCGCAAGTGAAGTGTTTATTAAGTAGCTTGTATTTGTTTACACAATGCGACATCAAGGTCTTTCATGATCGGATGCGGAGTGAAGTAAGTGACTTGCGATGTGATGGTCGAGTTTTAATTCATACTTTACAGAATCACACAGCAGGTTTTTTAGCGAAAAACGGCTCACGTTTCGTAAGTCATAAGCGCTGATTACCTGCTTTGAACGTTACGCATTTGACACAAACATGCGCGATGTTTAAGCGACTCGTTGATTAGCCTCAGCAAAGATCCTGAAAATAGTCGGATGACAACAAAATTCATTCTACATTCCAATTATCCGGCTTTTGCAAAAATCCTGAGATTTTCGCAAAGATCCGAATTTTCCGGTTATCCTACGACACATATGTACATTTGAACCATTTCCCGGGCATATTTTTTGGAAATAAACATGTCGCCCCTGATAAACCAGATTGAGCTTGCATTTAATAATGTAGTTTTCTTCTTTGGCTATATTTGTTGTATTTTTAATTACTATTGTTTGTATGCAGTGCTGGCTTGGGGTGTCTTGTCAGAAGACTGGCATTACCAGCTGGGTTTCCTCACGATGAGGCCCTGGCGACTCCTGACCATTGTGTACTCAACGCCTATGATCGTCGCCGCGCTCTGGATGACTCAGGCCATGGAGAGCCCCAAGTACCTGATGGCGAAAGGCAGAAATCAAGAGGCATTGGAAGTTCTGAAACACGTTTATTCGAGGAATACTGGAATGTCACCTCAGACTTACAGTGTAAGTACATACATACACACTGCACAATGTAATCACCATCATCATATCAACCGTAGACGTCCACTGCTGGACAATAACGCCTCCCCCAGGGGTCTTCATGACGACTGGTCCCGCGAAAACCTCATCGTTTTGGTATCGCCAACTGGACACAACACAAAGAGTCCAGTTGATCATGTTTCACCAAATGGACATGCGCATGTCAAGTTCTCCTCGTGTCCAGTTGGTGAACAAGCATGTAAATGAATGTATGTGGTGAATAACCCGGAAGAAGGGAGAGAATCCCCCCCCCCCGGTTGGCAAACTTCCACCGGTCTCTAGTATACCTGGGGCAAAGGTATTCATTTTAAACAGGTTTGTTGCAAGTCCTAACATAAAGTATAAATAATGTTACAGGTGACATCATTGAAGTCCAAAGAAAATGTGATGGAAGTGGAGGAGTACGGGTCGGAAGCGCAGTTGGCAAAGAAGGCGCGAAGCGAGTCCGCGCTGGCGCTGCTGCGACCGCCACACTTGAAGTGGTTCACTCTCACAGCCTTCCTGATGTTCGGGCTGTACACTCTGTAAGATTTTTGCTATACTTTTTGATTTGTACGGCGCGCAGACAAATCAAGTCTGGTTTTTGCTGCACCGTAAATATTTTTCTTTGTTATTTTGTTGTGATTATTAAATAAATACAAAATATAGTTAAATACTAAGTTATGGTTAGGAAAAGGACCAAATTTTTCGATTCATCTGTGTCAGACAGACGGAGAAGTAAGACCATGAGGTATGCCTTTTTTACCAAATTGGTACAGTCACGAACCGGGATTGTTGAGCCACTTGCCACTGTTCGCTTTTTGGCCGTGTAATGCAAATCGGGTTACAAAAGGGTTGCTATGGTCACATTTCATTAGCGAAAAACGGCGGCATTCGTGTAACACAACTAAGTAAAGATGATAAGCTAGTGGCTCAACAATCCCGGTTCGTGACTGTATTTACGGAACCTTAAAAATGACGCATCGTTAAGTTATAGAAACATGTTGAAAAGGAGTGGTTTAGTATCCGATATCAAGCCTATAGTACTATACAGGCGGACTATAGGTATTTTGTTACCTAACCTACTCGGCCACAGGTTCCGGTCGCATTTGAATGACTACTAACATTTGCATATACCTACCTATTACACAAAAACACAAAAATAAGTATTTGATAGCTAGTATAGCTAACAAATAATCTATACCCAGATGGATCCAACTACGTAGGTAGGTATGTTTTGAAAGTAAATAAACAAAGGTGTAATTAATTTGCAGCTTAAACGGGCTCTTCATGTTTGGCACCGACACCTTGAACAAGGTGCTGAGGGAATCTTCCGAGGAAGAAGGCACTTTGTGTGTGTTGATCAATCAACCAGACAATCAGGTAATATGGCACTCCTATTTCAATTATTGTTTTTACGTCCCAATAAACCGTCCAAAGTGGAAAACACAGTAGGTATACCATGATTTAACTAGTGCGCCTCGCAACTTTCGTGTTACCGAATTTATCCGAATATTCCAAGAAGTTTCAAATCTCTTTGGTCGCGCGCGCGCTCCCTGTGGAGATCGCATCTCGCATATTTAGTAGTGCCACTTACAGGGGGGGTGCGGACAAAGGAAGCGGAGTAGCGGGAGGTTGCTAATACAAATTTATATGGAGCTTCAAAATGAGAATGTGTGAGTGAATTACAATATTGTAATCCATTTCAATCAAAATCAAACTCGTTGCATATTTTATCAACCTGCAAACTCAACCATGATGCTTTGTACCTATATCTTGGTATATTAAGTAAGATCTTAATCTACATATTTATTTATATACTATATCAATTACTATAAACTATACTAATTATGTACCTTTAATTATTATAACTATAAATTATTATTATTATAATATAATTATGTATGTCTACTTATGAACGCACACACACACACAAACACACACACACACACGGGGACATCTAGCCAAGGCCCCCAGCAGAAAACCAGCGCTGCGCCTCCTGGGTGCAGCACTGTGCTGAGCTGGGGACCTTTTCACGATCACAGCATCGTCTACCACCTGATTTTATGTCAGGTTAATCAATTAATTTTACTAATATATTTGTTGTGATTGTCGAATAAATTATTTTTCTTTCTTTCTTTCTTTCTATTTGACACCATTTTGAGGATACCCACACCCATAGGATGCTTTTATTACTCATCCATATGGGAGTGGATAATTTTAATTCAAGGAATATAATATTCCATCAATAGCCGACACCTCGTCATTCACTCATTTATCTTTATAACTACTTAGTACTAGTACTTTCGTTCAGAAAATCACTTGAAAATTGTTTGTCTTTTTCTCTTAGTAAAAATCTCTTTGGTAGTGCGCGCCCCCTAGTAGCAATTTTTTTTCATTCAAGAAAAATTGAAATTAGAGCATGCCGGCACTTCGCGTCAAATTAGAGTTGAAATAGTTGCCTTTCTCTTTGCAGACAAGTTCTAGCACGTGCAACGACAAAATATCCCAGGACACGTTCCTGATCATGGTGGTGAGCACCCTGGCGTACGCCGTGATCGTGGTCCTGGCCAGCGTCAGCCCGCTCAGCAAGAAGACGCTCCTCATCGCCATGTACGTCGCGAGCGGCACCGCCACACTGCTCTCAGGATTGCTCACGAACAGGTGACTTAACCGAAATGAAGAGTGGAAATTCCGAATGTTGATCAGTTTCCTGATATTTGTGCACTCCCCTCACGACCGTGAGATCATCGGTTCGAACTTTGGCCGGTACTAATGAGTTCTTCGGAGCGTACGGTTATAATACCACAGGATTTTTGGTGAAGGTAAACATCGTGAGGAAACCTGCATACAAAGAAGCAAGGATTCTAAGACGTACGTGTAAGTCCACCAACAAACGGATTCGAGCACCGTTGGTGGACAGGGGTTTGGCACAACAGATCCTGTAGGGTCCAAGTGTTACTGGTATTCCTGGCCCTCTAACAAGACAAGTTCCCTGAGAATTTTTCACGGGGTCATGTTGCTTGTTGTCAAATTTTAACTTTGTGCCTTCAGAAATGGGCTTTATATTAACCTAAACTGTACTATTATTTAGTCTGTGCCTAAACTAGGTCTTACCTCCTCCCTTCACTACTATACTTTTCATTACTCATACTCTGAAAGTAGGTTTGAAGTTGCCTGAGGAGCGGGTTGAAAGTAGTACATCTCAGCCCTAGGGAGAATCGCTTTCAACTGACAGCTGTCAAATTATATATATAAAAAACTAGTACTATTTTGACATTTCTATTGGACCATGATCCAACTGTCTATACAGCCACTCAATTACAGCGCGATGTAAAATTGAAATAACTTAAAGTTATGTTAATAATTAAAGAATATATATTTTTAAATGACTTTATTATAATCATTACTGTCAACTATTTCTTTAAAATAACATAGATTTGGGCAAAATATTTACCATTTTTTCAATGATGGAAATGAAAAATAATGGCAGAATAGCTGGCCGGCCACAGAAAAAAAAACAAAGTAGACGGGAAAGCGGCAATCCGATCTTCATTTGTTTTTTCGAGTAGTAGAGTTTTGTTTATACTTCCGTATAGCAGAGATTTGTATTAACACTCATTTTATGTATTTGTTTTTACTTTCAGTGTATTCTTAATGAAAAGCACAGTGTTTCCCTCGGGTTCAAGACTTATTTAGAGGTTCTTCGAACTATTGGCGCCCTCGCTACGCGTCGGGCGTCAAACCCCGTCTCGGGACTTAAATAAGTTACTTTCACACCTAGGTTAACAATGTACTATTATTAAATACATTGTTCCAGGGTGGTGGCCGGAGTGGCCATGTCGGCGATGCAGCTCAACTCGCTCGGCATCGGCCTCATCAGCGCCTACACGGTGCAGCTTTTCCCCACCAGTCTCAGGTAGTACACCATATTTTAATATGTCGCCATGCCGTTCTATGCAATATGGCGGGCGTCGGCCACAAATACCAACTTTCTTAAAAATGCCGGATTGTGTTGATGCCTTTTACTAATTTTTTCCCAAAGAAACTCTTGTCAATATTTAAACCGTTTTCGAGTTACAGCTAGTAAAAGTTGTACATCAACCCTAACCAGCTGTGTGATTCTGTAAAGTACGAATTAAAACTCGACCATCACATCGCAAGTCACTTACTTCACTTCGCATCCGATCATGAAAGACCTTGATGTCGCATTGTGTAAACAAATACAAGCTACACACTAAACACTTCACTTGCGAAGTAAAGTGAGTATTGAACTGTGAATCATTGAGTTAGAGACCGAGCTCACTGCGGATTCAGGATCGAGTTGCACAAATACGCTTACAGAATAGCAGGGCAGCTGATGGGATCAGTGACACTGTAAAATATTGCAATCATTATAAAACGACAAAAATTAAAAACTATTAAAATCAATACCTGTTAAAAAAGAAGAAACTGACCACACGGGCGAAGCCGCGGGACAAAGCTAGTCTAGTGTATAATTTATGACTCTTTGAGGAAAATGGGGCGTTCTGTCGCACTCTATACAGAGTGTTAAACGGAAAGTGGGGGACCATTTCTTTTTTGGAAGACACATTATCGATAGACTATGCCTACAACAACACTAATCCCATGGCTGGTGACACTCAGGGGCACCGCGGTGGGCGCGGTGCTGATGTTCGGCCGGGTGGGCGCCGTGAGCGGCGCCACCGTCGCCGGCTACCTGCTGGCCGTGGCCTGCACCGCCACCTTCTACGGCTTTGCTGCTCTAGTCTTCTGTAAGTATTCTTCTGTCAGGAAAAGTGTTTACGTCATAGAAATACAAGATACCTATAGAAATATATAGTCAGCTCGTGACCACGGCCAGTGTAACCTGGTTGAAACGTCGGGCAAGGTAAATAAAACTTATTCGTGTGTAAGACCCGTAAATAATTATATAATTACCTATAGAAAGACTTGAATCGTTACCTAGCCTAAATGCTTATTGTGTGTCCCTTAAAATATTCAATAAATTGCCGAGAACAATTGATTAAGCGTCTACCACTGAAGCTAATGAATGACATACATTATAATCCAGTAACCGTGATTTGAAAATATTTTAGTCATTTATGTTTTCCAGTATGTGCTGGTCTCAGCTTCCTCCTGCCCAAGGACCAGACGGCGCCGACTACAAGCCACGACAATGTCGACACGGGCCACGACAACAGATAATATTATAATTGTATTTTTAAATGGTAATTTATTGTTTAGGGACCTGTCAAACCGGATACCGTTTTTAGCGAAGTTAAGGCAAACGGTATACTCTATTGATTACCAAAGTTCCAAATAGCTAAACTAATTATGTTAAATATAAACGTCTGTAAATACAAGTAAGTATAAAATTAGTAATTAATATTAGTAATAAATTGTGACCCATTCTTTGTAGGTAATTAATAAAAAAATAAATTATTACATTATTTGGTTTTTATTAATAATTGCATGATCGTAGAACCTAATAATTGAGGTATACTTTCATACTTATTTAGATTTATTTTCTTTTTGGCTGATTAGTCAGAAGTGAGCGCCAGTGCCTCATTGCCACTGTCTGTGGCGCAGTGAGAGTCTGTGGCGCAGTCAGCGTCAGTGGCGCACTGAGCGGCAGTGGCGTGGTGAAACGTCAGTGGCGTCGGGGATAACACGCGGCCTATCATATCGAAAAGTCCGAAGGTCAATTCCCTGGCTGGGCCATGTATAAATGGGACTTTTCTCGAAACTTAAGTACATTTACTGCTCTCAAACGGTGCAGGAAAACATCGTGAGGAAACCTGCATACGCCGAAGAAGAAATTCTTAGACGCGTGTCAAATCCACCGACCCGCACTGGGCTAGCGTGGTGGACTATAGCCCGAACGCCCTCGGTGAGAGGATAGGCCTGAGCCTCAGCAGTGGGGGCATATTAATAGGCTGTTTGAGTCAGAAGTCTTTGTGTAGGTACAGAGTATGGTATTTATATTAAATCATCGAAATAATCATTATTATCCCTGACTCATTACAATGTTAACTGCCCTGCTATTCTGTAAGCGTATTTGTGCAACTCGATCCTGAATCCGCAGTGAGATCGGTCTCTAACTCAATGATTTACAGTTCAATACTCACTTTACTTCGCAAGTGAAGTGTTTATTAAGTAGCTTGTATTTGTTTACACAATGCGACATCAAGGTCTTTCATGATCGGATGCGGAGTGAAGTAAGTGACTTGCGATGTGATGGTCGAGTTTTAATTCATACTTTACAGAATCACACAGCTGCACTTCTATTATTAAGCAAAGCATCAGGATCCGGATATAATATAGCGAGAACGAGAGGGGGAAACCCCCGCACTTAGAACAATTAGAATCTTCTCAACAACTAGATTAGCATCTAAGTCCGCTCGAGACGACATGTAACCTTCGCCTTATCAACGGGCGCTCTAAAAAATGCTTAACACGTGTATTGGAAACAATTCAACTTCTAAATATAGTGGAGTCATGCATTAGGTACTGGTTTAATATATAATTAGTGGTGATTTAAATAACTCAAAGATAATTTATTTATAGTTTTAGGTAAATCCAATGCCTCGGTCATCGGGTGACAACAAAAGTCACGAAGTAGGTACAAAATGAAAAAAATGGTATCGCTTGACAGACGGACAGACAGACAGACAGACGGACAACGGAGTGATGCTTTAAGGGTTCCTTTTTTCCTCTTTTGAGGTACGGAACCCTAAAAACTTCTTGAATATAGGTATGTGCTAAAAGATATAAGATTCGAGGTCCCTTTGAGCCCTCACTATGAACTCTCCGTCAGGGAACGGTATGCATGAGCCTAGATCTGATGGTGACTGTCCGGAGTCCGGATGGAGGAGGTCCAGAGAGCCATACACACCTCACTGATGTCATAGTTAAGGATCAGTGTTGACCACAGCCACAGTCAAACTAAAATAAAAACCAATGTTATGCGCATGGATTCGAACTCACGACTTCACGATCGACAAGCGATCACACTTGAGCCATTCCAACTTCTACTATTTAGTTTTTTGCTTAATTCTAAAACTAAATAAGACATCAACGATGACCATAACAAAAAATCCCGGTAAACCCGACTCATCTCAGGTCAATATATAAGTTAAATGTTAACAGCATTGTTTGTTTAGTAACATGCGTTGAGTGAGTAGGTAACAATTGGTACAGTAAATATAACTATTTCAGAACGCCACTATTTATTAGAAGGATAGAGTTTAAAAGTGACACAACCAAAGTTACGCGTAAATCTGCGTAAAAAGTACAGCCAATGTTTCGCTTAAAAAGTAACGAAATCAGAAAGGAAAAGTGACACAACCAAATAGGTTTTTGCGGTTTTTGCCCTCTGAAACAATATTGGTATAAAGTAGTATTTAGTGTGATTTTAGTGGGTGACGAGATCATGAATTAAAATTGAAATAAAAATGTAAGTTTATTTTGCAATTGTCTTACCTTCTGAGGGCTACATTTTTCAGATTGGACATTATTCAGTTTGGACATTTTTCAGTTCGAGCATGGTCGTTGGACATTTTTCAGATTGGACATTATTACAGTAAATCTTACCAATTCATCTTTCATATAAGAACTTTGAAATCAATGTAGAGGCCGTAAAGACGATTTTAATCACTGTTTTCTGGCAGCCAAAGCTGCCTCTTCGATCTGCTGAGGTGAGGTTTCGCATACTTTAGATATTGCGACGCTAGGCCTCTTACACCGCTTGCTGATAAAATCCCAGATACCCTATCTGCAGGTTATCTGACAGATAGCCTGTTTTTTGGGTTTCACAGGTATCTGATTGCATATATCTTATATATTTTATATAGTCTATCACACAGATTTATCTGATAGATTAGTTTATCACTAAGATTACTATCTGTAACAATATCAGGAAGTGGTGAAAGAAGCCCTTAGGGCTTCTTTCACCCGAAAGTTAAATCACACGAAAGTTGATTTAGCCAACGGATTTATAATGATAATCTACGTGTAATGTAACCACCATAAAATGTTGCCAAATTTTCCTTTAAAAACTCCGCTAGAAATCGCATTATGCTATTAGTTCCTAGATATACCTACAAGTGAAGCCTAGGCTTATTGGTTAATAATACTATTAGAAAAAATCAATAGGAACTTTTCACTATTTTAATTCGACGACTAGCTTAGAAACAATATCCATTATAATTTTTAGTCCGTCTGTCATCTGTTGACTTTGTTTTTTGTGAAATAATGTTTTACGATATCAATTCAATTCGTTTAGCAAAGTGAAAATGAGAAAACCGACCGTGTTCGTGGTGGAGGCGGACCACAGGAGCCTGATGAAGGATAAGCCTAACATGGAGGTGGACCTGGAGGAGGCGCTGGACTTAGCTGGTTAGTGTTGGTTTCTGTAACATTATTTGTTTTTCCCAGTTTAAGGCGTATCACAGACACACGCGGCCTGCGGTGGCGGTCTGTTGCATTCCATACGCAATGTTTGTGAGACTTCCGTAACGCGCGGCCTGCGTTTACATATTGAAGCTGCGGCCTGCGGTAGGCCGCCACCGCAGGCCGCGTCTATAACGATGAAGAATTTCGGTTTGGAATTCAGTAAGACGAGTGTTACATTTCGAGTCCGTCAGAGGAATATCGTAAGCGATTGTAAATATCTATAGATTGTAGATTTAATTGTAAATATGATTAATTAGAGCATCAGTGGCGTCGGGGATTGTTATGAAATTTGTGCCCAAATCGGAACTTATTAGACACTACAAAACCGTTATTTATGACTAACGTACCAATGCTATAGCTCTTAGCAAAAGCGCATTGGTGACTTTTATAATACCCCTTTTTGCTTGTTGGGAAGACGCGGCCTATCATATCGGAAGGTCCGAAGTTCTATCCCGGATTGGCCATGCACCAATGGTTTTTTTCTCGATACTTAAGTATATTTACTGACTGCTCTCAAACAGTGAAGGAAAACATCGTGAGGAAACCTGCATACGCCGAAAAAGAAATTATTAGGTGCATGTGTAGTCCATCAACCCGCATTGGGCTAGCGTGGTGGACTATAGCCCGAACGCCCTCGTTGAGAGGGTAGGCCTGAGCCCCCAGCAGTGGGTACATATAGGCTGTTGATGGTGATTGATGCCTGATGATTAAATGCGTATTTCCTATATATCGCTTACATGTTCTTCCAAAACAGGCTCGATTTGTTGATTTGCTTTCTCTGTCTACGGTTGATATTATGTTGATTGTAACCGTTATGGTAACTGTTAATTATTTAGCAATTTCTCTCTACATTGCAATTGCATTAGAAAAGTTTTAGGCGTTTATTTTTTTTGACCCAGTTTCTCAAGAAGAAACATAGCCAGCTCATGTAAAAAGAAACTTTCAGGCGTCGGCAAATACCAGGTGTTCCACTGCGCCCTGATGCTAGCCACGCTGTCGGCTTCGATCCTGGAAATGATCGGCATCGCCTTCATCCTGCCAGCTGCGGCCTGCGACTTGGACCTGCCCGAGGGTTTGAAGGGGATCATCACATCAGTGCCAAATATTGGTAAGTACAGAGGTGCATATTACGTAAACATCATCAGCAGTCTGCATGCACTAGTGCACTGCAGGGCATAGGCCTCATCCAAGGCGTGCCACTGAACCCAATCTTTGGTTCTCTGTATCCAGTCATTGCCAGCCGCTTTACGCAGATCGTCGTTACTTAATGGTACTTAGGCATCATCATCATTATCTCAGCATTTTAGCGTCCACTGCTGGACATAGGCCTTCCCCAACGAACGCCACCACACCAGGTCCTCCGCTCTCCGCATCCAGCCGCTTCCGGCCACCTTCTTTACTTTACACCTACTTTACATTTAGGTATACCTATATGTAAACGCTTCCTGGTCCTGATATGTAATCCTGGTCATTCCTGATTCCGTTTTTCCTTTTGAGGTATACAGAATGAATAAAAAACTATAATGACAATTTTTTAGACTTTCGCGCATAATTATATAATTATTTACGGGTCTTACACACGAACATGTTTTATTTACCTTTGCCCGACGTTTCGCCCACGGCCAGTGTAACCTGGTCGAAACGTCGGACAAAGGTAAATAAAACTTTTTCGTGTGTAGGTAAGACCCGTAAATAATCATATAATTATGGTAATTGACCGAGCGAGCGAAGCGAGCGAAGCGTCTACGTTTCGAGACTGGCCAAAAATGCTCTTGTCCGGCTGTCTGTCTGTCTGTCTGTCTGTCTGTCTGTCTGTCTGTCTGTCTGTCTGTAATTCTCTACAGGTCGCATTTTTCAACCGATTTTGACGAAAATTTGGCATATGTATAAATTAATTAAACCTACAAAATGAGTAGAATAAAATTTTGAAAAACATTTTTTTTAGAGTACCTACCATACTCGCAAAGTGGGAGTGAACTTTTTTTTTCTTGTGAATCCCATAGTGTGGGATATCGTTGGATAGGTCTTTCAAAAATATTGCTGGTGTGTGAATACCATTTTTTCGATTTAGGGATCCGTTGGCGAAATATTAAGCTTTAAAGCGGTAATTTTTGTTAGAGTCACGTGTCCCCCCCCCCTGCCAGCTAAACGGTTGCTTCTGGAAATGTGAAAAAATTCATGGCAGTAGCATATATAACGTAGTTACAAGGAAAACTATTACGGCTAAGTAGGTTCTATTAGTTTTTGAGTAATAGTGGATCGACTTAAGAAAGTTGAAAAAATAAATTATGTTCATAGAACTGCATACGTAAAATGGAAAATTATTTTTTTCCGCGTGATATCCATGGTGTGGGGTATCGTTGGATGGGTCTTTCAAAAATATCGCGGGTGTGTGATAAACATTTTTCGATTCAGGGATCCGTTTGCGAAATATTAAGCTTTAAAGTGCTAATTTTTGTCACTTTAGTAGGTACTTTTTCTGTTTCCAAAGTTGACTTTTGTTGGTTTCTTTTAGGTTTGGTTTATAAGGGCTGGCGAGGTCTACTGTTCTCACGGAACTACTAGTGACTACTTCTTTCCAGGTGTGATCCTCACAGCTCCCTTCTGGGGTGGAGCGGCTGACTCCAGAGGCCGGAAGCCGGTGCTGCTGCTGACTTGTGGTCTCTCCGGCACCATCTGCCTGGCAGCTGCGTTGATGCCCAACTTGCTCGCCTACGCGCTGTGCAAGTTCGTTGGCTCACTGTTGTAAGTCACCCTTGCTTTTTAGCAGCGTTCGATGGTCATAGTTGATTATACAGGGCGGAATTTTGTAATGCCACCCGGAGGGAAAGTACTCTTAATACTGTAGATAGAAAATTTTATTCAAAGAAAACATTCATTTATTTTTGAAAGGAAAGAAAACTGCATTCAAAGATTTTAAAAATTCGCTTGCCACACCCGGGAATCGAACCGACTAAAATCTGTAAAAATTATGTATTCTGACGAACCCCAGCCTGGCGTGCCCCTCGTCTCTTGGCTTCGCGTACGCCGGGGAGCTGGTGCCCCGGAGACGGCGGGACCTCGCCCTCATGATGTGCAACGGCTTCCTCATGCTGTTCTCCACTTTTAGTCCTCGTAAGTACATTAACTAACTTAGACAGATTAACATTAACTTAGCACTTTTATCCCCTACATACAAAAATTTTTTTCGGTCATATACAAAAGCCGCAAATTATCAAATTAATCTGATTATTATATAAAACAATTTGTTTTAAAATTGTACCTATCATAGAAATATAAGTATATTTGGAGCTTAGCGAGCTTTTTCCGTGTTCTGTGGTACCTATCTATGTAGATTGTATTGCAACTCTTTGGTGGTGTTATTTGAAATACACAATATGGCCACATTGTACAAAGAAAATCAGAAGTGAAATCGGGTCCCTATAATGCACGACATTGTTTTGCACATACCAGTAATGGACGACATCAGCAATGCACGGCACGAGAATGCGCGACACGTATTTTGAATTCCAATGACGCGCATTGTTATGTCGTGCATTCTCGGCCCGGACCAAGAGTGCCCGTCATAGTATTGTACAGCATAACAATTGGAATCAAAACAAAGAGTGACGTCACATTAAAAAAGTAAAAAGCCACTAGGGATGGGTGATTTACTGATTTGATTGATTTTTCTTATTTGACGATGGTTGATGGTTCACGTTGCCTAACGTTCTAAGTTCTGTCGCTCGCTTCGCTCGCTCCAAAGGGGTTTACATTGAACCTAACAGCTCGTCGCTTCGCTCCTCGCACCTAACCTTCGGGGTGGGCTGACTACATTTCTGGATCAATCGACGAAATCACTCAATGCAATCAATCGTCTTTCGGAACAGCACTATCTAGTATCCAAGCCTCAAAATTCCGAGTCACCTGATTGGTCAACCAATCGGCCAATCACGCGATGTCGCCAAATACGGTGCTGTACACTCTCGGCTCGGACGAGCAAGGTACAGCGGCGTATTTGGAGACATCCCGTGTTGTGCAATCCATTGTCGCGCTCTTCTGGTGTGTGCATTCTCGTGTCGTGCGCTCTCGTGCCGTCCATTGTTGATGTTGTGCATTACTGGCTCCCGTGAAATCCATCTAAAAAATATTAAAAAAAAAAAAAACTTTCTTAAATTGCATGCCAGTGCGTTTCCCAACAATTCCATAGGTTTATCATAATGCATCTCTTTGAATAAGTATTATTTGGACAACGCAATATCAGGCCACTTTGTACAAAAAAATCTAAAGTAAAAACCCATTTAAAAATTATATGAAACATTTTTTTTCTTTTTAAAGTGATTGGCCAGTGCATTGTAAAGCAGGCATACACTACAGCAAAATAACTGGGCTCTACTTATACTTTGTAACCTACCTATAGAATCTTATTGTTTTATCTTTTTGGTGTAACAGGCCACATCTAAACTTCTAAAACTATCCAGGGTTGTGGCAGCAACTCCTACTACCATGAACCAAAAAAATTTGCTACTGGGGAGCGCGCCCGCCACCAAAGAGATTCAAAGCTTCTTGCCTATTACCTATTGAATTTTTCTAAAAAGTGTAGGTATTTGTGGATTTTGTCTTGTTGATAGTATAATTGCTAAGCAAAAGTGTACTGTAGGCTACAAATACAAACTTTCATGTTTTTCGTGGTTGTAGTGTTGTAATTTGGTTTGAACTGACCCTCAGGTTGAAAAATAATAAAATGAACAATGCTCAGAATATAGCCCATAGGTAGGTGCTTATAATTACGACTAAAAGACAAAACGGAAATTTGTTTATATTTTAAAAATAAATATTTTTGTCAATGTTATTTTTTAAAACATCCTTTTGATTCGGAGAGGTGACTTCCAGTTCTCGCGTGGGCGGTCCTGCCCACCGACTGGCGCTACCAGCTCGGCGCCCTGACCCTGCGGCCGTGGCGCCTCCTGACGGCAATATACGCGTTGCCGCTGATCCTCGCCGCGCTGTGGCTGACGTCAGCCGACGAGAGCCCCAAGTTCCTGATGGCGAAAGGCCACCATGACAAGGCTCTAGACGTGTTAAGGCATATATTTGCGGTGAACAGTGGGCTGGAACCAGAGGAATATTGCGTGAGTCAAATCAAATCAACAGCACCACTGCTGGGGCTCAGGCCTGCCCTCTCAACGAGGGCGTTAGTCTATAGTCCACCACGCTAGCCCAGTGCGGGTTGGTGGACTTCACATGCGCCTAAGAATCTAAAAATGTACCTCAAATCTAAATAGAAGTGTCATGAACACTTCATTTTGAAGCTAAAACTTTGATTTGGTGTTGCAGGTGACATCTATAAGTGCAGAAGTGAGAGAGAAGAGCGGGGTTCCAGTGGAGGATGGGTCCGCCGTGGAGCTGGCTCCCGAGTCGAGGGGACCCTCGGCGCTGGCGCTGCTGCACGCCCCGCACCTCAAGTGGCTCGCGCTCACGGGGTCCTTGATGTTTGGAGTGTTTTCATTGTAAGAAACCCCCGTTTCACCCCATTAGGAACGGGGCAGACCAAGCGGAAATTTGCCCGCGCACTTTTTGACGTCATTGTCAAATGAACCATTGACGAATAGTATTAAGAACAAAATCGTATAAGTACCAACACAGACGTCAGAGTCGCCTAGCGCATGCGATTTGTTCTTTAGGCTGCAGTGATATGTTTCATTTGACAATGACGTCAAAAAGTGCCAGGGCAAATTTCCGCTTGGTTTGCGCAGCCCCTTAGGGGTTGAATTTCGAAAAATCCTTCCTTCATTCATTGTGTAGACTATAATAGAACCTCTGGCACAGAGGATTAAATAGTTACTACGTTCTCTGTGGAAAATTTCAGCTTTCTATGTCCAAGGGTTTCGGCTGTGTGTTGATGAGTCAGTGAGTCGGAACTTTACCTTAAAAATATGTACATCCATCCTTTTTACATCGAACCATAGTTTCACAAGTACCATTGATGAACTATACATACATCGAACTATACATCGAACCATAGTTTCACAAGTACCATTGATGAACTATACATACATCGAACTATACATCGAACCATAGTTTCACAAGTACCATTGATGGTACTAAGGATACAAAGTTGTGTCACTTGTACCATCAAAGGTACTAGTCAATGATACTAATGACTTAACGGGAACTCATCAATCCTACTTCCTACATTATAAAGGCAAAAGTTTGTAATGATGTGAGGATGTTTGTTATTCTTTCACGCTGTAACGGCTGAACGGATTTTGATAAAACTTGATACAGTGATAGCTTATATCCTGGAATAACATATAGGCTACTTTTTAGTGCGGTTAACTTTAAAGGCTTCCCTATGGGTATATAAGGTCTCTCTCTTCCCCCATTCACCTATACCGCTTTTGGGCAATAGCAGGTCGAGTATGTGTTTGAAGGCCGAGACGCAGGCGAGGTCTTCAATGATACGAGACAGGCAATTGCCTGAAAGGGGTAGGTGGAAGGGGAGAGAGAAAAAAGGCGACGACAGAGTGTGTTCTATCTCTCTCTAATCTAAACCCTCCCGACTCAAGGTCTCGGACCAGTAGCTCCAGTTTTCTCTCGCAACAAACGGTTAGGTAATACCTCCTCCTTTTTGGAAGTCGGTAAAAAGTATGTTTTTCGCAGACTGAATGGATTGTTCCTCTTCGCCCCTGACACCATAAATAAGGTGATGAGAGGATCATCACTAGGGGAAGGGACTGTCTGCAGCGTGATGATGATGAACCCAGCTGAGAATGAGGTATGCATTGTAACAACAAATACCCCGTTATGTCAGTAGTACCATTGATTGATGGTACGAGTGACACCACTTTGTATCTTTGTACCATCAATGGTACTAGTGACACTAATTTAGGATCTGTAGTACCATTATGAATAATTGTTATATTCGCTAGTACCATCAATGGTACTTGTGAAACATTTCGAATTGAAACTTCGCAGAAGTACATACTCCTAAAAGCAAATATGTATTATTCGTGTTTCGGTCGTCGGTTCTGCGATACATGTTGGACTTGCCCACTACCACTTCAGCAGCTGCCCAGATATGCTGTTGGGACTGCTAGTCACCTACCAAAAATTATTAAATCTATGTACTAATTTAGTACTTAAAGCAAAAAGATAAAAATCAGAAATAACTTAAAACCCACGGGCGAGGCCGCGGGAAACCGCTAGTAGATAAATAAAATAAAGTCTATCCAATAACTTGGTGCATCTTGACTTGCAGACGGTCACGCCATGCGAGGACAGCATCTCCCACGACACGTTCGCCGTCATGGTGGTGACCACGCTGCTGTACGGCACCGTCGTGCTGGTGGCCAGCGTGTGTCCACTCTCCAAGCGGACCCTGCTCGTCGCCATGTTCATCGCCACGGGACTCGCCTGCCTCATGGCTGGACTCCTCACGAACAGGTACTATTGTACAATGATCTTTTTGAACATAACTTTTTATCGCTTTGGGCGGCAAAATTTGCGGGCGGCAAAATGGGCGCGGTGATCAGGAAATTGTGGGGGCGGCAAAATGGGCGTGGTGATCAGGAAATTGTGGGGGCGGCAAAATGGGCATAAATGCGAACGTTCTGAAAGTATGTTTGTTTGGAGTTTGGATGTTTGTTGCTCCAATCATACTATAGCGGCTGATCGAAATTTAATGAAACCAATATCCTAGAATAACAATGAGATAACTTTTAAAGCGGACAAATATCCGGTCACAGTGCTCTTCTTTAATCACGTAGGTACGAGTATTTGTGCTTTTTGAATTAGATTTATTTAAAAATGGTAAAAACCATTTAATTTTGTAGGAAGGTGGCGGGGGCGGCAATGTCGGCGTTACAGTTGACGGCGCTGGGAATCGGCCCACTGACAGCCTATGCCGTACATCTCTTTCCCACTAGTATGAGGTAAGTCGTAGGGAGCTTTGCATCTTAACATCTCGAAACCCGCGCTCGACATCGGTTACAGTACGTGTAAAGACCGGAGCACACCGGCCGGATGCGAGCGCGTGGCATCTCCTGGTCAATCTGCTGCCACGCGCTGCACACGCAACACAACCGGTGCTTGACGTCTTCTATTAATTACTCTGTGGTCTTCTATACGGTTTCATACATTACAACGCGCACGCGTTGCTTATGGCATGCATCTGATGTGTTCCGCTCTTTTTAATATTAATTAAATAGTGAACGCAACTTTTTATTTCTGCTGTGTTTGTAGTCATGAACCAAGCCTAGTCTTTGTTTAAGCAATATGAGAAAGTAACCGTATTTCCTTCATTGGTTTCATTTAGAATTCACATAATTATCACATCAATACGTCATGAAGGTGAACTGATAATACTGACTGACCTAAAGCAACCTAATCAGATCAAAAATAAAATCATCACTGACGGTAACAGCTATTTTTATGAAAGTCGTCGGGCGATTTTTCTATCTCTTTGTATCTTTATAATCATGTTATTGTAAAACCTTTATTGCTTTATTGACAAGAAGTAGTCGTTAAGGAAAACCCGAGATATAATTACAGGAAATAGTAGAAAGGTAAAACTAGAACAAGGCTGTAACAATTTGTTCATTTCGTTGTCTTTACCGGTTCGAAATAAAAAGGTTTAAAAAATTAATAATTGCAAATTTGAAAATTACATTTTATTTTGAGTACCAAAATGACACTAGTAATCACATTGTTTTGTAATAATTATTGTATAATTTTTTTTATGAATTTGAGCTCTGATGGTGAAATAATAATTTTTCATTATCTACTCCAGGTTTGACGACAATCGAAAGATTGACGTTTTCACTTCTTACGGATTTAATTTGGAACGGTAGGTACTTATTATATTAATGTTACCAGGGGTACAGCTGTGGGGGCGGTGCTCATGTTCGGGCGTGTTGGCTCAGTGGTTGGGGCCAATGCCTCCGGTATCTTGTTGTCGATTGCTTGCACCGCCACTTTCTACGGGTTCGCGGCTTTGCTCTTCTGTAAGTTGAATGAATATCCTTGTTAAGGCAACATTATAATCGATATTATTAAATCTCTCTTACATATTCACTCCGATGGCTTAAAACTCAGATGACTTACGTATTAATTTATAGAAAATTAAATTGTAATAATAATGTATTTAAGCTGTTCATTTATGCAGGATGTTTGATGATCATTTAAAGACAATATAATAATTATGGCCAATAGTATTCAGAATAATTTTCTTTAAGAGTTTATTAAATTTAAGAGTTTCAAACATGTTGACATCGCATCTAAATATTACCAGCTGTGACTCCAATGAACTCGCACGCTCATTTGGAGTGAGTGGAACATTCCCAATTTAAGATAACGTTATTCAGATTATGTATTTTTTTATTGGAAATATAAATTATTGCTAGTTTATACCCGCGACTTCGTCCGCGTTAAAAAGTATCCAAAGTTATTCCAATATTATAATATAAGCTACCGATGTAGTAAGTATCATTATACCGTTATCGAGAAATCGTTCAGCTATTGGGTTTCGGTATATCATGTATTTTTAAGTAGGTAGATAAAGTTTATGTTTACTCCTTAAAAGCAAAATAAGGGTTAACATAATTATTAACACAACTTGGAAACTAACTATGTATTATATCTTTTTTTATTTCCAGTGTGCGCCGCTCTCAGCTTCCTATTGCCTACAGATCAAGCAATAACAAGTACTTCAAACAACAGACAGTTAATCAATGATCATTCGGACACTAGATGATAATTTTACCTGTGATGATAATGTTTCTTCCATTGCGATAAGTAGCGTAAGTAGGTATGTAAGATATAAATATATTTAGATAGTAATTATATGTAACACTTTTAAGTTTGGCATGACAATGCATGATAAAAAAATAGTCAGTTAATGTACTGTTAACATAAATGCATGTAATAATGTACATAATTATAATTCTTAATTTATATCGTGTATGACACGTGACGTGATGACAGTATTATGAGTGATAATATAGGTATCATAAAGATATTTATATGAATATAATGTTGTGAAATACGCTTCCATATAATAAAATGATCATTAGTACCTAGGTATTGTTTTTAATTTTCCTTGCACCATTATCTCTATTTATTAAAATAAAATTAGTAACAAAAATACTAATCACTATTTAAGCCAATATATTAAGTTAGATATAGGTAATTAAACTGTGTGATGAACCTGCAAACTTGCGGGCGGCAAAACACGTGGGCGGCAAAATTGACGATTTCTGCACGTATTGTTTACAAACTAAGCTTCAAAAGAAAAGAGGTGATACATAGTTTATCGATGATGCCATATCATGCAAATATAATATTTATTTATTTATGTATTTGCACAGCTGTAAGCCAATCAGTAGCTAGTGGGTACTTTCATTCAGTGCTGTTCTCGGTTACGTTCGATCTCGTGCGTCAGAGCATGATCATTGTTTCATCATTCTGACATAACCTGCCCACTATACTTATTTATAGTTATTAATAAATTACACTGCAGTTAAAAATTTAAGACAAAAAAACGAAAAAAAATATATACGGGTCGAGTTGAGAACCTCCGCATCTTTTGTTTTTCGTCTGTTGATAAAGTGAATATTAGGCGAACGCATCAACTAAACTCTCACTAAGTATGTATGTGTAGTATATTACACGAACTTTTTAAGGTACCTACTTTAAAATTTGGCCATATGCGTATCTGGTAATTTATGAAACAAAATCTGATCATACGCGTATCTGGTCATCTGCGTATCTGGTCATCTGCGTATCTGGTCATCTGCGTATATGGTAATTTGCGAAATGCACATCTGGTCAACCGCGTTGGTAATTTGCTTTTTTGGTACTATGCGTCGGAAGGCTTACAGAGCTCTACAAAATTATCTATATATTTTTTTCTCAGCTCCGCAAAAGGTTCTGTAGTTAGTGGCTGTCGCGAACTGATAACTGTCACAGACAGACAAGCCTTGGCTTAAGTAGGTACTCGCCCACAGGCGAGCGTGGTGTTAGGCTACTAACAATATATAACTGCCATCTCTCAGATGAGGCTTATCAGTTTTAATTTGGCAATGTATACGCGCGGATCGGTGGCACACAAAATAATTGTCGTGGGTTAAAAAATTATTTTTCTTCTTCAACTGCCACAGGTTAGTTAAAAAATTTGACTTTAAGTTATTATAAACAAGTTTTTAAAATAGGTACTAAGCATAAATATCAACAAGCAAAAAGTTATTTTAAAAGTTAATTATTAAGACTATGACTTAAACAATTTAACATAGAAATTATAGACTAGTTAGGGTTCACAATTATTTTTTTTTAAATTTATTTAGAGGAACTTAATATTAATAATAAGTTTAGTCACAGTTGTTGGAAATTAGAAGCAAATTTTTATTACGCACATGTAGAGAAGTAATTACTAATTACTGTAATGTATACCTACTTTTACATAAACATACCTATGTACCTATGTACATTTAAAAATGACTACCTATTATTAAGGTTTAATAATCCAAACCTGTACCAAATCGGGTCAAAAATTCATAAACCAATGAAATAAGTCAAAATGATTTAACAAAATAAATCGTTATTTATTTGTATTTTCAGGGCATTGTATTCTAATGTGTAGGTAGCCCAGTTTATATCGCTCAGACAGAAGAGATAACAAAGAAAAACATATAATTTTGATACGTAATGTAGGTCGTTTCATCAACTGTAAAATACACCTACTTCTGAAAATTATTAATTACGTTATAGGTACTGTCAACCGCACGTCAGTAGAAACAAAACCAGTATAAACTGGTCTCTCAAGGTCAAAATGTTTCCACTGACGTGCAGTCGACTGTACCTACTTTAAAGTACATTACAAAAAATCTAAATTGTACGAGCTGACTGCTACGAATTAGAAGTCATGCCACGAATTTTCCGCACGTGGTTATTCCGCGATGACAAAAAAAATTACTGTAGTTTTTGAGGGGATTAGATTATGGAATTTTAATCAGGTCTTTGCTCGTATTTATTGTTTCACACGACTGGATTTCTGTCTAAAATTTATGTGTATTATGTTTACTTTTAGCTTTATATTTTGTAAGGTTTTTCCACCTTTTAGGTAAAATTAAAAATATTAAGATTAGATTTACTTTTATACACAACAAACCTTTTAAGGATGGATCTAGACTGGCCGCAAAGATTACCGGTCAAAAATAAAATTGAATTTAGATTTTCAGTTACTAATAGTTACTAGACAGTCAGTACTAATTACGATGAAGTTTTTTTTAGAATTAAATTTTTTTATTTTTATTTTTGATGATCCTTATAAGTTTTGTTAGGTATAAAAGTAAGTTTGAGTCTCATTTCCTACAAAAAGTATGGGAGATATTTTTTGCTATTTCTGACATTTCTAGTACTCTAACCTCAGTTGGTCCCATAGTTTTTTTATCTGTATAAGAAACGGGATCGATTTGCATTAAAAAATTTTTTTGTGTAAATTGCTCATTTCCATGCTGACCGTACATTTTTTTCAGTCTGTGAATGCAGTTCGGCATATTTCAAAAAGTTATGGATGGTCTCGTAGAAACGTTTAGTGGTAACTATAACGGTTAAGGTCAATCAGAAATCCACCCTGTATGTATGGGATATTAAATTAATGAGAATTACTGATGATCATTCTATTAGTCACATAAACGAACTATTACGTTATCTTGTTTTGACAAGTTGAGCTCTTCAGAAACCCATACAGAATTAATATTTGTAATCAATGTTTGTAAATATAACGGACCCAAAGCAGAGCAATAAAATTGATAAGGCTTAGCGAAATTTTCCATACGACGGCAAACTTATTTTACAGTGTGACATCGTTAAGTCATTATCTATGTGTTCCAGTCTCTTGAAATTGTTCTCTTCCTTAAACCAATAGTTTAGGTAGGTAACATAATTAATAATTTGCTTCAATCTCAGGACGTATACCTAAAGCCGCAAAAAATCTACTTATTAACACAGATTACAAATACCTATAGAATATAGATAAAGTCACTATTTTGGAAAAATTGCCGAACGCCATTTTGGCCAAATTGTGTTAAATAATATTGTAAATCCATCCATCTAATCTATCTCTAACAATTTCCAGTATTTCTTAATAGATTCTCTGAAGGACATAATAAATATACAATCTATGAATAAATAAATAAAAATAAAACAGTGGAAATAGAATTTGTGCACAATGTGGAGTGACCTTCCCTCTGACGCTTTTCCACAGCGCTACGATATGGGGTCCTTCAAGAAGAGAGTCAAAAGAGCTCTTCAACCTTGGCCGGCGCCGCACCAGCACCCCCGGGTGTTGCAGGTGTCTGTGGGCGGCGGTGACCTCTTAACATCAGGAGGCCCGCCTGCTTGTTGCCCCCGTAGCAATAAAATTCAAATTCAAATTTATTTATTTCACATAAACTTAACTTACAGTAAAAAACCAATGCGTTATAGTTTATTCTAATAAATAAATGTCTTGTTTTTTAAGTATACGAATTTACAAATAAAGTACAAATTATTACACAGGTATATTTATCGAGGATGACTGTGGCCAACGGGACCGCCACGGAGAAAGGGCCGCACGAAAATGTGAAAAGCAAAGAGGCTACCACTGCTACCCTGGACGAAGCCATGCTCCAGACCGGTAAGTCTTCCTCTCTCTCATCATCATCGACAGCCTATTAATATGTCCCCGCTGCTGGGGCTCAGGCCTACTCTCTCAATGATGGCGTTCGGGCTACAGTCCACCACGCTAGCCCAGTGCGGGTTGGTGGACTTCACATGCGCCTAAAAATTTCTTCTTCGGCGTATGCAGGTTTCCTCGCGATGTTTTCCTTCACCGTTTGAGAGTAGTCTGTAAATGTACTTAAGTTTCGAGAAAAAACCCATCGGTACATGGTCCAGCCGGACCTTTCGACATGATAGGGCTGCGTCTTATCCCCGACGCCACTGACGCTCTCCTTCTTCCGTTCTGTACATGATACATAAAGAAAATAAATGTATGAAGGATTCAAGTTTCAAATGCAGTCTCGGGTTATCCTTATAAGGAATGTGCCGTCGCCGCCTAGCCCAGTCCAACTAGTTTTAAATGCAAATGAAAATGACATACATTCATTAGTAATATCATACTTAACTAGCCGTTTCCCCAAGCCTCGCCCGCGTTTTATTTAAGTTATTTCTGACTTTTTCCTTCTTGCTTGGCTCCTAAGGGTCGTAGCGTGATAGTAAATAGCCTTCGCCAAGAATTGGGCTATCAATTAATCTATACTTATAATAAAGGAGTAGAAATCGTGTGTCTGCACTTTGAACAAATTTAAAAAAAAATGAGTGTGGGCGATAAAAAAAGAGTAACAGAACACAAAAAAGTTTTTTTTAATTTTTTTGTCTTTCTGTCTGTCTGTCTTTCTGTCTGTCTGTAATCGCTAATCTCCGAAACCACTGAACGGATTTTCTTGCGGTTTTCACAGGTAGATTAAGCACAGCCTGGAGCAACTTATAGGCTTTGTTTCATTGAAATCGGATGACAGCGAAAAAAGTTATCGTCATTTACAGATAAATCATTTAACGTAACAAGACGATGTCATAGACATAGGAGATATCAGTGTTTTTTTTAACTGGGACAGTATAGGCAAGTCCGAAACCATAGGAGATGCAGGGAAAGTGTCTTATGACATAGAATTTTTTGGTCAAGCGTGTGTTGTCCATAAAAATGTGACAATTAGCACAATTTTTTTTTAATGCGGTTCGACTCAGTTTCATGTAGGGATCACTTCATTATATCGGAAGAAAAAATTCTGAGCAGCAGAAGTTAGTCAAATTCAATAAAATGTTTTCTCATAGAACACCAGCGAAAAATAATTTTTATTATTTTTTAAAAATGCGTATCGACTTAGTTTCATGTTAGAATCATGTTATTGTATCGGAAGAAAAAAATCCAAGCAGCAGAAGTTAGTCAAATTTAATAAAATGTTTTCTTATAAAACAGACTGTGCAAAGTACTTAGGTACTTACTACATAATCATGCATGCCACCTGAACTCCAGCTGCTCCGATTACTATGTCAAAATTGTTATCACGAAAAAATACCTAAAGATTCCTAAGACAGTTTCCCTGTATCTCCTATGGTTTTGGTTTAGTAGAGATAGGTACCTACTTTTAAAATCCACGCGGACGAAGTCGCGGGCAACAGCTAGTGCTAAATATATTTTTGTCCGACGGTAGTTCTAGAGATTAGCGATCAATCAAACAAACGAACAAACAAAAACTAACTCTTCGCCTTTATTAGATTAGTAAGTAGTACCTAGAGATAATTTGATGTTGGTAATTTATGTGTTGGTTATATAATCTCCGTAAGGCGGCTGGCAGTGAGTGGATGCGGAGTACCGAAGGTCGGGTTCAGTGGCGCGCCTTGGGGTCCTGCTGCCTAAGTCCAGCAGTGGACTACTCCAGGCTAAATGATTATGATGAATATAAGGTTTAAATGCAAATGCTATACCTAGTTAGAGAGACCTACCTACCTAATGGGAGGACCAGGGGACTTGCATTGCTTGGGGGCCTCTACACGACCTAATACGGCCACGGTCACAGAAGGGCCTGTCCCTTCTGTGACGTGCACGGCGTGCACTGCACTTTCAGAACATTTATATTAGTTCCATTTACTCTATTACAACGTAAAATGTATAAATATTGCGTGAGATGTAGGTAATTTAAGGAAAAACGTGGACAATTTCTTCACGAACGACACTGCTGCAAACAATTACCGATGTGGCGTGCCCGAGGTGTTACTTACAACGCCCCGTTGCACTTATTAGGCCTTGATCAATCAATGGTATAAATGACTCTAATGACCATTGTATGTAAGCGTTGCAGTTCACACGAATTGTCACATTTTGTAGACTTTTTTAAATTTCTATGAATTTATTTTATTTATTTATTTATTTTGGTCAATTGGGGTAAGACATTTTTTATTTTAGACATTTTTTTATTTGTGACAAATGACCCCACCGGAGAATGAATGAATGAATTTATTAGCTGAAACATGGTAATAAATATGGAGTTTAAGCTTACCACAGGATCTCATGCTTCACCATTTATATGGCATGCAAAATTTACATTAAAATTAAAAAAATATCTTTTGCGATGTCAAATAAGTTAGTACCTACATAATCCCTTACGTACATAATAAGAAAGAGGAACGACCAGGGGTCCTATTTTTGAATCGCTCTCCTCGCTTCGAGCGGTCGATTCTACTGATTTTCAGGGTTCCGAACCTCAAAAAAGGAAAAAAGGAACCATTATAGGATCACTCTGTTGTCCGTCTGTCCGTCTGCCAAGATCATTTTTGCATGAGATGTCGAAGGAAAATTAGTAGAATCGAACGCTCGAAGCGAGGAGAGCGAATCAAAAACAGTGTAATAATAAAAAAATTCGGTGAGTGACCAAACACCGCTTTCGGATATATAATTTGTCCTTCGCTCCGACATCGCGCCGCTGCCAACAGATGGTCTATGGCACTCTGTGGCATAGCCTAGTTAATTTATTCCAATTAGGCAATACCTACGCCATTGCTAAGTCCCAAATCGAACGAACATCACTCACTCAACCACAGAGTAAGTAATAGTCTTCACTCAACTGAAAAATATAAAATTTGTGCATCCACCTGAACGCAATTCTGTTAAAAATATGAACTAAAAAAATAATAAATAATAGTCTTTTGAATTTGTATTGAGGGGTGTGTCATCATTGATCAACAAGAGTCATCAAGATTGTCAATATCACGTGATTTATTGACGGTCCCTAAACCCTAGTGTATTTTCCATGGAACTAATATGTACTACTTGTACGGTCGACCGCACATCAGTGGTAACAAAACCAGTATAAACTGGTCTCGCGTAGTATTGAAACTCGCTATCAGGCTAGGCCAGCTCAAGGTCAAAGTGTTTCCACTGATGTGCGGTAGACTGTACGTAGTATATTAGTTCCATGGTATTTTCTTAGTATATCTAAAGCAACTATAGAATGATAATATCGAAATTTTATACAATATTATGCAATTATTTTATAATACAAAAAACATATCACCATATAAATAAAATATTTTCTCCAAAGCGTCACAACGAGTCAGTGTGCCTAAAATGCTGGCGGCGTTACCTCCTTGGATCGCCAGACTTATTCGCTGGCCGAGGTAACTGCCCGCCCGCCGGTCACCAGCCCTGCTATTCTGTAAGCGTATTTGTGCAACTCGATCCTGAATCCGCAGTGAGATCGGTCTCTAACTCAATGATTCACAGTTCAATACTCACTTTACTTCGCAAGTGAAGTGTTTATTGTGTAGCTTGTATTTATTTACACAATGCGACATCAAGGTCGTTCATGATCGGATGCGAAGTGAAGTAAGTGACTTGCGATGTGATGGTCGAGTTTTAATTCATACTTTACAGAATCACACAGCTGATGCCTCGTTGAGACGCTTTGAAAGGTCCCTAAATAACTTCAGGGCTTCAGGGCCCCACGGTCCCATTGTCTCTACCCCAAACGGCACAAACTGACTATAGAATTACATCTTACATGCTTTATCTCATAATGTCTCTATATTTGACTGTGCGTGATCTTCTAGGTCTCATGAGTTATTGACGTTATTGTAATAACTTCGTGACTAATCAAGACAAATAATCCATGTACTTTATACCTTTTCCTTGAACTGAAATTCTACATAAACATGCATTATAAATGTCTTAGTGTTAACCTTATCAAGTCGACCTACTAGATAAAACATCTGTTGATTAATCATGCGAGCAAATGTTAAACAATGCATCTAGCTCTTAGTCATTGGGTCATTACGGCTTATATTATGAAGCATGAAAGATAAAAGCAAAGCTTATTAAAAGGGTGTCTTTATTAAAAGGGTTTTAACGGACCCTAAAAATTATATCGATATCCGTTTTATCCAAAGAGTTTGGAAATGACACCAAACGCCCCGCGGCGCGGCGGCGCCTCCCGGCGATCTTCGCGCATTCAGTTCCTTGTGCTTTATTCGTACCCTAAAAAACTGTATCGCTTTTAATACAAACAGGGGGCGTCAAAAATCAGAGAATTGCAAGTTTGGTATAAGAGAAGGGTGTCATTACCCGCCGCGTCCTTTTGTTATCTATCACCCTGTGTTTTATTCAACCCGCTCTAGTTCCGCGATAAGTACTGACCTTCTGACACAATAAGCGCATGCAATAATTGCCCCATTAAAATCTAATGCAACATCCAATTGATATTTCTATCTGCTTATTGATTTGATAAGAATTTATACTTGTAAATGAAATAGGGAGTAAGTAAATGCATTAATTGTCTTTTCTTTGTCCGCGCGTCCAACCTAAACTATGTTCAAATCAAAATTAATCAAATAACAGTAGTCTATTATAATGTCCCCAATGTTGGGTCACAGGCCTGCCCTTACAATGAGGGCGTATGGGCTATAGTCCACCACGCTAGTCCAGTGCGGGTTGGTGGACTTTACAAGCCTTAAAACCCCGGGCTCGGCTATGTTCTTAATAACGTGGCTAATTAACTTTTTAGGTTGGTTATTCCGAACGGATCATATGATCAGTTCGTTGGCGTCTGATGCTATCTGTGCGGTGTAGCTTGGCTGCAATCACTTCAACTTACTAATTCTCTCGGTCAGCACCTCTCGTACGGCGTAACTTTGCATTTTTCAACCGCCGAAAAAAAAGGAGGTTCTCAATTCGACCCGTATATATATATATATATTTTTTTATGTATAACCACGCATAACTTTTTACAGAGCAGTCCGATTTTGATAATTCTTTTTCTATTGGATAGGGTCTACTTCGAAGTTGGTCCCAATTAAATTTGAAGAAAAAAAATCTACCCTAAGGGTAGAAAATTAGGGGATGACTGATTAAATTCCTACTAAATTTTCATATTTGAACCAATTCTGTTGAAACTAGGCACAAATAAGTAGTTCTAATGACCCTACAATATGACGGAGACCTGAACTTGATCTGATGACGGAGACGGAAGACAGTTGAGGGAACTCTTCAACGGTGTACAGCAGCTAACTCGTGTTTGGGCTTATTCATTCATCTTAATGAGAACTTTAAACCTAACTTATGATTCATTCGATTACGACTACCATCGATGGGTGAAGATGGAGACGGAAGGCTGTCGAGGGAATGAATTAGTATATTTTAGTCACAAAAAAGTCAAAAATAAAAACTTTTTAACAAAAAAATTAAACCGTCGAAAAAAAGAAACTGAAAAGCGAAAAATAATAACAAGTTACCTTGTTAGTCTATAACTACGCTCCTACACTAATGTAAACCTAAGTAATTTTGAGTCGGCGCCTAACAAACAAGCAAATTAATTAAAGTTGATACGTAAAGTGAAATGATGGCAGCCAAGTTTACGTAAAGTGGAATGATACAAGCAATCAATGAGAAGATCATCAAATTAAAGTACGAAAAACGTAATAGTAAGTAATAAAAATAAAAGAAATTAATTTGTATGTGTGTTGGGCGCCGACTCAAAATTACTTAGGTTTACATTAGTGTAGGAGCGTAGTTATAGACTAACAAGGTAACTTGTTATTATTTTTCGCTTTTCAGTTTCTTTTTTTCAAAGGTTTAATTTTTTTGTTAAAAAGTTTTTTAACTTTGTCTTTGAGTAGGTAATAAAATTGGAGGATAATCAAGCATTCAAATTAACTTTAATTCTATTACTTACTCGTTTAGTACTTTTAGGCTAATAATTTTGTCACTAAATAAATATGTATTTCTCATACTTACTTAATGTTTCGTCTGCCTATGCTTTTTTAATTTTATACCTATTTTTGCAAATAAATGTACCTATTATTAAATACTTAATTATCGTATTATGTTTCTAGTAGAGTAGGTATAGTGGTATTTATAAATACTTAACTGGGGAAAAAATGTTTAATTTTACGTTGTAATAGTTCCAGAGATTACTGGAACAAACTCACAAATTCCCCATCATAATTTTATATAAGTTTATTAAATATTTTACTGGGGAATCCCGCGTGTACAAACATCTTTGGTTAATAAATGATAATATTATAATATAAAGTAAACACGACGGTTGCACAATGTTTGCATTGTCTTCTCTGGTTATAAATATTGCCGCAGATTTGCACGATAATGTATTACGTTAAGGATCTTTTTAATTATAGCCTTATCTTTACATTTACTTAGGTACTTACCGAATTTAACCACAATAAAAATTCGGTTTTTATCTGAGTATTTTATGATGGGAATTTGGGTTTCGGGTTCCGTCAACATCATAATCTTTTGTTGATACTTTTTAATTGTTTCGTCAATGACCTCATTCAGGCAATCACTGATTTCCGCCTGTTATAGGCAATCAGAATCAGCGGGGAACCTCTTTCCGTCTTCCTCTGGGTCGCTGTTTGGTACACAGAACCCCCGCTCTATGCACCCGTGACCCCAAAGCCCCAGTCACCTTTTGCGACAGGCACAGCGGGGGAACCAAACTAAACCTAAACTAAAAGTGTCCCTAAATGATCATGCTTGCATGACATGCAACGTTTACGTAAATGTCATGCTGCAAGATGGACCATCATGCTTGCTATCAATCAATACAGTGAAGCAACGGCCAGCACGTCGTTTGCATGTCATGCACGTCAATAACTACAGCTAGACGGTCATGCACGAGTGACAGCACGTATTGCATGTCATGCCGCATGAACGTTTAGGGAGCCCATAAGGAACTATAGTTAATCTGTGCCTTAACTTTTAACGTAATATTGCAGGGTTTGGAGTGTACAACTTAATGCACATGCTGCTAAGTGGGGTAATCCTGCTGGGGGTGATCATGCAGAGCCTGGCGCTGGGGTATGTGCTGCCGGCGGCGCAGTGCGACCTGGAGCTCACTCTACAGCAGCAGGGTCTGTTGGCTGCTATACCGTTTCTGGGTAAGTTATTTCCTTGAACGAGTAGTATCAGGATGGAAGGCACCTAAGTCAAAATTTTATTATTCTTTTTCGTCCGTGATTTTGAAACTATTGTCTGAATAATTTCATTTTGTCGGACAATCCTCATGGACGTATTTGTTTATTATCGTAAATCATTTTCTTATTATACCTATCAAATTTCTTATTTAATAGATATAGATTTTTACTGTTGCTAGATAAATTTTAATTTCTTAAGATAATAATGTAATTAACTAATTATATACAAATTATATACAAAATAAAATATAATTAAGTACTTATATTAATAACTAAACATAAATATCAAAAAACTATTGTAACAATAAAAGCATAAAATTAATATAAATATAAAGCTAAAGAAATAAGTCCTAGACTAAATTACCAACTACCTAACTGAGATAAAAAAATTGAGCTAAATCGCCACCATTGCTCGGAAGAGTCCCGAGGAGACTCGCCACATTGCCCCGCTGAATGGCGAGGCTCAGCCTTTGACCAAAGTAGGCACCCGCTCTCGGGTCTCCAGAGGCATCGACCAGGCGCGACGAAATTTCTTTAAAAAGTTGCCGCGCCTCTGGACCCCATGGCCCTAGAGTTTCGACGCCAAAAGGCGCAAATAGGTAGCCCTGCCCAAGGGCCGCGTACTTGCGCCTCTTGCCCGCCTCCGCCGCGGCCGCAGCCGCGCCAGCACTCCGGGCGGTCGCTTGGACGTGGGACAGCGCCAGCGTATCGACGCAGGTAGCGTCCCACACCAGCGTCCGCCCGTGCTTCCACGGAATGAGCGTCATTCCATCGGGCCTCTTGCCGTCGTCTCGGGCCAGACCGTAATTTCTTATTATACCTATCAAATTTCTTATTATACCTATCAAATTTCTTATTATACCTATCAAATTTCTTATTATACCTATCAAATTTCTTATTATACCTATCAAATTCTTATTATACCTATCCACTGCATTGTCTCCAGCGATAATCCTGATGTCGTACTTCTGGGGCTACCTGGCGGACACGCGGGGGCGGAGGCCCGTCATGCTGTACACCATGATGACCTCCGTCGTGTTCTCCATCTTCACCAGCTTCGCGCCAAACCTCATCTCATTCGCGGTTCTTCAGTTCTTCTCTGCCGTATTGTAAGTAATGATATCATCTTCTACTGCTATATAATGTTTTGCCACGTGAACTTTGCAATCAGAAAGATAGGTACCTACTATTTTCAAAACAGTTTGTTACTTTGTCTATTTGATAGAAGTTCTATCATAGAACACATTTGTGTAACTAAAGTGGTAAGACTTGAAGATATTAGAGAATTTATGAAGGAAATCTCACGAAGAGGCCAAAAGGTCCCTTCGCAAATCTCACTCTCAAAGGGGCTTTCCCCAGTGATCCACGTTACAAATAAGGTCGGACATCTTGACTTGAAATTTGCATAGCAGCATTCGGTATGATATGAAAGAGGTTTACGTAACAAACCTTTTTTCTCGTAAAACACCTGCTGCTACACCGAGTACAGCCTACCCGTGTTTTCAGCTTCTCAGGTCCAGCTGCGGTAGTGTACACGTACCTCGGAGAGTTCAACAACCTCCGCCATCGAGACAAGATGGTTGCTTTCGGATCCTCTTTCGTAGGCATTGGCACCGTGGTTTTGCCTGGTAAGGGCATGATCTCTGCTTATCCTAAAAACATGTAGGTATACCTATCGCAAAACATGTATGCAATCTGCAGGAACTCTGAACAAGAAATTTTATGGTCGTTTCTCATACAAAGTATCTTATTATTGAACAGCTCGTAAATGTTCACTTTTCTTTTAAAAAAACCTCAGCACCGTATAACTTTCCGTAGCGAGAAAATGGGATCTTCAGTTTTCGTAGGTTTAAGTTACTGGTATAGAATCATCATCGTCAGCCCTTGAAATGAAATTAAACCCGGTAATTATTTCGAGCGTCAGTGGCGTCGGGGATAAGACGCGGCCTATCATATCGAAAGTTCCGGAGTTCGATCCCCGGCTGGGCCAGTACCAATGGGTTTTTCTTGAAACTTGAGTGCATTTACTGACTGTTCTCAAACGGTGAAGGAAAACATCGTGAGGAAATCTGCATACGCCGAAGAAGAAATTCTTAGGCGCATATAAAGTCCACCAACGCACACTGGGCTAGCGTGGTGGACTATAGCCCGAACGCCCTCCTTGAGGGGGTGGGGACATGTTAATTAATAGGCAGTTAGAATACCGGTTGCAGTCCCTGTCTTGTATTCTCCAGGTGTATCCTGGTTGATCCTGCCTCTGGACTTCGCGTACCCTATCGACTTCCTGGGCATCGCGTACCGACCCTGGCGGCTGCTGGTGGTCGCGTGCGCTATGCCTTACGCCATTGGAGCTATTTGCCTGCTGTTCTCGCCGGAAAGCCCCAAGTTTCTCAACGCCAACGGGCAGCAAGAAGTCTGCTTGGGTGTGCTGAGGAAAGTCTACGCGATTAATAAGAGGAAGCCTTCAGAGAGTTACCCAGTAAGTTTTAAGCCTTTGTAGGGTAGTTTTTAGTGAGCTCGCCTCATGTTCCTTTTTATAGTATTTCGACCACTATAGGAGCGCTGAGGAGAATCTACTTATATCCATTCTATAAGAGCAACTAATATCATCATCGTCACGATATCAGCATGTAGACGTCCACTGCTGGACAAAGGTCTCCCCCAGGGATCTCCACGACGACCCTCATCCAGCCGGGCGACCTTCACCAGATCGTCGGTCCACCTTGTGGGAGGCCTGCCTACGCTGCGTCTTCCGATACGTGGTCGCCACCCGAGAACCTTGCTGCCCCAACGGCCGTCAGTTCTACGAGCGATGTCCCCGCCCATTGCCACTTCAGCTTCGGAATTCGTTGAGCTTTGTCGGTGACCTTGGTTCTCCTGCGGATCCCCTCATTTCTGATTCGATCTCGCAGGGAAACGACGAGCATAGCTCTCTCCTACTACTAACTAATATAAATGTCGATATTTATTAGTGATGGATGATGATGAATATGGTTTTTTCCAGGTGAAGTATTTGATCAGCGACAGCCCGGCGAAAGTCGTCGAGAGCGAGGGTGCGAAGAGGACGGGCATAGTGGCGGTACTGCTCTCCATGCGAGACCAGACGGTTCCATTGTTCAAGATGCCGCTGCTGCCCTGGACATGCTTGACCTGTTTCGTGCAGTTTGGGATATTTGGCACGTAAGTGATACTTAGACAGACATACGAGGATCAGATAGAACGAGCGAGAGACGGCGAGCATGTGTGAAGAGAATGATGAGACTGAGCGAAGCGACAGAGGTGTGTCAGGATCGTGATACTTGGCGCTCCGTTCTCTCTGCCCACGCCGTCAGGGACATAGCGTGAAGATATGTATCTATGTCATACTTAAAGCTCCAAGGAGGTTGAAGTGGGTTCCACTTCCGATCTGTTACAGTGTCATTTCATTAGTTTTGAATGGTGATGTATTGAAGATAAACTTTCTTTTTTTTGTTCACCCTCTCTTGTGTGCTGGTATTTTCATATGATGTATAGCTTTCCCATATTTATTTGCGAGATGTAAATATCACAAGTGTGTTTCCATTTGTAATTTCTAAACTTAGTGAAAATTCTGAATAAAAATTACTTATTTCGGGTAGGTATTCTGTGAATGAATGCTTTTCGAGATAAGGAGGGAAATTTTTAAAATACGGAACCGTGGTCCGACACACACTTGGCCGATTCGCTCGTTTTTTTTTTTGATTCGTTGAATGTAATTTTATGAAAATTGTTTTAATTTTAATTTGTACGTTGTATTTTATTTCAGTACAAACGGGTTTTATGTTTGGTTCCCAACCATCTTGAACTCGCTGGCCAATCACGACGGGGGAGAGACCAGGATCTGCGATGTTCTTGAAGCGAGTAGACCTCCCCCTGCAAATGGCACCCTGGTAAGTTTCATTACCCTGTTCTGTTTCAGTCGCAGCTAGATTCAAGTCAAATAAAGCAAGCCAATCAGAGAGATTTCAATTAAATAATTGATAAGACAGATAAAATGTTAGTAGCTACATACGTTGAAGAGTCAGTCGGTCAGTCAGTTGGTCACATCTGTCGGAGATCCGATAACCGCTAAGGTGGACTTCTCGTATGGAGATCACGAGTGGGCTAGATGAAGAGACGATCTGCGTAAAGTGACATATGCGGAGAACCGAAGATCGGGTTCAGTGGCGCCACCTTGAGTGGCCTATGTCTAGCAGTGGACAAGTGCAGGGTGATTATGATGATATCAAACCTACTAACTATTGGTATTTTGTTACCTATTATAGATCCGGCCATAGGTTCAAATCCGATCGAGCTCAAATCAGATCGTGTTCAGCGACGCGGCTTGGGGAAGGCCTAGATTAGATTCGACTTCGCGTAATGTCATTTCTCGCGTGTCTAACCAAAATGTCTCAAGCGTGTAATCCCTAAATACACACGATCTTTTTAATAATCCCTCATTTTCAGATAGAATGCGACGACAGTATGAGCACGTCCACCTTCGAGCGCTCAATCTACATCGGTCTCGTGTTCAGCTCCATGTACATCATCGTGGGCTTCCTGGTGGACTTTGTCGGCAAGAAGCTGATCCTCGTCGTGATCCTCGTGTCCACCGGCCTGTGCGGCATCGGCGCCCACCTCGCTCAGACCCAGCAGACAGCCGTGATCCTGTTCGCGATATTCCAGATGTCTGGCGCCTGTATCGGGCTGATGAACGCTGTAACTGTCGAACTGTTTCCTACCAAGTTTAGGTTTGTATCAGACTGTTTTAATATGAAATGTTTTACTAGCGAAGGCCCCGCGACTTTTTCACTTCACGTTAAACGTTGACTATAGAAATTACTTACTGAACAGCGTGTGGTTTTCTCCATGATTCAGATAAACTTACAAACTCCTAGTTTCCTGCATTCGCTCTATTCCTCCTCCTCTTCTTCTTCTTCTCTCCTGTTTCTTTCCTTATTAGCGAGCGCATGAAACTATGGGAGGTTTGTAGATATTCCTTAGGCTGATTTCATGCTCATTATAGTATGACTATGATAAGTAGGTATGCGAATTTGTAAATTACCACCGCTTCAAAAGAGACATCGACTGTTGGATAAGATATAGGATTTGCAGCTCACCTGTCATCATATCAGCCTGTAGACGTCCACTGCTGGACAAAGGCCTTCCCCAAGGATCTCCACGACGACCGGTCCCGCGCCAACCTCATCCAGCCGGGTCCCGCGATCTTCACCAGCTCACCTGCCAGGAGCCAAATTGAAAAACTCATGCGCTATCATAATTTGAACCCGCGACTATTTCCCATTTCGTGTCCACTCTTATTATCTGACCTGAGATTAGAATCGCCGCATATAAAGGATGCTAAAAAATAAACAAGTATCGTATGGCGATTTGATCGTTTGATGACAGAGCGATGGCAGTGTGCCTGTCCATGATGATGGGCCGCGTGGGGTCCATGGTGGGCTCCAACGTGCTGGGGCTGCTTCTCAACACCAACTGCGGGGTCAGCTTCTATCTGTTCGGGGGAATCATCATCGGTAAGTGAAACAACCATTATTATCAGCCTAAGATGGGTTTCAGCAGGCGCTCTCATTGTAGCAACATACGTTGTAGTCCAGGCAAAGTTCGACACTAGAGCTCTTCGGTAGGATTATCTAAAAACCATCCCAAAACTGTCCTAAATCCTACTGTCTGTTCAGGAAAGAAGTGGATGAGTTTAGGAAAATGGTCGACTTACGACAAGTTAGAAATGTTAATGAACCCATCGGAAGGATTACATTATGATTCTATGCCGAAGACAGTTGCGTAGAGACATTTTTGTTATCAAAATTACCGAACCCTAAAAATTATATGTATGGCTATAATAAATAGCTAGTGTAATTTTGGGTATTTGCGTGAGGTTTCGTTTTTTAAGTCTTTCTCCAGAATTTAAAAATAAATTTCTAAGAAAATTCCGAATTCTGCCTAGCTTCATGACCTATGTTTTCTCTTTTTCCAGTAAACGGTCTAGTCTGCCTAATGCTACCACGAAGGAAGAGAGGCAGCAAAGACAAGAAGACGACGGCAGAGCCAACGCAGTTGGAGACCCACGAACCGGCATGAACCGGTGAAACCAGATTGTGGAACCGGATTAGACCAGACAGTTCCAGTTCACAGAGCAGACAGATTCAAAGAAGGAGCAGGAGATTCTACCTACACAGTGTTATTTTTACTGTATTTTTAAAATATTTAAATTTGCATGGGTTAGTGTCAGCTTAAAACCGTCGGGTTTTTGTCCGATGCAAAATGTCACACTGTACTCTGTTACTACGAAACACACAAGTAACAAAGTGAACAATACTTTGATATATAAACATACATACATATACACACCAATACATGACCAGGAGGTTTTCTGCTTTGCTTTGTTGGGGCAAGAGAGTGCCCCGTTAGCGATATTTTTACAATGATAAGAATGGGTGGGTTAGATATATATTTTTTCGAAAATATATGCTATGTTTGAGACTGAATAAAATTCTACATTAAATTATTATACATATAAACAAATCACTCTTGTTTTTAACCCAGAATAAGGGCGGAAATGTAATGTTTACGACTGCGACGCGACGTGACGATCCTCGACATGTCCTAAGACGATACTGAGCGCAAAGTTAAAAGTTACCAAAGAAAATGAATGAACCTGTTGCTCTGCGCAAAGCAGGTGCGCAACAACCAAAACCGAACCAAATTCCACCTTTTCCTGAAGGTGAAAACTGCCTCAACATCATGAAACTACCTTCCCGCCCGCCCTACAAGCCGGAAGTGCACCTTCCACTTCCGGGAAACCCTGGAGGAGGGCAGGAAAATTTCAGAGTTGTGGGCGGCGGTACCAGGGGCGAAGGAGCGCTAGAAGGTGGTCTGGAAAGTATGGAGTCGGTAGTACGCGGCGCGCATGCGATTATCTATTGATTTTCTCACACCCTCGCGCAGCCCCGTTCTAAGAGATATGAATGGGGGAGATAAGGCAATTTGCAAATTTTTTGCACACTTCATTTCTTAAGCATAGGGACAATTGTATTTCATTCAAAGTGATAGTATCAAAAATCCCTTTCTATTACCGTCTTAAAATAATCTAGCACTTTATTCATCGCGGGGAAAAAATGACATCCGTTTTCATTTTTTCGTTCGTAGGCAGCGAACTTCGTAGTGTACGCAGGGTTCGCGAAAATCAATTTTTCATGTACCTATTACGAATAATTATGTATATATTTCGTCATACAACACGAATTCATAAGTTTATGTAAAAATAAAATAAAATAATGTATGAATAAAATTGTTAGGAAAATGATGAAGCTGAAAAAAAGGAAACGTCTAGAAAGTTAAGTGCGGGCCGCTGTACAATTTATTTCCTTTAAATATTTTCTAAAATCAACACGTAGGTAATTGTTTCAAATTTAAACTAACCATAGAGTTAGTATACCTTACAGCTTTAGGCCAGAGTCATCGAAGGCGCTCATTGGGGAAGACCAAAGAGTTTGTAATTGTCACCGACCGCGCCGCCGCGTGGGTACCTGCGCATGCGCATTCTGTGCTCTGTGGGGAAGACCTACGTTCATGACGATGTCAATAACACAGTAATATGCATTAGAAAACACTGTAATTAATTAATAAAAAAGTTTTATGCAGTTTGGCATTTTATTATTATTTTAAGAATGTACCTACAATACTAACACACTATCCTATAATCACAGACATACCCTGTACACAGCAGGCACATACAGGAGATCACATTACAGCCGTGTTGCCTTTCGTATTGGCCTGTCTGGTGGAAGGAACCAGGCCGCCACCACACTACCTGAAAATTTCATAACTTTTCTATTATACTTATTACAAATATCAGCTCGGCCGGTTCAGTAGTTTCGAGTTATCCGGCGGATAGAGACAGACAGACGAACAAAAACGTTTTTGTGCGGGGCACCGTTTAAGTGAAGCCCTAAAAATCAATATTAACACATCCTAGTAGACCGAAATATGTGGTGAGAGGGTCAAAACATTTGGCATGAATTGTTAAACGATCTTGTCGTTACCACCTAGAGGTATACTCACAGTCTTCCTGTTGACGGGCAGCAGAATACCTACATAAAGTCAAAAACGCTATTTTAAAGTTTGCAAACGAAAACCGCGGCCCGGTCTAGTAGAACTACGTTGACGAGAACTATTTATACTTTTCGTATCCAATATTTCATGTCGAGTAGAATAACTGGACTTTTTTTGTCTATTCTGTTCTATTATAGAAGAAACCCGCCTACCCAAAAAGGTATTTACAATAGAGATACGCGTGTTATAACTTACCTACTACTGGTAATAATAAGATTCTAGTAATGGGTAACGCACGCTTCGTTTTTGGGTAATGCCTGTTCTTTCAGTATGTTTATATAGTTATTGATAGCCGATAGACTGAGTACCTAGTAAGTTAAACTTAAGACCTGCGTAAGCATTGTATACCCTTATTGGTAAATACTTACTCAAAACAAGCAGCGACCAGAGGTAAAATGTGACCTGGCAGTGGTTGAATAATAGGTTTCCCACCAGGTTGATGCCAATAAAGGTGCTGCTGCGTCCCACCATCACGCTCAAGCAGGCCACCATACCCCTGAGAACACAATTACAGTGTGCTTGAAATACAAGAGAGCTAAGTGTCAGGAAATACACTAGAAAATCCTAAAGTGACTCTTCTTGCATGGTTTCCAATCATTAAAATGGCGAGGTGGTGTAATTAGGAAATAATATATCTGCATTCCAAATGGCAAGCTCGTCCAGCAGCAGACGCGTCGTAAGATAAATTATTGATGACGATAATGATGAATTACATAAATACGCTATTTTCTTTCGGCGTTGTGTGAGAAGCAGCAAAACAAAAGCATTTAAAAATCACCTGTGAGACGTGGGATACAAATCCACGAAATACGAAGCCAGTATCCCCATTCCAAGGCAAGTGCAAGTAAACATGACGAAGAAGAACAAGCTTGAAATCGGCTCAGGTGTCAGGTTGAGGCAAGTCCCGCTCATCGCGGACAAGTACAAGATAGTTATGAGCACAGCCTTCCGTCTGTTAGGGAGGTAGGAGATCACGAAGTTGAGGAACGAAAAGACGCACTGAGAAGCGATCAGCGTAAGGATTACGTTATCTTCTATTATGCCCTTGCAGATTTCCGGCGGTTCCTGTAAAATAGAAACCATTCAAAGGAAAGGGGCAAGATATGTCATAACTCTTAAGCGCCATTTTTGTTCGCAACTTTTCAAGTTTTCTGAAGAAAAAGAGAGCTTTAAGAATTAGACGTGTCTTAACTCTAATACAGTAAGTTATAAACATATAAAGACACTCACAGATGAGATAATGCCACTAACGGTTGTAGTATTCCCGAAGAACATTGTATTTTCCCCAACCTCGTCCATCATCTTTTCGGTGGATATCAGAGAGCAGATATTCCCTGGTACTGTAGTGTTCGACGCCAGGGAGACCCTGACCAAATTCAGGATGTGGGGAAGCCATACCAAAAAACTGTTGTTTCTGAAATTCATAGATAAAACAATACATATATTATATCAAAAATCATTTAAACTGGGGAGAAAGTTTTAAGGGTGTAACAGTTATTATGAAAGTGTACCAATGCCCCAACAGCAATCCCTGGCGGGATACCCGAACGGTGATAATCTTGAAATCCGTGTGGTGACAAAATTCAAAAACATAATGGTGTACTAAACATAGACATAATATTAAAACCTGGGTTCTCACGTGATGTACACAATCGCAACTATGTAGAACAGTTGGATGGTCTTCCACAGAAGGGGAGGACGGAAGAGAGGTGCGCTTTGTTCATACATTGCTCGGAAAAAGGACATGTCCTTTCTCACTGATGCTTCTTCCAGTATAAGAGAATGAACCTGGAATTAAGAAATTTTTTGTTTGATATGAATGGAAAGAGACATACAATCTAAGCCCTCCTATTTGAGGCCAAGGTCGGCATTTGAACATTTTATGTCATTGTGACCTTTTACATAACAATGAAAACATATTTTTGATTTTAATAGTTTTATACACAGAATACCGGAAAAAGCTCGCTACGCTCCCAGGTTTTATAGCACTAGCTAGTTGAGGAGTTTACTCTTGACCTCAACAATACCTGACTATAAATGATCTTACCTTATACCCATCCTTGTCACATCTGTGATTCACAGAATATATGGCTTTCATCACCTCCAAGGCTTGGTCCTTTCTTCCCAAATTGGCCAGGAATTTGGGGGACTCGTAGAAGAAGCAAATAGCAATACCTCCCACCCCCGAAGGTAGTGCCAGGACAATGATGAGCAGACGCCAAGATCGGAAGACCATGCCGAGCAACGGGATATCGACTGCGAAGTCTAGCTTCAGGGTCGGGTAGGTGAGAGCTGGAAACGGAGGGTCGTGACGTGAGCAAAATGATGATAAAACAGTTAAGAGTGCAGGTGCTATCAGCAATTGTCCTGGAGCTAAAAAAACAAAAGCTATGCTTACCAGCAGCCATTGCCGGAGACAGCAGCAGGAGACATGTCATCAACAACATGTACTTGCTTCTCACTCTCTGCACGCACGACTCTCCCACCAATGTATAAGTAGCTGAGTTCGCGGCGCATAAACTGAAATATAACGACTAAAACATTATTATCCAAGACAACAAAGTCAAAGCCAAATTCTATTAGTGCATTCACATGCAATAATAGAATTTGGCTTTGACTTTGTTGTCTTTAAATTTTAGTTTAATAAATGTACAGAGTGTATTCACATACACTCCGTACATTTATTTGCAACAAAACAGTATCAGTTGTACCATCAATGGTATTAATGACTGATAGTCCAAAATTGGTCGCGGAGAAAATTCAAAATTCAAAAGTATTTTATTGCATGTAAGTACACTAGGTACATTTATACAACGTCAATTTTTTATCTACCACCGCCTCCAAGGTGTTATATAGAGCTGGGAAGAAGAAGCGGCGCAACAAACTTCCGCAACACATCTTTTAAAATCAAGTTTGTACATAACATTATTTTGTAAAGATTGTGCGAGGCTGAAGTAACATTAACACCAGGCATCTTTGTCATTTAGATAATCGACTGTCCTATAATAAGCTTTCTTACAAAGTTGCTGTTTAATGTAGGTCTTAAATTTTCTGTCATTCATATTTAAGATTTCTTCTGGTAGTTTGTTGTAGAAGCGTATACATTGCCCCGTGAATGATTTACTGACCTTACTAAGCCTTAACTGTGGTGGTACAAGTTTGTTTTTGTTTCTTGTAACATAAGCTGTGTTCATGTCACAGTGCCTCAAAAAGAGAGATATATTTTTGCGGACATACAAAATATTCTCAAAAATGTATTGACTGGCAACGGTTAATATATTAATTTCTTTAAACTTTTCTCTTAATGATTCTCTACAACGTAGATTATAGATCGCCCTAATAGCTCTCTTTTGCAAAATAAAGATGGTTTCTATATCTGCCGCTTGACCCCACAGTAGGATGCCGTATGACATGATGCTGTGGAAGTAGCTGAAATAGACTAATCTCACAGTAGCAATAGAGATTTCAATCGTATGACATTTGCCCGTTTTCTTATGTACCTAACGTGTACAGCTGAGGCTGGCGCAGGACCGGTCGTCGTGGAGATCCTTGGGGGTGGCCTTAGTCCAGCAGTGGGCGTCTACCGGCTGATATGATGATAGGTGTGCAAATACTTTTGAATATTGGCCAATGTTGTGCGGGGGGGGGTTGCGGCTGGAGTGGGGGTACGGCGACGTGCTACGGCAGCGTGCAGCGAGTAGGGTTGAATCGCAGTTTGTATGAAAATAGGTTAGCTTTGAACGTTGGTGGCTAGCACTTTGCATAGTTGAATTATTGCAGGTGACCAAATGTACATCCTATTTATTACAGGGGCTAATGATGCTAGAAGACAGTAGAAAGCCTTGGCATGTACAAAGCAAGCATCTTGCTTGTCCTTTGTACATTCCTAAGAAAGTTCGAGATTTACAGTGGCCTTGCGAGGACCACGTTAGTACCTACTAATAAATTGGTTTAAGTAACTTACAAGCATACTGAGAAGAACTTCATCAACCCAAGCACCAGCCAGTGCGGTGACAAGCTGCTGGCACAGGACAGCACGAAGCCAGTCTGAAGAGACAGTACCAGCGTGAACCGGCGGCCCCGCGTGTCTGATATATAGCCCCATAGATACGAGACGACGAGGATGCCTGGAAGGTTAAACAAACATTGATTGTAATTTATCTAATGATCCATCAAAGTCACAGTAGGTACTGTCTCACTTATTCAAAAAAAATTTGAATGTTAGAGATGGTAGAATGTAGACACAACTTGTTTCGGAATTTCGAAAGCAGTAAACCCCTACTGGAGTTATCACACACGTACAGTTGTTTTTGGATTGGATGGAAATTCCACATTGCATTGGTAGCCTGTGCGTTCGGAATCCCGCAAGTCTTCCATAGATTTTGTATGGCTCGCACCGCACATTCGTTCATTTTCAATCCTAATACGTAAGTAATAATATTCAATTTCAATAAGAGACAAAAGTGCAGTTTTTTATAAAATACCACATGGTTGTCGGTAAAGGAAAACATCGTCAAGAAACCTGCTTACGAAAGACTAGAATGTATGTTCAAAGGTGTATATGAAGACCAGAAAAACAACGGATTGGGGCACCATTGGTAGACAGGGGTTTGGTACAGAAGATCCTGTTGGGTAGAAGAGTCATAAGGTAAGCCTGGTCCCCTAAGAAGATAAGGTATGATAGAAGGATGAGTATCTTGAAAATAAAGGAAATGTTCTCACCAATGAAAGGCAGGGAAGTGAGTATCCCTTTCTGAGCTACTGTCAGCTCCAGATCGCAAGCCGCATTCACCACCAGACTGAATCCGAAGAGGTCCACACCAATAGCGAGGAGGATCAACGCGCAGGTGGCCGCTAGCAAGATGTTGTATACACCATTACCTGAAACGATAGACATTAAGAATTAAATAACCTTTTCACCTCACAAGCTCGGAAGGGTATACTTTCTCATTCGAAATCTGATCTTCATTTGAATGCTATACACATGGTTTGAGAAAGGTTATCGAGTGGCGACCGCACGTATCGGAAGACGCAGCGTAGGCAGCCCTCCCACAAGGTGGACCGACGATCTTGTGAAGGTCGCGGGACCCGGCTGGATGAGGTTAGCGCAGGACCGGTCGTCGTGGAGATCCTGGGGGAAGCCTTTGTCCAGCAGTGAACGTCTACAGGCGGATATGATGACACATGGTTTAATACTAGATTTGACTAGACTTACAGCGTCGGTGGTGTAGTGGGGAGACGCGGCCTAGGCTGTCACGTCGAGAGGTGCGAGTTCGATTCCATGCACTGTTGAGTTTTTCTCTACATACTGACTGCCCTCAAACGGTGAAGGGAAACATGGGAAACAGGGATAGGGCTATATTGACGTAACGATGCCGATGCATGACAGAAAGATTGCGTCACTTCCGGCAGTTGCCAACTTACGTCAATATGGAGTGAAAGACGTGTTCGGAGCTTTTATAAATATACGCAAGGAAGACAGAATACCTACAATAATTATATTGTTTATACAATGACAGTCACTATCAGAGAATTGTTAGTATACATAGAGCGCGCGTTAGCAAGTCTGAACTGTAAGCACGGGTCTGAACAGTCTCGAAATTTTCGGGGCGACGCTACTAGTCGCAACACGTCAGTAGCGCTGATTGTTGCTCTCGCCGGTATTTATTTAGATTTGGAGTAATCATGGTGAAATGTGCAGTGCCAAGCTGTAAACACGATTCACGGAAAAGAACGATCTAGAAAAAATCTATCTAATATAGTAATAATATAGTATAAATAAATCTATCTAGCGTCCATAGAACACCTGCTTACACTTGGCACAATGGGCAATGAGCGATGCGCGCGCTCTATAGCTAGTATACTAACTCTATGGTCACTATTTATTCAATAAATAATTATAACGATCTTTATTGTTTCCAATAATGAACCAAGTGTTAAGGAACACTAAAGTTTATTACATTCGATATTTATTCAATTAGAATTGTTATACTTAGTCATTGATAATTTTTTGTAGAAAGATATTCTTATATCAAAATATCATTGAAGCAAATTATAGAAACCATCATTAAAAGGTATTAGGTACTATTAAATCTTGAGTACAACACAGCACTGACTAGGTACCTTTACTCCTAGAACATTTTTAAGTTCAGGCAACGCCACAGGGCGAGGCTAGCCAGCTAAATAATAATGGCTTTTTCCACATCGATCTGCCTCTGCGCTAATTGAGTCAACAAGTCTGAACTCCCGCTCAATAATTACAGCAAATGGAGGCACATAAATGAAGACACACAAATAGACATACCTAGCAGTAATATCATATTTCACATTAGTATCATTGATGTAGTGGAAACAGACGAAGCAATTTGGAAAAACTTAGACTTTTGTCTTCTACTTTACTGTCTATGTACATAGAAATGGAGCGTAGCGAGCTTTTTCCGGTGTTCTGTGGTACCTACCTATATGAATTCCTCATCCATAATTTATACGAAAATGATACCAAACACGTTCCCGTGTGAAATCACGAGGCCTTAGGAATTTGAGTTGAAAATTGAGGGGCCCACATTTGACTGGTTTCAATTTAGTCCAAATTTTCACAGGGGTCTAACGACGAATAGAAATAATATTAAATTTGGATTTCACTGCTAAATTGGGACATTCGGTAGTGGGCCGTGACGAAGGACTACCCTCCCTCACCCGTGGCCGGATCTGGTGGGGCCAGGGCTTATTCCGCTCAACTGGACCCAGCTACCCGTCCCAAGTTTCATGCTTTGGTCACAATCTGCAGGGTCTCCATACAACATCAACAGCCTATTAATGTCCCCACTGCTGGGGCTCAGGCCTACCCTCTTAACGAGGGCGTTCGGGCTACAGTCCACCACGCTAGCCCAGTGTGGGTTGGTGGACTTCACATGCGCCTAAGAATTTCTTCTCCGGCGTATGCAGGTTTTCTCACGATGTTTTACATAGGTACATTATAATTAAATAAAAAGTTAATTAAAAATAAATGTTTCCCGAGGCTTCGCCCGTGTAAAAAAGTTTTTCCCGCGCGAGAAAAGTTTTTCTCCGAGGTATCTATAGCCTAGTGCTATTATATCTCTATTATGTAGGTACTCATCCAGCCGGGTCCCGCGACCTTCACCACTTGAGGTTAGCGCTGGACCGGTCGTCGTGGAGATCCTTGGGGGAGGCCTTTGTCCAGCAGTGGACGCCTACAGGCTGATATGATGATGATGATGATGTAGGTACTTACTGTAAAGTTTCAACAAAATTGAAAAAACAGTTCGGTAGTTGTTGCGTGAAAGAGTAACAAACATAGAAAACATCCTTACAAATTGATTGGATATCTACTTATTTTTCCGTTCCTCGTAATATCCACTGCATATAACCACAATCTGACCACAATACAATCTATTGTGTGCTAAAACCGCATTCATGAACAATATACCCTTCCTAAAAATGATGATGTGTTTGCTTTTTGCTTCTATCACTTATTATAGTTGATTCCCTTGTGAGAGAAATGGTCGGTTGTGTGTCATCCATCTTAATCAACCCCAATTTATCAACCACCACCTCATCTTTTACTTTGTTACCTACCTAAGAAAGGAAGAAAGAAACTTTTCTTTTCTTTGTATGTTTCTTTGTCCCACAAAACCAGCGTTCAAACTAGTCCTAAAATACATTACCTGTCTTCGTAAGCGCCTCCTCGAACGGTGTCCCGGTGGTAATGATCCCGTTCCCGGTGTCGCGACTCCCGGGCCCGTTGCGACTGTCGCTCATGGTCGCGAGTCGCAGTCGCGACCGTTCGGCGGCACGACTTAAACTGAATGAAAGATCGACAAACATTTTCAAAGTCACGCTCAGGCGCAACGCACAATGGTGCAGTGGAAACGCTTCCTGAAAAAATACAACAGAGGAAGGGAAAAAGAAAGATGGGAGGGAAGCTGCAACAAACACGTTTCACGTAAAACGCTGCTATGCCGAGGATAATACCCTATTTTTCAACTCTTGATTCAGATTGGTAATTTTTCAGATTGGACATTTTTCAGTTTGGACATTTTTCAAATTGGACTTTTTCAGTTTAGACATTTTTCAGATTGGACAATATTCAGTTTGGACATTTTTCAATTCGAGCATGGTCGTTTGACATTTTTCAGATTGGACATTATTACAGTAAAACTTCCATTCCATCTGTATTTTTCTACCAAGACATGCCGTCAGACTAGAAATCCACCACCACTACTCGCACTTCAGTTTTACTTCTCAAGGTCCTTTGAAGTTATTTTATATAGTGGACTTAACTTACGAATGTTCGTCTTTTTTAGTTTCATCGCGAACCTTATGTATGTCTACATAAATGTTCCAAAACACAATACTGGCTGTACTATTTATTATTTATTCTGTGGTAAAGCGGGGTTTTATACGTGGTTTCGACCGTTTCGAATGCATTTCTCATCAGAAGCTACAAAAAAACCGAAAACTCAACGTTTTTCTGTTTCAATATACGCCGACGTTTAATAATATGAACATAGTTTCAGAGCTCACTCGCTACTCTGTAAGCAGTTATAAATAATACAATATTTCCCATTACCGCAACATACATTGCTCGTTAAAAGAAAGCTTTTCTTAAAGAGAGCGATGGAAACCATCAATGTATTGTAGTTAAGGGAATCGACGAATAAAGTTAAACACGCTGGTGGCTTTTTGCCAAATAGGAACAAAAGGTACACAAGGTCAGCTGTGGCCTTCTATTTAGGTACGTACAGTCGACCGCACGTCAGTGGAGACACGTTGACCTTGAGCTGGCCTAGCCTATTACGGAGTTTCAATACTTACTACGAGAGACCGGCTTATACTGGATTTGTTTCCACTGACGTGCGGTCGACCGTACAAGCACTGTACTGAATTTTGACTTCACCCGTGACTTCACAGGAAAATTTTTCGGAAATAATTATACATAATAGATATTAATAGTTGATCCCTGTTATTCCATAAATACAAGTATGTATGTACTAAGTACATGTAGAGTTATTGACCAACATGTAAAATTTTTTTTTTTTTATCTTTATTTTATTTAGGGACTTTTGTGTTCTCCACATGTCAGTCCCATCGTACCAACATGTAAAATTACGACGATTAGAAGTTACCGGGAAAGTAATTAATGGGAAAGTTTTGGGAGGACCTCGTGGATCTTCAGTATGTGGTGAAGGCGTGGTGCACGGAGCGAAGAAAGAAACAAGTATATTTTGTTTTCTTGTTATATTATTTCACTAATATGAACAGAGTTAACAACGTCAAAATATAATACTGGTCATGGGATCCTAGTCTAGTAAAAACTTTAATTTATATACATACATACATACATACATATCTTCCCGCTATGTCCCTGGCGGGGTAGGCAGAAAGAACGGAGCGCCAAGTATCGCGATCCTGACACACCTCTTTCGCTTCGCTCATTCTCTTAATTCTCTTCATACACGCTCGCCGTGGGACGCGAGTGCTCTTTACGTGTCCGTCTGTGAGCACCCGCTCTATCTGATCCTCGTATGTCAGTCTAGGTCGTCCCCGGCTCCTATTACCAATCACATTCGCTCGATATATTTGCGTCGTCATTCGTTCGTTCTTAATCTTTAATTTATATATAATGTATTAATGTCTGCAGGAGGTCTGCAGCCACCATTGGCAGGAAGTAGCACAAACTATATAGGGATACTACGTATCAAGAGCAAGAGAAGTTTTTTAATGATGAGTGGCAAAGGCACTATGTCATACAGCCATACAGCCTATATCAACAGAAAGTTATCGGCGGATGATTTAGATCATTTCATTTCGTCATTATAATACATGCTGGTCTGATCGCAAACAAAGATTCTCTCCCTTATCAGGGCTTACGTCGTCATCATGGTGACCCCTGGGGGAGGCCTTTGTCCAGCAGTGGACGCCTTTCAGCTGAAATGATGATGATGATTAGGGCATAGGATAATCTCAAATGTAACATTCAGATCGGGAGCAACTTATACAAATTGGACAAAGTTGTCTGTATCTCTAAACTATAACCAAAAAGGTTTTACAAAAGGAACTGGCTCGAAAAAATTGTCTTCCAAAATTTTCAAACAATTTCGTATAAAGAAGACAGTAGAATGGAACAATTGAAGATCAGTTTTCAGTCATCAGTAAATTATCAGTTATTTTAACATTTTTAGATTTTTGTAATTTTTTTCAAATGTACAGTACAGTTGTGATTTCAAAATGAAATTATATGCCGAATAATGGCCTACAACAACGTATGAAAAACCGTAAGTGGTGTGTATCATATTTTTTTTCTACATATTTATTTTCTTTGATATATCTTGTTTCTCGACATGTTAACGGTGCCCTGCTGTCACTCACCCTAGATAGCCTAGAACGGAAGCTCTTTAGAACATGACACGTTAGATACCGAGTTCATAATTTTTTTATAGTTATTACTTGATGATAGATTTAACATACCTAAAGCGCTATTTACGAAAATTAGTATTTTTGAAGATATGAATAAACCTACTATCTATAAAAAAATTATGAACTCGGTATCTAACGTGTCGTGTTCTAAAGACGAGCCCCTAGAACCATTACGGTTGGCATTACTTTTATTTTGGGATCCAGAGTTCCCAGGACGTTTCAGTGGTTCAGTTCAATTTACTATAGATCACTCCTAACTTATGTATTTGTCGGTTAATAATTGTTTTCCAGATACCAGCGCCATGGAGCCCAACGAAAAGAAGAAGGACCTCGAGGAGCTGATGATGTTCACCAACAAGCACAGCGCCACCAGCGCCGTGACGGAGCGCCTGGCTCCTCGGCTGGAGGCTTACATAAGGCTGCAGCTCAAGTGAGCAATCCAGAAATATTAAATTTAAAAAAAAACTCAACTGTAAAAATTTATGGTTTTTGTACACCGACGACTTAAAAATGGGGGAATGATCCCCTTATTTAACTTACCACCCTTAAAGGTGTTTTTATTATTGAAATGGGACCACCCCCGAAATTAGCCTATCTAATAAAAAAATATTCAAAGAACATATTTTAAGTCAGTTGAAAATAAGGTGCATTTTCGTACTCATTTCTGATTTCGGTTTGATGTTAATACCGATTATACTTATTATCAGAGGTCGGCGGGGGTGTGCTGTTTTTACGTCATTAATGTCATGTAGTTGTGTCTTGTAGATATTAATATGGATAAGATCCTTAAAGAAATATTATAAGAAGACCTAACTGATTTTTTGTTTATTGTAAATTTTCTGTGTTAATTAATGTAAAATTAATGTGTAATAATTAACTATATTTTTTTCTATATTTTCAATTTTTAATGAGTTTCGCCTTGAGTTTAATATCATTAATCACATTCCGTAGGTTCTAATAAAATTCATTTGTTTTGATGGCGACGTAAAGCTCGTAGCAGAAAGGCAGCCTAAATAAAATCATTTCTTTAGTTTATTATAATTGCACATGGGGCATTTATCATTGAATGATAAGGTATGTCCATGTTATGCAAAAACTGAAAACAGCACACCCCCGCCGACCTCTGATTATTATATTAAGTTCCACATACTAAATGGATGCAAGATATAAAGTGCTGGGCATGATGCTTTATGATTTAGTAAAATTCGGTCTTAAAAATAGAATTACTTGGCTATTATTCTATACTAATATTATAAAGAGGAAAGATTTATATTTTTGTGTGTGTGTATGTTTGTAATGAATAAACTCAAAAACTACTGTGCCGATTTCAAAAATTCTTTCATCATTGAAAAGTTTCATTCACCCTGAGTGACATAGGCTATGTTTATCTATATCTATGTCCGTGCGAAGCCGGGACGGGCCGCTAGTATGTATAACGACGAGGGTGGCTTAGATAAAACCCTCTTTGAATAAACTATGATTTTTAAAAATCATAGTTATATACTTTTGTTAGCGTAATAGATGTGTTGCTTTCCGCAGGCGCCAGAAGGCCGCACAGATCCGCCTCAAGTGTGAAAAGAGGCGAGCTCAACCCACCAAGACCGAGAATCCCGATCCTGAACAGAGGGACAGGAGCTCTGACAATAGGTAAGGGTCATCTTGATAGCCCTTAGCGATCAGGGGGCAAATCCGAACCATAACCAAAAACGTTATGCTGCATCCACACGTCCGGCAAACGTTTACAAACGCACGCCAAACCCCTGCTCCACACGTTTGCGTTTGTAAAGGTTTGCCAAACGTGTGGATGCAACATTACGTTTTTGCTTATGGATTTGGTAATGTCGTCGACGGATGTAATTTCGCTTACACAAAATGTCTCACTCTGAAAACATTGGCAGGTTTAGACGGAGACTACTTTCAGCTGCCTATCATATTCAGCCTTTTGGCGTCCACTGCTGGACATCATCATCATCATATCAGCCTGTAGACGTCCACTGCTGGACAAAGGCCTCCCCTAGGGATCTCCACGACGACCGGTCCTGCGCTAACCTCATCCAGCCGGGTCCCGCGACCTTCACCAGATCGTCGGTCCACCTCGTGGGAGGCCTGCCTACACTGCGTCTTCCGATACGTGGCCGCCACTCGAGAACCTAACTGCTGGACATAGGTCTTCCCCAATGAAGGCCACCACACGCTCGGTCCACTGCTTTCCGCGTCGGTCCACCTGGCGGAGGCCACCACCCACGGTCCGCGGTCTCCACTCCAGAACACGTCTATTAAGTACCAACATGGATGATTGTCATTATCATCGTTCCATCGTACATGAAGAACCAAATATTAGTGTTTCATGCTTTATTTTTGTTCCTAGAGCCGAAAAGTCTGCTGTCGGCACTTCTAAGCGCAGATCGAAAAGCGAAGTTGCCGGGTCAGTATCACATATTGTTGAGCTCCGTTTTGTCGTAATTAATGTTTAGATCGGTACTTAACTACTTACTTACTTTTCAACTTAGTTTTGAAATATTTTACTACTGCTGAATTGTTTGGTTTTAATAATAAATTAATAACTAAGACCTATAGAGTCGGGGATAAGATCGAAAGGTCCGGAGTTCGATCCCCGGCTGGGCCATGTACCAATGTTTTTTTTTTTAATTTTTTTTATTGCTACGGGGGCAACAAGCACGCGGGCCTCCTGATGTTAAGAGGTCACCGCCGCCCGCAGACACCTGCAACACCCGGGGGGTGCTGGTGCGGCGCCGGCCAAGGTTGAAGGGTCGACTCTCTTCTTGAAGGACCCCATATCGTAGCGCTTTTCTCGAATCTTAAGTACATTTACTGACTGCTCTCAAACGGTAAAGGAAAACATCGTGAGGAAACCTGCATACGCTATGTATTTTTCAGCCCTGTAGATAACTCCTTTGTAAACCAGCTGCGTTCGTCGTGCATAATTTAATAGGCCAATAAATAAACAAAAACAAAAAAGGGGCAGTGGCGTCGGGGATAAGACGCGGCCTATCATATCGAAAGGTCCGAAGTTCGATCCCCAGCTGGGCCATGTAGCAATGGTTTTTTTCTCGAAACTTAAGTACATTTACTGACAACCTGCATACGCCGAAGAAGAAATTCTTAGGTGCATGTGAAGTCCACCAACCCGCACTAGGCTAGCGTGGTGGACTATATCCCGAACGCCCTCGTTGAGAGGGTAGGCCTGAGCCCCAGCAGTGGGGACATGTTAATAGGCTGTTGATGATGAACTAAGACATATAATGTGTTGTATCTGTTGCAGTCGCGACCGCGAGGGCTCTCCATCCGACCGAGGGTGCCGGCGGCGCCGGCGGCGTCGGCGCAGGCGGTCTTGCGTAAGCATCTTCTGCACCTCCAAAATAAAAGCTCAATTCCACTCTGAAGGCGTCGTCCCACTGCTGCGCACGCGCCACCCCACGGGTCGAGTGGGACAACTATACATACATAGGTGGACGCATAATTAGAAACAGGGCAAGATTTTCATACGATCGAGGTCACTTTGAAGCCATGGTTCTCCGTGTAGGATTAATCGGGGCACGATCTGATGACGGTCATCGAGAGAATACATGGAGGACTTTTAGATGGCAATAGATATCCAACTGATCAGATCAGCCGTTTGGGAGTAGCATCGTCATGTAGAAAAAAACCTGCAAAATGGCGTAAAAATGTATGAAAATCTTAAAGTTAAAGAATCATGACGATGCTGCTCCCAAACGGCTGATCTGATCAGTTGGATATCTATAGCGATCTAACAGTCCTTCATCTGCTCTGTCGATGACCGTCATCAGATCATGGCCCGATCAATCCTACACGGAGAACCATGGCTTCAAAGTGACCTCGATTGTATGAAAATCTCGCCCTGTTTCTAATTATCCGTCCACCTATGTAGATACAACTGGGAGAAACAATATTTAAAGTCTTTTACACTGCGAGGATATTGACACCGACACGACACTGGTAAAATCGTCCGACGATATCGGTATCGAAGCGAGTGTCAATCCGTCCGTCCGGCTGCGCCTGCTAATAGCTAGGCGCGTCCAGACCAAGCGAGCAGCCGCGGGTGGGAATCGAACCCACGGCCTCTGGTGCAGTAGGAAGGGTCACTACCAACTACGCCAACAGCAAGGCAATGCCGCTCCCCCCGCTTCACCCCGCGCTGTGTCGTCCGCCGATATCTGGCCTGTTGGCGTAGTTGGTAGTGACCCTGCCTACTGCGCCAGAGGTCATGGGTTCGATTCCCACCCAATATTGTTTGATGAGCATATCTGTTGGTTTTCGGATTCTGGGTGTTTGTATGTAATGGTATTTATTTAAAAGTATACATAAATGTTTATCAGTTGTTGAGTACCCATTTACAAGCTTCGGCTTAGTTTGGGACTAAACAGCCGTGTGTAAATTTGTCCAAAAATTATTATTACATCGGCACGACAAACTGTACGGTCATGGTAAAAAAAATAAAAAATATACGGGTCGAATTGAGAACCTCCTTTTTTTTCGTCGGTTGAAAAGACCGTTGACTACGACACAGTGTGAAAGCGTTTAGTCATACTTAATATTATAAAGGCGAAAGTTTGTAAGGATGTGAGGATGTGAGGATGTTTGTTACTCTTTCACGCAAAAACTACCAAACAGATTTTGATGAAACTTGGTACAGTGATAGCTTATATCCTGGAAGAACATATAGGCTACATTTAAATGCGGACAAAGACGCGGGGCGTCCGCTAATACCCCCTAAGTACTAAACGCCTACATAGAGGGCGGTGTTTCACAACGTACACGTGAAAACTTTTCGACGCGGGCGAAGCCGCAGGAAAAAGCTAGTAATGTATAAAAGTACCAGTCCGACGATATCGTGTATTATCATTTCGTTATCGTCTAATGTGAAATCGCTCAATGGCGTGATGGTTTTGTAGCGTCGGCGTAGAAGGCGCTGCGGAAGCCGGCGCCGACGCCGCCGCCGACGCCGCCGTCGACGCAGTTGCAGCCGGCGGCGCCGCCGGCGCCGTCGTCGCAGTTGCAGCCGCCGGCGGCGCCGCCGTAGCTGCAGCCGCCGCCGCCGCAGACGCCGCCGCCGCCGCTGCTAAGCGGCGACTGTACCCGTTCCCCCTTTCCCCCTGTCTGTTTTTGCAACTGGTAATATATTCCCGTCTAATCTAAATTGTTTACTGTTTACATTTGTTTACTAATGTTTTGTTATTTATTCTATGTCAATTATTGTAATTTTTTTTTCGTTTTTATAAATAAAATTCATATAAAATGGAGTTTTTATTTATTTTGGGAACCATGCCATATTATAGTATAGCTTAGACCTGTATTAATAGGTACAGGTAATCCCGCGGCTTAGGTTTTGTCTAGGTTACCGCTGTAAAAATAGCCCTTATGTTCAATACTCTCTAATGCAGATTTAAAAACTACAAACAAAATATATAACTAGGTGGATAAACCTCAATAATCTAGTATTAATCGCTAAGAGCGATTTCTTCCAGTCAACCTTTGTTACTCCTGTATATAAGCTATCACTACCAAGTTTTATCAAAATCCGTTCAGCCGTTATACAGCGTGAAAGAAGTGGGTCCAAACCACGGGTCCAAACCAAGAAGTTTCAAATCTCCCTGTGGAGATCTTGCATATTTAGTATCGGAACCTTGGTGTCATTTACTGGGGGGGGTGCGGACAAAGGAAGCGGAGTAGCGGGAGCATAGAACGTATTACATATTAGTTCCATGATATAGAGTTAGTATACTAACAACTCTCTGGTTGGACCACATCTGTCCTAGGAACGAGTAAAAAGATAGCCACACTCCTCTCATACGTACTTAGGTACGAGGGCAGGGCGAGAAAGCAAAAGCCGTTCCCAAGCTCGGAAACGGATCCGCCATTTTAGTCAAAAGTACTAGGGCAGCAGGGAGTTATGGGAGGTTATTGATTTGTCCAGCGTGCACGAGTAAACGCAGGGGTGATGTCCGGGCCCTCTCATTGGTCACTTCTTCCCCCAGCTAACCCCAAATACACAGAACACGGAAAAAGCTCGCTACGCTCCCGCTCGCTACGCTTGTATTTGGGTGTTTGCCCAAATAGATACCAATTCTCGTGAACTCAGATTACTGATTACACTATCGAACCTTTTCATACCCATTTAAATAATCAGTGTTTCACATAGAGATAGGATCTCTTTGGTTTGCGGCCGCTATGGGAGTATCAAATTTTTTTGATTCATGGTGTTTCATATCGCATACTCTTTGGTTGGTGCTCGCGCTGGTTATGAGATTCAAAGCCTCAGAAGGAGCTCAGAACATTGCTTTTCCCTCTAAGCTCAGAACATTGCATTCTCTATCAGCTTAAACCTTTTTTTACTTTTGAAAAATAAAAAGTCAGGATACTGAAACTAAAGAGGATCTATTATTATAACCACGATCTCTTTGATACGAACTGCGCCCGCGAATCCAAATGACAGCACATTCGACGTATTCTGTCACTGGTAACCACACAATCAACCTCAGATTAATCAATCAACAAACTGCCTTTGTTATTATTACCATAAAATATAATCATCAAATCATCATAATGACGATGACAAGCGACATAAAGTCGCTGATGTCGTTGTCGTCGAAGTCTGAGGGCAGCATCGCGCACGCGGCGCGCACGCGCTGGCGCAACACTCCGTTGCACGAGCGCTGCAGCATGGCCGACATGGACGCGCTGCGGGAGACCTTCGAGCAGGCGTACCGCAACAAGCTGCTGCCAGAGGAGTTCCGCCTGCTGCTGCGGGACATGCTCAACGTGGAGTACGACGACGAAGAGTACAAGATACTCTTTCTGAAGGTCGGAGGCAGACGGAGAAAGGCGGTTTCTTTAGATAGTGCCACCTGAATATAGGGAGGGGGACCTTTGTTTGTTTCGATAATATCATGCAATAAAGTCCAACGGCCGAAGAAAGTTCGTCAATAATATTAGGCTGTTGGTTCTGTTAGATTCTTGGTACATAGGTACCTAATGTTGTTGTTTGAACAGATAAACACGAACCGCGACGGCGAGATTGGGTGGGACGAGCTGGTGGACCACATGCTGCTGGGGTACTTCGCCAACGACCCGGAGAACCAGCGCGAGACCCTTGAGCCGCCCATCATGGGGCTGCCGCGCGTTATGCGCTCCATGCACCGCCATCCTATCTCCAGGATATGCTTCTGTCCAGATGTCTCTAAAGTATCATCACAATTTTATTATTCTATCAGAGACGTGTCTATGGAGTGTTATCCGGGGTAGAACCAGGCTCTTTTACGTCTTCGTCTTTTACATTCATTCGAGATCATTTTGAGCCCTTTGGTTTCCGCCTGATGGTGGCTGTCCGGGGTACAAATGGAAGATCGGACTGTTCAGTGTCATCCAAGGCAGAACTCAATGCTGACGAGTTTCTGGAGTGGTGACCACTGACCGGCCGGTAGGATCAGCTGAGATGGCCCTGCGCCAAAAGACTGAGGAAGTTACCAGAAGATTCTGGATTACGAGGGTGGAGGGCCGAGTGCTGTCGAGAATTGGGGGCAGGCTTTTGAGCGTCAAGACCAAATGAATGAATGAAGCTGATTGTTGTGTGTGCAGGATCGCAGCACGGACCCGCTGCAGGGGTCGTACATCACCGCGAGCCGCGACGGCATGATCAACTGGTGGTCACTCAACATGACCCTCAACCGGACCGCCTACTCCACCAGTCGTGAGTATCACCAGCAGCATCTGCCACAGGTCATAGACACACCATCAATCCTCAATAGTACAATTAGTCTCTTGTGATGCGATCAGCGACGATTGGAATCCTAAATCAATAACGTGGAGGACATGGTGATTTTGAGAAATGTTAAGGAAATACTACTAGTGAAATTTACATCAAAATATATTGTGCGTAAAACCTTACGATTAACTTTATGTCTCGAGATCCTGAGAATCCTACCCATCTGGTAAACGTATCTTCAGCAGTAAAGTGTGAGTTCATAACACAGCCCACCTGAAGGTGCGCACGACGTGGGTAACGGACATGGTGTGCATGCCGGACGTGAACATCATCGTCACCAGCTCCACGGAGCGCGACCTTCGCTTCTACGACTGCACCGCCAAGACCTTCACGCTCAAGATCGTCATCACCAGCTGGGAAAGCATGGTGAGCTCTCATAACTGCTTCGTACAAGTCAATAGTTGTAGGTACCAGTGCGACTTTGTAAACGCCACATGCTGGATACCGAAAAGCTTGTGTATTGTATGGTACGAAAATGTTACTGATACGACCCAAAATGCGCTGATGCATTTGTTATTTATTTACTAAAGGATGTAAAATAACTATCGAAGGGGTCCGCGTCAACATGGCCCTGTTTGAATTGTCAATTATAAAGTTCAGGAGCTTTCATGACAACTCAAATCTTCCAGACTCTACCAATCCCAAAAACAACGCGAAATTAATATGATGAGCTTGATGCCACCTTCATAGGGCCGGCACGCCGCCGCCGGAGACACCAACTGACCCTTCTGGTATTCCAGATCTGCACGATGTACTACCACTTCCACAAGGACGAGAATGAGAAGTGCATCCTTATCTGCGGCGACGTGGGCGGCAACGTGCGCGTGATGCTGTTCTCGCCGGTCATGCGCGGCCCGTTCCAGAACCAGGCGGCGCGCGCGCTCATCGTGCTGAGACACGTAGACCTGCAGAAGCGGGTGAGGGTCTTCCAGCGCTGGCCACTGTCCGGAGTATCTTTGAACAACCATGATCCGTAATAAGGAGATCCGACGAAAAACTAAGGTCACGGACACAGCTGAAGTGGCAGTGGGCAGGTTTCGTTTGAAATGGAATGTTTGTCACAGAACCGACGGGCCGTTGGTGCATGCGTGTTCTAGAGTAGAGACCGCGGACCTGTACCTACGCTCTGTGTGGAGTGCCCCTCCACCAGGTGGACCGACGACCTATGGAAGGTATCCAGAAGCGGTTGGATGCGGAGAACAGAGGATCGGATCTGGTGTCGTTCATTCGGGAAGGCCTATATCCAGCAGTGGACGTTAAAAGGCTGATTGACGATGATATGAAGACTTACGTAAACGTTGATCACCTTTTGCCTTTGTCAAAGTCATAGGTAGTCAAAATTATTTATTGCATTTGAGTGCTCTTGGTACATTTATGATGTGTTAGCTAGCGCTGACACGAAGAACCGGCTCTTCACTGGGTTAGGTATGCCACACACACATAAATATTTCTTAGTACCCATCAAGTTTTTCGATTACAATTTTATGATTATTAGGGCTTCTTTCACCACTTCTTGATATTCTTACAGATAGTAATCTTAGTGATAAACTAATCTATCAGATAAATCTGTGTCATAGACCATATAAAATATATAAGATATAGGCAATCAGATACCTGTGAAACCAAAAAAATAGGCTATCTGTCAGATAACCTGCAGATACGGTATCTGGTACTTTATCAGCAAGCGGTGTAAGAGGCCCTTAGTGTCCTTCACTCCTTATCTCCTCTATTCGGAAGTCAAATCTTCACATGGTTTGGTTAAGGTCGACCTGACGCGAGCCTCTTGGCACAAAGTTCAAAATCGAGCACCGCTGCCGCTACCGCCTGCCGCGTGGTTCCAACGACACCTCCACTGCGTGTGTTCCAGCCGCGGCTGCTGCCGCAACTGCAGCTGGTGGAGTTCCCGCGGGTGCACAGCGACTGGGTGCGGCAGGTGTCGTTCTACGCGTCGCTGCACTGCGTGGTGTCGTGCGCCACCTGCCCCGACTCGCTGCTCATGTGCGACGTCGCCGGCTCCAAGACGCACTACATGTTCCACGTCGAGAAGGTGACCCTCATCCACCCGAACATCATCAGCCCCGCTATTCTGTAAGCGTATTTGTGCAACTCGATCCTGAATCCGCAGTGAGATCGGTCTCTAACTCAATGATTCACAGTTCAATACTCACTTTACTTCGCAAGTGAAGTGTTTATTAAGTAGCTTGTATTTGTTTACACAATGCGACATCAAGGTCTTTCATGATCGGATGCGGAGTGAAGTAAGTGACTTGCGATGTGATGGTCGAGTTTTAATTCATACTTTACAGAATCACACAGCAGTAAGGTAGACTTAGAAGCACGGAAGTTTGCGTCGAAAGCACAGATTCGGAGTAGCCGTTATTGGATTTAAATGGATATGACCAAGAAAAAGATGAAATCTTGTATAATGATCTCATTTATCATTTCATTTCCATATTTAATTGTATAACCAAATTTTTAACTTAAAATTATTTTATTTGTGTATCTGTATTTTCTAGTGTACCACTCAATTGTTATGCCTAACAAACGACTTCCACGGGACAGGCATAGCCTATTGAGGGTGTCACTGGTAAATTATTTTTGTACCTACAAATTATTTTGCTATTTAAATATATTTCATTTCTTATTTCATATTATGATCTGAAAATTGACAACTAGTTTTAGATGTGGTTGCAGGGCATACAGTGCTTCGCGTTCGACGAGGAGGCTCACCTGCTGGTGACGGGCGGTCCGGACTGCGCGGTGCGCGTGTGGAACCCGTTCGTGCCGGCCAAGGCGAGTGTAGTGCTGCAGGGGCACCACGCCGGCGTGGTCGCGCTCGTGCTGCAGCGCGCCGGCCAGCTGGTGTACTCGCTGGCGCGCGACCGCGTCATCAAGGTGTGGGACGTGCAGGGACAGGTCTGCATGCAGGTCAGTTCAGTCAGAGGGACTTTACGCGAACAGTATCTCTCCAGTTCGATCCATCAGTCTGGTGTCCTGCCCGCAGACATACATCGACGTCCCGCCGCAAGTGGGCGAGCGCACGCCCATATCGGCGGTGTACAACCCGGCGACGCGAGAGTTCATCATGGCCGCCATCAAGATCGCGGCCATCACGCTCGACGAGCAGCTCAACCCGCAGCACACGGACGGCTCGACGCACTCGCGCGCCGTCTCCAGGATTCTCTACAACCCGCTGTTCAAGGTGGTCGTCACCTGCGGCATGGACAGCATCATCATGAACTGGGACCCTCTGACAGGTGTGTGCGGTGCCGGAATCAATGGTGGCTGCTGTGTTAACCTTCGAAAGCTGAGGCCCAGAGCTCGGACGTATTTCGCGTCAGTATCCTGACATTGTCACTCAAAATTAACTTTCAACTAAAATAATCAGTTGACCATTAAAAATCGAGCTCTAATGCCAGAAAAACGCTTTTTCTACATTCCTACAAAGTTCGGCCACTTTTTAGAGTTCGGGTCTGAAATCTTCCCTTGTCCGTATCTTTAAATTAAGTAACTGGTATGCTGCAAGTCAGGATACTTTCTCCTTTAATGTTATCGGTTTTTATCAATATCATCGTCTTTTTCACAAATGGTTTCCATGTAACCTATCACCGGCGACATAATCACATATCTTCATGGTCGGAAGCAACAACAAATTCAAAATGACATCGGTGTTGTGTGGTGTGCCAGGCAAGCGCAACGTGCTGGTGCGCGACGCGCACACGCGGCTGCTGCACGGCGAGCTGATCCCGGTGGAGATCACGGCCGCCTGCTTCGACTCGGGCCACCAGCTGCTGCTCACCGGCGCGCGCAACGGCACACTCAAGGTCACCGCCACATCTCCTCATCACACGGTCATCATCATCGTATGCTTACTCAGCTTTTTATTCAGCTGTTTACTATTGGACATAAGCCTCTCTATTTTCTATTTTGTCCAGTCCCATGCCCGTTGGACCCATCTGGCGTCCTATCCAGGGTCTTCAAAACACTATACTCTGAGTTATATAAATGTGGTGGTGGGTTCAGGTGTGGAACTTCAACTCTGGCGTGTGCCTGCGCAACATGAGCATCGAGCACATGGCCGAGGTGACCGCCGTCTTCTGGGTCGAGGGCAGGTGCGGGATACTTCCTTCCTTATCCAACTCGTTCAATGCCAAAACTGAAATTGATCCACCAAAAAAGTAGTTTTGAAAATTGTCCGAGGTTTGAAATTAATTAAGTCCGATTTTAATTTTGTCCAAAAATTATTCCTATACGTTTAAAAAGATTGTATAGATTATGTACCTACTTATTGTTGCACAACTTTTCGTTTTCACGCTTCAACTTAGTTGTATCTGTATTCTGCAAAATTCAAAAAATTCAAAATTCAAAAGTATTTTATTGCATGTAAGTACACTAGGTACATTTATACAACGTCATGTTTTTATCTACCACCGCCTCCAAGGTGTTATATAGAGCTGGGAAGAAGAAGCGGCGCAACAAACTTCCGCAACACATCTTTTAAAATCAAGTTTGTACATAACATTATTTTGTAAAGATTGTGCGAGGCTGAAGTAACATTAACACCAGGCATCTTTGTCATTTAGATAATCGACTGTTTTATAATAAGCTTTCTTACAAAGTTGTTGTTTAATGTGAGTCTTAAATTTTCTGTCATTCATATTTAAGATTTCTTCTGGTAGTTTATTGTAGAAGCGTATACATTGCCCCTATACACATAAATACACATAAAAACCCCTGCACACATAAATACACATAAAAACAGAAAGTAGGTGTACGGTCGACCGCACGTCAGTGACAACAAAACCAGTTTAAACTGGTCTCTCATAGTATTGAAACTCCCTAATAGGCTAGGCCCGCTCAAGGTCAAATGTCTTCACTGACTTCATGTCAACTGTACTGTACCGTGTTTTTTATTCAAGTAATTTTCTTATAGTCACCTAGGTATGCGTCGTTGCGGTAGTCGTACCGTCGTACGCATCATGCAGTATCTTTAGTTATTTTTAAACTTTATTGCACTGTATTGTCTCACATTTTCAACCTTTGGGTCATGTTTATGTATTGGATTTTGTGTTGATAGGATCTTCGCTGTGGGCTGGAACCGCCACGTGACGGAGTTCGACGACAGCGGCACGGCGGCGACGGGCAAGGCGTGGGAGACGCGGCACGGCGACGACGTGCTGGCCGCCGCCGTGCGCGCGCCGCTCACCATCGCCACCGCCACATACAACTCGGAGCTCATCCTGTGGAAGCTGGAGACCGGCCAGCCTTACAGGTGTCTCTACACCTCAATGTTTCGGTTCTTCTTTCCGGTTAACGAACTACTGAACTTTCTTTGGTTGCTTTGTGTTCGGGACAGTCATAGAGACTTAATTATGTAACTAATAGGTTTCAAATTGTAACATTAATTTAACATTTTAATTAAATAGTAAATAGGATGTAATGAAGCATGAAGCATGCAGGAAGCGAAGACAGATGTAGTTCATGTAGTTCATATAGCCTAGGAGCGAATATTCTTTGTGCTAAGCCGAGGTTAAGCCAAGGTCCGTGCCCCATGGGCGCCCTTAGGTCTGCTGACTAAGGAAGACTGCCCAGTAATTCCGTGATCGGTGTAAAACACTTAAAATAATATTCTGTTAATTTGATAAATAAATAACATAAATTGGGAATATTGACTTGGTGTTTACGTTTAAGACGGTTCTCGTGCACGGAGCCGATGCTGCGAATCAAGATGGTGTACAGCAAGCGCGACAAGGCGCCGGCCGCGGCGAGCGCGGCGGGCGCTGGCGGCGGCGGCGGCGCTTCCTCGCGGAACTCCATCCTACGTCGCCCCAGGTATCAGAAAGAAAGAAAGCAGAAGTATTAACAGAAGAAGTATAAATTGGTCTCATATTAGTATTGAAATTCCCTAATAATTGGCTAGGCGAAAAACCGAAGATCAGTTTTAGTAGCGCGTCTTGAGTGAGGCCTATCATTAGCCAGCATTGGATTATAGTGATGATACCGAATAACCGTACCCTAGACCTAGAACTTTTTCTATTGATGATAAAGTGAAAGTTAAAACGATCTTGGTAATTTCTCTCTGTGCTTCCGAGCTCAGGTCGATCCCTTCATTGATGCGTTCACATTTATTAGTTGTGGGGCACGCCCTCACCCTGCCACCGAAACAGAATAGTTGAATCACGCGATTGTACCACTGGGCTATTGTCTGCGCGTGCAGCTGCGTGGGCCCGCGCGAGTCGGTCATCGACTCGTCGTCGGCCATCAAGAAGGCGACGGCGCGGCGCGTGTCCTCGGTGTCGATGCCGACGCGCGCGCAGAACATGCGCCAGCTCGCGGTGCACTCCATGATCTTCCTCGAGACGCGCCCCTACCACATGCACGTGGGTGAGTCGAGTGGGATCGCGTTACAAGCCTTGCTAAAACCTTGCCGGTTGGAGTGTACGCTTGGGGGTGCTATTCAAATTTCTACAGGTTAGGTGAATTAGGTTGGCAACCGTTGACATGAACCCTTGCAGCGAGCTGGTGAGCGACAGGAAATTTATGCACGCCGGGCTGCGATCATTAATACTACGATCGCCGACGCCGGGAATTACAAAAATTGACAGAGCGCCCAATGGCACACCAACCCACCTTGACAAATACTTTGTGGTAGAAAGATGCTACCATAATCTAGGTCTGTGTATAAATCAAAATTAAAAAGAAAGTCTGCTGCCTATTCTCTATCCACACACAGCTAACTGCCTATAGCAAACGCCAGTAACCACGTACAAACTCAACCATCATATCAAGTTGACTGAACTTCAATATCTAAAAGCCCAAAATGGTAATTGTCCAATAAGTAATTTGCCCATAGAAAATGTGGAATAGTTGATATAGGTACTATGTTCAACAATCCAATCTTTGATAGTGACTTGGTTAATGAGTAACGTAACATGTCGCGGCGCCTTCGGCAGCTTCCATGTTGCTGGCTCTGGAGAACGGGCGCGTGCAGGCGTGGTCGGACCACCCGGCCGGCGGGTTCCAGGGGTCCTTCCAGGGGATCCACACGGCCGGGGACTACGTGTCCGCCTTCGCGACGGACGTCAACAACGATTACCTCTTCACCGGGACCACCGTCGGGTACATCAAAGTGTGGCTCATGACCAACTACCTCACGAATGAGAAGGTCGGTTGGAGTCAGCCCTGCTATTCTGTAAGCGTATTTGTGCAACTCGATCCTGAATCCGCAGTGAGATCGGTCTCTAACTCAATGATTCACAGTTCAATACTCACTTTACTTCGCAAGTGAAGTGTTTATTGTGTAGCTTGTATTTGTTTACACAATGCGACATCAAGGTCTTTCATGATCGGATGCGAAGTGAAGTGAGTGACTTGCGATGTGATGGTCGAGTTTTAATTCGTACTTTACAGAATCACACAGCAGCTCACGTAACTACAATTATCTACTTATTAGTTTCTACGGTCTTCCGTCAGATGACCACTGAAGTCCACTTACGTTGTAGTTCAGGCGGGATTCCCCTTGAAGATGAAAATCCTCTACCGTAGCTAAATATTGCCATTCTAAAGACTATGTTAGCTACCTCGTGGAACAAAGTAGCAAGGTTGAGAAAGGGACGTTTTGAGAAAGACCAGCGTCCTGATCGTCCAAAAGTGGAGTCCATCTGTTCCAAGAATTGAGCCGATGCAGGTTCACGTGAGCATGCCGGCGCTGCGGCTGCAGTTCCCGTTCCTGTGGCGCGACCGCATCGAAGGGCGCGCCAAGCGCTGCGTGCGCGACCAGCCGCTGCCCGTGCTGCTCAACTCGTACCGCGCGCACATGCGCTGCATCACGTGCATGGCATACATCGACGACCAGAAGCTGGTGCTCAGGTACTCGCCACGTTTCTCTCTGGCTGCTGTCACCAGCAACGTTGTTGATGTGTGACCCATGAACGCACACCGACGAGCGCCATATACAGGGTCACACCGACGAGCGCCATGGATAGGGTCACACGCATTTCTCTAATACCCACCTTAAGAGATCGACTAAATATTGATTAAATAATATTTCATGTATCTTCCTTTGAAAAACTACACATAAGAAATACTATGTACACTAGTAGTAGAACCCTCCTTTCATCTGTCGAGAAGCACATAATTTGTGATTCCCCAGTAACTGTGGAGAGACACAAATTGTTTGGAGAGACAAAAAACTCCAATGGCCGCCGAGAGACATAGATATCGCACATCCAATAGGGCCACAACTCAAAAATTTCACAAAATGCGTTAAGGCCATAAATAAAATAGTCAATGATCATATATTTCATAGCAACCGGGACATAAGTTGAAAAGTAGTAAAATAATACCTATTATGAAAATACGTCCTTAAGTCATTTTAATATTTGTGAGTGCAATAGGGCCACAATTCTACTTGTGGCCATATAGCATTCTCCACATATCGACTTGTGGCCATACTGCATTGTATTCTTTTGTTTATGTGTGGCCAGTTATGTATTATCATTTTGACTAACCTTTTCAATTCGCATAGGTACAGTCGACCGCACGTCAGTGGTAACACTTTGACCTTGAGCTGGCCTAGCCTACTAGGGAGTTTCAATACTTTGAGAGACCAGTTTATACTGGTTCTTTTTCCACTGACGTGCGGTCGACCGTACATTAACTATTGATAGTCATAAAATTCGAGTACCTATGCAAATAATTTTTCTAAAACTTGCTTGGAAATGTGAGCATTATTTTGACAACCTTCTTCGAAGTAAATCGAAAATGATGTACTTAGTCAAAAATACATGCGAGCAGGCGGCCGGCAAATGTTGTTTAAAAATACTATTTAACTGTCGTATTTAGCGGTCCAAAAAATTGCTATAAAAACCTAAATCTGTCGTGTAATTATTTTATTATCTAAGTCTAGATCGGGATGATTTTTGGGAAACAAAAAACTCAGTTCTAAGCCCGTCACTGGCATGGCAATCCTTGCGCTCAGACATAGGCATTATGTATGGGTGTGTGTGATCGAATAATTTCAAGGAGACGGCCGAGTCATGCTATTTGCGCAGGTATTGTGTGCTGTGCAGTGCAGTGTACCTCTACTTATTGTGAATTCGTGACTTTAGCGACATTTTCTTGACAGACAGACGAGGACAATTATTATTAGACGACTGGACGGCATACATTGACAATTGACTGGCCTGTTGGCGCAGTGGTAGTAACCCTGCCTACTGCGCCAAAGGTCGTGGGTTCGATTCCCACCCGGGACCAACATTTGTGTGATGAGCATAACTGTTAGTTTTCGGATTCTGGATGTTTATATGTATTTATGTATTTATTTAAAAGTATATAAGTATGTTTATCAGTTGTCGAGTACCCATGTACAAGCTTCGGCTTAGTTTGGTACTAAACAGCCGTGTGTAAATTTGTCCAAACATTATTATTATATATTATTATTATTAATTACTATTTCTTTGTTTGAAAAGATTAAAATCGTGAAACTAATTACGATATTTTCTAATTATTAGAACAAAACTTATCCCATCAGAAGAGTAAAGCGACATTTACTTCAGAAGCCCAATGCTCGTAGAAAGCCATGTCTAAGAGCTGGGTAGTTTCAGCTGGGAGCTGTCGGATGATGCAGTAGTTGCCGAAAGGGAATAGGTAGAACTAATAAAACTGTGCTTTTCGTTTAAAACTGGACTTACGACTTTAGAGCTGACGTAATAATGCCGCATTAAGTTTCCACTGTCATGTTATAAAGCTGTTGGTTTTAAATCGTGGAGAACCAGATATAGATGGATCCAGCTGGACGGAGAGAGCGGAAGACTGGGCGTGGTGGTGGTGCTCATGAGGGACGGCTTGTGTTCAAGGCTGCTGATGACTGTCGTTCACACCGAGCACTGTTGCTTGTGGCAGCGGGAGCTCGGACTACAGCGTGCGGCTGTGGCGGCTGTCGGGCGAGTACCTGCAGACCCTGGGCAGCTTCGTGCCCTGGTCGTTGGAGGTGGCGCGCTTCCCGCCGGACGTCAGGAAGGTCGCCAGCTTCACCACCTTCAAGGTTCGTCCACAGCCGCGGCTTGTATCTCCGGATTAGGCTGAGTAAAATAAAATTAACACCCGCATTAAATCCAATAGAAATATTAGAAGTCAGGAAAAGTCATACTCCCCAAAGTCACTGACTTATATCTAATCGCCCTCGTGCAATCATGATGCTTCAATATTTTAAAAGTTGTTCAACAATTAGGTGTTCGGTTTGAGCGGTGGAAGTGATACATGACTGACCTGACTCTGGAAACCTTGTATAATAAATATGGAACTATAATAGGCCGACCGTTTACCTCAGACCACGCGCGGCCACGCGGCAGGGCCTGCCCGCCCACTCCCCTCGAGATCCCCCCCAGTCGCCTCACCCCGCGCCTCTGTAATGCCGCAGGCGTGGTCTGAGTTAAGCGGTCCGCCTATAGTCATGTATACATACATACATATCTTCACGCTATGTCCTTGGCGGGGTAGGCAGAAAGCTAGTCATCATCATAATATCAGCCTGTAGACGTCCACTGCTCGACAAAGGCCTCCCCCAGAGATCTCCACGACGCCCGGTCCTGCACTAACCTCATCCAGCCGGGTCCCGCCACTTTCACCAGACCCTCGGTCCACCTTGTGGGAGGCCTGCCTCCGCCTATAGTGCTTGAGAGGAATGTACGGGCCAGGGTCGCGGTCGTGCTGTCCACAGACTGTTTGCTTGCTTGCGCGCAGGTGTGGCGCGGCGGGTGGGTGTCGCGCTACGTGCCGGGGCAGGTGGAGGTGGACAAGCTGCGCGACATCACGGAGCTGGAGCTGCGCACGCGCACGTACGGCGCGCCCGCCCCCGAGCCGCTGCTCGGCGCCTACTTCCAGCTGCCCAAGCGGCCCGAGCGCCAGGACGTCGTCACGCTCGACGACTCCATGCCCACAGTGAGCGTCACACTCATCATTGCCTGCACTAGTCCACTGCTGGACATAGGCCTGATAGAGGACGTGGTGGTCTCCACTCGATTCCAACGGTTATTGGTTCTCCGAAATTTGCAATTCAACGTATACCTAGTTCCCGTAGAATTTTTGGGCGGCCCAATGAATATAGTCACAGATTGTTTAATGCACATAGCTGACAGTGTTTATAGCCTATATGTGTGCATTAACGAGATAGTGTGATAAATACATAGAGATGTCCAAAAACTTGAAAGTTGGATTCGGTTGATCGAATCAATGAACTATTTTTTGAATTTTTTGTGAACCCCTTTGACACCTAAAATTAGTCATTGCGCAGAAATCTGTCATTTTCACACAACTGCCAATATACTCTACGAGGACTATACATATCTTATACGGTCGACCGCACGTCAGTGGAAACAAAACCAGTATAAACGTAATTTTTGTAATTTAGACTGCGTTTTCGCTTTCTTTTTGTGTAACGCGTTGTGTGTTACACGTGTCAAGATCCCGCTGTACACGCACCTGCGCATGGCGTCCACGATGCCGGTGCGGCGGCCGCCCACGCCGGAGCTGGTGCGCGAGACGAGGCTCAAGAAGGGGCCCAAGAAGATCGCGCACTTCGAGGGCCGCCGCGCGCCCTAAACCCGCCTCCGAGCAAGCAAGCGAGCAAACAAACAAGCAAGCAAGAGGCACCCATCATACTTACATTCACAACTTAGGCTTTGTGCATTTAGTTGACTCCAAACCAGAGTAATAAATCAAGGTAGGATGGTTTATGTTTCATTAGAGTTTCGAGCGTCCCGGTCTTTTGGAATTCGGATAAACCGCCGCCCCCTCGCTTTGTTATCGGAAAATACGAAAACTGGCGTATATAGTCACAGAATATACCTACCTATATTAAAGTATAGTCAACCACTAGCACAATCAGCTCGCCAACGCCAACGGTGGGACGTTTCCTTCGAAGGTACGGAACCCTCGGAGCGCGAGTCCGACTCGCACTTGGTCGGTATTTTTTGTTACTTCTCTTCGCCTGCTATCGTTGAAAAGTACTGATGACGTAAATACACAAATCGATTCTAAACTAAATCGTATTGAAATTTCACACTCATTTGCAGATTATCTATTTATAAAATAGAACACAACATTTTCATTTTTAATTATAATGTAAATGAATCTCGTACGTCATATCTACGCACATCTACTGTCTCGTACTTAGGTATATTGTTTTGAATAGTTCGTGCATGTAAATGCAACGTACCTACTATTAGTTGTTGTGGTAGGCAATGCCAGGAGCTGCCCTGCTATTCTGTAAGCGTATTTGTGCAACTCGATCCTGAATCCGCAGTGAGATCGGTCTCTAACTCAATGATTTACAGTTCAATACTCACTTTACTTCGCAAGTGAAGTGTTTATTAAGTAGCTTGTATTTGTTTACACAATGCGACATCAAGGTCTTTCATGATCGGATGCGGAGTGAAGTAAGTGACTTGCGATGTGATGGTCGAGTTTTAATTCATACTTTACAGAATCACACAGCAGTTCAGTAATATCTACCAAGGTATCAGGTGTTCTATAAAAATTTTAGATTAAAAAATATCGACACTTTTAATATTATTTAAATTAAGACATGAACTTTATCAGAATTAAGCAGTATAAGATTTCAATGGAACATTTAATTAACGCTTCGTCAACGAGCTTGTTAAAATTAAATAAAATTGACTAAATCATTTTATAATCATTAATTTATTTTACTCATCAAATTCATCATAAATAGGTTTGCAAAGGGAGCGACTGAAAATTAAATAGTTATCGACCAAAATAACAGATATTCATATTCATATTATTCATATTCATTTATTCGTACTAAACATACTCGTCAATACTTAATATACAAACATTCGTAATAAAATTAAATTAAAATATATTCTTACAATGTCAAAATAATAGAAAATAGAGATGTCAGAAAATGATAATTTTACATAGTAAGTAAGTAAGATAGTAAGTACTGTGAGGGTATACTAAATAAATATCTTACTTAAAATAAGTAAGATACCAAATAAATTAAAGAAAGAGATTGGCAACAAAATGGTACATGTAACGAATAAAATTGAGACTAAATGCGCATTCGAAGAAGCTCTGGACATGACTGGCTTCGGCAAGTACAACGTGGCCATGCTGGGGACGTGCTGTCTGCTGATCCTGGCCATGTTTGTGGACATCTTCGGGTTCTCGGTGGTGCTGCCGGCGGCCGCCTGCGACATGGCGCTCTCCACGGCGCAGCAGGGGATGCTGTCGGCTGTGCCGTTGATAGGTCAGTTCAAATTCAAACTCGTTTCAAGTTTTGTTTTAAGGCCCGCTAAAAGGAGACCGCATATTTGTGCGCGACGAATGAATCGACCGCGCCGAAGGAAGCGGATTACCATACGAATCCATCCGGCGAGTAAGAATTTCTTTTTCGTATGCAGGTTTCCTCACGATTTTTTCCTTCACCGTTTGCGAGCATTTAGTAAATGTACGTAAGTTTCGAGGATTAACACATTGGTACATGACCCAGCCGCCGGGGATCGAACTTCGGACCTTTCAATATGATAGGCCGCGTGTTATCCCCGACGCCACTGACGCTCTTGCACTCACTGTGTGGTTTCTGGGTAATATGATCGACGAGTACCTTTACCCCTCCGATCCGTTGCCTAATGGATTTTTTTGCCTTTCGTGTGACCATTGAAAGTATTTATAGGTGCCAAAGGCGGAGGCCTTATAAGGCGTCTTCATTTCAGGTGTAATGTTGTCCTCGTACGCTTGGGGCCTGTGCGCCGACACCAAGGGGCGGCGCGCCACCCTGCTGGCCGCCATGCCCGTCGGCGCCGCGCTAAACATCTTAGCCAGCTTCGCCCCGACCTACCTCACTTTGGCCAGCTTGAAGTTTCTGTCGGCCATCTTGTAAGTGCAGAACCCTATCCTCTCGAAACCCGGGCTGTGAAACAGACATCAGACTGGCGTGTTTTATTTTTATTGCTACTACGGGAGGAACAGCTGGCTCCTGATATAAGTCACCGCCGCCCATAGACACCTGCAACACCCGGGGGGTGCTGGTGGGTTGCCGGCCGCGGTTGAAGGGCTCTTTTAACTCTCTTCTTGAAGGACCCCATATCGTAGCGCTGTGGAAAAGCGTCAGAGGGAAGGTTATTCCACATATTGCGCGAGCGCCACAAAAAAGAAGCGCACGGTGCTGGTCTGCCAGGGATCTATGTAATGTGGGTGAACCGTATTTATTTTGGTTGCGTTGGGTTTATTATATTAATAAGTAGGTACATGAATGTCCTAAATGCTGTTGCATTTTCTATGTCTACTTTTTCCGACCTATGTGTGGTTTAAGAAATAATAATAATTTAATACTTCTAAATGATCGGATATTTTTATGTTTTTTTTCTCCTTTTTACATTCAGCTACATCTCGCCGAGACCGTTCATTTGAGTATGTTCTATCAACATTGGTTTAGCACCTCGTTCATAAAATATAGGAAAATCAAAATACTTCCAACTTTTGGCCACAATTTATCTCCATAGAAAATTGTAATGATGGTAAACGTCTAGGCCTGTTTTTAAGTTTGATTACCTTGCAGCACGTCATCAGCAAACGCCGCGGCGTTCGTGCTGGCGGCGGAGAGCGCGCCGCGGCGGTGCCGGGGCCGGTGCATGTACGTGATGGCCAGCGCGACTATATTCGTGCAACTCTTCATTTGCTGTGAGATTCATCGTCAGTTTTGTCATATTGTCAAGATTAGATACGATACGACAATATAAGATACGATACTACTGGATACAATACGATACAATAGGTATACGATACAATAATGTACCTTAATGATAATATACAATACGATACGATGTCATAGTGTTAGTGAAAGTCAAAAAATGGAATTTTATTGCATAAAATATGAGTTAATTACACTGGGTACAAGCTTGCTAAAGTGAAATATGAGCTGAGTACACTGGGTGCAAGCTTGCTAAAGTGAAATATGAGCTGAGTACACTGGGTGCAAGCTTGCTAAAGTGAAATATGAGCTGAGTACACTGGGTGCAAGCTTGCTAAAGTGAAATATGATCTGAGTACACTGGGTGCAAGCTTGCTAAAGTGAAATATGAGCTGAGTACACTGGGTACAAGCTTGCTAGAGTTATTGTAGTTTGGACTTGACTCAGCTTCTCAAGGCAGCTGGCATGGCCTATCTGTGTATCCGATTATGTATATTTCTTTTTATTGTTCCCAGTATTCGCTCTACCTGTCTTGCGTCTCACGTTCCGCGTGCCCGTCCCCTGGCTGGCGCTAGAGTACCGTCCCTGGCGTCTCCTGCTCCTCATCGTCAGCGCGCCAGGAGTCGTCGGGATCGTCGGCATGTCGTTCCTGCACGAGAGCCCCAAGTATTTCCTCAGCAGGAATCGACGAGACGAAGCTATGGACGTACTGAGGTCCATCTACAATTATAATACAGCGCTCAAGAGGGATAGTTTTCCTGTAAGTAGGTGTAAGGATTATAAATAACTAGCTTTTTCCCGCGGCTTCGCCCGCGTAGAAGAGTTTTCCCCGTGTACATTGTGAAACAGCGCCCTCTATGTAGGTGTTTTGTTACTTAGGGGGCATTAGCGGACGCCCCGCGAGCTTGGCCGGGTTAAAAAGTAGCATATATGTTATTCCAGGATATAAGCTATCACTGCACCAAGTTTCATCAAAATCTGTTCGGTAGTTTTTGCGTGAAAGAGTAACAAACAGCCTCACATCCTTACTAACTTATAATATTAGTAGGATAGGATAATTGATTAGTTATAAAAGACGTGAGTGCAAGAGCGTCAGTGGCGTCGGGGATACGACGCGGCCTATCATATCGAAAGTCCGGGTTCGATCTGATGGGCCGCGTAGCTGGGCCATGTACGGTCGACCGCACGTCAGTGGAAACAAAACCAGTATAAACTGGTCTGGTATAGTATTGAAACTCCCTAATAGGCTAGGCCAGCTCAATGTCAAAGTGTTTCCACTGACGTGCGGTCGACTGTACCAATGGGATTTTTCTGGAAATTTAAGTACATATATAGGTACATATTTTATTGACTGCTCTCAAACGGTGAAGGAAAACATCGTAAGGAAACCTGCATACGCCGAAGAAGAAATTCTTTGGTGCATGTGAGGTCCACCAACCCGCACTGGGCTAGCGTGGTGGACGTTAGGCCTAAGCGCCTTAACCGTTTTGAATGGTTCTTTTTATATTGAATAGCCTCTATTTCCAGGATGATCCCATAGTCCCATTCCCATCAATAGTTTAATATTTTACCTCTAAGGGTGGAAAATGAAAAAAAAAATTAGGAATAAAAATAAGTCGTCGGTGTACATAAATCACATAATTTTTTACAAATTCGGTTTGATTTTTTTGGAAAATTTTATGATATTTATAAATGGTGACGTAATTTCTCTCCAAGCTGCAGGTTACAACAGTTTATTTGGACGAGTCCACGGTGGCCTGTGTCCCTGCCAGTTCCACCTTCCTTCGCTGGTTGTGGGACCAAACAGCGCCTCTGTTCAAGCCGCCGCTGCTCAAGAACTCTCTGAAGTTGTATTATATTCTGTTGTGCGCGTATATGACGTGAGTAGGTGCTACCTTTACCGACCAGAACAGGCACGGGCGGGCTATAACATAAATCCTTGAGTCTTTTTTCTTATTATTTAAAAAATTACAACTTCAAGTAATGAAATAGTACATTGTTAACCTAGGTGTGAAAGTAACTTATTTAAGTCCCGAGACGGGGTTACGCGTCGGGCGCCAATAGTTCGAGGGACCTCTAAATAAGTCTTGAACTCGAGGGAAACACTGTGCTTTTCATTAAGAATACACTGAAAGTAAAAACAAAAACATAAAATGAGTGTTAATACAAATCTCTGCTATACGGAAGTATAAACAAAACTCTACAACTCGAAAAAACAAATGAAGATCGGATTGCCGCTTTCCCGTCTACTTTGTTTTTTTTTCTGTGACCGGCCAGCTATTCTGCCATTATTTTTCATTTCCATCATTGAAAAAATGGTAAATATTTTGCCCAAATCTATGTTATTTTAAAGAAATAGTTGACAGTAATAATTATAATAAAGTCATTTAAAAATATATATTCTTTAATTTATACATAACTTTATGTTATTTCAATTTTACATCGCGCTGTAATTGAGTGGCTGTATAGACAGTTGGATCATGGTCCAATAGAAATGTCAAAATAGTACTAGTTTTTTTATATATAATTTGACAGCTGTCAGTTGAAAGCGATTCTCCCTAGGGCTGAGATGTACTACTTTCAACCCGCTACTCAGGCAACTTCAGACCTACTTTCAGAGTATGAGTAATGAAAAAGACTCTTAAATAGATTAGAATTCGCAAGAGATACACTTTATAGATCGCCGGTTTCTTTTCGGCGGTTGTGTGACGTTGGCCAATTTTTGCGCAATGTCTATTATACGGTGTCAGCGGGGAGCAGTGCGGGGGGGGGGGGGGGGGGGTCACTTGAGACGCTCATTCAATTTCAAGAAATAGTTCATTGATTCGATCAACCGAATCAAACTTTCAGTTTTTGGACATCTCTATGTATCACACTATCTCGCTCACGCATAGTAACGCATGCTAACAATCTGTCACTCTGTTCATTCAACCGCCGAAAAGAAACCGGCGGTCTATACTGAGGCACAAAATGTAAGTTGCCTTCAAAATCAAAGGAAAATAAACTTATGAAATTTTATTTCTTTTTACACCCTTCAATTGCGTGTGTTAAAAATCGTCGTATGAAACGTGTGACTATTAGTCATTACACCCTCGGCTTCATTGCGCCCTCGCCTTCGGCTCTGGCTGTTTTTGCCTGGCCTCGAGTATAATGAGCAACTTAGCTCATTTTATTCAGAATGTACTATTTTGTATGTAGTTTCAGGTTGTTGTATATATTATAAATATTATAATTTTATTCATATCAATTAGTACGGTCGACCGCACGTTAGTGGAAACAATAACCAGTATAAACTGGTCGCTCATAGTATTGAAACTCCCTAAATAGGCCAAAGGTTTAAGTGTTTCCACTGACGCACGTCGACTGTACCTATAACCTTGTTTCATTATCACTCTCACGGGTCTGCTAAAAGAAATCTGTTTAGGAGATAAGTTCTTTCTTTGTACTAAAACTATATAGTCTATTGTATTGTAAAGGTTTCTGTATTTGTCCGTGCAATAATACCTCCCACATGGTGGACCGACGATCTGGTGAAGGTCGCGGGACCCAACTGGATGAGGTTAGCGCAGGACCGGTCGTCGTGGAGATCCTTTGGGGAGGCAGTCCAGCAGTGGACGTCTACAGGGTGATATGATGATGATGATGTGCAATAAAAAATGATGTTATTCTGTATCGTAATAGATCAACTGGGTACACGATGTGGATACCGACGATAACCAACGCGTACTTCGACGGCGTTGATGATAAATCCGGCCAAACATTCTGTCAAGTCGCTAGCGGAGCTGCTACGACGAACAATGCTGTAAGTACTTAAATAGATATTTCGTATAGAGTCAAAGTCATTATATTGAGTAGGTACCTACACTGGGTACATCATAGAGTTAGTATACTAGCTATAGAGCGCGCGCATCGCTCATTGCCCATTGTGCCAAGTGTAAGCAGGTGTTCTATGGACGCTTCTATTTAGATTTTTTCTAGATCGTTCTTTTCCGTGAATCGTGTTTACAGCTTGGCACTGCACATTTCACCATGATTACTCCAAATCTAAATAAATACCGGCGCGAGCAACAATCAGCGCTACTGACGTGTTGTGACTAGTAGCGTCGCCCCGAACATTTCGAGACTGTCCAGACCCGTGCTTACAGTTCAGACTTGCTAACGCGCGCTCTATGTATACTAACAACTCTCTGGGGTACATTTATTACACGCCAATGTTTTATCTACCACCGCTTCCTAGGTGTTAAAAGCGCTAAGAAGAAGCAGCGCACGCAACAAACAACACATCTTTTAAGAACAGTTTGTTTATCAAAATTGGCGGGGTAGCACATAACAAACGGACAACAAAGTGATCCGTTTTGTTCCCTTTTGCGGTACGGAACCCTTAAAACGATTCAGATGCCCAAGGTCCCGTTTCCAAAACAAACCGCTGCTAAAAATGGTATTTTCAATTGTATTTTTATTTATTTTATAAGAAAACCTGTCATTCTTTATTTTGTCTTTCTCTTCGACTAGGTATCGATCAAATCAATTTATTGCATTACACAATGTAATGATATGTGGTAGGTAAGTTTAAAAATAGATCAATAAGGACCCTTGTGGGCACAACAACATAGGGGAGAGGAGGACAACTGGCAATGTATGTGTACTTTACAGTGGCGTAGCGTGAGTTTTCGCCGCCCGGGGCCGACCTGAAATTCCCCCCCGCCCCTCTATTTTCATCATTAGTCAAGGAAATTAATAAAAAGTCAAATAAAGCGTCTAGGTATAATGTTTATCTTCCAAAATAACACGTGCTTGGAAATTTGAGCACTATTTTGACAACCTTCTTCGAGATAAATAGGAAATGCTGTATCTACTAATCAAATACATACAAACAGCGGCCGGCAATGTTGTATGAAAATCCATATCTGTCTTGTAATTTCAAAATGGAACGATCTTTTTACTCCGAAACATGGCAACCACGGCGGTGACATAACAAGTTTTATTTCAATTCCGAACTGTCTGAACTGAACGATCACGAGCTAGGGTTGTCACAGTACTTTATAATATAAATAAAATCAAATAACATAAAAAAGTCTTGGCCTTGTTACTTTATCAATTGGTGTTTTCAGACATCCTTGGACTGCGACAACGTGATCAAACCGCTAACGTTGTACGCGGTGATGGTCCAATCCGGCGTCGCGGGCAGCCTCACCCTCCTGCTGTCGTGCGCGGTGGGCCCCCTCGGCAAGCGGCGCGTCACCGTGCTCGTGTTCGCCGTCTCAGCCGTCTGCGGCGTGCTCCTGCTGCTCGTGAGGGTCCCGCTGCTGAGCATCGCCATGTTCTACGTATTCCTCTACGTTGCACTCATTTTGGGGAACGTCAACACGTATTTGGTGGAGTTGAATCCTACACATTTGAGGTGAGAAGCGAAATCTGTTGCTGCATGTATTTTCACACATCCGCAATATTTTTGAAAGACCTATCCAACGATGAGAGCGTCAGTGGCGTCGGGGATAAGACACGGCCTATCATATCGGAAGGTCCGAAGTTCGATCCCCGGCTGGGCCATGTTTTTTCTCGAAACTTAAATACATTTACGACTGCTCTCAAACGGTGAAGGAAAACATCGCGAGGAAACCCGCATACGCCAAAGAAGAAATTCTTTGGTGCATGTGAAGTCCACCAACCCGCACTGGGGACACGTTAATAGGCTGTTGATTTGATTTGATCTTGTTACAGAGGCATGGCGACGTCCCTATCGGTGGTCGTGGCTCGAGGGTTCGGCTTCTTGAGCGTGCTACTGATAGCTCATCTCCTGGCCGACCACTGCACGCTCATGATCAGTGGATACGTCATCCTAGTCATATGTTAGTTTAGTTATCCTACTAAAAATACCATAAACGTGAAAGTTTGTGAGGATGTTTGTTACTCTTTCACGCAAAAAGTACAAAACAGATTTTGATGAAACTTGTAGGTACTGTAGATTAAACATCAAATTAACACTAAAAGGATATTTTACGCGGGCTTTTTTGATCAGTCAGTCGGTTTCTTATTTTATCTAAATTGATTGATTGATTGATGTAGTGTAGGACCACCTAGTCTAGTCAAATCTAGTTCAATATTTACATACCTACTTAATTACGGTTCTCAGAGTCGCCGCGCTAAAATTTGACTCCCGCGAAACACCCTTGAATGATTTGAACCGCCGCGCCGTTGTTTGGTTTGACGCCTCGCCATGTCACAGTAGACGGAAAAGTGGGCCCATAGCCCTCCACCTCTTTACTCTCCTTAGCCCTATCTTTTTTTTTGTTTCAGCTGGATTGGCAGTTTCAATTTTCTTGCCACCTGATGCCACGAAAAGAGCGGACTCATGCTGCCAAGATGGAACTACTGAACCAATTGGACAAGATAATACTCGATTTTAATACCTTTATTTAGAAGACCTCTAGCTAAGTTTGCAATTAATTTAATTAAATACCTAACAAACAAAAAAATCTTTGTGTTTTCATTTTACTGCGTGTATCGAAACGTGGTTTTGTATGTAACTAAAATGATACCATCTTCAGTGTTAGTTTTCCTTCATGAACCCAGTGCCCAGTACTAGAGTGTACTGTTTACTAGATTCCTGGACTTAATTTCCAAAATGTCTAATTCATAAATTGGTCTGTCAATACGTGTGCGTCTCGTAATGTCGTAGTATTGTCGTTACGTACAATACGCTTGTTAAGATTGTCACGCCGTTCAATTGTTATAACTTATAAGGAACCTACTAAGGTTATGCAACAGTGGCAAAATGTACGAATTCAAATATTTCTCTTTCGAAGTCCTCATTTTGTTGGTAATAATTTTTAACCTGGTAATACCAAAACTCGCTGTCAGTCAGTAGAACTGTCAAAGTGAAAAACAAAAAACAGAGTGTCAATGTCATTCTTTTCTTCACTCACTCACTCGCATTTGCTGTGAAATTGCGAAACGAAATGTCTGAAATCACCGGCGATAATTCAAAACTTCGAGTTGTGGTTTTAGGAGGTAAATTGTTTTAAACTCCCCTACGATTTCCTTTCCAAATCCCCAATAATCGCATACAATAAATTGCAGGGCACCGTGGAGTTCCTTTATCATTTGTTTTTTTTATTATTCTAACGGTTAGAAAGTCTTAGTCATCACTATTTTGTGGTCGTTTGTCTTCTTCAGGGTGCGGCTTCATCGGCCGGAACCTCGTGGAGTACCTAATCACCAACGACCTAGTGACTGAGTTGAGAATAGTGGACAAAACACCTCCACAGCTGGCCTTCCTCAACCAGGCACATACGAAGGCATTTGAGGATTCCCGGGTTGAGTACAAGAGCGCAAACCTCATAAATCCAAGTAAGTAGACTTCATTTTTCAGTGGCTTGCTTCTCTACATGTTTCTAATTAGATTAGAATGCAATTATGCAAGGAAGCCTTGTCAGTTCTTATGTCATTGTGTGTTAGCAGTTACTTTTTGGAGTCATAAAACTACATTTCACATTCAAATGTATAATTTGTAATAGTCATGTTGACCATATTGGATTTTTAATCAGCTAAAATGGATGACTCTTATTAACCATATTTAATTTTTGCCGCGATGAACCGGGTCAATATACAGTGTTATTGCAGATGATATAACCACCAGTTGGAAGTCAGGGATAAGCACATTATTACAGACCAAAAAATACTCTAAAGATTTAAATATTTTTTCCTAAAACTCCAGTCCAAACAGGATAACTTATTATTTTACAATCAAATTCAAAGTACTTATCAATGTGAACATTTTATATTAGGTAATTATCCTGTGAATTAATGTGTTATATGAAGTATATAAGTTAATTTATCATTATTACATTTCACTATCGCAAAAGGACTGAATTCCATACATTTCATTTCATTGTGACATCCACGAAAAGACTGCAAAATGCCACCAACTGAAAGGGTCCATTCCATCATCATTAACATCAAATTCCTTCCTAATTAAAAAATACATATATGTATATAAACACAATATGACTTCTGTATATTACAATTGAATGTTATTATGCCATTGACTCCTCTAGTAGCCTGATAAGGTATCAAGCCAATGATTCATTACCATATAATACATTGTACACTCCTGATGTGTGTATTGAACATGTTTTTAAGCTGTACAGTACAGGATGCCGCGTCATAAAAAGCACAAACGAAAAACCGCTTCATAAATACCTTAATTTATTATTTAAAAAATTAATTAACAGAGATTTTCATTCTTTTGAATTTTTAAATTTGATTATTTTCGAAAGAAAACATACCTGTCTGTGAGATGCTTTTAGCAGCAGCATTGAAAAAAAGAGAAACATGCCTGATAAAATTTATCCACTGATGTTTAATTTAAATAAATAAAGTTATTACTATTTCTAGTTACTACTTAGAATAACATTGTTTTGTGAAAATAAATAATTTAAAATGGTTTTGAGATATGTATTTTCACTTCCACCATAGTTTGTATGTACATTGTATAACCTTGAATGTTAAACTGTTATGCTACACTATGATAGTTGTTATCTACACATGATAACACAGCAAGGACACACATAGTGCATTACATCCTCAATCATACTTTTAGTAAACCATTAAGTCATCATTATGTACTCAACCATTGGAAAATTATTTCATCCCAAATATCTTATCTTCTTAGAGGGCCAGGAATACCTGGCGACACTTTGACCCTACAGTTGTGTCCTTTGGTATTTCTTATCACTAAACACTATCTTGTTATCGAGAAAATCTACTCTCGTCTTAACGCCGGCCGCCGGGAAGGTTCAACGCAGACCTGACGTGCTGACGGAGAGCGGGGCCCGGAGGATTTGACAATAAGCTAAAGCTGTTACAATGAAGTTAAAAGGCTCATACGGCGCTATGCGCTGCATACAGTTTACTACTTCACGCATTTTAACATTATTAATAGGGTGTGACCGTTAATGCGATATCTATATCAGCGTTGTATTGTTTCCTCTTGTAGTGTAGTGTATAAATAAATAACAAGTAATCCCTGGCAGCATCATGCGCCGCGGCGCTGGACCCCGGCGACGGAGCGCCGTGGGGGCTGGTGGTCAACTGCGCGGGCGAGACGCGCGTGGGGCAGACGGAGGCGGTGTACGCGGAGGGCATCGTCGCGCTGAGCGGCAACGTCGCGCGGTGCTGCGCCAGGCTCGCCGTGCGCAGGCTCGTCGAGCTCTCCAGCGGGCACATGTACAGTAGCGACAAGGTACGCCTTATAACATCTAAGGACAAATCTACGCGGAAAAACGCGTCGGAATTCTGCACCTGCAGTGTTCATGCTTCGTCCATCCACCGCCGCCCACCAAGTTGAAATGATCACAATTTGAATTGCATCGTGATTGCTTTAGATTTTGTAATTTCCGCAGCCCCAAAAAGAAGATTGTCCAGTGGAACCTTGGACGGTAGAAGGGCGGATGAAGAGCAAAGTGGAGAAGGAGCTCAAAAGCCTAGCGCCGGAGCTGAACTACACCATACTGCGGCCGGCCATCGTGTACGGCATCGGGGATAGGAGAAGTTTAAGTGAGTATCATATTTACCTCCTACTCGTATGGTAGACCTGTCATAAGGTACACATGATTCCTTATAATAGGTCAACTAGCTTAAGGAGTTAGAGGATTTACCAGACTTCTGATAGCTGAGTTGGAATTGCATGAGCTATAAATAGAAAATGTGCAAAAGAAAAAGTTTAGTTTTTAGGGTAGTGCCGTACCAAAAAGATGAATAGATAGTGTTCGAATCCAATGCAATGTTTTGCTTCCTAAACGTTTTGCGAAATGGACATTTTGCATAATTGGACATATTGCAATTTGGACATTTGGTTAGGTACGGCCGACCGCACCGCACGTCAGTGTAAACAAAACCAGTATAAACTGGTCTCTCATAGTATTGAAACTCACTAATAGGCAAGGCCAGCTCAAGGTCAAATGTAACCACTGACGTGCGGTCGACTGTACTAGGTCAATTTGCGTTTTAGTCAACGCCTTCAGATTCGGATTCAATACTGATTTGTTATAATTTTATTTGTTTGCTTCCCAGCGCCACGGCTCCTATATGGCGGCATATACAAGCACCTAGGCGAGACCATGAAACTGCTATGGACCGCAGACCTCAAGATGAACACGGTCCACGTGTCAGACGTCTGCCGCGCCATATGGACCCTGGGAACGAGACCTGAAGCCAATGGACAGACATACAACGTGGTGGACGAAGCCAACAGCACGCAAGGAAGCTTGGCCGAGCTGGTGTCGGAGATATTCAAGATCAATCATGATTACTACGGCACTGCTATCTCCACTTTGGCCAAGGTGAGGTTTTGTTTAGCAAGATCTTAAGCAAAGCAAAAATATAAGCGCTGTTGCTAAAACATGTTGCATTTAGTCTTCAGCCTTATCATATCATTCGGGTCATCAATCAAACCCGTTTTTTTAAAATTTCACTTTAATGGAATTCGAAAAAAAAGCAATTGCTTTTTTTTCAAAACACCCCGCGCCTGCACTGACTCCATGAGGAAAAGAGAATATTGTATGCCAACGTTGTGTATTGTATTTAAACGAATTTTGAATTTGAATTGTTTTGACTGGCCTGTTATCGTAGTGGTAGTGGCCCTGCCTACTGCGCCAAAGGTCGTGGATTCGATGCCCAGCCGAGACCAACATTTGTGTGATGACCATAACTGTTGGTTTTCGGAGTCTGAGTGTTTGTATGTATTTAAGTGTTTATTTAAAAGTATTTATGTATGTTTATTAGTTGTTAGAGTACCCATTTACAAGCTTCGGCTTAGTTTGGCTATAAACAAAAAAAAATGTGTAAAATTTGTTCAAACATATTATATTATCAACTTTTCAGAACGACATCGCGTCTGTGGCGGAGGAGGCGAACGACAAGCACCTGACGGCGTGGGCGGACATCTGCCGGCGGCACGCGCTCGAGCACTCCCCGCTGGAGCCCAGCGCCGGCGCCGACGCGCTGCTCAACAAGCAGCTGTGCCTCGACGGCGCCGCGCTGCGCGCCGTGCTGCCGCCGAGCGTGCCCGCACCCACCCGGGACAGGCTGCTGCAGGTACGTAGGCTTCTATCAATAATAATAATGTTTGGACAAATTTACACCCGGCTGTTTAGTCCCAACTAAGCCGAAGCTTGTAGATGGGTACTCGACAACTGATAAACATACTTATATACTTTTAAATAAATACTTAAATACATACAAACACCCAGAATCCGAAAACCAACAGTTATGCTCATCACACAAATGTTGGTCCCGGGTGGGAATTGAACCCACGACCTTTGGCGCAGTAGGCAGGGTCACTACCACTACGCCAACAGGCCAGTCAATCTACTAAATTCAATCTACTAAACTCGTGATGCAAGGTTCGTAGATAATTTTCGTACCTTCGTCGGGTACATCGTACCGCGCGACCAACGTCAGGTCGCGCGGTACGATGTACCCACGGTATAGATCGCCGGTTTCCTTTCGGCGGTTGAATGAACAGAGTGACAGATTGTTAGCACATCGCTTACAGTGTTTATAATCTATGTGTGCGTGAGCGAGATATTGTGATACATAGAGATGTCCAAAAACTTGAAAGTTTGATTCGGTTGATCGAATCAATGAACTATTTCTTGAAATTGAATGAGCGTCTCTAGTGACCCCCCGCACAGCTCCCCGCTGACACCGTATAATAGCAATTGCGCAGATTTTAGCCAACGTCACACAACCGCCGAAAAGAAAACGGGGATCTATACTCAATCGAACCTGTCGCATACGACCTGACTCGGTCAGACTGTCCGAACGACCGTCGCGACGTGTATGGCCCGCTTTATAAATGTGTTTTGTTTTATATTGCAGGTGTTGCAAGACTACGCGTCCATGAATCTCTTCCCAAAAGAACTGCTGCTATGACCGCATACTAATGAATACACGCCAAACAAGTCATTATAAATAATTAATCTATTGAGTTTGACGCAATTAGATACGTACCTAGATTTGCTTGTTTTATGTAAAAAGTATGACGTAAATGAACGAAATTATCTTTAGGTTTTATTACTAAATTAGTTTTGTATTACGCCGCCGTTACCACTGTACGACTGAGGCTTTTTTAAAGTAGGTTTAGGCCTGGTTACTAGACCTTTAAGCCGTATCGTATTTAGAATATTGATAGCGGCTTTAATGGAGATTTAGAACAGACCATTTTGGAACGAACTGTAGAGTTGTTACACGCTTTTATTTCAGTTTCCTGCAAAATAATATACACATCCACATGATGATGAACTGGCGATTGTTTTGTATTCTAGCTTATGGCGGTCTTATCGCTAAAAGCCTGTCTTCCAGAGCCAGACACCGACACGATTTGTATAAACCACATACAGGCTCTATGGTCTCAGTAGTTCAGTGGTAACATGAGGTATTATAGTCAATTTTTACGTCGGATCCATTTCGAAAACTTTTTTAATTGTATTAAATAATGTATGCTGTGATAATGCAATAAGTGCATATGCAATATTATGTGCATACTTTACACTGCACTTGCATTTCGGAAATACCTAGGTTTTGAACTAAAAAATATTTTTTATATGTACAAAAAAATATATGTGAATGGACAATAAAATACATTTGAAACTAACCTAGAATTTGTAAGGCATTGAAGACTGTGAAATACCAAAAGCAATACTAGAACTTTTGCTTTTTAATTTTTAAACTAAATTTTTCTGACTGTCGAGGACTTTTCCCATCTGATGTGCATTTACGTCTTTATTCCATTGAGATTTTTATACTTAATAATTGCTAAGTACTTAAGTATTTCTCGTATTCTTTTCTATGGTGCAAATAGATGAAATCTAGAATTAGAGATTTTTATATATTCAATTTGTAAGCTGTTGTCTGTATATTTATATAAGATCATTCAAAATTAATTAGATGAATATTCCGTTTTTCCTTTGCTGTCTTATGAAAACAATCGCTTCTGCGGCTGAAAGCAAAATGTAGGATAGACGATGATCCTAAGTGGACCGCAAGTTTATATGTTGTTTTGCTGCTAGGTTACCTCGCATCACATATAGACGAGACGCAAATAGAGTTTGTTTTCTTAAGCCAGCTAAGGAAAAACAATATGCTTACTTATAAATGTTGAAACAAAAATTGTGTAACAATGAAAATAGACACTTTCTATTTAGTCACGTTGTCGTAATCTAATTATTTTATGTTTATGTTTAGAGTGTTCCCTACACGATCATGCTGCATGACATGCATTACGTGCTGTCACTCCGTCTAGTTGTAGTGATTGACGTGCATGACATGCAAACTACGTGCTGGCCGTTGCTTCACTGTACAAAGTGATTGATAGCAACCATGAGGGTCCATCATGCAGCATGATAATTCACGTAAACGTAATGCATGTCATGCCGCGTGATCGTTTAAGGACCGCTTAACGCTTTAATTGTAAGCTCAATTCTGAAAGATCTTGTATAAATATTAAATTTAGTTGTTTATGGTTAGTTTGAACATGTGGTACTACATAATATACATCTGAAGGCACAGCGGCGGCGTGAAAGTTCATACCATTGCGAAGAAAAACCAGAGGGTATTTTTAAAGAGGCAATCAAATCTTTCGATAGCAGCCTGCGAATTTGGCATTATAATATGAATATGAATGAATAATATGAATGAATCTGGCATTATGCGAATCTGGCATTCTGAGAGTCTGGCATTTTGCATGTCTGCCATATTGCATGTCTGGCGTTTTGCAAATCTGGCATTATGCGTAGAGGCTTTCAATTTTGGGGTGAGAAAGGCAATCCACAACAAAGACATTTCACGTAAACGATGTGTTCTTGTATGTTCGAAAATAAAAATGAATCTTCAAAACGCGCCACGTTTTGTCTTCGAAACGTGAACACTTTAAGATAGTGTTAGAAACCGCGGTACCCAAGAACGTGTAGTACCCACTGTTCAAGCCAACTTGTCGATTTGAGCACCGAACTAGAGTTGTCGGTATGATTGGCGACGCAATACGCGCGCCTCCAAGCGGCAACATTTGGCTACTTGCCAGCTGTTACGACACTTGAGATTTGGACAAGTGCGACGTTCTTGCGCTAACTTCACTTTTGGTTTGGTCTTTGGTGCTGAAAGTTTCGATTTTCAGCCGCTTGGGTGAATAATTGTACCGCAATCCGCTAGTTTAGTTCTCAAATAAATCGCTTTTCTATGTATCGCTTTAAAAGTAAAATATACTGTTTATTTTCTAAATCTTCGAGTGTCATTTAAGTTAATTGACCTTAAATTTATTAAAACATGTAAAGTGTCGACAACGTCAAACCAAATATACTTTAATAAGCACCAAATTATATCAAAAGTTTACATTATAATAATTTACTAAACTGTGTACAATCAAAAGGCGGCCTTATCGCTTTCAGCGATTTCTTCCATGCAACCTTAGGGTGATGTTGAAATCTCCAAGGATTGTAGGTGTTGGGTGCAGACATTTATATGTATATCTATGTCGTCATATATGTTCAGAACAGGAAATGACCGGCCACTAAATATTTTCATATATCACCCTAACGGGAGGCAGCAAGAACTGACGGGGGTGCAATTGTACAAAGTTGTCCGTAGTGGGAATTGAACCCACGACCATTCACATTTTCGCATTTATATAGTGTGGGAAGTCCTTCCCTAAAAGTACACAGTAAAGACGCTTATTGCATCGTAGAACTAGAAGGACTTACCCGTGGACTGGAAAAGTTATTCCACTATCGCAACTGGTTACGAAACAGTTGCGATGCGGCCGGAAATGCCGGAACCCTATGAAAGCAGTTTAACAAAAATTCTATTAAATTTGACCAGGCTGTTTATTTGTAATAGTCAGCTAAAATTATATAATCTTCATTTTTTACAACAGAACATCATTTGCTTACAATTTGTACAGGATTCAATACATTTTTAAACAATAACACACCTTATATGTAACAATCTTTGACGATTCTGAAAATTCGATTCGGCACCGAGCTCCTACGTCTCCTAAATATTTATTTGAATGCGAAATACTGTAATAAACACAATGGGTGGAAAAGAGAAGAAAGCGACATTTCCTTTACAATCAGTCTATCTCTCTTGCACCCATTGTAACATCACTTTGACCGTTTATCAAACAGCCTATTAATGTCCCCACTGCTGGGGCTCAGGCCTACCAACTCAACGAGAGCGTTCGGGCTATAGTCCACCACGCTAGCCCAGTGCGGGTTGGTAGACTTCACACGCGCCTAAGAATTTCTTCTTCGGCGTATGCAGGTTTCCTCACGATGTTTTCCTTCACCGTTATAGAGCAGTCAGTAAATGTACTTAAGTTTCGAGAAAAACCCATTGGTACATGGCCCAGCCGGGGATCGGACTCCGGACCTTTCGATATGATAGGCCGCGTCTTATCCCCGACGCCACTGACGCTCTACTTTGACCGTTATTCGCATTTAAATGAACGATTTGTCTTTGGAGCGTGACATTGTGCGAATGTGCCATTTGCAAACGTGACATTTTGCGAACAGGACATTCTGCAAACGTCACACATTATCCTGAGCCTCTCCAAACAGACTAGGCTTGTCGGTAGCAGAGCAAGCTTCATTTCGCGTTTTCACAATAGCCCATATGATGTTCTGTAAAAATTGTAAAAAATGTCATCATTTGCGATAGTGTTGTACATTATTAGTATCGATATTGTGACTAGTTTTCGAGGTCACGATAGTACGATAGACTATTCGCTCGCAACACTAGGGGCGTGCCGGTACCGTGTGGGCTGATGTAAAAACGCGAATTATCTCTAAAAATACAAACAAATATGTATTGAACTCCACTATAGCGCACACGCACTTTGGCCATACAAAACGCGTTTTGTATGTAACAGCGCCCGCACCGTGCCTCAGATTTCAAGAGCTTATTTAATTTTTTTAATTATAAATTCATATGATATTATACTAATAATAATGAAAGACAATAATGGAGACATCATGTTAATTCTATTATTGTATTTCTAAATTTATTTTGGACGCCATAAATTATGGTAAAACATGTAGAACTAGAATAATAATTATTGACAGCGGTGACAGATAAAAAATTGACGTTGTACAAATGTACCCAGTGTACTTACACGCAATAAAATATATTTGATTTGACATCTGTATACTACAGTGTTTTGCGTAAATAATTACTCACGTTGTTTTGTATGGCCAAAGTGCGGTGTTGTATAGAGGAGTGGAGTTCAACCCTAATATTATTGCACATGCACAACGAAATTACATTAATTAAAATAACAATTAAAGTGGTGGAAGCTATTCAATAACAATAACATTAATTTATTTTTAGTCATACATCATTTTTGTCTAACTACCTAACACTGAGACTTCACTCAAATAAGGCCCTCTCATAAAAACAGACCTCTTACCTCTTAAATTAAATTTCAAAATTGCGCCGAGAATAAATATCCTAACATGAGCTTCAGGGTCGAGGCAGACCAAGCGGAAATTTGCCCGCGCACTATTTCAAATGAACCTTATCACTATAGCCTAAAGAACACAATCGTATGAATGACGTCGAGCGCGAGGCGACGCCGACGTGCAGAAGTCATTATACGATTTTGTTCTTTAGGCTATAGTGATATGGTTCATTTGACAATGACGTCAAAAAGTGGGTGGGAAATTTTGGGTTTTTGGACACCTTGGAATTTCTTGACGGCTGAATATAGTCACAGATTGTTTGCACATCGCCGACGTCGTGTTTATCGTCTATGTGTGCGTAAGCTAGATAGTGTGCTACATAGAGATGTCCAAAAACTTGAAAGATTCGATTGATCGAATCAATGAACCATTTCTTGAAATTGAATGAGTGTCTTTAGTGAACCCCCTTTGACACCTAAGATTAGTCATTGCGCAGAAATCAGCCGACTTCACACAGCTAGCCGCCATTAAACTCCGCGCGGACTATAATAACTATAGCCCGTCTCAGACTGCAAGTGTGGGTGCAGCGGGGCCGGCGCCCCCCTCCCGCGGCGGCGCGGGCGCCGGCGGGGGTCGCGCGGGGCGCGCGGGGTGCGGCGGTCACGCGTGCGCGCCCTCCGGCGGGCCCACGTGGCAGTAGTCTGTCAGTGGGACGATCACCACTTGTATCTGGAACGCACATACAAAATAGCCATGTGCAACCCGTAGGAAATATCTGTGGACCTGACTTAATGACGTCATACAATCTGGAGAGTCAGCAAACAAATTCAAGATATGGGTGTGAAAAAAGTACAGGAAAATTTTAGCTGCTTAATAGACTCTCTTCAGCGAACAGTTGGGGAGGACAGTGACAGTTAACACGGCTGACACAGTAGATCCCATAGGGTCGCAGGGTTAACCTACACGATAAGGTGCCTCCGGCCACACTTACCAAGAGGTAGAATGTTTCCGCTGCATACCGTAAAAAAAATGTTTTGAAAACAAGGGAAACCGAAGCGCTATAACTCACCCTCAACTGGTCCCGGTTGGGGCCCAGCAGATGCCGCGGCTCGGGCACGTCGCAGCTGTCCGAGCACTTCGGGCAGCGGCTGTACATAAACACATCACTTAGTTTTTTAAAATAGTTTTACGGCCAATTGGAAACAAGTGCTTACAGGCCAAATCGTAGTTTATAATCACGAATACATAAAACCGCAGCACGACCATAGTGGCATTCGGTGATCCACACTGCAGCTAACACCGCACTAAACAGATAGCAGATTTAATGACAATTTAACAAGGGACAATTTGGAACAATGCCATAGATTCGTTTACACGCTTTTATTTAACTATCCCGCACAATATACACTTTATTAGGCATTTGTTGAATATAAAACTATCACAAATATACACCAAAACCTACAATTTTATTTTATTGAATTCGTCCAATGATGGACAGGCAAAAGTCATAGACCATACAGTCAAGTCATATTTTGTTTGTTTTTCTTTAAAAACCGGCGGTTACAGCACGGCCTCCACAAAAACAGGGCACAGCGTCTCCGACAAAATCCCGCCAAAAAAACCAAAACCCACAATATACATTTTTTTGGAAAACTAAACAAAAACGACAACCATCTCTGACAAATCCGTCATAAAGCCCAACACAACACTTAGCTGGCCTCGCCTATAAGGGAGTTTCAATACAATGAGAGACCAGTTCATACAAAAAAAACGGTTTTATTACCATGTGGCATGCAATAAAATGCTTGAACTCACCCGTAACCCTTGTTGGGCGTCAGCGCGGCGGGGGAGGGGGAGCGCGCGCGGGACGCGGGGGCGGCGGCGGGGGGCGGCGCGGGCGCGGGGGAGGCTGCGCACGCGGCCGCGGGCGGCGTGTACAGCGGCGTGTTCAGCTCGTCGAAGTCCAGCGCGCCGTCTATGTTCAGCACCCTGGCACAGTATATACAACCGAAATATATCGCTGCTTTGTACAGTCGACCGCACGTCAGTGGAAACACTTTGATCTTGAGCTGGCCGGCTAGCTTTAGGGAGTTTCAATAACTGTTATAACGTTTGGAAAATTCACACACGGCTGTTTAGTCCCAAACTAAGCCGAAGCTTGTAAATGGGTACTCAACAACTGATAACATACTTAAAATACTTTTAAATAAATACTTAAGTACATACAAACACCCAGAATCCGAAAACCAACAGATATGCTCATCACACAAACGTTGGTCCCGGGTGGGAATCGAGCCCACGACCTCTGTCAGGGTCACTACCGACTAAGCCAACAGGCCACATGAGAGCAGCATCACCCACTCACCTGTTGTGTGGCGAGAAGCGATGCACGCGCTCCACGACCGAGGACACGTGCTCCACGCCCTGCTGCACGCCCCACACCAGGATGCCGATCTGAAACAATACACAATACAATTTATTGTCGTCTCTGATAGTTTTATATGCAACAAGCGCCCATTTGCCTATTATTCGCAGTTTCCCTGTGAGATCGAATCAGAAATGAGGAGATCCGCAGGAGAACCAAGATCACCGACATAGGTCAAAGAATAGCGAAGCTGAAGTGGCGGTGGGCTGGGCACATCGCCCGCAGAACTGACGGCCGTTGGGGCAGAAAGGTTCTCGAGTGGCGACCACGTATCGGACGACGCAGCGTAGGCCTCCCACAAGGTGGACCGACGATCTGGTGAAGGTCGCGGGACCCAACTGGATGAGGTTAGCGCAGGACCGGTCGTCGTGGAGATCCTTGGGGGAGGCCTTTGTCCAGCAGTGGACGTCTACACGCTGATATGATGATGATGAAGCGCCTATTTAAAGCGTAACACATACTGAGCGGCGGCGTTGCGAAAGCGTTGCGGTTTTTTTCTGTAATGTTCGAAATAGTATGAAGCCCTTTACATCAAAGCTGCGGCGGCGCGGCGCGTTCTTCATACAAACCTTCGCCGCCGCAACGCTTTCGCAACGCCGCCGCCCAGTGTGTCACGCTTTAGTGTATATTGGTGTCGATTCGGAGGTGCACACGACTTAACTAAGTTTAGTCTATTGTGCTCTTTTTTATCTGTAGGAATAACAAAGAGATGGCATGTCTTTTAGAACCTGTCAAGTTAGTTAAGTCCTGTCAGACAGAGGAATGTTCTAAGTTGCAATACAAACCATGAGCAAACCACGGTTATTTTCTTGTGTCTGACAGGACTAAACTAATTTGACAGTTCTAAAAGACATGCCATCTCTTTCTTATTCCTACAGATAAAAAAGCTGTCAAATCAGTTTAGTCCTGTCAGACAGAGGAATGTTCTAAGTTGCAATACAAACCATGAGCAAACCATGGTTATTTTCTTGTGTCTGACAGGACTAAACTAATTAGACAGTTCTAAAAGACATGCCATCTCTTTCTTATTCCTACAGATAAAAAAGCTTTCAAATCAGTTTAGTCCTGTCAGACAGAGGAATGTTCTAGTTGCAATACAAACCATGAGCAAACCATGGTTATTTTCTTGTGTCTGACAGGACTAAACTCGGAGAGCGATTCAAAAATAGGACACGTCAATAACGGAAAGGACATGTCAATAGGCTGTTGATTTGGTGTTAAAGCTCCGCTCACCTTGACCCTGACGTCCGGCTCCAGCTGCTCGGTCTCCCCGTACTGGTTGGTGGTGTACTCCGGACTGTTCTGGCACGTGATCGAGATCCGTACCGTGCGCAGCACCACCTCCGGCACCTGGGATCACAATTATTAGTATGACTAGCTGTTGCCCGCGACTTCGTACGCGTGGTAAGTTAAGTACATCTGTTGCATTTCCAACACCAGCCAGTGCTGCAAGCTCATACAAATGTTAGGAAATGAGGGATTTTTATTGCTGGTCATCATTTCTTGGCTGATTTTCGAGAGGTTTTAAAGCCTATATGTTGGCCAGGGATATAGACTATCTCCATACAAAGTTTCGTCAAAATACGTTCAGTGGCAAAAGCGTGATGGACGAACAGACAGACAGACAGACAGACAAAAGATATTTTCGTCTTCGGTATCGTTTATACGATACCCCGCAGCCAGTTTTTTCCAATAATATTTAATGTACAGAAACAACTTTTCTACAGTTGTTAAAAGTTATTTATGGGTTTTTTTGCTCGGCTCCTATCGGTCTTCAAGTCTCTAGGCTCAGCGGTTTGGGCTGTGCGGTGTCAGTCAATATCTAGATTATCGAAGGGGTGAGGATACTTACATCGAAGGTGCCCTCCCACACGATGAGCATGCTCTTCCTGAACCAGACGCCCTTGGGGTACAGGTCCACGGTCCACTCCGTGAGCTTGTCCAGCGGCGCCACGTCCGCTATTGACGGCCTGGACAACAAAAAAGAATTTTTATTGAGCTATATGAGGACTTAACCTACATAAAAAAAACGAATAAGTGCGAGTAGGACTCGCGCCCCGAGGGTTCTGTACAAACTTAATTTTTAAAGAAAATAATCGTTAATAGTACATAAATCACAATTCGGGTAGAAACTTACATAGATGACTTATTTATGCGAAAAATTAAGTTTGTTGGTTTTGTGATGTAACTACATTTTTGATGATTTTTTCCTTTACTTGCGCTATAAGACCTTGCTTCTTCCCAAATTTCATGATTCTAAGTCAACAGGAAGTACCGCCTAGGTTTTGATTACCAAAATACTCAAAGATGCGGCAAAAACGGCCATATCTGTTCACTGCGTTGACTTAGAAGTTTGATTTTTTCACAGCTCCAAGGGACTGCAGACCTGAGTATTTCATATTAATTCCAACTTGATACCTCCACGCGTTCCTGAGAAAAAGGGTCTACAATTTAAAGTATTTATTTGAAAAATCTTTATATAAAAAATGGGTCCCTTGAATTTCCCCAAAACCCGCACCTGGTGGAGAAGATGAATGTCCTGGTGTGGTAGCACGGCAGCGAGTGGAAGTTGTCCACGGCCAGCACGGAGCCCCACGTGTCCTCGGTGTACAGCCGCGGGGTGAACAGCATGCGCCCCGCCTCCGTCTGCTGCACCTCCAGCACGCGCTCGTATTGCCCTGCCGATGACAGTGGGAAAAGTGAAAAAAAAAAAAATCGGACAAGTAAGAGAATATAACCGCATTTAAACGTAAACTTAAGTCACATGTCAACAATTAAATAGTATTAGTAAACATTAAGTCTGCAACTTTCTGTAGCATCAGAATATCTACATATTTTATATAAAAAAATTGTAAATCTCATTTTAAGTGAACTTAACGTTCTTATGAGAAATAAAAATTCTTTAAACCTAAGTTAAGTAACAAGTAAGAGTAATACTCGCGTCCTGAGGGTTCCGTACAAACTTAATTAAAGAAATAATTAGAAAATCGGAAATAAAATGTCATCCGCAAAGTTAAGTTTGTTGGTACAAGAAAATAAAGATTTTTTGTGATGTACATGGGACTGCACACGGCACATATGTGCAACCCCCAGCCCGCGGGCCGGATGCGGCCCGATCCGGCTTTTGATCCGGCCACGAAGCGCGTGAAAAATATTTTTTTATTTTTTACAAATACTAATAATTTTCAGTTCATGGCAACTTTTAAGACTCTAGGACCTAGACGAATGCTAGTCTTTCTTAAAAGTTGGCCTTGCGGGGTGGGGTCCAGCCATCCAAGGTAGCAGCCGTAATTTAAAAGCCGTAAATTTCAGTAAAAATTAAGATTTACTGTAATAAATACATGATTTTGGCAGGCCGGTGCCATAATATCTGAGTTTGTATCTAACATCCCATCCGCAATTGTCAAGTGCTTATGGGTCCAGGGTCTCTAAGCCCGAACCTGTACCTATGGGCCAAAGTCAAAGTCAAAAGTATTTTATTGCATGTAAGTACACTGGGTACATTTATACAACGTCAATTTTTGATCTACCACCGCTTGCAAGGTGCAAGGTGTTGGAGCCGGGAAGTGACTTGTGAGCCGGGAAGTGAGCGGGCCGTGACTTCATTGCCCGCAACTTCCCAAAGGTTGCCCATCGCTGGTATACGGTACGCCACTAACCCGACTGGTAGCTCATCGCGATGGCCATCCGCTCCATGAAGAAGTCCTTGTGCTCCTGCGTGAGCGGGCACAGCAGCAGCTTGGCCAGCTGGTTGGGGCACATCATCGGGAACCTGCGGTCAGCACCAGTCATCGTCACACACCGTCAGTCGTATAATATCAAAGGCAGCAATCTGTCGTTTTGCCAAAAATTACCTTGAAGTTTAATCATCTAACCTACATATATTTGTTTTTGTTTTTATACAATAAAATACATAGTTTTAATAATTGTAAATTTATATACAAAACTGAACTAAAAGCTTATTATTCGACCATTTTTGAGTAGAATAGGTTTGTGTAACTACAAAGAATATTGAGAATATTTATTATTTTATTAAATTTTGGATTTGAATTGATATATCTTTTTTATATGAATTTAACGGCATGTCCTTTATTAGCCACTGGACTCGCGCGCCAGAGTTTGTGGGGTCAAATCCCCACTGGAAATATCCGACCAGAATCAGATTACGACAAAAAAATGGACGCATTGTGATATGTGTGAAGCTTGTGTATGTTTGTCCTACTCTGATTCCTGCAGAGTGAACGAGACGGCGGTACTGCACTGACCGGACGTGCGCGAACACTGCGGCCACTAGGGAGTCCCAGTGCGCCTTCTTGTCGCCGGCGCCGAGCTCGCTCGTGTCGAGCCGCTCGCGCTGCTTGTTCAGCCACCGCACCACGAACCTACACCAACAGACAACAATTCATTAAATACAAAGCAAAATCAAACCACATACATATTATGCAGAGTGGCATATTATGCATAGTGGCATATTATGCAAAGTGGCATATTACACAGAGTGGCATATTATTCAGAGTGGCATATTATGTAGAGTATGCATATTATGCAAAATGGCATATTATGCAAAGCAGTAAATTATACTGGCATGTTATGCAGAGTGGTATATTATGGAGAGTGATATATTTTGGAGAGTGGTATAATTATGCAGAGTATATTATGCAGAGTGGCATATTATGGAGATTAGGTAGAGTGTAATATGAAGCAGTTGTATGTATGCTGTAGTACACGCACTGGTAGAGGCTCATCTCGTTGTGCAGCACGAGGTCGCTCTGCTGCAGCAGCTGCACGAGCGTCTCGCCCTCCAGCTCGCCGAGCTCCGCCTCCGACCACACCCACTCCACGTTCCACTTCACGAAGTTCGCGCACGCCTGGAACGAGACATCATCTACAGCCTATAACATGTCCGCACTGCCGGGGCTGTGGGGATCAATATCTGTCGCAGCACCGACGGCCGTCGGGGCAAACGAATTCTGGAGCGGAGACCGCGGACCGGGACGCCCCTCCGCCAGGTAGACCGACGACCTAAAGAAGGTGGCCGGAAGCGGCTGGATGCGGAGACCGGAGGACCGGGAGTGGTGTTGTTCGTTGGGGAAGGCCTATGTCCAGCAATGGACGCTAAAAGGCTGAAATGATGATGACTACCAGGGCACAGCGGCCTACCCTCTCATCGCGGGCGTATGGACTGGCGGCATAAATAAATAGAATAGAATGATATTTATTTTCTGCTACAAAACACATACACGACAACATAATAATAAAAATTGAAAAAGAAAAGTCACAACAACATACCATTTCTATATAGAAAACTTGTAATCGGCATTTTTATATTCTTTTCTTATGTATTATTGTTACTATTTGTCCTGTTAGTTTTCCTAAAAGTAAACCATCGCGAGGAAACCTGCATACGCCGAAGAAGAAATTCTTAGGCGCATGTGAAGTCCACCTACCCGCATTGGGCTAGCGTGGTGGACTATAGCCCGAATGCCCTCGTTGAGAGGGTAGGCCTGAGCCCCAGCAGTGAGGACATGTAGGCTGTTGATTTATTATTATTATTATTTAGGATTTTGTGATTTTATGGATTTGATGATTAAATAAATAAATAAAATACCTTAGCCACTTGGTCGTGCCCACAGGCCATGGTGTACTGCATCCAAGCGATGAGCTGACCGCGCTTGGCGGCCTGCGCGATGTGCTGCGACATGTAGCCCAAACACAGAGACACCAGGTCCTGAATAGTATACAATTATATATAGACAGGGTAATATATAAAATACTTATATACATATATATTTAAAAATAGTAAACAAGCCGGGACCCGGCTGGATGAGGTTAGCGCAGGACCGGTCGTCGTGGAGATCCCTGGGGAGGCCTTTGTCCAGCGGTGGACGTCTACAGGCTGATATGATGAATAAAACAAACAGTCATCCATCACCTTTTTTGTTACCGTAAAAGTCGACATCACGAGCTAGGGTTAGGGTTGTCAAAGTACTTTATAATTTAAATTAAATAAATGCTACTCAAATGGCGCGACATGTCGCACCGATGGGCTAAGGCAAACAGAGATATAAATATGTTTCTTTTTTCATATGACAGGCCGACTAGGTGGCTCCTTGATATTTATCTGTCAAAAGAGGCTAAAATAAATCAACGAGGCAGTCGTCCATAATTGGTGTAGTACAAAAAATGCATGTCCGCCGTCTTGGATTTGAATAAGGATGTCATTTTCCTAATCACAATTTTAAGTAAAAATTCGCGACATCCCTGCAAGACGTGTCTCCGTCGGCCGAAGATCAATACCAACCTTGACGTTGTATTTATCAGCCAAAGACAGCACCGGAAGGACGGTCTGATGTGATATTTTTATTTGGCCCGTATAGAAGTACCTGTGAAAAGCAGAGTGTTGGTTTCCAATCTATAATAGTACAGGGGATTCTGATTTAAGTAGTCGTTTTTTTCATCTATGACATCATATTATTGGAATTATCTGATGCTGTGTAAGATTGAATGAATAAAGAAATAATTAATTCATATTTGTTAAAAAAAAATAGTTTAACGGAACATTTAAGTTAACATGGTTTATTAAAAATACACCAAGCATTTCGGTGAAGGAAAACATCATGAGGAAACCTGCATCATCAAAGATTAGAATTTCTATTCCATTTCTAAGGGGTTATGTGAAGTCCACAGCTGACACAGGTTTGGCACAACAGGTATGATTGAGTTGAAGTGTCTCCAGGTATTAATGGTATAAAGATAAGATAAATGAGCTTAGTTACTTGAGAAAGTGCGGGAAGACCGTGGCGGCGGCGGGCGTCTCCTGCAGCACAATGCGGCTCTCTCGCCACTCGCTCCACTCACGGTTCATCAGCATCACCTGCAATCTCATGCAACAAATGTGCATTAATATCAAAATGAACGTACTAAATATATATAGAAAAAACTACATAATAATCATGTTTTAAATAGATAAATTAATCTTTAGACGTGGCTGTTATGATGTCAAAACCCCTGGTGAGTGTGGATCTCAGTTTTTTGTTTTATTTAAATTATCCATATCTAGACTTAGATAAGTCTAGTATTAGACTACATCGAAGAGGCCCGATCGGGCCGCTCCACACTCAGCAGACATTTGACAGGAGGTCAGATCGGTATCTTTAACACTCTATTAATGTACATATTTAAAAGTTTATAACACTCTATAAATTAAAGTACATATTTAAAAGTTTTCATAGGTGCCTCCAGCCTCATAAATTTGATTTTTAATTAATTTTATGTAAAAATATGAAACTTGTTTTTCAAAATAAAAAGAATTTAATTTTAATAAAACAAGAGAGCACATAGCAATAGATTTAGTTTTATTTTTCCTTGGGGGAATTGCACAAAACTCTCGTTTTTGTAGAGTTGGTGCAGGGACCGCCACCCCTAAAAATAATATGACAGGCTTTAAATGTTCCTGGTTTCTTATCTCACCTGAAACACCTCACTGCTGGCACACAGTATGAGCCGGTGGGCCGGGTAGCCCACTCCCCCCACCTCCAGGACGAGATCACTCATCAGCTGCTCAGCATACAGTGTCGCTATCTTCAGCAGTACACTCTTCGAGTTGTCCACCTGAAATAAAAAGATATTCTTTCTATTACTAAATATGGAAATATAATAAGGAAAAGGAACAGAGGAAGGCAAATAATAAGGTGGGAAGATGAAATAAAGACAACCACTGGCCCAATATGGAGAAGAGAAGCAAAAGATAGAGTGAAGTGGAAATCCAGGGAAGAGGCCTTTGTCCAAGGACAAACTGAAGAGAATATAGAATAAAATGTATTGTAATAATGTATACAGCAATAAAGGCTGTCTTATCTTATCTTTCTATTACTAATTCGAGATCTTATATACAGAATATCTAAGTCTAGAGTTATCTAATTCGATTTCTCTCTCCCTAATAAACCTCGGGATAATTGGAAATTATCAGTATTAGGGAAGGCCTATGTCCATCAGTAGACGAGATGTGTGTAAAAAATAGAAGATATATACCTAGATAATTTTTGTGATGTCGATATTAATAATTTTTTATTTTATACAGACTGGAGGCGATGGACAGACGGATATAAAAGCTTCACTTCAAGGGAAAATTTTCGAAGTTTTTCTTCGACCCTCTCGAAAGCTGTAAACAAGACCGATAAAATAAAGAAAACAAAAGGCCTTGTCCCTTGGAAATTTTAAGGTTTATAGCAAATGTTAAGGTTAAAGCGACTTTTACATGTTGTGGAAAGTAATCGAATCTGAATGTCCTCAGTAAAAGCTTCAAAATGTACCTACGGATAAATAACATAAAAATAGCAATACAAATGAATTCATGATAGTACCTCCAGATCTTCATTGGTACCCTCCGTCTCAGTTTTCTCCGAGGCAACGGCTGTCGTCTGCCGGTCCACTGTCAAGAAGCTCATCATGAAACTCTGTCTATTTATGCCGCATTGGAAATTGAATACGACGGTTTTTTAATTAATTAAACCAAATAAAAATCCAAATTAAATTCCAATCAAACATGACTTAAATGAGTGAAGTGAAGTTAGTCACACAGACTTTACTACCACTGACAGCATTGACAGTGATAATCAATCAACATGGTTCCAGATACGTTCCGAAACGAGACAGTTTTCACTCAATCAAAAGTGCACAGAATAATACCTACCGTAAATGGTATATTGTGTCCTCACAAAGCCAATGAATGAGAGGAACAAAATATGAACAGGTAGCTTCGTAGAAACAAATTCGTTTTCCTTCAACGATGTATGGATGGTCTCTCTCTCTCTGTCTCTCGTAAAATTGTATGGTCCGTCGTCGATGCGCTGTTCCAATCATATTTTCTTGCATGTCTGTTTCAATTGTCAATAACTCTACCTACTTACTCCGTAGTCAATCATGTTATGTCAAAAGCAAAGTCAAATCGCGCGGTTCGTTCGTTCGCCACTTGTGCAAATTTTAATAACATGACGTATTTACACAGTAAATACCATAAATATAATTGTTAAAACATTGAAATCGTAACCGCCAGGTTAGTACTAGTCAATATAATAATCAAATTATAATGATAATGCGTGTAATGAAGAAGAAAAACATCATTGTCCTGACACTGTGTATGGTCACCTGTTTTATCATATACCAGCTGTATTTCTTTCTTGCTATCACATCGGAAGCAGCTAATATGAGCAAGGTTATACTCCTAGATATTAAAAACGTAAGAGAAGTGGTGCATTTACGTTCCGAGGCAGACAAATTCATCAATGACCATGGGATAATACGAGGTGTTTCCCAACAAAACATGATCAGGTACCGGCCTGACACTGGAAGCGAATTCAAATGTTTGAATTCAGAACAAAACATTCCATTCAACAGAGTGAATGATGACTACTGTGACTGTGACGATGGTACGGATGAGCCTAGTACCAGCGCCTGCAAGAATGGTGTTTTTTACTGTGATTTGCTGCCGAAGAAACCAGTGACATTCCACACAGTGCCGTCTAGTCGAGTCAACGATGGTATTTGTGATTGCTGTGATGGCTCCGATGAGTGGATTCAGTCTAATAAGAAACTCTTAACTCAAGGCTCGCTGGTACTTTATAGACATTATGCAAGTAAATGCCCTAACATTTGTTAGGTACCTATTATATTAGAAAAAAAATATTAAAACTAGTATATTTTTTCCATTTACCTCTGTTTTTTGATGCTGTAAGTATTCAGTATAATACAGTAAATAAAATATTGACACTGTTTGGATGGTAGCTCATTATATTTGTATATAAATAATTGTTTTGTATACATACTTAAATTATATTTACCTACTTTGTTCTACTTCTAAATAGTTATGTACAGCCAACCACATGTCAGTGGTAACACTTTGATTTTGAGCTGGCCCAGCCATGGAACTAATACGTACTACGGTACGTAGAACATATTAGTTGCATGGGCCCAGCCTATAATTAGTCTCAATATTGACATATAGATATCTAAATCAGAACACTGAATGTATACTTTGTACTTGAATATTTTTAAAATACATATTGAAATAAATCTGGATTTATAACATCAAAGTCAAAGTAGTTGGTAAATAAATGTTAAATCAGCAGTTAAACAAATTTTAAAGACTGAGTATATTTATATTGTACATAATGTAAGCAAATAAAATGGTTGTAAAATCTTAATTGTTTTTTAATTTCTTCCTAAAATTAGACGCCAATAAATTTAGATCCTTACTTACTGATCTTGATGAACTTACTGATCCTACCTAGCTCTAGATAAAATACTGTGAGTGTTTATTATCATCCCAATGAAATTATGTGTTTGGATAGAGCATATAATAAGTTAGACATAAAACAGGCTCTAATTATTTGCCATCCATGTAATATGCAGATGCAGAGAATATGTCATAAGTTTGAAGAGAGAAACACTGCAGTTTTACAGTTAACTTTTTTTAAAGAAACTCATTGCACAATCTACCTCTGATCAAATCAAAAATATTTTATTGCAGAATATGAGTTACTACACTGGCTACATTTAATTTAAACGTCAATTTTTTATCCACCACCGGCACCGGTTCCTAGTGGTGTTAGCGCATTCATTCTCATACCTATTTAATAATATCTCGATATCTCCTACCCAAAGATTGTCTGGAAGAAATCGCTTTTAGCGTTAAGAGCGTCTAGATGTACTTTTTGGTCAAGCGTGAGTTGCCCAGAAAAAAAAGTTATTTACAGTTTTTAGGTAGTCGCTAGCGAGTACACTATTGTGGTGGTGGTCATCATCATCCATTCCTTGGACATTTAACGCTCTAATCTGTGGTGGTGTGTTGTGTCCATAATAAGAGCAACGCGTGTAGTGTTAACAAAGTGACCTTGAGCGGGCGTACGCCCGAGATGTGTGGCGAATAGTACGTACTACGGTATGCTTTGTCTCTTTTTTTTTTTTTGTTCAATGTAATTAGAAGAGAAACCTAGTTTACCACTGACAGAGCGTTCTAGAAAATTCTCAATTTTTCATTCTTTCGTTAGTTTTTGTTCATTCATAAGCCTCCAGTAGACGGTCATGCAAGTGTCATTTATTTATTCTGTGGTTCATCTTACAATTCCTTATGTCATGACTGATGGTTGCATGATTATGATTTATGATTATTTTGCAAAAGAAAGCTAATAGCGATCTATAATCTGTATTGTAGAGAACCAATAAGAGAAAAGTTAAAAAAAATTAATATATAACCGTTGCCAGTTTTTTTTTAAATATTTTGTACGTCCGCATTATTAGGTATATTTATTTTTGAGGCACTGTGACTTATACACAGCTTAAGATACAGAAAACAAAAATAAAACTTGTTCCTCCACAGATAAGGCTTAGTAAGGTCAGTAAATCGGTCACGGGGCAATGTATACGCTTCTACAACAAACTACCAGAATAAATCTTATTTATGAATGACAGAATATATATGACTCTCATTCTTAGAGTATACTTATGCTAATGTATACTCTAAGCTCTCATTATACAACAACTTTGTAAGAAAGTTTATTATAAAATAGTCAATTATTTGAATGACAAAGATGCTTGGTGTTAATATTACTTCAGCCTCGCATAATCTTTACAAAAATAATGTTAGGTATGTACAAACTCGATTTCAAAAGATGTGTTGCGGAAGTTTGTTGCGTCGCTTCTTCTTCCCAGCCACAGATTAATTCCCAGCGCCATCACCTTGGATGCGGTGGTAAATAAAACATTTACGTTGTGTATACACCCACTGTACTTAAATGCAATAAAATAATTTTGACTTTGATGCAAAAAATAAATTATGCAGATTTTTGTCAGTCACCGCATTAAACGATCATTCATCCGTCAGTCACCGCCTGATGTGGTAAAACCATGGTCTGACAGCAAAACCTACCGTGTAATGGGGGCCTTATATGCACGCCTGTCAGTCAATTGTCATTCACTCACTCTCTTCACTTCACTCACTCACTCACACTCAATCACTTTTATTGTAAATTCGATTGAAACCGGTGCGTGCGTTTTTAACTATTCTATTAATTAATTTTATTTCGCTTTCTCGAGTGTGAAGAGAAGAACGTTCTTCATAACGTAATCAGTAATATAATAAAACAACTAAAATGACCGTCGACGAAGGCATAGATATCACGAAGGCCGGCGACCGCGGCGTCCTGAAGAGGATCGTCAAGGAGGGCGAAGGGACAGACACACCGAACGCAGGCTGCCAGGTCTCCGTACATTACACTGGGACACTCCTGGACGGGTCTAAGTTCGATTCAAGCAAAGACAGAAATGAGCCGTTCGAATTTAATTTAGGAAAAGGTTGGTATTGGCACATGGGGTTGGATTGGCAATGGAAAAAAAGCGGCCCTTTTTCTCTACTCCAACCAATTAGTGTTCATTTTACTGGCACAAATTTTAGAATATTTTAATTAATTCGGCCCATGAAGCTAATGAGTTACTTTACATTATAATTTATTGAAATCAGTTCAATGTTCTGTTCAAGGGCATTTGTTTCAATATATGCATTGTATGCTTTGTATTCTGCCTATTGGTCGGCACAAAAAAATTAAAATATGAATATAGAATTTAAAAAATATATTGAAATTTTGAACAGAGGTTCCACAAATGAGGTTGACAACCAATAAGATAGGACTTGAAATTTCTCTTCTAAAGATTGTCAATTTTTCTTAAAATTCCATACTGGCAAGGGTAAACTATAGTTTTAGTCCATCCCTTAGAGTGTTACGTGACCTGGAGCTCTATTTTTGAATCGCTCTCCTCGTTTCGAGCGATCGATTCTACTGACTTTCCTTTGACATCCGAAACAAAAATCAGTAGAATCGACCGCTTGAAGCGAGGAGAGCGATTGAAAAATAGAGCTCCTGATCGGGTCTCTAAATGTAGTTCAAATACTAGACATATGTAAAGTCTAGATAGAGTTCTTTTTCCAAAAATCAAAATCTGACAGCTACATTGGTATGGTATGGTATGGTCATACATTATTGCGCCCGCCTGTGTTTTATTTTAGCGCACAGCCTTAGTTATGGCTTGAGAATTGGACTAACTTAGGCTAGTCAAACATGTCTCCGGGCCATTTAATAAAAACCTTTGTCTCCGCAGGCTCCGTGATTAAAGCATGGGACATCGGTGTGGCGACCATGAAGAAGGGAGAGGTGTGCGTGCTGACGTGCGCGCCGGAGTACGCGTACGGCGCCCAAGGCAGCCCACCCAAGATCCCACCGAATGCCACTCTGCAGTTTGAGGTATGTTTCTCATATTTTAAAAAAGATTATGAAAAAAATATTTAATTGTATACTGAATGCGGATCAGAGTGCGCTTTTGTGTGCAAACGGATTTTTTTAATTTGCACAGACATTTGGTACAAAGTGTTCCCGCTTCGAAACTAAACTAATAGTTATTAATAATATAGTTTATTAATCTAGCTGTGTTGTCAATATTGATCACATTGTAAAGAAAAATATTTTCATAAAATCTCAATCAACTTTGGATGTGAAATTATTTTATTTGAATTATTGAATTATAATTAATATTATATAATATATTAGTATTTTCGTATAATATTTATCTAAGTTAATGTTAAAAACTTCCAATTCAAAAACTATGGAAAAGAAGTCTTGATTTTTATCAATCCTGCAAACATCCCACCTGATGAGCTCTTTTATGTTTCACTGTTGTTTTTGTTATCATATCAGTAATGTGTGAGAATGTGGTTAATAACAGAGAATCATTAGGTACTATATTTTGTAACTTCATCATTATCATCATTTCCCTTAACTATGTACACCACATATCCCGTTTATTGGGAAGTGAATATAATTATTGTGTCATCGAAAATTCCAGTGTTACAATTGTATATAATAATAATCATAAAATATGTTTATAAAAAAATAGTCGTTTTTATTTTACAAATTAAGTACCTAAACAACACAATAAATAATAATACTGATATTAACTTTTTGAGCTTTTAATACTCTATGCAACAGTTCACTAGAGGTATTTTACGCCCTGCTTGGGGCAAATTATAAAATAAAGTCATTAGAATTCCATAGAGCGATCCATTTTCCAAATAAACATATTCTAATCTAGAGCATTAAGTAGAATGAGTACATGTGCGGTTTGTTACAGATCGAGATGATCGACTGGAAGGTGGAGGACCTTAGCCCCAACAAGAACAAAGGCATCTTGCGCCACGTCGTGGAGCAAGGCGACGGCTTCGGCAGCCCCAACGACGGGGCTCTAGTCACAGGTAACTTAATTTTATTTATTTACTCAACATATCGCACTCAAAAGACTCGAATATGATGCTAGATTGTCGCGCTTGAACCTTACTACACTTAAAGAACGTAGAGATAGAGGTGATCTAATTGAGACCTTCAAGATTCTGAGCAACCATTACAACTCATCTGTCATAAGGAACATATTTAACCCTAACCCCATAGAGAGACTGAGAGGGCACAACTTGAGAATACAAAGAGCCAATGCACAGCTGAACCCCTACAGAAATTTCCTAAGCAACAGGGTTGCATCCAAATGGAATAATCTGCCAGAATCTGTTGTATCTGCCACTTCCGTAAACATGTTCAAGAACAGACTAGACAACTTTCTCAAATCTAAAAAGACGCAATAAATTAATATAAATTATGGAAGCAAGTCGACTGCTGATATGGAAGCATCAGCTTTAGCTGCCTTTCCATTTAAATAAAATAAAATAAATAAAAAATATACTTTACAGCACAAATAAACAATGTTATTAAACATATGTCACAACAAAATAAAACCAATAACAAAGTATACAGATTACATGATAAATAAGAAAGGAAAAAATATAAAAAAGGGAAACAACTATATTATATTTAAATTACCTTAAAGAATATAATTAATGACTAATTTAATTTAATAACTTGCTTACTTCAAATTATTTAATAACTTACTAATAACTCTCTTGTTTAAAGAACTTGGCTGATTCTTGGCAGTCTTCACACGATGTCGGTCGCGGTCGGACGCTCGCGGTCCTGACACACCGCTTCTGCTTCGCTCAGAGTCATCATTCTCTTGACACCGCGCGGGACTCTAGTGCTCTTTACGTGTCCGTCTGTGAGCACCCGCTGTATCTGATCCTCGTATGTCAGTCTAGGTCGTCCTCGGCTCTTATTGCCAATTACATTCATTCGACAGGTCGATACATTAATTTAAGTAACAGAAATCTGCAGCCCATGTCCAGTACGGCCGTCTCAGTCTCTCACGAGCTTCGAAGGTACAAGCATATTCGGTTCAAGTAATTGGAAGTGCATAGAGTTGTTAATGCTCCCCTGTTGTTCCATTTTGGGTCATATTAGATGCCATTTCATATTCCGACTGGGCACTGATTAACGTTTAGCACTTTCATCATCAACAGCCTATTAATCTTCCCACTGCTGGGGCTCAGGCCTACCCTCTCAACGAGGGCGTGCGGGCTATAGTCCACCACGCTAGCCCAGTGCGGGTTGGTGGACTTCACATGCGCCTAAGAATTTCTTCTTCGGCGTATGCAGGTTTCCTCACGATGTTTTCCTTCACCGTTTGAGAGCAGTCAGTACATGTACTTAAGTTTCGAGAAAAAACCCATTGGTACATGGCCCAACCGGGGATCGAACCTCGGACCTTTCGATATCATAGGTCGCGTCTTATCCCCGAGGCCACTGACGCTCTTACCTACTGACTTTAGCGTTGTTAAAAACAACTTTCCTGAACCACTATTTAAAATAGAAGAGTACGTAGTTTAGGGCTTCTTTCACCACTTCCTGATATTGTTACAGATAGTAATCTTAGTGATAAACTAATCTAGCAGATAAATCTGTGTGATAGACTATATAAAATATATAAGATATAGGCAATCAGATACCTGTGAAACCAAAAAAATAGGCTATCTGTCAGATAACCTGCAGATAGGGTATCTGGGACTTTATCAGCAAGCGGTGTAAGAGGCCCTTAATGTTGTAACAGCTCTATATAAGATATCATCGCGCGTTCGTATTTCCGAAGATAGTCGATCGTTGCCGATATAAGTACGTGCTCTACGAAAGAGAGTTTTGTGCATTTCCCTCTAAAACTGACCCAGCCACAAACATGAATAAGTAGGGTTTTGTCTCCACTGTTGCGGGCTTTCTAATTGTTTTTTGAGGTTACTGTAACCTGACTCTGGGCCTGTTGGACCTGCTTTACTTTCCCATCACACAATAGTAATGTTATATCCTTTGTTTTACACAGTGAATGCACTATACTGACCTCTTCCACGTAGCATTAACATCTCTCTCACAAAGAATATCTCGGAACTGAATTAATGTGTTTTTATTTTATTGTACGGTCGACCGCACAACAGTGGAAACAAAATCTGTATAATCTGGTCTCTCATAGAGTTCAAACTCCCTAATAGACTAGGCCACCTCAAGGTCAAAGGGTTTCCACTGACGTGACGTGAAGTGGACGACTGTACAATTGTACAATAAAATAGAAATATAATATAAAATACAAATATATAATTTTTTTTTTTACATTTGTAGAAATATTTATTAGTTAAAAATAAAAGAAAACTAAACGTAAATATAAAACTAAATTAACCTAAAACCTATATAAAACTAAAATTACCTAAATATAACTAAAATCGCCCAGGCTGGGCGATGGGCCCATTGTTCCGAGGACGCTGGCTGCATTTTATATATTTGTATGTCTAATTATATTACCATAATCAAGTTATTTATTGTGGGTACTTATGTGCTCTATTTAGTTTTATCATCATCATCATCACAACAGCCTATTAATGTCCCCACTGCTGGGGCTCAGGCCTACCCTCTCCATGAGGGCGTTCGGGCTATAGTCCACCACGCTAGCCCAGTATAGTTGGTGGACTTCACATACGCCTAAGAATTTCTTCTTCGGCGTATGCAGGTTTCCTCACGATGTTTTCCTTCACCGTTTGAAGAGCAGTCAGTAAATGTACTTAAGTTTCGAGAAAAAACCCATTGGTACATGGCCCAGCTGGGGATCGAACTCCGGACCTTTCGATATGTCAGGCCGCGTCTTATCCCCTACGCCACTGACGCTCTCTTTTTATATATTTATTATTATTATTTAGTTTTATATTTATCGGTAAATAAATAAAATAGCCTTATTTTAATTGTAGTAAAATAGAAATGTACGTACTCGAAAATCTTATAGCATTGTAAATATAAATTAAACTTAATGTTTGGGGATGCCAATTACAAAGTTTTACATATTATTTTATGAACACAATGTAGCAAACACTAAGTTTGATCAAAATCCGTTCAGCAGTTACAGCGTGATTAATATTTTATTTATTTGTTCAAATATTTTCTAAACCCACAAACTTTCGCATTTATATAGTAGCGGAATGGGATATAGTGTGGTTTTGGACCTTATTGCATTAGTTAAAGGGTTTGTAAGCCCTTTGAATGATGTCTTCGTAATGATCACAATGTCAAATACAAACAATATATTCAAATAATCTTTATTTACTCCACAACTGACTTAAAGTTAGTGGACTCTGGAGCCTGAGACTAGGCTACTTAGAACAGCCTGGAAATACAGGACACCAGGCCCCACCTTGGACATACTTTGTGGTCAGCTTTTGGTCTCGAACATCATTCCCAGGTCCCTAACAGACAAGACAGTGAGTTCTTTATGAAACGAGTTTGTCTAAACTTAATTGTTATTTTTATATGATCAGTTGAATTGGAGGGCCGGCTGGCAGCTGATGGCAAGGTCTTCGACACGCGCTCCGTGACGTTTTCCCTCGGGGAGGGCAGCGAGAGCAACATCTGTGAGGGCGTCGAGAGAGCCCTAGAGAAGTTCCATAAGGGGGAGAAGTCACGTCTCACCATACAGCCGAAGTATGCCTTCAAGTCCGAAGGGAACGCTGACTTGGGAGTGCCGCCGAACTCGGTGGTAGAGTACACCGTGACGCTGACTAACTTCGAGAAAGCGAAAGAGACGTGGTCCATGGACGGCTCGGAGAAGGTGGACCAGGCGAAGATATTCAAGGAGAAAGGCACGAATTACTTCAAGGCGAGCAAGTTCCAGATGGCTATCAAAATGTACAAGAGAGTTGTCACTTTGGTTGAAGGTATGTTTATTTTGGGTTGTAATTAGTCGCGTAGTGTCCCTTTCGTAAAATGTCCCGCCTCAATATTAACCTGTTCGCGAAATGTCCCGTTAGGAGCATGAGGGTGAAAGGGGTCATGTGTACTGAGGGAAAGGGGTAGGGGAGGAAGACAATAATAATGTTTTGATAAATTGACACACGGCTGTTTAGTCCCAAACTAAGCCGAAGCTTTTAAATGGGTACTCAACAACTGACTTAAATACTTTTAAATAAATACTAAAATACACACAAACACCCAGAATCCGAAAACCAACAGATATGTATGCTCATCACACAAATGTTGGTCCCGGGTGGGATCCGAACCCACGACCTCTGGCGGAGTATTCAGGGTCACTATTACTACGCCAACAGGCCAGTCAGTCAAGATGCGAAGCTAGAGAGGAAGATAGAGAAGGTAGGAGAGCTGATAATCCGAGAAAGGGAAGCTTTGAGAAGGGAACGTTTTGGCGAACGCGCCATTTTGAGCACGCGACTTATCGACTAATTTATGTCAAGTTTTTCAGATCAGAACTCCATCATAACGGCCACCTTTCTAACGAAGCTAGTTTGTCTATCTGTCTGCTGAATTACACGAAAACTACCGCGACGATTAAACTGAAATTGAAAACATACATTAATGTAAACTTGCCCGGCGATGATGAAAATGAAATTTCACGATTTGTGCAACTTTGAGAATTTTCCAAAATATCAACTGGTTATCTTAGTATTGACTCCTGCTTCAAATCTTAATTCCAGACCTACCTGAGGACACCAGCGAAACTGAAGAGAACAAGTCGCAAGCCAAGGATCTCGTCCAGTCTGCCCATCTGAACCTGTCCCTTGTCTACCTTAAGGTATCAGCTTATTTATCTCATTTGAGTTAATCTAATGTTAGTTTGGGTCTAAATTATGTCAAGAGAATCAAAATCTATAGCGTATTATTTTGTTCTCAAACTCATCTTAGCCTCAAAGTTTTATGCAGTGTAATTAATAAGAATAATGTTTTGGACAAATTTACACACGGCTGTTTAGTCCCATACTAAGCCGAAGCTTGTAAATGGGTACTCAACAACTGATAAACATACATTAATACTTATATACTTACAAACACCCAGAATCCGAAAGCCTAAGGAACAAAATCGTATGAATGACCTCGAGCGCGAGGAGACGCCGACGTACACAAGTCATACGATTTTGTTCTTTAGGCTATAGTGATATGGTTCATTTGACAATGATTCGCTTGGTCTTCGCATTTATTACGAGCCGAGCAAATGAAAAAAGTATTTAATTTAGATTGTGACATTTACAAGTTGTGTAAAATTGACATTTTGTATTCTGTTTTTTTTTTGTTTCATTGACGGTCACATTAACTTTGATCTTTTACGTGAGTTAAACTATGTTCTAGTATTTGTAATGTGTGATAAATAAATCTAATCTATTGCAATTGCTTGGAAGGTGGCCCCGCCGCATTACTTCGAGGCCCGAGACCACGCGAGCAAGGCCCTCAAGTTCGACGCCAACAACGTGAAGGGCCTGTTCCGGCGCGGGCAGGCGCTGCTGGGGCTCGGGGAGGCCGAGCACGCGCTGCTGGACTTCGAGAACGTGGTCAACGCTGAGCCGCAGAATAAGGTACCTATATCATTATGCACAAGTACATTTTACTGTGTTTTTGAGGCATTGAGACCCATAATTTCCACTGTATCAAAATGACCCCTCCCGTACAACTTTCGTATTTTTTCATACATGTCCACTGTCTAGTGCATTTTACTGTGTTTTTGAGGCCTTAAGAACCGTAATGTCCGCTGTATCAGAACGTCTGCTGTATCAAAACGTTCACTGTATCAGAACATCCACTGTATCAAAATGACCTCTCATACAAACGCCCATACAACTTCGTATTTTTTTATAAGTGTCCACTGTATCAGAGCGTAAACTGTTACTACCTTCTGAAGCGACAGAGGAGTGTCAGGATCGCGATACTTGGCGCTCCGTTCTTAGCGCCTACCCCGCCAGGGAGATAGTGTGACGATTTGTATTTTATTTATTTAATAATTTATTGTACACACAGAAATAAAATAAAAACAATACAAAATAACAGAAAATTATACAAAGGGTCAAGCTTATATGTATGTGTTTAATGTGATCATTTAAGTTTTAATGTAGATAGATAATTTATTCACTGACACAACAAACTCACAAACAATTAACTGAACGCTTCGTGGGCACCCACGAGTCACCATAGGACTCCTACTGTTGCCTTGTCGTTGGGAGCCGGCGATGTATAATATGAATGTATATAGCCGAGGGGTAGAAACAGCAACAAACGGACTAGCCTGTTGCCGTAGTTGGTACTGACCCTGCCTACGGCGCCAGAGGCCGTGGGTTCGATTCCCACCCGGGATCAACATTTGTGTGATGAGCATGTCTGTTGGTTTTCGGATTCTGGGTGTTTGTATGTATTTAAGTATTTATTTAAAAGTATCTAAGTATGTTTATCAGTTGTTGAGTACACATTTACAAGTTTCGGCTTGGTTTGGGACTATATAATGTTGTATAAATGTACCCAGTGTACTTACATGCAATAAAATAGTTTTGACTTTGACTAAACAGCCGTGTGTTAATTTGTCCAAACATTATTATTATTATGTCCATTTGTGTCCCAGGCGGCCGCCCACCAGATCGCGCTGTGCCGCGCGACGCTGCTGAAGCAGAAACAGAAAGAGAAGCGAATGTACGCGAACATGTTCGACAAGTTCGCGAAGCACGACTCGGAGGTAACAGGTCCGCGCCTCCATTTACAAGCGCATCTCATCATATATAGTGGGTTTTTAATGGGTTTTACGGCTCTGGAAACCAACTCCTTCTAGGCCAATCATAGTTTAAAAAAATCATATAGTTTAATAAAACCGGCGGTTACAGCACGGCCTCCACCAAAACGGCTACTTTAGACTCGGTCGGCGATTTTTGCCGTAACGAGCGAAACTACTATCGCTAGTGTATTTTTGTACCGGTCACCTTGACTTGAAGCCAGGGGTTGTAAACCTTGACAGTCTTTAACCAATAGACGGACTATCATTTCTGTAAGCGACAAAATGACTGTTTTTATTCGATTCTCATTATTAAAATAGTAACTATTTAAATTTATACACTGATTTATATTTATACAATTCAATCCAGTCTAGATAAAAAGTCAGTCAAAGTCAGTATAAATATAGATCATTCTTGTATTATGATTTTATCGATATCAGTTATGCGTTTTTTATAGTTTATTATCTATTTTTACTTAATTTTTTTAAAAGAATCAAGCAAATTGTAAACAAAAATGAATTCTTTAGCCGTTGTCGGAACTATTTCATGCACCATTACTAAATTACTGCTACCTCCCGCACATCCCACTAACAAACATTCTCATTCCCACAGATGGAGAAGATAAGAGCTAAGAACGAGGTGGACGTGATAGGGGAGAAGGTGGGCGAGTGGGGGACGGGGGAGGGGGAGTGGACGGACCAGCAGCGCGACAGGAAACCAACAGAGTTCGAGAAGGAGAACCCCAACATCCTGCTGTTAGACAAAGATGGCCAGTTCGAGAACATGTGAGGTGATGCAGAGGCTGGAAGTTTTGTTGGTGACCATCGAACGTTGAAAGTTGCCGTCGGATGGTAAAGACAGTGTAAAAGACAATCTAGAGTCCTATGAAATTACTGCAGTGTGAATCAGTTGAAGAATTAGAATTCATCAATCATAGTGTTGTAGAAAACCAGCTAGACACCTTTTTTAGGGTTCCGTACCTCAAGAGGAAAAAAGGAACTCTTATAGGATCACTTCGTTATCCGTCTGTCTGTCTATCAAGAGCATTTTTTAAATGCTTATTTACACTTAGCGGCCTTCTCTTGTGGAAAATTAACTTTCCGTCAGGGGTGAGACCTGTATGAGACCAGTAATGAGATCGGTATGAGACCAGTAACGAGACACTAGTAAGACAACCACAATTCACAGGGAAGGGACGTTTGAAGTTTAAGTTACAAACTACTGTAGTTGCAATTACAGTAGATGGCTACAACGTAGTTAGGTTTCTCAACTACATGCTGACTACATGTAATTTTAACTTTAGCAGTTTCTTAACCATGTTTAGTTAAATTACTTTGGTTGAAGTTACGGTACAAACTACTTACTATTCTTATTACACGTTTCTTGTTACCGGTATTCATGTCAATTGTACACTTTTCTTGCTACCGGTATTCATGTTACTTTACATGTTTCTTGTTACCGGTACTCATGTCAATTGTACGTTTCTTGTTACCGGTATTCATGTCCAATTGTACACATTTCTTGTTACCGGTATTTATGTCACATTGTAAGTTTCTTCTTATCGGTATTCATGTCCAATTGTACACGTTTCTTGTTACCGGTACTCATGTCAATTGTACGTTTCTTGCTACCGGTATTCATGTCCAATTGCACACATTTCTTGTTACCGGTATTTATGTCACATTGTAAGTTTCTTCTTACCGGTATTCATGTCCAATTGTACACATTTCTTGTTACCGGTATTTATGTCACATTGTAAGTTTCTTCTTACCGGTATTCATGTCCAATTGTACACATTTCTTGTTACCGGTATTTATGTCACATTGTAAGTTTCTTCTTACCGGTATTCATGTCCAATTGTACACATTTCTTGTTACCGGTATTTATGTCACATTGTAAGTTTCTTCTTACCGGTATTCATGTCCAATTGTACACGTTTCTTGTTACCGGTATTCATGTCACTTTACATGTTCCTTGTTACTGGTTCATATTTATGACCCGGTCGCTATCTATCAACAGTTCGACACCACAAAAAATTTAATCTCTTTGCCATAGCTTTTGTAATTCACCTATTTCTAATATTTAGAAGTGTTCCTGTTTGTAGAAGTGTTTTTTGTATTTGATGCGTTGTTGCAACCTTGCGTCCACTAGCACGATCGTTGGTTAAGGTAAACTCGAGGTTAACTTGTTTTGTTCACTGTACCAGCAATGTTTCTCGATAGGATTTATCGCTAGTTAATATAACCTATAACGGTCTGAAAGCAGCCTTAGAATATTCTAGATATGGACCTTCATGATATTGTAAAGTGGTCCCTACACGATCATGCTGCATGACACACATTACGTGCTGTCACTCATGCATGACCGTCTAGTTGTAGTGATTGACGCGAATGACTACGTGCTGCGCTGGTCAGCGCCGGTGATTGACATGCAAGCTACTCTTCACTGTACTAAGTGATTAATAGCGAGCATGATGGTCCATCATGCAGCTATATTCACGTAAACGTAACGCATGTAGGGACCGCTTAACCTTCGATCATGTTGTTGAAATGTGCTCTCTCGTTGAGAGGGTAGGCTTGACCCCAATTAATAGATTGTTGATTTTATACGGATGCGGTATCTATTTAATATATGATCGAATACTAACGGTTCTTTAGGGATAAACGATCATGCAGCATGACATGCATTACGTTTACGTGAATTATCATGCTGCATGATAGACCATGTTTTTTGTTTGCACGCCATGTACGTAGTTTGCATGTCATGCACGTCAATCACTACGACTAGACGGTCATGCATGAGTGACAGCCAGCACGTAATGATCGCCAAGCAGCATGATCGTGTAGGGACCTCTTTAACCGTAGGGTAAATGGGTTAACTCGAGGTACGTTTAGTTTGTGTAATCATTCCTGTACAAAAATTTTATTAATGGCTGTGTGTGGCCTCTACTCGCCCGCTTGTTAGGCTTGAGAAATTGTTCCGAGTTTATTTTAACATTGTATAAAGGAGTTTATGTCAATAAACTTGTTACACCACTTTGTTTTATATTTTACTAGATTTTTCCCGCGGCTCCGCCTGCGTAGAAAGGTTTTTCCCGTGTACATTGTGAAACAGCGCCCTCTATTTGATGTTTTGTTACTTAGGGGGTAATAGCGGCCGCCCCGCGACTTCGTTCGCGTTAAAAAGTAGCCTATATGTTATTCCAGTATATAAGCTAGCACTGTACCAAGTTTCATCAAAAGCTGTCCGGTAGTTTTTGCGTGAAAGAGTAACAAACATCCTCACATCCTTACATACTTTCGCCTTTATAATATTAGTAGTAATAGTAGGATTAGATTTTGGGGTACTGCACGTCAAAATCAGGGAAGTTCTTGAAGGAAGACCTATGCCTTCTATTCGTTGGATGTGCACAGAGCCTCAGGGACATCAAAAGATTGCGTTAATTGAAAATAATTTATTTACAAAGTAAATCACATCTCATCTTAGAACAAACTTGAGATCAAATTCATATATTAACACTGGCTCGAAATAACAAAGTAAAAGATCGTTTATAGTTTAAGCGTGACACACACTGGGCGGCGGCGAAGGTTTGTATAAAGAACGCGCCGCGCCGCCGCCGCTTTGATGTAAAGGGCTTCATACTATTTCGAACATTACAGAAAAAAACCGCAACGCTTTCGCAACGCCGCCGCTCAGTGTGTGGCACGCTTTAAGATAAGTCTGTCTGTTCGGCAGGAATTAATGAAAAATAAGCCTCCCAGCAACTGTTGAGTTATACTTGTGCAGAAACATAATATTTACACTATACATTCTACAAGAGTAGTTTTTTTACCAATACCTACTTATAGCTTGTTCATGTCACGACGTCCCAGTTTTTTTTATTCCTTTACTACTTTGGATTTCGTTGTACAATATAGGCAACCTTATCGCTAGAAGCGAATTATTTTCTCAAACTATACCTAGCGCAAACTTTCAGATTTTTCAGTTAAGCAGTGTTTTTAGTAACGTACTGTGGCCAGTGCAAAAGCTATTATTTATACTAAGCTATATATATAGTAACAACATAAATGCTATTTTTCATAAATAGCTTCTATATAGACTATACAGTCAGACATAATTATATACTACAACTGAAACGAGTCACTTGGCCTTGGCCTCCCTCCGCCTCCCGCTTCCCTACCTCGCCCGCCCGCTCTCGTCCTAGCGCGACGGTACCGTTCGCGTAAATGTGAGAGCTCGGGCTTAAGTGACGTCGTGCCATTAACAAATTATGAGAAAGATGAAGATTTCTATAATTATCTAACTGCTTCTTACACAATGTTTTATTTTTTAACAAAAATATAAATAAATAATAATTTATTCCCATACTTTCGCTCAATACTTTGTCAATCGTTTTTGCGCTCTGTACCTATCACGGCGGGGCGACGTAGGGGGAAGCGGGAGACGCGGAGTGACTCATTATAGTTGCTGAGTAGTAGACGAAACTGAATTCGACAGTCTTAAAATCGTGTTCGGACGCTTTAGGTACTTCTTTTGCGTAGTAGAACGTTAAAATAGAAAAAAACTGTTATACCATTTCAAACTTTTTAGTGTATAAACTACATCCAAATATGTACATGTTCAGGCGGATTTCACTTTCAAATAGGCATTAAATTTTTCATGTCTATTTAATAACATTTTCGTAATTAGCTTGTTCCACTGGCTATAGATTAATATTAGAGGGCGAAAGAGTTACTCCAGGCACGTCTTAAAATGAACAAGCTATAAAAGACGTCATCACTCCCGCTCATAAAAACGGTCCACCTCATAACGTAGCACTAAATGTAACATTTATCTATAACTTCATATCTATGCAAAATTGCCAGAAAAATACAACCACATAATACCAAAGCCACCATTAGGGTGCGTTATGATAATCGCCGTAAATCTTTTTGGCGGTTATGTGAAGTTGGCTGATTCCTGCGCAGTGACTAATTTTAGGTGTCAAAGGGGAGCTGTGCGGGGGGGTTCACTAGATACGCCCATTCAATTTCAAGAAATAGTTCAATGATTGGATCAACCGAATCAAACTTTTCAAGTTTTTTGACATCTCTACGCATCACATTAAGTAAATTAGGGCACACACACACGAAACTCTTGACTATATTCACTCAACCGCCAAAAAGATCTAAGGGGACTATACCCTCCTAATTTTCAACCAAACAATACATGGTCATCCTTTAATTTAAGATACTTAGAAGGAATTTACTCTTATTATGGACCATTTAGATTGGTATCGCAAAAATACAGGTACAGGTTAGCTTTTTCCACATTCGTCCTTCGATTCCCGGCTCAGCCAGGTGACTTATTAAAATATTTGAATACAACTTATTAAAAAAAATGAAGTGTACTTCAAGTACAATTTTAAATATTTATTTCAAGTAACTTAAGTTATTTATGAAACTTCGTGGAAATAAACTAGTATAAAAATAAATGCATGATAATCAGCAATGCAGAAATAAAGGCTCTACTAATGCTAACATCCCGATTTGTTCCCGAAATGGGTTTCACGGATTGGGATGAGAGTCCTCTAGGCCCCCATTACACGGTAGGGTTTGCTATCAGTTTTGTTTTACCATGGGGTTACCAGTCAGGCGGTGACTGACGGATGAATGATCGTCTTTATTTTTTGAATCATGCGACCATCAGTCATAACTGATGGAATTGACTGACGCTGGCATGACCGTCTAATGGAGGCCTTATAGAGCCCGATCTGAATGTTTTTAATAGATTTTACAGCCCTGGAAACAAAGTATTTTCAGGCCCTTCAGTTTTAAAATATTCTTAAACAAAAAATTGGCTACATCATCACATCCTCACTATAGTGATATTAGTTTTGATGGATATTTACAACAGATAATTTCGGAACGAACCGGAAGAGTTTCACACTCACAAGCACATATTGTATAAAATACCATCATAACTAACCATTAAAACCTGCACTGTAGAAAAAAATAGAAGATAAACATGACACCTTATAACTGCATGCAAGATTTGTAGTGTTGTCACCTCAAAAATATGTCACGCTAGGATCTTAGCAAAAAGGTAACAGTGCTGCAAAAAGCCCTATCAGGGTCTTGTACCTCATATCAGTGGAGACACTTTGACTGGCCTAGGGAGTTTCAATTCAATACCATGAAACCATTTAATACTGGTTTTGATTCCAGTGACGTTCGGTCGACCGTATTAGCGATTGAAATATTTCTGAAATGGCAACACTCATATCGAGTCTAAATTGAACTTTGTTTCCAGAGCCGTAAAGCCTAGTTAAAAAAAAAAAAAGTCTAAATTGAAAATGAAATCGTAGTTACCAATTAACTTTTATTTATAACTCTTTCCTACGATAACTATCAAATTGTAAGTAATTCTTCGCCCAAAACGTTTTGTACATCCACAAGATAAATCTACGTATCTTTAATAAAATATATACGTTACCGCTAAAGTCAAGTGGGTGTGCAAACCTAGGTTAGCCAGCGATATATCATCCATAGCTATTATTATTATAGCGTTTATCAATCAATGAAATCATTGTTTTCAACATTAAATGTCATTTTTTAAAAAATGTCACAAAAATAAGAATATAAATACAATGTCATATTAGACGATAATAATATTTAGGAAGCGATCGATCGCATTGAGCATGTGACACCCCTTCTTGAGTGCCGTCGACGGCACCTGCCGTTTTCGTGCCTAAACTACCAAGTGAGTCAGGCCTGATATAACCTAGATAAACCTAGCTTTACCCACCCACCTAACATTACCCGTAAGTGATAACATTATAAGTACATTAAATGTGAAGAAAAATAGATATGGACACAATTTAGCGTAGTTTCGATCAAGCGCAGTCTATTCCAATCAACAAGTATTGCTAACAATAAAATGCTATATTTACAGGAAGGTCAAGATTAGGGTTGCCAGGTTTTTTTGACCCTGTAAGGGACAAATGCTCAATTTGGCGAAAAAACGGGATTTTAAATTTCCCCCTGGGCACAAATGAAAAACATGTATTTTACGTTCTTATTTTTACGTGTTTTATTGCTAGTTATATTTTAAAGAAGTTCGTGTAAGTTTTTGTTTGATTTCAATGCAATTTATAATCACAGTTGAAAACGTCAACCGTAGTGCAATGGATTTCATAATAATAAATCGAATAAGATTGAAATACGGGACAGGCGGGACGTAGAAAATTATGCCTGAAATACGGGACGTCCCGGGAAATACGGTACGTCTAGCAACGCTAGTCACGATACATTTAGGCGCCATAAAATGTTTTCATAAGAGAGCATGGCCACGTTCAAAAGCAACACGGTGAGAAGTAAAATAAAAGTTCTAACAGACGGACAAGTTCTAATAGAATTTATAAGTAGCATTAGCTATTTACTACGGTCATTGTCCTTGGTTTTACTAGAGTTCGAAAATCTGTCTACAAATACTGTCTACTACTCCTAGGAAGCGTTGGTAGATAAGAAATTAACGCTGTATAAATGTACTCAGTGTATTCATAAACAATATTTAGACTGACTTCTTTTTCATACATTTTCGATGAAAATCTGTCATTTTCAACATATTTTCGTAAGAACCAATGGGTCCATTACTTTGACAATGAAAAATAATACTCAGACGGACCACAGTTTGGATCACTTTACAATTTTCAGACACCTTTCATATGGGCTCCCTAAACGATCATGCGGCATGACCTGCATTACGTTTACGTAAATTATCATGCTGCATGATGGATGCTTGCTATCAATCACATAGTACAGTGAAGCAACGGCCAGCACGTAGTTTGCATGTCATGCACGTCAATCACTACAACTAGACGGTCATGCTTGAGTGACAGCACGTAATGCATGCCATGCAGCATGATCGTGTAGGGACCACTGTACAGCGCGAAAAATATAATTCTACATTTGTCCACCCATGCGCTAGTGGCGCCGTCTAGCAGAGAGCAGAGATAGTTCTGCTTCGATTGCACTGTAAACAATATACAATACATTTTAAACTTCTTCCCTTATCTTGCTGCTCCAACAACTCGCGCGGAGCCCTAGGGCTCGTCGTCGGATGCCGCGGGCGACGCGTCCTGGTCCGGGGACGCGGGGTGGTGCGCGGGCGCCGGCGCGGCGTCCTGCGCGCGCTTGAAGCCCGCCAGCACCTCGAAGTGCATGTGCAGCGACTGCGGCGCGCCGGGCTGCTCGTGCACGTACCTGAACACCTGCGCACGTGGCTATTTAGGATTCATCATCAACAGCCTATTAATACGAGGGTGTTCGGACTATAGTCCACCACGCTAGCTCAGTGCGGGTTGGTGGACTTGACATGCGCCTAAGAATTTCTTCTTCGGCGTATGTAGGTTTCCTTGCGATGTTTTCCTTCACCGTTCGAGAGCAGTCAGTAAATGTACTTAAGTTTCGAAAAAAAAAACCATTGGTACATGGCCCTGTCGGGGATCGAACTCCGGACCTTTCGATATGATAGGCCGTGTCTTTATCCCCGACGCCATTGAAGCCCCGTGTTTTTTATTATTATTGCTACGGGGGCAACAAGCAGGCGGGCCTCCTGATGGTCACCCCGCACCCACCTTGGCGCCGAGCTTCCTCAGCAGAGCGGTGAAGGCGCGCTCCTCGCGGCCGATCCACGGCCGGCCCTCGTCCTGCACCTGGTACGGGCTCACGTGGATGTACACGTTCACATCTACACATATACAATACACCATTCACTATGTACACTGTCGGTAATAATCTTAAATTTTTACAAAAAAAAACACAAAAAATTTATGATTTTTGTACAACGATAACTTATTGGTTAACTTATACCCTAGTTTACAAAAAAAAAACACCAGCAAAAAATTTAAATGGGGATATCCTGTCAAAAAACAATCCAAATCGGTTAGTGAGTTCTGAGGTAACATAAAAAAAACGAATTGATAACCTCTCCTTTTTGAAGTCAATTGAAGAGAGGTTCGATTCACTCACAGCAAGATTTTTAAAAACGAGGGTAACATTGAAGCCTTGGTTCTCCAGTCCTGGATCATGGTGTGATTAAAATTCAAAATTCAAAAGTATTTTATTGCATGTAAGTACACTGGGTACATTTATACAACGTCAATTTTTTATCTACCACCGCCTCCAAGGTGTTATATAGAGCTGGGAAGAATAAGCGGCGCAACAAACTTCCGCAACACATTTTTTAAAATCAAGTTTGTACATAACATTATTTTGTAAAGATTGTGCGAGGCTGAAGTAACATTAACACCAGGCATCTTTGTCATTTAGATAATCGACTGTCCTATAATAAGCTTTCTTACAAAGTTGTTGTTTAATCTGATGATGGCCATCCACAGAGTGAATGGAGGAAGTCCAGATCGTTTAATACACCACTAATTGCAAGCAGCATTGACCAGGATTTGGACAAAAAGTTTTTTTTAGATTTCCGAGAAAATTAAAGTTTTGTAAAAAATTATTTAAAAAATAACCACAAAGGCTAGGAGGTTGGTTCTTGGATCTATGGTTAGGTATGTTTATTTAGTTTTCAATCATGTAGACAACTCGTTTCCGCTACAAGGTTCCTTTTGATTTGTAACGCCACATAGGGTTGGTCGGTACGCTATGTGCAAAAGCCGTCCTCACGTTCATGAGGTCGTGGGTCCGATCCTGGCCCGTACCAATGAGTTTTTCGAAACTTACGTACGGTTTATTATAATACCACAGGTTTTTCGGTGTGAAGGAAAACATCGTGAGGAAACCTGCATACGCCAAAGACTGCTATTTACTATTCTAAGGCGTATGTGAAGTCGGATTGGGTCACCGTTTGGCGGACAGGGGTTTGGCGCAACAGATCCCATAGGGTCGAAGTGTCGTCAGGTATTCCCGGCCCCCTAAGAAGATAAGCTATGTGCGGAAGATCAAGGCACTCACTGAGCCTGGTGAGTGTCTCGAGCAGGCTGCGCGAAGTGATCCACGTGTTCTTGCCGCCCGCGTGTCCGCCGTCCAGCCAGTACATGCTCTCTATCCGCTCCATGAACCTGACACCAAGCAACGAGGTCGTTGACAAACAAAATCATTATCAACAGCCTATTAATGTCAATGATTAAAGGAACTAAAGGAGATGCCCTATTCAACATAAAATATACATATAATTTAATTTGTTGAGCGTGCCGATCCGCCATATTGTGTTTGATGCTGTTTACAGTGAAATACTGTGTTTTCGTGTAATTTAGTGGGAATCGTGAGATTTACTGGACTTTAATTGCTATAATTGCGATATGGACCAATAAGAAACATGTCAAAGTGTTCAATAAAACATTGCAGTGCCAGGCCAATTGTCGGCCATTTTATGTTTTCGTATTATTTAGTTCGAAGCGCTTTTTTTGTAGGTGCCCGCCCTGTCCTCCTTACGCAGTAAGGAGTTTCTTTTGTCATTGATTAATGTGCATACAGTAGGAGCACAGGCCTACCCTCTCAACGAGGGCGTATAAATAAGTCTATCACGCTAGCGAGTCTGTTCTTCGGCGGCTTCATGTCATTTAGGACAAAAATATTTTGACAGTTCTAAAACTCATGCAATCTCTGCTTATTATAAAAGTTTAAAAAAGACAAGAGACTCCATCCGAATAACTAATATTTGTTTTGTTTTGGAAACCATTTGGATAATAATTATTTTTTTTGTAAAAATGAAACTTGTATTTCGAATTAATTAATTTGAATAAGTTTTTATTTTTCTTATTAGTTATGAATGAACTATGAATCTTGGCCTTGATTAAAACCACTTTAATTCTCGCTACAGGTTTTTCTATTTTATTATCGCAATTGTTTGTTTGTTCGTTCATTTACCTCATCATGTGCGCGTCCCCCGGCGTGAGGGTCTTGGTGTAGTGGAACTCGTAGATGAGCTGGTTGAGGACCACGCAGCCCTTGCTGAAGCCGACCAGCGTGAGCGCGCTGCGGTCCAGCGCCAGGTCCTCGCGCCACCACAGCGGGTCCACCTCACTGCAACACACACACTCATCAAGCTTAGGTACTTAGTGGCTTGGCCGCTTTATGTCTTTACGTCCGATTTGAAATTGGTCCAAACGTCTATACAACGTACGCCTAGCCTCTGGACAAACACGAATATTACTGGTTTAGTAGGATCATCATATCAACCTGTAGACGTCCACTGCTCGACAAAGACCTCCCCCAAGGATCTCCACGACGACCGGTCCTGCGCTAACCTCATCCAGCCGGGTCCCGTTACCTTCACCAGATCGTCGGTTCACCTTGTGGGAGGCCTGCCTACGCTGCGTCTTCCGATACGTGGTCGCCACTCAAGAACCTTTCTGCCCCAACGGCCGTCAGTTCCACTGCCACTTTAGCTTCGCAATTCTATGAGCTATGTCGGTGACCTTGGTTCTCCTGCGGATCTCCTCATTTCTGATTCGATTTCGCAGGGGAAGTATGTATAGAAGAAACAAATATAAAACCATAGCACAACATCCATTGGAACTAAACCTACTCACGGCGTGTGTTCGGGGCCGGCCGCGCCGCCGCTGTTCGGTCGCTCGGCCGCATCGCTTTTGGTCGCGCCGTTCGACTTGCCAGCTTCGGCCAGCGGACTCTGTAAAATGGTTGCACGTTTTAAATTAAATTAATCTTTATTTCAGGCTGTAAAAACCCATAGTTATACAAAATAAAATACAAAGTCCAGAAAATACAGTTAGTTAGCAGGTTAGCTGGAAGAGATTTCATAGAAATAAGCTTAATCCTTTGTATCATTCTCTGTTCTTTTGTATTGTTTTTATTTTCTGTGTGTACAATAAAGTATTAAATTAAATTATTTAATTACAGTTGAGAAAGGAGAATGCAGTTTGTAATTAGGCACTTACGGTTAGGTACATTTAGAGTCTATAGATTTTCTATTTTCGATTCTCGTCGCGATGCACAGAAAGCCAGTACCTTAGGATGGGACTGTCCAGGCACTCGCGCATCGTCAGCAGGATCTGGTTCTTGGACAAACGGAGCCGGTTCCAAGAGGAAGCAATGCGAGACCTAATTACGGCATAGAAATCTAAATGAAGTCGCGAGAGGAGGCCGCCGCAAAACCGGTCACTGCTAAGTAAAAGCTAGTTTTGAATAAAATCCAAGAAATAGTAATAAAAGAAGAAATAGAAATAAAACACATTACATGGATCCCTGGCGGACCAGCTCTGTGCGCTTCTCGCGTTCTTTTTTGCTGCGCACGTGCAAAATGTGGAATGACCTTCCCTCTGACGCTTTTCTACAGCGCTACGATATGGGGTCCTTCAAGAAGAGAGTCAAAAGAGCCCTTCAACCGCGGCCGGCGCCGCACCAGCACCCCCCGGGTGTTGCAGGTGTCTACGGGCGGCGGTGACCTCTTAACATCAGGAGGCCCGCCTGCTTGTTGCCCCCGTAGCAATAATTAAAAAACGTACCCCGCTTACGTGCAGGTCCTCTATATCAATCTCCTCAGGCAGCGACACGGCGGTGACCGCTTCGAGGAGCTCCGCCGTCGGCATGGCTTTCAGCCGGCTGCTCACTCCTTGCAGCAACCTGACAAATGGATAGATATCAAATCAAATCCTATTGCCATGTCCCCACCTATACCTATTAATATGTCCTCACTTTTTGGTGGTGGACTATAGCCCGATCGCCGTAGGCCTGAGACCCAGCAGTGGGGACATTAATAGGCTGTTGATGTTGATGAATAGTATAGATAGATAGATAGAATAAAAATTAAATTTGAAGGGTTACCTTTCTAGATGGTGCAGCGCGCTGTGCGTGGGCGTGTGGTCGGGCACGCCCGCGTTGTTGCTCGGCACGAAGTTGTCGTAGCAACTGAAGCTTTTGTACTCGATCCTGTCACAACGTCATTCACATTATTATTGTTACACTAGCCGATGCCAAAGTCAAAGGTCAAAACTATTTTATTGCATGTAAGTACAGTGGGTACATTTATACAACGTAATTTTTTTTATCTACCACCGTTTCCAAGGTGCCCCGCGACTTCATCCGCGTTATAATGTATACTATTTATATGTTATTCACTTTTTTTTAACCCGTTCTAATCATGCCAGTTTTCCTTTGTTTTAAAGTTTGCCGATAGATGGCGCCAGGTGTATTTTACACCCCGCTATCATTTGGTTCTTCGCAAGATATAAAAGATAGGCGTGCAAAAATTACTCATCAGTTTTTACCTCTTTATTATTAGTTTAGATGAACGGGAACAAAAAGTTTTTTTTTAATGAAAAGGCAGCTTATAGCTGAGGCTTCCATATCAGCGTAATTGAGAATACAACTTGGTCCTAGCCTGTGCTTGGAAGTCCCGGGTTCGAATCCCGGCCAGGGTGAGCATTTATCTGGCCGATAAATACTTGCCTTGCTTTAAAAAGAGAAACGGGGAGGAGGGAATCATGGTTTTCCTTTCATTTAAGTTATCAAGTTGGTTAGAGAGATTGCATCCTTAAAATTGACCCTAACGATCGATGCAATAAAAGTACAGGCTGTAATGTTAACAGATTTTAGTCGGTTCGATTCCCGGGTGTGGCAAGCGAATTTTCGAAAATCTTTTAATGCAGTTTCGTTTCTTTTTATAAATAAAGGAATGTCTCCTTTAAGTAAAATGAGCCAGCATAAGGATTTAAGGTAGTTTCCCTCCAGGGCCCGACTTATCTTTCCACCCTGTATATATATAGAGAGATAGGTGGTAGGCTGGTAGCTACCTGGAGGGTCGCACGACGAGCACGTGCGTGGCGGGGAAGCAGTGCGCGAGCATGCGCGCCGTGTTGTCCAGGTTCCACTTGAGGTAGTTCCGGTTGTCGCGGTGCGCTTGCATCACCTCCGGGTAGTCCTGCCGAACAGACGCACCGTGTAATTACTTGTTTAACACTATCTTGTGTCGCGCTTTAATGTTTGTTTGAACTTTACACACGACTGTTTAGTCCCATACCCCTTAGAGTGTTAATCGACCCATTTGGGTGTCCTGTCAAATGTCCACTGAGTGTTAAAGAACCCAAATGGGCGTCGGCGACACGCAGGCACATTAGTACGGAAATAAGCGACGATATTAAACTTTACTCGCTTTGATTTGCTGCAAATGGGTCAGAATAAAATACTTTCGTTGCCAAAACAGTAAAAATGCGGTTGTAAGTGAAAAAAGGGTGAGAAAACTATCTTTGATACGACACCCGTTTCGGCGCGGCTGTCTCTCCCTAAATTGTCACCAAATCGTGGTTCAAACAGTTTATTTTAGACTTATCACAAGGAATCCTGCTGAAATATAAGTAACAATCAATTTAATTATATAAGATTGTAATTACGTTTGCATTTTGAGTAAAAAACAGTGGTTGAAGTGATGGCATGGCATGATCGTGGCATTTTCCTACGACATTTTTCTTAGATTTTCTGGCATAAAGTTTGATCTATCCACATGTATTTATGATGCTACTCATAGTAAATTTAGTCACATTTCTATTAATACTATGCTTTACTCATATTTTTACCTGTAATGTACGATATTTCAACAAACTAACGGTAACGGGTCATGACAGACGCAAACGGGTCTCGCCCATACTTGCGGACTGACAGTTGGCAATCGTACACAAGTAATAATGTGGATACGCCTTCTACCTGTGCCTTCTACAGTAGGGAATTATTTTTTTCAAACCATACAGGTCGAATTGCTAACCTCCTTCTTTTTATATTACAACTAGCTTTTGCCCGCGGCTTCGCCCGCGTAAAAAAGGTTTTCCCGCAAGTTTTCCCGCGGTAAAAATACATTTCGTAGTAGACATCACAGAGGAACCTTTCTGCAAAATTTCAAGTCTCTAGGCTCAGCGGTTTAGGCTGTGCGCGTTTCTTCCCCTATTTTACATACTTAGGGGTGGAATTTTCAAAATTCGCGAAACACATCATTATTGTTTTTAAACTAAAAGATTAAATATAAAATTTCACGTTCCTAGGCTCAGCGGTTTGGGCTGTGCGCGTTTCATCACTAAAGCGTAACACACACTGCGCGGCGGCGTTGCGAAAGCGTTGCGGTTTTTTTCTGTAATGTTCGAAATAGTATGAAGCCCTTTACATCAAAGCGGCGGCGGCGCGGCGCGTTATTCATACAAACCTTCGCCGCCGCAACGCTTTCGCAGCGCCGCCGCCCAGTGTGTGTTACGCTTTATTTTACACACATAGGAGTAGAATTTTCAAAATTGCCGAAACACGTCATTATTGTTTTTTAACTGAAAGCCTAAATATTAAATCCGGTCGCCCACGGAGGTTTCCGTTCCGTCAGCCACACTAATATGCTATCACTGTACCAAGTTTCATCAAAATTAAATGTTTTTCCCGCGGGAAAAGTTTACCGCGGTAAAAAGTTGCATAAATATTATCCCAGGATATAAACTATCACTGTTAGGTTTGGTAAGGTTAGGTTAGGTTAGACAAGTTTCATCAAAATTAAATATTTTTCCCGCGGGAAAAGTTTACCGCGGTAAAAAGTTGCCCATATGTCATCCCAAGATATAAGCTGTCACTGTACCAAGTTTCATCCGAATCCGTTCAGCCGTTATCGAGTTTCCCGCGGGAACAATTTACCGCGGTAAAAAGTAGCCTACATGTTATTCCAGGATATAAGCTATAAATGTACCGAGTTTCATCAAAATCCGTCGATCCGTTCTTGAGTTATAAATTATATATGAGAATCTTTGCACCCCTATTTCACCCACTTAGGGGATGATTTGAAAAATCCTTTCTTAGTGGAAGTCAGTGCTATATGAGGTACCTCTGTGCCAAATTTCAAGTCTCTAGGTTCAGCGGTTTGGGCTGTGCGTTGATCAGTCAGTGAGTGAGTGAGTCAGTTTCGCCTTTTATATATGAGATTTAGCTTTTTTTTAACTTGCCCTGTTAGTATGTATGTGTGGGTCAAATCTTGCAAGTGAATTTTGACCCACTTCCTGATGTTTAATTGAGCTGAAATATTACATACGTATGTAAGTCGGATGACAATGCAATATAATGGTGTCACTGAGCTGATATGATGATGGAAGCGGAAGGTGGCCACGGGAACTCTGTAATAAAATCATGCAAACCCATCGAGTTTGGGCTCGTTTGATTTGTCTTGACAGGTACTCTGATCGTAGATGGTTACCAGGGTCTGATGATGGAGCCGGAAGGTGGCATTTTAATTGGTATGGCCCAGCCGGATATCGAACTTCGGACCTTTCGATATGATGGGCCGCGTCTTATCCCCGACGCCACTGACGCTCTACAAAACTAAAAAGTTGAAAAAGGAACTCTGTTGTAAAACATTGTACATAATAACTTTTTTTTTACTTTCTCGACCGTAGTACCAGAGGTACGTACTACGGGCAGAGGAAGTATTGTAATCGCGAAGAAAAAGATTTTCCAATTTACGCATAAATGTGTTCTGTATCGATAACATTTAACTAGGTATCGGAAAACCAAGTAGCTCAATCCCGTCCGTCCGCGTACGTCAGTCGTCAGGCTTGGCTTTGTTGGCTAACCTTTGGTCCGATTGGGACCAAATTTGGAGAGTGTTTAAATTTATATTATCAAAGGATTATCAACAGTTATCTCCAGTCAATTACAGAGCGATGTAAAATTTAATTAACATAAAGTTAAGTAATAATTGTAAAAAGCATATTTTTACACTAACTTTTGCCCGCGGCTTCGCCCGCGTAAAAAAGGTTTTCCCGCAAGTTTTCCCGCGGTAAAAATACATTTCGTAGTAGACATCACAGAGGAACCTTTCTGCAAAATTTCAAGTCTCTAGGCTCAGCGGTTTAGGCTGTGCGCGTTTCTTCCCCTATTTTACATACTTAGGGGTGGAATTTTCAAAATTCGCGAAACACATCATTATTGTTTTTAAAATAAAAGAGTAAATTTATAATTTCACGTTCCTAGGCTCAGCGGTTTAGGCTGTGCGTTTCATCCCCTATTTTTCATACTTAGGGGTGGAATTTTCAAAATTCGCGAAACACATCATTATTGTTTTTAAACTAAAAGCCTAAATATAAATTTTCACGATTCTAGCTTCAGCGGTTTAGGCTGTGCGCGTTTCATCCCTTATTTTCGGCAATGGAGAATACTCTTATTTTACATACTTAGGGGTGGAATTTTCAAATTCGCTGAAACACGTGTTCATTGGTTTTTAACGAATAGCCTAAATACAATGTTTCAGGTTTCCAACTTTAAAAATGAAGGACTTTCATACAATCTTTGCACCCCTATTACACCCACTTAGGGGATGATTTTTGAAAAATCCTTTCTTAGTGGACGTCAGTGCTATATGAGGTACCTCTGTGCCAAATTTCAAGTCTCTAGGTTCAGCGGTTTGGGCTGTGCGTTGATCAGTCAGTCAGTCAGTGAGTGAGTCAGTTTCGCCTTTTATATATGAGATGACTTTATTGACCGAGCGAGCGAAGCGAGCGAAGCGTCTACGTTTCGAGACTGGCCAAAAATGCTCTTGTCCGGCTGTCTGTCTGTCTGTCTGTCTGTCTGTCTGTAATTCTCTACAGGTCGCATTTTTCAACCGATTTTGACTAAAATTTGGCATATGTATAAATTAATTAAACCTACAAAATGAGTAGAATAAAATTTTGAAAAACATTTTTTTTAGAGTACCTACCATACTCGCAAAGTGGGAGTGAACTTTTTTTTTCTTGTGAATCCCATAGTGTGAGATATCGTTGGATAGGTCTTTCAAAAATATTGCTGGTGTGTGAATACCATTTTTTCGATTTAGGGATCCGTTGGCGAAATATTAAGCTTTAAAGCGGTAATTTTTGTTAGAGTCACGTGTCCCCCCCTGCCAGCTAAACGGTTGCTTCTGGAAATGTGAAAAAATTCATGGCAGTAGCATATATAACGTAGTTACAAGGAAAACTATTACGGCTAAGTAGGTTCTATTAGTTTTTGAGTAATAGTGGATCGACTTAAGAAAGTTGAAAAAATAAATTATGTTCATAGAACTGCATACGTAAAATGGAAAATTATTTTTTTCCGCGTGATATCCATGGTGTGGGGTATCGTTGGATGGGTCTTTCAAAAATATCGCGGGTGTGTGATAAACATTTTTCGATTCAGGGATCCGTTTGCGAAATATTAAGCTTTAAAGTGCTAATTTTTGTCACTTTAGTAGGTACTTTTTCTGTTTCCAAAGTTGACTTTTGTTGGTTTCTTTTAGGTTTGGTTTATAAGGGCTGGCGAGGTCTACTGTTCTCACGGAACTACTAGTTATAATTTACTTTTAACTATTTCTTTAAATTAACATAGATTTGGGCAAAATACCATTTCTTCAATGATGGAAATGAAAAATAATGGCTAAATGAAGCGCCAAAACAATCTTCATTTGTTTTTCCGACTTGTAGAGTTTTGTTTATACTTCCGTATTGCAGAGATTTGTATTAACACAAATGTTTTCTTTAGCTAATTCATGTTTTTATTTTTACTTTCCTATTATTCATAATGAAAAGCACAGTGTAAGAACTTATAACGTTATAATTATCGTAATTTACAAAGGCCTGCGGTGTACTTGCCAATGTTCAGTTAGACAGATTATATCCAATTTGTATTTTTCCAAATATAATTATAACTCTAATACTTTGCTGTCAGAAAAGCCCCGAATGTTTTGATGTAATAATTGAATAAAATTGTGCTTTCCTTTTGTCATAACTGAGCTAGATAATCGATTCCTCTGGTTTAACACTGATAAACCATCATTAGCGGATTTTTTTATTGTCATGGTATCTAACCTAAAAAATGTATAAGCTTATTTGTATTACTACTAACATTCGTCATAAAATGTTGTAAATTATATGCTACTAAAGTAGCTAATTGTCTTTTAAATATCATTAGGTGCGTCCAGACCGGGCGAGCCGTCGCGGCCGCGGCCCGCCTCGCGCGGCAGCGCGGTCGGTGTGGACGTGACAGGCGCATGCCTCGCCCGCATGCTCGGCCGCGGCATGCGCCTGTCACGTCCACACCGACCGCGCTGGGATTATCGAAGCGAAGGGATTATCTAGCTCAGTTATGACAAAAGGATCTGCATCCAGTCACTATCATCATAATCAACAGCCTATTAAATGTCCCCACTGCTGGGGCTCAGGCCTACCCTCTCGACGAGGGTGTTCGGGCTATAGTCCACCACGCTAGCCCAGTGCGGGTTGGTGGACTTCACATGCGCCTAAGAATTCCTTCTTCGGCGTATGCAGGTACCGTAATACTAGGGCCATGTTGATTAAAAGTTAGTATCAATCAATCATACACTTTCCCTAAATACTTAATTGTCAGAAAAATTGCTAGGCCAAAAAAATGTCATAATTTTATGTCAGTTCGCACAGAATAAACCATCTCGTTTCTCTGTCGTGGTTAATTTGCTATTTACACACCGCACGCACACCAGTGTATGCGTTGATTAAGTCATTATTAAAATTATCCAAAAAAATGACGAACCAATCAGTGCATTTTTTCATTCGTCAAAATATATTTTTTCGAGAACCGCTTGTGAAAAAATGACTAATGACCAGCGTTTTTTAAGAATTGGTCTGAATTTGCACAGTGAATATGTAATTAGCACAGATTGTTCTCTCTTATTTGAGTTTGTTTTGGTAACGAGGTAATTACTTGACAGTGCCCCCGGCTAGGGTAATTTTAACTGAATTTAATAAAGGTAAATAAAGGAAAGAAAAGAAAAAATAAAGGAATTTAATAAAGGTACTTATTTCATACAAAAGACATCAACGCGTCACTTTTCTTTTTCGCGGCGGCTCGGGCGGTGGGGACACGCCTAACTACTACGGGAGTCCTCAGCTGTGAGGTCAATAGTCACAGTATTATTTTTATTTACATTATTATTTAATTATTGTTTACTACCTACCTAATTCATCTTGTGTACATACCAGTAGTACTTTGTCATCAATAACTTAAATTGTGTAATTTTTTATTACATGTACATTTTGTATTTTTGTCAAAATACACTAATTCATCTTGTGTACCAGTAGTAGGTATTGTGGCATCAATCGCTTAAATTGTGTCCAAACAAAAACATGACATAAGTCATATCCATATTATTCTTCGTTTTTTTTTGGTTGAAACCACTAAATTGTTTACTATTCTAAGACCATTGTTCTCGAAATATTTCTATGAAACGAAACTTTGTTTTGTACTTAAACTATAGCCTTGTTACCACACTTTTTGAATTATAAATTGTGTTCAAAATAAATAACAAGTTTTATTGTTATTTACATTTTAGTAAAATCAGATATTTGTATGAACGTAATTAGACCACTTTTTGTTTACCTGCAAATTATAAACTATTACATCTACACTTGTGATGCTTTTATTGTACTTAGATAATGTCCTCAAGTTATTGTTTATACAAGATTGAACCCGCTACGTTGTTTTATCAATTAGTATAGGCATGAAATACGACACCCACTTGAGGTCGAATCCGAGCGCATGACTCATTCCGCTCAAAATTTGAAACATGTGTTACTAAAAAAAAATTTACTGGGGTATGGTGTTTTATTGTTTCCTCATATTTCTAATAGGATGTAGTGTAGAATAAAACACTAAGGTAGTCTGAAATTTCTTTAAATTTTAATAAAATTGCGTTTAACTTGATATTTATTAGTACTGTAAAAGTTTTGTCATAATTTCCAACTACTAGCAGACAAATAGTACAGGGAAAAAATGAAACTACGTACATTATTAATCTGGCTATGTCTATTACCTAAAGTATACCTTTGCATTTCAGTAAAATCTGAGAAAAAAATATTTTAGTGGGAAAGCGCAAAAAAAAACCCCTGTGTGTGGTAGGCACCCATTTGGGTTCCACATTCTACAAAGTTTTGGCATTTTGACAGCCACACTCTAAAGGATACTAAGCCGAAGCTTGTAAATGGGTACTCAACAACTGTTAAACATACAGATATATATATACTTTTTAAATGGGAATCGAACCGACCGCCTCTGGCGCAGTATGCAGGGTCACTACCAACTACGCCAACAGGCCAGCCAGTTTGTTGCTGTTTCTTCCCCTCGGCTATACAGGTGGAAACAGAGTAGTTCTAGACAGAATTGACGTCAAATGAGAATCATCAACAGCCTATTAAGATGTCCCCACGGCTGGGGCTCAGGCCTACCCTCTCGACGAGGGCGTTCGGGCTATAGTCCACCACGCTAGCCCAGTGCGGGTTGGTGGACTTCACATACATACATATCTTCACGCTATGTCCTTGGTGGACTTCACATGTGCCTAACAATTTCTTCTTCGGCGTATGCTGGTTTCCTCACGATGTTTTCCTTCACCGTTTTTGAGCAGTCAGTGAATGTACTTAAGTTTCGAGAAAAAACCCATTGGTACATGACCCAGCCGGGGATCGAACTCCGGACCTTTCGATATGAGAGGCCGTGTCATATCCCCGATGCCACTGAAGCTCTTCTTATCACCGACGCCACTGACTCTCCACTAGTGTTGTTGGTACCTGCACGTCGCCGCCGAAGTAGACGAGCGTGGGGGTGGCGGCGGCGTGGGGTGGGCGCGCCGCCGCCGGCTGGAACAGCGCGTCGTTCAGCCGGCCCTCGTGCCCCGCCACGCGCCGCAGCCGCAGCGGCAGCATGGCGCCGCTCACCGCGCCCGCCGCCCCGCCATACACCCAGCCAGCCAACTGCGCTTCTGGTATCAGGAAATAGGCATAAAGAGTATGGACTCTATTGATAATTTTTTTGACTCTCAGTCTACTGCATGTAGTACGTAGATTGAGGATACTAATGTAGTAGGATGACAACCTAGCTAGTTATTCCGCGAGGCAAAAATTTGCTACTCCCAGCGCCACCAAAGAGATTCGAACCTTCCTGCCGCGAGGTAATATGTCATAATTATCCTGACATTTTCATACACTGTCCGTGAGTCCATGAGCTATATTTTTGAATCGCTCTCCTCGCTTCAAGCGGTCGATTCTACTGTTTTTCTTTTGACATCCGATACAAAAATCAGTAGAGTGGACCGCTCGAAGCGAGGAGAGCGATTCAATAATAGAGCTCCTGGACCTAGTAAAAATGACAGATTTTTTAGTGACAATGCCAGGGTGTATGACTGACGCCATGAATCAATAAATTTATCCACTCCCATATGGATGAGTAATAAAAGCATTCTATGTGTGTCAAAATCGTGTCAAATGGATTACAATATTGTAACTCACTCACACATTCTCATTTTGAAGCTCCATATAAATTTGTATTAGCAACTTCCTCCCGCTACTCCGCTTTCTTTGTCCGCAATGGACGCCTATGTCCAGCAGTGGACAAGTGCAGACTAATGATGACGCGTTGATCTCTTTTAACTCAATAAAATCTATAAAATAATATTTTTATTTTCAGCTAAACATTATGATGACGGTTTATCTTTTGCAGGCTTGCTCATTTCGTTGTAAATACGGCAAAATTGAGTCGTTCGTCATTAGACCCCACTACCCAATGTCCCACATGGGACGTAACGGGAAATTCAATTTTAATATTATTTCTATTCGTCATTAGACCCCACTCCGTTTTTTTCGCCAATTATGAGTAGTCTGAGTACAGTTAGCAAGAAAATGCTTTGAATTAAAAATGTTTACTAAATTGAATATATTCCTAATCCTAGCTTTCGCCCGAGGCATTGCTCACGTGGACCAGGATAGATGTTAATCTACATCACAATCTGCGTATGTACCAAGTTTCATCCAAACAGGTTTAGCCGTTTCGACATGTTTTCATATTTTCGCATTAAAAATATTAAATAGTTATATATATTATAAGACAGAAATGCTATTTTATGATTTATTTAAAAATTTAAAAAAAAACCAACATTTTAGATACTATTCAGATAAAATCACTTCTGAATATAATTTACAATTATATTTAGAAATCAGTGTTATAAAATTGAAAATATAAATCTAATTTAAAAAATAATAATAAAATAACAGTAAAAATCAACCTTCAAAATATACAGTTTAATTTTTCCTAAAATCACAGTTATAATGGTATATTGACAAAAATATTGATGTATACGTCTGTACCCCGCTATATGGCACCTAGCCAATACAAGTATAAAAATACGTCATTACAGAGCCAGTAGTGCTCGTTTTTCAAATTTTTAGTAAAATTAAATAAAATCGATTAAAAGTAACTACCAAAGACTTTTCTTACTGACGTTACTTTCATTTAAAATGAGTAAAAAAACGGAGTGGGGTCTAATGACGAATAGAAATAATATTAAAACTGAATTTCCCGTTACGTCCCATTTGGGACATTCGGTTGTGGGGTCTAACGACGAACGACTCGCAAAATTGAGGTGTCTTGCAACTCTAGACATTATTTTCATTTTTTCTTTGATGTTATCAATTCAATGATTTCCAATCTACAATCAAAAAAGATAATGGGCGAATGAAACTGCAAAATTAATGTGCATTTATTTTATTTAACCTATATTGTGTTAAAAACCATACTAAAATTTACAATAAAACCACCATTGGCTGGTTCACAACATCTAACAATTGAACCGTGCATTGTTTAGTATAGTTTATTTAAAGTAATGTATGTATCACTTGATATTTCTAGTCTGTTTCTGATGATAATATTTTGTATCATTCATGCACACTGTGATCTTCAGTGTGATGTCATCCAGACAGTTCTTCAGGTCTTCTCGAAGCTCCCTGACTTTCACCCTCACATCCTCACACATGAGGTTGTAGCACATCGCTACCAACCCCATCCCGAGTAGAACATAGATAAAATTTATGACCAGCTTCAAGTGAGACCCGCCGGCTGAATCTGCTATGTTCGCTCCTGGAACAAAATCTCCAAAACCGATCTTGCACAAACTAATTACACAGAAGTATGTGGAGTCTAGATAGTTCCATTTCTCCCAAGCTCCAAACATAATTGTTCCCGTTAGAATATAAAAAGTTATGACCCAAAGGCAAGCTGTGGACGGAACAGTGATTTTTCTCTTCACCGGTTGGACTTCGCCATCTTCAAATAGATTGTCCTCCCGTCTACTGCACTCATGTGCCGTAATATACATCCATTTGAATGTCTTAGCGAGTACTTTGCCCATGTTACAGAAGTAGAGTATGTAGATAGGTATACCGAAGCAGGCATATGCAATAGTTAGAATCTTTCCCCAAACGGTCTTAGGCACTATGTTCCCGTAACCAATCATAGTGAAGACTGACAGAGAGTACATAAGAGCAGCTGGAAACGACCAGATATCCTCAGCTTTCCTACCACTGTAGCCTGTGTGCACAGCCTCAGTGATGTTGTTCTGATAAACCTTAAGTATATCATTCACGTGGTTGTGAAAATCATGAGGCTCAAGAATGTTCACAGATTCAGCTATAGCCCACAATTTTTCAGCGCAATTTCGTCTCATTAATTTCACATCTTCGAGTTGTTGGTTGGGGCTGTCTTTCTCAATGTGCATGAAGCTGACGGCGCCTAGGATGGAGTAGCAGACCACAAGAGCACCTACACCCACTTGGGTGAACATGAATGCTATGAACTTGCGCAGACAATCCTTGATCTTCTCTCTTGGATCACTGCCGATGGTCGATGCGGAGTCTTTGCTTCTAGCGGAGTCGTGCACACTTGAATGCAGGGGGTGGTGGCGGTCCATGTTTAAAAAACTAATCTGATACTATGGAGCTAAACAGCGAATTCCGGCAACTATGAACGTTAGAGTAAATCGTTTGTGAAACCACGCGTATTCGTCAGATGCGAATTATTTCTGGAGCCCACTTGGCACCGCGCCAAAAGTAGTTTGTTTGATTACAAAACATTGAAATGATTGAGTTATATTATGATACCTTTAGTTACGTAAATTAGGTGGAATATACCGGTAATAGACCTTGTTATTGTTCAATTATTTCAGAAAGTTTACCTACCTTTTCTCAGGTTGAAGTGAACGGTAATTTCGAGATCACTAGCACTAAATAGCTCTAACAAAGAGGAACGTTTAAATTACTTCAATTTATTAGAAAAAGAAATGTAGGAAAACCCAAAAAATCTTTGGAAAATCCAAAACACAGTAGGTACTAATAATATTTTTACTATTTTTTCATTATTTTTCATTGCCAATCATTAATTTTTTTTGTGCGTGAGTGAATGAATGAGTGATGAGCGAATGAATAATAAAAATTTTAAGGCGTGCTGTAGACGATCATGAAAGCGTCACTCAATCCCATCAGTCTGGTTGAATGATAAAAAAAATAAAGTATGCAGATTTTCTTCAGTCACTGCATTAGACGATCATTCATCCGTCAGTCACCGCCTGACTGTGGTAAAACCATGGTAAAACTGACAGCAAAATCTAGCTTGTAATTGGGGCCTAAGGCGTACTTTAGGCGGTCATGCCAGCGTCAGTCAATTCCATCAGTCATGACTGATGGTTGAAATCAAAGTATGCTTTTGATTTATAGTTTACTTACAAAGTATACTTTGATGCAAAGTATGCAAAAATACTCCACTAGCGCGAAATGCTATTACAAGTACATAAATAGCCCGAGGTGTGAATGGTGTATCCGAATGTGCCTTGTGAATGGGTGGGGGGGGGGGGGGGGACATATTGATTTGATTTGATTTTTTTTTGATACAGTACAGCTGTCATGTCAAAATCCACACGTTTTCTTGGCATTGTTTTTTGTCCGGCATTGCATTTTATTACAGTTTTAACTATAATTTCGGCTGTTGTAATGTAAAATGTGATTCCCAAAATTTTTTCAATGTCCGTCTCCAGTTTTCAGTTTGATTTTGTGAGTATTCTTACATTTTGAGATTGGATGAACATAACAACCTATGAATTTATAGCTGACACAGGGGACGCTCTTCGTGAAATCGTAATGTCCAATCAGAATGGTAGCAATATAGAAATTAGTAATCTCTACCGCTTTTATGGCTATTTTTGTAACACAATGACTACAAATTGTTTGTAATAACATGGAAGAAAGTCTGCGGGCCGTATTTCTCGATAATGCCCACAGCTCAACGCATTTGATGAATGAACGAGAATTTGTATGCGGGTTCTATCTACATGAACCGGAAAGTTACACTACCTACGCGGTAAATGATTTGCCGAAATTGCCACGAAATTAAAGCTAATTTTAGTACATATATATCGTTAAAAGGTATAGATGTAGTTATTATAGTATGTTATTTATTTACGAGTCCTGCGTGAGGTCTAGAAGAGTAGATGCGGGAAATACACATGTACTTACCATGCATTCCATGTGTTTCTTTAATTCATATTTTAAAAGTACAGTTGCGGTATGAAAAGGTTCATTCATCATAAAGTATATTTTTGGTTATTACAAGAAACAGTATTGCCAAAACTTGAATAACTCAGACTTAACCAAAAAGAAAAGTCAACTACAAAAGCAATGACATTTATAATTGTCCTAATTGAATTCTGATATTATTTAGTAGTATTGTTTTAATTGGTATCTTTTATCAGTTTGAGTGGAACCAGTTTTTGTTTGTTTCAGACAAAAAACACAATTCCAACCATGTAGCTGCCAAAATTTAAAGTAACTACGATGTTTGCAATAGCAGCTACAGACAACCATATTAACATGAAATAACAATAATAATAGATGGATCATCCCTATATACCCTCATACAATGGCTTCATCCAAACACTTTGACGATGCACAAACCAGAGACAACGGCGCGCCCGGGCCGCGCCAAAACCGCAAACCGACTACGATAGACCTGATTGGAGGCATATTCTGCAACATCTGTGAGCACACATACAGTAACAAGACAAAGTACGATGCACATTACAAACTACACAACACCGGCAGTTCCGAGATAGAGTATGCATGTGTTGTTTGCCGCCTGGTGGTGGTGCACTACCGCAACTTCTTAGTGCACTGCTACCGTCGTCATGTACACAAAGACAAATTCAGGTACTGTCTTTAAAAAATATATTATAAACTAATCTATGACTTTTCAGGACCATGCTTTTTAGCTAGATTCCACTCCATTGTAATCTTAATATAAATAATAAATAAGCCTTTATTTGCTGACAAGTTCTTACTATAAATACAACTTGAAAATATATTGTATGGTAATAATAACTTTAAATTATGGTTGCACGTCAGTGTGGTATGTTGTGAGCGTGTCCTATATACACGTAGGCCTCCTCTAACTTCTTCCAACTATCTCTATCTTTGGCCAGCCTTGTCCACAGTGGTCCAGCCACTTTTTTAATGTCGTCGACTCCGACTCCATATGTATGAAGGATAATAGGTGTATTTTACATTTGTCACCAGTGGCAGCAAATAGCTAACAACTTAGAGGAGTTGAACTGCTAAGCATGTTAAACGGCTAAGTGCATTTAATTAAACTTTACGATATGAATCTTATGGTTTAACATTTTTAGTGGATGATAATATTGTTTATTCCCATATGGAGTCAAATAAGAAAAGTATTCTCTTGCACAAATCTAATTTAAAAAAATTTTTATTTGGGACAAAAAAAATATCCCAGTTTGGTGCTTGATATGCTTGATTAATAGTCAGTCTTCAAAATGAAATGTTTCACTTTCCCTATTTAGTTCCACCTCACACCGACCTACGAAACCCACAACCATCGACTTAATCGGTGGCATGCTATGCCACATTTGTAAACTGACGTTCAGCAACAAGAAGGAGTACGACAAACACTACGCAACACACAACACCGGGGGAGCAGAGATAGAGTATGAATGTGTCGTTTGTCACAAAGTGCTGGCCGGGTTCATCAGCTTTCGGAATCATTGCTCAGACCGTCACGTGCAAAAAGACAAATTCAAGTATGTATCTATACTAGATATAGTGGTTTTGTCATTCTACATTTTAGGTTATGTCTGTAATTAAATTATAGATTTTACAAACAAAATGTTATGTTACAGATGCAAATACTGTGATAAAAAATTCGTCAAACAGTTTTTCCTCTACAAACATGTCATCGCTGTGCACATGCCTAAATACAACAACAAAGACAACGGCACTAAACAGTAAGTTAAAACTTTTTAAAACTGCATTGAAAAAAAATCATTTCTAAAGTCGAATCCGAATGCAGCGTAAATTCATCAGAATAAAACTCCCAAAATTACGCTTGTTTTACCTCACCCTGAAGCTAAACCTTTTTCCGCTTATCTGTCCGTTAACAACTGGACCGACTGATATTTGGAACATACACATTGCCTCCTACCAATGATGGACAAATTATCGAAATTTCAATAACAAAAAATTCGAGATATACCAGAATTTGTTAAATTAATAAAGTCTACAATTGTAATTGAGAGAATCCTCAAACTGCACTTTGATACCTTTTTCTGACTTGTGTCGCAAAGTGTCGCAACATGTTTTTTCTAACGATAAAAGAAACATTTGAACAAATTAGGATAAGATAGCCTTTATTGCTGAATAAATTATTACAATACATTATATTTTATATTCTCTCCAGCCAGCTTCAGCTTGGACATAGGCCTCTTCTCTGGATTTCCACTTTTTGCTTCTCTTCTCCGTATTGGGCCAGCGGTACTCTTTATGTCATCTTCCCACATCGTTTCATTTCATTTATTTCGTAAACAATAATAAATTGTGTTCGAAAATATTTAAATTAATACATTTTATTTCCCTGTTTCTGTTCCTTTAAAAATAACGACCTAATAGTATGTAATAATCACCCGTAGGCCACCTCATACATTCTTGGACCACGCAGAAGAGAGCAGTTCCGGCAAACCAACCACAATCGACTTAGTTGGGGGCATTTTGTGTAACGTCTGCGAGACGACTTTCAACAACAAGAAGGGGTACGACGAGCACTACGCGGCGCACAACACCGGCAACGCCGAGATAGACTACCAATGCGTCGTGTGCCACACAGTGCTGGCGGGGTACATCAGCTTTTGGAATCATTGCTACGAGCAGCATGTGCGGAAAGAAAAAATCAGGTGCGTATACCTTTTTTTTTGTCGGTCGATCTGCAATCAGTCTTTGCGACTTTAAGCAGATGTGCTCCACGTTCTGTCGTGCAGAGGGACCCCTCCATCGAGGGACCTGCCCCTTTGTTTCAGATAGCCTCGCCTCTCACACTCACTATACCTAATCAACCTTTAATTTCATCATCTTCACAGCCTATTAACATGTGCCCACTGCTGGGGTTCAGGCCTACCGTATCAACGAGAGCGTTTGGTCTATAGTCCACCACACTAGTTCAGTGCGGGTTGGTGGACTTCACATTCGCCTAAGAATTTCTTCTTCGGCGTATGCAGGTTTCCTCACGATGTTTTCTTTCACCGTTTGAGAGCAGTCGGTAAATGTATTTAAGTTTCGAGAAAAAACCCTTTGGTACATGGCTCATCCCCAAAGCCACTGACGCACGTTTAATTTAATCTACGGCAAAGGAAGGCGCAGAGTTAAGAAAGAAGAAACTCAGGAAGAATTGGTTTTCTCGCCAATGCGAAACAAATTGTTAAAATGAAAATACTATATCTATACGAATAGTCGTAATCCCTAACTCATCATGATCAGCTTGCACTAGTCCACTGCTGGATATGTCCAGCAGTGGACTCCCCCAAGGCGCGCCACTGAACCCGATCCTCGGTTCTCCGCATCCAGTCACTGCCAGCCGCCTCGTCGCTCCATCTAGCCGGGGGCGTCCCGCACTACGTTTGCCCAATCGCGGTCTCCACTCGAGAACTCGTCTACCCCAGCGGTTATCGGTTTTCCGGCAGATGTGTCTGCCACTTCAATGTGCTAATCCTTTGAGCTATGTCGAAGGCTGAATACATGAAATGATATAAAATAAATCATCCCTAGACCACAACACGCATACCTGGAGCAAGCGGAAGAGAATGGCGCGGGCGCAACCAAACCGTCCTCAAACCCGAAACCCACTACCATCGACTTGATCGGCGGTATATTCTGTCGCATCTGTGAACTGACGCTCGGCAACAAGAAGGAGTACGACGAGCACTACGCGACGCACAAGGCCTGGAGCGCCGACGTCGAGTACACGTGTGTGCTCTGCCACAAAGTCGCCTCGGACTACCGCAGCTTTCGGCAGCACTGCGACCGCCACCTACAAAAAGACAAGTTCAGGTAAGTACTCTACTTACATGATTTTGACTCCTTTTCAGTTTTGGAACGAAGTTCCTTACCGCACGTTACACTCCAGACTAAGAAAGAAAGAAAGAGTACTATTTATTGACACAATTGCAAAACTAATAAATGCATACAACTATTACCTATTTAAATGGGTAAGCATCAGTGTCAAAAGGACGCTGCCTCAGCTTTTTGCCGCAAAGTAGTCTGTGGCACTTATGAAGACTAATATTACTTCCTCTGTGACTAATTTTCAGACAGAACCTTAGATTTGTTTTGTTTTGCCAGAGATCAGTGGGGACACTTGTCACTGACGCTTACTTTGACTTACTAGACTATTGACGAATGAGTAGAAGAAATGTTTAAGACTCCGACCGAAACGACACGTTTATGTGTCCCGAGAATAGCCGAGAAGTTATTATCAAGGATTTATTCCTTTGTGCCAGTTATTAATACATAATTTATAGCGAAACGATTCCAACCGGGTGTCCCACGACGCCTCTGGTCTTTTTTTTTCAGGTACGGTCGACCGCACGTCAGTGGAAACAAAACCAGTATAAACTGGTCTCGCATAGTATTGAAACTCTCTTAAAGGCTAGGCCAGCTCAAGGTCAAAGTGTTTCCACTGATGTGCGGTCGACTGTACATACACTATTGATTGGTCTGCCCTATATGATACTAGAGAAAACGGGCTATACTGAATTTCAAAACCATTTAATCGGCAAAGAACTGCGCTATTTTATTAGATTTTTGGAAAAAACATTTTTTGCTATCTTAGAATTCCGTAATAGCCGACTTTTCTCCTAACGGGGCAGTTAATGTTGATGTGAATAGCCATTTTGAATCTGCTGGAGATATTATATTACGCTTTGTTAGGTACTCTACGATTTAACTGTTAAGTTTTGTGCACAGTGCGATGTTATTTTTTGCAACGCGAGTTTGAAACTTCAATATCAATGGAACAACTGGGTGTGGATCTCCCTGTAGTTTGTCAGACTACTGTAATTACCCTATATAAGGATGCATATGGTTCCCCTTCGCAATACGTCCCGCTGTCATTTTCTCAAAAAACATCACTTTCTCACAACGTCCCGTTCGCAAAATGGCCCTTACACTAAACTCAGGAAACATCGTGTTAATCTTTTGCGAAATAGACGAATTTTCAGCAGCGAGACGTATTGCGGACGAGACGTCATGCGTCTTGGAGACCTATTTTTGAATCGCTCGCCTCGCTACGAACGATAGGTTCTACTAATTTTCCTTCGAAATCCGCTACGAAAGTTAGTAGAATCGACCGCTCGATGCGAGAAGAGCGATTCAAAAATAGAGCTCCTAATCATTTTAGGGACGACGAATATGTAACGAATGAATTATTCCCAGGCGACCTCTTACACACTTGGAGCAAACAGAAGCTAACGACTCGGGCACCCCCGAGCCACCGAAAACCCGTAGACCCACCACCATCGACTTAGTCGGCGGCATATTGTGTGTCATCTGTCAGCTGACATTCGGCAACAAGATGGAGTACGACAAACACTACGCGACACACAACACCGGCGGAGCAGAGATAGAGTACGCGTGTATTATTTGCCACAAAGTCATAGTCGACTATCGCACCTTTCGCGGCCACTGCTACGACAGACATTTGAAGAAGTTCAGGTTAAGGTACGTAAATATCTCAGCTTGATTTTCGACGTTAGATTTTTTGTTAGTTTTATTTTTCCGTAAAATAATAGTTAACTACAGCACCAAAAGTCCTTTTCTGTGACCTTTTTGAGTAAAATTTTAAACAAATCCTAATGCAATCAATAAATACAACTAAAGTTATATTCTAAAGCGAAACTTATAAATAAATTGTTAAATTAGTCAAGTTGCATAATTGACTCTGGGTTTTGCCACCCGAATATCCCGCTTTTTGGTCTTAATTTTGGTCCAGTAGTCCCAAGTCTTTAAGGTGGCAATGCGTATTGCACGCAGCAAATCAAAGGCTGCCAGCGCACATTGGCGTCGGTAATCCGCCAGGCGGACTGCATGAGTTTCAAACCGTAAATAGTACATTGTTAACCTAGATGTGAAAGTAACTTATTTAAGTCCCGAGACGGGGTTTGGCGCCCTCGCTACGCGTCGGGCTAGTTCGAGGGACCTCTAAATAAGTCTTGAACCCGAGGGAAACACTGTGCTTTTCATTAAGAATTCACTGAAAGTAAAAATAAATACATAAAATGAGTGTTAATACAAATCTCTGCTATAGGGAAGTATAAACAAAACTCTACAACTCGAAAAAACAAATGAAGATCGGATTGCCGCTTTCCCGTCTACTTTGTTTTTTTTTCTGTGACCGGTCAGCTATTCTGCCATTATTTTTCATTTCCATCATTGAAAAAATGGTAAATATTTTGCCCAAATCTAAGTTATTTTAAAGAAATAGTTGATATTAATAATTATAATAAAGTCATTTAAAAAAATATATTCTTTAATTATTACATATAACTTTATGTTATTTCAATTTTACATCGCGCTGTAATTGAGTGGCTGTATAGACAGTTGGAACATGGTCCGATAGAAATGTCAAAATAGTACTAGTTTTTTTTTATATAATTTGACAGCTGTCAGTTGAAAGCGATTCTCCCTAGGGCTAAGATGTATTACTTTCAACCCGCTCCTCGGGCAACTTCAGACCTACTTTCAGAGTATGAGTAATGAAAAGGTTATTAAATTTCAGCTCGCAACGTCCCAAGGTGAAACACACCATAGACCTGATCGGAGGCATATTCTGTAAAGTCTGTCAACTGACATTCGGCAACAAGATCGAGTACGATGAACACTACGCGACACACGACGCCGGCAGCGCTGAGATCAAGTACGCGTGCGTGGTGTGCCACAAGGCAGTAGCAGGGTACACTAGCTTCCGACGTCACTGCTACGATCAGCATTTACAAATAGCCAAATTCGGGTACGTATCTATGAAGGGTGATTGGAAATTCGACCTATTCATTGAAAAGGGTTTAACTTATTGCATGCAATAAGTTAACAACCCTATCAAGTATTGGTCTGAATTGAGTGGTTTCTAAGTTTCGGTGGTTTTATTTTTTCAATTTTTTGACATCCACTTTTCAAAAATTGATCATTCGTTTTTCACATTTAATTAATTTTTGTAACAAGTTTTTACTTTTACTCCATCGTCCCAGGGGCCGTGGGTTCGATTTCCACTGGTGACAGACAACTTTATACAAATTCCCTTAATCCTCTTTTGTTTAGTGAGTGTGAATAAGTTTAGTATTAGATTTACTTTGTATTTACATTACTATGATTTTCACCAACATTCCTAATTAAATTCACAGATGCAAGTACTGCGACAAAACATTCATGAAACAGATGTACCTCGACAAGCATATCATGCGTAGGCATTCATTCAACAGCTCTGAAGATAACCGCACAAATACGTGAGTAGCTAAATTAATCATACCTTATTATAATGGAAAATATTATCAAATATAATTGAGTCATCTCACAAGACTGAGAATACGTACCATCGTACATAAAATACGCCTATTTGAAGATACTGTCATGCGCATAGTTTTGACATCTAAAAACAAAACTATATAAATAAAGTCATTTTTTTTACTCTTTCATCTCAACGAAAAGTAACAATAGACATATAATTTCTAGACCACCGCACACGCAACTGGACCAAGCAGAAATTCACGACCCAGGCGCGACTGGACCGCCGAAACCCCGTAAACCCACCACCATCGACTTAGTCGGCGGCATATTGTGTGTCATCTGTCAGCTGACATTCGGCAACAAGAAGGAGTACGACAAACACTACGCGACACACAACACCGGCGGAGCGGAGACAGAGTACGCGTGTGTCGTTTGTCGCAAATCGTTAGCAGGCTATAACAGTTTCCGTACGCACTGCTACGACCAGCACGTGCAAAAAGATAAGTTTAAGTAAGTATTTTTGTCTCTGAGAAAACACGAGGTGATCCGCCAGAGAACCAAAGCTTTTTTTTATATAAATAAATTTATTTATTTCTAAAAAAAAAGTACAATTTAGCGAAAGATACATGGTTGAAATAAGAGTAGATTGTACAAAATCAACAAAGGGGTTGGATTCCTGGCCCGTAGGCTAGGTAATATGACCTGTGTACCAGGGGACAGTGTACTTTGGACATAGCTCAAAGGGTTAGCACGTTGAAGTGGCAGTGGGCTGGTCACATCTGCCTTAGAACCGTAACTGGGGTAGACGAGTTCTCGAGTGGAGACCACAACTGGGCAAGTGTAGTGTGGGACGCCCCCCGGCTAGATGGAGCGACGACCTGCGTAAGGCGGCTGGCAGTGACTGGATGCGGAGAACCGAGGATCGGGTTCTGTGGCGCGCCTTGGGGGAGGCCTATGTCCAGCAGTGGACTAGTACAGGCTGATTGTGATTTTAGTAGAATCGGTCCGCAATTTAATAGTGTAAGAACAATCTTCAAATACTGTCGCCATATTTTGGTTAACACTGACTCTCAGCATACTACATGTAGAAATGTGTCCGAGTTCAAAAGGTATGGCGCTCTGAATTTCGCGAGCCTAAGGTTTAAAAGGGTAGTAGTAGTGATGATGCTTTTGATCAGAATTTTATGGGTTTCATCTAAGCCAAAGTAAATAGCTACTTGACAGATTGTTTTTCGATTTTAGGGTTACGTACCTCAAAAGAGGAAAAATGGAACCCTTATAGGATCACTGCGTGGTCTGTCTGTCTGTCTGTCCGTCCGTCCGTCTGTCAAGACCTTTTTTTTTTCAAGATGGCTTATACCAACACCGTGTACTTGATTTTTAATTTTCGAAAAGGATATACATGGCAAGATCTCCACTAAGATAATGCTTAACCCATTTCATATGAACTTTACTGCGGTAGATAAATAGTTAAGATAAATCCTTAATAAATCTAAAATCCAGTTTGTCCTTTTCACCTGCGCCTGCGACATGTGATCGACGATTGTTTATAGATTTGCGTAAAAAGGTGTAGTCTTTCGTACGGAATTATCCTTTGTTCGTCAAGCTCTCAATTTACGAAGATAAACAGGTACTTAATTCCCATCTACAATTTCATACTTAGTTTTTGTATTCAAACAGTGAATTTGCACTTGTACGTACCTCTTGGTCGTTTTCTTTGAATACCAAAGGTTTTTTTTTAATCTTTATTTAATTTTGGGACTTTTGTTATCCACATGTCAGTCCCATCGTACCCTAACCAAGATTTACTGACGAGGCGACACAAGGATGTCATACCTATAAATAAGGCTCGTGCCGCCACAGATGCAGGTTTGGACAAAATTGACTGAGCCAAACCTACATCAACTGGATTCAACTTGAGTCGTCTCACCTCCCTCCCTAACCTAACTCTCTCTTATTACTCACTCCCTCACCTCATCATCATCATCAACAGCCTATTAATCTCCCCACTGCTGGGGCTCAGGCCTACCCTCTCAACGAGGGCGTGCGGGCTATAGTCCACCACGCTAGCCCAGTGCGGGTTGGTGGACTTCACATGCGCCTAGGAATTTCTTCTTCGGCGTATGCAGGTTTCCTCACGATGTTTTCCTTCACCGTTTGAGAGCAGTCAATACATGTACTTAGGTTTCGAGAAAAAACCCATTGGTACATGGCCCAGCCGGGGATCGAACCTCGGACCTTTCGATATGATAGGTCGCATCTTATCCCCGAGGCCACTGACGCTCTTCTCACTACTCCCTCACCTAACTCCCTCTTATTCCTGAACCTGTCACACTCCAAAAAGGTTGGGTTGGAGGGTTCGATTCCCATTGGCTATAGATGTTCTGTGATGTGGGTTTTATCTTAACGAATTGATGTATTTGTTTCCATACAGGGAATATACTTTGGGATCAAAAAGGTGGTATTTTTTATAAATAGGAATCTAATAATAACATGTAATATTGTCATGACAGGTGCAAGCACTGTGACAAAACATTCAGCAAACAAAGCATACTCAACGAGCATATCACTGCCATGCATATGTACAAATGTACTAAGGACGACTGCACCAAACAGTAAGCTTACACTTTATTGTGTTCAACAAATCTTGCAAAATCTGTATACATTTTTCGGGCTTTCAATAAAATAACTAATATTATAAATAAAAATTTAATAAAAATTCAAATTTAGTTTTTATGTTACCCTTTCACGGCTCAACTGATCAATCGATCTCAATAAAATTTTGCATAGGCTATTGCTATTTGTTTTAAATAAAAAACATTAAACAAAGAAGCCGCAGAAAACTGCTGTTTGAAATATTGAAATTACAACATTGTCAAAAAAAAACTTTAGATTAATTTAATAGTTTTGTAATAATGTTTCGTGATTTGATGTTTGCAGTGCAGTTTCGAATTGGCTAGAGCAGTGACGGTGCTGTAACTATATTAAATGAATAAAATTTATTTTTTTACAGATTCACAACCGAAAAAGATCTCCACGTACACGAATTCATTCACAAGAAAGAGCGCAACAAACCCCCGTACCAGTGCCGCACATGCTACGAGCAGATAGACAGCATCGACGCGTGCGAAGAGCACATCGACCAACACTGCTCGTTCAATTACTCCTGCCCCATCTGCAACGAGCACACAACTAAAACCAACGCCGCCAATCACCTCACGAAGCACTTCGGTGACGTACTTAACGAGGGAGACAGTGAAGACTGCGAGCTGCCCGAAACATCCGAAGACAGCTCCATAAACGTCATCGGGGGCATTTTCTGCTGTTACTGCGAGAACATCTACAAAAACAGATTGGAGTACGATGTCCATTTTACGGCGGAGCACGAGGAGAAAGCCAAGGTGTACTGCTGCATCATCTGTAAGAAGCAATTCGAAACGTATTCCAAGTTCGGCTGCCATTGCTACGACCACATCTCTAAGGCCAGGTTTGAGTGAGTATTTATTTTCTCCATGAGGTTTTTTTGTATGCCTGTTTTTTATTTCTTTCAATGACAATAGTTTCTCCAATTCATTGTTGATTTAAAAGTTAGTTATAGTCCCCGCAAAGTTTAATGGCGGCTGTGTGAAGTAATTTAATTATTAAAGGCTAATTTCTGCGCAGACTATCTTGTAAGTGTCAAAGGGAGAGCTTGCGGGGGTTCACTGGAGACGCTCATTCATTTTCAAGAAATGGTTCAATCACTCGATCAACCGAATCAATCAAACTTTTAAAGTTTTTGGACATCACTATGTAGCACACTATCTTGCGAACGCACACATAGACTATAAACACTGTCAGCGACGTGCAAGCAATTTGTGACTATATTCATCCAGCCGCCAATAAATTCCGTGGGGACTATACGAGCGATTTTATTTGTGCGAAATTGTTTAAATTTTTTTTTGTTTTGTCTTTTTATTATTATGTTATGCTTGCATGTGAATGGCTTGCGTTATGAGATAATTAATCTGTGTATTTTATATTTTCTTGTCGCTCGCATTGTTTTGTAGTTTTGAAAAGCTTGCCCACTAAATATGCCCGGAAAACAGATAGCTAACAGCTAGTATGGCAATACCAATGCTACCAAATCAGCTACTTCATGTTATCTTATTTATTGTGATTTTATATGTTCTGTGTTATATATATTTTTTCTTTTTTCTTGTGTCTGTCTGTTTGTGAAGTTGTATTTTTTTCTATTTATGCGTGAGCACTTTATATCTTGTAGCAGGATGAGGTTAGCGCGGGACGAGTCGTGGGATAGGCCTTTGTCCAGCAGTGGACGTCAGTCGCGCACTAAAACAAGTATGGCTCGACGCCGGTAATATAGCTAGGCGATGATCTTAAGTTCGGTGAACACTTTGGCAGTCAGTGGCAGTTATGCGCAGTCAATTGGATGGGTGGTCTGTGCCCCAAAAGCATATAAATAAAATGCTGGTGCGTCCCAGATGCGACGAGTGCGACAAGTCGTTCCCGCGGCTGTCCCTGCTCGTGCAGCACACTGAGGCGTTCCACGCGCGCGCGGGCGCTCCGCCCTCGTTCGGGTGCGCGCGCTGCCCGCGCGCATACTCCTCGCGCAAGCGGCTGGTCGCGCACGCGCGCGCCGCGCACGACGTGCTGCACCACGCGTGCACAGAGCCCGGATGCGACACCACGTGAGCGATTCTTTTTTTTTCTTTTCTTTTTTTAAAGTAGGTGTCTTGGAACTTTAGCCGAACGACTGACTGCTAATATACCAAATTGCTGGACATTCATTTATAACGTTAGATAACTTCATCAATTTCTGAACTTATTTAATTTTTATTTTAATTTCAATGCAAGTTTTACCTTTAATTTTAGAATCCGCGGTGCAAATCATAGTTTTATACCTATTGTAATTGAAAGTATTGTAATTTTTATTATTATTAAATTGAATTGATTACTATTCTTCATTAGATTACTGAATTTACATCATATATATGAGATTTTTTAAAACAATCTAAAAACAATGCAAATCAACAGAAAATTATACAAAGGGTCAGTGATCGCTGTTGTTGCGTTTCCGTGCTGACAGAACGTCATTTGCTCGAGCGAGAAACATAGCGGGCGTGCTATAGCGCGCGGCAGCACGCGCCAGCACTCCGTCGCCCCCCGTCGCCCCCCGCCGGCGAGCGACTTGTGGCCGTGCTGTACTTGTACTTGACTTGTACACCGGCTACGTTTCTCGCTCTAGCAAATGATGTCACTGAGCGACAGAAAAGAATAGAGACATGAAGAAGTGCGATTCCGTGCGGACAGATCTGATGTGGTCCAACTCTTAATGGAGATTTACAACTGACAATTTCACTCGTCAGGAAAGTAGGCCTATGCCCCAAAGGTGGGGACACATAGGCTGTTGATTCGATGTTTTCATACAAGGTTTATTTTCCTCGCAGATTCGAAACGCCGAAAGACCTGATCCTCCACCAGAAGCAGCACAAGTCGACCCTCGACAATTGGTGCCGCCAGTGCGGCCTGCAGTTCACCACCCTCGCCTCCTGCGAGAAGCACCTCGACGTCCACAAGGAGAAGCTGTTCGCGTGCCCCGTGTGCGGCCGGCGGTACGGCGAGAAGTATCTCATGATGAACCACATCTCCCAGCACTTCGAGTCTGTCCTGCACATGTGCAAGGTCTGCGGGAAGATATACGACGCGAAGCGCCGCCTCATCGAGCACGTGAAGACCCACTCCACAGCCAAAACGTATGAATGCGAGTACTGCGGAAAGGGATTCGTGAAGACCAATCATTTACAGCAGCATCTCAGCATCCACACAGGGATGAAGCCGTTCAAATGCCTCGCCTGCCCCAAAACCTTCGGGTCGTACCCGAACTGCCACAAGCACATGCGTAAAATGCACAATATCGACACTAAAATGCTTAAGAAATCAGCGAATAACAGTCCGATGAGCAATGAGAGATCTCCGTTCACGATGATCCAGCCGGACTCGGTGGCGTCGGAGAGCTTGATGGACACCGATGACAGCACGATGGACTCCGAGAGTATCGACAACATCGTCATACAGAAAGAATCGCCCATATTCGATGTGGACATGAACCCAGTGGACATGGCCGCTGCGTTGGCCAACGATCTGCCCGACAATATAGTTGCATTTGTTACTGGTAAGTGTTCAATTCAATAATCTTTACTGCACATTTAAAAATTACAAAAAAAACCCAGATACAATAGTGTACATCTATAGGCGGTCTTCAGCGAGCGTCAGTGGCCTCGGGGATGAGACGCGGCCTATCATGTCGAAAGGTCCGGAGTTCGATCCCCGGCTGAGCCATGTACCAATGGGTTTTTCTCGAAACTTAAGTACATTTACTGACTGCTCTCAAACGGTGAAGGAAAACATCGTGAGGAAACCTGCTTACAGCGCAGAAGGAATGCTAAGGCGCAGGTGAAGTCCACCAATCCGCACTGGGCTAGCGTGGTGGACTCGAACGCCCGAACGCCCGAACGCCCGAACGCCCTCGTTGAGAGGGTAGGCCTGAGTGAGCCCCAGCATAGGGACATGTTAATAGGCTGTTGATGATAGGCGGCCTTATCGCTTAGAGCGATTTCTTACATTGTTCTCCTTTATAACATACCAGCTGTTCCGCGCATCCTCGCCCGCTTTAGGTATTTCTGACGCGTGATGTTAAATAGCCTACTCGTATAGCCTTCCTCAAAAATTGAGCTATCAAATGCAAAAAGATTTTTTTCAAATACGACTGGAAGTTCCAGAGATTAGCGCGTTCCAACAAACAAACGAACAAACAAAAAACGAACACTTCAACTTATTATATTAGTATAGTTAAACATATATTTGGTACGTTTGATTTTACTAATTTTAAAGTACATATTACAACACTACGTACCGTCGGATTCGTAGGTCACTTGCAAAATTGCGTGGTTTTCTAGTTTCGATGGGTTTTTTCAGGCTTATTATGAAGAACACAATTAATTGAAAAACATAACATGACCTTGTAAATAATAATAAATTACAAGATATTATTATGTAATTTATTATTTAATTCCACCTGACAATTTTGTAAACTTAATCTTGCATTAATGCTATTTTAGTATGAAATAATAAAAATTTTGAAGCGGCAACTAATACTAGGCCTGATAATTTGCATGATGTAATTTCTTAGAATATTAATGTCGCACGCCCATGGGCAAAACATAGAGAAGCCAAACAAAGTGTACCATCTTCAAATACTGTTAACCACCTATGTTTACGAATAAAGAGTTTGAATTTGAAATTTGAAATTGACCAATTGCAGAAGCCCAAGAGGCGATGTCTGCGCCGCCTCCCCCCGCCGCGCAGCCCGTCCCCGCGGCCGCCTGCGCCCCCGTCCCCGAGTTCAGCGACGACGAGGACCTGGACCTGGGCATCGGCGAGCTGATCGACCTCGACGACCACCTCATCCCCGGCATCGACCCCCGCCTCATCACCTCCCCCGCGCACGCGCTGCACTACTTCGACAGCTTCGACCAGAGTATCACCGACCGGAGCAAGTGGGAGCCCCCAGTCATCACGAAGCTCTTCGACAACTTCTACGGGGAGATCCCCGACCTGGGCGCGAGCCGGATGCCCGTGATGAGCACGAATTATTTCTGAAGCCGCATATACTGCAACGCGAGAATAGTTGAGCGTTATTATAAATGTATTCTGGATTATTATATAATAGTTATTGCAAGTGAATTCTCTATTGGCTCTCGCTCGGTGAAGCCAACTATAGTAGAAGTTTATAGATAAATAGTATTTTGTATCTATATAATGTTATGGCCAAATGATTTTTACAAATCTTAAAGTTAAATATTATAGCACTGTTTTTGTGGAAATGTTCGACCAATATCAGGTTGTTAAAAGACCATTTGGCCAGTAGACTCAGCTACCTCACGCGCGAACGAGTAAATACCTCAAGTAATCCATAGGGAACTATTTTAAATGTAACTGTTTTATATATTATATTATATAATAGTATGTTTTATATATGAAAAAAAGTATATATTATTATAATTATATACATTTTATAACATATATCCCACCAAAACATTAGATAAAAATGTTTTTTAATTCATATTGATTCATAATAATGCTACCTCATTTAGTCGTTAAGTTGTTTTTAGAACGTCGCTTACACGTGTGTCATTCTGACACATTGTCTTAACAGAAGGAATATGTAAATTAGTATGTAGTGTATTGTGCCATCCCATCATGTACGATTTACTTGGCAAATGTAAGAATGAAGATATACTGTCAAGATTATGTTTATTTGTAGAGCGGAAATGGTTTCGGGGATATTTCTAAGACCGAGAAAGATCTTATGACCTTATTATGACGTGTATACACGCAGACGCTACAGGTCTCGAATGAATTACTGGCCAGATAAACGCGGATTTGCGTGCAAAAATCAAGACGAATTCAACGTTATTAAGAACTGTATTCTATAACATCAATTGAAATTGATGTTTATTTTAGTTCGGTGGTAAAGCATTTGAAGCTTCAAACCTTGCCGGTGTTTATTGCCCCCATCTCAGTGGTTTTTACCCCATCTCAGTGTCTTTATCCCATCTCGGCGGGTTTTTACCCCATCTCAGTGTTTTTTTACCCCATCTCAGTGTTTTTACCCCATCTCAGTGTTTTTTACCCCATCTCGGTGTTTTTTTAACCCCATCTCAGTGGTTTTTTACCCCATCTCGGTGTTTTTGCCCCACCTCATAAAGAAAATTGACAACATTCCTGTTAAATAAATTAATAAATAGAATCAGTTGCCCGAGTTCTAAACGACGTTGAATAACAGCAATATGCTATGGATTTTTGCACGCAATCTCAACGCGATATGTGCCCTAAGTAATATTTTCCCAGCTTCTCGTCGCGAGAAGAAAATCTGCCAGGGAAACGGCTAGCAAACCATAACCACCTACAAAATTTAGCAAACAACTGTGTTGCTATAATTTTGGTAATGCTACAATTATGGTTTATATGGCGTCCCATGGGCCCCTTGGAGCCGCGCTCTATTTTACTTTTGTTTTACTTTTAACTTCGATTTTAATCCAAAGTTTTTTTAGGCTATAACATTTGGTTTTAGCTTTGTAAATAGTTGATTTTGAAATACTTGATTTTAATTTCGCTGCACACAGTAATTTGCTTTTGATATCATTTCGGTTAGGGCCACCGCTGCTACAGTTCATGAGAAATGATTCAAGAATCTATCGCCTATGTAGAGATAATAATGTTATTGCATTCCATGTTGTGGATTTATGATTGGCGATGTGACGGAGTTTGTTTTCTTCACCCAATGCGGGGTGTGAATGTATTTTTAAGACGAATGAAAGACATTACCGTCTACTAGCTCGGTGATCTCGGCGATATTTGTACAGTTGCCAAAGGAAATTGTTGGTCACCTTTGAGACGTTGGCTAACAGCGCGATGTGCCAGCGACAGATCAGCTACGTTGCTTTGTTGACTGTACTATAATATGCGATGTATTGTACTCTTTTGTGTCATAAATGTACCCTTTGGGGTCATACCTTAAGTTCCAGGAATATTCGTACCCCTGTAAAAGTACCAAATGGCACTATTTATGACCCCGACACATTTCCATAATAACATAAAATATTTGATTGTATTTCTTAGAGGCAAGCTTTATTCTCTTTTGTTGTCTCTTTCAGCTGGAGTACTCTTATATCTCAAACTGAAAGATACAAGGAAATTTATTGAGGAAATATGTCGGGGGTACTATAGAGACAAATTAATCCACTTGTGACCCCTGGGGGTATTTTTTATGTACTCTCTAATATCATACAAGTACATTTTGGTGTTGCAAGAACCCGATCTTTAAGAGCGTGGTAGACTGGTTGGGACTCCCGATGGGGGAATCCAATTCCTATCAGCATTGTTGATGAAGAAAATGAGTAGAGATTAAATTGTAAAAAGGCTAGTGTGATGAAAGTTTTAATGTGTATGACGTGCGTCTTGAAATGGTTTTGAACGATGAAGAAACCACTGCGGTTTCCCAAAAAATGATACAGGAAACCCGAACCTGAGGAACTTTTTGGGGGACTTTTGATCAAAGATGACCCCACCAATTCTGTCTGCCCCGAAGATCCTTTAGCGGGGAATCGTGCTGCAGATTTCTGGTACAATCCTCGCGGTTGTTTCCTCCAATAATTCAAAACCATTCTACAAGACACGTGTTATAATAGTTTATAGGCTCCATTCTCGTTCTGTCGTGTGCGATCTAGATATCATAATCTTCGCAGGATTTTGTGCGATCAATGACGTCCTTTGTAACCCCGAGAATGGGCCCTATAGAAATCGTGAACAGGTGGGGGCTTACGGCCAACTATCGTGTAACCTAGTTATCTTTCGCCCGAATACAAAATCGCTCATTAACGTTAAGTCTCGTCCCTGTCTAACACCGAGCTTAAGAGACAGCGAGAGCTATATCTGAAACTAATTTGGCCTTCTTATGATACGGCCCTCGGGTCTGTTATGAGAGAGTTATTCGGGCCGAATCGCGATTGAGAACTTGCTGCGGTTCTTACCCTAGTTTCCTATATGATCCATTTTTGTCTTCTCCTTTTGGGGCGTCAAATCTAAACAACAGCCTTTTTTAATATGTCTCCACTGTTGGGGCATAGGCCTACCTTCTAAACCAGAGTATAGTCCACCAAGTTAGCTCAGTGCGGGTTGGTGGACTTCACATGCGCCTAAGAATTTCCTTTTTTGGCGTATGCAGGTTTGTTTCCTCACGATGTTTTTCTTTTACCGTTTGAGTCTGGGGATACTTAAAAGTTAATGAGCGTTGGGGTATTCGGTCGTTGATTCGTTGGTCGTGGCCAGGAATTGACCATCTCTTCCACGGCCGGTGGTGACCTATCGCATTTTTACTTCGATTCCTTTTTATTATTATTATTTTGGTAAGCCGCGTCGCCAAGCGGCGCGGCTCCTAGTGTAAGTGAATCGATCGTGCTGTGATATTTTTATTATGTATATTTAGGGTAAGCATAGAGGGTGTAGCGTAACGAGTACAAAATGTTATTTACGGCGAAGTAAACTAACTCGGCGTTCGGAAATCACAGGATTCAGGCCAGATACGCATCCCTATTCGCAGACAATGTTCGGCGAAGTCCGAACGTGTCGATAACGGCCAGGAAGTGCTTCCACTCCGGCCATAGACACCGGTGTCTATCGCCAACAGAATACGGATGCTATCGACTTGCGCGTGCGGATTTATTGACACAAATTAGAAAATGTTGAAATTAAATCACAGTTGTACCCATTTTCAGTAGAACAGTGGCCGCATGCGCCTAAAAAATCAATGACATGAAAAAAAGTGACAATGTTTACTTAATTGGAGCAGGGTTTAACTGCGACATAAGAAATGTTGGTGAAATGTAATTTAAAAAAAAGAGAAAAAAAAAGGTATAAAAAAGAATTAACTCCGAAATATATTTTGGAGAGAATTATTTACAAGTTGAGGAGGAGTCTTAGTGATATATGTATCCAAAGACTGTTAGGTATTATGAGTTCTTTGAACTTGAATTTTGACTTACAAAAGTCAGGGATATATGCGGAAGAAGTCAGATGTTGCGAGAACCATAACAGAATATTAAATAGAACAAGAATAGCTGTTGGAATATCATGGGCTTTGACACAAACGGACAAATATAAAAGGGAAATTAAAAAATAAAGAATTGGCGCCTCATTCACCTGCGAAAGGTATTCAGGCTAACAAAAAGTAACATTCGATCTGGTAAAAGTACCGGTTAGGCGAGCATGCGCACGTCTAGAAAAGACGCCATGCTTTCGATGATAACAAATGAACAGACCTGGAAATTCTGGTAGCTCGAACAAAACTTGTATAGGGATGGAACGGCGTAGTTTATCGATTTCTCAGACTATCGATGTTTTGCATTGCTCTTTTGTTTTTCACTGCATTTTATACACGCTTTGTTTTCAATAAAAAAATTGTTTCGGACTGAAGAGTCAAGTGTTTCGTTTATTAGTTGATAACGCAGATTATGAGTCATACAATGATAAATAATTTTTTAACGGATTCACAAGGTTTTAGTATACCGCCTATGAAATAAAATAGAAAATCTAGTCTAGATCTAATGGCTATAGTTATAATAGTCTAGATACAATAAAAAGGGTAGACAGTGTCTTTTGAGTTCACAATAAGTAATATAGGCAGTGATTTCTAAAATATTCCAGAAGGACAAAAATTGAACACTAGTGCAAAACATCGATAGTCTTGAAGTCGATAACCTACGCCGTTCCATCCCTATACAAGTCTGTTCGAGCTACGAAAAATTCGAGATCTGCAAAAAACATTGGCCCGTATCACACTGCCCGACCGTGCCGGTCGCAACCGCATGTTAAGGCAGTGTGGACGCTTCAACCACTACGCTACAGCGGCGCCCGACCCACTTGCGCACGAGTTGAAAGCGAAATGTTATCTTTGTATGTACTTGTCTACGTTGTGCGTATATTTTTGTCTCTTTTACACTAGATGTAGTCGGGTCGCGCGCGAGTGAGACGGGTAGCTGTCAGTACAGCGCTTTAGCAACTCATACCGAGTCATAATGTTAAGGGTTACACCTCTGCCGAGGCTTTCATTAATCAATATAAATAGTACTTATTCAAACTTCTGTATTCATGCTCATTGAAAAATATACCATTTTGATGTAAATTTCGTCGCAAAGGGAACAATTTGATTGTATTTTTTTTGGTAAATATGTTAAACGGTGTGGGTGGATAACATTAAAAGGTAGTGTCTCAATCACTGGGTGAAGTCAAACATTGAAACAAGTTATATGCAAATATGCAATGCTTCACCCAACTTAGAAATACACGACTAGGTTTCCTTAATCAACGTGTTAGGTAAACTCTAGAAGAACACCCACAAATGATAATTAGTTTAGTAATTTGGCAACTAAAGGATTGAGATTATTTAGTTAATTTTGGCGAGATTAAAAAACGTACATTAAAAGTGAATGTACGTCTGAGGTGAGGCTATCAAAATGTTGTGATTGGCTCCTTTGCGACCTTAATTGTCCCTAGCTTTTAGGTGTTAGGCTAGCGTCGAGCACAGGGTATTGTGGTTCTATTTTATGGAAGAGTTTTATGATAAATCGACTGCTATAGTCGACACGCTGATGTAGCAGACATGAGCTACATAACAGCATCCAACTTAACGGTGGGTGCAAAACAGGCACGGAGTTAGACGCGGGGGGTCCGGCCACTCTATGAGGCTTGAAGGTGCGGAGGTCAGCTCGACTGATTCCTCGGATTTGAGATATTTTTGAAGGGAACCAGTGTTGAACCTCGGTCTTCCTTGGACCCCCCATCGATATTGCTAGCTGCGTATTTGTTGCATAATACTACCCCAATACCCAACTGTACGTGTAAACATAGTTTCAAATCTAAATCTGTCTATTTAAGAATTTACCTAGACCGGGTTTCCTTTTACATATTTTTAATGTTTTAATTATACAATTTACTGTTATTATTGATTTTATATTATTATATAATTAACATTTTACAATGGCTACTGCATTTTAAATATAGGTGTTTAAATGGTATTTTAGCGTTTGTCAGTTTTTCTTTCAAAGCTATAAAACAGCGTTTAGCTCGTGACGGAGCTAACCTGGTCGAATCGTTGAGCAAATCGTGTCATTTTTTAAATACACAAGCTTGATTGTAAATAATACAATTGAAGGAAAAAGTGATAGAATTTTTTATCCAAGTATAAATATACAATAGTGTTTTTACCCTAAGTGGCCTAGGCTGTAAGATGTTCGCTAAACCCGGTCGAAGTAGCATGGTAGTAAGCTATAGTTTCGTTTTCAGACAAAAAGTTCTTTTAGCGCTTCTAAATTGGCATAATAATAAGTCTATAGCATTTATGTTCAGATAATTGTCGTATTTTGGTACCAATTTTGAAGAAAAATGTTTGTACATAGCTTTTATCCTCGCCCACCAAATTGGGAAGTTTTAACTAAATGAAGTTTGTCTCAACAGAGAAGCACATTCTGTCGGCAAGGTTCCACGCTGACTGGGTTCTTATAAATAATAACTGGGTTTTTATAAAAAATAACTGTTATTATAAAAAATAACTGTTATTATAAAAAATAACTGGGTTCAGGGATCTGATGGGAGGCTGACCCCAACAAGGCTGACAACTGACCCAATCTCACTTTTCCACACCATTGTCTTTAGAAAAATACTAGACTTCAATCATAGTCCATATATATCCATTAGGATAATATGTACATTCTAGAATACCTTAGTAGGTAATACCTAACTCAGTAACTACCTATTTATTTTTATCTATTCAAATTCACTAGAATTTTCCGATAAGTTTGAAAGAATAAATTTTCTCCTTATTTTTTATATACGATTTTATATTAAGAGTCTAGGTAAGTATCTGGTAATTTTTTCTAGGCAATTGTTTGAAAGACTCGTGAGATAAAAAATCCTATAGCAGTCTACCACCAAATCCCTTTAAAATGATCAAAACTAAAACTCATTATAAATGCATCTAGGAGACAGTTATTTACCCAACTGCGAGGAGTTATACTCAAAGAATATATTTACATGAATAGCGTATGTTTTTGATACTATAATTTGTGTCAATTTCACTGACAAGTTTGCAGAGAATGTTCTCCAAATACAGCCCTAGTGGAATCCTTGCCGACGGATGACGGAGCGGCCTAAATCATCTTAATCAGTACAAAGATATTGTTCGTTGGTGATATAGATACCGGCTTCTGCTTGGATGTTTTACAAAACGTACTTTTAAAGGAAATGTATTTTTGTGCGTCAAGCTTCGATTGTACATAGTAACGCTGTCCTTAATTTTTTTTTTGGTTTTACTTTACTGGTTTTTTGTTTGTTTTGTTTTCTGTAAGATAGGCTCGTTTTGTTTTTAAGATTTGATAACATTAACGCACGGCTAGAAGGATTAAAAAAATACACGGGAAGGGAACAGTAACTGTAATGAATATTTTTGTCAATGCCCTGATGAAATGTCAGGTACGGACATCGAGGTAATATGTACTACGTACTAGAGAAGACACTCCATCTCGATTGTTTGCAACACGAGTGTTCATTGGCACCAACTCACGTGGCGGGGCGGCCATATTTCCGTGAAATTCATTCATATTCAGACAAAATCGCATCTGTGCGCATTGAATGTTAACTATGAGAGTATAATTATATACCATAACTTTTGTTTGAAGTAGCTACTCTATATTACCTCAATGGGTACCTGTCTCCTTGTATCCCTGCGATAATACAGGTCCACAAAAAAATTAGAATATAGAAAAGGAACACGAAACGGACTAATATTATCGTGAATTTTATTATTATATTTTTCTAGACGAGCCGTAATGACCGATCTACCTCTGCATGCCTCCATGGACAAACAGTAATTATAGAACTTGTTATAATATTACATAACTTTACATTTACACGTTTCATATATCCTATTTTGTATGTTATCTATGAACAGATATAAGTATAAGGGACATAGGTTTTACATACATATAATAATGCTATTACATATTCGATGTGTTTTCGGTTTAATGTAGAATGCCAATCTGAACGGATATAATTGTATTCAACCATACATTACATAGTTAAATAAACAATCTGACTAGATCAAGGGTTTGTTTTATTTTTACCTTTGTTCCGAAATATTCCACTCCTTTTCATTGCCGCTCGGGTACAGTCGACCGCACGTCAGTGGAAACACTGACCTTGAGCTGGCCTATAGCCTAGTATGGAGTTTCAATACGGTCCAGTTTATACTGGTTGTTTCTATACAAGTGGAGTACGCCACGTACTCTATGGACAAAATAGAGTACATAGACAAAACCAATTACTAGAGGGAAGTACCGTATTTAAGACCAGCTATTTCCTGCGGCTTCGCCCGCGTAGAAAAGTTTTTCCCGAGGTAAATATGTACACAAAGGTGACAATCTGTTCTATGGTTCATGAGGCCGAGTTTGACGCATGTCATATATTCACAATCTTTAAACACCCTCATTAAATTTGGCCAATTTACATAATTACATAGGCCTATTAATTAATTGGACATTGGCTGATTTCTGCGCAATGACTAATGTTAGGTGTCAAAGGGGGAGCTGTGCGGGGGTTCAAAAGATGCTCATTCAATTTCAAGAACTGGTTCATTGATTCGATCAACCAAATCAAACTTTCAAGTTTTTGGACATCTATAAGTAGCACACTATCTCGCGCAACACTGTCAGCGATGTGCGAACAATTTGTGACTATATTCATTCAGCCGCCAAGAAAACTATACGACTATAGTGACTAAGACAGAAATAAAACCAATAAATATACGGTAATTAAGTTTATTTACCATCAAATTACGCACCTTACATCTAACGTATTTATAATTTAACTAAAACTGGCGTACTATATGAAATCATAATGGCTTTCTGCTAGTTCCTTCACACCAAACTCACAAACACAACTTGCGTTTCGTAAACTAAATATTCAATAGACAGGAAGCCAGTAACCATACCTTAACTTTGGAGTCGAGTGAATTTTGATACGGAATGAATTTTTTATGGGAATTCATTTTACACGTTTACTCATAGATTTATAAATAGCTAATAGGTAGAATAAATTTTAATACCAACCGCAAAATGCTGCCGAAATAACAGAAAGTAACAAGATACAAGATTCTCTTTATATTTAGACGATCGTCTCTTTGTGTATTGACCCGTTGTTTCTTTAAATTTGTAATAAAATATACTTTGGAGGGTAGATAAGGTTAACAGGAAATGCGCAGACCAAGCGGAAAATTGCCCGCGCACCTTTTGACGTCATTGTCAAATGAACCTTATCACTATAGCCTAAAGAACAAAATCGTAAAATGACTTCTGCACGTCGGCGTCGCCTCGCGCTCGACGTCTTTCATACGATTGTGTTCTTTAGGCTATAGTGATAAGGTTCATTTGACAATGACATCAAAAAGTGCGCGGGCAATTTTCCGTTTGGTTTGCCCAGTCCCTTAGACAAAGGCATTGGTACTGGTTTGAGTATGTATGAATACAAGAAAAGAAATCGCTCTTAGCGATCAGACCGCCTAGATGTACATTACTGTATCTGTTTTTCTTTTTTGGCTGTAATTTTTAAACGTGCAATGAAGTGTATTGAATTGAATACATCTCGTCTATCAAAACAATTTCCACATGACTAACGGCAGAGCTCACTTGGTAATTTATTACTTTCTAAATCGTGAGGAAAAATCATCAAGAATTTGTATTCGAACTGACCCAACTGCAATACGAGCTCTGACAACATAAACCTGTCTTTATCGACTTTAAATCTGTCCATTTCAAATCAAAACCTGTCATGTCGACTTAAAACTGTGCATTTCGAAGTGAAACCCGTCTATTTCGACATAAACCCGTCTATTTCGAAGTGAAACCCGTCTTTTTCAACATTAAAGCTGTCTATATTATTCTGATTCCCTTTTTCCATAAAAATTATTTTTCCTTATTCCAAAACTATTATGAAATCCGCTACATTAAAACTGACTAGACGTAAAAACTAAGACATATACATTATGCCCTCGTGTTTTACTCCGAAGCAACGCCACATTCCGTTTATTATTATTGTAATAATATTTATTATTATTATTATATGAAAAATATACAAAATACATGGTAACCTTACCTAGAATTACAATGAATAAATATTTACAAAGAAGCCATTAAACAGTGCCATTGTAAAACAATTTCCGATAAGAATATTGCATAATTCTCACCTGAAAATTTAATTAACAATGTTTTAAGGCTTTTACAAAAATGTAAACATATTGGTGGATGAATAGAATTATTGACATTTATTTTGTATCAGCTCGAATGTTTCACGGGTTTTTTCTGTTTAGTCCCAAACTAAGCCGAAGCTTGTAAATGGGTACTCAACAACTGATAAAATACTTAAATACATACAAACACGCAGAATCCGAAAACCAACAGTTATGCTCATCACACAAATGTTGGTCCCGGGTGGGAATCGAGCCCACGACCTTTGGCGCAGTAGGCAGGGTCACTAGCACTACGCCAACAGGCCAGTCTTATAATGACCGTATTTACCGCGACACTTGTGAAAGCTATTAAACATTACGTGTTTTGCTATTAACTAATATTGATAGCTATTTATAGTATGTATGTATGAATGACTTTAACTTTTTAAGCCAGTTTAAAAACAATATTGTGACGTCTCTTACAAACCTAGGATTGCAGTCCATCTGGGATACTTAATACGTAAACAATAAGTCCCCTTTGAGAATAAATGCAACTAATATACAATAGAGGAACATATATTAATTTTAAAAATATATACATACGAACAAAATCACTAACTTTCATATTTTACTCAAAATAAATTCACAATCAATAATTTAAACGTCTAAATAAATATCTCATATAGGTGATTTAATAGAAAGTACATACACAACATTTCGCTAAGAAATAATATGATTTAAATAACATATAAGGCTACACATAGACGTATTTTTGTTTTAAATAATAACCTTTCAAGAAGTTAGCATGCGTATACGCCAATGTGTGACCCACAATAGAATCAATATGAGATACAATACAATAGGTACATCACTACTAAAACATCATTATCATAAATAAACAATTTCACCTACCATTCAAATAACATATCCAAGCAATCAAATTACATATTATCTGTCATTTTCAGCAATTACATTTCGTCCACAGTCGAATAAGTCCTTGGTAGTTCTGGAGCTCTATTTTTGATTCGCTCGTAGGGAATTGTATCGTCGCATGAGACTTATGTCATACTCGACTTCCAAGTCGCACGACGCTGATTTTCTGCATTTTTGATTCGCTCGCGTTCGGTGTTGAAAATAATATTAGAAATGTAGAACTTTATCCGTTTTACGCAGAGAAAATAAAAACCGGTAATTACCGAAACGGAAAGCGGAACGTAAAATGCTCAGTAATGATCGAAACCATAGAGACTGTATATGATATTATCTTTGCCTTTTGTTAGAAAAAAGTGAACTGAAGTGAAGTGAAGTATCAGTCATGGAATCAGTGATAGCTGTCTCTTTTCTTTTGTCATATGGCATTTGACGTTTATTCTACCGCTCGGCTCGTCCCAAGCGACGATTGGTCGATACCACTCGTTGCCGTTCGAGCGGTTCAAAAATGCGGAGTCGAGGGAAAATCAGTAGAATCGAACGCTAGAAGCGAGGAGAGCGAATCAAAAATAGAGCGCCTGTACCGCATATTTAAATATCGACGCGACGTGAAGCCTATAGATTTGGACGTTGAATCAAATAAAATAACAGAATTCATCTACTGACTGAAGCCGTAACTAATAAGCCCTGAGACGAATCGTATTTGTCGTAAATCACATTCTAGTTTCCACCAATCATGACACGGCGCGAGCTTAACCGGACCAATCAGCGTGCTCTTCGCCCTCACATTTCGGCACTGTAGCAGAGTAAGTTGGGCTTATTATTTGACTGCAGCTATCCACACGTCATTTTCTACTAGCGATCCACACATGAGTGTCTTTTTCACCTATTTAGGACGGTCCTTGTCCGTTGACCTGTTTTCTACTAAACATTCGAGTATTAGCTGTTTTTTTACTTGCATTAGCTACCTGCCCGACTTTGCCTGGCGTCGACTTGGGTCTCAAGCTGGGTATCTGCGAAACTCTGATGCCTATCGCCGACTTCTGCTTCGGAGCTGATGACACCTGACTCTGCTTCGGCTGCCCTTCGAATGTGGAACTCCTGATGAGCTTGGGAGTCTCTGGCTTGTCGCTTTCTATCCACACCCGCTTATCAGGCTTCGTTGATTGCTTCTTGGTTTGCTCAACTTTCTTCCATAGACTAGCGATTTTGCTTTCAACATCTTTAGTATTGGTTTTGGATGATAAGGAGTTGACGCTGGAAGTGCTGCCTTGCCGCGAAGAGCGGTTCAACGTGACCGTTTTGCCGCTTTCGTTGCTGTGCAAGCTGTGGTTAGAAGCCGAGTTCCTCATTGCCGGTTCATTTCGCTTCGCCGGGGCTTTACCCTGTTTCGGATTGCTGTTAGCTTTCACCAGCGGCGGTCTGGAGAACCTCTGTGGCAGTCGAGAAGGTGACGTGTTGGCGGCCGGTTTGGTCGGTGTCGTGGCTTTTCCCACCCTTGGTACGTTACTTTTCTTATCAGGTATCGGTAGATTTTTAGGAGGAACGCTGCTTTCCTCTTTTGTAAACGTACCTTGTCTCTCTAATGGTAAGGGTTTAACAGCTACCAGAGGGACAGCTATAGGTTTGTGTTGTGCGATTTTGGTCGGAGATTTATTTGGAAGTGATTTTTTAGGAGATGTATTAGCGCTCGAGGCCTTGGAAGTCGACGCTTTGGAAGGTATTTTGGCACTCGGTTGAGCTTTGATCGGATTCGGAGACACTTTCGGAGCAGGACTTGATTTAGCAGCAGACTTTGTAGGAGTTGGTTTTCTAACACTGGAAACATTCCTCCTGTAAGGTGACACATACATCGCCTTCTTCCTGCCTCTGATTGCCTTAGGTGCTTCTTCTTTGTCGTGTGATTCGTTCGAGTCCAAGCTTTCGTCTCTGCTGTTCTCGGGTTTGGTTATTTTGGGTTTGGGTCGGGACAGAGGCGTTTCCGTATCAGATTCGGACTGTGCTTTGTCCTCGGAGTTACTGTCCCCTTCGTAGCTCGCGAAGTCACTACTGCTCGGATGCTGGTGCTTATCACTTTGGGCTTGCATCGTGCGTCTGTAAGAAGCCGTCATTTCAATGTTTTTGAGGTTGTTCACCACGCACATGTCTACAGCGGCCGGACTTTCGATAACTGGTAAGTAATTCCTGAAGCTCTGCGTATAAGTTTTAAGTTGCGTGGAATTCAATTCGATATCGTCCTCGTTGTGGCCGCTGTCGGCGTCTCGAGAGAACACGTCGTCATCTCGGTGCCTGTCGTCCAATATTTGCTGGTGGTTCAGTTCGTTGGACGATAGACTGTCGTAGCCTGTGGTGGTTTCAACGTTCTCGAAATTAGCGTCTTTCGTCACGAAAGTAGGTGACGGAGGAATATCTTCGCTCAGAGTCCTCGTTCTGAACCGTTCCGCGTCCTCCATGCGTTTCTGTTTCATCGTTCTTTTAGCTGCCAGTCGCTGTTTGAGACTCTCCAAGTGCGGATCGGGGACGCTGGATTGAGAAGAGCCCTGATTGAGAATGTTGTTAATGTCGACGGTCTGCGTCTGGTACCGAGCTCTGTCTTCTAACCTCCGTTGCTTGGCGCTGATTTTCCTTTTGAACTTGGGCTCAGAGGCAGCCGTGACGTATTCATCAGATCGATCGCTCTCCGATTTGGTCCACGTCGTGTATTCCTCGGCTTGAACTTCCAGAACTACGTCATTCTCTGACACGCTGTCCGTGATCGTGTACGTCTGGTATCTATCTTTAGACACGTGCCTCTTTTCTTTTGGCGTAAGGTAACTTCCTCTTTGTCTTTTAGGCGTTGATTCAACGCTGCTCACGTCCGAAGGTAGAGGAGTACAATTTTCTGATCCAGAAGGTATGTCAGTGACCACGTTTAGAGTGCCAGACAGGCAGTCGTCAAACGCTTGCTGCGCTGTTGTTTGCTCGAGTTCTACGGTCGATTCTGCCATTTCATCGAACAAGGAAGGAGGGTTGACCTTATCTAAGTCATGGAAGACGGTGAATGTATTGTAAAGAGGGAAGTCTTGTATTGGCTGTTTGAAATCAAACACGATCGGAGTTCTCCCCCTGGCTTCAGCCACCTCCGACACTATACTCGAAACTGACACCATACTACTTTCCATGTCGATATTTTCCATTTCCGATGGGGGTTTGACGTTATCGAGGAAGCTGATAGGTGTGCTGTCCAGATGCTCAGAGCTGCCTTGGTGCAATGAGTTACTTAGCGCTCGCTTGACCATCAGAGCGACCGGTAGAGATTTCTTCCGACTCTTCTGGGATTTCTTGCTAGTTTGCGCGGCGGATTCGTCCCAATGCCCCGAGGCGCTGAGAGACAAAAGACTGCCCAGATCGGAAGGTGGTTTAACGTTATCCAGGTCTAGAGACGTCAGGGATGTCACGCTGTGCTCCATGGCGTATTGAGAGCTCTTCAACTGCGCTGCTAATCTAGCGGCTTCGTTTTTAATAGCAGTGGACATGATTGAATCAAACCTCTGTTCACCATCGTCCACTAGAGACGCGAAAGTCGGTTCTGGAATATTTTCTAGCAACCTTTCGCTGTTGAGTGACAGTTCGGTGATCTGTAGATTGTGCGACGCTTCAGTGTGCTCCTCGTGCAGTTTGTTGGTCAAGTCAGGTCGGATGAAGGACATGTTTGCCATCCCGCTCTTTTCTAGCAGATCCGGTAGCGCCATGCAGGCGTCTGCTATCTCACTCCTGATCGACGATACCATGTGGACCGAGCCGCTGATGGTCGGGAACGTGACGTCATCGGGGCACGTGTTATCGTTCCAGGTGTCCGTGCTCTTCTTCGACACGTCCTCCACCTGCGCCGGTCTGTCAGAGCACTTTATGTCTGTCCATTCCAACTTGTTCTTGCTCTTGCGCGTCAACGTTGCCGCGTCGTAGTTCTTGGGCGGCGAGCCGACGTCGCTCCAAGATCCGTCGAGCACGTCCGCATACGATTCGTTGGACCTGTTCAGTTCGTCCTTGACCTCCGAGTCGAGCGTCGTGTTGGCGGACTTCGGCGCCAGGCACTCGTTCGAGCGGTCCATGTCGGTGACGTCCGCCGCCGACTCCAGCGTCGTGTTGCCGGAGTCGACGGTAGGCAGCTCGTTGGAGCGATCGAAGATGCTCACGTCCTGGTTGTCGACCGACTCCTGCGTGGTCTCCAGTTCGGTGGAGGTGTCCAGCGCCGAGTCGCGGTGCTCAGAGCCAGTGGGCGTGCCTCGCGCGGTGCTTCCGAGCGCGCCTGCGGCCGCGCGAGCCGCAGACGGCGCCGGGACGTTTTTTGACTGCGTTTTCGTCTCCCCCGCGCCGCGAGCTATCACCTCCTCCAGTATAGCCCGATCCTTCGAGTACTCCTCGCCGACCATCCGCTCCAGCGCGCCCTGCTGCGGTCGCACGTCCTTGCGTCTGCGCCGCGACTCTCTCGCCTCCAGTCTGTCGTCGCTTCGCACTCTCAGTTTTGCGTCGTCTCGTTTCTTGGGCTGAGCTTTCGACATGCCCATGCGGACGCACCGCTCGAAGACCTCCTTGTCGGTGGACCCGAAGGAGTCGTTGCTGAGGGAGCTCAGCGAGTTGCTTCTCTCGAGCGGCCGCCTGGGCTCGTCGATGCGGGCCGGCAGGCTCGGGGGGCCGTCGTCGTAGTACCTGGAGTACGCTCTGTGCCGGGAATGGTGCGCCAGGGAGTACCCTGGCTCGCCGTGGTAAGAGTACGGCGATCTGGTTAGACTCGGGCCCGCTACGTCGTCTAACCTTTTGTTTCTTGTGGACGACTTCGCGTTGCTAGCTGCCGAGGGTTCAGCGGTGGGCTTGGGGCGGTGCTGAGCGATCTTGTCGCTTCTGTCGAGGGACCTGTGGTTCCTGGCATGGCGGGCGGCGCCGGCCGGCCGCTCCACCGAGTGCGCCTTGCCCTTGCTGCTCTCCAGCGCGAAGGTGGCGCGAGGGTTGACGCTGGACAGCCCCGCCTGGAAATTAAAATCATTGTCACTGTATAATATTCAACAGCAGATCGTAAACTGCGACCCTACGCGATCTATTGTGTCAGCCCCCGTGTCCGTTACTCTCCACCCCAATGCAGCTAGGTAAAGCCTAGTAAAGCCCTCGGGTTCAGGATAGGCTGTACCCAGGACACTCGGCCACCTGGCAGCTAGTGCATTTCATTCGCATAACAGGTTTCGTCGTCTCGCTGACCTCTCTACATGCTTTACAAATGACGGTCCAAACCAAAACAATGTAAATGCATACCTTGACGGTCTCCTCGAAGATCTCCCGGTCCGTGGAACCGAAGGAGTCCAAGCTGAGAGAGCTGAGGGAGTCATTACGCGCCAGGCCGGGGACGGCGGGCGCGCGCGCCGCCTCCCGGGGGCGCGCCGTTTTGACCGGCAAGCGGCTCTCGTGCTTGCGCCCTACAAATAATATAGTTTTAGGGAATCCTAAGTCTTAGCCGAATAGACGAAGAGCCAAGAACTGTTATATCTGAAAAAATACTATATAGGTAAACAGGTAGGTAAAATCCGGCGGTTTCAAAGAATATTGTCAGAATTTGAACTCTATATAACTACACTGTTTCCCGCGACTTCGCCCGCGGGAAAACCCTTATGGTCGTCAGAGCATATAGCTCTTAGGATTTAGCTGTGCAAAATTTCAAGTCTCTAGGCTCAGCGGTTTGGGCTGTGCGCTGATCAGTCAGTCAGACAGCTTTTTCTTTAAGATATATTGATTGATAATGAAATTTGACGACGCCCTGGCGAACCACACCTTTGACCAAACGCACTTATGGCAAAAAGTATTTAGACGAAAAATCTTGTCTTTGGGAGCCTATGTGAGCAATAAGATGAGATATACCTTGCGCGTGGTCTCTGGGCGGCACTGGCGGCGGCGCCTGCGCAGGGCCCGTCTTGGGCGGCAGGGGGGGCGGGGGCGGGCTGCCCCCCGGCGGGGACTCCGCGCCCCACTCGCGCGACACGCGCACCGTCTCCGTCGACGACCGCAGGTACGGCGGTAACGATCTCTGCAACAAGCGAAGGTACAAATTAAAATTAGTCTAAGTGAAAAATACGTCCAATTTTAATAATGTCTAAAAAAATTTGGCCAAATTGAATCCAATCCAGTTACGCACACACAAAATAGAATCCTGATTCGTAACGCAGTTACGATAGACGGTTAAAATTGCCCGTTTCGAAGCTGGTTACCAATCTCAGTTACAAAGAACTTGATCAAACTTACATAAACTTCATTCCTGTAGGGGTTGGCGGCAGATATGTCAGATGGCGAACCCTTGTTTTTCACCACCTGGAAAAAACGGAGATGTTATACCAACGAGGTTCTATAAGTTAATAGATTTCTCATCTAGCAGTGAAAAAACGGCAACCAATCAATCAATCAATCATTTATTAGTAAAAAAAGATTTTACACGTCAATATTACATTCAATAATTCATAATAAATAATTTAATTAATTCAATTTAATTTAATTTAATACTACTTAACTATATTCAAATTAATAATTTACTCCTGTTTAAATCACAGCCGCAGCCAGGTGTGTGCATCGCATCAGTTGGTGTCCAGGTACTCGGTCACTGAGTAGTACGCGTTTTCTACAAGATATTTTTTCAGTTTGTTGGTGAATGCGTTTATGCTCGGGGCGTCTTTTATATGATAGCTTTCTTTTATATGATTATTTTATATGATAACAGATATGAGCTCGCAAATTAATTGCGATAGTTTTTTATACATTTATTTCGATCTTTTATTTCACGCATGTTTGCTAATCACAAAGTGGGCTTCTTTTACGCAATTATGCGTAAAAGCTGGTAGAGAATGCCATACTGGCATTATGTTCGCCTTTTGTACTATTATGTGCAATAAAGTTTTTAAATAAATAAAATGTCAGCCTCAATTGTGCGGCGAGTGCGGGGGAAGTGCTCAAATGGAATCCTGAAAATGATTTCCGAGAGACTGGGTTCCGCCCTGCTTGGCAGGTTCACATTATACGTGTGAGCCTAGCGAGTGGGGGGAATTCTGTCTGTTTGTCCGGTGTTTAATAGTAATCAATTAAAATTGTTTACTAATATAGTTTTTAAGTAGGTAGGCTTGACTAACAAGGGCAATTTAGTGGCCTGAAATAAAAGAATTTAATTATTCAAACATAGCATGTAACGAGTGTACCCCGGCCGTGTCCCTCGGCCGCGGCGGTCGCGATGTGTTTCGGTGGACCTCGAGACGGGCCTGCCTAGTGAGGACCACCCACACAACATTAGCTTGCTGCGTCTCTTATAATAACTTTATTACAGTGTCTGTCTAGTATTATAATATTTATCAGTGTACATACTATTGTGTTTAACGATATGTAATTGAATTTTGTTTGAATAAATAAATTTGAAATTATTAAGTGTTTGTGGTTGTGCATATTGTGCGGGAAAATAAAAGCGTGTAACAACTCTGTCAGCTCGTACCAAAATTGTCCATTGCGAATCTCCATTAAAAGTGCAATCGATTTATTGAGGATATAAACCTTAGTGGGATTCTGTCGTTCTCGTGTTGGGTGGACACACGTGCTCGCGATAGTTTCTCTGAAATTCACTGAATTCTGATTGAGTGATACGGTATTTGTGCTGCTTAAAGCTTTGGTGGTGGATATTTATAAGATATTGACTGGGTAAGTACGATCTGGCCGCTTTCTAATATCTAATATGCCGCCCGACGAAGACGAGCCCCCGGATGGGGGTGGGGGCGAATCTCATACCATGGAAGTGTCTGGGGATGATAGTCTATCATCTCAAACACATGTAAAAACAGGCTCGAAGCGTTCTGCGGATCCGCAAGCCCACACTACTGCAAAAAAGGTTTCGCCGCCCTCTGCGTCCGTGCAAGAGACTTACACCAAGCCGGAGTACGATCAAGACTCTAAGCTAAAGTACTCACAAACAGACAAAGCTCCATTCACGGTCGTAGTATCACGGTCCGAACTTCACTTCACTCGAATAAAATCTCTGGAATTGCTGAAGGTGGCATCAAGGCTGCTGGACGCAACAAGGTTTCAGTCTCTTTCAAAACTGCAGGGGATGCTAATAAATTCGTAGACTTGCCGCTACTGACAGATAACAATCTTACCGCTATGATTCCAAGATTTCAAGTGTCTCGTATGGGTGTTGTTCGCAACATACCAGTGGAATGGTCGATGGAAGAACTTGTATCTGGTTTGGAAATACCAAGCAATCACGGAGAAGTCATTAAGGCTAGACGTCTTCACAGAAAAACATTCAAAGAGGGAAATCCGACATGGGTGGCCTCTACTACTGTAGTACTAACATTTCTAGGTCAAACTCTCCCCGAATATGTGTACTGTTTTAACACTTCCCTCCCGGTAGGAGTTTACCAGCTTCCTACAATCCAGTGTAGACTTTGTTGCCGCTTTGGCCATATAAGTACCCAATGTAGGTCAAAGCCCAGGTGCTTCCAATGTGGGGAAGCCCATTCCGGTAATGAATGCACCTCCTCTGACTCCTTCTGTATCCTATGTGAAGGACAACACTCTGCCACCAATGCCTCCAAGTGTACTGAGCACAAAAGACAAAAAGAAATAAAGATAGTCATGGCAGAGGAAAACATAAGTTACAGTGAGGCTTCACATCGCTTCAAACCATCTAAAGTGTCATATGCTGAGAAAGCAGCTACACCAACTACCCACAATCCTCTATCTTACAGAAAGACAGTAACTATTCCCCGCCACTCTAATCCTGCTTCAAGCCAAGGATATAACACACAAGCCCATCAAGAAATTATACGCAATCCAACTTCCACCTGCTCAAATGGATCCGCGCTAAATAGCTTGAATGCTACAAACACTACCAATGACAACCTAATAGAGACACTAGTGGCTGCACTAGTAAACATCCTTTCCAAGTTTAACGATGCATTACCGAACAACGTCATCTCTGTGCTACAGAAGCTACTTCCCCTAATTTTACCTAATAACGGACCAGAAATTCCTACAATGGAACTGTAGGAGTATTAGAAGCCATAAACACGATCTTAGTTATTTAATCAATGCATACAATCCTCTAGTAATTGCCATATCGGAGACATGGTTGAGACCTGGATCCCTCTTCAGGATACAGGGCTACTCGTGCCTCCGAGATGACAGAGACGATGGCTATGCAGGAGGTGCCCTCCTAATTAACAGAGCCATAACTTTTTCCCAGCTTTCCATCCCTGTACACAGCTCTGGTTTACATGTAGTTGCTGTCAAATCTATGGATGTTACTTTTGTGTCTGTTTACATCCCCCACCCTAATCCCAACCTAATCTCTGAACTGAACTCCATCCTTTCTTCACTGCCTGGCCCTTATATAATACTGGGTGACTTTAACTGTCGCCATACCCTTTGGGGATCTCATTGCTGTGATACTGTATCCACATTCCTTCTAGATTTACTTGATGATCTCAATTTATGTATCGTAAATGATGGATCCCCTACTCGCAGGGTTTCTCCGAGCCAAAATGCTAGTGCTGTTGATCTCACCTTGGCATCTCCTAACATAATTCCTTCCCTGTCTTGGAAAGTTCTTGCAAATTCTTACGGCAGCGATCACTTCCCTATTTTAACACTGATGTGCCAATCCTACCACCCACTTGCTGATCCTTCTCCTCTATTAAAATATAGACTCGGCCAAGCAGACTGGGATAAATTTTCGATCTCAGTAGATAATAAAATATCAGCACTACCTGCAACAAATAATAGTAATTTTCTTGATCTTTATTTAGAATACACAAAGTGCCTCCTCTTTGCTGCTGATGAATCAATCCCTCTAAAAAATTCAGCATGTAATAAAATTTCTTCCCCTCCATGGTGGGATGCAGAATGCTCAGCAATTGTCAAAGAACGCAAACAAGCAGAAAAAGCATATGCTAGAGACTTAACCATGGACAAATATCTAACCTTTAAAAGAATATCAGCCCGATCCAAAAGATTATTCTCTAAAAAGAAAGCTCAAAGTTGGCGGAACTTCTGTGAGTCCCTTTCCCCCCGTACTCCTGCTGGCCTAGTATGGAAGAAAATTAAAGCTTTCAGAAGATCTCGCACAAACCCCAACACCTCCTCTAACGATCCTGGTCCATGGTTAAATGAATTTATCACTAAATTAGCTCCCCCTTTTGTCCCCTCGTGTGATTGTTTCCCCTCACTCCTTCCATCGCCCAACTCGTCCGATAAAATGAACGACGTATTCTCTTTTGCGGAACTACTGTGCGCTCTCGACAATCTCAGAGACACAGCCCCAGGTATAGACGGTATTCCTTACTCTTTCATCATCAAATCTTCCCATATCTCAAAACTATATTTATTAAATATTATTAATCATATTTTTTTAACAGGTTTAGTCCCACCCACTTGGAAAACCCAAATTATTATACCAATATTAAAACCCGGTAAGGAACCTAATGACAGCTCATCATACAGACCCATTGCATTGTCCTCAGTACTGTCCAAAATTCTCGAACATTTAGTCAAGAATAGGCTGGAGTGGCTCCTGGAGAGTAAAGGGTTACTCTCTAGGAGCCAATTTGGCTTCAGGAGAGGAATGGGGACTAATGACAGCCTCAGCATACTTACCACCGACATACGAACTGCATTCTCCCAGGAGGAGTTCCTTGTTGGAGTCTTTCTAGACATTTCTGCTGCATACGACAATGTCCTTCTTCCCATACTCAGGCACAAGCTGCTTTATCTGAGTATCCCGGTGAGGCTGGTTAACATCATATGTAACCTTTATATGGATCGTTCTATTTGCGTTCGATTTCAAGGCTCTCTTCTTCCCCCCAGATCTGTCTATAAAGGCCTACCCCAAGGCTCTGTTCTAAGTCCTCTTTTATATAATGTCTATACATCGGACCTCGACAGGTCTGTCAACTGCTTTTGCAATATCCTCCAGTATGCTGACGATATAGTATTGTATACCGCCTCTAAACGACTACCAGAAGCCGTCTCCCGTATGAACGTTGCGCTTGGATATTTGAACGATTGGCTTACTGATCATGGCCTGTCCCTGTCAGTTCCCAAGTGTAACTCCGTGATTTTTACCCGCAAAAGACAAACCCCAAATGTTAATATCATGGTAGACAGTCAGCCAATAGAGGTCCTCCATATGGTCAAATTCCTTGGAGTCATACTAGATGCCAAATTGTCAGGTGTCCATCACCTTAATTACGTCTGTAACAAGGCAGAAAATAGCCTAAACGTGATTCGTTCACTCTCTGGGGTTCGATGGGGTGCCCACCCCTACAGTCAGAAACTCCTGTATAACGCTATCATCCGCAGCCACTTCGACTATGGGTGTTTCATATTAGAGCCATGTAATAAACTCGCCCTACTCAAACTTGATAGGCTACAATATAAATGCTTAAGGATTATCACTGGTGCGATGAAGTCCTCCCCTACTAATGCCCTGCAAGTGGAGTGTCTCGAACCACCCTTAATTTTTAGAAGACAATACCTGGCGGAAAGATTCTTCTTCAATGTTGCCCAATTCTCCGATCACCCTCTTCTTGGCAGCCTCCAGTCTCTGTCACACTTGGTACTCACCTCCAGTTACTGGCGCCACAAAGAAGTACCTCACTTAATCAAAAGCTATAATAAACTGTCAACTCTGCCCGCTCCACTCTTCCAACTGGACAAAAACGCCCTGTTTAAATTTGATTTTTCCTCCCTCATATATATCCCAAAGGTCTTCCTTAACCTTGGCATAAATAAGGATTCTCCAGATGCCGATATGCGTCTTAACAGAATAATTGAACAACACTGGCCCGGCTGGCTGACCCTTTTCACAGACGCCTCCAAACAATCAAACGATACAGACGTGGGAGCCGCCGTATGGATCCCCAAATATAAAATAATCCTAAGTTATAAATGCCCCCCCAACTCATCCATCTTTACTGGTGAGTCAATCGCCCTTCTAGAAGCAGTTATGTATGTGGAATCGCACCAGTTAAATAATTCCATTATCTTCTCAGACTCTCTTAGCTGTTTACAGGATATTTGCAAATACCCTTTCCACTCTAAGGATAATTCCTATATCACGCTCAAAATTAAAGATACCCTACACAAATGTGCTTCATCAGGCATACAAGTACAGCTCGCGTGGATTCCCAGTCACTGCGGCATTAAGGGCAATGAAACTGTAGATATTTGCGCCAAGGAGGCCATCCAAGTCGGCTGTTCTTCACAATACCTTAGCTTTAGCCGTGACCTGCGCTCATCAGCTAAACCGGAAATGACAAAATCCTGGAACGACCAGTGGCAGATAACAAGACACCTGAAGGGCAAACACTACGGAGATATCCAACCAGACTTACCGACCAAACCATGGTTTTGCAAATTCAAAAACTTCACAAAACCAGTGACCTCTGTTATCATTCGTCTGCGACTGGGACATGTCTGCTCCCCGGTGTTTCTCGCTAAGCTCAGGATTCGTGACAACTCATTGTGTGAGTGTGGCCTTGCTGAGGGAACCCTGGAGCACTTATTCTTCACCTGCCCGAACATTGTGGTCCCACTGTATGAGATTCTCCCCCTAAAGTTTCCTCGTCCTGTAAATATTAAATTTCTCCTAACATTAGTTCACTCTCCCCTTGTAAACGTCCTGTGTAAATTTATAACAGCTAACAATATTAAAATTTAATCCTCTCTAGACTAATTAAGAACCTCCCAAACTTCTCACGTTTTATTATTAATGTATATTTAATAGGTATATATAATATTATGTGCTGCGCGTTACTGCTATATGTGTTTGTGTCGTCCTACATGTTTTGTGTTTGTCATCTGTTTCAGTAGTCACCCAACAGAATATTGTCGTTTGTTACCGTACAAGGATTAAAGCACTGTGTGTCCTTCAACCTTGGACATTGGCAGAATCATCGTGGACTCGATGCAATGCCACAACACAAAAATTGAATTGAAATTGAAACCTTAGTGAAAATCGCCGACTAACTCGGGTCGTGCTCTGTTTTTGTGGAGGCTGTAACCGCTGGTAAAATAGATTAGAAGAAATAAGACTTTAAATTTAAAATAAGATTTGGCTTAAAGGTCTCGTTACCAAGCCAAAACCTACACACAAAAAAAGGTTTTCGGCATGCAAAACGCGGACTGTGCGTGGTTACCTTGGCGATCCCCTTCTGTATGCACTCCTCGAGCAGGTCCCCGGCGTCGCTCAGGTTGGAGCTGTCGGAGGTGTCGCGCGGGTCGGGGGGCGGCGCGCGCGCAGGCGCCGGCGGGGGGAGCGCGGCGCGGCGCGGCGGGGGGGACTCCACCGAGAGCGCCGACAGGTTGGAGTTGGAGCCCGCCTTGGAGAGCACGGCGGGCGTGTCCTCGGTGCAGTACACCTGGCACGAGTCGCCCGGCGTCTGCGAGCCTGCACACAACGGTCATTAAATAGGCAATTAAAGTCAAAACCATTTTAATGCATGTAAGTACAGTGGGTACATATATACAACGTCAATTTTTTTATCTACCACCGCTTCCAAGGCGGTAGCGCTGTTATATAATACTAGTTGTTGTCCGCGTGGAATAAGTTCGGGAAAACCCGTGGGAACAGTTCATCGCAATAAAAAGTAGCCTATAAGTTGTTCCAGGATATAGCTATCACTGTACCGAGTTTCATCAAAATCCGTTCAGCCGTTTCAGCGTGAAAGAGTACGAGAAAACACCCATTGGTACACGGCCCAGCCGGGGGGATCGAGCTTCGGACCTTTCCATATGATAGGCCGCGTCTTATCCCCGACGCAGCTGACGCTCGCAGCGAGCGGGTAAGATAGACAAATATAATATACGGATATGATACCTTTCATTACAGATTCACTATGCATGTTTCCTGACGCGGGCTGTATTTGGATTCTGAAAAGTAAACAAAAAATTATTAATTCTATTTGTTTTCAAAACACTTGAGACATATTGTATAGACAGAATAACATACCATCCCCAAAACTCGTTTAGAATAGAAATCCCCAAAAACCGAAGCCTAGCTCAAAACCTTTACTTCACTATTTAATTATGGTATTTACACAGAACACGGAAAAAGCTCGCTATATAGTAATCGGTATATTAAAATAAGTAAGACAGGTATTAGAAATGTGGTACAAACCTGTTAATATCTCTGGAGGTGGTATCTGGCTGGTTACTGGATGCTGAGATAGGGTCCCCTTGCAGAGGTGTTCTGGGCGTCAGCTGCAGTGATTGCTGTAACAAAGGTCATCGGTGTAATTGGTTGGTGGTTGTGGTCAGTGGTGGTTGGTCTGGCGCTGGTGGCTGGCTGTTACCTTGGGCTCGTCGTCGATGGTGAGGCTGCTGAGGCTGGTGGCGGCGGAGAACTGCGCCGGCGTGTGCTCCACCACGAACCGGGAGACGCGCTCCGCGAACACAGAGCCCCCCGCCGAGGCCGACCCGCCGGCCTCTGTCGATTAACACCGCGTCAATTTACTGGTCGTCGCAAAAATAAGTCTACGTATAAAAGTAATCGAATTGTAGTCGAGGGGGACCACGTAGGCAGGTCTTGGACCGACGATCTGGTGAAGGTCGCGGGACGCAGCTGTATGAGGTTAGCGCGGGACCGGTCGTCGTTGAGATCCCTGGGAAAGGCCTTTGTCCAGCAGTGGACGTCTACAGGTTGATATGATGATGATGATAAAAGTAATTTAAAAACAAGCTTTTTATTAAAATGTACATTAAAGAAAAAGAACATCAAACCCTGATCACCATCTGTCAGCAAAATACTCATCAAGACCAGTGTAAAGAGCCCAAATTCGAAGGTTTCACGTTGAGTTCTCTCATCAGACCAGCTTCATGGTACCATGATTATTTGCTTTGACACCGAGGTTACGCGTATACCAAATTTTAGATCATTCGGACACCAATAATTGCATTGACCTTTTTATACTGCGATCATCAACACACATGCCTAGCGTGATGGTTAAGGCTATAGTGGTAGACGGAGTATACCTGGCGGCGGCGTGCAGGGCTCCGCGGCGTGGTCGGGCTCGCAGCGGCGCGCGCGCGGCGACAGCGGGGCGCTCTGCCCCGGCGAGTCGGGGATCTCGCTCGGGGATATGCAGCCTGAGGTCAGCCGGCTGACGGAGGAAAGGGTATTTTGTTTCATATAAACTTAACAGCGTGTCTGTCCATAGGGCATAGGTTGAGTATTTATTGTAGATTTTATCAGCCAGTATGATGCACCCAACGTGATCTAATGTTTCATTGTCATCTATTGACTTGTAAATGTCAGTGACACGTCTGAATGCCTTGAATACGGTACTGAAATATCCTAAAGAATCCACTCTTTATTTAATTACTAGTAGACATTTTTTTGCAATAAATATAGCCTATGTCACTCAGGATGAATGTAGCTTTCCAATGGTGAAAGAATTTTTGAAATCGGCACAGTAGTTTTTGGGTTTATTCATTACAAACATAAACACAAAAAGACAAATGTTTCCTCTTTATATTAGTATAGGTAGACGAATCCGCTCTTTGTTAATAATAAGTTGTGCTCTAATAAGATTATAAGCGAGTGCTCCTTATGTGTCCGTCTGTGAGCACCAGCTCTATCTGGTCCTCGTATGTCGGGTATAGGTCGTCCCCGGCTCCTATTACCAATCACTTCGGTCGATATACATATTTGCGTCGTCATATGTTCATCACTCATTCGCTCAACATTTGACAGTTTAGTAGTTAATAAAATAAAATCTTTATTGAACAATTAAGCGTAACACACACTGAGCGGCGGCGTTGCGGTTTTTTTCTGTAACGTTCGAAATAGTATGAAGCCCTTTACATCAAAGCGGTGCGACGGCGAAAGCGACAAAACCGCGCGCACAGATTTGACGTTTTGATTTGACAGATTAGCGCAGACAGGCGTTGCGGAGCGGCGGCGGCGCGTTGTATTCCTTTGTAGTGTATGAGAACCCCTACACAGAGCGGCGCGGGCGCGGCGCGGTGCGGAGCGTTCTTCATACAAACCGTCACCGCGCCGCCGCCGCTAGCGGTATTCCTGTTCTGAAGGTCTCCGCTTTTTATTCGCTTTCCGCAGATTCGCCGCCGCAACGCTTTCGCAACGCCGCCGCGCTGTGTGTGTTACGCTTTAGGTTCTTAAAACAGGTAGTCCCGTATGTCAAGAGCCAGTAATAATCAACTCTACTATCAGCCTGCCACATGTAGCAGGATGACAGCTAGATAGTTATTCCGCCGCCGCAGTCACTCAGACACCTGTCATTGTCATACTTTTTCTTGACCAATTAAATCGCGGTTACGTTTCAAAATGATAGATTTTTAAAGTGACAATGTCAGGGTGTCTGAATGCGCGAAATGCGTCCGAGTTTCAAAGGTATTGGCGCTGTGAATGCTGTGAGCCAAAGGGTTAAAAGGATTATGTCCAACGCTCACCTGACTTCCGACAGCACGGAGCCCTGGTCGTCGTGCTGCGAGCACTCCGGCAGCGAGCCCAGCGAGCTGGACCGCGAGAACATGAGCGGGGTGTCCTCCACGAAGCGGGCGGGCGAGCCGGTGCGCGCCGACGCGGGGCCGGACGTCGGCAGCGGGTCCGTCGCGAACGTCACCGCCTTCGAGCCTGGAGAGAACACTGGCAACCTTAGGTTCGCTACATGCAACAATCAAAGTGAATTAAGGACTTTTTGGTGTTTATTAATACTTCATGATTATGTTCAAAAAAAATTTGTGACGAGCTTCTTACAACGTTTATGTTGCTGATGGATTCGATAAGTCAGTTAAATTAAATTGACTAGAATGACGTCAAATTGCCGCCTGGTTTGGATCAGTGCCAATGTTATTCAGATATCACACTTATCAACAGTCAAAAACATGGATAGACAACTTATTATCGTTTGAATTTACAGACGAAATGATAAGACTCAAATGCGAGGTGAACCCTTACCTTCTTTATCCTTAGAGCTGCTAATGCTTTGCTCCTGAGGACCCGGCTCTACGTTGATGGTCGCCATCGCGTTCTTCTTCGCAAGGCAGTCCTCCTCCGTTGGCTCCCCAAGGCTGCTCAGCGAACTGACTCTGGAGAAATACCCTGGCGTGCCTTCATCACAATAGTTGACAGGTTTCTCTGGACTAATCATTCCTGAACTGAATTTAGTATCAAACACTCCTCTCTTCTCTGGAATAGGCTCACACGTAGATGTGTTCTGGGGTGTGGAAATCGCTTTGTCGTTATCGTGCCTAGGAGGGTCTTCTATCGAACAAGTGTCTTTTTCATCAGAATGTGTCATCACTTCTGGGTTCTCTTTAGTTTGAGCGACTTTCGGCTTGACATCCTTGCCTATGAGCCGCAGATCCGACATGGATGTAGCCGTGGAAAATATGACAGGAGTTTCGTAGGGAGTGCCTTCGGTCGCGAAGTGCTTAATAGTGTCCTCGTTGATAGACGGACCAGGAGGCTCGGATATATCTGAACCTGTCTCCGATTGGTGTTCGGCATAACGCAGGGAGTAGTCTGTCGGTTGGTCCAAATCAGTCTCCTGGTAGTCTCCAAAGGTGTTTGGACTTTCCTTTTTGGAATACTTCTTTGTTTCAGTCTTCTTTTCTGCCGGGGTGTCAGCTTCAGCCGTCTTCGTTTCAGAGTATTTTCTGCTGTAATCTATGGGTTGGTCACACGAATCCTGGTCGACGTCATATCCAGATTCCGTATAGTTCGTTCTCATGTCTGTAGAACTCCTCGGCGGTGGAATTGGAGGCTGTGTCGGGTATCGAAGGAAAGTGTCTTTTGCCAGGGTCTTCGAGGCCATTTTGAACGCTTCACTCCCTGTCTCGGTCTTCATCAGGTCTTTACTTCTCGGTGTCGGTACTGGGACCTTGCCAGTGCGTGTGCCCCTTTCAAACACAGAGTCGGAATGCGTGCTTGTCACAGAATCCTTACTGTCAGATCGGTTGACGTTACTTGCGCTGCCGGTAGTGGATCGAGATACCAGAGCACCTTTTAGAAGAGTGTTACTGCAGCTTAGATAGCTTGCTAAATGAGCACTGTGACTCAGGGATATTTGCGATGATAACGCACCCATTAGAGGTGAACTAGACGTCATTCTATGCCTTTCAAGATTCATGGCGATCTGTCTTTCAGTCGCTGTGAACAAATTCTTCTCTTCTCGGTTACTCGTAGTTGGTGATGTTGTCGCCTCTATGTTGTCACATGTCTCGGCTAGATTTTGATCTAGCTCCTGCTCCAAAGCCTTCTGTTTCCGCGCTCCGAGTGTGGGCAGAGCTGGTAAGTTCATGTTTCGAGCCGTCGTATCCAAAGCAATTATATGTGTCTTCCCGGGTTTTGAGTTGAGTAAGTTCTTCAGAGCGGCGCTCGATCCCATTGCTATCATTTTATGCTTGGAATGGATTAGACTTCTCAGCATGGGAACTGCGCCGTGGTCCCACAAGTACTGCTGATCCTGAGGACATCGTGCGGATAAATTCCACAGAGTTCCACAGGAATTGCTGACGACAGTTAAACTTGGAGATTTGAGATGCTGCAGTAAGACACTCAGGCAATTTCTCTCGCGGAGAATTTGTCGGTAATCTTCGCGTACGGCGATGTGACTGGACACATTCCTCATTATACCACCCGCGTTCTCCACGATGGCCAATGTTTTTGTCGGCGAATTGTAACTAAGCATATCTACTAGAAAACCTAAAGCTCCATCCACTGAGCACAAGGCTACTTTATTCATGGAGCAATGTGCTGTTAAGTTCCACAGGGCAGATAACACAGACTTTAATGTAGCTTCCTTTTGACAGGTCATTGCGGCGGTGGTCAGGCCTTTAACTGCACCCACTTCCCTCAAAACTTGTTTGCTGCTAGTGTCTGCTCTCCATGAAAGATTCCTGAGGACTGCGGCCGTAACTTGTCTCATATCATCGTTGGGAGATTCTAGTTGTTCAACCAACGCCAACATAAAATCTTTGAAGGAGCACAGCAAAGATTTGTTGTTGCCATCACCAAATGTCAAGTTGGTTAACGTCATTCCGGCGTATTTTCTCATCGTCAGACAAGTATTGTCATCAGTTCTGCTGCCGTGAGCCGCCTGGTCGCTGCTGACTAAAGACGCTAGCGCTTGCAACCCTCCCAATTGGCAAACCACATGCCTATGTTCTTCATCGAAGGACAGTTTCATCAGAGCAGCAACGCTTTGGCTTGGATGTTTGGTATTGTCATCGATGACGACTTCTCTGCCTTCTTTTCTTGCTTCCACGATATCTTCTAGAATGTAGCAGTATTCTCGTACTTGCTCCAACAATCTCCACACCCTTGCCTCTCTCCTTCCTGCTTTGTCATCAGTCTGTGTGTGGATGATATTACGTAAAGCTTTAGCAGCACGATCCCGAGTTTCTCTGGGCACTCTCGAATGAATCAATTGCACTAATAAAGGTATACAGCCAGCCTGTCGCATTGCTATACAACTCTCGACAGAGCGACTCATATCTAATAACGGGCCGCTCAAGTCGGCGTTGTTCTCAGGCGATAAACTAAGAAGAGAGATCAGAGAGCATACACACTCCATTTTGTTTTCTAAATTGGACGAAGGTCTCGCTCCATCATTTGAGCCGTTGCTAGAAAAACTTCTGACGCTGGCGGAGTCTTGCCCGTTCCACACGTCACGTTCCCCTGGCCATGTCCCTTTGTATAATTGGGAAGCCCGTTTGTCACGCTCGCTGGATCTCGCAGCACTCTCTAAGCCATAGTGCAATGCGCTTCTATAAGTGGTCCTGTGCGGTCGATCCTCTTGGACCAAGGTGGATGGTTTGAGTGGTCTTTTGGGTAGAGCGCCATTTTTCTTTTGCACTTGATCGTCCCCGTCCACCTCGTCGTCCAAAAAGTTTGGGTTAGTGATATCGCTGCGCTCGTCGAACTCATCGGGCGATGGCGAGTGGTCCAGGAAATGGGGTTTCGGGATTCGACATTCGATGTTCGATCTGGAGGGCTGGTAGTCCTCGTCGAGGAAGTGGGGTCGGCGTTGGAGTAGGTCGGGATCCAAGTCTAAGTCCAAGTCACGGGGGCGCGCCTTGTCCGGCTTGACGAGTAATTTAGATTTGACTTTAGTGTCTTTTGGGTCAGGTAAGCGGCGCGCCTCGGGTGACAGAGGAGAGACATCTAGGGGCGCACGAGGTTCGCTCGAAGTGGACGGGGTGCAGTCTTCGCTCGCCGACGGCCCGGAGTCAGTCAACGGTGAATTAGATGAGTCCATGCTGCTCCAAGGATCTACCATTACTTCGTTCTCCAACTGCAACAATGTAAAAAGACATTTCAAGTAACCTTTTTGGGAAATTGGAGTCAAGGTAAAGGTCTGCCGTTAAGGTAATCAGCTTAAGATAATTGTCCGCAGTAAAAACAGAGTTAATCGCGCGGTCAAGGGCAATCGGTCACAAACTTACCGGTTGCATTTATTCGTGGACGCATTAACCTTACCGGTTACGGACATGTAACAAGTACGCTCGATGTATGCATAGGGAAAACATTCCCATAATTCAGATACTGCAACAAAGGTTTATAAAAATATCTGTCAAGTCTTGTCTGTAGACCTGTATGATTATTTTATTTAGAACAAAGTTATTTTTAATAATATATTCAATTCGTCCGTGCCTTTTTCGGACAAAATTAGGTATAAAATAACACCGACATAAACCGACGTAACAGTACCAACAACATTCTGAAAACTATTGTTGCACGTTTTGACTGCCCCATCTAAAAACATTGGGTGGAGGTAGTAACAGCGCATAAATGATTATATAAACTTTGCAATAAGATACTAATAATACTTACACTATTTATTAGGTATTATAGTTATAAGTAACTAACAAACTAATACTTTATAGACAAACAGTCTGAAATAAAGTTTTATTTAATTTAATTTAAAACCGTCGTAGTGGTAACTACGAGTATTAACGTCCTGTTGTTTGCCTTTTGTGAAGACTATTAATTCCTCTGTGCTTTTGTATAGCAATGCCAGTGAACAGCCAAAACAATCTTTACGACTTGTCACGAAGATTACCCCCCTTTGGAGGTCGTGCTCACCCGTATAGCGTGCTCACCCGTGTGAGTCATGCATGTTAAACAATGTGGTACTACTTACTGTATGTAAGTACCATTACGTCATCTGTACAATAAATTAACGGGTTACCATTGGACAGTTCTGGCCATTGGGAGCTTTAAATTATGAAATACGAGACGCGTAGTTCGTGAGTTTTATACATTTAGGTCAATGGAAACCCAAGTGATTTGCCGTTAAACAAAATCAGCCGTGTGCAATGCGTTTATAAAATTGAATTTATGAAATCCGTTGGCGGTAGGGTCAAGCACAAGAGGTTCGAATACGGAGTAATATACTGATAATAATATGATACTGATATAATATACTGATTTTGCCGACGGGTCTTTAGCTACTAATGGTGGTCTCTTCAAGGTCTAAAAGGGGTCGCACTATGCAAATTCTCGTGTCGCCTACGGCCGGATCCAATCAGGCAATTCGCCGGCGAAGCGGCCCATTGTGCCGGCGCCGGAACGTGGCGGCGACACGCCATTGTTCGCGCGTCTGGGTACCACCTAATTATTACGGAACTGAGAGAAATGCTGACCGATTGTCTAGGGGTCATGTTATGCTTACAGGGAAGGAAGGAGACTGCCTGTTAGCTATACCACGGGCTTATTCACAGACACTTTTCTAATTTTTTTAGAGTCAGGTCTAATTGTATTGCATTATACATTTATGTGCAACGGCTTTCGCTATTCGATATTGAATGCATCTTGGGTACCCCATATTACGAAACTGAGAGAATTGCTGCCCGATTGTCTAGGGGTCATGTTATGTTTACAGGGAAGGAAGGAGACTGCCTATTAGCCATACCACGGGCTTATTCACAGACACTTTTCCTAGAGGTCAGGTCTAATTGTATTGCATTATATGTATGTGCAACTGCTTTCGGTATTCAATATTGAATGCATCGGTATACCCCATATTACGGAACTGACAGAAATGCAGTCCGATTGTCTAGGGGTCATGTTATGTTTACAGGGAAGGCGACTGGCTATTAGCTATACACAGGCACTTTTACTAGGGTCAGGTCAGGTCTAATTCTATTGCATTCAATACAAAAGCTTTCGGTATTCGATATTGAATCGAAAATCGAAATCGGAAAGTTAAGTACATAGTGTTGACAATGGTGTAATTTTTTACAAAAAGCTTTGTATCGCGCGTATAAAATTATAGGTTGCGGGGAACTCTGATTACCCACCCTGGTGCGATTGTTTTAGATAACTTCTTGCTGATTTAAAAAACAGTGAAGATGCCTCGTCACTGGTCAGTGATCACCTACTTGGTATTGTACTACATTCGTTCTCTATTCTATTCATACCTCTGGAGATGGCTGTAACCTCATCTAACCACTTACCAAATCACTATCATTAGAAGCCGTGGCATCCTCCAAGGGGTTCCCATTCTCCATATCTACTCCAGAGTCGTTAGGATCACAAATCCTTCTCCTCGCTTCGTTCCTCACAGCTTCATGGTAGTTCATGGCCCTCATCGGGTTGAAGCTGATCCGCAGGTCTGTCGTGAAGTCATCGTACAGCTTGAACTGGTTCGCGTTGAACTCTGTGTCGTTGTCAAGCAAGTCTTGACTGTCTATTGACATCTTCGAACGGTCCGACTCCTGGTTTCTGTACGTCACTTTGTAGTAGTCACGCGAACCCATGGTTATGGTTTTTGTTTTTTGTAGTTATTTCAAATGTTCTTTCATGGCTTTGGTTGTTTGTATGTTTTAAGACGACATCTTCAGAGGGAGTTACATGTTTAGTTTTACTTTTAGAGGCTCAGACTAAGACTTCACTATCACTTGGGTTGTTCATAAATCTATTTCGGGCATAGGCGTCTTCCTAAGCTAAGAATAGATTTTACTTAGTAAGGATCCACCGTTTTACCGGCTGTTAAAGCCTTAAAGTAACATTATTACATGGACAGTTGGAAGTCTTAGGGCCTCTTTCACCGCTTGCTGATATTGTTACAGATAGTAAGCTAATAGATAAACTAATCTGTCAGATAAATCTGTCTGATAATATTTTCGAGTTTCACACCTCAAGTCTCTGATAACTAAAATATCTCACATATAAAAAATAAGTTGATCTTGATATACAACGTGTTACAAAATACCCCTTAAAAATATAATTATTTATCAAAGCCAACCAGGGTAACCAGGTAAGTTAGGGAGGGAGCCAAATAGTTGTTCTAAATAGAGTTTGCACAACAGTGAAAATAAAAATATTTTTTATTTTTATTTTATTTTTTGTGGTATGTGAATGGACTCGTTATAAGGCCCCATTTAAGCTCCTTTCGGCTTTACTACTTGTTTTGTAACACCCTGTATTTATCAGGCGGTATAAATGACAGATGAGGCAATCAGATACATGTTAAACCAAAAAAATTAGCTATCTGTCAGATAACCTGCAGGTAGGGTATCTGGGGCTTTATCAGTAAGCGGTGTAAGAGGCCCTTAGTCTTTGAGTATTATTATAGCTGTATTGGACTGGATACCATCATGTTATAGTACCGCAAGCGACCGCAACTAATGCGTACGTTTAGTGTCGATCGAGGAAACTAGAGCAGCTCTATTTCATATTCGCAAGCATTAAACAAAGCTATTCGAAGCGATCGTTACCCCGCTTCCAAAATAAACCTCTCACAACACTTCTATGCGATTACGGTTACAACATAGAACATGTAATTGTATCGTAACACAATCATAAACTGAACCTATTCGCCCAGTGGTGATGCTTTTAGATAGGTAGTAGATTTTCCTTCGGAAGCCCAGTAAGTAATTGTATTTTCCTTGAATTAACATTGTTCTTTGTCACAGTATTAAAAAAAAATCATAAAGAAAAAACCCTGTAAAATGGCATCAAAATGTATGAAAATCTTAAAGTTAAGGAATCATGACGATGCTGCTTCCAAACGGCTCATCTGATCAGTTGGACCGGTTGGATATCTATAGCGATCTACAAGTCCTCCATCTACTTTCTCGATGCCCGTCATCAGATCATGCCCCGATCAATCCTTCACGGAGCACCATGGCATCAAAGTGACCTCGATTGTATGAAAATCTTGCCCTGTTTCTAATTATCCGTCCACCTATGTATTTTCTTTTCTCACCCTAACGAACTAAAGATACACATATCAAAAACATGTAAACATTTAAAAAAAACTGGGTCACAAACTATAGTTAGAAACAGAAGGGCTCTTACTGGGTGTACAATTTTATATTTATTACTCTGCTACTCTTTTATTTGGAGCATTGCCAGATTACTATGAGTTACGCAAGGCAGGGTAATTTTTTAAGTGTTTTTTAAAATTTCAATTGTTATTTCCATGAACATGGAAATACACTTATTTTCACAGGAAATAGTGTTTTAATAAGGTAATTTTTATGTCTACTCTAAGTAGTTCGGTTAGAGATTGTAGAAGCAACAGATAAATCGTTAATGTTGAAATAAAATCGTAGAAGATTGTTTATATTGAACGTGTTCAAGGTTGGCAATGAAGCGTTAATAATAAGTTGGGAATTTATTAAAGGTTCAAGTTTAAGTCCGTGCTTACAAACTTTTGGCATTTCTTCTTCCCAGCGCTAACAAATTGGAAGCGGTGGTAGATAAAAAATTTACACTGTATAAATGTAGCCAGTGCACTTACATGCAAGAAAATATTTTTGATTTGATTTAATTTGACGGGCAGACAGCCCATTATATGGTACCTAAGTGGCTACTGTAGCTTCATGGATACTAAAACGTAGACGAAGCTAGATTTCTATAAACATACATATATTTTTTTAAAGATTAAATTGTTATTAAATATGGCTAAATTGTACTCTTTTAAAAAAAAAATTAAATTAATCTGTCGCTATCGCGTCTGTCTTGATGATGATTGAGGTACCTATAATATAACTAGAATAAGCTTTAAAAGGAAAAATTTGGAAACCTCCGGAAAATCGGTGTTTTCCGACATAGGCATTTGAATAAATTGATTTGACTTTAAAAAAATGTAATAGATATTGAAGAACTAAACAGTTTAAGGGGATATCTTCAATTTCCTAGACATGTACCCCGGCCGCGTCCACGGTACACCCAATTACGGAGAACTACAGTTATTGTATATACATACAGATATCTCGACCCAATTCCTGGACTCGCTTTGACAATGTTCCGATGGCCCCCCACTTTCGGCCCTTAGGTTTCAAGTGGGGCCCCCATTACATTGTGAGGGTTTCTCTTGGCTTGAGCGATATAACAAGACTGTCACAGTAGATTTGTCAGATAGTACACTTTACATACAAGAGCGTCAGTGGCCTCGGGGATAAGACGCGACTTATCATATCGAACAGTCCGAGGTTCGATCCCCGGCTGGGCCATGTACCAATGGGTTTTTTCTCGAAACTTAAGTACATGTACTGACTGCTCTCAATCGGCGAAGGAAAACATCGTGAGGAAACCTGTATACGCCGAAGAAGAAATTCTTAGGCGCATGTGAAGTCCACCAACCCGCACTGGGCTAGCGTGGTGGACTATAGCCCGCACGCCCTCGTTGAGAGGGTAGGCCTGAGCCCCTGCAGTGGGGAGATTAATAGGCTGTTGATGATGATGACACTTTACATTGTACATTTTTGTTAATTTTTTTCCAAATGTAGGTACGTTTTCTTTGATGCGAATTTCCCTATATTCTATTATGTATGTAAGTACTTGATAAAGCTTATTTATATCCATACTGTAAATTACAGGGTGATTGGGGAGTGGGTGCAGCTGTAAGGTGAAGCTAGTACAGACCATTATGAACCATTTGAGCCATGGTTACCTTGACAAAGAGGCAAATTTCTTAAAATTTTAATTTGTTTTCTTAACTTTCGTAAATTGTCGAAATAAAAGTAAGTAAATAGTTAAATGTTTTCTCTACAAATCACGCTGACTGTTCGCACTTTGCGTCGGCACAAAAGTTTCAACCAGAGAAACATCAGCATTCTTCTTCGTGAAAAATAGGAAACGGTTACCTACTATGGCAATAAAATAAAAGTACAGTATGAAGCCAAAATTATCTGTATCACAGTGCTAACACCTTCATAAAACCGTGTCGCTGCCACAGACCGTGATAAAATTAATAGGAAAAAAATCCCGGTGCAGTCAACAGAGCAAATGAGCTAATTTATAGGTCATCTGAGTCCAACGCTAGCGGCTGAGTCAATGAACGTGGCATTATGTAAGAGAAACGTGCAAAAAGGTCGCCGTTCTGGCTGATTGCACCGCCGCCGCCGCCGCGAAACACACGAGCTGATCGCGGGCGGAGGTGTGGTCCGGTGCATGCCGTATTTGTAATCTAGGGCATTGGTAATTTTTCCTTTTAATAAGCATCCTTACGTGCGTCAGTGGCGTCGGGGATAAGACGCGGCCTATCATACCGATAGGTCCGAAGTTCGACCCCCGCCTGGGCCATGTACCAATTTGAATTTTCTCGAAACTTAAGTACACTTACTGACTGCTCTCAAACGGTGAAGGAAAACATCGTGAGATAGCCTGCATACGCCGAAGAAGAAATTTATAGGTGCACGTGAAGTCCACCAACCCGCACTGGGATAGCGTGGTGGACTATAGCCCGAACGCCCTCGTTGAGAGGGTAGGCCTAAGCTCCTGCAGTGGGGACATTAATGGACGTAAAAGCTCCCCGAAAGCTTGATTCGGGGATTTTCAAAATGAGTTCGAAAATTCCAGAAACAACCTCGAACAAATCATACAACAACAGAACAAATTATATTCAATTTCAATTCCGATTTTAAAGATCTACCTATTTCCTTGACAGTACTGTAAAAAACAACTTGATAAACAGAAGCGGGTGGCACCAAGTGTCACAGTACACATGACAGCTCTGGCAGCAGTGACAAAACCCCAACAGGAAACGGGGGCTAAAAATAGTCTATTTTGTTTTTACAGTCGTCGACAACTGAAACGTGGATAGTCTACGGTAGCCGGGATTAGGATTACATCGACTGGCTATAACTCGTCTTTAGGGAGAGATAATGGCGTAGTAATGTAGTCCTTACGGAAATTTGGCGTTTCAATGTCTCATTTGTTTAACGATATCTTAGCAAAGTAAAACAGAAAGATTCTAAAAATGCTTTAAGAATCGGAAAAAGAGAAAATTTCGTAATTACATTAATAATCAGAAAACCACAGACAAGCGAAGAAAGGTGTAGACTTAAACGAGTAATGAAAAGCGGCAATAACAAGCAATGATGCAAGTGTAAAAGCCTAGATAGAAGGGATATTATCTAGGCCGGAGAATCTGAAAATGGGCACTATTTTAAGTGTAGAGTCAATATTGCAATGAAGATCGAGAACACATAGAAGAGGCATAATTTATAACCAGATTACAGTAGCTACAGCACAAAATTACGCACAGGGCATAAACGAGATCGAATCAGAAATGAGGAAATCCACAGGAGAACCAAGGTCACCGACATAGGTCGAAGAATTGCGAAGCTGAAGTGCTGGGCACATCGCCCGCAGAACTGACGGCCGTTGGGGCAGAAAGGTTCTCGAGTGGCGACCACGTATCGGAAGACGCAGCGCAGGCCTCCCACAAGGTGGACCGATGATCTGGTGAAGGTCGCGGGACCCGGCTGGATGAGGTTAGCGCAGGACCGGTCGTCGTGGAGATCCTTGGGGGAGGCCTTTGTCCAGCAGTGGACGTCTACAGGCTGATATGATGATCATCATCATCATCAACAGCCTATTAATCTCCCCACTGCTGGGGCTCAGGCCTACCCTCTCAACGAGGGTGATCGGGCTATAGTCCACCACGCTAGCCCAGTGCGGGTTGGTAGACTTCACATGCGCCTAAGAACTTCTTCTTCGGCGTATGCAGGTTTCCTCACGATGTTTTCCTTCACCGTTTGAGAGCAGTCAGTAAATGTACTTAAGTTTCGAGAAAAACCCATTGGTACATGACCCAACCGGGGATCGAACTCCGGACCTTTCGATATGATAGGCCGCGTCTTATCCCCAGGGCCACTGACGCTCTCTTGACGATATGATGATGATGATGAATAAATGAAGTGAAACAAGAGGAAAAAGTTAAGCAAAAAACGCACAAGAAAACGATTGACCACAAGCGCCAGCCAAGCTATTGTCAGCCATTAGACACATGAAAGCAAAACGTGCACTTATAGAGAACGGTGAAAGTGTAGTTATGGAATTTCGCGATGCACCGGGTCATTATAGTAAGTGGAGTGAGACGAAGCCTAGGCAACATGGAGTGGCGAATATTCTAGACAAAGTACCTAAGGAAGAGCAGCTAGTGGCTTGCCTACACCTATATTACATGACCTGGAAAATAAAGTATAAATAAAGGAATTCTTATTTTGGTATTTGAATACAAAAGAGAGGCATATAAATGTGAATAACTGATATAATGACGCTAATAATGTTTATAAATCTATAGATGCCGATCAGGATTGACCATTGCAAAATGTTTATATTACCACGCGGTAATCACATCAAAGACATTGCGAGTTCAATGAACTTCAGCATTAAGATTAGAAGAAAAAAATATGAAATGTAGAAAAAGCGAAACGCGGAGTGAAAGTAAATTACATTAGTGAGAATAATAAAGACACGAACGCGGCTGGCGATGGAATGACGGATCAATCCGTGTAACAACATCATTCTGTAATGGCACAGCGTGGCTGATTGTACCTGACAAACAATTGGGTGATTGTAGGAACACATGGAACGGTGATTGAGGGTAATCATGGAATCACATCGTTTTGACTGAAGTCACTAAAGTGTTCAACACAATAATCAATCGTCTTAATCACGGTAAACGAGCATCATGCCCAAAAATAAGTTTTAAAGCCGGCTAGTGTGGACCATTACCCCCTAAGTATTTATGAAGGATTAGCTGCAAGCATTTGACATTTAAGAAACGAAACTTAAGTACATTTACTGACTGCTCTCAAACGGTGAAGGAAAACATCGTGAGGAAACCTGCATACGCCGAAGAAGAAATTCTTAGGCGCATGTGAAGTCCACCAACCCGCACTGGGCTAGCGCGGTGGAGTATAGCCCGAACACCCTCGTTAGAGGGTAGGCCTGAGCCCCAGCAGTGGGGACACGTTAATAGGCTGTTGATGATGATGACGATTTGACATACTTCACAATAAATTAATTCATTAAGGGCTTCTTTCACCACTTCCTGATATTGTTACAGATAGTAATCTTAGTGATAAACTAATCTATCAGATAAATCTGTGTGATAGACTATATAAAATATATAAGATATAGGCAATCAGATACCTGTGAAACCGAAAAAAACGGATATCTGGTAGATAACCTTCATATAGGGTATCTGGGACTTTATCAGCAAGCGGTGTAAGAGGCCCTAAACGTTAGATTTTAACGACCACCTTCTCAACAAGCTTCTGATTAAAAACTTGACGTAAATCGCGTGCAGAGTAACACGTATACTTTAATAATACTTAAGTCTCTGTGCAAGAAAGAGCATTGCATGTCATTTTGTAGGGAAAAAATTAATGGTTCCTTTTACTCTACCTAAAAGCTTTTACAATATAGTTTCGTAATAGCCGTGCTACCCCACATGCGGTTCGCAGAATGGCAACGGGTCAGTGCAACGATGCTGCAATGCGACCGGCGCTAGTCTACATGTATTCTAGACTGCAGTCGCCTACACTGTTGCTAGGTATCACTGAAGCCGAGTCGCCCATCCCGCTATTATTGATTTGAGTTTCAGCAAAACGTATTTAGAGGGCAGGCTCTCTGGAAATCAGCAATAATTTATTTCTACAACTCATCAGTTTCGCAATAGGTGTGAACTAAATTTATGAGTAAAGTAGGATACTGATTTCTATGAGAATTTAGCTCCTAATACCAAGGTGTGTTTTAGTTATCAGAAAAATACGTTGATTTATTTATATATCAGTCAATAAAATCTAAAATCGTCAGCCAGGCGCCGGGACGAGGGAAGCCAATAGGCGCCTGTGTGTAGAACCTTGAGAGAAAATTTAACATTGGTTTACGATGCCTAGGTCGTTCATGGGTGAGTCATTTTACTAGTGATGCCCGTCCTGTATTTTACGGGACGTCCTGCGTTTCGGCCTAAGTTGAAATGTTTTACCGAAACAAACTTCGATAAAATTGAGTTATACTAACCAACATTTCCAAATTATTACAAAGAAACCGAGTGATTATGATGGTTTCAGTTTTTTTGAGGGTTTGAAATAAAAAGGGTTTGAACGTACAGTATACTCCAAATTTTGAGTATATGTGTACAATATAAATTAATCATAGGAAAAAAGTCAAGTAAATACGGAAGCAAAGCTAAATTATAACTAGAGTGTAACGAGTCTGAAGGAAAAGGACAGAAATAAATGAAATTGATTCCCGAACAAATGAAACGTCATACAAACGCAGTTGAAAACAGAGACAAAGTGACGAGTGTCAGTGAAGCGTCTCGAGCGCATCGTGTTAGAAAGAGCAACGAACTTTGTGACGTAACCGTAACGTAAATAGTGCCGAAAATAATTACGCTAATTAGCAAGACGACATGAAAGGCAAAAATGCGGTAATGCATTAAATAGAATAAATGAGGCTTTCCGCTCAGAAATATAGTGAAAAGCAAACCGCAAAACGACATTCTTATGCAAAATATATTGTCTAAAAACAAAATATACTTTTCTACTTTAAAATTATAGACGAACGAGTATGACGAAATGGAAAATAATAAAAGATCGAGCGAGATAAATGATCGAGGAAACAATGACATTACCTAACGACACGTAACTATTACGGAACGTATAGGTGAAGGAAGTGAATCAACACTAAATAATTAAGTGGGTAAGTTAAAAAATTACAACCATGACTCAATGTCGGCATGTGTAAAATTCATGGATTATATCACAGCAGCTGTTATGTTCCTCTATTAAGGAATAATTAGGCTCATCAACCTTCTTCATTGCTAGCACTAGTGTAGTGGCACATATCTGTCTAGATTTTTATATTTTAGTGTTGCTTACAATACGAAATTGACTTTGTCTCTAATAATAATACTGTTTCGATAGTAGATATAATAATGTAAATAAATAAGAATAGGGTAACATTAAAAAATTAATTGTCTTTAAAATGGTGCATTATAGAGATCACAAAACAGAAAGTATATGATTAGGTTCCAATTATAATTCCACTGCTTATATTTTGAGGCATTAGGAATTTTTTTTGTAATAGCTACATGTACAAGCCATTGTCGTGAAGCAGAATCAAAGGCAAATTAGCTAGAAGAAATTAGGTTCCTGCATTAGAGAAATGTGCTGTGCTACATTGCATAAGTTACTTTTTTTGTAGAAACACAATGAAAGTGACAATTCTCACGACACAGCACAAAAACATAAAAGCAGTGTAACAGATTGTCCCACGTCTGGCATACTTTGAACAGCATGAACAAGAGTTATTAATGATATATTATCTGACGGATGAAATGAAAGAAGTGAATGATTTATTGCCAATAGATAGCCGGTTTCCAACCATGTGAATGAAGTGGACATGTCAATCAATAATTATCTAAGAGTTATGTATGTATGCTTGAAATAACGTGAGGAAACCCGCATATTAGATAAACCAAGCTTGTGCAATTAAGAATGCATAACCACCAAAAAAAAGACCAATAGTATTTCATATCATAATTGTAATCACGATTGTCAGCATAACCCGAGACAAGTTTTAATTAGATGAAAGTAAGGTCTAGACTGAAGATATGAGAGACACGCAAAACATTAAGCTGACGCTTTTGCAAAACAAATAGAATGAAAGATTAAAGAATAATTTAGTTTGTCTGGAAATAATTATGATTGCAGATCAGAAAACGAAAGTGAGAGCATTCCAAGCTCGCAGCACCCGCCGTCACGACCTCTCTCAAGATCTTTCGGATGATAAAACCGGACGCGTGTATTCTGCATGAATCATTTTACAATGAACATTGACCATTTGATTGTATCAATGAATTCAAGCATTGAAATTATTTGAATATATTACAGCATTAGCAGAAACGAAAGTGGCCTAACAGATGTTAACACCATGTAATCAACATTCCAGTCTAGTAGAATGAGATCAAAAGTCGTGTACTCAACAGATTTGGCTGTGTGAAATTTTATATCCATTTCAAATTCGTCATGAGTCGGAGTTTCGTATAAGCTTTTTTTATTACCTACGGGAAATGACCGCGATTGCTCGACAAAGCTAGTAGCTAGGTAGTATTATAATATCCAGCTCTAAAATATTTCAAAGATTAAAAACATTCTCAAGGACAAACGGCCTATTATCTTTCCTAAAAATCTCCCACTTACATTCCCAGACATCCTCTCCATTATAAGCCATTAGCAAAATCAAAAGCCTTCGATCCGTTACTCCATAGTTCCCATGGAAGGGGAAGCACTTGGCAATTTCCTGCCGGATGAGGTCAAGTCTGGCGATCATGATGCGGCGTGATATGAGGAAGGAAACGACGACCTGGATCTATGGTTTGATGATTTATGTAAGGGGTTATGGAAGTTGGTATGGATTGGGGGCAAAGGAGGTAAACACTTACCGCAACCAGGAGCAGGACTGACGAGGCTCTGGGTACCTAACAATGACGGTATAACCATTCAAAATATATAGAAACGACATGTCACAGACCTGTGACGGGTAGTAAGGAGACGTCGAATGAAAAACCCTGCCAATAAATTCCTAGGTATGCCCAGCTGATGATAATGAAAGAGGATTCATCAAATATATAACCGCGCCAAACGACAACCAATTTTGTCAGAGGAACAAACGACACTTCTAATATGAAAAATAAAATTTACGATCCTAATAAAATCTCATAAGGTGCAGCCATAAATTACACGACTTCGCAAAATGGCGGAAATGAATAAAATGTCCTAAAAGATGGCGAGAATAAAACGGTATATTTTAAAACTGTCACATCTATGGATCGATTGATGCGTTCATATGCTAATACAAACAATAGACACCACGTGACTACATCGAATAAGTCTCGAGAAGGTCTAAGTGTTGCATACAAAGTGGATGCGTAGGCGCATGACAACATTTAGTTGCAAGAGAATATAGGTGTTTAAATCTAAAACGAAATTATAGAGGTGGGCGTTTAAGAATTGGAAGGACTTCTTATCATTAAATGAAATAGGACACATTCGCACTTTGTTGAATTTTTCCCAGTGAAATTGAAACTGAGATCAACATTTCGAGCACTGCACTGCATCCAATATCACTAAGCCCGATGATGGATGATAGACATTACAATTATTGATTTAAAGCACAGACTAATAATTACCATATTATTAATTATAACAAAACACTTTTTTTTCCTATTTCCGTTTGATAGCGTACTGTATTTTGATCCACTGACAAGCGGACCGGATCAATCCGATTCATAGAATCGATTACATCGGCAAGTGAAAGTAAAGTAACAATCTCAGATAAAAAGTATAAAATTGAAAAAGAATTTGTATAATGATTTTAATATTATCCCTAACTGAATAAAAAAGCGGTTGGATAAAGCAGACAGATGACCGGAAGTGGTGAATAGTGGTGATGGATGAGTATTAGGGAATCCATGAAAACATCAAGGAGTTTATTTTAAGACTTTAAAATAATATTTATCTTTCACTGTTATTGTCTGCAATACAGAAAGTTAAGAATGGAGCTATGAAACCTACAAGTGCTGTCAAATTTTAAATGTGCCATAAGAGCATATGCCTTCTGATAAGAGAGCATAATATTGATTATGTAAATAAATAGATGCAACAAAGCTAATGCAAAATATTATCTACATGTACCTAATCAAAAATATTGATTGAACCATATAACCATGCACGTAAAAAACCACGCGGTCGGTGGAGATAGCTTTATATAATTGCTGTGTCCATCCATAACTAATTATTCTCGCATTAAGTGGAAACTTTATGATTTGTCAAATCATAGTATTTTCTTTGTTAGACTGTAAGTTTCCTGAATAAATTAAACCAATAAAATTTTCACCATATGTGAAACCTTACACATAGCTATCAAACGAATATTTTGGATTATGATGTAACTTGGCAAAGTGGTAGTTTATGGAATAGAACATACATTATTCTAAATACTTTTACTTTTTAACGCGGACGAATACTAGACAAAATAAACCCGACGCTACCTTTATGCATAAAACAGTCATTATTTTCCGAGACATACTATAAGTACTCGGCAGAAACAAATGGATCAAACATAATCTAAATGGTAAAGTTTAAGATACAATAAATTACACCAGATTCCTTACAAAATTGTTAACCATACAAGCAAAATTTTACGACATTGCATCGCTAAAAGAGCTCAATGAATCCCATTTGGAAGGACGTGAAGAAAACAAAAAAACAACACGAGACCGGTTGCATTCGCCTACGGGTGGAGCTGGTACTGAGTCATCCAGGTAAGTGGCCAAAGTGGCGCTTGACGCAACCGAAAAGGTCAACAGACACACAACTAAGATTAGAGATGCAATAATAGCAGACAATACTAGCAGACATGTTACATCTATTACATATAATGAAATAGCAAGTGCTTTGTAATGTAAAGTAATATAATTGAGATATTTGATCCCTGATAAATAAGCAACTTAATCATTTAAGAATTGCTTTTTCATATTGCAAAACATTATTGTGTATATTTCTTTATCTCGCATGTTTCTGAATACCAGAAAATACTTTTTGAAATTTTGATAACTTTGCTCACTTAAGCTACAAATACGGCGTTTTACCTTAGTACCTGTAACTACGAGTATTTACATCCGTGGAAGACAGCACAAAATGCAGCGCATGACGCATCAATAGCGCATTGTCGACGACGACGACTAACTATTGAACAATGTTTTGGAATTGCTCGAACAATACCATCCGTGTTGTTTCGCGGAATGATCCGGTGTGAAATCGCAGTGCGAAACAAAAACATGTACGAGAATGTTAAATATCGAGACGATTCATTAAATAAATCAAGTGGTTGTGAAGTTAAACAATATGAAATTCCTATAAAAAAGGTAGCTACGGTGCAGCGTTTTGTCACGAAAGTTGTTTACTTATTATGTAAAGCGTTGGAGTGTAAGTGGACGCAAGAGTTGCGAAAGGCCTATGTCCTGATGACTAAGCTGACGATGATGATCAATGATAGAAAACGTATTCGAGCCAATCACGATTCCAATATGATAGTAAAGCACCACCACGAATGAGCAATGAGCTATCCATCAAGGCAGCAGTAATTTGGTAACGCGGACGTACACTTTGTGGAAGATGTTATGCGTGCGGTAGACCGCAAACTATATTAGCAAGCTCTCGTAACTTATAAACACTAGAGTACCAGATATATTGCTATCTTTACATCTACTGGTAGAATGGAAACTCTTGATGGCAAAGTAAGTTTCCATCCTCAGATTCGTAGCAGAAAAAGGCAAATGATAAAAGCGTAATTAAAGAAGCCGATAAAAGTTTTCTGTATTTCTCATGCGTCGATTGTATGCGAAAATGCAATGCAATGAAAGATAGCAGTTACTTTCTACCAATTATAAGTCACTAGTATTACAATTACCCCTGTTTCTATAATATGAACAGTAGTTGGTCTGTTTCTACTTTATCTACTCACATAGACACAACAGCTGCTTCGTTCATCTCAATAATGTCGACTGGATGAGTTCATCATTTGAAAATGCTAATTTTAGGATCGGTTTGTGGAAGTTAGATAATTAATTAAACGTTCTAATTGCGAACGCAAGAGCTCTGTAGTGTTCCTGCTGAAACAACCCGACTTTTCGTACGCCATCTGTCCAACAAAAGTACCGAAATTTTCTTTGACTGGTTCTTTTATTATAGCCAAAAACACGAAGCTACTACTAGGTAACTAATACATTGCTGTAAATCTCAACTCCATCTATCACCGCAACTACCCTTTAATTCTTTGAAGTCTTAACGAATCGCCACGTCATCACAATACTTAAACAATCGTTAAGCATCGCCCGTGGTTGTCATTATCATTATGCGTCGGTTGGATGACTCAGGCGCAGGTGAGCGGGTGGTCGACGGGCGGCGTCGGTGCGTCTGCGCCGAGCGTCGGCTGGGCGGTTCGCATCTGTGTCATCGTACATCACTACTGGAGTACCTAATGGTGTTCTCGGAAAATCTAAAGAAAATTGTGACAGTTCTTCCGGTGCCGGATTTCTTTGAACATTTTCTCAAGTATTTAAAATATGAAGTTTTGAGGAGATTGAATGATGTTACGTAAATATAGATGACAGAGTTTATGGCTAACATTTAGGCAATATTGACAGTTAACTGCAATGGTTAAGCAGCAATGAATCTCCTCTTATTAGAACATTACTTCAATGAACTAATGTTCTAATGAGGAGATAAACCAATAACGAATATGAAATTTGTTAGAAGATTGTGACAAATAAAACAGTCAACAAAATGAAATGAATGAAAGAACGACGACCCAAACGAAGAACTGATAACTACACCAAAGAGCAGAAATAGGTAACATACAGAGGCCTGTCGCTAAAGAAGTGACTAACAAAGTGATTTCTATAGTAGATAAGGTCAGTCAGTAGGTAGGTACCTTGAAAAGATCATAAGTAATAGGCATAGGCCTATTATTTGGATATAGTATTATTTGGATATAGTATCATCCAAAGTACACGCAAACACTATACGATGACTGTTTAGGCCACAACAACAAAGATTACATCAATATGTGAATATACCAAGAGAACACAAACAGTACCTTGAAAATATCATAAGTAATAGGCCTATATCCAAAGTACACGCAAGCGCTATACGATGACTGTTTAGGCCACAACAACAAAGATTACATCAATATGTGAATAAACCAAGAGAACACAAACAGTACCTTGAAAGTATCATAAGTAATAGGCCTATATCCAAAGTACACGCAAGCGCTATACGATGACTGTTTAGGCCACAACAACAAAGATTACATCAATATGTGAATAAGCCAAGAGAAAACAAACAGTACCTTGAAAATATCATATGTAATAGGCCTATATCCAAAGTACACGCAAACACTATACGATGACTGTTTAGGCCACAACAACAAAGATTACATCAATAAATGAATAAACCAAGCGAACACAAACAGTACCTATCTACAATCTCCACAAAGTTAATTTTACCCCAGTGTCTTATTATTACAATGACCCGCTTTAATTTAGCGCCACGGCTGGTGCTATTCCGGCGAATGACTCACCAAGAGTACTACTGAGAGACTATGATTAAGACTAAAATGAACAACATACGACGACGCCTAGACGTTTACGTCAGTTTGAAATACGACTATCAATAAAATGAAATATCAGCTCATTACACTATTCAAAAATATTTAAACTTTGCCTTAAAAACAGTTTTCACATAGATGCAGGCAAAAGCCAGTGATAAATTTATACTTTACGTGTATTTTTAAATATAAAGCCCGGAAGAAGTCCTTACTTTTGTCTGATTCTAACAAGGAGATTCGAACGTCTTTTGTCGCGCGCGCGCTCCCTGTGGAGATGGCATCTTGCAAATTTTGTATGGGAAACGATGAAAATTTTGGTGTCAAAATTTAGGGGGGGTGCGGACAAATGAAGCGGATTAGCGGGAGGAAGTTGCTCATACAAATTTATATGGAGTTTGAAAATGAGAATGTGTGAGTGAGTATCAATTTTGATATACATTTGGCACGATTTTGGCACTCCCTAAAATGCTTTTGTTACTCATACATATGGGAGTAGCTTTTTTTTAAAATTCATGGATTCTAATGTTAATGAGTCATCCAAAGATGAAGATTCTCCAGACAATTCTTCCAGAGGTCCAAGCTCTAGTTATCTAATTTGAATGTGTCATGTCTAGTAAGATACACGACATATCACTAACTGAATATCCTTTGAAAAGCGTTAGAAAATTGTATAACAAAACAGAAAAATGCGATGTTTCAGTATTTTCCATACGTTGTCGCTTCTGTAATCAGACAGAAGACAAAAAAAGCGTCGTAGTGAGAGTGCTGGAAGTCTAAAAAAACAATTATTTTAATGCTTCACCGTCTCATCTTTAATCAGCTAATTATAAAGGCGCTCTCACTCGACGCACGCTCGTTGCGCCGACTTCAAGTTAGGTAATTGAAACGTGTTTAAATTTTAATGCGTAGGTCAAGAACGTCTCAGATGTAAAACCGTAACATCACAGTGATGATATGGTAAAAGATGAAACGTAGACATTTAAGATTGAAAGTGATGCAAGGTTTGTAATTTGAAAAGAAAATAATAAAAGAAGGAAATAGAATCATACTAAGAGAGAGTAAAAAACAAAACGTTTTGTTTGTACAGACAAAGATACTTTGAGGGTCTGACGTTATTTATCTATTTATTAGGGCTTCGGGTAAAATTACTGTAGATGAGTATGTAGGTGAAACACACCGCAATGATTTTTCATACAGTGCGGTAAAAAGTTTAAATTTGGAGCTATGATCTAAGGCATGCAATCCTGAGCAAGCATGAGATCCTGTGTAAGCATAAACACCATACAACTTACTACCATGTTTCAGCAAATAAATTCATTCATTCATTATGATTACTAAAAATATGTATAGTATGCAATGTATCGCTTTCTTACCGTGGGTGGAGACCTGGTGACCAGGATCACAGACCACTATGTCTAGTTCAGGCATCAGTCTTCACAAAAGGTGACATACCATGTACTAAAACATGTTTTTGTACTTTATATTGAGTTTTTGTATTGCTTTTGCGAAAACAAATAAAGATATATTATTATTATCTATCTACAGGTACTTTTATAAAACTGTAACGCGAGTATTTCTGTACATTGAAGGGATTTAAAAAAACAATAGCTCAAAGGGTTAGCACGTTGAAGTGGCAGTGGGCTGGTCACATCTGCCGGAGAACCGATAACCGCTGGAGTAGACGAGTTCTCGAGTGGAGACCACGACTGGGCAAGCGTAGTGTGGGACGCCCCCCGGCTAGATGGAGCGACGACCTGCGTGAGGCGGCTGGCAGTGACTGGATGCGGAGAACCGAAGATCGGGTTCAGCGGCGCGCCTTGGGGGAGGCCTATGTCTAGCAGTGGACTGATGCATACTGATGATGATGATGAAAAATTAAGGGACCCGCCTGTAGTCTTTGCAACTGCAACATAATAATAAACTTTGATAAAAATAATTGTTTAATCATGTACATCATGCGTCTCTTCTTTCATTTCATTCGGTCTATTTCATCCGTTCTATTTCATTCATTTATTATACTACCCTACATGTGCTGCGGATTGTAAGGTTTGATTATCTATAGCCATAAACAATTACCATTCACCCCAGCACACCACACGATTCAAGCTTCCTACAGTACAGAGACGTAATTTTAATTTTAGAAAACACCCGCCATTGGTGTTCTGGAATCGTTTCAGAGCTGCGGTTAAACTTAACAAAAAAACTTGTTAGAGGATTTTGAACTTTACCGTGGAAGGAATACGGCGTTGGACTCAGAATGCAGACACGTCTAAACATCCGGTAGTTATAACGAAAGATGTCTTCATTTTAGTGAGTGCCTTTTCTTGTAGGAAGAAGTGATGCAGATTTACTATGGACATTTCTTAGTCAATGACTTTCTATAAAACATTATAGATAGGTAGCGTAGGTTGGTTTGTAAATGTGCCAAATGCATTTTATTTGTCTTTAATTCATTTCTCTAAGTTGTTAGACTTAGGTAGTTGTTTTAGGAAAATCAATTGACACTTAAATTTAGATTTATAATCTTCATTATTATATTAAAAATACCCTGACTGAGGTCTATTGTCTTATCTTGTTAGGTTGGCCCAGGAGTACTCGGCAACATTTCTACCATATGGGGTCTTTTACGCCAAACCCCTGTCCACCACCGACGGTGCCCCCAATCCGTTTTTGGTGGACTTCACATACGCCTTAGAAACCATACTTCTTTGGTGTATGCAGGTTTCCTCACGATGTCTTCCTTCACCGAAAAGCCTGTGGTATTACAATCGGCGTCGTAGAGCGTCAGTGGCCTCGGGGATAAGACGCGACCTATCATATCGAAAGGTCCGAGGTTCGATCCCCGGCTGGGCCATGTACCAATGGGTTTTTTCTCGAAACCTAAGTACATGTACTGACTGCTCTCAAACGGTGAAGGAAAACATCGTGAGGAAACCTGCATACGCCGAAGAAGAAATTCTTAGACGCATGTGAAGTCCACCAACCCGCACTGGGCTAGCGTGGTAGACTATAGCCCGCACGCCCTCGTTGAGAGGGTAGGCTTGAGCCCCAGCAGTGGGGAGATTAATAGGCTGTTGATGATTACAATACTGTACTTGGAAAAAACTAGGTCTGATAACTCACAACTCAAGCCGCTGGGTTAGGAACTTGAAATTATGCAAAAAACGATAAGTTCCAGCAGTAGGCAAGGGATTGAAATACGCGCCGTCAGAATACGGTTCACTCACATTTCATAGATCCCTGGCGGACCAGCACTGTGCGCTTCTCGCGTTCTTTTCTGCTGCGCACGTGCAAAATGTGGAATGACATTCCCTCTGACGTTTTTCCACAGCGCTACGATATGGGGTTCTTCAAGAAGAGAGTCAAAAGAACCCTTCAACCTTGGCCGTCGCCGCACCAGCACCCCCCGGGTGTTGCAGGTGTCTATAGGTAGCGGTGACCTCTTAACATCAGGAGGCCCGCCTGCTTGTTGCCCCCGTAGCAATAATAAAAAAAACCTACTATGCGGATTATGTCACGGACAAAAGATAGACAGACATATTCTGCTGTTACAGAGAAGTGTTTCTCATTCGTGACGTATTTTCAAAGCTTCTAATCTTTTTTTCTTAAGTTGTCTGGCGAGAAAGTCAACTTTCATCTGTATTAGCTTTTTAATGGAAACTTGAGTTAAATGATGTGATTAACCATCAAGCAAGCTCTTGCCTCGATGATTATGATTACTATTATCTTTGATTACGGGTCGTTTGCTATGATGTGTGATAAATATCTTATTACTATAGCAAGTGCGACGAGAAACCTAATCGCTAATCAATAATTTTACGAGAGCGTCGGTGACGTGGTAGGGAAGACACGGCCTGTCAGGTCGAGAGGTCCTAGTTCCGTCCTTGGTCGAGCCATGTACGGTCGATCGCACGTCAGTGGTAACAAATATCAGTATAAACTAGTCCCTCATAGTATTGAAACGCCCTAATAGGCTAGGCCAGCTCAAGGTCGAAGTGTATCCACCGACGTGCGGTCGACTGTACCAATGGGTTTTTCCCGAATCTGAAGTATATATTTACTGACTGCTTTCAAACGGTGAAGGAAAACATCGCGAGAAAAGCTGCATACGCCGAAGAAGGAATTCTTAGGAGCATGAAGTCTTGATACGCACTGGGCTAGCGTGGTGGACTATTCCAAACGGCGTATGGTATAACGAGGGCGTGTGATAGACCTGGAGCTCTATTTTTGAATCGCTCTCCTCGCTTCGAGCGATAGATTCTACTGATTTTCCTTCGACATCCGATACAAAAATCAGTAGAATCGACCGCTCGAAGCGAGGAGAGTGATTCAAAAATAGAGCTCCTGGGCCCCACAATGGGCACGTATTATGATTTGGTTAAATAATTATATATTTATTAATATTATTTTTGTAATTTAATAATAATAATGTTTGGACAAATTCACACACGGCCGTTTAGTCCCAAACTATGCCGAGCTTGTAAATGGGTACTCAACAACTGATAAACATACATAGATACTTTTTTTAAATATATACTTAAATACATACAAACAACCAGAATCCGAAAACCAACAGTTGTGCTCATCACACAAATGTTGGTCCCGGGTGGGAATCGAACCCACGACCTTTGGCGCAGTAGGCACTACGCCAAGAGGACCCAAGAAGACAGTCCCTTAAATTAACAGACAATTAAATTGTTGGTACTGAACATACGTAATAGTTGGCTTCAGAGTTGCCTAGTGCAGAGGTCAAAACTCAAAAGTAACCGTTATGTAATTATAGCATTTTAAGTAAGAGTCAATAAATATAGATTTGCCACTGTGCTCTGTGGACATGAAATAAACATATACCTACAATTATTGGCTTTACGCTACAAAATAACGGTAATTTTTAAAAGTATGCAGAGATTCTAGCAGGTGTAGGTGCAAACAATACAGTTATGTGGAGGAAAAAACAAAGAAAACCAGCAAGGTCTCATTGTACCATAGCGGTACCGGCCGACGCCAACCGCCATGAAACGAAACGCACTGGTGCCTGAAACCGCTCCAAGTTACCAATAACTAATAGTTATTCCATGATGGTTCCAATCCAATCGTTCGAGCGAAACGATTTCTACGCATTCTTCGTCAACTTAGATATTCAACACACCCCTTTAATTAAAACTACAACAGAACAAATCACGTCACACTGTTCATAATTATTGTCACTTAAAAAATTAAAAAGAAAAAAAAAACAAATAAACAGTTCCACAGTCGCGGGAAGTTTCGAAGGAGCGTTCGAAATTTGAATGCGGAGCGGTGAGCGCGCGCAGTTCGCGCGTGTCGCGGAGACCGACTGGCGCGTGCGCGGGCGCAGGGCGCGTGCAGTACGGAATTGATATGGTTAAGATCTTCGATCATATATTATTACAACAGTGCTCAAATAGTGGCACGACAAAACAGTGCTTTAATATACTCTAGTCATATTTGAATCAGGCGAAGTTGACTGACGTTTGCTGGGTTGCCACACCACTTCACTCATTCAATTTGCCAGTCAAAATACTATGCTTTGTAAGATTTATGAAGACGTTTAGACGGCCTAAATTAATAATAAACTAATTTATATGTTGATAGGGATACGACTTTAAGCATTGTTTTCAGTTGCGTCTTGTTTCATTGACATACAGGTCAAATCTGCACTAGTTACGTACAGTCAAGCTCACGTCAAACTATATTTGTGGCAATGTCAACTTTATTTTGATAACGCTAAGGCTACCACTGGATAGCTTGACGAGTTCTTGACTGTACATAGATGTTCGAAATAATACGTAACGCTTTGATTACAGTCGTATTTGATTGAAGTGCAAACGTATAGTACGTACGGGACACATTTTTTGTTGAATTTGTGTGAAGTGCTGTATCTAGGCAATCATAAGAGTATTTGATCGAAGGATGGGATAATAATTCAAGATATTGACTTTATCTAGTCGCATATTTGTCATTTAGAGCAGCGTCTATTATTTTATCGAATTTAGTACGCCAGCTACTGATTAGGAAGGGCGCCCAACAGTCTCGTTCCTTCTATCAAAACTGGTTGGGTACCGTACAAAGGATTGAGTGGAGACCACGACTGGGCAAGCGTAGTCTGGGAGTGACTGCATGCAGAGAACCGAAGTTTGGGGGAAGCCTATCCCAAGCAATGGACTAGTGCAGGCTGACGATGATGATGTAGTCTCCACGCTATATCCCTAAGCAACTTACCTATCTAAATAATAGTGGTGACGTTCAGTGGCCCAGTTATTCATCAAAAAAAAAGTATTCCTCGTCTTCACTATTTACCATAATGTAAGATGGGCTTAACAGAGCGTCGCGTCACGTAAGATACGCAAACACGCTCATTGAAATCGATTTGAATGCGAGCATCGATCATCATTAGGCGAGTGAATCGATTAGTGAATCGAAGTGATGTTTGCGATGCGAATGATTTGGATCGGAATTAACCTAAATTTCTCCGCAATGAAAACAAAAGTATCAAATTAATTAGGTATATCGATTGGCTAGGTTAGAAACCGAAGACATTCAGGCCAAACTTGTTTTTATAACGTAGTGGTTCTGTGTTTTAATGTTTGCTTAACTAAATTGGAGAAAGGATAACGCTAGCACAGTGCACTTAACCCACTAAAATCATAGACATTAACTTTACAAATAAAAAAAATTTAAAATGGTTTTTATCAAAGAATTCGCCAAACGGGCGCCATTTGCAGTTCTCATAAAGGAAATCATTCATTAATCTATGAGCAAAACTATTTTGTCGTTGACCCGTCTGGTCTCTGACATATCAGTTGTCCAACTTAACGAGAGGATTATGTATGACATTGAAAGGGCTTTGGGATTAAGTTGACGTTCCGTTAAAGTCCAGACCAATCCAATGTCTACTGCATTCGAGAGCACTCCTAACATGCCAGTTAAGTAGATCGCACATCGAGGTGAGACGCGACAGAGTCACGCTCTGAATGTGGTGAGTTGGTGACAAGCAAACAGCTTGTAATGTTATGCGACCGGCAGACTGTTAGATATAACCCATTTTATGATCGGAGTTGGAGAAAGTAATGCTAGATGAAGAAAGGGGGATAAATAACAAAGATAAATTAATAATAGAGGTGAAATAAAGACTTGTTCTGTGATAGTAAGGCAAATAAGTTTTAATAATACTGGAATTGATATTAAAATGAATCTATGGATTATCTAACTAATAATATTAATATTGAGCTAAGAACAATAGTAATCTGAGAGAAGCAAGTGATATATTAAACAAACAAAGCATAATGACATTTTCCGATATACATCATATAAGAATTTTAGATTACCACGTCGCTGAGAGAACAGCAATATATAGACTCTTGAGGAAAATACGTATCATAACAACAGAATATTCTCAAACACAAAGTAACTGTAAATACCAAAATTGCCGCCATTTGAATAAAATGAAAATTAATTAAACAAACGGCGCTCCCTAGCTCGGAGCGATGAACTAATGGATGTTGTATCCATTAACAAGATTGGTGTAATAAAACTTGCAATGGTGGTGTAGCCTTTAAACTGAAGACTTAAAAACCAATGAAGAAAGAATTGTTTTGAAGTTAATAACTAGTGGAAAGCAATTTAATGACATGTAAGTGAAGGCTCTCACACAATGCAACAGTATGCAGTGAGAATAAATAATAACTGAATGACATAAATTGCTGATTGATATTGATGTTTTGTTGTTATCATAAAACGTTAACATTAATGGAAAATTAATTCCGTTCTCTGTAGCAAAACTAGAGAGCAGCAATTTGAACGGGTTGCGAAGACTTGAAAGATTTTAATGTTGATCAAGTTCCGAATTGGTGACGAAGCGAATGTCAAAGGTAATTTAATTAAGTAACAGTACGATTACCTATAGATTTCAAACTACAACTTTACCAAGAGTCTGACAATGTAATCCTTAAAATATAATTCATAGTTAAGTACGCAAAACATACCAAAGAAATTCTAAAGACAAAGGACGACATGAACTCCAACAGTGCCTTTGCCAGCATTTAATGCAAGACACAAAAGGAAAGTTGTCGGTATCAGCTGATAATCTGGCGTAGAGCCAGGGTCGGGCCGGCGCGACGCCTCGAGACTTGCGCATTGCGACTGTAAACATGGCTATATCGATATGGCCCGGAAGGTTCTTTATAAAGGCTAATTGTTGCGACATTCAGTTGAGTTTCAGACTTTTTATGTTAATTTTTCTGACAACAAAATTAACCATGACATTGGCAAATACAACCTTAAAAATATATTTACAAGTCGCTTTCTGTATTCAAACCAACAACAAGGTATGCTTGCTTTATATACACCATCTTGGTTTAAGCAAGCATACCTTGGTAACATAATATTAAGAACTTGCCAACCAACTCAACTTTTTAACTCACATAACATAATTATGGTCATCGCTTAATTTACACAATTTGTTTTATGATGGTTGTTAAACTCATACACTTTTATTATAAGCTGATTTGTATCGATAATTGAAAAGAAAGTGAAATATTAATCAGTAAATTTAATACAAACTTATCTTACATTAAGTCACTAAATAAGATTATGTCAGCCCATGCTATAGAGTGTGTGCAATGTGCAAAGAATAACGAACGTTCAGTCTAACTGACGTCATGCTACGGCATCCATTTGTTATCGACGATGACAGCCTTGCGTCAGTGTGATTAACGATATGAACTTTCATCGAGAGCGTTTGATTATCTGCCTGTAGATTATTCTGAACATTATCTAAAGATTTGGTTTCCCTGAAGCACTGGAAGCCGACGTGCCTATATAAATAAACACTATTAAATTAACGGACGTGCTATTTAAGCCTATATTAACACTCATTGACAATTATAATCAACAGGGCTACGCTGAGGTCAATACTGGGACCGCTACTGTTCCTATTGCATGGCTATTGAAGTGCGTTAGGTATCCTGCAAAATTCGTGATTCAATTTGCAGTTTCAAAGCTTGTTTGTCCAACAAAGACAAAAGCGTTTTTGCAAACCTAACTACAAGCGGCCACATGACGATATCCAACACAAAATACCAGACTATACCTCTTTGTTAGCCTCCCAAATTAAAATACAACTTGTTTAGAACTAAGCTCTAAGACTAAGCGCCTGCTATTGCAGAACTCTCACGAAACGCTTTGTTTAGACTCCGCTGAACATTTAAAATCGCAAATTACACTTGACCACATCAGATCACTTCCTCGATTGTCCCACAACATATCATGTAGACACACATCATTCACAATCTTCTACAACTAGCACCATAAAAATTCACAAAAAAATCTCTACGAAATTAACCGGCCGAGTTAAAAACGCGAAATTTAATGCCCAAAAGCTCCAGCGATTTTCCTTGCTCGAGAAAGGAGAAGGTGGGTTTGTTTTCCTTTTTTGTCGGCTTCGATTTTTTGTCAGGGAACGCGCCCGTGCCACGCCGGCGAGGCGACTGGATCGACCGCCAACCCCGAGGGGAGGCTGCGTATTTGCGCACGCCGTTCAAACAAAATCCAACCAACTGCCTTCAGACATACGGTCCTAATTCAAAGGTGGCCATTTCATTGGACAGCCAGCTGTCAATCGGTTGTGCAACGTCACAAACGACTACAGTAACACCATTTGAATTGAGCTTGGCTCCTTGGAAATAGAGTAGGAAATTGTTTGTTAGACAGAACAGCAGGGATATTAGGGATGAGGTGCGGTTACAGCGGAGCTGCACGGGGAAATAACTGCACAGAGGGCGTTGTCGCGTTACAGGCAGGGCATCATATTAAACTCTGTTAGCGCCACCGAGCCAACCTCGCATATGCATGTTAACTCGATTAGTCCACGGGGATTACGGCGAAACAAATTCGATATGCGAGCCAGTTTATGTGAAATGATTCGATTAAGCGGCACTGAGAACCAGAGGAAGGATCCGGAAGGATACAAAGTGTAATGTGAATTGTAATAGCCCGAATATGTTATGTTATTCTGCATTAAAATTCAAAATCACTAGGCTTTGATTATGAATTAAATATGAGATAAACATCTCAAACTATAATATTGTATGTCAGAAATGACTGAATGTGCTGAATGTGTTGAACTCATACAATTTACCCACCATAACCTGTACCACATTTAAAACAATAAATATCATTTCATTTTATTTCGATGCTTCAGTACGTAAATCTATCTTTTAAATACTCAACATTATTAGGTGTATATTTACTGTTAGATAAAATAAACCTAGAACCTGTATACAGAGCGAATCTGACGTTACTGAGTGGGCGAGAGAGCGGAGACTGCGATATTCAATAAGTCCAAGGCAGTCTGCCTCTCTTTACATTATGATTAGAGATAAACAGATAATAATCGAAGCCACAGTTTATTTCTAAAACTTATGGAACATGAATGGCAAGGAATAATACCTAATCAAATTAAAACCTATAATTATTATGTTTAGGTTGCAGCTTGGTCGTGACCACGACCAGTGTAGCCTGGCCCTATTTAAAAACGTTACAATACTAAATAAACAATTTTGTAAAAGTGACATACATTTTTCTTAAGTTGTATGACAAGTTTCCGTATAATAAAAATTACTCACAACTTTAAAAAAACCTAAAATTTTAAATAATTCTGATTGATAAACATTTTCACTTTACATGTGACAATTTATATATTTGTAGCGAAAACTGCTTTATTTTTATTGTAATTACAAGTTTACATAATTATATTGTAAATGGACCAAAGAGATTTGAAACTTCTTGGGTAAAATACTTCCGACAATTTACAACTTGTAACGTTTATTAAAACAGGGCCCTGGTCGAAAAGTCGGGCAAAGGTGAACAAAAGTGTTAGCGTGTAAGACCCGTGCACAATATATAGTAAAATTACAAATATTAACAAGACAAACCTACATACAACTAAAATGCATGACTAGGTCCCATGTAACGTGACCATAAATATTGTGTTTGGCGACGAGCGATGCATTCAAGTCACGTGATGTCGAAGGAAACGCCGGCCAGCGAATACAAATGGAAAGAAAAATTAATAAGGATAGGGAGTTTTTAAGAGCTCTTCGATTTAAGGCCTTGGGACCGTTAAAGCCTATGTTTAATTAACTTTAATGTAGAACACTATCGTAAGCAGAATTTAATATAAGTAAATATTTTTAAATTTCGTTTTTAAATATTTTTTCGTAAGCCAGCTGGCAGTGCCTGCATGTGGAGAACCGAAGATTGGGTTCAGTGGCGAGCTTGGGGAAGGCCTAGGTGCAGCAGATTACTGGTGCAGGCAAAATGATGATTTTTATTTACTTCGGAGTACGTATTCATTGAAGTTCTAGTGCAGGTACCTACATATTTTCATCAATCATCATCAACAGCCTATTAATCTCCCCACTGCTGGGGCTCAGGCCTACCCTCTCAACGAGGGCGTGCGGGCTCCACAAGTCCACCACGCTAGCCCAGTGCGGGTTGGTGGACTTCATATGCGCCTAAGAATTTCTTCTTCGACGTATGCAGGTTTCCTCACGATGTTTTCCTTCACCGTTTGAGAGCAGTCAGTACATGTACTTAAGTTTCGAAAAAAAAACCCATTGGTACATGGCCCAATACCATACAACAAGCCCAATACCAAGGCCCTACATATTTTACTGTTAGCTAATTATTAATAAAATATTAAAACATAATATTAAACCAATCAAATTTCTGTTGACAGTGTGTCAATCAGTATTCAGTACCAAACTATAGTAAGTAGCTAGTTATGTGTAAAAAATGTTGCAATGGTGTGTTGTGTGTGCTAAATATATTTCTTCTTTTAAACAAATTCACAATTTGCCCGCGACAAATATAAAGGCGGCACACGTCAAGGGAAGCCGCATCAACGTCCAATGCATGTTCGCTGCACGTGGGCCCGCCACGTGCCTAAGGCCTAGCGTCCACCAAAACTAAGCGGAGAAGAGATTGTTATGTAAATCCACCCAAAACTGTCTTAAACCACTTAAGCTATCCTAAAAACAATCTAAAACTATCATTAAACCACTTTTGGTATTTCATACACGGCCTAGGCTGTTCGAAACGGCCGGAGCTCTATTTTTGAATCGCTCTCCTCGCTTCGAGCGATCGATTCTACTGATTTTCCTTCGACATTCGATACAAAAATTAGTAGAATCGACCGCTCGAAGCGAGGAGAGCTATTCAAAAATAGAGCTCCGGCCGTTTCGAACAGCCTAGGCCGTTTATGAAATAAAATATAAAGCCTGTAAAAAGGCGGCATTCAAAAACGAGCGACAGATATACACAAACGCATCTCCTGTCAGCATAGCTTTGGTAGACGATGGGCCTTATTATTTACTAGGGTGCACGCGGGGAACGGGGGCCCGTGTACAAAGCATTTTGTAGAATTCAGTTTGACCTATGTCCGGCAGTGGACGCTCACAGGCTGGCAAGAACGAAATAAACTTTACTGTAAGGTAAGAAATACACGCCTCGACTTAGAATTAGACACTTTCGTCCTACTAATATTTAAAAAAGTGAAAGCTTGTAAAGATGTTTGAATGTATGTTTGTTACTCTTTCACGCAAGAACTACGAACAGATTTTGATGAAACTTTACAAAAATATAGATTATAAATCAGATTAACCATAGAAATAGAGCGTAGCGAGCTCGTAGCGAGAACCGTGAAAAACCGGAAAACCGTGTTCTGTGAGATTAACATAGGCATAGATACCTCGGGAAAAGCTGTTCCTGCGGGAAAAACTTTTCTATGCGGGCGAAGCCGCCGGAAACAGATAGTAATGCATACAGAAGCATTTTACGATCTTATAATAATCTTAGATCAATATCGCAGAGAATTCTCGAAGCGTCGCCCTCCGACCTCCTGCCCTCCAGGGGAGGGAACTGAGGGATTATAACTTATTGCACGGAGATTAGGTTTCCCTCCCACCCCTGTAAGTCGTCGACGTGTTGCAATTTCGGCCCATCAATGTGCGAAAACGTAACTTTGTTACGCCATCTATAATAGGGGAAGGGGAGTGAAGACTTCATCAAAATAACGAAGAATGATGATGGAATTTCGTCATGGTCAGAATAAATTGAATAAGTAACAAAGATAATTCATAAAATTACATCTGCTACCAAGGTCACCGATACAGATCAAAGAATTGCCTCCCACAAGGTGGACCGACGATCTGGTGAAGGTGACGGGACCCGGCTGGATGAGGTGAGGGCAGGATCGGTCGTCGTGGAGATCCCTGGGGGAGGCCTTTGTCCAGCAGTGGACGTCTACAGGCTGATATGATGATAATGTTGACGTCTGCTATAAGTACGGAATGAAATTCTAAATCTGTACCTGTTAGCGTCGAGTCAAGCGCGAGTCGTTCTAACGACGGCTCAAGTGTTAAGAAGACTTCTAAGTCCTCAATAAATTTGAAGCACTAAGTTTGGACCCGAATCTCGGTTTACGAAAGAGCCCAAAAAAATTGAAGAGTCGCTTTCGTAGTATAGTCCTCAAGTTATACTTTATTACCATTTGATCATTGGCGTATATAAGAAAACGATGAGAACTCGAGGTGGAATTTAGACTCCAGCCAGAAAAAGATTGGCTGGAGGCTGGCTCAAAACGGGCCAGGGCTGGGCTGTATTGAAAATCAAGTCAGCTCGATCGTTAAGGCGTATCCCAGACACACGCGGCCTGCGGTGGCGGCCTGTTGTATTCCATACGCAATGTATGTGAGACTTCAGACACGCGCGGCGTGCGTTTTCATATTGAAGCTGCGGCCTGCGCCACCGCAGGCCGCGCGTGTGTCTGTGATACGCCTTAAATGAATGAGTCTTGTTAATTGACTTTGACCCTTAAAATAGTACTCATAGGTCTTAACAACAGGTAACTAAAATCCATAACCCTTTGGTACCTACACCTAAGTTTGATACGCAGGGTATCAATGTTCAAAATCATTAGCACCCCTGTTTACTGTCAGTGATATATCGGGAACTTCACGTACTAGGTATGTTCACGGGTTCGATTCTCTGGGGTGCGACCGGAGCGTAGGGATAAATAGGACGGAGTGATGCGTGTTTAAAATAAGGAGTTTGACACGTGTCATTTGAAATAGAGGGTGCTTGCTTTGCTTTGGTGTTAATTGGAGATTTGTTTTAAATACGGCGGAAGGGAAGCCAAGGTACAAAGATCTCGTAAATTGTGAACTTAATAAAATAAAGTCAGCAAAGCGACATCGGGAATCGTCTTTAAAGAATACTGTATTGTAGATTACTGTATTGTAGTGTACTGTATTATAGATTACTGTATTGTAGATTACTGTATTGCAGATAACTGTATTGTAGATTACTGTATTGTAGAGTACTGTATTATAGATTACTGTATTGTAGATTACTGTATTGCAGATAACTGTATTGTATATTATTGTATTGTAGATTACTGTATTGTAGATTACTGTATTGTAGATTACTGTATTGTAGAATACTGTACTGAGACGTGACTGCTCATCGAAATGGATATAGCTATGCTCGGGAGTTTCCTTGCGTGATCGAATCAGGAATGAGAAGATCCGCAGGAGAATCAAAGTAGTCGACATAACTCAAAGAATTATCATGCTTTAGACGACATAGATCCGAGGTTCACGAGTGGCGACCACGCACCGGAAGACGTAGTGTACCGTAGATCTGGTCTAAGTCGCGGGAACTAACGGGATGTGGACAGCGCAGGACCGGTCATGTTTAGGAGAGGCCTTTGTCCAACAGTGGACGTCTTCCGGCTGATATAAAGATTGTAATAGAGAGCAATTATTTTAGATTAGGTACATTTACCTACTTTGGATCTTTTTTTCAGAATTTCAATCTCCTTGATTGATTCCTCAATTAAGTATAAAATCCGTATACCCAACAAATGTCAAAGTGTAAGTAATAAAAGTGAGAAAAGGGGAACATTGACCAAAGGGCGCGTAGGTCGGGGTCGAACCCCGTATCAATGCGACTGCGAGCTGGGGCGTATCGATCCGCCCGCCCGCCCCCGTTACGGCCACAAGAGAAAGTAGTAGGTATTGTAAAGACTCGAGTCCTCCAATTGTAATTTAATTATTTGACACAAAGATTTGAATCGAAAAAAGCATTGGTCCTGAAGTTGAAACTTTATTAGTTTGGTTGGTGGCCGGCGTAAGATCCAGATAATTTCAAGATTCGTAGCAAAAAAAAAAGACTCGAGAGAAATTCAACAACAAAAAACCAACCAAATTGGTTTTTTATTTGTTTTACGGCGCTGGAAACAAAGTCCTTTTAGGCCCATCATAGTATTCAAATATTCATGCAATAAACCTGCGGTTGCCACAAATTGCACGAATAAAGGTTAGTCGGCAATTTTTTTACTCAGGTTCACATCCCCACTAAAGAAATATTAGTAACAATATTGGACATTTACAATGGAAAATTTGAAACGAACTGGACTAGTTACTTGCTTATATTTAAGTTTCCCGCACAATATACACTTTAAAAGGCACTTGTTGCTTATAATACTATCACAGAAATACACGAAAACTCACAATACGCTTTTTTTTAGGAAAATTAAATAAAGGTGACAACCATAATATCTGTCGAGATCCCGCCAAAAGTCAGTACAGCTATAAAAATTCAATGTTGCTATCAAATAAAATGGTAGATTATTTAATCAAAAAACATACCTTTTCATGCAAGTCGGTCTGCGGTCCATCGGCGCTCTTCCAAGATAAGTCGTGCAGCACGTAAGACACCTCAGTTATAGAGTACTCTGTTGAGAAAAACAACAAGTTCAGAAGCAAGTCAATCAACAGTAAAGTAGAGTACCTACATAATGTCCAGCAATGTCAAATAAAGTGTCCTGTGTGGAACTTCTTCGCCGACGTTAAAACCACGTATATTCAAAGATTATTACAAAAAGCCATACTTTGCCACGATGTTGTTAATTGCACGTACGGTTCGTGCTTCAAAGGTGAGTACTTACCGATGGAGTAATGTACTTGGGAGGGGGCGGGGAGCGGCGCGCACTCAGCGAGCTGCACCGGCGCCATCTGCCCCCGCCTGCACACAACACAAAAACAACATATTCACCGTGGCTTGAAGGTCTTGTAAAAAAAGCCACAAACTCTAAAAAAAACATTATTCAATAGGTGATTGAATTGTCCGAGGTCTATTTTCGTGACGAGTATTTAATCGAGCGAGATCAGTATATGAGATGAAATACGAACGGACTGCCTCAGTTCCAAAAGTTCATATCCCATTCTGATCGCGCGCCGATCATCGCCATCATAATATAAAGGGACGGCTTTTAATTCTAGGCTAAAAAAACATAAATTTACTTTAGCTTCCCTAGTAGATTTTGTGTACCGTTGGTGAATTTGTAAAAAACAATGTGGCAACACCTACAAAGTCAGCTGTCAATGTCATGTCATGGTGACGTGAGTGAGTGAAGTCAGCAGTGGGTGGGTGGGGCCAACCAACATAGAGGCAGCGATTGTTATTGCGTAGAGCACAGTGCACACAAATTATTTTAGAAATTTGTGTTGCGTGTAGAATCACTGTGTGGGCTTAACTTGAGGTCGTAAGTGGACTGTATTGTGCAAGCAAGATAAACTCAACCAGCTGTTTGTGTGAGTAAATAACAATGGCTACACCAGAAAACCCACCTCGTACACCAGTTTCTCCTAAGAAGGAGGACAAAGATGAATCATTCTGGGACAAACTTGGAACCATAGGACGCAAGAAGCGCATAAAGGAAGTCCAAGAAGTACAGGCAGAAGGCAAACACGCGATCGACTCGCCTGGCACCCCCATCACACCTGAAATTCCCCCTGAAGAGTACACATTACAGGACAACGAGGAAAGGGCCATGATTGAGCCTCGATGCCTTGAGGATCCGAGGCTGAAAGAGCTGATCGAGGTTCTCATTGAGTGGATCAACAACGAACTTGCCATGCAGAGGATCATCGTTAAAGACATCAGCGAGGACCTCTTTGATGGGCAGATAATACAGAAACTCCTAGAAAAGCTGACTGAGACCAAACTTGATGTGATTGAGGTGACGCAAACGGAGGAAGGGCAGCGGCAAAAACTGGCTACCGTATTAAGGGCAGCCAATAGAGTTTTGTTCGGCAGTCAAAAACCCGTTCAGAAATGGACTGTGAATTCTGTGCACTCCAAGAATGTGGTGTCCATATTACACTTGTTAGTTGCGTTGGCCCGGCATTTCCGCGCTCCAGTGCGCCTGCCTGAGAATGTGAGCGTTACAATGATTGCCGTCAAAAAGGATGTTTCCAACCAGCTGTCTCATAGAACGTATATTGAAGAAATTACAACAACGTACGATGAACTCGGTATGAAATGCGAAAGAGATGCTTTCGACGCACTATTTGATCACACAGAAGACAAGGTGCAAGTTGTGAAGAGGTCACTGATTATGTTTGTCAACAGGCATTTGAGCAAAGTGAACCTTGAAGTCATGGATTTGGACTCACAATTCCATGATGGTGTGTATCTGTGTCTCCTGATGGGGCTGCTGGAAGGATTCTTCGTGCCACTGTACGAATTCCACCTTACTCCTCAGGATTTTGAGCAGAAGGTCCATAATGTTTCGTTTGCGTTTGAACTAATGCAAGATGTCGGTCTCGCCAAACCGAAGGCCAGGCCTGAAGACATTGTCAATCTCGACCTTAAATCTACACTGAGGGTGCTGCACAATTTGTTCACTAAATATAAAAGTATGGGTTAATAAGAAGTGCCTTACAAATGTTCATAAGAATAATTATTGTATTATATATATTTGATTTGTGTGTTCACAAAGTATTTTAATAATATTAATATTGTAAGCAAAATATAAAAGTTAGCTTAGAATAAGTTGTCTAAAATGATTGTGCCTTGATCTTAATTAAATTAACTATATCATGTGCAGTTTCTTTTTCGCTTTCTAGCAAGTTTCCAAGCTTAGAAAATTGATTGTTATCTTGATTTGGTGCACTTGATAGATTATAAACAGTCACTTGAAGGAAGAGCTCTATATTATTTAGCACAAATTAAAGTATTTATTTCACTTGCAAACACATCTGTTCACGTAGACCACTAACAATGCACTGAACAATATAAATAGCTTGCAGTGTGCAAACAGACACGATTGTAATTGGATTTGCTGTGACGATGCCGTTTGCTGAGCTCCTATTAATGACCCAATTTCATTAAGCCTTTTCCATAGATCATGAGTATTTGCAAGTCTGTTGGAAAAACCCATAAACTGCTGTACTAATATTCTATCTAACTAATAATTGTAGGAAACTCTTGAAACAAAAACGGTTTGGTAGCAATTATGCAAACATCTTTAGGATTACAAGATTTCCTTTAAAGATAAGATTAACTGTTGCACCAAGCCAATAAACCAAGTATTGGTTGGCACAATATTATTTTATGAATGAAAGATTCATTCAAAAATAATATTGTTTGGTAGCAATTATGCAAACATCTTTAGGATTACAAGATTTCCTTTAAAGATAAGATTAACTGTTGCACCAAGCCAATAAACCAAGTATTGGTTGGCACAATATTATTTTATGAATGAAAGATTCATTCAAAAATAATATTGTTTGGTAGCAATTATGCAAACATCTTTAGGATTACAAGATTTCCTTTAAAGATAAGATTAACTGTTGCACCAAGCCAATAAACCAAGTATTGGTTGGCACAATATTATTTTATGAATGAAAGATTCATTCAAAAATAATATTTTACTTACCTACATATTGATAACAATGTAATATTTTTTGTATTTGACTCATTCATTACATGAAATGAAATAGATACATAGAGTTTAGAATATCCTTAAGAAGTTTAATGACTGATTATTCTAAATGTGTATCTGAATTTCATTCATATCAAAAAGTGGGAACTTTTCTATTGGAACAAAGTACAAGTTGCTTTATTGGTAGGTGTGGTGGTGGTAACTGAAAGTGGAGAACAGAAGAACAGGTTCATTCAAAGGCACTCCTTGGGAGGAGGCTTATGCCTGGCAATGGACTCGTTCAGGCTGAGCATGTTGATGAGATCATAAACTGTGCTGAAAATGCCCTAAAAATCATTCTTCAACAACAACAACAGCCTATTAATCTCCCCACTGCTGGGACTCAGGCCTACCCTCTCAACGAGGGTAGGCCTATAGTCCACCACGCTAGCCCAGTGCGGGTTGGTGGACTTCACATGCGCCTAAGAACTTCTTCTTCGGCGTATGCAGGTTTCCTCACGATGTTTTCCTTCACCGTTTGAGAGCAGTCAGTACATGTACATAAGTTTCGAGAAAAAACCCATTGGTACATGGCCCAACCGGGAATCGAACCTCGGACCTATCGATATCATAGGTCGCATATTATCCCCGAGGCCAAATAATTAAGGTACCAATGTATGTATGTAGGTATTGACTTATAGCCAACAATTCTGCTGTGGGTATTTTAAAAATTGACGCAACTTTGAAATGAAGCTCATGCTTCCACAAGCCTTGCACTTTGATGTTAAACTGGAACATTATTGATGATAGGATAAACTTCAAACATACTCCTATTTAAATTCAAATTACCTACCTCATTTACAATGTTTCAATATTTAGTAGGTAGTACTAATAACTAGCCGAGTGGAAATATAAAAGAGCCAGAATAGGCACCACAGACTAAAGTGGAACAGAATTTTTTATACGGATTGCCATCTACTGACCAGGGTTGGAATTCGTAGTATAATTATACTATTTGTACCATAATTTAACGATCTGTAGTATGTAGTATCGTAATGCCAGTATACTACGCGAAAGTACCATAATTTAGCCGACTCGTTTTATATCCTACAGTTATATGGAATTACCTTAGAATAAGCCTTATTCTTAGGGAATTTCGGTATGCATGGCAATATCAGTCTAGATTTTTTATCCCGGTTGTTGTGACAGAGTAGGATGGATGTATTTTATTTGATTTTATATCTTAGTGTGAGTGAGACGATGATATGTACAAGCCTCAATTTGATTAAATTCGTTCATTAATCGAAGGATTTGTGAATAATTTCTGAAAAAAAATACGCTTACAAATGGAATTTTACTTCAATTCAAGACAAAATCGACAAGAAACGAAACGTAGTATAATTTTAGGCCAAGTAGTATAATTTTAAATTCCAAAGAGTATAATTTTCTGAGGGTCTGATTCCAACCCTGCTACTCAAGTTGACAGGCATGGGAATAGTAAATACGTAAACGTCGAAATGCTTTGAAAACCGATGAGTGGGTAAATTGGGTAAGACACGTACATGCATGTGTAGTGTGTACCAAGTTAGTAATAATTTATCAATGGAGAAGGTAGGTTGGTAAGAATTGTACCTATGTATAAATCTCATTGGATTTTCCACTTAACGCTTACCAAACATAAAATATGTTTAGCTTACCAAACATAAATTATGTTTAGGGCATATAATATTTAAGTTAATTCATTGCAAGAAAAAGGTCAAAAAGAGAATCCGAGAAACCGTTGCTTACTGCGACTCGGATATCAATTTTAGATGTTTCTGCATAATCTAATTTAAATATTCGTATTGTGATGAATGCTATGGGCAAGTAACTTACCATTTTGGCGTTTTTCGATACCGGCGTTGCTTTTCTTTTCAAAATATCAACAAAATTTTAATATCACACACACAACAAACCTCCCACCCACAACGGCTTGCAAATTACGAAATAGTGATGCTTTCATCAATCAATCATTCAGTCAATAACATTATCGAGTATTAATCGATAACTATAGAAATGATGTAGCTCCGCTATGCGTTGACAATTAAAATGTGACATCCGTCAGTCAGCCGAGCGACTGATTCCGATTACTTTCAATTTGCCCAGTTACTTTACCTTTTTAAATAATCCCTATTAGAATTTTTTTTCAATTTGGTCTTCATCATGCTAACTATTACTGCTGGCTTTTCCTTAAAAGTCTTGTCCTTAATAGTTATTACTTACGTTTACAGAAACAGAACGTAGAAATGATTGATCATTCGACACCATCAAGGGACATCACTGTTATTATTGCGTTTAGTTTTTGCTCATTTTCGTTTTTTTATATAGCAACACCAGCAGTAAAATGTCACTTTGGACAGCTGATTGATGGAATGGTCGATCGAATTGATTGATTGAGTTTGACAGATACTGTCATGTCAGTCGAAATTTAGTAAATTTATCATTTTGTTAAAGCTTTAAAACTCTGTTTATTTCCCTAATAAGAGAAAACTGTGCTAATAAAAGTAAATCTACGCCTAATTTTATTTATTTTTCAATTCAATACCCTTCTTTACCTTCTCAAATATAGTACTATTTGTGATGTAAGACAGTGTATTTTCCACGTTTTTCCTTATAAATACAGTAATATTAAATAAAGAAACTGGATATAACGCTGGCTAAAGGACTTTACTACGTCTTCAATTAATTTGAATTCCAATTCTGTTTTAGATGTTGAAGTTCAGCGGGTCCGTAATTTGGAGGTTAGGTACCAGATCAACCTTAAGAAAATACTCTAACGGTGGTGCTACTGTTCATAAAACGAATAAGCTAGAAGCTACGAGCGTTCCTGAGAAGAGTGCTAAAGTTTCCACAGAAGATCGGGAAAGTTCAGGTAAAAGAAAAGGTGGGCGAAGTATCATACCTACATTCTGGTAGTGGTACCTTGTTAGGCCTCCCCCACACTGGGGCTGTTACGCCCAGTTGTCAGTATAGGATTTTTTGACTATACTGACGCGGTCACAATTTGTATGGTAATAAATATGCACCGCGCCAGGGTGGGTGTGACTCTAGTCTTCTTATAAATGAATTTTTAATCACCAATATTATGATATCGCAGAGATGGGTATACAAAAGAACATGCTTTGTCGGCTTTTCTCAAAATTGTTTCTACAATCTCAAAATGTTCCTTTGTATAACTTTGTATTTTAGGTTAACTCCAATATATCTAGTCTAGCGTCGCTGTCAAAATCAAAAAACTCCATTACGTGTCGCTGTCAGTTTTGGTTTATGGAAAATCACTCATATGAAATAAATAAATAAAGTAAACGCGCGTGACGTCACTGGCCGCTCAGCGGACATCGACACTTGGTGTATTTGGCATTTCGCTGTCCGCCAGGCGGACAACGACCCTAGACTAGATAATTTTCAGCTGCACTCTTACAAACTTGCATGATAGTTTCAGCCCGGTTTTTATGGAGTCATTTGCACATGTTCCGTGGACATAAGCAGTACAGTTAGTTGTTCCTTACTCCTATTGTAGTCTAACTGCTGGATGTATATTTGAGTAAATAGAACTTGGATTATTCTCTTATGTATTAGACTTATTTTTCTTATTCGTTAAAACCAACAATTTTGTGCAATGAAGTAGTTGCACCTGTTATCTAGTCAAGTGTCGGTGTCCCGGCCCCGGGACGGTAGAAAAACCGCTTCAAGTGTCGGTGTGACGGCCCCGGGACGCTGACGTCACGCGCATTGTTCTTTATTTATTTAATTGTCTAAGGGTGTTTTTTCAACAACCAACCCCTGACAGCGACACTTTAGGTATTTCTAGATTTTTTGATTTTTTGACAGCGGCACTAGATTGGTTATAACACATATATTTACCACTACCTTTTTTTTTTTTTTTCTGTTTTTTATCTTTTTGCTAAGCTCCTAAGGGATTGCGCAAACGAAGCGGAAATTTGCTCGCGCACTTTTTGACGTCATTGTCAAATGAACCATATCACTATAGCCTAAAGAACAAAATCGTATAATGACTTCTGCACGTCGGCGTCGCCTCGCGCTCGAGGTTTAGGCTATATAGTGGTAAGGTTCATTTGACAATGATGTCAAAAAGTGCGCGGGCAAATTTCCGCTTGGTCTGCCTCGACCCTAAGGGTTATGTTATTAGTCTATAATCTTCTCAAGAATTGGGCTATGAAATGCAAAAAGAATTTCTCAAATTTGACTTGGTATAGATAAGATGAGATAGCCTTTATTGCTGAATAATTTTTTATTTTTTTTATATTCTCTTCAGCTTGTCCTTGGACATAGGCCTATATTTACATAAAGGTATAGATAAATTTACACACAAATCTATAGATAGACAATGACAATAATAAACCTTCAAAGCATAATTGTTTATATTTTAATTTTATAGTTAAAGACCCGAAAATGCATCTGAACGTTGCACCCAAAATAATGGGATCGCATAACAATATTATGATTTTTTAAAGTATTTATTTTGTAGTAGATATTATTATTTTTTGTGAAAGTTCTAGCTATTTCATTAACAAGCAGTTGCTATGGCTATTTAGACTTAAAATTAAATAAACACTAGGACCTTACTACCATTCCTTACTATAAACATTAAATGTCTACAGGTCTGGTAGCAGCAGCATTCGCAGCTCTCAACTCCCCCGAGTCGGAGCTGGAGGACAGAAAGCCAAGCCCAAAGTCGGTGAAACCGAACCGAACGCAGCAGCTGGATGGGCTGATCCAGAAGGCGACAGACGTGAACAGTCTGCTGCTTGTCGCTGAGAACTCGGTTGTGTCCAGAAGGCATGCTTTAAAGGTAATGGAAGTATAACAAGTTTGCAAAAATTTCTAGTTATTTTTTCTCCCCTCTTGTCACTTTTTTTTACATTCAGTAAAATAAAATGTGTAAAAAAGAAACGGTGGGCAGACGATATAGTAGAAACCGCTGGCCTGGTGGAGTCTGGGCACAGAGAGAGAGAAATGGAAAAAGGTGGGGGAGGCTTACACCCAAAAGGGATCCAGTTAAACACTATGTTCTACTATCCAGTTAAACACTATGTGTGTTCTGTTGTCTTATGTAGATATAAAAATTGTCATAAGAATGGGAAGGAACTGGCTCCTGACACGCGGGACTTCCTATTTTAGGAGCCAGGGCCGTATTGTCATATTTACAAATGTAATTAACAATAAAGATTTTTATTATTATTACTATACTAATAAATATAAATACTAACATTAAGATTAAGGAAAAGAATTGGAATGAAAAGCATTATTTATTTATTTTTAAAATAAAATGTGTGGCATATGATGTGTCATGCTAGACATACGCCCATTGGCGCATCCAAATTGCCTATCGAGAGTCTGGTCTAAATTGGGTCTCTGGTAGCATTGTCTTGGGAATTTTCCCCTCTTTAGCCTCCGAGGAGATTGCTATGCATTATCTGTTGCTCTTAGTCCTAACGGATCATTCTCATGCCCTCGTTGAGAGAGTAGGCTTGAGCCCCGACAGTGATGACACATTAATTGGCTGATGATGAATGTCGCTGTGTAATGACTAGTCCGGCACAACCTTGCAGATGGTGTCCGTGCTGTCCGAGTGGTCGAGCAGCAACAAGGTGCACCTGTCCGAATTCGAGAAGGACCCCCGCTTCCTGAAGCTGTGCCGCATCCTGGCGCGGACGTCCACCACGCACGACACCAAGTCGCTCACCATGGCCGAGGACCTGAGCACGGTGCTCGGCATCACGGGGGACGACGAGGCGGCGCGGCTCATCATGAATTTGTCGTTGCAGCAGATGATAAAGGTATAGCTAGCTCAATCACTACTACTTTAAAAAGATAAGTAATAGTCCCCGTAAAGTTTTATGGCGGCTGTGTGAAGTTGGCTGATTTCTGTGCAATGACTAACTTCAAGTGTCAAAGGGGAGCTGTGCGGGGCGTTCACTGGAGACGCTCATTCAATTCCAAGAAATAGTTAATTGATTCGATCTACCGAATGAAACTTTAAAGTTTTTGACATCTCTATGTATCACACTATCTCAGAGCCGTGGTATCCTAGTTGGTTGTGCACTCGCCTCACGTTCATGAGGTCGTGGGTTCGATCCTGGCCCGTACGAATGAGTTTTTGGAAAACGTAAGTACGATTTATTATAATACCACAGGTTTTTCGGTGAAGGAAAACATCGTGAGGAAACCTGCATACGCCGAAGACTGCTATAGGCGTATGTGAAGTCGGATTGGGGCACCGTTTGGCGGACAGGGGTTTGGCGCAACAGATCCCATAGGGTCGAAGTGTCGTCAGGTATTCCTGGCCCCCTCAGAAGATAAGATAAGAACACACTATCTCGCTTATGCACACATAGATCTTGGCTAATATGTAGACAGTTCGTCATATATAAATGATTGAACAATCTCTCTCTTGCTTCAGGTAATGAAAGCGCTACACTCAAAAGGTCGGCGCAGCACGCCCCTGCTGCGGGCTCTCTCGCACAACATCGTCCGGCAGTCGGAGGTCATCGACCTCAAGAAGTCAGCTGACCTGCTCTTCTGTATGACCTCGTTGAATTTCCCAGATCCACTGTTGTTGGATAGGTTATGCAAGTAAGTAGCCTTCACAAGCCACATGCATTGAAGTTTAGTGTGTGCCCCGCGGAATTTCTTGACGGCTGAATGAATATAGCCACAAATTGTTTGCACATCGCTGACAGATGTTGCGTAAGCGAGATAGTGTGCTACATAGAGATGTCCATAAACTTGAAAGTTTGATTCTGTTGATCGAATCAATGAACCATTTTTTGAAACTGAATGAACGTCTATAGTGAACCCCCGCACAGCTCCCCCTTTGACACCTAACATTAGTCATTCGCAGAAATCAGCCAACTTCACACAGTCGCCATTAAACTCCGCGGGGACTATATAATTTTCCGTTTTTTTGTATTGTTTTATTATGTTCTCAAAACTGAAAATTTACGATGAACATATATTAGCAAATATATGGCACTGTTTATTTTGTTTAGAAAGGACACCACACAGCGAAACGCTGTTTTACAGTCATCACCATCATTCGAACATCGCTAAACTCGAAGTGTGAAACAAAGTGGTGATCGTCATCTCTGCCAAGCGCAAACTGATAAATTATGATTATGTTGTTCCAGCGATATAATGGAGAGCCTGTCGTCTAACGAGGACAAGCCGGCGGTGGTGACCTCCATCGTGGTGTCGCTGGGGCTGCTCAAGTGCCGGCACGAGGCGTGCGTGGCGGCGCTGTGCGAGTGGACGCGGCGCCGGCGCGGCGTGGCGCGCCCTGGCGACGTCGCCTCCGCGCTCGTCACGCTCGCCACGCTCGACTACGTGCCGCCGCACGCCGACGAGCTGATAGAGGTGCGCTATTGCACAAAACTCCCGCTTTGCACAAAACTGCCCTCTTTGCACTAAGCTCCCGCTTTGAACAAAACTCCCGCTTTGCACAAAACTCCCGCTTTGCACAAAACTGCCCTCTATGCACAAAACTGCCCTCTTTGCACTAAACTCCCGCTTTGCACAAAACAGCCCGCTTTGCACAAATCTGCCCGCTTTGCATAAAAGTCCCGCTGTGCATAAAACTGCCCGCTTAGCATAAAACTACCGCTTAGCATAAAACTCCCTCTTTGCATAAAATTCCCCGCTTTGCACAAAACTCCCGCTTTGCACAGAACACCCGCTTTGCACAAAACCACCGCTTTGCATAAAACTCCCGCTTTGCACAGAACTCCCGCTTTGCACAAAACTGCCCGCTTTGCACAAAACTCCCGCTTTCACTAAACTCCCGCTTTGCACAAAACTCCCGCTTTCGTGAAGTAAGTGCTACCCCCGTGTAAGAATAATAAGATAGAGGTGCCAACCATTCATAATCAGGAAGCAAACGTCTAAAATGTGAGACAATGTACTACAAAACGTCCAAGACTAAGAATCTTACCACTGTATACTTTTGCTTTCAACGTTTTGTTACAATTACGTTCTGCTGGTTCTTTCTGGTCATAATTTGTACCAACTTGTTCAAAACTATCTGTTAACTGCGATTTCGCGTGGAATTACAGCATCCTTTCAAAAACCCTTGCAAGGGGAGCTATTGGAGCCGAACCCTCTGAAACGGACAAAACTTCTAAGGAATGTTGTGCTGAGCACAAACAACCACATATATAACTTATATCTGCTGGTTATTTTGTCTCGGAAAAACCACATGTCGTGTTTGAACAACTCTATTTAATTTAATGTAAATAATATTTTATATTTATATTATATATTTTATATTTTGTTTTAATTTAATTTAAATGTCTGCACCCAACACCTACACTCCTTGAAGTTTTCAACATCACCCTAAGGTTGCCTGGAAGAAATCGCTGAAAGCGATAAGGCCGCCTTTTGATTGTACACAGTTTAGTAAATTATTATAATGTAAACTTTTGATATAATTTGGTGCTCAATAAAGTATATTTGATTTGATTTTAATAAACAATAACTGTTTTTCTTTGCAGGAAGCAGCAGCGCTGAAAGAGGAGGAAATGGTGAAGGCGGCGGCGTGGCTAGACCTGGTGTTCTCTCTCCTGATCCTCAACAAGGCGCAGAATCACCACTTAGTGTCCACCATGAGACCGGAGTTCATTGACAAACTGCTGTCCGCTGGAGGTAAGCTGAAACATGTCACTAGACGGGAGTGAGACTGAAGGTTGGGGGAAGGGCCTTGTTTGACTTTGATCCATCGCGGCAATTTCGAAGCCCACTGCTGCACATAGACTCTACACCTCTTCGCCACGTGACCGTGCGCCGCGTGCTAGCGGCTGATTGGTTATTGAATGTAGAATTGAACTTTTTGATTCGGAAATAGTACTAAAATTAAAGTGGTGTTTTTTTTCTCTAAAGAGTGGATATCGATGCTCCTTATCCTTAAGAGGATTCCCTCGTATAACTAGTCACGGTGTATATTTAGTGTAGCGCCACACCTGCGCAAGATTCGGCGCGGATCGTTCGGCTGAATAAGCTCGCAGTGTATTTCAAGTTACTTAAAGTATTTTTTATTTATATTAGTACTTTTAATTATATATATTTTTAAAATTGTTATAAAAATATCATTTTCTGACATTTCTATTTATATAGATTTATTATAATTATTATTATTTTGACATTGTACGAGTATAAATTTTATTTTAATTTTATTACGAATGTTTGTATCACAATATTGACTAGTATGATCAGTACGAATAAAGCGTAACACACACTGGGCGGCGGCGTTGCGAAAGCGTTGCGGCGGCGAAAGGTTTGTATGAAGAACGCGCCGCGCCGCCGCCGCTTTGATGTAAAGGGCTTCGTACTATTTCGAACATTACAGAAAAAAAACGCAACGCTTTCGCAACGCCGCCGCTCAGTGTGTGTTAAGCTTAAATGAATATGAATACCTCTGCCACTGCGGAAGGTTTTGCACGACAAAACTACGACCGACAGTCCAGCCGCCGAACGTTCGGCAGGTGTGGCGCTACACGTGTATTGTTCCCCAGAGATCCCGATCGCGTCCCGCCGCAAGCTGATGGTGATCGACGCGTACCTCTCCCTGACGTGCCCGTCGGCGGCGCGCCTGCCCGAGGACGTCACCATCGGCGTGCCGGTGCTCTACACCAAGGAGAAGGCGCTCTACGTGCACAGCATCATGGACACGTTCAAGAGCTTCGTGTCCGCTGACGCGTTCTTGAGGAGAGACTGCAACTCGGGCATGGGGTTTTTATACGGTGAGTGGACTGTGAAAGTTTACTGGCACTAAATATATATCACATATCGAAATTATTTTTATGAAGTACAGAAATATTGTCTATGTCTCTATTTTTTTTGTTTATTGGCGGAATATGATGAATGAAATATGATGATGAATTACGAAATGCGTTAAAATGCTGGGACTTACGAGGATATTAACCATAAAACAGGCCTAAAAAGACTTTGTTTCGAAGGCCGTATGACCCATTATAAAAAAAAACATTTTGCTGTTGTAATTACAGACGCCGAGTTCGCAGTAGATGCTAAATGCCATCCAGTGCCGTTGCAGAAAGCAGAAAACAATAAAAGGTATAACCACAAGTCGATACTTTGTTGTAATTGTGTCTCTGATTATAAACATATAACATTCTGCGGATTCTTTCGGCCGGAACCGAAGTGTCAGGGCTTTTTTATTTAGTAGCCCTAAAAATTTTTTTTTTTTTGTGTTTATACCTGTGATAGTATTATATCCAACAAGTGCCTATTAAATTGTTTATTGTAATGGAAGCGTGTAGCGACTCGACCAGGCGCTCTATTTTTGATTCGCTCTCCTCGCTTCTAGCGTTCGATTCTACTGATTTTCCCTCGACTCAGCATTTTTGAACCGCTCGAACGGCAACGAGTGGTATCGACCAATCGTCGCTTGGGACGAGCCGAGCGGTAGAATAAACGTCAAATGACATATGACAAAAGAAAAGAGACAACTATCACTGACACTTCACTTCACTTCACTTTTTCTAACAAAAGGCAAAGATAATATCATATACAGTCTCTATGGTTTCGACCATTACTGAGCATTTTACAATTCTATCGTCTATGCATGAATTTTATCGTCGCATGCGACATAAGTCATACTCGACTTCCAAGTCGCACGACGCTGATTTTCTGCATTTTGGATTCGCTCGCGTTCGGTGTTGCCAATAATATTAGAAATGTAGAATTTTATCCGTTTCACGCAGAAAAAATAAAAACCGGTAATTACCGAAACGTAAAGCGGAACGTAAAATGCTCAGTAATGGTCGAAACCATAGAGACTGTATATGATATTATCTTTGCCTTTTGTTAGAAAAAGTGAAGTGAAGTGTCAGTGATAGTTGTCTCTTTTCTTTTGTCATATGGCATTTGACGTTTATTCTACCGCTCGGCTCGTCCCAAGCGACGATTGGTCGATACCACTCGTTGCCGTTCGAGCGGTTCAAAAATGCGGAGTCGAGGGAAAATCAGTAGAATCGAACGCTAGAAGCGAGGAGAGCGAATCAAAAATAGAGCGCCAGATCGTTCCAAATTGTTTCTTGTTCCTTCAGTTATTATTAGTTTAGTGAGGATGTGAACTGCAGTGTGGATCGCCGACTGGCACTAGGTTGTACCTTATTTTTGTGGAAACGGTGCTGTAACCGCCGGTTTTTATGTATTCAGAATATTAACAACAACGACTGGCCTAGAAGGACTTTGTTTCCAACCGTAAAATCCATAAAAAAATTGAACTGCCACGTCTGTTTCCTTTTATTTAAACAAATGTGTTGTTGCAGCGTGTTCAGGATAGCGGTCCTAGGGCTGGACTACCACGACATGACGCGCAAGACCCTGGCGCCGCTCGGCGTCAACCAGCTCTACTCCAGACTGCTGGAGCTCAAGGTACTAACTAAACTGACTTCAAAAGAAGGAGGTTCTTAATTCGACCGTTTTTTTTTGTGTATGCATCGCGATATCTTCGCCGATTGTAAACCGATATGTTTTTTTAATTTTTATGAATAGGCTATTATTTCGAGGGTGGTCCCGTTTCAATTTGAAAAATATTTCTTTCCTTAGGGGGAAAATCATAAAAATTTTATACAAAAATCATAAATTACAAATTGGTCGTTTTATTTTATGTAAAAATTTAGATTATTGATTGTCAGATGTATTTTTAATAGGCAAATCGGACTCAGATCGACGATCTGGTGAAGGTCGCGGGACCCAGCTGGATGAGGTTAGCGCAGGACCGGTCGTCGTGGAGATCCTTGGGGGAGGCCTTTGTCCAGCAGTGGACGTCTACAGGCTGATATGATGATGATGAAATCGGACTCTTCATCATCATCGCCAACCTTCACTAGTTCACTGTTGGACATAGACGTATCCCAAGGCACGCCACTGCACCTGACTCCGTATCCAGTCACTGCCAGCCGCCTTACGACTTTCATGTATTTATTTGTTTTAATGACAGTTTATCACTTTGCAGTTAATCCCGTTATAGGTTTTCTTTTGTGTACTTACCTAATGTTATAGAAAAAAAAACTGAATCAAATATTTCTTTCCAGGGTTTCAAAGTACTCCAGATTCCGTACACGGAGTTCAACCCTAAAGACAAGCTGGTGACCAGGGTGCAATACATCGAGAAGCGATTGAAGGAGATTGTCAGTACGTCCAGTTCTTCGTAGGCACTTTGGGCTCTACGTGGCCTCTACAAGACCTAATCGTAGACCGCGCGGTCTCTACCCGGCGCTACAAAACAACTTCGTAGACTGCGCAGTGTCTATAAGACCGTCTTTGCGGTCTCTACGCGATTGGTGCCTTGAGAAGTCCACTTTCCTGTCGTAGATCGCATGGTCTGTACGTAGTCTCCCAAGACCGCCTACGCCTAGATCGCTCGGCCTCTACGCGGCGATACAAAACAACTTCGTAGACCGCGCGGTGTCTACGCGGCCTATAAAAGACTGCCGTAGTCCGGTCTCTACAAGAACGCTGAGCGGTCTCTACAAGAACGCTGCGCGGTCTCTACAAGAACGCTGCGCGGTCTCTACAAGAACGCTGCGCGGTCTCTACAAGAACGCTGCGCGGTCTCTACAAGAACGCTGCGCGGTCTCTACAAAAACGCTACGAGGTCTCTAAAAGAACGCTGCGCGGTCTCTACTAGAACGCTGCGCGGTCTCTACAAAAACGCTGCGAGGTCTCTACAAGAACGCTACGCGGTCTCTACTAGAACGCTACGCGGTCTCTACAAGAACGCTAAACGGTCTCTACGCAAATGTGTATAAAGTTGTACATAACGTTTTGTGTTGATGTATTTCGTAATTAATTAGAACGTCATATGCAAATTGAAACAGTTTTTTAGTGTTAAGTGTCCATTAGGCGTTTTGCTGTTTTTGTCGTCTGGTTAGTACAGTCGACCGCTCTTCGGCGGAAAAATTGACTTTGAGCTGGCCTAGCCTATTCGTCAGTTTCTGAAAGACCAGTTTATATTGATTTTGTTTCCACTGACGTGCGGTAGACTGTACAAAGAGGTCATTTTAATTGAAAATATAGTAAAAGAGAACACAAATGAATATTATGAAGCCTGTTAAAGGGCATCCCAGACACACGCGGCCTGCGGTGGCGGCCTGTTGTATTCCCTATGCAATGTATGTGAGACTTCAGACACGCGCGGCCTGCGTTTGCATATTGAGGCTGCGGCCTGCGGTAGGCCGCCACCGCAGGCCGCGTGTGTCTGCGAACGCTTAATGGATACTTAAAGCTAACAAGTGTTCCAGTATTTGTAACCATAGTGATTCGTAATGATAGGTAATTTATATGTTGGATGAAGTGTTTTGAAAGGATCGAAATCGGACAGGTATTAAGATTAATGGGGTGCCTAATGTGTTTGTAGGAAATTGCACATTGTATGTATGTACACCTAACTAACTACGATCGAGGATTATTTTTTCCTGTTTGGTAACTTTTACTAATAGGAAAACAATAAATCGAGCGACCATAAAATACGGAAACGGGCGACTAAAATACTCAACTGGCGACAAAAAATTCGGTTTTTTAAACTTCTTGCATTTGTATTTTCCGTAGCCCGGTCGATTATTTCAGTCGCTCGGTTTTTTACTACCCATTTATAAGTTATATATATTATATAGTATACTAGTTGTGTACGCGGCCGAAGAGCATTATTCGTTTGTAACTGAGTTACCAAACAAGAAAATAAATTAGACGAAGTACTGCGGTCGTGTGCTTGTGTCGGCAAATGTGAAAACGCCCATGTCGCGAGCAAAGTAGGGTTGTGTGACTAATCACGATCATGCTGCATGACATGCATTACGTGCTGTCACTCATGAATGACCGTCTAGTTGTAGTGATTAATGTGCATGACATGCAAACTACGTGCTGGCCGTTGCTTCACTGTACCATGTGATTGATAGCAAGCATGAGGGTCCATCATGCAGCATGATAATTCACGTAAACGTAATGCATGTCATGCCGCATGATCGTTTAGGGACCGCTTATGAACTGTAATTAACTTACAATAACATTGTTTATCTTAAGTGCCTGTGGATTTTGTGAAAATAAGGCGTGGTGGGGAAGACGCGGCCTGTCATGTCGAGAGGTCCGTGTTCGATCCCCGGTTGAGCCATGTACTAATGGGGTTTTCTCGAAACCTAAGTACAAATGACTGACTGCTCTCAAACGGTGAAGGAAAGCATCGTGAGGAAACCTCCATAGGCCGTAGAAGAAATACTTAGGCGCATGTGAAGTCCACCAACCCGCACTGGGCTAGCGTGGTGGACTATAGCCCGAACGCCCTCTTTGAGAGGGTCGACCTGAGTCCCAACAGTGGGGACATATTAATAGGCTGTTGATTTTTTTGATGAAATGTATTGAATTGTTGAATTATTTTGTTGAAAGATGGAATATGTGAGAAATGTACATTGGGAGCGGAATGTTTGGGAGGTTGTTAATATTATTTAAATAAAGGACAAATAACTGTGTAAACGTTATTCTTATTTTATTATATTTAAAATATTTTACATTCTAAGTACTGTTGTAACACCATGTTACCATTTACCGGCCATACATTTTTTAACCGACTTCTATCATATTTTTTTCATATAATACATAGTTATAACTTATAAGTAAATTCAGAATTTGGATACAGCAGATCAAAAGTAATGAAAACATTGAAAAAATCACATCAAACTCTATGAAATCAAAACAATGAAATTAACGACCAGGTAACACAGACTACTTATTTTTAAGTACCTAGTTACTGGATTATATGAAGCATGTGCTATTATAATTAGGGTGATAATAAACCGAGTGACAACAAAATCAAAATTCAAGACGTTAACATAACCAAATTTTTAGTCGCTAGTTAAGTATTTAGATCGCTCGATTTATTATTTTTCTTATCTTTTATAATATCCAAATGTCCAAACACTCACTACCGAAAATTTCCATAAAAAGCTTGACACCATAAGCTTTTTTAGACGCGATTTTTCGCTATTGCATTCGACATGAAGCTGTAACAAAGATACAAAAATGTCAACAAACTACATCGCGTCGTTCAAAACGTTTTTAAAAAATTTCCTATTTAATAATTTTTCCACCATTGCCTGGAAATTTACTATAATGTTCCAAATTGTACCAACGGTTCCAAGGACCAACAATCTTCCTGGCACTTACTTGGTGACGTTTCTGACAAAGGACGTAAACTATTAAATGTAAATGTCCGGTTCGAAGGACCAACCATCTTCCTGGTGCTTATCTGGTGACGGTCTTGACAAAGAACTTTAACTATTTATAAATGTTGCTAATAAATGTAACATCCGGTTGGAATGACCAACAATCTTCATGGCACTTGATTATCTATTGATGTCAGAGGATGTAAACTAATAAATGTAGCGTCCGGTTGGAAGGACCAACAATCTTTCTGGCACTTACCTTGACACTAACAAAGGACGTATACGGCACTTACCTGGTGACGTTTCTGACAAAAGACGTGAACGCCCTGTACATGTCGGTGAAGACGTTGACGATGTAGGGCGTGGTCCACACGCTGGAGGGCGGCGGCCGGAACACCTGGTGGTACTTGAACGGCTGCAGGCTGCGGAAGTTGTGCCGCCCCTTGCCTACCTTGCCGAACATGCGGTACTGAGGTGCACAATAACAAAAATTAGTTAGATTTATCGCGTAACTTTTTAAAACAAATAAAGTTTATGTTATATGTCGCTAGATTTTTAAAATCGAAAATTAATTAATAAAGCTGAAAGTTAAAAAGCAAATGCTGCCCTAACAATTCTAGTGCCAGGAGCCAGTCAAAAAAGAAAATGAATTAACCATTTGACCATCTGTATACGAGAAAACAGTAAAAAGTATTTTCTGTACATCGACTGAAATACAACCTTGTACTTTTTATAGGCACCAAATATTCGAAAAACCATCTTCATCATCGCCTATCGATCTACCATCTAATAGAACCTGAAGCTGCACCTGGGAATCAGATATGGTGATGGGCGAGTCGAACAGGATCCAGGTGACGACCTCATTGCATTCCGGAGACGTCAGCGAGCCAGAGTACGTGTAGTACGAGCCCAGGTCGGTACTTAGCAGCTTCCTGGAACACATCATTATGCAAGTATGTATACTTACAATACCTATATTTACTTACCAGCATAAGCGTAAAAGTATCGTATATGTTACTTACCAACTGTTGCCTCTGCATGTAAATTTAATCTGCAAATTTTTGATCCCATACAAATTTTAAGATCCTTTTTTACCCCTTTAGGGTTGGAATTTAAAAAATCCAAGTACACCAGATTTTAAGTCAGACCACCTGCTTTCAAACAAAAAACGCGGTTCAAATCGGACCAGTAGTTTTAGCGTGATGCGGGTTCAAACAGACAGACATACGAGAAATTTTTTGAAAAGTGTTTTGGGGTCAGATAAGCCTAAATAACGTATTCCAATAGTTTTTTTTATCCCTTCAATGTACAGAAATACTCCCGTTACAATTTTTTAATAGTACTAGCTTTTTCCCACGGCTTCGCCCGCGTAGAAAAGTTTTTCCCGTGAAACAGCGCCCTCTATGTAGGCGTTTTGTTACTTAGGACGCCCCGCGACTTTGTCCGCGTTAAAAAGTAGCCTATATGTTATTCCAGGATATAAGCTATCACTGTACCAAGTTTCATCAAATTCTGTTCGGTAGTTTTTGCGTGAAAGAGTAACAAACATACATCCTCACATCCTTACAAACTTTCGCCTTTATAATATTACTAGTAGGATAGATAAAGTTCCGCAGTATTCTTTACTTCGTTGAATACTAACGTGGTATCGATCAGCACCCCGTTGATGCGTGACCCCGTCTCCTGCAGTTTGGGCACGTACTGCATGTACTCCTGGGAGCTCTCGAAATCCGAGTCGTCCAGCTCAGCTATCACCTGGTACAAATAAGTGTAATATATCGTCATTATGTAAGTGACTATTTTCTCTTAGAGCCACCGCGACCCGGAGGGGAGACGCCATCGTCATACGAGTATGTTTTGGATTGTGAAACATCCCGCATTTTTCGTCCTATGCGACGCAGCACACGTGCTTCAATAGTGACACAATTCAAAAAATTTTTGTTTTTGATTTGTTTCACTTTTGAAGCACGTGTGCGATATATCAAAGAATACTAACTGTTCCTACGTACAGAAGCGACACTCGACCCCGGACTTTCGTCACTTGCGAAGTAAAGTACCTTACCTACTCTGGAAGTACGCACTCTCGACTGCCGCCGTTAGCTGCGCTTTACAACTAACTTACATTGCAAAAGACGGATAATATGGCCAGGCCGTCTTTGGTGGCCAGAGCCTCCTGCACGGCCATGTCTGACCGAATGTGCACGAAGTGGATCTCCATCGGGAACCTGGAAGTTAAAGCCTGGGTTAAATCTCAGGGTTACGAATCATCGTCATATCAACCTTTTAACGTCCACTGCTAGACATAGGCCTTTCCTAATGAATGCCACCACATCCGCTTTCGGCCACCTCGTCAGGTCGTCGGTCCACCTGGCGGAGGGGCGTCCCCCGCTGCGCGCACCGGTCCGCGGTTACCACTATCTTCTATTCTTAAATATAATCTTAAATTATTTATTTAACGTTTGTAACGTGGTGGCCACGTTACAAATACGTTAAATAAATAATTTAAGATTTCATGGTTTTCCTTTCATTTAATTTATCAAGTTTGTTAGGGAGATTTCATCTTTATAATTGACCCTAACGATCGATGCAATAAAAGTACAGGGTGTAATTTTTACAGATTTTAGTCGGTTCGATTCCCGGGTGTGGCAAGCGAATTTTCGAAAATCTTTGAATGCAGTTTTGTTTCTTTTTAAAAATAAAGGATTGTCTCCATTATGTAAAATGAGCCAGCTTAAGGATTTAAGGTAGTTTCCCTCCAGGGCCCGATTTATCTTTCCACTCTGTATACGCTTGCCCAGTCGCGGTCTCGACTCGAGAACTCTACCCCAACGAGTTATCGGTTCTCCGACAGAGTAACCAGCCCACTGCCGCGTCAACGTACTAACCGCCCAAACTATATTGGTAGTGCATATCCCTTACGATTGAGTGTTGTAGTGTAACTTACTTGCGGCCGTCTATCGCGTGTTCCGAAAGCCAATGAAAGTGCAGTTGCTCGAGCCGGTAGGTGTGCTCCAGAGGCCCGCCCGAGAGCAACGGGTGCATTGCCTTGTCTCCCTCCGTGCTGAATTGTACTGCAATCATCTTCGATCATATATTACCTAGCCTCGTAAGGACCCAAGATTAATTCAATACCTAGTTTACTGACTGCTCTCAAACGGTGAAGGAAAATGTTGCGAGAAAACCTGCAAACTTACGTCACTTACGTTGAAGAAGGAACTCTTAGCCGTATATGAAAATCCACCAAACCGCTATGGGCTAGCGTTGTGGACTATAGCCTGTACGCCCTCGTTGTGAGGGTAGGCCAGTGCCCAACAGTGGGGACAAGTTAATACCCTGTTTTGACTTTGATTTTAGGCCCGCATTTAAACCCATAACTATTTTCCCAATAGGCCATACGCCCGACTCTGGACACACATTGTAAAGGAACGAATTGCTCGGCTCATTTATTGCGTTAATGACTTTGTGTAAAAATTGTAAAATTGATCAACTTTACTTCTAAGTAAACAACAATAAACAATTTACATGTATGACCAGACCACTGTCCACTATTAACTATTTGTCCACATGTCATTAACTCTGACTATCAGACTGCTACATGTAGCATGATGACAGCTAGCTAGTTATTCCGCCGGGTAATATGTCAGTTCGCAGTCACTCAGACCTGACATTGTCTTGACCAATCTAAATCGCGGTTACGTTACAAAATGACAGTTTATTTTTTTTGTGACAATGTCAGATGTCTGATTGACGTGATATACGTCCGAGTTTAGAAGGTATTGTGCTCTGAATCCTGCGAGCCAAAGGGTTAACTTACTGGTATGTCCGTTGTTAATCCCAGTGAGCAGTACTTTGTTGTACCCTAAGAACTTGAGGTTCCCATACTTGATGAACCGGCCCTTGAAGTCCCTCACGACCTCTGAGCTCTTTATGTCGATAGGGGACTGCCTCCGGCCGCCCTCCTGGCACATGTCTCCGGGCCATGACGACTCGTCTGGAATCATTGGAGCTGTAGCCAGCGAAACAAGCTATTTACAAAGAAAAGGGACGCTATTCTTCAAAAATTTTGTCCCAGAACGACTACTTGCCATAATGACCACTCCCAAAATGACCACTTCCCATAATGATCACTCCCAAAATGACCACTTCCCATAAATACCACTCCCGAAATATCCACTTCCCAGAATAAGCTGCAGCATCACGTAAAAAATGGTTACCGCTTATTTTCATAATTTTACGTTTTTAGTTGGTGCATTAGAAAAACAACATAAAATGTGGGAACAAAACTGGTTGAAATTCGGGTTTTACAAGTGGTCAACAAAATAAATCATGTTCGGATACTTAAATTTATGTCGTATTGTTAAAAGAAGGAAAAATTTTACAAGGACCCCGGCGGTCCCACAAAATGATCGGATTCTGGGTGTTTGTATGTAGGTTTTTAGGTATATAAAAGTATATAAGTATGTTTATCAGTTGTTGAGTGTACCCATTTACAAGCTTCGGCTTAGTTGGGACTAAACAGCCGTGTGTGGATTTGTCCAAACAAAACATTTCTTGGAGGTTTCTACAAGGTATTTGACGACTTTTTCTTATTATATTCTTTGCTAGGTAGGTATGTTCCTTGCTTCTCACAATTTGCATTACCTATTCACATTACCTTCGTAACTCCACATCTTCCACCAGTAACTGGTAGTGTTCGATGACACGGCTATTTCTGGAAACCAACAGTGCATTTTCAATACATCTAAAAGCTAAGGGCTTCTTTCACCACTTCCTGATATTGTTACAAATAGTAATCTTAGTGATAAACTAATCTATTAGATAAATCTGTGTGATAGACTATATAAAATATATAAGATATAGGCAATCAGATACCTGTGAAAACAAAAAAATTGGCTATCTGTCAGATAACCTGCAGATAGGGTATCTGGGACTTTATCAGCAAGCGGTGTAAGAGGCCCTTAGTCTCATAAATATATACCTACTTATCCCTCTAATAAACTACTTTATTGAACATCGTAACTAAAGATTAAATAAAAGGCATCAAAGGAGTCGTTACACACAGGTGCGAATTCTAAATTCTACATTTTTAAAAAGTTTTTATTAAATATCTCAATTACAACAGTTTTTTTCCTGTTTTCGCAATTTTACGTAGGTAATAATATGTTTCCTACAGAACAATCAGTCAGCAGTTTTCTCTTATTATTTTTATTGTTATTTATTAATTATACATAACTACAAAATTATCCCCCAAAACCGTCTTGACGGTTTGACGGGGGGTCTCACTCATAGTTTGCTTGTTTTGTACCCCTAGTAGGTACTAATCGTTAGTAGTAGTAGTTCTTCTAGTAGTTCGGTACCCTTTGTAACTAGTATAACCGAGCTGAGACCAAAAGAAATACTCAGTAGTTTGCTTAGGGATTACTCCGATGTTAGGAATCATCATCAACAGCCTATTAATGCCCCACTGCTGGGGCTCAGGCCTACCCTCTTAACGAGGGCGTTCGGGCTATAGTCCACCACGCTAGCCCAGTGCGGGTTGGTGGACTTCACATGCGCCTAAGAATTTCTTCTTCGGCGTATGCAGGTTTCCTCACGATGTTTTCCTTCACCGTTTGAGAGCAGTCAGTAAATGTACTTAAGTTTCGAGAAAAAACCCATTGGTACATGGCCCAGCCGGGGATCGAACCTCGGACCTTTCGATATGATAGGCCGCGTCTTATCCCCTACGCCACTGACGCTCTCTCTGTTAGGAATCAATATCTCTTTATTACCAAGTGAAGTATTCTTTACAGAGAGATATATTTAGATTTTATAACTATTGGATAGGTATGCTTTCTCTACATTATCCAGCCGCGTTTATACTTACCTAATCCTACTAGAGTGACCACAACAAACCTCGGAAACATAATAACGAAATAACTAAATTTAATTCTTTCAGTTGGGCACTTTAAAAATATTTTAATTAAATTAAACCCGCCGAATTCCACAGGCGCGCTCTCTGCCCGAACAGAACCAAGTGGAGACCGAATCGGATAAAAACATTTATTGTGAGATGCCTTCACAATAAGATGTTTATTATATTACATTACCTCCATGATTGTTATTCGAGTATTTGTTATTGCGCTGGGATTTTCGACGATCTCATGAATCTGTGGTATGACGGATATTGCGTACCAAGGCATATTTTCTTTCAATCGTGTTTGCATAGGGACTGAAAGTGATAATCATAATTATCACTTTATTGAATTCCACAATGTAATAGTAGGGTAGACCATTATAGACCCTTGAGGACACAGCAATATGAGGAGGACAAACTAATGTTTACTTACTAATTTGTTATTTCGTCATACATACGTATCTTCACGCTATGTCCCTGGCGGTGTAGGCAGAGAGAACGGAGCGCCAAGTACCGCGATCCTGACACACCTCTTTCGCTTCGCTCATTCTCTTCATACACGCTCGCCGTGGGACGCGAGGGCTCTTTACGTGTCCGTCCGTGAGCACCCGCTCTATCTGATCCTCGTATGTCAGTCTAGGTCGTCCCCGACTCCTATTACCAATCACATTTATTTCGTCATACACATTATTTTATAGTTAATGTATTCGTTTAAATGTGTAATAGCGTTTTAATAAGGTTACGCTATCGGTATCATCATCATATCAGCTTGTATACGTCCACTGCTGGACAAAGGCCTCCCCCAAGGATCTCCACGACGACCGGTCCCGCGCTAACCTCATCCAGTGGCTCCCGCGACCTTCACCAGATCATCGGTCCACCTTGTGGGAGGCCTACGCTGCGTCTTCCGGTACGTGGTCGCCACTCGAGAACCTTTCTGCCCCAACGGCCGTCAGTTCTACGGGCGATTGTTCTACGACAGTTGCCACAATCGCCCAGCCCACTGCCACTTCAGCTTCGCAATCGCTTCGCTTCGCTATCGGTATAACATTTTAAAAATACGGGTTATACGTATGGGTAAATAATAATAATATAATAATAATGTTTGGACAAATTTACACACGGCTGTTTAGACCCAACTAAGCCGAAGCTTGTACATGGGTACTCGACAACTGATAAACATACTTAAATACTTTTAAATAAATACTTAAATACATACAAACACCCAGAGTCCGAAAACCAACAGTTATGCTCATCACACAAATGTTGGTCCCGGGTGGGAATCGAACCCACGACCTTTGGCGCAGTAGGCAGGGTTACTACCACTACGCCAACAGGCCTGTAAATACCTAAAAAGTTTCTTTTTCTATAACTAGGTTTAACCCAGTGTTAAACCGTGGTTTATCACGATCATCTAGACATCTACATAATTGTGTCCAACGTCCCCTCGCTGCAACGTTATCTGTCTAGCATATCTAGACCGAGTGACGTCGGCGGAGACGTTTTGTTCTAATATCTGTAGGTATCCTGTAGGAATGAGGAACAATATTATTAGTCTAAAACCATATTTGACCGGCTCATCGTTGGCTTGGCTTGTCACTCGCGACCAAGAAGTTTCAAATCTCTTTGGTCGCGCGCGCGCTCCCTGGTAGAGATCGCATCTTGCATATTTAGTATCGGAACCTATGGTGCCACTTACAGGGGGGGTGCGGACAAAGGAAGCGGAGTAGCGGGAGGAGGTTGCTAATACAAATTTATATGGAGTTTGAAAATGAGAATGTGTGAGTGAGTTACAATATTGTAATTCATTTGACACGATTTTGACACACATAGGATGCTTTTATTACACATCCATATGGGAGTGGCAAAATTTTTTGATTCATGCTCGCGACGGGGCGTTCATTACCTACAGCGCGCTGGGTCCGAAATACAAAGATGTTCCCCGCAAGTACGTCACAACTAAGAAATGTAAGTAAGTAGGTATAACTTATATAGCTTATCCTTATCAGTTAAGTACATTATATTGCTTAATATCCGATATCTTTATTGAAAAGTAGATGTACAGCTACGTGCCTGCAGTAAATAGTTCTAGAGTTTACAGCTGCAATGAAATGCAATAACGTTTGGTATTTAGGTGAATGACGATTTGATTTAAGGTAGGCGACGTTTTTATGTCGGTTCTTTAATATTTGTCTTATCCATACAAAATAATATACTTATAAATGAGAAAGGAATTTGTTATCTTTTCACGTTGGGGCAGACGAGTTCTGGAGTCGAGAGCGCGGACCGGTAAGCGCAGCGTGGGACCGTCCAGGTGGACCGACGACCTGAAGAAGGTGGCTGGATGCGGAGAGCGGAGGACCGGGTGTGGCGGCGTTCATTGGGAAAGGCCTATGTCCAGCAGTGGACACCAAGGGGCTGTAAATGATCTTTTCTCACCTAAACCGCTGAAAGGATTTTGAGTTGTGGAGTACATCGATAAGAATTATGCAGTACATCGAACCCTAGGGTATGATATAGGCTACTTTTAACCGCGATAAACTTATTCCACGCGAGTGCAGACGCGGGCCACAGCTAATAAATCTATGAATAATGTCATCAACTAGCAACTACCCACAATACGTTAGTATACGATTGAGCGACTATTGTCGTACGACAATGGTGGTGTGATGTAACGACCGGTATAATAGCGGACGGGAGCGGAGATTCGGAGCGGAGATTTATTGAGGATGCACCGGTGTGCCGCTGTTATTACACCTTCCTCGAACCAATTGGGTATCTATCTACCTATGCTAATGGAGAACTTAGTGCCATAAAACTATATTGCGCTGCAATCATCGCCGATTCTGAGCCATTATACCAATCTGACTGACAACAGATAGATCGGTGTCATATCCTTGCTCCACTGTAGGTATAATCTTAGCTAAACGAATAATTGAATGTTTTATATTTAACGAGGTAATTAATATTACATACACAGGTACTGGTTAATCCAAAACTAAGATTTCCTACTCGTTTTTTATATTTAACCGTTACAGTATTTTACAGTGTCATTGAACCCGTTGCTGGTTATGGTTGAAATTTTTTAACATCTTAAACTTTGACGAGCTGTAACGTGTAGACGGCTAAAAATATTAACATAGTACCTAGCCCCGGGGTAAAAATATTAACATAGTACCTAGGCTCGGGTAAAAATATTAACATAGTACCTAGCCTCAGGAAAAAAAAATCCCGCAGGCAACACAATCTCATATTTTCTGAAAAGTGGGCCATTGTGTCCCACTGGTATGTACCTTTTGATCTCATGTCTCAAGTAAGTATAAGTTTATGTTTGTTGGTTCGGATATGCTTGTTTTGCGGGTTTTCAACTTTATATTTCTCGTCTCATTGTAAAGCTTTCGTGTACATTTAAGTATTTTGTTCGCATTTAATTTAGTTTTATATGAACTTTCTCTAAAAGCTAACATTTCAAAGATGTTTGTAGTCAAAATAATATATAATTATTTAATTTAAAAAATTGGACGCTTTAGAATCGTTACGATCGCAATGGAACACTAACCTAGTCAAATATGCAAATAACAGTAATAAAATAAAACTGAATAGGTTTTTCAATTGATAAATATCATTTTATTAAACAATCATACAATAAGACAATGAACACAATATTCAACACAACCTAAAGGAACGTAAAGTATCTAATACTTTAGCTACATTATCATCTTCACAGCCTCAACACGAAATTAATAGGTACTACTACCAAAATTGTAACAACCAAATATTACAATAATAAAACTTATCTATACCTACCCCATCCGAAAAGCACAAAATATGCAAATTCCGAAAACAGAAATCGCAAACTTGCTGAAAAACTTTCGATAATCTTGAAAAGAAATTATATTTCTCATGTAGGTAGGTTGAAAATGAAAATTCTTTTGGTTATATGATATAATTATAAAGAATTTGTGGTAGGTTACTTTAATTAAATATTGGTCTTAATAATTATTAAGACCAATATTATCCGGCTACTGTGCCAATATCAAGAATAAGTATAGTTTCCTTATACAATTCAAAATAAATTTCAAATACTCAAACACAATGTTTTTTTACACACGCTAATCCTCTAGACAAAATCATCTAATTTCAATAATTTTATACTATTTTCTTATAATCTAGGAATATGTTACAATTTTTATTTAGAGTCATGGTTCGCTTTGCAAATTTATTTCAGGTGATAACTATAACATTTCACACGACCTGCGGATGACTATCATTATAGTACAGAACGAGCTTACTATCTAAGTTGACGTCAGACATCATCAAATTAATCTAAATTGAATGATCTACCGAATTCATTTACAAAAAGTGGTGAACTAATGATTTACAAACGGACTAAACGATTTACCGAAAAACAAATTCAATACTGAATGTTAGACTACGGGAACCAGCCCATTTTTAAAAGAGATACTTAAATGTAAACCTATAATTAAGGCTTGGCTTTATAAGAGTAAGGGCTTCTTTCACCACTTCCTGATATTGTTACAGACAGTAATCTTAGAGATAAACTAATCTGTCAGATAAATCTGTCTGATAGATAATATAAAATATATAAGATATAGGCAATCTGATACCAGTGAAACAAAAAAAATTGGCTATCTGTCAGATAACCTGCAGATAGGGTATCGGGGTAATTATCAGCAACTGGTGAAAGAAGCCCTAAGTATTATAAAGTCTTAATGTAAAGTTGAGCTTTAGAACAATAAACCTGCCTATACCAAAGAAAATTAATAAATATTTACACAAAAAAATTACTAACGGAACTACCTAGCCCATACTTTCCTATCAGAGACACTCGTCCGAAAGGGTTTATACAATTTTTTGTTATATCCATGAGAATGTGGCTGTCAGATTTTGGTTTTTGAAAAACGAACCCTATCTAGACTTCACATAAGTCTATATTTGATCTTGTTTTTTGGGTCGCAAAACCCGTTTTAACACTCTGAGGGATATATAATATTGATATATTTTTTTCTGTAAATTTATTAACACAAGTGTACAGAAGTAGGATTGAAAGTGCCCTGATTATAATCTATAGGTATACTTGCGTAAAGTTTACTGGAATGTCGTGAATTATAAACTTCATTGTCAATGAGGGAACCTAACTTTACCTGGCAACCAAGTTTACACTTTAGTAACTATATTAATTTATTTAGACGACGAAAATGACTAGAGCGCCTAAGAATATAATACATACGTTATCTTATCAGCTACATTAGGGTCTCAAATCGAGAATTTCGATTCATATTGAAATAAGGATATTTAATGGACGTCATGACTTACGGCGCAGAAACGTGGTCACTGACGGTCAGCCTGATCCACAAGTTTAACCCTTTATAAGGCAGAGACGATTTGGAAACCACTTAGTTAATAAACATTTACGGAGAAAAAATCCTATTTTTTATTTAACTATATATGGTATTATATAGCGAATATATCAGGCTTCATTCATTCATTCAATGTCAATGAATAGGTGTATTAGAAACAGATCATCTGAAAACTCAAGTGCACTAACAGGCTGAGTGCATATATTGACCACATATTTTTTTTGCCGTAGAAGTGTTCCCCAGTGCATTACAAACGTGGTAGTGTATTTAACTTTCACGTAGCATATCTGTATAACTGGGGCCTTATAAAGGGTTAAGGTCGCTCAGCGAGCTGCGGAGAGGGCTATGCTCGGAGTTTCTTTGAAGGATATGATCTGCAATGAGCAGATCCGACGGAGAACTAAGCGACATAGCTGAAAGGAGTAGCAAGCTGAAGTGATCACATCTGTCGCAGAACCAACGGCCGTAGGGGCAGACAAGTTCTGGAGTGGAGACCGCGGACCGACTTAAACCAGGTGGCCGGAAGCCGCGGGCATCCGAGACGGAGGACAGCGTGTGGTGGCGTTCACTAGGGAAGGCCTATGTTCAGCAGTGAACGTTAAAGAGCTGATATGATGTTGAAACCAGCCGCAACCGGTTGACTTCAATCAGTCTAATCCGACTGTTCAGCCTAAAGCCATAAAATCTATGTATTTTCTGCGTATCACGGTGAATCACGTTTACAAATCGTAAATCTATTATATTGCCTAATTATCTATAATCTAGTTATACCACAATATACTTAATTTAACAACTATCGATATCAGAAACTAATAGAATTTTATATGTTTTAGTATAATTTATGACCGCCCTAATATTTGTGAAAAGTTGTTAAGATTAGAAAAATGTATGGGTTATCAGTTGCCGTCTAATAGTCTTAATACTGCTATTAAAGTGCTTAATATTACAATCTACTTATTGCTCTTTCTTATATTGATAATGACCATGTGATGTGGTGAGACTGCGTGACGATCTCCTAATAAAACGGCTTATTGATAACAATAGTCTGTTCTGTTTGTAAAATGTCTCTCTTTTTAGGATCATGACCATTCTAAGAAATGAGACACATTATTTTTCCTGGTTAAGTCGACATGGAACTTTTATACGAAGTTTACCCGACAACAACAGAAAAGAGAAAATTAAATTAAATAAAAAGCACTTACCACTTACATACTCATACTAAATAAATAATAAATAAAATACAACAAACAGCTTTTGTACTACCTTCATTGGGCTCCGATTATCACAAAACGATCATCTCCTTTCTCTTATTATGTAAGTATTAGAGCAAAGAGACTTCAAAGAAGAATCTTCAGTTTTTTCCAAGATAATAGCAATAATTCACTACACCGCTACCCTTAACCAGTAGGTACGTAGAAAAAGATGTACCTACTGGTACCTACAGTTTCATTTATCAAACTACAGTACCTAGCTAGGTAAATAAGCCAGGAATAAAAATTATGTATGACCCTTCCAAGTGTTCCGAAAAACCTGAGAAGTGTACTGTAATAATGTCATTTTTAAGGAAAATTTTAACTGTGTGATTACTATACCTGCAATAAATTGATTTAATTACCTACATTGAACTAGAATTAATCAATAAAAACTTTGACACACTCCTTCATGCCATCACCGAAAATCCTTCTCTTCATGTTACCAACGACACAGAACGCTTTGCCTACAGCAGCGCCCATCCTCGAGGAGAAGCAGCTGAACAAGCTGGCGAGGAAGCCCAGGATGTGGGGGGTGAGCCTGGTGGAGCAAGACCGGGCGGAGCGGTACACGACGCGGTTGACCGGCTGCAAGCTGCGGTAGTTGACCATGCCGCCGACGTCTACTTTGCTAAAAGTCTTGTACTAGAGAGAGAAATAAATGATAATTAATCAATAGGTATAAAAGAAGAAACTAACCCACTGAGGCACAACGCACAGCTCAAACCGCTGAGCCTAGAACCTTTGCACAAAGGTTCCTCTTATAGCACTGACGTCCACTAAGAAAAGGCTTCTACGCGAACGAAGACGCGGGAAACAGCTAGATATTGGAATATAAGGAAGACAGTGGCCGTGCACACTGACAGTGGGACTATTCCGAAAACTCAAAATCACTGAACGAGAGCAGTGCTCGGAGTTTCTCTCGAGAACTCGCCTACCCAAGTCTGCAAGAAGTATGCGATAGGTGGAATATTTACCTGAGTATCAGAAATGGAGAGAGGCTTGTCCATCACAATCCACGTGACTGACTCCTCGCACTGGGGCGTGGTGAGGGAGCCGTGGTAAGTGAAGAACGACTGCGGATCAGGGCTGAAGAGTCGCCTGGTGAAAGATATGATTAGGTTAACTAGGTACTGATCACATCTGTGGCAGAACCGACGGACGCTGGGGCAGACGAGGGAGTGGAGACCGCGGGTGGACCGACTACCTAGGTACCTAAAGAAGGTGAAAGCGGAATTTAACCCTAAGCAGAGTTGTACGGGGGCGGACGGAGGCAAACGGGCCTGAAAGGGTTGAATGAAACACTATTTGTTAAATTAAAATAAAAAGAAAAAGTCTTTATTCTGCTTCATAAAGGTACATGCATTATATAAAATTCATGAATAAATTAGTTATCTAAATTAAATGTCATTCACTTCTTCATATTATTATTTCCTTATATTAAATTATTTCACTATTTATTATGTAATATATGGTTTCCATTATTCAGCTGCTCTATCGAGCGTAGTCCCCCAGAACTTCCATCTCCTCCTATCTTCTGCTTCTCTGTGCCATGTTACGTCTGTTTCATTGTTAATGTCGTCAATCCAATTTGTTATATATATTGTTAAATTTAAGAAAAGAAAAAGCTTAGTTTTTAACACCAATAGTACGCAATTTAGTGGTTTGGGTTTTTAGGGTGCAGAGTACTCGAACCTTCACCTTCCCTTGTTTCCGTATGTCCTTAACCTACTGCTGCTGTTTCTACTCAACCTTAGCTAAAACGACCTGTCTTTGTCATATTGTACGAGATTACCATCGATTGGTTCCACTATTGTTTCAGTGTCCCTTCTTGTATTTCTTGTACTGCTCGACTGAGGATATGATTCAACTAATTTTGTACTTCAGTACATGATAAGTTTTAAGAACGAGTCATCATCAAATAGTACCTGTACGTATTACTTAGGTACTATTATAAGTACATTCTTGACTATTTCAATACAATTTGTTAGTTGTTTAAGCACCCTTGTGTATAACAGACCTTAAACTTCTAGTCGTTTAGTGAAATTGAATTTTCTTTATGTTGTTGGAATATAGGTACGTATTAGATATTATCTACCCCTATTTCTAAATTATATTTCTATCTCTGCAACAAATAAAGCTTGCTTTATTCCCCCAATTTCCCTCCCTTTGTTTTCTATATGCTTTCAATAATCACACTCGTTATTCTATGCACTTGACCTACCTATTCTAAATATTTTCTTCTTCGAGCTCGTTGACTGACCCTCGCTACGAATTAATTGTCCATGTCTATTAGCGACCCGTACCGCTTACCATAAGCCAGTAAATTTTTACAAAAAAAGTTGACTTACGTAATATCAATGATAGTTCCTTCCGTAGGATCTTCCGTGCGATCTATGAGTTTAGGCACCACCGGCATTAGCTCAGAGAGGGCATGCTCGCTGTCCTCGCCACCCAGCACCTGGGAACAAAAGGCAATCATCATCATGTCAGGCCTTCAACGTCCAATGCTGCTCATAGGCTTACCCCAATGAACGCCACCACACTCGGACACGCACGATGTTAAATGCAGGAACAGAAAAATTTGGATAGTAAAGTGTATATTTTTATACCTGACAAAGCACTCCAATGACTGCCAGTCCATCAGGCCGCTTCAGCGCTTCTTCGACTGTCAGGCCGGTTTTGATGTGAACCATGTGGATTTCCAAGGGATACCTGTGGAAGAACACTTGTTAACAACACATCGAATACATATCGTATATAATAGTTAGTTAATTTGTGGTGTCAGTTTCCATGAGATGTTTTTTCGCATCGAAGATGGCTTTGTAGCCATTTTAAATAGAAAATCTGATTAAAATGTGGATTCGACATGTGGATTGTGGATGATAAAAAAAGTATATACATAGGTGGACGGTTAATTAGAAACAGGGCAAGATTTTCATACAATCGAGGTCACTTTGAAGCCATGGTTCTCTGTGTAGGATTGATGGGGGCGTGATCTGATGACGGTCATCGAGAGAGTAGATGGAGAACTTTTAGATAGCTATAGATATCCAACTGATCAGATCAGCCGTTTGGGAGCATCATCGTCATGATTCTATAACTTTAAGATTTTCATACATTTTTATGCCATTTTGCAGGTTTTTTCTACATGACGATGCTGCTACCAAACGGCTCATCTGATCAGTTGGATATCTATAGCGATCTGAAAGTCCTCCATGTGCTCTCTCGATGACCGTCATCAGATCAGGCCCCGATCAATCCTTCACTGAGAAATATGGCTTCAAAGTGACCTCGATTGTATGAAAATCTTGCTCTGTTTCTAATTATCCGTCCACCTATGTATCTAAACCATAAAAGAACCGCGGTGGTTTTAACACACCACAAATTATTTACCTATGAAACTCCATGCAAGTTTTTGTTTATTTATATCAAGAAAGGTTTGCGGTGGGATTAGCGGTCTCCTACTGTATGCTCGGATGACAGGGCAGGTAACAGATACAGGGCGGCCTTGACATCATTCCAGCAGCATTGTTAATATTTTGACATGTGGAATGTCATCAACTCTTCAATGGCCAGAGGTGAGACTTCAAGATGCCTCAAAATTTAACAGAGGAATTTATGGAGAGTAACCAAAATTCATATTGGAGGTAGCGCCATACGGACTGGATACTTGGCTGTAACGGGCACTAAACGAAGCCACCTGTATAAAAAGGTGATTGAACAAAAAGTTTTAATACCCAAGTTTGCAAAATGATGCTGGCCACTTGCTTTTCCTTTAGCTTATAATTTCAAAACAGAAAAAGATTGAAAAAAGTGAACAACGCGCGAGTTGTTGTTGTTTTCTTTTGTTTTATCTGAATTTTCAATGAGCTACCACCCTGAATTACCCATAATTACCTACTGAAAACGTCGTCATAAGATTTGATGTTACCACCGCCGGAATCAAAAGAAACGTCCAAAGAACCTCTTGCGCGAGAAATCCAAAAGTAAAAACAAGAAAGCATTATAATGAAGATTTTAACGGTTTTTTTCCTCGCAGGTGTAATGTAAAGCACTCGGGAGAAAGGGCGATTACCAACTCGTGTGTATTAAGACCCTCGGCTACTCGTTGGTCAATTTTTTCCATTGGTCCACATCAATGTACGTACTATTTTATGTACCTCAATGGAGATTTGAAGAAAAGGTGGATGAAAACAAAGAGGATTCGCAAACGTATAATACAGCATCTTGTTGCGATCTGATGATGAATGCTTACTTCATGCCGTCTAATGCGTGTTCAGAGAGCCAATGTAGATGGAACTGCATCAGGGTGTAGTTGCCACGCAGGGGTCCGCCAGACAGCACGGGGGCGGGGCTCCACATCACGTTCCATTGCACTGTGTTTGAAAAAAAAATTAAAACACGATCAAGAATTATCTATGAACTGCTAAACTGGGTGTACCAAAATTCTAACAAAAATCATATAACGACTAAGTATATAAATTAAACAACAAAAAAAGTTCTTCATCATCATCATCATATTATCAGTCGAAAGACGTCCACTGTTGGACAAAGGCCTCCCCCAAAGATCTTCACAATGTCCGGTCCTGCGCTGCCCGCATCCAGTTTGTACCGTCAACTACATGCACAGATCATTGAGCGTAGGGAGCTTATTCCGTGTTCTGTGGTCAACTTTGACCAGATCGTCGTGGGAGACCTGCAGTACGTGTTCCGGCGCGTGGTCGCCACTCGAGAATCTTTCTAACAAAATCCTAGACCATGTGAGCCTCGTGGCGGTCCATAGCCAGCATTGATAATGACGTGTTACTCACGGGTGTGCCCGTTGTTGATGGCTGAGACATTGACCTGGTGGTAGCCCCGGAACGCGAGCGGTCCACGGATGTGGGCCTCGTGGCGGTCCACCAGCGCGTCGCGCGTCATTATGTTGATGGGGGACTGCATCCGGCCCGTTTCGCACTTGCCGGGCCATTCTGTTTCGTCTGCATAAAGAGGATAACAAAATTATATGTGAAAATAAATGTATTTAATGAGAGCTTCGGTGGCGTAGGAAGATGATTCCCGTATGTAGAGTTTAGGTAGAATTTGGTTTTCAAGTACATTTTGCTGCTCGGAATGTTTTCCTCGTGAGGAAACCTGCATGCGTAGAAGAAGGAATTCTTAGGCGCATGTGAAATCCACAAACCCGCTATGTAGCTAGGAAACCTAGTCTTCCTTGCCAGGTGTTATAAAAATCTTTGAACGTAGATCTACTTATTTTTAAAAATAAAATGAAGTCTTCAATGGCAATGCAGGCAATGCAGCCAGCGTCCTCGGAACAATGGGTCCATCGCCCAGCCTGGACGATTTTAGTTATTTTTAGGTAATTTTAGTTTTATATAGGTTTTAGGTTAATTTAGTTAGTAATATATATAGTTTCAATATTTATAGCACTTTGCCTACATATCCCATAGCCGTGGGCACCCAAAAGTGAGGAATTGAATTCATGGGCGAGTTGGAAGAATGAGACGAAGGCGAGAGCTTCTAAGAAATTGAGTCCAAGAACGAAGAACACGAGGAAAAAAATTACGATGTTAGAACATAGTAATTTTTGCAATGAGATTGGCTGACTTACCATCATATGTCCAATGTCCGGCTTGGTACGTTACACCTGGAACAAAAGAAATGACAGTTAATTCTGGCCATGCGATACTTACAAAGGTACCCAAGTGTCAAGCCAAGGTACCCAAGTGTTTCTAAGTTACCTCTGGTCTGAGACAGAGCGCGAACAAAGTGTCAGGCTGCGATTTCATCATCATCATCAACAGCCTAGTGGGGTCATTAGTTAATGACCCCACTGTTGGGGCTTAGGCCTACACTCACTGCGCTGCTATTTATTTTAACCTAATAGGTATGTTGTAGAGTAGGTACTGAAAAATATTTGACACGTATTTTTGTGTAGCTATGCCCTATTCAATCTAGTATAGGAATCGTCTTTCAAGGCTAACTTATGTATACTCTAAGGACCGTCTTTCCAGGCTCACTTATTAGTACTCTAAGGTCCGTCTTTCAAGGCTAACTTATATATACTCTAAGGACCCTCTATCAAGGCTAACTAATGTATACTCTAATAAATATAAACCCTGAGATTTCATGAGATTTGTTGAAGCAAGATGCAAGTTATTTCTTGATTAAATAAGATGTTTGAAAACATGTAAAAAATTAATTTTCGATCTATAATGATGATCAGTTTGACTGTTTAGAAGTAGTAACTGTTTAGGTGCTTCGAAAAGATCGGTCAATAATAAGAAAAATATTCCAGCAATTATCTTAACTATAAATTGTAAGAGATAGTGTCTGTCTGTCTGTTTGCCCATGCTGTAACCAGCGTGTGGCACGATTGTGTGTATTTATATTTTTATCAAGGAAACTGGATTTGTTCCGAAACAATATCAAACATGTGTTGGAAGTGAGTGTACATTAATTAGGTAAATAAATATCAATTAAAGAAACGCTATCTAATGCCAAATTGGCATGTTTTCTTGTGTGCAAAATAAGAAATAAATAATGGAAAAATTAAATAAAGTTCTTCGAAGAAGTCGCATTAAAAACTCAAATTTTTAAGGATGCGATAAGATGGAGTATACCTATTTGCTTCAATTAGCTACTCGAAAGTTACTAAATCGATGGAATTGAAACTTGGAAAATAAATAAAGTTTCCCGACAAGGGTGGAAACATAATAAAAAATTCGAAGATACAATTATTTTTCCAGGTATATTTCAGGACTAATATTTCATTGGGAATGAGACAAACACCTAGCAAATACAAGCCTAAAACATGGTTAGTTTTAATAGTGACATATTAAAACTTTTAGACTATTTTGCTTTTTGAGTTGCATTAAATTATTTAAATGTTTTATTTATAATAATATTATTCTAATTTACATAAGTTCATGTAGGTATATTTAAAAGTTTATATAAAACTTCAAAAAAAAAATTTATATACCTAGGGAACGAACGAAATTTTATTTTTATTTATTTTATTTACAGGGAACGAACTAACAAATTAAGTAGGTTTAAATGAAAGTAGCACTTACCTATTATACTAGCGAAAATATATAAAACAATAAATGCATTCATTTTAATTTATTTAGATCTCAATTCCACTGTCACAATAATATTCAAAATAAAATTTATTTATTTTTATGTAAAACTGAACATTTAATGCCAATTTATATTTATTATAAATCAATAAATTGAACATTTATTTATTTACTATTTTAATAAAACAGATCTTCACCACCACCCGAACGTAAGTAAACTAATATGGAACACAGCACTGTCAACTTTTTATACATGTTTACTAATTAATTATTAAATAAAAAGTTTTTATCAGACTGCTAACTCTGCACCGGCGGTGCTTCATGTCCTGACTACAGAAGCGGTAGATACGTGAGGTACTGATAAAGTTAGGAAGCGTGTAACATGGGCTGGAAGACTGGCAAGCGATGTCCTTAACACTCAGACGCCCAGCGGACGCATTTACCCAAGATTTAGATTATTATGTGACTAACTCATTAATTATCTTACCTTTAAGACTGTGTTGGTAACTTTACATCTGCAAAAAGATGATCATTGTTTTATGCATTATTCGTTTGTATCGAAATCAAACATCTTTTGACATAAAGTTACTCCGCCCGCAAAGTCTGTCTTTTGTGTATGTCGCAGGATAGTCGAAAAAACCGGATTATTGCGAAGATTCTAGGATTTTCGCAAGAAACCGGATATTTAGAATCTAAGACAGAATTTGGCAGTTATCCTAGAGAGCTAGCTATTAACAGGATCATTGCAAAACTCCTAGTTTGTTTGGGACGTTTAGAAACATGAACGCTGATTGGCAAATCTAAGAGTCGATCTTCATTCTGGTTGGTCAGAACATCTAACCTACCTAACCTAATGTTTCCGTTAGCCAATCAACGCATCCGTCCGGCGATATTTCGCGATTTATCTAAAATTTTTGAAAAGATCCTGAAAATATCTCGGATGAAACGAAATTCATTCTTACATTCCAATTCGATCCTGGGATTTTCGTAAAGATCCGATTTTTCCAATTATCTTACGACATACAAAAGGGCTGAGATGTCAAATCAGTTTCTTGACGTCTTGCCACGTGCACTCGCGACTTGCTCGCCGCCCCACTCGCCCGTGTGTCCCCCATGAACTTTGCAGAGCGTCGCGCGCAGGTCACCTAATTTACTAATAAAATCACACGGGGGAAGTGGATGTGATACGGCGGATTAATATATGGCCGTTCTAATGAGGATGCAGGAATTACATACATACCTACATATCTTCACGCTATGTCCCTGGCGGGGTAGGCAGAGAGAACGGAGCGCCAAATATCGTGATCCTGACACACCTCTGTCGCTTCGCTCAGTATCATCTATCATACACACGTTGGCACTATACAGCACCCGCTCTATTTCATTTGTTCATCAGTCATCACTCATTCATGCCGAACTCCGAACCAACGGAGCATTCCTTTTTCATGCAGGAATTATACCTGTGTTTAAATATTTGTCGAAAAGTATTTCGCAACTATTGTGATTCAGCAGGTAGGTAAAAGACAATCAGCAATACTTGTAGGTACACAGATTTATAGGGTTCCGTACCTCAAAAGGAATAAAAGGAATCTATTAGGATCACTTCGTTGTCCTTCTGTCTGTCTGTCAGTTCAATACCCTTTTTCTGAGGAACGCGTGGCGGTATCAAGTGAAAATAATATGACTTTTGACTGCGTTGACTTAGAAGTTTGATTTTTTCATATGACACTCGCAAGGGAATGAAAACCTATAGGGTAAAACTTGGCAAAAACTTAAAGCGTAAAGAGAAAAGTCAAAAATCGTTAGTTAAGCCTCAAAAAAAGGGATTATAAATTTATTTGCAATTGGTAAACTGACCGCGACCTATGTCTATGTATGGGACAACAGTTTCCCAACGGCAAAGTTAAGTTTGTCTCTCAATCCAGTTTATCTTTTCGTTAGAGCAATGTTCGGTGTTTTCATAGTATAACAACTTCAGAAATGTTTACTAATTATTTTGAACTCGATTCAAATGGACGAACTATTTAGCTACATACCTACAAGTTTGTACAGAACCCTCGGTGCGCGAGTCTGTCTCGCACTAGACCGGTTTTTTTATATACTTTCTACCGCACTCGGCTTTATTAAGCCCTCGCCTTCGCCTCGTGCTGTGCATTCCACCTTGAATGTAGGTATCATAACATACTGTAGGTTACTTCAGCAAGCTATATTTGAGTTTTCTCTAGGTATGTGATATTTTAAATAACTTTATCGCAGATTCTATTTAGGTATAACGTAGGTATTTAATTACACAGTTAAAAGATACCAAAACTGCTGTTTTCATAAAATCAACAAGACATACCTACTGTTCAACAGTTGATAATGAGGGTATTCCTCTGGTGAAATTAGCATTCTATTAACTTGTACCTACTCTGGGGTAATTTCCGTCGAAACTTATAGTAAATAGGAGGGTTTGCGGGCCTTGGGGGAGACCTATGTCCAGCAGTGGATACGTTTAGGCTGTTGATGATAGTAACCGTACACGGCGGCATTGCAGACCAGTCTATAGTGCTGCATGCCATGTCTTCCAGGCCTGCTGTATCCTTTCGTTACGTATTCCACTACGTACCCGTAGTAAATTACATCAAAAATCAAATTAACTGCCTATTAATATTTCCCCACTGCTGGGGCTCAGGCCTACTCTCTCAACGAAGGCGTTAGGGCTATAGTCCACCACGCTAGCCCAGTGCGGGTTGGTGAACTTCACATGCGCCTAAGAATTCCTTCTTCGGCGTATGCAGGTTTCCTCACGATTTTTTCCTTCGCCGTTTGAGAGCAGTCAGTAAATGTACTTAAATTTCGAGAAAAAACCTATTGGTATGGCCCAGCCGGGGATCGAACTTCGGACCTTTCGATATGATAGGCCGCGTCTTATCCCCGACGCCACGGACGTTCGTAAAAATCGTAAATTACATATTTACAACCAATAAATATTTATCTAATCCCTTTTTATTACGCTGTTACTATTATCTTGATTGACAATTACTAATCATCTTATTTTCAATAGTAAAATGCAACTGTCCTTTCTTTGTTACTGTGTGTAAGTATAAAAAGGCTGCACAGATTTTGATGGGGTTTTCAGTATAATTTAGAGGGTCTTTTATTGAAGATTTTCGGGTTTGAATTGTCAAGTTATGATGAAAGGGAGCCAGGCTGCGACGTTTTTAGTAAAACTTGTCTACGGGCGCTCAGTCCAGGGCGTTCGTTAGTATATAATTAACCATCATCAATTATATCAGCTCTATATAACACCTTGGAGGCGGTGGTAGATAAAAAATTGACGTTGTATAAATGTACCTAGTGTACTTACATGCAATAAAATACTTTTGAATTTGAATTTATTTGTTTTTACGATTCAACAAATGATCAACTCTGCATCAAACGTTGACCCAATTGTTGGCAATAGACCACGCCTTGAATAGATCACAGAATAGGATTATATAGAAGCGTCAATATGAATGAAATAGGCAAACTAAAACAAGCTTCCATGGTAACTTAAAAATATTAAAGTATATGAAGTAGGATAATATGTAGGATATTAAATAGGTATCTATAGCTTTTTGAAATTCGAATAAATCATCAAAGTTACCCGCTTTCATCAGTGAACTGTCTGCCTATTTGTTTATTCATGTAAAAAATACTTGACCAATCAATGCGAAGAGAGTCGCAAAAAAAGCTAGTTAGCCGTATGTCAGTGAGCAGGAGTAGAATTAAGTTCGTATGAATAAAGAGTAGGTATAAAAGTAATAATAATAGTCAAAAGATAAGCTTTTACGAGACAGTTTTTCATTCATTATAAATTTTTATTACAGTGCTACAATAAAGATACAATTGCTTGCCTACGTCACTCATACTTTTTGAAAGAGCTCTTACCTGGCACAATGTTGTTTAAATACTTAGATTTCAATTTACTATCATCTCAACAGTTTATTGATATGTAATTGTTGGGGCACAGGCCATGCAGCTTTCCTCGCGATGTTTTCCTTTACCGATTACAGCAGTCAGTAAAAGTACATACTTACGTGAACAAGACTAAGCAACTATGGCCTATAACGTAACTAATCAAACGCGGCAGACTAAAAGATTTTGTAACTAACAGTGAAACTGTATCTAAATATCTCCGACAATTTTTTTTTACAAGCCAAGAAACAACACTTCTGTCCTCAGTGATACATTTATGCTTAAAGGTATAATCTGGGTCGGCGGCGCGTGGTGGTGTCTAGTTTTACTAGGTGCCTTACTCTATGAGACACTACAAACATTATATAATCGGATGTCTATTGTCGATCCAATGAAGTTTCAATATCTCAGCACGCATACCTAATGAGGGTCTAGATATGAACCGAAGTCGTGCACCGAGCCTTAAATAATAATAATAAATAAATAAATGTTCTTTATTTCAGGCAATAAACCCATATTTGCACCATATACAAAATAAACAATATTTAGGCATATTAGGTACAATATTTTATAAACGATTTAGATTTAGTTTACGCTGATGGGCTGCCGTATCTTCCCCCTTCGCTTTCATCTAACAAATAATTACCTACAAATTGCGAAATCAGAAAACGTACGAAATGCGAATTTGTTTTTTCTTTCAAAGGCATGAAAACGATTCCAATGTATTGTATTTGTTGTGCTTATTGTATTTCAATGTGATCTTCAAGTCACTCACAGAATATTTAAAACCAGTTTAAATAATGAATACCATGATGCAATCAGACATATTAACATTTAGTATTTAAATAGTATCTAACATGTCTGCACGTCTGTTCTTGATATGAATAAAATGGGAGCAAATAAAAGTGGTGATAATTCCAAGATTGAACCGTGTACTTGTCATTATGATGAAGCGGTGGAACTAACTGGTAGGTAGACTATAATAAATAGACTATTTTTTATTAGTACATTTTAGACTTTCGCGCTTTGTATTCATAATTATATAATTATTTACGGGTCTTACACACGAATAAGTTTTATTTACATTGCCCGACGTGTTTTTATTTACTTATTCGTGTGTAAGACCCGTAAATAATTATATAATTATTTTTTATTAGTAAGTTTACAGTTGGCTATGGTATGACGTTATGTAATCGTATAATCGTATCACGCGTTACTTTGCGGAAATCCATTTTAACAATAAAAAACAAATTAATAATTTAATAAACCGCGAAAAAAGCAAATTATTAATAAGCAGTTTATTTAATTAATATTACATTTTAGACTTTCGCGCTTTGTACTCTTATTTATATAATTATTCGTACACAATCATACCCGTAAATAATCATATTATTATTGTTTTCTAATAGGTTTATTGTATAAATTGTGATAATTATTATAATATTTCCATAGTGTTGTAGAATATTAATAAACTAATCAGGGTTCCGTAGGTATTGTCCTTAACTCCTTACTAACAATATTTTAACATCTTATTTCTAGCCTCTCATCTCCATCAACGCTCTACGAAAACAGAAGAAATTGACGCGACACTGGCAGAAACGTCCAAAATGGACGACTGCTATTAGGAAAAACCGACTTCATAAAATGATTTAAAAGTATATCGACACATAATGATTCCCAATTTTTTAAAATAATCTACCACTAGTAGTTCCGTGAGAACAGTAGACCTCGCCAGCCCTTATAAACCAAACCTAAAAGAAACCAACAAAAGTCAACTTTGTAGTTGGAGACAGAAAAAGGATTCACAAGAAAAAAAAAGTTCACTCCCACTTTGCGAGTATGGTAGGTACTCTAAAAAAAATGTTTTTCAAAATTTTATTCTACTCATTTTGTAGGTTTAATTAATTTATACCTATGCCAAATTTTCGTCAAAATCAGTTGAAAAATGCGACCTGTAGAGAATTACAGACAGAAAGACAGAAGGACAGACGGACATTAGCATTTTTGGTGAATCTCGACTCTTAGACGCTTCGCTCGCTCGGTCAATTATTGGTGAAATATTGTTTTCAAATTGAAATGAAAGATTACTGGTCAAAAATAAATATAAAAATTTTGAATTCTAAAAATCAAAATTCATAATTTTTCTTTTTATTTTCGACCAGTAATCTTTGTAGTAGCCAGTCTATCCATAGCAAAAAGTTTTGTTTTGTATAAATATAAGTGAGTTTGAGTCCCTCCTCATTTCCTGCAAAATGTAAGTATGGAAGAAGTTTTTTGCGATTTCTGACTTTTCTAATGCTCTAACCTCAGTTGGCCCCATAGAGTTTTTTGATCTTTTTAAGAAACGGGATCGTCTGGCATAAAACAAAGTTTTTTGTGTAAATTGCCCATTTCCTTGCTGACCGCACATTTTTTTCAAAATATGTGAATGCAGTTCAGCATATCTCAAAAAGTTATGGATGGTCTCCTAGGAACGTTTTAAGGTTAAGGTACTTGCCCTTACTGTCCCGTCTCAAAAATCAACTCTGTATAATAAAAACCGGACAAGTGTGAGTAGGACTCGGGTCCTGAGGGTTCCGTACAAACATATTTAAAAAAATAATTAAAAAATCGTTAATAAAATTTCATACGCAAAGTTAAGTTTGTTGATACGAGAAAAAAAAGTTTTTTTGTGATGTAATGTAACTACAAATTTACGGTTTTCGGATTTTTTCCTATAATAGGTTTTGATGACCAAATACTCAAAAATGCGGCAAAATCGGCCATATCTTCTGACTGCGATGACTTAGAAGTTTGACTTTTTCAAAGCTTTAATGGACTGCAGACAACATAATAATTAATTTCAACATGATGCCTCCACTTGTTTCTGAGAAAAATGGTATTGACAGACGGACGGACGGACATACAGACAGACGAACAACGAAGCGATCCTATAAGTGTTCCTTTTTTCCTTTTTTGAGGTACGGAACCCTAAAAAAATCATTTAAATCGATTCACAATTGGCGAAGATATTGCGACACACAAAAACATACAGTGGAATGAGGATCAGTAAGGTTATTGCAAATTCAATAGAACTAGTACCACGTTAAATTATTCTTTATGACATTTGAAAGATACAGGATGTAACATTAACATGGGGCAGTATGGGGAAGTCCGAAACTATAAGACATACGAAGATCTGTTCTCAGGAACCATGTCATCGATTTTAGTAACAAGAAAACTGTCTTTTTGTAAAAAAACTTAAGTAGGTACGTTATTTTATTATGGACTAGCTTATGCCCCGCGACTTCGTTCGCATTAAAAAGTACCGTCACAGAGGAAGTAATAGATTTTAGTAACAAGAAAACTGTACCGTACCTATATATTACTTATAGTCCGCACGGAATTTCTTGACGGCTGAATGAATATAGTCACAATTAATGTTTGCACATCGCTGACAGTGTTTATAGTCTATGTGTGCGTAAGCGAGATAGTGTACCTACATGGAGATGTCCACTACGTGGAGAAGTCCAGGTTCGATTCCCGAGTAGTGTATGGGCTTCTTTTAAATCTATGAATGCAGTGTTTCATATCTTTAAAATCGACGACATGTTCCTCAGAGCATATTTTTCTATCTCTTATAGTTTCGGACTTCCCCATACTGCCCCATCTTAATGTTACACTCTGTATATCTTTGTGAATTATCCAAATCGGACCATTACCTAGGAAGATAAAAGTAGCCGTTCCGGCCGCCAAAAGACAATGAGTGCGGCTGCATGTGACGTCACAGTGACGGAACCCAACGCAGCGGACACTCTGCTTACTTCACGATTCGACGGAGTCGCGACTGATATTCGCCAATTTATTTAGTGACCGAGCGAGCGAAGCGTCTCAGTTTCGAGATTGGCCAAAAATGCTTTTGACCGTCTGTCAGTCTATCTGTAATTCTCCACGGGTCTTTTCGATTTTGACGAAAATTTGGCATGGGTGTAAATTAATCACGCCGACAAAATGAGTAGAATAAAATCTTGAAAAAAATTTTTTTAGAGTACGTATACCATGCTCGCAAAGTGGGAGTGAATTTTTTTTTCTTGTGACTCCCATAGTGTGGGGTATCGTTGGATAGGTCTTTCAAAAATATTGCGTGTGTATAAAAACCATTTTTCGATTTAGTAGGGATCCGTTTGCGAAACAAGCAAATTTTTGACACTTTTTTACTAACTGCAAAGTTGACTTCTGTTCGTTTCTTTTAGTTTTGGTTTTTAAGGGCTGGCGAGGTCTACTGTTCTCACAGAACAACTAGTATGAAGTGTTGTTATAGGCTTTAGTAATAAAATGTTACTTTTGGCACATTTATTGAGATCAACAAGGCATCAAAATTAGGATTACAGTCTAAAGGTCTCATTAAGAGTTATTAAATCACATTTTCTACTTAATACGAAATTAACTAAATTAATGCCATGAAATAAGTGCCATGATTACACCGGTCCAACGGTGGAACTCTCTGGCGGTCCATTGATGGCAACAAGGCAGTTATTAAGAAAAAAAAGTCTGAAAATTACATGGACACGATTAGACAAAATTGAATAACACACATGGAATCACAATTAAATTGTTTAATATTTCATAACAGTGCACGAAAACAAATATGAATACAATGATACTTATATCACGATGTTCCGAGTCAAATTATAATATTTTGACCACTGTTCAGAACGAACATTGAACTGTGATTTATTATCTGTGTTTATATCTAAGTTCTATCGTTCCATTCGTTCTCTCACTCTCTTTCACGTCAACCGCCTTAGAGGCAACACCTAATTGTAACTATCATCCTTTAAATAATAAAACCAGTGAATTAACTATTATTATCAGTTTTATTTATGTTGTCCTCAACAACCACCGCAACCACACTATCACACGTCTCTCCTCGCCACGTGCCGCAGCGTCGCTGAGGTAAGTGGAGGGTGCAACTGAGTCGCCACAGGCTCTTTTCGACTAGTTTCGGTGTTGCTAGCTTGCCCAGTTTTGGAAATACCATGGTGGTCCAATGAAAGCGCTAGTCTAATTACCGCAACCTTCCCCTACTAATAAAGTGGAAGCTGGTTTTGTGCAAGCTTAATCAGATAACCTTCCAAAAGTGGATTCTTTCATAGTATTTTGTTATCTAGGTAATCATTTTAGGTTCACCAGCGCTGAAATCTTTGGTTGGAAATTACAAAGGTGTTGCTTATTTATCTACATTTCTAAGCTGTTAGACTAGTACCTATGTACTATTAAATATATTCTGTGCTATTAGTGGAAGGTGGGTGTAAGAATGAATACAGGGAACGTATTCAGAAATTATGAATAAAGTGTTTATCTTGATGAACGAATGTTGTTTTCGTTCATTCATTCGCGGATGACTTTTTTTTTTTTTCTAAGTATTTTTAAAAATGTGGAAGAAATCCCGCGCTCTCTCCCACAACTTTTGAGAAATAGAGATTGTTTTCCTTCTCTATATGATTTTGTCCTTTCTACTGTGAATGACATTTAAAACTACTTGACTTGACTAATTGACTTGACATTAAAAAAAAAAACACGAAAAAGAAGACTTGGCTCCGGCCTAGAACTTGAACTCGACACTGAAGATTATTCAGACCTGAAGAAAACAAAATAAAGAAGACTTGGCTTCGGCCTTCAACTTGAACTCAACTCTGAAGATTATTCAGACCTGAAGAAAACAAAATAAAGAAGACTTGGCTCCTGCCTTGAACTTGAACTCAACGATGAAGAATATAACCGAAAAGAAGAAGACAAAAAAGAATCAAACTGAAGACATGGCTGTATGGGCAGTGACCCTTTGCCTTTCCCTTCGAGGGATAAATTTGACCCAAAAAAAAGGATGACTTTTTTCGCTACGCTTTCGGTGCACTGGCGCCGGTCCGGGTCTCTCGTACAGTTGTGAAACCAGCCTTAAGTTACCTACAGTTTGCCAGCGGTAATAGAGACTACATTGCAATGGTTTAACTATTGCTTTGTAGTCCACCGTACGCAGCCGACTTTTTTTATATATTTAACTACAAGAAGTAATCCAAGGTTGCGCCGAAATCTATCTTGATATTAATGAAACCGGAATAACAGGTGTTGTTTGGCTGGAAAAAGATTAGTGTACACAAATAATGAGACGCTTATCATTAATGAAGTTCATTGTATTCATTTAATTGATCTAATTACATAATAAAACGCACAACTTTCTCATTAGCTTACTAATAGAGATAACAAAATATAGCAAAAGTTAAAAGATATTTTTATTATACCTATAGACGCAGCGTAGGCAGGCCTCCCACAAGGTGGACCCATTGGTGGACCGGCTGAATGAGGTTAGCGCACGACCGGTCGTCGTGGAGATCCCTGGGGGAATCCTTTGTCCAGCAGTGGACGTCTACAGGCTGATATGATGATTATGCCTATTACAAATACAACGATGTCTCTAACCAGCATAGTTTTATTTAAAGAACACCCTTTACAAAGAAACTCGGGCAACCGATGTTAATCCTAGAGCTACAAGACATCCTATGAGATTGGTACTGTCACAGTCCATCCACTACTGTCTATCAGAAATACTGCTACAACATGTGCGTTAAAGTCTATATTAATATACCTGACCAACTGAAATGCTTGCCTCCTAACATAATGATTAGAAAATTACGGAATTTGTTAATTGAATACTGTTTTTATGATGTAAATGAATTTTTAAATACTAAATTATGTATGCATGCAAATTTAATTTGGCTAAATATTGGTACTATAATATGACATTAGGATCTGCAATGTATCGATACCTATTTAGAGCAAATAAACATATTCTATTCTATTCTAAAAACGACAAAATAAATTTATGTACGGTTGGGTTCAAAAGTGCAGTCCTCCTTAAAGTATACATTTGGCTAGCAAGAAATAAACTGTGTGTGTGTTGTCTGCTGTACACGACGATACGACAAACGATTTACTTCGTCAACTGTTACTCCTAACACCTCGACCTTTCGAGGCACACCGATAGCCTATACTATTTTAGAAATCATTGAGAATCTAAAATGTTAAGATAAAAAAATAATTCTTCAATGGATCCCGTCCCATGTTAATATCTCTGGCAACGAAAAAGTAGACGAGCTCGCAAAACAGGCCTCGAGTGATGGTGTCCCATTAATAGTACTGCCGTACTTTACGGATTGTGTGTATTTGGTGAGACAAATGTGCTTTAACCTATGGAAAGAATTCTTCGACGAGCGATCCAAAGAAAAAGGGATTTGGTATCAAACAATCCAACCTGAGCCCATGTGCCCTTCCTGGATTGATAATTGCTCATTAAATAGATCGGAATTAGTTGTCGCCTTGAGATTACGTTGCGGACACATGCCACTAAACAAATTTGCCCATTTAATGAGGAAGGTTCCTTCACCAAACTGCTCTGAGTGTGGGGTGGTGGAGGATGTATACCACATCCTGATGGAGTGTGTCCGCAACGAGTCTCAAAGGAGACAAATATTTGAGAATGATATGTTTACGGCCATAGGAGGGTGTAATAGTGCGTTGGCCTTTCCATTGTCGGAGCGCGCCAAGGCACTGTATAAATTAGTTCAGTCTGGTTTAAATGTTAGAGGATAAGTTTAAGTGTAAGACCTATGGAGCGACATAGTCGCAATGCGACTAAGCTCCTTAAAATAAAGATATTAAAAAAAAAAACTGTTACTGCACTTCAGTGCGCCATAAGTTCACGCTTTAAAGCGACTACGTAAAATACTATGTATATCTCCCTGTCTTTCGTAATTAGTCGAAAAGAGATAGAACTATGAAGTATTTAGGTTAGCGGGTGTCGACATTGTCAACTCATGGTATAAAACTCAAGCACTAATTACACCACACATCTTGGGCGTAAGCCCGCTCAAGGTCATGTTAGAAGGTCATGTTAGACGTAGCATTTACACCATCTAGCGCGGCACCTAGCAAGGCATCCAGCAAGGCATAGACAAGCTTTAAAAAGTAGGTTTTGACTTGGTAACAAGACTTTTGAGCCATATTACTTGATATTTTAATTGAGATATGGCTTAAAAGTCTAGTCCAACCAAGCCAAAACCTACTTTTTAAAAACGTTAGAGCTTGTTAGGTCCAGCACAGTTCCTGCACGTCGTGCAAGAAAATAATTATTATTATTGCTGTATAGCAAGCCTTTTCACGACAGTTTTGCGTGACCTTCTAACATGACCTTGGCGGGCGTACGCCCAAGATGTGTGGTGTAATTAGTGCTTTACCAAGTTATCTGTAAACTGAAGCGTGGCTCGGCCATCGTTACATGCGCGTCATTTTATATATTTTGAACGAATGACATTCTGCGTAGTTCTTGATTCTGCCACTTCACAGATAACTTGGTATATCTATAGGCCCACTGAACCCGATTACATCCAGTGTTTACCTTTATGCATAGTCGAGCTAGGATCTCTTTGGTTTGCACGCGCGCCCCCTACCATTATGTATTTAATGCAAGACACTACAGTACAAGTCAAGTCAAGTCAAGTCAGGTCAAGTCTAGTCCAGTCAAGTCTACAGTACTATTCACTAAATATTGAATGTTTCAGGCCATGGCCGCTACAACTACATGCAGCTGGCGGCGTGCAGCGTCATCTCCCACGCGTGCGCCGTGGACATGTTCGGGTTCAGCGTGGTGGTCGCCGCCGCGACCTGCGACCTGCAGCTCGGGGTCTCACACACCGGCCTGCTCGCCTCCATACCCTTCGCAGGTCTGTGCTGTGACGTCATTGTTGTTAGATCGTGTTCGGCTTCAGCGTGGTGGTCGCCGCCGCGACCTGCGACCTGCAGCTCGGGGTCGCGCACACCGGCCTGCTCGCCTCCATACCCTTTGCAGGTCTGAGCTTTTTTCAAAACCTAAGTACGTTTACTGACTGCTCTCAAACGGTGAAGGAAAACATCGTGAGGAAACCTGCATACGCTGAAGAAAATCTACCAACCCCTACTGGGCTATCGGTCCACTATAGCCCGTGCGCCCTCTTTGAGAGGGTAGACCTATGCCCCAACAGTGGGGACATATTAATAGGCTGTTGATTTGACTTCATGCTCACAATTCACATCCCTCTAGACTAACCTCTAGAATTTAGGTATTCTAGTAAACTTGCTTACCATTCTAGGTATGATATTTGCGTTCCCCTGGGGGTACTACGCCGACACGTGTGGCCGACGTCGGGCTCTGCTGCTGTCCACCTCCGTCGGCTTCACGCTGGCAGCCATCAGCAGCCTGGCTCCCAACTGGCAAACCATGCTGGTGCTCAAATTTCTAGGGTGCAGCTTGTAAGTATCTATCTCGCCAAGTCTTCAGAGTTGGCGGTAAGAAGGTATCTGAAAAATTGCTCACGGTAAGAGGCTGGGCACATCGCTCGTAGAACTGACGGCCGTTGGGGCAGAAAGGTTCTCGAGTGGCGACCACGTATCGGAAGACGCAGTGTAGGCAGGCCTCCCACGAGGTGGACCGACGATCTGGTGAAGGTCGCGGGACCCGGCTGGCTGAGGTTAGCGCAGGACCGGTCGTCGTGGAGATTCTTGGGGGAGACCTTTGTCCAGCAGTGGACGTCTACAGGCTGATATGATGATGATGATGAAGAGAGAATGCGCTCTCGTTAGCGACTTTTGGAAGCGAGCTGGAAGAGCGTATCACAAACACATGCGGCCTGCGGTGGCGGCCTGTTATATTCCATACGCAATGTATGTGAGACTTCAGACACGCGCGGCCTGCGTTTGCATATTAAGGCTGCGGCCTGCGGTAGGCCGCCACCGCAAGCCGCGTGTGTCTGGGATACACTTAAAGTGTGAAATTCTTACGTTACACACTTTTATATTTACGAATTGTCGTATAAGTAATGAAAATGTTTCGATTTAAGGCCGCTTGGAGCGCTGGGGGCCATATTATCTAAATAAGATAGGTATATATGTACTTACTATATATGTACTTACTGTTTATGTAAATAAATAATCTGTGTAATAGTATGATCTATGTAATTGTAATGTATCATTTTGGTTTATGTATTTTTAGGATAAGTTTACAGACAAGTAGTTCTTTCTCCTACTTTACTACGAAATTGTGGTACTTAACGCAAAAGCTAATCCTCTCAGTAACTCTAAGGTTGACTGGAAGAGATCCCTTAGTGGGATAAGTCCGCCTTTGTACTTAGTTTCACTGGTTTTACTATCTGTTATTGTAATGTTTTTAGTACAATAAAGTGTTTACATACATACATACATACATATGGTAGGTACGATATATACGAGGGTTTTGTTAATTCTTATTGGGAGTTACCCATGGAGCTAAAATCTCTTTGGCGGGCGCCCGCGCCCCTTAGAATTACCGTCTAGCTAATTATTCTGTGCCTCTAGACAAACATAAAAAATAAGACTTTAAATTCAAAATAAGATATGGGTTAAAGGTCTCGTTACCAAGCCAAAATCTATTTTAAAAAATTTGGAGATAGGATTCTGATAATTTCTTCCCATATCCGTTTTTTCAACTTTTACATTGACACTGGCTAAATCCACCGAAGTGGGAAGCCAAAAACAATATACATTGTGCAATAAGGGTAGTAAGGATATTATCCTACTTACTACATCATGCACACAATGTTTTTCATAACATTTGCTAGGAAATAAGTCAAGTCTAGTCAAGTTTAGTCAAGTTCAGTCAAGTTTAGTCAAGTTTAGTCAAGTTAAGTTAACTCAGGTTTAGTCAGGTTTAGTCAAGTTTAGTCAAGTTTAGTCAAGTTAACTATACTCAATTTAACATAATTAATTTAATAAACCAGTTCAGTACAGCCAGCTACACATTACAGCTCCTAGGGGTATAATATTGTACTGATTTTCATTACTCCCGCGCGTGTATACTATAGGCCATTGTGTTTCTGTATGCATGCATATAATATGACCATTTACGAGCAAGTTTGATGAAAAAAGATTCTGATGTCATCCACGTCGACATTATGTATGTGACAGTCTTTTACTATATTTATGTATGTATACTCTAAGGTGACAGTCCACTAGAGATTTTGTGAAGCTAGTTTGCAGGTCACAGTTACTTAGTCCAATGTTCAAAAACTTTGTTTGATTGTCATACAATATATTCGATGACGAGCAGATACAAATATCTTATCATCATTATTATGAAGTCTGATCCACATCCGCTTGTAAAAATAGCCTTTCACTGAAATATTTAATCTAAAAATAAATTGTCGGCTTCATTAATGACTTTTAATTATAAATCAATATCTCAATAATCTAATCATTAAATATCCGGTAAGTAAGATAAAAGCGAAATTTATGTACTTAAATAAATATCCGTTTTTTCAATCTAGATATTGATTAATAAATTATCATAATATCCACTGACGAGTATCACCCACATAGCCGAAAGGATCAGCACGCTGAAGTGGCAATGGGCAGGTCACATCCGTCGCAGAACCGACAGCCGCCGGGGCTGGTTCTAGAGTGAAGACTCTGCCCGGTGGACCGACGACCTATAGAAGGTGGCCGGAAGCGGCCGGGTGCGGAGGGCGGAGGACCGGGTGTGGTGGCGGTCGTTGGGGAAGGCATAGGCCCAGCAGTGGACATTGAAGGCCAGGCCAAGGTACATGGAGCGTCAGTGGCGTAGGGGAGAAGACGTGGCCTATCATATCGAAAGTTCCAAAGATCCCCGGCTGAGCCAATGTACCAATGGGTTTTTCTCGAAACTTAAGTACATTTACTGACTGCTCTCAAACGGTGAAGGAAAACATCGTGAGGAAACCTGCATACGCCAAAGAAGAAATTCTTAGACGCATGTGAAGTCCACCAACCCGCACTGGGCTAGCGCGGTGGACTAAAGCCCGAACGCCCTCGTTGAGAGTGTAGGCCTCAGCTCCAGCTGTGAGGACATGATAAATAGGCGGTTGATTGCTTTCATGACTATTTATTTTAATTAAACCTTTTGAAGGGTTGTCGTTAAATTTTGTAACATTAATAAATAAATAATGGCCCTAGGGGTAGAAAGGTTCTCGAGTGGCGACCACGTATCGGAAGCCGCAGCGTGGGCCTCCCACAAGGCGGACCGACGATCTGGTGAAGGTCGCGGGACGCGGCTGGGTGCGGTTAGCGCGGGCCCGGGCGTCGTGACGATCCCTGGGGGAGACCTTTATCCAGAAGTGGGCGTCTTTCGGCTGCTATGATCATGATGATTTATTGGTTCCAGTTCGTCCGCAGCGTTCACGCTGACGATGACGTACCTTGGCGAGTGCACCGGGAGCCGGCGCCGGAGCCGGTACGTGTTCGTCATGAACAGCGCCAACCTGGCGGCGGAGATGCTGTTCTACTGTAAGCATTTTTTATACCATTGTCACTCTAAAAAGAGCATTTTATTAATCGAAAACCGTGAATAAAACTCTCTTTTAGTCACTAGAGAATAAAAATATAAAAAGATAGCTGGCTAGAGAGCTCTGTTCTAATTTCACAATGGAGCTAAAATCTCTTTGGTGGGCGCCCGAGAATTAGAACCTTCCTTATTTTATAGCTGCCTGATAAACTAACAGCAACATCAAGTGGCTGTTATTTTTATATCTGTCAGATAAGGATGGTTTTTACAACCTTCCTATCATATAATAAAATGTGATAAATTTAAATACCATACTACTATTTATTTTCGCGCAGTCAATGGTATAAAGTAGAATACACAACTCGTGAAAAAAAAATTAATCTCGGTCCTTTTGTATCCCTCGAATTAAATTCACTTTTTATTCACTTGTCGTATAATCTACTATTTTGTATGCTCAGCTGATTTTCCCCCGACACTGGGCAGTGACTTTTTGCAGCTCAGCACTTTTGACATCTACTTTTTTTTCTCATAGGTGTGCTCTGTTATTTCGAGTTCATTAGCGTAACACAGACATGGCGGCGGCGGTGCGAAAGCGTTGCGGTTTTTTTCTGTAATGTTCGAAATAGTATGAAGCCCTTTACATCAAAGCGGCGCGGCGGCGGTGCGGCGCGGCGGCGGTGCGACGACGGAAGCGACAAAACTGCGCGCACAGATTTGACGTTTTGATTTGACAGATTAGCGCTGACAGGCGTTGCGGAGCGGCGGCGGCGCGTTGTATTCCTTTGTAGTGTATGAGAACCCCTACACAGAGCGGCGGCGGCGCGGCGCGGTGCGAAGCGTTCTTCATACAAACCGCCGCCGCTAGCGGTATTCCTGTTCTGAAGGTCTCCGCTTTTTATTCGCTTTCCGCAGATTCGCCGCCGCAACGCTTTCGCAACGCCGCCGCGCTGTGTGTGTTACGCTTTAGTACAATGTCTTTTAACATACTTACATACACACATTTTTTCCCAATACATATAATTATATACAATATTTTCATTGTTATTATTTACAGCAATAGTCCATAAAGTAGATTTAGTACTTTTCTACTCTTTTTTTTTCCTTTTTCTTTTCTTTTTTTTTCCTTTTCTTTTTTTTACATTATTATTTTGGTCCCCTTTTTTTTCTTCTTAATCTATTTTCTGTTATTCTACTGTAAGCATTTCTTGTACACAGCAGTGACGTCATTACGATGACGTAGCGAAGTCAGCCTGCGATGGAGTGGGTATATATGTTCAAACTGGCCAGGCTTAAACCAACTTACAGCGCAAATCAAAGCCCACAACGGCAAAACTGAATGTGAGGCCTTAGCAATAAGTAAGATGAATTTACTTTACTAATGGCCTGTTGCCTTAGTTGGTATAGTCACCCTGCCTACTACGCCAGGGGTCGTGGGTTCCACACGGGAACATGTGTGATGAGCATAACTGTTGGATTTTGGGTTTAAGTATGTATTTATAAGTATAACTATAATGTATGTATGTTTATTTATGGAAGCTACGCAACATCTTCTCGTCCCAAATACCGCAGTGTCTCAAGACGAAAGTCTTCGACCAGTGTGTGTTGCCAGTGATGACATATGGTACCGAGACGTGGTCCCTCACTATGGGCCTCATAAGAAGACTCAAGGTCACCCAGAGGGCAATGGAGAGAGCTATGCTCGGAGTTTCCCTGCGAGATCGAATCAGAAATGAGGAGATCCGCAGGAGAACCAAGGTCACCGACATAGCTCAAAGAATTGCGAAGCTGAAGTGGCAATGGGCTGGGCACATCGCTCGTAGAACTGACGGCCGTTGGGGCAGAAAGGTTCTCGAGTGGCGACCACGTATCGGAAGACGCAGTGTAGGCAGGCCTCCCACAAGGTGGACCGACGATCTGGTGAAGGTCGCGGGACCCAGCTGGATGAGGTTAGCGCAGGACCGGTCGTCGTGGAGATCCTTGGGGGAGGCCTTTGTCCAGCAGTGGACGTCTACAGGTTGATATGATGATGATGTATGTTTATCAGTTGTTGTGTGAAAAACTTTTCTATGCAGGCGACATCGCGGGAAACAGCTAGTCATAAATAATAATGATATCCCGATCTACAACACCAAGCTTCTCAAGTAGCGGAAGTCACAGATGTTTCAACAACCGCTTTCTTTCAGCCCTAGCCTACTTTTTCCTGCAACTCGACTTCCTCGTCCCCATACCCTGGCTGTCCATCACGTACCGACCCTGGCGGCTGTACACCCTGATCCTGGCAGCTCCCATGGGACTGGGGGCGGTGTTGATGCTGCCCCTGCGCGAGAGCCCCAAGTTCCTGGCCAGCAGGGGCGAGGAGGGCAAGGCTTTCGACGTGCTGAGGGACATGTTCGAGCGGAATGGGGGGGGAAAGGGGGAGTACCCGGTAAGAGTAGTTGAGACTGTTTATGTTTATGGATATTTTTTTGCAATGGGACAGAAGAGGACAGAATAGGACCAATAATAACAAAAAATCGAACTAATTACTTTACAAGATGGATAATGAGCGTCAGTGGCGTCAGGGATAAGACGGGGCCTATCATATCGAAAGGTCCGGAGTTCGATCCCCGGCTGGGCCATGTACCAATGGGTTTTTCTCGAAACTTAAGTACATTTACTGACTACTCTCAAACGGTGAAGGAAAACATTGTGAGAAAACCTGCATACGCTGAAGAAGAAATTCTTAGTCGCATGTGAAGTCCACCAACCCGCACTGGGCTAGCGTGGTGGATTATAGCCCGAACGCCCTCGTTGAAAGGGTAGGCCTGAGCCCCAGCAGTGGGGACATGTTAATAGGCTGTTGATGATGATTGATGACTTTACATGATGTTTGGTGGATCGATGTAGAAATTTAACCATGAGAATGTGGCTGTCAGATTTTGGTTTTTGAAAAACGAACTCTATCTAGACTTCACATAAGTCTAGTATTTGATCTTGTTTTCGGGTCGCAAAACCCGTTTTAACACTCTAAGGGTAAAGAAGGTGATTCTAAATAATTTGTTTTTTATTCATAAAACTTTTGAAAAAAATTAACTACAGAAGTTTTAAGTATGGCAACCCCACTCCAGTGTTAGCAATTTTCCGTGCCTACTTATATAAGCACAGCAATTTCAATTAAAATAAAAGTTTTTTTTAGAAGGCGTTAAGGTTACCTCACATTGAATTGAAGGCCTAGGTTTGATAGAAGCAGGCTATATAATATATATTATTCAAATTCAAATTCAAATTATTTATTTCAGACATTGTCCATATAATTATGTTAGTAATACAAAAGACTTAAAACTATGTTAGTAATATAAAAATAGAAAAAAAAACAACAAAAAATATTTATTTCCTGTATGGGACTCTGGAATACGACACGTGTGTCTTATTCCAGTGTCCCACAATAGGGATATCTATCTTCTCACTAACAACGCACAGGAGACTGTTGGGGACTTTTGAATTTTTTGGGGAGACTGTGAATTTTTGTTTGGGGAGACTGTTGAATTATTTCCTCGTTCTTTCTGCCTACCCCGCCAGGGACATAGCGTGAAGATATGTATGTATGTATTTCCTTGTGCGTACAATGAATTATTAAATAAACTAGATTTTTTTTGCGTGTAGGTAAAATCCCTGTCTAACATACAAACATGTACCGAGGAGTCATTTTGGAGTTCCGTGGCGAAGCAAACAGTGCCACTGTTTCGGCCACCGCTGTTGTGGAGGACTATACAACTGTTTTTCCTCATGATCATATGTTGCTGCACGTAAGAATCTTTTTTTGTTAATAATTTAATGTATTTATGAATAGTAAATGAATACAGGATGATTTCAAATTGGTAATACAAAATCAATGTTTTACACACATCTTCCGAAAACTATGTTATTATAGCCTGGATGAATTTATTGGTGACGGGTCCATCTAAGGTTTTATTTTCGTTTTAGTTAATTTTCTTGACATTTTCTGTATTTTTATTTTTAAATTTTTTTTGACATATTTAATACTTAATGCAACATTGTATGCCCATGTGGCGGGATATAGCTGAGCTCTTTGACATCTCCACCAATGTATTTACTTACCTACCTATGATCCACAAAAAATAAATATTTGATTTGATTTGATTTGACTAACCCCCCCACTAAGTCTCATGCTTTTAAAATGACCATCAAAAGTATCTTTTTTTTTAAGTTTTAAATTATCCCATTTTTTGATGGTGTGTATTTTAGTGATATCAATAATTAATAACTAATTGATAAAATCGAGTGACAGATATTGAATGTGGGGTGACCACACTTCGGGACTTTAATTATTTGTTGTATTAGAAAATGGCAGTGGCAGTGGCAGTGGGCTGGTCACATCTGTCGGAGAACCGATAACCGCTGGGGTAGACGAGTTCTCGAGTGGAGACCACGACTAGGCAAGCGTAGTGTGGGACGCCCCCCGGCTAGATGGAGCGACGACCTGCGCAGGGCGGCTGGCAGTGACTGGATGCGGAGAGTCGAAGATCGGACTCAGTGGCGCGCCTTGGGGGAGGCCTATGTCCAGCAGTGGACTAGTGCAGGCTGATGATGATGATGATGATTAGAAAATGAACTATATTTAAAGCCAACTCTAATTTTGACAACTGGGTTACCGTAATATACTAGGTATTTGTCATTAACTGAGCCACAGTCAAGTGTTTTGTATTACCACTTTGAAGTCATGGAAACAGTTCTATCACGGTAAAAAGTAGTCTATGTCCTGCCCCAGGGTTCTACGCACCTCCACACCAAATTTCATCATTATCCGTTTAACGGTTTATATTGTTGAAAAAAAAAAAGGTTTTTTTTATTGAAAGGGTTTTTTTATTCCCTTTTAATTTTTCTACTAATATCAAGGTCTAGTTGTCCTCTGATGCTCATTAAACTAAAGTTCCAATTCCAGTAACAACGTGTTCCTCATGTGGTACCCGCTGATGGTGAATCTCTTCTTCAACTCGCTCTCTGGCGGCGTCGCGGACAGAACCAGCTTCTGCCAGAGAATCGTCGCCAACATCACCGCTGCTTCTGACACTGATAATGTGAGTCAAAGCAAAATATTTTCATTCAAAACTTTGAATGAAAATATTTTCGTTTAATAGCGGTGATGTCCAACTGGACACAAGTTAATAATCATAAATTTGAAAAAAACGACTTTGTAAAAAAATATGATTTATGTCGATGACTTAATGATCCCCTAATTTTTTTTAATTTTCCTCCCTTTAGAAGCGAAACTTAATCGAAATTTTTAAAATGGAAATGGAACCACCTCTAAATAGCCATTACAGAATTAGCTCAAAACAGAATTATTCAAATTGATTTGTCACAATCCGCGAAGATATCCCGTAACATAGGTATGTATGTACGTAGGTACCTACAAAAACATATACACATATAAACATATACACGCACACAAAAAAATATACAGTAGATTGACAACCTCAAACCTCCTCTTCATTTGAAGTCGGTTTAAATAACAGTCAAGAAAAAACCGAATCTATCCGGCATTAAATCTGACGGTTTATTTTTCTGTTCGTTAAGTAGATAATCATTTGGAACTATATATTAGTGTGTTCTTTATTTTTATGTATGTTTAAATAAATATAGTTCAATGTTTAAAAAAAGAAATTTGGAACTCTAGGAAAATAGAATATAAACAAAAAAAAAAATATTTTTTTCATTTGTTTTCCAGAAGGAAAACCCTTAAAAGGAAGGGAGAACCCTTGGTTTCATCTGAGATTTCACCAATTCCTTCATCTGTTCCCAGTACATCTGCAACGACACGATTTCCACGAACACCATCTACTCTGGGTTCATTCTCGGCGTGATCTTCACTTCGCTCACGCTGCTCGCGGCCACCGTCGCCTCCTGGCGGCGGCTCGTGCTCATCAGCAGCTTCGTGGTGTCAGCAGCCTGCCTGCTGCTGGTCGAGGTGGTGAGGGAGCCGGTGGGGAACCTGGTGGTGTTCACCCTGGTGCAGGTCACCGCAGTGGGGATCGGCAGCGTGGCGTCCTACTTCGTTGATTTGTATCCCACTAGTTGTAGGTAAGGTCAGCTCTGCTCTTTTCACGCTGATGAGGTCTGCTTGGCCCTGCTTGGCTCTGCTTGCCCCTGCTCAGATCCTAGCTCTCTTTTTACTCATAACAAGAAAAATAATAATCATAATGACATGGCCTCCCCCAAGGCTGAAGCTGATCTTTGGTTATCCGCATCGTCACAGCCAGCCGCGCCTCACGCAGATCGTCGCTCCATCTAGCCGGGAGCGTCCCACACAACGCTTGCCCAGGCGTGGTCTCCACCAGAGAACACGTCTACCCCAGCGGTTATCGGTTCTCCAGCCCACTGCCATTTCAACGTGCTAACTTTTTTAAACTATTTAAAGGCTTTGGAAAACTGTAAAACTAATAGTGTCGACGATTCCATTTTGTTTGAAATCATCAACATCATCAACAGCTTATTAATCTCCCCACTGCTGGGGCTCAGGCCTACCCTCTCAACGAGGGCGTGCGGGCTATAGTCCAGCACGCTAGCCCAGTGCGGGTTGGTGGACTTCACATGCGCCTAAGAATTTCTTCTTCGGCGTATGCAGGTTTCCTCACGATGTTTTCCTTCACCGTTTGAGAGCAGTCAGTACATGTACTTAAGTTTCGAGAAAAAACCCATTGGTACATGGCCCAACCGGGGATCGAACCTCGGACCTTTCGATATGATAGGTCGCGTCTTATCCCCGGGGCCACTGACGCTCTTTTTTTGTTTGAAATGGCATTTAATATTTTGTGTTGAAATGAAATATAATTTATTAAGGTCACCCGAGGCTAATGTAACTAGGGGGCAAATGTAGTTAACTGAAAATAACTCAACTGTTACCTCAAACCACAATTGCCCCCTTGTTAAAAAGCCTGGCGACCTTAAGCTTATTTAAGAACTATGTACAATAAGTCAGTGGGCACTCCAGCCCCCAAACCTAGTTGCAGGGTGCTGGTTGCTTCCTTTGCTCAGTGTTCGGTGCCTGTTGGCTTCCAGGGGCCTCGCTACCAGCCTGGCCATGATGGTGAGCCGCATGGTGTCGCTGGGCGGAGTGAACCTGGTGGGGGCCCTCGTCGTGGACCACTGCACCCTCACCTTCTACTGCCTGGCGGCGACGGTCTGCAGTGAGTTTAAATTACTTTTACTCTGAAAGGGAGAGGGTAAAATGTGGTGTATGCGCGTACACTGTGCCAATTGCACCTGAAAAATTGTACAAAATAATAACAATAATAGTGTTTTGAAAGCATACTACAAAAAATATATTTTAATTTAATATTTATAATTAATATACTTAATACTAAATTTTTTGTTTCAGTTGGAATCGTGGTTGCGTTATTTTTACCTTCGGACAAAAAACCCGCTAATATCAACTAATAAAATGAAGTCTATTTCTTAGTTAACATTTCTGCCAAATATAATGGTGCAAAAGGGAGAAAGGTTCTCGAGTGGCGACCACGTACCGGAATACGCAGCGTAGGCAGGCCTCCCACAAGGTGGACCGACGATCTGGTGAAGGTCGCGGGACCCGGCTGGATGAGGCTAGCGCAGGACCGCTCGTCGTGGAGATCCCTGGGGGAGGCCTTTGTCCAGCAGTGGACGTCTACAGGCTGATATGATGATAATGGTGCAAATATTAGGTAACGTAATGATAACAATTTAAAATAAACAATGTTCAACAATGTTGTACTTAAACAAATAAGTATGTTTATCTTAAATACTATAACTAATATATTAAATTGATATGTTTTATTTGGACATTCTGATATTTTGTTCTGATTAAATTGACAATCCCATAAGACTGTATACAGGGTGTTTGGAAGGTCGATTCAAAGTAAGGTGACCATTAAGCCAAACATACCTTTGTACAGTCATGCATGTCAGTGGAAACTAACCCTGTATAAACTGGTCTCTCATAGTATTGAAACTCCCTAGGCTACGCCAGCTCAAGGTCAAAGTGTTTCCACTAACGTGCGGTCGACTGTACAAAGCCTTACGGTTTGTTACAGCGATCTTTTCAGACTACAAAAGAAAAAAAATTGCGATGGTCTATTTATGGAAAATTTGAATAATCAAACTGTAAGTAGGTAAATATTACTGAAATACATACCTCCTTACAAGCTTTATTATTTATGTACAGGGTGTTAAAAGACGGCTATAGACTACTGAGACGAAATAATTTACTTATAACAAACTATTTACAATGCCGAATATCTGGAGAAACGAAGAAATTTCGAGAGTTTTTTGAAGTCACATATACACACACACTCCCATACACACTCAGACACACACATACTGTCTCATACACACCGGGAACAATTGTTTTCTTTTGCAAATGTTTCCTTTGGTTTTGATTTTTGCGCCGACACAGTTTCCGGTGTGTTTTTGTATTCCGGATTGTCTTGTAAAAATAAAATGTAATTATCAATTCTGGAGTTGTACTTTTTCACACCCTGTAAGTATAATAAATTAAGATAGGTAACAACGGTTAAGTATTTAAATGTTATTTATGTTGGTGTAAAAATTGTCACCAGTTTGAAAAACAGACAAATATGGTTTTTTCCTTATTTATCGAGCAGCTAGTTAGTTATTCGCCCGACGGCGTTACCCACGGCTGGTCGACTTTGTAGGGACCCAAGTCGAAGTACTAGACCGTCTGGTCATATGCACTGTGTCAATGTGTGTTAACGTGTGTGTTTCGTACCGACAGCGTATATAAATGTGCGTGCGTGCCTGACCCCCGCGAAAACTGACAGTTTTCCATCAGAACAAAACGCTTTGAATGGCGTCTCGACTCCGGACCGAGCTGGGAGCATGTTGCCTTAAGAAACATAAGAATCTATATTTTCGAGGGTATATCTAAAAAAACGGTTCAGTATTTACTTTCTGAGATCACATGTGACAAAACAAACTTTACGTGTTACGAAAGATTATGAAACAACAATAAATTATTCGATAATTCGATCTAGGTCTTTACTAGCTAATCTTGGAAACTAATAGTCTAAATTTGATGGCGTTTCCATTGATTAATAGCTTAAAGGGTTTGAAGCACAATCTGGTAAACTTTTGTAACGCGATGCTCAGGAGATGAGCTCTCATTTCCTAACAATACTAGTATGAATTTGTAGTTCGGAGTATACTATTTGTATGAACGCCCGAAGCGAACGAAGTCGCGGGCAACCCTCTAGTTATTAATAAGTGTTTTTCTGTACTAGTATTCAAATGACTCAAGATATATTCAAGACAACCTACATACATTTGGAAAATGGTAGGTACCTATTTATAATTATATAATTATTCACGGGTCTTACACACGAAATAGTTTTATTTACCTTGTTTTTGTTTTTTTTTTATAATCAAGAAATTCAAAAAATTCAATAGAGAAGATGGTTTTAAATTGTCACCGTCGTGGAATCCAGTGATCGATAAACTTAAATCTCGTGACTTATCGTCGAATACACCCGCGGATACCGTGAGTGTTGTGTGCCGGGACTTTCCAATAATACAAGATCAGCAGAGGGTAGTTTCAGAAACTATTCACAGCGATCAACAATGACAGCTCGCCTCTCCAGTCAGCTCGTGACCACGGCCAGTGTAACCTGGTCGAAACGTCGGGCAAGGTAAATAAAACTATTTCGTGTGTAAGACCCGTAAATAATTATATAATTATGAATACGAAGCGCGAAAGTCTAAAATGTACTACTTATTTATATATTTAAAAAGACTAAAGGAATTTTTATCTATGACTTTATTTCACCTCAATTATGTACTTACTAAATAGGTACCTCATCCGAAAGTTCTCCATTGCAAAGTTTTTCTTTTTAAAAGTTCTTTAACTTAAACGTCATTTTCCGTGGGTTTGCTTTCGGTTTTCGTTGATACTAAACCAGATGTGAACCCGAACCGTAACCTTTTAAGAAGTTGCTTTTTCTTGATTCAGATTACAGGATTATTGTGCTGTAAATATACCTACAAAATGATCAACATACATACAGACTTTCCCATTTAAATAAAATTTTAGTTTGGAATTCCCGCGATAAAGTCAAATTTTTCAAACATTTCTTTTACAAAGTTTTACTTTTGATATAGGTAACAACTAAAATGTACGACGTTTTGTCGCCCTTAGGCTGGCCACATACAGCCGTAATGCCTCTTTTATTAATATACATAGGTGGACGGATAATTAGAAACAGGGCAAGATTTTCATACAATCGAGGTCACTTTGAAGCAATGGATGAATCAAGAATGAATGAAGAATGGCGTGATCTGATGACGGTCATCGAGAGAGTAGATGAAGGACTTTAAGATCGTTATAGGTATCCAACTGATCAGATTAGCCGTTTGGAAGCAGCATCGTCATGATTCTTTAACTCTAAGATTTTCATACATTTTGATGCCATTTTGCGGTTTTTTTTCTTCATGACGATGCTGCTTCCAAACGGTTTATCTGATCATCTTGTATGTACAAAATGAAAGTTCGCAACTAGCGTAGTATCGACGCAGACCAACAATATCAGCCGACGAATCACAGCACGGGACAGGACGTCACATGTGGAGCTAACTTCAGTCAGCCCTATGTACAGCTACAAGACAATTGAATAATCAGAATTTTTAAGACACGATGAGGCAAGTGAAGAATCTCAGATTATGAATTCAGAGAGGTATTCCGGTTGTTTGAGGCCAGCCTTAGACGAAATTCACATCGAAGCAAATCAAGATATAGAACACGCGGAAAGTTTCATAGGTAAACGAATCTTAGTAACTCAAGATAACAAGCGTAATTTAACTAAACAGAAGTTAATTTCATGGTGACATTTGAGTTTATCAATCGTAATTATTATTAGTTTTCTAAAGTTAGAAAATGATAAATCCACAGAGAAACATTCATTACGAACCGAGCAGAGGTGGCGGCCGGGTGAATGGAAGAATTAAAAATAGAATATTCGCGACCGTTTCGTTCAGCGAAGTGGTTTATTTATTGGAAATAGAAGTGTAAGGATTTGAAGTCAACATGAGTGGGAAGGCGGATAAAGTGTCGTTTGAGGATGCTCTTAGCATGACAGGTAATTTTTTTATTCAGTTGTAGGTATATTTAATTAAATCTAAGTCTAAATATGGTATAAACTTATGTCATAAATTAGTAGATTCCTATCTATCCTATTCTAGGTTTTATATAATACTTTTAAAAATGTTTCATTAAGTGTAGTTTTTTTTTAAGATTATGTTTTCCAGTTTTTTTTTCAGCATGCCCGATAACCATTTGTTTTTCTTTGCACTATGAAAACCATCCAAAGAGATCCTAACTCTATGATGAAAACGTGTAATACCTAGGATTTTCTGACATAAAGCATGACCCCATAATCGTAGGCCGAAGTATTGATAGTACTTAACTGATAAAATAATGTTAAGTTAAAGTTTATTTTTCGACAGGGTTCGGGAGGTTTAACATAATAATGATGATGCTGACAAGCGGCATCATCATGGCCATGGCCTTCGAATCGTTCTCCGTAGCTTACCTGGTGCCGGCCAGCGCCTGCGAGCTGCACACCAGCAGCGTCAACCAGGGTCTCATGGCGGGGATGCCTTTACTGGGTAAGTGAAAAGAAAAAAAAGGAATAAAGAAAGAAAAAACATTTAGAAAAAAAAAGTTACGTCTGTCTTCTTGATGCTGTGTAACTCGAAATCTGCAAGACATTTTTGTGAGGTTTAAAAGCAGCATTCCAAAGCTTCACAGCCTACAGTTCCATCACATCAGCCCTTCAACGACGTCCGCTGCTGGACATAGGCCTTCCCTAATGAACGCCACCACTCCCGGTCCTCCGCGCTCCGCATTCAGCCGCTTCCGGCCACCTTTAGGTCGTCGGTCCACCTGGCAGAGGACCCTCGGTCTCCACTCCAGAACGGACTAGTTTCTACTGCTGTTTGTCACTTGATTGAGTTATAATACCACTTGTATTCGTTGCAGGTATACTAGTAGCTTCAAATATATGGGGATACCTCGCCGATACGAAGGGTAGGAGGAAGATACTGGTAGTATCCCTCACCCTTGGATTCCTCACGGGAGCTTCAGCGACGTTCTCACCTAACTGGATCGTCTTTTGTGTCTTGAAGTTTCTATCATCATCAGCGTAAGTAATAACATTTGATGATTCGACTATCACATCTTTAAGTTTTGAACTTAGGAAAATTAGGCAGGAATTAACATGTGGTTTGGTTTGGTTTTATAAAATATTGGAGGTGGCTGGTTTTCTACGCGTATATCAAAGTCAAAATATGTTATGGCATATGAGTAGGTACACTGGGTACATTTATAGACGTACATTTTTTATATACCACCGCTTCCTGGGTGTTACCTTTATACTTTAACAATCTTTAACATCAAGTTTTAGCAATGTTTATAAAAAACTGTGCGAGGCTGAAGTAACATTATTTTAACCAGCCAACTTTGTCATTCAAATAATCGTCTATTTTATGATATTTAAATCTCTTTTACAAAGTTGTTTTTAATGATTAGGTTAGATTAGATTTATTTATCTCACATTACAAATATTCATACATAGTTTTCTTACATAAAAAGTCAAAGTTAATGTGGTGATCTATATATATATATATACTTATAATAAATCTGTAGAAACCGTGTGTCTGTACTTTGAATAAATTTATAAAAAAATGAGTGTGGACGATAAAAAAAGAGTAACAGAACACAAAAAAGCGTTTTTAAATTTTTTTGTCTTTCTGTCTGTCTCTCTTTCTGTCTTTCTGTCTGTCTGTCTGTCTGTCTGTAATCGCTAATCTCCGAAACTACTGAACGGATTTTCTTGCGGTTTTCACAGGTAGATTAAGCACAGCCTGGCGCAACTTATAGGCTTTGTTTCATTGAAATCGGATGACAGCGATAAAAGTTATCGTCATTTACAGATAAATCATTTAACGTAACAAGACCATGTCATAGACATAGGAGATACAGTGTTTTTTTAACTGGGACAGTATAAGCAAGTCCGAAACCATAGGAGATGCAGGGAAAGTGTCTTATGACATAGAAATTTTTTGGTAAAGCGTGTGTTGTCCATAAAAATGAGACAATTTGCACATATTTTTTTTAATGCGGTTCGACTCAGTTTAATGTAGGGATCACTTCATTATATCGGAAGAAAAAAATCTGAGCAGCAGAAGTTAGTCAAATTCAATAAAATGTTTTCTCATAGAACGCCAGAGAAAAATAATTTTTATTATTTTTAAAAAATACGTATCGACTTAGTTTCATGTTAGAATCATTTTATTGTATCGGAAGAAAAAAATCCAAGCGGCAGAAGTTAGTCAAATTTAATAAAATGTTTTCTTATAAAACAGACTGTGCAATGTACTTAGAAACTTACTACTTATTCATGCATGCCACCCGAACTCCAGCTGCTCCGATTACTATGTCAAAATTGTTATCACGAAAAAATACCTAAAGGTTCCTAAGACAGTTTCCCTGTATCTCCTATGGTTTTGGTTTTGCCCATACTGTATTAGTTAAAATACACACGTATAATAAAAATTGATATGAGAAGTCTTATGAGCAATAGAAGTGAAAACAACAATTTTTTAAATTTTTATCTGTCTTCACCAAATTGGATACGGTGTTCATAGTTTGTTCCTGAAGGTATGGTATACCTTAAATTATGGTGAAGGTACTTAGAATGATCCATTTTACCATTGGAAAATTATAACTAGACGATGTATGTCTGTACATAGCAGAGATAGGTACCTACTTCCAAAATCCACGCGGACGAAGTCGCGGGCAACAGCTAGTCGTCAATAAAAAGAAAAAATAGTAAACCGTAAAACATAGTAGTACAAAAATGTCAAAACAAAATGTCATAAAGTAGGTATTACAAATGTCACTTTTACACAAATTGTGTATGAAAATATGAAAATTCCTCAGATGAACCACTAATCTGAGGAAAATTCATAATAATAAAATAAGATATTAATGTCACAATTGGAAGTTAGAACTTTGCGTTCATAATGTGATTCTTAAAGGTGTAATGCTACCTAGATAATTATTTATTACAGAATGGCTGGCACTTTCGGTCTTGCAATAACGTTCCTCAGCGAGTGTACCCCGGAGAACCGAAGGTTCACATTGATCCTGTTGATTACTTCTGTCTTCCTGTCTTCAGCTGGAAGCATGGCAGGTAAATAGATACTGTTTTATGAGAACGGAGCGCCAAGTATCGCGATCCTGACACGCCTCTTTCGCTTAGCGCAGTCTCACACTCTTGCACAGACCACCCAACCAATTGACTGCGCATTGACGGCCCATGAGAAGGCGACAGCGCTCACCGAACATAAGGCCTTAATTGTTTTAGTTTGAGTTTGATTTTTCTAAGGTAAGGCACAAAGTCCCCTTGTAACACAAATAACTATTGCGGTCTTACCTTAAGTAAAATCAAACTCACACTAAAACAAGTATGGCTTGACGTCAGTAATATACCTAGGCGATGGCCTTATGTTCGGCGAACGCTTTCGCCGTCAATGTTCAGTCAATTGGTTGGGTGGTCTGTGTTCTCTTATCACTCTCTTCACACAAGTGTTGGAGTGTTTTAAAAATCATTCTTAGTGGTGGCCTAACGGTATTTGAAAATGTCACAGGAAAAAAAACCATAAGGCGAAAATAATTTATTTTCACAGCATTAACAATCCCCATTCTCCCACTGAAGTTCTCCTACTACATACCTTACCTGGACATCCACTTCAACTCCTGGCGGCTTCTGAACATCGTGTACAGTCTGCCCAGCGCGATAGCGGCCGTGGGTTCTATATTCGCCTTCGAAAGCCCGAAGTACTTGCTGAGCGTGGGAGAGCAGGAGAAAGCCTTGGAAGTTCTGAAGAATATATTTGTTATTAACAACGGGAAGGATGGTGATTGCTATAAGGTTGGTAATGTCGATTTCATTAGAAGTTTCCAATAGGTAAACAAATCCAATCCGCTGCCTATAACATGTCCCCACTGTTGGGACTCAGACCTACCCTCTCAACCCCAGTGCGGGTTGGTGGCCTTCACATGCGAATTTCTTCTTCGGCGTGTGCAGGTTTCCTCACGATTTTTCTTCACCGTTTAGGAACAGTCAAATAATGTACTCCCTTATGTTTCGAGAAAAAACCATTGGTTATGGCACTACCAGGGATCGGACTAAGACCTCTCGACATGACAGGCCGCGTCTTCCTAACTACGCGACACGCTAGAGCGTACATAGATGTAAACATAACATTTGATGATCATAATCACCATGAAGGAAAAAATTTAGCGCCCCCTAGCAAATGTTTTTCCTTCATGAAAATCACAGTACAATGTAAAATTACACAAAATAGATTTGTAAAAGATCGAAGACCGAAAATGGTGCAACTTCAACGATTTTTAATAATAACAAATAGGTAAGTTAAGTAATTAGAGATATTTTCAAAAAATCATATTGTGTATCGTATTTGTTTCCAAAATTGGAAACTTGTAATGACGTTTTCACCAGGAATAATCATCGTGACGAAACCGAAACTGTATCTTAGGTTGAACAGGTCAAGTTATTTAAATTCAATCGCAGTACTTACATCTAATTAATGCTCGTCATTCAAATCATTATATTTAAAGACGTTGCAATTAATGTGGGTACCTACATTATCAGCAAGTACGATCACTTTGTAAATACCGTACAGTCAATAATAGTAGTAAGATCACCTATTCAAATATGTGATAATAAACTACCTCCCGTCATTATTTGTACTACGGGAGTATTTCTGTACATTGAAGGGATTTAAATATACCATTGGAATATACGTTATTTAGGCTTATCTGACCCTAAAACACTGTTCAAAAAAAATCTTATCTGTTTGAACCCGCATCACGCTAAAACTACTGGTCCGATTTGAACCGGGTTCTTTTGTTTGTAAGCCCGTGGTCTTACTTAAAATCTGGTGTTCCTGGATTTTTCATTTTCCCTAAAGGAAAGAAAAAAGGGATATGGGAACAAACATTTACAGATCAAATTTACATGCCACGGGCAACAGTTAGTAAGTAACATAAATGATACTTTTTAATGCGAACGAAGTCGCGGGGCATAAGCTAGTTATACCATAATATCAGACATCATGCGAGATTAGAAGGCATTCTGGGTCTAACTTAAAATCCGGGGTAAATACGTTTTTTCCATACGAAAATTATAACTAGACGATGTATTACATAGGAGAGAGACTTCCAAAATCCAAGTGTACGAAGTCGCGGGCAAAAGCTAGTTAAGTATAATATTATAATATGTGTGTTCAAGGTGAAACAAGTAACGTTGGACGAAGAGAGCGCTTCGCAAGCGACGAAAGGGATTTGGGCGTCTGTGGCGTCGCAAACAGCACCTCTGTTGAAACCCCCCCTTTTGAAGAACACGGTGTTGCTATCAGTTCTGTTCGTAGCAGTGTATTTCTGGTAAGTTTATTTGTAGCGCTCATATTTGTTCGGTGCAGCAAACGTAAGCCTTCGACACTCAAAAAAAAAGTTAATACGGTGAAGTGGCGGTGGGCTGGTCACTGTCGGAGAACCGATAACCGGTGTAGACGAGTTCTAGAGTGGAGACCACGACTGGGCAAGCGTAGTGCGGGACGCCCCCGGCTAGATGGAGTGACGATCTGGGCAGTGACTGGATGCGGACAACCACGAAGGTCGGGTTTAGTGGCGCGCCTTGAGGGAGGCCTATGTTTGAGCAGTAGACAAGTGCAGGCTAATGATGACAGCAAGGACCATGAATTTAAAAAAAAAGCTACTCCCATATGGATGAGTAACAAAAGCATTTTATGGGGTGCCAAAATCGTGCCAAATGTATATCGAAATTGATACTCACTCACACATTCTCATTTTCAAACTCCATATAAATTTGTATTAGCAATCTCCTCCCGCTAATCAGCTTCCTTTGTCCCCCCCCCACCCCGATTTTGACACCAAATTTTTCTTCGTTTCCCATACTAAATAGGATGCAAGATGCGATCTCCACAGGGAGCGCGCGCGCAACCAAAGAGGTTTGAAACTTCTTGGCAAGGATAATCGGATAAACTGGATACGAGGATGTAGTAAAATGTAATATAATAAGATGGGATGGGATGGGATGGGATGGGATGGGATGGGATGGGATTTGATGTGATATAACATTTTAATCGCAGTCTCAACCCGTACACGGTATGGCTGCCGTATATGGTGGACGGCTTCATGAAGTCCTTGGAGAAAGGGGACGTCGGCCTGACCTTCTGCGAGATGCTGCGCTCATCGCAAAATGTGACAGTGACTCAGGTACGTTTAATATGAACCATTGATGACTTCTTACCACGTTTATATTAGTGTCCTTCTACCCTATGGTATCCGAAGCTTTGAAATTATTTACTTACATGATGATCATGTTATATTATATTATGTATTTAAATGATCTTTTGAAGAACCAACCCGTTAGGTGCTTGCCTTTTAGTGAGAGAGCCCTATTTAGGGTGATGGTTGATACTGACGAAACAAAATGACAGATATTCCAAGTAAAAAATTGTATAGGCAGTACTGGGTGTACAGAATGCAACATTTTCATGAAAATCTTTGTTGCTGCTTCCTTCTCCTCACATCTTCTCTTCCTTAGGTAGACCTCTTCCTCTCCCTCCCTCCTCCTTTCAATGTACTCTAGTTTCTTTGATTGTTTTGTTTGTGTTCCGACGTGTTTTCACATTGTCTTTAGGCAGGAGATTATTGGATATTATTTTGTATCGTTGATGTCTTCCTACATTGACCATTATGTTTTCCTGGTGTTTCCAGGCGGTGGACTGTACGCTGAACAAGTCTGCCATGACGCTGGTGTTCGGAATGGACCTGTTCCTCGCCGCCCTCAACGTGGTCCTCGCGACGACCCTGGAGCCCTATCTAGGCAGGAAGACCCTGCTTATTGGTATACAGGTAATTGTAATGTTACATTTTAATTAGCTTTTCTTCTCGCCATAAAAGAGCGTCAGAGGCGTCGGGGTTAAAACACGGCCTATCATATCGAAAGGTCCGAAGTTCGATCCCTGGTCGGGCCATGCACCAATGGAGTTTTTCTCGAAACTTAAGTACATTTATTGACTGCTCTCAAACGGTGAAAAAACCTGCATACGCCGAAGAAGAAATTCTTAGGCGCATGTGAAGTCCACCAACCCGCATTGGGCTAGCGTGGTGGACTGTAGCCCGAACGCCCTCATTCAGAGGGTAGGCCTGAGCCCCAGCAGTGGGGACATGATAAAAGGCATAACTGTAGTATTTACATGGAGTGTTGTGTTCCCCAGCTGGTGTCGGGCACGGCCGCGCTGAGCCTGGGCGCCAGCACGCTCTGGCCGCTCACCGCCGCGCTCGTGGTCACCTTCATCTCCGGGGTCCTCAACTTCGGGTACCTCTCCACCTTCAGCGTTGATGTCTTTCCTACTTACGTCAAGTAGGTATCCTAATAGTTTGTAAGGATGTTTCTTATACTAGCTTTTTCCCGCGGCTTCGTTTTTCCCGTGTACATTATGAAACAGCGCCTTCTATGTAGGCGTTTTGTTACTTACGGGGTATTAGCGGACGCCCCGCGACTTTTTCCGCGTTAAAAAGTAGCCTATATGTTATTCCAGGATATAAGCTATCACTGTACCAAGTTTTATCAACATCTGTTTGGTAGTTTTTGCATGAAAGAGTAACAAACATATTAATATTAGTAGGATAGGATGTTTGTCAATGGATATTTGTTACTCTTTCACGAAAAAACTACGGAACAGAATTTGATGAAACTTTACAGTAATATAGATTATACATCAGAATAGCACATTGAAACATTGCATACTACTTTCGGTCGTCGTGGAGAATCCTGGAGGAGGCAATTGTCCAGCAGTGGACGTCTACAGGCTGATATGATGATGATACTACTATTAAATTAATAGTTTTCCAGTAGCAAGAGACTAAGGGCTTCTTTCACCGCTTGCTGATAAAGTCCCAGATACCGTATCTGACAGATAGCCAGATTTTTTTGTTTCACAGGTATCTGATTGCCTTATCTGTCAGATATACTAACAGCAAGATCAAGTGACCATTTTTTTTTTTTTAGCAGAAACTTGAGGTGTGAAACTCGAAAATATTATCAGACAGATCTATCTGATAGATAAGTTATCTGTCAGCTTACTATCTGTAACAATATCAGCAAGCGGTGTAAGAGGCCCTTAGAAACGTAATTTCTACGGCAACAAAGACGTCACACGTAAAACTTATATCGTGTATACCAGCCCAATTTTTTCGTCAATCTTTGTTTAGTGTATGTAATGTTTTTCCTTTGTCCAGGGCGATGGGCGTGTGCCTGACGCTGATGGTGGGCCGCGGCAGCGCGGTGCTGGGCATCAACCTGCTGAAGGACCTGCTCGACAACAACTGCGAGACGTCCTTCTACATGTTCGGAGGCCTGACAGTCTGTGAGTGCTGCATTGTATCGTATTATTTCAATAGCTAGATGATGTTTGCGCGGGACCGGTCGTCGCGCAGATCCCTGGGGAAGTCTTTGTCCAGCAGTGGGCGTCTACAGGCTGATATCAGTACAAATATCACGTTTCAGTTCTTTTTTCAACCGACTTCAACAAAAGGAGGTTCTCAATTCAACTGTATGTTTTTTGTGTGTATGTTACGCAGTATCTTCGCCGATGAACCGATTTGTATAATTCTTTTTTTATTGAATAGGCTATACTTCAGAGGGTGTGCCATTTAAATTTGGAAACAATATTTCACCTATAATGGGCTCCCTAAACGACATGCGGCATGTCATGCATTACGTGCTGTCACTCGTGCATGACCGTCTAGTTGTAGTGATTGACGCGAATGACATGCAAACCACGTGCTTGCCGTTGCTTTATTGTACTGATTGATAGCAAGCATGATGCTCCATCATGCAGCATGACATTCACGTAAACGTTGCATGTAATGCAAGCATGATCGTTTAGGGACACTTTAAGGGTGGATAATTTAAAAAAATTAGGGATAAATCAAGTCATAGTTAATGATTGATATTTTTTTAAAAAGAAGTCGGTTTTATTTTTCGTAAAAGTCACATTATTTCATTTATTCATTCGTTACAACAATAGTTGTGTAGAATTAATTTTTGTATATGTACAACATTGTATATATATAAACATTTCATGTCAATATGATTGTCAAAGATTAAAAATAATAAATAATAAAATAAAATTTAGAATTAATAATAAAATTTAACAAATGTCTAAAAGAATTTCAAAATAACAAACTACATATAGTTTACAGTCTTATTTTCTAGGAACTCCCGTAAATTATAAGGGCACTCTGCAATTAAAAAAATTTTTAACTTCATTTTGAATTTGTCATTTGGCAGTTCCCTCAACTCCACTGGCAGCTTGTTGTAGACCTTAACAGCATTATTTAATATAATAGAAATTATTAAATATAATAGAAATAGAAACGTTTTTAAATCAGTTTGTTTTTTTCAGTTGGCGGCATTGTCGGGTTCCGGTTGCCGGCGAGGAAGCAGAAAACTGCACAAACGAAATGCGAGGCGACTTGAAAGCCGCCGATTAACTTTTAGGGAAAAGCCTGTTTCGGTCACGTTACGGCAGCTGTGATGTAGAATCTAAGAAACAGTATCCCATAGAACAGACGATAAAATAATAATAATAATCAGAGAAGGACACACTTACTACAAAAGTGGTAAGAGTAAGCTAGACAGATACAATATCTTCTATCTCTTTCTACGTATGCGAATTTTTTGTTGGTATGCAGTATACAGCCCGACTAAAATAGATAGTGTTTGTTCAGTTTGACCCCGCCATGTAAGAAGCGTCTTCTCAAATTATTGGGGTAAAAAAGACTATTGCTATTTCATGCTATGCGCTGATTGCAAATCTATGGTAACATACTAAATCTATGTGTAGACAAGGCTAGATGATATCCTATTGACAAAAAAAAATTTCACCTCACAAGCTCTGAAGGGTATACTTTCTCATTCGAAATCTGCGTGGAAAACTGCACCTGGAAAAAAACTTTTTAAAACTTTTCTTCTAATTTGTAGAAGATGGACATTTAAAAAAATGGTCAATTCTAATTGTGGTTATTATTATTTGTGGTTCTAAAACGCCGAAATTATTATTAAATTCACCTAGAATTTTCCTCGCTGTAGTGAGGTGAAAAATTGTGTGTTGCGCTCGGCAGCAAAGTTATTTTGCGTCTCGTACCTTGAACCACTCGCTATTTTTTTTTATATAATATAGGTAGGATTACATTATACAGAGTATCTACGAGTCGGCCTTCTAGAGCATGTATCGCTTCTATGTCCTACAACTTTTGAAAATACTCAGGGCTTCTTTCGCCACTTGCTGATATTGTTACAGATAGTAATCTGACGCAAAAACTAATCTATCAGATAAATCTGTTTAATAAAATATAAGGCAATCAGATATCTGTGAAACAAAACGGCACACAAACAACAAAACATCTGTCAGATAACCTGCAGATAGGGTATTAGGGGCTTTATCAGCAAGTGGTGAAAGAGGCCCGCTTAGTTTCTTGTCTCAAACTGCAGAGTATTTTCAATGTTACGCCCGTCCAGTCGTATATTTGTCTCTGCAGCCGCTAAAGTCACGAAATGCACTGATTTCGCCAATAAAGTTTGAGTTTTAAATGTCAAGAAAATATACTTTGGAAATACCCGTATTTACTTACAATTCAAATATACAAATATACGAAGTAAACAGAAATAAATAATTAAATAAATAAGTTGGTATCAAAAGTTTCTGTTTTGTTTATGGAAATGGTAGAACAAAAGTTTCAATCAATATGCCTGCTCCTGCACTTCAGAACCCCTCTCGTAAACACCCTGTATTCTGTGTACGGTCGACCGCACGTCAATGGAAACAAAACCAGTATAAACTGGTCCCTCATTGTATTGAAACTCCCTAATAGGCAAGGCCAGCTCAAGGTCAAAGTGTATCCACTGACGTGCGGTAGACTGTACATAGGCCAAAGAGAATACAATAACTAGGTACGTAAACCGGTCCCTAATTAACGATCATGCTTGCATGACATGCGTTACGTTTACGTGATTGTCATGCTGCATGATGGACCATCAATCAGTACAGTGAAGCAACGGCCAGCACGTAGTTTGCATGTCATGCACGTAGTATGCATGTCATGCACGGAGTTTGCATGTCATGCACGTCAATCACTACCGATGATGCATTAGTGACAGCACGTATTGCATGACGTCATGCCGCATGATCGTTTAGGGAGCCCTTAAGAAGTTTAGGGAGCAAATAGCATTTCGCATGCCACGAAACCTATCTACTTAGGTTTTTTGACAGATGCCTGGTGGCACAAAGCCATAAGTGACCTTTTGTAAATGTAGTAAGTACCTATGTAAGAAATAAACCTGAAACCATTTCAGTTGTTTTTCTATACCCACTACCTACGCGGTACTGCCTAATCTAATTCGTACCAAGAAAGGGACCAGTGGCCTCTGGATCGCTAGGAAGGAATACCAGCCCCGCTATTCTGTAAGCGTATTTGTGCAACTCGATCCTGAATCCGCAGTGAGATCGGTCTCTAACTCAATGATTTACAGTTCAATACTCACTTTACTTCGCAAGCGAAGTGTTTATTGTGTAGCTTGTATTTGTTTACACAATGCGACATCAAGGTCTTTCATGATCGGATGCGGAGTGAAGTAAGTGACTTGCGATGTGATGGTCGAGTTTTAATTCATACTTTACAGAATCACACAGCAGGAATATCTATCCTTCGACCTTCGAGGCGGTGATAGATAAAATTGACGTTGTATAAGTACCCAGTGTACTTACATGCAATAAAATATTTTTGAATTTTTAATTTTGACTGCAAGATCTGCCAAACTCCTCTCCACCAACAACGGTGCACCAATCCGTTCTTAGGTGAACTTCACATACGCCTTAAAATAGAGACTCTAATCTTTGGCGTATGTGGTTGATATTGTGTTGTGAACTAAGGCGAGAGTTGTGACTGATTTAGAAATTCAACGATCGATAATAAATTATCGACAAATTACCTCCGCAACACTATTCCGAATGTCTCCCATCTTTTGGCGAGGACTCTTTTGGCGGGAGTGAATTGTCATGGTCGTCTCTTCTATTTTATTTTCTTAAAATAAGTATTTTGCGGGTTTTAATGTGTAATAGTGATAGTATTTTACACATTATGTGCTTGTGGTTGTGCATGTTGTGCGGGAAATTTAAATAAAAGCGTGTGACAACTCTTACAGCTCGTAACAAAATTTTCCATAATTGCAAATCTTCATTAAAATTACTATCGATTTAGTGAGTATAAGAACCCTAGTGAAAATCGTCAACTAACTCTAGTCGTGCTGTTTTTGTGGAGGCCGTGCTGTAACCGCTGGTTTAAATAGATTTAAGAATAAGACTTTAAATTCAAAATAAGATAAGGCTTAAAGGTCTCGTTACCAAGCCAAAACCTACTTTAAAAAAAACTAGTACCACTGCTACCCCAACTTGGTGGCCAGCTATACAATTTGTTTACTTCACTTCTACCCTCAAAGTAGTTCTACAATATTTGACGCTAATGTCAAACGATACAATTCGATTCGTCCATTTTAACCTCTGCGAAGCCAAAGCGAACTCGTGTGTGACAGCTATGAACTAGCATTAAACCTAAATCATTCATCCAAAATGAATTTATACCAAGTGTGTTTGCACATTTTCGTTTATGTGGTTATAGTGTGTCCAATAAGCGATGTCGTATCCCACGGGCATGGAAAAACTAAAGCCAGGTTATATACATCACATGGGGACACAGGTATTTACGATTCTATCTAATTCTACCCCTTTGCCTTTCCCTTCGAGGGATAAATTTTACCAAATAAAAAAACATAACTCTACGAGAAATTTTTGATTTTATAAAAGTGTATGGGAGGTTTACAGCGCACTGGCCACGTTGATAAAAACTGAAAGCACAGCCATTTGCTATAGAAAAGAATGAAAACATGCTTTTAATTTTGGGTATATGGCTTTCGTTAAAGAAATGTCGGCCAGTTTCATTTTAAACAAATTTAATTTGTGTAAGTGTGTGGGAGATTTCTAACATACTGGCGACGTTAATAAAAACGTTTGCTAGAAATTGAAAAAATCCTCCAGTTTTTTTAACGGGAAGTTTTATTTTATGCCTTCGAGATTTATTACGTCATGTTGTTCTTATTAATTAGAACAGAATACCTAACCAACTAGAAAAAAATATGATATTCGTTGTTTTTCAAAGAAACGGGCCCGGTTTTGTTTTTGTAATTTAACATTTTCGAAAAGGAGACGTCAAAGGACATCTCTACGAAAAGATCATTCTAAGGCGTATCACAGACACACGCGGCCTGCGGTGGCGGTGGCGGCCTGTTGTGTTCCATACGCAATGTATGTAAGACTACAGACACGCGCGGTCTGCGTTTTCATATTGAGTAAGTAAGTAAGTAATCCGTTTATTTCAGGCAACAACAAAGAAAAAAAAATACAAGTAAAATAGGTATTTGACATATTAGTAGATGATACATCTGTAAAAAATTTTTTTAGGTTATTATATTTATTGAAGCTGCGGCCTACGGTGTGTGTGTCTGGGATACGCCTAATTTGAACTTTCTGATTAAGTAAGCAACCTACGTTCCTAATCATAGAGTTAGGATCTCTTTGGTAGGCGGCCGCGCGAGCCACCAAAGCGATTCGAAACTTCTTGTTCTTTTAATAACATTTCGATTTTCGTTTTTCATTTTTATTTAGCTGGAATTTTAAAGCATGTGCACAAAGAGGAGTCGCCGTGTGCCGTGTGCCCGCGACACGGCCTGTGCGTGCCCAAGATACAATGCCCGGCGCATCTCAGACCCGGCTCCAACAATCCAGAATGTCACTTACAAACTGCTGGCCTGGTGGGGGTCTGCTGTTTCACAGGAACCGAACACGCTGGTAAGTCAAAATAATAAAAACTTTATTCAGCAATAATTATAATTGTAAAAATCATAAAGATCGATTTTCTATTCCAAAACAGAATGGATGATTCGGTATACCGTTCTGAGCTCATGAGAATGTGCTGTAAAGATGAGGAATTAAATTGAAATGAATGCCTAAAGGGCTTGCAACCAGACCAAAAACTTTGAAAAAAAGGTTACATTTCCACGGAAAATGGACGCGGACGCCCACCAAAAAGTTTTTAGCTTCATCATTTATGTACATTAATTTAAAATCTCATTGGTTTCGTAACTTTTTATTCTTTTTTTTACTGGCAATTTTTGCTTGAATTTTTTTTTGTATTGCCATTAGATTTCTCCTGCTTCGATTTTTTCATGAAGCTGGGATCTCTTTGGTGAGAGCAGGCGCCCAGCTAAATTCGAATCTTTTTGGATTTTTTAAACAAATACCGCCGCTAATATGGAACTTAAGTGGTTATCTAGCTATAAATAGCATAAGGCGTATCACAGACACACGCTTTCTGCGGTGGCGGTCTACCGCAGGCCGCAGCTTTAATATTTAAACGCAGGCCGCGCGTGTCTGAAGGCTCACATACTTTCAACAGGCCGCCACCGCCACCGCCGACCGCGTGTGTCTGTGATACACCTAATTTAAAATGGATGTATAAAACTGTTCTGAAATGTCATTTCCATCTCTTTTCCACTCATTGTATAAGATTGAATTGCTACTCATAAAAAGAAAATTATAATTCAGCTTTATAAACTAGGTGGTATCAGTAATTTCAAAAAGTATCTAAGTACCTAACTAAATTATAATTTCCAGCGGAATCGGACCACAAACTGCGCAAGTCTAGTTCCTTAAGCGTCCGCGACGTGAAGACGGCTCACCACGAGTCGCACAAGAAGCTCGCGGAGTGGACCAAGAAGGCTGACATGCTGATGGACCGCTGCCGCAACTCCGTGCTCAATAACACCGCTCCTAGCTTTGCCCATCATTTGGTAGGTTAATTTAATCGGGTATAGCTGTGTTATCTGTATCCAGGTACTGTTGTCCGACAACGATCGGAAACTTATACAATACGATAGGATCCGATACGATACGATGAGATGCGATACGATGCGATACGATGCAATGTATAAAATAAATTTTACATTAGAGTATGCATTAGGTACTTATATTCATTTTTCGAAGAAATTATTTTACAAAATATATCACAACCGCGCTGTAAACTTATAATGTTATTAAATAATTTGAATTGAATTGAATTCGATAGCATCTGTATCTTCCGACATTTACGTGAAGAACATGATAGTTTTTGCATTCTATCTACGAAGAAAATTGTCACCTCTGCAATAAAACTCAATTTTTTCCATTGTGTGGCACTTATGAGATTTTAAATTTGTAGCGAAAATAAAACAAAAATCATAAAATACACACACACACATTTATAATACTTATTTTGTGGTATTACGATACACTATGCTGATTCTAATTTCCAGTCAATGGTGACATACGACAAGAGAGCCGAGGATTTGGGTCGCGGCGGCCTTCTGAATGTATTCGCTGCCCAGGAGTTGAGAGCGCGCCAGGCGCTGTCAGACGACGAACTAGCACTGGACCTCACGGTACACACCGATGGTAAGACTCATGCACTGTTTGACATTTCATTAAATTGATTGCTAGTAGTAGTGGAGACGGCTATGCTCGGGGTTTCTTTGAAAGACATGATCCGTAATAAGGAGATCCGACGGAGAACCAAGGTTACCGACATAGCCGAAAGGATTAGCAAACTGAAGTGGCAATGGGCAGGTCACATCTGTCGCAGCACCGACGGCCGTTATGGCAGACGGGTTCTGGAGTGGAAACCACGGACCGGGACGCCCCTCTGCCAGGTGGACCGGCGACCTAAAGAAGGTGGCCGGAAGCGGCTGGATGCGGAGGACCGGGTGTGGTGGCGTTCGTTGGGGAAGGCCTGTCCAGCAGTGGACGCTAGGCTGAAAAGATGATTATGATCGCTAGTACCAATACCAGGTAGTCGGAGTTGATGCTACTACCATCTTATCTTCTTAGGGGCCATACCTGGCGACATTTCGACTTGGTTGTGCCCCAATCCGTTTACGCAAAAGTGCCCCTTCGATAGGATTGGTTTTGCCCCACACCTGTCCACCAACGGTGCCCCAATCCGTTTTTTGGTGGACTTCATAATTATACGTAACTTCAGGTTTCCTCGCGATGATTTCCTTCACCGAAAAGCCTGTGGTGTTAAATAAACCGTACTTAAATTCCGAGAAAACACTCATTGGTAAAGGCCAAGGTTGAAAATCTACGAACTCGTGAACCTGAGGCTAATGCAGAACCAACTAGACTACCACAGCTCTAGTGCTACTACCTAGAAAAGTAATCGGAATTGATGCTACTACCTCGCATAGTAGTCGGAATTGATGCTACTACCTCGCATAGTAGTCGGAATTGATGCTACTACCTCGCATAGTAGTCGGAATTGATGCTACTACCTCGCATAGTAGTCGGAATTGATGCTACTACCTCGCATTGTAGTCGGAATTGATGCTACTACCTCGCATAGTAGTCGGAATTGATGCTACTACCTCGCATAGTAGTCGGAATTGATGCTACTACCTCGCAAAGTAGTCGGGGTTGATGGTAATATGTTGTGCAGGTCCCTTCTGCACCCCCGCGCCGTCGTGTCCCGCCCCAGCCAGCCGCTACCGCGCCGCGGGCGGCGAGTGCAACAACCCCGCCTCCCCCACCTGGGGCGCTGTGCACACCGCCTTCGAGAGGCTGCTGCCGCCAGACTATAGTGACGGTAGGTCAAATCAGTAAAAGTAGGACAGGACAGTGCCAATTGTACCATTGATGGTACAAGTGAAACAAAACAGCACCACGTCTCACTTAAAATGCTCTACATTGGTACTACTTAGTTTGAATTTCCGCGCATTATTTGAGAAAAGTACTATACAAGCCCTGCATTGCCGGCTGCTGAAGTAATGTTCTATTACAAAGATTATTTTCTGTAAATCTTGAGCATCGAACACATTTTCAGGAATCTGGGGTATGAGAGCGTCATCCTCCGGCCTGCCGTTGCCCTCAGCGCGGTCTGTGAGCAGCGCCCTGGTCCCCGACAGCAGCCACCCGAGCCCCACTCACAACCTCATGTTCATGCAGTTTGGCCAGTTCATCGCACATGACGTCAGCTCTGGCGTCGTGTTCACTATTGGTAAGAGCTTACACACTGTCAGGTATCTGGGGAATGAGAGCGTTGGATTCAGTCACGTTGTCTTTGACGCTAGTGAGAGACAAGCCACTAAGCCAACAAAGCCCACAACAAAAGTAGAAATTCTAAGGCGTATGCGTAAGGCCAAAGGTCCATCCAACAAAGTGCAAATGGCAAATGCTTAAATTCCAGATTCGACTGACACTCAATTGTAAAATGTAGCTTTTGTGGAACGAATCCCACTTTCCAGGCGAAGTTAGTCTCATCATTCATACCAATTTTCATTTTTCCAACAGGAAACGGCAGCGCAATCTCTTGCTGCTCCAACGACGGCGAGGATTTTCTCCCCCAGGAGCTGCAGCACTGGGCCTGCGCCGCCATAACGGCAGGACCTGAAGACTCATTCTACGGCCAGTACCGCCACAAGTGCCTCAACTTCGTGCGCACGCAGCTCGCGCCAGCCAGCGACTGCTCCGTAGGGTATGCTAGGCAGGTATGGGCTTTCCACCTGGTATTCCAATGAGTTCTACTACTTCTAATTCTGGTAGAATCAGAGATAACCCCCAATTCATTTCCATAAATTAATGCCACGCTGCTATCTTGATTAGCCAATCATAGCGCTCAGTTAGCCCGCCCACAACCCACAATGCATTGATGTGTCGTGAACGACAGTTGCCTATGTGCGGTATCTCTTGGGGATTATCTATGATTAACAGCAAAAAAATCCAATTGAAATTATAATCTTACAACTAATAATACAGCTTATCTATAAATAATATAGCTTTGACCCTACAGGATTTGTGGAACCAAACCCCTGTCCACCAAGTAACGGTGCCCCACCCAACCCATTCTTATGGTAGACTTCACATACGCCTATATTACACTATAATATAATATTATAGCGCCTCGTTACATCCTGAATAATAACTGTCTTCTATTCTAGATGAATGGCGCAACCCACTATCCTGACTTGTCTCACCTGTACGGCAGCTCAAACGAGAAGGTGTCAACATTGCGAGGTCCGGGAGGTCTGATGAAAGTTTTCAACGACTACGGCAGAGAACTACCGCCAATAACGAATGGAAAGGAATGTCTTACTGATAAGGAAGGAGCTGCTTGCTTCGAGTCAGGTATTAACTACCGAAACACGAGGTATTTTATCTTTAACTGTTGTATTTATTGGCAACACTGCTGTCATTCTTTCGCTTTATTCAGCTGTAAGTTGATCTACTTTAAGATAGTCAAATAAATTGTGGTTTCCCTATTTTATTATGCTTTAATTATATAACATGGCGCAGGCGGTAGGATACACAAACTTTGGGATGTAAATCTACAGGATCTAACAATCAAATTTAATTCCATAAAACCATATCGTAGTTATAATACACAGAGGATTATGTTTACATTCTTATTTTGTCACCAAGCTATAATTTCCTTACTTCGCGTGCGGTGTCCTTTCTTCTTAATATAGTATGCCCTGGGCCCTGGCAGAATTACCACCGTTGCAGCCACCGCCGGCTGCAGCACATGCTGAGAGCCTTTCCCCTGGCACGACACACAGGCACACGCACGGCTACTGCGCTCTCGCGGGCTTCCAACGTCTTCTAGACAACAGTAGGAGTCCTATTGTGTCTCGTTGGGTGCCCGCGAAGCGTTCAGTTAAATTAAGCTAGTTTTAGTACCATATGTCATCTTTTAATTGCTTGTGAGTTTGTGTTGTGTCAGTGAATAAATGTCTATCCATCCATCCATCCCTGATCTATCAACGCATGGCTTAAACTGTTGCAAATCAGCCAATGAACAAGGTAGTAAATTATGTTTCCCTGTTTGGCAGGAGACAACCACGGCAACCAGATCATCTCCTTAACAGTTCTCCACACGATCTTCACGCGGGAGCACAATCGCATCGCTCGAGCCCTTTCTAGGCTCAACCCTGGCTGGAGCGAGGATACAGTCTTCTTGGAGACCAAGAGGATAGTGCAGGCAGAATTCCAGCATGTCATTTATAATGAATGGCTGCCGTTGCTGTTGGGTGAGCTTTCATGAACGATCTAATCCCATTTAATTTCCTTTCACTCCAACAAGCTAATCCAATTCCACTGTTTGGCTCAAAGGATCTTTGCCCCCTTGAAATTATTTTTGGTGTGAGCAGTTGAGCACATTCCCTTTTTCGATTTCTCTTATTAGGTCCCCAAATCATCCTGATGTTCGGCCTCGCCCCGTCTGCAGGATACTCTGCAGCATACGACCCTCACACCAACCCGTCGCTCACCACCGAGTTCTCCGCAGCCGCCATGAGATTCGGACATTCCGTTGTAGACGGAAAGATTACGTAAGTAAATGGCTTCATTTTTGAAGTGCAATCTAAAAAGACGTGTTTCTTAGTACAGGTCCACATTTGAGAATGTGACGAGGGTTTTCTGGCCATTCATCATACACAACCTACCACAGTGAATCGGTAGTTTCTAATATTCACCTTAGATTTTTTTTCAAGAGGGTTTCCAGTGGTTTTTCTTTACATTTTGGTTTGAGAAGGACTTTTTAGGCTATTCCTCCACCCACAAGAATCCTCAAAATTATTTGTCCACAGGATCCCGAGTCCCAAGTCTGGAGATGTGTATGAGACGATATCGATTCCGGAACTGATGTTCCAACCTTCGAGGATGCGTTTGCAGTATTTCTTGGATCGGCTTCTGACCGGCTTGGCTTGGCAGCCTATGCAGAGCGTTGACCCTTTCGTCACTGAAGGTGTAAGTATTATTAGTGAAATGGAGAAGCATACTTTGGGGTCGCTGCTTGCAGGTGAGAAATGAAACGACTGATGATCTGTAGATGCATATTTTATTAACAATTGTCCTTAATAATATTTACAATATTAGGTTCGCAACCGGCGACGGTTGAGAGGAGCGCTTAACGTTAGAAAGAGATAGTAATATCTTGTGTCCCCACAGTATTCCCCCCCAAGCGACAGCGTACATATATACACAGATCTAAATGTATTATTATACAATATAATTAAGGTATACTTAACGTTACCTAACTATTTGGTGTACAATTATAGTAAAATATTAACCATAAGAATACTAATTCTATACAGACAGATTTTTTTACATCGTTTGCATATACATTTTATCTACGTGAATATCGCGCGAGTCAATTTGTGCTTCGTTGCGGCGCGTAGTGGGAGAAACTGGCTAGCGCGGTGCGGGGCGCGGTGTGGCGCGGTGCGGGGAGGTTGTCCACTGCGCCGTCATTTGGCCGGTCGGCGCGCGCGCGACGCTCAGTCAGTTGCTGCCTTCGCTCGTCGCCGTCGTCGCCTTCACTTGCTTGCTGCGCGCGCTCACGGACTGCCTCGCCTCGCTCGCTTCCTCGCAGCGTGCTTGATAGTGACGACTCGTCGCATTTCTTTTTAACTGCGCTTGTTATTAAGAGTGTCGTCACTATGATATGTACATGAAGATTGAAGATGCGTGCACTTAATAGTCGTCGAAAACGTTCTTTTCAGAGCGACTGCGCTTCCAAATGCGAATATGGTTTCTCGACTCCGCACCAAAACGTTCTTTTCAGAGCGACTCATTGCGTGACGTCATAATATAAACTGCTCTTTTCAGTGCAAATTGCGTGACCATACAAACTGTTCTTTTCAGAACAATGTTTCATTCGCTCGAACGCTTGAAGTCGTTGTGTGTTGACAGTGATACTCAGTGCTTTTTAGGAGTGATCTATAGTTTTGTGAAATGCTTAATTTTGACGTTTCAGGCTTGTGTTGTTTTTGTTCGGTTCGTTGCAGTTATTCAGTCATGCTGTTCCCCGAGATGCGTACTAATGCTATCATGTCGGTGCCAGCCGGGTAGTTCATCCATGGTTTCTGTTTTGGTATTTTTTCGTTTCAGGTGTCCAGCAGGTACGATTGGTCGTGAGATAGTTGATTGATGCTAGGGCTTTATATTGATAACCTGTTTTTGAGGAATGATGTTATTATTATTTGTCATGGTTCGCAACTATTGATAGTGGAAAAAAAATTGTATTTGGAAATTGTTGGATTTAAGTTTTTTTTTTTTACTACCCCCTTTTTTATATGCCGCTCGCGTATCGTACTGTAGGTTTTGACACTCTGCCTGATCTCGTTGTATAAATGATGTTTGAACTGTTTTTTGAATTTACTTGCGTTTTTTTGTTTTGGCTTGTAGTTTCTTCATCATCTGTTAATATGTAGGCTGGTTTTAATCTGTCTAGAGATATTATGGTTGTACGTGTTGGTAATTGGATTTTATGGAATTTTTTATGACGTTCTAGCACTTCGAATGGCCCGTTGTATGGTGGGGTTAGCGATGATCGTACTGTGTCGTTGCGTATGAATACATGCGTACAGGTTGATAGATCTTGGTGGATAAAAGTTGGATGGCGCGCTCTGTTCCTTTTTTTTGGTATGAATTCGGTCATTGTTTTGCTTAGTTCGCGTACGTATTCTGCATCGTTAATATTCTGCTTTGACGGCACGAAAAAATCTGATGGAATGCGTAATTGTGCTCCGTATGTTAATAGGCTTGGGCTTAAGTTGTTGTCGGTTCGAATAGCTGTGCGTATTCCTAATAGAACTGAAGGTAGTTCTTCGGCCCATTTGATTGTCGTTGCCCTTGCCATTAATGCGGCCTTCAGCGTGCGGTGGAATCGTTCGACTTGGCCGTTAGCTTGTGGGTGATAGGGTGTTGTTCTGATTCTTTCTATCCCGAACTTTTTTAATAAACAGTTAAAAATGTTCGCCTCGAACTGTCTGCCTTGGTCCGTGGTTATTCGAATTGGACAACCGAATCGTGATATCCAGTTTTCGTAGAATATTTTCGTAACAGTTTCTGCGGTTATTTCGCGCGCCGGTACTGCTTCAGGCCATTTCGTATATCTGTCTATCATCGTGACGATGTACTTGTAGTCGTTGGATGGCGGTAACGGTCCGACTATGTCTATGTGTACATGTTCAAATCTGGATGACGGTGGGAATGTGCCGATTGGTGTGACTGTGTGACGATTGATTTTTGCTTTTTGACATGCTATGCAGGCTCTTGTCCATAAGCCAATGTCTTTGTTCATCCCAGGCCAGAAATATTTTGCTGTTATTTGTTTTCTCATTGTACGTGTGCCCGGATGACATAACTCGTGTTGCGTTTTGAATGCTTCTTGACGATATGCCTGCGGTAAATACGGTCTCGGTGTGCGAGTAGACATTTCACATGCTATTGAGTTCTTGGCTCCCGGAAGTGTTATTTTTGAAAAAAACAAGTTTTCCTGTTTTTTTAATTGTTTCAGCTCTTCATTACTGTTTTGATCTTCGTTTTTTAACTGTTGTAGTAGGTAACGACATTTTTGGTCGTCCGAAGTTTTTAGCGGCTCAATTACTGCTTCGAACTGGATGAACCAAATGGCGGGCATTTCGCGCCAAAATGGTATTAGGCGGGATTGAATCGAAACTGCTGCTATCACATTTTCTTTTTGCATTGTTTCTTCTTGAGGAGTGGGCTCCGTCGGAGACAACATTGCTGCTCGAAATTGTACTTGTTTATTTGCTTGTCGGGGTCACCACTTTGGGGTCGCTGCTTGCAGGTGAGAAATGAAACGACTGATGATCTGTAGATGCATATTTTATTAACAATTGTCCTTAATAATATTTACAATATTAGGTTCGCAACCGGCGACGGTTGAGAGGAGCGCTTAACGTTAGAAAGAGATAGTAATATCTTGTGTCCCCACACATACCATGGTAATCGGCAACTATATCATTAACACCTGCTAGATGGATGTGTGCAACCACCCAGTTCATACCCTGAGGACTCCGATGCCTTGTGTACATATAATGTTGTTGGTCCTCGACGTATCCTTCAAACTGGAATACATCAATTATGGTTTGCTGTCAGTTCACCACAGTCTAGATTGTTTAACATGATATTTTATCAAGGAGAACTAGAATAAAATGTACGTTATGCATGTTTGAGTGGAAGCTCAAACGGTTTTTTTATGATTATATCTAGCTTGTATATTGTCCCACTGCTGGGAAAAGATCCCCTCCCACTTCCTCCTCTTCCCACTTCTCTGGCCACTTATGTAAGCGTCTATCTCGTCTCGCGATCTTCTTTGTGTCATTTTAGTCGTGTCTACGGTTTCTTGGATCAACTCTGTCCTTCGTTCCTCCAACTACTTAAAGCTTCTTCATGACGTGTTAACAGCTCACCCGGTACCTCTTCCACGGCGGGAACCCGTTCGGGCTGGACCTGGCTTCCATCAACATCCAGCGAGGCCGCGACTGGGGCGTGCGCTCCTACAACCAGTACCGGCGGCTCGGCGGCTTGGAGCCCTACACCGACTTCGGTCAATTCAATCCTAATGTAATCCATATATGAGTATTTATTTAATCAAAAACTGTACAATCATCAATATTTTGTATGACGTTCTCATGAACTCTATATTCTAATTATTATTCACGTGTAACCTACCTATCTTGGTAGAAAACCTTCGCTCGTCTATTGTTTCTTCAACATTAAATTCAAATTCAAAATGAACAGCATTGAAACTGGTTGTTGCTACAGACAGCTCAACGGCTATCTTCAGTGTACTCTACTCCAGAAGACATCGACCTCTGGGTAGGAGGGCTGTTAGAAGAGCAAGTGGATGGAGGCATAGTGGGGGCCACCTTCGCCTACATCATTGCTGATCAGTTCTCCAGGCTGAAGAGAGGCGATCGGTACTTCTATGAATACGGACCCGAAGTCAATCCCGGTGCATTTTCACCAAGTAAGCTGTTTGGATATTTTTATATGACATTGATATACTACCCAGAGCCAAAATATTTTGTACGTATATTTTCCGATACTTGGTGTCGAGATTTGAAGATATGTACGTATCTATGTATGTTGTCCGTCCGTCTGTCTCCCTTATAACTCGAAACTACCTGGACGGATTGAGTTAAAACTTGGAACACTTATTCAATTTCTTAGCAGTAATGGGAAAAATAATCAGGTACCTATAAAAAAAAATAAGGATACTGAGCTTGGTCTTTCCTGTCTTTTTTGTGTCCCTCTTTCTCTCTTTTTCTTTTCTTATTATTAGTCCTATGCCGTCTATATAATTTCAGGTCAGTTAGCAGAAATAAAGAAGGTCTCGCTCTCCCGAATCATTTGCGACAACCGAGACGGAATCGAGCTCTTTTCTCAACCACCCAGCGCCTTCCTTAGAGCTGATCTGCTAGGGTGAGTACTGAAATTTTTTCAGCTATATTTTGGGTAAGTTGGTCTCTGACTTCTGGTTCTCATGAGCCCATGATTACAAGTTCTGAAATATTCAACGAGGAACGACCCAAAATTTTGCAATAACCAAATATTAGTGCACCAAATATTAGAGCGTCAGTGGCGTAGGGGATAAGACGCGGCCTATCATATCGAAAGGTCCGGAGTTCGATCCCCAGCTGGGCCATGTACCAATGGGTTTTTTCTCGAAACTTAAGTACATTTACTGACTGCTCTCAAACGGTGAAGGAAGACATCGTGAGGAAACCTGCATACGCCGAAGAAGAAATTCTTAGGCGCATGTGAAGTCCACCAACCCGCACTGGGCTAGCGTGGTGGACTATAGCCCGAACGCCCTCGTTAAGAGGGTAGGCCTGAGCCCCAGCAGTGGGGACATTAATAGGCTGTTGATGATGATCAGTGCACCTTATTTCCTTCTTCGAAAAGTGTTTTTTATGTTTGTCTGTTTGCTTTGACAGCCTGGGGATTTTACTTCTATCTTACTTTTTTCTGCTTCTTCATGCAAAGTAGTTTAGGTATCTTAACTGTCACAGCGTGCAAAATACTATGTTTCCACATATTTCCAGAAATGAGCCTGTCCCTTGTGAAAGTCCTCTAATACCAGCGATGGACCTCAGCCGATTCAAATATATTTAGATTTAGACCTAAATAATATTAGAACAAAATTGTTGTGTTTAAAAAAACTAATTAAATGCTCTATGAGACACGCATAAAAATCTATAGAACTCTTCACCAGTTGTCAATATTTTGAATTCTTTTTCATATACTAAATTAAATTCCCAGTTTGTTACGTTTCTAAGCTTTTGTAATATTACTTACATAAATTTAAAAAAGATATAAAATTTTGAAATCTTTCATTTGGCTAAAGAATTGTTCACAATGATTGTGCAAATGTATGTTTTACTTAAATTTTCCACTATTACTATAGGACTATAATATATGTATAGTATTATTTTGGCCAGTATTTTGAAATGAAATTCAAAAGCATTTGCTTCAATAGTTACTTCAACTTTATTTCACTTAGTATCTGTACAAAGTTCTTCGAGTTTCTATCTTCATTCTGTATTTGCATCGATTTTCTTATCATCCTTACAATTTAATGATTCTGTTACAAAAGAGATCGTAATTTTGCAGCTGTATTTCACTTAACTACTGAGATTCTCAAGTATCATCGACTGAAATTTGCAATTTGGAGATATAATTTTAACAAGATTCGAAGCTGATTTCTTGCCTACTTTGCACTGCACTGTTATTATTTAGCTCCCTACTGTTTTGCATATTTTAAATCAATTATCTGTGAGGAAAATCTTTACTTGTTTTTGCATGTTTTTCACCTTTTGTAGCATATTTATTAATTATTGTAACATTAGCCTTGATGATTCCAGCTGATTTGGTTAATTGATTAACTGTACATAGATGATTTGGTGTTGACACAAGTCTTTTGACGTGTGGTTGCATGTTTTTCTTCGTGGTAAAAAGAGGGTACTGTGTTTGACGTTTGTTTCCTGCAATCCCATTGGTGCCCGAACAGTGGGATTTCAGATGACATAAACAACGTCCTCAGACTTGTGTCTTCAACTAATTAAACCTAATTAATTATAATCGATACGAGTGCCTTCATTTTTCTCTTATTTGCTTTTTCTTTTTAGGATATGCAAGCTATTGAATTTCATTTTAGTTTTTGAACGAGACTGTACCGGATTCAGTGACTTTTTCTTAAAAAATTCCACGAATCTGGGGTTATTTTTGTTAGGATAGTGATAGTGGAAAAGGGTTTGTATTGTGGTAGGGTGGAAAAGTGTTTGTCGATCAATTTGGAATTTTAATATAACACTGTTACCTGGGGTAGGTACTTACCTACTTTTAGGTTTGACTATTATTGGTATAATTTAGTAGTTGATTAGATTGGATATTGAAATTCGAAATGCAGTGGAAATAATTTTGCAACATTAGTGTTATTAGATTAAAATTCAAAATATTAACAATTTTGTTGCTGTTTATTTATGTTTGACACAAAAAGTAAATAACAAAATGTCAGCATTTGTCACGACATGACTCCAATTTATAATAATTCAACTAAATACTTACCTACATCTATTTTATACCACCTTCGCAGAAACTAAAACGCTGAATAGATTTTTTCTAAAATTTTCAACTGAGCCATTTTTGCACTACTTTTTTCATTACCATATTTTTATTATTCTTTCATAATTTCAATAAGGGGTTAAAACTTTATCAAATTTTCAAACGATGTTATTTGGGATTATTGTATGTATACAAGCGATGAAGGAACCAGGTACACAAGGCTATGCGATCTAATAAAAATAATCACAAATTAAGAAATTAGTCGTATTACTGCGAAAACTTGTATTGTGCTCGGGATTAATGTATCAAGTAAGCATACTTAGGGCTTCTTTCACCAGTTGCTGATAAAGTCCCAGATGCCCTATCTGCAGATTATCTGACAGATAGCCAATTTTTTTTTGTTTCACAGGTACCCGATTGATCTAACAGCAAGATAAAGTAGCTGGCTTATCTGTCAGATATTTTATCAGAGACCTGAGGTGTAAAACACGAAAATATTATCGGACACATTTATCTGATAGATCTGTCAGCTTACTATCTGTAGCAATATCAGCAAGTGGTGAAAGAGGCTCTTATTCAAGTAATTTTTAATTGTAAGTTAAAAATTTGTTATATTTTAAATGTTTGTTTACTGTAATACGCATGCACTGATATTTAAAATATACTTTTCTTATAAAAAGTTCCACATAACAATTACATTTTTTACATCTATTTTATTTAGATTATGGATTATAGATATAAGTATTATTGCAAAGACTAATTCCGGGGGTCCCCATATTTTTCGTTTGTAGCATTAATTTATTAGCAGGCGCTTGAAGTCTAGATTTTTTGTGACCTAATTTAAGAATTTTTATTGCGCAGAATTATTGTTTAGCACATGTGCAAATAAATAAACAGATGTGCAAAATAGATTAAATATAGATAATAGATTATTACTTACCGTTACTTATATAATAGATCCATGTTACAGGACAGGGTGGTAAGAACGGTGGTTAATTGTTTAGATAAGTAAGTAGGTAGGTACGTAATAAAAAGATAATAACTTAAGTTACGCTTGGAAATGGTGGATTTTAAACTGAACTAAAGTACTAGTAGTTAAATTGTTTTTGTTCAAAATCAAATGTCACATAGAAACACATTTAGTGCATCTAATTATCTTGATCAAACTCAACATATTTTTCTATATAACGTCTGTTTTTTTAAAATAAACTTATTTTTTAAAGTTTGTTTTCAATCAAATTGCAAAAACAAAAATAAAGTTTTTTATATAAGTTCCAGTGTTAATGATGAATGATAAAAATGACTCCTTGTGAAGTTTTTCTAATTAACTGTAAAAAAATTGTAATTTATTTAAATTAATTACTGGATAAAATATGTATTTAATAGTTAAACGCAAGTAAGTGTTCTTAACCCATTAGATATTGTTTTAATTATACATTTATTGATAAAGTGGTTTATAAAAGCGATTTTTAATAGAAATTACTGTGGCAATAATAAATGCATTACTTATAATGATTTTGTGAATTATATTGAATTATGTGCTAGTATTATTAATAAAAGCCAGGAGCTCCTGCTGCATGTTCAATCACATCTGTTATTTATTTTTTATTTTCTTTTTATTAGATTTACTTTTCTATATAAAAAATGTATCCTATGACATTTGTTAGGAAAGCAAGACGAATTCAATGAATGATATTTCACTTTTCGAAAATTATTCAGTAGTTTAGCCTCTACTACAGATTACATATAACCACGGGCCTCTACAGTAAAATAAGGCCACAGACTTATAAATATACAGACATTATGTATGCTAAAATTATAACCCTACCTTACCTTTGGGTTCGCCTTGGTTGTTAATCTTTTGCTGTAAGACCTCTGAATGGATTCTAGTGGTTTTCGCTGTTGAATAACTAGGTTCTTCTTCAAGATTTTAGTATGCGCAGCAACAGGTAGTTATACATAAAGTCTACTTTGATACACGGAATAGAGCATAGCTGTAGACATCCGGCACGTGGCTGTCGCTACTGACAGCTGTTTGCCTCTACACTCGCTACGACCAATTAGAAAATTAACTTTCCATGGAAATGCAGTGGAAACGGTGTCGTGTTACCTTTCCTTTCTCTTGGCAAAGTGGTTTTAAAACATTACCTTACCTACTTATAAAATAAAAGGTTTAAACGGAAAGAACGTCAGTGGCGTCGGGGATAAGACGCGGCCTATCTTAACGAAAGGTCCGAAGTTCGATCCCCGGCCGGGCTATGTAGATAGAGGGACCTACTACTCGCGAGAACCGAGCAGAGCCGGACGCCGGGTAAAGCCGCGGGAAACATAGGTCGTCATATAGTGTGAAAGGCGTGTAAGGTCAGGTACACACATAGGTAAGTCCGTTTGATTCGCGCGCATGACGTGTGCACATATCGTTTCGGGCGCGGAGGACAAATAATTACAGATCGCAAATTCGTTCGCCTTCACTCCGGTTTCTCAGAATGCTTCTAACTGTGTACAGGCGGGGAGACAATTTCATTTCAATTTCTTTAATCACGAATAATTTGTGTTGAGTATGAATTCCTAATTATTAATTACAAAACAGTGATGCATTGAATATTCGGACACTATTCGGCATTTATTTATTCGGTATTCAATAGAATAGAGATGGTATTCGGCAGAATACCAAATGCCTAATGAATAAATAAAAAAATTCGGCCAAATCAATATTCGTTGCATCTCTAACTAAAATACAAACGTGCATCTTAATTTAAATTAATTCTTGCAATAAATAATAATTTATTTTGTAAACGTTATGTATTATGAGGAAGTGTAATTTAGCGCCCAAATCCGATTTATTTGGCCTTTTCTTGCGCTTTTTGAAATTGTCATGGAATGCGTTGCTGTAGACGCCGGTCTACAACCAATTTATTAGCCATTCTTTCACATGGTACTGAGCTACTATTTCAAAAACACGTCATAAAGTACCCATGCATGGCGTCGCCCTACGGGTTGGGTGGCCAGTGGCCACCAAGTCCCATGTCATTGCCCCCGCTCCGGTGTCACTTTTCCGCGCAACTGTACGCGGCGGGGGCGCGTCGCGCGTGGCGTTGTAATAGTTGATTTACGAGTTTTACGACGCGAGTGTACACTCTTCTTATCGATACTTGCCTTTTGACGTCGACTTTTTATTATTATTTTTGCAAACAAAGAAAGTCTCGTAATTTTTAAAATCTCTAGCATGCATTACTTTAATTATTAATAACTTTTTTTTAAATGTCCTAGTTACTTATAAACAATAACTTTTTATGTGAGTAGGTATATAAAGTACGGTCGACTGTACCTACACCTATTATTATAATCAAACCGCTGATACGCATAATTTTGAAAAAAGTCGTCGCTAAGGTATTTTTAAAGACTATTTTTTTATTTTTTTTTATTTTATTTTCTTTATTTGGGACAACAACAGCTTAACTTAATCTTAACGTAACATAGTAAAATTTGCAAAATATAAAAGCCAATGATAGTTATCCTCGTTTTATAAATGGTGAGAGTGAAGTGCTTTAAAGTAGGTAATTATAATGTAATTATTAATAATAATAACACATGACTTTAAGGTTACAAGACAAAGGTTGTCTGAATAAAATCGCACTTAGCGGTGAGAACGCATAGCAGTACGTTCTAAATCTACTGTATTATTGTGTATTGTTTTTAAGACAATCTATAATACATAAATCAGAATTAATAAATAAATAATACATACATACTATGCCTACCACTATTTATTAAGAAACTTTTTTTTTCAATTATAAAATAAATGTTACAATTTGGGTCCATGACCAGGATAGTGTAATGTAACGTGTTATTGATTGGTTTTAAGACCAGGCTAGGATATAAGGGCGTCGAATCCGATCCAAAAAAGTTACTGGAAACAGACTTTGTGGAATTGAAATTGTTCTTTTATCTGGGTATTCTGTTCTTGTCTAATTTCCATAATTTTGAAAATCACAAAATTCGCTTTCACAAGCTTCTGTACGTTTAATTTCAGCCATCACGAATTAATGTATCAACGAATACCAATGTTTATCGCGTGAATACTTAGATTTCAAGTAACTATGGTAATTAGTGTCAATTTACTAATTAGGCAAACGCTTTCTTATGAATGACAAAAAATGGTGGACACGCTTCCGCGGCGAAACCTGGAAGCGATTAACCGATGTCGCGGATGGTGCTTGCAATAAGAAATAATAAGAATAGAGGGGAAGATATCCTTGCTATTCTTTACATTAATGGTAATGCATGACATGACTCCCTGGACGCACTTGTTAAAGGATTTCGTCTTTAACGATTGTGGAATAGGCGATGAGAAGACTTGACGCGGTTTTCCAAATGCCGCCCAGCCCAACTGGATTATTGCGAAAATGCTGCCAACAGAGAAATATCTAAATGCCTCATTTAGATATTTCTCTGTTGGCAGCAGCAAGCAACTACACGTGTATTTATCAAATCATTTAAGTCAGCCTGAAGGTACAGGTAGGTACCTACATGATTTTGCCTCATTTTTTATTTTAACTCAACGTAACTTGTACTTCACTCAACGTTGACATCCATAATATTTCATTTTTTTGTTCTTAATCTGGTCTATTTTTGAACCCATTGTGATTATACAAAATAAACCGATAATTATCTGTAATTATTCTGTATTAGGCTGTCACGGTACCTACGAAAATGTAATTCAGTTACTGTCATATATGCTTTTCCGTAAGTAGTACATTTCCCACAGAGTTAGGAATCTATTTAAAAGAATTCCCAATGACATCAAAAACTCATATCATCTCAAAATAAAAGCAGCTTACATTAGACATGGTTTTGAAATGTATGAACTTATTTAATAAAATTTTATGATAATTATTGAGGTTTGTGCAACTATGCACAATTATTTTTATGACTTTAACGTGTAATTTCTAATGAAACCGTTTATTAGTATAGGTATCACCTAACCTAGACTGTTTTCTCGTCAAGACGGAGTGAGTTATGATTTAAATATAAGGTTTCTCGTGAAGGAAGTGAAAACTAATATACAACTTATCTTATTAGAAATACCGACATAGGTAGGTACCTCAAATTACTATTTATATTCTCGACTCGTGTACCTACCTAGTGAATGTTGCAATAATACCTACTTCTTTTACATTTGTTTTATTTAAGGTTGTTGCGTTTTTTGTGCCTACCTATTAAAAAGTAATACCTACGCACATGCCCAATTTGATGCCGACCATGTGTTGAATGCCCCCATTTTACAAAACAGCCTAGGCCGTTTAAAAAACAACGTTTAACAAACAGCCTGAAAGACGGTCGATTGTGATTGTGGCCAAAATATAATTTAATCAGAAGGCCACGAAGGTGACGTGGCCTAGCCTTTCTACAATCGACCTAAATTTTTTTTTTTTTCTTCTTCGCTCTGTAAATAAATCTGCGAAAGGTGCCGGATATGACGCCCATCATATCCGAAAAAAAATCAAGTAGTCAGCAAATTATGCAACATTTTATTGCAGTTTTTTTTTCTAAATTCAAATAAATTTTTGGAGAAATTTACTTATTATGCGAATTTAAATTAGGTTAGGTTATAATAGTTTAAGAGCGTTTTTCTCGCCAACAAACTGCTTTGCAGTTTGGCGAGCTGTACTGTAATGTAAATAATTGTAAAATATTAAAGAATAAACTTGTAAAAAAAAAAAACATAATATCTCTAAGAACGTGTTTTGAATGCGATGTCTACATGCCCCTAGGTCTGCGGTGTTGACAATGCCACGGCCGCGACCGCCGCGCGCAGTGCGCTCCGGAGCGTACGCTGCAGCGCGCGACCACCGACACTGCGCGAAATTCAGACAAAAAAAAGTTCGATGTGGTGACTCCTGGACTATTATTTTCAAGTGAAAAAAAGAAACAAAATGGTGTGTAAAGTTGCACCGACGATGGGTTCTCGTGAGTATTTTTTGGTTTCTTCCCGCAACAGATCCTGAAATTGTAGCATTACCTACTTAGGTGCAGACCGACTTTGAAATTAACAAAAAAACTAAACAAGTAGAAAGCAACTAAAAAACTCACTTGCAACGACTAGGGGGCCAATCGTACATCATTATCATCAACAGCCTATTAATGTCCCCACTGCTGGGGCTCAGGCCTACCCTCTTAACGAGGGCGTTCGGGCTATAGTCCACCACGCTAGCCCAGTGCGGTTTGGGGGACTACACATGCGTCTAAGGATTTCTTCTTCGGCGTACGATATTACCAAATCCAAACCATAACCAAAAACATGCGTTTGGCAAACCTTTTCAAACGCAAGCAAAACCCCTGCTCCACACGTTTGCGTTTGTAAGGGTTTACCAAACTTGTGGCTGCAGCATTACGTGTTTGGTTATGGTTTGTATTTGGTAATTAGCGCGATTGGCGAGGTACAGTAGCTATGATAGGGTTGGTCGACAGCTTACGTAGTCGCTAACCATAAGGGTATCATGAAGTAACCATTCAAGAAAATTAACTGCAAAGTAATTCTTTTCTGATGTCAGTAAAAAGTGCGTTAAAATGGCTTTCATGGTTTATTGTTTAATGTTTTTAAATCGATATCCGTTGTTGATCAACACATAATTATTTGCTTTCTTTGGGAACGTCGCAAATCGCTAAACTCTCCGAAATGAATGAAATGTAGGTACCTACGTTTGTAGAGTAGGTGATTGTGATCAGCTCATTTCGTATCCGGCTACTGAACGGGATTTTCATTTCTCGTTTGGAAGCAGGCTCCGAAATTTGGCTACGAAATGGTCCGAAGGTTTTTTTATATCGGTCCAAATAATATATTATACGAAAATGATAGATCAACGGGACAATGGCTACCTACAGAGCATAGGGCTGTGTCCAGTACTCCTATACCATTGGTTGACAGCGTCGATACTCCCTAAGTGTCCCTAAACGATCATGCTTGCATGACATGCAACGTTTACGTGAATGTCATGCTGCATGATGGTCCATCATGCTTGCTATCAATCAATACAGTGAAGCAACGGCCAGCACGTATAGTTTGCATGTCATGCACGTCAATCACTACAGCTAGACGGTCATGCATGAGTGGCAGCACGTAATGCATGACATGCCGCATGATCGTTTAGGGAACCCAGACTACGTAAATACGTAATAGTGTTGTCTCTTTACAACTAATTACGAAAAACAGAGAGATATAAATAAAGTTTTACATAAACACATCTATATGTCTGTGCTAGCAAGCATTGGCATTGTAAAGATGTATCTCATGCCTGTACCCCACAGACAGAAAGTACGTGTAAAGTGCTAACGTTCTCCACTGTTTGACAGCCACTCACAGAGCGGCCGACGGAGAGACCCAAGATGCACAAACACAAGAGGTGGCAGACTACGAGACTGCCCTGGATTCCGCTGGTAAGTTGGTGCAGGAGCAACTTGCGATGTAACAGAACGTACCGGCGTAGGACCATAGAGAGAGTCCAGTTCGATGTCCAGTTCTGCCATGTAATCATAGCTTTTAACAGATAATCATAATAATAATAATGTTTGGACAAATTTTACACACGGCTGTTTAGTCCCAAACTAAGCCGAAGCTTGTAAATGGCTACTCAACAACTGATAAACCTACATAAATACTTTTAAATAAATAATTAAATACATACAAACACCCCGAATCCAAAAACCAACAGATATGCTCATCACACAAAATGTTGGTCCCGGGTGGGAATCGAACCCACGACCTTTGGCGCAGTAGACAGGGTCACTACCACTACGCCAACAGGCCAGTCAATAATCATATCAGTCCTTTAAGCGTGACACACACTGAGCGGCGGCGTTGCGTAAGCGTTGGGGTTTTTTCTGTAATGTTCGAAAAAGTATGAAGCCCTTTACATCAAAGCGGCGGCGCGGCGCGTTCTTCATACAAACCTTCGCCGCCGCAACGCTTTCGCAACGCCGCCGCCCAGTGTGTGTCACGCTTTAGCCTCCACTGCTGGACATAGGCCTTCCCATAGACAATTACTTCTTCAGTTTGTTCAGTTAATCTTCCACTCATATTTTATTCGATTAATTCCAACAAAAACTTAACAATTAGGGCATCAATGATTCACATAAAATACTTCAATTACTTTAAACAAGTTTTTTAGTCACATTTCTAGCAAATAAAGAAGCATTGTGGATTCTACAAACAAATATAACTTTAACGAACTCCATTGTCACCTTTCGTAGTACAGTTTCATTCATTAATTATCGTGTATTGAAAAAATAGCAGCGTACGTCAAACAATAGTCTACCATGACGACAGCCAAGCCAACTGAATATGGGTCCTGTGAGGTTAACATTTTCATAGGTCTGCTGTTAATGTAGGCATGAGTTTTTGAAGCTTTCTATGCGTAACCTACATAATGTTATTTATTAAATGTTTGTACCGATTATGGAGTATCTGACGACGAATACAGATATATCATTCCAGATTAACTAAGATCAATAAATATTTTGTGGGGGGCTCTGTGTGCGTTACTACAATAAGATCCCGGAAGAAATTATCAACTTATCTGTAAACAAATTTAAGTCTTCCGTAAAATCAAACTTGTGCAAAAAAGCATATTGACGACTACCTAAATGATAACTTCAATGGAGTGCCTGATGGCTCAACATAGATAGATATCGTAATGAACAAGCTATATGTATGAAAGCAGGGCCCTGTGCTGTTGGGTTTGTTGCTGTTTCTTCCCTTCGGCGACGTACACGTGGAAACAGACGTAGTTTTAGACAGAATTGACGTCAAAAAGAGAATACAAGTATTCCAATTTTGAATAAACGAATTTTGAATTTGAATTTGACGGCGTAAGCACCCCGTTAGTCGTAACCCGAGGTCGTTACAAACTTTTTCATTACTCATACTCTGAAAGTAGGTCTGAAGTTGCCTGAGGAGCGGGTTGAAAGTAGTACATCTCAGCCCTAGGGAGAATCGCTTTCAATTGACAGCTGTCAAATTATATTAAAAAAAACTAGTACTATTTTGACATTTCTATTGGACCATGATCCAACTGTCTATACAGCCACTCAATTACAGCGCGATGTAAAATTGAAATAACATAAAGTTATGTAATAATTAAAGAATATATATTTTTAAATGACTTTATTATAATTATTACTGTCAACTATTTCTTTAAAATAACATAGATTTGGGCAAAATATTTACCATTTTTTCAATGATGGAAATGAAAAATAATGGCAGAATAGCTGGCCGGCCACAGAAAAAAAAACAAAGTAGACGGGAAAGCGGCAATCCGATCTTCATTTGTTTTTTCGAGTTGTAGTTTTGTTTATACTTCCGTATAGCAGAGATTTGTATTAACACTCATTTTATGTTTTTGTTTTTACTTTCAGTGTATTCTTAATGAAAAGCACAGTGTTTCCCTCGGGTTCAAGACTTATTTAGAGGTCCTTCGAACTATTGGCGCCCTCGCTACGCGTCGGGCGCCAAACCCCGTCTCGGGACTTAAATAAGTTACTTTCACACCTAGGTTAACAATTGTAGCCATTTGGTTCACTGTGCTAGCTGCTGGGGTCCGGTTTTGCCTCCTCCTGAGCCAGGATGCCAATCAACAACCGTTTCTCCGCCCTTTCTCACTCATAATGTCCCGTTATAACTGTTGCTCAACTGTGGGTATCGATCATAAATGAAATGACACATAATCTTATTCGAGTCTTATGACGCAATGTGACAAAACATTAAACCCGGTGTTTTATTGAATTATATTTTGAACATGGAATAATACAACCCATTTCCTTATGATTCCGTATTTCTGAAATCTTCCAGCAAGTTCAATTTTCAATATTTTGATTGAATAACAAAGGACATCATTCATTTTGGTCCAAATCTGAATTAGTCGGCCAAAAAATACAATAGGTACCTACTATTTATACATAGTAGGTACATGGAATATATTCCGTTAGCACTACCCTAAGGACTAAATACCCATAAAGCATAATATAGTCATTTTCATGGTTATACATATGATTATTTTTTTTATTTCAGATAAATCTACATTGTTTATAAAATCAACCTAAAATAACCTAAAACTATTATCCTAAAATAAAATAAATTTAAAAAACCCACTACAAATAAAAAATGTCCTCCAGCGCGCCACATAAATTGAGTTTGAAAATCTGTATTTTCATACAGTTTGTCATTTTCAACATCTTTTAGTTAGAAATAATGACTAAGTTTACTACTTTGACATGAAAAAAGCTTAGATGGCCGACTATTTTTGGACCACGAATACAAATATGATATTCTAGATACCTAAGATCGCTGTCTACATTTTAAATACCTTCGTATATTTTTCGCACGTGCCCGAGTTTCTGTTTATTTTAATGCAAACTAAGGCTTTTATACGTAGTGACGTCAATGCGTGTGCTTGTACCTATTACTTCCTCTGTGCTTGTACGTGCTATCTAAGTTAGAGGATTAACTACTTTGAGTGCGTAGACAATATTTAGGTGCTCTTGGCATTGACAAAATAGATCACCAAAGAGAACTAAGCTGCCCTTATTGTATAGTAATTAAAGTTTTGTAAAATGACTCAATTTTGTAAAATAACACTCAAATGTGTGTTGCCAGTGATGACATACGGTACCGAGACGTGGTCGCTCACTATGGGCCTCATAAGAAGGCTCAAGGTCACCTAGAGGGCAATGGAGAGAGCTATGCTCGGAGTTTCCCTGCGAGATCGAATCAGAAATGAGGAGATCCGCAGGAGAACCAAGGTCACCGACATAGGTCAAAGAATTGCGAAGCTCAAGTGGCAGTGGGCTGGGCACATCGTTCGTAGAACTAACGGCCGTTGGGACAGAAAATTCTCGAATGGCGACCACGTATCGGAATACGCAGCGCAGCGTAGGCAGGCCTCCCACATGGTGAAGGTCGCGGGACCCGGGTGGGTGAGGTTAGCGCGGGACCGGTCGTCGTGGAGATCCCTGGGGGAGGCCGTTGTCCAGCAGTGGACGTCTACAGGCTGATATGATGATGATGATGATTTCATAAAATCTTTTCAGTAGTTTTAGGTGAAAGAGCAGGTAACAAACATCCTTACAATACGATATAATTAAACAGGCCGTCATCATCAAGTCCCTATGATGACATAACTGTTACAATAACACGAAAGCCGGTATTATGGCAGAGATTACTTATTCAAAATATTATTGCCTGAACAACATCTCGATGGATGTTATTCAAAACATATTCCATTGAGCGGCCAGGCCCGTGATGACTTACTATTGCTGAGGAAACAAGAATAGAAGGATCATCATTTTGTCTGATGATTACTTCTATTAATGCACACATTCCCAAGTAAACCGTTGCCCAGTGATGCATGTCAATGAGTATATACTTACAACTAGCTTTTTCCAGCGGCTTCGCCCGCGTAGAAAAGTTTTTCCCGTGTACATTGTGAAACAGCGCCCTCTATGTAGGTGTTTTGTTACTTAGGGGATATTAGTGGACGCTCCGCGACTTTATCCGCGTTAAAAAGTAGCCTATATGTTATTCCAGGATATGAGCCATCACTGTACCAAGTTTCATCAAAATCTGTTGGGTAGTTTTTGCGTGAAAGAGTAACAAACATCCTCACATCCTTATAAACTTTCGCCTTTATAATATTATAGTAAGAAGGATATTATACATATTTCATCGAATTATGTTATCTGCATCAGAAGTAGTAAGTGCCTACTAGTAACTATTGTTATGACTAGTAAATTGGCAACAAAATTTACGATTATTTTATTGTTATGACTGTCTTTTATATCTTACCATGTAGCCTAAATGCCTTCCAATAGCCGTTCTGGAATAGAGAAATGAAAATGCGGACCGGTATTTAGTTGACATAAGCATTCTATGGTATTGTTATCAGAAACTCTGTCTGTCATTCCCTGCTTAAAAAAATAGATTCAGAAAGTATGCATATACGTAGGTATGTAATGTATATTTGTTTGTACGTACAGTCGACCGCACGTTAAAATTCAAAAATTCAAATTTTTTTTATTTGTGATTTCAGGTAATAAAATGATGTTATATAAATTGAAAGTAGCTTGAAATCTGTTATTTTGACATACAAATTGCACACAGTAATTAATAAAATGAAAATATATAAATAAATCGGGTCGACCGCGCGTCAGTGGAAATAAAACCAGTATAAACTGTATTTAATTGTATCAGGCGTTACTTTGCGGAAATCCATTATATAACATATTATGGTTATTAATTTGCTTTTCCCGCGAATAAACTTTATGTTGTTATATATAGTAAGTAAAACAGAAATTAAATTACAATTCAAATAATAAGTAAAAATAATTTTTTTACGTTCGGTCGTGAGCTGCTGCCGTTTTGTCAACATCCTGAGGATGCCTCGTAGAGAGGCGAAACACGTGTCGATTTTATATTATTTTATGTTGTTTTATACAGTATATTTTTCGCTAGTATTATTATTATTTTGTAATTTATAAATTAGTAAATTTTGACCAAAACATTTTGTTTAGAATAGTAATTTGCATGATATTATTTATTATATTTAGACTTGTAAAATTTATTTTTACTTATTATTTGAATTGTAATTTAATTTCTGTATTAATTACTAATATATAACAACATAAAGTTTATTCGCGGGAAAAGCAAATTAATAACCACAATATTGTCAGTATAAACTGGTCTCTCGTAGTATTGAAACTCCCTAATAGGCTAGACCAGCTCAAGGTCAATGTGTTTTCCACTGACGTCAAAGTCAAAACTATTTTATTGCATGTAAGTGTACAAGACTACCTACATTTATACAACGTCGATTTTTTATCTACCACCGCTTCCAAGGTGTGGGGAGGTGCGGTCGACTGTACCTACTATAATTTCCTGTTAAAACCTTTCGTAACTGTAGCTATCGACTCCCGCGCAGGGTACGGGCGGTTCAGCCGCAGCGCGCTGGGCGCGTGCGCGTGCGCCTTCTTCACGACGGGCGTGGAGAACTGCGTCATGTCGTACGCGCTGCCGGCCGCCAGGTGCGAGCTGCAGCTCACCACGTACCAGGCCGGCCTCATCAACATGGCGTTCATGAGCGGTCAGTATAATCTATCTAATTTTTTTTTTTTTAAACGAAAATATAATTTATTAGGGAGGCACAAAAAACTGATATAAAACATTATGATAAAAAATACAAATACTACGTATCAAAGAGACCGTATACGTATCTAATTACCTACAATTATTTGACTTTCCCAGCTGGATGAGGTTAGCGCAGTACCGGTCGTCGTGGAGATCCTTGGCGGAGGCCTTTGTCCAGCAGTGGACGTCTACAGGCTGATATGATGATGATGATTTAACTTTCCGTGGTCGCTCACTATGGGGCCTCTTAAGAAGGCTCATGGTCACACAGAGGCAATGGAGAGAGCTATGCTCGGAGTTTCCTTGAGAGATCGAATCAGAAATGAGGAGATCCGCAGGAGAACCAAGGTCACCCACATAGCTCAAAGAATTGCGAAGCTGAAGTGGCAGTGGGCTGGGCACATCGCTCGTAGGAATGACGGCCGTTGGGGCAGAAAGGTTCTCGACTGGCGACCACGTATCGGAAGACGCAGCGTAGGCCGGTCCCACAAGGTGGACCAACAATCTGGTGAAGGTAGCGGGACCCGGCTGGATGAGGTTAGAGAGAGAGGGACCGGTCGTCGTGGAGATCCCTGGGGGAGGCCTTTGTCCAGCTGTGGACGTCTACAGGCTGATATGATGATGATTTAACTTTCCTAACAAACAAGCTTCCTGTCGATATGTATTTATAGGTACGTCGAACGCACATCAGTGGTAACAAAACCAGTATAAACTGGTCTCGCGTAGTATTAAAACTCCCTAATAGGCTAGGCCAGCTCAAGGTCAAAGTGTTTCCAGTGATGTGCGGTAGACTGTACCATGTAGGTAAGTCAAGGGCAAAGGCATACAGGTAAGTAACAACAGCGTTAACAAAAATATTTATTCCTCTTATGAGGCACAAAATTTGACACATCCAAATGTTCATAAATAAATAAGTATGTAAACATTATCTGATACATTGATGTATACCTTAATTTAGGTACCACATAACTACTCGGAAATATATCATAATTTGTTTACATGGAAAATCTCAAAAATACGTACCTATTCTTTACTAAATTAAATTATATCTACACGTCTAAATGCTCACAATGTTTCAATTCGTTTATTTTATTTCTGAACCATAATTTATGTTACATTAACAAAGTAAGTAGATAAACATTAACTGATTGGCTTCTGCGGCTTAGGTACAGATTTGAAATTACCACCTCCTGAAATTACCAACTTTTATAAATGAACTCTTGAAAATTACAAATATACCTAGGTATATAAAAATTGAATTGAATTGAATATTAAGGTAATTAAAAAAACATATGTACCTAACAAAATTAAAAACTAACTAAATGTCTAAAACTATCTACAAATAAAAAAAGCCGTCGAGGTGGTCACTTGAAGAAAATTATCATTTTTTAAATAACCTCACCTGAAAATGACCACTTTTTAATATTAACATTTTCGGCTGTAAATATGATCAAACTAAGTAATTTATAATGAGAGAGAAATTACCTAATTATTTCTAACTCCATGGTAATTTAAGGTACCTGCATATAGAATAAGTAAGAACTACCCATCGGTGCCCAGGAAGCTGATTGTCGATCACTGATGCGTCTCAAATCTATAATATCACCGTATACCTAGGTACATAGCGTCTTATTACACCTAATGGAGAAATCTAGACCTAACACGACTTGTTGATGATCAACTTTCTTTGCTGCATCTTAGACCTACTTAGATTAATTGATAGGTAAGTAAGTACTACATTGGTAGGTAAACTACTTGTTTATTAATTTGTTATAAATGTGACAATATGGCGGTGGATGTGATAATTTTACTTAAACTGATTAATAAAAGACTAGCTTTACTAGCATCCGCCCCGCGACTTCATCCGCGGTATAAAATATCCTACCACTCCAGCTATCAAAATCGGTTCTCTACCGATATGGCATGATTGGCAACAAACATTAAAGGTTAATGAAAAAAAATTTACACTTAAAATTATTACTTTCTTATAAATTTATTTTACAGTAAGTAATACATATATTTACGAACAACCGTTCGCTAAAACCAAGAAGATTCGAACCTCTCTGGTCGCGCGCGCGCTCACTATGGAGAAAGCAACTTGCATATTTAGTATGGGAAACGAGCAAAAAGCGTGTGTCAATTACCGGGGGGGTGCGGACAAAGGAAGCGGAATAGCGGGAGGAAGTTGCTAATACAAATTTATATGGAGTTTGAAAATGAGAATGTGTGAGTGAGTAAATAGTAATGTAAATATTATCATACATTTGACACTATTTTGGCACCCCCTAAAATGCTTTTGTTACTCATCCATATGGGAGTAGCTTTTTTTTAAAATTCATGGCTAAAACCATGAAGCTAGTCTTTTTGGTGGGGCACCCGCGCCCCGTAGAGTATAGCTAAATTCGATCCTTTCTGTCTAAAAACAAACAAAACCAACCAAATTAGTATAACGGTGATACTACGCGATAAATGCCGAATTATTGTTGGTCACAAATGTAAATTTTAGGCATCGCATCATGTCATCATTCTAGCAATTACGGTGAGAACGGTATATGCGGAAAACACAAGTATTTTAAATGTATTAAACATAAAGCAAACACGGGACACGCCGTTTAGCAAATATGTGCACAGATCGATGTCTCAAACGATATAAAGACATAGATACTGTAGCATAAGCTCTGGCATATTTACTTGTTACTAGGCCGTAAAATCACAAAAAACAAACGAGATTTTTCACAGCTTTCAAACTTTTTATCACTTAGGTTAGCTTTTGAAATTATTACAATTAACTGACATACAACAATTAAATAAATATCATTATTGTTTAATTCTTTATTCATTCAGTCATTTTCTTCAGTTCAGTCTGATTCAAATCAAAACACTGTTCCTAGTCAAGGTACACGCAAAAATATACTTTTTCCCGCGGCTTCGCCCGCGTATAAAAGTTTTTTCCCGTGTACATTGCGAAACAGCACCCTCTATGTAGGCGTTTTGTTAGGAGGTATTAGCGGATGCCCCGCGACTTTTTCCGCGTTAAAAAATAGCCTATATGTTATTCCAGGATATAAACTATCACTGTACCAAGTTTCATCAAAATCTCTTCGGTAGTTATTGCGTGAAAGAGTAACAAACATCCGAACATCCTTACAAACTTTCGCCTTTATAATATTAGTAGGATTGGAAAGACGACAGGTGGACAAAAATTACTACGGAGTGGTGTCCAAAAGGAGGAAAAAGATTAAGAGGAAGACCAAAGAAGAGATTGGTGACGATCTAAAGGAAGCAGGTGCCATATGGACCAGGAAAACGGAAGGAAAAAAGGAATGGAAATTTTTGGGGGAGGCCTATGCCCGGAAATGGGCCGCTAGTATGTAATTAAATTAATTTTATAAAAATTTAATAAATAATAATAAAAACATTTAAGTAATAAATTAGAAACATTAGTTTTAGCAATTAAGATACAGCAAAATAAAGGTTTATTTTATTTAGATAGCCACAATAATATTTGCCCTTGGCTCACGTCGAAAATGGCTTCCTCCCTCGAGTAAGAAAAACCGTCATTTTGTACTTGGTACGAAATATACTTTGACTTTACCTCCGTATTGTAGACTAGCTTTTCCCGCGGCTTCGCCCGCGTAGAAAATTTTTTTCTGAGTACATTGTGAAACAGCGCCCTCTATGTAGGTGTTTTGTTACTTAGGGGGTATTAGCGGACGCCCCGCGACTTTTTCCGCGTTAAAAAATAGCCTATATGTTATTCCAGGATATAAACTATCACTGTACCAAGTTTCATCAAAATCTCTTCGGTAGTTATTGCGTGAAAGAGTAACAAACATCCGAACATCCTTACAAACTTTCGCCTTTATAATATTAGTAGGATTGGATTACGAGCCTATTTCATACCACGATTGTACTTGAACGATTACCACCTCCTGTACCAATTTTTTGCCTTTTGAAAAATGAAAAGGATTATTGTCAAATTTAGAACAATCAGTAATTTTTGAAGTTAGTTATTTTTGTTCAGCTCCTCTTGACGCTGACTGTAGGTGCCTTAAGTAGTGATTGATGTTGTTACGTGTATAGTTAATCACTGATTAGTGATTAGTAATGGGTTACTCGTAATTAATTACCTACCTCTATTGATGCTGACTTCGCATACCTAGTGTTAGTAGACATTTCCAACTGATTAGCTTGGCAATCCCACAACCTGCTGACTGCACACGATAACACCAAAAATAGGAAGACTTGTCACTAATTTACAAATTAAATAATAATAATAATGTTTTGGACAAACTTACACACGGCTGTTTAGTCCCAACTAAGACGAAGCTTGTAAATGGGTACTCAACAACTGATAAACATACATAAACACTTAAATAAATACTTAAATACATACAAACACCCAGAATGATCAATGATCAATAAATGATCCTACAATACCTCCTACTTAGTTGTAAGTTGGTATACTTACTTGGTTTTAGTCAGTGCAGCTCACTAACGGCCGGCTGCTTGATTTGGGATTGTAATTTTGTCATTAGTTCCAATGAGTCCTTCTCAGTGCCAATGGGCGAGCGAAGCGAAGTGAGCGAAAAGAGCGTTTTTTTTCTTTCTTCGATTTTCGTCAGATTCTGGTTCCAGTCAAAAACCAAAATTTAATTAGAAATTCCTGTCAAAAAAAATGGCAACACAGCCGGACCTCCGCGGTCCGCTTGCGGGCTGCGGCTTCTGTTCGGAACTACAAGTCTGGTTATAAAGGAAGACTAAAGATCTTTGTACTGGTGGTTGTACAAACGTATTTTTGATTTCACCTGTGTGAGTGTGTGCTAGTCGTGCACCGTGTCTAATTAATCTATGAGAGTACCAATCTTCCTCCTTTAGTTTCATCTTAGTACACGTCCATGTGATCTGAAACGTAATAAGTCCATAACCAGAACTGTCTAATAAACACTTACCAGCTATTTAACTCCAAAAGGCTCTGTTAGCATTTCTTTGACAATTAGTTTGGGAACATTTTGAATATAAGTATATGTCGTATTCTGTCGTCTACTTAGATTATATACTCTCGAAAGGTCAAGAACGAGCTTATTTCGCGTTTTAAAAGACAAACAGTAAGAGTAACTTGGATATTTCCTGTTTGTATTGATATTGAGTGATCGATAAAAAGTATAATAATATGTAAGTATACCTACGTGTCTATTTTTCAAAATAATAAACCAAGGTGTTATGCAATAGTATTATAGATTCTGGATATAGTTCAATTATCATACGTACGTAATGGCGTTTTAGTCTCTAGTGAAACACTCTACTTTTCACTACGGTTGCAAGAAAAACAACAAAGTCTCACGTCCACCTCAAATTGTAAAATAAAAATTCTACGGCTAGAGTTTCGCGGCATAATAATTTTATTTTGTTTGTTTTTCTCGTATACATCCAATGAACGAATTTTTATGTATTTAGGTCAAAATTAGAGCTGCTAATTCGAATTCACCTAAATAATGCCATATGTTTTGGACAGTGTACGCAGTTGGTACTAGGCTAATAATTAAAGCCTCTGCAATCTCCTACAACCTAAATAAAACTAACTTAAATAAAGTAACAGTCGTCTTATTATGAACTAGCTGTTGCCCGCGACTTCGTCCGCGTGGATTTTGGAAGTAGGTACCTATCTCTGCTATGTACAGACATACATCGTCTAGTTATAATTTTCCAATGGTAAAATGGATCATTCTAAGTACCTTCACCATAATTTAAGGTATACCATACCTTCAGGAACAAACTATGAACACCGTATCCAATTTGGTGAAGACAGATAAAAATTTAAAAAATTGTTGTTTTCACTTCTATTGCTCATAAGACTTCTCATATCAATTTTTATTATACGTGTGTATTTTTTAACTAATACAGTATGGGCAAAACCAAAACCATAGGAGATACAGGGAAACTGTCTTAGGAACCTTTAGGTATTTTTTCGTGATAACAATTTTGACATAGTCATCGGAGCAGCTGGAGTTCGGGTGGCATGCATGAATAAGTAGTAAGTTCCTAAGTACATTGCACAGTCTGTTTTATAAGAAAACATTTTATTAAATTTGACTAACTTCTGCTGCTTGGATTTTTTTCTTCCGATACAATAAAATGATTCTAACATGAAACTAAGTCGATACGCATTTTTTAAAAATAATAAAAATTATTTTTCACTGGCGTTCTATGAGAAAACATTTTATTGAATTTGACTAACTTCTGCTGCTCAGATTTTTTTCTTCCGATATAATGAAGTGATCCCTACATTAAACTGAGTCGAACCGCATTAAAAAAAAATGTGCAAATTGTCTCATTTTTATGGACAACACACGCTTGACCAAAAAATTTCTATGTCATAAAACACTTTCCCTGCATCTCCTATGGTTTCGGACTTGCCTATACTGTCCCAGTTAAAAAAAACACTGATATCTCCTATGTCTATGACATCGTCTTGTTACGTTAAATGATTTATCTGTAAATGACGATAACTTTTTTCGCTGTCATCCGATTTCAATGAAACAAAGCCTATAAGTTGCGCCAGGCTGTGCTTAATCTACCTGTGAAAACCGCAAGAAAATCCGTTCAGTAGTTTCGGAGATTAGCGATTACAGACAGACAGAAAGACAGAAAGACAGAAAGACAGACAGACAGAAAGACAGAAAGACAAAAAAATTTAAAAACGCTTTTTTGTGTTCTGTTACTCTTTTTTTATCGTCCACACTCATTTTTTTATAAATTTATTCAAAGTACAGACACACGGTTTCTACAGATTTATTATAAGTATATAGAAGATATAGATCACGCTAACATTGTCACTGATTACTTCTTGTTCGAGTACGAGCCGTCGTATATAAGCGTATCCCAAACAATATGCAGCGTGTCTGAAGTCTCACATACATTGCTTAAGGAACACAACAGGCCGCCACCGCAGGCCGCGTGTGTCGGTGATAGAAATCATAATAATAATTATACTTTATTGGCAATTATTTAGTTGCATGTCAAAAAAAAAAAGATGTCAATACAAAGAATACTAGTACATAGATACTTATTTACATTACGACAAAGACTGTCAAAGTAATTTGTATGTTATTAAATACGTTTCTTAGACCACTTGTAAGCTTTTTTTTTCTTAACTTGACTGAGATGAAAAGTGAAAAACAGCATAACTTGACTTATGCTGTTTTTCACAGGAGGTACAGATATTCCAACAGCTTTTGTGCTCAGGTGGCACAGCCAGCGCGTTCTTCTGGGGCATCGTGGGCGACGTGTTCGGCCGACGCAACATGCTCAGCATGACTCTGCTGCTGAACGCCGCCATCACGCTGGCGCAGAGCACCGTCTCCGACTACCGACTCCTCCTGGCTGCGAGATGCATCAATGGCTTCCTGATTGGTAGGTGCTCGTTCATACATTTCATTTTGTTTCATACATTTTTTGGTCCAAATTGGAATAGCCGGCTATATTATATTTTATTGCTGTTTTCTGTTAGAACTGAGTATTTTTTAGGATTTTTCATATCAGATTATCCGTTGTTTCTTATGATTTTTTTGTAATAAATGACTTACATACCTACTTATTAAATATGTATTTAATAAAAACACTGATTTTTAAAAATTCTAATAGAATATGGCATACATTTTTTGGCAGAGCAGACCTGGCGCTCTATTTTTGATTCGCTCTCCTCGCTTCGAGCGTTCGATTCTACTGATTTTCCCTCGACTCCGCATTTTTGAATCGCTCGAGCGACAACGAGTGGTATCGACCAATCGTCGCTTGGGACGAGACGAGTAGAATAAACGTCAAATGCCATATGACAAAAGAAAAGAGACAACTATCACTGACACTTCACTTCAGTGCACTTTTTTCTTACAAAAGGCAAAGATAATATCATATACAGTGTCTATGGTTTCGACCATTACTGAGCATTTTACGTTCCACGTTACCGGTTTTTATTTTTTCTGCGTGAAACGGATAAAATTTTACATTTCTAATATTATTGGCAGCACCGAACGCGAGCGAATCAAAAATGCAGAAAATCAGCGTCGTGCGACTTGGAAGTCGAGTATGACTTAAGTCGCATGCGACGATACAATTCCCTACGAGCGAATCAAAAATAGAGCTCCTGTAATTGTGGCTCATCTCGAGTTGTGACTCAGATGCAGATCAGACATCATTAGCGCCTAAACAAAACGAATAGCAATATTTTAAACCAGCAATTACTCGAGATGGGGAACAATGACTCCTAGAATTTTTTACATAACAGTATACACTTCATAGAAAGTATACGCTCTCTACATAGCAGGCCTGTGCCCCAGCACTGGGAACATATTAATAGGCTGTTGATGTTGATATATTTCATAATAATTACGGGTATTACATATAAGTCAGTGGCGTAGGGGATAAGACGCGGCCGATCATATCGAAAGGTCCGGAGTTCGATCCCCAGCTGGGCCATGTACCAATGCATTTTTTCTCGAAACTTAAGTACATTTACTGACTGCTCTCAAACGGTGAAGGAAAACATCGTGAGGAAACCTGCATACGCCGAAGAAGAAATTCTTAGGCGCATGTGAAGTCCACCAACCCGCACTGGGCTAGCGTGGTGGACTATAGCCCGAACGCCCTCGTTAAGAGGGTAGGCCTGAGCCCCAACAGTGGGGACATTAATAGGCTGTTGATGATGATGACATATAAGTATGACCACGAGGAAACAGCCATGTAATTGGCCTTTTGATGACAGGAGCGCCTTCGACCCTGGTGTTCACGTATCTGTCGGACCTGGTGGGCGCCAAGAGACGGCAGTTCTACCTCAACGTGACGGGCATGAGCTTCGTGGTTGCTTGGCTGATACTACCAGGTAACAAACAACAGCCTATAATGGACAAGGCCTCCTTCCAAAATATGACTTTAGATGGCCTGTCACTACGCGAATACTTAGTACTTAGGCGGTACTTAAGCTGCGATCATAGTATTGACGATCGCCGTACTTACGTAAACTGTTTATAAGTAGGTACTTACATTATTTATAACACACTAGCTGTTTCCGGCGGCATAGCCTACATTTTACAAATTACTACTGCCTTTTTTTTTTTTGCTCGGCTCCGAAGGGTCGTGTCGTGATTTTCTAATCCGACTGGTAGTTCTAGAAATTAGGGAGTTCAAACAAACTCTTCAGTTTTATTATATTAGTCTAGAATATGTTTAGATTAAAACTCTTTTCTCTCTGGTGAAGGCCTTTGTCCAGCAGCGGACGTCTTTCGGCTGATATCATGATGATAACTGTTTATCCATTCACGTTGTTCAGCGATCGCCTGGCTCGTGTTGCCGATCAAAGTGGCGTACTCAACTCTACTGCCCGTCTACTCCTGGAGACTCTACGTGGCCCTGGCCAGTATCCCCGCCTTCGCAGCTGGCTTCTGGGTCCTCTGCCTGCCGGAGAGTCCGAGGCTACTCTCTGACACCAACAGATCGGACAAAGCTTTGAAATTGCTGGAGTATATCTATAAGAAGAATAACGGGAAGAAAGGGGAATTCAAGGTTGGTGTCTTTGAATAAAATTGTGAAATATCACCTCAATTCGGTTTAGTAGTTTTTGAGTTATCCGGCGGACATTCAGACAGACAGCTTTAAAAGGTGGTGGAAATGCATAAATGTTTTTTTCTAGTCAACCATGCCATGTGAGGTAGAAGAGGTCCACTTGCTATACCTTTGCCGAAAGACTTGTTTTTTTACGTTCATCTTCCTTAGGTATTTTCTTTTCCATTACAAAGCTAGAATAAACTGGTCTCTCATGTATTGAAACTCCCTAATAGGCCAGGCTAGCTCAAGATCAAAGGTTTCCACTGACGTGCGGTCGACTGTACAAGTAAGTTGCTTTTATTCACTGTATTTAGAACTTCAAACATTGTCAAACAATTGACCGAACAATTGGCGGTCTATTAATCAATTTAAAACTGTTAATTTTGATTCCTAGACTTGGTGAGTCCACCCACGACGGATTCACAACTGGTTCAATCTTTGTTTCAGATAAAAAGGTTGATTCAGGACAACATCTTCCCAGTAAAGACAATGAACGGGGACCAAAATAGAACAAAGACTTTATTCATCGGAGTCCTCAGGGACCTTAAGATCTTCGTCTCCAGGAGCTACGCCGTGAAGTCCAGTCTGATACTATTTGTCTTCTTTGCCAATATGGCTGCGTAAGTATATTCAACAAGAATTTGTTAGACTATTCCGAAATCACCTAGAGAATCCAAAAACAAAATATCTTTGCTGGGTTCGTTGTCTGTTTGCAGAGGCTTCGGCCTAAACCTCTGGATCCCAGAGCTGCTCCTCCGCATGCAAGGCAAAGAATGCAAGTACGCCTCGAGGCTGGTCGACTCGGTGAGGCTGTTCAACGCCACCAACACTACGTGGGACCAGCTGAGGCGGGACACGTACGCGAGGAACGATCTGGACAAATATAACGACAGCGCGTTCGCCTCGCAACATGGTCGCCGGGGCGGGGACGACACATGCGATGCACATATGGATGATGATGTAAGTTTCTGACAGCGCGTACGCCTCGCAACATGGTCGGCGGAGGGAACCGACAGTTGTGTTGTGATGCATGTTGTGTACTAGGTATATGGATTATGTTTCTTACCGAATACAATGTCAACGCGTTCGCCTGCCAATATGCTTGTAGAAGATCGAGAGAGTAACTATAACTACTCAGGTACTGTTCCAGGGTATCAACGCAGGTACATCTCTAGCCTCATACGTGAACAGCACATACACTGGCAGTATTCTGCCCTGATAAGAAAGAAGCCCGCTATGTACTAGCGGTATGTATGCACATAGCGGCCTTCTTTCTTATCAGGGCAGTATTGTTCTATACATTACCAAGAGGAACTCATGCAGATGAGTAGGTACCTAGCATTCCTAAAAAAAGTTAAATCTTTGTTTCTCTCAGGTGTTCACTTCAGGACTCATCGTAGGCGCGTGCTGCGTGCTCGGCAACGCGGCGTGCGCGCTGCTGTGCGCGCGGGGCGGCGCGCGCGGCGTGCGGCGCGCGGCGGCCGCGTGCGCGCTGACGTGCGCGCTGGCCTGCGGCTGCCTGGCGGCGTGCGCGTGCGCGTGCGCCAGCACCAACAAGGTGGCGGTCGCGGCCGCCGCGGCGCTCAACGCGGCCTCGCTCAACGGAAACGTGCTGCTGATCCGGTTGCTCTTGCACGCTCTGCCAGCGAAGTTGAGGTGAGAGAGATCGTGCTTTCTAAGTGTCATTTCAGACTATGCGGAAAAATGCTCGAGCACTCTTAGACGCTAAAGAAGAAAGAACTGTATTCCACTTGAATTAAGCTTTTTTTGCTCGCGCTGTGTCGAGCATCGCAAGATGTTTTCCATTAAAGTGGAGTTTTTCCGCCTAGACTGAATTGCCAATTCAGTATTGTAGGTCTAGGTACCTACTTAATTATGTATGGAGATTATGATTTAGATACATAGGTAGGTATATACCCACCTATCACATGAAAAAAAGACCAGCGGGTTTCGCGGTTCCTTTCGCTTCGCCACAGAGGAATTAATGCTTCGAACATGTCCCGTATTCTTTAAAGAGGCGACTAGATTTACCTACGACAAAAGCATATTTCGGAAAAATCTTTATTTTTATTTTATTTATTCAACATATACTTTACAGCACAAATAAACAAGAACAATAAACATACATCACAATAATATAAAGCCAATAACAAAGTACACAGATTACAAGATAAAGAAGAAAGGAAAACATAAAAAAGGGGGAAAACAGCGATATTATGTATAAATTATTAATAGAATTCGGGAATATATATTATTGAGATTATACTAGCGCGTTGTGTGTGTGTGTGTGTGTGTGTGTGTGTGTGTGTGTGTGTGTGTGTTGAGGTGATGGAATGAGCTTTAAGAATTGGTCAATTGTGTTATTTTGGAAATAAAAGCTTCGCGTCCCATGAAGAAGATGTCTGCGTCGCGAAACGTTTTATCGTAAGTGCGCACGGCGCGTTGTATCACCGAGTTTCTTGCATAGTTTGCGCGGACCGTGGGTGTGCAGAGCGCGCGGGCATGGCGCGTGCGCGTCGGTTGGGCGCGCAGCCCCACGCGGCTCACTAGTTCGGGACAGTCGATGTTGCCCCTGATGACGTCGTACAGCAGCTTCGCGTCAGCCACGGTCCTTCTGCGCTCCAGCGACAGCATGCCGTGTCTTTTTAATGCGGTGTTATAGTCGCACCATTGTATTTTTTGTTGTCTGTTCAAGCGTCTGACGAACAATTTCTGAATGGACTCAATCCGACTTTTGTGGGTGTCATAGCAGGGAGACCATATCGGAGAGGCGTATTCGAGGATACTTCTGATGTACGCGGAGAACAGGGTTTTGTGCGAGCGAGCATTAGAAAACGGCTTAGTTACTCTATGGATGAAGCCTTTAGTATTAGGTTATTCCCAACGGATCACGTGATCAGTTCGTGGTTGCATCTGATCACGCTAAAAGTTCCCATCGGATCACGTTATCCGATGGCAGCAAGAATTTGTGATTATTTTTTCCCAACCAATCACGTGATCCGTTGCAACTAACTGTTTTTTGAATTAAATATTTTCCTAACGGATCACGGTTACCCGCAATGGATACCAAATACCTACCAGAGTTTGGAGCGCTTTTGTTACATACCGAATGTATTTTTGGACATGAGCGAATGGAATCTAATATTATTGTGACACTTGTTGCAGCGGCCTGGGCGTGTGCTGGGGAGCGTGGTGGGGCCGCGCGGGCGGCGTGGCCACCAACCTGGCCGTGGGCGCGCTGCTCGACTACTCGTGCCCCGCGCCCTTCATCTCCGTCGCCGCGCTGCTGGCGGGTCAGTCAGGCAACCCACAACTTATTAACATGTCCCCACTGCTGGGGCTCAGGCCTACCCTCTCAACGAGGGCGTTCGGGCTATAGTCCACCACGCTAGCTATAGTGTTGTCCCCACTTTTGGGAGGCACAGGCCTTATCAACGAAGGGCGTCCACCACGCTATAATTATGGCCCCGTGCGGGTTGGTGGACTTCACACACGCCTCAGAATTCCTTATTCGGTGTATGCTAGTTTCCTCGCGATAATGTTATCCTTCGCCAGTCGAGAGCAGTTAGTAAATGCAGGTACTTCATCATCATATCAGCCTGTAGACGTCCACTGCTGGACAAAGGCCTCCCACAAGGATCTCCACGACGACCGGACCCGCGCTAACCTCATCCAGCCGGGTCCCGCGACCTTCACCAGATTGTTGGGGCACCTTGTGGGAGGCCTGATGCCTACGTCTTCCGATACGTGGTCGCCACTCGAGAACCTTTCTGCCCCAACGGCCGTCAGTTCTACGAGCGATGTGCCCAGCCTACTGCCACTTCAGCTTCGCAATTCTTTGAGCTGTGTCGGTGACCTTGGTTCTCCTCATTTCTGATTCGATCTCGCTGGGACTTAAGTTTCGAAAAAACCGATTTATAACCTAGGCTTATTGAAGGAACTAATCCAGATTGCATCTTTCCAGTTTCAACCGGTGCCATCATGATGATTAAGCTACAAGGCAGTCCTGAGGAGTCGAAGACGGAAGACAAAACTGAGGAGACCAGCGCAGAGAAGAACACAGGTCTCGACAGATACATATCCACCCACATGTAGTTCAAGGTTATTTATTCTGCGGTTCTACAAGTGAAACATGTGAACAGAGAGCGCGCCTGCGGTAGGGAGGGGTGGTGCGGGGTGATTCAGTCACCAATACCACAGTGGACACATACTTTTTGATAAACTTGTACCTACTCTCCCGCCCCCGCGTCGCGTCGTTAGGCACATTCTCTGCTATCTTGTCACAATCCCTCCCTCGTCTAGTGTAGCGCCACATCTACGGAAGGTTTTCCGCAAGTGTGGCGCTACATTTCATTCCTGGTCGTAACTTTATCGTTAATCGATAGAAAGATGTAGGTAACGGAAAACAAAGCGGGTAGTCGTTGAATTTAGCATTTTAAATTCTAATACTGATTATGACTTTGAAATATCGAGGAATTGTCTAAGACAATCTAAGATAGAAGTAACTATATTATATACTACCTAATGACTAGGTACCTACTTACTATTTTTGCAAATTTTCAACCTAGGTAAACAATAAATTACAATTAACTTAACAAATAACATCGGTCTAAATCTGTGATTTGACAAAAATATGACAAAATGTTTGTATAGTCGATAAGTTTTTTATTTAAGTTAGTAAGATAAATAATGTAACTTACTATTTTTGCAAATTTTCAACCTAGGTAAACAATAAATTACAATTATCCAAATATCATCGGTCTAAATCTGTGATTTGACAAAATGTTTGTATAGTCGATAAGTTTTTTATATAAGTTAGTAAAATAAATAATGTAAAGTTCTTGTATCTCAAAGTTTTATTTGAAAGTTCTCTGTAATTTTTTTAAAGTAGGTTTTGGCTTGGTAACGAGATCTTTAAGCCATATCTTATTTTGAATTTAAAATCATTTCTTTTATTATTGGTCCCTGGTACGGTCGACCGCACGTCATGGTTCGACTATTCAATCGATTTAAGGCAGTAAAAACTATTACCACATGAAAAAAGGTAGGTACGTAAATAAAACACCAATTGAATATTATATAATTTACTAAAGTATAAAGTTTTCTAATACTAAGATATTCCACATCCTCAGACATATTATATTAATAAGTATCTTAAACAATACTTACACAAAATAAAATTAAGTAACTTCGTATTACCATCAACGGACTGGCGAGTCCATTTATTTATGTATGACGAGGCTAATGAAAGCTGAAAAAGGTGGCAAAGTAAATCTCACACTGGTAACCCCGAATGTACAAAAATGACATTGACAGATGACACACTTCCAAATAAAGATGTTGCCAGTATTGAAAAATAAAACTCTCAGCTTTCTGTAGTCTGGTTTTTATAAATTGCGAAAAACAGTCAATATCACACAGGGTGTGGAAAAGAGAGGAAATAACATTTTCTTTTGAAACGGATTGTCTGTCTCGCTCATCTCACGCCGCACACCCTACTGTGCGACTTTGACAGTCATTCGTATCAAAAAAAAAGTGTATTGGAAACATTGGAAACAATCTACTCTAATGTAACAATGCCTTCATGTTCTTGTGCGGAAGAAAAGCTTTAGGCGCATCACAGACACACGCGGCATGCGGTGGCGGTGGCGGCCTGTTGTATTCCATACGCAGTGTATGTGAGACTTCAGACACGCAAGGCCTGCTTTTAGGCCGCCACCGCAGGCCGCATGTGTCTGGGATACGCCTTATTCAGTACTTGTAAAAATCGCATCTAACCATAATAAAGACATGACAGTAACCAACAATATTCATATTGATACGTACAGTCTGCCGCTCTGGCCTAGCCTTTTAAGTAGTTTCATTACTATGAGACCAGTTTATACTGGTTTTGTTTCCAGTGACATGCAGCCGACCGTACGAACACAAAGCAACATAGAGGGCAGCCGCAGTAATCTCTGCCACGGGTACAAGACGAACTGTAAGGGTTGGATTACATGTCAGCACGGAATCGCACTTTTCATATCTCCATCCTTTTCTGTCGTTCAGTAACGTCATTTGCTAGAGCGAGAAACATACCGGGTGTGCTATAGCGCGCGGTAGCACCGGCGATGTGCCCGGCAGCATGGCCAAAGTCGATCGCCGGCGGGGGGAAAAGTGCGATTCCGTGCTGACAGATATGGTCCAACCCTAAAGGTGCAATTTTTTAACACTGAATGAGTAAAGTACAAACATGCAAATAATACATTGCATTGGCTGAAGTGAATAAAAACTCTTGCTAAATTTTAAGTTTGTAAATAAAAATAAATTATTGTTGGTTTACTCCTTATTAAGTGTTAGCTTTACTAGACCAGACAAGTGAACGCCAGTAATTTTAAGTATTAACTGGTTTTTATTCACTTCAGACATTGCTATAAAACGGTACAAAAATAAATTTGGACCCTAATACTTCGTCACGCAAAAATACAATAAAACCTAACCACTTATTTTCTATTTTACACTGATGCCCGCTGCTGACGCAACGTTTTTTTTTTTGGCTTTTGTTGCTATGCTTTTAGGCACAATACGTCCGCCAATGTCAAAGTGGACAAAAAAAGAAGAAAAAAAATTAAAGTCAGTATTTTATTTATTTAAACGCTATGGCAATGTCCCCTAGCGTGTAGAAACGAGACAGAACTGAAGTTTCCTTCATCAACGGATGTACATCTCTCTCACACCCATTGTGTCAGCCAGCATGCAGGAAATACAATAAACCAATGCAATAACAAGTGTCAAAATGGCTACCAGAGGCCGTATATTAAAAAAAAGAACTATTTTACCGCAAGTTATTGCCTATTAAATTTGATTTTTAACGCAAACTGATAAGGTTTAGCGAGCGGGCTTCATGCTATATTCCACGAATTTCATAAGTTTATTTCGTGAACTTTCCATACGCACACATAAAAAGAAACTAAGTTTTTATTTGCTAATAAATAAAATGGATCCTATTTTACGGCTCTCACAAAAACTTACAATTCGGCAACACAAAGATTTTCAAAATGAAAATTCTTGTAAATTAATGATGAGAAGCTAATTATGACGAATCACATTCTGTAATTTTTGTTTCAATAGGTGCGTCCACACCGACCGCGCTGCCTCGCGAGGCGGGCCGCGGCCGCGACGGCTCGCCCGGTCTGGACGCACCTAATTACGGTTGATTTGAAACAAAAATGACAGAATGGGAGGTTTTACTAAAAGCTGATTTGGCGCCACTAGAAAGTTCCTTAGAAGATGGAATAAAAATCGAAATCGAAAGATAAACTACAAAAAGTGAATTCTAGACATTTGTATGAGATTTATAAATTTGTTAACTTTCATAAATTATTCTCCATGTGCGCTAGTGGCGCTATTGTAGTTTCAGCTCTAACAGGTAGTGTCCAAACGTAATTTACGCCGAAAGATATTTGACATTACATAAAATGTGCAAAACATGCGAGAAAAACACTCAATACAATTCATAACTGAAAATTCATTCGTTCTTCTATAATTGACATTTAGAGAAACGACGACACTACAAGTATATTCGTAATAAACAAGTGCAGGATTATGCTTAATTTGGTAAACATTGTTTTTATTACAATTACCGTATATTCCACAGTTCCATGAAAATCGCACTGAGTGTATTACATTGTGTTGTGGATTCCACATTGTTTTTGTGTGCTTTATTGTTTAGAAATGGTCATTGGCGTTGGGAACGCCGCATAAAAATGATTTGGGTGCAGCAATGTTTTACTTTAATTCAAAAACAAACAAAACAATTCTTCAATTAAAGCGTGAATTCATTTATGTCAATTTGATAAATGATTTTTTCAATTTGTTTGTATTAAATTTGTATACGCAATCTCTTGCACCGTGTTATATGGAAACGACTATAATGTCGGGAGTGCTGTACGTCATCATAAAGCGGTCCCTACACGATCATGCGGCATTACGTCCTGTCACTCATGCACTTGTAGTGATTGACGCGAATGACATGCAAACTACGTGCTGGCCGTTGATTGACAATCGCGCTTACTCTTCACCGTACTAAGTGATTGATAATTTGATAGCAAGCATGAGTGTCCATCATGCAGCATGATAATTCACGTAAAATGAAAAAGAATCGTGCACCGATATCGTGTTGTCGTCCAAGCCGACGTTATACCAGTGGTGTCGGGTCGGTATCGTGCAGTGTGAGCGAGCGCTATGTCGTGTGCGGTTGGTTGCGGTGATCGGTGGCCTTAGTAGTTCCGGAAGCTCCGGTTGGCCTTGAACCCGCCGCCATTGCCGCCCGGCGAGGAGTTGAGGAACAGCTCGATGTAGCGGTGGTCCATGTTGTTTTTGTCGCGACGCATCGCCTGCGGAAAACCAATTAAGTTTATTAAGTTTCATATTCATTCATATTCATATCTTTATTGGTAATTACTTAGTTACATGTCAAAAAGGAAAAAAAATGTCAATAATCATCAATATCAAATACATGAATCATTACAGTCAATAGAAATTATACAGTACTAGTCCCCGTAAATCATTTTGGCGGTTGAGTGAATATAGTCACAGATTGATTGCACATCGCTGACAGTATTAACAGTTTATGTGTACGTAATGTAATTGACGTTTGCCGTTGAGGCAGAAAGGTTTTCGAGTGGCGACCATGTATCGGAAGACGCAGTGTACGCAGGCCTCCCACAAGGTGGACCGACGATCTGGTGAAGGTCGCGGGACCCAGCTGCATGAGGTTAGCAGGACGGGTCGTCGTGGAGATCCTTGGGGGAGGCCTTTGTCCAGCAGCAGACGTCTACAGGCTGATATGATGCTGATGAATGTAACTGACATAATGTGATGCGTAGAGATGTCGATTCGATTCATCGAATCAATGAAATATTTCTTGAATTTAAATGAGCATATCTAGCGAAACCTTGTTCACAGCTCCCTTTGACACCTAAAATTAATCACTGCGCAGGAATCAGCTGACTTCACTTATCCGCCAAAAAGTTTTACAAGGACTCAGATGGCGCCACTAGTCTCACCGGTGTTCCCCACCCACCTGACCTTAGCTAAGAATCAGCATGAATAAATATCATATTAGAAAATAACTGTTTTGACAATTTGGAACTCTGGTGGACAGTGTAACGGAGGTGAGTGTACTTTATTTTTGACTTACTTGCATTCTTAGTCACAAATTAAAGAGACATAACTATAATAAGCAGTAATAATTATCAGATCACTTAATTATATAATTATTTTGATAATTTGTAACCCTAGTGGACAGTGACAGTAACTCACGCGCATGGCGTCCTCGTGGCACTCGAACTCGACGTCCGCCTCGCCCGACGGCCGCCCGCTGTTGTCGAACAGTATGTTGATATTCATCGGCCGGATCGGCTTGAAGAACTGCACACATATGAACAATTCTTTATAACGTACCATCTAGGAGCGAATTGAGCGCGCTATTAGTAGATCAGATGGAATCGTGCGCGCTATTGGTAGATTAGACCGAATCAAGCGCGCTATTGGTAGATCAGACGGAATCGTGCGCGCTATTGGTAGATCAGACCGAATCAAGCGCGCTATTGGTAGATCAGACGGAATCGTGCGCGCTATTGGTAGATTAGACCGAATCAAGCGCGCTATTGGTAGATCAGACGGAATTGTGCGCGCTATTGGTAGATTAGACCGAATCAAGCGCGCTATTGGTAGATCAGACGGAATCGTGCGCGCTATTGGTAGATCAGACCGAATCAAGCGCGCTATTGGTAGATCAGACGGAATCGTGCGCGCTATTGGTAGATTAGACCGAATCAAGCGCGCTATTGGTAGATCAGACGGAGTCGTGCGCGCTATTGGTAGATTAGACCGAATCAAGCGCGCTATTGGTAGATCAGACGGAATCGTGCGCGCTATTGGTAGATTAGACCGAATCAAGCGCGCTATTGGTAGATCAGACCGATTCGAGCGCGCTATTGGTAGACCAGACGGAATCGTGCGCGCTATTGGTAGATCAGACCGAATCGAGCGCGCTATTGGTAGATCAGTCGACTACTTGCGCAAACTTTCCCCCACTATGTTCAAGAGGTTTGCCGGCTACTATAACTCGTGTGCTACATTAAAAACTTGCCTATGGCTCGTTCTTCAAACTCATATTTTTTAATGTACCAGTTTCATAAACGACTATAAGCTATATACTCACATAAGCGATGTCCTGCGGGGACGCCTTGAAGGGCAGGCCGCGCATGTGCACGCAGTGGCCGTCGCCGCCGCCGCGGCTGCGGAACCCGCCGCCGCCGCCGCCGCCGCGCCCGCCGCCCCCGAACCCGCCGCCACCGCCTGGCATCAAAATTTTTTTTATGAGTTTCACGGCCTGGAAACAGAGTCCGTTTAGGCCCATCATAGTTTTAAAATAATCCAAAAAACGGGCTACAACAAAACAGGAACCCAGAACCTACAAACTACAGTTAGTTGGAACATTTTCACCAAGTATCACATCCCTACTAAAGCAAAACATACACCTAGTAAGGTCTATGCCTACGCAACGCAGTAATGAGGCACCCCCCTAGCTAGTTACTGTAAGTTTTTTTGAAAGCGCTCTCTGGACTGTTCTCAAACATTGTGAGGAAACTACGCCGAAGAAGAAATTCTTAGGCGCATGTGAAGTCCACCAACCCGCACTGGGCTAGCGTGGTGGACTATAGCCCGAACGCCGGGCCCTCGTGGAGAGGGTAGGCCTGAGCCCCAGCAGTGGGGACATGTTAATAGGCTGCTTGGCGACATTATTTGTACCATTATTATTTATTCTGACATTTGTTTAATTGTATTTCTATATTTGTGACATTCTATTTAATCGATTTATTTTGTATTCAGATCTTGCAAGATATTAATTACTAGCTTTTCCCCGCGGCTTCGCCCGCGTAGAAAAGTTTTTCTCGTGTATATTGTGAAACAGCGCCATCTATATAGGTGTTTTGTTACTTGTTATTAGCGGACGCCCCGCGACTTTGGCCTCGTTAAAAAGCAGCATGTTATTCCAGGATATAAGCTATCACTGTACCAAGTTTCATCAAAGTCTGTTCGGTAGTTTTTGCGTGAAGGAGTAACAAACATCAATTCAATTTTCTTTATTGCACATAATAATAATAATAATAATAAAACAGAACAATATAATACAGTAGACTAAGAATGTACATCTAGGCTGTCTTATCGCTAAAAGCGATTTCTTCCAGACAACCTTTGGTTACAGGATATTATAGAAGAGAAAGGTAGGTTGTGCAATCCTCCTCACATCCTTACAAACTATCGCCTTTATATTAGTAGGATTGTATTATTAATGACTATCACGCTTGGCTTGACTGTAAGTGTTAGTTTAAATAAATAAATGAAATTAGAAATCAGATTTTTCGATACGTACCGAAGGAGCCGCGGGCGCCGCCGCCGCCGCCGCGCGCGAACCGGCCGGAGAACCGGTCGGCGCGGTCGTACGGCGTCGGCCGCGCGCCGTACCCGCGCGACGACCGGAACCCGCCGTCCATACGCTCCCCGTACGAGCGCACTTCGTCCGCGGAGCTCATGAACACCTCTATGTACCTGCGGGGTGAATTCCATTTTTTAAAAGACGCTTCGGCTTGGTTACTAGACCTTTAAGCCATATCTTCATCGATGTATTGCAAAACAAGCGGTAGATAGATGACGTTCTTACATTGCTTATACAAGCAATGGACCTAAAAATGAAAATTCGTTTCAAAATTGGAATACAATATTCTCTTTTTGATGTCAATTCTGTCTAAAACTAAAACGACGTCTGTTTCCACGTGTACGTCGCCGAAGGGAAGAAACAGCAACAAACCCAACAGCACAGGGCCCTGCTTTCATACATATAGCTTGTTCATTACAATATTTATCTATGTTGAGCCATCAGGCGCTCCATGGAATTTTATCATTTAGGTCTTAAAATAATTTTTTGTTGCACACTGATTTATTATCTATAAGGATACCAACAGAGGTAGAACGCAAACAGGTGGCGCGCGGAGGTGATATGCATCGATATCAGAAAAACAAGCAATAGAGTGGTTACCAGCCTCAGCGCATGGACCCTGGGAGCGTAGCGAGCTTTTTCCGGTGTTCTGTGCATGGACCTAATAAATTAGGCCACTATGTCTCGCTCGCGCGCCACATGTTTCCGACATTCGATCTCTCTCGGTTGGTAGATAAATCAGATCCATTTTGAGTATGTAACGTAGGAACGTCACCCATCTACCGCTTGTTTACCACAAATCGACAGTCGGATTTGTAAGTTTTTTCATAACATGAAATTCTTAAAAACATTCTAATCTAAAATGACTTTTTTCTTTCTAATACGTGGAACTATGGCAGTTTCATATTCACCGACTCATTTACAAGACAGGATGTAACCTTCACCTCAGTTTAAGATAGTATTTACAAGACTGGAACTATCATAAAGGTGTTCACCACAAATGAGCCTCAAGGCTCATTTATTTAAAAAATTAATCTAAATGACTTCCGATAATCTAAATGAATTTTTCTAAACGTCTAACGTTAAAAATGACATTTCCTGTATTGGAACTGTCATCTTCTTGAAGTACTTCAAAATGTCATTTTTAACGTCAGACGTTTAGAAAAATTCATTTAGATTATCAGAAATCATTTAGACTTATTTTTTAGAATAACTAATTTTTTTTAGATAAGTTATCCAAGATTTTGGTATAGTGACATTACATTCATTACATTATTTGATTGAATTAAATACATTGTACAGATCGGCAAACTGTCCATATAATTGTCTATATGTAATTATACAATACAAATCAAATTAAACAATTTTTACAAGTATTCCCATCGACTAAATAATCCCATCTATAGGCCTCTACGCCTCATAGGCAAACACTTTCTGGTAAAACATCAGACATTATGACTATGTTTGTAGAATTATGTAGTAGTTTAATGGTTATCCACCAATCATTCATGCTGATTCTTATCTCTTTAATTTTTGACTAAAAATGAAAATACTTAAGTCTAATGCCAAAGAAAGAAAAACAACAGTGAGTAAACTAAATAAACACCAAACTAAATAATCATAAATAATTGTGGCTCTTCTTTTTAATATTGACATTTGATACGTGACGTCTTGAAGCGGCATATCGTGTTCGGAAACACATTGGCGCCACATACAAGCGTTTTGTTTTTCAAATTAGTTTCTTAACAAGATAATTATGAATATATTATCAAAGAGATTATCTGATGGTAAGATTATTTGCTCATTTGCCATTATACATCGTAAAAATGTTGATTTAATTCCCTTAAGTGTTAATTATCGTCAAACAGTTCGTTTCAACAAAGTAATGCAAAGTATTCGCTTTCAATAGACAATGTCTAAGACATATGTATTGTATATAATGTTTACAAAATTATAAGTTACATAAAACAACATTTCATAGACAATGTCAAAAACATTTTAATAGACAAGTTACTAGAGACACTTCTAAGGCATGGCGGTCGGCTACGCTTAGCGATATAACGTAATCCTCTTAGTCGATACACATCTTATGTTCATCATCATCATATCAGCCTGTAGACGTCCACTGCTGGACAAAGGCCTCCCCCAATGATCTCCACGACGACCGGTCCTGCGCTAACCTCATCCAGCTAACATCTTATGTTATCACAATGTTATAATATAACGCATATACCACAGACAATTAACTCTATAAACTCTTCTGGTAGCCGCTCTCTGGTGCCCCCCTCCCGCTGTGCGCCCGCGCCCCGCTCCCCGCCTCCCGCTTCCCGCACCCACCTTCGACACTCAACAACCAATCACAGCTGCACTTTCAAATGCCTTAAGAGACCTTTATTTGTGTAACTTTAACATTAAGGACCGACGGCCTAGACAGGTTTTCTTACCTCATCATACTTTGGAACAAGGCAGAGGCTTGTAGAGAATTTTTAGAGAAACAGAAAACATATTAGCATGTTGCAGCATGTTCAAAATTTCGCTCAATGCTCACTTAGGGAATGAGCAGACCAAGCGGAAAAATGCCTGCGCACTTTTTGATATCATTGTCAAATGAACCATATCAATATAGCCTAAAGAACAAAATCGTACGAATGACGTCCGACTTACACAAGTCACTCATACGAGTTTGTTCTTTAGGCTATAGTGATATGGTTCATTTGACAATTACGTCAAAAAAGGCATTTTTCCGCTTGGAGGCAAACGACATGGAAGACCTATGTTTACGAATAAACAGTTTGAAGTTTGAAGAACTAGTCCGGAATGAGTCCGGAATGAATTCTTGCGATCACAAATATATTTGAATGTTAATTCATTAGATTTAGGTCACAATATCAGTGCCTTGGCTTTATAAATTAGTTAAGGTAGGAATCAACAGAAGAAGCCTATAAGGTACTATACCGGTAGACTTCTTCTGTTGATCTACGCTGATCCCAATAGAGCGACATAGTCGCTTTAGCGACTAAGCTCTTTGAATAGGGACATAGCGTGAAGATATGTATGTATGTAAATAAAAAAATAATATAAATGTCAGCTGTCTGACAAGCGATTCCTCAATATTTTCAAAACAATGAAATTCCTCCAAATCACCTACGTATTAAAGAGTAGGTACATACTCGTCGATTACCAATTTCTCGCTAATAATTTACAAATCTTAACCTTCCTCTTTCGCGAAAATAACATAAATGTTTTGTTTGCCAAAAAAAAGTATCTCTACAAGTCTGTGAAAGTCTTGCTACAAAGTATGATGACGTAAGAAAACCAGTCTCGGCTGCCGGTCCATTCTAACAGTCGATTACTTTCCACGATTAAAAGCCATTAGGTATTCATATTTTCCCAATAACCGGATCCAAATAGCCATCTATACGCTGCCCATAGATTTTATAAGCTATTGACCTGTTGCTTTCTTGATTCCTATTGGTTAATTTCAAGCTATGAGAACCGCTAATAGTTTTCAATCGGCGTTAAGTAACCGATTATGATTAATAATGATATAGTTACACAATAATGATCTATCTCATTAACATTACACTTTACGGTGATTTCAGTCAAAAGACAAAAACTATTTTGTCGATGACAATAAACATTTTCATAGTCATTTCTCTGTTGGCGTTCAATTTTATGAAGAGAAGATTCTGTCTCTATTTCAATGGGGTTATATTTTATGAATAATAAAAAACAATTAATTAAAAAATGCATTAAACATGGCTAGGTCCATTCACAAAACTAACATCCAGGGACCAGCAGGTACAAATTGTACAAAGTTGTGTATGTGTGTCCCCAGTAGGAGCCGAACGCACGACCCCCGGCGCCGTGCCGTCTAATGACCAACCAACTAAGCCAACGAGGCGTTTGGTAGGTTTATGGCAAAGATTCCAATAATTTTGACCGAAAATCTATTTCGAACTTCCCCCTTCATAGGCTGGTATCGCTTTAACTTTTCTATATCAAATTGGATTGTATGATGGACATTTAAAAAATTTTTTTAGATATGAATATGACGTCATCACCGCAAAGTGTGAATGAATGGGAGCATATTGAAAGAGCAGTACATTTATTGAACCATTTTGAAAGACTCCCTGAATGTAGAAAATGTTAAAATCCCAAAAAAATAAACTAATTCAAACTCCAACTCATGTTAATGGTCATCTTGAGTAATAGAAAGTTATTTTATTTTTCATTGAACTTTAAAATGTAAATCGGGATTAATCCATTATTTCTATTAACTTTAAGACCAAGAACATGGAGGTAGCTTCCCATACTTCACCCGCTACACCAATACAGTAATTATTTTTGCGGTTATATTGTCATTTAAAATCACCGTGGTGGAAATTTCGAGCAATGTTGTCCCCAAGGTAGGTCCATATACACAATTATTATTTTATTAATATGAATCTCAATATATCAAAAAAAAAGTTTTGTCTTGAACAGTCTCTACAAACTTGTAGAATAACACATGCAGTAGTTTAACTACCAGTCCCAGAGCTCTATTTTTGAATCTCTCTCCTCGTTTCGAACGGTCGGTTCTACTAATTCTTGTATCGGATGCCGAAGGAAAATTAGTAGAAACGACCGCTCGCAGCGAGGCGAGCGATTCGAAAATAGGGCTCCCAGTCAGTCTCACGTCAAATGTCATCCACTATATTATGTTCAGTTTAAATGTCAGAAGGAACATTGTCAGGAGAATCACCACCACGGCGCCGACAAACCACGTTGTTAAATAATGTCCCCCCACCTGTGTCCTATTTTCTCCCTGTCCCGGCTGAGAGCCTCCTGGGCGCTCCCCTTCTCATTGAAGTGTACGAACGCCTCGCCCGAGGCCCGCCCCGTGTGGTCCGACAGTAAGTGCACCCCGTCCGAGGCCACCGGAAGCCCTGCCCCGCGCAATAACACATCAGGTTACATGGTGTGGAGCGGTCGCCGTGCGCATACTGTGCTCGAATGGGACACAACACTCAAGTATGCAGAAGGTGCAGAGACTGCGACCACCATCGATACAATTCAAACAAGCGGTAGATTGGTGACGTTCTTACATCACGTACTCAAGCAATGGACCTGATTTATTATCTACTAATTAAACCCATCCCACATTAAACAACAACTTTGTAAGAAAGCTTATTATAGGACAGTCGATTATCTAAATGACAAAGATGCCTGGTGTTAATGTTACTTCAGCCTCGCACAATCTTTACAAAATAATGTTATGTACAAACTTGATTTTAAAAGATGTGTTGCGGAAGTTTGTTGCGCCGCTTCTTCTTCCCAGCTCTATATAACACCTTGGAGGCGGTGGTAGATAAAAAATTGACGTTGTATAAATGTACCTAGTGTACTTACATGCAATAAAATACTTTTGAATTTGAATTTGAATCTACTAGCCGTTGCCCGCGGCTTTGTAATAAGTTTCTTCCCGCGGGGACAGTTTACCGCGGTAAAAAGTAGCCTATATGTTATTCCAGAATATAAGCTATCACAGTACCAAGTTTCATCAAAATACGTTCAGCCGTTACAGCGTGAAAGAGTAACGAACATCCTCCCTTACTCACAAACATCGTTGCCAACTTTCGCCTTTTTAATATTATTAGGATAAGAGAAAGATAGGATGACGCAAAAAGGTGGCGCGAGAGCAAGACGAAGTGAGTCAATTAGGACAAAGTGACTTAATGTAAGAGATCCATGCACCAGAGGATAGTAAACAATCTACCGCTTTTTTACTATATATCGATGGCTACCCCTAATGAAGATTCTAATTCACACATGCAATGCACTTTATCAAGTGTCACAGCAATTATTCATTATGTTTCAATCCACATCGAGCACAGCACAGCTACAGCCTGAATACATCCCCAAAAAAACACAGTCTGTTCAGATTTACTGTCTCCAAAGTGTGCAGCACATTGTGGAACATGATGAACATAGAAACAAATCTGGCAATAAAAAGGCCAGAAGCTCTTTGGACAAGGTATGAAACAGCCTAGAGCCTAAGTAATTCCTTATGTTCTATAATTGCATATCCAATATCGCCGGTGTTTTTAGATTATTCAATTAGATTTTTTTCGGGTGCCGACATTTGAATGCCATTGGATTCGCGCTGAGAAACTGCATTAAAATGTCGATATCCGAAATTTTTTGACTTGCGCGGTTTTGTTTGCTCACCGACGATATGTATCATTGCCAATTATTTCATATCGATCTACATCTTTAAATGGCACATAACTACTAAATCTTCAGAAACGGAATTGTAAACTTGAAAGTTGTCAGAATATAATTATACTTGTCAAGTGAAAGATAAATAAATCTGAACAAATTGGATTAATAGACAGATACAATATGATATTATTATTCTAAACTAAATGGTCTTACCATCAAAGAACTGTATGACTTCCTCCTTAGAGCAGCCGAAAGGCAAGCCTCGGAGCTTGACAATATCCATGTCGTCGGTCACATGGGGTAGGCCATCAAAGCCGTTCTCAGTCTGCCGCATGGCATTCAACGCCCATTCCATGTCTTGGCGGTCCGTTGAGAAAACTGAGGAGTAAAATTTATGAATTTATTAATTGAATTGAGGCAGCGCGGCAGAGGTAACACCATTGCACATACATCTGGGCAACCACTCACTTTGTATCCAGCACACTAAAACTACGAGTACTATAAAACCATTGCCGTCAGATTTAGACCTATGGAACTATGTATTATGAACATATGAGAAATGATTTTCTGCATTTTCCTATGTAACCTTTATGGTCATAGAGTTAGTATACTAGCTATAGAGCGCGCGCATCGCTCATTGCCCATTGTGCCAAGTGTAAGCAGGTGTTCTATGGACGCTTCTATATAGATTTTTTCTAGATCGTTCTTTTCCGTGAATCGTGTTTACAGCTTGGCACTGCACATTTCACCTTGATTACTCCAAATCTAAATAAATACCGGCGAGAGCAACAATCAGCGCTACTGACGTGTTGTGACTAGAAGCGTCGCCCCGAACATTTCGAGACTGTTCAGACCCGTGCTTACAGTTCAGACTTGCTAACGCGCGCTCTATGTATACTAACAACTCTCTGTTTATGGTACATTCGTGAACAGCATTCATAATTATGGCGCTAATTATTTGTTACAAAACCCAAGATGAAATCCCTATGCCACAAACAAACATTACAAATATACTTGAGCAAATGCTCACCAGATTTGAAAAAACAATGGAGCGTATGTTTGACAAAATGATGGACCGATATCAACCTTGTTACAGCTCAACTAAATTAAAATTAAATTGCATTTATTTGAGGCCGGTATAACCCATAGAAAAGACACATAAAATTGTTGCAAAAGACAAATTGAATTAAATTAAAAATACATTAGAAAATCAAGATTTAATAGCAAGGATATAAAAACATTAATAATAAACATGTCATAAACTATAGCAGGTGTACTTAGTCTTCATATTGTAAATCCTCTTTATTGGCAGTATGAGCAATGTAACCTTTAATAATAATTACCTATTTTTTTTAAGTGCTGTGGATTTTGTGAAATAAATAAAAATAAATAAAATATAACAATTTTAGAACTGTTATAGACAGTCCTTAGTACACCATTGTCAGATTTTCTTAATCGGTCCATGAAGGAGGCATGCCTCTTCCTCATAATGGCATAAAAATCATCAACCCTGTTCTCGGCGAACATACCAGACGCGCTACACCTCCAGGGCAGGCCAAGCATGCACCTGAATGTGTTGACAAAATGATCAAATTCCTTCGCACAGCTGAATGGAATGCCAACGGCTTGTCTGATAGAAAACAATAACTAGAAACCTTCATAAATACTAAACATACACATGTAATGTTAGTATGCGAAATCCACTTAACAAGCAAGAGTTTTTTGAAGATCCCTGGTTATTACTTACCTCACAAACCGCCCAGCAGGGAACACACATGGCGGAACAGCTGTCATAATAAAAAGTAACATAAAGCAACACTGACTGCTGTTCAATGGCTGCCTTAGGGTAGGCCTATGTAATTAGAAGTGGACATGTGCATACTGATAATTATTCGTTTTGACTATTTTTTACCTTCAATGTATCTCTTTCCCATGTTCTCCTTGTCCTTCTTCAGGGCCTCATCCACATCTTCTTGGGACTGCACCTCTACGAAGCATTCACCTGATGGTCTACCGGGTCGGACCTCCGTTAGATGGATACCTGCAGAATAAAAACTTCTTCCTTGAATTATTATACCAAACAGGTGAAAAGTGAAGTTGTAATCGTACATCATCATATCAGCCTGTAGACGTCCACTGCTGCACAAAGGCCTCCCACAAGGATCTCCACGACGACCGGTCCTGCGCTAACCTCATCCAGCTGGGTCCCGCGACCTTCACCAGATAGTCGGTCCACCTTGTGGGAGGCCTGCCTACACTGCGTCTTCCGATACGTGGTCGCCACTCGAGAACCTTTCTGCCCCAACGGCCGTCAGTTCTACGAGCAATGTGCCCAGCCCACTGCCACTTCAGCTTCGCAATTCTTTGAGCTATGTCGGTGACCATGGTTCTCCTGCGGATCTCCTCATTTCTGATTCGATCTCGCAGGCAAAGTCGAGTACATACATAAAACTAACTTGGGTCAGTGTGAACAAAAGGGCAACTTTCATCTAACTAAAAGTGTACGGAAAATAACCTATATTAAGTACCTGAGTACCTAGTATAATATCAAAGGCGGCCATCTGTCGCTTTGCCAAAAATTAGATCATATAGTTTTAAAATTTAACGATAAAAAAAGAAACACAAATTGCCTCCTTAAATATTAATACGACTCATAGCAGTAAACCAGCTTTAACTGCACTAATAGCCTTAGCTGCGTAAAATAGAAAGCTGATAACCTCAAACTATCCAATCCAATTGTCATAAAAATCACACAAAGGGAATAAATATATTGTGAGGGATGATGTTCACCTTCCTTCCCGTTTACGATATTGACGCCTGACAAGAATTTGAGGACATCGTCGACTGTCGTGATGAAAGGCAGCCCGCGTAGCTTCACGATGTGGCCGCTGTCACCGGACCCAAACATTTTTGATTTCCCACAACCAGGCACTAACAAGGAAAGTGAAGTCTCAATTTGATTAAAGAATTGGTGCAAATAAGATAAAATTACGTTCGAGCAATATTTGGTGTAGTCGTATCGTACGTATCGTACGATTTAGAAGTTACAACAAATGTACAAAATGTGTAAACGCATTACTCCGCTCGCTGTCGTGTCGGCCATCTTTTTTTTTCTTTTTTTTGTTGTTGTTGTTGTTGATTTGTCCTCTATTGAGGACGGGCAAGGGAGCTTTGTCCATACAGCCCTGTCTTATTTAAAGTATTATTTCTTATATTTATATAAACTGGCGGTTACAGGACGGCCTCCACAAAAACAGAGCACGACTAGAGTTAGTCGGCGATTTTCAATTAAACCACAGCACGGTCTCCACGAGGGCACAACTAGTGCCATTCGGTGATCCACACTGCAGGATCATGTCCGCATTAAACCGATAGTAGGTTTAATGAAGAATAACAAGGGAAAGTTTGGAACGATCAGGTAGAATGGTTACACGCTTTTATTTAACTATCCCGCACAACATACACTTTAATAGGCACTTGTTGCATATAAAACTATCACAAATATACACCAAAACCTATAATATACCTACATTTTTTTTAAAACTAAACAAAAACGTCAACCATCTCTGACAAAATCCCGCCAAAAAGCCTTTTTTTTTGACAATTTTTAGGACGCTGGTAGACACGGAGGTTGCTGTCAGTTTTCTGAAAATTAAGGCTAAGGTCACAAATCAAAGAGGTGACCGTCGGATGAATGATCGTCTGCTGTGACTGAAGCTTGCATGGGTAATTGATGAAAATCTAGTTAATTTGGTTTTTGCATAGTGCGGCGACTGACGAAATTCTCTTTGATTTTTGCATCATTCAACCATCGGTCATGACGTCATGACTGATGGAATTGAATGACCGTGCTGCGGTTTTATGTATTCATGATTTTTATTTAATATTTGGCCTTTTTTCAACTGGCCGTAAAATTATATATAAAAAGAAGTGTAGGGCTGTATGGACAAAGCTTCCCTTGCCCGTCCTCAGTAGAAGGCAAATCATGGAACTAATAGTACGTAGTATTAGTTCCATGGGGCAAATCAACAACAAAAAAAAGATGTGTTTGGTTTGTCTATGTTGCGGGTATTTCATCTTCCTTCTCACAGAGTACATTATATATATGTTCCTTCTCTTCTCAGTGGTGGTCGGTCTGCCTGCTTTCTCTGTCTGTGATTTTCAGTTCAGTTTCAGTTCAGTTTCAGTTCAGTTGCCATTTGCCAATTACAATACCCTAAAGTTGCTAATTAATTACCATAAAGTTGTTTTTGTTTGAGTTTCAATCGTTGGACGTATACTATCTAATTTGTGTTCAATCGCCAAGGACACAAATTAAAATTAGACAGTATCACAGAATAGATAATAGTAAGTATACGTGTCAAGGAACGTTGATTGATTGAGTATACAATACAACAAGGAAGGATCAATAAAAATAACCTAAAAAGCTCTGCGTAGATTTACATTACTAATATTGTTTGTCTAGAACAGTCTAGAAATTAAAGCCGTTGTGTTGCATTGAGGGTTTGATCCTAATTACCGATCTCCGGATTTATATTAATTGACATTGGAGGTCTGTCGCGTTTGCGTATCAGGACTTGTAATGGCTCCTCGGGACCCTGCGGCGGAGGCGACAAGCGACTGGCAGCTGTGTTGTTCGGAGGTGAAGCAGCGCGGCGCGGCGCTGCTGCGCGCCGGCGCGTGGGCCGACTGCACGCTGGTGCTGGGGCCGCAGCGCGAGCCGCTGCCGGCGCACCGCCTGCTGCTCGCCATGGCCTCGCCAGTGTTCTCCGCCATGTTCTACGGCGCGCTGGCGGAGCGCACCGTGGACATACCCGACGTGCAGCCAGAAACATTCAAGGTGCTCTTGGGGTAAGCATGATTTTTATCCTACGGTCAGTGTGGACAAAAGGGGGTGCAATGAAAATTACCCTGGCACACATCGCTCTTCCTTGTTACCTCCTTCCTTCCAGGTACTGTCGCTCACTTCAAGGGTCACCAGTAACGTAACGATCCTAAACATCAGGGTGCTCCGCTGGAATATTTTCAAAACTTTTTTCCTCAGCGCCCCTTTTTCTCCACTTTAACCCCAAAAAGTGTTGTTGATTACTGACTATCCTGTGATAGAATTTACCTTTGAATATAATGACTGTCTCAATGATGCTGATTATGATGGTGTATCCTCAGGTACATATACTCGGACGATGTGTCCATAGGCTCATTCAGCCTCGCCTGGGACTTGTACTGCGCCGCTCAGAAGTACATTTTGCCGCACCTGGTTAAGGTGTGCTCCACATACTTGATCTGCAACATGACGCCGCAGGATGCCTGCCGCGCCTATGAGATGGCACTACTGTTCGATGACATATCTCTAAAGCAGGAAGCTATGCAGGTTATTAAACACTCTATGATGATTTTTAGTTACTATCGTCATTAAATTAATAATAATATTTGGACAAATTTACACACGGCTGTTTAGTCCCAACTAAGCCGAAGCTTGTAAATGGGTACTCAACAACTGATAAACATACTTAAATTAGAGAGTTGTTAGTATACATAGAGCGCGCGTTAGCAAGTCTGAACGTCACAACAAGTCAGTAGCGCTGATTGTTGCTCTCGCCGGTATTTATTTAGATTTCGAGTAATCAAGGTGAAATGTGCAGTGCCAAGCTGTAAACACGATTCACGGAAAATAACGATCTAGAAAAAATCTATATAGAAGCGTCCATAGAACACCTGCTTACACTTGGCACAATGGGCAATGAGCGATGCGCGCGCTCTATAGCTAGTATATTAACTCTATGTACTTAAATACTTTTAAATAAATACTTAAATACATACAAACACCCAGAATCCGAAAACCAACAGTTATGCTCATCACACAAATGTTGGTCCCGGGTGGGAATCGAACCCACGACCTTTGGCGTAGGTTACTACCACTACGCCAACAGGCCAGTCATTACTTTTCAAATACCTACAAAAGCTAAAGTTTTAGATATAGATAAGCTAACATTATAATTTTTGGATTACTTTATTGATATTCTAATAGGTCACTAATTATTTCAGATGATAATATCCGAAACTAAAGATGTGTTGAGTAGCCAAGGCTTCGTGGAGGCAGACCTGGGGACGGTGGTGCACATATTCTCATCTGGCACTCTCAACATTGACTCCGAGTTGGACTTGTTCAGTGCAGCGGAACGCTACGCACAAGCTCAGTCCGAAGTACGTCGTACTTAATTATGAAGCAGACTATGCTTATTTCACTTCGCCTTTATAAGGCCGGGTCAAACCGAATGCGTATGTGGTGCAGCACAAAGCGGTGCGTAGCACGTCACACCGGCCAGTTGTCGCGACGTGCTGTGCCGCAACGCAATCGCCGCACGCCGTGTGACGTCAACTACTGAGGACCAATCACGGCACGGCGCGCGCGCGATGTTGCCGGACCGCGCGAGCTCGGGTTGTCTCTGCGTGTCTTGACGCACGGATACGCGCGTAGCGGCGCAGCGCTGTGCAGCATCGTGCGTTGGTGTGTCCTCTCCCATAATATTCCATACATTTACAACGTCATAAGCCGTGCTGCGCTGTGCTGTACCGCGCCGTGCTGCATTCTGCTTGACCCGGCCTTAATGGGGAAACAAATTTTATTAAATTGTAGTGAAATAACTTTGATGTTTGTTTTAGATAAATAACAAGGAAAATAATGACGTTCCTGTGAAGGATAACATGACCTTACCGGGTTGCAGCAAGGATAATGGTAAGCAATTTTAGAAAAAAAAACACTATATAAGCATTACAATAAAAAGTGTAAGTTGTATAGTGTGTGGATTCCACTTTTTTTTTAAATTATTTACCTACTAGCTGAGGGGAAAAAAATCAAGTTAAATTTGCAAGCAGTGGGCTGGGTATATCGCTCGTAGAACTGACGGCCGTTGGGGCAGAAAGGTTCTCGAGTGGCGACCACGTATCGGAAGACGCAGCGCAGGCCTCCCACAAGGTGGACCGACGATCTGGTGAAGGTCGCGGGACCCGGCTGGATGAGGTTAGTGCAGGACCGGTCGTCGTGGAGATCCTTGGGAGGCCTTTGTCCAGCAGTGGACGTCTACAGGCTGATATGATGATGATGATGACCAGTAGGTCAGTCCAGTAGTTATTGAGATATTGCATCTAGAATCTAGCTCGCTATCGCTCGTGATTCAACTCTAGAATCCTTCGCTGCTCTTGGGATCCAACTTAGTCCCTCGAATTAAATTCCCTTTTTATTCACTTGTCGTATAATCTACTATTTAATTATTTTGAATAAAATATTAAATTTCATGATCTTGCTTTCATATAAGATGCTATGTTATTTAGTGAAAAATTATCCTTATGATTAACCGTTTTCATAAAATACATGTGGTTTTTTTTTTCAAATTTAGCGGGTTCGATTCCCGGTCGAGGCAGGCGATTTTAAAAAATCCTACTTATTATTAAAAATAAAATGAATATTTCTTTCAGTAAAATATCCTATCTTCAATATTTAATGTACTTTCTTTCCGTGTGGCATGGGGACTACCGTATGCCACTTCAGACCGTAAAAAATCTGTTTTCAGGTTTAACAATACGCAGTGCCCTCGAAGAGATCCGCTTTCTCACGCTGACCCCTAAACAGTTTGCGGAGGGTCCGGGACTGTCCTCTCTGCTAAATCAGAACGAGACTCTAGCATTACTCCTAAACATATCGAGTAAGGACGTTAGTATGGAGATGCCGAAGGGTTTTACGCTTAGCCGGGTGAAGAGGAATACTTTTGAAATGGCAGACGCAGAGGTAAGTTATTCAAGGGGGCTGATTTATATAGATAAAAGACGACAGGTGGACAAAAATTACTACGGAGTGGTGTCCAAAAGGAGGAAGACCAAAGAAGAGATTGGTGACGATCTAAAGGAAGCAGGTGCCATATGGACCAGGAAAACGGAAGGAAAAAAGGAATGGCAATTTTTGGGGGAGGCCTATGCCCGGAAATGGGCCGTTAGTATGTAATTAAATTAATTTTATAAAAATTTAATAAATAATAATAAAAAAATTTAAGTAATAAATTAGAAACATTAGTTTTAGCAATTATGATACAGCAAAATAAAGGTTTATTTTATTTAGATAGCCACAATAATATTTGCCCTTGGCTCACGTCGAAAATGGCTTCCTCCCTCGAGTAAGAAAAACCGTCATTTTGTACTTGGTACGAAATATACTTTGACTTTGACCTTATCTCCGTATTGTAGACTAGCTTTTCCCGCGGCATCGCCCGCGTAAAAAAATTTTTTCCGAGTACATTGTGAAACAGCGCCCTCTATGTCGGTGTTTTGTTACTTAGGGGGTATTAGCGGACGCCCCGCGACTTTGTCCGCGTTAAAAAGTAACCCATATGTTATTCCAGGATATAAGCTATCACTGTACCAAGTTTCATCAAAATCTGTTCGGTAGTTTTTGCGCGAAAGAGTAACAAACATACATGCTCACATCCTTACAAACTTTCGCCTTTATAATATTAGTAGGATATTAGTAGGATTCCTCCAAATATCTCCCTGCGTTCCTCCTCTCCTCCCTTTAATCATTTTGTCACTTCTTCTCCCCTGCCTCACCCTCTCCCGCATTCTTTCCATCCCTGCTCCTCCCTCCTGCCTCCCTTATTTTCTCTGGAGTATCCCGTTAAATTTTTCACATTAAAGCCAAACAATTTTTGCATATTTTGTGACGGAACCTTTAAAACATTTTCACTCGTCTACCTTCAATAGATTTAACACGTCGCATTAATCTCATGTTATTTGCAGAGCCCGGCCTTGTCCAGCAGCGACCAGCCGTTAGATAATTGTATGCAGTTTGTTTTGAAATCCTTCGAAAACCAAGTAGAGGATGTGCTCTCCCCGCCAATGCTTGTTGGCGGATTTTCGTGGCGGATCTCAATTAAACCTTTTCTCTTCCGGAATGATGAAAAAAAATATCTCGGCCTCTTCCTACAATGTGACGGAGATGGGACAGGTTCATGGAGATGCACTGCACAAGCTGAGCTGAGTGTACTTTCCAAGACACTAGGCGAACCGTCTAGATCACGTACATTCCACTACACTGCATACAACAGGTACCTATCTTCATTTCTATTGAAAATATGCTACAAATTTTGCTCATCATATCAGATTAGCGTAAAAAAACATATTTTATTAATTTATGTAGTTAGGTGTGTTTTTGCAAATTACACAACAATTTGGAATATTTTTTGAAATTTTATCTATCACGGAAACGCCCTTTGATGGTCTGCAACTCTGGTGACGTCACACGCAAGTACAAATTGTACATTAAGGCTCGCTTGCACGTTATACTGGGTTAAATTTTAAAAAGTAGAGTTAAGTAACCCAGGGTTAACTTATTAAAATTTTAACCCGGAGTTTGAATTGCACTACCGGAAATTAACCCCGAGTTAGCTAACTCGGTGATTCTATTTTGTGCGCTGGCAATTTTAACAGACAATGTCCCGTTAGGTCATTCCTTTGTCATTCAAATAACACCCGTTCAAATATGAAAGAGCGAGTGATGAGTAGTATGGATTACTTCTCTCTTTTACTCTACGTCTCTTTGCGTAAGACTGTCTCAAAATGCTAGTTTTTAAGTGTCATGCCATTTTGATCGTTTGATGTCATTCAAAACGTGTCTTGCGTGCGTTGCGTGTTATATAATTTTGTTTTGTAAACAGCATTTGACGTATAATAAAAATGGAAAAGAAACCTCATACACGTGCCCCAACTTACACAAATAGTGACAATTTGCTACTTTGTGATATAGTATCTTAATATAGTGTCCGTTCACCTAGCGTACACATAAGAGATTCAGGGCTACTTTTAGTGCCAATAAATAGTACCCAAATAGTACCTAGTTCAAATAAATAGTACCCCTGTGGTTTAAGAAATATACGCCAGGTTTAGTGTGTACGCTGGCGGAACGTTCTGCTGGCGTACACATGGCCGATCTCGAAAACGGCTTTGATTACAGCAACGAAATTACACAAAAAAATAGTACCCTAATAGTACCCTCGGTACCGGAAATCTCATAACGATTGCTCTTATAGGAACGGAGATATTGAACATAACTTTCAGAGCAAGCGTTCAGCCAGCGTACACATTAAAGTCATGTTGTTTTCTTAAAGAAAGCGGACGTATCTATATTTATATGATATATCAATAAATAGTACTTCAAATAGTACCTCCGCTAGTACAAATATTTAAACATATTATTAAAAATAAAAAACCGATTTTAATTAATAAAACCAGAACACTTTCTTTTTCCAGCCGAAATCTTCTGTGAAATTCTTTGTCTCTTTGCACGTTGTAATAATCTGTCCGTTCCGCGACTCTCCTATTATAAGTCCGAACATATATTCGATAATCTCTTCATCATCATCAAAAACTAATAATTCATGCATTGTACAAACAAGTCACACACAAAACCGTTTTCAGACGTACATACAGCAACAGTATAACCTCAAAATACAATTTTGACATTACTAAACCCGGGGTTAGCGACTTAACCCTCCATCTTTGGCGGGTTAAATAGTTATCGATTTAACCCAAGGTTAGCTCTTAACTCTTGACGGCGCAAGACAAAAAATTATTTTAACTCTGGGTTAATAACTAACTCTGAGTTAATTACGGTAACCCTGGACTGCGCAAGCCGGCCGAAGGGTAGTGAGTAGGGTATTATTAACGATAGTCTGTTAGAAGCCCGACGCCGAAGGCGCTGGGATTTTAATGACTCGAGTTTGTAATACCCTTCTACCCGTGATGCACGCAATGTTTTTCATCACATTTGCGAGGAAATAAATACCTACGACACAAGGGAAAAATCTATTTTCTTTAGACCTTGCTGGTAATAAATTTTCATTATGCAACTGACCTGCATTCATTATATGATGCGGCGGAGTTAATATTGTTGTTGCACTTTCAGACTCGGCTCCTCTACATGATATAGACATTCTATGTTTTTTTCTCTCTTTATTACTGGAAATTTTTGCCGCGGTAAACTGTACTCGCATGAATTTTGTCTAGATAGACTACATTTCTGTAGGTAGGATTTTTGACAGAACAACATATGTTCGGTCAACTCTTGAATGAAAAAAATTCGTTAAGCGCGCTCCACCAAAGAGATTCGAACCTTCCTGGGTCAACTAGTTATTATTATTTTAGCTCATTTCTCTCAGTTCTCAATCAACACATAGGTAGCCGAGTTATGAAACATACAATTATGTTCATTTAATTGTTAATTAACTATATTCTAAGAACAACTTATATAACTACCTAACAACAGAGCGTCAGTGGCCTCGGGGATAAGACGCGACCTATCATATCGAAAGGTCCGAGGTTCGATCCCCGGCTGGGCCATGTACCAATGGGTTTTTTCCAGAAACTTAAGTACATGTACTGACTGCTCTCAAACGGTGAAGGAAAACATCGTGAGGAAACCTGCATACGCCGAAGAAGAAATTCTCAGGCGCATGTGAAGTCCACCAACCCGCACTGGGCTAGCGTGGTGGACTATAGCCCGCACACCCTCGTTGAGAGGGTAGGCCTGATCCCCAGCAGTGGGGAGATTAATAGGCTGTTGATGATGATGATGATGATGAACTTATACAACAATACCTATATTTATACTATACATTTATTTTATCATGTTACAGTGAGGATACTAAGGACTGGGGTTTCAAACAGTTCATGGAATGGAGCGAGGCGATGGATCCGCGCTACTTGCGTTCCGGCGCGATCACGATACATGCTCGTGTCATCGTTGAGAAGTCGAGACAAACATAGTCTACTAAAAATAAAATCGCATTATATGCATTTTTTCGGTTAACTGTACTACTAAGTATGACAGATATAGTACATTACTGCCGCGGCCCGCAACAGAGGCATTGGTGGATGAATGTGTGCATGTGGGCCGAGGCGGTAGCCGAGGCACACATACGTGAGTCCATCAATGCCTGGTTGTGGCCAAGACTTGTATAGTAGTTTTCTCAAACAAATGCGCGGAAATTCAAACTATTACCTATGTACACCATTTTATTTCATACATATACATTCCAAAATCAATGACGAACAACAATTGTCCACGCGCCAAAATGTTCATTTGTTTTTTTACACTAAACTGCTTGCAATTTGCAAGGCAATTCGAAATTTTAAAAAAACTGTTGTTATTTTACTTCCGTGGTTGCCATGGTCACATGACATGATATGAATTAATATGGTCATTATTTGACCGCTAGGCACTACATTTTTGGATTTTCATTCAAATTATTTGCCCGTCTGCTCTCATTTATTTGACCAGTACAGCAATGACGATTTAACTCGAAGAAGGTTGTCAAAATAATGTTCACATTTCCAAGCATAATTGAGAAAAATTATTTTAAAAAGCCATAAAAGAGAGATTGATTGAAAAATCCTACTACAAAACCACAGACTACATTGACGATGCCATGGCCTGGAAATAGGCCTAATATTTTATGTTATTTGACGACCATAAGTGTACTCCCTATATGTAATTAATACAATAATAATAATAGTACGGTAGGGATGCAACGATTAGACAATTACGTTATGAATCCCTAGGTACATAACGATAGTTGCACGATGAAAATATGGTTAATATAATAAAACATGAAGCAATGCATGTTATTTCGGCATTATAAAACAAGAATCTGAAACTACTCTTAATCATGGCACGACTTTTCTCACTTTTCGATTACCATAATAAAGAAGTGTGCACGGTTAAGTGTTTTGCAGCTTCAGTTAAAAGATTTTTAAAGTATATATGTTTTTATAGCATTCTGACAAACATTACCCACTTTTATTTTGTATTTGATCATAGAGATATGATCTCGTTGGTCGGTTCGTAGCTCATTTTTTTCATTCAAGTATATGATGAACCCCGCCTCGTTTTTTTAAAAATTGGAGTTTAGGGCCCTGGAAACAGTCATTTTAGACCCCCGCTTAGTAATCGTTGCAACCCTAGTACTTAGATAATGTTAGTTTTGTAAGCGCAGACCTGGCGGCAAACAGCGCGGCGGATTGTACACAGCTGAACAATGCCTAGGGATAAAACTTTATTTGCTAAAAGTACAGTTAGAAATATTTTTGTTGTGTGGTTATTATCATTATAAGCATAATTTCATTGTTGTGTTAAAAATCCAAGAAAATAAAAGATCTGTTATAAAGAAAAAAAATTTTTTAAATAAAAACTGAAATAATGCTTAATTGATATAATGAATTTTTTAAATAAAATAACCAAAAAGAAAAAGGAGCGAGTGTTACATTATAAGATTATTTTAAATCAATTTTAGTAATCTGTAGGACCTAGAAGCATTGACTACTGCTCTGCACCGAAGTTCAATGCTTAAAGCGTAACACACTGAGCGGCGGCGTTGCGAAAGCGTTGCGGTTTTTTTCTGTAATGTTCGAAATACTATGAAGCCCTTTACATCAAAGCGGCGGCGCGCGGCGCGGCGCGTTCTTCATACAAAACTTCGCCGCCGCAACGCTTTCGCAGCGCCGCCGCCCAGTGTGTGTTACGCTTAAGTTAGGGTTGTCAATGATGTCCTGTTGAATTAAGCTCCCAAGTTCTGAAAAAATGTGGAAAAAAGTCTTGCTCCGTGTGCAGATTTCCAGGCAGCTCTCTAAAAGCTTTTCTCCCGAGTCAGCCCCAGGCATGCACAAGGGGATTGAGGTCGGTGGAATGTGCAGGTTACTCCAGCAGTGAGACGCCGTTCTCGCGGAACGCATTCCTCACCACCCGCGCAGTGTTGGCACGAGCATTGTCTTGGATAACCAAAAAACTTTGTACCTACTAAATGTGATAGCTTGAACCAAGTGAACCAAACTTTGTACCTAATGAATGTGATAGTTTGAACTAAGTGAGCCAAACTTAAAGTGTGCTAAACTTATAACGACAATTTTTAAGGTAGGTGCTTTTTAGTTTAGTTTTCTTTTTTTTAGTTTATCTATGTAAATTTACTTGTATTTTATTGACAATTTGTTAATTTTCTATTAAATAAATATATCTCCAAAGATAGTTTTTTTGTAACGAAGTGGCGGCAGCCCGACTAAAATAGTGTTTGTTCTGTTTGATATATATATGAAGCGACTTCTCAAATTATTGGGGTAAAAGACTATTGCTATTTCATGCTATACGCTGATTGCGGTTCTATGAGATCCCTATTCTTAGGTCCTCCGGTAGTATTCTTAGGTCTATTAATACCCACCGGTCGTGCACGCGTCGGTGTGTTGCATTAAGACTTCAAAAGCTACAAAAGGATTTCCGTGACCTCAACGGGCATCACGTAATTTCAGGTTCTACCGTACGCCAATAATTAGTGCCCAAAAATCAGAATTTGTGCCCTAGTGATTTCGGAGATATAACGGTTAGAAGGTGGTCACTGTCTCCGTCAAGGTCGTTTTCTGTCGACCGACGCCAAACTGATGGTAGTGCTGCGGCACATACTACAGAGGGAAACTGGTGCTGCAGTGTGAATCGCGAAAGGCGCTAGTTGTGCCCTGGAGGCCGTGCTGCGGTTATAACTACGATTTGGCCTAACAGGCACCCCGTACACGCTAGGTTTTGCTGTCAGTTTTACCACAGTCAGGCGGTGACTGACGGATGAGTGATCGTGTAATGCGGTGAGTGACGAGAATCTGCATACATTATTTTTTCATCATTCCACCATCAGTCATGTGACTGATGGTTTTGAATGACGTTTGCATGACCGTCTACAGGGTGCCTAAGGACTTGTTTCCAACTGGCCGTAAAATGATTAGTTTGTCTGAGGTTTGTCTATGTTACGGGTATTCAATATTCATCATATTCTCTCAGTAGTCTGTGGTTAACAGTGGCTTTTGTTTGGTTTTTGTATGTTTTGAACTTTTGATTCATTTCATTCGTCAAAGGAAGGAGAAGGAAGGAACAAAAGAATAAAATTAACCTAAAATAAGTATCTTGAATTCTTTGCGTAGATTTACATTATTATTGTTTGTTTAGAAATTAAAGCCGTTGTGTTGCATTTGCATTAAGGGTTTGACGTCCTAATTACCGATCTACGGTGCGGATTTATATTACTTGAATTTGGAGATCTGCCGCGTTTGCGTATCAGGACTTGTAATGGCTCCTCGGGACCCTGCGGCGGAGGCGACAGGCGACTGGCAGCTGTGTTGTTCGGAGGTGAAGCAGCGCGGCGCGGCGCTGCTGCGCGCCGGCGCGTGGGCCGACTGCACGCTGGTGCTGGGGCCGCAGCGCGAGCCGCTGCCGGCGCACCGCCTGCTGCTCGCCATGGCCTCGCCAGTGTTCTCCGCCATGTTCTACGGCGCGCTGGCGGAGCGCACCGTGGACATACCCGACGTGCAGCCAGAAACATTCAAGGTGCTCTTGGGGTAAGCATGATTTTTATCCTACGGTCAGTGTGGACAAAAGGGGGTGCAATGAAAATTACCCTGACACACATCGCTCTTCCTTGTTACCTCCTTCCTTCCAGGTACTGTCGCTCACTTCAAGGGTCACCAGTAACGTAACGATCCTAAACATCAGGGTGCTCCGCTGGAATATTTTCAAAACTTTTTTCCTCAGCGCCCCTTTTTCTCCACTTTAACCCCAAAAAGTGTTGTTGATTACTGACTATCCTGTGATAGAATTTACCTTTGAATATAATGACTGTCTCAATGATGCTGATTATGATGGTGTATCCTCAGGTACATATACTCGGACGATGTGTCCATAGGCTCATTCAGCCTCGCCTGGGACTTGTACTGCGCCGCTCAGAAGTACATGTTGCCGCACCTGGTTAAGGTGTGCTCCACATACTTGATCTGCAACATGACGCCGCAGGATGCCTGCCGCGCCTATGAGATGGCACTACTGTTCGATGACATATCTCTAAAGCAGGAAGCTATGCAGGTTATTAAACTTTCTATTTTTATATTGTGGCAGTTAGCTGGTCACATCTGTCGGAGAACCGATATCAGTGATTAACCGGCAGTGACTGGATGCGGAAAACCAAAGATCGGATTCAGCTGCCTTAGGGCAGCCCTATGTCCAGCTGTGGACTAGTGCAGGCTTACGTTGATGATTTTTAGATACTTTAGATCGTCGATACATTTCATAACTCAACATTTTTAAATAACCTACAAAAACAAAAGCTTTTAAAAAGTTTGAATTTGAATTAGCTAACATTATAATTTTTGGATTATGATAATGACACTTTAATATGTTTAAAACATTCAATTATGCTCTGATGTACCTATATATTAAGTAATTGTAAGTCCTATTTGACTAAGTACTTATTAATAGTCATTAATTATTTCAGATGATAATGTACAAAACTAAAGATGTGTTGAGTAGCCAAGGCTTCGTGGAGGCAGACCTGGGGACGGTGGTGCACATATTCTCATCTGGTACTCTCAACATAGACTCCGAGTTGGACTTGTTCAGTGCAGCGGAACGCTACGCACAAGCTCAGTCCGAAGTACGTCGTACTTAAATAATATTTTGACATTGCAATTCTGTTTTTAAATATTGTTTATTTTGTATATTGTGCTAATATGGGTTAATTAACTGAATTAAAGAACATTTATTATTATTAAATAAGAAAGCAGACTATGCTCATTTCCCTTCGCCTATAGGGAAAACAAATTTTATAAAATTGTAGTGAAATAACTGTGATGTTTGTTTTAGATAAATAACAAAGAGAATAATGACGTTCCTGTGAAGGATAAGTTGACCTTACCAGTTTCCAGCAAGGATAATGGTAAGTATTCTATCATTGCCAGACAACATTACACATTCCATAGGTCAAGTCAATCGGTCCTGTAGTTATTGAGATATTGAATGGACAGTTTATTTATCTTTAATATTCTCAGTGAACAGCTTAAAAAACAGATTTGACTATTCAAAAATAAACAATCCCTCTTGAAATGACTATAAACGGCTGTTCCACCTTTCAACCCTGAATGGCATACCAGCATATTGGTGCTTAAGTTAAGTAGGTACCTAATAATAATAATTTCATTTTAAAAATTTACACTAAAATTCCCAGGATACCAAATATAAAAAATACATAAAGTATACTAACTTTCTACCGCGGCTTCGCCCGCGTAGAAAAGTTACTATAAGTAAAATACTAATTATAAAATTGTAACTGGAGTATTTCTGTACATTGAAGGGATTAAAAAAAACTATTGGAATACGTTATTTATCTGACCCCAAAACACTTTTCAAAAAATTTCTTGTCTGTCTGCTTGTACCCGCATCACGCTTAAACTACTGGTCAGATTTGAACCAATTTTTTTGTAATCTGAAAGCATGTGGTCTGACTTAAAATCTGGTGTACTTTTTGGATTTTTTAAATTCGATACTTAAGTACATTTACTGACTGCTCTCAAACGGTGAAGGAAAACATCGTGAGGAAGCCTGCATACGCCGAAGAAGAAATTCTTAGGCGCATGTGAAGTCCACCAACCCGCACTGGGCTAGCGTGGTGGACCGAACGCCCTCGTTAAGAGGGCAGGCCTGAGCCCCAGCAGTGGGGACATTAATAGGCTGTTGATGATGATGGGAACAAATATTTACAAACCATATAAAAAAAGGTAGTAAGTAACATTACGATACTTTTTAATTCGAACGAAGTCGCGGGACATAAGCTAGTAAGAACATAATTAAATAGTGACCGTATGCCACTTCAGACCGTAAAAAATCTGTTTTCAGGTTTAACAATACGCAGTGCCCTCGAAGAGATCCGCTTTCTCACGCTGACCCCTAAACAGTTTTCGGGGGGTCCGGGACTGTCCTCTCTGCTAAATCAGAACGAGACTCTAGCATTGATCCTTAACATATCGAGTGACGACATTATTAAAGAGATGCCAAAAGGCTTTACGCTTAGCACGGAGAAGAGGAATACTTTTAAAATGGCAGACGCAGAGGTTGAACTTATTTTTAAAAGAGCAGTCGTAGAGGTTCAACCTACTTGTAAAATAGCACACGTAGAGGTAAGTTAGTCAAGGGGGCTCATTTAGATTCATCATCAATCAACAGCCTATTAATGTCCCCACTGCTGGGGCTCAGGCCTACCCTCTCAACGAGGGTGTTCGGGCTATAGTCCACCACGCTAGCCCAGTGCGGGTTGGTGGACTTCGCATGCGCCTAAGAATTTCTTCTTCGGCGTATACAGGTTTCCTCACGATGTTTTCCTTCACCGTTTGAGAGCAGTCAGTAAATGTACTTAAGTTTCGAGAAAAAACCCATTGGTACATGGCCCAGCTGGGGATCGAACTCCGGACCTTTCGATATGATAGGCCGCGTCTTATCCCCTGCGCCACTGACGCTCTCTTCATTTTATACTCGATACGAAATATACTATTTTTGCGACTTTTATCTTCTCCCCTCTCCACCTTACCTCTGTAATGTAGATTCCCTCCAAATCTCTCCCAGCATTCCTCCTCTCCTCTTTTTAATCTTATCGTCACTCCTTTCACCCTCTCCCGCTTTCTTTCCATTCCTGCTCCTCCCTCCTGCCTCCCTTATTTTCCCTGGAGTATCCCGTTACATTTTTCATAGCCGAACAATTTTTGCATGATTTGTGACGGAACATTTTCACTCTTCTACCTTCAATCTAACACAACGCACTATTCTCATGTTATTTGCAGAGCCCGGTTTTGGCCAGCGACCAGCCGTTAGATAATTGTATGCAGTTCGTTTTGAAGTCACTCAAAAACCAAGTAAAGGATGTGCTCTCCCCGCCGATGCTTGTTGGCGGATTGTGGTGGCGGATCTTAATTGAGCCTTTTCGCTGCCCGAATGATAAAAAGAAATATCTCGCCCTCTTTCTACAATGTCACGGAGATGGGACTGATTCATGGAGATGCAATGCACAAGTTAAGCTGAGTGTACTTTCCAATACACTAAGTGAACCGTCTACGTCACATACATTTGACCGTACATACAGGTAACCTAATAATTGGGATATAATTCAGAATAGAATCCCCACGGGCTTGAGGGACAGAAGTTGACAGAACTGGACCTTTTTGTTGCAATGTAATTCAGTTCTTGTTTATGTTCTTCATATAGGGACGATACGAGTGACTTCACTCTCATTTAATTAATCTATTTGATTTTGTTGCGGTTGGACAAAACAGTTGAATAATGGACTATAAATAAAAATAATTATATTTCATACGAAAACGATTCGTACTTGGAATGTTTTTGTACTTCATCATCATATCAGCCTGTAGACGTCCACTGCTGGATCCCTCAAGGATCTCCACGACGACCGGTCCTACACTAACCTCATCCAGCTGGGTACCGCGACCCTCACTAGATCGTCGGTCCACCTTGTGGGAGGCCTCCGATATGTGGTTTTTGTACTTACACCTTTGTAATGTTTTTTGCATGTAAAAAACGTTACCAAGCTTTTACCTTAAAATATGACATTTAAATTCTCAAGCACTTCAAATCGCTTCTTTACTCTATGAAATAGCTTAGCAATATAAAATATCTCTCAATTATTTCTAGTCTAATCGAACTCGTTACAGGGGCAAAAACTTCTTGGTAATCTTGCTTGTCCCGGTGCGGTATTAACTTAGAAAAATCTGGTTCAATTTCTTTGGGTATTAAAAAAGAATGACATTTAAGTGTATTGAGAGAAAAATTTGGCTACTATAATATAAGCACAGTGTCATTAGGTCTGCGAAGAGGGTATGTGGCGTCGGGGATAAGACGCGGCCTATCATATCGAAAGGTCCGAAGTTAGATCCCCGGCTGGACCATGTACCAATGGGGTTTTTCTTGAAACTTATAGTACATTTTACTGACTGCTCTCAAAATTAAAATTAAAAATTTGATAAAACTGTTTCTATATTATTTATATTATTATTATTTGTCGGCAATGCAACCCATTTATTAATTTTATACAATATTTTAATTGTATTGTTCGCCAACGTTTCTTCACCAGATTGTCCACTGACAAATGCCTCCTCCAGGCAAATCATACTTACCTATACCTTACATTTATTTTGTTAAATTACAGTGACAATGCAGAGTGCTGGGGTATTCGAAGGTTCATGGAATGGAGCGAGGCGATGGATCCGCGCTACTTGCGTTCCGGCGCGATCACGATACATGCTCGTGTCATCGTCGATAAGAAGTCGAGAGTTACGTAGTCTAGTAAAAATAAAATCGCAATTAATGCAATTATTCTGTTATCTGTAGTAAAGGCGGAAACAAGCTGACGGACGCGGATGAGTACTACCCGACAACCGACAACTGAAACGAGTCACTTGGCCTTGGCATATCCCTCCGCCTCCCGCTTCCCCACCTCGCCCGCCCGCTCTCGTCATGGCACGACAGTACCGTTCGCATAAATGTGAGAGGTCGGGCATAAACGACGTCGTGCCATTAACAAATGATGATAAAGATGAAGATTTTTTAAAGTATCTAACTGCTTCTTACACAATGTTTTATTTTTTATTGAAAATATAAATAAATTATATTTTATTCCCATACTTTCGCTCAATAGTTTCTCAATCGTTTTTGCACTCTGTACCTATCTCGGCTGGGTGACGTAGGGGGAAGCGGGAGACGCGGAGTGACCCATTGTAGTTGATGAGTAGTAGTGTGCACGGTTGTTCGGACGTCCGCCAGATAGTTAGGTTGGATATTAGTTTTGTAAGCGCAGACCTGGCAGCAAACAGCGCATCGGATTGTACTTGTTATTTTAATGATCAAAATTACACGTAGGATTAAACTGTATCCGAAACGGAAACTCCGCCCAGGTCTGCGCTGAAAACGTGTTCAAGATTTTTTTTATTGTATTTGTAAGTATTCAATGTGCTGGGCACGGCTTGTCAGCTTGAACCAATTGTGATAGGTTGAACTAAGTGAACCAAACTTAATCTAAGTGTGCTAAACTTGTAACGACAATTTGTTAATTTTCTACTACTTATTAAATAAATATATCTCCAATGATAGTTTTTGTTTTGTAGTAACGCAATGGCAGCAGCGGTTGGTCGATTAGAAGATGTAGATTTATCGGTTCCCGTATGTTTTAAAAGTGTACCTAAGTGGGTGCGGGGGGCCCGAGAAATATAGGTAACATTAGGATTGCCAACTGCCCCGTATTTTACGGGTTTTCCCGTTTTTCAGGCTACGATAATACAAAAACCCGTAATTTGGGAAATCAAAATACGGGGTGAACGAAAATCAACTCAATTTGGTTGGGTTATACGCGAGAATTTCCTATGGAGAAGTTGGAAAATCGATTTTCTCATTAAGTACTATAGCTAGGATCCTGAAACTTAGGCACTAATTCGGTGGTTCGGAGCATTATGTGTCAAGGTCGAATGAGAATCCCACGCTCCATTTCAGCGGAATAACGTAATGTTGTTTTTCCACCGTGACTCCAGCGGGACCACCATTTCCCATGAAAGTACTGGAGCTGGAGCTAGGGGTCGCAATACCGGTACCATTTTTCAATACCGGTATTGAGTCTAAGTTAATACCGGGATTCCGGTATTTTCGATATTTGGTCAAATAATTTTTATTTTTTGAGTTTGAGAGCGAGTCAAAAGTTATTGATGAAGTTGAAGAGTTACAGTACAGGTAGTAAAACAATAAAAGAGGATTTTGGAAAAAAACACTGTTTAGTACCACTAAAAACGCTCAATAAAATAAAAATTCTTGCCGTAAATCAGAGTTACCCTAAAAACAGAGAGAGAGAGATCAGAAATTTGATCACAACAAGTAAGAAATCACAATAATTTGCAGTTCAACTAAAGCAAGTTAAATCTATACTACATATACATAAAATAAAGCAGCTTTCGATCGATCTACTTCATTATATTCACCTTTATTAACATTCATCAGCACAACAAATTATTATTTGCATTTTATTTTATCTGAATTTTTGAATAAAAGCTTGTTTTTAGAAAATATATTTTCATTATTTATTTATTTTCAACTTTTTACTTTTGTTAAGAAGTTTATTTAGTTTAAGTTCCTCTAAACCAAAAAATTATTTAGATATTACAACGTTTTATAACAGAGTTCCTTTAAATAACCAGAATGTTTGCCAAGAACAAAACAAATGACCCCAAACTCAATAGGGATGCCTGGATTTATTACAGAGTTCCTTTAGACAAAACAAATGAGTCTAAACTCGATGGGTTTAACTTGTTTAGTTTAGGAGTTCCTGTGGCTCCATTATCTGACCCTGGACACCATCTACGATCAGAGCACTTGTCAAGACAAATTAAACGAGCTCAAACTCGATTGGTTTGCATGGTTTTATTACAGAGTTCCTGTGGCCACCTTCCAGCTCCATCATCAGACCCTGGACACCGTCTACGATCAGAGTACTTGTCAAGACAAATTAAACGAGCTCACACTCGATTGGTTTGCATGGTTTTATTACAGAGTTCCTGTGGCCACTTTCCAGCTCCATCATCAGACCCTGGACACCGTCTACGATCAGAGTACTTGTCAAGACAAATTAAACGAGCTCACACTCGATTGGTTTGCATGGTTTCATTACAGAGTTCCTGTGGCCACCTTCCAGCTCCATCATCAGACCCTGGACACCGTCTTCGATCATACTTGTCAAGACAAATTAAACGAGCTCAAACTAGATTGGTTTGCATGGTTTTATTACAGAGTTCCTGTGGCCACCTTCCGGCTCCATCATCAGACCCTGGACACCGTCTACGATCATACTTGTCAAGACAAATTAAACGAGCTCAAACTAGATTGGTTTGCATGGTTTTATTACAGAGTTCCTGTGGCCACCTTCCGGCTCCATCATCAGACCCTGGACACCGTCTACGATCATACTTGTCAAGACAAATTAAACGAGCTCAAACTAGATTGGTTTGCATGGTTTTATTACAGAGTTCCTGTGGCCACCTTCCGGCTCCATCATCAGACCCTGGACACCGTCTACGATTAGAGTACTTGTCAAGACAAATCAAACGAGCCCAAACTCGATGGGTTTGCATGGTTTTATTACAGAGTTCCTGTGGCCACCTTCCGGCTCCATCATCAGACCCTGGACACCGTCTACGATCAGAGTACTTGTCAAGACAAATCAAACGAGCCCAAACTCGATTGGTTTGCATGGTTTTATTACAGAGTTCCTGTGGCCACCTTCCGGCTCCATCATCAGACCCTGGACACCGTCTACGATCAGAGTACTTGCCAAGACAAATCAAACGAGCCCAAACTCGATGGGTTTGCATGGTTTTATTACAGAATTCCTGTAGCTACCTTCCAGCTCCATCATCAGATCAGCTCAGTGACACCATAATATTGCCGTTTATTCAACGGCAAATGATTAAAGAAGTAGCCCGATGCAGAGAACGCTCTCTCTGCCTCTACACTTGTTTGAGGAATGCTTTTCAGAGTCGTGTGTAACGAATACCGAATATATCGAAAATCCCGGTATTCGATAATTCAATACCGGGATTAAAATGGCTTCTTTTCCGTCCGGTATCCCGGTATTTTCGGTATCTGGGATCCCGGTTTGCGACCCCTAGCTGGAGCTCTGGTTTTCACAAATTCTGATTTTTGGGCACAAATTGAGCACTAATTATTGGCATACAGTAGGACCCGAAATTACGTGGTGGCCCGCTGGGGTCACGGACATTTGCGTTCCCTAATATACAGGGTGATTGGTAGATGGGTGCATAGCCTTAAGGTGAAGCTAGTACAGACCGTTAGGAACCATTTGAGCCATGGTTGTCTTAGACAAAGTCTCGCTATTTTTTTTTACCCGACTTTTAAGGTTTTTGGCTGAAAAACCCAAAATTTTACTGTTAACTGCTTATAACGACGAGTTTTGAAATGAATTCAAAGGAAGAGTTGATAGACAGGATTAATTCAGCGTTTAATATCATGAAGCTAAAGATGTTGTCTAAAATAAAATAAAAAACACAGAAGTAAGAAAACGGGCCCGTGCTTGTGTTAGGAACGGCGGCAGTAATTTTGAACATAAATAATAATTTATTTCAATTAAAATGTTGATTTAATTAGTCTGCCTAAAAATTAAAATTTTCTCCCTCAACATGGTTTGCAGATCCTAATTTCAATAATTTGTAAGATATCCAGGTAAATGATACCTCAAAAGAAAGAGCGATAATCAAGCATGTTTTTAAAAAGGTTTGAATAAAAAAAGCATCTTCGGTTATTTTTTTAATGAGGTCAAAAAACTGTATTCAAAAATTTTTGAAATTTTTTATGAACTTCAAATGTCTGTTAAAAAAATGTCTGATGACACAGATGCTTAGAACATGTTTTGTCTGATTGGTTACACATTACTTAAATTAAATAAAATAAAAAAGAATTTGCTTATCATTCAATTTGGTCGTTATAAGCAGTTAACAGTAAAATTTTAGGTTTTTCAGTCAAAAACCTTAAAAGTCGGGTAAAAAAAAAATAGCGAGACTGTCCAAGACAACCATGGCTCAAATGGTTCCTAACGGTCTGTACTAGGTTCACCTTAAGGCTATGCACCCATCTACCAATCACCCTGTATAGTTTGCGTTGCGCCTCGTTTTACTCGACCCGTAATTGGCGTACCGAGTTTGAATTATGTGCTGTGTATTACGGGTTGAACTGCTGGTTTTGCATTTTTGGCCGGACACTAATTTTCAGCCAACCAAATACCAATTGCTGTCGGACTCTTTTAGCGGGAGTCGAAGTGGCACGTTTATATTTTCAATTTTTGTTACTAATCATCTGGGAGCGTAGCGAGCTTTTTCCGTGTTCTGTGACTATCATAGTATGTTATCATAAGTTACGAACCTTAGTTAAAATCACCGAATAACTATATTTTTCACACACCCCTCCACCCTCCAGGTCTGAGTTCCCATTGTTTTCTTTCTTTGGCCAGTCGCGTCTTTTTGTAAGTCGTCTGCCCATCTTTTACATTGGCGTCTGCTTTTTCTTTTTGTTTCAAATCGTTATTATGTTTATGATTATTTTTAAAACTCTGATGGGCCAAAAAACTCTGTTTCCAAGGCCGTAAAACCTAATAAAAAATCCAACTGTCGTTCGCTCTCGTTCGTTCGTTTTTTTGCTTTTCGCTCGGTTCGTCGTCGGTTTGCTTTCCTTGCTTGCTTGCATTCTTGCATTGCATTGGAAAAGGTTATTCTTTTAAAATGTTCTAGGCACCAATTAGTTTGAATACATCCTAGGTTTTAGGCGTTTGATCGGTTCATTGACAAAACCCTGTTGATATCAAAATGACGGTGGACGGCGATGAGAAACCGCCTCGAGACCGTGTGTTCATGGACATTTCCATCGGAGGGCTGCCGTCTGGGCGAATTGTTTTTGAGTTATTTACAGATGTGGCGCCTAAAACTGCGGAGAACTTCCGTGCCCTGTGCACTGGAGACATGGGTGTCGGCAAGGTTACTGGGAAACCATTGAGTTACAAGGTGAGACTACTGTAAGATTGTTACCTAATAATTCAGGGAGTCCTCACTCAGCCGTATAGAGGCCCACGTTCATTGTGTTGAAGCTGCAGGGTGCAATGATCTATTTTAAAAATAGACATTCGCCAATGTAATTCGGCGTTGGGGTTCGGCCTACTTCCAAATGAAATGAAAAATTGGAATGATTTGGTACATTTGGACCCGTGCGGTGGACCGCAGCAACCTAACAAACTCATTGTTTCGCTCCGAGTAGTTATTAGTACTTACCAACAAATTTATCAAGCCTCTAATGGCGAAATTTTTCTGCCATTTATTATGCCAAAGTTCTTGACCAACCTATTTTCTTTAGACCAAGGTAAGAAAACTTTGAGACTAGCTAAATGAATTGTTGGCTTGTCTTTAGAACACGACACATTAGATACCGAGTGCATAATTTTTTTATAGATTACAGACGACAGTATGTGGAAGAGGGTGCGACACAAGAGATTTTGATGACCTTTTTTAAAAGCGATAGCTGTACACTACATAGTGACTTAACCTCAAAATTTTCAAAAATTCATATCTTCAAAAATACTAATTTTCGTAAGTCGCGCTTTAAACCTACCATCAAGTACTATCTATAAAAAAATTATGAACTCTGTATCTAACGTGTCGTGTTCTAAAGAGCTTCCGAATTGTTCGCCGGGCCACACTAAACTAAAGAAAAGGAAGAACAGCTTCATCATTTTCCTAGCAATTTTTTTCTTTTATGCATTTTTTTTTGTATAGATGAAAAAATTACATAAACTAATGAATTCATGTTTGTATGACCTATATATACCTACTTATTCATAATACATGACAATTCAATATCTCCAACTTTATGTGAGTAAATCGCAAGTTAGGGAATCCATACAAACTAGATTTATCCCAGACCAATGGGTATTACAATGCCATAGACAAACATAAGCAACTACGAATTGCGAAGTTCCACCAAAATCTCTATAGCTGTTTTTGAGTGAGAGCTGTCTCTAAATCATTTGTTTATTTTCCTGGTTTTAAATGACAAAAAAACTGTTCACAGGGCATGGTGTTCCACCGAGTGGTGAAGGACTTCATGATTCAAGGGGGCGACTTCACTAATGCCAATGGGACCGGAGGGGAATCCATCTATGGTGGCACTTTTGAAGGTACCTTTAGTTCATAAATAGTTGTAATTGTGATCCTTAGCAGAAGCGGTAGTTGCCTAGTTGTTTGTGCACTTCACAAGGTTGTGGGTTCAAACCTGGCCCGTACCAATGAGTTTTTCTGAACTTAAGAACGGTTTAAATTGTAATATAATACCACCGGTTTTTCAGTGAAGGAAATCATCTTGGGGAAACCTGCATAATGCATACGCAAAAGATTAGAATTTCTATTCAAAAGTCCAACAAAAAACGGATTGGGGCACCATTGTTGGTGGACAGGGGTTTGGCGCAACAGGTCCCATAGGGCCCAGGTGTCGCCAGGTTCCTGGCCCCCTAAGAAGATAAGATCCTTAGCAGTGCATTGAGAAATAAAAAGGGGATGATATTTTTTCTTCAATTTATGTATATCTGTTACCTTTGTTAGGACTTCCAGTAAAATGTGTGGCATCTCAAGTGTCTTGCTAGGCATTCATCCACTGTCGTCCAAATTAACTAGGTAGTGATCCAATTTAATTTGTATCTATTGTACGTCTTCAGGAATATTTCTCTACTAGCTTTTTCCCGCGGCTTCGCCCGCGTAGAAAAGTGTTCCCTTTGACATAGTGAAACAGCGCCCTCTATGCATGCGTTTAATTACTTAGCGGACGCCCCGCGACTTTGTCCGCGTTAAAGTTATTCCTGGATTTATGCTATCACTGTACCAACTTTCATGAAAATCTTTTCGGTAGTTTTTGCGTGAAATAGTTACAAACATCTTCACTCACATCCTTACAAACTTTCGCCTTTATAATATTAGTATTATATTATAAGCCTGTGAATTTCTCTAAACATGTTATGTTTCATGCCTAGAGTCAATAACAAGGACCTTAGTTCACCATGTTGGCCTAGTGCAGGATGCTGACTTCGCACTTCACATTACATATTTATAGAATACTAGGTGCCATTAGCAGCTTCGCCCGCGTGGAATTTATAAGTTTTTTACCGCGTGAACTGTTTATTGCGGTGGTCTAATGTACGATCCGATTTACTTTGGATAGGATTTTATTTGTATTTTCACACCAAAGTCCGTCAGCGGTTTAGGCGTGCAATGGCCATCACACAGAGATACTTTGAAATTTATAATAATTTTTTTTTGGGCTTTGTTATTATGCTTTTATGGCACAATAAATCTGCCAATGTCAATGTAGTAATACACGAAGGACATTTGACAAAGGACATAATAATTAATTAAAAAATTATTATTAAATAATTATTATTTATTAATAATTAATTAATTTTTAATATTAGTATAAATTTATTTATTACAGTGACATTTTTGCCTTCCTTACAGTGTTTTACTTTATTGTACTTTATTGTTTTTTGTTGTACTTAATCACACAATTGTTTGGCTTACAGATGAGTCATTCGAGCTGCAGCATGACAAGCCGTATCTGCTATCCATGGCTAACAGGGGCAAAGACACAAATGGTTCTCAGTTCTTCATGTAAGTTACACAGCCCAGTGTGGCATAACCAGGGCACTTGGGAGAAAATCAATACATGGGTGAGCCAAACAAACCAAGGCAGTGTGATGACAATAATATTCATTGATTCAGTTAACAATGGGTACATTTATACGTCAATTTTTTATCTACCACCGCTTCCAAGGTGTTGGAACTGGGAAGACTCGTAATTTTTGTCACCTCGTTGTCACAACACAAGTAACCATACAACATACCTGATGAACAAATAAGTAACTACTGAGACCACCAAGTCCAGTCCACTAAAATATTATTTTCCCAAAAGTAATACTTGTATTACCTAAAATTACCACTTAAAGAGTAAGGGCGGTTTTCCTGTCACGCGTGTTTGCGCCCGCGCCCTGGTTTGGCGCGCATGCGCGGCGCCCGCATCGAGTCCCTTCATACAAGCCTTTCCTGTCAGGCGCGCCACACGGCGCGGGTGGGTGGTGCGCATGACAGGAAAAGCTTGTATAAAAGGTAAGGATGCGGGCGCCGCGCATGCGCGCCAGACTAGGGCGCGGGCGCAAACACGCGTGACAGGAAAACCGCCCTTACTCTTTAAGTGGTAATTTTAGGTAATACAAGTATTACTTTTGGGAAAATGATATTTTAGTGGACTGGACTTGGTGGTCTCAGTAGTTACTTATTTGTTCATCAGGTATGTTGTATGGTTACTTGTGTTGTGACAACGAGGTGACAAAAATTACGAGTCACCCTTTTATAGGGGGGAAAAAATCTAATATTTTTCAAGAATGTCGAATAATAAATATGTAATACAATTTATTTTTCCCTCCTAATTTACCCTAGTCGTTTATTTTTTTAGACAGATAAGTAAGTTTTTAGTAACGTGCTTGTTTGTGCATAGAATATATAGGTACATATTTTGAATATCATTTTTAAGTGTTCTATTATGTTCTTGTTGTGTTATGTTGTGCTCTGCGCGTGTACATCCACAATACAACGCGATAGCAGCATTTTCATTACAATTTCACGCTCTCTTACTACCTTGCTATTCACTGATGCTTAAAAGAAATCCCATCTGGGCATCTACTCACTTTAAAAGTTCAAACTGATGAAGCAAAACAAATCAGTGCCAAAAGTGTGCTGAAATTCCTGATGCAAAGCTTAGCACTGAACTACAGTTAGGTGACGATCACAATAGATCAGTAATGGTCGCAGTGATACAAGGCTGGGTAAGTCTTGAAAGAGCCCCATCACAAATAAAAATTGAAGTGTGGAACTTGGCCACACCCTACGAAAAATAGTTGAACGGAACGCATAGTGCTCGTAAATCTTTTTTGGCGGCTGAGTGAATATAGTCACAGATTGTTTGCACATCGCTGACAGTGTTTTCAGCCTATGTGTGCGTAATTGTCATAATGTGATGCGTAGAGATGTCAAAAACTAGAAATTTTTAATTCAGATCAATGGAATGACCTACATATATCTTAAAATTGAATGAGCGTCTCTAGTGAACCCCTGCACAACTCCTTTGACGCCTAAAGGGGTTGAACATTTTGGGATACCTAAACTTTTCCTTTTTGCCCGAGGTATCAGCCAACTTCACATAAGCGCCAAAAAGATTTACTATATGGCCTTCTGACATCTTCTCGTCCCAAATACCGCAGTGTCTCAAGACAAAAGTCTTCGACCAGTGTGTGTTGCCAGTGATGACATACGGTACCGAGACGTGGTCGCTCACTATGGGCCTCATAAGAAGGCTCAAGGTCACCCAGAGGGCAATGGAGAGAGCTATGCTCGGAGTTTCCCTGCGAGATCGAATCAGAAATGAGGAGATCCGCAGGAGAACCAAGGTCCTCGACATAGCTCAAAGAATTGCGAAGCTGAAGTGGCAGTGGGCTGGGCACATCGCTCGTAGAACTGACGGCCGTTGGGGCAGAAAGGTTCTCGAGTGGCGACCGCGTACTGGAAGACGCAGTGTAGGCAGGCCTCATACAAGGTGCACCGGCGATCTGGTGAAGGTCGCGGGACCCGGTTGGATGAGGCTAGCGCGGGACCGGTCGTCGTGGGGATCCCTGGGGGAGACCTTTGTCCAGCAGTGGACGTCTACAGGCTGATATGATGATGATATGGCCTTCCGGCTAATATGATGATAAGTTGGCGTGAAATTGTAGCGATGTCCCGCTGTGTGCGTTGTGGGGCGTGTGGTAACTCCCGTGTTGTTGCGTCGTGTAGAGGGCGGCTGCGCGTGCGGCGCGGCCGGGCCGCGCGCGCTCTCATACTTGTTCTGTTCTGTGTGTTGTAGAACAACACAGCCGGCGCCGCATCTCGACAAGTGAGTACACATTTTTGTTATTACCGCACGGGATTCTTTTTTTTTAATGGATTTTACGGCCCTGGAAACAAAGTCCTTTTAGGCCCATCAACTACACTGTGACAGTAGGTTAAGGTGCGGATGGGGTGGCCCTTGGGCCACCTTTTCGCCGCGATTATGTTTACACTACATATTTATGCTATTATTACCAATGGAACATAAATTTGCTATACAATATATGTATACCAAATTATTAATAAGCTCTTAAATCATTAGAATATATAAAATTATGCCAAAATAAATTACTTATTACATTCAATGTTAATACTCAATATGAGGTCTTTGTTTCCAGTTGGCCGTAAAATCCATTAATAAAAATTAAAAAACTGACGTGTGCGTTGTTTGCTGGCAGTGTGCACGTAGTGTTCGGCGCGGTGGTGAGCGGCGCGGCGCTGGTGCGGCAGCTGGAGGCGCTGCCGGTGGACCGCAACGCGCGCCCGCTGCAGGACGTGGCCGTCGCCGGCTGCGGGCAGCTCGTCAGGCTTAAGGCCGGTGAGTCCTTCATCACCATAGTAGCTGGGGAACTTCCACTGTGCAATAGACAGACATTTAATGTGAATGACTAGCTGTTCCCCGCGGCTTCGCCCAACTGGAGGCGCTGCCGGTGGACCACAGGACGCGGCTGCGGGCAGCTCGTCAGGCTCAGGGCCGATGAGACTTCGGCTTACGTATAATGCCCGTAAATCTTTATGGCAGTTATGTAATGTCGGCTGATTACGAAAGTTACTAATTTTAGGTGTCAAAGGAAGCTAAGTTCACTAGACACGCTCATTCAATTTCAAGAAATAGTTCATTCAATCCATGAATCAAAAAATTTAGCTAATAATTTATCAAATAATTTAATTTAATATGGATCAGTAATAAAAGCATTCTATGGGTGTCAAAATCGAGTCAAATGAATGACAATACTCACGCATTCTCATTTTCAAACTCCATATAAATTTGTATTAGCAACCTCCTCCCGCTACTCCGCTTCCTTTGTCCGCACCCCCGCTGTAAGTGGCACCATCCGTTCCCATACTAAATGCGATCTCCACAGGGAGCGCGCGCGCCACCAAAAGAGATTCGAAACTTCTTGATTCAATCGATCAACCTAATCAAAATTTTATGTTTTTGGGTATTACCCGCTCTGATGGCTCCACCATCCATACTGTGGACAGCCACGACCAGATCTCACCCTTCATTCCCAGGCGCAGATCCAAGGGCTCAAAATGATCTCAAATATCATGTGAACAAAACGCAAAAGTCTAAAATATACTGGAAATAATAAATCTCTCGATATTACTATTATTATCTATATGTAGTTTGTTATTTTGAAATTCTTTTAGACATTTGTTACATTTTATTATTAATTCTAAATTTTATTTTATTATTTTTAATCTTTGACAATCATATTGACATGAAATGTTTATATATATACAATGTTGTACTTATACAATAATTAATTCTACACAACTATTATTGTAACGAATGAATAAATGAAATGAAATTATATTACATCCTATCATATTTGACTTGGAAATCCGTTTTCTTTCAGGTAAAAAGCATAAACAAGACAAGGAGAAAGTGAAGGCAGAGAGCAGCGAGTCTGAATCTGAGCATTCACCCAAGAAGGACAAGAAGAGAAAGAAGGAGAAGAAAGAAAAGAAGAAGAAACGGTTCGTCTCTCATACTCTTCTTTCTCATCATCATCAGCCTGTACCAGTCCACTGCTGGACATAGGCCTCCCCCAAGGCGCACCACTGATTCACCGCACGCAGATCGAGCGTCCCACGCTACGCTCTAAGTGTACTGTCTTACGCAATAAATAATTTGAATAATACTTTCCACAGACACCACTCAGGACCTTCAGCGGATGAAGAGGAACCGGATGTGTCAGCTCACCCTCTGGTCATGACCACTAAAATAGACCCGAAAGAGATACCGGATGTGCCAGCCAACAGGTTCTTAATGCGCGGCGGGAGGGAGCAGGATAGAGATAGGGTTGACCTTAGGAGAGACAAGGAGAGGTATATTTTATCCCATCGACTGATAAGGCTAATAGACTCGAGTGCGGGCTGAGGGAACTGCACGCTGATTGGTCCTTTCTAGATCGCGCCGTGCCGTGATTGGTCGGAATTAATTGACGCTGTGCACGATTGGTGCGTGACGTCTTGTACTTATTTCATCAACAGCCTATTAATATGACCCCACTGCTGGGTCCCAGGCCTACCCTCTCAACGAGGGCGTTCGGGCTATAGTCCACCACGCTAGCCCAGTGCGGGTTGGTGGACTTCACATGCGCCTAAGAATTTCTTCTTCGGCGTATGCAGGTTTCCTTACGATGTTTTCCATCACCGTTTGAGAGCAGTCAGTAAATGTACTTTAGTTTGGAGAAAAACCCATTGGTACATGGCCCAGCCGGGGATCAAATTTCGGACCTTTCGATATGATAGGCCGCGTATTATCCCCGACGCCATTGGCGCTCTGTTTATTATTTATTTATTGTATTTATTTATTTATGTCAATTTACATATAACCTTATATCTATTGAAGTCACTTATCCCGCGTCTGTCTGTCCATCTGTCTGTACGCTTAGATCTTTTAAACTGCCCAACGGATTTTGATGCGGTTTTCACTATCATTCAGTTAATTTCTTCCGGATGGTTTATATGTACTTATACCATGCGAGCAACAGCTAGTCATGTTGTATAAGACATAAGTCTGATCAATTGCCAGAAATGGTCTATTGAATGTATGTATACTCCTATTGTGATTAGATAAAATTTTCTTTTACAGTTTTTGTCGATTTTTGATGTAAGTTTAATTTCATTCTACATACAAGAGTTATGGCTATTTTCAAAATAGCGCTGTCGAGATCTTCTTTTTTCCTTTTTTTTTTTGTTATTTCTTTCTTTTTTAGGGTTCCGTACCTCAAAAGAGGAAAAAAGGAACCCTTAATGCGGGGTGTGAGTGTGTCGCGTTCATTATTTATTTTTTATTTTATTTTATAGGATGCGATACCGCGAGCGGGACCGCCATGCATACACTCGAAGCGGAAGGATTATCAAAGGACGAGGCGTGTTTGTGAGTATTTTTCGTGCGTATGTTGGCAACACCTAATTATATAGTGAAATTCTGTGAAATATAAATAAATAATCGACATTAAATAAGGACTTCATACCATTCACCGAAACAAATAGTGAAGACTGGCTCAAAAGGACTTTGCTTCCAGAGCCGTAAAGCCCAGTTAAAAAAAATAGCTGCAGTGTGGAGTGTGGATCACCGAGTGGCACTAGATATGCCCTGGAGGCCGTGCTGCGGTATTATGTATTCATGATTATAAACTACGATTTTTCCTTTAAGGACTTGTTTCCAATTGGCCGTGAAATTATTTAAAAAATAAATAATGAAGTGGTTGAACATACATATCTATCACGTCATGGAATGCTTCCGGTACTAGGGTGAAAGGATACAGTTTTTGAGTCCTATCCGTGGTCCTATCAACGTAGTAGTGACCCTGCATACTGCGCCAGAGGTCGTGGGTTCGATTCCCACCCGGGATAAACATTTGTGTGATGAGCATATCTGTTGGTTTTCGGAATCTGGGTGGTTATATGTATTAAGTATTTATGTATGTTTATCAGTTGTTGAGTACAAGCTTCGGCTTAGTTTGGCACTAAACAGCCGTGTGTAAATTTGTCCAAACATTATTATTTTTATTTTATTTTCTGTTACGAATATGTAACAGTGTCCGGACTTTTATCACCTCGCGGAGCGGACGACTAGGTCACTGTACGGTCGACCGCACGTCCAAAATCCTCGCACAATTTTTGAAGTCATTGACAAATGAACCGTATCACCATAGCCTAAAGCACAAAGTCGTATGAATATGAACACACGCCCGCGTCACGTCAAAAAAGTACCTCTAAGGGTTCGAGACTCCACCTTTTCCTTCAGGATGTGTTGGGGATTTGGTTCATTAGGGAAGGCCTGTGCCCAGCAGTGGACGTGGCAGGTGTAATGTGTGTGTTTGCGCAGCGGTACCGGACGCCGTCGCGCTCCCGGTCGCGGTCGCGGTCGGTGACGCCGCCGCACTGGCGGCAGGCGCAGCGGCGCGTCATCAAGCTATCAGAATACGAGGTACGACATGACTTGTTACCAACTACTTCTAGCTATAATAATAATAGAGCCTTTATTTGTTACTAACATTTTTTTCTCAAACATGCTTAGAAATGTGAACATTATTTTGACAACCTTCTTCGAGTTAAATCGTCATTGCTGTACTGGTCAAATAAATGAGAGCAAACGGGCAAATAATTTGAATGAAAATCCATATATGTAGTGCCTAGCGGTCAAATAATGACCATATTAATTCATATCATGTCATGTGACCATGGCAACCACGGAGGTAAAATAACAAGTTTTTTTTAAATTACGAATTGCCTTGCAAATTGCAAGCAGTTTAGTGTAAAAAAACAAATGAACATTTTGGCGCGTGGAAATTTATTGTTGTTCGTCATTGATTTTGGAATGTATAATAAGTATGAAATAAAATGGTGTACATAGGTAATAGTTTGAATTTCCGCGCATTTGTTTGAGAAAACTACTATACAAGTCTTGGCCACAACCAGGCATTGATGGACTCACGTATGTTGCGGGCCGCGGCAGTAATGTACTATTACATACTACCTTAACCCTTTATAAGGCAGAGACGATTTGGAAACCACTTAGTTAATAAACATTTACGGAGAAGAACATCCTCTTTTTTATTTAACTATAATGGTATTATAAAGCGAATATATCAGACTTTCTTTCCTCATGCATTCAATGTCAATGGATAGGTGTATTGGAAACAGATCATCTGAAAACTCAAGTGCACTAACAGGCTGAGTGCATATATTGACCACATGTTTTTCTTAATGATTTTTTTTGCCGTAGATGTGTTCCCTAGTGCATTACAAACATGGTATATAGTGTATTTAACTTTCACGTAGCATTTCTGTTTTTGTATAACTGGGGCATTATAAAGGGTTAACAGTCGTGACCTTGGGAAGATTTGAGCTGGTCTCGATTTACAATGGGTCCCGATGACAATGATGAAACTTGGTACAGTGATAGTTTATATGCTGGAATAACATATAGGCTACTTTTTTACCGCGGTAAACTGTTCCCGCGGGAATAAAACTTATTCGACACGGACAAAGCCGCGGGCAACAACTAGTATTATCATGTATCTGGCCAGGGGTATTGTAATTAATTTTTTTTTTTTTTAATATATTTAATTATTATTAAATAAATTAATTAAGTAATCGATGTTATATTCCAGAGGACAGAACAAGAAAGGGCCGAGAGGGAACAAAACCAGCCGCCCCCGGCACGGCAGCCGGACAGGCACTACCATCAGCGTGAGTTCACACCCGTCACATCATCAGCCCTAACAGTCCACCGCTGGACATAGGTCTTATAAAACAAGCACACACACTCACTATTGAAAATGGAAGTTGCGTTCGTACAAATCAAATCAACAGCCTGTTAACATGTCCCCTCTGCTGGGGCTCAGGTCTACCCTCTCAACGAGGGCGTTCGGGCTATAGTCCACCACGCTAGCCCAGTGCGGGTTGGTGGACTACACATGCGCCTAAGGATTGCTTCTTCGGCGGATGCAGGTTTCCTCACGATGTTTTCCTTCACCGTTTGAGAGCAGTCAGTAAATGTACTTAAGTTTCGAGAAAAACCCATAGGTACATGACCCAGCTGGGGATCGAGCTTAGGACCTTTCGATATGATAGGCCGCGTCTTATCCCCGAGCCCATAGACGCTCTATGTACATAGGTGGACGGATAATTAGAAACAGGGCAAGATTTTCATACAATCGAGGTCACTTTGAAGCCATGGTTCTCCATAAAGGATTGATCGGGGCATGATCTGATGACGGTCATCGAGAGAGTAGATGGAGGACTTTTAGATGGCTATAGATATCCAACTGATCAGATCAGCCGTTTGGGAGCAGCATCGTCATGATTCTTTAACTTTAAGATTTTCATACATTTTTATGCCATTTTGCAGGTTTTTTTCTACATGACGATGCTGCTACCAAACGACTCATCTGATCAGTTGGACTAAGCCCTGTTTCTAATTATCCGTCCACCTATGTATATATGTTCTGACGCTCTCTGTTCCCTTATAACTTCTAATTGTTTTTCGATGTCTGATTTCTATGACATTACAACAAATGCAAGAATTTTCTTATCCTGAGTCCGTCTGTACTTGGCACGTACGTAGAACAATACCATTGCCAGTCAGCTATGTATAGCCCGTTCACTTAGATAGTGTCGGTACACCCGAACGGAATATGGGTAAGGCCGCGGATTTATATTTATTTCATTTAGAAAAAATATGAATATAAATAATCACACACAAGTCCCATTTCAATACAATTTTGATGGACATCAATTAAAATTTGCTTAGGTAAGCCTTTTTGTTTTTGGTTCAGCCGAAATTTTATTTTGAGACACCTGTCTTCCCACGGCGAAAAAACATTTTCTATAAACGTACGCAGCAGTCCTCACACCCATTTACTGCGACGAATGCCTCGATATAAAATGCCAAGTTTAGCAGCGGGTGTACGCCGCTGTCGGCGTGCTTTGTTTTCGCGGCGGCATCCTTTGACTAGATGCGGCGCTTGCCGGGCGGCTTTTTACAAAGGCGACCGTATCTAAGCGAACGGACTTTATATCTTTCTTTGTCTGAACTTTCAGCAGACGCGGAGGGCGGGACTCCGGAGCAGCCGCGCGAGAAAGAGGAAGGTGAATGCGACAGCACTCTCGGTATGTAACACTAGCTGTTTACCGCGGCTTCGATCGCCTAGAAAAGTTTTTCTCACGGGAAAAACCAATAGGTTTGTCCAGAGCGGCCGAGCCGCCGCGGGCGCGGCCCACTCGCGCGGCAGCGCGGTCGGTGTGGACGTGACGGGCGCATGCCTCGCCCGGCCGGTGTGGACACGCCTAATCGTGGATGAGGAAATTTTGTGCAAAATTTCAAGTCTCTAGACTCAGCGGTTTGGGCTGTGTGTTGATCAGTCAGTGAGACACAAAAGAGAAAAAAATCATAGAATTTAGAAAAAGGATTATTCCTTTATTGCCTTGAAATAAAGCAGATTCTGCTCTGTTTTGTAGGTTAAGGAGACCTTGTTGTTGAATTGAAGCCTTAAGGCCGGATCAAATCGAATAGAGCGTTGCAGCGCAGCGCGTTGCGTAGCACGTCACACCGGCTGTGCCGCAACGCAATCGCTACACGCAGTGTGACGTCAACTAGTGAGAGCCATACGATTACAACGTCACCACGGCACGGCGTTGCTAGACCGCACGCGCTCGTGTTGTCTCCGCGTGGCTTGACGCACGGATACGCGCGTAGCTGCGCAGCGCTGTGCAGCATCGTGCGTTGGTGTGTCCTCTCCCATAATATCCCATACATTTACAACGTCATAAGCCGTGCTGCGCTGTGCTGTGCAGTGCTGCATTCGGTTTGACCCGGCCTTTAATCACGATGCGTACAATTTTAAACAAGTTTCTTTCAATATTGCTTCACAGACACCTCCCGCCATGAGAAGGTGGACTACAACGCTTTGGATTTCGAAGAAGACATGGAGCAAGACGGTGAGACATCTTTCTTCCTGCTCGCACACAAACACCTACTTAAAGCGTGACACACACTGAGCGGCGGCGTTGCGAAAGCGTTGCGGTTTTTTTCTGTAATGTTCGAAATAGTATGAAGCCCTTTACATCAAAGCAGCGGCGGCGCGGCACGTTCTTCATACAAACCCTCGCCGCCGCAACGCTTTCGCAACGCCGCCGCCCAGTGTGTGTCGCCCTTTATTCTGAAAAAAAATTAACACCTAATGCGTATGAGCGTGTCGCATTTATTATTATTTACTAGCTTATGCCCCGCAACTTCGTTCGCATTAAAAGTGTCGTATGTTACTAACCGTTGCCCGCGGCATTTGATCTGTAAACTTTTTGTTCCCGTGCAAACTTTAACATCCGTTTTCACCCCTTTAGGGTTGGAATTTAAAAATCCAAGTACACCTGATTTTAAATCAGACCACATCTTATCTTATATTCTGAGGGGGCCAGGAATACCTGGCGACACTTGGACCCTATGGGATCTGTTGTGCCAAACCCCTGTCCGCCAAACGGTGCCCCGATCCGTTTTTGGTGGACTTCACATACGCCTTAGAATAGTAAATACCAGTCTTTGGCGTATGCAGGTTTCCTCACGATGTTTTCCTTCACCGAAAAACCTGTGGTATTTTAAATAATTTAATTTGTACTTAAGTTTCGATAAACTCATTGGTACGGGCCAGGATCGAACGTAATGAACGTATGGCGAGTGCACATCCAACTAGGCTACCACGGCTCTTAAATCAGACCACAGGCTTCGGACCAGTAGTTTTAGCGTGATGCGGGTCCAAACAGACGGACAAAATTTTTTGAAAATCGTTTTGCGTTCAGTTAAGCCTAAGTAACGTATTCCAATTGTTTTTTTTTCATCATCATCATCATCAGCCCACACTAGTCCACTGCTGGACATAGGCCTCCCCCAAGGCGCGCCACTGAGCCCGATCTTCGGCTCTCCGCATCCAGTCACTGCCAGCCGCCCTGCGCAGGTCGTCGCTCCATCTAGCCGGGGGGCGTCCCACACTACGCTTGCCCAGTCGTGGTCTCCACTCGAGAACTCGTCTACTCCAGCGGTTATCGGTTCTCCGGCAGATGTGACCAGCCCACTGCCACTTCAACGTGCTAACCCTTTGAGCTATTGTTTTTTTTAAATCCCTTCAATGTACAGAAATACTCGCGTTACAGTTTTATAAAAGTACCTGTAGATAGATAATAATAATATATCTTTATTTGTTTCTTCGCAAAAGCAATACAAAAACTCAATATAAAGTACAAAAACATGTTTTAGTACATGGTATTGACCTTGTTACCTTTTGTGAAGACTGATGCCTGAACTAGACATAGTGGTCTGTGATCCTGGTCACCAGGTCTCCACCCACGGTAAGAAAGCGATACATTGCATACTATACATATTTTTAGTAATCTTAATGAATGAATGAATTTATTTGCTGAAACATGGTAGTAAGTTGTATGGAGTTTATGCTTACACAGGATCTCATGCTTCACCATTTATATGGTATGCAAAATTTACATTAAAATTATGTTTTGCGATGTCGATGTGACAATTAACAATCATAATGTCAATAAATTAATTATAATTAATCTTTTTTTGTTTAAATTATTGTTTTTATTTGCCCATGTAGAAGATGTGGAGCTGGGCGCGCACAAGCGGCGCCCGCGGCCGGCGGAGCGCGACGCGCCGCGCCGCGCCGAGCGGCTCGCCTCGCCCGAGAGCCGCTCGGACATGCTGGCGCGCGCGCTCGGCGTCGAGCCCAAACACAAGTATAATCATTCCAATTATTTCAGGCATACAGAATCAAGCGCTGCTAAATACATACAATATGTAGTCCAGCCTTTTAACATGTCCCCACTGCTGGGGCTCAGGCCTACCCTCTCAACGAGGGCGTATGGGCTATAGTCCACCACGCTGGAAAATCTACTTGACGTCTAAGAATTTCTTCTTCAGCGTATGCAGGTTTCCTCACAGGTTGCAGGCCTTAATCTAAGACAGTAGTAATATTGTGGGGGCACAAAACTCATGACACGACAATAAGCAGCCGGCCGCGCGGGCGCAGCCCGCCGCCGAGCCAGTCGTTCCCCATCACTCGCCCCCCACTCTCGTAACACTCGTATATTCATAAGAAAGTATTTGGACAGTAATTAAATACAGTTTATCCAAATAGACTATTTCATTTAACCGACCAGGGAGTAGGAACCCCAAATCCTACAATATGTGTGTAGAATATATGAGGGTGGCATAAGTCTTTGTACCAAACCCTCAATAAGTAAAAATTAAGATTTTAAAAAAAACCCTGGCCTAAGTGGCTCGCTTGCTGTGAATCCAAACTTTGTAACGGCCGTGTATATAATAGACGTATTTTCTATTCTCAGATTACTGGAGTACAACGAGCAGCGCACGCAGCGGCGGCGCGACGGCTTGGCCTCGGCCGTGCACCCGGCGCCGCGGCTGACGTCGGCCGTGGCCAACGTGTCAGACGTGCTGATGGGGCACGCCCACGGGCTAGGCCACGCCCAGGGGCTAGGGCACGCCCCCGGGCTAGGACACTCCCACGGGCTAGGCCACGCCCACGAGGAGAGGGCCAAGGGCGACTACGACCCTTTCAGCATGCTGCGGAGCACCTTCCGCGGCGCCCAGGAGAAAGAGCACGGGTTAGTTTTTTTTTATAACTATGGAGACAGGGTTGAGATGAACAAAAAAAATATATATTTCATTGCATGTAAGTACACTGGGAACATTTATACAACGTCAATTTTGTATCTACCACCTCCAAGGTGTCAGCGCTGGGAAGAAGATGATTAAATCTAATAAGGAAAGGTAGCCACGAACATGAATCGATGTATACCATGTTTTTCACACGGTGTGGTTTGTTAGTGGTATTCGAAAGCATACATTATTGTGACATTGAAGTGGACGCATCACTCTGTACTCCACTGTACATTTATTAACAACTGAACGAAACATTAACATAACAATTTATTTCTATTTCAGCAGGAATCAAGACCGACCAGATCGTTTGGAAGCTCGGAGAGACAAGGACAGACATAAGGAGAAAAACAAAGATGTCAGAGATAAAGAAGAGAGACGACCAAAGTTCAGGAGCGAGCCGGAAGATAGGGAGCAGCACAGGAAAGATCATAAAGATGCCAAATCTGACAGAAAGGATAACGACAAAGACGACGGTCACGACAAATCTGACAGAAGAGCTGACCGTAAAGGCGACAAGCGGGACCATAGAGATGCCAAAACTGTCAGAAATGACGAAACCGCTAAAAACGATCGTAGAGATGACCGAGAAGGCAGATTTGAACGGACAGATGGAGATGATAGACGCGACAGATCGAGGGATAGACGTGACAAGTCCGCCGAGAGACGTGATAGGTCCAGGGAAAAAGAGAGGCTTAGAAACAGAAGCGAGAAACATAGAAATGATAGGAGCAAGTCTAGAAATGACGATAGGAGAAAGGGGCGTTCTCCATCGCCTGCCAACCGGAGGTGAGTTGTATTTTCAACCGCCTTCAAAAAGGATTCTTCGCCGATTGTATTGTCCCCGTAGAGTTTAATGGCGGCTGTGTGAAGTTGGCTGATTTATGCGCAATAACTACTTTGAGGTGTCAAAGGGGAGCTTTGCGGGGGTTCACGAGAGACATGCCATTCAATTTCTAGAAATAGTTCATTGATTCGATCAACCGAATCAAAATTTCAAGTTTTTGGACATCTCTATGTAGCACACTTTCTCGCGGTCGCACACTTAGACTATAAACACTGTCAGCGATGAGCATACGATTTGTGACTGTATTCATTAAGCCGCCAAGAAATTCTACGCGGACTATAAATAGATTTGAATGATTCTCTTTTTTATTGAATAGGCTATTTCGAGGGTGGTCCCATTTCAATTTGAAAATAAAATATTTTACCTCCAAGGGTGGAAAATTAGGGAATGAATTCGGTTTCTTTTTGTAAAAATTTTGATTACCTATACATTAAATTAAATTTTGTCAGAAAAGGAAATATACTTTTTATGTTTTGTTCATCTAGCATAAAAAAGCATGCAGTCAAGAAGGTCAAATTTTTAAATCTAGCTAACACGTAAATATTATTTTTTAATTTGTTTCTTTTATTTACGATTATTTATGATTTATTTAGGTTTTCACCAATTATCAACAAACTTCCAAGCTGTGTATTTTGTTGCTTAAATTCTCATATTCAGACGAAGAACATAGAATGTGTAAATTAAATCACCTACTTATATAAAACTAACTTTTTCCCGCGGCTTCGCCCGCGTAGAAAAGTTTTTCCCGTGTACATTGTGAAACAGCGCCCTCTATGTAGGCGTTTTGTTACTTAGGCGGTATTAGCGGACGCCCCGCGACTTTGTCCGCGTTAAAAGTAGCCTATGTTATTCCAGGATAAGCTATCACTGTAACAAGTTTCATCAAAATCTGTTCGGTAGTTTTTGCGTGAAAGAGTAACAAACATCCCCACAAACTTTCGCCTTTATAATATTAGTAGGATTTGTATTTTTTTATTATTATAGGTCCAAATCGCCGAAGCCGCGCGACCGCCAGCGCTCGGCCAGTCGCGACAAGAGTCATGATAATTCACCCAAAGATGATGACAAGAAAAAGGTAAGAAATAAATGTTAAAAATACGGCCAAGTGCGAATAGGGTTTCGTAACTTTCAAGGAAACGAATAAAAAGTTAGTTAAATTCATCGACACTTCAAAAACAATAAGACCTATTAAATGGACATAGGTTTTCCTATGGACTGTCTTGGCGGGAGCGAAGTGTCATGGTCGTCTCTTCTATTTTATTTTCTTAAATTATGTATTTTGTGGGTTTTAATCTGTTTGTGCCGGGTGGGAATCTAACCCACGGCCATTGGCTCAGTAGCCATCAGGCCAGTCTTACACATATGAGTATTGCAGGAGGAGGAGAGGAACGAGGCCCGCAAGGAGCTGATGGAGATCGTGCGTCTCATCAAGTCGAGGCAGCGCGACCGGGAGAACAAAGCCGCGGGCACCAGCACTGGCAAGGATCACAGCTTTTCTTTATACCCACCTTGAAACAGCCGTTTAACGTCCACTGCTGGACATAGGCCTTCCCCAATGAAGGCCTGGTCAAACCGAATGCAGCACGGCGCAGCACCGCATATGACGTTGTAAATGTATGGGATATTATGGGAGAGGACGCACCAACGCCCGATGCTGCACAGCGCTGCGCAGCCACGGGCGTATCCGTGCGTCAAGCCACGCGGAGACAACGCGAGCGCGCGCGGTCTGGTATCGTCGCGCGCGCTCCGTGCCGTGATTGGTCCTCAGTAGTTGACGTCACACCGCGTGCGGTGATTGTGTTGCGGCACAGCACGTCGCGACAACTGGCCGGTGTGACGTGATACGCAACGCGCTGCGCTGCACCGCATACGCATTCGGTTTGACCCGGCCTTGTTCGGCACCACACTCTTAGTTCTCCGCATCCGGCCACCTTCCTTAGGTTGTCGGTCCACCCGCGGTCTCCGAATTCGTCGGTACTGCGACAGATGTGACCTGCCCACTGCCACTTCAGCCTGCTAATCTGGTCAGCATGACATTTGAATGCATACAGTACATTTGAAATAAATATAAAATAATAAAGTCAAAGTCAAAACTATTTTATTGCATGTAAGTGCACTGGGTACATTTATACAACGTAATTTTTTTATCTACCACCGCTTCTAAGGTTTATGAAAGCCAAATTAAATTATACAGCCAATAAATAGTTCAACTTGCTTATAATAACTTGTTCACATACAGAGGCTATGCAGCGGCCGGCGGACGGCTCGGGCTCCGAGGACGAGGGGCGTCGGCGCAGGCGCTCCGCCGACAGAGCCAGGAAGCGCACTGATAGCCCCAAGTAAGATATACTACATTTCTCAAACCTGCTTGGAAATTTAAGCATTAATTTGACCATTTTCGAGAAATCAAATAAATATCATTCTATTCTATTCTAAATCGAAAATGCTGTACTATTCAAATACATGAGAGCAGCGGCCGGCAAAGTTGTATGAAAATCCATATCTGTCTTGTTTGGCGGCCGAGTAAATTACTATAAAAATTCATTATCTGCCGTGTAATTTGAAAATGGAACGATCTTTTTACTCTGAAACATGGCAACCATGCAGCTTACCAAAGTTTTATTTAAATTTTGAACTGACCTGCTCAGCTTAGGCAAAGGTTGCAATACCTTACAGTATGGTTTATGTCGTAGAAATGCGAGTTTGCGTCATGGTATTGAACTCCGCTATATAGGGGGTGTGTTTTGGGGATGAATTGGTGTTAAAGTATATTGTAATTGACAAATTTGACCGGGTCGTCGTGGAGATCCCTAGGGGGAGGCATTTGTCCAGCAGTGGAAGTCTACAGGCTGATATGAATGAGAATAGAAGAATAGAATAATCGTTTATTGTCACAAACTGATTTTAAAGAACATAGATACTTTTATTTTTGTTACTAATAATATGTACTTATTTCTATAAAAAATTGTATATATATTCTAATGTTAGGGGTAGAAAGCGTTGACTTCAACTGCTTACAGTTCCATCACTTTATATATTTGAAACGGCAACATTTGTCCGAACACATTTTAACTTGTTCACGGTAGTTGAAAGCGACCGTAGAAGCCATACATTAAGACTAGTGCCATGTAAAACGACTCTCTTTCACAAGAACATCTTCGCCATGGCACCAAAAATATACAACAGGTTACCAATAGGCATAATTAAATCCAGCGACATACATTCATTTAAAATACAATTACATATTTAAATTATTATATGAGAAAGCATATTATTCCATCGCAGAGTTCTTAAACAATAAAAGCTTAAGTAAAGTGTAAAGATCGAGATCCGATTTGTTTCGTGGGTTCATTGATATATTACTTAGTATTAGATAATTTAATGACTAATTCTTTGACATTTTAATTAATTTGTTTAGGTACGTAATTCTAATTGCATGCTTTATATGGCAGGTTGTAGCTTGGACTTTAACACTCTATACCATAAAATTGTATACCTATAACCAGCAATAAAACCATTTCATTTCAAAAAAGAAAGAAAAAACAATAGGGTGTGACAAAAGGACACAGTTTGAGCTATGAGCGAATGAATGACATTGTTTGTTTCAGACGGCGTGACAGCTCGGAGCGTCGCCGGCGCCGGCGCACGCGCACGCGCTCGCGCTCCCGCTCCCGCTCCCCGCGCCGCCGCGCCCCGCGTCGCTCCTAGCGCCAGCTGAAGTACCCACACAATAGTTTCATAACCACGGAATAGTTTCATAACCGCAAAGCAGTGGGTCTCTATCAGACATACCTAATGCTATCTTACTATAATATTATAAACGCGAAAGTTTGTAAGATGTTTGGGTGTATGTGAGTTTGGATGTTTGTTTCTAAAACTGTGGAACAGATTTCGATGTAACTTTACAGTAAGATCATGTATACATCAGAATAATACAGCTAGTATGACAAATTTTTTTTAAAGATGGCTTAAAGGTGTAATAACGAAGCCAAAACCTATATTAAAATAAAAGTATAACTTTTTATAAAACTGTATAATCCACAGAGAGAGAGTTCCAAGTGTGCGGTTTGTTCTCAGAGGCGTAGACCGTGGATGCCGAAGGTCTAGCTACCGCCGGCCGACGCGGGGGCGCCCAACGTCGCATGGACGCCCAACTTCGCGGGGGCTCCCAACGTCGTGGGGGCGCCCAACGTCGCGGGAGCTCCAAACGCCGCAGGGGCGCCCAACGTCGCGGGAGCTCCAAACGCCGCAGGGGCGCCCAACGTCGCGGGAGCTCCAAACGTCGCGGGGGCGCCCAACGTCGCAGGAGCTCCAAACGTCTCGGGGGCGCCCAACGTCGCAGGAGCTCCAAACGTCGCGGGAACTCCAAACGTCGCCGGGGGTCCCAACGTCGCGGGAGTACCTGATGGCGCGGGCGTCCCTCCCCGCCCCCCAGCCCTCGGCGGACGGAAGCCCTACGTACGTGGATGTAACTTTACATCTCGCTCTGACTTTAAGAATACGTCTTTGAGGCATAAGTCGGGCAAAGGTAAATAATAATAAAATGAGCTTCTTAAAACATGTTTTAAGAAGCTCATTTTCTTAAAACATGAGCTTCTTAAAACATGTTTTAAGAAGCTCATTTTCACTGTGTCACTGTAGAGCTAAATGAGCGACTTAAACGCCGAATGTTTAGTAATTTTGTTGGTTAGGTTGATCATACTCCTACCAATATTATAAACGCGAAAATTTGTAGGGATGTGCTTGGACGTGTGTTACTCTTTCACTCAAAAACTACGCAACAGATGAAACTTTAAAATAATATAGATTGTACATCAGAATAACACGTGGCCGTACGTACGTCGGGGAAATCTTTTGTACGCGGGCGAAGAAATAATTCTCAAAGGTTGTAGAAAAAATCTATGATGCAAGTCTTCAAAGACGCGTATATTTTTAACTTTGTACGGACGGATGTTTTAATATAAGAAAATGTATTTAAATAAGTATATTACATACATTAACATACCACTTTGTCTATTTCTAAACAAGGACATTTTAAGTACAATGGGCAGTAAACAAGGATAAAGTGTCCAAATATAACATCCAGACGGGACCATGTACAAAGTTATCTGTGCCCACTGGCAATCGAACCAACGACCCCTGACAAATTACAAAAGGTTGGGTACCGCTATTCTTCATCAAAACATTTTTTTCACGTTATTACCGTGTATTGGAGGCAACCCTATTTTTTTTACAAAATGAAAAAGGAAAGGTACCCAAGTGTCCAGTTCCGATTTAATTAATTCTGTTTGTATTAAAATATGTAATTATACTTCTATAATAATATGTGTCTATTAAAATATGTTATTTAAAAATAATTGACGATTTTGACTACATAACTGTCATTGTTGCATTTAAATAATTTTTTGTAAAAAAATACAGTTAGTGCGCTTTCACATTAGGTCGCGGGTGGTGCGGCTGTCGCGCGACAGCAGCAGCGCGACAGTCGCGCTGCTACTTCCATACAAAAAAAGCCGCGCGACACGTGATTTTTCATAGCGGACGGCAGTGCGGCAGCCGCGTGCGATCAGTCGGCTTCGAGCCAGTGTTGCAATTGCACGTTCGAACATAAATTTCACAATGAGCGAATTTGACACAGAAACACACTGAAATTTGGGCACTAATTCGGTGGTTGGTCATGACCATAACCATAATAACCATAACCAATGATCATAACCGTCCGAAGGAGAACCAATAAAAGCAGGAGCAACAATGATATTTCCTCGTTGGAGTCCATTTTTGAAATAAACTGGCCACCCTAATGTAAGCAAGTCGCGCGGCTGTATTTGTAATGAGAAGGCATCCGCGCTGCCGCGCTGCTGTCGCGCGACAGCCGCACCACCCGCGACCTAATGTGAAGGCGCACTTAGGGAGTTTTTCCAATAGGACTAAGATATTTTGTTTAGTTGGTAATTAACGGGTAAACCAGCCGGAATCATAATTATAATACTTGATGTGTTAAAAAAAATTAAGGTAAGTACCATATTCTAAGCCTAAGTAATGAAGACAAGTGTATGAACTTAAAGAACTATGTTAATTAAGATTATATTGGAGTTATGAACGTATGACGAATTGTCTCAATAAATTGGTGTATCTTGAATTGGCCTTTTTTTCTGGTGAAATGCCAGCAATGTGTAAAGTGGTCCCTACACGATCATGCTGCATGACATGCATTACGTGCTGTCACTCATGCATGCCGTCTAGTTGTAGTGATTGACCTGCATGACATGCAAACTACGTGCTGGCCGTTGCTTCACTGTACTATGTGATTGATAGAAAGCATGAGGGTCCATCATGCAGCATGATAATTCACATCAACGTAATGCATGTCATGCCGCATGATCGTTTAGGGGCCGCTTAAGTAGTGTATAAGAATCAGCATCTGAGGAATCAGCCCATACCTGGCGAAGAGCAGCGCAGCAGATTTTACGCTGACATTAAACTTATTCCAGTTCGTTCCAAAACTGTCAATAAAACCTCCCATTAACTGCTATCACTGGAGTGAGGATGTAAACCTTAGTGCAAATCGCCAACTACCTAGCTCTAGTATTTTTGAGGAGGCCGTGCTGTAACTGCTGTAGCTGTTTTCGTGTGGGAATGTTTAAAATTTATGTCGGACATAAAGTAACTATTGTTTCCAGCGCCGTAAAACCTATTAAAAACAACGCTCCTTCCTACCAAAAACGCGCGCAAACCCACCCGCGTACTCGTGATCAAAAGTCAGTCGTGACATAGTTTATTTATTCTGTGGTGGAGTGCAACGCGCGTGCTTCCAGCCGGAAGTGTAATGCGATTATCGATTTGCCTAAGACAGAAAATGCGTTGAATGGACTAGGATTGCGGGGAATGCGACGCAGGCGGGGAGGAGGCAGCGGAGCAGTGTTGCCAACGGCTACTATGATTTCTATAAAACAGATATTTTCAGTTGCGAGATTGCCAGATTTTTACACCAAAAAGGTGCTAGTAAAACTTATTTATTACTTCGTCACGTTGTGTATTAAAAATGTTTTGTAATGCGAAATATAGGTATGAAGTATAAAGTTGGAAGATAGCTGAGTTTGTTCAGTTTTTTTTTTTTATGGCACTGGCTATCTACACAGAGTAGGTATATAATAGTTTCCATAACTATTGATATGGCGTAGGTAATATCTATCTGACAATGTGTGTACCCAATCTTAAAAGAAATGCTAGATCTAGCTTGCTAACTTGGCAATAGCGCTGCAGCGGCGGGGCTGACGCCTTCTGGAGGGTGGAGCAGGGCGCGCGGGCCGCGTCAAATGTTGCCACCTTCGATGCTGCTCTTTTCGAACTATATCTTTCTACTGTTCTTGAACTCGTTTTTCACGCTTTGTTCTATCTGATAAATCTATATAGGTAGGATAGAAATAGCACAAGTAAACCGCAACCGTCGACTACTGCAGCTTTTGCTATAGTAACAAGTTATTGATGATACATTGCTCTGATGATTTAGATTTTGAATCATGATAACCACACATAGGGAAGGGCTTTGTCCAACAGCGTACGTCATCCGGCTGAGCGTCAAAGTTAAAACTAATTTATTGCATGTAAGTACACTGGGTACATTTATACAACGCAAGTTGTTTATCTACCACCTGCACCGCCTCCAAGGTGTTAGCGCTGGGAAGAAGAAGATCACGCGATTGCGCGAATAGTTTGTTCACATCGATTGTATTAGTACCTAACGTGCGATGATCGCATCTTGTATTCTTAGGGCTTCTTTCACCAGTCTCTGATAAAGTCCCAGATACCCTATCTGCAGGTTATCCTGACAGATAGCTTCTTTTTTTGTTTCACAGGTATCTGATTGCCTATATTTTAGCCATTATTATATATTTTATATAATCTATCAGACAGATTTATCTGATAGATTAGTTTATATCTAAGATTACTATCTGTATCAATATCAGGAACTGGTGAAAGAAGCCCTTAATGTCTGAAATCGCTCCTTTTCAAAAAGTAAGGTGGCAACACTGCCGGGTCGACGGTAAGGGGCGGGCGGGGGGCGCGCCGCGCGCGTCAGTGCGCCGGAGGCAGCGGGCTGCGACGCACGTCTCCCGCAGCCCGCTAATCGTGCGGCATCGTAGTGCAGTGCAAATGCTTGTGTTTATATGGCGCTGATATTACTGCGTGTGTTGGTGCTGGGTGTGATCGCGGCGGCGGCCGACGGTGGGTTTGTTTTTGTGTCTCTGGCGGCAGTGCGAACACGTGGCCGGGGGCCGTGTTTACGGCGGCCGGGGCATGCGCGCCGCGGGTCAAACACCGGCCTAACCTACGAAGCCTCTATTCCATAATACGCAATTGTACACCACCAAGTAAGTGTATCTCTATAGGCGGGAAGACAACGACGCGACGGCAGCTACTTACGGCTGTTTGGAGCTGGTGGTATCAGCGCAACCTTCATGTTTATTGTCCTGAATTAGTAATTGCCTTCAATTCTGTTTATTCTCATAAATAAAGTATCCCTGTTCAGGCCTCCGTGTCCTTCATTGGTTGTCGTTTGGGTAGGGCTGTACATCTACAAAGAATGGCGCCGAATTTAGCCGAATAGAATACAAATAAGTACCTACCTAGGTATCTATTCGGCACACTAGAAAGCTTAAATAGGTGCCTCATTATTTTAGTTAAAATAAAAAATATTGGTAGAGTGTGAATTAAAGATTACCGATCCTAAAAAGAGTTTCACTAAAATTATGTTTCTACGGGTTGGAAGGTCCTTGCCATTGACGAAAAACAAAAAAAAATCTTAACTTTTTGGCGGACGAATTGAAAATGATCGCGATAATTTCCTAAATTGCTGTGGATTAATCTAAATACAATGTAGGTACCTATCATTCTTGTTGCAACCTGTATTTGTTATTTTTGACAAGATAACCCAACATAAATATTTTATGACTTGGGTAAGTAAAAACTAAGCGGTTGCGTGTAATTTATACCTAGTTCAAGGCGAATTTGTACCATAAAAATAGATCATTCATACAATAATTAGGTAGGTAGGTAATGAAGTTTCAACTCGACATCATGCTTTGTACAGCAGCTGATCCGTCGTTTGTTTACTCCAATTGTATTCCTTCAATCCAATTACGAAAATATAATGTTGTGAGCCTAGGTGTCCTAGATAGGTAAGTACCACCCTTTATTACCTAGGTAGGTACTGTTTTTTGTATGACAAGTCAGACAATTTGATTGGTCGAATTATACACATTTATTAATCTGCGTTTGCTGGCGTTTGACGGTTATTGAAAATATTGGCCGAATAATGTCGAATCTCGAATCATGTCGGCTAACCGGCGCATCTCTATTCTATTGCCGATATTTAGTTACGCCGTATTTGTGGATATACCTAGGTATACTTACCTACTTATTGCTTCCTGTTAATTTTAATTAACAAGTACCTATTCTAAGATTAATTCTGTTACGTTAGGATCTTTGGTGGGCGCCCGCGCCCCCCGTAAACGAAAAAAAAATACAATATTCATACGTCGTAGGTATTTATGCGATTTAATACCTACCTACGATTTATTCCACATTCACCGATTCCATTCTCGTGGGAAGTTATAGAAAAATACATAAAGAGTAAACATTTGAAACATTTGTGAGTTTTCGAGTAAACATTCGAATAAGAAAGAATCTAATATAAAATTAATTAAGTTGCTATACCTAGTACCTACGTACTTACTGGAATCCCAGAACATGATCCAATAAACGATAGAAGTTTATGTAAGTAAAGAAGGTTCTCGTTTGATCATCGTTATAGGTTTTATGTGTCTTTGATCACAATTATTCGATATTAAGCCCGTAACTTCAATGAAGCATCATTAAAAATTGATTTATTAGGTAGATAAAGTTAGCATCAGAATGACTACATCGCAAAATAACTATTATCGCATAATGTCTACCTATAAAACAATCGCACATTGACTTACTATTATAATACAATAGAACATCATTAGAACATCACTTAGTAATTTTTATTATATCGAAAAATTTACTACCTGCATCTATAACTACACCGCAAAGTGACTACATCGCAAAATAACTACATAGCATGTTGACTACATCGCATAATTACTAAATCGCAAAATGACTAGGTAGAGGTAGGTACCTACATCGCGAAAATTAGTGGGTATTTATAGTACCTACTAAACATCTATTTTCGCGATGTAGGTACCTACCTTACCTACCCTAGATAGACAGGAGGAAATACGAGAAATCATGTTCGATGCCTCGTAGTTACGTACCTAATGATTCATTTCGTGGAACTTTATTAAAATTTTAATTAAAACAAAAATAAAGCGAATGAATCTCTATTAAATTGGAATAAGTACATACATACACACCCATTATAAGTACAGGAAAGACAATATACTTAATATACTTTTCACACAAATATTTTATCAAAACTGTTTATTAATTGCTACAAGATTCACACGTACACCTGTCAACACGCATTCCATTTTACGAAGGAATACACTCACAAATTCTTAGAAGCTGTCCAAGAATTCACTTGAAAGCTCAGAGAAAGTTTATCAAAAGCAAATTGCTGGGTAGCTCGTAATTACCGATACGATGGTAAAATACCTAAACCATCTGCGAAGTTGCCAACTATTGAAGAGTCATCAGCTTCCAGAGTCCGCGAACGGCGAGACACCTGGAATGAGAGAACTCTAAAGCGGTACCTAAACGATCATACGGCATGACATGCATTACGTTTACGTGATATCATGCTGCATGATGGACCCTCATGGTTGCTGTCAATCACATGGTACAGTGAAGCAACGGCCAGCACGTAGTTTGCGTGTCATGCACGTCAATCACTACAACTAGACGGTCATGCATGAGTGACAGCACGTAATGCATGTCATGCAGCATGATCGTGCAGGGACCACTTTAGAGACGTTGTAGCTTCGTTGATTGTGCACTCTCACGATCATAAGGACGTGGTTTCGTGGGTCAACCAATGAGTTTTTAGTCCCCACGGAATTTCTTGACGGCTAAATGAACATAGTCACAAATTGTTTGCACTTCGCTGACAATGTTTTAGTCTATGTGCGAAAGCGAGATAGTGTGCTACATAGAGATGTCCAAAATTTTGAAAGTTTGATTCTGTTGATCGAATCAATGAACCATTTCTTGAAATTGAATGAGAATGAGCGTCTCTAGTGAACCCCCGCACAACTCTCCCTTTGACACCAACAATTAGTCATTGCACAGAAATCAGCCAACTTCACACGGCCGCCATTAAACTCCGCACGGACTATAAGCACGGTTTATTGTAATACCACAGGCTTTTCCGTGAAGGAAAACATCGCAAGGCAACCTGCATACGCTATTGTATTGTGAAGCCCACAAAAAGCCGTATTGGGACACCGTTGGTCATGAATTTAAAAAAAAAGCTACTCCCATATGTATGAGTAACAAAATCATTTTAGGGGGTGCCAAAATCGTGCCAAATGTCATATAGAAATTGATACTAACTCACACATTCTCATTTTCAAACTCCATATAAATTTGTATGAGCAACTTCCTCCCGCTAATCCGCTTCATTTGTCCGCACCCCCCCTGATTTTGACACAGAATTTTTCATCGTTTCCCATACAAAATTTGCAAGATGCGATCTCCACAGGGAGCGCGCGCGACAAAAGAGGTTCGAATCTCCTTGCCGTTGGTGGACTGGTCTACGATATGGGGTCCTTCAAGAAGAGAGTCAAAAGAGCCCTCCAACCGCGGCCGGCGCCGCACCAGCACCCCCCCGGGTGTTGCAGGTGTCTACGGGCGGCGGTGACCTCTTAACATGCTTGTTGCCCCCGTAGCAATAAAAAAAACTGGGGTTTGGCATCATAACAGATCCTGTAGGATCGAAGTTAGGATCCACGTGGCGTCAAGAACCAAGTCGTTAGTTTCACACTATCGATAGCTGAATAAATAAATATAATTCAATTCAATTCAATACTCTTTATTGCACATAATAATAAAAAAAAACAGAACAAAATAATACAGTAGACTAAGAAGGTACATCTAGGCGGTCTTATCGCTAAAAGCGATTTCTTCCATACCACCTTTGGTTACAGGATATTATAGAATAGAAAGGTAGGTATAAATTAAACGCTCTTGACATTCACCTATCAGTAAGGTCGTAAGATTCAGTCAAGTCAAGGTTTCAAGTTGCCTCAATGCTATTGTACGATAGCTCGTGTGTGAAGGCATTCTTGTCTAAATGTCTTTCGTAATTCGATATAGGTACGGACGACCGCACGTCAGTGGCAACAAAACCAGTGTAAACTGGTTTTTCATAGTATTGAGACTAACCCAAGAGGTTAGACCAGCTCAAGGTCAAGTTTCCACTGACGTGCGTTCGACTGTACAATTGTTCCATTGTTTTATTAGTGCTTTGACTGTACCCGTTTTATTATGGTATTAAATAAGTATAAATTATTGCATCTATTTCCTTAAGTATTTACAATACTGTCAAAAATACCGGCCAAGTGAGTGTCGGGCCACTCATAGTTTTGGTTCCGTATTTTAATTAAAGTTTTGCCTCCATATCCAGCCGAAGGCACCGTTCTGCAAGTCCGATTTCTAGACTATACCGGTATTTGTAAAGAAAATATCGGTATTAGTGGTATCTTAAGTGATACCTGTATCAGATCAAGGTTACTGATGCCGGTAAAATGCCGGTATTACATGCAGTTTTCGTGTGCTATATATATATTACAACGAGAACGTCAGTGGCCTCGGGGATGAGACGCGGCCTATCAAATCGAAAGGTCCGAAGTTCGATCCCCGGCTGGACCATGTACTAATGGGTTTTTTCTCTTACTTAAGTACATATACTGACTGCTCTCAAACGGTGAAGGAAAACTGATGAAGGAATTCTGAGGCGCACGTGAAGTCCACCAACCCGCACTGGCCTAGCGTGGTGGACTATAGCCCGAACGCCTTTGTTGATAGGGTAGGCCTGAGCCCCAGCAATGGAGAGATTAATAGGCTGTTTATGATGATCATATTACTACTGTATAGATAGAGTGAAAAATTTGTTAAAAAAATCGTATGAACAGCTGTTGACAATTTTATTTTAGACCTATGACTCGATAACTGCTAATTGAGGAACAGACCATAATTGAGGGTTCCCAACTTGGCTTACAAGTTTCTACAAAAACATAATTAGCCAATAGGATACTCGTGAAACTCAGCCCTGGTGTGGTGTCAAACCGAATGCGTATGCGGTGCAGCGCAGAGCGTTGCAGCGCAGCGCGTTGCGTAGGACGTCACACCGCGACGTGCTGTGCCGCAACTCAACCGCCGCACGCGGTGTGACGTCAATTAGTAAGGACCAATCAAGGCACGGTGCGCGCGCTCGGGTTGTCTCCGCGTGGCTTGACGCACGGACACGCGCGTAGCTGCGCAGCGCTGTGCAGCATCGTGCGTTGGCGTGTCCTCTCCCATAATATTCCATACATTTACAACGTCATAAGCCGTGCTGTGCTGCGCCGTGCTGCATTCGGTTTGACCCGGCCTTAAATTGTATTACAGTTGCACAAAATCTTATGAAGCACATTATTGAAGTTTAAATTTTGATGCAGTAATAATTCGGTATTCATTTTAAAATACTGACACAATCCACACTCAAGGATTTAAACAGAGGCGAAATAATTACATAAACATGAGGTTTTCTTGAAATTTGTAATGGTAAGAAGACGGAATAGGCTACCAGTGTCTGGCCGGAGATACTCTATATGACCTCTAGGTTTTCAATGTTATAATAAGTGTATATACGAATATCGGCAGATCGTACATTCTTACGTAAATAAACGCTTACAAACATATTAGAAATGGACCGAAACTCGGTTTCACATTCGGTTGTGCCACTACCGAACTGCGGTATTCGGCCGAAGCATGAATCAAAAAATTTTGCCATATGGATGTGTAATAAAAGCATTCTGTGGGTGTCAAAATCGTGTCAAAGTAATCACAAAATTATGACTCACTCACACATTCTCATTTTCAAACTCCATATAAATTTGTATTAGCAATCTCCTCCCGCTACTCCGCTGCCTTTGTCCGCACCCCCCCCCCCCCCCCCGGTAAATGGCATCATAGGTTCCGATGCTAAATATGCAAGATGCGAACTCCACAGGGAGCGCGCGTGCGACCAAAGAGATATGAAACTTCTTGGGCCGAAGATACTTTCATTATTTTTCCTCTTTTTTCTTGTTTTTAAGAACAGTTGCCCAAGAAAGTGGTGATTCGTTTTGACTAGTATTCAGTTGTCAAATAATTTGCAATAGGTGGACTATAGAGCGTCAGTGGCGTAGGGGATAAGACGCGGCCTATCATATCGAAAGGTCCGGAGTTCGATCCCCAGCTGGTCCATGTACCAATGGGTTTTTTCTCGAAACTTAAGTACATTTTACTGACTGCTCTCAAACGGTGAAGGAAAACATCGCGAGGAAACCTGCATACGCCGAAGAAGAAATCCTTAGGCGCATGTGAAGTCCACCAACCCGCACTGGGCTAGCGTGGTGGACTATAGCCCGCACGCCCTCGTTGAGAGGGTAGGCCTGAGCCCCAGAAGTGGGGACATGTTAATAGGCTGTTGATAGCGTGGGGTATTATTGTTTTGACAGTGAAAATAGACTTAAGTATTTTATGACGTACTAACGAATGTCAAAGTTAGTGATAAACGTAATATTTTACTACGGTAAAATAAATAGGTAGGTACTCACGATGTGGTTCTGCATTTTTCAATAAAATAGAAAACTGAAAATTTATATGACAATTCATTCAACCAACCGAACCGAATACGGCCGAATGCCGAAATTCGCCAAAGTCACATTCGGCCCATCGCTAAATTACATATTGATACTGTTATTAATAAATCATCGTAACAACACTCGGTTCATTAATATTTATTGACAATAAGTAACCTGGTAGACCGCCTCGGGATTCTTCTTTGTGTAAGTTATTTTCCGGTTACACGGCCGGGGATCGAACCTCCCCCACCACGCCACCGATGCTCTCTCTTTATAATAAGCGCCAATTTCAAGGCATATTCCTATCGAGACCTATTCTAGACTATTGGAAAATTACCTGAGCAATCAAAATCAGCTGCTCATATAAACAAACACCCAAATTAAGGTTACCCCAAGGTGGCCGGTTGAATAATGTTGAAAGAGAAGACAGCAATTTATGTCTAGTCAGGTAATTTGGCAACTTTGTGAATGGAGAAGGTAGTAGTTAATCAACGATATATGTAGGTATACGATATACGAGTTATTTTTATGGGGGAGGTTTCCAGTTTCGGTATCTACAGTACACAGGTTTACTTTATTTATTCATCATCATCATATCAGCCGTACTCTTTAGTCGGTCCACCTGAGGGGTGTCCCACGCTGCGCGGTCTCCACTCCAGAACTCCTGTCCCAACTTTCGGCTGTTATATATTTAGTTCTACATCGGATATCCTCATTGCGGATCATGTCTTTCAAAGAAACTCCGAGCATAGCTCTCTGCGCAGCTCGCTGAGCGACCTTAAACTTGTGGATCAGGCTCCGTCAGTGACCACGTTTCTGCGCCGTAGGTCATGAGACGTGACCATGACTGACAAAACGCACTGATTGACAGACGAAAGACTTTAATCAGTGCGTTTTGTCCATGAATTTTTAAAAAAAGCTACTCCCATATGGATGAGTAACCAAATCATTTTAGGGGGTGCCAAAATCGTGCCAAATGTATATCGAAATTGATACTCACTCACACATTCTCATTTTCAAATTCCAAATAAATTTGTATGAGCAACTTCCTCCCGCTAATCCGCTTCATTTGTCCACACCCCCCCTGATTTTGACACAGAATTTTATCATCGTTTCCCATACTAAATTTGCAAGATGCGATCTCCACAGGGAGCGCGCGCGCGACAAAAGAGCTTCGAATCTCCTTGGTTTTGTCAGTCAAAGATTGCGACGTGAAGACGCAGTTTTCTAAATGCTGACCAGTCCATCTGGATTCTTCTGTCAGCCCCCCTTTTGTAGTTCCTAAGTATATCCTACGTAGACTTAATCCTGGAACTTGTCTGCTTTCGTTTCATTCTGTATCTTGCATGACTTACAAATCACTTCAAAACAATCTTTGAATCGAATTGTCTGTATGATTGATACGCCATGGAAGTAGGGTTGCAACGATTCGCCCATTACGATTACGATATTAATCGTTGTTTATTACGATTACAGTTGTGTTACAATTCAAGAAACACGAGGATGTGCAATTTGAATAATGTGTTTGAATTTATAAAATTCTAATGAAAATAAACAACATTATTGGTATATTTATTTACCGTTATAAATAAAAGTAGCAAATACACCGTCAGAATCAGATACTATAGTATACCATTGAGCACACTAATCTACTTTTCTGTTTTCATGAAATATTTACCAATACAGTCGGTTTAGCATGCGTTTCGTTCTATTTACACTTACATTAATTTTACGATGCATTGTGCGGTCAATCGTATTGTTTAATCGTAAATATTACGATAACCAAAAGTTTATCGATACACCGCTTCGTAATCGTTGCATCCCTACATCGAAGTGTTTTATTGCAATTACGATTTTTAACGCTTTTTGTACCTACTATTAATTGGCTCATTCAATTGTGATTTCTGAAATAGCTCATCTCTACGGTTTCCGTTGGTATATATAAGTAATGCCCAAAAGAGGCCACGGCTATTTTTTGTTTGGCCAAAAAAAGCCGGTTGCGTGGTGAATGATTACAAACTATTATCAAGGCCAAACTGTTTAGGTAAGAAATTTTAAGAACATCTGTTTTGGTGACCGAAGATTGTTGTGGTCTTACGCGAGCGATCTGCCTACGCCTATGTCGAATATCTTTATTTAGGGTTCCGTGACCACGGTAAGGAAGCGTCTGTCTTGTCTGTCCGTCCGTTCCAGACTGTAGCAGCGTCATTGCTTTTTCTCTAAAAGTGTAAAAGCCACGTAGGTATCCACTTTCAATTTTTAATCAAATAAAGTCATGAATTTTCCTTTTTAGGGGTATCCGTTTTAGGCTGTCCATAGCGATACAGCGCGGAAACGCTGCTAGTATTATGGGCACCTTTGCCCCAGCTTCGACACGGGGCGGGAGTTTAAGTGTAGGTTAAGTTTATTTATTGTAATTTGACATTTAACAAATAAATTATATATTTTTAGGGGTAAGTACTTACCTGCTGAGGAGGGGATGAATTATTTTTCCAATCTTGTTTTTATAACTTTGGTTGTCCGTCGGATGGGACCTCATTGCGGATCATCCTTCAAGGAAAAGCAATGACGAACTTAATGATAACAGCCAAAACTAGTGTACCTACTAAGTCTAGAAAGCTTTTTAGAACATAATATTTATATTATAACGTAAGCTTTTGGGAATTTCAACTTTAAGCGGTGGAAATGAGGGTGGGAACTTTGTATGAAAGCATTTGTTCTTTGAAGTTAAAAACATGAAATTTGACAGCTACCTGAGCTTAAATAAATAATGACGTGTTTCAGAGTTTATGAATTTTCACATTGTAAGTGGGGGAAATGGGGGGTGAAAGTTTGTGTTTAACCGGGATCCAGATCCCGCCTACAAATAACGCGGTTGAAGTCGCGGGGCGTCCGCTAGTTAAATATATAAGTCGATCTCTTTAGTTTTAGTCTGTAGACATCACTTTTCCATACACGTCTTTCGTTTACTATTGCCTACGTAGTTTCAATGTTTCCATCTTGTCGGTTAACATGGCTCGTAGGTTTCAATATAAGCTTTGACTGATTTATTCCACATTCACCAGATTCCATGATCGGAAATGAAATTCACATTCGCCAGATATGAGAAACAAGGATTTTTTGTATAATTCAAGATTTCATCCCATAATGTAATTATGAGATAAATCTGCTAGTAGGTACTTTTAACAAGTGACAAAAGTCCCCTAGTTATCAGATATAAGTATTACAATGTACGGTTGACCGCACGTCAGTGGAATCGAATCCAGTATAATCTGATCTCTTATACAGAGTGTTTTTTTAACTGGGACACTTAGGCTAAAACCGAAACCATAGGAGATACAGGGAAACTGTCTTAGGAACCATTTGTTCTTTTTTTGTGAAAACAATTTAAGCATAGAAATTTTTTGGTCAAGCGTGTGTTGTCCATAAAAATTAGACATTTTGATCAAAAATTTTTTTGATGCGGATCGACTCAGTTTCATGTAAGGATTATTGCATTATATCGGAAGAAAAAAATCTGAGCAGCAGAAGTTAGTCAAATTCAATAAAATGTTTTCTCATACAACGGCCAGTACAAAGTATTTTTGATGAGTTTTTTTTATAGCATATCGACTTAGTTTCATGTTTTCTGTATAGTAATGACACTCCCTAATCTAGGCCAGCTCAAGGTCAAAGTGTATCCAATTTCTACTGACGTGCGGTCGACTGTACAACTTTGCAAGGCCAATGTCGTCGATAACATTGATTTCTAAGCTGATAGTGGCTGATGTAGAAATTGTCCAAAGTGGAAATAAACGCTATAGCAGTAATGATTTGTTGTAGACAAACCACTCTCATTTGAATACTAGGCACATTGCCAATACAACCAGAGCAGTATGAGGAAACCGGCCTGGGATAAAGGATTATCCTTAGATGTAGGTCGCAGCTTTATCAGGAAGGACTCGCATGGCAAATATATAAGTGACCATCTAGTGCTGTGGTTAGCTCTCCATTTTATGAGTATAGGCACTAGATTTGGACAATTAAATACAATTCCGACACATTCTTTATTTATCTATCTGTCATCATCATCATCAACAGCCTATTAATCTCCCCACTGCTGGGGCTCAGGCCTACCCTCTCAACGAGGGCGTGCGGGCTATACACCACGCCAGCCCAGTGCGGGTTGGTGGACTTCACATGCGCCTAAGAATTTCTTCTTCGGCGTATGCAGGTTTCCTCACGATGTTTTCCTTCACCGTTTGAGAGCAGTCAGTATATGTATTTAATTTTCAAGAAAAAACCCATTGGTACATGGCCCAACCGGGGATGGAACCTCGGACCTTTCGATATGATAGGTCGCGTCTTATCTCCGAGGCCACTGACGCTCTTCATCTATCTATACTGTTATAAAATTGTAACGGGAGTATTTCTGTACTGTGAAGGGATTTAAAAAAACTATTTTAAATACGTTATTTAGGCTTAACAGCTGACCCCATAACATTTTTCAAAAAACTTTTTGTCTGTCTGTTTGGCATCACGCTAATTATTGGTCCGATTTGAACCGGTTTTTTGTTTGTTTGAAAGCATGTGGTCTGACTGTACATGGATTTTTTAAATTCTAACCCTAAAGCGCGACACAGACAGAGCGGTGTGGAAGCGTGGCGGCAGCGTTTTTTTTTTGTAATGTTCGAAATTGTATGAACCCCTTCACATCAAAACCGCGCGTTTTTGATGTGAAGGGCTTACCTTTGAGGTACATACTTATTTTTGCTTAATGCGTGATGCATACTGAAACAGGCGCACAGCATATTTATTTGGAAGACATCATCATCAATCATCATTATATCAGCCTGTAGACGTCCACTGCTGGACAAAGGCCTCCCCAGGGATCTCCACGACGACCGGTCCCGCGCTAACCTCATCCAGCTGGGTCCCGCGACCTTTGGTATACATAAAACTTTTCAACACTCTTTTTCTTTAATGGAAATTAAGGAATGGAAGCGAGTTTGAAAAGGGAAATAATGAAGTAAAACCCAATTTCAATTTCTCGACTCAAAACACACATGTAAGTTTTAAATCGTCTTACATGTACAATTTTGTTTTATTTGGTTACTTATAGGTATTTTTCGAAGCCTAATGATGTAAATGCAGAGATATGTACCAAAACAGTAATGAAGTTGCTATAGTTAACTATAAAATATAGTGTAGTCGCATGCTATGTAGTTTTTTGTTTTCAAACTATACTTATTATTCCCGATATTGAAGAATTTAGGTCACAAGAGATACTAAATCCTATTTCTTATGACCAAAATGCTTCAAATAACGGACATAACGCATCAAATTGTCACTATTCCAAAAAAAATATTTTCTTTCTCAGTTTTCTTGTAATGCCGTGTTGTTTTGTGATTGTTCGCTATGGTACCGTATAACCTATACCTAGATAATAGATAACTAACTAGCTAATCTGTAATATAGGTCACAGGTAGGTGTTGTCCGAAACAACGAACGATGCTTAACGCAAAGCTGGGGGTTGTTACTTTTCAAAAAATGCGGCGTTTCAAATCAGAATGTACCTTGTGGCGGTAATGAATTATCTACAGGGCTGAAAACTACATCTATATACCTAACCATAGATCCAAGAACCCGCCTCCGAGCCTTTAAAAAAAATTTGCATTTTAAAATTTTGTAGTGACCCAATTGTGTCGTCGTTTGAGTCATTTTACAAAACTTTAATTATCTCGGAAAGTGAATGCCAGGAAAATGATTTCTTTATACAGATATTTAAATACCTAACCATAGGATCCAAGAACCCACCTCCGAGCCCTTAAAAAAATTTGCATTTTAAAATTTTGTAGTGACCCAATTGTGTCGTCGTTTGAGTCATTTTACAAAACTTTAATTATCTCGGAAAGTGAATGCCAGGAAAATGATTTCTTTATACAGATATTTAAATACCTAACCATAGGATCCAAGAACCCACCTCCGAGCCCTTAAAAAAATTTGCATTTTAAAATTTTGTAGTGACCCAATTGTGTCGTCGTTTGAGTCATTTTACAAAACTTTAATTATCTCGGAAAGTGAATGCCAGGAAAATGATTTCTTTATACAGATATTTAAATACCTAACCATAGGATCCAAGAACCCACCTCCTAGCCGTTATAGTTATTCATTTTAAATTTTTGTAGTGACCCAATTGTGTCGTCATTTGAGTCATTTTACAAAACTTTAATTATCTCGGAAACTGAATGCCAGGGAAATTAGTTCTGTCTATACAGGTATGTCCTCGTATATACCTAACCATAGGATCCAAGAACCCACCTCGTAGCCCTTATGGTTATTCATTTATACATTTTTGTAGTGACCCAATTGTGACGTCATTTGAGTCATTTTACAAAACTTTAATTATCTCGGAAACTGAATGCCAGGGAAATAAGTTCTGTCTATACAGGTATGTACTCGTATATACCTAACCATAGGATCCAAGAACCCACCTCGTAGCCCTTATGGTTATTCATTTATACATTTTTGTAGTGACCCAATCGTGTCGTCGTTTGTGTCATTTTACATAACTTCAATTACCAATCTCGGAAACTAAATGCCGCCTTATGGTCGCTATTGATTTGGATCGCCACAAACGGTTGCCTTCGATTAGAAGCCGAAGTTCCAATATGAGAGGCATTAATAATATGAAGTTAGTGGAAATGAGGCGCGAGTGGGGGCCGGGGGGAGGCGCGGGCGGGGCGCGGTGCGTGTGCGCAAGGTCAGGGGCCCCGCGACGCGCACGCCGCCGGCGCAGGCGCAGACCTTCGCGAGGAGCGAGCCTCGTCCCTCGTCTGTACGGTTGACGTAAAACCCCGGTACACCGAAGGCGTGCCGTGTCGGTTAGTCCCCGTAAATCTTTTTGGCGGTTGAGTGAATATAGTCGCAGATTGTTTGCACATCGCTGAGTGTTTACAGTCTATGTGTGCGTAGTTGAGATAATGTGATACCTACGCATGTCCAAAAACTTGAAAATGCTGATTGGGTCTCAAGAAATAGTTCATTCATTCGGAATGAACTATTTCTTGAGACTGAATGAGCGTCTCTAGTGAACCTGCTCAGCTCCCATTTGACACCTAAAATTAGTCATTGCGCAGGAATTGGCCAACTTTACTTAACCGCCAAAAAGATTTACGGGGACGGTGTATAACCGCCGTTCGTTATGTATGAAACTGTATGGAAGACGTCACACCAGCAGAAGATTTACTGCCATGCGTAACGTTCGTTCGCCGCGTTGTCACTAACTCTATAGGGAAAGACGCGGGCCCACGAAAGGAATCTACCTGATCTTTTTCGCATAACCGCTTCGGAAGAGATTAATATCAACTGTAATGAAATGGCGAGTAACCCACTTACGTAAAGACGTTTTTCACCTCACACGCTCGGAAGGGTATGCTTTCTCATTCGAAATCTGCGTGGAAAACTGCACCTGGATAAAAACGTTTTGAAACTTTCCTTCTACTTATAGAAGCTGGACATTTAAAGAAGTGGTCAATTGTAATTGTGGTTATTATTATTTGTGGTTGTAAACCGCCGAAAGGATTCAATTCACCTAGTATTTTCCTCGCTGTAGTGAGGTGAAAAATTGTGTGTTGCGCTCGGCAGCAAAGTTATTTTGTGTCTCGTACCTTGAAACCCTCGCTACGCTCAGGACTCTATCTATGAACCACCTAGAACCCTTCACTTGCTCAGTTTTCAATACTAGTACTCGCACAAAATAACCAACTTTGCAACCTTGCATAACAATAGTACATTGTGCAATAAGGGCAGTAAGTAGGCTATTACTAACGAGAGTCTGTTAGAAGCCCGACGCCGAAGGCCTAGGGATTTTAATGACTCGAGTTTGTAATACCCTTACTGCCCGTGATGCACACAATGTTTTTCATCACATTTGCGAGGAACTAAATACCTACGACACAAGGGAACAAATTTATTTTCTTTGACTTTTCTGATATTTTATTTAAGTTTATTAAATTAATTTAGTTAACTTAAATTGGGTTAAATTTAATTACCTTAATATAACTCAGTTTAACTCAAGTCGAGTCAAATCGAGTAAAGTCAAGTACAGGCGAGTACAGTCGAGCACAGTCGAGCACAGTCGATCACAGTCGAGCACAGTCGAGTACAGTCGAGTTTAGTCGATTTTAGTCGAGATAAGTCAAGTTAACTACTCAATTTAACTTATTTTTTAACTTAATTAATTTAATAAACCAGTTCAGTACAGCCAGCTACACATTATAGGTAGTCCCTAGGGGTATAATATTGTACTGATTTTCATTATTCTCCCGCGGGTATATATAGGCCATTGTGTTTCTTTAGGTACGCATATAATCAGACCCTAAACGAGCAAGTGTGATGAAAACAACTATTATTCCAACAGACTGTCCCAAAAAAGTTACAGCTCTGTCCTGTTAATAGTACTAAAACTAAAACTTGTAGAACAAATTGTTTGTTTCAAAGATTTTGTTATCTACGAGAAACTCACACAGATACCCATCAAGAAAGCGTTCGTTTGAACGAACGAATCGAGTTCAAAAGTTGTTTCAGTGCTAGGAATGACGATTTGTTCTGAATATATTACTTGGACCATTTTTCCCTGGACTAAATAGATTGTAGAAGACTCCTAAAAACAAAACAGCGAACGGACTGTCAGCTAGTCGGTCTAAAAACCGCTGTGTCTAGTTCGTCAGACGAAAAAAACAGTTTTTTTTTAAATTGGAGGATTGGTTAATGGAACGAGCGTGTGAAGCTGCGAACGACTTTATTTGATATTTGCAAACATGTCCGACCTGTCTTGAGATTGTTTATGGTCAGTCGATTGAAGCAAAGCTCATCTTTTATACTGAGTCTTTAGTCTCTACCGGGCCTATCAACATCATCATCAGCCTGTACCAGTCCAGGGCGCGCCACTGAACCAGATCCTCGGTTCTCCGCATCCAGTCACTGCCAGCCGCCTTACGTAGGTCGTCGCTCCATCTAGCCGGGGGGCGTCCCACACTACGCTTGCCCAGTCGTGGTCTCCACTCGAGAACTCGTCTACCCCAGCGGTTATCAGTTCTCCGGCAGATGTGACCAGCCTACTGCCACTTCAACGTGCTAACCCTTTGAGCTATGTCGGAGGCTTTGGTTCTATAGAGTTCTCCAACATCAACACCTTATTAATGTCCCCATTGCTGGGGCACAGGCCTACCCTCTTAACGAGGGCGTATGGGCTATATTCCACCACGCTGGTTAGCCCAGTGTGGGTTGGTAGACTTCAGATGCGCCTAAGAAATACTTCATCGCCGTATGCAGGTTTCCTCGCGATATTTTCCTTCACCAATTGAAAGAACCTATTGAATTGAGGAAAGTCCGACCGGGGATCGAACTCGGACCTCTCGACATGATAGGCCGCTTCTTGCCCTCCACGCCACCGACGCTTTGTCGCTAGAGTTCTCCATACATAGAGCGTAACATAAAAGCTTCCGACCTCTACTCATGAGGTCTAATATCTATATTAAAAAGCTGATGAGTTTGTTTTTTTGGATCCAACACGCGAATCGCTGGAACTACCAGTTGGATTTGTAAAATGCATTAAGTATGATGTGCAATGCAAAGAGGCGTAGAATAGATACTTAACTCGGTATGACTATTCTTCCAGTATTCCGGGCTCAACAGAAAACCAGCGCTCTTATGTACGCAGAACTGAGCTGAGTTGATGAGACCCTTTTCGCGGCAACAAATAGATTCAAGAAACTTAATAATGTACAACTTTCTAATATGAACGCTTTCTTGTTGATAATATCAGCTATGTATATGTCAAAAATATTTTACTTAGGTATATAATCAGTTGTTTCCCTGAAATAAAAGTATTACTTACTTTTTTTCGCAGTAGATCTAAGCAAAGAGTAGTGTACACCAAGCGAGCGAAATCGCAGAACATGCCTAGTGTATTCAATTCAATAATAGAACCTTTAGACTTATTTGGTTTCACCAATACAATTGACTTTATTATCGAATTTGACGTTTTCGTATCGCGAATTTTCCAGCTTTGGCGTTGGAAACGCTTTTTGCCTAATAACATACTAGCTATTCGCTCTGCTTTTCCCGCACCTGTTTTAATTTTCCGTGTGAAAAATCAAGGGTACCATCACCTATCAACAGGGAAAGAATATTTTAAATCCTTTCAGTAGTTTCGGATATTACCTACCTTAAAATACATCCGAACAAACTTTACCTCTTTATTATTTACTAGCAGTTTCCCGCGGGTTCGCCCGCGTTATAAGTTATATCAGACTTTTTGCTCGACTCCTTAGGGTCGTAGCGTGATGATAAACAGCCCTTGACTTTCCGCAAGAATTGCGCTATCAAATGCAAAAAGCATTTTTTTTAATTCGACTGGTTAGTCCAGAGATAAGCGCGTTCAAACAAATTCTTCAGATTTCTTATATTAGTATTGATAGACAGCAATAGATAGGTAAAAGTTAGGTAAGTATAAAACATAACAAAATAAAATATACGTAAATAAAACTTTTGATTATTCTAGAGCATATAAAACAGGCACCTAGCCAGGATTTTAAATGGACTGTCAGAACCCTAGTTACCATGACAAACACGTATAAGGACCACATTTTTACCCCAAAGCTCAGGGGGCCCTAACTACGTGCCTGGTATAAGACTCGCGTTCAATAAAACTTACGTAAGTACATAATTACATTGAACGGAACGAAGTAGAAAACCTTTCGTACCGTAATCTGATCTTAAAAGAAAAACAGCCTCAAAGTTAATTCAGGCCAAACGATCAATCTGTTTAGTTTAATGTTTAATATCTACATCTTCAGCTATTAGTGTGTGTTTTAGGGGGATGAGGATGCCTCTTAAATCTTTTAATCACCTATTATTATCAGCATATCTTTATACTGTTGGGTAGGTATAATAAAATACTGTTGCAGGCAACACTAAATTTCAAATGTCAGTAAATGTCACTGTCAAAAAACTACTGTAAAATAGCTGTCAGATGTTTGGCTTTCTTTTTCCGTTCTCGTCTGCATACTATGTACTTGTGTACTGCTGAAATAAAAAGTTATAAAGTGGACTTTTTCTATTTTTCTCTTCTGCGTGCTAAAGTGCATATAGTTCACCCATCAGGAAACTAACAAATACAATACTTTGTTCCCTACCTTCGTTCTTATACATTGGTTCGAGGATAAGGCAGGTTGCACCCAGCTTGACCGGATAAGGTGTTGACCTGGCTGGGTGTGGTACCTCTTATGTTATCTTTTACCATGAAGCTAGGATCTTTTTGGTTGGGCACCCGCGCCTTCAGCTTAATTCGATCCGTCCTGCCTTTTTAAAAATGTCACATATTTATTTCGCCGTCTGTGTCCTCTGACTTCTTCCACTCGTCTCTGACTCGTGAATCTCGTCTACGTTTTTCCTACTATTTTCACTAGGTCCTGGTCCCATCTCTTATTGGTGTCTACCTCTTCTGCATTTGTTTCCCCTTGGATATACCAGTGTCACATTTTTACTCAATTTGTCCTTCTCTCTGTTTTGTGTGGCCTTACCACTCCCATTTTAGTTTTTTTCTAGTTCTTTAGTTGTCTGTCTTCTCGGTCGGTTCTTTCTATTCCCATTGTTCGTTGTCAGCACTGTAGTTGTTGGTAGAGTGGTCTTTTTAGTGAATTGAATACCCCAGCTTTGGCAGCCATTTGTTATACGGACAAAACCATTGAAGATTTAAGGTACGCCTTCGCAAATGCACACGACAACACGCAGTCCTGCCTTGCTCAACCAGCCAGTTCCTACTTTGCCAGTTGAATTTTGGGGCTCCAATCCAATTGTGACCTTTTATAAGTTCAGAACTCAGCCAAAATAGCCTACGGAAGGAGATCCTTTAGTCTCATATCTTTTATCTACATCTATCTTAGTCTACCGCCCCTAGACGTTGCTGTGAATGGCCCGGCCGACACAAAGCTGGCTGTCTATTGTAATTGAAAAATTGCTTTGTTATGACTGCTGGCTGACGTCATCTCAGGTAATCCCCTGTCATAGACAGGTTGAAATCGGCCACCAATCCGTGCAGGATGAAGGCAAGGATTGCTTTGGATGATGATCATCCATGGAATCCAGTTATTAGAATCATCATAGTCACCACATAAGTACCACTCTATCTTCCTGTAGGTTTATCAGAGTACTAAGTCTGAGCTGTGCAGTTTCTGTTCCGGGATGGAATATTCTTTCTAGAAGTTTCTACACAATTTCATTCACTGCCTCAATTGCCACGAACAAACAGTAAACAAATCGGTTTTCTGCATAAAGAGACAATCTATCCAAAACGTGTCTAGGGATTTGGGTTGTTGATCTTTGCAAAGCATTTGATTACATTGTTCACGAGTCTGGCACTTACTTGAAAAAACATTTTCTATACATTAGAATACTTGAATGATAGGTTACGTATTGCTGGATGAGTTTGACAAAATTCTTAGGTGCAGGTTAATACTTAGCATTGAAATCAAAACCAATAGCCTTTTAATATGTCCCCACTGCTGGGTCTCCGGGCTATAGTCCACCACGCTAACCCAGTGCTGTTGCGATTCACATATTTAAGTTTCGAGAATATTAGCTTTGACTGTGACTACACCCACACGGACCGATATTAGGCCAATTAGTTCACGTCCGAGCGGTATGTGGGTACCATCTATCCAATAGTGAGCGGAAATTTGAAATCGGTTTAAGTAGTTGCGGATATTACTTGAAACACTCTTTATAGAGATTTATATCATGATTATGAAGGAAAACGTCGTAAGGAAACCTGCATACGCCAGAGATTAGCATTTGTATTCTAAGGCGTCTGTGAAGTCCATCAAAAACGGATTGGGGCGTCGTTGGTGTACTGGGGTTTGGCACAAAAGATTCCAAAAGTATCGAAGTTTCGCCAGGTATTCCTATGGCTAACGAGATAAGTTATTTATACCTCTTTATATAGAATTAATCTTTAGTACTAAGGTAAACAATAGTTATTTGTTATGCAAGGCTGCAAAGTTGGTTATTTTGTGCGAGCACTAGTATTGAATCCTGAGCGTAGCGAGGGTTTCGAGGTACGAGACGCAAAATAACTTTGCTGCCGAGAGCAATACACAATTTTACAGCGCGGAAAATACTAGGTGAATTGAATCCTTTCGGCGGTTTAGAACCACAAATAATAATAACCACAATTAGAATTGACCACTTCTTTAAATGTCCACCTTCTACAAATTAGAAGAAAAGTTTTTAAAAGTTTTTTCCAGGTGCAGTTTTCCACGCAGATTTCGAGAAAGTATACCCTTCCGAGCCGGTGAGGTGAAAAATCTATTTGTGATTCGTCGATAATGTCTTGATAATAATAAGTTGTTGTGATTCTGTTATCAGTGTACGAATAACGTAACTATTATCAGGCACAGTTACGTTGCAATATTTGCAGGAACTGACCTTAATACTTGATGCAGGGAAACTGCGAGGTCACTGTTTATGTTATTGCGTGATAAGCGCAAAGCAGGTCACTCGTTTAGCGATAACTGTTATTATAGGATGTTACACTACGTCCAGAGGCGGGTTATGTGCGCTTTGGGGCCCGTTCCATATGGTTTTCCCTCTCGTATGTTCCTATTAGTTTTGATTGCTTAGTGTTAGTTACTATGCTACGTGATTTAGTGCGATGTGATGTCTTTAAGGAAGTAAACTAGTGGTTCTGTGAGAACAGTAGCCTTTGCGACCCCTTATACTAAACCTAAAAGAAACGAACAAAAGTCAACTTTGCATTTGGAGACTAAAGTGTCAAAATTAGCAATTTAAAGCTTAATATTTCGCAAACGGATCCCTGATCCGTGCTGGCCGTTGCGTTGCTTCACTGTATTGATTGATAGCAAGCATGATGGACCATCATGCAGCATGACATTCACGTAAACGTTGCATGTCATGCAAGCATGATCGTTTAGGGACACTTTAGGAACGCGATAAGTGCGGCATGTCATGCATTACGTGCTGTTACTCATGCATGATCGTCTAGCTGTAGTGATTGACGTGCATGACATGCAAACTACGTGCTGGCCGTTGCTTCACTGTATTGATTGATAACGAGCATGATGGTCCATCATGCCGCATGACATTCACGTAAACGTTGCATGTCATGCAAGCATGATCGTTTAGGGACACTTTAGGAACGCGATAAGTGCGGCATGTCATGCATTACGTGCTGTTACTCATGCATGATCGTCTAGCTGTAGTGATTGACGTGCATGACATGCAAGATACGTGCTGGCCGTTGCTTCACTGTATTGATTGATAGCAAGCATGATGGACCATCATGCAGCATGACATTCACGTAAACGTTGCATGTCTTGCAAGCATGATCGTTTAGGGACACTTTAGGAACGCGATAAGTGCGGCATGTCATGCATTACGTGCTGTCACTCATGCATGATCGTCTAGCTGTAGTGATTGACGTGCATGACATGCAAACTACGTGCTGGCTGTTGCTTCACTGTATTGATTGATAGCGAGCATGATGGTCCATCATGCAGCATGACATTCACGTAAACGTTGCATGTCATGCAAGCATGATCGTTTAGGGACACATTAGGAACGCGACAAGTGCGGGATCATGGTGAAAAATGTGACTATTTTTATTTATTTATTTAAGCTATTATACATTGTATATTAAATTAACAATTGGTATTGTGGTGTTGTTAAACCAGTGTATTGGTTTGTCCGAACACCACCATTCGTGCTGTCCATCACAAATTCAAATTCAAAAGTATTTTATTGCATGTAAGTACACTAGGTACATTTATACAACGTCAATTACAAGGTATAAATTACATTAAATAAAATTAATAGGTAATAAAGAGTTTAACATGAACACAAAAGCGCTAGCTGTCATCAAAACTTCAAGGTTGGTTTCTTGAGACCACTCCTGACTCCTGCCCTGTTCGCTTTCAATGTAAACGTTATCATGTTCGTTATCATTAAGCGTAACGTAGCGTCATTCATGCACCCGGCGGGCGCTGCATTCTGAGTCATCGCGTACTACCAAACCATATTTATGGTTTAATGACTTTCTTGCGGCGTGGTACAGTCGACCGCACGTCAGTGGAAACACTTTGACCTTGAGCTGGCCTAGTCATCAGAGAGTTTCAATACTATGAGAGACTGGGTTTGTTTCCATCGACCGTATCTATCATCTATGAAGGCCGTGTTCAAACCGAATGCGTATTCGGTGCAGCGCAGAGCGTTGCAGCGCAGCGCGTTGCGTAGCACGTCGCACAGAACGCAATCGCCGCACGCGGTGTGACGTCAACTAGTGACATCCCAAAGAAATGCTATTTCAATTTCTTTTAGCGAGCGGGAGCGTAGCGAGCTTTTTCAGTGTTCTGTGGTCACACGGCACGGCGCGCGCGCGACGTTGCCAGACCGCGCGCGCTCGGGTTGTCTCCACGTGGCTTGACGCACGGACACGCGCGTAGCTGCGCAGCGCTGTGCAGCATCGTGCGTTGGTGTGTCCTCTCCTATAATACTCCATACATTTATAACGTCATAAGACGTGCTGTGCTGTGCTGCGCCGTGCTGCATTCGGTTTGACTCGGCCTTTAAACTTAGTTTAAATAAGTCGGCGTCCATGGATTACCGCCACGCTTCCGCACCTCTCTGTCTGTGTCGCGCTTAAACCGCTGGTCGGCCACAGTGATTGTTCGATTTTAATGAAACTTTGTACAGTAGTAGCTATAGCTAGAATAACGCCTGTGATAATTTGAATGATTCTTGAACGGTTTCGTAAGTGTATTCAAAGCGGTCCTGTCTTCAAATTCCAAATCGATGTTGTTTATCTATGTAAGTGGGCCTTAGGCGATCCATAGTTTAGCTCGCTCTTTGTATACTAACCAGGGATTTTGCGGATGCAGATTTTTTTACATCCGCGGATGCGGGTATGCTGATTTTTGAAGGCTCACATTCGCGGATGTGCGTATCTTTTTTTAAAGAGATTTAGTATAAAGAAATGGTAATTTTTAATATTTTATTTATTAAATAATCAAATGTATAATAATTTAGCTAAAGAATTGGTGCATTATATTTGAAAAACAAATATTGCCACCTTATAAATTCACCCATATCTTTAAAAATTTAAGATCCGCATCCGCAGCAGCTCCGCATTGATTATTGCGGATGCGGAAGTTCCAAAACTGCGGTAGCGGAACCGTGGGAAAATATTCAACTCAAACAAACAGTTTCAACGGATCACATGATCCGTTGGGAAAATATTCAACTCAAACAAACAGTTTCAACGGATCACGTGATCCGTTGGGAAAATATTCAACTCAAACCAACAGTTGTGTGATCCGTTGGGAAAATATTCAACTCAAACCAACAGTTGCAGCGGATCACGTGATCCTTTGGGAAAAAATAATCACAATTACATAGTTTTAGCGTGATTAGATGCAACCCGGAACTGATCACGTGATCCGTTGGGAATAACCCCGATCATCCCTCGTGCCAACTCCTTGTTAGTTCTGTACAGTTGTGTTGTATCGATGTTCAGTTTAATCGTAAGTTACTAAGCAATTCGCCGAAGTAATTAATCAACATGCTGAATTAAGCAGAGATTTGATTATCAGATGAGTGATTAATAGTATCTGCCTAATCAAAATGAATAGAATTTGATAAGACACCTTGTAAATTCCCTATCTCTTACTGTGTATACGGGGTGCTTTGCGGATCGATGAAGAAATGTAAAGGGTGATGATAAAGAAGGTTATTCTGAGCATTAATTGTAAGATTCAAGTCTAATAGTTTTCTAAATATGAGCATAATTCAGTATTTCGGACGCCATGCTACTTCCACTAATAAAAAGATAGGATTATTTTTATTCTAAGATAATATAAGAAAGAAAGAAAGAAAAATAATTTATTCGACAATCACAACAAATAGATTAGAAAATTATTTAATTGATTAACCTGACATAAAATCAGGTGGTAGACGATGCTGTGATCGTGAAAAGGTCCCCAGCTCAGCATAGTGCTGCACCCAGGAGGCGCAGCGCTGGTTTTCTGCTGGGGGCCTTAGCTAGGTGTCCCCGTGTTTGTGTGTGTGTATGTGTGTGCGTTCAAAAGTAGTACTTGCTATCATCTACCGCCGATCCACTGTCATTTCAACGCAGGCGGATCACCTCGTTTCGGATCCTGTACTCCGAGCACGGCTCTAGCCCGTTGAGCGACTGAGTTTTCGGACTGGTCCCACTGTCAGGAGCCCTATTCTTGAATCGCTCGTCTCGCTTCGAGCGGTCGTCTTTACCTTCGACATCCGGTTAAAGAAATCTGTAGAATCGAGCGAGGCGAATGAATCAAAAATTGAGCTGCAGATGTCCACATCAATGTGATTACTAGGTACTGGGGTGCAACACACGCTCGTGCGCAGTATCGTTAGTGCGAAATACGAGTGTGCGATGTACGATTGTACGACATGTCACAACCTTGTTATCATCAATATTTATTTTATAGGTGCTACCTGTAAGTGTAAGAAAAAGAATGAAAGAAATAAAAGGAAAGAAAAGTATAAAAGAAGAAACTGTCAGACTGATCAACGAACAGCCCAAACCGCTGAGACTAGAGACTTGAAATTTTGCACAAAAGTTCCTCACATAGCTCTGACGTCCACTGAGTATGGGTTTTTCCCGCGGTAAAAACGAAGCCGCGGGATACGGCTAGTGCAGAAATAAAGATACACCAAACAAAAGGTAATCTCAGATACCGGCAACGAGTGTAAACTACAAGAAATGTCAACATGATAAGATACGCAATCGCTAGCGCCATGTTATTAACTTATTAAGTGCTTATGTTGTCCATTCCGAATCAAGAGGTTTAATACACATTTATATACCGAGTCAACAAGCATGCCCTAAACGTTTATTGAAGTGTGTTTTAAGGTTTAATTAGTACTTCATCGTCGCTTGTATGATCAAGCTTAAATGAACTCTATTATTGACCCAGCGAGCGAAGCGTCTAAGTTTCGAGATTGGCCAAAAATGCGTCCGTCTGTCCTTCTGTCTTTCTGTCTGTAATTCTCTACAGGTCGCATTTTTCAACCGATTTTGACGAAAATTTGGCATGGGTATAAATTAATCAAGCCGACAAAATGAGTAAAATAAAATCTTGAAAAACATTTTTTTTGAGTACGTACCATACTCGCAAAGTGGGAGTGAATTTTTTTTCTTGTGAATCCCATAGTGTGGGGTATCGTTGGATAGGTCTTTCAAAAATATTGCGGGTGTGTGAGAACCATTTTTTGATTTAGGGATCTGTTTGTTTGTTTTTTTCACTTTAGTACTTATTCTGTCTCCAACTTCAACTTTGCAGTTGACTTCTGTTCGTTTCTTTTAGGTTTGGTTTATAAGGGCTGGCGAGGTCTACTGTTCTCACGGAAATACTAGTTTACATACATAACGGGTGTTTATTTAGAGATTTCTTTTTAGATGGCCGACACTGTTTCTAGGTAAAATCGTAGTACAGCGCTACGTCCATTTTACGGTCGACATAATCGTCCATCCGAGTCTGTTATTCGACAAACCATGTCTCGTTTTCGCACCACGCACTCTCTGGTAATGCACCAGCTATTGTGGATCTGAAATCGAAACTGCACCAATTGCTTGAATGTAAAACAAACAAGTGTTCTCCTGGACATTATTAAAAGTAGTGATTTCTTCGAGAGTTGTGTTACAATTGCATTACATAACTTGTGCTGGATCGTGTATTCCGTCCGCGCGACGGCCGCCCGTGACCCGGCGGGCAGAGGCCGCTCGAGTTTGAGCGATTTCACATCGGACGACAACGACACGATATTGTCGGACTGGTAGTTTCATACATTACTAGATTACTACCAAGAAGTTTCGAATGTCTTTGGTGACGCGCGCGCTCCCTGTGGAGTTCGCATCTTGCATATTTAGCAAGAAGTTTCAAACCTCTTTGGTCGCGCGCGCGCTCCCTGTGGAGATCGCATCTTGCATATTTGGTATGGGAAACGAAGAAAAATTCGGTGTCAATTTCAGGGGGGGTGCGGACAAAGGCAGCGGAGTAGAGGGAGGAGGTTGCTAATACAAATTTATATGGAGTTTGAAAATGAGAATGTGTCAGTGAGTGTCATTTTTGATATACATTTGACACGATTTTTGCACCCCCTAAAATGCTTTTGTTACTCATCCATATGGGAGTGGCAAAATTTTTTGATTCAAGACATTTAGTATCGGTGCCTATGGTGCTAATTACCGGGGGGGTGCGGACAAAGGAAGCGGAGTAGCGGGAGGAGGTTGCTAATACAAATTTATATGGAGTTTGAAAATGAGAATGTGTGAGTGAATTACAATATTGTAATCCATTTGACACAATTTTGACACCCATTGAATGCTTCTTTTACGCCTCTATAAGGGGCCGCGGCTGCCAACCAAAGAGATCCTAACTCTATGATTACTACTAAACGCTTTCACACTGCGTCGTAGTAGTCAACTGTATCGTTTGTCGCGGGGTGAGACTGCTGTGGCGTACTGGTGCTTACATCGTGTCAATACCAAGTGGGCGAAGCACATCACTTGTAGAACTGACGGCCGTTGGGGCAGAAAGGTTCTCGAGTGGCGACCATGTACCGGAAGACGCAGCGTGGGCCTCCCACAAGGCGAACCGACGATCTGATGAAGGTCGCGAGACCCGGCTGGGTGAGGTTAGCGCGGGCGACCTGGAGATCCTTTGGAGAGGCCAGCGGACGTCTTTCGGCTGATATGATGACATACCGATATTGTTGTCTTCCGAGCAGACGATATACCAGTGTCGGTGTCGTCGCAGTGTGAAAGAACCCTTTTCCTTGACACCGATCGCATGACACGCGCACCCGGCACTTAGTATACATTATCCATATACCTACGACGACCGTTGTTTCAACTAAATTGACTTACAACAGGAAAACGGGCTGGCCCGCACTGCGAATTTTCACCGCGCGATTATTTCTCGCGGTTTCCTTACATAGAAGCGCTTTCCGCGTCCTGATCTTTCAAACTACGCAACGGATTTTGAGGCGGTTTTCACATAAAGGTGAAACCTCTAATTGATTATCTGTTTTTAGTTAGAAGTTTTTTGTTGTATTTGTTAACTGTAGATATAGTATTAGTAGATATAGATTTAGTAACCTAAGAATATAGAATAAAATAAAAATGAAATAGCTACTTATCCCGTGCGGTATTCTGCGGGATATGAGTCCTTGTAACTCGAAATAATAGTTATTTGTTATGCAAGGCTGCAAAGTTGGTTATTTTGTGCGAGTACTAGTATTGAATCCTGAGCGTAGCGAGGGTTTCGAGGTACGAGACGCAAAATAACTTTGCTGCCGAGAGCAATACACAATTTTACAGCGCGGAAAATACTAGGTGAATTTAATCCTTTCGGCGGTTTAGAACCACAAATAATAATAACCACAATTAGAATTGACCACTTCTTTAAATGTACACCTTCTACAAATTAGAAGCAAAGTTTTAAAAAGTTTTTCCCAGGTGCAGTTTTCCACGCAGAATTCGAATGAGAAAGTATACCCTACTGAGCCGATGAGGTGAAAAATAAATTATTATATTATTAAAACACAGATTTGGTCGCATCGTCAAAAACTTTCACGTTTATAATATTAGTACTAAGGATTGCATCATTGGTTATTTCGTACTAAACGCCAATAGGATAAACAATTTCGTAATAATTGCCTCTAGGCACTGACCGTAGCAACAGAATACTAAGTAAACCCGCCTGTGCGTGTACGTACGTACATGTACAGTTGTACGTATCGTACGCATTTCGAGTCGTCCCCCTCTATGAGGGAATTATAGCGATCCCTCAAATGGGGTCCCAGTTCCAGCGGGTCGGAATATGAATATGCACATTGAGTCCAAAAAGATAAATCCATTCTAAGGTAGGATAAGTAGGTAGTTATAATTGTTACATATTATTATTATTTATAGAGTAATGTAGTAAATTATTTATAGAGTTATGTCATAAATGAAAGTGGTACAGTACCTAGCCTAATAAAACTGTGAGTTTCCTGAATAAAATAAAATCTCGAAAAATATCATAACCGAATCTCAATACAAGACGTAATGGACCATGTTGAAAACCATTCTCTCATTGAGTCCAGAAAGATAAATCCATTCTCTCATTGAGTCCAGAGAGATAAATCCATTCTCTCATTGAGTCCAGAAGATAACTCCATTCTCTCATTGAGTCCAGAAGATAACTCCATTCTCTCATTGAGTCCAGAAGATAACTCCATTCTCTCATTGAGTCCAGAAAGATAAATCCATTCTCTCATTGAGTCCAGAGAGATAAATCCATTCTCACATTGAGTCCAGAAAGATAAATCTATTCTCTCATTGGGTCTAGAAAGATACATCCAGAAAATATAAATGAAGTTGTTAAAAAAATAGTGCATAAAACGCGTCATTTTACCAGAGACGCGAGGGTGGATAGTTATTCGAGGGTAAAATGGGTTTTTGTCAGCGTATTTACGTTGAGAAGGGTCCTTGAAACTTCAGTCATCATCGCTACCTTCACCATCTACTTGTACCTGGGGGCCAATCGCACTAATTCTAAACGATATTACCAAATCCAAACCATAACCAAAAACGTTTGCTACAAACGCAAGCCAAACCCCAGCTCCACACGTTTGCTTTTGACGAGGTTTGCCAAACGTGTGAATGCAACATAACGTTTTTGGTTATGGTTTGGATTTGGTAATATCGCTCAGAATTAGCGCGATTGGCCTCCTGGTTATTTGATTTTTCATTTATTTCATTTATTTATTAAAATTTACAAATACATTTGTCATTACAGGATTGCACCCAATTCGACAATGTAACAGCTTTTATTCTAATTAATTATAATTAACAATTTTATACACATTACATTCTTATTAATATTATAAAATGTCAGCTTATGTCAATAATAAAATAATCAATACCAAAAATAAATAACTTAGTCCAACAATAAAATATTTCATTGTTTTACCGGAGTTCCAAAATAGCTTTTAAAAGCATATTAATAAATAAACAATGTTAAACTTTCACGGATTCGTGACCTGAACCTGCTCTTTCTAATTTAATGATCCGGGCTATTGAATTTTCCGAGTGTACCTAACTTTGTTAAGTCACGTAAAGGAAAGAGGATTACTCGGGCACCTTTCAGGCAGACTTGTGACATTTTATAAAGTCAGTGCCTAATATTGTTTTTCTAAGATGAAAGCGGAATTATCATCTTATACATTAATCATTTTTAGAAATGTCTGTTTATTTGATCGACCTTCGACTAGATTAGTATCAACAGGTACAGTTTTGTTGCTTTTGAAAAAAATTACATTATTTGCTAAAAATAAGACACTGTTTAAAAAAAGGTTGTGTTTCGTCTTTTACTGAAAATCCAGTCGGTCAGTGATGCACAGGAAATCGATTCGGTTACAAATAAATTAGTCCGTAACATTTCTTCTTCGGCGTATGCAGGTTTCCTCGTGAGGAAACAACGCGAAGAAACCTGTTTTTTTTTTATATATCATCTTATCTTTAGGCACGTAGAGTGCACTTAGATACGTCTTATAATATACGTATTATAATACTATTAATTATTTGTGATTTATTTACATAATGCTAATTCCTTATAAAATAAAAATAAAAAATCTATTGAATCATCATCATCAACAACAGCCTATTAATGTCCCCACTGCTGGGGCTCAGGCCTACCCTCTCCATGAGGGCGTTCGGGCTATAGTCCACCACGCTAGCCCAGAATTGAATACATTGTAACAAAATAATAACATTAAAAAATAAAATAATTAAATTATCTGCTGTATAGGGGCATTTGTCATCAGAATTACCTGCATACGCCGAAGAAGAAATGTTACGGATTAAATTGTAATACTAGAGGTTCTGTGAGAACAGTAGACCTCGCCAGCCCTTATAAACCAAACCTAAAAGAAACGAACAGAAGTCAACTTTGCAGTTGGAGATTATGTACTAAAGTGACAACAATTAGCACTATAAATAAAGCTTAATATTTCGCAAACGGATCCCTAAATCGAAAAATGTTTTCCACACACCCGCGATATTTTTGAAAGACCTATATTTATACAGACAGACAGAAGGACAGACGGACAATAGCATTTTTGGCCAATCTCGAAACGGAGACGCTTCGCTCGCTCGGTCAATTATGTAGACTTTGCAAATAGCACACCAGCACACGCGGAGCCGTCGTCGTCGCGTCGGTCGCTTGTCGCTGCGCTGGCACTGGCACCCCACCCCAACCAACCGAAGCCTGACCTTACCCAACCAGCCCTTTACATTCAAGATCACAGCCGAGAGGAGCCGAGGGGAGAGCCTGCTCTTTGAAAACATTTCCAGTTTATTTCTGTTGTTGTTTGCTGATCACAATCGGTAATGGTTTCTTTCATTTCAAATGTCAGGCAAGGTTAGCGCTAAGGGGGTCACACTACTGTCTTGTTAGGAACAGTTTATTGCATACTAGCTTTTTCCTGCGGCTTCGCCCGCGTAGAAAAGTTTTTTCCCGTGTACATTGTGAAACAGCATCCTCTATGTAGGCGTTTTGTTACTTAGAGGATATTAGCGGACGCCCCGCGCTTTGTCCGCGTTAAAAAGTTGCCTATATGTTATTCCAGGATATAAGCTATCACTGTACCAAGTTTCATCAAAATCTGTTGGGTAGTTTTTGCGTGAAAGAGTAACAAACATCTTCACATCCTTACAAACTTTCGCCTTTATAATATTAGTATGACTAGCTGTTGCCCGCGACTTCGTACGCGTGGACTTTATAGCATTTTCAACACGAGAACTCTGAACTGGAAGCTCATACAAATGTTAGGAAATGACAGATTTTTGTCACTATTTCTTTGCTAATTTTCTAGATGTTTTATAGCGTTATGTTAGGGATATACTCGTAGACTATGTCCATACAAAGTTTCGTCAAAATCTGTTCATTGGCAAAAGCGTGATGGACAAACACAGACAGACAAAAATTCCAAAAGTTGCATTTTCGGCTTCGGTATCGTTCGTAATGTACCCCCGACCCAGTTTTTTCCAAAAATAATGTACAGAAACAACTTTTCTACGGTTTTATCATATGTATAGATGAAAGGTTGTCTGGAAGAAATCGCTCTTAGCGATAAGACCGCCTAGATGTACGGAGTATTACTTTATTAGTCAGCCAGATTCCTTGGTCACACATAAGGTTCTTGATCATTCTGTCTGGCCCAATGTTACATGTATCTGTTTTTTTCTTTATTGTCTGGAATTTTTAAAAGTGCAATAAAGTGTATTGAATTGAATTGAATGAGTGAGTACACTGGGTACATTTACATTTATACATGAAAATGTTTATCTACCACCGCTACCTACCTAGGAACACCTGTAGCTACCTAACACCTGTTACTAAGAAGCGGCGCATCAAACACCGCAACACATGAGATACCTGTACATATTAACATAGTACCATTTTTATTTTATTTTGCAAAAGATAACTATTAGAGATATCTATAATCTGTGTTGTACAGAGATAAAATCAAGTCATTTTCCAGAAAATTTTGATTGTCCGCGAAAATTTTTCTTTTTGATACACTGTGACATTATTTATTGTTTAAACTGTTGCTAAGAGACCTATAATTGAAAAAAAAATATATATATATTTTATAATAATAATAAAAATTGGCCTCGTATCATCTTTTGTTATGTTATATTGTTTTTATAGCTGTTGGTCTTCCAGAAGAAAATAAATAAATTAATTACCACAATATGATACTCAGAAGAAATAAAAACAAACTTGTACCACCATAGTAACGTAGTTAGGCCAGTAAATTTTGCGAAGCAATGTTGCTTCTACAACAAACTACCAATGTTATCTTGTATAATCATAATCTTTATTGTTGATTGCGTTACATGGATGTTACAGAGTTTTTAAGATCAGCAACCTACCTCATCGAGGTGTACAATTTGAGAGAGTAATTTTATATTGGTTAGTTAAATTATTATACAATGTCAGATTTAAGATTAATTTAGTATGAAAAAGTAGGTAACGTGTATAATACAATGTCAATTTCATTCAAATTATAATAAGATTTTCCCATAAGCAACTTTTTTAGATATCTTTTGAAACTATTCTCTTGAAGGTTTTTCATGGTTTTCCGTAGGTGGTTGTACGCTTTAGCAGCCATGTAGTGTGGGCCGTTTTTACAAATAAGAAAGACATAGAATTTAAGAATCATATCAAGAAACAACTTTTTAAGAAAGCTTATTATTAAATAGACGATTATTTGAATGACAAAGATGCCTCGAGCAATCTTTACAAACAAGTGACAAACTTGATTTTAAAACATGGGTCACGGAAGTTTGTACCGCTTCTCCTTCTCAACGCTAACACCTAGGATGCGGTGGTAGATTTAATAAACATTTTCATGTATAAATGTACCCAGTGTACCTATATCATCATCATCATCAACAGCCTATTAACATGTCCCCACTGCTGGGGCTCAGGCCTACCCTCTCGACGAGGGCGTTCGGGCTATAGTCCACCACGCTAGCCCAGTGATGGGTGGTGGACTTCACATGCGCTTAAGAATTTATTCTGCGTATGCAGGTTTCCTCGCGATGTTTTCCTCCGCCGTTTGAGAGCAGTCAGTAAATGTACTTAAGTATCGAGAAAAACCCATTGGTACATTGCCCAGCCGGGGATCGAACTTCGGACCTTCCGATATGATAGGCCGCGTCTTGTGACCGACGCCACTGACGCTCTCTTACCCATATGCAATAACATAATTTTGGCTCTGACCTACATAACTCAAAATAATGAATTAATGATAATAAATATGTATTCCATTGATAAAAATGAATTTGAAAGTACGATTTCTTTTATTGAAGACAGACGGGTTTTTGTGTGCAACAAGGTATAGTATAACATTCGATCAAGGACACATCCATTCAAAAGTGCTTCTAAGCAAGCACTGAACTGCATAGTGATGTGCATCGTGATTATCGATGTTTCAAAACGATATAAAATCAACAATTAAGCCGTTGAAGTACTGTTTTAATCATAAATTAATTAGACGTTAATCCATCAATTTATATATTTTTAATTCAACTGAGATAGATTATCTAAATCATCAACTAGTACTACTATTTTCCATTCATCATCAGCTTGCATCAGTCCACTGCTGGACATAGGCCTCCCCCAAGGCGCGTTACTGATGAACTCGATCTTCAGTTCTCCGCATCCAGTTTCTATCAGCCGCCTCACCGGGGAGCGTCACACTACGCTTGCCCACGCGTGGTCTCGAGAACTCGTCTACGAATTGTACGAATACGATTCATATTAAATAATTTATTACAGCAACAAACCAACAGGAAAAAATCTGCCAAACTGTAATGACAGTTGGCAGAAAGTGCTATAATTTCTATAGTTTCATACTAGTATATAGTATCATACTATAATTTCTATAGGTACATACTTTTAAGGAGAAATCAAGCTCATCAGTGAGCAATCCTGGAGTGTTTGGGTCTAATTTAAAATTTCGGACACATTTAAAAATAGTACATTTTAGACTTTCGCGCTTTGTATTCATAATTATTAGTAGTTTCTGAAACTACTCACAGCGATCAACAATGACAGCTCGCCTCTCCAGTCAGCTCGTGACCACGGCCAGTGTAACCTGGTCGAAACGTCGGGCAAGGTAAATAAAACTTATTCGTGTGTAAGACCCGTAAATAATTATATAATTACATTTAAAAATATCGATATGTTTTTTTCACTAATGCTAATCTCTAAATCGGGTAGACAGATGGACTGGTCCTCTCTATACACTCTGTGGGGCCGGAATTGTGTACAAAATCAGGTTCGGCGAGTATTAAGACCTTTGTCTCCTTTCAGTCTCGGCTCATGAATTAGGAGTGCTGTGGGAACAGTACTTGTTAGAGTTCTAATGCCTTGTAAAAATTTTCGTCTAATTAGGCACCGGGTTCTGCTTCTATGCTGGTTCTATGCTAATACGGTTTTAGGAAGATAAGGCGCTGCGCAGACAAGGGACTTTATGTCCGCCTTTGTTGTCCGCGGTCACGTAGGCTGCGAACCAAACGCGCTCGATGGACAATCTGTCCGAGAAGCTCTAAAAGTGTCCCTAAACGATCATGCTTGCATGACATGCAACGTTTACGTGAATGTCATGCTGCATGATGGACCATCATGCATGCTATCAGTACAGTGAAGCAACGGCCAGCACGTAGTTTACATGTCATGCACGTCAATCACTACAGCTAGACGTTCATGCATGAGTGACAGCACGTAATGCATGTCATGCCGCATGATCGTTTAGGGAGCCCTTAACGATAGCACTCGGAAAACAAGAGCGCGCCGCGGACTAAATTGTCCGTCGTCTGCGTTACAATGTACAGTCAAGGTTCATAAGTGCAGTAGCAGTTTCGCAACTCAATAGATTGAGAGACCAGTGTCACTTACGACCTTCTTTTATATCTGTACCCACACACGCACGTATCCACTAATATATTCCTGATATTACTATTAATTATTGACTTGGGTGGTCAGTAATATTATCTAATTGTTTTCGTGTTGTCGTGCGCACCGTTGTACAGATAATGACTCTTAGGGCCTCTTACACAGCTTGCTGATATAGTCCCAGATACCCTATTTGCAGGTTATCTGACAGATAGCCTATTTGTTTGGTTTCACAGGTATCTGATTGCCTATATCTTATATATTTTATATAGTCTATCACACAGATTTATCTGATAGATTAGTTTATCACTAAGATTACTATCTGTAACAATATCAGGAAGTGGTGAAAGAAGCCCTTAGTGTGCTACTGCACTTATGAACCTAACTGTACAAACTAAGTAGTTCGTTTAATCGACGCGGACAGCCGCGGTGTATCCTCTCCGCCGATGTGCGCTGGATTTTTGTCTGGCAGACTATTTGTTCCATAGATTTCTTCTATACATTCTATTGTCACGGACAAAAAGCCCCTCGTCTGCGCAGTGCCTAATAGCTATGGTCGCTATAGGGTTGGGTAATTAGGTCACTGTTATTGTGAGAAAACCTCTGCCCCAGAACCGATGGATGTTAGAACAAAGAAGCAAGACGTATTTATCGATAGGTATAATGGAAGCTGGGATGGTGTCTGTAATAACCTTGTTAGGTCAAATGATCAAGATCAAAAGTTGTTAAGACAAATGAAGGAGAACCATTTGTGGCACCGCCATGCCAGTGGTCCCTACGCCCTTGAAAAGGTAGCCGGAAGGTATTATTCGAGGACCGGATGTGGTCGTCTTACGGAAAGCTTATTTCCGTACAAGGTAAATTGAATATGATATATTGATATTCTGACGGTCTGGCTCTTAGGTCAGTATTTATGTCAACTGACCGCCACCACCTCCGTGTGTGGGTGGCTTTAAGCCTTTGTGAGAGTTTGTACGTGATGGGTTTTTTAATTGACGAAAATATGCCAGACATAATTTTGTGAATTCAATTTGCCAAAGTCCACGTTTGGCGGTTGAAACTGCCATAATACGCATTGTGTATTTTGTGTTGATTTATGTTTCCTGTCATTTACTTAAAACGCCATTAGTATAATTTTAACGCAGTTAATTTTAATTAATACTTAGTTGAAATTGTAATATACATGGATTTGAATAAAAATGACATTATCAACCCGCGAGCCTCGACTGCGAATGCAGACAGAATGGATAATCATATAAAATGTTGCTTACTATAAGCAACATTTTATATGATTATCCATGCATTCTAGAAGATTATTTAGTCAGTAAATCTAATCAAATCAACGGCCCATTAAAATGTCTCCACTGCTGGGGCTCAGGCCTACCCTCTCAACGAGGACGTTCCGGCTATAGTCCTCCACGCCAGCTTACTTATGTTTTTCGTCGCTAAGTGTGTTGTACAACGTAGAAATGATTTAGTGTAATAATGTCCAATCTGAAAAATGTCCAACGACCATGCTCGATCGAACTGAAAAATGTCCAAACTGAATAATGTCCAATTTGAAAAACGTCCAATCTGAAAAACTATCGTATGATACGCGTGAGCATTGCTCATTACACTGCTCGGCTTCATTACGCACTCGACTTCGGCTCGTGCTTTGATATCCAGCCTCGAGTGTATGTAATAACCAACTTGGCTCACTTGTATCATAATGTACTATTACAAACGTCTTGCAACCTGCGTGGAAATGGTTAGAGCAGCCGATTGGGCTGTTCGGCGCGACGCCTGCCTGCGCCTTGTACCCCTACCATGAATTGACAGCGTCGACACTCGTTAACGACCACGTAAACACGTAATAGTATGTAAATCCGCACGTCAGAGTGGCGCCACTGAAAACCAGCGCTGCAGATCCTGCAGGATATTCTGAGGTGGCGCCACATTGCAACACCGACGCGTGCAGTCGATCCGTAGGTGGTCACTACTGGTCACCATGGCCTATCTATGGGGATCCTGTCCCTGGCCGACACTCCCAGGGTTGACTGTACACAGGTAAGCTAGATATGTAAAAAATATTGTAATGTGTTGCTTTCTGTGTGATAAATAATTTTCTTCTATTCTATAGCGCGGTCTCCTTTCGACTAATTACGAAAGAGTTTACAAGAGTTTTTACGTAGTCGCTAGCGGCTCGTGGTAGGGGTGCTGGTCGGCTTAATTCACGTTGTGTTGACTAACCCAGCGTGAGCGAGGCCCCGGACAATGAACTTTCACAGCATAGAGTAGCCGGCGGCGCAGACGCGGCAGTAGGTTACTATGGCCTATGCTATGGCGGACAATGTCAAGGTTTTCCTTATAGATGATGGTAAAATCAACTTACATCCTAACTATATATGGTCTTTTGAGGGATTTATGTATAGGTTGTATACATACCACTTGTTCCTATACATACCATACCAGTTTTTTCTTTTATTTTTCTGTAATAAATGTAGTCACAAAATAAATGTTGGATCATTTTAAACCGGCTTTTACTATGTTACGTTTTCGTTATTTTGTTCAGGCTTACTTGCAATTTAAAATTTACTATTGTCTTATCGTTTTTCTCTAAGACTAGATGATTAAACAAAAACATTAAAATTAAGAAAATAGGACAAAACAGAAAAATAATAATATTACTTAGGTACCGATTTCCTGACCTATTTCAGTTCACATGTACAGTCAAGTTTCATAAGTGCAGTAGCAGTTTAGCAATTCAATAGATTGAGAGACCAGTGTCACTTACGACCTTTTATATCTGTACCCACACACGCACAATATGTTCACTAATATATACGGGTATTTACGATGAATTGATGAATTGACTTGGGTGGTCAGTTATATCTAATTGATTTTCATGTTGTCGTGCGCACCGTTTTGTACGGAAGAATTACTCTTAGGGACTGCGCAAACGAAGCGGAAATTTGCCCGCTCACTTTTTGACGTTATTGTCAAATGAACCATATCACTTTATCCTAAAGAACAAAATCGTAAAATGACTTCTGCACGTCGGCGTCGCCTCGCGCTCGACGTCATTCATACGATTTTGTTCTTTAGGCTATAGTCATATGGTTCATTTGACAATGACGTCAAAAAGTGCTCGGGCAAATGTACTCTTGATCTAAACTGACTCTTAGCGTGCTACTGCACTTATGAACCTTACTGTACCTTTTCCCACTCTCACATGAATGTGAAACTGACTTACGTTGTCATAGAGTAACATACCTACATAAAACTATGTGGGCACGCCTCATATCTTACTCTTTGATGGCACGTCACGCCGGCGGTCGTTAATGAAGTATTTTTTTTCTGGTGTCTTACGCACGAGCGTGTTAGGCCAAATGACCTTGTAGAAGCAACCTAGACGAAATTAGATGTTGCGATACAACGTGTAGTGTTACGTGGCGTGTGTGTTTCCAATTCGGTCGCGTACGGGGGCACATAAGGGAGGAAGGGCGTCGAGCGATGGGTACAAGCTCAGAGTAAATAATTAAAGAATAGAGGGACTCCATCATAACCAAGCCAAAAGACGGTGGGACCGGTCTTTATGGAGATCTTTGAGGGAAGTCTTTGTCCAACAGTGGAGTCTTCCGGCTGGTATGATGATGGCGGAGACGCCAGAAGGGTCCAGTGGGCAGAATATAGATTCCGAGATATTTGAATTTTAGTGAAGAAAGGAAAGGTAATAAAAAGAAACAGCATTTTGCGATTGCGTTTTTAATTAATATTATTGTGTGACCAAAGTAGATACTTTTTCATGTAAAAAAAAATGAAAGCTTATTTTAACCCTTTGAGTCGCGAGATTCCGAACGCAGTACCTTTTAAAGTCGGAAGTATATAGCGTCAGTCCATAGAGGGAGAAAGCAATCCTCCTAATTACGCGTCAGTCAGACACCCTGACATGACATTGTCACTAAAAAAAACTGTAATTTTTACTAGATCAAGTATCTACAATGTAATAATATGACATTACCCGGCGGAATAGCAATCTAGCTGTCTTCCTAGTACCTACATGTATAGGCTGAGTTAAATAAAAATAATGTCCTAGTTTCCGAATTCAGTTTTAACATAATACTAACATTTATACAGGTCTGACACAGGTCTGACATCACTGAAATTGTCTATGGACTGTATACAACCTTTCAGATCATCCTTTTTACACTTATTACGACTTGTCTTGTGTAAAGAGTTTTTATAGTCATTTGTTTCGATCTATATTGTGTCCATGGTTTCATACTCTCTATTAAATCTTGCTCTGAGGGTAAACCATGGAAATAGTATATACTATTTCCAGTATTAGTATATACAGTAATAGTATATACTATTTCCATGGGGTAAACTGTTTGAATAAAACGCTTTGTCAGTGTGTTGACGAATTTGTTATCGATTGTTTGGTTCGAAACACAACTTTTACGGACGCCATTGTGTCGGCATGCGCCTTTTATGGAGGTCATAGATTAAGTAGCGTACGTATAGGCATTTAATTAGCGGAATGACAGATGAGTCAAATAAATTGAAGTTTATGGCCGTGAGGCCTGTGAGAGGCGAGCCGTATTTTTTTATTGTTAGTTTTATTTGTCGCTGTAACAGCATTAAGCTTAATGTTTACTGTTGATGAAGGGGTCCTATGATACATTAGTACCAAACATTACATGCTATGTCCTTGACGGGGTAGGCAGAGAACGGAGCGCCAAGTATCGCGATCCTGACACTCCTCTGTCGCTTCGCTCAGTCTCATCATTCTCTTCACACACGCTTGCGGCGGGACGCGAGTGCTCTTCACGTGTCCGTCTGTGAGAACCCGCTCTATCTGATGACAAACTGTGACAGGATATGGAAACGCGTCAGTGGCGTCGGGGATAAGACGCGGCCTATCATATCGAAAGGTCCGGAGTTCGATCCCCGGCTGGGCCATGTACCAATGGGTTTTTTCTCGAAACTTAAATTTCCATAATAAAATTCTCCTTGGAGATTTTGAGGAGTTAAGCCTGGTTTACACAGTGCGAGCTGCTGCCTGGCCAGTAGACAGCTACTCGGTTTGTCTACTCGTACGCCAGTAGCTCGGCTCGCCTTTGCTGTCTACACGACACCTAGCTACTGCCCAGTCCGAGTCGAGTCGCGATGTCAAGTGAACTTGTTTTAATTTAAAAAATGGTGATACAACTCTACTCACAACTGTCCGGCTGGCACTGGCGAGCTACTGCCGAACGCGTCCAAACGATGCGAGCGACGGCCGAGCCGCTGTCATGTGCGAGTTGCTGCCGGGCGAGCAGGCGAGTGAAAACAAAAAACGTTGAAGTAACTCGGATGCGAGCTACTGACCAACTCGCACGTACGAGTTACTCGTAAGTTACGTCCAAACATTGCGAGTTACTGCAGTGCAGCTGCTCGGAGGGCTGACTCGTACGCTAGCTCGCACTGTGTAAACCAGCCATTAGTACTTAGTACAAAATAAAGTTTAGTGCAGAATAATTAGCGGTCTTTATATTTACAACAACCAGACTAGGTCATTCGGTGAGAAACTTTAGCAGTTTAGGCATGTTTCGGTACCTTATTCCCGGTTTATCCTAAACCTAAACCTTTCAAAGGACAATTATTAACCGGCTAAAACTTTCACGTAAGTGAAGGTCTGTACATGACAGCCTTTACGCAGACGACAAAATTGAACACATGGGTAATTGCGAGTAAATCGTGTGATCGGGCTTCTGAAATCAAGATATTTTACGGTTGAGTGAGAGGTTGCTTCGGGGGAAGGAAAAACAGTAAGAAACAACGCCTTTAGTCGTTAAAAATAGAGGTGTATACACAGGTGGACGGATAATTAGAAACAGGGCCAGATTTTCATACAATCGAGGTCACTTTGAATCCATGGTTCTCCGTGAAGGATTGATCGGGGCATGATCTGATGACGGTCATCGAGGGAGTAGATGGAGGACTTCTAGATCGCTATAGATATCCAACTGATCAGATGAGCCGCCTGGAAGCAGCATCGGCATGATTCCATATCTTTTAGATTTTCATACATTTTAATGCCATTTTACGGGTTTTTTTCTTCATGACGATGCTGCTTCCAAACAGCTTATCTGATCGGTTGGATATCTATAGCGATTTAGCGATCTAAAAGTCCTCCATCTACTCTCTCGATGATCTTCATCAGATCATGCCCCGATCAACCTTTCACGGAGACCCATGGCTTCGAAGTGACCTCGATTGTATGAAAATCCTGTTTCTAATTATCCGTCCACCTATGTATGTGCTATAATTGCACCAAAACTACCGTTTTCGTCGAGTCTGTGCAGGGACCGCCACCCCCGTCTAAGAATAAGGTCAATTTATTTTTTACGGTCGGACGTGTCAAACGAATTTAACGAATAGACAATTACTGTGTCGTCCGTAAACCGGCAGCCCAATTGCCACAGGTGCGCTGCCCCCGTAGAGCTATGTTACCTAGAGTGTTTTCATTCATGTGCCTTAGACTTCCTGGCTCAACCTGAACAAACACATGCACAAACACGACTTGCGCATCACAGACAGTCCCCTGTGCCCTGTGCAGGGGCTGTCTGCAGGACAGCGAGACAGTGGAGCTACGCACACTGTCCCGCAAGTCGCGAATTGAAATCCGATACTGGGCTGACAATAGATCCCGACCTCTCGGCAACGAGTAACCAGTGCAGCTGTGCAGCCGTCGGCCAGAAGCACAGACCACCCAACCAATTTATTGCGCATTGCCGGCGCATGAGAAGGCGACAGAATTCACCGAACATAAGGCCATCTCCGCTTTGGTACATTACCGGCATCAAGCCATACTTGTATCACAAATAACTATTGCAGGCGGTCTTAACTTAGGGAAAATCAAACACACACTAAAACAAGTATGGCTTGGCGCCGGGTATAATCCTAGGTGATCGCCTTATGTTCGGTGAACGCTTTCGCCGTCAATACGCAGTCGATTGGTTGGATGGTCTGTGGCCAGAAGCCATACTCCACTACGTCACGGAGTTGTGATGGCGGGATGGTCCGACCGGGGGGAATTTCACAAACAAAACTCCCGCCTGAAATGACCAAAGGTGAATCTGAAATCGCGAAGCGTTACGTTTAAAGTCACTAGGCATTTAAAGTAGACGCGACTCACGCGTCAACGCTATGTACACTATACCGTGCTATATTTATATATGGCGCATGCGTCACAGTGAGGCCCGCCTCGTTCTATCGCGGTTTATTGCGAGCGGCTGAGGCCCCGGGTTTCTACCGATCGCAAAATATGGAACTAATGACCGAAACACGGGGTTTGACGTAACAACGGCGGTAAATATAACTTGGTTTCACTCCTTGAAAGCAATCGCTTTTACCGTTACTTCATGTGACCGATACCTTAACTTTATATCTGTCAATGCCAATGGTTTTATAGGTTCTTAGATGGCTTTTAGATTCAACTTTTAGACATAAGGGCAACAGTGTCCTGGCTTTTCCCACCTCACAGAAGCCACAGGGCGCCAATCGCTCCACACGTTTGCGTTTGTAAAAGTTTGCCAAACGTGTGGATGCAGCATAACGTTTTTGGTTATGGTTCGAATTTGGCATTGTCGTTCAGGATTAGAGCGTCAGTGGCCTCGGGGATAAGACGCGACCTATGATATCGAAAGGTCCGAGGTTCGATCCCCGGTTGGGCCATGTACCAATGGGTTTTTCTCGAAACTTAAGTACATGTACTGACTGCTCTCAAACGGTGAAGGAAAACATCGCGAGGAAACCTGCATACGCCGAAGAAGAAATTCTTAGGCGCATGTGAAGTCCACCAACCCGCACTGGGCAAGCGTGGTGGACTATAGCCCGCACGCCCTCGTTGAGAGGGTAGGCCTGAGCCCCAGCAGTGGGGACATGTTAATAGGCTGTTGAATAATTCTAAAAAGCTCAGAAACTGGGTTTACATTTTAAGAAAGGATTTTTGGAAACAACTTTGTGTGATGGAAATGTTTAAAGCGGACAAAGTCGCGGGGCGTCCGCGGCTTTTTTAAATAAATAAAGTATTATCGTATTACTCGTCATATCGAGTAACGAATAATTTGATTACCAACTTATTCGCCTTAAGGAATCGCGAACACATTAAATATTTATTATATTTAGAACCTGTTTGTATATATGATATCTTGGTTATTCGCCTGTACTTAAATAGAACACTATAATAATATATTTTTAGAAAATACGTGTTTTTTTCCTGTACGCTCACTTCGCTATTCTCTTTCAAGTCTTATACTTTGTTATTTATTTGTTATTTCAATATCACAAACAACAATTTTGTACAACATAAAAAGGTCAAGTTATTTTTTAGCATTCGAAGTAGGTATAGTTCCCGCGGAGTATAATGGCGGCTGTGTGAAGTTGGCTGATTTCTGCGCAATGACTAAAATAAGGTGTCAAAGGCTGGCGTCGGGTTCACTGGAGACGTTCATTCAATTTCAAGAAATGGTTCATTGATTCGATTAACCGAATCAAACTTTCAAGTTTTTGGACATGTAGCAAACTGTTTGCACGCGACGTGTAAACAGTTTGTGGCTATATTCATTCAGCCGTCAAGAATTTCCGTGTTGACTATACCTACCTCCTTAAATGAGAGTAATGCTGTTATAAAAATTTCCCTTGTAACGTGTAGGAAAGAGCCTAATTTGAAAAGACAATGATCTTGTCTTTTAGCGCATGAACAGTTTTAAACAACAGGGCCGCGGATAATTTCTTTATTTTCCTGTTCCCAATTAGATTTCTCGCCAATGTGATGGAACTGTTAGATTTTGCCTTTCACCCTTCTATCTAATATTTATTTTTACCCAATATTTTTATATTTTTCTAATATTTTATTATTTCTAATAATATTAGATATAATAAAATATTAGAAAAATATAAAAATTTCTGTCTCTTTCTGTTTAATATTCTATTTATCAGCCATTCATTCTTCACAATTACGCTGCCAGGTTGGTGAACTTTCCATCGTCGGTGTCATTTGGAATTCCGTCATGTTCAATCATAATATATTAATTTACACTAGCAGTTGCCCGCGGCTCCATCTGCGTTCGAATAGGTTTCCCGTAACCAAAAATGTTGCTGAATTATAAATATCGAGAAATTCCGATTGGCGTTGACGTTGTTTCCACGGCCGTGTAAAACCCATTAAAACAAACACCATTTGATTAAATCATAGATTTAGTATATTACCATAGATTTGCAATCAGTGTATTGTATAGCATGAAATAGCAATAGTCTTTTACCCCAATAATTTGAGAAGACGCTGCATTATATGGCGGGGTCAAACTGAACAAACACTATCTATTTTAGTCGAGCTGTTGTTTGTTGGGGGGCAGTTGGTATATACCAACTACAAACCTATACCGACTAAAATAGATAGTGTTTGTTCAGTTTGACCCCGCCATATAATGCAGCGTCTTCTCAAATTATTAAATATTCTGATACGTAGAAAGAGATAGAAGATATTATTTCTGTCTATCTTACTCTTACCCCTTTTGTAATAAGTGTGTCCCTCTCTGATTATTATTGTTATTTCATTGCGTCCTCTATAGTTTCTCTCTTTACGGATTAAATCGAGGTATTTGTTTTTTTTAAGATCTGGGTAAATAGGTGCTCAACAACTGATAAACATACAATATATATGTTTCTACCCCATCTCCACAAGCTTCGGCTTAGTTTGGCACTAAACTAAGCCGTGTGTGAATTTGTCCAAGCTTTGTTATTATTATAAACTTTGTTACGGTTTTTATTCGCAGGTAGGTACTGAAATCCCGAAAAATAAATTGTGTATTCCTCAAGGAAATTTGACTAACCGCTGACATTGAATAATACTTTCTATTATTTCCCACGGCGTACATAATAAAGCGCTGTTTGTCGTTTTGACATTACTTTTGTAGCGCGTGCCGGTCGCTAGCGCGTTTTTAGCGAGATCGATCGGGGGTGGTGGGAGAGGGGGTGTTAGTAATTCCCAACCGTACTATGAGGATCAATCATTTGTGGCATTGACCCAATGCCACATTTTTAATTGAACCCACGGTTTGAATTGCGTAGGTGCTTTAATACATACGACGTTAATTATTTCCTTTATTTTAGTGATCTATAATCACACAAAATCAGTCAGATTATTTGTATAGATTTAAGTATGCACGTCAGGCTGGATACTATGATGACTATATTGTATTCATGCAAATATAATACATTAATATAATAAGGGGTGAAAGGAACTTATTTAGTCCCGAGCGACGGCGCCAATTAGTTCGAGGGACTAAATAAGTCTTGAACCCGAGGTAAACACTGTGCTTTTCATTACGAATACAAGCAAAAAATAAAAACATGAATTAGCTAAAGAAAAAATGAGTGTTAATACAAATCTCTGCTATACGGAAGTATAAACAAAACTCTACCACTCGAAAAAAAAAAATGAAGATGGTATTGCCGATTTCCCGCCTATTTTGTTTTTTTCCTGTGGTCGGCCAGCTACTCAGCCATTATTTTTCATTTCCATCATTGAAAATATTTCGCCCAAATCTATGTTATTTTATAGAAATAGTTGACAGTAAATTATAAGTCATTTAAAAAATCTTTAATTATTACTTAACTTTATGTTATTTCAATTTTACATCGCGCTGTAATTGAGTGGCTGTATAGACAGTTGGACCATGGTCCAATAGAAATGTCAAAATAGCCCGAAAATAGTACTAGTTTCTTTTTTATAATTTACTTACTTACTTAGGTACTTACATACGTACTCATGAACTTTAGGGAAGTACCACCCAGGTGTCCACAGCTCTTTCTCGTACATTTTAATACCATTAAGACAATCAACTCGTGACAATGTAGTTACCTAATACAGCGTAGCTATTGGGATCCCAAGGCAACATACGATACCGTGTACTAAGTAAGTAATACGACTCTATTTCTCGTTATAGTAATGCAAATAAAGACTGTTTCTTCCCGGAATAACATCGGCTCAGCTATTTTTAGAGCAGAATACTCTATTTGTGTGCGGATTTGCGTTTAATTATGCCAGTAAATTGTGAACCGATTTATAATTAAATCAATCGAATTGTATGCTAAGTAAAATTAAACTTTCGTCGCTAGTCACGTTTTTATGCGAAATGTTTGGAAATTTGTTGCTCAATTAGGCGTATAACAGACACGCGGCCTGCGGTGGCGGTGGCGGCCTGTTGTGTTCCCTATGCAATGTATGTGAGACTTCAGACACGCGCGGCCTGCGTTTGCATGTGTCTGCGATACGCCTTACGCTGTAACGGCTGAACGTATTTTGATGAAACTCTGTACAGTGGTGACTTATAAAATGTACCGTCGAGTGACGAGTGAAACTCTACGTGCAATCGGGAGAAACACTTTTTTGACAAGTTCAGTTCGTCAAAAAAGTCTTAAGGGTCGGGGCAGACCAAGCGGAAAATTGCCCGCGCACTATTTAACGTCATTGTCAAATGAATCCAGCGAAATTTAATAAGTATAGAAGCATTAGTTCATACAAATGTATTTGAAATTGTGAGATTCGAATAAAAACAAATGCAAATAAGATAATATGCTAGTCTGAAGTAACAAAGCGTGTAAGATGATTATAGACCATATCGATATGCGACAAAGTATACATTTATCATCAACAGCCTATTAACATGTCCCCCACTGCTGGGGCTCAGGCCTACCCTCTCAACGAGGGTGTACGGGCTATAGTCCACCACGCTAGCCCAGTGCGGGTTGGTGGACTTCACATGCGCCTAAGAATTTCTTCTTCGGCGTATGCAGGTTTCCTCACGATGTTTTCCTTCACCGTTTGAGAGCAGTCAGTAAATGTACTTAAGTTTCGATAAAAAACCCATTGGTACATGGCCCAGCCGGGGATCGAACTCCGGACCTTTCGATATGATAGGCCGTGTCTTATCCCCGACGCCACTGACGCTCCTGTATACATTTGCTTGTATTGAATTCTACATAATACATTTTCATGTCTAGTACTCATACTCAAATCACCTACTGCTAACATTTTAGGGGTTAGTAGTATTTCTATACTTATTAAAGTTCGCTGACCACATCACTATAGCCTAAAGAACAAAATGGTACCTATAATGACTTTTTCATTACTCATACTCTGAAAGTAGGTCTGAAGTTGCCTGAGTAGCGGGTTGAAAGTAATACATCTCAGCCCTAGGGAGAGTCGCTTTCAACTGACAGCTGTCAAATTATAAAAAAAAACTAGTACTATTTTGACATTACTATTGGACCATGTTCCAACCTTCTATACAGCCACTCAATTACAGCGCGATGTAAAATTGAAATAACAAAGTTATGTAATAATTAAAGAATATATATTTTTAAATGACTTTATTTATATATTTTTAAATGACTTTATTATAATTATTACTGTCAACTATTTCTTTAAAATAACATAGATTTGGGCAAAATATTTACTTTTTTTTCAATGATGGAAATGAAAAATAATGGCAGAATAGCTGGCCGGCCACAGAAAAAAACAAAATAGTCGGGAAAGCGGCAATCCGATCTTCATTTGTTTTTTCGAGTTGTAGAGTTTTGTTTAAATACTTCCGTATAGCAGAGATTTGTATTAACACTCATTTTATGTTTTTGTTTTTACTTTCAGTGTATTCTTAATGAATGACTTTTACACATCGGCGTCGCCTCGCGCTCGAAGGCATTCATACGATTTTGTTCTTTAGGCTATAGTGACATGGTTCATTTGACAATGACGTCAAAACGTCCGCGGGCAATTTTCCGCTTGGTCTGCCCCGACCCTTACTGTACCTAACCTGTGTAAAACTTAAACCACCGAATGTAGGAAACGAGAAAATCGGTGGAATTATTTATAATAACGTTATTCAGATACCATCTCATAAAAAAAGTAAACGTGTAGGCGTCAGACAGTAGGAAGTTCTTTTGACGAAAGCCTTTTTATTATAAACATTATTTTTAGATACGTGTGTCTATAAATACATAAATATCTTTGAAGAATGATAGACACCTACCTGGAATAATTTGTGGACAAAACCTTCACAAATCCCCATTGACAGGGAAGTGAATTTAAAACCGACCAATCGGCTACATACATCTCAATACATATTTTAATGTCTTCACGCTATGTCCCTGGCGGGGTAGGCAGAGAGAACGGAGCGCCAAGTATCGCGATCCTGACACACCTCTGTCGCTTCGCTCAGTCACATCATTCTCTTCACACACGCACGCCGCGGGACGCGAGTGCTCTACCAAAAAAAACTTACCGATTTATTCGACAGACTATAGGAAATCGAGTCCGTCCACAATACACTTACCTACTAACTAAAGAAAAATACTAAAAGGGTACCTAGTTTACTAGTCACGGTACCCTAAAACTAACAAGAAAATCACTAAAACCGCAAGTTCTGTATAAAAATTTAACAGACTATAGGAAATCGAGTCCGTCCACAATACACTTACCTACTAACTAAAGAAAAATACTAAAAGGGTACCTAGTTTACTAGTCACGGTACCCTAAAACTAACAAGAAAATCACTAAAACCGCAAGTTCTGTATAAAAATTTAACAGACTATAGGAAATCGAGTCCGTCCACAATACACTTACCTACTAACTAAATAAAAATACTAAAAGGATACTAGTTTACTAGTCACGGTACCCTAAAACTAACAAGAAAATCACTTAAACCGCAAGTTCTGTATAAAAATTTAACAGACTATAAGAAATCGAGTCCGTCCACAATTACACTTACCTACTAAGGAAAAATACTAAAAGGGTACCTAGTTTACTAGTCACGGTACCCTAAAACTAACAAGAAAATCACTAAAACCGCAAGTTCTGTATAAAAATTTAACAGACTATAAGAAATCGAGTCCGTCCACAATTACACTTACCTACTAAGGAAAAATACTAAAAGGGTACCTAGTTTACTAGTCACGGTACCCTAAAACTAACAAGAAAATCACTAAAACCGCAAGTTCTGTATAAAAATTTAACAGACTATAAGAAATCGAGTCCGTCCACAATTACACTTACCTACTAAGGAAAAATACTAAAAGGGTACCTAGTTTACTAGTCACGGTACCCTAAAACTAACAAGAAAATCACTAAAACCGCAAGTTCTGTATAAAAATTTAACAGACTATAAGAAATCGAGTCCGTCCACAATTACACTTACCTACTAAGGAAAAATACTAAAAGGGTACCTAGTTTACTAGTCACGTACCCTAAAACTAACAAGAAAATCACTAAAACCGCAAGTTCTGTATAAAAATTTAACAGACTATAAGAAATCGAGTCCGTCCACAATTACACTTACCTACTAAGGAAAAATACTAAAAGGGTACCTAGTTTACTAGTCACGGTACCCTAAAACTAACAAGAAAATCACTAAAACCGCAAGTTCTGTATAAAAATTTAACAGACTATAAGAAATCGAGTCCGTCCACAATTACTCTTACCTACTAAGGAAAAATACTAAAAGGGTACCTAGTTTACTAGTCACGGTACCCTAAAACTAACAAGAAAATCACTAAAACCGCAAGTTCTGTATAAAAACAGTGAAGAGGCAATCGAAATAAGAGCCCTCGGTTTTCCCGCGCGCGGCCATATTGCAACATGGCCGCAACGTCAAAAGTTCACCGACCCCAAGCAGGCTGCACTTCACAAAGCTGCAGTCATTCACTAATGTAATTAAAAAGAAACAAATAGTTACGTAATACATAAGTTGGAGTATTACTCATGCGTTTTCGTTATTTAATTAATATTCATACAATAATGATATTGTTTTAAATATGGCGGAGGTTGTGTGACTCACGCACGGTCGGGGATCTGTTTGCTTTTGATGACTGATATATTATTAAACAGGCATATTCAATTTACGTGTGTATTTAACTGTTACCCCATGGACACATTCTTGTAAAAGGTAGTATGTCATCTACGCTTCGAACCTTGACGTAAGACACGGGGCTTTTCGGTGCGGGAAAACATGGTGAGGAAACCTGCATACGCCAAAGATTAGTACATTGTGCAATAAGGGCAGTAAGAAGGATATTACTAACGAGAGTCTGTTAGAAGCCCGACGCCGAAGGCGGAGGGATTTTAATGACTCGAGTTTGTAATACCCTTACTACGGGCTTGTAAGTATGTAAGCGATCACTCCGTGACTCAACGTGAAAACAAGGCTATCTGATTTGATTAGTGGACCCCGTTAACTTGGTAGTACGAATGGTTAGGGCAAATAATATGCAGCATAGATAGGAAGACACTGTAATTATACCTACTCATTAAAAACCTGTAAAAGAATGTAACCATATAAATGGTGTTTGTTAATAAATAAACCGTCACAATAATTTGCTTTTTTCTTTTTCGCTGCGCCATGTTTGTGTGTGGGACGAAATAGGCGCGCTGCTGCTGTCTCACTCGCACGACTGCTCCAGCCATATTACTGTCTCTATCTGTGGCTGGGGTATGGTTAGCTACTCCGTTAGTGATTTTATTTGGATTGAATGACGTAGTTTATCTTATTTACAGCTATAAAAATAAAACCTTGCAACTATCAATTATCTATTCTGTGCAACTATAAAGGTCATCAATTGGCAGTAAAATGCCTTACGAGCGGGGTCATTGGCCTCATGTCGTCACTAGATACTTTCACTAGCCATTAGATATCTAGACTTCGAAGATAAGTGCTTGCTGCACTTTAGTTTCGCGTTCAGTTTAATTACTAAGTATACTTAAATACTAACTTACCTACGTCAAAATATTAAGTTACGAGGTATGTAGGTAAGTACTTTATTTTACTCGAAGATTTTGAAAAATGCTTTAGCAAAAAGAGTAACTATGCACACTGATATGAGCTTTTCTCTAGTAGGAATGTAAATTTTTACAAAAAATAAAACCGACTTTTTGTAAAAAAAGATATTGTTTTTGTGTACCGGCGGCTTATTTCATCCCCTAATCTATTTAAAATTTTCCACCTTAGAGGTAACATGTTTTTTTTTCTAATTTAAATGGGACCACTCTCGAAATATAGCCTAAATCGAATTTAGAACCTCCTTTTTAAAGTCGATTGAAAATAGATTGTTAGAGAAATTTAATATTTTGAAAGCTCTTTTCATACTATGCGATGAAAAAGATCTCATTGAAAAACGTAGAAAAAAAAACTGCTCATTTAGACTCAAGGACAGTCGGAAGTGATTAGTTTAATTTTTGTTAGACAAAATGGCAAAAAATATATTTAAAGTACTGCCAAAAATTGTGGATTCATTCATGAATTTGTATTTTGCGATTACTACATTAGATAATATATTTTATGGGCTGTAAAAATGTTAATATGTAGCTTCACACAGTTGTATGGAAACTCAAACCCATACACTTAGTATTCGTGTATTTATATTTATCTACCGACTGCAAAAAAGGAGCAGGTTCTCATAGGCGATATCTTCGTCGATTGTGAACCGATTTGAATAGGCTATATTATAGGGGTTGTCCCATTTCAATGGAAACAAAACAATATTTCACCTGTAAGGGTGGATAAAAGGGTGGACAAAGGTTGCCTGGAAGAAATCGCTTTTAGCGACTAGACCGCCTAGATGTACAATAATGTATCTGTTTTTTTTCTTTTTTGTCTGTAATTTTTAAATGTGCAATAAAGTGTAGGTCAAAGTCAAAACTATTTTATTGCATGTAAGTACACTGGGTACATTTATACAACGTCAATTTTTTATCTACCACCGCTTCCAAGGTGTTATATAGAGCTGTTATATAGAGCTTATATATAAGTAGGTGCAGACTTGTGTTTATTTTTTAATAAGTTTCTCATTTTATTCTAGGGGAGGCCTATGTCCAGCAGTGGATTAGTGCAGGCATCTTCAAATGTATCTGATGGCAGCGGTTGACATGGATTATGTGTTTCTTTGGATTCCTTTAAAATTTCGAAATAATCTTTAAAATTACATTACCTATTTACTTACCAAGCACTAATACTATAAAACTTTAACCTACTTGACTATAACTGGGCCGGATATGGGGAAATGCATCATTACAAAACTATTCTAATTATGGCCAGTTTAATATGATAATTCTTGCTCAAATACTGAAAACCTCACTAAAGTTAAGTGGCCATTAACGTGTAATCTTAAGTTCAGTATTAGATAGTTAATGCATTCTTTAAAATAATGATAGTCAGTATCCGAGTCGGTCTCCCATCCCGTTAAGTGCGCTGTCATTGCTAAGGTATTTATTTGTTAGCGATAAAACGCGCAAATCGTGACTCCCGCGCATACCAGATGCCAGGAGGGTGAATGCCTCCGTTGGTCTGTGAAAGCTTTTGTAAATTTGTGATCAACTTTTATTTTTCTTAACTGGATATGTTACTGTAAACGCCGGAACTACGGCAAAATATAACATTTGCCAAGTGACTATTACCGGCAAAGCTACCACAGTCCTAAGATTTGCCAAGTGACTATTACCGGCAAATCCTAGGTGTTACCACAGTCCTAAGATTTGCCGAGTGACTAATATTGGCAAATTTTAGGTATTACCACAGTGCTAAGATTTGCCAAGTGACTATTACCGCAAATTTTAGGTGTTACCACAGTGCTAAGATTTGCCAAATGACTATTACCGGCAAATCTACCACAGTCAGTGCTAAGATTTGCCAAGTGACTATTATCGGCAAATATTAGGTGTTACCACAGTGCTTAGATTTGCCAAATTACTATTACCGGCAAATCTACCACAGTGCTAAGATTTGCCAAGTGACTATTACCGGCAAATCCTAGGTGTTACCACAGTCCTAAGATTTGCCGAGTGACTAATATTGGCAAATTTTAGGTATTACCACAGTGCTAAGATTTGCCAAGTGACTATTACCGCAAATTTTAGGTGTTACCACAGTGCTAAGATTTGCCAAATGACTATTACCGGCAAATCTACCACAGTCAGTGCTAAGATTTGCCAAGTGACTATTATCGGCAAATTTTTGGTGTTACTTACCGCAGTCCTAAGATTTGCCAAGTGACTATTATCGGCAAATATTAGGTGTTACCACAGTGCTTAGATTTGCCAAATTACTATTACCGGCAAATCTACCACAGTGCTAAGATTTGCCAAGTGACTATTACCGGCAAATCCTAGGTGTTACCACAGTCCTAAGATTTGCCAAGTGACTATTATCGCCAAATCCTAGGTGTAACCACAGTCCTAAGATTTACCAAGTGACTATTACCGGCAAATCCTAGGTATTACCACAGTCCTAAGATTTGCCAAGTGACTATTACCGGCAAATCTAAGGTGCCACCACAGTCCTAAGATTTGCCAAGTGACTGACTATTACCGGCAAATCCTACGTGTTACCACAGTCCTAAGATTTGCCAAGTGACTGACTATTACCGGCAAATCCTACGTGTTACCACAGTCCTAAGATTTGCCATGTGACTATTACCGGCAAATTCTAGGTGTTACCACAGTCCTAAGATTTGCCGAATGACTATTATCGGCAAATCCTAGGTGTTACCACAGTCCTGTTACCACGGAGTCATGATAAATCCAAGCTATACGATTATCAAAGAACAATTCGAGCTTCAGCCATTATCATTTTGGGTTTTACAGTATTTTGAGCTTTTATAGTAACAAATTATAAATATATATTCTAACAACCATCAGTAAACTCTATACTACCTACATAACCGTTGATTTATTTATGAGTTACGATTTACGAATATTATCTTAGGGCGATCGACGCCTATGTTAAAGCTAAGGCATACCAATGAAAGAATTTTCAAAAATTAGAGAAGATAAAGAGAAATATGTGGCTGGAATAGTTTGAGAGAACCCAAAGGCTGCCATAATATTTCTTCCGCTGGCCATATCTCATAATTAATGACTTAAAAACAATTGAAGCGTAATTTTATAAATGTGATACCTAGTTTGGTTTGAAAGATCATTTCTCCCACTAGACAACAAAACAACTAATCAAAACTCAGCTTGGGAATTTAATTTAGTTTGAAGATAGATAAACCACCACTAAATAAGAAATAAAGAAATACATGTTCTCTATTTTTAGTGATTTTAAGCCTGCAGTCCACTGCTGGACATAGGCCACCCCAAAGCGCGCTACTGCACCCGATCTTACATCCTATATAACGAATCATTCGCACACCTCGGGTAACCGTGCACTTAGCATATTGCAATGAGTCTCATAATCCTACCACTTACTCTCACCGTTAATAGTGCATTCACCTCCCCGCTAAGTGCAGCGCATACCTGGAGTGAGGCCGGTGCATAAACTACAAATGTTATGTAAAACAACTACATACCGGCTATTGTTTTAGTAGAATCACCAGCCAGGCACGGTGCCAGGGGCTTCCATCTTTACCCCTTCATCGAGATATTAAAACGAGACGAGATATTAAACTAGTCTCTCTTAGTATTGAAACTCCCTATAGGCAAGGTCAAAGTCTTTCCTGTGACGTGCGGTCGACTGTAGATGAAAATTGTGTCCATATGTGTAATTATTACAGCGTCTCGGTGGTGTAGTGGGGATGCCGCGGCCTCTCAGTTCGATCCCCGGCCGTGCCATGTACCGACGGTTTTATCTCTAAACTTAAGTACATTTACTGACTGCTCTCAAAGGGTGAACGAAAACATCGCGAGGAAACCTGCACACGCCGAAGAAGGTCCACCAACCCGCATAGGGCTAGCGTGGTGGACTATGGCCCATACGCCCTCGAGGAGAGGGTAGGCCTGAGCCCCAGCAGTGGGGACCCGTGTGTCCAAGCGAAGTAAAGTAATATTACAGTTGGAATTTAACACAAATTCTCTGTAAAGTACAGTCGCGGAGATCAAACGTCCACCCTTTTCTTTACCATTACACCTTCCCCCTTTTCCCCCTTAACAGATCCTAGTTACATATCTGATCTGAACCCGGACATGGCCACATGGAAGAACCATTTTACAATAGAATTATAGTATTTAAAGTGGCTAAGGAGACGTGTCCGCCATGTAAATTTCTTCTTTGGAACAAATTTAAGGAGTATGTCGTTAAATTTTTAACGACTGTTCCACGTAAATCTAGATAAGAATTAACGACAACGCTAATGTTCGGAGTTAAAGGAAACCTCGGCAAGGACAACATTTGGAGCAGTTACCTCGCAAACTGATCGTGAACACTTCATACTTACAAAATATGTATCGAATAAATAAATAAAAATAAAAGACAATTTATTCATCGATCACACAATATTACATCCTTACTAAATACAATCTTTATAAGATAACTTTTTGTAGTGGGATGAAAGGGTCGATGATGATGATTTCTCAATTTCCTGACTCAGCGTAGCGCTGTTTTTCAATCATCACCATTATTCGAACATCACTAAATTCGAAGTGATGTTCGAATAATGGTGATGATTGAAGAACAGCGCTTCGCTGAGTCAGGAAAGTGAGAAAGAAAATGGCGATCGTCATCTCTGCCAATAATGATAATTTATAAAGTGAGCCTCATTAGAACAGGTTTTAGGGCCCCAGTTAAATAAAATTATTAATGAAATTGTTATAATAACATTATCCTAACATATACTGGTTGGGACAAAGAATTAATGACATAGACCAGACACAGGCAGACTTTTGCCTAGACAAGCCATTCCTTACACCACTTTTTGAACGAGTCTAAGGTTTTTGCTTCTTTAATTGAAGGCGGTATGTCGTTCCAACATTCGGACGCCGCAAAGCGAAAACTACCCCAAAAGGCTTCCAATCTTGGAAACGAAAGCACTATAGTAATAAACGGATTCGTTCTGTCTATACTATCATAATGAATGAATGATTTATTTCAAAAGCAATATTCGACAACTTCTGTGAAAGAATCACCCATACAGGGAGGACCATGTCCTTCACGACAAAGTCAAAGAAAATAGATTTGTTCCCTTGTGTCGTAGGTGTTTATTTCCTCGCAAATGTGTTGAAAAACATTGTGTGCATCACGGGTAGTAAGGGTATTACAAACTCGAGTCATTAAAATCATATGGTCCATCATAAAACCATATGGTAATCTTCATGGTCCTCCCCTCCCTCTGTCCCTCCCGCCAGTTCTGTATAACCAAGGTGCCAATCACGATAATTCTGAATGGTATTACCAAATCCGAACCATAACCAAAAACGTTATGCTGCCTCCACACGTTTGGTAAACCTTGGCAAACGCAAGCCGTTCGTCTACTCCACACGTTTGCTAAGAAAAAAGAAGAGACGAGCACGACACTTCGCTCCCTCCAAAAGAGTCTATCTCGTTATATTTTGCATCAAATGAATGGAAAGGCGCCTTAGAGGAATGATTGAACGAACTGAACGATACAACATCGTTCATTCTTATCGAAGTGTTTTGTTCCGGTAGACTATAAATTATTCAACGCAGTGGTGTCCGTCAAATCTATTGATTGTTCTCAAAATATACTTCGAAGGCTCATTTTTAAAATTTCTTTTTCTGAGTGATTCCAAGTAAACTTAAAAGGTGAGCTCCTAATGGGTAAAAATATAAGCTTTCTGGTAATAATAGGATTAAGTTGTTTACTTTACGTAAATATAACATTGTATTATAATTTGCAATAAGTAAAACCAAAGACCTTTAAAACTTTTTGCTACGCCTTTAAACGATGTTACTGCTAATTACACCGCACCAGATATCGGATACCGAACTTGTTGCCACACAGGTGACGTATAAGCCACCAGTTAGTAAATAAACAAGTAAACAATCGTACATTTTAGACTTTCGCGCTTTGTATTCATAATTATATAATTATTTACGGGTCTTACACACGAATAAGTTTTATTTACCTTGCCCGACGTTTCAACAATGACAGCTCGCCTCTCCAGTCAGCTCGTGACCACGGCCAGTGTAACCTGGTCGAAACGTCGGGCAAGGTAAATAAAACTTATTCGTGTGTAAGACCCGTAAATAATTATATAATTAAGTAAACAATCCTTTAAAAATATTGCAGATGTGTGAAAACCATTTTTCGATTTAAAGATCCGTTTGCGATGTTATTGCATGGTATATGGGCTCGCGAGGTCTACTGTTCTCACAGAACCACTAATTTATCTCTGGTGGAGTTTTTTTAGAACCTCGATGTTTAGGGCTTCTTTCACCACTTGCTGATAAAGTCCAGCCTATCTGACAGATGGCCCATTCTTTTGGTTCACGGGTATCTGATTGCCTGATCTGTCAGATAAAGCGCCTGATAAACTAACAGCAAGGTTCTCGAGTAGCGACCACGTATCAGAAGACGCAGCGTGGGCAGGCCTCCCACAAGGTAGACCGACGATCTGGTAAAGGTCGCGGGACTCAGCTGGATGAGGTTAGCGCAGGACCGGTCCGCGAGGAGTTCCATGGGGAGGCCTTTGTCCAGCAGTGGACGTCTACAGGCTGATATGAAACTGTCAGCAAGATCAAGTGGCAGTTATTTATCAGAGACTTGAGGTGTGAAACACGAAAATATTTGTCAGATTTATCTGTCAGATTACTATCTGTAACTGTGGTGAAAGAGGCCCAAAGTCTCAGGTCAGGTAACCTCAAAGGTATGCAACTAATTTCCGATTCCGTCTTCTAATCCCGCCGGTCAGCGGCGAGTGCGTTCACCCGCCTAGGCTTTGCATGCGGCGGGCGTGCGCGGGCGCAGCTATTTCCGGAGGGGTGGGGGCGGCAGGGTCGTGGGAGAACGGCCCAGGAATGCCGGCCGGCACTCGCGCAGGTATGTAACGGATCTTTAGGTTCGGTTCGAATCAATGGAAGGTTCACTGAAGAATAGAATGGAAAGCTTAGCCGATGGTGGGGGGTTTAGACGAAGACTAAATTTCGGCGCCAGTGAGCAGCAAGCCGGTCGTTTACACGGTGCAGTTACTTTTTCGCTCTTCGTATGTAGGAGAAAGTAAAATTTATTGTTGGAAAAAAAATATTGTTTGGAAAATCATGATCCACACCTTTACCTTTTGACAAATTAGAAACCGGACAAGTGGGAAAACTCGCGTGGAGAAAATGGTTTATACCAGATTAGCAAAATGTCAAATTAGCAAAATGCCAGATTAGCAAAATGCTAGATTAGCAAAATGCCAGATTAGCAAATGTCAGATTAGCATAATGTCAGATTAGCAAAATGCACACAAAAATATATAAAAATAAAATAAAAAAATATAAAATATTGAGCGCTGGCGCGTCGCGAAAAACAGGCGGGGAATGTGTTGCTTTTTTTTCAGGCACGCAGGTTTTTAGGCGGCTGAAGATAGTCTCCGTCTAAACCTCCGCCTGAAATGACAAGTCGGTGGGAGTGTACCGGCGAGGTACCGGTATTTTTCCGTAATATCGACGTCAACCGAACTCTAAGTAGATAATAACCGTTAAGATTACCGGCCAGCAGATGGCCGAGCACCTGCCACGATTTATCGAAGCGATTAACCGCTTCGCGCGGTAATTACAAAGTAATTGCGGGATTGCAATCTATACACCAAAGCAATATGCCTACTTAAACAATGCAGCTAAGTGGAAGTCCGAAATTATTTGGAGTACATCAGGAGAAATAGTTATTTGTTATGCAAGGCTGCAAAGTTGGTTATTTTCTGCGAGTACTAGCATTGAAAACTGAGCAAGCGAAGGGTTCTAGGATAGAATCCTGAGCGTAGCGAGGGTTTCAAGGTACGAGACGCAAAATAACTTTACTGCCGAGCGCAACACACAATTTTTCACCTCACTACAGCGAGGAAAATACGAGGTGAATTTAATCCTTTCGGCGGTTTAGAACCACAAATAATAATAACCAGAATTAGAATTGACCACTTCTTTAAATGTCCACCTTCTACAATTTAGAAGAAAAGTTTTAAAAAGATATTTTCCAGGTGCAGTTTTCCACGCAGATTTCGAATGAGAAAGTATACCCTTCCGAGCCGGTGAGGTGAAAAAAAAATTCCCGTGGTACAACCAGTTGAACCATGCGGTTGTACCACGGGAAAGGGGTACATCTTCAAACTTTACCCCTGTTTTGTAGGGAGGTACCTATAATTACTGTAGAATCTACAATAATATTATACCTACTTTAATCTTAGGGTCTCTCATGTCTGACCAGCTTACCTAAGTTTGATTTGTTTTGGTTCAATGCTAGTACTGAAAAGTTTTGGTACAATCTTGTACATACACATAATCCGATTGAAACGAGTAGGTAGGTATTGTAGTTCATTAATCTTATAAAGAAGCTTGTGTCCAGGTAACATCCTCAAAGTTTTACCTTAGAATCCAGTGCCTTAAGGTTGTCTGAAAATCATTAGTAGTATTTATTAGTACATTGTGCATTATAGGTAGTAAGTAGGATATTACTAACGAGAGTCTGTTATAAGGCCGACGCCGAAGGCGGAGGGATTTTAATTACTCGAGTTTGTAATACCCTTACTACCCGTCATGCACACAATGTTTTTCATCACATTTGCGAGGAAATAAGTCAAGTTTAGTCAAGTTAGTCAAGTTTAGTCAAGTCAAATTAAGTCTAACTACTCAATTTAACTTAATTAATTTAATAAACCAGTTCAGTACAACCAGCTACACATTACAGCCCCTAGGGGTATAATATTGTACTGATTTTCATTACTCCCGCGGGTGTATAATATAGGCCATTGTGTTTCTGTATGCATGCATATAATATGACCATTTACGAGCAAGTTTGATGAAAAAACTTTTATATTTCTGCCTCTGCCATCAGGGACGTAGCGTGAAGACATTCGGGGAAGTTGGACGTTCGAGGAAGTGGACATTCCGGGAAATAGACGTAACGGACCGAGTGGACATTCCGGGAATAAGACCAAATGGGCCTGAGGGATATTTGGTTTGATTTTCCGGTCGGTTACTGAAATAGGAAAAAAATCGTCGCTCGCAAGCAAACGAGGAAAACAATCGATGTTAAAGGTATCACGGTTAATCTGCTTCCCACGCCAATCCACTCTCGGGACTATTATTTAGTGAACAGAAACCTCTGTTCACTTTTATCGAGAATTGATTGTAAGATAGGGTTATGCCATGTCCGGAATTTTAGGATCTTTTCACTTCTATCTGAATTCTATCAGGACTTCGAAGACGTTTCCTGATCTTCGCTAGGAATTTTGGATGTAGAACGCGACGATGTGAAAAACTGAAAAATCTTTTTTACTAGTTTCTTATCCTTTTCAGGGTACCGTACCTCAAAAGAGGAAAATAGAACCCTTATAGGATCACTCCGTTGTCCGTCTGTCTGTCTGTCCGTCTGTCAAGACCATTTTTCTCTGGAACGCGTGGAGGTATCAAGTTGAAATTAATATCAAATACTCAGGTCTGCAGTCCCTTGGAGCCAGAGAGTTGTTAGTAACTTTATGCAATCAAATATCAAATATCATCATCGGCAACTTGAATGGAGAAATTAGGTACGCCATTCTTCGGCCTCCTGATGCTTGTCTGATGGCTGAATAAATGCCATGGTTATGCCCCACAATAACCGTCGTGCTGATGTGCAAAAGCCACCTCCAATTCTTCCACTTCTCCGGGCTGTAGTGCCACTTTTTCGTCTACTTGCTTTGCCACGCGTCCCACCATTTCCACTACATCTTATTCTGTGGTCGGCCTTTTTTTACATTTCGTTGGTTGTTTCGGCCCATAGCTGGTTCAACATACGACACGCGTGGCCAGCACTACTTCTTTTCGCCCGGCGCTTTCTCACTTACCCAAAAAAAAAAACAATTTCTCAAATGTCGGGAAATTTTCTCGTGTTTTTTTAAACACACACGTCGGGAACCCTATTCGCATTTAAAAGTCCCATTTTCATTGTCTTTTGTCCCGGTGTGTCCGACGGAACGGCGAGCGATGTCCCGTGAAATTGTGGTCGATATACACAACTATCTGGCCAGGGCCGTATGTAGCATGTTCGAGGGCTGATCGTAGAATTGGCCAGATCGTGATGTGCCTAGGCATATCAGGATACGCCGCCATTTCATGATTTGGCCGGCCATGTCACGATGTGACTAATTGAAAATCGGGCGGATCGACGAAATCAACCAAATATACCCAGCTGATCACATTGAAGGCCGCGGGTCAAACCGAATGCGTATGCGGTGCAGCGCAGAGCGTTGCAGCGCAGCGCGTCGCGTAGCACGTCACACCGGCCAGTTGTCGCGGCGGCGCGGCGTGCTGTGCCGCAACGCAACCGCCGCACGCGGTGTGACATCAACTAGTGAGAGCCATACGACATGAACACAGCTTATGTTACAAGAAACAAAAACAAACTTGTACCACCACAGTTAAGGCTTAGTAAGGTCAGTAAATCATTCACGGGGCAATGTATACGCTTCTACAACAAACTACCAGAAGAAATCTTAAATATGAATGACAGAACATTTAAGACTCACATTAAACAACAACTTTGTAAGAAAGCTTATTATAAAACAGTCGATTATCTAAATGACAAAGATGCCTGGTGTTAATGTTACTTCAGCCTCGCACAATCTTTACAAAATAATTTTATGTACAAACTTGATTTTAAAAGATGTGTTGCGGAAGTTTGTTGCGCCGCTTCTTCTTCCCAGCGCTATATAACACCTTGGAGGCGGTGGTAGATAAAAAATTGACGTTGTATAAATGTACCCACTGTACTTGCATGCAATAAAATAGTTTTGAATTTGAATTCGATTACAACGTCACCACGGCACGGCGTTCCTAGACCGCACGCGCTCGGGTCTTCTCTGCGTGCAGCATCGTGCGTTGGTGTTTCCTCTCCCATAATATTCCATACATTTACAACGTCATAAGCCGTCCTGCGCTGTGCTGTGCTGCGCCATGCTGCATTCGGTTTGACCCGGCCTATCGTTAAGTAGTTGCATTTCATGACGCTACATGCGCTATTTCATGCGTGCAAAACGAATTATTTCCCACTTTTAGGTTAGGTTAAAGCGAATTTTTTCCCATTCTTAGATTAGGCTATCTTATCTTATCTTCTGAGGGGGCCAGGAATACCTGGCGACACTTCGACCCTATGGGATCTGTTGTGCCAAACCCCTGTCCGACAAACGGTGCCCCACTCCGTTTTTGGTGGACTTCACATACGCCTTAGAATAGTTAAATACCAGTCTTTGGCGTATGCAGGTTTCCTCACGATGTTTTCCTTCACCGAAAAACCTGTGGTATTATAATTAACCATACTTAAGTTTTCGAAAAACTCATTGGTACGGGCCAGGATCGAACCCACGACCTCATGAACGTGAGGCGAGTGCACAACCAACTAGGCTACCACGGCTCGTTAGATTAGGCTAGGTTAAGTTTATTGTGATTTGAAAAACTTTGAACACCCGGAATGTCCACGGTCAGTTACTTCTATTCCCCGAACGTTCCGATACTTTTCTTTAGGTATATCTAGATAGAAAAAGAAAAGCGCAAACACCTTGGAAGCGGTGGTAGATAAAAAATTGTCGTTGTATATAATTGTACCTAGATTTGACTTTTATCTCTGTTAGGTACTTGTTCTTATTTCTTTAGCTTTATATTTATATTAATTTTATGCTTTTAATGTTTTAATAGTTTAATAGTTTTTTGATATTTATGTTTAGTTATTAATATATATTATGTATTATAGTTATTCTAATTTGATTATATTTTAGTTTATATTAAGTCTATTAAATTATGTTCATCTAATATTTATGAGTAAGGTCATTTTATGTAAGGATGTTTGTTTGTCATGAAAACTGAAGTTAATAAAGTTTGATTTGACTTTGAAAATAAGTAGGTAAGTTAAGTATGTGAAAAATTAAAATTAAGTAGGTAAGTACTATAGACAACCATTTCATATGTGGTTTCCTATACAAGTAGAAGACATTTTCCTCACAAATGACAAATACGTATTTCCAGCGATAAGGGAATTATATGGGTTCTTCCTTAGAACTTCGCTATCTAGACTTCCCCGCCAACCTTCCCCCTCTCAGCCCATGTAAATGAAAAAGCGTAGCGTAGGTTACGGCGGGGTGGGGTGCGGGTAGAGGGGGTAGAAGGTTCATATTACGGTTGTGAAGTATTTAATAATTGTAAGTCAATGATGACCGAAAAATCTTAAGAGGAGCGCGCATAGGTGTGAAAACTAAAATAATTGCAAGTATAGTCAGCGTCAACGGTAGCGGAACCTAAACTACATACAAAACTACGGAATGTTCTAAATTTCGAAATCCTATAGCTTATTTATTTTTTTGAAATCTATTCTTAAATTATTATTAGAAAAGAAGATTCTATTGTTGTCAAAATAGTCAATTTACCTAATTCAATATACTTTATTGCACATTTAAAAAAAGACCAAAAAAAAAAACAGATAGTTACAGTAATGTACATCTAGGCGGTCTTATCGCTAAGAGCGATTTCTTACAGAAAACCTAGACTGAAGTAGGTAATACATAATTTTAAATTAGATAATTTTGAAAACAAGCCAAAGTTGACTCGTTTCTTCTCTAAAGCTGACTCCTTTAATAACGTGAGCCTAGCTCCGCTCCACCTTAAGTACATTAGGTATATTTTTTATATCTTGTCGGTAAAACATCCTTGATGCCGTTCTACCATGAAGGTGGCCGCCACCGCCACCGCAGGCCGCGTGTGTCTAGGATACACTTAATAAGCATCGGTGCCTTTTTGCATGGACTAACATAAACTGAGCGGGTGAACTATTGATCATGTATAGCTCGGCTCAAAAGTGGAAAAAGTACATTTTTATCATCCACAAGTATCAGATCTCATTGCTATATATCTCATTGCAGACCATAGTTTTTATTTCACTTAAATACGGTACTTTTTCACAAAGATATATATAACACTTATTAATTTGTACAATCACTTTACCTCGCTTTATTTTTGAGAATTCGCTTTACCGAGTTGCGCATGCGGCGCCCTTGCCCCCCCCCCCCCCACTCCGCGGAAATAACGATCACGTCACACATGCAAAGAAGTAGCTCGGAATTAATTTTACAGAACTTAAAAAATCACTTGTTTTTTAAGTTGAATCTTGTATATTAAAAAAAAAACGTTCCCAAGCTCATTGTGAATGATTTAGGCACAAAAATGTCGTTACATTCGGTGGTTATTGTTCTGCAAATATGTAAGGTTTATCATCACACGATCAGCCACTTGACCAAATATTTGTTTAAATAAAAGTATTTGTTTTGTAGTAACGTTAAAAATAAAGAAGTTTTTGTAAAGTCGACCGCTAAGCTAAGGCTTTCGTTGTCTTAAAAATAAATAAATAAAATATTACATCAAAATAGATTACTAACCTATTAAAATACAATAATTGAACACAAGTTTTTCTTCTTGAGTGTACCGAATTCTGTGTGTTTTGCCAAGAAGAAATGGGAAAAAAATTCAATACTTTTTCTTCACTAATTAATTAATGTTAAGCATATATGTCTGGGTGGTATGGTCTAGGCTTTACGGACCGTGAAATAAAAATTCTACGTACTTATTAAAAAAAACAATCACATTGACTTACTATTTATACTAGACAACGCATTCCGAAGAAAATTTTGTTGTGCATGAGTAAATCTTTCTAATATTATAAAGGCGAAAGTTTGTAAGGATGTTTGGATTTTGGATGTCTGTTATTCTTTTACGCAAAAACTACGTAACAGATTTTGATGAAACTTTACAGTAATAATCTGTATATACATCAGAATAACACATAGGATATAGCTATACCTCGGGAAAAGGTGTTCCCGCGGGAAAAAAAAATTACCGGACGAAGCCGCGGGAAAGAGATTAAGTAAGGATAAAGTTAAGGATTATGTAATCAAATCATACTCGCTTGCTCTAATAATATTTGTTTATTTATTTGTTTGCTTAATTTATAATTTCTCTCATACGTAAATAAATGGTTTTTCTTTCTTTCTTGACCAATCAATACAAACCTGCATGCGCGGGCGCTCATGCGAAAACTCTCGACTTCAAATTCACCGCTCGCATTGACATTAAGGTGGTATCGTTAAAAACAATGTTTTAGTTCAGCTCGCGTGCCACCGAGCCGTAGGGACGTAGCACTAGGGGGGAGGAAGGGGGGGTAATTGGAGTGGGCTCAACGACCGCGTAGCCCACCCCGGCTGCATGCCTTTGACACACAACTATCGTTCGTTACATTTGCAAGTCGCGAGCTAGGTGCATTGCCGCGTCTTTGCTTTTGTGTGCGAAGCTCACATTTAAGTAGGTATCTTTGACAGTTTGTAGGGTTTTCTCAAAACGACGAAAAACCTTTATAAAGAACCTTTTAAGACCATCTGTCTGTCTGTACTCAAAACCGCTGAAACATGGTGAAATAATGTAATGCAAAATACCATGGGTTGGGAAAATTAAGACAATTTAAAAAAATACTTTCTAAAATATTCGAGAAAAACTTTACGAAAATAACTAATTGTAAAAAAAACTGAGAAAAACATGTTTCTGAGAATTCGTACCGTCGAAGGCAAATTTTCTGGCTCTCTTATATTTACACGATTACACCATGCATATGGGTTGGAAAATAGAAGAAGGAATTGTACATACCTTGTCGAATATCCTCGCCTCCCCCAACCCCCCTCAACACCCCCCAACACCCCCCCCCCCCTTTCCCCCATCCCACCCAACCGACCAAATGTTTATGAAAAAACTACAGAAAGTTCCACAAACTTTGACCCGCGTCAATCTTAATATCTTGAGCTATCAAGTTGTCAGTTTGTGTCACAAGAAGGTAGAAGTTATTGTATAGGGTCGCTCTTTATTCGTGCAGTTATAAAACTATTATTAGCGGCCGTAAAATTGTGGTTGTATAAGCATTTCTTTATTTCATGGAAATATACAACTCGATACGATATGCCCAGTAGTTTCAGAGTCGGAGACAGACGACCAGATAAATTGCCTCGCTCTAAAGGTCTACTAGGTATACCTATCCGTTTTGCATTATAAAACTAATAGACTACACGTCTAACTATAAGACTTTTTATTTAGACTATTTCCTTTGGAAATAGTCATCAAAAAAATGGCGTTTTCTGTACTTTGAAGGGATTAAAAAACAATTGGAATTTGGAATACATTATTATTTTAGGCCCCAATCCCAAACAAAACACTTTTCAAAAAATTTCTTGTCTGCTTGTCTGTTTGAACCCGCTAAAACTACTGGTCCGATTTGAACCGGGTTTTTTTTGAAAGCGTGTGGACTACTGAATTAAAATCTGGTGTACTTGGATTTTTAAAATTCCTACCCTAAAGTGGTGAAAAGGGATGTTAGGTTTGTATGGAAACGAAAATTCACAGATCAAATTTACATGCCGCGGGAAACCGTTAGTAACATTACGATACTTTTTAATGCGATCGAAGTCGCGGGACATAAGCTAGCACAATAATAAAATTAAATAAATTAAAAACAAAACCAGTGATTTTTCCGAGAAACATTGTCGCAATGATCCTGCGCGCGGCCACAATCGCCGATGACTCAGTTCTTATTTGTTAACGGTGCGATGAGGACGCACGTTTTTGTCGTAGTAAAATGATTATATACATTTTTAATTAAATTAAAAATATATTCAGCTAGATCTCCCCGAGATCTTTCATTTGAGTACCATGAACATGGGTCTAGCACCAGCCGTTCCGGAGATATGGGATAATACAAACTTTTGGCCGTATCTCCGGAACGGCTGTTGCTAGACCCACGATCATGGTACTCAAATGCAAGGTCTCGACGAGATGTAACGAATATAGTATAATTTAATTAAATTTAAATTAGAAAGGACTTTGACAACCCGTCTCGACATCCATCTCGGACAGACGACGATCGTCAACTTGTGTGGACACCTGCACAATGATTGCCGCAAACCTCCACACAATGGACCAGGCTGGCCGATGTAATTGTGTGGAGGCAGCACTAAGAACAAGGATCCCATAGAACCGCAATCAGCGTATAGCATGAAATAGCAATAGTCTTTTACCCCAATAATTTGAGAAGTCGCTTCTTATATGGCGGGGTCAAACTGTACAAACACTATCTATTTTTTTCGGGCTGTTGTTTGTTGGGGGGCAGTTCTTGGTATACAGTTACACTGCCCCCCAACAAAAAAATCACATACGTAGATAGAGATAGAAGATAATATACCTGTCTTGCTTACTCTTACCACTTTTGTAATAAGTGTGTCCCTCTCTGATTATCATTGTTATTCTAGCAGCTGTTCTATGGGATCCTTGTTCTTAGAGGCAGCATTACACACATCCAAACATCCTTACAAACTTTCGCGTTTATTCAAATTCAAAATTCGTTTATTCAAAACTGGAATACAATATTCTCTTTTTGACGTCAATTCTGTCTAAAACTACGTCTGTTTCCACGTGTACGTCGCCGAAGGGAAGAAACAGCAACAAACCCAACAGCACAGGGCCCTGCTTTCATACATATAGCTTGTTCATTACAATATCTATCTATGTTGAGCCATCAGGCACTCCATGGAAGTTTATCATTTAGGTAGGTAGGTTATAGTATTAGTAGGAAGTTGATAGTCCTTCGAAAGTAAAAAGCGGCTACAAGAACCACCTTCATCCTCACTTCATCTTCACTTCACACCGGAAACAGAGTAGGGTGGGGTGACCGCTAAGGCTGGCCACAGACGTAACATAATTGGATAGAGGTCCCCCGCGGTTGGTGGACGATAGTACATTTTAAAGCAATTAGACTATTTAAGTACCTACTCCAATATTGATACGTCGCGGCCTCAATTGAAAACTATTCTAACGGGTTCCAGGGCTTATTCAATTTTTCATTACTCATACTCTGAAAGTAGGTCTGAGGTTGCCTGAGTAGCGGGTTGAACATGATACATTTCAGCCCTAGGGAGAATCGTTTTCAACTGACAGCTGTCAAATTATTTTCTAAAAAAGTAGTACTATTTTGACATTTCCATTGGACCATGTTCCAACTTTCTATACAGCCACTCAATTACAGCAGCGCGATGTAAAATTGAAATAACATAAAGTTACGTAATAATTGAAGAATAATTTTTTTAAATGACTTTATTATAATTATTACTGTCAACTATTTCTTTAAAATAACATAGATTTGGGCAAAATATTAACCATTTTTTCAACGATGGAAATGAAAAATAATGGCAGAATAGCTGGCCGGCCACAGAAAAAAAACAAAATAGACGGGAAAGCGGCAATCCGATCTTCATTTGTTTTTTCGAGTCATAGAGTTTTGTTAGTTCCGTATAGCAGAGATTTGTATTAACATTCATTTTATCTTTAGCTAATTCATGTTTTTATTTTTATTTTCATTGTATTCGCAATGAAAAGCACAGTGTATCCCACGCGTTCAAGAATTATTTAGAGTCCCTCGAACTATTGGCGATAGTTATTTACGCAACAAGAGACGAAAGTATTTTTTCCCTGCGAGCGACATTGAATGCGAAATGTTGTGTTAGTAACTACAATTTTATTTCGACTGTACCAATGTGTTTTTCGGAAGCTATCGTAACTGCCCTGAAATGGTGAAGAAAACCGTCGTGAGGAAACCCGCGCATTTCAGTCAATTTCTTCCGCTTTCATGTTGTTAGACATCTGCTTTTACCCTGAACGTCGGCAAATTCGATAAATTATGCCTACGCGCTCGTGTGTGACGTCACTGCTTTATGCACAGGGAGTTTGGTTGCGTAAAATATGACGTATCCTTAAGTAGAGTTTGAAGGTGTTTTTATGTGTTTGTGTTAGACATCTGCTTTTACCCCGAACGTCGGTAAAAATTTAGGGTTGTATTTACATACGTAGACGGATATTTAGAAACAGGGCAAGATTTTCATACAATCGAGGTCACTTGGAAGCCATGGTTCTCCATGAAGGATTGATCGGGGCCTGATCTGATGACGGTCATCTAGAGAGTAGATGGAGGACCTTTAGATCGTTATAGATATCCAACTGATCAGATGAGCCGTCTGGAAGCAGCATCGTCATGAAGAAAAAAACACGCAAATTGACATAAAAATTAATGAAAATTTTTAAGTCAAGAAATGATGACGATGCTGCTTCCAAACGGCTCATCTGATCAGTTGGATATATATAACGATCTAAAGGTCCTCCATCTACTCTCTCGATGACCGTCATCAGATCACGCCCCGATCAATCCTTTACGGAGAACCATGGCTTCAAACAGACCTCGATTGTATGAAAATCTTGCCGTTTCTAATTATCCGTCCACCTATGTATATAAACATCTAACCTAATTCTACACCGGAAAAAACTGTTTTGCACATCAAAAAATAATGATTGCACGAAACAAATGCGCACTCTGATGCGCAGTATATTTTGACTACTTGATGTGCGCTTTAATAAAATCTGATAATTTATGCCTACGCGCCCTTGTGTGACGTCACTGTTTTATGCCCTGGGAGTTTGCTTGCGTGAAACATGACCTACCCATAGGTGGAGTTTGAAGGTGTTTTTATGTGTTTTGTGCCTAGTAGGTGCTGTGTTACATATTTATGAGGGCCCGATACGTGTGGCCGGTGATGCATAAAGATGTATTTGGAACTTAGATTAAACCAATATTTGGAAGATATGTGAGTATTAACTGCGTATGGTCCTACGCCAATGGACCTAATTTACTCAGTCCAGCACGGAACGTTTTGATAGCATGTCCGTTTGCTTTGGTTTTCTTTGTTTTATAATTTACTGGCCGTTGCCCGCGTCTAATAAGTTTTTGCCGCGGGAACAGTTTACCGCGGTAAAAAGTTGCCTATATGTTATTCCAGGATACAAGCTATCACTGTACCAAGATTCATCAAAATCCGTTCAGCCGTTACAGCGTGAAATAGTAACAGACATCCAAAGTTACAAACATCCTTACAACCTTTTCCCGTTATAATATTAAATTAGTAGGATTGTATACACCAGAACACAAGAAAACAAAGAAAAGAAAGTACATAATACAAAAGGATAAGCTTATTACTAAAGATTTTTTTCGAGGCAACTTTTAGAGCCGGCAATGCTTTATGGAAATACATATTAAAATGCTTTCATCTGTGTTTTAATCTTACAAAATACTACTAGGTATTATGTATTACATTTAGATTTACACAGGCCACCTTAGATTTTTAAATTTTTGAAACAAAGCCTAATCTGTTAACCAAATGTGCGGAAAATAGAAACGTTCCATTCTTTTTAAAGGAATATTTGTCAATTTTTACAGGTATTTAATTAAACTTTTCACTCGGAATTACTGTAAAAGAGTACCGTTTCTTCCTCCGTTTGGTTTAATCTGTGGTTCGTAATGATCATGCGGAGGGGAGCGGGCAGTTCTGGGAAATGCCGATTGTTGATCTATTTAAATACTGAACTACTTTACTATTGACTCCTTCTGACAGCCTGGTAGCTTGGGCGTTGAAGCCGCGCCGTGAGGTCGAATCCCACTAGGTACTGTCGACCGCACGTCATGGATACATAGTAATGAAACTGCGTAATAAGCTTGGTCAGCTCAACTGACGTGAGGTCGACCGACTGTACATTATGTAGAATAGAATAGAATAGAATAGAATAGAATAGAATAGAATAGAATAGAATAGAATAGAATAGAATAGAATAGAATAGAATAGAATAGAATAGAATAGAATAGAATAGAATAGAATAGAATAGAATAGAATAGAATAGAATAGAATAGAATAGAATAGAATAGAATAGAATAGAATAGAATAGAATAGAATAGAATAGAATTTATTTGACGTACACAATGACAACACACTTACGGCACAGTAGAAATACATTTGTGTTGGTAATTATCAAACTGCCCTGTGTAATAATAAGTTTTTTTAATTATATTTTTGTAAGTGATTAGTTTTTATGAAAATATTTTTTTTTAACTAATTCGTATGGCATTATGAGAATTCGCCATTGTTGCGCACCGTTTTACATCTTCGGCATTTTGCGTATTTCGCGTTGTGTCGTCACCGAAACTGTCTCCCGAAAAGCGCGTCCACCTAACCTTGGCACCTGCCAACAATCATAGAACTCAGATACCCATCGAGCACGCGTCTCCTCCAATGAGTATCAAGTCGAGTACCCATTCCCCTCACGTTTCAGACCATTGTTTCGGCCGACGGAAGCGCGGTTCCTATTTTTTAGGAAGCACATTAGTTGCTTACACCAGACACGTCTCGTCTGGTCTAGGTCTAGTTCTGGGAACTTGGTGCATCCTCTCATTCAATACTGAAAGAGGCTTCGTTACATCGCCATTTTAAAAACAAAAGTTGATGCAGTTGGCATATTTATTACTGTTTTCCCGCGGGCACAGCCAACGTATCTATAGTCTATATAAATAGGTGGACGGATAATTAGAAACAGGGCAAGATTTTCATACAATCGAGGTTACTTTGAAGCCATGGTTCTCTGTGAAGGATTGATCGGGGCATGATCTGATGACGGTGATCGAGAGAGTACATGGAGGACTTTCAAAACCCTATAGATATCCAACTGATCAGATGAGCCGTTTGGTAGCAGCATCGTCATGTAGAAAAAAACCTGCAAAATGGCATAAAAATGTATGAAAATCTTAAAGTTAAGGAATCATGACGATGCTGCTCCCAAACGGCTGATCTGATCAGTTGGATATCTATAGCCATCTAGAACTCCTCCATCTACTCTCTCGATGACCGTCATAAGATCACGCCCCGATCAATCCTTCACGGAGACCCATGGCTTCAAAGTGACCTCGATTGTATGAAAATCTTGCCCTGTTTCTAATTATCCGTCCACCTATGTATGTTATTCTCATGTACAATCTGCTCATGCTCATCATAGCCTAAGAGGTACCCTCTTAGCTATTTCTGCCGTCCTTTCTTTGTTGCGGGTTGAAGAGGCATTCCAACATAGACAGTCCTCAGTCTGGCATCGAACTAACTTCTAGCTTTTGGGCTGTAGTCTATTATTCTCAAGGTGTACTGCCCGTTTGCCAATTCATCATCATCATCATATCAGCCTGTAGACGTCCACTGCTGGACAAAGGCCTCCCCCAAGGATCTCCACGACGACCGGTCTTGCGCTAGCCTCATCCAGCTGGGTCCCGCGACCTTCACCAGATCGTCGGTCCACCTTGTGGGAGGCCTACGCTGCGTCTCATACGTGGTCGCCACTCGAGAACCTTTCTGCCCCAACGGCCGTCAGTTCTACAAGCGATGTGCCCCGCCCACTGCCACTTTAGCTTCGCAATTCTTTGAGCTATGTCGGTGACCTTGGTTCTCCTGCGGATCTCTTCATTTCTGATTCGATCTTGCAGTTCGCTCGGGTTCAGTTCTCGCTTTGCCAATTCATTCTGTTCAAATTTTTAAAAATTAGAATTCTACTAAAATATGTATTCCGATCGTGGTCCTTATCTAAGCTACGCTGACTTCACCCCCTCAGGTCCGTTCAGGTAAGGTCTGTTTCCCCGAACGTCCACTTTATCCAGCTTTTCTACACGATTAACTACCAGGCCTGTTAGGTCTTAGTATTCTTCAATCGGGGGTAAACCGGACCTAACGGTTATAAGACCTGGGGTACTTTATCAGACATATTTCGCAAGAATTAATTCGTCTTACTTTTTCGTCAACTTTTGTCGTCTGTCACCATTCGCGGCCAGACTCTTCGTCCAGAATCAGAAATTGGAACAAACTAGAATTCTGTAGAAACAATAGAATGGATAAAAACTTTGATAAAGTTCTTGGCTAAATTCATTCCACTTAATAATCTTCTTGTTATTCCGAAAAGCCTGTCCTTGGATCTAACGGAAAATCTCGGATGTGACAAATGGTGCGGAAAATTCTTCGAAATTGGATGCAAAGTAGATCTAGGCGACCATACCAAATACCAACTTAAATAGATAGCTCTGATAAAATATCTTATATCCCTAGAGTGTTAAAACGGGTTTTGCGACCCAAAATACAAGTTTAAATACTAGACTTATGTGAAGTCTAGATAGGGTTCGTTTTTCAAAAACCAAAATCTGACGCCACATTCTAATGAATATACACAAAATTAAATATCACACAGCAGTATCCATTTTATAAACAAACATAGACAAAGTACAAAGAAACATTGTACATAGGACACAAAATGTCTGTCTCGAAAGGTATTTCTAATTAATAATTGAGTGATATTTATCTGTCATAACGTGCCTTTCTATAGAACAAAGTACCTAACATAAAATATTTTAACATTGACCTTCTGTACTCTCTTTATGGTTTCCTGGGCGAATTTAAAAGTAAACATCCTGCTCCTAATTGCATATATATAGTGTAGTATAAGTAGTGTAACGTAGCAATTGGTTAGAAGGCATCAGGTTACCTGCGATGTTGGTAATTAACCTTCCACGGGGTATCGTGGGATTGGCAGACTTATTCGTAGGTACTTTACTTCACCAAAATATGTAGTTCAAATTATTTTGTATTAATTAAACGTAAGTAAAATTAATTATAAAACGTAAAATCGGAGAAGGAGAGGCCTCCCACAAGGTGGACCGACGATCTGGTGAAGGTCGCGGGACCCGGCTGGATGAAGTTAGCGCAGCACCGGTCTACGTGGAGATCCTTGGGGGAGGCCTTTGTCCAGCAGTGGACGTCTACAGGCTGATATGATGATGATAATGAAAATCGGAGCGTCAGTGGTCTCGGGGATAAGACGCGGCCTATCATATCGAGAGGTCCGAAGTTCGATCCCCGGCTGGGCCATGTACCAATAAGTTTTTTCTCGAAACATAAGTACATTTACTGACTGCTTTCAAACGGTGAAGGAAAACATCGTGAGGTAACCTGCATACGCCGAAGAAGAAATTCTTAGGCTCATGTGAAGTCCACCAACTCGCACTGGGCTAGCGAGGTGGACTATAGCCCGAACGTAAATCGAGTAATCGAGTAAACTTGCAAAATTCCAGCATTGGCAGCACTGGAGCAGTGCTACGACCGACACTGCGCCGAGCGGTCGAGAGTCGAGTCACACGCACAAACCCTTAACTAAGGGCTTCTTTCACCACTTCTTGATATTGTTACAGATAATAATCTTAGTGATAAACTAATCTATCAGATAAATCTGTGTGATAGACTATATAAAATAAATAAGATATAGGCAATTAGATACCTGTGAAACCAAAAAAACAGGCTATCCGTCAGATAACCTACAGATAGGGTACCTGGAACTTTATCAGCAAGCGGTGTAAAAGGCTCTAAATATCGTATTATTTATGGGCCCCAATACCTGAGCCACCACACTATGTTATGATGACTATTAAATACTCTGTGATGATGATAAGCAAAGTGCCTAAAATCAATGTTTCAAACTGACGGCCGTTGGGGCAGAAAGGTTCTCGAGTGGCGACCACGTATCGGAAGACGCAGCGTGGGCCTCCCACAAGGTGGACCGACGATCTGGTGAAGGTCGCGGGACCCGGCTGGATGAGGTTAGCGCAGGACCGGTCGTCGTGGAGATCCTTGGGGGAGGCCTTTGTCCAGCAGTGGACGTCTACAGGCTGCTATGATGATGCTGATGAATGTCTCAAACTCAAATTGTAAACGTCTAAAAAACTATAGTAAAATATCGAAAACTTAAGTCAAGTTGAGATGTGAAAACCAAAACCACAATATTTCTAGCTGGTATTATTACAATTAAGGGCCTCTTACACCGCTTGCTGATAAAGTCACAGATACCCTATCTGCAGGTTATCTGACAGATAGCCTTTTTTTTTGGTTTCACAGGTATCTGATTGCCTATATCTTAAATATTTTATATAGTCTATCACACAGATTTATCTGATAGATTAGTTTATCACTAAGATTACTATCTGTAACAATATCAGGAAGTGGTGAAAGAAGCCCTAAATCTCCTTACTTATTCGCAGTTGGCATTTATTTTCGGTTAATTCTGAACTATTCAAATGTCGTCAACACTGTTTCTTGCTCAAGCAAAAATAGAGTTTTAAGATGATGAACCTTCTCATACCGCGAGTGTCAGAATAGTTCAAACGCAATTCAATCCAGTCCTCTCCCTGCCATGGAAGAATAGACAAACTCTCATTACGTATTCATAATAACATATTGTCATTATCATTGACGTCATACGGGGTGTATGGGTGTTCGATGATGTCATCGGAGCACATATTCCGTTTCAAATTCCAAATGAAATTGCATACGGAAACAAACGCTCTTTCTTTCCGGCTCGGAAATAAAATATCCGCATACCGTAAACTGGGGCTATTGCTACACATTTTCACAATGTGGCTGTCAGATTTTGGTTTTTGAAAATATATAACTATACAAAATACAAAAAGTTTTATTTCTTCAACTAAAATTATTTTAGAATTTACAGTTGTTGGGACCCTCTTTTAAGTATATAGATTATACTTGTGTTGAAGGACCCGCTCTTCTATTATTTCATTTTAACAATTTAAAATTTAAGTTTACTTAAATAGGATTAGTTTAATTACTATGTAAATTACATAAGTAGCTTGAAGTGTGCGTGTGTGCGTGTGTGTGTGTGTGTATGTGTGTATGTGAATAAAATATTAACGCGTCGTCAGGGACTTTATGTATGTATGTTGTATATATTATGTATAATAAAATATTATTCACAGTTTAATATAATTTTATTATACTGTTATAATAATGTTTGTGGTTAAACTAGTTAGGATATAATTAGCATAAGAGACTCGGTGTCATCGTAGTTAAGAGTTTTAAGCCAAATAGTTAATATCTTTCTACATTCATAAAATTTCATTTGATAAATATTCAATTCCTTATTAATTTTTTTATACAAGTAAATAGATTTTTTAGGAAATTGTCGATTAGCAAAAGATGTACTAACTACGTTAGAAAAATCTACAATATCTTTTCTCCTACTATCTAAGATACCTGGATCGAACACTAATGTCTTATGGACTTTTAAAATTGTTTGCAAAATATACAATTTTCTTACTGTTAAAACTCTATCTAGACTTCACATAAGTCTAGTATTTGAACTTGTTTTTTGGGTCGCAAAACCAGTTTTAACACTCTGAGGGATAATAGTCCCAGGTTTTCCAAACAAAATAATGCTTTTTTTTAAAAATAAAGTACACAATTATCAATGGTAAGTATATAATGGTATACGCGCGCTTGAACGCGATTCATTTAGGCGCCGCCGTCGTGTATTACGTTATCTGTGAATTGTGAGTATTGTGATATTTTATTTAATGAGTTTATATATGAAATAGTGTAAGAAACTGCACATAACTTGGTATTAGAACGCTTAAGTGTGTGAAGCTATAAAAAAAATACGCGTCATCTTGGCAGAGCCACGGCCTCTGGTTTGAAATCTGACTATTCAGAAGAATTGTACCAAATACGTACCTTAAATGTCCTGAAAATTATTATAAGTACCTCAGCCGTTTAAAAACTCGTTTTTTTTAAACGCGTACACTCATGTTTTAATAACCCCTGTTATGTACCAGTTTCATAAACTCCTATTACATGGGTAGTGGGTACTCGACTCAATTCATCCATCGTACGCCGCCGCAGCCGCTGCGTTCGTTGCACCCTGCGGCGTTGCGTCATCGCATCGCCGCAGTCATTGTGTCACTGCACTTATTAAGCGCCACTGTGCCGCCGCCCTAACCGCAAGCTCGTGGCACACTATGAAGATAATTTTAGATTACTAGCTGTTTTCCGCGGCTTCGCCCGCTTAGAGAAGATTTTCCCGTGGGAACGGCTTTTCCCGAGGTATAGCCTAATTAGAAGGATCACAGAAGGAATAATAGTAGGTACCAACTACAAAAAAGCGGCATAGTCACAGGGTGACTAATCTGACTAAGCTCTTTAAATAAAGAAAAAAAAACTACAAGAAAAGTAGAATACGAAGGTGACATTGTGAAACAGCGCCATCTTGTGGTTTAATGAAGTTTAATCTATGTATTTTCTGTATTTAGCGCCATCTGTGGCAATCTGTTGTAACTATTTGGTTCGTAAGTTTACATGAAATCAGTATCCATGGTTCCACCCGCATTAAATTTGGATTTATTGGCTTATTTACACAATATTTTTATATATTTTTTTTAATTTTTATTACTGAGTGTCATGAAAACTGTTCGGTAGTTTTTGCGCGAAAGAGTAACAAACATCCTCACAATCTTTCGCCTTTATAATATTAGTAGTACTAGCCGTTTCCCGCGGCTTCGCCCGAGTAGAAAAGCTTTTCCCGCGGGAAAAACCCTTAGTGGACGTCGGAGATATAAGAAGGGGAGATTTATGAGGAACCAAGTCTCTGACCTCATCGGTTTGGGCTGTGCGTTGATAATTACATTTATTAACATGTCCCCACTGCTGGGGCTCAGGCCTACCCTCTCAACGAAGGCGTTGGGGCTATAGTCCACCACGCTAGCCCCGAGCGTGGTGGACTTCGCCCTAATGGCCTAATAATTCCTTGTTCGGCGTATGCAGGGTTCCTCATTCATCGTTCAGAGAAAAATCGATTATACATTTTTTTTTTTCAACTTGAAACTGTATTAAATAAAGCCGTAATAAATCACTTATCTATTCTACATATGGGGTTGTTGTGGACCATCTGCAGGTCGACCTTGGGGCCGACGAGGTCGCGTATGTTGTCGAGGCCGTACTTGATCATGGTGGGCCGCTCGAGGGAGAGCCCCCACGCGATGACCCGCACGTCCTCGGGCAGGCCCAGGGGCAGCAGCATCTCCGGCCGGAACATCCCCAAGTTCCCGATCTCGATCCACTTGCCCAGGCCGGTGTGATAGGCGAAGATCTCCATGCTGGGCTCCGTGTAGGGGTTGTAGGCGGGCTTGAACTGCAGCCGGTCGAACCCGAGGCGGCGGAAGAAGGCGTCCAGCACTCCGATAAGGTCGGCCAGCGCCAGCCCGCGGTATACATGCCACGGCCGGGGATCGAACTCGGACCTCTCAGCATAGCAGAACGAGGGCTATAGTCCACCACGCTAGCCCAGTGCCGGTTGGTGGACTTCACAAGCGCTTAAGAATTCTTCGGCGTATGCAGGTTTCCTCACGATGGACCGTTCAATCTTAACTAATACTGGTCCCGTTCCTAGATCCAGCCCACAAACGTAACACTCCTCAAACACACACATGCACACACAAACTGCATTCCTCGGCTCTGTGCAAAATGTCCACTTATTGATGTAGGTCACTTGTTCCGTCCCGTTCTCTCTCACCGGTGGACGTGCGCCGTCTCGCTCGCCCCGGGACCGGTCAGCCCAAGGAATGTATCGAACAAGCCGGTCCCTTGGCCTAAGATAGAACTACATAACATAGAATATTTGGGTGCTTTAAAATTGAAATTGCATCAATGTGGTTTTAGAATCGTAAATTGCTATAGGGGTATCATAAAAACGTTTGAATATTGACCAGTAGATGTGTAAATAATCTATTTAAAGCATCAAAATCCTGCTTCCTACTATCCTACTAATATTATAAAGGCGAAAGTTTGTAAGGATGTGAGGATGTTTGTTACTCTTTCACGCAAAAACTACCCAACAGACTCTGATGAAACTTGGTACAGTGATAGCTTATATTCTGGAATAACATATAGGCTACTTTTTAACGCGGACAAAGTCGCGGGGCGTCCGCTAATACCCCCTAAGTAACAAAACACCTACATAGAGGGCGCTGTTTCACAATGTATATGGGAAAAACTTTTCTACGCGGGCGAAGAAAAAGCTGGTAAGATATAAAATACTTATTATAGGCATCTAGTATTAAATAATTAATTAAGTTTTTAAAAATCCGGACAAAATATAAATAACAAAAATAAATCAATCATGTTAGGTTGATCATGTTAATTTAAACAGAACTAGAGACTGGCCATTTACACAAATTGAACGACTTTTCTCAGAGTACATGTTTGGTACATTTCTTCTGCATAGTCAGAAGCTGTGGCCTGCCAAGTTGACGCATATAAAGATTTACAAAAAAGATTTCGTGTATAATGCGTTACAATAAAACTAGAACGATCCAAAATGCGGCGATGTACCAATGGGTTTTTTCTCGAAACTTAAGTATACATTTACTGACTGCTCTCAAACGGTGAAGGAAAACATCGCGAGGAAACCTGCATACGTCGAAGAAGAAATTCTTAGGCACCTGTGAAGTCCACCAACCCGCACTGGGCTAGCGTGGTGGACTATAGCCCGGACGCCCTCGTGGAGAGGGTAGGCCTGAGCCCCAGCAGTGGGGACATGTTAAAAGGCTGATGATGATGATCTACAATACGCTATAATGAATAAAAATTCAACTTTGAAAGTATTGCTAAGACTACCTTTTGATGTTGAACCCAATTTATGTGCGGAACCCAAGCTATCAAAGACCGTTCAGGCGGAACCGCAAATCTGTAATAGGCAATATGAGACTTACGATGGAAGCATTAATAGTGGAACTTGGCACCAGGGCCGTACTAGGCAGGGGCCCAAAGCGTAAGGGGGCGCTGAAATAATCAGCACTGCACGGTAAAGTCAAAGAATACTAGCTTTTACTAGCTCAAGTAGCGATCAGTGTGGACAAAAGGGGGCGCAATGAAATAGTACATTGTTACCCCAGGGGTGAAAGTAACTTATTTAAGTCCCGAGACGGGGTTTGGTTCGAGGGACCTGTAAATAAGTCTTGAACCCGAGGGAAACACTGTGCTTTTCATTCAGAATACACTGAAAGTAAAAACAAAAACATAAAATGAGTGTTAATACAAATCTCTGCTATACGGAAGTATTTAAACAAAACTCTACAACTCGAAAAAACAAATGAAGATCGGATTGCCGCTTTCCCGACTATTTTGTTTTTTTCCTGTGGCCGGCCAGCTATTCTGCCATTATTTTTTATTTCCATCATTGAAAAAATGGTAAATATTTTGCCCAAATCTATGTTATTTTAAAGAAATAATAGACAGTAATAATTATAATAAAGTCATTTAAAAATATATATTTTCAACTTTACATCGCGCTGTAATTGAGTGGGTGTATAGAAAGTTGGAACATAGTCCAATAGAAATGTCAAAATAGTACTAGTTTTTTTTAAAATAAATTGACAGCTGTCAGTTAAAAACGATTCTCCCTAGGGCTGAGATATATTACTTTCAACCCGCTACTCAGGCAACTTCAGACCTACTTTCAGAGTATGAGTAATGAAAAAGACTTTTTCACTTTTTTGGAGTCGGGACGCTGTCCTGCCCCCTTTTCTCCACTCCAACCTAAAGTAGCGACAATCACCTCTCCCTCCAAGTTTTTCGTCGCCCGCAAAATTCGATTGGGAGTAAGCACTATACATGTATTCTGTGACTATACTCGACCGCCGTTCACTGTGAGCGAAAAGTATCCTATAAGGCTTTGATTTTTTTTTTTTATTACGACGACTTTGGCAACTGCTTTACCAAGCATTGGTTGGCCATGCACCGGTCTGAGAATGGTAAACTGAAATAGTATTATATTATGTTGTAACTTTAGTTTAATTTTATTTTTGACATTTGATAATGGTGCTGTGGTTGTATGTATTTATTGTGTTATTCTTATTTGTACAATGGGTTTTTACCTGAAAATAAATGCTTATTATTATTTGCGTGTCTCAACATATTATGTAACATAAATGGCGGTATCTCTTGATTGCATTAACTTAGAAGCTTGAATTTTTTACACCTTCAAGGGACCATAGACCTTAGTATTTGATATTAATTTCAACTTGCTACCTCTACCTCTTCCTGAGAAAAAGGGTCTAGCTTGACAGACAGACGGACAATAAAGTGTTCTTATCCCTTATAGTGTTAAAACGGGTTTTGCGACCCAAAAACAAGATCAAATACTAGACTTATGTGAAGTCTAGATAGAGTTTTTTCAAAAACCAAAATCTGACAGCCACATTCTAAGGTTTATACCTATAGGGGTTCTGTTTTTCCTTTTGAGGTGCGGCGCCCTAAAAACGGGGCGCACGAGCACTAGCTGCGGCCCTGTCCGCCGCTCAAGTTAAGGCACGTACCCTGGGAGCGCGCCAACAAAGTTGTAAAAACGCCCGGGGCGGAGCCCTACCGTGATGTGAATTGGGGAAGACTCGGCAACAGGAAGAAGTTTATTTATTGCGGACTATTTGACTGCTGAGCCTAGTGGGGCTTGTGACCTAGTGGGGCTGGTGACCTAGTGGGGCTTGTGACCTAGTGGGAGTTGTGACCTAGTGGGTGTTGCAGGTGTCTATGGGAGGCGGTGACCTCTTAACATCAGGAGGGCCGCCTGCTTGTTGCCCCCGTAGCAATAAAAATAAAAGATCACGAATTTAACTTTTAGAGGAAGGGTCATTTTCGGAAAAGCACATACTTACTGGACCTAGACAAAATCATAACCCTTTTGTGTTCGCCGTAGTCGGGTAGAAAGATCGAATTCGCTGAGCCGCGTCAATGTCGCTCGACAACCCTCCTTTCTCTTTGGGTCAATTGGTGTTTAACCTCTGAACTTGACCCATGTCTATTCGCGGTGACATGTCGTTTATGAGATTGACAGTTGAAACATCAAAGTTCTATACGCAGACGTGCTTTCAATGGCATTGAAATAATAACCAGTCATATACACTGCAATTTATAAACGCAGTAAGACACATTACTGCGTTTATAATTTTATTACATATTTGACATCGTTGTGATGAGATCTTTCAGAAACAAAGACCCGTTTTTCGCTACGTGCAATAGAAGTGAGAGAAACTAAAACTATAACCACCAAACCACCATACAACACAACGTACAATCAAATTTTCAAACGCGTTTTACTCAAAACTGTCAAATTGTCCTTACTGCGTTTATAAATTGCACGGCAGTACAGCTAGGGCCTTTAAAAATTAACTAGGTACATCGGCAGTTACATAATAGAAGGTATAATATGAATTCATTATTACATTAATACACTCATATGTAGGTATATACATGTTATTTATTATGAAAAAAAGAAGTTTTCAAATGGAAAAATCTGAAATTATGTATTTAGACGAGAGAAGAAATACACCCGTGTGGATTAAGTGTTATTTCCCCGCGGAAGCAGTTTTTGGCCGTGAAAAAAAGTAGCCTATGTTTTGCCCCAGGAATCGATGTACCATTCACACTAATTTCATCAAAATCCGGTAAGCGGTTAAGGCATGAAAACGTAATAAGTTACTTCAATAAAAGTACTCAAAGTTATTATGTACGGTCAACCGCACGTCAGTGGAAACAAAACCAGTATAAACTGGTCTCTCATAGTATTGAAACTCCCTAATTAATAGGCTAGGGCTATATAATTTCCACTGACGTGCGGTCGACTGTTCCAAAGCCTTTTCAAATAAATGGTAAAAAATAAACTTGCAATCGATTGGCGGAAGGTCACATTTTACAGCTTTGTACTGTAAACAAACGTACTCTTCTTTCACTCAATCATGTAAGGGCTCTTAAGCACACTACGCACTGTCCGATCGGTCAGACGACATGTGGGACAGGCTTAGATAACACCAAAAAGAAGATGCGTTTACTTACTGAAATAGTCATTTAAAAGAAAATAAGTTTGTAATTTTTTTCTCGGAAAGTGTGTTGAAAAACGTCGTATGAAATATGTGATCATTGGGCATTACTCTCTTTCGGCTCGTGCTGTGCATCCAACCTCGAGTGTAATGACCAGTGATCGTGAATGACCTCAAACGTTATGCTTAACATGGATGTGACTCGGGCTTTCCCGCGGGGTTTTGGGAAATGGGTTATTTATAATAATTAATGAAACAAAATTAAAATGTTCACTATCTATAGTAGGTCATTTGTTTGTTTGTGTTTTACATAATTATACTTTTAAAACATACTTTACATACGTCGGGTAATAAAAGCATTATGTTTTTTTACATTTACATTACTAATGCAAAATAAAAATAATGCTTTAATTATTCACATTTATATCTAAGATCTTTTATCTGTTTTGATTCCCTTGAGAGAGTCCTAAAAAGGTAGGTAACACGTAGGTAAGATTCGCGGGATTATAAGTTATATCCATGTTAAGGTAACGTACTTAAATCTTGGATGCAATGTCGCGGACATTGCATCCGAGATCCGATCACTGGTAATGACCAATGCTCAAGATAGTTCTTTTGTTTGTATCATAACATACTACCTAGCGGACGCCTTCCGATTAAAGTCCTAGCTATGTTATTCTAGGTAAGCTATCACTGTACCAAGTTCCATAAAAATCCGTTGAACAAACATCCAAATGTGATGGGATTTGTTTGAGTTGCGATTGTTTGGGTCACACGACTCTCACCTGTCACATAATCCGATAACAAAGGCAGTGCATAGGGCGCTTCATTACTGTACGTCCCAAAGCGCTGTACGCATCTACTGCGCAGGTCAAGGTCGCCGCGTGTCTCGCTCGCACCTACGGCACGTCGTCTCCCCTCTCTGTCACACTATAGCACGTGATGCAGTGTCCGTTTTCCAACATGGTTGTGTCACTATTACCGGCATTTAGGGATGGTACAGTATACGGAATAGGTACGGTACTGACACTGAGTCAAAGTCAAGGCTTTTACTACACATGAGTATACCTACTAGGTACATTTATACGTTTTTTACTACTACCACAACCAACTTACGCAATACATCATTTCAAATCAAGTACCTACTTAGTGTGCTAATTGACAAAGATATCAAAAAGATCGACTGCGTAAAAAGCGAACTAAATGATAGTACTTACAATTCAGGCGGTCTTATTTTTAAGCGATTTTAAGGTGATTTATCCGAGCAGACAGACATTTCATCATCATATTAGCCTGTAGACGTCCACTGTTGGACAAAGGCCTCCCCCAAGCATCTCCATGACGACCGGTTCTGCGCTAACCTTATCCAGCCGGGTCCCGCGACCTTCACGAAATCGTCGGTCCATCTTGTAGGAGGAGGCCTGCCTACGCTGCGTCTTCCGATACGTGGTCGGCACTCGAGAACCTTTCTGCCCCAGCGGCAGACATTTAGCAGATACAAAATACATAATTGTGATCAGAACCACCAGCGCTACATTCCTATTTTGTTCATTTTGGTAAGTTCGGGTCTAAAAGTTTCCCCTACTACATTCATAAATAACACCCAGTAATTTTTTTTTCATTTTGTAGCCCATCTATAAAATTGTTAAGACAGAAATATAAACGGTTTTTTTCCTAGACTACGAATGTAGGTTTTTTAGTGTCAATACTATCCTTGAATATACTAAGCTTGTATTATATCGTGGAATGCGGAAGTGTGAAGCTACTTTTTAAACTCAACCCGTTGAATATAACTTTTATAAAAGCTACGAAGGCCGGTCTCCATTTAACTTTTTATATTTTTAGACGTCAGTACCCTTGTTTCACAAATGGCTTGTTTTGTGAACATAACATAATTTACTGTAACTGTTGACATAAACAGAAATTTCCTGTTTAGAAATCCCTTTCTTTTTAGGATTTACGAAATACTTTACGAGGTAAACAAATTACTAAATAGCGAAGATAAATGACATAGATACCTGTGAAGTATAAATTACTTTATGAAAGAGAAAATTTCTAGTTCTATCTTCACACCAGAAGCATCCATCAGTCTATCTAGATTGACATCGGATCTGATAAACTGTGAATGATTGCTATAGCTAGCGTTAAGAATTTTCTCAATGAAAAAAAAATACTTTAATTTTCTGAAAAGTAAACTGGTTGCTGTACATTCCCTTTTAATCCTCTTACATAACTATTTTCTTTACCAGTTGGTTTCATTGTAAGAAATATGAATATGACTCTATATTCTATGGCTTAAAGGTCGAGTAACCAAGCCTTAACCTCTAAAAATATAGCCAAAAAGTAATGACAAAGCGTAGCAAACTTTGTCGACAATATGATACGGGTGGTGGGGAAAGTTGTCCGGTAATCGGTTATCTTAACTCGGGGATACGGATACCCTTGGAGCTTAATGGAGATGTTGTCAAAAGAGTTGCCTCCCACGACGTACCACGTTTTATTTAAAGTTGGTTTTGGCTTGGTAACGAGACCTTTAAGCCATGTCTTATTTTGGATTTAAAGTCTTATTTCTTATCTATTTAACCGGCGGTTACAGCACGGCCTCCACAAACACAGAGCACGACTATAGTTAGTCGGCGATTTTCACTAAGGTTCACATCCACACTAAAGCGGGACATTTACAACTGTAAATTTTGGTGCAATGAGCTGAAAGAGTTGTTTGTTTTTATTTCCCGCATTTTTTCCTAAAATATGTATTTTGAGGGTTTGGATGTGTAATTGTGATACCTAGTATTAAGGGCTCCCTAAACGATCATGCGGCATGACATGCAATACGTGCTGTCACTCATGCATGATCGTCTAGCTGTAGTGATTGACGTACATGACATGCAAACTACGTCCTGGCCGTTGCTTCACTGTATTGATTGATAGGAAGCATGATGGTCCATCATGCCGCATGACATTCACGATGATCGTTTAGGGACACTTTTAGACAATAAGTGGTTTAGGTTGTTATATTGTGCAAATAAAAGAGACGAACATGACATTTCGGCTCCCGCCAAAAACTTGGTGGTGTTACCACATCGGCTCACACATTTGCCGCGGCCCGTGGAAAAAGGTCGCCCAAAAAGGTTGGGTACTATTTTTTCTCTTACTTCCCAGGCGGGACCTTGAAACCGAACACGTGTAAAACATAATTAATTCATTATTCAAGGCAATAAAACATTTACCCATTCATTTATTCTGTGTGAACACGCAACTGCTTTTTTCATTTTATTTATATAAATACGAGTATTATGGTAATTATGGATTTAGTACGTGTTAAATAATTAACGAAAATATGGAATAACAAAACTATAGTACCCGTAAATCTTTTCGGCGGTTATGAAGTTGGCTGATTTCTGCGCAAAGACTAATTGCCTACAATTAGTCTGCGCAGAAATCTCTAGAAGTCTCTCTCAGAAGTCTCTAGTGAACCCCTTTGACACCTATGTCAAAGGGGTTCACTAGAGACGCTCATTCAATTTCAAGAAATGGTTCATTGATTCGATCAACCGAATCAAAATTTTAAGTTTTTGGACATCTCTATGTAGCACACTGTCTCGCTTATGCACACATAGACTATAAAACACTGTCAGCGATGTGCAAACAATTTGTGACTATATTCATACAGCCAAGAAAGTCCATGGGGACTATACTAATATCCTGGAATAACGTATAGGCTACTTTTTATCGCGGTAAATTGTTCCCGCGTGATATTTTTTTTCCACGCGGGCAAAGCCGCGGGCACCAGCTATTCTAGTATAAATAAAAAGGCTTTTCAACCTCAGGCATTCGCAGAATCTCGTAATTTATGCCTCTCCATAATTCTCTGAATTTAATTAAACCCTTTAAGTTTTAATATCTGTTATGGTCTGAAAGGTAAGAGATATTATTATTTAAGTAGGTACATACATATATTCTCGCTATGTCCCTGGCGGGGTAGGCATAAAGAACGGAGCGCCTATAGCATCTCTAGACACCTCTGTTGCTTCGCTCAGTCACATCATTCGCTTTACACACGCTCGCCGCGGGACGCCGCTATTTCTGAAATTCTGATCCTCGTATGTCAGCTGAGCTCGTCTCCGGCTCTTCTACTCATATTCACTTAATATATTTTAGTTGTCATTCGTTTATATCATAAAGTTAAGATCTCTTTGGTGCGTGCTCGCGGCCCCTTAAAGAGGCGTAAAACAAGCATTCTCTGGGTGTCAAAATCGTGTCAAATGTATGACAATGTGCTTTTCTGGCATAAAGCGTACATACCCCTTTGTCCGCACCCCCCCTGTAAGTGGCATCATCGGTTCTCATACTAAATATGCAAGATGCTTTCTCCATAGGGAGCGCGCGCGTCACCAAAGAGATTCGAAGCTTCCTGGTTTTATCACTCATTCTCTCAACATGTCCGAACCAATGGAATATTTTTTCTTCATCTTATTGATGACACTTTTATCATTTAGTAGGTACCTAGGTAAGTACCAACTTAATGAAATATATAGGTATTTGACAAGATTAAATTATTACTTTACAAGATTATTACAATTTTGTAGTCACACCAGCTTTTTCCCAGTTTAAAATTACTTCTTTATTCGGAAAATAATAGTGTAATTATAGGCGTTCGCAGTACGAGCCCTCGCAATTGGATCGCTGCAGCCGTCACCGGTCTAATGGTAAGTGTACATTACTAAATAAATTGGCTCATGCTGGTTTCCCGGAGGCTCTACGTACATAAACAAGGTAAGTATTTAGTTAATTTGTTTACTTAGAGGGTGCAACATAATTTTGCGCACGCGCGGTCGCCCGCCCCTGCTTTCCAAAGACATTTTTCTTGTAACAAGTATACCTACAGTTTCTTGTAACAAGTATACCAGCTCTATATAACACCTTGGAGGCGGTGGTAGATAAAAAATGGACGTTGTATAAATGTACCTAGTGTACTTACATGCAATAAAATACTTTTGAATTTTGAATTTTTTGAATCCTACTGTACCTTATATATATTTTATTTTAAAACTAGCTTTTTCCCGCAGCTTCGCCCGCGTAGAAAAGGTTTCCCGTGTACATTGTGAAACAGCGCCCTCTGTGTAGGCATTTTGTTACTTAGGGGGTATTAGCGGACGCCCCGCGACTTTTTCCGCGTTAAAATGTAGCCTATATGTTATTCCAGGATATAAGCTATCACTGTACCAAGTTTCATCAAAATCTGTTGGGTAGTTTTTGCGTGAAAGAGTAACAAACATCCATCCTCACATCCTTACAAACTTTCGCCTTTATAATATTAGTAGGCGATAGACGATCGACTGGCGAACCCCTGGCTAACTATGAGAGACCGTTCCCTAACCTATGTGTGTTGTATCCAGATGTGAACGTGACGTGGTCAGCTGGCGCGCGCGCCGCGCTGCCGTGCGTCGTGCCGGACCGCGAGCGAGTGCGCGCGCGCCGCCCGCCGCCGCCGCTCGACGCCGGCGACCGCCCGCGCGCGCGCCTCTACACGTGGCGGCACGGGGACGTCGACGTGCCCACTAAGAGGTACGGTCAGCCGAGGCCAGAGCCGCTGGCATCGGACTCTCTCAGAAACTAACTAGAGTTATGAATCTAGTTTTGGCATGAATCAAAAAATTTAACCACTCCCATATGGATCAGTAATAAAAGCATTCTATGGGTGTCAAAATCGAGTCAAATGAATGACAATACTCACGCATTCTCATTTTCAAACTCCATATAAATTTGTATTAGCAACCTCCTCCCGCTACTCCGCTTCCTTTGTCCGCACCCCCGCTGTAAGTGGCACCATCCGTTCCCATACTAAATATGCAAGATGCAGCTACAGATGCAAATACAGATGCGATCTCCACAGGGAGCGCGCACGCCACCAAAGAGATTCGAAACTTCTTGAGTTTTGGTATTAACAGCCTATGAACATGTCCCCACTGCTGGGGCTCAGGCCTACCCTCTCCACGTATCGGGCTATAGTCCACCACGCTAGCCCAGTGCGGGTTGGTTGACTTCACATGCGCCTAAGAATTTCTTCTTCGGCGGATGCAGGTTTCCTCACGATGTTTTCCTTCACCGTTTGAGAGAGCAGTCAGTAAATTTAAGTTTCGAGAAACCAATGGGTATCCATTGGTACATGGTCCAGCCGGGGATCGAGCTTCGGACCTTTCGATATGATCGGCCACGTGTTATCCCCGACACGTGCATGTTGCAGGATATCTCCGAACGGCACGCTGGAGGTGTCGCGGCGGCGCGACGGCAGCGGCGAGGGCGCGTACCAGTGCGGCGCGCGACACTACGGCGGCCTCGTGCTCGGCTACCCCGTGCACTTGAAGTTCGCCTGTGAGTACTAGCCTTCATAGCCTAGTTGGTGCTGCACTAGATTTCTTCTTCTCTTCTTCCCATCTCGTCATCTTCGCATCATCTTCTGATGTTTCCGTGTCTTCGTCTTCTAATCTTAATTCTCATCTTCTGATGTTTCCGTCTCTTCGTCTTCTAATCTTAATTCTCATCTTCTGGCGTTACCGTCTCTTCATCTTCGTCATGTCCATCCCCAGTTAGTTCCCGTGACTTTGACCAGGTCGTGAGTCCTTCTTGTGCGCCCTTAGTACGTCTTCCGGTGCGTGGTCGCCACTCGAGAACCTAACATAAAATTGAACATTGTTTTGTTTAATTTTTAGCAGATTATTGTTTTGATCAACATTTAAAAAACATAGTGTTTTTGTTTAATGAAATTAAACTATCAACCACACCTGTCTCTCCTCGGATATAATAGACCATTTGAAACAAGAAATTCTTGGAAAATAATTTTCCAAATGATTGGAGTTTACCGTTTATTTATGTCGTAGGTATGTTTATAAGGAAAATTATTTTCCTTAACCATTGAATGACCTCATCACCCTCATTAGTATTAAATTATTAACGTAGGACTTACTTTTGTTATATAAATCGTTGCTTGTTTGAGATGACTACAATCGTTAAAATGAATTAAGTTGGCTTTATAAGAAATCCCCTTAGTAATAGGTATTTCCCGGTGAAATTCGAGATTTGGTAGCATTATTTAAGGACACGTTTACACGGTGCTAGTAACCGGCGCTTATTGGAAAATGTCATTTTTTAGGATTAATGAAGATAAACCTAGACCGGTTTCAAGTTTGACTGGCATTTATTCTGTGGATGCTTAGAAATTAGCTATGCAAGTCTATCGGTCGCTCCGGTAACGGGTTAAGTTCAAAATTATAGTCTACTTCATCATCATCCAGCGCTGTCTGCTGCGTGCCTACCCTGGATCTCCTGCCGACCTGATCGAGCTCACACCTGACGCGGCCGACTGGCTCCAGAACAAAATGAATGTTGACCTATGAGCTAATTTTATCTATTTATTTATTTAACAATTTATTGTACACACAAAACATTAACAAGATACAAAACAAAACAGAAAGAACATGTGCAAATGGTATTTTTGTTAACGCCATACGATTAAATAAATAAATAGTCTACTTTACTTATTTTATTACATAACATTATTATGTTATGTAATAATGTTATAATGTTTATTACATAACATTATTATGTTATGTAATAATGTTATAATGTTTATTACATAACATTATTATAGAGAGCGTCAGTGGCGTCGGGGATAAGACGCGGCCTATCATATCGAAAGGTCCGGAGTTCGATCCCCAGCTGGGCCATGTACCAATGGGTTTTTTCTCGAAACTTAAGTACATTTACTGACTGCTCTCAAACGGTGAAGGAAAACATCGTGAGGAAACCTGCATACGCTGAAGAAGAAATTCTTAGGCGCATGTGAAGTCCACCAACCCGCGCTGGGCTAGCGTGGTGGACTATAGCCCGAACGCCCTTGTTAAGAGGGTAGGCCTGAGCCCCAGCAGTGGGGACATTAATAGGCTGTTGATGATGAACATTATTATTATGAATAAATTCCGTTAATATTTAGTTAGGTACTTGAAATTAAGTTTATATATAATATAGAATACCTAAATGAAATGAATATATAACCTGTACTGTAATTACATGCAATAAAATAGTTTTGATTTTGAAATTACTCATGTCATCGCTGGCTCCAGCTACTGGACCCGTTTGAAACGACCCTTAGCTTCCGTTTCAACGCTTCTCGTTTGTATTGAAAATTGAAATGTCGTGAACAATTCGTAGATTTATTTGTTGTGTGAACTAAGAATTTCTAAAACAATTTATTTTCAACGCCTTAGGCAAGGTTTCAGTACTTTGAAACAATGGCTGTACAATACGAGGGTAGGACAGTATTCTGAGAACTTATTTCAACTACTAATGAATTGTAAATGTGTCAAAACGAATTAAATAGCTTTTAGAAAATTTCACATTTGAGTATAATATTGTGGCTTCATCATCAGCCCGCACCAGTCCACTGCTGGGCATAGGCCTCCCCAAGGCGCGCCACTGAACCAGATCCTCGGTTCTTCGCATCCAGTCACTGCCAGCCGCCTTACTCAGGTCGTCGCTCCATCTAGCAGCGGGCGTCTCATACTGCGCTTACACAAGACCCAGCGTGGGCAACAAGGTCCCACAAGGTGGACCGAGGATCTGGTGAAGGTCGCGGGACCCGGCTGGATGCGGCTAGCGCGGGACCGGACGTCGGGGAGATCCCTGGGGGAGGCCTCTGTCTAGCAGTGGACGTTACCAGGCTGATTTGAAGTTTGGAATGGAAATGGAACACCAAATTGTAATTTCAAGTTTTACACTTCACAGCAACTGGAGCGATAGGCTCCAGTTTCGAAGCTAATTATTAGATTCCAGTAGTAACTGGTCCTCCAGGGAAATACGCTGCTGACAGATATCTGATAAGTTTCTTTACTGTGGTGGCCCGGGTATTGGGGCTTATAAATGATGAGATATTTAGAGGGTTTGTTCGTGTAACTCGACCGCTCAGCGCAGTGTCGGTCGTAGCACTGCTCCAGTGCTGCCAATGCCCCAGCGTAAATACTACACTGCGGCAATGTTACCAGTTATGATATTTAGCGGGCGAGTCACTCCGACTGTTAATTGTGTCAGTATGCCACATATACATTAGTTGCAGAGGGTCATGAATTTAAAAAAAAAGCTACTCCCATATGGATGAGTAACAAAATCATTTTATGGGGTGCCAAAATCGTGCCAAATGTATATCGAAATTGATACTCACTCACGCATTCTCATTTTCAAACTCCATATAAATTTGTATTAGCAATCTCCTCCCGCTAATCCGCTTCCTTTGTCCGCACCCCCCCGGATTTTGACACCAAATTTTTCTTCGTTTCCCATACTAAATATGCAAGATGCGTTCTCCACAGGGAGCGCGCGCGCGACCAAAGAGGTTTGAAACTTCTTGCAGAGGGTGAATTTGATCTGCCACACGAATTCGTTGCTGAATAATTTCTAATCTGTAAAGATTTATGCCCAAAAGATTATTCGACTGCGATATTCAATTAGAGCAGAGCGTCAGTGGCGTCGGGGATAAGACGCGGCCTATCATATCGGAAGGTCCGAAGATCGATCCCCGGCCGGGCCATGTACCAATGGGTTTTTTCACAAAACATAAGTACGTTTACTGACTGCTTTCAAACGGTGACGGAAAACATCGTGAGGAAACCGAAGAAGAAATTCTTAGATGCATGTGAAGTCCCCCAACCCGCATTGGGCTAGCGTGGTGGACTATAGCCCTCGTTGATAGGGTAGGCCTGAACCCCAGCAGTGGGGACATGATAATAGGCTGTTGATTCGATTAAGTTACTTGAATGCCCAACACTGTATGTAAGTACTTTTATATGTACATTTGTCTTTGAAGCCTTGGAAACTAGCCACATTTTCTCTAAGTGTCTGAGCTCTTTTCTTCGTTGGCAAATGGATGTCAAACAGGAATAGAATTTCTTTTTAGGCAACTAGTTGCCCAACACGATGATATATTCTTTTTTGACAACTGGTTACGAACTTGGTTGCCAAAACGGCCGGAGGGGTAAAATACCGTCATCTGTAGTCAGGACAGCGAGACGATGAATAACTTTCTGTGCGAATGCAATGCGCTACCAGCAAGGGGAATGAATCCTGGGCGCAGCCTATCCTGAACCCGAGCACTACAGGCTCCTAGCCATCAGCTGTATAAAACATAGACAGGTAGGTAGGTACTTTTTAACTTTTTTAAAATTTTTTAATTTTATTTTATTCAGGAAACTTACAGTCTAAAGAAGAACAAATAATAATGAAAACAAATAATAGAACATAGACAGAGACAGTTTCCACAGTTTCTAGTTTAAGATTGAACTTTGTATGAGCTACTTTTATTTTTTAAATTTTTTTTTACGTGAAAATGAAATTAATTAACATAAACATTTCCTTGCTATTTTGGGGTAGGAAAATTTGTAGAATAAACAAAGCTGTAATTTTATGTTCTTGAGTACAAAAATATTGTAGGTACTATTGACTTTTAAATAAGGCATAGCCCTTAGATGAAAACCAAAAGAACATACGTTGCTTACTTACTGTAAATTGAGCTACAGAACCAATTATCTACCAAATAATTACTTTTGGTAAGTGCAGCGAGCAGTTGCCTCGCAAATGGGAAAATTATGGAAATTTCAAGAAAATAATATTTTTCCAGATATTTATTGAAAATTTACTTTTGGTCAGTCCAGCCAGTTACGAGTAGGTAGTTGCCTGGCAAATGGGAAAATTATGGAAATTTCAAAAAACTATTATTTTTCGAGATTTTTAACGAAAACTAAAATTAGCAACGACTACCCACGCTTTGCTTTTCTATTGGTTTAGTGGAAAATTACGTACTTTTAATAATATAATATTAGTGTTTGATTTCAGCTGTGTGAGTGTATGTGCATGTTGCGTTGGCCCGAGCACGATTAAGCAAAGTATGGGAATACCGTATCTCTTCTTTTAGTTTCATCTAAGGAGACGGGAGTATAATTCTCGCAATCTGTTACGCGAGGCTATGAGAAAATTCTTGGAAATCATTAGCGTCGTAAATGTTACGAATCACAATAACGTTTTATATTTTTATTTTACGCTGATACCGTGACCTTTTTGTTTTGTGTCATGATTTAAATATATCATATCATATTCCACTTTTTGTCACATAATTACATATTTCTTCTTTAGGGAATTGTTTTAAAAATTTGAATGAACGAATTTTCATTTTCTCTTTCAGTCTGGTAGGATTCATAGATTAATTGGTGGTACCACAAAAGTTTTATTTGGCTCAAAAGGACTTTGCCTCCAGAGCCGTAAAGCCCAGTTTAAAAAATTGTGGCGGCGGTGTAGCATTGTGCTCTGTGCTTGTGAAAATATGACGATTTTATTCTATGAGCGATTAAAATTCAAGTGGGGACCTATTTTGAAATCACTAGATATAGTGATAAAGCAAATATACCTGTCTTGGAGGACCTCGCTCTTCCCCAAGTGGTGTGGTTTTACAAAAAAAAACGTAATTTAATGTAATATCTATGACAAATACTAAAAATAAATTAGGTACAATATTATTATTTACAACTACTATACCTACTCTTGTTAAACTAAAAATGTATCATGCATTAAGCGTATCATAGACACACGCGGCCTGCGGTGGCGGTGGCGGTGGGGTCCTGTTGTCTTCCCTATGCAATGTATGTGAGACTTCAGACACGCGCGGCCTGCGTTTTCATATTGAAGCTGCGGCCTGCGGTAGGCCGCCACCGCAGAACGGCGTGTGTATGTGATACGCCTCACATTCAAAAAGTCATCCTGTATATAAATAAGCACATAAGCTTCCACGTGGACTGAGTTCAAAGCCCGTCCCACGTGTAGAGTAAAAAAACTTGTTTACGGTTTGTACTCCGTAAGGGCCGGGCATAAATATCTTATCAGCTTGTTTTTTAGGCGTCTAAGGGCCTCTTTCACCGCTTGCTGATAAAGTCCCAGTTACCCTATCTGACAGATAGCCTATTCTTTTAGTTTCACGGGTATCTGATTGCCGTATCTGTCAGATAAACTAACAGCAAGATCAAGTTTGTGTCATTTTTTTTTGTCTGTCAGATATTTTATCAGAGATTTGAGGAAACACGAAAATATTATCAGATAGTTTTATCTCATTTTATTAGTTTATCTGTCAGCTTACTATCCGTAACAATATCAGCAAGCGTTGAAAGAGGTCCTAAATGTGTGTTTTAGGGAGAATTAGGGCCTCTTACACCGCTTGCAGATAAAGTTCCAGATACCCTATCTGCAGGTTATCTGACAGATAGCCTGTTTTTTTGGTTTCACAGGTATCTGATTGCCTATATCTTATATATTTTATATAGTCTATCACACAGATTTATCTGATAGATTAGTTTATCACTAAGATTACTATCTGTAACAATATCAGGAAGTGGTGAAAGAAGCCCTTATTATTTCTATCGAGCGAAAATATAGCCGCGGTCAAATATATCCGACAATTTTAAAAAGGTTGCGTTATTCTTGGACGCATTCGTTTTTAGAGATCTGTAAAAACAGGTAGGTACCCTCGGATCGCTGTAAGCGTAAACATTTTGTCCCTCTGTCGATAGTCCACCAACCCGCACTGGGCTAGCGTGGTGGACTATAGCCCGAACGCCCTCGTAGAGAGGGTAGGCCTGGGCCCCAGCTGTGGGGACATGTTAATAGGCTGTTGATTTTTGATTTAATTGCATGTATTTTGTTACAGCAATAGAGAAGGAGTTCTGGTTGTATCCAGAGAACGATACGGCGGTGGTGGGGCAGCCGTTCGCCATGTTCTGCCTCATCAGGTCCGGCCCACCGGCGTCTGTCTCCTGGCTGAGAGACGACCGGAGCTTGCCTCACAATACCAGGCGAGTGATACATTACAGAAATAGTACATTGTTACCCCAGGGGTGAAAGTAACTTATTTAAGTCCCGAGACGGGGTTTGGCGCCCGACGCGTAGCGTCTAAATATTGGAAAAATTTAGTATCTACCTATGTTACTATGTATTTAATTTGTATGTATTACAACTCACAACTTCCAATATAAAAAAGATAGTTTATATTATCAACTAGGTATTTATTTTTAAGTTTAGTTTTATATAATAAGTTTTTTATTGTTATACTAATAATAATATAAAAAAGTATGTACAAGTCCGATTTACGTATAATTCTTAAAAAAACTTTTTTGATGCAAAATAATTTAATAACATAATAAAAATAAATAATATTTTTTTATTATTATTTATAAATAAACAATTTTTTGTAATGTAACTACAAATTTAAGGCAAAAATGCGGCAAAAACGGCCATATCTTTTGACTGCGATGACTTAGAAGTCAGATTTTTTCACGGCTCTACGTACGGAACGCTAAAAATCGCATTTTAATAAATTGTATTTGTTTTCCAGCGAACTTTAATATGTATAGAAATACTACTAAGCCCTAAAAATGATGACACCAAAAGAGTCGCCGCGGCGACTCTTTTGTTCCCAGCAGTAGGTGATTTGAGTATGTGTAATAGACATGAAAATGTATTATGTATAATTCAATACAAGCAAATGTATACTTTGTCGCATAGCGATATGGTCTATAATCATCTTACACGCTTTGTTACTTCAGACTAGCATATCATAATTGCATTTGTTTTAATTCAAATCTCACATTTTCAAATAAATTTGTATGAAGTAATGCTTCTATACTTATTAAAGTTCGCTGTTGTTTTCCCTTGCAGATACCACATGCTGACTAATAAGCTTCTAATTACCGACGTACAAAAAGAAGACGCCGGATTATACAAGTAGGTGACGTTTGTTTTTGACACCACTGCAATACTAATAAATGCATGATACAACTATTACCTATTAAATGTAATAATTCATATTAGTTTTTATGGTAATAATTTTAATTCTGTTGTTAATTGTTATTGTTGTAAAAAAATCAAATCAACAGCCTATTACTATGTCCCCATGCCACTATTTCTACTAGAGATGCAAAATACAGTTTTTTTCACGATGTTTTTTTCATGTTTTTTCTCGATAAATTTGAAAAGAACCTTTTTTTTAAAATTTACGTGTCTACAAGCTACCAATTAGCGATGTTAGCTTATTTAAAACTGTTTTCAACAGATGTGTAGCTACAAACGCCGTCCTGGGCAAAAGTCGGACCAGCCCCGTCGGGAGGCTGGAGGTCCAGGACAGCGTCGCCGAGCACGAGCTCGCCTTCCTGCAGACTGAGCACGAGGGCAACATTACACGGGCCCGAGGCGGCACCGTCGTGCTGCCGTGCCCGGTGGTCGGCTCGCCGAGGCCTAAGGTACAGTCGTATACACCTTGGATCATCATCAGCCTGTACTAGTCCACTGCTGGACATGGGCCTCCCCCAAGGCGCGCCACTGAGTCCGATCTTCGGCTCTCCGCATCCAGTCACTGCCAGCCGTCTTACGCAGGTCGTCGCTCCATCTAGCCGGGGGGCGTCCCACACTACGCTGGTCGCCGTCGTGGTCTCCACTCGAGAACTCGTCTATCCCAGCGGTTATCGGTTCTCCGGCAGATGTGACCAGCCCACTGCCACTTCAACGGGCTAACCCTTTGAGCTATGTCAAAGGCTTTGGTTCTCTGGCGAATCATCTCGTTTCGGATCCTATCTCTCAAAGACACTCCGAGCATACACCTTGGATGCGGTGGTAGATAAAAAGTTGACTATATAAATGTGCCCACTGTTTGGTCCCCACGGAATTTCTTGGCGGCTGAATGAATATAGTCGCAAATGTTTGCACCTCGCTGACAGTGTTTATAGGAGTTTGGGAATTTAAATACGCAATTGGCCATAAAGTTATATTTGTGCCTTTTGCGTTCTTGGTAATTTACGTAATTGGTCATTCACCAGTCGAAGAATTTAATTGCTTACGCAATTGGTCATAAATTTATGGTTTGGCCATTTGCGTTCTTGCTTATATGCGTACACAATTGGCCATAAAATTATGTTTCTGCCTTTTGCGTTCTTGGTAATTTACGAACTTGGGTCATTTACCAATCGAAGAATTTAAATACGCAATTGGCCATAAATTCATGGTTTGGCCATTTGCGTTCTTGGTGATATGCGTCGAAAGGGTTGGGATAAGGAAGGAATTATGCAAATAAAAATTTGATTGAACTGATTAATTAAATGGATTGTTAGATTGTGCTACTGGTGTGAAATAATGTTGAATTCACCTCCCTCCAGCTGACGTGGCGGCTGACTCCCCCGGACGGGCGGCCCAGCGAGCTGGAGTTCACCGGGGAGGTCCTGGAGCTCACCAACCTGGAGGACGACCAGGAAGGGGTCTACACGTGCTCCGTAGAGAACAGCCCCCTCACGAAGGTACGTATTTCATGATCGGAGTCAGTCAAAGTCAAACACATTTTATTTTATTGCATACTAGCTGTTGCCTGCGGCGTCGCCCGCATGGGAAGAAGTTTTTTTTTTCATATTGATTTAACATTGTTCTATATTAATTTGACAGTTTTTATATCAATTTGACATTTCAATATTTAATGTCGACATTGTCATCATCATCATATCAGCCTGTAGACGTCCACTGCTGGACAAAGGCCTCCCCCAAAGATCTCCACGACGACCGGTCCTGCGCTAACCTCATCCAGCCGGGTCCCGCGACCTTCACCAGATCGTCGGTCCACCTTGTGGGAGACCTGCCTACGCTGCGTCTTCCGATACGTGGTCGCCACTCGAGAACCTTTCTGCCCCAACGGCCGTCAGTTCTACGAGCGATGTGCCCAGCCCACTGCCACTTCAGCTTCGCAATTCTTTGAGCTATGTCGGTGACCTTGGTTCTCCTGGTTGACATTGTATCTATATTAATTTGAATTTCAATATTTTGTGAACATTTGACTGATTACATTAATTATTACTTACTATTAAAGTAGTACCTAGGTACATACATACATATCTTCACGCTACGTCCCTGGCGGGGTACAGAAGGGTACAGTAGGGGTAGGCAGTACCTAGGTATGTTTTGTTAGGAAATATACTATTATCGCTGTATGTATAATACATAAAATATATATGAATATGAATAAACTGGCCTCGTAGACCAGTGCTACGCGAGTGAGCGCTACGCTTGCTACGCCGTAGCACCGCTACAGTATTATGACAGTATTGAATTATTATTATTATTATTATAATAATTATATGTAGGTACTTAGGAGTACACTTATTTTATTTTATTTTATTTTATGGTCGTCAAAAATAACATAAAATATTAGGCCTATTTCCAGGCCATGGCATCGTCGATGTAGTCTGTGGTTTTGTAGTACGATTTTTCAATCAATCTCTCTTTTATGGTTTTTTTGAATAATTTGTCAGTCATATTCTTTACATAGTCAGGTATTTTGTTATAAAATTTAATTGAATTGCCTACAAATGACTTGCTCACTTTGCTGAGACGTGTTTGATGCAGCTGAGTTTGTTTTTATTGCGAGTATTATATGAATGCATGTCACAATTTTTCGGCATTTCGTTTATGTGTTTTCGAGCGTACATAATATTTTCGTAAATATAAAGTGACGGTAATGTTAAAATTTTTATTTTTCTAAAAGTGTCTCTTAAGGATTCAATCCAATTAACTATTATTAACTTAAGGATTAGTACATTTTAGACTTTCGCGCTTTGTATTCATAATTATATAATTATTTACGGGTCTTACACACGAATAAGTTTTATTTACCTTGCCCGACGTTTCGACCAGGTTACACTGGACGTGGTTAGCTCGTGGCAAGGTAAATAAAACTTATTCGTGTGTAAGACCCGTAAATAATTATATAATTATGAAATTAAGGACTCTCAATGAGGTTCTATATAATTAAGCTCTTTAGATTTTCTATTTTTGCCCTAAAAATAGCTGTTTTCTAGAATACGGACAACTTATTAACGACGATTTCGCTTCACTAAACAGGAAAATAACTTCAACTTCGCCTGGAAACGACAAAATTAACTTATTTTAAGTATCTAGATAAAGTGGCGGGCCCACGGAAAAGCGGAAGCGTTAGCATGATTTAAATATAATCAGTCAAAATTCAAAATTCAAAAGTATTTTATTGCATGTAAGTACACTAGGTACTTTTATACAACGTCAATTTTTTATCTACCACCGCCTCCAAGGTGTTATATAGAGCTGGGAAGAAGAAGCGGCGCAACAAACTTCCGCAACACATCTTTTAAAATCAAGTTTGTACATAACATTATTTTGTAAAGATTGTGCCAGTTTTCAATATATATTGAAATCAGAATTGAGAGTATTTTAAATTATATTTAAATTTAAATTTTGTTGCACCGGAAAACTGAACAGTATAGGTACTTTTGAATTTCCGGTTTTCAGATAAAATTTGAACAAAATCAGTCAAACTGTTTTTGAGGTTATAAGCCACCCGCCATTCTAAGGCGCATTTGAAGTCCACCAGCTCGTACTCGGCTAGCGTGGTGGACTTATAGCCTCTTTGCTCTCGTTGGGAGGGTAGGCCTTAACCCCAACAGTGTGGACAATTGGACATATTCATAGGCTGTTGAATTGATTTAAAATAGATTACCGACTTGTTTTGAATTACCTTGTATAGTGATATCCGCTACCGGTCCCTCTATTTTTAATGACCTTGTATAGTGATATCCGCTACCGGTCCCTCTATTTTTAATGACCTTGTATAGTGGTATCCGCTACCGGTCCCTCTATTTTGAATGACCTTGTATAGTGGTATCCGATACCTGTCCCTCTATTTTGAAAGACCTTGTAAGGTGATATCCGCTACCGGTCCCTCTATTTTTAATGACCTTGTATAGTGATATCCGATACCTGTCCCTCTATTTTGAATGACCTTGTATAGTGAAACCCACTATCGGTACCTCTATTTTGAATGACCTTGTATAGTGATATCCGCTACCGGTCCCTCTATTTTTAATGACCTTGTATAGTGATATCCGCTACCGGTCCCTCTATTTTTAATGACCTTGTATAGTGATAACCGCTACCGGTCCCTCTATTTTGAATGACCTTGTATAGTGGTATCCGATACCTGTCCCTCTATTTTTAATGACCTTGTATAGTGATATCCGATACCTGTCCCTCTATTTTGAATGACCTTGTATAGTGATAGATATCCGCTACCGGTCCCTCTATTTTTAATGACCTTGTATAGTGGTATCCGATACCGGTCCCTCTATTTTTAATGACCTTGTATCGTGGTATCCGATACCTGTCCCTCTATTTTGAATGACCTTGTATAGAGAAACCCACTATCGGTACCTCTATTTTGAATGACCTTGTATAGTGATATCCGCTACCGGTCCCTCTATTTTTAATGACCTTGTATAGTGATATCCGCTACCGGTCCCTCTTCAGCTAATGACAGGGCCCAAACCGTTCGTTCCTTCCGCTCGAGGCATTTATGGTCCGCATTAAAATCGAACGACCCTGTATCTATTCCGCGTAATAACGTTTATACGTGTTTGCGTTCCGCGCACACGTGTGTAGCGGCCTAATGCTTGTATTACTTGTTAAGTGGGCGAAAGTTTAGGAAGTTTCGTTCGAAGAACAATATTCCGTAGCTCTGACCCGTTTATGTCCAAATTGGAGTTGGTCCAAAGCTTTAAATACGTCAAGTATATGTGTTTAATTTAAATTAGGATATATTATAATTTTAAAAAAACGTTCTGAAAAACATCCAAAGGGAAATTTATCAAAACGGATCATCTAAAAAATCTTTACGGCTGTGGTCTTTTTTGAAATAAAATTATTTTGGACAAAGATCTAATCGGACAAAGCCATTTGGGCTAAATTTACTTTGAACAGCAAAGTGGACGAGTTAGGAAAGCGGACGAATTTTGGCCCACTTTTGGTTGATTTTGGCAAACGACTTTGTTTGGTTGGACCAATTTCAACTTTCGCGTCAGTGGCCTCGGGGATAAGACGCGACCTATCATATCGAAAGGTCCGAGGTTTGATCCCCGGTTGGGCCATGTACCAATGGATATTTCTCGAAACTTAAGTACATGTACTGACTGTTCTCAAACGGTGAAGGAAAACATCGTGAGGAAACCTGCATACGCCGAAGAAGAAATTCTTAGGCGCATGTGAAGTCCAGCAACCCGCACTGGGCTAGCGTGGTGGACTATAGCCCGCTCGCCCTCGTTGAGAGGGTAGGCCTGAGCCCCAGCAGTGGGGAGATTAATAGGCTGTTGATGAATTTCAACTTTTACAGCGTGAATACACTTAACGCTCTGTCTTAGGTGTATCGGAAAGTCCTCGACTGTTAAAGTGACAGTAGGCCACTCACAATTAAAAAAAAATATTATTCAGGTGTTGCCAAGGAAAGCTTACTTAGTATATAGTACATTACTGCCGCGGCCCGCAACAGAGGCATTGATGGATGAACGAGTGCATCAATGCCTGGTTGTGGCCAAGACTTGTATAGTAGTTTTCTCAAACAAATGCGCGGAAATTCAAACTATTACCTATGTACACCATTTTATTTCATACATATACATTCCTAAATCAATGACGAACAATTATAAATTTCCACGCGCCAAAATGTTCATTTGTTTTTTTTACACTAAACTGCTTGCAATTTGCAAGGCAATTCGAAATTAAAAAAAAACTGTTGTTATTTTACCTCCGTGGTTGCCATGGTCACATGACATGTTAAGAATTAATATGATCATTATTTGACCGCTAGGCACTACTTAAATGGATTTTCATTCAAATTATCTGCCCGTCTGCTCTCATTTGTTTGACCATTACAGCAATGACGGTTTAACTCGAAGAAGGTTGTCAAAATAATGTTCACATTTCCAAGCATGTTTGAGAAAATGTTTATATATGTGCAGGTGTTCAACGTGTGTATAGTGGAGCCGCCGGCGATCACGATCCCCCCGAGCTCGAAGGAGGTGATGCGCGCGGGCACCGTCCGGTTCAACTGCACCGCCGCCGGCCGGCCGCCGCCCGACGTCGCCTGGTACAAGGACGGACAGCCGCTGGTGACGGGCGGCAGGGTGAGACACACGCTTTATCACTTACTTACACAATAAAATTACAGAACCAGAACATTAAATTACAAATCCTACTAATATTTTAAAGGCGAAAGTTTGTGAGGATGTTTGTTACTCTTTCGCGCAAAAACTGCCGAACAGATTTTGATGTAACTTGGTACAGTGATAGCTTATATCCTGGAATAACATATAGGCTACTTTTAACGCGGACAAAGTCGCGGGGCGTCCGCTAATACCCCCTAAGCAACAAAACACCTACACAGAGGGCGCTGTTTCACAATGTACTCGGGAAATAATTTTCTTCGCGGGCGAAGCCGCGGGAAAAAGCTAGTTACAATATATAATTACAAATGCTCGCTAAAGTGTGTTGAAAAACGTTGTAGGCACGCGTGAGCATTGGTCGGTACACATCCTGGCTTCATTACACGCTCGTGTATAATGACTAACTTAGCTCACTTGTATCTTATTGTACTATTTTCTGTTTCAGATCAATTTGCGGTTGTCCATTGATGGGAAACGGACTGAACTGGTCATCAGCGGAGCCACCTCGGACGATGCTGGTGATCTATGCTATATACTAATAAATAAATCTGTCAGATAAATGCTTGTTTCGGCCGGGATTCGAACCCGGTGCTCCGAGCACAGCAGGCAGAGTGAATAACAATTGGCCTACAGAGGCTTGCCAATCTATACTGATAAATATATAAAGCTGAAGTGTGTGTTGTTTGTTTGTTTGTTTGTTTGTTTGTTTGTTTGTTTGTTTGTTTGTTTGTTTGTTTGTTTGTTTGTTTGAACGCGCTATTCTCTGGAACTACCTACCAATCGATTTGAAAAATTCTTGCATCTGCTAGCCCAATCTCGAGGAAGAATAGGAGCCGAGCAAAAAGAAAAAAAGTCGGAAATAACTTTAAAAAACGCAGGCGAGTCCGCGGGAAATGGCTATTGGTTATTATACATTTAATTTCAAGAAATAGTTCATTGATTCGATCAACCGAATCAGGCTTCCAAGTTTTTGGACATCTCTATGTAGCACGCACACATAGACTGTAAACACTGACAGCGATGTGTAAACTATCTGTGATCATATTCATTCATCATCATCATATCAGCCTGTAGACGTCCACTGCTGGACAAAGGCCTCCCCCAACTATCTCCACGACGACCGGTCCTGCGCTAACCTCATCCAACCGGGTCCCGCGACCTTCACCAGATCGTCGGTCCACCTTGTCGGAGGCCCACGCTGCATCTTCCGATACGTGGTCGCCACTCGAGAACCTTTCTGCCCCAACGACCGTCAGTTCTACGAGCGATGTGTCCAGCCCACTGCCACTTCAGTGGGCTGGACATTTTCATTCAGCCGTCAAGAAATTCTACGCGGACTATACATGGTAACAAAAGTATTACCTAACATGGTATTACCTAGTATTAAGTAACATGGTATCTAAAGTCTCCTGTTAGTCTACAGGTGGTGCATTAAAATTAACAAGCTTAGGGAAACTATTAATTAACACAAAATTGTTAAAGTGGAAACATTGAAACAGGAAATACTTTAGATAGTAACGAATATTTTTGGATATAAGAGCGTCAGTGGCCCTGGGGATAAGACGCGGCCTATCATATCGAAAGGTCCGGAGTTCGATCCCCGGTTGGGTCATGTACCAATGGGTTTTTCTCGAAACTTAAGTACATTTACTGACTGCTCTCAAACGGTGAAGGAAAACATCGTGAGGAAACCTGCATACTCCGAAGAAGAAATTCTTAGGCGCATGTGAAGTCTACCAACCCGCACTGGGCTAGCGTGGTGGACTATAGCCCGAACACCCTCGTTGAGAGGGTAGGCCTGAGCCCCAGCAGTGGGGAGATTAATAGGCTGTTGATGATGATGTAGATCTTTGGATAGACCAACTTTGCTTAGATTTGACGGATGACAATAACAAACCGTAACCATGCTTACTAGAAGCAGTAGGTATACAAACTCTAACAAAATTTCCTTAATTACTAATCTTATTACGATGCATGCGTTTGCAGGTGTGTACCAGTGCTTCGCGCAGAACGCTGGCGGCGCGGCGTCGTCGTGGGGCGCGCTGGCGGTGGCGGGCGCGGACGCCGCGCCGCCCGCCGCCGTGCGCTGCTGGCCGGCGGGCGAGCGCGCGGTGCGCGTGCGCTGGCAGCCGCCGCCCGCGCAGCAGGTCATCGCGTACACCGTGCACAGCACGCCACTGGGTACACAACCGTTTCATAATCCTACTAATATTATAAAGGCGAAAGTTTGTAGCGATGTATATAGGTGGACGGATAATTAGAAACAGAGCAAGATTCTCATACAATCGAGGTCACTTTGAAGCCATGGTTCTCCGTGAAGGATTGATCGGGGCTTGATCTGATGACGGTCATCGAGAGAGTAGGTGGAGGACTTTTAGAAGGCTATAGATATCCAACTGATCAGATCAGCCGTTTGGGAGCAGCATCGTCATGATTCCTTAACTTTAAGATTTTCATACATTTTTATGCCATTTTGCAGGTTTTTTTCTACATGACGATGCTGCTACCAAACGGCTCATCTGATCAGTTGGATATCTATAGCGATCTGAAAGTCCTCCATGTACTCTCTCGATGACCGTCATCAGATCATGCCCCGATCAATCATTCACAGAGAACCATGGCACTTGGCAATCGAGGTCACTTTGAAGCTATGGGTCTCCGCGAAGATCGCTATAGATATCCAACTGATCGGATAAGCCGTTTGGAAGCAGCATCGTCATGAAGACAAAAACCCACAAAATGGCATCAAAATGTATGAAAATCTTAAAGTTAAGGAATCATGCCGATGCTGCTTCCAGGCGGCTCATCTGATCAGTTGGATATCTATAGCGATCTAAAAGTCCTCCATCTACTCTTTCGATGACCGTCATCAGACCATGCCATGATCAATCCTTCACGGAGACCCATGGCTTCAAAGTGACCTCGATATCTTGCCCTGTTTCTAATTATCCGTTTGTCCAGCAGTGGAGAGGGGAAGGGAGCTATAGGCCATAATTCAGATAGATATTTTGTAAATTGGACAATTTGAATATAACGCGGGTGAAACCGCGGGCAACAGCTAGTGTATTGAAATACTGTGTCTTATAGATGGTGTTCCCGGTACCTTCTCGCTGCCCGGCCAGCCGCACACCAACACCGAGGAGCTGATGGCCGTGGAACACGCCTTGACTCCTTACAGGTTCCAAGTAAGTGGACTGTAATACTCTTTTGATGATCACCATCAGTCCACTGTTAACAGGAGAAATTGTTTAAATGCAGTTTTTAAAAATAAAATAATGCTTCTCTAAGATATTTTCATGTTCTCCAAACCAAAAAAGTCCAATAAAAATGAATTGAGATACAGTTGGTGGACAGCTTAGGGGTTGGCACAAAAATTTCCAAAAGGGATGGTCGCCAGGTAATCCTGGGCCCTAACAAGATAACATATAATAATATACAAAGTTTTAAGACACATAATGTTACAAATTACACGTAATATTACGAATTACACGTGATGTTACGAATTACACATAATGTTACGAATTACACATAATGTTATGAATTACACGTAATATTACGAATTACACGTAATGTCACGAATTACACGTAATGTTACGAATTACACGTAATGTTACGCATTACACGTAATGTTACGCATTACACGTAATGTTACGAATTACACATAATGTTATGAATTACACGTAATATTACGAATTACACGTAATGTTACGCATTACACGTAATGTTGCGAATTACACGTAATGTTACGAATTACACATAATGTTATGAATTTATTGACCGGTATATACCTATATAAGTTTGACATTGTAAATTTTAAATAAGGTAAATAGGTACATAAATATTATGTCATTGTTTTTTTGCAGATTCGTGCGTACATGCAGCCGACGGCCAGCGCGAAGATAGTTGCGAGCGACATGTCTGAAGTGGTCGTTTGTCAAGGGCAAGGAGGTAAGCATGTACCGCTAGCGTAGTGTGGGACGCCCCCCGGCTAGAAGGAGAGACGATCTGCGCGAGGCGGCTGCCAGTGACTGGATGTGGAGAACCGAGGATCGGGTTCAGTGGCGCGCCTTGGGGGAGGCCTGCGTCCAGTAGTGGACTAGTGCAGGCTGATGATGATGAAGGTAAGGGATTTATCCCACCACGCCTCGAATTTTGTACTTGTAAATATCTCCAGGAGCATTTTGCCTGACATTGAAATATTGAAAATTTCAAGAAAGAGGTCTTGTTCTAATTCCGACTTCCTGTTGTCAGTGCCAATAAAACTGGCGAAGCTCGGAGACGACGCCGTGCTGGTGTCGTGGCGGCACTTCGCAGACCTCAACCCTGGCGTGGTGCAGTGGATCCTGCAGTTCAAGGCGGCCGACGGCGTCGAGGAGCGCAATGTCACCCTCAGCGAGCCAGTCCACAACTACACGCTGCCCGGTAAATGGTTACTCTTTAAGAATTAATATTTCATGTCCTCTATGTTTGTTACGATGAAGTATAAGTATAAGTATAAGTATAAGTATAAGTATAAGTATAAGTATAAGTATAAGTATAAGTATAAGTATAAGTATAAGTATAAGTATAAGTATAAGTATAAGTATAAGTATAAGTATAAAGCGGAACACAGACAGGGCGGCGGCGTTGCGAAAGCGTTGCGGTTTTTTTCTGTAATGTTCGAAATAGTATGAAGCCCTTTACATCAAAGCGGCGCGGCGGCGGTGCGACGGCGAAAGCGACAAAACCGCGCGCACAGATTTGACGTTTTGATTTGACAGATTAGCGCAGACAGGCGTCGCGGAGCGGCGGCGGCGCGTTGTATTCCTTTGTAGTGTATGAGAACCCCTACACAGAGCGGCGGCGGCGCGGCGCGGTGCGGAGCGGTCTTCATACAAACCGCCGCCGCTAGCGGTATATGTTGTCTGAAGGGCTCCGCTTTTTATTCGCTTTCCGCAGATTCGCCGCCGCAACGCTTTCGCACCGCCGCCGCCCTGTCTGTGTTACGCTTAAGTATGTAGTAGGCCGAGAGTCAGTGTTAAACAAAAGATATGTAACAACATTAGCAATTGTTTTAGTTCTTTTTTGACAATAAAAATATACCTAATTGTTTTATGACGTGTAAAGGAGTTTCAACCCTTTTTTGCCAAATGACTCTTAACTTAATGTCATCCATCTGCTGATTGCAATTTCCAGTGTCTCCCGCCGATCCTCTCCTGGTCCGCGTGCTCGGCTCCAGGAACGCGACGTGGCTGCACCAGGACCTGTCGCTTGTGCCGTGGGTGTCCACCGCCACCGCGGGGGACGACCTGGATGACGGGTGAGGGTCTGTTGGTGCTCCAACGTATTTTTTTTCGATGAGCCTCTTCCTCGGCGCCATGTACTTTTGAAAGGTTCATACTTCTAAAGTTTAAAAGTTACAAATATGATCGTTATATCGTTGTGAAGGTCAATTCGGCGACGATACAAAAATATAATATGTTTAGGCCTCCCTCCACCCCCTAGCAGTGACGTCATAGTGCGCAGGAGTGAGCACTGAAACTTAGGTGTCACGCTAGAATCAAAACTTGTTGGATTTGCACAAAAAAATCAACGAACTCACGGAAAAAACTAGCGGTAGTAGCACGACTTCTACCTATCTCAGTTTTCTACCAATATTTTTAATTAAAAAGTAATATTTTTACCAATAAATATGATTATTATGATTATTTGTACTCTGAATTTCTGGCCTATAAGGACTTTGTTTCCAATTTGCCGTAAAATCCTAAAAAAACTAAATGTATTTGTTTAACAGTGAGGTGACAGCGATCCCTCACGACCTGGAGGTGGGCGAGGTGGGCCCGCGCGGGTTCACTGTCACGTGGCGCTGCGCGAGCGGCGCGGGCGCCGACCGGCTCGTGTACATGGTGTGCGCGCGCAGGCCCGACGGCACCGACGACTGCAAGGAGAGGTGCGTGCCCATCATACAATCTTTACCTGTATAGATATACCAAGTTATTTGTCATCATCATCATCAACAGCCTATTAACATGTGCCCACTGCTGGGGCTCAGACCTACCCTCTCAACGAGGGCTATAGTCCACCACGCTAGCCCAGTGCGGGTTTCCTCACGATGTTTTTTCTTTCCTTGTTTTTCCTAACCTAGAGTGCCGCCGGCAGCGGGGCAGGGCCCAAGCTACGGGTGGTTAGGGCCGCAGGGTGAGGAACCTCCTGACAATACGTGCCGTGTCCAGGACTGACAGTGTACTGCCTTCTGGATCTGGCCCCTGATCCAGCAGTCAAACGAGAGCCTCTCGAGGTGTTGGTCGAGGCTCTTCGCTATAAGGCCGTTATTATTATTATGTTTGTTGACTTCGCAGCGACAAGACGTCGGCCAGCTTCGAGGGGCTGCAGCCGAGCAGCGAGTACGAGGTGCGCGTGCAGGCGCGCGCGCCCGCCCGCGCGCTCGGCGGCGCCTTCAGCCAGCCGTACCTCGTCACCACGCAGCCAGACGGTGGGTTACTACCATATACAGTATATAGATGGATACGATGATTTTTTAAACACTATTACATTCCAGCTATGAATTGGACTTCTTCTTGGTGTAACAAATAAATAAAGTAAGAATTTCTGAAACACTATTTTATTCAAAGACGTTGTAGGAAAATATAGACAAGAGTCCATAGAAGCTAGTACTAGTTTTATATATAAACGCGGGCAAAAGTATACAATGCCATACAGTCTATCAGCTCGTATTCAAAATATAAAATTTACTTTAATTAACACTATCCAAATTTTAGTATTGTGATGACCTTTGATTATAAATACGACAAAATATTTTATTGTAAAAATTTTACCTACTTACCAATATTTTTAAAAATTTGAATCTGAAAGATACCTAATGCTTAGATAAAATTTGGATACCGATTAAAAAATCATTCCGTATGTATAATATTAATTCATATGAATATAATCACGCTGTGTCCCTGACGAGGTAGGCAGTCCAGACTATGTCCAGCAGTGAACTAGTGCTGATGATGAATGATGTACCTTCATTATTTTGACGTTACAGTATATTACAATACTTAAATGTATAAAATATAGACAGTACTTTTGTAAGAAATATTAATAATAAATTACATTAAAGATTAATAATACCTAGTAAATATTAATACGTAATATGACTAGTAGCCCGTTAACCGAATAATGGGAATGAATTTTCCCACTAGTTCCGCCACGGAACTGTACCACGGAACTTCTAGGAACAAGCAATGGAAAAGAATTATGATGTTCAGGCCCTCAACCGTTCAAGAACTTCACGAGCACGTTCGTGAACGCGACGAGCCTGCGCGTGTCGTGGGGCGGCGAGCCGGGCCGCTACACCGTGCACTACAGCGCGCAGCTCAGGCTGCCCGTCGAGCAGTGGAACTCGCTGGAAACCAGCGGCAATACTGTGCTGGTCAGTGTACCTACTACCAAGATATAGACCTACCAAGTTATCTGTGGACTGAAGGGTGGCTCTGCCGTTGTTGTTGTTTTTATAGGTTTAACGGCCAGTTGGAAACAAGTCCTTATAGGCCAAATCGTAGTTTTAAATCACGAATACATTATACCGCAGTACGGCCTCCGGCAACTAGTGCCATTTGGTGAACCACACTGCAGCTAGTACCGCACTAAACTGATAGTAGGTTTAGTGTCGATTTAACAGAGGACAATTTGGAACAATTCGGTAGAGTCGTTACAGGTGGCTCTGCCAGCGTTCCATTGTTGCCAGTTTATCGAACTTCCCTGTGTCAGTACATAGGGAAATCCTTGGTGTTTTCAAGTGCTTAGATTAATAAAATAATTAATTTAAGTCAATAATGTTGCTTACGGCCCCATTAGCACGGACGTAATTGTATCGCGCATTGAAGAGATTTTTTTACGCCTACATACAGAAAAAATTCACAGATTTCGTGCCACACACGACTATCGACCATATTGGAAATGAATCTACGGAATTCGAAAAAATATTTTATATCTATTCAAGTGTTGGTGGGTCTTTAAAGGGACACTTGATAAGATAATGCTTTGACTTTTTTCAAAGGTTAGGCTACAGGGCAAACCCTTAACCCGATCGTCTTTGTTTTAGGCTCAAATTGTAGCTGACTAAATTGTCCAGAGGAGTTTTCCTCAAATTTTTGATATCATTCTTTGTTTCCAAAATATCGAGCGCCAAAATCAAAAATTCGGAAAAAATTTAATGTTTTTTTCACTATTTCGGCCATAACTTTTTCGTTTTTGACTTTCTCGAATAATTCTTCTTGCACCTTATAGCTCTCGTAAATATGCGTCTTTTGAGCCTTTTTTTGAATTTCATATCTTCACAATTCTCCGAGATATAAGGGGATCGCACTTTTTCGTGAAATCGGAGCCTATACTGGAGCGAACGAAAATACATTTCCAATGTCAAAATCCGCTTTCGTGTGTTCAGATTATGTAAAGCCCATGTTATATAAGGGGATCGCACTTTTTCGTGAAATCGGAGCCTATACTAGAGCGAACGAAAATACATTTCCGATGTCAAAATCCGCTTTCGTGTGTTCAGATTATGTAAAGCCCATGTTATATAAGGGGATCGCACTTTTTCGTGAAATCGGAGCCTATACTAGAGCGAACGAAAATACATTTCCAATGTCAAAATCCGCTTTCGTGTGTTCAGATTATGTAAAGCCCATGTTATTATGTTCTTCTATTTCAAGGCGTCAGCGTCGCTTGTCAAAACTCACAGAGCAGCGGCGACTTTATTACCTCCCTTGAAATAGCTCTTAATTTTTACTATCACTATCAGTTACAAGACGTCCACAGGTAACATAAGGGGGAGCCCTTACATTTCCACAAGAACAATCTCAAAAAAATCCATAGTGGTAACGTGACTTCACACCCCTTTCTCACGATGTTTTCTTGGTTTTTAAATTTGGTAAAAGGTATTACACGGTTAAAGGTAAACTGGGACCACTCGACTTAGTCCGCCATGCTAGCTCAAGGAAGTAAAGTGACCGTTTAACTATCTTTCGCGCAGATAACCGGCATAGATCCCACGGAGAAGACATACGTGATGGTCACCGGCGACGGCCCGCACGAGCACAGCAAGATCGAGACCATCCTGCCGCTGTACAGGGACCCTGGTGAGTCTATTAACATGTCCCCACTGCTGGGGCTCAGGCCTACCCTCTCAACGAGGCCTTTCGGGCTATAGTCCACCACGCTAGACCAGTGCGGGTTGGTGGGCTTCACATGCGCCTAAGAATTTCTTCTTCGGCATATGCATATGCCCCACTATATTAACCTGCATATGCAGGTTATAGTGGGACTAAGAATACTTGGCGACCTTCAACCCTATGGGACCTGTTGTGCCAAACCCTTGTCCACCAACGGTGCCCCAATCCGTGTTTTGGTGGACTTTACATACCCTTTTTTTACTCACCTTTTTTTAGGTAGACATTACATGCCTTAGAAATTAATTTTAGGCGTAGGTTTTCATCACGATGTTTTTCTTCACCGAAAAACCTGTGGCATTATAACCGTAAGTCCAAGGTTCGAACCTCACCTCATTACAAAAAATCGTGTATAAACGTACCAAAGTGTTAAGAAACCCGATCGGGTCTCAAAATGTAGTTCAAATACTAGACTTATGTAAAGTCTAGATAGAATTAATTTTTTCTAAAACCAAAATCTGACAGCTACACTCTTGTGTTTATGCAATAATATTTTCAATGAAAAATTTTTGAAAAAAAAAAGGAAATTTTCAAAATTTTGAAAAATAAACCCCAGTTGCCCTAAATGTGTACATTACATTACCCAGAGCCCAAGGAGCTTCAGTACGAGTACATTTTTTGAAAAAAAAAAAAAGGAAATTTTCAAAATTTTGAAAAATAAACCCCAGTTGCCCTAAATGTGTACATTACATTACCCAGAGCCCAAGGAGCTTCAGTACGAGTACACGAGGTCCGGGGTGCGCGTGTCGTGGAGCGGGGTGGGCCCGCGCGCGGTGTGCCACGCGCAGAACATCACGCGCCCCGTCGAGCAGTGGGCCTGCGTCGACGTCGCTGAGCCCACCGTCGAGGTGAGGCCTTCATCAACAGCCTATTAACATGTCCCCACTGCTGGGGCTCAGGCCTACCCTATCAACGTGCGGGCTATAGTCCACCACGCTAGCCCAGTGCGGGTTGGTAGACTTCACATGCGCCTAAGAATTCCTTCTTCGCCGTATGCAGGTTTCCTCACGATGTTTTCCTTCACAGTTCGAGAGCAGTCAGTAAATGTACTTAAGTTTCGAGAAAAAACCCATTGGTACATGGCCCGGCCGGGCATCGAAATTCGGACCTTTCGATATGATAGGCCGTGTCTTATCCCCCGACGCCACTGACGCGAGCTTCAATATGAAAACTCAGGCCGCGCGTGTCTGAAGTCTCACATACATTACGTATGGAATACAACAGGCCGCCACCGCCACCGCAGGCCGCGTGTGCCTGTGATACGCCTAACGTGTGTTTAATGCTGTTGGCAGTTGACCGGCCTGGAGCCGTCGCTGCCGACGTTCGTGATGGTGACCGCTTCGGGCAAGAAGAGCCGCAGCCAGGTGCTGTCCATCGAGCCGCGGCCCACAAACAACTCTTCATTGGTTCTAGGTAATTAACATACAACTAGCATCCCGTAGAACAGACGCTAAAACAATAATAACAATCAGAGAGGGACACACTTATTACCAAAAGTGGTAAGAGTAAGCTAGACAGATAGAACTTCTATCTCTATCTACGTATGCGATTTTTTTCCATCACAGACGAGAAAATACTCGATGCTGTCAACAAACAACACCCCGACTAAAATAGATAGTGTTTGTTCAGTTTGACCCCGCCATGTAAGAAGCGTCTTTTCAAATTATTGGGTTAAAAGACTATTGCTATTTCATGTTATACACTGAGTGCGGTTCTATGGGATACTAGTTCTATGGGATACTAGTTCTATGGTAATTAATTACTTAATTTTTTTTAATCTTAATTAGTTTAGGGGGTTTAGTCACATGAGATGGGTGACGTTTAAATTTAAATTTGTCAAAGGCAAAGACAATATTATTTATTGTTATTTTTGGGACAGACTTATTACGACATAGTTATATAACAATACTAGCTGTTGCCTGCGGCTTTGCCCGCGTGGAATAAGTTTTATTCCCGCGGGAACAGTTTACCGCGGTAAAAAGTAGCCTATATGTTATTCCAGGATATAAGCTATCACTGTACCAAGTTTCATCAAAATCCGTTGAGCCGTTACAGAGTGAAAGAGTAACAAACAAACATCCTCACTAACATCCTTACAAACTTTCGCCTCTATAAAGCGGTCCCTAGACGATCATGCGGCATGACATGCGTTACGTTTACGTGAATTATCATGCTGCATGATGGACCCTCATGCTTGCTATCAATCACTTAGTACAGTGAAGAGTAAGCTTGCATGTCAGTCAACGGCCAGCACATAGTTTGCATGACATTCGCATCAATCACTAATGCATGAGTGACAGCACGTAATGCATAGCAGCATGATCATGTAGAGACCAATTAATATTAGTAGGATTTACTAACGGATTTTTATTATTTCCTTAGGATTGGGCATCAGCTTTGGCCTGGTCATACTGTGCGTGCTGGCGGTCGCCGCTGTGTGCATCTGGCGGAAACGGAAACGACCGCGCTCGCCTGTCAGGTGAGTCTAGCTTTTGCCCGCGGCTTCGTCCGCATGGGACAAGTACCCATAAACCATCCGGAAGAAATTATCTGAATGATAGTGAAAACCGCATCAAAATCCGTTGCGTAGTTTAAAAGATCTAAGCGTACAGACAGACGGACTGACAGACGCAGAAACGAACATAAATGCCTTGCAATATGAAGGTTGCAAAAGAGCGTCAGTGGCGTCGGGGAGAAGACACGGCCTGTCATATCGAAAGGTCCGGAGTTCGATCCCCGGCTGGGCCATGTACCAATGGTTTTTTTTTCTCGAAACTGAAGTATATTTACTGACTGCTCTCAAACGGTGAAGGAAAACATCGTGAGGAAACCTGCATACGCCGAAGAAGAAGATTTTAGGCGCATGTGAAGTCCACCAACCCGCACTGGGCTAGCGTGGTGGACTATAGCCCTCACACCACGTGAGAGGGTAGGCCTGAGCCCCAGCAGTGGGGACATGTTGGTGATGACGAAGATTGTGATATTTTGAGAATAAAATATATTTCAGCTGCCTTCATTTTTCCGCTGCGTCTGCCCCGTCCCTAAAGGTGGAAGGAAATAATTATAAAAGGGATGAAATAAGCCGTCGGCGAACAAAAATTTTTTACAATTTTTTTTTAATGTAATTTTTTATTTATTGCTACGGGGGCAACAACGCGGGCCTCCTGATGTTAAGAGGTCACCGCCGCCCGTAGACACCTGCAACACCCGGGGGGTGCTGGTGCGGCGCCGGCCAATGTTGGAGGGCTCTTCTGACATATCGTAGCGCTGTGGAAAAGCGTAATACATATATCTTGGTATATTAAGTATATTGGTATATGTACCTATATCTTGGTATATTAAGTAAGATTTTCATCTATATATTTATTTATTTATTTATATACTATATCAATTACTACTATAAACTATACTAATTATGTACCTTTAATTATTACAACTATAAATTATTATTATTATAATATAATTATGTATGTCTACTTTTGAACGCACACACACACACACACACACACACGGGGACATCTAGCTAAGGCCCGCGCAGCAGAAAACCAGCGCTGCGGCTCCTGGGTGCAGCACTATGCTGAGCTGGGGACCTTTTCACGATCACAGCATCGTCTACCACCTGATTTTAAGTCAGGTTAATTAATTAATTTCACTTGTATATTTGTTGTGATTGTCGAATAAATTATTTTTCTTTCTTTTCTTTCTTTTCTTTCTTTCTTCTATATTGTATTAAGTATTTTGTAAATATTCAGGTCGCGAAGAAGGAACGTGTCGGCCAACGAAGGTAACGAGGAAGAAGGCTCAGAGATGAAGGTACGTATTTCTGTTCACGAACACACGACTAGATGAAACATACATACATATATACATATCTATATGTATGTAATATATACTTAGTAACAATATAATAGTATATACTTAATAACATTTCTGACCTACCTACTTTTTCTGATTGTGATTTTATTTAATTATTCGCGTTTTTGAGAGCGTCAGTGGCGTCGGGGATAAGACGCGGCCTATCATATCGAAAGGTCCGAAATTCGATCCCCGGCTGGGCCATGTACCGATGGGTTTTTCTCGAAACTTAAGTACATTTACTGACTGCTCTCAAACGGTGAAGGAAAACATCGTGAGGAAACCTGCATACGCCGAAGAAGAAATTCTTAGGCGCATGTGAAGTCCACCAACCCGCACTGGGCTAGCGTGGTGGACTATAGCCCGCACGCCCTCATTGAGAGGGCAGGCCTGAGCCCCAGCAGTGGGGACGCGTTAATAGACTGACGATGGTGATGATGAAAGTATCTAATGAAACTGAAAAATAATTAATGGCTTATTTTACTCAAAAAATCCCTATTGAAATGATAACACGTACAAAATGCAAAGTAAGTTTCAGCCAGAACCTTTCTGAGCTTGACATGACCACACGAGCTGACAAGCTTATAATATCTGTAAGATTTTATGATGTGCGCAGAATGTTGGTGGGAGGCTCGCCAACGGCGGCGGCTCCAAGGACGCCGGCGAGCCGCTGCTCAACGGCCACGTGCACATCACGGAGAACCCCACAGTGAGTATATTCAAGAGCTTTTTTTTTAGACGTAAGACGTCTCGAAAGTCGAAAACGTACAACAAGTGCATAAACCGCGCAATTTTAACTAAGTCGAGGGTAAAAATGAGTTTTATGAACGAGTTATACACTCTGCTTTTCACTTCGATTGCGAGGAAACTAAACGGCAACTGCAAATTTATGCAATTTTTTTAATAAATGTTCATAACAAAAAAATCTAAATGTGACACTTAACTGAGGTCGAAATCACTTCACTTTCCTAATGCGGGGGTGTGGTGAGTGTGTCGCGTTTATTTATTATATTATTATTATTGTACAGTCCAAAACGCCGAACGGAAAGATGAAGAAAGGCCGCCGCTACGAGGCCGCGTTCGACGTGTCCCGCGGCGAGGACCCCGACACCACCGCCGAGACCGTGCTGGGCCCCACGCCGCCCCCCCGCGACGCCCCCACGCCCCCCGGGGGCGGCGGCACCCCCCGCAACTCCTTCAACAAACTCCCCGACGACAATATGAACTCGGAGCTCACTAGGAGTACATTCCAACTTGACAACAGCAAAATTCAGCCCACGCTGCAGCCGAACGGTTGAGGCCGCCCCCGAAACCGGTACCACGAACTACACTAGGGGTAGGCGGCCCCTGAATACCGGTAGCGAAACCGGTACTGTCAATTCTGGTGGTGTTATAGTTAAGGAACAGATTGAGATTTTGTACAGATTAAAAAATAGGTACCTAGTTGTTTGTTAGACGGAGTTTTAAAGGATTATACGATTAACGTAAGAGGGTACTGCTTAGAAAGATTTATATACATAGTTAAAATGAGGCTTGGACAGTCTGGTTGGACGTTTGGCGAGGATAGCTCCGCGTGTTCAGTTCCTAATATAGACTTTATTTTCAAAATAAGGCTGATTTTTTGGTAAACAATAGTACGGGTAATATTGTAATTATAGTTTTGAATATGTAAGTGTGAAATCAGGTCGAAAATAAATTTTATTTGAAACTCACGTTGGGTTATTCTCGCTTGAACTTTTGGTTGCAACAAAACGACTTTGACTCCACAGGTTTCGTTTCGGCAATAGAATTGGAAAGATCTTCCCAACGGCAGGCGGCGCCACTGGCCAATCGGTCAATAAATCTAATATGTTTTTCACACTACCTGAAGGGTACACAAACATTGAAATGAAAATTTCGTAGGTAAATATTGCTAGATCCACCTGTCACTTTGTCATGTTTTCTACCTTCTAAGTTAGAAGGTATTCTTCTACCTTCTAAGTTAGAAGGTAGAACTTCTAACTTAAGCACCACAACAATTTTTTCTATGTAGCACGCTAGTGGCGCCATCTGAGTCTACCTCCGATAGTTACAAAACGTTTACATACTAAAACTACTACTAAAAATTACATTTTATTAGGCGAAATGGAACGTTATTAATTTCGATTCGGCCTGAAATAAATAAAGCGTCGAAGACAATAATAGAAATGACGCGAAATAAACCTAAACTAGTTTGTAACGGAATGAAGGAGTTAGTTTTATAAATTATATTCGTTTCACGTTCATACATAGTGCCTCCGTATAGTACCTACACGGTAGAATCACCTCTTATAATGTTACAAATAGGTATCACCGTTAGTGCAACATAATCGTACAAAATATAGACCAAAATGAAATCAAACACCCAATAAGATACTTAAATTCGAGTGTATATAACATGAAAGTATTTACGGTTGTTATAATGAAATATTTATTTTTTATTCTGTTTCTTCCATAGACAGTTCTAGACAAAGCCTCAGAAGCTATTAGTTACCTTCCATTTTACATTCCAGTGCTTATAAATATTACACCTGCATCACAACAACTTAACTAAGTAAGGATCTTTAGTTAAAACGCACAGTTTTTTTTAATATATACCTACCTATTCCTGTTATAGTTCTTAACAGTTATTTTTACACACAAAGTTGTTTCTTTCTAGATACTTAAAAACCTAAGAGAAAACAAGTAGATAGTATAAAAGTAATTGTAAAAATATTAAAGATATGTTAAAAAGTAATTTACAACAACGAACTGCTGATTATTACTTGAAATTTTAAACCACTCGCGTTATCGTTGAAAAATTGCTGAAGTTTATGAAATCATCCATATACAATGTTAGTATGCAGCCTTTTTCTTTTTAAACTAAAACATAAAACAATTTAAGTAGAAAATTCTGCGGATATCTCTGCAAGTGAATTGTTTTTATCGACTTATGCTTGTTGACGAAGACCGAAACATGTTGGACGGCGTCGAAACATGTCGGACGGGGTCGAAACATGTCGGACGGGGTCGAAACATGTCGGACGGGGTCGAAACATGTCGGAAAGGGTCGAAACATGTCGGAAAGGGTCGAAATATGTCGGACGGGGTCTAAACATGTTGGACGGGGTCGAAACATGTCGGAAGGGGTCGAAATATGTCGGACATGAGCCGACAAAAACTATATACTTACATGTGTAATCCTGCAAAATTTTCTAATTAAAAAAAGACCATGTTCGTTGTTCATTATTCCATATCACAATTATATCTACCTCATTTTCTTCGTTGCAAGATTCTTTTAGATGTTAAAAATTAATGTTTATACGATTAAGTTTTCTGTAATTTTGCCCATCGAAATGTGGTTATAGATAATATCTACCTGATAGACACGGCACTTACTGGTTAGTATTTTTTTATTTATTCTTAGTACCTACTGTAAGTTTTAAGCTGTTTTTGTGTTATATTAATTTACCTGTGTTTAATTTTTATTAAGGTGGTGATCCACTAGATGTATAAGTAAGTAGTTTGTTTGGTAAAAGATTTTCATTTCCATAATTTTGTATTTATCTATTTTTTTTAATCGACTGACCATTCCCGTTTGTATTAGATGATTCATTGAATCTAATTAAAGCAAAACCTTATATTTTGATGAAAACGTCTCCAAAATGTTTCTTCATTACTAACCCCTTTGGATTGACAATACCTTAAATTACTTAAAACTGTGCAAATGGGTATTACATTCTCTAGTACCAGTATTATTGCAACTACTACCTCATTATTATCCTTTTTCTGATACATTCTATGACTTAAAGTATTTTTTAAAGTCTAGTGGATTACCACCTTTATTTTATTAACTTTTTAACAACAACTTCTATAAAAGAAAAATCGTACCCTTAGGAACATTTCATGTAGTATTAGTTTAAACACATGAAATACTAAAATTCGGCACATATTATATATATATATATAAAGTATTTATAAAATTTCTAATTGAGTTACAAGCACCTAGGTACAATTTATATAATTATAAGTTTTATTCGAAACAGCTGTGTGTTTTTTTATAATGGATAAGGCCTGTGACACTTTAATCAGTGCATTTTTTAATCTCCAGCTATAAAAAATTAATGTTAAATTATTGTTTGAAAACTAAATCCAGCATTTTTCTTTTTTTTTGTGTCTTTATTGCAAAATAGGGCCAGATTCATCACATTGTTTACACATCTGGAAAAATAATGTTTTCTTAAAAATCAATACAATAAAATTTAACTTTGTTGTGTTTAAATATTTAAGTGACATTAACTATAATTTTAATGTATTGAATGTAACGGATCTAATCTTCATATTGGACCCGATTCTGAAAGCAGACATTTAAAAAACAGCTTTGAAATGACATAAGTATCCCTTTCAAACATTAATCGGAGGACAAAGACAAACATAATTTTAGTGCTGTTTAAGAGTGGCCTTTCAAAATTGAGTCATTATATTTGTCACTTTACCCTTTGAAAAAAGGGCCTGTTGTCCCCATGGACGTTTGAGTGGATAAAAGACACCCAGCTGTTATTGTAAATAGGTATTAATATGAAAGTATAAACTCAGTTTTAAATTTAAACGGGAGAAACGCTGACTATGTACCTGACATTTCAATTACACTAAGTTAATTAGTCTTAGTGTTAGATCTATTTGAAAGTCTAGAATTTTTACTCGACGTGAGGTTTCGTCACAGGGTTCTGAGCTTTGATTCTGACTTCTAGGGCTCGGTGTAGAAAGCTGGATTTTTATTTTATTTTTACTTTTATTTTAACACTGCTTTGGGTGCAAGAATTTCGCTGTTGTCTTTTAATGCATTGTTTTTTTATTCTGTAGTACAGATAAGGACCAACTACAGCCAAAACTATGGTTACAGTTACGATTATTGTATTAATAAGATCTATTTCATGCTTGTCAAGTACATTGTACGTTCTGTATTTCATTATATTTTTATGCATCAATATTAATTATTGGTAAAAAAAGTTATGACTTTCTGTACAAATCGAATTTTGTATAAATAATCGTTAAAATAATATATTTTTGATTTTGTAACTTCATCCTTAAGGTTATTTTTTATGTACTGACACTATACAAGGTACACTGTTATTGTAAGGCCTTGAGTTCATAGACAATGTATATATTATACATTTTAATTTATTTGCCAAGTGTAATAGGTTCCTATGTTACAACCATTTTACAACACTAATCAATGTTCAATCAAACCTACCACGAATGTACATATAATTTACAATTTGTACCATAGTTATATTATGTAGTATAACCATTTTTAATTTTAATGATAATTTTATTAATGATATGACAAGAAATTTCACAAGTTCACTCGAGGTTGTGTTATATAATTATACATTATATTCATTTTAACCATTAGTGTAATCTATGAAATCGTATGGTATTTTTGAAACGTAATTTGCTGTTGAATATTTTGTTTATAGCTAATATTTTATAAACATAAATTGTAACCAAAATGTTGATATGATAATTTATTTTATTAATTTTAAATCGTAATATTTATCATATGTACCTAAATAATGTACCTACCTACATGCAATCTATCTTAAATATTATAAGGTATAAATTAGGTAGGTACCCAATTTGGATTAAAACTAAAATCGAGGATCTAAACTGATATTTTAAGGGCAGAGAAGATACATTGAGGTTAATTACTGATAATAAAGATTTATTAATTAATTTTGATAAGACGCGGCCTATCATATCGAAAGGTCCGGAGTTCGATCCCCGGTTGGGTCATGTACCAATGGGTTTTTCTCGAAACTTAAGTACATTTACTGACTGCTCTCAAACGGTGAAGGAAAACATCGTGAGGAAACCTGCATACGCCGAAGAAGAAATTCTTAGGCGCATGTGAAGTCTACCAACCCGCATTGGGCTAGCGTGGTGGACTATAGCCCGAACACCCTCGTTGAGAGGGTAGGCCTGAGCCCCAGCAGTGGGGAGATTAATAGGCTGTTGATGATGATGATGAAAGATTTATATGGGTACCCTAATAAACTTTAAAAAAGTACACGAAACAAGTACTGTTCCCAAATACCAGTATTTTGTTGACCTTGAAATGGTTTTTAAGCCTTAATTGCTTATTATTTGAAGCTTGCTTGAGACCCTAATGCCGGAATTATGAGCTATTGACAAAAGTTGCAAAGTTAATCATAATTATGTCGATAAATATTGTTTCTTTTTGCCTTGAGTTACTTACAGTTTTCCGTTCTGGTCTCATATTTTTGGGTAAAATAAACTGGCACGTTTCCTATTTCAAATACCATACGATGAAATTGTTTTATTGAAAATAGGATTATTCTTTTGATACTAAGTTAACTGACAATAGATTCACAGTTATACCGTTTTTTTATTGAAACTTACACATTGAAATATAATATTTTGCGGCGTTATTCCTGCGAATCAATTTTACGTGGGTAATTCCGCGAAAATTTATAATTATAAAGTTATTCCGTTATTGATTTATTAATAATGTTAGTTCCACCGGTTACTGTAAGTACATTTTACATTGGCTTGTCCGTCCTTGGAGTGAAATTTTTTGAAAAACAATCGTAAGCCTGATGCTGTGCCTATGAGAATAGATTTCGATTATCATTTCGCAATATGACCTATTTAATATAAGAAACTGACCTATTGGAAATATAGATGACTTAGATGAAACCAGAGAAATTGGCCCTACAAAATTAAGTGCAAAGTATTTCTTAGTTTTACTCGAACGCCGACCTGGTTTTCGTTTACGAGAATACCGTATCTATCTTTGGTTTAATCTAAGCTATCTGTGTACAATACTTCTGCCTACAGATGTGTCCACGTTTGTCAATATGTATTTATAACCTTTATGATTGGTTGAAATATTTAAACAATATTATGTAAAACGGGTAACACTACATAATTCATTCCATTGTTATAATTTATCCAATAGCAGATTTATATAATAACCACAACATTCCAGTTGGCTGCAATAGTTTTTTTCATACCAAACATGTTTATTTGTAAATAATAATTACTTAACTTATATTGTTTACATTATTGTATAATTATTGTTCATGCCTCGAATCTGTAACTAAAAAGCAATAGAGTAGAATTTATATTTTGTTGAATAACTATATAAAAATATGAGTGTTTTGATGAATGGAACTTGCAAAATTAATCGCACGCTGAAATGTTTAAGATGCAACTTTATTTGACAGACAGTTTATAGCATGTACTTAGAATATGAAGTGTTTAATGTAATATCTATTATACATGTAGTGTGGTGGGACCTTTAGGGAACTTCGCTGTTTCCTTTCGATTTACGTCAAGAAAAAAATGAATGCAAATTATGTAGGTAATGATTTTTGAGATCAAGTGATGGGGAATCTACTTTAATATTATTTCGTAGAAGCCTTACATGTCAAAAAAACACACCGCAGATCCATTTTTGTTAATTTTTGACTGTTAAAATTTAATTTGTAATTTCTGTATCTGAAATTACTTATGACATAAAAATCTTTTGTTATTTATAAGGCTACTAATCCGTAGATGTTTTCGCCAGAATGCAAATGTTTTTTTTTTTTCGAAAGTGAAAACAAAAGCGAACAACACCTTACACTGGTCCTACCGCTGTATTTATTTAGCATTAAGTGTATCACAGAGACACGCGGCCTGCGGTGGCGGCCTACCGCAGACCGCAGCTTCAATATGCAAACGCAGGCCGCGCGTGTCTGAAGTCTCGCATACATTGCATAGGGAATACAACAGGCCGCCACCGCCACCGCAGGCCGCGTGTGTCTGTGATACGCTTTACCCAGCATTTTTTTTATCGCTTTTAATTTTTTTTTTGTTGATCACTTTGTTTTTATTTGGTATGTGCACGATCCAAGCAAATGGTGCATTCGCAACTATCCTCAATTTTTGTTGTAAACTTTATTAAAAATACGAACATGGAAAAGCTGAGGGACCAACCCATTCCTTTGAAAGGACTATCTTTATAAGGACTTCGGCCCTTTTGATAGGATTAACGTTCTGTTGTCATTCAGAGTCACAGCAAAATTTCTGACAATGAGTTTTTTGTGTTCTATCTACCTACGACCCAAATACCTTTTTCTAGGACCAAATCTACTATTAACTATTGGTCCTTTAAAACGGCACTTGGGTAGTAGGACTAGGACACAGACTAAAAATAGACCTAGGTCTATCGAGGCTATAGGGACCTACACAAAACACTAAATCTGCAATATTGTGGGCAATTATTTTTTTCGTAAAAGTAATTAAATTTAATTATTCATTTGTTTTAAAACAGTACAGTTACAGTGATATTGACAATGGTTGCAAATCACCATCAGCTATGGTATCTAAGGAAGTAAGTTAAGAAGTTGTTGTGTATAAATTAATATAAAATTAACGACCAGTTTGGTGGCTCAACTTAAAATGTAAGGTATACATAGCCACGACACTGCTTAAGTGAAATATTGTATTCGAGACTCGGAGCTGGAATGATTTAGCCTTGGGAAAAATCTTAGGAATGCAGACCAAAATTAACTAGTGAATTTACACGTCAATTTCAATATTGAGGTTAAGTTTAATTAATGAAAAGTTTAATTTTGTTAACTTCAAAGAGTTAAAAAAAAACTTGATAGGGAAAACGGCGCTAATGGTTTTATCCCTTCTAACACAGACGATCGCAATCTTCTGCATCCTTATAACTAGGTATATCAGGAAAGTACAAAATAGCTATAAAAACTAACACAAATATTAACTTCACTCTAAATTGTTCCAGTTTCTGGGTATGTAGGTACCTAATTTAATAAATAAGAAGTTGTCTTACCTTTTTGTGGGGACATGACGGTTTTTGTGGGGACAATTTATATTTAACTAATGCTTTTTTCTAATTTATGCACTGTTTAGTTTTTAATTAAATTCGCGTTAATTCTTTTTGTTGATAACTAAAGGAAATTCAAGTACAGATTTCTTTTTAGAATAATATCTAGAAACAAACAAAAGAGACGCCTCTTTTTCACCTTTCCACATTGATCAGTGATCGTGATCATTGATCAGTTTTTGACGCAAGATGGGAATAAACCGTACATTTAGAATACAGTCCCCCCCCTTTCCATACTAATAATGTACCTATCTAATTTTGAAAATCCTAAAAGTACATAAACACATCGTGGTCCTATTAAATTTTTCATAAAAACTGAGAATCTTCATGTCCCACAAAATGTATAAATTAGTTATTAAAATTATAATTGAATCTACCTCAACCAAATTACCCATTAATGTTGTTTGTAAGTGTTCTTTTGAGTTTTATTATTACTTACTAATAATTACTGAATCGTAGTGTTTTTGATAATAAAAATTATTATTACCTACTTAGTTCCAACTTCCCCCTTTTGATATGGTAACTATTGTTACCAAACATATTGAATGTGGTCGAAGAATGTTACTGCGGTATTGTCAAGATTGAAACGATATTAAATTTGAAAATAAACATTTGTATGTTTCATTTTTACTAACCCCTTCTTGCTGTCGACGGCAAACCGACGCTTTCGTACAGTCGGCCGCACGTCAGTGGAAACAATTTGACCTTGTGCTGGCCTAGCCCATTAGGGAATTTCAATACTATGAGAGACCAGTTTATACTGGATTTGTTTCCACAGACGTGCGGTCGACCGTACCTACACCACATAATAATATAATAGTCCTACTTCTGGTGCTTCTGGTCCTATTTATCTCGCAAACTACTGAACTGTTAGTCTTATAATGTCCCCACTGTTGGGGCCCATGAGTTTCTCGACTAGGGCGTAGGGCTATAGTCCACCACGCTAGTCCAGTACGGGTTGGAGGACTTCACGGGTGCAGTGCACCTTATTGGTAATCGGTCGAACCTCGAAATCCGCGTCTTTCTTACGGGCTCCCGAAACGATCATGCGGCATGACATGCAATACGTGCTGTCACTCGTGCATGATCGTCTAGCTGTAGTGATTGACGTGCATGACATGCAAACTACGTGCTGGCCGTTGCTTCACTGTATTGATTGATAGGAAGCATGATGGTCCATCATGCCGCATGACATTTACGTAAACGTTGCATGTCATGCAAGCATGATCGTATAGGGACCCTTTATGTTTGATGTTTTTAAGGGACTGCGCAAACCAAGCGGAGCACGCGCACTTTTGGACGTCATTGTCAAATGTACCATATCACTATAGCGTAAAGAACAAAATCGTATAATGACTTCTGCACGTCGGCGTCGCCTCGCGCTCGAGGTCATTTCTTTGTTTCTATGGGTCATTCATAAGATTTTGTTCTGTAGACTCTGCGATCATGAATACTCGACAACTGATAAACATACTTAAATACTTTTAAATAATTACATAAATACATACAAACACCTAGAATCCGAAAACCAACAGGTATGCTCATCACACAAATGTTGGTCCCGGGTGGGAATCAATCGAACCCACGACCTTTGGCGCAGTAGGCAGGGTTACTACCACTACGCCAACAGGTCAGTCAGTGTCAAGTGCGCGGGCAAATTTCCGTTTTAGATAGAAAATAGAGAAGGCTGTAGATACCCCGGGAAAAACTTACGCGGGTGAAGCTGCGGGAATCAGTAATAAATGAAACGAGAGCCTGATCAATAAATACGTTTATTCACTGTTTGTTCCTCAACTGCACGAGCAGGCTCTGGCGACAGAGGCGCGAGACGGCGCCTTCGTCCTTCCGCCGCAGCCGCGCCGCCAGCCGCGCCAGGCTGAAGCGGGACCGCCGGCTCTCGCGGCGACCTCCTGCCCACACCAGACACCAGTTACAGAAAGCTACACAGCAATGGCATTACTAATAATTGTGCATCAATAAAGCAAAGTTGATTTTTGCTGCGAGTGCTGATTTCGAATCCAGAGCAAGAAAATGAAAACAAAAATTCATTTAATCAAAATATGGAATACAATATTCTCTTTTTGACGTGAATTCTGTTTAAAATCCACTCTGACGGATCGCTAAAGAATCGTGAGGCGAGTTCTTCCGACGCGTAGTACCAGAAACGCTGCATATAACAGAATACGCAGTTGACTACCTTTTTATACACAACTAGACTACAAAATGGCTCTCGGTTGAGTCTTACCTTCAGTGACCCTCTGCCAAGCCTCCCTGTCTACATTGACCATGCCGGTAGACGCGCTGCGCCCTAACACCGACTCCTGGGTTTCTGAGCTTTGAGACTCGGTCACGTCGCTCTCGCAGCTGATACGGCTCGTCCTGGCGAACAAAGTAGGTATTTTAAATCAATTTACTTTCTTCTATGTTCGTCGCCCCTTTGTAAGGGGCCACTAGCTGGAAATATGATTGACGAATATTGTTGCTATTACCTGTCACCAGGTCTCAAGTCGCTCGCAGAACTGGTTCCTTCTCGCCTCATCTGCACCGGTGACGCCAGAAACTTCTCTCTGGCTGCTCGTATCCTGGCAGCCCTGTCCGACAGTCTCGCTGCAACACCTGTCTCCATCGCGGTCACTGGAGACACCACAGTAGATACAGATCGCTCGTAAAATCCAGGGTACTCTGTAATAAACCTCGAAATGCTCGGGATTATGGTATCTGACAACTGTCTCAAGACTGGAAGTGTTTGGTTGGAACTGTTCTCACTCGTAGAATCAGGCAGGTTTCTAGTCAGGTCTGGCACGATGGTGTCGGTGCTAGCAGTGGTATAGTGAATAGTTTCTTGGCTGTCTTCAATCTTCTTCTTAGGCAATGGTGGGGTTCCAATTCCAGACTTTTCAGGATGTAAAGCGTTTGCGCTGTGCGATTTGAGGACTCCATCCAGACCTTGTGGAGATATCGGTGCCAAACGCTTTTCCACTGAAGTTTGATCTCGTCTAGACAGTTGACAGGCGCTTGCAGATTTTTGGACTTCCCGCTCGAGAAATGGGTTGTTTCTGTAACGTGATTTTCCATAGGTTAAAATTTTGCAAAAGTATTGTTTATGAGAAGCTATGAATGTTTATACTTATTACCTACCTAATATTAACTCCAACAGGCATATCGGGAGGTCGTCTTCTTTCAGAGATAGGTGATCGCCAAGCTGGCGAAGAAGTCCCGCTACTAGCTCCAGAGGTGTGACCTAAAATCATTACACATTGTATATTTTGCAATAAAATAAATTGGTTAAGAAATCATTGTCTAGCACCTTCTTCGTTGATCTTCATGTTGTATCGCTGTATCATTATTCGGATAGACGGTGCTGTTTCTTTCGGTTGAGGTTTTCGCTGTGACGATGGGGATAATGGAAGTGGTGGTCTACTTCTAGTCCTTTGCTCATCAGTCTCCTGAAGATCACCTGAACTTTTAGAACGATTCTTGAGATCTTGGTGTGCCTTGTCAGACTTCCCTTCTGATCTTTTCTTGGCGACATTGCTACGACGAGCTGTATGCTCTGTGGGTCTGACTTCAGCTAGATCTTCAACGTTGACTGGTATGACAGCTCTGGGTACCGATTCCCCGCTGCGTACAACTGGAGAGAATATCTTCCTTGTTGTTTTGACAATGACCTCAGGAGATCCTTCCCGTATTTCTGGTGCTTTTAATTTCAAGACGAAAATCTGCAAATATACATTATGCTTTGTTTTCAATAGTCACCTTGGTAAATTAAAAAGTTCTAAACTGTACTTACTTCTCCTTCAGAATCCGAGTGCAAAGACGTCGGTGGAGTCCTTGGTCTCTCCGAAGGTCGCCTCGGTCTTTTCCTTCTTCTAGGAATCTCCACCGTCACTGTATCTACATCTGGTTCAGTATCGCTTTCAGACGGTTTAGATTGCTCTCTTTCTAATCTCGCTCTGGATTTAGATTTTTTCTTGCCATTACCCTTATCTGCATCTTTACGTTTATTATCATCCTTCACATCTTCTTCATCCTCTAAAATACCTTCTTTGAAATTGTCTTCATGTTTTGAATTACTTCTATGAAATGTTTTGCTCGTTGATGGCATTTCGTTTACTTTCACTGCTTCTTGTATTTCAGTTTCATGTTCTTTAGTTTCATCGCCTTCTGTTTCATCTTTGAATCGATTAGATCCTCTTTCTATTTCTTCAATTGTTTTTCTTATAAACATTGCATCTTCTTCGATGCTGGGTTGTCGACCCAACTTTCTTCTTGAGCTTTTCTCTGTTTGTTTAGACTGCAAAGTTTATTTTACATTAAGCTTGAATAGATCAGTCATTTAAAAATCAATTTAGAAGGGTTTAGTTACCTGTTCACGGGATGACTTAGCCTTAGCTCCTTGCTCTCTTGACTTCACGCCACGGTTATCTGAAAGAATAACTACGAGAACTGTCATACTTACCGGAACTATTAAAATTGATGCTAGAAAATATGTATGTATGGGTCCTGCCAGTTACTTATGACCTACACAGGCGAAGCGCTTGTCCGCAAGGTTTAAGTCGCTCAGCGAGTCATGGAAACGGCTATGCTCGGGGTTTCTTTGAAGGAGGAATGATTCACAATGACGGGTCATAGCCGAAAGGATGAGTTCTGGAGTGGAGACCACGGAACAGTGTACCAGATAATCTAAAGCGGCAGAATGCAGAGATCGGAGAACCGGTTAGGGACCCTATGAACAGTAGTCAACGTCGAAAGGCTGGTTCCTTACCATTGCCATTGGGTTGCAAAACAGCGGTGCCAGTGACAGCTGAGCTGGTTTCACACAGTAGCCTGGCTTCAGCTCTGCCGTATGTGTAAATTGGTTTCTGCGGAGTGTGGCGCGGCGACACCGCCATGAGCGGCGCCGCCGTGCATACCTCCTCCGCTTCCACTTCAACTAGTACTGCTCCCCTGGTATTGCTTCCATCGCATTCGTCGTCCAGCTGCAGATTGAAAAAGCAGTCAAATAAACAGAGTTTAAGTCATGGTTGATGTCTTATATCAAAGTGGCCAAATGAGCGATTTTCCTGTAGGTGCATACTTAACGTTAAGATGGCGTTGCATTTATCTCAACTGTCATTGTCTATCGAGACTCGAAAACTCCAAGGATGCAGTCGGTTTGCCTGTTGCTCTCCTCTCTAAGTGTATTAAGCAGCTAAGGGGTGGGAGCCTGCCCCGCTATTCTGTAAGCGTATTTGTGCAACTCGATCCTGAATCCGCAGTGAGATCGGTCTCTAACTCAATGATTTACAGTTCAATACTCACTTTACTTCGCAAGTGAAGTGTTTATTAAGTAGCTTGTATTTGTTTACACAATGCGACATCAAGGTCTTTCATGATCGGATGCGGAGTGAAGTAAGTGACTTGCGATGTGATGGTCGAGTTTTAATTCATACTTTACAGAATCACACAGCTGTAGTCCTCGGGTTCAGGATGGGCTGTACCCAGTGCAGCTAATACATTGAATTCGCAAAGCAGGTCATCTCGCTGTCCTCTGTTCGTTATCATGACGAACGACAGGGGCAAATATTGTCAAAAATAAATTACTTACAAACTGATCCCTTTCATAATCCGATTCGAAGGCATCGGCGTCGTTGACGCTGAGGCTGGACGCGTGGAGACGTCCGGAGCCGGCGGCGGACGGCGCGACACTCCCGTCGGACTGCGTGCGCGTGAGCGGCGCGGGGGGCGCCTTGCCCCGCGCGCGCGCCGCCCGCAGCAGCGCCGAAGTGGACGCCTCCGGGGCGATCCCGCGGGACTTCTCCCACTCGTGGAGCTTGCGGGTGAACGAGCGGGATATGCCTGCAGTTTCAGGACCACTTATCAATAGGCGGGTATTTGAAGCGAGTAGTTGCGCAGATGGGCGCTTCTTTGACGCATCAGTGGGCCACACTCGCACAGTAGGTGCAATGGTGGCAGAGCACACTTCAGTGTCCCGGAGCTTGAGGTTGAACATGTGTTTGTTCAGGTCGCAGTGTCCGGTCGATTAATCCCACTATAGGCGGACTATAAGGGGATCTCGCGGGGAGTGGGCGGGTGGGCGAAATCCCCGTAGTCGTCCCGCCCCGCACCCCTGTAACGTCGCGGGCCTGGTCTGAGTTAAGCGGTCGACCTATGTTGGGAATAACCATGAATCAAAGTATTTGCTACTTCTACTACTAGGGGTTCGAACCTTCCTGGGAATAACCGACCGGATATTGCGGCCTGAACAAACACATGTTCAACCTCAAGCTCCGGGACACTGCAGTGTGCACCACTCTGCCACCATCGCACCTTCTGTGCGAGTGTGGCCCACTGATGCGTCAAAGAAACACCCATTTCGGCAACTCTCTTTCAACCTGATGCAGTAAAACAAATCAGCGCCAACGGCGTGCTGAAGTGCCTAACTGACGCAGAGCTCAGTACCTTGGTATTGTACTCGCGACGATCTCAATAGATCAGCAATGGTCGCAACCATTAAAATGCCCTGAAGAGACCCAATCACAAAAAAAAATATTCAGCCTTAGATGAAACCAAAGAAGATACGGTAGGTTCTCTCTTTACGTTGCTTACGAAAACTAGACTCGTTGCATTACCACAATACATGCACACCTAAGCTGAACAAAAGTTGATAAGTTGCGTACGTACATTCGCTAAAATTTAAGCATACTTACGTCATCAAGCTTAACTAGGTAGGTACCTTGAAATTTGAATAGCCCAGTCGAGGTTTGCACTAGGACCTCATCCGGTTTCGCCTCCTCTTCCCAGGCTGGAACAGAGTTGGTCTCCTTCATGTGTTTCCATTCATCTAAAATTAAGATCCAATCAAAAAAAAAAGTTTAAAAAAAAAGTTAAAATTATACTTATTAGAAAGCATTTGTCCATAGAAAGTAACAGAAAACAAAGCATTTTTATTGTAACTAAATTTAATCGATGATGAGACTGTATGATCCCCCAGTCAAACCGCCAAGACGGTTTTGGAGGACAAGCTTATGTACCTATTTGATTAATAAATAAATAAATAAATAAAAAATAGGTAACATTAATAGATGCAAAGTGACGGACTTTCTCCGAGACGCTGGGAGTTTCTTTCAAGGATATGATCCGCAATGACGTGATCCGACGGAGAACTAGTTACTGTCATATCCGATAGGATTAGCAAGCTGAAGTGGCAGTAGCAGGTCACATCTGTCGCAGAACCGACGGCCGTTGGGGCAGACGAGGTCTGGAGTGGAGATCGCGGACCGGGACGCGCAGCGTGGGACCGACGACTAAAGAAGGTGGACGGAAGCGGCTGGATGCGGAGGACCGGGTGTGGTGGCGCTCATTGGGGAAGGCCTATGTCCTGCAGTGGACGGTGAAGAGCTGACATCATGATGATGACGGAGTTTCAGTACTAACCCCATTTCTTGAGGAAGTCATCACTGAGGTCCTTCCTGGCAGGCACAGGTGGTGGCTGCCTCACTCCCTTCAACCGTTGCCATTCTGCCAACTTTTTCCTGAAGTCTGCTGATAGCTGCTCTTCAGTCGCCACCGGCCTCGATGAGGCTGGGAAACGGTTTTAGCGGTTTTGTACCAATTTTGTAAATCATAAAAAAGAGGCGCGGGGCAAAAGGAAAATTATGAAATTTTCATGAACTTTTTAAATATTTTTTTTAAAGATGTTAAAAGAAGATAAAAATAAATTTAATTGACGGAGAATACTCCTTATTTACCGATATGCAGTTTTGCCGACATAATTCAGTAATTCCTAGAGAGCAGTATTATTATTACCCGACCGCGACGAAGCCAAAAATGGGGGTAATTTTGATTTTTTAGTTGTGGTATTCCCAGTTCCAAATATCTTTTCTGTTAGTCAAAAAGGTGCCTCCGGCCATGTTTGTAACCGCGTTTTGTATCCAGCTACAGACGAAGATTTTTTTCTTGTTTCTCACCAAGTTACGAAAAATAATTTGATCGCTGTATCGCTTGATTAAACAAAGAAAAAACATCTTCGTTTGTAGCTGGTTACAAAACTCGGTTACAAACACGGCTGGAGCCAAAATGGTAGATAGGTTACCAGCATACATCTTCCCTCTTCTGTCCGAGAACTCCCGACACAGGCGAGACTGCAACGCGGCATAGTCCCGCGCTATTTCCTCTCTCACCCCGCTCGCCTCGCAGCCGCTGCTCAAACCTTCGGTTTCTGAAACAGAAAGCACAGAACTTACAATTAATCTCTTCGGCCGCCATCCAAACCGGTGTGAAGTTAGCAGCCAAGGAGATTCGAACCTCTTTTGTCGCGCGCGCGCTCCCTGTGGAGATCGCATCTTGCATATTTAGTATGGGAAACGATGAAAAATTCTGTGTCAAAATCAGGGGGGGGGGGTACAAATTTATATGGAGTTTGAAAATGAGAATGTGTGAGTGCGTATCAATTTCGATATACACCCCCTAAAATTATTTTGTTACTCATCCATATGGGAGTAGCTTTTTTTTTAAATTCATGTTAGCAGCCAAAGTTAGAAGCCAAATTATAGCCTGACCAAATTAAGAAGTTCGATTTTTTAGACACAAAAAAGGCATCTCTTCGGCCGCCATCTTGATCTTTCGTAACCGGTTACCGAGTCAAATTAACAGCCTATTACTTCACTTGCGTCTTAGAATTCCTTATTTGGCGTATGCAGGTTTCCTCGCGATGGTTTCCTTCACCGTTTGAGAGCAGTCAATAAATGTACTGTAATGTTTCGAGAAAAACCCATCGGTACATGGAACGGCCGGGGATCGAACTAGGGCCTCTCGACACGACAGGCGGCGTCCTCCACACTACGCCACCAACGCGTAGTATGGAGGAATACAACAATAGGATCTTTAGACAAGCAATCTCCTTGGTCAGAACAAGAGTAACCGTCACTGTCTCAGTTTGACGGTTGTCACCAGATTTCAGTCATCCGTCGCTCTCAACATAAAATTCCTAATGAAATAAACCAAATTGGCATCCGTACGTATAAAATAATTTGACAAGAAACTATGATTGTAATGGCTCGGAGACTATTCAATGCCGGATAAAAAAAATGTAAGTGTTTGAAATGCAGGGGCAGGTTAAGTGTGAGGATATGATTAGCTTTCCATGGCTCTGTAGATCACAAGAAAGTTTTGAGAAACTATATGACTGAAGAGCGTCAGTGGCCTCGGGGATAAGACGCGACCTATGATATCGAAAGGTCCGAGGTTCGATCCCCGGCTGGGCCATGTACCAATGGGTTTTTTCTCGAAACCTAAATACATGTACTGACTTCTCTCAAACGGTGAAGGAAAACATCGTAAGGAAACCTGCATACGCCGAAGAAGAAATTCTTAGGCGCATGTGAAGTCCACCAACCCGCACTGGGCTAGCGTGGTGGACTATAGCCCGCACGCCCTCGTTGAGAGGGTAGGCCTGAGCCCCAGCAGTGGGGAGATTAATAGGCTGTTGATGATGATGATATGACTGTAGGCGGTGATGGTGGATGGACTTATACCTCCCCTCCTCCCTTTGAAAAGTACCGGCCAAAGAGAACACAATGCCTATGAAGAGTAACGCTTTAAGATAACTCTTCCACCCAAAATTTTATTATGAAGAAACGTTTCCTAACCTTGTCTTTGGCTAGGTAACTTTCGAGTTGAAGCCACAAAAAAACGGCATATATACCTACGTTTAGTGCCTAACGTTATATTGATATAAATATGAGTGCGGCAATGTTTGTACTAATCATGAATTAAAAAAAAAGCTACTCCCATATGGATGAGTAACAAAGTCATTTTAGGGGGTGCCAAAATCGTGCCAAATGTATATCGTTTTCTCACACATTCTCATTTTCAAACTCCATATAAATTTGTATGAGCAACTTCCTCCCGCTAATCCGCTTCATTTGTTCGCACCCCCCTGATTTTGACACAGAATTTTTCATCGTTTCCCATACTAAATTTGCAAGATGCGATCTCCACAGGGAGCGCGCGCGCGACAAAAGAGGTTCGAATCTCCTTGGTACTAATATTTAAATATAATTATATTTAATTATTAGTAATTATTATATTTCAATGTTCCCTTTTTAGGAGGCACAAACGGAACTACACAAATGCTTATTAGTATCCTCGCTTCCCTCTTAATTTTTGGTTTAATATACGCTTACGTAAGTTTTCATTCACTGTTTATTTGGATTATTGTAGAGTTGATATATAATTGGCTTGTCTATACCCATGATGTCTCTCTTTTTCTGTAAGTAATTAGATACTGATATTAGGTACTTGTTGTGTACAACTTTTGTCATACAACTTTTGTCGCACAACTTTTGTAGCACAACTTTTTTCGCACAACTTTTGTCGTACAACTTTTGTCTCACAACTTTAGTCATACAACTTTAGTCGTACAACTATAGTCGTACAACTTTAGTCGTACAACTTTTGTCTCACAACTTTAGTCATACAACTTTAGTCGTACAACTATAGTCGTACAACTTTAGTCGTACAACTTTAGTCGTACAACTTTAGTCGTATAACTTTAGTTGTACAACTTTAGTCGTACAACTTTTACTTACAACATCGTTGAAATTCTCAGACACGCCACCAGCCCCAGTTCACAGCGACCGCTTCCGCTATATGCGAGATCTGGTCTGGCAACTGCCGGTTGTCATGCCGCCGGAGCAATGCCCAGGGCGGTCTCAGCGACCTGCTGGACTACCAGGAGCTGGGCGCCAGCCGCGCGGGGCCCAGCCACCTGTGCGTGTGCGCTTCGTGCCCGTGCTCTCTCATTGAAGACATGCTCAGGTATAGGTTTACATTCACGGCATTTTCAAACTATATGTCTGTTTGAATTTTAGGTGTTGCCTAAGTCATAGGAATTTGGAACCTCTCTGCAAAATTTCAAGTTTCTAAAACAACTGGTTTAAGGACGGAACGCAGCTGATGTATTGATTATACCAGGCATTTCTATAAAAGGCATTGCTTTATCAGGTATTTCTGTACCAGGTACTGCTATACCAGGCATTTTTGTACTAGGAATTGCTTTCACTATACCACGTATTGTTACCCTGTACCAGGTATTGCTACTCCAGGTATTTCTATACCAGGTACTGCTATTATACCGGGCATTATTATACCGGTGCTATAGGTATCAGATATTACTGTACTGGGTATTAAAAGGCCGGGTCAAACCGAATGCAGCACGGCGCAGCACAGCACAGCGCAACACGGCTTATAACGTTGTAAATGTATGGAATATTATGGGAGAGGACACACCAACGCACGATGCTGCACAGCGTTGCGCAGCTACGCGCGTATCCGTGCGTCAAGCCACGCGGAGACAACCCGAGCGCGCGCTGTCTGGCAACTGCGTTGCGGCACAGCTCGTCGCGACAACTGGCCGGTGTGACGTGCTACGCAACGCGCTGCGCTGCAACGCTCTGCGCTGCACCGTATACGCATTCGGTTTGACCCGGCCTTTACTGTAATATGTATGTACTACGTATTTAAATCTCTTGTGTTGTCTCTATAGAAAATGTCGCCCAGCGACGGACCTGTACTCAACCATGGTTGGACTCATGGCCACTACAATCTACACAATTTTCAAAACGGTAAAAATTATTTGTCTTCATTTAGACGAAACGAAAACCTAAGCGCAAAATACAGTTTATTATCATAGGTCGGCATTGCTGGGGTACAGGCGTACCCTCTCGACGAGGGCGTACGTATGGGCTATAGTCCACCACGCTAGCCCAGTGCGGGTTGGTGGACTTGACATGCGCCTAAAAATTCCATTTTCGGCGTATAATATGCAGGTTTCCTCACGATGTTGTCCTTTACCGTTTGAGAGCAGTTCAGAGGAAAACCGATTATTATATAATACTTACATGTTTACTTGAAAGCAAAACGATCGTTGTACGTTTTATGCCAGATTAGCAAAATGTCAAATTAGCAAAATGCCAGATTCGCAAAATGCCAGATTATTTTCGTAAAATAATTAATTTATTTCTCAAAAAAATTTATAACTTGTAGATATTGGGGGAGTCAAATCAATTTGACTGGAAGTGGCATTTTATATTTTCAGATCGTGGACTTTTACACGGCTGTTGTAAGAGCCCTCGAATGTCGAGGCTCGTGCCAGAGGCAAGCTCAGGTAATGCGGTTGTACAAACCAACTGGCTATAGTACGTGCCAGCATTATCTGCATTAAAGACCACTGACCTCATCTGTACTAAAAAGTTTAATAACTTATGAAACGCACTTAAAAAAAAACACTTTTCTATGACGAGCGATAAGTCCCTGTCTATCGGAAATTGGATTTCCTGGTACAGATGAGGTCAAGGTACTTAAACGTAAATAAGTATACCTGGTACGTTTGATAGAATCTTCATTTGAATCTTGAAGGGGTTGAGTATAGAAACTTCCTCGCGTTTTTTCTTTGACGGAAAAGCGTGTGGTGTCACAATAAATCATAGGTTAGTAAGGTAGGTAGGTAATATAAACGATCTCTAGACCTAAATGATCATGAGAAAACTTGATTTCTACAGACAACTCAATTGATTTATTTAATTTTCAGGTAGTTTCCGACAGCCGGCGCGAATCAGAAGAAAATTTCAACTTTGCAAATGAAAGATTGATCAAGAAAACCAGCAACATGCTGAAAGGGAACACTTCATCTGGTATGCTGTCGATGCCAGAGCAACCGCAAGATAAATCAAAACTGAATGAAGTGTCAAAAAAATTGTTTAAAGTGAAATCAAGCTCGTCGGAGTCAAACAAAAATGTGCAAGTAGACAAGAGTCCGTCGCAGGACACACTGAAGCCTGATGTGTGTACGAAATGTGCCGAAAAGGGGAAAACCTGTGTTAGTGAATGTCCCCGAGCGAAAAAGAAGAAAAAGAAATAATTGTTGACATTGTCACGAGTATAATGATTTTTTTAATTAAATGTAACGTAGGACAAAAACCTAACCTTTCGAATTTTATTTACTTTGGGCCACCGGAGCAGATACATGTGTCGCCGAAGAAGAAATTCTTAGGCGCATGTGAAGTCCACCAACCCGCACTGGGCTAGCGTGGTGGACTATAGCCCGCACGCCCTCGTTGAGAGGGTAGGCCTGAGCCCCAGCAGTGGGGAGATTAATAGGCTGTTGATGATGATGATGATGAACATAGACAGTATAGTATATAGCTACTACTGCTGTTACTTAGATACATTAATTCATGAAAAAGAAAGTGTAGAGAACACAAGAATTATATAAATTCCCCTCCAATATCTATAAAATATTTTTATGACATTTTATATCGTAAACACTTGGCTAGGTGATTTTATTTTTGATCTAAAATATATTGCAATAGTTTTACCTAACTATAAAATTTTCGTCAAACTATTTTCGTAATAAGTATAGGCAGTTTTATATGCGGACGGTTAGTGTCTTGCATTATGAAGAATGTAATGGTGTATTTAACGATTACTTACATCGTGTTTTCCGTGTTTTTGGTGAGTTACATCGTCACGTAGTCAACATTTGATAATAATTTTAGTTTTATTGACGGAGTGGGACGGTATAGAGCTAAATTTGAAACACTTGATCAAAATATATTGGGTAGAGTCTTGCCGCTCGCTTCAGGCCACGCAATAATTATTTATTAAAATAACGTCTTATAGGTTTAACATATTTTTTTGTTATTTCATGTCTTTTATTTAATCATTAACAATAATAACTTTAATAATAGGTATGCAAGTTTTAATATACGTAGGTGGACGGATAATTAGCAACAGGGCAAGATTTTCATACAATACAATTTGAAGCCATGGTTCTCCGTGAAGGATTGACCGGGGCATGATCCGATGGCGGTCGTCAAGAGAGTAGATGGAGGAGTTTTAAATCGCTGTAGATATCCAACTTATCAGATGAGCCGTTTGGAAGCAGCATCGTCATGAAGAAAAAAGCCGCAAAATGGCATCAAAATGTACGAAAATCTTAAAGTTAAGTAATCATGACGATGCTGCTTCCAGACGGTTCATCTGATCAGGTGGATATCTACAGCGATCTAAGAGTCCTCCATCTACTCTCTCGATGAACGTCATCAGATCATTTCCCAATCAATCCTTCACCGAGAACCATGGCTTCAAAGTGACCTCGATTGTATGAAAATCTTGCCCCGTTTCTAATTATCCGTCCACCTATGTAACTGTACGAAACTATACCAATAGTGATCTGATTTGTCGGATTATTCCCAGTAGACCTTTTGACTGTTCCTTTGCATGGTATAAACCTTTTGGTAAATTTAGCCTACATAAATTATGATTTGATAGCTTTATTTTACACAAAAAACATTTTCCAAAAGGTTATTCCAAGTAGGTACCTAGTTAAAAAACTATTAGCTATTTTGTTTGACAGAATGGACATAAATCAGTCCCCGAAAAACAACGAATTACATTTTTCAACAAAGTTAGCAAGTCATCCCGTGAACAGAAAGAATCAACTCATATCTGCCTTTCCATTTAATATCTAGGTGATTATCGAAGGAGAAATAGCTAAAGAAGAAGTGGACAAAGTGATAGAGGATGAGATCACGCAGAAGTTGAGCGAAGACCTGCTCCAGAGTATCGAGAGGAAGTTCCAAGTAGACCTTGAGAAGTATGTAATAGTTTTGTAGAACATTGGGGTAAATATGTCGCAAGACAGGATTAGAAACAGCTGGTAGTATCAGGCAGATTATTAATCAATGTTAATACTGATGACAGGCATGATCTAAAAGCTAACGAGTAACGGAATTAATTGTTATTTTTTACGATGAATCTGTAGTTTAACATTTGAGGTAGGATTTTATTCGAAAATCAACTTCGTTAGGTCAGTGGAATCAGTACTGGTGAAGATCAAACACTTGCTGCAAAATGGGACGACACACATCCAGGACAAGCTGCTGGAGCTACAGAGTGTACTGGATGCGATGAGAAGGGAATCAGAGAAGGTGAGTCATTAAATCTAAAGTAAGTCAATGTAATCATTAGGTATAATAGAATAACTACTATCTAATCCTGATAAATAAATGATTGATTAAATTGATAAAATATTAGACGGTTGAGTTAATGTATGTAATAAAATAGAATACCTACACACTTAATAGTACATTGTGCAATAAGGGCAGTAAGTAGGATATTACTAACGAGAGTGTTAGAAGCCCGACGCCGAAGGCGGAGGGATTTTAATGACTCGAGTTTGTAATACCCTTACTGCCCGTGATGCACACAATGTTTTTCATCACATTTGCGAGGAAATAAATACCTACGACACAAGGGAACAAATTTATTTTCTTTGACTTTGCTGATATTTTAAGTTTATTAAATTAATTGAGTTAAATTTAATTACCTTAATATAGCTCAAGTTAACTCAGTTTAACTCAAGTCGAGTCAAATCGAGTCAAATCGAGTAAAGTCGAGTACAGTCGAGTACAGGCGAGTACAGGCGAGTACAGTCGAGTACAATCGAGTTTAGTCGATTTTAGTCGAGATAAGACAAGTTAACTACTCAATTTAACTTAATTTTTAACTTAATTAATTTAATAAACCAGTTCAGTACAGCCAGCTACACATTAGTCCCTAGGGGTAATAATATTGTACTGATTTTCATTATTCTCCCGCGGGTGTATATAGGCCATTGTGTTTCTTTAGGAACGCATATAATAATAAGACCCATAACGAGCAAGTGTGATGAAAAGAACATTGCCATCCTGTGGTAATGAAAATAGTGGACCACATGATCAAAGTGTAAACCTTAGTGAATAATATAAGCGTAGATTACGAAACAGTAGGAAAAAACACTTTAGCAGTTCTTCTAAACCTAGGTGGATGAATGTCTCCTGGCAAAGCAGAGCGAAACATCGACGTTGGCGGAGAAGGCTCTGCACCAGATGGTGGTATGCGGGTATGCCCTGATCGGCCACGACCCAGCGCAGGCGGTTAAAGATGTTTTATCGTTAAAGAACATGATCAAGCTAGGATTGAAACCGGTGAGTTACTGCGGGAAGTCGAATATCATAGTATCAATAATGCTAAAGATAGAGATAACGTCAGTGGTATTAATAGTAACAATAAATACTTAATCAATTTCATGTAGCATATTTGTATCAAAGTATTGTTCATCGTGACTATTATCCGTAATACACCTAAAGAAAATAAAGTCATCATTGTTATGATGGCTATAGGATTAAAAAAGTATACAAAGGCACCAAATGAGGCATCATTAGAACTCAATAGTTACTCCACAGTGATTGAAGAAGTAAAGGCGCTATTTGAGACATTCATTTCAGGTATACGAACAAAAGAAAGAGGTTTACAGCATACTAAAAGCTTGTGGGCACGACCACGACTCCCTGAAGAAGGTGATCAAGTGCGTCATTTCGAAGGTGAGAGCGAGACGGGACATGTTAATTTTAAACATTTAGCTTTGATGTTCCAAATCTCAATTCCAAATGTAGGTCAAAGTTTGTCAGAGATTTGTGCAAAAGTGTGTGTGAGGTCGTGAACCTTGTTTATGAATGGTATGGTGGTAGTAGTCTATATCTATACTAATAATAAAGAGGTAAAAACTGGTGGATAATTTGCACGCTTAACTTATATATATGTTGAAGAAGAACCAAATGATAGCCTAACGCAAACAAATATAGACAAACTTTGAAACTAAAACAATGGAATGATTGGAACGGGTTAAAAATTTCGAATAACATAATAATAATAAAAAACTAAAAAAATATATACCTAAATAGTATATACTTTATAACGCGGATGAAGTCGCGGGGCATCGGCTAGTGTATTATATTCTTTTAAGTTAGCCTAATGAAATGCTTGTGATTATTAATTCCTAGCAAATACTTATTCTCACTTAATTTTGTTCAGTGCGTTCATCCTTATTGGCATATTCACTTATCATGCACATTTTGCAATAATAATCCTGTTTATCGCCTCAACAACTCAACGGATCTGTTTAAAATGTAAATGCTGAAAAAACAAAAAGTTTTTTCTGTTTGATCTATAGACTTTGAGATGATGTTTAAAACATCCGAACCGCGTTAGAAAAACTTTTATCATACACCTAACGTCGGAAGCCGGATACCATTCTTTCAAACATCGAAATATTTTAATTTAGGTCAAAATGGAAATGTTTGTAAATTAAAATTCGCTCATATCCGTTGTTCAGTTAAAAATAAATTCGAAACGTTTTCTACTATTTGAAGACTATTTATTTGTAAAGACAACAATGATAGGGAAAAATATTGGTTTAGTTATTTATTACAAAACATATCTTTAAAATATTCTGATCCCAATCGCGGCACCACTTGTAGTTAATATGAAACTATTCGACAATAGTTATGGCAAAAGATCAATCAATAAGTAGATCAAGATCTCTTCCAATTACCTCAGCTACCGAGTATTTATTTGTGGTCTATTGATTTTAAAAACAAGTATAATGTTTATATTAACATTCCACATTTCAGATTTCTTTGATCTCGAGTATTGTGCTAAAATTATAACTAAACCTTTTCAATCTGCTCTTTATAAATACCAACTTATAGGTATTGAAATTTTACAGTCGCCCGTAATAAAGACAGCAATGATGGAGGTCACAGGCAAGCTAATTGATGGTGTTGTCCATCTTACGAAGCTGATGGCTCACGGTGCAATGCACGAAGCCTGCCTTATAGAAGTCATAAAAACTGTAGAAGACGAAGCATTTAATCTGGTCAGACAAGTTAAAATCTGCGCAGAAGGCAACAATACTTCAGACAACGACATCGTTACCAGTTATATACAAGACAATAACGCTACTGTGCTCGATATAACTAATAAAGAGAAGGATGTGTCTTTAGAAGATCTTCAAAATAATAATGGCAAGAAAAGCATGAAAGAAATGAAGAAACTAATAAGGAGAATGTTGTCGGAGACTAAAGCTGACAATCTTGATGAGAAATTCAAGGACAAATTTCTGAAGCTACATAAGGATTTGGGGCCGGTGGATACTAATTTGATTTCTAATGATGTTTTAAATAAAAACTAATAAAGATTGGGTTATGAGCATGAGCGTTTTATATTGAGTTTCTCATTTCTATATAGCTCGTTATTCAATAATTTCCTGATAAATATCAATCTTTTCTTCAGTCCTAATCCCAAGCTGTTATTGTAGTCTTTATTTTATTGTGATTTCTCTGTACATGCATGGTCCAAATGGATGGACATAGTAGCTAAAGTTACACATTGAAACATGGGTTGAAAGTTGAAACAAATACGTCAGGAATATACAACGCCGAACCTCGAATATCTCGCAGAAACTCTTGTAGCGTAAAACACAGACGTTTTATTAAGATAGGGCTGGTTGTCAATTTTGGAAAATCTCAACATAGACCAAGTTTAATAGGCCTGTTTTTTTTTAATCGAAAGATATAAGTAAACTTTCAGTAATAATACTTGCGCCGGGGCCGAAATTTAACGTTAAAGTAAACTAAAAGAGTAACATAAACACGTTATCTGCTACAGTAAACAGTATGAAGTAGCATTTCGTAAATTCGGCCTCTTTTATTATGTATATTGTTCTGAGGTATAATAGTAGATACGATAAAGCGCCATATTCACACATCTTGGGCGTACGCCCGCTCCAGCTCATTTAGACGTAGCATTTACACCATCTAGCGCGGCACCTAGCAAGGAATCCAGCAAGGCATAGACAAGCTATATTAGCGATATTACTTGATATTTTAATTGAGATATGGCTTAAAAGTCTAGTCCAACCAAGCCTAAATCTACTTTTTAAAAACGTTAGAGCTTGTCTATGCCTTGCTAGGTCCAGCACACATCCTGCACGTCGTGCAAGCAAATAATAATAATTATTGCTGTATAGCAAGCCTTTTCACGGCAGTTTTGCATTTATCCCTAACATGACCTTGAGCGGGCGTACGCCCAAGAAGTGTGGTGAAAACAGTGCTTTAGATCAGCAAGAATTGACCCAATTTTGTTTGAAAAAACTCTGACATTACTATAGATTTAAAACATTGATCCCATGACAGGATGATGGACTTCATCCGAAACAAGCACGTCATCGTCTTGACTACGTCCAGTAGTCTCTCATTTGTCTGTATGTTTGACTCTCTAATAACATTAGACTTCGCTACGTTTTCGATTTCAATGAAAGTTTTCGTTTCGGCAGTGTGGATAGCTACTTCACAACGCAAGGGATCGCGTGTCTTCATTACCCGCGTTATACCTATAAGTTATTTCGGCGTTTTTCTTTTTGTTCCGCTCCTAAAGATCGTAGCATGATGTTAAATAGCTAGTTTATTCCCTTAAAAATTGAGCTATCAAATACAAAAAGAAATTTTCAAATCCAACTGATAGTTCCATAGATTAGGGAGTTGAAACAAAAATCAAATTCTTTAGCTTTAACTATATTTGACTATTAATTTTATATTATGCAGAGTATTGCTATTATACAGCCGACTAGATTTTGTTTCTAGTTTATCTTTTTCTATGGTAATTCAAATATTTAATTAATTCATTTGATTTGTTATAACATCATGACTGTAATCTGAAAGGTCAACGCTCTGAAATTTAAATACGTGTCTAATTATTCATTTTTTTCCTCGGCTGGCGCTCAGCCAAGGTTTAATGGAAGATGTGCAGACCCACACGGCGCCAGTGCTGACTGCGGCGTGTTCCTGGGTTTTTATATATGTACGTTTGTGTGTTTGTGGGTTCGGCGAAAGTGGGTTGTTGCTATGTGTTTAAGTGTTTTAGGACGTGTAAACGTTACACTCAAGTGTAATTGTCTGCGAAACTGTTTCTGCGTTACGCAAAATATTATTCGTGCCGTCAGTTTTACTCAACTCTCGTTCGTTAAATTCTACTAATATTATAAACGCGAAATTTTGTAAGGATGTTTGGTTAAATATTTGGATGTTTGTGACTCTTTGCGGCAAAAACTCCAGAACAGATTTCGATGAAACTTTACAGTAGGTAATAGATTAGATACATCAGAGCTACAAATGATCATAACTGTCATCCATGGTGGGGCAGACGGTAGATACATAGGTGGACGGATAATTAGAAACAGGGCAAGATTTTCATACAATCGAGGTCACTTCGAAGCCATGGTTCTCCGTGAAGGTTTGATCGGGGCGTGATCTGATGACGGTCATCGATAGAGTAGATGGAGGAGTTTCAGATCGCTATAGATATCCAACTGATCAGATGAGCCGTTTGGAAGCAGCATTGTCATGATTCCTTAACTTTAAGATTTTCATACATTTTGACGCCATTTTGCGGGTTTTTTCTTCATGACGATGCTGCTTCCAAACGGTTCATCTGATCAGTTGGATACCTATAGCAATCTTAAAGTCCTTCATATACTCTGTCTACTACCGTCATCAGATCATGTATATAAACATAATCAAATGTTCGTACTTAGTATTTGTCGAGAGTCCAGACGCATTGTTTTGAAAAGAAAATCGTGATTCCAGAGCTTTTAACAGCTGGTATTTGTAAACATTACATGGGCACGTAAAGTAGGTGCAGCATAACATAACATCCTCAAAGAGGCTGGAATTCAGAGAAACAATTATGCAAATGCAATATAGTACCTATGCATTTTTAGAATTATAATTCACAGTATTTTAAGTAGGAAACCAGCGCTGCGCCTCTCGGGTGCAGCACTATGCTGAGCTGGAGCTTTCACGATCACACCTGATTTTATGTCAGGTTTAATTAATTAATTTTATTAATCTATTTGTTGTGATTGTCGAATAAATTATTTTTCTTTCTTTCTTTCTAAGTGAGTAAGTATAAAGTAATACAAATCTCAAAAACTCCGCACTAAGTTTGAATCTTCTTCGGTTGTCCACATCTGGGTAACAATTTCAGATAAATTCGTACCATTTACAGATTACATTTCAAAACGTTGTGATAAAAGTTATAACAGAAAGAATTTAAAGATATTTATGATAATTTTGCTCTCATTGCAACGCACAAATTATATGTGTCCAGCCCACAGCAATTTATCAATACACCCTAAGGTACCGTCATACCTCAACCTAACTCTTCAACTAGTGACTAGAAACAAAATTAATGAATTTGCAGAGAATTTCGTAAAAATGCACGGCCAATGAGTGTCCTGGGTACAGCCTATCTCAGGATACCTTCATAGATTAGCTGCATTAATATCTTTTGTGCAGCAAACAGTTGGAGAGGAGAGCAGCAGGGAAACACAGGGGCTGACACAATAGATCCTAAAGGGTTACAGTGTCGCCGGATGGACCTGGCTCCTTTAAGATATGTTGCCGATCGTCTTTAGAACTAATACAATGTGTAATTATATAATTATTTACGGGTCTTACACACGAAATAGTTTTATTTACCTTGCCGTGAGTGTTGTGTGCCGGGACTTTCCAATAATACAAGATCAGCAGAGGGTAGTTCAGAAACTACTCACAGCGATCAACAATGACAGCTCGCCTCTCCAGTCAGCTCGTGACCTCGGCCAGTGTAACCTGGTCGAAACGTCGGGCAAGGTAAATAAAACTATTTCGTGTGTAAGACCCGTAAATAATTATATAATTATGAATACAAAGCGCGAAAGTCTAAAATGTACTAATACAATGTGATTTGCGTTAAATATGCCAAGGCTCCCAATGACGTGATACGAACGCATAGTATCGATATTGAATCCCTCTTAAACGTTACGTATGAGTAATGTTACCAAAATAAAGGCAACGAACAAAACGGAACAAAGTGTAGTATTAATGCACTAATGATGGAAGTACGTTACCACACTTTAGAACGGTTCTTTCGCAGGAAATACCTGTAAGTATGACTTAATACTACGGTATACACTTGGGAAGGCAATAGAGAAGCTGCCAGAGGAATCCTGTTGGGCTGAGCAGCATTTCGAAACTGCCTCAAGTCTTCACGTCGCCTATGACACAATGAATAAAGAGATAATTTTTTAACTGGTGCGTTCTTCCAGTCATGACCTACGGTGCAGAAACGTGGATGCTGACGGTGGACCTGATCCACAAGTTAAAGGTCGCTCAGCGAGCTATGGAAAGGACAATGCTCGGGGTTTCTTTATAGGATGATGCACTGAGGAGATCGGAATTGTTCAGAAAGTTGTAGAATAATAAAAGTTAGCAATACCTGATGAATATGATGAAGGACTTACCAGCGTCAGTGAAGAAAGCCGAATGTCTACTCGGGCTTGAAGGTACGGATGCTGACGCTGACGTGAGGAAGGCCCTCTTCACCTTGGTCCACTTGGAGGCTCGAGGCGTCCGGTGCTGAGGAGGTCGAGCCCCCAGCTCCAGGGAACGCTGCTTGCGAAGAATTGGATGCGAGGGCTCTGATTCTAAAGGAAATAAAGTATGTTTCTCATACTAAAAGCTAAATATGGCCGAAGAAATTGAACTTTTTTGTAGTTTGGTGGAGGTGTAAATTAAAAATGGTTCAAGACTAAATGCGGTAGGATGGTAAGAAATAAGGTATCCTCTTGGACCTACTGATAAGTTGAAAAAGCAGGCCCCATAGTCCTAATGCAGAATTGACAGAATATCCAGACGAATTCTGCATGTTGTGTGTTTTATTATTTCGTCTCATCTTTTCTCCTCATAGGCTAGACCAGCTCTAAAGTGTATCCACCACGGACGTACGGTCGACTGTGCCTGCCAAAACAAAACTGATTGCAGATTCGAAGGAAGTGAAAATAACACTGTTTAGAGCATATTGCACTTCGCTATACACGTGCAGCCTGTGGGCAAACTACACTCGGAAGGCATACAGCGCCCTCCGTGTTCAATTCAATAATGCGTTTAGGGCGGTGATGGGGCTGCCGCGCCACTGCAGCGCCTCTGGCATGTTCGCGGCGGCGCGCACAGACTGTTTCCACACCACGATGCGCGCGCGCGCCGCCTCGCTGGTGCGCCGGGTGCGCGGCAGCGCCAACACCGCCCTCGCCATGATAGCTGGCAGGCTCGACTGCCAATATATTAGTCATTGCTGTGACAGACATGCTACGGCATGTGTGTCACAGCGATGACATGCATTTGAAAACTGTTTTTTTATATTATGAGCCTAATGTTGCTTGCAATAAAGATATTTTTTTATTATTTTTTATTACCTAGTTCCTCAGAAGACGGTATCGTCAGCGTCAAAACTGGCGGAGCGTCACTGTCCCCACCATCGCTGAAGGACCGCCGTCTTCTCGGCACAACGTCTGGAGAGCTCTTGGACCCTCGGGACTTCTTCTTGACTGACTCCCGCCGGGTCTGGATGATGTCACGCATCTTCATCCACGGGTTCTTGTGGAGTTTGTTCGGAGATGGCGAGGTGGAGCTGTCATCCTGGACAATGATGCCAATTTAGAATAGAATAGTTCTAATCCTAGTCCTAATAGTCCTGGAATAGCCCAGTTAGTGGTCCCAGTATACCGGGTGGGACAGAACGACCCACTTTCTCGAGAGAGTCGTATTATATTAGACTAGCTTTTTCCCGCGGCCTCGCCCGCGTATTATAAGTTATTACTGAGTTTCTTCTTTTTTTAAATAGTCCATTAGATAATCTTTCTGAAGAATTTGGGCTATCAAATGCAAAAACCTACGTAGAAACTCTTGGGGGGCGAGATGGGAATCAACCAAAGAATCTTTCCAAATCCGACACGTTCAAATGAACAAACAAATTCTTCAGCTTTATTATATTAGAATAGATTAAAAAAACCCATTGATTTTAAGTAAGTAAGTAAGTAATATTTATTTGCGTATTATACCAGGCTGGTATAATCATCAGATTGTACTGATTTTCTCTTGAAGGGTCTCGAAAGTCCTCCTGAAGCCGCTGCCTCCCATCTTAGAGGAAGAAGAAGATGAATTACCTGCGTGGGCGCATGCAGGAATGTATTGTCGTTCTCGTCACACCGTAGCATCCCACTCTTGCGACAAATACCTAAAACAATAAAATATTCATCTATTTGAGATTCCATTCCATAAACAAAACTTCCGGAATTCTACAAAATCATGAAGATAAAAACTTTTTGGCAGGCGCTCGCGCAAATTTTTTCCTTCATGTATAAAATAATTAAATGCAACATTTTCTTTTTGTTGTAGACACAGGGCTCCAAAGAAACATTTTGTTCCTTACAACCTAAGCTATAAATTTTTGCCATAAAATGACATAGTTTTTTCTAAACGCCTAGGTTCGATTCCCGAGTCGCGTTGAGTTTTTCTGAAAATCTATGAATGCAGTTTTTCTTATCTCTATAATCGATGTAGTGGTTCCTTAGAACAAATTACTATATCTCCTATAGTTTCTGATTTCTTTATACTGACCGGTCTATAAACGGTAGGGGTTTATGAATAAGAAAATAATACACTGTAATTCATATTAAATACTATAGTTATTGTATTTATAATTAGATTTAATAATTTCCAAATAGGAATCTGAAATATTACCTAGTATCTAGAGTAAGTCTAGTAAGTACTTAGATAATTAGTAATTTCTCCTTTATCTTTATAGGCAAACCATTTAACTCGCGGGGCAAGAAGTAGGTGAGCGCGGCAGGGAGCACAAGCGACGTTTCTCAGTACGCTAGCGGCTCCCGCGGCGTGCAGTTGGCTTTTTGGTTACGGACGCGCGGAACAAAATCTACACGAGATTAATTTTCCAGAGATATTTCCCAAGATGAACGCTGAAGATGGACGGTCCAAAATTTTTTCTAAGAAAATTAACAAGCAAGCCAAACAATTAGTATAAAACGTTTATTCTTTCTTTCAACAAGAAATATCTCCATGGCAACCAAAATGCACGCAAATCGGCAACTGACTTTCCATATGAAGAAAAAAGGTTTTATGTAAAAAGTAGAAGACTTTATTTAGTATTTAGCAAAGAGTATAACACAAGAAGATTCGATGCCATTCGATCTGGTGGTACTGTCACGGGCAACGCACCGATGTTATACCATTTTCTAGGTTCTCGGGGGTGCTGAATCTCAGTTTATTTTTTGTTGTGTTCGTAATTGTTTGTTTGTTTGTTTGTTTGTTTGTTTGTTTGTTTGTTTGTTTGTTTGCCGGTTTGTTTGCGGGTTTTTTTTGCGGGTTTGGTTGGTTGGTCTGGTTGGTTGGTTTGAAGTATTGCATGCACAGCTCAATAGTATGTCATGTGTAGCCTTCTTTTTAAAGCGAATGAGGTCACGGGGCTCTGCTAGTATGAAATGAAATGACAAAGTTCATTATCTTCTTTTGCATTCGAGTAATATATCTCTGGATTTATCTCGGAACAAGTAATTACGTGTGTATCGATACCCACCCCCACCTACCTCTAGCCCCGCAGGCGTCCCGCGAGTTATGTGGTTTGCCTATAGAAAAAAGTGGTCCTTTATGCCGGATAATATTATTGTAATAATAATAATAATGTTTGGACAAATTTACACACAGCTGCTAAGTCCCAACTAAGCCGAAGCTTGTACATGGGTACTCGACAACTGATAAACATACTTAAATACTTCAAAATAAATACATACAAACACCCAGAATCCGAAAACCAACAGTTATGCTCATCACACAAATGTTGGTCCCGAGGGGGGGGGATCGAACCCACGACCTTTGGCGCAGTAGGCAGGGTTACAACCACTACGCCAACAGGCCAGTCAATATTATTCGGAACATTAATTTAAGATCATTCAATTATAAGAGAGCTACAAAAACTGAATAATCTGCAAACGATTTTCGCGTGCCCCTTTTCCAGACGTCTGATTTACTTTAGCGAGCTTCAGCGCCTTAGAGCAACACGGGGTCGCGGTTCGACACGAACATCCTGTCAATTTTCTCGAGGAGACACGAATAAGAATTTCTACTTCGGCGTGTGCAGGTTTCCTCACGATGTTTTTTTTCACAGTTTGAGAGCAGTCAGTAAATGTAGTTAAGTTTCGAGAAAAACCAATTGGCAATGTCGGGGATCGAACTCGAACCTCTCGAGATGATAGGCCACTGACGCTCACCGCTACCGTAACAAATACATTTAGATACGGCGCATTACCTTGGTCTTGTACCTTTCAAATCAAATCAACAGCCTATTAACATGTCCCCACTGCTGGGGGCTCAGATCTACCCTCTTAACGAGGGCGTTCGGGCTATAGTCCACCACGCTAGCCCAGTGCGGGTTGGTGGACTTCACATGCGCCTAAGAATTCCGTCTTCGGCGTATATGCAGGTTTCCTCACGATGTTTTCCTTCATCGTTTGAGTGAGAGCAGTCAGTAAACGTACTTAAGTTTCGAGAAAAAAGCCATTGGTACATGGCCTTTCGATATGATAGGCCGCGTCTTATCCCCGACGCCACTGACGCTCTCACCTTGTACCTTTGACAGAAGGGAACTCCCCTCCTGTGTTGCTTTTTGCACAGTGCAATCGACTCCGCGCTCGTGTCCGCTCACAGTTTACACGACGTGTCTTTGATCAAGCACTCGACTTTATTATTATTTGTGGTGGGGCTCGATCAAGGCTCATTCAGCCTTGTATCACTGCGACCATTGCTGATCTATTGCGATCGCCGCCTTACTATCTTATCATAGCTTCTTAGGGGCCAGGAATACCTGGCGACACTTCGACCCTATGGGATCTGTTGTGCCAAACCCCTGTCCGCCAAACGGTGCCAAAATCCGTTTTTTGGTGGACTTCACATACGCCTTAGAATAGCTCTAGTAAATACCAGTCTTTGGCAGGTTTCCTCACGATGTTTTCGTTCACCGAAAAACCCGTGGTATTATAATAAACCGTACTTAAGTTTCGAAAACTCATTGGTACGGGCAAGTATCGAACCCACAGTGAGGCGAGTGCACAACCAGCTAGACTACCACAGCCTATTATAGATTATCAGCCGCCTTATCAGAGTTCAGAGATAAGCTTTGCGTCAGTTAAGAACTTCAGCACGCTTTTGGCACTGATTGGTTTTACTTCATCAGGTTGAAGTAGGTAGTTGCTTTCTAGACGCTAGGGAATTCTTTCAACAAATAATTTATCAATGTTCTTTACCATTGTGGAAAATTTACAAAATTGAAGTATGTAGGTACCTACAATTTTACATATTTCTGTTTCATAAACATTTAAACAAAAACTTGTAGAATTTGTAGCCTGTAATTTACAATTACAATTTGTAACGTTTATTAAATAGGGCCCAGATGTACGTTCTTTTACGCATCAGTGAGCCACACTCGCACAGAAGGTGCAATGGTATTGTATTTTCAGAATATATTTATGAAGAAACCTCTTTTAAACGGGTACCAGAACCTTCTTAGCAGTTAGCCAACTTTCGCTCATTCAGTGCCAAACAATTTTAACTTTTATTGCAACTATTCTTTGTCAACTTTTATGAAAAAACTGAGAATGAATTAAATTTTTAAATATATATGAGTACTTTCACGAACCTCCATCAATCCTTAACTCCTCGCACGAAGAGTTTGGTGTCAATGACATGGCGCTGCCGGGCGTCAGGCTAGCGGAGTCTCTCGGCTCGGTCGCCAGCGCGCCTGCTGCTGGAGAGGAACCCGCCAGGGCCACCGCCCCGACCAGCGCGCCCGCGGCCACGGCGCCCGCAGCCCCGCCCATGGTTGCGGTCGGCCATTGCGCTTTCTCCCATCTGCAGATCGTATTGGAGTTTAAACAACATGAATATGAAACTAAAAAAGAAGTTATTGAATGATCAAAAAAACATTTTTTACACGTAGTAATCAAAAGCTTCGGATGTTTTTTGATAAGAATACCCTCTAAAGACTAGGTATCATACAGATCTATAATCTGTAAGAGGTAAAGTTTATTTGGATGCATGGGTGTTTGGTTGGATGTATGGATGTGTGTTTGAAGTAATCTTTGTAATAATCCGATTTTAATAATTCTTTCGTTGCTGAATAGGTAATCGATACTGTCTGTGTGAACATAGGCTATTTGGTAGTGGGTTTTATAAAAGGTTAAAATAAAGACTGGTTAAAATAAAGTAAGTAGGAATATTTTCAGGGATTCATTGTTTCTTTCTTACAGATGTTAAACCTTAACATTAAATGTTTTGTATATCAAATAGTTCAGTAAAAGTTAAATTATATTGAATCCAGCAAATTTTCATAACAAAATTGCAAAAGAAAATCTCCATGGCAGCGAGGTAACTTTTTACAGCTGAATATAAAATGCTTATGACTTCTCTTTATGAAAGCTTAAAAAGCTAGATAAATAACAAAATCGAGATTAAACTTCTGTTATGTTCTGTCAAATAAAGTACAACTTTCTATGAAAATGTTTGATGTTTGAAGTTTACATACTCGTATCGCGTTGCCTTGGCTTTCATGTTTACGAGCTAAGCGAAGGGAAAAGCTGTCAGAAAGCGCAGAAACACTGATAACGCAATAAATCATTCGGTGTTTTTCGCTTACTCCTTACTACGCAGTCAAGAGTGTGAAAACTAGAACAAAGTTGTAGAAAAATATTTGGACATAGACCAGAATTAACTTGTGCAAAATATTACAAATTTTAAACCATTTATTGGTTGTTATTGTCAATGTGAATGTGCGCCAGATGGGACGTTGGGGATAAGTCGCGGCCTATCATATCGAAATGTCCGAAGTTCGATCCCCGACCGGGCCATGTACCAATGGGTTTTTTCTCGAAACTTAAGTACATTTACTGACTGCTCTCAAACGGTGAAGGAAAACATCGTGAGGAAACCTGCATATGCCGAAGAAGAAATTCTTAGGCGCATGTAAAGTTCATCAACCAGCACTGGGCTAGCGTGGTGGACTGTAGCCCGAACGCCCTCGTTGAGAGGGTAGGCTTGAGCCCCAGCAGTGGGGACATGTTCGTAGGCTGTTGATTTGATTGTCAATCCAAAGTTAACCTAGAACCTAATACGTCTAGCGATTGCAGCAAACGTCCAAATTAGATCAGTATACCTACTATTTAGCACTAAACTAGGTGCTGATAGCATAAAAATATCGATAGGTAGTCTAAGCAGGATGGGATTATTATCCCCTTACCTAAATGCAGCTTTAACTCTTGTCCACTTAGAAACTTTTGACTTTTCCACTTCCTTAGCAAATATGCCTTCGGATCTCCTTCTTAACGGACTCCCAGGACCACCGTCACTGTCGTCTCCGCCGGCTGACCTCGACCTTTGCCTTCTAAGCAACGACCCTCCGAACCTTGCATGACCTTTCCATTTTGACCCTGTCCTCTTCATCGTTCTCCCACCTATCATCATTGTGTCGAAGATCGCTTGCCCATATTCGCTTTCTAATTCTGCGTCTAATGCCTCATTTATTAGTTCTATCTCTTTTGTTTCCCATTTAACTCTTTCATTTTCTTGGTTTATCCTATTATGCGCGTTGTGGAGTCTTTTTAAATAGTTCACGTCTCTCAGTCTTCTGAGAAGACGGCCGTTCTGTTCTTTCAATGACACGAACTGGTCTAGAAGCTCAAGCAGTTTCTCCAATTGATCTAACACTTCAACGGTGTCTTTTGTTCGTATGGCGACTTCTTTTCCTCGCTTCGAGACAGGGTCATCACGATCTTTCAGTCTTTGAAGCATACTTTCACACAATGCTTCAGGGTCTGCAGTTTCTCCATCATTCAAACACCAATACTCTTCGGACGTAGGACCAGCAGTGCAAGGGGAAGATCCTTCAGCATCTGAAGGGGTCTGTGGAGACCTGACAGATAGAGAAGCTGGTGGTTCGCCTCTTCTTCTTTTGTGCAATGATGTACCAATTGGAGGCAGATCTGATAAATCTTTATCTTTGCTTGGCTTTGATTTCTCACAGGCCTTATCATCTGCTTGACTTCCAGTGACGTCACTGCTTTCTTTTAGTGACGTCATCCTAAGTGGTTTGTGTCTGGGTTATTTATAAATGAAAATAAACGCACGTGCAGCGTTTGCGGACTGCGAGACGTTGCGAGTATTTTGTTAAGGAATGCATTTTGTCAATCGTTTTCTGAATCACATGCCTGTTTTAAACATTGTATAGTTAGTCATTGATTATTAATTTGTCTATTCCACTGTACTAGTTTAATACTATTATTTATATAAATAAATACTTTTTATTATATTTATGGATTTATTTTTTCTTGCTAGATCCTAAGGGTTATATTATATACACATATTTTCAACTGTTTGTTATTAATTAAACATAAATACCACTTTTTATTAAGTATAAATTATTGTAAAGCTTTAGCATTTTAATCACTCCACTTCATGGCACTTTATAAAAAAAATAATTATACTGTATAAATTTAATAAATAGTTTAAATATTAGTACTAAGTACTACGTAGGGTTTCAGTTCCGCCCAGATCTGCGTCTGCGCACGTCTTGCGGAGGGCGGGCGGCCGCGCACTGAAGATCTTTCACGACGTCTACCGACAACTGCCGAAGGCTTCCGAACACGTATTTTTAACTCTGAACTACATTTCCTCAGACTTTGATTACAGAAAAACAGTTCCTATGGCAACGTAGCAAGATATCAGTGAGGTGTGATTGTAAATTTGTTAATACCTTCCTAATGTTAAGTCTTGGATTCCGGACTGTGTACATTAACCCATTTCTGTTGTAAAAGGAAATAAAATAAAATGTTCTATGGTTCCTGCCTGTCTCATTTATTTTTACAGTAACAGTCAGTATTGAAATGGCTTCATCATGATACTGTACGTCTGTTCCTAAAACTCCACAATCTATTCACATTTCCTTATTAGTAGTTTCAAATTCACTAGGTTTCACGACGTAGGTATCATGCATGATCAGCTGTGATGAAAAGAAGTCAAGACGGATCAATATACACGTCCAGATGTGAACACGGATGCTATTTCTAGTTTCCAAATCTCGAAAGCTCTAGGCTTGAAAGACAAATTTTCCAAATACATGCTTTATTCATAGAACACACAAATACTTGCAAACTATTATTATACTCTGTGCAAATACAGGATATCGAAATACTAAATGTTCATAATATTTTAAATGGTGAGATCAAATGGTCGATGCCTCAGCGAAGCGCTGCTTTTCAATCGTTGGCATTAGGTTCGAACATTGCAAAAATCAAAGTGATAGGTTGTGATGATCCTCAGCCAGCTGATGAGATTGATGATTTTAGGTAAGACTCATTAGGTTTGTAAAGACCCTGTAGTTATATAAAATAAGTCAATAATGTAGTTGCAAATAATAACGGATACCATAACACAACATAGACCATATAGTAATGAATCAGATAGACCAAGCCAAGGCTGATTTTTCTCTTGACATGAACTATTCTTTACACGTCGTTTTGAACGAGGCTGAAGTTTTTTATTATAAAATAATCAAAAATTCCATCAATTAAAAATGGAGGCGGTATCTTTTAAAGTGAAAACTACTACTTACCTTGCTGACATTCTCGACTAATTTGATTACAATCAAAATGCTGACTGTATCATGAGCATCTCCTGACTTCAGCTTGGTGGAGCTCGAGAAACGGCTCTTCCCGACCATAGTTTTAAAGTATTACATAGTTTAGGGCATAAAGTTGGGGAGATAGATATGTAAACAGCTTTTAAGTGTTGGAACTTTTTCTATTCAGTCGAAAGCTAATTTAAAATCCTATACACGATTTTGATGAACTATGTCCTTTTCCTAAATTAGATCTTAACCATAATTTCTTCCAAGGTCTTCCTTTGTAAGTCAGGCACAGTGGTGTCCACGTGTGGTCTTCCGACTGGTAGAAGCAGCTCCAATCTTTCGTTTCCAGGCCTAGAGAGTAGGTCTCGCAGTCGAGCGTTGCAGTTCAATGGGGTGGATGTGAGAGCTACCAGGCCACAGTACTGAAAATAAAAAAGGTTTCTATTATTTCCACACATCGTCCAGTGTCACTGTGCTGTCGAGGAACCTATAACCGCTGGGGCAGACTAGTTCTCGAGTGGAGACCATGACTGGACAAGCCTGGGGCGCCTTCCGGCTGTATGCTAATCTAGATGATGATCTGCATAAAGCGGCTGGCAGTGACTGGATGCGGAGACTGGAACGTCGGGTTCAGTGGCGCGCCTTGGGGGGCCTATGTCCAGCAGTGGACTCGGATAAGCTATACAGTGATACGGTATAGCTTCGTGTGGCTATAAGTGAATATGATTTGTAATATGTCTGCATTCGTGTGGCTATTAGCTGAATATGATCTGTATTAAGTGAATATGTCTGCAAACTCTTCTCTTAGGAAATGTTGTGTGTTAATACTTTTCACTTTGCATCTCATGTAAAGGGCTTAAGAAGCAAGTGGCTTCGTGAAACGGACCCCTAGTTATTTCTGGTTGACAAATGACTCTGATGACGACTGTGTTATCGAATTTGAATTATATTCCAATGCTATAAGTCGATTTTGGTTATTTATTAGACAAGTTGGACTAGGTACCAATATATCCAAAAGTTGACTTGAAGCTAGCTTAATGCAATTCAAATTCGTTGATACAATCGTACTCAACGACATTTCCTATTGGCTTGCGTTAATGTTATTTTAAACTGTGGCGGAATCTTTCCGCACAACATATAAACCGTATTTATAACTAGGCTGTATGTTAATATAATTGTTGCCTACGCTTATTAAAAGACATACTGTCTCACTTGCGCAGGCGAGCTATCTCACTCTGTCTTCTTCTTACGCTCGAGACTGGCCCGCGCATGGTCGCAAAATTGTTGTACTTAAGCATTAATGTTAAACATTGCCTCTTTAATGTACCTACCATATTTGCATTATTACATAACACTAATTAACAAACGATCCAGTCGTTTGATTGAAGAACAGTGGCCCCAAAACTATGAACGACTCGACGTATGAAACAAACTTTGCTTGTAATCTAGACAAGGAAAATCAGCTTGTTTGTATGAATCTTTAAAAGCAAGTCTACCTGAATAGCTGTCAGTAGAATTCCTGCAGCAATGGCGACACTGATTTCACTGTAATAATGCATCCTCTTCTTCCCGTCCGGTCTCCAAGTGTGTGTTTGTCGGAAGACCAGGACTAGGGCGGGCGCATCTGATAGATATGGTTTAACATGGGTGGTTGCAAATGGCTTCAAGTCTGTCACCCATTGGCGGGACATCCTCTTGTTGTAGTTCAGTTCCTCTTCTTCTTCAACAATGCTTCGAATTGCTGCTTTCACCTCTGGGTCCTGGACAACCACGTAGGTCCAGGGCTCCGTGTGGGCCCCTGAGGGTGATGTGCCTGGAAAGATACACCAAAGAGATTATAATACGCCCAAAAGATTTCAGTTAAAATCTCGAGAATTGTCTTTGAGTGTTTGACATACCTATTTGGTCTCGAGAATCTTTTTTTGAAACATGAACAGTGGAGCTCCTAAATTATTTTCATAAATATTAATTTCTGCCTTTTCACAAAATTATTTGTTCAAAACGTTTGTTGCGATGAATTTCAAAAACTCTCGATGCGTGCGACTGAGTTATATAGTGCTTGGAGCTGTAAGTATTATTGTGGGGCTTCTTGCTTGGAGAGTAATCTACCTCAAGAACGAGAGAAGAAAGCTCATTTTCAGTGATTTATTAGAAGAAAATCAGACAATAAACGATGACGTGTACGCGGATACCAGCTTCCAAGACTATAGATTACAAGTCAACAATATACTAAAACTGAGGGAGAAAGTAAAGATAGTCAATGATGAGCAGAAAGTATATAATGAATACTTATATGGCCCCATACACAATACAGTGATTGTCATACACGTTAAACTAAAAATCTATCACCTAAAACAATTACTGGCATCTTTAAAACAGGTATCTGGAATCATGAGGACATTGCTTATATTTGCCCACGATTATTATGACAATGATATTAACAGTCTTATACAACATATAGATTTTGCAAAGTACATACAGATATTCTATCCGTATAGTTCTCAACTACATCCTCATATATATCCTGGAAATGATCCTAAGTTTTGCTCTAATGACGTATACCACTGCAAGGAATCTCAGAACATGAGAGATGCAACATTGGCTCAGAAGAAACTCAGCTGGTGGTGGAAAATGAACCACATTTTCGATCATTTGGAAGTTACGAAATATTATAACGGCTACGTTACGTTTCTTGAGGAAGACCAGTATATCTCGGAAGATTTTATATACATGATCAAACTACTGGGAAAGGTCATGCCAGATTACTGTCCTCAATGTGACATGATAATTGTAGGGTCTCATCTGCCTATGCTGAGCGCGTACCACATAGAGCAGGGTCCGATTATGTTTGAAGAATTTGGTACAACAGAGTACAATATGGGGCTGGTTTTTAACAGAACCGTTTGGGGCACGATCAAGAGTTTAAGGGACCACTTCTGCTATTACAACGACTACGACTGGGTCGACTCCGTCAGATATTTAGGCACGAAGCGGCCTCAGGGAAGATTCCTAATGTTGTCGAGTAAAGGGCCAAGAGTTTTCCACATTGGAAACTGTAATCTACCCTATACTGGCATAGAATGCTCTGTTCAAGAGAGATTGCAAGAAATTTTACTGTTCTTGAAATTGGTCAGGAGGGGCCTGTATCCTCGTTCCATACCTATGAATGAAACCAATCATGCTGCAGGACATTCTACGGTGCTCAAAGAATTGGGTAACTGGAAAGATGCTAGAGACCGCGAGCTCTGCATGTTCTTCGCTAGTAAAACTAGGTTTAGATTTAAACTGTGACGTATTTGATAGGTACTACTTAACTTGGTGTGTAATCGTCATTTAACTTTAGTATTTTATCGATCTGCTTGGTAATCTTCTGGGTGACATGGTGTGGTGATGAATTTTATTAATATTTTTACCTTTAAAATGTTAACAGAGAAATTATTCCGTATAGGCTCTGCAGAAATCAGTAGGTACTATTTATAGATATTGGGTAATTAAATACCTACAAATTGTTACTAAATGTTATCAATGATACTTTACTGTTATTTTGTAATACGGTTTCTTTATTATACTTGTATTTGTTTGATCAACATTTTATTTGGAATTTGTGTAACTCATGGAGTAGTAAAATAGGGGAAAGCACTCACTTTTAGTAGATAGGTTACTAAGGGCTTCTTTCACCATTTGCTGTTAAAGTCCCAGATATCCTATCTGCAGGTAATCTGACAGATCTATTTTTTTGGTTTCACAGTTACCTGATTGCCTATATCTATAAATATAATAAAATCGTAAAGTCCAAAAAGTCTGTACATTGAATATATTCGGGAAAAAACCAACCAGGGCGACTTAAAATGAGTAACTGAACATGTTAGAACAGTTTTTAAAATTATTGTCTGGCTGTCTGTCTGTCTGAACGCGCATCACGCCTAAACCGCTGGACGGATTTTGACGAAACTTTGTATACTGACAGTGTATATCCCGGGATAACATAAAAAATCACAAAAATCTCAAAAAATGGTAGAGAAATATCAACCTTCAATAAAAACCTCTCATTTCCTAACATTTGTATGAACTTACAGGTCAGAGTAGCCTGGTTAATTTGAAAATGTCTGCTCTGCAATCTACCATAGGTATTCTATACTAATATTAAAGAGGTAAAATTTGTTTGGATGGATGTTTGGATGTGTGACGGAGCTAATCTTTGTAACTACAGAACCGATCTCAATAATTCTTTCGCTGTAGGATAGGTAATACTCTTAGAGAATGAACATAAAATATTTGGTATTGGGTTTTGTAAAAAGGAGCAGCCACAAAATGTAATAAAGTGTAGTAAGTCGGCGAATATTTCAGAAATTCATCAGGACGTTAGGCTTTAGTAAGTTGACATTTGAAATCGTAACTTTGAATGTTCTGTATACCAAATTGATGAGTAAAAAATATACAAATATTGAATCGAGAACTAATATGCGCAAAATTTGAAATCACACGTATTTCTTAATAAACAAATAAATTAATTATTTACTAGGCAAAATAACAAGAAATATCTCCATGGCAACCAAAATGCACGCAAATCGGCAACTGGCTTTCTATATGAAGAAAAAAGATTTCATGTAAAAAGTAGAAGGCTTTATTTATTACTTAGCAAGGAGTACTAACACAAGAAGATTCGATACCATTTGATCTGGTGGCTATCACGGGCAACGCACCGATGCGATGCTTTTACCATTTTCTAGGTTGTCGGGGGTGCTGAATCTCAGTTTATTTTTTGTTTGTTTGTTTGTTTAATTGTTTGTTTTTTTTCGGTTGGTTGGTTGCGGGTTTGTTTTTCGCGTTTGTTCGCGCGTTTGTTTGTTCGCGGGTTGTTTGGTTGGTTGGAAGCATTGCATGTACAGCTTAATAGTGTGTCATGTATTCTTTTAAAACGCGAATGAGGTCGCGGGGGTTTGCCAGTTTTATTATAAACCCTGACTGACTGACATACAGGTGTAACAAAATCCCTATAGTGACCGGTTCCAGGGGCTCTCGGTATCGAATACCTACTGATTTGTTTTCTACACTGGCCGTTGGCTTTGTTGGTGGTGAGTGGTGACTATGGGTGGTGACCCTGCCTACTGAGCTAAAGGTCGTGGGTTCGATTCCCACCCGGGGCCAACATTTGTGCGACGAGCATATCTGTTGGTTTTCGGATTCTGGGTGATTGTATGTAGGTATTTGAGTATTCATTATAAGTAAGTAAGGTTGGAAATTATGGACCGTAGTTGGAGGGAAAGTATTCTAAATACTGAAGATAGCACATTTTACTCAAAGGATTCTTTTTTTTCTAAATTAAATAAAACTGCATTCAAAGATTTATGAAACGTCACTTGCCTCAGCCGGGAATCGAACCGAATTTTTTTTTAAAAAAGCATCCTGTATTTTTATGACATCACTGGAAAGGGTCAATCATCAGAACAATTCCTTCTAAGTAACATAGCATCTTAAATTAAAGTAAGACCACGAAAATTTACATTTAAATAAATAATCGTTATTTTCAGATAAATCATATAACGTAACTAGACGATATTCATAGAAATAGGAGATATTTAAGAAAAATTGATATAAGAGGTTTTTTAAGAGCAATAGAAGCCAAAACAATAATTTTTAGAGTTTCTGTCTATCTATATTATGTTTATTCCGGCATCACGCAAAAACTACTTAACCAAATTGGATACGGTTTTCAAAGTTGCGTTCCTGAAGGTATAACTTAAAATCTGGTGATTTTACCAACGGAAAATTATAACTAGGCGATGTTTATACATAGCACAGATAGGTACCTACTTCCAAAATCCACGCGTACGAAGTAGCGGGCAACAGCTAGTCTTATATATTTATATAGTCTATCACACAGATTTATCTGACAGTTTAGTTTATCACTAAGATTACTATCTGTAACAATATCAGGAAGTGGTGAAAGTAGCCATAAATTTCATAAAGTTTGGTTCAGACATTTATGGGGCTTGATGGAGGCCATAAACTTAGATTACTCTTGTCAATAATTAGTTTGTGTGGTCCTATCCTAACATCATATCAGCCTGTAGACGTCCACTGCTGGACAAAGACCTCCCCCAAGTATCTCCCCGACGCCCGGTCCCGCGCTAACCTCATCCAGCCGGGTCCCGCGACCTCCACCAGTTCGTCGGTCCACCTTGTGTGAGGCCTGCCCACGCTGCGTCTTCCGATACGTGGTCGCCACTCGAGAACCTTTCTGCCCCAACGGCCTATCCTAACGCACATAATTATTCAGATTTACGTTGCAATGAGGAAATGTTACAACAGTCAATAAATAGGTAGTTTATTGTTCCTATCTTCGATGTCCTTCTCACGTTTTGTAAATATTTAGGGCTTCTTTCACCACTTCCTGATATTGTTACAGATAGTAATCTTAGTGATAAACTAATCTATCAGATAAATCTGTGTGATAGACTATATATAAGATATAGGCAATCAGATACCTGTGAAACCAAAGAAATAGGCTATCTGTCAGATAACCTGCAGATAGGGTACCTGGGACTTTATCAGCAAGCGGTGTAAAAGGCCCTGAGTCTCAAACGTTGATAAAATGTTATAGTTATTGATAATGATAAAACAATGCCTACTTGCACCTAGGCTTTCAGTCGGCTATGATTTGATAAGATTTTTCGAAGACAGACGATGAATTTGGATTACAAGTTCTAGTATTAACTGGAATATTAAGGAAATCAACTCAATATGGATTTTAAATAAATAATCTCAGTATATATTTCAAATGTGGTTCTTTTCCTTGGTCCATTTTGAAAATTATTTTTTCATAAAGGTTAGGTATGCACTTCAAAACATCGTGAGGAAACCTGTATACGCCGATGAAGAAATTCTTGGACGCATGTGAAGTCCACCAACCCGCACTGGGCTAGCGTGGTGGACTATAGCCCGAACACCCTCGTTGAGAGGGTAGACCTGAGCCCCAGCAGTGGGGACATATGATGATGATCTTGGGCCCATACTACTATAGGTACTGTACCGTGTTCTTACCAGCAGTCTTGATGATATTGTCGAGAACCTCTTGCGGGATCGGCTCCGGGCTGAAGGTCCTGACCGTCCGTCTCTTGGCCATCAGCTCGTAGTACTCCCGGGACCTCTGGAGCACCTCCTCGTCTGGGCTCCGCGGCGGCTGGTACGGGACGCGGGGGGTGTCTTCGGGTATCGCCGACATGAACTTCTCGGGGTCGTCGTCATCGTCGTCTGGAAAGTCGCGTTCTGGAATTTTGGAAAGTCAAAGGTTATTCATAAACCATAATCAGTGAATACAGTTTCATCATCATGAGCCTGTACTAGTCCACTGCTGGACATAGGCCTCGCCCAAGGCACGCCACTGAACCCGATTCTCGGTTCTCCGCAACCAGTCACTGGCAGCCGTCTGATCGTTAAACACGGCTTGCTTTTATTTAATCATATAATGTTTAATTATGTTACAGGAAATGTAATAAATCCATCATAAAATAGAATTCCTAGGAATGTACCTATAGATATACCTACTTAATACCTAAAATCATAGAGAAATAAACTCTTTGGTCGAATTTCGAACCTTCCTGCCTAAAATCGACAGGAAATGTGTGAATTAACTTGACGTCGGTGAGATAAACCTCATATTGAGCAGCCCCTTGTCAGATAAGGCAAAAGAATTATATAAATTTATAAAGTTGTCTCTCAGACTGAGGTCCGAGTAACATGGCAAACAGTGTTTCCTTACGAGGCTGGCATTGACTTCCTTGATTCATAAGCCTCATAAAAAAAAGATAAAAAAAAAAAACTTGACGTCTGAAACACGGAATACTCTTTGTAATGAATCATCAACAGCCTATTAACTTGTCCCCACTGCTGGGGCTCAGGCCTGCCCTCGCAACGAGGGCGTTCGGGCTATAGTCCACCACGCTAGCCCAGTGCGGGTTGGTGGACTTCACATGCGCCTAAGTATTTCTTCTTCGGCGTGTGCAAGTTTCCTCATTATGTTTTCCTTCACCGTTTGAGAGCAGTCAGTAAATGTACTTAAGTTTCGAGAAAAAATTTAACCCATTGGTACATGGCCCAGCCGGGGATCGAACTCCGGACCTTTCGATATGATAGGCCGTGTCTTATCCCCGACGCCACTGACGCTCTCAATGTAATGAATGAATGATAATTATTATTATGTGTCATTGATTTGGTTGGTAGAATGTATTATTCGGCAAAACGAAGTCATTCGTATCATTCGTTTATTTTGAATAGATTTTCAATTCTCATTGGTACATATTTTTGGGTTTTTAAATAAGGTATGCTTTCGGAATAGGTATGCTTTCGGCACAAACGGATCTCCGGTCAATAGACTGGACTTTGTATTTTGAAGTGATTATTATATTGGCACTGATATTTTGCGTACAATCTGCCTCCATGACTGTCTGGCTGATAAAAATTGTCGGCCAAGCAAATTGTCAACAATGTAGAAATATTAGTCATATTCGGTTACATGATCTAGTAATGCAACATTAATTTCAATGTTGCATTACTCTAGTGTTAGCTCGAATTAAAATGTTTATAATCTCACTCGAGAACTCGCCTGCCCCAGCGGTTATCGACTCTCCGACAGTGTGACCAGCCCACTGCCACTTAAACGTACTAACTTCTTGAGATGTCAAAGGCTTTCTTTGGTTCTCTGGCGGATCATTACTAATTATTTAATTACTAATTAATTATTATTTGTAGGTAGGCTATTCACGATCCGAATAACGCAAATTAAATATTTTAAATATCAGGGTAAAATGCAGAATAGATGTATCGTAATGAAACTGAAATAGTAACCGAAACTGATATTATGAGTTTCGTAACACAACGTAAAGAAACGTAACGAAATTTATCCGTTTCGTTACGGTAAGTCTATTTTTCATTTTACTGTTCATTTGAAACTGTCTTGTAGTCGGTGATTCTAGGTATCTAACTAGTAAGTAGACAGACAAGGCATGGTTTCATGGTTTGCTTTCGCTACGCCCCGTCTGTCTGTCCGTCCGTCCGATGTTCCGAGGGCTGTATCTCCGCAACGCATTTGCATGATTTATTCTGTTCCCATTCATCATCATATCAGCCTATAGACGTCCACTGCTGGACAAAGACCTCCCCCAAGTATCTCCCCGACGCCCGGTCCCGCGCTAACCTCATCCAGCCGGGTCCCGCGACCTCCACCAGATCGTCGGTCCACCTCGTGGGAGGCCTACGCTGCGTCTTCCGATACGTGGTCGCCACTCGACACTCGGTTGCGCCTTCTATTATTATTAAAGTTTAAACGAGCCTGAACGAAGCCGAGCATGACCGAGCTCGGTACAAAAACTGATATTATGATACACGACAATTATTTTTGAATTTTCGTCTGCAAAATCTGAGATAAACAGAACAATAATTTTTATAATAATTTTGTTTATTTCATGACATATTTTCCTTTATTGTGGTCATATACAGTAGTTAGGTATAGGTTGGACTTGATTATTGCCTGGTACAGTCAACCGCACGTCAGTGGAAACAATTTGATCTTGAGCTAACGTAGCCTATATTTAAGGAGTTTCAATATGACATACCAGTTTATACTTTTTTTACATTATAACAGTGACTATGACTGTACAATATGATATCGAAATATTGAAAACCCGCTACATTTTTGTAATCTTTAAAATTTAGGTCAAATAATAACAAAGTTTAGATAATTTTTATCAACTTATCATTTTAGATTATGATTGTATGCTTTGAGAGTCTTCGAACAAACAATTTGAAGTAATTTGTCTAAAAATTTAGGACAAATGGAAACAGAACAAACAGGTAAATAGTTATTTTTACCTATGTCGGCCACAGAATATAATTATAAAGTAGTATACCTAGCGTCAGCAAAGTCAGTTTGCATGAATTCATTTCACAAAACTTATGTTGTTATTTAAAGAGTATCAGAAGGAAGCTATGCTCGGAGTTTCTTTGAAGGACATGATCTGTAATGAGAAGAGCCGACGGAGAACTAAGGTTACCGACATAGCCGAAAGGATTAGCGAGCTGAAGTGGCAGTGGGCGGGTCACATCTGTCGCAGAACCGACGGCCGTTGGAGCAGACGAGGACTGGAGTGGAGACCGCGGACCGGGACGCGCGTGGGACGCCAGGTGGACCGACGACCTGAAGAAGGTGGCCGGAAATTACCAGTAATTTATCGATAGTAATGTACGATAGTGTCGTGTTAGTTAGACCACTTATAACTCGAGAACGGCTGAACGGATTTTGATGAAACTTGGTACAGTGATAGTTTATATCCTGGAATAACATATAGGCTACTTTTTAACGCAATAAAAGGGGGGGGGGGTGAAAATTTGGACGGGAGTATCGGTTTCTATAAAGGCAGTAACTTGAAAATTGGAAATGTATCATAAAAAAATAATGATGGATTTTTACATTTTAAGGGGTAGGAGGGGCGACGGGGGGGACGTGGGGTGAAAATTAGCTTTTGACAGAACGACGTCTGTCGGGTCAGCTAGTATGACATAAATGAATGTACATGAATTTTAAAAAAAAGCTACTGCCATATGGATGAGTAACAAAAGCATTTTAGGGGGTGCCAAAATAGTGTCAAATGTATCACAGAATTTTGACTCACTCACACATTCTCATTTACCAATTCCATATAAACTTGTATAAGCAACTTCCTCCCGCTAATCCGCTTCCTTTGTCCGCACCCCCCCGGATTTTGACACCAAATTTTTCTTCGTTTCCCATACTAATTATGCAAGATGCGATCTCCACAGGTTGCGCGCGCGCGACCAAAGAGGCTCGAATCTTCTTGGTAATGCAGGTTAAATTGATGTAAAGTTTTCGAAGTCTCCATTCGTTCTCCAAACTTTGACCAGTTATTAGAACTAAACAATCTATAATCTACGTTGTAGAGAATCATTAAGAGAAAAGTTTAAAGAAATTAATATATTAACCGTTGCCAGTCAATACATTTTTGAGAATATTTTGTATGTCCGCAAAAATATATCTCTCTTTTTGAGGCACTGTGACATGAACACAGCTTATGTTACAAGAAACAAAAACAAACTTGTACCACCACAGTTAAGGCTTAGTAAGGTCAGTAAATCATTCACGGGGCAATGTATACGCTTCTACAACAAACTACCAGAAGAAATCTTAAATATGAATGACAGAAAATTTAAGACTCACATTAAACAACAACTTTGTAAGAAAGCTTATTATAAAACAGTCGATTATCTAAATGACAAAGATGCCTGGTGTTAATGTTACTTCAGCCTCGCACAATCTTTACAAAATAATGTTATGTACAAACTTGATTTTAAAAGATGTGTTGCGGAAGTTTGTTGCGCCGCTTCTTCTTCCCAGCTCTATATAACACCTTGGAGGCGGTGGTAGATAAAAAATTTACGTTGTATAAATGTACCTAGTGTACTTACATGCAATAAAATACATTTGAATTTGAATTTGACAAAGGCGTAAGTGTAATATTTGTAAGTCAACATAATGGTTTTTTTGTGTCAAGGCTGTATATACCGATTTCAATCGATAAGACATCTATTATGCATGCATTGCTATGCCACAGGGGAAGTGGCTATGCCTCGCTGTTAAGATGTTACCCGCACGTTTGCGAGTAATGTTATTTTTTATTTATTTTTATTTTATTTAACAACAACACTTAAATCCAACATGATACACCACACATATATATATAGGTACTCTGTAGGGGCGAGCGCGTGTACGAGTGACATTGGTGTTGCAGTAACAGCCCAAAAAGACCGAGGCCTGTTCTAGGGCTAATTACACATAACAGGTGACTTGTCGTGGAAGAGAGCTATCTTATTTTTATGTTATTTATATGTAATTTACCTACGTTATTGTTATTTATTTATGTATATGTTAGTATGTTATGTATATGTATATTTTACTCGTAGATTTTTTCATTTCCGCAAAGAATCAATAATGATGATTCATCATCGTCTTATCCTGTTGGTGTCCACAGTCGGACAAAGGTCTTACCTAATCAGCACAAAATCCGGTCTTTCGTTATCAAAAGAGACCGGAAATTTGTTCTGTTTGTGACATTAATTTGTTATCTGGAAGAGATCGCTATTTATCGATAAGACCGCCTGTTGTTTTCCTCTACTTTTAAGAGTCGATGGTATGTCAGCTCAAATTCAAATTTCCCCCCCGCATGCCTCTCCCACCGCCGCCGTCAGCGCACCTATCTCACTCGCACTATTTATGTAGGGTAAGCTACACAATATTGACCGTCCAAGATGGTTCTTAATAAAAAAAACACTATGTATTAATAATTTATTTACAGTCAATGTCAACATACTTTATAGCATAGGAGTACCACATCACCAAGTAACATTAATATCAGGCGTCTTTGTCATTCAAAGAATCGTCTATTTTATAATAACAAATTGTTACATAATGTGATTTTTAAACTTTGTGTGCTTCATATTCAAGATAGATATATATATCTCCTGGTAGTTTGTACGATAGTGAAACCCTCATCATCCATCCGGACATCACCAGCAGGCGGCTGTGGTTTTACAGCGGGTTTACTTAAACAAAATATTCTCAAATCTATATTGATTGGATACGGTTAGTATATTTATTTCTTTAAACTTTTCTCTTAATGACTACAACGCAGATTATAGATCGAGCTAATACCTAGCTCTCTTTCGCAAAATAAAAATGGTCACTATATCTGCTGCTCGACCCCACAGTAAGATGCCTTATGCCATGTTACTGTGGCAGTAGCTGAAATATACTAATTTTTCGATAGCAATATCAGTAATTGTCAAATTTTTCTAACGGCATAGGCGGCCGAACTTAGTATGCCAGCTAGTGAAGCTATGTGGGGCCCCCATTGAAAAGATGAATCTATAGTTATACCAAGGAACACAATACTTTTAATAAATTCTAGTCTATATGTACCTAAAGTCAATTACCTAAACAATTATTGAGATCTTTCCTGTAGTTACAATGATTACTTCAAACACACATCCATCTACCATTCCAAACATCCATACAAACTTTACCTCTTTGTTATTAGTAGTACAGATTATAAAAAATAATTATAAATTTTATTATATTAGGTACCTATAAATTAATTATTAAAAAGTAAGGTTGTCTGGAAGAAATCGCTCTTAGCGATAAGACCGTCTAGATGTACATTACTGTATCTGTTTTTCTCTTTTTGTGTCTGTAATTTTAAATGTGCAATAAACTGTACATATTGAATTAAATTATAAATTTAATTTTATTGAGAGAGAACAATCATATATGGACGAGTGTTGTTGCCTTGCCTTACGACACAGTCAAAGTCAAAGTCAAAAATATTTTATTGCATGTAAGTACACTGGGTACATTTATACAACGTCAATTTTTTTTATCTACCACCGCCTAGAAGTCTACCTATCAGCCGTGTTATGTTATTAGTACTCATAAATTGGATAATCCCGAAATCGAAATGTTGCTTCAGAACTTACTTTTCCATGTTGTTATATATGTTAACATCTGTTTTATTCGGAGCATTCTCCTTGTCAGAGCCATGGTTATTTTCGGATGCCCCTGATCGTCGTAATCTAATTTGAGAAAGATAAGTACATTTATGATTACGTATAATAATTTAACCCGATGTGAATTTTCTTTACCAAATAAATTATACTCACTTTAGTGCTTTACTCAAGTTTTTGCCTTTTTTTTTACGCCAACCAAGTCTTTTCTTTTTTTTGTTACCTTGGTTTCCCATTTAAAAAAATTCGTTATTATACTAAACGGTCGGGAAATTATTAAGAAAGATATTGGAAAATAAATATTATCTTCAGAAAATTTCTTTTGTAGTCTTCTGTCTACACGTCGTCGTATATTTTTGTTCTGTCAAGTCAAACAACCAAGTATCGAAACAAATTACAAACAAACATCCAGTCATTTTTCAGTCAAGGAGACTGTACTCCAAAAAACACTAGGATAGCAACAAAGATGCTACCCTATTTCAAAATATAATTTGAATAAATGACGTGTGACGGGAGTGACAGCTGGATGGCGGCGAGCGACACGTGTTCCCCGTGCCACTGGCAGAGCGGGACTGACGCGGGGTAGGGAGATGCCATGCGGCTCAAGTTGGGCTGGCTCAAAAACGCTTAGATTTAGGTTTTTCCTTTTTTTGCCGAAAGTTATGTGTATTTTGTAAATTCAAATGTTATGTGATCTGCATATTAGTAAGTACAGTTAGTACTCAAAATATGGTGATTGTACGTAGCTTTATTACATAAAAGTAGCGAAAATAAATTCTTAAAATGGTTAACTTTGGAATTTTTTTTAATTGAGAAAATTTTAACGAACTGTGTTTTCGAAATCGTGAATAACTAGTAAAAGTCTTCTACTTTACTGCATATTTATTACAAAATGAATGATACAGTATTGTTGAAATAGCGACGGATCATCCGACCCGCTGTGAGATATCATAGCCCCTTAATATTCTTTTCATCAAACTTGCTCGTAAATGGTCATAGTATATGCATGCATACAGAAACACAATGGCTTATATTATACATCCGTGGGAGTAATGAAAATCAGTACAATATTATACCCCTAGGGCTGTAATGTGTAGCTGGCTGTACCTACATTAAGTTAAATTTAGTAGTTAACTTGACTAAATTGATTAAATTGACTAAATTGGCTAAATTGACAAAACTTGAGTTATGTTAAGGTAATTAAATTTAACTTAAATAATTTCAACAAAGTCAAACAAAATAAGTTTGTTCCCTTGTATCGTATGTATTTATTTCCTCGCAAATGTGATGAAAAACATTGTGTGCATGACGGGTAGTAAGGGTATTACAAAACTCGAGTCATTAAAATCCCTCCGCCTTCGGCGTCGGGCTTATAACAGACTCTCGTTAGTAATATCCTACTTACTACCCTCATTGCACAATGTACTATTAAAATGTTATGTTCTATATTGTATCGATATATGTATATCTTATAGTCGATAAAAGAACTCACTATGATAATTCAATAGTGCCACGAAAATTCCGGTCGCTGGTTTTCAATCACCGGTTCATCGAAAATCCACTAATTTGATTAGTTTAGGTAGATTTTCTAGTCAGGTAGTTTAGAGTTTTGGCTATGAGTCAAGGTGAACAATTAGACTACTTCCTGGGTATTTAATGCGTGCCTATCTACATTAGAATTATGCAAAAATCGATGCGTTACCTTCAGAATGTTGGAGGTAAACTAAACAAGTTTGTCATAAACTATTCTAAGTGTTAATATGTAGTTGAAATACTTGGACCGGCAAACAACTAATAGTGAGAGCTGCTGTGTGATTCTGTAAAATACGAATTAAAACTCGACCATCACATCGCAAGTCACTTACTTCACTTCGCATCCGATCATGAAAGACCTTGATGTCGCATTGTGTAAACAAATACAAGCTACAAAATAAACACTTCACCTGCGAAGTAAAATGAGTATTGAACTATGAATCATTGAGTTAGAGACCGATCTCATTGCGGATTCAGGATCGAGTTGCACAAATACGCTTACAGAATAGCAGGGCTGTAATGGAGCGCTCCCATACAGAACCTTTAAATTTTTCATTAAGCTATGAGCTTCACCACATTTATTCTTCAAGTAATTCTAAGCATTTCTAGTCCGAGCCACAAAAAAAAATATTATGCTGCCGGCAGTTGGGGGGGTGCAAAGGTGCCGACCGCCCACCTTCTTTTAAAAAAATCTGTACGTTTCCAGCTGGCTACTATGGCAAGTTTGGTATCATTTTCGTATAAATTGAGTACGTAAAATGCATTCCTGGTATTTATTTTAATCATTCTAGTAGTAATTTTTCGAATAAATCCTAAAAAAGTGAAAAGTTTCAATGATTTTTTTGCTTTGACAGCTAATAACTTTTGAAAAGCAGAATAATAACACAAACAAAAAATACTCAGTGTAGCGTATTTTATGCAGATTCTAACAATATCAACTTCAACAAGCTCCTCTTACTAAAAGTTGGTGAAAAAAATCTGTAACCTCGCAGTGGGGGCGACTCGCGCTAGGAGGCGATCGACCTATCTCCCCTATTAAAAGGTATCCCTAAAAAGTCAAATTTAGAAATTAATTTCGCTGAAAAGAATTTAAAATTAAATGTTAAACTTCACGGTCTTCTTATATTTATGATAATAAGGGCTTCTTTCACCGCTTGCTGGTAAAGTCCCAATTACCCTATCTGCAGTTTATCTGACAGATAGGCATTATTTTGTTTCACAGGTATCCGATTTCCTTATCTGTCAGATAAACTAACAGCAAGATCAAGTGGCTGTTATTTTTGTCTGTCAGATATTATCAGAGACTTTAGGTGTGAAACACGAAAATTTTATCAGAGAGATATATCTGATAGATATGTTTATCTGTCAGCTTACTATATGTAACAATATCAGCAAGTGGTGAATGAGGCCTTAAGTATCTCATAAGGAGCTGATTTTCGCTGATTTCAAATGCTTAGATTATTAAAATGAATGTAAGTCAATAATGTTGCTTACAGGCCCATTCGCACGGACGTAATTTTATCGCGCATTGAAGCGATTTTTTTACGCCTACATATAGAAAGAATCCGCTTCCGTGTGAACCAAAGACCTTTTAAAACTTTTTGCTACAAATCTATGGTGTGAACGGATTAGGTAAAGCCCTATTATGGTTCTAAAAGAATGATCACAAAAAAAACCCCAGTGGTAACGTGCACTCATATGTGGTTCGGGTACCCCCCACATTCTGTGCTGGTCACATGTGACCAAGAAGTACATTTTAGACTTTCGCGCTTTGTATTCATAATTATATAATTATTTACGGGTCTTACACACGAAATAGTTTTATTTACCTTGCCCGACGTTTCGACCAGGTTACACTGGCCGTGGTCACGAGCTGACTGGAGAGGCGAGCTGTCATTGTTAATCGCTGTGAGTAGTTTCTGAAACTACCCTCTGCTGATCTTGTATTATTGGAAAGTCCCGGCACACAACACTCACGGTATCCGCGGGTGTATTCGACGATAAGTCACGAGATTTAAGTTTATCGATCACTGGATTCCACGACGGTGACAATTTAAAACCATCTTCCCTATTAAAATTTTTGAATTTCTTGATTTCAATAGCTTCTCGCACTATCCGCGGGTAGTAGTGGCGATATAAAACTATTTCGTGTGTAAGACCCGTAAATAATTATATAATTGTGACCAAGAAGTTTTAAATCTCTGGTCGCGCGCGCGCTCCCTGTGGAGATCGCATCTTGCATATTTAGTATCGGAACGTATGATGCCATTTACCGGGTGGGTGCGGACAAAGGAAGCGGAGTAGCGGGAGGAGGTTGCTAATACAAATTTATATGGAGTTTGAAAATGAGAATGTGTGAGTGAGTCATAATTTTGTGATTAGTTTGACACGATTTTGACACCCATAGAATGCTTTTATTACACATCCATAAGGGAGTTATTAGTTCCATCCATGGAAGAGGCAAAATTTTTTGATTCATGCATGTGACGGCCCGTCATTCTATACAATTTGAGCTGACGGCCGAATGAGATTCGCGTAGTTTCTGATTCTCCCACTTCATAGATAACTTGGTACATCTATAACTTGTTGAATAAATCACAAATCATAAGGAAATGGTCTATCTATTTTATGGCAAATGGCATGTCTTAGGTCACTGGAACTTGTTGTAGGTACGTACCAACTTAACTACATCATTGTTTATCGTTAATAGTGATTCATTAACTTATTATCCGACCTTGCGATCTCTTACTAGTGTACCTAACTGGGTTCCACAGTACAATGCGAAAGTGAGATCTGCGTAGGTACCTACATAGGTACACATGAATCCAAAAACTTTGCCACTCCCTTAAGGATGAGTAAAAAATCATTCTATGGGTGTCAAAATCGTGTCAAAATAATCACAAAATTGTGACTCACTCATTACATTCTCATTTTCAAACTCCATATAAATTTGTATTAACAACCTCCTCCCGCTACTCCGCTTCCTTTGACCGCACCCCCCCGGTAAATGGCATCATAGGTTCCGATACTAAATATGCGAGGTGCGATCTCCACAGGGAGCGCGCGCGTGACCAAAGAGATTTAAAACTTCTTGTTATTTATAGTCTAGTAAATAGAGGAAGCAAAGAACATTTCAAAGGAAAACAATAACAATGTGAATTTTTACTTTATACTTTATACCTACACTAGCCGATGCCCCGCGACTTCATCCTCGTTATAAAGTATACTTTATATACCTACTATTCAAATTTTTTTAACGCGTTTTAATCATGCCAGTTTCTTAGTTTTAAAGTTTGTCAATAGATGGCGCTAGGTGTATTTTACACCCCGCTATCAATTGGGTTTTTCGCAAGATATATAAGATAGGCGTGCAAATTAGCCGTTTAACATCCACTGCTGGACATAGGCCATCCCCAGTGAACGCCACCACACCTGGTCCTCCGCTCCTCGCATCCAGCCACTTCCGGCCACCGTCTAGCTAGGTCCTGGGTGCCGTACCGGTCCACGGTCTCCACTCCAGAACTCGTCTGCCCCAACGACGTCGGTTGCCTGATTTTGATGGAACTAGGCATAGCAATCGTTTATATCCTGGATTAAGACAGATTACATACTTAATACCTTTTAATCGTAGGAAAAATTAGATTTACAACAGAAAACTTGGTAAAACGCGATAACAGTCGGCACGTAAAGTGGTTTGTTTAAAAAAACTCAATGAATACGTATTAGTTAGAATTAATTACTAAAAAAGAACATACATACAGCCGAACATAGAACCTCCTCCCTTTTTTCGAAGTCGGTAAAAATGGATAGGTAAATGACTGTGATCTTGATCTGAAGAAAAAAAAACCCGGGACAAGTGTGAGTAGGACTCGCGCCCTGAGGGTACCGTATAATCTTATGTATGTATGTTTACTATTTTCGGATTTTTTCCATTACTTGTGCTATAAGACCTTGCTTCTTGCCAAATTTCAAAAATTCTAGGTCAACCGGAAGTACCCCATAGGTTTTGATTACCAAGATACTAAAAAATGCGGCAAAATCGGTCATATCTTCCGACTGCGTTGACTTAGGAGTTTGATTTTTTCACAGCTTTAAGGAACCGCAGACCTCAGTATTTCGTACTAATTTCAATTTGATACCTCCACGCGTTCTTGAGATAAAGGGTCTTGACAGACAGACAGATGGACACTGAGGTACGGAACCCTAAAAACTGTGACCATTTGACAATATGCAGCCAGACTTCGATGACGATCCACTTCTCGATTGGACTGTACCAGCTAGTTTATCTATAATTAACCATGTACCTAGTTAACAAGCCTGGAAATACTCAAACGTTCAACGTTCCTTCAATCAATCAATCGGCAATCATCACAGATTAATAACGTCCTACCAGGCTCCAGAAAAATCATTTGTCTATTCTGTACCCAGTGTATCACACACTGGGTACATACACGTCAATTTGTTATCTACCACCGCTTTCTATACTTATATGTATCCTCCGAAGGACTTGTGTTCTTTTATGAGGCTGGCATGGACATCAATACTCCAAAGCCTCGGAAAAAAAAGAAAAAAACAAACAAAAACAAACTCCGCAACATCTTTAAACATCAAGTTTGTATAACAATTGTTTGTAACGACTGCGAGGCTTGATTAACAATTACCAGTTATCTTTGTCTTTCAAATAATGGTATTAGCCTAAGCTTTCTAACAAAGTTGTTTTAATATGATTCTTAAATTTTCTATCCCTTATTTTTCAAGATATGTTGTCAGTTTGTACCCGCCGTGGGAAGATTATGTTTGTTTTTGTTGTTGTTACACAGTGCATTTAAAAAGATATTTTTGCGGACAAGCAAAATATTATCAAAAAGGTATTGACTAGCTATGGATAATATGCTTATTTCATTAAACTTTCCCATAATATTCCTCTACAAATATATTTTTCCAATGGTACACTAATATTATACTTGCGTTGGTTACCTATCAAGTAGGTAGGTATATACATCATTCTATAAAAAAACTGACAGAACACGGAACCTTTATTGTGTAGTGTAGGTAGCTATAGTACAGTCAACTAGTTGACTTTTTGTTGCTCGACCAAAGTCCGTTTGATAGTGAGACAAGCTTCGGCGTCGGTTCCGCTCGCGTGAATTTCAAACAGATCAAACGGTATATCTTAGAATTTAAAATGTTATACCTACACAGGAAAATATTTGACCAAAGCCGGATGAGATACTACCGAGATTTCCAGCTATCAAGGCACGGGCCTTTAATGCCGTACGGGACTATGCTGTCAAAGTGAACCAATTTTGGAAATTTATTTTTTAATTTTTTAAAGCTTATATCACCATTTCCTGAAAGAAAATCTATTATTCCTACAGAAAGGCGTATAAAAGTCGTTGACAAAATACATTAATTAAAGGTAAGTACATTAATTGAATTTTAATTCGGCCAGGAATGTAGTTGATTGTCTTGCTCCTCTATAGGATTGGTAACTAAAAAGAAAACAGAATGCTAATTCGTACCTACTAGGTACCTAATCTATCAACCGCTTAAACTAGCACAGAAATGAGTTTAAAACTTGTTGACAAAAGTAAATTAAGTAATTATATAATTATTTACGGGTCTTACACACGAAATAGTTTTATTTACCTTGCCCGACGTTTCGACCAGGTTACACTGGCCGTGGTCACGAGCTGACTGCGATTAACAATGACAGCTCGCCTCTCCAGTCAGCTCGTGACCACGGCCAGTGCAACCTGGTCGAAACGTCGGGCAAGGTAAAAATAAAACTATTTCGTGTGTAAGACCCGTAAATAATTATATAATTATAAATACAAAGCGCGAAAGTCTAAAATGTAAATTAAGTACTTTTATTATTTGTAATCCAAAATGGATCACCTAGGATGAACACCGGTGTTAACATTTCAATAATTATGCCTAGCCTTAAATATTTATTGTTATAAGCATCTTGTTTGTAAAAACTTTCTTATTAACTATGACAGTAACAACTATTTAAGTAACCATTGTATTATAAGTTAGGTTAGGTTTTTATTGGAACGAATTACAAATAATAAAATTTCAATTGAGCCTGGTTAAGAAATTGCCTTGCTTCTGGAATAACTAAAAAAGAAAACACGGTGCAACCGCCTCGTTAAGCGTGCACTGAATTCAATTAGCTACCATTACCTGTCCGTTAGACGCATAGCAAAAAAAAAGAAAATAAACTGTCACTGACCTCTCCCTCTGGTCGGCGTTCGCGCCAATTTTTGTCTTCTTTCAACCAGCATCCTATTTTGACATTCCTCCAATTTATTTTTATGATAAAAAGTAAACGCAACGAAACACACAACTAAGGCCGTGTAAACTATAAAACAATTATTTTCTAATGTCCAAACTGTTAGCGAAATCACATTCATTCTTGTTGAATTTCCTTCTTCGACTGTCAAATGAGTTTTTATTCAGTATTTTTTAAATTAACTTTCCGATTTTTTAAAAGCGTAATGCGTTGAATACGACTGTAATCGAAGCGCACCTAGAGCCGACTAAAGATTGTTGTCATACATTAATCTATCACACAACATACTTGTTGTTGTTTTAACAGTGGCGGTTCGATTTTGAACTCTATTACTTTAATTCTACGATACACTAGAGTAATTACAATGGATAAATAAAATAAGTGCAGTTGTTGGCAGTGTATTCTTTTGCAGAGAACTTGTTTTAAAACGGCCTTGACTTTTATTGTTCTATTTTATTAATAAATTATGAAAAAGAATTTGTTTTTTTTGTTGAAAATGGGTCTGCTTTTGATGGTTTATATTATTTATTTATATCTAAGCTATCTAAGTATAAATGATCAATGACAGACTGACAGAATAGGCCGTGATTTCTAACTACCCCATAAAATAAATAATCCGAACTCGAATAACCAATTAGAGAAAAGTGAATTGACAACCATGTATATGTCGCAGGGAAATGAGGTTAACAGGGATTTCACAAAATCCCGGTAGATGTCGAATATTCTTGTTTATTACGTCTTCTTACTAAAAATATCTAGTAAAAATGTCTAGTAAAATGTAACTATACGTATACAGCACAAACTATTGTGATAAGAAACCAGTAACGAAATGCAACTTAATGATATAGTTGAACCAAAGAAATGTTATCAGACGACCTCAATATATGACCCAAAAACTTCACGTCGTATGTTGAATTTTTTATAGTTAGGTATATTTATTAACAATAGAACATACGTTTAAAATAAAAGTGTGCCATGACACAAGTGGCCTACCTATGTGGTCTATCTGTGTAAAGCCACATCCCATCGGCGCGGCTTTCTTGTAGGCTTTCTTATGGGCTCCCTAAACGGTCATGCGGCATGACATAGTGTAGTGATTGACGTGCATGACATGCGAACTACGTGCTGGCCGTTGCTTCACTGTATTGATTGTCCATCATGCAGCATGACATTCACGTAAACGTTGCATGTCATGCAAGCATGATCGCTTATGGACCACTTTAGGCATACGGATCCGGGTTGAAGGGTCGGGCCCATATTAGTCAGATTATACATTTGGTGTCGATTCGGTGGTGCACACGACTTAACTAAATTTAGTCTATTGTGCTCTTTTATATCTGTAGAAATAAGAAAGAGATGACATGACTTTTAGAACTGTCAAATTAATGTTTCAGTTCCTTGATTTATTAATCTAATAAAGGTAAACACATAATTAAAAACAAAATTACTTATTATAAATCTAAAACTAATCTACAAATAAATAAATAAACTAAACCTAAACCTAAAAAAAACTTACCTAAAGGTAGAAGATCTCGTCCAACTCCGCCGAATTGCCAATAGTGCCTAAAATGCTCGCGGCGTTACCCCTCTGAATCTCCACACTAATTAGAGTCTTCAAATTAATTAGAGTCCTGTGAGACACAAGAAAATGTACCAGGTTTCTATTGCAACTTAAAAATGGCCATAAAAATCCCTCGTATGACAGGACTAAACTAATAATTTGACAGTTTTAAAATTCATGCCATCTTGTTCTTATTTCTACAGATAAAAAGAGCACAATAGACTAAATTTAGTTAAATTGTGTACACGATTACATGCCCCTAATATAAGGAACAACATTTGCATTTGAGTTGGCGATTCCAGCTGAGTTTATTAAGCATGTACAGTCGACCGCACGTCAGTGGAAACACTAACATTGAGCTGGCCTAGCCTATTAGGGAGTTTCAATACTATGAGAGATCAATTTATGCTGGTTTTGTTTCCACTGATGTGCGGTCGACCGTAATAAATAATGGTTTTAACAGCTCTATGTTAATATGACTAAGGGCTTCTTTCACCACTTCCTGATATTGTTACAGATAGTAATCTTAGTGATAAACTAATCTATCAGATAAATCTGTGTGATAGACTATATAAAATATATAAGATATAGGCAATCAGATACATGTGAAACCAAAAAAACACGCTATCTGTCAGATAACCTACGAATAGGGTATCTGGGACTTTATCAGCAAGCGGTGTAAGAGGCCCTAAGTGTGATAGGAAAAGAGATAATAATATTGTTGATTTAGGAGGAAAGTTTAGATAAGTGGCTCTTCTCTCTCTACATAGAGCGATAAGAAGCGAATACAAAAGACAAGAGGTTTTATTATACAAAAAATATTTACGTGTTATAAGTTAGGTAGTCGTTTTCCTTTGTAATTAAAGTACACCGACAACCTGCTGTGTGATTCTGTAAAGTACGAATTAAAACTCGTCCATCACATCGCAAGTCACTTACTTCACTCCGCATCCGATCATGAAAGACCTTGATGTCGCATTGTGTAAACAAATACAAGCTACTTAATAAACACTTCACTTGCGAAGTAAAGTGAGTATTGAACTGTAAATCATTGAGTTAGAGACCGATCTCACTGCGGATTCAGGATCGAGTTGCACAAATACGCTTACAGAATAGCAGGGCTGATTTTAATATGATTGTCATTTAGTCTTTTTTTATATTTTTTTTATTTTGGGAGTTTTATAGACACATACATATCTTCACGCTGTGTCCTTGACGGGAGGCAGAAATTACGCTTTATGCCTTATTATGTCCGAATAAGAATTGAGCGTAACACAGACAGCGCGGCGGCGTTGCGAAAGCGTTGCGGCGGCGAATCTGCGGAAAGCGAATAAAAAGCGGAGCCCTTCAGACAGGAATACCGCTAGCGGCGGCGGTTTGTATGAAGAACGCTCCGCACCGCGCCGCGCCGCCGCCGCTCTGTGTAGGGGTTCTCATACACTACAAAGGAATACAACGCGCCGCCGCCGCTCCGCAACGCCTGTCTGCGCTAATCTGTCAAATCAAAACGTCAAATCTATGCGCGCGGTTTTGTCGCTTTCGCCGTCGCACCGCCGCCGCGCCGCACCGCCGCCGCGGCGCTTTGATGTAAAAGGCTTCATACTATTTCGAACATTACAAAAAATTACCGCGACGCTTTCGCACCGCCGCCGCCCTGTCTGTGTTCCGCTTTAAGGTCGCCGTCGTAGTAGCTTAATGGATAGCAAGCTGAAGTAGCAGTGGGCAGACGAGGTCTGAAGTGGCCCGCCGCCAGGTGGACCGACGACCTGAATAAGTAGGTCGATGCGAAGGGCGGAGAGCCGGAATTTTAATTTAAACTACTGTTTATCGTTTTTCTCGAAAACTAGATGACGAAAAAAATTTTTACTTATCCGATTGTAACATCCTGTTCCAAGAGCGTCAGTCAGTGGCCCAGGGGATAAGACGCGGCCTATCATATCGAAAGGTCCGAACTTCGATCCCCGGCCGGGCCATGTACCAATGGGTTTTTTCTCGAAACTTAAGTACATTTACTGACTGCTCTCAAACGGTGAGAGAAAACATCGTGAGGAAACCTGCATACGCCGAAGAAGAAATTCTTATGCGCATGTGAAGTCCACCAACCCGCACTGGGCTAGCGTGGTGGACTATAGCCCGAACGCCCTCGTTGAGAGGGTACGCCTGAGCCCCAGCAGTGGGGACATGTTAATAGGCTGTTGATGATTGATGAACATCCTGTACTTATACAATTTTGTGTATTGGCAACTTTTTTTTTACTTTTGTTAACTACCTACATGTCTGTCCCATCGTACCCTAACCGGATTTACTGACGAGGCGGCTCAAAATATCATTTATGGTTCGTGTCGCCACAGATGCAGGTTTTAACAAAATTGACTGCGCCAAACCTACAAGGCAGAGGCGTTTTGGAAACCACTTAGTTAAAAAACATTTACGGAGAAGAATAAGTGCACTAACAGGCTGAGTGCATATACTGACCACATGTTTTTTTCTTAATGTTTTTTTTTTGCCGTAGATGTATTACAAACGTGGTAGTGTATTTCGTTGGGAATAACTCTAACTTTAACGTAGCATATCTGTATAACTGGGGCCTTATAAATGGTTAAGTCGTATCATCAAACTCCCTCTTTACCTCTTTGTTACTTAAGTTTTGAACACCTCAGCAGGCTAACGTTCACAACCAAACCACTACCTACCACGGTTCTGATTCTTTTGTAGGTAAATTCCAAGTTAGTATGGTATTTAACTAATAAACCAATGTGCGCAGTGGCCGTAAGTTGTTTTAAGGTACAAGTACTTATTAAGTATTTGTTTTGAAACGTTAGAACCTGTGTGGAACCTGTTTATTCCGCTATGTGTCAACCAGTCTTGCAGCACTGGCATAGGTTACCTTACCGGTTGACGAACCCGAACCAACTAGTAAATATTAGGTTCCCCACGCCTAGAGTCTAGACTAGTTTCATTTGAAACTTTTGTAAGCCTATATTACTCTGTTTATTTTAATGACCTTGCGTAGCGTTAACAGTGTCTTACTTAATAAAAAGTTGAGACACCTAAACTCACTTTAAATAAGAAATAAAAAATACATTATAAATTTGTTTTCGTTTTTCAGTACATCACTGTCTTCTATATTTATATTATTTATTCTTTATCAAAGCACCTTTGGATTTATTTATTTTGACATGTTGACGTGATATATGTTATTTATTTTAATTTATGACTTGACTTAAGATTTAATACGGGACCTTATCAGGTTGTATCAGACCTTATCTTGTTTGGCTAGAACGCAAAAGACGATTGACTTGTGTATAAGAAACAAGGTGGTAAAAGTTTCTTTGGACAGAGTTAAGCCAGCTTATTTGGCGGACGAAGACTCAGACGAAGTCCAGGGCGAACAGAGGTCGTACATCTCTACGCCAGGGAGGTCAGCGCAAGAACCCGTTAGTAGTGGCGGTGAAGAACCATACCGCACACGGTTTGGTCGTCGGGTATTTACCAGGAAGCATCTTGGTGAACCAAGTTTTTCGTGAGGGAGTACTGTGGAGATTCTATTATATTTTGTGCCAATGACATACAAGATGTCAGGTGTTGTCTTGTCATTACGATTATTGTTTTTCTCAGAAGTTATTTTATAATTGTTTGATTTAAAGTAATCAAATCAAATGAAATATACTTTATTGAGCACCAAATTATATCAAAAGTTTACATTATAATAATTTACTAAACTGTGTACAATCAAAAGGCGGCCTTATCGCTTTCAGCGATTTCTTCCAGGCAACCTTAGGGTGATGTTGAAAACTTCAAGGAGTGTAGGTGTTGGGTGCAGACATTTATATGTATATAATATAAGTACATGACATATGAATACAATATAAATAATAAATAAATATATAATATATATATATAATATATATATAATAATATATATATATAATAATATATAATATATATATATATATATATATATAAATACATATATACTGATAGATACATATTAACAGTTAATTATTATATTAATAGTAATTCGCTCTATAATTTCAATGCACGTAGCTATTTAATATTGTTCCGACAAATTTATGATTTTTATTTAATTTATGTCGAATAAAGTAAACTATGAAACTTATTTTTCGAAATAAAAAGAATTTCATCATCATCAACAGCCTATTAATGTCCCCACTGCTGGGGCTCAGGCCTACCCTCTCAACGAGGGCGTTCGGGCTATAGTCCACCACGCTAGCCCAGTGCGGGTTGGTGGACTTCACATGCGCCTAAGAATTTCTTCTTCGGCGTATGCAGGTTTCCTCACGATGTTTTCCTCCACCGTTTGAGGGCAGTCAGTACATGTACTTAAGTTTCGAGAAAAAACCCATTGGTACATGGCCCAGCTGGGGATCGAACTCCGGACCTTTCGATATGATAGGCCGCGTCTTATCCCCTACGCCACTGACGCTCTACAAAAAAAAAGAATTTAATTTAATTTAATTTAACATCTCATCTTAACTTTTATTAACCAGGTTCCCCCGGCGACACTGCGACCTCATGGGATCTATTGTGTCAGCCCCTGTGTTCACCTGCTGCTCTACACAATGATCGCAGCTCTACACCCCAAGTGTTCGCTGCACAAAGCCTGTTAAGCAGCTAAGGGGTAGGAGCCTGTAGTCCTCGGGTTCAGGAGAGGTTGTACCCAGGACCATTGCCTTGCAGCTAGTGCATTTCATTCGCGCAGCAGGTTTTTCATTGTCTGGCTATCCTATCTACAGACTCTACTGATGGCGGTCTCTGATTGAAGTGTCCGGTAAAGTGACGGTTCTCTTTTCCTAATGTTTTTGAACCTGTCTGTCTGGCTTCGTAAGCATGGTCACTACCAACTACGCCAACAGGCCAGTCAAGGTAAAAAGACATCAGAATTTCTGATATTTCTGATAGGATTGTGTAAGTAGGGAAATAAAGAGCATCTGTGTTCGATCCGAGTCCGAAGTTCGATCCCCGGCTGGGCCATGTACCGATGGGTTTTTATCGAAACTTAAGTACCTACATTTACTGACTGCTCTCAAACGATGAAGGAAAACATCGTGAAGAAACCTGCATACGCCGAAGAAAAAAATCTTAGCCGTATGTGAAGCCCGCCAACCCGCACGGGCTAGCGTGGTGGACTATAGCCCTAACGCCCTCGTCGATAGGGTAGGCCTGAGCCCCAGCAGTGGGGACATGATAATAGACTGTTGATTTGATTTGAGGGAAATAAAATTCAAGGAAATACAGATCTAACAAACCCATATCATTGTTGTAACAATGTTATTCGTCAATATTTGATGAATTAAGTCTCGGGTATATTGTTAAACTATAAACAATGGAACAATAGTGTTAAATTACCTTATACTGTTTAAATTTCAGCGCTGAGCGGCGACGATACTGGATAGTTTGTTATCAAATATCATGAATCACTAATTGCTGTAACTAGGGCGCAAGCATCGAGGTAATATGTACTACGTACTAGAGAAGACACCCCAACCCGACTGTTTGTAACACGAGTTGGTGTTCATTAGCACTAACTCAGGTGGCGGGGCGGCCATATTTCGGTGAAATTCATTCATATTCAGACAAAGTCGAATCTGTGCGCATTGAATGTTATCTATGAGAACGGAGACACCCCCACGTGCCCCGCCGACATCTAGTTATACCATAACACAGGTCTGTGTATAATGATATACCCATAACGTTTGTTTGAAGTAGCTACTCTATATTACATCAATGGGCGCAAGGCAGTTTTTACCCGACTACTGCGAAGCCAAAAGGAGGTGATTTTATTAAGTCGTCGTGGAGATCCCGGAGGTTTGCAATTTGTCTGTTTACACAAATATTCCCGAATGGTTCAAAGTGTCGTTGGCGAGGAGCCAGGAATACCGGGTTTCCTGGCTCCTTCAGAAGATAAGAGATTTACGTGGTCTTGTTCCCTACAAAGTAGAGCCTAAACTAAATATATAAAGTGTTAACATTTTATGAATAATAATAATGTTGGGACAATCCACACACGGCAGTTTAGTCCCAAACTAAGCCGAAGCTTGTAAATAGGTACTCAACAACTGATAAACATACATAAATCTTTTAAATAAATACTTAAATACATACAAACACCCAGAATCTGAAAACCAACAGTTATGCTCATCACACAAATATACCTATATGAATATTAGTGACGTAGGTAGAAATTGAACAAGGTCAAGATACAGATGCCTGACACTTTTATGTGAGCAATGTTACCAGATTTCGATTTTTCTCTCATTTATATTGAAGGCATTAAAACAGCATAGAGAGCGTCAGTGGCGTAGGGGATAAGACGCGGCCTATCATATCGAAAGGTCCGGAGTTCGATCCCCGGCTGGGCCATGTACCAATGGGTTTTTTCTCGAAACTAAAGTACATTTACTGACTGCTCTCAAACGGTGACGGAAAACATCGTGAGGAAACCTTCATACGCCGAAGAAGAAATTCTTAGGCGCATGTGAAGTCCGCCAACCCGCACTGGGCTAGCGTAGTGGAGGCATTAATAGGCTGTTGATGATGAAACAGCATAGGTACTTAAATGTTAGAGAAATTTTATGTAAATGAAATACACTTAAAACCGTTGTATAGAACTCTTCCGAAGTTGGGACCAGGGTGTTAATTATGATATTATTTTTAGGTTTCTGTCAAAAGGAATACATACTCTCATTATAAAATGAATAGATGATATAAACGGATCTGATGTTATAAAAGCATCATAGGTCTCTATAGTCTCACTCAGGTAGTTCAGTGTTTTGTTCGGTACCGAACTACTGAGCCTTCTTTAGTCTCAGTCTTATCAGAAACATGTTCGGTTCCTTTGTACAATCAAACTGCTGAGACTAAGAAAGGCTCAGTAGTTTGGGATGGTTGGTTAATTAATTATATTGATCTCTAACCTAACTACTGAGATTAGACCTATGATGCTTTTATAACAATACATCAAATCGTTTAATATCATCTATTCGTAATAAAATAAGAAAGAATCCAAACAAATTGACGAAGATAAATTCATGTTTAGAGTCGAAGTTGAACAATATAAGTATAGGCTCCGTGGTTTGGTACCGGACAAAACAACCGAACTACTGAGACCAGAGAAGGCTCAGTGGTACCGGACAAAACAACCGAACTACTGATACTAGTTAGTTGGCATCATATTCATTAAATCCCTGTTGTGTTTTCCTCTGCAAGATTTGTTTGTCGCGTGATTTTCTTGGACCTATAAGTTACCAGAGATTATGTATCTAAATCTAACTAAAATGATAGAACATCGTAGGAAATACTTATTTTCTCAAACATGCTTGGAAATGTGAACATTATTTTGACAACCTTCTTCGAGTTAAATCGTCATTGCTGTACTGGTCAAATAAATGAGAGCAGACGGGCAAATAATTTGTATGAAAATCCATATATGTAGTGCCTAGCGGTCAAATAATGACCATATTAATTCTTAACATGTCATGTGACCATGGCAACCACGGAGGTAAAATTACAACAGTTTTTTTTGTTAATTTCGAATATTGCAAATTGCAAGCAGTTTAGTGTAAAAAAACAAATGAACATTTTGGCGCGTGGAAATTTATTGTTGTTCGTCATTGATTTTGGAATGTATATGTATGAAATAAAATGGTGTACATAGGTAATAGTTTAAATTTCCGCGCATTTTTTTGAGAAAACTACTGTACAAGTCTTGGCCACAACCAGGCATTGATGGACTCACTTCATCCACACGCTCATCCATCAATGCCTCTGTTGCGGGCCGCGGCAGTAATGTACTATTTATTCATAATTTTCCGGCAACCCAATGGTGTTATGAATATAATATCTAACTGCGTGATATTTACGCTAACATAAAACTGGTTCTTTTGGTATATTACGATTGGCTAATTTTTGCTTGTACAGTCGACCGCACGTCAGCGGAAACACTTTGACCTTGAGCTGGCCTGGCCTATTAGGGAGTTTCAATACTGTGAGACTTTTTTTCCACTGACGTGCGGTCGACCGTACTTAACAGTGGCGTCACCACACCAAAGACAAAGGAAAAGATAAAGTTTGTCGTTTATTTTTCTCGAAAAGTTACTTTTGTACAAAATCAACAGGATTCGAGTGTTAGTCAACCTTGACGTAATACCTATACGTCATTTAACTATGATATTCGCTTTTATTTATATAACGCTAGCGGACGGCCCGCGGCTTTGTTCGCGTCAAAAAGTATTCTAAGGTTATTATGGGATGTAAGCTATCACTGTACCGAGTTTCATCAAAATCCGTTCAGCCGTGATTGAAACAAACACCCAAACTCACAAACATCCAAACATTCACATTTTTAAAGTTACTGTGGTAATACTAAATGCACTATGGAAAGGGTATAATAACATTTCGCAGCTGTAAAAGTGTGAGCAGGACTCGCGCCCTGAGGGTTCTATCATCATCAGCATCATATCAGCCTGTAGACGTCCACTGCTGGACAAAGGCCTCCCCCAAGGATCTCCACGACGACCGGTCCTGCGCTAACCTCATCCAGCCGGGTCCCGCGACCTTCACCAGATCGTCGGTCCACCTTGTGGGAGACCTGCCTACGCTGCGTCTTCCGATACGTGGTCGCCACTCGAGAACCTTTCTGCCCCAACAGCCGTCAGTTCTGCGAGCGATGTGCCCGATGTGAGGGTTCCGTACAAACGTAATTATATTTAACACATCATCCACGTAAGTTTTTCCCTTTTTTAATGAAAAATAATCTATTTATTGTGATAACTTAACTGCGAATTAATGATTTTCGGGTTTTATCCTTTATTTTTGATGTGAGATCTTGCCTGTTGTCAAATTTCATGAATTAATGCGATAATCTTTGGAACTACTAGTAGGATTTGAAAATTTCTTTTTGCATTTGTTAGCCAAATTCTCGAGAAGGGTCATTCATAGGCTATTAAAATTTAACATCACGCTACGACCCTAAGCCGAGCAAGAAGAAGACTTCAGAAATAACTTATAAAATGCGGGCGAAGCCGCGTAAAACAGCTAGTATTAATATCCTATATCCTTCCTACTAATATTATAAACGCAAAAGTTTGTAAGGATGTGAGGATGTTTGTTACACTTTCACGCAAAAACTACCGAACAAATTTCGATGAAACATGGTACAGTGATAGCTTATATCCTGGAATGACATATAGGCTACTTTTTAACGCGGACAAAGTCGCGGGGCGTCCGCTAATACCGCCTAAGTAACAAAACGCCTACATAGAGGGCGCTGTTTCACAATGTACACGGGAAAAACTTTTCTGCGCGGGCGAAGCCGCGGGAGTATTATATAATTTAATATTTCACTATTTATTATATTAATGACAACGCATTAATTTCTCGTATACACTATTGTACTGTATCGATTCTATAAAACACTAGTAATTACGATTACAGGAAGTCTTAGGATTATTAAAAGAAACAAGTCGCACATCCACGTAGAGGATTGACGTATGTCTGTCATACAAGTCATACACAAATGACGACGTAGCGATCTAGCTGCGAGTAGGTAGGTAATTAACGTGTTCCTTTGACCTAAGCACACAATAGGTGCATACCACACGCAAATGCCTTAAGCAAATCACTCACGACATCATACTCAAAGGCTTTTCTACCGTTTCCTTGTAATGTGTATTTGACGACGCGATTATGCAATTTGAGTTTTTATAACTTTTTGTTTTTCCTAGTTTGAAGTACTTAACTACGATTACGTTTGACTCAATGGCATTGCCTTTTGGAATACTGCGATGTTTTCAACTTCCCTTTTCCAGCATTCCATACATTCTGATAAAACTATGCCCGGAGTTTCCCTGCGAGATCGAATCAGAAATGAGGAGATCCGCAGCAGAACCAACGTCACCGACGTAGCTCAAAGAATTGCGAAGCTGAAGTGGCACTGATGGTCGTTGGGGCAGAAAGGTTCTCGAGTGGCGATCACGTATCGGAAGACGCAGCGGCAGGCCTCCCACAAGGTGGACCGACGATCTGGTGAAGGTCGCGGGACCCGGCTGGATGAGGTTAGCGCAGGACCGGTCGTCGTGGAGATCCCTGGGGAAGGCTTTTGTCCAGCAGTGGATGTCTACACGCTGATATGATGATAAATCTTTACAGTAATATAGATTATTTACATCAGAATAACACATAGGCTATTATAGAGACTCCGGGAGAAGCTGTTCCCGCAGGAAATACTTTTCTGCTCAGGCAAAGCCGCGAGAAACAGCTAGTAAACAATAAATGGCGTTCCTAAGTCAACCGCAAAGTATTGAAGGAAAATATTGAGGAAACCTGCATACGCCAAAGATTAGAATTTCTGTTCTAAGGCGTAGTCATCATCAACAGCCTATTAATGTCCCCACTGCTGGGGCTCAGGCCTACCCTCTTACCGAGGGCGTTCGGGCTATAGTCCACCACGCTAGCCCAGTGCGGGTTGGTGGACTTCACATGCGCCTAAGAATTTCTTCTTCGGCGTATGCAGGTTGTTTTGCACGATGTTTTCCTTTACCGTTTGAGAGCAGTCAGTAAATGTACTTAAGTTTCGACAAAAAACCCATTGGTACATGGCCCAGCTGGGGATCGAACTCCGGACCTTTCGATATGATAACTATTACTAACTTATACTAAGGCGTAGTGAGTTCACAAAAAATTAATGGGGCACTGGTGGACAGGGGGTCGCACGACAGATCCAGTAGGGAATCCTGGCTCTATCAGAACACATATTAAGATACTGAAAAATTTATTTTTTGGTGCCAAATTCAATTGAACGTGAATGTGAGGAAAACGGAAATGAAAAAAATTGCTATTGATCTTTTAGGTATCGAACCTAAGGGGTGCTAGTAGAGCTAGTAGAGCCTCGGTGTAGTGCAGGAGGGGCCCCGGTGCGTTCCTTAATTGGAGAGCCCGGGGCCCCCCTTACATGCACTGAGGAGGGCCACCGTGTGGTTTTAGTGGGTAGGCCCCTCCGTATCTGAGGGGAGAGTCCCACATAACCCGGTCTTCCCCCCGAGAAGGTCGGGTATGCGTAACAAGCATTTCCACACGTTAAAAAAAAATAAAAATAAAAAAAAGGTATCGAACCTAAAGACAATTCTATAGTGGTCGAGGTACATTGGATTCCAAGTTACTTCAAACGTGCTACGTTCCACAGGTGTCAAATACTATTATCGACCACCTAATTGTTAATCAAGGTTTAAGACACTGCGTCCTCACAGATGAAGTTAAACTGGGAAATCCAGTGATAATCTAAGTTGAAACACAGTTTAGCAACAATGTGTGAAACCTTATAATAGAATTTGACTTTTGTTTTGTACATTTGACGTACAGTAATGGAAATTTTAATTTTTTTGCGCGCATTCTTAGGTTGTGTCATCGATACCTTGACAATGGGCTGGGATCACAAAACAATTGATTGTCTTCGAAAAAAGATAAGATAACGTGTTTTTTTTCTAGAAACCGTTTTTGCAAAAGTAATACGTAAAATTAAAAGTTTGACACCAAAAGATAACAACCAATGGAATCCTGTCATATCTTCGAATTATTTAATGGCCAACGTCCTTCAACTAAATAGAGAAAAACAACATGAAGACTTTATAATTTTATACCTCAGTATCAGTTGCCGGAATGGTAAAGTGTCTACTGCGCCAGAGGTCGTGGGTTCGTATCCCACCTGGGACCAATTGTTTGTATGTATTTAAGTATTTATTTAATAAAGTATATGTATGTTTATCAGTGGTTGAGAACCCATTTATAAGCCTCGGCTTAGTTTGGGACTAAACAGCCGTGTGTAAACCTTTGTCCAAACATTATTATTATTAGTGACAGAAGTCCTGTTTGAAAACTTTTCACTCTTGCTTTGTATCTTTATTCCATTTAGCCTCTTCTAGATACTGAAGTTCGATCCCCGGCCGGGCCATGTACCAATGGGTTTTTCTCGAATCTTAAGTACATTTACTGACTGCTCTCAAACGGTGAAGGAAAACATCATGAGAAAACCTGCATACGCCGAAGAAGAAATTCTTAGGCGCATGTGAAGTCCACCAACCCGCACTGGGCTAGCGTGGTGGACTATAGCCCGAACGCCCTCGTTGAGAGGGTAGGCCCGAGCCCCAGCAGTGGGGACATTTTAATAGGCTGTTGTTTTGGTTTTGAAGCTAGACTGACATGCAAAAATGACATGCGTGCCCTTATATGGTATCGTGAAGAGTACAGTAGTGTGAGATGGTATTGAGATCAAAGGACGCAAATGTGTCAGAATCAGATACGGCGGTCCGTTCTATCTCCGTTTCAAGGCGAAGGTTCGTCTAAGAATGAGCGTGGTAGGTCAATGATGACATAAGAGGTACAAGGAACTGCTGTGTGATTCTGTAAAGTACGAATTAAAACTCGACCATCACATCGCAAGTCACTTACTTCACTTCGCATCCGATCATGAAAGACCTTGATGTCGCATTGTGTAAACAAATACAAGCTACACAATAAACACTTCACTTGCGAAGTAAAGTGAGTATTGAACTGTGAATCATTGAGTTAGAGACCGATCTCACTGCGGATTCAGGATCGAGTTGCACAAATACGCTTACAGAATAACAGGGCTGTTGCAGTTTGCAAACTCTGCCTTCTAAACACTGGATACCACCAGGATACCTTGACCAGTTCCCGACGCACGGCGACTTCCACAACCTGAACACGAGGCGGCGGCACGAGCTCCGGCCCCCCCCTCACCGTCTTTCTAAATCCGATAGACTATTAGAAGTTGTCGGCCCTAAAATTTACAACAAAATTCCAAACAACATAAAAGACGCCCCGAGCATAAACGCATTCACCAACAAACTGAAAAAATATCTTGTAGAAAACGCGTACTACTCAGTGACCGAGTACCTGGACACCAACTGATGCGATGCACACACCTGGCTGCGGCTGTGATTTAAACAGGAGTAAATTATTAATTTGAATATAGTATTAAGTAGTATTAAATTAAATTGAATTAATTAAATTATTTATTATGAATTATTGAATGTAATATTGACGTGTAAAATCTTTTTTTACTAATAAATGATTGATTGATTGATTGATAAATTAAGACAATAAACATTTTCGTCTTGACTCACTGAAATCTGGTAAATTAACACATCTCCATGTTAGATAGAGACACACACCGCTGTGTGTCCAAAACAAACACAACAAGGATTATTCGGGTAGGAGATATTTGAATGGAAAATGAGTTTCTTTCCTTGAAATACGGTTTATCAACGTGACACACGGCTCGCACCGTCTCGTGAAAACGGTGACACGGCAAACACAGCCGACCACAGCCCTTTGAGATCGTGACATAGTTAAGCAATTGTCAATTTGCAGTTTACATTACACAAATATGAGTCAAGGATGCGTTTCGGTAATTTGGTTTACGGTGATCTTGCGCGGGGGATTTCCTAAGGCCTAAAACGAGCCAACTGGAGCTTGTGTGATTTTACTTCGTCAAATAATTACTTAAAACCAATTAATCGAATGAAAGAAAAAACTGTGAATTTGACATTCATATTATTTGTTATTACATTTTCAGTCTATATTAATTATCTAGAATTAAGCCATAGTTTATGCGTTGTCGCCTTGGGACTCTACCTGTTTGTAAATTTAAAATAAATGAATTGAAATTGAATTGAATATCTTCGACCTTTTTGGGTTTTTTTGAGTCAAACCCCTGTCCAGCAAAGGTGCTCCAAACGGTTTCTTTATGGACTTCACACACGCCTTAGAAACGTTACTTCTTTATCGTATGCAGATTTTCTTCCGATGTTTTTCTCCACTAAAAAGATTAGAATAAACGGTACTTAAGTTCGAAAACCCTGGTACGAGCCAAGGTTCATGGGACCCACGGGCTCATGAACGTGAGGCGAGTGCAGTCTTCTGATGATGTTTGCCGAATATTGTAGACTAATAAACCAGGAAAACCTTAAAAAACTTTGTACTTCTAAACATAGTAGCAGCCCCAAGATAAATTCCCTATTATGCAGCCAATTATTTTATTTTAAAGACATGTGAGACTGATGATGACTTATTAAGTGATTATGCTTTACTATGTATTTAAATGCATGTTAAACTGCTGTTTGAGGATGATCCATTATTAGGGTCAGAGGCTGGTAATTATGCTTTTTACACATTAATAACGGTCTATAAATTGTTAGTTTGCCATTAAGTATGCTACTTCTAAATTTTTAACTAGGAAAAATGGGATTGCATGTAACCCACCGTTTTACAAAAAAAAATCAGGAATTTTATTTTTCTTAATTTAATTTCAAAACACTTTTTACTATTATTACGTTACCTATCGTAATTTTGTTCATGCTTGTAGTATCACGTAATTTTTAAAATTGAATAATGTAGAACCACGGTTTTTTCACAGATTTTTTGTAAAAAAAGTAAAAAATATCTATAACTAGCCGATGCCCCGCGACTTCATCCGCGTTGTAAAGTATACTACAGTATAATACATTATGCTATTCAAAATTTTTTACCCCTTTCAATCGATGCCAGTTTAGTTTTAAAATTTGTCAATAGATGGCGTTAGTTGTTTTTACACCCCGATATCGTTTCATTCTTCGCAACATATATATAAGTTAAGCGTGCAAATTATCCATCAGTTTTTACCTCTTTATTATTAGTATAGATATATTATAATGACGCATTGTTATTGTATGTGAATAAATTTAACAACGATCTCAAAGTCCAACCAGGGGGTGGATGGCTGGGGTGAAATATGGATATAATATATAGGTATACAATCATCATCAGCCTAATAACACGTCCCCATTGCTGGGGCTCAGGCCTACCCTCTCAACGAGGGCGTTCGGGCTATAGTCCACCAGGCTAGTCCAGTGAATTTCTACTTCGAAGAATTTCTACTTCGGCGTATGCAGGTTTCCTCACGATATTTATTCACCGTTCGAGAGCTGTCAGTAAATGTACTTAAGTTTCGAGAAAAAACCCATTGGTACATGGCCCAGCCGGGGATCTAACTTCGGACCTTTCGATATGATAGGCTGCATCCCCGAGGCCACTGACGCTCTTACAACCGTTAATAGGTGATGACAATACAACCGTTATTAGCTGAAGCCGAGGAGTTATCAATTAGCACTTGACACTTATACTCAATATGCGCAAGTCTGTAATAGATAATTGTACAGGTCCCTATAAATAGTACAATAGGTGAGTAAATAAAATAAACAATCTAATTAAGATTCCCTTATTTGTTTCCTCATTGGTCTTTGAAGTTGTTTAATGACATTTGACATTTTCTGGGATAGGAACAAACATTAGGTATAGTTATACAATTTAATGAGATAATAGAAATATAAATTGTGCTCTTAGCGGTACAGTCGCAGTATGAAAAGGTTAGTTATACAATTTAATTAGAAAATAGAAATACAAATTGTGCTCTCAGCGGTACAGTCGCGGTATGAAAGGTTAGTTATACAATTTAATTAGAAATAGAAACACAAATTGTACTCTTAGCGGTACAGTCGCGGTATGAAAGGTTAGTTATACAATTTAATTAGAAAATAGAAATACAAATTGTGCTCTTAGCGGTACAGCCGCGGTATGAAAGGTTAGTTATACAATTTAATTAGAAATAGAAATACAAATTGTGCTTTTAGCGGAACAGTCGCAGTATGAATAGGTTCGACGAATGAGTAACGAGATTTAATAATAGTGATAGGTATTTAATTGTAGTAATGGCATTTATTTCTAATTTAGATGTTTATAGTTGTGTTTTTAGTAAGCAACTTTTTTTTTACTTTTTTTTAAACTTTTTGGGGTCGCTGCTTGTAGGTGAGAAATGATAATGACTGATGATCTGTAGATGCATGATTTATTACACATTTGTCACTTTTTATATTTACAAACTTGTGTTCCCAACAGGTGACTGTTGTGCGGAGTGCTTAGCTCTAGAAAAGGATAGCAGTATCCTGTGTCGCCCCCCACAACTTTATAACATTTGCTCGCGGCATGAGGAAAGCGTATAAAATTTTAAAATGAATTAATTGTAAAATGACATCAATGAAATAAAATAAATTTGAAACCTTTTGAGGGTGGGATGCCAACAACTTCCATGCTTGGGTAGACCTCACTTTAAAACTTCTTGTCAAGAGCCATTTACAAAGCTACATTCAAAACTGGGGTCAGAGAGGTTCAGAATACACTTGAAATGTCATCGGATTCATCGACAAGGGATTTTCCTTTGTCAGATGTACTTTGTTCAAGTGTTCAAAGGTTTATTTAACCACTGATATATGATACTTATCTGAGTCAGTCAGCTATTAGCCAGATGACTAATTCGTGAAACTAAAAAGTCTCCCATAAAATTACGAGCCTGACCTGTTTATTCCTCTGTGCCTGTTCACGTATCTTATCTTCCTAGGGTGCTATGAATACTTAAAGACGGGAACACAGAGCACAGAATACGCATGCGGTGGTCGGTGACATAAATTTGATTCACATTTACGCTGTCCTTATTAAAGTTTCCGGGATAACGGGTAAAAAGGAATAAAATTTTTCGTTAAAATGTACGATGATAGATCTTTCTCTGTCTTTCTTTCACAGTTTTTCATAGAAAGAACATAGAGTGAGAGGTGAGTGCTACGCATGTTTCTATCTTTTAGTTGCCCTTTCATGTTATCAAAGTTTTATTGTAATTAGTACGCAGTTAGCTAGTTTCTTCTAATCTGTGGTGAAGTGTATTTGTTGAAGATAAGAAATACGAAAATAGAAAAAATGATAATATTAAACGATCCACTAATTTTACTTCCTGTGACGCATAATAGGAAATAGTTTTTGTTTTATTAAAGACTAGCCGATGCACGGCGACTTCATCGGCGTTATAAAGTATACTATTTATTTATATGTTATTTAAAAAAATTTAACCCGTTCTAATCATGCAAGTTTTTTTTGTTTTAAAGTTTGTCAATAGATGGCGTTAGGTGTATTTTACACCCCGCTATCATTTGGTTTCTCGCAACATATTTATGATAAGCGTGCAAATTATCCACCAGTTTTTTTTACCTCTCTATTATTAGTAAGTATAGAATAGATATAGATTAGCGACCGCTGGCGATTTCTCTACTCCTCCAGATGGGATTTCATTGTTGGTTAGCTTAGCTTGATTCTTCGGCAAGGATTTATTTAGGCTGCACGGGAAACTCATTCCTAACCTACCCCAAGCCCAAAAGTTTTTAAAAATCGTGTCAGCAGTTTCTAAGACAATACCTATTAACAAACGTTTCTTCTAGATAAACTTGATTTAGTGTAGATTATTTCCCCTCAGAAACTTACCTTTTCATGATAAAATTGATAGCAATATTTACGGATCTATGATTATACAACAAACAGGTCTCGGTTTTCAGCTTTCAAGCGGTGGTAGATAAAAAATTTACGTTGTATAAATGTACCCAGTGTACTTACATGCAATTTTTTTTAAAATCATCCAGCCATTTTTTTTTAAATTGTTGGTCTACTTTCTCAGGGGGCATCCCTCGCTGCTTGCGGTCTCTACTTTGTAACTTGTCTGGCTCAAAGGCTATTGATTCATCAGCTCTGTCATTATTGCTTACCACCTATTTCTTTGCAATGAGTTTTCCTTCTAAATCTCAATCGCTACTCTATATTCCGCCGATTATCATTTGAATCTTTATTAGATCCTTGACTTCGAATTGTACCATCACGGTGCCACTTTTCACATTATTTATATCAAAATATACCGTTTTGACGCATTTTTTCATAACCAAACGATTCAGTTTTCGTACATTTAACTCTCAAACCACGAACGAGTTAAATGACCTAACATGCAATTAAAATTCTTGAGATCCACTTGCACCAACGCCAGTTACCTAACCGTGCTAATCCCGCTTACTTGAATTACAAATCGAAACTGGTTCCCGACAATATTACGTCCTAAATGGCAAGAAATTTTTAAATGGTGCGTGTATTAGTGCTTTATGCTCTACTTGCAACCGTATATAAGGGTCAAAACTCCAAAAACGGCCATTCGAGACACATTATTTACAATTTCTTGACCGCAGAACTAAGATATATATAAGTTGGTTTTACCTGGAAATCTTATTTTGTACAATAGGAAGGCAGGAACGGTTATGTAGGTCATGTTCATATGGGCCCAATGATAATAGGTATCACATCACATACATAGGTGGACGGATAATTAGAAACAGGGCAAGATTTTCATGCAATCGAGGTCACTTTGAGGCCATGGTTCTCCGTGAAGGATTGATCGGGGCTTGATCTGATGACGCTCATCGAGAGAGTAGGTGGAGGACTTTTAGAAGGCTATCGGTATCCAACTGATCAGATCAGCCGTTTGGGAGCAGCATCGTCATGCTTCCTTAACTTTAAGATTTTCATACATTTTTATGCCATTTTGAAGGTTTTTTTCTACATGACGATGCTGCTACCAAACGGCTCATCTGATCAGTTGGATATCTATAGCGATCTGAAAGTCCTCCATGTACTCTCTCGATGACCGTCATCAGATCATGCCCCGATCCATCATTCACAGAGAACCATGGCTTTAAAGTGAGCTCAATTGTATGAAAATCTTGCCCTTTTTCTAATTATCCGTCCACCTATGTAGATCTATTTCGCGTTCCATTTTACGAAGATTTTCTCATGATATTTTCATTACTTTTTCTTTAAGACATGCATTCTTTCTGTTGTGCTTCTAGAATTTTTTTTTACTCTTAGCGTTTTAATTTCTAAAATATATAATTTATATCATAACAGTTTGTAACCCGAGAACCATTGAATCGACCTTCTTATGTTTCTAAATTTGTTTCATCTGCAGTAGAAGATTTCTTCTTTTTTGCAGTAATGTAGTGACCATGTGCAATACATTTAGCGACTAACCATGGATTATAAGTTAACTGCAGTTAAGCTAGCATCGATGTGCGAATTAGGCAACTACTGCACGTAGTCACGTGCAAAGAAACGAGAAGTGAATACATTCCCAGAAGTATTTTGTTGTTGTCACACGCGACTTTATTGTCGTAAATTATAATATTACAATAAGTTCTTGTAATCCTGGAGCTCTATTTTTAAATCGCTCGCCTCGCTTCTAGCGGTCATTCTACTAATTTTCCTTGCGATACGATACAAAAATTAGTAGAATCGACCACTCGAAGCAAGGCGAGCGATTCAAAAATAGGTCTGCAGCTGGTGTGGAAAAATGAGAGCTTACTATTAACTAGTTTTTTACCGCGGTTTCGCTCCAGTAAAAATAAATTATATAGGTAATAACAATTACGTTCACCCAAGGTGTAATGGTGGAGAGCGTCAGTGGCCTCGGGGATAAGACGCGACCTATGATATCGAAAGGTCCGAGGTTCGATCCCCGGTTGGGCCATGTACCAATGGGTTTTTTCTCGAAACTTAAGTACATTTACTGACTGCTCTCAAACGGTGAAGGAAAACATCGTGAGGAAACCTGCATACGCCGAAGAAGAAATTCTTAGGCGCATGTGAAGTCCACCAACCCGCACTGGGCTAGCGTGCTGGACTATAGCCCGAACGCCCTCGTTGAGAGGGTAGGCCTGAGCCCCAGCAGTGGGGACATTAATAGGCTGTTGATGATGAAGGAGTAATGGATACTTTTCATTTATTCATAACTAACTGTTGCCCGCGGCTTTGCCCGCGTGGAATAAGTTCTTCCCGCGGGAACAGTTTACCGTGGTAAAAAGTAGTCTATCACTGTAATAAGTTTCATCAAAGTCCGTTCAGCCGTTACAGCGTAAAGGGTAACAAACATCCAAACATCCATTTTCACAAACATCCTTACAAACTTTCGCCTTTATTTTATTAGTAGGATTATACATTAAATGTTAGGAAGTACAGTCGACCGCACGTCAGTAGAAACACTTTGACCTTTTTGCTGAGTAAAAATCAAAAATACAGGGCAATACATAAAAGGAAAAAAAAACATACATACAGCCGAACATAGTAACTCCTCCTTTTTTGGAAGTCGGTGAAAAGTAATAGAGTCTAAGATAAAAGAGCAAGAAAGTCAGGTGTCTACCTGAAAAGCAAGTAAGGAGAAGCAAAGAAAGAAATAACCAAACATAAAGTATCTAAGGAAGGTATAACAGAATGCAAAAATGATAACAAAACAAAGCATAATTTTACATAGAAACTTGATCACTAGGACAAGGATGGATAGAACACGTGGATTTTTATTAATATTTGCATAAATTTAGTAGATTCTTAACGTTATTATAGTCTATAATTTTATAGCGATTGTGACAAGAAGGCTAACGGCCTAACAGATATGTAAGATATAACCAGGGCCGTGTCAAGGCAAAGTCAAGGCGACTTTATCAGATGCTGATGCTTGGTACTGTACTACTGAAGGGATACGACCTGATATTACGTCTCCAGGGCCGTCCAAAGGCGAAGGCGAGGCGACATTATCAGCTACCTTTGCTTCTAAAGGGCCACCGACCTTAGTTAAATAAGTTCGCAAAGCGTGCATAGGTAGGAGAGCATCAGTGGCGTCGGGGATAAGACGCGGCCTATCATATCTAAAGGTCCGAAGTACGATCCCCTGTTCGGCCATGTGCCAATGGGTTTTTTCTCGAAGCTCAAGTACTATTACTGACTGTTCTCAAACGGTGAAGGAAAACATCGCAAGGAAGCCTGCATACGCCGAAGAAGAAATTCTTAGGTGCATGTGAAGTCCACCAGCCCGCACTGGGCTAGCGTGGTGGACTATAGCCCGATCGCCTTCGTTGAGAGGCCTGAGCCCCAGCAGCGGGGACATGTTAATAGGCTGTTGATGATGAAAGTGTGCATAACTACGTCAAATCGCGAAGTCAAAGTCAAAATATTTTATTGCAGAGTTCACTGGGTATATACCTACACGTCAATTTTTATTTACCACCTGTTCCTAGGTGTTAGCGCTGGGAAGAAACGGCGCAACAAACTTTCGCACCACATTTTTGACATCAAGTTTGTGTAACAATTGTGAGGCTGAAGTAAACCAGCCATTTTTGTCTTCAAATAATTGTCTGTTTTATAATAAACTTTCTTTCAAATGTTTTTCAACGGCAAAGTTGGTTACCTATACCTACGTCTACGTGGAACTGGCGATTCATTCTGATATTGTTTTAGGCCTTGTCGCAAAAGAATTTTCAAAATTTGACAGCTTGGTTTCAAGTTTCAACATTTTACACAAGATGTTGGATGTTGTCTATTTTTAGGGTTCCGAACCTCAAAAGAGGAAAAAAGGAACCCTTATAATATCACTCAGTTGTCCGTCCGTCTGTTCGTCTGTCAAGACCATTTTTCTCAGGAACGCGTATCAACGTATGGTATCAAGTTGAAATTAATATCAAATACGCAGGTCTGCAGTCCCTTGGTGTGGTGAAAAAAATCAGACTTCTAAGTCATCACAGTTAAAAGATATTGCCGATTTCGCCGCATTTTGGAGTATCTTGGTAACCAAAACCTATGGGGTACTTCCCGTTGACCTAGAATCTTGAAATTTGGCAAGAAGCAAGGTCTTATAGCACAAGTAAAGGAAAAAATCCGAAAATCGTAAATTTGTAGTTATATCATAAAAATTTATTTGTACAAAAGTACCAACAAACTTAATTTTGCGTATGAGCAAGTCACCCTTTTAAATTAGTACAATGACGTAAATAATTGTTGAAAGAATTCCCTAGCGTCTAGAAATTTCATCATTACAAATCTATATTAAATAATTTCGTAAGATTTTACAAATTATACTAAAGGTCTATCTTAGTCTGGAAATAAAATCACATAAAATAAAATGAATAATATTTGACCATTAACATAGACACGTGATTTATCATTTGACATGACAGGACTTGTAAAATTTTTTTCGTTCAGTTTATTTATTACTTACGGGAAAGACAAAAGGAATCTTAGTTCATACAGCCAGTTCTTTAATTAAGTTTGTACGGAACCCTCAGGGCGCGAGTCGATCCTACTCGCACTTGTCCGTTTTATTTTATTTAGTTTACCAAATTTGTTTGAGACTGTCTGTTTTCTGATAAAAAAATCTGATCCCCTCGTTGGCTTAGTGGTTGGGCCTTAGACTCGAGCGAGTTCAGCTCCGACGCCTGATGTTTCTACCACAGGTAGTGACATCCGTGTTATTATAACCATTAGAGTGGCTACTCTAATCATTGTAAAAGGATTGTCTAGTTCTTCTATCTTAGTGTTTTTATGACTTTTGTATTCGACGGGTTTATCTGCGTCATTATCGCACGGGGTTGCAAATTGATGCTGCATTCTGGGAATTGTTTTCGTATTAGACAGAATGGCGTGAGTTTTATCAAATAGACAATAACAATACCTTACGGTGTTACCTTACGCATAGTCCGAAATAAGAATTTGTAAAAAGTACTAGCTGTGCCCCGCGGTTTCATCCGCCGTTCGGCTCTATTGCTTCATCATATCAGCCTGTAGACGTCCGTTACTGGACAAAGGCCTCCCCCAGGGATTTCTACGACGACCGGTCCTGCGCTAACCTCATCCAGCCGGGTCCCGCGACCTTCACCAGATCGTCGGTCCACCTTGTGGGAGGCCCGCGCTGCGTCTTCCTATACGTGGTCGCCGCTTGGCTCGGCAACGCAAATCTATTGCTTTTTACCCCGTCTGTCTGTCCGTCCGTCTGTCCGATGTTCAAAGGGCTGTATCTCCGCAACGGTGATCCGTAGCGAGCTGTTTTTTTTTAAATTTGCTAAATGCTAGTATTGAGAGAGAGAGGCGTGGTAGCACCATCACCATAGATTCGGTAGTGGTTAAATGGTGAATACGAAAAGTATCTAACAAAATTTTAAGGCATAATATTTGCAAACCAAACAAATTGCATTTATGTCTCAAAAACAGAAATAGCAATAGATAATTAAAATAAATAAACGGCAAAAAGATTTTTGATCACGCTAACCTTGTTTATTTCATTTTTGAACCACAAAATTTAATGGAGTTTGTCTTCCTTGGCTTATTGGTTGCGAATTTAGCAGCGCGGAAATAAAACCTTTTGTACCGACCGAAGACGTAGAGCGGACATAGTATTGTTTATAGCTGCATCACGAAATAATCCAAGGCATGATTTAACTGAATGTCAGTGAACCGTCGGACATTTAACATGTTTTGGACTTGAGATTTTTTGTCTCTATTACAAGGATACATATAACAAGACAGGCGTCTCACTTGATGGCATACAATGTATACTTGTAGCATGGATTTTGTTTACTAAGTCGAAGTTATCAATTAGCTTGTTTGATCCGATACGAAATAGCCGTAGAAAATTTATTCAATTTGATTGTAGTGTTATATATGTAAAAATTGTAATTTTAAAAATTGTACAGATATGAACAGATTTATGTTCTATCCGTTACCACAAGGACATTTAAAGAATTATTTAGTAAGATTTTATTAAAATACCAGCTTTTTCCCGCGGCTTCGCCCGCGTAGAAAAGTTTTTCCCGTGTACATTGTGAAACAGCGCCCTCTATGTAGGCGTTTTGTTACTTAGGGGGTATTAGCGTGCGCCCCGCGACTTTGTCTGCGATAAAAAGTACCATATATGTTATTCCAGGATATAAGCTATCACTGTACCAAGTTTCATCAAAATCTGTTCGGTAGTTTTTGCGTGAAAGAGTAACAAACATCTTCACTCACATCCTTACAAACTTTCGCCTTTATAATATTATTAGTAGGATAGGATTTCAATTTATACCTACCTAAGTACCTACGTATTCTAAATGCTCCACAAGTACTACCATAAATGAGTTAAATCATTTCTCTTCAGAACATCGGTTTCCCTTTACCGTACTTAGCTTTCTCATCATCATCATCATCAACAGCCTATTAATATGTCCCCACTGCTGGGGCTCAGGCCTACCCTCTTAACGAGGGCGTTCGGGCTATAGTCCACCACGCTAGCCCAGTGCGGGTTGGTGGACTTCACATGCGCCTAAGAATTTCTTCTTCGGCGTATGCAGGTTTCCTCACGATGTTTTCCTTCACCGTTTGACAGCAGTCAGTAAATGTACTTAAGTAAGAGAAAAAACCCATTGGTACATGGCCCAGCCGGGGATCGAACTTCGGACTTTTCGATATGATAGGCCGCGTCTTATCCCCGAGGCCACTGACGCTTTAGCTTTCTCAAGTTAATGTATTGAAGCTCTATAATGTCTGTTTCATTTTCTATCCAGGAAGAGATCTGTTATTATTTCGTAATCCTCTATGCACTTACAAGGTTATCTATAACATCAAGATGCATTCCATTTATGCCTGTATTGTTGAGTAAACATAAGTTATCGATAAAATTAGTATTGACAAGAAATCACTAGAAATATTAACAGTCGTGACAACAAAACTTCTGTCTGTTCTAAGAGTCAATGAATGTTGTGATAATTGGCACAAAACTAAATTACTATTAAATTACTAAAAATAAAACAATTTAAAATGTCAAAAATAAAAAATAAATATAGAATAACCAGTATTGGATATGAATAAAAATAATCAAGTTCTTAATTATTATTAATTACCTATACTAGATAAAAAATTATTTACACTATAAAACGATTTACTGAAATAATGTCCAATCTGAAAAATGTCCAACGACCATGCTCGAACTAAAAAATGACCAAACTGAATAATGTCCAAATTGAAAAATGTCCAAACTGAAGAATGTCCAAACTGACGTCTGCTCGATCAGCCAGCGCTTCAGGTAAACAAAAGACGAGTGAGTTTGTAGTACAGTCGACCGCACGTCAGTGGAAACACTTGACCTTGAGCTGGCCTACCCTATTAGACAGTTTCAATACTATGAGAGACCAGATTATACTAGTTTTGTTTCCGCGGTCGACCGTACAGCGCTACGATATGGGGTCCTTCAAGAAGAGAGTCGACCCTCCAACCTTGGCCGGCGCCGCACCAGCACCCCCCGGGTGTTGCAGGTGTCTATGGGCGGCGGTGACCTCTTAACTCAGGAGGCCCGCCTGCTTGTTCCCCCGTAGCAATATTAAAAAAAAACATCGGCAAAAATGTTAATTGTCGGTCGTTCCACGCCGCTTTCCTCATAAAGTAACTCACTACCTGCTGCCTACTGCGCTCTAGGACTCGTCTGCCCCAGCGGCGACCGATATGGCCTGCCCATTGCCACTTCGCTTATTAACTCATCGATAAATTGTCTAAAAACTGGTATTAACTCAAGAAACGTGTTTGGTTGTCATTGAATTTCATGCTCTAGTAGGCTGTTAATGTTAAACGTAATCCGATTGCATAAGTTTATGCAGTAACTTGCGCTGCACTGAGTCAGATGCATGCGTGAAGTAAAAATATACTTTGCTATCAACAGTGAGTAGTTGTAGTCCAGTAAAAATGAAATCGATGAAGTCGTAAATCCCACGCGTTTTTTATTAGGTTCAAAATTTCAGCAAGCTTTCAGACGCTTAACTATTACATTTTTTAACTTGAGTTTTTATGTTCTACGACCCAAGTGTCCACTTTTTCTATGATCAAATCTGTTATTAACTATTATTGGTCCTTTAAAAGGTACTTGGGTATAGGACACTAAGGGCTTCTTTCACCACTTCCTGATATTGTTACAGATAGTAATCTTAGTGATAAACTAATCTATCAGATAAATCTGTGTGATAGACTATATAAAATATATAAGATATAGGCAATCAGATACCTGTGAAACCAAAAAAACTGGCTATCTGTCAGATAAGCTGCAGATAGGGTATCTGGGACTTTATCAGCAAGCGGTGTAAGAGGCCCTTAATCTCTATAGAAGGCTGGGAGTTACGAGGTTAAATCCAACGCTATTTCTAGATGAATGTTTATTTTGTAAAAACATAGGTTGTACCAGGTTTTTGGCGAGCTTGAAATATAAGGTAAAATGAGAATAATAAAGTAAATGCTTCCTTCAATAATTCTATAGTCATATACCTAAAGGTACTTCTTACTATGTTACTTCTTCTTAGTAAGTATAAATCTGGAGATATGTTAAAATTACAATTACACATTAAAAATCAAACGAAAATAAATTATACTGTAAAAATATTTAATCATGAACGTTATGTTAAAATCATAACATTCATCAATGTCAATAAAAAATAAATTTTATGTCAGAATTTGACACATTGTATCTAAAAAAATTATTTGGATTTTTTTAAAGAACTGACCCATCGAATTATGAAACAAGAATAAACCGTTATGGGTAAGTATATTTTATTTTTACTAGACTATGAGCAAATATTCAGCAAAGGCCAATAGCAATGTCGTGGTAGGAGAGAAAGATAAACAGTATGCAAGAAACTAAATGCATTTGAAGGTGAGATACAGCACCTGTTCTGTTGTTTGGGTTTTATGTTTTCCTTAACGGATCAACTGCCTATCGATTACCGTTGACGTGTGGTTAGGGAAATTGTGGAACCGGCCCGGCATGGGGTGTGTGGACTTTTTATTAACTTTTTCTTTTGAATTTCTTCTTAAATTATCTTTTGTCAAGCGGCAGTGGCGTCGTGGGGAAGAAGCGGCCTATCATGTACGGTCGACCGCACGTCAGTGGAATTAAAACCAGAATAAACTGGTCTCTCATAGTATTGAAACTCCCTAATAAGCTAAAATGTCGACTGTACCAATTATTTTTTTCTCGAAACTTAAGTATATTTACTGACTGCTCTCAAACGGTGAAGGAAAACATCGCGAGGAAACCTGCATACGCCGAAGAAGAAATTCTCAGGTGCATGTGAATTCCCTCACCAGCACTGGGGTAGCTTGGTTGGCCATAGCCCGAACGCCCTCGTTGAGAGGGTGTAGTCCTGTGCCCCAGATGTGGGGACCTCTTAATAGGCTGTTGATGATATAATGTGGAATATCTGGCAACACTTGGACCCTACTGGATCTGTTGCGTCAAACCCCTGTCCACCCACGGTGCCCCATTGGTACATGGCCCAGCCGGGAATCGAACTCCGGAGCTTTCGATATGATAGGCCGTGTCTTATCTCCGACGCCAAGCGTTTTCAGATGAAAATTGTGCCATTGATTACTAACACCTTTGTATTCAATTGGCTGGAAAAATTGAAATGAACGAAAAACGGTTGGTAACACGAGCGAAATATCGTCTCGTTGCAAACTGTTTCGTAAATCAAACAAACGGATAAACAGACTCCATAAAGCAGCGTTCAAAGAGGTCAATGAATCTCAAAAAGTATCGCTTCTTGTACTTAAGTTATTTTGTGGTTATTGGAATTATCTAGGTACTTTAAAACAGTGCTTAGATTATAAAATAATATGAAAGCTAGAATATTATGATTTAACTAGTAACATTATAATCTTACGGGTTTATTGTCATGCATGACTCATTATGTATTTATGAAGATATTTCAATGCAACTCATCTCAATAAATTTATTGACTCCACAAAAAGAATCATAGCCGGCTGCGTACTTAGAAGCTCAGAACATATTTTAATTTTTAATATAAAAATATGTAAAATATAATAAAAAAAAGTTTGGTATTTTGCAGTAACTTAGAAAAATGTTTAGAATGTGAGCGTTTCCTTGTGTTTCGTTTACTTTGAAATATTTATGAATTAACAATGATTTTAAATGTAAATAAATAAGTTAAGCAAAATTTTTAGCAAAAAATTAGCAAGACATAATTTCAGAACTCGCATTACTGACCTATGTTTCGAATAAATGTTTTGATTTTGATTGTGAAAAAATATATATAATTTTTTTATTTTTTCGATGTGATTTTTGGGAAAAAAATCAAGTGCGTCAATGAACTTGTGAGTGAAAAAATATACGCGACAGGGTCAGTATATAGCCGTGTTTATATAGTATATCGAACTCGAGCCCAAGTCAGTTCGACTCGGCGCCCGCGCTAGGCGACTGACTGCCTGCGGACTTGGACATTTGTAACATAGTTCGGTTGTGTTCTGTGACAATACAATTTGTATGAAAAGTGTTGTTGTTGTTTTTTATTATTGAAGATAACAGAAGTATTCAAGGTACGTGTTATGTTTTTATTATTTATATTTTAATGACTTTTTAATTTAATTTGACATAGGTAATTACAATTAGGTAGTAATTTATATTATACTTTTATTGTTTTGTTTTACAATAAGTTTAATTTAATTTCTTTCATTTAAGTACTTATCGATATTTTATATTTATTAAAATTAAATTTTAACAATTAACATTCTACATACTTAGGTTTGTTGTGTTTTTCTAAATATAATTTTATTATTACGGCTAAAACCACAATATAAGTTGTATAACTTTAGTTATGATTCTAATTAATTTCAACAATTACATAAATTATTAATTATAATAACCTAATAATTATTAAATAATAAAAATTATATACAATAAACATAACAAATTGTAAAATAAACATCTCAAATAACTTAAAACTACATTTTTTGTAATAATTACTAAATAGTAAATACTAGAAAATAGAATTTACAACTTTCATAATTTAAAGTTTTGTAATTCGCGCGCTTTCTCGTAGCAACAACATGCGCTTTATCATAAAGGGACGTGATATGTAAACCATCATTATGACAAATAATTGTAAATAAAGTTATGATAAAGTGAAGTTTGTTGTTGTTTGATAATAGAACAAATACCTATACTATCAAAACGCCGCAAGTATAAGTATAATTAAAAGTCCAATAACTATAGATTTTATCTATGTTATCACAAATGAAACTTTGAACATAATTTGTGAAAGTTGTTATTCGTTAGTTGTCATTGTTGAATTTATTAAAAAAAATTGTATTTCTTTTTTAATAATTGTATGAAATTTCTTTTTTTTTTCAATAAATGGTTTCATCTCAATTTTATAGTAACCTAGACAACGACAATCATAATAAAGCCCTGTAAATAAAGTGGCACAAAAACAAAATTCAACAATAACAGTAGTTTTAGATACACAAGTTAATTAATTGAATGTTTAATTAACAAATACTTCAATATTTGTTGTCAAGTTAATTACCTGACAATGATTTAACGTATGTTACACTAACTAATGAACAAACATGTACTTAGTGTAGCGTTTATATGAGATGTGATCATGCGCATAATTTAACCGCCAAAGCCAGTTTCATCATCAACCATAAGACAGCCCTAGCAGGGGCTTCCGCCTATTTAGAATGTTACGTATAATATAATTTTATACCAAAATTTATCAATACACGGTATAATATTTACTAATCACAAGTTATATACTAAGAGCCGTGGTAGCATAGTTGGTTGTGCCCTCACCTCACGTCCATGAGGTCGTCGGTTCGAACCTGGCCCGTACCAGTGAGTTTTTGGCACTTTGCGTACGGTTTATTATAATTCTAATACCACAGGCTATCGGTGAAGGAAAACATCGCGAGGAACCTGCAGAAGCCAAAGATTGAAATTTATATCTAAGATGTATTGTGATTGTGAAGTCCATCAAAAACATATTATGGCACCGTTTGGCGGACAGGGGTTTGCACAAAAGATCCCAAAAACATATTGTGGCACCGTTGGCGAATAGGGGTTTGCACAAAAGATCCCAAAAACATATTGTGGCACCGTTGGCGAACAGGGGTTTGCACAAAAGATCCCAAAAACATATTGTGGCACCGTTGGCGGACAGGGGTTTGCACAAAAGATCCCAAAAACATATTGTGGCACCGTTGGCGGACAGGGGTTTGCACAAAAGATCCCAAAATGCTCGAAGTGTCGCCAAGTATTTCCTGGGGGCCAATCGCTCTAATTCCGAACGATAATACCAAATCCCACAAACACGTTAAGCTGCATCCACACGTTTGGTAAACCTTTACAAATCGCAAGCCAAACAACTGCTCCGCAAGTTTGCGGTTTGCACACTGGTCCGGGTTATTTTTCATTGTAAATTGAGTCTTATAATTTTTTTTTACAATTTAAAAAAGAATAGGAATAGGTAATATTAATTAATTTTCCAACAAAAGGTTTTCAGATATTTTATTTATTTAAATAGACATAATAATGTAAAATACGTTTAACATGGTGATAATTAAATGTACTTATACATACAGGAAAATTGCTAATCGGCAGTAGCATCGCGGCGGGGTACAACAAGAGCGTTCTTTATAATTTCAAAGAAACGCTCGTCTAAACGTTGTTGACTTAAAAATCAAGTTCCATGCCATAAACTTGAACAATTATTATATATATAAACATATGAGTATACGGTACGTGATATAGTAAGAATATTATGTAAGTTTGTATTGGCCTCAACTGGCCTCAGGAAGGTCAATGTTAAATAAACTCAACCTTAAAACTAATTTGCAAAGACAAAAAAATTCCGAAATGATTTTTTTTATATTTTTATACCCATGTCCTTCCTCGGTCTATTTTTGTATTCGCAGTTAATTTTTTTTGTTATTAATATTCATACTTTACTGTCATCGAATACTGTAGGTCTAGGAGTAATTTATTTTAATCTAATTATTTATTCAAAATTGACATTTTGTTGTAAAACATAATGTGTATTTAACGCGCCTATAATATAATTTAAATATATTTAAAAAATATATTGTACCTGTCAATCTAGAGGTTAGATAGCGCTCTGACCTTTACGCGATTCACTTACAATAAAGACAAATAAATATATAAATAAAAAACAATTTCGTCTTAAATATTTCATATTTATTAATGGTTTGTATTTTATAATGTATGATATAACTGGCCGTCTATCGCATATTTTCTAAAATTGTATTAACAATTGTTGTCCAATCTGAAAAATGTCCAGCCGTTGAAAAACTGCCCATGCAACGGCTGTACACTCTTGCCAGAGACCTGGAAAATGTACTAGAAGAGCTGGAATCTGGTAGGGGCATAATCTGGTATTCGTTCCAAAATGTCTCCTGTTATTTCTTTATTAAAGCTACTATCAGTTTAGTGAGGATGTGAACTGCAGTGTGGCTTGCCGCCTGGCACTAGTTGTGCACTTTTTTTAGCGAAACAGTGCTGTAACCGCCGGTTTTTTGTATTCTAAATATTAAAACTACAACTGGAATATAGGGACATCGTTTCCAATTGGCCGTTAAAACCATAAAAAATCTAGGTCTGGTCATTGTCAGTCATCTCGGGAAAAACGTCCAGTGGTATGATTATACAGGGTGGAAACGATATGTGATCTCACTTGGTTATTCGTGAACTAAACACGATATTGTAAAACTGCATCGCTTTATAAATTCCCTAAAAAATCTGTAAAATTATGTCCAAATTTTTGATTTTTTCTACTCCCATACATTTCCTCTTGGCATTAATGACAGTGTAAAATTAATTCAGTATTAAATAGTTTTCAGTTGTACCTATTAATTAATCTGTGGTGATACGTAAATCTTTAAGGTTATTTTTTATGGTCCCAGTACACGTGGGCCGAGCGCGCTTGGCGAATGCATTCGTCCAACGTGTACAGACAATGCAGACGTGTATTTCAGGATATCAAATAGTCGCTATCCCTTTCTGATTCGTAATGTCTGACAGAGATACAAATTTTTGAAACGTTGGCCGAGCGCGCTTGGCCCACGACGCTCTTCGAAATGATTTCTATGAAGAACGTGTGACTAGTAGACTGGTATTTAATTAATCGTTTCCATCCTGTATATTATATTGCAGACCGCACATGCTTACCAATATACTCGGCTTGGCAAAAAAGTTGTGCTAAGAAAGGAAGGTCAAGAAACAATGATAATATTATTAATTGCGCTAATCAGTCCATCGATGACACAATGCATGCATTCTGCTTAGAAGTGTTGCCACTGGAAAATTTATCATTGGAACTCCTCCTGCCTTTTAAACATAAACGAAAAGTCGTTTCCTGTTTGGCCGGTTGTCTTACTACTAAGTTCTAACTTCTTACTTACTAGTAAGTCTATTAGGAGGGAAAAGCCCAGTAGTCCAACTGGTAAGACTATTTCGTAAGACTTCTGGGAACGGCCGTAATTTTTAATATGCTGATTCTGATCATGAAAATAAAAATTAACTCCAGACTTTTTTCGAAAAACCAAAAAAACATCCAGGGGGGTTGGATTGGTGTATAGTAAAAAAGAAATATATATAAAAAAAAACAAAATAAAACACTTACCTAATAACATTGAACAAGGATCCCATAGAACAGCTGCTAAAATAACAATGATAATCAGAGAGGGACACACTTATTACAAAAGTGGTAAGAGTAAGCAAGACAGGTATAAAATCTTCTATCTCTATCTACGTATGTGAACCACAACCCGACTAACATAGATAGTGTTTGTTCAGTTTGACCCCGCCATATAAGAAGCATCTTCTCAAATTATTGGGGTAAAAGACTATTGCTATTTCATGCTATACGCTGATTACAGTTCTATAGTTCATTGTTTTTCTATGCCTAATAAGGTTAGTCCATACAATATGGCTTTTTTTTCTTGAGGTGATGGCGTAGTGAGAAAGACGCGGCGTGTCATGACCGGGGATTGAACTCGGACCTCTGGACATGACAGGCCGACGTAAGCCCACCTAATAATAAAAAAATACTAATGTTTTCCGATAAACTTGTGTTTTTACCGACTTCCAAAAGAGGAGGTACTATGTTCGGCTGTATGTATGTTTTTTTTATGTAGGTTCACCGATTTCTCCGTCAATTGTGGACCGATTTAAAAAAATAATTATGTGCTAATGACAGCACGTATGATTGATGGCGAATGAAAACAATGATGCTGCCTTACATAGTATCAGTAATTATTACGTATTACTTTATAATCTGTGCTGGTGTTAATCAAGTTACTATTAAGCTGCATTCATAATGACGCCACGCTCCGCAGTTTTACGCGCGTTCTGAGATTTGAATCTAAACTTGCCTGAAGTTAGCTTTTTCTTAACGCTTGCTGTGATTGGCCCAATTTGCAAAGATGGCCGCCGACGATGAAATAGAGACAGTGGTTGCATTCATTGTCATACTATATATTCTGTGGCATTGTGAATGTAGAATGCAGTCTGTGATCATGATATTACAGTAGAAAAAGATGGCTTAAAGGTCTTGCAACCAAGCCACAAACTCCTTAAAAAAAATAAGTAGAAAAAGAAAAAAAATACATACATGTTTCTACGCTATGTCCCTGACGGGGTGGGCAGAAAGAACGCGTAAAGTATTGCTAATATTAAATAAATTGAGTAATACCATGTAGTCGGTAGCGGCTGGATGCGGAGGGCGGAGGACGGGGGTGGTAGCATTCATTGGTTAAGGCCTATGTCCAGCATTGGACGTTGAAAGGCTGATATGATGTTATGGCAATAAATTGATATTACAGGTAGTGGGCAGGCTTGGAATTTATGGTAAAGTCATTTGTTAGCGCCCAGCTTTGGCCGCCATACTTTAAATGTTAATACATAATGCTGTTTGATAGTAGGTAGGTTTCTTTTAACATCATAAGTGGACGGATAATTAGAAACAGTGCAAGATTTTCATACAATCGAGGTCACTTTGAAGCCATGGTTCTCCGTGTAGGATTGACCGGGGCATGATCTGATGACGGTCATCGAGAGAGTAGATGGAGGACTTTTAGATCGCAATAAACATCCAACTGATCATATAAGCCGTTTGGGAGCAGCATCGTCATGAAGAAAAAAACCGCAAAATGGCATAAAAATGTATGAAAATCTTAAAGCTAAGGAGTCATGACGATGCTGCATCCAGACGGTTCACCTGCTCAGTTATACATCTATAGCGATCAGAAAGTCCTCCATCTACTCTCTCGACGACCGTCATCAGACCATGCCCCGATCAATCCTTCACGGAGAACCATGGCTTCAAAGTGACCTCGATTGTATGAAAATCTTGCTTTGTTTCTAATTATCCGTCTACCTATGTATGTATATAAAATTATCTTATAGAACTCTAAAAATATGGACGGAACCCTATTAGGTGTTGTGCACGACACTAACGTAGCTGGATTTTATTTATGTAAGTAATGTACCTACTTATTTACTTAGCGGCTGGCCATCAAGGCATCCGCCGACTAAGTAGGTCATAGTCAGGGACACTCAGCCCGAGAGGCGGTTCGGCGTCTTAAGGACGACAGTCATATGCAGTTGAAATGTGTTGATTGACAGACGACGCGTCACCGTCAATCATTATTATAACAATAATAAATTCATTTATTTCGAAAAACAAGTGTCATAGTTCACAAATCGACATAAATTAAATTAAATAAAAATCATAAATTAAATCATGTCAAAATAAATAAATCCAAAGATGTCAAAACAAGAAAAATACAGTGTTTGTAAGTCAATTTTAAAAATCTAAATGAATTAAAATTAACTTTAAATTAAGATACGCTAGCACACCACCATGCCGTCCAGTGGCTAGCAATGGGACACTCGAATTAATCATCCGTTTTCTTTTCTATAGTTAATAACAATTAATGCTTTTTGAAAACGATTTAGATTAAGATATATAAAATATTCTTCAAAGTTAAATGTGCCACTAGCGGATTCCCGCGGATTCGCCCCTGCGGAAACAGCTTTTCACATGGTACCTATCTATATAGCCTATGTATTATTCTGATGTATAATTTATATTAGGCACCTACTGTAAAGTTTCATCAAAATCTGTTCCGCAATTTTTACGTGAAAGAGGAACAAACATAATTCATAAACATCTAAACACTTTCGTGTTTATAATATTGGTAGGATTATGGGTGTCAAAGTCAACTATTTTGTTGCAAGTACACTGCGTACATTTATACAACGTCAATTTTTTATCTACCACCGCTGCTAAAGGTCGGTCCGCTGTCTTATGTAGAGGTGTAAACGATTTGATTTTAAATGTGACCAACCTGTTTCCAGGCTGACCGTCCAAGGGTTCTTAAAATACCTAGTTCATTTACTAAAGATTATTGATTTTGCGTGGGAATTATATGGTTCATTTACTTTCAATTAACAAGTTCATGAACTTAAACATAAATATTATTAAGTTCTTACACAAACTTTATGGTACGGGAGTCCAGACCTTTTAAATTTAAAGTATCCAGTGTTTCCGTACAAACTAATTTATTTTAAAATAAATTATTAACGAAATGGAACCGACAATCGGCTTCACTGTCACGTCTTTAGGAGCTCAACCTCGACAAGACCACTGTTAAGAAAATATGGAATGAAAATATAACACAGTAATAATTATAATGTAAAATACAGTAACATTTCTTTAAAATAGTTCATAAATTGCGTCGAAAATTCTGATTTAGTGACACAAGTAGTTTGTAACTCCAGATGGACCGACGACCTAAAGAAGGTGGCCGGTAGCGGATGGATGATGAAGGCGGAGGCTCTCGTGAGGACCTTTGTCCAGCAGGGGAATTCCAAGGGTTGCTGATAACGACTAACGACCGATTTGATAATCCTGAAAACGCCCTTAGATTTTATGAGTTTGTATAATTCTAACTGACAAACGCACTACCGGAAGACGGAGCGTAGGCAGGACTCACAAGGTGGACCGACGACCCAGCTTGATGAAGTCGGCACGGGACCGGGAGTCGTGGAGATCCTAGGGGATCCTTGGCCTTTGTCCAGCAGTGGACGCCTTTCGGCTGATTTGATGAACTGACAAACAAACGGACATATGGCGTGACATTTTAAAAACCTGTCCCAAGATAAACACGATTAGATGTTAGATGTCGCTAATTATATTTTTTATACACTGACGTGTGAGACAGCGGGTGTCGTGAGGAATAATTACATAAAAGAAAAAAAACATTAAAGTATATAAATATACAAAAAAGATTTGATAAACGTCGTGCGATTAAGCGGCAAAGAAAAGTGCGCAGAAAGCTCAGATTAATGCGAATAGAGGAATTTACGTGACTTCATTACTGAAAACGGTCCTACAGTTTTTTTTTAAAGTATACTTTGTCTTGGTAACGAGACCTATTAAGCCATATCTTATTTTGAATTTAAAGTCTTATTTCCTACATCTATTTATCCGGCAGTTACAGCACGGCCTCCACAAAAACAGAGCACGGCGATTTTCACTAAGGTTCATTTCCTCACAAAATCGATAGTAACTATGAAGATTTGCAACGGTCAATTTTGGTACGAGCTGAAAGAGTTGTTACACGCTTTTATTTTAATGCACAATATGCACAAGCACTTAATGTATAAAATACTATCACAATTTACACATTAAAATACACAACTTAAAGAAAAAAAATACACAATTTAAGAAAATAGAAGAGACGACCATGATACATCGCTCCCGCCAAAAGAGTCCGTACAACAGAACATACACGTGGTACAGCCAGCAAAGAAAGTCCTTGAACTATCCTTTACAAAGCATCTGCAAACTATAAATATCCAAATGTTACGGAACTAAACAGTGTTGCTAAAATTACACGCACAGACAAAAAAAATATTCAAAACAAGGATTTATAAAGGAACTTCAATTATACGAAAAAAATCTGTAGAAATACTTACCTAAGCTTAGAAATTCATCTTTAGAGTAAGTGTAGAGGTCAGCGAAATGATGGAACATCTGTTATGCGAATGTCATGTACTAGCGGCAAGGCGAATGAGTGTCCTGGGTACAGCCTACCCTGAACCCGAGGACTACAGGCTCCTACCCCTTGGTTGCTTAACAGCTTTTGTGCAGCGAATACTTAAGGAGCAGAACAACAGGTAAACTCAAGGGCTGACGCAATAGATCCTATAGGGTCGCAGTGTCGCCGGATAAAATTGCCCCCCTTTATACCACAACTTTTTAACAAATTAATAGTACCTACATTACTGCCGCGGCACACATATGTGAGTCCATCAATGCCTGGTTGTGGCCAAGACTTGTATAGTAGTTTTCTCAAACAAATGCGCGGAAATTCAAACTATTACCTATGTACACCATTTTATTTCATACATATCCATTCCAAAATCAATGACGAACAACAATAAATTTCCACGCGCCAAAATGTTCATTTGTTTTTTTACAATAAACTGCTTGCAATTTGCAAGGCAATTCGAAATTAAAAAAATACTGTTGTTATTTTACCTCCGTGGTTGCCATGGTCACATGACATGTTAAGAATTAATATGGTCATTATTTGACCGCTAGGCACTACATATATGGATTTTCATTCAAATTATTTGCCCGTCTGCTCTCATTTATTTGACCAGTACAGCAATGACGATTTAACTCGAAGAAGGTTGTCAAACTAATGTTCACATTTCCAAGTGAGTTTGAAAAAAAGTTTTAATAAAAGACGAGTTGATTTTGGCGACTACTGGAAAAATTATGTCGAAATTAAAAATTTTGAACGAGGAAAAGTTACAACATATAAAAATGCACAAAATATTTTTAATAAAGTATTAAAAATACAGTAAAATACATCAGAGGAGATCTTAGGATCTTAGATAAGCCCGCTTAAGATGATATTTTTCTAGCATCCATAATATATGTGCATAAATAATTGCCCACAATATTTACTCTTGACACATTCACGGCCATTGGAATCGTCAATCACAAAGCGTATTAATGCATTTCATCGCCACACACGGACATTTTTTTGAAAAATTAGTCTAATTTCTTGAATCTAGGTATGTAGGTATACTTTATATTACATTTTAGACTTTCGCGCTTTGTATTCATAATTATATAATTATTTACGGGTCTTACACACGAATAAGTTTTATTTACAAAAGTTTAGTTTAGTTTTTTTTTTTTGTTTTTTTTTTGTTTTTTTTTTAAAGTTTTATTTTATACTTTATATTGTTTCTTAATGCAAAGGTAGGTTCTTAGGTATTATTATGCTTAACCGGGGGTGGCGGTCCTGCACTGACTCCACGAAAGGGGGAGTTTTATGCAATTCCTCCGAGGCTGTCAGGCCAGGCATCCCAACTCCTTGGAGCAGTGGGGTAGGGCTTCTGGCCGCCGACAGCACTGTAGATTGCTCGTCGCCGAGAGGTTGGTGTCCATTGTCAGCCCCGTTTCCGATCTGAATTCCCGGGTTGAGGGACAGTGTAGCAGCGCGTGCTATGATTCACTCTCATCATTATTTCAACCTTTCTGCGTCCACTGCTGGACATAGGCTTTCCCCAATGAGCGTCACCACATTCGGTCCTCCGCCCGCCGAATATAGCCGCTCCCATACACCTTCTTCAGGTCGTCGGTCCATGATTTACTCTACTAATGTCCAATTGGAAAAATTTCAAACTATTATTTAGGTCCACAATCTAAAATATGCTGAGAGATTGATTTGAAAGTTAGACTCAATGCATGGTGCAGTGAAAATTGAAATACAATATTCTCTTTTTGACGTCAATTCTGTCTAAAACTAAAACTACTCTGTTTCCACCATATAAACAGAAGTAACTTTTAAACAGAAGAATCTTGACATTGACATAGGTTAGGATAATGCGCCTATCAGTTGTACATTGCTGCAAAAACAGGTATATTTTATGCTAGTTAAGTGCCTAGCCTACTATTATAATGTACCTACCTTGTTTATATATCTCTAATCGCGCGATGTTTTATTATTTCAAAAAAACCTGCTTACTTGCTACCTAAAACTGTGTAATAAACGCCATAGCAAAAAACCGGCAAAGTGCGAGTCGGACTTAAACACTCAGGGTTCCGTACCATGGAAGGAAACTTAGGTATATGAAGTTGTTAATTAAACTCATCGAGCACTAAAAGTGCATTAAACTTTCAGTAAGCCTTTAGAAACATTTGGCTGGCCTGTTGGCTTAGTTGGTAGTGACCCTGCCTACTGAGCCAAAAGGCCGTGGGTTCGATTCCCACCCGGGGCCAACATTTGTGTTATGAGCATATCTGTTGGTTTTGGATTCTGGCTGTTTATATGTTTTTTTTTGTATTTATTTATTAATCACAATAACATACAATGTAAATATATTACGGTGCAACAAAAACCAGACTCGATTTGTCTGTGCACCGCGACGTCGTACTTAAATGCTACTAAATATTACAAATATATTGCAGTATTATTATTTATCCTATGTGCTAATCCAATTTATTATCTTATATTTATAAATATATATATATATATATGTATAGTTATGAATAAACTTAATACAAACAGAATCCATACCTACAGATTTCACCAAAGCCTTAAGTTACATACAAATTTAACACCCCAATACCTAACACTAATCCACTAACTACAGTGTTTAGTACTAGTTAAAAATAATAATAATAATCACAGATTAACAATAAATAAAATTTATTTATTTATTTAAAAATAAATATGTATGTTTATCAGTTGTTCACCCACAAGCTTCGACTAATAGTTTGGGACTAAACAGCCGTGTGTGAATTTGTCCAAACATTATTATTATTATTATGTCATTATAGTTAGTTTTTGTAGTTTTGAAAATAAGTAGTTATAAAAACTTTTCTGAGGGCTCTTGAAATAAATAAACTCGGTGATGAGTATTTTACCTTTTTACGGTTTTAAAAAATGTGTGGGAATCTTCGATAGTCAGTAGCGAGCCTATAGTCCTAGATTTTAGCGGCATGAGGGTTTTTACCGTTTCGGTTCGGAACCCTAATAATGATAATTATGTTCGTTCCGTGCTGTAATATTTGCCTTCGGAGCAGTAAAAGAGCATTTATGACGTCATTAGTTTTTCCAAAAGTCATTACAGTACTTATAGTCCCCGTAAATCTTTTTGGCGGTTGAGTGAATATAGTCACAGATTTTTTGCACATCGCCGTCGCAGTCAATAATTGACATAATGTGATGCGTAGAAAAGTCTAAAAACTTCAAAATGTTTGATTCGGTTGATCGAATCAATGAACTATTTCTTGTAATTTTATGTTTTTTTATTGCTACGGGGGCAACAAGCAGGCGGGCCTCCTGATGTTGAGAGGTCACCGCCGCCCACAGACACCTGCAACACCCGGGGGATGCTGGTGCGGCGCCGGCCAAGGTTGAAGGGCTCTTTTGACTCTCTTCTTGAAGGGCCCCATATCGTAGCGCTGTGGAAAAACGTCAGAGGGAAGGCCATACCACATTTTGCGTCTCTAGTGAACCCCCGGTAATATCGTTCAGAATTAGCTCGATCAGACCCGTGGTCATCTTTCTACTTTCCCACGTGTCCCTTTTACCCCCTTGATCTTAACTAAGGTCTCAAGATCACACTTTTCTCAGCCAAGAAGATAAATGTTATTTTCTCAAACATGCTTGGAAATGTGAGCATTATTTTGACAACCTAATTAGAGATAAATCGAAAATATTGTACTGGTCAAATACATGTAAGTATACTATTATTAATATGAATTATTCTTAATATACTTTAAGATAAGTAATAATTAAGGAATATATATTTTTAAATTCATATAAGTATGCGTCCGGCAATGTTGTACGAAAATCCATATCCGTCGTGTTTAGCGGCCGAATAAATTACTATGAAAACTCATATCTGTCGTGTAATTTTAAAATGGAGCGATGTTTAATTTTTACTCCGAAACATGGCCACCAACGGAGGTAATATTGCGGGCCGCTGAATTAATGTACTGTTATGTCACCTCTCTTCAGACGTCAAGTGTAAATACCTGTGGATAACATAGAGAGTCTACGTGGCCAGGTAAAGCAAACAATAATTTTCCGCGAAAATGACATCACGTGTCGCATACCTACTCGTAATAACAAAAAGATCATTTGCAAATACACCCCAGGATCAACGCAAGAAAAAAAGGTCAAAGTGTCATTTTAATTTTGCACGTAATAGGTATAATTACTTTACTTTATTAGTATAAGCAATGTCCAGTAGGTCGACTCGCACGCGGCACGGCACGCGCGAGAGGTTAAACCTAGCGGAATGCATGCTTTGACTACATGCAGCGAAGTTGACCTTTACTGTGCCCATTTACACACTAAGCTTACCTGAGCAGGCATTATTTTTTGTTTCGTATTGTGTAAAACAAACAGATCGTTGGGGGAGGGTTTTGTCCAGCAGTGGACGTCTACAGGCTGATATGATGATTATGTAACACAAAGTATTTGCATTGATTAGAAAGGATTTGACTTCTGAAACGAGCATTCCTGATTTTGGCGACAGGATTGCATTTTTTATTTTTAGCAATTATGTTTTTGAATGATTTTGTTTTTATTTTAGGTTAGTTTGGACAATATTGTGAAACTGCTACCCGAAACAGCGGTGGCAAATTTGATTCAGTTGTATACCATCTGCTTTACAGCTAGAAATAATTGTATGCGGTTAGATCGCTCAAATGTCTAAGTGTGCCTACTGTATTTATTACACTGTGTTTCAGATACCTACCTATTGTTTTTCTCAACTCATGTGCGTTACACGGGTTTTACACATACAGTATAAAACGATTTCAACAAACAGAAAGAAATATAAATAAATGAGTAATACATAATTTTCTCATCTTAAATGACTAATGATATCAATATTTTGATAAACGACTACCTAAAGAAAATTATGAAAATAATATCAGCAATAAATTAGTAAGTAGTATTTTTTGGTTGACTGAGTAGTTTTTTTGCGATAAAATAAACTAGATTTTCCGAACTTGGGAATTTACAAGGTTTTTGTATAAAACGACAAAAAAGTACGGGTTTTCGTGTGTATTATAAACAATTACGTAAAACGGTAGGCTTCAAACTTTGAACGATCTACAAAATAAACTAGTTTTTGTATGTTTGTTTCTATCGTTTTTTTTTCCGATAGCTATCGTCTAGAACACTTAGAATTCGTTGTATGACATCTCTCTCTAATACTAATTAGTCATACTAAATACATATATACATACATGGGTTTGGGCATCTCTCTTCAGCACTAGTTAATCAGTTTCTAAATACATACCTACATGGGTTTTGATTAATTTCTTCTTTCTAGTTTTACGATGACTTTGTTTGTTTTATTTATGTATTTTTGGCCTTCTTCGCAATAGATATTATTCTTTCTCTGATTTATTTCTCACTCTTTCTCATTTTTTATTTATTTTTGTCAACAATAGTACATTGTTAACCTAGGTGTGAAAGTAACTTATTTAAGTCCCGAGACGGGGTTTGGCGCCCGACGCGCAGCGAGGGCGCCAATAGTTCGAGGGACCTCTAAAGAAATTTGATCCTTCCAGTTCGTAATAGTACATTGTTACCCCAGGGGTGAAAGTAACTTATTTAATTCCCGAGACGGGGTTTGGTTCGAGGGACCTCTAAATAAGTCTTGAACCCGAGGGAAACACTGTGCTTTTCATTAAGAATACACTGAAAGTAAAAACAAAAATATAAAATGAGTGTTAATACAAATCTCTGCTATACGGAGGTATAAACAAAACTCTACAACTCGAAAAAATAAATGAAGATCGGATTGCCGCTTTCCCGACTATTTTGTTTTTTTCTGTGGCCGGCCAGCTATTCTGCCATTATTTTTCATTTCCATCATTGAAAAAATGGTAAATATTTTGCCCACATCTATGTTATTATACATACAGTTTGGTGTTAGTATATACACATATTGTCCTTAACCTACCTATACTTAAAATAAATTATTCTAAAATCCCGCCCCGTGTCGCTGGATTTGATTGTTGAGCCGTGTGGATTTAATTGTTTTAGTAATATTTTTTTTTTATCAAAATAAATAAATAATGTTTTGTACAAATTTCCACACGGCTGTTTAGTCCCAAACTAAGCCGAAGCTTGGTTAGTAATTTGGCTGGCTTAGTAAATTGGGTACTCAACAACTGATAAACAAACATAAATACTTTTAAATAAATACTTAAATACATACAAATACCCAGAATCCGAAAACCAACAGTTATGCTCATCACACAAATGTTGGCCCCGGGTGGGAATCGAACCCACGACCTTTGGCGCAATAAGCAGTGTCACTACCACTGCGCCAACAGGCCAGTCAAACAAATGCATGTGTTATATTTGTATAGTTGTTGTTATACTTTGTGTTACTATTATCATGATGGAATTACTTGAAATCATTGTACGGTCGACCGCACATCAGTGGTAACAAAACCAGTATAAACTGGTCTCGCGTAGTATTGAAACTCCCTAATCGGCTAGGCCAGCTCAAGGTCAAAGTATATCCACTGATGTGCGGTAGACTACGTCGAATGTTCAGTACTACGAATAACGTAACATCTTCTGTAGGATCTCTATTGCTATGTTTTCTTTATATGTTTTATTTTTGTTACAGAATAATTCAAGATGGTAATGGGCGTCAAGAAGACGATGCAGCAGGTCCCCAGCAGGGGACGGATATCGATCATGAGGATTCAACACTTCACTATAGAACGGAGACGTGAGTGGATTTTATTCATCAACAGCCTATTAACATGTCCCCACTGCTGGGGCTCAGGCCTACCCTCTCAACGAGGGCGTCCGGGCTATAGTCCACCACGCTAGCCCAGTGCGGGTTGGTGGACTTCACATGCGCCTAAGAATTTTCTTCTTCGGCGTATGCAGGTTTCCTCACGATGTTTTCCTTCACCGTTTGAGAGCAGTCAGTAAATGTACTTAAGTTTCTAGAAAAAACCCATTGGTACATGGCCCGGCCGGGGATCGACCTCCGGACCTTTCGATATGACAGGTCGCGTCTTATCCCCGACGCCACTGATGCTCTTTCATTTCATTTTATTTTCATTTTCATTTATTCATTCATTTTATATCAGAAAATAGATGCGTTTTATAATCCACCCGCGTTTAATTTGTCATTTCAGTCAGAGATTAGTGCTTTCAAATAAACTCTACCAGCTTTATTATATTAGTATAGAAGATAGTAATAAAACATACAATATACAGAACGTCAGTGGCGTCGTCGGGGATAAGACGCGGCCTATCATATCGAAATGTCCGAAGTTCGCTCCCCGGCTGTGTACTAATGGGGTTTTGTCGAAACTCTAGTATCTATATTTTACTGACTGCGCTCAAACGGTGAAGGAAAACATCGTGAGGAAACCTGCATACGCCGAAGAAGAAATTCTTTTAGGCGCATGTGAAGTCCACTAACCCGCACTGGGCTAGCGTGGTGGACTATAGCAATGGAGACACGTTAATAGTTGTTGCTGTTGATTTATACAATAAATAAAATAATAAGCATATCTGTTAGTTTTCGGATTCTGGGTGTTGTATGTATTTAAGTATTTATTTCAAAGTATTTATGTAAGTAAGTATGTTTATCGGTAGTTCAGTACCCATAGGACAAGCTTCGGCTTAATTTGGGACTAAACAGCCGTGTGTGAATTTGTTTAAAAACATTATTATTAATACATACATACAAACACACCCCCATCTACATAAACATGCGTACTAATTTGCTGCAAACCCTATAAAATTACTCAGTACAGCAATTTAACGCAATAAAATTTATTTGAATAAATAATTGGAGCTAAATCATTAGCTGTTAATTGAATATAATCTAGTCAACTAGTCCAAGTTTATAATACCCACGGTCTGTTCTGGTAACCTATTTCCCTTCATAAGGCAGGTATACTAAATATACAAACAGATTTTTAAGCCAACTAATCTGGTATCTATTTACTGTACAATTTCTTGTAATTAACTTTCCTAGGCTTTGAAAATGAAAATTCGTTTGTTCAAAATTGGAATACAATATTCTCTTTTTGACTTCAATTCTGTCTAAAATTAAAACTACGTCTGTTTCCACGTGTACGTCGCCGAAGGGAAGAAACAGCAACAAACCCAACAGCACAGGGCCCTGCTTTCATACATATAGCTTGTTCATTACAATATTTATGTATGTTGAGCCATCAGGCGCTCCATGGAATTTTATCATTTAGGTAGTCATATATCTTATAATATGCTTTTTTGCGCTTTAGGCGTAATGTGTGGGGAAAAAACAGATTTTTCAGAACAATTCGTAACTCTACTTTGGTATTTATTACAGAATCCGTGATCAGGGTAATCTACGGGGCTCTCCTGGTGACCATAGGCATGATCATGGCCATCGTGGACCCTTTGGAAGTGGCCACGAATTGGGTGAGTGTACATTATTTTGCTGTTTCTGTCATATTCGCAGGACTTTATACGTCTCAAAAAAGTTGGAACAAATGGGACTCCAAAGCCATACAACAAGCCAAACATAGATAAATATTGTAATGAACAAGATATATGTATGAAACCAGGGCCCTGTGCTGTTGGGTTTGTTGCGATTTCTTCCGTTCGGCGACATACAGGTGGAAACAGAGTAGTTTTAGTTTTAGACAGAATTGAAGTCAAAAAGAGAATATTGTGTTCCAATTTTGAACGAATTTTCATTTCATACGCACATATACCTCTTAAAGAAAACAATAATTAATATTCTTAATAAAAAACAAATACCTATAATGTCTTAGAGAAACAATGAACAGGTTTCCACTATCACTTCGTCTTCTAAGAAAGTTTAAGAGTACAAATCCTAAAAATTGTACCATACAATTGAAATATATATTTGTAAGGTTTAATTGTCACAGAAAAGTATGACCAGCTAGAGCACCCGTCCGAATAGCACCCGTCCGAATAGCACATGCGCGAATAGCACCTGCACGAATAGCACTTGCGCGAATAGCACCTTGCCTAGTCCACGAAGGGCACCGATCAATATTTTTGGCAGGTGCTATTCGTGGATTCAAATTTTAGGTAGGTATCTACCAACTAATCACTCAATCAATGTACCTTGATGTAACAGTTAAAGATTGTCCAGACAGATGGTAAACGTTTACTAGACGTACACTCGACCACAGTGTTTCCACTTACGTGCGGTCGACCGTACCTACGAGCGACGACCTATACAACATGTTTCAATGTTAAGGCAAACCAAAGATTCGAAAGCTGAGTGATAACGGTTTTAGATAAACAAGTCATTATCAAAATTTATACAAGCTATACTTAATAATGATAAAATGTGCAAGAGGCAAGTTTTCAAAGTCGGAAACAACAACGAAACACGTTGCTGGTTCTTCCCCCAAAAATTGCAAGCTTTAGCAGCCATTTTTAAGATATGCTAAACCGACAATAAAACTCATATGTCTCTCGATTCCGCTCGCTTTTTTGCGGAAAAGTGACCAGCCAATTCACTTAGAGACTGAATATTAAGCAAATACACACTCGTTGGCTTTAAACGAGAAAAACCTGTACCGCCGACCGCGAGACAACGTGAACCGAACCACCCGGAAAAATAACTGAATTTTACGTCGACGCGTTTGGCAACAAATAATTGAAACAGTACTTGTTAAGAACGTGTAGCATGGGCGTACCCAGCTTTGGCTATCGAGAATTTCATGAACCCTACTACTATCAACGCGAATATTTTTATTTTTTTAAAGATCTTCCATAGTTTTAGTAGACTACTACTAAAACTATGGAAGATCTTTAAAAAAATTTGTATATTGTATAGTTTAGTTCAGTTAATTAATTTATTATGTACTACTTGTGGGCAGGTACTATGAGGGTGACATTTTCTTTTAAAAAACCTTCTCTAATAAAGATTAAAAAAAAAAGATCTGCCATCGGTTGTATGAGCCATAATCAGATTTTTAGACAATGTAGATTGGACGGCTGATATTTCAGTAAACATCAAGGCCGGTTTAGGATAACACTTATTTAGTGTCTTTGGTCAAGGTTCAATATAGACCATCTCTTAAGGTGCTTGTTTTCTGCTTAATGATCTTCTGCGAAATTTTATAATGATGTTTGGACGTAGGATGTTTAGACGTGGGTGACTCTTTCACGCAAAAACTACGGAGCAGATTAGCTGCCTCCCCTTGCATATGGTACAGAATATTTTCCCGATTATGAGTGATATTACATAAACAATAGCCTCTAGAAATGATTTTTTCTCGTAAAAAAACGCGTCTCCTTACGTTTACCTCGGGAAACTGCCTAACCATGCTAGAACCGGATTGAAGACTGTTTTCACTTACTGACGAGATAAGTCTGAACGCAGATCGAAGCCACAATGTATTGTATGCACCGTAATGAAATGATTATTAGTTTATTCAAAATCGGAATACAATATTCTCTTTTTGACGTCAATTCTGTCTAAAACTAAAACTACATTGTTACCACCCGTATGTCGCCGAAGGGAAGAAACAGCAACAAACCCAACAGCACAGGGCCCTTTTGTTCATTACAAATATTTATCTATGTTGAGTCATCAGGCAATCCATGGAATTTTAGCATTTAAATAATGATTTAACTTATGTTAAGATTTTTTGCACAAGTTTGATTTTACGGAAGATTTAAATTTGTGCTCAGATAAGTTGATAATTTCTTTCGGAGTCTTAATTATTTAAAACCGAAAATTGTAATAGGTAGGTACATGTACTAGTAACATAGGGACGTGAAGAGCATTACAGGAGCGTTCGTTCCAAAAAGTGGTCCCAGTTCGCCGAAGTATGATTACAATTTTGTCGCCTTCTTATCATGTCACAGATCTCTTAACTACTTACGAGATTTTTATATTAATAAGGTGATTAAAATGAAAGATTATTGCTACTCTGTATAGCTCACAGGTGGAAATAGAGTAGTTTTGGACAGAATTGACGTCAAAAAGAGAATATTGTATTCCAATTTTGAATAAACGAATTTTCATATTTTCATTCATTCATTCATTGCCGTACAAAAAATATGAAAATCCTTGTGGCTCCTTTAGAGTGACATCTGCCAAGATGCGGTAGACACTGATGATTGATGATGATGATGTAGATCAATAACTCAGATGATGGTCATGCATGATGAGACATTAAACGAGGGTGCTCTTGACATTAATTCCTTCAGATCCAATATTTCGATAATGAATAAGTATAATGTATGTATGGATGTATGTATGTATGTATGTATTTACTACATTGTTTATCGAATTGCACAACCTACCTTTCTCTGATGTTCTTTTCCTCTACCCAATAAAAATTATTGAATTGATGGAATTGAAAAAAACATAATTTAAACAAATCATTTGAAATTCAACGATAAAATATAAAATCCTTAATTCACGTGACCAAAGGAAAGTTGTCGAAGGACCGGTCGGCCGTCTAATGAATTCTGCGGTGGTGTTGATTTCTTTTCTTTTTAATGTGCAAACTGGTATGGATGACGTCATTTAACCCCCGGCAGTGACGTCACAGCACGGAATGCGAGACTACCTGAAGACATTGACCGATATAAAAAGCTGGGCGAAAAACTTAAAATTTAGGGTTGCGTACAAAATGAACTGGTGAAAGAAACCCCTATTGTGAGACTTCGATGTCCGTGTCACACAGTATTGAAAATGAAAATTCGTTTATTCAAAATTAGAATACCATATTCTCTTTTTGACGTCAATTTATTCTAATAATATTTTTCTCAGCAAATACACTACTTTACAAAGGTACGATCGAGCGCACGTCAGTGGAATCACAACCAGTATAAACTGGCATCTCCTAGTATTGAAACGTCAACGTCAAAAATTCAAGGTCAACATGTTTCCACTGACGTACGGTCGTCTGACAGCCACTTTAAAGACACGTGGCTCGTTTTTAAACTCACTTATGTTTTAATAACCCATGTTATGCACCAGTTTCATAAACTACTATTTATAAATAGAGATTGAATCCGAGAGCTTTTTTAAAATGTTAACCTATGGTTAAAAATTAAGTTTTATACGAATGTTTTTCATTAGAACCACTTGTTGGCGTACGAGGATATTTCACGGAACCCTCAGCGCGCGAGTGGCGATCGCACTTCACGGTATTGATTGTTTCAACGAGATTAAACAGTTTATTAAAGCATCTGGTAATAATTGCCGTTGCCCAATACGCGGACAATCAATAACTTTTAGTCATAATTATACGTTCACTAGTTTTCGCCCGCGGTTTTGTCCGCCTTCTATTTGGGGCGACAAGAGTCTAGCAGGCTAAGGAAGGTGCTATGAAAATTATTTTCTAGTGTCGATTGGCAGCTCATTATATATAACCATACCCCGATAAGAAGCAGACAGTTTGGTGGCTACCTAACATTAGTGATGTACACAATACTTTTATCAAAGTCTCGACGTTGTAGTTATGTATGGGAACTACAACATTTTATTTGTGAACATTGTTCAGTTTCATTGGCTGAGTCACTAAAACTGCCCGCTTGATGACGGGTATAATAAGGTTACATGCCAATTTTCAGCCCTCTATCATGAAGGATCATGCCTTCATGTCATTTTTATGCATGAATCAAAAAAATTTGCCACTCTCTATCCAATGGATGAGTAATAAAAGCATTCTATGGGTGTCAAAACCATGTCAAAATAATCACAAAATTATGACTCACTCACACATTCTCATTTTCAAACTCCATATAAATTTGTATTAGCAACCTCCTCCCGCTACTCCGCTTCCTTTGTCCGCACCCCCCTGTAAGTGGCACCATAGGTTCCGATACTAAATATGCAAGATGCGATCTCCACAGGGAGCACGCGCGCGACCAAAGAGATTTGAAACTTCTTGTTTTTATGTTACGTGCGTATATTTTGTTCGCGTTCATAGGCGCGTCTTGGGTGAGGCCTATGTCCAGCAGTGGACTCGTGTAGGCCGATGATGATGGTTATATATTACCGACTTCAAAAAAAGAAGGTTCTCAATTCGGTTGTTTTTGTTTGTTACCGCAGAACTCCGTAATTTATAAAATTATGTTTTTATTTGACAGAATACGTTGATTCCATTTCAATTAAAAAAAAATATTTCACCCCTAAGGGTGGAAAGTTATAAAAAAATTGGGGATCAAAAAGTCGTCGGTGTAGAAAAATCACAAAAAAAAACAATTTTATTTTTGTAAAAATGTATGATTACTATGTACTACTTTACATGATAAAATTGTTTTCAATATTTCTTGGCCACACTGGCCACTTCATAGGAATGGAGTATAATGTATATATTCTCTCCAATAAAGCATGGAATTAATAAATTCGGTTGTCATCGTAACATTTGGATAACCGGTCGAGCGCGAATCCAACGCGAATGACGTGCGACCGGACCAGTTTTGAATTAATATGCAAAACAATTTAAAAAATATATTGAAATTGTATGCAATTAAAAGTTTAGGAGGTGAACCTACATCCTGTATAAACGAGTTTAGTCAAAGTGTGTGTTTACCTGTCAGAGTTCATCGGGTCCATGTGGCTCCTGCACAAAAATTATACACAAAATGAGTCAATCTATTGTTTTAATCATCATCCTTTTTTTACGTCAGAATTGAAATAATCTGATTTTTTACAAAAAATAAAACCGACTTCACTGACGACTTATTCATCATTATATAATTATTTACGGGTCTTACACACGAAATAGTTTTATTTACCTTGCCCAACGTTTCGACCAGGTTACACTGGCGGTGGTCACGAGCTGACTGGAGAGACGAGCTGTCATTGATAATCGCTGTGAGTAGTTTCTGAAACTACCCTCTGCTGATCTTGTATTATTGGAAAGTCCCGTAATTATGAATACAAAGCGCGAAAGTCTAAAATGACTTATTCATCCCCCAATTTTTCATTCCACCCTTAGAAGTGGGATATTTTCTCCAATTGAACTCTCGAAGTATAGCCTATTCAAAAAAAAATCATTCAAATCGGTTCACATCGGCGAAGACATCGCGTAACACCATGTAACACACTACAAAAAAAACCCAGTCGAATTCAGAACCTCTCCTTCTTTAAATAGGTTAAATTGGAGCCAAAATGGATTTGACATCTTGATGGTCACCAATTAAATAATTATTGTGCATCCTTACCGTCAATTATCATATAAACTCTATCGACGTTACACAGTTTGCGAAGTTGACGGCTCACCTTGTCAGTCACCGACGGCCTCGACCGTGATACACCGCAAGGAGGAATACCAAATTATGCCATACGTAATGTCAACGAGGTTACTGCGCGGATAGGTTTTTGCCCAACAAGAGCCACAGTATGGCTGAATGAAAGTGTCATCTTTAAAATGAAAAAAAAAAAGAAATAAACGGTGTCTGTAAAATTTATGATTTTTGTACGCCGACGGCTTATTCATCCCCAAATTTTTTTAGTTTTCCACCCTTAGGGGTGAATTTTTTATACCAATTAAATGGCTTTTATTGCTGCTTTTATATAGGTACAGGGTGGAAACGATAAGTGAATATAAAACTTTTGTTATTCATAATAATAAATGATATATTATTATAATTTAAAATTATTGCAAATTAAGTAGTACCTATTAATACTTCATGATGATCAATACACAATTTTACAAATTTTATAATTGAATATAACTAATATATATAAAATAAACAAAACTAAATTAAACAAAATTAAATGGTACTCGAAATATTCTCAATAATAAAAATATTCAATCTAATCGGTTCACCATCGGCGAAGATTTCGCGTAACATACACATCAAAAAACCAAACCTCCTGTTTTGAAGTCGGTTGAAAAAGGCACACTCCGTTGGTTCGGTATTGAACGAATGAGTGATGGATGAACGAATGACGACGCGAATACATCGAGCGAATGTCATTGGTAAAGGCAGCGACCGGGACGAGCTTGACTGACATGATACGATGATCGGATAGAGCGGGGGCTCATAGACGGACACGTGAAGAGATTCCTCCCGGATAGACAAACAAACAGGAAATCATACAATCTATAGTCTGCAGTGGCAGAGTTTACCTCAAGGAAACTTTAACTTCACCTCTTATGTTTATGTAGGTTTTATCTACATATTGTGTAACATTAATTGATTTGGCCATGTTTAAGGTTTCGCGCGATTTCCACAATTTAGTTTTGACGTGCAAAATTTATGGTAAAATCGATATTTGAGCTTGCACGTATAATAGATTTATCTTTTCCGTAAAAGTCTATTAGGTACGTAAAAAGCTTCTTTGTTCTGTATGGTTTTGTAATTGAAGTTCTGTTAGGCCGAGTCGGTATCTGTTTTGAAGTCTGCGATGTGATAAAAGTTCTAAATTATCCAGGTACTAAAATTCACGACATTCATTTTTCCAAAATTTTTGAGAAACCTCTGTGCAAAATCTGCAAAACCCCAGAATACAGAAAAACCAATTTGCAAAATGACCAATACAGTAGGTAACCTAATTTTTTTCTGTAATTTTTTTCTGCTAGTATTTTCGAAAAAAGTGTACGATGTGTCACTCGAATGATTTATATTGTATTTACTGTAGAATTGGTAATTTTATCAGTAATTATGCGTAAGTTTAGACGTTTTGCGACTTGGCATTCCGCGTATTCAAAGTGTGAATTTCAGTGGTCGTTTAATGACAAATATATATGACTGGCCTGTTGGCGTAGTGGTAGTAACCCTGCCTACTGCGCTAAAGGTCGTGGGTTCGATTCCCACCCGGGACCAACATTTGTGTGATGAGCATAACTGTTGGTTTTCGGATTCTGGGTGTTTGTATGTATTTAAGTATTTATTTCAAAGTATTTAAGTAAGTAACTATGTTTATCAGTTGTCGAGTACCCATTTACAAGCTTCGGCTTAGTTGGGACTAAACAGCCGTGTGTTAATTTGTCCAAAACATTATTAATATTATTATTATTAATATACAATTTTGTTGTTTCCCTTTTTTCTATATTTTCCTTTCTTCTTTATCATGTGATCTGTATACTTTGTTATTGGCTTTATATCATTGTGATATAATTTATTGACCTTACTTATATTTTGTGCTGTAAACTGCGATCATTAATACTATTAATGATCGCAGGCTGTAACGTATTTGTTGAATAAATAAACTAAATTAATGCAAGTAGAGAGCCTATGTAAGCACTGTAGGGTTTCTACCAAACGTATAATGCATTTAAACAGATTTTTAAAAATCAGTTTCTGTGCCGTATCCGAATAAAAAAATATCAAGTGTCACATGTCCTGGATGGTTAGAGAGTATAACACCGTGTTCCGCTGTTAGAGATAGGTAGGTACTAGATGCACATTTCCAACAATATTATGAATCATCACGTCCTCTATTTGAATGCCGTAGACACCTGATCTCAACTTGTGCGCATATAATATGAAAAATGTCAAAAGATCAAAGCAATTTCGAGAAATATATTTTATGTTGGTTCCTGCAACATTGACCTACTATTTAAACTAGACAACGAAAATCGACAAAATCATATTTGAACTAATCAATCATAATGTCACTCACACTACACACGTTTATTATCTTCTTTTTAGAACTAATCGGTTTCAAAATGATGTTAGGCGTTAATAATATATACATATATGCAATTCAATTCAATTTATTTATTTTAAATTTACAAAATACACCTACAGGTAGAGTCCCAAGGCGACAATGCATAATACAATGGCTTAATTCTAGATTATTAATAAAGACTTAAAATGTAATAAATACCTAACCTACCCAGAAATAAGGGCAAAAACTTTTGCTTTTTCGTATGTACTGCATGGAATGTCCGTGAATACCTTACTCCTTTTTACCAGTCCGCCGATATTTCCGAGCGTTAATGTTTAGTGCTTTTAAGTTTTTAGATGAGTCTCTTTGAATCAGCGACCTTAAAGTGAATTCATAAAAAAATTTCAGTGGGGCGGGTTAAGGGGTGGCTGCCTGTCAAACTGGACGAGGAGGCAGTGAGGCTGTAGGCGATGGTGACCACTGATCAGCTACCATCAGGAGCTGTAAGACTTCCGTTCTTCCACTTAATTAAAAAAAACATTATGCTGTGACGTAGATTCACGTTGCAAGGCACGTTATTGCGCCGCATCCTGTATAATTTCACATAACCTTTGACATAAAAACCAAGCTCACAGAGTTAATAGTTAGTCCAAAGAGCACTAAAATGTCATTAGCTCGAGAGACAATGGCTGCCAACCGTCAAATAAAGATTTATAAGCATTATGCGTTTTTGTTTGAAAATGGTTTAATAGCTGCAAAAAATACCTTTTGAAATAGACAAAGCATTTTTTATGAGATTTTTTGGGTGTCAAGCGCTCATTGACGTCAGCCGCAATTTCTTGAATTTTAAGGAAAATATAGGAAAAACTACGTGCATTTAAATGTATACAGGTGGTAGCAAAATATTTACGTTGTCTCAGGGTGATACTAATTACGATTAATCGATTCTAATAATCGATTTGGTTTAGAGTAGGTTTAGCATGACTCCTAACTAAGATTTGCCAGTGAAAGTTAGTAAATCTATGAAAGATCCATTCGGACTTTTATCACTTGGAAATCTTAGGTTTTACCGGAAATCCTGGGATTTACCGTAATTCGAGCTTTTACAGTCCCTAACGCAAAGTTTCTCTTTTTCTTACGGATTTATTTATTCTATACCAAAAATCTTAACATAGTATAAAATTAAAAATTAAATTAAATAGTATTTATTTCAGGCCGGTACAGCCCATAGAAAAAACACATACATACATAAAATCAAATTGAATAAATTAATTATATCGTATAAAACTCCCTCAGTACGCCTTACCTTAACTTTCAAACTACGCAACGGATTTTGATGCAGTTTTCACTATTTCAGATAATTTCTTCCGGCTGGTTTACAGGTACCTACTTATCCCATGCGGGCGAAGCCGCGGGACACAGCTAGTAACTCACAAGTCCTTCCTTATTATTATTATTATGTAATGGGGCTTAAGTACTCAGCCTTGTATCACTGCGACTATTGCTGATCGATTGTGATCGCCGTCTCACTATAGTTCAGAGCTAAGCTTTGAGTGTACCTACTTCAATTGAAAAATCAACAGCCTATCAACATGTCCCCACGGGGCTCAGGCCTACCCTCTCAACGAGGGCGTTCGGGCTATAGTCCACCACGCTAGCCCAGTGCGGGTTGGTGGACTTCACATGCGCCTAAGAATTTCCTCTTCGGCGTATGCAGGTTTCCTCACGATGTTTAGTACTTCCTTACCTTAAACTTGAGAAAATTAATTAGATAGAACCCTTGCGCCAACTTTTTCATGACATAATATGCGGACATATTGATTGTTATCGCATAAATTATCAAGTTATCTGCCTATGAATTCTCTTCTGTGAAAGATTATACATATAGAAAGTTATATGACAAGACCAGACCACCTTCTCTATTATATTTATATAAGTATGTATATTAAAAATGATAATAACTTAATAATTAATTGCTCATTTATAGTGATTTAAGTGTTATTTTACTAACGGTTTACCAATTGACATTATTTTTACTTTCACTTTGACTTTAAAGGTAACAACTGTTGTTCTTGTTTAAATATAACTTATTTTGACTATTATTTGGATTATAGTGTGTAGTAGCTGTTTCCCGCGGCTTCGACCGCGTTTAACAGGTTATTTACGACTTTTTATTATTATTATTGCTCAGCTCCTTAGGGTCGTAGCGTGATATTTAATAACCCAAGAATCGAGGTAACAAATCAAATCCTACCGGTAGTTCCTGTATTTACGGCGTTCAAAAAACAAACAAACAAGCAAACAAACATAAAAACAAACTGGTTAGCTAAAGCTACCAGTTACATAAATGTAAGTATAGTGACTTTTTTTCAAATGCTAAAAATCTTCTTTTGTCTACTATCTCACTTACGAGTGAGAAAGAAAAGAAAAAAAATTAAGAATAAATTTAAATTTATCCAAAAACATGTATTTTTGTTTCGACTTACAATTTTACGTAATTATGTTTCATAAATACCTAAGAGCCGAATTTCGATAGGTAAAGTTGTTTATGTAAAGAGTGAGTCATGTATTGACTAAAATATTTTGTTATTTCTTAGAATTTATTAAGGTACCAATTAACACTTCCACGCAAAAGAAGCCCTTTAAATAAATAAATAAAATCCTTTTGTGTTTAAAACTAATTAGAAGGTTGACAAACTTCCTAATTGAGGAAAAAATATTTACCAGCGGCGTTAAAGATGTGTTTGCTAATGTTTTCGAAGTATTGACGTGGCCGACAATGGGAATGTATGTGCCTACAATTTATTTATTTATTTATTTTCCTCGCTAAAGTGTGTTGAAAAATTTTGTATGACACGATGAAATTTGAAATAGTTTAACCGACTTCCAGAAGGACAACGTCCACAATTGGACTGTATGTTTTTTTTGTGTGTAGTCGCGATATTTTCGCCGATTGTGAACCGATTTGAATGATTTTTGTTTTTATTGAATATGCTATATTTCGAGGGTTGGTCCCATTTCAATTCGAAACTTTTTGTTACCTCTGAGGGTGGAAAAAAAATTGTCATCGGTGTAATTGTCACTTAATCAAAGTAATCGGTGTAAAAAAAGAACCTACATTTTTACAAATTCTGTTTTATTTCTGTAAAAATTTTGATACTTTATCAAGAACGCTATACAGTGTGTCATTTTTGCTTGCCCTTTTTTTAAAAAAAAAAAAATGGGTTTCTCGTGGTGCCACTACTTTACCTCACTAGAATGACTCACAATTTTTTTCTATATTATTTACATCATTTATGATACGACATTAAGCTACAAAATGTCAGATCAATCGTACAGACGGACAGATAGACCAAGAGCTGTATTTTGAATCGCTCGCCTCGCTTCGAGCGGTCGTTTCTACTAATTTTTGAATCGTATGTCGAAGGAAAATTAGAATCGAGCGCTCGAAGCGAGACGAACGATTCAAAAATAGAGCCCCAAGAAATCTTTGCTATGAATCATAGCCTATGATACTCACTACACTGGACAAATCATAGAAAAATAATGAACTATAGAACCGTAATCAGCGTATAGCATGAAATAACAATAGTCTTTTACCCCAATAATTTGAGAAGACGCTTCTTATATGGCGGAGTCAAACTGAACAAACACTATCTATTTTAGTCGGGTTGTGGTTGGTTGTGGGGCAGTTGGTACACATACGTAGATAGAGATAGAAGATTTTATACTTGTCTTGCTTACTCTTACCACTTTTGTAATAAGTGTGTCCCTCTCTGATTATTATTATTATTTTAGCAGCTGTTCTATGGGATCCTTGTTCAATGGGACAAACAGACAGACAAACGGGTATTCATGTCAGAAAGGATAAGTATTTGTCTTGACTTGACAGAGTAAAAAACACGTTATCCGTTATACTTGTTCGTTCGTTATTTATTTTGTATGCAAATTTGACTTTACAAATTGTTAATGAATTTTCGTGATTTTTGACCTTAATTATTCTATTAACGACTATAGGGTACCTACACTTTAATATACCTAGTGACCTTGCAATGAGCTTAAATATTATATAATGTAGAGGTAGCAAAACAATTTAGGCGAATTTATATAATTTTTGGTCAATGAAGTATTTCCGTTAAATAAAAGGAAACTTATTTATAAAAAAGTTATCAAGTCAAAAAAATAAAATATTTTATTTTACCTCGGCCAGCGAATAAGTCTATGGTGACATGATAAGTTAATTCGATTGTATTTTATTTGAGATATTTTGGATTTTATATACTATAAAGCTCGACTACCACTCACTCACTCACTGACTGACATAGTAGTTCTCCCAGAAGGAGTGATTGTGGACCAAAACGATGTAGGGGTGAAGTACGCAGTCCACTCTGATGAGTAGAGGAAAAGTCCGAAACTTGCAGATTCTGTCCATCTTCAGCTATCGTGTCAACGGCCCGCGGAAACGGTGCCAGATAGCTGGGGTGACCTTGAACTAAAGTTGTCCAGAATCCTGAGATCATTGATGACGTCACATTTTTTTTTCAAAATGGCGGCGTTTTCAAGATGGCGGAGCGCCGTTTTTTCGAGAAACTTTACCCGAATTGATCTCCCGGAAGGAGTGGTCATGGACCAAAGTGGTATGGGATGGAGTGTAGCCCATACCCTGTAGTATATGGGAAAATTCTGACATTTGGAGATTTTGGTCATCTTCACCCTTCAGGTCCACGGCCTGTGGAGTCAGAAACCGATATTTGGACTGACTTCGAACTAAAGTTGTACAGAACCCTAGGACCTTTGGTGACGTCATCTTTCTTCTAATGTGCGCAGTATCTTCTGGTGAGCAGAGTAAAAATATGAAACTTGGAGATTCTGGTCATCTTCAGCTGTTGGGTCAACGGCCCGCAGAAACGGTGCCAGATAGCTGGACCGAGCTGGAACTAATATTGTTCAGAATCTTGGTAAATTCATGATGTCTTTTTTTTTTTTTCAAAAAGGCGACTTTTTTAAAATACACTACCACAAACTATAAGTAGTTAATATTGTAGTGAATGCCTGCTTTACAACGCACTGGCCACTTCAAAAAGAAAAAAAAATATGTAAAGCATACATACACGGACCTGTCATACACCAGCCAAAATAACTTACGTGTGTGGCTGCTTTACATCGCACAGGCCTTCATTCTATACAAATTCAAATTACAGTTTGTTGTTGTGTTTTTTTTAGATTAATTTGATAATTATGCGGCTTTTTTATATGGCTGAAAATAAATTTTACTCTCCGATTGCGCTGAAAATTTGTATGTAGGGGTTCTAAGTGCTCCTGAATACAATTATTTACAAGCGAAGCGAGCACCGCGAGCAAAGCGAAACGAGCGAACTTTTTTTTCTTTTGATTTTCGATCACCATACATACTATTTTTTTTAATAATTTTGCGGCTTTTTTATTGCCGAAAATAAATTTTTCTCTCCGATTGCGCTGAATTTTTTATAATGTTTGCAGTCTTTTCTGGTGAGCAGATTAAAACTCTGAAACTTGGAAACTATGGTCATCTTCAGCTGTTGGGTCAACGGCCCGCAGAAACGGTGCCAGATAGCTGCACCCAGCTGGAACTAATATTTTTCAGAATCTTAGACAATTTGGTGATGTTCTATTTTTTTTTACAAAATGGCGACTTTTTCAAAATTTTACGGCTTTTTTTTATGGCCAAAAATAAATTTTACTCTCTGATATCGCTGAATTTTTTATAATGTGCGCAGTCTTTTCTGGTGAGCAGATTAAAACTCTGCAACTTGGAAACTATGGTCATCTTCAGCTGTTGGGTCAACGGCCCGCAGAAACGGTGGCAGATAGCTGGACCGAGCTGGAACTAATATTTTTCAGAATCTTAGGCAATTCGGTGATGTCATATTTTTTTTTCAAAATGGCGACTTTTTGAAAATTTTACGGCTTTTTTTTTATGGCCAAAAATAAATTTTACTCTCTGATGGCGCAGAATTTTTTATAATGTGCGCAGTCTTTTCTGGTGAGCAGATTAAAACTCTGCAACTTGGAAACTATGGTCATCTTCAGCTATTGGGTCAACGGCCCGCAGAAACGGTGGCAGATAGCTGGACCGAGCTGGAACTAATATTTTTCAGAATCTTAGGCAATTCGGTGATGTCATATTTTTTTTTCAAAATGGCGACTTTTTGAAAATTTTACGGCTTTTTTTTATGACCAAAAATAAATTTTACTCTCTGATGGCGCTGAATTTTTTATAATGTGCGCAGTCTTTTCTGGTGAGCAGATTAAAACTCTGAAACCTGAAGATTATGATCATCTTCAGCTGTTGGGTCAACGGCCCGCAGAAACGGTGCCAGATAGCTGAAGCGAGCTGGAACTAATATTTTTCAGAATCTTAGGCAATTTGGTGACGTCATTTTTTTTTTTCAAAATGGCGACTTTTTCAAAATTTTACGGCTTTTTTTTATGGCTAAAAATAAATTTTACTCTCCGATTGCGCTGATTTTTTTATAATGTGCGCAGTCTTTTCTGGTGAGCAGATTAAAACTCTGAAACCTGGAGATTATGGTCATCTTCAGCTCTTGGGTCAACGGCCCGCAGAAACGGTGACAGATAGCTGGGCCGAGCTCAAATTAATATTTTTCAGAATCTTGGGCAATTTGGTGATGTCATTTTTTTTTCAAAATGGCGACTTTTTCAAAATTATACGGCTTTTTTTTTAATAGCCAAAAATAAATTTTACTCTCCGATTGCGCTGAAATTTTTATAATGTGCGCAGTCTTATCTGGCGATTACATTAAAACTCTGAAACGTGGAGATTATGGTCATCTTCAGCTGATGGGTCAACGGCCCGCAGAAACGGTGCCAGATAGCTGGACCGAGCTGGAACTAATATTTTTCAGAATCTTAGGCAATTTGGTGATGTCATATTTTTTTTTCAGAATGGCGACTTTTTAAAAATTTTACGGCTTTTTTTTATGGCCAAAAATAAATTATACCACGTTTGTTCGCGGGATGGTTCGTTGGTTTGATCGCGGGTTAGTTGGTTGGTTTGTTCGCGCGTTTCGCGCGTTTGTTTGCGCGTTTATTCGCGGGTTAGTAATTTGGTTGGTTTGATCGCGCGCTTCGCGCGTTTGTTTGCGCGTTTCGCGCGTTTGTTCGCGGGTTGGTTATTTGGTCTGTTTCTTCGCGCGCTTCGCGCGTTTGTTCGCGGGTTGATTGGTTGGTTATTTGGTTGGTTTGTTCGCGCGCTTCGCGCGTTTGTTCGCGCGTTTGTTCGCGGGTTGGTTGGTTGGTTGGTTTGTTCGCGCGTTTCGCGCGTTTGTTTGCGCGTTTATTCGCGGGTTGGTTATTTGGTTGGTTTGATCGCGCGCTTCGCGCGTTTGTTTGCGCGTTTCGCGCGTTTGTTCGCGGGTTCGTTATTTGGTTGGTTTGTTCGCGCGCTTCGCGCGTTTGTTCACGGGTTAGTTGGTTGGTTTGTTCGCGCGTTTCGCGCGTTTGTTTGCGCGTTTATTCGCGAGTTGGTTATTTGGTTGGTTTGATCGCGCGCTTCGCGCGTTGGTTTGCGCGTTTCGCGCGTTTGTTCGCGGGTTGGTTATTTGGTTGGTTTCTTCGCGCGCTTCGCGCGTTTGTTCACGGGTTGGTTGGTTTGTTCGCGCGTTTCGCGTGTTTGTTCGCGGGTTGGTTGGTTGGTTATTTGGTTGGTTTGTTCGCGCGCTTCGCGCGTTTGTTTGCGCGTTTGTTCGCGCGTTTCGCGCGTTTGTTCGCGGGTTGGTTGGTTTGTTCGCGCGTTTCGCGCGTTTGTTCGCGGGTTGGTTGGTTTGTTCGCGCGTTTCGCGCGTTTGTTCGCGGGTTGGTTGGTTGTTTGGTCTGAAGTATTGAAAGAAATAAAGAACAGCTCAAATAGTAGTCTTTTAACGCGAATGAGGTCGCGGGAGTCTGCTAGTAAATTTGTATTAACGGGTTTGAGGTGCTCCAAATCAGATTCCGGTTCCCGTCAAAAAACAGCTCACAACACTGCAATCACGAAAGTCATGAAATTTTGTTTTGCGGCTTGTAGGTGCCCCCACTGAAGATTTGGTTTCCGGCCAAAAACTAAAACGTCGAAGCTCATAAAAAAAAATTTTTTTTTTGGATTCCTGTCAAAATAAAAGCTCAACACAGCCGACCTCCGCGGTCCGCTTGCGGGCCGCGGCACCCACCGAAATACTAGTTGTATTATAATTTTTAAATATTTGATAGATTAGGATTTGTTTCGTTCGGAAAAACTCAGGCGGCCATCTTGTTTTGGGTGTCTAGTAAGTTGTTATGATTGTATTGTACAGTCGACCGCACGTCAGAGGAAACACTGACCTTGAGCTGGCCTATCCTATTAGAGAGTTTCAAGGTTTTGAAATGAAATGAAATGAAAATGATATAGGTATTTACAAGAACAAAGTGTATAGTTTAGATCTAAGTAACAATTTCACGAGTTCCATATGTCCCACCGTTAAAGGCATGCATTTTGTTTCCACTGACGTGCGGTCGACCGTACCGTTTACTGTAATAATGTCCAATCTGAAAATTGTCCAACGACCATGCTCGATCTGAAAAATGTCCAAACTGAAAAATGTCCAATCTGGAAAATGTCCAAACTGAAAAATGGCCAAACTGAAAAATGTCCAATCTGGAAAATGTCCAAACTGAAAAATGTCTAATCTGAAAAATGTCCAATCTGAAAAATGTCCAATCTGAAAAATGTTCAATCTGGAAAATGTCCAAACTGAAAAATGTCCAATCTGGAAAATGTCCAAACTGAAAAATGTCCAATCTGAAAAATGTCCAATCTGGAAAATGTCCAAACTGAAAAATGTCCAATCTGGAAAATGTCCAAACTGAAAAATGTCCAAACTAAAAAATGTCCAAACTGAAAAATGTCCAATCTGACATAATGTACAAACTTTTGGAAACATTGTTGCTGACCATTCTTATTAGCAGCGCACTATTTGCGGCCAACCTTGACCCACTGCTATGCGATCAACGACCTCTACATTTGTATAATACACAAGTTTCCTCTTGCACACAAGTAGGTACATACTCGCTTTTACCCAAGAAGTTTCAAATCTCTTTGGTCGCGCGCGCGCTCCCTGTGGAGATCGCATCTTGCATATTTAGTATCGGAACCTATGATGCCATTTACCGGGGGGGTGCGGACAAAGGAAGCGGAGTAGCGGGAGGAGGTTGCTAATACAAATTTATATGGAGTGTGAAAATGAGAATGTGTGAGTGAGTCATAATTTTGTGATTAGTTTGACACGATTTTGACACCCATAGAATGCTTTTATTACTCATCCATATGGGAGTGGCTAAATTTTTTGATTCATGCTTTTACCTGTGATTTCGTCCGCCTAGAGACGCCCCATCGAGAGTCAAAGCGCCAACTCTCGAACACCGTCCGCGTCCATAATGGAGGGAGAGCCTACTCCGGGCGCTTCCCTTTGCTTTACATGACCGTCTGGTCATGCGCGGTACGATAGGTTAGTATTAAGTGCGCATGTATGCGTAGATCCTCCCGCAAAAAATGGCAGAATAAATTGTCGGGGTCGAACTGGCCGCGTTGCTATTGTAAGGGAAAATAAAATAATAATAATAAATATTCGACTATGTTTTAATTAAGATGTGGCTTAAATGTCTAGTAACCAAGCCAAAACCTTCTTAAAAAGTATTTTAGTTCAAAATAAATCCAAAAACATAAATTTAAATAACTCACAAACTTTTTATTAGACGAAAAAACCAGCCGGTACAAAGGACTGGCCATAAAAAATGAGTCTCAAACCCCTTCTCGACCATTTTGAAAAAAAATTAAAAAAAGAAGAATCACAAATTCACATCACAATTCGCGGATGAGCCGTTAAGCCACCACCGCCACCGGAGGCCGCCTATGTCTGGGATTGGCTTAAAGGGGATTCCAGACACACGCGGCCTGCGGTGGCGGTGGCGGCCTGTTGAATGCCCTATGCAATGTATGAGAGAGTTCAGACACGCGCGGCCTGCGTTTGCAAATTGAAGCTGCGGTCTGCGGTGGCGGTTGCGGTGGCGGCCTGTTGTATTCCCTATGCAATTTATGAGAGACTTCAAACACGCGTGGCCATAATTTGCATATCCGCAGCGTCAATACGCAGGCTTCTTGTGTCTGGGATACGCTTATATGTCCAGTCCAAGGTTGCAATCTTTCGTTTTTTCAAAAATTATTTTTGAGTATTGGTAAATAAGAAAGAAAGAAAGAAAATTTATTGCCAAATAAACGAGTAAATACTAAGTATATAAGAAAGTTCAAAGTTCAATGACAGTTGAAATTCAGATTGACGAATGATATTGTAATTGTAATAATGTAACTAAAGATGACGTACCTTCAAACTGCGCGGCGTTTAGATAATTGTTCCGCTGTTACATTCGATACAGAAAGAGATAGCTATCTGCAAGAAGTTTCAAATCTCTTTAATGGCGCGCGCGCTCCCTGTGGAGTTCGCATCTTGCATATTTAGTATCGGAACCTATGGTGCCATTTACCGGGGGGGTGCGGACAAAGGAAGCGGAGTAGCGGGAGGAGGTTGCTAATACAAATTTATATGGAGTTTGGAAATGAGAATGTGTGAGTGAGGTACAATATTGTAATCCATTTGACACGATTTTGACACACATAGGATGCTTTTATTACTCATCCATAAATGGGAGTGGCAAAATTTTTTGATTCATGGCTCTCATCTGTAACGAGTTGCGCTTGAAACACCAAAATCTATATCAAATTACGACAAATTGTCTGAATTTTGCTGCATCAGTTGCCCGTCGTAGTTTTGGAGGTAATATAGAGTAGTTACTTCAAATAAAAGTTATGGTATATAATTATACACAGACCTATGTTATGGTATAACTAGATGACGGCGGGAGGGGCACCAGATGCGACTTTGCGATTGCGAATTTCACTGAAATATGGCCGCCCCGCCACCTGAGTTGGTGTTCGCAAACAGTCGAGTTGGGGTGTCCTTTCTAGTACGTAGTACATATTACATCGATGGTCGTAGTACAGTTTGCATAAATTAGGAATCCATCTCACAACCTCTGGTGCCCGAGGCTCAGTAAAGTTTGGAAAGCCAGGACACTGCAAAAAATACTTTTAAAGTAAACTAGGTAAATCTTGCAGCTACATTCTCTCTTTTTTTACCGTTTTAAGGGTTCCGTAGCCTACGAGGAACCTTTGTAAGGTGTCGCAGTGTCGTTACTTTTACAGTTGTGCCTCCAACTGGAATACATAAAATTTTGAACAAGGATACTTTAAATTTAAGTCGCAATAAAAAGGCTTAAGTTGCTTGCTCTTTGGGGGTAAACCACGAGACAGAAAAAACTTAAAAAACGTCTTAAGTAGGAACATTACATGTAGAGCGTCAGTGACGTATTGGCTATTATCTAATCTGTGGTATTGGGGAGGACGAGGAGTTAACCGGTCTCTCTTTCTAAATCTTTTGTTCTTGCATGTTATATTCATTATATTATTATGTACAATTATTAAGTATTAATATTTGCATATCATTTGGCAGAATATTATGTCTGGAAACATTACGTCATTAAAACAACCAATAAACTTAAATTCATTTCACAGCAGGATCTCTTTTGTCTTTATCCTTGCTTGTAATTTCTAAATTCTAGATTGTCTTTCTTAAGTGCTGTTTCTTAACTGGTAGAGAGTGCCTCCGGCATTAAGTTCGCCTCTTGTACAATACGTGTGCAATAAAGTTTAAATAAATAAAGTGCTTTGGATTTTGTGAAAATATATAAAATGAAATAGAAACTTGTAAGAAATTTATTTCGGTTATTCTGTGAAGAACGCTTTTTAGGGACGTGGTGGGAAACTGTAAAATAAAAATGACTACGGGACCCTACACGCGTTGCTCGACACGCGGTTGGCCGTTTTTTTCACGCTTACTAACTTAGGTTAGGTACCGTACTGTACTTTTTATTTTGACAGTCGCCTTTTTACTGTTTTATGTTGGCTTGGCATTTTCTTTGACATTTCATTAACCCTGCAGTGTAAGGTCATTCGAAACTGAAGGTTGAATAGAAATCACAGATGCAAATGTGCAGAGATGATTGATTTGTTTAGACGAAATTGTAGACATTGGAGTGAATTTTTAGACAGTAACTTGCCCTATCATTAATTTTATTCATTTTTAACGATTAAAAGATTAAAGATTTACTTAAGGATTACGAAATAAAGGCTTAAAACATACATGCTGCGAATTTTACGGTTATTAAGTTCAAAACTTTTATAACTATTAGGTACGCAACATTTTCACAAGGCAGTATCACAAATAAAGGTTTTCCTAGTTTGTAAAAGCAAAAAAATAAACAAAACTAAACAGAGATTTCAATTTCAACACAGTACAAAAAGTAACTACCTCAAATAAAATGAATGTGGTAAAGTTAAAAAAACTAAAACAAGGCAAAATAGAAGAAAATAGTTATACATACAAACTAATATCTACTACTAAACTAACTTTCATAGAGTGCCTGATGGCTCAACATAGTCATATATTTTAATGAACAAGCTATATGTATGAAAGCAGGGCCCTGTGCTGTTGGTTTGTTGCTGTTTCTTCCCTTCGGCGACGTACACGTGGAAACAGACGTAGTTTTAGTTTTAGACAGAATTGACGTCAAAAAGAGAATATTGTATTCCAGTTTTGAATAAACGAATTTTGAATTTGAATTTAATACAACAAAATAGCTAAGGAACCAACTTCATATTACGTTGTTAGAGAAGGTATTATTATGCTTTTCCATCAATCAATGAATGCAATGATGATTTATAATTCAAATTGCAATAATATTTAATTAGAATAAACTTACCAATACCAATGGGTTTTTTCTCGAAACTTAAGTACATGTACAGTTACTGACTGCTCTCAAACGGTGAAAGAAAACATCGTGAGAAAACCTGCATATGCCGAAGAAGAAATTCTTAGGCGCATGTGAAGTCCACCAACCCGCACTGGGCTAGCGTGGTGGACTATAGCCCGCACGCCCTCGTTAAGAGGGTAGGCCTGAGCCCCAGCAGTGGGGAGATTAATAGGCTGTTGCCTATTAATCAATGCAGATGATGATGAAGAATAAACTTATCAGAGTAAAGTATTTATTGTCATCGCTGCGGCTGCGGACACTTCAACCTTTGCGAACAATAATTTATCGGATTGACGGACATTTTTTTTTCTTTTCGTACCTACTATGTAACCTTTTAAGAGTTAAAGTTTAGATTTTAATTTTATCCTGGTATTTGTTATTATTATGTTTTTAAGCCAGAATGTCAACGCAGTGGAAAATTCACGAGGTACATGAATACCTACAGACGCCATTTGAAACAAACGATACAAACAAACAAATTACATCACTACTTTTTTCGGACTACGATTGTTAAATCGCATAGTCAGTTTGCTACAACATGTCATTTTCAATCAAGTTTTTTCAACTATCAACTATCTGCTATAGTCACTAATTAAGTATTTATGAAGTTTTTCGTCTTCGTACGTCAAAGTTAATAGGTGTCAATTTTTTTTACAAATTAACAACTTTTGCGACTTCTAAATGCAAATTGCCTCAATCGGAAACTCACGTCACAGAGCGACTAACAGTTTTCTTAAATACCTAACGAAATACGAGTTTCAAGCCCGCCCAAAAAGTGACGCAAGTAAGTTACTTCGAACGTTATAAATTATCTTATTGTCTACATCCTTTTCACAAGTTTTGATATTTTAATAAATAAAAAAATTAAAAAGGCAACAATATTTAAAGGTTATCTACATAAAAAAACTAATGCAGCAAAAAGATCCTATTAAGAAGGATAAATATACATGTACCTGCACCCAGGACAGTCTGAAGTTAGTTGCACATGCGCGGACCCATCGCGCAACGCTTGTTCCGCTGTGATTGGTCGGCTGGTATGATACGCTGCGCCGATGCTGCGCTAGTTGCGAATTTGCATTTAGCTCTCGAGTTTTTACAACCACGTCAGTTTCTTCACGGTTTTTTCAGTCTACTAAAACATATGGGCAGATTTTCAAATACATATACATAACACGTTGGTACTATGACACAAGTACAATAGCAAAAGGACTGTAAGTGATAATATTATAGTGTGCAGTGTAGTGATACCTGCACCACTTAATTATAGTATCTATACATAATATAATAATCTAGTAACACGGAAAATATACCTACTTAACGCTTATTTCTGCATTGCAGCTTGGCACGCAAACTGCGAGTAAAACACAATCGAATGCCTACGGAAAATCCTCAGTTTATATTTCAATAGTTGGCGCCATCGCTATAACTCATACGTGATTGTCACATTGACAGTTATTATAAAAACTTTTGACAGGTAGCTTTGAATAAATATATTATGACAAATAGGCTATGGAACGAATGAATAAATGCCCTTCTTAAGAATAATTTTAAAGTCTTAACCAAGAATAAGGAAGCGAGAAGGGATCGCAAAGGTGGAAATTCCTTAGATTTAGATACTATTGATACAGTTAATTTGTTCCGTGTTTCATAAAAATCTGTGGGATTTAGTCAATTATTTTATTAATGTTAATGATATACTTACTCCCGCAAGGCGCACCATTGAACCAGATCACTGCCAGCCGCCTCATGCAGATCGTCCCTCCATTTAGCCGGGGGGCATTACACACTACACTTGTCTACTCGTGGTTTCTACTCGAGAACTCGTCTACCCCAGTGGCTATCGGTTCTCCGACAGATATGACCAGCCTACTGTCATATAACGTACTGTACTTGTTGAACTATGTCGAAGGTTTCGGTTCCTTGGTGGATCACCTCGTGTCAGATCCTATCTCCCAGAGAAACTCCGAGCATGGCTTTTTCCATAGCCTATTGAGCGACTTTGAGTTTTCTGACTAGTTCCACTGTCATTGTCTACGTTTCCTCACTGTTTCTATTTGACTGGCCTGTTGGCTTCCACCGTGGTTGGTAGCGACCCTGCCTTCTACGCCAAAGGTCGTGGGTTCGATTCCCTCCGGGGTCCAACATTTGTGTGATGGGCATATCGGTTGGTTTTCGGGTTCAGGGCGTTTGTATGTATTAATGTATTTATTTAAAAGTATGTACGTATGTTTATCAGTTGTTAAGTGCCCATAAGACACGCTTCGGCTTAATTTGGGACTAATACGTGTGTGAATATATCCACAACATTATTATTTTCACAATCCTAAAAAATAAACCCTGGAGAAGGCGTGCCGCACCGTCCGCGCCATGGGCCCCGCGGTATACAACAAGCTCCCAGGGACCATAACAGAGGCGTCCAGTGACGCCATTTTTAAGACTAGATTAAAAAAGTGGCTTGTCGAGCAGGCATTCTACACGTATAGTGAATTCTTAGCTTTTAAGGCTAGTTAGCAAATATGATACCAATCAATGTGACATTTAGATACTAAGACTATTTTATTTGACATTTTATTTTTATTAATTTGACATTACACTTACAATTAAGTAAGGCAATGTATTTTATAAAGTTGACCTGTAATGAATATTACTAATAAATTATGTCTATGTCTATGTCTATGTCTAAACTCCTTATGTACGTTGTCCACAGTTCATGGATGTTAAAGATGGATCGTTCCTGTTCCGTTTGTACGAGAAGCCACCTTACCAGCTGTACTGCGAAGTATGGATCTTCAACTACACCAACGTGCCTCAGTATTTGAAAGGAGAAGAAAAGACTCTGAAGCTGAAAGAAATAGGACCTTTTAGATTTCAGTAAGTTTCAACTTTAACCATAATAACAATCATTCATGATGGTACTACAGATCCTAATTTAGAGTCACTAGTACCATTGATGGTACTAAGGATGCAAAGTTGTGTCACTTGTACTGTCAATGGTACACTGACATAACGGGATATTTATTGGTAAAAATTACACGTCAGAAAGTTAAACATAATCAAATAAAATATACATTTAGTAAGTGAATTCAATAATGTCAATAAATAATTTAAATAATTAATATAACAATGTAAAAATTACGTTATAGTCATTTATAAATTCCAGTGAGTTATTAGACTTAGAAATGAGCCATTTCTTCAATTACGCGTATTGACATTAAACGTACCTTTAAAACCTTGTTATTTATCTTTAACTCTTCGTTTGATTTATGATATTGAATTTAAGATAAGGAAAATATCTATAATTTGAATATTCATTAGCCATTTGTTTATTATATTTTATATTTACTGCTAACGCCGTAACAAACAATTTGACTATTCTCTATCTAGGGTTCCTTGTGCTTAGTAAGTTTGTAAAACTTGCATGTAAAAGCGTCGGTGGCGCAGTTGAGAAGGCCCGCCCTGTCACGTCGAGAGGTCCGCGTTCGATTCCCGATCATGCCAGTACAAATGGGTTTTTCTAGAAAGTTAATTACATTGGTTATGCCTCAACTGTGCAGACATTAAAGGCTGTTGATTGATTTGATTTCCTCAATGTCTTCTTTCGTGAAACCGATTGGTTTCCTACCTAGGTCTTAAAACATCTTAAAAATGTAATAGCATCGTTTTTTTAATTTTCAGGGAAGTAAGGACCAATCGGAATTTGAAAGTGGACCGAGACCGAGGCGTGCTGAACTTCGAACCTAATATCCAGCTGCACTTCCTGCCAGAGGAGTCGGTGGCACATTACAAGGATGTTCAGGTCTTCGTGCCTAATATAGCTCTTATTGTAAGTATTTTACCTTTTTAAACGTGTTTTACGGCCCGGGAAATGAAGGCATTTTAGGCCAATCACAAATAAAATAAACAAAAAAAAACCGGAGCTTAGGTACAGCCTCCACAAAAACAGGGCACGACTAGAGGTAGTCGGCGATTTTTGCTTTAATGGAGATTTTCAACGTACAAGTTCGGTGCGAGCGGAAAGAGTTGTTACACGCTTTTATTTTTCATATTTGCGCATTTTTGACAAATCCACAAAATTAAAATAAATCCAGTTGCTTCAGATCTTAGAAGAAAAACCAGGTTTTACAAAACATAAATACACAAAAAACTAATCAAAACGAGATGAAGAATATTGACTTATCTCCGTATAAAAAGTAAGATCCGTTATTTGTTATAAAATATATTGGAGTTGAATGACCAACGTCAATCAAAACTTATAAAAGATAAGAGTTAAAAATTGAATAAGAAAGAAATTAACTCATCTTGCTCCCGGAAACGAAAGGAGACCGGGCGTTTTCTTTCGTAATAGTGATAAGTTATCATACAGTAGGTAAGTTAAGTTATAACATACTTAGTTTATTTTGTTACTTAAGTGAAGACATATTATGAAGAAAATAAATAAACTCAACTGTAGGTACCTAATTGTTTTTGTAAAAAAAAGTGTATGTCCAAAATAATTTGAAAAATGAAAACTTACCTCTTTCATAAGCAAGAAAATATTTCAACTTTTACTTTGACTTGAATATTTAAAAGAAAAAGTTATTTTTAGTCCTTAATAGTTATTTAATGAAATAAATTAATATAATAAATAAATAATAAAATTGTTGTATAATAATAATAAATAATAATAAGAAAAGACATACCTACTAATTAAATCACAGTCTATTTACTTATAATAATCTACCTATTAAAAATTATTCTAAATAGTTACGTGTAGGTATATTTGTGCGTAATAAATTAATAACCAATTCGTATGTATCAAATTGATTTGTGACCTTCTGGGTCATCTAAGAGGACCCCCAAAACTATTGGCAATTGTAAGAGGTACAAATTTTCCTTAATAAAAATTTTTGCCTTACACACACACACAACCAACATAATTATATTTAAAAAATGCCCAACTACGTCACTAAAGTTAAAAGGACTGCGTCAAAACATGACAGAGTCAACGAAATAATAATAGGTCGGAAATGTTTTTTACTCAATAATAAAATTACTAAAAGGGACATTAAACAAGCGTTTTTGCACGATGTACAAAAAACTTGGGCCGCAAGTCAAGTCAAAAATTACTGTTTACATGTTACGACAATTAATTGTCTAATAATTTTCTGGCTATTATATCTTAAAATTGTAGACTTGTATGTTTGGCCCTTCCATATAAATGTTAGTCATAATTATATAATATAAAATATTTCGGTCTATCATTTTCATTATTAACGATTCGTTAACGACTTTTACTAGTGAAACGCATGAGGAAATAAGTGTGTGAGAAATACCTATTTACAAAACATTTATGACAGAATCAAAGTTCAAGGTACAGCCCTAGTACAACATATAGGTACAAACTCAGCAATTCAAACAAACGTGTGGAGAGTATAACATGCTCAAGACTGCATAGAAGCAAGGTGCCTAACCTTATAAATATGATAAACTACAATAACTAGATGATTAATAATAAAAGTATTACTTATTTTACACGCGCTATAGATAGGGAACTAAGAGGTAATTAATGTGAAACGAACGAAGATAGTATGAATTGTTTTGAAACCTGTAAACTCCGACTTAACGACTATTATGTCACAGGGCACAATATTAAAATTGAAAGGAAAATTTTAAAGGAAAGCACGAAGTGGAAACTGATAAATGGAATATAGTTGTAAACATAACAGTGTTTAGAGAATTCTAATTAATGTATCTCTTTGATATATGTGTAGATATAGCATTAATATTGAGACTAAACTTGGATTCGAATTTAACTGGAGTAAACTAACAGGCGCTTATTTCCGATAGGTATCAGTACACTCGCAATTTTTATTTTAAAAGTGATGCATGCAGTTCTGTTGTGAATCAAATAGTGAAATAAACATAGGCAATGTCATGCCACTTTAAGAAATCTATATGGCCACATAATTATAATAAATACACATAGTAATCGATCAACCTTTGTTTTTTCTGGGAAACACACAGTCGCAAACAAAAATGAAAACAAAATCATAAAACAAAAAGACCTAGACTTCCATAAATAAAGAACAACAAAAATTTGAGACGGACATTAGTAGACAAAATATTATACTTACATAATTAATATCATATTATACATAGACAGAACGTATACAATCAGGAACAGAAATACCTATCAAATTAATAACAAGACAAGAAGAGAAAAACAAAAGTATGAATAAACTTAGTCCCTAAAACGTCTTCTGAGTGATGTCAACACTGTGTTTATTTCAAACTGGCAACACAGTAAACGTCATTTTGCTGCAGCCTAAGTAAAAATGCGACTATAATTAGAATGATAATGACGCTTATGTAACTATCAATTATGACATGAGTCAATCACATCAGGTACGCAGGCCTTATGCAGGCATTTACTTTGACGAGGCCGACCGGGTGTTTGACCTGATTTGGGGAAGGGTTTGACAGATAGACAGGTTTAAGGACGATTGTGACGTCAAAGTGCAAACAAGTTGGATCGCTCAATGTTATTCGACCTTCTGCGAAGTTAAGCGATTACTAATGGAGCTGAAATTTTAATTAACATCGAAGCTTAGCTGAAGCTGTTTGACTGCTTTGTTGATTGAAGTACTAAATAATGTTCTGGTTTCGAATTATAGCGATTATGTTTCCTCAAACAGATACAATAAATACGAAGCTCAAAAAAATTGAGCCATAGAACAGGTTGTCAATTTGTCATGCGCTTATCATACTTACAAAGACAGTGGCTCTGATCTCGAAGCTAACAGCGCTCATCGAGGCATTACAATAATGTCAATATTTTTTTACACAATAAAAATACAGAGATTCTCAGAGTTTTTTTTACTAAGGACTAAAATGACTGCAAGTTCATTCAAAATAAATACTTCAATCAATAAATGTTTTACTTTTGTTCACCAGGCTATGAGCACTCTTTTCGCGGACAAGCTGAGTTACACTCTCAACGCTGCGGCCTACTACTCCATGTCGACTCTTGGCTCCAAGCTGTTCCTCAACATGACGGCCGAGCAGATGCTGTGGGGCTACAAGGACCCTGTCGTGACCCTCGCCAACACCTTCCTTCCAGGCTGGATCGACTTCGACAAGATCGGACTGATGGACCGAGTTGGTACCCGATTATTAAATCACTCCCCTGTGCCCTGTCTGTAGGCTCAAGAGTCACATCATAATCATCAGCTTGCACGATTCCACTGCTAGACATAGGCCTCCCCCAAGGCGTGCCACCCGCGAACCCGTCCTTCGGATCTCAGCAACCAGCCGCCTTACGCAGATCGTCGCTCCATCTAACCGGGGGCGTCCCACACTAAGCATGCCCACGCACGAGTGGAGACTCGAGAACTCGTCTCGTCTAATCCAGCGGTTATCGGTTCTCCGACAGATGCGACCAGCCCAGTGCCACTTTAACGCAAACAGCATTTTTGAGCCATAAGGCTTAGGCTTAGGTATTTAGTTTTGGGCTCAAGAGTAGTTTAGGTTTATCTAAACTTACCTCATTGGCACAAAGTTGAAAACTAAAAAAATACTTATTTATCGTTACTTGCCGACTTTAGTTCTTTACTGGATTTAATTGTTAACTTTCTTCGTATTTTGTCTTTCTGAACTAGACTGCTTATGCTTTTGTATGCCATATCTTTTGAATGGAAATTTGTATAAACTTTGTGAATTATATCTTTGTTGAATAGCCTGAACCTTTTCCTTATACATAGTTCTTTCGTCTACATTAATTCTATTGCAAGCATTCAAACTAGAATCAAATTCAGTTTAATAGTTAGGTTAATCTGACTGGTGTTAATCTGACCCAACAGATTCTGTTAAAAACGTCTTTAATCTACGCCGTTATTTAAATGTATTCGTATTGTTACAGTTCTACGCCCAAAGACATGATTTCGTCGAGGTTGAAATAAGAAACAGCAGTACTAAATTCTCTATCAATACTTATAATAATATTTCTGGACTCAAGGAACAAGGATTCACGACTCTTAATACCAGGTAAGTTAAAATGATCTAAAATAAATTAAATAAAAACAGCTAAAATTTCATTCATCTTGCCATTTCCTCATGTCTCTTGCTATATGCTGTGATTTTTACGTTTTGTTCCTTTCAGCGTACCTTGCAATCGGATTAAGGGCTCATATGAAGGTCTGCTGATAACTCCACCGCTTTCAAAGGACAAGATCATTCCGTTCTTCAGGAGGCAGGCCTGCAGGATTATGCCGATAGCCTTCCAGGAAGTGGTAGAGGGGAAATATGGATTCGACTATTACAGGTAAGAAGACAGTCCAAAATTCCAAAGTAAAGATGATTCGGTCGAACCGAACACACAAAAGCTGCCAATCACATTATCATTATAATGTCTGCACGTGTAAATTAGGCTAAAATACCTATACATAATATTATTATAAGCGAATTTCTTTATCATTATTTTGTCTATGTTAGCTAAAAATATGTAAGCGTGATGTTTATCGAAATTTATAAAACTTATCTATGACCCAATGACACCAGGTCTTGTTTTCTAATTTCACAACTAGGTATTAAATTTAAAGTTAATGATATCAAAGTAAAGGCAATCAACGAAAAACATAAGATAATAAAATTAATGGGAAAACATTTTCAGAGCTAGAAGGAAGTTTTGCGACATGATAAAATTGTTGACAACATTTGAGATGATAACATTTTTGGTAGGTGTATGCTTCGTTTCGTTCATATTGTTCAAAGTTTCATTGTCCAATTTTTTGCTTGTTATTTTTGCAACTTGTATAGGTAACATCAAAGACAGCGATCTGTAAATTTTTTGCCGTGTAAGATTTTTCTCATTCTATTCTACTCGAATCATAAAAATGTCATTATTGACCTGGTGTAACTTCGAATCTAGAATTGTGTGAACAATAATGGGAACCATTTCCGAGAAGTAAAGTGAAATCTTATTATAATGTGCTTTCATTTTCAGATACATGATTGAAAAAACCGCTTTCAGAAAGTCCTCCGACTATGCGTGCCCATGCACCCACAACTGCCTTCCTGATGGATTCATTGACGTCAGCAACTGTTATTATGGTAAGTGCATACTTAAACATTTGGTCGTTCGGTTGTTTTGTCTGGTACCGAGCTTCTTAGCCTTCTTTAGTCTCAGCAGTTCGGTTCCTTTATCATAGTAGTAGTAGGGCCCATCGTAGGCTAAGAAAAATTTTGTATTTTTCTTTGGTAAAATGATGTAAAATGAAAAATTCATCTACAGTGATTAAAATTTGTGATAGATAATATATATTAATATTTTTGCAGGTTTTCCCATCGCATTATCGAAGCCACATTTCTTAGATGCTGATACGGAGCAATTGGCTCATTTTGAAGGCATGAAGCCAGATCAAGCAAAATACGCATCAATCGTCGATATAGAACCGGTAAGTTAGTTATATTATAGGTACTGATTTTTTTAAAGTGCCCGAGATGATTTATTCGAGACAGAGACAGTCGGCTTTTATAAAAATGTGGTTGTGCTCAGAATCGTCAGCTCTACATAAAAATAGATAAATTTATTCATCAGCTGTAGTACCTTTAGCGTGAAATATAATGAAAAAGAATGATAATTTGATTATTATTTGTAAAGCCTGTGTTGGGAAATAAATACTAAAACTAATTCTTATCTTACCTTATCATAATCACTGTTTCAGCGGCTTGGTGTTCCACTGGCGCTGGCAATAAATATCCAAGTCAACATTGCTGTTCGAGTGAACGCAGGAAACACTCTGACAAAACCACTGGCTAACAAAGTAGTCCCCTTAATATGGTTGTCTCTGGTAAGTAACTGTTTTAAACTTTTTGCCTATACAGAACCAACAGCTGTTGTAACTAGCCAATGTAGGTAGATATATATTTTTATTAATTTCAATATGCACATCCCGTCATCTGTTAGTCTCTCCAACAGTGAGGGTTGTTTTGAGTTGTGAGTTTTTCGAGAGGTAGCTCAGATGCAAATATTACATTGTCAGCAATTGTACACTGAGTTGCTTCTTAGGTCTTAACCTTAGATCAAAGCTGTTGATACTTTAATCTAAGGCTAAAAGTATGAAAAATATTTAAAAGTAGCCAATAATAATTTAACAATTATTTTTCAAAGCAGTTTTATTAGTTGACATGACTGAAAGACATCTCTTGTAGAGATAAATCCTGCTTTGTGCACACTTTTTTTGATTGTTTTTCATGTAAAATAACTATTATGTACCTTGAAACTTATTTGATATTATTGCTCATACATTAGGTACCGATCAGTCCACATACACTATTAGACAGGCAAAAGGTAGAAAAATACTAACGTTAATTATTTTCTATATTCCAGTACTGCAAGGAACCGCCTCCGACAGTAATCAGTATCCTGCGCTTGCGCTTCGTCATCGCACCACCACTGCTCATCACCATTGAAGTTGTCCTATTCCTCATCGGTTTCTTCCTAGGATTCCAAGGTTTCCACAGGATATGGAAGCCCAAGTACAGACTTATAGACCCCGCTGTCAAAGAGGAAGACATGACGCCTAAAAGGAAAAAGAGCATGGAAAGGAGATTAAGTACTGTTATCTTGAACATGACTGATAATATTGGTTTCAATAGAAATGATGAGGAATTAGCGAAGCAAGCCGTCTCACTGCTATCTATTACCGAGGAAGATAATGACATGCCAGATTTGTTGATGACAGATTCATGAAGCTACGATGAAGATATCTAGCTAGAATAATGGTTTTGGTATTTATGGTATCATCTGCCACATCATTGATAAACTTTATTGGGTGGACCAGTTGTGAACTGACCACAAAATCATATCAAGCGAGACAAGTGGATATACTTTCAGTGTATTATCAGGTGATGTTAGAGATTAACCTAAAGACACTGCTGATATTGTAATATATTTGGAATTTAGCGGCGGTTCTGTAATTATTACTAAGAGTCTCTTTAAAAGTGTACAAGGTATTATTTAGGTAAAACTTAGATCTAAGTGTAAGCTCAGTGAGTTTGTTTGTCGATGACTTAATAAATAACAAAGTAGTTCTTAGTTACCATGCTGACATAAGATTTGTTTAAAAAATAAGGACAGTTTAAAAGTTTCTTTCTTACTGTCGTTTTCTCAAAAATGTATTGATTTGAAGAAATACTGACATGGTACGGTCGACCGCACGTCAGTGGAAACAATACCAGTATAAACTGGTCTCTTCTAGTATTGAAACTCCCTAATAGGCGAGGCCAGCTCAAGGTCAAAGTGTTCCCACTGACGTGCGGTCGACTGTACGTCATTAGTTCATGATTTTAATTTTTAAGTATTTCTTAGTTACCATGTTGATAATATTACTCTAAATATTCCTATTTCCACCCTCACTTTCCACCACTCTGTGCTTATCCTAAGTATTTGTTTAAAGAATCACTAATTAGGTGTACGAGTATTTAGGTACACAATACCTAATAAAGTATATTATTTATAAATTATTTCTAAAAAAGTTTTTGTTTTAAAAAATCTTTTTAAAGTTCCCACAATTGTTTTGTATTCATCTAGTTACTTGCCGAAAACAGTGTTGCCATATCTAACTAAGTTAGGAATGGATGATTTTGCTCAACGAATTAAGTATGAATTAGTTAGTAAATTATTATAAGACAAGTGTATTTATTTTACACAATTTCTTCGTAGGTAATATGTTTCCTGTAGACTTTAAGTTTTTGGTGTCGATTTTCTTATTTTTAAGGTTTATTAAACATGTACTTATGCGTTTGTATATATAACATCTATTCTAAATAATTCTAATGGAATTGGCAACGAAAACAAATGCTATTTAGTTTCGTTTAGGAAACATACGAAAGGAATTTAAATCGCCATATTTTATTAAGCATTCTATCCAGGAAGGTTCGAATCTCTTTGGTGGCGCGCGCGCGCCCCCTAGCAATTTTTTTTCATTCAAGATTCTATCTAAATCTATTAGTTAGTGTTATGCATTTTTATAGTTAAAAATTTTGCATTTTTGTATACATCGTGGCCACTTTGGAAAAAGGTCGTATGTTAATTCTTCGTCGTCTATTCATATTACGATTTGAAATATAAAAGAATATTACGTATTATGGAAAAAATGCTCTAAATTTAAATTCGACATACAAGATTTTTTTAAGGTACCGTCGACATGTATACCTACATTTGTTAAACTGCTTTTTACTATAGATTTTTAACATTTCGCATTTTACTTTTTAAAAAAAAAAATTATTTATAAATTGTTTTCAAAAATTTTGTTTGAAATTATGCTATTTCAGATTTTTTATATATTATTATGGGCATGACCTAATGTCTGAAATAGAGATTTTATTAATATTATTATATTAATATTTCTAATTCTCCAGCATGACAAATTACAGTTACCTAATAATATAGATTTTACTATTAGTTTTGATTTTGTATTAAATTTTAAATTATAATAATGTTATTTAAATACCTAGTTATATATCCGTCATCTTGGCAGAGCCACGGCCTCTGATTTAATTAAGTTTCAGGTTTGCGTATCAATCGCATCGCATTCTGACATTCCACTTGCCTTTTGAATTTTACTAATGCATTACAGGTGTATAAAATATGTTTTTAGATCTGAGTCCGAATCCATATTTAGCTTGTCAAATAAATGATTTAGAACAAGAGGATTGTAACCACTATATTATAAATTGTGCTAAATACGCTACCGCTTATAAGCGGTATACGTTCAATAATAAATTATAATATGTATTCAGCCACCATTCATTTTTGTTTGAGGTATCTACCTACCATACATTTGTTGAACGCATTAAAAATTTAATGCATTTTTTTAATTTTAAAGAGATTAGTAAAAATATATATCCAGTAATTAAAATTGTAACATAATAAAATACTACTGGATTTCAAATTATGTTTAGAGTTTAAACTTTAGACATTTACTTTATGGATATAAAGTTTTTCGAGAGGTAGCTCAGATGCAATTATTACATTGTCACCAATTGTACACTGAGTTGCTTCTTAGGTCATAACCTTGGATCAAAGCTGTTGACTCTTTAATCTAAGGCTAAAAGTACGAAAAACATTTATAAGTAGCCAATAATAATTCATCAATTATTATTCAAAGCAGTTTTGTTTGTTGACATAAAAAATTAAGCTAAATAAATTCGATGTATAGGTAATGGATTTCCGCAAAAGAAACAAGTTAAAATTGTTATTTGAATTTAATTGTTGATATTTGGGAGTATTGTAACAATTGTGATATTATGTTAGATTTATAGTCCGTAGTAAGCAAACCTTCATCTAACTATTTTACTGAGTACATTTGCGACAAGCGAATAAACAAAAATAAAAGTCGTTCCTTAGCGAGTTGAGATAGTGTATTGTTAGGATTTGTATAAATTGTATCATACAAGTTACACAAATTCTAACTTTGCATACACTAAGCTTGAGCTACGTAATACCTTTTATTTGTTTGGTGCCCCAAAAGCAATGGAATTTGTATTGGCAGACAGGTTTGATTATTATGGGATATAGGTACTATTATTTTTAGTAGCACTATAAATAGTATTGTAGTTGTAAATATTATTTTGACTGAGGGTGTATGTTTGTATTTTGTAGAATAAATTTGTACCAATTTTATTTTTGCCTTATAATTTCACAGCATACCGTCTTTGCCAGGTTATACTCAAATATCTTGAAATCAACTTTTAAGAAACTAATACTAATCGTAATCGTTTATACATAATTATCGCACCTCCAGTAAGTAGTAGAAACGCCAGAACTATCAATTTGTAAAATTTACAGGAGAGCGTTTTAAAGATGTTTATATTTTTATATTTAGTTTTTTTGCAAATTTTGACAATTCTGTCGTGTTGTAGTACTGGAGGTGCGAATATTCCCAACAAATTAAATTGAACTGATGGTAGAAAGGACAGGAATTGACAGGATACCACTTCTTACTTTTTAAAATAGTGACAGTCTCAGTTAGTCTTACTTAAATTTAATTCAAAATTAACATTAAATTTAATCACAGTTATTTTGAGTGGTTATTTTTAAGTAATTTACAAAAGAAACTGTACAACTTATTACAACAACATAAAATTAATAAAAAATTATACAAACATAATTTATTTTAACCTAAACAGTAGGTATCTATTTAACAATAAATTAGACTGGTAAAAACATCTTTATCATGTATAACGTAATAAGTACAAAATCACGCATCTAGGGGAAGTGTAAATAAATAAAATCATAAATAAATAATAATCCTTAACGCTATAACTTTATGGACTAGACGTCAATATTTACAGGTTTGGTAATCAAATTAAATTGTCTTTACCTACATAGACACTTGTTGTATTCCAACATTTTTTCAATAGATATCGAGTATAGAGAGAGACCATAGAGTCTGTGTCAAAGTCAAAACTATTTTATTGCATATAAGTACAGTGGTTGTACATTTATACAAGTGTTTCAACAGTGACTTAGTACAGGACCAGCAGGATAGTAAATCTAGTACAACGTATTTTACATTCCCATTATCAGTATCTAAATTTCCGTCACTGGCAGTTTCAATGTAGAATTTGCCATTCTTGTATTTTTATAATTATTTTTAAAAATATAACTGTTGATAAGCTTGTTGCAATAAAAAATTGCAAAATCAAATGTGAGTTAAAATGTCCCCCATTAAAAAAAATTCTATAGGCCTTTAAGTAATAATTTTGTATCAAAGCGTGATGAGGAAACTTTGAAATTTTTGACTACATGCAAATTCAATAGAATTTCCAGAATAAAAAAATACTAATCGAATCTCTGTTTCTGGAGAATTGTGAACGAATTGTTATTTTCTTCTCTTTCCACCTCTGCGTTACATTAGAGTCATTCGCATTTAAATAAAATAGACACGGCCATTATTCAGAGAGGCACAGGTTTTGAATTTGAACCAGCTCAAAAACTGAATTTTTCTTGAATATTGCGCTTAACAACATCAGAAATGAAAAAGTTGATCAAACTCCGCTAGCTAGCGTAAACGTGAGCGTAGATCCAAGCGACGTAGTGGGCGACGTTGGTATACACGTCTGGTACCCCTCGCCTGGCGCAGCCTGACCCGAAGGAGGTGAGGCCTCGAAGCAACCACCGTCCTCCGGAGCGGCACTGCAGAGGACCGCCGCTGTCACCCTGGAATGAAAAGAAGATTACTGTGCCTTCGTATCAGAACCTCTTACGTCCTAAAACAAACTTGTCAAAATTAAATCAGGAGGTACTAATAATAATAAAAAGTGTACAGGATAATGCCAGTGCATTATCCTGTATCCCGTCGGTTATGTGAGATCTTATTTAAATTTTAGATACGATGATAATGTTATATCAGGATCCCTGGATAGTGAGACGCCAATCCAATGATTTGATAATTCAATAATGACTCAGTAATTATGACTGACCAAGGGCTTAAGCCACATAGTCAATATTTCTATTTATTTTAAAGGCTCTAGACTGTTTACAGTGAGTGTATTTAGATCTCAACTCCCGTTATAAAATATACACATACTATTGTCGAATGCTGAATCATCCTACCAAATCCTTATCAACATTTGCAATCAAATAATAAGTCATCAAACAACCAGTACACGACGATTTAAATGGCTCCATCAAACCCAACCTTCTATTTATCTTGAATCATGCCGCCATATTTGATCAGAGATAAATTTAGAATGCTGATTTGTTAATTTTAAATACATACCTTTTAATTGCCGGAGACTTTGTTTTTTAATATTTATTGGAAAGTTTTATCGATGACATACTAGACTTTCGCCAAGAAGAGTTAAGAGTGCATGTTTAAAACCATTATCTTAAGCCAAATTGCGAGTTTAACAACACCAAGCTGCATATTTACTGGTGGTAGGACTTTAGTGCATTGCACAGGTGGAACAGAAACTGTCATCAGCCGATTATCCAAAAATTCAAACTGAGATGATGTAACTAAAATAATAATCTGAGATGAAACTAAAATAGAAATCTCAAAAAATATCAGAACAAAAGTGTTATTTTACATAAAGGGTAATTTTTTACGCCAGTCTAAAGCCCTTATCCCAGGGTTGCCTTATTCCCTAAGCCTTTTTTTTCCTGGTTCTTGCACAGCGCAGTCCAAATATCTCGTTACGGCCCGTTTTCTGTAAAGATACTGATGACGGCTCTTCCGAAGCGATGGTAGATTCTGACATATTTACAGGATTACACCAAGTACTGTTCCAAAGTAACTCCATTTGATTTAAAACGTTCAGAAAGCGATAGATAGTAATGTATCACTTCGATTAAGTAAGAATAGAAAATAACCAGAGAGTTGTTAGTATACATAGAGCGCGCGTTAGCAAGTCTAAACTGTAAGCACGGGTCTGAACAGTCTCGAAATGTTCGGGGCGACGCTACTAGTCACAACACGTCAGTAGCGCTGATTGTTGCTCGCGCCGGTATTTATTTAGATTTGGAGTAATCATGGTGAAATGTGCAGTGCCAAGCTGTAAAAACGATTCACGGAAAAGAACGATCTAGAAAAAATCTATTAAGAAGCGTCCATAGAGCACCTGCTTACACTTGACACAATGGGCATTGAGCGATGCGCGCGCTCTATAGCTAGTATACTAACTCTATGAAAATAACGATGTAAACTTACCACACAGGCACCAGTGCTGCCGTCAGTGCTGCCAGCACATAAATGCCCCTCATTCAATGGCAACGTCAATGAATATCTATCCCTGCAAATGTGCAGCGGTAGTATTGGTACTTCAGCTTCTAATAGTACATCTGTCAAATTCCCATTCGTCTGTTCCCTCCCCCACCCTGTGGCATAACACTCATCTCTAAAGTCTATTCTATTGTTCTCATCAATAAACGGATCTATTTCCTCTCCAAACATCAGTTTCTTATCACTTCTGTCATTATTGTTTACTCTATGTCTATCCTTAGCAAGTTTAGTTTTAATAAGTTTAACTACACTATCTAAAGTGGCACTATCATAGACTATATCTAAATTCTTTTTCTCAGCCTCAGTTTTTTGTATGTCTTCACTTTTTCTTTCTGTGTGTTTGTGAGAATCGTTGGCTACTCTTACATTGTACCTCATGTTTTTGTGTTTCTTGTTGAAGAAACCAGAGAAAATTGACTTAGTTAAATTATTTAGTTTTTCCAAGTACTTGGTTGCAGTATCAGGGTTGGGTTTAGGTGGTTTGACGGCTTTCTTCTTGACTGGTTCCGGGGAATTAAATTCAGGTCTCATGTAAAATGTTGAAGTCTTCTCCGTGTTGAAATTGGTGACAGGAGGCTCGAAAGGTGGTAAGCAGATAGTGCGTATTCGACTGCCAGCGCTCACGTCTGCTGGTTTCGTCATTTTCATCAATGCTGTAATATAAAGAATTATTAATTAAATTTGGATTCAATCCCCTTCTATCTCAGTTTGTGTAGCTGCTCGTTAAAATGGGCCCTGAATCGATTTCTAGGTGTGTAAATTTATAATTGTTATGTTTGATTTTGGGTGTGTTAAATTTTTATCATATTGTACAAAACCTAGGTAGACTCTTAATTTGAACTATACTAATACGGTTTTAATCCGTAGTACATATCTACCTACATAATTTTTGGACAGTATGGGTGAAGGTCAGATTTATGGTTGGTTGTTATTTTAGTCCACAAATAACTTCAACTCCAGGCAGTACGGAAAACAAAGTAAAGGATACTGACCAATATCGTGCTGATAGTTGTGAAACCGATGATGAAGAACAATCCTCTCTATGGGCACGTACGCGCCTTTCTGTTCAGCTCTGTCCCACTCGCCAAGAACTGCCGTCCACAGAGCAGGCACCGGCAGATTGAAAAGTTCACTGAAAATAGGAGACAAGAAATTGTAAATACCTAATTAATAATTATTTATTACTTAACTCTGATATATCAATTTAATTAATATCACGTCAATATAGTTCGCACACAAAGTGCTGAATTAACAAATTTTAGATTTCTAGTTATTTAAGTAAGTATAGGAAAAAGAATTATCAAAATCGGACTGCTCTGTAAAAAGTAATGCGTGGTCATACATAAAAAAATCATAAAATATACGGGTCGAATTGAGAACCTCCTCCTTTTTTTTCGTTGGTTGAAAATGGCGACCGAGAGAGAAAATATTTTTAGCATAAAATTCCATAATTTTCCCAGCATTGCTAGGCAAGTTTACATGTATAATGTTCCAAGTTTTAGCTTACCAGACAGACAGAAATTATCTCGGCTATAAGAATCAGCAGAATCTGAACCAAAATATTTAGTTGCTAATAAAAGGTTAAGTACCTAAGCTTTTTTAAGATAACTTGTAATTAGTCGATTTGCAGCTTGTCCTAAGTTCACAGAGTTAAATAATTCTGTTGATATAATGCTTTGAGCAAAATCTTGTTACTTATGAATGCAGTGAGCCGTCGTAAGAAGCCACATGGGATGTACCAACACTCCACCGCACCAGTGGCCGATCAGCCCGTAGTTTGGATGAAGAAGCTGAAGAGATACCTGAAAATATGGATGAAAAGCTTAGAGTAAACAATGAAGTCCCACGTAGACTACTTATTGCACATGATGCTACAAAACTATATCTTATACAAACTAAGGCACTTATTATTACTGTTTTTGTTTAAATGACTTCTTGTGAATGTTTTAATCATTATAGACAACAACGGTTTAATCTAAGATGAAGAACTCATTAATCTTAACTAATTAAAATAGCCATACTTATCATTACAGGTCAATTCAATTCCCAATTCGATAATGCCATTACAATTAGATACAATACATGCGGAAGATAGGAAAACAATTAAGTTGGCATAGATTGTAAATTAAAAGATCATAGGCATACCGATAAACTTAGTGTTAGATTCTTAGACAAGACTGTATGCTACCGCTTAGGAATAAAAGAGCAGAATAGGTTCTAATGATGAAACACCTGCTACGAAAGCTAATACAGGCGAATGAGTGTCCTAGGTACCCGAGGACTACAGGCTCCTACTCCTTAGCTGCTTTTGTGCAGCAAATACTTGGAGAGGAGAGCAACAGGTAAACACAGGGGCTGACACAATAGATCCCATAGGGTCGCATCATCGCCGGGTAAACCCGGCCCTATGTTGATCAAACTAGGTTTCTAAGGTCGGCGCGTATTCCTATTGATTTAATATGTTTTTTACCCACCTGCCAAGGCCAGGCTCCTCTCTTGGATTCTCTTCCTTTGATGATACGAAGCTGACCAGCATTCCTCTCGCGAGGCTGCCGCGTATGTCTCCGTAATGGCACTCCACATTCTGGAAAAAATACCGTTTATTGGAAAGTGAATTCTTCAAGTTTCAGGTTACATACTTGGAAACCAAAAAGCTAATAACCACGCTATTATTATTATTTGTGATAGGCCTAATAATAGTACATTGTGCAATGAGGGTAGTAAGTAGGATATTACTAACGAGAGTCTGTTAGAAGCCCGACGCCGAAGGCGCAGGGATTTTAATGACTTCAGTTTGTAATACCCTTAGTACCCGTCATGCACACAATGTTTTTCATCACATTTGCGAGGAAATAAATACCTACGACACAAGGGAACAAATCTGTTTTCTTCGACTTTGCTGAAATTATTTAAGTTTATTAAATTAATTTAGTTAAATTAATATAACTCAAGCTAACTCAGTTTAACTCAGTTTAACTCAGTTTAACTCAAGTTAACTCTTTGCTGATCTATTGTGATCGCCACCTTACTATGGCTTAATAAAACTAGCTTGCATCAGTTAGGAACTTCATCACGCTTTTGACACTGATTTATTTACGTTCATCAGCTGTGTGATTCTGTAAAGTACGAATTAAAACTCGACCATCACATCGCAAGTCACTTCACTTCACTTCGCATCCGATCATGAAAGACCTTGATGTCGCATTGTGTAAACAAATACAAGCTACACAATAAACACTTCACTTGCGAAGTAAAGTGAGTATTGAACTGTGAATCATTGAGTTAGAGACCGATCTCACTGCGGATTCAGGATCGAGTTGCACAAATACGCTTACAGAATAGCAGGGCAGGTTGAAGTGAGTAGTTGCCCAGATAGGTGTTTCTTGTACGTAGCAGTGGGCCACACTCGCACAGAAGGTGCAATGGTGGTTCTTCTTTGCACACTTTAGTGTCCCAGAGCTCGAGGTTGAACATTTGTGTTTGTTCAGGTCGCCGTGAGTGCTCTCACCAGTGTGCATAAAATCAATACCTACTTAGGTAGGTATGCTAAGTATAATACTTGATAAGACGTTGAAACAAGACATAAAGTAAAGCAGGTTAGTCTATAGCTCATTATGTTGATGAATATTTTTTTTACCAAGTAGACGTTAAATGCTTACCTGGATTTAAATTAAACTAGTTTTTATACCTACTGCTAATAAAAAAATTATTACGTACGATGATTGTAAACAAGACTAAGTTATAATTGCCGGTCATAATGCGACATAACCGCTTTTAAATGATTAGTTACGGAACGACAATTTGTAGCAACACGCGATGTTTCGCGCCTCGTGGACACGTTATCATAATATTTAAATAATTTATGGCATTTCCGAGATTATTTAGATTAGCGTAGCACCACTAGGTGCCATATTATTGTTTATTTTTCATTACCTAATGTGAAATAATGGAAATTGATGGCAATTCTTTGCCGGGCTATTCCAACCAGTTTCTGGTTTTCCGGGAGAAAGAGCCACATTCAAAATTTAATTACACTTCTGGAAAAATTACAAGTTTATAAAAATATAGTTGGACATTATTTTTGATTTGATTTGACAAGTTAAACAAAAATATATTTCATAGATATAAAACTAAATTAACCTAAAACCTATATAAAACTAAAATTACCTAAAAATAACTAAAATCGTCATCGTCGTCGTTTCGTAGATTAGATTTTTTTATTTTGTTTTGAGTAGTACTTTAAAAAAAATATCTAAAACTATTTTTTGGATCTAGATAAAAAATAATTATAACTTGTTGAAACCTAGCTTGCTTCAGTCTATTCGTAATTGGTTGGCTTTTATTTTAATTTCCTACTTAATTACAATTATAACTTGACAATTTTCTTGTAAAAATGTGACGTCATCCACTCAAAGCAAATTTAAGTGACGCTTATCCATGTTAAAAGTAAACTAAGCGGAAAGATCACTAGTTTCCTTTTGGTTTCACTTTCTTTAGAAACTATTTATTATGCATATGGTGGGTGTCGTAAAGATTTTATTAAATTCGTATTTTAAAGAAAAAGTGACCGCACTTGCATTTACGTTGACCGTAATTCAGACCATGAAAAGAAGAAAAAAAGATAGTAATATTTTTACTAAAACTAAAATTATCCGTAAATATAAATTCAAGTTAATTTTTTTTACTTACAATCAGTAGTTATTTCTGCAGTAGGACAACATCGTCCCTACGCATTTAAATTTTCTCTATGAAAATTCCGAACATCCTTTAAGCGAAGCCGCGGGTAAAAGTTAGTTTGAAAGAGTGAGGTTGACACAACATGTAACTGTTATGTCGCCAGTACACGTGTCAAGAATAATTATCGGTGTTCACACTTGACTACCATTTCTTTAACGACTTAATTGTGTAACCCAATGAGACCTTTCTTTTTCAACGGACTACCGAATACGGAAGCAGAGCTAGTACGCTGTTAGATAAATGTATCCAGTTAAACAAACATTATTCGATAACATTGGCAGACATTTTAAAAGCACTATCAACACCTGGCAACACTTCGAGACTTTCGATCTGTTGTCCCAAACCCCAGTCCATCAACACGTTTGTTGCAAAATGGTTCCTCATTTCGATTTTTGCTGGAATAGAAATTCTAATCTTTAGCGCATGCAGGTTTCCTTCACCGAAAAGCCAGTGGTTTGGTATTAACCGTACTTAAGTTACAATCGATTGGTACGATCCCTCGGTTCGAGCTCTTAGAATCACTAACAATAAGTATCATTAGTACCAATGAATACGAACCCTCGGTTCGAGCTCTTAGAATCACTAACAATAAGTATCATTGGTACCAATAAGTACGAACCCTTGGTTCGAGGTCTTAGAATCACTAACAATAAGTATCATTGGTACCAATGATTACGAACCCTCGGTTCGAGGTCTTAGAATCACTAACAATAAGTATCATTGGTACTAATGAGTACATACGAACCCTCGGTTCGAGCTCTTACAATCATTAACAATAAGTATCATTATTACGAACCCTCGGTTCGAGCTGTTACAATCAGTATCATTAATACGAACCCTCGGTTCGAGCTCTTACAATCACTAGCAATAAGTATCAATGGTACCAATGAGTACGAAACCTCGGTTCAAACTCTTAGAATAACTAACAATAAGTACTAAGATTATATTCACATGTTTATAAGTACACCATATTGTACTCACGAAATCGTAACATGTAAACTCCACTAATGTTCTTGGTTCTTATAAATACATTTCGGCATCTTTTCATTTCATTTAGAAAAATAGCTCCTCAATACGCAAATGAACCAAGTCTAGGCTTGGTAGAACCCTGTTATCTATTTCTGCTGCCAAACAGGCGCTGCTCTGACCAGGTCTAGGTCCGAAAGAGACAAACAAACAAAACTCTACAAATGTCCATCTGTCTCGGAGCCGATGTTTATCTAAGTCGGCATCCAGTTCATGGATGGCACAGATTTAACAGAAGATAAGAGAACAGAAGCATCAGTACCTACTTTACTGACTAATTGCTACTTGTATAGATCAAAGATAAAGTTACCGGTTGTTCTGCTCAGTGGACGTGAATAGACGCGTTTATAGATTTTACAATAAAATAAACACACTTCGTAAAAATAAAAATTCAATGAAGGATTGACTTTGAAACTTAGATTACGATGATTGCTATTCCTAAGCATAAAATAAAAGGTTCCTACGTGACGTACTTATTGGTACTTTTTGTTTATTATATTTTATATATTGTATTATTAAGATCTTAATAAACCTAGTTATAAGATGATTGCTGAGCCCTATCCGGGTATCATGTCTTGTCCTAAAATAAATACAAGACCAATGTACCTAACACATGGCAATGCAATAAAATATTTGAATATTTGTTCTTGTGCTTCCTTACATCCCAATACCTTAAATTGACGGACTTCAAATTCAACCCAGAAAACTCTATTTCAGTGAGTAGAGTTTCTGTCTTAAATATAACAAATACCGCCGTTAAGTTATTTTTATTAGTTAGTTTTTAACTTAAACTCGTGACGAGATGGAAGTGTTAAAAGTAATTGACGCCTGGAGGTTACGACAGTCGAGATCTACGAGTCAAGGGAATGTTGGGAAAATTCTAAGAAGTCTCTTAGCTTAGGGTCATTAGCATCATGATGACTTAGTTACGAGAAAGTCTGGCTGTGTTATTAAGTGTTGCATCGATGGTCAGAAGATATAATAAATACAGGTTGGAACAGAAGTGTCATTGTAGATTATTTCACTACTTCATCAACAGCCTATTAATGTCCCCACTGCTGGGGCTCAGGCCTACCCTCTCCACGAGGGCGTTCGGGCTATAGTCCACCACGCTAGCCCAGTGCGGGTTGGTGGACTTCACATGCGCCTAAGAATTTCTTCTTCGGCGTATGCAGGTTTCCTCACGATGTTTTCCTTCACCGTTTGAGAGCAGTTAGTAAATGTACTTAAGTTTCGAGAAAAACCCATTGGTACATGGCCCAGCTGGGGATCGAATTTCAGTACTTACTATTAAAGATATCCGAAAAATTCAAACTGATAGAGCTGCTAGGGTAGTCTCATACTAAAAACCTATTTAAAAAATATATACCAGAATTAAAACGTTTTCCCCTTTATTGTATTTTTAACGCCAACCAAAAGACCGAGGTAATAAGATTTGATTTGGTTTTAATTTATTTAAAAATCTCACAGAATAAAAAATTAAATATTAAAAGAGTGATTAAAATTCTGTACAAGCCAAACAAAGAAATTTCAATATTACAATTTCAAATTCTGGTACCTGTCTGCTATTCATAATTATATAATTATTTACGGGTCTTACACACGGAATAGTTTTATTTACCTTGCCCGACGTTTCGACCAGGTTACACTGGCCGTGGTCACGAGCTGACTGGAGAGGCGAGCTGTCATTGTTAATCGCTGTGAGTAGTTTCTAAAACTACCCTCTATCTGACTGACTTAAAAACTACCCTCGGTCTGACTTAACTACCCTCTGGTCTACCGTCTGTTCTTACTAAACTACCCTCGGTCTGACTTAAAAACTTGTGTACTTGGATTTTTAAAATTCCAACCCTAAAGGGTAAAAATGGATATTAAGGTATGTAAGGAAACAAAAATTAACTGATCAAATTTACATGCCGCGGGCAAGTTAGTAACATATACGATACCTTTTAATGCGAACGAAGTCGCGGGCATAAGCTAGTTATAACATATATCCATAACATTAGATCGAGCAAATTATACTGATTTGTATTATTAGATGAATATATATTATTTTATGGATTACTGCCTACTTATCTCTCATAAAAACCTTAACTGGCTAGCTAACGATCCAGTTACCAACATAATATGACAGAAAGTGGTCTATTACAGAGCGTGGTTGCTGGTTGCACTGCCGTTGACCTCATCAATGACATCCCATGATGATGGACTTTCACTGAACGCAATGCCTCGTGTGGACATGAGGTGGTTACGTAACCGCATGCGCCTACGATCTTGTCAAATTGATAGATCGTTAGAGTAATTTTGACAGAGGTTATGAAATTAAAGTATGTCTGCTTCCGTTTGTTAGTTAGATTTTTGTAACGAGTATTTCACGATGTTTATTAAATTCCGTTACACTTAGTTCGTTTTCTATTTCTTCCAACTTCCAAGTATCTTGTAGATACACTTTTCTCTATTTTGATTTTCTACTTGGCCTCACGTTAGAAGCCAAGAAAAACCTGAATTTAAAACCCTCTGGCCTAGGTCTGGATGCGTGGTCCGGGGTATTTAAATTATTCTATGTAATTTTTAATATTTTTCCTGAATCTATAGGTTATTTTAAAAACTGTTTTACTTTTTATTTAATTATTGAGTAACATAACTGTTATTATTTTTAAAGTTCCTGTGACCTTCATTGGTGAGTTTTCACAATATTTCAAGGTTCTTTAGTATTTTTAAATATGTGTGTTTGTAGCTTAAATCGCATAGAAAACCTCGAAATGTTTTTTTTTGTTTACAACGCCCGGCAAAAATGTTTCCGTACCCAATTGAATGCACAAGAAAATGACAGAGTTAACATAAAGGTTCCCTCAGACTAACCTGAGAAGCCGTTCCGCCCGGAGCTGACAAGCTTCCTCCACGGAACGTAGAGATCCAAGCTATAATCATACATCTCACAGCACCCGAGGGGCGAGTGTCCGATGCGAAGGCTAGATTGAATTAAACATGAATATCAGAACTATCTCGGGTCATCGCAGATGAACTTGACTTTCACTTGCTTAGCGTATCGTTTGTTAGGAGCCAAGAGTAACTTGAGAACAGGAAGTCTAACAAGGAAGTGCAGGACTCAAGTGAAATTAAAGTTAAAAAGAAGAGAAAGAAGCAGATAAAAGATCTCTTCTTCGAAAGAAACTTCCGATACCGGTCAAAAGATTGGACTCACAGGAACACTTTTATGCAAACGTGGTTGCTTCGAAACCTTGGAAAGCGAAAAGGGTGCTGGTGCCGGATTTGCTGCGAGTTTTTACGCACCAAAAGCACCCTTTTCGTGCTGGAGAGGTGAAAATTATATTTTCATTACTCATACTCTGAAAGTAGGTCTGAAGTTGCCTCAGTAGCGGGTTGAAAGTAATACATCTCAGCCCTAGGGAGAATCGTTTTCAACTGACAGCTATCAAATTATTTAAAAAAAACTAGTACTATTTTGACATTTCTATTGGACCATGTTCCAACTCTCTATACAGCCACTCAATTACAGCGCGATGTAAAATTGAAATAATATAAAGTTATGTAATAATTAAAGAATATATATTTTTAAATGACTTTATTATAATTATTACTGTCAACTATCTCTTTAAAATAACATAGATTTAGGCAAAATATTTACCATTTTTTCAATGATGGAAATGAAAAATAATGACAGAATAGCTGGCCGATTCTGTCATACATATATATTTCATTGAAAAAATGGTAAATACCTTGCCTTGCCGGCCGCAGAAAAATAACAAAATAGTCGGGAAAGCGGCAATCCGATCTTCATTTGTTTTTTCGAGTCGTAGAGTTTTGTTTATCCTTCCGTATAGCAGAGATTTGTATTAAAACTCATTTTATATTTTTGTTTTTACTTTCAGTGTATTCTTAATGAAAAGCACAGTGTTTCCCTCGGGTTCAAGACTTATTTAGAGGTCCCTCGAACCAAACCCCGTCTCGGGACTTAAATAAGTTACTTTCACCCCTGGGGTAACAATGTACTATTACGAACTGGAAGGATCAAATTTCTTCTTAATTCGAGTGAGTCGTATCCTAGATGTTCCTCTAATCATAAAAGTAAAACAGTAAACTATGGTATAAGCGTTAAGCATACCCCAGGTTTCTGAGCCAGTCAATTTGAAACCAAAACCTATTTACATTTTAAGCTAGTTGTAAGGTTATGTAACGTTAAAGAAACGCTGATAGTAACGCCTCGTCACGTACTACAGAGTTCGTTCGGCAGTTAATTGTAGTATTGCGTTAGCGTTACGCAGTGGAATGCATTTTCACTGCATTACGAGCTTGGTTTTTTTAAACAAAAGCGGAAGCCGTAGCAATAAATATTAAATGAAATGACAAATGGGTCACATGCAAAAACATCCGTAACGAAATGTAACGGAAATGAGATGATCAAAGCGCGTTTAATGATATTAAACATTATTAAACAATGAAAACTGGAAAGGTTCAATCAAATAAGGTGCAATAAAATACTTGAATCATCAACAGCCTATTAATCTCCCCACTGCTGGGGCTCAGGCCTACCCTCTCAACGAGGGCGTGCGGGCTATAGTCCACCACGCTAGCCCAGTGCGGGTTGGTGGACTTCACATGCGCCTAAGAATTTCTTCTTCGGCGTATGCAGGTTTCCTCACAATGTTTTCCTTCACCGTTTGAGAGCAGTCAGTATATGGACTACTTGAATAAAATATAATATTTTATTTATTACACATCCATTATCACCTGAATTCCCTAGCGTTGTTAACGCCGTTAATCAAACACCTAAGGTGCAATAAAATACGTGAATAAAATATAATAATTAATCAAGTAAAGTATTTTATTGCACATTATTTGATTAACAGCGTTATCAACGCTAGGGAATTCAGGTGATAATGGATGCGTAATAAATAAATTATTATAATTATTTTATTCAAGTAATTTGTTGCACCTTATTTGATTTTCTATTTTGAACCTTTTTTGAACCATTTCCTTATTTGAACCTTTCCAGTTTTCGTTGTTTAAACATTTTTTGCAATACAACTTGCCATAAGGCGCTTGGACAATACCTACGCATTTGTAATAGAACTACTCTATACAATTTCTTAGTATCACATGCAATCATACGTCCCTTTTCTGACTTCTATAATATTCACAGTATCGATAACTTACTGTACTGTAATACAGTGCAATCCATAACGTTGTTAGTAACCGCGCTTTGACCTTTTCTCGTTACATTTCGTTACTTTTATTTTCATTTTCGTTACGGATGTATATTTTGGGATTACTACGTTCGTTGTACGATAGTGCGACGTGTCTATTGTGCGAAGTATCGTCGGTGCGGAATACGAGTGTTCGATGTACGATAGTGCGACATGTCTTTTGTGCGAAGTATCGTTGGTGCGGAATACGAGTGTTCGATGTACGATAGTGCGACATGTCTTTTGTGCGAAGTATCGTTGGTGCGGAATACGATTGTGCGATATGTCAATAATGCGAAGTATCGTTCGTGTTAATATTTCCATTTGACCTAAACTATTAAGACTATAAAGTATAGGCTCGGTACGGGACAAAACAACCGAACTATTGAGTGAGACTAGACAAAAAGCAGTCAGCAAAGAGAACATAAGGTGATTAATACGCAGACGAATCGTGCATTGTTCCCAGCTTGATTTTACAAGCAGTTACATCATTGTAATAATATACTAATGACTCGATCGCATCGAGTCGAGATTAAAGTCACTGACTCGTATGTAATGACGATGAGATGACTTTTAAATTTCCTCTCAATGACGGAGTGTGAAGCACTTGTGTGAAGTGTTGGTAGAGGAATGACATGACAGATTGACAAATTTTTACGAGTTTTGTCTTGTCCATAGAAACTATCATCAGTTATATATCAGTATGTATTTAACAAGAAGTTTCAAATCGCTTTGTTCGCGTGCGTGGGAGTGGCTAAATTTATTGATTCATGGTATTTATTGTAAATTAAAGGGTCTTTGGCGAAGGCCTATGTCAAGCAGCGGACGTTGAAGGGCCGATATGTATGTGCCAAAAATTTGCTAGGTATTTTCTGTTTTGAGTGTTCAGTAGCCGATTTAAAGTTGTTTATTATTGTATATACATTTGCATTTACTATAATTAAATACGAACCTTTACGTTTTGTAAAATATTTTTAAACATAATAGATAACATATAAAATTTATACCCTGTTATTTATTTATTTGTTTGTGTAGTGTACTAGTATGAAAAAGAAAATATTTGAAAAATTACAAGGCTATTAATAATACGAGATTATTATTTCTTTCTTTAAAATGAGATAATGAGACTGTTTGACTTTTATTCCGTCCCTGACTTAGAAGTGAAGTGAAGTGGCAGTGGGCTGGGCACATCGCTCGTAGAACTGACGCGGCCGTTGGGGCGGAAAGGTTCTCGAGTGGCGACCACGTATCGGAAGACGCAGCGCAGGCCTCCCACAAGGTGGACCGACGATCTGGTGAAGGTCGCGGGACCCGGCTGGATGAGGTTAGCGCGGGACTGGGCGTCGTGGATATCCTTGGGGGAGGCCCTTGTCCAGCAGTGGACGTCTACAGGCTGATATGATGATGATGATTACAGAAGTGCTGTAATAATACCAAATACCAAACTGTAATAATACCAAGTACCAAATACCAAATATCTGCTAGGAACCCTGGGCTTTAACTCTCTAGAAGTAAGGCGTAACCACAATCTACTTCGTGCTGCCTGTGGGGTGATGCGGGGGGACACTGACTGTGAGGAGCTGGTCAGTCAGACGGTAAGACTATTTGTGCCTAAAATACCTAAAATTCATCTCAGAGCACGAACACACAATCTTTTGGCCGTACCGAAGTCGCGAACGGTGTCGCACAGTAACTCTCCACTTGTTCGTGCACTGCGGTGGCTCAATGCGCTTCTGGAATTGACACCAGAGTGCGACTTGTTTGCCAACCAATGGAGCAGTGTGTCTCGCGAATGTTTGAAGTATTGTGAGAGGATAGACGGAAGTTGTGTCAATATAGTTAATTGTTGATATACCCACATTGTCATTTAATACTATAAGGGCCTCTTACACCGCTTGCTGATAAAGTCCCAGATACTCTATCTGCAGGTTATCTGATAGATAGCCTGTTTTTTTAGTTTCACAGGTATCTGATTGCCTATATCTTATATATTTTATATAGTTTATCACACAGATTTATCTGATAGATTAGTTTATCACTAAGATTACTATCTGTAACAATATCAGGAAGTGGTGAAAGAAGCCCTAAGTATTATATTTTATTGTATGTATACTCACTTTGTAATGTATCTATTTCTTTTTTAGTATAAATGTAATGTTCTACCTATAATGCAGTGTATAAAGTATAGTTGCGATGTTTATGTCCTGTTAGTGTTGAATTGTAAGGCGCTTTGGAATCTGTCTGTAATGCCTTATATATTGTATATGATATAAATAAAAAATAAAATAATACCTAATTAGTAGGTATAAATTCTTGAGTCGATATGGGAAGTGGGCGAGATGGGACTAAACCGCGTCGAAACGCTTCAATTACCTTCCTATATCACTAATTACTTGCTCAAGTATCCAGCGCCTCGGCGCTATAACTCAGCGGCGGCATGCGAACGAAAGTAAAAGGTGTCAGGTTCGATTCCGTGCGGAAACGGCGAGGGAATAAGATAGAAAGCGTGTCGCTATCTTGCCGGGGGTTTTCCGATCACGCGCGGACTTTTGACATGCGCAGGAGTGGAGACTTCTGTACCTCTGACATGTTATCTTGTATGTTCTGAGTAAAACTGACGGATAATAAATTTTAGGGAATATTTACCCCTTAGGAATTCCAAAATTTAAGATCAACTGGACCTGTCTGATAGATGACCATTGACGCAAACAAGTTGTGAATTGACACAGGATAATGGTAGCTCCGGGTATTGAGGAAGATCTACGTATAGGTCCAGCAGTGGACTGCGTTATTGAGACTGCGATCGATGATGAAGATAGCTAAACGCGTCATGGTGAGGCAGGTGGCTAGGACTCCATTGAAAATGGAATTGAAGCTGTCTCTAAAAACGTAAACCGAAGGCAAAGAAATGTAAGTGCAATGAATCAAAAAGTCAAAGAAAGCAATCACCTGTGCACTCGAGTCAAGCCGCGAACCTTTATGTATAAACTATAGTAGCGTTTAAAGAATCGTGACCCCACAATCAAACAATAAATGAACTCTTCAACGATCATGAAGCAACAATAGATACTAAAAGACACTAATCCCACAACAAAAGAATCGAATTATCGATCAATGGACGGAGAAATCTTCATAGAAAAATGCAAGAGCAAAAACAAAAACAAGATGGGAGGAGATTTTTGACAATACTCCGGTGGACTTTTTGTAAAAGCAATTATCTGGATTATGCTACGATGCCGTAACTGCTTTCTTCGTAGGCAAAAACTCGATTACGTGCAGCGCCGCGCCCGCGCCGATGCCTCCGGTGTTGTGATGTAGATCCGGTTGGGCTCGGTAAACTATGGCTTTGTTTATATTGATCTTTGTTTAGTGTGTTTTCTAAACCTTAATGTTATCTGTTTAAACTGAGTTGATAGCCGTCTCCTTATGACGTAGTCCAGCTAGAGCACCCGTCTGAATAGCACCTGTGCCAATAGCACCTTGCCTAGTCCACGAAGGGCACCGATTAATATGTTTGCCTGGTGCTATTCGTAGATTGCATTTTATTTTTTTACATTTTTGTCTACGAACAGCAATTACGACTCAGCAGCCTAGTGCTGGGATGTGTTTGTTTGTCAGGACGTTCATTTAGTGGATTTTTCCGTGGTAGCCTAGTTGGATGTGCCCTCACCTCACTTGAGCTCGTGTTGGCCCGTCCACTGAGTTTTTCGGAACTTCATCATCATCATATCAGCCTGTAGACGTCCACTGCTGGACAAAGGCCTCCCCAAAGATCTCCCCGACGCCCGGTCCCGCGCCAACCTCATCCAGCCGGGTCGCGCGACCTTCACCAGATTGTCAGCCCACGCTGCATCTTCCGGTACGTGGTCGCCACTCAAGAATCTTTCTGCCCCAATGGCCGTCAGAACTTAAATACGGTTTATTATATCACAGGATTTTCGCTGAAGGAAATCATGAGGCTTTGACTTTTTATTTTCTTTGACTTTGAGGAAACTGGATACGTCATAGGTTAGAATTTCTATTCTGAAAAGCAGCGTTACAACGCGACGTTAGATTAACCCTTTACAAGGCAGAGGCGATTTGGATAGCACTTAGTTAATAAACATTTACGGAGAAGAACAACCTCTTTTTTATTTAACTATAATGGTATTATAAAGCGAATATATCAGACTTTCTTTCCTCATGCATTCAATGTCAATGGATAGGTGTATTGGAAACAGATCATCTGAAAACTCAAGTGCACTAACAGGCGGAGTGCATTATATTGACCACATGTTTTTTTCTTAATGATTTTTTATGCCGTAGATGTGTTCCCCAGTGCATTACAAAACATGGTAGTGTATTTAACATTCACGTAGCATATCTGTATAACTGGGGCCTTTTATAGGGTTAATTTGTGACCAGCGAGTGAGTTACAGTGAGTGATGTAACGAATAAGTTCACTTTGAGTGACGTAACGCAATCACGCGTGATTTACTGGCAGTCGTTACGCGCTTCTGGTGTTCCGGTTCCGGTTTAATTGTAGCTTCTAATGTGTATACTTCGTGATTAATGGTTGTGAACTATTTTTACTTTTGTGAGATAGAAAGTTTGAAGTGCGGCCAATGTTAAATTAATAAATATTTTTATAATTATATACATACCACTTGCTAAAACAAGGATTTTCTCTAGTAACAATATCAGCTTCTTCCACTTGACTCCGTTCAAAAACGTGCAGTTCGGGTCGTCGACGATTCCATACTCACAGGCGGGCTGGAGCCCCTTAGTCTGAGGAGAGACATCGGCTCCCTATGTGTGCTCTACCGCCTGTATAATGGGGAGTGTTCCGAGGAATTGTTCGATCTGGTGCCAGCCACCAGTTTTCGCCATCGCACCGCGCGCCGTCAGAATACGGTTCACCCACATTTCATAGATCCCTGGCGGACCAGCACTGTGCGCTTCTCGCGTTCTTTTCTGCTGCGCACGTGCAAAATGTGAAATGACATTCCCTCTGACGTTTTTCCACAGCGCTACGATATGGGGTCCTTCAAGAAGAGAGTCAAAAGAGCTCTTCAACCGCGGCCGGCGCCGCACCAGCACCCCCCGGGTGTTGCAGGTGTCTGTGGGCGGCGGTGACCTCTTAACATCAGGAGGCCCGCCTGCTTGTTGCCCCCGTAGCAATAATAAAAATAAAAAAAGTAACTATGGCAATCAAATCAAATTAAATGGTCATTTATTTGCTCCCATAAAACTTCAACTGTAGTACAAACAAGGATAGGACAATTTTGTATCATCTAGAGCACAATCAACTTAGGCGAAATTTTCTTAGTATAGAATAGAATAATCATTTATTGTCACAGAGCTGATGAATTATAGAACATACATTTTTGTTACTTAGCCACTACATATTTCTATATACAAAATTTATATTCTAGTGTTAGGTATAAGCGTTAGTACACTTTATGAAAAATAGGATGTGACAAAAGGGTACATTTTCAGCTAAATGCCGGCTTTTCAGCTAAATGCCGGCATTTAGTGTCACTAAATGAACCATTCATATCTTATCTTCTCAGGGGGCCTTTTGGGCTCTTTTGTGCCAAACCCCAGTCCACCGATGGTGCCCCAATACGGTTTTGGTGGACTTCACATACGCATTAGAATAGAAATACTAATCTTTGGCACACGCTGTGATTGTACTATAGGAGAACTAGAGTCATTGAGTAAATTACTTGCATGGAAACACCGGATTAAGAGGCGAATTGATTACAGAGCAGGAGTTTTGACCTCCTAGGTAGGGTAGATAATGATAAAAATTTATCTATGCAAGTGCTTATTTTATTTATTTTATTTTATGATGTTAATAATCGTTCACGATAATTTATCATAAACGATATGGTGAGAGACTGTGTCACGTCAAGTTTAAACTCTGTCCAAAAACTAAACGACTAAAATAATGAATCAGAACCGCCAATTGTTTTAAGTGGTATAAAAGCTTCTCCACAATAATACATCAAATGGAATAAAAATTCTGAAGTCGTGCCGACGGCTGTCGCTTTTCAACAGAATTCTATGGAAAAAATCACATTAATCACTTACGCGTTTCTCTTCAAGAGAAAAACGAAGTAAAGGCTTGGATGTGTCAAGCTAATGGACTAACTCATATCAAAATGACTAATGTATACGTACAATAGAATATATTGAAAAGAGAGGACAATTCGTAAAAAAAAAGTTTATTTCGTGACAGTTCAACTTTCTATGGGGAAAATGAAACCAACATACTAAAACTGAATCTTGTTTTACGGTACGAACGGCTTGTACTGTCGCGCTATAAAAAGATTCGTCATCTTAGTCTATTTTTTCTTTTATCAGTACAAGATAAAGTAGGTGCCCATTGCTTACATTTGAATAAATTAGATAACTTAGAAATACAAACTAATATCCCTCAGAGTGTTAAAACACCCGATCGGGTTTTATTAATATTGTCTGCAGAATGTGACGCGACCCGTTTGGGTGTCGTCGCTGTAGGCTATTATCACGTATATATATGTATAGGTACCTCGCTTAGTAGTCGAGTCGTCTTCCGACCAGTGCAGAAACTTACCTACTGCTTTAAATTGTTAAGTGTAAGCTACTATAAATAATTTACTAGCTTTTATTTTAAGAAACAAGTTTTATCTGTCTCTATCGACCGACAAGTTAACAAAGATTGTGCTGTAAATATCTTTCGTGCGACGTCTAAATGGCGGCCGTGTGTGAATTTGTTCAAACAATGTTATTTATCTGGTCAGTCTACGTCCAGTCCTGTTCTATCATTCTTCTAACTTTTATAGGTCTTACCCATCTCGCACGGCACATTCTCTGTTACCTGGTCAATCTGATTTTCTGCCTTTTTGTCCATAGTCTGAATCACAGTAAAAATCAAAAAATGACGTCCACATTCTTTTTTTAATTTTGACAGCCACATTCTAAAGGATAAGTAAGAAAATTTAAAACAATAGCAATTATAATTGATTCATACTATTGGAACACTAGGCCTAACCTCTCGACGAGGGGGCTATAACCATCACGTCATTATCGCAGAGATAATTATAATTAAATATTATTAAATTTAGTTGATTTGTAAAGAAATGGAAAAAAAAGGAAATATCGGGGCTTGACACAGGAAAGAAGTTGAAAACCTTTTCATTCTGTTTTCTAGGCAATAATCCGTCCTAAATCAAACAAGAGTCGCATAAAAAGTGTATTTATTTTTGATATAAATGGTGAGTTTTGTTTGATTGATTTATTTATTCATGATCTTATTATACCTAAGTGAGAAAATACGCCAGAAGAACAACATTACAAAGAAAACACAATAAATATTATTAAACATTCACAATAACTCCACTACATGAAGATAGGAATTTTTCGGTGGGCGCCCAGCTAAATTCGTTCCTCCAAGACAAATGTAGTCAGGTCCTGTGCCACAATTTATGTTTTTATTTCAAAGTAAAGTTTATTGCCATCGAATGGGCTTTAACAATAAAATTATTAATCTCCATTGTGTTGTAACTTGACTGACAGACAGACAAACGACTAGGTAATTTGATTTATTAGTAGTTAAACATGCCACGAGGTATCAATGGATACGAATTTATTGCCTGTTTATTTGCTCATTTAAGCATAAAATTGATCATTTATCTTTGTTGGTTGATTTATTAATTTCATTGGAATAGCGATGTTTTTACTTTCAAGCTGTTGTTTATTTCCTTATGTATGTATTAAAAAATGTACACAGACTCATAAACAGTAAAATATTTTGACTTTCATCTTTGTCATATACATAGGTGGACGGATAATTAGAAACAGGCAAGACTTTCATACAATCGAGGTCACTTCGAAGCCATGGTTCTCCGTGAAGACTTGATCGGGGCATGATCTGATGACGGTTATCGAGAGAGTAGATGGGGAACTTTTAGATCGTTATAGATATCCAACTGATCAGATGAGCCGTCTGGAAGCAGCATCGTCATGATTTCATGACTTAAAAATGACGATGCTGCTTCCAAACGACTCATCTCATCAATTGGATATCTATAACGATCTAAAAGTCCTCCATCTACTCTCTCAGTGACCGTCATCAGATCATGCCCCGATCAATCCTTCACGGAGAACCATGGCTTCAAACAGACCTCGATTGTATGAAAATCTTGCCCTGTTTCTAATTATCCGTACACCTATGTAAATAATCATCTATTGTTTAAGCCTTTCTTACAAAGTTGATTATAAAGTAAAAACTTTAGATCATGTTTATTTTACTATTACTAACGGATAAAGTTTCGAATGCATAGCATCTAAGTAAAAGGGACAGTAACAGGGCAATAAACCCCAGCTTCTCAAAAGGGCATGTCTCTATCGAATCACGACTCCAATATTTCGTAACGACCGGCTCAAAGCCTGCGCCAGCGCACGTCATACTTTTGTCATCTTTATTGAGAACTAGCTTTTTCCCGCGGCTATGACCGCGTAGAAAAGTTTTTCCGTGTACATTGTGAAACAGCTCCCTCTATATAGGTGTTTTGTTACTTAGGGGGTATTAGCGGACGCCCCGCGACTTTGTCCGCATTAAAAAGTAGCCTATAGGTTATTCCAGGATATAAGCTATCGCTGTACCAAGATTCGTGAAAATCTGTTCAGTAGTTTTTGCGTGAAAGAGTAACAAACATATATCCTTACATCTTCACATCCTCACATCCTTACAAACTTTCGCCTTTATAATATTATTAGGATAGGATTACTAGTAAGTAGTAAAGTACCTACGTATCATCAAATCAGCCTGTAGACGTCCACTGCTGGACAAAGGTCCTGCGCTAACCTCATCCAGCCGGGTCCCGCGACCTCCACCAGATATATATGCGTATAGGTATATATTTGTAATTAATACCAAATTAATCTTAAATAATTAATACGCCGAGAAGGAAGTCACCTTAATGACGTAATTTTTCGTAAATGATATACGCATTCATGTACCGTGATTTGGTATCCAAAAAAAAAGCGCATCTGGTGATTTTTAAACAATAAATAAAAAAATAAATTCTGGAATAAAACAAACTGTATAACGGGGTAATTTGAAATGAATTGAGTAGTCACAGTATCGTGTCATCGCCAGGCGTCGAACCCGTGACCTGCGCCGTGAAAGCTGTCTCAGGTTACCGCTCGGTTGCTTGAGTGTTATCGCCTTCAGTTTCCGGAATGCCATCAAGAGATTGGAGGAAGTGACTTAGGATTGATGATTCTACGTTCAATCTTGAATGTCTATTAGGTAGGTACATTAGAGTCTAATAAAGTAGAATCTAACAAAGATTTTGCTTACCTACCTTAAGATGTAAATTAATGATAATTATCATACTATCAATACAAATGATTTACGGAAATAATGTCAATGAAGGCCGCATCACGTTAAAATATTTTTGATCACTTTAGAATACTTTCATAATTTATTTTATCAATGTGGTTGGGTGTCAAAAAGACCGCCCCGGGTCTGACCTGGACCAAAGGCTCCGAATACGCTAGCGGCATCGCCGCGCTGGACAGCGGCCGATAACCTTTGGACCAGGAAAGATCTGGAGCGGGGACCCTCTCTCTTTGAGTCTCCGGCCAATGCCTCTGACGAACGCCTTGGCCTCACTGCCTCGACGGGCCCAAACAGATAAGTGGACTCCAGAGCGGAGCACTTTGCGTGCTTATGCCTGGCCGCAGTTTCCGCAGCCGAACCTGCCATCTGAGTGGTATTGCGCAGGTGTGAGGGAGCAAAAGTGGACACACAGGTGGCGTCCCATATAAGGCAGCGCCCTTCTCCCAGGGGACCAATGTCAACCCTTCCGGCCGCTTCCCATTCGAACGGCTTAAGATTGAAGATTGAATTGAATTTTAAAACTTCTAATTGAATTTTAAAACATCTAATTGAATTTTAAAACTTCTAAAGTTGATTTAGAAATTAAAACTTCTGAAATGCTACATAAAACAATTCAACGTCTGTTTCTATACTAAGCATTTGGTGAAGACCTTTACAAAGTTACACAATGGAAAATAATTGTTTCCTATTGGTTTCACCCCTTAAAAGGACTCTCTTTGAATTATAACAAGAAATCTTTTTTAAACCAATTTCAATTGAATGTCAAAGTACCTATATGGTCAGATGCTTTTGTTTTCAACACAAAGCACTGCGATGACTGTCACCAGAAAAGGGTGAGACGGTAGTTTTATGGTCGCTCTGGAAGCCATGGCTATTATCCGCAAAGAGGAGGTCCGCCGGAGAACTAAGGTTACCGACATGGCCGAAATGATTAGCCAGCTAAACCACTAAAGTGGTAATGGGCAGGTCACATATGTCGCAGTACAGACCGCCGTAGGGGCGGACGAGCTCTAGAGTGGAGACCGCGGACCGATACGCGCAGCGTGGAGGTCCTCCGCCAGGTGGACCGACGACCTAAAGAAGGTGCCCGGAGGCGGCTGCATGGATGCAGAGGACGCGGGTGTGGTGGCGCTCACTTTGGAAGGCCTATATTAAATTCAGAAAAATCTAATTTTGTAGGTAAGTAGAGAACTGGTATCTCACCTGTGAACAAGGTAGGTACCTACTTACAATTTTTTTTGTGCTTTTCCCAACAAAAAAATCATCGTATTGTTATTTAGATAGGAGACGCCATGGCGTGTTTTACCAATTCAAAATATTCTGTAATTTTTGGCGGGGGTTCTTGGTCAAGGCTGTTTAATATTACGCAACCTACGACCCCTACGAGCCGTGCAAAAATAATAAAAGTAAAAAAAAAACTTATGAAACGCGAGCGAAGGCGCGGGAAATAGCTAGTAAGTTATTTAAGGCACTTTTATTCTTCGCCTGGGAACGGCTTCCTTCCAACCGAAAAAATTACAAAAAAAAGTCTAGACAGATTTCGTCATCAGATACAGTTGAGTTCATAAATTGATTTTGAAAGCTCGAGACAAATTTCAGAAATCTTAAACTTTTCAAATCGCCGTTTCGTCCATTGGATATGACTCTCGATGCGCACGCGCATGCTAAGAAAAAGTAAAAGTATGGAAACGGCAACCTTGACCGCGGCGAAGCGATTCCATGCTATTAATGTAAATCGTAACGATTAGACAGCTTTGATCTTGAACGTATCGTCGGGCACAAAAGTGGTAGGGTGTAATAATCCGTCGACTTTTAGCGACAAAGTAGCACCGAGCGTTTTTTTTTATCTCTATACACGGAAGCTTATTCACTCACTAACAGAGCTGGGAAAAACGTAATCACTATTACTTTCCTAATTTTTTAAATTCATTTAAATTTAACAAGGCGTTAAACAAGTTTCATATTCTCAACCCCACCACGCAAACCTTTAAAGTTTATCTGTTAAGGGGGACACTTTTACAGTGTTACTTTCCCGATTACTTTCTTATTTTCGTAAATTGTTTGTATTCCAAATTCTTAGTTCGTAGTATATACATTATAGGTCCATAACATATTTTCACGCTATGTCCCTGACGGGGTAGGCAGAAAGAACGGAGCGCCAAGTATCGCGAAAGTCAAAGTCAAAGTCAAAACTATTTTATTGCATGTAAGTACACTGGGTACATTTATACAACGTTATTTTTTATCTACCACCGCTTCCAAGATCCCGACACACCTCTTTGGCCTCGCTCAGTCTCATCATTCTTTTCACTCTTCTAGTTACTGGATGCGAAACGAACACTTTTCTGTAATAAAATATGTCCTAAACATTTTTGAATGCGACTGTACTGTTGTTGTAAAATAATTTTGGCAAATTGTGAATGATTTTGTGTGCTGATTATTTGAGAAAACTTTTAACAATGCAATTTTAGTAAAATACCCTTAATAACAACGCAAAATTAAAAAAATAATAACTGGCGTAAAATTGAGGGCTTTAAAACACTTTCTCGTGTATAATGGACATAGTGGGACAAAATAGTCCTACTATGTCCATCAATGGACCATCGCAAAGGGTATAGTGGGATCCACCCAGATCCACCCAATGACATCATAGACAAATGGATAGCACCAAGACAAAGACATGTCTATTCCATACTGGAATTCTTTTAACTTTGTAGACAAAGAGACAGAACAATTCTAAAATATAACCTAGACTTGTACAAAGCTTTCTTTTCAGTGAGTGTTGAATTCGCTTAGCTGACGATCAGAATGTACCACAACGATCTAGAGATACATTACTGTATGAACAACTGGACAATACATGATTTGGTCTCAACCCTAAGAGATGAGTTTTTAGAGTATAAAGTCATCTAAAGTATAGATATATTTAATTTTGATTTAAATTTTTTACCCTTTTTTTAAGTAGGAATTTTGTTTGTTTTTAGTTTAATTTATTTCAGTTTGTAGGTAGTTGTATATTATTATAATTTAGTTTTATTTTATTTTATTATATTGTACCTATCTAAATTATTATCTATACTTATAATAAAGGAGTAGTTATTTAATAAAAATAATAAAGTGACTTTAAAAAAAAGATATATTTATTTGTACTTCCAGAAACATAAAAAAAGCATTTAGGATTTTGTAAACATTATAAGCATTAAATAAATAAATAAATAAAGCATTTACGATTTTGTAAACTAAACTAAAAAACATTAAATACGTAATTTTATTCATTCTTCTTCAAATATTAGAATATACAATGTGCCTGTTATTTTAGTTAATTAAGGAAACTATAGGTCTAATTTTACTTTATATATGTTGAAAAACATTTATGTAAACGACTGTTTGTTTCTGAATATATAAATTAAAAATTAAATTGAATTAAAGTGGCAAGCCCCTCAACCTAAACCCTCCGACCTTCCAAGTCACCACTATAGCGAGAATGAGAGACAATCTGATCAGATTGATCAGAAATCACACTTCACACATCGGATCCACAAAAACTTGAGCATACGCACATAAATTCAATGCTACTTCGCTTCTCGGAATCGATACTCGTATTAAAAAAAAAGATTGGCAATAATCAATAGACAAAAGACTTTTCCCGATGGTTTCTTTCGAACAGGGAAATGACAGATGCGTGGTAGAGATGTGAAATTGTATGTGAAACTTTGAAAAAAGACTGATTGAACACCATTGTTGGTGTTTTCCTTGTTTGCGATACGGGGCGGTCGTGATCATGTGTAAATTATACTATATGTTAGTTGGGTGGATGTGGCGGTAAGATTTATTAGATCGACACATGTAAAGAACTAACATAAGGTTAGCGCGAGACCGGTGGTTGTGGAGATCCCTGGGGGAGGCCTTTGTCCAGCAGTGGACGTCTGCAGGCTGATGTGATGATGAAAGGTTGAACCCAAGGAACCCAAGTTGGTAGAGCACTGAAAAGTAATTGGCACATGTTTTTTTGTAGCTGCCTATAGGTATTTATTCCAATTAGGAATCGACCTTCAAAGCATTAAAAGTGACTAACCCGAACTTGTTTCGAGAGATTTGTTGAAGCAAGATGCAAGTTATTTCTTGTTTTAAACTGAAAACATGAAAAAATAACAGTCCCCTGTTTTTCCCGTCCAAACAATCAAACTGTTTATCTTCATAAGAACATGGAAAAAACGATATAATCACGTAAATTAAATGTTAATATGCCCGCTAATAAAACACGGATTTGTTGTTTGTCATCTTTAATGCAAGAAATAACTTGCATCTTGCTTCAACAAATCTCTCGAAACAAGACAGAGGGTTTAGTCACATTTTAAGACTGTTTATTTTACTATGTGTTCAAACATGTATTTTGAAAGTAAATCGAGGCCTGACAGGTTAAGTAAGGAGGTAGGAGGAGGAGACGAGGGTGCGGGGGGGGGGGGGATCTTGGTCCCTCCATGATAGCCACCGTGGGGTTTTAGTGGGTGCGAGTCCCACATCACCCGGCCTTCCCCCCCAGAAGGTCAGGTATGCAAAATGCATTTCCCGACGTGACAAAAAAGGATAGTAAGGAGGTGTCAGTTATTTCCTAGAAATCATTTGAACCTGAAGGCAATGATCAAGTCATACTGTCCAGTTCGACCTGCGTACATCGAGAAAGTGCATCTAATCCAATCGGGCAATCGTCCGCACAATCTTAGAAACTCTATAAAAATGTCAGAAAACCGATAGCAATGGCAAGTGATCGCGAGCGCATCGAATCGTTGGTTTCTTCCGCTTCGGACCTGGGTTTTTGTGCTTTTGTGCTTCGGGCATTGTTACTATTACAGCCACACTAATATAAGCTATCACTGTACCAAGTTTCATCAAAATTAAATATTTTTCCCGCGGGAAAAGTTTACCGCGGTAAAAAGTTGCCAATATCTCATCCCAGGATATAAGCTGTCACTGTGCCAAGTTTCATCAAAATTTCATATTTTTCCCGCGGGAAAAGTTTACCGCGGGAAAAGCACTCTATACTTATATTCTGTGGCATTGTTGTGGTTAGCGCCGGCTTATCCCTGTGGACAATCTGATTTTTGACCAAGAGGAAAAGAAATCCTGCTGGTCAAACTTCTTGGATAGATAACCTCTTTATTCATTTGACTTATTTATATTTGACGCACAACATGATTTACGGTGGGCTGGTGGGCTGTAGTTATTCTTATTCTTAGATGGGGGTAGAGGTCCCTGCACTGCCTCCACGAAAGCGAGGGTTTGGTTCAATTCCCTCCGGGCCCGCCCAGATTACAAACACTGTCTTCTGAATTTCTGAGTAGCAGTAATATCTGAGTTGCATTCATTTCTGAGTAGCACTAATATCTGAGTTGCATTCATTTCTGAGTGGCACTAATATCTGAGTTGCAATCATTTCTGAGAGGCACTACTAATTTATAAGTTGCACTATTTTCCGAGTTGCACCAATTTCTCAGTTTTCTAATAAGGCACTAATTTCAGAGTGGCACACATTTCTGAGTTGTATTACTTTGTTAATTATACTAAATTCTAAGTTGCAATAATTTGTAAGTGGTACTACTCCTGAGTTGCACTAATTTGTCAGTTGCACTAATTTCTGAGTTGCACTAATTTCTGAGAGGCACTATTAATTTCCGAGTTGCACTAATTTCTCAGTTTTCTAATAAGGCACTAATTTCTGAGTGGCACACATTTCTGAGTTGTATTACTTTGTTAATTATATAAAATTCTGAGTTGTAATAATTTGTAAGTGGCACTACTCCTGAGTTGCACTAATTTCTGTGTTGCAATAATTTGTAAGTGGTACTGCTTATGAGTTGCACTAATTTCTGAGTTGCACTAATTTCTAAGTTGCACTAATTTCTGAGAGGCACTATTAATTTATGAGTTGCACTAATTTCTGAGAGGCACTATTAATTTCCGAGTTGCACTAATTTCTCAGTTTTCTAATAAGGCACTAATTTCTGAGTGGCACACATTTCTGAGTTGTATTACTTTGTTGATTATATTAAATTCTGAGTTGCAATAATTTGTAAGTGGTACTACTCCTGAGTTGCACTAATTTCTGTGTTGCAATAATTTGTAAGTGGTACTGCTTATGAGTTGCACTAATTTCTGAGTTGCACTAATTTCTAAGTTGCACTAATTTCTGAGAGGCACTATTAATTTATGAGTTGCACTAATTTCTGAGTTGCACTAATTTCTGAGAGGCACTATTAATTTCCGAGTTGCACTAATTTCTCAGTTTTCTAATAAGGCACTAATTTCTGAGTGGCACACATTTCTGAGTTGTATTACTTTGTTGATTATATTAAATTCTGAGTTGCAATAATTTGTAAGTGGTACTACTCCTGAGTTGCACTAATTTCTGAGTTGCCGACCGAAAATCGACCGGTACAAAGCGGAGCGAGCCGCGAGAAATTCATCAATTGAACCATTGTGACGTCACGCCCATTATAATCGTGTTACCGCGAACCGCGCTTTTTTGTCGCACTTTTTAGCTTTCCTCTGAAAACGGCCTTACATTTCGTAACGTTCCATAACAGTTTGACAATGGATTAATCCAATGTGCTTGATGGAAATTAGATAATGGTGGTAAGATGAACAGCATTCATTCAAAATTCGGTAAAATTTAAGCCAGGCCGCATCTGTTGCAGAACCGATAGTCGTTTGATGTAAACAAATGTTATTTTATTTATATGTCCAAGTTGTGTGGAAGAAAATTGTGTAGCTTTGACAATTTTCCAGACAAATATTAAAAGAAACCTAAATAAAAACTTACTCCAGACTTTTTTCTAGGAAATCCCATACGAAATGACATTCAAAACGTAATTTGCTGTATAAGTAAAGCGACTTAAACTTTAAGTACGATGACGTAGGTACGTACTTATATATTTTTAAAATTATTAATAATCAATTAATAGGGATGTCTGTTAATAACCTACCTCATGTTTTTAAAAGTTAAATGACAGAAATCGCTTAAATTATAAATTCATACGTTTGTATATTTTTGTAGAATAAGGTATATTGCATTACGTTCTAAATCATCTTTGAGGCATTTTTTCTAATACCTATTTAGGCAAATGTGGTAGAAAACTGACTGTGTGTTTGTTTGCTCATCTGTAGACGACATCCTAATGTCTCGATAAGCCTCGATCCGTTCCAAATACCCTGATAATACGCATCATTGGCTGCAAATGATTGTCCTCCAGTTTGTCGACAATATCCGAACCAATCATTACGTTATATTATTGTCTATGTCCAGGCGCGTTACTTGGGGGAAAACCCGTTATTTTATAGTAGAAATGATTAGCCTATATATCGGGTAGCCAGCCTTGGAGGCACAGATGGAAATTATTGATGTTATGGTGTACATAGAAAGTTTTTTTTTGGTCAAATTTATCCCTCGAAGGGAAAGGCAAAGGGTCTCTGCCCATACAGCCATGTCTTCAGTTTGATTATTTTTTAATGTCTTCTACTTTTCGGTTTCTTCAGCGTTGAGTTCAAGTTCAAGGCCGGAGCCAAGTCTTCTTTTTCTTGTTTTTTTTAAAGTCAAGTCAAGTAGTTTTAAATGTCATTCACAGTTGAAAGGACAAAATCATATAGAGAAGGAAAATAATCTCTATTTTTCAAAAGTTGTGGGATGGTAGATAGAAAAGTTTTAAGAATGTTGTTTAAAAGAAATTGTTTGAAGGTACAAAGCAGACTAAGTATAACAGCTCATCATCAGCCTGTACTATTCCACTGCTGGTCATAGGTTTCCCCCAAGGCGCTACAGAACCAGATCTTCGCTTCTCCGCATCCAGTCACTGCCAGCCGCTTTTACTAAAAAATCTCAAAATAGAGATTTTAGCAAAGAGTTGCTTCTAATTTGTAGTTCGAATTTCTGTTCGGTTATGTGGGAGTTATTCAAATAAGATGCCAATATTGTTTCTTCCAGTGGTACAAGCAAAAATAGACTTAAAGAAGACAAACCTTTTTATATCGCGACTGTCTACCAATTTTTTCCTTTTAGTTTATATACGGTACATAATATTATAAGTACAATACAAAATACTTATTGTAAATAATGTACATAGTTATAATTTTAGAGTTTTGTATTTACAATCTTGGTAGGCTTATCGTTTTAAACGATTTTTTCCAGACAACCTTTGGGTAGAGGACATAGATGATAGAAATAAAATAGATGTGTAATGGAAGGACCGTTTTATTTTCCTTGGCGCGCGTTTCCATGGCAAATAAAAAAGTATAATTTTTTTGTGCTGAAATCATGGTTTTCTTATAAATATGCGGAAAAGGCAGACTCTCTTTTTACCTATTGATCTAGTCCTGAAAAAACAATACCTAATTAACTAATGATACCCAACTCACCTCTGGGGCTGTAAGCTTCAGTGTCCAAAACTTGGGCCAGAAAAAAAAATAACACACACACAGTGGCAACACCACGCCTTGTCTCCACCATTTTCGAGGCAACACTACACAAGTGTTCAGTTCATTCTTCCTTCCTTCACGGTCGGTTAAACGTTTCATAAATACTCTATAAGTAAAACATCGACTCATTTACATCACTATTAATCATTTTTAAACTGCAATTAAAACGGTAAAAGTTTTCGAACGCGGCAAATGTCATTTGTTCTTTTTTTCAGTAAGGCACAGGTTCCCGCCAGGAAACGTCCGCCGGTGACGGCACCCGAATTAGAAATGGTTGGAAAAAAGCGTTGGAGTGCGCGCAGTTGTTATTATTGACTAACGATACTGTGTTTTTACTTTTTTCCGTGCGCCGGCGCTTGTCGGATACCCCCACTGGGAAAATGTTGCGGTTGCACTGAAGTTGTTGGCAACATTTTGCTTTAAATAAACTAGCGGATCAGAGAGTTGTTAGTATACATAGAGCGCGCGTTAGCAAGTCTGACCTGTAAGCACGGGTCTGAACAGTCTCGAAATGTTCGGTGCGACGCTACTAGTCACAACACGCCAGTAGCGCTGATTTTTGCTCTCGCCGATATTTATTTAGATTTGGAGTAATCATGGTGAAATGTGCCGTGCCAAGCTGTAAACACGATTCACGGAAAAGAACGATCTAGAAAAAATCTATATTGAAGCGTCCATAGAACACCTGCTTACACTTGGCACAATGGGCAATGAGCGATGCGCGCGCTCTATAGCTAGTATACTAACTCTATGTAGCGGATAGACTGATTTTGGTCACCGAACTTAAAGCTATAATACTACTTTCAAAGGCGAAATACTTCAAACCACTATACAATTTTATTATAAACACAATTGAAAAACTATAAGTGCAAAGTGAAGTGAAATTCTGTAAAGAAACAAACGTAAAATAATAATAATCTGAAAACTTCATACCATTCACCGAAACAAATAGTGAAGACTGGTTCAAAAGGACTTTGCTTCCAGAGCCGTAAAGCCCAGTTAAAAAAAAGAATTGGGCTAGTCTTTTCCCTAGACTCTACGCTATTCTAGAGTTGTATTTAATCTCCAAAATAAGTTCATTTTTTACAGTCCGAAATAAAAAAACATTTAAATTAGCCTAATTTTAATTGCAATACTGACTTACGTCGTATATTAAAATATGTCAGTACTTACATTAAGTGGCTATATTGTTATTTCTCCTACAGTCTTAATTTTTAACAGAATAGGTTAAAACCATGTCATATTGAATTCCATTAGGTTCATTAAAAATTGAACTTACTATGACAAGGTTAACCTCTCTGATACTTGTCGCATAATAGGGACGGTCGACCGCACGTTACACATACTTACTACACGCACTTACTACATAGCAGCTTCTAATTCTTGTAAAACATAAGTTTTCTTAACATCGTACCCAAATGTTGTCAACCCCTGTCCATAGAGAGTGAAATGAAGACTCAGCGGCGCGTGCGCAGCGCTATATTGAACTGTCTCAGTCGCGCGCCGACTCCACTCACGTCTGCACGTGTTAGGGGCCCATTACACGGTAGGTTTCGCTGTCAGTTGTCAAGGCGATGACTGACGGATGAATCGTCTAAGGTGTATCACAGACACACGCGGCCTGCGGTGGCGGTGGCGGCCTGTTGTCTTCCCTATTCAATGTATGTGAGACTTCAGACACGCGCGGCCTGCGTTTTCATATTGAAGCTGCGGCCAGCGGTAGACAGTCTGCGGTGACTGATGAAAATATGCATACTTTGATTGCAACCATCAGTCAGGACTGATGGAATTGACTGACGCTTGCATGACCGTCTAATGTACGCCTTAGATATGATTACTAAACGCTCCACTCATATAAAGAACAATTAGTTATTTAAATTGAATTCTTTATTGAAAATGTTAAGTACAGATTAACCCGTAGTTTTGACTTTGACTATCATTATATACACACACAAAATTTTTTGAGGTTCCCCAGACTGACCGATCTTGTTCAAAATACTCCTAAGTCTTGGCCTTTATTGACCGTTTGTATTAAATTGGAATAATCCTGTTTTTATGCCTACTTTTATAATTTGTGATCGTAAACAGTAAAATATAGGTTACTACTAGACTGAAAAAATATTACAAGGTAGGTAGATAGTGATTTACTTTATACTTTACTTTATTACATCAATTTTAAATTGTGGTAGATCATGACCCAGTATCAAATCCGGATACTGTGACACCCTGATATAGATTTATTTAACCCCAAGATATACGCTGTTCTATTTGCTAGCTGCGACAAATCGCAAAACTAACATCTGAAGTTTCTGTGTTCTTTTTCTGAAAGTAACGCAGTAATTCCGAAAATATTTGAAAAAACAAACCGGTTGGAAGCAACGCCTCCTACCGCCATCTACACCTGCAAGATATAATTACAAAGTGAGCTAAGTAGCTACACTTTAAGCAAAAGCACCCTCTAGCGTTATCTTTTCTAACTAACAAACTAAATCTTATATTAGCAGTTTTAACTATAGTTTCGTTCTTATTACCACCAAGCGCGGCGCTGGCTGCACGCATAAATTGCAATTACGGTATCCTCGACTATCTCTCTCACGCTTATGCTTAATGACAAACGCCAGAAGAGGACAAAACACATCGTGTCATTGTAACGTAACGTAAACATGTCAGTTGCGGGCTGTATTCCACCGTGGCGGGTTATACAGAACTTATAATTCGAAATTAGTTACATTCAATTGCGAATTAAGAAGAAAATATTAAACGAACACTCAAAATAAGTTCGTAAGTGAATGAAATCGATGTGGACTCTGGTTTTTAAGTGTTTTTATTGTGTTTTCTAAGTGTTTTCCAAGTTCTCGCACAGTTAACGGTATAGCTGCTGTGAACTTTACACTGGTTTTGTCTGAATTTTGAGACCCACCTAGGCACGATCGCGGGCCTGTTTTGTTAAAAGCTGACACAAGGAACAGGATGCGGCGTCACGTGTGATTTTCTTTTATTTTAAACCCAACGGTGAGTTGTTCTACTTTTTAAGTTTTTCATTCCTTTCAAAGTTAAGTAGTTTTTCATAAATTGATATTCAGAAACGTGACGTGCCGCTGCTAAAATTGTATTTGCAAAAGGTCCCGGTCTTTTTAAATTATTTTTGATCATTTACAAATTTTGTTAGGACATTCTAACTTAACACATCTACTTTTAGTTTGGTTTCATACTCAGACGTTAAGTTTACAGCTAATCCACTAACCTCAATATCAAACTTAAAAACTTAACTTAAAAAATCCTTAACCTTCTTTTTATCTACAAAGCTGACGTTTATAATATTAAAAGTAGCTGGTGTCCATTGAAGTTCGAGTAATTCGTCGTGAGTTAAGCAACGACCTTGCTGTAAGTAAAGGTACGCATTTGCCATTCTCCTCGGGTTTGTCATGCACGTCTGTCTTGTCTGTTGGGACCAGAAGAGTCTTAATGACTCATGCATAATATGTGCTGTGAAATTTTTAATGACGTACTCAGCAATACATAAAAGAAGGAGGTATTAGTCTTGTTTTTCTTTCTAACTTCGTAAAAGACCTGTTTGAAAACCGTGAACTGTCAAGATGTTTATTTAAAAACTGGGAATTTTAAGATTTCGCTCATTTAGTAACAAAACTTTACGAAATTAAACCCTACTATAGCCGTCAAATAGGAAAGATTTAAGACGAATATTCCAATGACCTAGTCATTGAAATTATTGTTGCAATATTACAAATAAACTAATGTAGTTCCCATCATTCACATTCTCATTACGTTACAGGTTAAGTTGAAAACCGATTTGTTGCAAAAGAATCTGTAAGTAAGACGCCGGAACCGGTTTCATTCAACGCAACGGCATGATAGCTCGAGACTTGAAGTATGCGACTGTTTCCGCCACCGGTCGATGATGTTAACTTCCTCAACTCTAGTGAAAATTAGAATCGAAATGAGATAAAATAACGGCAGGTGTATAAAATCTGAACCAACAATGTAGGCCATTCTGTGATAGCAAAACCGGAACATCACAATTCATTTGATTTGAATCAATATAAATGGATAAGAATTCTAAAGCGTAGATAATGTGCTTTAACAAAAGCTTAAATAGTACCCTAGCAGTAACAAAGACTGTCGATGACGATGAAAGATAAACTATCAGAATTCATAATTGGAAAATGCAAAAGACAATTTAGTTGTCACAATTTTTACGCCGATTCGAATGAAAAGCATTTAATAATTGAAGTGAGTACAAAGACACGAAAAAACGCAGAATGAAAAGGCCTCTGTCCGACTTTAATACCATAGATACCTAGTTATTCTACAAATTTCTGTTTTTTGATTCTGAAAATATGGGATCGGATTTAAACACTCCGCCGCATGAGCGTAATGCATGAAACTCTATATTAGTAGATACTCTACTCTCCACACGTTAAGTATTCCACATAAACACTCAAAAAGGTTTACTGTAAGTGAAACCAGTTTCTAGAGAAACCACTTTCATAGAATTTACGTAAAGCCCTCATTCGATTAGGTACTTACACCAATACGTCTACAGTTGTAGTTAGGTGGAATCGATTAAATAAATATTGACCAGCAGTCAAATGCAACGTAAACTGGCAAAGGAAAAACTCAAATCTAAACTAAAATTAACTGTAATATCGGAAATGAACAAAATTTATACTTGAAACAGTTGTACAAACATTTTGATAACACCTGTAACTTTTGTTCGCAAAGCAGAAGGGAAGGCCTATGTGGCGGCAGACGTCAGCAGGCTGGTGATCATTGATGACGATACCAACCTTCAGAGATATCCTTAGTTTTTGACTGACATCTTAAAGCACACTCAAACTAAATCGAGGGGTTTCGTCGAGGGGCCACGTGGTTCAACAACATTGTCCGACATGTCAGACAACGAGGAATTTTGATTCCTAGCTGTCCGAATAATGACTAATATATAATCCAAATCTGTACTTTTAGGCCACTTCTTGGAACATATTTTCTGTAATCCTTTAAGTTATCTTAAGACGTGCATTACGACACGTCTGTTTTTTTTATCACACAAGATAATGAAGGCATGAATGAGGAGCTTTCTTTCACCAACTCACATTTGATTGGACGCGCCCCTCACGTGGAGACAAGGTCGACTGCATTCTTGCGTCGTACCTAGATACTAGACTGTACAAATGTAATGACTCTACCACTAGTAGAGTTATTAGAAGCAGTTACTCTATATAGACAGTTGAAACGGTCTAGATGGTCGATTATTAAACGTAATTCTGCTTCTATAGCGCCGTATTTTATCAGAGCTTGATTCTAATAATATATTTATTGGGACAAGTATTTGATGCTTAGGTAGACGGATACCACCTGAGTATGATCATCTAATTCCTATCGTCTTTCTTGGATGTCTGATTCTTGTATTCATAATACTTTTAGTTTTTATGGTGTCACACCTAAATTTATCCAAAGTGTTATAGAGACTATGTATGCTGTTATGAGTGTTACTATATTTTTCAGTATCTTCCCCTTCTTTGTAACCTTTTAAAGTTTTTATCAGTAATAAGTATTAACTATTTTATATTTTCTATTTTCCTTCTAAATTCATAGGTCCTCGTGTACTATCGTGGGAAATACTAATATTGATATATATTTGTATTATCTTATGTTAGTTTATGGTTCTGGGAAAGTAATGATATTAGTGGCGTTTGTAATTACGTCATTTGTTAACGAACTAGTGTCAATAACAATAATTACCATTGACTTACTAATCTATCACTTCACTAATAACTAAATTAATGTATGATATTTATCAAATTTTAAGTTTAGGTTTGACAAGAGCTGTTGAGGACAATATACAACTTGTGAAAATTTTCATTTGACTTCTTTCAGGGTTTTCTAGCCTTATGGTCGAAAACGCTGATATTGCTGATGTTTTATCTCCAGAAAAATCGTAGCAACATCTATCTAACAGTAGTTTGATTTCCTAGGACAAAACCGAAATATAGTTAAAGCTAACAAACAGTCCATACACCAGCTGGCCGTAGTCGCCATAGTCGGTATTAGACACAAAGGCGAGTGCTTTCATTTTCTCTCTTTTCATTTCAACAGTTGTAAACGAAACAATGACTCGGTTTGTGTTCCGTGACGCGACAGGACCAAAAAGAAGTGTTCGCTTGCGTAACTCACTTCGTGAAACTTGATCATTCAGTAACCTACGAATTTTCATAGCATTATCGATTCGATGTTTCTTCTTCGTTTAAGTAACTTTATGTGATGGTTATCTTGAAATATTGCTTGTTATTGTTACTGGTCTTTTTTTGCAAACGTCTTTTATTTATCAATATTTGAGGTGTATAGAATCAAAGGCAGCTATCTGACTTCCGACTGTCATTAAACTTTTATCTTTCTACTCATCCTCAGACAAGGACCAAGATTTATTTATAATATTTTAATAGTTTATGTAGGTCTGTGTCTTTAATATATTTATGTAATAAAAATATTTATTTTATTTATAAATAATTGTATCTATTTATCAATTTGTAGTGTATGTAGTTACCTATCATATAATCACTGTTTTATATTATCAATATTGTTTTATAAACAATCTCTCTTTTTGCGCATTTATCTGCATGTCTGCTAGTAGAGAATTCCATTGGCATTAAGTTCGCCTTTTGCACAAATTAGTGCAATGAAGTTTTAAAAATTTGTTTTTTTTTGGCAAAACAACAGAGTAAATAATATTTGGAAGTTGCATCGTATTCGTATACCTAGTACCTTCCCTCGTTTCCCTGTGATGAGCAAGTTCATGAATGATACTGATTTATTTTTTACTCTCTTCGATCTCGATCTAAGGCCAAAGCGAAATCTGACCTCATACCTCAGAGCAAAATTTGCTTACGTCATCCATTTGATAGATAACATACTTTATTGATGTTACTGTACATACGAGAAGTGGATGAGTTAGGAAATCGGAAGAATTCGCCCGGGAAGACCTTATGATTTATTACGTTGATGGCAGATGTAAGAAACAATTCGCTTTATGTTTCCTAATCTACGTAATCGGTAATCATACAATCAACGCAGGTGGCAAGCTGAAACGAAGTGAATCTTGTTCAATAGAATTATGTAAATGTTGATTAATAGTCAACGATAAAAAAGCCGACTTGAAACCTTTCGATGACGTTGGTGAAAATTTGGAAATCTAAGTTAGTCAAACGCTATATCAAGAAAGAAAATACCAGAGGTAGCTGATAGAGTATAAATATTTTAAAAAATCAAATCATTTTATTGCATTCCACAATGTAATAATGGATTATTATGGACAGATGATCCCGTTTGGGCACAACAATATTTAGGAGACAGAGAGTGATATTGACGGACAAAGGTTATCACCTGGGAGCGTAACTTTGGTGGGGGTGATTTGATAACTTATCATTTCATGACAAAAGGTCACTAAAAAGCTAAAGAGATCAGAAATAATGAAGTCAATGACAAAAGACATTTGATTAAAAATCAGAAAAAAAAACTAGAATTTTGATCTTGTGTGACAGTCCGACTGTAATAAAAGTATCTCAAAGTCAATCTACCAAATTACCACAATTAGAATCTAGCCAAACAAACAACGCGCAAGCCTTGACTAACCAAATATATGTCTTAAGTCTACCCAATTAAAATCTAATGAATCTTTTGTCTACCTCAGCATAGTCTGCCACGAAGGTTGCCCAAGAAGTTAATAAACATGTTTTACAAATGGGTAACCCGCTTCCCAGCATTGTGTTGCTGAGTGTAGCGTTTCGAACACGTCTTCTCCATCGATAACTATGGAATGTAGTAAATTGTTTACTTGAGACATTTTTATAGAGGTGGCGACAAGAGTCACGCCAATAATGTGTGTACAGTCGGGTACAAAGAGATGTATGTGTGGATATACACAATAAATACCTAATTATCACTGTTTTTCTGTTCACCGACTCCTACTAATAAAGGCGAAAGTTTGTAAGGATGTGAGGATGTTTGGATGTGAGGATGTTTGTTACTCTTTCCCGCAAAAAGTACCGAACCGATTTTGATGAAACTTGGTACAGTGATAGCTTATATCCTGGAATAACATATAGGCTACTTTTTAACGCGAACAGAGTCGAGGGGCGTCCGCTAATACCCCCTAAGTAACAAATCACCTATATAGAGGGCGCTGTTTCACAATGTACACGGGAAAAACTTTACTACGCGGGCGAAGCCGCGGGAAAAAGCTAGTGATGTTATAAAATAATGTATCCTTTCGAATGCTAATAATTATTAACTAACCACACCGTGTGACACACATGGTATACATCGATTGACATCGATAAACCTGCCTAGTAGGTATGTCTTTTAAACTGCAGAAAAAAATCAAGTGACATATCGGTTCCGTCCTCTGTAACTTTTCGATCTTTCTATGTATTTAATCGCCGTTTCCTCGTGGTCATACTAATATGTCATATCAGTATGACTAAGAGGAGGAGCCTATTTGGTATGTAAGTAAATTGGATGGAGCATCACGTTTTTGGTTATGCTTTGATTTGGTAATATCGTTCATAATTAGCGCAATTGGCCACCTGATTTTGTTGTTTATAATTACTTTAACTCGTTTACTTATTTTCAAGTTTCTCTACAAAAAATGCACTAAAAATCCTGTCATATTATTCATATCATAACTTTTACATTAGATCCGTGTCTGTCACTATAAAACTAAACCAGATTTGCTCTTACGCAAGAAGTATGCCGATAGAGACGCATGCGCAGCGCACGCCGTAACTGGCAATGTTTTTACGGTGACTGCTTGGCAATACCAGCAGTAAAGTTGCGTTAGATAATGGTCTAACAGAAAAACTAGAATCTTGGAGTTTTCTCCAAATGAAGATTATTTACGTACTCGCCTGCGTAGGATAGTTTTTCCCGCGGGAATAGCTTTTCCCGAGGTATCTGGCAGGTGTTATTCTGATGTATAATCTGTATTACTGTAAAGCTTCATCAAAATCATAATTTTTGTGTGAAAGAGTAACACACATCCAAACATACTTACAAACTTTCCCGTTTATACCTAATATTGGAAGAATTGATTTAAGAACTGCGTAGGTATGTAGTTTAAGATAAACTCTAAACATATCTACGCAAATAATACCAATAATAAGTCTTGGTTGTGTAACCTCAAAGAAGTGTGAAGAGCTTACTGCAAACCTCTAATAGAAGCAGTGTGAGAAAACGTTTACACCCTTCGAATACGAGCCTGTCACGTGATACATTCTTGGACGGTCAAGTAAGCAAATTGGTAGTGTTTCTTCTTCGTGTACGGTCAACCGCACGTCAGTGAAAACAAAACCAGTATAAACTGGTCTCTCATAGTATTGAAACTCCCTAACAGGCTAGGCCAGCTTAGCAGAAGGAAGTAAGCGTTTTCTCACATTGCTTCTATTAGAGGTTTGCAGTCAGCTCTTCACACTTCTTTGAGGTTACACAACCAAGACCTATTAATGGTATCTCCAGTATGTTTCTTTGAAAGCAGTACAACATCGCCGTAATGTTTTTTCGATTCATAATTATTTCAAGAAATAGTTCAAACATGACGATCTAGTTGAACTAAATATTAGGCCCAAATTAGAGTCTTCCACAACTGGCTAAAAGAAGAAAGTTACCAAAAGGTAGATAGCCAATTACGAAGCCGTCCAAGCGAGACCTCACAGCGTACAGTGGAAGGACGGTGCTATTATTGGCACTGTTCGTACATTACTGCTACCAGGGGCGTAACTGGACAAGATTTAGCGCCCCTAGGTCGCAAACATGTTGCCAATTTATCGATGGTTTCCCTATCGATAGTCAATAGTGCAAATCAGCCAACATTATCGACAGCACTATAATAATAATGTTTGGACAAATTTCCACACGGCTGTTTAGTCCCAAACTAAGCCGAAGCTTGTAAATGGGTACTCAACAACTGATAAACATACATATCTACGTTTAAATATATACATAAATACATGCAATGATGTTTGAGCAAAGGCGCAGCGAAGATCATGTGGGAAAAATGCCCTGAATCTGCCAGAACAGAAGAGAGGCAGAGGCCGCCTGCCATCGACCTGGTGGTGAAATATAGTGAGAGACCTCAAGCAAGCCCAATTGCCGGAACCGACAACCCAAGACAGAAATACTTGGCGCAATAATCTGAGGAGACCCGACCCCGAGTAACAGAAAAAGGAAGGACAAAGTTAATACCTTTTCTTGTGTCTTCTAGATAACAAACCGCCAATCAGGTGGAGAAATAACATTTATTCTTAACTGCCCACCCAGGAGGAGAAGGTGGGTGGTTAGGAACATTTGTACCTAACTGCCCACCCAGGTGGACAGCTCAGGTGGGCAGTTGGGAAGTGGGGTATCCAACAACCCCTCCACATGTAAGTACCTTACTATAGGGTTGTGAGTGAAATGTGGTGCAAAATAAACATGTAAATATTACATCGCCCTGGACACTTGGTACGGCCCTGTCCCCTACAATTTGCCACCGTTAGACCGTCGATTATCTTACAGTTACTTACATGGACTTATCTACCTGCTGACACGGTGTAGAGTTCAGATTCAAATCAGCAGTCTATTAATATGTCCCCACTGCTGGGGCTCAGGTCTACCCTCTCAACGAGGGCCACCACGCTAGCCCAGTGCGGGTTGGTGGACTTCACATGCGCCTAAGAATTTCTTCTTCGGCGTATGCAGGTTTCCTCGCGATGTTTTCCTTCGCCGTTTGAGAGCAGGCAGTAAATGTACATAAGTTTCGAGGAAAAACCCATTAGTAAATGGCCCAGCCGGGGATGGGACTTCGGACCTTTCTATATGATAGGCCGCGTTTTATCCCCCGACGCCACTGACGCTCTCATTCAGATTGTCTTAGCAAAACCAATCAAACTGCAGCCTATTATTATATGTAAATTTCCAAAAATGCCGCTCAAAACAAATAGCTTGTCGCCATATAACACCACGATCTGCACTATGAAAGGCGATGACCTAAAATTGGTGACAAACATGAAAATTACAAAGAGTACAAGGGCAGGTTGCAAAATGTGAGAAACAAACTCACCTCTCTCTAAATAAAGTATCACAGCAAGGGCATACACTTAGAAGGCTTCTGAGGAATATTACTGAATAAATTAGGTGTATCCTAGAATTGATGTCAAGAAGAGAATAAAATATACTTATTCGATAGAGTTTTGTTTAAACTTCTGACGTGTAATATTTTACCAATAAATATGATATGAATCACCTCAGCAGACAAGGATAGAGTTTAATATAATAATCCTTCCGACGCATAGTACCGGTTTACCAGATTTTGTTTCGCAAATTACCAGATACGCAGATGACCAGATACTCGTATGACCAGATTTTGTTTCGCATGTTACCAGATTCGCAGATGACCAGATACTCGTATGACCAGATTTTGTTTCGCATATTACCAGATACGCAGATGACCAGATACTCGTATGACCAGATTTTGTTTCGCAAATTGCCAGAACCTACTACGTAGGGTCATGAATACCGGTTATCGGATCGACCTATTTTTCTTACTTCGTTTTGTATTAATTACAAAATTTGTAAGTCAAACTCGAGAGCAAACCTTTTTGTACTAGTAATTAATTTTACACAAACAGATCAATCCATATTGCACTCCATCTGATTAAACACATTAATTTAAATACCAACCGACTGATTAACAGAAAAACAAAGTATCTGCCAGCAAGGCGATTCTCACGGGATTACTGCGATCGGCCGCACAATTACATGTAAACTAGTGCTGATGTAACTGTGCGAATTATTGTGTAACGCGCCCCATTGTTCTTGTTTGAATCTCGTTCTTGAGAATGTTGCATACCGAGTTTTGAGTGTGATCTGTTTGACGACGTATACTTTACCTAACATTAAGCATCTCATCATTTTTTTTCTTAGTAAAGTTCGTAGGTGTTTTATCCTACGTACCTATCTGTCTAAATAATACATACCTTCACGCTATGTCGCTGACAGGGTAGGAAGAAATAATGGAGCATCCTATTTCAGTTTGTATAGGTATTTATTAGGTCCTTAAAACTTTGTAAAGATATGATCATGTTATCTCGTTACGCCAGAACAACTTAGCTAAAACGAGATGATATTGGATTAATTACCCGCGTGTCAAAGGCCACAAAATAATTTAAAATTCCATGTGATGACTGTGAAATGCTCTATATTGTCTTTTATAGGGTATTATACCTACGTAGACACTGAAAGAAAAATATTTTCTTGGACAATATCATGATGGGTATCGAATTGAGGACCATCGGCTATGAATTGCCCAAAACCACAATAACTAAGCTATACTTTTTTTAACTTTATTGCACTAAATTGTACAAAAGGTGGAATTAATGCCAATGGCATTCTCTACCAGCTGACCTTTGGGCCATGCAGATAAATTTGTGGTTATTTCTTCGATTGGTATAAAGTTTGTCACCACATTGAAAGTCGAATACTTCCTTTCGTAACTTGAACATTGACATTAGAAACTGCAGTTCAACTCCTATAGTTAGTACGTTACCCAATGCGCAAATAAAATTGAATTCAATATACACCGTGGTAATTTTTTGATTGAAATTTTCTACTAACCTTAATCTATGGATATCTTACCGCTTGCTGTGACCATGTCAGGGTTAAAGGCTGGAGCACACCGACCGTGGCTCGTAGGCAAACGTCTTCCATACAGCTTCATACATGTCATAGTCTCATGTCAAACCATTTATTAACTAAATAATAGTAATTCATGAACATTATTTACTTTTCCTACTAATATTATAAAGGCGAAAGTTTGTAAGGATGTGAGGATGTCTGTTACTCTTTGACGCAAAAACTACCGAACAGATTTTCATGAAACTATGTACAGTGATAGCTTATATCCTGGAATAACATATAGGATACTTTTTAAGTTGGACGAAGTCGCGGGGCGTCCGCTAAGTAATAAAACCCATACACAGACGCTGTTTCACAGAGTTATTCCCAACGAATCATATGATCCGTTCAGGGTTGCATCTAATCACACAAAAAGTTCCCATCGGATCACATGATTCGATGCAACTAAGAAATTGTGATTATTTTTCCCAACCGATCATATGATCCGTTGCAACCGTTTTTTTGAATTAAATATTTTCCCAACGGATCACAGTTACCCGCAATGGTTACCACATTAAAGGTAGACCCTGAGCGCCAGCAGTGGGGACATGTTAATAGGCTGTTGATTTGATTTTTTGATTGATTTTGACGATTATAAACGTCAACTCGATTGTAAAAACCTACTTACCAACTTCGTATCATAAACTACCTATAATAGCACAGATTCGTAATAGTAAAAGAGAAAGTATTTCATAGCAAAGAGCAGCTGCTAAGTATGTGTGCTATACTTTAAACGAATAAGTGTAACGAAACCTGATAATCTTATTCTGTCCTACTTAGCGATTGGCCTAAGGCATGAGCTTTCATTAAGAATCCCTAGAATAAATCGCTATTATTATTATGCGTTATGGCCTTCCCAAATGAACGCTACCACACCGGTCAAAAAATATGTTTCGATATTAAAATATAATTTCTTTTTGATTTCTCATCCTTCAGAAGTTCTTGCTTAAGCTGGATGTAGGCGACATAAAATGAGTTTTTATGCTCTCTTGTTTAAAGTAAAATCCTCGTCTTGTTTCTTAAGATTTTTTGATCTTTGTTCTATAATACTAAATTAGTAAAACTAGGCAATACTAATAAGTTATTATAGAAATATAAATGTACAAAAAATAAAAGCTTTTAAAATATAATTGAGCATTATGTTTTTCGACCATAATTAAAAGTGTCATGTTTAGAAAAATGTACATTTATTTGCAGTGTCGCTGTTTCATTTCCTCGCAATCAAAGTGAAAAGCAGAGTGTATAACTCGTTCATAAAATCCATTTTACCCTCGACTTTAACTATCCACCCTCGCTCGCACTTGTACAATGTATATATTTCCGCTTTTTCCCGTAGCTTGTACCACAATAAAACAATGGCTCGCTTTTTCACGGTTAGTTTACGCCGATTGCTGTTGCAATATTACTGCTAAATGTTATGATTAAGTCTGGATCTCATATACTGTAACGAAACACTTTATTAAATAACGTTTGTTCGTCGTTGAATAATATTGTGAGTAATGGAGTCATAATCATAACATTAATAGTCGATGAGAACTTTGGTCATGTTTTGATAACATAAGTTCCAGCTCTCAAAATCTTTAATTGTCATCTGATTGGTCCTTGACGTTATTACGTTTAGTCAATTGAATTGCTTGATCTGGTGCCAGCCACCAGTTTTCGCCATCGCACCGAGCGCCGTCAGAATACGGTTCACCCACATTACATAGATCCCTGGCGGACCAGCACTGTGCGCTTCAAGCGTTCTTTTTTGCTGCGCACGTGCAAAATGTGAAATGACCTTCCCTCTGACGCTTATCCACAGCGCTACGATATGGGGTCCTTCAAGAAGAGAGTCAAAAGAGCCCTTCAACCTTGGCCGGCGCCGCACCAGCACCCCCCGGGTGTTGCAGGTGTCTATAGGCGGCGGTGACCTCTTAACATCAAGAGGCCCGCCTGCTTGTTGCCCCCGTAGCAATAAAAAAGTCATAAAAATAAGGTTTTTAGTTGGCGCCCGCGCCCCCATAAGCCCTAGGAGCATAGATTTAGATGTCATGCGTAGCAAAAAGAAGGTCTTTGCCTAGGAGAGTAGCTTTTGTTCTTTCATGCGTCAGTAATTGATTTACTAGCAGTTGTATCAATACGCGATTGGTCAAAGCAATTGGCCTATCTAATCCAAATGTTATTTCTATATAAAGGAAAGTACAGTTCTGATAACAAATGGTTGCTTTATATTCATTTTATTACTTTTTTAAGATTACCACATTAAAATGATTTCACTACAGTAGAACTAAGAGAATTCTGACGCTAAAATCTATATGTACACAAAAAAATCTCATATATAAAAGGCGAAACTGACTCACTCACTGACTGACTGACTGACTGACTGACTGACTGATCAACGCACAGCCCAAACCGCTGAACCTAGAGACTTGAAATTTGGCACAGAGGTTCCTCATATAGCACTGACGTCCACTAAGAAAGGATTTTTCGAAAATCAACCCCTAAGTGGGTGAAATAGGGGTGCAAAGATTGTATGAAAGTCCCTCATTTTTAAAGTTGGAAACCTGAAAATTTGTATTTAGGCTATTCGTTAAAAACCAATGAACACGTGTTTCAGCGATTTTGAAAATTCCACCCCTAAGTATGTAAAATAAGGGATGAAACGCGCACAGCCCAAACCGCTGAAGCTAGAATCGTGAAAATTTATATTTAGGCTTTTAGTTTAAAAACAATAATCACGTGTTTCGCGAATTTTGAAAATTCCACCCCTAAGTATGAAAAATAGGGGATGAAACGCACACCCCAAACCGCTGAGCCTAGGGACTTAAAATTTGGCACAGAGGTTCCTCTTATAGCACTGACGTCCACTAAGAAAGGATTTTTCAAATCATCCCCTAAGTGGGTGAAATAGGGGTGCAAAGATTCTCATATATAATTTATAACTCAAGAACGGATCGACGGATTTTGATGAAACTCGGTACATTGATAGCTTATATCCTGGAATAACATGTAGGCTACTTTTTACCGCGGTAAATTGTTCCCGCGGGAAACTCGATAACGGCTGAACGGATTCGGATGAAACTTGGTACAGTGACAGCTTATATCTTGGGATGACATATGGGCAACTTTTTACCACGGTAAACTTTTCCCGCGGGAAAAATATTTAATTTTGATGAAACTTGACACAGTGATAGCTTATATCCCGGGATAACATATAGGCTACTTATCACCGCAGTACACTTTTCCCGCGGGAAAAATATTTATTTTTGATGAAACTTGGCTAACCTAACCTAACCTAACCAAAACCAACCTAACCTAATAGTGATAGTTTATATCCTGGGATAACATATAGGTAACTTTTTACCGCGGTAAACTATTCCCGCGGGAAAAATATTAAATTTTGATGAAACTTGGCTAACCAAACCTAACCTAACCTTAGCAAACCTAAATAACAGTGATAGTTTTCCCGCGGGAAAAATATTTAATTTTGATGAAACTTGGCACAGTGATAGCATATATCCTGGGATAACATATAGGCTACTTTTCACCGCAGTACACTTTTCCCGCGGGGAAAATATTTAATTTTGATGAAACTTGGCTAACCTAACCATAACCAACCTAATCTAATAGTGATAGTTTATATCCTGGGATAACATATAGGTAACTTTTTACCGCGGTAAACTATTCCCGCGGGAAAAATATTTAATTTTGATGAAACTTGGCTAACCTAACCTAACCTTACCATACCTAACGTAACCATCAGTGATAGTTTTCCCGCGGGAAAAATATTTAATTTTGATGAAACTTGGCACAGTGATAGCTTATATCCTGGGATAACATATAGGCTACTTTTCACCGCAGTACACTTTTCCCGCGGGAAAAATTATTAAATTTTGATGAAACTTGGCTAACCTAACCTAACCTAACAAAACCTAACCTAACCTAACAGTGATAGTTTATATCCTGTGATAACATTTATGCAACTTTTTACCGCGGGGAAAATATTTAATTTTGATGAAACTTGACACAGTGACAGCTTATATCCCGGGATAACATATAGGCTACTTATCACTGCAGTAAACTTTTCCCGCGGGAAAAATGTTATAAAATATTATAAAAATATTTAATTTTGATGAAACTTGGCTAACCAAACCTAACCTAACCTTAGCAAACCTAACTAACAGTGATAGTTTTCCCGCGGGAAAAATATTTAATTTTGATAAAACTTGGCACAGTGACAGCTTATATCCTGGGATAACATTTATGCAACTTTTTACCGCGGTAAACTTTTCCCGCGGGAAAAATATTTAATTTTGATGAAACTTGGTACAGTGATAGCATATTAGTGTGGCTGACGGAACGGAAACCTCCGTGGGCGACCGGATTTAATATTTAGGCTTTCAGTTAAAAAACAATAATGACGTGTTTCGGCAATTTTGAAAATTCTACCCCTAAGTGTGTAAAATAAAGCGTAACACACACTGGGCGGCGGCGCTGCGGAAGCGTTGCGGCGGCGAAGGTTTGTATGAAGAACGCGCCGCGCCGCCGCCGCTTTGATGTAAAGCGTTTCATACTATTTCGAACATTACAGAAAAAAAACGCAACGCTTTCGCAACGCTGCCGCGCAGTGTGTGTTACGCTTTAGTGATGAAACGCGCACAACCTAAACCGCTGAGCCTAGAGACTTGAAATTTTGCAGAAAGGTTCCTCTGTGATGTCTACTACGAAATGTATTTTTACCGCGGGAAAACTTGCGGGAAAACCTTTTTTACGCGGGCGAAGCCGCGGGCAAAAGCTAGTCTCTCATAATTGACCTACTGATATAAACCAAACTAGTGGTCCGGGCAAACTAGTTGTAGGGGTTCGGCTGTGTTGCCTTTTTTGTGACAGGAATTCCTAATTGAAATTTGGTTTTTGACTGGAACCGGATTCTTGTTTGGGGGCACCTCAAACTCGTGAATACACATTACAAAGGCCTTTGGCTGTACTGGAAATCGAAAATCTAAGGAAAAAAAATACTCTCGTTTCGCTCACTTCGCTTCATGGAGATCAATTCGGGTCAAAATTTTGATGATGTCACGACCCTTTTAGCTTTATATATAATGCGTAGGTACCTATTGACTTTTAAGTTAAAACGCTTATTAGAACAACTGCTAGGTTAGTACCTAGTAGGTAATTTTCACTGTATTCCTGAATAAACTAAGGAAGTGAATAAGTAACAGAGCTCACTCATTCATACAGCTGTTGTCTGGAAAATTAATATACAAAATGTTCTTATTTACAATTACAACAGGTTTTCCACGGCAACTTACAGAAGTATACCGTGAGATTGTGTTATTTCGTAACTCTAAATAGTTTTTATTCGGTCAATTTCGTTCGTGTCAATCATTTGCTCGTTCACTTCGTTGCAAAAGCGTGCTCTACTATATTCGTAACTAGCTGTTGCCCGCGGTTTTGCCCGCGTGCAATAAGTTTTTACCTCGGTTTGCCCCGGTACAAAGTAGCCTGTAATTCCCAGCTATCACTGTACCAAGTTTCATCAAGATCAGTTCAGCTGTTCTTGAGTTATAAATGGTGTAACTAACACGACTTTGTTTATAATTATATAATTATTTACGGGTCTTACACACGAAATAGTTTTATTTACCTTGCCCGACGTTTCGACCAGGTTACACTGGCCGTGGTAACGAGCTGACTGAAGAGGCGAGCTGTCATTGTTAATCGCTGTGCGTAGTTTCTGAAACTACCCTCTGCTGATCTTGTATTATTGGAAAGTCCCGGCACACAACACTCACGGTATCCGCGGGTGTATTCCACGATAAGTCACGAGATTTAAGTTTATCGATCACTGGATTCCACGACGGTGACAATTTAAAACCATGTTCCCTATTAAAATTTTTGAATTTCTTGATTTCAATAGCTTCTATCCGCGGATAGTAGTGGCGATCGGTGGACAGGATTTTAAGTTGGTGGAGCTCAATAATTATATAATTATGAATACAAAGCGCGAAAGTCTAAAATGTACGACTTTGTTTTTTTTTAAAATCTACCTATACCTATTTGGCTTACGTTGTCATTGGGAAAATATTGTAAGTGTAAGGTGATGTTACTATGCAATTATTGATAGCTTATCTTGTTAGGTTAGGTATAGGCAGGAAGGTTCGAATCTCTTTGGCGGCGCGCGTGGGAGTAGCTAATATTTTTGATTCATGGTTATAGGAGAGTGTTTTGTACTAACAGAAATGGACTGTCTGAAATATTTTTTTTAGGAATAACCTAACGGCTTCGACCGTATTGCATATAACAAGGTCTCAAATGGCATCAAAATGTATGAAAACCGCATACGCAGGATTCTGAGTAGTCATTGGTAAAAACTCTATGGCTGAAATCAATTACGTGAATATGGTTCTCTGGACCTCCTCCATCCGTGCTGAGGACAGCCACCACCAGATCGATCCCTGACGGAGATGTAAGGGCACAAAGTGATCTAGTTTGTATGAAAAGGGTCCTTGAAATTCATTGCAGCCGAGTGTATTTATCGTAATAAATGAAACCATAAATGAGATCTTCTAGACCTCGCAGGTACAGTTGGCCGCGGTAATTGGCAGGTCAATCTTCCTTGACCGCGCGGGCCAGGGATCAAGACGGCTTAATTAGGTCACTGGCAAACCGATATAAACGTTTCCTAATAATCGAATGTAATTGACCGAGCGAGCGAAGCGAGCGAAGCGTCTAAGTTTCGAGTTTGACCAAAAATGCTAATGTCCGTCTGTCCTTCTGTCTTTCTGTCCTTCTGTCTGTAATTCTCTACAGGTCGCATTTTTCAACCGATTTTGACGAAAATTTGGCATATGTATAAATTAATTAAACCTACAAAATGAGTAGAATAAAATTTTGAAAAACATTTTTTTTAGAGTACCTACCATACTCGCAAAGTGGGAGTGAACTTTTTTTTTCTTGTGAATCCCATAGTGTGGGATATCGTTGGATAGGTCTTTTAAAAATATTGCTGGTGTGTGAATACCATTTTTTCGATTTAGGGATCCGTTGGCGAAATATTAAGCTTTAAAGCGGTAATTTTTGTTAGAGTCCCGTGTCCCGTCCCCCCCACCCTGCCAGCTAAACGGTTTCTTCTGGAAATGTGAAAAAATTCATGGCAGTAGCATATATAACGTAGTTACAAGGAAAACTATTACGGCTAAGTAGGTTCTATTAGTTTTTGAGTAATAGTGGATCGACTTATGAAAGTTGAAAAAATAAATTATGTTCATAGAACTGCATACGTAAAATGGAAAATTATTATTTTTTCGCGTGATATCCATGGTGTGGGGTATCGTTGGATGGGTCTTTCAAAAATATCGCGGGAGTGTGAAAAACATTTTTCGATTCAGGGATCCGTTTGCGAAATATTAAGCTTTAAAGTGCTAATTTTTGTCACTTTAGTAGGTACTTTTTCTGTCTCCAACTACAAAGATGACTTTTGTTGGTTTCTTTTAGGTTTGGTTTATAAGGGCTGGCGAGGTCTACTGTTCTCACGGAACTACTAGTTTAATATTAGTACCACAGAGCACAGAATGCGTATGTGCGGGCATCGCCGCGCCCGTCGCACATAAATGACATAAATTTCCAACCTCTTTTATTAGTACCTACTGGGAATTTGTTTTAAACAAGATAATTCTTGCCCTAGTTCGGGCAATGAGTTGGAATCATAGGTAGGCAATGTTGTGTTTTGTCAAACAGGCGTAGGTCAAATTAGTTTTTTGTCAAATAATAATTTTTTGCGAAAAAAATCGTCAATGTTGAAGTCATTTTTGCTAAAAAATCGAATTTTCCATTTAGTACCTTAATACTAAGTAATTTTTTTTTATATAAAATGTTTTTTTATTAATATCCAATACATATAAATTACATCAAATTTGTTCATACCTTCCTACTTAAACCACTGGGTTTATCCGTAGGATGGTTGGTCGCTACTATTATTATTAATGTTCGTTAGGAAATACCTTTTCACTAGTTTTTTTAACTAGTTATTAAATAGATTTTTATTATCATAAAAATACAGGATGTTTTGTTACAAATTTGTCCGGTTCGATTACCGGCCCAGGCAGGCTTTCAAAATTATTTGAATGCAGTTTTTCTTTACTTAAAATATAAATTAAAGATTCCTTTTTGTAAAATTTGCTATCTTCAATATTGAGGGTAGGTAGGTAGGAACCCACCTACATAGGTCTATATCATCCACAAATATAGTACCTATTCATAACAATCTGTGACCTCAATTCCGATAGTGCCCCTGACATCCAAGCTTCCTGGCTCACCATCACTGAATCTAAATGTAGTTCGTCCATAACGGGGGCACGCACGGTAGATTCATCTCCGCATTATTTATAGCCGCTACTTGACATTTGGATGTGTTTGTTTATTCAATGAATATCAGTTTCCTGGTTTCTTTAGCCTCCAATTCCTCAGGAGCGTGTTCTTATACTTTATATTGAAGTCTCCAATCAGAAATATTTATTTATTTTATTCTGTTTTTTTTTCTTTCTTTTTTTATATATATTTTTGTACTTTCGCCTATAAAATATTAGTAGAATAGGATTTTTTTTACGTAAATAATGTAAAATTCCTTCAATATCATCAACAATCGAATATGGTGTCAATATAAATAATTACATTCACTTTGAACAATATTAAAAAAAAAAAAACTAACACAAAAAACGTAACAAAAAAAATATCCTACTAATATTTTATAGGCGAAAGTTGTAAGGATGTTTGATTGATGATGTTATGATACACTTTTATATCTTTTCTACGCGGGCGAAGCCTCAGATAAAAATAGTTTCGTCTTTTACAGGGATAGAAACAACTTCAGTGTTGTAATTTAACTTAGTGCCTTCAAGTTGGACCCATTATATTTTTAATTCATTCATATATGTTACTAAATTCTTTTGTGTAACAGTGGAAGATGGAGTGAAATCTTTGCTTTTGTTGACCATGCATTCAAATGTAGATGTAATTGTTTCAGAGGCCAGACATGGAGCCGCGGTGGTTTCACGTCCTCCTGTGGGCAGCTCTGTACTTTTCATCAGGTAAAATAACTTAAACCTTTGGCTCGCAGGATTCAGAGCGCAATACCTTTTAATCTCGGAAGTATATCACGTCAATCAGAAATCTGACATTGATAATCAAATAAACTGTCAATAATTTATATTGGTCAGGTCAAGACAATTTATGACAATGTCAGGTGTCTGTGTTACTGCGAACTAAATGAAACTGCGAAATGAAACACGCTCACACACACACACTCACACACATACGCACTCACACACATACTAAAATAATAGTATAGATTTTTGGTTTAATTCTTATTCTGTAATTGTTATTGGCTTATTTGCTCTGTAGCTGATTAACAGGCTCGCGCCAAGTTCAGCAATAGATGCTCAATCACTTGGCGATATTTATAAGTAGGTATAAGAATTCATGTATCATACATAATTGTTATACTTCTTGAATAATAGTACATTTTGCAATAAAGGCAGTAAGTAGGATATTACTAACGAGAGTCTGTTAGAAGCCCGACGCCGAAGGCGGAGGGACTTTAATGACTCGAGTTTGTAATACCCTTACTGCGCGTGATGCACACAATATTTTTCATCACATTTGCGAGGAAATAAATACCTACGACACAAGGGAACAAATTTATTTTCTTTGACTTTGCTGATATTATTTAAGTTTATTAAATTAATTTAGTTAAATTGAGTTAAATTTGGTTAAACTTAATTACCTTAATATAACTCAAGTTAACTCAGTTTAACTCAAGTCGAGTCAAATCGGGTACAGGCGAGTACAGTGGAGTGCAGTCGAGTACAGTCGAGTACAGTCGAGTACAGTCGAGTACAGGCGAGTACAGTCGAGTACAGGCGAGTACAGGCGAGTGCAGGCGAGTACAGGCGAGTACAGGCGAGTACAAGCGAGTACAGTCGAGATAAGTCAAGTTAACTACTCAATTGAACTTAATTTTTAACTTAATTAATTTAATAAACCAGTTCAGTACAGGCAGCTACACATTACAGCCCTAGGGGTATAATATTGTACAGATTTTCATTATTCTCCCGCGGGTATATATAGGCCATTGTGTTTCTTTAGGTACGCATATAATCAGACCCTTAACGAGCAAGTGTGATGAAAATTATTATAATAATTATCGGCGGAATAACTAGCTAGCTGTCACACTGCTTCATGTAGCAGGGTGATAGTCAAAGAGTTAACGTAGTTAATGTAATCATTGTAAGTATTTATTTCTAGTGGGTAGTGATTATCTTGATAATACAATACGTGCTTCACACGGCATGGTAAAGGTCCGCAGACGTGCTTAGCGATCTAAATGGTGTTGCCTGCTCTGCCAATGTAGACTCTGTAAGGTCAGATGGGGTAATAGGGAAAGAGAGGAAAGAGAACAGAACTAACAAGCTATAGAGTTTAATTCGGTAGTCGTAGGGACTCCAGTCCCTTTTTTCCCGTGTTATCTCTACTGACCTATGTAGGTTTAAATAGATTTCTTGACTGCAAAAAAAAACATTATACATAAAACAAAAACAAATTTTTGAGGGTTTAATGAAACATTTCCAAGTAAAATTACACACTCACATTTAGTGACAGTCGGCAGGGTAAATGGTTGGTCAAAAATAAATTCAAATCGCGTGCGTTCTGCAAAAGAAAGACGGGACTCTCGCACGATAGTTTTTCAATGCAAGTGGATTATAATCATAATCTATTATTAAGTAGTTGCGATTTGAGCGAGACTCTTGTTTTGTATTTGTTTAGAATCTCAGAATGGCGCATTCGAACCAGAAAGTAAAATAAAAAATACTACTCTGAAACAGCGTAGTTTCAAACTAAATTACGCGGGAGGATTTGCGGCATAATACATACCTACTTGGATGATTGTACATTGTACGCGCCTTCTGCCTTTTCTGTATTTCGGGTAAAGGAATAAAATAAAAACTGTATCTATAAGAATACCGTTTTTGAGATACGGCCGTAGCGACTTTGGTTAGAACTCTCGTCCTTAATGTGACCAACCACTTCTCAGGCCGACTGTACTTCTAATTGTGTTAATTTAATAATAAACGTTCCGCTTCTTGAAGCACAAAGAGATGTTATGCTCTCATTTTTAATGTAAACTAGTGTACGTATCTCTACCGAATTATGTACGTAAATAGCGACTCTCTCAGTGGTAGAGAAAATAGTTGCAAACTCAAGGGCGGATCCAGCTTTGGCGCCAGGAGGGGGTCACATAGTCGTGGTCAAGTCAAGAACTTATAATTTAATTTTGATAACAGTAGAATTAGTGGTCCACCTAAGTCCTGAAACTAACTCAGGGGGGGGGGGGGGGTCATGACCCCCATGACCCCCCCCCCTGGATCCGCCGTTGTGCAAACTAAGTAGTTCCAGTAGGTCTAGTAACTTTATATTAGTACTGACTACTTAAAAACTATTGCCTTAGTATATTTTAGACTTTCGCGCTTTGTATTCATAATTATATAATTATTTACGGGTCTTACACACGAATAAGTTTTATTTACCTTGCCCGACGTTTCGACCAGGTTACACTGGCCGTGGTCACGAGCTGACTGGAGAGGCGAGCTGTCATTGTTGATCGCTGTGAGTAGTTTCTGAAACTACCCTCTGCTGATCTTGTATTATTGGAAAGTCCCGGCACACAACACTCACAACAATGACAACAATCAACAATGACAGCTCGCCTCTCCAGTCAGCTCGTGACCACGGCCAGTGTAACCTGGTCGAAACGTCGGGCAAGGTAAATAAAACTTATTCGTGTGTAAGACCCGTAAATAATTATATAACTATTGCCTTACCAAAAATGTCCACTCACGACAGCATAATGATAACAGCAGGTGATGTGAACCTTGATAATCCACAAAAGGTTGCTGTAACTACATCATATCAATTTGCCCCGCCCCCGTCCGTCGCCCTCCCCTATCGCCATAGCACAACACTAGCCAGGGTTGTAGTTTTTAATTAAACTACTTTTTAGTGATAATTATGTAATGTATACATTGGTCAGAATCACCTACTTAATTATTGCAGGTGACTAAGGGCCTCTTACACAGCTTGCTGATAAAGTCCCAGATACCCTATCTGCAGATTATCTGACAGATAGCATATTTTTTTGATTTCACAGGTATCTGATTGCCTATATCTTATATATTTTATATAGTCTATCACACAGATTTATCTGATAGATTAGTTTATCACGAAGATTACTATCTGTAACAATATCAGCAAGTGGTGAAAGAAGCCCTAAATAATCATTCTGTATAACATGTTTTCAGGGTTAACAAACATGCTGCCTGTATTCATAAAGGACATGAACAACCTTCCGTTGTCAGAGAGCACGCCAGTCGGGACCGTAGTGTACACGCTAGAGGGGCAGGATCCTGAGGGGTTTCCGGTGAGTTTCTACCTAATCGTTCATCAACAGCCTTAACATGTCCCCACTGCTGGGGCTCAGGCCTACCCTCTCAACGAGGGCGCTCGGGCTATAGTCCACCACGCTAGCCCAATGTGGGTTGGTGGACTTCACATGCGCCTAAGAATTTCTTCTTCGGCGTATGCAGGTTTCCTCACGATGTTTTCCTTCACCGTTTGAGAGCAGTCAGTAAATGTACTTAAGTTTTGAGAAAAACCCATTGGTACATGGCCCAGTCGGGGATCGAACTCCGGACCTTTCGATATGATAGGCCGCGTCTTATCCCCGACGCCACTGACGCTCTTTAATTACCTAATCGTCCAGTAGAGCCAAAATTTGAAGCCTTTTGCCCAAACATGATCAGTAAACACAAATTTTATGGTTTTATCACTCTCATGTTTTACGACGAAAGAAAATATCGTGATTAAAGCTACGTAGAAATTCAAAGGCATTCTAGCGACACCAATCATCATTATCATTGGCCTATAAAAGATTTTAATAATTTATTAGGGAGGCACAAAAACTGATATAAAACATTATGATAAAAAATACAAATAATACGTGTCAAAGAGACCGCCCCGGGTCTGACCTGGGCCAAAGGTACCGAAAACGCTAGCGGCATTGCTGCGCTGCACAGCTATCGATAACCTTTGGACCAGGAAAGATCCGGAGCGGGGGTCCCCTCCTCTCTCTTTGAGTCTGCGGCCTATGTCTCTGATGAAGGCCTTCGCCTCACTGCCCCAGGGCCCCGCTGTCTCCAGGGCGACGGGCACAAACATATAGGTGGACTCTAGGGCGGAGTACTTTGCGTGCTTGTGCCTGGCCGCAGTTTCCGCAGCCGAACCTGCCAGCTGTGTGGTATTGCGCAGGTGCCAGGGAGCAAAGGTGGACACGCAGGTGGCGTCCCATATAAGGCAGCGGCCCTTCTCCCAGGCGCCTATAAAAGTCCACTGATAAACAAGGGGATCCCCTAAGATCTTCGGTTCTTCTCTCTCAGACATCTAATGTTCTACAAATAAAACTCAAAGTCAAAGTCAAAACTATTTTATTGCATGTAAGTACACTGGGTACATTTATACAACGTCAATTTTTTATCTACCACCGCTTCCAAGGTGTTATATAGAGCTGGGAAGAAGAAGCGGCGCAACAATCTTCCGCAACACATCTTTTAAAATCGAGTTTATACATAACATTATTTTTGTAAAGGTTGTGCGACTTTTGCTCAAGTTGAAGATGAAATAATGAAAGATCACAGAGGTCAGTAAATGATATTTCCAATATTTCAGATAAAATACGGCCTCAAATACACAGACAAATTTTCTGTGAATCCTGCGACAGGTGATGTTACACTAGCGAAACCCCTAGATAGAGAGGTAAGTTATGAGAACCGCATTAAACCAAAGTTACAGTTCAAGGGTTTTTTAAATTGTCAATGTTTTTTATAGCTGGAAGATACAATAAAATTTGAAGTGTCCATAGAAGACCAAGATCCAGAAACAAATCAAAATCTAGTCCAAACTCAACCCGTCACTGTTATAGTGCTCGATGAAAATGATAATCCGCCTATTTTCAAAAATGTAAGTCCCATACTATGTAAATAGATAAGGTTCTACAATTTTCTAATGAAATTTCAACAACAACAAAAACCTTTTACAGAGCCCTTATGAAGTAGATGTGCCGGAAGATGAAGAAATAGGTAAAACAATATTGCGGAAGATTGAAGTTGAAGACAGAGATTCTGTTGGTGATAATCTTGAAGTGGGCTGTGTACCTAATGAACAGGTATGTGACCTATGGTACCTAATTGTAAAAACAACTTGACAGGGATCTTATCTAAATAATGAATAACACTTTTATCACTTTCAGCACTTTACTAATTTCCTCTTTTTCACAACCGTCGCAGTCGACCGTCCCGAACAGAATGCCTCACCGACCAAAAACCTTTTTCAAGAAACTCCCGGTGGCAGCACTATGCTGGCGGGAAAAACTCCAACTCCCTGATTGGTTGGCGCCATTTTGGCTCAACCAATCACCAGAGTTAAAATCATAAAAGTTGCCTACACAAAAACGTTGCCAGTACTAAATATTAATCGATTATTGAATGTACTCGATTGCGTGAATCGACTTAAAACAATCAACCCTAACATAATGAAAAGTATGAGCATTAGTATATTTCTGCCAGCGAGCGGCTTCTTAAAACTATCTTTTAAGTACCAATTTTATAATGAAATACAATTCTATAATCTATTATTCTATTACCATCAACTCATTGCCATCCACTACTGTACTAGGCTTTCTCCAATGGGCACCACCTTTCAGGTCGTCGGTCCGGTCATCTTGTAAAATACTGATTCTATACGAGTATCTATGGTTTCCTTTTAGATATTTGCACACAGTTATACATACCACAGATATATATGTCTGTGGTATCTACAGACTTATGTTTATTTCTGCCTCTTGAGAGCCTTTTTTCTATTTATGATTTCAGTGGCCAGAAGCATGTGAAGCGTTTGAAGTGGTAACTCTACATTCCACTGCCAATCAATATACAGGAGCGCTGGTGCTACGGAAACCTTTAGACTATAACGAGAAGCAGTTCTACCAATTTCAGTTGTACGCTACTGTAAGTACTACATTTATTAAGTTATTAAAATTAAATTTTGGCTCGCGTTTCGCCATAAGATTCAAATTCTTGATTAAAAAATTCAAAAATTTCCACACTCCTTAACACCAAAATACACGATTTATTCTAGTTCGTTTCAGCCGAGTTATCAAATCAAATCAAATATACTTTATTGAGCACCAAATTATATCAAAAGTTAACATTAAAGTCAATTAAGTAAGTTATCTTTATTCAAGATCTTTCAAAGCTATTTTTCTATACATTTAGATTTCCCTTTTTGTTTTAAACTTTTTAAAATTTTCTGCAAGTTTTTGTGAGGGTTATGATGAATTTTTATAAGACTTGTTTAACTTTCCAGGATGGTGCTCTCAACTCAACGGCACACGTGGAAGTCAAAGTGGTCGATGTCCAGAACTCCCCGCCAGTGTTTGGTGGATCCCTCAGCGCTGCACTGTGGGAAGACGCTCCCGTTGGCACTTTAGCACTCACTGTCAAGGCACGAGATGCCGATAGGGCGCAACCTAGAAACGTGGTGCTAGAACTTGTTACTAGTGAGTTCATTAGTCTAAATTTACTTAATCGAATATAGACAACTATCATAAATAATGTTTCTTTAAATGAAAAATGCGACTTTGTGGTCAATGATTTGTTTAAATTCAATACAATCACCATGCGTGTAGAGGATCTAATTTAGCAGAGAATTTGTTTCTGGATCACTGTGTTACCCACTTGCTGTAATTTTTTCAGATCCATTGGACTTCTTTGTATTGGACAGGAATACTGGAGAGTTAAGAACAGCCAAACCTTTGGATAGAGAAGCGTTGGATGATCCGTCATCGCCCCTGAACCTTACTGTTAGAGTAAGTTATCATTCACATCAATTTGAACTCAAAAAATATAGATTTTTTCTGCTACATAATACAATTATCTTCTATCATAGGCTACAGAAGTAGTGAACGGTGCTCCACTAATCTCCAACTTGACCTCCGCGACAGCAACGGTCACCGTCACCATCAAAGACGTCAATGATGAGCCGCCCAGGTTTAACAGGAGGGAGTACAATGTGGAGATACCTGAGAGTTTGCCTATAGGCACGCCATTGCCTAATTTAGACATGGTGGTCACCGATACTGATGTGGTAAGACCTAATATTAAGTTGGAGACCAAACATTATAAATTATGTTTTAATCTGTATAGTCTATATGATTCAGAAAAGTACAGGCTCATCGCTCCGGCGAAACATATTAAAAGATATAAAGGAAATATATTTCATGACGGAGACGCACACGTTGTTATAGTTAATTGCATTGTTCTGTGTTAGATTATTTGTTTCCTATTTTTAATGATCATGCTTTTTGAGATTTCTATCTTTTGATCAATCTTTTTCTGTTTTTCAGGGACTAAACTCTGTCTTCACCCTTCGTCTATCCGATGAATTTGGAGCATTTATAGTGGAACCCGCCACAGCTACAGGTAGCGCCTCGGTAACATTGCGCCTCAACTCCAGCCTGGATTATGAAGATCCTAATCAGAGGAAGTTTATTTTAGAAGTAAGTCAATGAGTCTTTTGGTTACATATTTTGTCACCAAGAAGATCTAAGCGTATTTTTCTAAAGTATTTAAACTATACTTATTATCATTCCGTCTAATAATTCGCATTTCGTCAAAATTACCTGACGTATTCGTTTGATCTTTTCAGGTGATAGCCGAAGAACTCCACACATCACCCCGCCTCTCCTCTAAAGCCAGCGTCACCATCTCCCTAACCGATGTCAATGACAATGCTCCTCAGTTCTTTGATGAGCCCTACTCAGCGAACGTGGCTGAAAATGCTCCAGGTGGAACCTGGGTCACGGTTGTAAGAGCCACCGATAGAGACACTGGCAGGTAATATCCGAGTCACATACACTATTATTAGGGACGTGAAGCAACGCATGGAGGAATGTGGCTATACTCAGTTCCCCTCTATGCCAAAAGTGGTGGGCGAGGGTAAGTTTTGGTACAGACCACTCAGCTGGATATAACTCTCTGGTAAACAGACAGTCAGACTGCACCTTGTAATTGAAAAATACACAAAGCGACACCGTGCTATCTTCAGTATTTAGGGTACTTTCCCTCTAACTACCGTCTTTAATTTCCACCCTGTATATCGGTGTTGTTCTAAGATTAAGGGAGTACGGACTGACTGTTTGAGAATCATGACTACATGAAGAATGTTCATCCTTCAATCAGATAAATATATCGATTATATTACCAAAGAATACCAATTGGAGATTTAATAAGCTTTAAAAAACAATCCTTTATTTTAAGATTTGGAACGGATGGCATAGTCTACCAGTTGTCAGGAAACGGAGCAGATTTATTCAGAGTTGATAATAGGACTGGAGTGATCACAGTGGCTCCTTGCCCTACTCCTGGTCTATCACCGTGTCTCGACTTTGAGACTAGGAAGGATTATTTCCTTCAATACAAAGTAAGTATACAGAAGTACGTTGTACGAAATCTCATGCTACTTATCAAATAACGTAGTGGGTGTTAAGATTTTTTACAAATCATAAAAAAATTATAGAAATCTCAAGAATGTTCACTGTTGATGTTTTCAGGCCACCGACGATGATGGTGCTGGTCAAAATTCAGTGGTATCGCTTCAAATATCCTTGAAGGACTCCAATGACAACCCTCCTGTTTTCTCAACTCAAGTCTACAAGGCTTCCATTGACGAGGATGCCCTTAAATTTGAACCAGAGTTGCAGGTTTGTACTAAGTATTATTAACTATTGTACAACATCTCATCCTCAATAGTTATCATATCAGCCCTTCAACGTCCACCGCTACACATATGCCTTTCCCAATTAACGTCACCACACCCGGGCCTCCCCTCCACCCGCTTCCGGCTACCTTCTTAGGTCATCGGTCCTCCTGACGGGCGGCATGGCGTCCACTACCGCGGTCTCCACGCCAGAACTCGTCTGTCCTAACAGCTGTCGGTTCTGCGACAGATTTGATCTGCTCTCAGCTTGCTAATCTAACGTAATAATGAAGAATTTATTTGTTATTTTTCTTTCACTTAACCATTCATTTTTCTTTCTATTCTTTTATTTGTTGCTTTTCTCTTTAGTAATCAATATTTTTCCCAAAACATGTTTTGTAAGGTATTGAACATTGTAATTTCCAGGTTCAAGCCCGTGATGTTGACGCGTCGTCAGATATACGTTACTCGATCATCGACCCCGTTACCCACCCGTTTACAATCGACTCTCAGTCAGGCAGAATATCCGTTAAGCCTGAGACCGGAGGCGTTAGTTCTACCGACAATAACAAAATAATAATTACGATTTTGGTAAAAATTATAAATTATTATTTTTCGTTAGAAAATCATTATCAATTAAGTTCCATAATAACAATGAACACCAATCAAACAAAGAAAATAGTGTACTTACTCAAAAAGTAGTCGGGTAATCAAATGAAACTGTTTAAAAATAAATATTTAATCTCTTCGTTTCACAGGCCACAGATGGCGTTCACAACGCAACTTGCAAAGTGGAAATCATAGTCCGAGACGTCAATAACCACGCACCAGTCTTCGATTCAGATAAATACGATGCCGACATATCAGAAGATGCCCCTTTAGGTAACACAACATCAGACATTGCTGATACTCTACTTATATATGAAAAAGAGCAAAGTGGACTGATGTCATGGAAGCATCAGCAACGCTGCCTTTCCATTTATAATGAAATAAATAAAATGATCGAAATAGATTATAATTTATTTATAACTTTTCCCAGGCACGCAGATAGCAGCCGTCCGAGCAACAGATATGGATAGTGGCATTAACTCTGAAATAAAATATTCCATACAAAAAGGCGCTTACGACTCGTTCGCTATTGACAATGTTACTGGTGTAGTCACTGTGACTTCGCAACTAGACTATGATAAGAAGAACACTTATAGAATACAGATCATCGCTAAAGATATGGGTGAGTTTGATTTTTCGCTAAGCAAAATCAATAAATTGAACAAAATGTTGTAAACGGTGGCAAGCGTAATAGTGAAGGCCTGTCATGTCGAGGGGTCCGAAATCGTTTGCCATGTACCGATGGGTGTTCTACCAGTGACATCTCTGTGAAGGAAATCCTCGTGAGGAAACCTGCATACGCCGAAGAAGAAATTCCTAGCCGCATATAAAGATCACCAACCCGCACTGGGGTTATATGGTGCCCGTACGATTTCGTGGACAGCGTAGACAATCAACCCTAACCGTGGGGACATAATAGGCTGTTGATTATTCGACTTGTGTTTAGATTAATCATTGTCTGGAATTAATTCAAATTATTATTTTTCAGGTATGCCAAGTTTAACTGGCACGACTGAACTATCAGTTCATGTCGTCAATGTAAATGACAAGAGGCCTTATTTCACTCCGGCTATACAAAGAGCAGAAGTGTCTGCAGATGCGAAGTTAGGTACAACAGTGCACAACTTGGTAGCAGTGGATCCGGATATAGTGGATAATGCCCAGTTGGTGTACGATATATCTGGAGATAAAATGATCAGGGCTGTGGATAGGAACGGGAAAGAGGTTAGTAATTCTTTAAATCGTATTCTTTAACTGAAGACACATCCAATTATTATTTATCGAGAGAAAAGGTAGACCTGCAAATCAAACTAAACAACACTTCTGTATCTTTTGACTGAACCCTTTATAAAATTTAATAACTTTTATGCTATAGTGACTGCTAGAAATTTGTTGAATGTGACACGTTGGTGATGGCTAGATTCATGGGTTACTTTTATTTCTTTCATACATTTGTTGTTTACTTTTTGGAATGTTCTTAAACTTAGATTAGATAAATTACTCTCATCAATAATTTGCAATACGGGTAAGGTCAATCGAGTAAGCACTATTTTCAACCATTAGACCTATTGTAATTATACCGATTTTCTTTTTGCTTCAGGTGTCAGATGAAGGAATATTCGGCGCATGGTTTACGGTACTATCAAATGGCAGCGTTGTAATATCGCAACAACTTGATCGCGGTAGAGCAGCAGTTCTTACTCTACCTGTCAATGTTATTGATGCATCCGCACCCACTCTGCAGCAAGCAGATGGTAAGTTTATTATGAAATATCTTATATCTTTACATAAATGATTATTATCATAAATAAAATACTTTAGTTTGATATCCCAAAAAGTATTTCTTATACTCTCCTTAATCTTTTAATCTACATACTATATTGTTTCATGTTTTAGTCAATCACATGCCGAATGCTTTTTTTTCTTCAACAGGTGAACTAATAATAACTATAGTGGACGTCAATCGACATGCACCAGTATTCTCTGAACCCTCATACCTGGAACGAATGGTGGAGGAGCAACCAGTTGGCACTATACTAAACACCTACACTGCTACGGATAAGGAGACTCCCATTTCTTCAATAGTTATACATCCACCGAGCGCATATTTTCAGATAAATAACGTCACAGGTATATAGAATCGAGTTTTCATGAATTATTATGTAATTATAGTAATAACAGAGGACTTATCATTGAACCTTGGGTTGCCACCTTCAAATTATGTGAAAGTGAAGTTAATTTATTAACTCATATCAAACTTATTGAAACAATGGGGTTTGTATTGGTGGAAATATTCCTCAGCCAGTGAAATGTTAAATATCAATACAATAAAATAAAAATCTGTGAGACACGTTATCGAAAGCTTCTTTAAAGTCAACTGTTAGAAACAATTTAACATTACTTTTGGATTTTTGTTTTAGGTGTCGTTAGAACAACTCAGCGTATCGACTACGAAAAGGTCCACTACATCAACTTTACTCTCATCGCATACGACTCTGGAGTACCGCAGCTATCATCAACAGCTTCTGTTGTGGTGGAGATTGTCAACGCGAACGATGAGGAGCCGGTGTTCGCGGCGACGGCCTACGATGCAACTGTTGTGGAACACGCTGTCGCTGGGACCAGAGTGGTCACTGTCACTGCAGTAGATAAGGACGAAGGTTGGCTATTAATTATTATTTGCAGTTTACGCGTTTTCTCGTTAGTATGATAATTATACTAGTTCAATAAATGAGAATCTATTTCTCTCTTTCCTCTTAATGATTGCTTCATTGATATATCGAATGGAAATAAAACTCTTTTACTCCCAAAAAAATCGACTATCTACAAATGAATGAATCAAATCGGAGCCGGATACTTGGGTACATTTCCTTGTAAGTAATAAAATCAAAATCTTTTCCCAGGTGAATACGGCGAAGTCCGTTATAGTCTATCAGGTGAACTTTCAGCATTGTTCACTATCGATCCCATCTCTGGAGTAGTCGCTGTAGCTTCTGACGCTGTGATTGATCGTGAGATTGTTAGCGACATCTATCTTCGGGCGATAGCTAGCGATAATGCTCCACCGCATATCAGAAAATCTACTAGTGTGCCTGTAAGTAGAGACTTACTCTCCTTTACCAACTCAATTATCAATCGATTTTAAAAATCATGAAGTTGAAGTTTTATCGAAGTTAGTTCATACTAGAAAAGTTGCATATTTCCAGGTTCACGTAAAGGTTATAGATATAAACGATAACCCTCCGATCTTCAGCCAAAATGTATACAAAAGCACCATAGCTGAGAATCTTCAGCTTAATCCACCTGCAGCCATACTTCAGATCCTCGCAGAAGATAAGGATGAAGGGGCTAATGGTAAGGTTGAATACAGGATTGAAGAACAGAGTGAACCAGGTAAGATAGTGAAGTTGGTTTGATATTATGTGGTCCCTTTACTGAGTTATGTAATAAGGTAGTTGTTTAGTTCTTTAAAACAAAATACGACTCAATTAACATAATTAATAAAGTTATGTCATTTCTTTTAGGAACATTCACGGTAGACCCGACGAATGGTATAATTTATCCAGCCAACAACGTCACTGGCAATATAACCTACCACCTCACTGTAACGGCTACCGACGACTCTGGACGTGGACCACATATTGACACAGCTAAAGTTGACATCAGTGTGATGAGTGTTAACAGACACAGCCCTGTATTTGTCACACCGCCGCCTGAACTAAGACAGCTGGAAATTCCAGAGGTAAGACCTTTACCATGCGATATTTATAACAATGAAAATTTATGATATACGAGTATACTAAATATATATAAAAAATGCACACCAAGAAAATTCTAAATGATAAAACGACCAAAAATAAAAACATAATTACAAAAAAGAAAGAAAGGATTTAAAAATAAAGTTATTTTTATCTACGAGTAGGTATAATTGGTTTTTAAAATTGTAATTTGCAGAACGCGCCACAAATTCACTATCTAATAACAAGATTCGAAGCAACTGATGAAGATTCTGGAGATAATGGAAGAGTTTCTTACTACCTGAAGGTGGACAATCAGAACGTTGAAGAAACCCAGGAGTTTAGCATTGACAAGGATACAGGGGAATTGAGGACCAAAACTTTCTTGGATAGAGAGCAGAAGTCCGAATATCAGGTAAATAAATTGCTTATTAGTGGATCTGATTATCATAATAACGTATCTAAACATAATTACTGAATTAGATACAATACCGAAGGAAACACCTTTTGAAGAATCCAATTGAAATTGAATTATATTGTAATAGGTACTATTATTATTTGCAGTTGGTAATAGCAGCAGTGGACAATGGAAGCCCAGCCCATGAGATTCTGCGACTCCTGACAGTGGTCTTAGCTGATGAAGACGACAACTCGCCCCATTTCCAACAGAACAACTATCAGTTCAATGTGCGGGAGAATCTAGCCCCGGAAATCATTGTTGGTAAGTCTTTGTGATAGGAAATTTGATATGAAATACTTCGTCATCATTATCATCATATCCGTAGGAAGACTTCCACACCTGGACAAAGCTGTCCGCCAAAGATCTCTACGATGCGCGGTCCTGCGCTATCCTCATCCAGTTAGTTCGCGTCACTTCTGTCAGGATGTGGCCTGCCACTGTCACTTATGCTCGATAATTTTTGAGTTGTGTCGGTTTCTTGGGTTCCTCTATGAAACATTCAGTTATTTATTTTATATTAAAGCAGATATATACTACAAAAATAATAATAAATTTTAATTGACAGGTACAGTCAAAGCAATAGACAAGGATTCAGGAGACAATGGCCAAGTGTACTATCACATCCTGGAAGGGAATCACGAACGTGCCTTTACCATCGGAAAAACCTCGGGCATAATCAAGGCTAATATAAGTTTCGACAGGTGAGCAATTATATTTTTAGATAGACCATAAAATATTAACAAACTATTAACTTTCTTTATTTTTCTATACCCTAAATATTAAGTTGCTACTAATTATCATCTTATTTCAGAGAAAAACAAGCAATGTACTCTTTCACAATTTACGCGAGCAACAGCCCCATACTAGAGAAAGCAGCGGTGTTGCTCAACTCTATCGACAATGGGACCGAGGGTCAAAATGACGTCACCACAGTTACCGTGAGGATACTAGATGAGAATGATAATGAGCCCAAGTTCCAGCAGAAGATATACTATGCTGGTATGTCTAACTAGATAGAAATCTTACAACCTGAATGAAAACTACTAGGAGTTATACATACATACATACATATCTTCACGCTATGTCCCTGGCGGGGTAGGCAGAAAGAACGGAGCGCCAAGTATCGCGATCCTGACACACCTCTTTCGCTTCGCTCATTCTCATCATTCTCTTCATACACGCTCGCCGTGGGACGCGAGTGCTCTTTACGTGTCCGTCTGTGAGCACCCGCTCTATCTGATCCTCGTATGTCAGTCTAGGTCGTCCCCGGCTCCTATTACCAATCACATTCGCTCGATATATTTGCGTCGTCATTCGTTCATCACTCATTCGCTCAACGTGTCCGAACCAACGGAGCATACCTTTTTTCATCTTAATGATGACACTTTCATTCAGTCCAGCCATACTGCGTATCTCTTTGTTGCGTATCCGGTCGGCCAAGGTAACGCCGCAACTAGGAGTTATATAAAGTAGTGAACCGAATTTGGCAATCTGATGAAATGAAATTAAAAATATCTGTAGTTTCATTGCCTCATTTCTTTGCAGGCATAAAGTACACGGCCCGCGTCAACGAGCCAATATTGTCAGTAGTAGCTGAAGACCCCGACCTGGAGGAGAATGGCACCCTCGTGTACATGGTTGCTGCTTCTAATCTCTACAAGTTCGGAGCTTCTCAGTCCAGTGGCAGTGTCGTGCCTTCGCCTTTCAATATTAGTCAGGATGGTATGTTTGAAAACCTTTACCATATGGTATATGCAGTCAAATTTTTGGAAGAATTTATAGATTTAATTTTTAATGAGAAGTAATTCTGAATCTAATGACTCAAAAGCAGGAATCGAAAACCTACATGATTAAAGGGAAAGGAAAACCATACGTAACTATATTTGTTATGTAATCTTTACAGGAATTTTGACAACAGCTCATTACATGTCGGAATACAACCAAGACCGTTTCGTCCTGGACATCATAGCGCAGGAGATAGCACCGCCTCACAGACAAGCTAAAGCACAAGTTTATGTAAGCATCAGTATTTTATAAACATGATAAGCTACGATGAAGGTCTTGATCGAAGTGTCTTTGTAAAATCGAAATCGCATGGTATTTCAGGTATGGATCATAGATCGTTCATCGTTGATTCGAATGGTGGTATCACGTAGCTGCTCCGCTCCTGTCCCGGTACTAACGCGCTTGGCTTCAGCTGGGCAGGCGCTGCTGGTGCCTGGACGGCGACTGCCTCACGTGCAGGCTGACCGGCGGTTTGATGATTGGTAAGTGATACTACCAGCGGAAGAAGGTGATTGCGAAAAAGAGTTACCGCTTTTCTAAAATTCCTATTAGGGTAATAGATAAGTAAAAACCTAAATAGTTCTGTACCAGAAAGCATGGAGTCTATTAGGATCCTAATAGACTCCTATTTCTTATTTCCCAATATAAACAAATCATCATCAACAGCCTATTAATGTCCCCACTGCTGGGGCTCAGGCCTACCCTCTTAACGAGGGCGTTCGGGCTATAGTCCACCACGCTAGCCCAGTGCGGGTTGGTGGACTTCACATGCGCCTAAGAATTTCTTCTACGGCGTATGCAGGTTTCATCACGATGTTTTCCTTCGCCGTTTGAGAGCAGTCAGTAAATGTACTTAAGTTTCGAGAAAAAACCCATTGGTACATGGCCCAGCTGGGGATCGAACTCCGGACCTTTCGATATGATAGGCCGCGTCTTATCCCCTACGCCACTGACGCTATAAACAAATAATTTTGCTCAATTGCTGAGGTGAACGGGTGGAGGGAGTACCTGCTGATTGAACAGTTCAAGGGCGTGCCCTCGTGATTGGTTGGAATTTTGGAACTAAGACTAAGATGAAATCGGTGCTCGGTGTCGTGTAAGACTTCGAAGTTTGATGTGTTGCGGGAAGATTTTGCCTTATATGAAGCTTATGACGCACAATATGAAAGTGGAATACCTATATCCGACAATGACACAGAACATTTCCAAACTCTTTGGATATGATAAGTTTAAAAAAAAAACATACAGCCGAACATAGTACCTCCTCCTTTTTTGGAAGTCGGTAAAAATGGTGTTTTTCATAAGAGCATAGGATATTTAACTCTGTTTTCATATTGTCTAGGTGTGAGATTCATCTGCATGCTGTGGACCCTACTACGTACCAGGTGCTTCCCGTTGAGAAAGTGTTGGAGACAATTGACTCTAAGTACGACGAGCTCAAAGATGTTTATCAAGAGTTTGGAGTTGAAACTCTTATTGCGGCCAGCGCCACTTCTAAAGGTTTGTCTTCTTTTCTATTATAATCTTTTCCTATTTTAATTTTACTACAGGAACAGGATTACGTCTTGCAACTCTTTGTTTCGTTCTCTCTGCTCACCCCGTCAGAGACAGAGCAAGAAAATAGGAAGAAGATAGAGAAGATAATATTATATTGAGAGATTTTTTTATAATGTATAGCCACCTAAAATTTTCCCTATTTTGTCTTGCTATCCAGTCTTCTGTAAAGTTTATTTCTGTGGTGTAACTCTGAGCTTTTTGTTGATTTCAGCTTCAGACGCCTTTGATCCCGCTTTGGCAGCGCTTATAGCATTACTGATCGTGCTTTTCACTGGTATCGTCACGTTCATAGTCGTCTGCGCATGCCTTAAGCATTGGTAACTATTCAATTTATATGAGAAATACTGTTATAAAACATATTTTTGAAATTTACTTTAAAAAGTGGGGTAGTCTGTACTCGGTACAGCTGCCACGTTTTACATGGAACGTTTTTGTTGCTGTTTGTTTAAATATTTGCTTTCAACCAAGTGCTGATATGTAAGTTTCGAGTCAAAGTCCCGGGTGACATTGGTAACGCTTTTCTTTTATAAGTTTCTCAACATGTAGACGAAGCTACAGATGTTTCACGTCAAAATTCCAGGGTAATAGCTCCACCATCAATGCAGTCCAGTAAAGGCGACAGTCTCGCTCGCCGCCGGATCCTGGAGGAGCTCAGCACGACGGAGAACCCGCTGTGGCTGGAAACGAAGCTCCGACCTTACGAGGAGCAGGAGTTGACTATGAACGTGTTCGGAGACCAGAACGAGGCTGGGAATGTAGAACAACCACAGGTTTGTTATCCCAAAGGGACGCCAGGGAAGGAAGCAACGTTCAGCTGTGAGATCATTGTCATTTTATCTAATGAGATCATTACCAAGGAGGATTTTTAATAATTACTGCGATCACAAATCCATCTGCCAAACGTGGTGATTAAGGCAAATCCCCCAATGTACCTCGATCAAAGGTGCCGTTGTATTGGAGAGGCTGATGTTTAGCAGTGGACGTATCCCAGGTTGATGTTGATGATGTATGATAACTACGTTTAGATGGTAATTTTACTTGTTTTATGCTTGTAGTTAGTGATTGTAATTAGTTCTCTTTGTTTTTAGACGGACAATACATACGCGACCATACAGACCGGTCGGCCGAATGAGCGTTTTGGTGACTACGCGACATTGGGCGGTGAATCACCCACTCCACTAGAAGCTGCCCTAGGATTTCAGGTACATAATCTAGAACCATTTATATGTGATTTTAAAACATTTCTGCTCTCATTGTCTTCCCCTTTTTATTCTATGGTAATCTTTTACATAACTACTACTATATTTATTTCAGTATACTGGGATTTTTCTAATCTGTTTTGACTTGACGAATTGAATATCCACATACAAGGCCCTAGTCACACACACACACGTACACACACACATTTAAAATTTGAAAGCACTACAATTATTATTAGTGTCGTCCTTACCTTCATAATACTATGTGACAGCTAGCGAGCGGGAGCGTAGCGAGCTTTTTCCGTGTTCTGTGGTGACAGCGATAGAGACAATTATAGTGCTGTCTTTTAAATTTGTGCCTTCAGAATCAGGCACTATAGAGAGAGAGAACAATCATTCATTTATGACGAACTGGACGAGTATTATTCGCCTTTCCTTACGACACAGTTATCTAAGATTCTTAAATATGAATGACAGAAAATTTAAGACCTACATTAAACAACAACTTTGTAAGAAAGCTTATTATAGGACAGTCGATTATCTAAATGACAAAGATGGCTGGTGTTAATGTTACTTCAGTCTCGCACAATCTTTACAAACAATAATGTTATGTACAAACTTGATTTTAAAAGATGCGTTGCGGAAGTTTGTTGCGCCGCTTCTTCTTCCCAGCTCTATATAACACCTTGGAGGCGGTGGTAGATAAAAAATGACGTTGTATAAATGTACCCAGTGTACTTACATGCAATAAAATACTTTTGAATTTTGAATTTGATTGGCATTATAAATGTATAGTTATCTTAAATTCCTTTACAGGGCAGCACGTTCAAGCCACCATCGCCTGATACGCCTGAGCCGCCACCAAGACCTGTGGCAGGATTAGGTCTACTATGATAGTAAGTTTTTTTCTCCCGTACTGCTGTGTGATTCTGTAAAGTATGAATTAAAACTCGACCATCACATCGCAAGTCACTTACTTCACTCCGCATCCGATCATGAAAGACCTTGATGTCGCATTGTGTAAACAAATACAAGCTACTTAATAAACACTTCACTTGCGAAGTAAAGTGAGTATTGAACTGTGAATCATTGAGTTAGAGACCGATCTCACTGCGGATTCAGGATCGAGTTGCACAAATACGCTTACAGAATAGCAGGGCTGTAATTTGCCCAAAACCGTTCGTAATCTCATACTTTACACCACGGTGTAGCATTACAGATTATTACCACACGAGAATGAAATTCGGCTCGCGCGGGGATATCGTGGGCATCAGTGATTCATCATCATCATAATATCAGCCTGTAGACGTCCACTGCTGGACAAAGGCCTCCCCCAGGGATCTCCACGATGACCGGTCCTGCGCTAACCTCATCCAGCTGGGTCCCGCGACCTTCACCAGATCGTCGGTCCACCTTGTGGGAGGCCTGCCCACGCTGCGTCTTCCGATACGTGGTCAAATCCGATCGTGATCAGTGATTAGTTGACTATATTATAGATCCACCAACCCAGGCGGATTGTTACTCTTTTCTCTTTGATACCACTGAACTTATTCGATTGGGGCTTTCATTGCTGAATGTTTTGGTTAGTAGTACATCTCCTGTTAGAAATGACTGATAAATAACTTTTTTTTGTTCCAGGTTCCAACTTTGCATTCTAAGAAATAACTAATAATTACTTATTTGTAAATACATATTCAAAAATAATGCATGTTGGCAATGTATTATGAGTTAAAGGAATAATCTAACTAAAACTATTGTAAGACTGCTTTTTCATCTGACTTGTTTTATATTGTTACCAATTTGTGTATATTTATTGAAACAATAGTACATTGACAACGTCCATTTTAAATAAAAAGTATTACCTATGTTAGTGGTAGTTATGCCGAAGGAAATGTATTTTTTGTTAACGAAACCTTTTAAAAGATTTTAGAGTTTTAAATTTGAAAAACTGTTAAAAGCAGTATGTGGAGTTAGAATTTCTATTCTAAGTTTAATACTTGATCTTTGAATCTCAACTTCTTAGCCATTGTATTTAGAATTAATTATTTAAGTATAGCTCAGTCGTAGATCTGACGGTATTGTTTACAGTTTAATATTTTAATAAAAAGCACTGAATATTTTTTAATACTCGTGTGACCTGTATTAGGAGCAATTTTTTAAATAATTTATTGAAATTATTATACTTACTACCTATTATTTATAATATTAAAATCCTATTTATCATTTCCATTGCCATAATTTTAATGTAAAACAAAAATGATGTACAAAGAAGATTGTATATTTATGCATACGATAGTTTGTATATCTTGTGAAATCAAAAATTAGATAGGTAAGTTAAGAATAAGTAAATAATTGCTTAGTCAAATTGTAAATAAGTATAACTTTATTTTTGTACCTTAAAAGTATTATTTAACAACGAAAATAGAATTTTAAAAATACATTTTCTTTTATTTAAATAGCCTTAACTTTTTTATTCCATTTTTTCCTTGGGAGTCAGAAGGCAACGTTAATAATTGATTTGTTTTTACATTGGTCCTTATTGCCCAGAATATGTCAGGTAAGTAGTAACTCAGGTTTAAATATCAAAGTAATAACAAGAAACTTTTTTTTTTTTGTTCTCCACCTTTCACTGCCTGTGATCACACCAATACCTTACTCATGCAATTTTAGAAGGTATTTCGTCTATCTGAATATTTCTTGTTCCCACATAACATCTTCCTAGTATTTCCATCACGGATCTTATACTCTCAAGGTATATCGAGAAACCAGTGTTTAAACAATTTTCCAAGTTGTTTGTAGATGTGTTTATCGCCTGGTACAGGTCTCCCATTGCCTCCAATTTTAGTGCAAGTAACCTTTGAATCGCCATGCTGTAGTCATCTGTCTGCATCTAATAAAAATAAAAATTAAATTAATCATTTTAAAAATTTATAAACAATTACCCTGAGAATTTTATGAATGTCTTTCGAGTTTTGACGGCTCCTCGTCTACTTCTCGAGAACTTTCCTATATCTTTCATTTTAAAATGTTGTGCTGATTAATGGAGTTTTCCCTACAAAAACTTAAATTTTTAATCGTTTTGTTAATAAATTGATAGACTTCATGATCTTTGTTTATTTTAAGATACTTCTGAATAATAAGTAATTATTCAGAAGGAATTTATCGTTTTGATAAACCCTTTCAATTGGTATCATAAAACAGTTTTCGTACCACTTTGTTGGGTACGATTCCCGACTCAGACAGGTGATTTTCCACAAATTTTTGAATGCAGTTTAACTGAATTTTAAAAGTAAAATGAAATCTTCTTTAAAATTTCCTACTTTATATGCGGTGATCGTGATTACTGTATATGTCATGTATGTTTATATGTCATGCATTAGCGGTAGGACACCTGGTCTTTATAGAACTTACGTATTCCACTAAGCACAGCCTGGCTTCTTCTTCGTCATCAGGATGATTCGCATGGCATAAGTTTGAGAGGTACCGGTAGCTTTTTCGCCACTTACGAATCTGAAAGTAGTTTGAACTTGTTTTTTAAAATAGTACAAATGGTACTCGTTTTCACGGAATCAAAAACTTGCTTAACAAATAATATTGCCTCCGTTTTAAAAGCATACTACTCATAGATTATTAGATTAGGTATTTATTTTGATATTTTAATGATCTGAAAATTCAAAATTTGAAAAAACTTTTAGTGTTTGAAAATGATTTCATTGATTGATTGATATTTAGTGCACACCTTACCAAAGTAAGAATGAATCATCTTACCTCTTTCTCAATTTGTGTTACAGCTAATTTTTTATCCGAGTCTGCTGAATTGGCAACTTTCAGACATTCACTTTCACTATTGTAGTACATCTTCTCGGGTTTTTTGATTTCTTTTTCATAAATTTCTATACAGGTTTTCCACTAAAATTCAAATTCTTCATTTAAGTCTTTCTCTAAGAAAATAATTTGTAGGTGCTCAATGGAATTCAGATGCCCAATTCTATAATTTCATCCGTATTTATAAAATTCATCCATCGACCTACTCGGGTCCGCGGTCATAGACGTCGAAGCTAAAAGAAGATTTTGGAATCATACCTTCTTATTAGAGTTTGTCCTGAAGCAATGTTCCTTATGCCTGGTCATCTTCAGCCTGAATGTGCTCGTAATATTCACCTGTCTCACTTGCAACTCTTCCATCCAGGTGTTTATTAACGACCGGTCTTGTTTCTCCAGCTCTACCGATGCTTTTATGTAGTTCTTGTATATTTGCAACTGCTCTTTGGTCGGAAGGGAGGGCTATAAGTTTCATTTGCAGTTATTTAAATAATAATTGCTAGAATTGATTGGTTTTTATGAAAAATCATCAAAAAGTAGTTTCTGTACTTGGATTTATAAAATGCATTCCCCAAGCGTTACATAACAGTCCAAAAATATTTTTGTTTCTGTCTGTATGAATGTGTGTATGTACGGCCTAGACTTGAAAACTATTGAACAGAAATTGACTAGATTCTCGGTGTTTAATAGCTTAGGGGTTGATACATTATCTGGTTTGGGTTTATCTATGATTATAGGTTAACTTTTGTGTACCTTTCACTGGTCAGTTTTAACTTTTCCTTCTAATGAAATAACACAGAGAGTAATATTACCTTACTCGTCGCATAATCCTTCCTATTCAAAAGCAATGACTCTTAACTTACCTCACAATTAGCATGCCAAAATACACACGTCATAATTAAAGCTAAACTTTTTCTAAGATTCATTCTGTTTGCAACAAGCAACAAAAGATACTATAGTAGGTATTCCAAAAGATAAAAAGATAGTCTATAAGCAATTCTAAGCTATCCACTTAGTAATCACTGCACTTCTAAGCTGATTTGATAACACTGAATCCCGGGTGTTCAAGATCACCAGTAATTAGTATAGTTAGCAAGAAAAGAACAATTTTATTTATATTGTCGAGTTTGTAATGGATTTTGTCGTTGAAAACGAGGCGCTCGTTGTGGATGGCCTAGCTATGTCCAGCAGTGGGTGGCAATATAGTTTGATGATATTAAAGGTTAAAAAAAGACAGTAACGTAACTTTGCTGAATAAAAATAAACAATATTAGCTAGGTGTTGTATTGTATAGGTAGATGATTTATAAATCGACCAGATAGCATTCAATTATGAAAATCGCCGGAATTGACTAATGTTTTTTTTAAAAAAACACCCTTCAGTTGGGTATGCCTTTCGTCAAAATTGCTTTTCATCAATATTTCAGAATACATTTTTGGCCAAAAGTGCGTTTGGTCAAAGATGCGTTTGTCAAACGACCATAGCATTTTTGACGAAAAACATTAGTTGAACAAACCAAATTTTGACAAAAAGGCATCTTGACGGAAAACACCCTTGGCTAAGAACAGTATCATCAAGCGCACTTTGACAAAAATGTATTTTGGCGAAAAGCAATTGTGACCTAAGTGATTCAGTCGAAGTATAATAATTAAGTATATTTTATTTTTCTGTCGGTACTGCTCTACAGATAACAGTGCCGATAACCCTACGACGCTAGATGCAAGGATTACTGGGATTGTTTACTGATCATTGGTAATTGCTCTATTATTATTCATTAGCTACCATAGTAAAGACGGTCTGTTTCATCTACCCCAATTGGTTATCCTAGTCGGCTATCCCAATAAATTGATATAAATAAAACTTGTACAGTCGTCAACGCATTTACGGATAACATAACGTAATTAAATTGTAAGGAAACTGAAATTAGTTCACTAATTTCACGATGATACAAATATACGTAGTTTACAATGACGATAAGACAATACGTAGTTAAAAAAAAAATAATCTGTAGTTTTCGTCCGTATATATTATATATTTTTTAAATACTCGGAAAACCAACAGCATACAGGGTTTGGCAATATTTCAGTGAAGGATAAAATAAAATTTTGTATAGACAGGTTTTCACATAAAATAAAAGTACTGAATGGATTTCAATACGGTTTTCACTTGGTTAGACTGTTCACAAAGAAAATATTTACAACACAGATATACAACTCCCCATGTGGGAAGTCGGAGCGGAGAGCTAGTTCATGTTAAAAAAAGTTTAATAATTTGTTAAAATTTTATTACAAAAATATTTAAACATCTACATAAAATAATAAATTAACAACAATGGCTTTTAATCGTATAAAAATATTAATGACATAATACCTATACAACAAAAATTGTACTATTAACTCTCGTACGTACGTAGCTACAAGTTATTCTTGATAAAAATTAGGTTACAAACTATCACAGAGTATCTAAGTACAGCTTTTATGTAAGATTTATAATGAGAAGTAGTAACATTATATAACTGTTATACTTACGTATTTTTAAATACTTTTCATAATTCATAGCACTCTTGTCATTCGTATTGCAATCAAATATCTCCTACATTTTCCACAAATTTATAGGCATCTAATTGGATAAGAAAAAATATTTTAATCTATCCTCTTACGATATACAAGACCTTTAATTTCAAATCTTTGCGTCTTCAATTCTGCAAACTAATTTTATATCGAAAAATGTACGTGACTGTACTTGTAATACTATTGAGAAGATTTAAAAACAATTCATCAAATACAGATTCATAAATTTCTTCAGATACTTTCGCAAAAAAACCGAGCATACGCTCAAATATGGCACATAGTTGGCTCTAATAATTTGGCATCATTGTCTTTGGTACACCAATAATTCACTGCCAATTCGATTAATCTATACCACCAGTCAAAAATGGGAAAGTGCTGAACCTAGCCCAAAATTGCTTGCAGCCGCTCTAATCTTATTACAGAGAGAAAGCAAGCAGCAGGGATGCCGTTTCCCTCGTTATTCTTCCTTATTCTTCTCTCACACAAGCTTGCAGCTTCTCCAATGCGTCTTTCGTCTTCGCGTTCGCCTGTCTGCGCAGCGTGTTCAACCTTCTATGCGCGTGCGCCAGCAGGTCGCGGTAAGAGCGACGAGAGTGGAGCAAGTCTTCCCTCACCCGATGGATCTCTTCTGCCGCTAGACGCCGCCATCGAATTATTTTTGGAGTGGTCTGGAATGGGGATAAAAAAAATGAAAAAATTTCTAAACTAGTATCATATCCGAAATGAGATATCAGTCAACCATTTCTTTTGAGAAATATACCAAAGATTTTAGTCGTCGAACGAGTGTTTGGCTATTTATCTATTCTAGGTGTTAATAGAAAATTATGTTTACTTACTTCACAGCGTATACCACAGCCATTCAGTACTTTATCACACTTTCGTATGTAGTCTTCACTCTGAAACATAAATACATTTGTTAAAATTTGTTATCTATCACGTAGTATTACATTTGTTGCAGTTAGTGAAAACTGACGTCGATGATGATTATGAAAATTATTATGCCAATTGAAATGATTTTAATAGCGAACATGATTACGATAATTAAAATGATTATGACAATGAAAATTATAGAAAACAAACTAGCCTTATTAAGATGCATTCGAAAGACGATCATGTGACCAAGGAAGAATTTGTGGTGGTTCTCGCCACTGAAGCTGGCGGCGCGTTGGGCGTCGTACTCGATCTTGCTGAGACGCTCCCTGAAGTTGCTGCGGCAGGACTCAGGCTGGGGATACAAGCAGACCAGACTGAAGATTTAGACGGAAATGCTATCAAGGATGACGCTGTAACAGCCAATAATCAAATTACAAAACGATTCCAGATTGTAATCATCATCATCAACAGCCTGTCAAATATGTGTCCACTGTAAGGGCATGGGCCTACCGTCTCTAAAAGGCGGTACGGACTATTAGTCTACCAAGCTAGCATACAATATTATAGTACGGGTCACCGTTTGAGAGCAGTAATTAAAAATGTAGGGAAAAACCCATCATATACATGTAGCACGGACGGGGATTGAACGCAGACCTCTCAAATTTTCAAAGTCACTCCACCGACGCTCACCCAGAGTTTACTAAATGCAACAATAACAAACCCAACTAAAAATAACTGCAAACATCGTCACTGACTGTCATTGACGCAAAATATGTAGGTTTATAATATTTGTTAACGTAAAACAAAATATTGGGAGCGATGTTAAACATAATATTAAATTATTTGGAACGCCATTTATGAAAGCCGTTAAATTAAAAACGATCGGAAACACGACAGATGATCTCATTGCGACGGTTTCGTGGCCACAGAACTAGCGGATTAGTAGATGTATTTGAGAAGTAAATTGAAAGGGGAAATAAAGATAAACAAAAATAACAGTCTGTTATTGCCTCAAAATTAGGTAAACAACTTGAAAACTGTATTCCTATGCTATTTGCCTAATAAAACAATACATGTATTGCGAATGTGTTTCCATCGGATGCCGTAGAAATAAAAAGTGTCACACATATTGCACCTACTAGAAACATTGTCGACAATAAAACAGAATGAGTTAGGAAAATGAACGAGTTAGAAAACGAAGTGAACGACTTAAGAAGCGTGACGTGGATGATATAGAAAAGTGAACGAGTAAAGAAAGTGGAAAAATTCGTTAGAAAGGGTCCTAACGCTGGTTTCCTGGCTGAACATCTGCAAACGCCGTCACTGCCAAGGCCGACGCTGACTGACGCTCGTCGCGAAATACCGCACACGTTATCGGTTATGTCGATTGTTATGTTAACGGGTGATGCATCGCGGGCTTGTCAATCGGCTTCCGGGTTCACTTGAGTATTGAGTGACGATACATTCTTATCTGAAACAACCTCAAAGACTTACGTACATTTTATTAAATCCGGAAAAATTACGAGATAGGTTCGTTAGAAAAGATTATAACTAAGGTTATCACCTACTGTAAAACAATTCAATACACTCATGACGATAGTGAAGAAGCTAGAAGACGAAGCGTAACATATAATTAAAATCCAAAACCGAACAATAGGAAATATGAAAGATAAGGAAAGGGACAAAGTACCTAGGTTGGTTTAAGCCGTTAGGCTAGAACTAATATCACTGATAACCGAAAGGATTAGCAAGCTGAAGTTGCTGTGAGTATCTGCCGCAGAACCGTCGGCCATTGGAGCAGACGAGTTCTAGAGTGTAGATCAAAGACCGGTAAGCGCAGTATGGGACCGACAACCTAAGGTGGTCGAAAGCGTCTGAATGCGAATGGCGAAGGATCGGATGCAAAAGTCTATGTCTAGCAATGAACACGAGAGAGCTGCTATATTAGTGGTTGCTATCGTAAAACTTAATTATGAAACTTAAACAGAAACAAAAAAAATTAAAAGAAGCTAATAGCGCTGCAAATTGCAATTATACGAAATAGCCTTGCATTTTTGCATGCTTTTATGACACAGATAAGCAGTAATAAACGCTAAGAATGCAGTAACGTCTTGTGATCTTAGCGAACCGTTTATTTTTCAAACGAAATGCTAATTCGATTGTGTTCACATTGGGGAAGGTCATGTAAACACTGATGAAGTAATTTGAAGAAATTATTTGTGAAATTCATAGTTAGTACCTTATTAAAATAGACAAAACCAAACTTACTCTGTAATAAATTTTGGGAAGCTATCAGAAAGAACTGGAAAATCAACTAAAACCCTTCCTATATTCCTCATTTTGCAGTACACAATACAATAAAATCGATCAGTCAGATCATAATAAACGAAGTCATTCTAGGCAGTCACCCCATTCCTAAACCGTTTCTATCGTCAGCTCATCTTGCGATCGACTACGTCTAAATCTCTTTCGTAGTCGTACTAGATGCTGACAAGTCTACAATTACGTTCGACTTGCCGTGTATGCGGCGAATTTATTATAATTGTTTTCATACATTATTTCTACATGTTTCTCGTAGACTAGAATTTGTTATATGTATGAAATTATTGGCAGATTATTTAAGTGGTACTGGTGAAGTTATTATGCAATTATAATGAACAAATCAGTCTGTACCCATGACCGTTTCTTGCCAGGAGTTTAGTACAGTCAGCGTTAATAGTAGCTTAATACCATGAAGTTTCAAATTACAATGTTAAACATGTCACCTGAAATTTCCTATTTTAAAACTAACTAGGTCATAATTATATAATTATTTACGGGCCTTACACACGAAATAGTTTTATTTACCTTGCCCGACATTATGAATACAAAGCGCGAAAGTCTAAAATGTACTAACTAGGTCATTTTAAAGAATTTAGAATAAATGTATATTTTTGAATACTCTTTTCGTTTAAATCGTCCGTCCGATGTAAATCATAAAAGTAAACAGTTTAAGAACAGACTGGACAACGTTTTAAAACAAAATGAGCAACGACTGCTAAAGGAAGCATCAACTACAATCTGCATTGCCATTTAATATAAATAAATATACCTAAGCTATCATTGCACCAAATTTCACCAAAATCCGTTTAGTCGTTATGTCATGATTATGCAACAAAGATCCAATTTTTCGCAATTACTTTTAAAGAAGCTAGTACTTTTGAAAGTTAGTATTTGTTCAGCTACTTTTGGCGCTAACTGTACCTAATGTTCTACCGTATGACACCGCGGCTGGTAGAACTATTAAAGAAGTCAAGGTTGATGCATTTAATGCTGCATTCAGCCCGTTCCCGAGTATAGTGACCACATCTCGAATGTGAAGGATAGAAAATTTTAATTTTTTATTCAAAACCACTTTGTAAGAAAGATAACTAAATTATATAAAATGCAATGCAATGATGGAAAAAATATTTTAAAACATATTATACAAGGAAACTAAAAATATTATATTGATGGAACCCTTGTATGTGCATTTTCGTCGTTAAGTCGTTATCACTGATAGTTTGCCGTAACACGGTACGGTATCGGCATGTTTCCCGTCACGGTGAAATAAGATAGTAATTTAGGCAAATTTTTATTTTATTTTTTCCTTTCTAAAGAAATACTTAGTTATTTTATTTTCACTTTTTTGTTTAGAATTTTTAAGTTAATTAATGATTTGACTAAATTAAATTAAATAACTCTTTATTTCAGACTATTGTCCGTATATTATTAGTTTGATTAGTACTTATAACTATAATACCCAATAAATAGTGTTAGTATGGTTAGTATCTTATTGCAAAAGTTTATTATTTATTCCGCCCTGTTACTACCTCCACCCAATGTTTTTGGATGGGGCAGTCAAATCGTGCAGCAATAGTTTTCAGAATGCTGTTGGTACTGTTACGTAGGCGCAGGCATTAAACGTAACAGATTAAATAAAATATCATTTAGGCAAATTGATATTTAGACGTTTTACGACTTAGGCAATTTGAATTTGAGGCATTTTAATACTTAGGCATTCTACATTTAGACATTGATTTTAGGCAAGTTGCTTTTTAGACGATATTATGATCATAAGCGGTAAAATGTAGGAGTTGTATGAAGACGTTTTTAGTTCCCGTCGTCGGCGATAAATGCCTAGGATTGTCCTGACAATTCCCAAAGCCTGCGACACCCTGCGCATGACGCGGTGCATGCACTCTGGCATTAGATCTCTCCGCACATGCCAATGCGTTAATGCTCCCAGATTGACAAGAGCAATCCACTTTAGTGCCAATCTATTATTTAGTCATAACACAGATTTAACTACATGGGTAATGGTTGTCATAAATTATACTATTGACACTGCAAAAGCAGCATCTATATTGATGTGCCTAAAGTGAAAAATATTAAAATTCAAAATTCGTTTAATTAAAACTGGAATACAATATTCTCTTTTTGACGTCAATTCTGTCTAAAACTAAAACTACGTCTGTTTCCACGTGTACGTCGCCGAAGGGAAGAAACAGCAACAAACCCAACAGCACAGGGCCCTGCTTTCACACATATAGCTTGTTCATTACGATATTTATCTATGTTGAGCCGTCAGGCACTCCATGGAAGTTTATCATTTAGGTAGTCATTTAACTTTTATCATGTTTTTTTGCACAAGTTTGATTTTACGGAATTCTCAGATAAGTTCATAATTTAGTACACAGAGCCCGACAAAACATTAATTGATGTTAGTTAATCTGGAACTGGACTTGTACTCGAAAGATAGGCTAAGTACTTCTTTTAGTGTGTAGGTAAAAGGTATTCAGTTTTCTAGAAACACATTATGATACAAACAGAAATACAAGCATTCACTAAACTGCCTTACCTAATCCTAAAATAGGATTCACATTAATGGGAAAAATCTAACAGTACAGATCCTACACTGTCCCCAGAGGGAAAGAAACCCAGATGTACCCGCTAGTTTTTTTAAAATACAGACGTAGAGATAAGAAGAATTAACAAACCAAACTGAAAACAACAGTGAATCAATAGACGCTGGAGAAATGGATCACTAAATCAAAACACCATATTGAAAACATAACAACTGACATAGTTGCAGCAAACGGACGCACAGTGCATATCAGATGCATATTATTGGTGCATAATAATGCACATCAAATGCCTTCACGTCGGAATGTTTCTGGTAACCCACATACACTATCTAGATTGATGCTTTTACTGATATCCTGCTCTTTAAGCTGCTCTATTAATCATTCATCAATAAATCCTTCAGTCTCAATCGTTCGAATGCTTTACCTGGACTGGATTACTGAGCCTTCTTTAGTCTCAGATGTTCGGTTCTTTTGTACAACGGAAATGCTGAGACTTGTTCTGTAATTCGGTTAGTGATTATCGGGTTGCGTTAGTTGATTTGATTTTATTTAGTATTTTTTTATTATTATTCTTTATTTATTAAGGACAAACAACAAAGTATACACTCTTACTTGCTAATTACTGATACATGTATGATAGAAAAATCTAAGTGCTACCTTAGTTATAGGCTGCCACGACATGCATTATATAAAGAAGTGAAATTGCGACTTATAAGTAAAATTACCTATAAATTTAGAGCTAAATTACATTATTTGAGATCCTGCCTTTGTAAGAAAACAGTGAAAAATCAAAATTAAAAGTTTTAGATGTGAAGTGATTTAATTGCCTTTTTGAACTTGTTAAGGTTATCTGAAAATACATCAATTTCTGTTAGTTTGCTTAAAGAGTTATACTGTCTCTGTAGTATTGAGAAAGACGAAAGATAAATGGACAAAGCTAATAACGGAGTGGTATCCCAGGAATGGGAAAATAAGTAAAGGGCGACAAACGGAACGTTGGGAGGATGTCTTAAAAGTGACTGGGATGAGAACAGCGAGAGTCAGAGGGAAATGGAAGACTTTAGAGGAGGCCTTTGTCGAAGGACAAGCTGTTGATAGAAACCTATACAAAGAAAATATTTGTATTAAATACAGTCGGTAAATGTGAGCGTCAGTGGCCTCGGGGATAAGACGCGACCTATGATATCGAAAGGTCCGAGGTTCGATCCCCGGTTGGGCCATGTACCAATGGGTTTTTCTCGAAACTTAAGTACATGTACTGACTGCTCTCAAACGGTGAAGGAAAACATCGTGAGGAAACCTGCATACGCCGAAGCAGAAATTCTTAGGCGCATGTGAAGTCCACCAACCCGCAGTGGGCTAGCGTGGTGGACTATAGCCCGCACGCCCTCGTTGAGAGGGTAGGCCTGAGCCCCAGCAGTGGGGAGATTAATAGGCTGTTGATGATGATGATGATGACAGTCGGTAAAAACAATAGTAAATAAGTACTTAAGTATACAGTAATAAAGGCTTATTTTATTTTTAGTATTACCTATATCCTTTATAGCACCGATCATCCCTAACCGAACTACTGAGTCTTCGTTAGTCTCAGCAGTTTTGTTGTACAAATGACTGAGACTAAAGAAGACTCAATAACTCGGTTCAGGTAAAGCAATCGAACTTCGGAGACTAGAGCAAATAAATAAAGATGAGGAGCGATCCGTGCTTATTTATTCGGTTCTAATTTTCATTCCGATCGAGTTTGTTCGTCGGTGCTTGGAAATAACTGTAGTACTTCATCATCCTATCAGCCTGTAGACGTCCACTGCTGGACAAAGGCCTCCCCCAAAGATCTCCACGAGACCGGTTTCTCGCTAACCTCATCCAGCCGGGTCCCGCGGTCTTCACCAGATCGTCAGTCTTATTGTAGTACTCAAATCTTACTAAATCCCTAGTCTGGTCACGATCATTTTTGCCCTTTCTTATTCGATAAAGGTCAAATTTCGCAAACCTAGTGTTATCTCTCTTGCTTTAATGCCTTGCTCCAGTTCGGTAGTGTTTATTTTGGCGTCGCGTCGTTTGTTTACCTCTACTAGTATAGTCATACTAGGCATAATGGAATAGGAATGTAAGGAATGCAGTGATAAGCGTAATGTTAGAAAATAATTTGCAAACAGAATTATTTGTCCTGCCTGTGATAAAGAAAATTTTAATATCTGCAATGTTTTCACTTTCAGATTTCCGTTCTTTTCTGGTATATTTAATTCCTAGCTATTGCTTACGGCTTTGCCCGCGTGGAAAAAGTTTTTTTTCTGTGGGAGCAGTATATGTTATTCCAGGATTTAAGCTATCACTGTACCAAGTTTTATCAAAATCCGTTCAGCCGTTACACGTGAAAGAGTAACAAAACACCTCATTCAAAAACTCCCAAACATCCTTACAAATTTTCGCCTTTTTATTATTAGTAAGTAGGACAATAGATTGGTTTTGTATTATTCTGATTTTTGTCCATCAAATTATTCAAGAAACAATGTACATTAAATAATTCTTTGTACAAGGCTGAAAAAAATATCTGTGAATGTGGAGAACTTTGAAGAGACGTACGTCCAGCAGTGGACTTGAATGATGATAAAGGAAATACTCACAGCATTATTCAGAACAGACCAATCCAATGCGCTAAGGGTCTCATTCTTTAACCCGGACATGTTCCTCAGAAACATCTTGATGTCGATGGCGGCTTTCGCCGAGAACTCCGTGTACAGCAGGAGAGCATCCGCCTTCGCTGACTGCAGCTCCTCGACCAGCTCGGGAGTGTACCGTTTCTCCACTTCCTCTGGCTCTGGCTCCTCCGTGTTGGGGGACACGTCCACCCATAATGCGGGCTGGAATCAGATTAAAAACTCATGCAAGTTGGGCAACGAAGTGAAGTTTAATCTGAAGATCTGAACAGATAGAAAGAGAGTATTCCATGATCTATCAAGGACTATTCTCTCAGGGTTCTACGTTACCATACCCCGTTAACAAGCTGACAGTTTGGTCAGCGTGATAACCTATCATTAGTGATGTGCAATACAAACTACCCAAGTCTCGACGTGGTAGCTATGTATGGGTACCGCACAATTTTATTGTGAAAATTGTTCAGTTTCATTGGCTGAGTCACTAATGTTAGGTAGCCACCAAACTGCCCGCTTGATAACGGGGTATAGCTATAACGTGACCAACGTTTCCTATCAACACGTAGTCTTCAGATGATGGAGATAATCTTTGCTCAAACTGCATCCGTAAAATATCATGAATCAAAAAATTTTGCCACTCCCATATGGATGAGTAATAAAAGCATTCTATGTGTGTCAAAATCGTGTCAAATACATTACAATATTGTAACTCACTCACACATTCTCATTTTCAAACTCCATATAAATTTGTATTAGCAACCTCCTCCCGCTACTCCGCTTCCTTTGTCCGCACCCCCCCCCCCCCCCCCTCCGGTAAATGGCACCATAGGTTCCGATACTAAATATGCAAAATGCGATCACCACAGGGAGCGCGCGCGCGTCTTGGAAAATAGTTTAACAACCCCTTGTTTTTCCAGTAAAATTTGTTATCTCTGTTAGTAAAGGAGTAGAAAGTTGTGCGGTGTGGCCGTAGGTTTTATGTTATTTACCATTGGTATATGTGGCGAACGCATTGAAGCGGCCTTGCAATACCAAACAGAAGGCCACCAATAAACCGACGCAAGTCCAGTAAAATTATTATTATTCTGATGTCACAAAGGAAACATAAAACTAGCTCCACGCTGGGCATAACATTACTTTATGTATTTACAGTAAAAATGCAGTAAAACTGTACAACTTTTGCACCCACTCGCAACTCGGTGCAAAAATTTTCAGGTTATTTTTAACAAATCGCGATGTTCTCGCACAGTTTGCGAATTTATTTTTAGTAATTAGGTACTAGTGGCCTTCTAATTATAATTTTATTAATGGCAACCTTTTAAGAAAATACGTCGTGACTCCATATAGATCACAGACAAGCTAATACCACAGAAGAATACAAGGGAGGGAGAGGGGGAGGAGGGGTGTACCACAGCACTACCAAATTGACAGATATCCATAAAAAATAAGCGTCATTCTGCCTCGATAGAGCCGCCGGCGAAGAAGAAACCATACTGATAGACCAGGTACGTGGAGAAACGCTAGTTCTTAGAATCAATGAATAAACAGTTTTTGATTTTTTCCAATCATTTCAAATACGTTATCAATTCAGGAACCGATCCCAAGCCCAGGATGCAATATTTGGAAAGAATCGTTGCCATGACTCATGACATGAACATCTAGTTAGGAATAATGTCCTCGCAAAGTTGGTCTTTCAAACTTGAACTGCGCTAACAAGGTTTCCGAAACTCATTGTATTTTTATGTATATGGGTAAGTATTCAGACCACGCACATAACTATCTCTTTCTAGTGAAATAGACAAGGATACTGAAGCAGATGTATGTACCATTGATCTAAATGCTATAACCGGAGCCTCTCCCAACGATTTCTAGTTATAAGTCGATGTATTCAGTTTTCGCACAATGGAAACTACATGGGCTTACAGAATTGTTTGAATGCAAGGACGAAGGTGAATTGAGAGATAAGCATTGAATTCTACTTCTCTAATTTCAATGAAATATGTATGAATAGGACGTTGGTAGTGAATTTGCTAAACATTGGTACAATTTTAATTGCAGGTTTGATTTCAAACCTAGATAGCAATTTTGTGCATAGATAAATTTTGTCGCTGATGATGATCATGACTGATTTTACAGTGTAAATAAAAAAATATATTTAAGACTTGGATTTTGCTAGAGATGTTAAGTACCTAATTATGTAAGCATACAGTAACTTACAAACAAGTAAATAGGTTACATAAATAGACAAAAAGGTTCTACCAACTACTGCAGTTTATTTATTCAATGTTTAGTAACTAGACCACTTGTCTAGACTAGACTGTGTTTAACCACGAACAATCAAGTAGTTGTTTGCACTTTTGATATAACTTTGCTACTTAGCACTTGCCTGGATTTATAAAACAAATTGACATCAACATTTAGTAGTTTTGTTAGCGAATTTCTGTACATGACTATATTTATCGTAAAAGAGAGGAGTTGTTTTTTCTGCGTTGGCACTTTGATTCTGCCCCGCTATTCTGTAAGCGTATTTGTGCAACTCGATCCTGAATCCGCAGTGAGATCGGTCTCTAACTCAATGATTTACAGTTCAATACTCACTTTACTTCGCAAGTGAAGTGTTTATTGTGTAACTTGTATTTGTTTACACAATGCGACATCAAGGTCTTTCATGATCGGATGCGGAGTGAAGTAAGTGACTTGCGATGTGATGGTCGAGTTTTAATTCATACTTTACAGAATCACACAGCTGTTGAATTTGTATAAGAAGAATAGGGCCTAAGTTTTTTCCTTCAATGTTTTTTGTGTCAAATAATCTTTAATATTGACTGCTAGCATAGCATTGTTCTTCCTTAATTATTGTTTTATTGTAAACTGATTGATCATTCTCCGATGATCCATTGGCCGTATCAAAGATGGATCTTTGTGTACTACTAGGTTGTAAAGTTTCATCAACTTTTAAATTTATGCAAAGATAATAATAGTGGTTACCTGATACCGCATCTTAAACCCTGTAAAACACATGGCTTGCGCAAGCGCCGATAGCAAGGTCGCATCAGTCACAATACGCGTCACGCGTTGCATCCGATGACGTTACACATACATGCAATTATTTTAGTTCGATCATCTTTTATGACAAATTTAGAGCTACAGATGCTGGACAATAGAGCCATACATAAGGCAATCTTGTGTTGTAATTTTCTACAGATTTTAGGGATTGAAAAGGGGTTTGACTACCTAGTGTAGGCGTGGAATTTATTGTCAAGTCCGTAAAAGATTTATCAGAGAGTAGAGTAAAACATAAGATGAGAAAGCTCAAGATGAGAAGAAGACTCTTATACAAAAGATAGAAGAAGGCTATAAACCTGTAAGCCTGGAGTAAAATCTTGCAAAACGTGATGCTTCGCAGACAGAAAGAAAAAAGGAAGCGAGATAAAGAAGAAACGATACCAGTAACGAATACAAGGCAAAAAAAAACATGAAAGGGAACAAAGATAATAAACAAAGATGTAAACAGTGGTCACGGAAGAAAAACTTACCATGAAATGATAACTTATAGAAAAAGGTACCAATAACTGAAAGTACACATGGACTACTTTACAAAGATGACAAAAGGTAGATGGCCGATTAGAAGTGAACAGTCACCGGCAATTAGGCCAAGGATCAGCTGCTGTAATGACATGATTATCAGATGAGTCGTATATCAATGCCTTCCCCAAAGAGATTAACGATCATATTTTGTGTCAGTGCGCTCGCGCAACGCGCGGGCCGAATCCGCCAAAACACGGGCCGAGTTCGGATGTTGATGGCGCGGTTACAATAAATTTGGGCCTAGATTACAGTATTTTATTCTAATTTTAAACATTTATTGATAGATTCATCCGAACTCCAAATCTCTTCACTTTGGGGTATACTGTCGAAGGACCAATCTGAATATTTATTGAATTAAGGTCCAATCTGAAATAGCGGTCCAAGAAAATTAATGTTGTTGGTATTCTGTTAGGGCTTGTATGCATCTAGAAGCATATTTTTACTGTATCACCAAAGCTGTAATGTCATTGTCATTGATTTTATTTGAATTGGAAAATCTGTCTTTTCATACAGTCATGTTCGATGTAATATGTTATTTTCAAAAGTAAGAACCAATATGCAATAAAAAAGTTAACAATGCTTAGACGGAAAACTTCTGACAGAAAATTGCTTTAATTTTTAATTTACCGCTATTTCAGTTTAGACCAAAATGTATGTATTATAATTTATTTAAAACTAGAATCTCACTAGAGGTTATAATTATTGTAATATATGTACGTAATTATTTTTAACTTATTACGTCCCCACTGCTGGGGCTCAGGCCTACCCTCTCAACGAGGGCGTTCGGGCTATAGTCCACCACGCTAGCCCAGTGCAGGTTGGTGGACTTCACACGCGCCTAAGAATTTCTTCTTCGTCGTATGCAGGTTTCCTCACGATGTTTTCCTTCACCGTTCGAGAGCATCCAGTAAATGTAGGTACTTAAAAAGCATTATTAAAACTATTATTTAGGTACATTATTTATCATCATCAGCCTGCACTAGTCCACTGCTGGATACAGGCCTCCCCCAAGACTTCTACTGAACCTGCTCCTCGGTTCTCCGCATCCAGTCCCTGCCAGCCGCCTTCCTCGCTCCATCTAGCCGGGGGGCGTCCCACACAACGCACACTTATTTACGCTACTGTTTACTTCCTATTTTACAACCGACTGCAAAAAAGGGGGACGTTCAAAATTCGACTTGTTTTTTTATGTTGTTATTTTTGCGATGTCTTTGCCAAATTGTGATATGAACCGATTTGAATGATTTTTTTTATTGAATAGGTTTTATGCCAAAGATGGTCCCATTTTAATTTGAAAACAATGTTTCACCTGTAAGGGTGGATAATTAAAAATATAGGGGTTTAACAATTTATCGATGTACTTTTAACTAATATTTTTTACTAGGTTTTATTTTTCGTAAAAAATCAGATTATATTATTATTTTTTTGTTTAATTTGATGAAAAGGGTGGTCCCATTTCAATTTGAAAACAATATTTCACTGCTAAGGGTTGATATTTTAAAAAAATAACAAGGGTTTCTACAATTAATCGATGTACTTCTAATAATTTTTATACTGAGTCGGTTTTATTTTTCGTAAAAAATCTGATTGTTTTACTAATTTAAGGTGCTATTTTTTTGTTTAATTTGATAAAAAAGTTGTCAATGTGACTGACCTGAGCGCGCACGGCGGCGAGCGCGACGAGCGCGAGTGCTGCGCGCGCGATCATGCTGCACTGGCCGCGGCTGCGCGCGCGCCGCCCGCCTATTGTTTGCGATCCGTACGATCGGGGATGTATTTATTTACCAACGCCAGCACACGTCACTCTACACGGTAGCTAGGGAATGCAATCTCGGTTTCCATACGTAAAATTTCTTTTCCAGGTAGGTAAACAATTTATGAATGATATTTCATTCCAGCTATTTAACCGTTTACCGAGCTGGAGTCAATTTTCCGTATAAATAACTACTAGATAAAGTTGGCATTGCCACTAAAGTAAACCTGATTTGAGGTTGACTGTACAATCTGATACGTGTTTATTTTGGGATGGGTGTACGAGTCCTTCCTTGGGGGAGGCCTTTGTCCAGCAGTGGACGTCTACAGGCTGATATGATGATGATGATGATGTACGAGTATCCCAGAAATTTGATACTTTTTAGTTCAAATGGAGTAGTCACAGGTAAGTCTTCGAACAATTTCATTTAAGCTAAATCTGGGTTACCAAATCAACAGCCTATTAATAATGTTCCTATTGTAGGCGCCCATGCTTACCCTCTCAATGAGGACGTTAGGGTCCTAGTCCACCACGCCAGCCCAGGTGCTGGTTGGTAGACTTCACATGTGCCTAAGAATTCCTTCTTCGGCGTAGGTATGCAGGTTTCCTCGCGAATGTTTTCCTTCACCGTGGATCCTATTGGTTGGTGTATGGTCAATTCAGTTTGACCAAGGAATCGACGGGTTTTTGAAGAGAACAATACGCCTACCATGAGTTGACAGCGTCAATACTCGTTAGCGAATACTTAAAAAACTATCTATATCTCTCTGTCTTCCGTAAATAATCAAAAAGAGATAGCACTATTAAGTATTTACGTTGTCAACTCAGTAATAATATGAAATCTAACGCCACTGTACTGGTACTAGTACTGTACTGTATGTACAGTCGACCGCACGTCAGTGGGAACACTTTGACCTTGAGCTGGCCTCGCCTATTAGGGAGTTTCAATACTAGAAGAGACCAGTTTATACTGGTTTTGTTACCACTGACTGTGCAAGTGGCGTACATGAAGGTACAAGTGCCCACTGAGCTATACTTATTATAATGACGCATTACCTGTACTGTAATCTTAATTTCAGCAGACCACTAAAACTTCGAAGTCGAGATAAAGTTTGTATTGATTATGTGATTGAAGTGCTTATGAAATAGGATTGTATAATTTAAATTCTAAGTGAATATTGGTAACGCGAACTCGTCTTCTACAGATAAACCTATCTAGGTTTCCGCTAGAGGACTGTATGTACAATTCATGTAGGTATGAATTAATGTAATGATCAGTAATGGCAATTCATGTAATGATCAATAATAATAAAATTTTTAAACTACTAAAAAAATTTCAATTATTCTTTCGCTGTTGGATTTCGAATTTCGCTGCTCTCTGCATAAAATAATAAATCTACAAAAGCGCTCTGAACACAGCGGCCTTAGACTAAATAAAAACTTTAATGTTACACACTTATTAATTTCTATAAGTCATTTATTTATTTTATTTATTTATTTCAATTCAATTCAATACACTTTTTTGCACGTTTAAAAATTACAGACAAAAAACAAAAATAGATACAGTAATGTACATCTAGGCGGTCTTATCTCTAAGAGCGATTTCTTCCAGACAACCTTTTTCCTGCTACAAAACACAAAGCTAAGTTAGTAACTATACAATAAAGTAACTAAAATAAACCTAAAAGAAAATATTCAATAATATCATTCGATAGTACATTTTAGACTTTCGCGCTTTGTATTCATAATTATATAATTATTTACGGGTCTCATACACGAAATAGTTTTATTTACCTTGCCCGACGTTTTTGTAACGTTTTTGACGTTTGCCAGTGTAACCTGGTCGAAACGTCGGGCAAGGTAAATAAAACTATTTCGTGTGTGAGACCCGTAAATAATTATATAATTATGAATATCATTCGATGTTCTCAATACTCGATGTATTTACTTTTAGATTTATTCAGTTTTCGATAAAATGTAGGTTCGATTATTTGGATGGTCGATAAATCGGTGTTCGACGAACAGGTTTCGAAACTCTGGTTACGAAAGCGGCCGAAGGCGACGTAAGGTTACTGAAAATTCAATTAATGAACTTAAATGTAGTTTGTAATAATTATTTTATTGTTAACAGTCATGCATGAGATTATAAAGATAAATAAAGACAGAAGTTCACCGTTTATGTAGTTATACCCAAACGCTCCCTTCATTACACGTGTGCTTTATTTAACAATGACTAACTGACTTGATCATTCGTCATCACATACAAATCAATACATAATATGGGTATGTATGTATGTTTGTTGTTCTTTCAGTAGCAGACGTGTAGGAATGTAGAATTTGGCTATGAAAATTATTCACATGCATTGGAAATAAAGTCACGAATTTGATTTGAAATTTCTCGTAAATATTATTTGTTTATGAAATTGCTAAGGTTTCCTGTTCTGCTGGTGTATCAGTGGGGAAAGAACCGAGTTGTGACGTCATTTCAGTGTGCAGCATAATGCATAGAATGTAACATTAGTTAGAATAGAATAAGTATGTAGGTACTTACATTGTACGGTCGACCCCACGTCTAAGTTCTAGTCGTCTGAGTTATATAATTTATAAAGTCAACAACCAGCGCCAACTTTTAAAAATGATACTCGATTCGTCAAATAGTTATTTTATAAATGGAGGGTCATATAACGCTGATGTTGCTTTCCTCAACTTACAGCCTACCTGGTAAACAATACTCAGGTATCATATACAGGGTGTTTTGTGGGACAATGTAGAAGTATAAAGCGTGACACAGACTGGGCGGCGGCGGCGGTGCGATAGCGTTGCGGTCATTTTTTGTTATGTTCGAAATAGTATGAAGCCCTTCACATAAAAGCGGCGCGGCAAACGCGCGCTACGGCGGCGAGCGGCGGTGCGAAGGCGAAAGCGACAAAGCCGCGCGCACAGATTGGTACGCCCCGCGCGGCGCGGCGGCGGTGCGGAGCGGCGGCGGCGCGTTGTATTCCTTTGCAGTATATGAGAACCGCCACACAGAGCGGCGCGGGCGAGGCGCGGTGCGGAGCGTTCTTCATACACACCATCGCAGCACCGCCGCCGCAAGCGGTATTTCTGTCTGAGGACCCCTTCAGACAGAAATACTTTATATTCGCTTCCCGCCCGCAGATTCGCCCCGCAAACCTATCGCATCGCCGCCGCCGTCGCCCTGTCTGTGTCGCGCTTTAGGGAGTTCCAATACTATGAGACCATTTCTTTGTACTTACGTGTCTTAGGTACTTAATTTTCGAAGTATTGTCAAAGTTATATTTTTAATACAACAACTTACAACTTCCACATTTTTTGCATAACAGTACCTACCTTTAGTTAGGTTAGGTTAGTTACATACACGTCAGGAAATTTATTTTTATTAAAAAAAAATAATGGCCAAGTATTTAGAATCAGCAACTTTGTCATGAACACCCTGTATATATTATTGCGCAAGCGCTTACCTTACTTCTGATTAATCCGGTGACAAATTGTTTATTTAACCTGTATATGAATAACTAGCTAGTTTTTACTCCCGACTTCGTTCGCGTGGCCATAGCATGGTCCAAGTAACATTTTATGAACGTCAAAAGCAGAGAGCGGATTTGAAAAAGCTATACTATAATTAATATGGATATGACAATTTTTTAAAGTAAATTTAAAATATTAAATGTGAATTCGGGAAGAAAAATTTAACATCCGAAAATTATTTGTTTATAACTCGGTTACAAACGAAGACATTATACATTCTTCAATCGTAACTAGTTACAAAACTCGGTTACAAACACGACCGGAGCCAAATTTGAGTTTTGAAGCGACGGTTTAAAGGAGTTTTTAGGGTAGATGGTTTGTTATGTGAATAATGTTGCACGCTGGAATGTATTCCGTTAACATTGCAAGACGATGCGTCACGGCCGAATGAAACATCGTCCAAGGCGAAGGCTTCTCAGCTGTATGTTTGTTCAGCTGGAAGGCTGGATGTGACAATGATTGAGGATTGAGGCGTATAGAATCAAGGCAGCAATCTGACTTACAACTGTCCTTGCATTTTCAAGTATTTTCGTACCAAGACCAAAAACTAATTTTTGGCTAAACGACGCACAGCCTTTGATTCTACACTCCTCAATTATCTATTTAGCCTATGGACGTCAACGTCTAGAGCCTACAATTCATTACTCTTTGTCGCACAATCAAAACACAGATAAAATAATACATTAAGCTTATTATTAGGTAGGTACCTAGTTATCATGCCGAGATTATCTTTTCTTATATCTATTTAGCTTTCCTGAACAGTAAAAATTTTCTGTGGTTTTGAGTGGTTATAAGTATGGACTTATGTGGACCTAGGCTTGGGTGGGTGCCAGTAGCCAAATGTATCATCAACAGCCTATTAATGTCCCCACTGCTGGGGCTCAGGCCTACCCTCTCAACGAGGGCGTGCGGGCTATAGTCCACCACGCTAGCCCAGTGCGGGTTGGCGGACTTCACATGCGCCTAAGAATTTCTTCTTCGGCGTATGCAGGTTTCCTCACGATGTTTTCCTTCACCGTTTGAGAGCAGTCAGTAAATGTACTTAAGTTTCGAGAAAAAACCCATTGGTACATGGCCCAGCTGGGGATCGAACTCCGGACCTTTCGATATGATAGGCCGCGTCTTATCCCCTACGCCACTGACGCTCTTTGAGAGCCAAATGTATATGTTTCCGTTTTTCTATTTCGAGTCCTCCCCGCCTGCCTCTTCCACTTTCTCTTTCCATCTCTACGTCTCTTCCCCTTTGTAATTTCCACTCACTCATTGCCTCCCATCTGTCCTCTCAACTCCTTTCGTCTCTCGCTCTCTTCCTCCCTACCTATCTCCATTCTTCTGTCTTTCCCTCCCTCTCGCTCCTTCCACAGGTAATACCCCTTCCTTTCGTCTCTTATGCTGCCTATCTCCATCCTTCTCGTTTCCATTCTTCGATCGTATATTGTCAGGTCACTTGTTCCTCGTGGACAAACTAATCTCTTTAACATACTGCATACGTTTATGTATCATACATTATGTACACTCTCGACATGATAGGCCTCGTCTTCGTCTCTCCTCTCTCAATATGCTCAGAAAGCACCTACTAAGAACGGTAAATATTTACTACTTGGCAATAAATTTTTTTAAAAAGGTGTTACAAATACAAATTAAAGACAAATTTAATTGAACCCAAAGTGTATATAATTCACGGCTACAGCATTTTCAAAATCTATTACAGGGCACAAAATCTATTGACGCGGTATACTTATTACTAAAGACAATTTAACTTTTTGTTTGATTTGACTAAAAAACCTGTAGAAACTTTGACAACTCCTAGCCGAATATGGATGCCTGGTACATAGAGAGGATGAGGAAGCCGATGGCATAGACGACAAGGACGATGTCCATGGCGGTAGCGAACAGTTCCCTGGCTACCTGGTCTTGAGCCAGCCGTCTGATGGAGGCCCGGGCTCTGCCGCAGACCCTGGTGAAACGGGTCATGCAGAATTCAGCCGTATTTATGATCATGCTGGAAAGAAATGCAAGATATACAAGGTACCTAACTAATACCAACTTTGGCAGCTACGTATAGGTACAGGGTGTAACATTCAAACTTGGTGAAGGTCATTAGGGGCTATTGTAGCTAGGGGCAAATGTAGAAATAACCACAGAATACATAATAGTACCTACTACCGACAAAACACCCACCAGCAACTCCAATTAAGCTGGGGCCACACTATCGGGCTTCGGCGAATATTTGCGTTGTGGCGACACGTGTGGCCATGCAATTCGTTATATCGCGAATCATTCGGGCGAACACGAATGAAATTTGCGCCCATGCGCCGATAATGTGGCCATTGCATCCGCCGCTGATGAAACACGAAGTATAGACCCACCAAGTTATCTGTGAAGTGGCAGAATCAGGAACTACGCAGAATGTCATTCGGCCGTCAGAACAAAATATATAAAATGACGGGCATGGAACAGAGCCACCGTTCACAGATAACTTGGTAAGTCTAATGCTATGTCCCATAACATGAATCTTCGCGCCATAGTATGGTCCCAGCATTGGAAATTGTAATATGAACGACATCTACCGATCACTTTGTTAACTAAACACACAGCAGGCGCGAGAAAAGTTGGCAGGACTGGGCACGAGCGAGCGTGGCGTAGGTGCAAGGTGATACAGATGCTTTTAACAGATGGCGCTAGGGACTATGATTTGAGTCTGATCGTGAAGGTAAGAATGAGTTCCTGCCCTATGGAAGCAGTATCACGCTTATTTTACGCAAGAAAGCACTTTGGTGAATTAGAAAGAAAAGAACAATTTGAAATGAAGAAAAGAGGAAAGAGAATTATGTACCTCGGGGTAAGACCCCAGTGTGGGCGGGGGTTGAGGCTGAAGATGGGCAGCGCCATCGCCAGGAGGTACCACAGCCCCGTGCGGTCCAGGGACGAGCTCCGCGCCAGCACCGACCGCTGCACCATGGGCAATCTGAATACAAAGAGCTCAGTTAATTAATACATACATGTAGGTATATCTTCATGCTTTGCTTCTGACAGCTCACTTCTTGGATTATGGGCCCTCGCGTTTATTTTTTCACTGCAAATATGAATGAGACGTGGTAGTCTAGTTGGTTGTGCACTCGCCTCTCGTTCATGAGGTCTCGTGGATTCGACCCTTGGCCCGTACCAATGTTTTTATTTATTTAAGTACGGTTTCTTATAACACCGATTTCTTATAAAACAGAAAATAAGGTATTGAACATCACTGATAGTAGTTACCTGCTGGGTTGAACAGCAACATTTTCAGTGGACGTGGAGGTGACTGCCAGCCACCGGTCCAGGTCTCGGCTGAATTGGCTTCTGTCATCCGCCAACTCGTAAGAAGACACGGAATCCTGCATAAACATCTGCAAGGTATCACCACAGAACTTAGAATCTATTCATTCTGAATTCTGTGGGTATTACCGTACATGGTCTTCCAAAATTAACTACAACGACTTTGTCAGTCCAGGCGTCCCCCAGACATCTCCCCGACGACCGGTCCCGCGCTAACCTCATCCAGCCGGGTCCCGACCTTCGCCAGATCGTCGGTCCACCTTGTGGGAGCCTATGCCTACGCTGCGTCTTCTGCGTTAAGTAAGTTTTTTCGTTTATAGGTATCTTGTTATCGAGAAAAGTTCAAAATCTATTATTATTCTTGGTTGTGGCTTCAATCGTCTTTAGGATGACGACTGGTTCTGCCAATGTCAAGTGTTCAGTCAAATCCGACTACGGAAAAATCACGCTCTAAAAAGTACGAAAAAAGAAAATATTCTCATCTGAAATTGTGCGAGCTTTGGTGTACAAACTATATAATATTTTCGTCTAATAATAATAAAGGCTCGTCTTTAGAACACGACACGTTAGATACCGAGTTCATAATTTTTTTATAGATAGTACTTGATGGTAGGTTTAACATACCTAAAGCGCTACTTACGAAAATTAGTATTTTTAAAAATATTAGTTTTTGAAAATTGAGTTAAATAAACTACTTACAAGTAATATATTTCAATTCACAGTGATGTTTAGAGATAGCCGTCGCATGCCACTTTGCGGGACTCTGTTTGATGCATGATCTAAGCCGTGTTTTGTGTTTTCTAATGTGATTCTTACTGTGTGTGAGAGAGAACTAAGCCTTACCTTATTCTCTTCAAGCACTTCCTTCGTGAATGTATCCGAAGACACCTTAATGCTGAGATCATGTTCATTCTCTAGGATGTTGTCGGCTCTTCTTGCTACCGCCGCCATCCTTGTTAACAGATAGTTAAGTCTTTAGTCTGGGCTCAATTTGAACTGTTGCTGTTGTCTAACGCATGCCAGAGTCACGCTGGCATGGTTAGTTACAATTGGTTTGAATTATTTCATGATTTCCTGGAATTATTTAGGATTTTTGTTTTGACAAAGTGGGTTGTGACTTTTCTAGCAAACTGTCAGATTTTGGAAGTCTATTTATTGTTATTATGTGCCAGGTATAAGTTTTACCCAAAGAAATCGGTTTTACCTCAGGTTTTTACAGTTAAATGTATTTTTTAAGGGACTGCGCGGGAGCAAGGGCAGGTTTTTTTGTTTTATCGCTTACTCCTCACTCAATATCTAAATACGAACACAGACTATTACTTACTCTGTGGCAACACTAGATCTGGAGCCTTATTTTTGAATCGCTTGCCTCGCTTCGAGCGGGTCGATTTAATAATAATACTAACTTTTGTATCGGATATCGAAGGAAAATTAGTAGAATCAAGCGCTCGAATCAAGGCGAGCGATTCAAAAATAAGGCTCCAGCAAAATCTGACTTATATGTCAACGGTCTATCTAATATTTTTTTATAAATTAGTTAGGTATAGTACCTACTTGCCTAGAAATATAGTAATATAATAACTATCAGATACTATTAACTCGGTCGTAACTAACATGTATAAGGTTGTCTGGAAAAAAAACTATTTTTAGAGAAGGATTTCACGAAATCGATAAATAGATAATTATTGACCCAAATATTCTCTTCACACTTGACCGATTATAATTAAATTACTACAAAACATCATCAAACGTAATTAATCTGTTAATTCAGTAGCCCGTGACAGAACTCAAGTAAGTACAAAAGTATCATTTTTTATCAACGACGCTATTTCTCTAATTCTTTACTTGTCACTCTCCGCGCGGTGGTCCTGACGTAAAAAGGCGCGAACTGCAGGATGCCATTGTTTGAATTCGATTCGAATTTCGAACGTAGACATCCCGCCGTTTCATTATTCGAGGTTGCCAGTGCGAAAAAAATACTTTTTTAAAATTGATTTAGTTTCTTTCTGTGGCTATCGATTGTCCTATTTAAACTAGGTACCTAGCTAATAGAACCTACCTAGTTTAATATTTAGTTTAGATATAAAATTAGTCACATGAAAGTATTTTTTAAAATTAGTATTTCATATTGATGGACAAAAAAAATTCATTCTAAACTAAGATTGTCTCTTGTTCTATTGGTAGTTATACAAAGACAAGATAAATCATAAATATAACAGCTAGGCCAGGACTTAACACTGGAATCGAACCCACCATCTTTGGCGATCCAGTCCAATGTCCCAAAGCCAATGAGGCAGAATTTTATTATCCTAAGGCAAGCATCAGCAAATATATAATTTCAAGTCAAATCTTTAAATTACACGGCTTTCTTAACAGGGCAAAATGTTTACATTTGCACAAGGAGTAACCGAAAAAGGCATAAGGTACCATTTGCATATGCAAATGAGGCATTTTTAACACCACATCAAGTGTTGAAAATCACATTGAAGGTAATGGCTTAATCAGAACTTCCTGTGTAGTCTGAAAACTGCAATAAGTTGAAAATTATACATTTTGGTGACAACACAGTGATTTGGGAAATTGGTAACACTTTCGAATATTACAATGTAACAGAAATAATTCAAGTGTTTGTAATGGGTTAAGATGGGCTTCTTGCTTTGTGATTATTTTAATATTTTCGGCCGCTTTGTTGGCTTTGTGTGGAATTGGACTCAAAAGACAGAGGTCAGGCCTTCGGTTGCCACTGGTTACAGATAACCTTTGATCTGTTAAAGTAGTAATTTATCAATCCTCACGCTTGTGAGTTTGGATGTTTGTTGCTTAATCACGCCGGTAAACTGCTAAACGGATTTTGGTCAAACTTGGGTGATATATTTTATCCTGGATACTTCATGATACTTTTAAAGCGGACGAAGTCGCTAGGCGTACGCTAGTATTTTATATATAGTTAATCATTTATTCACTGGATTCTATATAAAAAAAGATAAAACTCACGCTTTATTCTAAATCTAGTAATTCATTCATTTATTACAAGTTTTCCAGTCAAATCTGATTAGTACTAACTTAGAAAGATTAAAAACTTAGGGCTTCTTTCACCACTTCCTGATATTGTTACAGATATTAATCTTAGTGATAAACTAATCTATCAGATAAATCTGTGTAATATAGACCATATAAAATATATAAGATATAGGTAATCAGATACTTGTGAAACCAAAAAATAGTCTATATGTCAGATAGCCTGCAGATAGGGTATCTGGGGACTTTATCAGCAAGCGGTGTAAGAGGTCCTTAAAGATATTCCTCCTTGATAAATTCTTAATTAGGCCACTGTTAAATAACTACCAGAAGTAATAATTCATTCTAAGCTTCTACACATGAATACTTACATATCTAAATAAATATTGATCATAGTTTGTAGAAACAAAAAATTTTTTTTTTACTACATATCAATATCAAAGCGTCATTTTTTTCGACACGCATGATAGTTGAGTGGGCGTGCAAAATCAAATTTCATCGAAAGCTCGACGAAAGTGAAAAAATCCGCCATTTTTTTAATCAATATTTTTTTGCGCTAGCAATCCCGTGGTAGCCGGCACTGGCCACACCGCGGGACATCGCGCTACCGTGGCGGGCAGAATTGATGGATTTGCGATTTCCTGAGTTATTACAGTTTGATTTGGGTAACTGTCACATTGGGACTGAAAGTTATAAGACTGTGCCTAAAAACATAGTAACAAAGGCAAAAAAAACTGTGTTGAGTTTGATGAATATTCTCAATATTTTAATAGGAAATAAAAACTAAACATAGAAATATGTAATTTAGAGTACAAAAAATTGATGACAACAGAATTTTTAAAATCATTTTAACAATCATCAGATTGTTTACCCAAATAAACAAAATGATAGCCAAATATTTGAGGAGAATTAAAAAAAACACCCATATGTTGACTTAATAAATTCGGAGTCAACCCTTTATTTACCTAAGTGTATCGTTTAGACCCCCATTATAATATTTAATGCTAAACAAACATGGGATTTTTGCTTCCAAATGACTTTATTTACCCATGGTCAGGGGTAATAGCTTAAATGGGTTAAACTTGAAAAATATGGTTTGCGTTTCGAAAAAGTTTTACCTCGTCTACTTGCCTTGTTGACCACAAATTTAATGTCAATACGTAGATCTTTCAACCTACACGCTCCAATTTTTGTTATAAATATCTGTATTTTATATTACCTAGATGAAAAAGGAAATCTGAAGGTCTTAAAAATATTATCTTTGGGTAGGTACCTAATACTCTTAAAAGTTATTTTTACTATTTATTGTTAATTTGTGATTATTATTACTATTATTACTTTTAACTAGCACTAAACGCTGTAGTTAGTGGACTAGTGTTAGGTATTGGGGTGTTAAATTTGTATGTAACTTAAGGCTTTGGTGAAATCTGTAGGTATGGATTCTGTTTGTATTAAGTTTATTCATAACTATACATATATATATTTATAAATATAAGATAATAAATTGGATTAGCACATAGGATAAATAATAATACTGCAATATATTTGTAATATTTAGTAGCAATTAAGTACGACGTCGCGGTGCACAGACAAATCGAGTCTGGTTTTTGTTGCACCGTAATATATTTACACTGTATTTTATTGTGATTAATAAATAAATACTATACTATACTACTGCAGTATTTTAACCCACTTTAAAATGGAGTTCTCAATTTGACCCGTAATTATTTTTTAATTGAATATAATACGTTTTCTTATAAAAGTCATGCCTGGCTTATAAGCTAATTTAATACATTTCTAGCAGTTTAAATGCATATAAAAATAACTATACAAAACGCAAACCTGATGTTGTTGAAAGTTAGAGACTTGCTCGTTTCGAAGGGTTAAATTTCCGTTTAGGCGACTATACTTAGTTCGCGCTTCGATTTAAGGAAATTAACATTATTTATTTAATACCGGGACTTTGATCTGGCTTGATGACCTGTTTTTGGGTTAACTTCGTTTTTTTGATGGAATCAATGACAAAAAAGTATACTTTTTTCATATATGACGATTAGAAATGTTAAGATAAACGTACCTAGGTAAGTATAGAAAATTATCTGCAATTTTAACATTTTTTATTAGTTAAATTTAGGTAATGTTGTAAGTAGGTAGATATATGTATATATTTTTTAAATAATTAGTAATTAAATTAAGCCTTAGGTATTAGGCTTACCCTTCTACATGGTTTTATATTAGAATATTTTAAATATTCTAAACTTTCAGGATGATAGCCTGCCTGTTAATATGTCCCCACTGGGGCTCAGGCCTTCAAAACGTTCGGGCTGTAGTCCACCACGCTAGCCCAGTGCGGGTTGGTGGACTTCAAACGCGCTTATAAATTCCTTATGCAGGGTTTCTCGCGATGTTTTCCTTCACCGTTTGAGAGCAGTCAGTAAATTAAGTTTCGAGAAAAACCATTGGTACATTGCCCAGCCGGGGATCGAACTAGAACCTCTAGACGTGGCCCCACTACGCCAACGACGCTCTTAGTTAAGTTTAAATTAGATTATTTATTTCATCCATCAGTGATAAATGATAATTCATCATTGATGAATAATCACTATGTATTCGAATATTAGATCAGTGCCGCTATACCAAAACGTCGTAACCGTTAAAACGCAAAAAAACAAACGTTCACCGGTATCTGCTTATTAGAGTCACAAAAACAAACAGAAATCATCAATTATAATCCTTCCATTATTGACCGACTTTTCTTTTCTTTTTTTTCCAATAACCGTATCTTGACACGCGTTCAGTTATCAAGAATTATTTCGAAAATCGATAAAAGGTCTGCTCCTGGGTAAAGTAATCATAGGGTCCATTGATTTGCTATTCTAATTATAGGTAAGTCGTTGTTGTTGGTATTGAAAAATGGTATTACCTTGGAAAATAACGGTAAATATTTATTGATTAAAACTTTTGTTTTTTTTTGGATTAGTATAGTTAGGTAAGTACTTGTTTGTTTAGCGTAAGTGTATGTTTTGTAGCTATACGATAGACTATGTTTTTAGTTTTAGTTATAAATTTCATTTAATTAAACTACGCCTAGATTGGTTTTATCAGAAAAATAAAATCTGTAATTATAAAAAATGGGCCTAAATACAGGGACTATATGTACAGCCCTTTCAATTACTGGTTAGTAACTGTCAACTCGAGTTATTGGCGTGTCATTTCATACACGAAGTAATGAATAGACAACGTTGTTTAAGGTAAAAATGGCCATTTTGGACCCAGCCGGTGGGTAATTTTCGAAACCTCAAGGCAACATATGGCTGCGGCAGACGCCATACGAAGCCAACTGTTGCTTCCCCCATCCCTCTCGACTTTTCCAAAACAGAAAGAGATACAAATAGGATTCATTAGTCGGTAGTGCCGTCATTTGAATGTGGAATCGCAAAAAAGCGTATTGTTTGAAGCGCATGCGCGGGGACACGTGCGCAGGAAGTAGGGTAAGGCTTTGGCGCGAATTTGAGCATAATTTCAAATTTGAATGAGAAATAATCGAACAGGATATTGGGACGATAATCGGTGACTTTTTTCGTTGTTCGGGGAAACAACATATGGATTATGGTTATCCTGACTTCGTAAACCGACAGTCGGCGACTAGGTTTTAAGGGTTAAGCAAGATACAGGGTGGAAAAGAAAGTGTCACCAGTCGATTGAGCCAGTGTTAGGAAAATGGATGAGTTAGGAAATTGTACGAATTTGTATGGACGGGAAAAGAATTGGAATCCCATACAGTTGAACGTATTTATGTCAACTCCATAAAAATTTCTTTGCCAGTTTTTTCTCATTTAATGCAAACCCATGGCATGCAAACCCACGACCCATGCAAAACGCATAAACGAGTCTTTAGTTAGGTTATAATAGAAATGCACCGTGTGGCCCTTAACAGATAAAAATAATAGAAAAGACTTATAATAAAAAACATATAACACACCATAATGTCATTGTAATGCACACTTTAAGACAAATTAACATAGTACATTTAAGTAGGGTAATTTATTGATCTGATTCTGTGAAATTTATTGATATGATTGATGTGAAATGTTGGTTTAGTAAGAAGTCTTAACGTTTTATTATTTTAACGTTTTGTTCTTAAACTATAGTTTATGTGCAGACTTCAAATAAATAAATTACTTAATCAAAAAAATATATTTATAAATTATTTGTCTGAGACTTCAAATAAATAAATTAATAAAAAGAAATTATTTATAAATTGAAAAATTAAATTAGAAAAAATTAATATAAATACTTATGGAAGCCGCGCGAAAATGTAAAAACTACTTTCACTCCACCCCACCCCGGACAAGGGTGCGACGCCGCCATATGGTCGACTCGTGCGCATCCCTTTGACGTCACCGACGATACCTTCGACACCTGAGGGAGCTTGCAGGGTTTTGTTTGTTTTTGTTTGAATTTCTTGTAAGTACACTCTGTTTATTTACGGACTTATAATTAAATAGAATAGATTAGCGGTTTTCCGCGGCTTCGCCCACATATAGAAAAGTATTTTTCCACGGGAACAGCTTTTCCCAATTCACCCTGTTCTATATAGCCTATGTATTATTCTGATTCTTTCTTTCTTATTTATATCTTTCTTATTTTTTCTATTTCTGATCAACAAGTGCAACTGCTGTCTTTGTCTTGAAAGAACAATATTTTAAAACCAATTCCACTTATCCAGTTACAAAATGGAATTAAATGTTTATTCTGTTTGTGGCCACACAAGTGAAGTCATAAAACATTCGCAATATGGGGGCGGAGCGTTAGGGCTCTGCCCCGTCAGAGGCGCCAGTTAAAATGATATACAAGCGCGGGTCTCACTGCTACAGTTTTGAAAGTAAGTTGTTTCATCAGTTCTTAAGTTCCAAGTTTCGGTTCGACTCTCTAGGAAGTAACTTTTAAACAATCTATGTAATTACTTACTTTTTAAAAATAAAACGTAGTCTCCATTTAAATGATATTTCCTATCTTTATTTAAAGCAGGTACTTTCCGTTGTTGTTGTATTCTCTTTGATTTAATCTATCTATGTCCCATATACCTAAGTTCTCTGTAATACTACAATAAATGCAGTAGTTTGGATGTTTGTTACTCAATGACGCTTTAAGTTACGACTGAATAGCATAATATCCTGAAAAATCTTAAACTATACTTTTAAACGCGGACAAAGTCGCGAGGCATCCGCTAGTCTTTCATAATCTGTGATATATGTGCGAGCAGAGCCGCAGACGGGAGCTAGTCTTTAAATATATCTTAACGACTCATCAGGGTAGAGCCAGTATTTCACTACCACCGTTTAGATACCCGATAGTCACTAATTTTATTGTTTAGGAAACTAATAAATTTTACCGTTTTTTAGCACCGACTGTAATTTGTTTTAATAACCCATAAAAATTGGCAAAAAATGTTTTTAGTTCCGCTTCTTAAAATGTCGCTAAAAAGTTTATGGCTTTTTGCCTCAAGGGTTTGGATTGAAAGTTTTTTTATGCAGAAGTAGTTAGCGCATACATACATAGTTTGAATTTTAGCATTTATATTCCAAACTTGTAAATGCACTGAAATGACTATAAACAAAGTCACAGATTAGATAATCGTTCCTAACGGAAACAAAGTGTTAAGTATAATTTTTTATACTTACTTAACTCGGAACATACTAAAACTTCTTACTCAAACACAAAAAAAGCTTTACAAAAGATATACCTATATTATATATTGACACATAAGATTTATGTAAGTTTAAACTGACTTAAGTTAAAATTTTTTTTTTGTTCATCGAATTTTCAGCAACTATTTATTTCTTTCTAAATAAAATCCAAAACCTCGTAATCAAGGTTTCCAAGAATTTCGGCTTTTCAAAGCGAAAGTTAAAAATGTCACCAACAACCAACGGTAGACTCAATAACTTAACACCAAATGTGTTAATTACTTCTAGATATCCACCAATCCACGTCTAAAAGATACTAAATACAGTCCTTTCTATTAAAAACTCAACGCTATCGCATAAGACAATTGAGTAAACTTTTCCTTGAGATAAAATTACGTAAAACTGCCAGTGGTGTTCAAATAAAATTGATCCCCAATTCTTTGAAAATTAGACTTATGTCCGTTTGCGAGGAAGGTGGTAAGGGATGTGACATAACCATCTATTGTCGCAGGGTATTTGACCATTTTATAACGTTATCGACGCGTGGACATAATAAATTTGGTTTTATGGGCAACTTGAATGGACTGAAGGCGACATGGTCACACTTGGAATACTCACTTAATTTGACATAGACTTAAAAAATCCTAATCTTGTTTAGGAACTTTTGATTTTATCCTCGTGTAAGTTGGAGCCAGGACCATCCAGAGTCCATCTTAAACGATAATAAGCTTATGTGAACGTGTGAAGAAAGGTTGTCTGGAAGAAATCGCTCTTAGCGATAGGACAGTCTAGATGTACATTATTGTACCTATCTGTTTTTTTTTCTTTTTGTCTGTAATTTTTAAATGTGCAATAAAGTGTATTGAATTGAAGATTGAGATCCGATTTGACCTATATAATTTATTCACTAATTCTTTGACATTATAATTATTTTTGTTTAGGTACGTAATTTTTAATTGCATGCTTCATATGGCAGGTTGTAACTTGGACGAAAATATAAATATAAATAATATAATTGTCTATAATAACCCCCACGCACGAACTTTTGGTACAAAGTGACCCGCCAATAAAAACTACCATAGACTATTTTGGATCATCGATTAATCGCTCTATTGAACTTTCAGACTAAATACGTTTTTAATTGCAGGTTAAAGATGCAACCATTTATTAAGTGGTTGCAAATATCAAAATATGCGGTTTCTAAGTTATTCTTGGTCGATTTAATATATGTGAAGGCGGACGTGAGACCCTCCCTTAAAGCTTTATGGATTTATTTCAATTTCAAATCTGATCCTAATGGGTAGCATTTTGCTTTAATTATAGACATTAAATCTTTTGTAACGAAGTTCCCATAGTTGGTAGCCAAAGATTACGATAATCGTGATAGAAGACATAGAGCACCAATTCTTTTATTTATGTTCAAGCAATCTCATCATCAACAGCCTATTAATGTCCCCACTGCTGGGGCTCAGGCCTACCCTCTCAACGAGGGCGTTCGGGCTATAGTCCACCACGCTAGCCCAGTGCGGGTTGGTGGACTTCACATGCGCCTAAGAATTTCTTCATCGGCGTATGCAGGTTTCGTCACGATGTTTTAGCAATCTACCAGTAGGTAATATATATTATGCAGTATGCAGAGCCTGCTTACTTATATCCTATTTGTGATTATCTTTTCTTTTTGGGAGCCAGGAATACCTGGCGACACTTTTGAGATCTGACGCCTCTTTTGGGATCTGGTGTGCCAAACCTCTGTCCACCAACGATGCCCCACTCCATTTATGGTAAACTTCACATACGCCTTAGGATAGAAATTTCAATCATTGGAGTATGCAGGTTTCCTCAGGATGTTTTCCTTCACTGACAAGCCTGTGGTATTATGATAAACCGTACTTAAGTTCCGGAAACTGATTGGTAAGGCCTGTCTGTCTGTCAAGACCCTTTTCCATTTACTTCGCAACAGACTTGCTTCATTTATGAAACTACAATATTTCGCAGTTCACCAAATTCATAACAGTTATTGTATTTATGACATTGTAACGGCGCTGGTCAAAAATGCAGCGTAAGATTTAGTCATAAATTGACCACACCACGCCCGAAGCGTACCAGTATGATATAGGGTGTGATTTTTTGCCACCGGCCGCCTTGTGAAATTTATGATTTTATTTGGAAGCGCGCGTGTGGCAAAAAGTTAATCGATTGGGTCATTCGGACCCTTTGAGCGCGCTAAGGGTTGACGAGTCGTTTTTTTTCTTAATTTCTGTTGATGTGGAATGTCGTTTTCTAGGTAAAAGGATGGTCTAGAAATAATGATTTGATTGTGGTGTCGTTTAAAAGAACTGATGATTGAGAAAATAGGATGGGGTATATTTATATCTATCTATATCTATACTAATAATAAGGAGGTAAAGAAATCGTTGAACATAGGTACAGAAAAGGAAAAAAAAAACATACAGCCGAACATAGTACCTCCTCCGTTTTTGGAAGTCGGTAAAAACTGGTGGATAATTTGCACGTTTATCTTATCATTCGAAGAACCAAATGATAGCGGGGTGTAAAATACACCTAACGCCATCTATTGACAAACTTTAAAACTACGAAACTGGTATGATCAGACGGGTTAAAAAATTGAATAACATATAAAGTATACTTTATAACGCGGACGAAGTCGCGGGGCATCGGCTAGTATTTTATAATTGCCGTAGCCAGTTAGGTACTTCCCTTAGCCGTAGCCTTTCATATGAAACGACTTTGACTTTGTTATAGTACCTACTTCCAAAAAATCAAACTGATTATCTTCCTAGCATGATGGAAAATTCAAAACTTTAAATACTAAATTCTTCGTGTAAATATGATCCGCTATAAATATTATACGGATATATTTTCAAACATATTATCTATAGACGTAACTTGCATTCGGCCGGAGTCGTTTAGGCGATGCCTTATCTACGAACTAAGAAAAATTAAAGATACGAAAATTGTTTGCTTGTAATTCGGTTACAAACGAAGACATTATAAATTCTTCAATCGTGACAATTACAAGGAAAGAAAATACAGCGATCAAATAATTTAAAAAAATTCGTTTGTAGCTGGTTAAAAAACTCGGTGCAAATACGGCCGGAGCCTTAAAATTGTAAATCAGATTAATAAAAAATTGATTCGCCAAAATTTTAACCAAGCCTTGGGTAAGAACAGGAAGTTCTAATGAATAAAACGACTGTGAAAATAGCATATCATCTTCTCCAAATTAAAGGGAATTAAATTCTATTAGTGCAGGGTCCGCAAAAACACTCAAATTGTCATCAAATCGCTATCAATGTTATTCAACATCAGATAAGGCGTAGAGGTGCATAGAAAATCGCTTCGCTAATTTTGAAGGGAATTTAGTTTGTATTTCTATATAGAAACTCAAAATTAATGATTCATCAACAGCCTATTAATCTCCCCACTGCTGGGGCTCAGGCCTACCCTCTCAACGAGGGTGTTCGGGCTATAGTCCACCACGCTAGCCCAGTGCGGGTTGGTAGACTTCACATGCGCCTAAGAATTTCTTCTTCGGCGTATGCAGGTTTCCTCACGATGTTTTCCTTCACCGTTTGAGAGCAGTCAGTAAATGTACTTAAGTTTCGAGAAAAACCCATTGGTACATGACCCAACCGGGGATCGAACTCCGGACCTTTCGATATGATAGGCCGCGTCTTATCCCCAGGGCCACTGACGCTCGAAATTAATGATTGCTTGAAACCTTTTGAAACAAACTTAACACAGAGTACTTTCATATTACATATTTCTCTAATTGTATTTATCAGTTGTTAGCATCCTACTTGTGTCTTATTTATAAGTCAGTATGAATTTATATTTAATTTCTTTGCCTATAAATAATCTTTCCGATTTTTGCATGTTTATAATTATCAGACATTATTTTAATCTTTTACATAAATTAAATTAAATAGATTTTTATTTCGGAAATTCATCCATCAATTCATTCATCATTCAACCATAAAGTTCACTGACTGATTCGCTACCGAGACTCGACAATTTCCAACACTGACACGTTTTCGAATTCGACAACCACCTTCCTCCGGCCATCCTAATTGAATTAAAGATTCGCAAGCATTAGGACGAAGCCGCAAAGTCGATGATTATAGCTTACTCGGGATAAGTAGGTACTGTCGAACGAACGTCAGTGGAAACAAACCAGTATAAACTGGTCTGTCATAGTATTGAAACTCCGTAACATGCTGGGCCAGCTCAAGGCCAAAGTGTTTCCACTGACGTGGGGTCGACTGTACCTACACAACGAGAGACGATAATTTAGCAGAAGGCCTTGACAGAAACTAGATGTGATGATTTTTATTTTGACGATATTTTACAAGCTTTTAAGGGTTTCTGTTTAAAAAATTTTAAAACATTACCGTTGTCTGTGAAATAATGTGAGAGTTTTTGCACATTAAAATTGAATTAGTAACCCGGACAGACCTCGCAGCAAATTTAACGGTACACCGTGTAAATTTTACAACTCTATCTATTATAGAATAGCCTTCGGGTAAAGGTAAAAAATATTTTAATTAAATTTGCTTGCGTGTGCGTCGATTTTACAATCTTACGATAGGTACAGTTTTCCCCATCACGAACAATTATTTGCTCAAAGCAAGGATCCAAAACCTGTCATCAATCAATCATCAACAGCCTATTAATGTCCCCACTGCTGGGGCTCAGGCCTACCCTCTTAGCGAGGGTGTTCGGGCTATAGTCCACCACGCTAGCCCAGTGCGGGTTGGTGGACTTCACATGCGCCTAAGAATTTCTTCTTCGGCGTATGCAGGTTTCCTCACGATGTTTTCCTTCACCGTTTGAGAGCAGTCAGTAAATGTACTTAAGTTTCGAGAAAAAACCCATTGGTACATGGCCCAGCTGGGGATCGAACTCCGGACCTTTCGATATGATAGGTCGCGTCTTATCCCCTACGCCACTGACGCTCCAAAACCTGTAAAACTTTATAATTAAGTTACTTATAGTTACTTAAACAGTCGTGTGTGAATTTGATTATGAGTGTCCGGGACTGAGGGATGACGCCATGACGCCGGTTTTAATTTCAAAAAGGGCGTACAAAATGTATACTTCCCATAATTTCCTAGCAAGGTTTCTCGGAGGGCGGAAGTTGCAGAATTTGTAAGATATCGCACTTCCGGAATAGCCCGATGTTGTCAATAGATGTGGGAGGATTGAACGGCTTTGATACTTGGTAATAAGTACAGTCCAGCTCACGTCAAGCTATGGACTTTTGTGACAATGTCAACTTTATTTTGATCGCGCTAAGGCAGGCGGTACCACGTTATACCACTGGGAATTTTCTCCCGCTGGACCAACTATTCGGTAGTAGAACCAAAAACCAGTTTAATTTACTAATATAGTTTAATTAAGTACCTTTACTACTAACAAATTATATGGGATTCATGTCTGAAATAAATAAATAAATAAAATTAGAAACGTTCCCGATGGTACGCTCGAGGTCGGAAACAAATTAAACAAACTTCTGTATAGCTTGCCGAGTTCTTGACTGTACCTATGCAGTTGCTTTATTTCACGAAGTTCCTGTATTTTCAACATTATTTGTATACATGTTTTGATTTGGCTTCCTTTGACAGATTGAAACGTCATTTTTATTTTCATAGAAATGACGGTTTCACCGTTCGTATACATATGATTTTTTACATACACGCGCGGGACAGACAAATTTATGACCGGTACGTCCCCATCATTGGCGAAGCAAAAAGGTGAAAGCATTCGCTATGAAAAACATTAATAATATAAACCACATTGAAAGGAATCGTAAAATTAAGTTGCACTTTTCTATCCAAAATTTTCTGCAATGGCATGCATTACACTTAAAAATGTTTATGTAGATACCTACTTTAAGAAAAATAATGACTACTATCAAGACATCTCGACACCGGAAGGGACGGTGTACTCAGCCAATATCTCATGCGCGCGCGCCGGACTTCCAGCGCGGCATTTTCCACGCACCAATGAGCTGCAAAGGATTCCGGAAGCATAGACAAGAAGTTGCTACTTTTAAAACAAATTATACGTTAATAAATCCCATAGATAAGTACTTGAATAGAGACGACGCCATAGATACGATTTCTTCCTGTATATATATTTTTAAATAGACTTTACGACCCTGGTTACAAGGTCATTTTAGGCCAGGGGTAGTTTTTATATTCATGATAAAAAAACGGCGGTTACAATCACGGCTGAAATAGGGCACAACTACTGAGGGTCGGCGATCCACAAATTCACATTCTCACTAAAGTGATAGCTGCTTTAATGAAGATTTAACGAGGGACTTGAAATGAACTGGACGAGTAGTTTTGGCGTGTAAAAACTCTCACAATTTAATATATGTACTTTTATATAATAGGCACTTGTTGCATATTATAATGCTTTCACAGATATACACCCAAACCTACATTTATGTATACGTTTAGGAAAACCAAATAAAAGAGAGAACCATCTCTGAAGAGTTCCGTCAAAAATACCTTATTTTTCTGAAGTTTTCATATTACTAAGTTTCATTTATTTACTTAAGTGTTCCAAATTTCAGCCAATTACAGCCCATCTGCCGGCGCATGCGCGAAGCCCCACGACGCCGCCATTGCGGTCGATTCGTCGCAACTGTCACTTTTCCCGCCTTTTTCTTATTTTCACCCGCCACGGCCGCGTTTATATCAATTTTTAAGCAGATGCTCCAGTTTTTGTCGTGAATCTCAGCTGATCGGTTAATTAGTTCAGTAATTGTGCAATTAGATTGCTAATTGCTGGCTTGGGCAGGAATTTGAGGAGATTCGTGTGAATTTTGTGATGGGTGTATGCCAAACCCGCGCGAAATACTGATGGTTTAATGCTTATTTTTAAATACCATCCGGCTCGAAGGACCAAAATGTTTAGGAAAAAAGATTGAGGCGAGAACGCTTTCAGCCAGCCGCAAAGTGGCTAGCTGCAAGCTAAAGATCGTCGCCAACACCATGACTTCCCAAGTAGGCACATAGAGCCGGGGTAGCCTATAGTTAGCACAATACAGGCACAAACAGATCACAAAAGGGTTGAAGTGTCGCCGGGTACTCCTGTCCCCCTAACGAGATTAGATATTAAGTCTAGTATGTTTTCAAGCGTGTTTAATTGTTATGGCAGACACAATAGGTCGGTATTTTTTCATCTGGACACAATTTTATTGAGAAACACGTACTCACTAAGAAAATGACAAAATTATCTTCTGGAGAGACTTCTTCCAACAGGCCAAGCAAGCCCGCAAGAGAGATAATTCCTTAACAAAGCTAAGATGAGTAGGTACTGTAAACAAAAATGAATTAATAATTACTATTATAAAACATCCTGCCGCTATATTATGTCTCATCTTTTTAATCCCTTATATTGTCATCTTGTCCTTGTATTCCCATATTAGGTACTCTACTCAAAGTTGTTTGAGAAAAAAACGCACTTATAGGGGTAATGAGCCGTGTGATGCGCCGGCGCCGGTGTGGCCGAAGCCTTACGCAGCCACTACTGTCTCGAGTCTCTGGTCACCCACTGGCCTACTGCCGTTTACCGCGACATGATCTTTTTGTAAAACGTAAGATCATCTTTAGAAATATTGTTGACTAGACTTACGTCAAAATCGTTTACGAGTATTCTAGTATTTTGACAGTTTTACTTTTGAATATTTTAATATACTAAATTTATTATTAAAAAAGTAAAAATTAGTAAGTACACTAATCATATGCCATAACCAGAGAAATTAAAAAAAATATGTAGGAACCATAATATAAACATCCTTCAGACGGGTATAAATTTGTAGAAACACAAAAAATTAAAAACGCAAAATTAAAATGTTAAGTTATACATAAATTCTTAAAAATTTCATCCAATGAAACAGGCCAGACTAAATAAAAGTTTTAAGACTGAAAATCAACCCAAACATTCAAAGACAATATCTCTCGTCGAACTCGAAAGCTAGATTTAACACAAGATTATTTACAAAAACGTTATAAGTTATGAATACTTGATCATCAGCCGAGCTCCCACAGTGGCCGTGGGAATCAGGTTTTTTGTACAAAAGTTTTTTCCACGGTCAAAAACTCTCTTAATGATTACCATATACAAAAGGCTAGGAAGAGTTCCGACGCAGCATCCGGTATTTAAGGGTGGAGACACTACACCCCACTCTGGATACCTGACGCTAAGATAATCAAGTATGATTCCATATATACATACATATCTTCACGCTATGTCCCTGGCGGGGCAGGCATAAGGAACGGAGCGCCAAGTATACACTTCTTTCATTCTTTCGGTATAGTACATTTTAGACTTTCGCGCTTTGTATTCATAATTATATAATTATTTACGGGTCTTACACACGAAATAGTTTTATTTACGTTGCCCGACGTTTCGACCAGGTTACACTGGCCATGGTCACGAGCTGACTGGAGAGGCGAGCTGTCATTGTTAATCGCTGTGAGTAGTTTCTGAAACTACCCTCTGCTGATCTTGTATTATTGGAAAGTCCCGGCACACGACACTCACGGTATCCGCGGGTGTATTCGACGATAAGTCACGAGATTTAAGTTTATCGATCACTGGATTCCACGACGGTGACAATTTAAAACCATCTTCCCTATTAAAATTTTTGAATTTCTTGATTTCAATAGCTTCTCGCACGATCCGCGGGTAGTAGTGGCGATCGGTGGACAGGATTTTAGGTTGGTGGAGCTCAATCCAGTGGTCAGTCCCAGCGTTAATGACGTGGTCAGCAATGGCTGACTTATACGTCTGGCGGTTTTTTACAGCTGCGATATGTTCTTTGACCCTTTCCGCGATCGTGCGTTTAGTCTGGCCGATATACGAACTACCACAGCTGCAATCTTTCGGTATTATTGTTCTCCTCATGTAGTCCATCTTTGAGCATCCGAGAGCTCTATCTCATCCTCGTACGTATGTCAGTCTAGCTCGTCCCCGGCTCCTGCTGCCACTCAGATTCGCTGATATATTTGTATCGCTATTCGTTCATCACCGATTCATCACTCATTCGCTCAATATGTCCGAACTAACTAACGGAGCACCCCTTTTGTGAAAAATTTTATAGAAACAAGTTTTAACAAGATGTTTTTCTGCACTACCTTTAAATTCCACCAACACAGTTTCACCTATTAGTATAAAAAAATTAAACTTCGAAATCTACAATATCATTAGGAACCTCTTCAAAAAGTTTGATTTTGCGACTAACCACTTGAGTGAGACTGAAGATCTTGAATGTTTTTATTTGCTACCGGTTTAACCGTGTCCGGTCCTCTAACGAAAAATTTTTATAATTTTTTTAGTTAAAGAAATGTACGAATAAACTTTGAATTTGATCTTGAATCTTGGAAAGATCCTCAGTGTTTAGTTTATCCTATATTTACAAATTAAATAAACCTGTCACATTTGAATTAATCCATCAGGTTCTCTTGTTAAGGACCCCCACTTTTTAGCACAGGCTTTCTGCCAGTCACCGTCGAAACTTTTTAGGATTTTATACTTTTTTCTACCATCGTCACTTTTTTACAGGATTCCTGCAATCGCAAGTCACTGTCGGTGAAGTAAAAAGGTAGTTTCCTTCCTTTAAGATGTTTTTTTATCTTTGGGATCCGCATTAAAATATCAAAACATTTGAAAATCTACTTTGAGTAGGTATTTTCTATCTTCTATCTGCCTACTTTATTATTATTTTCTTTTTTCGACGATACTTTCCTTTTTCTTTTTTAATACAAAACTAGCTATTGCCCGCGGCTCCGTTGGCGTTGAACAAGTAAAATAAGGAACCTTGGTTTTACGCTTCGGGTCACACTTGACTTCTTCATTTTTTACTACCGTTGGGTGGTCAATTCTCGCCTGCTACTTTTCAATATTGAACGCGAATATAAAACTTAATTTTCCTGCACTATGACATCGAAAAGGGGCCGCCTGATATTTTTGTAGTTTTTATAGCTCTTTAAGAGCTGTGAGTGTTATAACTTAATTCAGTTTAATTATTTCTGTTTTTTTTTTCATTTCTTTTGTGTTAAGTATTTTGGCCGCAATCGAGTGGCCGTGGCGAAAGGGTGGTGTCTTTTTGGCGCCCCCGATTGGTCACTTATCTTTTTGATCACCCGTTTTGGCAGGTCATTAGCCTTTATTTTGATTTAGGTATAAAGGGACTTTTTCTGAAGCCAACCGAAGGTGGTCGTTTTCGGGTATTTTATTAAGTTTAAAACATTTTCTTGGTTAATTTTTAAAATTTGACCTTTAATGTGAAACATGTTGACTACAAAATTTGAATGTCAAAATCTAATAATATAAATAAACTATACCAAGTACTTAATTAATACACCTAATTATAAATATGTAAATAATACCCAGATGGCTGGTGGCATTACCCCGCTGAATGGAGAGGTTGATCCTCTGAGCGAGGTAATGCCCAGCCCTGTCATTATAAGCCTCGACAAGACGCTTGGAGATCTAATCTTCAAATTAATATAAAGTGTGGAATCACAAAAGCCGTATAAAATGGTCTCTTTCACGCCAAATCCTTTACCACAATAATAAAACTAATTCGCTCTATGACAAAAGGATATGAGAAACAACCATAATAAAACTATTAATGTAACAAAAGACAGTTTTACCGCTATAAAATACAATTGGCACACAAAAATTAGATCAATTAAAAAAACTAAGATAAAACTCTACCTTTTTTGTTGGAAAACAATATTTCGTTCTAAATTTTACCTTGTGGCAACACCAATAAAATTAAAAAGGGTTTGTATAATATTTTTAGACCAACGTTTGTAGCCGGGTAAAGTCCTGCTGTGTTATTGTGCAAGTGTAAACTAAAAAATTCACTCATTGTTTTCGAGTTGTTGATAGGTGGTCTTTGTAGAGATATTTTGATTTATTACGTTTCGCCAATCGGTTTCAAAAGAAAGGATTTCTGTTCTTCCGGTGGTACGGTTTTATATGAAAAAGAGTGTTTCATAGATTGGAAGCATTTATGGTTGGGTATAGTTGGATCAAGTTGTATGTGACACACGAGACCAAAGTTATTTTGATCTTAAAGGGCCAAAGTTATTTTGATCTCGTGCCTTTGAATACCTACGCTCAGTATTTTAACCTAGAATTACTCGGCATTCAAAATCAACAACTCGCAGCAAAAATAAATTTTCAAATCAAATCAAAATTATATGATTTTTTTCGATTATAGTTTGCATATTATTATACCATTTAATGAAATGTGCTTTAAAAAAGTGTTTTTATAGCCCGAAAAAATTAGACTACAAAAATTCAAAGCCATATTAAATCAAATCATCTAAAACAAAAGGGTTTCTATAAAAACTGACAAATAACTGAAAATTAAACAAAAACCTTCTTAATAGATGTTCTTCGAGTTAATTCTAAAACTAAGAAAAATCGCCAATAAATTCCCTGGTCGAAAACAAAATGCAGAGACTCCAACAGCGCCCCGCTGCGCCGTTTCGATTGTGTGGAGCTATTTCACCAGATTTAACACCACTGGGGTACGATTGAGACCTTAATATAACAGTTTGCATAAATTTCTGTGATATACGAAATTAATATTGTCATGGGAACCATCCGTGTGGTCCAGATGTTTTTAAACTTGATCGATTTTTACTTTAGAGCTGCAAGCATAAAACGATACAGAAGAGAGGCGTCTCTGCCAAAAAGACAAGACCATCTGGTCATGTGTTGTGTAGTAAGGTATAGATCTGTATAGAGGATGCTGTGTACGTATGTGAGTCGTAGCGACAGCGTATACACGTACGTGTATGTGTACGTGTAAGCGTGAATTACATTACAGGGCGTTTTGAAGCAGAAGAAAACACTATCTATAATTGCTACCTATACACGAACTGCGTATAACTTTATGTATTGATCTAAATTAAAAATCATTTCGTAGGTTTAAGATATTAATGTCTAAAATGATGTCCAAACTGCATAGGTAGGTTTATTCTACAAAAAAAGGAGTCTCAAGTGTCGTCGTTACTAAAAAGTCGCAGTCAGAGACAGCGGAAAAATAGGCATTCATGGCTCTAGCTTCTAAAGCAAGAAGCCGACACATAAATATTTCAGAGAAAACTGACGTAAACAACACGAAACGGAAGCCACCATTCCACCGGAAACACAAACAGCAAGACCATCACAACAAATTCAAAATTAAACGGCTACATCCAACAATAGAAGTTAATCAAACGTTACCTTAATCTAAACATATGTTTAAACATCCTCCCAAAGGGTTAACAATTACATAAATTAATACATCCTCTTTATATAAAAGGTTAATATTATTTCTGTACGCGTAAAATCACTTCCTCTATCATTTAGGTGTGTTCCCGCCATATGACGCTGTTTTTTCTTGAAGATGGTCGATCCACATGTCGTGTTGGTAGCACGTGTTCAAGGAGCGAGTGGAAAACAGGGCCGCAAGAAGAAATTGCGCCCCTCATTGTAGCCCCTGGTAAAAACTTTCTCGAAACTGACATAATACCTACGTACTGCCCTGCTATTCTGTAAGCGTATTTGTGCAACTCGATCCTGAATCCGCAGTGAGATCGGTCTCTAACTCAATGATTTACAGTTCAATACTCACTTTACTTCGCAAGTGAAGTGTTTATTGTGTAGCTTGTATTTGTTTACACAATGCGACATCAAGGTCTTTCATGATCGGATGCGGAGTGAAGTAAGTGGCTTGCGATGTGATGGTCGAGTTTTAATTCATACTTTACAGAATCACACAGCAGTTCGTAGTTTCAATCTAGGTTCAACAACAAAAACAGAACAGAATAGACAGAGGACAGATAAAGAAGAAACAACTAGGTGAAAATCTTATAGATCTTGGTACATTAATTATACTAAAAAAAATTAATAAAAGAATATTTTTTTTTGTAAAAGAATTTTTGCTCTGCTGGATCGATAACCAACTAATCAAATGAATAGCGTGATTAGTGTATAGGCTGTTTTTATTATTATTTAAAAGCGATTAACAGTCAAGGTTACACAATAGGTGTGTGAGAGATAGACAACAGATTTTACAGAAAATGCCATATCTTTCTCTTTTCCACCCGCATGACAATTACATGGCAGTTATTCGCATTTAAATAAATAAATAAACTGAACTTAGGACATTAACTATATTGTCTAATTGTGACAATAGAATATTATTATTGACATACATGAGTTTGCGAAATTAATAAAGACTTTACAGAAAATGCCATATCTTTCTCTTTTCCACCCGCATGACAATTACATGGCAGTTATTCGCATTTAAATAAATAAATAAACTGAACTTAGGACATTAACTATATTGTCTAATTGTGACAATAGAATATTATTATTGACATACATGAGTTTGCGAAATTAATAAAGACGCTTTAATAGCCCTTGTTTTTTGCGCCTCCGTCATGCGGCGCTGTTGTGCGCTTGTAAAGTGTTTTGTATGGAACCTCTCATTAGCGCCATACACGAATGTTAAAGTGAGAATTTTTGAGAAACTGTCTTAATAATAATATTACTGGTTAAACACTTTTTCACAGATACCTAATTGTAATTTTTTTAAAGAGCCTATTAGCCAAGTACGCGGACAATGAACGTAAGTAAATAAAATTACTGTTGTAGGTACCTGTAATTTAATACACAAAATGATTAATATTGTAAAGTGGAATAATGCAGGATTTTAAATTCATTTTATTTCAGCTCGTGTATATTATCTCGAAAACACGAAAATTAAATTTTTATCAAATACGGTTTTTACAGCCTCTACGTGTGACTGCCAAAGTTTGTGTAGTTAAAAATATAATTCTATTATTTTATGGAAATTACATGCAAAATTAATGTAAGAAAAAACGGCAACTTCATAGGAAAGGACCTAAATGTATTATGGCTGACATAGTCTAAACTAGACTGACATTTTTATGAAAATATCCCCACTTTCGTACTTTGCGTCTGAATGTAGTTAAAACAAGTTAAATTAAAAATAGTGCTAATTTCACCATCTTCGATTGTCTGTGATTGTAAAATAATTTATTAGTGGCGACCAAGTACATAATTGTAAACTTCTAAAGAAAATAACTTTATTACCGTACGTAGCAGAAAGATTATCCAAGTGAAATTCCTCGACATTTTTACTTCCATAGGCACTTCGCATTATTATTTTCGCACAAAACTTTGTCAAAAATTCAAAATTCTTTTGGTATTTTAAAAACCTGCTCGCCGCATTTCTTCAAAAATATGCTTCATAATTCTTGCTAAACGTCGTTTTGGGCGACTATTTCGCTGTGGGTACTGCGATTATTTCATTTAGAAAGACAATTGTCCATTACGCGTAGCTCCGGGCTTTCGTGTCACGAAGGGTGATAAGGGCCTTGAGAATTACTGAGCATTTACTGCCATTATCCTCGCGCTCGCGTCGGTAATTGGACACTTGAATGTCAGTTGTCATTCATTAAACCTATTTATCATCAATAAGATCATTCGATGCCTGTTGGTATGTTTAGACACCCCGTTCTAATCTTATAACTGCATGTATGACTTAAAACTTGAGTGTTAAATTAATACCATAAATGACTTTAAGCTTCTTTCCTGTTATTCTATCTCTAAACTGACACAGTGTGTATCTCACAGGGTTTAACTAGTTCAGGATACATCAGTCTCCACAAATACAGGTTTCGATTTTTCTAAATATTATAAAACTAACATTAATGTATATTGTATGTCTGTGGAGATCAAATAAAGATTTATTATTATTAATATTGTGTCACGTGCTTCCAACGACTATAGAGGCGTCACCTCGCTCAGAAGATCAACCTCATCATTTAGCGGGGTAATGCCACCAGCCTTCTGGGCACGCCATCATGAGCCGCAAGGTTCTTTTTATTCATGATTAGGTTTGAAGTCGAAACATTTTACTGCATAATAATACTACAGTTATACACGTCAATTTGTTATCTACCACCGCTTAGGTGTTAACTTTTGGGTTATTACTTCCGCGACACTTATTATTAACTCCCTGCTTTTATCATCAACTTTGTTTAACAGACTTCGCTTATTATCTTACGAATCACTTCTGTGCGATCACAATGGAGATGGAATCTCTCAAGAATCAGTCAAAACTTTTAATTCATGCTTCTCCGTTTTTTCAAATGTTTTACGGCCAATTGGAAAAAAGTCTTTTTATAGGCCAAATCGTAGTTTAAAATCACGAATACTTAAAACCGCAGCACGACCTCCGGCAACTGGTGCCATTCGATGATCCACACTGCAGCTAACACCGCACTAAACTGATAATAGGTTTAGGGTCGATTTCACAAGGGACATTTGGAACGATCTGGTAGAGTCGTTACACGCTTTTATTTATCTATCCCGCACAATATACACTTTATATACATATAAAACTAAACAAATATACACCAAAACCTACAATACTTATAAATTTTTTAGGAAAATTAAATAAAAATGCAACCTTCTACAAGTCTTCTACAAAATCCCGCGAAAAAGCCATATTGCTTCTCCGTAATCCGTACCACAGATTAATTATTAGTTCCTTACAGTCTATACAGTGCCTTTTCCGTGATAATGGCAGCCAAACCTCGCTCATAATCATTCACACGAACGGTTCAAAAATAATTACTTTACACGTTTCAAATTGTTTTAAATCAAGGAGGTCGTCAACAATGTCCGATGGCGGACACGGTCAGTCTCGGCGCAGGATCGAACCTGGAGCTCTATACTTATCGCATCGCACGCGACTTCGCTTGTAATTTGTAACTAATTATTTTTAATGCAAATCATAATGTAAGCGTGAAAAATTGCAAGCAATGATTTGTTAATTCTTGTAGGGGGTGAGTAAAACATTCAACTTGACATTCGAAGCTAGGTGGTAGATAACAATTGACGTGCATAATAAATGTACCCAGTGTACTCATTAAAATAGGCACTAACATAATTGACTCAGATCTTTATTTTTCACTAGCCTAGCAAACGCCCCGCGACTTCAATTGCGTTAAAATACTACACAGACTCCGCCCCTCCCGTCTGCCCCCCCCCCACTTCAACCCCTCTGACCCCCCTTGCCCACCCATCCTTTTTACTTTTTAGTTTTCACATTAAGGGCCTCTTACATCGCTTGCTGATAATGTCACAGATACCCTATCTGCAGGTTATCTGACAGATAACAATATTGTGGTTATTAATTTGCTTTTCCCGCGAATAAACTTTATGTTGTTATATATAGTAAGTAATACAGAAATTAAATTATAATTCTAATATTAAGTAAAAATAAATTTTACAAGTCTAAATTTATAAATAATATCATGCAAATTACTATTCTAAACAAAATGTTTTCGTCAAAATTTACTAATTTATAAATTACAAAATAATAATAATACTAGCGAAAAATATACTGTATAAAACAACATAAAATAATATAAAATCGACACGTGTTTCACCTCTCTACGAGGCATCCTCAGGATGTTGACAGAAATGTTATTCGCGGGAAAAGCAAATTAATAACCACAATATTGTTATATAATGGATTTCCGCAAAGTAACGCCTGATACAATTAAATATCTGACAGATAGCCTATTTTTTTGTTTTCACACGTATCTGATTGCCTATATCTTATACATTTTATACAGTCTATCACACAGATTTATCGGATAGATTACTTTATCACTAAGATTACTATCTGTAACAATATCAGGAAGTGGTGAAAGAAGCCCTAAGTCTTTTTTCTTAGTATGTAAAGCCAATGGTCGATCGATATGCGTTACATTTTGGTTGCTGTTGGTGTTTAAGCACAATAAAGCGTAGACAGATTTGATGTACAAATCAATATTAAAAACGATGTGGGTATACTAATATAAAGCTTGGTAACATCAGCCAGTAGCAGCGATCACTATAGATAAGGCAAGACACGGATCAAACAGAGGACTCCAAAAAAACCTCGAGTCTGCATTAGTTAGGTTTCACCACTTCTTGGACTGTTCTTCACGTCATCTTCATTTCTTCAAGTAAACAGCCTGTACGGTCTGCTGGCGTCTCGTTATCGTGTTGATTTTGTTCCAAGAGTATGTCATTAACACGCCATGCGCCGGCGCAAGCCAAATTACAACGCCCGGTCGGTGTTCCGTCGACACCTCTCCCAAACAGGTCGCGACAAAGTTATTGACAGCGCAAAGGTGCTGTTTTTCTTAGTTAGAGAACTGACTTTCAGACCTGAGCTCTCCAAATCAGCTCCAAATAGACGAAATTATGGAATGTAGACATGGGAAACCCGATCTCTCCAAGCCCTACATTTCTAAAAATTTTCGTCTATTTTCAGAGTTCGGGGCTGACAGCTTCCATTGTCTACATTCTTATAAAGTCAACAACGTTCTGTCAACATCCTGAGGATGCCTCGTAGAGAGGTGAAACACGTATTATTATTATTTTGTAATTTATAAATTAGTAAATTTTGACCAAAACATTTTGTTTAGAATAGTAATTTGCATGACATTATTTATAAATTTAGACTTGTAAAATTTATTTTTACTTAATATTAGAATTGTAATTTAATTTCTGTATTACTTACTATATATAACAACATAAAGTTTATTCGCAGGAAAAGCAAATTAATAACCACAATATTGTTATATAATGGATTTCCGCAAAGTAACGCCTGATACAATTAAATTCTTATAAAGTTTCTTCCATTTTGGAGATTCAGGTCTGAAAGCTCAACTAGGAGAACTGACACAGAATGCGGAATTTCCTTCTACTGCGACCGGCAACGCACCAGCACCCCCCGGGTGGGCGGCGGTGACCTCTTACCATCAGGAGGCCCGCCTGCTTGTTGCCCCCGTAGCAATAAAAAAACTGATATGCTACTTTTAGAAGTAAAGTAATCCCTTTTGTATCATAACTTCTGGAGCTTTCCTTTGTATTGTCTACCCTAGTCTGGAGTTAAATTAGTATTTTCTACAAGTTGTCACGTATCCGATTGTAACGGAGTGGTGTGGGTTGAAGTCACTTCTGTAAGTCTTCATAGTAATTGAGACCAAAATTGTCGCCTTAATGAGCCTTAGGAGTTTTAGGAGTTTGTCTTGTGACTGAAGAACTGATGAAACCCGGCTTTTATGTTGTATTTTTCACAATTATGAGGTCACGATACTTTTAATTTACATAAGAGTCGAATGACAAAACTGGATTTTAGATAGATTTCATCCCAAGATAGATTTCATCTTGGATGTTTATTATTCCATCATGATGAAGTACAATCGACCGCACGTCATAATGGAAACAAAACCAGAATGAACTGGTCTCTCATAGTATCGGAACTCTATAAAGGCTAGCCAGCTCAAAGTCAAACAGTTTCCATTGACGTGGGGTCGACTGTACATTTTTTTCTCTGACCGCTCTATGACCGAATTTCTACTTTGTGGACGTATGTACAATCGACCGCTCGTCATTGGAAACACTTTCACCTTGAGTTGGCCTAGTTTGAGAGACGTGTTTATACTGGTCTTGTTTCCACTGACGTGCGGTCGACCGTACCTACAGATGGCATATTGGCAAATTACTGAACCCAATTTGAGCCGAGCTACAAATTCGTTTCAGCGCAAGCTCTCACAAAAGGCATGTTGGTTCAGCTGATGACGTGTGTGACGTCACAGTCATGTCATGAGAACAATGGGATCGCATGATACGCCGGACACAACACGGGAGTTTTGTCTGTTTGTTCGAAACGTCCGCTCCCGGCGTTAAGGGGAAGATATCTTTCTGCCCTGCTATTCTGTAAGCGTATTGTGCAACTCGATCCTGAATCCGCAGTGAGATCGGTCTCTAACTCAATGATTCACAGTTCAATACTCACTTTACTTCGCAAGTGAAGTGTTTATTGTGTAGCTTGTATTTGTTTACACAATGCGACATCAAGGTCTTTCATGATCGGATGCGAAGTGAAGTGAAGTGACTTGCGATGTGATGGTCGAGTTTTAATTCGTACTTTACAGAATCACACAGCTGATAATTTATTATTTTGGCATTTTCAGGCGCTGCGCATTTCTGTCCGCCGGACAATCTGTCCGTGAAGCTAGTATTAAGAAGAAGTATTACTTACGTTAGAAATTGTACCGCAGGCCGCAGCCACAATATGCAAACGCAGGCCGGGCGTGTCTGAAGTCTCAAATACATTGCGTAGGGAATACAACAAACCGCCACCGCCACCGCAGGCCGCGTATGTCTGTGATGCGCATAAATATCTGGCTTTGAGTGTGATATTGAACCATAATCCAATGTAGTATGTAGATGTTTCAATCATCTTTCTGTCAATCTTGACTATTGAAAATGCACCATCCCTAATCAGCCGCTGCTTCCATCTACCTTCGTCGTGAATGAAAACCAAGAATATTCGAACCTCTTTGGTCGCGCGCGCGCTCCCTGTGGAGATCGCATCTTGCATATTTAGTATGGGAAACGAAGAATATTTGGTTTGTACGCTTTATCTGTGTCAAAATCAGGGGGGGTGCGGACAAAGGAATCGGATTAGCGGGAGGAAGTTGCTAATACAAATTTATATGGAGTTTGAAAATGAGAACGTGTGAGTGAGTATAAATATTATCATATATTTGGCACTATTTTGGCACCCCCTAAAATGCTTTTGTTACTCATCCATATGGGAGTAGCTTTTTTTTTTAATTCATGGGCCCAACGGTCTTTGCGTCAAGTTGTGTTTTTAATTTCAATTATAATTGGCGAGTGTTTCCCCTTAAATCACCTGTTTATATTTTCATTGGGCGCCGGAGCAGTGTTTGATGAGCGAGTCACTGTTTATCGCGAGCCGCGGCCGAGGACTTTATTATTTTATCCACCGCTTTTAGGGTTCCGTAGTAAAAACAAGGAACCCTTAGTTTCGCCATGTCCGTCTGTCCGTCCGCGGCTTAGCTAAGAGACAATTAGTACTAGCTGTAATTTCGCATGGGTAATACATATTAGTCACGCCGACAATGTGATAAAATATTGAAAAAAAAATTGTTAGAGAAAAAAAAATCTCTCTACGTATCCCATAGAAAAAAGACAGAAAGTATGGATGTTTTTTTTTTCTAACAATTTTTTATTCAATATCGTTAGATACATACGAGTAGGTCTTTCATATTATGCGGGTGTGTAAAAACCATTTTTCGATTTAGCGATCCGTTGATTTTCGTTTTGACGTGCATGATCTGCAGCAGTTATTTTATTATCTACTTTATACCTATAGATAAGTTTATAGTACATTTTTTTTTCATATATTAGTATTAATAGTTAAGTTAGTATTTAAGATAACCTGGACTCAATTACCAGAGACACACCTGGTGGATTCAAGCACAGGCCGAAGATCAAGTCAGGTCTCAAGGATTCAAATCAAATCAACAGCATATTAATATGTCCCCACTGTTGAGGCTCAGACTTACCCTTTGAACGAGGGCGTACGGGCTATAGTCCACCACGCTAGCCCAGTGCAGGTTGGTGGAATTTACACGCGCCTAAGAATTCCTTCGTCGACGTATGCAGTTATCCTCACGATGTTTTCCTTCGCCGTTTGAGTCATCATCATCATATCAGCCTGTAGACGTCCACTGCTGGACAAAGGCCTCCCCCAAGGATCTCCACGACGACCGGTCCTGCGCTAACCTCATCCAGCCGGGTCCCGCGACCTTCACCAGATCGTCGGTCCACCTTGTGGGAGGCCTACACTGCGTCTTCCGATACGTGGTCGCCACTCGAGAACCTTTCCGCCCCAACGGCCGTCAGTTCTACGAGCGATGTGTCCAGCCCACTGCCACTTCAGCTTCGCAATTCTTTGAGCTATGTCGGTGACCTTGCCGTTTGAGTAAGTTGAGAAAATTCTAACGGTACTCGGCACGGCCGGGGATCGAACTTAGTCTTCTGGATATGAAAGGCGTCGTCTTCCCCACTGCACCACCGACGCTTGTTTTCTGAATTGGGTCGAAATCAAATACTATTTCGTGAATTATCAAGAACTGGAAAGCACGAGTCGCGTTGTCCGTTTCACCACCTATCTGCCTATAATTGCTTATTAACTACAGCAGACACAATTACATATTTCCAATTTACCCCGACCCACAGATCACCCAACCAATTGATGGCGGAAGCGTTCACCGAACATAAGACCATCGTCTATGTATATTACCGGCGTCGAGCTGTAACGTTAAAACGCCATACCTGTAGGTTACAAAGCCATACTTGTTTTAGTGTGAGTTTGATTTTGCCTAAGGTAAGAGCTCCCGCAATAGGTAGTTGTGTTACAAGGGGACTTTTATTTATTTATTTAACAATTTATTGTACACATAGAAAAAAACAATACAGAACAACAGAAAATTATACAAAGGGTTCCTTACCTTAGGCAAAATCAAACTCACACTAAAACAAGTATGGCTTGATGCCGGTAATATACCTAAGCGATGGTCTTATGTTCGATGAACGCTTTCGCCATCAATTGGTTGGGTGATCTGTGGGTCGGGGTAAATTAGAAATATGCAGGTAATTGTGTCGGTAATATACTAAAGCTGAGATGGGTGAAGGGACTTTTCGGGGGAGATGCAGTATAATAACTGAAGTCGCAGTTTCACTGCCACTTAATGGAAGTGACTGCGACATTCGAACGCATATTGCTCGCGCAGCATTAACCTAATTAAGTGAAAACTGTAGTATAATTATATTAAAATGAGACACTTCAATATAAGACATTGAGCGACCCTGCCAGGATCGATGAGGCATCTTGCCGGAGTTAATGTTTATCGCTACTTCCATTAAGTGGCAGTGAAACTGCGACTTCAGTTATTATACTGCATGAGCTTATGTTCGGTGAACGCTGTCGCCTTCTCATGCGCCGTCAATGCGCAGTCGATTGGTTGGGTGGTCTGTGCCCCCGACCCCATCGCTCATCTGCCCCTGTGATAGCCACTCAATTGGCCTGATGGGATAGTCGACATGGGCATACGTCCCCTGGTCGCGTGACTGGGGGCCTATTAGAGCCATTCGGCTGATTGGCCCCACGTGCCTCTGTAGCCTTTAGCTGTTATTGTTACAGAGCGGGTGATTCACAAACGAATTGGTTAAAATCCGCCTAAAACTGTTATTTATAATTTCCCGGAAAGGAAAAAGTAAACGTAAAGTAGACGTAGAGTAGACGTAAAGTAGACGTAACGTAGACGTAAAGTAGACGTAACGTAGACGTAAAGTAGACGTAGAGTAGACGTAAAGTAGACGTAAAGTAAACGTAACATAAACGTCAAATCAAATCAAAATCAGATGGTACGTAAACTAACGTGACGTAACAAAATGAAAGTAAGTGTTGTACCACGCATAGTGTTGTACGGATGGTTTTAAATACATCTGTTGATCGGGAGAATCAGTGTATTCATAACAGCCTATCAAAATATGTCTCCACTGTTGAGTCTCAAATCTACCCGCTCAGCTCAACGAAGACTAGCCCAGTGCGGGTTGGTGGACTTCACACACGCCTAAGAATTCCTTCGTCGGCGTATGCAGGTTTCCTCTCGATGTTTTCCTTCAGTGCAGTCAGTTTTACTTAAGTTTCAAGAAAACCCATTAGTACCTACATGGCACGACCGGGGATCGAACTTGGACCTCTCGACGTGACAGATAAACGCCTCTACTCTCGGTTTCTTTTAACAGAAGTAAGCTCCTCTTGTTATGAATCAATAACCAACCAAAAACAATAATCAATATTTTCATCACGACTGTCGCGTCATCACGAACGTTAACCACGGTAAGGGTGTGTCCACATTAGTGACGGCTCATTGGTCGTGTGTACACGGCCTTATGGGGTGCCATCCCTTTCAATTGGATGTAAATTATCGACCCATAACGCACTACCCTTCTTTGTATTTACCATGTAAGTAGGTACTTACATATATAAAATGCAACATCTGTTAGTCTGTCTGAAAATAATATTATAAGGTGTTTCAAAATAATTATACACTACAAATTACGTCTACCTATTACGATAAACGGGTTTTGTTTTGCCTACACTATTACGATAACCGTTTTATTTTTCTCGTAATTATAATTATTTAAAAAATATATATTTCTCGAATATTTTTTTAGGAAAACTAAAATGGTAGGTAAATATAAAACTAAATTAACCTAAAACTAAACTAAAACCCATATAAAACTAAAATTACCTAAAAATAACTAAAAAACATTTTAAAATGTTTTTCTCAAATTTGTTGTATACCTAAATCCTAAGTTTTGTATCTGCAAAACACTTTACCTACTGTTTTTTTTAATATATATTATTGTTACTTGTTCATGCTTACAGTCATTCATTACGTCATCTCTTTAGTGTTATTAGTATATATTTTTTTGTAAAATAACTCACACGACGACATGGCACGATTGGGTTACTCTCTCAATTTCTTTGGCGTTACTACAAAAATTAATAAAAGAAATAGCTAAAGAGGTTGGTTCTTGAATCTATTGTTTGGTTAATTTTAATTTAATTTTTTAATTTTATTTATTCAGAAACAAACAGTCGTTTACATAAATGTTTTTCAACTTATATAAAGTAAAATTAGACCTATAGTTTCCTTAATTAACTAGAATAACAGGCACATTGTTTAATCTAATATTTGAAGAAGAATGAATAGAATTATGTATTTATTGATTTCAAGTTTAGTTTACAAGATCCTAAATGCTTTATTTTTTTAATGCTTATAATGTTTACAAAATCCTAAATGCTTTTTTTATGTTTCTGGAAGTACAATTAAATATATCTATATCCTATCTATATCTTTTAGGCTGTGCTGCCTGTGGAGCCAGTGTGGACAGCCTTGGCCACCACGGACTTGTTTGCTCATCTGGCGCTGGCCGCATCTCCCGCCACGCAGCGCTCAATGACATTATCCGAAGGGCCCTTGTCAGCGCCAGTGTCCCCACAATTCTGGAGCCCCTGATTGTGCGGGACGATGGTAAGCGGCCTGACGGAATGTCATTGATTCCCTGGAAGATGGGCCGTGCGCTAGTGTGGGATGCCACGTGCTCCGACACACTGGCATCGACCTATCTTCCAGCGACGGCTAGGCGAGCTGGCGCAGCGGCGGAAGTCCGCGAGCGCCAGAAGGTGAATAAGTACAGGTGTCTCGGCGCTCAATACGACTTTGTCGCATTTGGCGTGGAGACACTTGGTCCGTGGGGTCCGGGCGCACACGGGCTCTTCAGGGAGCTCAGCAAGCGGCTCAGGGAGGCGACGGGCGACCCTCGCGCTGGCAGCGCCCTCGCTCAGAGGCTAAGCATAGCCATACAGCGCGGGAATGCTGCCAGCGTGATGGGCACCCTGCCGCGGGGGCAACATTTTTTACACTTTTTTTAAGTAGGAATTTTGTTTGTTTTTAGTTTAATTTATTTCAGTTTGTAAGTAGTTGTATATTATTATAATTTAGTTTTATTTTATTTTATTATATTGTACAAACGCTTGTATCTTAGTAAATATAACTTATATTAAATATGTTGCTGTCATGTTACAAATTTTGCATGATGCAATCATCAGACTTATGGAGTTGACTGACGCTTGCGTGATCGTCTAATATACGCCTGCAATAATCTTCGACTATACGAACCTTATACTATGTTTCTTTTAAATAAATATCTTTTAATATATATATATATATATGGTTAAGTAGTTTTCAGCCCTGAAAATAACTCATTTCCCCATATAGTCCCTTTTGATTAGTAACGCCACATACATAGAAATATCAGGTACTGCCCTGCTATTCTGTAAGCGTATTTGTGCAACTCGATCCTGAATCCGCAGTGAGATCGGTCTCTAACTCAATGATTCACAGTTCAATACTCACTTTACTTCGCAAGTGAGGTGTTTATTGTGTAGCTTGTATTTGTTTACACAATGCGACATCAAGGTCTTTCATGATCGGATGCGGAGTGAAGTAAGTGACTTGCGATGTGATGGTCGAGTTTTAATTCATACTTTACAGAATCACACAGCTGAAGTCCTCGGACCTAACACCTACTATTCAATGTAAATTCGAACGCATTCCAAATTCAAAACCAACGGAATTCTCGGGCAACCGTGAATTAGTTCTAAGTAACTAACCTCTTATCGACGCGTGCGCAGCTAAAATACGACCCTCGCTCGCCCCTCACCCCTCGCCCCAATGAAAATAAAAAATACCAACCCCTGTATTGAAAATATTCAAATTAACAAACCATTACTGTGTATTCCGAAACAATTATTTTATTCTAGTCATTATAAAAAGCACCCTTCGAGATTGAAACCAATCTAATTTAAACCTTATAATGCTACAAGAAGGTTGATTTTAGTATTATAATGATGTAAGACAATCCGGTGAATAATGTCGTAAGTGAAGTTGAAGAAAAAAGGTGGCACGCGCCCCGATGTACGCAAGTATCTTCCCTTTGCATCGTGCGTGGGGTTAGCTAGGGATGTGCTTCGACTTGTCGATAATCATTAGAATGTGGCTGTCAGATTTTGGTTTTTGAAAAACGAACTCTATCTAGACTTCACATAAGTCTAGTATTTGAACTTGTTTTTTGGGTCGCAAAACCCGTTTTAACACTCTGAGGGATATAATGAAGCCTTCAATTTAAAATAACCTTCAATTTCGGTGCATGTTGAGTATTGGTTCTAACTAATGTTTAAAACGATGGTTATCCAAATATTTATGAGATCTGTCAATCTCTGCACGGTAACATTAAAAAAGAAACGTTTGGCATTTATATAAACTGGCTGGTTATTAACACAAAATTTAGATACTGTCATACAAAAGAAGGAGTCGCTCGTGGACATTCAAATCAAGTGTTCAGAAACTGATTTCTGCGACCGCCGCCGTAGCTACTTATTCGAAAACTTCAATTTTCTAAGAATATTTAAATGTAAGTGATCTCAACAGTGTGGTTTGCATCGCTTTTATGAACCTTTTTGACTTAGTATAGTACTCACAATTTATCGTGTAGATACAAAATCAAAACAAACTGTTAAATGTGTTGACAATCGACAGAAAGTTAATAAAATTCTTAACAGGCTCACATTCTACTGCAAATTCGCAATCAAAACCGATCGATCGATTGTGAATTCGATGATTTGAAGGTCAAGATCCTCATTGACAGTTTGAAAATTCAAAATCTTTGTAACCATTACTCTTTTGCCGACATTGTATAACTTTTTTTGCTTCATCGATAGTTCGGGCGTGACGTCCCTAGGTGCCCCGTGCCGCCGCGCGCGCAGGTGCCGGTTCCGCTCCGCTCGCCCGCGCCCGCCCGCTTATCGCGCGATGCCCACACCTGGGATAGATCCACAGATACGATTTACTAATCCCAGTTAGGTCTAGACATGCCGTGGGTTGTAACGGTCTCGACCAAACTAGGGGTTTATTTGTTGGTGTTACCTTTTCCAAGAGGTAATAGCTTAACAAAACACAAAAATATCAGTTTTCCTGTAAATTCTTTCATATTACCTACAAGCTATTATTTATCTTGGTTTCCTGTTGTTTGTCTGTCTGTCCGGGAGGAATCTGTCTTAGATCATTTCCTGGTATCCGATTGCTGAAATTTTGCACCCACCTTTAGTTCTGAAGACAATATCTTCATCAGCTTCCACTAGTCGACTGCTAGACAACGGCGTGCCACTGAATCCGATGCTCGGTTCTCTACATTCTATTACTTCTACATTTCGCTTCCCCACGCGTGGTCTCCACAGTCCACTAGAGAACACGTCTACCTCAGCGGCTATCGGTTCTCCGACAGATGTGACCAGCCCACTGCTCAACGTACTAACTTTTTACCTATGTTTGAAGGCTTTGGATCTGGTTCTTCATTTGTTGCAGCTGATACAATTCATCTTAATTTCAAAACGAGACATTTTTGTAACATCAGTCGCCGCGGCTTAAGATTAAAGGGTCAAAACTCATCCGACTTTTTAAAAAGGATGTAATGTGCGTTGCGTGCTGTGTTAAGACTACAAGCAACTTTGTTGGTAACCGCAATTGCTTAAGCATCATCAGTAACCAGTAACCATTCATTAGCATTGTTGTTCAGTATTCAACAGGATCCTACACTTTTGAGGTTCATTGAAACCAACGCTTTGGGATGATAGGTTTTTTCAGACGGGAGGATATAACTAGCTAAAAGATTTTAGAAATAACAATTTCATAATTAGTAAGTATCTATATGTATTTTTTTAAATGCAGCTTCTTGGAAGTTATTATTCTACTAAAATTGAACTACATTTTGTGCTTCTCTATCATAACCACCTAGTTCAAATACCTGCGCGTCTATTCCTACATTACATTTTTGCTTCGTTATCATGTAACTCGGTTACCACTTTTTCAGCATATTGATTCTCCAATCAAAATCCGGTTGATTTTTCTGGAAAGCAGAAGATTTACGACAAAAACTTACTGCAATGGTGAAGGTTTTATATGCACACCTCCGTCTGAAAGTGGTACATATAGGTATATATTTGTTTAATACTCTTGTAGTGGCTTTGCAGACTTTATAGTACAAAAAAAAAGACTACGTTTTTGGAAATATTGTGATATTTGATATCTTGTTTTGTTTACCTAATTATAGTTTTAAGTGTAATTGAAATTTTCGCACACAGTGATGTACTGTTTATGAAATAAAGATGATGATGATGGTACCTATCTGAGAAATGCCGTTCAAATGAAGAAAGAAGAAAAGATAATAAAAAAGAAGAAAAAAGAAAGAATAAAACTAAAAAGAAAATAAAGAGGTGCTATACCTACTGGTAGTTGTACGCTTTATACCAGAAATACACAATGTCAGATTAGCGGATGGGTAATTTTAGACTGGATTCCTAGAATGATGCAGTAATAAGAAACAAAAGAAAGAAAGACAAGAAACTCTGACCAAATACGTAGTAACAAGACAAGCTAAAGAATATTATTCGTTAGAAAAGTGGAAACGCACAAAGTTCACTTGACGCTTGCTCAGAATGTTCTAACAGAAAAAAAACAGGAAAAGAAACAGGAATGAATTGAGTAAGTGTAAAAACAGGAAAAGGAAACAGGAATGAATTGAGTAAGTGTAAAATCGAGAGAACTGCGCATGGCCGTTATGCATTAATGACGGATTGGCTATTGATAGACGATAAGCAGGCATTACGGTCAAATTTAGCGTGATGGGTGTTATTCAATCGACCGGCGCCGCGGGCCGCGTTTATAGCGGGCAGTTGGTAGCGCGTGTCGACTTCGCCACTTAGTAACCAGAGTAGGTGACACGCAGAGGCATTCAAAAGGCACCTTCCTTATTCATTTGCTTAACAATTTTTGGGTCGAAAAACTACGACAAAGAACGATGAAGATGTAAAAACCGATTTAAAAAAACACTAATTTAATATTAGTTTGCTACAGATAGACAAAATGGTAGATGAAATGCTAGGAGGCAAAAAATTTTTCAAAATAATTTGATAGAATAGGCATGACCAAGCTAAAGTAGCAGCGGACAGGTCACGTCTGTCGCAGAGCCGATGGCCGACCGTTGGAGCAGACGAGTTCTGGAGTGGAGACCGGTACGCGAAGAATACCCTTCCGCCCCAGGAGAACTGGTGACCTAAAGAAGGTATCCTAAAACGAGTAGATAGGGAAGGAGGAGGACTGGGTGTGGTGGCGTTCATTGGGGAAGGCCTATGTCTAGCCGTGGACGTTGAAGTACTGCAATTTAATGAAGATGAAAACCAATTTACGTTCGCCCGAAAATATTTCCCCATCCTGGTGATAACTGATGAAGAAAATGAAAGCTATCCGTAGATAGAGACCGATACCAGACTTTTGTTGTCAAAACATGAAATAATATAAGTACACCAAAGGACTGTATGACACAAAACACCTGACAAACAAAGATTCTGAGCTGATTTCTGAAAATATTAACTATTCTGTAGCAAATATTTCACTCCACCAATAAAACATAAGAGATCTGCCTCTAAGCGACAAGAATACCTTGCCAATTCACGAAGACCACCCAAAGGCTGAGTTGCTAAATAGAATCATGTCAATGAAACTCAACCACATAACTAATTCAAAGGAGAATGCGTGCAGAATAGATTGATGGCTAATAATTCGAGCTACCATTTAATTTGATGATTTCATATCGAATTTTGCTACAAGTTAGCCTATTAGCCAAATGGATATAAATATTAGCAGATGGATGTTATTAGTCTGACTTTGACCTAATAGGTTACGTCTGATCTAAAAATAATAAGAAAGTCGAAGGCTCTATTAAGCGGGATAGTGTTATAAATAGAGATGTCCAAAAATTTGCAAGATTGATTCAAGATCAAATCAATAAACTATAATTTCTTGAAATTGAATGAGCGTCTCTAGTGCACAGCTTTTGACACCTAAAATTAGTCATTGCGAAGAAATCAGACAACTTCACATAACAGCCAAAAAACTCTACGGGGACTATACATGATGGCGCAAAACAGAAGATCTCGGACTTTCTTGAAGTGTTTTTTTGTTTTACCGAGTTTGGTCTCCATAGTTTTTAATAATAATAATGTTTGGTCAACTTCACACACGGCTGTTTAGTCCCAAACTAAGCCGAAGCTTGTAAATGGGTACTCAACAACTGATAAACATACATAAACTTTTTAAATTAATACATAATTAAAACCTATAAAGCACCTTGTGCATAATAATATGGCCTTAAATTGGTTTATCAGGATATTTTTCATGTTCTGTTTAGTGCGTCTCTTGATCCGGAAACGGTACGATTATTGTCCGAAGCTTACGCGCCTCGATCAGACGACTTCCGGGCGGGATGCGCGCGCGCCTGAAAATAAAACGCTGTTCGCGACTATGGCGGTATTGCGTATCAAAATGGCTATGTTATTCCGTTTTAATGTCTTTGATTTTTCATCGAATTTCTTTTTTTCTTTTATGTCCACAGGCTCCACAGAGATTTGAGTATGAGTGTTGGTGTATCAAGTCGTATAGAATGTCATTAATAATTAATTACACAAACTTTGACAGTTACAGGGTGTAAAAATCAATTTTTTATCTATAATTTTCACTATACTTTTATTTCGTAATTAAGAAAATCAGTGAAACAGTTACCGACTCTAAATTAAATTAAAAATTCTACGAAATTCAACGTAAATGCAGATTAAATTAAAAATATGACGTAATTACAGTATACTTAATCATGAAAATAAAGAAGAAGTTCTCTAAAATAATAGTGTAAAATTTAGAAAAAAAATCATTTTACTGTAAATATACAAAAATATCTGTACGTATTATATGAAAACCAGTACTAAAAAAAGATGAAGTAAGAAAAGCTGTACTTTTAATCTAATAAATACATGAATACCCACAAATCTTGTGTAGTTCCTTATTAAAGACCTTATGCAAGTAGAGTCTAGTTATAACGGAAGAGCGCCTTGTAAAGCGCGGGGCCCAATAGGTTGAAACCCGGCTTGTACAATTGAGTTTTTTCTAACTAAATGAGCTTTGTTGAAATTTTTTATGTGTAAGTACTGTTTCTTCTGATCATTACTCAAAATAAAACATGTTTCAGAAATTATTCGGTTTTCTTTTGATAGCACGCTGCATTGAATAACGATGGACAATAAACGATAGACTTTCAATATGTAATAATGATCCTTTTAAAGTAAGGATGTTACGTCCGGTTTGTGATGAATTATCGACTTCACTGTTTAATTTACTGATAATTTTATTATAAAATTTTGTTTACAAATCGATTGCGGTTTCCGTACTTAATAAAAAATCTCGACAAAGACATTAATACAAAGTGTTTTTAAAGTCATATGTAGACATAATACTAGATCCACAGTAGATTATAAATTCCTACAATTACACTATTTTCTTTGCAGTGAAAAGAGGCGAACCCACTGCCTCACGGTCATGAGGCCGTGGGTTCTAACCTTGGCACATACCATTGAGTTTCTCTGAACACGGTTTATTGCAATACTACAGGCATTTCGGTGAAGGAAAACATCGTGAGGAAACCTGCATAGTACATTTTAGACTTTCGCGCTTTGTATTTATAATTGTATAATTATTTACGGGTCTTACACACGAAATAGTTTTATTTACCTTGCCCGACGTTTCGACCAGGTTACACTGGCCGTGGTCACGAGCTGACTGGAGAGGCGAGCTGTCATTGTTGATCGCTGTGAGTAGTTTCTGAAACTACCCTCTGCTGATCTTGTATTATTGGAAAGTCCCGTAAATAATTATATAATTATGAAACCTGCATACGCCAAAGATTAGAATTTCTATTCTAAGGCTATACTGGTGAAGTCCACCAAAACGGATTGGGGCACCGTTGGTGGGCAGAGGTATGGCACAACAGATGCTGTAGGATGCTGGACAAACTTACCTCAAGAACCTAACCGAGTACGAAATGAAATGTCAAACAACATTTCGTCACGACCTGAGAATCATTTCGCACCGCGGTCCAAAATGTTCAATTTTCGAAACTGATTTCGAGTATGAAATGGAACTTTTTACTCAAGGTAGTAGAAAAAGATATATTTTATTATACCTAGTCTAAGAGGTACAAGTATGTACGATTTACTTACCTATGTTCTTAAGAGGTTTTTTGTAACACCCCTATATAGTTGTTCAATCCCACATTTCCAACTCCCATCGCTAACCTACCAGGCGGTCAGGTTCGTATTTAAATTCGTATATTAAAAAATTCTAATATCTCTATGAAATATAGGCCGTAACATTGTCATCCGAAAAATTCGGGAGTCCCTCAAAAGGGTTGCATTTTAACAGTCCTTAATTTGTCAGCCGTATCGAAATTAATATAAACGGCGTAAATATGATAATTGTACATTTAATCTATTGGTTATTAAAGTATCATTTTGGGTTTTTGTCAAAAATTGTAAGCTCTATGGGAGACATTTTTTTTAACTTTTCTTGTTGGGGACCAGGCATTTCTAGCAATACTTCAACCCTAGAGTATCTGTTGTATCAAACCCCTGCACCAACGTTTCCCAAACCCGCTTTTTGGTGGACTTCACATAATTATATTCTGCAGATGTAGAAAAATAATAAGTCGTAAAGGAAAAAATACAATGATCTTATTTCCTGTAGACTTACTTTTAGCTGGAAATAGATGGCGTTGCACTGATCATAGCTGTCATTGTCTATCGAGACTCGATAGCTGCTATTAATTGACAGTGTTATGTATTTTTGAGCGCCATTTTCACCACACTTGGGCGTACGCCCGCTCAAGGTCATGTTAGAAGTAGCATTTACACCATCTAGCGCGGCACCTAGCAAGGCATCCAGCAAGGCATAGACAAGCTATAAAAAGTAGGTTTAGGCTTGGTTATAAGACTTTTGAGCCATATTACTTGATATTTTAATTGAGATATGGCTTAAAAGTCTAGTAAAACCAAGCCAAAACCTACGATTTAAAAACGTTAGAGCTTGTCTATGCCTTGCTAGGTCCAGCACACATCCTGCACGTCGTGCAAGAAAATAATAATAATTATTGCTGTATAGCAAGCCTTTTCACGACAGTTTTGCTAGCCCTAACATGACCTTGAGCGGGCGTACGCCCAAGAAGTGTGGTGAAAATGGCGTTTAAGTGCGGCTTATTAAATAAGAAAATAAGGCCTAGTCGCCAAGCCAAAACCACGTTTAAAAAAAACAACGATATCGATCTTCATACTAAACACATTAGATTTACGAGCAACCTGTATGGGCTGAAAGTGTCGGCGGTTGTCCCACGATATCTCAATGATGATTTATAGATTACGAAATGAGACGATAATTCGTCAGACGCGACAAACAAGACTTGCCGTACTTTAGTTTTCACCTAATTCATGTCATTTTTCAGATCTTTCCATCGCCGTCATTGCCGGACAATTTTTGTGCAGTTTTCGAGGTATTCAGACCAGACAAGAGAGATTCATTGACAGACTGACAGACAAAAAAGTGTATGTATTTTAAAGGAACGCTATATTCTGAGATTATTTCTTGTTGCTTCTATTCCCACAGATAATATCGGTGATACAGTACAGCTATCCCCACCCAAAAGCTATGGTAATTGTTCACGTTAGATTTACTGACTCCTAAAAAATATTTAAATCTTTGTTCGCAAATTTTTTTATCTATAATAACTGGTTACAGCATTTATCTTCACGATATGTCCCTGGCGGGGTAGGCAGAAAGAACGGAGCGCCAAGTATCGCGATCCTGACACACCTCTGTCGCTTCGCTCAGTCTTATCATTCTCTTTACACACGCTCGCCGCGGGACGCGTTCACTGGTTTTATCATGTTCATATTGTGCCTATTTATTACTTTCTCTCAGAGGCCAATTTTTTTGTGTACGGCACAGCCTCTCTGACTAAATCCCGCGCTCGCGGATAGGCGCTGCATTATTTTCACATAAATCATTCCCTTTTTTGCCGCCATTTCATCGACGACAAATATAAAACTGTCAACCATAGCCGCAATATAAAGGATGTCCATATTTAAAAAGCCGTTTGAATCATTTCGAATAAAATATCTTTCAGTTTTCAAATTCGGAATAAATTTCGTGTCACCTGCGCCGGCGCATCCGGAAGAAGTGCACTCGATTTTGTGTCTCCGTCTCTTGTACTGCTCTATCTTTTTTCTTTTTATGGCTTTTATTGTTTGTTTTGTTTCGGTCTTCCCTGGAGATTCGTATCGAGATAATTTTATGCTTATTTTATAAGCTATAAATTATTGTAAGCAGCGTTTCCATAGATGATTTCATAGATAGAGCCGGTAGCAATTTGTACATAGAAAGCGTTGACAGGTGATCTCTACATGGATTAGTGGAAAAAATACTTTAAAATATCATTAGTCGCTTTCGTTTTATACAGCGATGAAATACTTCCTAATTATAATTACATATTTTTATTACCATTAGGTACGAAATAGTTATTTGCTATGCAAGGCTGCTAAGTTGGTTATTTTGTGCGAGTACTAGTATTAAAAACTGAGCGTAGCGAGAGTTTCAAGGTACGAGACACAAAATAACTTTGCTGCCGAGCGCAACACACAATTATTCACCTCACTACAGCCAGGAAAATACTAAGTAAATTGAATCCTTTCGGCGGTTTAGAACCACAAATAATAATAACCACAATTAGAATTGACCACTTATTTAAATGTCCACCTTCTACAAATTAGAAGAAAAGTTTTAAAAAGTTTTTTTCCAGGTGCAGTTTTCCACGCAGATTTCGAATGAGAAAGTATACACTTCCGAGCCGGTGAGGTGAAAAATAATTATCTACTCTAAAATCAGGAAAGTCATTTGCGGAAGAAGTACAGAGTATATTACAAGATCTACGGGTTGGATCCCATTAAATGTAATTAATTGATATAAAATCCTGAACATAGTCCCTCCCCTTTTCTCATTCCCTTCTTAAAAAACCTTAGAGCCATTAAAAAACAATTGGTTTAACGAAATAATTTTTCCCTAATAAAGAGGTTTCAATCATTCCCTGCTTAATTCCTGCTGCCTTTGTTTTTGCGAGGTGGTCCACTTTTTTAAGCTCAAACATAGCGTTTTTAACTAAAACCTTCAATGGTTTTTAATTTGTGTCTGTATTGATGGTTAGGACCACGCCTTATCTTCCGTTTTGGTGATTAATTCTAATAATGTTATCATATTTCATTCGAGCTACCGAATGGGTGTTGTTCTGATGTCATTATTTATTTTTAATCGACTTTGAAACCACGAAGACATAAGTTTATTTATAATTGTATCATCAATTTGCAAAGGATTATCATCATCAGGTCGTACTACCCGGGAACGCCACTGAACCAGATCTTCAGTCCTCCGCATCCAGTCACTGCCAGCCTTACGCAGATTGTCGCTCCATCTAGCGGGGGGCGTCCCACACTACGCATGCCTAGTCATGGTCTCCACTCGACAACTCGTCTACCCCAATGGTGATTGGTTCTCTGACAGATGTGACCAGCCCACTGCCTTTTCAACGTACCGTACCTAGGTAAGTACTAACTTTTTGAGCTATGTCTAAGGCTTTGGTTCTCTGGCGGATCACCTCGTTTCGGATCCTGTCAGAGAAACTCCAAGCACGGCTCTTTCCATAGCCCGTTGAGCGACTTTGAGTTGTATCTCCATTGTTTTTACAGTTTAGGCGTTCTTCTCTATACTTCTAATGTACTGTGTCTATACTATCCTCCCTATATGACCTTATTCTTTCTAATCTTATTCAAAATACCCACCTACATTTAGATAGATAGACAGATAGACATTTATTCCTTGACAAAACCCAAACTCTCAAACAATTAACAGATGACATATAAACTAGCTTATATTAACCTGAACGCTTCGCACCCAACGAGACACAATAGGACTCCTACTGTTGTCTTGTCTAGAAGACGTTGTATTTCTGAATTTCCCGTTCTAATTTCAACTTTTACTTGCAAAGTTTAGTCGACAGGGTAATTGCGGCACATCCTGTCTGTCTGTACGTCTACATGTTGTGAGCGCGATTTAAGATTAACTTTAATTTCGAATCGACCTTCGAAAGGTAATTGTTGGATTAAATCGACGGTTTGAAATAATTTCAACCTGCTAATTACTTGCTGGTTTGGCCACTCGGAGTTGCTCGGGGAGTCGTGCAGTACCGTGCTTTTTAATTTTATAATTTGGTCGAACATTCTCTCGATCAATGAAGTGTTATTTTTGTAAACCATCGGCGTTTTGAGGATTGTATTTAGCTGGCTACCACAAGAAAAATAATTTTAATTTTAAAACTATTTGACTGTTTTCATTGTTTAGCAATACGTAACACTTTTTACGGGCTTTTATTTAATTTGGTTTCCTGTTTGTTTGTTTGTTTGTTTGTTTGTTTGTTTGTTTGTTTGTTTGTTTGTCTGTTTGTTTGTTTGTTTGTTTGTTTGTTTGTTTGTTTGTTTGTTTGTTTGTCTGTTTGTTTGTTTGTCTGTTTGTTTGTCTGTTTGTTTGGAGATGAATGTGTGATCGATTTTTCGACCACTTCCCGATATCCGATCGTGCTGAAACCACATTTGGTTAAGAAGACAATAGATCGTATAGTTTATTTAATAAAAACTTGTTTACGCAACTTGATTTAGTATTTAAAATAAAATTTTACAATACCATGAAAATTTCAATAAAAAAATCTTTACACCTTGATAATTTTCTTAATAAATAATATTATCACATCTCAGAGTTCAGCATATAATTTAACCCTCATCAACCCTTGACGTTGGAACGTGTTAATTCTCAAACAATAATATAGTAATTAAAGAGACGCGCCCAATAATTACTCAAGTATTTATTTACCTACTTTCTTAAATTGAGATATCTCGGAACAAAACAAAATAAAATATTTTAAATATTACAAAAAACAAAATGATACATAACAAATTAAAAATCCACACGGAGCATTAGGAACGATCTATTTATTTGTCAATTCTATTTTCTCCGTTAGTCATTCATTACTCTATGTACACATTCGACAATTGAAAATCGGGCGTGCGCTATGCTCCGCGCTGTGATTGGCCGGCGGTCCTCCAATCGCGTCGCTTGTATTCATAGATACTTGCAGCCTTCTTACTGCGCATGCGCGAGTAATGTCAAGGCTTACCTATACCTATTGTGGTAAAGGTTTCGAAGGATATGTATGACCTATGCGGTCATACATAAATATGATAATACATACATCGTATATTTGAAATTTCTTCGGATTTATGTTAAGGAGATATGATAAGACTTCTAATGTAATTAAACTGTAGATAAAATACAAGAGATATACTTATCGTTTATAGCAAAGTGCGTCCAGTTGATCTATGAGAGGTATGAATAAGTGAGGGTGATAAAAAAAGTAAAGAACCCATGAAATGTTTTTGAAATTCTGCGGTTAGTCCATTCCATGTGAAAACAATTTTGTCTCTGATTGATCTGATTTAAAAATTAAGTAAACTAAGGTATTTAACGTAGCATAAGTAGGAGTTTATTGATTTCTGGAGTATATTTATATCTCTTCAACAAAACCACGATATTGAGGTCAAGACAAGTGGAGAAACTCTAAAATGTTAAACACTTTATAATCGATCCTTTTTGGCGTCGTGAAATTTCCCACAAAAATTTTGATCGTCATGCAGAAAAGAGATGGCAAAGGGCTCACCTGCTTTTAATTTTAACGATGAAATTGACACCCCTAATATTAACTTATCAAAATGTTCAATGAGTGAGCTAGGGCTGTCCGGATGTCGAGACTCGAGAGTCTAACGATTGGCAGATTATCGATGTTTAACACTAACTTTTCGATTTTAATTTTGTTTTTTAAATGTAAGAAAGAAAGAAAGAAAGAAAGAAAAATAATTTATTCGACAATCACAACAAATATACAAGTGAAATTAATTAATTAACCTGACATAAAATCAGGTGGTAGACGATGCTGTGATCGTGAAAAGGTCCCCAGCTCAGCATAGTGCTGCACCCAGGAGGCGCAGCGCTGTTTTTCTGCTGGGGACCTTAGCTAGATGTCCCCGTGTGTGTGTGTGTGTGTTTGTGTGTGTGTGTGTGTGTTTGTGTGTGTGTGTGTCTTATAACATCGAAATTGATAATACTTTTTGTGGCTGATTTCTAGTCTATGAACCATTTGTTAAAAAAAATATTGTTAGATTATTGTTGAATAAGTAATTGATGCTCTTATCTATCAAGTTTTTAAAACTTAAATTTGTGCATCTTAACGTCATTTGAACAAAAATCTAGTTTTATTTAATTATATCCAAATAAACAAAAATACATCATTAAATACAGAAAAATATAGTTTTTCGATTTATAATAAAGCGATACCAACCCAGAAATCCCTACAAAACTGCCCCAAAAAGTACTGTCAATATTTGCTCACGAAATATCGATGCGTCAATAACCACAATCCAATTTTTGGCAGCACTACTTCGAGGAGAATCGCGTATGACTCGACGATTTGACTTAGCTGTCATATCTGTCAGATTTGACAGTTCTCAGCGAAATTAAGACGTTACCGTTACTGAGGAGGTGTCAGGAATTCGACATAACCCCTGATTACGTTACACGATCCGTGTTTTAATAACAGACCGGAATACGGCGTGTAGGTATTATTATTTAAATAAGTAATTATTAAACTTTTTAAGGGAAAACCCACTTTAACTATTTTAAAGCTTTTTTGTGCACCATTTTTTACATAGGCGAAGTCTGTTTTTAACTGCCAGCAAAGTAACAATAGATGTGAGGGAGACAGGCATCGTATTGTAAAGGAAAAGTCATTTCTTACTCATTTCCTCCGATTGTTTTTGTGATATTGACGGAATTTTTAATAAAACAAATAAAAAACAGATTTAAGTAAAGACGTGACCTATATGGGGACAAAACGTCGTATGAATCGCGTGAGCATTGGTCACCATTACACGTCTCGGCTTAAATTACACTCGCCTTCGACTCGAGCTGTGAAATCCAGTCACGGGTGTTCGGGATACTAAAACTTCGTCATTTCTCTGAAATCTAAACTTATAAAATTTTAGACCTTTTGATAATTAGACATTGTACGTTATAGGCATTTTGCAAAGTAGACCAAATGCGTTTAAGGCAAATTGATTAATAGTCAATATGCTTTTTAGACCTTTTGATAATTAGACATTGAACGTTTTAGGCCTTTTGCAAAGTAGACCAAATGCGTTTAAGGCAAATTGATTAATAGTCAATATGCTTTTTAGACCTTTTGATAATTAGACATTGAACGTTTTAGGCCTTTTGCAAAGTAGACCAAATGCGTTTAAGGCAAATTGATTAATAGTCAATATGCTTTTTAGACCTTTTGATAATTAGACATTGAACGTTTTAGGCATTTTGCAAAGTAGACCAAATGCGTTTAAGGCAAATTGATTAATAGTCAATATGCTTTTTAGACCTTTTGATAATTAGACATTGTACGTTTTAGGCCTTTTGCAAAGTAGACCAAATGCGTTTAAGGCAAATTGATTAATAGTCAATATGCTTTTTAGACCTTTTGATAATTAGACATTGTACGTTTTAGGCCTTTTGCAAAGTAGACCAAATGCGTTTAAGGCAAATTGATTAATAGTCAATATGCTTTTTAGACCTTTTGTTAATTAGACATTGTACGTTTTAGGCCTTTTGCAAAGTAGACCAAATGCGTTTAAGGCAAATTGATTAATAGTCAATATGCTTTTTAGACCTTTTGATAATTAGACATTGTACGTTTTAGGCCTTTTGCAAAGTAGACCAAATGCGTTTAAGGCAAATTGATTAATAGTCAATATGCTTTTTAGACCTTTTGTTAATTAGACATTGTACGTTTATGCATTTTGTCTTATAGGCAAATTGCTTTTTAGACGGAATGATCATAACCGGTCCTGACTGACCTATATAATCACCGCTAGAAAGCTGGGATCATATAGGTTTATAAACATCCGCTTAGAAAGGTATTTTGGAAATTTCAACTTTAAGGGTGGGGCAATGTTTAAACGCGGACGAAGTCACGGGGCATCCGCTAGTTAGTTATATGTAGTTACCTATAACTTTAAAAACACAACAATTGTCTCCCCTGCCCTACATCCTCTACAACTGACCGGACATAGCTTGGTTTCTGCACTTGTCAAGTTTTTCACAAACTTACTCTTACCTATATCTTCCTTACCGTCTTTACTCCCTTTATTTAAGGTTCAATTTCCTTCAGCACGCGCTGGTTGGGTGGTAAACGTATATTTGTGGGGTGGTATGCATCTGCCTACATTTGCATGCCCTGACTGATTGTCCTGCCACTCTTTCCACCACGGCATCTACGAACGTCTTTAGTTAATATCAATTGATATTGTAGATAGATACATAATTATCGAGAAATCGATAGTATTGGGTTTCTATGCTTTATTTCTATCGATTAAAAGGGGTGTAAGTCGTTAGTTTTTTACTGCCACCAGGTAGGTAGAGCGTCAGTGGCCTCGGGGATAAGACGCGACCTATCATGTCGAAAGGCCCGAGGTTCGATCCCCGGTTGGGCCATGTACCAATAGGTTTTTTCTCAAAACTTAAGTACATGGACTGACTGCTCTCAAACGGTGAAGGAAAACATCGTGAGGAAACCTGCTTACGCCGAAGAAGAAATTCTTAGGCGCATGTGAAGTCCACCAACCCGTACTGGGCTAGCGTGGTGGACTATAGCCCGCACGCCCTCGTTGAGAGGGTAGGCCTGAGCCCCAGCAGTGGGGAGATTAATAGGCTGTTGATGATGATGACACCAGGTAAGTACTAAACTTTTGTAAAAGGAAAACCTTTACTTGGAAATTAAGTATGACGGTATTTCACTTGGAGATAAAAATAGGCCTAACTTAGCTTTAAAATGAATAGTTAAGTTGACTGGCCTGTTGGCGTAGTGGTAGTAACACTGCCTACTGCGCCAAAGGTCTTGGGTTCGATTCCCACACCATGTTGGTCCCCAACATTTGTGTGATGAGCATAACTGTTGGTTTTCGGATTCTGGGTGTTTGTATGTATATAAGTATGTTTATCAGTTGTCGAGTACCCATGTACAAGCTTCGGCTTAGTTGGGACTAAACAGCCGTGTGTAAAATTGTCCAAACATTATTATTATTTGTAGATTACTTTATAAACATTAAAAACATTATTATTATTTGTAGATTACTTTATAAACATTAAAAACATTATTATTATTTGTAGATTACTTTATAAACATTAAAAACATTATTATTATTTGTAGATTACTTTATAAACATTAAAAACATTATTATTATTTGTAGATTACTTTATAAACATTAAAAACATTATTATTATTTGTAGATTACTTTATAAACATTAAAAACATTATTATTATTTGTAGATTACTTTATAAACATTAAAAACATTATTATTATTTGTAGATTTCTTTAATTTTAATACTGCTAACTTTGAAATTTGTTTTATTGTCTTCCGGAAAAATTATATTGCTGGTGACCATAACGAGCGAAGCGAATTTCGGTGGTCATTTACTATATTGCAGGTAGAACATAGAACCTACGATTTCTTACCATTTTACACTGTATAACAAATAATTTCATTTCATGGTAACAATTTATAACAAAGGCGTGTTTTCAATTCAATTCAATTCAATTCAATACACTTTATTGCACGTTTAAAAATTACAGACAAAAAACAAAAACAGATACAGTAATGTACATCTAGGCGGTCTTATCGCTAAGAGCGATTTCTTCCAGACAACCTTGGGTAGAGAATTTAGAGCAAATTAGAAGGTATGTTGTGCAATTATAGGCATATTTTAAAAATCTACATACACTTAAATACATAGGTATACAAAAAATATATATATACATACACATATACATGCATACATACATGCATACAATATACATACATACATATATACATACATGCATACATACATACATACATACATACATACATACATACATACATATATGTTTTAAATACAAACAGATACAATACATACAAACGTTTAGTTTTAGGAGAAAAAAAAAATACATACATGTTTTTTAAAGTGAGATCTATTTTAAAGTGCTTTCGATTAAGTTCAAAGTGCAATTTAATAAATCCGTTTTACTTATCATACGGATTAAGACGTTCGAACCACAAATCACTTTGTATGGAAGTGAAATTACTTTGCAATTTATTTCTGAATGTTTCAGGGCCTGAGTTTTTTTTATACCCAGTGAATTAAGTATCAGTTCTCTTTTGGTGTGACCAGGGTAATGGGAAAAATTCCAGTGCCTAAGTTTCTTGTTTAGTAATATTGACTTTTTACTAGTAGATTGAAAGAAGTTAGATATGATAATGAAAACCTATAGTCACAGAGGATTATAATAGTCGAAAGTACTTGGTTTTAGTTAAGTTTGACATTATTTAGTCTTAGTTATTTAGTCTTTAGAGTCGATATTGTGTACTTACCTGGCAGTAAAATAATAAATAAAAATGTTGTGGTAAGTGAAATCTTAAAGAAGGACATACAATATAAAAATAAATATTTTTCAAACATAATTCGTTTATTTACAAAAACCATTGCAATATTATTATCAAGTACAATATACACAAACAATCTACTATCTAATAGCGATTTATTATTACAACAATATTAAAAATAATACTGGCTCTTGTCCTTATAAACTATATAAGATAAGCAGACATTTGACATAATAATTAATACTATAATTGGCAAGATGACATAAACACAAATCTAGGAGAAACTTAAGCACTATTCGGTAGGACGGATTATACTGGCGAGAATACTTAAATACTAAAAAAAAATACAAAAATAAGCGTAAGATACTTTTGAAACTTGAAACTGTAACTTAAAACCAAATGTTTTAAGCGAAAATTCTTAACTACGCTGGTAACACAAGTATTCTGGTACTTTATAGTTATAATAAATATCCCTGTAAACTAATGCAATTTCTAAACAGTAGAATTTGACATTTCTAATAAACACAGTCACAATGATCACTAACTTTTGAAAAGGTTCGAAATTTCCACAGAAACGTACCTATAATTTACTGAAGTAATTCGTATAAAGCTGCGATGTATGTCTGGGCCATTTGAAGAGTCTCGTACTTGGATAATTGACGATCAGCTCCTAGCGAAGGCAAGTGTCCTCGAAGTCTATCAAACGCTTTATTCAAATTCTGCATTCTTCTCCGTTCCCTAGCATTAGCTGCTAGACGACGTCTCTTCAATACAACAGTGCTTGTAGCTCGTCCTCTCCTCTTCCCAGAACCCTCTAGAATCTCATGATCTTCGACACTGTCTTCCAATATGTCTCCAGATAATCCTCTGTAAGCGATGTGAGCGGAGTCCTGGTTGATGCTGCCGTCGATCGAAGGTGTTGGCTCCAGACTCGACCTTCCGGAGTCAGGGGACCGAGGCCAGGATAAATAGCAGTCTTCAGTGGAATACTCCAGCATGACGTCTGAACCGAACATGTCCTTTTCGGTGTAGAGCAACCGGTGCCCGTAAGTTTCGATAGCCATGGCGTAAGTTCGCGAGCGAGCTAATCACAGGTGCGTCCAGTCGGGAGTCCCGCAAGGGTCTATTGCGGGCGGTTTACCTGGTTCACTTATATAGTTTCCCGGTTTGCGCGACCAGGTAGGAATATGGGGGGCGCGTGCGTGCGAGCGGGATGGACGGAGGCTTTGAGAGGGTAATTTAAGGCCAATCATCATTAATTATTTCCTCCCCCGAGCGGTGCATGGGCCGGTATACGGTATTGTCTGATAGAATGCGTTTGACTTTTCAGTGCGAACTGCGAAGCTTTGTGAGTAGTTTTGTATGGGGGATAATTGTTTCGTTAACCTTGACTGAATTTTGAAATGGTTTTTATAAGGAATTGTTCAGTTGTGCTATTTTTAAAGTCGAATTGAGATACCTTAAAACTTTTCGAAATTTAAGTTTGATGGATTTATAAATATCGTTTGATTTTCAGTTAAATTTTATTGCAATTTTAGATTATAATTATCGTATTGGAAAGTAATCAAATTAGAATTATGCTGTGTACACCACAATTTTTGCCAATTATCTAGGTTCAATTTAAACACTCGAGAGTGCACAAACTACAATAACGAATTTACTTTGAAAATTATTATAGTCTTACAAATAAATTTTATTAACATATTTCAGACCTACACTGCGATCATCAATACGGTGATCGAAGGACCTACAGCATGAAGTATAGTCCCCTTAGAATTTTTTGATGGTTGAGTGAATATAGTCACAGATAGTTTGCACGTCGCGTGTTTATAGTCTATGTGTACGTGAGCGACATAGTCTGATAAAATAGAGATGTCCATAAACTTGAAAGTTTGATTCGGTTGATCGAATCAATGAACTATTTCTTGAAATTGAATGAGCGTCTCTAGTGAACCCCCGAACAGCCCATTGACACCCAAAATTAGTCATTGTGCAAAAACAAGCCGCACTTCGCACAACCGCCAAAAACTCTTAGTGGACTATAACCACAAAACGAAGTTATTATTACCAGACGATGCTGCTGTCTACCATCTGTATTTTCCCTGGGTCGCCAACACGATATCCATAGGAAATCTGGGTTAATAAATACAGAAGTCAATGGGGCATTCTCTAGATTTAATGTGTGTATGTCACATTTCTGACATTAAATTCCATTCATCGTCAGATTTTCTCATGAACCTGTTTCCACATGACACCGGCTCGGCCCGGGAATCGAACCCCGAATGATATGGTTTTCACCCAGTGTCTGATGTGAGTGAAACTCAAGACTCGCGTAAGGTGGTCGTGCGCACACGCAGTTAGAAAAGTATGGATGCGGTAATTATAAATGATTTAGGGCTTCCTTCACCACTTCCTGATATTGTTACAGATAATAATCTTAGTGATAAACTAATCTATCAGATAAATCTGTGTGATAGACTATATAAAATATATAAGATATAGGCAATCAGATACCTGTGAAACAAAAAAAATAGACTATCTGTCAGATAACCTGCAGATAGGGTATCTGGGACATTATCAGCAAGTGGTGAAAGAAGCCCTTAAGATTTTAATGTTGCTATCAGATTTGTCTGCCTGGAAACCTGTATTTTGATAGTGCGAAGTATTGTATCGATTTTGTAAGTTAAATTATAAGTATAGTTAAATATTATTTAAAAAATTCGATTTTATATGAGATTTATTGCCGTGTAGACGTTGGAACATTGATCCAAATTATAAACGCGGTTTAAAATTGTCAAGCTGGTTATTATTACAATAAAAAACGTATTTTTGTGCATACTCTAGTGACAAAGAGAGGGACAGAAAGATACACTTTGTAATTATGTTTTATTCATAAACTAATATCACACGAGATAAAACAGTGTAAGTACATTATCTATTTATAATTATTTATTGGAAAATCAACAGCTTAATACATAAATATTATACAATAACAGTACATTTGTAGGCCAATTACAGATTATCCTGCACTTATTCTAAGAAATCGTACATAAATCTTTTATTTATCTGGTAAATATGATAGCATAGTGAAATGTAAACTGCAAAAAAATATTCTGCCAACTTATATCAACTAAAAGTATACATAGGTATAGGAGACTTATCGCTTAGCGATTTCTTTTAGATAACCTTCGTCCAATAATTTTCTATTTTCATACAGAGAAAGACATTTTAAATTTAATAAAATGTCATAATTTTTATTTTTATTGCTACGGGGGGCAACAAGCAGGCTGGCCTCCTGATGTTAAGAGGTCACCGCCGCCTATAGACACCTGCAACACCCGGGGGGTGCTGGTGCGGCGCCGGCCAAGGTTGAAGGGCTCTTTTGACTCTCTTCTTGAATTCACTCGTACTGTTGGATCTGCCGTTTTTGTTGGTAGTACCTACAAGATAGGAAGGTCCACTTATGTAGCTTTTTACATTCACGATGGCGCATCTTCGTTCCTCAGGTGGTCCAGTCCATATTCCACGGCCGTGCTCCCTTGTATGCGAAATCACAGCTTTTTGTTTTACGTTGAAAGTTAATTAACAAACAAATCTAAGAAAAAAACTTTTCTTCTATCCATATCAATATATTTTGGTATAATTAATTTAATTTATTTATTGGTTTATTTATTTAGATTTTTAGCTTTATTAGTAGGTAGGTATAGAAGCAAATCGCAGAGATAATTTACTGTTCTTGACTGATAATAACAATTGTTGATATAACTAACAAACAACTCGTTAATTGTGATGTCCAATTGCCATGGGAAATACCAATGTTACACAATTCATACCTAATAAATAAATTTAATCAGTTATTAGTTAAAAATGTTCCCTTACTGAAAACTTGTAAATTTTATTTGAAAAATTTATCTATTTGTTGTTATTTACACAATTTATTAGCAAACCCTCAGAATTCCAATACTTATATTTAATGAACAACCTTAGCTAGGTTAGCTGGAAGAGACTTCATAGAAGTAAGCTTGACTCTTTGTATAATTTCTGTTGCTCTGTATTGATAATTATTATTTTTTCGCAATAAATAGTTAAATAATAACAACCTTTCATTTTCTTCATATTTTTTCACACAAGTGTGTTTTTTTTTGCTTTTTTTTGTTTGGTTTTTTTTTTTGTTTTGTTTTGTTTGTATTTTTTTTTGTTATGCAAGCATGACACCAAAATGGGTCCACAACAAGACAGTATGGTATAGAGCACCCCAAAATCAAGTCTTGGGGTGGTAATCCTTAAATTTTCTCTAGTCAGGAATCTAGAAGGAATTGTCTAAATATTTATGTTACTACTCCTCTCCGTCCCGCTCGATGGTGGGTCAACCATACACTGTTTTTTATCCGTCGTTTCACGCACCATTAGTCCTCGAGCAAGCGTCGGATTTCGCGTAAAAAAAGGAAAAATAACGGCAAAGTGTGAGCCGGACTCGCCCACCGAGGGTTCGTTGGAACTTTGGAAGGAAATGTATTCGTTTCAACAGCCTATTAACATTGCCCTCACTGCTGGGGCTCAGGCCTACGCTCTCAACGAGGGCGTTCAGGCTATAGTCCACCACGCTAGCCCAGTGCGGGTTGGTGGACTTCAAATGCGCCTAAGAATTTCTTCTTCGGCGTATGCAGGTTTCCTCACGATGTTTTCCTTCACCGTTTGAGAGCAGTCAGTAAATGTACTTGAGTTTCGAGAAAAAACCCATTGGTACATGGCCCAGCCGGGGATCGAACTTCGGACCTTTCGATAAGATAGGCCGCGTCTTATCCCCGACGCCACTGACGCTCAATGTATCTGTCTCATGTATTTGTTTAAAAGTATTATGTTTGTTTTAATTTAATTCATCGACCGCCTCTTAAACAGATAAGTTACAAATTTTTTGGACCATACATCTCATTCTTAGCACCGCATAACCAAGTTACGACCATGGCCATAATGGCGGAATAAACGTGATATTAAATAACCCAAGCATAGAGTATATAATAGTTTGACACAAGTTCGAATGAAGCACGAGTTGTGTCACAGAGGATACCCTAATAGTCCCCGTTGTGTTTGATTTCGCTAAACGCTGTGTCCTCCTGATCCTCCGACGGACTTCTGTTTCCCTATGAGATTGGCATAGACATAAATAGTCCCAAAGCATCAAAAAGAAAAGAGAAGAGCAAAAAAAGATAAAAAGTTATTAATTGTTTGTGAAGGATTTTTTTTATCATTTCAGTCGATAGCATTAGTAGTTGATGAAATAAGAAGTGGTGACAGACGTACAGACAGATAGACGCACTCGCACCAAAAGGGTTCCTATTTACCATTTTAGTACGCAACCCTAAAGTAATTTAACTTCTAACCGCCTTGTGACTCTGTGGTAAGATAGAAAATTTACACGTGCTGTAGGTACCTACTCTTGTCTCTCTGGCGTCGTGGTTCGGGAGTTGCCTCGAGCACTAGCCACAAATTAGCTGTCTGGACTACTTTTTAGGATACCGCTTACTAGGAATCTAGATTTTCTCTCAAACAGGAGGCAGGAGGCAGGCCTCCCACAAGATGGATCGACGATCTGGTGAAGGTCGCGGGACCCAGCTGGATGAGGTTAGCGCAGGACCGGTCGTCGTGGATCTCGTCTCCCTCCCTTGGGGGAGGCCTTTGTCCAGCAGTGGACGTCTACAGGCTGATATGATGATGATGATGATGAATCCAGATTCGTAATCAGTTTACGAAATGAAAACGTCATAATCATTTTTGTAACAATTTTCCAAAATGGACGATTGTTTCCATTTTTGAAACTAGACATGAAAACATATACGGAAGTGAACTAAGTGATCGATATGAAGCTATTGATGAGGAAGAACAACCTCAATGTGAGTCAGGCGAGGAGAAGAAGACAGAGAGACTTAGTGACAGACGACACTAACTAAACTGCAATAGTATAAAACTAACCTAAAACTATAACGGGATACCAGAGCAAGTTGACTGTGAAAAATTTAATCTACAAAAAAATGAAGAGGTTACAGTAACCGGATACGGTTGGCAAGGGTTGGGACCGTTAGCTCTCGAGGGACGGAGATACGGTTCCGTTCCGGGTTCGACTTCCGAATGGGCAATTTAATTTAATATCAAGAAAGCCGGTTACGAAACTTCGGTTACGGTGACGGCCGAAAGGTTATCGAATACTACAACACATCAGACTAGTGCTCTTATTTACGAACACAAATACCTGCAATGGAGGCCTGTTTTCTTAGATTTAAGTCAAACAGAGATAATTCCAAACATTTCAGAAAAATAAAATAAATATCATAAGTGCAGGTGACAGGTGACCTCCTGACACTGTCCAGGAAGCTAATGATGACATCATTGCAATAGATACGCCATTTTCTGACTACGGGGTAACTGAGGCAATTTTAACCCTTTATAACGATTTGGATACCACTTAGTTATTAAACATTTACGAAGAAGAACATCCACTTTTTTATTTAACTATAATGGTATTATATAGCGAATATATCAGGCTTTCTTTCCTCATTCATTCAATGTCAATGAATAGATGTATTGGAAATAGATCATCTGAAAACTCAAGTGCACTAACAGGCTTAGTGCATATATTGACCACATGTTTTTTTCTTAATGATTTTTTTGCCGTAAATGTGTTCCCCAGTGCATTATAAACATGGTAGTGTATTTAACTTTCACGTAGCATATCTGCATAACTGGGGCCATAGAAAAGGTTAAAGAAATATAGTTGTAGTTCATAAAATTTCATTGCGATTAAGCTTAGCTAATCTAAATTTCCATTATTCATGGGAGCAACACAGTGTGTGGCCTGAAAACAATCGTTGATCATGTTAACTTATATTAACATAATTCCATAACTTGATAACATAATAAAGAAATGAGCCAAATCGGCAGCCGCACCGTTGTTCCATGAATATTTATAAATGGAATCAGGATATTATTTATTGGGGATCAGACAATGAGATCGATCAAGATGATGTTCTAAGAAATAAGGAATGGGTAGCTGCCTTGCTATAAGAGGCCGGAGTTTGAAGTGTCAATAACAAACAACAGTTACAAACACAATTAAAATCAAATAAAACAACGCTAAACGCAAATGAAGAAGAAATTGAGCTGAAAAGTAGAAATTTTGAAATCTGGGTATAAAATGGAATTATGAACCATCTATTAGATTTTTAAAATGTCCAAATAGTTGAACTACGATTCTGACTAAGACTACGACTAGGAATATCAAAATACCACACAAGACGTGTCATATGAGATAGGAAATCACCACAATATAAAAACGGAAGTACCTACCCCGCCATATTGACATAGACTTCGCGGCTAAATTACACTTAAACACAGTTATCTTAGATGACAGGACAGACAAACGTACAGTTTAGCAAAATTACAGGGCGGTTGCAATAGAAGCTGTTAAATTTGACGCCTATGGATTTTTTACATTGATTGAAAACGTCTTGGGAGGTTTGTCATTTCTAAAGGAAATGGTAGCAATATTAATGTTACTTTTTCTGCGCACCTATAACATCCATAATGGCTTTCAGGTCAGTATCAAAATAGTCAAGAAAAATAACTGTCTGTAGGTTTAGGTGAAGAAATAGAACTATAGACGAAGATGATGATAATTTGACATGAATGCGAAATAAGAAACTATCGATTCTCACTGTATTGTAAGGAACTTTTGTTTTTCACTGGTTTGAGAATGTTTGCGAAGAATTGGGTTGCTCCTTTCTTTCTGTCCTTGTATTGTAATTTCTTTGAAATAATGCTTCTGAGAATATACCTACATTGAGTCCACCCAAACATTGCGGGGTATCCTGTACCTACAGGTTGAATACAAAAGCAAAACACTTACTCAACACTTTCATAATCATGGTATTCATCGCAACCCGCTCCGATTTGCATGGGTTTATGCAATCCCTCACAATACCCAAAAAACCATTAAGCTTAAAGTCAGTTACGTATTAACAAAGATTCAATGGTCTTCAAATTGGTTTTAAACGCTCGTTTAACAGAACTGAAGAACTGGACAGACTATAACAAAACAAATTTAATTTTGCAGATGTTTACGTGTATAATATTCTGAATTGCACTCAAAGCCATGGCTTTAAGATTAGTAATTAAACTACCACGAACGCAATGATAAATTTGCTGAATTTTTAATTTACCAGTAAAAATTTCGTTTCCGATTCCTCGTATATAGCTCATATTGCTTTAGTAATAAGTCCGGCAGTAACTGAATTATCAAGTCGTGAATTCGGGAACCTACTTCTGACGTAACAGAAGAGCATTTAAATAAAATACTCATTAAATTGTAAAACGAAGTCATGGTCAATAATTGGTGAGACAAGTGTAAAGAAAATACAAAAAATTAAGGAAAAACAGTAGAGTTTAGACGGATTCCACCAAAACGGTGAACTGTTGGAGTATGGAGTAATCATCAGAGTAGATGGAATGGAACTGTTACTGATCTGCATCAAAGACCGACGTAACACTTGATCACTTCATAGCAGTGATGCCGAAGAAGAGTATTGGACTCCAAGTCTAGTTGAAATCGGTTTATTCATTAAGGAACGTAACACCCAACATAACTCTTTATTTCTCTTTGCCGCAGTTGGCTAAAAAGAAACTATCACAGAATGGGACAGATAAACTGAACAATAGAATTGGTATCATCAGTGGTCAGTTGGCATGGTCGCAATAACTGCAACGACATGTGCAATTTGACAAGAATGTCTCTAACATGGACTACATCGTGATTGCTTTTTAAAACGGTACTAGAAAAGCTTGACGAATAGAATTTTCTTCAACAAACCACTTCATGTGATACTTACTCTTAAACTTGAATAAGAAAATGACCTGTAATAAGAAGACAGAGTAATGTCAAGCAATCATAATAACGATTAGGTATGGCTGGTTTTTTCTGCTACTTATTTTTAATTCGTATAAATTTTTTGGTGAGTTATAGACTACACCTGCAAGAAAATTACGGTCTTATTGATTTTTTTGTAAAATTATAGTAGGTTTTGTAAATATGAAAAATAAATTGTTTAGCTTCTAGGCATTACCTAATTTTAACTATGGTTTCCGATCTAACTCAAGTCAAACTCACACGAAGCAATCATTTTGTTTGATCATCAATTATTATAATAACGTAAATATACTTTGATTTCTGATTAAGTTTTTGTTGAAATCGAAAGTGTTGATATTGACCTGAGGGCATAATTCACACCTCTTAGAACGTAACTTAGATACAAAACTTAAAAGTTAACGTATTCAAAGCTAAACATTTTCTAAATAAATCTGAACGAGACTTAAACAATATAAATAAGTTCTTTAAAGACTAAGGAGTTGAAACAGTTGCCGAAATTTTAAATCAACACCAGATTGTAGCAATTTATTATAAAAACTTAATTGTATTCGAAACGGGAGTAGGAAAAGAGATTATTTAGGAAATTACCTATCAATGTATTTACAAAATTATACAAGGAACATAATCTAGCTACACTAGTAGTAATCTAAGGTACTTAAATGATACATTGTGGATTTTTGAGGTACTTACAAGAAGAAAGAATAAAATCCCTATAAAAAAATCCTCTTGAAACCGTTATATACTAGATTAGTGAAACGAGCAGCCGAAATGATGAAATAATACTTAGGTACCTACTTACAATTTAACTTCGTGAAGATATCTTACAAAACAAAAAACTGTGACCTTAAAAAAGTCTGCGGCAAGTAAACGGTACAGTTGCCCTTGCCACAGATAATATTTAATAATAAATATTGTATTAATGAAAAGGAGGCCACTTATTGTATTTCCTCCCAAAGAAGATCACGCAACGCCAGGATAAAAGGTCCAGGGTGACTTAAAAAAAGGCTTTTGTATGAATGTGGTTAATATTTTTTCTTCAAGGCCAGTTAAGTAATGAAGAGGTGAATTAGCTGGTAATGTACTTTTTATGAAGATAATTTGTACCTATTTTTAATTGAGATCATTTAAAATAAACTCTCTGGAAAAATTCTCTGGAAATGTAAGAAAATAACATTTTTGACCTACTTTTAAACTTATTAATAGCAAAGAAACTGATTATACTACTATCTATAAATAGATCACTTGTTACTCAAACGGGAAGAGCCCAAAATAGAGCCGAGGAGGCTCTTTCTTTCTTAAATATTCAAAAGTACTATAAAAATCTACTTCACTGGTCTCTTGATACATAAAAAAACAGATATCGGAAGTATCTATACTAAGTAATCATGGATATGATACACGGCTGTAATTGCAGCAAAAACACCTTTAAAAAAAAGACAAGAGGAACCGCAAATATGACAAATAGATGCGCAAACAAATACGATTTGCAAGTCAGCGCGCAGGCGCCGGCGGCCACCGCAAGTTACAAATGAAAAAAAATAGAAGAAAAGAAAAAAAATGTCTTTGTCGCAAACCGCAAGAGTGTTTCGTTACAAGTTTACCTTCAGCAGTACTAAAGAAGCATAGAACTTTTCTCTTTTAGTTTAAAGATCATTTTCGTTGTAAACTCTTCACTTGAAAAGAAAACTAATGTTTGCTATACCAGATAATATGACAAAGTTATTTTTGCTAACGTGAATGTTTGTTCCAATATTTATTTCTTTGGCTTTTAGTTTCATTGCAAATGAAAATATAAGTTGGTCTCTATGAGGTAATTATCATGCACTTCATTAAATCAATACTGTTTTGTCATAGAGCAAGAAAAAAATAAGTTTCGGCTAATAACAAATATTAGTTATAATAACCAGTAATATTTAGCTCGATGGCAGTTTTCAGATTTGAAACAGGGCATGTTAATAAGAGCAATTATCTATTTAAATTTGTGAAGTAGAATATATTTTGAAATCTCTTCTAATAATTATGTTTTCTTAAATTCTTTTTCTCTTTCTACCTAGTTTCTTATAGTTTGAGCTGAATATAACTTGAGGATCGCGTTCGTTTTACGAGTATGTCACGGGGTTATTTCTTATTTGCTTCAAGCGTCGCATCAAAATATTTCTTTTCTTCAATAAATGCAGTAAAAAAATAGTATTTTTAACTGGTATTAGAATCGTGTTTATAGTAAACTTTTTATACTTAAAGCTTTATAGTGCACATTTCATTCATATCTTCATTTGCTTTGCAACTAGGTTTTCTTCAAATGCTTTAAATCTCCTATCTCATTTATCTCCTATGCAACCTTTTTTTCTCTCATTTTTGGGTAGTAGGTAAGTCCTGCAATATTGCACAGTGTAATTTTATGATTATCTCTAAAACCAACAAAGCTGCAGCTTCTAGTTTTTTTCTCTTCTAATGTTTAGTGAACACAGTTTGGACAAACAAGGTGATTATACGTGATTACTGGGCGCGATCGACGCCGGTTCAAATCCCGATTATAGACATTTTTTGGTTAGAATTTGGCGGTTTCCAATCTACTTTTGAAGTATAAATATAATAAATTATGGTCAGTTTTTGTTTGTTTTCTTTTTAGCGATAATTTACTTCGTTTCATTTGTCAACATTTACAGGTTTGGATGTAACAGTTTGAGGTTCAATAAATGGTGATTCCCAACGGATCATATGATAGTTCGTGGTTGCATCTGATCACGCTAAAAGTTACCAAAGAATCACGTGATTCGTTGCAACTGTTTTTTCAGTTGAATATTTTCCCAACGGATCACAGTTACCCGCAGTTAGGCGAGGCGGGCTGGCCGACTGTTAGGGTTGTACGTAGTTTATATATTGTGTCTTTGTGTTAATTTATTTACATATCATCGTTTTTAAGTTTAGTTTAGTATATTTTTAAGTTAATTTTAATTTTATATTTATTGCATACATAATATGAAATTATTTTTAAAATTCCCCGTTACCCGCAATGGTTACCACATTAATAAATATGCTTTAGCCGCAAGCTTTTTAAATACCTATTGTTTGTTATTCTACTGTCAATTATAGGCTGGGAAATAAAACTTGAAATTATTTTAATTAAAAAGTCAGTCTTTTATTTAAAAAAGGGTTATTTAGGGCTACTAGTCCTACTACGGAACTCTAAAAAGGCTTTAAGTAAATACAATGAACGTTGTTTTTAGTAGGTACTAAAAAATTAGATTTAAATTGCTACCAAATCAACACTGCTTCTTTCTAATTGTTTACTACCGAAATTCCTAGAAAACCTGTGATTACTGATCGGCAGTCGAATCTATCGAAAAGTATAGCAATAAAAATCCAATAAAACAGTTTTTTTAACAAATGGCGACTACAGAAACGTGTTCTTTGCCGAAGCAGCAATTTCTGGCGCCATTTTTTCTTTTTTTAACTAAGGCACAGATTAAGTAATATTGTAAAACCAACAAGGGGGCGTAAAAATGCTTTGTTTTAGAAAAAAAAATGTTTGGTGCCGAAAATTTCGTTGTAAAAGTTAATAACATTAAGTTATTAAGGACCATCTTCCACTAGTCAGTCCTTCCACTTTTGTTTTTGGGTTGGAATGAATTTTTTGAAATGGAACCGATCCATTCTTTATTTCAGATACTTTGTAATTACCAAAACTTTCTATTTACCAAAATATTAAAAACATTTCTTATCGAGATACAGTTTAATAGATCTCAGGCGACAAGCGTATACAGTGAGGTGCTTTCCTTATAAAATAGACAGGTCAAATTAAAAGATGAACTACAGAGAAGTCCTGATAAATACATAGGTATATGTTTTTATTATTATTTGTGTATGTATGTATAATTTATTAATTTAGGTCCAAAGTCAAAATATTTTATTGCATTAGTATTAGTAGTTTCACTGGGTAACTACATTAAACGGTAGGAATAAATTCGCACATCTTATAGAATTGGTATTACATTAATTTTGTGAAGATTGTGCAGGTAGCGCGATGAACATAAATTCAGGGGGTAAAAACTATGAATTCAGATCCCTAACTCTGATGTATTTTATTACAAAGAAGTTAAGCAATTTCCACCTCCAACAAATAAAATCATTATGACCTGCATTATGGGTAATATAAAAGAGGATGGCTTCGAAAAAGTGGGCTGATACAATATAGCACCGAAAACTGTGGTTTTAATTGGGTTGGCGAAACGCAGCCGGGCGGGATGCGCGCGCGCAGCTCTTAGCAAAGAATACTTGATGCCAGAAAGGACACTTCTGGACTAGGCTGGCAGTATACAGTTTAAAACCGTTTGGTGCTTTCTGACTCGCAGGAAGGCCAAATGACCTGAGCTTAGCTAAAAATCCCATAATTATTTTTGTATGAAAAAAATACGATTTGGGAAAAATGGTGTAGGTACTGCCTTAGTCACGGCCTTATTGGTTCAGTAAATGTACTTAAGTTAGTAAAAATCTCATTGGTACGTAACATGGCGCGGCCGGGGATCGAACTCGGATCTCTCGACATGACAGGTCGCGTCGTCCCCACTACCACCACTGACGCACTTTTTCACATTCCCTAATTTCTGTTTGAGACACCGAATTAATTGGCATAAAACAAATTACAGAAACAAGAAAGTATTCATTATTTTTTCCCATCTCTACCTACTACCTGGGAAGCCAAAGAAAGGTCTGCAGAATAATCTTTGGCCGCTACGATCCAATCACCGATGGATGATTTATGGTGTTAAGGCGGCTATTCCGGCGGATGTTTGTTTAATCGATTACAGCCTCTTTATGACGGTAGCCTTAATTCGAAGTTCATAGCAACCGCGCCTTAAGTGTGGGACTGATTGATCCTGGGGAAACAACTTGGGATGAGCACGGGGGAAATGGGAGGTATTTACGATATCTTATCGGAATTAAGCTTCGGGAAAGTTGTGATGGTTTCTTTCGGAAGGTCAGTAGGTGAAATCGATTTATGGACACTCCTTGGTTTGCATCTGATAGAGGTTACAAACGGTCTAGAGTTCGACTATCCAGACATGAAATTTTTGGTTTAATTAGGTAAATGACAATTTATTCAAAATAATCGAACCGATCGAATGACTTCGCTTTGACCATGAATCAAAAAATTTAGCCACTCCCGTATGGATGAGTAATAAAAGCATTCTATGGGTGTCAAAATCGTGTCAAAGTAATCACAAAATTATGACTCACTCACACATTCTCATTTTCAAACTCCATAAAAGTTTGTATTAGCAAACTCCTCCCGCTACTCCGCTTCCTTTGTCCGCACCCCCCCCCCCCCCCCCCGGTAAATGGCATCATAGGTTCCGATACTAAATATGCAAGATGCGATCTCCACAGGGAGTTTTAAAACTGTTTTGTGTTGGTGAACGTGAGCATTTGTCATTACATCCTCGTCTTCATTACGCACTCGACTTCGGCTCGCGCCGTGAATTCCCTTGTATCATAATGTACTATTTTGGGGTGACGACGGGTAAAACCTAACTTAAAATTTTAAGTGGCAAGTAACTCGACAATTTATTTCTCATTAAAGTTACATGTGTTGCTTATCAGCATGGGGTGGTAGTGGTAATGTCACGGTCAGTGACCGTGGCTTATGGACGCTTGTGGGAAAGGCGATGGTAAAGACGAACAGACGGACGGACAGACGGACAGGTGGCGCGCGTTCCCACGGCCAGGCCAGCCTTGTTGCTTTAACAAGCTCCAGACCTTGGAACCTTGGTCTACTGATGAAGAGGCGACGAAGACAGTAACTTTTTTTTGTTTGTTTGTTTTTATTTCTTTAAATTCTGTTTTTTATTTCTTTATATGCGTGTATGTTCTGTAAGTGCTATCTGTATTTTTATTGTTTAAAACTGTTACTATCTGCGGAGACCTATAATTGGCCTCATATCATGTACTTTTGTTATGTTACACTGTGTTTATTGCTGTTGGTCTTCCGAAAATAAATAAATAAATAAAATAAAATAAATATACTGGTTAAAACTATTAAAGTTTTAGTAATTGTTGGTATTCACAATATGCATACAAATACTGGTGTCAGAATAAAAATAGACTTTGAATTGACTGGCCTGTTGGCGTAGTGGTAGTGACCCTGCCTACTGCGCCAAAGGTCGTGGGTTCGATGCCCACCCGAGACCAACAGTTGTGTGATGAGCATAACTGTTGGTTTTCTGATTCTGGGTGTTTGCATATGTATTTCTTTCAAAGTATTTATGTATGTTAACGCCTTTGTCCAGCAGTGGAAGTCTACAGGCTGATATGATGATGATTTATGTATGTATATTAGTTGTTGAGTGCCCATTTACAAGCTTCGGCTTAGTTTGGGACTAAACAGCCGTGTGTAAGTTTGTTCAAACATTATTATAGATCAAAAATTTTAAGGAAAACCGCATACGTAGGATTTTGAATAGTCGATAGTGAAAATGGCTTGATCAGTGAGGTGTGTATGGTTCTCTGGACCTTCTCCATCCGTACTGCGGACAGCCATCAACAGACCTTAAGCAAATCGTTCCCTGACGGAGAACTAAAGGTCCAGAGTGACCTCGTTTCCATGAAAAAGGTCCCGAATTCGAAGGTCTAAATTACTAGATGATCTGCAACGAAAGTTATCAATAAATATTATGTTTACGTCAACTAAGTATACCTACTATGCTATGCTACACTAGGCCATTAGCATAGAACAAAAAGAACATAGTACCTCCTCCTTTTTTGGAAGTCGGTAATAATAGTATTACAGGTACTATCTAGCTGCTAGCCTACATACATCAGCCTTTCAAAATCCACTGCTGGACACAGCCTTTCCCCAGCAGTCCTCCGCCCTCCGCATCCCGGGCCACGTTCTTCAGGTCGTCGGTCCATATGCTGTCTAAAATATCTACTACCCAAAGGTCATGCGGAGGTGTATTCCTACCGTTTATATGGTAATGGAGCAGTGGTCACGGGTCGTGCCTTGTACATTACTCGCTCACTATTGATGCTATCTACCGCCAGGTGGCGCGACTCTTATGTAGCTAATGGTACCATCAAATTTACTGACCTGTTGGCGTAGTCGGTAGAGACCCTGCCTACTGAGCCAGAGGTCGTGGGCTCGATTCCCACCCGGGGCCAACATTTGTGTGATGAGCATATCTGTTGGTTCTCGGATTCTGCGTGTTTGTATGTTTATCAGTTGTTGAGTACCAAGCTTCGGCTTAGTTTGGGACTAAACAGCCGTGTGTAAATTTGTCCAAACATTATTATTATTATCAAAACTGAAAAAGTTGCATCATTTATTTAATAGGTATCTACTTATCACAAACTCCACAGCACTTATAAATTAAATAAATTATTGTTAAATTTATTAATTTGTAAATAGTATTATATGGCAAAAGACTATACCTAATATGTATCACGTTTATGTAAGTGTATAATTGTTTGTCTTCTAACAATTTTTTTTTTTGTTTTCGGATTCTGGGTGTTTGTATGTATATTAGTATTTATTTAAAAGTATTTAAGTATGTTTATCAGTTGTTAAGTACCCATGTACAAGCTTCGGCTTAGTTGGGACTAAACAGCCGTGTGTAAATTTGTCCAAACATTATTTATTTATTTTATTATTTAACACTAGAAATCATTAGCCGGGTAGCTCACACTACGCTTGTCCACGCGTGGTCTCCACTTGAGACCTCGTCTACCGCGGTTATCGGTTCTCTGACAGATGTGACAGCCCACTGCCACTTTAACCTGCTTACCCTTTGAGCTATGTCGTAGGCTTTGGTTCTCTGGCGGATCATTTCGTTTCGGATCTTGTCTCTCAGAGAAACTATCCGTGCATGTCTCTTTTCATAACCCGCCCATAAATGGCTCCCTAAACGATCATGCGGCATGACATGCAATACGTGCTGTCACTCATGCATGATCGTCTAGCTGTAGTGATTGACATGCATAACATGCAAACTACGTGCAGGCCGTTGCTTCACTGTATTGATTGATAGCACGCATGATGGTCCATCATGCGGCATGACATTCACGTAAACGTTGCATGTCGTGCAAGCATGATCGTTTAGGGACACTCATAGATTTTGAGTTTTCGGACTATACTAGTCCGTAGTGTCCACGTTTCGGCGCTTTCATACTATTAAAAGGGTCGTTCTATATGCGCAGTGACATATGGCTGGATCGTTACCACGTGTTACGGCCCGCGGACTCCTGAGTCCGCCTAGCCCACGTGTTGGGGAATAGAATACCTTTTTTATATTTTTGTTTTTACATGTACTATATCGACCCTTGACGGAGATAGAGGTAGCCGTAACAGAATCTTTGAGAAAGTCCCTAAATAAATTAAAGATTAAAAAAAAAAAAAAAGAATCTTTAAGGAATAAACATTATGTATGGTTGTAATTTTTCTTTATAATTCCATTTTACATCATTTTGGAAGTATATAAAATGGCATTAAAACTTTTGACATACGCAACAATAAGCAACCATGTTCTGTAAAAGGAATATTGGTCAAAGTCAAAACTATTTTATTGCATGTAAGTACACTGGGTACATTTATACAACGTCAATTTTTTATCTACCGCCGCTTCCAAGGTGTTAGAGCTGGGAAGAAGAAGCGGCGCAACAAACTTCCGCAACACCTTTTAAAATCGAGTTTGTACATAACATTATTTTTGTAAAGGCTGAAGTAACATTAACACCAGGCATCTTTGTCATTTAAATAATCGACTGTTTTATAATAAGCTTTCTTACAAAGTTGTTGTTTAATGTGGTATATCTATTATGTAAGTTAAAAGTACCTACTGGTGATATAAATTTTGCGATCGATAGGGATGATGAGACCACGGCTAGGGAAAAATAAATACTATGATTTCAGGCGGGAATCTCTTGTTTTCATATTTCTTTTCAGTAAAGATTTTCCGTAGTCGGGTTTAATTTTTTTTTTCATTTTTGCAGGAGTACAAATGTTTTCTTTACTTGTTTACCTTTATTTTTAATTTTAACTAAAACTAATGGCCGTTAAGTCAGGGTCAAGTTACAGAAGCATCACGTCAAACATTACCGACATAACCGTATGACCTAAAGTCAACAAGTCAACTGCCAAGGTCAACCATATCGCCCCACGATAAAACCATCGTAGCTAATATTACGAGGGGTGAATATGGGGGACTATTCTAGAATACCAATACATATTAAGTATGTGTAAAAATTAATCACAAAAAAATTTTTAATAGGCAGTATCTTTGGAAGTTATGATACAGATGCGGTGTAAAAAACAATATTCGATTGAAAATATCGTTTAAAAAATAATAATAAACATTGTAGAAAAAGATAAATTAAGAGTTTTTTTTTTTTTAAATAATAATAATAATAAAAACTCTTATTAATATATAATATAAAATATTTAATATAAAATAAGAGTTTGAAGTCAAATTCAAATCCTACATATATTTTTTTTATGAACAAAAAAAAAACCTACATTGTGTAGAGGTAATATAAATGCAAACCTAACATGCTACCTATAGCAGAAAAGTGTTTTTATAGATACAAAAAAAAAGAATTTCTGTACACTGGTAAATTACAAAAAAATGTGTGCTTATTTTTACCATAGGTATTCTAATCGCAGTGCTTACAATCTTGGACGGAAGATACCTACAAGGTGGTAAATACTTATATACCTATATTTGTTTTGTGAGATCTTTGAGATCTGAGATATGAGATTTTTGAGAGATTGCTCTACGGAACCCTATTCGACTCTGAAGATAAAAGACGGTAGCTAAAACAAAACAGCAATGTCAATAAAAAAAACTTGCCTTAGAAAATATCGCATGCGTCATTTCTCTACTGCTTTCAAAATAGGACATTATGCCCTTCGAAACAGGGGTGATAGAGGAAGGTAATGTCAATGCTATTGCCCTTCAGGCTGTGGAACGATTTTAATTAGCTTAACGGGTCATGTAAGCCGTTAGGGGGAGGGCGGCCGTACTGTGATAGTAGATATTAAAGTATTGAATGTTCATTGTTGAAAACTTCGTTCGAATTTCCAAGTCGCCATATGTATAAAAAGTTGTTTTGGATACTGAATGAAGTCACTACAGGCGGTTTGTTACCACCTGTATACCTACTATATACCTACATAAGTATTTGACGACGGCTGTAGTTTCAAACAAAGTAACATTTGATTTTGTAAATTTATTTCATTTCGTGTAAATACGTTGTGTGAATAGACTGCCTGAGATCGAGTATGCATGACCATGTCAATTTTGGTACCTAGTTTGTAAAATTAACAAACGTTGATACGAAGAAGTAAATTATTTCGTTCTTTTTTTTATCATCATAGTCATATTGTCAGCCTTTCAACGTCCACTGCGACCACAGCCGGTCCTATACTAGCAAATAATTTACTTACTTGTTTAAAAATACCACCAAAGTAGATAGAAATTTTGATCTAAGTACACCTACAATTGCCTACAATGAATGTGCAAATAGTTTGTTGAACAATGATCGCATAACCAGTAAGTGGCGTCGGGGATAAGCCGCGGCCTATCATATCGAAATGTCCGAAGTTCGATCCCCGGCTGGGCCATACCAATGAGTTTCTTCTCGAAACTTAAGTACATTTACTGACTGCTCTCAAACGGTGAAGGAAAACATCGTGAGGAAACCTGCATACGCCGAAGACGAAATCCTTATGTGAAGTTCCCCGCACTGGGCTAGCGTGGTGGACTATAGCTCTCAGGGTAGGCCTGAGCCCCAGTAGTGGGGACATGTTCATAGACTGTTGATTAAGATTGATGAAGTTAATTTTAGAAAAAGGGTACTTACTCGTATGTTCAATTCAATTCAATTCAATTTATTCAATTCAATTCAATATTTGTAACATTACAGAAATCCATGGCATTACAAACAAAAGTAACAATAATAAATGCTTATACTAAATTAGAATATAATTATATAGGAATTTTTATTAATATTTAATAGAGCTGACTGGCATCATAGGCTCAAATATTTTTTTAAATTCTCTCGTCAAACAAGCCAGCGAGTTCAAACCTCCGCTCCGTAAACTTTCTAATAAATTTTGTACTACGCATAGTCTACATAACGAAATTCACTAATCCCAAGCCAAGCCTCCTCTAACCCAGAGCACCACAACCGTCTACCTGCGGCGACTCGGTTTTTTTCCTAATTCGACTTTTTTGAGTGATATCTAGCGGCTATTATTTTGTCATAAAATATTTATCACGATTCCAGAGGCCACGACGAATCGTGAGTCGATGATTGACTTCGGATTCTTTGTTATGTTTGTAGTGATTTTTTTAACAATACTTCTACCTAACACAGATCTCAGAATAAATAGGCACCTGCCTCAAATTCAAATTCAAATTTTATTTATTTTCTCACACAAAGATATAACAATATTCGCATGCTGTTTGATAAATACCGGTAATGAAATTAACCGGAGACCGGTCTTTGTGTGAGAGCCTATTTTAAATTATATTCTATAATTGTGACGTTCTATTTAACCAATTTATTTTGTATTCAGATCTTGTATGATATTAATTATTGTATTATTTATTGACTTTCATGCTTGACTCGACTGTAGGTAAGTGTTAGTTTAAATAAACAAATGGAATGAAAAAAAAAATTTTTTTCACCTCACCGCGGTGCACCGGCTCGAAAGGGTATATATACTTTCTCATTCAAAATCTGCGTGGAAAACTGCACCTGGAAAAAAACTTTTTTAAAATTTGTAGAAGGTGGACATTTAAAGAAGTGGTCAATTCTAATTGTGGTTATTATTATTTGTGGTTCTAAACCGCCGAAAGGATTCAATTCACCTAGTATTTTCCTCGCTGTAGTGAGGTGAAAAATTGTGTGTTGCGCTCGGCAGCAAAGTTAATTTGCGTCTCGTACCTTGAAACCCTCGCTACGCTCAGGATTCTATCCTAGAACCCTTCACTTGCTCAGTTTTCAATACTAGTACTCGCAGAAAATACCCAACTTTGCAGCCTTGCATAACAAATAACTATTGTATTCAGATCTTGTATGATAATAAGGGCTTCTTTCACCACTTCCTGATATTGTTACAGATAGTTATCTTAGTGATGAACTAATCTATCAGATAAATCTATAAGATGTATAAGATATAGGCAATCAGATACGTGTGAAAACAAAAAAATAGGCTATCTGTCAGATATCCTGCAGATAGGGTATCTGTGACTTTATCAGTAAGCGCTGTAAGAGGCCCTAAATATTGTATTATTTATTGACTTTCACGCTTGGCTCGACTGAAGTGTTAGTTTAATTAAATAAATAAATGAAATAAAATAATAATAAAAATTTGCCTGTTTTTGGAACGAACTTCCTTATTGCACGTTACACTAGAGACACTTGGCGATTAAGAGAGAGCTGCCCGTAAAAAGTGTAAGATTTCGACCGACACGACACTTCGTGTTGTGTGCCGAGGATAGCCGAGCACTCCCGAAGTTGCTTTGGATCCGCAATGAGGCGATCCGACTAAAAACTAGATCACCGACATAGCCGAAAGGATTAGCCTGAAGTGGCAGCGGGCAGGCCAAAACTGTGGAACAGAATACCGCTGTAAAAAGTAACCTACTATCTATAAGGTCTGCCTAAGGGTTCGATGTATCTAAAGTTAAAATCCGTTAAGCGGTTTTCGCGTTAAAAAGGTTTATATAACAGACAGATAGTTACTTTCCCATCAATCAATCAACATAATATAAAGAAGAGACTGCCTCACTGCATGATCAATGTACCTACAGAGCATCCAGCAGCTGAACCTGATAGTTGAAATTTAACACAGTTTCCAATTAATTAACTATAAATACGTTCGAATATGAAAGGGTCTTTCCCGGGGTAGAAACTTATCTACGCGGGCGAAGCTACGGGAAACAGATAGTTTATAAAATACTAGCTTTTTCCCGCGGTTTCGCCCGCGTAGAAGAGTTTTTCCCGTGAAACATTGTGAAACAGCGCCCTCTATGTAGGCGTTTTGTTACTTAGGGGGTATCAGAGGACGCCCCGCGACTTTGTCCGCGTTAAAAAGTAGCCTATATGTTATTTCAGGATATATGCTATCACTCTATCAAGTTTCATCAAAATCTGTGCGGTAGTTTTTGCGCGAAAGAGTAACAAACATCCTCACATCTTTACAAACTTTCGCCTTTATAATATTACTGGTAGGATTGGATTGTCCAAAGTCAATCTAACAAGGTGTGAAGTCAAAACTAACGGACTTTAATAAGACAATCTGATCAACATTAGGTTGATCGCCAAATAATCACTGCAACATTTGTCACTGCTTGTTAAATGTCAACCCTTTTGTCACCCTTTTAGTCGAAAATTTAGTTTTTTGTGGAAAATAGTGGAGATACCTGTCGTCGAATCATTCGTTATGATCCAAAAAAGTAAAAAGCTACTTCGAAGGAATCGCATTAAATTCAATGCCTTTTTTTCTAAATGTGTAGTCCTTTAGTAAATATATAGTTTTTGCAAAATTTTCTTATAAGCATGTTTTAAGGGTTAACAACCAGATGGCACGGGTGTTGAAATTATATATAATACGTTTTTTTTTGACGGACTATTGTTTGTGATTTCGTATCGAGATTTTTTTTTTTAAGTACCTTGGTAGTTTTTACAATTACGTTGCGTGATCATGTAAGTAATATTTATTTGCGCATGTGGTTTTGGGATGATGAATGATAAATTATTTCCAATGAGACAATATAAGAACAGAGCCATCTATGGGCAAAGTGGTGAAACTCAACGTTTGCTCCGACGAATATAATTTGTCAAGCTGCTATAAAAACTTCACAATTATTTCCATAGATGGCGCTGTACGCAAAAACGCTGCATGTAATAATAAAAAAATATTCACTTTTACCTTTTTTACCCAATTTTTTTAAATCCAGCAGTGGACAATTTATGGCTCGATGATCAATGATGGATGATTGATGATAGATTAATTTCTATCTATCATCAGCTTTCCTCGCAGGCTTGACAGAAATAACAGAACAGCGCCATCTATGGTTAATTTATTGAATCACAACGTTTGCTCGGGTACGAGATAGCTCACGGGTTACTATAAAACTTCCAAATAATAAACATAGATGGCGTTGTAATACAAAAACGCTTGGTGAATAAAAAAATAATCTATTCAATGCTTACACAACATTAAAAAAAATATGAATACAATCTGTAATCATAACTCAGTCTCATGCAGGGAAGACACATTTAAAAATTGTATTTATTTAGTAAGTTAGCCCTTTTTCCTCCATTTCCTCTCGAACCTTCTCCGGCTTCGGCCAAAATACCATGAGTATGGTAGAACCTGAAAACCAAATTATTATTCCAATCCAAACTTCCAACTAAGTATTTACCAGACGGTCATCATCATCACCCTTCAACGTCCACCACTGGACACAGGCCCCAATGAACGCCACCGCACCCGTTCCTCCGCCCTCCGCATCCAGCCGGTTGCCACCTTCTTTAGGTCGTCGGTCCACCTGGAGGTTCTGTGGTCTCCACTCCAGAACTCGTCTGCCGAGATGTGACCTGCCATCTGCCGCTTCTGCTTGCTAAATCCTTTTAGCTACGGCCTATCATATCGAAAGGTCCGAAGTTCTATCCCCGGCTGGGCCATATACTAATGGAATTTTCTCGAAACTTACGTACATTTACTGACTGCTCTCAAACGGTGAAGGAAAACATCGCGAGGAAACCTGTATGCGCCGAATAAGAAATTCTTAGGCGCATGTGAAGTCCACCAACCCGCACTGGGCTAGCGTGGTGGACTATAGCCCGAACGCCCGCGTTGAGAGGGTAGGTCTGAGCCCCAGGAGTGGGGACTTGATATGCTGTTGATATGTGTCGGTACCACTAACACGACAGCAGAATTGGGTGTGATGTTGGACCCTGGCCCACCTGCAGAGAAGGCTCCGAAGACGATGAAGGCGAGCGCGCAGTGCCCCTCCAGCGTGGCGCCCAGCAGGTACGAGCCCACCGCCGCGCCGCCGCGACCCACCATGTACATCACACACATCGCCATGGCTCTGAAACGGTCACAGCATTTCGACTACCTCAATAGCCCAGTCTATAGTGGTTTCTTATCTTCTAGACGGGTCTGGAATGGCTGGCGACAATGAGCGTTGGTAAAGTGAATTTCATTAGACCTAAGTCGCCAAAAGCATTTTTATCTTAATAGTTGGTCAGTGTGGACAAAAGGGGGCGCAATGAAAAAATTCCTCGACACACATCTCTCTTCTTTGTTACTTCCTTCCAGGCATTGTCACTCGCTTCGCTCCCTCCAAGGGTCACCAGTAACCTAACGAACCTAACCTTTGGGGTGCTCCGACTGCTGTCACACATTTTTTTCCGTCAGCGCCCCGTTTTTCCACTCCAACCGCGGCATGTACATGTGCATAGCGCTCGCTCTGATCACCATGGTCAGATTAATGATGATATCTGGCATAAAGATGATATATAAACGTTCTTCAGCTTTCTAGGGTAATAGTTGAGGTCTATTTTCTTATTCTTATTCTTAGACGGGGGTGGCAGTACCTGCACCAACTCCACGGAGACGGGAGCTTTGTGCAATTCCCCCCGGGCCGTCAGTCCAGCCATCCCAACTCCTTGAAGTAGTAGGACTTCAGGCTGACGGCAGCACGTTGCCGAGAGGTCGGGATCTATTGCCAGGCCCGTTTCGGATCTGAATTCCTGTGTTGCGGGACAGTGAAGCACTGCATGCTCCACCGTCTCGCTCTCCCAATGTGATGCCCAAATTGTGCATGTGTTTGTTTAGGTTACAGTGACCTGTTATGATGCCGCCAGGAGTCGAAGGTCGCTTCCATTGCGTAATATTTGAGATCACGCAAACATAATCCTGGCCCAAAAATGACATACCTCAAGCAAGTGGGGAACACATCGACCGCGATGGCCGCCAGGATGGAGGCGGCGCAGCCGGCGCACAGCGCCAGGATCAGCAGCACCGTGGCGGCCGCGCCGTGCGGCACGAAGATAGCGCCGATAGTTGCTATGCCGCAAACTACCATTGTAGCGCCTAAAGGCAATCAAATAACGTTTTTATACCACGCCATTACAGTATGACGATATTCATTATCGTTATCACCCTGCAGCAGTCTTCGGCTAACATAGGTCTCCCCCAAGGCGCGCCAATGAACCCGATCCTCTGTATTGTCCGCATCCAGTCACTGCCAGCCTCATGCAGATCGTCGCTCCATCTAGCCGGGGGGCGTCCCACACTACGCTTGTCCAATCGTGGTCTCCTCTCGAGTACTCGTCTACCCCAGCGGTTATCTGTTCTCCGGCAGATGTGACTAGCCCTGACTACACTGTTTTTTCTTTTCTTCTCTCAGAGAAACTCCGAGCTGTTGTTAATATTGGAACGAACAGCAGATATGTGTAAAAGAATGTTTAAGTAACTGAAGTTTTAGTAACTGGTTGGGAGTTTCTTTGAATGACATGATTCGTAATTAGGAGATCCGACGGAGAACTAAGGTTACCGATATAGCCGAAAGGATTAGCAAGCTGAAGTGGCAATGAGCTGGCCACATCTGTCGCAGAACCGACGGCCGTTGAGGCAGACGAGTTGTGGAGTGGAGAACGCGGATCGGTACGCGCAGCGAGGGACGCCCCTCCGCCAGGTGGACCGACGACCTAAAGAGGGTGGCCGGAAGCGCTGGATACGTGTTAAGAAGGCTAATGTCCAGGCAGTGGACGCTAAAGGGCTGATATGATGATGAACTGTGACAAAGAAAATAAAGTATGCAATCATCAACAGCCTATTAACATGTCCCCACTGCTGGGGCTCAGGCCTACCCTCTCAACGAGGGCGTTCGGGCTATAGTCCACCACGCTAGCCCAGTGCGGGTTGGTGGACTTCACATGCGCCTAAGAATTTCTTCTTCGGCGTATGCAGGTTTCCTCACGATGTTTTCCTTCACCGTTTAAGAGCAGTCAGTAAGTGTACTTAAGTTTCGAGAAAAAACTCATTGGTACATGTCCCAGCCGGGGATCGAACCTCGGACCTTTCGATATGATAGGCCGCGTCTTATCCCCTGGGCCACTGACGCTCTTACAACGCTCTTAAAGTATGCAAAGGTAAGATAAACTAACAGTACAGTGTCTTCTTTCCGATTTTGTTGATGAAGAATCCAATGGCCAAGTACGTCACCGCGAACACCGCCCCCATGGACATGGAGATCGGGAACACCCCCACTGACACCTCAGACTTGCAAGTCTCCGCCGTTAGAAACTGAAACTGGTACAGTAAAGTCATAGTATTACCCACTGAAATCTTTCGCGAATTAAAATTATTGTTTTGGAACAAACTCGTTGCAAGCTTACAGTAAGCCAGGTTCAGGTCAAGACAAAAGTATTTTTAGGAGTAACTTAAACTGGAGAAACTAAAGTATACGTCTGCTGACAGCGAATTCATTAGATTTCTTATGTTTGTTTGGTCTCATTATTATACTGATAGATTATGATCACAAACAACCTGGTTATCGAGTGTCGAGAGGGACATGAAGGTGTTGGGTCTGTCTGTAGACGATGCTTATCAGCGGAGTAAATGGCGCCTCAAGATTTGAAAAGTCGACCCCGCGTAACGGGAAGGCGAGGACGTAGAAGAAGATAGATTATGATCAAAATATGACGTCTTATTGATCACTTACGCTTGACTTAGTTTTCTGGAGTTTTTCGTGAATGATCTCACATATGGTGACGCTTTGCTCGTTCGTGTTACTAAGAATGTTGTTCAGTATATCCGGCACCCACACGTACAGTCCGCTGGACCTGTAGTCAAGACCATATATAATTCTAATTACTTTAGAGCATATCAAATACCAGCTTAGAATCCCTCAATATCATGGAAACTCAGATCAGTATATAAGCCAGTCGAATCTAGCAATTATATAATGAAAGCAAAATACATATAAAAACTATAAATTAGTCCAGTCAATAAAGGGTTTGTAGAGTGAGTGAGCAGGGACCTAAGCAATTTCTTCCTAAACTTGTTCAGGGTGCTTAGGGAGTGAACATACTAAAAGTCCTGGCGTCTAGTGGGTGAGCCGGGAGGGGGGACAAGGAAGGTCCCACTTTTAGGTATTTTAGTATGTTCACTCCTTAAGCACCCTGAACAAGTGTCTGAAGAAATTGCTTGGGTTCCTGCTCACGCACTCTACACCCCCTTTTGGAGCATTCGTTAATTGGACTATAACGGAAGCTAAGACTTGGCTATGATAGGACAAAGAAGAAGTTTCCTGCTCTATCTAAATCAAATAAAAGCACGTGCAAGGGACAGAATGAAATGTCAGTAAGAGAACTTACAGCATAAAGACGGCAAACATGGAAATGTGTGAGATGATCACACATCTAAGCAGAGGCGGTCGGAACATGAGGACTATATTCTTGACGGCGCCTGCGAAGCCTCCAGCCTTAGCAACCTCTGTGCTGCCTGTCGTTATCTTGTCGATCTGGATAAAGCATTTGACACGGTTACGCATAATTCATGGTACAGCCTAGGCAGAAAGAACAATGCACCTAGTATCCTAGCACATTCTTCTGCTCGCGTGGGATACGATTTAGCATGGTTCTATTTATAGTATTTACAGTCTTCTGTATCCGTCCACTGATAGACAGAGTTTTCCTCGCGCCACCATTACCTGAATACGGTCCTGAATCCTTTACCTTTCTCATTCAATCGCATCCGGCAGCATTTCGTTGGTTAATCTGACAGCAAATACGTTATGGCCCTATTGTTTTCACTCTTGAACTGTTGAGGCAGCTGGCAGCGACTGGTGGATACAGAGAACCGAAGATCAGGTGCTTTGGGAGAGCCAGCAGTGGACCAGTGCAGGCTGACGATGATAATGATGTTGTGTAGGATTATCAGCTTGCCTGCATCGTCACAAAATCTCACCGGATAGTCGTGTGCAGAACATTTTTGGTTCCACGCGTACATCTTGGCTAGCACTGGGAGCGCTTGTTCCGGGCCCTTGGCTGCCAGCAGGTATCGAGGGCTTTCTGGTAGCATGAGCAGAACCAGGGCAGCGAGCAGGCCGGGCGCGCACCACGCCCAGATAAACACGCGCCAGGGGACGATCTGCATCGTGCCGATGGCGATGGACCACTTGCCGGGAATTATGAGCCAGGCTAGACCTGGAAGAGTAGAATGAATCTTTAAAGTTAGGTTCTTCTGGAGGCCCCTCCAGACTCATGGCAAGAGATTATAATTGCAAGAGATGTCAAATGCCAAGTGCCCACTGACCTGGTAGGATGATGAAGGACAAGGATATAAAGGCGGAGCCCCACGCGATGGCGGAGGCCCGCCGGCCGCTGGTGTGCATCTCGCCTAAGTACGCGTACACTGTGGCGCTCGACGCGGACACCCTGCGCAGAACACACAATTACTCATCATCATCATCATTATAATTATTTACGGGTCTTACACACGAATAAGTTTTTTTTTTACCTTGCCCGACGTTTCGACCAGGTTACACTGGCCGTGGTCACGAGCTGACTGGAGAGGCGAGCTGTCATTCTTGATCGCTGTGAGTAGTTTCTGAAACTACCCTCTGCTGATCTTGTATTATTGGAAAGTCCCGGCACACAGCACTCACGGTATCCGCGGGTGTATTCGACGATAAGTCACGAGATTTAAGTTTATCGATCACTGGATTCCACGACGGTGACAATTTAAAACCATCTTGCCTATTGAAATTTTTGAATTTCTTGATTTCAATAGCTTCTCGCACTATCCGCGGGTAGTAGTGGCGATCGGTGGACAGGATTTTAGGTTGGTGGAGCTCAATCCAGTGGTCAGTCCCAGCGTTAATGACGTGGTCCGCAATGGCTGACTTATACGTCTGGCGGTTTTTTAAAAAAATCCTACCATCATCATCGGCCTGCACTAGTCCACTGCTGTACACAGGCTTCGAAAATCTCAAAATATCCAACTGATCAGATAAGCCGTTTGGAAGCAGGATCGTCATAACTTTAAGATTTTCATACATTTTGATGCCATTTTGCGTTTTTTTTCTTCATGACGACTTATCTGATCAGTTGGATATCTATAGCGATATAAAATTCCTCCATCCACTCTCTTGATGACCGTCATCAGGTCATAACCCGATAAATCTTTCACAGAGAACCATGGCTTCAAAGTGACCCCGATTGTATGAAAATTTTGCCCTGTTTCTAATTATCCGTCCCTATGTATAGACCTAACACCCACAGTTTTGAGCTGCGCGTTGATAAATAGATCACTTACTTAATTAGTCACGGTATTCTTTCAATTCAATTCATAAAAAAATTTTCTAATAAAATAAAAAAATAAAACATTTTTTTTTACATTATCCACCTAAATAAATATAATTGTTTTATTTACTTATTAAAGTAGAGTACAAGAGGAAAATGAGTTCCTACTTTTAATGCGTTTGAAGTCATGACATTGTTTGTCACTTAACAAATGACAGTAATTTATCCAAGATCTCATAAATAATAGCAGTAAGTACATAATACATATAATTATAAACAATGAGCGTTATCGACGCGGGTATTGTGACTTCACAGAATTATTGTATAGGTACGGTCGGCCGCACGTCAGTGGAAACAAAACCAATATAAACTGCCCTCTCATAGTATTGAAACCCCTTTAGGCTAGACTAGCTCAAGGTCAATGGGTTTCCACTGACGTGCGGTCGACTGTACATACGTCCGAATGCTCCTTTTTGCTAAACCAATAAACAATTCTGGCATTCTAGCAAAGTTATTGTAGGATTCAATTATTACAAATTACAAAAAAATAAATATGTAATTTTGCTACTGCTTTCACAATTTACTGAAATTTTTATTTATTTATTTTCTAAGTACCTACCTAGTAAGTACCATGGTCGAGAAATGTAAATTGATTATTTATCATACGCTCAAATAATAATACAAAAAAAACAAATCAACAGCCTTTGTTACCCTCTCGAAAACAATCGGTAAATGTACTTAAGTTTCAAGAAAAACCCATTGGTGGGTCATGGCCCGGCCAGGGATCGACCTCGGACCTGTCGACATGACGGACCGCGTGTTTCCCACTGAGCCACCACGTTCACTATGTACCAATGTGTTTTCCCGTATCTTTTAAATACTGACCTGTTCTCAAACGGTAGAGGAAAAGATCGAGCGAAAATGTTTTTGAGGTGAGCCAATATTGCACCACGCATTGGAATACCCATGAATTTAAAAAAAAAGCTACTCCCATATGGATGAGTAACAAAATCATTTTAGGGGGTGCCAAAATCGTGCCAAATGTATATCGAAATTGATACTCACTGACACATTCTCATTATCAAACTCCATATAAATTTGTATGAGCAACTTCCTCCCGCTAATCCGCTTCATTTGTCCGCACCCCACCTGATTTTGACACAGAACTTTTCATCGTTTCCCATACTAAATTTGCAAGATGCGATCTCCACAGGGAGCGCGCGCGCGACAAAAGAGGTTTGAAACTTCTTGGGAATACCATAATAGCTGGTCATTGAAATGGTGCCAGAAATGCAACTTTGGCAACTGTACTGTGCTTGGATCGGCTTAAGTTGTAGGCTTGATAGGGGGGCAGGAATATCTGGCGACAATCGACCCTTCTTTTGGCCTATGCAGGTTTCCTCGCGATGTTTTCCTTCATCAGAAAACCTGTGGTATTATAATAACCGTAGATATCTTTAGTTCCGAAAAACTCATTGATACGAATCAAGGTTCGAACTCACGACTCATGAACGTGAGTTGATGTTGTTGTTGAGTTGTGCACTACCAACAAGCTACCAGGCTCTTAATTTTAAGAATTTCAGTTACAAAACACGTATAGGTAATTACGTAAAAACATAATTAATCCCATAGAGGAAACCTGCATACGCCTAAGAAGAAATTCTTAGGCGCATATGTAGCCCACCAACCTGCACTGGGCTAGCGTGGTGGACTATAGCCCGAACAACCTCATTGAGAGGGTAGGCCTGAGCCCCAGCAGTGGGGATATGTTAATAGGCTGTTGATGATGATGATGAGAAATTAATAGTCTCCAATTCTAATACTGAAAGATTAGGAAGACTTACAAGCATCCGGTCAGGATTCTGAGCACCAGCAACATCCACACGTTAGTGGAGAAGGAAGAAGCTATGGAGAAGAATGCTGAAGCTACCATCGCTGGCAGCATCACCGCCCGTCGCCCCAACAGGTCCCCAAGGTGGCCCCAGAGGAACGAGGTACTGATTATACCTGTAGGAGATTTAAAAAGTTAAAATAATAGTTATTTGTTAAGCAATGTATGAGCAAAGTTGGTTATTTTGTGCGAGTACTAGTATGGAAAACTGAGCGTAGCGCGGGTTTCAAGGTACGAGACACAAAATAACTTTTTGCTGCCGAGCGCAACACACAATTTTTCACCTCACTACAGCGAGGAAAATACTAGGTGAATTGAATCCTTTCGGCGGTTTAGAACCACAAATAATAATAACCACAATTAGAATTGACCACTTATTTAAATGTCCACCTTCTACAAATTAGAAGAAAAGTTTTAAAAAGTTTTTATCCAGGTGCAGTTTTCCACGCAGATTTCGAATGAGAAAGTATACCCTTCCGAGCCGGTGAGGTGAAAAATAATTAATTGTTTTCGCAGTTTATGTGCTATAGAGCCATCTGTTGTGTGACGTAGAAGAACTAGCGGCACAGATTAAAAAGAAAACCATTGTCTTTGTTTTGTAACAAAGAATCTGTCAAACTAACGCGTATCTGTTCCAATTTCCCTTTTACAATGCAATAATATTTTGTTATCGAACAAATATGACAGCTCCCTTTGTTGCCGACATGCTGCCGACAGCAAATTGACATGTTTATTCAAACTTACTTTACTACATAGTACATTACTGCAGCGGCCGGCAACATGGCATTGATGGACGAACACATACTATTACGTAAATCCATCAATGCCTGGCGGCCAAGGCTTGTATGCTAAGTACTTTTCTCAAATACTGCGCGGAAATTCAAACTAGTACCTAGTATCTATGCGGAAGTAACGTTCCCTGTTGCATGAACAATAAATTATTTTCATTATTTTTATAAAACATTTCTTCAAAATCCGCATCCATATCTCATAAATCTTGGGGAGAACCAAATGATTGCGCATTGTATATTCTGCGTACAGTTACCTACTTAATCGGTGAGACACAAATTTCTAGACTACCCAAACAAATCTCCCAAGAAAAAGAAAAAAAATACCGATGAAAGCGGCAGCGTTGACCAACCCCTTGTGCTGGCTGGTAAGCCTGAGCTGGCACTCTGCGGCGGGGATGACGTAGCTCATGCCCACAGATTCCATGGACACGCTCAGCATGATCAGCCCGCTCGTCAGCAGCACCAGGTGGTTGAACCTGCCATGCCCTGGAAAATACAAAGAAGCCCGCACTAAACTTTCTCGCCATTTAAAAAGAAAGAGTAAACTGAGGCACACATTCGTCAGTGGCCTCGGGGATAAGACGCGACCTATCATGTCGAAAGGTCCGAGGTTCGATCCCCGGTTGGGCCATGTACCAATGGGTTTTTTCTCGAAACTTAAGTACATGTACTGACTGCTCTCAAACGGTGAAGGAAAACATCGTGAGGAAACCTGCATACGCCGAAGAAGAAATTCTTAGACGCATGTGAAGTCCAGCAACCCGCGCTGGGCTAGCGTGGTGGACTATATCCCGCACGCCCTCGTTGAGAGGGTAGGCCAGAGCCCCAGCAGTGGGGCGATTAATAGGCTGTTGATGATGATGATGAAACTGAGGCAGATTCGTCATTTTCGTATCAAAAAAAATAACAGTTTTGTATGGATTTTTTAAAATTATACTTATCTGATAAAGTCATGTTGCAGGATCAATTATATGTACTTAACCTACTTATTCGTAATACATGTTATTTCAATTAATAGCTCCAACCAGTTGTGAGTAAATCGCAAGTGTCAATTTCAGTTGTACGGGAACCATACATAATAGATCTTTCCCAGACCAATGGGCATTACTATATCATAGACAACCTTAAGCGACTATGAAGTGCAAAGTTTCATGAAAATCGTAAGCGCCGTTTTTGAGAAATATAATCACACTTTTTGTTGTATGACAGCTAGTCTTCGGTTTAAGGAGAGAGGTTCGTTTTGGCTTAAGTAAGGAGATTTAGAGATTTCAGAAAGGTTCTCGAGTGGCGACCACGTATCGGAAGACGCAGTGTAGGCAGGCCTCCCACAAGGTGGACCGACGATCTGGTGAAGGTCGCGGGACCCAGCTGGATGAGGTTAGCGCAGGACCGGTCGTCGTGGAGATCCTTGGGGGAGGCCTTTGTCCAGCAATGGACGTCTACAGGCTGATATGATGATGATGATGATGAAGGAGAATTAATTGTAGTACATTGTAACACATAATTGTAACAATGTGCTCGCGGCATGTAGGTAAAGGAAAGAGTTTGAAAACTGGCGAACCTTTTCATTCCGCGACCATTATAATGATCGAAGTTATTTACTAGTTTCATGTTCGTAACGTTTAGCCAGATAACAAAGATGATGGGTGATACTTTTTTATTGCATCAAAACCATGAATTTAAAAAAAAAGCTACTCCCATATGGATGAGTGACAAAATCATTTTAGGGGATGCCAAAATCGTGCCAAATGTATATCGAAATTAATACTCACTCACACATTCTCATTTTCAAACTCCATATAAATTTGTATGGGCAACTTCCTCCCGCTAATCCGCTTCATTTGTCCGCACCCCCCCAGATTTTGACACAGAATTTATCATCGTTTCCCATACTAAATTTGCAAGATGCGATCTCCACAGGGAGCGCGCGCGCGACAAAAGAGGTTCGAATCTCCTTGATCAAAACTAACTTCATTTCGATATAATACATTTGGCACGATTTTGGCACCCCCTAAAATGATTTTGTTACTCATCCATAAGAGAGTAATTATTTTTTTTAATTCATGTCGCGGCCCCTTAATGAGGCGTAAAAGAAGCATTCTATGGGTGTCAAAATCGTGTCAAATGTATCACAATACTGTGACTCACTCACACATTCTCATTTTCAAACTCCATTTAAATTTGTATTAGCAACCTCCTCCCGCTACTCCGCTTCCTTTGTCCGCACGCCCCCTGTAAGTGGCACCATTGGTTCCCATACTAAATATGCAAGATGCAGTCTCCATAGGGAGCGCGCGCGCCAACAAAGAGATTCGAACCTTCCTGGTTATCGTTAAACATTACCTGTAATTTCAAAGGCGTCCTCGAATGTGGCCTCATTGTGTTTCGCTGTGCTTTTCTCAACGTCTGACGCAGTTTTCCCACTGTCTTCGATCTTCATTTTGATTCAACACAAACTGTTATTTTCAATAATATCACGGTTACAAGTTATTTCAATAGTTTCATTTGAAACTTTAATTATTCATGACATGTAATTTTTATTATCAATTAATTTAATTCGGTAACTAACTTACGTTTAAAACTACACTTCGAAACACAATACAAACCAATGTTATTTCATGATAATATTTATAAATTTACATGTAAGTAACCTACTAAATAATTATTTATTTATTAGTTAGATTTAAACGTTATGTCACTGTTAAACCCATGTTTATCCTATCAGTAAGACGTGGTTATTATTTCGACTGCGGTCCCCTGCGGTCCCGTCACGACCACGTGGAGATTCAGTTAGTACTAAATATAGTTCTAACCGGCGCATGCCATTGCATTGGGAGATCAAACTATATAGAGCTGTTAATACCTCCTTTTGAAAAAAAAAATCTTTTTTGTTGGTTCGTATTTGTTATTGGATATAATTTTATAAATACAAAATATTACCAAACGGTATTCGGGCGTAAGTATTAGGTATTATTATACAAGGGTAAAACGATTTCGCATTTGCTGTACGCCTAGCATGGGTTGACGACGTCAATACTCTCTAGCGACTCACTATATCTATCTATCTCTCTGTCTTTCGTAATTAGTCGAAAAGAGATAGCACTATTAAGTATTTATGTAGTCGCTAGCCAGTATCGACGTTGTCAACTCATGGTACCACAGTTTATTGCAAATGCAATGTATTTAGGCGTTTCTTTGACCGACTTCGAAATACCTAATCTAAGTTATATTTAAAGCATCATTCAAACACACTTTCCTTAATAAAAACGAGTACAGGGTTAGGTATAACTTTACATAACTATATTATCTACTAGGCGTTGCCCGCGGCTTCGCCTGCGTGAAATAATTTTTCGATGTCTTCCTTCACCCTTTGAGAGCAGTAATTAAGTTTCGAGAAAGACTTTGTTTTTTTGTTTTACATCTGATACGGGTGGCGTCGCGCGGCAGAAGCTGTTAAGCTATTCAGTCAATAAAAAAATGATCGCAAACATCTAATACGACAACAATAACGCAATTTGGATGGGTTTGAGTATGAGTGAGGTTATCGCAGGTCGGATGTGATATTACAATTTTGAGATAAGCTATCAGCAGCCGTCAGTGCGTGGTTTGGCGCGGCTTATCTGAACCTAGACCGAGCTGGATCATGGACCAAGGACGCCCGCTGGAGGTGGAATGATTTGTTTACCAGAGGATATCTACGATCTGCGATAGAGAGGTCGTAGGTACTTCAAGAAGAGAGCCCTTCAACCTTGGCCGGCAACCCACCAGCACCCCCGGGTGTTGCAGGTGTCTGTGGGCGGCGGTGACCTCTTAACATCAGGAGGCCCGCCGGCTTGTTGCCCCCGCAGCTATAAAAAAAAATCTTGAACATGAATGACAGAGAATTTAAGAATCACTTTAAATTTAAAAACAACTTTGTAAGAAAGGTTGTTCTCTCATCACATACCAGAGTATCTTACAATTTTGTCGTATAACTGCACTGAGCCTACCAGCTACGTGAAATACGTATCTTAAAAATACAGATTTTTTTGTTTTACTAAGTAAAATACTAAAAGACTTTTCGTAAAATTTAAAAAAATAATCCCAGAGGCGTAAGTTACATACCTACTTGTTGACCAAACAATCTTTACAAACATTGCTATAGGAACTGGATTTTGCGGAAGTTTGCTGCGCCGCTTCTTCTTCCCAGCTAACACCTAGTAGGCCAGTCAAATTACTTTTGTATGGGCAAGTTCGTGTTAAATCATAACTGGTCCTATCGATGTTAATATAACTACATTCGATAGGTAATATTATATCTTTTTGTAGGTGTATATTAAAAAATTCAGCTGTGCTATATTTTGACTAGAAAAATTTGTTTTAATGTTATTTAATTTAACTGAAAAAAAGATAACCAAAATCTATTTATGTAGACTTTTCTCTTGCCCTAATAAGTTAGTAATGCTAAGTTAATTAAGCAAAATTTAAAACAGCATATATATATATATACAGACTCTTTTACAGTCCAGGCCGTACGTCTATGGAACGCATTGCCGGCTCCCATCAGACAAGCGAAATCACTCGCAATATTTAAAAACCTACTGCGTGCTCACTTTGAATCACAATGTGGCTATTAATCTCCATATATATTACTTGACTTGTGTTTTATGTATAATATGTATCTATCAGTATATATGTATTTATATATATATATATATATATATACCTATATATATTTATTATTTATATTGTATTCATATGTCATGTACTTATATTATATACATATAAATGTCTGCACCCAACACCTACACTCCTTGAAGTTTTCAACATCACCCTAAGGTTGCCTGGAAGAAATCGCTGAAAGCGATAAGGCCGCCTTTTGATTGTACACAGTTTAGTAAATTATAATAATGTAAACTTTTGATATAATTTGGTGCTCAATAAAGTATATTTGATTTGATTTGATTTGATATATATATTTAAGGGTTTTCAAATAAAAATTAATTGCGACTCTAGCAAATTTGGAAAGGCTTGGAGCGATGGCAGATAGGAATAAATATTATTTTATTTATATAATGGGGGACAAATAGGTCAAGAACCGGTAATCGCTCCCTGATTATGTTATTGGATTACCCTGTTTACTTCGACTCGGGATATTTATGAGTATTTGATTGCAGTGGCCGTGTAGTGTACCTACATTGTGGACAGTAATTAATCAAAAAGTAATTTATATAAATTACCAAGGTAACAAGAAACACGATTCGACGTTATAAAGTTGTGGTTATTTATTTAAATCAAACGAAATAAAAAATACATGTGAATGAGTAGTTAGTCATCATTATACTCGAAGATGGATTACTTAGCCCGAGCCGAAGGCGAGGGCGTGATGAAGTCGAGGGTGTAATGATCAATTTTCATGTATTTCATTTGACGTGTTTTATTTAATGTGTTTTTGTTTCAAGCACTTAAGCGTAACACAGACAGCGCAGCGGCGTTGCGAAAGCGTTGCGGCGGCGAATTTGCGGAAAGCGAATAAAAAGCGGAGCCCTTCAGACAACATATACCGCTAGCGGCGGCGGTTTGTATGAAGACCGCTCCGCACCGCGCCGCGCCGCCGCCGCTCTGTGTAGGGGTTCTCATACACTACAAAGGAATACAACGCGCCGCCGCCGCTCCGCAACGCCTGTCTGCGCTAATCTGTCAAATCAAAACGTCAAATCTGTGCGCGCGGTTTTGTCGCTTTCGCCGTCGCACCGCCGCCGCGCCGCACCGCCGCCGCGCCGCTTTGATGTAAAAGGCTTCATACTATTTCGAACATTACAAAAAATTACCGCGACGCTTTCGCACCGCCGCCGCCCTGTCTGTGTTCCGCTTTAATGTTGGTATATAAAATTATTTTTCCATACCAATCTATTCTATTCTTCATAGAAAAAATTGATTACTCCAGCTAATTAAAAATCGTACTTTAATACACACGTGGTAGGGGTTTCGTTATCTCGAGGCGCTAAATTAGTGCAATAGAGGTTTCCGTCGCCTTGAATATGAAGACCTAATTAATAATTAGTGTAGCGGGTAGAATGAATCGATGTCGTACTCGAATGAATCGATGTCGTACTCGAATGAATCGATGTCGTACTCGAATGAATCGATGTTGTAGTAGAGTGAATCGATGCCAGCCGCTATATAAACGAGACGTACCGATCGCACACAATCAGTTAGTTTCGAGCTCTCGTGCGATAACGAAGTGCTGTCCGTTTACGTTTTGAAGTGTTTAACGTCTAAAGTGATCTCATATTCATCTCTAAGTGTTAATTCTGCTGTGTGATTCTGTAAAGTATGAATTAAAACTCGACCATCACATCGCAAGTCACTTACTTCACTTCGCATCCGATCATGAAAGACCTTGATGTCGCATTGTGTAAACAAATACAAGCTACACAATAAACACTTCACTTGCGAAGTAAAGTGAGTATTGAACTGTAAATCATTGAGTTAGAGACCGATCTCACTGCGGATTCAGGATCGAGTTGCACAAATACGCTTACAGAATAGCGGGGCTGTAATGTTGTTTTTTTAAGCTGGAATCGCTTACATTAGTGATTATTTTCAGATACCTTCACCCAGGGCCGGGCTAAAAATACTATTACAATAATCAACACACGATTACAATTTACTATCGGTTTGTAGTTCATAATCTAACGGCTTGGGTAAATAAAATTTGTGGGAAAATTTAATATTTGTTCTAGATCTAGAACAAGGTTATACTTTTATGCAAGAGTCTGTTTATCCCATAGAGTTAGGATCCCTTAGGTGCTCGCGCCAAAGTCAAAGTCAAAACTATTTTATTGCATGTAAGTACACTGGGTACATTTATACAACGTCAATTTTTTATCTATCACCGCCTCCAAGGTGTTATATAGTGCTGGGAAGAAGAGTTTACGCCCCCTAGTTTACCCCTACTTATCCCTACAGGGATAAAAATCCACTTTTGTACCGGTAGGGATCTACTTATGTCCCTACAATAATTAAAATAGAAATATGTGCAAGTACCTACCTAATAATTAAGCACTACGCGATATTTTGCTTTAAAATAAATAGAACAAACTTTTAGAGCGTCAGTGGCCTCGGGGATAAGACGCGACCTATCATATCGAAAGGTCCGAGGTTCGATCCCCGGTTGGGCCATGTACCAATGGGTTTTTTCTCGAAACTTAAGTACATGGACTGACTGCTCTCAAACGGTGAAGGAAAACATCGCGAGGAAACCTGCATACGCCGAAGAAGAAATTCTTAGGCGCATGTGAATCCACCAACCCGCACTGGGCTAGCGTGGTGGACTATAGCCCGCTCGTTGAGAGGGTAGGCCTGAGCCCCAGCAGTGGAGAGATTAATAGGCTGTTGATGATGAACAAACTTTATTGCACTGCTGGGTACAACTTACGCCAGGTGGACCGACGACCTAAATAATGTGGCCGGAAGCGGCTGGATGCGGAGCGCGGAGGACCCGGTGTGGTGGCGTTCGTTGGGGAAGGCCTATGTCCTGAGGTGATGACATGATGGGTACAACTTATACACGTCAAATTGATTACCTACCATCACTTCTTCAAGAAGCTACAGCACCCGTTTGAATAGCATCTGCGCCAATAGCACCTTGCCTAATCCACGAAGGGCACCGATCATTATTTTGTCTGGTGCTATTCGTCGATTGAATTTTATTTTTACATTTTTGTCCACGAACAGCACCTACGACTCAACAGACTAGTGCTGGGATGTTCTTCCGTACGTTATTAAATGAAAGATATCGATATAAATTTTTTTAAAATCGGTCCACAATTGACGGAGAAATCGGTGAACATACATAAAAAAAACATACATATAGCCGAACATAGTACCTCCTCCTTTTTTGGAAGTCGGTAAAAACACTACAATCGCGACACATTCTTTAAAGTGCGAACTACTCGACTGCCTCCCGATTAGGGTTTGCAATTCGAATATTCATTATTCGAATAGTAAAAATAAACGAATAGTGCAAACCCGACTCCCGATGTTCGAAAGAGAGGTACCTACCTATTGAGTGTATGTACATTGTGATTATCAGCATAGCTTCCGCTTATGTACGGAAAGGCGAATGACCCAGTTGACGACATGACGTTGATGATTTGATAAACTGAAGGTACATGACGGGATATAGGTACACTGTGAAAACAAAGATTTTTGGGGTCGCTGCTTGCAGGTGAGAAATGAAACGACTGATGATCTGTAGATGCATATTTTATTAACAATTGTCCTTAATAATATTTACAATATTAGGTTCGCAACCGGCGACGGTTGAGAGGAGCGCTTAACGTTAGAAAGAGATAGTAATATCTTGTGTCCCCACAGATTGATTGATTTGATTGTGATTATTCGTAAACTATACATGATACTCTAAAACTTTTTACTGACATTACACTACTCACTATCTTAATAAATTTATATTAATAACTAGATAGGATAGGAGAACCGATAACCGCTGGGGTAGACGAGTACCCGAGAGTAGACCACGACTTGGCAAGCGTGGTGTGGGACGCCCCCCGGCTAGATGGAGCGACGACCTGCGCAAGGCGGCTGGCAGTGACTGGATGCGGAGAGTCGAAGATCGGACTCAGTGGCGCGCCTTGGGGGAGGCCTATGTCGGGCAGTTGACTAGTGCAGGCTGATGATGATGATGAACTAGATAGGATACATATCTGAAAAAGAAACTGCATTACCTACCGGTTTATTCCCAGCTCGATAACACTTGCCATCCCTCGACCCCCAAGAATTTATCATCATCAACAGCCTATTAATCTTCCCACTGCTGCGGCTCAGGCCTACCCTCTCAACGTGGGTGTTCGGGCTATAGTCCACCACGCTAGCCCAGTGCGGGTTGGTGGACAACACATGCGCCTAAGAATTTCTTCTTCGGCGTGTGCAGGTTTCCTCACGACGTTTTCCTTCACCGTTTGAGACCAGTCAGTACATGTACTTAAGTTTCGAGAAAAACCCATTGGTACATGACCCAACCGGGGATCGAACTCCGGACCTTTCGATATGATAGGCCGCGTCTTATCCCCAGGACCACTGACGCTCTATTTTTATACCTACTGAAAATTCCCATCTCGGCCAATGGCATATAAAAGTTTCTATTGTTAACATATTATACTGTGGCAGGCATGGCCACATGGCCACATTAATCAATCACATTAGAGATGTGATTTAAAGAAATTAATTATTTTTTTTTAAAGTACCTACAAGAAATTAATTAATTTTTATGTAGGTAAAGTACCTACATTTTTTTCCTGCAGTTTATTTACGTCTATAAATAAAATCGTTATAAGATCCCAGCTGATAAAAATATCTCAATGAGTGCCATGTTAAAAGTAAATGGGAATAGGAAACAATTGTTCATCATCATCATCATCATCATCATATCAGCCTGTAGACGTCCACTGCTGGACAAAGGCCTCCCCCAAGGATCTCCACGACGACCGGTCCTGCGCTAACCTCATGCAGCCGGGTCCCGCGACCTTCACCAGATCGTCGGTCCACCTTGTGGGAGGCCTGCGCTGCGTCTTCCGATACGCGGTCGCCACTCGAGAACCTTTCTGCCCCAACGGCCGTCAGTTCTGCGGGCGATGTGCCCAGCCCACAATTGTTCATTAATAGATTTTTCCGATAGTTAAAATCAATAGAACAATTTATTAGCTAAAGTGACATGGTATAAATATTAGCAAACAGTTTACAATGGGTATAGTAAGTATGGGTATGGTACCGATGGGTTTTTTCTCGAAACTTAAGTACATTCACTGACTGCTCTCAAACGGTGAAGGAAAACATCGTGAGGAAACCTGCATACGCCGAAGAAGAAATTCTTAGGCGCATGTGAAGTCCACCGACCCGCACTGGGCTAGCGTGGTGGACTGTAGCCCGCACGCCCTCGTTGAGAGGGTAGGCCTGAGCCGCAGCAGTGGGGAGATTAATAGGCTGTTGATGATTGATGAAACAGTTTAATCTCTTGTATAGTTTAACTATCTTTTTCCCGCGGCTTCGCCAGCGTAGAAAAGTTTTTCCCGTGTACATTGTGAAACAGCGCCCTCTACATAGGTGTTTTGTTACTTAGGGGGTATTAGCGGACGCCCCGCGACTTTGTCCTCGTTAAAAAATAGCCTATATGTTATTCCAGGATATAAGCTATCACTGTACCAAGTTTCATCAAAGTCTGTTCGATAGATTTTGCGTGAAACAGTAACAAACATCCTCACAAACTTTCGCCTTTATAATATTAGTAGGATAGGATCAACAGCAAGATCACATAAGGTTTCACCCTGTATAAGTTGTATTTATTGCAGTAGGTAGGTAATTACAATTAATGATTCCGCTTGAAAATAATTTTCTCTAAGTACATTAGGTATTAACCATAGCTTTATGTATTATATAGCTGTCACATAAATTCTTAAACGGTATGTACAGTAAGGTTCATAAGTGCAGTACCACGGTAAGAGTCATTTTTCTGTACAACGGCACGACAACATGAAAACCAATTAGATTTAACTGACACCCAAGTCAATAGCGAGTTTTAAACCTTATTGTCATAGCAATAAATCATCAATTCATCATACGTTCGGTTGCGCAGTGGGAAAGACGCGGCCTGTAGGTACATTATTGAAAATGAAATGAAAATGAAAAATGTTTATTTCGTTTCTCATTAAACTTAATTATATAGGACGTTGGAGCCTTCTATTAGGTAAATAAATCACTTGTAGAAGAAGGCACCGCTCTTCTAGAAAATAACATTTTTAGATACTCCGAATTTGTAACATGACTTCAAAAACTACAAAAAAGTAAATAAAGTAGAGAAAATAATAATAATTTAATGTTTATAAAAAAATATAAAATAAATAAAATATAAAAAAATATATATAAATATTTTATATAAAAAAAAAAATTTGAGAAAATTATTAAGTTCGGTCAGGGAGTTTCTAGACGAGTGAATGCTTCAAACATCCCTTTGTAGGTAGATAAATATTACTTTATAATTAATGATATTTATTAATTATTGTTTATTAATTAATTTGACATAATTTATTTTATGATTATTATTAAGTATAAATAGATATTCTGACATGGTAGTATATTCATTTGACATTTTTTAATATGACTTAGACATTGTATTTTATGTCAATTTGTTAATACTAAATAAGTATTACTTATATTATATTATAATTATTGACGCTGTATGTTTAATACTAAATAAATGAATATGAATATGTCGTGACGAGGGGCCCGCATTCGATCGTCGTGTCGTGTACGGTAGACCGCACGTCAGTGATAACAAAACCAGTATAAACCGGTCTCTCATCGTACTGAAACTCCCATAGGCTAGGCCAGCTCAAGGTCAAAGTGTTTCCAGCGACGTGTGGTCGACTGTGCCAATGGTGTTAATAAGAACTTGGTGGGTGGTATTAACTACTCTATACATTTCTAGTCGTTTGTAAGTCTTGTTATTAAAATATAAATAAACACTGTAAAATTAATAATGTCCACGTTCCACAGATAGGTCAAAAAACTATTTCTTAGAATTTATTGTGATAACTGATAATTATATTAATAATCATGGCGATTTATCACTTCAATGGTAAGTAAACCAATGTCATGATATCATTAAAAAAATCACACAAAAACCGACATCTTAAATCAAACGAACGAAATTATAAATGTTAATTAATGAGATTATAATTATAACGACAACTTAATCGATTTATTTTTATAAAAAGTCTTCGGACTCCCTTTTGGCACGATTGTTCATTCATCGGAAGAACAATTAAAATTAATAATTCTGTGTTTTATATTGTAAATCATTTTCATTCAATGGAAAACCGTTACATTGCAACCGGTCAATCAAACCGCGTCAGCCAACAGTAACTGCAGGTTACTGTGATCATCATCACCAGCCTGCACTTGTCCACTGCTGGACATAGGCCTCCCCAAGGCGCGCCATTGAACCTCTCCGATCTACTAGCTGGAGGGCGTCCCACATTACGTTTACCCACTCTTGGAGCTCTATTTTTGAATCCCTCTCCTCGCTTCGAAGTAGTGGTAGTGACCCTGCCTACTGCGCCAAAGGTCGTGGGTTCGATTCCTACCCGGCACCAACATTTGTGTGATGAGCTATTGGCTATCGGATTCTGGGTGCTTGATGTATTCAAGTATTTATTTAATAGTACATTGTTAACCTAGGGGTGAAAGTAACTTATTTAAGTTTCGAGACGCGTCGGGCGCCAATAGTTCGAGGGACCTCTAAATAAGTCTTGAACCCGAGGGAAACACTGTGCTTTTCATTAAGAATACACTGAAAGTAAAAACAAACAAAATGAGTGTTAATACAAATCTCTGCTATACAGAAGTATAAACAAAACTCTACAAGTCGAAAAAACAAATGAAGTTTGGATTGCCGCTTTCCCGTCTACTTTGTTTTTTTTTTCTGTGACCGGCCAGCTATTCTGCCATTGTTTTTCATTTCCATCATTAAAAAAAAATGGTAAATATTTTGCCCAAATCTATGTTATTTTAAAGAAATAGTTGACAGTAATAATTATAATAAAGTCATATAAAAAAATATATTATTTAATTATTACATAACTTTATGTTATTTCAATTTTACATCGCGCTGTAATTGAGTGGCTGTATAGACAGTTGGAACATGGTCCAATAGAAATGTCAAAATAGTACTAGTTTTTTTTTAAATAATTTGACAGCTGTCAGTTGAAAGCGATTCTCCCTAGGGCTGAGGTGTATTACTTTCAACCCGCTCCTCAGGCAACTTCAGACCTACTTTCAGAGTATGAGTAATGAAAAAGTATTTATGTGTTTAGTGTTCAACTTCCGCGGAGGCTGAATTTGTGCTACCTTAGCTAAGTGGGGTGGGTCCCTCCTACATTGAACTTATCTCAATGCGGAGAGGAAACACGAAATTCCTAATTTGTCACATTACTAGGTCACGGCAGTTGATTCATTAAGGCAAAGGAAGTTTCGATTAGGGATTAGTGAAATGATAATTCTCTACTTGTTGTACGGTCCGGTCCGCACGTCAGCGGAAACCAAACCAATACAAACTGGTCTCACATAGTACTGTAACTTCCTCATAGGCTAAGCCAGCTCAAGGTTAAGGGGTTTTCACTGACGTGCGGTCGACTGTACAAGCATTATTATTTTATACGTAATAAACGCGAATATTTATATTTGCCTTACGTTGGCTTGATTGCTGAGTATAGCTAAGTAAATAAAAATTAAATAGAAACAAACAGAGCAAACTGTATTTACAATTTGTTGGCAGAAAGTGCTCTAATAATTACAAGTACGGTCGACCGCACGTCAGAGGAAACTAAACCAGTATTTCTGATCTCTCCTAGTATTGAGACTCTCTAATAGGCCAGGCCAGCTCAAGGTCAAAATGTTTCCACTGACGTGTAGTCCACTGTACATGGTGTTACATAATTACCAATAGTTTCTATACTGCTACTATATAGCTCAACAATAGAATATTCTAATCTAATAATGCTACTAATTATAATAATAGTAATATAATGAAATAAATCTATTCTATTCTATTCTATTCCATTCCATTCCATTCCATTCCATTCCATTCCATTCCATTCCATTCCATTCCATTCCATTCCATTCCATTCCATTCCATTCCATTCCATTCTATTCTATATTAAGGTTAGGTTGACGTCATTCAGTGTGTTCAACAATTTTTAACATAGAGGCGAGCTGAACATTGCGAGGAGTTTCTATCAACCAGTGTACCCACATTGTTGACCGTTATCATTAGAATAGAATAGAATATTTATTAGCGCACCATGTTACAGTACATTGTATATAATTAACTGTCATACTTTATTTTATTACGTTCCCGTCATGAAGCTGGGCATAATTCTGAGCTGCGTGCTGCAACCTGCATTGTAGATGGCGTAAGTGCCTGTTAATATATTTATAGCAATCGCTCCGCAATACATAAATACGAAAATACGTCAGGGAAAAACATGACTGAAAATAAGTTACATGGACTACTTGAAAAATCGGAAAAATCTGAAATGAAAAATTTATTGGAAAATTCATCTAAAAACCGTTTCAAATAGTGCATGTTTCCCATGCATTAGGCATATTTTGTACGTCTTGTAAGTACGCTAAGTACATTTATAAGATTTGCATGAGGCTGTAGTGATAATAGTAATAGCTTGGATTATGTATTTTTAAAATTAGTTTTTTATAAAAAAAATATAAAAAAAATAAAGACCTAAGAATGATGATAAATATAAGACAATAATATTAATGTTTGAACAAATTTACACACAGCTGTTTAGTCCCAAGCTAAGCCGATGCTTGTATGCTCTTTACCGCAGACGAAGCCGCAGGGCATCCGCTAGTTGATTGTTTTTAGGATTGTGCGTGTTTGGAGCAAGTACCTAATAAAGGAGTAGGTATTCTATTCTACTTAGACTTAATTGCCAGAATAAAAATCCTACGAGTCCTACTAATATTATAAAGGCGAAAGTTTGTGAGGATGTTTGTTACTCTTTCACGCAAAACTACCGAACAGATTTTGAAGAAACTAGGTACAGTGATAGCTTTTATCCTGGAATAACATATAGGCTACTTTTTACCTCGGATAAAGTCGCGGGACGTCCCCTAAGTCACAAAACGCCTACATAGAGGGCGCTGTTTCACAATGTACACGGGAAAAACTTTTCTACGCTGGCGAAGCCGCGGGAAAAAGCTAGTACGAAATAGTAGACAAACAAACAACCATCGTCTCTGTACACCTTGAGGTCATTTGGACCCCTGTATCAGGCGGCAATAAAAATAAGCCCCCAAATAAATCATAAGCAATCATTAGCCAGGCGCTCCGGGTGTGGTCTAAGTCACAAGCGACTTGGGCCGCTCTGGGAGGAGCGACAAGCGGTAGCGTTTTTATTACTAGTAGTGGCAGGCCGCTTAGTTGGCAAAGTGTCTTGGCTATTCGACTCGAACGCCGCCACCGCAAGCCGCGTCTGTCTGGGATACGCATAAAGGGGACAGGCTGAAAGGTATTTCTACGGAACCCTCCCTGCTGAATGTACGATTGATTCCTGCTCCGTGTCTCTTCCGCTCTCTGGCTCGTTTATCAGCGAGACTACGTACTTATTGATGCGGATTTGAATAATACTCAATTCATGCATTTTTCCGAAATACAGGAAACGAAAGCCTTCGATATTGCTCAAGAAGTTAGTACCTACGTTAAAGTGGCAGTGGGCTGTGTAAAGGAAACAGTGGTAAAAATGGACCGTATTATGCGTATCCCAGACACACGCGGCCTGCGGTGGCGGTGTCGTCCTGTTGTATTCCCCATGCAATGTAGACATAGACATATTTATTCATAATCAGTCGATTACAGGTCACTATACAAGTTATAATAAATTGAATTCATATACACATTACATGGAGGAAATATACAAATAATAATAATAGATTAATTGGTAATAATAATAAAAATAAAAAATAATAGAAGTTAATATTAATTATGTACAATAAATTCATCTAATGTATAGAATGTTCGCTCGATAAGCCACATTTTGAACTTGCCACTTTTTTGTATGTGAGACTTCAGACACGCGCGGCCTGCGCCTTCATATTGAAGCTGCGGCCTGCGGTAGGCCGCCACCGCAGGCCGCGTGTGTCTCTGCCCGCTTCCGCTCGTGTCTGGCACCGCCGGGTAACTTTCGGTTGGACCGCGGGGCGCCCGGCCGGCCGCCGGCGCGGCGCGGCAGCCCGGCGCGGCACCGCGGCGCGGCAGCACGGCGCGGCAGCACGGCGCGGCAGCACGGCGCGGCAACACGGCGCGGCACCGCGGCACCGCGGCACCGCGGCACCCGCTCCCGACGTTCACAAATAAGTAGGCGCCACTAAACTCAATGCTCTTCTTATGCCCCCTCCCATAGGTGTTGTGTCTACACGATAGTTTTGTTTGCTTATTAGGCCATCCGTCATTATTGCCAGAACTTCTGTCTGTCTTTACCGGCTATTTATTGTACAGTCGACCGCACGTTAGTGGAAACACTTTGACCTTGAGCTGGCCTAGCCTATTAGGGAGTTTCAATACTATGAGAGACCAGATTATACTGTTTTTTTTTTCCACTGACGTGGAAAAGCGAAGCGTGCGGTCAGTGGAAAAGCGAACGCTACCTACACCTGCAGTATGGAAGGGAAAGGCTAGAAAATGAACTTTATATAATATTTTATGTGTCTTTATGTTCTTATATAGGTAGGTAGAACTCGTAGAACTGACGGCCGTTGGGACAGAAAGGTTCTCGAGTGGCGACCACGTATCGGAAGACGCAGCGTAGGCCGCCCACAAGGTGGACCGAAGATCTGGTGAAGGTCGCGGGACCCGGCTGGATGAGGTTAGCGCGGGACCGGTCGTCGTGGAGATCCTTGGGGGAGGCCTTTGTCCAGCAGTGGACGTCTACAGGCTGATATGATGATGATATAGGTAGGTACCACATAGGTACCTACTTACTAGGTACACGTGCTTTAACGTACCTACGTATTATTACCTAACCTATACATTTTCTTCAAAATTAAATATTTTAATTAGGTAGGTACATAAGTAGGTAAGTTAATCTATCTAATTCCTAATTACTAATTCTGCTATCATAGATTTCAAAAAACTTAAATTTGGTAGTAAAATATAATATGTAAGAATTATTTTACTATTATATTTTTACGCAAAAGAATCATTTTTTATTTATTCAATTTTGCAGTCATAGTTTTTTTAAATAAGTTTTAAGATTTTGTAAAAAATTATTATTTAAAAAAATCTCCATTCATCCTGTAGGTAGGTATACAAGCCTCGTACACCGTGCCTCGGCTTACCCGTCAAAAACAACTTAATTTTCACCTACGGTAGGTACAGTCGCCCGCTTGTCAGTGGAAACCAAACCAGCATAAGCTGGTCTCTCGTAACATAAACTGCCTAATATAGGCCAGCTCAAGGTCAAGGTGTTTCCACTGACGTGCCCTCGACTGTAGCAATTCAGCTTCATCTGCCTGTCAATACCCACTGCTGCTCAAGGTCTCCTAGAACCAAATATCGCACGGGTCGGATTGGCTGCTGACCGTCACCGGTCTAGGCCCTGGTCTGTCAGCTGTCATGGGCTGACCGTGAAGGTGTAGTTAAATAGATTACTAGTTTTTTTAATTTTTTTATTGCATGTAAGTACACTGGGTACATTTATACAACGTCAATTTTTTATCTACCACCGCCTCCAAGGTGTTATATAGATGTTGTTGGCTGGCCTCTATGCCATCTTACTTTTTGCATCCAAATTACGTATTGGCATCACATTATTATATCGATATAATGACTGGGGGGCGGGGAGCCGGCGCCAGCCAGGGTGCATCCAAACAAGGGGGCGGAGCGCCAGGAATTATCGTGCCGATTGTGACATCGAAGGCCTAAGATTTTCGATACATTTATTTTGAAAGAGAACTAACATCAAAGTCAAATTCAAAACTATTTTATTGCATGTAAGTACACTGGGTACATTTATACAACGTCAATTTTTTATCTACCACCGCTTCAAAGGTGTTATATAGATGTTGTTGGCTGGCCTCTATGCCATCTTACTTTTTGCATCCAAATTACGTATTGGCATCACATTATTATATCGATATAATGACTGGGGGGCGGGGAGCCGGCGCCAGCCAGGGTGCATCCAAACAAGGGGGCGGAGCGCCAGGAATTATCGTGCCGATTGTGACATCGAAGGCCTAAGTTTTTCGATACATTTATTTTGAAAGAGAACTAACATCAAAGTCAAATTCAAAACTATTTTATTGCATGTAAGTACACTGGGTACATTTATACAACGTCATTTTTTATCTACCACCGCTTCCAAGGTGTTATATAGAGCTGGGAAGAAGAAGCGGCGCGATATGACTAGGGTAGAACATGACCAAAGCGAAACGTGCCCATTGAGGAACATGACTAAAGCCGAACATGACACCCTGAAAATGCTTGTAGGATGTGAAGAAAAAAATAAATTTATTAAAATATAAATTAATCAAATTTTGACGTTTGTGAAGAAGGCTTGTGCCTTAACACAGCCTTTTATCGTCCACTGCTAGACATAGGCCTGCACACCCGGTCTTCCGCTCTCCGCATCCAGCCGCTTCGGCCACGTTTAGGTCGCCGGTCCACCTGGCGGAGGAGCGTCCCGGTCCGCGGTCTCCACTCCAGAACCCGTCCGCCCCAACGGCCGTCGGTTCTGCGACAGATGTGACCTGCCCATTGCCGCTTCAGCTTGCTAATCCTTTCGCTATGTCGGTAACCTTAGTTCTCCGTCGGATCTCCTCATTACGGATCATGTCCTTCAAAGAAACTCCGAGCAGTAAAAGACTAGGCCAGCTCAAGGTCAAATTGTTTCCACTGACTTGCGGCCGACTGTACCTACTAGGAAAGTTTTCTACCGCGACTAAATAGAGAGAAAAACACTAGTAGTAAAATGTCCGTCTCGTAAGTACACGTGTATTTATAATAAAGAGCGTCATGACATGGGATGCGTCGCGGCGGCGCCAGCGCCGGCGGCGGCGCGTCGGCGGCGGGGGCGTCGGCGGCGGCGGCGGGGGCGCCGGCGGCGGCAGCGCCGCTCCGGTGCGGCGCCGCTGCTTTGAGGGGCGGCCATCACCGCGGCGGGAGACGCCAGGCGTAGCGCCTATCGCCTAGTACTGCGGCTGGAACCTGGCTACTTCATTCGGTAACTGGAGAGCTGGGATGCTGGAGAGAAATGAGACTTGGAATTGAATTGCTGCAAAATACTGTTTCACAAAAGTTAAGGTCTACTGCTATGGTGGCTGTCACTGTATCTTTTCCATACAAGGCTATTGCCATGACAGTGGCGTTCGAAATCAAAATGGACCGTGTGGCGGGAAACTGCATAAATGTGATCATAACCAACCATACATCCAATAACCACCTAATAATTGCCCAAAAGGTTATTAAAAATATTGTGGTGACCCAAACATGTCGTGTCGTCGTTTTAGTCATTTTTAGGGCTCCGAACATCAAAAGAGGAAAAAAGGAACCCTTATAGGATCACTCGGCTGTCCGTCTGTCTGTCCGTCTGTCCGTCTGTCAAGACCACTTTTCTCTGGAACGCGTGGAGGTATCAAGTTGAAATTAATATCAAATACTTAGGTCTGCAGTCCCTTAGTGTCGTGAAAAATACAGACTTCTAAGTCATTACAGTTAAAAGCTATTGCCGGTTTCGCCGTATTTTTAGTATCTTGGTAACCAAAACCTATGGGGTACTTCCCCTTCACCTAGAATCTTGAAATTTGGCAAGAAGCAAGGTCTTATAGCACAAGTAAAGGAAAAAATCCGAAAACCGTAAATTTGTATTTACATCACAAAAATTTCTTTGTACAAAAGTGCCAACAAACTTAACTTTGCGTATGAGCAAGCCACCCTTATAAATTAGTACCTACAATGACGTAAATAATTGTTGAAAGAATTCCCTAGTGTCTAGAAATTTCATCATTACAAATCTATATTAAATAATTTCGTAAGGTTTACGAACTATACTAGAGGTCTATCTAAGTCTGGAAACAAAATCACTTAAAATAAAATGAATAACATTTGACCACTAACATAAACACGTGATTTAGCATTTGACAGGACTTGTCAAATTTATTTTCGTTCACTTTATTTATTACTTACGGGAAAGTCAAAGGAATCTTAGTCCATACAGCCAAGTCTGAGGTTATGAAAATGATGGGAGCTCGTCAATAAAATTGTTCTTTTAGTAACGATTTTCGAATTATTTCTTTAATTAAGTTTGTACGGAACCCTCAGGGCGCGAGTCCTACTCGCACTTGTCCGTTTTTTTTTTAACTTTAATTATCACGGAGACTAAATGGCGGCGCACGGAGAAAAAATTCTCGTTTCGTTTACCAGGATATTGACAACTTAACTAGATTTTATTGTAGTATATGCGACAACTATTCATTTTGTAAACTTGACTAGAAAATTTTGGTTACTAACTTCCTGAATTTAAATTTCAATTCCCTACTATGAGTTTTTTAAGTCAATTTTTAGACTTTTTGTTAATTAGACATTGTACGATTTAGGCATTTTGTCTTAAAGGCAAATTGCTTTTTAGACGTTAAGATCTTAACCGGCTAAAAACTACATAAATATATGTAACACTATACCAAGTACCTACGAACCTCTTATGTTTTTATTGTCGGTAGTGACCAGTCATTTTACAAAACTGCATAATTAACAAAAATTTCATCTTTCCATCTTAATTGGTCATCATCATCATCATCATATCAGCCTGTAGACGTCCACTGCTGGACAAAGGCCTCCCCCAAGGATCTCCACGACGACCGGTCCTGCGCTAACCCCATCCAGCTGGTTCCCGCGACCTTCACCAGATCGTCGGTCCACCTTGTGGGAGGCCTACGCTGCGTCTTCCGATACGTGGTCGCCACTCGAGAACCTTTCTGCCCCAACGGCCGTCAGTTCTACGAGCGATGTGCCCAGCCCACTGCCACTTCAGCTTCGCAATTATTTGAGCTATGTCGGTGACCTTGGTTCTCCTGCGGATCTCCTCATTTCTGATTCGATCTCGCAGGGAAACTCCGAGCATAGCTCTCTCCATTGCCCTCTGGGTGACCTTGAGCCTTCTTATGAGGCCCATAGTGAGGGACCACGTCTCGGTACCATATGTCATCACTGGCAACACACACTGGTCGAAGACTTTCGTCTTGAGACACTGCGGTATTTGGGACGATGTTGTGTAGCTTCCCGAACGCTGCCCAACCGAGTTGGATTCGACGATTGACCTCTTTCTCGAAGTTGGACTTACCTTACTGGACCGTTTGTCCCAGGTATATATAATCGTCTACAACTTCGAGCATAGAGTTTTTCCAATTCAAATTCGAATTCAAAAGTATTTTATTGCATGTAAGTACACTGGGTACATTTATACAACGTCAATTTTTTATCTACCACCGCCTCCAAGGTGTTATATAGAGCTGGGAAGAAGAAGCGGCGCAACAGTGTCTCCAACCTTCAGAGGAGTGGGTACAACACTTAATTGGTACGGCCTGTAATCTTCAAAATTATATAATTATTTACGGGTCTTACACACGAATAAGTTTTATTTACCTTGCCCGACGTTTCGACCAGGTTACACTGGCCGTGGTCACGAGCTGACTGGAGAGGCGAGCTGTCATTGTTGATCGCTGTGAGTAGTTTCTGAAACTACCCTCTGCTGATCTTGTATTATTGGAAAGTCCCGGCACACAACACTCACGGTATCCGCGGGTGTATTCGACGATAAGTCACGAGATTTAAGTTTATCGATCACTGGATTCCACGACGGTGACAATTTAAAACCATATTCCCTATTAAAATTTTTGAATTTCTTGATTTCAATAGCTTCTCGCACTATCCGCGGATAGTAGTGGCGATCGGTGGACAGGATTTTAGGTTGGTGGAGCTCAATCCAGTGGTCAGTCCCAGCGTTAATGACGTGGTCCGCAATGGCTGACTTATACGTCTGGCGGTTTTTTACAGCTGTTTTTATAATTATATAATTATGAATACAAAGCGCGAAAGTCTAAAATGTACTGTAATCTTCAAGTTCTTCAACTAAAGCTTTAAATGTATATATTTGTTTTTCCGCTCGTAGTGAAGTCTCCTGGCCCGAACTTATCGGCCAATAGTTTTTGAGTGTTTTCGTTGCATAGGATTGTTGCTAGAATATAATAAACTAGGGGACATTGGTCTATATTTATTGATCCAAGCGTCAACTGAAAGAGACACCAAGGGTTTAAATTAAAGAGTAGCACAGACGGTCAAAACCTGGTCGACCAGCTTAAGGTTGAAATTCGTTTGCGTCTTATAACAGTCTATTTTCACAATATAAAATCATCTGATGATTACTGTGTAACGAATGATTCCCTTAACATTCTTTAAAAGCTATGCATTCTTACTGACTTCCTATATTCACTTTATGGGTAAATTTTTGCGATATTTCCATTTGCTAGGAAGGTTTGTAAAATAAAAATAGACTACTTTGATGACTGTACCAATCTCAGAACTAAGAATATTAGGCAAAAATGATCATAACCGATCGCATCAACAATTGCGAGAAATGTCCACTTTTTCTTTAATGGTATGGTACATATGACTACATATACGTACATAATGACTTCCACGCTTGGCTAGACTGTAAGTGTAAGTTTAAATAAATAAATGAAATGAAATGAAAAAACATACTAAGGATACAAAGTCGTGTCACTAGTACAATAATTATAAGAGGCATATCTTTATTAATTCTTTAATGGTAGTAAAGTTTCTCAATTGTACAACTGACACTACGTGAATTATTATCACAGGTCGGCGGGGGTGTGCTGTTTTTACGTCATTAATGTCATGTAGCTGTGTCTTGTAGATATTAATATGGATAAGATCCTTAAAGAAATATTAAAAGAAGACATAACTGAATTTTTTTTATTACAAATTTTCTGTGCTATTGTAATAATTAACTATATTTTTTTCTATATTTTCAATTTTTAATGAGATTCGCCTTGAGTTTAATACCATTAATCACATTCCGTAGGTTCTAATTAAATTCACTTGTTTTGATGGCGACGTAAAGCTCGTAGCAGAAAGGCAGCCTAAATAAAATCATTTCTTTAGTTTATTATAATTGCACATGGGGCATTTATCATTGAATGATAAAGTATGTCCATGTTATGCAAAAACTGAAAACAGCTGTGTGATTCTGTAAAGTACGAATTAATACTCGACCATCACATCGCAAGTCACTTACTTCACTTCGCATCCGATCATGAAAGACCTCGACGTCGCATTGTGTAAACAAATACAAGCTACACAATAAACACTTCACTTGCGAAGTAAAGTGAGTATTGAACTGTGAATCATTGAGTTAGAGACCGATCTCACTGCGGATTCAGGATCGAGTTGCACAAATACGCTTACAGAATAGCAGGGCAGCACACCCCCGCCGACCTATGCTTATTATCTATGACCGCTTCCTATAGATGTTAGCGCTGAGAAGAAAAATCGGTGCAACAAACAGCGGCCACACATGTTTTAACATTTGTAAAGATTGCGCAAGCATGTAGTGTCAGCCATCTTTGTCATTCAAATATTCGTTTATTGTTTATTAAGCTTTAAAATACACAGCACCGACGGCCGTTGGGCAGACGAGTTCTGGAGTGGAGACCGCGGACAGGGACGCCCCTCCGCCAGGTGGACCGACGACCTGAAGAAGGTGGCCGGAAGCGGCTGGAAGCGGCGCTCATTGGGGAATTTTCTGGTCACCGTAGGGATCGAACCCCCGACCTGCCAAGTCCGTCGAAGGATGAAGGTGCCACGTAGTCCCTATCTCAATTATATTATTGTTATGTGGATGTGACGGCCGGTCTCGCGGCGCCGGGACTTTGGCGCCGAAAAGTGTCGCCGCGGCGCCGCGGCCGCCGGCAGCCCGCCGCCGGCGCCGGCGCGCCGAGACCCGCGTCAACAGCCGCCGATTCTTTTGTATTTAACCGGTTGATTGATAGATATTGTCATTAATCCGGTTAGAACATAGAAAAAGGATCCCATAGAACAGCTGCTAAAATAACAATGATAATCAGAGAGGGACACACTTATTACAAAAGTGGTAAGAGTAAGCAAGACAGATATAATATCTTCTATCTCTGTCTACGTATGTGAATTTTTTGCTGGGGGGCAGAGAAATACCCCCTAACAACAAACCATAACTGTCAACGCACAACAACCGACCCGACTAAAATAGATAGTGTTTATTCAGTTTGACCCCGCCATAAAAGAAGCGTCTTCTCAAATTATTGGGGTAAAAGACTATTGCTATTTCATGCTGTACGCTGATTACGGTTCTATGGGATCCTTGTTCTTAGGGTTAGAAGAATTAAGAATGTTTTCGCTTACCGCAGCACAAGAGCTTCGGTGGTGCTGGGTAAGACGCGGCCTGGCACTTCGAGAGGTTCGAGTTCCATCCCCGCTCGTGACATTGTACCAATGGGTAGGTTAACATTTCCTGACTGCTGTGCAAAGGCCTTTGGCGAGTACCAGCACACTCTCGTGCAATTTGGCCCTCAGAACCGCAAGGAGGCCCAAAGGAGAGGCCTTAACAATATACTAATAATGTTTGAAAAAATTCACACACGGCTGTTTAGTCCCAAACTAAGCCGAAGCTTGGCACTCAACAACTGATAAACATACTTAAATACATCAAACACCAGGAATCCGAGAACCAACAGATATGCTCATCACACAAATGTTGGTCCCGGGTGGGAATCGAACTCACGACCTTTGGCGCAGTGGGTAGACTAACACTACGCCAACAGGCCAGTCACTCCAGCCATGTATTCTCTCAAACGGTGAAGGCAAACATCGCAAGGAATGCATACGCCGAAGGAGGAATTCTTAGGCGCATGTGAAGTCCACCAACCCGCGCTGGGCTAGCGTGGTGGACTACAGCCCTAACGCCCTTTAATAAGAGGGTATCTACTTTTATGGTAGTAGGGTAGTATCTTTTAGTATTCAAAATCGGATTGGAGTCCATTTTTAATTGAATTCATCATGAATCAAGAAATTTAGCCACTCCCATATGGATGAGTAGGTAATAAAAGCATTCTATGGGTGTCAAAATCGTGTCGAACTAATCACAAAATTGTGACTCACTCACACATTCTCATTTTCAAACTCCATATAAATTTGTTTTAGCAACCTCCTCCCGCTACTCCGCTTCCTTTGTCCGCACCCCCCCTGTAAATGGCACGATAGGTTCCGATACTAAATATGCAAGATGCGATCTCCACAGGGAGCGCGCGCGAGACCAAAGAGATTTGAAACTTCTTGGAATTCATCGATGAAGTGTTTTATCTAGATACTGCATGATCGAAGCGAAGATGCTAACGACATTTCTCTTCACGGAGGTGGTAAATCGATGATTTATCTGGCAATAAATACGTCATTATGACTATGATGATTGATGGCAGCACGTGCCGAGCCGGCGGCGGCCATGCGTGGTCATTACCAAGTCAAATGCTGAAAACAAACACAGCTTCAGTCCCACGAGAGGTAATGCTCAAACTTTCACGTCATTGGTGAAATATTAGGGGATTCCAAAATATATTCGACTAGCCGACGCCCCGCGATTTCATCCGCGTTATAAAGTATACTATTCATGTAATTAAATTTTTTTAACCCGTTCTAATCATGCCAGTTTCTTAGTTTTAAAGTTTGTCAATAGATGGCGCTAGGTGTATTTTACACCCCGCTATCATTTGGTTATTCGCAAGATATAAAAGACTAGCTTTATCCCGCGGCTTCGTCCGCGTAGAAACGTTTTTCCCGTGTATATTGTGAAACAGCGGCGCCCTCTATGTAGGCGTTTTGTTACATATGGGGTATTAGCGGACGCCCCGCGGCTTTGTCCGCGTTAAAAAGTAGCCTCTATGTTATTCGAGGATATAAGCTATCACTGTACCAAGTTTCATCAAAATCTGTTCTGTAGTTTTTGCGTGAAAGAGTAACAAACATCCTCACATCCTTACAAACTTTCGCCTTTATAATATTAGTAGGATAGGATCTGCGTGCAAATTATCCACCAGCTTTTTACCTCTTTATTATTAGTATAGTTAAGAGTATTATCTTTCTTTGCCTCATCCGCTTTTTAATTATGTCTGGCTTTTTCTTTCTGATCGGCTCCTAAGGGTCGTAGCATGATGTTAAATAGCTTATAACCTTCTGCGAGAAATGGGCTATCTTAAATGCAAGAAGATTTTTTAAATCCGACTGGTATAGTGCGTTCAAACAAATAAACAAACAAACAAGCAATCAGTGCAAGCATCAGTACTCAGTAGCAAGCAAGCAAACAAACAAACAAACAAACAAACAAACAAACAAACAAACAAACAAACAAACAAACAAACAAACAAACAAACGAACAAACAAACAAACAACCAGCCAGCCAGCCAGCCAACCAACCATCCAAACAAAAATAAACCTGAAGAGTTCGTTTGTTTGTTTAACCGCGCTAATCTCTGGATCTAACTACATAATTAATTGAAAATAATCTTTTTGACTGCTCTCAAACGGTGAAGGAAAACATCGTGAGGAAACCTGCATACGCCGAAGAAGAAATTCTTAGGCGCATGTGAAGTCCGCCAACCCGCACTGGGCTAGCGTGGTGGACTATAGCCCGCACGCCCTCGTTGAGAGGGTAGGCCTGAGCCCCAGCAGTGGGGACATTAATAGGCTGCCGTTGTTCTTGAGGAAGGTTATAAGATATTTGTCATTACTCATACTCTGAAAGTAGGTCTGAAGTTGCCTGAGGAGCGGGTTGAAAGTAATACATCTCAGCCCTAGGGAGAATTGCTTTCAACTGACAGCTGTCAAATTATATTTTAAAAAAACTAGTGCTATTTTGACATTTCTATTGGACCATGTTCCAACTGTCTATACAGCCACTCAATTACAGCGCGATGTAAAATTGAAATAACTTAAAGTTATGTAATAATTAAAGAATTTTTTTTAATGACTTTATTATAAATATTACTGTCAACTATTTCTTTAAAATAACTTAGATTTGGGCAAAATATTTACAATTTTTTCAATGATGGAAATGAAAAATAATGGCAGAATAGCTGGTCGGCCACAGAAAAAAAAAACAAAGTAGACGGGAAAGCGGCAATCCGATCTTGATTTTTTGAGTTGTAGAGTTTTGGTTATACTTCCGTATAGCAGAGATTTGTATTAACACTCATTTTATGTATTTGTTTTTACTTTCAGTGTATTCTTAATGAAAAGCACAGTGTTTCCCTCGGGTTCAAGACTTATTTAGAGGTCCCTCGAACTATTGGCGCCCTCGCTACGCGTCGGGCGCCAAACCCCGTCTCGGGACTTAAATAAGTTACTTTCACACCTAGGTTAACAATGTACTATAACATCACGCTACGACCCTCACGAGCCGATAAAAAAAAGGCAAAACCAGCGGGTGAAATCGCGGGACAGGCTGGAAGGTATTCCTACGGAACCCTCCCTGCTGACTGTACGATTGATTCCTGCTCCGTGACTCTCCCGCTCCCTGGATCGTTTATCAGCGAGACCACGTACTTATTGATGCGGATTTGAATAATACTCAATTCATGCATTTTTCCGAAGGAGGCGTTCCGCCAGAGAACGAAAGCCTTCGACATTGCTCAATAAGTTGATGACTACGTTGAAGTGGCAGTAAGCTGGTTACATCTGTCGGCGAACCGATAACCTGGGGCAGACGAGTGGAGACCACGCGTGGGCAGGCGTAGTGTGGGACGCCCCCCGGCTACATGGAGCGACGATCTGCGACAGGCGGCTGGCAGCAGGTTGGCATTAAATCGGTTGCTTTTCAATTGTTTAATTGTTGCATTCAGCCAAGAAGTTTCAAGTGTCTTTGGTCGCGCGCGCGCTCCCTGTGGAGATCGCATCTTGCATATTTAGTATCGGAACCTATGGTGCCAATTACAGGGGCGGTGCGGACAAAGGAAGCGGAGTAGCGGGAGGAGGTGGAAGTATCTTTTCACTATTGAATTTGAAAATGAGAATGTGTGAGTGAGTCATAATTTTGTGATTAGTTTGACACGATTTTGACACCCATAGAATGCTTTTATTACGGGATTATTACAGAAGTGCGACCACGCTTGTGCGAAGTATCGTTAGTGCGAAGTACGAGCGTGCGATGTACGATAGTGCGACGTGTCGTTTGTGCGAAGTATCGTTAGTGCGAAATACGAGTGTGCGACTAGTCATTAGTGCGAAATATATATATAGTTTGGTCCAGTTTATTCCTATATTTATAGTTTGGTCCAGTTTGGTCCAAATTAAAAGTTTGGTTCAATTTATCCATATGGGAGTGGATAAATTTTTAGATTCATGCATTCAGCAATCTCAAATGCTAACAAACTCATTGATTAAGTATAAGTAGGTACTTATTATATAAAAACTTTAGGTAGGTATAAACATTTAGCAAAAACTTATATCATTTCGGCAACTTTCAGACAATAAATGGAATTAGAAGCAATATAGTCTTATGTCTTTACTTTGTTTGCAGATTGTTTACCTTCGCTATTGACGTCTTTATTTTTAGGGTTCCGTACCTTAAAAGGAAAAAGGAACCCTTGAAGGATCACTTCGTTGTCCGTCTGTCCGTCTGTCAAGACCATTTTTCTCAGGAACGCGTGGAGGTATCAAGTTGAAATTAATATCAAATACTCAGGTCTGCAGTCCCTTACGAGATGTGAAAAATCAGACTTCTAATTTGATGCAGTTAAAAGATATGGCCATTTTTGCCGCATTTTAGTGTAATTTGGTAATCAAAAACTATGGGGACCCCCATTGACCTAGAATCTAGAAATTTGGCAAGAAGCAAGACCTTATAGCACAAATTAAGGAAAAAATCCGAAAACAGTAAATTTGTATTTTTTTAAAATCATTACTTACATAGTGTTTGGTCATACCATAATGACCAAACACTATGTAAGTAATTTGTAAGTAATAATAAAGATGTCACCCTTATCGGTACAAATCATACCTCGACTTTATCTCCTAGTCGACTTTACATCACAAAAATTTTTTTTTTCTTGTAGCAACAAACTCAAGTTTGCGTATGAGCAAGTCCTCCATATAATTTAGTACCATGTGATATACGTAACTACAAATTTTATTCACGATTGTCTATTTATTTCTTTAATTAAGTTTGTACGGAACCCTCAGGGCGCAAGTCCTACTTACACTTGTCCGGTTTTTTGTGGTACAGTAACTACGATTTTAGGATGACAAGTGGCCATCGGCTCTATGCTCTTCCTCCCTTTTATTGACCGAGCGAGCGAAGCGTCTAAGTTTCGAGATTGGCCAAAAATGCTAATGTCCGTCTGTCCTTCTGTCTTTCTGTCTGTAATTCTCTACAGGTCGCATTTTTCAATCGATTTTGACGAAAATTTGGCATGGGTATAAATTAATCAACCCGACAAAATGAGTAGAATAAAATCTTGAAAAACATTTTTTAGAGTACGTACCATACTCGCAAAGTGGGAGTGAATTTTTTTTTTCTTGTGAATCCCATAGTGTGGGGTATCGTTGGATAGGTCTTTCAAAAATATTAGTATTTCAATAGTATTGTTAAGTACGAATATATGAATTATGAAATTATGTCTCAGTCAGGTGATCTTGTTGTATATTTTCGATCCTTGTCATGCTGTATTTCGCCGTAATAATTAACTACAGCGAGTTGAATTGGCTCCATAACTTGCTTGTTTTGTATTTGTTATCAATGTTTCTTTAAAATCATAGATTTCTCTCTGATTCAGAGCCATTAAATTCGAATCGCGAGGCGACGGCCTCTATTAGCGGTCCCCAGAATATCATGCGGCATGACATGCGTTACGTTCACGTGAATTATCATGCTGCATGATGTACCCTCATGCCTGCTATCAATCACTTAGTACAGTGAAGAGTACGCGCGATTGTCAATCAACGGCCAGCACGTAGTTTGTATGTCATTCGCGTCAATCGCTACAATTAAACGGTCATGCATGAGTGACAGCGCGTAACGCATGTCATGCCGCATGATCTTGTATAGGGACCGCTTTACAATTCATCGTAAAACCCATAAAAGGCCCCATTCACAGGCAAAGTTTCTAACATCCCCCAATTTACTACAGAAGGTCACAATCCCATTCAGCTCTACCGCAGCCTCCCGGAGTTTTCCCGCTTTTCCCGTTATTTCCTCGGCGGCCGCCGCTCGGGACGCACGTCTCGGAAACTCCGGGGAAAGCTACGAATTTTCACACGACAATACCTTGTTGCGAACTTTGGAGTTTGTTTTTAAATGTTAATGTAAATAAGTGTTTTTTTTACTAGATTTTTTTTAATGACTTTTAGAGTGTTCATGTTTGGTGTTTGTTGGACAAGAGTTGCTAGGAATGCGACTTCGAAAGAGTTAATGAGGTATGTAATATTTTATTGTGATAAATTAAACAAAATTGAAATATTAGTGTAACCGAAAAAATAATTAATTTAATATATTTTTGTTTAATAAATTAAATTATTTTTAATTTCTTGAATAATTTCGTACTATTTTTATTTATTTAATATACTATTTAATCAAATAATGGAAGGTCAGCTCGTTGTGTACTGTTGTGGAGTTATTTTGTACAAATACGAAAATATCTTGATATCGGCAGTACATACTATTTTAAAAATCTTTTACTTAAAACTAAAAACTTAGGTTAGACCATTTTGTACTTTAGTAGGTGTTTACGTGTTTTTTTTTCACTTAGGCATAAACGTTGCCTGAAAAAGAAATTCAAAGCTAAGAGGTATAGGTACCATTGTAATTTAATTTAAAGCTTTTTACTTGCGTCTTTTAAGTTTATACTTCTATTTAAGTACCTAGTAATTATTTTGTTTTTTGTTAAGTAATAAATAATAATAAAATTAATTTAACGTTACACCACAGAGGCTTTTAATAGTCTCCGTTACACAATAATTCCAACACATAATTTGAAGCAAATAAACTGGTAATGTATACCATACAATTTAATCATACACGATAAATGTATGGAGCGCGCAGTAGTATTTGTATGGGCACTGAGCGCTCTCACGTGCAAACTTTTCATACACGCGTATGATAAAATGTATGGCACGCGCGCCGGGCGCAACAGACTGTACGGGCCCTTAGCTCGCGCATTCCGAACGAAGGGGTCATAGAGTATGGGCCCTAATATAGAAGCGCCCAAGAAACTAATTATAATTGTACCTATTATTCCCTCTAGGTAGCTCTATCTAGATTTGTTCTATTGAAGTAGGTAGATAAAGACTTAACTTTATTTATTTGAAAATTTCGCAGCACCAAAATAAAATTATAATTTAAAAACAGATATTAAAAATTCTGTAAGGCAATAAAAGAGATTTCACATGTAGGTATTACAAGAGATACTTTTTTTAGGTAAGTAATAACTTTGACTTAGTAATGTTGAGGAACATATTATTGTTAAGAAAGTACAGACATCGGAGAATTTGACTCGAAACTTTTTACATGGAGCACTCAAAATTACGCAAATCAACAAAAAACCGATTGAAATGACAGCTAATATTGACACAAGCGACAAAAAAGTAGTTTTACGTAAAATGCTGCGGCTATAGGTACCGAGTTCAGCCTACCCATTATTTTACCACAACAATAAATAGTCAACTTTAAAAGGTAAGTAAAGTAAAATAAAGTATTATGTTACTGTCGTTAATAAGTGTTTACGAGACCAGCAAAATAAATGCATTTTTACTCACATAAGCATTGTTAAATGCCATGTCTACTGTCTTGAAAGACATGACAGACTATCACCCTATGAAACTATAGAAAATCACACTTTTTTGTAAGGCAATTGTCTGCCTTATGACTGTCTTGACTAAGATGTATGTACTATCGAAAGTACAGTCGCAATAACTCCCTATTTGTGTACCACTTTCATGATCTTTTTAGATTATTTTTTTGTTTCTTTGTGAGTACACGAGTAGGTACCTTAAGTGGTAATAAATTTTATTTCTTTCTTTCTTTCTTTCAGTGGAAAGGAATTGATAGGGTCATCGTACCTATACCTAATTTATCGATATATAACACGGAACTGAGAACAAATTTCTTTTCGAACACGCTGCAATTAGGACTAGCCCTAATAGTATCGAGTAGTTAGTCGATAAACTACTCGATTTTTTCGAAAATGATTATCATTTACCTCTAAAGGCGCATTCTTTAGACGTTTTGTGCTTTGTACGCTCTCACTAATAAATGTCTCCATGAGACGCGCCTCACTAGGCATTCTTTACCTCTCTGGAGTGTCTGCTGGATAGAGTGCATGCATGCCGCGGTGCGGCGGCGGGCGGCGCGGGCGGCGGGCGCGGGCGGGGCGGGTGGCGCCGCACGCACACAGCCGCGCGCACCTGACGCCGCCGGGTGCCGCCGGTGGCGCCAGCCGCGCGCCCCGCGCCGCCCGCGCCGCGCCGCCGCCCGCCGCGGGGTTGCCACTTCGGAACCACCGCCAAGTTTTAGGGAAATTCAAATTTGGAGTATCTACTATATTATCTTTTTGACGTCAATTCTTGTAGGTATAGCCGAGGGGAAGAAACGGCAACAAACCCAACATCCACCGTGGGGTTGCCACGTCGGAACCACCGCCAAGTTTTAGGGAAATCCATAATTGGAATACCTTCCATCTTTGTTACGGCAATTCTGTCTAAAACTACTCTGTTTCCACCTGTATAGCAGAAGGGAAGAAACAGCAACAAAGGCAACATCCGCCGCGGGGTTGCCACATCGGAACCGCCGCCAAGTTTTACGGAAATTCAAAACTCGTTTGTTCGAAATTGGAATGCAATATTCTCTTTTTGACGTCAATTCTGTCTCAAACTACTCTGTTCCCACCTGTATAGCCGAGGGGAAGAAACAGTAACAAACCCAACAGTACAGGGTCCTGCCTATGTTCGTCCATTTTTAAAAAGGAATTCTTGTTCATTACAATGTGGAAAAGTATTGTACGGTTTACAACCGACCGCACAATTTACGCGTAACTGAATAAAATTGTTACGTAACTACTTTAGTAGACTCACTCGTTAACGACTGTCGAGCACAGCAGGTGGATGGTAACTAGAAACCGTACATTATTTTGATCCTTCGAGCCGGATATGTATAATATATTTATGTTTCTTAGGTGTGATATGAAAACAAAGCTATTTGCGTGTTAGCAATCTGTGCGTGCAAGGTGCTCTAAGACTTTCTGGCGGGATTTCGTCAGAGTTGGTTGTCTTTCTTAGGTATTTAGTTTCTAGTATTAGTAATACTAAATTATTAACAACTATAGGTCAGTGTGAACAAAAGGGACACAAAAAGCAATGGTTTCGTGATTTTGAGTGATTTCTGGAATGTTTTCAAAAAATTTTCGTCAGCGCCCCCTTTTTAAGTCAAAATTTCCCACAAAATCGGGTAAACGGTGCGGGTAAACAGTGCACGGGGGTGGTATGGCCGGGCCGCGACGCCGGCCGGCCGTCACGTCAGTCGAGTGCCGGCGCGCGGCGAGTGATGACGTGTCGCCTGCGAGAGTGTGTCGCGTGGCGCGGGAGGCCGCGCGACTCGTGACGCCGTCGTCGGCATGTGATGTTCCGGAGACACGCGCTGCGGCGGCGGCTGGCTGCGGCTGGCGCGCCGCCCGTGCCCGACGACCAGCTGCGGCGGCTGGCGCGCGCGCTGGACGCGGGCGCCGCCGGCGGCGAGTGCGTGCCGCCGGCGGGCTCCGCCGCCGCCACGGCGCGGCTGCGGCTCGCCGTGGCGCGCCTCACCCACCCCGAGCTGCGGGAGCTGGGCGAGCTGCGCCGGCTGCCGCTGTGCTCGGAGCCGCAGTGCTGCAACCCGCACCACTGGAGCCGCCTCTGCAAGCCCGGTATGTGCGCCACCGCCGCCGCCGCCGCCGGCCGTTGACCCGCGGCCGCGCAACAAGTGCACCGAGTAAATACCGCGCTCCGTCCCCGGAATGCGATCGTTTAGTGAATGGATGATGTTGGCTCTGGTATGGATGGTTATCGGCCGCGTGAGGAACAAGGCATTCAAATATCTTTTGAACTGCCATGAACAGCTTAAGAAATAGTCTAATCGGTGTTTTTATCACTTTAGGACTTAATTATTAACTGTTTTAAGCAAAGTTCTAGTTTAAAATGCTTTGCTGAGTCTATGTAGAATCAAATCATTTACATTTTCATTGTCAATCTCCCTTATTAGGTATCACTCAAAGGTTGTGTTGCAGCTAACTTCACGCGTGACTTGTATCCAGTTATCAGTGCAAGTCCTTATCAGCGTCGTCATCGCTACTGTTTGTTTCTCTATCTGACATTACGCTGGCTGTGACGTCATCGCTCCTGCACTCCTCCCTCCAAGCCGCTCCCAATCCTCAGCTGTATCAGCGATCGTGCCGGTGGTCTCCATTGCTCACTAAAAGCGAAGTGAAATACGGTTTTCGATCTCAATAGCAAGATTGTAAACATTTCCGTCCGTTAATCTATTTTTAGAGTCTGACATCAGCCGCCGTAGTGTTTCTTTGGTTTGTTTTATAGAAATTTTAAAGGTCACCTTTTTAATAGACCTTAACGATGCGTTTAACCAAACTCTTGTCAAACAATTTTCATACAGTAGTTTTCAGTCACAATCACTTATATGACATATTTTTATGATCTGTAGGACTTGGATGGGAAATCATAGCATTTGGAGACTATTAATTCCTCTGTGGCATTAGTAGCGTTAAGAAATGGAAATTATTGATAATGGTCGATAGGTATGATGTTATGTGGATGACATTATAACGTCGTCGGCGTAAGCAAAGTGAGCACCTACCTATCACCTAATCTGCGGCTGCGAGGGTCACTCGCTCGCGATAAGTAGACAAGGTCATGGCGCTGGCGCCGGCGCGCCGCGACGCACGGCGGCGGCGCGGCGGCGCGCGCGCAGCCCGTTAACTTTTTAATTCGTCAGGCGATGGCGCTACCGCCCGTCAGCCTTTGTATACACGCAAGCCGCCTCCTTGTCGCGTTTCCTTCTGCGTATTGTGACCTCTTTGCGGTTTTCTTTCTTATGTTTCGTCATCCTGTACTTTGTCACCGCGTTTTTGAATCATGCGTTTGGTATTCGTTAGCTAATGGTTAAATTTTGTAACGTTAAAATCTGGGAAATTATTTTGGATCAAATGTTTCGTACTTTTGGTACCTACATACAAATGTTTCATCATTCCATACTACTTTTTTAAATTATTGATTCAACGATACACGTGGAGTTTTAACATAACTACAGAATCAACTAAATATTGGCGGTCAACTTTTCATTATGAAGCAGGTACACATAATGAAGTAACACCTTGCTGCCAATTGCTTCCTAAAACTGTATTTTATTAGTATTTTCAACTAGCAACAAAATTCTGCACGATTCTCTCAGATACTGTCACAGGGTTTCATATTGTGCATGGAATGTCTTTAAACAATTCTAAGAAGTTCAACATCTCAGATAAAATTATCTAGCCGTTAAATTTGATGTTTCCGAACTAATGAGTGGCCGTGACACCGACTCACGCGCAGTTCACGTCGCCTACAAGCCGCCTCCCACGCCCGGACTGTGGTAGGTGCTCACCGGCACACGTGGGTGTGTTGACAATGCCTGTTAGCATATTAATTAAGAGGAAAGGCAAGAAAAAATATGAATATTAATGTATCCTAATGTGGGTGGAATCAGGGCCCCAGGAAACAAAATATGTTGGTCAGTGAACTGTTACCAGATAGACTATTTCTAACTCATCTCCCTTATGAAACTTACAAACTTTGTGTTCAAATATCTTAAAAGAGAAAGGCCCAATCTACTCGTAATGGAACTGTATGCGTTAGCAATAGCCCTTTTTAGGATTAAATGAAATATTCTTATGAAGTTGTTGTCGGCCTGAGTCATGAGATACGATTACTTAACATTTATTCAGAAACAGCTCTGCCAAATCTTATAATTTCCATAAGATGCTCTATAGTGTCGAACTATTTATTAATCTAGATATTTTCTGAACTTTGACTATCGCTTCATTATGAGGTAATAAAGTTAATCTAGCTATAGTACCTACCATTATTTGTTAGTCAGGTTCTTCCTCGGATATTTATTTCAAGTTACTCAAAGTAAGGTTGTAGTTTCACGATTTTATCCATTAGTTAGACACCTCTTTAAAAACACTTTTGCTTCACTATACTTTCTTTGTTTTCTACCTTTACTTCTAAATCAACTTCTTCGTCTTTCTCTGTACCCAGTTCGATTATTCTTCCAAAACCTAAATATATAGAATATGTAGTTAAAATCGTATGTTCTCTGGTAGTACAATTAACATTTCAATTGATTGTACTACCGAGGTTTTCAAGTAATACTAAAATAGTGGTTTAATGGTTGTCGCTGATTCTTCTTTTATTCAATCGGAATCAGATGTGTAAATCATCTTCAAAAATTTAGTTTCCAAGATTATCTTACACGAATTCACACGATGTTATAAATTTGGTATGATTATAAAACTCTGCGGCATATCCAATTAGTAAACGGACAAGAACAGTTTTCGTCGGAACGGAAATTATGCTATCAAATAGCTATACACCTGGCCTCTCGCCATATCCTCCGAGACGGACCTCAGCTGCGCAGTTTTTTTGCCGTGGCGACGTCTCGCCGACTCGGTCGCCACTGTTTTTGTCAACTTTCGCGGCGGTTCCCACAGCCGACAAGCAACACTAAATACGGCTGGCGTCAGTGACGTGTTCGGCATTCTTTTGATTTATGTGCAACTTTATTAAATTTATTGTTTTTAAGTTCAACCGCTACTTTTACAAAGTTGGTTTCATCAATATTGCGATCCGAGTTTCAGACCTTCATAGGTTTCAGCTTTCAATGTCGACAGTTCTTCATTCCAATGGATTTTTCAGCTCATTTGGATTCGTCAATTAATCAACTTAGGCCCCTTTGATGTAATAGTCATCATTTCAGTCCGCATTAAAAGAATTTATACTCTGAATGATTTTGGTGGTAATAAATGAGAGTATCAATTTCAGTTTTACGACCGCGTCGATCGTAATACACCTCATTGTGAGTTCGAACATCAACAGCTGTTTATTGTACACCTGCTCGGTTTAATTCATCATCTGTTCTATTATTAACTCCACCGGTTTGTTCATCAATCTTACCACCAACGGTTTTAAGTTTAAATGAGAGTTTTGTTAAGAATATTTCGTTAGCTGTTATGGGATTAGAAAAAGGGATTAGGATAAGTAAAAATGGGGATAGACCTAAAAATATTGATTCTAGGAAAAAGATGGCCACACTCGTTATAGCTCGTAGTACCTAAAATATTAATGGAAATACAGGAAAATGAATATCTACGTACGTAAATGAGTTTAAAACCCAAGTCGTTTGCGTGAACGGCCGGGTCGTAAGGAATTCGAAAATAATTGATGCACATCAATCTTTGGAGCGCAGTACGTGGCTCGAGGCATACGCCCGCGAATCGGCGCCGCCCGATCACGTCGCCGTCGGCCCGGCGGCCTCTATTTGTGAATGTTTTTATGAGAGCCGTTTCCATCCACCGCCCGCGCCTCGGCGAGCCTTATCTTATCGGCGCTGGCGTCGCCCCGACGCCGCTGCCGGCTCACAGGACCAAAGATTGCTATGAAGTGCGCTCCATCAAAACTGCTTCCGTTGTCATCAACTCACCCAACCCACGTAGCTCAATTAAACCCACATCCGCGACGGGCACACTTATCTAACTACCATTTACAAGTGATTCCGTGCCCACACTGCATTTCACCGGTCGCCATTACATGTCCAAAATTTAATGATGTCGTATAGATACAGGCGAAAGAATCCATGTGTTGATGTTAGCCAGTCGTCGGAGCGGCGGCGGCATGGTCGATATTTATTTAGCCATAATTGCTTGTCGGCTGGCTGGCGCCGGCGCCATGTCGCGCCGGCGGCGGGGCGGGGGCGGGCGCGGCGCGGGGGGCGGCGCGCCGGCGCGGGCGCAGGTAATACGCGGCCGCACTGCGTAAGCTCAACTCGATTTTCGTGATCGGTTTTTTTGGCCTCATTACAGTCTGGTCATGTTTTTGGGCTGCTTTGTTGAATTTGTGAATGGTCTTTTTATTATGTCCAGCGTGTAAAGGTTTAGAAAAGCATTGTTGGGCTCGGATTCGGATCGCAACGGTTTTTGCCGATTTGTTGGTTTCGACTTTGTAACTGTGTAGTGAAGTCATTTGGCTTCAACTCAGGAGAGATTTGCGTTTGAAAATACGCGATAACTAAAACTAAAGACTGTAACAATTTATTAGTTATTCCTTTAACATTTTTATTAATCTTGAAATCCCATCTAAAGTTGTATTTAATACTTGTTTCTCATTCGAGTAACTTACCTTAGAGTGTCTCTTACTTTGTCCCTTGCTTTTCCGCTGTGTAAATTATCGAGAACTCATTTAAAAGCCTTGGACTAAACGGGATTCTTGCCGCGATATGATATATGAATCAATCATTACAGTGCGTAACAGTTACCTAATCCATTGGTTACTCTTTGACAGACAACTTTGTACAATTTGTACCAATATGGGACCTCCCATGTTATATTTGTGAATTGTGGTATTCTTCTTTAGTTACCATAATTTCCTTTATTACCTAAGTATTTGTTAATGCCTCCGAATTTCAGACTCTCATTTCCTTTGAATTACTTTCTGTCTATGATGAAAGCCTCTTTCTTTTCTATTACTACTTGGTACTTGTGATTCTGGTAACGAATACTGTGCTCTGCTGAGAATTATTGACTGGGTAGTAGTATCTAGTAGTTTTTATTAGAGTAGTCTGAGGCACCTGTCTGTGTTGGTTGACGCCACACTTGGGGGCTGGCGGCTGTCTTTATTGTCGACTGAATATTGATCATCTTGTTGTTTGTCATAACATACGGACTTGACAATACATATACATATGTATAATTGTATGTATGTAGAAAAATTGAAGTATTATTAGGGTTTAGTCATATTTGCTATAATCATTATTATAGGTACGTATTTGTTTATTTCATTTTTATGGGAAAACTTACATCAACAACAAACTATGTTTGTAAACCTGTTTCTATAAACTTAGCCATTGACAAGTTTTCGGCTTTGTGTTTAACTAGCAGACACTCCGCGACTTCACCTGCATTAAGTAAGAGTATATTGTATTCCTTCATAATTTTTTTCTCTTTGGTCTTCTGCGTTACCAGCGTCTTCAATTAATTATCTTTTTAATAACATCATTAGGTTTCTATTTAGGCGAAGTCCACCCACTCTTGTCTTTATGTACTTAGACGACTTCTTTCTCACGCCACTTAAATGGTCATCTCTCGTATTATTTCACCGTTTCATTTAATTTCAAATGGTACCTACCTACTTTTTTTTTATAAAATGCTAAGCTTTATGCAACTTGATGTTGAAAGTTTTAACGCGGAAGTCAGTTGCGCCGCTTCTTCACAGTAATAACAGCTTGACTTTGACTTACATTACAGTACCTAGTACATGGTTTAGTTGCTTTGCAGAAATAAAAGTCGTGTTAATAAAGATTATCTTTTCCTCTTACCTTTTGCCCATCGTTTAGCTCACAGGTACCTAAGTGATACTAGACTTAAAATTTAATATTTCCAGTTTCCTCTCGTTCGGTGCTTTAGTAATGAGCCTTAATTAATACTTCTGAGGCGCCGATATTATAAATGTAAACTATTAACTCAGATGTCGGCCATTCCATTGATATAATTGGTCGAAATTAGTTTTTGAGACGTTTCATTACGCTAAAACTCTATAAAATTAAGATTCCATGAATATTTATACGTATAATATAATATTTCGTATTTAATATTACAAACTTTATAATGTTGAAATATTAGTATGTTTATTAGAAGTACCTGATTCACATTATATTGGGTGATTTAGAGAATTATACTTAATTACATAATATTTCTTTGAAATACCTAGTTTTGGTTGAACAGTTTTTCGTTTCTAATAGCAACTTTCAGCATCAACTTAAAAACTTTCAAATTCTCTTTGTTTATTTGTCAATCTCCTCCTATTATAGTCTTTGTTTCGTTCTTCGCATTCAAATCAATCAACAGGTTAATTAAATTATCATTGCCATTTTTGTATTGCGTCAATCTTCCGGTAGATGTTTTACTAGATGCATTGGCATTGGACGGTATTACCCCGCGGGGCTCCTCGGTAGCTCGAGTTAAGGGGAGTGCAGGTGTACTTCACACGTCGGTAAACATTCGGCGTGCTTTTAGATTCGCTACGGCCGGTGGTATAATGTCTCAATTACGAAACTGTACGGTTTTTTGGAACATGATTGTGTGAGGTTTTGGCGCGTCACGTTCGCACGTTGTTGTCTTGCCTCAATCACACCGAGAACGCCGCGGCGCCGTTTTTATGCGTAACTTTTTGTTTTTTTAAATGCAGGATGTAGTTGTAGTTACCTGCAATTATTAACTTATTAATAAAATAAACTTTATCTTGAAGTTTACTTTAATTAATTTCAACCCTAGCTCACTAGCTAGTTAAAACTAGAAAGGGATTAGGTAGGGGAGGGGGGGATTAGACAAGTAAACGTGAATTGCCTTTGACTTTTTCGAACGTAGATAAAACACGGTAGCAATAGGTTCTCATCAACGACTTTCCCAAGCAAAGGCTCGTTTGTTGCCGTGGTACGGAGGGGGTGCGCTGCGCGCGCGCAGGCGGGGAGTGCGCGGCGCGCGGGGGGCGGGGCCGTCGTCGCCACCTCTGGCGCCATCCGACATGTTATATATAATTTGGGCGCGCTATTTCTGGCGATTCACACGCGCGGCGCAACGCTCAGTGCGTATAACGTTTTTTGAATTTTAGAACTGCCTGATAATATACCTGAAGTCACTACCGAAACCGATCCGCACATAGATACAACTGCAATTTCATTTTCAAATATGTCCGCAGACTGTAATAATGACACCTGGTAAATAGGTACTGTCTCTCTTTTCTTTTGTCAACCCCTATACCTTACCTCGTGAATAACGTAATTTTGTAGTTTTGCTGTAGGTAAATTTAATCTAAACCATGGTAACCAACAGTTTGATCTTACTGAGTTTTTAACATCATCTCTTTAATGTGCGCTTATGAACACTTTTATTGGTAATATGAAATAATATCGGCCGATTGTAAAAGAATTTTCACTCTAATTTGTTTTGGAGACTCTGGGCGCAATATTTGTCGCATTTGAAATAATTTTTATCCAATTCTACTCGGCGTTAGATGCTTTAAACAAGTGACATACTTGATTGAGTACTGTAGTGATTCTATTTATTTATCCTGTTTTAAGTTATTCACTTTATCATAGTCCGGAAATACTGTTATCAGTAACACAATATTGTTTGTCTTGTCATCTCTTATTTTCTGTTTCTATTGTATTACTTGGCCCATGCGCATGTTTCAGTCCTTGAGACAGTCCCCAATGCTCGAGCTCCGCGATAATACGGGCCTGTGACGTAGCTTCATCTCCGGGACTTAATGGAGCATTTAAAAGAATTTATCGTTTGTTTATTGTTTTGGATTTTTCTTTTTTCTTGTTTAATTTACGGTAGATTTTCAGAGGGCTGTCAATTTTATTTGGTTCATTTCATGTTGTGTATCTAATAGTTTTCTTTTCTGTTCAGATTTAACTAGTGTACCTTTTTCAGCTTTACCGTTATGCGTATATTAGTTAGTAGTTACTTTGTATTTATCCACTTCCATTAATGTTGCAACTTTTAAATTTACATCTATTCCGGGCTTCGTATTTTGTTATTGAGGATATTTCAACGAATGTCGTGTTTAATTTTGGTTATTAATGAAAATGATTAACGCCAGACTTATGTTTAGAGAAGTTTCGTCGGGAGGAGGAATGTTAGGACAGTACGTTTCTTACTTCTATAATTTCTAAATTACTGACATTGCTGGTAGTTATATCTAAAGTTTCTAAAGCAATATTCCTAGACCATAACTCATGTGAATCATTGCGCATATTTACCACTTTGTTTTAATGTTATGCGATGCGCCGGCGCCGGCGCGAGGATTCGCATAACCACAGATAGTGAGTACGTATAACTATACAAGTATACAGTTAGCTACTTTATGATGTGATAGTCTATAGTTCTGTGAAGAAGCAACATTGAAATACATCTCTCTAATAATTTATAGAGTAAAGTGTCGTGTAATCAATTATCTATACTGTAAATGATATTGGATCTTCTTTACTGCTGATACTGAGGTATTTTCTGTTTTATAAACATTTCGGACTCCTTTCGTTTATCTCAGTCAGTATTGATCAGTAAAGTATTATTGTCTATAGTGAAAGGAAACTTATTGCTTACATCATTATCCTGAACTAATTCATTTATCACAAACTTCCATACTAATATTATAAACGGGAAAGTTGGCTCCCTGTTTGCTCTGTTTGATACATCGAACCCCGGGTCAGAATTAAAGCTACTTTTTACCGCGATAAACTTTTCCCGCGGTATAAAACACTTATCTAAATCTCTCGCTCAGTTTCCTTTTTCCAGTAATTTGAAAGTTAGACGATTTGAATCGAAATCGAGAGTACACGCTGCAGTTTCAGTACCACAAACTCCATGTGATGTTTTGCAAAACACATTCGTTTCCGACGATAGAGCAATTAATACAGCAGCTAGATTGACCGGTTCCGCAGTAATCGAAGGACAAACCGACCGACATACGGTATTTATTGCTATAGATTGAATGTTTAGATTAATTACACATGCCGGGCCTCCAGTGCCCCATACTTGCCTAGTACTTATCAATCTCATCAGCTGGCATTCCAATACACGCCTGTTCACTTTAAACCCAACGTCATCTATACAGAACCCAATCTCCATTGACATATTCTTTCAATAATTGAAACACGATATAGAAATCGATTGCATTGATATTTGAACCGTCAACGTTTGTGTTTAAATGCATTTTAGCTCAGCGTTTAAGCAAGTTCAGTTTCAAATCAAATAAGCTTAAGTCTTCCAATTGAAACTGTTTTAAAATTGTACTTTATTTCAGTCAGGATACAGTTGGATTTCCTGGAATACCTACAGGCATTTATGACGTAATAATTTCAAGAGAAATTTCAGTCACGCCACTCTACTCGTATTTAGGTATTTATATATGGACGACGTGCTCATTGTAAAAAGATATTAAATCGCAGTTGATGAAAAAGTGAATGTAAATTTTATTGTCGTTAAGTAAAGTTTGAATTTGTTTGATTCAGGCGGCAAGGTTTATTGTGAACAGACTAAAGGACATTAGAGTCAGCAACTGATATTATTTATATCAGCTAGATGCCATGCTAGGCGTTTAGGGTCATATACTTTCGCATAGCTTAGTCTTTTTTCAAGCGGAAATGTTAGAATCATACTGCGAACAGTGACTCACGCCTTTGTATTTAAAGCCTATGAATATACATAAGTACTATTGAAAGTCAATTGTCATTCATTTCACCCGATTTTAGTTGGAATTAGTGTTCAATTAAATCGAAATCAAATTCAATTCAGATGAACATAATGAAAACTATAAATTAACATGGAACTTGATGGTATGTCTCTTATATGTTTGAAGTTAGGAGCACCAAGATAATAATTTATTGGTTGGGTGAGCGACAAATAAATCTTCACTACGCAGTCATAGCCAAAACCCAGTGTGTAGCTAATACGGGATGACGAATCTAGGCCTTGTTCTTACCTAGAATGCCAAACGTCTTGTAAACAGAACTATCAGAAGACAGGTTTCCACGACATACCTAGGCTCTAATGTTACAAAAACAAGGAGGAATGTCTGAACTGACAGCTACTAAATAAAAAGATGAGGTACCACGCAATAAAAAGCCAATAAAAATATCAATGTGATTTACGCTGCGTTTCCCAAAGGTGTTAAATCCATTCGGTATGCAGGTGCCTGCGCATGCGGCGATTGTTTTGACATTTGTTGCGCAAACGCATAACAGCTTCTGGGAACGTTCGAGCACACATACGCTAAACAGAAATTCTTATTGAAATGCATCCACTGAATAACCTTTTTCTGACAGTACCGTGAAGTAAATGATGAGAAATACTAAAATTATTTCACTTACGTGTTCTACAGAAAATTTTATTTCCATGGTAAAATGTAAGAATAATGTAATAATCGTTTACATTTTTTTGTTTATTATCCAGCTTTTTTAAAAATGCGCATCTTGAATTACCTAAATAATTATTTTTAAAATCGACAGTCTAATTGAATGAATCCTATTTGAAAAAGAGTTATATAGAGCTGAATATCATCTTTTCTAGGAAGGAGATATCTAGAAATTGTGTATTTTAGAAGGCAGTAAAACTGCCTGATATGAATGCTGAGATAAAAGTAGAAGATCATTAAGTTCTCGAATTTGACGATGATTACCACTCCACACTGCATAAAACATCTTTCATAGATGAAAATACTCAATATTATGGAAGATTAACAAATGCTGAGGATAACCAATTTCTAGAGACACCATAATTTGAAACGTTCTGTAATACCGGTATAATATTCACGATTGACCTAAATTACATGCTTGATACGATTGACAGTCTTATTATGCATTCCGGAATGGCTTGTGAAATTGCTATACGAGGTCAAAATATAGGTTAGGACGTACCTGGGGATGAAGGTTTGATTCCACTGGGTCATAATTGTGGTCGGAATGTTATACCTGATCCGGTTGTTTGTTTTTAACTTTTGTTTTGTTTTCAACGCCGCGGGTAACGCAGTTGCCGATTAGGTTAGGTCGATTGAAAGCTTGTTTAGCGATTCTTTTATATTTTCTCCTTCTTACAATTGTTTTGTCATAAATAATTCTGAGGAAACTGAATGGAAGTCTTTAAAAACTGGATGTTTCCATGCAGAAGTGATTTTGTGTTGTCTTCTGTTTTTTTTTAGCAATCTTGTCCTGAATGCAATCTGTTTTTCGTAAGGATGTTTGAATGGAGTTTAATTAAAAATTATGTTTATGTAAAGTTTTTTTAATGACTAAGGGCTTCTTTCACCACTTCCTGATATTGTTACAGATAATAATCTTAGTGATAAACTAATCTATCAGATAAATCTGTGTGATAGACTATATAAAATATATAAGATATAGGCAATCAGATACCTGTGAAACCAAAAAAACAAGCTATCTGTCAGATAACCTGCAGATAGGGTATCTGGGACTTTATCAGCAAGCGGTGTAAGAGGCCCTTATACTTGTAAAGCGATGGATTTGTTTATGATTTCTTTATTTTTTTTTATCATCTCAATTCATGCTCTTGATTTTACTAGGATTTATTAATCCTAGAGTAAAATATCTCAACAGTATGCTTATACAGTTCGTGGAATTAAGTACATATTTAGTAGTAGTAACTTATTTACTGAACTACTAAAACGAACAAGAAAAAAATGTTAAATAATGTTAGGTATGAGTAACTTCGCATTCAACTCAACTGATGATCAATTTATTGTGTACTTGACGCAAATCAAGTTTTATGTTTATTTTAATAAGATCTATTTGATAATTGATCACCTACATTATAAGATTAAGATTTCTTTATAATTTATAGCTAAGTAATGTTTTTATGTTTGTTCCAGATACCCCCCCACCACCTTATACAATGGAAGACGTCAAACCTAAAGGTAAGACATGGTTTTGTAATTCTTTCCACTGTTGCCAACACAATTTCCTACAAGAACCAGCTCAATAAAACAATTGGTTCGAGTCTGCGCTTATTGATCAACGGTTGTGTTCTCAATTGAAAGTCCTATATTGTGCCGTAGATCTACAGTGATCTATAGATCGTAGATCGCTGCCGGTGCGGTGGGTTGGACAACAGACGTCGTTTTCGAAAAGGCGGGAGATAGAGGAATCCGACCGCCGAGCGGCGCCCGCGCCGCTTCCTGGAAGTTGGGGATGACTAGTGTAGTGACGTTACTGACTTACTGTTGTATCGATATTTCGGCTGAACATTTTAAGTTTCTCAAAATAAATTCAGTAGTTAGGTATGTTACAATAGTTACAGTTTAATACATAATAGTATGTACGCATTGTATTCTTCTTTATAAAAAGATTTTTGATATTGACAAAAAATATTCTTTTTACTATTCATAGCAATATTTTTAAATACTTTAGATGGGTACCTAATATAAGCAACAATATTAAATACTGAGCAAGAACTAAGTAGGTATAATCTCTCTATAGAGTAGAAGTTCTATAAAGAAGAATAGTTTGTTTGAAATTGAAAATCTCTGGCACTACCAGTCGGATTTGAAAAATTCTTCTTTACATTTGATAGCCTAATTATTGAGGAAGGTTATAGGCTATTTAACGTTTCGCTACGACTCGTAGGAGCCGAGAGCAAAGAGAAAAAAGTCAGAAACCGCGCCGAACCGCTAGTAAAATAACATAGCTACAATTTGATGCTCAAATAATCATAAAATTTCTCGTAAAAAATGTAATTCCATTCATAATTTAACATGTCGTTCTTACAAATTATAACGCCGAATCAGAAACCCACAAAATGACACAAGGCTGCGTAAACGCCTTTCTACTTTACAAACAGATAACAGTGATAACTATGTTTCGTTCGCAAATAGTGTTATCTCTGCTAATTAAATACTGGCGTAGAGAGCGGCCGGCGCGCGCGCACCGCGCATGCTCGATATTTGTCGACCCAGCGTTGATTGCGCTCGATATTCTTGGAATCCCGACAGCCTTGATAGTGATAATATGCATAACACTAGTTATAATGGTACCTATAGGTACCTACTCGTACCTAATGATTCAATCGTATTTTTCCCTTTACGCATTGAATATGAAATGAATCTAAGAGATATGAAAAAGTTGAGATTATTAATTTTGAACTTTTAACAATCGGTATTTTTAATAAAATGTTGTTAGACTGAATGTCGTTTTATATGCATTACATTGTTTCTTCCTTGAATTCCTGTGATGCTGAAGTTAAACCGGAATTTGAATGAATATTCTTACTGATTATGTAATTTACAATCTTCAAATGAACATTACATTTAACATTACATACCCTAAAAGCCAACTAAAACATCACTTATTAGTACAATTAAGACTGCCCTATCGTTTCAAGCGATTTCTTCCAGATAATCTCATACAACTGTCACTCTCAGGATTACGATGAATCTAATAATACTTCGTTTATTAAAATCCATCCAGCCGTTCGGATACTATGAGGGAATAACTACATACCAACGTAAACGCATAGAGATACGCGTGAAAAACTTGACTATCCCTTTGCTGTATTAAAGACAGTTAGTTGCATTGCCATCGACTCGTGCGCAGCCCTACGGAGTTGGTCCCTCGGCGCGCGCATTCCAGCGCCGGTCGCCATCTTTAAACTACATTATTAATGCTTACGGCGCGGCGGCGGCTCGGCAAACAGAGTGGCTTTTTTCTTCCTTCGTCAGGCACCACGCTGCGGCCGGGATGTATTTGTTTTTAATAAAGACCCTTGCGGTGACATTCATGTATTAAATACTACCAGTATTTCGGCAAGGGAGGATTTGGATAACGTCATTACATCGACACGCGCTTGTCAAGCTCAGAATCTCGAGCATCTGCATGTCATGTTGAATCTTACAGTGATTGATCGGGCAAAGGAGAACTTCTCAACAGTTTGATAATGCTAGAATTCGGGTGCCGGAATCGACGTCATTTTATGTACCTTTTCTTCTCTGTAATGTCGTGACATGACTAGCGCAAATTAAGATAGGCTTACTCAGAAAATGCATATCGTAAGAGATCAAAATGAAAACGGAAACAGAAGCGAAAAGAAATTTCATATCATAAGTATCAAATTTAAATTTGAAGAGGTCCATACGATACTATTTTACAAACACTTGCTTTGTATAATAGGTACGAGGGTAGTTTCTATGACAGCCTATTTAAACAATATTCTACGCGTCACAGGAAATCCCGTTAGAATCAATGGTTGCCCGGCGGGGGTGCGAACCGTGTTTATTGCCATGGGATTCCCTTCCAGCATTCATCATAGGGTTTCCCGACTCCTGCCTGGTCTAGACCGATCCCACCCCTTTTTCCAAAACGTTTGGCGCCTGCCTGCACTTTTGTTGTTAGTTGCTTGACTTCACCCTCTTTTTTAAATGCATTGGTAGTTTATTATGATTAGTTCAGATTGTCTAATTTGAAATCAAATTTCTGATCTTTGATAATAATTAAATACTTTTTTATAAAGCATGGTATATTATACTTAGCTATGCCGATGCCGATGATTGGTGTTTCATCCGAAGTAATTTTACAGACTCGTTCACAGACAGACTGATAGGATTTTGTAGGTACTCTTAAAATCCTATGTTGAATATAAAGATTGGCTTAAAAGGGACATCATTTTCTTGACAAAATATATATTAAATTCAAGCGTCCCTACAGGATATCATCCATCTAGACTTTTAAGGCCGTTAGATATCGTGTTCCTAATTGATCCATGATAAGTTCCTACTCGGCCAGAACTCAATGGACGGATACCGGGTCTCTTAGGTTGGACCCTTCCTTTTTTCCGATACGGTTGACATTGACATTCCGATTGGGTCCATTACGGTCGTTCTCACGTGCTTCCACGAACTCATTCATTCCATTTACACCACCACAAACGTTTGTTTCCCCTCCTAATGCAGTAATATCAACGGAGAATGGACTTTAAGTGTGAGATTTAAGAGGAGTTTGGGAAGTTTGTACGGGTCTTGCTTGTGGTGGTAAGTGTTTTGGTCCCTTCTCTCGGGTATCGGCTGCGAGTGCGACGATAACGGCGGCATCCATTAACGTTATCGTCACGTTATCGTGGCGCCGGCGCCGTTCGGCTGACACGAATATAACTGGCCAATGTTGGCCTTTGTCCGGTCTTGTTGGGTGTTCGGAACCCTTACATGTGAGTGAACCTACTGTAGTGAAATTGTTGTGAATTCCGCTCTTATGCTGTTCGCGTTCACTAACGCATTCTCTTCAGCAGAGATTTTTGTATAATGTCAATGTCATGTTTATTTACGTTATCATTAGTTTTTATGAAATTTAAGGCTGGGAATATAACATGGGCTTTATTTGAATGACTCTATTTACGATATTCTAAACAACGCTACTGCTTTCAACCACTCCGCTTCTACCTCTACTAGTTCATTGATTTTTGATGAGTATTAAAGGTTTTTATTCTTCAAAGTCTGGAACCACATAAGGCAAGTGGCTGTTTGTTTTAGAGGTGTGCCCTCGATTGAATACGTCATCGTTTGATTTACGGCAGTTTTATGTGCGCAGACGATTTTATTGTTACATTGTATCTATTTGGGTGACTAATGCGACTGTTTCGGTGTTAAGTGCTATACTTAACTGTTTTATTTATTTTGAAGTCTATTTCTTCATGGTCAGTGTCATTTATAGATTAATTGGTCATAAAACTGTCGAAGAGTATAATTAGGATATAAAATTCGAGTTTGTCTGCTTTGTGATTTCTTTTTAAGTATCGCTAACTACTTAATGTACTTACAAACATTTGGTTCAAAAGTTACGTACATTCGATACTTTATATTTTTCTTATCAATTTTTAGATAATATCTTATACACCTGTTTTATATCCCCTACATAACGAATATGATTATTTATTACATAATACATATTATGTACATTAGCATAATGAGTGTATGTGCGTTTTATTTCACATATGTGTCTATTATTTTACGTTGTCTTGTCTGCTGATTCTTAAACAATGGTTTTTAAGATCTTAATTATTGATTAAGTATTTCATTCTCGTAAAGACGTGCAGCCTAATACGCATGAAATAGTATCTTCCAGTCTTGATTAAATACTTAGGTAACAATGTCAAGAATTTATGTAGATCCTAATGGTTGTTTAGCTTCGACATGTTGTGTTAATTCTGTCAACTTTGGGAGTTTGTTTGTTTGCATTAGTTCAGAACAATTCCAAATCTGTTCTTCGGTCGGTTTGTAAACACGGAGTGGATGAAGTGCGGCGGCGTTAGTGTGTCAGCCTGTTTTAGTGCCATTTACACTGTCAGGAATTTGTGGCATAAACATCTTACTCACTCGAGTAACGCATAGCTACACCGAGATATTACATGTCCTCTTCTTTATGAGATTGAGGCAAAGGGTTTTATGTATTTCATTGATAAAAGTAGTATTAGAAAGTTTCTTTACATCTAGCATTTTCGAACTTTTTCCTTTTTTCTCGGCGTCTACGGATCGTAGCGAAATGACCGATTTAAGGGCTCTCAAATACGCAGAACGACCATTCTCTAATACAGCAATTATCACCAACGACCAGAGGGCTGGGCATTACCTCGCTTAGAGGATCAGCCTCACAATCCAGCGGGGTAATGCCGCCAGCCTTCTGGGCACGCTCCCAGCGGTGTCAACAGCCTCGAGGGTTTTTTTTATTTATAATTTATATTTAAGTTTAGTTTTAGTTTTATATAATAAGTTTTTTATTGTTAGCCTAATATAACTACATAGGTATCTGATATATATACATATTATCACTTTGATTTAAGTATCTGTAGAATCTTTTTCTGCTAATACTTTGGAAAAAGTGTACTCCTGTTTTAATATGTCCTTCAACTAATTTATATTATTTACCTATTTTATAAAGAATGTGTACTTGAATTGGTCATTAAGCGTGGCACAGTTAAATTGGTCATAAAGCGTCTCTTCTTTTACTATGGTTTTACGAATGGCATTCCATGTATACAAACTTTGAATTTCAGCGGTCGGATTGAGCTTTTTATCGCGTGTGTCACTCCGTGAGGTGTAAAGGGCCCTGTCGGAGTCATTGAGCTTTCAACTATTCGGCTGGCTCTGTGAATGCAGCGCTGTGACTCCCTACTTAGACAGTGTAAAGCACTCTTTGAACTCTGAAATGCGTATCGCGTCTATAGTTCGATTTCTTTCAAGAATATTGGAGGAGACTTTTTCGTCGTGCGCATTTTTTGCACGTATTATTAATTCATCACAAAAAGGCTGACAAAAAAGGAATTTTCATAAACCACGTAGGAAAGTATTTTAGAATCACTTTTTTTTGTGTATTGAAGAATTCGTTTTTTTAGGTATCCGTACCTCAAAAGAGGAAAAAAGGAATCCTTAAAGAATCACTCCGTTGTCCGTCTGTCTGTTTTATATTCAGTTCACTTGCTTCATTTCGAAATTTTATAGCAACTTTGAATCTGTTACTTTACCTAGATGATTTTGTTAGATATTTATGTTCTTTTTGATAAATTTTAAAGTAACTGTATGCAAACTATGTTAATTTCATCCAATATAGGTAGGTACCTACATTTAAATCAATTACTTATTTTACCAATAACTTTAGGTAGGATAACTTTATTTGAGTTTACGTCTAAAATTTCCACCTCTAAATAATCCGCCCCTGAATATCTAGTTTTCGTTCAACGTGGCTTGGAAACCGTCTAACAAAGTGCGCCCCTTGCCTTTTTGCGCCTTTCTACAACACTAGCTCCACGTGTATCTCACTTTACAATAATAGTGCAGTTTGTGTGGGTTCTATAGTTTACACACTATAGTATTCCGTTAGTAGTAATATTATTGTACCGCTTTCCAGAGCTTTGTAGTTACCATTATAGTTAAATAATGTGCATACAATCTTTATAGTCACCTAGTAGGTGCTATTGTTTGGTTGCTTTATCTATTTATTATTAAACTAGCCGATGCCCCGCGACTTCATCCGCGTTATAAAGTATAATATTTAACTCAAAAAAATTTTACCGAACGGGTTCGGGAAAAATCTTGCCAGTTAGTTTCAAAGGTTGTCAATAGATGGCGCTAGGTGTATTTTACACCCCGCTATCATTTGGTTCTTCGCAACTTATTTGTGTTATGCGTGCAAATTATCCACCAGTTTTTACATCTTTATAATTAGTAATTAGTATAGATAAGAAATAAGAATAAGAAGTTACCCTTTCCTAAGTTTTCTCGCGATGTTTTCCTTCCCCGAAAAGCCTGTGGTGTTATAATGTAAAAAAGTAGGCAAATTTTAGTATCAATCAAGTGTAAACCTATAAACTTTGTTTCAATCTCATTCTATACTTATGAATAGCTATAATTATACATGTATAAATGTTGTATGTTGTTTGTACCGACCTTGATTTGATCGCTAATATGCTAATACTCTTCGATAATACACACGTATTTGTGTATATTAATTGTTTAACATAATATAAGCAACTAGAGGAACGCCCCGCGGCGTTGCTTGCCGATATATCCAAGCTTCACGCAAGCAAACTACTTACTTAGAACCAAACTAACGCACACAGAGAAAGTAGCCTAAATATTAAAGATAACAAATTGTACTGAAAGAAAACATTCCTATAGAAAAAAAAAGGTTTTTTTCGTTATCATTCGAAAGCAATAATCATCAGAATCAATTCCTTCTAAGTAACATAGTGTCTTAAATTAAAGCATAGCCACAAAAACTTTTTTTAAAAACTTTGTTTGGGAAAAAATTAAGTATGTAAATTTGTCTGTGACTAAAACTTGGTATTAACTCAAAGGGCATTTTATTTAAATATTATTGAAAAAAAAATTAATTCGGTAAAAGATCGCCACACTCGTTTTATCGTCTATACATTACTGAAACGTTATACAAACATGAATATGAATACAAAGAATATGAATATGAATAAATATGAATACAAAGCGCGAAAGTCTAAAAGGTAAATACCTACTTTAAATAATTTTTATTACACCAGAAAATGGCTTGGAAATGACTACAATTGAATCACTAAGAAAAGATAACCTACCTCCGTGAATTCCACCTCTTATACATGTCGTTGGTTTTTAAGTCGGTTCTTATATAGTTTTATTATATTAAAATATAGGTTACTTAGATTATTTTATGGACTTTTCTCGCTTGCATGTGTAATGTCAATTGACAGTTAGCTGGTCTGTTCGTAACAGAAATATGATATTGGTATTGTTGTATCACTTTTGGTCTAGTTACAGTTTATTTTTGTAACTATTTATCGTGCGTTTTCAGAATTCATTTCGTTATGTCTCATCGTCTCAAAATGTCAAAAATTTGAGGAATTTCTTTTGGAAGGAATTTCTTTTTGCCTGATATGATTTATATTTCAAAACTTTACAATAAATAAAATTTTAAGGGATTCCATAACATTATAATTATATTAAAAATAATCCCACTGGGCTAAGTATATAAAAGCAAAAGTTTGTTAGTTTCAAAGATTGTTGCTAAATCACGTTATAATGACTGAACGGATTTTAATGAAACTTTATACCTATGATAGCATAGATCCTGGAATAACATTTACGATATTTTTAACGCAACCGAATTCGAGCGGCGTTCACTAGCAAAGAAATAAATTACAAAATGTCAAATCATTAAACTAACGTCAAAATACTTAAGAAAATGAAACATACCCACTAATTACTTCTCCATTCTTCGTGATTACGGCAACGTTATAAAATTACAACCAAAAACTTCCACTGATTCACTCATTCATAGTTCGATAGGCTATCTTTACCTTATTTCCTGCCCTGTCATAAATTACAACACACCTATGTTAATGCCAGTATAACATACATTATGTGTACACATGTAATGGTGTGTGTGTGCGTGTGTGTGGGTGTGTGCGTCCGCAGGTGTCCAGACTGTGATGTCATTTATAAACTTGATATACTGGTCCTTAAACGTTGAGATGTCGAGCGAAAATTTTTACTGTTTAAGATTTTTAGTTTCTTTCCTAAACGATAGATACCTACTATGCTATTTGACGTCTGTAGCTTGGCAACTTAATAAGGAACCTAAAGGGCTCCCTAAACGATCATGCAGCATGACATGCAATACGTGCTGTCACTCATGCATGATCGTCTAGCTGTAGTGATTGACGTGCATGACATGCAAACTGCGTGCTGCCCGTTGCTTCACTGTACTGATTGAAAGCAAGCATGATGGTCCATCATGCAGCATGACATTCACGTAAACGTTGCATGTCACGCAAGCATGATCGTTTAGGGACACTTTAAGAAGCATTACCGACATTTACTTAATAACTATTTTTAATGTACAATCGTGGCGATTCGGAGGTGCACACGACATAACTAATTTTTATCTGTAGAAATAAGAAAGAGATGACATGAATTTTAGAACTTTCAAATTAGTTTTGTCCTGTTTTTGGTCTGTGTGTCAGACACAAGAAAATATTTCAGGTTTCCATTGCAACTTAAAGCATGACGATTAAAATCAAGAAGATTCGTATCTTTGATCGCGCGCGCGATATCTGAAATTATCATACATTTGACACTATTTTGGCACCCCCTAAATAGTACATTGTTAACCTAGGTGTGAAAGTAACTTATTTAAGTCCCGAGACGGGGTTACGCGGCGTTACGGGCTACGCGTCGGGCGCCAATAGTTCGAGGGACCTCTAAATAAGTCTTGAACCCGAGGGAAACACTGTGCTTTTCATTACGAATACACTGAAATTAATAACAAATACCTACATAAAATGAGTGTTAATACAAATCTCTGCTATACGGAAGTATAAACAAAACTCACAACTCGAAAAAACAAATGAAGATCGGATTGCCGCTTTCCCGTCTATTTTGTTTTCTTTTCTGTGACCGGCCAGTTTCTATTCTGCCATTATTTTTCATTTCCATCATTGAAAAAATGGTACCTAAATATTTTGCCCGAATCTATGTTATTTCAAAGAAATAGTTGACAGTAATAATTATAATAAAGTCATTTAAAAAAATATATTCTTTAATTTTTACATAACTTTATGTTATTTCAATTTTACATCGCGCTGTAATTGAGTGGCTGTATAGACAGTTGGAACATGGTCCAATAGAAATGTCAAAATAGTACTAGTTTTTTTATATAATTTGACAGCTGTCAGTTGAAAACGATTCTCCCTAGGGCTGAGATGTATTACTTTCAACCCGCTCCTCAGGCAACTTCAGACCTACTTTCAGAGCATGAGTAATGAAAATGCTTTTGTTACTCATCCATATGGAAGTAGCTTTTTTTTAAAATTCATGATTAAAATGCCCTCTTTCTGACAGGACCCTACTAATTTGACAGTTATAGAATTCAAGCCATCTCATTCTTATTTCTACAGATAAAAAAGTGCACAATATACTAAATTTTGTTAAGTCGTGTGTACCTATCAACAGCTATATCCTAAAACGAATGTACTTGTCAGTATAGCAGGTGTTTTCTTCACCCTTTCCTCACTCCCTCCCTCTCTTTATCATCATCAGTCCAGTCACTGTCAGCCGCTTTACGGAGATCGGGGGGCGTCCCTCCCCAGCGGTTATCGGTTCTCCGACAGATGTGACCAGCGCACTGCCGCTGCAACGTGCTAACCCTTTGAGCTGTGTCGAAGGCTTTGGTTCTCTGGCAGATCACCTCGTTTTGCATCCTGTCTGGCTACAGTTCTATACAAATTGTATGTTAAAAGAAGATTTTCTTTTTTCCAGAGCGTGGAGAAAGCACAGAAGACGCGAGGAGGACTAACCACGAGCGGCTACCTTCTGGCTCTCTCGCTACCGACGGCGAAGGTAAGACAAACAGTCTACCTACACCATAGAATATAATTATCAGTATGACTTAACCAAAATGGTTTCATCGATTTTTTTGTCGTTAAAAGGTGCCGCCTAAATTCCTACCTAGCCTTTTAGTTTTTTTTATATGAGGATCGAGATGGAAGCCACTAGCGTTGGAAGTGAGTCATCTGTTTAACATATAGATCACAGATCAAAGTTTTTGGTGTATGTACATCATTGAACTATAGATTAAAATTACCTTTCTGATATCCCTAGAGAACAATTTAATTCTGAGAAGACTATTACATACACGCATCGTTGGGAAGTGGACGAGTTAAGAAAAGTTGACGAGATAGTTAAAGCTAGTGGACGGGATAGGAAAAGTGGACGAGTTATGAAAGTGAACGAGATAGAAAAAATAGAGGAGATAAGAAAGGGGACGAGATAGGAAAAGTGGACGAGATAGGAAAAGTGGACGATATTGAAAAAGAGGACGAGATAGGAAAAGTGAACGAGTTACGAAGTAGACGAAATCGTTCGGAAGGATTCGTCCTTTATCTACACGGCAGATGGGACACTGGGACATTCTTTCCATTATTTAGAAACTTCAAATACGTAGCGAAAACCACTGAACGGTATTTGAGTTTCCATCAACCTTTTCGGCCGCGTACGCAACTCAGTTTTGTAACATGGCATCAACAGAGAAACTTTATTTCTTTATTTTTCCTTGCTTCTAAGAATAAATATGTTATGTGAGTACTTGTTATCAGCATATTTATATACATATTGTTATTTAAGTTGTAATTAGTCTGTAAGTACCCCAAAAAGAAAATAAATAAAATAAAATTATTTTCATATTTTTTAAAAGAAGAAGGCACAGATATATATGTCTGTGGAAGTAGTTATATAAAAATACATTATAATTGTAGTACAAAAAAAAACTAAAACTAACATCAAAACATTCTCCTACTGAAGCTAGATATAAAAATAAATCGGGTTCTCGGTCTGTAACTGGTTTCGAAGAGAAATTTTCTTTTATTCCCTTAGTATACCGACTTACAATCAATTCCCATCGAGCTCCTAAACGTCAGAAGTCTTCAGAGCCGAATTATCCCAGTTTGTGGGTTACCTTGGTGTCCCCCGCCGGATGTCAAAGAGCTGGTGGCCTTGGCGATCGATCGCCACCACCGCCGCCACCGGCACCGCCACCCTGGCGCCTGTCTGCGCCACTCCCACATTACCACCGCGGTGGGATTGGTTTCTTTGTAAATTAATATTGAATGGGAATTCACTTGCCAAGATTTTATGGTCGCCATGTTGTAACACTACTGGTTACAAGTATTTATCCTCAGTCCGCACTGGTCCACTGCTGGACACAGGCTCGCCACTGAACCAGTTCACCGCTCCATCTTGCCGGGAGGCGTCCCCACGCGTGGTCCCCACTCGAGTGACCAGCCCTCTGCTGACTTACAAAGTATACTAAGTTTTATTAAGTCCCCACTGTTGGGGCAGAGGCCTATATGCACTTTCAACGAAGGCCTATGGGCTTATAGAACCACGCTAGCCCAGTGCGGGTTGGTGGACTTCACATGCGCCTATGAATTCTTCGCCGTATGCAGGTTTCCTCACTATGTTATCCTTCACCATTTGAAAGCAGTCAGTAAATGTAAAAGTGTAGGTTGACAACTTGAGAACAACCTATCGGTACATGGCACGCCCGGGGTTCGAACCCTATCTCTCGACATGACAGGCCGCATCTTCCCGGATATTTATTTATATTATACAACTGAGGATTTATATATTTTTAGGATTTTACGGAAATATAGAAAAATATAATTGAAAAGCTATTTGTAAAAGTGATCCAATTGTGGCACCATCCAAGGAATGTTGGCTGCCTCCTATCTGACTGTCACTTAGAACATCAGTTCTCTTTCACCAACCCGCGGATGATACAATCGGTTACTTTCCTGACGAACTCTCGCGCAGGTTAATTTTACGGACGGCGTCAACTGGCGGGCACTCCGCAAGTTTTCGTAATTTTGTTGAGCGAATCATTCCAGTGTTACGACTAGGCTAGGACTAGAATATAAAACGAATTCGAAGTCGTATACCCATAGGTAGTAAATAAACGTCCATTGCTGGACAAAGGCTTCCCCCAGGGATCTCTACGACACGACCGGTCCTGCGCTAACCTCATCCAGGCGGTTCCCGCGACCTTCACCAGATCGTCGGTCCACCTTGTGGGAGACCCGCGCTGCGTCTTCCGATACGTGGTCGCCACTCGAGAACCTTTTAAACAAGTATATTATGTCCTATCAAATAAAAAAAGAAATATTAAAATCGGACTACTCTGTAAAAAGTTGTGCATAAAAAAATTGTTTCTTTCCGTTCCGGTGTCATGTTACACCTATTGTTGAAAAGCTGAACTCTCCCGATTTACCCGGTGACAGCGCACAGTTGGCATCGTTGCTTGCTTGACGGTCTGTCAGTCTGTCAGCCTGTTCGTCTGTCAGTCGCATAGGCACTAGTCGGCGCCAACTCGGGATTCTGGAAAGTTTAATGTAAATGAAACCATTATACAATGCGGCGATTGTCCAAATTGGACAGTCTAAGTAGGATTGCCAGATCTTACGGGTTTTCCCGTTTTTCAGGCTAGGATAATACAAAAACCCGTAATTTTGAAATTAAATAAAATACGGAGTGAACAAAGCTCCCGTAGCAGGCTCGCGAAACCAAACGCTGACGTTTTCTGGCTGGCTGGCGCGTGTCGTGGGGTTTTTTATAGGTAAATTTCAATAAAAAATTAATTAATTTTTATTTCGATGATTTTGATCGTTGAAATCCAAGTACTGAGCGGCGCCTGCGCAACACCTCATTTTCGGTTCTAATTCCCGCGGTCAATGAAGTCATCGATGGGGGTGGAGGGAGGGCCAAACATATATTTTTGTGTTATCGCCGATGGGTCTTCACACTCACAGCGATATGACTGTAATTTTTGTAACTTTTAAACTTTATGAGGTTTTAAAACTGCATGAATGTTATGAAGAGGAAGACGTTCATCAAATTCACGTCAAAAGTGCAGTGAATTTTGAAAGACTGTGTATTTATATAATGACGGCTGGCGTCTCACAACCGGTCCTCGAGATTTCCGCCCGAATTGACCAAATTTTGCCCCACGCCTCGCTAGGAGGCCGATTAGCTGTAATGACTACTAGAGTTAACTGTGGGAAACGGCGGATTGGTTATTAAACCCAATTATGGCCATTAGACAACTTACCGAGGGAAAGTGGTAGTGAGTCGGCTCAGGGCACGACCGTGCCGGTCTAGTTGTAAAGTCGATCGATTCCCGGTTCCCGTTGTAGGTTTATATTTGTTTGTAGGTTTATATTTGTTTGCGTGGAATTTTTATTTGGTTGATTATTGTAATAATCTTGTCAATAATTCTAATAAATAAAACATTAGCATCTTACTCAGGCACGAATGCTCTTAAATCTTCAGCATCTTAATTTGGCAAAAATCCTCCCAAATCCTCAGCATCTTACTTTGGCAGGAATCCTCCGAAATCCTTAGCATCTCACGTTGGCAAGAATGCTCCCAAATTCCCAATCTTATTTTTCCAAACTCCTTAACACTGGTATGTTTGTTTGCAGAACGCCTCAGCTGGGAGACGGAGTGGTGCCGGCTGGCGTACTGGGAGCTGACGCAGCGCGTGGGGAGACAGCTGGGCGTGCGCGTGCCCTCGGTGGACGTGTTCAGCGGCGGCGGCGGCGCGTGCGGCTCGGGCCGGCGCGGGCTGTGCCTCGACGCGCTCGACGCGCTGCACCAGCCGGCGCGCACGCACCAAGAACAGGTGAGCTGACACAGCCACAACTCTACCGCAGTAGATACCAATAGGGGGATTTACACGGATGACTAAAGCCGCAATTCTAGTGTAATCTAAATAGCAATCGGCCTTTAATAGGACGCAGATGACTAAGTCTATATAGGTCGTGCGGCTCGTGTAAATCCCCCTTTACGGTCAGTTGAGACTAGGCGGAATAATGCTCGAGCACTTTCATGCCGCTAAAGTAAAAACAACTGTTTTCCACTTTTAACTTAAAACGGAAAACAGCTGGCATCAGCCACAACTACCAGTATCATAGCTACGGGGTATCTCAATTCCAAAGATATTTTAATTATGTTTAATAGTTATTGGTTGATTAGTAATGTAAACTGATTGTGTTGCGCGCGCGCCGCGCGGGTGGGGACCGATAACCCCACCCTCCGCACCCCCCGCGCCCCCCGCGCCCAGATAGCGCCCGATAACGTAACCAATTCGCCAAGATAGCGCGCCCCGAGCGCAGCGCGCAGGCGCAGCTCTTAGTAACTGTCAATCACCGTTCACAGATAGATTAGTATTATTTCGAATAAATTAGGCATTATTCGAATAAATTGGGCATTATTTCTTATCTAGATACTTAATATAATAAAATATACTAGTGAATGAATAAATCCATTCGAACAAATAGTAGTCAGAATAAAAAAGATCTAAAATTGTATCAAAATGTATGGAAAACCACAACACACCAGTATAATGGTGAAAACGGCTTGCCTGATCAGTTATGTGTGTATGGCTCCTCCATCCGTACTCAGATCTCACGCAACAAAGTGACCTCGTTTGTATGAAAATGGTATCTTGACCGTATTTTGGTATTCCTTTAATAATATTATATACTAACTTGCAGCCGAGTTTATTAGTAGGATTCCACGCATTCCACTCTTTATTCAAAACGCGAAAAACTAAAGCAAAAAGGATTAGTGGGATTCTAAACGCATTCTATTCTTTATGTATTTAAAAGTGCGAAAAATTAAGGCGAGAAAGGGTTGGTGGGATTTCTAACGCATTCTATTCTTTACTTGAATTTAAAATTTAGGAAGGGATTAGTAGGATTCTAACGCATTCTATCTTTATTTAAATGTGCGAAAAACTAAAGCGAAAAAGGATTAGTGGGATTCTAACGCATTCTATTCTTTATTTAAAGGTGCGGAAAACTAAAGCGAAAATCGGCCTCGGGGTGACCCTGTCGCTGGAGTCAGACGGGGTGTGGATGTACAACCGCAGCCAGGAGCCGGTGTTCGTGAGCTCGCCGGCGCTGGACGCGGCCGCGGCGCGGGCGCTGCTGGTGTGGCGCGTCGCCCCGGGGCACTGCCTATGCGTGTTCGACCCCGCCGCGCCCCCGCCGCCGGCCTCCCTCCCCCACATAGGACCGGTGGACGCGCGCTCCGTGCGGATCTCCTTCGCAAAGGGCTGGGGGCCCAAGTACTCCCGGAGGGACGTGACGGCATGCCCCTGCTGGTTGGAGGTGCTTCTGGCGCCGCCCAGCTGACGCAGCGACTAAAACTGGTGTTCAGTGAGTGGTAGGGATGGTATTTGTTTTTATTTATTGGAATGGATGTCAGATTGTGGTTACAGAATCGTTGCTTTAGGAAAAATTCTCGGGTTGTAACTATGCCTTTGGTAAAAATTCCTTTTCGCCAAAATATTTTTTCAGAGTTGGTTCATCAAAGTTTATAGAGTCTAAACTCTGACGGACCAATATTTATAGACCGACTAGCATAGGTATTTGACCCAAAGCGTCATAGCTGACTAAACCTAAGGCTAAAGAAAAATACAATTCTGACGAAAAGCAATTTTGACCTAAGTCATACACACGGAAAGAAGTTTTGGGGCAAATAGTGCGTTACACTGGCGGAGTCAATAATTTAAAATTTGTATCATAGGTTATCATTTATGAATGACACTCTAACATCCATTTCAGTATTTTAAATAAAATAAAAAAAACAAATACATACAAAGTGCTTTGGATTTTCAAAAAGGTGGAAAACAGACCAGAAGTGAAGTGAAAAAACTTTTTGATATAAAACGGACCACATTCAAATAATTTTGTTTATATACTTATTGTTGGAAATTTATATTATACTTACCAATGTACGCTTAGTGGTATGAAAAATCGCCTCAATTTTTTTTTGTTATTCTTCATTGAGTCAAGAAGCTGAACCTCTTAGTGGACGCTGCCGTCCCTGGAGAAAGCATGAGCACGTTGATAGGCTCCGCAGCGGGCCCTATGGGACCCAGTAAACACTATGCAATGGGCACCGCTATATTGTTAGATATCCATACAAAATAAGCGATACTGGGCCTGGTGATACTAGGCCTTATTCTGATCTGAAGGCCCAAAGTTAAAATTTTACAGCACTAAAATCAGTCGTCTTTCCTTCACTTCATAATACTGTGTGACAGGGATAGAAAATTTTAACTTTGTGCCTTCCGATTAAGGCTTATTGCCTCCATAGGGCATGATGGCGACCCCAACTTATTTCACCTTCATGATTGAATCATACTCGATATTATTTTATTTCTTAACTAAGTAGGTATACATGTACAATAATTTTGTGGGCAATTTTTCGGAATCCTGAGTGATATTGATATTAAATTAGAACACCTATTCCATGGGAATGGTCTTCATTTAGTCTTTATTAGGCAGCTGATAATTCTTTGTTTCTAATATGAATTTTATTTACATCCAAAAATCGAAGCTTAAATGTATGTCCAATACATTTAATTATAAGGTCAGTTTGTATTGTACTTATAACAATTTATATATTGAAATAAATTTAGAAAATCAGAAGCTCCACACAATAAAGAGGCCATGTAATCTAGAAAAAACATTGTAACGGTAACGATATTCATAAATTAAGGCCTAATGTAAGGCCTTTATGTGCATGACGATAATATATATTGAAAATAGAAGGGTACCTACATGGAGATATATTTTACAATTTTACATAATATTATATTTAATAATTAACATTGAATTCATTTTCATAACGTGAATCAATAGAACAAACCTAATTTGTTATGTTTCTTTATATAATTTCAGCTACTCGCTCAGATTGGAAAAGCCAATTTGTCGCGAAGTGCATTTCTATTTTTCTCTTAGGTACCTCCTTTAATTTTCGCTAAAACTATCGTTTGCAATTGAAATTATGAGGCCTTAAACACTAGAAAGTACCACGTATAGTCTTCTATACAATTTTCTACAGTTGTAAAATAATGTAAAAACACTCGGCTTTAAGACAACGCGAGACTGTATATATATAAAATATATGTACTATAAATATTTGTAATTATCTATTTATAACTATTGAAATAATATGCCTTACCTTAGTCTGTAAAGTTATTTAAGAATTAGTGTATAGTCGTATTTCTTTTTTGTACAAACATATTATTTGACACAATTTTGTATTGCGAGAAGATGAGATGTGAAGAAGGCTGTGTGAAAAGCATTTTAACCGACTTCAAATAAGTAAAGGTGTGTGTTTATACATGTGCGTTACGGGAGCCCTCTGGTTCGTTTAGATGCCTCATTTTGATCTTTTTTTTAGTTTTTGTAATTGAAAAAGATCTGCCAATGTTTTAAAATAGTTTTGTATTAAAAAATAGTGCAATCAACTTGATGTATATTGTAAAATAGATAGGTGAAAATTGTCTTAAAACAGATTATAACCTAGTGCCTTGCGTTGTATTCAAATATATACACAATAAATGAATAATCCGAAATTTATATAGGGTAATTGTAATACAGTCAATTTCACAGGCCTATACGAGTAAGTATATACATTTATTTGTATACAATTACGTTTAAATATAAAGCTCGAATTTAAGGGTTTATTGTTGCTAGAGACAAAGTGAGTTGACTTGACAATAATAAATTTCATTCTAGTCTTTATACAATCTTGCTTTGTCAATATTACCCAGTAGGTATTTGGATAACTTAGTGCATACATAAAGGGCCAGTTATATAAAGCGTTTTTGAAAAATATTGGTACTGATTATGGGTTTGTGAGAATATGTTAATACTCGTAAGTACTTACTTTGTTTCCAAATACGCGAAGCAATTGCAGATGCAACTTCGCACAATGTTACAATTGCGTTTTGTGGTCATAATCCCAACCAAAGTACTTACATGACTCGATAGAAATGAAATTGTAAATAATTATGAATGCTGTCACAAAATGCAATCCAGCATAATTCCGTCGTTGAAACGTATAATGTTATTTATTTGGAAAATTTTAAAAATCTGCTATTTAGTCATTGCATTAGACTGATGTAGCGCCTTAATAAACAAAAAAACATATTTTTAAACAATGTATAATTATTAAGAAGTTGGATATATTTATTCTTTATTACGAATATTCTCAGTTGGTATTACCAAGTTTTGAAGGTGACTTGTTCTCGTAAAGAACTTCCGATGTGTTGTTATACAAAAATTTAATAAAACAAAAATATATACATTGTTGAAAATATGTTGAAGCGAAATATAATAATATAAATTTTAAATAATTGTAGATAGTAATTGTTCTCCCCGGTGCGTGTGAGTGAGACGACGGATGAGATTAGGGTACGATAAATTATAAATAAAGAAAGAGAATATTTTTAAAAATTGGAGCCTTTTTATTTTTCCCTCCGCTCTCTCGCATCTTATAAAAACATTACAATATTAACTATTAATATTACAAACATGTATCACATTATTATTTCACTTTGATATTATAGTATTTACAAAATAATGTTTAAAATAATAGTTATATTTACAAACATAATAAATATTTTGCTAATAATGCTGATGGTAAGCTGGAATGACGCACTTTTCGAACTTACTTTTATTAATTATTCTAATTTCTTTAAAGTAGTATTTGGTAAAAGTAAACATCCAACGCCACACACTGAAACAAATTGACAATAAAATTCAATTAATTTGGGGTGAAATAAATCATACTGCTAAAATTACTGAACTCAAAAAAAAAAATATTATTATCAGCGCCACCTAGATAGAGTTAGGTATCATAACAGAACAAGATTCTCTCACTCGTTTGTAGCGCCATCTAGTATTAAATGATGGTACTTCTTTAAAATGCCAGCAACAACAGTTTCAGATAAAAATCTACCAGATGGCGCTGTCCACCTAAAACCGCAATGTCGATAGACGACGATAAAATACTGAATTCAATATTATGATCATCAGCGCCATCCAGAACAACGTACGTGTACACAATTCGGAAACATTGACGTAATAAAACCAGAAAACAGCACTCTCACACAACTTTACACGCCATCTAGTATCGAATTGATAGTACTTCTATAAAATACCCGCAAACAGCTAATTCAAAGCAAAGTTCATAGATGGCGCTGTAATATAAAAATGTCAAAAACCTTTTTGTTGACGATACAGATCGACAGATGGCGCTATATTTACTATCTGGCATAGTAGATAACGCCATCTAGTGTCTAAATTCTGTAAGTTTCTCGTGAATGGTACTGTATTCAATTTAATTTTAATTTAATTTAATTTATTTTTACATAGCATTACAGAAAAAATCCAAAGCGCCATGAGAAACATTTTTGCAAATAAATAGTTAATATAACATTTATTATTAATATTAATGTTTTTAGTATTACGTTTGTATCACAGATGGCGTTGCAACAAAAGATTCAGATTGTGAACATTGTGCAGTTTCTTTTTCTTACCAGATAGAACAGCTGCTATTGTGATGAACGGAGGATAGCAGCCGAAGTCGATGAGAGCCGGGAAGGCGACGGTCCCGGCGATGGTGCCCAGACGGCCCATCATCAGGAACGTTGCCATTGCCATGACCCTGAGGCACAACATAGCTTGTTTTATTGTCAAAGAAATTTAAACTGCCTAGATCGTACATCATCGTCTTAGTTCTTCAAGGTTAAAGAGTGTTCCCCAAATGGGTGTATCTTTGACGCATCAGTGGGCCACACTCGCACAGAAGGTGCAATGGTGTTTCCTTTGCCTCCTGGCGGAGTCTGTCTGCACACTTTAGTCTTCCGGAGCTTGGGGCTGAACATGTGTATGTTCAGGCCGGAGTGTCTGGTGAGTGCTCTCACTGTGAGCGTTAATTCTTGCTACTTAGTGCTAATGCTTCCCTTGCAGTTTTGCGGTTGTATAGGCTTTGGAATGGTTCAAACCTGGGCAATTGCTCCAGTAGATAAGCATAGTGCTTGACATAGAATATAGATTGATATGACTGAGAATATATAAGCCTTCTATAAGTTGCTGTACCCTAAGTTGTCATTGTACTACCAGCACCTATGTTTATGGCAAATCTTGAAACTCATAAATTCGTAAAACAATAAAATCGTATTCGAAATTAGTCATGCATGTCTTAAATACCTAGCTAATGATCCTAGGTAGACAGACACACACAATTTACTTAACTTGAAGAAGAGCAACATATTTTTGAGGATACATTTCTATCAGAACTTCAGAAGTCGTCAATTTTCCAGCAACACCTTTCTAACAGAAGCTGTAATTTACCGCTGTCTCACCTAAGCGAAGTGGGGAACAAGTCGACGGTGATGCTAGACATGGAGGCGCCCCACAGGGAGGTGAAGGCGAGTGCAGAGGTGACCATCGCGACCACCGCGAAGGGCCCCGACCCCAGCAGCGGCAGCACCACGATCACCGCCGCGCTGGCCACCCCGCAGAACGCCGCCACCAGTTTCTTGCCGCATCTGGAGAGGCCACATGAACCAACATTGGGATCTGGATCAATTCCACATCACATTAGACCCCTGGCGGACCAGCACCGTGCGCTTCTCGCGGTCTTTTTTACTGCGCACGTGCAAAATGTGGAATCGCTTTCCCTCTGACGCTTTTCCACAGCGCTACGATATGGGGTCCTTCAAGAAGAGAGTCAAAAGAACCCTTCAATCAAGACTGGCAACGCACCAGCACCCCCCGGGTGTTGCAGGTGCCTATAGGTGGCGGTGACCTCTTAACATCAGGAGGCCCGCCTGCTTGTTGCCTCCGTAGCAATAATGAAAGAAAATCTGGCAGTGCCTTGAACCTTTCTAGCATTGTAAGTGTGGTTCTAATTTGGATTGTTGTTGACAAAATCGTTTGTCCTGATCGACTAGATCTATCAACGCACAGCCAAAACTACTACGTCTAGACAGCTGAAATTTGGAACATTGGGAAAGGCCTATTTTCGAAGGGTTACCTGTTAATAAGCGCTCCCCCGATGCCGTAGGTGAGGACTGAGCCAGCGCCGACGATGGCGCTCTGCAGGTAGGTGAGCATGTCGGTCTGCAGCGGCAGGCAGGCGTCGGGCTGCGGCGGCGGCGCGCGGTGCGCCAGCGCCGAGCACAGGCTCTCGCCCGACCCGGAGCCGATCATGGCGGCCAGCTGCGGGTACCACAGCCGCAGCGTGTTCGAGCTGGAGGCCACAATAAATAACGTAATTTACCAGCTTCTGAACGATATTTCAGGCATAAGGCAGTCTATTATGTCCTCGGCAAATTGTATGATTTGTCTGATTACAAACGGCGTCCTCAGATTGTGTCCTGCCTGTCGCTCCAAGGTTTCATGTAAATCTATCAGACCTACGAAATTATTTCACCATTTTAAAAAATTTGATGCCAAGTCAGTGGACGATACACAGCTAGTGGCCAAATCAGTAGCTCTTTTTGGCTGGCTTTATAGAAACTGACGAAGCCTAACAAAACTAACGACGCCGTTTGTAATGAGACTAATTGTACAATTTGCCAACTCCCTTTACCAAACTCTATCACTTAGCATCACACTTACCGCTAATTAAAAAGTGATAGACATAAAATAATAATATAATTTGTTATACCGAGTGAACTAAACGAATGCTCCCGCTTTCCCTACCAGCGTTCCCTATTCCCTACATATTGATGGTAGCAAATTTTAAGGAAACATTAATTGATTATCTAAAGTAGAATTGCATTCACAGGTTTTTGATGAATCACCTGTCTGAACCGGAAAAAGTGGAAAAAAATACTCGTATGAAGTAATCTCACCCGAACATGGCGCCGGCGTGAATGGTGCAGATGTACAGCAGCCATGGGCCGTGCGGTACCCGGAACAGTGGGGCCAGCTGAGCCCAGCCGCCGCGCAGCGCGGCCACCCCTCGCCCCAGCTCCTGAGACTTCTCCTCCACCAGGGATGTGATCTACACAGAAGTAACAGATTATTAGGCTGTCTAGACCACTAGGGATTCCATACCAGCGATATTGAAGATGGCTATATACGCTCCTATGGCTGGTCTAGAATGCCCAATGACTATCCGTCGTTGGTCTAGAATGCCTAGTGGGCTAAAATGTCCATTAATCTCGTATGATATTGGTAAACCGGGGAATCCAGCTCTGCCCCGCTATTCTGTAAGCGTATTTGTGCAACTCGATCCTGAATCCGCAGTGAGATCGGTCTCTAACTCAATGATTTACAGTTCAATACTAACTTTACTTCGCAAGTGAAGTGTTTATTGTGTAGCTTGTATTTGTTTACACAATGCGACATCAAGGTCTTTTATGATCGGATGCGGAGTGAAGTAAGTGACTTGCGATGTGATGGTCGAGTTTTAATTCATACTTTACAGAATCACACAGCTGAACGATGAGGACGATATGGCCATTTGCAAACGGGACCATTTGAGGCGTTTAATATTAGAGGTTTAAATCTAGTTGCAATTGAACATTCAACTTTCTTTTCATTACAAAGAACTAATTTTTGGCAAACCGACAGATTGCTGCCCTATTATTGGGAACGGGAAATTTTGCGAAAAATACAATTTTTTGCAGCGTTTTGAGAACATGAATTTATGCGTCCAAATTTTCTGCTTATTGAAATGTTTCAACAGAAAATTTGATTAAAAGTTGGTTAAAAGCAACCGGTTTGCGATTCGGACATTTAAGTCTTCTTCGCAAAATATCCCACTTATGAAACATAACCTGTTCGCGAAATGTACAATTGGCGAAATGACCCGTTCGCGAATGTCGTACATGAAGACGTAACAATTAACAAACATTACCGTAGGCACAGAATAGATAATGGGACAAGTCCCGTCGGGCTTGACCGATTGGACTGGATAATTTAGTAATTCTGGTTGCGAAGTTCCAAGTTACAAAGAAAATTGGAACCTTAATGATGAAGTCATTCTGATAGATAATGATAATGACACGTACTGATTGTGATAGCAAAGTGATTAAGTAGAAACATATTGTTTGACAAACCGATAAGCTTTCCCAGCCCTTTGATTGATAAACAAAGTATTTCAAAAAGCCTACCTATTAATAAACAAAAAATAAGATTCACAGATAAAACGTGATTGATCATGACAGGTACTTTATGTATCCAATAATTTCTGGTGTGATGTCGCAATAATCCTTCATAATTACTCAGGTGTCTTTTTAAGACAGACTTTAGAAATTGTCTTCGTCATGCTTATTGTTTAGTTTTAGTGTTCATTTGAAACAATTTACTAATATTACATAATATTAGTTTTAGTGTTCATTTCAAACAATTTACTAATATTACATAATATTAGTAAATTGTTTCAAATGAACACTAAAACTAAACAATAAGCATGACTTACAAGTCAGGATGGTTTCAATCAATCATAAAGGTACAGAAGGCATAGGTCTTCCCAATGAACGCCATCACTCTGGTCCTCCTCCCCACGGAGGAGCTCTACACGTCGCATCCAGCCGCGAACTCTACTCCAGAACTCGTCTACCCCAACGGACATGGACTCTACGACATATGTGACTGCTCTATTTACCACTACATTTTGCTAACCCTTTCGGCTGTGTCGATGATCTTAGTTCTTCATCGGATCTGCTCATTGCGGATCCTTCAAAGAAACCCAAAGCACAGCCCTCTCCTTAGCTCGATGTGCGACCTTCAACTTGTAGATTAGGTCCGTCAGGATGAAAATCTGTTCGTAAGGAACTAGCTCTAAGGAAGACTCTTAGCGCAATCTTAACGCTCTTAAAAATAGTCGTAAGAGCTTCCCCCAAGCCGAGATTCAATATGTAAGCAAGGACTGGCAAAACCTGTCAGACCATGAATAAAAGATGAACAATCAATCATCCATCCCTTTCTTACCGGATACTCCTCCTTGGGCCGCCTGGTGTTCATGGCGAAGATCTGGCGGAACACTTCCATGGCCTCCTCGTTCCTGCCCCGTGACATGAGGAACTTGGGACTCTCCGGCAGAAAGATGCAGGCCAGCCCCGTCAGCAGGGGCACCAGCGCCGTGGCCAGGAGGAACAGGTTCCACGAGTGAATCACTGCAGGTAGACGAAACAAAATTGAGCTTAACTTTTTGAACATAGGGTCAAAAACTCAAAACACAAAACTGCGATGCGACGTCGCATCGTATATATCTACGAGCTCGCACGACCCATCGCAAGAACTTGCTATGTTAGGTCTTCTTTGTTTCTTTTTCCTATATCTTTCTTTTTTTTTCTTCGAAACGCGCCGATTCGCGGTTTAGTGCTTTGGCCAGTAATGCGTGACGATGATTCCACATTCATATAGTAACGTCTCCTGTTTATAATTATGCCTTGTAAGTAATTACTCTAAAAAGTAAGTCCCTTTTTCTTCGGCCTCTTTTAACGAAGATTTCGTAAACTTTTTGTAATACATAAAACATGCTTTCCAATCGACAGGTCAAATTTGTTGCCTATGCTGCGCGAGGATGTTACCCTGATGACAAATGTTACATCCGTTACACTTACCAAACATGTCTCCAAAGACGTAGAAGTCCCAGTCCTTGGTGAGCAGGGCCCAGGCGAGCAGGGGCAGCGTGGTGCTCGCGATGGTGTAGAACAGACTCGTGAGCAGGATGACCCTCGCGCGCAGCTCGGTGCGGTGCAGCTCCGCGATGTACGAGATCATCACCGCGAACGGGCCGTTGAAGCTGGAACAGAATTTTATCGTCATCATACACTAGCGGACTCCTCGCGGAAGGCAGCTGGCACCTGGCAGTGACTGCAGGATGCAGAGAACCGAAGATCGGGTTCATTGACGCCTGCACTGGACTAGTACAGGCTGATGATGATGAAACGAATGATTCGAATAAAAAACTAAACCCTGACTACGAAAAAGATAAAAACAACTTTTTAGACCAAAAAATTATGCAGTCAGTGGTCGTGCGTTCTATTCCTTAATCAGATCATCCAAGTAGGTATCTGATGTATGGTCAGAACGCATGACTACGGCGTTATTTCTTTGTCTAAAAATACCTTTATGTATATCTTGTTTATTTATATGTTTTGTAGTTCCGTTGTATAAATGTACCCAGTGTACTTACATGCAATAAAATAGTTTTGACTTTGACTTTGACTTTGTCGGGTTTAATATTAAACCGAAATAGTTTCTTAACATATTGGTGCCTTGGAGTATGGGACTGCCCTATAATATACGGGAACAAGCATTGCCATTATAAAAGAATGTATATGTGCCACTCACAGGAATCCACTGGCGAACCTGGTGATGAGCAGCATCGCGAAGTTCTGGCTGAGGGCGGAGCAGACCTCCAGCAGGCCGGCGCCGAGGAAGCCCCACACCATGATGCGGCGGCGCCCCAACGTGTCCGATAGGAAGCCCCATATCAGGGCTGATGATATCATACCTGGGGACAAGCAACTACACCTAGATGACTTGGTTCTTCGAAGTTAGTTGATCAATGATCATCAACAAAATATCTATTTGTATGGAGACGTTTAAATTGTCAGGTGGGGTAAGAGGGCAGAGAGACCCCTACGTATATAGAATCAAACTGTATAGATTGTTAGTTCTGATCTCTAAGTGGTTCCTCTTTTCTCGGTTTCCATGTTACCCCAAAAATAAAGTTCAAAAATTAGCTGCACCAACTTTGAAGGACTTTGTACATGGTAATTCAGTTATGTTTTTTTTTCTCAATTCTGTAGTATCATTATCAATCACTTTTTACTACTATCGCTATAACTATGTTCATGCTTACAGTACCTATTACATCATCTCTTTTATTCGCATTTACGTTGAATGATGTAAGATTTTTAATTTAATTTCAATTAGAAACTTCTTTATGGTTTTTCTCGAAATCTAGTTGAATAAAGTAAACGAAGACCTACATAACCAAATGTTATTGTTACACTCTGTTTAAGTAACTTATTCTTATTCTTAGACGGGGGTGGCAGTCCCTGCACCGACTCCACGAAAGCGGGAGTTTTGTTCAATTCCTCCCTGGCCGTCAGTCCAGCCATCCCAGCTCCTAGAAGTATGGAGTAGGGCTTCTGGCCGGCGGCAGCATTGTTGCTGGATCTATTATTATGTTTATGTAACTGCCAAGGTGGTTAATTTTGAAATACCTTGTATTATATATTTTTGGGGATCCGATAAAACGTATAGGTATCCTTAGAGCGAAGATAATCTGTCAGAGGGTAAATAAATTGGATTAATTTTAGATTATATATGATAGTTTCAAAAAGTTTTACCACAGAGTATATAGGTAATAGTTTCCAAGTCTTACGAAGGTCGTCCTAAGTAACAGTAAATACAGTCACATAACTAGACAAAACAAAACAAGATAACACCTCAATATAACTATTCAACAATAGCTTCATCCGTAATGTTTACTTATTTATATTTAGCAAACATGTAAAACAGTACACACGTAATTTTATAATTATTTTGTTTAAACAGTGTCGCATGTCATATATTTTCGATAACGAATCGCAATAACGCCGTTACACTGCAAATATGCATCTGTAATCTTATTAGTTATAGTTTGTCTAGCTCTTTGCCCTTCGGCATTTACCGTGGTAAATAAGTATTTCCTGTGCGAAAATAGTCAATTTAGTCCAAATCAGCAATTCAACGGCAAAAGAATTTCGCGCTTTGTATTCATAATTATATAATTATTTACGGGTCTTACACACGAAGTAGTTTTATTTATCTTGCCCGACGTTACAAGATCAGCAGATGGTAGTTTCAGAAACTACTCACAGCGATCAACAATGACAGCTCGCCTCTCCAGTCTGTTCGTGACCACGGCCAGTGTAACCTGGTCGAAACGTCGGGCAAGGTAAATAAAACTATTTCGTGTGTAAGACCCGTAAATAATTATATAATTATAAAAGAATTTCGGTTGGGTGGGTGACTAACCAGTTCGTTCCAAAACATAATTTGTGAAATCTTCATTAAACCTATTAGGTATCAGTTTAGTGAGGATGTGAACTGCAGTGTGCATCGCTGACTGGCACTAGTTGTGCCCTATTTCAGGAGGCCCTATCACGCATAAAGTTTTGTAGTAATATCCCTTTACTTAAATGGTTTGTGTGAGTCACACGTCACGCGTATCACTTTCAGCCTTCGGTGTGCTCAGGGATTACCACGTCACTCGCCTTCGGGAGGTGTGAGCGTGATAGTAAATTTTCCAGCGTGATCACTGTGACAATCTGCATAGATCTTTTACCAGTCTGACAGGTGAACGCCCTTTCATTTGCTTCCCTGCAAAATGGTCGTATTTGTAGAGACTTGTTTTGCAGGTGATGGATTGGGCCACATTTTTTGTTATAATAGTAGTACATTGTGCAATAAGGGTAGTAAGTAGGTTTAGTCAATTTAGTAAATTTAGTAAATTTAATCAATTTAGTCAATTTAGTAAATTTAGTCAATTTAGTAAATTTAGTAAATTTAGTAAATTTAGTAAATTTAGTAAATTTAGTAAATTTAGTAAATTTAGTCGATTTAGTCAATTTAGTCAATTTAGTTAATTTAGTCAAGTTTAGCTAAGTTTAGTCAAGATTAGTCAAGTTTAGTCAAGTTAACTACTCAATTTAACTTAATGTACAGCCAGCTACACATTACAGCCCTAGGGGTATAATATTGTACTGATTTTCATTATTCTCCCGCGGGTATATATAGGCCATTGTGTTTCTTTAGTTACGCATATAATCAGACCCTTAACGAGCAAGAGTGATGAAAATAGCATTTCTAAGGATTTCGGCTGCCGACTGCACCAAATTGTAACATAGAACCGCAGAGCTATGCTCGGAGTTTCTCTGAGAGATAGGATCCGAAACGAGGACGCCAGAGAACCAAAGCCTTCGACATAAGGGTTAGCACGTTGAAGCGGCAGTGAGTTGGTCACATCTGCCGGAGAACCGATAACTGCTGGGGTAGACGAGTTCTCGAGTGGAGACCACGACTTGGCAAGCGTCCGGCTAGATGGAGCGACGACCTGCGTAAGGCGGCTGGCAGTGACTGTACGCGGAGAACCGAGGATCGGGTTCAGTGACGCGCCTTTGTGGGAGGCCTACAGTCCAACAGTGGACTAGTGCAGGCTGATGATGTACCTCAGAGCAAATTAGACTGTTCTAGCTATAAGGAGAAACGTTAATGTGAATAGTTTCTTGGTGACTCTTTCTCGCCTCATACAAACTCTTTGGATGAAGCATCCAGACTCACGGCGAGAAGTCTCGAGTGAGTGAGTGAGTATGAGAGTTTGTATGAAGAGAAAGCAAGAACGAGTCGCCGAGAAACCATTTTAACATTCGTTTCTCGGGTGTTCTCGGGGCTTCTCGCCGTAAGTGTGGTTTAGGCTTTAGAAAATAGTTGCGCAATTGTAAAATGATGAAACAATTACAGGGATGACATAATCTTGACAGCAATGACTCACCTCCGTAAGTCATGGCGTTGACAGTGCCCATGTCGAGCAGACTGAGCTGCATATGACACTGGGCCCTGGTGAAGATGTAGGAGGCGGAGCTGCTGACGGAGACGGCGCTCCAGAAGGCCGGGAGGGTGCACAGCATGAGGAAGATATTGAAGAGGCCGTAGCCCGTCGCGGAGATGGCGGCCTCGAAGTCCGAGGGCTCGGCCTCTGAAACCAAAGGGCAATTGAATCTGAATCACCATTCATAAAATCAAAAAGTATAGATAGCCGATCACTAAAAAATAAAATGGCTATCATTTCCTTTCCAAAGCTTGGGCAATATCAATTGCTGGACATGTACGGGTTTTTTCTCGAAACTTAAGTGCATTTACTGACTGCTCTCAAACGGTGAAGGAAAACATCGTGACGAAACCTGCATACGCCGAAGAAGAAATTCTTAGGCGCATGTGAAGTCCACCAACCCGCACTGGGCTAGCGTGGTGGACTATAGCCCGAACGCCCTCGTTCAGAGGTAGGCCTCAGCCCTAGCAGTGGGGACATGTTAATAGGCTGTTGATTTGAGTGTTACAATTATCGAAGTTAACACTTTTTAATGTTATTGGATTTAAAATGTCCACCGCTAGCTGAAGCGACGTTCTGTTGCAGTGACTGGTTGCGGAGAAGACGGGGCTCAACCAACTAAATTACTTACTAAAGACTTAATTAAATAAATTAGAAACAAATCGCGCTTTACTTAAACGCTTAACACACCTGAAGGGTTTACCCAACAAGGGAAACAAACCCTAGACCCAAAGAAGGACGTGAGCCTAAAACATACAACAATATTCTTATAATTTTTTCAGTTTGGCCAGAAATACTACAGACCAGTGTCAGCCTTGGGCTTGACACAATGGGCTTGGTTGACCCCTTCTGTCTTTCCACCATCGATATGAAGATATGTTATTCTTCATTCTCAGGATGATGAAAGCTTTACTGAATAAGACCACAAATACCGAGACATTTAATAAACTAATGAAGTCCTAAAATACACTGACAGAATCCAAAATGGGATGACATACGTACCTTGAGCCAATTTCTCCAAGTTGTTCGATGACAATCCTGTCACTTTGAACAGATGGTCGTGAGAGATCTCTTCCTTGGGGGCCGTGGCCGGGGCCTCCGCGTCACACCTGGACTGCACCATCTTGGATCCTTGGATACCAGATGCCAATCTCGATCTTAAGAAATTTCTGGATACCGATTATCCAACTGGTCAAATGTATCGAGAATTTTACGACACTCCACTGGCATTCTTGGAGACAGTAGCGACATAGATAAAATCCTTCATACTGTACGTATTTTATCCTAATAAAATCGTGCACGTAAACAGGCGCCAAGTTAGTAAAAATATAAGAAACGTTGAGACACGGGTGTATTTTAGGTCAAAACTTTCAGGTTGTACAAAATTTAAAATACTTACTCCGATGAGATGTAAACTGTACCGCGTATAAGTACAGGAGAATAAAAATTCTCAATAAACGACTGTGCAATTTTTTTTCGGTGTAGGTAGATGCTGTCGATATTAAAAGAAATAAACTGCAAAGTAGATTTCTAAGACTATGATAAATAATTAAGCACTTTAGATTGTTTTTCCAAAGAGAACTTTTTAAAATCGCAACAAACTGGTTTGCGTCGGATAACGCCGCGCGAGAACTTGCTGCTTCCACTGCCGTGCGTGTTTCCAGTATAGCGAAGTTAATACCACAGTTTGCCGTGGGCTCACACTGTGCGCTCAGTAAACAATCCCTCAGTTTTCCTCCGATGCGATGTAGATCTCACTGCAAACATTTTACAAGTCTAAAACGGTCTAGTGTACACAAAAATATATTATGTACAAATTGTGGCGAGCGACGTGGCATGCTCGTCACACTGGCAGACGTTGCTCATCGCAATCAGCATCATCATCAGCCTGTAATAGTCCACTGCTGGACACAGGCGCGCCAACCATATCTCCGGTACTGCCAGCCGCCTTATGCAGATCGTCCCCATCTAACCAAGGGGCGTCCTAAGCTTGCCCAGTCGTGGTCTCCACTCGAGAGCTCGTCTCCCCCAAACGCCGTCGGTTCTGCGTCAGATGTGACCTGCCTACCGCCACTTCAGCTTGCTAATGCTTTTGACTATATCGCTAATTATATAATTATTTACGGGTCTTACACACGAAATAGTTTGATTTACCTTGCCCGACGTTTCGACCAGGTTACACTTGCCGTGGTCACGAGCTGATCAGTCATCTTAATAAAATAAGTAAGTCAGGTAAATAAAACTATTTCGTGTGTAAGACCCGTAAATAATTATATAATTATGAATACAAAGCGCGAAAGTCTAAAATGTACTATATCGCTAATCTTAGTTATATAATTTAGATGGCTTCCTACACAACTTGCCACGGGATACCCTCGACCGGGATAGGCGGAAGGAGAGGAGGCGTTTGCCCAGCTGTGGGACACAATCATCATCATCATCATTATCATCATCACTACATAGTAGTCGCTCCCTTGTCTGTCCCTCTGTACGCTTAGATCTTTAAAACTACGCAACGGATTTTGAGGTGGTTTTGACTATTATTCTGATAATGTCTTCCGGATGGTTTATAAGTAGAATACATGCATGTAAAACGCAGATGAAGCCGCGGGAGACATCTAGTATACTATAAAAAACTGTAGTAAGTGCTGGCACTGCCGAAAAAAACACACTCCACGTCAACTTTTAAAATTTATTGTACGAACAGGGTGTAGATATTTTATTCAACAAACGTCATTGATTTTCGCACCATGCGTTTAGCTACGTTAATGCGTGGAAGGCTAACAAACAAACAAACATAAACTTTATTCACTTATTTAGATAAATACATGATCCATAGAGTTAGTATACTAGCTATAGAGCGCGCGCATCGCTCATTGCCCATTGTGCCAAGTGTAAGCAGGTGGTCTATGGACGCTTCTATATAGATTTTTTCTAGATCGTTCTTTTCCGTGAATCGTGTTTACAGCTTGGCACTGCACATTTCACCATGATTACTCCAAATCTAAATAAATACCGGCGAGAGCAACAATCAACGCTACTGACGTGTGTGACTAGTAGCGTCGCCCCGAACATTTCGAGACTGTTCAGACCCGTGCTTACAGTTCAGACTTGCTAACGCGCGCTCTATGTATACTAACACATGATCTAACGAAGCCCTGACTCCCAAACTAGCCGAGCTGTATTTCAGGAGTCGGTGTCTTCCCCGTTTATAAATAGTTACAAATAGATAAACAGATTTTCATTATAAATAAAGACGTACCATTAATCAAAATCGGTTGAGGCGTTGAGTAGGATACAAACAAACATACGCTATAAACACATAACCCTCCTTTTGGGCTTCGTCGCAGTCGGGGAAAAAATAGTTGACTTGGAACGACCCTGGGCGTGGGAGAGGTGTCAGAGACCACGCCTCCTGGAAAGATGACGTTTCTTTTCATAGTAGGTTTAACATCTGTATAAGAGTCAAATAGGTAAACCTTACGAGCAAAAGTCAATATCCATCTTACAGCGAGTTTGTTTGTGGTTTGAATGAGAGACGTTTATTATTATAGATTATTTTCCGGATGTAAGTAAATATTGTTGTTTGACGAAGCGTTACCTATGTATTTGCATTAAAACGGCTTGGTATGTTAAACACAGGTCTAATAGTAACAAAATTTTAGGTCGTTCTGTTTCAGAATTGACAGGATGGGAGTCTGTCAAACTAGTAGGTACATTATGTATGATACAAGTTAGTCGTTTACGTGAATGTCATGCTGCATGATGGACCATCATCATCATCAACAGCCTATTAATCTCCCCACTGCTGGGGCTCAGGCCTACCCTCTCAACGAGGGCGTGCGGGCTATAGTCCACCATGCTAGCCCAGTGCGGGTTGGTGGACTTCACATGCGCCTAAGAATTTCTTCTTCGGCGTATGCACTTAAGTATGTACTTAAGTTTCGAGGAAAAACCCATTGGTACATGACCCGACCGGGGATCGAACCTCGGACCTTTCGATATGGTAGGTCGCGTCTTATCCCCGAGGCCACTGACGCTCTATACCATGACTATCATGCTTGCTATCAATCAATACAGTGAAGCAACGGCCAGCACGTAGTTTGCTTATCATGCACGTAGTTTACATGTCATGTATGTACGTCAATCACTATAGCTAGACGGTCATGCATGAGTGACAGCGCGTATTGCCTGTCATGCCGCATGATCGTTTAAGAAGCTCTTATGTGACATTCGAGTTTGGAAGACATAACACGAGGCGAAGGCGAGGCGAGATGACGCCGAGGGTGTAATGACCACGCTCACATGTTTTCCAACGTTCCTAGTTTTTTAGGCTTACCTACTGTGCAATCGTCTGAACATTCGCTCGCACACTGAGCCCAGTCGTCATAAATTGAGTGGCTTGACTTGTACACAATCATAAACTTGTGCAAGCGACACTCGGCAGTACGGTGTACGGTCGACCGCGCGTCAGTGGTAACAAAACCAGTATAAACCGGTCTCTCATAGTATTGAACCTCCCTAATAGGCTAGGCCAGCTCAAGGTCAAAGTGTAATCACTGACGTGCGCTCGACTGTACGTGGCACGGCTCCAACGAGCGGGTAAATAAAACGCTCAGATTTGTGACGCGTATTTTGTTTTGATCACATCTGCTTTAAGCTACCCGCACGATGGGGCGACGCGGTGGCGGCCGACCGCCACTACCGAAATTCTGTTATGGGTCCTTCATGAAGTCTGAAAACGGTGCGTCGAGCCTATTATGTTTCGTTAATCTACTATTATTACCCATGAAAAGCCTTTTTTACAGATAAAATTTGCACACTTACATAATATGTCACTTTACAACATTGACACTGTTTGTCTATTTTTGCAAATGTCTCCTTCAACCTCTTCCACTCCTCGCTATCTCTCGCTATTCTTGTCCAAGTTTCCTTTCCTGCTATATCTTTTAGTTCGTGCTCCCACCTTTGAATCTGCCTCCCCCTTTTCCTTTTATTGTATTTCTGGAGCCAGTTTACACGTTCTACTGCCCCTTCCACTGTATGTCCTGTCTATCTCCATTTCAATTTCTTTACTTTACGTGTAACATCTTATAATTATCTGCTTCTTAGGGTAGGGACAGACGGAACGGAAAAAGCCACGCACTTTTTGATGATGACAAATGTACCATAACACCATAGCCTGCGATCATTAATACTACGATCGCCGACCATAGTCTAAAATACAAATTAGTATGAATACCAACTCATACGTCAGCGTCGCCTACACACACACACACACACACACACGGCTGTTTAGTCCCAAACTAAGCCGAAGCTTGTAAATACGATTTTGTACTTTACGCTATTATGGTGGTGTTCATCTGCCAATGACGTCAAAAAGTGCACGAGCATTTTTCCGTTCTGTCTGCCCCGACAGTTAGGGCCTCTAACACCGCTTGCTGATAAAGTCCCAGATACCCTATCTGCAGTTTATCTGACAGATAGCCTATTTTTTGGGTTTCACGGGTATCTGATTGCCTATATTTTATATAGTCTATCACACAGATTTATCTGATAGATTAGTTTATCACTAAGATTACTATCTGTAACAATATCAGGAAGTGGTGAAAGAAGCCCTTAGTGTTTTGTTTTTTTATTTTATCCAATTTTCTTTGCCTGGGCATGGAAATTTCGTAATGGCGTTAAATTTATATGATTGTGTCTATCATTTTATGCATTAAATTACCTACACTGTTTCTACGTCGGTTGAAATATCTTTTAAATTAACGATGTAACCAGCTGTACATGTTTCCACCGCGTGTATAAAAGTGTATGAAGTGGCCACGGTCACCGCCATCGCTCCAGTATGTGTGTGGCTTTAATTGGCTCATTTCCTCTGCTGCAAGGCAAACCTTGCCACTGGATTTTGAATAATTTGCCGTTAAACATGAGTTCAGTTATTGGCTGCATTATGCCGGTTATTAATCACTTTTATTTACTTACTAATAATAATTTTAGTGAATATTGGATATTCACTAACCGCTTTGTCATTGCATTCTAAGGTCGTGGGTTCGATAGGAGTAACTACCCTACTATACTCCCTATCGGTTTGTAACAATTTAAGATGGCTGCCGGACCATAGACTACCCGTCTTTCAATGAGTGATTTTTGATTCCTTAGACTACCCGTCTTTCAATCATTGATTTTTGATTCCTTAGACTACCCGTCTTTCAATCATTGATTTTTGATTCATTAGACTACCCGTCTTCCAATCATTAACTTTTGATTCCTTAGACTACCCGTCTTTCAATCATTGATTTTTGATTCCTTAGACTACCCGTCTTTCAATCATTGATTTTTGATTCCTCAGACTACCCGTCTTTCAATCATTGATTTTTGATTCCTTAGACTACCCGACTTTCAATCATTGGTTTTTGATTCCATAGACTACCAGTATTTCAATCATTGATTTTTGATTCCTTAGACTATACGTCTTTCAATCATTGATTTTTGATTCCTTAGACTACCCGTCTTTCAATTATTGATTTTTGATTCCTTAATTTTTTTAGGGATCTCGGTTATAACGGATCCCTAAAAAGTTGCGAGTATATTGTTATGCAAGTGTGCGTCACACAGATAGCGGACCGTTGACCCAGTGTGCGGGCCGAGCACGCTAATGTGACCTTGTCCTTCCGAGCGTCGGCCTTTTACTAGTTACAACACTTATCTAACGTCTTGTTTACCACGCTACAAAGTTCATTCGGTCTGCCTTTGGACACTGAGATCCATTTTGGAAATTTCAACAAATCGTAATGTAAAAATAAAATTTGCGTTTTTTTATTTGATTGAGGAATAGAGTTGTGCGGCGTGACCGCACTGTTTATTTTGCAACTTGTTTTGCTGTCTCCAGTAGGTATGTAGGTACCTCCTACCTACTAAAGAGACTACCAATGAGGCTTAAAAAAACCATCAAAATTTAAATGAAATCAACAGGTTGTTAATATGTTCCCACGGTTGAGGCAGACCTATTCTCAACGAGGGTGAACGGGCTATAGTCTCTGCTATAGTCCACCACGGTAGCCCAGTGCGGGATGGTGGACTTCACATACGCCTAAGAATTTCTTCTTCGGCGTACCTATGCAGGTTTCCTCGCGATGTTTTCCTTCACCGTTTGAGCGCAGTCAGTAAATGTACGTAAGTATCGAGAAAAAAACCATAGGTGCATGGCCCAGCCGGAGATCGACCTCCGCACCTTTCGATATGATAGGCCGCTTCTTATCCCCGACGCCACCGACGCGCGCCATCTCATAATTTGCAGGTTTCCTCACGATGTTTTCCTGCACCGTTCGAGAGCAGTCAGTAATGTACTTTAAGTTTCGAGACGGAAGTAAAACCGTATGCTGTAACGATATTCGTGAAACTTTCTTTATGATGGGAGAGAAGACTTAGAGCTTCCCTTTGACAGGTTGAACCTTGCCCTTCGCCCTTCCACGCGGACTTTGAACCGATCAAAGTCCAATTCACAGGGTTGTCCAACGATTACTTGAGGGTTAAACCAGCGAAACTTATTAAAGTTCGCTGGGTTAAACCACAAACTCTTAGAGAGGGCCTCTTACACCACTTGCTGATAAAGTCCCAGATACCCTATTCTCAGGTTATCTGACAGATAGCCTATTTTTTTTGGTTTCACAGGTATCTGATTGCCTGTATATTTTATATAGTCTATCACACAGATTTATCTGATAGTTTCGTTTATCACTAAGATTACTATCTATAACAATATCAGGAAGTGGTGAAAGAAGCCCTTAGTTTTGTACTTCTAATGTCAAAATGTAGCATTTTTCCAAGTTTATCAATCAATAAATTCAAAGTCAATCTATCAATCAAAAAATCATTAACATTTAATCGATGTTAGGTTTCTGCTTCTTGCGATGGCTTTGATTGTATTTAAAGTGATGTCAATCAATACACGGAATGATCACAAAGTACCTATGTATAATGTCTTTCATATATATTTTTTTTTTTTTGTAATTTGAAATTTGTTTGAAATTCAATCACAAATCATCACAATGTTTAAAGAACTTTGACTTGAACTTCCAAATACAAAACGGACAAAATGGTCAGTGTCAAAGTGAACATACTAACCTAAATGGGATTAAAAAACCGGGACCAATTTGTCGGTTTTGTCACGTTTTCTTTCCAATGAATGACAAACAAAATATCTCGCTCGCTAAAGATTACTCGCCATTCCGCTAGATGGCGCTGACCCAAACTGAACAATTCCTACATCGCGGTGTTAAGATTCGCAAGCGTTTATAGACCCGGCCGCCTTTGCAGAGAGAAGGCATACTTACCTGGCATAGGGGACACCGTGATCAGGAAGGCGGTTCCCCCAGGGCGAGGCTGTACCATTGCACTGCGGACGGCATGACCCCTGCGATTATCCCTAATGTGGATAACTCGGATGCGTTATTTTTGGTAGTGGGGACTGCGTACGCGCCGTCCCCTCCATATGCAGAAAAACACAAGTGGACTCATCATGGTTCACATCACGTCACATAGACGCGTTTTGTGGACGAAACGAAATGCCATAATAATTAAAGTCCACACATTTCAAGAAATATCAATATGTGTAAGACCATAGAGTTAAGATCTCTTTGGTGCGTGGCGTAAAAGAAGCATTATGTGTGTCAAAATCGTGTCAAATGTATGACAAATATCCACTCACACATTCTCATTTTCAAACTCCATATAAATTTGTATTAGCAACCTCCTCCCGCTACTCCGCTTCCTTTGTCCGCACCCCCCCTGTAAGTGGCACCATCGGTTCCCATACTAAATATGCAAGATGCAGTCTCCATAGGGAGCGCGCGCGCCACCAAAGAGATTCGAACCTTCCTGTGTAAGACAAACAGCTCATCATTGGGCAATGAAGACTTGTGTATATTATTACATAATATAACTTAATTAAGCTTTCTTGTAGTCTTGTTGATTGAATTCACAGATTAATTACTATCATAAACTACTTTTGAACTTGTTTTTAGGAAAATAAATGGGATTTTTTACAGTTATTTAATAGTTATTTGTTATGCAAAGCTGCAAAGTTGGTTATTTTGTGCGAGTAATAGTACTGAAAACTAAGCAAGCGAAGGGCTCTAAGATATAATCCTGAGCGTAGCGAGGGTTTCAAGGTACGAGACGCAAAATAACTTTGCTGCCGAGCGCAACACACAATTTTTCACCTCACTACAGCGAGGAAAATACGAGGTGAATTGAATCCTTTCGGCGGTTTAGAACCACAAATAATAATAACCACAATTACAATTGACCACTTATTTAAATGTCCACCTTCTACAAATTAGAAGAAAAGTTTTAAAAAGTTTTTTTCCAGGTGCAGTTTTCCACGCAGATTTCGAATGAGAAAGTATACCCTTCCGAGCTTGTGAGGTGAAAAATGTATTCTTAACAACTTAACAGAGAAACTTACAGACGTAGAGTATGATTTTCCTGTGCATAACAAAGTATAATATTGAGTAAACTAGATTGTGCTTCCACAAATCAAATAAATCGTTCTCTTTCCGGCTTTTCCTTCTTTGGAATTTAACGAGGAGACCACCTGACCTCCGGTAACTATGCCACCTATTTATAGTCATTTCATTCAGTATAGTACTGCTATTTTATTGTCTTGTTTTATTTTATACTGTTTCCGCAGATACGCCATTTTCCCCGAGTGAACAGCTTTTCCCGAGGTATCTATAGCCTATGTGTTATTCTGATGTGTAATCTATGTTACTGTAAAGTTTCATCAATTTCTGTTCCGTAGTTTTTGTATGAAAGCGTAACAGACATCCATCCTCACAAACACAAAAAAACAAAAAAAAAAAATCCTTACAAACTTTCGCCTTTATAATATTAGTAGGATTATTAACATTTGGCCTGCGGACTCTGTCGTCCAGGAATTGCTTACTTACCGTCCTCGGCCAAGAATGAAGATTTTTGTGAGCCCTAGGTAGAGGAATGTTTGTTTGTGACGCTGAAGCCCATAAAATGCTGATTGGCCAGCCCCACGGAACAGCCACGTGCTTTCGGAACATTAAAGGTCTCATCCACACTAATATTACGTAAGTAAGTAGTCTAGACATTTAATAAAACTGTAGAAAAGTTGTTTCTGTACATTAAATCCCATCAAAAACATAAATGTGAAATGGGAGCAAACTTCCAGCATGCTTGTCGACTTCGCCGACAACAGAATTGATATCTAAATGGGTGCCAAGTTCTGTAGACAGTCCTGAAATTTATTACAAGATAAAACATTCTAAAATTAATTAATTACAAAAACTGGGTCGGGGGTGCGCAGGACCGGTCGTCGTGGAGATCCCTGGGGGAAGCCTTTGTCCAGCAGTGGACGTCTACAGGCTGATATGATGATGAATACCATGAAGGTTCGAATCTCGCGCGCTCCCGACGGAGTCTGCATCTTGCATATTTAGTATGGGAACCAATGGTACCACTTATAGGGGGGGGGGGTGCGGACAAAGGAAGTAGCGGGAGGAGGTTGCATGGAGTTTGAAAATGAGAATGTGTGTGTGGGTGAGTCACAGTATTGTCATACATTTGTCACAATTTTGACACCCATAGAATGCTTCTTTTACGCCTCTTTAAGGGGGCAGCGAGCACGCACCAAAGAGATACTTTACGATGAATACCAATACCTACTTTAAGGGGCTGTGTCGCCTTCCGCCACAATAAGCGGGATTGTCTTCCATAAGTCGTATTTCCGAAAAAAATTTTTTGTCGCCATAGATAAGTGAATTTTTCCGATTTTCCGTTATCGTCGTAGGCAGAACGCTGCTGTGTTTTATTTAATCCTATTTTTCCGATCCACTTCCGGGTGTGACCACCTATACAGAGAGGTTACAACACGGTGCTAATCGACATATAAAGTTTGCCAAATAAGGACGTCTTTGTTTGAGAAGGTTACACACAATACGTGGCTTATTTGTATGTGCTTATCCATTTTTCAGTGGACTGAGTGTCTGTCTCCTTCGTGAAGTCTAGTATTGATGCAAATTATATTGTCACTTACATAACGATGATCAATGTTCACCGCATGTTCACACACTGGCTGTTTTGTTACGAAAAGGTTCATCACTTTTCAAATTACTAAATAATGTTACTTCAGCCCTGCTATTCTGTAAGCGTATTTGTGCAACTCGATCCTGAATCCGCAGTGAGATCGGTCTCTAACTCAATGATTCACAGTTCAATACTCACTTTACTTCGCAAGTGAAGTGTTTATTGTGTAGCTTGTATTTGTTTACACAATGCGACATCAAGGTCTTTCATGATCGGATGCGAAGTGAAGTGAGTGACTTGCGATGTGATGGTCGAGTTTTAATTCGTACTTTACAGAATCACACAGCAGCCTCGCACAACCTTTACAAAAATAAGTATGTATAAACTCGATTTTAAACGATGTGTTGCGGAAGTCTGTTAAAACGCTTCTTCTTCCCAGCGCTAACACCTTGGAGGCGGTGGTAGATAAAAAATTGACGTTGTATAAATGTACCCAGTGTACTTACATGCAATAAAATAGTTTTGACTTTGACTTTGAATTCTTTACATGCCGCGAGCACATTTTGGCTTGGCCTGGACTGGATTTGCCTGTTGGCGTAGTTGGAAGTGACCCTGCCTATTGAGCCAGAGGTCGTGGTTTCGATTCCCATTCCCACCCCAAACATTTGTCTGATGAGCATAATCTGTTGGTTTTCAGATTCTGGGCGTTAAAAAGTATTATAATGTTTATTAGTTGTTGGGACCCCCATCCACAAGCATCGGCATAATTTGGGACTAAGCAGCCGTGTGTGAATTTGTCCCAAATTATTATAATTTGGCGTCAGTGGCGTAGGGGATAAGACGCGGCCTATCATATCGAAAGGTCCGGAGTTCGATCCCCAGCTGGGCCATGTACCAATGGGTTTTTTCTCGAAACTTAAGTACATTTACTGACTGCTCTCAAACGGTGAAGGAAAACATCGTGAGGAAACCTGCATACGCCGAAGAAGAAATTCTTAGGCGTATGTGAAGTCCGCCAACCCGCACTGGGCTAGCGTGGTGGACTATAGCCCGCACGCCCTCGTCGAGAGGGTAGGCCTGAGCCCCAGCAGTGGGGACATTAATAGGCTGTTGATGATGATTGATGATTATAATTTAATTTCTAATATTCGCGTCTATATCACCAGGTCTGCACCCAATACGACAAAGTGCTTTGAAGGTTATTTCTGACTCTTTTTTCTCGGCTCCTAAGGGTCGTAGCGTGATGTTAAATAGCCTATAATCTTTCTCAAGAATATGGCTATCAAATCCAAGAAGAATTGTTCTAATGCGACTGGTAATTCCAGGGATTAACGCGTTCAAACAAAAAACGAACAAAAAAAAAACAAATAAATACCTTTCAGCTTTGACTAGTAAGTATAGATTTATCCGCAATAAATTTGCTTATTATGGAAAACTGACTGCGCGTAACTGGTCAGTACCTACATATTATATTTTGTTGTACATACACCCTGTATGTATGTATTTCAGAAATGTCGTACCACATTGTATTTGTACACAAATAGATTATCCCACGTGCTCGGTGACCTCATTACTATTAACTAACTAACCAACAAATAAGAAGACGAATATATTTTCAGAGGGTTCTGTATATACTATATTTAGTCAAATTATTAGCTGACTAGATAATAAATAAAGAGTTTAATAAATAATCAGATTTTTAACACAAATATTAAAACCGACTTCGAAAAATATGATTGTTGATAATATTGTTGTATGCTTACTAATTTATTATTGTTCTCGGAATTTCTTTCAATTATCCACCGCTAGAGGGGAAACATTGTTTTCAAGTTAAAATGGGAAATATAGCCTATTCGATAAAATATAGTTTTTTACTTTCTAGCAGACAAAAAAAAATTTACCATTACAACCCCAAAAAATAATCAATACTAAAAGTCAATTGTCTTATAAATCTTGATGAATGACTCGAACCATTCGATTAGCAATAAATGATAAGATTGCTCCGGTTAACTTCAACAATCAACACGATTTACAACCATTTCCGGTTCGGCACAGGTTTTGACTGCATAGGCTTTCCGTTGTAGGAAAACTTATTTTTTAATATTTTTTATTCGAAATATTAGGTACCTAACCTAGTCAAGCAAAAAATTGAGAATAAATAACAATTTTATCGATTGGCCTTGGAGGAACCAGCGAAAAAACAACTCCACTGAAATCATTGTCTCTATTTGCCAAAAAGTGTGCCCAAGAATAGCCTTGAGCCTTTCAGTGTCTCGTTGAAGCCGATCGAAGCGTCGCAAATACTGTGACGGTGACATTCAGGGCCGGGACAGTGGACAGTGGCCAGTGGCCAGTGGCCAGTAGATGCCAGCCCGCCGCCCGGGACGCTCGCCCGCCCAACGCCAATGCCGCCCAAGTACCGCACGCGCGTCAAATTAAAGTAACCCGCAAACGACGAGCAAACGCGAAAACAAATGGGATAAAAAAGTTAAAAACTTTGGACAATTGACTTTAAAATATTGATAAATAAAAATAGTTTTCTTTTCGTGTGATATTAGTGTGTAAGTAAGTTAAGTTTTACAGTAATTTTAGTGGATTCAGTGCTGAGACAATTTGTGTAGTGCGCTACGATGGCAGAAAATGGAGGTAATTACTTTTAAAAAATCTAGATTTATTTCTTAAGTTTATGACGATAGGTTTGTATGCTCCTGAAGACAGCTAAAATCATTACGTTTTGAATTTCCATTTAGTTTTTTTTAATATTTAATCGTTCAGGAATTTTCATTTTTCCAATCAAGTCTATCAGCTCTTTAGGTTTATTCTTCTGAATTTCTATAAAGTTAATAAGAAACGGTCTGCCCTTCTTTCAATTATCAGAGTAAGATAAATATACAATATTGTGTCGTCAATTCGTCATCCATCAAAACGACAGACAATGAGATATGCTGAGTGATAAGAAATAAAATTGTAACTTTTAATTAAATTGAAGCTTCAGGGAAATATTACAATTTTATTGCCTTTTTATAGTCCACTCGGCGAGACCTGTTGCGTCTTCAACAGGTTAAGGGAGACTTGGCAAAATATGCGCTATTTGAGATTTACTGCGATAATTATTGGCATAGTAAGCCATCACTAATTCGCTGCTATAAAATACAGCGCAATGTTTATCTGTGAATCTGTATAACTATGTATTTATAAGTCTTATAACCCGAGAACCGTCGGACAGATTTTGATGTTGGTTTCACTGTCACGCAGAGGAGTTACCGATAAAGGTTTTGTTGATTAAAGGCAACTGAGAAGTAGATGTATCACGCAAAAGAAAAACTAACATTCATTCTCGTTTTTGACGGTCTTACAGGAATGGGCGAAGTCGGTCTTTTCTGTCGATTTCAATTTTTCTTCTACAACCTTTTGTGCTTGGCGCCTGTCTGGGCTTTATTTAGATACCCTAGTATCTACCCATAGTTATCAGAAGAATAGATAGGTTATATAATTATTTACGGGTCTTACACACGAAATAGTTTTATTTACCTTGCCAGACGTTTCGACCAGATTACACTGGCCGTGGTCACAAGCTGACTGGAGAGGCGAGCTGTCATTGTTGATCGCTGTGGGTAGTTTCTGAAACTACCCTCTGCTGATCTTGTGTTATTGGAAAGTCCCGGCACACAACACTCACGGTATCCGCGGGTGTATTCGACGATAAGTCACGAGATTTAAGTTTATCGATCACTGGATTCCACGACGGTGACAATTTAAAACCATCTTCCCTATTGAAATTTTTGAATTTCTTGATTTCATAGCTTCTCGCACTATCCGCGGATAGTAGTGGCGTCGGGCAAGGTAAATAAAACTATTTCGTGTGTAAGACCCGTAAATAATTATATAATTATGAATAAAAAGCGCGAAAGTCTAAAATAGATAGGTTGTACAGTTTTGTAGTAAACAATAATTTTGAATTGGGGTAACAGAGTTATTATTGCGTTTATTTTAATTATTTACAGTCAGGAGGCATTTTTAGAACAGTTGCGACTACCAAGCTATGAATAATTAGTGAAAAAACTTCAAAATATAGTAATCTCAGCCAACCTTTAGTCATACAAAACCACATATTTTTTCTATCATCTGTATCCTGTAACCTTTGGGTTGTCCGGAAAAAATCGCTTAAACCGATAAGACCGCCTAGCTTATGAATTCGAAACTCCACAAATTGTATAGTTTCGTGCAATAAAATTTAATTGTCTTGTAATACAACAAACTCGTACGTTCGTATCAATTATAATATTGATTTTGATTTTTTCTAGAACTTTTATCTAACAAATGTTTAGTTAGATTCATAGTACCTACTATGTCCTTCGTGCTTATCGATAAGTAGGTACATGCTAAAATTAGTCATAATTAGTGGCAGATTATCAATCAATCAATCACCAGGTGACAGGTCAGCTAATAAGGTCAGTGGGAAGTGGTGGTATCGCTCGCAAAAATGCGATAATTTGTGAAAATATTGATTTGTTTCAGTTAGTTGGAAATATAGTTATTTTATGCGATAAGAATCGCAATCAAGAGACACTTCCTTCAGCCTCACTATTTTCTTAGGCAAACCCTCACGGTGAGACCAAAAGTGATCCGAAAGGACCTGAGAAAGAATTTCTCTTTTTCGTTTATCAATATCATCACACAAGTTTTGAAGTGTGCCTTCCTGGACACAAATCTGATCTAATATAGGTAATAATATTTATGTTATTTGTGATAAGCTCTTTTGCTAGAAACTTGAGGAACCCTTGAGGGTTACCCAGCCTTGTATCGCTGCGACCATTACTGATCTATTGTGATCGACACCGTGCTAGTTCAGTGCTCAGATTTGCGTCAGGAATTAACCACGTTTTTGGGACTGATTGTTTTACTTCATCAGGTTGAAGAGTGTAGCCCAGATGGGTGTTTCTTCTACGCATCAGAGGGCCACACTTGCACAGAAGGTGCGATGGTGTTTCCTCTGCCTCCTGGCAGAGTGTGCTAACTTTAGTGTCCCGGAGCTTGAGGTTGAACATGCGATTGTTCTCCCCATACATAAGTTGGTACCTAAGTAGGTACCAAATTACCACTAGATACATACACAAATGCAAAGCTAAAGTTTCAGTGGGCTGGGCACATCGCTCGTAGAACTGACGGCCGTTGGGGCAGAAAGGTTCTCGAGCGGCGACCACGTATCGGAAGACGCAGCGTAGGCCTCCCACAAGGTGGACCGACGATCTGGTGAAGGTCGCGGGGCTCAGCTGGATGAGGTTAACACAGGATCGGTCGTCGTGGAGATCCTTCGGGAATGCCTTTGTCCAGCAGTGGACGTCTACAGGCTGATATGATGATGATGATGATGACATAAACAAAACCTCCTTCAGCAGGCTCCGCAGGTTGTACTATTTGGTCAGCTTTTTCCAACTTTGGTGTACAATGACTCGATGTTACTTACCAATGACAACGCAATAGTTTCGTGTTTCTGAAATTGATGATAAAAGTTATTTGCGATAAGCTAACGTAAGATAACGCTGATATTTAGCCATAGGCAGTGAGGAGATTGGTGGTGACTCTCACAGTATCATGAGCATTTCGACGTCAAACTCCTCTAGACTTCTCTTCTATCCGCTTCCAGTTTCAGCCAGCCACTCATACTCTTCGGCCAGTAGTTGACCTCGAAAGCAGGGGCGGATCCAGGATTTCAAAATGGAGGGAAGGGGCAGCGTTTCGAGTCAAATTTATCAAAAATGTAAAGTTACCAGCACATGCAGACAATACCCCCATTTTCGCAAAGGTAACCTGCCATGTGGCTCGCTCCAACAGCTGATATGATGATGATAACTCCTGCCCTCTCATCAAATCAATAGTCTATTAATATTTCCCCACTGCTGGGGCTCGGGCCTACCCTCTCAACAAGTGCGTTAGGGCTATAGTCGACCACGCCAGCTCAGTTGGTGGACTCACATACGCCTAAGAATTTCTTCTTGCAGTTTCCTCACGATGTTTTCCTTCACCGTTTGAGCGCAGTCAGTAAATGTACTTAAGTTTCGCGAATAAACCCATCGGTACATGGCCCAGCCGGGGATCTAACTTCGGTCCTTTCTATATGATAGGCCGCGTCTTATCCCCGACGCCACCGACGCGCGCCATCTCATAATTTGATTGAGACCTTGTATTCTTTTTATTATTTACACCTATTCTCCATAGCTGCTATAATAGTCATCATTGGTCACTCAACCCGTCTGTGCCGTAATGTTCGATAATGCTTTAAATGTCACGAAAACACGCATCACACGTGCGGTCCGGCGCGGCCGGCCCAATGTAAACAATATGTCATGCGCTCCAGTTGACTGACATAACGCCCTCTTACATGACGTTATTGGATATATAAAAATACTTGTAGCCATCTAAGCTAAGGTTGTAACCCACTTGTAAACACTGGACTCTACCAAAGAAATAAAGAAGTAGAGCTCGCTTTTGTCATAATTTGATGGTATGCGCAGAGCTTTGGTACTCCTCTTGCTTGCATGACATGCAACGTTTACGTGAATGTCATGCTGCATGATGGACCATCATGCTTGTAATCAACCAATACAGAGAAGCGACGGCCAGCACGTAGTTTGCATGTCATGCACGTCAATCACTACAGCTAGACGATCATGCATGAGTGACAGCACGTTTTGCATGTCATGCCGCATGATCGTTTAGGGAGCCCTTAAAGGACATAACAAATGTACAGTCAACGTTCATAAGTGCAGTAGCACGCTAAGAGTCATTTTTCTGTACAGCGGTGCGCACGACAACATGAAACCCAATCAGACGTAGCTGAGCACCCAAGTCAATACTGTGCTATAAATGTTATTGTCATAGCAGTCATCAATTCATCGTAATATCCAGGAATAAATCGTCATTCCATTCCTGACTAATCAAATCAAATCATTTATTTCAACATTAGAATGTCATAGTTTAAAGTCACAAGAATAAGAATATAAATACAATGTCAGATTTCAAATTAAATAACAATTACAATGAGTCTTCATTTATATATGGTGCCGAGCCGGCATGCAGTTGCAGCCATCTCCGCACCATCAGCGAGTGCCACCGCTCGGCCAGTTCGCTCAGAATGCTGTTAGTGCTGCCACAGAATAGATAATAGGACAAGTGTGCTGCATCGGAAGCGGTTCATCTATGTGCGCCTCCGCGAACATTCCCGACGCACTGCACCACCGCGGCAGCTCCAGCAGCATCCTGAGCGCGTTGTTGTACTGGAAACTAATTTGTACTGGAATGAAATAAGTTGTACTGGACTGGTACTGGACTGGTACTGGACTGGTAATTGACAATTTTGGCGAAACTGTCTTTAAACGCCATTCTTATTTACTTTCGAAGCCGAATCGATCTGTGTAATCGTTGTATCTGAAGCCCCTATAGTTTCTGAGAAAACCAGCCTGAATTCCACCAAGTTACATCCATGATCTTACAGCTCCAAACCGGAAAACGCCTGGCGCATCATCACCAAATGGTTACGACTAAAAGTCAGGAAGGCGACAAATTTTGGCGACGATATTAGTCATGAATCAAAAAATTTATCCATTCCCATATGGATGAGTAATAAAAGCATTCTATGGGTGTCAAAATCGTGTCAAACTAATCACAAAATTATGACTCACACACAAATTCTCTTTTTCAAATTCAATAGTGAAAAGATACTTCCACCTCCTCCCGCTACTCCGCTTCCTTTGTCCCCCCCCCTGTAAATTACACGATAGGTCCCGATACTAAGGGCTTCTTTCACCACTTCCTGATATTGTTACAGATAGTAATCTTAGTGATAAACTAATCTATCAGATAAATCTGTGTGATAGACTATATAAAATATAGGCAATACCTGTGAAACCAAAAAAATAGGCTATCTGTCAGATAACCTGCAGATAGGGTATCTGGGACTTTATCAGCAAGCGATGTAACAGGCTCTTAATGTGCAAGAAACGATCTATACAGGGAGCGCGCGTGCGACCAAAGACATTTGAAACTTCTTGATATTAGTGATGTGCATGTGTCGGTACTGAAACAACTTGATACAAACTGCACTTACGAACCTTGCCTGTACCTTATGCCCCGCCCATCAATTCCCGCCAATATATTCGGCCAGCAGTGACGTCATTAATCCTAGAACTTCATAAGACTACGATATTGCTACCGGGCTTCGCACATGGAGTGTTACGACCGATATTGCATAGATAAACGTTAGATAAACCCAATTTACACGCAATGGATCCAGATACGGTTACCAGCAACATACATAAGGACATTATGATCCCACCGGTTTTGATCCTCGTGGATCAGTCGCAATATTTGATATCAAAGTCTAAGGGCCTCTTACACCGCTTGCTGATAAAGTCCCAGATACCCTATCTGCAGGTTATCTGACAGATAGCCTGTTTTTTTGGTTTCACAGGTATCTGATTGCCTATATCTTATATATTTTATATAGTCTATCACACAGATTTATCTGATAGATTAGTTTATCAGTAAGATTACTATCTGTAACCATATCAGTAAGTGGTGAAAGAAGCCCTAAATATTTCATTGCATACGAGTACAGTCAATTCAAGAAGAGAGTCAAAGAACCCTTCAACCTTGGCCGGCGCCGCACCAGCATCCCCCGGGTGTTGCAGGCGTCTGTGGGCGGCGGTGACCTCTCAACATCAGGAGGCCCGCCTGCTTGTTGCCTCCGTGGCAATAAAAAACAAATAGGTACATTTTATACTCGTCAATTGTTATCTACCATCGCTTCTATGTTGAGAAAAAGAATCCGGCGCGGGCGCAACAAACTTCCGCGACAAATCTTTTAACAACAAGTTTACAAAACTAAATGTAAGTCTTAGGGCTTCTTTCACCACTTCCTGATATTGTTACAGATAGTAATCTTAGTGATTAACTAATCTATCAGATAAATCTGTGTGATAGTCTATATAAAATATATAAGATATAGGCAATCAGATACATGTGAAATCAAAAAAACAGGCTATCTGTCAGATAACCTGCAGATAGGGTCTCTGGGACTTTATCAGCAAGCGGTGTAAGAGGCCCTAAAATTTTATGTCATTCATAGTTATGATTTCTTCTGGTAGTTTCTAGAAGCGTATTAAACATTGCCCCGTGAACGATTGTGTGTAATTTTAATTATCTATACTAATAATAACATGAATTTAAAAAAAAGCTACTCCCATATGGATGTGTAAGCGATTCCAGCTTAAAAAAACAAACTCATGAAACAACATTACAGAATTAACACTTAGAGATTAATATGAGATCACTTTAGACGTTAAACACTTCAAAACGTAAATGGACAGCACTTCGTTATCGCACGAGAGCTCGAAACTAACTGATTGTGTGCGATCGGTACGTCTCGTTTATATAGCGGCTGGCATCGATTCACTCTACTACAACATCGATTCATTCGAGTACGACATCGATTCATTCGAGTACGACATCGATTCATTCTACCCGCTACAGATGAGTAACAAAAGCATTTTAGGGGGTGCCAAAATAGTGTCAAATGTATCACAAAATTTTGACTCACTCACACTATCTCATTTTCAAACTCCATACAAATTTGTATGAGCAACTTCCTCCCGCTAATCCGCTTCCTTTGTCCGCACCCCCCCGGATTTTGACACCAAATTTTTCTTCGTTTTCCATACTAAATTTGCAAGATGCGATCTCCACAAGGAGCGCGCGCGCGACCAAAGAGGTTCGAATCTTCTTGAATAATAATGAGGTAAACTTTGTTCGGATGTTTGGATGTATGACGGAAGTAATCTTTGTAACTACAGAACCGATCTCAATAATTCTTTCGCTGTTAGATAGATAATACTCTTGGTGTGAACATAGGCTCTTTGGTATTGGGTTTATTAAAAAGGAGCGGCCACAAAATGTATTAAAGTGTAGTAAGTCGGCGAATATTTCAGGAATTCATCAGGACGTATTAGGCGTTAGTAAGTTGACATTTGAAATCGTAATATTAAATATTTTTATATTTGTTATTTATTTCTTATGTATTAATCGCAATATCTTGTTATTTTTTGAGTTTCGTTAAAACGTATAAGCAGAGGGAAGCTTTTTATCCGTCTGTCTGTCCCAAACAAAACTCAAAAACTACTGAACCGATCGTGTTGAAATTCATACGCAAATAACGTGTGTTGTCGTATGTCAATTGATTTGGGGGTGGAATTTTGTTGCCATCGGTTATTATAAAGCACTCGCTTCCCACCGGTTCACTGCGGTTAAAACCGGTCACGGCCCCAAAATACCGGTTATTTATAGTCTGGGAGCCTTGCCGTCAGCGTCGTTAACTCCAACTTGCGGCAGATAGGTTACAATTAAAGCGAATTGGTGTTGATGCGATGCTGGAGAGATAAATTTAAGATTAGAGACCGCCGCCGATCATGTAATTGGCCAGCGGTGTACGTTGACAGGCTGAGATGATGATATGATTGCTAGTAAATTCATAGTTAATTTATTTGTTTGGCCTTACTTCAGATTTTTTTTAGAGATTGATTGAAATTCCCGACTGATCTTAATAGTTCCGTGCTGTATTTATCAAGCTCTATGCTGTGTCTACTTCTATGCTGTAGATCTGTGTTAGTTATGACACTGTCTGTTCCATTAGTTATGATGTGTCAATAATTTAAACAATAACCTTTAAAAATTAAGGCAGAGACGATTTGGAAACCACTTAGTTAATAAACATTTACGGAGAAGAACATCCTCTTTTTTATTTAACTATAATGGTATTATGTAGCGAATATATCAGGCTTTCTTTCTTCATTCATTCAATGTCAATGGATAGGTGTATTGGAAACAGATCATCTGAAAACTCAAGTGCACTAACAGGCTGAGTTCATATATTGACCACATGTTTTTCTTAATGATTTCGGTTTTTTCTTTGCCGTAGATATGTTCCCTAGTGCATTACAAACATGGTAGTGTATTTAACTTTCACGTAGCATAGCTGTATAACTGGGGCCTTATAAAAGGTTAAGTTAGAATTTAGGTTAGGTCAAGTTTGGTTACAGGTTAAGTTGATAGGAGCCCTTGGTAGTAGTTCGTGGGTTTTAACCACCCGGCTGCTTTGTAGATAGCCAACTCATTAAACGTAGTGTTGCCCAGTTATTAATGAACGGGCTAGCCGTCCGATCAACTGGCTGATAATATACCTACACTGGGTATGATGCCGAAATATATCTAAGAGATTGCGTGGAGTAATCATCATCATCATATCAGGCTGTAGACGTCCACTGCTGGACAAAGGCCTCCCCCTCTCCACGACGACCGCCGTCCTGCCGTAACCTCATCCAGCTGGGTTCCGCGACCTTCACCAGATAGTCGGTCCACCTTGTGGGAGGCTTGCCTATGCTATAGCGTGGAGTAACCCACATTCATATTTTTTGTAAAAAAAAACCAGGTTCAGGTGACTTGAAATGACTCGACTCGATTTTAAGCCGCAGCACATCCCTATTGTGAAAACTATTGAGAAAACTGACCACCCTGAAATTATGACAATAGGTCTCAGGAATCAATGACAAAAGAAACTCTTTACTGCGTAAGGAGGAGAGGGCATACCTACAAAAATGCGTGTATACATACCTAAACATTCGGAAAACATAAAATGGCCGACAATTTGGCCTGGAACTACACTGTTTTATTGAACACTTTGACATGTTTCTAATTGGTACATATCGCATTTAAAGTCCAGTAAACCTCACGATTCCCACTAAATTACACGAAAACATTATATTTCACTGTAAACAGCATCAAACACAATATGGCGAATCGGCACGCTCAACAAATTCCTTTAGTTTCTTTAATCATTGTCAGGAATGGAGAACCCATCTGTCAATTATATTTCTTTCCATCATTACCCGACCAAACTGACACCAACTGCCTGGAACCCGATCAAACCAGAATTCGTGGGTGTTTATTTGTTTGTTGTGAGTCGCGACGCGGTTGATGTACGCCGGCCTATATAGGCCGGTTAGATCTATAGGCCGCTGGGCTATTTTAAACGCGTCGCGTTCTCTGTCAATGACAACTGCTAGGTCAGTCTGGCACTGCCGTTCGCTGAACTTATTAATGTTTCCTCACTCTCTAGACAGAGGCAGGCTAAACTCCAAACCCGCCTCATCATCATTATCAGCCTGCACTAGTGCACTGCTGGACATAGGCTTGTCCCAAGGCGCGCCACTGAACCCGATCTTATGTTCTCCGCTGCCATTTCCGTCACGAAGATCGTCGCTCCATCTAGCCGGGGGCGTCCCACACTACGCTTGCCCAGTCGTGGTCTCCACTCGAGAACTCGTCTACTCCAGCGGTTATCGCCTCTCCGGCAGACTTCCGTGTTTAACTTTTTGAGCTATGTCGAAGGCTTTGGTTCTCTTTCGGATGCTGTCTCTCAGAGAAATTCCGAGCATGGCCCTTTCTATGGCCCGGTCAGCGACTTTGAGCTTTCGGAGCAGTAGATTGATAGCCAACAATTTATTCATTTTAGGTTGTCTAGGAAGAATATCTATTCCTGTTTGAAAACCGCAAGGTATTTATAAATACAAACAGAAAAATCTTTGCTTTTCTCAAACAGGATTAAAAATTCTACCTAGTTAAGCTGTTTTCAAAGTATAAAAGCGAACGACTGGCCTCCTGAAAATGTAATCATGTATATTAAACTTGCTTCTCCTATTGCAGATGCAAAGAAAAGGCTACAAGATGAACCTCTGGAGACTCCACTACACCCAGCAGGTGAGTGCCACCACATTACATGGCCACTACAATCCCACTGCTGGGATTATTGGACCTTACATCTTAAGGGAAATTGTTATACAAGTACACTGGGTACATATTGTATATCTACAATACCGCTTCCTAGGTTATTTAGTGTAAAAAAGTCGCTGACCTAAATAAAATAAAATAAATGTTTACTTTTCTTTATAAATTATGCAGTTAATTATAGAAAACATGAATCATTTTTATATTAATTTAAATTATTGTGAACATTCAAATGGATTAGGAAAAGTGCATGCAATATAATTTAATATAATCCATTTACTAATATTATCAATAGAAAAGTAACTCTTTCTGTTTATTCTTTTACAACCCGAAAAAATGATAAACGGATTATTTTTTATTGCATACACTTTTCCTAATTCATTTGAATGTTTACAATAATTTAAATTAATATAAAAACATTCATGTTTTCTATTATAACTACATTATTATTATAATGAAAAGTAAATATTTATTAAATTTAATTTAGGTCAGCAACTTTTTTAAAAATCGCTAAACATCATAAATACTTACCTACATAAAATAACCTAGGAATAAAACTGATTACTTTGTGGATTTTGATGAAATTTAGTGTGAAAATACATGGACGTATTCCCCGGCTGCATCCGTCCATTATTTATATAGTTCTGTAATTTATATTTCAAAAAATCTCCCAGGTGTAAAGTAAAAACAAAGCTGTTATCGCGTCCATTGATGGTATGTTAGCCGGTGGCATGTTGTTGGCAGCCACCGCGTGTTTATTTACGTCTGGTCTCTGTTGGCAGACACCAAGGAGCGGCTGCAGCGGGCGCCGTTTGAGACCGCGCTGCATCACGCCGGTGAGTTGATACCTTTACATTGTGACGCGAATTAACTACGTCATTGAACATTTTTTGTTAGTGGATTTTAGGATTTCTAAGTTAAATAAAACTTTTTTAGAAATGGCCATTGTCATTTTGAAAAGTGATAATTTTTAAAAGTCGCCATTCAAGAAGTGGTCATTTCAAAAAGTGGTCATTCAAGAAGTGGTCATTTCAAAAAGTGATCTGTAACCGCCCGGGTCATTTAAGCGACTTTAGTTCAGAGAAATGCTAAAGAACGGGTTTTTTAGGAATCAACCCCTAAGTACGTGAAATAGGGGTTGAAGGTTTGTATAAAAATCCATCATTTTAAAATTTTATATTTAGGCTTTTAGACAAAATATCTGATAAAGTGTTTCAATATTTTTGAAATTCCTTCATAAATTTTATCAATAAATATGATTATAATTAAAATAATAATACAACAGTTTATAAAAACGATCCCCTCATGGGGGAAATTGAACTAAAAGCGGTTGGTGTCTTCAAGATGGGTCTACGTTGCATGTAACAATATAAAACTGCCCATTGGTCGGCATCCCTGAGCTGTAGCCAAGTCAATTCATCATCATCATCATCAACAGCCTATTAATGTCCCCACTGCTGGGGCTCAGGCCTACCCTATCAACGAGGGTGTTCGGGCTATAGTCCACCACGCTAGCCCAGTGCGGGTTGGCGGACTTCACATGCGCCTAAGAATTTCTTCTTCGGCGTATGCAGGTTTCCTCACGATGTTTTCCTTCACCGTTTGAGAGCAGTCAGTAAATGTACTTAGGTTTCGAGAAAAGACCCATTGGTACATGGCCCAGCTGGGGATCGCACTCCGGACCTTTCGATATGATAGGCCGCGTCTTATCCCCTACGCCACTGACGCTCTTCAAGTCAATTATATTATAATAACTGTACACTCCGAACAAAAGTTTCCATTTAAACGTCCAAAAACGATCTTTACTTTTGAGGCTTCAAAGGCCAAAATAGAACTTCGAATTCGTGCAGAAAAATGTGACGGCATGAACGGATGCTCCACTTTTCATTTGAAAATTTCACACGCCTTACCTATTTCAATAACATGTTATTGTCAAAATAATAATCTTATTTTTAGAATAAAATGAGTCACGTGCACCTCTATGAGTGATGGCGAAATTATGCGAAGGACGAATGCAAAGAACAAACGACTTTAATTCTCTTTTGCAACGCCGGAGCCATTAAATTCGAGACAGACTTGAACGTTTGATAACATTCTGGGTTAGATGACAAACGTTGAGAGTGTATTTTCGGTTCATCAGCATCAATCATCAACAGCCTATTGTCATGTCCCCACTGCTGGGGCTCTGGCCTGCCCTCTCAACGAGGGCGTTCGGGCTATAGTCCACCACGCTAGCCCAGTGCGGGTTGGTGGACTCCACATGCGCCTTAAAAACCTTGATAAAACGCACCACTCTGTTAATGAATTTTTGAATGACACATCTTTCTGACATTGTTAATACCAATTTTTTTTTACCTGACATACTGTATTATTTTTATTAAGCTAGCTAGACATAATTATTATTTTTGAATAGACATATTTTGTTGACATTGGAATTATATTACAAGATAATAATTAAATTCATATTAACCCCTTGTGCCATATATGTATTTATTTGTATTTACCGACTTCCAAAAAGGAGGAAGTACTATGTTCGTCTGTATGTATGTTTTTTTTTATGTTTTCATTTTATTAATTACTGTGTTGTGAGCAATTTGTATGTCAAATGACAGATTTCAAGCTACTTTTAATTTATATAACATCATTTTAATACCTGAAATCACAAAAAAAAATTTTGAATTTGAATTAGAATTTGGATTTGCCTAAGAGTTTCTTCATCGGCGTATGCAGGTTTCCTCACGATGTTTTCCTTCACCGTTTGAGAGCAGTCAGTAAATGTACTTAAGTTTCGAGAAAAAACCCCTGGTACATAGCCCAGCCGGGGATTGAACTCCGGCCCTTTCGATATGATAGGCCGCGTCTTATCCCCGAGACCACTGACGCTCTCAATGATATATTTATCTACCCTCAAATGGTTTCCTGTACCTACTCGCCCACGTCAGCACAACCCTAACGATTTAAGTTAGTGTTGCCGATCGGTAATCCAATATCGATAATCTATCGATAGTAATGATAAGACTCGATAGTGTCGATAGCGCAAATTTAGCAATACTTTGATGTAATTCAATAGTATCGATCGTCAATAGCTAAACTATCGATATTATTCATAGTATTGATGCTGACTATTGGATGCACTATCGAAACTAACGAGTCGCATCAATGCTAAAGTCGGTTTACCTAAATAGTGTCGGTACACCCGAACGGAATATGGGTATGACCGCGGATTTATATTTATTTCTTTTGAAAAAAAACCAATATTAATAATACATACAAGTTCATTTCAACACAATGTCGATGGACATCAATTAAAATGTGCTTATGTACAAGATGCTTTACAAAAAGTTGATCTTTTTGTTTTTGGTTCAGCTGAAATTTCATTTTGAGACACCTATCTGTCTTCCCACAGCGAAAAAACCTTTTCTATAAACGTACGCAGCAGTTGACACGCCCTTTTAATGCGCCGAACGCCTCGATGTAAAACGCCAAGTCAAATAGCGGGTGTACGCCGGTGCCTGTGACTTTTGTGTTCGCGGCGGCATCCTTTGAGTAGAGGCGGCGCGTGCCGGGCGGCTTTATACAAAGGTGACACTATCTAAGTAAAACAACTTTACCGACAGTGCTATCGATATTGTGGCTGATTTTGATCGATAGGGAAATTATCGATAGTTTGGCAACACTAAATAAAGTTGACACAACACACACACACAAGCTTTCGCGATGTAAATAGACACTCGTATTAATTGGTCCATCAACGACCGCGCGCATGTGGTGGCGTGTGCGTATACGCGACACGCAGCTGTGTGCGTGCGTGGTAGGGCAGTCGAGTTCTAGGTCGGGAGCTGTGGCTGGGAGGTAGTCGTTTCAATTTCCTTGATGAAGACTTTTAATTATTTTTTATTACAAGGCTCTATTTGTTTGCTCTGACGGCCTCGAACGTCGGAGGTCGTGGGTTCGATTCCCACAGGAAAAACAGCTTTGTACTTACAGGCTTGATTTTATAAATTTGTGATATTTCTAGTCAAAAATTTGTGTTAAGTTATCTAGTCAAAAATAAACTATTACCTATCATAGTTTGGATAATGGCAGATATGAAAAATAATAATATAATAATAATAATGTTTGGACAAATTTACACACGGCTGTTTAGTCCCAACTAAGCCGAAGCTTGTAAATGGGTACTCGACAACTGATAAACATACATAAATACTTTTAATTAAATACATACAAACACCCAGAATCCGAAAACCAACAATTATGCTCATCACACAAATGTTGGTCCCGGGTGGGAATCGAACCCACGACCTTTGGCGCAGTAGGCAGGGTCACTACCACTACGCCAACAGGCCAATCAAAAAATGTTATAATATCGGCACAGAATAGTAATATGTAGGTACAGAATTGTCACTCCCTAACAAAACGTGTGTTTAGGTATAAAATAGTGCCTAACCTGCAAACGAACAACTTTTGAATGATATCATCCTGTATACGCCAGGCTATAACTCGTGTGTTTTACTGCCACCCGTCAGTGGCCGGTCAAACACGCTGAATATCAGAAAAATCTTCAAAAGAATTTCTGAAAGAGAAAACTTCTTTGATTCCTGTGTTTGTTTTGGCAGAGCTTGACCCAAAGTGACTCATGTAAGATCTGACATGGAACTTGATTCATTCTAATATTATGTTGCACTGTACAAAAAAATAATTGATACCTATTTTTAGGGTTCCGTACTTCATCATCATCAACAGTCTATTAATGTCCCCGCTGCTGGGGCTCAGGCCTACCTTCTCAACGAGTGTGTTCGGGCTATAGTCCACCACGCTAGCCCAGTGCGGGTTGGTGGACTTCACATGCGCCTAAGAATTTCTTCTTCGGCGTATGCAGGTTTCCTCACGATGTTTTCCTTCACCGTTTGAGAGCAGTCAGTAAATGTACTTAAGTTTCGAGAAAAAACCCATTGGTACATGGCCCAGCTGGGGATCGAACTCCGGACCTTTCGATATGATAGGCCGCGTCTTATCCCCTACGCCACTGACGCTCTCTACGCCACTGACGCACTTCCGTACTTCAAAGGACGAAAAAAGGAACCCTTATCACAGAGTAAGTAATGCCCTTATATGACCACTCCGTTGTCCGTCCGTCCGTCTGTCAAGACAATTTTTCTCAGGAACGCGTGGAGGTATCAAGTTGAAATTAATATCAAATACTCAGGTCTTCAGTCCCTTGGAGCCGTGAAAAAATCAGACTTCTAAGTCATCGCAGTCAGAAGATATGGCCGTTTTTGCCACATTTAGAGTATCTTGGTAATCAAAACCCATGGGGTACTTTCTCGTGAGGAAACCTGCATACGCCGAAGAAGAAATACTTAGGCGCATGTGAAGTCCACCAACCCGCACTGGGCTAGCGTGGTGGACTATAGCCCGAACGCCCTCGCGAGAGGGTAGGCCTTGAGCCGGTTTGAGCCTCAACAGTGGGGACAGGTTAATAGGATTTTGATATTGCGGTTATATTAACATACCTAGATAATTAAAATTATCACTGTTGGAAACATCAAATTTATGATAGCAACACCATTATTTAAGTGTCAAACTTGACCACAGATTACTCATTATTCTGTATATTCCATCTTGATCCGTTCGCTGTACCACGTGCAAAATAAAAGAAGTTTTCATACAATTTGATTTAATTATTAATCCAATGATTTCTTTCATCTAAACTACACTGGAAATATTACCAAGAAAGTCTTCTTGTCATGCAATAAAGAAGCAGCATCATCATACATAACGATAAATAGTAAACATAACAAAATGACATACAGGTTACTGAAAATCCGACATATACCTTGGAAGGGACATAGCGTGAAGTTATGTATGTAAGTCTTAAATTCTCGGTCCTTCATATCCAAGGTATCATCTGGTAGTTTGTTGTAGAAACGTATACATACATTGCCCGTGAACTTTCTTCTTTTTCATTACTCATACTCTGAAAGTAGGTCTGAAGTTGCCTGAGGAGCGGGTTGAAAGTAATACATCTCAGCCCTAGGGAGAATCGCTTTCAACTGACAGCTGTCAAATTATATATAAAAAAAACTAGTACTATTTTGACATTTCTATTGGACCATGTTCCAACTGTCTATACAGCCACTCAATTACAGCGCGATGTAAAATTGAAATAACATAAAGTTATGTAATATTTAGAGAATATATATTTTTAAATGACTTTATTATAATTATTACTGTCAACGATTTCTTTAAAATAACATAGATTTGAGCAAAATATTTACCATTTTTTCGAAGATGGAAATGAAAAATAATGGCAGAATAGCTGGCCGGCCACAGAAAAAAAAAACAAAGTAGACGTAAAAGCGGCAATCCGATCTTCATTTGTTTTTTCGAGTTGTAGAGTTTTGTTTAAATACTTCCGTATAACAGAGATTTGTATTAACACTCATTTTATGTATTTGTTTTTACTTTCAGTGTATTCTTAATGAAAAGCACAGTGTTTCCCTCGGGTTCAAGACTTATTTAGAGGTCCCTCGAACTATTGGCGCCCGACGTCGGGACTTAAATAAGTTACTTTCACACCTAGGTTAACAATGTACTATTAAATGGCCCAGTCGTCCCACGATTATCCCAGCACTGGGCGTTGTTGTGGACTGTTGGCACTGCCATTACCGTTAATTCCCTAATGGGGCTTTTAGCTAACGAAGGGCGGGGTCATGACGTCACGCGCGAAGGCTCCAGCAAGGCCACGGTTGATATCTAGACGCCAATGATATAGTCCCCGCGGAGTTTAATGGCGGCTGTGTGAAGTTGGCTGATTTCTGCGCAGTGACTAAACATAGGTGTCAAAGGGGGAGCTGTGCGGGGGGTCACTACAGACTACCTACCTACAGAGTAGTAGAGATTTTATGTCTACTGAAAAATTCGTTTTTGAAGATATTAACAGTTATTTTATCGATTTTATAAAGAACTAACTGATTAAACGATTTTTTTTTAAATTTAACTTGATTGTATATCCCCAAGGAGATTCGAACCTCTTTTGTCGCGCGCGCGCTCCCTGTGGAGATCGCATCTTGCATATTTAGTATGGGAAACGATGAAAAATTCTGTGTCAAAATCAGGGGGGGTGCGGACAAAGGAAGCGGATTAGCGGGAGGAAGTTGCTCATACAAATTTACATGGAGTTTGAAAATGAGAATGTGTGAGTGAGTATCAATTTCGATATACATTTGGCACGATTTTGGCACCCCCTAAAATGATTTTGCTACTCATCCATATGGGAGTAGCTTTTTTTTAAAATTCATGTATATTATATCCCTGTATATGCAATTGCCAAAGTTTGTGTAGTTAATTTTTAAAGGCCTTGTATACAGCGTGGTGTATAAACGTGTTCCTGGAAGGAGGGCGGCGCGGGCGTCACGCGGGCGCCGAGCATGGGTTTCCCATTGGAAAATCCCCACGACTTCTAAATAGCCTTCACATACCTATACGTGATACAATAGAAATTTTAATCTTTGGCAAAAAGTAGAGTAGCAAAAGGAAAAGCAATTATCCTTTATGAGTAAACGTGATAGTAATTTCGATACGAGTGATAGTAAGTAATAGTAATTACATTTATTTGCATATCACAGTCGTGGTGTATCAATGATCTTATGTTGAAAACTTGTCTTTAAAACATGTGATACCCCTAGTAAGAGTGATATTTATAGTATAGTAATAGTAAGAGTGATAGTAATCTATATCTATACTTATAATAAAGCAGTAGAAATAGTAAGCAGTAAAAAAGAGTGTGGGCAATAAAAAAAGGTAAACAGAACACAAAAAAGCATTTTAAATTTTTTTTGGCTTTCTGTCTGTCTGTATGTATTCGCTAATCTCCGACACTACTGAACGGATTCACTTGCGGTTTTCACAGGTAGATTCAGCACAACTTGGAACAACTTATAGGCTTTGTTTCATTGAAATCGGATGACAGAAAAAAAAGTTATCGTCATTTACAGATAAATCATATAACGTAACAAGACGATGTCATAGACATAGGAGTATACAGTGTTTTTTTAACTATAGGACAGTATGGGCAAGTCCGAATCAATAGGAGATACAACATGGTGATTTTCCCATTGGAAAATTATAACTAGACGATGTCTGTACATAGCAGAGACAGGTACCTACCTACTTCCAAAATCCACGCGGACGAACTCGCGGGCAACAGCTAGTAGTGTAATATTTGCACGCCAATACAAAAGTGTTGGACACTGATAACATGATTGTAACCATATTCTAGCAAAAAAACTTTTCTATTCTATTCTAATAGTAATAATGATAGTAAGAGTGATAGTAATTTCGTGTAACAATTGAATAACCCGTAAAACAAATGCAGTTTCAACAACAAAGGCGCGAACAACAGACAGCAACTCGTTATCTGGATAATTTCAGTCTCAAAATAACGCACTTTGACGTAAACACGTGTTTGGGGTTCCCTCGACCGCGTTGACTTTGGGTTTCTTGATATTTTTCCCCGTGGGACCCTAGTGCAGGGTCACGAGCTGACCACGGCCAGGGGAACCAGCACAAAACGTTGGACGTGTGTAACACATCTGAGAAATATATTGCTTCAAATAAAATAACTGCCAGGGACTTTGTTTATATCTTCGAGGTCACTTTGAGCCGTTAGATCTCCGTCAGGGAACGGTTGAGGTGAGATCTGGTGATGGCTTTCCGGAGTGTGGATGGAGGAGGTCCAGAGAGCCATACACACCTAATTGATTAGACTAGCCGTTTTCTATTCATAATAGATCTACATAGGTGGACCGCTAATTAGAAACAGGGCAAGATTTTCATACAATCGAGGTCACTTCGAAGCCATGGTTCTCCGTGAAGGATAAATCGAAGCGTGATCTGATGACAGTCATCGAGAGAGTAGACGGAGGAGTTTTAGATTGCTATAGATATTCAACTGATCAGATGAGCCGTTTGGAAGCAGCATCGTCATGAAGAAAAAAAACCCGCAAAATGGCATCAAAATGTATGAAAATATTAAAGTTAAGGAATCATGACGATGCTGCTACCTAACGGCTCATCTGATCAGTTGGATATCTACAGCGATCTGAAAGTCCTCCATGTACTCTCTCGATGACAGTAATCAGATCATGCCCCGATCAATCCTTCACGGAGAACCATGGCTTCAAAGTGAGCTCGATTGTATGAAAATCTTGCCCTGTTTCTAATTATTCGTCCACCTATGTATATAAATAGATCTAAAATGGCATTAAAATGTATGAAAACCAGAATACATATTCAAAATAGTACATTTTAGACTTACCCGTAAATATTTAAATAATCACCTATTCAAAAGGTTTTAATGCTAACGGAACACCTATCCTGTAAAGTCGACTCGCACTTATCTATTTTTTTTATTTTTACCATAACAATGAACGTACAGATCATTAAACGCCGTATCCCACCGCCGTGTGTTTACTGTTACGACGTTACCGTTCCCGTGGGAAAAACAAGTCTACCAATATCTAATTAATCCAGGGGACGAAATACAAAACTCTCAGCTGCTGGATGCGGAGAACCAAAGATCTGGGATCTCGATACTTGGTGCTCTGTTGTTTCTAGCTACCCATCAGGGACATAGCGTGAATATATTAGTAGAAGGTACTTAATGTATGTTTAATGAGCTCCCTAATGCGTGACACACACTGGGCGGCGGCGTTGCGAAAGCGTTGCGGCGGCGAAGGTTTGTATGAAGATCGCGCCGCGCCGCCGCCGCTTTGATGTAAAGGTTTTCATAGTATTTCGAACATTACAGAAAAAAACCGCAACGCCGCCGCTCAGTGTGTGTTACGCTTAAATGATCATGCGGCATGACATGCAATACGTGCTGTCACTCATGCATGAACGTGTAGCTGTAGTGACTGACGTGCATGACATGCAAACTACGTGCTGGCCGTTGCTTCACTGTATTGATTGATAGGAAGCATGATGGTCCATCATGCCGCATGACATTCACGTAAACGTTGCATGCCATGCAAGCATGATCGTTTAAGGACACTTTCACCGATGTTCAGCCAATTTCAGCACTCGTTTTGTGTACAGTCGACCGCACGTCAGTAGAAAACTTTGACCTCGAGCTGACCTAGCCTGTTAGGGAAGTCAATACTATGAGAGACCCAGAGAGTTGTTAGTATACATAGAGCGCGCGTTAGCAAGTCTGAACTGTAAGCACGGGTCTGAACAGTCTCGAAATGTTCGGGGCGACGCTACTAGTCACAACACGTCAGTAGCGCTGATTGTTGCTCTCGCCGGTATTTATTTAGATTTGGAGTAATCATGGTGAAATGTGCCGTGCCAAGCTGTAAACACGATTCACGGAAAAGAACGATCTAGAAAAAATCTATATAGAAGCGTCCATAGAACACCTGCTTACACTTGGCACAATGGGCAATGAGCGATGCGCGCGCTCTATAGCTAGTATACTAACTCTATGGAGAGACCAGTTTATACCGGTTGACGGAACATTGACAACTGAAGCACGCCGTGCGGGGGCGGCCACGCGCGGTGTCAATGAACCGACTATTCCAGGAAAACGCACTTGTTGAAATGACACGAAATATGAAAACGTCAACAGATCACGAAATATTTTGTGTAATTACTTCGAGGATTTTGTCCTATGGATGAAAAATTGCTTCAAATCTACTTTTTGTGAAACGCAATGTCTGAATTTCCTTCTAGTCCTATCCTACTAATATTATAAAGGCGAAAGTTTGTAAGGATGTTTGGATGTGAGGATGTTTGTTACTCTTTCACCTTATGTATCTAAAGTCCTAGAAAAGATTGTCTATTTACAACTCGCTAAGTTTCTTGAAGATAATAACATTTTGCCGTCATTTCAGTCTGGTTTTAGGAAGGGTGTTGGCACCACTACCGCCCTTCTTGATGTTATAGACAATATACTTGTTGCACAAGACAGTGGAATGAGTACAATTTTAGTTTTATTGGACTTTTCGCGTGCTTTTGATAGCATAAGTGTACCTCTTCTTCTATCTAAGATGGCTTATTATGGATTCGACCATTCCACTATCCGATGGTTTGATAGCTATCTAAGTAACAGATCCCAGATAGTTAAAATACAGAAGGACGATGGTAGACATATCTGGTCAGCAGCTAGAGGGGTAAGTAGGGGAGTGCCACAGGGTTCAATCCTTGGCCCACTTCTTTTTATTTTGTACACTGCGGATATGGCAAATCACATACAGAATTGTAAGTTCCACCTATACGCTGATGATGTTCAGATTTATATATCCGTAGACCCAAAAAAAGACATTACTTGTTGTGTCAATGAACTTAACTCTGATCTTGACAGAATAGCAGTTTGGTCCAGTCAGAATGCTTTAGTGCTTAATCCGAATAAATCGAAATTTATGATACTAGGATCCAAAAATCAAATTCAGAATACATTATCACAGGCTCCTATTATCTCGATTACGGGAGACAAAGTGGAGTATGTTACGGAAGCTCGAAACCTGGGTGTACTGATGGATAATCGACTTCGATTTGACACTCATATATTGAATGTTGCCAAAAATTGTTTCTTCCGGTTAAAAATTTTGTATAAAATCCGTCACTTACTGAATGAAAAGATTAGACAGCAGCTATGTGAATCTTTAATTCTATCAAAGTTAAATTATTGTGACATCGTTACCGGTCCATGTCTGCTGGCTCGCACGAAGCGCATCATCCAGAGGGTACAGAATGCGTGCATTAGATATTGTTTTAAAATACCACCTCGGAGTCACATCACACCGTATCTTAACAAATTTTGTTTGTTAAACATGGAATCTCGGAGAACCTTACACCTCGCTGGCCTAGTTCATAACATAGTCAAATATAGGAAACCAAAATACCTGCATGAGAAACTGAAATGGTCTGAATTCAGTAAATCGTATAACTCTCGCAGGGCAAACTGTTTTATATTGAGCATGCCCTACCACAAGACCAGAGCTTTTGAGGGCAGTTTTCGCTACCAGGCCACGAAATGCTGGAACAATCTCCCACCGCCACTGAACCAACCACTTTCTAAAGCCTCAGTTAAACTGCATTGCAGGAAGTGGTTGCTGGAACAACAGGCACTGAAAGGCTAGGGAGTGAGAACTGTCCTACTTACTTACTTACGTACATAAATAATCTATTTTTATTATTTATTTTTTGTTTTTCCCTTTATTCTAAGTAGTTATCTCCTTTTATTTTATACTTACTGTTATAAGCTTACATTTGTACATAATATATATTAAAATTCCTAGTATCTATATACCTATATGCTCACTTGGTAAAATCTGTTTATTTATTTATTTATCTTTTATTTTATTGTATATGTTTGGCACTCGGTGACAAACTTGCCCGCACCGGGTGCGGCTGAAAATCAGCGCCTAGTCCCTTTGGGCTAGGCATATGCTGAGCCGTTGCCCTTTTACTGCCGCGGTACAGGCTCACATGATTCATGTAGGTTTTATTAATTACCAACGTTTTATATTTTTGTTCTGTTTTATCGTTTATTTGTATTTCTTATGTTTTAAAGTGCCTATCTATTTGTTTGTGTATTTATGTGTATTGTGTGTGCCTTGCCGTAAGGCAGTAAATAAACATATTTCTTTCTTTCTTTCTTTCTTTCTTTCTTTCACGCAAAAACTACAGATTTTGATGAAACTTGGTGCAGTGATAGCTTATATCCTGGAATAACATATAGGCTAGTCACGGGGCGTCCGCTAATACCCCCTAAGTCACAAAACGACTACATAGAGGGCGCTGTTTCACAATGTACACGGGAAAAACCTTTCTACGCGGGCGAAGCCGCGGGAAAAAGCTAGTAACTAATAACTCAGAAGTCGTGATACAAAATGTACAGTTTTTTAAAATGATGCATTGTGTTTTAGAAACGCTTTCGAGTATGTATAGTCATAAACACGTGGTCATCATATCAGCCTGTAGACGTCCACTGCGACGACCGGTCCTGCGCTAACCTCATCCAGCCGGGTCCCGCGACCTTCACCAGATCGTCGTACCACTTTGTGGGAGGCCTACGCTGCGTCGTCCGATACGTGGTCGCCACTCGAGAACCTTGGTAGAACACGTGGTCGTCAAGCTATAGTCGAAGTGATGATAATTGATATTAAGATGTTCCTATTGCACGTTTGCGTTTGTAAAGGTTTGCCAAAGGTGTGATAGGTTCAGATATAGAGCGTTTGGCCCCTTGGCATCTTTGTCATTCAAATAATCGTCCATTTTCTTCTTACAAAGTTGTTTTCCCGAACAAAACAGATGAGATCCAAAATAGAAGAAAACTCGCATCACAACAAATAAAACTACAATGATTGATTCATGATAACAATTATTTCCACATTTCCATAAACCCATCCGTCGGTGGCTGGATGCACTAAAAGCGCCGTAAAATCACTGATGACATCACAGAATCTTCCGTCTCGTCATAAACTGGAGATGAGGCCGTCAAATCGAGTCGTTAATGACTTTAATGAGTGTAAGGGGATAAACAAACGCACGTTTTAATGAGCTTATGGTATATACAGTAATCATATAAACGCTATGAACTGCGCACTTATAAACAGAAGATAAACCATAAGTGGATTTTTACCAATGCTCAAATCAACAGCCTATTAATATGTCCCCACTGTTGGGGCACAGGCCTATTCTCTCGTACGAACTATAGTCCACCACGCCAGCCGAGTGCGGGTTGGTGGACTTCGCTTGCAGCGAAGAAGAAATCCTTTACTTCTTCGGCGCAAAAAATAATACACTTTTATTTCGAGATGCTATCTCATTTATGAGAGAAAATTCATCATTAAGAAAGTGTTCACCCAGCTCTGATGATCCGAGAAAGATCATAGTCTCTTTTAGTAAACTTCAAGCCTTAACGCTGTCGAATTGCATATGACAATTTTCAAATTACCATTAAATTACCATAAATTACCAATTCATTAACTAATGTTAACTACCATAACTTCCAGTCCACGGGTTCTGTCGGTTCTTACCACCATTTCATTCCCTGGCAACTGTGACGCCACGCCACATCTTCTTCTTCTAATAAATAAAACAAAGTCGTGTTAGTTAGACCACTTATAACTGAAGAACGGCTGAACGGATTTTGATGAAACTTGGTACAGGGACAGCTTATAGCCTGGAATAACATATAGGCTACTTTTTACCGGGGTAAACGGTTCCCGAGGGAAAAAAATATTCCACGCGGGCGAAGCCGCGGGGAACAGATTACGTATTTAAATTTCAAATTCGCTTTCCAATACAGAATGTGTTTTTTCCACATTGGTCCCTCAAGGTTTTCCTTTGATTAAAATTGCTATCGTCAATATTTGGGGTACTTTCCCTCCAGGTGGCGTCAGAACTTTCCACCCTGTATACTTATAAATGCAATGATAAAAGGAAGTCGGTAAATAAATTAAATTAATTGAATGTATGAAATGTTGTCTCGTTATGCCACTTTTTTAGTTGGAGTTTATCAAGAAGTTTCAAATCTCTTTGGTCGCGCTCGCGCTCCCTGTGAAGATGATTCCGGGCATAGAGTTAGTATACTAGCTGCTATAGAGCGCGCGCATCGCTCATCGCCCATTGTGCCAAGTGTAAGCAGGTGTTCTATGGACGCTTCTATATAGATTTTTTCTAGATCGTTCTTTTCCGTGAATCGTGTTTACAGCTTGGCACTGCACATTTCACCATGATTACTCCAAATCTAAATAAATACCGGCGAGAGCAACAATCAGCGCTACTGACGTGTTGTGACTAGTAGCGTCGCCCCGAACATTTCGAGACTGTTCAGACCCGTGCTTACAGTTCAGACTTGCTAACGCGCGCTCTATGTATACTAACAACTCTCTGGTTCCGGGACTCAGTGGCTCACATGTCAAAATGTCTAACTCATGAATGTCTAGCTCGCATGTCGCATATTTAGTATCGGAACCTATGGTGCCATATGGGAGTGGCTAAATTTTTTGATTCAACGAGTATAACTATACTCTGTACTAAATAACAAAGAAATCTAATAATAAAGAGGTAATTTCTATGCCTATCTTAAATATCTTGGTAAGAAGCAAATGATAGCGGGGTGTAAAATCCACCTAGCGCCATCTATTGACAAACTTTAAAACTAAGAAACCAGTCTGATTAGAACGTGTAAAAAAAATTTTATAACATTTATATACTACTAGCTTTTTCCCGCGGCTTCGCCCGCGTAGAAAAGTTTTCCCGTGTACATTGTGAAACAGCACCCTCTATGTAGGTTTTTTGTTACTTAGAGGGTATTAGCGGACGCCCCGCGACTTTGTCCGCGTTAAAAAGTAGCCTATATGTTATTCCAGGATATAAGCTATCACTGTACCAAGTTTCATCAAAATCTGTTCGGTAGTTTTTGCGTGAAACAGTAACAAACATCCTCACATCCTTACAAACTTTCGCCTTTATAATGTTAGTAGGAAGGATTGTCGGGTATCCGGCAGTAACAGAGGGCCCATGGTATGGGCGTTTAGCCTAACCACTAAGCCTACGAGGCGTGAAATGTGACCTTTCTGCATTATCTAACAATAACAACGAACGGACATACTCGACTAGTGTTTATTTACGTAACGACACCACAGAATAAGTAATGTGACGACACAGCACCATGTTACACTTGCGATCAAAACAATGGGACATTTCTTTGACGTTCTGCGTTTTTAGCATTAAACGTCTAAATGCATTTAAAATGCACACATAATAATTATTGAGATAGGTCGAAATAGATTTTATGTAGCTTTGTAGAGATGACAAAAATAACTATAGGTAATGTAAGTACCTACCTACCTATAACACAAAAAGTGATTTGAAAATTATGACACTGCATACTGCAAAATGTAGTTTTTATTTACTGAATAATAACGTATGTAATAGGGTACAACCTATACATAGATCCCTCAAAGATCCGTGTACTGTCGACCGCAAGTAAATGGAAACAAAACCAGTATAAACTGGTCTCTCATAGTATTGAGACTCCCTATAGGCCAGGGCAGCTCAAGGTCAAAGTGTTTCTACTGACGTGCGGTCGACTGTACCTGTACCTACTTTGTTACTTTTGAAACACCTTCTAATGTTCATACATTTTTAGTTTCTGTCGTCCAAGTTTTCTGGTTTATTTTTCAGTATGATATTCTTATTCCTTGTAATTTTTGTTTGTTTTTGTTCATATTGATTTTTGTAATTAACTCCCAGCGACCAGCAATAAAATAACAATATTTTAGTGGTCCAGTTTAATTGTCCGCAAGTGTATCGGTGAGGAGGAGAGTGCAAAGTCCCCCATAACACATGAAAACATGTACACGTGCTCGCGGGGACATAAATAGTAGCTTTCGGTCGGACAGTGACGTCACTGGGGGATATCAGCATAGTAAAATATCAACGAATGTACCGAAGATAATTATCTTGTCTGTCTGTCGCCCAATACTTTACCGTCAATCAATACATTACAATCAGTCAATACTTTACTGTCAGTCAATACTTTACTGTCAGTCAATACTTTACTGTCAGTCAATACTTTACTGTCAGTCAATAATTTACTGTCAGTCAATACTTTACTGTCAGTCAATACTTTACTGTCAGTCAATAATTTACTGTCAGTCAATACTTTACTGTCAGTCAATACTTTACAGTCAGTCAATACTTTACTGTCAGTCAATACTTTACTGTCAGTCAATACTTTACTGTCAGTCAATACTACTGTCAGTGTGTCAGTCAATACTTTGCTGGCTTTTCACTTTAGTCCGACTTACACGACGACTGATTTAGAAATAGCAGTTTCCCCAGCTTCTCGTTTTCCCAGTTTCCCGCACAGTACCTATGGTTGGGTGGGGGCAGCCCCCTAACGTCAAAAGTCAAAGTCAAAACTATTTTATTGCGTGTAAGTACACTGGGTACATTTATACAACGTCAATTTTTTATCTACCACCGCTTCCAAGGTATTAGCGCTGGGAAGAAGCGGCGCAACAAACGTCCGAAACACATCTTTAAAAAAATCAAGTTTGTACGTAGGTACTTAACATTATTTTTGCAAAGGTTGTACGAGGATGAAGTGACATGGCTGAGCTGGGCACATCGCTCGTAGAACTGACGGCCGTTGGGGCGGAAAGGTTCTCGAGTGGCGACCACGTATCGGAAGACGCAGCGTAGGCCGCCCACAAGGTGGACCGACGATCTGGTGAAGGTCGCGGGACCCGGCTGGATGAGGTTAGCGCGGGACCAGGCATCGTGGAGATCCCTGGGGGAGGCCTTTGTCCAGCAGTGGACGTCTACAGGCTGATATGATGCTGATGATGACATTAACACGTCCATCGGTGGTTCTTTCCGACACCGGGTTCTGCGATCTCCGCGGCCTTGTGAATACCGAAGCTAGCTCAAAATTAAGCACTACCTAAGTAGACAGTTCGCGTGGCTATCGGGTATCGCTCCGCTTACCTCGCCCCACAAACGAGATTTACCGACCAAATCCGATTAATTGGGGGCGGCCGACGCGCGGCGCCGGGGGGACGCCCTGTCGCCTATATACCCTTACATAGGTACATACAAACATACAGAATGTTCAGTAGCTAACTTACCCATCAGAAAATTTAATAGGTATTAGGGATATAGGTTTAAGAATCACACATTAAAAAACAACTGTTAGAAAGCTTTTCGATTATTTGAAAGACAAAGACGCGTGGTCTTATTAATAATGTTATGCAATATACTTTATTATCAATTATTAAGTATTGACTGGCTAAGGTTAATAAATCCCACCTACAGTACTTGGTACAATTTCGGAAGTGTCATTTCGTAAATTTTACAGGAGGGCATTTTAATACTGTTCAGACTGGTTCAGTTCTGGCATTGTTAACTCAATTTAGCAAATTTTGACATTTCTGACCCCCCTACCTACAGTACTGTAGGTGTGATATGTACATTTCTGTAAACTTGCACATTAATAAATAGCATGAATAAATGCAAAAAACTGTTCTTAATTTTACAATAAAAGTTGGTCCGTTTAAGGATCACTCGATTCGGCTCATGCACTCCTACCGCTCTTATACTAGCACGCTGTATAAATCATTTCCCGTTGACGTTTTCGAATCGATTGTATCGATTAATTCGAATTGATCGATATTGAACACACGTCTCTCAATAGCTTCAAGTGCATTTCAAATGCACAGTAAAGCCAACATTACAATGACTTCCTCATTGATACGTTGCGTGCAGTTTTAATACACTTTATTTTTTATTGTTATTATTATTAGGTACCTAGAATAAAATAGGGTTTTCCAAGTAGTAACTAAATAATAGATAATAAATCAATATTTCAAATTACATAGAAATAAAATTAAACTTCTCATTAAAAATGTAGTTGGTAATGTTGGCAACAGATAGCGTTGCATGCAATGTTTTTGTCAAGAGCAACGACAAATCGGTATGTAGTTTTAAAGAAATTTTATGGCTTTTATTCACAGACTTTTGGCCAACATTCTCAACATATTTGACAATTAATGATGCAGTTAGTGCCATCTGCCAAGGCTACTGGAACTTTTTCTTTTTTAATGGGGTACTGGAGAATAGCACATTGATGGATGGGTACATTGATCTCTGAAAGAAACTTGAAGGTGTAAGATTTTTTATTTCTCAAAAGGACATATATTACATTAATGTAAATGTTGATATGTTTGTTTCATAGTCCAGCGAACTTACTAAATAATAATTTATCAATGTTATAGTTACCACACTTGGCTATAAAAAAGTTCTAGATAACTTTATTAATTATGTTTTCGATAACAAATAGTTTAGTTCTAAGAACAAGGATTCCATAGTACAGCTGCTAAAAATAACAATAATAATCAGAGAGGGACACACTTATTACAAAAGTGGTAAGAGTAAGCAAGTCAGGTATAAAATCTTCTATCTCTATCTACGTATGTGATTTTTTTTGTTGGGGGGCAGTTGCCGTGGCAGTTGCAGTTGGCAGTGGGGCCCAACAAACCACAGTCCGACTAAAATAGATAGTGTTTGTTCAGTTTGACCCCGCCATGTAAGAAGCGACTTCTCAAATTATTTGGATAAAAGACTATTGCTATTTCATGCTATACGCTGATTACGGTTCTATGGTTCATTCTTTTTCTAAGTTTTAGTTATTAGCTAGGTCTATCTATGTCTACTTGCTGTAACGTCCCCGTTGCCGGCAGGGTACGGGCTGTTCCAGTGGACGGTGCTGCTGTCGTGCGGCGCGGTGTACGCCGTGTGCGCTCTCAGCACCACCACCCTCAGCTTCGTGGCGCCGGCCGCCGCCTGCGACTTCCGCCTCGAGTCCGCCGACAAGGGCCGCCTCACCGCCACGCCGCTCATTGGTCAGTACACGACACACGTACCTACCTTATCTTCTTAGGGTGCCAGGAATACCTGGCGACACTTCGACCCTATGGGATCTGTTGTGCCAAACCCCTGTCCGCCCGGTGCCCCAATCCGTTTATTTGGTGGATTTCACATACGCCTTAGAATAGTAAATACCAGTCTTTCCAAAACCTGTATTACCTATTGTAATAAACCGTACTTAAGTTTCGAAAAACTCATTGGTACGGGCCAGGATCGAACCCAAGACCTCATGAACGTGAGGCGAATGCACAACCAACTAGGCTACCACGGCTCTCGTACCTACCCTTACTCGTGTTCACCACACATCAATGCATTTGCACTGATGAGGACAATTCCTGTCAAACTTGACCAATCACAGAGAGAGATTGCTTGAGAATTGACAAAGGGTGACGTTCGTTCATTACTGAATTTCTCAACAAACAAAAAATTCTGCCAAAGTGCTGTGCGGGGGGAGGAAATGACACGCTGATTGGTCCGGTCCGGCTCAGTATGTCGGTTGTTTTGTCGGTTGGGTATGATCGATCTATTCTATTGCATTCATTGAGTCAATTGGCATCAAGTCATGTCATACAGTCTCTTTCGGAAACACCCGAGACCTACAACGATCTCTGATACATCGATCCAGTAGATTTCTTATAAGTAGATAAGGTTCCAATTAAGTAGATACCTTAAATATTCGCAGGCATGTGCGTGGGGTCATACTTCTGGGGCAACCTGGCCGACGCCCGAGGTAGAAAGAAGGCGATAATCGGAGCCCTGCTGCTAGATGCTACAGCAGCCTTCGTCTCCAGTATGGTGCAGTCCTTCCCCGCCTTCTTGGCATGCAGGTATCTATAAAGACAATAACGTTACATGCATTTGTCTATTCACAATTTAGGTTCCTGTTGTCTTCTAATCAGGTACCATGATCCAGGAACGTGTTGTGTCTCTAACTGTGAATCGAACTCACGATTTATGGCGTTCGAAGCCAAAGTCCTAAGTCCTGAAGAAGTCCACGATAAATAAAGTCAAAATGAGTAGCAATTAATGCTTTTGCCAAGGAATTTGCAATTGTCAAAGCCATTACAGCAAATGTTTTGCACGAGGGAAATTCTCATTGTTAGAAACTCAACAAAAACAAGTAACTTTAGCAATTCAGTGATGCATTCTTTGCATTCTTTGAATCAGCTCATTTTCCACGATTTCATTTTACCTATCTCAAACGAATAGCTAATCATCTAATGCTAAGATATGAAAGATTATTGGAGTAATAAACTTGGTGAATATATCCAGTAGATTAAGAACAGATAAACAACATTAAGAAACGTTATCTACCCATATCATTCCCAAAGTATCAAAGCAAGTGAATATCAGCTTAATGAAGTCTGCGTCTGCTTTCACCCCACCATGCCTACCTATTGGTTGTAGACCTTGCATCCTTGCAGGTTCTTTTCCGGCTTCGGCATCATCGGCGCCACGGGGCTAGTCTTCCCTTACTTCGGGGACTTCCTCTCGCTGCGCCATCGAGACGTGATGCTGTGCCGGCTGGAGGTCTTCTGGACCATTGGGTGCATTCTGCTGCCGGGTAATTGCAATTACAACTCCAATCAAAAATCTACAGCCTATACATCTCTTGACCATAACAGTCTACTTCTTCGGCGTGTGCAAGTCTCACAAATTTATATACATAGTTATAGACTTGCCTTGCTTACTCTTTAAAACAATCTAGGTCGATCTTATTATCAATTATGATCACAGCGTGTTGTTTACACTTCCGCTGAAGACCGTCTATTAATACAGCAAACATACCAACACATTTGAGTCAGTGCCAATCAAAAACATCTTCTTTGTAATCTATAAAAGTTATTGACCCATAACTTCATCGATCATTTGCTTGCCTATACACGTGCATATTTAATTGGATAAGATGATTTAAGATAACATTATCATTAAGGTGTTAAACTTCAATACAATTATGCAATGCAAAACCTAGCAATAATAAATCTTATTTAAACCAAGGTGGCATTGACATTCGCTATTAGCAGTCACATCTATACAAATTTCATCATGGTAACCATTATTTGTATCTGCCTGCACTAGCCCAATGCTGGACAAAGGCGCGTCACTGAACTTAATTTTCAGTTTTCTGCACGAAATCAGGCAGATCGTCGCTCCATCTAGCCGGGGGGCGTCCCACACTGCCCTGTCCACTCGTGATCTCTACTTCAGAACTCTATCACAGCGGTTAATGGTTCCCCTACATGTGTAACTAACACACTGCCACTTCAACATACTTTGTGAGCTATGTTTCGGATCCTGTCCGTTAGAGAAATTTCGAGCACAGCTCTTATTATGTCATTATAGTGGTCACAGTGACTATAATAGACAAAATGTATATTAAATTTGTCAGGTATCGCTTGGCTCATCATCCAAGACCCTCGTTTCAACCTGACGGAGGTAGGAGCCTCGTTCCAATACACCTCCTGGCGCGTATTCGTCGCCGCGTGCGGCATCCCCAGTCTCCTGGTGGTGCTGCTTCTGATGCCATTCCCAGAGAGCCCCCGGTACCTGCTGCACGCAAACAAGGCAGAGGAGGCCCTCAAGGTGCTGCAGAGGATCTTCGTCGTGAACACCAAGCTGAACGAGGAAGACTTTCCCGTAAGTGTAGTAGATGTGGCTTAAATCATAAATAGTTAGGATTTAAGGATGGATTTTAAAGAAGGCACCGGTTGCGGCTAGTGAGTGAATCTTCCATTCCCATATCAAGCTCTCTTCTCTCTCCTGAAAAACTTGGCTCCCTGGTAAACTTGTGTCATTATATCAGCTGAGAGCCTACATGGATTCAATGATGAGACAGGTTGCGGGCTTGACCAGATCAGGTGTTCATCTGGCATCTTTGTACGGACTAATCTTGGAAACTACTGAACAAAACACGGGGTTTCCACTGATTAATAATTTAGAATTAGAGACACAATCTGGTAAACTTTTTATCTTAATACGATGTCAGGGAGCATGCTTAGGAAATAGACTTTCATTTCGAAACATTCGCAGTTCAGAGTAAACTGGTTATTTGTGAAAATTCTCCAGTTTGTGATCTTCAATTTGTAGGTAGAATCAATAATTGATGCCGACGAGGACGGCGAGGAGGAGGAGGTGGTGCCAGCCAACAACAACAACGAGACAAAGACCAAAAGGACCTTCAAGCAGAGGATGGAAGCGATGTGGAACAGAAAGAAGATGCTGTTCTCGACGCCGTATATTGGGCTACTGATACTGTGCTGCTTCGTCGACTTTGGACTTATGTTTAGGTAACTATTTAATACAGAGTTTAGTTTGAACTGACAACAGTGACGTAGATGAGTTGTCGAGTGGAGACCACGACTAGGCGAGTGTAGTTTGGGATAGATGGAGTGACGATCTATGTGAAACGGGTGTCAGTGACTGGATGCGGAGAACTGGAGATCGTGTTCAGTGGCGCGCCTTGGGGGAAACCTGTTCAGCAGTGGGCTGGTGCGGGCTAATGATGATCCGTAAAAATATAAACAATAAAGGTACACGAGGTATTTCATCACAGTCTAAAGGACTGTGTAAAATCTCTTGCGTCCTTTAGGCTTCAGCTTTATGGGTGACGTAACCGTTTACCACGTTTGCAACTTCAGACGGTAGAAACAACTCCTTTAAATTTGCAGTTACTACACGTTGATGATGTGGTTCCCCGATCTGTTCGAGCGGTTCAGCCAGTTCACGTCGCTGTTCCCCGACGTGTCAGCCGGCGTGTGCGAGGTGTCCGCCAACCTCACCATGACGCATCTCAACAGCGTCACCGTTGACGGGGACTTAGTGGTGAGTTATAATGTTATTCGGGATGAAGCTCTTTCAATGCCTACCCAGCCTTGTACCACTGCGGCCATTACTGGTCTTTTGTGATTGCCATATCACTAGTTAACTTTTTGAGCTGCTTCGAAGGCTCTGTGCCTCTTCTGGCGGGGTTACCTCGTTTTTCTAATTCAAAATTAGTTTATGCAAACTGGAATACAATTTTTGTCTACTACTATGTTTCCACCTGTTTTGGATCCTGTCTCCAAGCATGGCTCTTTCCATAACCCGTTGAGTGACTGAGTTTTCGGACTATTGTTGTTGTGCAGATGTTAATTTGTTGTCGTGTCCGCCGCAGAGACACATCGAGTGCTCGCTGGACGACCGCGTGTTCATCCACACGCTGATCGTGGCGCTGAGCTGCCTCCCCATGGCGCTGTCCGTCGGACTCACCATCAACATGCTCGGCAAGAAACTCATGTTAGGTAAGTTGGTTGGATGCTACTATGCTGAACTCTGAGTGGAGCTGTCGACGTAGTCCAGCTACAGCACCCCTCTGAATAGCACATGCGCGAATCGCACCTAGCCTAGTCCACGAAGGGCACTGATCAATATTTTGGCAGGTGCTGTTCTGGAATTCAATGGACTACGTCGAACTGTCGGCCATTCTCCACGCTGGGCAAAGGCGTGTTGCTTGTTCAGACCTCTGACTCCGACTCTCTCTTGTTTTTTCCGCTCTACAACGTCTATCCGGCCAGCATCAAAAACTTGCATGCAGCCTCCCTAACTCCATTACTCTAAAAAAGTTATCACAATGTCTAAAAATGTCCCTAAACGATCATGCTTGCATGACATGCAACGTTTACGTGAATGTCATGCTGCATGATGGACCCTCATGCTTGCTATCAATCAATAAGTGGTCCCTACACCATCAATCTGCATGTCATGCAATTACGTGCTGTCACTCATGCATGACCGTCTAGCTGTAGTGGTTGACGTGCATGACATGCAAACTACGTGCTGGCCGTTGTTTCACTGTATAGCGGTCCCTAAACGATCATGTGAAACAACGGCCAGCACGTAGTTTGTATGTCATGCACGTCAATCACTACAGCTAGACGGTCATGCATGAGTGACAGCACGTATTACATGTCATGCCGTATGATCGTCTAGGGAGCCCATTAAGGTCCGGAATGTTTAAAGCAAAAATGTAGATACAAATAGGAATTGAACGTTGGTAGTCTATCGACTTTCGACGGTATAGTTTGAACGGCCTTACGACTTCTAAATAAATTACTGGTACATTACAAATACATATAGTATGACTGGCTAACCCTCCCTTTTCAGTGCTGATGTTGATCAGCTCGGGCTGCGCCGCGCTGGGGCTGAACCTGGTGCAGTCCTCGCTGCAGAACCTCATACTGTCCTGCGTGTTCGAGGCCATCGTCAGCTGCACGGAGGCGGTACTCTTCTGCGTCATCTGCGAAATATTCCCCACAAAAGTCGCGTGAGTGTCTTGTCTTTTCCTCCCACTAAATCAAGTGTCTTATCTTAAGTCCTCCACCAGCTGTTTCTGTCTGCACCAAACAAACGCCCAAACGATTTTGAGATTTAAGTTTAACGCAGTTTTGCTAGCCGTAATTTATCAGGCACTTCTGAAAGGGTTTTAAAAGAAAGAACTAATAGCTTCCCAAATGTTGTTATAGCTATGAGAACCTTGCCCCAAACCATTTTTCGGTTACTATTTGCCGATCCTTACGACGGTGGTGCCTTGAACGACGTCGCTTTATTTCACCGAAATGCATGTGATAAAAACGGTACTTAAGCTCCGAAAACCGCATTGGTAATCGAACTCATGGCATCATGAAAGTGAGGCGAATGCACAAGAATCTAGACCACCACGACTTCAAGTGGAGCATCTCATAAAGCCCAGGTCAATTCTTAGTTTTTGTATCCTACGACCTAAGGGCCTTAGGACCAATAGTTAATAGTAAATTTTATCCTAGAGGTTTGTCTTGGTTCTTAAGGCTGTGAGCCTAGTCTTGAGTTACAAAGCTAAAATAATGTGTTTATGGAGTGAGCGTCAGGGGATAAGACGCCTATCATATCGAAAGGTCCGAAGTTCGATCCTCGGCTGCGCTATGTACCAATGGATTTTATTCTCGAAACTTAAGTACATTTACTAACTGCTCTCAAACGGTGAAGGAAAACATCGTGAGGAAATTCTTAGGCGCATGTGAAGTCCACCAACCCGCACTGGGCTAGCGTGGTGGACTGTAGCCCGAACGCCCTCGATGAGAGGGTAGGCCTGAGCCCCAGCAGTGCGGACATGTTAATAGGCTGTTGATGATGACCCTAGTCTTGAGTTACGAGACTAATAATGTTTGTGGTGTGCCAGGGCGACGGCGATGGCGATCACTGTGATGAGCGGCCGCATCGGCGCCATCGTGGGGAACGTGGCGTTCGGCGCGCTCGTGGACGAGCACTGCGTCGTGCCCATATACATGTTCGGCACCTTCCTCATCAGTGAGTACCAAGCACACTCACTACCTAGGCGCAGGGGATGGAGAGAGTCGGCCCTCGACTGCGGCAAGGAGGACCACAGCATCCAGGGCTGCCCGCTGCGTGCCGACCTGATTTTTGGGTCTAGAATAAAATGAATGTCTGTCTGTGAGTCTCTCTGTCTCACGGATAACTCGCTGGTACTTGACCGACTTGGTAAATAAACATATTTTCCTGACATTGGGAAAATTATGAAAATATCATGAAAAAAAACTTTGACGAGATCTAAAATTGAAGGGTTTCTCACGTCATTATGTGTGTGTGTGTATGTATGTTTCTGGGCTGGATGAATTTTGATAAATTGTACATCATATCCTACAAATATTATAAAGGCGAAAGTTTGTAAGGATGTGAAGATGTGAGAGGATGGATGTTTGTTACTCTTTCACGCAAAAACTACCGAACAGAATTTGATGAAACTTGGTACAGCTAGCTTATATATACAGTATAGCTTATATCCTGGACTAACATATAGGCTACTTTGTAACGGACAAAGTCGCGGGGCGTCCGCTAATACCCCCTAAGTAACAAAACGCCTACATAGAGGGCGCTGTTTCACAATGTACACGGGAAAAACTTTTCTACGCTGGCGAAGCCGCGGGAAAAAGCTAGTAATTTAAATTTTGTTGCCTGAAAGAAGTCACTAAAACAGCCTCATTTATTTTTAGTTCTTCCGGCTTTTTCAATACTGTTTTTTGGATATTTGTTTATTTTATATTATTTTTAAGTAAATATATGTGTCTGTGTGTTGCAGCGGCCGGGCTACTGTGCACCATACTGCCGAAAAGCACGCGACCCGAGCGGCACCCGTAGCCGCCTCCAGTGTTATATTTTTATATTAAATTAAGTACATTAATAAAATAAATAAAACCATCATCTCACGTAATATGACTTTGAATTATTACAACATGATTTCCTTGTCTGCTGAAATAATAATTTGCTATAGCAAATACAAGCGTAAGTACGCAGGTTACAGTGGGTTTTTATTAAATACGATGACAGGTAGTTATGTTAAAGTCAAAGTCAAAATTCGTATATTCAAAATTGTAATACAATATTCTCTTTTTGACGTCAATTCTGTCTAAAACTAAAACTACCATAACTTAACTTACTACGTTAAAACAAACCGAAGTTGATTCGCGGAGCGAATGGACCCATTCACATATTTTTTACTTTTGGTACCAAAAATTTCAGTCAACAGTCTAAAGACGGAGTGGTAGATCCTATAGGGATTCTATAAACCAAAATATTTTAGTCAAAAATAATGTTTATGTAGGATGTAAACCCAACGAACAAAGTTATACCCATAGAGTTAGTATACTAGCTATAGAGTGCGCGCGTCGCTCATTGCCCATTGTGCCAAGTGTAAGCAGGTGTTCTATGGACGCTTCAATATCGATTTTTTCTAGATCGTTTGTTTCCGTGAATCGTGTTTACAGCTTGGCACTGCACATTTCACCATGATTACTCCAAATCTAAATAAATACCGGCGAGAGCAATCAGCGCTACTGACGTGTTGTGACTAGTAGCGTCGCCCCGAACATTTCGAGACTGTTCAGACCCGTGCTTACAGTTCAGACTTGCTAACGCGCGCTCTATGTATACTAACAACTCTCTGGTTATACCTAAGCACAGTATTCCCTATCGCCGCTAAGCACAGAAGAATTAATAGTATACCAACCTAAGTTTGGTATTTTACGATGTTACTTGAGCAGTTAATTATTGATAAATATAAATTTAATTACTGCAGTACAACTTTTCACTTGGTTTTAGAGCACTTATATATTTTATGAATATATAAATTCACCCGAAGAAAATTGTTCACTTCCATGACAATGTCATGAGGAGACTGCCTCATGACTGATTAATATAAATTGGTAATAATAATTTTTATTTGACAGACTAAATTTGATTACGTTTTTAATGTCCAATTTGAAAAATATCCAACCGTTGAAAAATGTCCAATTTAACGTACCATGCATAGTTAATATATATTTTTTTATACTAATTCATTTTCATTGAAAATAAATTAATTCAGTTTTACATAAGGTAGGTAGATACTGATATCTAGAGCTTCTTTACTATCTGTAGCACAGTTAATTCTTTTACTATGACTGAACTGTACTACAGATCTGGTGATCACGAAAAACTTCCCACGATTTGGTTATGTACCGTCCGGGGACCACGTACGTGTGGGGCACTGGGGGTAACCCTTATGGCGAGGTGTGACTTCGACCCCGCGATTACACTCCCTGATCTCTCAGATGTGCGGGTTTCCTTACGATGTTTTTCTTCACATTCAAAGTCAAAATATTAAGATTTTTGAAGAAGAAGCGGCGCAACAAACTTAGCAAAAATAATAAATAATAAAAAATCAAATTTATATACAGCTGTTTGTAAAGATTGTGCGAAGCTGAAGTAACATTAATACCGGCCACCTGTGTCATTCAAATAGTTTATTTTTAGATAAAACTTCTTACAAAAGATTTTTTAATTGAGAAAAATTAAATGCACGTAGGTTAGGGTATATTCTGAAACTTTTTTGATAATTTCATCCGAATAAGGAACTGAATAAATTTGTACTATTTGATAAATACTGTACCTACATAGTTCTTATGCTGCATGTCCAAGATACTTACATTTATTATTACCTGTCTTACTAAGTCAGTTAAGTTCCGAGTTCAACTTCATAAAATATGGCTGCGCCACACTTACAGCGAATTACTGCCAATGTCTTAGACTTACCAAGTTTTCCAATATCCTTATAATTACCAATAGACTTACCAAGTTATCCATTATCCTTATAATTACCAATAGACTTACCAAGTTATCCAATATCCTTATAATTACCAATAGACTTACCAAGTTATCCAATATCCTTATAATTACCAATAGACTTACCAAGTTATCCAATATCCTTATAACTACCAATAGACTTACCAAGTTATCTGTGAACTGAAGGGTGGCACCAGCCTGTCATTCTATATATTTTGTTCTGACGGCCGAATGACATTCAGCGTAGTTCCCGATTCTGCCACTTCACAGATAACTTGGCAGAGTAGTCCCACGATAAGTCTGCAGCACAAATTATCTAGCAACCCTAAAATATCTATACGAGTACCTCAGACGGAAGGCACATATTAGGTACTATGTTGTGGTGTATTTTTCCATGTCAGTACACGTATGTAACTAAATAATAACAAAAGCTTGCTTTAAAATTAAGAAAAGTCACAGATTTATGTTTTCTGACTTTGATTTTGTAGTTGATCAGAGAATTGCGATTGTAGATTTTGTAAGAAATTAAACCAAAATGCCAATGTCCAAAGCAAAAGCAAAATGCTCCATCAATTTTCCACCAGAGCAAAGCCAGTAAAAGACAACATGACAGTAAACACCGCGTGCAGAATCTTGCACACCTCCTACAAGACGTTATCACACTAGAGATCTGTTATTTTCCTGTCGTTTATTTGTTTGCTAAAGCAACTAGATATATTTTGAAAGGATCTACTTTTGTATAATATTAGTTGATAGACGTAGGCACAGGTAATGAAACGGCGCGGATTCCCCTCTCCTCTTAAGGTCGGAGGCTCTACGCTCGAAGTTGTAGACGATTATTTAAAAGTACCTGGGGCAAACGGTCCAGGTAGGTCCGACTTCAAGAAAGAGGTCAATCATCGAATCCAACTCGGCTGGGCAGCGTTCAGGAAGCTACGCAACATCTTCTCGTCCCAAATACCGCAGTGTCTCAAGACGAAAGTCTTCGACCAGTGTGTGTTGCCAGTGATGACATATGGTACCGAGACGTGGTCGCTCACTATGGGCCTCATAACAAGGCCAGGTCACCCAGAGGGCAATGGAGAGAGCTATGCTCGGAGTTTCTCTGCGAGATCGAATCAGAGATGAGGAGATCCGCAGGAGAACCAAGGTCACCGACATAGCTCAAAGTGGCAGTGGGCAGGACACATCGCTCGTAGAACTGACGGCCGTTGGGGCAAAAAGGTTCTCGAGTGGCGACCACGTATACCGGAAGACGCAGCGTGGGCAGGCCTCCCACAAGGTGGACCGACGATCTAGTGAAGGTTAGACAAGTCTTAGGTTAGCGCAGGACCGGACATCATGAAGATCCCTGGGGGAAGCCATTGTCCAGCAGTGGACGTCTTTCGGATGATATGATGATGATGACGATTAACCCATAGAGTTTATTAAACGTTCTTCCTCATTATTCTGTAAAAGCACCATGACTTACTCAATATAAGTGTGAGATTACAAATATATGCTAATGGTTTATTTGAGCAAATGTTACCGTAATTATATTCTTCAGTCTCATCACAGATTGTAAAGATACATAGCGATAAACATATTTGCTGGTGTCTAAAATTATTGTATAAAATGAATAGTCTTATGGTCTTAGAAATATTCCTTTAAAATTATCTTTCACTCAGCCGTTGACTGCGAAAAAGCATACGTGTGGGAGAATAGGTTTGCTAAAAATAAAATATATATTTATTAATTAAAATTTAAAAATTGTGGCTCTGGTGTTTTTAAACAGTGTTGTGGTGAATGTTAATTTGGAATCACAGTGTGCCTGTGTTGTGCTTATCAAAAGTAAGTCATTGAAGTCTTGAATCAAAGACAAGACCTCATACAACGTTAACTTTGTTGGAACTTGAATAAATCATTTTAAATTACTATAACATTTTCTTGCAGAGTGATTGTGGTATTCAAGATTGACGTTCCGTCATATTAACGGTTTCTTATTTCTTTTCTCTTGAAATGTTGTGTAATTCTATCTAAATGGTAGTTGATTCTCAGCAATTATTAGTGTAAGGTCATAATAATCACTGTCTAGCCTGACGACTTCAGTTCTTCCTGTTGTGAAATGTAATGTTGTTAAGACATACGGACCAATATGTCGCTATAATAATACCAGAAATCTGGTAGGAAAAGTGAACTTAAGATAAAGTGCAGGGAAATGTGTTTTAAAAGTACGAACTTGAAATAAAATCGGTACCTATAAAGATACTAATTTGTATTGCTACACAAAACCTGAACTGAAGTGCTAGAGGTAAAAGTTTTTGCAAAAAAACCTTGAAATCAATTTGAACAAATTAATTGTGTAAGGAAACAAGATGTTAAATAACATGGAACAATCAAAGCAAGATAAAGTGAATGCAAACTGTGGCAAAGACGAGAAAATTTACGACTACAATGAAGCTATTGAACTGGCAGGTAAGATGTGCACCTTTATCTAAGTTGGTACTAAATGTCCACCTGTCTGCGAGGTGCTACACGTGTTCTCATCCACAGTCTTGTCTGACCCCACGGCGGTCGAACCTAGATAATAGTGACCTACACTTTAGCTTCCTAAACCAATTCGACTATGTCGGTCACCTTAATTCGTGAACACCTTTAATGAAACTCCGAGCATAGCCCTCTCCACAGCTCGCTGAGCGACCTTAAACCTGTGGATCAGGCACACTGTCAGTATCCAGTCCAAACAAAGCTGTCTGCCATCTAAATGGAAACTCGACCTGTAACTTTTTCCAGGCAATGGCTGCTACATCATCACTCTCCAGGTGATTCTGAGCATTTCACTTCTGGCCATGTGCCTGGACCTGTTCAGCTTCTCCATCATCGTCACGTACAGCAGCTGCGACTTTGACCTGGATCTCGCAAAGAAGAGCTTGTTGCTCTCCATTCCTTTTATGGGTGAGCATCTGAATTTAGTCTTACCAATTTACATTACAAGTTAGTATTAATTAAAATAATTTATTGGTGGCTGAAAACATAGGTACCCTAACTGCTATTGGTTTGTCCGTATAAATAAAGCTTATAGGATCTATAGCTATGCTCTCTAAAACTCTATAGGTGTTGAGAGAGGTATTAATCAGGTCCTTCAGTAAAAAAATGATGATTTTCCTAAAATAAAACAAACATACAGACAGACAAAAATTGTAAAAATTATTGTTTAGCGGCATACTCTCCGAATATTAAATTAGTGTACTTTTTAAAGCAGACAGTCTCCAAAAGTCTCATACAGTAAAAAATTTTAAGCTTCTTTCCTTTCATGTAGCTGTATTTTCCAACCTGTATAGATTCTGACTTCGATATTTGATGGTTTGTTGTCTAAGGGCCTGTGATCATGGCGTACGCGTGGGGCTACATCTCCGACACGCAGGGCCGCAAGAAGAGCCTTCTGGTCGCGATGGGCGTCAGCTACCTCGTGTCCTCGCTGTGCGCCTTCGCGCCCAACTGGATCGTGCTCGCTATCCTCAAGCTCATTAGCACGTGCTTGTAAGTGTTCTTGAGATAATTTAAGTTCTTAGAAACAGCTACCCAGAGATGACTCTTTTCATTTGTCTGTTTATTTTTCTGTAATTGTATGAAGGTACCCCTTTTTTTGTTTATGTGTAATGTGAGCCCGCTGCAATGTATTTTCTTTCTTCTTTTCTTTTTTTTCTTTCTGCTTCTAGCTTTAAGGAAACATTGTATCAAACTCTTACATTGCAACATTATATATAATAGATACAACAAGAGATATAGCTCTGCAGTTAGGTTTTTATCGTAGATCCCAGTAAAAACAGACAACTTTCCACAATTTCGACATATTGGTCCCGGATTGGATTTTATATTTGTGAATTTTATTGTCCTATACTTGTCTTTTTCCCTTAGTACAGGAGAAAATTGTAGTTTTGAATTACACGTGTATATAATAATTGTATTAAGTATACATATTTGTTTTATTTAATCTTTTGATTAGGTACCCACGGAATTCAGGATTCTTATCACTTTGTGTAGTGTAGTGTGCACATTAGTATCGAGAATTAATCAAATTAGCTCCGTCCTGAAATTGTTTAACTAAGCTATCAGGTAAGTAAGTAAGTAACCCTTTTGTTTCAGGCAAACAACCAGTGTTTTGACATCAATAGTATCAACAGTAAACTGCAGTTAGATATTTTTAAAGAATAAGATTTCCTATATTTTTCGTTCAAGTTCTGTCATTGTTACAGCTGCAGCTGTGCGCAGTCAGCCGCGTTCACTCTGCTCGGCGAGTCCTGCCCCGAGCGGCTCAAAGGCACCTACATGCTCTTCATGTCTAGCACGGTGCATCTGGGCTCCGCCACTTACTTCAGTCAGTTCAATATTTCGGCTTATTATATTCGGCTTATACTCTCAGATCACAAAAACAGAGACGTCGGACGGTAGAGCCGCCTAGTTTCTATAGAGATCAATAACGCACACTTAAAGAAAATGCACACTTGTAGCATTACTTATTTGCTTATTCACTGCGATGGGTGCGTGTAATAATTGCACTGTCTTCGCTCTAGTAGGTATTTGTTGCTCTGAGAGCTAACTCCTTCATACACACTTTTACATACTAAAACATTGTTTAATTTTTATTTGAATAAAATATCCTCTCACAATCTTTTGATACCTAACTTGATTTTTAAAGATGTGTTGCAAAAGATTGTTGCGCTGTTTCTTCATGGCGCTACCACCTAGGAGGCGGTGGCAGTAAAATAATTTAGGGGCATAAAATATAGCAAGTAGTATATTAGTATAATACAACAACATAATATGTATTTTTCATTTGACTAACTATTTATTTTTCTTGTTTTAAAGCTTTGAGCTACTTCGTCGGAAACATGCACTTCTCTTACGACCTGGGTTTCATTACCTTCGTGCCGTGGAGGTTTCTGGTCCTGATCCTGGCGCTGCCTCTCGGCTTCACCGCTCTGGCTCTACTGTTCTTCTACGAGAGTCCCAAGTTCTTAATCAATGCTGGCCGCGAAGACGAGGCTTTGATGATACTGAGAAATATTTGTAGGAGAAATGGTGGCGACATGGAAAACTATCCGGTAAGTTATTTTTCATTTATTTGGTTAGTAAGGATGAAAGAAATATTATAATCATACCCACAAAGCCATAACCTTAAATGTTATAGGCACCTTATAAAGTTAAGACTTGATAATACTTAGATCCAAAATGTCAACAAAATTGCACTGGATGACGCGTACACCCCCACCGAGGTTCTGATAGAAATAGACTATAATAATATTCTAGCCCGACTTGTAGAAACCAAAGAAGTATTCTACTTAAATTTTTATATCATTGTACAGAATCTCATGTGATTCACTTAATGTGCTTTTCTTGACTAGGTCAAAAAGGTGGTACTCAACGAAGAAGGCAACTTAACGCGCAAAGACATTTCGCTGCTGGAATCAATGTGGGAGCAGACCGCTCCACTTTTCAAGCCCCCTCTTCTTAAGAATACTCTTCTACTGTATTATGCCACTTTCATTATTTATAGCACGTACGTATTAATTCTTTATTAAGTCAGTAAATTATAGTCTAAGTTCTTAATAGCCATAGTAAAGGAAATAACTGAGTCAAAATTTTCAAATAAACGACCGAGATGTACTATGAAATCATGACTCTTTTAAGTAATTCATGATATTTCGATGTAGGTATTTTCATCTGATTAGTTTTCATTATTTCTGGAGAGGCCTGAACCAGCATTTAATTATTCACAGTGAATATCGGTCGAATTGATCACTAGGATTAATGATTCTAAAAAAGATCCCTTAAATGTATGTATCATCACTGTCACTGTTATTTTAAAGTATAGCTATAACGTTTAGCTTACATATATACTTTCTCTTCTAGTAACAGCGGTTTATACTCTTGGTTGCCCTCTATTGCCAAGGCTTTTACTGCAAATCCCGAGTCATCAGGTGAAGACCAAGGTCTCTGCTACAAAATCTCAATGCTTTCAAATGGAACTACTGGCACAGTAAGTCAACAAAAATTACCCTCAATAATATTTACCATACTTTATATAATTAACGTCGTATACGTAAGTAACGTCCAGCCTTCGTAGGGAAATGCTTGTTTTGGCGTTCAGATTAAGGTCCGGCCACATTCCATCAAATAAATTTTACCATCTGATAAGGAGAGCTGAATCACCACTATGTAGCCGCTGTGGAAAACTGGACGATGTGTATCATTTGTTGGTGGAGTGTGGTCGAACGGCGGCAGAGAGACAGCGTTTGTTTGGCGGCCACCATGGCCACAATGGCGACATAAATATAATATTAAATAACCCAAGTTCGGATGAGGCACGAGCTGTGTATAATTTCGCTAAGCGCTGTCTGTCTGTCTAGTCCTCCGAAGGACTGTGTTTCCCTATGAGGCTGGCATGGACATAAGTCCAAAGCCTCAATAAATAAATAAAAGATTTAAAAAAAAAACGTCGTATGTACCTGCTAACAGATAGCTTTGTTCTTTTACAGACTTGTGTTACATCGTTAGATCCTCCAATAGTCATAGCGACGGCAATATACGGAACCAGTGTCTGCCTCTTCAACGCTTTAATGTCAAAATTGGCCTCAAGAAAGAAACTTCTCATGGTTGCTATAGTTTCATTTGCGACTTTCTCTTGTTTGGCGACCAAGCTCATCACGCACCATATTTCCAACTTCTTCTATTTTGGAGTGCTGACTACTAGCCTTTGCCTGGGGCTTATATCTTCCTACTTTGTGGAGCTGTACCCTACATCTTTCCGGTATGTTGTAGTGTTTATTAATCTTGACATTTTAATTATTAACTACTAACTCATGACATACAAAATTATACTAATATACATAAAATTTAAGTACCTACCTACTAAATATTAAATGAACATTAAACTATAGTGGACCAAGAAAAGAACCCTGAGGCATTCTAAATAAAGCTGGGTTATGTGCCGTCTTGGAGACACATTGCGGTCGTAACAGACGAACAACATTGATTCAATAATTTGTTAATTTATATTTCCTAACTTATTGTTTTTAGAGGGATGGCGGCATGCCTCGGCGTGATGATGGCCCGCCTCAGTAGCGTCATAGGGATCAATATTCTGGGACCGTTCCTGACAACGCAGTGTGCGGCCTCATTCTACACCATGGCTGTTTTATTACTCAGTATGCTTATTTTTTATTAACTTTTATGTAAAAATCTATTTTAACACCACTAAAACCCGTGCGTACGCAACATTCTTAAATCGTTAGAAGCTTGAAACTGACACTAAACGGTTAATTGGCGTAAATACCTGCTTTGGTATTTGAGATTAGTACGGGTGGAGTAATGAAGAAGACGAATCTGTGATATAACAAAGATAAATGTAGGGTAAAGAATCGAATACTAGGTACTGAATGTTTTGTTTTAATTCTGTTTCAGGTGCAGTTGCGGTGTGTTTCTTACTACCTAAGGATAGAACAAAGAAAGTGATTGGGTAGCTAGCTGTTACAGAATTGTAGTAAAATGTTCACAAACAAATCATTGGTGACAAGTTTGTCATGTTGTTTAAAAAGAATTCATACTTTTAGTAAATTTTTGGACAAGTAAAGTAAGACCGTTTGAGAAGGATGGACAAGCATTAGCATTAACAGATTTTTATGCATTTTGATATTATTATGTATAGAAATAGAGATTAGAGAGCTCTACAAATAAGTATTGTACTTGGAGTTCTACTTTATGATTGGTTTTATGAGTAAGACATTTATTGTAGACTGAGATCAATCGAGTTTTGAAGAAAGATCCAACCGACAAGACGTCAAAATTGAGTTCAGTTAATCAAAATGCTTCTATTAATCCCAGAAATGTATCAAAATAGCAAGTAGGTAATTTAAAAGAAACCCATATTGACCATGATAAAGACTATAAGCATTAAAATACTTGTATATAACATAGAAAATGAGTATGCGGTTTGGATCATTTCTGTAAAACTCGGTTCTAAACTGTTTTGAATTCTGACGATTTATGACATACCTATTAACTTTTTTACGATCATGCAAGATAAAAGAGATAACACAATAAAAGAAAGATCAATCATAGAAAACTGTAGTTTCTTTTACTTAATATCCGGGGCCTTAAAGTGTTCAAATAGGTCCGTCTACAGACCTTTAGCGTTAGGTTCGTAATTCACTTCACAAATTTCTCTTTCGTCTTGAATTCATAAAACATTGGTGCTAATCACTGTACGTATACTACTTAAAAATGAGACTTGCTTTGTCACTCTTTTTCTTCAAAACCATCGAATTGACCGAGGAGGAAACTAACCCATCGCGGGCAAAGCAAGATCTCAATAATTTGAAACCTGTCAACACAAATTAGTTCATCCTCACTGATTGTGAGCGAGAGACTATCAACGCTGAAGCAGAACCAACGAACGATAATCCGTAAAGATTGACTGAATGCATTGTTAACTCGGCGAATCTTCACGCTATTGATAACATGACCTTCTTACTTCGAGACAAAAACACTATCGGAGACGCTTCAGTAACGTTCAGTACCACACCTGTTTCAGAGACAGAGAGACTTGTTTCAAACTTAGCTGAAGTGATTGATAAGTGACCTTGGTATTCAAATACATCCAAAAAAAACCATTTGATATCCATAAATGTAGCATTTGTTCATAGATAAGTAATTAGGTAATAATTTAGAAAATAATGCAGATTCGGATGAGTAACTAAATAAGTAAATACCTACTGATACTGATTAGAACAATGTCGTCAGAAAACCAATGTTACGTGAAGACGGAAAACTTAGAGATGAGTTTGTCCGATGTGTCCAGCACTAAAATGGAAAGTGTTAAATGTTACGGTTACGAGGAAGCCTTGGATTTAACAGGTATCTATCTATTAGCTTCCTTACACAACTATTTACTTAACAAAATACAATTTGATTTATGTTACCTTCGGTCTCATCGTGTCAAAACAAGCGAAAATATCAGACGAGGTATGAGAATTAGCTATACATCATCTACTATGAAGAGTAATTTAAATAGAGTATATAATAGTAAAATAAGCCTGCATATCCTGTACGAATCTAATGTATTATTATACCACATAAAGTTAGTGGGTACCATTCTGTAAACAAGTCTCTAAAATTAACAAAACCATTTAGTGTAATGGGGCTATGACTATAAACAATAAGTCGCAAACTGTTCCAACATACCTTAAAAAATTGTTTGTACAAATGGTTTACGCACAATAATAATTGTTTCATTCAGTAAGTATGATTTTCAGATTTTGTCATCCATCATGCACTATGCGGTAGATAAAAAATTTACAATGTACCCAGTAAGATCATACTCAGTGAGTATACTTCTTCATAATACAATAAAATATTTCGTCTTTGACCTATGACAAAGGGAATCTAACACAGACCAGAGAGAGTTAGGATCTCTTTGGTGGGCGGCGGGGCCCCCAAATTTTTTTCATTCATGGACACAGAAGAGCCAATAAAGGGTCGAAGTGTCGTGACGAATAGATATTTCGTTTATATTATTATCTTTTCCTCTAAATATTCTTCAGCTGCTATTTACACAATAAACACAAATAAAGATTAAAATACTAAAATAACTGAATGTAGAGGTAGATTCATCTTATCCTTCTGCACACATTTCAAAATGACAGTTGATCCTTAAACATATATGTACTACTAAGATGCAGCTCGCAGCTATGTACTCTCAAGTTTTCCGTAGGAACAGATTCTCCAGAAAATTAGTAGCCTATGTCTGAGCGAGGCACACCAACTATCCAATAGTAAAATATATTTTGAAATCGGTTCAGTACTTACAAAGATTACTTCAAACACACGTACACCCATCCATACGTACAATTTTTAACTCTTGATTATTAGTACCTATGATGAACCAAAATATCTCAATAGATTTATACCATAGAGTTAGTATACTAGCTATAGAGCGCGCGCATCGCTCATTGCCCATTGTGCCAAGTGTAAGCAGGTGTTCTATGGACGCTTCCATATAGATTTTTTCTAGATCGTTCTTTTCCGTGAATCGTGTTTACAGCTTGGCACTGCACATTTCACCATGATTACTCCAAATCTAAATAAATACCGGCGAGAGCAATTAGCGCTACTGACGTGTTGTGACTAGTAGCGTCGCCCCGAACATTTCGAGACTGTTCAGACCCGTGCTTACAGTTCAGACTTGCTAACGCGCGCTCTAAACAACTCTCTGATTTATACCTACTAGGCATGTTAGAGAGACCTATGACAACGGGCAGATATGATGATGATGAATTTCGTGAAAGGCACCGGGGCTTATCTTATAAGAGAGGGTCAGGTTCCCCCGGCGACACTACGATCCTATGAGGTCTATTGTGTCAGCCCCTGTTGCTGTTCTCTGTTGCTCTCCTCCCCAAGTGTTCGCTGCACAAAAGCTATTGTGCAGTTAAGGGGTAGGAGCCTGCAGTCCTCGGGTTCAGGATAGACTGTACCCAGGACAGTCATCTCACTTGCTGCTGGTGCATTGCATTCGCACAGCAGTTGGTGTTTCATGGCCTTAATAAAACAAAATTTATGACATGTGGGTTCGCGCGTGCGACACAACTGCTCGCCGCGATGTCTGCCGCAACAATGCGGCAATGTTGCCTGATAAAGAAGTTACTCTATGCAATGCAGGGAACGGGCGAACCACACCAACCATTGATTATTTGTCTATCACACTCTCCACCGGCTCTACAGATGACGGTCTCCGATAATCCCATCTTATGTAGGAGATGCCTCACCCCGAATTCTATGATAAGACGGACGATTCTATTGTCATATCTTACTTATGATGCTAATGGTAGAGCCTGTGCAGGCACCGGGGCTTACAACAAGTGGCTGTTACTGGTATGCTTCGTGCTGGTCACCGCCATGGGCATCGACATCTTCGGGCTGGGAATCATCGTCACCGCCGCCACCTGCGACCTGGACATCAGCCTTCAGGAGATAGGGGTGCTGTCTTCCATGCCGTTTGCTGGTACGTACCAGCTATGCACCTAATTCTACCTCATTCTAACTCCCATAGATGTCTATAAAAGACCCATCACGTCTGGACAGTAACTTTAAAATTGAACATTAAAAATACTTTCGGTTGTCATCTTTACTGGCTAATATACACATAATTGCTCTGAATATTCATTCAGGAGTAATGTTTGTGACAAGTACGACGTAGAAATTGACTCACTGACTGACTGATCAACGCACAGCCCAAACTGCTGAGCCTAGAGACTTGAAATTTTGCACAAAAGGTCTTAAGAAAGGGTTTTATCCCCGGGAAAAACTCTTCAGTCAAAACCCTTCATATAAAAAAAATTTCCGTGAGATTGTGTTATTTTCAGACTACCTATTACGTTTTGGGTGTAACCTACTTAATTTACAGGTATTATAGTGATGGCGTACCCTTGGGGCTACCTGTCCGACACTAGGGGCAGACGGCTGGTGCTGATGTGGGCGATGTGCGGCGGGTTCGTGGCCGCCGCGCTCAGCAGCCTCGCGCCCTCCTGGCAGACGCTGGCCGCGCTCCGGTTCATCAGCTCAGCCATGTAAGACATGTGACGGGCTACCCGCGGGGCTACCTGCCCGACACTAGGGGCAGACGGCTGGTGCTGATGTGGGCCATCCATGAGGCACGGAGCCCTAACAATGGCTAAACACACGTAAAATATAAAGGTCGATCTAAGTTCTAATCAGTACTTGCCACTGTTTCCACGTAAATTTGTTCCGTTCCGTTCAATTCCGTTCAGATCCGTTCCGTTCAGTTCAGTTCAGTTCAGTTCAGTTCAGTTCCGTTCCGTTCCGTTCCGTTCCGTGTTCCATTCCGTTCCATTCCATTCCACTCCATTTCATTCCATTCCATTCCATTTCGTTCCGTTCCGTTCCGTTCCGTTCCATTCCGTTCCATTCCGTTCCATTCCATTCCATTCCATTCCATTCCATTCTATTCTATTCTATTCTATTCTAATTTTTCTGCAGGTCGAGCGCGGCGGAGTCGGCGACGTACGCGCTGCTGGGCGAGTGCTGCGGCGCGGCCGTACGCGCCAAGTACATGCTGCTCATGACCAGCGCGCTCATGCTCACCCCCACGCTCTATTACAGTTAACTACTCACCTGTTCATCATGAAATAACCGAAATAGTTTTAAAAAATTAGTCAGCAACGTCTAGGTAGTTGGAGCGACAATCTGAGAAAGGCGGCTGCTGGAAAAACGGAGATTGGGTCCAGTGGCGCGTCAAGGGGGAGGCTGTGTCCAGAAGCGGACAATCCGCAGGCTGATGATGATGAAAGCGTCCGTCGATTTTTTTTGGTTTCTCTGAAAATACTTAACGAAAAATTGAAAAGAAGTGGCACTGCCATAAATTATTCCGCCATCGTCAAATTTCAGCTCAAATGGGTCCCTTAAATTTAAGGCTGGCTTCACAGAGCTGTACGGTTGGCCGGTAGAGCTGTGCCAGCTGTGGCAGCCGTAGCGGTGACACATTCTGATGTGCTAGCCTCACATGTGTCACCCCGTACAGCTGTGAGGCCAGCATTAGACTTTCCATACAATTTTAGTTTTGTATGCACATATTTTCCTGCAGTATGGGGCTATTTCATAACAAAGTTGGATTTCTCCATTCCGCTCTTGGGCTTGGTGTGGCGGCCGTGGCGGCTGCTGACCCTGGTGATGGCGCTGCCTTTGGGCCTGGGCGCACTGATGCTATACTTCTGCAGCGAGAGCCCCAAGTTCCTGGCCAACGTGGGCCGGAACCCCGAGGCCGTGGAGGTGCTGAGGAGAATCTACGCGGCTAATGGGGGGAAAGAGGAATTCCCAGTAAGTGGTAGTCTTAAATCGTAACGCGTTGGCTTTGAATCAAAACAAATCAACAGCCTAATTAACATGTCTCCAACTCCCCACTGCTGGGGGCTCAGGCTTACCCTCTCAACGCGGGCGTTCGGGGTATAGTCCACCGCGCTAGCCCAGTGCGGGTCGGTGGACTTCACATGCGCCTAAGAATTTCTTCTTCTGCGTATGCTGGTTTCCTCGCGATGTTTTCCTTCACCGAAAAACTCATGTGTGTATATCCCAGCTGGGGATCGAACTTCGGACGTTTCAATATGATAGGCCGCGTCTATCCCCGACGCCACTGACGCTCTCGTTGTTGAATGAAGTTTGGTAATTTCTATTTTCATGTTCTAGGTGAAAGAGATTGGTTTAGAGGATGGCAGTAAGGAAGAGGTGGGAGTGTTCTCCCTCCGGTCGCTGTGGATCCAGATCGCTCCGCTATTCAAACCTCCCTTGCTAGGGAGGACTTTGCTGCTCTACTATCTGACATTCGTCATTTATATTGCGTAAGGTTTATAAATCTTTTGAAGTTTTTATATCAAAACCGATCATAACCAAGTGGTTTGTTTGGTAGCATATCTTAAACAGTTTTGAGACTATCGTAATCTTGACAGTAAGGTCGATAACCTCGGTTTTTGTGATAATTTATAAACTTATCTGGTACCTAATTTGCGTTGAATTTACGGACTAATACAAGTAGGTATATAATTAATCAAACAAATTTGAAACTTTACGAATATTCAATTAACACCTGGTTCCGAAGGTGATTTAAACTTACCTAACTACTCTTGTTTGAATTTTTTAACGCAAAAGGTCATGTACCTCGTTTTTTACTAAGTTATTTAGAAGGAAATGATACTTATGATAGACCTTTTCGATTGGTATCATTAAAATTATAGTTTTTTTTCATATTTTGGAGAAAATTTTTCAAAAATCCTTGAATGCAGCTCTACCTATTTTTTAAAATAAAATTAAGTCCTCTTCAAGCAAAATTTGCGATCATTAACATTTCATATATTTTACGTCCGTGCCCCATAGCTGTGGTACACCTGTGTGGTCCTTGCCCCATAGCTGTGGGAGGGTGAGCACCTGTATATTCGGTCCTTACCCCATAGTTGTGGGAGGATAGACACCTGTATATTCGGTTCTTATCCCATAGCTGTGGGAGGGTGGACACCTGTATTTTCGGTCCTTACCCCATAGCTGTGGGAGGGTGGACACCTGTATATTCGGTCCTTACCCCATAGCTGTGGGAGGGTGGACACCTGTATATTCGGTCCTTACCCCATAGCTGTGGGAGGGTGGACACCTGTATTTTCGGTCCTTACCCCATAGCTGTGGGAGGGTGGACACCTGTATATTCGGTCCTTACCCCATAGCTGTGGGAGGGTGGACACCTGTATTTTCGGTCCTTACCCCATAGCTGTGGGAGGGTGGACACCTGTATATCCGGCCTTTACCCCATAGCTGTGGGAGGTTGGACCTGTATATTAGGTCCTTACCCCATAGCTATGAGAGGGTGGGACACCTGTATATTTCGTGGTGTATTTTTCTCTGTGCAGCAATAATAGCTTCGCGATAATTCTGCCAACGATTCTGAACGTATTCTTCAAGTCGTATGCGACCAGCGGCGCTGGCGTCGGCTTCTGCCATCTCTTCGCTGATGACAACAGTACCGTTGCTGTAGACGACGAGCAGGTACCATAAACGTACCAATCAATACCACTATCTAATCTTATCTTGTTAGGTGGCCAACCTGGCGACACTTCGACCCTACAGGATCTGTTGTGTCCCAATCCATTTTTGGTGGACTTCACATACGCCTTAGAATAGAAATTCTATTCCTTGGCGTATGCAGGTATCCTCACGACGTTTCGGACTATTATATACGCTGTGGTTTCGGTCGGTATGTACTTAAGTTCCGAAAAATTCATTGGTTCAGACCAAAGTTCGAACCTCAGAGACGTGAGCCGAGGACGTCCAGTGACAACCAACTAGGCTACCACGGCTTTATCAATACCCCTTACGCGAAATATTCTCATTAGTACCACTTTTTGCCCTTCGCTAGGAACATTTGTCACAACTGATGAAGAACTTTATTGAGCGTTACAGAACGTGGAGGCGTGCAGCGCGTCGATAGAAGACAACACGATATGGGCGGGCTGCGCGCACGGAGTCTCCTTTTTCCTTCTCAACGCGCTCATCTCCTTCGTGGCGCAACACAGAAAGGTAAAGTAAAGTCAGCCATTTACCACCTTCCTCATCATCATATCAGCCGAGAGACGTCCACTGCTGGACAAATACCTCCCCCAGGGATCTCCACGATGCCCGGTTCCACGCTAACCTCATCCAGCCGGGTCCCGCGACCTTCACCAGATCGTCGGTCTACCTTGTGGGAGGCCTGCCTACGCTGCGTCTTCCCGTACGTGGTCGCCACTCGAGAACTTTTCTGCCCCAACGGCCGTCAGTTCTACGAGCGATGTTGCGACTTTTGTCTTGAGACACTGCGGTATTTGGGACGAGAAGATGTAGCTTTACCACCTCATCATAAAGCAGGGGGCCATGTCCCCCCGAAGATACTGCGACCCATTGGGATGTATTGTGTCAGCCTCTGTGTTTACCTGTTGCTCTCCTCCGCAAGTGTTCGCTGCACCAAAGCTGTTATGCAGCTAAGAGGTAGGACGCTAAGTTCTCAGGTTCAGGAAAGGCTGTACCCAAGTCAAGCGCTACCTTGAGATTGGATAATTGTCATTTGCACGTCACAGAATGACAAAGTCGTTTTCTTAGGATAAATCCTTCCTACTAATATTATAAAGGCGAAAGTTTGTAAGGATGTGAGGATGTTTGTTACTCTTTCACGCAAAAACTACCGAACAGATTTTGATGAAACTTGGTACAGTGATAGCTTATATCCTGGAATAACATATAGGCTACTTTTTAACGCGGACAAAGTCGCGGGGCGTCCGATAATACCCTTTAAGTAACAAAACACCTACACAGAGGGCGCTGTTTCACAATGTACACGGGAAAACAAACAATGTACGCGGGCGAAGGCTAAAAACTAGTTGAGAATACAGCTAGGTATACTAAAAGATGTTTTTCTTTCAGACACTGACGATGGTGATCCTGGTGGTAGCGGCTGCGGCGGCGGTGGCCGTGGACAACACCGGCGAGCCGCTGTCGGGGCTGGCGCTCTTCTACGTGTTCCTCACCACGGCCATGGTCTTCGGAGTCGTGTCCTCGTACTTCGTCGACTTGTACCCCACTTCATACAGGTGTTATTCCCAGTATTTGAGTCTGAGACTTTACTGACTGCTCAACGGTGAAAGAAGACATCATGAGGAAACCTGTATACGCCGAGTCGCCGAGTCATGTAATGCAAAACTAATAGGTAATTCTTTTCTGGGGCTCTGTGTGCGTTACAACAATAAGATTCCGGAAACAAATATCATCATCATCATCAACAGCCTATTAACATGTCCTCACTGCTGGGGCTCAGGCCTGCCCTGTCAACGAGGGTGTTCGGGCTTAGTCCACCACGCTAGCCCAATGAGAATTGGTGGACTTCACATGCGCCTAAGAATTTTTTCTTCGGCGTACGCAGGTTTCCTCACGATGATTTCCTTCGCCGTTTGAGAGCAGTCAGTAAATGTACTTAAGTTTCGAGAAAAAACCCATTGGTCATGGCCTAGCCGGGTCCGAAGTTCAGTAATGAACTTCGGACCCTTCGATATGATACGCCGCGTCTTCTCCCCGACGACACTAACGCAAAATCAAACGCTTATCTGAAACAATTTCATTCTTCTTCTGTAAAATTGATTGATCGAGAAATGGAGTCCCAGCAACAAAAATCCGTATCATTATTTGAACTTGCAGTTCAGAGTAAAATAGAGCTACCTCATTCAGCCCTAGGTGCACATTGGGCACTCGGTATCGAATAAATAAAGTACTTGTAGGTACGGTCGACCGCACGTCAGTGGTAACAAAACCGGTATAAACTGGTCTCTCATAGTATTGATACTCCCTAATAGGCTAGGCCAGCTCAAGGTCAAAGTGTAACCACTGACGTGCGGTCGACTGTACATGCGAACGAAGTCGCGGGCAACAGCTAGTTCTAAATATCTTAAAATGGGGCTATTTGGAACTTATGGGGCTATTCGGATCAAACCAATTATTTATAAGTTTCCGTCGCAACTTTTTTTTGGGCAATGGTATGCCAGGCCATGCCAGGCAATGACTGTTCAAGGACAGCTAGAGAAGCTTCAAATAACTGCTTGAAATCATGAGAATTGGAATATTCCAAATAGCCCCATAAGTTCCAAATAGCCCCATAAGTTCCAAATAGCCCCATCTTACGGTACTTGTTTTCAGGGGCATGGTGGCATGCCTGGGCATGATGGTGGCCCGGCTGAGCGCGTTCGCCGGCACCAACGCCGTCAGCGGCAGCATGGCGCGGCACTGCGGGGCGGCGCTCTACGCCGTCGCCGCACTAGTGCTCAGTTAGTCATTCATTCATCACCAGTGATCGGATTTCGGATGCAATTTGGGGTGAAAGACCTCAAACGTTATGCATAACATGGATGTGACTCGGGCTTTCCCGGGGTTCTGGGAAATGGGATATTTATAATAATTAATGAAACAAAATTAAAATGTTCACTATCTTTAATAGGTCATTTATTTTACATAATTATACTTTTAAAATATACTTTACATACGTAGGGTAATAAAAGCATTATGTTTATTTTACATTTACATTACTAATGTAAAACAAAAATAATGCTTTAATTATTCACATTTATAGCTACGCTAGTTGCCGGTGCATATTTAAAATAGGGGTAGTAATTTAACGTTGATTTTCTGTTTCTATTATAAGCTCTCCACGTATTATTAATTCCGAGTGTCCTTTTATCAAAGATTGCATGAACTCTAATGTAGTTTTTTTTTGCGCGGAGGCATTTTAAATTTAATACAAATGTAATATTAAAAAGCAATAAAACAGGGTTAGTATCAATTGGTATAACAGAAAAAACAATATATGTCAGTCTGACAAATTATGAATATTGACAGTCGATATTGGATTGAATTAGGTAAGACTCGCGGGCATCTCGCGGGATTATAAGTTATATCCATGTTATGATAATGTACTTAAATCCCGGGACATTGCATCTGTCATCCGATCACTGTTCATCACCCTCCAGGACCATCGGTTCACTGATTCGTGGCGTACAGTAGGGCGCGCGTAGCCAGCGAGGTCTAGCGTCAGTGGCGTCGGGGATAAGATGCGGCCTGTCATATCGAAAGGTCCGAGGTTCGATCCCCGGTTGGGCCATGTACCAATGGGTTTTTTCTCGAAACTTAAGTACCCATTTACTGACTGCTCTCAAACGGTGAAGGAAAACATCGCGAGGAAACCTGCATACGCCGAAGAAGAAATTCTCAGGCGAATGTGAAGTCCACCAACCCGCACTTGGCTAGCGTGGTGGACTATAGCCCGAACGCCCTCGTTAAGACATTATTTGCAAGACAGTATTATTGGCAGTATGAGCAATGTAACCTTTAATACCTATTATTTTCTAAGTGCTGTGGATTTTGTGATAATAAATAAAATAAAAATAAAATAAAATAAAGACAGTAGGCCTGAGCCCCAGTAGTGGGGACATGTTAATAGGCTGATGATGATGAAGTACAGTAGGTAAATAATTCGTGATGGTCCCGCTGGGGTCATGGTCATCCACTTTCCCCATCGGTCTACTTGTCCAAACGGTGTACTTTCCCCATCAGTCTACATAGATCTTAACAAGTTATCTGTGAAGTGGCAGAATCAGGAACTACGCTGAATGTCATTCGGCCGTCAGAACAAAATATATAGAATGACAGGCTGGTGCGGTGGCAGAGCCACGCTTCAGTTCACAGATAACTTGGTAGGTCTTTCTGAAATGGCATAACATTGTTATAATTCTCTTGTAAATGCGTTTGACGTCTGCTTCGGAATACACGACGCGACCGCCAGCTACTTCTGAAAAAACAAAGCGAAGTAAAGTAATTTGTACAAATTAATAAGGGCTTCTTTCACCACTTGCTGATAAAGTCCCAGATACCCTATCTGCAGGATATCTGACAGATAGCCTATTTTTTTGGTTTCACAGGTATCTGATTGCCTATATCTTATTTAATTTATATAGTCTATCACACAGATTTATCTGATAGATTAGTTTATCACTAAGATAACTATCTGTAACAATATCAGGAAGTGGTGAAAGAAGCCCTTAGTCTCATAACTTTGTAAATACGTATCGTATCGAAGTGAAATAAAAACTATTGTCTACATTTTAGCAGTAAAGCACTAATTACACCACACATCTTAGGCGTACGCCCGCCAAGGTCATGTTAGAAGGTCATGCAAAACTGTCGTGAAAATGCTTGCTATACAGCCATAATTATTATTATTTGCTTGCACGACGTGTGCTGGACCTAACAAGCTCTAACGTTTTTAAAAAGTAGGTTTTGGCTTGGTTGGACTAGACTTTTAAGCCATATCTTAATTAAAATATCAAGTAATATGGCTTAAAAGTCTTGTAACCAAGCCAAAACCTACTTTTTAAAGCTTGTCTATGCCTTGCTGGATGCCTTGCTAGGTGCCGCGCTAGATGGTGTGAATGCTACGTCTAACATGACCTTCTAACATGACCTTGGCGGGCGTACGCCTAAGATGTGTGGTGTAATTAGTGCTTAATGCGATCTTACTGTATGTTTATATACAAAATTACCTACCCACTTTTTTTAGGTGGTGCTTTGGCTGCGTCACTGCTGCCCTCTGATCGCAAACAACGCAATACGAGTTGAAATAAATTGTTTACAAACAAGTTGGTGTTTTTAACTACTACGAATATGAGTACAGTCGATCGCACGTCATTGGAAACACCTTGATCTTGAGCTGGTCTAGCCTATTAGAGAGTTTCAATACTATGAGAGACCAGTTTTTAATGGTTCTGTTTCCACTGACGTGCGGTCGACCGTACTTACTGTTAGAGCTTCTAAAATTCATTTCATTCATTTTAAAAATAATTGAAAATGCTGCGAACCAAATACAAATTGGATAGTATATATAAAAAATATGAATAGGAAATAATAATTTTATTGTACTAAGTAGGTATCCTACTAAATGTCTTTTGTTCTGTCACGTGATGACGGCTGAACGGATTTTGATGAGACTTAGTTCAAAACTTAGCTATACATCGCTGGAATAACAAGGTAAAAAAATAATAAGAATGATACATTTCTTACCGCGTAAAGTCGCGTCCGCTCTTAAGCAAAAATATTAAAATAAAAAATAAAATAAAAAATTTGTAAAAAAACTGGTAGGACCTTAATTAAATTTGAATTAAATTAAAAAGAATTATGTTAATTGGTTAGTAAGGGTATTATATTCTACACGTAAACATTCCAACAAACAAAGATATTCGCATACTTAGCATAGATTAACCAATCATAAAGGTATAACGTTAAGAAGACAAAGTTAAATTTGCGGCTCATCAAATACCCTATGCCTACAAACCGTATATGTCTACAATTTTGCCAGCTGCACCAATCAACTTTGTTTTTGTAATCAATTCCCATAAATAAAACATATTAAAAAACCGGCCAAGAGCGCGTCGGACGATGAAAGCGTAGAGTTCCGTATTTTACAATTTTTCCTCCTCAACGCGAAAAGTTTTTATCGCAGGAACGAGGCTACATAATAAAACATCACAGGCTTTTCCGTGAAGAAAAGATAGTGAGGAAATGTGCATACGCTAAAGATTAGAATTTCTATATAATTATTCTAAGGCGCGTATGTGAAGTCCACCAAAAACGGATTGTGTGACCATTACCTAAGTTTTTAGGTGAAAGTTTAGAAATTACAATGGCACATTGTTAACAACTTCATTGATTTTAGGCATTTTGCGTTTTAGGCAAATTGATTTTTAGACGTTTTACAACTTAGGCAATTTGATTATTAGGCATATAGTTTTAATACTTAGGCATTCTACAATTTAGATATTGATTTTAGGCATTTTGCGTTTTAGGCAATTACTTTTTAGTCTCGCATGTACCTACTTAACTGCTCATAAAATATTTTGTATGGAAAGACTGTCTTCCTTATTTAAGAACCAAAACTGAGTAGGTATGTTAAAAAAAAAAAAAAACAACTTTAGACAAAAAAAAATTAAATTTAAATCTATAATGAAAGTATTAATATATGCTAAGCGGTTCATAACAGCAATGATGCTGCGTCCGATTGGACAGACTGGACCATTTTATAAAGGTTCCTTGTACGACGACGGAACCATAAAAATAACTAATGCGTAATACCTGTACAGGTTTATTAGGAATTAAAAACCACACCCTTAAAAAAATATAATAATTAAGTTTAAGTAGGAATTATGGTAAAAAGCTACTAATGAAGTTTGTTCAAAATAGTGTAGGTATATAGGTATAATTACTAGTAGTTCCGTGAGAACAGTAGACCTCGCCAGCCCTTATAAACCAAACCTAAAAGAAACCAACAAAAGTCAACTTTGGAAACAGAAAAAGTACCTACTAAAGTGACAAAAATTAGCACTTTAAAGCTTAATATTTCGCAAACGGATCCCTGAATCGAAAAATGTTTATCACACACCCGCGATATTTTTGAAAGACCCATCCAACGATACCCCACACCATGGATATCACGCGGAAAAAAATAATTTTCCATTTTACGTATGCAGTTCTATGAACATAATTTATTTTTTCAACTTTCTTAAGTCGATCCACTATTACTCAAAAACTAATAGAACCTACTTAGCCGTAATAGTTTTCCTTGTAACTACGTTATATATGCTACTGCCATGAATTTTTTCACATTTCCAGAAGCAACCGTTTAGCTGGCAGGGGGACACGTGACTCTAACAAAAATTACCGCTTTAAAGCTTAATATTTCGCCAACGGATCCCTAAATCGAAAAAATGGTATTCACACACCAGCAATATTTTTGAAAGACCTATCCAACGATATCCCACACTATGGGATTCACAAGAAAAAAAAAGTTCACTCCCACTTTGCGAGTATGGTAGGTACTCTAAAAAAAATGTTTTTCAAAATTTTATTCTACTCATTTTGTAGGTTTAATTAATTTATACATATGCAAATTTTCGTCAAAATCGGTTGAAAAATGCGACCTGTAGAGAATTACAGACAGACAGACAGACAGACAGCCGGACAAGAGCATTTTTGGCCAGTCTCGAAACGTAGACGCTTCGCTCGCTCGGTCAATAATGTCGTTAATTAGTCGAAGTTAATCGCAAATTAACAAATGCATTAGTCTCATGAATCTAGTAGCGAAATATCAGAATTACTTAGTCGGTTTGTAGTTTACGAGCTCCATTTCATCGGTGTAGTCCCAACTCGACCCCTTCGGTCTAGTACAGTCAATAGGTACTTCTGCAAAAGGGCTATTTTTGTAAAAAATATATTTTTCGTAGCTTGTAACTTTTTACCTATAATACTTACAGAATAAATGTATGCACCAAAATGTTAGTAATTTTGTCTTCTATAAACTATTCATATACACTTTTGTCATAAAGTAAACTGTTGAGATTTTATTCAAAAAATACCTAACTTTGGCACCTTCAAGTCAAGATGGCGGCTCGAGCCGGTCAAGGTCAAGGGCTTAACAACATATGTCAAAACCGTTTCTACTCCACCTTTTGTAAGGCAAAGGTATATAAAATGTCCCCACAGACGGGACTAGTCCTATAAAAACTAGGTATCATCATATCAGCCTGTAGACGTCCACTGCTGGACAAAGGCCTCCCCCATGGACGACGACCGGTCCTGCGCTACCCTCATCCAGCTGGGTCCCGCCACCTTCACCAGATCGTCGGTCCACCTTGTGGGAGGCCTGCCTACACTGTGTCCTCCGATACGTGGTCGAAAACTAGGTATAAGTTATCCTATCTTTCAAGAACCATGCAATCTATCCCACAACGAAAATCTCTTTAGAATCCATTCGTGGTCTCCGCTCGAGAACTCGTCTACCCCGCTGCCACTTCAGCCGTCTGTTCCCCAGTAGAAATGGAAACCTCCACCTTCCGTTCTTTGGGGTCGCTGCTTGCAGGTGAGAAATGAAACGACTGATGATCTGTAGATGCATGATTTATTAACCATCGTCCCTAATAATATTTACAAATTTATATTCCCAACCGGTGACAGTTGAGAAGAGCGCTTAACTCTAGAAAGGGATAGCGATATCCTGTGTCCCCACAGTTCGAATTAATACAAAAACCAGCGGTCAAAATGTGAAAACATTTAAAGGACACAGACAATGCGCTAAGAGGAATTTCATAGTTATCTAATTAGTATGATTAGACTTTTTATTTATTTTCCATTAGTCTGGAGGTCACTTCAGTCAAAGGATATTGTCACCGACTGAGGCGTTAGCCAGTAGATATTCATTTTATGCTGATATCGGCATTTCGTATAAGTAGCCATTTATAGTTGTTTGTTATGCAAGGCTGCAACCACAGAGTAAGTAATAGTCTTCTGCAACGTTGTTATTTGGCGCGCGTACTTATTTAACCTGAGGAATCGAAGGATTCTAGGATTGAGCCAGCCAGTGGTTCAAATATAGAATCCTGAGCGTAGCGAGGGTTTCAAAGGTACAAGATGAAAAATAACTTTGCTGCCGAGCGCTACACATAATTTTTAACCCACTACAGCGAGGAAAACAAACCAAAACGATGAAAAGTTAATTGAATAAGTAGAAGATTTTTTTTGTATTAAATGAGATGACTTTTACCTAACATGACATTGAGAATTGTGTTGTTCCTTGTGTATAAGGCTGTTTAGATTAAACATAAGTAGTAGTTCCGTGAGAACAGTAGACCTCGCCAGCCCATATAAACCAAACCTAAAAGAAACGAACAGAAGTCAATTTTGCAGTTGGAGACAGATTAAGTACTAATGTGACAAAAATTAACACTTTAAAGCTTAATATTTCGCAAACGGATCCCTGAATCGAAAAATGTTCTTTACACACCCGCGATATTTTTGAAAGATCTATCCAACGATACCCCACACCATGGAATTCACGCGCAAAAAAATTATTTCCAATTTTTCGTATGCAGTTTTATGAACATAATTAAAATTTTCGACTTTCTTAAGTTAATTGACTATTACTCAAAAACTAATTGAACCTACTTAGCCGTCATAGTTTTCCTTTTAACTACGTTATATATGCTATTGCCGTGAATTTTTTCACATTTCCAGAAGCAACCGTTTAGCTGGCAGGGGGGGGGACACGTGACTCTAACAAAAATTACCGCTTTAAAGCTTAATATTTCGCCAACGGATCCCTAAATCGAAAAAATGGTTTTCACACACCAGCAATATTTTTGAAAGACCTATCCAACGATATCCCACACTATGGGATTCACAAGAAAAAAAAAAGTTCACTCCCACTTTGCGAGTATGGTAGGTACTCTAAAAAAAATGTTTTTCAAAATTTTATTCTACTCATTTTGTCGGCTTAATTAATTTATACCTATGCCAAAATTTTGTCAAAATCGGTTGAAAAATGCGACCTGTAGAGAATTACAGACGGACAGAAAGACAGAAAGACTGACAGACGGACAATAGCATTTTTGGCCAATCTCGAAACTGAGACGCTTCGCTCGCTTCGCTCGCTCGGTCAACTAGTTCATGATAGTTTTATGCATTGAAGTACCTACTTACTTAGGTATACTGCTTTGAATTTTTGTTTTTCTTGTATTTTATTTTGGACTAGCGGACATCCCGCGCCTTCGTCCGCGTTAACAAGTGTTTATCTACGGTAGTAATCTTTATTTATTCAGGAAATGTGAGAAGTATTCATTAGCACGAGGAAGCAAGCATCGCATGCAGATTATCTCGGTCTGTTAATACGATAGGAGACGCTCTTTGCTCTTGACCTCTGATAAATATCGATCGTATTAACATGTAAGTAAATAACAGAAATATCACTTCTTTTTATCCAGTAGTTGGCTGAAATAAAGTCATTAATTATTATTCTCATTATTTATTTACGAGCGTCAGTGGCGTCGGGGATAAGACGCGGCCTATCATATCGAATGGTCCGGAGTTCGATCCCCGGCTGGACCATGTACCAATGGGTTTTTTCTCGGAACTTAAGTACATGTACTGACTGCTCTCAAACGGTGAAGGAAAACATCGTGAGGAAACCTGCATACGCCGAAGAAGAAATTCTTAGGCGCATGTGAAGTCCACCAACCCGCACTGGGCTAGCGTGGTGGACTATAGCCCGCACGCCCTCGTTGAGAGGGCAGGCCTGAGCCCCAGCAGTGGGGACATGTTAATAGGCTGTTGATGATTGATGATTATTATTTATTATCTTTTATTTATCATCATCCTTATATTTTTTACAATATTTTTATAAAAAACTAATTTATAAAAATATTATTAAAAAACCGTAATCATTATTATTGTTAACTCTGCCTAAATAACCCGTGACCTTTTCACACACTGCTTATTGTAGACAATTATTATTGTTTCGCTAATTTATTTTCTACATATTTTTGGCTGTTAATTTTATGAGTAGAACCTCCGTCAATCAATGTTCTCTCTTTCACCTTTGTTTCTAAACAAGGATCAAGTTCGTCAGTATCAACATTATTCAAGGTATGGTATTATCACCTTTTTTGGTGACTTTTTTACTTTGTGACACACGAGTCTTTGGCTTGTGCGAGCTAGCACCAGTCTTAGAAAAGACTTGAAACTATTAGCGCCGGTAAATAGTGAACGTGAAGTTTCATATTCAACAATTTAAATTAGGATATGTTTAAAAAATAGCAGTTAAGGTAGGTGATTTCTTTTGTACTTATTACAGTCAGTGAGTCACAGACATGTCCCCACCGCTGGGGCTCAGGCTGCAGTGCGGGTTGGTGGACTTCACATGCGCCTAAGAATTTCTTCTTCGGCATACGCAGGTTTCCTCGCGATGTTTTCCTTCACCGTTTGAGAGCAGTCAGTAAATGTACTTAAGTTTCGAGAATAAAATCCATTGATATATGGCCCAGCCGAGGATCGAACTTCGGACCTTTCGCCTGACGCTCTCGCACTTATTACGAATGCTTTTAAAAGTCACCTTCTGAACAACTTTCCTGCTTAACTCCAAAGAAGTTAATTTAAAAACTGCTTTCTTTTAATTTTTGAAAATTCATTGTATAATTTAAGTTGTTTCGGAAAAGTTATAGTTATAACCAGAGGTCGGCGGGGGTGTGCTGTTTTTACGTCATTAATGTCATGTAGTTGTGTCTTGTAGATATTTATATGGATAAGATCCTTAAAGAAATATTAAAAGAAGAGATAACAGATTTTTTTATTGTAAATTTTTTGTGCTATTGTTATAATTATAGGTAGTAGATTATACGACAAGTGAATAAAAAGGAAATTTAATTCGAGGGACTTAGTTGGATCCCGAGAGCAGTGAAGGATTCTAGATTAGAATCCTGAGCGTAGCGAGGGATACAAGGCCCGAGATTAAATTTTTTATTCACGAGTTGTGTACTCTACTTTATACCATTGACTGCGAGAAAATAAAATAGTAAGCTGACAAGTATAAAATAGTAACCTAATCTATCAGAAAATCTGTCTGATAATATTTTCGTGTATCACACCTCAAGTCTCTGATAAAATAAATTGATGTTTTTTTTTTTAAATTTCAAATTACAGAAAGTTCACACAAAACTGAAGTATTCCCGCGTTAAATTCGAAAAACAATCCTTATTTGACAGATGAAAAAAATAACAGCCACTTGATTTTGCTGTTAGTTTATCAGACAGATAAATCATGCAGATAGGGTATCTGGGACTTTATGAGCAAGCGGTGAAAGAAGGCCCTGATATATAGGTACATTAGAAATGTATAGTGAAATTCAGAAGGTTCGAATTCGCGGGCCCACCAATGAGATTTTAGTTATATGGTGAAATTAGAACATAATACTGGCTGGCTAGAGAATTATTATGGTTCGGCACGTTTTATTCATTTTTTGTACACAATTCTTGTTGTTTCAAATTACGAACTGTTTTTATTCTCTGTTGACTAGAAGAGAGTTTATTCACTGTTTTCGAGAAATAAAATGCTCTTTTTAGAGTGACAATGGTATAAACGATATTTTTTTCTATATTTTCAATTTTTAATGAGTTTCGCCTTGAGTTTAATATCATTAATCACATTCCGTAGGTTCTAACAAAATTCATTTGTTTTGATGGCGACGTAAAGCTCGTAGCAGAAAGGCAGCCTAAATAAAATCATTTCTTTAGTTTATTATAATTCCACATGGGACATTTATCATTGAATGTCTTGCAAAATAAAACTGCCATTTAAAATGCCTTAGATCGTTCACTTATTGCAAAATATTTAAACATAAATTTTGGGCCGACTTTTCATTAATTTTTTCATTTTCCCAAAAGCCCCATGGCAACCAACAAACAATATTCGAAAGCGTTCCATTTCATAACATACCCTCCGGAGGCCAAAATATAAGAGTTACAATGCCATCATCTTTAACACATATCATCAAAACAATATTACTTATAAAAGAATCTTACTTCAATAAAGTCATAAAGTCCAATATAAAACCCAAAAACCAATCACTATAAAATTATTGTTCTAAAACACTTGACTGGCCCTGGTTCCTTGTATTACAACTTGTGGCATACTTGTAGCCACATTTAATATAACCGAAGCGAACAGCACCTCAATATTTTCATTTCCGCCAAAATCTTCATTATAATTGGGCCGACATCATTAATTCCCAATTCTTCAATTCGCAGCTTAAATAGTCGCCATTGTTAATTTATTTTCGACACTGCTCCTTGCCTTGACTTTCGGAAATCAGACACTATTATTTATCCGCTTCGTTCATTTCTAACTTCATTTTTATGTTTTAGAGTAGCAGCTTTCCATACTCGCCATTTTCAATTATTTTCGATGCTGCACTCTCTTGAACATTGCATGTTCGTGTCCTGTCACGGTCGCCACTATCTTGCAAAATAAAACTGCCTTTTAAATGCCTTAGATCGTTTACTTATTGCAAAATATTTGAACATAAATTTTGGGCCGACATTTCTTTAATTTTCCATTTTCCCAAAAGCCCCATGGCAACCAACAAACAATATTCGAAAGCGTTCCATTTCATAACAGAATGATAAGGTATGTCCATGTTATGCAAAAACTGAAAACAGCACACCCCCGCCGACGTCTGATTATTAGTTAAGTAGGTATGAGCCCGTTTAACTCTTCTAATAAAATAACACTTTTTTGTATTTGTAAGTACATATTATATTGAGCTGTCGGTAGTTTATGTTCCAAAGAAAGTAGGTACCTAAGCAATTAACAAATGCCGGATTTGCGGTGGCAGGAACAAACTGATATCTAATAGCTAGTGCGAAGACAACTTCATTAAATATTCGTATAATGTATCGATAAAAAAGTAAACTAAGAGAAACAAACAAAAAAAAAATTACAATAACACGCCTAAAATTAATTATTTGCTGTATTTTATTTGATACATTCGAAATGTCTCCGAAACCATTTTCAGCTTTTTGTTCTGAAATCTTTCGTGATGCAAAGATTGCACAGTCAGAGTGACTGAAGTAATACAATAAATAAATGAGATAAAAAAAATAAAAAAGACTAATCTTATATTAAAAAATATACATACATCATCTTTTATAGATCGATACACAAATTTTCGGCGTATTGCTGCCATCGTATTTATGTGGTTTTTGATTGGGCTCTAAAGTGTCTGATCAATCAGAGATGTTGTAGTTTCTCGGCAGACCTGTAGGCACGTCAGTGGAAACACTGACCTTGAGCTGGCCTATCCTATTAGGGAGTTTCAATACTGTGACAGACCAGTTTATGCTGGTTTTGTCTCCACTGACGTGCGGCCGCCCGTACCTACGCCAGGATAATTTCTAGTGCAGTGCGGTGGGGAGTGATTTGTGTTTATTAGGTACAAGGTTACTGATTTATATTCATGCTTTCAGAATTAAGAAGTTCGCTCAGTACTTACTGACAGTGCTCGAGAGCACCTTGACAGAAAATTGTGTCAGAAAACCAGTCTGTCAATAATACAGTGGTGAAGAAAAATTTGTAGGTTCGTGTTTGAAAAGTTTTCGAAACAAAAAAATTAAGTGACGCAAGCGTCGTATTACGGTGCAGTGCGTAAGTTTTTTTTAATTTATTTATTTAAGGTCGCTTCAACAACTGAGGTCATTACTTTATTATATGGAACTGTATAGTTTGGTTAATTTCAGGAATTTAATAGTTTCACGGTAACCTTTTTGGTTCAAACATTCATTTAGACTATTAGCCAATCTACACGAGATCCTTTCATTATTATAATCTGGATTTATTAATTACATATGTGCAATAGTTTCAGAGAGAATTGTGACACAATATGGCAAACTTTTTTGTGATTTTAATACAGATTCTTTATGGCACTCCAAATCGAAATATTTGGACTTTTCCGCCAGCATTTAGTTTCCGAAATAAATAAAGTTTTGTAGAATGATTTGATTGGGTCGCTACAAAAATTTATAAAAGAATTATCAAAAGGGCTATGAACCGGTTGTTGGATCTATGCTTAGATTTCTTAGGTATATTTGAGTATTTTTCAGTAATGAAGTAATTTTTAAGTAATGTTACTTCAGCCTCGCACAACCTTTACAAAAATAATGTTATGTATAAACTCGATTTTAAAAGATGTGTTGCGGAAGTTTGTTGCGCCGCTTCTTCTTCCCAGCTCTATATAACACCTTGGAGGCGGTGGTAGATAAAAAATTGACGTTGTATAAATGTACCCAGTGTACTTACATGCAATAAAATACTTTTGACTTTTGACTTTTGAAGATTTGCCGGGTCGCTTTATTTGGAAAGTAATATCTGCGGAGACCTATAATTGGCCTCATATCATGTACTTTTGTTATGTTACACTGTGTTTATTGCTGTTGGTCTTTCGAAAATAAATAAAATAAATAAGTAATGATCAAACCTGGCACTAAGCTTGTCAACCTACACCGAATAAAAATAAATTTTCAATTCCTCTCGTCCAAAATATGTTTTATACATAATTCAATTGACACGACACTGCCGGAAATGACGGGATATATATAAAAAAATTCTAACTCTTGTAACATTATGTACAGTAGGTAATTTAAATTGGTCAAAATTCAAAATTCAAAAAAAAATATTCAAAAGTATTTTATTGCATGTAAGTACACTGGGTACATTTATACAACGTCAATTTTTTATCTACGGTGGTGTCTAATGGTTCATGTAATATTTAAATTGTAGTATTTGAAAATAATGTTTTTATTATGCAACGTAGATTACATAACCTACAATTTAGGTCCGCGGCCGGTACGCGCAGCGTGGGAGCGGCTGGAAGCTGAGGACCGGGTGTGGTGGCGTTCATTGGGGAAGGCCTATGTCCAGCAGTGGACGCTAAAAGGCTGAATGATGGTGACGATAGGTAGCTAAGTTATATCCGCCTTGAAAAAACATCCTGTACCTGTTTAAAATGACGTCAGTCTTGATTGACAAGCTACTAATTAGCAAGGTTAGGTAATGAATGAATAAATGAAAGATTTAAAAATGAATGATTATGGCGTACTAGCTTTTTCCCCCGGCTTCGCCCGCGTAGAAAAGATTTTCCCGAGTACATTGTGAAACAGCGCCCTCTATGCAGGCGTTTTGTGATTTAGGGTGTATTAGCGGACGCCCCGCGACTTTGCCCGCTTTAAAAAGTAGCCTATATGTTATTCCAGGATATAGGCTATCACTGTACCAAGTTTCATCAAAATCTGTTCGGTAGTTTTTGCGTGAAAGAGTAACAAACATCCTCACATCCTTACAAACTTTCGCCTTTATAATATTAAATAATAATAATAAATATAAGTAGGATAGGATAGGATTACACGCGGTAGTGGCGGTCTGTTGTCTTTCATATGCAATGTATGCGAGACTTCAGACACGCGCGGCCTGCGTTTGCATATTGAGGCTGCGGCCTGCGGTAGGCCGCCACTGCTGGCCGCGTGTGTCTGGGATACGCCTAATGATTCTCAGACAAGTTTAAGTTTTAAGTTTTTGAGTTGCGGTATAAGTATTATTTTTATTTTCGAACGAGTGAAGGAAGCATTGCAATCGTACAGTCGACCGCACGTCAGTGGAAACACTTAGACCTTGAGCTGGCCTGGCCTATTAGTGAGTTTCAATACTATCCACCGTCCGTCACGCTTGGCTCTCGAGGCTAAACCTTTGGTCCGATTGGGATTTGGGACCTAATTTGGAATTAGTATTATACTATTTCATCAAAAGATCAACCAGTTTCTTCGTTCCGTCCGAAGGGTAGCTGTCATTACAACAAAAAGTGATTTTTTTTTTCACAAAAACGGCTCTTACGATTTTGATGAAACTTTGCAAGTCGTAGTAGCTTTATAAAAATGTAGTTTGTATGGCTCCTCTACAAATTAAATTGAGACTTTCGATTTACTGTCAAATGGTTGGAGCTAATAAATTGTCATGGAAATAAGTATATTTGGTCATACAACATGAATTCATATAATTTAAAAAAAATTCTATACAAAAAAATATTAAACCTAAACCGTAAACCTCTTTCTTTCTTTAAAAAAATAAAAAGAAATGGCGAGAATGGTTAATTTTTACCGACTTCCAAAAAAGGAGGAGGTACTATGTTCGGCTGTATGTATGTTTTTTTTTTAAAGAAAAGATTACTAAGAAAGATTTTTGTTTTAGCGAATTACTTGCTTACTGACTATATCTTAATATTTTGCACTTAAAAGAAAACAAAAGAAAAACTACAACCTAAACTAACCTAACCTATATTATAAATTAAAAAATTGCCCCAAATCGTCGCCCTGGGTAAGGTGCCCAGGAAGCTGGCTACGTTCCCTCCCTGGATGGCCAGGCTTACACTGGCCGAGGCATTCGCCAGCTCTCTGGTCACCCGTGGCTTCATTGCGCTTAGAGAGCTCTTTAAAAAGCATAAATAAATAATAAGTAAATATGGAGTCCTTCAAGAAGAGAGTCAAAAGAGCTCTTCAACCAAGACCAGCAACGCACCAGCACCCCCCGGGTGTTGCAGGTGTCTATGGGCGGCGGTGACCACTTAACTTCAGGAGGCCCGCCTGCTTGTTGCCCCAGTAGCAATAAAAAACAAAAAAATATATATTGTATAATGTACCTATTCATCAATGTTTTTCGAACAGACTATGATCTAGATTCTGTCGCAGCAGGTTCCGCACACTGTAGCTAGGCCAACCTTGGATAATATTTTAGTAGTTAATTACATTAAAAGTGGTATAACCAGATTCTTTTTACTCATGCGTAATCAAAATCACAAAGATTTTATAATGAAATTAATCGTTTTATTGACAAGCTGTGTACCAACATTAAACACCTGTTTCTGTTACTGAAATAGCTATAATCCGATACATTATACAAAATACGCTATTTCATTTGGAATAGTCAAGTTACGGCTCTGATGGGGTATAAGTAGATGCTCTCTCTTAGAAACCATTTGGGTTTTTGGGACAATATATTTGATTGGCTAGGCTCACGCTTGACGTCAATCTTATCTATTGAAAGTGGAGATAAGACCGAAGATGGTGCTAGCTTATCCACTCTTCTTTAAAGTTCTATCTAAGTATCCTATCTTTGAAGAACCATGCAATCTATCCCACAACGAAACCCCTTAAAATCTATGCAGCGGTTTTGTAGGAGAAGAGTTACAATGCGAAAAGCATCTTCTCTCTTTCGCGATACTGCGATCCTATGGGATCTATTGTGGTTACCTGCTGCTCTACTGTCCAAGTGTTCGCTGCACAAAAGCTGTTAGGCAGCTAAGGGGTAGGAATCTGTAGTCCTCGGGATCAGGATAGGCTGTACCCAGAACCTTGCCTTACAGCTAGCGCATTGCTTTCGCACAGCAGGTTTTTCACCGTCTCGCTGTCCTCTCCGAAGATCTCTTCAAAGATCTATAACAGTACTGATGATTTATAAATAAGATAACAATTAAACGTTACGGTAGGTTTATACTTTTAATACGTTTACCGGAAAGACAACCTTTGTGTATTTTATAATAACGTAAGTATCACAGAATACATAATAGTTAACTTCTGTCTTGACGTCGCTTATTCATTAGGTCGTCGAGGTAAAAGAACAAGTTTTCCAAACTAGAAGTTCCAGTGGAACTGGTCGGTACTGATGCCTTTTGGGGAATGTGATTACCAGTGATCGGCCGAATGAGGCTTATGCCGAAGTTCGACGTTCGGAGGAAATTCGATGCAGCATCTACGTGGTTGAATGAAATTTTTAAATATTTTTTTCTATATTTTGTTGACGAATGCAGATCTAGGTACTGTATTTTCATGATTGTATTTATGATTGTAATACATGAATGACAAATGACACTGGTCAATAACTTATAGACTTACCAAGTTATCTGTGAACTAAAGGGTGGCTCTGCCATCGCTCCACGCCCGTCATTCTATATATTTTGTTCTGACGGCCGAATGACATTCTGCATAGTTCCTGATTCTGCCACTTCACAGATAACTTGGTACATCTATACCGTTCAATAAATACCTTACTTAAATACTGTCAGTAACTCCGACCAACCATTTTAATTTTCAAACCGAATTTCGGCTTTCGGTGTCGGAATACCGAATGTGAGAACAAACATCGGCTCATCTCTATAGTTATTACGGATTAAATCGTAACTTACGCACTAAGTAGCAAAGATAAGACCCACTGCGACTTTTTACTTACACTCAAGGTCATTCTTGGATTGACGAACTAGATCAGCCTGTTAGCGTCCACTGCTGGACATGGCCCGATGAGACCCGGCCCTCCGCCCTCCAACATTCATCCAGCTGCCCTATCCTTTACATAGGATTGGAGAACCAATATTCAGTGAACCAATTCCTATTGTACGGTTGACCGCACGTCAGTGGAACCAAACCAGTATATAACCGGTCTCTCATAGCATTGAAACTTCCTAAATTAGCGGATTATTACGCTAGGCCAGCTCAAACCTAATAGGCAAGGTTAAAGTCTTACCACTGACGCGTTACTCTCTAACGAATAGTCGAATAAAAAGCGCACGACCGTTTTCGATGGTCATAAACATACTGTGTGACGTGAGGTCGACTGTACTGTAGTACATTTTCCTCGGTGTGATCTCTATGTCATGGAACTATCTGTGATGTTATGGCTTCGCACATGGGATTATTGTCTATCAAAACTTTCCTCAGGAACCCGTCCAAGCAATGGTGGTATATCAATAGTACATTGTTAACCTAGGTGTGAAAGTAACTTATTTAAGTCCCGAGACGGGGATTGGCGCCCGACGCGTAGCGAGGGCGCCAATAGTTCGAGGGACCTCTAAATAAGTCTTGAACCTTTCCCGTCTACTTTGTTTTTTTTCCTGTAGCCGGCCAGCTATTCTGCCATTATTTTTCATTTCCATCATTGAAAAAATGGTAAATATTTTGCCCAAATCTATGTTATTTTAAAGAAATAGTTGACAGTAATAATTATAATAAAGTCATTTAAAAATATATATTCTTTAATTATTACATAACTTTATGTTATTTCAATTTCACATCGCGCTGTAATTGAGTGGCTGTATAGACAGTTGGATCATGGTCCAATAGAAATGTCAAAATAGTACTAGTTTTTTTTTATATAATTTGACAGCTGTCAGTTGAAAGCGATTCTCCCTAGGGCTGAGATGTATTACTTTCAACCCGCTACTCAGGCAACTTCAGACCTACTTTCAGAGTATGAGTAATGAAAAATATATTAAGCACGAACATAGTAGGGACAACTTTGTTGTATACAAGAAGCTTCGAATCTCTTTGGTGGCGCGCGCGCTCAGCAAATTTTTTTGATTCATGGTTGTATACTACGAGAATGTATATTATTTTTTTGTTAACCCACTCATATCGAAATCATTTTAAAATAGATATAGCCGCATTATGTTACCAAAACAAGGAAATCATAATTTGAATTCCTACGAATTTATTTAAAAATCTTGTTTAAAATACTGGTTTATTATAAAAGTAGATGATATTACAGTATTTTATACTTAAGTATTTGCTAAACTTGTACTCATAAAATACTTTTAGTTGAATAGCGAGACTTTCTGGATTTTCAGGGATATTCCAAGGATAATAAATTAACTCACAGCAGGATAAAGCTCCGCTAATGTTGCCAGTATACATTATCTAGAGTTTTTTACAGATTCTTCCTATAAGCGAAATATTTGGATAGCGAACGAGAAATTGATAATGGCTTTAATAGTTACGAAGGATCTTAGCAAAGCCTCAGCCGTAAACAAACGTAAGTACTTATATTTAAATAAAATAATTTATATTAAATATTTAGTAAGTAGTTATATATTGTATATGAAATAAATAAATAAATAAATATTTAAACTACTGCAGCGTAGGCATAACTAGGAGTTTATTGCCAGGTAAAATTATTTATTCAAAAAACAAACTTAGAGCCAAGGTTTTTTGGGTTTCGCGCTTGTTATCGATATATTATACCTACAAATAGATAAGGAAGTTGTCTTCTAGGTTTGTTCCTGCTACCGCGATCTGGTCTTTGGTTATTATTAACTTTATTTATTAAAGTTACTTTAAAACATCTAAGGAAAAAGGATTTTATATTTAATCTATTTAGTACCATATCTTCTGTAATGACATATTTTGATTGGCATGTTGGCGTAGTTGGTAGTGACCCTGTCTACTGCGCCAGAGGTCGTGGGTTCGATTCCCGCCCGGGTCCATAAATTGTGTGATGAGCATATCTGTTGATTTTCGGATTCTGGGTGTTTGTATGTATTTATGCATTTATTTTAAAAGTAATATTATGTATGTTTATCAGTTGTTGAGTACCCATTTACAAGCTTCGGCTTAGTTTGAGACTAAACAGCCGCGTGTAAATTTATCCAAACATTTATTTTAAAAATTTTTTTTAGGAAAGCTGTTAATCTGTTTACCATTAGGACTTTTGTCGTTTATGGCATCAGTGGTGCTTTTAGTCATCGATCCCATCCAAATGGGAGCCAAAATTGTAAGTACCATTTTTAATTTTATCAATTTTTTAAATAATTTTTATTTATTTATTTATTTTTAATTTGGTTGCGATATTTGGTTGCAAAAACTGCCGGAGGGGTTATTTTTGGTCGAAATAAAATTTACTTACCTACTTTACTTTTTTTAAGCTTACTTTACTTACTAATTACAAAACTTTTCACTTTCTCGCATTTATTGAGTATTTATTTATTGAGTATTCGTTTCCTCTACTATCGTCTTTGTTCTTCTATTTAATCTTTACTTTTTTTAATTAGACTATTTTCCCAAACTTTTTATTTCATTGCACTTTATTATCCATTCGCGTCTTTTCCTAAAAATGATTAAGAAAAAAGGCGACTTAGCTAGCTTATATATTATTCCAGAATATAAGCTATCGCTGTACCAAGTTTCATCAAAATCGTTTCAGCCGTTACAGCGTGAAAGAGTAACAAACATCCTCACATCCAAACATCCTTACGAACTCTCGCCTAAATATTAATAGGATCGTGCTGGAATACATTTTGTTGTTCTGTAGTACACGCGGATATCACCCAACTCCGCAATAATCGAGTACCTGAAGAAGGAAATGGAAGGGGTCCATATATCTGTGTACCTTTTCAACATCAGCAACGCTGAGGAGTTCATGTCGGGAGAGCAGCACAAGCTGAAGGTGCAGGACATTGGACCGTTTACCTATACGTAAGTGGAGACGAGGTGATCCGCCAGATTACCAAAGCCTTCGACATAGCTTATAAAGTTAGTATTTAAAGTGTCAGTGGCCTGGTCACCGCTGGGGTAGACGAATACTCGAGAGGAGACCACGGTTGGACAAGCGTAGGACGCCCCCGGCTAGATGGAGCGACGATCTGCGCGAGGCGGCTGGCAGTGACTGGATGCGGAGAACCGAAGACCTGGTTCCGTGGCACCTTGGGGGAGGCCTATGTCCAGCAGTGGACTAGTACAGACTGATGATGATGAAGTAGAAACTAGTAGTAACGTGTCAATGTCAAAATATTTTTGTGAATACACTGCGTACGTTTATATATCAAATTGTTTGTAAAACTTGTGCAAGACCCATAGAGTTAGTATACTAGCTATAGAGCGCGCGCATCGCTCATTGCCCATTGTGCCAAGTGTAAGCAGGTGTTCTATGGACGCTTCTATTTAGAATTTTTCTAGATCGTTCTTTTCCGTGAATCGTGTTTACAGCTTGGCACTGCACATTTCACCATGATTACTCCAAATCTAAATAAATATCGGCGAGAGCAACAATCAGCGCTACTGACGTGTTGTGACTAGTAGCGTCGCCCCGAACATTTCGAGACTGTTCAGACCCGTGCTTACAGTTCAGACTTGCTAACGCGCGCTCTATGTATACTAACAACTCTCTGGCAAGACCGAAGTAACAATACCAGGCATTTTGTCAATCAAATAAACGTTTGTTTTATAATAAGCTGTCTTACGAAGGTTTTTAATGTGATGTCTAAATTCTCGATATCCTCTGGTAGTTTGTTGTAGAAGTATACATTGCGCAAACGATTTCCTAACCTTTAGTAAAAGTTTGTTTTATTTCTTGTATCATTTTGTGTAAATTGCAGAGAAATACGAAACAATGAAAAGATAGAACTGGACATGAAGGCTGGAGTGCTTCGATATACTCCTACCCTCAGGTCTGTGTTCACCCCAGAAGAGTCAATCGGCCGACCTCAAGACTTCAATGTCACCATGCCCAATATGCTTATGTTGGTGCGTTCCTTTTGTTTTAAAAGTGTTTTAAGCTTATAAGAGAGGGTTTGTACAATATTTCTCGAAGTATAGCACCTACATAATAAAATAAGATTAAGGTCAAAGCGGTACCTTATACTTACGCGGCTAAAAGTGTTGAAATCGGAGCACAATTCAGGTTTTTAATAAGTAAAATGTATTCCTTAAAAAACTTCAAACAAAATAGGTACCTACCGCATTATATTTTAATACACACGTATAAGAGCGTCAGTGGCGTCGGGGATAAGACGCGGCCTACCATATCGAAAGGCCCGGAGTCCGATCCCCGGCTAGGGCCATGTACCAATGGGTTTTTTCGAAACTTAAGTACATTTACTGACTGCTCTCAAACGGTGAAGGAAAACATCGTGAGGAAACCTGCATACGCCGAGGAAGAAATTCTTAGGCGCATGTGAAGTCCACCAACCCGCACTGGGCTAGCGTGGTGGACTGTAGCCCGAACGCTCTCGTTGAGAGGGTAGGCCTGAGCCCCAGCAGTGGGGACATTTAATAGGCTGTTGATAATGATAAGACCAGTGCCATGCATGCTGAAGTTTCTGATGTAAAGTTTAGCACAGAACTATAGAAAGATGGCGATCAACTTGCACCCTGATCTCCTGTCATTGGCAACACTTTGTTTGGCCCAGGGTCTGTCTTCGATGATGAGTCCGTACCCGTTCGTGGTCCGAATGGCGTTCAACTTGCTGACCCGCCGGCTGGACTCCCGAGCCGTGGTCACCACCGACGTGGAGCAGTACTTGTGGGGCTACACGGACCCTCTTCTCAAACTGGCCCACACGGTAGCACCTCACTTGGTGAACTTTGACAAACTTGGATTTTTTGACAGGGTGAGTTGTTAAAGCCCTCCAACCCCGCACAATACTAGCGAGCTTTGCGGTATTTAATAAAATAAAAAGAAATGTAATGTATGAGTATTTGAAACGGGATTACCTAGTTTATTATTATAGGTGATCAAATATTACATACAACCTGTTTATACGAATGTATGTAATGATCGCAAATAAGGGATTTTTAATAGTCATTGTTACCCCAGGGGTGAAAGTAACTTATTTAGTCCCGAGGCGGGGTTTGGCGCCCGACGCGTAGCGAGGGCACCAATAGTTTGAGAGACTCTGAATAAATCTTGAACCCGAGGGATACACTGTGCTTTTCATTACGAATACACTGAAAGTAAAAACAAATACATAAAATGAGTGTTAATACAAATCTCTGCTATACGGAAGTATAAACAAAACTCTACAACTCGAAAAAACAAATGAAGATCAGATGTAAAAACAAATGAAGATCGGATTGCCGCTTTCCCGTCTATTTTGTTTTTTTTTCTGTGGCCGGCCAGCTATTCTGCCATTATTTTTCATTTCCATCATTGAAAAAATTGTAAATATTTTGCCCAAATCTATGTTATTTTAAAGAAATAGATGACAGTAATAGTTTTATTAAGTCATTATAAAAATATATTCTTTATTTATTATTTATCTTTAGGTTATTTCAACTTTACATCACGCTGTAATTGAGTGGCTGTATAGAAAGTTGGAACATGGTCCAATAGAAATGTCAAAATAGTACTAGATTTTTTAAAATAATTTGACAGCTGTCAGTTGAAAACGATTCCCCCTAGGGCTGAGATGTATTACTTTCAACCCGCTACTCAGGCAACTTCAGACCTACTTTCAGAGTATGAGTAATGAAAACACTTTTTATTTGTATGAGGGATTTTTTTATTTGTATGAAAATGTTATAATAATGGAAAGTTGATGTACTTACCACCATAATTGTCTCCACAAATTTCCTAAAATGTCTAATTTTGTAGCCTCGCCGCTAAAAATGTCTTGTTCAATTTTCCAGTTGTACGACAAGAAAATGAAGAACCAACTGGAACTGGCTATAACTGACAAGGAGAAATTTTTGATTAAAACCAGAAACGGACATGACAAACTTAAGATGTCTCCGCTTCAAGATGTGAAGGAATGGTAGGCACTGATGATAATTCGTTAAAACCCATGGTGAATGATGGTAGCTTAAATGTATCTCGGCACTGCACCCAAAATGATGCCATCTTAATTTTTTGAATAGGTATTTCGATCATTGATGTTATTATTGATGACAAGCTACGCTGATGATACGGTCTTGCTAAGCCCCTCGGTCAGCGCCCTAGTGAAATTATTGAAAATTTGTAAAAGCAAAGCTGCATCACATGGTATAAAAATTATAAAATATAAAGTAAACAGAAGTGAAATATTAATCACGAAGAAATTTATCGGAATATGTTCCATCAATAAAATTATATAGGTTTAAATACGTTGGTCGTTATAGTAGCGCTCAGTCGAAGTAAAAATAAGTTTATTTAAAACGTCATCATCATATCAGCCTTTAAACGTCCACTGATGGACATAGGCCTTCCTTACCCAATGAGAAGTCGTCGATCCACCTGGGGCGGGGGGGGGGGGGTACCTAACTGTCAAAATATTTACTCCGGCTTCTATGGATACAGTATACCCAGTGCAGACACTAGCTTTTTAGTGAGCTCAGAACCCGAAAATCTGTTAACATCTTTGTTTATCTTTCACTTCTGCAACTAACACAATATATCTTAGAATTTTATGTTTGTCTCTTAGAATAAAAAGTTATTTATTATTTATTTATTTTTTAAATTTTCAGCAAACAATGCGATACCTTTGAAAATGCATACGAGGGCCTAATGTTTCCCTCTCCGGTGCGCCCTGATATGCCCATTCGACTCTTCAGGAGTGGCCTGTGCAAGATAGTGGACATGGTGTATCATGAGAAAACGGTCATAGAAGATCACATACAGGGGTTAGTTTTTAACATCAGCGACAGGTTCTACTCGGCGATGGGAAGTAACGATGGCTTGTTGGATTTGTCATCGTGTTTTAATGGTTAGTACAAGTTTTCGTTTGACCGTGGTCATTATACTTATTTCTGTAATTATACCGTGGTACTATCAATTCTACTGCCACAAGTAACACGGGTATTTTTTTTCTCTCTTACTACCGACCGCTTCCGTTATCTTGTAGCTGCACTCAGAACAGACTGAAGTTAGCTACACATGACTGTGCTGTAATTGGTCGGCTAATCAGCTGGTACTGTTCCGCTGCGCCGATACTATGCTAGTTGCGATCTTGCATTTTGTACGTAGCTAGGGATCTTTGCAAATACATTCCCTTCACTTCAAGTAGTCAATTCGAGTTTTTCTTCATCTACAACCACAACTCACACTCAACCAATATATTTCAGTTCGTCGAAACGAATATTATAAATACCTAAATGAGTGTTGGTTCCAGATCTTCCCGCATTTCTTAGTAAAGTTCACTTCATGGATGTGGATCCGAAAGTCTACGAACGCATTGATGGAATAAAACCAGATCGAAAGTACGATAGCTACGTCATCATAGAGCCTGTGAGTAATATAATTGTCTTCTTTATTGTAAGAGTCTTTCATTAAATCCCAAAATATTACTACCGGACGCTATAATGGCAGAATGGATTTTGATGAAACTTGGCACAGCGATAGCTTACGTTGCTTTACGATCTAACAGGTAGGTAAAAATCGACAAAACACCAAAATTTATCTCAAATATCTCACTATTTATTTCAAGATCGTTGGCGTCGGAATAGAAACTTACCTGACGATTCAAATCAACTTAAAGCTCAACGACCTCAGCTTCAACTCTCAAGTTAAGAGGTTTTCGAACATGGTGCTACCAATATTGTACATTGAAATTGTAAGTACAAATATAGATCTACATTATACTTACTGCCTTGAAGTGTTTGTGAAATGTTCTACGATTTCAAAACTAATCTTTTTTCTCTTTTCTTATCTTCTTCAGAGCATCATAAATCAAATTCTTCTTTTCGCTAAGCTATCATTCATACTTATTCATCATTTCCACCATAAAACAGTTTAGTATTCTCTTGGTTTCAGAAACAACCCAAGCTGGATGAAGATACTTTATATTCATTTAGACTACTATATGTTATTATACCTACAATATTACTGTGTATTAGGCTTATATTATTGTTAGTGTCATTTATTTTATTGGCATACAATATTTATGTGTTGTATGTATGGAAATTTTGTAAGCCCAATGTTATTTCCTTTCCAAATTTCACAACTAGTGAAAAGCAAAATAATATTTTAAAGGTAGAGGAACCTTTGATGGCGAATTTCAGATCAAGATAGATTAGTTAATAGGAAAAAAGGGTTAGACCTAAGGGATATGAAAATGAAAAGATGTTTTAAAAATAAAGTAGATGGATTCTGTGCTCTAACAAAGCACAGAATAGCGTGGTGTCTTAAAGGGAAAGCAAGAAATCAGAGCAGAGCATGAATAAGTACACGATTGAGAAACCCGGCATGGAACACTGGAAGCTGACAGGATGACAATTTCGATGTTTTAAAATCGAATCACTAATTGATAATTCACTTGGAAATCACGTGGACAATAAACACGGAAAACCGATAACCTCTGGGGTTGACGAGTTCTCGAGTGGAGACCACGACATGGGCAAGCGTAGCGTGGGATGCCCCCCGACTACTAATTACAAGTTTTTTTTATAGATTTCTGCCTTTATTTTTATATCAATAAAACAATATCAAAATCAATGCCTGTGTATATTTTTATTTGATAGCCCCTGTCGGTAGAGTGTGGTTGCGCCTGGTCCCGTGTTTTTTTTCTTCATTTTATTTATCTAACTAACTTTTTCTTAAAAGACAGATAAGTTATGATGTACTAACTAAAACAATGTGTCTTGAATTTATCATACAATTGCATATAAAGTCAGTAGATCGTAATTAAATGATTAATTTCTAACATCTGCGTAGTGCAGATTTGACGTTATTAAAATGAAAGGCCAGAACCAAACAAAACACGCGCACAGCACGCGACCGCAGCGCGCGATCACCACTACACAACTGATTGTAAAACAATGCTTACAGTTATTTAAGCATTATTTTAGCGTGACACCATCTGAGCTTATGTTCTTTTGCGGAATCTACATACCTAATAGATGACCGCAGTTTAAAATCCTTTATTTTGCTTTAGTTTAATTCTAAGTTCAAAGTTGTTAGGGATATCATTTGTCTAGACGAGACGTCAAAATGGCTGATAGTGATGCAACCTGTAGATAGGGGTAGGCCTTGCGCCACTGAGGAGATAATAGTTACTACCTCTAGCGCTAGTTATATGACTAGTAGTTCCGTGAGAACAGTAGACCTCGCCAGCCCTTATAAACCAAACCTAAAAGAAACCAACAAAAGTCAACTTTGGAAACAGAAAAAGTACCTACTAAAGTGACAAAAATTAGCACTTTAAAGCTTAATATTTCGCAAACGGATCCCTGAATCGAAAAATGTTTATCACACACCCGCGATATTTTTGAAAGACCCATCCAACGATACCCCACACCATGGATATCACGCGGAAAAAAATAATTTTCCATTTTACGTATGCAGTTCTATGAACATAATTTATTTTTTCAACTTTCTTAAGTCGATCCACTATTACTCAAAAACTAATAGAACCTACTTAGCCGTAATAGTTTTCCTTGTAACTACGTTATATATGCTACTGCCATGAATTTTTTCACATTTCCAGAAGCAACCGTTTAGCTGGCAGGGGGGGGGGACACGTGACTCTAACAAAAATTACCGCTTTAAAGCTTAATATTTCGCCAACGGATCCCTAAATCGAAAAAATGGTATTCACACACCAGCAATATTTTTGAAAGACCTATCCAACGATATCCCACACTATGGGATTCACAAGAAAAAAAAAGTTCACTCCCACTTTGCGAGTATGGTAGGTACTCTAAAAAAAATGTTTTTCAAAATTTTATTCTACTCATTTTGTAGGTTTAATTAATTTATACATATGCCAAATTTTCGTCAAAATCGGTTGAAAAATGCGACCTGTAGAGAATTACAGACAGACAGACAGACAGACAGACAGCCGGACAAGAGCATTTTTGGCCAGTCTCGAAACGTAGACGCTTCGCTCGCTTCGCTCGCTCGGTCAACTAGCTTCGAACCGTGTAGCGTTGCACGTGTGGTAATATTACTAATAGTATTACTGAAACGGTCTAACCAATGGAGAAATAGTGAATAAGTCAGAACATGCGGTCTTTGAAAATTAACTACACAAAATCAACAAGTTGGAATAATCAAAAACATTTTAACGATCATAATAACATAGTGAAAATTGTTTTGAAATGATACCTACCACAAATTTAATCTGAAATCAGAAGAAAAGAAAAGAATTCTACCTAAAAACATTATATTCAATAAACTTTTCTTGAATGTACGAGGGGCGGCTGATAAGTAATCTACCTGACTATGATAGAAAAGACTTGCGTTGCCAATTTTTTTATATTTTTCAATATAGTCCCCTGCAACTGTAATGCACTTATTAGATTTTTCATTCGCCCTCGCTTCGCGTCGGGCGCCAAACCCCGTCTCGGGACTAAATAAGTTACTTTCACCCCTTGGTTAACAATGTACTATTTCATTAAGTGACATTAGACCGTTAAAATAATATTTTTTGATTTGGTCGTAAAAATGGTAATTTACAGCAGCTTTCATCTCTTCTTCCTTTAAAAATCTGCGTCCTCTCAAGTTTTTCTTCAGATTTCTGAACTTTAAATAGTCACGAGAGGCCCAATCTGGACTATAATGTGGGTGGTTGATCTCAGTGAAGCCGATTTTATTTATGGTGGACCTTGCAGTACGGGCAGTGTGGACTGGAGCAATTGTCATCAAAATCAAAACTCCTGTACGAAGTTTGCCTCTTCATTTTTCTTTTATTGCATCACGTAGGTGGCAAAGCAAACTGGCGTAGTGTTCAGAATTCATCGTAGTTTTTTTAGGTAGGTAGTCTATCATTAAGAACCCCTCCACATTCCAAAATATTGTCGCCATCAGTTTGCCTGCCGAGAGCCGAACGTTAAACTTCCTTGGTGGTTTTTCCCCTTTAAATTTCCACTGCATCGATTCTTGTTTACTTTCTGGATCCCACTGGCGAATCCAGGTCTCATCACCGGTCACTATTTGTGAGAGAGTCTCTTCCTCATTATCTTTGACCATGCCCAAAAATGAAATAAATTTGAACTTGCAAATGAATGCGGGTGTTTTTTATAAAGGAATAGACGAAGAATGCGACACCATAGTGGCCCATTTTATTTTCAAACTTTGTCTAAGTAGATTACTTATCAGTCAACCACCCCTCGTACAACCTATGCAAAAATCCCAAAATGTAGTTAATTTTGAAAGATGTTTTATAGACAGAAGCGGCCGGGGGGTTTCGTTTTAATACAATGTAAGGATTGATAGATGATTATGATTATTGACTTCGGCGTTATGAATTATTTTGACCCCGGCCTGTCTTATCTTTGTAGACCGCAAGGACAATCGTTCGCCTACAAAGATATCGAACTGTTTCAAGTTTATTTAAATAAATTAAATTATAATATTAAAAAAAAAAAAATTTAAGACTGGGTGGTTGTCGACTTCGCCGACAAAAGAATTGATATCTAAATGAGTACCAAGTTCTGTAGACAGTCCTGAAATTTATTTAAAAGAAGATACCTACTTACAACATTCTAAAATAACTTTATAACACAATTTTTGCTACAACAACGTTTGCTATTTAAAAATATGACTTCTTAAATTTTATTTATTTAAATAATTATTTGACATTAGGAATAGAACTAAGAATTCACCTAAGTATGCAATGTCATTTAATTAGCAACTAAACATCGCACATCTATACTCATAATAAAGGAGTAGAAATCGTGTGTCTGTACTTTGAACAAATTTATAAAAAAATGAGTGTGGACGATAAGAAAAGAGTAACAGAACACAAAAAAGTTTTTTTTATTTTTTTTGTCTTTCTGTGTGTCTGTCTGTCTTTCTGTCTGACTGTCTGTATGTAATCGCTAATCTCCGAAACCACTGAACGGATTTTCTTGCGGTTTTCACAGGTAGATTAAGCACAGCCTGGAGCAACTTATAGGCTTTGTTTCATTGAAATCGGATGACAGCGAAAAAAGTTATCGTCATTTACAGATAAATCATTTAACGTAACAAGACGATGTCATAGACATAGGAGATATACAGTGTTTTTTTTTACTGGGACAGTATAGGCAAGTCCGAAACCATAGGAGATGCAGGGAAAGTGTCTTATGACATAGAAATTTTTTGGTCAAGCGTGTATTGTCCATAAAAATGAGACAATTTGCCCAAAAATTTTTTTAATGCGGTTCGACTCAGTTTCATGTAAGGATCACTTCATTATATCTAAAGAAAAAAATCTGAGCAACAGAAGTTAGTCAAATTCAATAAAATGTTTTCTCATACAACGCCAGTGCAAAATAATTTTGATGATTTTTTTAAAATGCGTATCGACTTAGTTTCATGTTAGAATCATTTTACTGTATTGGAAAAAAAAATCCAAGCAGCAGAAGTCAGTAAAATTTAATGAAATGTTTTCTTATAAAACAGACCGTGCAAAGTACTTACTTACTACTTATTCATGCATGCCACCTGAACTCCAGCTGCTCCGATTACTATGTCAAAATTGTTATCACGAAAAAATACCTAAAGGTTCCTAAGACAGTTTTCCTGTATCTCCTATGGTTTTGCAATTTGGTCTATCAATTTTTTTTATTTTTATCTGTCTTCACCAAATTGGATACGGTGTTCATAGTTTGTTCCTGGAGGTATGGTATACCTTAAAATATGGTGAGTAATATATACTTAGAATGATCCATTTTACCATTGGAAAATTATAACTAGACGATGTAGTACATAGCAGAGATAGGTACCTACTTCCAAAATCCACGCGGACGAAGTCGCGGGCAACAGCTAGTTATTAATAAAGAAATAACCTTGAAGTTTTGAATGGCAGAAAATTTGCATTTTATTTGATTTATGTTTTTTAAGATTCCGCCGAAAGCGAAATGAAACAGTTCTGATCACATCTCTTGGGTAACTCTATCTCAAAGTGAAGGTACGTCAATGGAAACAAAACCAGTATACACTGGTCCCTCATAGTATTGAAACTCCATAATAGGCTAGGCCAGCTCAAGGTCAAAGTGTATCCACTGACGAGCGGTCGACTGTACCTACCTCAACGTCAATTTTATTTTCTCATATCTGTAAATAGATATTGTTAGTTTGTAAACGTAGATTACCCCAGTTTTTTTAAAGGTATTTACTACTGTAGATAGGTAGATAAAAGTGAAAAATTATTTAAATTAAATCCCGACAAAAAGGTATTTTCTAATTTGTTACCACTTTATAATAATGCATGTTTTTTTGCTTTTGAGTTTTTTTTCCTATAAAAATGGAGTATTTAATACTGTATGAGTATATGTCATAGTATGAGTATGAATCATAAAAATGGAGTATTTAATAAAAATGGAGTATGAAACAAAAATCGTTGGTATAAATAGGGGTAAAACTTATTTTTCTGAACAGGCAAAATTGCAAACACAGTCGAGAAAACATCGTTAAGCATGGACGGAACCCTCGCATTTTGTTCGACGTATACGTACTCTACGGACCTGTTTGTTTTACTTCACTAGATCTAAATTCACGTTTTGATCAGTTGCGTATCAGACATTTATCGACTAGTGCCTTTTATTAAATTTCAAATTATAAAAAACAAGGATAAAAAGGCTACGAGAAAATATTTTAAAATTTTGTGATAAGTTTTTTATCATGATAAATTTAGATTTTAAAAATTAGTGCTATAAATACTATGGATTTTCAGTACCTAGATACCTAGATGTTTTAGTGTTATCATTAGCAGCTTGCAAGGGCTGTAAGGAAATAAATAAATAATTTATTTTGGGACTGTTTTGTGCTTGTGATAAATTGTTGATGAATTTTTACATAAAAAGGTTGTAGATAGGAGAAACTAATAAGTGTATTTTTAAATGAGTGGTGTGTATTTTGGTAACTATGAAAAACGGAAACAAGACATCAGCCGCAGGCAACTGTAAGTGCGATATCCACTTCGATTAAAAAATAATTTTATATATTTTTTTTCTTTATCTATAAAACAAGGCAGGTTAAAAACAGAAAATAAAAAAGGAAAACCTAAGGACACGAGTAACAGAAACTTTATTTAATCGAATACCTACCTATTTATGAATGAGTCATAAAAAAAAGTTCATATTATTTTTTTTTATTTTTTTTAAATCTTATTTTTTATTGAGGCTTGTGACTTATAGAAGTCAATGCCAGCCTCGTAAGGAATCACTGTTGCCAAGTTACTCAGACCTCAGTCTGAGAGATAACTTTATAAATTTATATAAATTTTTTGCCTTGTCTGACAACGGGCTGCTCAGTATAAGGTTAATTTCCCCATTGTGGCCAAATATGTCATCTCTCATAAACTCACTCCAATACGAGATGAAACAAGTCTTCTATTTGGTTGCATTCGCTACACAGTGGTGAATCAACTATCTTCATAAGGTGGTAGAATTTATTTAACGGAATGTGAAAATATTATTTTTAAAAATAATTAATTAAGAAAAGGTTTAATTTTTTTTTACAATAATTTATTTAGATAAGTAGGTCCTTCCTACTTGTTTATGTTTTTAATTGCTGCAAACCAGGCGTTTATTTCTAAAACGTGGCAATTAAAAAAAAACATTATTCTTACTATATAAACTTAATACTCGTTATGAAAAACAGATGGACAAAATATATAACATTTTAGTAAACAGATATGAAAATACATTTAAAAAAAAGCGAACCTATGTCCAGCAGCAGTGGACTAATTATAGGCTGATGATGACGTAATAAGTGTAATTTTTTTTGTAAGTAAGTAGTACAAATATAATCTCCTTTAATTGTTTTCTGTGAATGAAAAGTTTTTTATTTCTACATTTTTTGAAAATAATTTTCTTTTAATCAGTTAAAATCAGATTTGAGTTTTAAAGATACACGTCATTAGGTGCGTCCAGACCGGGCGAGCCGCCGCGGGCGCGGCCCGCCTCGCGAGGCAGCGCGGTCGGTGTGGACGTGACAGGCGCATGCCTCGCCCGCATGCCGCGGCCGAGCATGCGGGCGAGGCATGCGCCTGTCACGTCCACACCGACCGCGCTGCCTCGCGAGGCGGCCCGCGTGCTCGGCCGCGGCATGCGCCTGTCACGTCCACACCGACCGCGCTGCCTCGCGAGGCGGCCCGCGTGCTCGGCCGCGGCATGCGCCTGTCACGTCCACACCGACCGCGCTGCCTCGCGAGGCGGGCCGCGGCCGCGGCGGCTCGCCCGGTCTGGACGCACCTATTGCTTATCGCTAAATAGGTATGTAGGTACCTTGAACACATCTTGCTAAGCGCAGCCATCATGGGCCTATATGGGCGTACTTGCTATAACTATAGTCCACCACGCTAGCCCAGTGCGGGTCGGTGGACTTCACATGCGCCTGAATTTCTTCTGCGTATGGTTCACCTTTCGAAAGCAGTCGTAAGTTAAGTTTCGAGAAATACTCATTGGCACGGCCGGGGATCGAATTTGGACCTCTCGACATGACACGCCGCGTCTCCCCACTACGCCACCGATGTTCTAGGGTCCACCTACACAGTACAATAAAATAATATTAAGTCTAAAATAGTAAAATCAAACTTGTGCAAAAAGCATATAATTATAAGATAAATGACTACCTAAATGATAAACTTCCATGGAGTGCCTGACGGCTCAACATACATAAATGTCGTAATGAACAAGCTGTAAGTATGAAAACCGGGCCCTGTGCTGTTGGGTTTGTTGCTGTTTCTTCCCTTCGGCGACATACAGGTGGAAAGGCTGGAGGCTCTTTTTATTTTTGACATTTTTTTTTAATCTTGACATTGTTATTTTATTTTAGTATTCAAATTTATATTGACATTTTATTTTTGACATGCAACTCAATAATTGCCAATAAAGTATGATTATGAAACAGAGAGTGAAACAGAGTCGTTTTAGACAGAATTGACATCAAAAAGAGAATATTTGAATAAAAATAAACAAATTTTCATTTCATTTCACTTCACTCGTATTAGGTAAATAGGTACTAAATCCTGGATTGATTACTGACATTTCGAGCTGGACGCAGCTGATGCGTGGATGTTTGTTTACTTGCAGGGAAGCTACTGGCGTGTCTCTTTCTAGGCGCAGTGTCCCTGACTGTAGCCGTGGTGCTGCTCGTCATTGATCCTATCTCAATCGTGGCCAGAAAGGTAATTTATTTCATCCTATGAACAAGTATCCCATAGAACCGCAATCAGCGTATAGCATGAAATAGCAAGTCTTTTACCCCAATAATTTGAGAAGACGTTTCATAAGTGGCGGGGTCGAACTGAACAAACACTATCTATTTTAGTCGGGCTGTTGTTTGTTGACAGCAGAGAGTTGTTAGTATACATAGAGCGCGCGTTAGCAAGTCTGAACTGTAAGCACGGGTCCGAACAGTCTCGAAAATTTCGGAGCGACGCTCCAAGTCACAAAATCAGGAGCGCCGATTGTTGCTCGCGCCGGTATTTATTAAGATTTGGAGTAATCATGGTGAAATGTGCAGTGCCAAGCTGTAAACACGATTCACGGAAACAAACGATCTAGAAAAAATCTATATGGAAGCGTCCATAGAACACCTGCTTACACTTGGCACAATGGGCAATGAGCGATGCGCGCGCTCTATAGCTAGTGTACTAACTCTATGGTTGACAGCATCTAATAGTAGTTGAACTGCACCCCAATAAAAATTTGCTTGCATAGAAAGAGATAGAAAATATTATATCTGTCTAGCTTACTCTTACCACTTTGTAATAAGTGTGTCCCTCTCTGATTATTATTATTATTTTAGCGTCTGTTCTATGGGATATTTTTTCTTAGAATTTTATCGTATTATTCACGAGCCGTCAGGTCCAGAAGTAGGTACAGGTTTAAAAAGGTAGCTATACCTTTTTTAACCGGTTTTACGGCCCTAGAAACAAAGTCCTCTTAGGACGGTTATATTATAGTTTTCAATATTCATATTAACAAAAAAACAGGGATTATAACACGGCTTCCACAAAAATAGGGCAATAGGTACTAGCGGTCTACACTGCAGGATCTGAAATGTCCTGCAGTGTAGATTTGTCCGATTTTAATTTGAAAACAATATGTCACCTCTAGGGGTGGATATTTCTTTTTTAAATTTGGGAATCAACAAGTCGTCAATTATATCCAAAGGTCGGCGGGGGTGTGCTGTTTTCAGTTTTTGCATAACATGGACATACCTTATCATTCAATGATAAATGTCCCATGTGCAATTATAATAAACTAAAGAAATGATTTTATTTAGGCTGCCTTTCTGCTTTACGTCGCCATCAAAACAAATGAATTTTATTAGAACCTACGGAATGTGATTAATGATATTAAACTCAAGGCGAAACTCATTAAAAATTGAAAAAATATAAAAAAATATATAGTTAATTATTACACATTAATTTTACATTAATTATCACAGAAAATTTAGAATAAACAAAAAATCAGTTATGTCTTCTTTTAATATTTCTTTAAGGATCTTATCCATATTAATATCTACAAGACACAGCTACATGACATTAATGACGTAAAAACAGCACACCCCCGCCGACCTGTGATTATATCGGTCACAGAACTCCCAGGTAATTAGATACGTACATTTTTTAAAAGAATAAATGGCTTAATAAAAAAAGGCATAGTCCGATTTTAATGTGAAAACAATATAAATGTATATTAACAAAATAATATAAAAATAATAATAACAAAACACTTGTTAGGTGGATATATGTATTTAAAAAATTTGGGCATCGAGTCGTCAATTATATAGATACGCCCATAAATCATTTTACAATGAAGTGGTTTTTTTTTAAAGTCCAGTCAAGTCAAATTTTGGTTGCAGTACACCCGACTATCACCAGGGTCCTTCGTGATGGAGTTCATCAAGGGGGGCGTGGACGGCGTGCACCAGTCCCTCTACATCTTCAACATCACCAACGCTGAAGACTTCTTGTCGGGGAAGGATCGTCAACTTAAAGTGGGGGAGGTTGGCCCTTTCACTTATAGGTAATTGCTATTTTCCATTTATAGAAAAGTATAAGAAACATATTATTCGAAAATATTCGTTGAATACACATAATAATAAAACTATTGAAAAGATGTGATTCAAGCTTTAAAGCGTAACACACACTGAGCGGTGGCGTTGCGAAAGCGTTGCGGTTTTTTTCTGTAATGTTCGAAATAGTATGAAGCCCTTTACATCAAAGCGGCGCGGCGGCGGTGCGACGGCGAAAGCGACAAAACCGCGCGCACAGATTTGACGTTTTGTTTTGACAGATTAGCGCAGACAGTCGTTGCGGAGCGGCGGCGGCGCGTTGTATTCCTTTGTAGTGTATGAGAACCCCTACACAGAGCGGCGGCGGCGCGGCGCGGTGCGGAGCGGTCTTCATACAAACCGCCGCCGCGCCGCCGCCGCTAGCGGTATTCCTGTCTGAAGGGCTCCGCTTTTTATTCGCTTTCCGCAGATTCGCCGCCGCAACGCTTTCGCACCGCCGCCGCGCTGTGTGTGTTACGCTTAAAGCTTTAAGGGTTAAAACTTAATAAAAGATTGTTTAAAATTATTTTATTTTATTACTAGCTGTTTCCCGCGGCATAACCCGCGATTTATGCGTTATTTCTTTTATTTTGTTTTTGTTCGGCTCCTAAGTCGTAGCGATGATATAATAGCCTTCCTCAAAAGGGACTATCAAATGCAAAAAGATTTTTTCAAATCCGACTGGTAGTTCCAAAAATTTTCTCGTTCAAAACATAGAAAGAAACAAACAAACAAACAAACTCTTTTAGTTTAGTATGCACAATGTTATTTTTGACTGGATAAATAGCTCTAATAAAGGTTGATCCTTCTCATAACACTAATTAAGCTGGTATAGTCGACGGCAAACTACTTGAAAAATGACATTGACCGCGCAGAACTGAATTATAGGTCTATTTGGCGGCGGACCGAATCGAGCGCGCTATTGGTAGATCAGACCGAATCGAGCGCGCTATTGGTAGATCAGACCGAATTGAGCGCGCTATTGGTAGATCAGAGCGAATCGAGCGCGCTATTGGTAGATCAGACCGAATTGAGCGCGCTATTGGTAGATCAGAGCGAATCGAGCGCGCTATTGGTAGAACCAGATCGGTCGAGCGCGCTATTGGTAGATCCAGACCGGTCGAGCGCACTATTGGTAGATCAGAGCGAATCGAGGGCGCTATTAGTAGATCAGAGCGAATCGAGCGCTATTGGTGGATCCAGACCGGTCGAGCGCACTATTGGTAGATCAGAGCGAATCGAGCGCGCTATTGGTAGATCAGAGCGAATCGAGCGCGCTATTGGTAGATCCAGATCGGTCGAGCGCGCTATTGGTGGATCCAGGCCGGTCCAGCGCACTATTGGTAGATCAGAGCGAATCGAGGGCGCTATTGGTAGATCAGATCGAATCGAGCGCGCTATTGGTACCTAGATCAGAGCGAATCGAGCGCGCTATTGGTAGATCAGAGCGAACCGAGCGCGCTATTGGTAGATCAGTAGATCAGTCGACTTTCCTCCTCTACGTCACTCAATGTTCAAGAAGTTTGCCGACTACTACTCGTATACAGGGGGAGGTGTGTCGTGCCTTTACAGAGAGGTGGTCCACATGGACGGATTGGAGCTGGACGAGGAGGCCGGCGTGATGCGGTACAGCCCCCGCGTGGAGTGCGTGTTCGTGCCCGAGGAGTCCATCGGCCGCCCAGAGGACTTCAATGTCACTGTACCCAATCTAGCTTTACTGGTACGCTCTCATCAGTCCCTCATCATCATCAGAAACGTGGACGCTGACGGCAGAGTTGGGCAAAATGTCATCATTTCATAATTTCAGTCTTTTATCGTCCACTGCTGGACACAGGCCTTCCCCAACGAACGCCACCACACCCGGTCCTCCGCTCACCGCATGCAGTCGGTTCCGGCCACCTTCTTCAGGTCGTCGGTCCACCTGGAGGAGGGGCGTCCCACGCTGCGCGTACCGGTCCGCTGTCTCCACTTCAGAACTCATCTGTCCCAACTTTACTTTCCCGATTTCTTATTCCGTTAGGTATATTCGAAGTTTTTAATCATACAGAAATTAGCGAAAGCTATGCTATGGAGAGGGCTGCGCTCGGAGTTTCTTTGAAGGATAATCCGTAACGAGGAAATCCGACGGTGAACTAAGGTTGCCGACATGGCCGAAAGGATTGACAAGCTGAAGCGGCAGTGGTCAGTTCACACCTATCACCGAACCGACGGCCGTTGGGACAGACGAATTCTATAGAGCAGAGCCCGCAAACCTCCGCCACAGGTGGACCGACGACCTAATGCGTGACACACACTGGGCGGCGGCGTTGCAAAAGCGTTGCGGCGGCGAAGGTTTGTATGAAAACCGCGCCGCGCCGCCGCCGCTTTGGTGCAAAGGGCTTCAAATATTTCGAACAATGCAGAAAAAAACCGCAACGCTTTCGCAACGCCGCCGCGCTGTCTGTGTTACGCTTTAAGCGTAACACAGACAGCGCGGCGGCGTTGCGAAAGCGTTGCGGCGGCGAATCTGCGGAAAGCGAATAAAAAGCGGGGCCCTTCAGACAGGAATACCGCTAGCGGCGGCGGTTTGTATGAAGAACGCTCCGCACCGCGCCGCGCCGCCGCCGCTCTGTGTAGGGGTTCTCATACACTACAAAGGAATACAACGCGCCGCCGCCGCTCCGCGACGCCTGTCTGCGCTAATCTGTCAAATCAAAACGTCAAATCTGTGCGCGCGGTTTTGTCGCTTTCGCCGTCGCACCGCCGCCGCGCCGCTTTGATGTAAAGGGCTTCATACTATTTCGAACATTACAGAAAAAAACCGCAACGCTTTCGCAACGCCGCCGCTCAGTGTGTGTTACGCTTAAAGGAGGTGGCCGTAAGCGGGACCGGGTATGGAGGTGTTTCATCGGGGAAGGCCTATGTCCAGCAGTGGACCTTTTACGTCCACTGCTGGACATAGGCCTGATATGATGAAGTCCTAAGGAGAATATGGACTCGTCTACTATTTGAGAAGGCGATATTTTTCATTTTCATAGGTTTTGTTTGTATTTCCAGGGTCTGACTTCAGTGATGAGCTCGTATCCGCACTTCGTGCGACTGGGGTACAACTTCCTGGTTCGGCAGCAGAAGTCGAAAGCCATCAGGACGCAAGACGCCAAGAGCTTCATGTGGGGGACTCCGGAACCGCTCATCAAATTGGGAAAAATTGTCGCCCCTGGATTAATTGTCTACGATAGAATTGGATTTTTTGACCATGTGAGTTTTCTCATTCTTTCAAAATTAACAAACTAAATGACCACGTATCGGAAGACGCAGTGTAGGCAGGCCTCCCACAAGGTGGACCGACGATCTGGTGAAGGTCGTGGGACCCAGCTGGATGAGGTTAACGCAGGTCCGGTCGTCGTGGAGGTCCTTGGAGGCCTTTGTCCAGCAGTGGACGTCTACAGGCTGATATGATGATGATGAATGACCACATCGTGAGTAAACCGGCAGAAGATAAAAGTTTTAGGCGCATGTGAAGTCCATCAACCCGCATTGGTGCATCGTGGACTATAGCCCGAACGCCTTCGTTGAAAGGATAGGCCAGAGCCCCAGTAAGCAAGTAATCGGGAAAGTAATAAGAAAAGAAATCGCGGTTGCATTTTGCCCATAACTCTGCTGTAGGTTATAATATAACAAAACTTTAGCTACTTAACTTCATTTTTCAGATTTATAAAGTTGAAAGAAAAACTGACCTGGTGGTGGGCGCAACTGAAAAAGACAAGTTCATGATCAAGTCACGAAATGGACACAAGAAGCTTTTATTGTCGGAGCTTCATGATGCGGAGAAATGGTAGGCATGGCGTTTGAAATAGGGATTTCACCAATTTTTGTCATCGGTATTTCTTTGAAGGTTAAGATCCGCGATGAGGAGGTTCTACTAAGAACTGGTCACTGCGACATGGTCGAAAGGATAACAAACTCATGCCACAGCATCAGATGACGGCCATTGAGGCCGCGTGGGCGCCCCCCGCTGCCATTGCCTAGCGTCTGGCGTTCGTTATGGAAGGCCTATGACCAGCAGTGGACGTAGAACGGCTGACATGATGACGAATCTGCGTGATGCGAACCTTTTATAATGTTTTTTTTCCGGGTGGATTAATTTCGCTGGACTATTTGTTATTCTACACTTTTACAGTGTCATCATATCATTTCTGCCTGTAGACGTCCACTGCTGGACAAAGGTCTCCCCCAGGGATCTCCACGACGACCTTTCCTGCCCTAACCTCATCCAGCCGGTCCACCTTGTGGGAGGGCTGCCCACTGTTGCTTGCATGCGGCTTGCTTTACAGTGTATTGTTATCAAATTGACAGTCTAAAATCGTCGCACTTTTGAGTAATGGTGAACTTTACCTGTGACTTTACACACTTACCTGTCTTTGAATTACTTTTGCAGTTATTTCCTCAGAATCTGCTGGGGGAATCATCATCATCATCATATCAGCCTGTAGACGTCCACTGCTGGACAAAGGCCTCCCCCAAGGATCTCCACGACGACCGGTCCCGCGCTAACCTCATCCAGCTGGGTCCCGCGACCTTCACCAGATCGTCGGTCCACCTTGTGGGAGGCCTGCCTACACTGCGTCTTCCGATACGTGGTCGCCACTCGAGAACCTTTCTGCCCCAGCGGCCGTCCCCCTGGTAGTTCCCAGTATTTCTTGCAATGGGCCCATGTTGCATTTTCTATGTTATTTTTTATGTTAAGCACAAATCTTTACTATGAATAGCTACTATTTAGTATGATTTTTCAAGCGACGAAAAAAAAGGGGCGGTTCTCAATTCGACCCGTATATTTGTTTTTTTTTTAGTGATGAATGCGACTCATTTGGTGATGTTTATGAGGGCATGATGTACCCCTCACCGGTGGGACCGGACACGCGCATCAAATTGTTCAGAAGCAGCTTCTGCAAGACGGCGGAGATGGTGTACCAACGGAAACGAGTCTTGGACAATGGCGTCGAGGGTCTGGAGTTCCATCTCAACGAAAGTTTCTTCTCTAAAGGCAAGATGCATGGGTTGTTGGACTTGTCGGAATGTATTCATGGTGGGTTTTTTTTAAACTTTATTATCGAAATGTTAATTAATTGCGATTTTTCATTACTCATACTAGGAAAGTAGGTCTGAAGTTGCCTGACTAGCCAGTTGAAAGTAATATAAGTATATTAGTCCCTCGAAGTCACTTGCACCCCTAGGGTAACAATGTACTATTTTTGTTTCAATTACAGTCCCCGTGAATCTTTTTGGCGGTTGAGTGAAAATAGTCACAGATTGTTTGCACATTGCTGACAGAGTTTACAGTTTATGGTGCGCAATTGACATGTGATCTCTACGCATCATATGTCAGTTGCGCACAATAGACAATATAATGAAATGGATGTACCGTAACTAAACAGAAATTGTAACGAATCTGATAAACAGTTTCGTAACTAAACGTAACGAAATTTATCAGTTTCATTACAAAATTTCAGTTTCCTTCACCCACGTGTCGAGGTAGCCTAGTTATTGTACACTCGCCTCTCGTTCTGAGCACGTGCATTCGATCGAACCTTGGTCCATAACAATGGGTTTATTATCAGGTTTTTCAGTGAAGGAAAACATCGTGAGAAAACCTGACCTACGCCAAAATTAGATTTTTTATTCTAAGGCGTATGTGAAGTGAAGTCCACCAAAAACGGATTGAGGCCTGGCACACGGACCCCATAAAGTTCGAAGTGTCGCCAGGTATTCCCTTCTTAACAACATAAGATCCTAAAATTAAGTTCTGGTTTCAGGTTTTCCCATATTTCTCAGCAAAGTGTATTTCCTGGATGTGGAGAGGCAGCTCTACGAACGCATTGACGGAATAAAGCCGGACCCGAACAAATTCAACACCAGTTATATCGTGGTAGAACCGGTAAGTGTACCTCAAAACCCGCTCGAGGTCATTTATTTTCACCGAACATTAGTTAATGAACCAAGGTCACCGACACAGCTCAAAGAATTGCGAAGCTAAAGTGGCAGAGGGCTGGGCACATTGCTCGTAGAACTGACGGCCGTTGGGGCAGAAAGGTTCTCGAGTGGCGACCACGTATCGGAAGACGCAGCGTCGGCCTCCCACAAGGTGGACCGACGATCTGGTGAAGGTCGCGGGACCCGGCGGGGTGAGGGTAGCGCAGGACCGGTCGGCGTGGAGATCCCTGGGGGAGGCCTTTGTCCAGCAGTGGACGTCTACAGGCTGATATGATGATGATTAGTTAATGAAGACTCTCTCTAGCCAGCCCATACTCACTATTTTAGCTTTTTGGAACATTGAGAACAGTCGATATTATGTTGTGGTTTGATTACATTGTGTTTCATTTAACTAGCGGACGCCCCGCGACTTTATCCGCATAAGAAGTATGCTATATGTTAATTCAGGGTATAAACTATCACTGTACCAGGTTTCATCAAAATCAATTCAGCAGTTATAGCGTGAGTGAGCAATAAACATCGAAACTCACAAACAATAATGTTTTCACCTCACAAGCTCGGAAGGGTATACTTTCTCATTCGAAATCTGCGTGGAAAACTGCACCTGGAAAAAAACTTTATAAAACTTTTCTTCTAATTTGTAGAAGGTGGACATTTAAAGAAGTGGTCAATTCTAATTGTGGTTATTATTATTTGTGGTTCTAAACCGCCGAAAGGATTCAATTCACCTGTATTTTCCTCGCAGTAGTGAGGTGAAAAATTGTGTGTTGCGCTCGGCAGCAAAGTTATTTTGCGTCTCGTACCTTGAAACCCTCGCTACGCTCAGGATTCTATCTTTGAACCACGAGTGAACTTCGCTTGCTCAGTTTTCAATACTAGTACTCGCACAAAATAACCAACTTTGCAGCCTTGCATAACAAATAACTATTTTAATAAAAACATACACAAAAAACATCAGTATAAATTATGCATTGATAGATAATAGTACATTATGTATGATACAAGTGAGCTAAGTTGGTCATTACACTCGAAACTAGAATGCACAGCACGAGCCGAAGCCGAGTATTTATTTTGTATTAATTTTGTGTTAGATTTCACGGGTTACGAAACAGTTGCCATGGCGGCCGGGGCTCTTAAATCATTTTAAAAACCAAACTTATTCATGGTACGGTACTAATACCACAAAAATAAAAAATAAAGGTGGGGGTTGTCTGTTTGTTGCTCAATCACACTAAATCGGCTGAGCAGATTCAAATTCAAATTCAAAAGTATTTTATTGCATGTAAGTACACTAGGTTCATTTATACAACGTCAATTTTTTATCTACCACCGCCTCCAAGGTGTTATATAGAGCTGGGAAGAAGCGGCGCAACAAACTTCCGCAACACATCTTTTAAAATCAAGTTTGTACATAACATTATTTTGTTAAGGTTGTGCGAGGCTGAAGTAACATTAACACCAGGCATCTTTGTCATTTAGATAATCGACTGTCCTATAATAAGCTTTCTTACAAAGTTGTTGTTTAATGTGGGTTTTAAATTTTCTGTCATTCATATTTAAGATTTCTTCTGGTAGTTTGTTGTAGAAGCGTATACATTGCCCCGTGAATGATTTACTGACCTTACTAAGCCTTAACTGTGGTGGTACAAGTTTGTTTTTGTTTCTTGTAACATAAGCTGTGTTCATGTCACAGTACCTCAAAAAGAGAGATATATTTTTGCGGACATACAAAATATTCTCAAAAATGTATTGACTGGCAACGGTTAATATATTAATTTCTTTAAACTTTTCTCTTAATGATTCTCTACAACGTAGATTATAGATCGCTCTCTTTTGCAAAATAAAGATGGTTTCTATATCTGCCGCTTGACCCCACAGTAGGATGCCGTATGACATGATGCTGTGGAAGTAGCTGAAATAGACTAATCTCGCAGTAAAAGATTTTGATGAAACTTGATACAGTGATAGTTTATTATCCTGGAACAACGTGTGGGAAATTTTAATGCCGACGAAGTCAAGGAGCGTCCGCTAGTAATAAATGCTTAACCATATACTTGTGCTTACAGTTATCAGGTGCGGAAATAGAGACTAATGCCACGTTCCAAGTGAATCTTCTGCTCGGGGATCTGGGGTTCAATCCTGAAAGTAGAGTATTTTCCAATATGTTGGTGCCGACATCGTATTGTGTAATTGTAAGTGTCAACCCTACAGGTGTCCTAAATTAAACCGCCTGTTCCACTTTTACCACCCGGCCATTTTGGGTGGGGAAAGTGGAAATTCATTTACACTCTTCTCTATTAAAAATAAGGTTCACGTGTCTGTTGCAAATTTTAAGACTAAGATCTTGACACAATATGACGCAATAAATAAATTATGAATACCTTAAAATAACAGATCTCATATATCGACCCTTCGGGGAACAATTTTATTGTAATAAAAGCCAAAACGCTACTTTACAGGATCGCCAAAAAACAAAAAGTGTCATGTATTTTTACTTTGTATTTTCTTTGTTTTTATAGCTTTTGATACGTCTGGGACATATTTTAATTAGAATTATGTTAACTTTTAGTTTATGTAAACTTGAAAATGTAATTAGAGTTTTCACTGCATTATTTTGAAGAAATACGAGTTTAGGCTACAAAATTTTCTTTGCCAATAAAATACACTTTTTGCTAATATAAAAATTCTGAATATACAGATCGATAGAGCTCGCAAAACCGAGTTAGACTGCATCAAAAAACGATTTTAGCCAAAATGGATTTTACTACAATAATTGTTCCCCGAAGGATCGAATATTTTAACATAAAAACAACATAAGAGATAGTTAGTTAATAAGAGATCTGATAATTTAATTTTTTCTCATTCATTTTAATTATTTTTAGTAGGAAGAAGTTGTCCCACTTATCCCATCTGGGTGGCAAGAAAAAAGTGGAACAGGCAAATTAAACGCCAAACCGGTTCCAACCACTCATTTACATTGTTTTTCTTTTGGTTTCAGAAACAACCGGAGTTAATTGAAAAAATTTCTACTGTGTTGAAAAAATTGTATGTAACTTTACCCCTGATGTTACTTAGCGCTAGAATTATATCGTTTTTAGTTGCATTTACACTACTGGCGTACTCTGTGCTGTTGTACCGAAGTAAGTGGAGAAAATGTTCCAGCAATGAAGTGAAGTCATGCCAAATTTTAAAGAAAATTGACGAAAAAAATCCAGGAGTTAAGGTGCAAGAACCTTTAATTAACAAACTAGATTACCAATTATATTAGGTTCTTGGGCAAACGAAGCGGAAATTTGCCCGCTCACATTTTGACGTCATTGTCAAATGTACCCATTATAACAGAACAAAATCGTAAAATGATTTCTGCTGTGTGATTCTGTAAAGTACGAATTAAAACTCGACCATCACATCGCAAGTCACTTCACTTCGCATCCGATCATGAAAGACCTTGATGTCTGTCGCATTGTATAAACAAATACAAGCTACACAATAAACACTTCACTTGCGAAGTAAAGTGAGTATTGAACTGTGAATCATTGAGTTAGAGACCGAGCTCACTGCGGATTCAGGATCGAGTTGCACAAATACGCCTACAGAATAGCAGGGCAGCACGTCAGCGTCGCCTCGCGCTCGAGGTTATTCATACGATTTTGTTCTTTATGCTATAGTGACATGGTTCATTTGACAATGACGTCAAAAAGTGCGCAAGCAATTTTCCGCTTGGTCTGCCCCGACCCTTGGCCGTTATAAATTATTGATATATTTTTGATTTCATGTTATAAATAGATCGTTGCTTCCTATAAAATCTATTGTGTTATGTTTGTGAGTGAGGTGTGTACGTATGTTTTATTTACCGATAGATCAATTTAAAAATAAACATTGAGTGAGTCAAACTGAAAATAAGATAAATAAATAATTTTTATTGGTAAATTGACTTTTTATTTATCAAAAATTAACCAAAAAACAGCCTATTTGGGAAAAATGCCGACCCTCTCGATCTTCGGTTTTCCGCATAGTCACTAATAATCTTGCTGTTTTTAAAATCATTACTAGGTACGTAGTAAAATTTAAAACTCGTTTATTCAGAATTGGAATACAATATTCTCTTTTTAACGTCAATTCTGTCTAAAACTAAAACTACGTCTGTTTCCACGTGTACGTCGTCGAAGGGAAGAAACAGCAACAAACCCAACAGCACAGGGCCCGGCTTTCATACTTACAGCTTGTTCATTACGACATTTATGTATGTTGAGCCGTCAGGCACTCCATGGAAGTTTATCATTTAGGTAGTCATTTATCTTATAATTATATGCTTTTTTGCAAGAGTTTGATTTTACTGAAGACTTATTTCTTCCGGGATCTTATTGTAGTAACGCACACAGAGCCCCACAAAAGATTTACTGATCTTAGTTAATCTGGAATGATGTATCTGTATTTCGTTCTTATTTCTAAGATTAAATTAACATTCATTAATAAATAACGTACCTAACGGTATATCGAGGTTATTTTCAGTCAACTACATTTGCCCCCTAGCTACAATAGCCCCGGGCGACCTTGCTTAGATTTTTGTTTGTACTTAGATGAATTATGGAGGTAATTGACTTGAAAATAATACATTAATTATTTATTATTCAAAAAATCTCAGCATGACTTTTTATACCAAGTAAAAACAGCACACATGAACCGTAGGATTCCGTAGGTCTGAAGAATTCGTTCATCGAGTTATTTTATTTACTGGAATACATGGAATTGGTATACATGCAATTGGAATCTTCGGTAATTTTGAATGATTGATGGATCCATGTGGAACAAAGGGATGATAAAGGTCATTCCTAATATTTTTGACTAGATATAGGTAAGTAGGTAATAATTTCAAAGTCTAAATAGATTTCTAAATATTCGCAACATAGTAGAGTTGTTTGGTAGATAGGTATATACACTACAACAACTAACACAATTTTTTACCAAAAAGGTACAAGACCGGTTTTTTTTTTACTTCTATAATTAAAAAATAATAAAAATATAATTACCTACAAATAAAATTTAGGCCAAACATTTTGAATAACCCTTAGGTATGATCCCATAAAAGTTCTACACCGATCCACCAAATACAAGATGATATAAATAAATAAATAAACATCCTGTGTACCATAGGCTTTTCGGTAAAAGAAATCAACATGAAGATATCTGAAATGATTTTTTAAAAACTTTTTTGATAGGTACACAAGGTATGGTATTGTATGTATCATCATAGAGATATGATCCCTTAGGTGGGTTCTCGTGGGAGTAGCTAATTTTTTGATTCAAGTGTATCATACATTTATTTGAGTACAAAATTACAAATAACTAATAATAAAAATAATGGAAAACATTTGAGGAACCCTCGTGTCGCGCCGGCAAGTCCACTTTTTGTTTATTCTTTAGATTTGCTGAAAATAACCATATGAGTGGAAAACCTGATTTCATAGTTAGTTGCAATAGGCATATCTAAGCGAACGGAAGTGAGTTCTAAGTATTTTTGCATTATAATATTTATAGTTAGATTAATAAGATGTTAATTAATAAGTGACTGTGTATTATCTTATGATAACAAAAGGTAGTAAAGGTATTAAAAACGCTAAAATAAAAAGGGAATAATGCTTATAAATGGAAAGAGGGGGGAAGGGAGCGAGATAGGAAAGGATGAAGGAGGAAGAAAAGAAGAAGAGCGAAGACGAAAGAAAAGAGGTAAGAATCCTACTTAATATTAAAAAAGTATGTAGGTAAGGATGTTTGGATGTTTGTTACTCTTTCACGCAATTATCGAATCTTTCTAATATTAGAAACGATGTTTTATGAACACATTTTAAAATAGTTTTTCGCTTGCCTTGGAAATAATCACATTAGGTACATACTTTTTTTTTGAGATCTGCGACCGGTTTCATATTATTTAACATGCCTAAATGCAAGGCTGAGGGCCTCTTACACCGCTTGCTGATAAAGTCCCAGATACCCTATCTGCAGGTTATCTGACAGATAGCCTGTTTTTTTGGTTTCACAGGTATCTGATTGCATATATTTTATATAGTTTATCACACAGATTTATCTGATAGATTAGTTTATCACTAAGATTACTATCTGTAACAATATCAGGAAGTGGTGAAAGAAGCCCTGAATATCCGGCAGGAGTCTAGGTAAAATGTTATATGTGCACGTTACCACTGGGGGATTTTTTTGAGATCGTTCTTGAGACAATGTAAGGGGGAGGCCTATGTTACCTGTGGACGTCTCGTGACTGATAGTGGTAATAATAGTACATTGTGCATTAAGGGTAGTAAGTAGGATATTACTAACGAGAGTCTGTTAGAAGCCCGACGCCGAAGGCGGAGGGATTTTAATGACTCGAGTTTGTAATACCCTTACTACCCGTCATGCACACAATGTTTTTCATCACATTTGCGAGGAAATAAATACCTACGACACAAGGAAACAAATCTATTTTCTTCGACTTTGCTGAAATTATTTAAGTTATTTAAATTAATTTAGTTAAATTAAGTTAAATTTAGTTAAATTTAATTACCTTAATATAACTCAAGTCAAGTGAAGACAAGTGAATTCAAGTGAAGTCAAGTTAAGTCAAGTTAACTATTCAATTTAACTTAATTAATTTAATATACCAGTTCAGTACAGCCAGCTACACATTACAGCCTCTAGGGGGTATAATATAATTCATATACTGATTTTCATTACTCCCGTGGGTATATAATATAGGCCATTGTGTCTCTGTATGCATGCATATAATATGACCATTTACAAGCAAGTTTGATGAAAAAAAGTTATTTCAAGGGTGGTATTTAAATAAGAAAACCTTGAAATAAAACATAATAAAGCGTAACACACACTGAGCGGCGGCGTTGCGAAAGCGTTGCGGTTTTTTTCTGTAATGTTCGAAATAGTAGAAGCTCCAAGAACTTAAACTTCATATCCGTGGAATGAGAAATACCAAAGACGGCGGCGTCATAATCAGCGCCGAAGGGAAGGAAGACCTCGAGAAACTGAAACGATCTGAGCAGCTCAAGAGATCATTGAAGAGACTACGAAAAAGAAGCCCAAAATTATATTATTAGGTGTGCCCACTAATACCTCGGAGATAGAACTGTCAGAACGATTGTATGATCAAAATATTTCGGACAAGTACCCGCACATTGAGCGTGAAAATCAGATCAATCAAATTAAGCCATAAATCTGGGAAAAAAGACGCCTCTCACTGTAATTTTATCTTGGAGCTACCGGTAGACCTCAGAAAAATCCTCATTGAACGAGAGCGGGTGTTCATTAACTGGACTTCACGCTTGTAACCAGATGCTACAAGTGTCATCTGTATGGACACTCAGCGAAGTACTGTCGGGACACCAGCCCCATGCTATGTGGTCACTGTGGATGTGACGGTCACTCAATCAAGGAATGCTCCAAACTGCAAGAACCACCAAAGTGCGCTCCTGTCGGCGTTTCAATAAACCAAGCCTTCACAAAACCGGAGATGAGCAATGCCCTGCTAGAAAGAACGCTGAAGCCAGGTATCTAAGTTCCATCGACTATGAAGGTGCCTAGAGCGCCGCACAACAACCGTAACACGCTTAAAAATGGGTAACGTCTAATAAAAGACATAGGGCTTCTTTCACCGCTTCCTGATATTGTTACAGATAGTAATCTTAGTGATAAACTAATCTATCAGATAAATCTGTGTGATAGACTATATAAAATATATAAGATATAGGCAATCAGATACCTGTGAAACAAAAAAAACAGGCTATCTGTCAGATAACTTGCAGATAGGGTATCTGGGACTTTATTAGCAAGCGGTGTAAGAGGCCCATAGACTCTTCTTATGAATCGGAATCCTTGATTTGTGATCGAGATAGATGTTCCACAATTATTACTAAACCTAAGCACAACTTTAATATATTTATGTATATATTATGTAACAAAAGTTTTTTTTTTTAAATAATATGTACCAATTTATCTATTTGTAATGTATGTAGTTACCTATCATTTAATTACTGTTTATATTATCATATTGTTTTAAATAAATATTGTTTTAAATTTTTGCGCCTACCACTAATTTATCTGCATGGCCCAAAGGTCAGCTGGTAGAGAATGCCATTGGCATTAAGTTCGCCTTTTGTACAAACTAGTGCAATAAAGTTTTAAATAAATAAACTTTAATGTTCTTTTACAAAATATTCGTACTAATAACTGTAACTTTGATAGTTCATTAGTAATATTTAATCAACATAATTTAGATACTGACACAGTTACACTAACTAAATGCTGCCAGCATTCCACCCTCCATTGACAAATGGTCCACATTTTCGTGATCGGTGATTTCATGAATTTAAAAAAAGTTACTCCCATATAGATGAGTAACAAAATCATTTTAGGGGGTGCCAAAATCGTGCCAAATGTATATCGAAATTGATTGAACTCACACATTCTCATTTTCAAACTCCATATAAATTTGTACGAGCAACTTCCTCCCGCTAATCCGCTTCATTTGTCCGCACCCCCCCTGATTTTGACACAGAATTTTTCATCGTTTCCCATACTAAATTTGCAAGATGCGATCTCCACAGGCGCGCGCGACAAAAGAGGTTCGAATCTCCTTGGGTGATTTAAACACAGATATCAAATTTGGAACGATGGTACAGAAAACCTATTAATAATAGTTGGCAAATAAGCTAAGGTCGATGTAACGTATCTCTAAGTGAATCTAAGTTAATTTGTAATCCAACACTTCTATTTTTATTGTTATTGTTTACACAAATCTTCTGATTATGCACTGACCTACAATTATAATACATTTGATACCTAAGATACCAGTAAATTATTTTATTCAGTTTAGGTATCACCCTACAATAATGTACTACTAACCTCAATCTATTATAATAACATAGCAATATAAATATCATTATGAATAATGTGTACTCTGCACTTTAATTGTAAATAGTATGTTCATTGTATTAGGCTAAGTTTTATAATGAAATAAATTTTATCTTATCTCATCTCATCTCATCTCATCTCATCTCATCTCATCTCATCTCATCTCATCTCATCTCATCTCATCTCATATCATATCATATCATCTCATCTCATCTCATCTCATCTCATCTTATCTTATCTAGTATGAAGCACTTTACATCAAAGCGGCGCGGCGGCGGTGCGACGGCGAAAGCGACAAAACCGCGCGCACCGATTTGACGTTTTGATTTGACAGATTAGCGCAGACAGGCGTTGCGGTGCGGCGGCGGCGCGTTGTATTCCTTTGTAGTGTATGAGAACCCCTACACAGAGCGGCGGCGGCGCGGCGCGGTGCGGAGCGTTCTTCATACAAACCGCCACCGCTAGCGGTATTCCTGTCTGAAGGGCTCCGCTTTTCATTCGCTTTCCGCAGATTCGCCACCGCAACGCTTTCGCAACGCCGCCGCGCTGTGTGTGTTACGCTTCAGGGCTTTACCTAATCCGTTCACACGGAAGCGGGTTTTTTCTGTATGTGGGCGTAAAAAAAACGTCCGTGCGAATGGAGCCGTAAACAACAAGAATTGACTTACATTCATTTTATTAATCTAAGCACTTGGAAACACCAAAGATTTTCCTATACATAGGGAAGTTTAATAAACTGGCTAGTTTCCAACTTTATTCAGTATCCTACTACCATAGAGTTAGTGTACTAGCTATAGAGCGCGCGCATCGCTCATTGCCCATTGTGCCAAGTGTAAGCAGGTGGTCTATGGACGCTTCTATATAGATTTATGACTTGCCTGTTGGCGTAGTGGTAGTAACCCTGCCTACTGCGCTAAAGGTCGTGGGTTCGATTCCCACCCGGGACCAACATTTGTGTGATGAGCATAACTGTTGGTTTTCGGATTCTGGGTGTTTGTATGTATTTAAGTATTTATTTAAAAGTATTTAAGTATGTTTATCAGTTGTTGAGTACCCATTTACAAGCTTCGGCTTAGTTGGGACTAAACAGCCGTGTGGAAATTTGTCCAAAACATTATTATATTATTATTATATTTATTATTTTTTCTAGATCGTTCTTTTCCGTGAATCGTGTTTACAGCTTGGCACTGCACATTTTACCATGATTACTCCAAATCTAAATATATATCGGCGAGAGCAACAATCAGCGCTACTGACGTGTTGTGACTAGTAGCGTCGCCCCGAACATTTCGAGACTGTTCAGACCCGTGCTTACAGTTCAGACTTGCTAACGCGCTCTATGTATACTAACAACTCTCTGCCTACTACCTACTGGTAGGTACTACCTACTACTGACTATCTAGTTACTGTAGTTACTTATACCTATGTACGTAATATCAAAGTCCCTAGTTTCATAACCAGCAATCAAAGAAAGATGTCTCAAGACGAAAGTCTTTGACCAGTGTGTGTTGCCAGTGATGACATATGGTACCGAGACGTGGTCCCTCACTATGGGCCTCGTAAGAAGGCTCAAGGTCACCCAGAGGGCGATGGAGAGAGCTATGCTCGGAGTTTCCCTGCGAGATCCAATCAGAAATGAGGAGATCCGCAAGAGTCACCGACATAGCTCAAAGAATTGCGAAGCTTAAGTGGCAATGGGCTGGGCACATCGCCCGCAGAACTGACGGCCGTTGGGGCAGAAAGGTTCTCGAGTGGCGACCACGTATCGGAAGACGCAGCGTGGGCCTCCACTAGGTGGACCGACGATCTGGTGAAGGTCGCGGGACCCGGCTGGATGAGGTTAGCGCGGGACCGGTCGTCGTGGAGATCCTTGGGGGAGGCCTTTGTCCAGCAGTGGACCCTCTACATGCTGATATGATGATAATGAATCAAAGAAAATTAAATACCGAAATTACGGTATACCGGTATTTACAACAATAATACCGGTTTTGTAAAAAGCCAATAGGTACCGACATGCCCTACTGGCAACAATGAAACGCTGGCAGAGCCACCACTTAGTTCACAGCTATAAGTCTGTACCTAGCGAACTTTAGTACAGAAGACATTAGTTCATTAAACTGTAAGAATTGAATAAAAACAAAATATGCAAATAAGATAATGCTAGTCTGAAATGCAAAGCGTTTTAGATAACTACAGACCATAATCATTAAGTGACAAAGTTTACATTTACTTGTATTGAATTCTACATCATACATTTTGATGTCTACAACTCATACTCCAGTGCGGCGACTCTTTAGATCAAGAAGTTTCAAACCTCTTTGGTCGCGCGCGCGCTCCCGTGGAGATCGCATCTTGCATATTTAGTATGGGAAACGAAGAAAAATTCAGTGTCAATTTCAGGGGGGGGGTGCGGACAAAGGAAGCTGATTAGCGGGAGGAGATTGCTAATACAAATTTATATGGAGTTTGAAAATGAGAATGTGTGAGTGAGTGTCAATTTTGTGATACATTTGACACGATTTTGGCACCCCCTAAAATGCTTTGTTACTTTGTGATTACTTTTAATAATTTTGTGATTACTTTGACACCCATAGAATGCTTTTATTACTCATCCATATGGGAGTGGCAAATTTTTTTGATTCAAGCTTTAGATAATCCTCTGTGTATTTAGTGTCATTATAGGCGAAATAGTATTTATATACTTATTAAAGTTCGTTGTCTGTACGAAACTGTATATTCCTATCTACAATTATAAATGTGTGAAGTTTTATGAAATGCGAATTGTCGTGACAATCCATGAATCAAAAAATTTTGCCACTCCCTTAAGGATGAGTAATAAAATCATTCTATGGGTGTCAAAATCGTGTCGAACTAATCACAAAATTATGACTCACTCACACATTCTCATTTTCAAACTCCATATAAATTTGTATTAGCAACCTCCTCCCGCTACTCCGCTTCCTTTGTCCGCACCCCCCCGGTAAATGGCACCATAGGTTCCGATACTAAATATGCGAGATGCGATCTCCACAGGGAGCGCACAGATTTGAAACTTCATATTTTCATATTTTTCATATTTTTTCATATTTCATACAATCCGACAAATGTCGTGATTTCTCACAAATTGTCGCCTTGTCAAGCTTTACGAAATAGTGCCCTGCTGTGTGATTCTGTAAAGTACGAATTAAAACTCGACCATCACATCGCAAGTCACTTCACTTCGCATCCGATCATGAAATACCTTGATGTCGCATTGTGTAAACAAATACAAGCTACACAATAAACACTTCACTTGCGAAGTAAAGTGAGTATTGAACTATGAATCATTGAGTTAGAGACCGATCTCACTGCGGATTCAGGATCGAGTTGCACAAATACGCTTACAGAATAGCAGGGCAGTTTCTTAAGTCTTTCCCTGTCTTTCTCTTCTTTTATTAATTTCCGTTTAAAGTCACTTTTCTCCTCTTATATTTGAACACCGTTTGTTTTCAACAGGCGTGCCGGCGTGTTTCTTTCTAGGCGTGGCATCGTTAACGACAGCGATTCTCTTGCTATTCTTCGACCCTGTTTCAATCGTGGCCCAAAAGGTGAGTTTTCGTAATTGTTGCCTTAATAAAGCTTAATTTTTTCCGCTGCATGTCGAGAAAATTAGAGAAGTAAAGCATTATGAACGAGACCTTAAGTACATATCAAAAAGTATAAGTTTAGGTAGGTATGACATTTTATTTATGTTTTTCCTCAATAAGTGTGTTGAAAAACATCGTATGACACGCGTAAGCATTGGTCATTACACTCTCAGCTTCATTACGCACTCGACTTTGTCTCGAAGCCGAGCACAGCGGTAATTTGGTCATTACAATCGAGAGTGTAATGACCGAATTAGCTCACTTGTATCTTTACTATTACGTTACAGTACACTCAAATTTCACCAGACTCCTATGTCCTGGAATTCCTGAAGAAAAAGTTGGAAAGTATGCACTTGTCTCTGTACATCTTCAACATCACCAACGGCGAAGAGTTCATGTCGGGGAAGGACTACAAACTTAAAGTGAAGGAGGTTGGCCCTTTTACTTACAGGTAATATCGAGCAAATATTTTTAAAGATTTTTTTTGCTCGGCATTAGACTTCTATTTTAAAACTTTACCACGTGGTCGCGTCTAGTTTTACGAGCTGTTTTTACCCTGGAGATAAGAAATTTAATTTTATTTTATTTATTCAGAAACAAACAGTCGTTTACATAAATGTTTTTCAACTTATATAAAGTAAAATTAGACCTATAGTTTCCTTAATTAACTAAAATAACAGGCACATGGTATATTCTAATATTTGAAGAAGAATGAATAAAATTATGTATTTAATGTTTTTTAGTTTAGTTTACAAAATCCTAAATGCATTGTTTTTTATTTATTTAATGATTATAATGTTTACAAAATCCTAAATGCCTTTTTTATGTTTCTGGAATTACAATTAAATATATCTATATCCTTAAATCTTGTAATCAAAGCGATACGGAGATTACGTGAGATCATTTAAATCGGAATCTGTTAGTCAAAAACGCGTTTCGTTAATACGTCAAAATTGAATTAGTCACAAATGGGTTTAGTCAAGGCTGTGTTTAATCCATAGATGGAAAAAGCATTCAATCAACCAAAGAATTTGAATTAGTTCAATATCTTTACAATCAACGGTTTTATCCATAGAAAGAAAATTGCTTTCTCCCTCTACGGTTTTATCCATGGAACTAGTATACAAACTACTAGTTCCATGGTTTTATCAGTGTTTCGTTTCGTTCAAAAAAAAAGCTCAGATAAACGTCAAAAGACTACGTTATGTCAAATGTCAAACATACCTTGAAAATACCTTAGTCACAGAATAAATATAGTAAAGTTCCTCCTCTGTCACTTTGCTTTTCATCGACAATCCAAACACTTTGTATAAAATTGAAATAGACAAAAGCAGCAACAGCTTAGAAAAATTTCAAGCAATAGATAAGGGGAGGATTTTATGTAAAACGCTATTTCTTTCAGGGAGTCACTCTTTATCGAAAACTTGACGCTAGACGAGGAAGCTGGCGTGATGCGGTACAGGTCTCACTTTCAGTCAGATTTCATAGCAGAGGAGTCCATCGGTCGACCTGAGGACTTCAATGTCACCGTACCCAATTTTGTTATGTTGGTACGTTTACAAAACATTTAACATCATCATCATCAACAGCCTATTAATGTCCCCACTGCTGGGGCTCAGGCCTACCCTCTTGACGAGGGCGTTCGGGCTATAGTCCACCACGCTAGCCCAGTGCGGGTTGGTGGACTTCACATGCGCCTAAGAATTTCTTCTTCGGCGTATGCAGGTTTCCTCACGATGTTTTCCTTCACCGTTTGAGAGCAGTCAGTAAATGTACTTAATTTCGAGAAAAACCCATTGGTACATGGCATAGCTGGGGATCGAACTCCGGACCTTTCGATATGATAGGCCGCGTCTTATCCCCTACGCCACTGACGCTCTCGACAAAACATTTAACACTTAGTTTTTTTACAATGAACAAACGTACCTAAACGTTTATTTACATGATGACATGTACTTATATACTTGTATTTATTGTTTGAGAAGAGATGTTCCTATATGACTCGGCGGAAACGGGGATGGCCCTGTCTTGAATTTATCCGCCTCGCCAAACCTCGTCAGAAAATCCCCTACTTTCCGGGCCTCCACAACAATGTATTGTTTTGTCACCAGCAAGTTGATAGATGAGTTCTCGAGTGGAGACCACGACTGTGCAAGCGTAGTGTGGGACGCCCCCCGGCTAGATGGAGCGACGACCTGCGCAGGGCGACTGGCGGTGACTGGACGCGGAGAACCGAAGATCGGGTTCACTGGCGCGCCTTTGGAGAGGCCTATGTCTTGCAGTGGAATAGTGCAGGCTGATGATGAAAATGAGGTTGCTAAGGTGGTCGTACTTCTTCACCAGGGTCTAACTTCGGCGGTGAGCTCGTATCCATACTTCGTTCGCGTGGCGTTAGACCTTCTGGTTCGGAAGCAGAAACCCAAGCCCCTCATCACCCTGGATGCCAGGAGTTTCTTGTGGGGCTACCCAGACCCGATGATCAAGCTCGCCAGAAAGGTAGTGCCCGCCTTGGTGACCTACGATAACATTGGATTTCTTCAACCAGTAAGTTTGTTTGATACAATTTGATGCAAATAACTTTTTTCTTCTATAATGTGTCTTGTTCACGTGCATTACAATCAGAATGTTCGTGCACAGTAGATAAATTGTTCCGGGCTCAGGACTCCTCAAAGGACAGAGACTCTCGTCTAGGCTTTGATTACAAATACAAATTAATTTATTTTCTTCTAGGCTTTGATTACAAATTTTATTTATTTTCTCACAAAAATACAGAAACTATTTAAAGCAATAACAATTAGATAACATATTTCAGAAAGCGGTTTTTGTGGTGCCTTTATTAGGATTGGTCCTGTTTTGCCATTAAGATCTCTTTGGTGCGTGCTCGCGGCGTAAAAAAAACATTTTCGAACTTTAATAAATTTGTATTAGCAACCTCCTCCCGCTACACCGCTTCCTTTGTCCGCACCCCCCCTGTAAGTGGCACCATCGGTTCCCATACTAAATATGCAAGATGCAGTGTCCATAGGGAGCGCGCGCGCCACCAAAGAGATTCGAACCTTCCTGTGTTTTGCAGATCACCAGGCCCCAGCCCATGGCTTGACATTGACTGAGTGGAAAACGCCAAAGATGGGTAGGACTAGGGCCTTCTGAAGACCAAAATGCGTAATGTCTGATTGATTATACTTCTAGGTCTAGGAGAGACATCACTGGTGTCATCTATAGACTAGATTCATTGATTTCACTTTATACTTAGGTACCTACAAATCATTAATTTTGTAAAAGGGATCGTCAAAACAAAGATAAATTATGTCAAGAATACAAAGTTATTTACAGCTATGTCAAAAAGCATGCCATTTTATAATAGTTTTAAAAAAATAATTTTATGTCAGACGAAATACACAATTGTATCTAATTAAATAAATAAAAGAATATTAATTAGTAATAAAATAAATCTATACTTATATTAAAGGAGTAGAAATCGTGTGTCTGTACTTTGAACAAATTTATAAAAAAATTAATGTGGGCGATAAAAAAAGAGTAACAGAACACAAAAAAGTTATTTTTTATTTTTTTGTCTTTCTGTCTGTCTGTCTTTCTGTCTGTTTGTCTTTCTGTCTGTCTGTAATCGCTAATCTCCTAAACCACTGAACGGATTTTCTTGCGGTTTTCACAGGTAGATTAAGCACAGCCTGGAGCAACTTATAGGCTTTGTTTTATTGAAATCGGATGACAGCGAAAAACGTTATCGTCATTTACAGATAAATCATTTAACGTAACAAGACGATGTCATAGACATAGGAGATACAGTGTTTTTTTAACTGGGACAGTATAAGCAAGTCCGAAACCATAGGAGATGCAGGGAAAGTGTCTTATGACATAGAATTTTTTTTGGTCAAGCGTGTGTTGGCCATAAAAATGGGACAATTGGTACAAAAAAAATTTTAATGCGGTTCGACTCAGTTTCATGTAAGGATCACTTCATTATATCGGAAGAAAAAAATCTGAGCAGCAGAAGTCAGTCAAATTCAATAAAATGTTTTCTCATACAAAATAATTTTGATGAATTTTTTTAATGCGTATCGACTTAGTTTCATGTTAGAATCATTTTATTGTACCGTAAGAAAAAAATCAAGCAGCAGAAGTTAGTCAAATTTAATAAAATGTTTTCTTATAAAACAGACCGTGCAAAGTACCTACTTACTACTTATTCATTCATGCCACCTGAACTCCTGCTGCTCCGATTACTATGTCAAAATTGTTATCACGAAAAAATACGTAAATGTTCCTAAGACAGTTTCCTATGGTTTTGGTTTTGCCCTAACTGTCCCAGTAAAAAAAACACACAATAATAATTAATAAAAATTGATATGAGAAGCTTATTATGAGCAATAGAAGTGAAAATAACAATTTTTTTAATTTTTATCTGTCTTCACCAAATTGGATACGGTGTTCATAGTTTGTTCCTGAAGGTATACCTTAAAATATGGTGATTTTACCATTGGAAAATTATAACTAGACGATGTCTGTACATAGCAGAGATAGGTACCTACTTCCAAAATCCACGCGGACGAAGTCGCGGGCAACAGCTAGTATAGAATAAATGTCAGAGCGCCTATTTTGAAATAGACAATCTATTTCAATAATTCAATTCAATACTCTTTATTGCACATAATTAAAAAAACAGAACAAAATATGTATGTAATAATTATGGATTCAATCGTCAAATAATATTCATTTTTCAACAATTTTTGAGATGACATAAAGTTAGGGCTACCTTGAGGCATTGACCGTTTAATTTTATAAACATTGTGAATTGAACATTTGTATGTCGGAGCTTCAAGTACACAGGCGCCATCTATCGGCAAAGTTTGAAACGTCGTCGTGGGGTCGTTACGGGAGTTGTCGCTAACAGCCGCTGGGGCGCTGCTGGTAGGAAAGCTTTATAAAGCGAGGGCCGAATGGCCGACGAGTCAGTTTGAGTTGAGCCGTCGGATGGAGCGCCACGCCGTAACGAACCCGCCGCGTTTACCAATTCGACTATTATTTCGGATTCACATCATGTCGGACCACTCTGATTGCAAGCCCCCGGACCAGGCGTCGTCATATTTATATTTTAATATCTTGTGGGTAATTGAGAAATAATGAGTGGTCGATGAATAAATAATCTGCGGGCAACTGAGTTTCAACAAGTCTCATGAATTTTCAGTTCTATAATACAACTGTTAAGAACGAACTGGTGGTGGGCGCAACTGAAAATGACAAGTTCCTGATCAAAACAAGAAACGGTCTTAGGAAGCTTATGATGTCACCTCTTCAAGACACGGAGATATGGTAAGCACATGATCATATTATGTATCTATATGAATCTGGAGGACCAAGGACCAAAACATTAAGGGCTTCTTTCACCACTTCCTGATATTGTTACAGATAGTAATCTTAGTGATAAACTAACCTATCAGATAAATCTGTGTGATAGACTATATAAAATATATAAGATATAGGCAATCAGATACCTGTGTAACCAAAAAAACTGGCTATCTGTCAGATAACCTACAGATAGGGTATCTGGGACTTTATCAGCAAGCGGTGTAAGAGGCCCTAAGTATCTGGTTTATTTTAGATCTACGGATCTACCATCTATGTAATTAATATTAAAAGTTATTATAATTATTTCCATTCGTTCCAGGTATAAGAGTATTTAAATAATTTAATTATTTTAAGGGTATTATTAACCCGGGTTGTTGAAGGCCTCCCTCCATTTTGCCATTAAAATAATAGTCTAGGAAAAATAAACTTCCAACGGTTAATTATTCTGTCTTTTATATGAAGTGTTCGTTTGTTTTTTTAGTGAGCTACTTAAATAAAACACGATAAACCCCAAAAGCAAAAAAAACACACATTAAAAATTCTGACAAATTGGGATTTTTTTATTTTATGTGATAGGAAGTATTCACGTTTTTTAACACACATTTTACTTTTATCTCGTTTGAACAATACAAAAATGCACTTAGAGTAAAAGGTGTTTTACAAAAACAACCCTTATCAAATAATTTTTTCCCCCATTTTATCGTATACTAACCGACGCCTCGCGTTATTAAGGTATTATAAATATTATTCTAATTTCTAACACTTTTTGCATTTAGTATTAGATATTTAGTAGCTTATTATACAATAGATGATTTTTAAATTATAATTTTTAGTGACAAATGCGACACTTTTGAAAACACTTATGAAGGCATGATGTTTCCCTCGCCGGTCGCCCCAGGCACGCCCATCAGAATCTTCAGAAACGGCCTCTGCAAGCTGGTGGACCTGGTCTACCATGGAAGAACGGTCTTAGAAAATAGTGTTGAGGGATTAGTTTATCATATCAATGATAGTTTCTTCAATAATGGACGTGTAAACGGGTTATTGGACTTGTCAGATTGTCTTCATGGTCAGTTTATAATTTTATCTAACGTTTTGTTATAATTTTGTTTTTCTGTCTCTACACTTTTTTTTAGTGGCCTGGTTACAAATTCAAATTCAAAACAATTTTATTGCATGTAAGTACACTGACTACATTTATACAACGTCAATTTTTTATCTACCACCGCTTCCAAGGTGTTAGCGCTGGGAAGAAGAGCCTTAAGCCTTAATACATTTAACCAATGTCTCTAAATTAAAAGTAATACGCCTTATGCGCGTTACTACTTGCCATCTACGTTGCGTTTTAAGAAGGTACATAAAAGATTTATGGTAAAGAATACGCAACGAAGTTTTTGTTTTTTGTCTGTAATTTTTAAACGTGCAATAAAGTGTATTGAATTGAATTGAACGAAGAGATACGCTATGCTGTATACAAAAAGATTTTTTGTAGCTTTCCAATAGCATCCTCCAATCAAAGGTTTTCTTTACATTCATGTTTTACAGCAAGGATAACTACCTTAATGTTTTACTACTACGTATCCTTTAATTATAGAAATAGTTCCTGGTTATTTTATATTTTGTTTTATAAGCAATTTGTTTTTGGTAAGTAATATTAAGTACCTATATTATGGAATCGAACTGCAACTTCGTTCTTCCTGTCGTCTTCATCTTCAACTATTCCATATTCTCAACAATTTGGTGAATGTTCGCCTTCTGAGCCGATTCAAATTATAAAAAGAGCGTCGATTCCAGGTTTTCCTGTAACTCTGAGTAAAGTGCATTTGCTGGGTGTGGAGCCTGAAGTCTACGAACGCATTGAAGGAATAAAGCCAGATTTGGACAAAGATAACATCAATTATATCGTGATAGAACCTGTAAGTAATAGATATCACAATAATAGTAAACGGAGTTCAATAATTATTATTGAGTAAAAAAATAAAAATTATAAAGTATTTAAAAGAAATAGCAGATATACAAAAAGTTAAGCAAGGAAGCGGCGGTAGATAACTCCAATGTGTAGAAAATAGTAGGAATCAGGAATGTATCCAGTGTACTCATATATGCAATAAAATATTTTGACTTTGACATTGATGTTTGTTTCTAGATAACGGGCGTCAACATAGCCACTTACGTCACGAACCAAGTGAATTTGCATCTTGGTGATCTATCGGTAAACTCGGATACCAGAAAATTTTCAAATATGGTTTTACCAGTATGCTACTATATAGCTGTAAGTGCCACATATTTATGTAATGAAATTGGACAGTCCCTCTGACATTTATTATATGATTATTTAAATACTAGCTGTTGCCCGCGACTTCGTCCGCGTGGATTTTGGAAGTAGGTACCTATCTCTGCTATGTACAGACATACATCGTCTAGTTATAATTTTCCAATGGTAAAATGGATCATTTTAAGTACCTTCACCATAATTTAAGGTATACCATACCTTCAGGAACAAACTATGAACACCGTATCCAATTTGGTGAAGACAGATAAAAATTTAAAAAATTGTTGTTTTCACTTCTATTGCTCATAAGACTTCTCATATCAATTTTTATTATACGTGTGTATTTTTTAACTAATACAGTATGGGCAAAACCAAAACCATAGGAGATACAGGGAAACTGTCTTAGGAACCTTTAGGTATTTTTTCGTGATAACAATTTTGACATAGTAATCGGAGCAGCTGGAGTTCGGGTGGCATGCATGAATAAGTAGTAAGTTCCTAAGTACATTGCACAGTCTGTTTTATAAGAAAACATTTTATTAAATTTGACTAACTTCTGCTGCTTGGATTTTTTTCTTCCAATACAATAAAATGATTCTAACATGAAACTAAGTCGATACGTATTTTTTAAAAATAATAAAAATTATTTTTCACTGTCGTTCTATGAGAAAACATTCTGCTGCTCAGATTTTTTTCTTCCGATATAATGAAGTGATCCCTACATGAAACTGAGTCGAACCGCATTAAAAAAAATATGTGCAAATTGTCTCATTTTTATGGACAACACACGCTTGACCAAAAAAATTCTATGTCATAAGACACTTTCCCTGCATCTCCTATGGTTTCGGACTTGCCTATACTGTCCCAGTTAAAAAAAACACTGATATCTCCTATGTCTATGACATCGTCTTGTTACGTTAAATGATTTATCTGTAAATGACGATAACTTTTTTCGCTGTCATCCGATTTCAATGAAACAAAGCCTATAAGTTGCGCCAGGCTGTGCTTAATCTACCTGTGAAATCCGTTCAGTAGTTTCGGAGATTAGCGATTACAGACAGACAGAAAGACAGAAAGACAGAAAGACAGACAGACAGAAAGACAGAAAGACAAAAAAATTTAAAAACGCTTTTTTGTGTTCTGTTACTCTTTTTTTATCGTCCACACTCATTTTTTTATAAATTTATTCAAAGTACAGACACACGGTTTCTACAGATTTATTATAAGTATAGATAATCAATGATTTCTTTTGTTTCAGAAACAACCGGAGATGCTTGAATTTATTGCGTCGGTTTTAAAAATATTGTATGTCACGTTACCCTTGATATTACTATTTACTCGAATTATATTATTTTTACTGGCCTTTACATTACTGGCGAATTCTATGCGACCTTTTTATTGTCGTAAGTTTTCCAACAGTCATGGGAGATCTGTCAAAAATTTAACAAATATCGACGAAAAAGATAACAGTGTAAAGGTAATAGAACCTCTATTAACTAATGAAATTCCCCTTCACACACAGGCATGATATGTAGTTGTGTTTATATAGTTATTCAAAATATAGTTAATAAAGTTTTTTAAATAAAATATTAGTTTTATTATGGTTGGTACAAATTTAAAAAACTACAATTATTTTCTAGACTGGACTTTGACTCATCAATGAGCAAATAAAATACTGTAATTTAAGTTCGATAACTTATTATATTGGGTATACTTATTTGTGTCTAGTATCAGTAGCTCAGTATTTTTGTTCGGTACGGACCTACTGAATGTTCTTTATTCTTCGGAAACTAGGTACTTAGAATAGAAACTAGGGACAGAATAGAAACTCCGAGTATATCTCTCTCCACAGCTCGCTGAGCGATCTTATACTTGTCGATCAGGCTCACCGTCAGTATCCGCGTTTCTGTGCATTTTTTTTCAGTAATGAGCATTCCTTAAAATAATGGCTATACATCCTTCTGGACCACTTTCCTGAAACGCCCTGCTTAAATGACTATATTCTTGCGTATTTTTTCTGGATTATATTGACGATATTGACGAAGTCATTCGTCGCCGACCCGACTCGGACTGTCCACGATGACTTACTTGAGATAATTAGAACAGCAAACAATGTTCGGCCTGTTTATACATATACAGTTTGTAACTAAAAATACGTCATTTACTTTTACAAGCTTTTATTTAGTTGGTTTCCTGTTTGTTGGTCTGTCCGGGAGGAATTTTTCGATCGGTTTTTCGACCAATTTCCGATATCCGATCACGCTCTTTTGTACTGACATTTGGTTCTGAAGACTATTCAATGTACTTAAGTAGTAATATTAGTATTTTTAGTTTGTGTAATAGGTACCTCAAACTTGTTAAAATAAATATTTTTTTGTACAATTTTGGTTCGTCATCCTGGTCTTGTAATTGTGATTTGTCCTACATTTTTTAAATTTCTGTATAGTAAAGAAAAAAGTGTAATAAATTATCCAATCCAATCTAGGTTAACTAGTAATGTTGTTGTCGAGATACAAATGCGTTTGGTATCATAATATGTATTAGTATGTTTTGTGTATCACCCTGTACCTACTCAGACAATCCCGCCGAATGTGTACGACGCCGCACGACTTTTTTGTGATAACATGATAACCTATTGTGGGCGAATGAACAAACTACAGTTTCTTATTAAGTTTCTCAACTAAGTCTCGTCAATTAATTATAACCCATTCATTTATGAAACCAACAATTATAATTATTATAAGTACGTTTCAGGTTACACATTTTTAATTGTGTGAAGTGCCTATAAAGTTTTGGAGCTTAGTGTTTTAGTGCTGTTCCGGAATGTGTATGGAATTATTTCATCAAAGTTAACAGATATACTTATTAGTTTATAATGGTATGATTTTTTCATTATTATTAAGAAAGAAAAATTTTCCTGGACTACTAGTAGAAAAAAGTTTTAATCTGATATTTCCATTATAATATTCCCCTGATTTGCCGGGAAATTTTACATGTTTCACAGTCCAATAGTTTTGGAGTTATCCGCCGGACAGACAGGTGGACAAAATATCTTTGTTATAATTGTAAGGTATTTTTACATTGACTATGCGAATTTTTCGTTTATAAATTTTTTACCAGTTTATTAAATTTTCCTTGACTAAATACATACTCGCTACATTTTAAAATAAATACACTTATTATGTACCTAAACTTTTCCTAATACATAGATTATAAACAAGTAGGTACTTACTTTTTAATAGACGTAGCACAGATAGAAGTTCGTTGACGGGCTACTAGTTAGATAATGTATTTATTTATAATGGAAATATTCTTCAGATAATTTTAATTGCTGGATTAATCTAGTCTAACCGAGAGAATCTGACTACATATTGTCGGTTTTTTTTTTCATTTTCAATTATGATTAATTTAATTTCAGATTTAATTAGTACCATTTTATTCTTATTCACACATCATCCATAATGGAGAAATCACCAGTGACTACGAAAGTTAAAAGAAAAGAACAGAAGAACCAGTTGAAACCAAGTAAAAGTAAGTTACTAAGTTAATAACTCTTATTTCTTAGTATTATAAATTATGCATAGAAATGCATTATCAAACAAATAAACCAATAACCTAATAGAGCGTCAGTGGCCTCGGGGATAAGACGCGACCTATCATATCGAAAGGTCCGAGGTTCGATCCCCGGTTGGGCCATGTACCAATGAGTATTTCTCGAAACTTAAGTACATGTACTGACTGTTCTCAAACGGTGAAGGAAAACATCGTGAGGAAACCTGCATACGCCGAAGAAGAAATTCTTAGACGCATGTGAAGTCCACCAACCCGCACGCCCTCGTTGAGAGGGTAGGCCTGAACCCCAGCAGTGGGGAGATTAATAGGCTGTTTATGATGAAACCAATAACCACACATTCTCATTTATTATATTAGTTAGATGTTTTATAATAGTGGAGACCTTTTACGAAAACAATAGAGTTAAGACCAAATTTAAGTAAGTTACTAAGAACGGTTAAGATCGTATCGTCTAAAAAGCAATTTGCCTTAAACGCAAAATGCCTAAATTCAATGTCTAAATTGTAGAATATAATACTGGTTAGAGGTTTTATAATGGGGGACGTTAAGTTAAAACCAAGTAAAAGAAAAACTAATGAAAAATAATGAGACCGTCAGTGGCGTAGGGGATAAGACGCGGCCTATCATATCGAAAGGTCCGGAGTTCGATCCCCAGCTGGGCCATGTACCAATGGGTTTTTTCTCGAAACTTAAATACATTTTACTGACTGCTCTCAAACGGTGAAGGAAAACATCGTGAGGAAACCTGCATACGCCGAAGAAGAAATTCCTAGGCGTATGTGAAGTCCACCAACCCGCACTGGGCTAGCGTGGTGGACTGTAGCCCGAACGCGTGGAGAGGGTAGGCCTGAGCCCCAGCCGACATTAATAGGCTGTTGATGATGATGAAAGAAAAACACAAAATATCTATACGAATAGTCAATTTTATTTGGCAGGTAATAGTCTCCAGGACAGCGCCTTTTTACCCGACTGCGGCGAAGTCCAAAAGGAGGGTTATAATTGTATGTTTACTATGTCGATACGAGAACTACTCAACGCCTCAACCGATTTTGAAAAATGATACGTCATTAGATCGCATTAGAATTAATTAAATTGTTCTAGTGTGTATCGTTCATGAATCTTTTTCGATGACTACTGGACCTGTTTTTTTCTTTTTTACTTTTAAACTTTAAGGTTTTTTATACGAAGTTCAATTTTTGGTCTTTACGCAGTCGGGTTTTTTGATATTTTTTATTTACTTTTTTTAAGTAGATGGTAGCGTTGTATAATACTTTATTTTTATCTACTTACTCGTTTACGACACGACATTAATTTAAATCTAAAATTGTTTTACAATGACGTAATTTTTTTTTTTTTTTTTTAAACTAAAAATTTATTTTTATTACCAACTACATAAATGACGTAAATCGTTTAATATACCTACCGCAAATTGTGATATTGAATATTCTTTTATTTAATATTTATTTTTGCATGCAATACAAATTTTGCAATTTTTTGCAATTAAAATTTATCGGCGCTATAATTTGTCTAGTTCATTGTTACACCCTTTATGATGATTTAACCAATCACGTGATATTTCATATTTCGATTCGGGCTAGGCAAAGAGTCTTTTCCATGCAGCCTCGAACGCTTACACAGAATACCTTCACTCTCACTGTAAAAGCCAGAATCACGGTAAACGGTAAGAGTTACAAAGTGATAATGGGAAAAACCAAATTGTTCTATAATGATCGGATATACGGTTAGGTTGATCTGGATTTTGTGACCTAAAATTTGCAGAAATGGTTAGAAACCGACTTTGCCATCAATAATCTGCAACTGTTATGTTTTACTAGTAAATTTATGTATTTATCTGTACACTGTAGAATATTACTGCATCCTTTTCAGAAAAGCTGGTGACCAGTGGTTCGATAGGAGCCGCTTTGCTCGCTCTCTTGCTGTTCTCATTATTTGGGGATATCCCCTCTTACATCCTGAGATATGTGAGTATACCCACTTCATTTAACTGCACATGTACAATTATTTTATAATATATACTAGTAGTTCGGTGAGAACAGTAGACATCGCCAGCCCTTATAAACCAAACCTAAAAGAAACCAACAAAAGTCAACTTTGGAAACAGAAAAAGTACCTACTAAAGTGACAAAAATTAGCACTTTAAAACTTAATATTTCGCAAACGGATCCCTGAATCGAAAAATGTTTATCACACACCCGCGATATTTTTGAAAGACCCATCCAACGATACCCCACACCATGGATATCACGCGGAAAAAAATAATTTTCCATTTTACGTATGCAGTTCTATGAACATAATTTATTTTTTCAACTTTCTTAAGTCAATCCACTATTACTCAAAAACTAATAGAACCTACTTAGCCGTAATAGTTTTCCTTGTAACTACGTTATATATGCTACTGCCATGAATTTTTTCACATTTCCAGAAGCAACCGTTTAGCTGGCAGGGGGGGGGGACACGTGACTCTAACAAAAATTACCGCTTTAAAGCTTAATATTTCGCCAACGGATCCCTAAATCGAAAAAATGGTATTCACACACCAGCAATATTTTTGAAAGACCTATCCAACGATATCCCACACTATGGGATTCACAAGAAAAAAAAAGTTCACTCCCACTTTGCGAGTATGGTAGGTACTCTAAAAAAAATGTTTTTCAAAATTTTATTCTACTCATTTTGTAGGTTTAATTAATTTATACATATGCCAATTTTTCGTCAAAATCGGTTGAAAAATGCGACCTGTAGAGAATTACAGACAGACAGACAGACAGACAGACAGACAGCCGGACAAGAGCATTTTTGGCCAGTCTCGAAACATAGACGCTTCGCTCGCTTCGCTCGCTCGGTCAATTAATTTACTACCTGATTCCCGCGGCTTCGCCCGCGTTTTATAGTTAGTTACATTTTCTTTTTGCTGGACTCCTAAGGGTCATAATGTTGTGAAATTTTCATTTCCGACTGGTAGTTCCAGAAATTTGCTAATTCAAACAAACAAACATACAAACATACAAACAAACAAACAAACAAACAAACAAACAAACAAACTCTTCATAGCTTTATGATTGGTAATATTGGTGAATAAACTGTATTCTTTTTTTTTAACATTGAGACAGTCCAGGTGGAGAAGGTGGGTGGTTAGGAACATGTATTCCTAACTGCCCACCCAGGTGGACAGCTCAGGTGGGCGGTTAGGAAGTGGGGGTTAAATGTCATTATTTTAGGAAACCTTGTGAGAAGGAAGGGGAAGTAGGGATCTCTGATTAATAAATTCAACTGGCATGAACACATTTTCAATAAATATTTACAGCGCATGCGACTATCAAAAGGCTCAGCCATCCACGAGTTTCTCAAGAAGGAAACAGCCGTCGTCCACCTGTCGGTGTATCTTTTTAACATCACCAACGCCAAGGAGTTTGTGGCCGGGGAGGATCATAAACTGAAGGTTCAAGAGGTCGGACCCTTTACTTATAAGTAAGTAGATAGATAAACAACGAGGAATTTTTTTTTTATTATTATTCAAGGCTGCAAAATTGGTTATTTTGTGCGAGTACCCACTAGTATTGAAAACTGAGCAAGCGAAGGGTACATATTTAGAAAGAAAGAAAGAAAGAAACCATTTATTCTCAAACACAGCACAAGGACTCACAATTGTACACATAGTTATTATACAAAAGTACACAGAGACAAACTTAATAGGCAGTGTAAATAAGTGGGCCGTGCTGTGCTAAAGAAAGGGCCCTGACTCAGCATTATGTCGCGGAGACAAGCGCCGCGACGCTGGTATTCTGCCAGCGCCTGCTATTTAAGCTGTTTTTCTTTCACTCCTCCACAATTTCCTCGCTGTAGTGAGGTGAAAAATTGTGTGTTGCGCTCGGCAGCAAAGTTATTTTGCGTCTCGTACCTTTGAAACCCTCGCTACGCTCAGGATTCTGTACTAGTACTCGCACTCAAACGGTGAAGGAAAACATCGTGAGGAAACCTGCATACGCCGAAGAAGAAATTCTTAGGCGCATGTGAAGTCCGCCAACCCGCACTGGGCTAGCGTGGTGGACTATAGCCCGCACGCCCTCGTTGAGAGGGTAGACCTGAGCCCCAGCAGTGGGGAGATTAATAGGCTGTTGATGATGATGATGATGACTCGCACAATAATAACCAACTTTGCAGCCTCAAATAACTATTTTTATCATGCGTTATTCTCACGTTTTTCTTATGATATAACAACATATCTCATTACTATGTGTGTATTAATTTACTTTGGTACTCTACGGTAATAAGACTAAAGTTATAAGACTAAGAAACACTCCCTGGCAAGCTGAACGGCTGTTGGGGCAGACGAGTTCTTTAGTGGAGAATGTAGACCGACAGAAGGAAGAAACTGACGACCTGAAGAAGATGAAACGTAGTGCGAAGTTCCAGATGAACTAAAGGCCTATGTCTAGCAGTGAACGTCGAAGTCTGGAGATAATGAGTATACCGATAGATAATATAATCTAAAGATTTTTGTATCAATATGGGGCCAAACCCCCCCCCCCCCCTCCTCACCCTCGTTTGACTATAATTGATGACACATTTTTATTGGACTTTTTCATTTGATCCGGTTATAGCGGCTGCTTTCTTTTGGCTGCTAACTTCAAACCGGTTATGGCTTCTTTCTAAATCTCAAATCTTTCATCTCCCGAAGCCTAAGCGGTTATCAGCTGTATATTTTGCAAAACATTCGTATATAGTCATTGCAGGATGATAAGCAGAGGTCTGACCTTTTAACAAGTTGAAAAGGTCAATGCTAAGTATTTAAATTATCTAAATATTGTCAGCAAAATAAACTAAGCCTAACGCTAGATTTGTATTAAACATGGCCGCGGTCCAGTGGTCGGCCATTTTGTTTTGAATTGCCTATTTCGTTTATTTAAATGGGAAAAATAAGTCAAGTTGTTCAAAAAAATCGTAATAAATTCACGTAATTTTTATACTGATATCTGTAGCAAGGAGTTCATTGTACGCTTTGTAAAAGTGTATTTTTCGAAAGTTTTTCGCTTTTTAAACTACAAATATATTTTGTACTAGGAAGTATCTACAGGGATAAAATTAGGTAAAATAAATAAATAAATAATGTTTGGACCAATTTACACACGGCTGTTTAAAAAAAAATTATGATTGGCGTACTTTTTACTTTCGGTTACATTTTGTTTTTTTTTTAAATAAAAACCAGGAAAAGTAAGACAATGTCAACGTTCATAAAAAAAACTGAACACTTGGATTTAATGCGCATGCAATATTAAATAACTAGCGACACCTATTCTCTGCAAATAAATTATTGCATTTAATTTAATTATCTTTCCTGGACTATTACTACGACAGTACATACAAAATGTGAACGCGTCCCTTTGCAGTTTCTTTGTCTACCACGGACTTAACCCTTTCTAAGGCCCCAGTTATACAGATATGCTACGCGAAAGTTAAATACACTTACATGTTTGTAATGCACTGGGGAACACATCTACGGCAAAAAAACATGTGGTCAATATATGAACACAGCCTGTTAGTGCACTTGAGTTTTCAGATGATCTGTTTCCAATACACCTATTCATTGACATTGAATGAATGAGGAAGAAAGCCTGATATATCACTATATAATTTACAGTTAAAAAAAGAGAGGATGTTCTTCTCCGTAAATGTTTACTAAGTGGTATCCAAATCGCCTCTGCCTTATAAAGGGTTAATGATTCCGAAATAAACTAAACACTTTCTTTCTAGTTGCGGGTGTCGGGATATTAAATTGTGTTACTTTCCAGTGAGATTCGGAGAAACGAAAACATTGAGTTTGATGAAATGGCAGGCATATTGCGGTACTCGCCTCGAGTCAAACTTGTCTTCTCTCCTGAAAACTCCATAGGACGACCAGAGGACGTCAACGTGACCATGCCAAATATACCAATGCTGGTAAGCCACAGTTGGTCCTCGAGAACCGGATTTCTTTCTTTAATGCAAGTTTCTTGCGGACCGCCGTACAGTTTTAAAGTCTTGTGTTGATATTATTTTATTATCCAGTTCTGAGCTATCTTTAAAGTAAAGTATCTTTAAAGTTAGTTAAATCGATTGCAACATTAACATTGGTACTGAACGAGTAACTCGCTAAGGACTACATCCTACTTAATATTATAAAGGCGAAAGTTTGTAAGGATGTGAGGATGTTTGGATGTGAGGATGTTTGTTACTCTTTCACGCAAAAACAACCGAACAGATTTTGATGAAACTTGGTACAGTGATAGCTTATATCGTGGAATAACATATAGGCTACTTTTTATCGCGGACAAAGTCGCGGGGCGTCCGCTAATACCCCATAAGTAACAAAACGCCTGCATAGAGGGCGTTGTTTCACAATGTACACGGGAAAAACTTTTCTACGCGGGCGAAGCCGCGGGAAAAAGCTAGTAATTAATAATGCTGCCTCTTTTCGACTAATTACGAAAGTCAGAGATATAGATGTAGTTTTTACGTAGTAACTAGCAAGTATTGACGTTGTAATGTAAACTCACGGTAAGCTGTACAGAGACAAGAATACATACAGCTTATACATGAGAACGATTAATAAAAACATTATAAAATATCGCTCATTGCCTTATTTTCAGGGTTTATCAACGAAAATGAATGAGTTCCCGTATTTGTTCCGCGTGGGGTTTAACTCACTCACGACGCAACTCCGCTCCAAGTCCATAGTGACCATGGACGCCCACAACTACATCTGGGGCTACGACGAACCTTTAATATCTCTAGCCCACACTTTAGCCCCAGGTCTAATACAATTTCAGAAGATGGGGATTTTAAACACAGTAAGTCTACACCCAAAATTAAAAGGCAGGAATCAACCATGTGTTTCTGACAGTAGCGACATGAATTATGTTTTTTCACAGATATTTGATACTAATGATGAAAACCTCTTGGAAGTGTCCGCCCTTGATGATTCGAAGTTTATGATCAGGACTAGGAACGGACATAAGAGACTCAGGATGTCAGACGCTGGAAATCCTGACGAATGGTAATTTGTTTACGAACGTTAAGGGGAACTCCCGACCTCCAACTTTTTTGTATAGTTTGGGTACTCTTGGTTTATTTTCAGTTCTAAATGCAGCACCTTCGAAAATGCTTTCGAAGGAATCGGATATCCCACTGGTTTGACTCCAGAGTTCCCCATTAGGATTTTCCGGAATGGTCTCTGCCGGATTCTGGACATGGATTTTAATAGGACCAAAGCTATGTACGGAGGGGAGGCACTCGTATATCATTTCAGTGACAATTTCTATACCATGAGCCCTAAAGACCATTCAAATGGGGTTTTGCCTCTTCCAGAATGTTTTTACGGTAAGTTTCTTTCGGGATATTTATTTAATTTAAATGGCAGCATATAAGTAGCTGATGCTTCCGTATCAGCAGTCGACTTGCTTTCATAATTATTCATTATTTATTTATTGCGACTTTTTAAGTTTGAGAAAGTTGTCTAGTCTGTTCTTGAACATTTTATCTTCCTACTAAATAAAATTGCTAGTCCCAGAAAATGACTTGGTTATTTAATTTCTTTGTGGTCATTTACTATTGTAACAACTTTATGAAGGTGTATTATTTTTTAAACTGGGGTCTATTTTAAAGACCATTAAATTACAATTCTTTTTTCTCTATTCATTTCTTAATTACCCTGTCTTTATGACGAGTGACTCATTTACCTATCATAGCTTCATCTTCAAGTGTATCGTTTTTGCCGACAGTTCCAAAACCGAGAGCTGTTCTTAGTAAGTTGCCAATGGATTCATATTGTCTGTTTCAGGAATACCTTTAGCTATGTCTAAAGCTCATTTCTTGAATATGGACCCGAAAATATACGAGCGTGTTGAAGGAATGAAGCCAGATCACAAGAAACACATGGGCTGGGTGACGATAGAACCTGTACGTAATTCGAAGATTGATACCTTGAACCAAAAATAGGAAGATCTGTTACTTTCTTACTGGAAGTTCTCTTTCAAAGCCAAGTACGAACCAACTTGATTTTAGGCAGTCCAGCACGGATGGACGGCTTGATAGCATTTACATTCGCTCGTGAATACTTATACTGTTTTAGTAGAAAATACTGTAGGTACGGATAATTATACTGATGATTGTATAATCCTAAGTTGCCAACCTATGATGTCGGCTTTGTAAACGTGTCGTCGGCCACCGAGCCGAGTTTTATAAGCATGTAAGAGAGTATCGCATCTTCCTCCTTTGGTGTCATCTAAGTTTATTACTCTTAATACGAATCTCCATACGTTCTAATTTTATCGGGTTATCACACTGTAATAAAGTGCAATTTAATAATAACTATAGACTAAAAATGCTTCTCATTTAGGAAGGATAAGAATGTCATGCGTAACACAAATACTTACGTTTTTTTCTTCAAAGCCAATCTATAATAATTTTATTTCTCCAATTGCTTTTGAATTACCTAAATCTAGAAGTAAGTTTTCGTGTTTCAGAAAATTGGTATACAATTAGAAACAGTTTTTTCGCTGCAAACGAACCTAGTTATTGGAAATGTGGACAGCAACAGAGAAACTAAAAGCTTTTCCAACATGGTGCTTCCAATATGTTACATGAAAGTTGTAAGTGATTTTCATGTTGTTCGATATCTTGAAGATCTAATTACTGAAACGATTTAAAATGTATGATGTCTTTATGATGACTTTTTGTTTCAGGTACAACTAGAGTCATCAAAAGAAGTTGTCGATGTTGTAACCTTTATCTATTCTACCTTCCCATATATAATTATTGCTACAAATGTAATGCTAACCTTGCTAACTATAGTATCATGGGCGTACTTTGCAAGTTTGATGTATCAAAATTCTAAGCATTCAAAAAGAGTTTCAAAGGAATCTCCATCATTACCGTTAAATAAATTGAAATTACAACCTGGTGTCGTGAACGGGGAAGAAGCAATTAATAATTCTTTAAAGTCAACAGAGCTGAGACAGCTTTGATAGGAAAACTTAAATTAGGCACTTAAAAATGATATTTAAAGTAAGGATAATAATAATAACAGAGATGAGACGGATACGATAAAAGAATTTTACCAAAGGCTGTGAGCCAATAATTTTTGATATGTAAGCATATACGGGTATGCAGAAGAGGGCGTCTTTAAATCGAAAATATATTAATAATTAATAAAAACTATTCATTGTAAATATAAAAAAATATTTTTATAAAAATTATTGGTTTCATCTTTCTTTCTGATATAGAGGCAACAATTAATGAACTAAAGTTTCTTAATTGTTTCTTCTTCAGGTTCTTTCTATTTTAAAACTAGAAAATGTCGCGAGAGTGAAAGCTACCGCATACAGTGCAAAGGCGTCTTGGACATCGCTTCTGAATATTTGAGGCTGTTATCCTCTGATATGCATAAAATCGGAATAATAATCAATAGAAGCATCAGAATCTGCGTAAGAATCGCTGGTATCGGTATCACTGGAATCTGTATCAGAGTCCTCCACAGAGCGAGCACTGGAATACCTTGGTCGTTTCTTATTCTTCTTATCCTTCCGTATAAAATCTTGAATATCATGAAGAGGGGGGTGATCGTGGACCACTTCTTCCCAGACTGTCCTGAGTGGCATCACAACTGGGGGTGGAGGTCGATACGCAGGTACTGGCAGCACAGGCATTGGATACGGACATGGGTAACAACCCATTCCTGAGCAACAGAAAGTGCCGTTTGCTGGCTTTGCAGAGGTGGTTACAGCCGGAGTACTTATTTCTCTCTCATCATACCGACGAAAAACCAATGGCGTGAAAATGGGCTTCTTCTTTGGTGGTTTCTGTTTAATTTCAGGCCTTTTAAATAAACTATCATCAAATTCTTCATTTTCAGGCTGTGGGGGCTCATAATTGCTTAAAGGTTCTGACAGCGGCAGCGGTGATCCATGTGGAGTTGATGATTCTTGTGACGGTGGTGGCCTTCTCATTATCAAGTCAGCTAATGCTTGAAGATCGTTGTCTGTCATATTAACAATTCCATTTATCTCATTTATTCTATTGTCAAGTTCAAAAGTAACTACATTTGCTATTATTATTAAAAATATAGAAAAGTATAATTCTCTCATGACTGACTCGTGAATAAGAGTTTTTGGAGGCTTAACCAGAAATAAGGTGTTTTATGTGTGTAATGCTAATTGTTCATGCTCGTAATCAAATGAATGGCGCTATTGTTGGAGTGCGAAACGTTGCATCACTCGTAATAATTATGGATTTCAACGCGCTAGCTAGCGTCGTACTTACAGGGAGTTAGATGGAATGCAATGATTTTTGAGATCAAAATGCAAAAGCGGCTAATAAGTAAAATGTTAATATTTATTTTTAATACTAATGATTTTGAGCTCCAAATACGAGTATCTGCACTACTCATCTTACGTTTATAACATTTCCGACTGTTAAACTAATTTAACTACATTTTAAGTTTTGAGATTATCTCGATCATAAATATAACCTAGGGGTTCCTGATGTTTTGTGCCTTTTGGTATGGAACTTTTAAAAATTCATAATATAATCTCTAGCTACGTTACTTCAAATGCTATTGATAAGTTACTGATCTTTAGATTATCCGGAGTTTTGAATATCAGCTCCTTTTTGCAATATTTTCAATAAGGTGGCGTCGTCGCATTCCTATTTTTTTAGGTTTTAAAATTTTTCGGGTCTGCACTTTTTTGGGTTTTTTTTGGGTTATTATTTTAAATTGGTTAGCAGTATTCGTTCCAATAACTATATGGATTTTCTGAGCCATTTTGTCGTCTCTTTCACTATTTTGACGATTTATTTCTCCTTCAGTTATCGTAACTATTTTGTTATATGTTTCTGGAAATATCATTTTCTTTTCAGGATTTTTAATAAAGAATGCGTGATTTTTATTAAGTACTTTGAGGTCAGGGTATCTAAGCAACAAACTTCCTTTAGAATGCTCCACGGGCATTTCATGAGGCATTTTAATGTTTTGGTTAACATTTACTCCAAGCAATGTTATTGCATCATCCTTGCTGATTTTTGTCTTCAACTTGACATCCCCTTTCTGAGAAATGTAAGTGAGAACTGGTCTAATAAGTTCATTATCGCTTGTCTCCTTGTCATGATTAACTTTATGAAAGTTTCTTCGGTTAACGTACTTTTTTTTTCTAATAAGATTAAGATTCATTTTATTTCTGTTGTTTTGCATTCGTCTTCTTCTATAGTCATCAGAACTTTCCGAATCACTGCTAGAACTACTAGTTTCGCTATCGCTCTCAGAGTTTGAAGAGCTCTTATATTTATCTCGGTTTGGGATAAGTGGAGGTATGGGAACAAGTATAACAGGTGGTGGTTCAAAAGGAACGGGATATGGTATCGGGAAAACTGGACCTGGAAGTGGTTTTGGAGGACAGGGCGGGCATGGAGGACAGTTTGGCGGCCTGGGTTTGATTTTACAACACTCTGATGGTACTGGAACTGGCACTGCTGGTACAGGTATTGGCATTATTATGGTTATTTTATGTACTGACGACGACATAGTAGTAGTTGGTATGTCCTCCTTTCCATTGCAGTTCTGTTGGGGTATTTGGAAGGTAGGTCCTGGCAGCATTGGTGGCATAGCGAACATTGGCGGTGGTGGTGGTATTACGACCATTGGATTGGGAAATTGCAGGTTGGCCAGTCGCGGTATGGTAGCCAGATATGCAAACACCACCCATTTTCGTACTGTATGCTGAAATAAATTGTTCTTATTGATCTGATAACTCAACATAAGTTTGACAGGAAGAGTTTAATATTTTTAAATTATATGATTAACATACAATAACTATAATTTACTCATGAAACTTACGACCATAATACGGTGGAGATTATGTTGTAGAAATCATAGTTTCCCTTTTCGTCAAGTAAACTACTTTAAAAACTTGTGTTTACGATTTTATGTTAACAGCTATTGTTACAATGTGCATGAGAATGTAATTGTAACAATAAACTGGTTATAATAATAAAACGTCAACAGCAACAAAATGAAATTTTCGAATTCCATCGTCCATCTAGTAGGAAATAGGTACCTAACTAGTCAGAGCGAATTCTTTAGAGTTAAACCTTATCGTATTTGGTTAGAGGATGTCAGGTAAATGAACAGTAACCATAATAATTTCGTCATGTATTCCATAATAAAGTACAAAAATTAAAAAACCTAAAAACATACAATTATAAACTATACAACTTGAAACACTACAGATAAATTACTGATCGTCTTATGGTCGGCAGGTCTAAATATCAGTTCCTTCTTGCCCGCTCCAATAATATGTTCTTTCTTCGGCACTACTATACCGAAATCATTGGGAACTATTTCCATATTGTTAGGCATAAATACTGCATTCCCTTGAGGATGCGATATGAAATGCGCTCTTTGATTTCTATCGTCTTCAAGTAAATCAGCGGCGTCATCATTGCTGATACGTTGCCTCAACCTGACGTCACCGTTTCTCGATATATATGACAGCACCGGTTTTATTTCGTTATCCAAGCCAGTTCTCCTAGAATTCCTTCCAGAGTTGCGTGGTCTTCTCCTAGTTCTTCGACAGTCCTTTGATCCTCTTCTACAAATTTCACGACTGCTACTGTCATCCTCAGAACTTTCAGAACTTTCGGAGGAATATTTCTTTTTATTTCCTTTCGGGCTCCGATAGCTGTCATAAGGGACCACTACGACAGATGGCGAGCCTCCTGGAGGGATGACCATAGGGTACGCAGGCCCTGGAACCGGCATGGGTGGACGCGGACGTATCGGCTCAGGAACGTCATCTCTATTTCTGCATCTACATTTCTGATGGCATGAAGAACAATAAGAGAAGAACGAGGGGGTGCAGGATGGAGAGCACACGCATGGCGGACACGGAGGACAGCTCGGCAAGATCGGCCTGAGTTGACAATGAAGCGGAGGCGGCAGGGCCGGTATTGCCACTTGAACTGGCAAAGGCATGGGCATTGGAAACGCAACGGCTATACTCTGTTCTGTAGTCGTAGTGGTTTGTACGTTGGCTCCGTTTGGTAGATGGATGGAGACCGAGGGCAGCATCACTTGAAATTGTGGTGGTGGTGGTAAAGCTAGGCTCCTTGGAGGTGGTGGTAGTGGAAAAATGGAACCTAGTGGTGGGAATGGCAGGACGAATTGAACGTTCGCTTGTCTGATCATCGTAGCCAGGCTGGCGATAAACATCCATTTTCGTTTTGAGACCTGTAATTAAAATTGTTTTTAATTTTGCTTCTTTCTAGAAGGATACAAAGATGTAGTTGCGACAGTATTAAATAGATTTTTTGTTTAATATGAAATTAAAACTTACGATCATTGCGTTTGGGTTTGTGTTTTCACAAATTGCCGTTTTCATGTTAGAAAACTACTTTTATGCGTTTCAGATGGAAATGTTGCGTAAACGTAACTCCTACTGAGTAATGAATGAAAGAAAAAAACAATTCACCTGCTGTTTGGTAACCTGTTAGGTACATTATGCAACTGTTACAGTACCTACGGTAGTGGACTGAGGGCCAGTATCGATGTTTTGGATTCTCGTATTATTTATTAAGAAGGTTCCTATTAAAAAGATAATGAAGTTTCCCATATAATTGAGTAAGATATTTAGGTTGCATAATTTTAACCGGTCTAGTCGCCTTAATAACCAAATTCATAACCATCATGTTTTTATTTATTCTTAGTTTAGAAAACAAAGTCGTGTTAGTTAGACCCATAGAGTTAGTATACTAGCTATAGAGCGCGCGCATCGCTCATTGCCCATTGTGCCAAGTGTAAGCAGGTGTTCTATGGACGCTTCTATTTAGATTTTTTCTAGATCGTTCTTTTCCGTGAATCGTGTTTACAGCTTGGCACTGCACATTTCACCATGATTACTCCAAATCTAAATAAATACCGGCGCGAGCAACAATCAGCGCTACTGACGTGTGTGACTAGTAGCGTCGCCCCGAAAATTTCGAGACTGTTCAGACCCGTGCTTACAGTACAGACTTGCTAACGCGCGCTCTATGTATACTAACAACTCTCTGGTTAGACCACTTATAACTCAAGAACGGCTGAACGGATTTTGATGAAATTTGGTACAGGGATAGCTTATACCCTGGAATAACATATAGGCTACTTATACATATTTCACGCGGGCGAAGCCGCGGGGCAGCAGCTAGTTTTATTGTAATAATTTATTTTGTGATTGTTTACGAGAAGTTAATAGTTTCTCTAGGTTTATACTACAAGCGGCGATTACAAAATCTGACGTCTGATATTACAATGGATACTTTAAAAACATAATCCGAAAACCAACAGTTAAGCTCATTGGTATGAGTCATTACACAAATTATTGTTGGTCCCAGGATGGGGATCGAACCCACTACCTCTGGCGTAGTAGACAGGGTCACTACCAACTAAGTCAACAGGCCAGACGAATGGACTTCTTGGACTAGAGAGTTACTCTGTATGGTACCTACTGCAAGACTGAGATGGTTTGAGCCATGAATTTAAAAAAAAAGCTACTCCTTGGTGTAAGCATTTTGAATCTTTAGGAATTTTAACTTACTTCAGAGTGTGGCTGTCAGTTTTAAGGTTTTGAAAAATAATTCTATCTAGACTTTACATAAGTCTAGTATTTGAACTACATCTTGCGACCCGATCGGGTCGCTTAACACTCTGAGGAAGTTTGATTTTTTCACAGCTTTAAGGGACTGCGGACCTCAGTATTTGATACTAATTTCAACGTATTACCTCCACGCGTTCTTGAGAAAAAGGGTCTTGAAAGACAGACAGACAGACGGACAAGGAATCCTATAAGGTGATCCTATAAGGGTTCCTTTTTTCCTCTTTTGAGGTACGGAACCCTAAAAACTAAATCTGTTCTAGGTTTCTTCAAGATGTTTTCGTTCAACGAAAAATCCGGAGTATAATCTTGTATTTTTAAGATCCGATTAACTCAATAATACTGACTATAGACTACACTAAACTACTACAACAAAAAGCAGAGCAAGCGTGATGTCCTAAAACATAGTTCAATATCATTCACAAAAATAATAAAAAGTAAAGGACCGAGCAGTGATCCCTGGGGAACCCCACTGGGGATAGTTACCCATCCAGAGATATAGTTACTGGCAACCACTGCTTGCGTCCTATATAGCGTCGTATGTAGGACGAGAACCACCTGAGTAAGTCTCCACTGATACCCATTCTCGTTAGCTTTAATAATAGTAAGTTATAAGTTATGATTTACACGATCAAAAGCTTTACTGTAATCAGTGTAGCTGACTCTGCATAGTGTCGGTTAAGAAGTCATTGAGCAAGATTAGATTAGAGGTGGTGGACCGCCCGCGCAAAAACCATGTTGAGAGGGGCTGAACGCCTGCTTTAGTGATGGATATATTTGATTGTAAGTAGATCACTTTCTCAAGCACAATGCACAATTTAGATATTGGCCTATAGGTATTTGGTAACGTGAGCCTTAGGTCCTTTCTTATGCACCAGCGTTATAAATGTTTTTTTCAGATATCAGGAACATCTCTGTGAAAAAGTTTACTATCTATACGTAAGTAACTATTTAAGCTTTGAAAAACACACTCATTTGAACTCTTGACTTGGTGTGTGATTAGATTAGAAAGAAACATTATTAATACCTATAGTACTAACGGACGCCTGCGACTTGCGTCTGCGTTAAAAAGTATCCTGTTATTCTAAGGATTTAAGCTATCACAGTACCTACTAAGTTTCATCAAAGCTCGTTCAGTCGTTATTGCGTGATGGTGCAACAAACGAGGGCGGTCTCGTCGTCACACCAGCTTGTAACACTGGTTTTACTACGAGTAATATTTTTTCTTTGTCAACAAACATCCAACCTTTCGCTTAAATAAATACCTACTCGTAGTGTCTTAATATAATGGTGAGGTGCGATAATAGAAGACCCGACTCCGAAGGCACACATTAGTGTTCCGTAGTAAAAACAACCCTATTTGTGTATGTCCTTATCTTCATAATAATGTTGGACAGTGGTAGAAACAATAAATTTCGTGCTGTCAAATTTTTTGCTCAGTAAACATAATTCCAATTAATCATGTAGGTAGGTATTGACCCAAGTTTCCTACATAATACTATTTATTCATTAGCCTAATGATTGCGGTACGTGTTTCATAAAACCCCAGTATATTATGTAGGCATGAGGAGCTGCTGGGTGCCTCCCACTGGATTTGCTCATTGGTTGGTGATATCATATTTATCTTTGTTTTTATTCAGGCACACTGACAAATGTATACTAACGTAAATATATTTTCCGAGATTTCTATTTTGTAGTGCGAGGAATTTACGAGGAATTTCCATAAAAATAGTAACACATTCAGATTCAATAAATAATTTTTATTTGTATTTAAAAAATGTTATTAAAAACATAAAAAAGAACTGGACTAATATTTAAAATTTGATTCGAACTGTGTTTGGTGACCGTGGTTTGCTCGGGTTTCTATGGCTGCGACGTGGTAGCGGCTTTGGTGGAGTCCCTTGAGTTACCACTTCCACCTGTTCTACTACTCTCTTCTTCGCTACATTCACTTCTCCCTCGTCCTTTTCGTTCAAATCATCTATTTCAGTATATGACACTTTGTTGTCGTCTTCGACTGCCTTTTTCTTCATATCCAGCCAATCTCTAGCTTCATTTTTGGATATCTCTTTCTCATAAATGACATAGCCATCTTTGGTCACATATTGTATGACAGGTGTAAGTAACTCTGCGTTACTCACCTTATCATGTCGCCTTCCATTACTATTAGATCTTCTTGAACCTCTGCTCCTCTTCCACCAACCAGCGTCAGAATCAGAATCACCACTAGAACTGGTATCAGTATCCCTTGACTCAGAAGATGTTGATCTATCTTTTTTATGTGGTTTTCCTCTACTATACTCACGTTTCTTATGCTTTCTATGTATTTTATTTTTCCTTTTATGTGGTTTATCTCTGTTAAAATCACCTTCATAATCTGGATTTTTTCCATTTCCATTAACTGACTTCTTGTACGTAGGATCGGGCGAATAGAAAGGCATAACAATAACTGGGAGTTTATGACCTGGTGTCGGCATACCCATTGGCATCGGGAATCCTGGGATGCCAGGAGCTACAGGTAGTCCCGGTGGAAATATGGGACCTGGGAACCCAGGAGGTGGTATAAAACCTGGCGCGGGTGCTGGGAAACCAGGCGCAACTGGGAATGGTATGGGTTGGGGTTGTTTGTCGGGTGGGGGGCTTTGGAAGAAAGTTGGAGGCAATGTTGGGAAGTTTGCTGCGGAGCCTTGTAGTACTTGCGCTTGGGGGGAATTGAAGTTGGCGTTTCGTGGCAACCGACAGTGCATTGGCAGATTTTGAGGAAAGTAAACAATGTTTGTCGGACATAGTGGAAGGTCTGGCTCCGCGTCTTTAGCAACGGTCGACGACGAGATGACTATGACAATTAATGGTTGCAGAATTCTGCTCATGTTTATCTGAAACAAATATTTGAAAAAATTACGTGGGAAAGTCTTATGTCTGTAGGGTACTTTAGGTGTACCAAATTTTCGATTTCGTTGAATACTTAAATTTAGAAAAATATACCGATGTTTATAATTATATAATTATTTACGGGTCTTACACACGAAATAGTTTTATTTACCTTGCCCGACGTTTCGACCAGGTTACACTGGCCGTGGTCACGAGCTCACGAGTCAGCTCGTGACCACGGCCAGTGTAACAAACCCGTAAATAATTATATAATTATGAATACAAAGCGCGAAAGTCTAAAATGTACTAAACAGATGTTTGTTTTCTCTAATTACTAATTGTTAGATTAGTTACCTGATCTTCCACATTAGCTCTTTCTACTCAAGCAGCCTTTGTGAGTGTAGTGACAATCGGCGTTAAAATACGCTTCTTGTATACTTCGTGTTCCAAAAAAGAACAATTACGACCGCACTTGCATTGAATTGAACGCATAATCTTTATGTAATTTTGCTTTACAATGGTTGTACAATAAGCTACCTTAACAACAAGTATGGTATTTTCCGCCGTTTTCTCGCGGACCCACTAACTTGTGCCACTAATGAGACCACGAGGGAGACTCATTTCTCGTAGACCCACTGGTACTGTACCAAACTATCAACTGGACTAATCTGGACCAAACTGTATAAACTGGGCAAAACTGGATCATTTAACGAGTGGACGAATCTTGGACGAAATAGGCCATAAATGATCATTTATGTATACTTTAAAGGAATCCGTCAAAACGAATAGGTATTGTCCGACGGAAAACCTAAAACTTGATACAGTAAGAAAATTGCTTGGCAGTGGAAAATATGGAAATTTCAGGAAGAAATACATTTTCAGAGATGTTAAGCCATAACGCTTTCCTGACTTCATTCATTGACTTTCTCATCAACGGCCTATTAATGTCCCCACTGCTGGGGCTCAGGCCTACCCTCTCCACGAGGGCGTTCGGGCTATAGTCCACCACGCTAGTTCAGTGTGGGTTGGTGGACTCACATACGCCTAAGAATTTCTTCTTCGGCGTATGCAGGTTTCCTCACGATGTTTTCCTTCACCGTTTGAGATCAGTCAGTAAATGTACTTAAGTTTCGAGAAAAAACCCATTGGTACATGGCCCAGCCGGGGATCGAACTCCGGACCTTTCGATATGATAGGCCGCGTCTTATACCCTACGCCACTGACGCTCTCACTCTTCTCAGACAGACTTCTTCTTTCCTGACTTCTAATTTAGCTTATTCATACTGAAACAATACATTCTGGACTGTATGCGGACGCAGCTCTAGACCGGTCATTTGACGATCTTTGTTGTCTTGTTGAACAGTGGACGTCTTCCAGCTGATATGATGATGATGCGACTATAAATTCGGAAGTGGTTTTAATTGAATAAATTCCACACCATTTACAAACTATTTAAATCATCAATGGTTATGGTTACCTCACAAAGAATGTGTGTGTAACCTATGAGTGTATTGTATGGTAGCGTAAGCTCGAAACAGTATTTATACACCAAGAAAGGTGATTTCGGTTCAATCGAGTTAAAAGTTTTACTTAGTTCGAATCAATGTTAATTTCCGTGCATTTAAATAATAACTTTAAAAGGTAAGTGAAACTTGGTTTAAAAATACAAGATTGGTGAAAAGATTTGTATGGGTGCGTCATTGTTTTTATTTCTTGTTGAATTGTTTTCTCCAATAATTCAAATTTTGTTTCTTTTTCAGATGGATTTCGTCTCCATCACATTCCAGGCGATATTGAGTTTCCACCTCCTATCACATATTGCCGCTCAATATCCCATGGCCTACCCGAGCCCTCAAATGGCATCCCAAATGCAACAAATACCACCAATGCCCCAAATGCCATCAATGCCGTATCCGATGCCAATGCCAGCACCTCTACCTATGCCAATCTCAATGCCGCAACCCCGTCTGCCAGTCGTCGTTATGCCGTTCCGCTCCAAAGACGCGAAGAAGCAAAAGAAGCACCGTCACAAGAAAAGACGCAAGCACAAGTCCAAGTCTAAATCTAGATTAATTCCCAGCAGCAGCGGCAGTGACAGTAGCGACACAGACACCGATAGTTCGGACGAAGATGACTTTGATGGTCGCAGGAAAGGGAAGGTGTCAAGAAGACACCAGGTGCTGACTCCAGTCATTTCGTACGTGACTAAAGATGGATACGTCGTTTACCAGAAGAAAATAAAGAAAGAAAGGGCTAAGGATTGGCTTGAGCTGGGGAAGAAGCGGTCTACGTCCGTGGATAGTGGCGATACGACAATGGCCAGTGAAGAGATATGGTCAAAGAAGTCCAAGCGACGTCGCAACTGATTGTTTACATTTTGTTAATTTTGCATTCAGTTAATAATAATAAACTTTGTAACATCCTTTTGTTGGCATTCTACTCACCTCCAATAGGTAAACGAATGGAGATAAGCCACTCATTTGAACATTGTTAGTTTTGAACAATGGATCTACCTTTACGTAGGTATCTAACCTACCTAGTAGGTACTTAAGTAAGGCTCACAATGCACTAGCCATCATTACTTCTGGAAGTGCCATGCTATTGAGTGCATTCTTTTCACTAAGCTGTAGTGCAAGGTATGTGTTTACATACTTATATTATATAATTTTTTGATACTTAAAGAGGAATATGTAACATGATACCGAAGATATTGTCCCGATAACTCGAAAACTATTATTCCGATTGGGCTGAAACTTGGAGCATACGCGTAAAATTGCCTCACAATATCGGAGAAATTATCGAAATTTCCGGGAAAACATAATTTTCCAAGATATTTTAGGAAAGTTAAAATTGACCTAACGCTGTTTTTTTCTTCACAAATTAATTAATTTACTTGATTAAAATATTAAGTAAGTAATTTCAAACTTCAATGTTGCATTTGTGTAGGCTTTTAAAAGTTTTTAACCTCTCGCCGATGACTATGCTTTAATTCAAGGTATTAAAATAATAAGTAGGTATCTAAAAAGACATTTGTTTTTCCATAATTTGCAGATGAGGAAACCTTCCCAGATCCTGGTAATGTTGGTGATGTTTGCCTGCAGCTTGGGTTTGGCTCACCACGAGGGGCATCGCCTCCGGTTCTGTAGTAATGATTATTATAATTCTTGTTGTAGTCTTTATTAAGCGCCATCAAGCAGTCCTGCCAGGCGGGCTGTCAAAATCCCAAACGTCATTGATTCTCGTTCAGAAACTCATTACAACATCTTTCCTTTCTTAATATTAAACATGAAATAAAAACAAATCAACTTATTCTAAAACATAATCACTCATCCACGCCGGAGGGGCCCTAATTCTTTCACTTCTTCTCTGCTCTATGTTTTCGTGGCTGTAGTCCGTCACAGTATTACCACTTGCTGCTGAAGCATCACAATTAACACCAATGTTTTCTTGAGTTACAATCAAATCCTTACAAACTAAACTATCCCTACTTTCACCATTATCTTGTACGCTATTCCGCGCACTTGGAGTCATGCCAGGTGCACTATATGAGGGCATGTTAATTTCAGTAGTCTGTGGTGATGGTATTAAATGAAACCTATTCCTACGAAACAACCCTCTCTCTGTGTTTATGATATAAGATCTTGGTTCAATTGACTTCCTTACTACTTTCCCATGAATTTTTAAATCTGTAATCCATACCTTCTCATCTATTTCTAATTCTCTCAACTTCCTCGTTCTGTGCCTTGTATTATAATATGACTCTACTTTTTCCTTTTTAGCAACTTCTTTCTTTTGAAATTCAGTTTTGCAATTTACTGTTTTTTTTAACGAATTAGGTAACCTAGGTAAATTGTCACGTAACTTTCTGTTGAACATAAGCTCAGCTGGGCTAAACCCTATATCCAAAGATGTGTTTCGGTATATTAATAAAGCTAAATGAATATCATTATTCTTTTTCAATAAACTTTTTGCTATCTTTACTGCTGATTCCGCACAACCATTGCTTTGTGCATAATAAGGGCTACTTGTAACATGTTCGAAATTGTATTCTTTAGCAAATTCTTTAAATTTAGTTTTAAACTGAGAACCACCATCTGTCCGCACTAATTCTGGAATACCAAATTTAGAGAAAATGTCTTTGCACTGTTCTATTAGGTTATTTTCTGTAAGGGTGGTGAGTTTCTTTATATCTATGTACCTAGAATAGTAATCAATGATTACCATATACCATGTGTTGTTACAATAAAACAAATCTATGCCAACTTTTTGCCATGGCCTTTCAGGAGGTTTTTCCAAAATAATATCCTGTTTGGGATTTTTACGCTCCTCTATACATTGAGGACAGTTTTGAATCATTCTTTCAATTTGTGTAGCCATTCCCAACCACCACATAGTTTGTTTAGCCCTGCTTCGGCACTTATTTATGCCTAGGTGGCCCTCATGAATACTTTTTAACATGTTTACATGCAAAGAATCTGGTATGACCAAACGACATTTATACACAAGATAACCATTCACCATTGCAAAGTCAAATCTGTATTGATAATATTTTTTCAATTTAATTGGTATTTTTGATTGTTTAGGCCAACTCGACTGAGTGTACTGTATTAATCCTTGACATATATCACAATTATTTTGCTCAACTTTGATCGTTTCTAACAGTTGATCTTTTACTGGAATACTATTAAAAACTGAATTTACAAACAATTCTGAATTTTTTTCAATTTCCAATTCCTTTTCAAGGTCCATTAATGGACTTCTAGATAAAGCATCTGGCAAAACTAACTTTTTTCCTGGAATATATGAGACAGTGTAATTGAATCTTGTCAACCTCATACGAAATGACATAAGCCTAGGTGTAAGTTCATCGATTGGCTTTGTTTGTAAAATCTGTAACAGAGGTTTATGATCGGTTTCTAATAATATTTTTATCCCATATATATAATCTTTAAATCTCTCTACTGCCCAGGTCAAAGCCAAACATTCTTTTTCTATCTGCGAATATCTTTTTTCTGTGTCATTTAAAGTTCTGCTGGCATATGCCACTATATGTCTGCTATTATCTGACTTTTCCAACATCAAAGACGCCCCTAACCCATAAGAACTACTGTCGGCTCCTATTATATTTTACATGTTGGATCAAAATGTGCCAGTATCGGAGCCTTTTGTAGCAATTGTTTTGTCTTTTCAAAAGCTAACTGCTGATCTACACCCCATATGAACTCTACATCATTTTTTAATAATATATACAATGGATGCAATAACTCAGACTTGTTTTCAATGTAACGTCCTACAAAGTTAACCATACCTAAAAACTGCATTACCTGCTTTTTATTTTTTGGAGCATCAAAATTAGTAATCGCCTCAATTCTACTTTGATCAATTTGAATGCCCTCTGAATTAATTATGTGGCCTAAGTACTTCACCTCTTCTACCCCAAAAACACATTTCTTTCTATTAATGGTTATACCTTTATCCTGTAATCTATCCAACACCTTCCTTAAAATTGCATCATGTTTTTCCATGGTGTCTGCAAACACCAAGATATCGTCGACATGAGTCACTACACCTTCCAAATCCTCAAACAACTGAGAAAACTTCATAGAAAAGTATTCCGGGGCACAATTAAGACCAAACGGAAGCCTATTATACATATAGCGTCCAAATGGTGTTATTACTGTAGTTAAATGTGCTGAGTGTGTGAGAGGAATCTGATGAAACCCTGCTGTGGCGTCAATTTTTGAGTAGTATCTTGAATCTTTTAACAAGGCTAACGTGACTTCTACTTTCGGAATTGGAAAAATTGGTCGTAAAACATTTTTGTTCAACTCTGTATAATCACCGCATATCCTAACACTACCATCACTTTTTGGGACCACAACTATTGGTGACACGTACTGTGTTGGCTCTTCCACTTTACTTATAACCCCCAACTTACTTAATCGATCTAACTCTGACTTTACTTTATTCAATAATGGTATCGGTACCACTCTAGGCGTACACTGAATGTAACTTTTGTCTTTATCAATTAATTTGATATCAAATGATTCTTTAAACACCCCTAAATCATCAAATATTTTTGGAAACTCTTCGTCTACTTTGACTGTGCTTACGCTTAATAATCTGTTAACCCCTAAAATTTTTACCATTCTCATCGCCTCTAAGGCAGGAACTCCCAATATAGGTGATTTCAAATTTTTTACTACATACACATCACCACAGTACTGCCTGCCCTCATATTTTAAAGTTAATTTAACTATACCTCTCACTGTCAATCTTGCATTATCTGGTCCCTTGATGTTTACCCTGCATGGCTCCAAATTTGTCAAATCAGCTACATATTCTTCTGGTATTGCAACTATATCAGCCCCTGTGTCAATTAAAAACATTACATTACATTTAAAACTACCATTTCTATGCACTCCTACATTGACCTTATACTTATTACTGTTCATTAAACACACCTTTACTTCTTCTTCACTTTCCTCTACTATATTCATTACCTTGCCGGCCTTGCAGCAACGTGCAAAATGCCCAAGCCTATTGCAATTCTTACATGTTGCTCGAACCGCTGGGCACATCTGTCTCGAAGTATGTCTATCTCGGCCACAAAACCAACACTTTTGCATCTCCTTACCCTGTATCTTATTGGTTGGTCTGTATTCTGGAGGGCTCTTTGTCACTTTATTTATCTCTCGATTCTCAAACCCCCCTTGCTTCTCGTAATCTTCTACGCTCTTCGCTATCTGCACCGCTTCCGACAGTGTCAAATTAGTATTCATAAGCATTTTTTCTCTACCTCTTTTGCTTGCGCACCCCACCACAATTCGATCTCGTATCATTTCTTCCCTCTGACTATCAAAATCACATATTTCCGCTAATACATACAGAGATCGGATATAATCATCGACATTCTCTCCTGCTTCTTGTACCCTGGTATTAAAGCGGAATCTGGCGTAAACAGGATTTCTTTTAGGATGGAAATGATTGTCCATGAGTTCCAAAGCCTGTTTTAAAGTGCATACTGTGCGCGTAATGTTCAGTTGAATTGCCAATTCCTCTGCCTTTTCTCCCATTAGATATAAGAGTAAATCTACCTTGTCTCCCTCAGTCTTGGTATTTCCACTGCTGACTGCCAAATACCTTGCAAATCTCTTCTTCCATTTGTCCCAGCTCTCGGGCACAAAATCAAACTCTCCAGGAGCACCCACCAAACCTGGTGTATTCACGTTTATTACTGGTGGAACACTCATATTGTATTTTATGTATTTCAAAGTTTTTCCAGAACCGCTGCCACCATGTAGTAATGATTATTATAATTCTTGTTGTAGTCTTTATTAAGCGCCATCAAGCAGTCCTGCCAGGCGGGCTGTCAAAATCCCAAACGTCATTGATTCTCGTTCAGAAACTCATTACAACAGGTTCCACCGGCGTTGCCGAATGCACCATCCTGACCCTGGCGCGACCACGCCGCCGGCCAAACATTACTGGCCGTTCTTGCCTGGCATGTACAAATATGATTATCGTTATAACGCCGTTTGGCCTTTATTTTTCACTGGCTGAATAACATCGGTGCACTTAATAAAAATAGATTGATTACTATCGTATTTTTTATGCGCTGTTTGTATATAAAAGTATTGTAAGTACTTGGTTGAGGAACAGAGTTTCTTAATGTATTACACTTTCCAGCAAAGACTACTCCAACCCCGTGACTTTAACCTCTGCAAAAGTTAATAAACTAAAATCAAACTTTAAGATCTCAAACTAATGTCAATGTCATAATCATAAAGCCCGCTCTAATTCTCACTCAATCACTCAATTCGTTCATGACTCGTTCTATTACTCTGGCAAATAATACGTTCGGATACACATATTTCATCGGACTAAACAGATTCACTGGCAGCCGAATTAATTTGTATGATAGGTATTTAAATAAAGATACATATGTGTTTTATATTGCTAGTATACTGGTTTATGTTTCAATCTTGATTTTAAAGACTAAATAAATTATTATTACTAGGTTACTTTAGGAATTAAGATAATTACGAGAAATAAGTTACTCTCGTGGTCCCATCAATGAATGAATTTAGTGGGACCACGAGAAAACGGACGGTCATGTCTATAGCATTTGGAACCTATTTGGATGTTTTCTAGCGGTTTTTCCACTGGCTGTCCATAACGCCTGCGAATACCTACGAATCGGTGGAAACCTTTAATTGGCCTCGTATCATGTACTTTTGTTATGTTACATTTTTATAGCTGTTGGTCTTCCATAAGAAAAAAAGAATAAAATTAAAAAGCGTGTATCCGAGTCTACCTCCGCAGAGAATCGGTGTCATCCTAAGGTGTCATCTGTGTTCTGTCATTTTCGTTTAATCACTCAATACTCATTCACTCATTCATTCCATTCTATTTCATTTTCTGTTGAAGTTGGAAGACGTGTTTGTTGTGATTTTTGGAATTTCTATCTTTACCGGTGATCAAAAATGTCGACTAATTTAATGCGCACTAAACTAATAACTTGAGAATGCTCGTACGCCCATTTTCTTAGTGGTTTATCAATGTGTACGATGTGAAAACAAGTGTAAACAAAGCAAGTGCGGAGTGCCATCTATTTGTTAATTGGATTTTTATGTAATTACTTACTAAATATGGATGTGGGCAAGGATTGGAAGAAGAAATTGGGTTTCCCAATCAATTACGACTCGGACCAGAGCCCTGAGGATGACTTGTAAGTGTTTATTCCTTGTAAATGGGTTAATATGCGGTCTATTTTAGTAGGTATATGTACAATCAATCAAACATAATTGCCTACTTATTACACGGTTATGTATGAATGAACGGCCCCTTAGGGACACTGCAGCGAGTCTCACACAGGAATCTTGGTCGTATACTGGTGGTGCATACGCCAGATACTGTTTAGGTAATTCCACACCACGTATCGTCTGGGTCTAGACTTCACATGCCTACCTACATACATAGATAGGTACCTACTTCTACCATCAAGTCAAAGGTCACAGGTCACTTTTTATAGAATGTAATATACCTAATGTTGGAAGTGATAACCATAATTACTGTGTAGTTTTTATCATGTCATTAGCTCTGTTGACCCTGTTTTAAGAATGAATTCTCAATTAATTAAAAAAATAATAATAAATGTTTGTTGGTTTAAAGATCTCTTGCATATAATATTATGTTTGTGAGGTTCAGGTATCAAACCATTTTAAACCAAGATTTCAAGAACCTTAAACCTTAATTAATACCAATTGAGCTGAATTTTTGATCATAATTATAAATAAATATAATAAATATATATATTAAGGTTGTGGTCATTGGAAACATTAATTTGCTAGAAACCCCTAGTTGAGTGTTTGCTGTCAATCACCCCAAATCGGCACTAAACTTGTTTTTTAGGGCTGCTAGTCTCATTGTATGTGATATATTTAGTCTGTAACACTCCATCCCCCACCTCCTGTACCCCTTTGTTTTAGGTAAAAAACACTTTATTTACATGATAAATCGAAACCCGAACTCCCAAACTAGTCTAGCTGTGTCAGGATCAGGAGTCAGTGTCTTCCGTATTTTGAGGTGCTAAAAGTAAATTTACATATTGACAGTTATTTTCATTCATAGTACAGCCAGAAAGCTGTTGCTAAATATAAACAATGGTATGAATAAATCTAAAAGCCCATCCATTAGGCCTCTCCACATAACATGCATGATTAACTAAATGAATCAGGATTTACGATTGTATGCAAACACTATTATGTCCCCAAGAGATTAGGCTATCGGGCGCCAACCGTTATCAAGCTGTTAAATGCTATCACACTCGTAGACTGATATCTGCCGGAAAATAAACAAACAACTATAAGGTTTAATGGGGAAATTAATGCTTTCATATAATGATCAAACTGTGCTTATATGGCCCTAATTTTTGGTATTAAAATAAGTGGAATAAACTAATAAACGCAGTAGTAACTTGAGCGCTAACTTATACGGCCCGTTCAACGTGCCACCAACTTTAGAAGGACTCGTCTGTAGTTACCGGTTGTGCTGTCCTGACAGGACAGACCAAGTGTGGAAAGAGAATTTTGAGGAAATTTCAAAAAGTTGCTGACTGGATTTCTTTCTAGAATTACAAAAATAATCCTAAGTTACTCTACAATTGACTTAAAGTTAGTAGAGTTTGGTGGCTGGGACTGGGCTACATAGAATGACCTGAACCTGTGACGTTTGTCAAGAGTTGCATTGCCATGTACTTGGTAGGTAAAAAATTTACGTTGTATAAATGTACCCAGTGTACTCATAAAGCAATAAAATATTTTGACTTTGTACATAACTTATAATTAAGATATAATATAATTATAGATAAGATAATAACACTAGCTGATGCCCGCGGTTTCGCCCGCGTCGGTGAAGTACCTATAAGCCATCCAGAAGAAATTGTCTGAATCATAGTGAAAACCGCATCAAAATCCGTTGCGCAGTTTAAAAGATCTAAGTGTACAGAGGGACAGACGTGCGAAGCTTCTTTGTTATAAATAATAGTATAAGAATTACATAATTTATAGGCATATTACATCTTATATACGTTATATCTTATTATACATGGTGATCATATAATTAGAGACGCATAGTATTACTTAGTATGCGGCGGAACTAACAACCGACCTTGGGGAGGCTAGAATTTTGCCCAAATCTATGCAACAATAGTAGAATGGCGTTTGCCACATAATTGCTAATGACAACAGTATGCTCTTCCGCGAGCAACTCACGAGGGTTTTTTCACATCTGTATTTATATATCAAGTGAAGTTGAATGGATTCAAATTCAGTTTGAATGAGTTAGAATGCGCTTAAATTTTGAATATGATTTGCAGATAATGTAAAATATGTCTTAACTATTTGCTACTGATGTCGAGTCAACTTATAACCTATGAAATAAAATGAAAATTCGTTTATTTAAAATTGAAATACAATAATTCAATTTTCTCTTTTTATGTCAATTTTATCTAAAACTTCTCTGTTTCCACCTGTATCGCCCAGGGGAAGAAATAGCACCGGGCTCTGCATTTGTTTCATAATATATTTATTTACTCTTAGGGGTACTTACAGACTAATTACAATATGGATTTATATAAATATGATGATAACAAGTACTCAAATTACAAATATTTATCTATGTTGAGCCATCAGGTACTCCACGGAATTTTATCATCACCGTTATTATCAACCCTTATATCAAAGGTCCAGCAGTGGACTATTACAGGCTGATAATGACTATGACAGTGAGGAACATTGTTAGGTAATGTAGATGATTTTAAAGTCCACTAGACATTACCTATTCAAATTTGAAATTCGTCGGAATTCACTTGTGTTATTTTTGCCTTCAATGCCGTCCGAAGCTCAGAGACAGATATTTTAAATACAATGTATACAGTACAGTTGGAGTGCTAACAAGTAGAGTTCCGTGCAAGGTCGACTCTTGTGATGATAATGTGCAAAATAAAGTTTTCGATTGCCCATCTATTATGGTTATGTGACAAATCATATCTTATCACCGGTGAAGTGGCTGTATCTATGTTTAATGTGAATGACTTGAGTATTTCCCCATTTCCATTCTAGATTAGCTGCTCGCTGTTGGCGGGCATGCAATGACAATCTCCATTACTTTTTTTAAATAGTGGAAAACGTGATTAAAATGTAACTTTAGTGAGTTGTGTGAGAAAAGTTTAGTTTTATTTAAACTAGCTAATTGTAGAGTTCCTGTGAGTTATGAACTGATGTGATACCAGGTGGCCTGGCCTTGGTCCTACGTCAGGATCAAGGTTTTTATGATCAATAGGGGGGGGGGGGGGGGGGGTCAATAAAACACCTTGTCATGCCTAGCTACAGGTATGTAAATAAATTAAGTAAACCGATGATGTTGTAGCTAGCTTTTTAATCTGTAGTGAAGAAACGCCCATGCAAAAGAATTCGCTATACCAGAGGCAAGCTCATTGTTGCGCGTGTTGCCCGTGGTACCACCGATGAGTACCACGGGAACATTTTCCTACACATGGTACCATTATTCGGCGGTAAGTGGTCGTTTTGCAAAAAAAATTGAATGAAAAATAATAGTTTTGGTGTTACCACCGAATAGTGGTACCATAGGAAGGAAAATGTACCCGTGATACCAATAGTGGAGTTGCCCCTGGCAACACGTTGTTGCAATCGGTAATAATCTCCGCGGGTAATTTACATATTGTTATGTTAGGTCACCTGGTAAACCCTAAGCTACACCAGGATAAAACTATAATAATAAGAAAGCTATGTTTCCACCATTGATTTATTGTCTTAACTAGACAACAAGTTCCAAACTAAATCTTAACTTACAGTTCAAGTCTTAGTAAGTCAGTCAATCCTTCTTGCCCATGTGTGCGCTTCTACAACACACTACCAGGGGAAATCTTGAATATATGAAGAACAGAGAATTTAAGAATCAAACTAAAAACAACTTTGTAAGTTTCTCGGCAAGTCGTTCTCGTTTTCGCCCCATACAAGCTCTCATACTCACTCACTCACTCGTGATTTCTCGCCGAGACTTCTCGCCGCGAGTCTGGACGAATATACAGCCTAAACCAGACTCACGGCGATAAGCCCCGAGAACACCCTAGGAACGTGAATGTGAATAGTTTCTCGGCGTCTCGTTCTTTCTCTCGCCTCATACAAACTCTCATACTCACTCACTCAGATTTCTCGCCGAGACATCTCGCCGCGAGTCTGGATGAGGTTTAAAGCCTAAAAACCAGACTCACGGCTAGAAACCCCGACCCTAGGAACGTGAACGTGAATAGTTTCTCGGCGTCTAGTTCTCGCTGTCGCCTCATACAAACTCTCATACTCACTCGAGATTTCTCGCCGAGACTTCTCGCCGCGAGCCTGGATGACGTAGGTATAACGATTCAGCCTCCATACAACTGTTTTAGATGACTGTCGGTATGCAAATTCTCAGGCCATGCTAGGTATTCGATAACATACTTATGTAAATGTTGTAAATTTGCGAATTCGTGGCGAAATGGTGATTCATCGGCAGTTGGGTTTATTATCAACAATTTATCATGCATATGTTCTAAGGTTATCTTTCGATTATCGATCCGTTTTGCTGACATACTTTTATTTAATACTATCCGGATATCTAGTCAAGTGTCGGTGTCCCGGCATCGGGACGGTAGAAAAAACGCTAGATTGGATATGAAGGTGATAATTCGGCTGTTTTAGGAATTCAACATACAGCCGACCACTAGTACTAAAAAAGAAAACCTTTGTCCAGCAGCGGCCTTTGATAGGCCACAGTTAAAAAAAACACCCCTGAGAAGTACCGGCACTTGCTTAACTTTAGTTTGCCAGTAGATTATTTTATATTTTAACATAGGGTTGTAAACTAGTAGTTCCGTGAGAACAGTAGACCTCGCCAGCCCTTATAAACCAAACCTAAAAGAAACCAACAAAAGTCAACTTTGGAAACAGAAAAAGTACCTACTAAAGTGACAAAAATTAGCACTTTAAAGCTTAATATTTCGCAAACGGATCCCTGAATCGAAAAATGTTTATCACACGCCCGCGATATTTTTGAAAGACCCATCCAACGATACCCCACACCATGGATATCACGCGGAAAAAAATAATTTTCCATTTTACGTATGCAGTTCTATGAACATAATTTATTTTTTCAACTTTCTTAAGTCGATCCACTATTACTCAAAAACTAATAGAACCTACTTAGCCGTAATAGTTTTCCTTGTAACTACGTTATATATGCTACTGCCATGAATTTTTTCACATTTCCAGAAGCAACCGTTTAGCTGGCAGGGGGGGGGGGACACGTGACTCTAACAAAAATTACCGCTTTAAAGCTTAATATTTCGCCAACGGATCCCTAAATCGAAAAAATGGTATTCACACACCAGCAATATTTTTGAAAGACCTATCCAACGATATCCCACACTATGGGATTCACAAGAAAAAAAAAGTTCACTCCCACTTTGCGAGTATGGTAGGTACTCTAAAAAAAATGTTTTTCAAAATTTTATTCTACTCATTTTGTAGGTTTAATTAATTTATACATATGCCAAATTTTCGTCAAAATCGGTTGAAAAATGCGACCTGTAGAGAATTACAGACAGACAGACAGACAGACAGCCAGCCGGACAAGAGCATTTTTGGCCAGTCTCGAAACGTAGACGCTTCGCTCGCTTCGCTCGCTCGGTCAACTAGGTTTATTTTGTGAAGATGAATTTTAAATTTTTCATTGAAAAAATTAGTGAATTCCAGTGTTAAAGCAGTCTTAGTCAGTTTCACACACTTAGTTTTCCCGCGGCAAAAGTTAGTCAAACTCATACAAATTAGCTAACGCAGAAAGACTACACAAAATTCAAATGCCAAACTACGGTAAAACCTAATGTTTAGCAAGTTTTGACGGCCAAATTCCGAATTGATCATTAGGTAATTTAGAACTTTTACCGTCAAATCTTAGGTTTTACCCAGTCATGATAAACCTATTTTTAACGTACGAAAATGCCTTATGCAATACCCGATCTTCACAATCATTACCAGCCGCCATACGTCGCTCCATCTAGCCGGGGGGCGTCCCACACTACGCTTACGTGGTCTCCACTCGAGAACTCGTCTACCCCAGCGGTTATCGGTTCGCCTACAGAATGTAACCAGCCCACTGCCACTTTGAGCTATGTCTAAGACTGGTTCTCTGGCGGATCACCTCGTTTCGGATCCTGTCTCAGAAACTCCGAACATGGGTCTTTCCATAGCCCGTTGAGAGGTGCTTGTCCACCTAGTTATATATACTATAACATATAACTAGGACTGTTCGACTGTTTTCGAACAAGTCCCACTGTCAGTGTCCACTTTGCATGTCTTGATTGAATGCCAAACTCTAAAACATCCTTGTACTTTCGCATTTATAATATTTTGTTATCATAAAAGCAATGTTCTTTATAAAACCTTGTCTCGCTGGAGATAGCCGAGATGTTTGTGTTGACGTCGGAAGCGACCTTGGATGCTGTTTCGTGTAAGACGAGACCGCCACGTGGATATTTTGACAATTGACGCAATATACATGCAATAAAAGTTGGCACCACGTTGGCACTCATTTCTTTAAAAATGTATATGTCACAGGGATTTCACGAAATCCCTAGGGATATCACGAATTTCCGGTAGATGTCGAAAATTCATGTTTATTACGTCTTCTCTAGTGATATGTCATTCATGATCAGTGAAATAGTCACTTTGAGCCCTTGAATCTCATCCAGGGCACGATTTGGGAGAGATCTGATCGTGGCTGTCTGAAGAACGGATGGAAGAGACCCAGAGAGACCTAACTGATCAGGCAAGCCGTTTTCACCCTTGACTAGTCTGAATAAAAAAAATCTAAAATTGCATCAAAATGAATGGAATCTGCGACAGCAGGAATCTAACGATTCTGACTAGAAAATGTCTTACCTGATCGGTTAGGTGTACCTATAGGGTTCTCTGGACCTCCTCCATCCGTACTCCAGGGTCAGCCACCGTCAGATCTCACCCAAATCTTTCCCTGGCGGAGGTCCAAGGGCTCAAATTGTCTCGAACTTGTGAAAATGGCGCCCGCGATTTCATTGACCGCGAGGGTATAGTAAAACATTCAAGACCGGTATTCAAATACATAATTAACATATCAAAAGGTTGCGTAATACCGCTGACTATTGAAGTACCACCGAAATTGGAATAAAACACACTGTCAAGTCATACCACTTAAATAAATTATAGCTGACAGCAGCGCTGTCAGGATACATTGGCCCGGTGCGGCTCGCATCTGTCAATGACCAACAAATGGTAGGTGCTTGGCGTGTTGATAAGAGATGAATATTGAGAGAACAAATAGATTTATCTGTCTAGTAATACTCAGTAGCAGTACAAAACAACAAATTGCTGAGACAAGAAAGGCTCAGTTTTCTTCTTCTTTCTATTCTGTATCATTCATCATAGCAATCTGTCATTGTTAACAATAAGCTATGCTTGTGTCTGATCTTAAAATCTGATTGGGGTCAGTTCTTTAGAGGAGAGGCGTCCTATGATGCCTGCTATCCTCGACATTGGAGTTGGAATCGTTCTGCCAGCGATCCCACGCTTTTTTTTTTATTCTGGCGAATTGTATGCTTCCCCTTCAGTTGAGCTGCAGTTCATTAACATGCCTTGACAGGCGCGTTTGATATTTTCTGGCTGTATATACTGATAGGATGAAAGGCTCAGTGGGGTAAAATGCAGAATCGTTGTACCGTATCAGTTTCGTTGCAATTTCAGTTTAGTAAACGGTACATGCACATCCTACTCTGCATTTCACCCAGTATTCGGTTTGGGATGGAGAGCGTCAGTGGCGTCGAGCTTAAGACACGGCCTATCATATCGAAAGGCCCGAAGCTAGATCCCCGCCCGGGCCATGTACCAATGGGTTTTTTCTCGAAACTTAAGTACATTTACTGACTGTTCTCAAACGGTGAAGGAAAACATCGTGAGGAAAGCTGCATACGCCGAAGAAGAAATTCTTAGGCGCATGTGAAGTCTACCATCCCGCACTGGGCTAGCGTGGTGGACTATAGCCCGAACGCCCTCGTTGAGAGGTTAGGCCTGAGCCCCAGCAGTGTGGACATGTTAATAGGCTGTTGATGATGATGAGCCACCAATTAACTTGACTATTTGTTTGTTCCAGCGACGCCAAGGACGTGGTGATGAGGCCGCCACACTCGTCCGTGTACCTTCTGAACGACCACGGCGACGGCGCCGAGGCCGACCTGCTGGGCACCACGCCTCCTCGAGAGAGGATACGCAACAACCAGAAGCGGAAGTGAGTGGCCATTGTCGCATACATACACACATAGGTGGACGGATAATTAGAAACAGGGTAAGATTTTCATACAATCGAGGTCGCTTTGAAGCCATGGGTCTCCGTGAAGTATTGATCGGGGCATGATCTAATGACGGTCATCGAGAGAGTAGATGGAGGACTTTAAGATCGCTAGATAGATATCCAACTGATCAGATGAGCTGTCTGGAAGCAGCATCGTCATGATTCCTTAACTTTTAGATTTTCATACATTTTGATGGCATTTTGCGGGTTTTTTTCTTCATGACGACTGATCAGTTGGACAGATCGCTATAGCGATCTTAAAGTCCTCCATCTACTCTCTCGATCACCGTCATCAGATCATGCTTCGAACAATCTTTCACGGAGAACCATGGCTTCAAAGTGACCTCGATTGTATGAAAATCTTGTCCTGTTTCTAATTATCCGTCCACCTATGTATACGGCTGTGGAGACTTAAGGCCTCCACGTATCGAGTATTAACTCCGTTCTCGTGGGCGTATAAATTATGAGATTGTAACAATATCCCGACGCTCTCGATCCATTATAATATCGACACGAGCGGGGATTGATTGCCGCTTATCTTATCTGACATAATACTCTGCTATTTACGGATTCAGTTTTTGTATATACACACCTAATATGAAACCGATAAGTGATGTGAATAAAATAACTGGAAACCATTGAGGTATTATAGAGTAGCTACTTCAAACAAAAGTCATGGTATATAATTATTTAATTACACACAGACCTATGTTATGGTTTAACTAGATGACGGCGGGCGGGGCACCGCTCCGTTCTCATAGACAACATTCAATGCGCACAGATGCGACTTTGTCAGAATATGAATGAATTTCACGGAAATATGGCCGCCCCGCCACGTGAGTTGGTGCCAATGAACACCAATTCGTGTTACAAACAGCCGAGTTGGGGTGTCTTCTCTAGTACGTAGTATATATTACCTCGATACTGGAAACTGTTATTTATTACCTGTATATTACGATAGCAGTCGACACGGTCTAGCACCAAATGAGTGAAGTGCTGTGTGAAATTACTAAAGGATTCTATTAATGGTGTAATAAAAGTGTATTTGGTATCATGCCGGAATTTAGGTTGTTAAGGTCTGTATTTTTGTAGGTTTGGCTTAGTCAATTTTGTCCAAGCCTGCATCTGTGGCGGCACGATCCTTGTATGACATCCTCGTCAGTAAATCTTGGTTAGGGTACGATGGGACTGACATGTAGACAACAAAAGTCCCAAAATAAAATAAAGATAAAAAAAAAAGTCTGTATTCCTTTTCGCCCTGTAAGAAGTTTTGAGTACCTCAGTGATCTGTGGTCACGAAATGTGCTTTTTGGCGGTATTTTGTCAGAGATGGTTGTCGTTTTTGTTTAGTTTAAAAAAAAAAAAAAGATTGTATATCTGTGATAGTTTTATATGCAACAAGTGCCTATTAAAGTGTATATTGTGCGGGATAGTTGAATAAAAGCGTGTTAATGACTCTACCGGATTGTTCCAAATTGTCCCTTGTTACTTACTATCAATTAAACCTACTATCAGTTTAGTGCGGTGTTAGCTGCAGTGTGGATCACCGAATGGCACTAGTTGTGCCCTATAGGCCGTGCTGTGGTTTTATGTACATATTCGTGATTATAAACTTTGATTTCTCCTATAAGGACTGCTCTCCAATTGGCCGTAAAACTATTTTAAAAAAATGCTGTGGTTGGTTCCAGAACGTTCATGGACACGATAATGATGCGAGACAGTAACGGCAAGCGCGACGACTCGCCCGCGCTGCAGTCGCCCGCCGCCGCCGCCATGGGGACAGGTGAGAAGCACAGATCATCACAGCGCTGCAGCTTTTCATCATGACTCTACCCTAAGAACAAGGATCCCATAGAACCGCAATCAGCGTATAGCATGAAATAGCAATAGTCTTTTACCCCAGTAATTTGAGAAGACGCTTCTTACATGGCGAGGTCAAACTGAACAAACACTATCTATTTTAGTCGGGCTGTTGTTTGTTGACAGCATAATAGTATTGTAGGGTTTTAAATTCGCATATTTAGAAAGAGATAGAAGATATTATACATGTCTAGCTTACTCTTACCACTTTCGTAATAAGTGTGACCCTGTCTGATTATTATTATTATTTTAGCGTCTGTTCTATTCTATGGGATACTTTTTCTTAGACTCTACCAGAGTGCACTGCTGGTCATAAGCCTCATCCAAGGCATACTTGTCCATCCAACGTTTTTAGTTATTTGGTATTTTAAAGAAAGAATTAATCGGCGTGGATGAAATTAATTATAGGAAAATTATCATGAAAATATTTATAACTAGCTTTTTCCCGCGGCTTCGCCCGCGTAGAAAAGCTTTCCCGTGTACATTGTGAAACAGCGCCCTGTTTTGTTACTTAGGAGGTATTAGCAGACGCCCCGCGACTTTGTCCGCGTTAAAAAGTGGCCTATGTGTTGTTCCAGGATAAAAGCTATCACTGTACAAAGTTTCATCGAAATCTGTTGGTAGTTTTTACATGAAATAGTAACAAACATCCATCATCACATCTTCACATCCTTACAAACTTTTAAGATAGTAGGATTTCGAACATCTTTAATATCACCTATTTGTTATTTTGACATTGTGATCTATATTTATAACTTTGATTATACGATTTCAACGATCCGTTTTACAATAAAATCGCCATTGACGTGTGCAGTGTGTTTTACAGAACGAATACAGAAGCATTTGAGTTTAAGCCGCAAGTTCCGGAGGGCGCGGGAGCGCGACATGAAGCAGGACTCCGCCCAGCGCGAGACCAAGGCCGACTCGCTGCCCGCCACGGAGGCGGCCCCCGCTGTGCCGGTCGTGGTACGTTTGTGGTAGCCCAATAGAGTTAGTATACTAGCTATAGAGCGCGCGCATCGCTCATTGCCCATTGTGCCAAGTGTAAGCAGCTGTTCTATGGACGCTTCTATATAGATTTTTTCTAGATCGTTTGTTTCCGTGAATCGTGTTTACAGCTTGGCACTGCTCATTTCACCATGGTTACTCCAAATCTAAATAAATACCGGCGAGAGCAACAATCAGCGCTACTGACGTGTTGTGACTAGTAGCGTCGCCCCGAACATTTCGAGACTGTTCAGACCCGTGCTTACAGTTCAGACTTGCTAACGCGCGCTCTATGTATACTAACAACTCTCTGGGTAGCCCTATCTTATCTTGTTTGGATTCTCTGGGTTTCCTTCAAGTTTCCTTGAGATGAGATTGCTGAAGTTTGCTGCGCCGCTTCTTCTTCCCAGCTAGAAAGCGGTGGTAGAAAAAAAATTTACATATAAATGTACCCAGTGTACTCAGATGCAATAAAATAGTTTGACTTTGACATGATTCTAAATCCATTTGTGCTATTTCTTCTATCTATCTATCCGTAACAAGGAGATCCGACGGAGAACTGAGGTTACCGACATCAAAAGAATTAGCTGGCTAAAGTGGCAGCGGACAGGTTAGGTCACTAAACATACGTAAGTTTCAAGAATAACCTATCCAGATTTTAATGAAACTCGGTACAGCTTTAAGCGTATCACAGACACACGCGTTCTACCGCAGGCTTCAATATGCAAACGCAGGCCGCGCGTGTCTGAAGTCTCACATACATTGCATAGGGAATACAACAGGCCGCCATCGCCACCGCAGGCCGCGTGTTTCTGGGATACACTTTAATAAAAAATTAAAATAAAATATAAAAAAAAAGAGAAAGAACGCAAAACGAAAATTGTTTATGAACTTTGTTTTTTTTAAAAAATGATTCCAATTGCAGGTGGAGTCGTGTAACCGCTTCATGTCTCTGACGTCACGGCTCAAGTGCCGCGAGTCCGGCGCGTACGGCGGCGGCGGGGGGGAGGGCGGCGGCGCGGGCGCGGAGGGCGTGGAGCGGCGCCGCGCGGGGGCGGACCCCACCGCGCCGGGGGCGGACACCATCCGGGCCAACTTCCACAACACGTTCAGCCTGCTCATCAACATGGGCAACATGGGCGGCGACAAGGGATGCAAGAGGACTGTAAGTATGCCTACTGTATCTGTAGTGTTAAAGCGCGACAGCCGTACGGAAGCGTTGCGGTGGCGTTTTTTTTGTTATGTTCGAAATAGTATGAAGCCCTTCACATCAAAACCGCGCGGTATTGCGGCGGTACCGCGCGGTTTTTATGTGATTACAGAAAAAAGCCACCGTTTCCGCACCGCTCTGTCTGTGTCGCACTTAAATATCTTTTGCGGAGCATTTGATGACTTTAAGGTCGCTCAGCGAGCTTCAAGAGAGGGCTATTCTCGGAGTTTCTTTGAAGGACCTGGACATGGTCCGTAATGAGGAGATCTGTCGGAGAACTGAAGTTACCGACATAGCCGAAGCCTTACAGCAAGCTGAATTGGCAACAGAAAGGTTCTCCAGCGGTGACCGCGTACCGGAAGACGCAGCGTGGGCCCTACAAGGTGCACCGACGATCTGGTGAAGGTCGCGGGACCCGACTGGATGAGGTTAGCGCGGGACCGGTCGTCGTGGAGATCCCTGGGGGAGGCCTATGTCCAGCTATGAACGGTGAAGGGACTGTAGCAGCATTTCCCTCCCTCGTGCATGTAAAGTATGCCGATACTGGGTAAAGATGCGGTAAAGAGGGAAATGATGAATTTTGTACGCGGCACTAGACAGCACCAGGAGTTTCAGATCAGCCGCGAGGAGCAGGTGTGGCAGAACGAGCTGAAGGACCTCATCTGGCTGGAGCTGCAGGCGAAGATCGCGGGGCGGACGCTCGCGCAGCAGGACGCGTACCTGTGCGCGCAGAGGAACGTCGTGCCCACCATCGTGCAGAACATACGAGACTACAGGTAAGCCTCGACATAGCTTTCTTTTTTCATCAACAGCCTATTAAATGTCCCCACTGCTGGGGCTCAGGCCTACCCTCTCAACGAGGGCGTTCGGGCTATAGTCCACCACGTTGGCCCAGTGCGGGTTGGTGGACTTCACATGCGCCTAAGAATTTCTTCTTCGGCGTATGCAGGTTGTCAGTAAATGTACTTAAGTTTCGAGAAAAAAACCATTGGTACATGGCCCAGCTGAGGATCGAACTTCGGACCTTTCGATATGATAGGCCGCGTCTTATCCCCGACGCCACTGCCCCTTTTTTGTTTTTGTTTATTTATTGGCCTATTAAATTATGCACGACGAACGCAGCTGGTTTACAAAGGAGTTATCTACAGGGCTGAAAACTACATTTTTGTAACCATAGATCAAAGAACCAACCTCCCAGCCCTTATGATCGTGTCGTCGAGTCATTCAACAAAACTTTATTTATCTCGGAAACTAAATGTCTCCATCTTTTAATTTGGAACGCCACATACGTATTTCGAAAACTACTAGTCTCTGCATATAGGTAAGTCATCTAGCCATGAAGGACCGGTCATCGTGGAGGAGGTCTTTGTTCGACAGTGGACGTCTTTCGGCTGTTCTGATGATGATGACATCTAGCCAAAATGTTGAGAATAACCTCAACGTTCACCTCGACAGGTTCGTGAACGTGGACCCGTGCAAGAGCAGCTCGAGCCGGCTGTGCGTCATCCAGGGCTCGCTGGAGGACCTGTCCCAGGACGCCGACCGCGGGCGCCTCGCCCAGGATCCTAAGGAAACAGACAACGACGGTATGCTCAGTTTGACATATTTTTTTTAAATTATGATAATTAAAAAATGGCGAGAAAGTTTAGTGCGTACTGCCGTACAATTTATTTTTCTAGCCTTTCTCATTCACTCTTTGCCTTGTAAGGTCGTGGGACCCGTCTGGATGAGGTTATCACGGGGCCGGTCGACGTGGAGATCCCGGGGGAGGCTTTTGTCCAGCAGTGGACGTTCGGGGTCTGCTGGTTGGAGGCAGCAATGTAGATGCATGAGTGAGCATTCATATTTATTTTCTATTTGTCCCTACTTATATTTACACTAAGGTGATCGCAACATGCGGCTGTTGAGCGGAGTACTTATGCTAGAGAGGGATAGCAATATATGATGATGATGTTGTGTGTGCAGTGGACTGTCTGATCGGGTGCCTGGCGTTCAGCTGCCGGCGGTGCTCCGAGGCGGTGGGCAAGGCGATGCGCGAGGTGGGCACGCTGCTCGACTCCTTCTACAACGCCACCACGCTGTACCCCTCCTCCAAGGCCATGACGGCGGACCACCCGCTCATCGCCACGCAGCTCTTCAAGGACAGGTTCAAGGTCAATACACTACTTTATTAACTTTAAAATAGCTACATATAAACATAACTCAAATAGTAAAGTAGTGATAAATCGACGCCCTCTCATAGCTAGCTGCATTTCACTCATTCATTGACAGGTTCAAGGTACAAAACAACTCTTAGATACCGTTCAAGTGACAAGTCAAGGAACTTTTCTCAATGGCTGTGGCTGATTATTCAACTTCTTATTTTGTACTAACTGAATGTGTATGTAAAGTGGTATTGTTTGTTGTATGCGGTGCAGGCGATGTGCCTGTGGTACAACACGGCGCTGTATATGCGGCTGAAGGTGCTGGCGGTGCGGCGCATGCTGCGTGTGATGGGCCGCCGCGCCGGGTACCGCCACCTGCGCTCGCACGACTCTGACGTCAGCGGGTGAGCGCGCGGGGCGGGGGTTGGGGGGGGGGGTGAGGGGGGGGGTGCCTCCTCTTTGTTCATGCAGTTCCTTTTTCATAATGTTTGAACAAAATTCACACACGACTGTTTAGTCCCAAACTAAGCCGAATCTTGTAAATGTGTACTCAACAACTGATAAACATACTTAAATGCCTTTAAATAAATATTTAAATACGTACGAACACCCAGAATCCGAAAACCGACAGATATGCTCATCACACAAATGTTCGTCCATCGAACCCACGACGTCTGGCGCAGTGGGCAGGGTCCCTACCAACTACACCAACAGACCAGTGTGACAGAGAAGCGTTGACGCGCGAAGTAAATGCGTGTGCGCCTCCAATCAATAAATAAATAATGATAATATTATTGACGCCGTTACAGGCAGTCGTCGTCGGAGCCGCGGCCGTGCACGGTGCGGTTCGACGTGGCCACGCCCCCCGCCACGCCCCCCGGCGCGTCCTCCGCCACGCCCACCGACTCCAACAGCAGCGAGTCGAGCGGCCACTCCGACGCCAGCGCGCACAAGGACGCCGCCGCCGACGAGCCGGACTCGCCGCCCGCGCCCGCGCAGCACGGGGAGGGGGACGAAGTCGACAGCGGGCTGGACAAAAGGCTAGGTGAGTCACTAAAATTCCACGTACACACTGTCTCGCTCTCCTGCATACAGCCCCTGTACAGACGCTTCCTGTTTCTGTATTACGTTAGTACTTGTAGGTCTTACCCATCACCAAGAAGATTCGTTTATAATTTGGTCGCGCGCGCGCTCCCTGTGGAGATTGCATCTTGCAAACTTAGTATGGGAAACGAAGAAAAATTCAGTGTCAAAATCAGGGGGGTGTGGACAAAGGAAGCGGATTAGCGGGAGCAGGTTGCCCATAAAAAAATTACATTGAGTTTGAAAATGAGAATGTGTGAGTGAGTATAAAAAGTATCATACATTTGACACTATTTTGGCACCCCCTAAAATGCTTTTGTTACTCCATCCATATGGGAGTAGTTTTTTTTTAAATTCATGCCCATCACGATGTGAAATTGACGTACAAAAGTTCTACCAACAGACCAAAGCGGCGAAACAACGCCCGAGATAGTCCTCCCGGACAGCAAGTACGGCACGACGGACACGGTGACGTCGACGGAGAGCGGGTACGGCACGTCGCACGACGGGCACGCGCACGCGCACGCGCCCGCGCACGCGGCCGGCGACGCGCCGCGGCACAGCGACGACGTGTACGACATCGGCTCGCTGGAGGACATGACGCGCCTGCGGCTGCTGGACAGGTGTCCCGTCTCGCAGTACAGGTGAGTGGTACTTGTTACAGGATATTAGGTGCTCAAATATTAGTTACAATGATACTAGTTACACAGTAGTAGTTACCATCACAAACAGCTACTGTTTACTTTTTAATAAATGTGGTACTTAATAGTAAATAGATGTAAGATTCTCTTGTAATAATAAATAAATAAATGAGTGGTGCTCGTTACAGGATATTAGGTGCTCAAATATTAGTTACAGTGATACTGGTTACGGTGAGTTAGTGATACTAGTTACACAGTAGTAGTTACCACCACAAACAGCTACTGTTTACTTTTTAATAAATGTGGTACTTAATAGTAAATAGATGAAAGATTCTCTTGTAATAATAAATAAATAAATGAGTGGTGCTCGTTACAGGATATTAGGTGCTCAAATATTAGTTACAGTGATACTGGTTACGGTGAGTTAGTGATACTAGTTACACAGTAGTAGTTACCACCACAAACAGCTACTGTTTACTTTTTAATAAATGTGGTACTTAATAGTAAATAGATGAAAGATTCTCTTGTAATAATAAATAAATAAATGAGTGGTGCTCGTTACAGGATATTAGGTGCTCAAATATTAGTTACAGTGATACTGGTTACGGTGAGTTAGTGATACTAGTTACACAGTAGTAGTTACCACCACAAACAGCTACTGTTTACTTTTTAATAAATGTGGTACTTAATAGTAAATAGATGTAAGATTCTCTTGTATTAATAAATAGATACTGGTTACGGTGAGTTAGTGATACTAGTTAAACAGTAGTAGTTACCTCCACAAACAGCTGCTGCTTAGTGGTTCTAAATAGTAAATAGATGTAATATTCTCTTGTAATAATAAATAAATAGTCACCGGGCTTACTAGTTACAATGTTACCAGTTACAAGATATAAAATTATTTTTAGGAATAGTTATTCGTTACCTAATTAATATTATACTAGTTATAAAATTCTGCTATTTCGTAACTTGAAACCCTGAATTTTTGTACGACAAAAATATACTATACGCAATCATGATTCGAATGTTTTGTCTAGACATCGAATATAGACTGGTCAAATGTTTTATCTATATTTTTTCTTTCAATTCAATCCAATGCTCTTTATTTCACAAAAAATAAAACAGAACACAATAATACGTTAGATTTAGAAGGTACAACTAGGCGGTCTTATCGCTAAGAGCGATTTCTTCCAGACAACTTATCTTTTTTTTTTCTTTATATATTTTTATATTTATTACCTATCTATCATCGACAGTTTTTTTTAATAATCTTTTTTTTTCAATCGTCTAAATATCATATCACATTTATAACTAGTATGTAAAGACTGTTGACATAGTATGACGCATTTGTAACTAGTATGTAAATACTGGTGACATAGTATGTCGTATTTGTAACTAGTATGTAAATACTGGTGACATAGTATGACGTATTTGTAACTAGTATGTAAATACTAGTGACGTGGTATAACGTTACGTCTGTCCGCAGGAGCTACCACCACGAGATGCTGAAGACGCAGGGCGTGCGGCGCTGCATGATGTTCATGAACAAGATGCGGCTCAACGTGCTCCACAAAGTGTACCTCACCCTCGAGAAGCCGCACGTTAGTTGCTTTAATCATCTCCACTAGCCGACGCCCCGCGGATTCGTCCGCGTTACAGAGTCCCACTGACATTCTAGTCCTGCTTAAGAGCGTCGTGGGGAAGAAGCGGCCTATCATGTCGAGAGGTCCCAGTTTGATCCCCGGGTGGGCCATGCACCGATGGGTTTTTCCTCGAAACTTAAGTACATTTACTGACTGCTCTCAAACGGTGAAGGAAAACATCGCGAGTAAAGCTGCATACGCCGAAGAAGAAATTCTTAGGCGCATGCGAAGTCCACCAACTTATTATAAAATTGAAGTGGCAATGGGCAGGTTATATATCTGTCGCAGAACCGACGGCCGTTGGGGCAGACGATTTGTGGAGTGGAGACCGCGGGTGTGGACGCGCCGCCGCCAGGTGGACCGACGACCTGAAGAAGGAGGCCGGATGTCGTGGCGTGAAGACCTACGGCCAGCAGTAGACGTTGAAGGCCTGATATGATGATGAAGTAGATTTTTTTCCCCCATAATACACTGTCCCACAGCTGCGCGCTGGGCAAACAGTACCTTATATCCCTTAGCACAGATTATGTAATAGTCACTAGGTGTAAGTGTAATGTCCACAGATCGACAAGTAGAAACTGTTAGTTAATCTGTGGTGTGGTCCACAGAGCGACAAGTCCGAGAGTGTGCCGGAGGACGACCCCGTGGAAGTGTTCGACGACACCAAAGAGGACGAAGACAAGGCCACCAATAAGGAACAGAGGGACTTCAAAAAGGAATACGAGCTGAGGAGGTGAGTGCGAGGCCTGGAGGATAGCTCCGAACAAAGCCTCATAAACATTTGGAATTTGAAATCTTATTTGACCCAAGCCGTAAAGAGAGAATCAATAGAGGACGCACTAAAATAACAATAATAATCAGAGAAGGACACACTTATTACAAAAGTGGTAAGAGTAAGCAAGACAGATATAAAATCTTCTATCTCTATCTACGTATGTGAATTTTGTAAGTATGTGAACAAACAACAGCCCGACTAAAATAGATAGTGTTTGGTCAGTTTGACCCCGCCATATAAGAAGCGTCTTCTCAAATTATTGGTGTAAAAGACTATTGCTATTTCATGCTATACGCTGATTACGGTTCTATAATTCAATCTTTTTCTATGACTCAAACAGTTGCCCAAACATACATGGGTATGGTTCGTACCGATACACATAGGTGGACGGATACTTAGAAACAGGGCAAGATTTTCATACAATCGAAGTCACTTCGAAGCCATGTTTCTCCACGAAGGATTGATCGGGGCAAGATCTGATGACGGTCATCGAGTGAGAGTAGATGGAGAACTTTTATATGGCTGTAAATATCCAACTGATCAGATCAGATGCTGGTTCCAAACTGCTCATCTGATCAGTTGGATATCTACAGCGATCTAAATGTCCTCTATCTACTCTCTCGATGACCGTCATCGGATCATGCCCCGATTAATCCTTTACGGTTATCCGTAAACAAACAGAAACAGGGCTAGATTTTCATACTACGAGGTCACTTTGAAGCCATAATTCTTCATGGCTTCAAAGTGACCTCGATTGTATGAAAATCTTGTCCTGTTTCTAATTATCCGTCCACCTATGTATACGGCTGTGGAGACTAAAGCCTGTAAAATAATGGCGGTCGGCTACGTACAAAAAAAAAGAGAACCCATTCTTCAAGAAATTGTTTTAATTATAATTATAAGACATATAAAAACCTAAGTATTTATTATAAGTGGAACCCGCCTACACCATATTATTTTATGGCCATTTCAACATTCCCAAAATCGTATTCGAACATGTGAGGATGTTTGTTACTCTTTCACGCAAAAACTACCGAACAGATTTTGATCAAACTTGGTACAGTGATAGCTTACATCCTGGAATAACATATACGCTACTTTTTAACGCGGACAAAGTCGCGGGGCGTCCGCTAATACCCCCCAAGTAACAAAACGCCTACATAGAGGGCGCTGTTTCACAATGTACATGGGAAAAACTTATCTACGTGGGCGAAGCCGCGGGAAAAAGCTAGTCGTTAATAATTCCACCAATTCAAGTGGTGGACATTCACGGTGGTATAATATTGATAGGTATTCATTATCAAGTCGATAATTTACGCATGTTTTTAACATTGAACTTGGCTCCATTTCACATTTATGTTTTTGATGGGATTTGTCTTTACTTCAAATATCCCAATCACTTTTTTTATTCCTCCTCTGGCCTCTCCGGCGGCTGCGCTTCCCTCTCTTTTTATGTCTTTTGTCTCTATCTTTTTCTCTATGCCTATCGTGTTTTCTACCGCTGAAGTATTTCGACTCGTCCGTTTCGGAGCAGCTGCCGTCGCCTTCTGTCGCGGAACTCTCGCGAGAAGACGACGAAAAATCTGATATGTCAGGGGGTTCTACTATTACCACTTGGGCGGCGAAGGAGGGGAGGGGTCTTAAAGGGGCCAGAGGCAAAGGCACCGGCATGGGGAACACTATGGCTATGCTGTCCTCGGTCGTCTCTCTCGTTGTCGTGGTCGTTGTCGTTGTTTCTGGTTGGTTCCCGTTGTTTCCGTTGCCTGACAGCCGGATGGCGAACGCCGGCATCTGCATCATCTGTATCGGCGGTGGCGGCTGTGGTATGTATATCGGTGGCGGTGGCGGGTACACGGCTATCTGCGCGCTTGTCGGCCGTGGAGAGCTCAGTAAATATGTTAACACTATACATATTCTTTTGGCTTTCTGTAAAAAAATATGGATTTAAAATCAAATCAACAGCCTATTAACATGTCCCCACTGCTGGGGGCTCAGGCCTGCCCTCTCAACGAGGGCGTTCGGGCTATAGTCCACCACGCTAGCCCAGTGCGGGTTGGTGGACTTCACGTGCGCCTAAGAATTTCTTCGTCGGCGTATGCAGGTTTCCTCACGATGTTTTCCTTCACCGTTTGAGAGCAGTCAGTAAGTTTATTAGGAGTTTTTGTATATAATTTAATTAAAACTGGGGAAGAAAGGTTATTGAGTGGCGACCACGTATCGGAAGACGCAGCGTAGGCAGGCCTTCCACAAGGTGGACCGACGATCGGGTGAAGGTCGCGGGACCCGGTGGATGAGGTTACCGCGGGACCGGTCGTCGTGGACATCCCTGGGCGAAGCCTTTGTCCAGCATTGGACGTCTACAGGCTGATATGATGATGATAATTAAAACTGGTAGGTACCTTGAAATGATGCGATCCATACATGCGAGGTGCGCTTGCTGCCATAATGCGTTTGCATTTGCAATACGATAACTCGGTTATCATAATAGTTATGTTACGTACGTGTTACGTAAAATTATATTGCAGCTGAATTGGGGCGAGCGTGTTACGTAATGTTGGCTGATTGTGCCATGTACAGGGTGGGATTATCAAACGCCACCTGCAGGGATAGTGCCTACCTGCCTTAAATAATGAAGATAATGTTAAATAATAATAATAGCTGCGTAGATAAGACAAGATAAGATAATCGTTTATTGTTTACATCAACGTTTATACATGCGTATAGATAGTAAAATATATATCTTACATGGATTTTTAATAATAATAATATAGTTAAGTATATGTTTGTGTCTAATATGTTTTTACAATTTATGTCAATATAAATTTAATAATTAATTTGGACAAATTTACACACGGCTGTTTAGTCCTAAACTAAGACGAAGCTTGTAAATGGGTACCCAAAAACTGATAAACATACATACATACATACAAAACAAAAAAATATAACAAAAATTTCGTAGTATATATAAATGGGTTATTCACCAACTCCATTATATATTTTTTTTAAAGCTATGTATTTTTAGATTTATTTATTTTAAAAATTAAATAAAGTGGCTCTTATGATTTTTTTTCTATATTGTAGCGTTTGTTTCATTCCAACATGTATATGGTTTGTTTTATTATTTCGTTCGAGCTTGGTTTATTTTAGTAGTGTGGTTCCAAGGTTGCGTACGTCATAAAATCAATGCTGCATTTATTCACTATACAGGGTGGCACAGACAGAACGATCCACTTTCCTGAAAGAGTCGTAATTATCTATACTGCTATACTAATATAATAAGGCTGTAGTGTTTTTTTTGTCTGTCTGTCTGTTTGTTTGAACGCGCTAATCTCAGGAACTACCAGTCGGAATCGAGAAATTCTTTTTGCATTTGATAGTCCAATTTTTGGGGAAGGTTATAGGCTATTTAACATCACGCTACAGCCTTCAGGAGTCGAGCAATAAAACAAAAGACAAAAATGACTTATGAAACGCGGGCGATGCCGCGGGAAGCAGAGAAACAGCTAGTAAACCCTATGTTCATGTCCCCAGATACGGGTGCTGGTCGGAGGAGAGCCTGGCGATGCGTCTGCCGTCGTACCGCCACCACTTCCTGCTGCTGAGCAGCGTGTGCATGGAGGCCGTGCACGACTACCTGTCGCTGCGGCTCGAGGACCGCCCGCAGAACCCCTCCTGCCTCACCGTCAAGCAGGTACGACCGCCCACCTCCACTTCCTGCCGCTTAACACACCTTGTCGACGGTAAACTTGTGTAACCGTAGATTAAAGCTTACATTAGTATGTATGCATCCAACCGCTCGTTGCGGTCCACGACGACGCAACCGGTCGTCGTGGAGATCCTTGGGGGAGGCCTTTGTCTAGCAGTGGACGTCTACAGGCTGATATGATGATGATGATGATAATCCAACCGCTCCCAGCCACCTGGTCGTCGGTCCACCTACCAAAGGGACGTCCCATGTCCTGAACTCGACAGCTTATAGCTTACATTAGTATATTGAGTAACCGTAAATTAAAGCTTACATTAGTATGCATTCTTCTTCCCAGTTCTAACACCTTGGAAGCGGTGGTAGATAAAAAATGGACGTTGTATAAATGTACCCAGTGTACTTACATGCAATAAAATAGTTTTGACTTTGACTTTGAATGCATCCAGCCAGCCGCTCCATTTGGTGGAGGGGCGTCCCATGCTAAGCTTACCGGTCCGCGGTCTCCTGAACTCGATTGCTTATAGCTTACATTATTATAATTTATTGTCGGGAAAGTTGAACCATAGACAAAAGCTTATCAAGTATGTGTTTCCAGCTAATCCACGAGCTGAAGGAGGGTCTGGACATCGCGACGGAGATGCGCGCCGCGTTCGCGCGGAACATCGAGGTGGCGCTGGCGGGGCACACGGCCGGCGCCACCGCGCGCCAGGACCTACTGCTGCTCGTGCGCACCTACGACGCCACCGTCGAAACCGTGCTCAAGGTACGTGCCTTGTAGACTCGCTTATGGTATGTATGTACATACAGTCTCATAAGTACATAATACAATACATAGAAACACAGTCTCACACTTGACGAAAACACGCTAATGTTCATTTTGTTCATATAGAATGCTGTTAAAAAGTTGCGAGTCAATGTCTCCGATCCTAATGGTGACGCTTTCTAGCCGAACTTACAGACGTTTCTCGTCAAAACAAAAACAAAAAACAGCTGAATGTTGTTATTTCCTCGCATTTGTTGTGAAGAGCACGGTGATTCACCATGTAATGTTGTGTGCAGCAATACCTGTCGTACGTGCGCACGATGTCGGAGGTGGAGCACCTCTCGCGCTGGACGCTGCAGGCCGAGTGGGGCTTCACGGCGCGGCTCGCCAAGCGGACCAAGTGCGCCGCGCTGCTGGCGCCAGTCACCTTCTCGTGAGTCCTAGCCACCCACACACCTCCACTGATGGACATCATCATCATCATAAATCGGGGTTCTGGGAGCGGGAACGTTTGACATTAGTCAAAGAATAGGTATTGACTTGAAAAACAGACTATACTCTAGCAGGTTTCTACGTCACACGTGATTAATAAATTGAAAAATATAAAATAATAATCATAAATATAGGTACATATAATAAAGTAAATAGTTCATAGATATCGGGCGTCAAGATTGACATTATATTATACACTTAATTGACATACCGTACCCTTGTCTAGTAAATAAATTACTTATATGCAATTGCATTTTGAAAATTGTAAGTATTTATTACATTTCGCAGAGAGGTAGTTATTCATTAGGCATAGTATGCTATTTTCGCAGACTAACGTATCTGTTTATCTCTACTCTTTCTCAAATCATTCCCGCTCCGAAAACCCCGATGTATGATCATCATATGACTGGCCTGCTGTCGTAGTTGGTCACCCACCCGGGACCAACATTTATGTGATGAGCATATCTGTTGGTGCTCGGATTCTGGGTGTTTGTATGTATTTATTTAAAAATTATATATTATGTATGTTTATCAGTTGTTGAGTACCCATTGACAAGCTTAGACTTAGTTTGCGACTAAACAGCCGTGTGTAAATTTGTCCAAACATTATTATATATCAGCCTGTAAACGTCCACTGCTGGACGCAGGCCTCCCCCAGACATCTCCACGAAGCCCGATCCCGCGCTAAGCTCATCCAGCCGGGTCCCGCGACCTTCACCAGATCGTCGGTCCGCCTTGTAGGGCCCACGCTGCGTCTTCCGGTACGCGGTCGCCACTCGAGAACCTTTCTGCCCCAACGGCAGCTATGTGCCCACTGCCACTTAAGTCGACCTTATGTTATATTGTCAATTACAGAGAAATTGCGTGCAACCAGTTGGATCGGATTTTGAAGCAGTTCGATGAAAAGTTCTCGCAGCTCGAGGAACTAGAGAAAAGCGAGACTGATCCCAAAAAGTAAGTGACTTGTGGGTGTTCTCTTACGAACCATGAATAATGATCAAAAGTAGCTTTTGAGTTCTATTATACTTTATCACATAAAAGTCAAAAAAACATAAATTTTCTGTCGTCATTATGACGCTTCTTGTGTTATAATTTATTTTGTTATCGTGTCCACATATACATTGTAGAGTGTGAGTGACAGATGTAAAGCAGTAGTGTCTATTGTAGTGTGAGTGGCGGATTTAAATTGTCAGTGACTGTTGTAGAGTGTGAGTGACTGTTGTAGAACGTGAGTGACTGTTGTAGAGTTTGAACGACTGTTGCACAGTGTAAGTGACGGATGTGGAGCGTTTGTGACTGTTGTACAGTGTAAGTGACGGATGTGAAACGTCAGTGACTGTTGTAGAGTGTGACTGTCTGTTGTAGAATATGAGTGACTGTTGTAGAGTGTAAATGACGGTTGTGGAGCGTCAGTGACTGTTGTGAGTGAGTGTTGTAGAGTTTGAACGAATGGTAACCTATATCAGAATGAATGTTGACCTATGAGCTAATTTTACCTATTTTTTAAGTAAACGCCATACGATTAAATAAATAAACGAATGTTGCACAGTGTAAATGACGGGTGTGAAGCGTTAGTGAGTGTTGAACAGTGTGTGTTTATTTGACATTGATTTTCTGACATGTCTATATTTAATTTTTCTATTATTTTGACATTGTAATAATTATTTAAAGAAAAAGTATTTTTATTTAAAGTAAAAATATTTTAATTTTATTTTATTACGAATGTTTGGTTAACAATATTGACGAGTATGTTTAGTACGAATAAATGAATATGTGTGTGTGTTGCAGACAGGTGGTGTACACGATATGCCGCGAGGCGCAGGGCATCTACGCGAGCGAGCGCGAAGCCACGCTGCAGGCGGCGCAGTGGGCGCGCGCGCTGGCCGCCCGCCTGGCGCGCGCGCCGCCGCCGGCATACACCACGCAGCGCGGCAACATATTCGTTAGTATACATACCATTCTTATAATACTTTGAATAAATTTATAAAAAATTAAGTGTGGGCGATAAAAAAAGAGTAACAGAACACAAAAAATTTTATTAATTTTTTTTGTCTTTCTGTCTGTCTGTATGTAATCGCTAATCTCCGAAACCTCTGAACGGATTTTCTTGCGGTTTTCACAGGTGGATTCAGCACAACTTGGAGCAACTTATAGGCTTTCTTTCATTGAAATCGGATGACAGCGAAGAAAGTTATCGTCATTTACAGATAAATCATGTAACATAACAAAACGATGTCATATATAGACGTAGGAGATATACCTTAAAATGAAGGTATAACTTAAAATATGGTGATTTTACCATTGGAAAATTATAACTAGACGATGTATGTCTGTACATAGCAGAGATAGGTACCTACTTCCAAAATCCACGCGGACGAAGTCGCGGGCAACAGCTAGTAATTTATATAAGGACCCACTACGTAACCTATTACTAGATCTGTGACCTGGTGCCTTACAACACCAAACGTTGAAATCGTTCAATAATTTACATGTCAGGCGGTATATAGTATTTTAATCAATTTACCAATAAATTAATGAGTTTTTTTATCTGTTGAATGAATGAATTCAACGGCGGCATGCATTGAAGTTGTCATTGTACAGAACAGTCTGATGTCGCTTCGCGACCGCATCGTGCAGCAGACGCAGTACATCCTGGAGCGCAGCCGCGCCGGGCCCGAGGACTCGGAGGAGGTGATGCGGGAGTACGAGGGCGTCTTCGCCAGGGTCAGGGAGCTGCTGCTGCAGGTCTACAAGCTCGGCTTCGAGGTCAGCTCCCTGAGAGTTGCCATGGCGACTTTTGTTCTGACACTTTTTCAGATCAAATCAACAGCCTATTAATATGTCCCCACTGCTGGGGCTCAGGCCTACTCTCGACGAGGGCGTTCGGGCTATAGTCCACCACACTAGCCCAGTGCGGGTTGGTGGACTTCACATGCGCCCAAGAATTTCTTCTTCGCCGTATGCAGGTTTCCTCGCGATGTTTTCCTTCACCGAAAAACCTGTGGTATTATAATAAACCGTACATAAGTTTACGAAAAACTTATTGGTACGCGCCAGGATCGAACCCACGACCTCATGAACGTGAGGCGAGTGCACAATCAACTAGGCTACAGTTCAGTCAGTTCTTTTATATATTTAGAAGACCGATTGCATGTTAGTAAAATCTCATTAGAAAAATACTTAGCTTTAACCTTTCAAGTAGCGTGATTTTTTTTAGATTCGTTTTCCCATAGCAGCCGTGAGCAGTGGCAGCCTTATCTCTCCCATACATGCGCCGGCGCAGCACTCGCTTGTATATCGCAAAGCTGTTTTCTATCTCCTTCACACTCACTGACTGTGCATTCCTTTCAGTTTCTCTGTCTCGTTTCCGTTAATAGCACGTTGCACCCAATCACTTGTGTATTATGTACATGCTACGTTTAATTGGAATGAGAATGATGAGACTGAGTGAAGTGATAGATATTTGTAAGGATCCTGATGGTATGTTCTTTCTGCCTACACCGTCCGGGACATAGCGTGAGGTAACACCTCACATAGGTGTAGTAACACCTTACAGGATATATATACATAGGTGGACGGATAATTAGAAACAGGGCAAAATTTTCATACAAACTATGTCACTATGAAGCCTGGTTCTCCGTGAAGTATCGATGGGGGTCATGATCTGATGACGGTCATCGAGAGAGTAGATTGAGGACTTTTAGATCGTTGTAGATATCCAACTGATCAGGTAAGTCGTTTGGAAGCAGCATCGTCATGATTTCTTAACTTTAAGATTTTCATAAAAAATTTTGTAGGTGTTTTTTTTTTCATGACGATGCTGCTTCCAAACGGCTCATCTGATCAGTTGGATATCTATAACGATCTAAAAGTCCTTTCATCTATTCTGTCGAGGACCGTCATTAGATCGTTCCACAATCAATCTTTCATGGAGAATCATGGCTTCAAAGTGACCTCGATTGTATGAAAATCTTGCCGTTTCTAATTATCCGTCCACCTATGTATATATATTCTGTAAGGTGTTTATATATATGGATGTGTGTGTGTATGTATGTATCATGGATGTATGTGTAGAGAGTCGCGCACTGTACGCTGTCCGCACGCCCGTTGTCCGCAGCTGCACAAAGAGCTGTACAAATTCGCGCAGGCGCCGTTCAAACTGTTAGACGAGCGGTGCGTGCGGCGCGCGCGGCCCGCGTCGCTGCAGCCCGTGCGGCGCGCGCGCTCCGGCGCCGCCGACCTGCGCCCGCGCCGCCCGGAGACCATGCTCGTGCACGACGCGCGCAACCCCCTCATGGTACCCCGCCACCACACTCCCCTCGCTCGCCTAATGTTGCACAACACAACACGGCACAAGACTCCATTTCTACGTTCATGTTGTGTTGCAAAATACTCAAGCCTGCGAATCCTATTCTATTTTTACCGCCTTCCAAAAAGGAAGAGGTACTATGTTCGGCTGTGTGTATTTTTTTTTTATCATTCAAAAAGGAAAATGAAAATTCGTTTATTCAAAATTGGAACACAATATTCTCTTTTTTATGTCAATTCTGTCAAAGACTACTCTGTTTTCACCTGTACAGCCGAGGGGAAGAAACAGCATTTGAATGAGACTCTATTTTTACATTCATTACCCTACATTACAAACTTGACAGAACTTAATTTTCATTAGAGCTCAAAAAGTCAAATATTAATAAATAAAATACACGTCAATTTATTACACTCTCATAAAAAATTAAGTTCAGGACTGATACACTTCAGTTATTTAAGGAATTGATCTTTGTATAGAATCAAATGTTATTGACATTCAAGTCCTCGGCTCGACTCGGAACTTCGAGCCAATGAGCTCTCCGAGTCCTGCATAATGAGTCTTCAAAGGTACAACTCGAAGACTTGAGTCTTTTGCAACACTAACGCCGCAGTGCGCTTGCTTGCCAATCGGGGTGCTTTATGTAGGCTCAGGGCTCTTTAGGTGTCTTCAAATTGGATCCACGAGGCATCGCGACGCAATGAGCGATTTTCTATTGCGGGAATAGTAAAAAAAAACATTTTTATCATTAACTTTTAATTAATTTAATTTTAATTTATTCTTACATAGCATTACAGATAAAATCCAAAGCGCCATGAGAAACATATCATATACAATTACAGATCTAATTACTAAGAAGACAATAGTTTTTATTTCACTTCGATACGATACGTATTTACAAAGTTATAAGACTTATTAATTTGGTTAAATCACTGTACCTCGCTTTATTTTCGCGAGTTCGCTGCCGGTCGGTTCACTCGCTCGCGTGACGTCACCGTGTACCGAGCGGTCGGCTTTTGAGCCGGTCGGTAGATATTTTTTTAACAATTTTATGGCCTTGCTTCACAGGTTTTTGCCAAGTTAGATCTGAGTATGTTTCTGTTTCTGAAAATCGCTCATTTGACGCGCGATGTCAAGTAAGCTACTACTATTAGACTTACCAAGTTATCTGTGAACTGAAGGGTGCCTCTGCCACCGCACCAGCCTGTCATTCTATATATTTTGTTCTGACGGCCGAATGACATTCAGCGTAGTTCCTGATTCTGCCACTTCACAGATAACTTGGTACATCTATACATGTCACGTTTTCATAGCGGAAGCCAATATGGCTATCGTCACGAATTATGCCAATTATAACAGGTTGTTGTTGTATATGTGTTGCAGTTTTGGTTGTAGCAACCGGTTATTTGGCAACCAAGATGATGAAGCTCTGGGTTTGGCTTGTGTGGTCATTGTTTTCTTGTGTGCTTTGGTGTTCTTTGCAGTTTTTTGTCACTTCTAAATCTTTTAACAGGTTGCCGTTGTGTGTGTGTTGCAGTTTTGGTTGTAGCAACCGGTTATCTGACAACCAAGTTGTGATTTGTGTGGTTTTCTTTTCTTTGTGTGCTTTGGTGTTCTTTTCAGGTTATCTTTTTGCTTTACTTTTTATTCTGTTCTATATGCTGGTGTCTATTTATACAATCATTATCATCTGTCTATGATGTTATCACTCATTTTTATTATTTCTTTAGGTTATTTAAAGGTTCTATGAAGTTTTCGGACATGTAATTTAAAAAAAAAAAAATCTTTGGATTGTATTTGCTCATTTATTAAAACGGTTTAGTGAGGCAGCTTTTGAGAATTGTCTAAGAATTTAATTGTTTGTCTTGTGTTTTTGTGTGCTTAAATTTTAATGGTATTTCGTGATCGATTTAAAAAGAGTACAGAAGGTCTGATTCATAACCTGCTTACCTACTGTTTTAGTCTACTCACATTTAGTGCTTAGGATAACATACTATCTATCAGTAGTCTACAAGTCCACCGGTGGACTTTGCCTTCCTCAAGGTACACCACTCTTGCAATCTATCCGGTATAGTTTAATTCATAGACGAAATGCGTGTACGGCGATCTGAGATTCGTTTTAAGCGGATCTTCTGTACTCCACTTTAGTAGTCTAAGAGAAATAAAATTACCTCTGCATTAATTCCAACGGTATATATTTTCTGTAGTATTTCCTATTTTTACCGACTTCCAAAAAGGAGGAGGTACTATTAATATAATAGAATTTATGATTTGCTAAAAAACTAAAATACGTATGGTAAATTTTATTTTGTTACTAATTATAAAAAGTGAATTGGATTATTTTTTTAACTATTGGGGGGTTAATTATCCCCTCAGGTTGAACAGGAAATATTGTTCAACTAATAATTAACTTCCAGTAGTAAAAACTGAGGAAATTACTTTTTATTACATTATTACTAACTACTACAGATATTTGACGGAGAAAAAAAACGTTATATTTAATACGATATCTTCGAACAACTATTTTTCCTGGACTAATGATCAAATACTGGTTGCAGGTCCACAAGGAGCTCCACCGGTTCGTGAACGAGTCGTGGGGCGGGCGGGGGGCGCTGGCGGGCGGGGGGCGGCGCGGCGGGGGGGCGGCCCCCGGGGGGTCCCCCCCGCGCGGGGGCAGGCCCAAGTTCCTGCGCTCCGAGAGCATCGGCGAGGACGCCGAGACCAACGTGTTCGACGACAAGCTGTTCGAGAACATCAACAACTTCAACGAGAACCAGGTCGGGGCTTAGTCACGTTGGGTTTTGAGGCTGCTGTCATCTATAAACAAAGGTCTAAATCTCTAATATAGCTGACTGAAGAGTTTGGTTTTTGTTTGAACGCGCTAATATCTGGAAATACCAGTCGGATTTGAAAAATTCTTTTTGCATTTGATAGTCCAATTCTTGAGCAAGATTAGAGACTATTTAACATCACGCTACGACCCTTAGGAGACGAGCAAATAAAAAATGTCTAAACTAACTTATAAAACGCTGGCGAGGTCGCAGGAGGTAAGTCTGAGTAGTCAGACGATTAGGATATAATAATGACAATAAAAATATACCTATGTTTCAGACATCGAGCATAGAGCTGCTGCTCTCCGGCGAGCCGGCGCCCATAGAACAAGCGGAATGCAAGCCCGCCGCGATAGAGGCGCGCATCAGCGAGCAGGAGACGCAGTGGGCGGCGCGCGTGGGCCGCGCCGTGGTGCAGTTCGCGCGCTGCTGGATGCGCTTCGTGGTGGAGCGGTGCGACACCGGCCGCGGCCTGCGCCCGAGGTGCGTACACTTGTCTGTGCCACGAGCGGGGTGCGAGCAAGCAAGCAAGCCCGATAGAGGCGCGCATCAGCGAACAGGAGACTCCGTTCTACTTAATAACACCTTTCTATTGGTGTATCACCTTTTGTTATTTATTGGTAGCAGGTTCCTAAAGAAGACGTCTACGCATCCTTTAAAAAAAATTGAAATGCTTGTAAATTGTTCGCAGATGGGCGAGTCAGGGTTTGGAGTTCCTGATGCTGGCGTGCGACCCGTGCAATACGAAGCATCTCACCGACAAAGAGTTTGAGGTAACCTTGTCCACCCAATGTTTACCTTTTGAGTTAAAGTCTGCGGTGTCATTAAAACTTGATGCTGTTGCGTTGCGCAGGAGTTGAAGAAGGAGATGGACGGGTGCATCTCGCACGTGATTGGCTCGCGGCACCCCCCCGCGCACCCAGCGCCGCGCGCGCCCGACACCGCCTGCGCCAGCCCCGACCCCGCCCGCCGCCGGCCCAGACATGTACGCATTTTCTCTATATATTTATAGATATTCTCTACATATTTCTATTATATTCTAAGTTCGCAACTAGCGAGGTATCGTCTCAGCATAACTTCTAGCCGACCAACCACAGGACAGTGCGAGCAGAACAAGGGGCGATGCGTTGCGCGATGGATCCGCGCATGCGCAGTTTTTTTTTTTCAATTCAATTCATTTATTTAAAAATTTACAAAATACATGTCTACAGGTAGAGTCCCAAGGCGACTAACTTAAGTATCTCCTGTGTGCAGCTACAGTTCATTATAATACCACAAGTTTTTCAGTGAAGGAAACCGAAGATTACAATTTCTAAGGGACCCCTTAACGTTGGTGGACAGGGGTTTGTCACAGCAAACCTCATAAGGTCGAAGTCTCAAACGAGATGAGATACCCTGGATTAACTCCATAATATACTATGCTGGATGAGGTTAGCGCAGGACCGGTCGTAGTCGAGATCCTTGGGGGAGGCCTATGTACAGCAGTGGACGTCTGCAGGCTGATATGATGATGATATTATGTTACTGTTGTCGGCCAGAGTCCCATGTCGAGCTGCAGCACCAGCTCGGCCGGCAAGGAGGTGCCGACGCCGCCCACGCCGCCCACCGAGCCCGAGCCGCTGCTCAACTTCCAGGGCATGCAGCCGGAAGGTAACTCACTCGCATACATTCGCACTAGACATCATTAATTAGTAAACACAAATAATTACTGAACAGGTTGGATTTTTGAGATGGGGCAGTAAGGGCAGGTACCTGGGAAACGTTCTTAAATATACTTTTTTTCAAAATCTGTGGCAGGTGGGATGTCTCAAAAGTTAAGACCAGTCTCTTTAGAACCGACGGTTCCCTCTTATTACCATGGTTAAGCCTGCCTTTATAGCCCCATCTCATAAATCCATCCTGTATGGGTTATTATTGACCAAAATTGAAACAGATACGTACTCATACGCAATATGTAAAGGTAAATAAATATACATGACGTTGAATGTGAACTTAGTTCATCCTGAAACCTCACTGGCGAGGGCTCGCCCGGGCACGGGCTGTATGGCCTATTGGGGCTTCTCTGGACACATACAGTCTATCGGTAATGGAACGTTTTGCTCGGCTCATTTATTGCATTAATAAGACTGCTTTAATTTGATCAATTTTTTATATTATGTAAAAATCTATAACTATACTACTTATAAAATCGTGACGGGAGTATTTTTGTACATTGACGGAATAAATATAAACTTATGGAATACGTTATTTAGGCTTATCTGACCCCGAAACACTTTTCAAAAAGATCTTGTCTGTTTGTTTGCACCCGCATCTCGCTAAAACTACTGGTCGGCTTTGAACCGAGTTTTTTTTGTGTGGAAACATGTGGTCTGACTTAAAATCTTGTGTACTTGGATTTTTTTAATTCTGACCCTAAAGGGGTGAAAATGGATATTAATGTATGTATGGGAACAAAAATTTACATATCAAATTTAGTAAATCAAGTTAGTAAGTAACGTAAGTAACATTACCATATTTTTTAACCTATTGAACGTCACGTCATGTTACAAAAGTGATGGACCCACACGTCACCATACATGACATTAGAATGCCATCACTTGTCGTGATATCCCGACATGGCGTATATGCCACGATTTTCCGTTGTCGGCTATGACCGTCTTTGAGGTTAATGCGAACGAAGTCGCGGGGCATAAGCTAGTAAATAATAACAATGTAACGTTCCAGCGCACTCTCAGCGCGTGTCGGAGGCAGTGTCCGCGCTGGACGGGCGGCGCGACGCTGAGCTGCGCGAGCGGCGCGCGGTGGGCCGCGTGCTCGAGTCCGCCGCCGTCGCCAGCTACGAGCCCAAGCTGCGGCAGCTCAAGTTCAAGTGGCAGCGCGGACTCAAGATCGGCGCCGGCACCTTCGGGAAGGTCGGTCGCACCGGCGCGCGCGCACACTCCTTATACCATTAAAAATAATTAGAATTCGGCTTGGTTACTAGGTTACCGGGAAAGAGTGCGCTTCTTCTCTCTATATCGCCCTTTTTCATATCTCTATCCTTTTCTGTCGTTTAGAAACGTCATTTGCCAGAGCGAGAAACATAGCAGGTGTGCGCGCGGCAGCACCGGCACGACATCTTCAATAATTAGACCACCAAAAAAGGATTGCGGTACCGTTGGTGGACATGGGTTTGACAGATCACATGGGGTCAAAGCGTCGCTAGAGGGGCTAGCTAGTAAATTCAAAATTCGTTTACTCAAAATTGTAATACAATATTCTCTTTTTGACGTCAATTCTGTCTAAAACTACTCTGTAAGTAAGTAAGTAAAGTAAGAAGTCCACCATTGTATGTGTGTGTGCAGGTGTACACGGTGGTGAACACTGAGAGCGGGCAGCTGCTGGCGATGAAGGAGCTGGGCGTGGGCGCGGGCGACCGGCGCGCGCTGCAGCGCGCCGCCAACGAGCTGCGCGTGCTCGAGGGCGTCGTGCACCCGCACCTCGTGCGCTACTACGGCTGCGAGCTGCACAGGGTACGCCAACACGGCCCACTGTTAAAGCTACAGTCACTACACAATGACAACACACAGCGAGAGAATTAAAAAATAAACCGGACAAGTGCGAGTAGAACACACGGGCGCTGAGGGTTCCGACAAACTTAATTAAACAAATAATTCGAAAAGCGTTATTAAAAGAACAAATTGGCGAGCTCCCATATCAATTTTCATAACCTCTGACTTGGCTGTATGGACTAAGGTTCCTTTGTCTTTCCCGTAAGGGATAATCAAAGTGAACGAAAAAAAATTTACTCAAGTCCTGTCATTCATGTCAAATGCTAAATCACGTATAAGTTAATGGTCAAATGCTATTCATTTTTAAGTGATTTTATTTCCGGACTTAGATAGACCTTTAGTATAATTTGTAAAACCTTACGAAATTATTTAATCTAGATTTGTAATGATGAAACTTCTAGACGCTAGGGAATTTTTTCAACCATTATTTACGTCATTGTACTAATTTGTAAGGGTGGCTTGCTCATACGCAAAATTAAGTTTGTTGGTACTTTTGTATAAATAAATTTTTGTGATGTAAATACAAATTTACGGTTTTCGGATTTTTTCCTTTACTTGTGCTATAAGACCTTGCTTCTTGCCAAATTTCAAGATTCTAGGTGAACGGGAAGTACCCCATAGGTTTTGGTTACCAAGATACTCAAAAATGCGGCGAAATCGACAATATCTTTTAACTGCGATGACTTAGAAGTCTGATTTTTTTCACGACACCAAGGGACTGCAGACCTGAGTATTTGATATTAATTTCAAATTGATACCTTCACGCGTTCCTGAGAAAAATGGTCTTGACAGACGGACAGACAGACGGACAGACGGACAACCGAGTGATCCTATAAGGGTTCCTGTTTTCCTCTTTTGAGGTTCGGAACCCTAAAAAACAACAATTGCACAGAGAAATTCTACTATTCTACTAATATTATAAAGGCGAAAGTTTGTAAGGATGTGAGGATGTTTATTACTCTTTCACGCAAAAACTACCGAACAGATTTTTATGAAACTTGGTACAGTGATAGCTGGAATAACATATAATCTGCTTGTTAACGCGGACAAAGTCGCGGGGCGTCCGCTAATACCCGCTAAGTAACAAAACGCCTACATAGAGGGCCGTTTCACAATGTAAGTACACGGAAAAACTATTTTACGCGGGCGAAGCTGCGGCAAAAAGCTAGTAAAACATAACAACAAGAAATATTAAGAATCGTAATACTAGATGAGGTCGCCAAGCGGAGTGATGCACGACCAGACCCCACATAGAGTGAGGCTGGCCGGCACTGACCCCCGGCGACCGCATCCACGCCTCGTGTTGCAGTGTCACGTCAAAATGGTCACCAGCTCAGCTGAAGAATATTAAGTGGTCCCTACATGATCATGCTGCATGACATGCATTACGTGCTGTCACTTATGCATGACCGTCTAGTTGTAGAGATTGACGTGCATGACATGCAAACTACGTGCTGGCCGTTGCTTCACTGTACTATGTGATTGATAGCAAGCATGAGGGTCCATCATGCCGCATGATCGTTTCGGGAGCCCATTAGGGTCGAAGTGTACACGTGTACCGTTCTCCGTGTGCAGGAGGAGATGCTGCTGTTCATGGAGCTGTGCGTGGAGGGCTCGCTGGAGGCGCTGGTGGCGACGTCGGGCGCGCTGGCCGAGCACACCGTGCGCCGGTACACCAAGCAGCTGCTCAGCGCCGTGCGCGAGCTGCACGCGCGGGCCATCGCGCACAGGGACATCAAGAGTTAGTGCCACTCACCGTTCTATTTGGACAAATTGACACACGGCTGTTTAGTCCCAAACTAAGCCGAAGCTTGTAAATGGGTACTCAACAACTAATTCAAATTCAAATTCAAAAGTATTTTATTGCATGTAAGTACACTGGGTACATTTATACAACGTCAATTTTTTATCTACCACCGCCTCCAAGGTGTTATATAGAGCTGGGAAGAAGAAGCGGCGCAACAAACTTCCGCAACACATCTTTTAAAATCAAGTTTGTACATAACATTATTTTGTAAAGGTTGTGCGAGGCTGAAGTAACATTAACACCAGGCATCTTTGTCATTTAGAGAATCGACTGTCCTATAATAAGCTTTCTTACAAAGTTGTTGTTTAATGTGGGTCTTAAATGTTCTGTCATTCATATTTAAGATTTCTTCTGGTAGTTTATTGTAGAAGCGTATACATTGCCCCGTGAATGATTTACTGACCTTACTAAGCCTTAACTGTGGTGGTACAAGTTTGTTTTTGTTTCTTGTAACATAAGCTGTGTTCATGTCACAGTGCCTCAAAAAGAGAGATATATTTTTGCGGACATACAAAATATTCTCAAAAATGTATTGACTGGCAACGGTTAATATATTAATTTCTTTAAACTTTTCTCTTAATGATTCTCTACAACGTAGATTATAGATCGCCCTAATAGCTCTCTTTTGCAAAATAAAGATGGTTTCTATATGTAATACTTTTAAATAAATACTTAATTACATACAAACACCCAGAATCCGAAAACCAACAGATATGCTCATCACACAAATGTTGGTCTCGGGTGGGAAATAGTGGGAATCGAACCCACGACCTTTGGTCGCAGTAGGAAAATCTCACTTGATCCATTACACAGATCCAAGATGCGTCTAGTGGGATTATTATTTCTCAGTTGATCCATTACTGAGAATTTTTGTATCATTAGATCAAGTTTTGAAAGTCTACAGAGTCATTTATTTCTCAGCTGATCTCCAAGATGGATCTATCGAGAATATTATTTCTTAGTTGATCCATTGCCCAGATCCAAGAACCATCTAATGAGATTATTATATCTCATTACATACAGTTTTTAAGGCGCGAGAAATCTATTTCTCTGTTAATCCATTGCCCAGATCCGAGATGCATCTGGTGTGATTAATATCTCATTAGATCCAGTTTTGAAGACGCTAGACATTTCCCAGATTCATGATGCATCCATTATTATTATAAAATATAAATAAAATAAAATAAAATTTCTCATGAGATCAAGTGTAATATCTGGAAATTTATTTCTCAGTTGATCCATTGACCGGATCCGTGGTGGATCTAGTGAGATTTTAACTGTAATGAAATTTGTGTTGCAAGTGTATGCTCTACTGTGTCAGGTGGAAACATATTCCTGACGAACGAGGGTCACTGCCTGAAACTGGGCGACTTCGGGTGCGCCGTCAAGATCCGCGCCAACACCACGGCGGCGGGAGAGCTGCAGGGCTGCGTCGGCACGCAGGGTGAGCTCACCACATCAGCCCCTCAACGTCCACTGCTGGACATGTTATTTCTTACACACATCTCCCTGCTGACCTACAGAATGAAACGAATGATGAAACGTTTAGTTGTCGACTGAAAAACCCTTAGAATAGGGACTAAAGAACAACCTCATATTGGATAAAGAATTATTAGACATTGACATGACATTTATTCCGTATTTTATATACATTATTTTTTTATTAATGATCATACACAAGTTGTTGACATTTTGTATTTTTATTTTGTTTCATTGACGATCACATTACTTTGACCTTTTACGTAAGTTAAACTATGTATTAGTTTAAGTAATGTGTAATAAATAATTCTAATCTAATCATAGGCCTTCCCCGACGAACGAGACCACACCCGGTGCTCCGCCCTCGAGTGTCTGGACAAATTTACCTCAAAAAGAATCTAACCGATTACGAAATGAAGATGCATACAATATTTCGTCACGACCTAAGAGAGGCGTTAGCCCTGGGGACATGTTAATAGGCTGTTGATTTGACGAGGGTTGTGTTGCAGCGTACATGGCGCCCGAGGTGTTCATGCAGTCGACGGGCCACGGGCGCGCCGCAGACATCTGGTCGCTCGGCTGCGTCGTCACAGAGATGGCCTCCGGGAAGGTACAAAGCACAAATATGTTTCTTCCCAGTTCTAACACCTTGGAAGCGGTGGTAGATATACAATTGACGTTGTATACATGTACCCAGTGTACATGCAATAAAATAGTTTTGACTTGACTTGGCTATGTTATTGCATGTTAGCTGTTGCCCGCGGCTTCGTCCGCATGGAATAAGTAGGTACCAATAAACGAATAAATTATCTGTATGATAGTGAAATCAAAACCGCATCAAAATCCGTTAGGTAGTTCAAAAGATCTAAGCGTACAGGCGCTGGAAGCCACTTACACTGGGTACTTTTAAACACGTCAATATTGATCTACCATCGCTTCCTGGGTGTTCCTTCCACCATCGGTGAGGAAATCAGGAGAAGACTGAAATCTGACATGGAGAGAATTGATAATCGTTCCACTGGCAATGGACCTGACCCACAAGGAACCTTCACAAGACTGAAGAGACCAGCCCCACAAGACCTTGTCAGCTAGTAGGTGAATTAGAATAGAATAGTAGTTTCTGGTTAAAATCTGGTTCTTTAGCAACACATTTTAGCGATTCTTTTTTATTTACATAGATTCAATTCAATACTCTTTATTGCACATAATTAAAAAAACAATACACAATAATACATTGGACTAAGAAGGTACATCAAGGCGGTGTTATCGCTAAAGCGTAACACACACTGAGCGGCGGCGTTGCGAAAGCGTTGCGGTTTTTTTCTGTAATATTCGAAATAGTATGAAGCCCTTTACATCAAAGCGTTGCGGCGGCGGTGCGGCGCGGCGGCGGTGCGACGGCGAAAGCGACAAAACCGCGCGCACAGATTTGACGTTTTGATTTGACAGATTAGCGCAGACAGGCGTCGCGGAGCGGCGGCGGCGCGTTGTATTCCTTTGTAGTGTATGAGAACCCCTACACAGAGCGGCGCGGGCGCGGCGCGGTGCGGAGCGGTCTTCATACAAACCGCCGCCGCGCCGCCGCCGCTAGCGGTATATGTTGTCTGAAGGGCTCCGCTTTTTATTCGCTTTCCGCAGATTCGCCGCCGCAACGCTTTCGCACCGCCGCCGCGCTGTGTGTGTTACGCTTTGAGATTGTGCGAGGCTGAAGTAAATTAATACCAGGCTTGTTTGTCGTTCAACCAGCGACCGTTCCCGGAGTACGACAGCAACTACCAGATCATGTTCGTGGTGGGCATGGGCGGGCGGCCGCGCGTGCCCGACACGCTCTCGGAGGAGGGACAGCAGTTCTGCCGCGGGTGCCTCACGCACGAGCCCGACCAGCGCCCGCGCGCAGAGCACCTAATGCTGCACCACTTCCTCAAGGTAAGGCACTGCTGGATCTCCACGACGCCCGGTCCCGCGCTAACCTCACCCAGCCGGGTCCCGCGACCTTCAACATATCGTCGGTCCACCTTGTGGGAGGCCCACGCTGCGTCTTCCGATACGTGGTCGCCACTCGAGAACCTTTCTGCCCCAACGGCCGTCGGTTCTACGAGCGATGTGCCCCGCCCGCTGCCACTTCAGCTTCGCAATACTTCCACTGCTGGACATAGTCCTTCCCTAATGAACGCAACCACACCCGGGCCTCCGCTCTCCGTATCCAGCCGCTTCCGGCCACCTTCAGGTCGTCGGTCCATCTGGCGGAGGAGCTACAGAACTCGTTAATGAACTTTTTAATTAAATAGTGTTCGAAATTCAAAGGTCATTTCGTCACTATTATTAAGCGTGCGCCGGAATGACCCATTTTGCTCGAACCTTTCGAAGAACCCTTGGAATATTAGATGGAAAGAAAAAAAAAAATTTCATTACTCATCAATCTGATCTTCATTTGTTTTTTCGAGTCTTACAGTTATGTTACTTCCGTATAGCAGAGATTTGTATTAACATTCATTTTTACCGACTTCCAAAAAGGAGGAGGTACTATGTTCGGCTGTATTATTATTATTATTTATTTTTTTTCCTTTTATGTATGTTCACCGATTTCTCCCTCAATTGTGGACCGATTTCAAAAATTTTTTTTGTTGGAGAGGGTCCGATCCCGAGGTGGTCCCATTGTCACCAAGTTAGGATCTGATGAAGGGATCCGTTGGAAATCGAGGAAAACCCTCAAATTTACATACATAGTTCGAGTTACGGCACATTAGGTTTAGGGCATAGGAGCGGAAGGGGAGGGGGAGGTGAGGGGAGGGTTGGGAGGGGTTATGTGGTGGGGGGTGGCGGGAGGGGTCAGGGAGAGGGGGGAAATGGAGGGCATGGAGAGGAGATAGGGGGAGTGGGGTGGGGTGGGGTGGGGGGGCGGAGGGCAGGGAGAGGAGATGGGGGCGGGGGGGGGGGGGGGGGGGAAGTCTGTGTAGTATTTTATCGCGAATGAAGTGGTAATGATTGGCACCGACTACAAACAGATCAGTACATAGCACATATTGTAATAATATTTTAGTTAAAATAATACGTAACAGGGTTCTGTCTTTTGGATTAAAATAAAAAAGTTATTTTACGCTTTTTAGTGCCTTTTTGTGGTTTTGAAGTCGGTTTTTTTTTTTGTTATATCTTTAGCTAATTCATGTTTTTATTTTTACTTTCATTGTATTCACAATGAAAAGCACAGTGTATCCCACGGGTTCAAGAATTATTTAGAGTCCCTCGAACTATTGGCCAAACCCCGTCTCGGGACCAAAATAAGTTACTTTCACACCTGGGGTAACAATGTACTTCTTTTTTCAGGTGAAATCGGACGACGACTGCCAGTGCGAGCCGGCGTACCTGATGCCGTAAGCGCCGCAAGCGCACAAGCAGCACTTGTACAGTTTATTTACACACGCAATGGACTACGAGTCCACCAACCCGCCCTAGGCTGGCATGGTGGACTATAAGCAAGGGTGGGCTAAGGCCCCCTCTTTGCAAGGGTGGGCTAAGGCCCAGCAGTGGGACGTATATTATAGGTTGACGTAGGTCTGTAGTTAAATAATGGGTTGACATAGAAATGACCACATGCAATTTTATTATGTATTTTATTCTATACTGTGCCATTACAAACATGTACCTTCTGTCATTTTTATGTTATATTTATCTTTTTACTAAATTTATTGGATTTATAATCGCTAGCTGCTGTATGATTCCATAGGATTCACGTAAATGAAAAAAAATGCTAGATAGGTCGACATTTTTCAATATACATATGTGGACGGATAATTAGAAACAGCAAGATTTTCATACAATCGAGGTCACTGTGAAGCCATGGGTCTCCGTGAAGGATTGATCAGGGCATGATCTGATGACCGTCAGCGAGGGAGTAGATGGAGGAGTTATAGATAGCTTTAGATATCCAACTGATCAGATGAGCCGTTTGGTAGCAGCATCGTCATGAAGAAAAAAAGCCGCAAAATGGCATCAAAATGTATCAAAATCTTAAAGTCATGGAATAATGACGATGCTGCTTCAAGACGGTTCATCTGATCAGTTGGATATCTACAGCGATTTAAGAGCTCTCCATCTACTCTCTCGACGACCGTCATCAGATCATGCCCCGATCAATCCTTCACGGAGACCCATGGCTTCAAAGTGACCTCGATTGTATGAAAATCTTGCCCTGTTTCTAATTATCCGTCCACCTATGTATGATTGTAACCGGTCATTTTGTCACATCCTATGTATTAGTTAATTAATAGAAATTCATACATTTCTTCCTAAAAGATAAGCATTTAACGTCCATTTGATGGATCTACTTACACTAAAGTATATTTTTTATTTTAATGTCAAAGTTACGCAATGGATGTGAGAGAGACGGTATCAGATTGTAAAGTAATTGTATTTGCCTCTCTTTTCCATCCATTGTGAGAAGCTATAGCCTAGTGCCTACTTAATACCGTCGAATTATAGATTCAGAATTATATTGCTATTGTTTCCTGTATACTTTTATGTGGATGATGTAATCATGCGAATGTATTTTATCACTTTGATAATGAAATGGGTAAGAATAAAATGAATTTTAAATTCATCTTTGTATTTAATTTCCATATTTACGAATGTATGCCTAGTATGGTTATGTCAGTGAAAGATATAATTTAAACCTTAGAAAAATTATCGCATCAAACAAAAACATTGGTAACATTCAAAAACAATTTGCCATTAGATAAAAGTTTTGAAATATGAATTTGTGTCATTGAAACATTTGGATTATTGCATAAAAAAAATTGAACCCAAATATATCAAAAGGGTTGATTTGATACTTTTTATTAATTTTATTATTATTATTAAAACCAAAAAAATGTATGACAAAAATACTTTTTTAAAGTGAATATATTAAGGTCTATCTACTTTGGCAGTAGTTGCAACAACCAGTTAACAATCAGCTTTGATTACAGGTACTTATAAATGTTCGTTTTATCCTCTAGTTTTCGATAAAATCAAAACACTAGTCCAGGTTAAATAAAAAAATATTAAACTTAAATTAAAATATAAATCCCTCAAAGTTTGAAAGGCCTTGTATGGTTATTTTTAAAGCATGCAAAAGCTTTTGAAAGTGAAAATAAAACTCAAATTTCTCAATATAATATTTATTGAGATAGCAACATTGAATTGACAGATATACATCGCTTACTAGCTAGTGATATGTGTTGTAGTACCATCTCTGTCACATACACCTGTGATAATCACCTTTACACCATAAACATTCTAACACAGAATTTTTCTAAATATTTTTTGAAATTTTATGAACAGGTCTTGAGAAAAAATTTCAGGTTTCTTTCAAGTTCCTTTACTTTTTTCCAAGATCCTGTAACTAAAACCCTACTTTACACTACACATGAACTCTAATTACCTACATCAACATTTTACGTAGTACACTTCAATCATATGTGTGTATTCTATTTAAAATTTAAACATTCCTAGGTTTCCTAAGTAGGTATATTCCATTGCAAATGAATTGGTAAATCCAATGTATCCGATACGCAAACAGCGTAAAACCATACGCTGTTTGCGTATCGGATACAAAATACCTTCATATGAATGGACACATTTAAAGACCACACGACGAGTCCTGTGTCAAAATTTTGCAGAAACTGACATTTTAATGTTTGCAGGAGAAAATTGATTAATTGACGTCACTAAGATAGAAGTGATTGTAAAAATGGGCTTCTTCCTTGTGTTCTGGAAAGAGTACCTACTGTAAATATGACGTCATAATTTAATACTCACGAATATTAATTCGTTTATCTCATTGTGAATAGAATTTCCGTGTGATCTTCATTGTAAAGACCGTACCTACGACACATCTTCATATTTGTATAGTTGCTATACTACCAAGCAGTCTGTGTATAACATCGCGTCTACTGAACACAAATTCCATCCCAGATTACAGTCGCGATATAAAAAGGTGTATCGTTTTAGGTTTATTTTTGCTTGTACGAAACACTATTGCCAACATTGATAATTCAGGCTTCCAAGAAGAAATGAATGAATGAAGAATTTAATAAGAATGAGATTTAATTGTATGATATTATTATTTTTATAATGATATCTGATAAACTTTCTCATCCGCAACTGTAACTGGTCAACATTGCTTGCGTATCTTGAGTAATATTATTACTAGACAGGGTGTCCAGTAAAAAATTACCAAAATAATATTAACTTTTTATTAATATTATTCCAAGAATATTTTTTTTTTAAAAAAGACGATATTTAGAAAACGGTTGGGGGAGGTTTTCACTAAAGTCATTTCATCATACTTTATTTTTATCTGTTTAATCATGAAACTACATCGCCAGCTAACAGGTTATCCATTGGACACCCTGTTTATAATATCGTCTTTTTTGAGCGATAAAGTTACCTAAAAGTATATTCTTTTTTTTTTTTTTTTAACCAATAATTTTCTCAACGATAATTATGTTTAATTTAAGTCCAATATTTTGTTCCAATCTCCTTGGCCTCAGCTTCTATCTCTTGCTTGTTTCTAACACATTGATCTGCTAAATTAAGGAATGGGAAAGCAAATATTCGATCATAATGAGTTATTTAGATTAATACTTTTATGTGTAGCAAGCCATGTTATATATATTTTTTCCTAACATTTAAGAATCAGATCTACCTATTAAGACCTACCACAGATACTAGGTATCAAATTTTTTTTCATCTCTATTTAAACTACAATTCCTATAAAATATGCCGAATGGACAATGCGTTTCATAACACCAATCGTTAAACCTATATTTCACATTTAATACATAATAACATTGAATTGACTAGGTTGTTAACACTTTCTAGATTTTTTAAAAACAAGCTAATGCATTTAATACATCAATTATTATTCTACAAACATAATTAGGTATAGGTACCGTCAAGGTTCATAAGTGCAGTAGCCGTTTCGCAACTCAATAGATTGAGAGACGAGCTTCACTTACGACCTTCTTTTTTAACTTTTCCCACATAACACACGCCCATATCCACTAATATACTCCTGGATATTATGATCAATTGATGGCTTATTGCTATGACAATAAGGTTTAAAACGCGCTAATGACTTCGGTGGTCAGTTATATCTAATTGGTTTTCGTGTTGTCGTGCGCACCGTTGTACAGAAAAATGACTCTTAGCGTGCTACTGCACTTATGGACCTTACTGTACATTACACTTAGCAATTTATATCGAGGAATCACGTCTGCCTTTGCTCACTTAACCTCACAACATAACCCTTCCGGGAAATACGTCCACTTTCCTAACCCGTCCTTAGGAAACTGGAATAGCTAGAAAAGTGGGAAAATTCGACCGAAAGGAAAATAACTAACCGTGAACACGATTGAAGTGTGAAGTTGACAAAGTGTTAGTTCACAAGGAAAGCTTTCGGACCCGAACTCTCCGAAATGGACGAAACTTTGTAGAGACGTAGAGCTGGTGAATCTAGCACAACTAGTTACATATTTTATATTTGCCGGGTTTTTTTGGCTCCTTATACAGTTAGGTATTTACATAGGTGGACGGATAATTAGAAACAGGGCAAGATTTTCATACCATCGAGGTCACTTTGAAGCCGTGGGTCTCCGTGAAGGATTGATCGGGGCATGATCCGATGACGGTCATCGAGAGAGTAGATGAGGGATTCTTAGATCGCTGTAGGTCTAGCTGATCAGATGAGCCGTTTGGAAGCAGCATTGTCATGATTCCTTAACTTTAAGATTTTCATACATCTTGATGCAATTTTGCGGGGTTTTTTCTTCATGGCAACCCTGCTTCCAAACGGCTCATCTGATCAGTTGGATATCTACAGCGATCTAAAACTCCTCCATGTACTCTCTCGATGACCGTCATCAGATCATGCCCCGATCAATCCTTCACGGAGACCCATGGCTTCACAGTGACCTCGATTGTATGAAAATCTTGCTGTTTCTAATTATCCGTCCACCTATGTATATTATTATCACAATATTAATTAATAATAATATCTATAACCATAAATAATTAGTAGCAGAAATAAATTATGTATTTGTCTTAGAATTACCCTCTCTACACTCCTACTAAGTTTCGATCATTTTTGACAGTTCAAGTTTTGAAGTTCCCGAGGTGATTGATCTGAGACAGACAGACATTCAGCAGATATGAAATATGTAGTTGTGCTTAGATTTATCAGCTCTACATATCTACAAAGTTTCGTCCATTTCAGAGAGTTCGGGTTCGAAAGCTTCCCTTGTGAGTTAGGAAGAGAAAGGAAGATAACACTTTGTCCACTCTACCCTTCTATGAATAAGATATTTTAATTTAAATAAAAAAATATTGACATAAAATTTTATATCTTTACATAAACTCTTATTCAAAACATTAAATATATATTATAATCTTGTAAACATCAATTTATAAGTAATTTAACAAGCGCTGTAAATAATCTAAATAGCTTCGAAAATACGAAATCAATAACGTGAAAAATTACTATTCTCAATGTAATTAGGAACCTACTGATAACTATTTGACTAAAAACCAATTGAGATCCAAAGATTATCATCACTAATATAGATATTTATATCTATAGGCTTTAATTATAGTTATTTATAATTTTAAAATTGATATGCATTAGCATGGATTCTTAATCTAGCTTAATATTAAAACTTTGATATGTTTTCGATATTCTTGGTCATGTCACACATGATAGTTGACATTGTGATATGTATACGTTACGCTTAATATTAATTTTGAGCTTGACAAGTTAACACAGACTGCGCCTGTTGATAGGGCAGTGGCTAGTAAATAAATTTGTTTAGGGCTATTTATTGAAAGTTTTTGAACTTATATCAATATTTATTGTGACTTCATTATACTGAACACAGTACATACAGATGTTACCACATGAGCGGATCCATGTTGCCTTGTCCCGCTCGCACTGTATTGTGATTGGTCGGCTAGCAGTTACACTGCGCCGATACGTCGCTAGTTGCGATCTTGCATATTGCACATAGACTAGGGATCTCTGTAAATAAATACTGTTCACATCAACTACTCAACTGAAGTTTCTGTGTGTACAACCACAACGCGCCACCATCTTTTAAATCCACATTATTATCTTGTCAAGCTCCTTAGCCTAAGTAGACATAAAGATCAGTTACTAATAAATATCTCTAAGATAAAGACATTCCGTTTCACCCATCGTGTAGGCATTTCGCCCTTAACTCTCTGCAATCCTCTTATAATAAACGACATTGATAATTGTACTTAAATTACAAATCTAAATATTATGATATCACCACAGCATTGACATTTTTTTAATCCCTTAATTCTCTAGGTGACACAACAACGATAATTTTAGTTATTTGATTCCAGGATATCGACACCGTTTGCCGCTACAAGCGCTCATAGAATGATATTTCACATACAAAGTGGATGGAACGGGTAGGAAAGATTACCTAGAACGAATGAGGTCCTGTTCGCAAAACATCCAGTTGCTTTGTGTAAGGTATTTAATTGAAGATAGCATCATTTACTCAAATACTTTTTAAACCAAGCGCATAACTTATTTCGTAGTACAGTGAACAATAGAGACAGGTAAGCAGGCACATTACAGAGCTCTAATAGTAGCGCTGTACCTACTGTGCCTGCTTACCTGTCTCTATTGTTGACTGTACCTACTTATTTCGTAGTAACTCGATTTCGTATTTACCATTTTCAGTAAGTATAATCTTCCACTGGTTTTAAGCCCGTCTTTAATCTTAACTCACCAAAGTATCGTTTGTATTGACTTGTTCTCTTTATTAACAGCTCACAGAAGAATATCATTTTGTGCACATCCATGCCTGGCAGATTTCACTTAACTTTCTGCTTAAATCCGATCGAAATCGGGACATTACTACACTTGTGACGGAACATACTTGATCACTAATGAACTCTTACATTACAATTAGGTACTTATTAAAGATTTCATAGACGTTTAACTAACATATATGTCAACAAATGTATAAATAGACAAGTATATAACACTTAGAGAGGTGTAAAAGCTCTAAAAACAATATTTCTACTTGGTTTAGGTACCTGTTAGGAGTGCGTAGGCTTCTATAGACATAGACTGTTCCTCCAGGGAGGACAAAGCTTTACCCCTTAGGTACATCTCACCTCAAATCTTGACTTTCTACAATTATACTGTGTCAGACCTAGATAGTCCCTTTTTAACAAACATAAGTAGTTTATTTAAACTACACCTGCCATTTATGTATGACTTAAACATCTTTCTATCATCTCCCAAACATTTCTTACTTTAAACAGGTGGAAAAACCGAACGCCACACGAAGGGAAAGTACCCTAAACTTTTTGTTTAATCTGTGTGAGTTCTTTTCATTAAAAAAATTTAATAGACTGAATAATATTTGTTAATACAGGCACCTATGTGTTCGTTTTTTCCACTCTGTATACCTACCTGTCTCATACACTAGGTCTTAAAACCTGAGCCAACCTTAGCGTGGTTTAAGATGGACCTAATTTAAATCTGTTTTCCTCACCACACGTGCCTCCTACCACATTAATTCTAAATTATTGGCAAGAATTGAAGACTAGAAAACAATATGCTTACAGCATCGTAACTATTACGTAAGTAAATAAGCGTAAAACATCGGTAGACATCTAAATTCTATAGCACTGTGCATAAATCAACAGATTTTCTAAAAAGAACTAGGTATCTACTTTTTATGATAAAATTTATAATGGCGACAGTGTCGCTTCAACTATAATTGGCATAAGACTTAGAGACCCACGGCAACAATCCAATAAATATGTAACTAATCTAAACATTTAATATAATTAAACATTTTCCATTGTATTAGATTAAATATAAATTGTAGGTAAGCACTCTTTCTGTATAAATAATCAAATTTCTATAATAAATGTTGCTTTCATTGATATGTCATTAGCACTTTTATTAACCTAGCTATACTTATAATCTGATTGTTGTGAAATATAGGTATTTAATTTAAATTTCGATATAATAAGACAGTGTTTCTAAAGGATATAGGACATTCCTAATATTTTTAATATAACGTCTAACATCAACCCATAATTTGATATGCATTAAGTTTTTTTACCCTTCCGTATGTTTAAAAATATGTGCGTATTTAATACGAGATCATCTTCAAAAGGTTTATACGTAATTATAAATTATAATAAAATTTTAATTCTTTCAAGCATTTTAGTAAAGATTTTTGAGTAGAGCATTGAATTGTTAACTCTTCACCATAAAAAGCTCAAACTTTAAAGTAATTTAAATTTTCCAATCTCGTTCCTTTTCTCCCTAACAAACAATTATCATGCAACAATCCTAGTCGTTAACTTTTCTATTAGTTACCAAATTTAGTTGTCAACTTTCCTATCTGCCTTTCTGCAATACTTTTACCAAACATAATGTCAACTTTTCTATCTGTCTCATTGCAATACTTTGACCATACTTAGTTGTCAACTTTCCTGTCTCATTGCAATACTTTTACCAAACATAATGTCGACTTTCCTATCTGTCTCATTGCATAACTTTTATCATACTTAGTTGTCAACTTTCCTGTGCTGAAACATAAGTTTCATGGAGTCGAGCGCCTCCTCCAGCGACTGGCGGAAGGCCTCGGTGTTGGTGACGCTGCTGGACGTGAACGAGGAGATGCAGAAGATGACGGACTCCTTCTTGGGGTTGTAGCTGCAGCCGTACCCGTCGGGCACCACAGCGCCATAGCCCATGAACGTACCTTCCGTGGTCGTCGCCACCTGCACGACAAATCACAGATTAGTGATATAGTGCCTACGACACGTCAAATTAGTAGGTTCAATTTTAAAATTTCATTTAAATTGCGTTACAGGTTTAGGTGACGTACAAACATTTGATGAAACTTGGTAAGGTGTTAAGTAGCTTTATAGTGCCCTGATGACATGTAGGATACTGTACATTATAAATTATCGTTATATCCGTACACGTGTACCACAGCCGCCACAGAAGACGTAAGAGTACTGTGACGTACCTGGCTGGTGCTAAGCTTGAACTGCATCATCTGCTTGTATGTGTCGTCCGTGAACAGCGGCGGCAGCTCCCCGAGGGTGTCCCGCGCCGCCTCACGCAGCCCCAGCAGGTGGTTGTCAATCCCGCGACCCACGATGTTGGCCTCCATCACCTCCGTCTGCTTGCGCGCCGCCGCCTCGAACAGCTCCAACTTCTTCTGCTCCTGCACAGTGCAGTTGTGAATAACGCACAGCTGGCCACTCCCCTTCTACAGAATGTCCTATACGCTAAATGCCCCTTCCATAAAATATCCCATTCGGTAAACGCTCCTTTCATAAAATATCCCATTCGGTAAACGCTCCTTTCATAAAATGTCCCATTCGCTAAATGCCCCTTCCATAAAATGTCCCATTCGCTAAATGCAATTCCATATAATATCCCATTCGCTAAACGCTCCTTTCATAAAATGTTCCATTCGGTAAATGCCCCTTCCATAAAATGTCCCATTTACTAAACGCTCCTTTCATATAATATCCCATTCGCTAAATGCCCATCCAAAAATATCCCATTCGTTAAATGCTCCTTTCATAAAATGTCCCATTCGCTAAATGCCTCTTCCATAAAAGTCACATTTGCTAAATGCTCCTTCGATAAAATATCCCATTCGCTAAATACGTTGTTAGAACCTTTGATAGTTGCTAGAAACTGTAGCTAGAAAAAACCTTTGGAATGTCCATTCTTCTATGCTAATATAATAAAGCAGAAGCGTTTTGTTGTATGTATGTTTGAACGCGCTTATCTCTGGAACTACAAGTCGCATTCGAAAAATTCTTTTTGCATTTAACAGTCCAATTCTTGAGGAAGGTCATAGGCTATTTAACATCACGCTACGACCCTTAGAAGCATTCCGAAATAGTTTATAAAAGCGGTTAGTCAAATATAAAGTGTTGTACTCGGGCTCTGAGGAAAGCACTACATAGTTTGCTTGCAGTCAGTCCTCACCCCATACAAATTGAAAGACACCTTCTTGTGTCCGTCGTCGGCGTGGTCCGGCTCGGCGGCGCACATGGCGTCGGCCCAGGCGCGCGCCGCGCCGTGCGCCGAGCGGATGTTGTCCACGCGCCCGCCGCGGAAGCGCCGCAGCGACGCAGACTCGTATGTAGACACCACGTGACCGTACATCCTGTACATTCCTGCTTATTACCATACTATAGCCACTACTCAAAATAAAATAAGGCGTTTTCATACATTCGAGGTAATTTTGAGCCCGAGTCTGAACTTCTGCGACTGAACATCGGGCGTAGTTTAATGTTGTCCCGATTTGACCGCTCCTTCACCGTTGTATGTAGATGTAAGTTTGTTGTGTGCGGACTCACTTGTAGTAGGCGTACTGCAGTGCGAGCTGTATGTACACGTCGGGGCTGGTGCGGCACGCCTTCATCCACTCCCGCCCGTAGCCCTCGTACGTGTACACGCGCATGTCCAGGTCCTCTATCGCGCTGCAACACGTAGGTAACTTAACAGGACTGTTGGTAAGATGGTAGCGTGACGATTGTGGAACTCGTGGTGTGTGTAAGAAGAAGAAGAATATTTATTTACAATAGCCTGCTATTGTATAAAATTGATGTTCGCTACTAGCGAGGTGTCGGTGGAGCGGTTAATGTCAGCCGACCAATGAGATAAGCGCAGTGCGCAGGATTAGGCGCGTAGATCCCGTACAATATTCGAAGAGTAGCCACGCCGCCCGCGTACCGTAGCGGTAATAAAAGTGCACCTACAAAACCTATAAAAGCATTACCGATCCAGCTCGATGGCAGCCACGTCTATGGCGGCGATGACCTCCTGCGAGAGGCGCCAGCGCATGCGCTGCGGCGCGGGCAGCAGCGCGGGCGGCGGCGCGGGCCGCGCGGACACGGCGGCGCGGGCCAGCGCGCGCTCCGCCAGCCGCACCACCGCCACGCCCTCCGCCGCGCTGTGCTCGTAGCACATGCCCACAGTGCCGTCCGAAGAGATGATCAGCTGCACGATCACAAAGGCTTCATATCTTATCTTCACTCATTATATGCGTAAGCGGAGATGCTCACGAGTCTCATTAGAGTAATAGGGAGCTGGTAGCGTGGTGGACTATAACCCGAACACCCTCGATGACAGGGTAGGCCTGTCATCGAGGTCCTGTCCCTGGCTCCAGCAGTGGGGACATGTTAATAGGCTGTTGATGATGATGAGGGAGCTGGTGGGACGCACCTGCACGGTCTTGTCGAACCACCGGTTGGCGGAGTGGTGCGCGGTGCCGGCGCCGTGCATGGCCCGCAGCAGCGCGCCCGTGTCGCCCTCCCCGCCACAGCATGCGAGCTGGTGGGACGCACCTGCACGGTCTTGTCGAACCACCGGTTGGCGGAGTGGTGCGCGGTGCCGGCGCCGTGCATGGCCCGCAGCAGCGCGCCCGTGTCGTCCTCCCCGCCGCCGCCCTCGTCCACGCACAGGATGCACAGCGCGCGCGACAGCAGCTCCAGGTTCGAACGGTTCGTCTCGTCTGGTGGACCAGTGGAGTATGACAGATAGTGTTACAGTAAAGAGAGAGGGGAGGTTGCAAGCTGCGAGTTTTTAATGCTGACCATACTGCGGGAAAACAGAGAGTCAGTCGGAGCAACACCTCGCAGCCGTTGCCGTCAGTGGTTCGAGTGGGGAGTGGCCGACATCGCCACGCAATAACAGATCAGTATAGTTTCTAACAGATAGCACAGAGGATTATAATAGTCTCCAACAGATAGGAATGGTCTTTTTAATGGAAATTAATCAACAGTACCTAGTTGGAGAAATGAAGTGGAGCACGAGGAACGATCATTCGTTCATCATCATCATATCAGGCTGTAGACGTCCACTGCTGGACGCTGGCCTCCCCCAAGGATCTCCACGACGACTGGTCCTGCTCTAACCTCATCCAGCCGGGTCCCGCGACCTTCACCAGATCATCGGTCCTCCTTCTGGGAGGCCTGCCTACACGCGTCTTCCGATACGTGGTCGCCAGTGATCATTCGCTCGTATCGAACGTATCGTTCAAAGAAATCTTTTATTTTGTGATGTACCTACATAGTGTGCAGATTTGAGGAGTAAGTATACCTTTGAGCAGGTGTTCTCTGGCTTGGGCCCACTGGTCGCGCGGCAGGGCGGTGAGCAGGCCGACGCGGTGCGGCGCGGGGGGCGCCCCCGCCGCCTCCACCATGGCGTGCAGCAGCTGCGCCTGCAGCTCGCCGGCCGTCAGCCGCCCGCGGTCGCTGGCCTTCACTGGGATCGGGTACAGCTGCAACCAAGCAACGTATTGGAAACGTCGGATGAAACTCTTGAGCATTGGTCATTACACTCTCGGCTTCATTACGCACTCGCCTTCGGCTCGGGCCGTACTCTCCAGGCTCGAATGTAACAGCATTGTACTTACTATATTTTATGTCATACTGATTTACTACTGCTCTCAAAAGGTGAAAGAAAACATCTCGAGGAAACCTGCTTACACCGAAGCAGAACTAGTCGCATGTGAAGTCCACCAACCCGAGTTTGGGCTAGCTAGGTAGCTTGGTGGACTATTTAGCCTCGTAGTTCTCGTTGAGAGGGCAAGCCCGGTGCCCCACGGTGGGGACATATAGGCTGTTGGAATTGGAAAGGTTTATGAACCCCGAAAACTGGTCCGTTTGTTTGAAAATGCTTTCTTTATTTATAACAAAGTTACCACATAACGATGGCGACCTAAAACTTTCTTCCCGCATTCTCAACCAGAATCCAATCCAATAATATCCGTTAAAGCCACATCAAAGTCTGCAAACTGCGGCTACATAGCAAGTAAAGTGATAAAGCGCTCGGCAGCGGTTCCTAAGCGCCAACTAAGTTATCCGAGCTAAGCCACGACTAAGTAACGAAGTTGCGGGCGTCGGGGGACATTGAATAGGGAGTGAACTTAACCAGCGCAAAAACTTTGCCATGACCAATAATTCCCTTAAGCGTAACACACACAGCGCGGCGGCGTTGCGAAAGCGTTGCGGCGGCGAATCTGCGGAAAGCGAATAAAAAGCGAAGCCCTTCAGACAGGAATACCGCTAGCGGTGGCGGTTTGTATGAAGACCGCTCCGCGCCGCGCCGCGCCGCCGCCGCTCTGTGTAGGGGTTCTCATACACTACAAAGGAATACAACGCGCCGCCGCCGCTCCGCGACGCCTGTCTGCGCTAATCTGTCAAAACAAAACGTCAAATCTGTGCGCGCGGTTTTGTCGCTTTCGCCGTCGCACCGCCGCCGCGCCGCTTTGATATAAAGGGCTTCATACTATTTCGAACAATACAGAAAAAAAAACGCAACGCTGTAACGCTTTCGCAACGCCGCCGCCCTGTCTGTGTTCCGCTTTATTGTTTAGTTTTAACACTGGATCGCGAAGAAAGAAAATCACTCCTTCGCTCAGCTCACTTCACCTCGTCTCAAACGTATTGAAACGTAAAGTTTACGGAAAAACTTTTATTAATTAAAAAATGTTCCTTTGACTGTTTAACAAACATACGTACAGTCGACCACTGGGCCTATTAGGGAGTTTCAATACTATGAGAGACCAGTATAACACTGGTTTTGTTTCAACTGACGTGCGGCCGACAGTACAAGTTCGAGTAGGGCTTACGCCCTTACGCCCTTATAGGTATGTAGATGGTTCATTACATTCATCAATGTAATTTTGTAGTCGCAAAAATACGGATTGCGGGTTTTGGACGGGACCTTGCTTATTAAAAATAATCATGATTCTAGGTTTTGATTTAGTTTGCGAGTACCAAAATATAGATTTATAGAGTGTATTTTGCGTTGTTTGTAGACATTAGTATTTGATATTAATTTCAACTTGATAAAAGGTTAACTGGTAGAGAATGCCACCGGCATTAAGTTCGCTCTTGTACAATACACGTGCTATAAAGTTTAAATAAAATAAAACTTGATACCTCTGTAAAGCGTATCTTTAAGGTCATCTGCGTGCCTGGTATTGTGCGTTTCTGGCACTATGCCTCTAACCGATAGACTGCCGGCCGAATAGGGAAGAATTCTATAACTCGCCACTGGCAATGCTCACATAGTTCCTGCAGGCCAGCACCACCAGCTCCTCTTTCTCGGAGTGGTCATCGTTGAAGGTGGGCAGCTCCAGCCGGTCCTTGCCCACTTGTGGGATGCGGCAGACGCCCAGCAGCCGGTAGAACTGCTCCATGCAAAGGGGTTGACCCTTCTCGCGGCTGGTCGCCCGCTCCAAAGGTAGTTCACCTCTGAAAGTGAGGATACATCATTGTCATTAGCCAGCACTAGTCCACTGCTGGACATAGGCCTCCCCCAAGGCGCGCCACTAAACTCGACGTTGGGAACAGTTTACGATCTGGTGAAGGTCGCGGGACCCGGCTGGATGAGGTTAGCGCAGGACCGGTCGTCGTGGAGATCCTTGGGGGAGGCCTTTGTCCAGCAGTGGACGTCTACAGGCTGATATGATGATGATGAGTAACAAACATCCTTACAAACTTTCGTCTTTATAATTATTATTAGTCTTATCTTATGATATTCTCTAGCAGACCTGTCCAGCATCTCCTTGTAGTCGAGCAGGTCGTCGAGGAACAGTGCGCCGAGGTCGGCCACCTCCTCCATCTTGGCGAAGTGCCGCCGCGGGAACACCATGCCCGGGTTGGAGTTGATCGGCAGCGGCAGACGGACCTTCATGTACATGTCGTCCACCCACCAGTCCGTCACCTGCGCGGGGGACACCCCCACAATAATCGAACTGCATTTTTCGTCGGTACTTTATGTAATAAATTATACGCAATACTCTCCTTTGCGTCGCGCAGTTCGGGTAAAAAGTGAGAAATTCAAATGTGAAAGACTTCGCAGCTTAGTAAGATGAAGTTTCGATACTGTCGACCGCACAAACCTCTGAGGTTTACCTGTGAAGGGGGAAATACCGAATCATGGAAGTATAAAAACTTTAATGCTTAGAATCATGGAACTAATATGTACTACGATTAATTAGGTACCGACCAAATGTGACGTGTTTTCGAGCATCGATTGATATAGAATTGAGTTAAAGGCAACGAAATGAACATTTTATTTCATGGATTTGATCCCAAGTCAAATTCAAAATAATTTCTTCTTAGAATAATAAAGAAAAAATATATCTTCACATGTTTATTTATTGCTTTAGATGTACATTCACCCACATTATAGGTAACAAAACTTAAAAATAATGGATGTTGTATCCCGTATCGTAAGGTATAGTTGGACTTAGGAAGAATATTGTTCTCCTGGACCTTCTCGAGGGCCTGTTTCTCCACGTCGTGACCTTCGTCAGCGGCGCCTCGGTCGACAACACGCCGCTGTTCCAGCCAAATCCTTGCGGGTCTAACAGCGACATCCTCTCGTTCATATACGCGGGCTGTCGAGTCGGCTGCACCCCGTTGTCTGTCTTGTGGTACACAGGTAGTGGTTTGTGCCTCACTGGTCCCTGCAGTATCGACGCCTTAGCCAAGGAAGAGACGTCAGCATTCAAATCACTCCTCCTGCTATACAAAATCGGCTCGAAAGGCTCCTCTTTAACATCAAAAGGTGACACTAAGTAATTTTTCGCCTGAAGAGAACGAAGAGTCGTGGGCGTCACATATGAGACATAATCTCTATAATAATTAGTTTTGTCTCTCGATGCCTTAGGATTCTGGGGAAAATATAATGGTTTGTCTAGAACGTTCTCTGTGAACTTTTTCTCGTTAGACACAAGTGGTTCTTCTTTCGCAAACGGCGGGCGCTTATAGCTAGGTTTATTTCTCCAAGACAATCCAACAGAATTGTGTTGGTTTCGTTTTATGCCAAATTCATCATTATTTGTGTAGATCGGCTGCGGTATGTGGAAGTACTGGGGCGGGTTTCCGGCGCCACTGCCTTTAGAGTTGAATTTTGGTCGTAAAATCACTGGTCTAGTCACCGGGGTTCGTAAATTGTTTATCATGAACGGTCTACGATCCACTGCTGGAATTTCTTTTATGTTATTCATATTTGTACCGAAACGCTTTTGCGAAAAGAAATCGTTTGTATTCATTGTCATTATATCTTTATTCTTCACTTTTATTCTCTTCATTATTTTCCTTTGAGTTTTTTGGGGCAATATTTTGATCGGATACAGATTGGTGTTATCAGACGTGTCCGGTTGTTTCCCAGATTTAATATTTGGCTTGTTGGTGGCTGTTGTTATTGTTGGTTGGGTAAAGCGATTTGAATTCACAAATTCTATGTTTTTTAACATTTGGAATGATGTGATATGCTTATTTGTTCGTACCGGATTATTAACCAAGTTTATACTAGGTTTGTTTCGAATTTTTTTCTTTTCAATCATGATAGTTTCTTCGGTACAATTTGCGGCTCGCAACATTTCATTAAGTTCTTTCACAGTTTTGTAAACATGATGCCTGAGATATTCACACGATATGGTACTTTTCATTATTGGTAATTTTAAGTCACTCTGTTTTGTGAAGAGTGTTGTAGTTTTATTTAATTCATTCTTTGATGTAGTAATATGACTATTTTGAAGTAATGTTTTATTTATTTTGCCTATAAATGTTGTCGTTTCGTAATTTATACTTTTTGTTTGAAATGAAATTTTATTATTGAACGAAGTTATTTCGGTATTGTGATTATTTGTTTCAGCTCTTGGGGTTATTTTCATGTTTAAACTTGGAAACTTAGTATTTTTATGTCTTTCGTCATATGGAAGTGTAGGTATTTTATTTTCAATTGTAGTATTGTTTAAATTTTTTGCTATAAAGTTTTTTTGAAGTGCAATAGAAAGATTTTTCGTTAGGCGCAGCGTTTTCATTCCGTTTTTTTTATTTCTTTGATATTTTTTAATAAACTCTAGAGGTCGCGTTTGAGATGTGGTGTTATTTCTAATTGCACTTAATTCAAAAATAGAAGGTGTACCTTGAGACGACATAGTTACGTTGTTGTTAGTTAAAGTATTTTGAATGCTTTGATTCCCTGATGTAGATAATGATTTTGTTTTATTCATTTGAACATTATAATATGTAGTTTTTTCTACATTTAAATCTTTTAATTTAGATACAGTAGTTACACTTTTCTCCATTACATAATTGATCGTTTTAATTTCGGGAATTGTTTCCTTGATTACAGGCAATGTTGTTAGTTTGTATGTGATTCTTTTGAATTCATTGATTTTAGAATGAGAAATATTTATTTGAGTTGGTATTGTTATTAATTTCGTTTTGATTTCCAGTGAGTTAGGATAGTTTTTAATGGATGATGTCGTCGTTGTTTCAATTTCGCTTTTTAGTGTTATATCAAAATCAAGATCTTCTTCCATAGTAGGTTCATATGTATTGTATATTATTGTTTTAATTTTTTTTGTCGAAGAAGTTTTAGGTGTCACTGTACTATATTCTCGGTACTGGGTATCAGTATTAACAGCATTGTATAAACCCATTGTACTTCTTGTAACTTTCATATTTAAATTACTGGGGTTACTAGTTCTTAATCTGTAAATGCCTTTTTTATTTTTTCTTGCCTTTTTGAACTTAGGGATTCTTGTAGGTTTCAAAATTTTCAACGATGGTCTATTTAGACCATCATTAATTTCTGTTTGGCTTACATTTGTTAAATTAACATTGATTATCTTTGTTGAAATATCTGGTTCATATTTTATTGTATACTTTTTAAATGCGTCCTGCGTACTTGAATATTTTTCTGTATCAACAGGAAGATCAGTAAGTGATTCAGTATATCGATTGGTTTCATGGATGACACCGTTTCTTATAGATATATTTTCATTTAGTATTTGCATTAATTTATCTGTTGAATGTAAGTCTACTAGGGTTTTTTCTGACACTTTAGTGATCTGTAATCTGTGCTTGTCTATCAACTTTGGTAGAATTTTCTTTGGTTTTCTTAAGCGATTACTTGCTTTCATAGATTTATTTACGATGTTAGTTCCGCCTGATTGTGGATTATTATTGAACATGTTTCTGAATGGTTTAAGATGGCTTTTTGTGATACTGTGTATATCAATTTCATCGACGTTTTTGGAAAAATTAGAAGTTAATGTACTGAAAACATTAATTGAATTACTATTATTATTTTTTGTTGTAACCACTTCAATCAATTCCGAAAATGATTTTTTGGCTGACCCATTATTAGACAATACCCTTGGATATTTCATAGGAATGGTATAATGAACTATATTGTTGCTGGTGTTATTTAAGGTAATTTTAGGCAAAGTGGTAGTGAATGGAAGTATGTCATCAATATTGTTTGTCAGTAATATTGGTTGTTGTTTATTTAAATCGATGTTATTAATTAGATTACCGGGAGTACTTATCGAGTATTTGACAGTAGTAACAGGTAATTTTGCGTCTTGTGTCATGTGAGTCAACAGTTGAGTGCCCTTTAAAGATATACTGTATTCTTCTGGGAATTTGTATGTTACTTTAGTTGCCTGTAATCTTTGCTGCGCTACCTTATCTTTTGGGACTTTTTCAGTTTTCTCTATCTTTGTAGAGATTTTACCCATTTTCTTTCCATTACTATTAGCTGTCTCTGTATAATTTGTTATCATATTTTGTGTACGGTCAAGGTAATCTGTATTTTTGGAAAAGTTTGTCGTTATTTCACCATAAATATAAGTTGAATAAATATTGGTATTTTTAGGTGTGGTTTCCAACAATAAAATATTATTCGGATAAATAGTAATTTCACTTACTTTTGACTCAACTGTTGGCAATAATGTGTTATTTTTGTTTTTCCTTAACATTACATTCCGCACATTAGTGTCACTTATATTTTGTAAATTAAGGTTTCGCTTAACTGAAGAATAACTACTAATTTTATTAATTATATCGTTTGTTGCTTCATTTTTATTTGTTTCGTTAATAATCAAGTAATCAGTTGAAGGAAATGTTTTTTTGTTAATATCGGTGACGGGTTGTTTTATGCCATGTGGTAAACTAATCAAACGTTGAAAAATTTTCGCATGTTCTTTGTTGCTATCATTTCTAATATATTCTGAATTTATGCTAAAATAAAGTAAATCAGTAGTTGCTACTGAACTAATATTTTTTAGCAAAGCCGATGGAGAAAGTGTAAACTTAGAACTGTTTGTATTATACTCTTCATCTAAATTGAAGGCTGGAATTCGTAGTAATTGTGGTTTAACTTTGTCATCTTCAATTGTTGTTTTGAGATAAATATCAGATAGATTATTAGTTGATTCATTTGAAGTATTGATATCTATTGTATTATCAACATTGTTAATAACAGTTGATACTTGAATGTTATTAAATGAATTATTTGGAGCGACATAAAGTATTTGAGGATTTTGGTTTGAATTTAACTCAGTTACTTTGTCCGTGGTAGTTATAGTTTCTTGTTTGTCCATTGATTCTTGCACGGTATGCCAGTAAAGTGTCGTAACAACCGGATTTTCTAAAATATCATATTCTCCTGGTAGATTTCGTCTAACACTGACTGGAGAAACTACACTTTCCCATGATGTTCTAGACAATAATTGACCATTTACTAGTTTTATTGGAGAATATGTAGTTTTCACTGTCATCAATTGTACAGCTTCAGATTCATTAATATTTAAACTCTTCAAATACTCAATTTTCGAACGCGTTGAAGGTAAACCACTAATTTCATTAGTATGTGCATCATCGTCTGGCGCTTTTATTTTAGGAACTTCTGTAGACGATAAATGATAATAAATATGGTCAGTATTAGATTTTTCATTCAATTCTGAATTACCACTGTGATTTGTTATATGTTCTTCTACTTGACCTAATTGCTTACCGTCTAATCCTTTTTGTTTATTAACTATATTTGAATCCGTACTAGACTTTATAATATTATCAATATTTGTGTCAGCTACATCTTTAACAGTGCTGTTTAAATTCAACGTTTTATTTGAATGTTTTATTAAAGGATTGACTTTTATATTATAATCTATACCAGGATAATAATATGCAGCCTTAGGCAGTCCACTTTCAACTTTCTTCCGCTGCCCGCTCCCGCTCCCATTTACTTGATTCTGCAGTATAGTACTTTCATATGTAATGTCTTTAAAACCGACAACCGTCTGTGGAAGCCCTATAAAGTCTGAAACTATTTTCTTTTGTTCATGTCTGTAGTCAGAAGCCGTTGACAAATTAAAATATTCTTTTGAAACCGGTTTTGATAGATCAGCTTTATGAATATCTCTTGAGGCAGGTAATTGTGTCGTATCTATAATGGTATAAGATTTTTGTATAAAAATCTTCGTTTTTATATCTGGCGTGTTAAGTGTTATATAACTGAAATTTGTAGCCGGTAATTCTAAGTTATTTTTGGTTATTGATATTCTCGTATGTGCCTGTGAAGATGAATCATCATTACTTGTATAATTATTTTCTTGTCTTTCCACTTTCGATACATTTTCCACCTTCTCTAGGTTTACGAGCGATGTTCTATCATATATGGGCGTTAGTAATATTTCGTCCATTATAGACATACTTGTTGTACTTTCTAATTTTAGTATATTGTTGTTAATTTCCCTTAAGGGCTGTAGTTCTGAATCTTTTGGTGACGTTTTTACAAAAACATCATCATATAATTTTAACTCTTGTGTCTTTTCAGACCACGTGGTTTTATTTATTGAATCAGCATGATGTAAATTTGTCACGATTTTGAATTCAGTGGATTCTTCATAAGCTTTCGTCGTAAGATTTCCAGTGTTGTTGACTTTCGATATTAATGGATCAACTACTTGGAAATCTGTTTTTTCATCTGTGTAGTCTTGTGATGTTTCTTCTGCTTTAGAATTATTTATTGCGTTGGATTTTCTTATTAACTGGTGTGTTATACCTAAGTCCACAATCGGTATATGCGTTTCAGTCGTTCTAACTGTACGTTTTTCAACAGTTTCTGTTGTTTTCATATCATTATATATATTCTGTGTTGCGTTATCAATTTCAGATGTCCATATTTGTGAAATTATATTTTCTGTTCCTACATTTAGAAGTTTCAAATTTAATGCTTCTGTAATATCGTTCTCTCTTATTGTAGGCGTTGATATAGTAGACAGTATCATTGAAGGTTGCAAGTAATTTATTTTGTTAGTTTTGTTATGCCAACTTTGAGTTTGTGTGTCAGGGGGATTTGTGGTGAAAAATATACTGGAAGGAACGGCTGGACTCGATTGCTCTCTGTTAGGCTCTGGTCGTTCAAATGAAATATTCGTGATATCTTTCATATTTTCTTCATAATCTGAAGCATTAGAATTTTCTTCTTGCAGTTCCTTTCTGGATACATATTGTGTAGCACCATAAACTTCTGTAATGTACTCACTAGTCTTGGCACTCGGAATATTGAAATTATTTATACTTGCATTTTCGTTCAATCTAATTCCAGTTATTTTTGGAAAACTCTGTTTTTCAATTACTTCAGATATACTTTCGACATTTATGACCTGAAGTGAAGGTATATTTGTTTTGTTCTTTTCAAACAAAGTTTCTGTTTCAATGGGTTTTAATATTATTAAATTATCACTTATTTTCGTCGTAAAGTCATTTATTGTAATATTTGTTAATTTATTTCGTGGTATATCAATATCATCAGTAGTAATGACATCAACCACAGTGACGTTATTTACATGTGAATTGTTGGAAATACCATATGAAGGCATTATTGAATACTCTTTGGAATTTACGTTATTTGTTTCATACAAATCTACGTAGTAATCAATTTCTTCTTTTGTTAATGTCAGATTAGTTTCTAATGGCAAAAAATATAAGCTTGTTAACGGCAATGTACTCGTTTCTTTAGTCATTTCTGTTCGGTTTACATTGCCACTATGTGTCAATTGTGTACTGTTTGTGTAATTTTTGTTTATTCTTAAATTTGGTGTAGTTTTATTTAAGTCTACTCCTGTATCCTTACTCGGTTCAGGTGACATAATTACGTATGAACCTTTGCTTTCCTCAGACTTTTCACCACTAACATTAAGTTCACCCAACTCTATATTTGTTGTTGTGTCATATTTCGCAAAGCTCAAAGAATATACAGATGTAGATATTTCTTCTAAATCTTCTGTTTTGGTAGTGTTGTGGTTAAAATTTGTATCACCATTAAAATATTTTGATTTCACAGCAATCTTATTTTCTTTTAATATAGAATTACTCCAAAATTCATTTAATTCTAAGTCTTTAAGGGTAACATTGTTATTATTATCTGATAATTTCATCGTAGCCTTTGACAATATTTTTGAAAGTAACTCAGTTTCAGAAACGTTTGCGTTTACTGAATCAGTAGTTAAGCTGTGATATTCTCTGCTAGATTCTAGTAAACTTTCATTCGTGTTTTGATAGTAATTATTTTCAAATGTTGATAACTCTTTATCTGTTGTGGGAGTTGCATCTGAATCAGCTAATCTATCATATTCAGGTTTCTCATTGTCATCAGTTCTGCTTGTATCTTTATTATTATTTGTTGTAATGTCATCTATTTGTTTCAACTTTCGGTCATACAAATTCACAAGGTTCTTAATTTTAGATATGGTGTCTTTAAATTTTTGTGTGTTAAACGTCGTTATTTTTTCATACTTTTTTCTCTGTTGTTTGTAAACTTCATCAGAATCAAGGTGTTCAAAATTATCATTGACGAATTTATCACACGATGAAATCACTGCACCATTCTTACAGCAAATGTTACTATAATCCGTATGGTTATTGTTCGTTATTACTTCAATATACACTTTTATTGCTCGGTTTTTACGAAGTAATTTAAACACTTTTGTTAAATTATTTTTCTCACTTTCTACAAGAAAAGTGTAGACGGATTGTAGCGTACATTCTAAAACGTTATCATTTTTTTCTTTTTTGTCATCACCTTCCGGACTGTATCTAGTATCAATTATATCAATATCTATTTGAGAATTTGTATTGAGTGTTTTATTTAATTCAGATTCATCTATCTCTTGATGAAAATTATCTGTAATTTCCTTTTCGTCGGTATGTAACGTAAGAATCACTATTATGCTATGCTTAGAGTCTTCGTGTGCCCAAGGTATGGCCTTACCAAACAAATTAGATTTTCTGAGACTATAACTGTGGTACCTTTTAGTTTGAATAAGAGCTTGAAATAAAATATTCTGGAGGTGCAACCTTATATTGTCGTGTACAATCGGTTGACTACTGGTGCTGGCTAGAATAACCCTTTCGGTTGTGATGTCAAATCGCTTCCCACATTTATATTTGCCCCAAAATATTACGTTGTCATCTAACGTAACATTTTGAGAACTGTTAAGTTCTTTGGCTAGCTCTTGTCGTAAACTAAAACATGTATTTTTATAAATCGTTTTGTAAAGATCGAGCTCCCTTCGTTTCGAATTCTTTGATTCATCTTCGCTCTGTAGGGAATTAATGTCACCGTTGAAATTTGTTATTCCGTATTTTGCGTTCATACAAGCACATATGCCTTTCAATAACTTCAATGTCACTTCGAACAAGTGTTCGTCACTGGTTGCCGCATCCACCGACTGCAGTATTTTTAACAACATGGGGTTTTCACTGTCACTGTTCTTCAAAGAGTTTTCCACTTCCACTGAATCAATCTGTTGCACTGCTCCAAAAATAACATATAGAAGTAAATACAGTCCTTTAGTTTTCATTTTAGGTGGAAAAGTTTATATTTTGTTGTTGGCATTGTGGTTGTTTTGAGCGGCGTGCGGAGGCGAAGTGGTGGGCACAATGCTGCTTACATAAAGCATTTGTTTTGGGTTTAGACTTGCTGAACGAAAACGTTGCAGGTTCCACTGATAAGGAACGGGACGAAGGAAGTTGGTTCGAAATTACGTAGAGAATTGAGACGTTTAGTTCAGAGCCTTAAAAGGAATCTAGTGAGGCGAGGAATTTATAGCTCATAACAGATTATAGAAGAGTGTCAGTGGCCTCGGGGATGAGACGCGACCTATCATATCGAAAGGTCCGAGGTTCGATCCCCGGCTGGGCCATGTACCAATGGGTTTTTTCTCGAAACTTAAGTACATGTACTGACTGCTCTCAAACGGTGAAGGAAAACATCGTGAGGAAACCTGCATACGCCGAAGAAGAAATTCTTAGGCGCATGTGAAGTCCACCAACCCGCACTGGGCTAGCGTGGTGGACTATAGCCCGCACGCCCTCGTTGAGAGGGTAGGCCTGAGCCCCAGCAGTGGGGAGATTAATAGGCTGTTGATGATGAACAGATTATAAACTTAAAACTTATATTATAAATCAGAGTGTAAGTTTATCCGTATCTTCCTGCTTTGTTTTCATCGAAGCCCAAACTAACATAGTTTTCATGTGCAAAATTTGATATTGTAATACAAGACCTCCTACCACTAGTACATACATATTTACACGTAAGCTATGGTTTCCTCCGGTAGCGGTGCCCGTCATTTAGCGGACGTAATACAGCGGTGAATGACGTCACTAGACCGTTGTCTATGTAATCAAAATGGCGCGGTTTCCTAGAGAGCGGTCGTCGTTTAGTCCATTTGTTCGAGTGTAGTGACGTCATTCACCGCTGTATTACGTCCGCTAAATGACGGCACCGCTACTCTAGGAAACCAAAGCTTATCCAGGAGGTCTCAAAGACTATGTTTAGAGTTAGTAGATAAACATGTTCTATGCATCATGTGACTCACCCAGTTGTCCATCTCCGTCTGCCTATCCAGGAGTACCTCCTGCAGCTGCGGCCCCGGCTCCTCCGCGAAGCTGCGCACCAGCCCACGCGTGGTCTCCAGCTGCTGGGGGCCCACGATCACCGCCGCGAACTCCAGGTACGCGTCCAGCGTGGCCTGCAGGTCCGGCACCGGCAATTTGGGGAGTTTGACATTCTGCATAAAAAAAATACACTAAAGCACAAAAAAATGCGGATTCTGGTGAATTTAGTTTGTTTTTTAGTTGCTCTATAGTTTGGAAAGTTACCTTGGAAAATAAAAAAAATCTTCAAATTTCTATAATTTTCATATTGCAGAGTGTTTTCAGGAGCGTCAGTGGCCTCGGGGATAAGACGCGACCTATCATATCGAAAGGTCCGAGGTTCGATCCCCGGCTGGGCCATGTATGTACCAATGGGTTTTTTCTCGAAACTTAAGTACCCATTTACTGACTGCTCTCAAACGGTGAAGGAAAACATCGTGAGGAAACCTGCATACGCCGAAGAAGAAATTCTTATGCGCATGTGAAGTCCACCAACCCGCACTGGGCTAGCGTGGTGGACTATAGCCCGCACGCCCTCGTTGAGATTAATAGGCTGTTGATGATTGATGATGAGGGTTTTCAGCAAATTTAATCAGTTTAGTACCTTGTCATTCTAATGTCAAGAGCGAATCTGTCAATTAGAGCGACAAGCCACGAAAATGTGAATTTATATTAATGAACTCGACTGTACATGTTATAAATCTCATTTCAATCGGTCCAGTAGCTTCCGAGTTATCTGGCGGACAAACCGACTGATGATCATAAAACCTTCGCTATCGATCACTGCTTGCTAGCTAAGTGAAGAAACGGCGCAACAAGCTTCCAGCAGTTCGTTGTCCGTTGCTGACGGCCTGTAGCTGACGTCACCCACCTGGAGGTCGTCGTCGTCGGAGGCCTGCGTGCTGAGCCAGCGCTTCGGCAGCGCCAGCAGGGACTCGCCCCATGCTGCAACAACCAACACACTCCACGTCACTCACCGCCTTCGATACTCCCTCCAAGACCTCCAAGCGCTGGGTCCTGCAGTACCCAACAGACTTGGCAACACCAAAATCATTTATTTAATGATGAATAGGTTAATTAATAAACAATCAACGGATGATAAAAATCAAGTAGATTTATTGGAACATGCCTTTATTTATCAGCGTCTTTCGCAATTTTGTACATTCGGCATTCTGTGTCACAGTGTGTTTTTTTTTAATTTATATAGATATTTCCAATATGATTTAGGGCTTCTTACACCGCTTGCTGATAAAGTCCCAGATACCCTATCTGTCGGTTATCTGACAGATAGCCTATTTTTTGGTTTCACAGGTATCTGATTGCCTATATCTTATATATTTTATATAGTCTATCACACAGATTTATCTGATAGATTAGTTTATCACTAAGATTATTATCTGTAACAATATCAGGAAGTGGTGAAAGAAGCCCTTAATATTTAAAAAAAATTGAAAAAAAATATATAAAATTTTTAAAATATGTTTTATATTATTTCATAGATATTTCCAAGTGGCCAGTCATGAAATCATCCAACGTACAGGTGCCTACACAACTGTTCGGACTTACTGCGATGTACTCATTTTGCGGCTTAGGCATTTTGACATAGACATAGACATAATTTATTAGTAATATTCATTACAGGTCAACTTCATAAAATACATTGCCTTACTTAATTGTAAGTGTAATGTCAAATCAATAAAAATAAAATGTCAAATAAAATAGTCTTAGGGCTTCTTTCACCACTTCCTGATATTGTTACAGATAGTAATCTTAGTGATAAACTAATCTATCAGATAAATCTGTGTGATAGACTATATAAAATATATAAGTTATATGCAATCAGATACCTGTGAAACCAAAAAAACTGGCTATCTGTCAGATAACCTGCAGATAGGGTATCTGGGACTTTATCAGCAAGCGGTGTAAGAGGCCCTTAGTATCTAAATGTCACATTGATTGGTATCATATTTGCTAACTAGCCTTAAAAGCTAAGAATTCACTATACGTGTAGAATGCCTGCTCGACAAGCCACTTTTTTAATTTAGTCTTAAAAATGGCGTCACTGGACGCCTCTGTTATGGTCCCTGGGAGCTTGTTATATACCGCGGGGCCCATGGCGCGGACGGTGCGGCACGCCTTCTCCAGGGTGTGCGGGACCGAACAGAGTTTAGCGGCGCTACGCAGGTTGTACCTTTTTTGAGATTAAAGACATTTTGAGATTTGGACTAAAAGCGACGTGGTCCATCGTCGTCATCTAGTCGTTCTGATACCAACCCGACTAGAGTTAGTCACTAAAGTAATTTAGAAAGTAATCCTCAATGATACTTCAGCTCCCACCAAAAGAGTCCACATACAGTTAGGTGTTGTCATCATAGCCCATCGAGAGACCGAAGCTATTCAATGGAATATCTTTATAAAAGTAATTTAGTAGAAAATATTATCGCAAACATAGCTCGGCCAGACTTTGTTGAACAGAATACTGAAAAGATAGTTATTTCACGTGACATTTGCTGCGTAATGAGGCGCGGCTGTCGGCGCCACTTCCGGTGATGGCGCATTCATTCGCTACCGACCCGCTTCCGGCGTTGTTTTCATTGCAGTAGCATAAAGCCTTCCACACACTGAGGCGGTGGCGGTGGCAGTCAGTATACCTTTGCCCGCGGACTGTCACGGGTTAATTTTGGAAGCTACTGAACTACTAAATTTAAGAAAAAATCAAGGAGTCTGCCCAGAAGATGAGCTCATATTTCTTAACATTTATTAGAATTTGCAGTTCCGAGAAAACTGGTTATAATTAAAAATGCTCTAAGTAGGTAGTTTGTCTTCTATTTCCTTTGTCTGATTTTGTCTTTACCTGTGTAAATCGTTTTGCAAGTTAATAAAATGAATAGAGCAATCATCACTTCAAAAAAAGGTTAAAGAGATTTTTAAAAACTTTGTTCCGTTTCTACATAATGTGAATAAAATTATAAAAATCGAAAAAAAAGCTTGTGCCTAGTAAAATTATTCAGTATAATTTAAACAGGAGATCCCGTCTTTCTCCAATACTGTTAATCTCACACCGGCCGGCGTACATTGACGCTGATCCTGTACAAACAACTTCAACAAAAGCCAATAATTCGCAATTCGCCTAAACAAACGCGAGAGCAGCTGCGAGGAGTACGCCGGGAAGGGGGCACTGGCAAGGGGGTAGCACCGGTAGGGGAAGGGCTGTAAGACTTATTGGCAATATCCTGCAAGAGGAAATTGCACCTGCCTTCCGTGCGTGGGCCTTTTGAAGAAGATTCGTTGCTAAAATTTGGCGATTCGAACTGACCGACCGTGGGTTCGAGTCCCACAAGTGACGGACAATTCTACAAAATAACGATTTTTTGGGTTCCGTATAGAATAACTAAGAACCCTTATACGATCGTCCAGTCTGTCTGTGACATTGTCACTATCGATACTTTTTTTTTTCGTTGAATTCGTCCAATGATGGACAGGCAAAGGTCATAGACCATACAGCCAAGTCATATTTTGTTTGTTTTTCTTAAAAAACCGGCGGTTACAGCACGGCCTCCACAAAAACAGGGCACGACTATAATAGTCGGCGATTTTCAATGAAACCGCAGCACGGCCTCCACGAAAGCACAACTAGTGCCATTCGGTGATCCACACTGCAGTTAACGTCCGCATTAAACTGATAGTAGGTTTAATGAACATTAATTAACAAGGGACATTATTCCACTTAGGATTCGAAATGACATTTTCTTGACAGATACTGACAGAGGAGATCAGAATTTTTAAAATGTTGTTTAGATGTTGTCTCAATGCATGGTCCCACAAGTGTTGGTCACTAAGACTTAGTGGGACTATAAATGTTAATTAAAGCACCTTAGTCTAGATCATGCATTGATACGTCATGTAAATCATGTACACAAATAACATTATTTACCTACTTTTTCGGACTACTTACCTATACTTCTTAAATGCAACACCTTTTAAGCGTGACACACTGAGCGGCGGCGTTGCGAAAGCGTTGCGTTTTTTTTTTGTAATGTTCGAAATAGTATGAAGCCCTTTACATCAAAGCGGCGGCGGCGCGGCGCGTCCTTCATACAAACCTTCGCCGCCGCAACGCTTTCGCAACGCCGCCGCCCAGTGTGTGTCACGCTTTATACTTAGGTACGATTTTCACTAAAGATTCGAGTTTTCTTCCGCGTTTACAAAAAAATAATATGAAATTTTTAATGAATTTAAAAACATCTGCTTTGCCTGCCCTGCTATTCTGTAAGCGTATTTGTGCAACTCGATCCTGAATCCGCAGTGAGATCGGTCTCTAACTCAATGATTCACAGTTCAATACTCACTTCACTTCGCAAGTGAAGTGTTTATTGTGTAGCTTGTATTTGTTTACACAATGCGACATCAAGGTCTTTCATGATCGGATGCGGAGTGAAGTAAGTGACTTGCGATGTGATGGTCGAGTTTTAATTCATACTTTACAGAATCACACAGCTGCTCAATGTAATAAATTGTCACCAATAAGGTACAACTGTCTCCTATAAAATTTAAAGTCCGCCTCGCAGTCGCAACTGTCCGAGCGACTACATTGTGTTATCTACAATGTCTAGCTTTGACAAATTGCATTTGGTTTTGAACGAAACTGCTGGGCGACCTGTTTCATTGTTTTACTTCTACTAATACATTTTATTTTTAAAGTCTATACCCAGGTATTACTAGTAAGTTCTCGTCAATTATCTTTAAAAATATTTATGACATTTTTTAAAATAATGTTTGGACAAATTCACACACGGCTGTTTAGTCCCAAACTAATCCGAAGCTGTAAATGGGTACTCAACAACTGACTAACATACATAAATACTTTTAAATAAATACTTAAATACATACAAACACCCAGAATCAGAAAACCAACAGTTATGCTCATCACACAAATGTTGGTCCCGGGTGGGAATCGAATGGTCACTACCACCACAGAATAGATAATAGTTACCACTACGCCAACAGGCCAGTCAATTTAATACAAGTAAGTACAAGCCAAGAAAGTGGTGTACCACCTTAGAGTTGACATTTATTTGCATGACATAAAACAATAAGGTATATTTTCACTTCAAATTTTTATTTTAAAAAGTTGTTGGTACTGTTGGGGGTAATTACATAATACCAAGGAGATTCGAACCTCTTTTGTCGCGCGCGCGCTCCCTGTGGAGATCGCATCTTGCATATTTAGTATGGGAAACGATGAAAAATTCTGTGTCAAAATCAGGGGGGGTGCGGACAAATGAAGCGGATTAGCGGGAGGAAGTTGCTCATACAAATTTATATGGAGTTTGAAAATGAGAATGTGTGAGTGAGTATCAATTTCGATATCACGATTTTGGCACCCCCTAAAATGATTTTGTTACTCATCCACATGGGAGTAGCTTTTTTTTTAAATTCATGCATAATACATTAACCAATCGATGGAGAGAGCTGCTGTGTGATTCTGTAAAGTATGAATTAAAACTCGACCATCACATCGCAAGTCACTTACTTCACTTCGCATCCGATCATGAAAGACCTTGATGTCGCATTGTGTAAACAAATACAAGCTACACAATAAACACTTCACTTGCGGAGTAAAGTGAGTATTGAACTGTAAATCATTGAGTTAGAGACCGATCTCACTGCGGATTCAGGATCGAGTTGCACAAATACGCTTACAGAATAGCGGGGCTGGTCTATGGCTAGGCGAAGCAAAAAGGGTGATGTTTTTTGTACATTTGTATAGAGAAGTGGTGAATACCGTGCACAAGATGCAAACTAACCCCTAATCACACAGACCCCCCCCTGGTACGAGGTGGTGGAGCGAGGAATTAATTCCGCCGCCGCGACAGGTGACCGGTCCCACGGGGATCGCTGCGCTAGTGCTGCCCCACTGTACCCATGTCTTGTACCGGTACATTCCCACTTCGTAATATCTGGGCCAACACTAGACCAGTTTCACCAAAACGAAATCGCTGAACGAAATCAACACTTTATTTAGTTGGATTTGAGTTAGTGAAAAGATTTTCAGCAGTACATTTGAAGCGTGGGTGCTTTAGTTAACAAATAAATAAATTTACATTGCATCGTAAATGCGTCCTAGCCAGATATCAGAAGCAAGGTCCTCGCAATGCGGATAACTAACCTAAACTAACCTAAAACCAGAAAATATATTTCACCATTTCAATTTAAACCATGAAAGTGATCAAAACTACACCTGAAGTCTACATTCAAATACTGTCCTATGAATCCTGTGGGACAAAAAAACATTTTCGCTTGTTGTTTTTGAGGGAAAATACCGGTACAGGCGTCTTACTGGGGGTGAGAGCGCCGCACTATGGCGCACCTCGCCTCCTTGGGCCACTCCGCGTGTAAATCGATAGTGTTTGCCTCGGGCACACGACACGTGGGCCGCGTCTCGCCGCGGGATCGATACTAGCTACTACACCGGGAAATTTCCACGGCTCACTGAATTACGGTTTTATTACCGGCTGAAATAGCAGGCAGACGAACACGTGTAAAAGAATCGTCTTACAAAGAGATCTTACAAAGTCGTGATCAAATAAACTCATGAGTCCTTTGAGTCTTTGAGTCCTTGAGTCCTGTGAGTCTTAGAGTACTTTGAGTTTATTCTGTCATTCCTAAGTAACCCAGTATCTAAATTAAAAGATCATGAATTGAATTGTAAGGCGCTTTGGAATCTATCTGTTAGGTATGCCTTGTGTTTCAGGTGTTTCATTTCTTCATATCGAATAGATAACTTCTGTGGCTAAAGAAATTATACATACACATACATAGTATAAGTATCAGCCTTTCAATGTCCACTGCTGGACACAGGCTTACCCACTGAACGTTACCTCAAAATCAACAAACATCTCAAACTTCTAAGCACACCTCCGTCATGTCACGTTGATCTTTCATGAAAGCCCATGAATATTTTATCGCGGCTTACGAAGTAAACTTTGATGCATATTACAGTAACTTTAGTCTGCAGTAAGCAGTAAGTATTAATAACTAGCGAACACCTCCGCGACTGCCTCCGCGTTGTAAAGTATCAAAATTCAATTCAAAATTCAAAACTATGTTATTGCATGTAAGTACACTGGGTACATTTATACAACGTCAATTTTTTATCTACCACCGCCTCCAAGGTGTTATATAGAGCTGGGAAGAAGAAGCGGCGCAACAACTTCCGCAACACATCTTTTAAAATCAAGTTTGTAAATAACATTATTTTGTAAAGATTGTGCGAGGCTGAAGTAACATTAACACCAGGCATCTTTGTCATTTAGATAATCGACTGTTTTATAATAAGCTTTCTTACAAAGTTGTTGTTTAATGTCTCTCGGGTCTTAAATGTTCTGTCATTCATATTTAAGATTTCTTCTGGTAGTTTGTTGTAGAAGCGTATACATTGCCCCGTGAATGATTTACTGACCTTACTAAGCCTTAACTGTGGTGGTACAAGTTTGTTTTTGTTTCTTGTAACATAAGCTGTGTTCATGTCACAGTGCCTCAAAAAGAGAGATATATTTTTGCGGACATACAAAATATTCTCAAAAATGTATTGACTGGCAACGGTTAATATATTAATTTCTTTAAACTTTTCTCTTAATCATTCTCAACAACGCAGATTAAAAATCGCCCTAATAGCTCTCTTTTGCAAAATAAAGATGGATTCTATATCTGCCGCTTGATATATATCTATCTTATACATATTATTATAATAACATGCTATTCAAGGTAAGCCATCACTATACCAAGTTTCATTAAAATCCGTTCAGCCGTCAGCAAAGAAAGACGATTACAACACTCAAACAGTTTTCTAAATTATTGTTCCAGTTTATAGGGTAGGAATGGAACGCCAGATAAAAAATACGACAATTTTTTTCTTCATCAGCTTGCACTAGTCCACTGCTGGACACAGACATCCTCCAAGGCGCGCCACTGAGCCCGATCCTCGGTTCTCCGCATCCAGTCACTGCCAGCTGCCTCATACAGATCGTCACTCCATCTAGCCGGGGCGCTTCCCACACTACGCACACGCATGGTCTCCACTCGAGACTCGACAGCTGTGACCAGCCCACTGCCTCTGCCACGTAGGTACTAACTTTTTGAGCTGTGTCGAACGCTTTGGTTCTCTGGCGGATTACCTCGTTTCGGATCCTGTCTCTCAGAGGAACTCTGAAGAGGTCTTTGAATTTTCGGACTACTCCCAGTGTCAGCGTTCATTTTCTTTAGCGTACACAATTAATATTATTTTTATAATAAATAAGCTAAAAGAAAGGCCAATTAACCGTCACCGATCATGGTGTGTAAATGAATATCAAAATATATTATACTAGCGGTCCGTCCCGGCTTCGCACGTGTGGACATAGATATAGGTAAATATAGCCTATGTCACTCAGGGTGAATGTAGCCCAATGGTGAAAGAATTTTTGAAATCGGCACAGTAGTTTTTGAGTTTATTCATTACAATCATACAAAAATACAAATATTTCATCTTTATAATATTGGTATGACTAGCTTTTTCCCGCGGCTTCGCCCGCGTTGAAAAGTTTTTCCCGTGTACATTGTGAAACAGCGCCCTCTATGTAGGCGTTGTTACTTAAGGGGTATTATCGGACGCCCCGCGACTTTGTCCGCATTAAAAAGTAGCCTATATGTTATTCCAGGATATAAGCTATCACTGTACCAAGTTTCATTAAAATCTGTTCGGTAGTTTTTGCGTGAAAGAGTAACAAACATCCTCACATCCACACATACTTACAAACTTTCGTAGTAGGATTTTCCAATTACTCAAATTATTCATCGTCTTAATAATAATCGTGTAAAATTTAGTTGCTGGCTGGCCTGTTGGCGTAGTGGTAGTGACCCTGCCTACTGCGCCAAAGGTCGTGGGTTCGATTCCCACCCGGGACCAACATTTGTGTGATGAGCATAACTGTTGGTTTTCGGATTCTGGGTGTTTGTATGTATTTATGTATTTATTTAAAAGTATTTAAGTATGTTTATCAGTTGTTGAGTACCCATTTACAAGCTTCGGCTTAGTTGGGACTAAACAGTCGTGTGTCAATTTGTCCAAACATTATTATTATTATTAGTTAATGCGCGGTTGGCGTGCGACATTGAAGTGTGCTCTACTTAGATGTTAATCTATGAGCAATCCAATTTAAATCCGGCAATACAAATAGTAATAGAGCGTCAGTGGCGCCGGGGATAAGACGCGACCTATCATATCGAAAGGTCCGCAGTTCGATCCCCGGCCGGGCCATGTACCAATGCGTTTTTTCTCGAAACTTAAGTACATTTACTGACTGCTCTCAAACGGTGAAGGAAAACATCGCGAGGAAACCTGCATACGCCGAAGAAGAAATTCTTAGGCGCATGTGAAATCCACCGACCCGCACTGGTCTAGCGTGGTGGACTATAGCCCGAACATCCTGGGTAGGCCTGAGCCCCAGCAGTAGGGACGTGTTAATATGCTGTTGATGATGATGATGAATACAAATAGTATTTAAATTGGTTTGTATTGAGTGAAGGTCATTGCTAACTAAATCAATAACACGCGTGAATTTTTAAGGTACTTTTTCTGATAATAAAGGTGGAAGACTGTCATAATAATGCAATAAAATGCTGTGCAGCGCGGCCGGCCCGCGTCCCGCCCGCTGAGGACAGTCGGCCCCGCGGCGCCGCAACTTAATTACGCAACCCTACGTGATGTATGATGCAGGCTGACCCGCGGGACATTGCGGGACACGCGAGCAGCGGACAGCGGGACATCTCCTTCTAACCGCTAGAGCGAACCAAAAAGCATTTAATCACAATGCGCTATCTAAATACCTACTAAAAAAATGCATTTTGAACAAAATTTACGTTTTTTTACTAATTTGGAACCGCTGACGGAAACGAATACAAAACGATTTTTCAATTTCAAATACTTTATTGATAGTAGGTATTCAGTTAGGTATACAGAAGGCAATTAGAATTTAGAAGAAATAAGGCCGTAAAACGTTGCTTATGAGGAGCTTGTTAAAATCGCAAGAATAATAGATAGTGCATAGTAATAATTTCGAAATTACAGTATTTTATAGTTTATCTCTTTGACAACATGCCTCGAGAGTCCGAAACACGCGTGACGACTTGTGACGACTTGTGACGACCTGTCATTCAAAAAAAACAGGTTACAAACGGCATTGTGCCGTTTTCTCTCTCGTATTGGTTTGTATTCTAAGTATATGTTTAACTCGCTATCCTATGGCACTGTGCGAGCGCTGGCCGCGCGGGGGCGGCGGCGGGCCGGTCGCCATGGCGACGCAGGTGTGCGATCGATGCGCCCGAAATGCCAGGTGAGCCCGAGCCCCGCTTATAGTACGGCAGCCGGCGGAACAAGCTGAACGTATTTTAAATTGATCATCTTACGACGGTTGTACGTTTTTCAGATTGAATGTTATATTTTGTGATTCTTGGATTCCATTTTTTACTTTCATTGTACTTTTTTCTTTATGTATAATTTGTCCTACTAGTAGGACCACGAGGAATAGGGCTTCCTCGTGGTCTTACTGGTAGGACAAATTAGTAGGACCACGAGGAAAAACCCGTTATTGGGTATCACTAGTAGTTCGGTGAGAACAGTAGACCTCGCCAGCCCTTATAAACCAAACCTAAAAGAAACCAACAAAAGTCAACTTTGGAAACAGAAAAAGTACCTACTAAAGTGACAAAAATTAGCACTTTAAAGCTTAATATTTCGCAAACGGATCCCTGAATCGAAAAATGTTTATCACACACCCGCGATATTTTTGAAAGACCCATCCAACGATACCCCACACCATGGATATCACGCGGAAAAAAATAATTTTCCATTTTACGTATGCAGTTCTATGAACATAATTTATTTTTTCAACTTTTTTAAGTCGATCCACTATTACTCAAAAACTAATAGAACCTACTTAGCCGTAATAGTTTTCCTTGTAACTACGTTATATATGCTACTGCCATGAATTTTTTCACATTTCCAGAAGCAACCGTTTAGCTGGCAGGGGGGGGGGACACGTGACTCTAACAAAAATTACCGCTTTAAAGCTTAATATTTCGCCAACGGATCCCTAAATCGAAAAAATGGTATTCACACACCAGCAATATTTTTGAAAGACCTATCCAACGATATCCCACACTATGGGATTCACAAGAAAAAAAAAGTTCACTCCCACTTTGCGAGTATGGTAGGTACTCTAAAAAAAATGTTTTTCAAAATTTTATTCTACTCATTTTGTAGGTTCAATTAATTTATACATATGCCAAATTTTCGTCAGAATCGGTTGAAAAATGCGACCTGTAGAGAATTACAGACAGACAGACAGACAGACAGACAGCCGGACAAGAGCATTTTTGGCCAGTCTCGAAACGTAGACGCTTCGCTCGCTTCGCTCGCTCGGTCAATAAATCTACAAAATATGAAAGCTTATTTTTCCATAAATTGATTGATGGTCAAGCATTGAAAAATAAGCTTTAAATGGTTACAGTTTTTTTTAATAATAAATAATCAAATCAATTTCAAAACAATTGATCAAAAAAATATCACTTTAAAAAGCGGAATTTCAACTGATCTTAGAATCGTGATCGGATTCTTCATGTCGTCTTTTTGCGTTTCCTTATTGTAACAAACTCTAACATAGTAAAACGTACAAATATTTTAAAAAGCAGTACCTAAGCATTGCAAACTTTTTTATGTGTCTGAGCTCCATCTAAAATAGAGTTTCTTCTAGTAATTAAATAGGTAATTAATTTTTTACGTAAATAAATCAACTGTTTGATGAATAGCGTCCCTAGAAACAGAAAAGGATTTACTGTAATAATGTCCGAACATGGTCGCGGTTTCCAACTTTATGTAATTAGCTTCAAGTAGCTTGTTCCGCTGGCTCCAGCACTATATGCAATCCGCGCTCGTCTCCTCGCAGATCACTGAGCTCACGCTGAGCGCGCGTCTCGCAAGTTATAATTAAAATTGCTCATAAAAGCTTTGAGGTAGACATAATACAGATAGATAGTTAAACTCTAATCTAAATGCTGGTACGTCTGTACCAGCCTATATTAAATAACTGATCATTGTGTGTGTATAACCAAATCATCCATGTAAAGCTCGGACTTAGTGTTAGTAATAATTAACGATTATCGAATTATTTTTTAATTAAGTTTGTAGAGTTTGTGGGGACACAAGATATTACTATCTCTTTCTAACGTTAAGCGCTCCTCTCAACCGTCGCCGGTTGCGAACCTAATATTGTAAATAATAATAAGGACAATTGTTAATAAAATATGCATCTACAGATCATCAGTCGTTTCATTTCTCACCTGCAAGCAGCGACCCCAAAGTGGTGACCCCGACAAGCAAATAAACAAGTACAATTTCGAGCAGCAATGTTGTCTCCGACGGAGCCCACTCCTCAAGAAGAAACAATGCAAAAAGAAAATGTGATAGCAGCGGTTTCGATTCAATCCCGCCTAATACCATTTTGGCGCGAAATGCCTGCCATTTGGTTCATCCAGTTCGAAGCAGTAATTGAGCCGCTAAAAACTTCGGACGACCAAAAATGTCGTTACCTACTTCAACAGTTAAAAAACGAAGACTTAAGACACATTTCAGATCTCTTAAAAAAACCACCCATTACTAATAAATATGAAACACTTAAACAACGTCTCATTTCCGTATATGAGGAGTCAGACGTTCAAAATTTCCAAAAGTTAATAAGCGGTCTTGAGTTAGGCGATCAAAAACCGTCACAATTATTAAGAAAAATGCGCGAACTCGGTGGTAATATGATCACGGAGGATGGCTTAAAAATAGAATGGTTGAAACAAATGCACGCACACGTTCGGTCTGTACTGTCAGTAAATACAGAGGCGTCTTTAGACACCTTAGCAAACATGGCCGATAAAATGCTGGAATACGGGCCAAACACCAGTATAGCCGCAATAACCTCACAAACACAACCATCACAATCGCATTTTGAAAATTTAGCATCACAACTAGAGAAACTGACATTGGAGGTCGCAGAACTACGCAGAGGTAGAGAAAAATATCGCAGAAACTCCTTTAAAAAACAAACACGACCGCGTTCCCGATCAATCAGTCGCGCGGACAGAAGTTCGAGACAATACGACGACGTAAATCGAGAATGTTGGTTCCATTATTTTGGGGATAAGGCTCGGCGTTGCGAACCACCGTGTTGCAAAGCGAAGAAAACTTCGGAAAACTAAATTCAACACCGATGGTGGCGGGCATCGGTGTTCCCAGCGCAAGCAACCGCCTATGCGTTTTCGACCGCGACACGGGACAGCGTTTCCTCATCGACACGGGCGCAGAAATATCCGTGCTAGCAGCTAGCAACAAGTCAAAAGTAGCTCGATCGAGCTCACACAAATTATTCGCAGCAAACAACTCTCCTATCAACACTTTCGGGGAGAAATCATTAATATTAAACCTCGGGTTACGACGCCGATTCAGATGGGCATTCATTATTGCGGACGTAAAAACGTCAATCCTCGGCGCTGATTTCCTCGGGCATTATAAGCTATTGGTGGACATACACCATAAGAAGTTAGTTGACCAAGTTACTTCCTTATCCATCAACGCAATAGAAATTAAGGCGGAACAAGACTCAGTGCATATGATAAATAAAGACCACATTTATCATGATATCCTGAAACAATACCCGAACGTACTCAGACCACTATCATTGAGGGAACCAGCAAAGCATGAGGTCGTGCATCACGTCGAAACCAGCGGCCAACCATTATATGCTCGAGCCAGACCTTTACCGCCAGACAAGTACAAAGTGGCAAAATTAGAATTCGAAAGAATGATGGAAGCAGGAATATGCCAGCCTTCGAAAAGTCCATGGGCAAGCCCCCTCCACATCGTAAAGAAACGAGATGGCAGCCTACGAGTTTGCGGTGATTACCGTCGATTGAACGCCGTAACGCTTCCAGATAGATACCCAATACCACGCATCCAGGATTTCACATATCAATTACACAACATGAGGGTATTCTCAAAACTGGATTTAAAAAGCGCCTACTACTGGATCCCAATGTCAAATCCGGAGAAAACAGCGATCATAACACCGTTTGGATTATTTGAATTTAGAGTAATGCCATTCGGGCTCAGAAATGCAGGACAAACATTCCAAAGATTTATGCACGAAGTTCTAAGGGGCGTAGAAGGATGTTTCCCATACATTGATGACATATTGTTGTATACAAAAGACGAAGAATCGCACAAGAAAGTCCTACAGCAAGTACTAGAACGATTAAATAATCACGGTGTAGCTCTTAACATCGAAAAATGTGAATTTGGAAAATCGAAAATTAACTTCCTTGGCTACCAAGTAACATCGGACGGCATCACTCCGCCTATCGATCGTATCGAAGCCATTTCAAATTTTAAAAAACCAGCAACAGTTCAAGAGTTACGCAGATTTTTAGGCACGCTAAACTTTTACAGAGATTGCCTTCCGCACCAAGCAGAGGCTCAGCTACAATTGAACAAATACCTTCACAACACAAAGAAGAACGACAAGTCCCCAATAGTGTGGGATGCAGAAGCAGAGAAGGCTTTTGAAAAATGCAGACAAAGCATATTGAAAGCTACTACACTGGCGCACCCCATCAGCAATGCACCGTTACGCATCATGACGGACGCATCAGACCACAGCTTGGGAGCAGTAGTAGAACAGAAAAACAAAGACAATTTTTGGAAACCATTAGCTTTTTATTCAAAAGTAATGAGCGAGACACAACGCCGCTACAGTGTGTACGATCGTGAGTTATTAGCGATGTATGCAGCCGTCAAACATTTCCGAAGATTAATCGAGGGAAACGACGTCACAATACTCACAGATCATAAACCTTTGACTTACGCATTAACGAAAGCTCCCAGCAACAACGACACGCCACGGCGTGAAAGACAACTCAGCTTCATAAGTCAATTTTGCTCCAACATCCAATACCTACAAGGTCCAAGCAATCCAGTCGCAGACTGGCTATCGAGAATAGAAGTGATTAGCTGTCCAATGAAAATCAATTATGATCAGTTAGCTAAAGACCAAAGCAGTAATGAAGAGTTGAAACAATTAAAGAAAAGGGAAAACCTTAATTTTGTAAAAATAACACTTCCGGGAGCCAAGAACTCAATATCATGCGAAATGTCTACTCGCACACCGAGACCGTATTTACCACAGGCATATCGGCAAGAAGCATATAAAATGCAACACGAATTATGTCATTCCGGCACTCGTACAATGAGGAAACAAATAACAGCAAAATATTTTTGGCCTGGGATGAACAAAGACATTGGCCTATGGACAAGAGCCTGCATAGCATGTCAAAAAGCTAAAATCAATCGTCACACGATTACCCCAATCGGCACATTTCCACCATCATCTAGATTCGAACATGTACACATAGACATAGTCGGACCGTTACCGCCATCAAACGACTACAAGTACATCGTCACTATGATAGACAGATATACGAAATGGCCTGAAGCAGTACCGGCGCGCGAAATAACCGCAGAAACTGTAACAAAAATATTCTACGAAAACTGGATATCACGATTCGGTTGTCCAATCCGAATAACCACGGATCAAGGCAGACAGTTCGAGGCGAACATTTTTAATTGCTTATTAAAAAAGTTCGGAATAGAAAGAATCAGAACAACACCCTATCACCCACAATCCAACGGCCAAGTCGAACGATTCCACCGCACGCTAAAGGCAGCATTAATGGCAAGGTCAACAACAACCAAATGGACCGAGGAACTACCTTCAGTTCTATTAGGAATACGCACAGCTATTCGAACCGACAACAACTTAAGCCCAAGCCTATTAACATACGGAGCACAATTACGCATTCCATCAGATTTTTTTGTGCCGTCAAAGCAAAATATTAACGATGCAGAATACGTACGCGAACTAAGTAAAACAATGACCGAATTCATACCAAAAGAAAGGAACAGAGCGCACCATACGACTTTTATCCACCAAGATCTATCAAACTGCACGCATGTATTCGTCCGAAACGACACAGTTCGACCGTCGCTAACGCCACCATACAACGGGCCATTCGAAGTGCTAGAACGTCATGAAAAATTCCATAAAATCCAATTACCGACACGTACAACCATAATATCTCTAGACAGATTAAAACCAGCCTACATATTAACAGATGACGGAGAAACTACAAGCCAAAGCAAAAAAACGCAAGTAAATTCAAAAAACAGTTCAAACATCATTTACACAACTAGATCAGGCAGAGTGTCAAAACCTACAGTACGATACGCGAGCGGCATATAAAAAAGGGGGTAGTAAAAAAAATAAATCTAAATCCAACCTTAAGTGGTTCAACAATTTCCAAATACAAATACAACTCTTCTCAACTATCGATAGTTGCGAACCACAACAAATAATAATAACATCATGTCTCAAAACCAAGTTATCAATATAAAACCCTAGCATCAGTCAACTAGCCCACAACCATGAATGTGTCCGCTAGTTTCGAGGAGAAGGCCATGGAGGTGGAGAAGAATATGGCAAACGTGAGAAAAATAATGACAAAGATCGCCCAACAGTTTCAACAATGTAGCCGGCCCACGGAAGACGAGTGCCAACGCCAAGACTGCATCGGGAAAAAAAGGCAGCTTCAAAAAGAATTAGCACAGCTGAAAAGACGAATCGTAGCGTTAGAAGCCAAGATATTACGCAATTCGCCACAAACTGAGCAAGCCGTGACACCCAACGCAGTTTGTTTCTACCACGACCGTTTCGGTAAAAGAGCACATAAATGCAGCCCACCGTGCATATGGAATAACGATCCACTATTTTAAACAAGCAGCTACTTTCCTATCGATATATCTATACAACCTAAAACAAAAAAGACGCGACTCGCCATTTACCTATTCCCAGCAAGAGGAGAAACAACCAAGCGTACCTTATGAAACAACCAATCGTACCTGCTGGACACCTGAAACGAAAAAATACCAAAACAGAAACCATGGATGAACTACCCGGCTGGCACCGACATGATAGCATTAGTACGCATCTCGGGGAACAGCATGACTGAATAACTGCAACGAACCGAACAAAAAACAACACAAGCCTGAAACGTGAAAATTAAGCACTTCACAAAACTATAGATCACTCCTAAAAAGCACTGAGTATCACTGTCAACACACAACGACTTCAAGCGTTCAGGCGAATGAAACATTGTTCTGAAAAGAACAGTTTTTATGGTCACGCAATTTGCTCTGAAAAGAGCAGTTTATATTATGACGTCACGCAATGAGTCGCTCTGAAAAGAACGTTTTGGTGCGGAGTCGAGAAACTATATTCGCATTTGGAAGCGCAGTCGCTCTGAAAAGAACGTTTTCGACGACTACTAAGTGCACGCATCTTCAATCTTCATGTACATATCATAGTGACGACACTCTTAATAACAAGCGCAGTTAAAAAGAAATGCGACGAGTCGTCACTATCAAGCACGCGGCGAGGAAGCGAGCGAGGCGAGGCAGTCCGTGAGCGCGCGCAGCAAGCAAGTGAAGGCGACGACGGCGACGAGCGAAGGCAGCGAACCGACTGAGCGTCGCGCGCGCGCCGACCGGCCAAATGACGGCGCAGTGGACAAACTCCCCGCACCGCGCCCCGCACCGCGCCCCGCACCGCGCCCCGCACCGCGCCCCGCACCGCGCTAGCCAGTTTCTCCCACTACGCGCCGCAACGAAGCACAAATTGACTCGCGCGATATTCACGTAGATAAAATGTATATACAAACGATGTAAAAAAATCTGTCTGTATAGAATTAGTATTCTTATGGTAATATTATATACTATAAAGCTCGACTACCACTCACTCACTGACTGACAGAGTAGTTCTCCCAGAAGGAGTGATCCTGGACCAAAGTGATGTAGGAAACAAGTACTTAACCTCCTCTGATGAGTAGAGGAAAAGTCCGAAACTTGGAGATTCTGTCCATCTTCAGCTATCGTGTCATCGGCCTGCGGAAACGGTGCCAGATAGCCGGGGTGACCTTGAACTAAAGTTGTCCAGAATCCTGGGATCATCGATGACGTCACTTTTTTTTTTCAAAATGGCGGCGTTTTCAAGATGGCGGAGCGCCGTTTTTTCGAGAAACTTGACCCGAATTGATCTCCCGGAAGGAGCGGTCATGGACCAAAGTGGTTCAGATATGAAGTGTAGCTCATACCTTGTAGTGTATGGGAAAAGTCTGAAACTTGGAGATTCTGGTCTTCTTCACCCTCAAGGTCAACGGCCCGCGGAAACGGTGACAGATAGCTGGGGTGACCTTGAACTAAAGTTGTCCAGAATCCTGGGATCATTGATGACGTCACTTTTTTTTTTCAAAATGGCGGCGTTTTCAAGATGGCGGAGCTCCGTTTTTTTGAGAAACTTTACCTGAATTGATCTCCCGGAAGGAGTGGTCATGGACCAAAGTGGAATAGGTATCAAATGTAGCCCCAACCCTGTAGTATATGGGAAAAGTCTGAAACTTGGAGATTCTGGTCATCTTCACCCTCCAGGTCCACGGCCCGCAGAGTCGGAAACCGATATTTGGACTGACTTCGAACTCAAGTTGTACAGAACCCTAGGACTTTTGGTGACGTCATATATTTTATAATGTGCACAGTCTCTTCTGGTGAGCAGAGTAAAAATATGAAACTTGGAGATTCTGGTCATCTTCAGCTGTTGGGTCAACGGCCCGCAGAAACGGTGCCAGATAGCTGGACCGAGCTGGAACTAATATTGTTCAGAATCTTGGGAAATTCATGATGTCATTTTTTTTTTTCAAAATGGCGACTTTTTCAAAATACACTACCACAAATTATAAGTAGAATATTGTTGTAGTGTATGCCTGCATTACAACGCACTGGCCACTTTAAATAGAAAAAAAAGGTTCACATAGCTTATTTTTTAAATGGCTTTTACTTTAGATTTTTTTGTACAAAGTGGCCTGATACATCCAAAGAGATGCATTATGATGAACCTATGGAATTGAATAATTTGATAATACGCGGCTTTTTTATACGGCCGAAAATAAATTTTACTCTCCGATTGCGCTGAATTTTTTATAATATTTGCAGTCTCTTCTGGTGAGCAGATTAAAACTCTGAAACTTGGAAATTATGGTCATCTTCAGCTGCTGGGTCAACGGCCCGCAGAAACGGTGCCAGATAGTTGGACCCAGCTGGAACTAATATTTTTCAGATTCTTAGGCAATTTGGTGATGTCATTTTTTTTTTTTCAAAATGGCGACTTTTTCAATATTATACGGCTTTTTTTAACGGCCAAAAATAAATTTTACTCTTCGATTGCGCTGATTTTTTTATACTGTGCGCAGTCTTTTCTGGTGAGCAGATTAAAACTCTGAAACCTGGAGATTACGGTCATCTTCAGCTCTTGGGTCAACGGCCCGCAGAAACGGTGACGGATAGCTGGGCCGAGCTCAAACTAATATTTTTCAGAATCTTGGGCAATTTGGTGATGTCATTTTATTTTTCAAAATAGCGACTATTTCAAAATTATACGGCTTTTTTTAAATAGCCAAAAATAAATTTTACTCTCCGATTGTGCTGAAATTTTTATAATGTGCGCAGTATTTTCTGGCGATTAGATTAAAACTCTGAAACGTGGAGATTATGGTCATCTTCAGCTGTTGGGTCAACGGCCCGCAGAAACGGTGCCAGATAGCTGGACCGAGCTGGAACTAATATTTTTCAGAATCTTAGGCAATTTGGTGACGTCATATTTTTTATTTAAAAAGGCGACTTTTTCAAAATTTTACGGCTTTTTTTATGGCCAAAAATAAATTATACCACGTTTGTTCGCGGGTTGTTTGGTTGGTTATTTGGTTGGTTTATTCGCGCGCTTCGCGCGTTTGTTCGCAGGTTGGTTGGTTGGTTTGTTCGCGCGTTTCGCGCGTTTGTTTGCGCGTTTCACGCGTTTATTCGCGGGTTGGTTATTTGGTTGGCTTGTTCGCGCGCTTCGCGCGTTTGTTCGCGGGTTGGTTGGTTTGTTCGCGCGTTTGTTCACGGGTTGGTTGGTTGGTTTGTTCGCGCGCTTCGCGCGTTTGTTCGCGGGTTGGTTGGTTGGTTTGTTCGCGCGTTTCGCGCATTTGTTTGCGCGTTTCGCGCGTTTATTCGCGGGTTGGTTATTTGGCTGGTTTGTTCGCGCGCTTCGCGCGTTTGTTTGCGCGTTTCTCGCGTTTGTTCGCTGGTTGGTTATTTGGTTGGTTTGTTCGCGCGCTTCGCGCGTTTGTTCGCGGGTTGGTTGGTTGGTTTGTTCGCGCGTTTCGCGCGTTTGTTTGCGCTGTTATTCGCGGGTTGGTTATTTGGTTGGTATGTTCGCGCGCTTCGCGCGTTTATTCGCGGGTTGGTTTGTTCGCGCGCTTCGCGCGTTAGTTCGCGCGTTTCGCTCGTTTGTTCGCGCGTTTCGCGCGTTTGTTCGCGGGTTGGTTGGTTGGTTTGTTCGCGCGTTTCGCGCGTTTGTTCGCGGGTTGGTTGATTGGCTGGTTATTTGGTTGGTTTGTTCGCGCGCTTCGCGCGTTAGTTCGCGGGTTAGTTGGTTGGTTTGTTCGCGCGTTTCGCGCGTTTGTTCGCGAGTTGGTTGCTTTGTTCGCGGGTTTTGCGCGTTGTTCGCGCGTTTCGCGCGTTTGTTCGCGGGTTGGTTGGTTGGTTAGTTCGCGCGTTTCGCGCGCTTGTTCGCGCGTTTTGCGCGTTTGTTCGCGGGTTGGTTGATTATTTGGTTGGTTTGTTCGCGCGCTTCGCGCGTTTGTTCGCGGGTTAGTTGGTTGGTTTGTTCGCGCGTTTCGCGCGTTTGTTCGCGAGTTGGTTGGTTTGTTCGCGGGTTTCGCGCGTTGTTCGCGCGTTTCGCGCGTTTGCTCGCAGGTTGGTTGGTTGGTTATTAGGTTGGTTTAATAGCGCGCTTCGCGCGTTTGCTCGCGGTTTGGTTGTTGTTTGGTATGAAGTATTGAAAGAAATAAAGAACAGCTCAAATAGTAGTCTTTTAACGCGAATGAGGTCGCGGGGGTCTGATAGTAAATTTGTATTAACGGGTTTGAGGTGCTCCAAATCAGATTCCGGTTCCCGTCAAAAACAGCTCACAACACTGCAATCACGAAAGTCATGAAAGTTTGTTTTGCGGCTTTTAGGTGCCCCCACTGAAGATTTGGTTTCCGGCCAAAAACTAAAACGTCGAAACTTATAAAAAAAAAATTTTTTTTTTGAATTTCTGTCAAAGGAAAAGCTCAACACAGCCGACCTCCGCGGTCCGCTTGCGGGCCGCGGCACCCACCGAAATACTAGTTTTACTATAATTGTACAGCAAATAGTTAGGTAACGTTAAGTATACCTTAATTATATTGTATAATAATACATCTAGATCTGTGTATATATGTACGCTGTCGCTTGGGGGGGAATACTGTGGGGACACAAGATATTACTATCTCTTTCTAACGTTAAGCGCTCCTCTCAACCGTCGCCGGTTGCGAACCTAATATTGTAAATAATAATAAGGACAATTGTTAATAAAATATGCATCTACAGATCATCAGTCGTTTCATTTCTCACCTGCAAGCAGCGACCCCAAAAGTTTGTACGGAACCCTCAGTTTTTTTTTAATTCTGACTAGTTTAAGTTGAAAAAGGTTTATGACATTTATATGGTTCTGTGCAACTCCTCCACATGTACTCCGGACAGCCACCTTCAGATCGTTCTCTGATGGAGATTTAAAGGCCCAAAGTGACTTCGTTTGTACGAAAAAGGCCCGAATTCTTATGATTGTTTTGTTTAACTGCGATGTGCGTACAGCGTCGACACGACTTAGTCAATTAACTAATTTGTTAGGGAATTTGCGACTTGAGTTTGACACCGATTATTTCAATGACTATGATATAATGATATTCTGATGACATACCAGCTTCTCGTATTGCCCCAGCACATAGAGTTAGTATACTAGCTATAGAGCGCGCGCATCGCTCATTGCCCATTGTGCCAAGTGTAAGCAGGTGTTCTATGCACGCTTCAATATCGATTTTTTCTAGATCGTTCTTTTCCGTGAATCGTGTTTACAGCTGGCACTGCACATTTCACCATGATTACTCCAAATCTAAATAAATACCGGCGCGAGCAACAATCAGCGCTGCTGACGTGTTGTGACTAGTAGCGTCGCCCCGAACATTTCGAGACTGTTCAGACCCGTGCTTACAGTTCAGACTTGCTAACGCGCGCTCTATGTATACTAACAACTCTCTGACCCAGCACAACCCTTAAGGGAGGGTCGTGAGCCCACGTCTAGGCAGGACTTGTTAAAAATGTAAACTCGAGGAGTGCTGCCAGGGGTTGGAGGGTGGAGGGCCGCCCTTGTTAAATTTTCACGGGCCCTTGGACAGGGCGCGACCGGCCTTCACTGAACTTACCTCTTACCCTTAAATTTACAACGCGTTCTTGTATGCTCTAAGAAGTTCAATGATTGTTTTCAATGAAAAAATTCATACCGTAATTAAAACCGATGTCGGTGGGTGGGGAGGACGCGGCCTTTCCGAGGAGCGAGTTCGATCCCCGGCCGTGTAATAGATACCAATGGGTTTTGCTCAAAAATTTACTGTGTGTTCTCAAACGGGGTAGGAAAAGATCGTGCTTCGAAGGCGCTTCTGAAGTCCACCCCCGCACTGGGCTAGCGTGGCGGACTTAGTCCATACGCCCACGTTGAGAGAGTAGGCATATAATTTATTATAGGCTGTTGATTTGATTCGACTACTACTACATAAAGTATAATTAATACGTGATAGTTTGCTCGTAGAACTGACAGTCGTTGGAGCAGAAAGGTTCTCGAGTGGCGACCACGTATCGGAAGACGCAGCGCAGGCCTCCCATAAGGTGGACCGACGATCTGGTGAAGGTCGCGGGACCCGGCGGGATGAGGTTAGCGCGGGACCGGTCGTCGTGGAGATCCTTGGGGGAGGCCTTTGTCCAGCAGTGGACGTCTACAGGCTGATATGATGATGATGATGAACCTATGCGTATCTGTATCAGTCAGTTGTTTTTTCACTTCGTATACGATCCTCCTAAAGTGTGCCCCTCCCCCCCACTCCCCCCCCCCCCCCCCCTACTAACAAACCGGATCCTTTGATCGCTCAAGGACTTGGAGTATTGTGCCCCCTCTGCCATTGAGCTCGTGTTCATTGGGATTGTTTGGAGAACGATTTATAGCAGCTTTTGTACACTCTTGTTTGAAGGCGAGGTCAGATTAAATGGTTTCTTCTTATACAGGTTATTATTTGATTAAAATGGGTTACTGAGGTAATTTTTGCAACAAGTTAACCCCTATCAACTATTGAAACTAGTGGTTACTGCATAGGTGGTTATTTTTACCCGACTGCGGCGAAGCCCAGAAGGAGGGTTAAGTGTTTAACGCATATGTTTTTTCAGGGTATTTTTGGCATTCAATTTTTAAAATTGATCACTCATTAATCAGCTTACAGAAAAATATCAATTGAGTGCACAGAATAGAGCTGTTTTCAATTATATTTATTACTCTATTTCCATTGAATATTTACTTAGAATAATGTGTCCGTATTTGAATTTTCAAACAGCTCCAATACAAACATAGTTCCGCTTGCCTGCTCTCCTAGAAACTCCACAGCCTCGCTAATTTGACTAATTACCAGCGGAACATCTTCCACCGCACCCTGTATACACAATAACACCCCATTCCGCCAGAACGATCAAAAATAACCCTTCGCATCTTACCTCGTAGGTCCAAATTGAATTAAAATTCGAAATTAGATCAATATTGCCAAAGAGAAATAGGATTTGAATTCAGTTGGCTTAAGGTTGAAATGTACTTGCATTGATCGTGCCTTCATATCTTCACCTCAGTGCCCTTGGGAAAATGTTTTGTTAGCGGAAATAAAGCCCTAAGACGTGTGGGATACAGGCTATGTTCGCTTGAGGAAGGTGAGGTCGATAATTGGTTGATTAGCATTCACGGCACAAACGAATACATTTGCGATGTTAAGGGCTGGGGTTCAGACCCTCGAATACCTTTCGTCTACGTCCATCCACAATAACATTCAAAGGACGTATCTATTTATCTTGTGCTAGGTTAAGTCCACCTAAGCTTTTTAAGAAGTATTTCGTAAATATCTCCAGCGGTTTTTTCAAACTTTTGAATAAGCGTTGGTAAAAAGAATTACGAAAAATTCAATTCTTTCTTTTCCCAAGAATAAATTTTTTGCGAGTAAAAAACTGAATTTAAAGTCGCATAATTTTTGGTGTAACAATTTTATTCGATCACTGATTTAATTTTGACCAATTTACAACTACATAGAATATACTCGGTTACAAGACAATAATCTGAATAATTTCGTTACCACTTACTGAGTTTCCTTGACAAATTATTCTGAAAGTGAAATCACGTTTAGTTTCTACTCGTAATGTAGTTTTTGAATATTTCTCCTGTTTCGTTATTCATTCACCGTGAGTTATTCATTCACCGTGAGTTATTCATTCACCGTGAGTTATTCATTCACCGTGAGTTATTCAACAAAGTGATAGAAAAATAGTAATGATAGACAATTTTCAGAATAATTTTCTAGGATTTATTTATTACACTAGATCAAGATCCAACTAGTATATTACATAGGTAAATAGCTATTCAGAAAGCTATAACATACAACGTCAAGAGACAACAAATTATTCTCTGAACAAAAATATTCGAAATAACAGTTATATTTAAGTTCTACGTGTTCTTAAGTTACCTTAGTTATTATTACTAACAGTGATCAACTATTAAGTATATTGATTAATTTTTGTTTCTAATATTTAAAAGATACATGTACCTAATTAATATAAATGGGTATGTATAGTGAGTTGTTGATTATATAGAGGTACCATTAATAGTTAGGTCTAAGTTGTAATTATGTCTTCTCTTATTTATTTACCTATCAAGTTTTGTTGAGAAATATGCGCAACCAAGTTAATGGATGTTACTTTTTTTAAGTTACATTTTTATTCAGAATATTGTTTACGAATATTATTGTAACTTGGTAAGAATTGAGAATGGTGTATGTATATATTATTACAACTGACATAACTTGGATATTTGTAAGTACCTAGTTAGGTATACTAAATTACTTATAAATATAATGTCATATGAGTATTTCTATCACCGAAGCCTAACTATAAACCATAAACGCCTACTTTTAATAAAAAATACATAATATTATATGACACGTTATTTAAAATCGAATGAGGTATTTTAGTCACGATGAAAAATGTACATCAAACGTGCGAAGCTTTGAAGTGACAATTATATTTAACTATTACTATGCATCTACTTTAAATTTATATATAATGTTCACTAACATCTACTCTGTCAACTGAAGCGTTATCAACAGCTAAAGTTTTAGGTACCGAAATGGGAATTCAAAGTCCATTTAATATTCAGGTAGGCGTACACTTTACTATATTTAACAAGTGTGCGAGTCCACCTATATACACGAATTTTGCTTATACAGGACGAAAAATATGTCTTAGGTAACTTTGATAAAATTTATAAATTGACATAAACGAATTCGTCAATCGAGCTGAGCCTTTGGGCCTATTTAGTAACTGAGATTAGCAACCAGCTTCGAAACGGGAAATTTAAGTAATTTATCGTAACTGGGTTACGATCAGGATTCCATTTTCTCTGTTCGTAACTGATATTGTACGACCAACTTCGAAACGGGAAAATATTTGTTACTATTTGAAATTAGTTGATTTTGTTTTCCGTTCCGAAGCTGGTTACAATATCAGTTCGAACAGACAATATGGAATCTTGATCGTAACCCAGTTACAATAAAGGACTTAAATTTCCCGTTCCGAAGCTAGTTACCAATCTCAGTTACGAAATAGACCCAGAGGGAGCGATGCACGTCACACCTACCTCGTAAACATATCATTTACTCATATTTCAGGAGGTTTAATGGCCAGCTAAATTGAATATTTTGGCATGTTCCTCGTGGCCAAACTTGATTGCCTAGCTAGTTTGGCCATAAGGAAACTTAATTCCTCGTAGCCAAACTCTACATTCGTAGTCACAGTTTCGTTAGAGTTTGGCTACGAGGAATTAAGTTTCCCTATGGCCAAACTAGTTTGGCAATCAAGTTTGGCCACGAGGAACACGCCAATATTTTGTATAAGACGTTAAGATGTTTAATTAAATATATCTTTTTCTTTCCAAAACATAGGTAGGTATTGGTTAATTGGTTAAGATTCCACTAATCACCTGTAATGGTTTCAGTTTTCTGAAACTGTCTGTTATCCCATGTATATATAAATTTATATCTATACGTTTAGACACAGTAGTTAACCCTTTTAAAGTATTGTAGGTAAGCTAATTGTTTAACTACTTAAGCTGGTTGACCTTTCCACGTTAGAAGAAAGTATGTAAGTGAATCTAAACTTAACTCTAGGTACATAGCTGGGGAATCAGAAGAAGAAAAGTCTACAATATTTCTAAATCTCTTTTTCTATCACTCATTATTTGTGTGGGCATTCCAATCTATATGTACAACTTCATATATTATAAACCTAAATATATTGTTACTTATATATTATGTATAATGAATGATACTTCTAACAGATGGAGACACTGTGACTTTAATGTGCCAATAACTACTATGATCATTAACTATGATATTTCTAGAATAAGTAAAATAACAGGCATGATGTTACTCTCAGCCGTCGACACAAGAAAAATCATCCGATTTTAATCATTCTATTATATTAAGTTGTGTAGTGATCTGAAAAAAAAATTACACGTATTTTTTGTAACTTGTTTTGAGAGGTTTGTGAAGCGAGATACAAGTTATTTCTATTGTTTTAAGATACGTTTAAAACATGAAAATATTAATATATATTTGTTTATATTATTATGTTTTAATAAAAAGATGAAAAATTCAAATTTCTTCACGTAAATGTGAGTTAGATAGAACCGCTATAAATAAATGCGGGTAAATTATTTTTCAGTACCTAGGTACTCGTAGAATGAATCGGATTGGTCACCTTTTCTTGTCAGATTAAGTCGATACAGCTTCCTTAAAAAGACGTAAGTAGCCTAATTTAATGAAATTCACACGATTTTATGAATGACATTATATACTCAGATATTCATGAATAGGTGTGAATAAGGGGACGATACGCAGCTACTTATACAGGGTGTAAAAAGATAAATAAATTTATAGCAGTATGGTTGAGGTCCGGATTCATTGTGAAAATTGAATTATTTATCTCATTTATTTAATAAAATCGAAAAATATTTTGCTACGTAGGTACTTTACCCATTACCAAGAATAAAGAGAAAGAATTTTGATGAAATGTCCTACAATGATAGCCGGAATGATACTAAGGGCCTCTTACACCGCTTGCTGATAAAGTCCCAGATCTCTGCTTTATTAGATTATCTCTTATGCTCAGATTATTTGCAGGTTATCTGACAGATAGCCTATTTTTTTGGTTTCACAGGTATCTGATTGCCTATATCTTATATATTTTATATAGTCTATCACACAGATTTATCTGATAGATTAGTTTATCACTAAGATTACTATCTGTAACAATCTCAGGAAGTGGTGAAAGAAGCCCTAAGGATACTTTTTAACGCGAACGAAGTCGCGGGGCGTCCACTAGTAAATACTTTGCGATCTTTAACTGGACATAATTACTTGGTTTTCCATACTTTTTTAGTATAGGTAGCCGACTTTATTCAAAACGCATAAAATTTACAATTTATTTTTTCATTACACCCTATATATCTAAGATTAAAGAATAGGATCGTAGTACTAACGGACGGGTACTGATCTAAGTGGAAAACTCTACCTGCAAACATTTTTCATCTCTATTTTTATCTTTTTCAACAATTTCTAACATTCAGCACCAAAAATAATGGCTTTGCTCTACATTTTGGCTTCATCCTTCGATCATTATTCTGTGCGTCTACGCAGAAGACCAGAATTTCATTTCGCAAATGACCGGAGACTCAAAATGATTTCGGAGAAATAGCCATCGGCCATATGACATTCGACTCAGAGCAGCCCTGCTATTCTGTAAGCGTATTTGTGCAACTCGATCCTGAATCCGCAGTGAGCTCGGTCTCTAACTCAATGATTCACAGTTCAATACTCACTTTACTTCGCAAGTGAAGTGTTTATTGTGTAGCTTGTATTTGTTTACTCAATGCGACATTAAGGTCTTTCATGATCGGATGCGAAGTGAAGTGAGTGACTTGCGATGTGATGCTCGAGTTTTAATTCGTACTTTACAGAATCACACAGCAGTAAACCTCAAGTTAGTAGACCAATCAAATCGGCTCATGACTGTATACGCATATTACCGGCTACGCATCCCAGAAATCGACGTAGAATATTTAATGCCATTTTTATGACTCTGTGATATTGAAGAATGTTTCCAGCTAGATTTCATTTATGAATAGATACAGATTACATGCAATATGACAAGATATAATACAAATGTATCAAGATAGGTTTATAATACTAAAATGGAGGTTAATAAGACTATTCTACAATATATTCTGAAACAAGGTGATTATTAAAATTATTAGATGCATAAATAAATATATATTAATAATAATTATACAAGGCAATAAGTACTTACTAAGAAAATAAGTTAATTCTGACACATACATAAAAGAAAAATATATAGATTCTTCTTAGAGAACGAAAGTCGAAACAAATTATACAAAAACACAAACTATTGGGGAAAATTAAATAACACAGGCAATTAATTGACTAATGGCTATAGGTAGGTAAGTTGTTAACTCTCTAATATATTGTATTTTGAATGTAGTTATAAGTGACATCTAATAGCTTTTCATTTTAGAAAAAACTTTTCTATAGGTAAACTAGAAAATTCGTAAAAAAATCTTTTTCTGAATTTTTAACTATAGTTCGGTGTTTATTTTAAAGAAAATATGGGGAATTCACGCAATAGTTTTTTCTTATTAGTTAGGTAGGTACCTATTTTATTAGCTCACAACTTCACACTACAAGCACAATCTCGCTTCTTTTTTCACAATTTAGCCAAACGTGGTGATAACCAGTCTTGTATAAGGCGTTCCAATCATTCCCCTCAGTCCCCTCGTCTTTTCTAACATGATCTCCTGTCGATCTTATGACTGAAGTCCTTATAAATACCAAGTCACAGATTCAACAGATAGGGTAAAACTCGGTAATATGCCCCACTTGACAAAACGCCCCACTCACCTAGCAGTCCTAGCACGCACACTAACAAACTACGCAGCACACAAATAGAAACGCAAGTAGCCATACGACGTAGCAGACAACTTGTCGGGCGACTGATGGCTACTTGCGTTTCTATTCGTGTGCTGCGTAGCTTTGTTAGTGTGCGTGCTGGGTGAGTGGGGCGTTTTGTAAAGTGGGTCGTAATACAGAGTTTCACCCTATCATTTTAAATGTTATGCGTGTCCACAGAGTGAGAAAGTGAAATTACTGGAGTTCTCTAGGGAACTGTATAAAATAAACAAGCATCAATATACTTTACACAGAATTATTAGATAATCCAAACATACCATTTATAATTTGTAGCAACACCATTTTGTGCTGGCAACTCTATTTACTGCAGTGCTGGATAATTGTATATTCCTTTTATATATTTAGTTACTCACATTCATATTAATGTTATAAAAGATGTTCAATATATAAAACTAGCTCAAAATTGTATATGTATAAGTACGTATGTATAACCTTACCCTAATGATATGTATGTGATATCGGTTTGCATTATTGCTGATAATTATAATTTATTACAATATATAAAATATATATTATAATTGCACATAATAAGTCTAATATATTTCACAATTCACAACGTAATATATTGCTAAGATTATTTTTCGTGTATTTTGATTTTTGCTTTCGAGTAAAGTAAAAAAGTTTCAGATAGTTGTTAAATAAATAAAAATAATACGTACAAATGTATGAATAAATTAAATTTTATTGGATAGGGGATATTTATGAATTGACATACACAGATATTAAAATATAAACTAAATACTTAGCTTAAAATAAACTAAAATATCAAATTAGAATAACCATAATACATATTTATTATAAACTAATCATAAATATCAAAAAACTATTAAATTGCTACAAGTATATTTATTATTTTTATTAATGTATCAAAATACACAAAAAACTTCTACCTAACGATAATTTATTACCACATTGTGCTGACTTCTACTAATTAATTGAATTTCGGGAGAATTTGACACGAAAATTGACTCTAAAACTTACAATTATCAAGAGGTCTGCCGGCCGCTGCGGACCCCGACCTCTCTAGCACACTAACAATAAACATACTCTACTTGTTACTTCAAATGTAAGTAATGCTGTGCGATGAACTTAACTTTGTGCTTGGAGGATCGATTCTACGAACACTATTGTACTTTGCAGGCAGGTACTAACTTCAATGATTCTCGACATACAGTACCATGTTTTGTTTAAACATTTTCTCAAACGTTAATTCTTCAATATTGGGCGCTTTCACACTGCGACGACACCGACACGGACACGACACGATATATCGTCAGCTCGGACGACAACGGTATGGGGATGTGGCACGATGTAACAGTGCGGTACGCCACAGCAGCCTCGCCCCGCAGTGTCGGTCGTCCGCCGATATCGGCACGACAAACGATACCGTTGACTACAACGACGCAGTGTGAAAGCGTTTAGTCGTAATGTATGAAACTACCAGTCCGACGGTATCGTGTCGTTGTCGTGTCGTTAACGTCCAATGTGAAATCGCTCAGCTGAGCGCAACAGCAAATAAATTATTTACCTTAGCACGTCAATACATTTAAATAACATTAACGCATATTATTCACAATAAGTTTTTTTACTTTATACATTCTTTCAATTGACATGTCGGGCTCGTCTCGTATCTTGTACAATTATCTTTAGATATCTTTTAATTTTGTCTTTAGTATTTCAGATATTTGCAAAATAAGATTCATAGTTTCGGTCAATCGGTTGGAACGGTGTCGGTAATACCAATAATTCTAAAAAATCATAACTAATATTATGTAATTTATTTTTTATGACCATAGTAATTTTATTACTATATCAATTTACGCTGTAACCTATAGAACTTTTTAATAATTAAATCCAAAACGTCTCTAATTTTTTTTATATAACTTTGTTCACCAATAACACTTTCAGTTCCACCCGAGCGACCTCACTGTGTTGAATGTTCAATGGCATACAACCGCTAAATAATGTACAGTAACCTACATAAATACCTAGATCAAAATGACAAAAACATCCATTAAAGTACAGTGACTATAATAATAATATATAAACTACAGCTGTATATACACTTAGAGAAAAATACATCAATATCGGCTTAGCCTAAGTGAATCAAAAGACTCTGATATGCATCGTTACCTTGGTTGCAACTTATCACAAGTTGATCTTACAACACTAATTGATATTAATTGATATAAATTTGATTATGAATTGATATAGCGACGACTTATTATTATACATCGTTATGTTTGATTTTTAATAAGGCTACAATACACTTAGACGTTTTTGTTACAAAGTTGATGTTATTTCTTCAACCCAGAGTTGCAGAAAGGTTCTTCAGCTTTAGAATTCTTTCCTTTACATGCCGCGAGCACATGTTACCAATTAAAACACAAAATTACAATTGAATTACAATTGCCATTATTACAATTAATGTTATTAAGGGCCTCTTACACCGCTTGCTGATAAAGTCCCAGATACCCTATCCGCAGGTCATCTGACAGATAGCCTGTTTTTTTGGTTTCACAGGTATCTGATTGCCTATATTTTATATAGTCTATCACACAGATTTATCTGATAGATTAGTTTATCACTAAGATTACTATCTGTAACAATATCAGGAAATGGTGAAAGAAGCCCTAAATCTTTTTACTCATTCGTAGTTTAAATTTTTTTCGTCTGAGTCGCTCTTTAGGTCTCAGTTATTTCGTTTCTTGCACTGGTACAAGCAAAAATAGACTAAGAATATTTTATACCGCGGCTCGGTAAAACTCGAAATCAGTTCCTATTTAGCTTCATTTTATGTATTTTTAGTGGACGCATCTAAGTGTATTCGACCCTTAATAAATAGTCAAAAATATCGATGTCTATACATTTAGCTTACACTAATATTGCTGATAATAGCATAGGAAGGATACCTTATACGTGTTGATTTGATACGTTACGATTATTTTATGTTATAGTTCTAAAAATATTACTAGCAACACGTAGGTTTAGCATAACATCCTCATCTGAAGCTCACAGTTGTGTAATTTTGCAGAGAAAATATTTTGTTTAAACGCTTTGGCAGGATAAGGGTAGAGTTAGCCTTCGTAACTTTTCGGCTCGTATTTTTTTCTGCTGCTGTGCTTTTTCATCAAAAACTACAAGGTTTAGGGATTTTTTGCGAAATAGGTTACTTTTTTGAAGCGGGACGTATTGCCAAGCGGACGTGGTTATGTAATCGCAATTTCCCAAAACTCTAAAATTTTGACCTATTAAAAAATATGATTTGCCTTAACTATTTCGTTGTGTTTAGTAATTTTAAATTTAGCAATTCCATCGTGCCGCACAAAACCACCAAATGGAAAAAAAACTATGACATTTCGTAGAAAAAGATTTTGATGGAATTTTAAAAAAGTTACCTATAGGTAATTTTAAAAAATGTTTTTAAGAAATTGAGGCTAACACTGCCCTTAACCTGTCGGCCTTTAGAATTGACAATGAATGTGTTTTTGGAGCTGAAATCCTAAATCGCAACTTCTTTGAATTTATATAGCGTTACGACATTTATGTTGTAAGGTATTTTCAAATCGTTTCTTCACAAACATTACAATAATTACTGAATTGCTCGTGTGTTTTCCGCAAGTGCCAAGACTTTATGTAATAAATATTATATCTTAGGCCCTTACACATAGATCTCAGAGCTGTAATTACACTTCAAGCTGTTAAAATAAATAATTTAGTTATCTACCTTACGAAACTTGTCTATTAGCTGCCTAGTGCTTCAAACACGTAAGATAGCGAGTAGTCGCACGCTAATGTAATGTAATAATACAATATTCAAATTATGAAATACTTACTTATATATAAGTAGAATCGCGCCTCTACCTTTAGTCGGTACCAGCTATGTCCCTTCTACACTCTTACACTATGTAAACAAACTCTTCAAAACATTTGTTGCTCATACACCGATATTGGTTCTTACCGCTTTGATCAGAGTTTTGTGTCTATACACTATGTAAAGGCATTCAACAGTAATATTTAGATTTAACTTAACCGAACAATACAAGATCAACAAGGAGAAAACTGACTACTCAATCAAGAATGGTAACTACTCATAGTATCGAGAGCTATTCTTATGTAGTACCAACTCAATATATGTTTGATATCTCATTATCGCCGTACCGAGTAGCCATTTTAAGTAGCCTCAATCACTACAATAGTTTGTTATATTACAAGCACAGCTAGTTACAGATACCTAGTCAGACACTAAACAATCCGCGGGGTGGCGCGCGGCTCAGTGATCGAAGTATCCAAATATAAGACATTTATAATTACACAACAAGTAAGTTAAAAAGACAACAACACTGAATAGGGAACTCTCTAGAAGCCTTGCCTGAAGGGGTTCTTGACGGCTGGCCCTGGGGCGGGCGCGGGCGCGGGCGCGGCGGGCGGCGCCGCCCGGAACGGGTTGCTGACCGGCGCCTGCGGCTGCGCGGGCAGCTGTCGCGGCTGGCTGTAGCCCTGCTCCTGCGGCTGGTACTGCGGCTGGTAGCCCGGCTGCTGCTCGTACCCCTGGCCGTACCCCTGGTGACCTCCCTGATACGACTGGTCGTACGAGTACCCTCCCGCGTCGACGCTCGTCTCCTGCACTTCTGCCGTCTCAGAGACGTTAGAGTACTCCAGGTGGTTCTTGAAGTCCCCATTGACAGGCCTCTGATCCTGCATGGTATACGTCTGATACTGCTTCTCGGGCGGTGAGCCCATCAGGATGTTGGCTTCGTTCTCGAACGGCTTGAAGTCGTAAATGTGCCTGAGGTATATGAGGACAGGGGCATAGAGGAGATTGCTGAAAGCGATGAAGAGGTTGAGAGCTGTGAAGCCTATGGCTTCGACCACTTCACCTGCGATGATTGGTCCCACGGCATAGGCGAAGGAGTATGATATGTCAGCGATGGCATAGATACTCCCGTACACCGAGACATACCGCACGTCGACCAGATACCCGAGGGTCGGCAGCAAGGCCGTGTCGATGAGAGCGATGCCGAAACAGATACCGCAAATGGGTATCATCAACATTTTGTACGAGGTCGCGAAGGGTATGAGAAAACAGCACAATCCTTCTAAAGCGAGCCCGCCGGCCGCCATCAGCCACTGGTGCTGAGGATACTTCCTTGCCATCTTTACAGTGATTATAACGCCAAGCACGTGAGGGAAGAACGCTGGCAACCAAATCATACCGATCTTCCAATTGTCCTTGGTGAGGTTGTCTTCCATCCAGAATGAAATCGTCGGCTCCAGGAATGCTAAGGCAACGTTGGACATCATAAGAGCTCCAGCGCAGACCGCGATGTAGGGATCGATCAGCAGCTTCCATATGGGCGTGCCCGCCGGCTTGGGCTCCCTCGCCTCCTTCAACTGCGTCTTCAACGGTTTCATAACGAGTAGTAACATGAAGCCGTCCAGTAGTGAAATCAATGCAAGGATCAGAAATGGAACTTCCTTACCAGCAAATTGATATAATGCGCCTCCGAAAGGTGGTGCGACGAGGCAGCCAAAACTAATAAAGGCAAGAGCGATACCCAAAGCCTTGGACCGTTCGGCCTCCTCGGTGAATCTGTCAGCGATCATCGCCAGACCTGCGGTATCGGCGAAAGCCGAGCCGACTCCCTGAAGGCTTCTCGCAAAGAACAGCATGCCGTAGCTTCGCCCGCAAGCGAAGATCGAGGTGGAGAGGAACATAATAATTAGTCCGAACATCATGGGTATATCGTATCCTATGCGGTCGATTAAGGCACCGGAGAAAGGGTTGATCATGAGCTGTACAATGGCTTTGGACGCGAACAGGACTCCCGTCGCCGAGTCCTGTCCCTCGTGCGACGCTGGAATGATCTTCGTGGGTATTATAGTCCTGTTGCCCTCTATGATGGGGGTCAAGGTGACGACGTGGTCGTAGCCCGCCTCGCCCCAAGCGCCGATGTACCTCAGGTAGTCCGGGATGATGGGCACTATCACCATGTACAGCATGTTGTCCAGGAGCAAGGCTATCGATACTATAACTAGGATGATCCTCCTCTGCGAGTTGGGCTCCTGTATCTTCTCCCACAGGATCTCCCGAACCTCCCGCACCTCTAGGTTCACGACCGGGATCGTGGCGTGGTCGATCTTCTGCCATATTGTTCGCGGTCCCTCCGCCATCTTTAATTCTTTCGCTCACTTGCGTTACAAATGTCTTATCTCTCCCGGGAGCCTGTGATCATGTTTCTCTTCTTCTTGTATTCGCTTCCCGCTTACTGTTCATTTGCTCGTCCCGCGCCGCGACCCTCGCTCGGGACTTCGGAACCTGACAACAAACAGAAATGATCATTAGTATCATTTCCTTGTGGCATGTGTGAGGAGTGAGGAGTGAGAGATATGTTTCAAAAGGATTTTGAGTCGATCTTTGATTCTGTTGGTTGGAAGGTTCCTCAGTCCCGAGCGGTATGACTCCGATAAAAACATCTTCGATTTCCAAAGACGAGTCAGAGTCCTTTTGAACACAACACAGCACAAGGGAAAACCACATAATGAAAGGTACGTGCCGTAATGTCGTCTGCACAATGTCCGGTCTGGGACAAAGCCAAAACAACGCCTGGCTTTAACACTTGTCACCTTCTTGTTCGCGAAAATTTATTTTTACCTAGCAAATTCTGCGAGAATAAACAGACACGTCATTATCCCACTAATCAACTTTTTGCTGCGGAATTTTTTTTAAATAATGTTACTCGTACAAAGAAACCTTGAGGGAAGCGTCAAGGAAAAAATTCGCTCGGCGGCGGCGGCGCCCTTACGTTGTAAAAGTGCTTAGCTTCATAGAGATAAGAATGTAACATAGGTAGGTGTATTACTTTTGAAGAATTAATATTTTCTATTTAGAACATAATACTTAGTTATTAATAGTGACAAGTATCAGTTTCATTTTATTCATGCATTGACAATGTTGAATGATACATCGCATCGTTTTAAAACGGTAATTTGTATTAAAAATCACATCATCAGTCACACTAAATAAATGCGATAGTGTATGTTGCTCAAATCACGCCGTAACACCTGAACGTATTTTGATGAATTTTGGTACACTTAAATCTTGGAATAACATAGACTATTATTGCTTAGAAGTCGCAAGGTAAGACCGTAGGTATCTAATAATTTAGATTAAAAATAAAAGCCCTGTTTTATTTTCTGTATTTCTATGTGACAATCCGAAATAATTCGAAGGAGCCACCAGAGTACAGACAGTAATTGTAACGACTTGTTTAATGGAAATCCAATTTGCGCCGTCGACGTCGCCCCGAAGCCAATAACCCGCAGAGGGGACGGCTTTCCCCACTTTTTTCTCCGAATCCGGCTCAAAATGGCGTCTCATCCAGGCCGTAATTCGATCTTTTTACGGGTTTTTGTGAGATTTCTCTTTGTGACTGGAGCACGTCGTTGATGAATCAGTGGCGACTTAAGCCTGCCACACACGGGGGCGGTCGCGGACAAATGTACCGCCTCTGCCCCAGTGTGTGGGTAGCTTTACTAATCTGACTCTGCCACATTTATACACAAGTATGAGACTACTCAGTAGTATTAGGGAAAGTTTCAGTTTCATACACTTTAAAAAAATAAGTAAATAAAAAATATCAAAAAACCCGACTGCGTAAAAAATTAACTTCAAATAAAAAACTTTTAAAAAGGCAAAAAAAAAACAAGTCCAGTAGTCAAAGAAAAAAATTATTAATTATTTTTTTGCCCGAGTGTACCTGAGCTTATGAAAATTAATGTATGGGATAAGAAGCCCGAGCAATCTCCTGCAGAAATATAATCTTGTGAATCCTTGAGGATGAGTGTTAGTCCAGGAAAAATAACGAAGTTGTTCCCAGAAATCAATGTACGTAAGAGATCATTTTGTAATGTACCTAAGTTTTTTTAAATTACACAGTTCTTTTTCTATAATTACAAGGAGATAAAAGTGGAAAATTAGTTAAACTAGTAGTTCCGTGAGAACAGTAGACCTCGCCAGCCCTTATAAACCAAACCTAAAAGAAACCAACAAAAGTCAACTTTGTAGTTGGAGACAGAAAAAGTACCTACTAAAGTGACAAAAATTAGCACTTTAAAGCTTAATATTTCGCAAACGGATCCCTGAATCGAAAAATGTTTATCACACACCCGCGATATTTTTGAAAGACCCATCCAACGATACCCCACACCATGGATATCACGCGGAAAAAAATAATTTTCCATTTTACGTATGCAGTTCTATGAACATAATTTATTTTTTCAACTTTCCTAAGTCGATCCACTATTACTCAAAAACTAATAGAACCTACTTAGCCGTAATAGTTTTCCTTGTAACTACGTTATATATGCTACTGCCATGAATTTTTTCACATTTCCAGAAGCAACCGTTTAGCTGGCAGGGGGGGGGGACACGTGACTCTAACAAAAATTACCGCTTTAAAGCTTAATATTTCGCCAACGGATCCCTAAATCGAAAAAATGGTATTCACACACCAGCAATATTTTTGAAAGACCTATCCAACGATATCCCACACTATGGGATTCAAAAGAAAAAAAAAGTTCACTCCCACTTTGCGAGTATGGTAGGTACTCTAAAAAAAATGTTTTTCAAAATTTTATTCTACTCATTTTGTAGGTTTAATTAATTTATACATATGCCAAATTTTCGTCAAAATCGGTTGAAAAATGCGACCTGTAGAGAATTACAGACAGACAGACAGACAGACAGCCGGACAAGAGCATTTTTGGCCAGTCTCGAAACGTAGACGCTTCGCTCGCTTCGCTCGCTCGGTCAATTATGAACACTAAGTCCTGTATAAGTGAATATATCCTGGACTAGTTTATTCTACAACAATGTAATAGTACATTGTGCAATAAGGGCAGTAAGTAGGATATTACTAACGAGAGTCTGTTAGACGCCCGACGCCGAAGGCGGAGGGACTTTAATGACTCGAGTTTTCGAGTACAGGCGAGTACAGTCGAGTACATTCGAGTACAGGCGAGTACAGTCGAGTACAGTTGAGTTTAGTTAATTTTAGTCGAGATAAGTCAAGTTAACTACTCAATTTAACTTCATTTTTAACTTAATTAATTTAATAAACCAGTTCAGTACAGCCAGCTACACATTACAGCCCTAGGGGTATAATATTGTACTGATTTTCATTATTCTCCCGCGGGTATATATAGGCCTTTGTGTTTCTTTAGGTACGCATATAATCAGACCCTTAACGAGCAAGAGTGATGAAAAGGTTCATTTATTTATCCGTTTTCTTTAATAAGTACGCAATGTTTATTTTGTTCTTATAGCTCAAATAAATATGAAAGGTGATAATTTAATTTTTCCTGGACTATGTCACGTCAGGCAGACGGAGGGCCTTGTTAGAGCAAAAAGGTAAAAAGCGGAAAGTGTCGCGTAGAATTTCAATGAAGGAGGCAAGTGCGTAGACTCGGGCCTAATGAAGCGTCGAGTTGTTTTTTAATTTAGTATTCATACAACTTGGGATGCCGTTCAACTTGTGTTATTATAAGTCTGGTCTCGCTGGGAGCTTTAAGTATGGTGGGTGTTTTAAGTTAAACAAAATTGGGCAAACTTATGAAACTGGATGGAGTTGTCTTTGAAAAGATAAACATTTACGGTGGACCGCACGTCAGTGGAAACAAACTATAGTAAGAACGATAAACTGATCTCTCATAGTATTGAATCTCCCGAATAGACTATAATTAGGGGCTATACAACGTGTTACAAAATACCTATTAAAAATATAGATAATTATCAAAGCCAAACCTAGTAAGCTGTCATGTCAGGGACCCAAATAGTTTTTCTAAATAGGGTTTGCACATCAGTGAAAATAAAAATATTTTTTATTTTTATAATTATTTTTTTTTAGTTTTTGGGGTATGTGAATGGACTCGTTATAAGGCCCCATTTAACCTCCTTTCGGCTTTACTACTTGTTTTGTAACATCCTGTATTGTTTTTTGGTAGCCTGTTTTTAGTGTTTCGTACCAAAATGGTACATTTGCATTTGAATACTTTTGGTCAAATATTGCAGTGGATAATTTTCTTCCCCTAGGAAATTTTCAAAGTGCTTACCTATTATATAGTTTTTAAAATTTGTTTTACATATGGTGACAGTGTTTAAAAATATAAAAGGATATAAAAATGTAGAATGGAAACAAAAATATTGTAGAGAAAGTCAGTTAGCGGTGCACGTCACTTGTGAAAATAAATTACTATTTACTATCGTAACGTTTGATCGGCCAGCACGAGCTTAAAGCTTATTTTAAGGCTGTAACGATATTCAGGCCAAGGCTGTGTCGAGCGCGCCCGCAGGCTAGAACTTGTCGTTACGAGGTTATGCATGGTACCTTACCTACAAAGTAAACAAAAGTTAAAAACTAAAAGTTAAAAAACTAAAAACAAAAAAGTTAAAAGCTAAAACAAGAAATAAAATTCGATTCCGAAAAAAAATTCCGTAATTAACTTTTTTTCCAGAACCGTACACCTACATGTTAAAAATGCATGTGTAAAGAGTTTGCATTATTAATCAATATAGCTTGTATACATTATGCGTATCCCAGACATACGCGGCCTGCGGTGGCGGTGGCGGCCTGTTGTATTCCCTTGCAATGTACGTGACACTTCAGACGCGCGGCCATAATTTGCAAATAGAGGCTGCGGCCTGCGGTGGGGCTTTAATAAGTCGGAGCCAGAGAAAGAGAAAACCCTGCTTGTAATACCTTTGTTGAAGTTTAAGTATAGGTATTTCAGCATACTGGCACTCTATACTTTATGATAAAGACTATACACCTACCTAGTGCAAATAGTACATTACTGCAAGCCGAGGCACACATACGTGAGTCCATCAATGCCCGGTTGTGGCCAAGGCTTGTATAGTACTTTTCTCAAAAATGCGCGGAAATTAAAAAAATATATATTGATAAGATTTATATAAGTATAGATTTAACTCGAAGAAGGTTGTCAAAATAATGTTCACATTTCCAAGCATGTTTGAGAAAACTATTTTATTGCATGTAAGTACATTGGGTACATTTATACAACGAAGCAGTTATTATGAGACAGGAAGTATCGCGTGACTGCGGCGCGGCGCGGACCGCACACGCTTATCCAAGGAAGTATTGTTCCGTCGAGTGCTGCATCAATAGTGCACCCCTTCGTGCTTCGTCTACGATAAACTGGCGCATCAGCTGAGTGTCGCTTCTTTGCGTCAACATCGTCATCATGTAGACGTCCACTGCTGGACAAAGGCCTCCCCCAAGGATCTCCACGACGACCGGTCCTGCGCCAACCTCATCCAGCCGGGTCCCGCGACCTTCACCAGATCGTCGGTCCACCTTGTGGGAGGCCACGCTGCGTCTTCCGATACGTGGTCGCCACTCGAGAACCTTTCTGCCCCAACGGCCGTCAGTTCTACGAGCGATGTGCCCAGCCCACTGCCATTTCAGCTTCGCAATTCTTTGAGCTATGTCGGTGACCTTGGTTCTTTGCGTAGTAACTTAATATTCTTTGACGGAGATGCGCCGAAAGCAATATAGTCTACACTTTACAAAGGAAAAGTGTAAGAAGTAACACAAATCATTAAATCTCATTTATTTGGATAACTATGATCCAATCTTGTTTCTAGCAGAGAAAATAAGGTAACATTTACAAAGGTAAAAGGTAACACAAAGGTAAGATTTACTGCGTAGATGTTTCTGCTACGCCGTAGCACTTGGGCGTAGGCTCGTAGCCTTCAGAATAAAGTATAGCTAGCTATATTATAGTTCAACCGTGGTATAGCTATACTTAAGTTAATTATCTTTGTGATACAAAGTGTATAATAAAAACGATTTAGTAGTAGTAGAGACGGATAGTGCGAGAAGCTATTGAAATCAAGAAATTCAAAAATTTCAATAGGGAAGATGGTTTTAAATTGTCACCGTCGTGGAATCCAGTGATCGATAAACTTAAATCTCGTGACTTATCGTCGAATACACCCGCGGATACCGTGAGTGTTGTGTGCCGGGACTTTCCAATAACACAAGATCAGCAGAGGGTAGTTTCAGAAACTACTCACAGCGATCAACAATGACAGCTCGCCTCTCCAGTCAGCTCGTGACCACGGCCAGTGTAACCTGGTCGAAACGTCGGGCAAGGTAAATAAAACTATTTCGCGTGTAAGACCCGTAAATAATTATATAATTATGAATACAAAGCGCGAAAGTCTAAAATGTACTAAACGATTAAGTATCTGTTTTCGGCTTGGTTCAGACACAGAGGATTATAATAGTCCAGGGATGTCCAAAACAATTCGGATTTCCGGACGAAACAAAGGTACAGAAAGTAATTTTATGATATATCTTTAATTAAGTCTTGTGCGTGTGAGTCCAAAAGTCGAAATAAAACAGAAATTTGAAATAAATATTGCAATTTTTAAAGGGCTCGTGTCGTTTCAACGTAGAAAAAGGAAAGACCATGGCCTGCAGTGCTATTCTGTAAGCGTATTTATACAACTCGATCCTGAATCCGCAGTGAGATTACAAATTGGCATTCTATAAAATTCAACAATAATCGAGTTCTACGTCAGCGCTACAGTTGCGTGCGTGGCGGCGAGTTGAACTACAGCCAGGTGAGATTTTGACGTTTGTTAGTATGGTATGACGTTTAAAGTGGAATTCTGTAAGGGAATCCCGCGCTCACTTCGACCAACACTACGCACTTCATATTCGAATTAATCTGTCAAAAGTGCTATTCTGTAAGCGTATTTGTACATCGATTTCGACCTCGACCTCGATTTCTACAACAGCGCCGCCGTTGCGCGCGTGGCGGCGAGTTGAACTACAGCAGGTGAGATTTTGACGTTTGTTAGTATGGTATGACGTTTATAGTGGCATTTTGTAGTGGAATTCTGCGCTCACTTCGACCATCACTACGCACTTCTATCTCGAATGTATCTGTCAAATTAAAAGTTAGTGTTTTGTAAGCGAGATCATTGTCGAGACGTGAAATTTTTTTTAAAATGCAAGTTTTGTGGCTTTGTAAGCTTTTAGCAAACCTAAAGTAAGTATTATACGTGTTTTTAAAATTGTTCTATTACCATTTTACCTACGGTTAGGTACAGGGTACAGTGTATCAGAGCCTAATAAAATCCTCTGTGCAAACAACCTTTTTACTCCTTTGGGTGGGTTTGCTATACTATCAAGAAGTTTCAAATCTCTTTGGTCGCGCGCGTGGGAGTGGCAAAATTTTTTGATTCATGACTAGCATCTTAAAGGACAATAAATTTATGTAATGGTATTTTAAACTTCTTGTAGGTTGTTTTAAAATGTACTTATAATTTCAGGAACCAGAGCAGCTTGATGACCTAATATGACGGAAGACGCCTATATATAGCCAGGAGAGTGAATTAAAATTAAATAAAATTTGTAAATTTAAACTAGAATAGAATTAAAATAACAATATAGCCTATTAAAATTACAATATAGCAGATTAAGTTTTTGACATGTTTTATGTACCTACCTACTTAGCTTAGTTTTTTATATGACAGATTATTTTGTTTAACTGACTAATATACCTATTACTCAAAGTAATACTCCTGATTTTTTGTTGTTGCATTGATTTTTAGGGTTTCGTACCTCAAAAGAGAAAAAAGGTACCCTTACAGGATCACTTCGTTGTCCGTCTGTCAAGACCATTTTTCTCAGGAACGCTTGGAGGTATCAAGTTGAAATTAATATCAAATACTCAGGTCTGCAGTCCCTTAAAGCTGTGAAAAAATCAAACTTCTAAGTCAACGCATATGTCAGAAGATATGGCCGATTTTGCCATATTCTTTAGAATCTTGGTCATCAAAACCTATGGGGTATTCCGGTTGACCTAGATTCTTGAAATTTAGCAATAAGCAAGGTCTTATAGCACAAGTAAAGGAAAAATTCGAAAACCATAAATTTGTCTAAAATCTTTTTTTCTTGTACCAACAAACGTAACTTTGCGTAGGTATGAAATTAACGATTTTCTAATTATTTCTTTAATTAAGTTTGTAGGGAACCCTCAGGGCGCGAGTCCTACTCGCGCGCGTCGGGTTTTTTAATTAGATTTCTACTAGGTAATAAATGCAAAACTCAAAATTGTTTGTTACTCAGCTCAGTCGACACTCAGTTACAATAAATTATAATAAATAAATGTATCAGACTATTGGCTAAACACTCTGTTTTTATTCTACTGCATGAGTGTGCAGTGCAGTCCAGTCAGTGGAGGCATCCACGGACTGCACTGCACACTCCTCGATACTGGTTTTCTATTATACTTATTCATAATACCTTACTGTACCTACCTTACTGTTGGTGAATCAAATAAATAAAAAAAACAAATTATAAGTATGTGATCAATTGCAAAATATTAACTTATAATAAACTTTATTATAAAATTTTAACAAAAACATTATTTTTTACAAAATATTTCAATGTTTATTATACACACGCCATCATAATAAGTTAGGTACACAATCACCACTTTTTATATTTCTTTATCCCAATACTCTATGTACTATGCATCTAAAACGACCTTTTGAAACACCAATTGTACCTTCCACCGGGTCCAGTGTCTCTGATTATGAGATGCTTCTGGAGTGCAGTCTGCAGTATTTTCTTGGACATTTAGTTATTATAGGCGTCATGAGGAACACGCTCGCTGTGCATAGACCGAGGTAAAATGCCAAGAGTCACCTGAAAAATACATTGAACAGTTATAGTTAGGTGTAGTGCACAAAATATGTATTGTTTAACAGTGGTCACATACCTAGGTTATTGCAAGGAACTTTACCTTTATTCGAGTCGAAATTCCTTTGCTTCGACGTTTCATAGGTTTCAATAGAGGACTTATCATCTTTATATAGTGAATTAATCCTTGACATGATAATTTTTGCATTCCATCAGCTTGTCGGACGCATTTGGTAATTAACTAAAGCACGCTCCTTTTCTAATACAGATTTAATTAAAAACAACTGAGCATTAATTACACCAAAATCAAAGAATTAAAAGGAAAACTGATCAAAAAAACAAATGAAATCAAATTGGACTAGGTATGTTTGTTTATATTGTTTTTTTTTATTATTTTTAGGAGGCACAAGCTCTATGCTTGACATTACAATGATCACATTATTTACTGTTTAAAGTTAATTTGCACTATCATTTATGTAGACTAATAAATTTTAAACAAAATAAAACATTTATTTTGAAGATCTATGCATTAATTTTTCGAAATTAAGCAGGAAAAGATAAAATCGATTCATCGATAACATAAATTCTGTAATGTGTCAGTCCCTACCGCAACGATTCACAATTCTACACCCACTTCACTTCGCAGTTGGCTTGTTTTGTTTACAGAATTCGGAATCAAGGTCTTTCATGATCGGATGCGAAGTGTAGTGACCAGTGACTTGCAGTGTTGCCATATCTGTAACCCGTAATTCTGTATTGGATAGTCTAAAAATCTGTATAAAATCCACTGAAATCTTCTAAAATCTGTATATTGATTTTTAAAAATCCAATGAATTAGTAGTAGTCTTTTGAAACGAACTTTTTTCGAACGAAGGCTTTTCATAGAAAAAAACGCCACCGGTTAGGATTGCCATAATAAAACAATTTAGTACCTACCCAAACAAATAATAAAAAAAAACACCCCAAAACTAAAACGAATCCTTATTTCCAAATGTAAATCACCGTGTAATCCATGTATTCTATTCTTTACTTCTATTTTAACCATATTTAACATAGATTACGTTAAATTACAAAAATCTGTATAAAAGTAGGGCAAAATCTAGTATCTGTATCGGTAGTCGAAAATCTGTATAGATATAGATAAATCTGTATATATGGCAACACTGAATTGCAGATTTTCATCAATAACTGCATTAGACGATCATTCATCCGTCACTCACCGCCTAACCTTGATATAACTGACAGCATAACCTAGCGTGTACGGGGTGCCTACGCCGCCATCTTGACAAACAAAATGACAATGACAGCTGACAGACAGAAGTCAGCCATCTTGTCATTCGTTTTTTTTTAATGGTTTAACGGCCAGTTGGAAACAAGTCACTAAAGGCCATCGTAGTTTTAAACCACGAATACATTACACCGCAGTACGGCCTCCGGCAACTAGGGCCATTTGGTGATCCACACTGCAGCTAACGCCGCACTAAACTGATAGTAGGTGTTGTGTCGATTTAACAAGGGACTATTTGGAACAATTCGGTAGAGTCGTTACACGCTTTTATTTAACAAACCCGCACAATATACACTTTCAATATACATTTTTTTGGAAAACTAAACAAAAATGACAACCGTCTCCGACAAAATCCCGCCAAAAAGCCGCTAGGAAAATCTATGTTTTTTTTGCTTTTAGGCGGGATTTTGTCGGAGACTGTTGTCTTTTTATTTAGTTTTCCGAAAAAATGTATATTGTAGGTTTTGGTGTATATCTGTGATAGTTTTATATGCAACAAGTGCCTATTAAAATGTATATTGTGCGGGATAGTTAAATAAAAGCGTGTAAACGACTCTACCGGATCGTTTCAAAATGTCACTTGATAGACTTCATTAAACCTACTATCGGTTTAATGCGGACATGAACCTGCAGTGTGGATCACCGAATGGCATGCACTAGTTGTGCCCTCGTGGAGGCCGTGCTGCGGTTTTATTGAAAATCGCCTACTAACTCTAGTCGTGCTCTGTTTTTATGGAGGCCGTGCTGTAACCGCCACTGGTTTAAATAAATATAAGAAATAATACTTTAAATAAGACAGGGCTGTATGGACGAAGCTTCCCTTGCCCGTCCTCAATAGAGGACAAACCAATGACAATATCTATGATTTTTGTTTTGTTTTTTTAAATTGGGAGGCAAGAGCTCTGCATTGCATTACATTCATGCTCATTTATCACATTATTTATTATTTGAAGTTGATTAAACACTATTTTATCTAGACTAAGAAATTTTAATCAAAATGAAACATATATTTTGAAGTTTCACTCCATTATTTTACCAAATTATGCTGAAAAGATAAAATCGATTCATCGATAACCTAAATTCTCTAATGTGTCACTCACTATTCTTCTCTTCACAATTTGATACTCACTTCACTTCGCTAGTGGCTTGTACTTGTTTACAGAATACGAAATCAAGGTCTTTCATGATCGGGTGCGAAGTGTAGTGACTTGGCGATGTGATTATCGAGTTTTAACTGTTACTTTACAGAATTGCACTGCTGTGTAAAATATTAAACTTCATCATCCAAAAGAATTTAGAACGTTTTTAAAGAAGCCTTTGAATACAGACTACATTTTGCGAGCTTTTACAGAAACTAGGCTAGATTTTTCCAGTCCACAAAGCGCCTGCGGCGGGTAAAGTGTGCACAGTGTAAGCAAAAAAGAGGGCAAGTGGTGTTTGAGGCCTCTTTGTGCTGACAATCAAACTTCGCCTTTGTGCACCGTTAGCACAAGACACAAAATAATGTCCTAGTATTACCGTCAACCTCTCTAATGCTATATTGAACTGACTGACATTTTTAAAAAGGGTATTACGGCCAATTGGAATCAAGGTCCTTTTAGGCCAGTCGTAGTTTTACATATTCAGAGTACAAAAAAATAGTAGTATGGAGTTCATGTCATATTGGACATCTCTATAATAATATAAGTCAACGTTAAAAGTCAAAATATTTTGTTGCATACGAATAAATATTATTAAATAGTACAGTCGACGTCAGTGGAAGTGCTTTGACCTTGAGCTGGCCTAGCCTATTAGGTTTCAATACTGCGACAGACCAGTTCATACTGGTTTTGTTTCCACTGACTTGCGGTCGACCGTACCTACACTGGGTACATTTATACACGTAAATTGGCTACTACCGTCAAAAGAGCTACGGTTACGCGATATAAAGAGAGGCGTTTATGCTTTAACCAGTACCATTATTTCTTCTGTACCTTATCAGAGGCCTTATTAGGGAATGAGCCTTCTGTACCTACTGTACCGTACTATTACCTATTCTGTGGCATTGGCGTTGAGTCGACGGAAGGTCACGCTAGGGGCGCGGTCGATACTTGGACCCAAACTATACAGGTAAAGTGTAGCATAGAATAAAGCTATATTATAGCTTACCCCCATGTGTAGCTTTAAGCTAAGCCAAGAAAAGTCGCGATTTAATTTGTAGTAAACACCTTGATCATGTTTTAGGGACGTAGGCAAGGTGCCTGGCGGTTTCCGGTACCTACTGTGCATCGGGGTATTTGTATCTATGGGGTAAATGCAACTGCAGTTTACTTTTAACTGTGACTGAATAAATATCTACTAATGACATTTATGATGTAAATAACTATTTAGCAAAAAAAACTTTGTAGTTGCATTTACCCCCTAATTGAAAATGCCCCGATACCCCTTAAACGAAAGGTACTTCCATTAGCTGATGAATGGAAATTAAATACCATCTACGTCTCCAACTATGACGATGATGTAAAAACAACAGTTCCAGTTCTAAATTAAGACTAATTAATTACTTACTCGGGTGAAAATGCACCAATCCCCGTGTGATATTCTGGTTTTAGAAATTAATGTAATTATTGTTGTCAGGTTGACAGCTGTTGGCGTGTCTAATTGTTTCGATAATAACATTGGAAAGCGACCGTTTTAGACCAAACAGAATATAATAGTTTTAGTTTTAGGCTAGTTTTATGTGAATATTTATTAATTGTATGAGTGACAGAAGTATTGACAATGAAGGTCGTATATAATGTCCGAGCAAAACTTCGTAGCCTTATTTTTAAATTGGAAACACTAGCACATAATTACTATATAAATATACTCCTAAAACGAAACGGCATAATTAAGAATTGATTTAAGAAAACAACAATTACTTACAGCGAATTTCTCCAGCTTGAAGATACTTCTGTAACGTTATTAAGTTTTCCCTCATACTTATCTAAATACATTTTTCTTAACTTCTCGCCCTAACAAGACAACGAAAAAAAAACATTGGGAGACGTGATGGAAATACGCAATTACTGCCACCCTTCTCCTCCTCTTTCCTCCTCCTCCCCCCCTCCCTTGTGTCGTCCCTAACTAGATTATATTGAAGGTAAACAGTCGTATTAAAATGGAATGAAATCGCTATTTCTGTGAGAGCGGCGCGGGCGGCCCGCTGCGCGCACAGACGCACGACAACATGACAACGTAAAAAGTGTACATTAAAAAGTTTTTAATTTCTCGCGCTCCGGATTTTATGGAAGAGTAATTTTATTATGAGTTTTCGCTGCTGGACTGTGTATAGAATTTTTAAAATTATAATTCATTTATTTTATACTCGATTTTAAAATGCGACGATTGGAAAAAATGCAAGAAAATGCCATCTAGTCGAAAATTCACGAACGAAAAACAGTACCATTTCACAAATGATTTTTATAAATTGCAGGATATGCGTCTACTACATATTTTGCTGAATAATTTTATTTTGTTGCACTTGCCCCGCTGACGCATTTACCCGCCATGTCTGACTTGCTATGTCTATTCACCTGTTCACTTGTGGCTTTGGATCTGGTAATGGTTCTGTCTCTCAACGTCAATCTACCTGTCACTTTCCGATTGCGTCTCCGGGAGACAATTACAAAACTGTCTGTATTGTACGTAGTACATAGTATGTCTATTAAGTACATGTCATTTCCTAATTAATATCCTGTAGGTACTCATTAGTAAAGTTTGTTTGTTTATACAGCTATAATAATGCTATATTAATGTAGGTTATAATGCCGTAGAAAAACATGTTTATATCACAGAAAGTTAGAAATTACTAAAGGGAGACAAAAAAGTAGTAGGTAGAGCATCGACCGGGCGTCGTGGAGATCCTTGGGGGAGGCCTTTGTCCAGCAGTGGACGTCTACAGGCTGATATGATGAGCATCGACCGTGATGTAGATGAAGATATATAGCATGATGTATGGGAGAAAAAAAATCTACCGCAAATTTAAGTTTGTACGGAACCCTCAGGTCGCGAGTCACACACGCACTTGTCCGGTTTATTTATATGCATGTTTCTAATTAATCACATCTGCAGCTCATGCTATCTTCATGAAATTTGATGTAGCGTGTATACATAAAATTTGGGTAGTTTAGCGAAAAGTTAGAAAATTGCGTTAAAATTGCATAGGCATCCAAATTGACGTTGGACTGTGCAGGCGGCGGCGGCGGCGTGTACAAAGGGCAGGTGAGAGAGGGTGAATCGATGCCGGGGGTCCCGTGGGACGGGGAGGGGGGGGGGCTGCTGAGGGTGTGTCGTGCACACAGATTCACTCACAGCCAGTGTGTGTGTGCTGGCACAGCAACAGTGGAATCCAACAGTCCACAACTCCAGACAAACCGGACTCCCATGGCACTAAACTCAGTAAAGTAAGGGGTCCGTTTATCAGCCGGTACCACCCGATCTGCTGAGATCCGACCCAGCATCCAGCACTCTACTCCAAGGCCTACTGACGTTTGTTCCAGCAGCACACCTCTGTACATACTGTTTCTTTAAATACATTAAACAGGATGTAAAAACAAAGGATAAATATCTCTTATATAATTAGAAATAGACCGCAGTTAGATTAGATTAGATTCATTTATTTCACTTTTACATACCTAATTAAATTCAATATACATGTCATTGTTTTTGTAAAAGGGGTCGTTTAGCCCATAGATTTAGGATGTACTCGTAGCAAAAAGTTTTATGGTCTTTGGTTTAGCCGAGCTTCGGTAAGGGTACGAACGCCGAAATTCAGTTCAAAAGTTTGTTTACAGTACTTCGGTAAGTTAATCGATGAAATGAAAGAAGGATCAAGGGAATCTTGAAATGATGATGACACTATGAGGAATGTAGAGCTGGTGATTCTAAGCATAACCACATGTTTTATCCGAATACTTATCCCTTGTTAGTATAGGTATATACACCTACTAATTTATAACTATCTACGTGCCTTCTTCAATGAAATAAAGCATAAAAACTGAAAAATAATTTCTGGATATAATCATCAAACGAAACTGAGAGTCGGAACTTCCGACATTGTCCTCGCGGGAATCAATCCGCGACCCCCAGCCGTCTAGCATTTGCATAAAGTTATTCGGCATATACTCACAGGGTGGATAAATCTACACGGAGGGAAAGTGCCTTCAAGTCTCGCCTCACCTCACCTCACCTACCTATGTATAATATGTGTATGTATAATAACCTATGTATATAATTACGATAGCAAATGATATATTTAAATTACACTTAATGTGTACAACATTTTAAGAAAGTAATAAAATAGACGATTGAATGATAAAGATCGAGGTGTTAATGTTATATCTTCCTGTAGACGTCCACTGCTGGACAAAGGCCTCCCCCAAGGATCTCCACGACGACCGGTCCTGCGCCAACCTCATCCAGCCGGGTCCCGCGACCTTCACCAGATCGTCGGTTCGCCTTGTGGGAGGCCTACGCTGCGTCTTCCCGCCAGGCAATTGACCTCAGGGGCAACAGACATTTCACGTAAAACGGTGTGGCTGTACCGAGTACAGTCTAGCTATTTTTTAAAATTTAAAGTTATAAATATAAAATAATTAGAAGCATCAGTTTCTAACAAAAATCATCTTTCATATTATTTTTCAATATTAATTTAACCTTCGTAATTTTCCTGCATTCATGAAGACACGCAGTAATAAACCTTAAGGTGGTAAGGCGCGAAGTTTGTCCATGGTACATTCATTCATTACTTGCCCATAAGGCGAACGCGCAAAGGATTTTTAAATATAAAAATAAAATATACCAATTTCTTACAAAAATAATCTATCAAACCCTTTTGAAAACCCCGAAGTTTGAACCTAACGCGATCTCAACGAGATTACAGCGGGCTTACATAAACTTTCCTCGCCGTGCCCCACCGTGCCCCACCGTGCCCCACTGTGCCCCATTTCCCCGACCTCCCCCGGTCCCCGGGGACGCGGGCGATATAATCCAGTTTTGCCCGTTCTCCCCTTGAAAATGGAAACGCTGGCGGTAACTTTATTTTTCTCGTACATTTTAACTTTTCTTGTCTCTTATATCTATGGAGATAAGGGAGCTTTGTGGATACAACAGAAGCAATAGCCTATTTCCATTTATTAAAAAAAAGTGGTATTTTGACAGAAAGTCGTTAAGTAGGTAGGTAAGTATACTTTTTTGTTGAGAATGTAATGTCTTCCAGGATTGTACGAAAGTGAAATTGTCTTTCAGTAAACATTTACCCACCAATTTTTAGTTTTGAGCACAGGTTTACAGAAAATAAATTAAGACAAACAAATTACTTGACCCGTTTATAGCGAAATTTTAGGAGATACAAAGTGGAATTACATTTCCTACAAAAACACGCAAACTTCAACAAATAAAACATTTGGTCTGAATTCGATTCCATGAGCAATCCACTAAAATCTTCGATCATAAAATTATTACATAGATATCAAAAATAAATCGTTGGGCTTTGGATTACGGCCAGACTTTATTTGCAATTTTTTTTATTGCTACGGGGGCAACAAGCCGGCGGGCCCCCTGATGGTAAGAGGTCACCGCCGTCTATAGACACCTGCAACACCCGGGGGGTGCTGGTGCGGCGCCGGCTAAGGTTGAAAGGCTTGCTTTTGAAAAGTCATAGTCAGCATAAAATAATTTTAATGTAGTTTTTATTGTTTTTAATACCTATTTATTAATGTAATATTTTGATAATAATTGTAATACTGCCTAACCATAAATATATATAATATAGCTTTAAGACGTAACCGAGTGTTCCATAGGTTCCGGTGGTTGTAATAAATGAGTATGAGAGTATGACTCTCTTCTTGAAGGAAGAGAGTCATACTCTCATATAGGGGTATCATAGCGCTGTGGAAAAGCGTCAGAGGGAAGGTCATTCCACAGTTTGCAATTGTATGACATTACACTCCTTTTTGGGGGCAGTCGTGTAATAAGTTAAGTAAGTAACAAGAGCGACACATATTTTCTGAGTTGAATTTTAATGAAGGCTATAATTACTGGCTCATTAACACTTCATTCTAATGCCTGGCAATGCTTTTACGTTGTTTTTTTTTTCCAAAAATATATGTATACATTTTAACGGAAGGTATTAATAGCAATCTTATTGTTAACTTATATTTTTCTTTTGCAAACACACATTGCCTGTGCTGTGGTATCTAGGCTATAATGATCCACAAATTGTTCTGATCGATCGTATTTCTGGCTATTCCATTAAATTAGATTTGATCTTATTATCCGCCACCGCCATCGAGTGCTTGAGCCGAGGCGCCGTGGATGGTGCTCCACGGGGGCGGAGGGCGGACGCCCGGGCTGCGATACGGCACGGAGTGGAGGGCCCTCGACCTCGCGGCCCGAGGCGTTAGTGTAGCGCGCTGATATAACAGCCTCCTCTGACTCATCTACTTTATGCTATACTTGGGTTTGTACATCTATTTATTTCTCTACTTACTTTTTTTTACTTTTGTCATCTATTTTATCCTATATGCCATATATATGTAGCACACCAGCACTTGAAAGGATATCCTTTCAAGTGCTGGTGTGTTATATATGGCACGGTAGAAAATAATGCCTTAAGTGCTGGTGTGCCATATTGTTCTTTTTTTTTTTTTTGTTAAGAGTGATTTTTCAAAAACCACAACTGACAGCCACACTTTAGGTAGCTATTTTCTTTTTTGACAGCAGCACTACATTGGATATCCAAGAAGTTTCAAATCTCTTTGGTCGCGCGCGCGCTCCCTGTGGAGATCGCATCTCGCATATTTAGTATCGGAACATATGATGCCATTTACCGGGGGGGTGCGGACAAAGGAAGCGGAGTAGCGGGAGGAGGTTGCTAATACAAATGTATATGGAGTTTGAAAATGAGTTCTATGGGTGTCAAAATCGTGTCAAACTAATCACAAAATCATTTTCAAGCTCCATATAAATTTGTATTAACAACCTCCTCCCGCTACACCCCCCCCCCGGTAAATGGCACCATAGATTCCGATACTAAATGTGCAAGATGCGAACTCCACAGGGAGCGCGCGTGCCACCCAAAAGATTTAAACCTTCTTCAGTAATACACATACACCTCACACAGATACAATCAAAATTGCGTAGATAGTGGGCGACGGTAAACGGGGGGTCACTTCTTTAGTAATAAGCAGTTAGTATTCTTTGCCCAGGGCCTGTCAACGGCAGCGTGGGCGGCCCCCGCCGCGAGGCCACAAAGCGGCCCCCCGCCGGCGGCCTGATCGCGCCCGGCGCACCCGACGCGCCGCCGACAGCTCGTTACTGGCTCAATCGACCGGAACTGATTCACCAAACAATTTGTGTTTTAGTCCAATATTAGTCGGCTTTTATCACGTAGATTAGTTTTTAGTTTAGTCTGTCCTGCATTGCATAGTCGGATGTTTTGTTTGTGAATTGTCCCTGTTCAATACATTGGCCAAAATATTTAGCTTCCAAAGCCATAAAATTATTTAAAAACAATTTTTTGTAGCTGGCATCCCAGACCTTTTTTTCTGTTTTTCCTGATACGCTGGCCACGGCAAACGCATTTTCGTAAGATTTTACTGTGATTTTAATAAAATTCACATTATACGAGTACATGTTCGACATGTTTTATTGACAGTCCCACTAAACGACTCGATTTAATTTTGAAAGACTTGGTTTTCTGTATGCGCTGATTTTAACTGGACGCTAATCTGCATTCTGTATAGTCTCCCTCAGCCAGCCTCGGACGAGAGAGATGTAAGACATTAACGTTGAAATAAATAAATAAAAAAAGTAAACGCACCGGCGGCGGAGGGCCCATTAAATTTGCACGGGCCACGAAACAAGAGGCCAGTAATTGCGCCGCGCGAGGGGAGACGGCCCAAATGAAGCCATTCCACTCCGCGGCCCCCACCTACAGAATGATCTGTGTGCATGTAATTGTCAGGGATTTTTATTGCACTGGTCAATATTGAAAGTAAGGGACTTAAAACTGCTCATAGCATAAAAAACTGCTCATAACACAAAATGGAAAAAAAATTGAGATAGGGGAAAAACAGATGGAAAAAAAGGGGGAAAAAATTGATATGGACAAAAAAGGGAGTTTGGCGTTAGGCATCTATGTATTTATGACAGTGTACTGACTACATTGACTGACTAGACCGACTTCAGACCAGCCCAATGACGAAGGCATAATTGTGGTGTCTTAACCCTGAATGGGGAGAGTTGCGCGTGCACAGCACCCAGGGACAGCATAAATAACTTGTAGGGGGATCAAGCAGGTGTCCGGCAAAGAGCCCCTGAGCAAGTACCGGGCACCTCCCCGTGTTTCGGCCTGTATGACCTAGACGTCGAAAGGCCTCCCATGGGAGGTGGTGGGAATCGTAGCTCAAAACACTAAAAAAAAGAAAAAAAATTGTGATGAAAAATAAATGAGTTTGGAGTTATAATATGCATTTATGTACATATTTATCTGACAGTGTACTGTAGTGTCTTGCCCCTGAATGAAGAGAGTTGCGCGTGCGCAGCACCCAGGGACAGCATAAATAACTTGTAGGGGGATCAAGCAGGTGTCCGGCAAAGAGCCCCTGAGCAAGTACCGGGCACCTCCCCCGCGTGTTTCGGCCTAGACGTCGAAAGGCCATGGGAGGTGGTGGGAATCGTTGCTGCATAAGCTATTGCATTAGCTACTGCCAAATTATTGTCATTAATGCTATAGTCCACCACCCCAGCACCAGTGCTGGTTACTGGACTTAACATGCGCCTAAGCATTTCTTATTCGGCAGGCCTCCTCACGATATTTTCCTTCACCGTTTGGGAGTAGTCAGTAAATGTACGTAAGTTTAAAGAAAAACCCATTAAAAATACATAGAAATGAGTATGTAGATAGATTTGAGGAGCTACTAAACCCGCTAGAGTATAAAACCATTTCTTATTTATCGCAGAACAAGTGAATAATTCAGCATCCCACAAAATATTTGTCTGTGTGGCATCCTTACGTTGGGGAAACATTAGTACCACTACCATCAAGCTCTGTGCGGCGTGCCAGAGGAATATAAACTTTATTGCTATTAAACCAGAGCACACGTAAAGTGAAGTGGTTTACTTTGCACGTGTAAATGAATGTTGCACCACCGGCGTAGTGTTTCAAGGAGGGACGTGTAGTTTGTTTTGAGTAATGGTGGTGTGGGGTAAACTTATATTCGTAGAGGAAAATGGAGATCGTGTCCGTAAAGTAAGTTATCTGAAACCACTTTTGAGTTCACTATCAGGTGAATTCTAAATAGGTACTGCATATATTGTTTCAAAAACAACCAAATTGCGGAGTTTCTAATTTTACAGGAAGCAAATATTGTTTCGAAAACAACCAAAGTGCGGAGTTTTAAATTTTACAGGAAGCAAATATTGTTTCGAAAACAACCAAAGTGCGGAGTTTTAAATTTTACAGGAAGCAAATATTGTTTCAAAAACAACCAAAGTGCGGAGTGTTAAATTTTACAGGAAGCAAATATTGTTTCAAAAACAACCAAAGTGCGGAGTTTTAAATTTTACAGGAAGCAAATATTGTTTCAAAAACAACCAAAGTGCGGAGTGTTAAATTTTACAGGAAGCAAATATTGTTTCAAAAACAACCAAAGTGCGGAGTGTTAAATTTTACAGGAAGCAAATATTGTTTCAAAAACAACCAAAGTGCGGAGTTTTAAATTTTACAGGAAGCAAATATTGTTTCGAAAACAACCAAAGTGCGGAGTTTTAAATTTTACAGGAAGCAAATATTGTTTCGAAAACAACCAAAGTGCGGAGTTTTAAATTTTACAGGAAGCAAATATTGTTTCGAAAACAACCAAAGTGCGGAGTTTTCAATCTTACAGAAAACGTAATAAACTTCAAAATGAAAAAAATATTTGCAGCATTTCAGATAACGGGACCGGAATCTCGTAGCAAAACAATTGAAATGCCATAGAGACGTTTTTAACGAGTTTTTAAGCTGCTTATCGATATTTTTTATGTATAGTGTTCTCATAAACTAAGCGAATAATTCATTACAGAGAACTTTATTTGCCAAACTTAAATGATAAATCGAAATCCTGACTCCCGAACTCGACTGTATTTCAGGAGTCAGTGGATGTCTTCCCCATTTTCAGGTGCAAAAAGTTTTATTACAAAATCACAGATTACAGTACCTAATACAGATTTAATTATATATCTAGTTTCCTACGACATTCCATGGAAAAACATAAGGACACTCTTAGTTAAAGCTACGACCAACGCCTCTAGTTTAAAAACTTTTCTACAAACTATTGCGTGCGTGGCCGTAGTAAACCTCCGGTGACTCGCCTCCCCCCGACGCGGGGACCGCTGTGCCCGCGGGCATAAAGTCTTTACGAGAATTCCCCCAAATATCCCCGGGCTACGATGTTCTCGTAAATGGCAAGCGAATGTCAGCCATTTTCTTTAGGTTTGTTTTCAGAGCGCCGGAAATGTCGGACAGGGGGATTGGAATAAAGTCAATCAGGTTTTAGGGATCCGTCAAAACAGACCCCTGGTTGGCGAAACCTGTTTGTCCGCGGAACCGCTCCAGTAACACCTTAAACTTTTTAACATAAGTACCTATGTCAAATTGCTCGGAAAATTATGGACATTTTTTAGATAATTCAGAAAAAAATTAAGGCACATGATTTTTTAGGCAGTCTTTAGTCACCGATCTATAAGCACTTTTTAGGCAGATACGACTTATTGTTAGGTGAGCTTTACTCCTTTTCCTTTGGTGTATGTCCAGCAGTGGACGCTAAAAGGCTGACATGATGAGCTTTGCTAACATCTTCATCTTAACTAAATAATTCTACGACATAATAATATGTTTAGCTACTAACGAGAATTGTTCAAAGCTTTTAACATTAGCGGTCTAAACCATGTTTTCTGAAATAAAAAGTTTTCATTTAATTAATTTCATTTCAGTAAACCTGGGAGTCTAGACACCTGGGTACCATTCCCCAGGTTCTAGTGCCTGAGTCACTTTGCTGGCACGACTTCTGTACCCCTCTGGTACCGACCCACATTCTGTTTTACGTCCACAATAAAGCGCTCCAGCGGTTTTAGGGGACCGCAGGCGTCATTGTTTCCATTTAGTTTTGTTGGAGCTTTGTTTGTGGCGGAGGTAATGTTGTTTGTCTTCTTTTGTCACTTATTCTATTGCTCTTGTTTGTTGGATACAGTTGAGTTCGGTGTTCGGAGTTCTATGATATTTTTACGCTTTTGGTAAAATAACCCTTTTTCATACATACACTTGGAATTTGGAGACCGAAAAAGTATTAATTTTTTAAACAATTTTGTACGTAGTCCATAGTCAAATGACAAACACAGGTACACTATTTTGTTTCTCATGATACGGAACCCTCCATGGGCGAGCCTGCCTCGCACTTGACCTAATTATTACTTTAATGCGACGTAAAGCCTATCTGTTCGTTTAGGTATAGCTAGAGCACCTCGGTAGAGTCGTTCGAAGAAATAAAATTTATGAGCCGCACGCCTTTTTCGTATGACCAAGGGATAGATAAAGACCATAGAGTTAGTATACTAGCTATAGAGCGCGCGCATCGCTCATTGCCCATTGTGCCAAGTGTAAGCAGGTGTTCTATGGACGCTTCTATTTAGATTTTTTCTAGATCGTTCTTTTCCGTGAATCGTGTTTACAGCTTGGCACTGCACATTTTACCATGATTACTCCAAATCTAAATAAATATCGGCGAGAGCAACAATCAGCGCTACTGACGTGTTGTGACTAGTAGCGTCGCCCCGAACATTTCGAGACTGTTCAGACCCGTGCTTACAGTTCAGACTTGCTAACGCGCGCTCTATGTATACTAACAACTCTCTGATAAAGAGCTATTAGTAATTCGTGTCAGCCAGCATGTTGTATGTATGAGGGAGGCCGGATTGCAGCGCAGCGCTATCGGTGGCGCATCGCCAACCCGCCACAAATCTTCGCGCCCTCTCGCGCGTTACTCACGGCTAATTTTGCCCGGGGTGCGGGTGAAGTGGACACACGCGCACTCGCGACTAGACTTCTAAAATAGCCGCACTTTCAAAATGGCCGTCGAAAATTACTGGGCATAATTGACTTAGTTTGTGCATTTTAAACAAATTGGACATGTTCGTTCAGTTAATTAATTTTTTAAAATAAATATTTATAAGGAGTCTTAAATACATAATGGTTATAAATTACCATTAATAAAAATTATTTTAAGTATTTATTATATTTTCTTTAACAGATTACTTAGTATGTATTCCAAATAATACAAATGCAGGTGGAAACAGAGAAGTTTTAAAAAGAATTGACGTAAAAAAGAGAATATTGTATTCCAATTTTGAATAAACGAATTTTCATGAAGCCAAAAATGCCCGACAACAATAGGAAAATAATTATATTTAAAATTTCAGGGAAAAAAAATTCTAATTCCAGATACTTACATAATTATAAATTCTTTTATTTTGAAAAATCACGCACACGGGGCGTACGGCGTACGCTTTGCTGTACTGCTGTTTTTTTTTCGATTGCTTGAACTCCACACACTCGTCCGAAATTCAACAAAAATTATGTAAGAACTTACTTATAGTTTTCTTTTTAATGTAGGTCTGAACGATACAAATTCTGTTCTGTAAAATAATTAAATAACTAATTAAAAAACTAAATTATCCTAAAACTAAAACCTATATAAAAACTAAAATTACCTAACATCTTCGTGGCTGGGCGATGGACCCATGGTTCCGAGGACGCTGGCTGCATTGCCTCGTTGGATGGCCAGGCTGATCCTCTGAACAAGGTATTCCTTGCACAGAGGATCACCCGTGGCCTCCCTCAGCTTCTTTTTATGTTTAATGTTAATGTAATAGTCGCAGCAACCGCAAGTGTTCAGGCAGCCTAACCCTGACAGCGAGCGGAGGGGCCACCGGGGCATCGCGGCATCTCGCAAATATTATTATATCATAATGTGCCCGCGGTTTGTAATACTCCTGTCATTCGCAACGAAGCGATGTGGAGAGTTGTTATGTCAATGTTATCCACAGCCGAAATACTACCTTGCCGCATTGATCATACTACCTACTTTGCACTGGTCGAAGAAATTAATAAATTTTCTCTCGTCAAAATATTGAGATTGAGAACGTCCCACGCTTCGGGACACGGACGGATCGTTCTTTATTTATTAAAGATCTTATCTTAATGGAGACTTAATTTTTTTTCATAATTAATAATGTATTTAAAGATCTTTTAAAAGTAGCTTCCCTGAGCCGGGAGCAAACCGGCCCAAGTTGTGAAAAGTCAAAGTCAATAGAATTTTATAGCTTAATATTAAAGAGTACACTGGGTATAACAATTGTGTGTAAAGATTTTGCGAGGCTGAAGCAACATTAAATACCTGTCATCTTTGTCATTCCAATAGTTAGGTAATTAATGTAATTATCTTATTATTTTTCGAGTTTTTTATGGTGATTCTTAAATTTTTCTCACAACTTTGTATCCTTAGTACCATCAATGGTAATAGTGTTATATGTGTGTGCTAAAAAAAATTTTCGATTGCAATATCATTTGGCAAGGAATATATCACCACGACGCGCTGACCTTCAAACTGCTTCACCCATAAACCCGCCGCTGCTCGCACCAGACACAGTTAATCCCACTCTTAATGAACCTGCACCCCCCCCCCCTCCCCCCAACCCCCCTGTACCTCCCCCTGTCCCTCCCCTCACCCCTCCGCAGCCTCCGACCGGCTTACAGTTATTACCTTTGTACCCGCAACAATGGCTACATCGAATGCGGTGGGTACAGGCACAGTAAAGGTAAACAGGATGGATATTAATAATTGTAAATTGTTTCGTTTCTGCTGTAACTTTTACCTCGCGATGCGTAAAAGTGTGATTCAATAATAATATAGTACATTACTACCGCGGCCCGCAACAGGCATTGATGGATGAACGTGTGCATGTGGGCCGAGGCGGAAGCCGAGGCACACATACGTGAGTCCATCAATGCCTAGTTGTGGCCAAGACTTGTAGTAGTAGTTTTTAACCCAAGTAATAGTAGTTTTCTCAAACAAATGCGCGGAAATTCAAACTATTACCTATGTACACCATTTTATTTCATACATATACATTCCAAAATCAATGACGAACAATAATAAATTTCTACGCGCCAAAATGTTCATTTGTTTTTTACACTAAACTGCTTGCAACTTGCAAGGCAATTCGAAATAATAAAAAAACTGTTGTTATCTTACCTCCGTGGTTGCCATAGTCACATGACATGTTAAGAATTAATATGGTCATTATTTGACCGCTAGGCACTACATATATGGATTTTCATTTTAATTATCTGCCCGTCTGCTCTCATTTATTTGACCAGTACAGCAATGACGATTTAACTCGAAGAAGGTTGTCAAAATAATGTTCACATTTCCAAGCATGTTTGAGAAAAAATTATACATAGCTTAAGGAGCGGCCATACTGTTCACAAAGTTAAAGTCAAAAATTTTATTGCGTGTGGGTACACACATATAAACGTAATTTTCGAGGTGTTTCATATACGAAACTTTCTGGGTGTTAGCGTATCATTCTTAGCGTTACTATCTTATCTTAAATTCTTATGGGTGGAATACCTAGCGACATTTCAACCCTTTTGGAATCTGTTGTGTCCCCCAACGCACCCCAATCCATTTTTTGGTGGACTTCACATACGCTTTAGAATATTTATTCTAATCTTTAGCGTATAGCACTACTGTACAGTGCTTATACTGTGTTACAGGCTGCGGGTCGGAAGGGGAACTGTACTAGGGGAAGGCCGGGCGAGGGGAGATATGAAATTGTTTCTGGTTCCGGCCGAACAAGTGTTGTGTTGAATCGCTAATGGGATTAATCCCGGAGAAAATGTAACGATAATTTTTGATTGATCGTTTAATGTGTGTGGCGCATACGGAACCAATGCTTCTGTATGTCCTTGATGGATTAGATTCATTTATTTCAAACCAACAAAATCAAAATTTTTAAGCGTGTCATTATTATTTCAATAGGATCATTCGATTGAATGTCACTTCAAATGTTGATATTTGATCGTCAATAGACAAATCGTTTTTACATTTAATCTTTATCTGATAGGTACATTTAGGGCTTCTTTCACCACTTCCTGATATTGTTACAGATAGTAATCTTAGAGATAAACTAATCTATCAGATAAATCTGTGTGATAGACTATATAAAATATATAAGATATAGGCAATCAGATACCTGTGAAACCAAAAAAACAGGCTATCTGTCAGATAACCTGCAGATAGTGTATCTGGGACTTTATCAGCAAGCGGTGTAAGAGGTCCTTAATAATGTATTTTCAGTCGTTTGTCATCTCCTAGTCTTTCTTCATCTTCAGTTCAATGTTTCAGTGTTAACCAAAGAATCCCGAGGGGCGCTGATCACGCGTCACAGTGGAGGCGAGCGGGGCAAGTCGGCCACTGTGTAATAATTTATGGACCCAATCACCCGAATCGAGGGATAGTCTTTATTTAGCTGTTCGATTTTATATATATTGTTCTTCGAACATTCTTTGTTGATTATACTGCGTGTAATCCTATCCTATCCTTCTTACTAATATTATAAAGGTAAAAGTTTGTAAGGATGTGAGGATGTTTGTCACTCTTTCACGCAAAAACTACCGAACAGATTTTGATGAAACTTGGTACAGTGATAGCTTATGTCCTGGAATAATATATACGCTACTTTTTAACGCGGACAAAGTCGCGGGGTGTCCGCTAATACCCCCTAAGTAACAAACCGCCTACATTGAGGGCGTTGTTTCACAATGTACACGGTAAAACTTTTCTACGCGGGCGAAGCCGCGGGAAAAAGTTAGTTATAAATAAGAAAGTGTACAAACTGGCAAAATATTCAAGATAACCTGTTTAGCATCCCTTCGGTGGCGGAGGGCGTATGCTTTTTCAAAAAAGTGTTCGCCGCGAATACCGGGGTAAGTAAAGTCTACGTCTGCCTGCCTATGTCGTGAACAAGCTCATGCTAGTATGCTAGTCTATGTCTGTGAACAAGCTCATAACAATTTTTGTTGCCTGATCAGAGTCTTTAAAATGTGCTGGTTACCTTTATGCGTTCGGGGTTAAACCTTACAATAAAACTGGAATGGAGTGGACATTTTAAAATTCCATATCAAAGACAACCCCAGTTATGCCACGCGACCGGGCATCGCGGGGAATGCATTCGTCACGCGATGTCGCTGCGAGTGGGGCACGAGTGGGGCACAAGTGGGGCGCGAGTGGGGCGAGTGGCGCCACGCGCCTCTTCGTAATGAGCAATCGATAACGGAAACATGACAATCACGCTTATTGTTATGTGTTAAGCTGGAGTGGTGTCATTGTTTGTAATTGTTTGTCGAATAGCGCCTACTAAAGTATCACTTTGTATATCTTTGGGAAGAAGTCCTCTACTTTTCTTTCTTTTAAGTTACATATGCTTTTTTCTCTGAATGTTAGTGGCAAATTCTATAAGATTTCATCAACTTGCCTTATCTCAAAAACTCAGTACTATTCACACTATTGACTTAAAAGTAGCAGCTATATTCCTTGAAAATTAATTTTATAAATGTGAGAGTTTTTATATGGATTGAAAAACTACAATAAAAAACTAACTGACATGGAAAAAATGAACCCGAAACTCAACATCAACTTAAAACGTAACTTGTAGGTAGGTATGTATGTCTATCTCGACTTTCAAGAGGTTTTTGATTAATTTTACACGACTTTACATGACAGAGAAACGAAGAAATTTCGACAGTACCTAATCCACGTATTTTTAATTTTATAAATGTGAGAGTTTTTATATGGATTGAAAAACTACAATAAAAAACTAACTGACATAGAAAAAAAGAAACTGAAATTCAACTTCAACATGACAGAGAAACGAAGAAATTTCTACAGTACCTAATCCACGTATTTGTTATCCTAGTTCCACCTTTCAACATAAAAGGTTGCACCAGAATGTGGTACCTATTAGTTCTATTGTAGCTCTATAGGTATAAGACAGAGGACAAATTTAAGGTTCACTCGTGGCATCATGGATCTACAGGGACAAAAAGTTTGAACAGTTCTATGACGCCTAAAGAACAAACGGGCATCATAGATGTGGCGAAGGTCGCAGATCGATACTTTCCATGACCGGCACAGCGCTCCGGCGCAGCACTTGCAGCCCGCCTCATCCAATTTGCAGACATAAATAATAAATAACGTATTAGTTTTGTAATCTCAGAGGGGGTTGCTAGCGTAAACATTTGGTTTGCTGTACGTACTATTATTTCTGTTTGCTTTAGGGTACAGCTAGTTGTGAAACAAAAGGTTTAAAAAAGTACCTCCGTAAGTAGATGAATTGCAAAAGAGATATTTCTTATTACTTACTTCAATTTTTACACGTTTTCAATTTTATGTAACATGAAATTCAATAGTCAAAATGAGAGACGTGATATCGAAATAAAACATTTTTCTACTGGTATTATTATAGGGCATTTTCTTTTTCACTCACGGAGATCGAGAAGTTAATGTGAACATACCACAGCTTTGGTATTTGTGAAAGGCAAGGAACCCGCAAAAACGCAATACACACATTCCTCTAACTGAAAATGTACAGTTGAAATCGTCATTCCCCAAACAAAATTCAAAGTGTCACGTCAGTCCGCGGGCGCGGGCCCGGCTCGCTATTTGCATAATACAAGAGTTTCAACTCGTGCCCGCGGCAGGGCGCGGGGGGGCGCGGGCGGGGCGCGGGGCGCGCGGCGCGACACTGGCTGCGACATCAAATATTCATAAGCCGGGAGTGCGTGAGCCGCTTTGCCCCACTCTCCCCTCGCCGTACCTGTTAGCTATGCTCTGTTTATAGCAGATTAGATGCCTACCAATTTAATATACTGTGACGTTGTCTTAATTTGTAGTGTTACATACAAGCCCCCCCCTGTCATCGGTTACAAGCCATTAAAAAAATTACATTCAATTTTATTCTTACAACTCATCTGTCATAAGGAACATATTTAATCCTAACCCCATAGAGAGACTGAGTGGGCACAACTTGAGAATACAAAGAGCCAATGCACAGCTGAACCCATATCGAAATTTTCTAAGCAACAGGGTTGCATCCAAATGGAATAATCTGCCAGAATCTGTTGTGTCTGCCACTTCCGTAAACATGTTCAAGAACAGACTAGACAACTTCCTCAAATCTAAAAAGACGCAATAAATTAATATAAATTATGAAAGCAAGTCGACTGCTGATATGGAAGCATCAGCTTTAGCTGCCTTTCCATTTAAAATAAAATAAATAAATAAATAAATTTAATGTGAAATACCCTCGGACACTGCACATCCTCTTTAAGATCAATTAATTTAGTAAAATACTAATTTATCATTTCACTAGAGATCTCTAATCTGATGCCCTACTGCCTATGTTTTTCTTTTTTAAATTAATAATATATACGAAGCTCGAATTTAATAACAAGGTTAAACTCATGTATTTACCCCGTAAATTCATAAAATGAAATGAAAATAGAAATCCGAAAAAAAAGAAGAAAAAATCCAGAAATTTAAAAAATAATTAAATTGAGATTGAAACCGCGCGAAGCAATTGCGACACTGAACTGTAATACCTGTGGTAAACATTACATTCCATTATCATAGAAATGTATTTATTTGTATTTCATGATAGCTACCTATATAATGCAATCGAGTAACATCAAACACCCCTGACTTTCGACACGTATTCCAATACTTTGAACGCGCGGAGGAAATACAATTTTCCGCTCGACGCATTACGTCGTCTGTGACACGCGGTGTGGGGATTTATAGACATTAACGATGTCACGATTCATTTTAATAAAAATGTGTGGCTTTCGTAATAGTTGACAGAGAGACGGACAAGGCTAAGGCGGATCCTTAGCTACACTTAAAGACTTATACCTAAGTATTTGACAGACGTTAAAGTCAAGATAGCTCTCTCAGGGAGAGAGCTATGCTCGGAGTTTCCCTGCGAGATCGAATCAGAAATGAGGAGATCCGCAGGAGAACCAAGGTCACCGACATAGCTCAAAGAATTGCGAAGCTGAAGTGGCAGTGGGCTGGGCACATCGCTCGTAGAACTGACGGCCGTTGGGGCAGAAAGGTTCTCGAGTGGCGACCACGTATCGGAAGACGCAGCGTCGGCCTCCCACAAGGTGGACCGACGATCTGGTGAAGGTCGCGGGACCCGGCGGGGTGAGGGTAGCGCAGGACCGGTCGGCGTGGAGATCCCTGGGGGAGGCCTTTGTCCAGCAGTGGACGTCTACAGGCTGATATGATGATGATGATATGATGAAAGTCAAGATAATATGTTACTGCATATAGCTGGGCCATGTACCAATGGGTTTTTTCTCGAAACTTAAGTACTATTACTGACAGCTCTCGAACGGTGAAGGAAAACATCGTGAGGAAACCTGCATACGCCGAAGAAGAAATTCTTAGGCGCATGTGAAGTCCGCCAACCCGCACTGGGCTAGCGTGGTGGACTATAGCCCGAACGCCCTCGTTGAGAGGGTAGGCCCGAGCCCCAGCAGTGGGGACATGTTAATAGGCTGTTGATGATGATGTTATGAGTACACTGGGTACATTTATACATGTCAATTGTTATCTACCACCGCTCGGCGCAACAAGCTTCAATAACACATATTTTAACATCAAGTTTGTATAACAATTGTTTGTAAACATTGTGCGAGGCTGAAGCAACATTAATATACCAGCCATCTCTGTCATTCAAATAATCGTCTAGTTTTTCATAATAAGCTTTTATAAGCGGTCCCTAAACGATCATACTTGCATGACATGCGTTACGTTTACGTGATTGTCATGCTGCATGATGGACCATTAATCAGTACAGTGACGCAACGGCCAGCACGTAGTTTGCATGTCATGCACGTCAATCACTACAGCTAGACGGTCATGCATGAGTGACAGCACGTATTGCATGTCATGCAGATTGATGGTGCAGGGACCACTTACAAGTTGTTTTTCAATGTGTTTTTTTGTGAATTTGACAAGATATCCTGAAAATGACATTTGTGAATTAAACAAAAGACAATTTTTATTTATTTTTATTTTTACAACCACAGAATAGATAATAGGACAAGATACTACCTATTATTAACCTAGTTACTTTGTAATCACTGCAGTTCAAATTAAAAATCAACGACCGTGGATTAAGCTAGAATAAAAATGTTCGATAAAGAAACCCTTCAGACGACAATGCCCTTTTGAAAGGGCCTGTCTTCATAAAGTCTTTACCTCAATCACTAAATAATAGTCCGCCGCCGCTCGAAGGTATTTAGTACTTAGCTCAATTACTAACTAAACGGCCCGCCCAATTAGCACGGCCTTAGTTATCGAGTTACCGGAGAAAAATTACCGAAAATAACCGAAGAGGGAGAATTACCGAATCGCTTAATGACTGTAACAGGAGCGGGACTCGAACCCGGAGCGCGACGCTGCGGAGACGTAATTGATGCAATTAGGAGTCAAGGCATAGTCCGGGAAAAATATGATTAACTCCCACATTAAATCCTATCGATTATTTTTCGGTCGATTTGAATATTGACATTGTCTTAACACTTTTATTCAATATGGCCCAAACTAAACATAAGTACCTACCTACATAAAATAAAAACATTAAAAATAGTCATAAATTGGGAAATACCTTTATTTTGTTACAGAATGACTGTAGGAAGAATTTTCAAAGGTCTTATCATTCTTTTTTAAACGAATTTTTCACTTTTATCTTCATATTCATAATATTTTATTGCATATTCATGGGTTGACATAGATCTTAGATATTTTGTGATTTAGTACAAGACATTGAAACTCTGTAGGGCATAGCAATTAAGTAAAAAAGCACAGGAAAAATCTGTAGTTTTTACTATCTATCTACTTACTTTGCACAGTCAGTAGTCAGAAAAAATGCAGTTGAATTAATATGCGAATTTTTCGAACAACTTTATTTATTTTTCCTGGACTTTGAAAGGCGGGGGCGAGTTGGCGAATTGTAGATACACTGAAGATTGTGGTTAGTGGTTAGTGACGTGTCGGTACAACGGTTTGGAAGGGAAGTTCTCCCCTATCGGGGGTAACTTCGCCAAGACTATGGGTAAGTTTAGATCAAGATGAAATGTATGTCGTTTGCGGATTGTCTTGTACTTTGTTCTTGATTCTTTTTGCTGTTTTTAGTGCAGGTAATTCTAGATTGAAATTCAAAGTTTGTCTACATCGTGACGTTCTATCTTTACCAATGGGCTACCTATGTTTATGATAGGTAAAAAAAATACACAAAAATGTCTGTAGATTCTAGACTTACAAATAGTACGGTAGGTATCGTAAATTTCGTTAATTTATACTAGTAAAGTTAAAAATAATAAAACTTAGCACTAAATTAATGTTAATGAAAAAACTATATACATACCTAAGTTAAGTAAATAGGTGTGTAGGACTAGTCAACAAAATACCATTAATAAACAAATACCCACTCATTTATTTTTGACGTATAAAGATGCATAAATGTGTATTGAGGGAAATTTGGAATTCGTTGTGCACGAGTTATAAGTAGACCAGTGACAAATGAAAGTTTAATAAGTGTCTTATAAGTTTTTGTAAATTATTATACGAAACTATAGTTACATAAAAGTCGATTATCTAAATGACAAAGATGCCTGGTGTTAATGTTACTTCAGCCTCGCACAATCTTTACAAAATAATGTTATGTACAAACTTGATTTTAAAAGATGTGTTGCGGAAGTTTGTTGCGCCGCTTCTTCTTCCCAGCTCTATATAACACCTTTGAGGCGGTGGTAGATAAAAAATTGACGTTGTATAAATGTACCCAGTGTACTTACATGCAATAAAATACTTGTGAATTTTTTGAATTTGAGTTCCCTTTCATAAGTTTTTCACTTCTGGAACATTAATCAATTGAACCGTAACACGTGTACCCAAAACCATCGACAGAATTTGACACAAACTAGATAAATGCGATTACCCTTTAACAGTAATTACGTAACTAAATTGTTCAGCTCGTCAAAGGGATATCTCCCTGCCTCGCACCTCGCGGCTCACCCCCTCCGGCGCCCAAACGTCAACAAATTGAATTCCTGTCTCCGATCGCGTCAAACTTGAGCGATTGAAAATTGAAACAGTAATATCCGGTGTTATTATAGGAACGGTTTCGTGAACGGGCACGTAAAATAAAATAAAAAATAATAGTGCTATCTCTTTTCTACTAATTACGAAAGACAGAGAGATATAAATAGTTTTTACGTAGTCGCCAGCGAGTCGCTGTGGCGAGTGTGGACGTTGTCAATGTCTACTCATGGTAATAACGTCTCAACTGTCATTTTGTACATTTTACACAAGAAGTTTCAAATCTCTTTTGTCGCGCGCGCGCTCCCTGTGGAGATCGCATCTTGCATATTTAGTATGGGAAACGAAGAAAAATTCGGTGTCAATTTCAGGGGGGGTGCGGACAAAGGAAGCGGATTAGCGGGAGGAGATTGCTAATACAAATTTATATGGAATTTGAAAATGAGTATGTGTGAGTGAGTGTCAATTTTGTTATATATTTGGCACGATTTTGGCACCCCCTAAAATGCTTTTGTTACACATCCATATGGGAGTGGCAAAATTTTTTGATTCAAGATTTTACAAAAGAGCGTTTTAATTTTTTTTTTCATCACACTTGCTCGTTTTGTGGATGCATACAGAAACACAATGGCCTATATACACCCGCGGGAGTAATGAAAATCAGTACAATATTATACCCCTAGGGACTATAATATGTAGTTTTAAAAAATGGCGTTCACTCGAAAGCAAATAACTTTATAGCAAACAGGTATGACATTCCACACTAAGGAGATTTTAAATCAAACATGGTTTTTTATGTCTTCGAAACTTCTACAAATGGTAATTTAAACATTTACGATTTAATTAAATGCATTATTTTTTGTGTTTTAAAAATGTTTTAGTTTACTTTGCAATTATTTCAGTGAATTTTATTTTGAAATTCGATAAAAACTGGCTGTATGGGCTTTCGCCTTTGGGAGTTTCTAAATGCATTTTTTATCATTATCTGTGGCAGTGTGGACCACCGAATGGCACTGATTGTGCCTTGGAGGCCGTGCTGCGGTTTTATGTGTTCGTGATTATAAACTACGATCTACGATTTGGGCTTAAGAACTTGTTTCCAATTGGCCGTAAAACTACATATGAAAAAAACTTGAAGCTCCATTGACAAAGTTGACAATAAAACTATTTTATTAACTACCTGTAGTTGTGACCTATTAGTATAAATAAAGAGAGAAACAAACTTAAAATATGTCTATGTCATGTGAAGAATCCGAGTGTGAAAGTGCAACAACAATATTAACACCTCCGGATAGAGTGAATGCGAAAATTTGTTACCAGCAAAGTCTATAGAAAATAGATTTGTTCCCTTGTGTCGTAGGTATTAATTTCCTCGCAAATGTGATGAAAAACATTGTGTGCATCACGGGAAGTAAGGGTATTCGGCGTCGGGCTTCTAACACTCTCGTTAGTAATATCCTACTTACTGCCCTTATTGCACAATGTACTAATATATTGCTCGGACTATACGTTCTGGCATTGTTAAGTCAATTTTGAAATTTTATACAAATTCTGACGTTATCGAACTGGAGGTGCGGTACAGTGCACTGAATCTTAAGATCCGGGAGCTATATCCTGATTTGGCCTCAGCGTAAATATGTATATAGTTATATATGTATTAATTGAGTTTCGACGCGGTGTCTACGGCTTGAATCAAAATCAAATCAAGAATATTTTATTGCATGTAAGTACACTGGGTACATTTATACAACGTCAATTTGTTATCCTCCATTCGAGCAGACATTTTATAGTGTAACTGAATTTTTTATGTAATATGAAATTGATTATTAACTATAATGAATTGCAATTTAATATGACATTAATATGGTAACATTAATATGACATTAATATTAATATATAACTGTTGATATTTTTTATTATTATTATTTTATGTTTTCACATTTTTGTTTTTGACATATTTTATATTGACATTTTAATTTTTGGACGGCGTCCACCATCTGTAAATATGTAGTATTATGTAGTTTTAAGTTTTTATAATTACAAAAACATTTATGTAGTTGGTAATAAAAATAAACCTTTGTATGTATGTATGTATGTAAACACTTTATTGTACTAAAAACATTACAATAACAGATAGTAAAACCAGTGAAACTAAGTACAAAGGCGGACTTATCCCACTAAGGGATCTCTTCCAGTCAACCTTAGAGTTACTGAGAGGATTAGCTTTTGCGTTAAGTACCACAATTTCGTAGTAAAGTAGGAGAAATAACTACTTGTCTATAAACTTACCCTAAAAATACATAAACCAAAATAATACATTACAATTACATAGATCATACTATTACACACCTTTTCATCGTTTTAAATATTTTTTTACATGTAATTGAATAACTACCAATAAAGAATGATTATGATTATCCCGCTTCCAAGGTGCTAGCGCTGGAAGAAGCGGCGCTTATACCCACAATATAAATTTATCCCAAAAATAGTATCACGTGTAAACGTATCTCACTTATATTTAATGACGAAGTACTTCCCTAGAAATGTGCCCATATCTCCGTCGCTTTTGCCGGCATTTATTTAATAAAGCCTGTGCCAATACGACTGCTCTGTTTGCCGCCCGTGGGACGTCACGGCGCCCCTGTGTGCCGCCCGCGCAGAGCAAACATTTGCTTCTCGTTAGCTTCGGGAGAGCAGGGCTTAGCCTAAAGCCGCGGGCCGTGACCGTCCGCGGTGGTGGCTGCTATGCTGGTAGCTCCGTGTGCCTTTCAAGCGGTCAGTTCCTTCGCTTCGCTGACCATTAGTTAATGACTTTCAAAGTGTTAAAAAGAAACCGAAGTGTGTTGAAATCGCAGTAATGCCGCTATTTTTTCGTGAATTCGATGATTTCCATTTCCTTCAAATGATATTATTGCAAGTTATACTGAGCGGCGCCCGCGCGACCACAAATCATTATAAAAGCTTTTTCCGTGTTCTGTGCGCGCGACATTTTTAGTGCTGACTCCCGCGGTCTATGACGTCATCGCAGGGGGTGGAGAGAGGGTCAAACATATAATTATGTTTGCGTTGGTGACAGATGGATCTTTACAACGATATAACTTTTGGTTTTTGTAACTTTTAAACTTTAGAAGTATAAAGCTTTCAAAAGTACATGTTTTCCGTTACGCAAATTTTCCAGAATGCCCATGTCAAACCTCCTTTTTTAGGGTTCCGTACTTCAAAAGAGGAAAAAAGGAACCCGTCTGTCTGTCTGTCCGTCTGTCCAGGCCATTTTTCTCAGAAACTCGTGGAGATATCAAGTTGAAATTAATATCAAATACTTAGGTCTGCGCTCCCTTGGAGCCATGGAAAAATCAGACTTCTATGTCATCGCAATCAAAAGATATGGCCGTTTTTGACGTATTTTTTAAACTTGCTGGAAAAAGTTGTGTCGTGCACTGACCTGAGTCCCCGAGCTGCAAGGAGCCGACCTTCCCGGAGAGGTACCCCCGGATGGAGGTGGCGACGCGCGCGGGCGAGGCCGCGGCCGCCTGCAGCCGGCCCAGCAGCGCCGCGCCGCCCGCGCCCCCCGCGCCCGCCCCCGCAGCCACCGTAGCGCCGGCCGGCCCCCCCCACCAACCAACCAACCAACACTACCCACCCACCACACTACTATATACTTGACAGTTTGTTACACTTTTTTTTTAAGTTAAGTCAGTGCGTTTTTTTTAAGTTACTTGTGTATATTTAAGATTTAAGCTTAACTAAGTCAGTGCTTGTTTTGATATGTATCGTTGGGGCGGCGGTGTCGGACCGAGGTGCGCCGCGTGGGCTCGTCTGGAACAATAGAAACAACTATATTAATTAAAAATGGTTACTATTCAATTTTACTTAAAAACATTTAGTAGAAATTTAAGTTAGTAGGTTTGGTCCGAGGACGCAAAGTCTTTTATACAAGACTTGGCTGCAAAGCTGAGGGAGGCCACGGGTGATCCTCTGTGCAAGGAATACCTTGTTCAGAGGATCAGTCTGGCCATCCAACGAGGCAATGCAGCCAGCGTCCTCGGCACTATGGGTCCATCGCCCAGCCTAGATGATTTTAGGTTATTTTAGTTTTAAATAGGTTTTAGTTTAGTTTTTAGAATGATTTAGTTTTATGTTTTAGATTTATATTAAGTTTTAGATTTATTAAACTATGTACATCTAAAATTTAGTTAGTAGGTTTTATTTTCAAGAAATCTCCAAGCGTTCTCCTCTTACTCCAAGCGTACTTATGAAGCCCACATTTGGACCACAGACGCAAGAGTGTGCACATGTTCTCGGCCGGAGCCGTCTATGCCGGATGTGTACCCTCGGAAGCCGGCACTCGAGCCGCTTCCGGCCGCCATCTTGAAGCCGGAAGCCGTTCCGCCTCATGAATTTCGCTTCTTTGCGTAACTTTTTGTGTTGGAGAACATTTTCATTTATAATTTTTCAATTATACTTATATAACCTGCGAATTCGTCGGCATATTTTAAAGTATTCTATATTCCAAATTCAAATTCAAAAGTATTTTATTGCATGTAAGTACACTGGGTACATTTATACAACGTCATTTTTTATCTACCACCGCCTCCAAGGTGTTATATAGAGCTGGGAAGAAGAAGCGGCGCAACAAACTTCCGCAACACATCTTTTAAAATCAAGTTTGTACATAACATTATTTTGTAAAGATTGTGCGAGGCTGAAGTAACATTAACACCAGGCATCTTTGTCATTTAGATAATCGACTGTCCTATAATAAGCTTTCTTACAAAGTTGTTGTTTAATGTAGGTCTTAAATGTTCTGTCATTCATATTTAAGATTTCTTCTGGTAGTTTGTTGTAGAAGCGTATACATTGCCCCGTGAATGATTTACTGACCTTACTAAGCCTTAACTGTGGTGGTACAAGTTTGTTTTTGTTTCTAGTAACATAAGCTGTGTTCATGTCACAGTGCCTCAAAAAGAGAGATATATTTTTGCGGACATACAAAATATTCTCAAAAATGTATTGACTGGCAACGGTTAATATATTAATTTCTTTAAACTTTTCTCTTAATGATTCTCTACAACGTAGATTATAGATCGCCCTAATAGCTCTCTTTTGCAAAATAAAGATGGTTTCTATGTCTGCCGCTTGACCCCACAGTAGGATGCCGTATGACATGATGCTGTGGACAAGTCAGTGCCAAGACTTGGCAATGACTGTACCAAGTTTCAATTAACAGCTATAGAATAGAAAAAATAATGAAATTTTGTTCTTGAGATAGAAAATAACTTGGGAGTTTGTCTGAATAAATACGAAAAAGTATATTGAGACTTTTTAACGAAAACTAAAGTGCCATTATTTGAAATGGGGTCCTTCAAGAAGAGAGTCAAAAGTACCCCCCGGGTGTTGCAGGTGTCTTTGGGTGGCGGTGATCTCCTAACATCAGGAGGCCCGCCGGATTGTTGCCCCCGTAGCAATAATAAAAATTTGTATCTTCCATTTATATTTCATCTCAATCTAGAGTTTTAGTAAGTAAGTAAGTAGAACACTTAGTTAAAGAAAGCTCTTCTCTCGAATAGAGCAACTAATAAAGAAATAAGGTGACAAAACAACAAACGATATTGATCGGAAATATGAAATGAAATAAATGTTTCAGAAAAAAATATATGTTTTCTGTGTTTTACCAAGAAATTATTACAAAAACATAAAATATTGACATTTATTACGGTCAGAATAAATATTATTTATATTTTAACTACTACGGATAAAAACTTGGCTTTGAACTTAATGCGATTTCTTTTAACAACGTCGTATATTTTTCCTGGACTATTAGAAAACTACAAAGAAAGTATTTCTTGAGATATCACCCCTAGGGTTTAAATTCAACTCTCAAATTGTTTCCATGAAAAATATGAGTCTACCCTGCGTAGAGTAAGCGCTACGCGGCGCTACGCGGCGTAGCACAACCGCTACGCTCATTCCGCCGACGGGGGGCGGGCGAGAATTCAAACTTACAAAAATGTACCTTAAATACATTAAAATAAGACCTAATATTTTAAAATCAGCCGTATGACTCATAGGCAATGTATAATGGTACATCGAAGTTTGCTTTTTGTTTTTTTTATTGCTACGGGGGGGCAACAAGCCGGCGGGCCCCCTGATGGTAAGAGGTCACCGCCGTCTATAGACACCTGCAACAACCGGGGGGTGCTGGTGCGTTGTTGTTGGTTTAGTCCTTTAATGTCAATTTTATTCTGTTGACGAATTTTTAAATCTGAAATTTACCTAGGATAGGTACGTTCTTATTGTATTGTGACATTATTATTTTATAACAATCTTCTTTTGACATTATATAATTTTATTTAATTAGACTTAGGGCTTCTTTCACCACTTCCTGATATTATTACAGATAGTAATCTTAGTGATAAACTAATCTATCAGATAAATCTGTGTGATAGACTATATAAAATATAGGCAATCAGATACCTGTGAAACCAAAAAAATAGGCTATCTGTCAGATAACCAGCAGATAGGGTATCTGGGACTTTATCAGCAAGCGGTGTAAGAGGCCCTAAGGCACACAAAATATTGTTGACGATCCCTTTTACACATAAGACTTTATTATAATGTTATAATATTGTATACTATTATTGTATTAGCGAAATAAAGAAATCTAATCTAATCTATTTTACTTCTCAATAACTAGTGAAAACTAAATTTTGGTTTCTGGATCAATTGTGTATTTTAGTAGCATAGAATTATTTGATTTTAAAACTGTATGTTTCCATAAAAATAAACCAACTAATAAAATATGTATTAATTAGGTATAATGGAAATAGGTTCATTTAAAAGTTTAGCCTATAATTAGTTGATTGTATTAGACTGCATGGATTTGCCTTTAGTAATCCTACAAAATATAACTTTTTTTAACAAAACAGTACTAATTTTCACATTAATAATTATATAATTATTTACGGGTCTTACACACGAAATAGTTTTATTTACCTTGCCCGACGTTTCGACCAGGTTACACTGGCCGTGGTCACGAGCTGACTTATTCGTGTGTAAGACCCGTAAATAATTATATAATTATGAATACAAAGCGCGAAAGTCTAAAATGTAATTTTCACATTGTATGAGTTGGATACATCACTATTTCTAATTGTCACTCCTACGACCTTCACTGAAAAATCACTAAAACTCGCCCCGTCTCTTTCACTCCCGCCCCTACCCGTATCTCCATCCCACTCGCACACCGCACTGATAACATCCTTACATAACCGCAATCGAGTTACATAATAACTTTGTGGTGCCGATTTTATACATCAATCGACCGATTTGCCTGTGCCTTTTTTAAGTTATTTGAGATGATATTTGATATACTAAATTGTCGAAAAAAACATACATAAAGTTACTAAAACTACATTAAAACATATCTAAAAAAACAGCACACTCTAAGAATAAGCGCTAAATTCAAAAAATTGAAAAACAACGGTTACGCGTTCGAAATTCGAAATTAAAAGATGGCCGCCGAGTGGTATAAATAAAAGAAGAGATATTAACCTTGGTTGTTGTATCCGCGGGCCTGGCACACCTGGGACACCTCGCCCAGACTGCCGGCCTCGCCGGGCGGCCTAGGCCTGCGCCCCGGCGCTGCCATGCGCAGCTCGCAGCGCCGCCATTGGCCGGCGGGGCCGAGTGACGTCATTCGCGCTCCGCCAATCGGAGGCGCCTGAAAATATCGCGTAGGTATGGGAGGCAGAGCGGTCGATCGCTAGAAATAGGCTTTATAGGCAGGCCGGGGGTCTGTCATGGGCCACAGATAAACAATGATTAGTGGAGCGCTTCGATCCTGTGAACCTAATCACAGTATTAACCTCCATTTTGTCTCTGTCACGTACAACTATAGTGATTGAATGTGACAATTAGGGCCTCTTACACCGCTTGCTGATAAAGTCCCAGATACCCTATCTGCAGGTTATCTGACAGATAGCCGGTTTTTTGGTTTCACGGGTATCTGATTGGATATCTTATATATTTTATACAGTCTATCACACAGATTTATCTGATAGATTAGTTTATCACTAAGATTACTATCTGTAACAATATCAGGAAGTGGTGAAAGAAGCCCTTAATATCATAATATTTATAACAGCGCCTCCTTGTCTGCTCTATAACAAGAAAAGGTATCCATTTCAAAGATAAAACAAATCAACAGCCTTATAATACCCACTGTTGAGGCTCAGGCCTACCCTCACGGCAAGGGCGTGCGGGCTATAGTCCACCACGCTAGCCCAGTGCTGGTTGGTGGACTTCACATTCGCTTAAGAATTTCTTCTTCGGGGTATGCAGGTTTCCTCGCGATGTTTTCCTTCACCGTTTGAGAGCAGTCAGTACATGTTTAAGTTTCGAGAAAAAACCCATTGGTACACGGCCCAGCTGGGGATCGAACCTCGGACCTTTCGATATCACAGGTCGCGTCTTATCCCCGAGGCCACTGACGCTCTCGTCACACAATGTTTCACGGGAAAAACTTTTCTACGCGGGCGAAGCCGCGGGAAAAAGCTAGTAGAAATATATTTCCAAAGTCACCCAAATGCATGTTCACTCAAAGAAATGAATTGGAAGGAGTTCCTCAAGCCGCATGGAAGGAGTCGCCACGAACATGTATCGGATGTTTCCAAACATCTTTGTCACATCTTTCACGACCACGACCACACACATCTTGGTGAGAAGTTAGGACATTTATTTAAAAGATAAATTGTGGCAGCGACGGCGAGAAATGTAGCATTTCGCTGTTCGAAGAGAGGATACCTATTTCATTTTATGAAACTACTAGCTCTTTCACTCGGCTTCGCCCGCGTAAAGTTTTTCTCGTGTACATTGTGAAACAGTGCCCTCTATGTGGGCCTTTTTGTTACTTAGGGGATATTAGCGGCCGCCCCGCGACTTTGTCCGCGTTAAAAAGTAGCCTATATGTCATTCCAGGGTATAAGATGTCACTGTACCAAGTTTCATCAAAATCTGTTGGGTAGTTTTTGCGTGAAAGAGTAACAAACATCGTCACATCCTTACAAACTTTCGCCTTTATAATATTAGTAGGATTTTGCACGCGATAGAACCGCCGCCAGCCGAACAAGCAGATTACAACACGACCGGTGATTCTTCAGAATATGAGTTTAAGGGCCTCTTACACCGCTTGCTGATAAAGTCCCAGATACCATATCTGTAGGTTATCTGACAGATAGCCTGTTTTTTTGGTTTCACAGGTATCTGATTGCCTATATCTAATATATTTTATGTAGTCTATTACACAGATTTATCTGATAGATTAGTTTATCACTTAGATTACTATCTGTAACAATATCAGGAAGTGGTGAAAGAAGCCCTAAATTACCTATGTTATTAGACAGAATTTTATAAATAATTTAAAAGTGAAACACGCCGTAAAAGCAGACTTCAATGGTCTCGGCGACTTTAAGCGGTCCCTAAACGATCATGCGGCATGACATGCGTTACGTTATCCTGCCGCATGATGGACCAACATGCTTGCTATCAATCACTTAGTACCTACCATAGATCTCTTTGGTGCTTAGCGTCAATCACTACAGCTAGACGGTCATGCATGAATGACAGCACGTAATGCATGTCATGCCGCATGATCGTGCAGGGACCACTTTAGGTAGTCTTATTTGGGTAGAACGTATAACATAAAATACCTGTTTAATTTAAAAACAAAATTCTTCATTTTCTCAAAAATCAATTATGTTTTTAATGTCATACCTTTGTTTTTGCTTTAACAAAATTCTATAGTATGGCATTGTGTAGCATTGGTGTCACCAAGTCCTATTGTCCTAATGTCCTAATGTCCCGGCCAAGACACGTACAAACCAATCATTCACCACTCCAAACTCCAAGCACAACTCGCAACTTCGCTCAAGGTACAGTCGACCGCACGGCCAGCGTAACAAGAACCTTGCGCAGAGGTGAAAGAGGACACATTGCAATGGCTCTGCACTTGTACCTGTGGTCCACCGTATGACGTGGGCGGCCAACACAACTGACAGATGTTCAAGAATTTATGAAATTGGGAATGAAAAGTCTCTCAGGCTGAAGTCATCGGAATTGGAACACAAAGTGCTCTGAAACTTGAAACTGAGGGGAATTCTTGGAACAAGAAACCTGGACGAATTCTGATATGGTTTTTGTTATTTCAATTAAATATTTCACTCTCTAAGATAAACAGAAATAAATGAATAAAAAAGTTGGTATCGAAAGTTTATGTAGCATCTACAAATTTATATTTCACTCCTGTTTTCTTAATATAAGTCATCATCATCATATCAGCCTGTAGACGTCCACTGCTGGACATAGGCCTCCCCCAAGGATCTCCACGACGACCGGTCCTACGCTAACCTCATCCAGCCGGGTCCCGCGACCTTCACCAGATCGTCGGTCCACCTTGTGGGAGGCCTGCGCTGCGTCTTCCGATACGTGGTCGCCACTCGAGAACCTTTCTGCCCCAACGGCCGTCAGTTCTACGAGCGATGTGCCCAGCCCACTGCCACTTCAGCTTCGCAATTCTTTGAATATAAGTATTTGTTTGTAATGTAATGTTGAAAGATAGCTTTATATAACGCGGACGAAGTCACGGGACATCGGCTAGTATAATATAGAGTTGTGCGCTAAGCACGATCGTCATAAAATGTATTAAGTTATATCTGGTTGCTATGAAAAAAACATCAAAGCGAACGATAATAAAAGCATTTCGGTGAAATAAAAGACAATGATCGCCTCCGGTCCCTAGTTAGGGGGTTGGGGATCGAAGGGCCCGCGGGCCCGCGCGGCGCCGCGGCCGCGCCCGCTGCGCCCCGACCTGCCCGGTGCCGCCCGTGCCGCCGGTATTCCGGGCACGGGTGTCCCCCTAATACAGTCACCAACAAACGTTCATGAACACATCTTACAAAGCACGCAATAAACAGAGCGTTGTTGCAAAGATTTTGAGAAAAACAAATGACGGAAGGATTTTTTTTTATTCAAAAACAAATATATTTTATTAAATATCTGATCCATGAGAAAAAATAAGCTAAGAAGATTATATGATGCCACCTGCGTGGATACTCTGCCACCTCGGCTAGGGCGGGGGCGGCGGACGCTTCGGCAGAGTCGCAAAAGAAGCGCAAATACGCGTGCATCGGTGATACTTATCAGGTTGTGCCGTTTGGGGTGGAGACAATGGGACCGTGGGGCCCTGAAGCCCTGAAGTTATTTAGGGACCTTTCAAAGCGTCTCAACGAGGCATCAGGTGACCGGCGCGCGGGCAGTTACCTCGGCCAGCGAATAAGCCTGGCGATCCGACGAGTTAACGCCGCCAGCATTCTAGGCACACTGCCTCGATGTGACGCTTTGGAGAAAATATTTTATTTGTAAGGTGACATGTTTTTTGTATTTTAATTGTCAATTAAATTAGTGATTATTGATTTATGATGACAGCTTATAAGAACAGTTACAATACAATCTGTTGACATATGAAAACTCTCCACTTTTCGAACTATGTCATGTAAATGTCATTTTGCTGACAACTTTATTTATCAAGTTGTGGTGGCTAGTGACTTTTATAACTTTGTTGTGTTTCCCGAGTGAGAGGCCGACTGTACCCACTTGCTATGGTTCCCACGTCCCGCGCTATGTACTCGGAATACAGGCCAGTATCACCTAAGGCCTCGACAAAAACAACTCACGTGAGCAATTCGCGTAAATGTATAATTTAAACCTTAGCTACCTTATAATTACATTTACTTAGTAAGTACATCAGTAAGTCAAGACTTCTTTGTGCCTACCCCGTCAGAGACAAAGCGTGAAGATTTGTATTAATTATTATGTAATATCTGTCCGAACCATAGAGTTAGTATATATACTAACAATTCTCTGGTCCAAACGGTGAAGGAAAACATCGTGAGGAAACCTGCATACGCCGAAGAAGAAATTCTTAGGCGCATGTGAAGTCCACCAACCCGCACTGGGCTGGCGTGGTGGACTATAGCCCGCACGCCCTCGTTGAGAGGGTGGGCCTGAGCCCCAGCAGTGGGGAGATTAATAGGCTGTTGATGAATGTCTGTCCATTATGTAACTATTTCGTCCGACCGAAAACGAATTATTAGTTGAAGTTATTGATACGTCTATATTCATCATCATCAACAGCCTATTAACATGTCCCCACTGCTGGGGCTCAGGCCTACCCAGGATGTTCGGGCTATAGTCCACCACGCTAGCCCAGTGCGGGTTGGTGGACCTCACATGCGCCTAAGAATTTCTTCTTCGGCGTATGCAGGTTTCCTCACGATGTTTTCCTTCACCGTTTGGGAGCAGTCAGTAAATGTACTTAAGTTTCGAGAAAAAACCTATTGGTACATGGCCCGGTCGGGGATTGAACTTCGGACCTTTCGATATGATAGGCCACGTCTTATCCCCGACGCCACTGACGCACTTGTGTATGCACACGTCTATATGAAGAATGAAGTTAACGACCATATTATGACATGTGGGATAACATATTTGAGGTTAGCAAACCACGAAAACATGACTTAACAGTAAACTCTATTTGCAAAACCCTGTACGATTACTGAAGTTTAACTCTTCTGACGCTAGTTACTATAAATCAGGAAGTTTCGAATCTCTTTGTGGAGACTGCATCTTGCATATTTAGTATGGGAACCAATGGTGCCACTTACAGGGGGGGTGCGGACAAAGGAAGCGGAGTAGCGAGAGGAGGTTGCTAATACAAATTTATATGGAGTTTGAAAATGAGAATGTGTGAGTGAGTCACAGTATTGTCATACATTTGACACGATTTTGACACCCATAGAATGCTTCTTTTACGCCTCTATAAGGGGCCGCGAGCACGCACCAAAGAGATCTTAACTCTATGCTATAAAAAAAATAAAGTGTCCACAGCACGACTTCTTTGGTGTGTTAGGTACTGAAGTCATAACCTGCTTATTGGAGTTATTGTAATTTAAACTCTGTCCGTTACGTCACTAGGATACGATTTTTTTATTAAAAGGCGTAAGCCATGGGGTGAGCTCACTGTTGGCGAAGGATCAAGTGGGATTTAGGGCTTTAATCAAAGGTGCTCCCTTCTTGTTAGCCGATAATGATCGTACAAGGATTCGTATTCACATAAACTGGCCGTCCCTATATAGTTTTTGTGCCATTGGCTCAGCACAGAAAAAAAAGTTGTGAAACAAAACAAAAACTGTGAATGTGAATGTACATGAGTGAATTTACATTAAAACGTAAGTCGAAAATAAATAAGATTTTCATCATTTTGATTTTCTGAGATTTTATAGTAAAATAATTAAAAAATTAACATAGCACTGTTCATTCCACTGTGGATTGGTACCAAAACTAACTACCTAATTATAACAAGAAAATTTATGTTTGTACCCTGTTATTTCTGTGCTCCAATCACGCATGCATGACGTCGGCGCAAGTGCACCGTGCCCCGCGGCATGCACCCCGTCCGGCCACGCTGCACGCGCAGGCGCGGCCGCATCGACCGCCATATTTATAGCAAGACCCGACCATCCAGCCCGCCCTCCGCGCCTATAGCACCGACAACGCGTCGCAGCACACCGTGCAGCAAAATCCACATGCGCTGTCTCGCTCGCTCGTTACATGGTTTATACGCGCTGTGCTGTATCTCGCTTGCGCAATTTGTGGTCCCGTCCGCCGCGAAGATTCTCTCGGAGTATGCAGCCCATCACCGTAATACCCGAACTGCCGGTAACCTTTTGGTTCTTGGTTACAAACAGGCATGAACTTTGACGTTTAATAGACATGACAGCTAAGTTGTGCACCGATAGTGCCTCTCGCACCAACACAAACTTATCTTATCGACTTTTTTAACTCAGAATGTTAGACATAGAAGACACGAAGAAAAAATGAATATTTCATAATTATACTTTAACGTGGGAGGCCTTTGTCCAGCAGTGGACGTCTACAGGCTGAGATGATGATGGCACTTTAACGTTACGTCTTTCCTCGAAAATCTATCCTGCTTTGAGGAGTCACTTGAAGGGTCGAGCTATCCCGCTTTTAAGGATCAAAAACCATTGAACTTTCGTGCTCTAATCCAGTTTGTTCCAGTATCTCGTTTTTAATGACGTCTCACTTAAATAAAAGCTGGAAATTATTCCCAAGTTTGTATAAAAGTGTCACGATGTTAAGCTATTCCCAACTGTCGCGGCAGCGCGCCGCCGGCTGGTTACGAAATACAAAGTACCGCCGAGCGCCGCGCGCGCCCCATTGCGCCTCATCAGACACATTTGCAATTGTAATTGTGGGAACCGCTGGTGGGTGACCCCCCCCCCCCCCCCCCCATCTCCACGACAACCCTTTTTCCTTTAGGAATTATTAAAGTTTGATTTTTAGGAATACCTTTATAGCGAATCCCTCGGATTTAAAAACTGCTCAACCGATTGTGGTAAAACTTAGGTGCGTACCTGTATAATACAGGGTGCTGTAACCACCGATTTTAATTTTTAAATTTCGTTTACTTAATTCTAGTTTTCGAAAAAACAATAAATCAGTTAAAAAATACCACAACCTAAAATCAGCCCAGACACAATTTAAACACAAATTTTGTCGCGAAAGAAATGAATTTCACCTCACTATTTGTGCTTTTATTCACGACTAGCTGTTGCCCGCGACTTCGTCCGCGTGGATTTTGGAAGTAGGTACCTATCTCTGCTATGTACAGACATCGTCTAGTTATAATTTTCCAATGGTAAAATGGATCATTCTAAGTACCTTCACCATAATTTAAGGTATACCATACCTTCAGGAACAAACTATGAACACCGTATCCAATTTGGTGAAGACAGATAAAAATTTAAAAAATTGTTGTTTTCACTTCTATTGCTCATAAGACTTCTCATATCAATTTTTATTATACGTGTGTATTTTTTAACTAATACAGTATGGGCAAAACCAAAACCATAGGAGATACAGGGAAACTGTCTTAGGAACCTTTAGGTATTTTTTCGTGATAACAATTTTGACATAGTAATCGGAGCAGCTGGAGTTCGGGTGGCATGCATGAATAAGTAGTAAGTTCCTAAGTACATTGCACAGTCTGTTTTATAAGAAAACATTTTATTAAATTTGACTAACTTCTGCTGCTTGGATTTTTTTCTTCCGATACAATAAAATGATTCTAACATGAAACTAAGTCGATACGCATTTTTTAAAAATAATAAAAATTATTTTTCACTGGCGTTCTATGAGAAAACATTTTATTGAATTTGACTAACTTCTGCTGCTCAGATTTTTTTCTTCCGATATAATGAAGTGATCCCTACATGAAACTGAGTCGAACCGCATAAAAAAAAATAGGTGCAAATTGTCTCATTTTTATGGACAACACACGCTTGACCAAAAAATTTCTATGTCATAAGACACTTTCCCTGCATCTCCTATGGTTTCGGACTTGCCTATACTGTCCCAGTTAAAAAAAACACTGATATCTCCTATGTCTATGACATCGTCTTGTTACGTTAAATGATTTATCTGTAAATGACGATAACTTTTTTCGCTGTTATCCGATTTCAATGAAACAAAGCCTATAAGTTGCGCCAGGCTGTGCTTACCTGTGAAAACCGCAAGAAAATCCGTTTAGTAGTTTCGGAGATTAGCGATTACAGACAGACAGAAAGACAGAAAGACAGAAAGACAGAAAGACAGACAGACAGAAAGACAGAAAGACAAAAAAATTTAAAAACGCTTTTTTGTGTTCTGTTACTCTTTTTTTATCGTCCACACTCATTTTTTTATAAATTTATTCAAAGTACAGACACACGGTTTCTACAGATTTATTATAAGTATAGACTAAGACATTAATAAAGTATAAATCATTTTAATTAATGAATATGTTGATATTTTCCCTGGACCGGGTCCAATGTCAGTAATTACATTACCCTACCCGTGACCCCCGCTAGGGTAGCGGTAGTGTTGCACTTGGAATATCGACAGTCAATATTATGTATATTATTATAATGGGACTGCTTCGGGACGGGACTGTTATATCTACGCGCACTTACACATACTATTCTTCGATAGAATAGTTTACATTATCAAGTCAAAGCAGCAACGGAATCGATCCAAAAGCACAAAATGTCAGGCGTCGACCGAGAGATTGTGATGACGTAAAAAATACCGCGGGATCATTTTCACGAACCGTCAAAAAATATTGTGAAGCCATATTTGAAGTGCGATAAATTTCAATTTCAATTTATTTAAATAAAACTTATTGTAACATTATAGATTGAATATCCAAAGCGATACAATAAATGTTTACACTAGGGACGAAATAGGCATTCCTCTTTCTAGCATTCCCTTGCATTCATTCATCAGTCTTTCAATCCCATCCGCGAACAAGTCACAGTGTGGTGCTGCGGCGAGCAAAGAGCCGAGCAGTCGGTGTGCGTGCGCGTGCGCGTGCGCGACGGGAGAGCGCCGGTACAGGTTGGTGCGCGAGTGCGCCCCGACGAGCAGCGGGTGGCTGCGCGCGCGCCGGTAACTCCCGGGCACAAACAGTTCTAGAACTCTTCCAACAAGATCCACGCAGTCCGTCTTGTTTTTTATTATATCTAAGATGAACCTTACCAGGGCCAAGTTCCTTCTCAATTCGAGTGAGTCATATCCAAGATGTCCTTCCAAGATGCGAGTGGGATACATGAATGGATGGTACCAATGGTTTTTCTTATAAGGGTATCTCAAAAAACGGTTTTGAACTTGTTCCAGCATGAGAATATATTTTTATATTATGAAAAATGACATATTTCAATTTGAATTGAAAATGAAACTTGTATTGGTAATTTGGTACAAAAAAACGTTCCCAAGCCACAGAGGATTGTAATAGTTACCCCAAGCTCACGTTCGTAAACCTTGTGCGAGGCTCAAGTAGCATTTATAATACTAGCCATCTTCTGTCTCTATGATTTAAACGGATTCCTGTCCCCAGTATATTTAAACAGATTTTACTCCATTTTACTCGAATCAAAAATCTTAACAAATATTTGCATGTGTATCGATATAGTTAACGATTTTCGCGCAACACTAGCGATGAGGGGCGAGGAGGAGGAGGGGGGGGGGGGGTGCACAAAGCGCACCGGTGCTGTGGCATTGTTTTGTTTATTGTTTTACTAAGTAGGTTTGCTTCAAAACGGATATCCATAGTATGTATTATCTTTACCTTTAAATTGGTCCAACCAAAAAAATTTATTTTAAAAATGTAAGTCAAAAATGAATTTAGTTTATAATCTGTGAACCTGGGTTCGAAATTATTTATATCTGATTTAAAATTTTGCATATTTGGACGTAAATACCCACAATACATAATGTTGGGCAAAATATAATTTCGCCGGTTTTAACTTTTGAATATTTAGGTACCTACCTACCTAATATTTGTTTATTTCACTTAAATAATAAAAACAATTAATTTTCTAAATGCCATATTATATTGTAAGCTCACACTGCAGCCATGATGGCATCCCCGTGAGTACAAACCTTCCGTTTGTCTCAGCTCAGGGTTGCCATACGTCCGGAATTTTCCGGACGTGTACGGAAATTTGAATCATTGTCCGAAAGTTCTAAAGATGACAGGAATTTACAGAAACAATTTGAAAACAAAGATAATTAATGTCCGCAATACCAATCCACCCTATAACAGTTATTTACTCTTTCGAATTCTGAGATTTTAGATTGAAAGATGAGCGTCAGAGAAAAATAAGTGAATAAGATCCATTCGACTTTGTTTCAATAGATTGCGCTAATTATTAATTTCTTTACAAAATGTCCGGAAATGGCCTAAAACGTACTTTGACTGGTCCTTAAACTATATAGATCTTAGTAAATAACTTGTAAGTTAAACTGCCTAATGCTTTGATATCAGCGAACTAACAACTAACTTGCTGTTTGATACTAATGAACAGAATTTTTTTCAAATTAGTCGCCGATTTCATGTTTAGGCGCCATAGCAGAGTGAAACTCAGAGCGTACGCTGTAAAAAGCACGCACACATGCGCAGTCTTCACTTACACTAGCACACAGAGATAATCCCGCGGAAGTAGAACTTGGCCCCAGCTTGCGACGCGCTTGTCTCTGTGTGCTAGTGTAGGTGAACACTGCGATTGTGTGCGTGCGTATTAGAGTTCGTTAGTTCACTCTGGCCATAGTAACAATTATGTACCTACACAAGGAGAGCGTCAGTGGCGTAGGGGATAAGACGCGGCCTATCATATCGAAAGGTCCGGAGTTCGATCCCCGGCTGGGCCTGTACCAATGGGTTTTTTCTCGAAACTTAAGTACATTTACTGACTGCTCTCAAACGGTGAAGGAAAACATCGTGAGGAAACCTGCATACGCCGAAGAAGAAGTTCTTAGGCGCATGTAAAGTCCACCAACCCGCACTGGACTAGCGTGGTGGACTATAGCCCGAACGCACTCGTTAAGAGGGTAGGCCTGAGCCCCAGCAGTGGGGACATTAATAGGCTGTTGATGATGATGATGATGACCTACACAAAACACCATTCCTAATTCCACCGTCCGGAAAGTTATTGGTTGATGTGGCAACCCTACCTCCGCACGCTTCAGTATTCAGCACGTTATCGACCGCGGCCCCGCCCACCGCCCCCGCCGCCCGCCGCCCGCGCCGCACCCCCCCGCTGGTCCCACATTCGGACTCAGTTCGCGGAATCAAATTAAACTTGTCCAGAAGTGGAAGTGGCCGGGAACAGCGCCGTCTGGACTTGTGACGGATTGATCATCAACAGCCTATTAATCTCCCCACTGCTGGGGCTCAGGCCTACCCTCTCAACGAGGGCGTGCGGGCTATAGTCCACCACGCTAGCCCAGTGCGGGTTGGTGGACTTCACATGCGCCTAAGAATTTCTTCTTCGGCGTATGCAGGTTTCCTCACGATGTTTTCCTTCACCGTTTGAGAGCAGTCAGTAAATGTACTTAAGTTTCGAGAAAAAACCCATTGGTACATGGCCCGGCTGGGGATCGAACTCCGGAGATTTTGATATGATAGGCCGCGTCTTATCCACTACGCCACTGACGCTGACGGATTTATACAACTCTAAAATTAATACCAGCTTTCAAAATAATTTAAATTCGTATTAATTTTTATTCAACAGGTTTAGTCGTTTTATTTTCCGTGCAAAATATTATTATTTTATTTATTTAATTTCACAGCATTACATTCGATACATTTTAACAAATTATTAAAGAGCCGTGGTAGCCAAGTTGGTTGTGCACTCGCCTCACGTTCATGAGGTCGTGGGTTCGATCCTGGCCCGTACCTAACACCGTTTTTCGGTGAAGGAAAACATCGTGAAGAAACCTGCATACGCCAAAAGACTGGTATTTAACTATTCTAAGGCGTACGTGAAGTCCACCAAAACGGATTGTGGCACCGTTTGGCGGACAGGGGTTTGGCACAACAGATCCCATAGGGTCGAAGTGTCGCCGGGTATTCCTGGCACCCTAAGAAGATAAGATAAGATAAGAACAAATTATTACAAATTACAATATGCCAATCACAGATTTATAAACTAAAAGTATATAAGTCTGTGATGCCAATATACGAAATTAAAATTACATTAAACATTTAAATTAAAGAAATAATAGAAACAGAAAAACATTGGTATCTAGAATCTTTTTTTTTAATACTGGGATGAAACAGAATAAGCAAGATGCGGTACTCTCATACATTACATTACATACACGAAATCTATTCACCAGTTCATTCACCTACAACAGTTCATTTTATTTATTTTTATGACACGCTACAACTCAAAACAAAACACTTTTTAGATCAGTCTCTTGTTGTTCGATTTAATGGGTTTTAAAACATGATTTTTCGTCAAAATACGCCACTGTAAGTTTTCTCCATACATTTTTCTGTGGGACTTACTTAACATCATTTTTACTAAAGTTTTTATTTTTATATCACCGTACTGTTAACTTTACTATACTTAACTTATCTATACTTTCGGTGCGGTGTCCTCTAGCCGAGCCGCCAGCCTTTCCACATACCTTTTACAAATTGAGAAACGTTTACGTATATAAATTGCGGAGATAACTATAAAAAATAACTGCGTGCACGTCGCCCGGCGATCACATAACAATTAACTTTAATTAAAATTGCGGAAAACGCAATAAAAGACGACACACTGACTTATTGCAAGGAGGCAGAGCACTAGTGGGATATTTATAGTTTTAAATTATTGTACATTTACCGCGACATTGGGCCCGCCCGGTCGGTAATGATGTCCAAATATATTGGCGGCGCCATTCTGCATCGCAATCTTGAATAAAAAAAATTTGCCAACTCCCATATGAGTAACAAATGCATTTTAGGGGGTGCCAAAATCGTGCCAAATGTATATCAAAATTGATACTCACTCACACATTCTCATTTTCAAACTCCATATAAATTTGTATTAGCAATCTCCTCCCGCTAATCCGCTTCCTTTGTCCGCACCCCCCCGGTAAATGGCACCATTGGTTCCCATACTAAATATGCGAGATGCGATCTCCACAGGGAGCGCGCGCGCGACCAAAGAGGTTTGAAACTTCTTGATCGCAATATTTCAACCTTAATGACTTCTTAACCTTTTCTTTAAATGCTGTCTTTTTAGGGTTCCTTACAAAAATGGCAAAAAGTAACCATTGTGTGTCTGATTTCGTCCGTCTGTCTGTCACACACAAGAAGTTTCAAATCTCTTTGGTCGCGCGCGCGCTCCCTGTGGAGATCGCATCTTGCATATTTAGTATGGGAACCAATGGTGCCATTTACCGGGGGGGTGCGGACAAAGGAAGCGGAGTAGCGGGAGGAGGTTGCTAATACAAATTTATATGGAGTTTGAAATGAGAATGTGTGAGTGAGTCACAGTATTGTCATACATTTGACACGATTTTGACACACATAGGATGCTTTTATTACTCATCCATATGGGAGTGGCAAAATTTTTTAATTCATGGTCACACAGCTGCTTATAAGAATTCCAACTTGACTCTATGTACAAAATATTCTAACTGTTAGAAAATTGGCACGTCTGTTCACAGATAGGATAAATGTACTGGACCCCCAGAATAAGACCTATCTATGTAAACATATCTTTATATTTTTATCTCGGCCACTAATAATGCTATCGACTCGAAATTTGTAATAGTTATTTGCATAATTACATAAATTTATTATGTTTATTTCAATCCTCTCTCCTTTCTCAGAGGTTTGAAAATCGAAAAATATGAAATAATTAAAGTTGATATACAACCAGGCACTCCTCTCACACCTGACGCTCCAGTACTAAATAAATGCTGATTTATGAGCTAATTAATCTACTATACATGTAGGTATAAATAAAGCCTTGTAATTATAAAACAGTTCAGTGTAATTATTGTTTTATGAAAAATATATTGTAAATGTCAAAAACGTGTAGAATATACCGAATATACGAAGAATTAATAACCGGCGCATGACTCACCACTCACGACCGCCAAGAGAAATTATATCGGTATAGGTAATACAGTCCAGTACGGACACGTGCGTTCATTCGGCACTTGTACTATTATGTGCTCTGAGATTCAGCGAATGTTTGATGTGGTGAGTGTATAATAGTAGAATGTTCATTTAAAGTGTCCCTAAACGATCATGCTTGCATGACATGCAAAAAAAGTTTACAGTTATATACAGAATTACATGAATACAGTGAAGCAACGGCCAGCACGTAGTTTGCATGTCATGCACGTCAATCACTACAGCTAGACGATCATGCATGAGCGACAGCACGTATTGCATGTCATGCCGCATGATCGTTTAGGGAGCCCTTTACATTTCGAAAAGTGTTGACGCCTGGGATAAGTTCTGTCAAGTATCTGTTATTATTTATGCAAGTTTTCTGTCCGCATTATAAATCGACATCTCTTGAGTCCAAAAGCCAACCAGCGCGTAAAAGGTACTGTACTCTAAAGCCTCTTATAACTATTGATCTAGTTTTTATTAACTACTTACTTCATTAAAGTAGACAAAAGAATTCTAAACCAAATCTTTCTTTATAGTAATGTCCAAAAATTGTGCACGCGTCAATATTAGTAATCATACTCGCCCACACTCACTATTGTGTTTGTTTGTTTGTTTAATTCTTAATTTCTGAGATTGGCTGAGCGCACTTGACTTAACTTCTAGTATTGAGAACTCATTTTACCGTCTTTTTCTATGCAGAATAAATATCTAATTGAATATCGCTATAAGCGGTTAAATGTAACTTAAATAACTTATAAGTTTTTAACACTAAATAACGGGCATCACCTGTTACTTCCACTGAGTATAAACTTGTACGGTCGACCGCACGTCAGTGCAAACAAAACCAGTCTAAACTGGTCTCTTATAGTATTGAAACTCCCTAATAGGCTAGACCAGCTCAAGATCAAAGTGTTTCCACTGACGTGCGGTCGACTGTACGTGTAACGTGTCACAAGCAGTTGCAGTACCGTACCGGAGCTTGTACCGGGAGCCGGCCGCGCCACACTCGGGCTGCGCGCGCGCACGCTGGCGGGCGACGATAAATGACAATGCTCTTGTTAACAGGTTGAGTTGTCGACGCCCGCGCCGCGTCAGCCTTCGGGAGAAAATATTCACTTATCTTTTATAAAAGATTATAATCACCCTACAATTACCCGTCGAGACCTTTAATTTAGAGATCAGGTAGGAACAGTACCTACCTACACTCTTTATCATATTATAAGCTATTCGACTTCCACTGTTGACCTTAGTACACTAGCTCAGGAAAAATAAATTCGACGCAAATTTTTCCTGACATCCTGAGTAGTTTGGTTTTTTCTCGTGTGCTTTTTTCTAATAGCAATGAAGTTACAAGTGAAAATACCGGGATTAATTTTATCTTTCCTAGATTCAGGGGTCTGTCATATTATGTCATCATATTTGTAAAATAAAACACCACAGAAATGATTTCCAAGAACATTCTATTTGAGTCGCGCGATGCTAAAACAGCTGTGTGATTCTGTAAAGTATGAATTAAAACTCGACCATCACATCGCAAGTCACTTACTTCACTCCGCATCCGATCATGAAAGACCTTGATGTCGCATTGTGTAAACAAATACAAGCTACTTAATAAACACTTCACTTGCGAAGTAAAGTGAGTATTGAACTGTAAATCATTGAGTTAGAGACCGATCTCACTGCGGATTCAGGATCGAGTTGCACAAATACGCTTACAGAATAGCAGGGCTGCTCCAGTCATTCATACAAATTTTTAGGATAATGAGGTATTTGAACCCGAAATTACTGCAGTTTCTGCAAAACTATTTAGAAACATGTAATGTTCCAGCGGAGATTTGAGATAACTTTATCATTCCTAGAGCAGTCGGATGTTTCTTAAAAGTTTTTTAAATAAGTAGTCTGTTTTGCTATGTTTTCCTTGTATTCTTACCGGTAAATTAAACAAAGTGTGTGTGTCAATTTCATCTACCTATAACATAACATTTAAATGAAGATTTTGTTTAGAAATTGTCGTATATATTCAAGAAGTTTCAAACCTCTTTGGTCGCGCGCGCGCCCCCTGTGGAGATCGCATCTTGCATATCTAGTATGGGAAACGAAGAAAAATTTGGTGTCAAAATCCGGGGGGGTGCGGACAAAGGAAGCGGATTAGCGGGAGGAGATTGCTAATACAAATTTATATGGAGTTTGAAAATGAGAATGTGTGAGTGAGTATCAATTTTGATATACATTTGGCACGATTTTGGCACCCCTAAAATGATTTTGTTACTCATCCATATGGGAGTAGCTTGTTTTAAAATTCATGTATATATTATAGTAAAGATAATGGCTTTCTTAACTCTAGTATATGCCCATCAGTGAACTTTGGTGACTCTACCTACCGGGAGAAAATAAGAGTCGCGGGCGCAGCCAGGGGCCGCCGCCGCCGCGGTCGTTACGTCACGCGTCACGCGCATGTGACACTTCGCGCCGTCGAAGTGTTAGATTGTCACTTTTATGACATTAAACATTACCGATTACGACAGTGCGGGGGGACCATAGAGTTAGTACACTAGCTATAGAGCGCGCGCATCGCTCATTGCACATTGTGCCAAGTGTAAGCAGGTGTTCTATGGACGCTTCTTTATACATTTTTTCTAGATCGTTTGTTTCCGTGAATCGTGTTTACAGCTTGGCACTGCACATTTCACCATGATTACTCCAAATCTTAATAAATACCGGCGAGAGCAACAATCAGCGCTACTGACGTGTTGTGACTAGTAGCGTCGCCCCGAACATTTCGAGACTGTTCAGACCCGTGCTTACAGTTCAGACTTGCTAACGCGCGCTCTATGTATACTAACAACTCTCTGGCGGGGACGCTCAAATCTCAGCGAAATTTTTTTGCCGCATATACCTACGAAAGATAATTTCCACTTGAAAGACAAGCTTTTTATTATTTTTATTGTCTTTGAATTTTTTTCTAAACATCAAAAATTCGATGTCGCTGGAAATACTCCTGAGGCATAATATGCAAGTGATATAGCTTTATTTTATTTATTTCTCAATAAATAAATTTCCTGTCGGTACTTAAATTTAGTTACTGCTGTAGGCTATCCCACAAGGTGGACCGACGATCTGGTGAAGGTCGCGGCACCCGGCTGGATGAGGTTAGCGCGGGACCGGGCGTCGGGGAGATCCTTGGGGAGACCTTTGTCCAGCAGTGGACGTCTACAGGCTGTTAAAATAGTGATGATGATGATGTAGGCTATAGATGGCTTTAATCTCAACTGTCATTGTCAATGGACACTCGACAACTCCGAGGTCACAATCGTAGGCAGATTGTTTTATGGCCTTGTTTTTTGGAACTGTGTGTTTTTTTAAAGGTGCTGGAAAATCGCTCATTGTTAAAAGTGAGTACTAAAACAAGTACTTACCTACTTATACATTATTTTTAATGATATTCTTTGGCACAAGGTTAAGAGGCAGGTCACGACGCACCGCGATGTGAAGCCCAAGTCTAACTCTTAATATTAAGTTAGACTAAACCTTGACTTGATTATTTTATGTTATGAATTAACGACATGAAGCTTTTTAAGTTAAGAAATGCAAGTTTCTAAAAGCACAATGGATGTTTATTGACACGTGTCACTTACGTCACACCACTTACCGTGTTACCCAATTGCCTTTTGTTAGTTAAATAAAGTAATCACCGAGCAAACAATGCATAATTGATAGCTGACTGACCCTGCGTGGTTGCCCAACGCGGCGCGCGGGCCGCCCCCGCGGGCCCTCGGGCACGCGGAAGTACTCCGTCACACACGTGACACTTTCTTGCAAATTATTTAGCGGGTCGAGATGATCGAAGGGCGGTGTCACCGGGTCATGTCTACGTGATGCTTCTTTATTGCTAGGCATACGTAAGAACGTCAGTGGCCTCGGGGATAACTGCGTCTTATCCCCGACCTACCATATCGAAAGGTCCGAAGTTCGATCCCCGGCTGGGCCATGTACCAATGGGTTTTTTCTCGAAACTTAAGTACATGTACTGACTGCTCTCAAACGGTGAAGGAAAACATCGCGAGGAAACCTGCATACGCCGAAGAAGAAATTCGTAGGCGCATGTGAACTCCACCAACCCGCACTGGGCTAGCGTGGTGGACTATAGCCCGAACGCCCTCGTTGAGAGGGTAGGCCTGAGCCCCAGCAGTGGGGAGATTAATAGGCTGTTGATGATACATAAGTGTATGGACAAGACAATAATCCAAAAGTTCCTAGACGTTACCTGTTTCTCATCACTTTTTAATTTCTTATCACCGTCTCTGATGATGACAACTCTTGATGATGATGATGGTCATCATTAGTATAAAACGACAGGTCGTCGTGACAATGTTTAACTATAAAGCTTATTTCATAGACAATCTTCATATAATATATCAGCCTGTAGACGTCCACTGCTGGACAAAGGTCTCCCCACGGATCTCCACGACGACCAGTCCCGCGCTAACCTCATCCAGCTGGGTCCCGCGACCTTCATATAGGTAGAGTTAAAGTGTTCATCGATAACATAACACTATTGTACCTTCATTGTGATCAAGTGAGCTAAGTTGGTTATTACACTGGAAAACACAGCCCGAGACGAAGGCGAGTGAGTAATGAATCCGAGCAGTATAATGACCAACTTAGCTCACTTGCATCTTATCATAACTTTACCGCAAGGGGCCGAGGACCGGATGTGGTGTCCTTCAGTGGACGTTGAAACGCTGATATGATGATGATGGCATGGTACAGATTTAGTCAATAATACCAGCGCAGGACCAATTTAATTCACAATCGCTATGATTTCGTTTGTTGACGCGTCATGCCTCTATTTGCTATGGAAATCGCGTGTGTTTGTCCGGCCCGCATGGGTATGACATAACATAATGTGATTCTTTGTTTACTGCCATTTATTACTACACGCAGTTGATCTAAGCACATAGAATTAAGGTTAACTACACAGTAATGTCTTTCTAGTTTAACTACTGTGGCCTTTCTTACCCTTTCGCCTATTTCTGCCCGTTTATAGAGCCAATGATAATTACAGTAGGCGTAAACAGGCTTATACAGATTGGCCGACGACCTAACTAAGGTCGGAAGCGGCTGGGTGCGGTAACGCTCATTGGAAAATGCCTATGTCCAGTGGACGTCAAAGGGATGTGATGATGATGCACAGGCATGAGGCATTTCATTAGTAATCCGATGGCAACACAGGTATAGGATTGTGTTGCCGCATTTTAGGCGACGGTAACCTGACCTTCCGATTTTGTCCGCTGTTTTTAAGTATTTCACAACTATCTTAGAGGAATTTTGTACTTAAAATAAAGCGATAAAGTTATTATATTTTTACTTAAACTAGGCTTGTATGTAAGGAAATCTTCTTCCATACAAAACTTTCCTAAAGGCAATAGGTAGCGTATTATATACACACAAGACTTGCTAATGCTTCCGACCGCTAGGTCGCTCTATCATCATCATATCAGCCTGTAGACGTCCACTGCTGGACGAAGGCCTCCCCCAAGGATCTCCACGACGCTCGGTCCCGCGCTATCCTCATCCAGCCGGGCCCCGCGACCTTCTCCAGATCGTCGGTCCACCTTGTGGGAGGCCCACGCTGCGTATTCCGATACGTACTCGCCTTCACTCTTTTAATGAATCTCTCAAGGGCTTGCAATTCAAATATTGATTGAATTGATTTAGCTTTGAAGTACTAGACAACAGCAGCGGTCGCCGTGACGGGCAGCATTGTGGGCGCACAGCCTTCACAGCACGTCTAATGAAACCGATTAATTGTGTAAGCTCTTCGCAAGTGCATTGTGCGAACAGATCAAGTTCATATTCATTATGATACGCTCGATACATGTTACCACCTAATAATCCTACTAATTATACACGTGAAAGTATGTTTGGATGTAAGTATGTTTTGTTACTCTTTCATGCAATAACCTCGAAAAAATAACTAAGAACAGATTTTGATGAAACTTTACAGTAATAAAGATCAAAGATCAGAACAAAAAAAATTACACGGGCGAAGCCGCGGGAACAGCTAGTTATACCTAATAGGTAGGTACATTGAACAGAAGTGAGTATAATTCATTTTAAGGCCTATGTACTTCGGCATGTAGATTTCGTAATACAGCTATGTACACCGTATGTATAGCCTATACGATTGCATAGATAAGTACAATAAGGCCTGATGGCCCGTTTCTGAAGCCAATGGCGGCCATAATCATAATCGGCGGCAGTCATACTTTAAGGCCAGTATACGGGGTGTAACAAAATTAAACGTCACTTGAAATTTACAAAAAAAGAAACCATTTTTTTGGCATTTTTCTAAAACTCAGAACCAAAGTCCTTTTTGCTACACTTGTATATGAATTACCTACTGTGTCAAAGCGATGATTTAATACGCAACCTTCATACATCTTCATTAATATCCTTGCGATCCGCGCTATTATAGTCCTTATGCAGTTTTAATAAAGCTTTCGTCAAGTTTGGGGCACGGTCAATAAAATCTAATTTATGGATGATGTTAATGGTTTTTTTTTTTTTTTTACTGGACAATATATTTATTTCTTTATCCGCCTATTTGATAACGTATAACTAAAAATGTAATGGTGTTAATGGTGTTACTTATTGTTACGTAACTTTACTGCACGTGTAACGAGTCCGACACACAGACGGACGTAATGCAGCGATTTGTATGTATTTAGATGTAAATTAAATTGTTACAAAACCTAAGTGTATTTGTGGATACCCGCTAGCTCAGTTGCATAAACGTATGTTTGCTCTTTGAGTGGCGGCGTGTTGCTATCGTACATTGTCAACGCTATCGTATACGAAAATAACATAGAGATAGGATCTCTTTGGTGGGTGCTCGCCAGGAAAATAAGTTTAAAAAAACATACATACTTTTTTTCATTTCATTTCATTTATTTATTTAAACTTACACTTACAGTCTAGCCAAGCGTGAAAGTCATTAAATAATACAATAATTAATATCATACAAGATCTGAATACAAAATAAATTGAATAAACAGAATGTCACAATTATAGATATACAATTATACAAATGTCAGGATAGATAATAATAATACAAATAATGTCACCAAGCAGGGTCATGTGTCAGTTATCGCGCTGGGGGTCACAATCGACTCCAGATATATACCAGCTGATGTCAGGAAGCGTGTTTCCGTGAACAAGAATATGTCGATAGTGTCGTCATGGTCCAAAATGTCATTGAGTAGTTGTACAGCCCTATGTAATGGAGTACATGTGGCGGACTTGGTGCGCGCGCGAGGTGCGCCGAAAAGCGGGTGTCGACGTGCGCGGAGGCGGTTATTTGATACACATACAGTACATACATACATACAGTCGAACATAGTATCTTCTCTTTTTTCGAAGTCGGTTAAAAATGAATTATTATAATTAAAATAAATTAAAAACACTGGCAAGATAATGCAAAATTAACAAAGAATTAGAGCCGTGGTAGTATAGTTGGTTGTGTACTCGCTTAGTGTTCATAAGGTCGCGGGTTCTAATCGAACCTTGGCCTTCGGAACTACGGTCTATCTAGCTTTTCAGTGCAGGAAAACATCGTGAGGAAACTTGCATACGCCAAAGATTAGTATTTCTATTCTAATTCGTATGTAAAGTCCACCAAAAACGGATTGGGGCACCGATGGTGGACAGGGGTTTGACGCAACAGTTCCAAAAGGGTCGAAGTGTCGTCGGGTATTTCTGACGCCCTAATAATATTGTATAAAAACTTTAGAATTAAAAACATCTCAGGATTTAATTACTTTTTGTATATACAGGATGGGGCAAAAGTAATGACACTATTTGGTTCATCTATAACTTCTTTTCTAAATTAGAAAACTAGAATTAGTTTTCTATATATGCATATTTATGCCATGAAATTTCGTCGCATTAGGATTTGAATATGGTATCTCTTAAATGGTGACCTCCAGAGTTGATGCACATTTGAACCTATTTATGACATTTTCCATAACTTGCTTAACACTTCCTGCGATATGTTCCCTATTTCTTGATGAATGTTATCTTTTAGGGCTGCGAGAGTCTGTGGCTTGTTCACATACACCAGAGATTTCAAATAACCCCAAAGAAAGAAGTCTGGACAGGTGAGATCGGGCGATCTTGCAGGCCAAGGCAAATCGCCAAAACGAGAGATAACACGGCCTGGAAAAGCGTACCTCACCAAGTCCAAAGAGTCGCGCGCAGTTCTTGCGGAGGAAAACGGTCCATGTTAATTTTTAGTGAATTTTACATTTGTTTACTACACAGTTTTCAATATCACAATGAAATTAGATGTCATATTATATGATGTTGTAAAGCCTAAAAAGCGACTCCCACGGGACAGGCATAGCCTATTGTGGGTGTCACTGGTAAACTTTTCCTGTACAAATTCTTTCTTTTGCTAAATAAATATATTTCATATTTCATATATATATATTTCATATAAAAAAAATATCAGTAATTTCTATAGTGTCATTACTTTTGCCCCACCCGTTACATACCGCTTGAGACAGTTCCTTCAAATTGAACTTGTACAATTTAGGAGACGGTAGTGAGGAGATCCGAGGGAGAACTAACGGTGTTACTCTATACCGCTAGCGGTATATTGTCTGAAGGGCTCCGCTTTTTATTCGCTTTCCGCAGATTCGCCGCCTCAACGCTTTCGCAACGCCGCCGCGCTGTGTGTGTTACTCTTTAGAATCGGGCTATTGTATAGTTATTTAAATTTAAGTAAGTAAATATAATTGAATAGAGGTCGCCAGTTATTATAGTGCTTTTTAGTAATTCTGTAACCCGGTTTGTTTTATCAATGCAATGGTCAAATGCATGTTTCTGTTAGGGGGATCTAAGATACAACTTAAATAAATTTAATTAATAAGTTATAACATAATTACTTGTGTAAGTAATATATGAGTATTTTTTGACTAAAGTGTTCAAATTGGCAAACGTTAGTGCACGATTAGAGCGGAGTTTATATCGAGCCGGCTAATTAGTGTCATTAGTATGTACCGTCCGTCCGTTAGTGACGCAACTCAAACGAAACTCCAGCTTTTACAGCCATTAGCACTAAACACAAAATCTTCATTTAAGGAATTATTTAAATTATTGCGTGAATTACGACACGAGACGATTGCTAAAACATTGCGGGATTTTTAGGCGATGTAATTAATACGGTTACCGTAGCTTCATCATCATCATATCAGCCCTTTAGCGTCCACTGTTGGACATAGGCCTTCCCTAACAAACGCCACCACATCCGGTCCCAGCCGCTTCCGGCCACCTTCTTCAGGTCGTCGGTCCACCTGGCGGGGGGCGCGCCGGTCCGCGGTCTCCACTCCAGAACTCGTCTGCCCAACGGCCGTCGGTTCTGCGGCAGATGTGACCTGCCCACTGTTACTTCAGCTTGCTAATCCGTTAGTTCTCCCTCGGATCTCCTCATTACCGTCTCCTAAATTGTACAAGTTCAATTTGAAGGAACTGTCTCAAGCGGTATGTAACGGGTGGGGCAAAAGTAATGACACTATAGAAATTACTGATATTTTTTTTATATGAAATATATATATATGAAATATGAAATATATTTATTTAGCAAAAGAAAGAATTTGTACAGGAAAAGTTTACCAGTGACACCCACAATAGGCTATGCCTGTCCCGTGGGAGTCGCTTTTTAGGCTTTACAACATCATATAATATGACATCTAATTTCATTGTGATATTGAAAATTGTGTAGTAAACAAATGTAAAATTCACTAAAAATTAACATTGACCGTTTTACATTCATTCGATGAACAAACTTAACTATCTGAGTACACAATAAATTCTCGATATAAAATAGGTACTTACGTATATTATTTTGAAACTGGTGAACATTAGAATTGAATTCATAGTTATTTGAACATAAAACTCTTAATGTGGGTAAAACCAGTGTGAAACAGTGTCTTGAAGTTACTGCTCTATACAATAGGACCCGAAGAATCGTGTGATGCGGTGTGGCAACGCGTAGATAGCCACTAAAGATCTGACGGAGCGGACCCAAGGGCAAGTTAAGGTGAGACGGAGATTAGGCACAAATAGCTCGCAACTAATTATACGTGGGCGAAGTTGCGACATGCAGTGTTATGATCTATGGGAGGCCGGCGCGCGCGCAGTTCACAGCCAGGAGCTCTATTTTTGATTCGCTCGTAGGGAATTGTATCGTCGCATGCGACATAAGTCATACTCGACTTCCAAGTCGCACGACGCTGATTTTCAGCATTTTTGATTCGCTCGCGTTCGGTGTTGCCAATAATATTAGAAATGTAGAATTTTTTCCGTTTCACGCAGAAAAAATAAAAACCGGTAATTACCAAAACGTAAAGCGGAACGTAAAATGCTAAGCAATGGTCGAAACCATAGAGACTGTATATGATATTATCTTTGCCTTTTGTTAGAAAAAGTGAACTGAAGTGAAGTGTCAGTGATAGTTGTCTCTTTTCTTTTGTCATATGGCATTTGACGTTTATTCTACCGCTCGGCTCGTCCCAAGCGACGATTGGTCGATACCACTCGTTGCCGTTCGAGCGGTTCAAAAATGCGGAGTCGAGGGAAAATCAGTAGAATCGAACGCTCGAAGCGAGGAGAGCGAATCAAAAATAGAGCTCCAGGTCCGCGGTATCACGCGATCTGCCGCTAATGCAGCGCACGGCAACTGCAACGGATGTAGGCCAGTGAAAATAAAATTTAAGTAAATAAATAAATGTAAATAAATCTAGTTGATCGAACAATATCGAAATAAATATGAGGATTTTCACGTGTGAAAATTGTTGAAAATTTATAGACCATCATCAACAGCCCATTAACATGTCCCCACTGCTGGGACTCAGGCCTGCCCTCTCAACGAGGGCGTTCGGGCTACAGTCCACCACGCTAGCCCAGTGCGGGTTGGTAGACTTCACATGTGGCAAAAAATTTCTTCTTTCAAAACATTTTTTCCTTCACCGTTTGAGAACAGTCACTAAATGTACCTACTTAAGTTTCGAGAAAAAACCCATTGGTACATGGCCAAGCCGGGGATCGAACTTCGGACCTTTCGATATGATAGACCGCGTCTTATCCCCGACGCCACTGACGCTCGCTATTAGACCATGTCTAGAAATTTTATATTTTAAAAAAAAAGTTTTGACAATATTTTTTTAGAGTTCAGCATTCCCCGGCACATGGGCAAATAACATTGTCTCAAACACGTATAACATCTTATATGCATCTTAGGTACGGTCGACCGCACGTCACTGGAAACAAAACCGTACCCACCTATAATACGGTGGACGGATAATTAGAAACAGGGCAAGATTTTCACCATGATTTACAGACAGTGCAAGATTTTCATGCAATCGAGGTCACTTTGAAGACATGGGTCTCCGTGAAGGATTGATCGTGGCGTGATCTGTTGACGGTCATCGAGAGAGTACATGGAGGACTTTAAGATTGCTTTAGATATCCAACTGATCAGATAAGCCGTTTGGAAGCAGCATCGTCATGATTCCTTAACTTTAAGATTTTCGTACATTTTGATGACATTTTGCGGGTTTTTTTCTTTATGACGATGCTGCTTTTAAACGGCTGATCTGATCAGTTGGATATCTAAAGCAATCTTAAAGTCCTCCATCTACTCTCTCGATGACCGTCAACAGATCACGCCCCGATCAATTCTTCACGGAGACCCATGGCTTCAAAGTGACCCGATTGCATGAAAATCTTGCACTGTTTCTGATTATCGGTCAACCTATGTATTAATCCCTCAAAGTGTGTGTAGTTAAAATACCTTCCCTAAATGTAATATGTACATAGCTAGACCAATCTGTCCTTGTATTTTTTACCATAAATAATTGTGGCAATGTTGCAACTTGCACGGAGCGAGCGTCTGCACGCGCTGTACTGCCATCAGATCACGTAGCGTGACGCGAGCAGAGCAGCGCTGATGGTGACCCTCACCTCGCGCCGGGTCGGGGCCACCCCACGCCCACGCCCACCGCTGGTCGTGCTGCACTCGACACAACAGCACTCCTTCAAGTGTGTACGCACGACGAAATTCTGATGTGAGGTACACTCAAGTGTGGTATCGTCTATGGTCGATCATAACTAATATCTGGGTAAATATACAGAGTAGAAGTGTACAAAGAATGGGGTGAAACTAGACTCTATTTTACAGAAAAATAAAAATAAAAAATTTCCAAACACACTGTAATTAAGAAAAGACCCCATAATTTTGAAAAAATAATCATGTCGTATTAATTACCATGTCTAATATTGGTAAAACATAACAGTAATAATTATGAATAATTGATAAACCAATGGAAGCCATAAGATGACACAGTCAATTACAAAACAGGCTTTTGTAAAAAAACCATCGCATTTTTTTCTATCACCTGTAAAACAATTGATAATGTTTAACTTTTTAATCCCATTTTCAAAAACCGACGATCTGGTGAAGGTCGCGGGACCCGGCTGTGTGAGGTTAGCGCAGGACCGGTCGTCGTGGAGATCCTTGGGGGAGGCCTTTGTCCAGCAGTGGACGTCTACAGGCTGATATGATGATGATGATGATGACCGAAAATACGAACGAATCATAACTTTGGTTCCAACCTTAACCAAACGTGTGACATAGAGACTTGAATCAAATAGCTAAGGAGGCCGCGAGAACACACCAAAGAGATCATATTTCTATGCATAGAGATGAGCGATTGAACATAGGTAAATTGTTATCGCGGGGAAAACAGTTTCCATAAACATATTCCACGCGGGAGAAGCCGCGGGCAATGGCCAAGCTAATAAGTAGGTATGTACGACATAATACTTTCGTTACAAAATACCAAGGCATGCAGTTTCTTCCGTGCATTCTACTCATTTCGACTTCCGCACTCTACGTGATATGCGTTTTTGCATTCACTCTTTGGGGTCGCTGCTTGCAGATGAGAAATGAAACAACTGATGATCTGTAGATGCATATTTTATTAACAATTGTCCTTAATAATATTTACAATATTAGCTTCGCAACCGGCGACGGTTGAGAGGAGCTCTTAACATTAGAAAGAGATAGTAATATCTTGTGTCCCCACAGTATTCCCCCCCAAGCGACAGCGTACATAAATACACAGATCTAGATGTATTATTATACAATATAATTAAGGTATACTTAACGTTACCTAACTATTTGGTGTACAATTATAGTAAAATATTAACCCTAAGAATACTAATTCTATACAGACAGATTTTTTTACATCGTTTGTATATACATTTTATTTACGTGAATATCGCGCGAGTCAATTTGTGCTTCGTTGCGGCGCGTAGTGGGAGAAACTTATATATTATTATAGTCTAGTAGATTATGTACAATATTAAAATTCCGTGCAAAACTTGAGATCTGCCACTAGCGCTTGTTTTATTTCATCCTTATATTATGTCATTATCATTAAGTAACCGCGGAAGCAGCATCTGGCTAAATTCTTTAATTCTATGATTAGGCACACAATGATTACCAAAAAGTTAACTATTTATAATTGTGATTCACGCCGGAATTGCCTCACATTGGGGGGTTATTCCCAAAGGCTCGTACGATCCGTTCGGGGTTGCATCTGATCACACAAAAAGTTCCCAAAGGATCACGTGATCCGTAGCAACTGTTTTTTGAATTAAAATTAAACATTTTCCCAACGGATCACGGTTACCCGCAATGGTTACCACATTAATAAATATGCTTTTGCCGTGAGCTTTTTAAATACCTATTGTTTGTTATTCTACTGTCAATTAGGGGCTGGGAAATAAAACATGAAGTTATGGGTATCGCCAAAATTCAGTTTTTAAAAGAATAAAATGGTTATTTATTTTCTGCTACAAAGCACATATAGGTAGGTAAATACATGGTGGTACAATATAAAAATCTATAATGTTTGGTCGAAAGTGAGGGACTCCATGAAATCAATCAATCTTTCGGCCAAACATTTTTGGTTTGTAGCATACGTCATACAGCGGAGATATAATCATGAAAAAATCCAAAGATTAACCAGATACATACAGACAGACCCGGGCCGTATACCGCCATTCTGGGGTCACTGATATGTTAATCTTTGGATTGTAAGTACTTATTATTGGTGCTTAATGTACTTATTTGAAAGTAGCTGCTGCATTACACTTTATGTTATGAGAGGTGAGGAGAGTTTATCGTGGTATAAAGTTTACTTGCGCCCGTGCGAAATGTCAACGATCCCACTACAGACTGAATGCGTAGTTTGTCACCTGTCACTCAGCACACTGACAGTCGCCTGGGTATAGGTATACTCCGTTCCAGGAGTCCAGCTAGTAGCGACAAAATCCTCGCAGGTCATGGTCAATGCACGCGGCTAGAGTTAAGGGGAAACCCGTTCGTTTTTAAGGAACACATAGGATAAGTATGTTACTCACAACAATTTTGTATGAGTCTCGGTAATTTGAAACAAATAAATAATTTTTAAAAATTAAATTAATTAAAATATAATATGCAAAACAATAAAATCTCTCTCACTTTGTAGTTGGAATGGGATTGGTACAGCTGTGTGATTCTGTAAAGTATGAATTAAAACTCGACCATCACATCGCAAGTCACTTACTTCACTCCGCATCCGATCATGAAAGACCTTGATGTCGCATTGAGTAAACAAATACAAGCTACACAATAAACACTTCACTTGCGAAGTAAAGTGAGTATTGAACTGTAAATCATTGAGTTAGAGACCGAGCTCACTGCGGATTCAGGATCGAGTTGCACAAATACGCTTACAGAATAGCAGGGCTGGACCCCTTGGACCACTATTATTGAATTACTATTTAAACAAGACATTCGAGTTCCAAGATCTTCCTGGGAATTAAGTCCAAAGCGGTGCATGGAGGAACGTTGCAATTGTAAAGGTGCCTGGCAGTGGTCTAACATCTGGAGTACTATTTTTGCATCGCTCGCCTCTAGTAGTTGATTCTACTAATCCGATACAAAATTCGCTCGCATTTCGATCGCTCGAAGCGAAGCGAGCGATTCAAAAATAATGCTGAGGTATTACGTATCATTCTGCTGATTGGACATCAGTAGAAATAGGTAATCAATAATTACTGCTAATCTATCAACTGATAATAAACATGATGATAATGCCTCCAGTATACAATGTCGCGACGACGCTGACGTAACAAGCTGCTTCCTCCTCTATAGTAGGTACTCGCGGCGTGCGCCTCCAATTACAGTTTATTGCCGGCGCAAGCGCAGGTTGACATCAACTTGCGGGACTCATTACGTCACAGTCGAGCTTAGAATGACAATGAGCGAACTATAGACTCACAAACATGTGCGCAAAATATTTGTTTGCTATCCTACTAGTATTATCATGAATCAAAAAATTAGCTACTCCCAAGCGCGCACGCCCATCAAAGAGATTCGAACTTTCCTGATTATTGACCGAGCGAGCGAAGCGTCTATGTTTTGAGATTGGCCAAAAATGCTATTGTCTGTCTGTCCTTCTGTCTGTAATTCTCTACAGGTCGCATTTTTCAACCGATTTTGACGAAAATTTGGCATAGGTATAAATTAATAAAGCCGACTATAACTTTGACGGTAACCGGTCTTCCAAAAATATTGCTGGTGTGTGAAAACCATTTTTTCGATTTAGGGATCCGTTGGCGAAATATTAAGCTTTAAAGCGGTAATTTTTGTTAGAGTCACGTGTCCCCCCCCCCTGCCAGCTAAACGGTTGCTTCTGGATATGTGAAAAAACTCATGGCAGTAGCATATATAACGTAGTTACAAGGAAAACTATTACGGCTAAGTAGGTTCTATTAGTTTTTGAGTAATAGTCGATTAACTTAAGAAAGTCGAAAAATTAAATTATGTTCATAGAACTGCATACGAAAAATGGGAAATAAATTTTTTTCTGCGTGAATTCCATGGTGTGGGGTATCGTTGGACAGGTCTTTCAAAAACATCGCGGGTGTGCAAAAAACATTTTTCGATTCAGGGATCCGTTTGCGAAATATTAAGCTTTAAAGTGCTAATTTTTGTCACTTTAGTACTAACATCTCCTATTGCAAAATTGACTTTTGTTCGTTTCTTTTAGGTTTGCTTTATAAAGGCTGGCGAGGTCTACTGTTCTCACGGAACTACTATATAAACGGGAAAGCTTGTAAGGATGGATGTAGCACAGAGCGCGGAATCACAACGCACGCGCGGGCATCGGCGTTCGAAACGTTGTGGGAAGTAGGTATAATGTTTGTATGATTGGATGTTTGTTACTTTTTTACGAATAGATTTAGATGAGATAGATTACAGTAAGTAGTAATATAGGATAGGATTATAAATCAGAATAATACACAGGCTGTATAGATACCTCGGTAAAGGCTTTTCTACGCGGGCGAAGCCGCGGGAGCAGATAGTAAAAATATATTGAACTTTGGTGGTCGCATGTAGATGCTTCCGCAGCGAGGCAAGTGCGTCTAGTGCCGCACATTAGCGCGTGTCAATGGGATTGTCGCCACAGAGTAGGTAAGCCACTGCGTGAAGAAGCGACACTCTCCTATTGTCGAAAAATCTTAATTAAATACCTACCATTAATTATAAATACTTCTTGGATGCAAGAAGTTTCAAATCTTATTGGTCGCGCGCCGCTCCCTGTGGAGATCGCATCTTGCATATTTAGTATCGGAACCTATGGTGCCATTTACAGGGGGGGTGCGGACAAAGGAAGCGGAGTAGCGGGAGGAGGTTGCTAATACAAATTTATATGGAGTTTGATAATGAGAATGTGTGAGTCGTAATTTTGTGATTAGTTTGACACGATTTTGACACCCATATAATGCTTTTATTACTCATCCATATTATGGGAGTGGCAAATTTTTTTGATTCATGGATGGATGCTTCTAACTCAGATCCTTTTATAGCATCTTTTTCGTTATATTTTTATAATAATGAGAAAGATAACCGGCTAAATAATGTAAGCACCTCAAAATAAAACGTCGGCGACACTTGTTGTACTAGTATTTATTTCACGATAGTTCCACGACAACTGCCGCGCTTTTTTTTTTTTTTTTTCGTAGGAAGGGGAACCCTCATGGATACCATTGCTCCGCGAGAATGAGCAATGGTTATGTTCGAATCCACCGAGGCCTTTCCCGGGAAAGCCCTTGTTGACCTAACGAACCAAAACCCCCACCTTTGGATATGCTATTGGCCGGGCAGGCCTTGACAGCGTCAACGGAGATTGGGAGCGCAGACGGCGCTCACCCTAGTGATGTAGCCTTAATTAACCGGTATAGGGCGCGGGGCGCCCATGGGGCAGGGACCTCTGTCCATGGTGACGCCGTCAGCCGCGGCAGACTGAGAGAAACGGCCGGGTGTGTTACGATATCTCGCGAACGCGCCGGGTGTCGGGAAAACTGCCGCGCTCGGCATTACACTCCCATATATACCCTCCATTCTCCGACGATCGCCGTAGGTGCAGGCTACCAACCTAACAAACAGTATTGCCAACATCTACAGCAGATCGTATATCCGGTATACTACCAATGTATCCGGTATACTGGCAATGATGTTATATTGTCACTGCCATCGGAAAATACACAAGATTTTATACTAATTATTTCTTAGTCAAGATTAATTTATAACATCACATGTATCTTTCAACAAGTATTTTAACCGGAAGTTAACAATAAATAGACGATACTGCAATTTTTCTTTCTTTCTTCATGGCGGACAACTATTTATACAAAACTGAGATTGTTTTTTAAATTACCGATAACGAAATACATAACTACGTGCGTATAGAGCTCTATTACTCAAACCAATCTTCGTATCGCCGACGCAATTTCCATACGTTTTGTCATGTTACTTAAATCCTTTAAGTGAGGCACAGCCTGCGCCTGCGCCGCCGTTGTGCAACAAGTCGAGTCAATCGCGCATCATTATCATTTTCGCCATTTTATTTCTATTGCCATCATCAATTTGTATTTGAGACGTGGCGAAATATAAGGACCCGTGTGGTCGACGCTTTACATTTTTTGGGTTCTGTTTTTTTAGAGAACCTTTTGTCCGAGTCAGCCCTGCTATTCTGTAAGCGTATTTGTGCAACTCGATCCTGAATCCCGCAGTGAGATCGGTCTCTAACTCAATGATTCACAGTTCAATACTCACTTTACTTCGCAAGTGAAGTGTCTATTAAGTAGCTTGTATTTGTTTACACAATGCGACATCAAGGTCTTTCATGATCGGATGCGGAGTGAAGTAAGTGACTTGCGATGTGATGGTCGAGTTTTAATTCATACTTTACAGAATCACACAGCAGTCCTGTCCGCCGCCGGATAGCTCGAAAACTTGGAAATTTGGAACACTATGTAAAATGGTCCGGAACCATATGTAAAATTTGAGAAACAATGTTTTTCGGTAAAAGAAAAAATTAAACAACGTATTGCACAACCTACCAGCATTTTGGAGACTTTTTTTATTAAATAGTACTATTATACTTCCTGGGCCTCGCTTGAGGAATTAAAAATAAAACATAACGTAAAACATAAAAATAACAATCTTAAAACAATTTGTATTTTTGACGTTCACTTCTCCCAGGACTCAGGAGGATAGGTTCGACACTAATCATACTTTATTGGTCAATAAAAAATAACGTAATTAGAAATAGTGTCAAAATAAAATAATAGTAAAGAATATCAAAATAAAAAATGACAAATAAGTAAATTATTTTATGACTTTTGATTATTTGTAATAGATAATGATTTTCCGCGGATCTCTAATCCAATTATGTTGTTATTATGTATTTTTATTATTATGTAAACAAATACTTCCATAAAATTGAGCTTTTTTTGTCTATAATTGAGCACCCGGATGCTGCTACAAAATATATAAACAGGGTGCTCCGGGACATTACAATTAAAACATAAAGTCCTCGCGGTAATTGGTGACAGTCAATATTGAATGGCGCCGTGCATCGGCCGCTAAAGGTCGAGGTCACCCATACAACGTACACACATACAATTATTGTATGAAAGAAATGATGGACCTTTCATATCGATCTGTCAATCATTTCGTGCGACGAGTTATAGTACCGTAGCCGGCGGAACAAGCTTATCATGATTTAACACCTGTATAGGTCGTCATTATAGAATGTATCCATAAAACATAGAACATACATGGGTAGGTAGGTACTTACATCGCCCGGTCGGGGATCGAACCCGGACCTCTCAACATGACAGGCCGCGCCTTCCCCACCGTGACACCGCCACACACTAAACAGCTGAGAAAGAGCTTTAGGGGGTGATAAGTTATATGAACGGACTTCTCAAACGCACGCCGGGTGAGGCGTGTTGGTTGACTCACAAAGTACTAGGACTCACTTCGGTAGCAACAAAATACCAGAAGAAATCTTAAATATGAATGACAGAAAATTTAAGACTCACATTAAACAACAACTTTGTAAGAAAGCTTATTATAAAACAGTCGATTATTTAAATGACAAAGATGCCTGGTGTTAATGTTACTTCAGCCTCGCACAATCTTTACAAAAATAATGTTATGTATAAACTCGATTTTAAAAGATGTGTTGCGGAAGTTTGTTGCGCCGCTTCTTCTTCCCAGCTCTATATAACACCTTGGAAGCGGTGGTAGATAAAAAATGGACGTTGTATAAATGTACCCAGTGTACTTACATGCAATAACATAGTTTTGACTTTGACTTTGACTTTAGCGCTGCTACACAGACATATCATACACTACACAGCAAAGTAGTTTAGAAGAGGCTCACCGTAGTGAATTGTAATAATGCAGAGCGCTAGAGGTTAATTGCGCGAATTGCCGGAGCAAGGCCTGAACTTCACCTCTCGTCGCGAGCGCACAACGGGTTTGGGCACTACACCGGGAGCCCACTGCGAAGCTATGGCACAGTACTCGCACTAGTGTCGGATATAAATAACTTTTTTTTCCTAAAACGAATAAAACAGACGCCTAAAACTGTTAGCGCTTTATGTAATTGTGTCAAATAGCGCAAACGAAATTCAATTCAACTATTTACTTGATTTAAACATGTTACACGTCAAAATGGTATTGTTAAAGAAATAATACCACAATAAAAATCATATTTATTATTTAATTTCATTATTTGAATTTAAAAATACATTAGGTATATTATAATAACATTGGTAAAGTTAAGAACAAAATTAATTCCTTGAAAAAAAAGTCATACATTTTCAGAAAATTATTTGTCTGTCCCTTACAAAGGACATACATTTCATAAATTTAAACTCTATCAGAAGCCATTTAAATGTTATTAAAAACTGGGGCAAATGGCAATGTGGCCAACTTAGTGCTTTCGGCACTAGATCTGGTGCATTTTTACAGATGTCAGCGCTCAAAATTAAATTTTAGTGCCTAGTGCCCTTTTTAGTGCTTTTTCAGTCACCACCAAAAGTACCAAGCGACGAACGAGCGCATGTCGGAAATCCGAATTTATGTATGAAATCTGGAGGAATCACTGCTTCTGTAGAAAATTTCATTCATCATTCACATTTTCTATGAAATCGTCGCGCCATTTTCAAATCGATCGAGGCAGGCAGTTTTGTTTTCTGTCGCGCGATGAAAATTATATTTACCGACTGTGCTCGCCGACTTTGATTTTATTTTGTAAGGTACCTACCTAACTAAATTGATATTGAGTTTCTAAATTCTTTTACTCATTTATATTGTTGCGTTTTTTTAAAGTTTTAAACATCTAGTGCTCATTTCTTGAAAATCCTGTAAATCTGGTGCTTTTTTAGATTCGTTTAGTGCTCAAACATCCAAGGGAGTTGGCCACACTGGCAAATGGTAGCAGGCACAGGAAAGTTTCCGCCGGCTCCTGGAGTAACGGCCGGCGACCGGCGACCTTGCCGCGCTGGTCGTGTCATCCATCAGATAAGCGCCGAATTCGCGACTCCTGAGAAACAAGCCCACTTTACTCGTATAACAGGTTAGGGTCAAAGTACTCTTTAGTCTTGAAATGCTCATACAATGGCCAATGAATGCTCGTGAATTTGGTATTTTTCCTTTTATCTGTAGTTACTTCTTTTGAAGTCAGTTGAAAATTACTGGAAAATAGGCTGGGATGAAGGCCTTGGACTTTAAGCGAGCAGATGGACGCATACCTATAAGGAAAAAACAAATTCACGACTTTCATTGCCCATTGTATGAACATTTCAACTCGACTCTCTTCTCAACTCGATTGTAGGTTACACGATATCATCGCCAATTGGGAACCGATTTGAATGATTCTTTTCTTATAAATAGGCTTTATTCCAAGGGTCATTTTCCGTTATTTTATATAGTTATTCCATTTCAATTGAAAGCATTTCACCTATATGGGTGGAGATTTTTTTTAAAATTTGAGTATCAAGAAGTCGACATCATCATCATCAGCCTGTACTAGTCCACTGCTGGACATAGGGCCCCCCCAAGGTGCGCCACTGAACCCGATCCTCTGTTCTCCGCATCCAGCAATCTAGCATCCAACAAGTCGTCGATATACATAAATGGCTTTGTATTTTAAAATATTATAGGTATCTATCTTTTAAATAAACTGGACAGCACAGCCTTGCTGACTACGGAACCCTACCCTGCGCGTGGTCCGACGCGCATTGGACCAATTTCCGTATATACATAGGTGGACGGATAATTAGAAACAGGGCACGATTTTCATACAATCGAAGTCACTTAGAAGCCGTGGGTCTCCGTGTAGGATTAATCGGGGCATGATCTGATGATGGTCATCGAGAGAGTACATGGAGGACTTTTAGATCGCTATTGACATTCAACTGATCAGATAAGCTGTTTGGAAGCAGCATCGTCATGAAGAAAAAAACCCGCAAAATGGCATCAAAATGTATGAAAATCTAAAAGTTAAGGAATCATGACGATGCTGCTTCCAAACGGGTCATTTGATCAGTTGGGTGTAAACAGCGATCTAAAAGTAATCCATCTACTCTCTCGATGACCATCATCAGATCATGCCCCAATCAATCCTTCACGGAGAACCATGGCTTCAAAGTGCCCTCGATTGTATGAAAATCTGGCCCTGTTTCTAATTATCCGTCCACGTATGTATATCAGTCCCACATCGAGCACATCGTCACACAACCTGTACTGCTTACTTACAATCAGATGACTGTTCACAAATATTACACCTAAACCGGCTTTACTAGTCCATTCGCAGTGGACATCGATCCCACGGCCACCGGCTCTCGAGCCAAACGCTCGAACACTAAGCCAACTAGAAAAATTGCTAAAATGGGTAACCCCTTCTCAACTTACAGCCAGCACCGACAATCAAGGTCTCAAGTGCACTGTCTCGTGGGAAATCATCAAATGTCTAATGTTTTGCGATACACTTGTTTGTTATGAAGTTATTGTAGGATTTGTTTTGGCTCGTCCGTTCCGTTTACATGTTAGTTCGATTGGTCGAACAATCCGGAACAAAATGTCAACATTTGAAGTATCCACCTAAGATAACAAGATTAACCCTTCGGCTCGCAGGATTCCGAGCGCAATACCTTTGAAACTCGGACGTATATCGCGTCAGTCACACATCCTGACATTGTCACGAGAAAAACTGTCATCTTGAAACGTAACCGCGGTTTAATTGGTCAAGATTACACGTAGCGAGCTTTTTCCGTGTTCTGTGGTCAAGACCATGAAACTAATATGTACTACGTATGACAATGACAAGTGTCTGAGTGACAGCGAACTGAATGATAATATCATGATAATATGAGTAAAACGATGTATACTCGGACTTATCCCACATAAGCATATCTTCCAGTCTATTCTTCGTTTGGAGATCACGAGTGGGCAAGCGTAGTGTGGGACGCCCCCCGGCTAGATGGAGCGACGATCTGTATAAGGCGGCTGGCAGTGACTGGAAGCGGAGAACCGTAGATAGAAATCAGAGGCGTGTCTTGGGGGAGCCCTATGTCCAGCAGTGGACTAGTGCAGGCTGGTGATGATTTACAATCTAGGCTGTTATCGCTTTATGCGATTTCTTCTGATTGGATTTTCGAGTAGCGATATTTATGTTGATTAGAGCACGTCTGTCGAAATATGGAGGACCTTTAGCTGATTAACTGTATTGATTAACTATTGATTGACCTGTTGACTAGTGACCCCCTCGGCGGGCGCCCCAGTGGCCCGGGGGGTCATTCCCATTAGTGTACGCGTGCCCCTTCCACCCTATAAACTTTCTCACTTCGGGTCATTTTAATTTATTATAGTACTCATTGTAGTAAAGGTAGTGTAATTGAAATTACTATTTGAAAAGTAAGTTTGCCGTCAATAATGTTGTATGCAAACTTTTCAGTCCAAAAGCAAAGTTAAAATATGTCATTGAAATGGTCATTCACATAGTAAATTAGCATTTTCCCGGTTGGCAATTTTGTGGATGGACATACCCATGAAATTAATTGTAGGTCACAGAAAAGCATTTTCGCTTTAAACATGTTTCGATGAAAAAAATCTACCTAACTTGGAACCAACCAAACTAAACGTAAATACTAAAACACAAACAAACCTACAAGTAACATTAATATGTCTAAAAGACGTCCTACGAACAACACAAAACTTTTAGTAAAGTTTCAAAAACTATCCTAATATTCTAAAATGTTCAAAATCTTGACAAAATCAATTCTTTTAGATTCCAAAAAAATAGTTCCAAAGAGATGGCCATCTCCGAAGCGTCTATGGGAGTATGCAGTAAGTGGTCGCGTCTTGAGGCGGGTAGGGGGTCGCGTATATAGCGGCGGCGCGCGCCGGCGGCGCACAGTGCGGCCCGCTGCGCCCGCGCACCTCTCGACACGCATTCCAAACGTTGCAGTTTACGATACAGTTGACAGTTCGTGACAATATTTTTAGTCTGTGCATACTTGGATTCTGTGATTTTCTGGTGAGTAGGTGCCTAAGGGCTTCTTTCACCACTTCCTGATATTGTTACAGATAGTAATCTTAGTGATAAACTAATCTATCAGATAAATCTGTGTGATAGACTATATAAAATATATAAGATATAGGCAACCAGAGACATGTGAAACCAAAAATACTGGCTATCTGTCAGGTAACCTGCAGATAGGGTATCTGGGACTTTATCAGCAAGCGGTGTAAGAGGCCCTAAGTGTTATTGGTACAATGACAGATTCCAAAAGAGAAATGATCCCAAATCAATATACGCTGAATTTTTTTCAATTAGGTTAGGTTTTAGGGACTTAATTCGGTTTTAAAACGGATAACTTTACAGCGATGTTTTCGTGCCTGTGTGTTTGTCCCCTACTAACTCAAAAACTACTGGACTGGACCATATTGAGCTAAAATTTAGAACACATAAATTGTGTAACATTGCCCGGCACTGAAAATCATCAAAAACATCAATTCCGCAAATTTTTATATATACTTCGCTTGAGGCTACCAACGACCAGAGGGCTGGGCATGACCTCGCTCGGAGGATCAGCCTCACCATCCAGCGGGGTAATGCCGCCAGCCTTCTGGGCACGCTCCCAGCGGTGGAGAGCCTCGAGGGTTTTTTTTATTTATAATTTATTTGTATGTTTAGTTTTAGTTTTATATAATAAGTTTTTTTATTCGCTTACTTTATATAATCAAATAAGTAGGTACTTGGACTTCCACAGATGCGTAATTATGTTAAATCATTGATCTCATAGATCTCGTCCTACATAACTTGAGATCATCTGGAAACGTGACAGATCTTGCATTGTGCGGGAATTCCAACCAGAGTGGTGCAATCTTAACTATTATACACCAACACACAACTGTGACCACAAAATAGTTTCTTGAACAATGTTATTGCACCCTTCTGTGTATAGTGATATAATATTCATTATAACTTCACAAAAGGGACTTAAGTGTTGTGCTATATTACCTCAAACAGATATTTTTTAAATCCGATGTTTTTGTTTTGTAGTTTCTCTTAATTCGTCATTTTCGTTAAGTATCTAAATATTTATTTATCTTTATTTAATATTTTTTTTTTTTTTTTATACAAGAAAAATTTATTCATCAACAGAGTTACAAAATTTACAACTAGTTTAACAAGACATATTTAATTATCTATTAATGTAGAGAGAATATATATTAATGTAGAATATAAAATTAAATTCATAAAACTAGATTATAATGAAAAAAAAATTGAACACAATCAAATTTGATTGTTACAACCTGTACGTGACTGCCAAAGTTAATCCTGTAAAAAGATTAAGCTGTAAAAGCATAAAAAGGGGTTCGAGTAGAAAAGGGGGAGGAAGGAAGGGGTACAGAAGTGGGTATTCATAATAATAACTGATCGCACTTCACAGACCGAGCCGCCGCCGCACTCCCGACAACATGGTGCATTTGAAGTCTATGGTAAGTAATACATATATTTATTACAAAGTATATCATCATCAACAGCCTATTAACACGTCTCCACTGCTGGGGCTCAGGCCTACCCTCGCAACGAGGGCGTTCGGGCTATAGTCCACCACGCTAGCCCAGTGCGGGTTGGTGGACCTCACACGCGCCTAAGAATTTCTTCTTCGGCGTATGCAGGTTTCCTCACGATGTTTTCCTTCACCGTTTGAGAGCAGTCAGTAAATGTACTTAAGTTTCGAGAAAAACCCCATTGGTACATGGCCCGGCCGGGGATCGAACTCCGGACCTTTCGATATGATAGGCCGCGTCTTATCCCCGACGCCACGACGCTCTTAGTACACAGGGAGTACTATTTGGTCGTACGTCGTGGTAGCTCAGTTGAAAGTGACTAGTCATTCGAAAGGTTGTGGGTTCAAACTATTCCATATTTCGAAACAATCTCATCCTCGATCGCTTCTGTGTATAGCTTTTCTGAACTACAAAAAACTTGTAAAACAATTAACTTCATGCGTTCAAAAATTGTTTTTACTAATTTTTACGTCACTTTATTCATTGTTCGACACAGTATCATTTTAAAGTTTAAAAATATTATTAGAAAACGTTTTCCATAGATTTATGTCATTTTGAAAATTTTTAATACACGAAGAAAGTTTATATTTCTAAAATCAATCAATGAATAATATAAACAAACATTAGTAATGATAATATTATGCACAATTAGGGCGCTACGGCGTAGCGAGCGTAGCACGCGCGTAGAAGGAGCGTAGACTCTACGACTCTACGCAAGCGCTTGGGGCTTGCCCTTGCTCCACACGTTTGCGTTTGTAAAGGTTTGCCAAACGTGTACATGCAGCATAACTTGTACATGCAGCATAACGTGTACATGCAGCATAACGTGTACATGCAGCATAACGTTATTGATTATGGTTAAGATTTGGTATCGTTCAGAGTCCTCCAGCTCTACATCTTCAAGGGCATTCGCTTCCCTTATTCAGCCTCCTACGGCCTTTGCATAATTTTCCCAACATTGCCAAGCAATTTAACACTCTGTGAATGTCGTATGTTTTCATCACGTATTTCAATTTATCCAGTAGCTTTCGAGTTGTCCGCGGGATATACGGACAAACTATCTTCACTAAGAGGGTGTGTTTCTACGGATCTCTAAAGACAGACTATAGTTACAAAATTGCCATGAAATTACAATAATTCTTAGTATTGTCCCTGGTCACGATCAGAACTGTACCTTCGTCGTAATAAGTGAAATTGAAATAAGAGTCGTGGCTTTGTTTATTTATTTATTTAACACAAAGAGCGTCAGTGGCGTAGGGGATAAGACGCGGCCTATCATATCGAAAGGTCCTGAGTTCGATCCCCAGCTGGTCCATGTACCAATTGGTTTTTTCTCGAAACTTAAGTACATTTACTGACTGCTCTCAAACGGTGAAGGAAAACATCGTGAGGAAACTGGCATACGCCGAAGAAGAAATTCTTAGGCGCATGTGAAGTCCACCAACCCGCACTGGGCTAGCGTGGTGGACTATAGCCCGCACGCCCTCGTTAAGAGGGTAGGCCTGAGCTCCAGCAGTGGGGACATTAATAGGCTGTTGATGATGATGATGAAACATAAGTACAAAGGGCGAACTTATCTCTCAAAGAGATTTCTTCCAGCAGACCCGCGAGAGAGATATTTTATATATTTGCGTAGGCATTACAAATAATGATCGAACCAATAATGAGCGTTTTGTGAGACAAAAATCCCAAACTCAATTCTTTTGAAACAGACGTTCTTTCAGCTACCATTTGGTCTTAGCAAAGGTACTAGCCCATTCTGATATTGAACTGGTAATAACGTGTGATTGCGTGCGCGCAGTAAGTCAGTGACGCCGGAACACTTCCGACAGTGTTATGGGCTTGCGGTGCGCGCGCGCAGCCACCCAACATACTGCCTCTCACTGCGCAGACGGTGCTACAATCATATCACTACTCTATATAATACACAGTGTGACCCACTAAAACCTAAAAAAAACACAGCCATCTGGGCAACCACTCACTTCAACCTGTCGAAATAAAACAAATCAATGCCAAAAAGTTTCTAACTGACGCAAAGCTTAGCTCTGAACTATAGAAAGGTGGCGATCACATTAGACCAGCAATGGTCGCAGTGATATAAGGGTGGGTAAGCCTTGAAAGAGCCCCATCACAAATAATAATAATAACGTGGCTATAGTCCGCCCAAAAACGGATGATAAGTGGGTTAATAATGTTGTAAGTAGATTATCAAAGTTACAGAATGTTTCCAAGTTACGGTTGTTGGTGAACTCTGTATTATCTCGCGGCTGTAACGTTATCGTTAATCTGGAGCCGTTAACTGCTGTTACCGTTGTTTTATTAGTTTAAGGGCCTCTTACACCGCTTGCTGATAAAGTCCCAGATACCCTATCTGCAGGTTATCTGACAGATAGCCTATTTTCTGGTTTCACAGGTATCTGATTGCCTATATTTTATATAGACTATCACACAGATTTATCTGATAGATTAGTTTATCACTAAGATTACTATCTGTAACAATATCAGGAAGTGGTGAAAGAAGCCCTAACTGTCGCTCTTAAAAGTTTCTTATCACGACTTTTTACTGAGGTCATATTCAGATGTTCTAATAAGTGATTATTGATGGGTGGGCAACCGTAAAAAGAAAGAGGTCAACCGTCGAATCCAACTCGGCTGGGCCGCGTTCGGGAAGCTACGCAACATCTTCTCGTTCCAAATACCGCAGTAGTCTCAAGACGAAAGTCTTCGACCAGTGTGTGTTGCCAGTGATGACATACGGTACCGAGACGTGGTCCTTCACTATGGGCCTCATAAGAAGGCTCAAGGTCACCCAGAGGGCAATGGAGAGAGCTATGCTCGGAGTTTCCCTGCGAGATCCAATCAGAAATGAGGAGATCCGCAGAAGAACCAAGGTCACCGACATAGGTCGAAGAATTGCGAAGCTGAAGTGGCAGTGGGCTGGGCACATCGCCCGCAGAACCGACGGCCGTTGGGGCTGAAAGGTTCTCGAGTGGCGACCACGTATCGGAAGACGCAGCGTAGGCCTCCCACAAGGTGGACCGACGATCTGGTGAAGGTCGCGGGACCCGGCGGGGTGAGGGTAGCGCAGGACCGGTCGTCGTGGAGATCCTTGGGGGAGGCCTTTGTCCAGCAGTGGACGTCTACAGGCTGATATGATGATGATGATGGGTTGGCTATTGAAGGGGCTCTTCCAAGGGTCACCCAGCCTTATATCACTGCGACTACTGATCTATTTGTGATCGCCGCCTTACTGTAGTTCAGAGCTGAGCTTTGCGTCAGTTAGGAAGCAGGTGGAAGTGAGGAGTTGCCCAGATGGGGGTTTCTTTGGCGCATCAGTGGGACACTAAAGGTGCAATGGTGTTTCCTCTGCTTCCTGGCAGAGTGTGCACACTGTGTGTCCCGGAGCTTGGGGTTGAATATGTGTTTGTTCAGGCCGCAGTGTCCGGTGAGGGCTCTCACTAAATTTCTTCCTGCTTAGCGAGCGCTAACGCCTCACTCGCAGTTTTGCGGTTGTACGCTTTGATACCGCCACCTTACAAAGAGAACAATAAACATGTAAATTGACAAAACTGTGCAAATTATGGTATTGTATAAGCTGGTAATCTAGTTCATAATCGTAACATAACAAACAATTATGCATCATTTTACATAAATTAAGGCGAAATTCCTTTCCGGATCCGTTAATTAGCGCGTTACTCGAATATCATAATTCAAAAGTCATGCTAATGTTGGCAGTACTGCAGCAGTGCGTGTAGTGTTGCCAGCTTTTAGAAACTAATAGATACCTGCGACATACTTTTTTTTTCGTTGCAGAGTAAATTAAAATTGAATTGTAATAATCAGCTTAAATATTGTACTTTATAATATGACAAACATAACTACTGGAATGTACAACGTGTAACCATATACTTAATGTATCTATGCATTATTCATCGGTAGAATATGGTATTTTTAAGAGTACATTATTATATTGTTCGTTGCCTTCTATAGTTTAAAAAAATTCAATTTAATTTCAATTTACTCAATTTAATATATTGTAACATTACAGAGATCCATGGCATATAAATGACATGGCATTACATAAAAATGTAAAACTAATATTAGTTTTCCTGGACTAATAACACCTCAATGACTCACTCGGTCTGTGTAGGACTGACTCCCTGTACCTATACCTCCGAATTGACTCAAACTAAGATTGAAATAATAATTTTTCGCGAGCAAGACTTGAAATGTGTCCCTTGAACATTGATCATCCATCATTGTCAATGTCCTGGATGGTAATGTATTCGTCCAACATCGCCATTCTTATATTTTTATTGGCACAACTTCCTTTTCGTGCCGGAGCATTCATCAAAGTTAAGCACCAAGTTATCCTCGACTGTGACCAGTCGACACCTCGCGGCGAGACATTATTTTTTCGATACATTATTTTTATATATTAAAATAAATTGGCACACGAGTGAGTAATTTTGGTGTTTATATGTAACTACTTTTTAACATTGAAAATGTTTATCGGATCGATTTCACGAAATAAACAAAATCTGCGATAACTTCTAGAAATTTAGGGCTACGGGGTCAGACGAGGGCTCAAAAGGCGCAGGATTTATCGAGACACATTATAACGTTGAAAGTTTGAAAAACGGTTGGCAATTTTTTTTGAAAATCAAAAAGTTTGGAAAAATCAGGGGATTTTTTGGGACGAAATTTCGATGAGATTTTTTCTAACGAATCTATTTGGAATATCGAAAAAATGAGAAAAAAGCACCTCTGCGCTTAGATGGACTACCCAAATATATATTTTTTGAAATGTTATCTTTCTTAGGTTCAGAGATGCGTGACCCCAAAGTTGGGACATTTTGTCAATATCGGTGTGCTGACGTTATAGTTCGCCGAAAACCGAGCAAGCGAAGGGTGCTAGGATTTGAGCTTTGAACCACGAGCGAAGCGAGTTTCTCTCACACTCATCCTCTCTCAGCCTCCGTCTCGACTTTCCCTGAAGTTGATATTGGAGGGTGATGTTCGGCTGACTTGTTTGTCATCATCTCGCCCGACCGAGTTGGCACCTTTCGATTTTACCTTTAGGTCCTCCTAGAATCCCTACCTACCTAAAACTGTGGGTCACATTCTGTGATCGAAGTAAGAAGTTTCAAATCTCCTTGGACGCGCGCGTGGGAGTGGCAAATTTTTTTGATTCATGGATCGAAGCATTAAAACTTTTTACGTCAGTGCAGAAAACCAGTATAAACTGGACTCTCATAGTATAGAAACTCCATAAAGGCTGAGCCAGTCAAGGTCAAAGTTTTACCACTGACGTGCGGTCGACTGTACTAATTCTCAAGTTAGTAATATTCGAGTGATACACTTGTACTGTGGTTGTGCTTGAAGTGATTAAGCGCATTCCTTAAGTTAGAGAAAACTATAAGGGCCGCGGCACACCGCGCGCGCCGCGCCCGGCACAATGCCAGCGGGGGGTGGGAGGGGGGTGGGGGCGCGCGGGCGTTGCGTCACATCGCGCAACAATTTGCGCAGACCGCACGTTGCGTCACGCGCCCGCGCATACCGCATACTCCAGGAATATTACATGAGCACTCGCACTAAATACAACGGTTTATTTCAACGTCTAATATGTACATTTACATTGTTCTCAACACAGACACATTCCACTTTTCCTTTATTTCCATGGTGATCTAATTACTTTCTTACCTTTGTTTTTGTTTTAGAATTATTGTAGAAATATTTACCTTTTCACTTGTTCTTTTTAAACAAATTTTTCACTGTTATCTTCTTTCCTTCTAAGCTTGTCCTTTTGCCTTCTAAATGCTCACGAAAAGACTGAAGAAAACTATTTTTCACGAAACGAATATTTTCTATAGGTAGAGATTTGTGTAAAAAAATGCTTTGGATTCAATGTGATTTCTTCAAACCACTTTATTTATTAGTACATTATAGATTACTGTACACGCTCGTGACTAGGGCCAGTGCAACAGAAACATTTGCGTGTAATTATGACAATGCTTAACTGCATTTATTATTCCTGGAGTATAGCCGCGGCTGAGCTACTTGACATGACAACAGACAGACGTATCTCGTCGCTAATAACATTGCGCTCGCGCTTCCTCATGACGAATGATGTATCTGACACTTGTCGCTTAGAACGGGCGGCACTTTCTTCAGTATTGTCACATAGTATTTAATAGTTTCCAGTATTGTGCTCGCAGCTCGTCCGATCGCGTAGTGTCTATACATTGCTTCACTCGCCATCATTTCTCACTTATATGTATTGTCAATGAAGTCTAAACCTGTATTAGTTACGTACGTGTCACTGTATCTTTTAATTAATTGATAGTCCCAAGATAGTTATTTAATAGTATTCACAAATTAGTATTTTACCAAAGGCTGCATTCGGCGGCCATTCTCGAACGTAGACAATACCATAGACTACATCCTATTACACTGTTCAAAAAGCTTTCCACACTTGGCTATTGCTATGACATTACGTCTGACCCTCGGCTCTTCTGTCACGAACTACAGTCGATACTGGATGAAATTCAAAAAGGAAAAGAAAAAATAACATATTTAATTTATTAACTGCAAAAAATCTAACAATGAAATCAAAATAGAATTAACAATTAGCTTCTTGCTAAAGCGTTCACGGAAACAAGTAGGTACTTTCTTCATTTTCAATTGTATAATGGTAAGGTACATCTCCTAACAAATAGGCTTCCCGGTTCGGTAGTTCCGGAGACTCCCTGCAGCAAACTCGCAGATATTCCGTCAGGAAACATTAATTTCCTTAGCGCTAAATAAACTGTTAGTTACGCGTTGCATAAGTAATCGTTAGCCCTAGCGGCGTCCAAAGGCATTACCTAAAACTGTGCCATGTCAACAATAGCAATCGTTATGGACGTGACATAACAGTGTTCTCTCCGCGGCGGCTGCGCGCGCGCAGGCGCCGGCGGGGGGCGGCGGGGGGCGCGGACAGATGGACATAGAAAGCGGTAAGAAGGTCAGGGCCACTTCCGCGCCGGTCCGCGCGTCGCGTCAGTTGCGTGGCTTGCCTTAACGCCGGGCTGATTCTTGTAGAGCGTTTGGACCGCCCGTCGTGATCTCTATTGATGAACATTGATGCGAAAATTGATTAATGCCAGAACTGTGCTAGCTACATTACTTCCTTTGTGCTCTAGCAACATTTTCAACTGACTTCAAAATGGAGGTCTCAATTCGTGCGTATGTTACGCGTTATCTTCGCCGATTGTGAACTGATATGAATGTTTTTTTTATTGAATAGCCTATTAATAGTACATTGTTAACCTAGGTGTGAAAGTAACTTATTTAAGTCCCGAGACGGGGTTTGGCGCCCGACGCGTAGCGAGGGCGCCAAACCCCAAGCTTTTCATTAAGAATACACTGAAAGTAAAAACAAATACATAAAATGAGTGTTAATACAAATCTCTGCTATACGGAAGTATAAACAAAACTCTACAACTCGAAAAAACAAATGAAGATCGGATTGTCGCTTTCCCGTCTACTTTGTTTTTTTTCTGTGGCCGGCCAGCTATTCTGTCATTATTTTTCATTACCATCATTGAAAAAATTGTAAATATTTTGCCCAAATCTATGTTATTTTAAAGAAATAGTTGACAGTAATAATTATAATAAAGTCATATAAAAATATTTATTCTTTAATTATTACTTATCTTTAAGTTATTTCAATTTTACGTCGCGCTGTAATTGAGTGGCTGTATAGACAGTTGGAACATGGTCCAATAGAAATGTCAAAATAGTACTAGTTTTTTTTATTATAATTTGACAGCTGTCAGTTGAAAGCGATTCTCCCTAGGGCTGAGATGTATTACTTTCAACCCGCTCCTCAGGCAACTTCAGACCTACTTTCAGAGTATGAGTAATGAAAATAAATATTTCACCTGACAGGATAATTTAAACAAAAGTGTGGGGATTAAAGTAGTCGGTGTACAAAAATCATGAACTTAAGATTTTTTTAAATGTTCGTTTTAATAATAAAAAATTGTAAGTAAGTATTTAATATTGGCAAAATATTTTATTTTTTTCATTTCATGAATTGCAAAGAAATCGGTTTTATTTTTTATAAAAAAATTATTACCTAAGTATTATAAAAAACCTAGTGGTTCGGGCAGAAAAAATTAAGAGACTTTTAACTTTCAGTTGACACGCTCGCTCTAAGAATAGCGCTATTGTATCGACTGACACGCGTGTTGTGGCGTGCGCGTGCGCACAATTGAATGTAATCGATGAGATCGGTGCGGCGCCGGCGGTGGTGGTGTTACCAATCACGTAACGGATACCAACCGTTAAAAGGTTACATTTGGACAATGAAGCCTCAGGGTAGGTACAGTCGACCGCACGTCGAGAAACACTTTGACCTCGAGCTAGCCTAGCCTAGTAGGGAGTTTCAATAATACGTAACACCAGTTTATACTGGTTTTGTTTCCACTGACGTGCGATCGACTGTACTACCTACTTTATCTATTCAGTCACAACAGATATCACCAGCGTCAATGACTGCCGTTGCGTTGGGAACACATCTACGTAGATCCTGCAGTTGCACCTCTTGCCACATTTAATTGAATCTTTTTTAAATCTGGGTCAAGTTTATTAATTTATTAAATCTCAGTTCTTAAACTCAATTTGAATAAAAACAGACGGACAGACGGACAACAAAGTGATCCTTTAAGGGTTCCTTTTTCCTCTTTTGAGGTACGGAACCCTAAAAATTATATTTTAAAATTTAAGTAACGGAGAAGTATAGCTTACAATTTTTGTAGATTTTAAACATAAAATATATATAAAATAAAATAAAATAGAGAGCGTCAGTGGCCTCGGGGATAAGACGCGACCTATGATATCGAAAGGTCCGAGGTTCGATCCCCGGCCGGGCCATGTACCAATGGGTTTTTTCTCGAAACTTAAGTACATTTACTGACTGTTCTCAAACGGTGAAGGAAAACATCGTGAGGAAACCTGCATACGCCGAAGAAGAAATTCTTAGGCGCATGTGAAGTCCACCAACCCGCACTGGGCTAGCGTGGTGGACTAAAGCCCGAACGCCCTCGTTAAGAGGGTAGGTCGGAGCCCCAGCAGTGGGGACATTAATAGGCTGTTGATGATGATGATGAAAATAAAATAAAAAAATATATAAGTATATATTTATATATATATTTATTTTATATATATATATATATATATATATAAGTTTCTAAAATATATATCTAGATTAATTTGTAGCGTTCCTTACTATTGTCTCTGGAAATATGGCGAGCGTGCAGATGTACACCCTGTTTATTAAGATTTACGACAATAACGTCCAATTTGAAAAATGTCCAACTGTTGAAAAATGTCAGTAACAAGAACAGTATCTATACCCAATGTGGTATTATGAAATAATTAAGAATCAAAACCGTTAACTAAGAACATGTAGGTACCGTACCGTAGACTATAAATTCCTCTATGGTACCGTGTCAAGGACTTGTCCTTATACCTAGGACTCGTGCTGAGTGAGCGGACCAGATGAGCATTCTCGTCAGATATAAGGTTAATTGGTGCGCGTGCGCGTGCGTGCGTGCGTGCGCGTGCGTGCGCGTGCGCTGGCAGCAGCGAGCGGCCGGCCACCCGCGGTGCGCTCGCAGTGGTCCATCTAGGTCATGTTGCTAAAATTATCCGCCGGGGACAGCTTAAAAAGCAAAATAATTCAAAAAAATTTAGCAGAATATGGGGGAATCCAAGCAGTCTCATTTAGCAGAAGAAAGAATTGAAAGAACGTAATTCGGATATTACTTGTAAAAATCATTTAGATAGTATTAGTAGGTAAATAAAAAAAATCGATAATTTTCTTTGTAGACCTCGAGCCATTGTGAGTTCGTCGACAAAACCCGACTCCTCTCGCAATTAATAACCTAAGTGTCTCATTGAGATGGTTTCTCCGCTTTCTTATACGTATAGAGCGCACAATGGCAGACGCGACGCTCGGATGCGGCCCATTGTTGACGGCGGGGGCGAGGCGACGGCGGGAGCGCGGGGAGGGGGTGGGTTCCACGGATCGCCTGTCGCTGTGATTTGATGGACTCAGACGGTCGTGGGAATCATGTTTTTATTGAGGTTTCTTATCGATTTTTAATTATAAATTACCTTATGTCAGGTTACGCCGACGAAGACGTCACTTTTTACTACGCATCATACTTAACCAGCGCGAATAATATTATACTAATTAGTGCTATCGATGAAGAAATTATCTGATGTAGCTTATGAAAGTGGAAGCTGGGTGCGGAAGGCAGAAGGCCGGGTGTGGTGGCGTTCATTGGGGAAGGCCTATGTCCAGCAGTGACGTTGAAAGGCTGATCTGATAATGACAGGACCGACTGAGCTTTAACAGTTACTATCATGTCGAAATTTAATACGTTTTATAGTGTTTACTCCAGGCTTGCATATATTATTATACAGGTCAGATTGAAGGCTCACGATTGGCAAATTTCCATCTTCGTTAACTCCAAAACAAAGACTGCGTATTGCGAAAATTAACCGTGACACGTTTTGATCAGAGATAGCGAACTGAAACAGTTTTTGTTCTAATTCTCACGTTATCATCGCTTTATCAAAACGCGTAGTGCGAGATGTCGCTCGGAGTCGCGCAGCATGAAGGCAGATACTACTTCAGTTCAAGGTATTACTGCAGCATTGCTAATGTCATTTATTTATTCAAAAATACTCAAGGAACAATTATTCAAAGACAACAATAGAATTAAAGCCCTTCAAAGTATCTAAGTTAAGTTAACAAAGAAATAAAAACTGCCTCGTAATAAATTTTCAATAAAATCGGCATTTCAATTTTAATAAAAACATTTGATTTCGTAGTTTGTACGGGGGACGATTTTGGCTGTAGAGCCCTCTTATTTCAGTAATGATGGTATTTGATTTCACTAATCAAGAATTTTTGTCTCCAACAAGTAACCTATAAACGATGCCGTCTAACGATTTGTTTTTCGGTCGTTCTCTTTTCCTTCATTCGTTCCTATTATGTCTTGCCTCAGCTATACTAAGGCTATTTATAACTAAGTACAGACAATTTCGTGTCTTAATTACGTCTAAATAATGGTGCGTTACGTGATAATGTGCCGTACTGTTGTGTGGCGCCGCATTAGGCGCGAGTGTCGCCGCGAGGGCAAAACCTCTGGGTCACAGTTCACTCCACCTCATTCCCTTATGCAACCACTGTCATACACCACGCGTCATACGTCGCTGCGTCGCAACTCATTCTGCAGACGTCTACTTCGATCATATACTCACTCGTATCCAAATACATTCTAATAATGTATTATACTAATATCCAAAGATAGAGAGAGACAAGACAGTGCACAGTAGATTCTTGACAAATTAAATTTAAAACGCCTTAATCTGGACGTAAGGTTGCTATTGAGATCCAGCATATCACTCTAAATTGTCCCTTGTTAAATCTTGACTAAAGCTACCATCATAATAGTGCGGATGTGAACTGCAGTGTGGATCGCCGACTGGATCTAGTTGTGCCTTATTTTAGGGGAGGCCGTGCTGTAACAGCAGTTTTTTTGTATTATGAATATTAAAAACTACGTCTGACCTAGAAGGGGTTAGTTTCCAATTGGCCGTAAAACCCATTAAGAAACAACTTATTTTACGATTGCACTTAAAATGCGACCGTAATCCAAAGCGTTACGATTCATTTTGAACTTGTACATAGTATAAATTTGAGGTATCACAAAACCAATGATTACAAAACAGAGCTCACAGTATATTTAAGCACTAATTCGTGGTGCTATGATTTGAACATAATGCGGTATCTCGGTAATATAGCTGTGATCGAAGGCTGCCAGTGAGAAGCGCATGAACTGTGGCGGCGAAGTGTGTAAGTGGAACTTTTACTTTCGCTGTGAGAAGCGCGCGCGCACGTGACTCACGTTATGTCATACATTCAGAATTATTCAAATGTTTTCGCGTTTTTGATGTTGTGCAGATAAATAAACATTTAGAGCAACGTGGCCGCTTAATTTTGTAAATATGAATTATTTATATAGGATTTTAATTTAAAACAAGATTTCTAAAGTTAATGATCCTGTTTACTGATCAGTATCACTGTGTATATTATCAACAGATATCAAATATGTTAGCGTAATAATGCTTATTATACATTATACACCTCTATAAACATTATCTGAAAAAAATAAAAAAATTCACAATCATTAAAATACTAGCACTATGTTGCAGCACAGTGCAAATTTGACGCAGTGGAAATAAAATTACAATTGGTTTGTTTGTCGCCGCGAGACGTGCAAAGTGACCTTTATAATGACGTGAGGATTGTGCAACGGCCGCACGGAAAATGGGCGGGAAAAACATTGGCGCCATTTCATATTGGAAAGTGTCATGGCGTCTCATTGTGCGCCAAGTTCCGCGTCATACGGCGAACTATTATAAATAATAGATACGTATTGAAATGTGCTTCCTCGCTCTCAGACGGCAAGAGAAAAACACATTTCACTCTCGTTGCCTTCGAACAATGGAAATTTATTGAAAAAAACTGTTTATCGTTCGAAAGTTCATCTCGATTATCTGTGCGCGGTGTATTTTAAGCTATGGATTTTTTTTTAATAAATTAATGAGCCTTTTGGCGCGCCAGAAGGTCTGTTTGTCACTTCTATTTTATTTTCCTTTTAATTAATTGAAAATAATTAATAAGTATGACTTTATATTTTACATATTAGCTAAAAGGTCTAGTAACCAAGCCAGAAACTTTTAAATAAAAAACTTATCTCGATCTCCATCAAGCAGGTTAATGATGTCCAATCTCATTTAGTTAGTTATAGAGCCGTCTTGGCAATATCGCGGGAACGGATGCAAATTAGTGACAATGAATAGGTACAGTTGCGATTTTGATGCACGATTTCGGAACAATACCGGCCGTTGCGCGGAGGCTGTGGCGGTTCCCATGGCAACGCCGCCGCGGCGCGTTCCCGTGAGACGCGTAAAGTGACGCGTCTACATCCGCTGTCTGATCTATGACGGGTCTTAGTAGTGTGAACTTAGATGGAAAAGAGAACGATATATTTTACTGAAGTGGTCCTAAAAAATAAAAATTTAAAGAGTTTCTTTACGTTTAATAGTTATAAAAAACGTGTCAATAATGTTTCAGTAAGGTCTACAACATAATTATTCGAATGAATATCTGCGGCGGACGCTGGGGCACCTCTCCTTGTTAATCTAGTTTCGTATTATTCATTTATTCCGCGGACAAAATCCTGGGATTTGCTTTTGCAAAAACCCACTAAATTCATGTCGGTCACACGTGAAAGATTCCTTCGGAAGAAGTTACAACAAAAAGAAATGCGTCCTGTTCTCCGAGCTCGTGCATTTAAATAAATTAGCATGTTTTAATGTGGAGCCATTGTTAGTGTTGCCAGCGCGGTAGTCGCGCGGGGTTGCCACACCACACGACGCCCCGCGGTGTTGCAACTGTACTCCATCCGGCCAGCCAGTCAGTCAGCCAGCCAGTCAGCCAGCCAGCCAGCCAGCCAGTCAGCCTTGCGTTATATTCTACACTCGCACAAATAATGATGGGTCATAGGTCATAGCACCCTACAGTGAAAATTGGTGATTGGAATTGTTGTCGCAATTTACGAACAGGGCTAAATATAATAGATTGGCTTTCTCCTCAAATAAATAGAATAAAAACAATGAATTTAGTATTCATTTTACATACCTACATACATACATTTAGTATACATTTACTTGACGTGGGAGATCTCAACCCGGATTCTAAACATACAAACTTTGAACGCAAATATCTATGGAAACGCCTACTCTAAATCAACTTTGTTCTTGATAACTAAAAGATAGTGATTTCATATTATCTTTTAAAGTTCTGGCCTCGACATTGTTAAACATACTATACTATAAAAAAGATAATACTTTAATCAGAAAGAAAAACCTGTTCAAAGTTGGTATGGGAGATGAGTTGAAAGAAGAAACTCCCTTACTTAATAGTATGTCCACGTAGCAATACTTTTATATGAGTTTACAAATATGGTACCAAATGAAGATAGAGACCAGAGTAGGTGAATAGGTACCATTATCTTTGATCAAATTATATCAAATTACAAAACCTAAAAGGTTTTATCTTTTTTAAAAAGGCTATAATACAATGGCTATGCGTTGCGCAAGCGCACGCAGATAGTAACGCACGGACAGACGCACGCTCTTCATTAAGATAGAGATCAAATGTAGAGAACTGCGAAAGTGTGGTGGAGATAAAAGCAATCCGCGCGACCTTCACACATATATAGGTGGACGGATTAGAAACAGGGCAAGATTTTCATACAATCGAGGTCACTTTGAAGGCATGGGTCTCCGTGAAGAATTGATCGGGCCATGATCTGATGACTGTCATCGAGAGAGTGAATGGAGTACTTCTAGATCGCATAGATATCCAACTAATCAGATAAGCCGTTTGGAAGCAGCAACCCGTAAAATGGCATCATAATGTATGAAAATCTAAAAGTTAAGGAATCATGACGATGCTGCTTCCAGACGGCTCGTCTGATCAGTTGGATATCTATAGCGATCTAGAAGTCCTTCATCTACTCTCTCGATGACCGTCATCAGATCATGCCCCGATCAACCCTTCACGGAGAACCATGGCTTCAAAGTGACCTCGATTGTATGAAAATCTTGCCCTGTTTCTAATTATCCGTCCACATAAGTATATGTCTAAATACCCAGTTGTGGTTTATGACAATTTTTTAAAATGTCTACTTCAAGTGATAAATATACTAATACAATACAACTAATACTAATACAATATAAATACTAATACAAGTGATAAATAAATATAAAAACCTACTTCAGGCATAAAATGCAAATAGTAGCTTGTACTGTTCCCGACAAGCAGATAGTACCCGTCAGCATCGGTCATTACACTTCTCGGCTTCATTACACACTCGACTTCGCCTCGTGCTGTGCATTCCAGCCTCGAGTGTAATGTCGTACTTAGCTTACTTGTATCATATCGTCACACACATGGTGCATCTCTCTCAGTCAGTATCTAATTGGAAGGGTTATCCTTACCCGTATTGTCGTTTGCATGCACTTGTGTTTAATACCTCCTCGGTAGGTAATAGAACACTTTCTTACCTTTACTTATTACGTATGGATTTCACCTGGCGGTGGATGGATGGATGTTGTTATGGGCTACGTGAGCCGGGTGGAGACGCGCTACTTGACTTGGTATGCTGCACTAGCTTGTGGCACGCCACGGAAATAAGATTAACTCTATATCCGGTTTCTCCTTGCGTTCGGTTTAAGATAACATCTTTTTATGCTCTTAAAGAAAAGTGTCTCGTTTTATCGAAACAGTTATTATGTACTTGGAATAATAAATATACTCGACTAGAGTGACTTCTGTAAAGAGAATGATGAGACTGAGCGAAGCGACAGAGGTGCGTCAGGATCGCGATAGTATCTGCTGGTCGGAGGTAGAAATACACAGACCACCCAACCAATTGACTGCGCAGTGACGGCGAAAGCGTTCACCGAACATATTAAGACCTAATGTATTACCGGCGTAAAGCTTACTTGTTTTAGTGTGAGTTTGATTTTGCCTGAGGTAAGAACCCTCAATAGTTATTTGTGTTACAAGGGTACTTTGTTCCTTACCTTAGGCAAAATCAATCTCACACTAAAACAATTATGGCTTGATGCCGGTAATACCTATACCAAAGCGGAGATGTTCTGTGAACGCTGTCGCCTTCTCATGCGCCGTCAATGCGCAGTCAATTGGTGGGGAATTCTGTGTAGAAATGAGATAACTGACTAACTGAGATGACTGAATGAGATGACTGTAGATGCATGAGTGAGCATTCATTATTATTCATTCACATTGTGTCCCTACTTATATTTACACTAAGGTGATCGCAACATGCGACTGTTGAGCGGAGTACTTATGCTAGAGAGGGATAGTAATATCCTGTGTCTCGTGTTCTTTAAGAGCACGTCCATAATATAATTTCGTTCTCCAATCTTTTAGATGTATCTCAATCTGAAGCTGTCCTAACAATTCTGGAAACAATTATTGTAATTCGCGGTGTGACCGTCACAAACAACAATGTAGCGCGCATTTGCGGCAACCGTGACTGATGTCGGACAAGTCGGCTAATCGCCGGGCTCGTTGCGGTGGCGCGGCCTCGGCCGCGCCCGCCGTCCGCCGCCTCGCGTTAGTGTAGGCCGCGGGTGTTGGGAAGCTCACTGTACACCGTGCTTGATGTACGGCCGGATTGTGTCGCTCGCCTGTCGCCGCGGTCGCGCAGAATGCACCGTGTCGCAAGGCGCGCTTGCGCCGGATTACATAGTCGACACTTTAAGGTTGCTTCCCACGGTGCGTACTTCTACGGACGATACGCGTCGGTCTGTGCGGGTGCGGGATTCCGAGCCATTAGGGCCGTTTTCCTGTCACGCGTGTTTGCGCCCGCGTCCTGACCCGGCGCGCATGCGTGCCTCCTATTTCATACAATACAAGTGGCGCGCGGGCGGCGCGCATGACAGGAAAGGGTTGTATGAAAGGACTGGATCGGCGGACCCGACGCACCGCTACGGCTATCACCATGGAGCTAGGATCTTTGTGGGCGCCCGCGGAGTAACTAAATTCGATCTTTTCTGGCTACCACGGACGAGACTATATAGAGCTTGCACTATACCGTCATATAGGTATATGAAAGTATCATCTACTATTGGTATTGTCACGTGAAACGTCACTTGATATTGTGACTAGTTTCCGAGATGACGATAATGTTTGCAAGCGTATTTTTGACCAAACTGACGATACTTTCTGTTTGTTTCCAGCTGGTGCCGGCGCTGCTGGCGCTGGCGGTGCTGGCGACGCCGGCGCGCGGGGGCCGCCCCCGCACGCCGCGCAAGCACTACAAGCGCGACGGTAAGCTACTTCATAATACTTGTTACAACGCGATATCACTTCTACAGTGCTGATTTTTTTATATTTATATAGTCTCTGTTGACGTTGGGAAGAGGTAAAGCAAAATATTTACACGCAGATTTCGAAATATTGAGCTAGTATTGAGGCAGACGATGTTAAATATCTTACGTATTGAGTAAACGTTTAGCCTCAGAAGTCGGCGCACACATGGCACGGCACATACTGGCAAGAGACATCGTTCAACATGCTGTCATATTTGTAGTTGTAGTTGCAACGTTACAAGCTCCATGACACAATATTTATAAAATAAAATAAAGCACCCGCCCCGTTGTCCGCAGCGCCGCTGAGCTCGTCGTACCTGCCGCCCTCGCACGGCGGCGGCGGCGGTGGCGGCGGCGGCGGCCGCCCCTCATCATCGTACGGCGCCCCGAGCCGCCCCTCCAGCAGCTACGGCGCCCCTAGCCGACCCTCGTCCAGCTATGGCGCCCCTAGCCGACCCTCGTCCAGCTACGGCGCCCCGAGCCGTCCCTCGTCTAGCTACGGCGCCCCAAGCCGCCCCTCGTCTAGCTATGGTGCCCCAGCACCATCTAGCTCATATGGCGCTCCAGCACCGTCTTCAAGCTACGGTGCACCGGCTCCATCTTCCAGCTACGGCGCCCCTGCCCCATCCTCAAGTTACGGTGCCCCAGCCCCATCTTCAAGCTATGGCGCACCTGCCCCATCTTCAAGCTATGGCGCACCTGCCCCTTCTTCAAGTTACGGCGCACCGGCCCCGCCAACTTCGAGCTACGGAGCCCCAGCGCCGCGCCCGTCCTCCGGCTACGGTGCACCCAAGCCCTCTAGCTCCTACGGAGCGCCCGCTAGGCCGCCGGCGACGAGCTACGGTGTCCCAACCGGACCGTCCACCACTTACGGAGCGCCTAAACCGTCGAGCAGTTACGGCGCTCCTGCTCCTCGGCCATCCAGCTCCTATGGCGCTCCTGCACCGTCGAGCTCTTATGGAGCCCCCGCACCCTCTAGCTCGTATGGCGCCCCTGCAGCTCCGTCTAGCTCCTATGGCGCCCCGGCTGCGCCATCTAACTCCTATGGTGCCCCAGCTCCTTCTAGCTCTTACGGCGCTCCCGCTCCTTCTAGCTCTTACGGCGCTCCCGCTGCACCCTCGTCTTCTTACGGTGCCCCGGCAGCCCCATCCTCGTCTTACGGCGCCCCATCGGGTGGATCCGGACACGGTAGCAGTGGGTTCAGCAGCAGCGGTTTCAGCAGCAGCGGTTTCGGCGGCAGCGGCTTCGGTGGCAGCGCCCCGTCGTCGAGCTACGGCGCCCCTGCGCCTTCCAGCTCGTACGGCGCTCCTGCGGCTCCGTCTAGCTCGTACGGCGCGCCCGCCCCGTCGAGCAGTTACGGTGCCCCGAGCGGCGGTGGCTTCTCGTCCGGCGGTTTCTCTTCGGGCGGGCACTCCGGCGGCGGCGGGTCCGGCGGGTTCTCGTCGGGAGGTCACGGCGGCGGCGGCGGCGGGTACTCCGGAGGCGGCGGGCATGGTGGCTCTGGCGGCGGGTTCTCTTCGGGAGGTCACGGCGGCGGCTCGGGAGGCCATGGCGGCGGCTCGGGAGGCCATGGCGGCTCGGGGGGGTCAGGCGGCTACTCCAGCGGCGTGCCGGCCACCATCAACCAGGGCTACGACTCTAGCGGCGGCTACGTCTATTAGAAAATTATTGCAATGTCTTGTGATTTAGCTGCACCAGTCAATTCTACGCTGTGTCCATTTGAGGACTCCTTCAATGAGTTAGTTATCATCAAAAAATTGGAATAAGCGGGATTCTTACCAACGTGATTAATTTTTGGTTTTCCGATATTTTACGACTCACGGAATCCCGAAGATGTGGAATCCCGGTTATTCCGCATCTTTTGCTTATAAAAGCCACGAAGGTTTAAAAAATAAGTTATCAATTTAAAACTGCTAATGTAAGGTGCAAAATACAACGAATCTAGACAGGACGGTGGGATGAACTAGATATTTACGTCTCAAATGGATTCGCAACTATTACCCAGTGTCACTCGTATTACCTGCTATTTACCCTTAGAGGTATACCTAGACCCATCGCGGGCAGTTTTAAGAATATTGTGTAGCTCTAAGTTGAAACCAAAAAAGGAAGATATGTTAATTACGGAAAACTGTCCTCCGAAACCAAAACCAAGTATTTGGTGAGCCCCGTACGGAGTGGCGGCTGGTTGCATGTTCACATTCACTCGGTATTTCTGTGTTAATGGAAAATACTCAGTTAAGATCTCTTTGGTGCGTGCTCGCGGCCCCTTAAAGAGGCGTAAAAAAAAGCATTCTTATGTCTGTCAAAATCGTGTCAAATGTATCACAAAACTGTAACTCACTCACACATTCTCATTTTCAAACTCCAAATAAATTTGTATTAGCAACCTCCTCCCGCTACACCGCTTCCTTTGTCCGCACCCCCCCTGTAAGTGGCACCATTGGTTCCCATACTAAATATGCAAGATGCAGTCTCCATAGGGAGCGCGCGCGCCATCAAAGAGATTCGAACCTTCCTGGAAAATACTATACGTTGGGTGTCAGCCAGTTGACGTCGCTGTTTGTGTATGCGTACAGACCCTAATTTTTGTACAATCAATGTAAGAGGGGACAGTATCTTCCTCCTTTGGTTTGATCTAAGGTGTAGCTAAGATGTGTGGAGTCCGTTATAGTCTCTCTATTTATTATTAGTGGCACGCGCCTACCGCCGCGCCGCTCTCACTCTCATATAAGTGGAATATGCTGGACAAAAAGTATTATTATTTAAATGTAATAAAGAACTGTACAAAAATTTAGTTTAAGTAATACGAAAAAGTTTTGTATAAATTAAAAAGTTTGTAAATAATTATTCTTGGTTTTTTATTTAAATAGGTATATTGGGTTCCTCTCTATGTATGACAGATTTAAATCCAACAGGTATACATACATAGTAAAAGCTAAGAAGCATAGTAAACCTATCATTTTAGGGATTCGTAAAAAGGGCTACCCTTGAAAAGCAAAAAAATTTAAGAAACAAAATATTTTCCGAGATTTTTAGAGAATCTCGGAAAATATTTTGTTTCTTAAATTTTTTTGCTTTTAAGTCCAATTTGTCTAAATAAAGTAAAACATAAGGTTCCAGGCACATAAATAAAAGTAATCTCTTCAACATACTATATCATTTATTGAGGCCGCCGCGCGGCGCACACTTCACAAAAGTACACATTTTTTTTCACATTTTCAAATATTCAACAAGAACTAGGAATAAGTCAATAGTTAGGTATATCTACTAACTAACAGTGGACCGATCGCCGTCTAATATCATAGCGTAGGTAAAATAAACATTATTATAATATATATTTTTTGTTTTAACATTTTTTCAATCATGTATTAACATTTCAGTCGTAAACTCATATAATACATATTTTAGGTACTTACATAAGGCTTTTCAAAACTAACAATACAAACTTTAGGAGATTTATAGGTACCTACCGGTTGTACCTGTTACATTTAATAAACGTAAAAAAATTTAAATAATATATTTTATTTTCTTTTCATTTTGTAGTAAGTAGGTCTGTATCATTGCAATACACTTTTTAGTATTACATTACCGTTATTTTGATATCAAGTAGTTACGTCAACTTTTGCATTTACGTTGAAAAATTAAAAAAAAATTGACTATACTTTTTCTCGAAAATATATGATTAATCGTAAAAATTTATATACATAAACAAACTTGATTGTTACACCCTGTATTGTACACTTTTATAACTGCTGTAGCTTGTATTGTTAATTTGGAAAAAGCTTGTATATTATTTTAATTTGCTCCTGTAATATTTTTCCCTGAGTGTACCTTGTAGAACATGAGGACGACAAGGAAGGATCTCTCAGAGATCTCTTACCCCCTCTTTTTTATCTTTATTATTTTTTGTGGGTTTAGTGACATGATTGACTATGTCACCTCTTTGAATAAATACTTCAAAATACAATAGATATCTTTGATTAATAAATAAATATCTTAGTTTATCCTTTCCACAGTATTTGTTAAAATAAAAGGGCTATTAGGAAAAAAAAAAGATATAATATGTTGTGGTACCTACGGTACCTACGCACGTATATTAGAGAGTCGCGTCGAAGAACAACAACGATGCCTAGAGACTACTTTACAAATATTGATATGTTTCCATGTCGCACTAACCGCTATGATATGTTATACATTTACTTATTCACTAACGATTATATATAAGTCACATATATGATATGTATCGTGTTTGCAGACTTAGCAGGACTATATTTACGTAGGCTGGATTTGTGAATATCACAATAAAATATTTTGTTAAATTCGCAACTTAGTGGCTGAAACTCTACACAATTTTTCCGCTAACATGAAGTTGCTATTAAACCAGTATTACGCGAATAATATACAATACTGACACACTCGTGATTAAAAATAGATTCAAAAATTGTTGTATAACCTACAAGCGTTACATTTTTGACATCGAACACGTTAGTAATGAAAGATTTACTTTATAGCAGTTGGTCCAATACGCGTTTTCCGATTACGCGATTGGTCAATACGCATTTGGTCCAAATGTCATTACTTTCAAGAAAGTGCAGTTCTGATAATAAAATGCTATTTATACTTGGTTACGGCGAAGAGGGTTATGATTTTGACCGGTATGTGTGTAATGTGTGTTCATCTGGTCCTTCATAACTTCTAACTTATCATAATTTGACAATTGAAATATGTTACGCCACAAAAAAAAATTGCACTAGCTAACGTGTAGGACACTAAGAGAATCCTAACACTAAGATCCAATATGTCTCTCACATTGGATCTACTGCGTAATTGCGTATATTTACACCAAATGCGTATTGGACCAATCGCGTATTCTATCAACTGCCACCAAATCTAATGAAACAGGGAGGGCGAGGGGGGAGGGGGGAGGGGGTGACCAACACTCACACACGTACGATATAATTATGAACCTTGAACACCGATAAACATTTAATTAATTTATAAACTAAGATCGATTCACAGTGGCAACAAGAAGCAAGACACTGTATGTCGTCCACTTGTATATTCCGTTTTTCCTTAGCTGTCTTATGAAAACAAACGCTATTTGTGTCTCGTGTATAGTGCGTGCGAGATACTCTAGCAGCAAAAACAAGTTTGTATTACCATATAAACTTTGCAGTCCACTTGGGAACATCGTACATTGCGCTTTCAGCCGAAAAAGCGTTTGTTATCCTAAGACACCTAATAGAAAAAACGCATTATATGAATCTACGTTCAGTACACGAGTACCAACCGAGCTACGTCTACGTCCCTTCAAACGCGATCATCTATAAGAGCTCATACAAAAGTATACATTCCAAAATAAGTAGGTACCTCAAGTAAAGCACTAAACTACCCAAATAGCGATATATAATTTTGCGTCTTTAGACCAACGTTAGCCTTTAATTATAGACTTTAAACAATATTAAATCCTTTGATATCAGAATAATATCTGTTTCAATTTTATTATATTTTTCTACTAATACATTTTAAAGCGAAATAGACTCTATTAAAATTGACACACAATTTTAATTGTATGCTTCACAAGCGAATATATAGTTCATATATTTCATGATAATATATAGGAAATATATATTTCAATCATTTTAACATTTCACGAACATGTTTAAGTTAGTTTGAATGTAATTTTGGTCACGTGTAGTGTATAATATATTATATGTATGTATGACATTTACTATATCATCACATGCAATTACATTATATGTTCTATGTCGCACGTATTTATAACAACATTGTGCTTTCCATCGCTACATTAATTGACTTAAATAAGGAATCTTTCTCTAGGTATATAAACAATATAATATCGTATATATAAGTATATATCTTTTCTAACAACAAATTTTAAGTTCACATTTTGATATGTATGAGTTGCGTTATCATTTCTTCACTAAATATTTTTATATTATAGAGTTCACCTACAAAACAACATCGCTTACAACAATAATTATAATAATGTATAATATTCACTCGATATAACGTTTCTACAACACTCTACTGCTGTATAGTCTCTTTTCTAAGTGGTTATACGGCTATAAGTATGTGCTTTATAATAAATGTATGTAGTAATTTATAATCAAGGATGTCATTTATATATTTGTGTTTTACAATAATGCGTGATTGACGGAAGATATTGATATGTTTCGTTATATTGAGCATCAGCTTACATATTTCCAAAATGTCGAGTTCACTTCGATGTAACGAACGTTTTTAAGTTTCGAGATTGAAGTTAAAGTTAAAACCAAGTAACTACTTAAGATAGTAAAATCATCGTAAAATATAATTTCATTCCGTTAGATCCGTTCGTGCGTATCTACACTGTATACTTAAGTACGTACATACAACCGACCACTCTACAACTTGTATGCTTCAAGCCGAGCCGCCCCCTGACGCGACAATATACCTACCTTACTTCACGCCTCAAATGGCAGAAATAAACTGAGGTGCTACTACCGCTAGATGTCTTCGTGAGTTCGATGACTTCCAAGGAGGTCTAATAGGGGATCTCTCGTGCCCTCTACCGCTGTTCGGTGGCGACATAACTATGCTTTTTGTAACTTTAAACTTTAGACGTATGACGCTTTCAAAGACGGGCAACGAGCGGACGACGAGGACGTTCATCGAACTCACGTCAACGGGGATCATCGGGAGAGGAACGGCTTAATCGAAGCTGGGGTGGTCTCAGAAAGCGGTCTGTTTGCCGAAGGGCTGCACCGGCGGGGGCGCGCTGCTGCCGCCGAAGAGCGGCGTGGGCCCGTCGTTGGGGTCGTCGAGGTCGTCGTCCTCGAGCGCGGGGTTGACGCGGCCCGCGGACTCGTCGGGCCCCACCAGCGTGCCGGCGGCGCCGTAGCGCGCGCCCGCCGGCCCGCCCAGCACGGACAGCTGCTCGCCCGCCTCCGACGGCTCCTGCACGCGCCCCATGTCCTCGGGGATGTTCACCACGCAGTTGAAGTAGTCCGACTCGGGCGACAGGTAGCCCGAGTGGAACAGGTACCTGCCGACATACCACTGGGTGAGATACTGTATACACGTAGTATTGTATTACTAGTGGCTCTCCCCTCAATCAGTCTCCCTGCAATCTCTTTTCGCTTTATTACTGAGATGATAACACTATTATAGGTAGCTATTTGCCACTCTATTTCCCGTGAGGTCCGGTATTATGTCAAATTGTCCCTGTGTTTATCTATAACAAATCACTAGTGAAAGAGTTCCGACAGATCGGTTCGGTCTGAAGCTCTCAAACGGTTTATACATCACCCTGTCACTCGGTACTTGATGACATGTGATTACATGATAACTGTTATCAGGTGGCCATCGAGTCTACTTATGGTTGGGTTCGGATACGACTTTTCTAATCGCTTCCAACATTACGTCTTCTAAAACTTGAAAGCAAACAATTCCGTATCTGCTAAATTGTTGTTTCTAAAACATGCTTTCCCCTTTAGATTTTCTTTGTGAATTTTAATTGTCATCATTAAAATGTTAATAGATCATCTATACTTCTATAGCACAGCTGAAGAAGTTGTTTGTTTGAACACGCTAATCTCGGGAGCTACGAGTCGGATTTCAACAAATCTTTTTGCATTTCATAGCACAACTCTTGAGAAAGGCTATAGGCTATTTAACATCACGCTAAGACCTAAGAGCAAAAGGAAAAACTCAGAAATAACTTACGAAACGCGGGCGACGCCGCGGGAAATAGACAGTCTTTAATATACAAGTTAATTACTTTCCAATTTGTTTTTATCAAGACTTTAATGGAAGAGACGAAGAATGACTTCCATTTGAGGAAGTTTTTAAATCTAATTAAACGGTCCTTTGTTTGTTGGTGGGCTATAAAAACGTTGACTTATTCTGTTTAGCTGTGATTGCGGTGTGGGCGGCCCCCGTCCCCACGGTTCCCCTGGTGATGCGATGTGTTTGAATATTTTATAACAGTATGGGGGCAGCCGGCATAAATAATTTTTACGTTATTGATGTGATTAGTAGAAAGTCGAAATCCAAGTCCTTTCTACTATTTATAAGCAGAACTCAACTACTATATGTTCTATACATGAGCCTTTCTTATCAGCAGCTCGGTTGTTATACAAAACATCACCAACCAGTGGTCCAATTTCGATGGGTTTTTTTCAGTTAAAATGTATTTCAGTGAAGGTTCTTAGCCACTTTGGTCAACATATTTTTTAAACTTCCTAACTGTTGTTTGATAATAGGCAACTGGGGCGGGGCAGCGGCGGGCTGTTTCGCGCTGCATCGATTTCCACAAACGCCGCGCCGCCCGCCGACCGCCGGCAGAATTAGATTCGAACGTCATGTTTCTGAGTATTGCTGCATCCCGTAGCAGGTCTTCGATCGCGAATGTTAATAGTTAGAGAAACAGGTCAGGGGTAAGAATAGAACCCGGTGGGGCAAATATTTGTGAATCAACGCGCATCCGATGTACAAAGTCGTTCAAAATTGACAGCGTACACTTTGGAAAGTGTAGCAATCTTTGACTAGGTTTAAACTAGTTTAGCAATTTCAACTTTCGGGAAAAAGTGCGATTATTCATCGTAAATAAAATATAACCATAAACAAAATAACGATAAAATCAATGTAACATTGTAAGTGTGTTAATATACCACAAAATTGGGAAACAAAAAATTGAGTTTAACCTATAGGTACTTTATATAAATCTCTCAAAGTGCTTGTCGTTAATTTTAAAAGACATAACAGCGACCTTATACGTAAGGGCCTCTTCACCCGACCCATAAAAGGCTATTATTAATAGCACTTCGATCTCGGATTCCTCTGGAGGCTTCACCCGCGCTTCGTATCGAGCTTCCTTCCCGTACCACCGGGCCCTGTAGGGGACGGCCGGCCGGCCCCGGGGTCAAAATAGTACATTGTTATCCAAGGGGTGAAAGTTAAATAGTTCGAGGGACCTCTAAATAAGTCTTGAACCCGAGGGAAACACTGTGCTTTTCATTAAGAATACACTGAAAGTAAAAATGAAAACATAAAATGAGTGTTAATACCTTGTAAAGATTCTACCCCGAAATATGTTCTGGGAAACATCAAATTTCTAAACAAACCGACCGCCAAGTTTATTCTCTATAGTAATAAATATTTATTTTATTTTATTTTACGATATTATAACAGAGTTTTGTTGAAAATCATGATGGAGAGATAACAGGAAAGTAGGTACCACGCCATCGAATAACGAAGTAAAAACATCCGTTAGTGGTATCGTTGTATTTATTTAGTCAATTATATTCTGTAAGAGGTCGTTGATGTCTTTTGTTCAGCTCAGTGGTCTTACGCCGCCGCTGGCTCACTGGTTTGTCCCATTCATTTACTGACGGCTTTTGTTTAAGGAATCACTTTGATCAATATTTTGCACGCAAGTGAAGGTGGATATATTTACTGTATATTTACGTTATGGATGATAGGTATAATGTTTTATTTATATCTTAGATAATTAATATTGCATGTGATTGTGAATCTATGACGTTTTGATTCAAATTTTAAATTTTTAACTTTTGTAAATATTCAATTCAATTCAATACTCTTTATTGCACATAATAACAAAAAACAGAACAAAATAATACAGTAGACTAAGAAGGTACATCCAGGCGGTCTTATCGCTAAAAGCGATTTCTTCCAGACAACCTTTGGTTACAGGATATTAAAGAAGAGAAAGGTAGGTTGTGCAGCTAGATAAAATATATATATAATTATGTATTTTAAAAACTATACACTATAATATATACATAAATACATACATACATAATAACAATAACGATGACAACTGAACAAAGGTTCTAAATAATATGTAATGGAAAAAGGGAGTGGAATGATCAGGTAGCGAGAAACAGTTGCTTAACTTGTCTCTTGAACACATTTAGACATTTCGCGTGTCTGATCGGGACAGGTAAGGAGTTCCAAAGACGGATAGCGTGAAGTGTGAAGGAGTGATCATAGAATTTAGAGGAGTGAGGAGGGACATGAAGGCGAAGGTTTTCTGCGGAACGAAGAGGACGGTCGTGAGTAGAAGAAAGGAATTGAAAACGTTCTTTAAGATAGCTAGGAGTTGTTGGATTGAAAAGGACAGAATAGAGAAGAGAAAGAATATGAGCATCCCTGCGACGACGAATTGGTAGCCACATCAGCTGGTTACGAAAGTCGGAAACGTGATCATACTTGCGCAGACCGAAAATAAATCTAATGGCAAAGTTTTGGAGACGCTCAAGTTTGTTGAGCTGATCCACCGTGAGATCCGGGTAGCAAGCGTCGGCGTAGTCTAGGATGGGTAAAAGTAAGGATTGTGCAAGTGAAATTTTGGTAGCAGTGGGCAGGAAATTACGCAGTCGTTTAAGCGACCCCGAAGCTGCAAACATCTTCCTACTGACCTCAGTAATCTGTTTGTTCCAGGACAGTGTTTCGTCGAAGTAAATGCCAAGATTCTTGACCGTTGTACTAAACGGTAGGCTAATACCATCAAATACGACAGGCGGCAGAAGTGAACAATCTGTCCTGGAAATATAGTGCGAGCTACCAATAACTATGACCTGCGTTTTATTGGGGTTGACTTTGAGGCCAAAGGAGTAGCACCAATCAATGATTTGAGCCAGGTCCGTATTTATTGTGCTGATAGCTATTGGTAGATCGCCTGGACTAGCTTGTGAATAAATTTGGAGATCGTCTGCATACAGATGGTAGGAGGAAGACAGTTGGTGAGTTATGCTGTTGATGAATATCGAAAATAAGAGAGGAGATAATACGCCACCCTGCGGTACGCCAGCGACAGTATCACACCACGAAGAGAAGGAGTCTTCAATTCGTATGCGCTGCCGACGCCCATACAGATAACTACGAAACCAGTCAATCACTGTCGGAGATATGTTAAGAGAAAGTAGCACACCTAGCAGTATGTCAAAATCAACAGTATTAAAAGCGTTACTGAAATCTAGTAACACAAGAACTGTCATCCGTTGATTTTCCATACCAAAACGAATGTCGTCGGATATTTTGGCTAGCGCTGTAGCCGTACTATGACCAGGACGAAAACCAGATTGGAATGGATTTAGAAGGTTGTTTCGTGTTAGAAATTGGTTAAGTTGCCGGTGGACGAGACGCTCAAGGACTTTGGATAGGAAAGGTAGTATAGAAATAGGACGGTAATCGGAAAACGAGGCAGGATTAGATTTTTTCGGCAAAGGTATGATTTGAGCGTTCTTCCAAGTGGTAGGAAAGGTGCTAAGGGAGATAGAGCTATTAAGGATCTTGGTGATAATAGGAGAAAGGACATCAATTAGAGGAATGATCATCTTACGGCTGACGCAGTCAATTCCGACGGCATTAGAAGCAATGGAGAGAATATTCTTCTTAACATCACAATCAGCAAATTGACTAAAAACGAAAGGTGAGAAGTCGGGAGTTGGCAATGTTGAAAGCTGAGACAGGGTATTTACTTTAGTATTGTTATCAATAGTAGGAGAAGTAGAAAAATGCATATTAAGCTGATCGAGATTTAAGTCCTTAGGAATAATATTGTTGCGAAGTTTACCAACTCCCATTGATTTAAGGAACTTCCAGACCTTAGCTGGATCCCCGTTTTCAACAGATTGATGGATGTGGCGGCGTTGTGCGTCCCTGCATACTGTATTGCAGCGATTCCTTAGAAGATGGTATTTGTCGCGATTTTTTTCTGAAGAGTCCAGTTTGTACTTGGCTTTGGCCCGATCCCTCTTCTTCATCAGAGACTTAATGTCATCAGTCAACCAGGGAGCAGGAAGATGCTTAACTTTGACGGAGCGAATAGGTGCATGGATGTCATACAGTTGTGTCAATAAGTGGTTAAAAATATCAATTTTTTCATCAACTGTATTGGCTGCGTCAATGGCCGACCAGTTAATGGCTTGGGCGTCCGCCTGCAGGCGATCCAGGTCAATGCCACCAAAATTACGCTGCATAAGAATTTTTGGTTTGGCTTTAGGTGGGCGGATTTTGTAGGAAAGATAAATCAAATCATGGTACGAAAAGGCATCCGCGGTGAACTGGCCATGTTTAGCAACATGATTGAGAGAAGAAACGATAATTAGATCAAGAAGAGAAGGAGTACAGTTTGGGGAGAAATGGGTGGCATTGAGGGGAAGAATATGCAAATTACATGCATTGATTAGAGAATTTAGACTGTAGGAGCGCGAATCTTTTTTGAGCAAGCAAGTGTTAAAGTCACCCATAATTATAGTATGCTCGTATGAAGGAGATAGATCTTCTATAAGCTTTTCAAAAGAGGAGAAGTAATTAATTTGGAGATTGGGGCTATAGTATACACCAAGAAGGATTTTTGAGTGGGATAGAGTGACCTCCAAGAAGAGGTGTTCTGGAGTATTACTAGGAGGAGGCTGCGCCGACTTGCTAACGATGGAGAAGGGAATGTGGCTACGGAGGTAGATAGCGACTCCACCATATGAAGAGTTGGTGCGATCATTGCGGATTAGAACGAAACCAGGAAGAGAGTAAGAAGTGGAAGGCATACACGGCTGTAGGAAGGATTCAGACACAAGAATTGCATGTATATTCTTATTAACGAAGGTTGCCAACATAGCAGGGTAATGAGCATGAATACTCTGGGCATTAATATGGATTACATTGAAATTTTTGGAGACATCAGATAATTCAGAAGCAAGAGAATCTTCAAGAGAAGGAATACTTTGAAAGCTGTCGTCACTGCTCAAATTCTCGGAGGATGAGGAGAAGGACAGATAGTGTTCCCTTTGGTCGTCATCATACATTTGTTACAATTATAAATAATAAACTCTAAATAAATAAAAATATATAATAGAGATACAATATATTACGATATACTTTATAAGGCTATACTCAATATCTACCAGCCAGCAGTGTGGGAAGGAATATAAAACTATTTAATATTAATGTACGAACAAACTAGCTAAAGTTCCAACTATTGTTGGCAATTATACGAATATAATTGATATTTTACAACAACGAAAAATGACATATCAGCACAAACAAATAAAATTATAAAAATATGATGTCATACTAGGCTGTATAATCTAGATACCCATTGTCTTTCAACGGAAAAGTGACAGCTGGTTATGTAAGATTGACGTTGACATATTAAAGATATTGTGACTTGACAAATGAGTGAATAGTGAAAATATGTTAATGACAAAGTAGGTAACAAGAAAAATAATTGGATAAAGTGGATGTAAACAGACGGCTGAACTGAAATAATATAGTGCACTACACACAAACATATTAGGTACCCAGTAGAATGAAACAACAAATAAAACAACTAAACACGGACACCAACAGCATGAGAAGTGATCACTTCTTTGCCGGCACGCGCCTCTTCGGTCTGTCCTGGATTGGGTTTACGGGAGCAGCCGCAACAGCACTCGAGCCTGAGCTACCCGCACCCGCCCTGGAGGCGGGCTGCAGGGCATCGAGGTCGGCCAGGCTGGCGACCGGCTTGCGCGACCCGTCGGGCCCCACCACAAACACATTGCCCTCCCGCGTCCAGCACTTGGTCACTCCGCAGCGGTGACGCGCCTCCATAAATAGCTCGTGACGTGCCCTTGTGAGGAACTCAGACACCGTCACCCCAGTGCCTTTCAGTTTGGTTTTGGAAAACCACACTTCGTCGCGGACTGCCGTGTCGGAGAACCGGACTAGGATGGGCCTCGGCTTGTCCCCACCTGCACGACCCATCCGATGGCAGCTGCTGATGTTGGTCTTGCACACATCTGCGAGCACGAGTCGATCAACCGCAATACGTACAACAGCCTCTGTTGTGTCCTCGTCCTTCCCTTCTTTGACGCCGTGCACCAGAAGCATGTTGCGGCGGCTCCGCATCTCCTGCCTGTCCACATCACGGGCCAACAGGTCTATCTGTTGCTGCAGGCTGCTCAGCGACTCGGACACAAACACTTTGAAGGCTGCAAAATCTGAAGCCAGCGATGATGTAGATGCAGCTGCATCAGGATTCGCCTTTTGCTTATCCTCAAATGCTGTCATTCTTGTGCGAAGCTCATCAGACAGTTCGTTGAGAGATTTCTTAACAAAATCCATTGTGCAACAATGTGTTGTAAAAAAAAAAAACTGTGTTGTTTGTTGTTCAAGTAAGGAGACTTTTACTGCTGGTAGGTATTTATCACATATATATTGTATTCATCAAGTAATAGTGACGAAAAATTAAAGATTTATAATTTTTTAGATAAATTAAAACAGAGCTCCAAAATACATGTGCTTGCACTTTCTAAATATTTAGATGTATAGGAACGGGAACGTCGTAATTGAATTATCTTGTTTACACATGTATGTAATTGTACTAATACATACCTAAGTCTTTGCTTAGGTAGTACCCCTGCCTTTGCAGGGGACATAATATTATGTTATGTTACCTACATCCTATCTGGGATGCTTAAATCAATAATACTTTTTTTCTTTTTGTGTTATCCTCCAGAATCCAAACGGCTGGATGGATTTTAATGAATGAGGTGTCGTTAGTTTCATCGTAATCCTGAGAGTGACAAAGAATGCATGAGGTTGTCTGAAATAAATCGCCTAAAACTATAAGACTGCCTAAATAATACTGTATCTGGTCTTAGTTTTCAGTCGGTGTATTTAATGTGTGTACGAGTTGGCAAGACCTCGTGACGATCTGGTGAAGGTCGCGGGACCCAGTTGGATGAGGTTAGCGCAGGACCGGGCGGCGTGGAGATCCTTGGGGGAGGCCTTTGTCCAGCAGTGGACGTCTACAGGCTGATATGATGAAGATGATGAGGATGACGAGTTGGCATGGGTATACTCACACGGAGAGCCAGGAGACGAAGGCCAGCGTGAAGAGAGACATGACCATGGCCATGGTGCGGAAGGGGAACAGCTGCACCTCGTTCTCGGCGTCCCAGCCGGGGTAGTGGATCAGCGCCGGCAGACCTGTCCGAGTTAAAACACCATTTAGTTCAGTGGTGTTGGAGACGTGTGACAAGTGTCGTGCAGTGTTACGCACCGAGCATCTTCTCCCCGCCGGAGAGGCGCACGAGCAGCGCGACGATGTACGCGGCGAGCGAGCCGTACGTGTTGCAGTGCCGCTTGAAGTGCACCACCATCAGCAGCTGCGGGAACAGGATCACGTACACCAGGTCCGAGCACATCGACCTGCACGCAGCGAACAAACAAACAAATACACCAATTACATAAAAATCCGTAGGTAATGGGGAAAATGTGCATCGGAGAGCGACGCCGACGCCGCGTTGCGCGGGGCTCCACCCAATTAGAGTATGGTTGCGCGCTGCTTTGGGGCAAATCAAGAAAAAATGTCATCAACAGCCTATTAACATGTCCCCACTGCTGGGGCTCAGGCCTACCCTCTCGACGAGGGCGTGCGGGCAGGGCAGTGCGGGTTGGTGGACTTCACATGCGCCTAAGAATTTCTTCTACGGCGTATGCAATAATGATTTGAATTCGAATATACCAAGTCGAAATGTTTACAAAATCCAAAAATAAAATACTTTTATTATTTTTAGTATGTTTTTGTAAAATTTTGTATTCAGACAATTTCTCAGTGGATTTAGTTTTCTGACCGTCCTACAAAATGTAGATTATTTCACTTGGACACGACAACGTGCCGAGGAAACGGCGTAATTGGGGCGGTAATAGTACGCGAGCCGCGTTGAGGTTGGAAGGTCCTCGTAAACTCGACATTTCGTAAACTGTGCATCAATAAGTGTGCGCGAGACTGTCAGCGCATCAGTTACGAAACTAGATCACGATTACCGTCCACTGGAGATCGGTATTTGGAGCGTGTGTATCGAAGGCACATCGTAGAATTGGCCGAATCGAGATATGCCTAATCATTTCATGATACGCCGCCATTTCATGATTTTTTAAAAAATCTTTTTTGATTTTGGGACTTTTGTTATCCACGTGTCAGTCCCATCGTACCCTAACCAAGATTTACTGACGAGGATGTCATACAAGGATCGTGCCGCCACAGATGCAGGCTTGGACAAAATTGACTGAGCCAAACCTACATCGAGTCGATTCAGCTTGAGTCGTCTCATCATTAACTCCCTCTTATTCCTGAACCTGTCACACTCCATCAGCAAGGGTTGGACATCTTCAATAACCCCACAGACTTCGCAGTTCAGAGTATCACTCTTTTTCAAGAGATATCCAAACCTGTTTGATGGGTAGTGGCCAGATTTGACCATCTAACATCAACATTTTGAGAATTCAATATTTTGTTCCTGTGCGGCTATATCGTTCAACGCTCGTCTTTCGGCTGAGGGGTGTTCAAAGTTTATCAAGTCAAAACTAACCCAACCTAACCTAAAGTAGGAAATAAATTCATTTTTCATTACTCATACTCTGAAAGAAGGTCTGAAGTTGCCTGAGTAGCGGGTTGAAAGTAATACATTTCAGCCCTAGGGAGAATCGCTTTCAACTGACAGCTGTCAAATTATTAAAAAAAATACTAGTACTATTTTGACATTTCTATTGGACCATGGTCCAACAGTCTATACAGCCACTCAATTACAGCGCGATGTAAAATTGAAATAACATAAAGATAGTGTAATAAATAAAGAATATATTTTTTTAAATGACTATTATAATTATTACTGTCAACTATTTCTTTAAAATAACATAGATTTGGGCAAAATATTTATCATTTTTTCAATGATGGAAATGAAAAATAATGGCAGAATAGCTGGCCGGCCACAGGAAAAAAAAATAGACGGGAAAGCGGCAATCCGATCTTCTTTTGTTTTTTCGAGTTGTAGAGTTTTGTTTATACTTCCGTATAGCGGAGATTTGTATTAACACTCATTTTATGTTTTTGTTTTTACTTTCAGTGTATTCTTAATGAAAAGCACAGTGTTTCCCTCGGGTTCAAGACTTATTTAGAGGTCCCTCGAACTATTGGCCCTCGCTACGCGTCGGGCGCCAAACCCCGTCTCGGGACTTAAATAAGTTACTTTCACACCTAGGTTAACAATGTACTATTGTACGCATGTAGGTAACGTCGTGAAATGCAACTACTTAACGATATGGCCAGTGTTCAGCTCGGAATATCGAGAATTGGTTGCTTTCGTCCATCGGCCCGACTTTCTATTAGACACATCATGAAATGGCGACGTGTCATGAAATGCCTAGGCATATCACGATCTGGCCAATTCTACGATCAGCCCACGACATGTACAATGTATAACACAGAGACCAGCCATGTCGGGCGACCTTCGCGCGAAGGGAACGGACCCGGGAGGTTGATTTATCGACGCGCAGCCATGACGGATAACTCCGCAGGGACAAGTTATGCCTATTGTAATCTTCTTGATACACAGTTTTTGGTATTTTATATGGAGGTTTTGGCTTGGTTACGTTACTCCTTTTAGCCATATCTTATTAAGAAATACTTTGCTTAGGTCATTCAAGAAACCGGTGGTCACTGTACGGCAGTCCACAGAAATAGGGCACAACTAGAGATATAAAAAAATAACGTTGCCATATTGCTTTAAGGTTCACATCCTCACTAAAGCGATAGTAACTTATGATACTATACGTTAAAAGGTCTTCAATTTAAGCACATTTCACAAAAGTAGCAGGGGAATGACGGCATTTCCGATAGTGTTATATTTATTTTTATTTATTTTTTATTTTATTTATTTATGAAAACAATTACAGTAATATGGAACGTATGTGACTCAAGACTTCCAAAACAAATCAGGATCACCACAAGATCCAGTGCCGCTTCAGCCACAGAACTGAAACTAGAAATGAATTCTAATTCAGTGTCAGTACTCTGCATTCGTTCCCCTGCGACCTACATCCCCCCGCCCCCCGCCCCGCCCTGTCTCCGCCGATATTGAGTTAGCTAGATCAAGGCAGGAGACGAGATTCAATTTCAATCAGCCAGATAGCTCGTTTGCTTCATTGCAGGTTATTAACACACGACTATAATGTGAAGTCTTCCAAAATGAATTAATTCAATTCAAATAATTTATTGCAGACAGTGTCCATAGATGATGTTAGTAACACAATAGTACATTGTGCAATAAGGGCAGTAAGTAGGATTTTACTAACGAGAGTCTGTTAGAAGCTCGACGCCGAAGGCGGTGGGATTTTAATGACTCGAGTTTATAATACTCTTACTACCCGTCATGCACGTAATGTTTTGTCAAGTTTAGTTAAGTCAAGTTAACTACTCAATTTAACTTAATTAATTTAATAAACCAGTTCAGTACAGCCAGCTACACATTACAGCCCCTAGGGGTATAATATTGTACTGATTTTCATTACTCCCGCGGGTGTATAATATAGGCCGTTATGTTTCTGTATGCATGCATATAATATGACCATTTACGAGCAAGTTTGATGAAAAATAATTAAAATTATTCCTGAAGCGCTGCAGAAACGTGACAGCCGCAACAGTACCCTGAACGCGTTGTACGTCCGATAATAAAATAGAAAGCTAGCCATCGAAGATACATTCCTTCGTCCTGCCTTCATCGAACCTATTTGCCGATGTCGTCATTTCGCAACACAGCCACAGATTATATAATAACAACCCCGAACACGGCACGCGCACTGCAATTATTGTCATGAAGGCATAATGAGGGCTGTCACGCCGCATCATATGAGATTGCATCACGGTGCATCGCCGCGCCGCCGCCGGCCGCCCGCTGGGATACTGGACCGTTCTCAAACGGTACCGGTATTACCTTAAAATACCGGTATTTAGATAGTAGCAAAATCCGGTTATTTTTCACGCACATTATCGCATTTCGCTCTAGTCTAAGAATTAAAAATAACATGTGTGTTTAATGTTCCTTTTTTCTACAAGTATAAAATATAAAAACATCTCTCGCATAGAAATAATATGTACTTGAAATGTTTTTGTCCTAAATAATTTGAACAAGACAGAATTTTAGTAGTTCTTTACCGCCAAAGACGTGGTTTCTCAAAAAAATACAGAAACACCGGATTCCGGTATTTAATAAAATATCAATACCGAATGGATACCGGTAATTTAAGAGTCCAGTCTTGGAAGCCCTAGGTGCGGCGCAGGGAGGTGGGGGGGGGCGCACGACCGCCATAAGCCCTGGCCCGCTCTGCTTTAGGCCCATCACTGCCATCGCACGGAGCTTGCGAAATGTGGCGCCACTCACAGTACAGCGAGCCGCACAGTACGGCAGCACCTACTAAAGCATTGCTGCCCTCCGAGTCCAAGCGTAACAGAGAGTGGAGTACTGTTGCAAAAAATCCGAGTCTTTGAGTCCTATTTTATTTTATTTTTTCAGAAACAAAGAGTCCTTCACATATGTTTATTGACTTATGTAACGTAAAGTTAGACCTATAAGTTTCCTCTTTTATGAAGACTCATTTTACGAGACTCAACCATGATAATACGAGTCTTCTTTTTGCGCTCGTAGTGTGTGTTTTTTACTCGACTGCGCTTGTCGAGGGTTTTTCGCGCGTTGTGTTGTAAGTAGGTAATGCATCAATGTGGGATTCTTTATTTCGTCATACCTATATAGCATCAGAACGGCTGGAGGAATGTTACTAAATAAAATGTCATTAGATTCGTCGTAATCTCAAGAGTGACCTCTAAGACGGTACGAGGTTGTCTAATAGAAATAGTTCGAAAACGATAAACCCGCCTTAATTGTAGTAAACCTAACACTCTATTGCCTTGCGTTTTACGCAATATTTGTTTTTTTTTTGCCAATTTGTAACAAAACTTCAATTTCAGGGCTGACACTCTTTTTCAAATAAAAATTACTTTTCAAGACTCGAGTATTTTCCAACTCTCGAGAGAGTTAATGTAGGATATTGACATGACATGATTCCAATGCCATGGAAAAGAATTTATTTTTTATTTTTATTTTATTTGGAAAACCAACAGCTAAGATTACACAAATTTTATATTATAAATACAAAAGCCAATTATATGTTTCCCTAATTTATCTGTACCCATAAGGTACAGTGTCCCTACTGTGTGTGTGTGTATTTACCGGGTGATAAAACCGCGAGATACTTACGGTAATGAACCGTGGGCCGCGCGCGCGCGCTTTGTGACACCAAGATAATGCACATAATCACGTGCGTACGGCGCGTGCAACGCGCGCTCAGATCACAGGACGTGGCGCATTACTGAGGGTGCCAAATGGTTCTTGCGTAACACGGTACCCTACTCTAAGACTGTATTGGGCTCCCTAAACGATCATGCGGCATGACATGCATTACGTATGTAATCTCTCTCGTAATGTAAATCTCTTTGTGCAGATTTTCAGGTCAAACGTTAAAATAGTTTTGGAGTTATCCAAGGGATAGACGGACAAAAAAGTATGATTATAAAAGGGAAGAAATCCATTTTGAAAGAATCCCTAAAAACCGTGTGCTCCGCGCCGCCGAGTCAATTAAGTGACCTGTCACGCTTCCCCCCGGCGCACCCCTGCGTCCCCCGGCGCACCCCTGCGTCCCCCAGCGCCCCCCAGACGCCCCTCGGCCCTTTGTAGGACCGCGACTGTAATTAAAATAGGCCTTTTCCAGTCGTGGAAAAATATATGTAAATTCACACGTGTGACAAAGAATGCCAACTTCTACTACGTACGTACGTATACGTGCCGCTTATCACATGTGCATCGGCTGTGTTCCGCTCGCTACCGATAGCCCTGCATATGATGTGTTATGTCATCGATACATTAGTATCGACAAGAAATCACTAGCATTAAACACTTCTAAACTGCGTCCAGGACGTTTCCACTGGTTCCCTCACTATATTTCCAACCATAGCTATTTGTTGTTATTGTCTTAGCTACCTAAATCACTCGTAATCCTTCTCGCCATGAAGGCGGCACCTCTTGCCTCCTTGGTCTCCGCTAAACACCTCGGTGTACTTCACATAAATCACATTTACGAGCGCATAACATTGTGTTTATTCCACCCATTAGCAAACGCCTCACGTTTCGCCAATACACCGCCTCCGTACATACATCATACATAACTAGTGATTCCCCAAAGTCCTCCTGTAAAGTACACCCGAGGCTATTGCAGCTAGGGGGCAAATGTAGTTGAAGGACTCCCTAAACGATCATGCGGCATGACATGCAATACGTGCTGTCACTCATGCATGATCGTCTAGCTGTAGTGAGACAAACTACGTGCTGGCCGTTGCTTCACTGTACTGATTGATAGCAAGCATGATGGTCCATCATGCAGCATGACATTCACGTAAACGTTGCATGTCACGCAAGCATGATCGTTTAGGGACACTTTTACGTATTAGAATGAGTGACGTCTTCAGTACTCTCTAACGAGCTATTTTCAGTCGGCTACATTTGCCCCCTAGCTGCAATAGCCTCGGGTGACCTTATAGTACCTAGGTATAAACTGTATAGTTGAGCGAAAGTAGTGAGCACTGACCAGAGGCCGTAGATGGAGGGGATGGTGAGCGCCATGAGCGTGGAGAGGCAGCCCACCACCAGGATGGACACGCGCATCACCCAGATGATCTCCATCTCGGACGCGCGCTGCCGGAAGATCAGCTTGTACACGTTCCTACACACAACAACAAACACATCGACAGTCAAATGAGGACATCAATTCCAAAACGGTTTATAATTTCGTGCTGCTTCTTGTACCACAGGTAAAACTTAGTAAGGCCAGTGAATCGTTCACGGGGCGATGTCCGCTTCTACAACAAACTACCAGAAGAAATCTTAAACACAAAATTTAAGGCCAAATTTAACAACAACTTTGTAAGCAATCTTATTAATGACAAAGATAAAAGTTACCTTAGCCTCGCAAAATCATTACGAATAATTGAACTTGATGTTAAAAGATGTGATGCGGTAGTTTGTTGCGCCGCTTTTTCTCAGCGCTATCACCCAGGTAGATAACAATTGACAAGTATAAATGTACCCAGTGTACTCGTATGCAATAACATATTTATACTTTGACTCTTCAAAGATAGATCTTCAATGAAGATGAAGAGACTTCGTCGCACGCACCGGGCGAACATGGAGGAGGCGCTGAGCACGCTGGAGTCCGCGGAGGACATGACGGCCGCGGAGACGGCGCCCAGCCCGAAGAAGGACACGAAGTCCGGCGTGAGGTGCTGCAGCACCAGCGGCAGGATCATGGAGGTCTGCTCGGGCGGCAGCTCGCCGTCAGCCGTCAGCGCGCCGCGGTACTCCGTCTCGTTCCACGCTGCACACGCACACACACAACGCGTCACCTTTCAACATCTACAGTTTACTGATGATGCTCGGAGTTTCCCTGCGAGATCTGATCAGAATTGAGGAGATCCGCAGGAGAACCGCGGTCACTGACATAGCTCACAGAATCACAAAACACGTAGCAGTGGGCTGGGCACATCGGCCGTTGGGGCAGAAAGGTTCTCAAGTGGCGACCGCGTATCGGAAGACGCAGCGTGGGCAGGCCTCCCACAAAATGGACCGACGATCTGGTGAAGGTCGCGGGACCCAGCTGGATGAGGTAAGCGCGGGCCGGGCTTCGTGGAGATCCCTGGGGGAGACTTTGTCCAGCAATTCAAGTCTAAAGGCTGATAAGTATGAGATGATGACGATCCGCAGGCTCCCAGCATGGCGTCCTATACGGCATGGACGCTAGGAGCCTGCCGCTCACTAAGAGGATCCTGGTATTGAAGAAGGCTTCTAGTCAGCGAGTGGTACTAGGCACGACCACACCGACCGACAGCCGCGGGACATGTGGACCTGTGCTCGGGCAGAACTATTAGTTAATCTGTAGCTCGGGGTCTCACCGGTGGACTTGGCGATGGCGCCGATGAGCACCGGCGGGACGGCCATGAAGATGCACCCCACGGCCGCCACGTAGGACAGCAGCTGCGCGCGCCCAGCCGTCTTGCTGCTCAGCACGCGCTGGAAGTAAACCTGTCGAGCCAACATGCTCCTTATAGTGGTTGTATGTAAGTATCTCTCCACGAAACCGCAACAGACGCCTCTGCAAATTTTCTGGCATTCGACTCGACTATGAAGAAGGATAACTGTTTACATTATCGATAGACTGCATGTCAAATTTAGTCGCCAATAAGAACCGATTAGTGCTGTAAACAAAGGTGGTGCGGCCCACCTGCCAGGGGATCCCCCCGAAGATGAGCAGCAGGCCGTAGTCGATGTAGAACCAGTAGTACTCGGGGTCCACCTTCCCGATCCAGTCCACCTCCATGGAGCTGAGCGGCTTGACGTGGTCGTTGGCCCAGGCGAAGGGGATGCACATCCAGAGGCCGATGAAGATGCAGAACAGCTGGATGACGTCGGTGTAGGCCACGGAGTAGAGGCCGCCGAACAGCGTGTAGAACACGGCCACGCACGCGCTGAAGATCACCGACGTGCGGTGGTCCATGTCGATGATCACCGCCAGCGTCGCGCCTGCCGACCACACCCAAGGGGCTCAGTACCAACCAGCAACAGATAACATTACATACAACTACCTACTTTGTATTAGTTTTTCCAAGTTTTTTCAGGTCCCGCTCTCTAAACATAATAATGCTAGAAATTCGTACCTAACCTTTTAAAGGTGATTAATTGGTTAAAATAAGATAATAAAGAAGAATACTTCTTATAATCGTTGTCATCTTATAATCTTGAAACAAAGGTTTCCAATTCATCACGATTATTGGCTAACTGTAGGTTTAATAGAAAGTAACGCCTAACTAACAATGATTCTGATGCCAGAAAAGTTATATATTTGTAAAACACCATTACAGCAAGCAACTGCTCAGAAAGGCAAGCCGAGGAGACAAAGCAACATTTCAAAGGACTAATTCCTTCAATATAAAAATACACCGGCGATGATTACAACAGTTGGATGCCAGGTTGATGGGCAGGGAACACGAATCCCGGCCTTAATGTTTGTTATTAGGTTCCGTAGGTACGTAGCTACTAGCTACGACACGTGAAACCTTCCTCCCTACGTGGATGTCCGGCCCCTACCACGGATGTATATTACTTATATATGTATTACACTAGCATTTCAATCAATATAATGTAAGTGCCATGTTTATCTAGGATCTTAGGACTTTGTACAAGAACAAAAAACTAGTTTGTGATGGTTCGAGATAGAAGTGAGTTGATATGCATACGTGAAGTAAGGTAAGGGTGATGAGACGGGTTGTGTGTTACGTAAGACGTAGGGGAAACTCAAGGCTTTAATATGTAATGAAGCCTTCAGTGCGTACTTATACCTCGCGTAACACACTTAAGTATTCTCACTAAGGTGAGAATTCGAACGTCTAATTTATAGAACTATGCTACTCATTGCCTACGAATCGAGAGAGTGCAAAAGAGATTTCTCTGGCACCTGTCACGCTCCTCAAGATTTGGTAAAAAATCAGTTTCATATAACGATAGGCTCGCTCACTTTAAAATCATGTCGTTGGAGAAACGCAGGGAAGTCTTGGATCTTATGTTTCTTTATAAACTCCTCAGAAGTAAACTGGACTGCCCTCAGCTATTAGGTAAATTTGGAATCGGTGTTCCTTACAGATATCCACGACACAAAGTTAACTTGCTCGCTCCCGTTTTTAGAAGAACAGTGTTAGGTGCTAACTCTCCTGTCCCACGACTGTGTAGGCTCCTTAATAGATACAGCAATGTTTGTGACATCAACTTTGATTCCATATCCAGGTTCCGGAAAAACATATCTTCGTAATAGACTCCTGCTTTACTTGACACTTTAAACAATGTGAACTTATGTGAATTTATAACATCTACTGTTTCACTCCAGTTCATTTCAGCATGTTGTGTTTACCTATAAGTAGTTGTACATCTCATTGTAATACCATATTGTAGAATATAATTTCAAAACATGATGTAACAACTGTTGGTTTACCTAATAAATAAATAAAATAAAAATAGAATTCAAATTAATTTATAGATGCATAATATAGAAAAAAGAGAGTAAGAGACATGACTTAAAGAACGCTACTAACGTAATCAACATCCTCACAAACTTTCGCCTTTCTAACATTATTAGGAAGCATTTAAATGTACTTTCAGTACCTAGGTAAGTGTAATGCTTCTACGCCATGTTGTATTCTGTCAAAGAACGTAAGGAAAGTAATTTCCCTTCCAATTTCCCGTTCAGCGGGCCCGAGCACCAGGTAATACAATATTAAAGCTCTCCGTCACAAAAACACAGCCGTCACTAAAATAGAAAGGAATTTGTTTGTAAGGATCCAGACGATGTTACGATTGTTGTGAGAATGAGTCACAAGAAGCGACGCCTCCCACTAAGTACCAACATAATGATGGTTATCTTTAAGGATCCGTAGTCCGACGAGGAACCCTTTTAAGATCGTGCAGTCCGCCGGCCCCAGGCCCGCCACAACGCCAAACCACATTTCTAAAGTTATGAACCTGCATTTGCATGAAATTTTGTACAAGGACCTTGATCTCAATTTTAAGAAAATAAAAAATATTTAAATGTATTTTTAAGGGTACCTTCCCCTCGTGAGAGGTTTCGTTCAAAAGATATTCATAGGTAGAGTTTTACATTAAAAAAAATTATCATCCCGTACCATGAAGCCAGGATCTCTTTGGCGGGCGGGTAGCTAAGTTCGATCCTTCCTTTACTATGTGCGAGACATGTCATATTCCATCAAAGAGCACTGAACACTTTTCGAGTTTATGAAAAGACGTGTAAATACGGAATCCTACACTAGGCACAGTCCGACGCTCACTTGGCCATTTTTACCAAATACAAGATGCTAGGCAAGTATTTACTATTTGTTCTTCTACTATTTCTATTGCTGTACCCTAATCAGGGTCTTTATTTGAGTCTTAAAATGTTATGTACACCATGTATCATACATTATCGATGCAATAAATATATTATAAATTACAATTACAACTTTTTTTGTTGACTTGATTGACTTGACTTTGACTTGACCATCAACAGTTCTCTCTTCATTCTTTTCCTATATAATGTCCACAGCGGCTCCTGTGACGTTTTGAATTGTTATGCCGCCATTGTCCGGTCGGTGGTCGCTCTTACATCAGTACAAAGTGTTCACAGGTCAATGTATAATTCCATCTCCGTCTGGGCGTCCCCTATATAAAGATACGGGGTGTATAAATAATGCTGGCATTATGTTTAGGTACGACGCCCGCCCCTCGGACGCGGCCGGATGAATATTTTAAACACGTCTGCCTCTCACTTAGTTCGTGCTCATTTCTCTTCGATACCTTTTTATTACCTGTACGTACCTGCTCTTAAAATTGTAAAAATATTTGTATGTGACTTCGCGATTGTTACAATGTTCTCGGAGATTATTAACGATGTCACTATGTAGATTATTACCGACGTTCCCATGTAGATTAGTACCGACGTCCCCATGTAGATTAGTGCCGACGTCCCCATGTAGATTAATACCGACGTCCCCATGTAGATTAGTGCCGACGTCCCCATGTAGATTAATACCGACGTCCCCATGTAGATTAATACCGACGTCCCCATGTAGATTAATACCGACGTCCCCATGTAGATTAATACCGACGTCCCCATGTAGATTAATACCGACGTCCCCATGTAGATTAGTGCCGACGTCCCCATGTAGATTAATACCGACGTCCCCATGTAGATTAATACCGACGTCCCCATGTAGATTAATACCGACGTCCCCATGTCCCACAACCAAATCCCCATCACTGATGAATCATCATGATGGACGTTATGGATTTTGGAAAAATCCTGGATCCTATGACATTCATTAGTAGTGGTCAACCATTCCTAAACCAGTCACTCAACACTAATGAGGCGAGGCAGTACTCTTTGATCTATTATATAGCTAGAGTTCGAGTGATCCGGACAGACAGCCGACCCGCCCGCCGCCGCCGGCGCCGCCGCCCGCCCCCGCCCGGGCGCGGTGTCGAATCGAAGCCATTACCGTAATGGAGTTGGGATTACCTTGTCCCCCCCCCCTGACCCCCCCCCCCATTCATTCGACGTACATCTTATTTTTAAAGTCTACCCACGTTTCGGTGCGGATTGTGGTTGGAATTTTACACCCTTCATTCATTTACGAGGTAGGGATATGTTTTTGTTTTTATAACACTTCCGATTTGGTACAGAATGTTAAATTTTATTTTTCCGATGATCCTGACGCTGACTCCTGAAATACAGCTTGACTGACGGACTATAGGTAGATTGGGAGTTTGGGGAGTCGGGGTTTCGACATAAATCATGTGACTTGCACGCTCAATAAAAACAGTCTACCGCACATCAGTGGAAACACTTTGACCTTGAGCTGGCCTAGCCTATCAGGGAGTTTCAATACTACGCGAGACCAGTTTATACTGGTTTTGTTACCACTGATGTGCGGTCGACCGTACATCAAAGACATCAGACCTTGTATGGCCTAGCAATTTCACTTTCAATTTCAATACAATTTCTAGGGCTAAGCAGTACTCTCAACAGGTGACAGTTGAGAGGAGTGCTTAGCCCTAGCAGTATCCTGTGTCAACACAAATTCAATAAGTACTATGACAGATCAATTTATATTGGTTTATTTCCACTGATGCGCGGTCGACGTACTACATGAGTGTACTGACCGAGCGCGGCGAGGATGCCGGCGGCCCAGAAGACCTCGCCGCAGAGCGCGGGCAGGAACAGCAGGCCGCCCATGCGGCTGCCGAACGAGTCCTGCAGCGGGTCCAGCATCGTCACGTAGCCCTGCTTGTGTGTGTACTGACCGAGCGCGGCGAGGATGCCGGCGGCCCAGAAGACCTCGCCGCAGAGCGCGGGCAGGAACAGCAGGCCGCCCATGCGGCTGCCGAACGAGTCCTGCAGCGGGTCCAGCATCGTCACGTAGCCCTGCTTGTGTGTGTACTGACCGAGCGCGGCGAGGATGCCGGCGGCCCAGAAGACCTCGCCGCAGAGCGCGGGCAGGAACAGCAGGCCGCCCATGCGGCTGCCGAACGAGTCCTGCAGCGGGTCCAGCATCGTCACGTAGCCCTGCTTGTGTGTGTACTGACCGAGCGCGGCGAGGATGCCGGCGGCCCAGAAGACCTCGCCGCAGAGCGCGGGCAGGAACAGCAGGCCGCCCATGCGGCTGCCGAACGAGTCCTGCAGCGGGTCCAGCATCGTCACGTAGCCCTGCTTGTGTGTGTACTGACCGAGCGCGGCGAGGATGCCGGCGGCCCAGAAGACCTCGCCGCAGAGCGCGGGCAGGAACAGCAGGCCGCCCATGCGGCTGCCGAACGAGTCCTGCAGCGGGTCCAGCATCGTCACGTAGCCCTGCTTGTGTGTGTACTGACCGAGCGCGGCGAGGATGCCGGCGGCCCAGAAGACCTCGCCGCAGAGCGCGGGCAGGAACAGCAGGCCGCCCATGCGGCTGCCGAACGAGTCCTGCAGCGGGTCCAGCATCGTCACGTAGCCCTGCTTGCGCATCGGGTTCGCGAAGAATATGCCACCTGACACACACAACCAACCACACACGTAGGTATACATACAACACAACAACTTGACGCAGCTTTTTGGTGCAACAACAACACCTATGCATTTTGTATCGAGTAGTAATTTGAAGACTCGACTCGATTATGCGGGACTCGGAGCGCTCATGGGCTCGAAGTCTAGAGCGAGAGTCTTGAAAAAGACTTTAATAGTCCAAAAAAGGATTCGAGTACTCTAAAAAATCTCCAGCACAGAGATTCGAATTAAAGCCCGATTTTTATATTAGTACTGAAATCAAAGCCGATGACACCTCGAGCAAGAATTTAACGAGTCGTGATAAAAAGAGACTCGAGTCCAGAAAGAGACTCGAGCTCAGAGATTCGAGCTCTAATGCAAATAGAGTACTGCTCGATTATTGTACAAATCAGTCTCGTTGAAATGGTCGAGTATTGTAAATCGTACATCCTCTAACTGGAGTATGAGACCTATGTTGATTCTATTTAGATAGTAGTTTTGTTCGTTTTATGAACGTTAGCGATGTTAGTCTGTAAGGGAGTGATGTGGGCAGGTCCTGGGTGGTTTACTGGGTGGCTGGGTGGCTGGGTGGTTGGTTGGGTGGCTGGGTGGCTGACCGAAGACGAGGGAGAGCGCGTAGCCGAAGGGCGCCTGGCACCACACCAGGCCGGACGTGTAGATCGCCTCGGCCGTGCCGTTGATGTACCCGCCGCCCACCCACGTCGCTGCAACAACACACACACACCTAGCCAGGCAGCATCCAATGAATGTGTCATCCATAGATAACATTTAATCATTGATAGTGTCTAACGATTACTTAGGTAGCTTCCTTTTACAGAAGACATTTCAAGGTAAAATAAATTATAGCTATGTATTACGAACTCTGTGTAATGTCGGATTTTTAATTATAATTCGACACTGTTTTGTCGTTTGTCAATAAGGCCAATGGTGCTACGAATAGCGTAGAGCATAGAGACTTGGCGCCTGGGCGGGTCGGTGGCGGGCGTGGGCGGGCGTGGGCGGGCGTGGGCGCCTGGGCAGGTACCAATATAAGCAAACCTCTAATTGGGAATGTAAAAAAATCAAATGACCTGTGGAGGTTCTATTATATTTTGTGCCAATGACATACATGATGTCAGTTGTTGTCTTGTCATTACGATTATTGTTTTTCTCAGAAGTTATTTTATAAATGTTTGATTTAAAGTAATTCGCTCTTTAATTTCAATGCACGTAGCTATTTAATATTGTTCCGACATTGGTGACCCCGTTTTAAGAAGAACATTACGCCTAACATTTGAAAATGGCAGCTACGCCAGAAGAGTTGGCGGAAGCAATAACCACCGCGATTGGTTCAGCACAAATAGCAAGAGTGAGCGTTAAAGTACCGCCGTTTCGCCCAGAGAGGCCTGCCCTGTGGTTTGCGCAAGTAGAAGCACAATTTAACTTATTGAAAATAACGGCCGATGCTACAAAATATTACACGATTGTGGGCAGCCTTGAATCACAGTACGCGGATGAGGTGGACGACGTAATTGAAAATCCACCTGCGGTTGATAAGTACGAGAAGTTGAAATCGGAACTTATAAAACGTTTGTCATTATCAAAGGAAAAGAAAGCTCGTCAACTATTGGTACATGAGGAACTAGGCGATAGAAAACCTTCTCAATTTCTTCGTCATCTCAAAAGGTTGGCAGGAGAAGAGGTAACAGACGATTTTTTGAGGACAGTTTGGATAAGTCGGCTACCTACAAGTCTGCAAGCGCTTGTGGTATCGCATACTGAGAAGAATCTGGAAGAGGTAGCGAAAATGGCTGACGAGGTTTCGGATTTGGTACCAAGTAATCCTCAGGTTGTTAGCACAGTCGCGGCAAGTTCAAGTTCGAAGGAGGTAATGAATGAGATATCAGAACTTAATAGGAAGTTTGACGCGTTATCGATGCGTATGGGTAATAGCCCTCCTAACAGAAATTTTGGGCGTAATCGTGTACAAACCAGGCGTACACAGAAATGCAAGAATGACGGTAATCGTCTATGTTGGTACCACTTTAATTTTGGTGAAAGAGCTAGCCGCTGTGTACCTCCGTGTAATTTTGCGGGAAACGTCGGAGGCAGTCACTGAAGACGGCAAGCGACTGTTGCACTATATCTAGCCGTCTATTTGTTTCGGACCAGAGTTCAAGAGTTCAATTTCTCATTGATACGGGTTCGGATGTTTGTGTTTATCCTAGAAAGTTTCTTCATGAACGCCGGCAACGGGTTAACTATGATCTAACGGCCGCAAATGGTACTATTATATCTACGTACGGATATATACACCTGATGCTTGATTTGGGCCTTAGAAAGGATTTCAACTGGAAGTTCATCATTGCAGATATTCCAAAACCAATTATTGGGGCAGACTTCTTATCTTATTATAATTTAATGGTTGATTGCCGGAATGCAAGATTAGTAGATGGGAATTCTAACTTGTGTGTAGATGCAACTGTCACTCAAATAAGTTTACCGAGTGTCAAAGCAATCGCGGGAGATACGCGCTATCGTGAACTGTTGGCTGAATTTCCTGATATTACGAGACCATCAGGAACACACAAAGAGGTGCGCCATTCAACGATGCATTTTATTAACACCGAACCTGGACCTCCGGTTTTTTGTCGACCAAGAAGATTGGCTCCAGACCGGCTTGGAATAGCTAAAGCAGAGTTTGACACAATGCTCAAAGAAGGCACTGCTCGCTATTCGAGTGGATCTTGGGCGGCGCCTTTGCATTTGGTCCCCAAAAGTAATAAGCAATGGAGGCCATGTGGCGATTATAGGGCTTTAAATGCAAGAACAGTTCCAGACAGATATCCGGTGCGTCATATACAAGATTTTTCACAACAATTACACGGATGCACAGTTTTCTCGGTAATTGATCTTGTTAAAGCCTATCAACAAATACCGGTAAACCCAGGCGATATTGAGAAAACGGCAATTACTACCCCGTTCGGGCTTTATGAATTTCCGTTTATGTCATTTGGATTGCGAAATGCCGCTCAGACTTTTCAATGTTTTGTGGATGAATTGGTGCGAGGTTTGGATTTCTTCTGTTTTCCGTATATTGATGACATTCTTATAGCATCACGAAATGAGACCGAGCATCAGCAGCATCTCCGAAAGCTTTTTGAGCGGTTAAATAAGTATGGAGTAGTCATAAATGTCAACAAGTGTGTTTTCGGGATGCAAGAGGTAACATTTCTGGGGCACAAGGTATCTGCCAAAGGTGTTTATCCCTTAGAAGACAAGGTGAGGGCTATTCAAGATTACCCACCGCCAAAAACAGTGAAAGGTTTAAGAGGATTTTTAGGGATGGTGAATTTTTACCGCCGGTTTGTTAAGAACGCAGCGGAATTGCAGGCACCTTTGAACAGTTTGTTGACTGGAAATATGAAAGGAAATAAACCAGTGGTTTGGACTCCGGAACTGTTGGAGATATTCGAGAAATGCAAAAAGGGTCTTTCTGATGCTGCTCTATTAACACACCCGGTTCCAAATGCCAAGTTAGCACTAGTAACTGATGCTTCAAATGTTTCCATTGGAGCGGTTTTACAACAAGAAGTCAAGGGACTTTGGCAACCACTAGCGTTTTTCAGTAAAAAGATGAGTTCGACTGAGCAAAATTATAGTACTTACGATCGGGAACTCCTAGCAGTGTATGAGTCTATAAAGCACTTTCGCCATATGCTAGAAGCACGTCATTTCACTATATTTACGGATCATAAACCTCTGATTTATGCGTTTAAGCAAAAGGATCAAAAGGGTTCGCCAAGGCAAATCAACCAGCTTTATTTTGTCGCACAGTTTACAACGGACATTCAACACATCGCTGGACAGGATAATCAGGTTGCTGACTCTTTGTCCCGCGTGGAAAGTATATTAAACACGATGGATATTTCGGCATTGGCGAGATCACAAGTCAATGATCCAGAGTTGAAGGCATTATTAAAAGAAGGTATGTCGCTTAAATTACAGAATATAAAAATTCCTGGCGCGGAATTAAGCATTTGTTGTGACGTATCGTTGTCGCGACCCCGTCCGTTTGTGACTTCAGCTCATCGCAGGCACATATTTGAGACTTTACATAATCTTAGTCACTTGGGAGCTAAAAGATCCATCAAGTTTATTAGTGATCGTTTCATCTGGCCATCTTTACGAAAAGATATTAGAACATGGGTCAGAGAGTGTATTCCTTGCCAAATATCAAAAATTAACAAACACACTTCGACACCCCTGGCGAAGTTTGATGTGCCGGATGCACGTTTCTCCGAGGTACATTTAGATTTGGTGGGGCCATTGCCAGTATCTTCTGGGTTTAAATACTGTCTTACAGCGATCGACAGGTTTACTAGATGGCCAGAAGCAATACCCATCGTCGATATTACTGCGGAAACTGTTGCAAAGGCGTTGGTTTCGAATTGGATTGCTCGTTATGGCTGTCCGAAAAAGATAATTACAGATCAAGGCAGGCAGTTTGAATCTCATCTATTTCAAGCTCTTGCGAAGTTATGTGGTATAAAATTAGCACGTACAACGGCATATCATCCTGCGTGTAACGGTATGGTTGAAAGATTCCATCGAACTTTTAAGGCGGCAATAATGGCTCATGGCGGCAACGATTGGGTAAATACAATACCATTGGTGTTATTGGGTTTAAGAACGTGTTGGAAGGAAGATTTGAAAACTTCGTCTGCGGAGTTGGTATATGGTGAACAACTACGGGTTCCAGGCGAATTTCTACATGCTTCATCAGTGAATGTTGAATACTCCGATTTCGTCAGTAGACTTAAAGAAAAAATGAGCGAGTTACGACCTTGTCCAGTGGCACACCACTCTCGGCGTAAGGTGTTTGTACATAAAGATTTGATGAAGTCAACACATGTGTTTCTTAGACAGGATCAACTTCGTGGTGCATTACAACCGCCATATACGGGACCTTATCAGGTTCTAGCTAGAACGCAAAAGACGATTGACTTGTGTATAAGAAACAAGGTGGTAAGAGTTTCTTTGGACAGAGTTAAGCCAGCTTATTTGGCGGACGAAGACTCAGACGAAGTCCAGGGCGAACAGAGGTCGTACATCTCTACGCCAGGGAGGTCAGCGCAAGAACCCGTTAGTAGTGGCGGTGAAGAACCATACCGCACACGATTTGGTCGTCGGGTATTTACCAGGAAGTATCTTGGTGAACCAAGTTTTTCGTGAGGGAGTACTGTGGAGGTTCTATTATATTTTGTGCCAATGACATACATGATGTCAGTTGTTGTCTTGTCATTACGATTATTGTTTTTCTCAGAAGTTATTTTATAAATGTTTGATTTAAAGTAATTCGCTCTTTAATTTCAATGCACGTAGCTATTTAATATTGTTCCGACAGACCTATTGTTTAGTCGCGTTGACCTTAGTAATAGAAAAGGGACTAAGGTCTCGGAATGTCTATAGGTATTATTCACTACACCTTGCAAACATGTTTACACACACATTCAAATGAATATAGTGTTCAATGCTAATAAGAACTAAATCGGATACCTGTATCAAAGGGTGAAAGGGCACTTTGTGATGCCCTTTACCCTTTGCGGATCCGGCGGCGGCGTACAGGTACCTATATTATATACGAATTGGATCACATCGCACTTTGCGCAGTAACTGGAGCCTCAAAGAACCAATATGCATCGCACTTTGCGCAGTAACTCGAGCCTCAAAGAACCAACATGCATCGCACTTTGCGCAGTAACTCGAGCCTCAACATGCATCGCAATTTGCGCAGTAACTCGAGCCTCAAAGAACCAACATGCAGCTCTCTACCACGGTGCGGGATTTTACCCAGTATTGTCGCTTACGTCATGTTGAATGTGGGACCGCGTGGCAACGTTCCGCCAAAATATATTCCAGTTTAGATACCTATCCGGTAATCCCGGCAAAATTGATGGGGAATCAATGTTTCAGAAAAAAAAAATTCAGAAATATTTTTATAGTCAGCAAGAGCTGGCTTCGTTTTTTATATATAAAAAACGGAGCCAGCTCTTGCTGACTTTTTAATATTTTTTTTAATATAGGTAGTCTCAGCTCTAAGTTAACTTAACTATATTCGGAAAACTAAGGGCGGGGCTACAGATATTACAACGATTTATAAATGTCTAACTTCGAAGGCACTTCGGGCGATACCTAATTAAATGTTTTGAAAATTAGACTTTTTTTTGTAAAGTATAGATTTGTTTTAAGTATGTGCTCGCAGCTTTTCCCGCGTTAAATAAGTTCCTCGCACAGAATAAAACCTTACCATCTATCCAACAATGAAACCCCTATTCGAATACATTCAGTGGTTTCGGAAGATATTTTAATGTAATATTAAAGAGCTAGTTCAGAAGATGTGTCCACCGGCCGCGGCCACGTGTATAGCAGTACAGCTGAAGTGAGCTCGCTGCACTAGAGTGCTCTGTGGCCTGTACAGCGCTGGAAAATACAGCTTAATAAATCATTTTCCGAGAGAGGTCGTGCAGAGGTCAAAGGTCGCTCCGCCGGTGTCAGGCGCCCGCCCCCGCCCCCGCCCGCCGCACACAGTGTCAGAAGACTGTGATTGGACTACACAGTGTCAGAAGCTAAGTGCGCTGCGCTCACCCGTCATGGTGAAGATGCCGACGAAGAGTCCGATGGAGCGTCCGGCCAGCATGACCTCCTCCTCGGAGTCGTTGCCGGGCGGCTTCTTGCGCGCCGCCCAGATGCCCACGGCCAGGATGAGCACGTAGAACAGCACGATGGACACCACGCCCCCGATGTTGATCATCTTGCCTCCTCCCTCACCTGCACACACACACACACACGTTCATTCATTCAATACAAACCAGTACATGGATCAATATAATAATAATAATAATGTGTAATAATGTGTAATAATTCGTGATAGTCAATCTGACTACATTTTCAAAAAACGCGTTAAAGAGCACTATCTGTCGCTGACATAAAATCGATATTCATATTTATGTATTATATTAGTATTCATATTTATTTTATATTTTCTTTATTTTTATTAGTATTTATGATACATTGCATATATATTTCATATTATTATGTATTTAGTGCCTATATATTTATTATTATTATATTTTTTTGCATTTAGGTATCTAGTTTATAGTTAGTTTAATGTATGTACACACGTGTCTGCCTTCATTTAAACTTAAATTTTCTCTCTCGCGGGTCTGCTGGAAGAAATCTCTTCGAGAGATAAGTTCGCCCTTTGTACTTATTTTTCCCTATATTATTTTGTAAATGTTTTTCTGTGTGTGTGCAATAAAGTGTTAAATAAATAAATAAATGTAATAATGTTTGGACAAATTCACACACGGCTGTTTAGTCCCATAAACTAAGCCGAAGCTTGTAAATGGGTACTCAACAACTGATAAACATACATAAATACTTTTAAATAAATACTTAAATACATACAAACACCCAGAATCCGAAAACCAACAGTTATGCTCATCACACAAATGTTGGCCGCGGGTGGGAATCGAACCCACGACCTTTGGCGCAGTAGGCAGGGTCACTACCACTGCGCCAACAGGCCAGTCGTATAAACTAATACTTATTGAATTCAATTCAATACTCTTTAATGCACAATAAATTAATAAATAATACAGTAGTTTACGACATCTCGACGGTCTTATCACTAAAAGCGATTTCTCCCAAACAACCTTAATTATTCTTAGAAGTCTCACTCTTTGATTATTGTATTCTTTGGATTTTTGTATTATTATTTGTTTTACAATTTGTACATTATGTACAGTAATTACTCGTCAGACTGCAAAGCAAATTGTTGGCGAGAAAAACGCTCCTCAACTATTATATATTATAACTTAACCTAATTTAAATTCGAATAAATTTTTAATTAAAATAATTATTTATGTAAACAATTTTATTATTTAATTTTTTTGGATAATTATTATTAGGTACTATATTTCAAGTATATTTTAATATGGCCAAAATGTTGGTTTATCAAAATTCCAGTTTGGAAATAAGCAAGTGGAATGCGTTTATTATGACATTGTACCTATATTGTATTATGAATGTATTATTTTACAATTTCTAATAATGTAGGTAGGTACTAAGTAGGTATTGAATGATATTCAATTCGTTCAGTGGCCTGCAAGTAGGCCAGGGGTGAGCTACATTTACAATTACAGGAAGCTTCAAGTTTCGGGGGTCCCACCCCCGCGGGTCCTGCATGGAATGTACCTACTTTAAATATATAAAAAGACACATTACTTCTAAATAACATATTAGGTATCCTTAGTAGACCATTTCCACCGGAGGTGAGAAACGCAACAAACCCAACAGCACAGAGAGATATGTACCTTGGTATAGGTAGGTACTATGTTATTTTAGAAGGAAAAATTATCTTCATGACTATGTAACATTTAAAATCTTCTATCATTGATCTCCTATTCAGTATCATTGGGCACCTTCAAGCGACGTCCTGTGGACCCGGGTCGCAGTGACTACCGTTATACAACTGGTAGAGAATGCCTTTAGCATTTTAAATTAATAAATAATTTAAGTACAAATTAGTGCGTCAACCAATTAGTCATATTCCCAGTGATTACCCACCTAATTTAAGGTTTCATTTTATTTATTAAATTATACGGGCTCTTCGTAATGCCTTCATCATTTTCAACAGTTGTCTCCGTTCTGTGCCCTTTCCATGTATTTGTGCGATCTTACCACCTCCATTACAAGACATGCAAACTGGTCATGTGTAACGTAGCACACTCACCTAATACAATGACAATGCCGTGACGCTGCACGGGCAGGTCGCGCCGCCGACTCCTCACCGGGCACGTAACGAACACGGGCACGAGCACGAACCATCCACAATATATTGACGCGCTAACACTGCGGAGGGTAGAGTCTAGCGTCCCGCGATCACGCGCAGCTGTCTCCCCATCGGAGCGAGGTCTTCTGCGAGGGGCTGTTCCTGGTCCTAAAGCTTAGCCCGCACATGAGCGCGCGTGGGCCGCGCCGCACGCATCAACCCGCCGCGCCGCACGCGTTACGTAACGAGCCGCCGCCGCGCGCGCCCGCCGAGTGCCGCCCGCCGCCCGCCGCCGCCCGCCGCCGCCCGCCACCACCGCCCGCATCGATCCCCTGCCTGACGTCAGCAGGACACCTGCGCGCATGCCCACCCCTCGCTGGCCGCTGGCAGGCTGCCGCACCGGTACGGGGCACGAGGCGGCGAGCCGCGGCCGCGAGCTTGCCTTCGTCCCATTGACAAATTGATTGATGACTCGTCATGGCCGCTCGTGCTGCTGGATGGTATAAATAGACAACGTATTTGGTCGTAGGTATACGAGTACCTACCACGCCCAATATGGATGCACTCTCTTTACGATTACGATGTGAATCTCTTCGTAATCGTTGCACCCCCCCCCCCCCCCTCCCCCCATTCCCATAGGTACATTGCCATTACCATAAAAGCGAAGTGTTTTGGTAGGTAGGTGCTTATTTTATTTCAAGGACATATATTTGTTGACTTAAAACAATCTCTTTTTAAATGAACTTATTCCGAATTTAAAGGTGACGAGTCGACCGTCCCTGATTTCGTTTGTCAGTCTGTGTCAGTCGGCTGTCGCCATAAATTATTATTTGTAAATTGGTTCAAAATTCTTAGTGAAAATACCGCATTCTAATAATATTCACATTCAATTAATATTCACAGTCATATTATTTCACATATATGTGTTTGAGAAAATGTAAATTAAATTAAATCTCTGCCTAATAATATTTAGAGTAGTAGGTACTTATTAGCAACGGAATTCTGGTCATCGCTTCAAAATGCATGACACGGTAACATTTTCAATAATCATCATCAATCAGCCCTGTTCACATGTTCGTTGTTCATTCATTGTATATTTGCATTTCCAGGACCACCACGGCCTCGTAAACATTTTCAACCCTCAAAATTAATAGAACTAATCAAAACTTTACAGCCGAGATCCGAAATTATTTCCGTTTACATTTTACATGTAAAATTGGAAACTTTGGGAGGTGGCATGAATTTGTTAGAGGCCACAGGCGGGTGTAGGTAATTCAATAACTTCGCCATTTTCCATTCAGGGGCCCGTCTAAAGTTCGTGCTTTGCAATTACTCGTTCGTTTCAGTTCAACGTACGTCAGTGGAAACCAAACCAGTAGAAACGGTCTCTCATATATAGTATTAAAACTCCCTAATAGGCTAGACCAGCTCGAGGTCGAAAAGTTTCCTACTGACTTTCCGTAGATCCATGGTACAAACACAAGTTTCACAGAATAATGACGCGCGATGTCTGTCAAGGATGCACTGGTTTAACTCTGGTTTCCTCCAGCAGCGGCGCCATCGGTGGCTGACGACGTCTATGCATCGCTCTTCACGTTACGGTGTCAAATACCACTCTCTAGGAAACCGCGCCAATTGGATTACATGGACAACGTTCTAGTTTTCAAGGACACGTTCTAGGTTTCATGGCCGACGTCACTAGAACGTTGTCCATGTAATCAAATTGGCGCGGTTTCCTAGAGAGTGGTATTTGACACCGTAACGTGAAGAGCGATGCATAGACGTCGTCAGTCACCGCTGTATTACGTCCGCTAAATGACGACACCGCTACTGGAGGAAACCATACCTAACAGAGAGATGTATGGGTGTTGTTGCAGATAGTCCGGCTGGCGGATGTGTGGAAGACGTGCAACAAGATCCGCGCGGCCGCCTTCCGCGTGGGCCTCAACCTGTGGGACTGGTACCGCCCGCTCGACCCCGACGGGAACTCGCTCATATCCGGTGACCGTCCATCCATCCATGCACACGCCACTCATACACACCTCGACCTCAAGCGGCAGGGGGCCGGGTGTGGCCGCGGTCACTGGTGAAGCCATGTTCAGAAGTGGACGTCGAAGTTCTGAGATATGAATGAATGAAGGCGGTTCACACCCAGGAGGCCGGCATAATAAACGCAGAGGATCAGTACAGATAGGCATGTCACAATCCGCGGAGTAGACGACTTCTCAAGTGGAGACCATCGCTGGGCAAGCGTCGTTTGAGACGCCCGCCGACTATTGAGGCGGCTTCCAGGGACTGGATGCGGAGAACAGAAGATAGGGATCAGTGGTACGCCTTGGGGGAGGCCTATGTCCTGATATGCTAGGGGCGGGGGAGGGGAGTCCATGGCGCCAGCGTGTCACAGGGCTCGTGATGTTGTAGAGTCCAAGTTCGTGTCGGTGCTGGCGGGCCCGCTGCGCGCGGCCGTGGGGCTCTCGGAGGCGGAGGTCGCGCAGCTGGCGGACTACTTCCGCGCGCAGGACGGCCGCGTGCTCTACCACCAGCTCTGCCAGATCATACACGGGGAAGGTACCAACCGACATACACACACACCTCAATCATACTCCAACTAAACGGCCATCTGTCCCGTTCAAGCTAACAACCTAACCGCTCCCGAGTCAGTCCACCGAAAGTAGGTATCCTACACGTTATTCTAGTCTATGTAGGTATAAGTCGAAGAAATAAACGTCTATTGTATAACTATTGAAAAGATTAAATTGAGAAGCAGACTCGTTCTATGAACAGATCTCGTTTTAGATTTCTGATAAATCTGATTTTTTTGGTCAGCGCATCATCAAAAAATCTGATTTTCAGCATTAATGAAATCTGTTCATAGAATGAGTCTGCTTCTATTTCTTTTTCATATTTAATTATTGTTTGTAATAAAGCTACCTACATAATTATTTCAGATAACTAGTTTCCGTAATGTACAAAAGACAACTACCAACTAAAATTTTCTTTCTGTTTATTTGCCAGAAAACAATTTTAATTTTGCAAATGTTTATTTTTTGAATTTTACTGTAGTTTGGACACAAGTTAATTTTGAAATGTAGCTTTATTACAATGTAGTAAACATTCCACGACGTGGTGATATATAAAGAACATGACCCTATGTCCTCTGTCTGTGTGGAAAGACATTAAAAGATGCATTATGGTGGTATTTTTGCAAAGATGCTAAAATCTAGTGCCGAAGTCTGGCCATTGATTGAACGCCTGAAGCTCTATTTTTGAATCCCTCGCCTCGCTTCGAGCGGTCGATTCTACTAACTTTTGTATCGGACGTCGAAGGAAAATTAGTAGAATCGACCGCTCGAAGCGAGGCGAGGGATTCAAAAATAGAGCTCCTGAGCCCACGGTTATGCAACATTCAGGTCACTACAATCGATAAACGTGTAAGTGGTTCCCCATCACCTTACAACTAGGTAGGTACTTATTTTCGATTGGTCTCCAAAAACAGAATGCAATAATAATTATCTCTACTATCTGTGAGTTTATATTATTAGGTATAATGTATACTTAGTTAAAACTGAAACTAACTTCAAACAGTTATAAACTAGATCACCTGTATATGTAGTCGCCAATACATTTTTTTTCTATAAATACTTGTCTCGAATTTTTGTTAAACAAAATACAAGAATCAAAATAAATCTTATAGGTAAATAAAATCATTTGACGTCGAAAAGTATTTCAAAGTCAAAACTATGTTATTGCATGTAAGTACAGTGGGTACATTTATACAACGTCCATTTTTTATCTTTCATTTGATTATTGCTGCCTTCTTGTGGTTTTTTTCTCGTTTAAACCTAATATTACCAGAGAGAGTTCATACTCTGCCCTGATAAGAAAGAGGGCCGCTATATGCATAAACAGTTTATGCACATAGCGGCCTTCTTTCTTATCAGGGCAGTACTGTCTCCAGAGTGAACGAGAGTGCGGCAACGCTCTGAAACGCACGCACACAAGCGCAGTGTTCACCTACACTACCACACAGTCAAAAGCGCGTCGCCAACCTATGGCCAAGTACTCCTTCCGCGCGCTTATCACTGTGCACTAGTGTAGGTGAACACTGCGCTTGTGTGTGTTTCAGAGCGCTTGTATGAAGTTGACGCTGGCGGCGGCGTCGACATGTAGTGGTTGGTGTAAGTCGGTGGAACCAAAAGCCGTACAAATACGGCAGGCCAGCTGGAGGTGAGCGTGTTTCCCTGTAGAGGCGGGCGGGCGCGACGCGGCGGCGGCGGACTGCGTGCTGGAGGCGTGCCCGCCGCCGCCCGAGCCGGCGTGCCACCGGCTGGACCAGTGGCAGGCGCGCCGCCTGTGCTGCCTGCTCGCCACCATCGCCGACAGGCAGCTCCCGCTCAAGCCCTACTTCCAGGACTACGAGCTGGTCAGTTGAACTGCTCTAATCCACAGCGTTTAATGTTCTCGCTAGCCCACTGCAGATTGGTGCACTGCACTTCACATGCGCCTAACGTCGTATTTCTGTACATTGAAGGGATTTTCAATAAACAATTGAAATAGGTACATTACTTTACCTGAGCTCAAACTCAAAACACCTTTCAATAAAATGTCTTGTCTGTATGTTTGAACGCGCATCAGGCTAAAACTACTCAACCGGTCAGATTGCAACGATTCTTTGTTTGTTTGAAAGTTTGAAAGCATGTGGACAGACTTTTTTTTAAATCTTTGTTTTATTTTAGGACTTTTGATAACCACATGTCAGTCCCATCGTACCCTAACCGAGATTTACTGACGAGACGACTCAAGGATGTCATACAAGGCTCGTGCCGCCACAGATGCAGGTTTGGACAAAATAGACTGAGCCAAACCTACGTCGAGTCGATTCAGCTTAAAATCTGGTGCAATTGCATTCCATCCCTGAAGGAGTGAAAATGGATGTTTAACTACAATATAGGCTACTTGTTACCGCGACAAACTGTTCCCGCGTTAAAAAAGGTATACCACGCGGTCGTGGTGTACGTACGTATATTACTTGTATACATATAGAGTGTGTCAGGTGGCCAAGAACGACGGGCGCATCACGTTCGCGCACTTCGCGCGCATCCTGTCGTACGTGGGCGTGCAGGTGTCCGCCGAGGACTTCAACCTGCTGGTGCGCCGGTTCATCAAGGACTCGTACACGCTGGACTACGTGGAGTTCCTGCGCGCGCTCGACGCCGTCAAGAAGGAGGGCATCCAAGGGCTCGGAGTGGTTAGTGGTGCGGCTGCGGACATGTAGCAGATATTGAAAGGTCCACTTGGGAATGAATATAAATAAATAAATAAATATCAGGTCAAAGTCAAAGTCAAAACTATGTTATATTGTAATTACAGTGAGTACATTTATACAACGTCAATTTTTAATCTACCACCGCTTCCAAGGTGTTAGCGCTGGGAAGAAGATACTAGAAGATATCAGATATCTAGTTAAAATTGCACGAACTAAAAATACTAGGTAGATTTTTCAAGGGATTTTTATAGATAAGTAGCAGGATTTTCGATTTTGATTTCATTTTGCCGCATTTGCCCCAAGCTCGCATTCACCCAAGTTGACGTATTGTAAAGTTTTTGCGGTTCTTCAAATCTCCTTTATAAAATTAATATATTATTTCGATCTACTATATTACTAATTTTTTTTGATGTGTGTAACGTGACGTGTCCATTGGTCAGAATAGTTTATTGCAGGTGATTACGTACAGGCTGCATGATCCGTAGCCCAGTCGGTAGTGACTCTACCCAGCTGTGCTCGGAGTACCGGGTTCGAACCCTTGTTGTGATTGTGTTTGTATGTGTCCATGTCACCCGCGAATCATGGGAGGGAACCCTACCTGATGCGGGGGGCATGAGTGTGTGCGTGCGTGTGTGTTGGTAGGAGTACCGCAACCCCGCGGCGACGCTGGACACGACGCTGCCGAAGCTGTCCCGGCCGGAGGTGTCTGCGGGGCGGGCGGCGCCGGCGGCGGCGGCGGCCGACGTGTTCCACCCCGCGCTGCAGCCCCCGCGCCCGACCAGACACCTCCTCGACCTCATGCTGCGCATGCAGCAGCTCGTGCTGCAGCGCGGCGTGCGCGTCGCGGAGTTCTTCAGGGTCACTATACACTACACTACCATCACCACCGTGTCCGGTCCGGCCGGGATATGCCCCGACATGGCCCGCCCGAAGCGTCAGCTAATCTCAGATAATCTATTAGTCTGTGCTTTAGTTCTTCGTTGGATCTCTTCATTACGGATCAATCAAGGCAACGTATGGTGGAACTCCTATAAGTTCGTTACCTTTAAAATAAATTACGTTAAAAAAAATCACTTGATAACCATGTGAAGGTGAAAGTAAATTTATTTATTGACACCACAAACACGGGACAATTTTGTTGTTCGTTAGTGTGGGTGTGTTTGAACGAGTTATTCTTGGAAACTACTGAACAGAACTAGACAAGGTTCCCTAGGGTTGAATGAAACACAATCTGGTAAACTTTATCTATAGATATAATGTCAGGGAGTTCGCCCTGAAGATGAGCACTTGTAGTTTGAGGAAGTAAGTGCGAGGCAACAAGTACCTAGGTAGATAGTAAGTGACGTGTGTGTGTATGTGTGTGTGTGCGTGTCAGGACTACGACCCGCTGAACTGCGGGCGCATCGCGGCGACGCAGTTCCGGCGCGCGCTGGCCGCCAGCGGGCTGGGCGCCGCGCTCTCGCCGGACGAGGTGCTGTGCGTGCTGCGGCACTACGCCGACCCCAACGACGCCGACAGGGTCTGCTGGCGCACCTTCGAGGACGACTGCGACCAGGGTATATGCCACACCTGTTGCTCTAGTTTTAGCTAGACCTATAGTTTTGAGCTATAAAAATATGGAGATATTTACGAAACACTCACAAGTAGGTACCTATATAATTTAATTTAAATCGCTTCAGTGGTATAGGTGCTAGACGAGGTCACACACACACAATCATTTTTTTAGATCGCCTGGTTTAGTATCGACAATGTAGGTACGTGTCGATTTTCATTACATTTCCAATACCATGAAAATCGTAATGTGATTTTTATCAAAACTTTTTTCCGCACGATCACAAATACCGCCTTCACTCCTCCTATTTATAAGTGTGCCTAGGTATAGTGATTCGATATTAATACTTTGAATGAAGTTAATTCGATGCATTTACTGAAGTACCTATATACCTAGGTATAATACCGCGGCAGGTAATTGTGTGTTTGTGTGTCAGTGTTCACGATAAAGGAGTTGGAGAAGCACCCGGGCGTGGTGCCGGGCGCGGCGGCCGCGGCGGTGGCGGCGCTGCCGGCGCGCGGCTCGGCCGAGGAGCGCGGCGCGGGCGGCGCGGCCGGCGCGGCGGGCGGGCTCAGCGAGCCCGAGCTGGACCTGGCGCAGGCGGCGCTGCTGCGCGTGCGCGCCGCCTGCGCCGAGCGCTCCATCGACCTGCGCCCGGCCTTCTCAGACCACGACCAGTATATACACTTGACATTACTTACTCACAATGGATATTACTAATTGTTGACCCGCGAAACATAGTGTAGCTCTCTACTCTACTCTACTCTACCTAATATAGCTACCTCGCACACTTTTCATGTTTTGGTGAAACGTTTCGTATGTAGGTACCTACATATCTATTTGAAGCGCTATGCAGCCCTTCATAGCGGTCCTCCCAACAGAAGTGGGAGGCATCTATAGCAATCGTATCATACAGTATTATACCTACCACATTCGGGTTTCACTTCACCAGAAGACTGAAAGCTTTTGTTGTAACTACCTACCTACTTACTATTGTAGTGAGCGCGGTAGTGCTTGCGACGGGCATTGTACGAATCAAATATGGAATCTGTGTCGAAACCCCGAGTAGCGAGGTGGTGTATAATGTATGATGCTTGCTCGCTCGCTCGCAGACACAACAACGGGCACGTGTCGCGCTCGGCGGTGCGGCGCGTGCTGGCGCGGCTGGGCGTGCTGCCGGCCGCGGCGCAGGTGCGCGCGCTCGAGGCGCGCTACCTCGACGACTGCGGGTTCAGCTACGTGCGCCTGCTCGACGAGGTAACGCAGCCAGGCCGCGTCCGTCGCCCGAACATCTTTGATTAATACCTGCACCTTAGTACCCTTGGACTGGTGTGGGTCTCTTGGGTGTCTCTACGCAATATGTGTGTGTCCCAGCTGGAGGAGCGTCCGGCGGAGAGCGCGCGCGTGGCGGGCGCGGGCGGGGCGGGCGCGTCGGGGGGGGGCCGCGCCGCGCGCGCGCCCCGCGCAGACCCGCTCGAGACAGACATCGTGCACATACTCGCCAAGATCAAGGGCAAGGTGCGTCCAACCACCAACACACCTCGCGAGCAACGCCGGCTCCACCAGCGGTGGACTAGTTATATAGGCTGTTGCTGTATTCATAGAAAATGTAGGCAAAGATAAAGAAAATCCCAAAATTCAACGACAAGTATCATGTAATAAATAAAAATTCAAACTATATTTAATTTACCACCTTCTATCACTTCTTAGTATTGGTATGAGTAGCCACTTTTTGAAATTAACTTAAAAACGAAACGTGCGCGTCCTTTACATCCTTGTGTGTCGGGTACGTGTAGATGGTGCGCGAAGGCGTGCGGCCGCGCGAGTTCCTGCGGCAGTTCGACCCGCACCGCGAGCTGGTCGTGCCGCGCGCGGACTTCTACCGCGGCCTCGCCGCCGCCGGCCTCGCGCTCACGCCGCTCGAGATGGACACGCTCATGGAAGTGTCAGTACTCGCTGGTCCATCGCCAGTGCCGGCACGCGCGTAGCTGCTGCAGCACCCCTATGTGTCGATACCGCCGGTGCTCGCGGCTCAAAGGGACGAGCGATTGGGAAAACTGCACAACTAATAATTGCGACAGTAGGGGCGGTAGTCACTCCACCCCTATATTTTAAACCTCAGTCACAGAGGATATCTCCTCAGAGTAGACCTAAAATCTGTTGTGGAGATGTACAATACATGACCCGAAGAGTGGAGACCAAAAACAAATTTATCCCTAATGTAGCGATGAGTGGAAGAAAAACTCCACGCTTCCCCCACCACGGGCGGAAGCTGATGGTGATAGGTGGAACAGCCCAAGAAATGTACTAGGTAGGTAATAGGTAGGTACTAGACTACCATTTCCTCGAGAGGAGTGTGGCAACGGTTTTCTGCTTCTACTCTGTTCTTTAATTAACTTTGTGTCGACCGGTCCGGCCGTGTCTCTCGCCGAGAGGAGAGTCAGAAGGGGGAGGTGCGCAGGTTCTGCGCGCCGGGGCGGCGGCGCTACGTGGAGTACGAGCGGTTCTGCGCGACGGCGGGCGAGGCGCTGACGCAGGGCGGGCTGGAGCGCGCGCCGCTGCTGCAGCCCGTGCCGCACGTGCCCGCGCGCGACTCGCCGCTCAACTTCCTCAACTTCGAGGAGCGCAGCGTGGTGGCGGCCGCGCTCGCCAAGCTCGCCAAGTTCCCAGACCAGCTCTCCAACATACTGGAGGTGTTCAAGGTTCGTTCGAGCAGGTGGAGGAGAGGCGAAGATACGGAACCAAACGGCCTAACAAAAAAACTGACGGTACAGGACATGGACAAGCAGCGGTGCGGCACGATCCCGCGCGTGTCGGCGGAGCGCGCGCTCTGCCAGCGCGGCCTGCTGCAGCTGGTGTCGGCGCGCGAGCGGGACCTGCTCTACAAGTGCTTCGGCTACCGGCGCGGCTGCGGCGACGAGGTGCCACCCACCACACACCGCTCATACCTCCCCCACACACACATCTCTGTTTTAACCATGCAGAAAGGCAGTGTTTTTGAGGAGGTTTGTTACTCTTTCACGCTATAACGGCTGCACGGATTTTGATGAAACTTGGTACAGTATAGCTTATATCCTGGAATAACATAAGATATAGGCTACTTGTTACCGCGGTAAACAGTTCCCGCGGGAAAATACTTATTCCACGCAGGCGAAGCTAGAGATTACATAGAAACAGCTAGGAACATTATAGCTAATCCCGACCGAGTAGACGCTTCGTTTGGGAGTTTTCAGAGTTGAATAACGGTAGGTATTGCTGGGTTTCTGATGACAAACGAGCCACCGACCAAGCCGAGAAACATCTATGAAACTTTAAAAATAAAAAATAAGTTAGGACCAAGTTAGGACCTACCCAACCTACGTTAGGGGGCGGGGGCCAGAGCTGAGGGAGAATAGAATGAGAGTACCAGTGGGTCTACGAGAAATAAGTCTCCCTCGTGGTCCCACCAGTGGGACAAATTAGTGGGTCCACGAGAAAACAGCGGTACTCTGCGTGCCTTGCTGCGGTGCAGGAGGGCGTGTGCTAAAAGCCGTTGTCTCCTTCGCCACAGGTGAACTACCGCGGGCTGGTGAACGCCTTGGACCTGATATACGCGTCGTCGAGCGCGCAGCCCTGCTGATGTTTGTCAAATGTGGTGTTTTCAACACTTGTTCGTTTCATAATAAATTGATTACCTACAGAATACCTGCCCGAGTTCCATTTTATATAACAAGCAGTAGTGACCTGAAATAAACTAGTTTCCTACTCGTGGTCAGAACGCCAGGGTCGTCTGACGCGTTTAGAAATAATGACCTTCACCACAGAATCCCAAAATATGACCGTGAGTGACCCCAGCGGCCACCAAGTCTTCGTTCCCACTAGTTCAATTGACCAGTTCTCAGTTGAATGAACTACTGAGACGTTTTTTTTTCTCACTAGTTCAGTTGTAGTACCTAGTACATAATTGGTAGGTACATTTCTGCAAATTTGGGGTTGTGGCTCTGCCATGGTGACGCATTCTGTTTGTCTGCCCCGACGAGGCAAGTTATATTTTCTAAAAAGTCCACATTCGCAAATGTGTCACAGTCTGCCACACACTCAGAACAAGGATTTCTCCCTCTACGGCCACCAAGGAGATTCGAACCTCTTTTGTCCGCGCTCCCTGTGGAGATCGCATCTTGCAAATTTAGTATGGGAAACGATGAAAAATTCTTGTGTCAAAATCAGGGGGGGTGCGGACAAATGAAGCGGATTAGCGGGAGGAAGTTACTCATACAAATTTATATGGAGTTTGAAAATGAGAATGTGTGAGTGAGTATCAATTTCGATATACATTTGGCACGATTTTGGCACCCCCTAAAGTGATTTTGTTACTCATCCATATGGGAGTAGCTTTTTTTTTAAATTCATGACGGCCACACACGACTAAAAGTCAATCTTTATTTACACAATCGTTTATTTGGACATACACAACCTGTATGTTGTTTGTTCATGTCTGATCAATCACTTATAACTAATAATTTTATTTCATCCCTATTCAATGGAAGAAACATCTTAAGTCTGTATAAAATTACATGATTCTGATGCCATTCATTATCGTAAGTATACAAAACTACAACATTTTTGTATGAGATCCGAACAATAATTTGAGTGGAGCGGTGCGGCCGGACGGGGGTGGCGGGGGGCGGCGGGCGGGGCACACATACATCCGCACTCACACACACGCTCGCTGCTTCACTATTGCAACAACAAGTAGGGGCTCGCCCGCGCCCCCCGCGCCCCCCGCGCCCGCGCCGCGCCCGCCGCCTCCGCGGGGCTGCTCTGGCATTCAACTATATCTATTCAGTTCGAGGTAAGACAATGTCAAAATTGAATCTATTCAGCAATAATACTCAGTGAATCTATAATCCATACTATTATATTATATAATAAAATTGTATGCAACGGCCGCCAGGCGCGACCTCGTTACATAGACAGAATTTTTAACCTTAAAAATCTTCTTAATAAGATTATTTCTTAAATTAATTAATGTGGAATGGAACGTCGTGTCCCCTGCGCGGCGCCGGGCGGCGGCGGGCGGGCGGGCGGGCGCGGGCGGAGGGGGCACGCATGACCGGTGATGACTTAACCTGCAACAACAACACAGTGTCACAGCGCTGCCGACCCTTACAGCCCAGGAGCCGTGTGGCGACAGCCCAGCACTAGCAATTCCTATCTGTCACACCATTGGGTAAAAGTCAATATATGTAATAAGTCAGTCTTGGGGACAGACCCAGGGCGAGACGGGATTATTAGCCCGGTGCGGATTTTACAATAAATTCGCACGTTATGGTTTGCTTTTGGCATTTCAATTGAATGGTTCAATGGGCTTGTCAATTTGAGTAGAGAGTGAGAGTGTGCGAGGTGCGGTTGATGGGGTGGGAGTGGGTGTGGGAGCTCACCTTAGTGTTGGACTGAGCTGACTGTCGGCAGGCGGTGTTCAGTAGGGCTGGTGCCTCTGGTTGGCGCGGCCGCCGCCGCCGCCGCCGCCGCGCTGCTTGCCGCCCTGGTAGCCCGCTGCAACACACACACGCTGTAGCCTCTTCCTTCCCCGCTCGCTCGCTACTCCCCCAAGTCCACTCGACAACTGCCAGCGGCTGTCGGCCAACTTACTGTTCCGTTAAGTACGCTACGACATGTCACACTCAAATGTTACACATACAATGTGCTAATATGCAGGTAGGTACTATATTAAAATACGTTTACTACTCACTGAAGAAAACATTCTAATTTGGAAGATTGTTATGTCTAGCAGCGCTTACACTAGGATCTTACGCAGTTATATTACTAACTAGTTGGACATTTAAAACTTATTGGTTAGTGGTGCACGCGACTATTCAAGTATTCATGCATTTAATATCATCGCTTGAAACATACAAACGAAATAATGGCCCTCGTTTTATTCCAGAAAAGCATTCAAAGTGATACGACGAAACGTAGCGTGCGCGTCTCCTTGCGAATGCTCCCTGGAGCTCGGCCGACCTCGCCGCATGCACCCACCACACAACTAATATAGTACAGCAAGCGGGGAGTCATGGGTATATTACTGGACAACACAAACTCATGCCTGATTGCGGCTTGAAACGCTTTACTGGCCAAAATCGTATTTTGTTTGACTTCGACGGTCATCCATGAGCCGAGTCTAGTCCGCAGGGCGCCAACAGAGCGTTCGTGTCGCGTACATCAGTGGACCCGGCCGGCAGGTATGCAAGGTGGTGAGATGGTGGTGGGCAAGCTAAGAGTGAGTGAGGAGGGCAGTACCTTTCCCTCGCGGAGCCGAGCGCGCGCCGTAGCCGCCCTCGTACCCTCCGTACCCGCCGTAGTCTGCCCGCAACACAAAGCCATTAGTCAGCCAGCCCAGCGCCGCCACCACCGCCGCCGCCGCCGCCGCGGGACCCAGCCCCCACCAACCACCCGCTAATGTATACCGTCTACCCACCCGCCTGCCCATCCACCCTCCGCCGCCTCACCTCTGGGCCCCGCGACCAGCCGACGGCTCACTCCCTCCCTCCCACTCTCCAATGTACTCAACATTATTATAAAACCAAACCCATTCAAATAGCTCTGACTGCCCAGTGATATCAGCCAGCAAGCAGGCTGAGTCATCGTCAACTATTGATATACTAAATTAAGGTTTGTAGTATTTTCGTAGGAAGTATGAATAAACTTGGACCATTTTCCTGTACTCACTACTCGTAAATTAGTTGTTGAGGATTATAAAATATTAGTATTGTTTACTGGTCTGAGTTTGTAGCAGTGACTTCTCGACACTAGCAAGGAGCCTACAATAGCTAGAAGTGAGTTTACTTTGAGAATGAGCTAAAATGTATAAATCCAAGTGGCAGCATTGTGCGAGCATGCAGAGGTTAGTTTGTTTGTAGTATGTAGTGGAGACTCAAGCGTGGGCGTGGGGAGGGGGACAGTAGGAGGGGCGGGGCGGGGCGGGTGGGGTGGGGGATAGAGTGGGGTGATATATGGAAACACATTGAGTTTTTTGTAACAGTGCTTTATTCAAGCTTTTATCATATCTTTATCACTTTCACAATGTCTCTCCATATATTACCCCATTTCCCAGATGTAGCATGTGGCGAGAGCGTCGATAGGTAAAACAAAATACCAAAACAAAAACTCGGGCGACATGGCTACAAATGTCAAAAGTGGTATTACAAAAACACTTATATAAACATAAGGCGGGTAACATATGTACAGAATATACCCAGTGAAACGATGACAAAGAGTAGGGGGGCCGCCCCCGGCCGCGGCCGGCGGCGGCCGGCGACGCACGTTAGTTGTCAAGTAAACAAAATAATGCAAAATTAAAATGATTCGCAAACAAGTTATATGAAATGATTAATCCTAATTACTCGAACGATTACACCAGCCCGTGGTTGGTTGGTTATATTCAGTATACTGTCCTGTCGCCTCTACAACATTCACTACACATTATCTCGATAGAATATTAAATGTAAATATGTAGTTATAATAGAAAAATAAATATTTTCTACTCACTAAGTTATACACCTAAGCTTAACGTGATGTCGATCTCTTCCAAATTAAATGTAACATATACATTACAAATAGGCATCTCAAGGACGGAGGGTCGCCCCGCTTGCTTGCTTGCTTGCATCGTTAACCTAGTGCGCGGGCGGGCGGCGCGCGGCGCGGCGGGGCGGAGGCCGGGGCTCGCGCGCCGGGCCGCCGCGCCGCGCGCCGCGCGCCGCCCGCCCGCCGCCTTACTCTACAGTTACTCGCTAGGGATCAGGTAACATCAGTCGAGGTAATGTGTCGGTGAGCAGGCTAGCGGTGGAGCGCTATAATCTAGTTCTGCTTGCCGCGTTTACCGTAATTGGGGTATCCGGAGTAATCGTATCCGCCGTAGCCGCCATATCCGTCGTAGCCGTAGCCGCCGTAGCCGTAGCCGTCGTACCCGCCGCCGTAGCCGCCCTGCCCGTACCCGTACCCGCCGTAGCCCTGGTTGCCCCACGCCTGCCCGCCGTACCCGCCGCGCCCGCCGCGCCCGCCGCGCGCGCCCCCACGCCCCCCGCGCCCGCCGCGCCCGCTCATGCCCCCCGGACCGTCAGGCTTCGGCGTCGCTCTCTTCACGTCCACCTGGAAAGCGAAACATCACATATTATACTCAACTCACACACCCACCCGTCATGTCAACACATTCACACACCAATACTAATCAAATCAGCCAACAACCTCTTATCAACTTTTGACTGTCATTCCTAAATACAAAAACATGTTCAGTAGCAACACTGATTACTTAAAATAGCATTGTATGCAGACAGACTGACATATTGATACAGCAAAGTACCTATCTTGATAAATAAAAATCAAAGAAATTATTCTGACCTCTTTGCCACCGATAGTCTGTTTGGGCGTCTTGAGGAGTTCGTTGACCACCTGCTCCGACTCAAAAGTAATGAAACAGAAGCCTTTCCTCTGATTCTTTGTCTTATCGAAAGGCATTTCAACTTCAATGATCTGTAACAAAGTAGATTAATAAGTTGTCTAGAAAAGTTCCAATCAAATTATTTTGAGTGAATGAGACAATCAGTGGCCCGGGTTCCTCTTCAGTGGAAGTCAAGAATTTAATATCTCACCATAACCGGATTTTTCATCATGGTAACATGACGTCTGAACTAGTGACAAGGGGACCCGCAACCAACTCACCGTGCCAAAATTACTGAAGAAGTTTTTGATTTCATCATCTGAGATTTCGCTGCTGAGGCCTCCTACGAAGATCTTGCCATGCCGGGCCTTGGCCTTCTTGGGGTCCACCTTCTTGTTGTTGATGGTGTGCTCGCCGGCCGCCATCACCTTGTCGATGGAGTCGGGCGCCTTGAACACGATGAAGGCGAACCCGCGCGACCGGCCTGTGTTGGGGTCAGTCTTCACGTTGATGCTCTCGATGTCGCCGTACGCGCCGAAGTGGTCACGCAGCTCCTCTGCGCAACAAGCAAGCAGCAACATTGTTACATACATACATACATGCATCCCGCCCTCACTCGACACAGGTGTCGCTGGCGACTCAGAGAAGTGGGTAAAGCTTTCTTCAAATAATATCTCAGAAGCAGAACTGAATACAGTCATCATTTTACTTTATTATTATTATTTATAGACTTAAATGAATTGTAGCATCGTGCATGATGGACTACTATGGGAAAATGAATAGGTAGTAGGTTTAATAATAAAGAATGAAACTCACTGTCTGTAGTCTCCCAACTGAGGCCACCCACAAACAGTTTTCTGTGAACACCACACGGCAAGCATTAGAGTGTGAAGCATAGGCTACGAGCTGTCTCGAGTTAGAAACTGACTTAACAATTACAATTTATCATTAACACTATGCAGTACTTGTTTACAGTACTTTACAGATACATTTTACAAAATTTAAACTCCCAAGCACTGCAGCAAAACAAATTGTGAACCTGTAAGTTACAAAAAGGAAACTGGCAACTTTTACATTGGCAACCAAAATAAAACAAGAATGTTACAGTGATATCGCAAGATTTGACATTGGCAAGTGTGATCGGGGCCCAAAGTTAAGTGGCCAAGACAAATCTTAGTCAGTTTGGTCGTAGTTTTACTTTAGTGTGAGCCCGACGTATATGTACCAGGGGGTCCTGCGGCGGCGGCGGCGGCGGCGGCGCGGGCTCACACGTCCTGCAGACAGACAGAGCGTTAGTGCGCTGCGCCCGAGTGCGCCCGCTCGCCGCGGCGGGCGGCGGGCGCGCGCGGCCGCCCCAGCCAGCGCACCACACACGCCCGTCGCACACACAATCGATCGATCTATCTTGCAAGAGAAAACTAACGGTTTGCCCGATCAATCACTAACCGTAACATTCCACACCAAATGAGCTATGAAAAAAACTTGATGCGCAAATCGATAACGGGACCGAACCGGTGCCGGGTGCAAAGAGACGCTATTCGCGCGTGCCGCCATTTTACTTCGTGCGGCTCGGTGGCTTATCTACATTTTAGAAAAATAACCTGGAACTTGACTGCAATGGAAACTATGACATCTATGAATAAATTTACATCGCGGAGAACACGCTGCAAATGTGAAACGATAAAATTTTGAAAAGATCTCGAGGATTACGATAGATTTAGAATGCCGATAATAATAATGCCGGAACGCCGCCATTGCGGCGGGCAGTGATTGTGCACTGTGAAAGGAATTTTATCAACTAATTCATAATAATTAAGACTAATACTAATAGTTAAAGGTTCATTGAAACTTAATTAACTAAAATCTGCACCCAAAAAAGAATTAGTTATGAAAATCAAATGTATACAAGTAGGTAGGTACCTGTCGTCATCGCGTCCTGGGGCTTCGGCACTGTTAATGTCCTGTGTATCTCCGCCACCGTTTTCCCCGTTTCCATTTAGTTGATTATCCGTAACGTCTTGTGCAAAGTTGTCGTTATTTGCCATGACTAATGTTTTAGGGCTAAAATTAATGTAAACTAAAAACTAAGGTCCACACGCGACCTTCACCACTGAATGCCAAATGCAGAAGAAGGGGAGGAAGTGCGTGTTGAGTCGGCGCGAAATAACCGTAATGTTGGCTAGAGACGCGGTTTTTTTGCAAACGTACTATCCCCTCCAGGTCTACAACCAATCAGAACAGAGATCCCGTACAATAAACTTGAGGTCAATGGCTTCCTTTGTAAGATCAAGAAGGACAGCATGAGATTGTCACAACTAGAGTGAAAGAGACAGAGTATTAACACCAATCAATACTACTACCAACATGATAATAAAAATTACCGCCATTTCTTTCCGGATGTGCATGGTGATGTGAAATGTTTTACTGAATCACAGAACATATAATTCACTGAATCGACAAAATGCGAACAAAGGCCGTACACACCATCAAGCCCCGCTTACAGCCGCTCAATGTCGATTTGCTGGCTTCCCAAGCACCATCCAGCAAGGCATTCGGCCATTCGGCATGCTCATGGTGGCACTTCACTTGGTGTAGCGTATTTGTGTAGCGGTATCGCTGTATTAGGCAAATATTTGTGCGGAAATTAAAATACACAAACCGGCCGGCCACGTTTTTTCTAGCATACTATATAGTTTGTGACACATGGACCCAAACAGCAAATATTGAATGTTTGCTATAATTGCGTAAACGTCATACTGGCATGCCATCACAGAAGTTTGTTGCAAAAAAACTAGATTTTGTCTTTGTCGGTCTGCCGCCGCCGCAAGGGCTTTTTTATGGTTCTTGGTGCGCCCCCCCGTTTATAAGTTGAATTTTTGGGGTCCCAATGCAAGGATTTTATATAATTCTAAAAATGTCAAAACGGTTTCGTTTGTATAGTCCATTAGGTTCTATGAAACACTGAGACTAAAGTAATATTAAACGGAATCACGTCTACAACTCTACACAGGTTAGTGCCGGCGCACGCTAATGAAACAAACCATCAATCAACCATGTGTGGACAGCCAACGCGAATATTTGGCCTATTTGACTGGCCTATCCTTTGATGTGTGACAAGCGGGCAGTAACGATATTCGCTTTATTTTTTGCACAAATGAGGCACAAATACACCAAATATAAGTACCCACCCAACTCTCTCTACACTTGGGCGTTTTTAAGGCAAATACGCTACACCAAGTGAAGCGCCGGCTGGATAACCAGATTATTAATTTAGCCGGTCAAGTAATAATAAAATCTAACTAAAGTAAAAAAGAATAGGATAGAAACTACTAATACTGACAAAGTTCTTTCTTTCTTTAATTTTTTAAATAATATTATTAAAACTGGCAACATTATTACAAAATTGACACCGAAAGGTGAGGTAGGCTCTTTTTCTGTTTTCAGTACTTATTTATTGTGAAAATTACGCGAATTTCGTGATAATTTGTAGCAGATTACGCCACTTTAATGCCTAAATTGTACTGAGGTAAGTCTTTTGCTTATGAATAAGTTTCAATAATCACTTTTCTTCAATATTTTGATTGTCGGCAGAAGTATTTCTAGAGGTTAATCCCATGATATTTCTGTTTTAAGCTACCTGCTTATTTGTGGCCTACATGTCTAGTTATAACGCTTATTTTACTAATATTAAGCGTTATTTTTGCGTGTAACGAAGGTTCCTTGTGTGTAAGTTGTACCAGTAGTGAGTGTAGATCCCAGTTGGAAGTCGCCATGCGTACTTTGACAATTGGAAGGCACTAACGTTCTTGTGGGCGAGAGTCGCTCGCAGTGGCTGGTGCCGGCGCGCTGGAGGCCGCCGGTGCCCGCCGCGTGCACCGCGACGACACATATGGGTTGGTCTACAGGCAAGGGCATCTTGGTGGGCTAGCTCATAGCTCCTAGATTTTTCACCGATTTTATCATATTGAAAAGTAATGTTAACAAATTGTCTTCTATCAGGGCATGAAAATTAGCTTGATAAAACCTCCAAATTATCAAAACTCTCACTTCCCTGGGGGCGACTATTCTCATGCAAGACTGTTGTGCAAATCATACTGTTTGACTGCAGAGTAAGAAGAATTGTGACAGTTTGACACTTATTTTTATTATCTCTATTACATACCTAAGTATGTACTAATTATGTATATATTTATACAACATCTGGTATTGGTTTTGCTTTAATTTTAAGTCTCAGTTGAAAGGCACAGGCAGTGTTGATAAAAATATCAAAGTTACTATTATTCACTTGATTTAGTTTAATTGAAGTAAACCAAACAATGAATGGGTCTGTATGTGTATGGCTCAACAGTACTGTGACCTGGTGAATACGTATTTGATCCGACAAATAAGAAATATACAAATGTAAGTAGGCATGTGAAGAAATCACATCCAACAGAATAAACCTCCCTAAAAATACAGTGGTCATGTATTAGTTTATTAAAGGACGAGTGGCACTTTAACTTAACTCATAGGTTTTTAGTATTTATTTAAATACTCCTTTTTTGTACACTGTTTACTTTTTAATTTGTGAAGCTGTTTAACTGTTCACTGAGGTGGCATCGATAATGTCTCTGGACATTATGTTCGGGCCGAAGACAGAACTGAGGTTGAAGATGTCATTTCCAACATTAATTAAATTGAATATACTTTATTTCATTTCATAAAATACCAATTATCCACAAAAACACAATTCACAGATAACATATACAATGGCGCCTAAATGTATAGCAGCCTACAGATGTATAGCGCAAATGTATAGCGCGCAGCTGCGCCCAGCACGCGCCAATAATATGAAATAATGAATTGAAATCTCTTTGTTTGGATCACATTGCTTTTTTTAAAAGGTTTTACGGTGTGGTGTACGTCGCAGGGCAGCACATAGCAGCGGGCTGTACCGGCGCAGTGATACAACAGCGATGGTAATGGAGGCGTCCCCGTCCCCGCAGAGCGTCGGCCGCGAGTTCGTCCGCCAGTACTACACACTGCTCAACAAGGCGCCTGCCCACCTGCACAGGTCACTCACTCACTCACTCACTCACTCCCTCATTCATTCATTACATAACGCCAATGTCCCTGCTAAATAAACCTGTTTCTGTTGGTATCATGTGGACCCTGCCAAAAGCCAAGTAATTATATTCTAATCATCAATTCAATTCACTTTATTGCACATTTAAAAATTACAGACAAAAAAAGAGAAAAACAGAGTAATGTACATCTAGCTAAAAGCGATTTCTTCCAGACAACCTAATTATCAAGTCATTTATTCAATTAGAAGTAAACTGTACGGCGGCCCGCACTAAACTTTTTCATCATCAAGAAAGAGCAACTGATGCAGTTTTGTCATTTTCCTAACAAATTGTAACTTGTAAGCAAAGTTAACACTGGGGACTGATAATTATTTATAATTAATAATTTCATTTATTTTTGTCGGTTTATTGAACATGCTCTGAACACTGCGAGCGGAGCGTATCCCTGCTACAAACATATTATTGTATCTCTGAACAATACTCAACATGAATAAGTATTATGTCATGTCAGTCTGAAACATTTGACATGTTTTTGTTTGAATTCAACAGTAATTGTTAATTGTTTCTGCCTTAAAAAATTAAAACACTCATTTGGAAATTTAATTTCTAAATTCTTGAGCAAACATTGGCTGGCTCGGTCATTATAACATTTTCTTGACTCATAACACACATTCTCAGATTTCTGACTTTCATAAAATGCATTGAAGCTTCAATAAGTACTTTACAGTGCATCTTTCAATTTGTTATCTGTGACAGTTAAGACAAACAGGGGATAGACTTGGGTTGTTGCAGCAGGAGTAGGTTTTAAATGAAGAGTGATTTAGTTGGTTATATGATTGAAGTAGCCGAACTGAGTGGGCTGGCTGGTTGGTTGGTTGGTTGGTAGTGAGCTGGGTGTGTGCGCGCAGGTTCTACAACAACTACTCGTCGTTCGTGCACGGCGGGCTGGACGCGCCCAACCGCGAGACGCTGCCCGTCGTCGGACAGAAGCAGATACACAACCGCATCCAGCAGCTCAACTTCCGCGACTGCCATGCCAAGATCAGCCAGGTACCATTGCCCATACACACACACACACGCCTCGTAACTCACCGGTAACAACCCATACATACACATGCCTCATAACACAATTGTACTCCAACGCTAAAGGGTCAGACTTCAAAAACGAGGAAGTCAGTCGTATGACTGTATTTTTTTTTTTTTTGTGTGTATGTTACACGATATCTTCGCCGAATGATTCTGTGGAGGGTTATATGTTCTTCTACCTATCATTGCAAGTGGAAAGAAGCTAATGTTGGAGGAGCGAAAACTACACCCTCCACAATTCTTCTTTGAATAGTATATCACCGAGCATTCAATGCGCATGCGCCGACATCACCGCGCGCCCTGCGTCGGCGTCGCGTCGGTGTCATAAATGTAAAACCTCTTTGAGAGCTATATTTCGAGAGTCGTCCCATTTCAATTGGAATAAATATTTGACCTCTAAGGGTGGATAATTTTAAAAAATTAGGTAATGAATAAGTCGTTAGTGTACACACATATATTTTTTACAAATAAGTCTGTTTTATTTTTTGATAAAAATGTATGATTATTTGTCATTGACATGGCAGTCTCCGACCGTTGGTTCCTGTAGCTATGTGCGTGTGTTGCAGGTGGACTCTCAGGCGACGCTGGGCAGCGGCGTGGTGGTGCAGGTGACGGGCGAGCTGTCCAACGGCGGCGCGCCCATGCGGCGCTTCACGCAGACCTTCGTGCTGGCGGCGCAGTCCCCCAAGAAGTACTACGTGCACAACGACATCTTCCGCTACCAGGACCTCGTGTTCTCCGACGAGGAGGGCGACGCGTCGGGCCGCTCCGACGCCGACGACGAGGAGCCCGCCGCCGTGGCCGCCTACTTCCCGCCGCCGCCGCTCGTGTCGCCGCCCGCCGCGCACCCCGCCGCCGCCGCCGCCGCCGCCGCCGCTGCCGCCTCGCCGCCCCCCGCCCCCGCCGCCTCGCCGCCCGCGCACCCCGCGCACCCCGCCGACGCCGCCGCCGCCGTCAACGGACACCCGCCGCTCCACGACGAGCCCACACGGCATCTCGTCGCTGCGCTGCAAGGTACGACATCTTTAAGCCATATCTTATTGAGTATTTAAAGTCATATTCCTTATAACTAATAAACCGGCGGTTACAGCACGGCGTCCACAAAATCAGGGCCTTAAAACCTGTAAACTGAATATCGATGCTCAAGGATCCAGTGGACAAGTGTTGTTGTTCTAGTTAACGCCGGCCACTGGGCGCTCCTGGTGTGATGGCTGACATACCCTGCGGACTTTTTGTATGTTGCTATAGATGCGAGATTTCAGAGCACATTCGAAACATTTAAAAATATATAGGTATATTGTATATATGCGTGTGGTCCAGTGACGTCAGTTGAGTCGTGTCTATCGTTTCATTTGCAGCGAGCGTACTGTCGCACGGCGGCGCGGAGCCGGAGGGCGGGCCGGCGCCGGCGGGCGGGCCGGGCGGCGCGGGCGGGCCGGGCGGCGCGGGCGAGCCGGCGCCGCCGCCCGAGCCGGAGCGCGAGCCCACGCCGCCGCCACCAGTGCCCGGTACGTTTGTTTATTGTTGTTTACCAAATGGATGAACAATTTCACACAAAATCATATTAACACAATATATGACCCGAGCAAAGGTAACTGCACCGACAGACTGTGCGTGACCAGAGCAGCCCCAGTGGGCCGCGGCTAGCTCTCGCTAGTTACTGCGGCGGGGTGGGGTGCCGGTTCATTGTGAAGTATGAACATCATAGATAAATTATAAGTATGAACGAAATTTGCAATAAAATGCGCTCTATGGGGCCGGTGTTGTGTGTGTAACCGTGTGCGTGTGGTTGGTTGCAGCGGCGCCGCCGGCCGCGCCCGAGCCCAAGACGTACGCCAACCTGCTCAAGTCCGGCTCGGGCGCGCAGTACGCGGCGGGCGCGGGGGGCGTGGGCGCGGGGGGCGCGCGCGTGTCGCCGCCGCAGGAGGCGCGGGGCGCGCGCGCGCCGGCGGCGGACGGCGGGCCGGCGGGCGGCGGGCCGGCGGGCGGCGCGGCGCGGCGGTACTCGGACGCGCAGCAGCTGTTCCTGGGCAACCTGCCGCACTGCGCCACGGAGGAGGAGCTGCGCGCGCTGTTCGCGCGCTTCGGGCCCGTGGCCGAGCTGCGCGTGCACAGCAAGGCGGCCGCGCCCGGCGCGCCCAGACACCCCAACTACGGGTTCATCACGTACGAGACCGCGCAGGCCGCGTACGAGTGTCTCAACGCAGCGGTAACTAGCTTGTTCACATCATATTGTACAGTTTTGAAACGGAGACAGTTTCCTTTATAAAAGGGGTGGCTATTTTGGTATATTTCTTTCTTTTTAGGGTTCCGTACCTCAAAAGAGGAAAAAGGAACCCTTATAGGATCGCTTTGTTGTACGGACAACAAGACCGACAGACAGACGGCTGTCCGTCTGTCCAGACCATTTTTCTCAGGAACGCGTGGAGGTATCAAGTTGAAATTAATATCATATACTCAGGTCTGCAGTCCCTTGGTGTCGTGAAAAAATCAGACTTCAAGTCATCGCAGTCAGAAGGTATGGCCGATTGTGCCGCACCTGAGTATCTTGGTCATCATAACCTATGGGGTACTTCCCGTTCACCTAGAATCTTGAAATTTAGAAAGAAGCAAGGTCTTATAGCACAAGTAAACGAGAAAATACATCTAAAAAAAAAAATTATTGCACCAACAAACTTAACTTTGCGTATGAAATTTTATTAACGATTTTCTAATTATTTCTTTAATAAAGTTTGTACGGAACCCTCAGGGCGCGAGTCCTACTCGCACTTTTCCGTTTTTATTTATTTATTTGTGTTGTTTGTGCGCAGCCGCTGTTCTTCCCGACGGAGGGCGCGGAGGGGGGCGCGGGGGTGAAGCTCAACGTGGAGGAGAAGAAGACGCGCGGGCGGGACCCCCCGCGCCGCCGCCCGCTCTCCTCGCACCGCGCCGCCTTCCGCCAGCCCTACCGCCGCTAGCCGCGCCCCGCACCCGCCGCACCCGCCCCCTCGCACACCCGCCGCAGGGACCCGCCACCGGCACCGGCCGCACACGTACGTATCGGGATATGAAACACACAACATTTTATGATTGTAAGAAAACTTACTATAAAATAGACTAGTTGGATTACAAAGAAGCCTAGCATTAACGTCACTTCAGCCTGGCACAGACTTATGAACAATTGTATGACGAAAGATGTGTTGCGCAAGTTTGTTGCGCCGCTTGCTCAGCGCTATTAAAATTACAAACAAAAAAGATAACAATTAACTAATTGAGAGGTAGACTGAACTCAAATGCAATGAAATGTTTCGACGCTGTGTGTCGGGCGACTTTTTTATAGTGTATTTTATTTGCATGTCGGTTGTCGACAGATGTGAGCGGTGCGTCCCCCGGCGGCGGCGGCGCGGCGCGCGCGTAGGACCCCTCCCGATGGCCGTTTACTCTTGTTTTGTTTTGTGGAAAGTAAATTTTATTTATTGCGAATTGTTAGCGGCGGGGTGTTCCAAATTATACGGCTCGAGGACGAGTCCGGCGCGCGGGCGGCGGCGGCGGGCGGGCGAGCGCGGGCGGGCGGGCGCGGGCCGCCCCCGTCGTCATAGTTAACACGCTTCGCATATCGCTTCTCTTCTATTGTTTAAAGTAGTTAGATAGTAAATTAATAATATGTTTTGAGTCTGCGGCCGGTGCGGGGGCGGGAGGGGGGGCGCACGGCCGCAGCGCACTAACTGCGCCCCGTCATCGGTGGGCACTCGCCAGCGACTACGTGGTAGCTATCACTGAGTATCTCTCTCTCTGCGTTTTGTGTTAGCCGGAAAGGGACAGCGTAATGGCGTATTGACGTAGTGGCCGGCGAGTGTCGGGGGTGGGTGTCTACCCGCGGTGGGGACGCGAGTTTGTCTAACTTTTCATACGTTGTCGGAGACCACCGAACGACTGCGCCTCCCTCGGTACCATTTGATACATGACGTCACTAGTCAAACAGCGGTTATAAGGGTACAAGCAATATTTGTTCCGGTTTTGTTTCACCTCTCTGTGGCAAAAGTAATAGAGACTCCATGTGCATATACCGTATACACGTTCGACCCGTCGCGTGTGACGTCACACGGCTCATAGTTCGATACTCCAACGTGGCGTGCGTGGTCGGTAGTCGTTCGGTCGTGCCCGCTCGAGCGGGCTTGGACATGCGAGCCCGGCGGCGGCGGCGGCGGCGGGCCTCGCCCCCACGCGAGACGTGCCATGGCCACCACGTTTTGTTTGAATGATCGAAGCCTCGATCGTGTTACCTTGATAAAGTCCCCGCGGGTCTAATGGCGGCTGTGTGAAGTTGCCTGATATTTGCGCAATGACTATTTAGTGGTGTCAAAGGGGGAGCTGTGCGGGTGTTCACTAGATACGCTAATTCAATTTCAAGAAATGATCCATTGATTCGATCAACCGAATCAAACTTTCAAGTTTTTGGACATCTCTATGTAGCACACTGTCTCGCTTACGCACACACTATAAACACTGTCAGCGATGTGCAAACAATTTGTGACTATATTCATTTAGCCGTCAAGAAATTCCGTGGGGACTATAAAGCATCTCAACATGTGTCTGTATTATACGAGCGCATCTCAAAGCGTTGGGATTCATTCGAGCAGGTATACACAGTGCAGCTGATGTAGCCTGTGAAACAAACCGCGCGCGGCGCACGCGACCGCTGCGCGCGGCGGTCGCGGCTCGAGTGACTACGTCACAACGCTTAGAGTAGTTTTAAGCACTGTTCTGTCGTGCCACTATTTGAGCACTGATGCTAGGTACTATAATATGATGAAGTTTCGACGATCGTTTAAAATGAAATGGCCGGAAGCGAAGGACGGGACGTGCGCGCGCCGGCCGCGCGGGCTCCGAGGGGGCTGCGGCGGCGCCTCCGGGGGCCGCCACGACCAGTGTTGCAAAAGACTCGAGTTAAGTCACGACTCGATTATGCAAAACTCGGAGCGCTCGAATATGCAGTCTCGAGTCGACCCGAGTCTGGCTCGAGTCTCTAAGATGACTTAAGTCTTGAAAGGATACGAGTACTCAAAAATACTTAAACGCTAAGATTTGACTCATTCCGTAAAAAACATCGAGTGCTTTTCGACATGGAATCATTTAAACAGTCGAGTCTCGTGAATTAATATCGAACCTTTTGCAACCCTCGGCGTCGCGCCCGCGCTTTGAAATATTGTATACCAACTATCATTTTTACCCTCTTTAAAAAAAAGGGAATCCGTTGGCGCGCTGCGGTGCCGCCTCGCAGCCGTCGGCGCTGCGGGCGGAGGCCCAGGGCTCCGGCCGCCGCCGCCACCCTCTGATCATGGCGTTGTTTTGTAGTTTTACATCTATTTTGTACATTTACTTTAATTAACTCGCATGCTCTCGACTCGTGCACGTTACCACATTACAGTAACGCGCGACACATTGTGCACCGGGCGCGGTGTCGTCGTGATTTGCTTATAGTATTTTGTTAATAAAACTTCCGCGAGTTTATTACATTTTAATTATAAAGTGTCGCGGAACTAGGTCGGGGCCCGGACGACGCGCCGGGAGCGCCGCGGGCCTCCGCCGCTGTCCACTAAACAAATTCATGTAATTCCGAGATCATCACGTTTCATACATTTTTGGTCCAAACTGAAATAGCCGGCCAAAAAAAGTATGCCATTTTCTTAAATTTTTAGTCAAATTAATGGATTCATGCATCGTTTCTTAATGAAAATTACATATTTCTACCGAAAATGTATAAAAAGACAGATTTTTGAATTCAAATAGAACCAAAGACAACTCTGGTGTCATAGTAAGAAATCCTTAGACTTTCGAGCAAAATATAGCATTAATTTTTTTGGCCTGCTGTTTCAGTTTGGACCAAAATGGATGATGTCATTTATAATTAAAACGGAATACGTCGTGCTAGGGTCGGTCGCGGCGCATCCCTAGCGATGTGTATCGGACTACTCCATACATATATCATAGTATCTACTTATGTATGTCAGTGCCCGCGCCACAGAATATATAAATGTACCGAAGAGCCGCTCCGGCCTGCGTGTACGTAATATGTATGAGTGCGCGCGTGTTCGGGGCGGCGCGGCGCTTCTGTACATTTATTTATTGCGTGCCGGCCGACACAACAAGTATACCATATATAAATGTAGTATGTGTGTAAATAGCAATTACATCCGCAACTCTATTTCCACGATATAAATAACGTATTTTGTATTTAAACTGTATGTTATGTGTCGATTCGCAATAAATTGTATTGATGCAACAGTTATTATGCATTTACCCAGGTCTGTGTTGAGCTAACATTAGTATGTGCCACGTACGCAGCACTCCACCCGCCCTTCTACTATTCCGCCCCCACCTTAATAACAACCCAACTCCCCGTCCCCCCCTCAAAGAAACTTGACACATTCTCCTTCCATGAGTTTTGTACAGACAGTGGCGCCCGCAATGAATTCGAATGCTATAACAAACGCAAGCGCTCGCCGCGCGCGGGCCAGCGGCAGCGAGAGCGGGACGGCACGCTTCATTAAACAAGCCAGAACGGGACAGGACATGCCTTGTAAATAGTTTGGCGCGCCGCGAGCGTTTGCGTTCGGTATAGTCTCGTGTTGCGGCTGAACTTTATTTACATAGTAGTTCGACTCCCACGCCGCGTTAGGGCCGAGGCAGACAGACCGGTAAAATGCCCGCGCACTCTTTGACGTCAATGTCAAATGAACCATATCACCATAGTCTAACGCATAGAATTACCAACGCAGACTGCGTCTCCTCGCGCATACGATTTTGTACTTTAGGCTATGGCTTATGGTTCATTTGTCAATGACGTCAAAAAGAGCACGAGCATTTTTCCGTTGTCTGCGCAGTGGGCGTGCTGCGTGCTGCGTGCGGGCTGGCGCCAGCAGCGACCGATCTTGTATTATACCACTGCGTTGATTAGATGTCAAGCAATATTGGCAGTGACTAGATTGTTTTGTATTTAGTTTTGTTAGGTTGTTCCGCGTCCTCTCGTTTTGTAACTGATACTCTCATAACTATATAATATAGATGACGTTGCAACCTTGCTTGGATTATGTACTGTGTGCCTCGCCCGCGACCGCCACCCTCGGCGTCGGTGGAGTGTGGACGGCGGGCCCGGGGCGCACCGGACGCACTCGCGCGAGGCACGCGCGCGCCCGTGCGCCTGCGCACACACCGGGTGTTGCGACGTCACATTCTTGCAAAATTAATGTACTTATTTATTGTAAATACTAGTAAGTGGAGTGTGGCCCCCCGCCCCCCGCCCCCCGCCCCAATCAACATGTAAACAAATTAATCAAATTTAATGTTAAAAAAACTTTTTCGAAAAATCCTTGCAAATTACGTATTTATTAAAAAATGGTTTTGTACAGTCAAGAGCGCGTCGACGTCACTTTTGTGGCAATGTCATCTTTATTGTGATCGCGCTAAGGCTACCGCGGTATAGCTCGACCGACGTGTTCTTGACTGTACTAAGGTATGTTGGCTCCATGCAGTGTTAATCTCTCCCCCCCCCCGTCCGCAAGGCCTGCCTGTACCGATAGACGTGGACCAGAATCGTCCATGTGACGCCATCATGGTCCACGCCATCCACCCACGGCTCATACAACCTGTTACACATTTGATTCTATTACTAGATGTATAATTTGCATACATAAATGTGAGCTCTGAAGTAAATCTATCTTGAAATATACCCAATGCAGTAAAATATTTAGTCGATGTGGCGGACGCGCGGATGTAGTGCACTTTATGGTTTGCAGCATCCTGTATGATACAGCGCAGAGTAGAATACCGATGTGCCCTCGGGCGGGGGCGGCCCCCACTCCACACACGTAAATAACATCTCTGTAAGCAAAGCGGAGACCCCATCCGGAACATGCCACTGGTTTAAAGATGTAGTTGTTGTCTGCAGTTCAATAGGCTTCGATACAAATGGGGTCTACACTTCGAGCTTCAATGATTTTTTTTTCTGTAAAATTTTGTCAAGTGCAGTCGACAGTGGCCCGGCACACGCCGCACACGTCGCACACGACACGCGGCAACGCGTCCCATTTCCTTTGTGGCGTGTGAATTGTAAGGTTGGTCATAATGTGGGGAGAGACGTGTGTGACGTGTGTGGCGGGCGACGTGTGCGCGCGGCCCGGTACATGCTGCCCTCTAATAGAAATGTACTTTTTGTAACAAGCCGTGCGTTTCATTTGCAACCATCTACCTACCCCCACCCCCTATAGGCTGTAACCTGTGTTTTAGTAAGTACAACATGCGAACATAAAATTACGTATATTAGGTTCGATTCTGAAGACACTATATTTTGACAGCACTAAAATTAGTGTCATCCTTAACTTGATAACACCTGATTGAGCACTAATTATTGGCGTACAGTAGGACCCGAGTCCCGATCTGACGTGGCGGCCCGCTGGGGTCACGGACATATAACACTGATTACGGATAGAAAAACAATTTGTAGTAGGTGCTGTCAATTTTTAATTTTGTGGGCTTCAAAATCGATCCTAAAAAAGTATTTTTTTATTATTTACGCAAAGTACAAAGATATGAATAATTATGTTGGACAGGGATATAGATGCATATATTAGTAGGGATATGATTACATATCGCTGTACCGAGTTTCAATAAAATCCGTTGAGCCGTTGGAGCGTAATTGAGCAACAAACGTAAAAACTTTCGTCGTATTTCTTAAACCACAGGGGTACTATTTATTTGATCTAGGTAGGTACTATTTATTGGCACTAAAACTAGCTCTGAAACTCTATGTGTACGCTAGGTGAACGGACACACGAAGGACTCGAAATGACGTGGTGGCTCGCTGGGGTCACGGACACGATGACTTGGAAATGAAAAAAGAGGACAAAGGATTCAAAAGTTACTTGAGCACTAAGCGAGACTCTAAGCTCGGTGCATTATTAGCGTAAAGTACCTACCTACCTACTTACTATATACTAAACACAGATTTCTCAGAATCTGTGACTAAACTATTACAATCATAATAACATCTGTAACAAGTCATCAAGTTAAAACTTTCTTGTTTAATGTTGTAGCCTCATCTGGAAACAGCTCTGCAACAATACCCAACACGAGGGGGTACGCTCAAAAATATACTTCATCCCCCATTACACGCATGGAGGGAAGTAACTACCCCTAAAATTCAAAATGACAATTTTTTTTTTCAAAAATAAGTTTTTTTTTTCTTGTGAGCCACTCCGTTGGGGTACAGTCCTGTTCTACGCGCTACTACCAGCCATGTCTTAACAGAGTTGAACAGAGCCCCTGCCCCGCTGCAACTGCCGAGCTCAAAGCCTCTTCAGTCCGGACACCCAACACGTGGTAACTAAACTATATCATTTTCAATACTTCATACGTTCCGGTTCATATCTGTAGAAGTAATATGGTGGTGTGACAGAGACTGGCGGCGGCGCGGGCGCGGGCGGAGGGCTGCCCGGCCGGCCCGCCCGCCGCCGGCGCCGGGACAGTCGGCCGCGCGCGCTCACGGGAGGAGGACCCGCTGCCAGCACGGAGCACAGTTCGCGTCCACACGGTGAGTACACGGCCGCATTATTGTTCAGTTTTAATTTCCCTCGATATTGTATGTGATCGCCGGTGATTGTTTGTTCCGCTGTGTCAACGTATTGGCAAGTTGCGCTGTACTGTAGTGTAGGTACCTACTGTATGCAACAGGCAGGCGATCACACCAAACAATCCCATTCAAATTGTGCACCGAAACATGTTTAAAAAGTCAAACAAGTGTAACTGCGTCCTGAAATATATTTCAGAAAAAAATCTGTAATAATTTTAACTTCGAAATCAGCGGCGGTTGTCTAAGTTCATAAGTGTCCAGGCTCTATATTCTCCACATCTTCACATGTAGGGGCTCCGTTCTAATTGATCGCTAGCTATAAATATTTTTACTTATATGTAAGGATGTCTATGGCGGCCTTACCGCTCTCAGTGATTCCTTCCAGGCAACTAATACTGATGTTAATACTTTTCATCAAGTTATTATTTTTTAGAATTCCAATGGCATTCCAGCGGCTGGGATCACGTTTAGCTGCGATATGACGCGAAGGGGTTAACTAATTATACCCTAACAGCTTTCGTTTTTTGATAACATAATGATGGACACGCGTTCCCGGAATTCCGCGAACCGGTTGAGAGCAAACTTTTTGTATTGCTGCGTCCTTTCGTCCGCTACATTTGTAGCCGCCGCGCCCGGCGCGCCCAGTGTACATACGTTCCGTATTTTACACACTTCGTTCGATAACTATAAAGTGTTTTCGTGTGAATCTCCCTTGGCTTCTCTTTGACTCGCGTCCCGATGTCCCCAAATGTATTGGCTTCGATGACCTAAAAGCATAGTGCAAATAATAACTGAACGACTCCGACCGTTTCTATTGCGTCAGTGCCAAATTCAAAATTCGTTTAATGAAAACTGGAATAGGTACAATATTCTCTTTTTCAACCGACTTCAAGAAAGAGGAAGTTCTCCATTCGATATATTATGTTCTTTAATTTGTGGCAGAATATTTAATTAGAACGCAGATTGAAACAGATTGGGTAACGCGCATTTTAATCACAAAAACACAGTGGCGTTTTTACATTGTTATCGGCGGAGAGGTCAGCGCGTATCGCGGCGGGCGGGGGCGGCCACCGCAGATAGCCGCGGCTTCCGTCGGCGCCCGCGCGCTCCGCCCGCCGCCGCCGCGGGCGCCGACGGGCCCGGTGCGCCCAAATTCGCGAACGCATGTGTAGCTGACCCATATAGAAGGAGCACAGCGGAAGTTACGGCCACTACATAACTATGCCACGTCCAGCTTCTAGCTTGCCCTCACAAAACAACACGAGACGCCTCTCTGGCTTGTCACTCGCATTTTAATAATCACTGATAGGTACGTTCATAATCATATAACAAAGTTTTCTGTTTCGGATATCGAACCCACACAGACTTTTGCGTTCAACGTTAGCTTATTTTTATTTCCCATACGCAGACAAAATCTATACTTAAAGATGAACTTAAATACAAAGGGCGAACTTATCTCTCGTAGAGATTTGACGAGCAGACCCGCGACAGATAAACCGCCGACATAACGTAAGCGACAAAAAATGAATGTTGAAAAATTGGTCATGAATAAAATCACGATTTCCGAAAAATAACCTTACGGCTAGTCGGGCGGTTAGGGAGTGATCATTATATTACAGGAAGACAGACAAGTGTGTACGCAAGTAGGTAAATGTGTGAACGCTATTGTTGGACTTCTAGTATTTTGCTTTTTTTTTTTTTTATGTAGGTATACGTTGTACCTGAGAAAATAAACGCATTATTAGTTACCATCCGGCTCGAAGGACCAAATGTACATACAGGAGCTAGGAGCTGGAGCTGCCGCGCCTGTATGCACGTACATGCACGTATAGAAGCTGGGAGCTGGGGCTGCCGCCTCTATATGCGCATGGATGACCAGTCCAGACCTAGAGCCCTATATCCCTAAGTCCCTAACCTAGTCATAAATAGGCATACATATATAAAAATATGTCCAGGATACCTGCTCCATGAGTTGGAAGGAAGTGGATCGATTGGTGCAAGTGGTGGTTGGTGGTTGACTTTTCTCACTGCCAGTCGAGCAGGCTCACAAGACTGATCAGGTTCCGACGGCTAGGGGTGTCTTGGCCGCAGTGAGAGGTTGTTGGTGCGTGGAGTGAGACTCAACAATGAATGTTGGAATTTATTTTATCTAATATTTACATATTTATACTATTTCACTTACGTGCTAATACGCACTCACACTACAATATAACTTTGTACATAACTACCAATAATAACCTACTCATCACTACCAATGTTCTAGTTTTGTGGCTAATCTACTTAGTTTGCAGCGCAGACATAGGTATTTTGTCAAGTTGCGTGCCGCTGTCAATGTTTAGACAGTGCAGGTTACGCGGCCAGGTTACGGCTCCAGAAATACCGCGTCCAAGATGGCGCATCACTTTCCGGTGAACTCGTAAACCGCTCGTAAGTCGCGCGGCGCGGCGACACAGTTCGCTGGGAGCTTCAGTTTTGTGTAACGAGGCCACCGGTCGGAGGTTATCGCCCACAGATTATTGTAACAGTTTAAAAATATGATCGTTATTATCCGCGGCCCGCCGCCCGCCGCCCGCCGCCGCCCGCCGCCCGCCGGCGACATCCGCCGTATAGACTTACCAAGTTATCTGTGAACTAAAGGGTGGCTCTGCCATCGTTCCGGGCCCTTCATTCTATACAATTTGTTCTGACGGCCGTAGCTCCTGATTGTGCCACTTCACAGATAACTTGGCAGGTCTATACCTACCGACGGTCCACAGCCCAAGCTCACTGCGTCACACCCCGCAGGGTGCCACAGATAAGTCTTAACACAGATTGGCGTACATTTGTGATATTCGTTATATTTCCATCGTGTCCCGGCAACACGTCGCAGGCGACACAATTTAAGTATTTCATGTCATTATGTACCTAACGTAATTCGACTCTTGAATGCGTAGTTCGACTAATATCCGCGAAAGTTGTGCGGATGTTTGTCTGTCTGTTTGTTTGTTACCTACTCTATCACGCAACAGTGTTGCTGAGTGACATGTCCGTCTGTTCTGGACTTGTCACCGTTATCCATATTATACTCGGCTCCCAATTGTCGTAACTTGATGGTTGCATGCCGCATGCCGCATGCCGTGCCGTGCAGCCCATTCATGCGTCTTGTGTCTCTATCATCATTACTACCACAGAACACGGAAAAACGCTCCCCTTTTTTAAATGAAAGTTGGGTTTCGCGTTGTTATTACTATACGAAACCACTAAACGGATTTGAATGGAGTTTTCTTTGTTTCTTTGTTGGATAGATCGGTTCTTGACCCGGTTTTAGAATGCGCGGAAAGCTTATTAAAACTTATTTAAGACCTTTTCCAACATTTTAGTTAGCGCCGACCATCTCCTATTGGCTGCGCGTGCGCGTGCACGTGCGCGTGCGCCCCCCACCACGACGCGCCGCGCACAAAGCGCTATTGAGATCGCCGAGATCACTTGCTTTGATATAGACCAACATATTGCTATCATACTACTTAGTTATAATACTACTACTAGTAATGTTACTTCTATAGTTCTGTTTTTTGCCAAATTATCTGAATGCCTAATGCCATAGAGCTAGGATCTCTTTGGTGGGCGCCCGGCCGCCCGCGTCCCCTATAGCATTTTTTTTTCTTTCATGTATAACTTCGTACCGTGTACCTTAATAAAAACAGTTGGGAGAAAAAAGAAAAGGAATATTTATGAAACGGGAAAAATGGGAAAAATACACAAATAATATGAACGGTAGACTTAACTGATCAAAATGTAAATCTCTTCACCTCCCAAACACGTGACACAAAATGGGATTTAGTTTTTCTTGTCGGTTTGCACTTGGTTCAGTTTCCTGAAATCGTTATATCCTTGTATTTTATTTTCCTTCGCATAATAATATGCTTGCATTCAGACAATTGGTGGTGTCTTCATCTAGTCCCTTGGTCAAGCAAATCAATACCACGTGCGCTGGTGTTCGAGGCGCACATCTCAACCACTGGGTCAACCCCTAGGCCCTCGCACGCAATATTTTACAATAGTCGCCGGGGCAAAGCAATTGCATGTTGCAACAGCTGACATGAACCGTCGTGTCCGTCTTCGTTCACCAGTAGCTGATGGCCGGCGGGATGCTGTTGAGTCGAGAGATGTTCCACAGAGTCCACCGCGCGCGCGGGTGCGTGGTGGGTGGCGGCGCGCGGCGGGCCGGCCCACATGTGGGTCAATGGAAACAAATGGCCGCGGCGACGCGCATTGATTCCAATTCAACAACAATTATCGCTTGTAGGCCGTGTTTGTGCAAGTGGGGCGCCAGAGTGGTCGCCGCCAGTCACCTGACACTACGTCTAGTATACGTACCTACATCCATCCTCACTTTCAGCGTCATAATAGTCTTACATCCGAGATCATGAGAAGCTTGAAGAATTACAGCTAAGAACCGTCTCGATCACGTCAGCCCAATTCTTGAGGACGGGTATAGGCTTCGGGCGAGGCCGCCGGGAAGCAGCTAGTGTAGTTGTGTACAAATGTAAAATTCAATTTGAATAGGTTTTACAGCCGCGCGATGACTGTTCTGGAGGGAATATGACGCATCGCATCGATGGTGTGACCCACTGAGCGATTTAACAGTACGGCGGCAGTGATTGTATCATCACAAGTCGAAGTGGGTATGCTATAAAATTCTTGCAACATCCCGTCAAGCTGAGCCGATTAAAATGTTTTAAAAAATCTCTGACCGACACAGAAGTCACCTATGGAACCCACTCTGTCTTGTGAGTTTTCTCGAGTCGATTGGAATATCAGTTGAAATCTTTGCAAAACGCCATCTACTTATAGCCGAGTTTCGCACTAAACTTAAGTACGTACAGAAAAATCGATTTATAAGTAGGTAGGTAGATACCTACCTATTCGGTATGTAGTATTATGGAATTCATAAGATGAGGCCGCACGCCCCGCTCCGCTGCCAACACTATGTAGCGACAGGATGCTGCGTCTGCAACTTGGTTGGTTGTTGTTGTTGAGCCGGCGAGTGATGCAGCAGATGTCGCGTGAGGTCATCGCGCGGCGTGTCCAGTTACGTCGGACAGTCACCGCCCGCCGCGTGCCGCGTGCCGCGCGCCGCGCGCCGCGCGCTCGCTGTCGCCGGGAGCTGTGCACTCTCGCGCGAGAAAGACACCAGTACACTCTCTCATGTTATTTGCACGTTCTCGCCGTGTTCTCCGATTTTTGTCAGTTTTTAACCTTCTACAACTATTATAATTCTCTAGTACCAGCTGTACTCGGAGGAGATGTATTTAACTGCGGCTAGCTAGGTATATACATACTTACCTAGTTACCTACCAATAACTCCCATCTCGATCGACGGCTTAACTCTCGGCTACAAGCGACCCATCATCTAAGCACTATGATATATACACAGTCAGTCGGTGGCGCGATGATATTGAAACCGATCGCCGCGTAATCAACAATACTGCGTGTTGCGTTGCAAATCAACATTTCAGCGGTTTGTGCATTTAGTGCGTGGCCGCAGTAACGGGAGAGCCCCGGCCTCGGCTCGGCTCGCGTTACCGCATCAATGAACGGAGGAACACGAGAGCGCGAGGAGTCAGCATTTGTTTAGGCTCGCTGTATCGTATTAATATCGGTTGGATTGAGGGCGTAGCGCCACCGCCGCGCGAGTCAGGCCCCCACGGTACCGTGTCCCTCCACCCCCGGCGGCCGCGTCACGTGGGCCGTGTGCGACTCATGCGTGGAGCCCTAACTTCCTAAAGTACTTGTCAGGTGTATTGCTATTTTAACTCGAAGCCAGAGGAGAATTTATGCGTGTTGCAGCACGCCGCGGCCGCCCTGGGCTGCACTAAATATAGCAAACTTCAAAGTGCATGCGGTATTGGAATAGGTGGGTGCAGTTTACGAGGTGGGTCGGCGCCGCGAATAGCGTGCGGTTGTGGCCGGCGGCGGCGGCGGCGACACACGAGCCGTCGAGTCATAGGTACACTCGCCTTCACAATCGGGTAGTCTTCGAGAGTAGACACTAGACTGGTATCTAAGCCGAGGCTCTGAGTCTAGAGGCCTACCTACCGCCGCGCGCCGGTGGCCTGCACCCACCCGACACATCCATACTGCGTGTTATAGAGGTAGCAACTCAAATCGTTTTATTGCAATCAACGGATGTAACCAACCAAAGTGTTTTTATTATAAGGTTGGAGCGTGTGTGTAACGGTCGTAGGGACTATTAGTTCATCTGTGCCGGCGTCGTCATGTTTACGACTTTCCAAGGAACACTAAAATTGTTGAATCCCACACATTGGGTACGACTTACACTTTGATGCTTTTGTATTGAAGAGAACACGGAGCAGGTTGAAGTGCCGGAACTTGGTGCAAATGTATAATGTGTGTGTATGTTGTCTGTCGCAGCACGTCCACGTACGTACACACGATGCGCGCCCGCCTCGCGCTGCTCGCGCTGCTGCTCGCCGCCGCGTGCGCCGCTGACGCGCAGGTCAGCCAGCCACACACCACTCACCACACTACTAATAATTTATCAATCTTCTTCTTGAAAATACATAATACAGGATAGATCCTATACCACCTCGTTTCTGATGCTATCTCTCAGAGAGACTCCGAGCATAGCTCTTTCCATTTGAGTTTTCGGACGTATTACGTCGTACGTATTTCGGACGTACGAACGATGCCAAGGCCGAATGTGCAATTTTTTTTTCATTTATGTCTGTCTGCTCAAGTGTACAGACGGCAATTAGACAAGCATAAGACAATTGGCAAATAATAACAACAAAGAGGCGGCCTGACACTTGTAGTACTGGTATATGTATAACATTGTGCGGTCGCAACAGAAGCACCGGCGGCGGCACCGGCGCCTGCGCACCACCAGCACCACGGAGGCGGCGCCCGCCGCGGGGGCGGAGCGCGGGCCCGCGCGGGAGGACTCCGAGGCGGAGCATCTCGAGCTGGGCATGGCGGAGCGCCTCGACGAGCGCCGCTTCCAGGTGAGGCGCGGGGTACTTACACCAGACGCTCCGTGTAACTGTTCGTGAGTAAGTTATCTTGAATTGCGTCGGTCGGTTGGTTGCAGGAGGCGGAGAAGGCGCGCGTGAACGAGCTGCTGAGCGAGCACTCGGCCGAGGATCGCGCCGCGGACAACGAGGTGTTCCTCGACGGTGAGTGCCTCGTGCTCGCGCGGTGGTGTGTGTGTGTGTGGTGCACGTGTGTATATTGATTGTGTGCGTAGACCCGTGCCTGAAGGTGCACTGCAGCGCGGGGCGCGTGTGCGAGATCGACGAGCACGGCGACGCGGCGTGCGGGTGCATCAAGGAGTGCCCCTACGAGACGGACTCGCGGCGCAAGGTGTGCACCAACCACAACGAGACGTGGCCCTCCGACTGCGAGGTGTACCGCCAGCGCTGCCTGTGCCTCGACGCCAGCGAGCTGTGCCGCGCGCCGCACTACCACCACGTGCAGATAGAGTACTACGGCGCCTGCAGGGAGATGCCGGTACATATTTACTTACATACGTGGACGGTTCATTAGAGACACGGCTAGATTTTTATATAATCGAGGTCACTTTGAAGCCATGGGTCTCCGTGAAGGGTTGATCGGGGCATGATCTGATGACGGTCATCGAGAGAGTACATGGAGGACTTAAAGATCGCTATAGATATTCAACTGATCAAATAAGCTGTTTTGGGAGCAGCATCGTCATGAAGAAAAAAACCCGCAAAATGGCATCAATATGTATGAAAATCTTAAAGTTAAGGAATCATGACGATGCTGCTTCCAAACGGCTTATCTGATCAGTTGGATATCTATAGCGATCTTTAAGTCCTCCATCTACTCTCTCGATGACAGTCACCAGATCACGCCTCGATCAATCCTTCACGGAGAACCATGGCTTCAAAGTGACCTCGATTGTATAAAAATCTTGCCCAGTCTCTAATTAACCGTCCACCTATGTGTACACTGCGGGCCGCACCTCCGTGGAAACTATATTATACCTACTAGAGGTCAAACTGTTTCCACTGACGTGCGGTCGACTGTACAAACCAGCTACTCGTTGCCGATCCGTGTCCGTTAGGTAGGTACTGTAAAAAATCAAAGAAAATTCTTAAAAACGCCACTTTTATGTTTTTTTTTTCTAAAATACGACCATTCGTAAGTTAAACGCAAGGGCTAGCGGCTGATTGGTGATAGAGAGGTCATCGACCGGGCGGCGGCCAATGCCTTCGCTGAGCTGATTTTACGAGCATTGTGTTAATTAAATATGTAGAATTGAACTTTTACACATTATGGTTGTGGTGTATCTCTCGTGCTCGTTAATGGATTGGTTGGTTGCTTGGACGGGCGACCGCAGGAGTGCACGGAGAGCGAGATGTCCGACTTCCCGCGGCGCATGCGCGACTGGCTGTTCAACATAATGCGCGACATGGCGGAGCGGCGCGAGCTGACGCCGCACTACCTCAAGATGGAGCGCGAGGCGGAGTCCAACCTCACGCGCCGCTGGACCAATGCCGCCATCTGGAAGTGGTGCGACCTCGACGCGCACGACAACGACAGGTCTAGCAACACACACATATAATAGTAGTCAATCACGCCACGGGCGGACGGCCGACAGGATTTTGATTAAACGGTGGACCGACGATCTGGTGAAGGTCACGGGACGCGGCTGGATGAGGGTAGCGCGGGAACGGGCGTCGTGGAGATCCCTGGGGGAGGCCTTTGTCCAGCAGTAGACGTCTACAGACTGATATGATGATCATGATGATGATGGTGCAGTGAGCGCTGAGGAAGTCCGTTCGCTAGTAGTTAATATCTCGCAATAGGTTTCAAAATTACATTCCTAGAGGTGTGAAAGCCACTGTCGGAGCAGGTTTTCAGTTAGTAAATGACTTACAGTTAGTAAATCCTTAGGGTCCATTACTTTCAAAAGTTGTAGAAAAAAGAGTTCCATTTGAGTAGAAGAAGTAATGGTCGAGGGATTATGCTCCAGTGAGTGATATATTAACGTGTGTGCGTAGGTTCGTGTCTCGCCACGAGCTGTTCCCGATCCGCGCGCCGCTCATGTCGCTGGAGCACTGCATCGCGCCCTTCCTGGACGCGTGCGACGCGGACGCCGACCACCGCGTCACGCTCGCCGAGTGGGGCCGCTGCCTGCAGCTCGACGAGGTACCTCCCGCCTCCCACGCTACTCTAGCTGTTCCCGATCCGCGCGCCGCTCATGTCGCTGGAGCACTGCATCGCGCCCTTCCTGGACGCGTGCGACGCGGACGCCGACCACCGCGTCACGCTCGCCGAGTGGGGCCGCTGCCTGCAGCTCGACGAGGTACCTCCCGCCTCCCACGCTACTCTAGCTGTTCCCGATCCGCGCGCCGCTCATGTCGCTGGAGCACTGCATCGCGCCCTTCCTGGACGCGTGCGATGCGGACGTCGACCACCGCGTCACGCTCGCCGAGTGGGGCCGCTGCCTGCAGCTCGACGAGGTACCTCCCGCCTCCCACGCTACTCTAGCTGTTCCCGATCCGCGCGCCGCTCATGTCGCTGGAGCACTGCATCGCGCCCTTCCTGGACGCGTGCGATGCGGACGTCGACCACCGCGTCACGCTCGCCGAGTGGGGCCGCTGCCTGCAGCTCGACGAGGTACCTCCCGCCTCCCACGCTACTCTAGCTGTTCCCGATCCGCGCGCCGCTCATGTCGCTGGAGCACTGCATCGCGCCCTTCCTGGACGCGTGCGATGCGGACGTCGACCACCGCGTCACGCTCGCCGAGTGGGGCCGCTGCCTGCAGCTCGACGAGGTACCTCCCGCCTCCCACGCTACTCTAGCTGTTCCCGATCCGCGCGCCGCTCATGTCGCTGGAGCACTGCATCGCGCCCTTCCTGGACGCGTGCGACGCGGACGCCGACCACCGCGTCACGCTCGCCGAGTGGGGCCGCTGCCTGCAGCTCGACGAGGTACCTCCCGCCTCCCACGCTACTCTAGCTGTTCCCGATCCGCGCGCCGCTCATGTCGCTGGAGCACTGCATCGCGCCCTTCCTGGACGCGTGCGATGCGGACGTCGACCACCGCGTCACGCTCGCCGAGTGCGGCCGCTGCCTGCATCAGACCTGTGTATCACGATATTCGGGTGGAGGTGGCCTCTCTGCCGCCGACGAGAGCGAGCTAACTTTGAAACAATTGATTCCAGTACGAGCTGGAGGACCGCTGCGACGAGTTCACTGAGGACACCTCGTAGAGCCCCGGGGGCGGAGCCCCATGCAGCCAGGAGCGAGCGGCCACTACTGCCATTACTAATTATTTCTGCGAGATTTTAGAATTAGTCCTGACCGCCTGAAAGAAAACGTGCGGATCATCTGTTATAATAACTACTATGTAAATAGGAGTAGGTATGCTTGTAATGGAATTAAATACTGTGATGATGGTACCAAATGTTTTTATTAACATTTTTAATAAAATTTAATTAAAATACCTTCGTTATTTCTTTTCAAATACTTTATCCCGTTATATACCCCAAGCGATGGAGTGGGGACGAGTTGTTCCACAATAGAGACCGGCGGGAGGGGGCGGGAGTGCCGCACAACAGAGACCGGCGGGAGGGGGCGGGAGTACCGCACAACAGAGACCGGCGGGAGGGGGCGGGAGTGCCGCACAACAGAGACCGGCGGGAGGGGGCGGGAGTGCCGCACAACAGAGACCGGCGGGAGGGGGCGGGAGTGCCGCACAATAGAGACCGGCGGGAGGGGGCGGGAGTGCCGCACAACAGAGACCGGCGGGAGTGCCGCACAACAGTGGACGACGCATTAAGCTACAGTAATGGTGGTCCCGCTTCGAGTCATAGCCGTGGCCTACTTGCGTGGAAGCCATGCTGTTACCGCCGGTTTTCTATGAATAATATTAAAAGTTAATACTACGACTGGCCGACTTGCTTTTAGTCGTAGAACTCTATAAATTATATATAAAGCCAGTCAGTCTTTCAAACAGCGCAGACGATCCGCAGCGGTTTGTTGCCTGCTGGAAGTAAGCCCTGATGCGATAAGGCCACCCTTCTACACTAATTTCCCTTTGTTAATAGTACTTTGATTTGATGTGCAGAGTCTTAAAGGGATTGTATCAGATTCAGTCACAGGATGTATGTGTACAAATGTCCGTGACCCCAGCGGGCAAGCGCCGCTAAATAGAATGATCAGGCGCATGAGTGTGTCGTGTTTATATAATACTAGCTGTTGCCCGCGTGCAATAAGTTTCCCGCGGTAAAAAGTAGCCTGTATGTGTTATTCCAGGATATAGCTATCACTACCAAGTTTCATTAAAATCCGTTTCATTAAAATTAACTTCCTTACAAATTTCGCCTTTTATATGGTGACTGGGCAACGAACATCAATCCCCACTAATATGGTAGCGCCTACAAAGGGAAATCAATTTAAAAATCAACGATTATGTCCTTTCTCAATATATTTTAAAGATCAAAATACAATTTCTTTCAACTTTTAACAGTTCAATCGTACCAATTTATAATTTTAAGAACAATATTACACTTATTGTACGTAGCATCGCTATTACAATTTACAATACAAAATGTTGCAAAAAAGAAAGTAAAAATTACAACAGCTCAGAGCTTAGGTACAAAGTACTCGCACAGTCAGCTCGAAAGATAATGATAACGCGCCAGTCGCTTCGGCGCGAGTCGGAGGCGGGCGGCGGGCGGCGGGCGGCGGCCGGCGGCCGGCGGCCGGCACAGTCGCTGCCAACTTATTGTGTCAAAACATTCAGTGTTTTTTATTTAGCAAATAAAAAACGTCCCACTAACAAACCAAGAAAATTAAATCTTAATTCTAATTCAATCATTAAATTTCCTTAATCTAAATACGTCTAGTACTTATGAGCTAGGTTTAGTCCGGAGAACGAACCCACCACAGTTATCGGAAGTCACTCCACTGTCCACAAACAACACTACGATAAATGTATGATTGGCCGATGAATTTTACAATGCTGAAGTCGCGTCCGGGATCAAATGCAAAGTGAATCATGTTCGAGGTACCTGTGGACAACAACAAACAAACAATCTCATCAGTAGCTCCTTCACTCCTTCAACCGACAACTCATTTAATTACTCTTTGGTCTAAAATTGATAGTTATTTTTGTGGTTAAATGAGAAACAATTAATTTCAGATCATGAATTCACAAACTAGTTGTAGCTAACTACTGTCCTATAACTGATAAACGTTAACTTTTACGCATTGAATGAATTCTGCGAATGATTTAGATGATGCACACGCATTTACCTAAAATTAGACGGGTGCTCCGGGGCCCCCTTTCTTGCCGATGAGCGACTTGTGGATGTGTGGGATGACGCCGCCGCCGGCGATGGTGGCCTTGATCAGGCTGTCCAGCTCCTCGTCTCCTCGGATGGCGAGCTGCAAGTGCCGCGGCGTGATGCGCTTCACCTTAAGATCCTTGGACGCGTTCCCCGCCAACTCCAGCACCTGCACAACAACATTGCCATCAAATTACGTTGATACTATCACTCCAAAGCCCTCGCTTTTGTTTACAATAAATTGGTACATTTAAATTACCTAAATGTACATAAAGAAATCAGTCTACAAATATAATAGCGACACTGCACAAGTGCATTGAGAAGGAATACCCACTAATTATAATTACTACTACCAGTCGTAGTAAAAAGTACACCTATGATTGGAAACCAGATGCTTGAATCTGTAGGTGTAAACACAAAAAAATTTGTAGTTCGATAGTGGGTTCAATATATGTATATATTACCTATCTCAAGACTAAAATAGGTAGGTACTCAACAATCAGCAGCTCGGAGGGTTCACATTATAATGTGGTAATGATAAAACCGTTGAATTCGTAGTTGCATTACATGCAGCCCTAAACTTGACGCTTTCCCGCCAAAACTCTGAAGTCATAAAACTACAACAATATAGTACTACGGATTGCTACTACTCTCTTAAGGGAAAGTATGTCACAACTAACATATTTGCAAGCATCTAGAAAACACTAGTAATTCCGTGAAATGAATTAAATTACTCTAGTAAAATAGGACGCCATATTGGCAAGGCGACGCCGACTCACTCACCTCGGCTGTGAGATATTCCAGGATAGCGGCGGAGTACACCGCTGCTGTGGCGCCCACACGCCCATGGCTCGTTGTTCTGTTTTTGAGATGCCTGTGAATTCTCCCCACGGGGAACTGAAAATACACACCATTTATTACAATTTCTCCTATTGATTATTTATCACTGAAATTGGCCGCCGCCATACTAGGTAGGTCAAGCGTATTATTCAATATTAAAAATATATCAGATTTAATAGATTCACCCACATTTTCAACTTCTAAATTAATGAAATTAATTATGGTACACTTATAACATACCTGCAATCCTGCCCTGGCTGATCTTGACACCGCTTTCGCCTTGGCTTTACCAGAATCTTTCCCTGCTTTACCACCAGCCTAAAAATCGTGAAAAGTCCTATTAAATTTTATCGTACGAAGCTGAAACTTCGCCAGTACGTGTATCACATCACAATCCACCAAAATACACAATAAAATTAACACAACACCAATTGATTTTTACAAAATCTTGCAAAACTCACCATTTTGAAACGTGTACCTAATACAATGACCACTCAATGAACAACCAACCAATACAGGCAGGAAAGGCGCCAAGCTAAAATCAACGACAAAAGATGGCAGCGCCGGAAATACCAGGTTAGCCAATTTTACAATAAGCGGATGTCGCGTTCTGGTATTCACCAATCACAGCTCTGCAAAATGGGCGGGGAGGGGACACAGTGCTGCCAAGCCAGACAACGAAATATTTCTGAACTTCTTCGTTTTAATTTTTTCAGATTAATATCATTTCATTTTTTAATTTTATTTAGAAAATCTGTCATGTACTTGCTTATTGCAAAGTCCATTATGTTATTCTACGTAATCCATGGCTAGTTTAGCGATATGAATGGTCATAATATTGTCGGTTTTTATATAATCCATCGATTTAAGCGCAACAAGAGCGTCCCTGTTTGACTAGACTAGGTAGGTGTCAGGTGTTGTCACAGAGGAATTATTCTTCACCAGTGTTGTCATTGTCAGTCAAGGTGCCGGCCGCACAAATTAGATAGTATACGTCCAGCCGGCCGTGGCTATCTAATTTGTGGCCGTGGCAGCACTGCAAGCAACAGTGGCAGCGGTGAGGGCAGCGCTCAGATTAACCACCAATCTGAGGGGCAGCGGCTTTCGTCGGCCACAGATTAATGATATAGTGTCTCTTCGATTCATCTGCTTCCAATGATTTGTGAGAAAGAGATGCTAGATGCATATTCCTAGAATACTACTCATATTAGATAATTCTTTTTGAAAAGTCTTCCATTTAGTGGAAGTCAGTGATAGAAATTTCATCACATGCTATGTACTCTACATTTTTTTGATATATTATTTTTATCCGCTCCGTTCGTCCCACTCGACCCACCAAAAAGTAGGTAATTATCACAGAATGCGTATGCGCGGGCATTGCCCTATTCTATTTTATTCTGCGATTACTAATATTAGTACTAATATAGTATTGGTGATCGCTGATTTTATTTTCGAAAAATGTAGTTTGCGGATTTAATTGCGCAAATTGTGATTGTATACATTATGTGCTTCTAGTTGTGTATTTTGTGCGGGAAATTAAAATTAAAGAGTGCAACTGGACATCATATAAACAATCACATAATTCGCAATACAGAAATCTGTGGTAACAACTCTTTCAGCTCATACAAAATACTATAGCTTTGTAATTGCCGTTTTTGTAAAATTATTTTAAAACTAAGATGGGCCTAAAAAAATATTTCCAGAGCCGTAAAACCCAAAAAAATGTCGTCTTATGTCAATGTCAGTCATGAATGTGTCATTTTTTTTCGTTGGTTCGGTCGGATAATCGGCTTCTTCTTGGTTTGTTTTGTGATCTAAGGTTTGGTTGTTCGAAAGTTTTATATTGTATAAATATTACGTGAACGTGTTTATTTCTCAGTACTAGAAAAAATAAACTAGAGTGTATTTCATTAACTAAAGAGTAGAATGAGTTCGCGACATCGTGACAGGAGTGGATCGCGGTCGAGGGATCGGGACAGGCACAAGGAACGCGATCGCGAACGTGATAAGCCCAGGGAGCGCGACCGGGAGAAGGACAGGGAGCGCGACCGAGAGCGCACCAGGGATCGGGACCGCCACCGCTCCAAGAGGTATGTGCGCGACGTGGCGGCGTGCCACGGTGGGTGGCCGGTGGCCGGCGCGCAGTAATGTGTGTTATGTGTGTCTGTGTCTACGCAGGGACAAGGAGCGCGAGCGCAGCCGGGAGCGGCACAAGGACAAGCGCCGCAGCCGCTCGCGCAGCGCCACGCGCGCGCGCGCCAGGAAGTCCAAGGACAGGTCACTCACTCACTCACTCACTCACTGCATACAGCTCTGTCTTAATCAACACTAACGTTACACTTTAAGCCATATTAGTTTGACAATATTCATGTTATGGCAATGTGAACACTTGAACAGAGTGCGCGCCAGCTCTGAATTTGTTACTGGATGCAATGCTCATAATGCGTGCCACCGGTTGCTAGAGGTGTGAAACTTGATCCAATGCCTTGTATTTCAACATAATTATTAAAGCCACACAGAAGTTCTGTTATCACAAACAAAAAAATTCTGGTGATTTCTTGTCGACACTGATTTATCAAAAGTTTACTCAACAATACAGGATTAATGATAATAAATCTTGATGTGATACACTCAAAAAATCAAATCTACAGCCTAATAACATGTCCTCGATGCTGGGGCTCAGGCCTGCCCTCTCAACGAGGGTGTTCGGGCTATAGTCCAACATGCTAGCCCACTACGGGGACTTCACATGCGCCTAAGAATTTCATCTTCAGCATAATGCAGGTTTCCTCATGATGTTTTCCTTCACCGGTAGTAAGTAAATGTGCTTAAGTTTCAAGAAAAAACCCATCGGTACATGGCCCAGCCCGGGATCGAACTTCGGACGTTTCTATATGGTAGTCCGCGTGTTATGCCCGACACTTGTAAGTCCCAAACTGTTTGATAAGAAGGTTGCGTGTGCGGCAGGGACGGCACGATCGCGCTGCTGGACCAGATGGTGGGCACCACGACGAAGGCGACGGCGCGCGCGGGCGCGGGCGGCGCGCACAACCCCGCCGCGCACGCCGCCATCCTCGCTGCCGCCGCCGTCGCGCAGGTACCTCCCTCCCACATCCACCCGCCTCCTCACGACACACTTCACCAGTGGGACTTTCTACTCGCTGCTCATATTCACCGTTCTTTACTAAAGTCTTGACTTTTTATTTTATGCATTGAGGTTTTAAATGTTTTCTGTTAGTGTAAAAGTTACACAATATTGTGGTATTTTTCAGCACAATGCAAGTGAGAGACAGGTAGTAAACGCCACTAACATTGTGTGAAAATGACTGTTATTGATGTTACTTGATTAATCAATTCATTCATTATTGTTTCTTGTAGAAATATGTCAACTATATGGTAAGCATTTGGTACCCAAGCAAGTTTATTAATTTAATTAATTAGTGTGTGAAGGAGTTCATTGCACACGAGGATAATGTGGTGTGTCGTGTCGCGCAGACGTTCGTGGCGCAGCGTCGCATGGCGGCGCCGGTGCAGCCCGCGGCGGCGGCGGCGGCCGCGCTGTCCGCCGCCACCGCCATCCCGCCGCCCACCGCCGTGCAGCAGCGGCTCGAGCAGATGCAGGCGCGCACCGAGGGCCGCTACCGGGAGTCGCACCACTCGCCGCACGCCGCGCACGCCGCGCAGCCCGCGCACGTGGCGCGCGTCACGCACCACGACTACCACCCCGAGGACGACCAGGACGACGGGCAGGGCCCGCCCGGCGAGACGGCGGCCGAGCGCCGCGCGCGCCGCCGCCGCACGCGCTGGGTGGGCTCCGAGCACGACAAGACCTTCATCCCCGGCCTGCCCACCGTGCTGCCGTCCACGCTCACGCGCGACCAGGAGGAGCAGTACCTGCGTGAGTACTTACACATGCCGACCTCTTCCGTTTGTGATAACGACAACACCAACATATCAAGTAGTCCGCTACTACTACCGCCGCGCGCCGCGCCGGCCTCTCATAAACTCTAGAGTTCATTTGAAATCACGAATGTTCCTTTTTCCCCATTCTAATTATTTTGCTGCCCTCGTACGTCGTAAATATAAATATACATTTATTTATTAATCAAATGTGTTAATCTGTAATATACTTACTACATATAGGGATATCGTGACCGAGGACGCACAGCGCTGACTGCTCCGTCTAAACACTTGGAGTGTGGTCAGTAGACGCGGCGCGGGCGCCAGACAGACAGCTCATAATAAATATGTTGTTTATTTAATAACTTGAAGCCGACGAACTCGGAAGACAACACCTAGCTATTTTGTTATATTTAATGTTATTGTGTTTTATTTATTTGCGTGTTTATTTATTACCAGCGGTTGATAATATGTTGATCTTTTGCATTTTAAATGTCGTTTATTTTCATGTGTGTAACACTCGGTATAATGATTATAATTTCTGTACCACACGGCCCCGTGGGATGGATGTGACCTTTATTTCAGCTACAATATGACAATCGCAGGGTTCGGTCGAGCGCGCACCGTGCCATTAGCCATTGCCATAGCGGCGGCCAGTGACGTGTTCTAATGGTGGGGTGCGCGCGGCGGGGCGCGCCGGATAACCCGTTCCTTGCAGTGCAGCTGCAGATCGAGGAGGTGAGCCGCAAGCTGCGCTCCGGGGACCTGGGCATCCCCGCCAGCATCGACGAGAGGTACGCCCCCGCGCGCCGCGCGCCCCGCGCCGCCGCCGCCCGCCCGGCGAGGGACGCTTGAGTATCGAACCACACGAGGTTTTCTCTATTATTGTTTGCGAGTGCATGAGGCACGCACCACGAGGTGAGGTCAGCACGCCACCACCCCCCACCACCCCCACCGCGCCGGCACCCGGCTCCACTCAACTCAATCGTGAAGGAAAGCGACGCGAGGCGCTGCATCGCTGCAGCCACCCACATACTTGTTCACGAGGACCCCGCACTGGAGCCACTGTGTGTCTACTCCATATGTTAAGATTATTTATTACCGAAATCCCCTGATCATTCCATTGGACTGGATACTTTCGAATGTGAAAGCATAGGTCATGTATATATACAGGGTGGAATTTTGTAATGCCACCTGGAGGGAAAGTACTCTTAATACTGTAGATAGAAAATTTTGCTTGAAATGGGCTCCATTTTCTTGGATACACAAATTTATTCTTTTAACGAATTCATTAGTAACCTTTAATAACGTGTTGTTGTGAATATTATAAATCGTATTCTGAACTTCCAACTCGTTTACATTTGCATAAGATTTAACGTAAATTTGATATTTTACATTTACCATTTTTTGAAAATAAGTAAAATAATTTAAGATTTCATGGTTTTCCTTTCATTTAATTTATCAAGTTTCTTAGAGAGATTTCATCCTTATAATTGACCCTAACGATCGATGCAATAAAAGTACAGGCTGTATTTTTTACAGATTTTAGTCGGTTCAATTCCCGGCTGTGGCAAGCGAATTTTCGAAAATCTTTTAATACTGTTTTCTTTCTTTTCAAAAATAAAGGAATGTTTTCTTTTAATAAAATATCTGTCTATCTACAGTATTAAGAATACTTTCCCACCAGGTGGCATTACAAAATTCCACCCTGTATAATATTTCCCTCTCGCTCGTTCGCAACTGCGTCCACCAGCTACTAGTTGCGCACCTGACCTATATTATATTGAGAGCAAACATATTGGAATAAATTATGTTATTGACATACTCCGTTATAATATTCACTCACATTCCCAATATTGGAGACCCCGACGTGTAGTGATGGATGACTCGCTGAGAGCTCGGCTCCGGCGTGTGTGGGCCGAGGTTCCATTATTACAATTGCCTTACGTAAGGTTTCACTTTAAAGAGGTTTAAGTCCAACCAATGCCAACACGGGACTAGTCAATGAAGCCAAGAAAATCCCCATTCAATACACTTGTCTCGAGCGACATGGAAAACGGAAAAAGATCCGAAATCTCAATAGCCATTTATTACCGAAATCAAAAAAGAGGTAGGAAAAAGGTAACGAGAACTGTGCCGCAACCACTCCCCGGCTAGAGCTGCCTGCCTCTATGCCCGACGCACGCTGTGCGCAACCGATGACCGGGTTCAGCGGCGCGCCGTGGGGAGGCCTATCTATGTCCAGCAGTGGACTAGTGCAGGCTGATGATGATGATATTTGCAGAATCTATTATTATCTAAGGTAGGTACAATTACTTCCAAAAGCTAATATTAAAGTACCTAAATCTGTTAGAGTAATTTATTTGATTCATTATTTTTACTTGATTTTAACAAACTTCAAACAAAAATGCCTGTGAAATAAAATACTTTGAACTCCGGAAAGATTTAAAAGTAAATGTAATTATGGCGGCTAATGTAGCCCCATGGGATCGGGGGCGGTCTGTCGTGCTCGTGGCACGTGCCCGGGGAGAGGGAGGCCCGCGCGGGCACGTGCCCGGGGAGAGGGAGGCCCGCTCGGGCACGTGCCCGGGGAGAGGAAGGCCCGCGCGGGCACGCGCCGGGGAGAGAGAGGCCCGCGCCTGCACTCGACTCACTAATGCGTAGTTTTCTTCATTTTGCAGGTCACAAACAAACCGACTACATATCAATAACTAATGAATATTAATCATTCGAACTAATGAGACAACTTTAATGAATAAACTCTTTTCAGCAACGACAGGCTAATAATTGTATTAATCATCACGTTATTTTCAGAGCTAATCGATCGCATTACAATTTCAGGTTCAATTAATACCTCCATATTTGTTTGTTTGTTTGTGCGGGCGGGCGGGCTATGTAGCATAGAGGCAGGCCGGTTGATGTGTGTGTGCGTGTGCGTGTGCGCAGGTCGCCGTCGCCGGAGCCCATCTACTCGACGGACGGCAAGCGGCTGAACACGCGCGAGTACCGCACGCGCCGCAAGCTCGAGGAGGAGCGCCACCGGCTCGTGCAGCGCATGCACCTCATCAACCCGGAGTTCAAGCCGCCGCCGGACTACAAGTGCGTGTCTCTCTGTGTGTGTGTGCGCTACCTACTGTCCACGCGCCTACTGTGTCACTCACCCCGCCCCCCTGCCCGCAGGCCGCCCATCGTGCGCGTGCACGACAAGGTGATGATCCCGCAGGAGGAGCACCCCGACATCAACTTCGTGGGCCTGCTCATCGGCCCGCGCGGGAACACGCTCAAGGGTGAGTAGTAGACGTGCGACTACTACGAGTGCGCGCGCGCGCGTGCACGGACTGATGTGTTGTGTCGCGCGCAGCCATGGAGAAGGAGACCGGCGCCAAGATAATAATCCGCGGCAAGGGCTCCGTGAAGGAGGGCAAGGTGGGCCGCAAGGACGGGCAGCCGCTGCCGGGCGAGGACGAGCCGCTGCACGCGTACATCACGGCCACCGGCGCCGACTGCGTCACGCGCGCCGTCGACAAGATCAAGGAGGTGATCCGCCAGGGCGTGGAGGTGCCCGAGGGGCAGAACGACCTGCGCCGCATGCAGCTGCGCGAGCTGGCGCAGCTCAACGGCACGCTGCGCGAGACGGACGGCGCGCGCTGCGGGAACTGCTCGGCCACCGACCACCGCACGTGGCTGTGCCCCGACAAGCCCAACGTCACCTCCAGCATCGTGTGCTCCTCGTGCGGCGGCGCGGGGCACATCGCGCGCGACTGCCGCGCCAAGCGCCCCGGCCAGGGCACGCTCGCGCACAACCCCAACAAGGTATGCACGCTGAGCACACGGGCGGGCGCGACGCGCTGCAGCCAGCCCGCCCGCTCACCTCGTGCGCGTGTTGCAGGCCAAGATCGACGAGGAGTACCTGTCGTTGATGGCGGAGCTGGGCGAGGCGCCGCCGCCGGGCGCGGGCGGCGGGGGCGGCGGCGGCGGCGGCGGGGGCGGCGGGCGCCGCTACGGCGGCGGGCACGGCCTGTTCCACTCGAGCCAGCCCGCGCGCGCCATCATGCCCGCCGGTCAGTGCGCACACAACATGCAATCCATGCATATCTGTTTTTTAATATACAAAGCATTGCATACCTACAAATTATCGATTTGTTGGTAAATATTCTCAAAATCTTTTCTTTGAAGCATATTTTTCGTTCTCATTTTTTCCCGAACGTTGCACTCGTAAATTTTCGCCGTAGGTAATTTTCACAGTCACATTTTTTCCAATCTTTTTTTTTTACGGAGCAAATTTACCGTTCCAATTTTTAAAGAAAACACCATATTTCCGAGTGGTTTTAATAATTTTTAGAAAGAAGTTAATATTTTACACTAGTTAATCTAATTTTTTGATGCAAAAATCAATTGTATTGTTGATATTTTGATGAAAATAAAATAATCATTTACTATTTTTTTGATTTTGTCATCTCTTACTATAATTTTTTTACTCCTGGCCACACCGCGTATGAGAGTGTGAGTGTGTGACATGCGCCGTCCGCAGGCAACATCCCCGCGTCGCTGCCGCCGCCGCCGGGCGCGTTCCCGCCGCCGCACGCGCAGCACGCGCCGCACGCGCAGCCCGCGCCCTGGCTCGGTACGTTGCTCTGCTCCACCACCCTCGTGCTGTCCGCATTATTTATTGTGGTGACGTCACTCTTAGCGGGGAGTATATCAGTGTGCATCTCTTGACATCACGTTAACTGTCTGTATTCTGGGGTGATATTATCATGCGTCTCTAAACTGATTGTGAGTCGGTGGTTGGTTGGTTGGTTGCAGGGTCGCACGCGCAGCCCCCGCCGCCCGGCAGCGCGCCCTTCCCGCCGCCGCCGCCGCAGCACATGCAGCAGATGCACCGCATGCACCAGCACATGCAGCACCACCACCAGGTCGGTACCGGCACTAACAAACAGTGAACAACACACATACTCACCTTATTAATTTGGGATCTTTTTAAAAACTATGACACTTAATTAAATATATGCGATGGTTTGGAGCAACACTCCATGTTCATTCTTACGCGATTATAAGCAGACCACAGCATAGTTGATAGGACAAGTCGTACTAGACCTTGAGAATGGATAGACCCCGTGTAGTGTGTGTGATGGTGTGTCGTGTGACAGTGTTGGTTGGTTGCAGGCCGACAAGCTGGGCGGGCCGGGCCCCCCGCCGCCGGGGCCCCCGCCGCCGGGGCCGCCGCCGCCGCCGCCCGCCATGCCGCCGCCCCCGCCAGGTACGTCTCTATGCTCTCACGTACATCACGAAACGAAGGAAGCATATTTGAGGTGACAGCCGTTTGTGTTTGTTATAATATATGTACATATGCATCTCCACGACTAACCAATTTAAATGTAGTTTATGCAAATTAATAGTGGTATATGACTTGAGCGTATGTTCTTAGACATTATTTATTGAGTGTCTGACGAAGATCCTTGCATATAAAGATGATCGTTCACTTGTCGCAGGCATGCTGGGCCTGCCGCCGCCGGGCTGGCGCGCGCCCTTCAACCCGCCGCCCTGGGCCGCGCCGCCGCCCTTCCTGGCGCCCCCCCCGCCGCCGCCGCCCGCGCCCGCCCCGCCCTCGCCCACCACGCACGCATGAGCCACACCTACACACGTACGAGTACCTATATTGAACATACACTGTTTCATTCAGTTTCGACATTGTCATTTTTTAGGGTTCCGTACCTCACAAGAGGAAAAGGGAACCCTTATAGGATCACTTCGTTGTCCGTCTGTCTGTCCGTCCGTCTGTCAAGACCATTTTTCTCAGAAACGCGTGGAGGTATCAAGTTTAATTAAATTAATATCAAATAATTAATTTTTTCACAGCTTTATGGTCTGCAGTCCCATAAAGCTGTGAAAAAATCAAACTTCTAAGTCATCGCAGTCAGAAGGTATGGCCGATTTTGCCGCATTTTTGAATAACTTGGTCATCAAAACCTATGGGGTACTTCCGGTTGACCTAGAATCATGAAATTTGGCAAGAAGCAAGGTCTTAAAGCATAAGTAAAGGAAAAAATATAAATTTGTAATAACATCACAAAAAAGTATTTTTCCTTTTACCAACAAACTGAACTTTGCGTATGAAATTTTATTAACGATTTTCTAATTATTTAAGTTTGTACGGAACCCTCAGGGCGCGAGTCCTACTCGCACTTGTCCTTTTTTTTAATTAACGACTGCCTTCATTTTTTAAAACACAGATTTAAAAACACAAAAATTTTACAACCTATCTAATCTATTTGTTATTTAATTATGAATGCAGCTTTTTTCATTTCCTTGCGTTGTATAAAACTTGGTCGCTTCCCGCCGCCCAGTGCCTGTCCCTCCCGCTGTACGCTTCCATCTTTTAAACTACGCAACGGATTCTAATGCGGTTTTTTCTTACGGATGGATTATAAGTACTTATCCCACGCGGGCGAAGCCGCGGGCAACCGCTAGTTTCGAATAAAATAAGATCTGGGATCGAATGTTATTCGCTATTTTATCGTGCACCACCTATTGGAATAGATTTGTAAGCTAAGGTACGTGGTCTTCTAATAACTATAGATCATTGCGTAATATAGAGGTTTGATACTTATTATATTACTATACTAGCTGTTGCCCGCGACTTCGTCCGCGTGGCTTTTGGAAGTATCTATATCTATCTCTGTAATGTACAGACATCGTCTAGTTATAATTTTCCAATGGGAAAATCACCAGATTTTAAGTTATACCTTCAGGAACACAACTGTGAAAACCGTATCCAATTTGGTGAAGTAGTTTTTGTGTGATGCCGGAATGAACATAATATAGACAGACAGACAAAAACTTTAAAAAATATGTTTTGGCTTCCATTGCTCATATTAAGACTTCTCATATCAATTTTTATTAATTATCTCTTATGTCTATGACATCGTCTAGTTATTTATCTGTAAATGACGATAACTTTTTTCGCTGTCATCCGATTTCAATGAAACAAAGCCTATATGTTGCTCCAGGCTGTGATGAATCTACCTGTGATACCGCAAGAAAATCCGTTCAGTAGTTTCGGAGATTAGCGAATACATACAGACAGACAGAAAGACAAAAAAATTTAAAAATGCTTTTTTGTGTTCGGTTACTCTTTTTTAATCGCCCACTCATTTTTTGATAACTTTATTCAAAGTACAGACACACGGTTTCTACTGTTTTATTTTATGTGTAGATTGGCTAACCATTTGGTGCCATAATACTACAGGCTGATTGTTTTTCGATTTTATGTCAGTTCGACTCCCGGCTTGTGCGAGAAACTTTATATTTAAATCATATGAATTGAATATTTCATATCTTATAATAAAGTTACCTTGGTTGGCCTAACATTTGGTATGTTCATTATGTTATGTGTAAACACGTGTTCCCCACACCTTCAAGCACATTATATCCGACTACATTCTTCTCTACCTCGGTAGCGTTGGATAAGAATATTCTCATATTATTGTATTTTATTTAATAAATAATGTTAATATATTTACTTTAATAAGAGTTAATTATGGATGCACTTGTACTTGTATGTTTGTTTATACACGGGTGTGTCACTACTCAAGTAGAATATCTTCTATAACTTTTGAAAATTATGCCGTTCCATGAATTTGGTTTAAACTAAATATTATTCGATCATAATTGTATTCCCAATATTCATGATGTCTCCATGTAAGCTCCTCTACTGTAATTGTATGTTTATTTAACGGTCGGGTTAGTTATCTTTGGAACATGCGTTCGATATTAGGTACTTTTATTGTTACACTTAACAATGATTCCTTGTGCGGTTGGTAGAGTCGTGCAACCGCGGTGCGCGTACTATGTACTAACAAATAAGCAATATAAACTTAAGTACCTACCAATGGAGTTGTATTATTTTATGGCATGCTGGCTCGACAGTACCCACTACCACCCCGCCCACACCACACACTCACCAGATATAGCAGTCGAGTCGGTACAGCACGTCGCGTCGGTCGTAGCAACACATTACCTAGTCACTACGTAGGTACTACGATCAACTTTGTACCGCGGGGTACGGGTGGGTGCCCATCACGGGTGTGCTCAGGTGACCATCACACCACATGACCATGGTTGGCGTCCTTCAACAACCGAATTTGAAACCGACAAAGAAAGAACGGACCTCAGCCCGGGGCGGTCTGACCGACCGACGCCAGAATAATGGACCATAGGTACTAAATTAAAATAACATTTGCAATTAAATTATATAATTATTATTCGTATCATAAGTTCATAATACATTTAGCTAACTTTAACAAAAGGAATTATCTCAGTCATACATAGATTATATTAAATACATCAAACCAAACGGTAGTGCAATACATAAATGCGCAAAACATAATATGTACACTCGACGTTAACCTAAGAGATTACTTACAACTCGAGGAAACACGAGGCTATTAACTAGAGTTCATCAACGGGTTTGTTTGCCTCGTTTCATCAATAAATAAATAATTTTAAATACAGCACAGCATCACTCTTGGCAAATAATAACTCAAAGTAATAACTTTCTTGAGTGCATTTTTGCAACAAACATTACATACATTTGCCGGGCCCTGCGCACCTGCCATGCGCGTCAGCAGAGACATGGACGCGGCGAGTGCGGTGCCGCGGAGGCCGGCAGCAGCCGTCGGTCCGTGATCAGATCAAAGGTGACCTACGGTCCAGTGGACCAGTCCGGGTTCTAGGCATTACATCTATATAGCAGTCCTAAACGATTGCGACACGTGTCGCCACTAAACAAACACTATACGCATTTGTAAAAAGACAATACTCTTACCAACGGCACCTTAAATATAACTCCTTACGTGTAAACTCATACTTCTGTATCAAATCTAAATAGTTTCCAAAGATATATCGCGTCTATAAACCTTATTATCGTAGGAAGGCAATCGTCTCTAGAGCCTACGGTGTCGCAAGGGTGTAACGGGCCCGCAGGCGCCCGGGCACGGTGCAGCCAGCGGACCATGCGTCATACATAAGTGCACACAACTTGCATAATTATCACAATTCACTGTCCCGCGTGGGCCATGTTTACTCCAATTAAACATTGTTATTTCAGTTGAGAACATTTGGGTTAGTGTATTGCTACACCCGAGCGGTACTTGTCTGTGTTACATCTAGCTAGTAAGTGGTGTTGTATAAAGTACGTCATTTTCGAATGATATTCAGGACAGAAAATTCATTGCTTTTATATGGAAGTTCGAACGCCACCTGAAAGAGTAAGTACTTACCCTAAATATTAAACGTAGCAAACTTTAAACAAAGTACATAATACATTTCTATACCATTCAATATTTATTTTAGCAAATTTATTGATTTTTATTATGTTTTACTTAAAAAGTTAGTCTAATGTCGATTGTTACTCGGTGTTGTACGGCACGGTGTAGGTACGATCGGTCGCAAGCACCGCGGTCAAATAAAGTCCTCTGCAGTCACGCATTCAGTTTTTTCTCATAGTCGTCGGTTCGACTCCCGGCCGAGGCAAGCGACTTTTTATAAATCTTTGAATGTAGTTTTCCTTATTTGCATAAAATAAAAGAGTGTCAATGTCTGCCTACAATGTTGCTTGCTACCTTTAATATTTAGAGCGAGTATCGTCCGGGCGGCGAGCGTTGTATAGCCGGCGCGGGCGGGCCTCATCGCGCCTCCTTGGCCGTGAGCTTCTCGATGAGCTCCTGCAGCGGCGCCAGCTCGCGCCGCTCGATCAGGTTGAACTCCTGCCAACCAACCAACCAACACTCACCATTATTTGGACTATTTAGTTATTCATGGCGAGACCCTACCTACTACATCACATCAACATGTAGAACAATCATCATCATATCAGACGTGGACGTCTGTCGGCAGTGGACTGGTGGACGCAGGCCTCCCCCCCTAGTCATAAAATATGGGCGGCAATCTAGATTTGTATGAGAAATATGTAAGTATATTGTATAAAAGTTGCTTCACTACACACGTGTAGTGAGTGAGTGAGTGCGTGTTGGTTTTACCTGCACGAAGAAGATGAAGTGCTTGAAGGAGGTGTTGAGGTGCGCCTCCTCGCCGAGCTGCACCACCTCGGGGAAGTGGGCGTGGTAGATGTGCGCGTACACGCGGAACAGACGCTTCAGGATCGTCTTCGCCATGGCCAGGAAGTTCTTGGGGAACGGCACGCCTGCCAGACACAGACACACACAAACATACAGGTCAAGCTCAAACGTCTCCTCGTGCCGAGCCACATGCCGCGTTCAACATCGATATATCTAGCGGGAGATGGGTGACTTGCTTACATTACGTATATACCTAGGTATTTGATTTGGACGATACTACTTGTCGATCGACTACTGTACTTATGGATGTGTTATACGACAACATAGAGAGAGAGAATGCCTCACCGATCTTGGAGGGGAAGAGCGTCTCATCGTCGAGCTGGTCCTGCGCCCAGGTCATGAGGTAGTCGATGTACTTGGGCGCGGAGCACTTGATGGGCTTCTTGACGGTGTGCCCGTCGGCCCAGTGGTACTCGTACTTGGGCCCCGCCGACATCACGCCGCACGACGCCTCCGTGCAGAACTCCGTCACCGTGCCGTACAGCATGTTGATCTGGTTGAAGAAGTCCACCGCTGCACGCGCACAAACACACAACACACAGTACGTTATATATACTATCTCGTCATGTAACACTTGCTTGGCGATCATACTTTCATTATTTATACACAAACGGTTGAAAATGAAAATAACATCAAAATCTGTTTAGAAATTCTAGGATTTATACATACATTTATACATACATTTATAAATAAAATGTGTCCTTTTCCCTCAAAATAAATGTGTCTACCTACACCCCCCTAATGATCAGAAGCCTATGCTCAAGTGTAGTGTCCCTTAGCTCCTATACAAAGTAGTATATTAATGAAGTAGATACTATTAACAAGATAGATAAGTACACTAACTTCTACTGTTGATAACAACAGTTACGTTTACATAGAGTTTACAAATACTCTATTATTAGTAAAGCCACATATTGCCTATTACTATGTATTATGAGTTGAAGTTTGTGTTTAATACACAACTATTATTTCCTTTAGCAAGCAGGAAAACACAATAGTGATGTAGTACAGGATGTAGGTACAGATACGAGGTGGGGCCGCCCGCCGCCCCCGCGCCACCCCGCATGCTCACTGCCTTCAACTCTTGCGGAGAACAATGCCCCTATGTTGATATTTAATATAAACCACCACGGCTGGCTGGCTGGCGGCTGGCTCCGGCCGGCCGAACTAAACTATTCAATTTCAAGGTTGAGTTGTCTACTCATTTCATATGACTACTGATTTCAACGAAACAAGAGGATAAAGATATGTAGGTGGTCATTTGTTTTTGACAAATCTGCACGCATGATGCATATAAAATCAAAGCCATACAGTTTGTATGGCATGCCTTTGAACCCCACATCTACTTTTTTATAAAAAAATTGAGTACATTGTAGATCTTCTTTTCCAAAATTTAATGGGCCTAAAAATATAAGTGTATCAACTGTACCTACACATATGATAATGGCTACATTATAATATAATGCATAAATATAGAGGGCAGCAGCCAAAGTGGAGCAATGATGAGTGTGGGTGACTAACTGTTGACGGCCACCCACTCGTTGAGGTCCTCCCCCTCGGGCAGCATGACGGCCAGGCGCAGGTTGCCGGAGCCCAGCGTGGCGGCCGCGTGCCGCATAAGCTCGTACTGGTGCGTGCCCTCGGGGATGTTCTTCTTTGGCTTGAATGTCTTGTTCGACCGGCTCCCACTGTTAACACCGCAACACACCGTAGCAGACAGGTGACATTGTTACCCCTAACATACAACACGAGGCCGAGTATGGCTTTGGCCGCCTATTTCCTCTAAAACAACATTTTGAAGAACATAGTAGAACAAAATTATTTTCAGATAAAAACAAACAAAAATATTGGTCATAGTATTGAATTGACTAGGCCTATGCCCACCAGCGGGGCGTTACTGGCTGTTGATTTGATTATTTTTGAAGCCCTAACATGATTGGTAAACTGGGCCACAACTGTTGTTTCAAGCACTGGACCTTCTTAGTGCCAATGTTAACATGGCTCTCTAATGCGGATACACAGTTAATGGAGCCCCGGGGCGCGAGCCACCCGTCTGTCGGGAACCAAACGTGCTCGTAAACAAGACGTGGTCAGCGGGCGGAAGACGTACAGATATAAATAGACTTGCTCTCCGATAAATAAAATAACCAAATACTCACAATAGAAAACTCATTTTCAATGTGGAACAAGTCTCTGCAGTACTTTAAGGAAATATCCACTCAAATAGCACCAAATCATTAAAAATTAGGTTATTCTAAACAATAAAATTCTTCGAATTCGATGCACTTCACTCCACAAATTATATTCCAAGTTACATAAATAATCTGTGCTTGCTTGTCAGTCAGTCATTTTTTAAAACTGGGTATTACGGCTTTGGAAGGAACATATTTATGTGAAATGTTGTTTTTTTTCTCAACGCAATCTCGCGCCCGCTCGTTGGTGTGTTGAATTGCTCAAGATCTTCGGTCCGTTGGATGTCGGTCGGTCGTGCAAAGCATTGTGCAAATACTAAGCAAGTACAACACCAAAAACTAGAAAAAACCGGTCTAGCCTCAAAATACCAAGTTTTTGTCGGAGACGGTTGTCTTTTTTAGTTGAAGCTAGATAATTTGTGCTGCAGGGTTATCGTGGGACTAGACTTTATGCTGTTTTTTTATTTAAAATTAAATAAATAAATAATTTTTTCGTGATTTTAAACTATGATTTGGCCTTGTTTGCTTGTTTCCAACTGGCCGTAAAACTAGATTTAAAAATACCATCATACTGTGAGTGAACAGGGTCAAAAAAATTTGGCAATTGAATTTGATTTTATACACATAAATCAAGTAAGCCAGAAGTAATCAAAATGCAGGGCTTAAGCATACAGAGCCTAAAGAAACACAAAGCGGTAAGCGTAAATTGCTTGATATTTTGATACAACCGTAAGTGAAAAGATTGCACTCTTATATAATTAACCTCAAAAATAATTTTCTGTTATCTACTACGTATTGTTTACTATTACTACATCTTTCGTTAAAAAAATCATAAGTCCTCGGCCCATAGCGCCCCTAAAGGCAGACTCCAACCCATCTTTCGTATCATTGTATGTAACACTATTCTCACTATTGTAACGTTTCAAAAGAAAAAAACATTAATTCGTAATACAGGAGCTCGAGCTATTCGTTCGTTCTACAGCTGCTGTTCACGCTGCACTTTCCTAATTATTCATAAATTGCACTACATTGCACTGGGGAGTGTATACTGTAGTGTATGGACGGGCTCACGGGCGTGGCTGACTGGGCAATGTCTTTGTACCTATTCTGTCGATGTGTTTGGTTGATATGTGTGTGTGTCAGCTGATCCCGCTGTACGTGTGCACGGCGCTGGGCTGCGGCGGCGCGCTGGTGTACCTCGGCCGCCTGGCGCTGCGCTCCCCCGACGTGTCCTGGAACAAGCGCACCAACCCAGAGCCCTGGGAGGAGTACCGCACCAAGCAGTACAAGGTACACACCCCCTCCACCATCACTATGTACTGCGAATACAGGAGACGGCATAATAAGGCCTAGTTAAAACATAAACTACTGGTTACAGACAAATCTACTGTTCAAACCATAAACTCAACATGTCAAACTGTCCATGCATTTCAAAATATTTGATTATGATTGTCTCCCTGAACATTGCTACTCTTGAAGAACACAGAGAATGAACGAGAGTCTGTTAGAAGCCCGACGACGAAAACTGTCAAGGTTTTTGTGTGCATATCCTTGTATTGTCAAATGGGAACACTTGGGTATGGGTGCACACCTAAGCAGAAGGTCCCATAGGGTCCAGGTCTCACCGGGTGGACCTGGCCCAATAAGTAGATTGCATTTACATGTATCCAAGTAGGAAGTGCAAATGACTCGCCACAAAACAATTTGATAGTCATTAGTAGATACGCCTGAGATTGAACATACAACAATATAGTGGAGTTAGATAGAGGAAGGTGCCGACATAATGTTGAGTTGTTTGTTTTGTCGACAGTTCTACTCGCCCACCCGGGACTACGAGAAGGAGGCGTCCCCGGCACCCAAGTTCTAGGCAATCGTTTTGTGAATTATGGTAATCAACACTGTGCTGCATACTTTAGAAGGTTTTAATTTAATAAATAGCAATTATGTGATAACGTACGTTGTGTTTCAATTACTATTACATTTTATTAGAGTATATATGGAAAAAAAAGATGATTCAATAAAAACTTACTTTATTTTCTAAACTTCATAAAAATTAAACAATAAAATATGATGTAAATTAAATTACAATTATTAAAATAAGTATTGAATGTGAGAAAGTGTACAAAGAACCTAAAAATAAAGTAAGCCGATTTGGTTATAACAGCTATAACTATATATATAGTGTAAATGATCACAGCTCACATGCACACAGCAAACAGATTCGACTCTCCGCAGACAATGCAAGCTTCTCACATCTGCTCTGGGAACTTTAAAAGAATAATTGAAGATATTAGTCTTGCACTTTTATTATTATCTACACGACGGAGGAAGACAGCGCCTGCGCTGTGTGCTGGCATGCTGGCTGGCACGCCGACTGGCACGCCGGCTGGCATGCTGGCTGGCAGCGCTAGCTGGACTCGAATCGTGACGTCGTGCTACATAAATTCATCGATCACAATTCACAACTCCCTTTTTATTAGAAACTACTTAATTTACAAAATGGAAATCTGTTAATTGGCTCATGCACAATTTATAGATTAAAATATTCTTTATCTAGCTGTAGATTCAAGAATGAATAAATAAAATAAATTATTCATGTATTATTTTATTATGTGTATTTTTGAGCCTTATTGTAAATATAATAATAAAAACCGGACAAGTGCGAATAGGACGAGCGCGCCCTGAGGGTTCCGTAAAATCTTAATTTGAAACATTTTCGATTATCGATATGATTTGGAAAAATTAAGTTTGTTGGTAATAGAAAAATTACTTATTTTCGTGATGTAACAACAAATTTATTGTTTTCGGATTTTTTCCATTACTTGTGCTATAAAGACATTGCTTCTTGCCAAATTTCAAGATTCTATGTCAACCGGAAGAACCCTATACCAAGATACTCAAAAATGCTGCAAAATCGGCCTTATCTCCCGACTGCGTTGACTTAGAAGTTTGATTTTTTCACAGCTTTAAGGGACTGCAGAATTTGATTGATTGATTTGATACCCTCAGTATTTGATACTAATTTCAACTTGATACCTACCTCCACGCGTTCTTGAGAAAAAGGGGTGTCTTGACAGACATACAGATGGATAACGAAAAGATCTTGGGTTCCTTTTTTCCTCTTTTGGGGTACGGGACCCTAAAAATGATTATGTATATTTTATTATGTGTTTTTGATTTTGAACCTTATATATAAAAATTGCTTCAACAATCTGTATAGAATCCACATTAGTAACAAACCTTGCACCCATTTCTTACTCTCTAAAATATCTTACAAAATAATTACAGTTTTAAAGGTCCAAATGAGCTGAGTACCTGAAGTACCTCCAGTGAGAACATACAATGTCAGCCGGACGTAGCCTATACTAGTATAGGCGTACTACTTCAATCTAAATTGATTACTCAACTGAAATACAATAATATTATGGTTATTTTTTAACGAGTGCAAAGCACTTTCTTATTGTTTTATATTAATTTTTATTATGCGATGCGGTATTGTAGCTCGTAGGGAGGTTGCGTCACCGCAGCACCTCCTCCACCCTCCTACCTCCTACTCCACACATTATGCACAGTTTTAAAAGGTGTGAAAATGTTTGCCCCAAGTATTATACCTAGTTACTCTATAAAGACCTATGTAAGACCTGCTACACGAGAATAGTGCAAGTGTAAGGTTGGGTTGTGGCTGGCTGGGGAACGGGCGGCTACTGTTGCGGGTAGGGGTTGTACCCGGGCGGCGGCGGCGGCGCGTAGGGCTGCTGCGGCACGGGGTACTGGTAGGGCTGGTACTGCTGCGGCGGCGGCATACGCGCGTGGTGCGGGTACGGGAGCGTGGCGTACGGGTTGTAGAGCGCGGGCACGGGCGCCGCGTAGTACGGGTAAGCGGCCGCGGGCGGCGCGCCGTACGGCAGCGGCATGCCCGCCGGCTGCGAGGGGTAGGGCAGCGCGGCGGCGGCGGGGGCGGCGGCGGGCGGCGGAGGGCGCGGGGGCGGGTCGCGGCGCGCCACGGCGGCCGGCTCGTCGGCGGCGGCGTGGTGCTGCGGCGGCGCGGGCGCGGGCCGCGGGGCGGCGCGCGCCGCCTCCTGCGTCAGGTCCTTCAGCAGCTCGTCCTTCTCCGTCTTGCGCGCGAAGCAGTAGTCGGACACCTTGTTCTGGAACGCCACCAGCAGCTGCGGACAAGCGGGGGCGTCACGTGGCGACCTAGCGGTGTGTCGGCGCGCGGCGCGGGGCGCGGGGCGCACTGTACCTGCGTGAGATCGTTGTAGAACTTGGCGCCCTCGCGCAGGTTGCCGGTGAGGTCCTGGAAGGCGTCGTGCGCGGCGCACAGGCGGCCCAGCGCCTCGTCGCGGCCGCTGGCGCCGCCGCGCGCCGCCATGAGCGCGCTGTGCGCGGCCTGCGTGTCGGCGAGCAGCCGGTCCTGGCGCACGAGCGTGTCGGCGGCGCGGCGCTGCAGCGGCGCGAGCGCGGCGCCCAGCGCGGCGGCCGACAGCGCGGGCTCGTCCACGGCGCCGTGCTCGGCCAGCGCCGCCAGGAACTGCTCGCGGAGGTCCACCGTCGCGCTCTTCAGCTCCGCCTCGATGCCGTCGCGCTCCGCCTTCATCGCCTCCACCTGCCGACACGAGATGCCGTCAAAGTACAAAAATTGTTATTTTCCAAAATGTTACCATGTTTTTTCATCTTTCATTTGACCTGACATGAACACAGCTTATGTTACAAGAAACAAAAACAAACTTGTACCACCACAGTTAAGGCTTAGTAAGGTCAGTAAATCATTCACGGGGCAATGTATACGCTTCTACAACAAACTACCAGAAGAAATCTTAAATATGAATGACAGAACATTTAAGACCCACATTAAACAACAACTTTGTAAGAAAGCTTATTATAGGACAGTCGATTATCTAAATGACAAAGATGCCTGGTGTTAATGTTACTTCAGCCTCGCACAATCTTTACAAACAATAATGTTATATAAATATTTTGACATTGTTATTATTAATTATTTAAATTATTGACATTACTGAATTACATACTATTTAAATGTATGTTAAATTATGATTATGTTTAACCTTCTGACTTGTAATACGTATTACCAATAAATTTGATTATGATTATTATGTATAAACTCGATTTTAAAAGATGTGTTGCGGTTTTTTGCGCCGCTTCTTCTTCCCAGCTCTATATAACACCTTGGAAGCGGTGGTAGATAAAAAATGGACGTTGTATAAATGTACCCAGTGTACTTACATTTTTATTTTTATTTATTTATTTTAAATGGAAAGGCAGCTAAAGCTGATGCTTCCATATCAGCAGTCGACTTGCTTTCATAATTTATATTAATTTATTGCGTCTTTTTATATTTGAGAAAGTTGTCTAGTCTGTTCTTGAACATGTTTACGGAAGTGGCAGATACAACAGATTCTGGCAGATTATTCCATTTGGATGCAACCCTGTTGCTTAGAACATTTCTGCAATAACATAGAGTAATGTGTAAAATGCTGTACGGACGGATGGCGCGCGCGTGTGTGTGTGTGTGTGTGTGTGTGTGTGTGTGTGTGTGTGTGTGTGTGTGTGCGTGTACCTCGCGCATGAGTCCGCGCAGCTTGTGCAGCGCGGAGGCGTCGGTGCCGGCGGGAGCGTCGGGCGCGTCCGGCGCGTCCGGCACGCCCGCCGTGATGTCGCCGTCGCTGCCCGACAGCAGCGCGATGTTCTGCAACCGACCGACAGCACACGGTACATAGGGGCGTCTCGCGGGCGCGGGGCGGGCGCGGGGCGGGCGGGGACGCGGCACTCACCTCCCTGTGCTGCTGGAACTTTTGCTGCACGATGGAGTCGGCGCGCACCGCGTTGTCGATGATCTGCGCGTACTTGGCGGCGTTGGCGCGGAACGCCTCGGTGAGGCGCTGCGACTCGGTGCGCGTCCATCGCGCGCCGAACTGCGCGCGCAGCGCCGCGTCCGATTCCGCCTCCTCGCGCAGCAGCCGCTCCGCCTCGTCCAGGATGTCGCGGTTGCGCTGCAGCAGCTCCGGCAGCTCTGCCATGAGGCGCTGCAGTGCGCCCAGCCCGCCCGCCGCGCGCACCGCCTCCGCCTTGCTGCGGATGGAGGCCGGCAGCGCGCCCGCGCCCTCGCCGCCCTCCAGGCACGCCGGCAGGTTCAGGGACGCCAGGATGCTGCACAGAGACGAGCACGCGTCACGCGGCCGGCCGGGCGCGTGGGCGGGCGGGCGGAGGCTCGAGCGAGCCGAGCACGCACCTGTTGAGCAGCTGCGTGGCGTCGCGCAGCTTGCCGATCTCCGCGGTGACCATGTCGGCGCGGCGCGCGGCGCTCGCCTGCAGCGCGCCGTGCACCGCCAGCGGCACCAGCGCGCCGAACAGGTCCTTGCCGGAGTCGGACCACTTGTGCAGCGGCGGCAGCGGCTTGGCGACGGGCGCGCGCGCCACGGGCTCCAGCTGCTTCACGTCGGGCACGCGCTCGTGGTAGATGAAGTCGTTGTCCTTGTTGGCGGCGGCCAGGTTGCGCTGCGCGCGCGTCAGCTGCTCGTGCAGCAGCGACCCGCCCGGGCCCTCCAGCGCGCCCACCGCGCCCTTCAGCTGCTCCGCCGCGAACTGCGCACACACAACACGCGCGCGATGAGCGGCCCGCCACCGGAACCCCCCCCCCCTCCACCCCCCGCGCCCGCCGCACCTACCTGCAGGCGCGCGATCTCCTCGCCGACCGCCTTGTTGGCGCGGCACACGAGGCTCTGGTACAGGTGCGTCAGCCCGCGGAACGCCATCTGCTTGGCCTGCACCTGCGCACGCACACGGGTATCAGCACGCGGCGATTCAGTGGGGGGCGGCGTGGGGGGGGGGGGGGGGGGGGGGGGGGCGCGCACGCACCGTAGGGATCCAGTCGCGCTCCCAGAGCGCGCGCAGCGGCTCGCGCTGCAGCGCCCGCAGCGCGTCCACGTACAGCTCCTCGCACTGCGCGCACACCTTGGCCACCATGCCCTCCTTCATCTCATCTGGAAACACACGTGTATTAGAGCCTGCCGTGTTCGCGCGACACATGTACATGGTGATGGTGAGAGTGCGGGCACCGACCGCGGATGCACTTGTAGGCGATGACCTCCTGCGCCTGCGCCAGCATGAGCTGCGCGAGCGCGTGCAGCGCGTCGGGCGCCAGGTCGGGCGTGGTGTCCGTCTGCACGGCCATCATCACGTTGGCCTTGAGGTGCGCGAAGATGCCGGCCGCCTGCTGCAGCAGCTTGGCGGCCAGCTTGAGCGAGTCCTCGGTGTCCAGCGGCTGCTGCGCCGCCAGCGCGCTCTGCAGCGCCGCCATGTTGAACAGCACGCACACGCGCTCGTAGCCCAGCGAGCTCACCGCTGCAACGCACACACACAATCATTTAACTAGTCAATGCAGATTTTGCATTTAAATTTCCATTTAAATTTTTACAATCATAATCACTACATTATCAGCCTTTTAACGTCCACTGCTGGACACAGAGCTTCCCCATTGAATGCCACCACACCCGGCTCTCCGCATTCAGCTGCTTCCGGCCACTTTACCTAGACAAATGAGCTCTCTTAGCAGATGGAAATAGGAACTCACTGAGACTCATCCGGCCGCCGAACAGTGACCCCTTGTCGAAGGCATCTTTCCATTTGAAAGGGATCTGCACCTCCTGCGGAGGGATCTTGCTCTCCAGGTTCACCAGCTGGTCGTAGTAGCTGTAACACACATCGCACCCCATGTTGGACATCAGGTTAAGGGGTACGGCTTCCCAATTCTTACAACTTGTAGCAGATGGCACAATCACAAATACCCACATAGTAGTTGTATCATATGATAGCATGCTTTTCTAACTACAGTCCAAATAAAAATGTACATACACAGCATATTGGCAAATAATGCTCCATTAGGTCTGTGCTGGCTCTTAAAAGTTTGTTGTAATGTTGAGATGTTAGCAGATGCAGCAAACAAAAATAATACAAAATAACAGCAGGTGTGGAAGGCAAGGGGTGAAGTTGGACATGTCATTGTAATATTTGTAAACTAATTTGTAAACTTGATGTACAGTACTTCAACTGTTGGTGAACCTAATAAATAAATAGAAACAGCTTTGTTTTCGTTTGCCACTTCAATTGTAATTAAAGTTATAATATAGGTTGTTTCGGAAATGACATCTAATTATTTTCCTTTTATATAGTTGAACAATATAGTGTTAGTTGTTTACCCTGGAGTCTGTCTGCACGTAGGTACGTAACGAGCACGTACCTATGATTCAACTTTGGTTGGTGCGTGACTCACCCGCCCGCCAGTGGTTGGTTGGTTGGTTACCTGTAGATGGCTTCTAGCGAGGACTTGTCGAACACCTTCCAGATGGCGGCGGAGCGGAGGCGCGCCAGCTCGGCCAGCGCCTCGCCGTGGTCGGGCGCGCCCTCGCTCGCGCCGTACGCCGCCTGGATCACGTTCCGAAGCGGCTTCACTATATCTACATCAGACGATTTTTTCAACGGAACAGACAACAACTCGGCCATTTCTGCGACTAACAAACAACTGATTGTGACATTGACAGTAAATTTACTTTTATAATTTTACGGCCAATTAGAAACAAGTCCTTAAAGGCTAAATCGGAGTTTTAAATCACGAATACATAAAATCGCAGCACACAACTATTGCCATTCGGTGATCCACACTGCAGTTTACATTCGCACTAAACTTATTCTCGATATAACGAGACAATTTGGAAAATTCCGCCAAAAAGCCGATATCTTTAACCGACACATATCTTTTGTCTTTTTTTACTACCTATAGGCAAAGGAACTAAACCAGTTACTGTCTTGGACGTATACTATCTAATTACTTGTGTTGTGATTGTTCAATCTTCATGGTGTTTACGGTTTATGACTTTTTCGATTGTTTTTCCATGTACGTGGTGACATTTATAGATATAAATTTTTGAAAAACATAACTACGCTAAATTATTTTGTGTTCTTCGGAAATACATTAAAGATAAAATGGTAATTAGTATTAACTCTAAACCAGTGATTTCAAAAGTGTGAGTATAATAATAAAATAAATAATATAGCTAAATCAAATCAACAGCCAGCCTAATAATATGTCCCCAATGTTGGGGCTCAGGCCTACCGTCTCAACGAGTTCGTTAAATATAGTCCATACATATTAGGTGCTAGTGCGGGTTGGTGGTTGTGGTGAATTTCACATGCGCCAAAGAAATTATTCTTCGGCGTGTATGCAGGTTTCCTATTAGACATGTCATGTCAACGGCGATGTCAACCAACGGTAAGGGTAAACAACAATAGTCGTGTGTACCCACCCTGTAGTGTCGACCTCATGTGTATTTGCCTTTATCTACTTGAAGTACACCTTCATTAGCAAGAGCTACCAGAGCTAGCCCCAGCGCGGGCTGCGCGGTCCATTGGGGCTTCTCTGGACACACACTATCTGGAGATGCGGTACGTCTTGCTCGGCTCTCGTGTTGTGTTACTAAGATATTGTGTAAAATTGTTCATCTATTTTGTAAGCAACAATAAACGTATAGAGTAGGTAGGTAGTTAGCGCATGCGCTCGCGGTCCGCCCTGCCCTGGTGTGGGGCGGTGTGGGGCGGCGACACGCGACACCAACAAGCTGTTGCTCCGTCCATCCATCCACTCCACAATCGATACGGCGTGCAATGTTGTGGCCGCGGCTCGCGCTAACTGCGTAGTACATGTGCTCCCCTCGGCCGCGGCCGCACGCACGCCGCACGCACGCGGCAGCTGCCCGGCGACTACCTCGTTGGTTCATTACTTGTAGGTATAACAGATTAGTTTAATATAGGTACCGCTTTAGTAAAAAAATAAACCTCCGATCTGGAGTGGCAGCTGCCCTCACAGCCGACCCCTTCCCGAATGGAGAAGTTACACCGAGTGGAGGTCCAGCCGCCAGCCGCCAGCCGCCAGCCGCCAGCCGCCAGCCGCCAGCCGCCAGCCGCCAGCCGCCAGCCGCCAGCCGCCAGCCGCCAGCCGCCAGCCGCCAGCCGCCAGCCGCCAGCCGCCAGCCGCCAGCCGCCAGCCAGGGGCAACTGTTTAGTGGCGCACGACCCGACCTCCCCTGCACTTACTGATCAATGCATTCACCTCTTATATTGCTCGGCTCTTATAATGTGTTAATTTGAAGAGTGTGAGCGTGTCGTGTCGGTGACGGTGGTGCGCGCTCGTTGCAGAGCCCGCGGCGGCGCGGCGCGCCCCCCCCCGCCGCCACCCGCCCGCCCCGCCGCGCGCCCCCCGCCGCCGCCCCGCTTCCTCAGCGCCGACGCCGCCGCCGCCTCAGCACTTCGGTCCGTTGCTTCATCTAGCTAACATATATACCTACACTGGTATACCTAGGTATACATTACATTAGATTCATCATCATCATCAATCATCACATCAGCCTGTAGACGTCCACTGCGACGACCGGTCCTGCGCTACCCTCATGCCGCCGGGTCCCGCGACCTTCACCAGATCGTCGGTCCACCTTGTGGCAGGCCTACGCTGCGTCTTCCGATACGTGGTCGCCGCTCGAGAACCTTTCTGCCCCAACGGCCGTCAGTTCTACGAGCGATGTGCCCAGCCCACTGCCACTTCAGCTTCGCAATTCTTTGAGCTATGTCGGTGACCTTGGTTCTCCTGCGGATCTCCTCATTTCCGATTGGATCTCGCAGGGAAACTCCGAGCATAGCTCTCTCCATCGCCCTCTGGGTGACCTTGAGCCTTCTTATGAGGCCCATAGTGAGGGACCACGTCTCGGTACCATATGTCATCACTGGCAACACACACTGGTCTAAGACTTTCGTCTTGAGACACTGCGGTATTTGGAACGAGAAGATGTTGCGTAGCTTCCCGAACGCGGCCCAGCCGAGTTGGATTTGACGATTGACCTCTTTCTCTAAGTTATTGAACGTACCTAACTGGACCGTTTGTCCCAGGTATATATAATCGTCTACAACTTCGAGCGTAGAGTCTCCAACCTTCAGAGGAGTGGGTACAACACGGCTGTTCGACATGATTTTCGTCTTGTCCATGTTCATTTTTAGACCCACTTGTTGAGAGACTCTAATGAGGCCATTGAGCATTGTGCCAAGGTCCTCCAGGGTCTCAGCCATGACTACGATATCATCGGCAAATCTAAGATGAGTGACATACTCGCCGTTGATGTTGATGCCCAGTCCGTTCCAGTCCAGAAGCTTGAAGACGTGTTCCAGTGCAGCGGTGAACGAAGATATGACACGAATGAAGTTTGACATGTCCCTGCCTCACACCTCGCTGCAGTTGGATAGGTTTCCAGTTCTGGTCCTGGAGACGGACTGACATGCGGTGGCGTTTTAGTACAAACACTTCATTATTTCCATGTACCGATAGTCAACTTACCACCGCTGGAGAGACTGTAGCACAGCCCAGGTTTCGATTGAAACTGGCTTGTTCGGGGGGCGGAAGACGTCGAACCTTACATTAGAATATTACTTAATAGTAAAGCATGGCACGCAGGTGGAGACTGCAGCAGGCGCAGGCCGAGGCGCAGGCGCAGGTCGTGATCGACCTGGGCGCGCCCCCCCCGCCGCGCGCCGCCCGCCGCCCGCGCCCCGCCCGCGCGCCCAACCCGCGCCTGTAAGTGCGCTCCCCCCCCGAGCCGTCGCCGCCGCCGCCGTCATATAGCACCGACCTGGTGATGTCGTGGCATTACAGGTACCCGGGCCCGCAACCACGGGCGCGGGGCCAGCGCGCGCACCACCGCCGACCGCGCGGGGCCAAGCTCGCGCGCGTGCCCAACGCGCGCCTCTACCGGCCCGCGCCGCGCCGCGCGCCCGCCCCGCCGCCCGCGCGCGCCGCGCCGCGCGCCGCCTGGCCGCCGCCCGCGCCGCCGCGCCCGCTGGACACCGCCTCGCGCGCCGCCCTCCGCCTCGCCGAGCAGCGCCGCGCCGCGCCCGCGCCCGCGCCCGCGCCCGCGCGTCGCCGCGTGCTGCGCCCCGTCTCCCCGCCGCGCCTGCGCCCGCTCGACACGGAGGCGCGCGCGCGCGGCCCGGCGGCGGCGCGGGCCGGCGCGCCCCCGCCTCCGCCGCCGCCGCGGCCCGCCAGCGCCGGCTCGGACGGCGCCGACCCGCAGCAGGCGCCCAGCGAGTACCTCGCGGAGGTGAGCCGGGGGTCCGGGCGGTGGCGGGGGCGGGCGCGGGGCGCGCCGGAGTGACGCGCGTGTGGTTGTGCAGTTCCTGTCGGCCGTGATGCGGCGCCGGCACGCCGAGGCGCTCAAGTACTGCCGCCTCATCCTGCAGTACGAGCCGCGCAACGCCACGGCGCGCGGCTTCTACCCGCTGCTGCGGCACAAGCTGCGCCGGGCCGCGCCCCCCGCGTCCGACTCCGACTCCGACACGAGTGACTCGCGACACGTATGTTGCCCTTGAATGTGTCATCGATGTCTACCTACGTAGGTACCTACCTTCTACCTGTGTGCGGTGTCGCGTGTGTGCACAGGAGGAGGGCGGGTCGTCGCGCTCGTCGGCCGAGTGGGGGCGCAGCTCGGCGGGCGCGGACGCGTCGCGCTCCGCCACGCCCAGCCCCGACCTCACCCCGCCGCCCCCCGAGCACTCGGGCGCGTCGGACGAGTCCGGCGCGTCGGCCACGGCGTGGGCGCTGGGCGCCGCGTGCGACGACAACGGCAACGCGCTGCGCGGCGCGCCCCCGCCCCCGCCCCCGGCCCCGCCGCGCTCCGCCACGCCGTCGCCGCCAGAGCGCCCCCGCCGGCTTCGCCCCGGTGCGTGTCTGTATATCGCTAGCACTGTATGTATGCGGGTGTGTGTGTGTGTGTGTGCCCGGTGCCCGTTGCACAAAACTCCCGTTTCGTGGAGTCGGTGCAGGGACTGCCACCCCCGTCTAAGAATAAGGCGTTCTTTCTCCTTTACTTTTTTCGGTCTTCATCAACACTATAACCAATGTTATATCTTCCAACTTTCATCTCTATGCAGACGATTTACAGCTTTACCGTCATTTTCATGTTAGTGATACCACTAGTGCTATTGCTGCCATGAATGATGATTTGGAACGTATTAGTTTGTGGGCCAGGTCGTATGGTCTGTTGGTTAATCCAAATAAATCTCAAACATTGTTTATTGGCAGTAGGTACATGTGTAATTTACTTGATAATTTATCCATACCTCCCATCTTATACAACGGTGTACCTATTGTCATAACAAAAACTGCGAAAAACCTGGGAGTTATTCTTGACAACAATTTGTCATGGAGTGGGCATGTCAATGAAATAAGCAAAAAGGTTCATTTTTCTTTTCACTCTCTCAAGCGTCTCCAAAACTTTCTCCCCCTGAAAACTAAGATCACCCTGGCTCAGGCTTTACTACTCCCTATTATCGATTATGCGGATGTTTGCTTATTGGATGCCACCGAGGAGCTCTTAAATAAACTTGAGAGACTACAAAATATTTGTATTCGCTTCATTTTTGGTCTTCGTAAGTTTGATCACGTATCTCACTTCAGGTCTGAACTCAAGTGGCTCCCTATCCGTTATCGCAGAAATACTCACATCCTTTGTCTTTTGTTCAAAATCCTTAAAAATCCCTCCTCTCCCAGCTACTTGCGCGAGCGCTTCAACTTCTTGCGGCCTCCTGAACGGTTGTCTAGATCCCACATCGCCTCCCTTCTGTAACTCCCATCACACACCACCGATTTCTACAGTTACTCCTTCTCTGTGCATGCTGCCAGGTTGTGGAACTCGTTACCGGCCGGCATTCGTGATAGTCAATCTGACTATATTTTCAAAAAACGCGTTAAAGAGCACTATCTGTCGCTGACATAAAATCGATATTCATATATAAGTATTATATGTATTTTAAGTGGTATTGTATTATATTTATTGTATTATATTAGCATTCATATTTATTTTATATTCTCTTTATTTTTACTAGTATTTATGATACATAGCATATATATTTCATATTATTATGTATTTAGTGCCTATATATTTATTATTATTATATTTTTTGCATGTAGGTATCTAGTTTATAGTTAGTTTAATGTATGTACACACGTGTCTGCCTTCATATATATTTAAATTATCTCTCTCACGGGTCTGCTGGAAGAAATCTCTTCGAGAGATAAGTTCGCCCTTTGTACTTATTTTCCCCTGTATTCTTTTGTAAATGTTTTTCTGTGTGTGTGCAATAAAGTGTTAAATAAATAAAATAAATAAATAAGTGCCCGGTGCCCGGTGCCCGGTGCCGCGGTTGTTTCGATCATCACGAGCTATTGCATTACCTCCCGACGACTTGTGCGCATGTGCGGCGGGCGGCGGGCGGCGGGCGGTGGGCGGGGCGCGCGCAGACGACGTGCAGAACGACAACACTTGCACGTCGAGCGGCTCGGCGGGCTCGGCCGGCTCGGGGGACCGCGAGCGCGCGCACGAGGTAGGTACCCACCCACTACCTGTCTGGAAGGTGAGCCCACCACCGCCAGAGGCCACGTTACAACGATACCTACCTACCACCGACACGTAGGTTTGGGCACTCTCTAGGTTCCTATAGTCGCCGTATGAAAAGGTTCGTCAAACTTCATAGTCCATTTTTGCTTGTAGGTACTTTGACCTATTCTCATTTTTAAAAGGCCTTCCTGACGCACCTACAGAGCTGTCTTCGACAGTTTTCCTTTATGGCGTAGACAAGGAATAAGTATATTTTTAAATTCAACCCCTAAACGGCTGAAACGGGGGTGCAAAGTTTGTATGCAAAGGTAATATTAAATATACATTTCGAATTGAAACTTCGCACAAGTAGGTACCTACTCCTAAAAGCAAATGAGTAAACACGTGTTTCGTGATTTTCCGAGAGTCAACCCCTTAGGGGTGAAATGGTGTAGGTAAATCTAAAATGCAAAGATTGTATGAAAATCCGTCATTTATAAAGGTGAATTTATTTCTATTACAATATAATGACGTGTTTCGAGAACTTTGAAAATTCCTTCCTCATATAGCTATGAATGTAACTTTATTGACATTACTTAACTTTAAATGTTAACTAGTGTTAACCTTTTAACATATATATTGTGTAACACCAGTGTGTCACATACTGTTTGTAAGCAATTTACACATGCTGTGTTCACCTGTTATTTTTTATTATTATTATTTATGGTGGTTCTCACGGATGATTTGTACCTACTATTTATAAGATTGCTTTTTTTGTATATGTGCAACATCTGTTGGTAAACCAATAAATAAAATAAATAAATAAAGAATCACGTCTACTAAAGGAAGGGTTTTTAAAAAATCAACCTCTGTGTGAGTGAAATTGGGGTGCAAAAATTGTATAGGTTCGCATTTTTACAGTTAGATACGTGCTTTTTTTTTATTAAGGCGCGCGCAGGGGCAGCGGCGCTGCGCCGTCTGCGCGCGCACTTCGCCGGCGCCGCGCAGTGACGCGCCGCGCAGTGACGCGCCGCGCAGTGACGCGCCGCGCAGTGACGCGCCGCGCAGTGACTCGCCGCGCAGTGACTCGCCCACCCCCGGTGTCCCCGCGGCCTCGTCGGATTGTTCAATGTACCTGTATTAGATGTGCTTTCACCTTCCCTTGTTCTGTTTATTTGTAGTAAAGCGTTATATGTGCCACCTACTCGCGCCGCGCCGCGCCGCGCCGGTCGATACACCCACTAACTGCGGTAGCTAGCTACCAAGAAGCCTACCTACTTGTATGTATAAGCGGCGCCGTGTGTAGCGACTAGCGAGCGCCACACCTGCGCACGGGACTCATCGATGCCCCCGACCGCACGCACGTCCACTGTTGGCCGTGCACCGACACGCGTACGTAGGCCCACTACGGGGCCACATGTTGATCGTGTTTTAGCCGGTACGGGCAATGAATGCTAATAACATTGGCACTCAGTGACAAAGGATTATAATAGCACCCACGCCGTCGCCAACCGTGTTTCAGTAAGCAGGTGTGTGGCGGGCCTCTGCCAGCTGGCAGGTGTAGTACCCACCCACCTCGCTGTCATCTGTGCTGAATTGCTGATATTAAACATATTAGAATCTGTCGACCTCCGTACTCATATTATCGTACTTACACATGTAGTATATACAGCTACCTGTATGTATTATATAATATTATGTACATATTGGACACATATCTATGGACGTAGGTAGGTATTATGTATTGTTTGTTGTTGTAAGTATGTAGCGGCCGCCCGCGCTATACCTACCTACACTAAGGTCCTGGACCACAGATTAGTTAATAGTTCCTACGGAACAGATGCATCACAGCCACACAAAAGCGATAAAACCTACGCTTTATAGCCTACAAAATTTTAATAATAATCCCAGGCGATAGCTGCAAGCAGAAATATAAGTTTACAAAATTAAAAACCTAAAAAGATTTTCGCCCGAGTTGGTAGAGGGGAGCTTGTTACATAAAAGTGACCTCAAGTCACAGGTAATAGTTGCTCAAGTGTAAACTATTTCAAGGAATAACTGTGATCCAGCCACCCTGTAGGTAGTAGGTACCTTGTCAGGGCGCACTCGGACCCTACTCCGCCAAGACGGTGCCCCAATCCGAGGGTTTATCCGCCTACTTATACTATTACCTAGTTAAAAACCGTCCTTATACTGAGCACTATAACTGTTTGGCCTTTTTTTTTGTCCATTTTGTTACATCGTATAACTAATAGTAACAAGCACCTATAACTAGGTGGATAAACCTGGACTTCACATATGCCTTAGAAATACTTATCTTTGGCATGCAGGTTTCCTCGCGATGGTTTCCTTCACCAAAAAACATGTGGTGTTTAAACCGTACTTAAGTTTCGAGAAAAACTCATTGGTACGGACCAGGATCCAACCCAGGATCTCACGAACGTGAGGCGAGTGGACAACCAACTAGGCTACCACGGCTCGAGTAGTAGGTAACTTACACTTACACCACTACAATGTATCCCTGTTACGTAGCAGGTATTTATTTTATTTTCTTAGGAATACCTACAGTTAGTATTATTATGAAGATAAGGACGACGCTCATTTAAGTGTTCTTAAATTTTAAATGTGATCGTTCAGAATCGGACCTATTTATTGACCGAGCGAGCGAAGCGTCAAAGTTTCGAGATTGGCCAAAAATGCTATTGTCTGTCTTTCTGTCTGTCTGTAATTCTCTACAGGTCGCATTTTTCAACCGATTTTGACGAAAAGTATGGGTATAAATTAATCAAGCCGACAAAATGAGTAGAATAAAATTTTAATAAACATTTTTTTAGAGTACGTAGGTACGTAGGTACTCGCAAAGTGGGAGTGAACTTTTTTTTCTTGTGAATCCCATAGTGTGGGGTATCGTTGGATAGGTCTTTCAAAAATATCGCGGGCGTGTGGAAAACATTTTTCGATTCAGGGATCCGTTTGCCAAATATTAATATAAATTGCAAATTTTTGTCACTTTTAGTTACTTAATCTGTCTCCAACTGCAAACTTAATTTCTGTCTTCCGTTCGTTTCTTTTAGGTTTGGTTTATAAGGAAGGGCTGGCGAGGTCTACTGTTCTCAAGCGGCAGATATAGAAACCATCTTTATTTTGCAAAAGAGAGCTGTTAGGGCGATCTATAATCTACGTTGTAGAGAATCATTAAGAGAAAAGTTTAAAGAAATTAATATATTAACCGTTGCCAGTCAATACATTTTTGAGAATATTTTGTATGTCCGCAAAAATATATCTCTCTTTTTGAGGCACTGTGACACGAACACAGCTTATGTTACAAGAAACAAAAACAAACTTGTACCACCACAGTTAAGGCTTAGTAAGGTCAGTAAATCATTCACGGGGCAATGTATACGCTTCTACAACAAACTACCAGAAGAAATCTTAAATATGAATGACAGAACATTTAAGACTCACATTAAACAACAACTTTGTAAGAAAGCTTATTATAGGACAGTCGATTATCTAAATGACAAAGATGCCTGGTGTTAATGTTACTTCAGCCTCGCACAATCTTTACAAAATAATGTTATGTACAAACTTGATTTTAAAAGATGTGTTGCGGAAGTTTGTTGCGCCGCTTCTTCTTCCCAGCTCTATATAACACCTTGGAGGCGGTGGTAGATAAAAAATTGACGTTGTATAAATGTACCCAGTGTACTTACATGCAATAAAATACTTTTGAATTTTGAATTTCTCACGGAACTACTAGTATATGTATATACCGAGTATTCCCCCCACTTTACATTAAACGGAAAATTATAATCTTTGGTAAGTAAGTAAGTAAGTAAATCATTTATTTGCATGAATACACATTTACAAAGGGTCTTAAGTTTACAATACCGTTATTGTATCCAGCGTGCTCGCAGCGAGGCGTGCTAATATATATTATTATGTGGTTTATGCGTTCCTCACGATGTTTTCCTTCACCGAGAAACCTGTGGTTTGGATTTGGTAATGTTGTTCAGAATTATGAATACTTAGCATGTAAGTATCACACACCTACCTGCACTGGAAGAATAACAGAATAAAGTGATTTTTTTCCTCCAGTGCAACTTTTTAAAAGATGACTCAAAAGCGATATTTATCATCTACAAAATAAAGTATGTCTACAAACTAGTAATCGAAATATGAAAATAAAGAAATATAATAGTCAGTGTATGTTTTTTTTTAATCGGCCGCCCCCTTTTTCATTCATTATCAGGTTACATTGTTAAGGGGATTTTTGTCCACGAGGAGGAAGCGACTCGTAGATGCGAGCGAGGTTGTGAGCGTGGACTGGTGCGTGTGCCCCCCCCCCCCCCCCCCCGGTATGGGGGTAGCCAGTCGAGCGGGCCGCCGGCCGGCGCTCACCAGCAGCCAATGACAGCCGCGGCACGCGCACGTCACGCCGCCCGGCGGTCATTTAGCCGCGATGATAGTTTGGTCCACTTCAGCCCAGTTTGGTCCAAGTTATATAAACTGGACCAATGCCTTATGCGAGTTGTACCAGTGTGTCTACGAGAATAATTTAGACACGTTGATAGTATGGTCCACTTTAGCCCAGTTTGGTCCGAACTGTATAAACTAGACCAACACTGTATAAACGGGGCTAAACAGGACCAAACTGGTTAAAGTGGACCAAAATCTCTTGTGTACGCTAGGTGAACGGACACAAAATATCAACTGGGAGAAATTTGGACCAAACGTTAAATACGGGACTATACCGGACCAACCAAACTATATAAACTGGGTTAAATTGGACTAAACTGGACCAACGCCTTGTGTGAATTGTACAGTCGACCGAACGTCATTGCAGTGGAAACAAAACCAGTATAAACTGGTCCCTCGTAGTATTGAAACTCCCCATACAATAGGGGGTGTTTCCTCGGGCTGGGCCGGCTCAAGGCCAAAGTGTGTCCACTGACGTGCGGTCGACTGTACCAGTGGGTCTACAATTTGTATGTAGCTAGGTGGGTACTCTTTTTTTTACCTTTAAATGAGAGCTCAGTGAAGTTGCTTGACACGAAAATGTTATATGTACATTTTACATTATTTGCTGCCCAAATATTTTAAAAGAACTTCATTGGGGAAGGCCTGTGTCCAGTAGTGGACGTTAAATGGTAGAGATGATGCTTGCGAACGTCAAAAATGTATTATTAATACGTTTAGGAAAATATACCTGCTGACAAAGCATGGGCGCGTCCAGACCGAGCGAGCCGCGACGCGGACTAGGACGTAGGAGCGCGCTCGGGGTGGACGCGACAGGCGTAGGCGCAGGTATGCCTCGACCGCTCGGGGTGGACGCGACAGGCGTAGGCGCAGGTATGCCTCGACCGCTCGGGGTGGACGCGATAGGCGTAGGCGCAGGTATGCCTCGACCGCTCGGGATGGACGCGATAGGCGTAGGCGCAGGTATGCCTCGACCGCTCGGGGTGGACGCGATAGGCGTAGGCGCAGGTATGCCTCGACCGCTCGGGGTGGACGCGATAGGCGTAGGCGCAGGTATGCCTCGACCGCTCGGGGTGGACGCGATAGGCGTAGGCGCAGGTATGCCTCGACCGCTCGGGGTGGACGCGATAGGCGTAGGCGCAGGTATGCCTCGACCGCTCGGGGTGGACGCGATAGGCGTAGGCGCAGGTATGCCTCGACCGCTCGGGGTGGACGCGATAGGCGTAGGCGCAGGTATGCCTCGACCGCTCGGGGTGGACGCGATAGGCGTAGGCGCAGGTATGCCTCGACCGCTCGGGGTGGACGCGATAGGCGTAGGCGCAGGTATGCCTCGACCGCTCGGGGTGGACGCGATAGGCGTAGGCGCAGGTATGCCTCGACCGCTCGGGGTGGACGCGACAGGCGTAGGCGCAGGTATGCCTCGACCGCTCGGGGTGGACGCGACCCCATCTCGTGTGGACTGATGTGGTCATGGATTGTGGTACAAAAACAAATATCTGAACTGTCTTACATTTTATTGGAAACGACAAAACATCGCACAATAGTGTGTCGTTCACAAACAAACAAACAAACAAACAACGTAACAGTCGCGTAATACTTATATTATAGTCTCGCCCCGGCGAGTGGTGTGTGACCGGCCCGGGCACGGACGGCCGGGGATCGAACACGCCGCGGTACTAAACTATATTTGACATACTAAACAAACAAACAAACATGAATATAAGAAAATTGCATTCATAGTTTTAACGCATAGGGTACCCTCCTCCCCCCTCCTCCCCCTGTCATACTATCGAGTACCTATAATTGTATTAAATATTTATATAAGTAATTACTAAAGGCTAATAACTTACTACAGAATACTCTAAGAGGACTTTTAAAATGAGTATGAACCAGCCTAGAGGTAGCTAGGCCTCCACACCCACGTGTGAAGAGGTCCACTCGTCGCCATGTTTAACTACTTAGGTTGCTTCTATAATTTAATGAATGGGTTTAAATGAATTATTTCATAATGCTTAGTTCTAACATAGGCACCCGCACGCACGACCTGCACGTGTGTCAGCGCGCGGTCCGAGCCGCGGCTTTTTAAATCTATGAATGCAGTAAACCAATAAACTCGTACTCCGCGGAGCGTTCGTTCGTTCAGCACAAGGTTGCGGCATCACAGCAGCACGTGCAGCGTGTCGCCGCGGCGCAGCACGCGCGCGCCCGCGCCGCCGCCGCCCGCGCCCGTCCACGCGCCGCCGCCCGCGCACTCCGCCCCGCCGCCCCCGCCGCCGCCCGCGTGGAACACCACGCCCACGCGCCGCCCGCCCCCCGCGCGCGCCTCCAGCCTGCCGACACACACAGACACACACACATGAGTGCGTGCACGCCCCGGCATGTGCCCGGTGTGGGTGGTACGCACGCGCTGTCGATGTGCACGTGCGGCGGCGCGGCGCACGCGTTCTGCACCACCAGGAACAGCTTGGTGGCCAGCTCCAGCACGTGGCACGTGCGCAGCAGCACGTCCCCGCCCGCGGCCGCGGCCGCGCCCTCGCGCACCAGGCACCCCCCCCCGCCGCCGCCGCCGCCGCCCTCCGCCCCCGACCACACGGACGCCTCCTCCCCGGAGCTGCCGCCGCTGTCGCCCTCGCCCTGCGTACAGCACGCCTACAGTAAACAGGCCGGCTCGAACCGAATGCGTGCGTATGCAACAACTAACAATATCAACAACCTCCTTTTTCAAAAAGTAAAAAAATCTGTAACCTCCCGGTGGGAGCAGGGGGCCTCCCGGTGGCGGCGAGGGCCTCCCGGTGGGGGTTTGTTTGTGATATTTTCTGCTATCCAAAAGTTATTAGCTCTCGAAGAAAAAAAACTTTGCTAACTTTTCACTTTTTTACGATTTATTCGAAAAAATAAATACGAGCAATGAGTTCTACGTTCTCAAGTTATACGTCTGTAGGCGTGTCCGTGTGCGTGTGGACGCGCCAGGCGCGTGCCGCGGCCGAGCGCGCGCGCGAGGCATGCGCCTGGTGCGTCCATGCACCGAGCGCGCTGCCTCGCGAGGCGGGCCGCCCGGACTGGACGCACCTAATGACACCAAACTTGCCGCCGCCGGGAACGGATACATTTTGTAAAAAGAAGGTGGCCGGCCCGCTCCATTGCATCCCCCCCAACCCCCTTTTTGTGGACTACAAATGCTTAGAATTACCTGAAGAATAAATGCGGTGAAGCTCATAGCTTCATGGGTTTTAGGTTCAAAGCGTTACAGCTGTCACTGATACGCATTGAGAAGCCGTTAGAGTGGAGCTGGCGGGTGTGTGCGCGTGCAGTTACCGGTTGCACGTGCACGAGCAGCAGGTCGTCGGCGTAGGGCGAGAGGCCGAGCCGGTGCACGTGGTGCGCGGGCACGCGGCGCTTGAGCCGCAGCGAGCGCGCGTCCAGCAGCAGCAGCGCGCGCGTGGACAGCGCCACCACGCAGCGCGGCGCGCGCCCGCGGCCGCGCGCCGCGCGCAGCGACACCTCGCGCGCCACGTCCGCGAACACGACGTAGCGGTCGCGCGGCGGGCCGCCCGCGCCGCGCGCCCACGCCGCCGCCGCGCGCAGCCGCACGTAGTCGCCCACGAACGGCCGCGCCACGCCCGCCGCGTACAGCGCCTTGCGCCCCAGGAACAGCGCGCTCGCGGTCACCTGCGCGACAGACACATGTGCGACACACGCAGGTGCACACCATGTCACTCACTGTGCCAGCCCGGGGGAAGGGGGCCGCACCTTCTCGCGCATGCGGTTGCGCGCCGACTGGTCGAACGCGAGCCGGTACAGGCGGCAGCGCCAGCGGTGATGCAGCCGGCGCAGCAGCGCGTCCGCGCGCGCCAGCAGCGCGGGGTGCGGGCACGCCGGCCACGCGCCGCACGCGGGCGAGCGGTGCCGCGCCGGCAGCCGCCGCGCCAGCCCCGCCAGGTAGCGGCGCCGCGCGCTCGCGCACCACGCGCGCCACGCCACGCGCGCCGCCCGCGCCGCGCGCGCGCCCGGCGGCGCCGCCGCGCGCCGCCGCCGGTGCCGCCGCCACGCGCGCGCGATGGTGGCGGCGGCGGCGTGGCGGCGCCGGCCGCGCTCGCGGTGCCGCCGCCACGCGCGCTGCGCGCCCGCCACAAGCACGCGCACGCGCGCCGCGCGCCACGCCTCCAGCTCCCACACCTGTAGGTACCAACCAACGTATACTAGGGTTGCGACTAAGTAAAAATAACGAATAAATATTGACAGTTTCGAGATTGGGCAAAAATGCTATTGTCCGGCTGTCAGCCTGTAATTCTCTACAGGTCGCATTTTTCAACTGATTTTGACGAAAATTTGCCATAGGTATAAATGAATGAAGCCCACACGTCGGGAGGCAGCGTCGAGGCTGTCCAGCATTTCCTGTAGGTCCTGCAGCGATTCTGCCATGACGACGATATCATCGGCAAAGCGTAAATGGGAGATGTACTCGCCGTTTATATTTATGACCCGTCCGTTCCAGTCCAGCGTCTTGAACACAGCTTCCAATGCGTTTGTGAACAGTTTTGGGGATATTACATCCCCCTGTCTCACTCCTCTGCGCAATTGGACAGATTGTGTTTGCTGGGTATGTACTTGGACGGACATTGTCGCGGCGTCGTACAGACATCTCAACACTTCGATGTACCGCCAATCTACTCGGCACCGCTGCAAGGACTCCAGAACAGCCCAGGTTTTGACGGAAACAAAGGCCTTCTCATAGTCCACGAATGCGAGACTCGGGGGATGATCATACTCTTCTCTTGAACTTGGACAAGACTAAGGTCATGTTCAACGATCACATTGTTCCGGGTCCGGTCACCGTCGACGGTGAGACCCTCCAAGTTGTTCAACAATATGTCTACCTCGGGCAAACTATGCAGGTAGGTAGAAACAACTTCGAGAGGGAAGCCGACAGGAGGATCAGGCTGGGCTGGTCAGCATTTGGGAAGTTGCGTCATATCTTCTCGTCGCGTACACCACAAAGCTTGAAGACAAAAGTCTTCAACCAGTGCGTCCTGCCCGTAATGACGTACGGCGCCGAAACGTGGACACCAACAGTGGGACTAGTCCGAAAACTCAGTCGCTCAAGGGTCAATGGAAAGAGCTATGCTCGTTGGATAGGTCTTTCAAAAATATCGCGGGTGTGTGAAAAACATTTTTCGATTCAGGGATCCGTTTGCGAAATATTAAGCTTTATAGTGCTAATTTTTGTCACTTTAGTACTTATTCTCCAACTGCAAACTTGACTTCTGTTCGTTTCTTTTACGTTTGGTTTATAAAAGGGCTGGCGAGGTCTACTGTTCTCACGGAACTAGCAGTTTATTCATTTAGCAAATGAAATGTATGTACCTATGCCCTGGTCCTTCCAGTCGGAAGTGACGTGACGCGCGAGGACCGGCCGATGGTACTGACCGTGCGAGGGCTGCGGATGAACACCTTGGTGCGGCCGAACGCGAACTCGCCGGCCGGCAGCGGCAGCGCGCGCACCAGCGCCCGCGCCGCGCGCACCGCGCCCGCCGCCTCCGCCGCGCCCGCGCCGCCGCGCGCGCCCAGCAGCCCGTACCGCGCCAGCAGCGCGCGCGCCGGCAGCGCCTCGCACCAGCCCGCGCGCGCCACCCACGCCAGCTCCACCAGCCTGCGGGCGCACACCGTGCATGTAGCCGGCCGGGCCGCACGCCCCGCCGCCCGCCCCGCGCGCGCACCCCTCGCTCACCCCTGCGTGCGCAGCTGGTGGCGCACCAGCTCCGCGTCGAAGCGGCGCGGGCGCAGCGCGGCGTCGGCGCGCACGCAGCGCACCAGCCGCGCGCCGCCCGCGCACTCGGCCAGCCGCCGCGCCAGCGCGCCGAGCAGCGCGCGCTGGCGGCACGCCACCGTGCCCTGCGCGCCGGCGCCGTGCCGCGGCGAGCCGTGCGCGCGCGCGGCCGCGGCCGGCGGGAACAGCGCGCGCAGCAGCGGGTCGGCGGCGCGCGCCAGCACGCGCTCGGCGCGCGCGCACGCCGAGTCGCGGTTGCGCGCCACCATGCCGCGCGCGCTGTACCGCACCGCGCCGCCGAAGTGCACCACCCTGACACACACGCACACGCCCCTCTGACCGAGCACGCCCACGCCCAGCGAGCACCTGCCTATGTATGCGTGCGGCACACGCCGCGCCGACATGGTTTTATTATATTTATTTACTTTCTATCTTATAGACTAACTATGAAGAAACATTAATAGGTACATGAGTGGAGCATAAATGGTGGCGTGCCCGAGGGCTCCGGCGAGCGGGGCTCGTGTGCTCGGGACACAGGACGAGAGACCGGACGCGGGGGTAGTTACGTGAAGTGATCGGGCGGGTGCACGAGCAGGCGAGGGTGCGCGCGGCGCTGCAGCCGCCGCACGAGCGCCGCGTCCGACGCGCGCGCCAGCGAGCACTCGCGCAGCAGCGCCAGCACGCTGTCGGCGCCCTGCAACAGTCGGGGGCCGCGGTGAGTGCGCGCGCCGCGTGGCGCGCGGCGTGCGGCGCGCGCGGCGCATGCGTGCACGCACCGTGTCCAGCAAGTCGGCCACGCCGTGGTGGTCGAGCGCGTGCAGCGGCAGCGGCTCGTACGCGAGCCCCTCGCGCGCGTACTCCTCCTGGCGGCGGCGCAGCGCGCCCGCGCCCGCGCACGCCTGCACGCGCTCCGCTGCGTAGTTGATGGCCAGCCGCTCGAGCCCGTTGTGCGCCAGCGACTCCAGGCCGTACATGTCGAGCACGGCCAGCGAGCCGCGCGCCGCCGCGCCGCCCGCCTCCGCCTGCAGGCGCGCGTTCACGGCGCCCACGAGCCACGCGAACAGGCGCGCGTACAGCGCGGCCAGCAGCCGGTCGCGACGCGCCGCCGCCCACGCCGCGCACCCCCCGCCGCCGCCCTCCGCCCCCCACTCCTCCTCCTCCTCCTCCTCCGTCTCCGTCTCCGACTCCGACCACTCGCACTCCGACTCCGGCGCAGTCCATTCATCTGTGTACACATTTTATATTTAATTATTTTCGAGTTCTTCGAATTGCACGCAGCGAGCGCACGCGCGCACGGGCTCGGTCGGAGCGTACCTGCGTGCGGGTGCGCGAGGCCGAGCGCGGCGGCGAGGCGCGCGGCCGGCACGCCGAGCAGCGCGCACGCGTGCTGCAGCTCGTGGCGCGAGTCCCGCGAGGCGCGCGCGCGCAGCCCGCCCGCCAGCGTGGCGGCCGGCTCGCACGACACGTTGCCCAGCTTGAGCACGAAGGCCAGCACGCGCAGCACGGCCGCCCAGCGCGCGCCGCCCACGCCCAGCGCCTCGGCCGCGCGCTGCACACGCACACGACGTGACGCCGGGCACGCGCGCGCGCGCGAGCCCCGGCCCCGGCGCTACGCACCTTGGTGTGCGCGAAGTGCTCGGCGTCGGGGCGCGCGCCGGCCGCGCCGGGCGGCTCCCCCGCGCCCTCCGCGGCGCGCAGCACGCGGTACTGCTCCCACGAGCGCTGCAGCCTCAGCTGCTCTGCACACACACACACACACACACACGCACAGTGCGGTAAGGGAGTCGGGCCGCGAGGGCGGGGGCGGGGGCGGGGGGCACACTCACTGAGCAGCGGCGGGTCCGCGCCGGCCAGCAGCTGGTAGAGCACGTGGAAGTTGCGCTCGCCCGGCGCCGGCGCGCGCGCCGCCCGCTCCTGCGCACGCCACACCGCGCTCGCTCACTACTCACTCGCACGCACGAGCCCTGCGCGTCGCGTGCGAGGTCGCAGCGGCCGACACTTGGATATACTCATTACACTTGATTTCATGAAAAAAATCCGTTAAATTATAGGTTTCAAATAAATTTCAAAATAACACAATGGCACCCATTAGTGATGCTTCAGTTTTGAAACATTGCATTATTTTTACATTTATTATTGTGGTGTGGTGTATTTACACGCACTCCCGAATTTCCTGCAAGTGTATTATGAGTGTGCATAATATATATAATAAATAATATATATAATATATATGCAAAATATATATGTAATGAGTGTGAAGCGGCGACGTACCTTCTCCAACAGGTCTGCGTGCACAGAACAAGAGCGTGGTTAGTGCGGCGTGGTGGGTGGGTGTGTGCGGGGTGGGGTGGGGTGGGGCGGTGTGTACTCACAGTGCGTGACGTGTCCGCCGGCCGGCGCGCCGCGGTAGTCCAGCTCCACGTCCACCAGCTTGCCCTGCGACACACACACACTCATCACGTCACCAGCGCGACACGTCCGTTATATCAACACACACTATATTTAAGTTTGCTCACTTTATGTATGTACGTATGTGCTTTAACAACACAAAAATAAACTGTTTTTAATAGACTTAATAATTTATTTAAGGACCCACTACACGACCTAATTCTAATCTGTGACCTGGTGCCTACAACACCAAACGTTACTTATCGTCTCATTGTTGTTTACAGTTCTCTAGTATAATATAGTACGTAGGTACTGAAACTCGAAAGGTAATATTGCGACCTCTTTTCTAATCTACCTATTAGAAAAGAGGTCGTATATGTGTGTTATCGAATAATGTGTGTGTGTGTGAGCGCTCACAAATCTGCTGGCGTTGTGGTTGCGCGCGGTGGCCGCGTTGCCGAACGCCTCGAGCAGCGTGCCGGCGGCGGCGAGCGCGCCGCCCCCGCCCGCCGCGCCGCCCCCGCCGGCGCCCGCGAGCGCGACGCACTGCACGCACACGCGCGCCGCCTCCGTCTTGCCGGCGCCGCTCTCGCCTGCGCCAACCAACCAACCAACCGACCGACCGACCGACCGACCGACCAACGCCACCACTATATTTATATTTTGAAATTCTTCACAATCACAACGGATAGGTACTAAAGCTGGAAACAAACTATCGGAAGTGTCGGACGGACGCGGCCGACCGCTCGGGGAGGGCTCGACGTCCGGTCCGCGCTCCGCGGCCCGCACGCTCACCACGGCGGACAGCTCCAACCGCGTCCGAGGGGTGAAACAAGCGGCGGAATCGACTTGAATGCGAAATGAAATGCGTTACCTGTTATGAGGATGCACTGGCTCTCGTTCCTGTCGCGCACCCAGCGGTAGGCGGCCGCCGCGAGCGCGTACAGGTGCGGCGGCAGCAGGTAGGGCGGCCGCGCGAGGTACGCGCGCGCCAGCTCCGCAGAGTACAGCGGCAGCGCGCGGCACGGGTTCACGCACACCACCGCGCTGCCCACGTACGTCTGCGGACACCCAGCCAGCACACATCTCGGTAGGTAAATAGATGTAGCTTCCCCACCCCCCCCCTCTCCTAAGGGCTCGCCTTGTATTTATTTTTTATGTATTCAGAAAACCAACAGCTTTTTTTGCAACTTAAATTGTTATGTTATAAAACTGTGTTGCGTTTGGGATCAAGCACTTCAAGTGTTAGACTTACAGCGGCGCGGCGGTGGCGCGGTGGGGAAGAAGCGGCCCGTCATGTCATGTCGAGAGGTCCGAGTTCGATCCTCGGTAGGGCCATGTACCGATGTTACACAAATAGAAGTCCCGAAACATAAGTAGGTACATTCAGGTGAAGGAAAACATCGTGAGGAAACCTGCTCACGCAGCAGAAGAAATTTCTGTGCGCACTCTGGGCTCGCGTGCGCGTGTGGCCCGCACTAGGCCGGGAGCTGTGACACTCACGTAGATGACGTCCCGCTGGAAGCGCAGCCGCAGGTTGTGCAGGAACGTGTCCTCCGTGAGCGGCGCCAGCAGCGCGGCGTCGCCGTGCCCCTGCCCCGCGGCCCCCGCGGCCCGCTCGCCGCCCCCCGCGCCCGCCGCCGCCGCCATCGCGCCCGTCACCGCCGCCCCCCCGCGCCGCGCCCGCCCGCGCCCGCCCGCGAGCGCCCGCCCGCCGCCGCCCCCCGCATGCTCGCTCACACGCTGTAACTAATACTGATAAATATTACAGTTAATTTTCTCCGGATAAATGAGTCAATTTTTTGTTGCAGTTTTGAATTTCCTCTCGCTCGATGCTGTTGGTTTTCCTAAATAAAGTACACTGTATACAGACAGCCTGATGGACATTCAAAACTGGATAGGAAATTCAAAATTTTTTTTATTTAAATTCAATGGTAGCCAATAATAATTCATATTATATTATAACAAAATGCGAAATAATCTGACAAAAGACAAAGTTAACTGATGCTATAACTCACACAAGCCCTAAAATGAAAGTGGCAATGCGCCGGCCACAAGTCACGCCTCAGCGACAGCAGATGGACCACACGAACCACAATATAGAAGGGACCAGCAGGCAAAACGCTTATAGGCAGGCTGATTTGGCGATGTGCAGACGATATCACAAAATATGCAGGAAACGATTGGATTTAAAGCGGCAACAACAGAGTCATAAAAATAAAAAAGTTTTGTCCCAAATAATATTACCCGGCTAGATATGTTCGAGGTGTGTTATGTCGGTGTCCTGTTCATGTCAATTTATTTGTGGCAATTTATATTAATGAAAGAAAATAACTTCATACAAAAATTAAATAGGTTTGTTTTTGGTTTTTTCCAATATCATACAAAGTAATAATATATTGCAAAGCATGTAATTACCTACCTATTTTCAACAATAAGTTTTGTAAAAGTACAAATGTTAGGTAGGTGCCTGTCACAATGATATGATGGTGTGGTGGGTGTCTGTCTGCATCACGCCACTCGGCGAGAATGAAACATGGTGGTACGTACCTACCTACTCAGTGGTGGCGAGGACAGACAAGTGCAAAACATAGAGAGGCCAACTAATGTATACCATCTTGCATAACCTATATTTAGTAGTTTACGTAGGTGTTTATGTGTGTATGTTTAGGTTTAGTAGTTTACGAATAGTTTGAAGGTATTTAAGCACTGTTCTGTCCGCTGTGCCAGCAGAACTTGTAACCAAACCAGCTATAGTAATTTGTTGTACTCACTTTGGCAAGTAGTTATGTACGGGTATTGGATCAGTGTAATTATTTTACAACGTAAATTTGTGTCGTGTTCTAACCACAGCAAGCAACCAGAACCGATCCTTTGAATCAAGCAGCAGACAGAGGAGAGACTGCAGAGTGCAGTCAGAATTAGAAAATAAAAAATTGTAACTTTGGATTGACTGGACTGACTGTCAGTCAGTCAGTCAACAGATTTTTTTTTCATTTGTCCTCGATTGAGGACGGGCAAGGGAAGCTTTGTCCATACAGCCCTGTCTTATTTAAAATATTATTTCTTATATTTATTTAAACCGGCGGTTACAGCACGGCCTCCACAAAAACAGAGCACGACTAGAGTCTGCCTTTTCGAAAGTAATAGAACTTGGTATCGCAAATAGATTGATTGGCCATTTTAACACAAATAACCTATTATCATGTAGACAATATGCCTATCAGCCTGGCAAGTCTACAGAACAAGCAACTAGACAATTAATTAAAAACGTTTTTGATAAATTGGAAAAGAGGAAACAAACAGCTCTTATCTTATGTGACCTCTCGCGAGCATTTGATTTGGTTAACCACTCTCTCCTTTTGAACAAACTTAAACACTATGGAATTCATGGTAATTTCTTAAACTTAATTGAGTCATATCTGTCTAATAGGGAACAATTAACCGAGGTGAAAACTGAAAACGGAACAATGCGTTCCTTGTTTGGTGACCTAGGTAGTCTTTCAGTGCCACAGGGGTCGGTTTTGGGAAACTACCTATTTCTCATCCTAGTTAATGATCTAGCATCATCGACGCAAACTGGCGAACTAGTGGCATATGCGGATGATAGTGCTTTTTTAGTTTCGGGTGAAAGCTATGATCAATTGCAGCAAAATCTAAATAAAGTTATGAGTGAAGTAAAAAAATGGTTTAATGTAAATGGCATGATAATTAACTTAGAAAAAACAAATATTATCCATTTTAGTCTTGGTGGTCCAACAAAAAGACAGCTAAACGTTACGTGTGAAAATATAAGAATCCCTCAAACTGATAATGCAAAATACTTAGGTTTTGTTATAGATGCTGGACTTAAATGGGATCTACACATTGACTACCTTTGTGATAAATTAGGGCGAGCGTGTTTTGCACTGTCTAGACTAGTCAAATTAGTCAGCCCCTCGTGTGTTAGACATGCCTACTTTGGGTACTTTCAGTCTCTGCTCCTACGGTATAGATTTATGGGGACAGGCAGCGGATAGGCAACGTGTATTTGTGTTACAGAAACGAGCCATACGCATCATGAATAGAGTACCGTGGGATGAGCCAGCACAACTACTGTTCAAAAAAGATAAAATCCTCACAGTACCATCTTTGTATATACTTCAAATAGCGAAATCAGTAAGAACCAACATAAAACAATTTAAATCATATAAAGAATTGCATCACTATAGTACGCGCGGTAGAGATGACTTGGTAATACCCACACAAAGACTTGTTAAATCGTCTCAATCATTTTGGTATGGTGGGCCCAAAATATATAATAAAATTCCTGAGAGTATTAGGAAGGCTGCCTCATTGAGCATTTTCATCAGAGACCTAAAAAAATTCCTAAGTGAAAGAGCATATTATTCTGTGGACGAGTTCCTGAAAGAAAATTTTTAAATTCGTTACTGATAATTAGAATAATTTGGAATAATTTAAATAATGTTATTGATTTGTAATAATTTGTGTACTTATAACTAAGACTTTATAATTTTGTAAAATGACATATAACTATTGTTATGAATAAAAATATGAATATGAATATGAAAAAAGAGTTAGTCGGCGATTTTCAATTAAACCGCAGCACGGCCTCCACGAGGACACAACTAGTGCCATTCGGTAATTCGCACTGCAGTTCACGTCCGCATTCAACTGATAGTAGGTTTAATGAAGATTTAACAAGGGACATTTTGGAACGATCTGGTAGAGTCGCTTACAGGCTTTTATTGCTACCGCGAGATTAGTCTATTTCAGCTACTTCCACAGCATCATGTCATATGGCATCCTACTGTGGGGTCAAGCAGCAAATATAGAGAACATCTTTATTTTACAAAAGAGAGCTATTAGGGCGATCTATAATCTGCGTTGTAGAGAATCATTAAGAGAAAAGTTTAAAGAAATTAATATATTAACCGTTGCCAGTCAATACATTTTTGAGAATATTTTGTATGTCCGTAAAAATATATCTCTCTTTTTGAGGCACTGTGACATGAACACAGCTTAAGTTACAAGAAACAAAAACAAACTTGTACCACCACAATTAAGGCTTAGTAAGGTCAGTAAATCGTTCACGGGGCAATGTATACGCTTCTACAACAAAATACCAGAAGAAATCTTAAATATGAATGACAGAAAATTTAAGACCCACATTATACAACAACTTTATAAGAAAGCATATTATAAAACAGTCGATTATTTAAATGACAAAGATGCCTGGTGTTAATGTTACTTCAGCCTCGCACAACCTTTACAAAAATAATGTTATGTACAAACTCGATTTTAAAAGATGTGTTGCGGAAGTTTGTTGCGCCGCTTCTTCTTCCCAGCTCTATATAACACCTTGGAGGCGGTGGTAGATAAAAAATTGACGTTGTATAAATGTACCCAGTGTACTTACATGCAATAACATAGTTTTGACTTTGACTTGATTTAACTATCCCGCACAATATACACTTTAATAGGCACTTGTTGCATAAAAACTATCAGGAATATACACCAAAACCTACAATATACATTTTTTAGGAAAACTAAATAAAAAGACTACCGTCTCCAACAAAATTCCGCCAAAAAGCCCTTTTTTTTGTTGAATTCGTGCAATCAAAAGTCTAAAAGGGCCTACTCACGATGCAATTTTACATACAATCTGCTGTGAGCCAGCAAATTGCATCGTCAGTAGGCGTGTTGTGGCTCACTTCCAAGATGCTGCATGTTGTATCGGCCGTCCTAGCAATCTGCAGATTGTAACAGCAAGTTGTGGCCGCGTTGTAACGTGAGTAGTGCGGTTGTAGCAATCTGGGCTCAGTCAGTCGCGGTCGTACAGCCGTCCGTGCCTGACCGTCGATGTGCCGCTAACTTATGCTACTGCTGTATATGGATGGACGCAAAAATGAATAGCTTAGAAAAAACTTCAAAAAAAATCGTCGGGTACTAAAAGTAACATGTGTAATAAAAAAAAAAAAACATAATATTCATATGTGAGATTTTCTTTCTCAACTGTAGATAGGTAATTGACGTACCGAAGGTAATTGCAAGACCCGCTTTTTAGGGTTTACCTTTTTTCTCAGGCACGCGTTCAAGGTATCAAGTTGAAATTAGCATTTAATACTGAGGTCTGCTGTCTCTTAGAGCCGTGAAAAAAAAAATGACTTCTAAATCAACGCAGTCGGAAGATATAGCCAGTTTTTGCCGCATTTTTGAGTATTTTGGTAATCAAAACCTATGGGGTAGGTACCTATTTCCCGTTGACCTAGTATTATAAAATTTGACAAGGAGCAATATCTTATAGCACAAAAGTAAAGGAAAAAATCTGAAAACTGTAAATTTGTAGTTAGGTAAGTACATCACAAAAAAATGTAATTTTTATATGACAAACTTAATTTTGCGTATTAACAAATCATTCATTTATGTTAGTATTTTACCATGTCATTGTGATATAGCTACCTACTTTTATGAACGATTTTCTAATTATTTCTCTAATTAAGTTTGTACGGAACCTTCGATCCCGCGGGTAGGGCGCAGAGACAGCTGTCCGTGTGTATTAATAACGTGAGACTAGAGCAGGTGAGCGTCACCACGTTCCTGGGGTTCGAGCTTGACAGGGGCCTCACGTGGGAGGCGCACGTCGCTAAGCTCTGCGGGAGACTGGGGGGCGCGTGCTTCGCGCTGCGCCGGCTGGCGCGGGTGGTGCCCCGGGACGCGGCGCGCTCGTGCTATTTCGCCACGGTACACTCGCTGCTGCAGTACGGCGCCGAGCTGTGGGGGCGCGCCGCCGACTGGGAGCGCGCCTTCCGCATGCAAAAACGAGCCGTGCGAGCGATAGTCGGAGTACGATGGGACACATCCGCGAGGCCCTACTTTAAGTCGTTGGGTATATTGACACTCCCCTCGCTGGTGATCATGCAGGTGGCGGTGTACGTACGCGAGAACCTCGGCTCGTTCGAGAGACCCCGGGACTACCACAGCATCAGCACCCGCGGCGCGGACAAGTTGGCCTCGGTGCCGCACACGCTGGCCAAGTCGGCCAAGCTCACCCGCGTCATGGGCCCGCGGGTCTACAATCGGCTGCCAGAGCACGTCACGACCGCAACCTCCATAAACAGTTTTAAAGATAAACTGAAGCGCTGGCTGATCGAGCAGACGTTTTATAGTGTAAACGACTTTTTATTACCTAATATAGGTAAATAATTTTTAAATATTTAATGTAATTTTTTTATTATTATTATATTATTTTTGACATTTTTTATTTCAGTTTTGTTTGACATGTTGTATCTTGACATTTTTATTTTATTTTTTAGTATTGTTTGACTTTATTGACTGTAATGATTCATGTATGTTAAGGATATAAAATAATAAAATTGGAAAACTTCGGACCCGTTTATTTCAAAGGCATTCATTGACAGTTTCTAAATTCAAACGGTAAAAAAGAACAATAAAATAATATTATACAAAGCAGATTGTATACACAACATATTGCGCGCCTTGCGCAAGCGCATCATGAACAAATAACATTAAATGCGCATGCGCAACAAACCACAACCCTATGCGCGTTAGCAGCACAAGTACACCAAACAGTTATAGTTGGTACACGAAAATCAGTAGTTAGCAATACATACATAAAACAAAATGTTGCCTAACAAACAAAATATCTATTCCCTCCCCACCATGGCGCTAAATGCAAAATAGAGCGCCATAAAAACTTTTCCATGGTGGAAACGGCACGCGTATATTTTTAACAATAGAAACCATGAAGGTAAACTTTCCTGGATCCCAAGGTACACAGAGCACGGACACAGAGTTCTTGGCTTCATCAGTTGTGACCGGACCTATTACCCAGCACCTAAGCTCAAACTTCCCTTCAATCGTCATAGCCTTAGCCTCTTCTTTGATCCCCAGAGTCTCAAGTTTCCACAAGTCTTCAACGTCAAACGAGCATTTTTTAGAGAAATTGCCATCGAGGCCTTTGCAGTCCAGTAGGTATGACCTGTGGGCTTCCAAGTTCTCAACGTTCGACGGTGAGATTGTTTTCCATGCTGGTAAGTTTTCCTCAGGTAGCGCCGATTCTACCATTGGTAGCAAAAACGCCGCAAACTTGTCCATCGTAACTCCTAAAGACTCCAGTGACAATATTTGCGTCATCAGCTTGTCATACAGATCACGTGTTGATAGCTTTTCACCATCACCTTGTTCTGCCGTTAACTTCAATAATTCATTGACATAGTGCTCTATTACTACCTCATCCTGCGCATACATTTGCTTAAGCTGGTCAATGACCTTTGGATAATTTTCTGCGGAAGGAGGGTAGCTTTCTACTAAGGCTCTAGCACTGCAACCTGGTTGAAGACTTTGTAGCAAATATTGAAATTTGTCTCCACCATCAATGTTGCTGTCAGTGTCAATCTTCTTAATATGGGCCCAAAAGTGTAGCCAGCTTTTCACGTTGCCATCAAACTTCGGCAGTTGTAACTTTGGCAAATGAAAACGTCGGTGGTTACTTTTTTCTGAAGATTCAGATTTGGCACGTCTGACTGTACCTTCTTCTTGATCCACCGACTGGCTCACTTTTTTTATTTTCCGTTTAAGTACATAGAACCGAGTTTCGTACTGTGACGCTTCTTCGGCGTCTTTTTCATAAAACTCTTCGTCTCGGTTCTCCATGTCTAGCCATGCAGTTAATAATTTATTTTCAACTGCACTTATATCTTGGAAGTGCTTTTCCAGCGTATCGAACTCCCCGATAGCACCTTCTTCATCTTGGCCATCAAGGAAGCTCTCTACTTTCCTACAAGATATGGTGAATCGAATACGTACCACCTTCCTTTCTGCTAGTACTCGATCCATGGTAGCACAGAATGATATTAGTACTTAGCAGGTATAATTCCACACGGTCGCCACTATGTTAAGGATATAAAATAATAAAATTGGAAAACTTCGGACCCGTTTATTTCAAAGGCATTCATTGACAGTTTCTAAATTCAAACGGTAAAAAAGAACAATAAAATAATATTATACAAAGCAGATTGTATACACAACAATGTATTTGATATTGATTATTGACATTTTTTTTTCTTCTTTTTGACATGTAACTAAGAAATTACCAATAAAGATATGAATATGAATATGAACCCACAGGGCGCGAGTCCTACTCGCACTTGTCCGGTTTTTTTATATTTGGACAGCATTGGAGCCATTAATATTACACGTGTGCAGGCTGTGGCGATCAAACGTTGAATGAAATTGTGATCGCGGCTGCAACGTGAGTAGAGTACGGCCAACCGCGACGCCAGCATGTTGCAACAGCAGATTGTATGTCAAATTGCATCGTTATGAAAATACTTCTTAAAAGTAGAAAACATATAATAATTTGTGGAGACTTTAATGTAGATCTACTAGAAACTAACTCCAGGTTTTCAACTCGATTAATTGGCTTATTTAATTCCTTTAATTTAAAGAATATTTTTCTTGAACCAACTAGGATTACAAGTACCACAGCTACTTGCCTAGATAATTTCTTTTGCAATTGTGATTTTATAGAAAAGACAATTGTAAATTGCCTAACATCAGACCACTGTGGGCAAAGTGTTACCTTTCCAGGTAATATAAAACATACAAAAACTGAAATCCTTACTAGGCCCAACACTGTCAGTCGAATGGAGAGATATAAAGATGCTCTTTCAATTAAATTGCCGATTCCTGTTACTGATCAGGTGGAAATCAATGATTTCTATGTCGATTTCTTCACGACACTGTCTCAGGAATTCGGTAATATTTTTAAAACTAGGAAAATTAATATTAAAAACAAGTTTAAATTTAGTGACTGGGCAACCACTGGTATTCGGAAAAGCAGGACCAAGTTATTTGATTTGTACAACGAAAAGTCTTACAGAGTTGACGACAGATTCCATGAATATGTCAAAAATTACTCTAAAATTTTTAGGAAAGTTTGTAAAATAGCCAAGTCATATTATTTAAGTAATAAAATTAAAAATTCGGATAATAAAGTTAAAGCAGTATGGAAAATCATAAATAATGAAACTGCCAAAACTAAACCACGTGAAAATGAATATGCAATCAGAAATAATGGTAAAATAATTAATTCTAAAACAGAAGTAGCAGAGTCCTTTGAAACTTTTTTCACTAACATCCCTATTAAAACCACCGAAGCTCTGCATTCATCGCCTATTCTTGCCGAAAATTTGCTTGTAAATAACGTTACAATATGTGAAACAGTTTTTAATTTTAGACACATAAACTCTCTAGATATTATTAAGGCTTTTAAATCATTAAAACTAAAATCTTCTGAAGATCTATGGGGAATGTCTGTTAAAGTAGTTAACTCAGTTATAACGATTATTGCGCCTTACTTAGCTTTTATATTTAACATGAGTATTAATCAAGGTATTTTCCCTGACCTAATGAAGCAAAGTAAAATCATACCACTGTTTAAATCTGGTGACAAACTAGATCCCAGTAATTTTAGACCAGTGTCAGTTCTCCCCGTGCTTAGCAAGATTTTCGAAAAGATCATACTGAATCAACTGCTTTGTCATTTCAATCTCAAACAACTTCTTCACGATCGTCAGTTCGGATTTACTAAGGGACGATCAACCACCGACGCAGGAGTCATGCTTGTTAAGCATATTTTTGATGCTTGGGAAGCTTCACATGATGCAATAGGCATCTTCTGCGATCTCTCCAAAGCATTTGATTGCGTTAATCACGAAACCTTGCTACTCAAATTAAAACATTATGGCGTGAAAGACAGAGCATTCGAATTACTTAAATCTTACCTTGAAAATAGAGTACAAAAAGTTGATATAAATGGAGTTAAATCATCTGGTTCAGTTGTGAAAATGGGGGTGCCCCAGGGCTCAGTTCTGGGTCCTTTTCTTTTTCTTGTATATATAAATGACTTGCCATTTTTAATACAAAACATGTCCAACATAGTATTATTTGCCGATGACACTTCTCTGATTTTTAAAATTAGCAGAAGAGCTTGTGATCTTCCTGAGGTAAACAATACTCTCACACAAGTACTTAACTGGTTCAGCATTAATAATCTAGCATTAAATACAACAAAAACTAAATGTATTAAATTTTGCCTACCAAATGTAAGACATGTAGTTAATAATGTAACTTTAGGTACAGAAAGATTAGAATTTATCAAAAGCACGGTGTTCCTAGGTATAACTATAGACTCATCTCTTCAATGGGGGCCCCACATAGCTTCACTAGCTGGCAGACTAAGCTCGGCCGCCTACGCCGTTAGGAAAATTAGACAATTAACAGATATTGCTACTGCGAGATTAGTCTATTTCAGCTACTTCCACAGCATCATGTCATACGGCATCCTACTGTGGGGTCAAGCGGCAGATATAGAAACCATCTTTATTTTGCAAAAGAGAGCTGTTAGGGCGATCTATAATTTACGTTGTAGAGAATCATTAAGAGAAAAGTTTAAAGAAATTAATATATTAACCGTTGCCAGTCAATACATTTTTGAGAATATTTTGTATGTCCGCAAAAATATATCTCTCTTTTTGAGGCACTGTGATATGAACACAGCTTATGTTACAAGAAACAAAAACAAACTTGTACCACCACAGTTAAGGCTTAGTAAGGTCAGTAAATCATTCACGGGGCAATGTATACGCTTCTACAACAAACTACCAGAAGAAATCTTAAATATGAATGACAGAAAATTTAAGACTCACATTAAACAACAACTTTGTAAGAAAGCTTATTATAAAACAGTCGATTATCTAAATGACAAAGATGCCTGGTGTTAATGTTACTTCAGCCTCGCACAATCTTTACAAAATAATGTTATGTACAAACTTGATTTTAAAAGATGTGTTGCGGAAGTTTGTTGCGCCGCTTCTTCTTCCCAGCTCTATATAACACCTTGGAGGCGGTGGTAGATAAAAAATTGACGTTGTATAAATGTACCTAGTGTACTTACATGCAATAAAATACTTTTGAATTTGAATTTGAATTTGAATTCGTGAGTAGGCACCTTAAGACCATACAGCCAAGTCATATTTTGATTTCAAAAACAAACAAAATATGAATTGGCTGTATGGTCTATAATAATAATAATAAAATTCTTTTATTTCAGGCCACTACATTGCCCATAATTGTTAGTCAAGCCTACCTACTTAGAAACTATATTAGTAAACAATTGGAAAAAATTTTGAATTATTATTAACACACAGGATAGACAGAATTGACGAAATTCCCCCCACTTGCCAGGCTCACCGCTTCGCACGTATAATGTGCAAATCGGTGAACCTGCCAAGCAGGCTTGAATCCAGTCTCTCGGCAATCATCTTCAGGATTCCGTTCGGGCTTCCCCGCACTCGCCGCACAATTGAGGCAGACATTTTACGCATAATTGCGTAAAAGTCGTCCACTCTGTGATCAGCAAACATGCCTGATGTCTCGTCTGTCCTTCATTGGACGAATCATGGAACTAATATTTGCGGTTTTATGAAAATCGCCTACTAACTCTAGTCGTGCTCTGTTTTTGTGGAGGCCGTGCTGTAATCGCCGGTTTAAATAAATATAAGAAACTAGCTTTTGCCCGCGGCTTCGCCCGCGTAAAAAAGGTTTTCCAGCAAGTAGGTTTTCCAGCAAGTTTTCCCGCGGTAAAAATACATTTCGTAGTAGACATCACAGAGGAACCTTTCTGCAAAATTTCAAGTCTCTAGGCGCAGTGGTTTAGGCTGTGCGCGTTTCTTCCCCTATTTTACATACTTAGGGGTGAAATTGCCTAATAGCCTAAATACAAAATTTCACGTTTCCATCATTAAAAATGAGGGACTTTCATACAATCTTTGCACCCCTATTTCACCAACTTAGGGGATGATTTTTGAGACCCCCTTTCTTAGGTGACGTCAGAGCTATATGAGGAACCTTTGTGCAAAATTTCAAGTCTCTAGGCTCAGCGGTTTTGGCTGTGCGCGTTTCTTCCCCTATTTTACATACTTAGGGGTGGAATTTTCAAAATTGCCGAAACACGTCATTATTGTTTTTTAACTGCAAGCCTAAATATTAAATCCGGTCGCCCTCGGAGGTTTCCGTTCCGTCAGCCACACTAATATGCTATCACTGTACCAAGTTTCATCAAAATTAAATATTTTTCCCGCGGGAAAAGTTTACCGCGGTAAAAAGTTGCATAAATGTTATCCCAGGATATAAACTATCACTGTTAGGTTAGGTTTGGTTGGTTAGGTTAGCCAAGTTTCATCAAAATTTAATAATTTTTCCCGCGGGAAAATTGTACTGCGGTGAAAAGTAGCCTATATGTTATCCCAGGCTATAAGCTGTCACTCTGTGCCAAGTTTTATCAAAATTAAATATTTTTCCCGCGGGAAAACTATCACTGATGGTTAGGTTAGGTTTGGTAAGGTTAGGTTAGGTTAGCCAAGTTTCATCAAAATTAAATATTTTTCCCGCGGGAATAGTTTACCGCGGTAAAAAGTTACCTATATGTTATCCCAGGATATAAACTATCACTGTTATGTTAGGTTGGTTTTGGTTAGGTGAGGTTTGGTTAGCCAAGTTTCATCAAAATTAAATATTTTTATAATATTTTATAACATTTTTCCCGCGGGAAAAGTTTACTGCGGTGATAAGTAGCCTATATGTTATCCCGGGATATAAGCTATCACTGTGTCAAGTTTCATCAAAATTAAATATTTTCCCCGCGGGAAAAGTTTACCGCGGTAAAAAGTTGCATAAATGTTATCCCAGGATATAAACTATCACTGTTAGGTTAGGTTGGTTTTGGTTAGGTTAGGTTAGCCAAGTTTCATCAAAATTAAATATTTTTATAATATTTTGTAACATTTTTCCCGCGGGAAAAGTTTACTGCGGTGATAAGTAGCCTATATGTTATCCCGGGATTTAAGCTATCACTGTGTCAAGTTTCATCAAAATTAAATATTTTTCCCGCGGGAAGAGTTTACCGCGGTAAAAAGTTGCCCATATGTCATCCCAAGATATAAGCTGTCACTGTACCAAGTTTCATCCGAATCCGTTCAGCCGTTATCGAGTTTCCCGCGGGAACAATTTACCGCGGTAAAAAGTAGCCTACATGTTATTCCAGGATATAAGCTATAAATGTACCGAGTTTCATCAAAATCCGTCGATCCGTTCTTGAGTTATAAATTATACATGAGAATCTTTGCACCCCTATTTCACCCACTTAGGGGATAATTTGAAAAATCCTTTCTTAGTGGACGTCAGTGCTATAAAGAGGAACCTCTGTGCCAAATTTCAAGTCCATAGGCTCAGCGGTTTGGTTGTGCGTTTCATCCCCTATTTTTAATACTTAGGGGTGGAATTTTCAAAATTCGCGAAACACGTCATTATTGTTTTTAAACTAAAAGCCTAAATATAAATTTTACGATTCTAGCTTCAGCGGTTTGGGCTGTGCGCGTTTCATCCCTTATTTTACATACTTGGGGGTGGAATTTTCAAAATCGCTGAAACACGTGTTCATTGGTTTTTAACGAATAGCCTAAATTCAAATTTTCAGGTTTCCAACTTTAAAAATGAGGGACTTTCATACAATCTTTGCACCCCTATTTCACCCACTTAGGGGATGATTTTTGAAAAATCCTTTCTTGGTGGACGTCAGTGCTATAAAGAGGAACCTCTGTGCCAAATTTCAAGTCCCTAGGCTCAGCGGTTTGGGCTGTGCGTTGATCAGTCAGTGAGTGAGTCAGTTTCGCCTTTTATATATGAGATAATACTTTAAATAAGACAGGGCTGTATGGACAAAGCTTCCCTTGCCCGTCCTCAATAGAGGACAAATCAACAACAACAAAAAATTGTTACATAAAAATAGGTATCTATTTATGCTTGAATTCATAATTCCCTATAGATAGTTTGTGAATTCATAATTCTTTCTCCAGTGTCTATTTATATAGTTTGTGCTAATTAGTTTGTGTTCTTTCATTGAATTACAAGTCGTATACTCTTTTCTTGGTTAGATGTGTTTGAAAGATACTACTCCATGGGTCGCTTGTGGATGGTCGGGACAAGGATCTTGTACAGTTGTGTGAGAGTTGGGTCGCGCATGCCGGGCTCGGGCTCGCGGAGCATCGGCACGACCCCGGCGCGGGCCGACGAGGTCATGGAGCAGCTCGCGAAGAACCCCTACTACGAGAAGTACGCGGAGCGTATTGCCGCACTGCAGCGAGCCTCGCCCGGTGAGCTCCAGCGCCGCGCACAGGCCTCCGCCCCCGCCCCCGCCGCTCCTGACGTAAGGCATGTGCCCTACGACACTCCAAACTATTTTAGTAGTTGCAAGCAATCTATTTTAGTGGTATACTTTGTTATTCCACATCATTTGACTCCATTCATTCATCATTGGACTTAATTCCAAATTGTTCAACTTGTGTATACTTAGGACTGTAATTTATTATTTACATATAAGAAGATTACAACTTTTATAGCCTAAAATAAGAAAAGAAACTTTTACATGTATTTAAGTCAATTACAATCTTCGCATTTAGATTGAACTAATCCATTTCAATGCTTTCAGGCAATTTTCATCAGTGTTGAACCCCAAGACAGCGCTCCAAAATGAAGTTGCAATGGAAGAAAAGAAACTAGATGCAATATTTAAAACGGACCTTGTGAAAGATAAAGAGGCATCAGAGATTCAGAGCATCTGGGAAGAGTACCACAGAAATAAGGAAGCAATATCCGCCACTATCCCTGTGCAGCTGTACAGCTCCGTCCGGGAGAGCATGCGGCAGAGCCCTACGTTCCTGTTCCCCCTGCCGCGTGCACACGGCTACGAGTTCATCATGTGCCAGAGCTCCGGCCACACAGTGCACTTCACACCGCTTCTAGCATTTCAGGTCACATTATTTTATTTGCATAGCAAGCTCATTTAAATTGGTTAATTTAATAAAAACTCAAACCTTGCTTGCATTCATAACTTTGATGATAATTAAGGGTTGTGTTAGTAGGTCCACAAGGAGAATGCGCCCGAGTGCCTCACCATGGTCCACTACACCGAGCTCAAGGATAAGGGCATTGTGCTCATGCGAGGGGAATATGACAAGGTGATTAAAATTAAATATATTTATCATTATTTAAATGTTATATTTGACAATAACAATATTATCTCTCTCATTTATTATATGTAAAAGAAATCCTTTTATTAAATCATATGCATCATAATTGTAAAAGTCAGTGCTTGTCTGGTTGGCGCAGACTGATCCTCACTATTTAGACTCCACACCTTTGAGCAGCAACAACTCAAATTAATAAATCTGCTACCTACATTTGGTCATCAGAAAGAAAAAGTGTTTTACTGATAGGTTAGGGGTATAACTTTTCTTAATTTACACATTTTATTTCAGAACGTATTAAATGGCCAAGAAGCTCAATGCCTAGCCAATCAATTTCAAATGTACTACAGTGGCAAAGACCGGGTCAAATCCCAGTTGCTACAAACATTTACTGCACACCCTGACACGTTCCAGCATATGGACCTCATCTCAGAGATGGAGAACATCACCCTGGTGTGAACTCAACATTTGTAGTTAAAATAATAAAGTTAGTGTATTATTAAACTCTTTTTACTGTCTTCAGGCTTATTACCCCTAGGCATTCATTGGTGAAGTTTGTGAGCATAGTAAGTGTACTCAGGAGTGTCGTGAATAAGCGAGCGTCGCGAGAGTACAGAGGTGGCAGAGTCTGTGCATGTGCCAGCTGAGCCTGTGCATGTGCCAGCTGAGCCTGTGCATGTGCCAACCGAGCCCAAGTGTGGGCCAACCGAGCCCAAGTGAGTGCTGCCGGCCGCGCCAACAGACCTGTTCAATTTATGGGCTTCGCTTCGACGCCATGAGTAACCATCTTTTATATACTCCATAGAATTTTGTGATATTGCAACCCGAGTAGTGAAAGGTCTATGTTGTGTTGATACACTATTCTTAATACATTGCAAAATATTATCTTCACATTCACGATGACAGCCTTCCATGTAAATATTATGTAAGAATGTCCTTGTCTTTTTCATCACATCATCATTGATGAGGGCTGGAGCAATTTCTTTTATGTATGTTGGGATTTCATTCATAAATTCTTCATACAACTGATAACCATTACCTTCCCCTGAACTTTGAGTTGTGGGAGTAGTAGGAGTAGTTAAAGTCTCTCCATTGGGAGATATATCAGTGTCTGCAGGATGGACCATTGGACTACCAGGGGAGTCCTCACGATGGCTCAAGTCTTCGCTGCCACTGTTCCTCTGTATTCCCATGCTATTACATTTACCGAAGGCACTCTTGACGCTTTCTTCGTCGGAATTCCTGATGACATCACTTTCACTACTATCTGTTAATTCTTTAATCTTATGACTACTGGAAGTTACAGTGCTTTGTGGTCTTTCATTCTTCACTATTTTGTTAGCATTTTGTTTGAATTCGGGAATTATTGGTCGTGTTATTGTTTCTGACATAATAGCTTTGGGAAACATAGCCAAAGTCAAGCGATTTGATGTTATACAGTTATTAGGTTTCATGCCATTTAAATTTGTAACAGTTTCGCCTATCTTACCTAACCAAGGTTTTTTAATTAATGTATCACCACTTCCATCTGTATATGTACGTGACCTTTTTCTTAATTCATCAAGACATTTACGCGTTTTTCGTTTCTTGCGTTTTGTGGTGCTAGCTAAAGTTTCCATTTTCTCTATTTTAAATGCGGAATGTGTTTCAGTAGTTAAGTGAGACCACAAATGGTGTACCTAGGACGTAGGTACGTCCAAGGGTGACTGACTGGATGGATAAAATTCAATGAAACCAAAGAAAGAAGTGAACTTTCTTTCTAAACTTTCAAACAATCACTCTCAACTCATGTCATGAAGTGAAATACTTTTTTTAATGGCAATTGCATAGCATTATGCCAGCGTCACGTTCCCGGAGAAACAAATTAACAAATTTTGAAAAAATAGGAAAATATCAAAGCCAATTCATATAATGGATGAATGAGGTTAATGTGATATAATATAATGGGTCGGATAATAATGAATTGATTTAAACAGGGAACGAATCAGGGGAAGAATGATCATATACGATTTATTAAGAGTGCACGTTAGCACTGGGGATCTTTTTGAGATTGTTCTTGTGATAATGTAAGGGGGAGGCCTTATGTTACCTGTGGATTTGGACATATAACTCTAATCTGTGCTGTGGACGTCTCGTGACCTCACTTGTGACTGTTAATGATAGTAAAAAAGAGTAAAATATGACTTGCTGTATAGTCTATCGACTTTTGCCTGTCCAGTCCAAATAAAAGCAAACAGAGACAGCCAGCCAGCTCTAGTGACCATGGAATCTGAGCCATGGAACCTCACATGAAAATTGTATTAAACGTATAGTAGAGGTATAGACTGAGGGTAGTACATATTAGTTCCATGCTAGTGACAGACAGCAGTGACAGCGAGCGGCGCAGAGACAGAGTATAAAAGCGGACGGGACGGACGGAGCGTACACATCTGTCTGTTTCGCACTTTCGCTTCCATACATAGAACGCTCGGCATAGAGTTACGGGGGAAATAGAACAGACTTCCCTCCGCGCAGCACCTCTACCCCGCTAGCGATGTAGCCATACGTCATCGCCGCCATTTTGTTCTGTCATTTCGTTGTCAGTTGTTGACTTTGACTCTTCTTTTAACTTTGTATATTGAACTTGAATGCAATGAGTGTGTTTTTGTTGTGTATCTAAGTATGTATTATAATAATGCAGGACACAAAAGTGCAAAGTGCTGTTTGACTGCAATAAAAAGCGAAACGGCGCATTTTTCCATTTGTTTCCTTTAAGTAACGAGAAATGACTCTAGTGACTGGACTGTATTATCTCTGAAGATAATTCGTAAGTAACCCACTCATGTGCTTTTAAGTAGGAGTAATATATTGTTGAACTTCTAAGTACTGTTGTTGTTTCAGAAAATAAGTATGAGCAACATACCAGGAAAAGGCACTCTGACCGCACCTATTGTGATGATGAAGGATCATCATCAAAGATTAAAGATCTACTGATAAAATGTGTGTATATACAAACGAACACTGCCATGCAGGAAAAGCTCTAAAGAAATAAATTAAAATATACATCTTTTAACTAATATTTTCTTGTTTTTTTTATATTAACCAATGTAATCGACCGAGCGAGCGAAGCGTCTAAGTTTCGAGATTGGCCAAAAATGCTATTGTCCGTCTTTTCTTCTGTCTGTAATTCTCTACAGGTCGCATTTTTCAACCGATCTTGACAAAAAATTTGGCATGGGTATAAATTAATAAAGCTGACAAAATGAGTAGAATAAAATCTTGAATTTTTTTAGAGTACGTACCATACTCGTAACGTGTGGACGTGACAGGCGCATGCCGCGGCCGAGCATGCGGGCGAGGCATGCGCCTGTCACGTCCAAACCGACAGCCTGTCTGGACGCACCTAATCACGAGCGCTAGCGAGTGATTCTAACATAAAATGGCTGTAACTCGGAAATTATTTATCCTAGACTATTAGTTTCTAAAGAGAAATTATAGATCTCGTCAAGATCTTCATTTCGGATGACAGCTGTCAAACTTAAAATGGCTGTAACTCGGAAACTAATTATTCTAGACTATTAGTTTCTAAAGAGAAATTATAGATCTCGTCAAGATCTTTATTTTGGATGACAGCTGTCAAACTTAAAACCGCTGTAACTCGGAAACTAGTGATCCTAGGCTACTAGTTTCTAAAGAGAAATTATAGATCTCGTCAAGATCTTTATTTCGGATGACAGCTGTCAAACTTAAAACCGCTGTAACTCGGAAACTAGTGATCCTAGGCTACTAGTTTCTGAAGAGAAATTATAGATCTCGTCAAGATCTTCATTTCGGATAACATCTGTCAAACTTAAAACCGCTGTAACTCGGAAACTAGTGATCCTAGTCTACTAGTTTGTAACGAAGAATGATAGATTTCGTCGAGATCTTCCTTTCGGATGACAGTTCGCAAAATTTGTTTTATTCTTAAATTCATTTTCAATGCGTCCGAAGATTGCGGGAACTGCAGGGTCTGTGGATTTTTTTCTCGTGAATCTCATGGTGTGGGGTATCGTTGGATAGGTCTTTCAAAAATAATGCGGGTGTGTAAGAAACATTTTTCGATTTAGGGATCCGTTGGGGAAATATTAAGCTTTAAGTGAATTAAGCGTTAAGTGAAAGTGATAATTTTTGATAGAGTTACGTGTCCCCTCCCAACCCTGCCAGCTAAACGGTTGCATCTGGATATGTGAAAAAATTCACGGCAGTAACATACATAACGTAGTTAAAAAGGAAAACCATGATAGCTAAGTAGGTTTAAATATTTTTTGAGTTATAGTTGACCAACTTAAAAAAGTCGAAAAATAAAATATTATGTTCATAGATGGGAATGTTTTTTTTTTCCTCGTGAATTCTATGGTGTGGGGTATCGTTGGATAGGTCTTTCATAAATATTGCGGGTGTGTTGAAAACATTTTTCAATTAGGGATCCGTTTGCAACTGCATAGTTGACTTCTGTTCCGTTTCTTTTAGGTTTGGTTTATAAGGGCTGGCGATGTCTACTGTTCTCACGGAACTATTAGTAATAAATAACAATATAACATAACTAAAGGGAAATCAGAGGGGCGGGCATACAGACTATACGCGATCGAATGGCCAGATTGTCATTGCCAATTGCCATGAGTTTAAAAAAAATATCAAGGTCAGCTGGTAGAGAATGCCATTGGCATTAAGTTTGCCTTTTGTACAATTTAGTGAAATTAAGTTTTAAATAAATAAAATATAAAAAATGTCACATTCTAATTCCCCCCGCCCACAGATTACACAAACTCTTAGAAAAGTAGTATGGAAGTCGGTCGGTCGTATGATACGTAGTATCTTCTTAGTAGTAGTCTGTGGTAATAAATACCGAACGAGCAAGGCTTTTTGGCGGGATTTTGTCGGAGACGGTTGTCTTTTTTATTTAGTTTTCCTAAAATATGTTTTTTGGTGTATATCTGTGATAATTTTATATGCAACAAGTGAATATTAAAGTGTATATTGTGCGGGATAGTTAAATAAAAGCGTCCAACGACTATCGAATTGCTCCAAAATGTCCCTTGTTAAATCGACACTAAACCTACTATCAGTTTAGTGCGGTGTTAGCTGCAGTCTGGATCACCAAATGGCACTAGTTGCTGGAGGCCGTACTGCGGTATAATGTATTCGTGATTTAAAACTAGGATTTGGCCTTTAAGGACTTGTTTCCAACTGGCCGTTAAACCATTAAAAAAAAACAACTGAGCGAGCGAATTTAAATTAGTAAATAATAAATAAATTTAAGTATAGTTGGTTCGTGGTTGTAAAAAATAAAAGAGAACTGATCGTAGTAATTCAGATTAGTAGGTAGTAAAACGTAGTGAATAAAGTTAGCTACAAACTAATCAACATACTTCAGTGGTAAACATTAATATAGAGAAGAATAATGTCTATTGAAATTGAGTCTGCCGAGTAAGTAAATTGTAATTAGGGTTGGAGTATGGCCTTGTGGGCGCTATGGTCCCTTGCACTATTTGTTACACTACGGAATCTACAGGTTTTGTTTATGTTGTTGCAATTCTTATTTTTAGGTTAACTTGCCATTGTTTGGGTATTAATTCCTCTGTAGTAGGGGTCAGACTTAGAAAAAATTCATATTTTAGAATCCGACGCTGCATTTGTGTTCGCTGAATATAATGACGAGTAGAGATATATGTAGTATTTTCATTTCATGAAATTGTTTTGTATCGGCGGCGAGAAAACCAATACTTCCCGAAGCTTACGATAATTCTCTATTACGAATTAGAGCAGCTCAGGCCGAGGCGGCCTCGCCGTGTGCGCCCTTCATATTCGTACTGTTCCTTGCATCTCTATTAGGTATGCCACCTGGAGGATAGAAAATTTTATTCAAAGAAAACATTCATTTATTTTTGAAAGGAGAGAAAACTTCATTCAAAGATTTTCGAAAATTCGCTTGCCACACCTGGGAATCGAACCGACTAAAATCTGTAAAAAAACACACCCTGTTCTTTTATTGCATCGATCGATCGTTAGGATCAATTATAAGGATGAAATCTCTCTAAGAAACTTGATAAATTAAATGAAAGGAAAACTATGAAATCTTAAATTATTTTACTTATTTTCTAAAAATGGTAAATGTAAAAAATCAAATTTACGTAAAATCTTATGCAAATGTAAAAGAGTTGAGAGTTGAAGTTCAGAATACAATTTATAATATTCACAACAACACGTTATTATTCTTATTCTTAGACGGGGGTGACAGTCCCTGCACTGACTCCACGAAGACGGGAGTTTTGTGCAATTCCGTTACTATTAATGAATTCGTTAGAAGAATAAATTTGTGTATCCAAGAAAATGGAGCCCATTTCGAGCAACTAATTAGTTTACCATTACCATTTTAAAATAATTTAAGATTTCATGGTTTTCCTTTCATTTAATTCATCAAGTTTCTTAGAGAGATTTCATCCTTATAATTGACCCTAACGATCGATGCAATAAAAGTACAGGTTGCAATTTTTACAGATTTTAGTCTGTTCGATTCCCGGGTGTGGCAAAGAAATTTTTTAAAATCTTTGAATGCAGTTTTCTTTCCTTTAAAAAGTAAAGGAATATTTTCTTTAAGTAAAATTTTCTGTCTACAGTATTAAGAGTACTTTCCCTCCAGGTGGCATTACAAAATTCCAACCTGTATAGTACACAAAACCAGAGTCTGGCGGATAGATTAGAATATTTATATTTGTATTGTTTCAGTGTGATCCGGTTGATCCTGCAGTACTTAAAAGAATCCAACCTCACCAAGACATTGCAAACATTACAGGTGCGTACCTACATGTGTGACGTAGGTTGGTTGGTTGGTTGGTGACCCTTGTGTGTGTGTGTGCAGGAGGAGACGGGCGTGTCGCTGAACACGGTGGACAGCGTGGACGGGTTCTGCGCGGACATCAACAACGGCCACTGGGACACCGTGCTCAAGGCCACGGCGTCGCTCAAGCTGCCGGACAGGAAGCTCATGGACCTGTACGAGCAGGTGGTGCTGGAGCTCATCGAGCTGCGCGAGCTGGGCGCCGCGCGCTCGCTGCTGCGCCAGACGCACCCCTGCCTGCTCATGAAGCAGCACCACACCGACCGCTACATCCACCTGGAGAACCTGCTGGCGCGCTCGTACTTCGACCCGCGCGAGGCGTACGGCGGCGCGGGCGGCGGCGGGGCGGCGCCGGCGGCGGGCGGCGGCGCGGGCGCGGCGGCCGGCGGCGGCGCGGGCGCGGCGCCGGCCGCCGGCGGCAAGGAGCGCCGGCGCGCCGGCATCGCGGCCGCGCTCGCCGGCGAGGTGTCCGTGGTGCCCAGCTCGCGCCTGCTGGCGCTGCTCGGGCAGGCGCTCAAGTGGCAGCAGCACCAGGGCCTGCTGCCACCGGGCACCAGCATCGACCTGTTCCGCGGCAAGGCGGCCATGCGCGACGAGCAGGAGGACCAGTGCCCCGCGCAGCTCTCCAAGATCATCAAGTTCGGCCAGAAGTCGCACGTGGAGTGCGCCAGGTGAGGCGCGGGCCGCGGCGGGGGCGGAGCGGGGGGAGAGAGCGTGCGTGGACGTGGTGGGTGACGGCGGTACGGTCGGTTGCAGGTTCTCGCCGGACGGGCAGTACCTGGTGACGGGCTCGGTGGACGGGCTGGTGGAGGTGTGGAACTTCACGACGGGCAAGCTGCGCAAGGACCTGCGCTACCAGGCGCACGACGAGTACATGAGCATGGAGGAGGCGGTGCTGGCGCTGGCGTTCGGGCGCGACTCGGACACGCTGGCGGCGGGCGCGGCGGGCGGCGCCGTGCGCGTGTGGCGCGTGTCCTCCGGGCTGGTGCTGCGCCGCCTGGACCGCGCGCACGCCAAGGGCGTCACGTGCCTGCACTTCTCGCGCGACGGCTCGCAGCTGCTGTCCGCCTCCTTCGACCGCACCATCCGGATCCACGGCCTCAAGTCGGGCAAGATCCTGAAGGAGTTCCGCGGGCACGCGTCGTTCGTCAACGAGGCGGTGTTCACGCCCGACGGGCACAGCGTGCTGAGCGCATCCTCCGACGGCACCGTCCGGCTGTGGTCGGTGCGCACCGCCGAGTGCACGGCGACGCTGCGGCCGCCTGGCGCGGGCGGTGCGGGCGGCGCCGCCGCCGCCGGCGGCGAGCCCTCGCCCGTCAACTCGCTGCTGCTGACGCCCAACAACCCCGAGCAGTTCGTGGTGTGCAACCGCACGAGCACGGTGCACATCATGAACACGGCGGGGCACATCGTGCGCTCGCTCAGCTCGGGCCGGCGCGAGGCGGAGGGCGGCGCGCTCGCGTGCGCCGCGCTCGCGCCGCGCGGCCGCCTCGTCTACTGCGCCGGCGAGGACCTCGTGCTGTACGCCTTCTGCGCCACCACCGGCAAGCTCGAGCGCACCATCACCGTGAGTATACACAGCCCGCCCCCGCCCCCGACCCCCACCCATACCTACATATATATATATGTGCGCGTCCGCCTGTGTGCCACAGATCCACGAGAAGCCGGTGATCGGCATGGCGCACCACCCGCACCACAACCTGCTGGCCACCTACAGCGAGGACGGCCTGCTCAAGCTGTGGAAGCCCTAGGCTGACCACTCGCATCACTCATACCTACAACATTCAATAATACAATTTTAATAATAAAGGGATTTCTCTAAATTATGTTTTATTATGTCTACTACCGTGTGAAGCTCGCCAACCACATTGTGATCGCTCAGTTGTCTGCCGTTGTGGAGCCGCGAGCAGCGAGCGTGGGCCGCCCCCGCCAGGTGCAGAGGGGAGCCAACCTACCCGCGGACACTTTAACTTATAATATACCGAATGAGAAATATGGGGCCGCCTGCGCCTGTCCATATTGCGGAGTTTGTTATGATAGATATGTGTCATATAGTAGAGCAATATAGGTATAGGTAATACATAAACTGCCTATGGTAGAGCGATTTAATACAAGAACTCATTTCTACGTTAGAGCGATTACTACACACAAATCTATTAATTTCTAACATTTACATGACTTGCTGAACGTCAGTGGCGTAGTGGGTAACACGCGGCCCTCGTGTAGAATACCGGTAGGGTACGTAGGTATATTAGACTGGGTAGGTAGGGTTTATCCACGTACGGTTGTAGCAATTTTTCCTTTGATCGCCCACAGCACTGCGGCTATGGCTCTGAACCACAGTTTAAGCATTTAATATGAAAGCCTGGTTGACTTTAAACTGATATCAAAATCAGATTGTCCAGGTAAAACAGTTTGGCAATATGAGTGTGCGGTTGGACCCCATACCGCCTCTGGTATGGGGCCGGTTGTAACAATCACAAACTATACACAGTAAATTAAATTATACACCGTTTTCGATTTAAATCGGTTTTATTATTCAAATACACTAAAATGTAGTACTTTTTCATTATTAATAAGTACCTAGGTAACTTACTCTGAAAGTAGGTCTGAAGTTGCCTGAGGAACAGGTTGAAAGTAATACTTTTCAGCCCTAGGGAGAATAGATTTAGTATATTAGGCACCATAGATTTGAATTCAGCGTATAGCATTTCTAGCAATTATATTATCCCAATAATTTGAGAAGACGCTTCTTATATGGCGGGGTCAAACTGAACAAACACTATTTATTTTAGTCGGGCTGTTGTTTGTTGGGGGGCAGTTGGTACTTATCTGCACCCCAACAAAAAATTCGCATACGTAGAAAGAGATAGAAGATATTATACTGGTCTAGCTTACTCTTACCTAATAAGTGTGTCCCTCTCTGATTATTATTATTATTTTAGCGTCAGTTCTATGGGATAATTTTTCTTAGCTTTCAACTGACAGCTGTCAAAATATATATAAAAAAAACTAGTACTATTTTCACATTTCTAATATAGAATATTCTATGTCCAACTTTCTATACAGCCATTCAATTAAAGCGCGATGTAAAATTATATTATTATTCCAGAATCCACCCTAAAAATCCACTTGAAATAACTTAAAGGTATGCAATAATTATAGAATATATATATATTACTGACTTGTAATTATTACTGTCAACTATTTCTTTAAAATAGGTAACATAGATTTGGGCAAAATATTTTTAATTTTTTCAATAAATTGGAAATGGAAAATGGCACAATAGTTGGCCGGTCACAGGAAAAAAAAAAAAAAAAATAGACGGGAAAACGGCAATCCGATCTTCATTTGTTTTTTCGAGTGGTAGTGGTAATGTTGCCAATGTTGGCTAAACTTAATCACAAAGTATTTTGCATTTTGAAATGAATATTAAAATGCAAAATACATCTCTAAAGGTATTTCCAATAAAATACAAAATGTTTTTTTTTTTACTAAAGGGCATTTAAGTAGAAAATAGGTATTTTGCATCTTGTATTTGCATTATACATAAAAGTATTTCAAATAAATGGCATCTCTGATTAAACCTAATACTTTTAAACCTTACACATGTAAACCTAATAAAATAAACAATGGGTGCAGCGCAGGCTTTGATTTTATTATTATTATTATTATTAATTCTTTTTTTTTTCTTTTTTTTTCCGTCGGATGTTTTGTGCACCTACCACGGCATTATAGGGTGGGTGGGGGGGCGATTTTTTGCGTTCCTAGTGCCCCAGGAGTACGGGAGTGGTGTCGTTGGAAGTAATTCAGCGCCGGCCATACGCAGGATAAATAAATGGGTACGACCAATGCCAAAAATGATTTAATTCAAATCTAACGCATTCGAACACATTGTAACCTATCACATTTAGACCTAACACATTAAAACCTAACAAATTCAAACCTAACACATTTAGACCTAACACATTCAAACCTAACATTCGAACCTAACACATTCAATCTAAAACATTTGAACCTAATACATTCGAACCTAACACATTCAATCTAACACATTTGAACCTAACACATTCGAACCTAACAGATTCAAACCTAACAATTAAACCTAACACATTCAAACCTAACACATTGTAACCTATCACATTTAGACCTAACACATTCAAACCTAACAAATTCAAACCTAACACATTTAGACCTAACACATTCAAACCTAACACATTCGAACCTAACACATTCAATCTAAAACATTTGAACCTAATACATTCGAACCTAACACATTCAAGCTAACACATTGTAAACTATCACATTTAGACCTAACACATTCAAACCTAACACATTTCGACCTAACACATTCAAACCTAACACATTCGAACCTAACACATTCAATCTAACACATTTGAACCTAATACATTCGAACCGAACAAATTCAAACCTGACACATTTAAACCTAACACATTTCGACCTAACACATTCAAACCTAACACATTCGAACCTAACACATTCAATCTAACACATTTGAACCTAACACATTCGAACCTAACACATTGTAACCTATCACATTTAGACTTAACACATTCAAATCTAACAAATTCAAACCTAACACATTTAGACCTAACACATTCAAACCTAACACATTCAATATAAAACATTTGAAGCTAATACATTCGAACCTAACACATTCAAGCTAGCACATTGTAAACTATCACATTTAGACCTAACACATTCAAACCTAACACATTCAATCTAACACATTTGAACCTAACAAATTCAAACCAACAACTAAACCTAACACATTGTAACCTATGTTCCATGTTCGAATGTATTAGGTTTAAATGTGTTTTAGATTGAATGTGTTGTTAGGTTAGGTTAGGTTAGGTTAGGTTAGGTTAGGTTAGGTTAGGTTAGGTTAGGTTAGGTTAGGTTGGGGTGCTAGGTCGGGTAACCTCCTCGTGTGCCCTACTGCTATGGGTGCCTTTCGGATACGTCCGGGGGTAACCATAGCAGGTTCGGGACGGTGCACCCTGGGCATCGGTCAATAATGTCTCTTCGGGGACATTATTGGCCGATGGCGAATAACCCGACACGGTCCGCTCCCAGTACTTCTCTGATCATCAGAGAATACATGGGATGCGGACGAACGGCGGGTCTGGTGAGCCGGGTTGGCCGGACACCAGGCAGGCACTACCATCTTGCCACCGCCGCAAACCGTAACCCTGAGTGACGTGGTCATGTCTCGCGGCTCAGGGCCGGGGGTCTTGCCTTAATTGGCCGGACCGCGAGGAAGTCAAACCTCTCTAAAAAACCCCAATCTCCGTAGCTTGGTCGTGGTTACGGAGTGCTCGGTTCGAGCGGCTGGTGGGTGTGGGCGGCGGGGGGGATCATGTCGGTGCTTCGGCGCCGGCGTGGACCCTCCCGCCGTCAAACCAGTCACTAGCGACCCGCCCTGGTTGCGGCTCGGGCTTCCAAGGGTTGTATTATGCGGGTACTGCCACTACTGTGTGGCCAATTCAGTACTCGTGGGATCAAAAATGGAATTTACAAACAAAAATCTTGATGATGGAAGGGAGGACGCGACGTGTCCAAGTGGGACCGTCGTGTCACAACAGACCGGCACACAAATGGACTCTGAGGGAAACAACAATTCGACGACCAACGCACGCCTAACGGACTTGACCGAGAGGGAAGGGAGCGAGGTCCTGGGGCCGCCTGCGGAGTCCATGGACACCGCAGAGACCCCCAGGAGACCCAGCAAGAGAGGGGGAGACGATGACCTTCGGTCCCAGGCTGGGGCCAAGGTCAACACGGCTCGGAGAGGGAGACCAGCAAAGGCAACGTACGCGGGGTGTACTGATGGAAGGGCACGGTCCAGCAGCCTGGCGGCCGAGAGGGCCAAAAAAGTTACGGAACCAGCGAGGGAGTTCCTGAAGGAACACCCTCTCTCTCAACTGGCCAAGCCTGGGAGGAGGGAAAAGGGGGAGGCCACGAAGAATAGTAGCCCCACCGCCACTAGAGACGAGTTGCTGGAGGCCACACGACGTGCCGCCAACGCCATCAGAGACGAGGCGAAAAAATGTGGCAACCTCAAAGGGGAGGTCTGGGGGAGGATGAATGCCTCCGTCAGGGAGATTCTGCTGGCGACCGAAGAACTCCAGACCCTGGAGGAGTCCGAAGTTGTCCGCGTATTAAAAGCGGACAACAAGAGAATGAAGGAGCAGCTCTCACAGCTCCAATCGGAGACGAAGGCCCTCAGAGCTGCCTTCTCCGAAAGGGGGGCCTCAACGTCGGCAACCCCAGCTGCTCCCACTGATCTGTCGGAGCTGGTGGCGACACTCCAGAGGGACTTGTTTGAGTCCCTCGGAGATGTCATACACGAGAGGTTCCGGGGGATCGGGGAGCAGCTAAACGTCCGGCTGGGGGAGCTGGAGAAGAGGCTCCCGGCGGAGCCTAATCCCCGCCCCCCCTTGGCGGCAGACCGCAAGAGGGAGGCGGCTGCGGCCACCCGGGCCGACGGGCAATCACAGCGTGAAGCGGTTGCGCAGGAAGCCACACCTGCCGCAAACCCTGCGCCTACTAGGCAGCAGGTTAAGACGGGGCGTAAAGCCAGACCCGCTAAGTCCCCTGCTCCCAGGCGGACTGCGGCCGGACCACGGCCGACCGAGACTGGGCAAGGGACCTCCCCCCCTGCCCAGGAGACACCACCTCCTGCACAGACGTCCTGGAAAGAGGTACTGAAGCGGAAGGGGAAGGGAAAGGGGAATGCCAACCAACCTCCCCCAGCACAACAGGTGAAGAAGCCTCCGCCGGGGCTGAAGAAGCCGTCCATTCCCACCACTGCGGCAGTGGTGGTCGAGCTCCTCCCTGAGACTGAGGCCACATATGCCTCAGTCATGACCAAAGTGGTCACAGCGGTGGGCCTGGCGGAGGTCGGGCTGGAACACGTGCGGGTCCGGACAACGGCCACCGGGGCCCGTAAAATTGAGGTTCCCGGCGAGAACAGCAGCAGGTCCGCTGACGAATTATGTCGGCGGATTCAGGCTGTGGTGGGCGGCGAGGCCAAAGTTTATAGGCCTGTAAAGATGGCGGCCATCCAGGTCAATGGCCTGGATGAGACGGCGAGTCAGGAGGCGGTGGCCCTAGCGGTGTCATCCGAGGGCAAATGCCTACTCGCTCAGGTGAAGGTGGGGAGGATCAGGGCGTTGCGCAATGGTACCGGGTCGGTGCTCGTGCAGTGCCCGGTTACCGCAGCCAGCGCCCTAGTAGGCGCAGGGCGCCTGAAAGTCGGGTGGTCGTCGGGTCAGGTGAAGAGCCTGGGACCGACCCCCATGAGGTGTTTTAGGTGCATGGGCATCGGTCACACGAGAGCGCTCTGCCCTTCGTCGGTGGACCGCGGAGCGCTGTGCTTCAGGTGCAGCCGGCCGGATCACTGGATGGCGGACTGCACAGAGAGCAAGCCCTTCTGTGCAGTGTGCCACCTGGCCAAACGTCCGGCCGGACACATAATGGGAGGCCGGATGTGCACCCCACCTCCAACCAGGGGCAAGGAGGCTCCGCCAGGGGCCCCGAGGACAGCCGCCGAGCAATCGGCCCAAGAGGGAGTAAGCATGGATGTCTGAATGCCAGTACACCGGCACTCAGACATCCTGCAGAGCAACCTCAATGGCTCTGCTCGCGCCCAGGACCTGCTCATGCAGGTCATGGCCGAGTGGAGCATTGAGGTTGCGGTGGTGGCGGAGCCGTACCTCGTCCCGCCCCAACCCAATTGGGTGGGGGCCACGGACGGAATGGCGGCGGTGGTGGTGCCGACGGGGGGAAACTCTCTCCCTCTCTCTCCTTTGGGGCGCGGGCCGGGTTATGCGGCGGCTAAATGGGGAGAGGTCGTGCTGGTGGCCGTATACTTCTCCCCTAATCAGCCGCTGCGACTCTTCGAGGACTTCCTAGAAGTCCTCGAAGGAGTAGTGAGGAGGGCTAGCCCGGCCCAGGTCTTGGTGATGGGCGACCTCAACGCCAAGAGTGCGGATTGGGGGTCGGCCGTCACCAACGCCAAGGGGGAGGCCCTCTCGGACTGGGTGACGGCAATGGGCCTCACAGTGTTGAACAGGGGCACCGCCAACACGTGCGTGCGGTGGCAGGGGGGGTCAATCGTGGACGTGTCGTTCGCGACCCCCACCTTGGCCGCGCGCATCGACGGGTGGTGCGTCCTGGAGGATGTGGAGACCCTCTCCGATCACTTGTATATCCGGATGAGGGTCCACACCACGTCGGGGGCCCTGTCGCCCGGTCCGGGAGGGAGAGGGAGAAGAGGGGGAGTGCTCCCGAGATGGGCGCTGACGCGGCTGGACCGTGACATGGCGGCAGAGGCCGCCATGGTCCAGGCGTGGTGCAGCCCCCCGCCGGTCACCTTGGGAGTGGAGGAGAGAGCGGGACGCTTCCGCGAAGCGATACAGGAGGTATGTGACGCGGCCATGCCTCGGGCGCGGCGGACACCTCGAAAAAGCCAGGTGTACTGGTGGACGGAGGAGATTGCGGCCCTCCGGGCCACCAGTAATGGTGCCCGCCGCGCCTTCACCCGCTGTAGAAGGAGGAGGCACGAGGAGTGGGAGGAGGCGCTTCTATATGAAGCCCTCCGAGAGGCCAAAGGGGCACTCCAGCGGGCCATCGCAAAGGCGAAGGAGGAGGCGCGCGAGGAGTTCCTCGCCACGTTGGACAGGGATCCATGGGGGCGGCCGTACAGGGTAGTGCGGAACAAGATGAAGCACGCCCTCCCCATGGATTCGCTGGAGCCGGAACTCCTCGCTCGAATAGTGGGCGGCCTTTTTCCGCCGGCGCCGGTCTACGAGCCGCCAACAATGTCGGAGCCGTCCATAGAGCCGGAGGGCCCACTTGTGGTCCCCCCGGTGACGGACGGCGAAATGAAGGAGGCCGTGGACCGACTACGGTCCAAGAAGAAGGCCCCGGGGCCGGACGGGGTACCTGGCAAGGTACTACCGATAGCCCTGGAACATCTCGGAGACCGTCTCAGAACCCTCTATGACGATTGTCTGAGGGAGGGACGGTTTCCGAGATGCTGGAAGGAAGGACGCCTGTGCCTCCTGAGGAAGGAGGGACGCCCGCCAGATTCCCCGTCTGCATACCGTCCAATAGTGCTCTTGGACGAGACGGGGAAGATGTTGGAGCGCATCATTGCCAGGAGGATAGTGGACCACCTCACAGACTCGGGCCCGAACGTGAGCGATCGCCAGTTCGGGTTCCGGGAGGGGCGGTCCACTATCGACGCGCTGAGCTCCCTCCGGGACTTCAGCGAGCTCGCTAAGGGGAGGGGGGAGGGGGTAGCGGCGGTGTCCCTGGACATCGCCAACGCCTTCGGCACCCTCCCCCACGAAGTGATTAAGGAGGCGCTCCGGTACCACGAGGTGCCTCCTTATCTCAGGAGGATGGTAGAGCACTACCTCACTGAGAGGGTAGTGCTCTACGAACGGGACGGCCGAATGTTTGCCCATCCTATGGTGTGCGGCGTTCCACAGGGGTCCGTCCTCGGACCCCTATTGTGGAACGTCGGATACGACTGGGCGATTAGAGGGGCCCAATTTCCCCGCATGGTCACTATCTGCTACGCAGATGACACTATGGTGGCCGTGCGGGGTAATGAGGAGGAGGAGGTGATGCAGAGGGCTGCTGCGGCGGCCGAAATGACGGTCGGCCGCATCAATAGGCTGGGACTGAGTGTGTCCCTCTCCAAGACGGAGGCAATTGTCTTCGGCGGGCCGGGCTGGCGGCCGAGGGAGGGGGACACACTCATGATCATGGGGGAGAGGGTCCAGGTCAGGGCCAATATCAAGTACCTTGGCCTTGTCCTGGACCGAAGGTGGGACTTCGGGGAGCATTTTTCCAGAATGGCTCCCCGACTAGTCGGGGCCGCTTCGGCCTTAGGCAGATTACTGCCCAATGTGGGAGGTCCTGGGACCACGTGTCGGCGTCTGTTTGCGGGCGTCCTGCGCAGCATGGCGCTATATGGGGCACCGATCTGGGCCGACAAGTTGTCGGCCAAGAACAAGGCCCTCCTGCGACGGCCACAGAGGGTGATGGCCATACGAATCGTAAGGGCCTACACCACGGTGTCCCATGCGGCGGCATGTGCCCTCGCCGGCACAATGCCCTGGGAGCTAGACGCCCTGGTGATGGCGGAAACTCACCAGGCGCGGGCTGAGGCAAGGGCGAGAGGGGAGCGTCCGGATCCGGCGCTGATTGAAGGTGGGCGCCGCATGGCGGCAGAGAGGATGCGGGACCGATGGAAGAGGGCCTTGGAGGACTCTCCATACGGTACCCGCACATTGGGGGCACTCCTCCCGTCGTTCGGGGAGTGGCTAGAAAGGGAGCACGGTAGCCTCGGCTTCCGTCTGTCGCAGGTGATGACCGGGCATGGCTGCTTCGGTCATTACCTGCACGGGATAGGGAGGGAGCCGAGTCCGCGGTGCCACGAGTGCGGGGCCCCGGACGACACGGCGGAGCATACCGTGGAGGAGTGCGCCCGATGGGACCTGGAGCGACAGGACCTGGTGGAGGCCACCGGATGTGGGGATCTCTCGCTGCCAGCAATGGTCGCGACCATGCTGAGCAGCGAGAGATCGTGGGAGGCGGTAGCCTCCTTCTGTGAGACAATCATCTCGCAGAAGGAGGCGGCGGAGCGGGTGCGCGAAGACGCAGTCGACGCGCACCCGCTCCGGCGCAGACGGCGGGGCAGAAGGCGGGCACAATTCGGTGCCCGTCTTCTGCCCCTTGTGTAGACGTGGGTGAGGGGCCCACTATCAAAGTCTACACACGTCTGGGGGAAGGGCCGTAGCGTTTGCGGTTCCTTCCCTCCTTGGCGCGGGGCACCAGTTGGTGCGGCCGGGGGGGTGACGTGGTGAAATCCTTGTGCAACCCACGCACCCCCCACAAAAACGGCAGAGCGGGTAAAACGCCGGAGTTGGTTTTAGTGGGTATACCATCTCACTCTGAGATCGGGAGTCCCACACACCCCCCCCACATGGTCTCCCTAGACCGGGGGGGATGGTGCCTAACGCATTTCCAACTCCGTGAAAAAAAAAAAAAAAAAAAAAAAAAAAAAAAAAAAAAAAAAAGGTTAGGTTAGGTTAGGTTAGGTTAGGTTAGGTTAGGTTAGGTTAGGTTAGGTTAGGTTAGGTTGGGGTGCTAGGTCGGGTAACCTCCACGTGTGCCCTACTGCTATGGGTGCCTTTCGGATACGTCCGGGGGTAAACATAGCAGGTTCGGGACGGTGCACCCTGGGCATCGGTCAATAGTGTCTCTTTGGGGACATTATTGGCCGATGGCGAATAACCCGACGAGATGGGGGGCTGTGCCTGCGAGTTCGCAGAACACAGCTCCATGGAGGAGGAGGCCCTCGGGCCTCAACGTTTCTCCGCGTGTCCCTCTGATTAGCAGAGGGCACAGTGGATGGAGCAAGGGCGGGCTGAGTGTGCATTTATGCCGCTTGGCAGGCACTTCGGTGCCACCGTCAAGTATATCGTAATCCCTACGGATTTTCCGAAGGGACCGAGGGTCCACGACTCCTGGACCGCGAGGGATGAAAACCTCTATAAAATAAAGTTTCCCCGAATCCCAAATGGCGGCGCAGCATGAGGGGATGCATGGTTGATGGGTTGTTCAGCCTTTACTGCGTCTTTCCCCCCCCTCCCCCCTCCCTCCTATCTCACCTCTCCCAATCCTATAATCCTGTCCTATCCTATCCCAATCCAACTCCCATTCCTAAGGGGAACTCACCCCTGAAAAAAGAGATCCTGTGGTAGGATGACAGCCACACACCATGAGCGGGAATAAAAATCAACTACCCCAGGTGGGTACCAGCCTCTCCGAGGCTGGAGAATCCCACGGCGTCGCTTCGGCGGCGTCCTGCCCCTCGTATTCTGGGGGGGGCGATTCACGCTCCGTGGGCGCATTGCGCCCGCGTTTTAAGGAGGGAGATGCGAGTCTGACGACGGGGGCTTCGCCATCACCAGCGCCCAGAGCGGCGAGGGTGATGTCGAAGCGCACGGAAGTCGAAGTGAACATGGATACGACTGCTGGATATGAAGATGAGACGGGAGAGTCGGACGCGTCGATGTCCTCCGTGACTGCTGGTGGCCGTCTGTGGAGGACCACCTGCGAGAAGAGGCGGCTCAACTCTGAGCCGTCCATGGAAATGAACGCTGGTGTAGATGGTGACGGTGAGAAGCCCAGCAAACGCGCGTCACCAGCACCCTCCGACTTCGGCCTGGCCAAGGCTCAGTTCCTCAAGCTGCAGAAGGAGGAGAGGCAGCTGGAGGCTGAAAAGGCGGTAGCTGCGCGGGCTCGCAAAACCCGCGAAGCTCGCGCCGCCCGTGCCCGTGCAGCGGCCACAGCACAGGAGAGAAGGAATGGGGAGGGAAGCAGTGCCACCGCCCTCAATAAACAGGTGCTCGATGCTCTTGAGACCGTTTCCTTGGTCTCGAGAACATCGGGCAACCTGAAGGGCACGTTCCAACGCGCCCTTAAGGAGTCGGTGGCGTCTATAAGGGATGCAGTGGAGCTGCTGCATTCGCGGACGACAGACGAGGAGACGGCGCTGCTGCAGGCCAGCAACAGCTGTCTGCGGGCGGAGCTGGATGAACTCCGTAAGGAGTTTGCCCAGCTCAGGTCCGAGCTGGAGTCGGTTCGCCTGCGGGCGGCGCCGGCTCCTTCCGGGCCAGTCGGCTCTGAGAGGTCAGCTCATGAGGAGCATCCCTTGCCCATCCCCACCGGGTCGAGCTCGAAAGAGTCTCCCCCGCTACCGCCCGGGCCGCTGCCACCCAGGCCGCTGCCGGCGCCCAGACCGATGCTGCCACCTAAGCCGGTACCAGCGCCTAAACCGCTGCTCCTGCCCCGTCCGGCACAGCGAACGATGGGCGAGCAGCCTGCCCTGGACGTGCAGGAGCTGACGCGCTCCATCATGGTCCAAGTGGGGACCATGGTTGGGGCGCGTCTGGAGTCCCTAGAGGACAGGCTTTTGCCCCCCAAGCGTCTGCGGCCACCACTGGCTGCAGACAGAAACAAGGAGACGACATATGGCCCCGCCCCAGCGGCAGGTGCACAACCGGTGCGAGAAGAATTCCCACCTCCCGCTTCGGGTCAACAGGGCCGGAAGAAGAGAGGAGGGAAGAGGAGGACAGACAACGGGGCCGCCTCTGAGAGGAGGGAGCCTCGTTCATTACCCCCGCCGCCCGCTTCTATGAACAGGGCGTGGAATGTGGTGGCCGGGGACGGCTCAAAGAAGGGCAAAGGAGGGCAGACACAGCCCCAGCGTAAAAAGAAGACCCGCAGGCTCCGCCAGCCCCGAACTACGGCTGTGGTGATTACACTGCAGCCGGAAGCCGTGGAGAGGGGCCTGACGTATGGGCAGGTGATTGCCGAGGCCAAGAGCAGAGTGAACCTCGAGGACCTCGGCATCCCCCCGGGAATGCGCGTCTCCATGGCAGCCACTGGGGCGCGGATCCTGCTGGTGCCAGGAACCACCAGTGGCGACAAGGCCGACTTGCTGGCTAAGGCGCTGCGGGAAACTATAGGGGAGCAGAACATCCGAGTCTCCAGACCCACGAAGTGCGCAGAAATGCGCATTTCGGGGCTGGACGATTCCATCACCCCTGACGAGGTTGCGGCTGCGGTTGCAAAGGCCGGTGGGTGTGCCGCAGACCAGGTGAAGCCCGGTGAAATTCGCCAGAACTTCTCAGGTCTCGGCACAATTTGGGTGCGGTGTCCGGTCGCCGCCGCTAGAAAGGTGGTGGAGGGTGGTCGGCTCTTGGTCGGGTGGGTATCGACGCAGGTAAAACTGCTCGAGGCCAAGCCTCTGCGGTGCTTTCGCTGCCTCGAAACGGGGCACGTTAGAGCGAAATGCACTGCGGAGGTAGACAGGAGCGATCACTGCTACCGCTGTGGTAAGCCCGGCCACAAGGCTGGCGGCTGTGCGGCTGACCCGCACTGCACCCTGTGTGCAGCAGCGGGCAAGCCAGCTGGGCATAGGGTGGGCAACAAAGCGTGTGCCGCCACCCAACCCAATAGGAACCGAAGGAAGGGCGGCGATGGCCTCAGGGCCTCCTCGCAGCCAGTCTGCCCTGTGGCTAGCATCTCAGCAGCCCAGGCCGAGGAGAACCTGATGGACATCGCCAATTAATGGACACCATCGGATTCCTACAGGGGAATATCAACCACTGCGCCAATGCTCAGGACCTTCTGTTCCAGAGCATGGCGGAGCGGTTGATACAGGTGGCAGTGGTCGCCGAGCCCTACTTTGTCCCGCCCCGAGAAAACTGGGCGGGGGATCGCGAGGGCTTGGTGGCCATCATCACCCAGTCTGGCCTTTCCCTGGAGTGGGTGAAGAGAGGCCGAGGTTACGTCGCGGCATACGTGAGGAACATGATGGTGGTCGGGGTGTATTTCTCGCCAAATCGGACCCTGGCGGAATTCGAACAGTTCCTGGTCGAAGTCGGGGCTCTGATTGGCCAGAATTCACCCACTAACGTAATTGTCGCCGGGGATCTCAATGCCAAGTCTATGGCGTGGGGATGTCCGGCGACAGACCCTTTTGGTGAAGCGCTCGAGGAGTGGGCTGTGGAGATTGGACTGGTGGTGCTCAACCGTGGATCGGTCCCCACGTGCGTGCGGCCACAGGGCAGCTCAATCGTGGACATCACGTTCGCGAACGCTGCCCTGGCGCGCCGTGTCCGGGACTGGGAAGTGCTGGAGGATGTAGTGACGCTGTCTGACCATCGATATATTCGGTTCGACGTCGCTGCATCCCCACTTGCCCCGAGTGGTCCCAGCCGATCCCGGGAAAGCCAAGGACCACGCTGGAGAATTAAGCGCATGGACCGGGAACTATTGTACGAGGCGGCCCTGGTCCAGGCCTGGTCGAACCCACCAGAGGGCCCCGTCGAAGTGGAGCGTGAGTCGGAGTGGCTCGGGGAGGCCATGTCGCACGTCTGCGACGCGGCCATGCCCCGCGCCAGGCCGGCCCCGCCCAGGCGCTCCGTGTACTGGTGGTCCGACGAACTCGCACAGCTCCGCGCCGAGTGCGTGGTGGCGAGACGTCGGATCACCAGATACCGAAGGCGGCGGCAGAGGGATGAGGCCGAGGAGGCGCAATTGTACGCTACATACAAGGAGCGTACAAAGGCGTTCAAGGTGGCCATAGCCAACGCCAAGTCATTGGCGGAGGAGGAGATGCTGGAGACCCTCAACAGTGATCCATGGGGGAGGCCGTACAAGATGGTGAGGCGCAAGCTTCGCCCTTGGGCCCCCCCCGTGACGCAGAGTCTCCAGCCCCAAATCCTGGATCGCGTGGTAGATGCCCTGTTTCCATACAGGGCTGCCCACGTCCCTCCGCTGATGGCGGCGATGGCAGAGCGGGACGAGGAAGTGAGCGCGCCCGAGGTGACTGAGGGCGAGCTGAAGGCGGCGGTGCTGCGGCTTCAGAGCAAAGGCAACACCGCCCCGGGACTTGACGGCATCCCCGGCCGCGCCTTGGTGCAGATGCTCGGGCCCCTCGAGCCGAGGGTGAGGGCGATATTCAGCGCGTGCCTGGAACAGGGCCAGTTCCCCCGCAGGTGGAAGACGGGAAAGCTGGTCCTGCTGAGGAAGGAGGGACGCCCGGCTGATTCGCCCTCGGCGTACCGGCCGATTGTCCTGCTCGACGAGGTGGGCAAGCTCTTTGAGCGCGTCGTAGCCGCCCGCCTCGTCAAGCACCTGGAGGAGGAAGGGCCGAACCTGAGCGAGTATCAGTTCGGCTTCCGTCAGGGCAGGTCCACCATCGACGCGATCGCGCGGGTGAGGGCCCTGGCGGAGGACGCGGTGTCCCGGGGTGAGGTCGTCTTGGCGGTGTCTCTGGACATCGCCAACGCCTTTAATACCCTGCCCTGGGACACCATAAAGGAGGCGCTAAAGTTCCACGGCGTACCGGGGTACCTGCGCCGGGTGGTGGCGGCTTATCTCTCCGAGAGAACCGTCACATACCCGACGCAGAGTGCGTGGCAGAGCCGAGCGATGTCGTGCGGTGTTCCACAGGGATCGGTCCTCGGACCGCTCCTGTGGAACATCGGTTACGACTGGGTGCTGCGCGGGCAGAACCTGCCGGGCGTCAGCGTGACTTGTTACGCTGACGACACGCTCGTGACGGCCTGCGACAGCACCTACCGGAGGGCAGCCATACTGGCCACGGCTGGGGTGGCATTGGTAGTAGCCAGGATCCGCCGGCTAGGGCTCGAGGTGGCGCTGAACAAGTCCGAGGCTCTGTGTTTCCACGGGCCTCGGAGGGCGCCACCGGCTGGATCCCACTTGGTGGTGGGGGGAACTTCCATCGGGGTCGAGTCGACGATGCGGTACCTAGGCGTCGTCCTCGACAGCCGGTGGAATTTTAAGGCGCACTTTGCGCGCCTGGCTCCGAAACTCGTCGGAGCCGCCGGCGCGCTGAGTCGTCTCCTCCCCAATGTTGGCAACCCGGGCGCCGATTGTCGGCGCTTGTACGCTGGAGTGGTGCGGTCGATGGCCCTGTATGGAGCCCCCATCTGGATAGACGCCCTGACCGCCCACAACAGTGTACTGAACCCCCCCTTATGAACCCCTCCTAATCTATATACTCTCTGAAACTACTATATAACCCTAACGCTCATGAAAACCGTTCTACTTAGATATTGTTTCCTTATAATCTGGAATTGGCAAGTGATCGTTTAGTCTAGTGAAATGGACTCTACGCAGTGACCGTATAGATGTAACCCTGACTCTTTTTATCGAAATGAGTGACCTAACGAAGATGTTCTGAGTTTAATAAACCTACATTAAATACCTATGACCTGCATTCATTTTCTTACTTAGTTATCCTAATAATAGTATAAAATCTAGTGTAAACATTGAAGTTTTATTCCTCAAACCTTTCAGTAAGTATTATAAGCATATGACGCCTTACGCAAGCTAAAGATTTAATGTATAAATGATATTAGATAAAGATATGCACTTAATTAGTTGATAGATAATAGTTATTGATCAGAAACTAATCCTAAAATAATTTCTAGTATTTTAGAGTGAGTTTGAGTTAAAATTTAGAATCAATATTTATAAATAAGGAAGACATAAGTATTTATTGAAATTCCAAGAGTTTTATTCCGTATTTTATGCAAGCACCTCCTTCCCCACCCTTGCACCTGTCCACCCTTTTGATAATGGAACGCCAAGTCTTGGGGAGTTTCACATAAATACTAATGTCTGTCATTTGAATTTGAGGCCACTTGACTCAACAAAGTACAGACAGAAGTAAAGCACCTTTGCCTTTTTAGGCATGAAGGTACAAGAAGAACCTTCATATGAATACTTATATATTGATAAATTCCACTGCCTTCGTAGGTTTGTAAGATTGAAACACTACACGATATTACATACATGTTAATAAACTTTGGGATCCATCTCATAGTTAAATGACATGAAATAACAGGCTCTACCTAATAGTTTGATAAGTAGGATGTTACAGAAAAGCCTCAGGCAGTTGTCAGCTTGTAAATAACGATTAATTATTCGCACAGTTAACTTACATTCATAAAACAGTAGCATTTTGCTAGCGACTCAGCTTCAGCCCTTGAGCGTCAACCACTGAACTTTCTCAGTTGTCACAAGTTAATGACTGTAGGTCAAGCAGTTAAGAATAAAATACTTCAGCCCTTGAGCTTTGGTAAATATGTGAAGATTTGATTAATTAGCCAACTTTAGGCAATACTGTAAATCAATTATATGACTAGTAAAATGGTATAATTTGATAGACATTGTAGCTGTAATCCCAATGGTTATTTGGTATAATAAATATATAATACTTTGATGGCATTATTAAGGTGATACATCTCGCATATATACTTGGTAATTTATATTAAATAAAAGTTTATTTATTTTCTTTTATTCACTAGGTACCTTAGTAGATCTCTCCTACAGATCCTAGTTTATTTGACTAGCTATTTTTGATACTATTCATTCTTACTAACATTTAGGAATGGACTGATCAATCATTATCTTAATACATGAGCAAATCCTATTCCAACAGTGGGCATAAGCAATCTTGCCACTGAGTTTTAGTCATGTCTTAACGCAAAGCAATTTCTATCTGAATTTAATGGACTTTAGAGCGCACAGACCTATTATCAAGTAGGAGCAAAAGCATTTACAAAGGCGGACCTATCCCACATAAGATTTCTCCCAGTCAACCCTAAAGCATCCTAAAAGGCTAGTTCATAATATCTAGTACAGAATTTAGTTTATTTTAGCATGGATAATTATAGATAACTGACTGAAAATGGAGTTTCGCATTTATGACTATTCACTTTCCTAAAACACAGTCTATATTATAACACAAACAACACAGAAAATCACATGTAAATACACACGGTTATTGGTAACACACAAGAATACACACACGAAATACACACAATGAAATAAACACAATTTGATATAGCTATTCACACAAATTATACACATAAATTCCGATGGCAGTATTATCAGCTCTCCTGAAAACACGGTCATCTAACTCAAAGTTATAACATGGAACAGACTCACAGAATTCTCCTGTCAGCATCCTCTGCTGCTCACTGGTTCCCACCATGATGAGACACCTCTCACACCCGCATCCTACGGGCGGAGATATCTCATCAGCACACGCCGACCCGCAGTCTCCGACTCCAAGAACCCGTTGTCTCCAACTCCAAGAACCCGCTGTCTCCAACTCCAAGAACCCGCTGTCTCCAACTCCAAGAACCCGTTGTCTCGACGATGCTTCAGAGGACAGCTGTCCACAGCCAAATTTAGCTTGCTATCCGCTCTTGCATTGAATTTAATAAACAGATTTAGCTTTCGAGCTATATAATGAATTTAGAAGCGCAATTTGAATTTAACACTGATTTCAATTTAACATTTCCTTTCATGTGTGTGGAAGTACATCTCCTGACTCCTCAGTAAACTAAATTTCATCTAATTTAAAGCTTCACTTATTGAACTAGCAAACGCAAATTGATATTCGCACTGACTTTAATTTATTTTCAACAACAGTTATTGAATATCGAAACAATACGGTTTAACACTGGTTTTGGTTTGTATTCTCACTTCTGAAACACTTTATGCCCACAAATGGACGTTATCACACTGCAATCCTCTTTGGCGGTCTGTATTTTTGACTAAGTCCAAACGGTGGACATTAGTAGGGCGAATATAATTATTTAATACTTTAGCGTAACACAATTATTCACTTGGTAAAATAAATCCAACTTGCAACGCGATGTGTCTCGAAACTCAACTTTCGTACGAGAACCTTTCAGCGCGACGTCGTAAAATTAACTGTCCCGAAGTACGCAACCACTCCTATTTATCACATTTTTTCAAAAACGAGCGCCAAATATCCGTACGTATCGGTTTTTTCCTGTCGACCAATCCGCTCAAAGCATCCTAATTACCCGGTACAAAAACCGATACGTATAGGTTCTGACCAATCAAAAACACGAATACCGATGCCAATGCGTGGGTTGTATTCAGTCCTCAGAAAATCTATTTTATATTATTAAAATTTTACTACTGACTAGAATTATACCACGCTTCGTTTCTGGTCGATATTGTTTTAAATTGAAACAAAATTGCACTTTAAAGTGAAATTTTGTTTCTTTAACTTTTTCAGAAAATATTCAGAAATCCTTTGTTTTTCGAACAAATTAATGAAATTGAGATTATGTCTACATTATCGTTGATAAAACTATAGTTTTCCGAGTATACGTACTGGCATTTCGACAATAATACTACACATTATTAATTATTGTACAAATGGTTTAATTATAATACGAAATCCGGCCCTGTGGCGACTTCTTTTTTAATTTAACTTTCTTAATTATGACAAAGGTCATAATCATCATTAAGCCTAAGTTTCTCTCATATTAATCCAAAGTTGTACGGTTTTTCGATACTTTGTTTTGATTTAAAGATTAATTAATTTGGGAAAGTGACGAACTCCTTCACATTGAAGCCTGTTCCGTTACAGCCGCCCCCAAGAATTATTAAAGGTCCTTTATAGCAATATGATATAGAACCGGAGAGAATTCTTCCCTCTCATTATTTTCACAAATTAATTTACTTAGTTTGTTAACACTTTTCTCAGCTCGTTATTGTTGTGTGTTTTTAAACCGGTACGTATGGAAACGCATTGCAAAGGTTCGAAAACTTTGGACCAGTCTTATCATTCATGAACAGACATTACCTCAACAAGGACATCCCAGCCTTTCCAGGGAAAAATGGTTGTGAGGCATTTTCATTCCTTTGAAAGATTCTTGATCTCATTCAACCTGTTCTTTAAAGGTATACGAATTCGATAAGAACCCCCTTCTCAGACTGAGATGACTTTAATAGCCTCGGCACTGCCTCCCCATGTTCGACTCAACTCAGATTCATAGATTCTTGCCTTACACTAAATTTCCATGTCCGGTGCTCGTAAGTTGTCGAGGAAAAATATAGCGGCTGCTGCGTGTGAGTACTGGAATTTCATTAAATACCCAGTAAACCTGGACTTTTGACAATTTGCCAAAAAAACTGACAAATTGACATACTAATACCTAACATCAACTTTTAAGGAAATTCCATTTGTAAAGTGTAATGTCAGCTGTATAAGTCAAATGTCAATAAACTAGTTCCTATGACTGCAGCAAACGTTAACCCGTTACGGTCCTGTTAATCCTAATTCCCTAAGAGATAGACTTACTGTCCTCATTCATTCGTATTACATAAATCATCAAGTCCTACTGTATTCAAGTAACTGGTTACATACATCATTCTCAATAAATTATCCTTCCTCAAACGCTATACCACGCTACCATAACAAGATACCGCCCCTACAGTCACAGAATTTTAGAACCAAAGTTCTAGAAATATTTAATTATCGCAACGAATGGTAAGAACTCTGCCCGGTCTAACCTTTTTTATTCGTTACCTTCTGTATAACCTTTACCACACCGTTACCTGTTACCTGGTAAATTACCAAACACAACCCTTCATCCTTCCGTTGTGTTATATCAAAGACCATATCGTTCACCAACTAGTATTTAATCTTAAACTTATCCTTATTTTAGGTCATTAACATTTAAAGTGAAATAATGTAAAGTATATTCATCACTCACTCCTTTTCCCCTGCGTACCCATTAAATTTATCTAAAAGACCTGAAAACTTATAACTTGGTATTAGTTCCGTGAAATAATATTCAAATTAAGCATCACTTAATACGTTCTTAAGGCCTTCGTACACCGATCTCGTCCCGAAATCAGAGAACGCTGTTTGAATTTAAAATTATTTGTAGTTCCCACGGGTTTTGCTAGAATACATCCGAATTCCGAATTTACCCCAATCAAACACGACAGTAAATAATCTTCGCTAATTTTAACTTAAATTTTTCATTATCTTTCCAAATATCTAATAAATTATAAACAAACAAAATCAGAAATTATTGGCTTCGCCACACTCCACTACTACCATCGAAGTAAGAAACACTGATCAAAATACGCCCCCTCCCGCATTTACTTATCATTTAGTTAAAACTATTAAATCATTAAGCTAAAACTATTAAAACCATAAATCAAGTAGGTATAATAGCAAAAATCTAATTTATGCAATGATTTTGATTTTTATATTCCCTGTAGCAATTGCCAATTTAATCTAAGATGTTGGTTTGTGTTTAGTATTAAACTCGAGAGAAGTATATAACATTCTACACTAATATCAATATTTTTCATAGCAAGAACATGATTCATCAACAAATCATCAACTACAAGAAAACATAACTAAACTTCAACAAAACATCAACATTTTAAAAACCCAATATTTAGTACTCCGCACATTCTATTAACCTAATAAATACTCATAAACTAGGCCTACCCATATATTGTAACATATAGTTACCCTACCCATGATATTTAGAATCTAGGATATGAACATACCGAACGCTATGCGGAATAAATAAAATACTTAAATATATTTTATAAATATAACTGGTAACCTTAGATAAATTACTTTTCTACTCCCATTCTCTAAAAATAATTGTTAGTTTATGGTCATAAACTTACAATTAAGACCCAATAGCACAACCTAAAGATTTGGGTCCACTTGATAATTAAAACTTAGGTGGACACCTTCTACATTGATCGCTCAACTACCTTTTCTTAAAAACGACATTTTGATTTTATTTTAAGTTAGTAGGTATCAAAATTAACTGAACTAACCTATCAAAACTTCAATTAACAACTACCAAACTTAACTAAACTATAAATCCGTATTTGAACCAAAATTAATTGTTGTTATTAATTTTCAGCTAAGTAAGTAGGTTTATTTATTTATTTATGTAGGTACCTGACAGAGATAAAGATAGATATACACACTGAAATGCATAATATATACATACTGCATATTACTAAGCAAAGTACACAAACCGCTCGACCCATAAATATTAAAAGTAATTTTTATTTATTTATTTCCAATCTCAACTTTTACCCAATATTATGAATTAGAATTAATATCAAATTTATTTCCTATAATAAATATTAACCCAAGGAATTGTAATTTCTGAATTACAGAATCCACAACTTCTCCGTTCGATCGCTTACATGCTGTGACTAGGTCACACAATGACTAAACAACCGTAACTTATCATTCTCTATTTCTCCACTTCTTCCTCTACGTTTTAGGCACACTAATCTATCGCTTTCCAAAACAATTCAAATACTTAAAATAGTTTGTTTTTGAATAATTACAACTTTTCCTATCTGTTCGCTATGCCAGTAAAGTTGACTAAGTTATAAGAATGAATAAATAAATTGCATAATAGTCTGCAGATAAACTTTAGACTTTGCATCTAACATTACTACTTACTGCGCATTGAACTCACTGATCCTAGATTAATAATTTAATTCTACTTCATCTAGGCAGTAGGTGCAGAGATACAAACTACCTAGTAATGAAAATGTTTATGAAATTATGTCTTGGTCTAACTCCGCAAGACTACACGTCCAGTTCAGGTCGAGAACGAATGCCGACGAGTTAAGCTACCTACTACAGCAATGTCCCCAAACTTTGTTGATTTATTGAATTTAAGCGGTACCTATGCGATTTGAACTCTAAATTGAACCGGCGCACACACAATTCAAAGTTCACGATATTGAAAGTTACCTTACAAGTTTATTGTCGTCACTAGTAACTACGACGATTATGGTAAAAGACCATATCTTCGATTTACCTACCTTTAACTCCAACACAGACAAAGTTTAAGTTGTGACTATCCGCAAACCCAAGGCGTCACTAATTAATGTAATTTAACATACCAAATTCCGTTGTTGGTTTTCTGACAGTAAAACTACACTAAACCTACTCAATTTGCACATAGTTTCACCCGGAATAAGAGTCCTCTCATTCCCTTTATGCACATACATCACTTTATCAAACCGTTATATCGCGACCGGCACGGCATAGCACTTTTATTTTCAAACAAACATCGAAATCCACCAAAAATGTCGCGCGCTTTTCCGGTCCCTGACCTATCAATCCAATCATATGACACTCATCATGTCATTGCATCAATCCGATAAATTCTCAATCAGTGTCAAAATGACAACATAACAAATAAACAGTACTATCATAAATTCGCCTGTACCAAAACAAAGTGATACAATTATTACAAATTACTATTGTATGACTACATATACATACATATCCTAGGCCGTAAAATAACGTATTGTTACTTAGAACAAATATGTAGATACCTAATTTGCAATATCATTGAATATCTAGAGACAACATTGTCAATTATTTATCTAAGTTTCTAATTTCTAACTGTTTCCCTTTCTAATGATAAAACAAAGTGGAAGTTCTATCCAAATTACGCTTTAATTCGATAACCTTGTAGCAATTTTAAAAGTTCGCGCCATTAATACCGATGACTTATGTCATTTTCAAAAACCGAATAGTTCCGAATACTGCCGGTAGTTTTTCTCACGCTTAGGACATAGAGCAAATGAGCGAGAGGTCCGACTTAAATGGTAAAACTAGTACGAGAAACCCACACTTTCGCCCCCTGAGGTTGGCGCGATTTCAATACCTTTTATTATTTTTAAATTTCGCATCTGACACACGTGATAGTTAGACTTATCTAATTACATAATCAGTCGCCAGCTCACCCCTAGGAACCAAATAACAATAACATTATTTTATAGTTGCTAAATGAAATTTCTATTTTTAATTTATAGTACAACGCCCTCTAGCTCACTACGTAGGTAAATATCTAACAATTATAGTACAACGCCCCCTCGCGTTCAACATAGGTAAGTCCTGGTAGCAAAGCTTTGACTAGACATAAGAATAATCAAAGTTTTACAATAAATGGGTAGGTACACAACTTGAATCTATTAATTAATAAAATATTCACATTCCGAATTACTAAATTCATCGTGATTAGTGAGCGCGACATAATCCACAAATAAAGATAAACAAATAAATAAGTAGTGAAACTTTTATCGATTACTATTGATAAAATTCTACTTTTGTTTGCCCAAAATACTATACGCATACAGCCTAAGTCAAGATAGTAAAGTTTCAAGTTTAAATTAACACATTATATAACAAAATCCATTAGTTTAAAGTTAACGGTTGACTTCTGATTGCGACCGCTGCCTCTTCATTGATGAAGTTGACCGCTTGCTCTAACTGCTCCACAGCTGATTTCAGATTAATGTAATTTTCGAATCTTCTATAGTTACTAGGTGTAGGCTGATTTTAACTTTGGTTTTCATCATAACATCGCGAGACGTCTAGGTGCATCATTCTTCAAATATTTTCTTCATTTCACTCAATATAACTTGCTGGCGATTTACGGTTTCGAATTTTCATGATAATTTCACTAATTCACTCAAACACTCGCGACTGCACTTTAAATTCCCGGTTGTTTTTATTATTATCCCTGTACGTATCCGTGTAAAACTTTAAATGAACCGATTAAATCAAATTAAAACTATATTACGGAAAAGTTGATTATTTTAAACAATTAAAACGTACTGGAAACTAAAGTTGGGTGGCTTAATCTCACTAGCTACCAAGCCGTAAAATATTTTGAACGACACAACGTCCGCTTTATTTTTTTATCAGATGCAACAAACAATGATGCAAAACAGGACGCCCCCGTGTCATTCCCATATATCGTTCCTCTATCTGACTCGCTCTAACGTTATAAATCTACCAACATACCATAAACAAATAGTAACCTAGACGGTGTATTGATTCTGGTTCGATTGCTCTATTTTTGATATGATCTCTATGGTTCAATGTAAACAAAGTTGCCATTTTATAAAATTTCGCCATAATTTAAGTTTTATTTATCGCATAAAAAATTACGATTTAATATTAAATGTGCGCAGCAAATCTAATAACATAGCTATGAGTAAATACAACCACAATACAAGAAATGAAATGAATTTTCTAAGTTCCTTCTTTGTTTTTACAGGAAAAAGTGATTCAATGTTATTGTTTAATTCTAAAAATATAACTTCCAAAATTGTAAATTATTAAAAATAATTAATTTAGACAAACAGATTTTACAAGACAAATTCTGCCCAGCTGTAATTACAGTTTGTTGGGAGAAAGTGCCCTCATAATAGTTGGCAACACTAGAATAAAATAATTTGACATGTAACCATACGTCATATTTCCGGATCCGGTCAATTAAGCGTCCGTTTATCACGTCAATCAAGCCAAGCCAAAACAAACAAACAGAAATTTGACGTCCATTTTGCATTTTGTCATAAATATTTCAAATATAAATTAAAGCTACTGTGTACGGGACCCCGCGTTACTACTATATTTCCGAAGTGAAATACAAATGCCTATCGGTGGGTAATAAAGTTTTAATTCTACCGATAACGCAACTTTCTCGGATATCAAAACAATTATTCTAACCTATTTACTTAATTTTCAGAACAACAAGAAAATACCAAATCAACAAGTTATTAAGGCTTTAACTACGCTGAATTTGCTCTGCAAAGCAGCAGAAGAATTTCGCAAGCAAATACAAGATAATTGTAACATTTTGAAGCCACCGGCGTCGGCATTATTATGAATATTTTGCCGAGTGAAAACCCTACATAGAAGCCTGATTAATGTATAGAACACCGAATGAAACCGAAAAGTTGCGTGAAGTTTATTAGAAGAAATAATATCGTAATAAATAACCCCAGAAGATAGAAGCTATGATATGAAATGCATCAAGACCATCGTCATGGCGTCTATCTGAAAATCTTACCTCATTTCGAATATCCGTTTTAACAGCAACAAATTGTGCCAATAATAAATTATTGACACTAAAATCCAGATCAAAAGGAAACATAATCCAAGCGAGAACTGTAATTCATGACGCGAAATATAACCATAGTAACTCAAAGACATATCCTGGTCACGGCTAACCCATATTGTACTGAACCCCCCCTTATGAACCCCTCCTAATCTATATACTCTCTGAAACTACTATATAACCCTAACGCTCATGAAAACCGTTCTACTTAGATATTGTTTCCTTATAATCTGGAATTGGCAAGTGATCGTTTAGTCTAGTGAAATGGACTCTACGCAGTGACCGTATAGATGTAACCCTGACTCTTTTTATCGAAATGAGTGACCTAACGAAGATGTTCTGAGTTTAATAAACCTACATTAAATACCTATGACCTGCATTCATTTTCTTACTTAGTTATCCTAATAATAGTATAAAATCTAGTGTAAACATTGAAGTTTTATTCCTCAAACCTTTCAGTAAGTATTATAAGCATATGACGCCTTACGCAAGCTAAAGATTTAATGTATAAATGATATTAGATAAAGATATGCACTTAATTAGTTGATAGATAATAGTTATTGATCAGAAACTAATCCTAAAATAATTTCTAGTATTTTAGAGTGAGTTTGAGTTAAAATTTAGAATCAATATTTATAAATAAGGAAGACATAAGTATTTATTGAAATTCCAAGAGTTTTATTCCGTATTTTATGCAAGCACCTCCTTCCCCACCCTTGCACCTGTCCACCCTTTTGATAATGGAACGCCAAGTCTTGGGGAGTTTCACATAAATACTAATGTCTGTCATTTGAATTTGAGGCCACTTGACTCAACAAAGTACAGACAGAAGTAAAGCACCTTTGCCTTTTTAGGCATGAAGGTACAAGAAGAACCTTCATATGAATACTTATATATTGATAAATTCCACTGCCTTCGTAGGTTTGTAAGATTGAAACACTACACGATATTACATACATGTTAATAAACTTTGGGATCCATCTCATAGTTAAATGACATGAAATAACAGGCTCTACCTAATAGTTTGATAAGTAGGATGTTACAGAAAAGCCTCAGGCAGTTGTCAGCTTGTAAATAACGATTAATTATTCGCACAGTTAACTTACATTCATAAAACAGTAGCATTTTGCTAGCGACTCAGCTTCAGCCCTTGAGCGTCAACCACTGAACTTTCTCAGTTGTCACAAGTTAATGACTGTAGGTCAAGCAGTTAAGAATAAAATACTTCAGCCCTTGAGCTTTGGTAAATATGTGAAGATTTGATTAATTAGCCAACTTTAGGCAATACTGTAAATCAATTATATGACTAGTAAAATGGTATAATTTGATAGACATTGTAGCTGTAATCCCAATGGTTATTTGGTATAATAAATATATAATACTTTGATGGCATTATTAAGGTGATACATCTCGCATATATACTTGGTAATTTATATTAAATAAAAGTTTATTTATTTTCTTTTATTCACTAGGTACCTTAGTAGATCTCTCCTACAGATCCTAGTTTATTTGACTAGCTATTTTTGATACTATTCATTCTTACTAACATTTAGGAATGGACTGATCAATCATTATCTTAATACATGAGCAAATCCTATTCCAACAGTGGGCATAAGCAATCTTGCCACTGAGTTTTAGTCATGTCTTAACGCAAAGCAATTTCTATCTGAATTTAATGGACTTTAGAGCGCACAGACCTATTATCAAGTAGGAGCAAAAGCATTTACAAAGGCGGACCTATCCCACATAAGATTTCTCCCAGTCAACCCTAAAGCATCCTAAAAGGCTAGTTCATAATATCTAGTACAGAATTTAGTTTATTTTAGCATGGATAATTATAGATAACTGACTGAAAATGGAGTTTCGCATTTATGACTATTCACTTTCCTAAAACACAGTCTATATTATAACACAAACAACACAGAAAATCACATGTAAATACACACGGTTATTGGTAACACACAAGAATACACACACGAAATACACACAATGAAATAAACACAATTTGATATAGCTATTCACACAAATTATACACATAAATTCCGATGGCAGTATTATCAGCTCTCCTGAAAACACGGTCATCTAACTCAAAGTTATAACATGGAACAGACTCACAGAATTCTCCTGTCAGCATCCCCTGCTGCTCACTGGTTCCCACCATGATGAGACACCTCTCACACCCGCATCCTACGGGCGGAGATATCTCATCAGCACACGCCGACCCGCAGTCTCCGACTCCAAGAACCCGTTGTCTCCAACTCCAAGAACCCGCTGTCTCCAACTCCAAGAACCCGCTGTCTCCAACTCCAAGAACCCGTTGTCTCGACGATGCTTCAGAGGACAGCTGTCCACAGCCAAATTTAGCTTGCTATCCGCTCTTGCATTGAATTTAATAAACAGATTTAGCTTTCGAGCTATATAATGAATTTAGAAGCGCAATTTGAATTTAACACTGATTTCAATTTAACATTTCCTTTCATGTGTGTGGAAGTACATCTCCTGACTCCTCAGTAAACTAAATTTCATCTAATTTAAAGCTTCACTTATTGAACTAGCAAACGCAAATTGATATTCGCACTGACTTTAATTTATTTTCAACAACAGTTATTGAATATCGAAACAATACGGTTTAACACTGGTTTTGGTTTGTATTCTCACTTCTGAAACACTTTATGCCCACAAATGGACGTTATCACACTGCAATCCTCTTTGGCGGTCTGTATTTTTGACTAAGTCCAAACGGTGGACATTAGTAGGGCGAATATAATTATTTAATACTTTAGCGTAACACAATTATTCACTTGGTAAAATAAATCCAACTTGCAACGCGATGTGTCTCGAAACTCAACTTTCGTACGAGAACCTTTCAGCGCGACGTCGTAAAATTAACTGTCCCGAAGTACGCAACCACTCCTATTTATCACATTTTTTCAAAAACGAGCGCCAAATATCCGTACGTATCGGTTTTTTCCTGTCGACCAATCCGCTCAAAGCATCCTAATTACCCGGTACAAAAACCGATACGTATAGGTTCTGACCAATCAAAAACACGAATACCGATGCCAATGCGTGGGTTGTATTCAGTCCTCAGAAAATCTATTTTATATTATTAAAATTTTACTACTGACTAGAATTATACCACGCTTCGTTTCTGGTCGATATTGTTTTAAATTGAAACAAAATTGCACTTTAAAGTGAAATTTTGTTTCTTTAACTTTTTCAGAAAATATTCAGAAATCCTTTGTTTTTCGAACAAATTAATGAAATTGAGATTATGTCTACATTATCGTTGATAAAACTATAGTTTTCCGAGTATACGTACTGGCATTTCGACAATAATACTACACATTATTAATTATTGTACAAATGGTTTAATTATAATACGAAATCCGGCCCTGTGGCGACTTCTTTTTTAATTTAACTTTCTTAATTATGACAAAGGTCATAATCATCATTAAGCCTAAGTTTCTCTCATATTAATCCAAAGTTGTACGGTTTTTCGATACTTTGTTTTGATTTAAAGATTAATTAATTTGGGAAAGTGACGAACTCCTTCACATTGAAGCCTGTTCCGTTACAACAGGACCCTGCTACGGAGGCCGCAGCGGGTCATGGCGGTCAGGCTCGTGAGGGGATACCGCACCATCTCGTGCGAGGCAGCGTGTGTGCTGGCTGGCACTCCGCCCTGGGAGCTGGAGGCCGAGGTGCTGGCGGAGGTATACCAGCGGGTCTCGGAGTCGCGGGCCAGAGGAGAACGTCCACATCTGGAGGAGATAAGGCGGTGGAGGGAAACCTCCCGCGAGGAGCTCCTCCGGAAGTGGAGAGATCGTCTGGAGGAGCCGGGCGCGGGCCTCCGGACGATCGAAGCTGTCCGACCCGTCCTCAAAAGATGGGTCGACGAAAAACCGGGGGCTCTCACCTTCCACCTCGTGCAGGTCCTCTCGGGGCATGGTTGCTTCGGGAGGTACCTGTGCGGTGTGGCGGGGAGGGAGGCCACCCCAGAATGCCATAGCTGTGGCTGCGCCGAAGATACGGCGCAGCACACGCTTGCTGAGTGTCCAGCATGGGACGAACCGCGGGCGCATCTGATCGCGGCCGTGGGGGCGGATCTCTCGCTGCCGGCCGTAGTTAAATCTATGGTCGACAGCGAGAGGTCCTGGAAGGCAATGGTCTCCTTCTGCGAGGAAGTGATGACGCACAAGGAGACGGCGGAACGGGCGAGGGAGGAGGATGCCTCCGCTCCCCCGATACGCCGACGGAGGGTCGGGCGCAGACGGCGGGCGTACGCAAGTACGATGCCGCCGTAAGTGCCCGAGGGCCCTGTGTGCTGGGGCGAGGAATACAGTCACGGTATCCCCTGCCTGTCGTACAAGCCGACTAAAAGGGGTCGTCGGGGTCGCGGGCGGCTGAGGCGGGGGCCTCAGTCGCCCACAATATCAGGACGCGACCCCGAGGAGGGCGGCAGCACGGGGTGGCCTCGTGCTGCTGCAGCACCGCGAGGGTGCTGGGGGGAGGAACTTAGCTCCCCCCGAGGTGAGCCGCTGTGAAGCGGCGGGCGCGGAGTGGCTCCGGAGGCAAGGCTCCGAGAGGCCTGCTCGGGGTCACTCCAAAAATGCGCCGGGATGGCCACCGTGTGGTTTTAGTGGGTATGCTCCGTTACCATCTGAAGAGAGAGTCCCACATATCCCGGCCTCCGTCCCCCAGGAGGTCGGGAATGCATAAAGCATTTCCACACGTAAAAAAAAAAAAAAAAAAAAAAAAAAAAAAAAAAAAAAAAAAAAAAAAAAAAGGTTAGGTTAGGTTAGGTTAGGTTAGGTTAGGTTAGGTTAGGTTTTTTTTTTTTTTTTTTTTTTTTTTCAGCAACCTCTGATGTTCGTCAGAGTCTTTGTTTACTCGGGTCAGTACAGTGGTTTCAGTTTGTCTACTGTTAGTCGGGATTAAATAAATTTTTCATTCTTTTTGTTGCTCTTTTCTTTTCTTTCTTTTCTTTTTCTCTTTAATTCTTAGTTCTATTACAATGTTCTTATCTACTATTACAATTCTCTTGCTTAGATTGCTTAATTTTTATATTATTAACACTTCAATGTTTTCTTATTGCTATTTTCTTATTCTATCTATTGCTTAGTTTATATCTATTTATTTACTGTAGTTCCTTTTCTATTTTACTTGCTTCACTTGTCTTATACTGACAATGTATATACAATTATATACTTTTCAATATAGTTTTTATTGCTTATTTCTACTTATTACTATGTTAACTAATTTTCTACAATATTTAAGGAATACTATACTTTTATCTTTATTGCTTATTACATTGTTTACATTATTTTCATTTACTTCGCAGTCCAAGTGCTGTTCTAATTCGTATCTGTCTTTGCCATGGACAGGACACTTGAAGAGAATATGAGCCACGGACTCCGCTGTGCCCGGCTCACAGATGCACGACGGGTCGTCCTTGCACTTGAACCTATGCAAGTACTCGGAGAACCCGCCGTGCCCCGTCAGAACCTGCACCACAACAGGGTCCAGCTCCATCTTTTTTAGCACTGGGAATGCTTGAATTGCGTCTGGGAAGAACATCTTTGTTGTGCCTGCTGTATCGCCATCCTTATAACGCTTGTTCCATTCGCCAAGAGACTCTGCGCGAATTTGCCTCTTGGCGAATGAAACAGGCCAACAGTCATAAATCGGCCTCGTTTTTAATTTTAGTGCAGCTTGTTTAGCGAGCTCGTCTGCTCTTTCGTTTCCCTCCAACCCGGCGTGAGCCTTGATCCAAAATAATTCAATTATCTTGTCTTGCAGTTTAATTTTGCGGATATTGGCTCGGATCTTAACTGCCAAGGGGTGGAGGGAAGCGACGTTCAGTACAGTCTGGAGAGCAGATCTTGAGTCGCTATAGATCTTACAGCTGCTGGCTGCACACTGTATGGCCTTCTCTGTCGCTTTGTATATGGCCAGTAATTCTGCCTGGTAGACAGTGCAACGATGGTCCAGCTTGAACTTGCGGCTATCTATCTCGACGCCATTTTCCCACATGGAAAATGCCGCCCCAACTTTACCTTCTATTTTACTTCCGTCGGTAAAAAAGTTGGTGCTGTCACTAGTTTGCTGTTCCACCGCTGCCCTGTCCTCCAGGCATTCGAATTTTAACCCCATGTGATCCGCTGGATGTGGCGCGTCAGTATAGGCTACCGGTTTTTCTATCTCCCTGTCGTCACCTGCAAACCCCGCGTAACCCCTTCTTTCCTCGTACAGTGAGGCCGCTTCCCGGACACGTATGTCCAGCGGAAGCAGCCCCGCTAGCACCAGGGCTGAGTTCAGGGAGACTGTCCTGTAGGCTTTAACAATTTTCTGCACGAAACCACGCTGTACCGCATCGAACTGCTTCCTAATCCCTAACTTTTTGGTTGCGGGAGCCCAGGCACTCGCCGCATACATAATAGTAGGTTCGACTACTGCCGTGTAGATGGTTCTGATTATCTCGGGCTCCAAACCCCACTGAATTTTTGCGGCTCTGGACAGTTTTTTGTAAAGGTTCAGTGCCTTTCGGCACACATTGGACGCATGAGAGTTGAAAGTGAGCTTTTCGTCCACAGTGAGTCCGAGTATTTTGATTTCCGGGGACATGCCAATGTCCACCCCGCCCATGGTCAGGAGTGGGAGGTCGTACCTAAGCTTGTTAGTTATTGTCATTGCTTTAGTTTTCTGTGATGCAAACTTAAGCTTGTTTTTAACCCCCCACTCCCGCACATGGGCGAGGGCGGAGTTGGCACGTCCCTGGATTTCCTGCGCCGTGTCGCCCGAGAAAATCAGAATCACGTCGTCGGCGAATGCCTGACAGTAGTCGCCGCGGCCTTCTAGCTCTTTTAATAAAGGGTCCAGCAGGAGGTTCCAAAAACTAGGGCCCCCTATCGATCCCTGTACACAGCCTTTGGTGGTCACACGAGTGCACTCTGCCCCAGCATACCTCACTCGCACTTTTCTATCGCTCAGGTAGCTGTCCACCAGGCGCCTCAGGTTTGCGGGGCACTGCGTCTCCGCTAACCTGCACCGTATAGCGGGCCACCACGCCGCGTCGAAGGCTCCCTCTATGTCAAGTGAGACCAATGTTGTTATTTTCTTAGCCTTCAGCTTCTCTCTTATATGCTTAATCATGACATAGAGGGAGTCCTCGGTGCTTCGCTGTGGCGTAAATCCAAATTGGCGCTGGCTCATGGTCGGCAGGGTGTGATACCTTATCCTCCTGATGAGCATTTTTTCGAGGATTTTTCCCAAGATTGGTAACAGTCCAATGGGTCTATACGATTTGGGGTGCGTATAATCGTCCTTCCCTTGTTTACGCAGCACTACTACCGTTGCCTCTTTCCATACTACGGGGAAATGGGAGAGACCCAGGCATCTGTTGAATAGTGACAGAAAAACTTCCGGGTTCATGAGAATCGCCGCGTCGCATATATCCGCCGTAAAGCCGTCCTGTCCTGGAGCTTTCTTTGGATTAAAGCTCATAGCCGCTGACCTAAGCTCCTCCTTAGTAAACGGGGGGTCACATGACTCACCATGTGCCTCTTTATTTACCCTATTTGCTTTATCTCTCACTAGCTTATGGCCTGCGTCATCGTGGCTTGCCTCATCCTGCGGGTAGAAGGTCTCCGCCAGATAACTGGCTGAGTCCCTGTTCCCCAGGGCTACCCCGTTTAGCACCAGCGGTACATCGACTTCCCTTGTAGTGGTACGACCAATGACTCGGTAGATACCGTCCCACATGGTTTCACGATCCTGTCTTTTACAGAAGCCCTTCCAGCTCTCGGTGCGGGCCTTCCTTGCTTCCAACTGATACAGCTCTTTTGCGCAAAGGTACTGTTCGACGACCCAGGGTCGACGGACGGGCGCGGCACATGCTATCCTTCGTTTTTTGGTGGTAACGTCTTTCTTCAGCTTTGCCAGCTCATCGTTCCACCAGGGCAGTTTCATGCTTTTGGTGGTGCCGCATTTGGGTATAGCTTCGTCACATGCCACCTCCATTGTTTTGACAATCCTTTCCACCATTTCTTCCAGTTTTTCGGTACTATTTATGTTTTCTATCTCTTTCTCATTTATGTTTCCTTCTGTCCAAAGTTGATCCAGTTTCTCATGAAACTGGACCCAATTTGCCTTCCTTGTGTTGTATTTTCTAGTCGTTCTCTCTATATCTATTCCCTTGGCCTTTTCCATGTTTAGTTCGAAAAGGATTGCATTGTGGTCTGAGCATGTGACTCCCCGGTCCACCCTCCAGTTGCACACCCATCCGAGCATATCAGAAGAGCAGGTTGTTACGTCTACGTTACTGGTGAAGCGCCTTGTCCCTCTGACCGTATCAAATGTGGGCATTGTGCCCCTATTTAGTATTTGAAGGTCCATTTGTTCTAGCGCTCCCGCCAGCAGCTCTCCCCTGTGGTCGACTTTTGCGCTGCCCCACCACGTGTTCCACGCGTTTACGTCGCCCCCGAGCAGCACGTTCCTGGTTCCGATTTCTCTCATGATCTTCTCTATCTGTTCAATGTACGGTTCGAGTGGCTTATCCCCTTCCAGGTAGACCGACACTAGTCCCATCTCCCATGCTCTAGTTCGCAATTTTACCGCCACTATGTTGTGCGTTGTAAGCGTTGGGCACTGGACCACGTCGATACTATTGTCGAAGATTACGACGGCCGACTTGTTGAAGTTGTCGGGGCTTCCGTTAGCTTGTATAATTTTAGTACCAGCGTAATTTTTCAATTTCCCCGTACATCCAGTGTATGGTTCTTGGACTATAGCTACTGTGACTTTTCGTTTGGTAGCTTCCATCAACAATTCGTCCGTCGCAAGCTCCCCTCTCTGTAGGTTAGCCTGTATCACGCCGTAACTGCTCATTTCCGTGTTGTTTCCTGTGCTGGTTGTTCCGTCTACGCCCGGGGCCACCTTAGCAATATGCCACCGTGGATCTCGCTAATATCTCCCATCTTTTCCTCACCGGACACTCGCCACTGAAAGCATTGTGGTTTCCTCCCTCCATTTTTGCCTTAAGGCAGTTTCTGCAACTAGGGAGTGCCCCGGCGAGAAAGTCCGCACAGTCTTGCTTAAGATGCGGGCCTCCGCAGTGGCTGCAGGCGTCCAGAGTCTCTTTGCAAAAACGCTTTCCATGTCCGTACCCCAGACAGCGCGAGCACTGTATTAGGGGCGACTGGTCTGCTACTCTGATTCTCTGGACGTCTACGTGCACCGCCCCCGCGACCGTTAGTCGGCTCCAGATTTTTGGAGATACTTTGATCACCACGTGTGCCGTAAGCGGATTTCTTGCCCTCTTTCGGAACCTTATCTCCATTCGATCTTCCTCCCCACTCACTCCCGTCAGTAGGTGTTTGTTTTGGGTCCTAATGGCCTTTATTATTTCATCATCGGTGTGGCTCTTTAGAACTCCCAATAGGATTATGAGTGGATCCTTGTTTTTGATCTCTTCCACACTCAACTGTCCCCCGGCTTCTCGTATTCTTTCCTTTACTTTCCCTATCTCTTCTTGAGTCCTACATCCTACAATGACTTTTCTATCCCTGGCCTTCCTTATTCGATCTATCCTGACCCCTTCCTCTTTGGCGTTTACTGCCTTTCTTATGTGTTCAAATACTTGTTCGCCGGTGTCATTTTCGTCGTTGGAGGTGACTGCAATAGAATGCATAGCCACAGAGGCCTGCGTACTAGGTGGTCCTATGACCACACTCGCGTACGACGCCTTTCCTTCATTTGCCCGCTGTTTGGTCAATTCTTCTCTCAGCCTCCCCATTTCCTCCTTATTTTCAGCTAACAATTTGCTATGCTCTTCGAGTCTCTCCATCAGCTCTTTTCCTTCTTCTGCTAATTTTGCTTTCGTTTCCTTTTCCACCCGAGAGGGTTGTCCAATTTCCTTTTCTTTTTCTTTACCTATGTATGGAATTCCATCTTCCTCCTCTATGACCAAATTGTATAAGTTTTCTAGGGCTTCTAATACTCCCGCTTTAATTTCTCCTTTCAGGTTCCGGCTGTTTGCAATGTGCATTTTTCCCTTAGAGAGCCATTCCTTAGCCTCTTGTTTTCGGCCTTTGTGTTTTGGTGCCCTCTTTTTTAATACTTTTTTGGGTGTGTTATCTATACACATGGCAGTGTACCCAAAAGGAGGGCTTTTTTGAAGTAATGTGTGTATATTTGATTCCCCCGCTGCCGAAGCCAGTTTGGCTTTTATCTCTCCGATGCTCCTACGGAGTTCGAAGGTTTTGTTCGAGTCATTTGCAGAGGTACCAGCCCTCTCTGTCAGATCTATTAATTCCTCAGCCTGTGAGGAAGTCAAATCCGCGGACTCAGAGGTTGCGTGTTGTGGGGGTGAGCGAAACATCGCTTCAGTTAAATTAGTCAACAAAATAAAAGGTTTGTATAAGTTTTATAAGTTTTATAATTAATACTAGGTTTGGTGTAAATAATTAGTTATTAAAAGTTTTCTCTAATCCTAATCCCTACTTTTTTTATTTTCAGGTGCAGTTCGACGTGCTACAGCGGTAATCGACGGTGTCAACGTGTCTACGGTCAGCAGATAACTTAAGGTAAGATTTTTACTGATATAGAGCAGAACTCTATGTGGACTCTATCTAGAGTCGATTTGTCACTTATATTACGTCCAAAATTGTTGTCCTAAAGATGTTCTTCCCGCCGCAGAAAACCGTGTCCCGATCGGACCACTGCTTCCCGAGTTATTACAAATTTTAAAATTCCAATATGGCGGACAATATGGCCGCCGGAACTTTTAGTCCTATTTGAAAGGCCTCTAGGAGACCTTTCTAACGAGCCCAAGCACGAGCCTCTAGCTGCCGGGGTCTTGGAGTTATGAGCGTTTCAAAATTTTGGGCCCAAAAGGTCCCAAAAGGGCCCTTTCGTTTATCTCAGCCCCCGGTGGTCTCAGAGACTCGCGGTTTGGCTAGTTGAGTTGCTCGTTGTGTGCTCTATCCACCCGGCCCAAAAATAGGGTTCCACTTTTTGGGGGCCCCAATTTGTCCCAAACTGGGCTTAGATGAAGCCCAGGGTCCGGCCTTTGATGATAATGAAAACCGCAGCCTCCCACGACCTCTGGTCTCCGAGATATCTTAGTTTGAATTTTTTAAAAATGGCGGACGAACTGTCAAACCTTGGGTTTGAATGCCGATATCTCGGTAACCAGGTGCCGCAGAAGGACGGGGTTTTCTCTACTATGGTCCTCGCGACCTCCTCCACCGGATAGAGCACAAAACAGCAAGTCAAAAATTCCGCAAATTTTCCAAAAATTTTTTGGCCCAATTGGCCTCTCACCGGTCCAAGTCGACTCCAGGGAGGCTCCGGAAGCCAATAGAGAAATCCGCGATTCTCTAGTCCAAGCAGAAGCGGAGTTATGGGCGGTCGAACTTTTCCAAGATGGCCGCCCAACTGTCAAAGTGCGTGTTAAAATGCGGATAACTTGGCTCCCTGAAGTCGGATTGAGCCGGAAAAAACTTTGTTGAGGTCGGCCTTACCTCTGCTAATTTATGGGACCGGTTATAGCCCAAAATAATAAAACTTCTCCAATTTTGAAAATTTTTGAAAAACTCAAAATTATAGACAATTCTATGGATAATTGCGGAAACCGCAATTCTGTAAGATTAAAATTAACACAGATATAGCGATTTTAAGATTTTGCCCCAATATGCAAATGAGGGCCCAAAAGGGCCCAAAATGTCAAAATCGGCCCGGGTTGAGCCAGAGCCCTGTGGTTTTGGGCTCAGAGGGGGTGAATTAGGTCAGGAGACCTATTCCCGGGGTCAAAATTATTTATTTACTTGTATTTTCCTATAAATACACTAAAAATCTTAAAAAAATCTATATCTCCGTGAAATAAAATGCTAAAAATACAGTTTTAGTATGTAAATTCGTCTAAAATCGGCCTCTATCACACAGAATATAAAAACACATAAATTCGTAAGGCACGTACATAGAATTTGAGAAAAACCAAAATTTTTGGTTTTTTCAGGATATCTGGAAAGTTTTACACAATAAAATTATATAATTTGGAGAAGGCACTTAAGCGTCCTAGCGCGCAACAGAATCGTCTTTAAAACAGGTGGGTCGTCGATCTTGATCCCGAGTTACAAAGCGGCAAAGTTTCAGCACATTAATTAAAAAATCTCGACTTACAGAGGCTGAAAAATTTTTCTGTAAGTTGCAGTCGTCTTCTAGCTCCAATGCGCAGATTTCGTCCTTTGACCCCAACCTTCTATCTTCACGCGTTCTCGATGTCAAAGAGGTTAGGAGCACGTGTTTTTCCCAGAAAAACAGCGATAACTCCAGAGGGCGTGGTCGTCGGGTGCTCGAAGAGGTGTCAGCTTGTAGGCCTCACTGAGGCCGACAAAGTGGTGGTAGAAAAAGTAGGGGGCAGCGCGGAAAAACCAGCGCCGCACGCCAAAAACACTTATAATTTCACAAACACGTGGTGAAAAACACTGTTTTCCTGGAATAACTTCCAGGAAAAGGTCGTCGCCTTGTAGCACTTATCACTGGCGGATGGGCTTTCACTTTCCACGTATTTTGACACTATTTTCATAGAGATCGGACAACTTTTTCCTATTTTTATGGATTTTTAAACGCGGAGCGACTTTAAAAACGATCCGTGCGCATCGAGGAGTGGTGCGCGACTCTGGGTTAGGTTAGGTTAGGTTAGGTTAGGTTAGGTTAGGTTAGGTTAGGTTAGGTTAGGTTAGGTTAGGTTAGGTTAGGTTAGGTTAGGTTAGGTTAGGTTAGGTTAGGTTAGGTTAGGTTAGGTTAGGTTAGGTTAGGTTAGGTTAGGTTAGGTTAGGTTAGGTTAGGTTAGGTTAGGTTAGGTTAGGTTAGGTTAGGTTAGGTTAGGTTAGGTTAGGTTAGGTTAGGTTAGGTTAGGTTAGGTTAGGTTCCCCCCCAACGGGTTCTCGCCTTGTCGTGGCGGGGGGGCTCAGTAACCGTGTAGAGGGCGCACGGTGAAGCTAAGAGGAACCCATGAGGGGGCGCTCCATTGTGGCTTTCTTCGGAAAGTCGCACTTGGAGCGCCTGGGCTGCGGGGACCCGTAGCCAGAGGGGTGTACCGGGAAACCGCAGCCCAAGAGGAGCCGCGGGGAGGGAGGTAACTCTCACCCCGTTGGCGGAGGGGGGCCTCCTTCTGCGACTCCGTTGCGTCGCAGTAGGAGGCCGTGGAGCGGGAGCGTGAAGACCTCGGTCGACGCGCACCCGTTCCGGCGCGGACGGAGGGGTGGACGGAGGGCGCAGTTCGCTGCAGGCCTGAAACCCCGAGTGGAGTCAGTGGGTATTTGTTTCTGGGGGAAACCCACCAACTTCGACTTCACACGTCTGGGGGAGGACCGCGGTGTTTCACGGTCCTCCCCTTCAAAGCGCGGGAGCACCGGCTCAGGTCGGTGCGGCCGGGGGGTGTCCTGGTAGAATCCTAAGATCCCATGGCACCCCTACTCCAAACGGCAAAGAGGGTGAAACACCGGAGTGGTTTTAGTGGGTATGCTCCTCTACCGCTCTAACTGAGGAGAGAGTCCCACATAACCCATCTTCCCCCTGGGTACGCATAAAGCGTTTCCACTCCGTGAAAAAAAAAAAAAAAAAAAAAAAAAAAAGGTTAGGTTAGGTTAGGTTAGGTTAGGTTAGGTTAGGTTAGGTTAGGTTAGGTTAGGTTAGGTTAGGTTAGGTTAGGTTAGGTTAGGTTAGGTTAGGTTAGGTTAGGTTAGGTTAGGTTAGGTTAGGTTAGGTTAGGTTAGGTTAGGTTAGGTTAGGTTAGGTTAGGTTAGGTTAGGTTAGGTTAGGTTAGGTTAGGTTAGGTTAGGTTAGGTTAGGTTAGGTTAGGTTAGGTTAGGTTAGGTTAGGTTAGGTTAGGTTAGGTTAGGTTAGGTTAGGTTAGGTTAGGTTAGGTTAGGTTAGGTTAGGTTAGGTTAGGTTAGGTTAGGTTAGGTTAGGTTAGGTTAGGTTAGGTTAGGTTAGGTTAGGTTAGGTTAGGTTAGGTTAGGTTAGGTTAGGTTAGGTTAGGTTAGGTTAGGTTAGGTTAGGTTAGGTTAGGTTAGGTTAGGTTAGGTTAGGTTAGGTTAGGTTAGGTTAGGTTAGGTTAGGTTAGGTTAGGTTAGGTTAGGTTAGGTTAGGTTAGGTTAGGTTAGGTTAGGTTAGGTTAGGTTAGGTTAGGTTAGGTTAGGTTAGGTTAGGTTAGGTTAGGTTAGGTTAGGTTAGGTTAGGTTAGGTTAGGTTAGGTTAGGTTAGGTTAGGTTAGGTTAGGTTAGGTTAGGTTAGGTTAGGTTAGGTTAGGTTAGGTTAGGTTAGGTTAGGTTAGGTTAGGTTAGGTTAGGTTAGGTTAGGTTAGGTTAGGTTAGGTTAGGTTAGGTTAGGTTAGGTTAGGTTAGGTTAGGTTAGGTTAGGTTAGGTTAGGTTAGGTTAGGTTAGGTTAGGTTAGGTTAGGTTAGGTTAGGTTAGGTTAGGTTAGGTTAGGTTAGGTTAGGTTAGGTTAGGTTAGGTTAGGTTAGGTTAACCCTAAAAGAGCGGGAGGGGATTTAGCGGGACCCGAGGGCGGATACAAAATAAACACCGCCCGACGCGGAAGAATCTCGTATAAAGGGGCGCGCCCGGGCACCACCGTGGATTTCAGCGGCGCCGCGGCCAAAGCCAAAGCCAAGCTTCGCGAACTGGAGTTTGCGGATTTCGAGCGGGAGGCAGACGCGGCGGCGGAATATCGGCGGGAGCCACCTGCTTCTCCTGCTCCCATCCTCGGGGCCAAGGGCAGAAAGGGGAAACGCCGCGCTGGGGACCTCGCGACCTTACCCCGCTACGAATGGGTGGACAGGACCCGAACTGCTGCTCGGGTTGTCTTGGAAGAGGCCGGCAGGTGCGGAAACCTGAAAGGGGCCGTGTGGGGCAGAATGAACGCCGCCTGCCAGGAAATCCTGGATGTGACAGAGGCAGTTCAGTCCCGCACGGAGCCTGAGGAGATCCGCATCCTAAAGGCAGACAACAAGCGAATGCGGGAGCAGTTGGCAATTCTGGAGGCGGAAACGAAAGCCCTCAGGGCCGCGTTTTCGGAGCGGAGGGCTCCATCACCGGAAGCAACTGCCGTGCCCTTGGGGGCGACGTCGGATCTCCCGGACCTCGTGGCGGAACTCAAGAGGGACCTGTTTATGTCCCTCTCAGAGGTCATCCACGAGCGATTCAGGGACATGGGCGAATTCGTGAACGTTCGGCTGGGGGAGTTCGCGAAGAGGCTTCCGGCGGAGCCCATCCTCCGCCCTCCACTGGCAGCCGACCGCGGGAAGGAGTTGCCACCGCAACTGCCGGGGCCAGCTGAGGTGCCGCCAGAAATCCCAGCCCCAAACATCAGCGGTTCTAATGCTCCCTCGGTGCCTAAGAAAACCAGGGCCAAGCGAGGAAAGCGGGCAGCGACCGGTGCTCCCCCGGCGACGTCTCTAGAGTCCCCCGCCCCCAACGACCGGCGGACTGATACTAGACCACAGCCAGCTATGAGCAGTCAGGGACCCTCAGCTGCCCAGAATGCGCCACCTCCCCCTCCATCCTGGGTAGAGGTATTAGGCACAAAGGAAAAGAAGAGACGTCTGGCTGCTCAGCGGACTGCCCAGCAGACAGCTCAGGCCAAGAAGGCTCCCACTGGGCCCAAAAAGCTGCGGGCTCCCACCACGGCGGCGGTAGTGATCGCCCTTAAGCCCGAGGCTGAAGCCACATACACCTCTGTCATGGCGAAGACAATCACGTCCCTCAGCCTGGCCGAGGTGGGCCTCGAACACGTGAGGGTACACAAGACGGCCACCGGGGCCCGCATTATTGAGGTCCCCGGCGAGAACAGGCACAAGTCGGCAGACGAACTCTGCGCCAGGATTGGGGCTCTGGTTGGGGACGTGGCCAATGTCTATAGGCCCGTAAAGCTAGGCGAGATCCAACTCACTGGTCTCGATGAGACGGTGACGGCGGAGAAGGTGAGCGCAGCGGTCTCTGAAAAAGGTGGATGCCCCCTCACACAGATTAAGGTGGGAGCTATCCGGACACTCCGCAGCGGAATGGGGTCAGTCCTCGTTAAGTGCCCGGTCACGACGGCCAACACCCTGATTGCGGCAGGGCGACTGTTGGTGGGGTGGTCGTCGGCCCGGGTGAAGACCATGGAGCCGACTCCCATGCGCTGTTACAAGTGCATGGGAACGGGGCACACGAGGGCGCTCTGCCCATCTACAGTGGACAGAGGTGACCTGTGCTTCAGGTGCAGCCAGCCGGGGCACAGGGTGGCGGACTGCAGGGAGGTTAAGGCCTCCTGCGCGGTCTGTAAACTGGCCAAACGCCCGGCGGAGCACGTGATGGGGGGCCGTAAGTGTGTCCCGCCGGCAACCAGAGGTAGGGATCCCCCAACCGGGACCCCGAAGGCTGTCCCAAATAGTGCCGCACAGGCGCACCAAGAGGAGCACTGCATGGATGTCTGAATGCCAGTACACCGCTACTCGGACATCCTGCAGTGCAACATCAACCACTCCGCAAGGGCCCAGGATCTTCTGATGCAGGTCATTGCGGAGTGGAGCATTGGTGTTGCAGTCGTGGGCGAGCCCTACTACGTCCCTCCCCAGCCCAACTGGGTGGGGGCTGCGGACGGTAGGGTCGCGTTGGTGGTGCCGGCTACTGGCGGCTTCCTCCCCCTCTCTCCATTGGAGCGAGGGCGGGGTTACGCAGCGGCGAAGTGGGGAGAAACCGTACTGGTTGCGGTATACTTCTCCCCCAATGACCCGCTGCGTGACTTTGAGGACTTCCTGAAGGTCCTCGAAGGAGTCGTCAGGAGGGTTGGTCCGGCGCAAACCGTCGTCGCCGGCGACTTCAACGCTAAGAGCGCGATGTGGGGGTCAGCCATCACGGACCCGAAAGGGACGGCCCTGGGCGACTGGGTGGTGGCAATGGGGCTGGTGGTGCTCAACCAGGGCAACGCCAGCACTTGCGTGCGGTGGCAGGGGGAGTCAGTGGTGGACGTTTCGTTCGCTACCCCTGCCATCGCCGCGCGCATCGCTGACTGGCGTGTCCTGGAGGATGTGGAGACCCTCTCCGACCACCGGTATATTCGGATGAGAGTCCAAACCATGGCTGGAGCCCCGTCGTTCGACCCGAGGGGAAGAAGGCGCAGACAGGCGCTGCCAAGGTGGACGGTGTCACGCCTCGACCGGGACATGGCGGAGGAGGCCGCTATGATTCAGGCGTGGTGTAGCCCCCCCCCGGACAACTTGGGGGTGGAGGAGAAAGCGGTTCGATTCCGGGCCTCGCTGCAGACGGTGTGCGATGCGGCCATGCCCCGAGCGCGGCGGATGCCCGGTAAAAAGCAGGTGTACTGGTGGTCCGAAGAGATCGCGGACCTCCGGGCCGCCAGTAACCGAGCTCGCAGGGCCTACACCCGCTGTAGGCGCAGGCGCCATGAGGCGTTGGAGGAGGAGCTCCTCTACCAGACGCTCAAGGAGGCGAAGGCGGCCCTCCGAATCGCCATCGCCAAAAGGAAGGATGAGGCGCGTGAGGAGTTCTTGGCCACGCTGGACAGGGACCCATGGGGGCGGCCATACAAAGCGGTCCGCAACAAAATGCAGCACGCTCCCCCCATGGACTCCTTGGAGCCGGAGCTCCTCACACGCATAGTGGGGGATCTTTTCCCGCCGGCACCGGAGTACGATCCGCCGAGAATGACTGGGCCACCTGCGGAACCGCAGGGACCAATCGTCGTCCCTCCGATTAATGACGACGAGATGGAGTGGGTGACGAACCGCCTGCGGTCCGGTAGGAGGGCCCCGGGACCGGACGGAGTGCCGGGAAGGGTTCTCTCAGTGGCGATGGAGCACCTCGGAAGCCGTCTCAAATCTCTCTTTGACGACTGTCTTAAAGAGGGGCGGTTCCCGGGGTGCTGGAAGGAAGGGCGCCTGTGCCTGCTCAGGAAGGAGGGCCGCCCGCCGGACTCTCCATCGGGCTACCGCCCTATTGTCCTCCTGGACGAGGCTGGCAAGATGCTGGAGAGGGTCGTATCCAGACGGATAGTGGACCACCTGCTGGACACGGGCCCGAACATAAGTGATCGTCAGTTCGGGTTCCGGGAGGGGCGGTCCACTATTGATGCACTGAAGTCCCTTAGGGACTTCAGCGAGTACGCAGCGGATATGGGGGAGGGGGTAGTGGCGGTGTCACTCGACATCGCCAACGCCTTCGGGACGCTCCCGCACGCGGTCATATTGGAGGCACTGCGGTACCACCAAGTGCCTCCATACCTGACGCGGCTCGTGGAGCACTACCTTACAGATAGGTTGGTGCTCTACGAGCAACATGGCCGAGTGAGGGCCCATAGTATGGCATGCGGTGTTCCCCAGGGGTCGGTACTTGGACCCCTGTTGTGGAACATCGGGTACGACTGGGCCATAAGGGGGGTCCAAATGCCTCGCATGGCCACCATCTGTTACGCAGATGACACCATGGTGGCCGTGCGGGGTGCGGATTGCGGAGAGACCATGCGGAGGGCGGTGGTCGTTACGGAGCTCACCGTAGACCGCATCAGCACGTTGGGTTTGAGGGTGTCGCTCGCGAAAACGGAGGCGATAGTCTTCGGCGGGCGAGGCTGGCGGCTGGTGGCTGGGGCCACCATCCCAGTAAGAGGGGAGGCGGTCGAGATCAGGGCCAATATTAAGTATCTTGGCCTTGTCCTCGACCGTAAATGGAACTTTGGGGAGCACTTCGCAAGAATGGCTCCCCGAGTGGTAGGGGCTGCATCGGCCCTTGGCCGACTGCTCCCAAACGTGGGTGGACCTGGAGACCCGTGTCGGCGCCTCTTTGCTGGTGTTGTGCGCAGCATGGCACTGTATGGGGCGCCGATATGGGCCGACAAGCTCACGGCCCGGAACAGGGCCTGTCTCCGTAGGCCTCAGAGGGTGGTGGCCCTCCGTATATCGAAGGCCTACACGACGGTCTCGCATGCGGCGGCGTGCCTCCTGGCCTGCACTCCGCCCTGGGAACTGGACGCCCAGGTCCAAGCGGAAACGTATCGGGCGCGAGTGCGGGCCAGAGCTCGAGGGGAGCGCCCTCACCCTGATGAGGTGGAGAGGGTGCGTCGCATGGCGGCCGAGCGCATGCGAGATCGGTGGAAAAACGACGTGGAGGATTCCCCCTATGGAACCCGTACCATAGGGGCAATCCTCCCGTCGTTCGAGGGCTGGCTGGACAGGGGACACGGCGGTCTCGGCTTCCGACTGACGCAGGTGCTGACCGGGCACGGATGCTTCGGTCACTATCTGCACCTGATAGGGAGGGAGCCGGGCCCGCAGTGCCATGAATGCGGGGATCCTGACGACACAGCCCAACACACTCTTCAAGAGTGCAGCCGTTGGGACCTGGAGCGTCAGGATCTGGTGATGACCACCGGAGGAGGGGACCTCTCGCTGCACGCCCTAGTGGCGACCATGCTAGGCAGCGAGAGGTCATGGGAGGCAGTGGCCTCCTTCTGCGAGAATGTCATCTCGCAGAAGGAGGCCGCGGAGCGGGAGCGCGAAGACCAGGTCGATGCGCACCCGCTCCGGCGCAGACGGAGGGGTGGACGGCGGGCGCAGTTCGCCGCCCGCCTAAACCCCTAGTGGAGTCGGTGGGTTTTATGTTTTAGGGGGAACCCCACCATACGACTTCACACCGTCTGGGGGAAGGGCCGGTGCGTTTACGGTCCTTCCCCCCACAAGCGCGGGAGCACCGGCTGACGCCGGTGCGGCCGGGGGGTGTTCATGGTGAAGTCCACTGGAACCCATGGCACCCCCAATATCGGCAAGAGGGTGAAACGCCGGAGTGGTTTTAGTGGGTATGCTCCTCTAGCGCTCTAACTGAGGAGAGAGTCCCACATAACCCTTTCCCCCTGGGTACGCATAAAGCGTTTCCACTCCGTGAAAAAAAAAAAAAAAAAAAAAAAAAAAAAAGGTTAGGTTAGGTTAGGTTAGGTTAGGTTAGGTTAGGTTAGGTTAGGTTAGGTTAGGTTAGGTTAGGTTAGGTTAGGTTAGGTTAGGTTAGGTTAGGTTAGGTTAGGTTAGGTTAGGTTAGGTTAGGTTAGGTTAGGTTAGGTTAGGTTAGGTTAGGTTAGGTTAGGTTAGGTTAGGTTAGGTTAGGTTAGGTTAGGTTAGGTTAGGTTAGGTTAGGTTAGGTTAGGTTAGGTTAGGTTAGGTTAGGTTAGGTTAGGTTAGGTTAGGTTAGGTTAGGTTAGGTTAGGTTAGGTTAGGTTAGGTTAGGTTAGGTTAGGTTAGGTTAGGTTAGGTTAGGTTAGGTTAGGTTAGGTTAGGTTAGGTTAGGTTAGGTTAGGTTAGGTTAGGTTAGGTTAGGTTAGGTTAGGTTAGGTTAGGTTAGGTTAGGTTAGGTTAGGTTAGGTTAGGTTAGGTTAGGTTAGGTTAGGTTAGGTTAGGTTAGGTTAGGTTAGGTTAGGTTAGGTTAGGTTAGGTTAGGTTAGGTTAGGTTAGGTTAGGTTAGGTTAGGTTAGGTTAGGTTAGGTTAGGTTAGGTTAGGTTAGGTTAGGTTAGGTTAGGTTAGGTTAGGTTAGGTTAGGTTAGGTTAGGTTAGGTTAGGTTAGGTTAGGTTAGGTTAGGTTAGGTTAGGTTAGGTTAGGTTAGGTTAGGTTAGGTTAGGTTAGGTTAGGTTAGGTTAGGTTAGGTTAGGTTAGGTTAGGTTAGGTTAGGTTAGGTTAGGTTAGGTTAGGTTAGGTTAGGTTAGGTTAGGTTAGGTTAGGTTAGGTTAGGTTAGGTTAGGTTAGGTTAGGTTAGGTTAGGTTAGGTTAGGTTAGGTTAGGTTAGGTTAGGTTAGGTTAGGTTAGGTTAGGTTAGGTTAGGTTAGGTTAGGTTAGGTTAGGTTAGGTTAGGTTAGGTTAGGTTAGGTTAGGTTAGGTTAGGTTAGGTTAGGTTAGGTTAGGTTAGGTTAGGTTAGGTTAGGTTAGGTTAGGTTAGGTTAGGTTAGGTTAGGTTAGGTTAGGTTAGGTTAGGTTAGGTTAGGTTAGGTTAGGTTAGGTTAGGGTAGGTTAGGTTAGGTTAGGTTAGGTTAGGTTGGGGTGCTAGGTCGGGTAACCTCCTCGTGTGCCCTACTGCTATGGGTGCCTTTCGGATACGTCCGGGGGTAAGCATAGCAGGTTCGGGACGGTGCACCCTGGGCATCGGTCGATAATGTCTCCTCGGGGACATTATTGGCCGATGGCGAATAACCCGACACTGTCCGCTCCCAGTACCTCTCTGCTCAGCAGAGAATACATGGGATGCGGACGAACGGCGGGTCTGGTGAGCCGGGTTGGCCGGACACCAGACAGGCACTGTCATCGCCACCGCCGCAAACCGTAACCCTGAGTGACGTGGTCATGTCTCGCGGCTCAGGGCCGGGGGTCTTGCCTTAATTGGCCGGACCGCGAGGAGTAAACCTCTATAAAAAATCCCTCAAACCCTACCATTGGGGCGCCCCAAGGGGCCTTGCGTGATGGTAGGGTGCTCGGTACGAGCGGCTGGTGGGTCAAATCAGTCTTTAGCGGCCACCCTGGACACCGCCCGTCCTCCAGGTGTATAATCGGGAATTAGAGAAGATAAAAAGTTTTTACTCGTGGGAACAGTCATGGAACATATATATCAAAAACAAATTTTAACCGAGGATGGTGAAGGAGTTGGGGGAGAGCGATCGGCATCACCGGTCGCTCAACAGACAGGGCGAAGGGGGCGAGGGCGGAACACCCGCTCTAGCTCCCGAATAGGACGGATGGACAGCGACGCGATGGAGTCGGACGACTCGTGCTTGTCGCTGGGATCACTGGCGTCGGAGCGCTCCCGCTCGCTGAAGCGGGGGCGACCGCCGATGCCGCAAATGGGAGCGAATGATGGCTTCAAGGAGCCAGAGGTGAAGAAGGCGGGTGCGGAGGCGAAGGGTGGTGGAGGAAATAGTTCCGATTCCTCCGGGAAATCCACCCGGGCGAAGAAGACCCTCCCGAGGCCAGAGCAGCTCCAGGAGGAGATGAGGGAGCAGCCGACGGCCGACTTGGGGGCGCGAATTTTTGAGTGCCTCAGCACGGTCGAGGAGGTTGCGGACAAGTCCGGCAACCTCAAGGGGAATTTTGTCCGCAGTTTGCGCCTTGCCGTGCGAACGGTGCAGGCCGCGACTGCGGAAATGGCGCAGCGCTCCGCGTCTGCCGATGTTGAGAGGCTGGAGAGGGAGAACGCAACTTTGCGCTCTCAGCTTTCCGGCCTCGAGGCGAAGGTAGAGCGCCTGATGCGGGAGGTCGGCGCCCTTAGAAATTCGGGTGCCTCCACGTCGTCGGCCCCGCAAGGACAGCCGAGATCCCCGCCGAAGGCCCCGCCGAAGGCCCCACCGAAGGCCCCGCCGGGGGCCCCGCCGTCCGCAGACCCGGGCCCCAAAACGCTCATGGAGCAGATTGGGGCCCTTGTCGAGAGAAAGCTGGCCGACTTCGAGGCCAAGCTGTTCCCAGGGAGGGCCATAAGGCCACCTCTGGGAAAGGAAGCAGGAAAGGTGGCACCGACGCCTGAGGAGCTACCCCAAGGGCCGGCAAGGGAGAAAAGAGCGGCGCGCTCGTCCAAGGCGCCGCCAGTACCCGAACTCCCTGCGGTGCCCGCACCACAGGCTTCGGTGCCGCCACCGGCGTCTCAGACCTGGGCCAATATGGTGGGGCGCAAGAAGAAGAGGAAGAAGAAGGCGGCGCTTGCTGCCCAACAGAAGGCACCGGCGGCCGCCTCTGGGCGCGCTCCATCGGCCCCGAAGGGAAGGAAGGCGCCCAGGAAGACGAACTCTCCCCGCCTGCCAACGTCCGCGGCCATCACCGTGACTGTGCCCGCGGGCACAGACGCCACGTACGCGACGGTGATGGCAGCTGCCCGTCAGAAGATCCGACTGGCGGACTGTGGGATCGACAACGTCCGACAGAGGAGAGCCGCAACGGGGGCCCTCATCCTCGAGGTGGATGGCGAGGACCGCGGCTCAAAGGCCGACGTTCTGGCCGAAAAGCTGAGGACGGTCCTGGCGGGCACCGGTGCACGCGTGGCGCGTCCGTGTAAAATGGGCGAGGTGAGGGTGATGGACTTGGATGAGTCCGTCACCTCACAGGAGGTCGCAGCCGCGATCGCCGAGGTGGGGGGCTGTTCAGTGGAGGAGGTGAAGTTGGGTGTGATCCACCACAACGCCTCCAGGCTGGGCACAGTCTGGGCCCGATGCCCGCTCGAGGCGGTCAAGAAATTGGCCGCCAATAAGCGAGTGACAGTGGGATGGGTCTCCGCGAGACTCGAGGTACTTGTGGCACGGCCTATGCAGTGCTACAAGTGCCTCGAGATGGGGCACACGCGCACGCGGTGCCCCAACGCTGAGGACCGGACCGACCGTTGCTACAGGTGTGGCAATCCCGGCCACAGGGCGAGCGAGTGCCAGGCGCTGGCGCCCAAATGTCCGTTGTGCTCGGACTTGGGCCGCAGCGCGGACCACCGGCTGGGGAGTGCGAATTGCACTCCCCCCAAGGGAAAGAGGAAAACTGGAGGACAGCAGGTTCCTCCCAATCCCCCTCCAGATGGCAGGTTAGCGTCGCCGACCCAATCGGGCACCCGCCCGCAGGAGGAAATGGAGACGTAACATTCTCTCCACCACTGAGAGTTCTTCAGGGCAACCTCAACCACTGCCGCGGGGCGCAGGACCTGCTACTGCAGTCCCTCGCGGAGTGGTCGGTTGCATTGGCCGTGGTGGCGGAGCCCTACGATGTACCGAACCACCCTCGGTGGTTCGGAGGCATCGGGGGCTCCGTCGCTATATTCTGGCCCGGTGGTGGAGAGAGTGCTCCCCCCTGCTCCTTATTGGAGACGGGGAGGGGGTATGTCGCAGTGGAGTGGGGCCCTCTGGTAGTAGTGGGGTGCTACGTTTCCCCCAACTGCTCCCTCGCCGATTACGAGGGGTACCTGGACCGGGTGGCAGACTGCATTCGCAGATGCTCGCCCGGGCCGGTGCTCGTCCTGGGAGACTTCAACGCCCACGCAACAGCGTGGGGTGAGGCCCGGGACGACGCAAAGGGGGAAACAGTCCTAGAGTGGGCGGCGGGACTAGACCTCCGACTGTTAAATCGGGGGTCGGTGAGCACCTGCGTAAGGTGGCAGGGGGAGTCCATTGTCGACCTGACATGGGCGACCCCTTCCGCATTGCGCATGGTATCGGGATGGAGGGTAGCTGAGGAGGTGGTCACGCTATCTGACCACCGCCACATTGTGTTCAGTGTGGCCCTCCGCCCCACAGGCCCCAGCCGCCGCAGTGGCAGCCCTCCACGGCGTTGGTCCCTCATGCGGCTCGACCGAGATTCGCTCGATGCCGCAGCCAACGTCGCGGCCTGGCCGGAACTGCACCAGGGGATCTTGCCTGATCCAGAGGAGGAGGCGACCTGGTTCCGTGACACGATGACGTCGATCTGCGACGCGTCGATGCCTCGGGCCAGGCCTACTAAGCGCGGGTCAGTGTACTGGTGGTCGGAAGACATCGCGCAATTGCGTGAAGTCTGTCTGAGGTCCCGACGCCAGCACACGAGGACCCGTAGGAGACGGCAAGCCACAGACGAGGAGAGAGTGGGAGCTTACCGGGCGTACCGTGAGGCCACGAAGGCGCTCCAGTACGCCATAAAGAGGGCTAAGTCTCGGTGCTGGAACGAGCTCATCGAGGGGTTGGACAGGGACCCATGGGGGCGCCCGTACAAGATGGTACTGGGCAAGCTCAGACCGTGGGTCCCTCCATTGACGGAAACCCTGGACCCCAACCTGGTGGGAAGAGTGGTAGATACACTCTTCCCAAGGGTCCAGGATAGTCCCTCGCCCTCCTCTTCGAGACCGTCGGACCCGACCATCTGGTCCGACGAGCTCAACGTGTCGGAGGGGGAGCTGGATCGAGCTGTGAGACGTCTCGGTGCCCGGAACACGGCGCCAGGCCCTGACGGAATTCCTGGTCGGGCCTGGGTGTTGGCTCTGGCTTCCCTGGGGAGCAGACTGAGGCGGCTGTTCAACAGCTGCCTCCGTTTGGGACAGTTCCCTTCCGGCTGGAAAGTGGCGAGGATGGTCCTCCTAAAGAAAGAAGGCAGGGTCGCGGATTCCCCCTCTGCGTACCGACCCATATGTCTGCTGGATGAGGCCGGTAAATTACTCGAGAGAGTAGTTGCCGGCCGTCTCAGCGGATATCTGTCGCGCGTAGGCCCCGATCTGGCGGACAGCCAGTTCGGTTTCCGACAGGGACGATCGACCGTAGACGCGATCCTTCGCGTCCGTTCCCTGTCGGAACAGGCGGTCGCTGAGGGTGGGGTGGTGTTGGCTGTGTCGTTAGACATAGTCAACGCCTTCAACTCCCTACCCTGGACGGCGATCAGGGAGGCACTGGTCCATCACAATGTGCCTTCCTACCTGCGGGATGTGATCGAGGCGTATCTGCGCGACAGAAGCATCCAGTATATGGGTCGGGACGGAACACTCCACCAGAGGGAGGTCAGTTGCGGGGTTCCACAGGGGTCCGTGTTGGGCCCGTTGCTGTGGAACCTCGCATATGACGCGGTCCTGCGTGTCAGTCTCCCCGCCGGCGTCAGCGTCGTCTGCTATGCGGACGACACTCTAGTTCTGGCCGCCGGGGACACCTTTGAGAGGACCACAAGGCTCGCTGAGCTTGGGGTGGCATGCGTCGTCGCCAAGATCCATGGGCTGGGCCTTAGGGTAGCGCCTCACAAGACCGAGGCGCTATGGTTCCATTCTCTGCCTAGGGGAACGGAACCTCCTAGCTCGTCGATACGAGTGGGTGGAGCGCACGTACAGGTGGCCCAGTATATAAAATACTTGGGTCTCACCCTGGACGGTCGCTGGGGCTTCGAGGAGCACTTCGAGCGCCTGGTCCCCCGGATCCAGAGGGTAGCGGGTGCCATGCATAGACTGCTGCCCAATCTCGGGGGACCCAATGAGGGGGTTCGCCGTCTCTATGCGGGAGTCGTGCGATCGATGGCCCTCTACGGGGCACCCGTATGGTCTGCAAGACTTTCGGGTGTCCGGCGCTGCAGGACTAAAGTTAATAGTGTGCAGCGTCAGATGGCCATCAGGATCGCACGAGGATACCGCACGGTATCCTTTGAGGCGGCAACAGTCCTGGCGCGGTTTCCGCCCTTGGACATACTCGCGGACATGGACGCCAAGGTCTATGACCAGATCCGCCGTGCCCGCGGGAGGGGCGGAACTGCGCCAGCGGGAGCGCTCGAGGTGCTGAGACGGCAGGCGCGCCAACAGGCGCACGAGGCGTGGCAAGCGCGGCTGCGAGAGCCGCAGAACGCGCGCCAGCGCACGGTCAGCGCTGTCCTGCCAAGCTTCGAAGCCTGGCTGGAGAGGAGGGGGCACATCACCTACCGATTGACGCAGGTGCTCACCGGGCACGGATGCTTCGGTGAGTACCTGCATCGAATCGGACGCGAGGCGACGGCGGAATGCCACCATTGTGGAGGAGACCAGGACACCGCACAGCACACGCTCGAGGAGTGCCCCGCATGGGACCCCGAGCGGCGGGTCCTGGTCAACTGGATCGGGCAAGACCTCTCGCTGCCAGCAGTAGTAGCGGCTATGCTGGCAGACGAGAGGGCATGGAAGGCCGTGGTCTCCTTTTGCGAAGCCGTCATGGTGCAGAAGGAGACCGCCGAGCGGGATCGGGAGAGGGCCGATCCCGCACGACGGAGACGGCGACGCGGCCGAGCGGGAGCGACACCCGCTCAGGCGGCGCCAACCCTGTAGGTACGGGTAACGAATTGTCCTACGGTATCCCCTGCTTGTCGTAAGAGGCGACTAAAAGGGGTCGTCGGGTCGCGAGCGGTTGGAGCGGGGGCTCCAACCGCCTAATCTGCGCGGCCCGGGGAGGACGGCAGTGCGACGTGGTCTCGTGCTGCCGTGACACCGGGAGGGTGTCGGGGGAGCCACCCGCGCTCCCCCAGGGAGGAGCCTCGGTGTAGTGCAGGGGGGGCCCCGGTGCGTTCCTTAATTGGAGAGCCCGGGGCCCCCCTTACATGCACTGAGGAGGGCCACCGTGTGGTTTTAGTGGGTAGGCCCCTCCGTATCTGAGGGGAGAGTCCCACATAACCCGGCCTTCCCCCCGAGAAGGTCGGGTATGCGTAACAAGCATTTCCACACGTAAAAAAAAAAAAAAAAAAAAAAAAAAAAAAAAAAAAAAAAAAAAAAAAAAAAAAAAAAAAAAAAAGGTTAGGTTAGGTTAGGTTAGGTTAGGTTAGGTTAGGTTAGGTTAGGTTAGGTTAGGTTAGGTTAGGTTAGGTTAGGTTAGGTTAGGTTAGGTTAGGTTAGGTTAGGTTAGGTTAGGTTAGGTTAGGTTAGGTTAGGTTAGGTTAGGTTAGGTTAGGTTAGGTTAGGTTAGGTTAGGTTAGGTTAGGTTAGGTTAGGTTAGGTTAGGTTAGGTTAGGTTAGGTTAGGTTAGGTTAGGTTAGGTTAGGTTAGGTTAGGTTAGGTTAGGTTAGGTTAGGTTAGGTTAGGTTAGGTTAGGTTAGGTTAGGTTAGGTTAGGTTAGGTTAGGTTAGGTTAGGTTAGGTTAGGTTAGGTTAGGTTAGGTTAGGTTAGGTTAGGTTAGGTTAGGTTAGGTTAGGTTAGGTTAGGTTAGGTTAGGTTAGGTTAGGTTAGGTTAGGTTAGGTTAGGTTAGGTTAGGTTAGGTTAGGTTAGGTTAGGTTAGGTTAGGTTAGGTTAGGTTAGGTTAGGTTAGGTTAGGTTAGGTTAGGTTAGGTTAGGTTAGGTTAGGTTAGGTTAGGTTAGGTTAGGTTAGGTTAGGTTAGGTTAGGTTAGGTTAGGTTAGGTTAGGTTAGGTTAGGTTAGGTTAGGTTAGGTTAGGTTAGGTTAGGTTAGGTTAGGTTAGGTTAGGTTAGGTTAGGTTAGGTTAGGTTAGGTTAGGTTAGGTTAGGTTAGGTTAGGTTAGGTTAGGTTAGGTTAGGTTAGGTTAGGTTAGGTTAGGTTAGGTTAGGTTAGGTTAGGTTAGGTTAGGTTAGGTTAGGTTAGGTTAGGTTAGGTTAGGTTAGGTTAGGTTAGGTTAGGTTAGGTTAGGTTAGGTTAGGTTAGGTTAGGTTAGGTTAGGTTAGGTTAGGTTAGGTTAGGTTAGGTTAGGTTAGGTTAGGTTAGGTTAGGTTAGGTTAGGTTAGGTTAGGTTAGGTTAGGTTAGGTTAGGTTAGGTTAGGTTAGGTTAGGTTAGGTTAGGTTAGGTTAGGTTAGGTTAGGTTAGGTTAGGTTAGGTTAGGTTAGGTTAGGTTAGGTTAGGTTAGGTTAGGTTAGGTTAGGTTAGGTTAGGTTAGGTTAGGTTAGGTTAGGTTAGGTTAGGTTAGGTTAGGTTAGGTTAGGTTAGGTTAGGTTAGGTTAGGTTAGGTTAGGTTAGGTTAGGTTAGGTTAGGTTAGGTTAGGTTAGGTTAGGTTAGGTTAGGTTAGGTTAGGTTAGGTTAGGTTAGGTTAGGTTAGGTTAGGTTAGGTTAGGTTAGGTTAGGTTAGGTTAGGTTAGGTTAGGTTAGGTTAGGTTAGGTTAGGTTAGGTTAGGTTAGGTTAGGTTAGGTTAGGTTAGGTTAGGTTAGGTTAGGTTAGGTTAGGTTAGGTTAGGTTAGGTTAGGTTAGGTTAGGTTAGGTTAGGTTAGGTTAGGTTAGGTTAGGTTAGGTTAGGTTAGGTTAGGTTAGGTTAGGTTAGGTTAGGTTAGGTTAGGTTAGGTTAGGTTAGGTTAGGTTAGGTTAGGTTAGGTTAGGTTAGGTTAGGTTAGGTTAGGTTAGGTTAGGTTAGGTTAGGTTAGGTTAGGTTAGGTTAGGTTAGGTTAGGTTAGGTTAGGTTAGGTTAGGTTAGGTTAGGTTAGGTTAGGTTAGGTTAGGTTAGGTTAGGTTAGGTTAGGTTAGGTTAGGTTAGGTTAGGTTAGGTTAGGTTAGGTTAGGTTAGGTTAGGTTAGGTTAGGTTAGGTTAGGTTAGGTTAGGTTAGGTTAGGTTAGGTTAGGTTAGGTTAGGTTAGGTTAGGTTAGGTTAGGTTAGGTTAGGTTAGGTTAGGTTAGGTTAGGTTAGGTTAGGTTAGGTTAGGTTAGGTTAGGTTAGGTTAGGTTAGGTTAGGTTAGGTTAGGTTAGGTTAGGTTAGGTTAGGTTAGGTTAGGTTAGGTTAGGTTAGGTTAGGTTAGGTTAGGTTAGGTTAGGTTAGGTTAGGTTAGGTTAGGTTAGGTTAGGTTAGGTTAGGTTAGGTTAGGTTAGGTTAGGTTAGGTTAGGTTAGGTTAGGTTAGGTTAGGTTAGGTTAGGTTAGGTTAGGTTAGGTTAGGTTAGGTTAGGTTAGGTTAGGTTAGGTTAGGTTAGGTTAGGTTAGGTTAGGTTAGGTTAGGTTAGGTTAGGTTAGGTTAGGTTAGGTTAGGTTAGGTTAGGTTAGGTTAGGTTAGGTTAGGTTAGGTTAGGTTAGGTTAGGTTAGGTTAGGTTAGGTTAGGTTAGGTTAGGTTAGGTTAGGTTAGGTTAGGTTAGGTTAGGTTAGGTTAGGTTAGGTTAGGTTAGGTTAGGTTAGGTTAGGTTAGGTTAGGTTAGGTTAGGTTAGGTTAGGTTAGGTTAGGTTAGGTTAGGTTAGGTTAGGTTAGGTTAGGTTAGGTTAGGTTAGGTTAGGTTAGGTTAGGTTAGGTTAGGTTAGGTTAGGTTAGGTTAGGTTAGGTTAGGTTAGGTTAGGTTAGGTTAGGTTAGGTTAGGTTAGGTTAGGTTAGGTTAGGTTAGGTTAGGTTAGGTTAGGTTAGGTTAGGTTAGGTTAGGTTAGGTTAGGTTAGGTTAGGTTAGGTTAGGTTAGGTTAGGTTAGGTTAGGTTAGGTTAGGTTAGGTTAGGTTAGGTTAGGTTAGGTTAGGTTAGGTTAGGTTAGGTTAGGTTAGGTTAGGTTAGGTTAGGTTAGGTTAGGTTAGGTTAGGTTAGGTTAGGTTAGGTTAGGTTAGGTTAGGTTAGGTTAGGTTAGGTTAGGTTAGGTTAGGTTAGGTTAGGTTAGGTTAGGTTAGGTTAGGTTAGGTTAGGTTAGGTTAGGTTAGGTTAGGTTAGGTTAGGTTAGGTTAGGTTAGGTTAGGTTAGGTTAGGTTAGGTTAGGTTAGGTTAGGTTAGGTTAGGTTAGGTTAGGTTAGGTTAGGTTAGGTTAGGTTAGGTTAGGTTAGGTTAGGTTAGGTTAGGTTAGGTTAGGTTAGGTTAGGTTAGGTTAGGTTAGGTTAGGTTAGGTTAGGTTAGGTTAGGTTAGGTTAGGTTAGGTTAGGTTAGGTTAGGTTAGGTTAGGTTAGGTTAGGTTAGGTTAGGTTAGGTTAGGTTAGGTTAGGTTAGGTTAGGTTAGGTTAGGTTAGGTTAGGTTAGGTTAGGTTAGGTTAGGTTAGGTTAGGTTAGGTTAGGTTAGGTTAGGTTAGGTTAGGTTAGGTTAGGTTAGGTTAGGTTAGGTTAGGTTAGGTTAGGTTAGGTTAGGTTAGGTTAGGTTAGGTTAGGTTAGGTTAGGTTAGGTTAGGTTAGGTTAGGTTAGGTTAGGTTAGGTTAGGTTAGGTTAGGTTAGGTTAGGTTAGGTTAGGTTAGGTTAGGTTAGGTTAGGTTAGGTTAGGTTAGGTTAGGTTAGGTTAGGTTAGGTTAGGTTAGGTTAGGTTAGGTTAGGTTAGGTTAGGTTAGGTTAGGTTAGGTTAGGTTAGG